>CM059599.1:342575003-352575003 GCA_030412105.1 Cyclura pinguis
GCTAGCCTAAGAAGCAGTGATACTGCACCATAATAAAAAGTTTGTTTCTTCAACCAGACAATTCTCTGATTGTCTTGTTTTGAATCAGCTGGGAGACAATGAAAAGAGATTTCACCAGAAAAATAGAGGGAATGTGTGCTGGACATAAAATGAAAAGGCCATGCTCAGGTTTAGGTTCAATTGGCCAGTGCATACAAATAATTTTGCTTATATGAGTATTTGTGCATTCAGACATGCTATGCCCACTCTATGCTTAAAATGTCACCCACCATATCATCAGTTAATTTTTTGTAGTGGTATAGCCTTTAAAAAAGAAATCTAAGAACAGAATGGCAAGGAAGACTTGGCCATTTTGTGCTTGATATCTGAATGTTCATATGTAGAACCTCTTCAGCAGATTCCCAGGACAATTTAAGCTTGGAACCTCTGGACCATACTGACTGAATGGTTAATTTACTTTTCACATATCTGCTTGTGTCTTTTCATTACTTTTAATGGTTCTGCAGGCTTGGGATTATGATTGCTCTACTCTCTCTTTTAATAAATTCACTGTAGCTGCTGCTAAGTGCTCAGTAAATGAAAAACCAGCCATTTTCAAAGACACTGCAAAAAAAGAAGGGGGAAATCTGTGTCTCATTACTGAGGAATTAGAGCAACTATTGTTAAGATTTTTTTAATGCGGCATTTCTATTTGCATAATGTTATTAAACTTTTGTAACGATCAGTTTCTCGCTGTAGGATTATTGTCAGGAATAACATATTTCAGCTGTGTCTTGGCATGAACTGAGCCAGGACAAGGGCTCCTTGGAGCTTACCAAACAGGGGAGAGTTCTTAAAGCTAGAAATCAATACTACAATCCGGATTTAGACAACTTAGCAAAATATATCAGACAGTACTTTGGGTGAAGAATAACTCCAAAAGCAAGTTAACCCTATGGAATTTCTCAAGCACAATTTATAGTGCTTCACTAAAGCTTTCAGCAGCAATCTTCAATAGTTAAGGCCCAAGGTAAAGGGAAAGTGCATTTTAAAATGTCAAAAAGCATTTCTAAGTCTTTGGTAAGAATTGGGTGCTGCTGGTCTTCACCCACTTCTACTTCTAGTTGTTTTAAAACATCAGAGTTTGGCAGCTCTAAAAAGTTGATCTTGTGCACATAGGTCCTTGATTCAGCATAGACTCCTGCTAAGTTAAGGGTCTGTATGAAACTATTTCTGTGTTGTTCAGGAAAAGTTCCAACCATCCCAGCTCATTTTGGGGAAATACAAGGATCAGCAAGGGCATCGTGGAATGATTAAAACATAGATTCTTCCCATCTGGAATTTGAAGCATCTCACTGAAAACCTACACATATATAAAATACTTATCAGTGAAATGGATTCAGAATCGCAAATCTAGGGCAGAGGTGGCCAAATTTCAAAATTTCAGGAACTTTTTTGTTTTTACTAGAAATTTAACATCCACTAAGTAAATCCAGATGCAAAAGCAATGCACTTCAAAATTAAGAATTTTCAGCTCAGGATTTTTTTTTTCTGGGTACCAAAACTGAACAGAACTCATTGTTCTTCTGCACAAAAATCAATTCCTATTTCATTTGGGTGTTATAACTGACAGGAAGGGGCATTTTGCTGCTGTTTTTATGAAACCACTGGAGTCAGAAGCAATTGCTGATCTGCTACAAATCATACTGGTTTTACCTTTGTCGCACTGGTAAATCTGTGTCACAGCACTGGTATTAGCAGGAACCATTATCAAGTATAGCCTCTGGCTTCACTGTTTTCTCTGAATCATTCTCCAGTCCTCACATTAATTGAGAGAAGAGAAAGGGAATTACAACAATAACAAACAATAACAGCAATTTTTTACCTGCCTCTCCTCGTGGATTGAGGTGGGGAACAACAAGAAATAACACATATAAAACATAAAATATAAAACATATGTAAAAGCATATTAAAATCTACCAATAAATACTTTAAAAACCATAATTTAAAAATAATCTGGATAGGCCTACCGGAAGAGACTGTTTTTTACTGCTGATTTAAACTCCAATAGCATCTCAAGCTGACACATGTCTTCTGGCAGGCCATTCCACAGTCTGGGGGTGGCCAAAGAAAATGTGCTCTGAGTAACAGTCAGTCTAGTTTTGGCCGAGTGAAGTAGATGTCTCACAGAGGACCTGAGTGTGTGGGATGGATTATGTAGGAGAAGGCGAGCCTGTAGGTCACCTGGACCCAAACCATGTAGGGCTTTAAAGGTAATAACCAACACTTGGTACTTTGCCCAGAAACTAATTGGTAACCAGTGGAGTGATTTTAATATTGGTGTAATATGATTATTCCTATAGGTACCAGTAACCAATCTGGGTGCCTTATCTTGAACTAATTGATGTTTCCAAACTTGGAGCATAGGTAGCCCAGTGTACAGCACATTGCATCAGTCCAGCCTTGAGATAACCTGCACATGCACTACACTCTTTAGGAGCCCCAATTCTAGAAACGGGTACAGCTGATGTAACATCCAAAGCTGATAATAAGCACTCCAGACCATGGCATCTATCTAGGCTGTCATTTGAGGGACAGATCCAGAGTACCTCCAGGCTGTGAACACAGTCTTTCAGTGAGGTGTAATCCCATCCAGGACTGGTTAAAACACCTTCAAACCCAGGTAAAGACCCTTGATAGTAGGCACCTCCATCCTGTCTGGATTCAGTTTCAGTTTGTTTTTGCTCATCCAACCCATTGGCTTCTCCAGGCATTCGTCAGGGGAGACACATTATCCTTAGCTGATGCTATTACTGGGAGCATAGAAAAGTATATTTGAGTGTCATCACCATACTGATAGCACGCTGCCCCATGCCTCCAGATGGTCTCTCCCAGTGATTTCATAAAAATGTTTTTAAAAAGCATTGGGGTCAGAATGGCACTTTGTAATATGACATATAATAGCTTCTTTTTTGAGGAACAGCTATCCCCAAGCAGCACCATCTGGAAACTGCCTGAGAGATGGGATGGGAAACACTGAAACACAGTGCCTCCAATTCCCAAACCTTTCAGCCATTCCAAAAGGACACCACGGTTAATGGTATCAAACACTGCTGAAAGGTCCAAAAGCACCAGCGAGGCCCACTCCCCTGTCAATGTTCAGGCAAAGATCATCCACTAAGGCAACCATAGCAGTCTCAACTCAGTATCCTGCTCTGATAAGTGTAAGGTACTACATCTAGACAGAAAAAAAAATGAAATGCACAAATATAGGATAGGTGACACCTGGTCTGAAAGTAGTACATGTGAAAAGGATCTAAGGGGTCTTAGTAGACCACAAGCTAAACACAAGGCAACAATTTGATTCATCAGGAGGAAAAAAGGGGTAGTACAGTGCACAATGAGCATAGTATCCAGATCAAGGGAAGCAGTAGCACTCTATTTTGCCTTTGTCAAACCTCATCTGGAATACTGTGTCAAGTTCTGGGCATCACAGTTCGAGAAGGATATTGACAAGGTAAAATGTGTCCAGAGAAGGATGACCAAAACAAAGTTTTATAAGTTGGTTGGTCCTTACAACTTAGAAAGCTGGATATGTTTTGCTTGGAGAAGAATTGTCTGAAAGGTGACATGATAGCCATCTTTTAATATCTAAAGGAATGTCATGCAGAAGGTAGAGTAAGCTTTTCTGCTGGTCCAGAGACTAGAACACTAACCAGTGGATTCAAACGATAAGAAAAGAGATTCAAGCTAAACATTAGGAAAAACCTAACCTGACTCAAAGGCTGATGGTCTCTTCTTCTTTGGAGGTCTTTAAACAGATGGTAGATGGGCATCTTCAGGAATATTTGTGTATTTCTACATAGCAGTGGGTTAGGCTAGATGGTCCTTGCAGTTCCTTCCAACACTTTCATGTGTGCACCCTGACCTTCTGTTGAGGACTGTCATGATGAACACCTAGACTACCATCATACTAGTGAGCCCCAGTTGAATACTGAAATAGACTGATTATTACATGTCAGTAGTAAACAAAACAGAAAAGCAAGGAAAAGTAATTGGTTCTGACATTCCTCTTATATGGATTTGAACTCAGAGATC
The DNA here is from genome assembly GCA_030412105.1 of Cyclura pinguis. Lineage (NCBI taxonomy): Eukaryota > Metazoa > Chordata > Lepidosauria > Squamata > Iguanidae > Cyclura > Cyclura pinguis. The sequence continues at coordinate 342,579,081 of CM059599.1, forward strand.
CATGTCTGGAGCTCCATTCATGCAATTCTCCCATTTACACAGATTCTTGTTGTTGTTGTTGTTGTTTTTAACGATTCCCCTTCTCTGCCCTTTCCATCTCCTAAAAATATGTTCTAGAATGTTTGGGATCCTTCTGGAACAGTATTGGAAGGTGGTATAAAAAGCTCTTGTAGCCTTTTTAGGAAACCAAATTTTCTTTATTTGTACATTCTTTAACAAACCAAAGGGCTTTTTCCACAATAAGGTGAAACTTGACTGAAGAGCTGCTCTAGATCAGTTGCATGGGTATGGGGGGGGTGATTTGCCCCAGGCAGCAATGTTTTTGGGGCATCCTGGCCCATAGCCACGCCCTTGCGCACCCTGGCCACACCCCCACGCACTGCAGCCATGCCACTCATGCTGTAGCCCTGCCCCGCTCCCATCTCCCCTCCACATACTCCAAGCTCTGCCACTGCTCTAGATATAAACTTAAAAGAACTGATGGGTTTACCAGAATTTGTGGGCAAAATTAGTACTGTAGTCTTTAAGTCTGCATCAAGGCCTAAATACCTTTAAAGCACCAGAACCTATCTGATCTTGGAAGTTAAGCAGGGTCAGCCTGGTTTGTACTTGCATGAAGGACCACCAATAAATAACAGGTACTGTCAGCTATATTTCAGAGGAAGGAACTGGCAAAACCACCTCTGAGTATTCCTTACCTAAGAAAATCCTATGAAATTCATGGGATCAGCTGATATACAACTTGAAGGCACATACACACACAAGTTGGATTAGGTACTCAGTTATATTATGACAAAAATCAGAAGTAAAAAAAGAAATAAAAATGAGAAAAGAAACTAAAATACTGTATATACTGTACTTCAAAGTGAAAAAATCTTTCCAAGCATGTCTGGTATTGGAGAAATACCCCAGTAATTGATGGATAAATGAAAATAGTACCGTTTTCCCATCTATTTTTCCTAGTTATTTCTTTCTAACTGCCTTTATTACAAAAAAAACAACTACTATATTTTCCCAAATATTCAAAGCATGTAGTATGAGGTTATCTAACACTGGAAGCAAACTGGGAGGTGAAATGCCCTTTATGTGTTGATTCTATTTATTTTTCTTAAGCATCTCCAGTATGTGTGGTTCTCAAAGCCTTCTTCCAATCGGTGGTTGGTAAAAATCAATTATGTTCTGTTATTCTCTCTGTTGAATCCTCCTCTTATATAGGGATATGAAAGTAAGGTTAGCATAAAGTAAAATGTTGGAATCTGAGAATTAAAGGAAACTTTCCAGTTTTAAATATTGATATGATAAATTGATATTATAATATAAAATATTGATATTATAAATTGAAATTATAAATTGATATTATAAATCAAGAAAGTTTTATTGCACGAATGAGTTGGCTGCCATTCTGGGCACAGTTAAATATTCTTAAATCCTATTGATTTCTGTGGAATTGAAGTGTACATCATCATCAAATCAAAGTATTTGTGCCATATTAGGCAATTCCAGAGAGTGGCATTGTGGGTCCTCAGTTAAGCCCTTTGTCTTTTATGCAATGTCATAGGGCTCCCTCTTATCTTCCGTGGGAGATATGGTGTGTGAGGTCATCAGGATATTTGGAGGTTGGTGTGATTCTTTTGCTGATGATAGTCAGCTCTATTTCTCTGTGTAATTGGACTCAAGTGAGACTTAGGGACTGCGGAATCATTTCATGGATACTATAATGGGCTGGATTAGGACCAACTGTCAGGAATCTCTCCCTGCCAGGCCACAGCCAGCAAGGGAGGAGAGAGGTCAGGAACACTTGGGGAGTCCAAATATACCAAACAGCAGGAAAACACAAGCCGAGCCAGGCCAAGGTCCAATCCAAAGGTACAGGAGGCAGAGATCTGTCCGGAGAGTTCAGGGAGCAAGAGACACAAAGGTTGTGAGGGCTTGCTAATAATTTGCTGCAAGCAAGGAGCAGCCAGTCCAGCAGACGTAAATAGCCCCTGTGAGCAGTTGCTGCTCGTTATTGTTTCCTCAGCCCAGTCCAAGCAGCCTCCCTCTCAGCAGCCCATTTCAACCTTCTCTGTGATTGAGGGCTGATGGGCACAGCTGGCTGCAACTCCTCTGCATCACTGCTGATTCCCTCTCTGTCATGAGCTGGCTGGGGCAACTCTGTTTGACCTTCCAGTGCTGGGGATGTTTGCAGGTTGACTTGCTCACTCACTGGTTCGGCCCCCTGCACAATCAGTTGCTCCTCAATCACAGCATCATCATCTATCACACCAACAGTCTAAAGCTAAATCCCAAAAGGTGGAGATTTGTGTACGTATAGGTTCCAGATCCAGGAACTGTATAAGCAGCCTGCACTGAACTGAGTTACATTCCCCCTGAAAGAGCAGGTACTCAGTTTTGGGAGTACTCCTGGATGTTTCTTTGTCACTGGAGTCCCCAGTAGATTTCATGGCACAGAGTACCTGGGGCACTTTCAGAGGAGGGCAACCAAAATGAGGAAGGGTCTGGAAGCCATGCCTTATGAGGAGCGGCTTAGGGAGCTGGGTATGTTTAATCTGCAGAAGAGAACGTTAAGAGAGGACATGATAGCCATGTTTAAATATTCGAAAGGATGTCATATCGAAGAGGGAGCAGGCTTGTTTTCCACTGCTCTAGAGACTAGGACAAGGAGCAATGTATTCAAACTACAGGAAAAGAGATTGCACCTGAACCTCAGGAAGAACGTGACGGTCAGAGCTGTCTGGCAGTGGAATACGCTGCCTTGGAGTGTGGTGGAGTCTCCTTCTTTGGAGGTTTTTAAACAGAGGCTAGATGGCCATCTGTTGGGTGTACTTTGATGTGCGTTCCTGCATGGCAGGTGGTTGGACTGGATGGCCCCTGTGTCTCTTCCAACTCTATGATTCTATGAGTTATGGGCTTTTTGAAAAACCTAGCCACAGTAGTCTGTGAACAGGTAACTTCCCAGGGAGACTACTGCAGTGGACTCTACAAGGGACCTTGCTTGAAGACAAGACAGAAGCAGCAGGTGATACAGCAACTAGATAGCTTATGGGAATATCTTATAAGAACCACATGAAACTGCTGCTAAAGGATCACACTGGCCATCAATATGTATCTGATTCAGGTTCAAGGTATTGGTGATGGTATCCAAATCCTTAAGAACCTTGATACTTTAAAGGGTATCTTTCCCTATATTCACCTGCCCAAAATTGAGATCTGATTGTGGGGGACTGTCCTCTGCTCCTCATCTGTGGGAGCAAAACATTATGTGGAGCTACAGGAAAGTGGATTCTGTACTGTGACACCACAATTGTGGAATGCCCTCCCCTTGGAGATCTAATTGGTACCAACATTGGACTGAGGGAACATGAGCTATGAAGTTCTGCTTCAATATGCATGGTCTGAATTTGTCATAAATTATTCCAAATAATTTTGAATTGTTTTGAACCTTTCACGTTGTTTTAAATTGTTATATGTTTTTAGATTCTTTAAATTATTTTATTGTGTGTGCCCCCCTTATGATCCTTAGATATAGTGCACGATAACATTTTAATATTTTTTTTAAAAACATCTCTATCTAATTCCAGAGTGTAGTACATAAATATAAAAATTCCAGACTCCACAAATTATAGCTTTCTGGAACAACTCATACTGGACTCCTTACGGGGAAAAATATATTTTGATTAGCCTTAAGTGAAGCCTAGGAAGCAATCCAAGATATAAATGCATTTGAGGCTCTAGAGAATAACAAATATAATGCAGTCAAATTCAACATTCATATGAGGAAGAAAGCCAAAATTCCTTCCTTCATAGTAACACTCAACTTCATAAAGTCAACTATACTGAAATAAGACCATGGGCAACTAGATATTGCACTGCCCTTAATCTCTTCGTCACCCTAACCCTCAATTAAGGGGCTGGATTGCCTTTTTTGGGTTCATCACTTGGTCTACAACCTCAATATTTCCGCAGGTTAAAACAGAATGAATTGTAAGAAGTAGCATAGATTGCCAGCACCCCTTGCTATCTATACCCTTTAACATTTCTCTATTGGAATATGATGAGCTAGAAAGACCACCACCTAAACCTGTTTGCGCAGTTATTTAATCTTGTATCTGCATCAGCAGCAGGGAAGAGAAGAAAGAAGTACTTTACACTGGCACCCTAGCAGGTTAAAAACGAACCCACAAGTGTTGTTATAAATATACTTCACATTACATGTTAGGGACAGGAACGCCAAGAATCAAGTGGAATAGAACACAAGCGGTACTGGCTGCCTAACACTAACCTACCTGATGAAAAGTGATAGTGGGAAGAGTTACCACAGAGCTATAATGACATCATAAAGCCCAAACAAGATTTAAGACTTGTTTAGGAACACCACTGTTAGAGGCATTCCTCTTTGTTTCTCTTTGGAAATTACTAGTAAAAATGGGAAGTAGCAGTAGTAGATTGATAATAAAAGTATCCTCCAGTCAGAAAGACTCTGTAAAGAATAACAACAAGAAGATCAACAAGAACAATTTAAGTTGTATTTAGGAAGAATATTATTCCATGGTGCCAATAGTCAATGTGCCAGCCCCCAATCCTCAATAAGTAATATCATGGTCAGAATCCTGTTAGTAACATATGTACACATCATGTGACATTTGTCCTCTTTGGAAGAGCATGCAAGAGATTGTTCTCTAGTCTCTTGCACCACCTCCAACCTCCAGCCACTCCCAGCAGCTGCCAAGACCTACAAAGCTGCTGGTAGGGTGGAGGGAAAGAGGTGAGTTGGCAGAGGGAAATGCTTCTTGTCCCCCTGCAGTTCAGTAGAGAGTAAACCAAAGAAATAACAAGGATGTTCTTTTGACTCTCTCTCTAGCAAAGTGCAGAACAACGAGGGGCAGTCCCTGCTGTCCAGCTGCCTTCTCACCTCCTTCCTCCCCTAAAGCCATTTAATGGCTGTAGCAGTGGGCTCACTAAGCTTGGCAGCTTCCTGGGAAAATAGGTATGGAGTTGCAATAGCCATCTAGGATCTTAGCTCATGGGTGGGTGTTAATATACATAAATGATGGAGTTGCTGGGTGTACAATTTATTAAGCTAACAGTGCATGAAGCTTGGAACTATGGCTCAGGGTGAAATTAGACAAGGCATCATTTGCACAATTAGCAACTGTGTTGATGTCCTTTTTCAAAATAAGTAGCAGGTACACTCCCCTCGTACCTGGGTCATGATTCTGATGTGGGGGGAGGGGAGTGCTTTAACATTTTGCCCACACCATGGTCCACTTTGGCTTGAGAGGTGTACCTGCTATTTGCATTGAAGGAGAAGCTGTCATTCGAACCAGTGAGAACTTCTTGGTGGCCTGCTGTCCAGTTTGCTAAGATTGACTTGCTTATATATGCTCCAGGCTGGATGCTTTATCAAATGGGGATTGCACAATGAATCACATATATTTAATTTTGTGCAGCCTAAGGATGTTAAGAGAGGCGAGACATACTATATATACATTTCACTCTTGCCCTTCGCTTAAGTCTTTCACGTGGGCCCATGTGCCTCAAAAAGCGTACTCATGAAACCATTCCATTTGAAAGTTTTTCTGGCCTTTCTGTGAGTTTGGAGGTCAAGATGAATGCCTAGATGGTTGCTACGCAGCTCCCAATACTCTTGAATGACACTGGCATTCATCTTCATTTGCCTTGGTTGATGACCATTACCAGGAAATGTCCTGTTAATTCACCTGGAGCTCATGATGCCTTCCAGTATTATGAGCCATGACATTCTTCTGGACTGATTGTCTAAAATGGAGAACAGGACTCTACACATCAGTGATTTTGCACCTATGTCAGTAGTGGATTTCAGAAGGTGATGTGAGAGGATTGCTATAGTTGTGCTGTGGTGTTAGGCAGATCTCAGTTAATATCCTTTTTACTTTTGTGGCTCCATAACGTTATCTGGGGATCTTGGGTGTGGTGAAACCAGTATGCAGGAGCACCCAACACTTTTTCCTCCTTTACATCAAATTCAAGTGAGTGGGCTTGAAATGATGATCAGTGGAGTAATGGACTGGGTGAGGACTAATAAACCGAAGGTCAATCATAGCAGAAATGGTAAAGTATGTCACCTGACTTAAAAGATGTTGTGTGGCCTGTTTTGGATGGGGGTTGCACTTCACCTTATGGGAAGTTCTCTTAGTTCCAAATCTTTCTTTGGCTGTTCAAGTGGACTTAGTGACATAAAACACCTTTGACCACCATTTGATGCAGGTACCTTGGATGCAGCATCTTCTAGACAAGGATAACATGGGTACAGTCACTTATGTTCTGGTACTGTCTGCAATGAGTCTCATTTTATGCCTTTGAAGAAAACTTTAAAAGTTAATGTAGAATGGGTCAACTCAGTTACCAACTAAGATAGCTGTTACAGAACTCATTGTACCAGTCTTTAAACTACTGTAATGACATTCAGCTCATTTCTGACCTTAATTCAGGGAGCTGAATTTAAAATCCTAAACAGCTTTTTATCAGAACATTTCAAGGACTGCCTTCTCCTACATGAAACCAAGTGGATACTAAGATCTTCATCAGGAGCATCTCGATGGCATCCATATTTCTGAGGTGGAGAGCCACTTGTGATGGGGCCTTTTATATTGTGTGTTTTGTTCTGCAAGATATGATTGGCTGCTGGTGTGTTAGAGGACATAATTGGTTCTTTGTACTCATTTCCGTTGTTTAATTTTTGTTGGTTTATATATTTCTTTTAAGATTGTTCTGTAAAAGGGTGCACTCATGCCAGACAAAGGCACCAGTTTAGGGGTTGCTGTGGAGTTGACTCCTGTACACTTAAGCTAGGTTTCAACCCTGCCAAAGGGGAAGCATAGGATTTCAGGGTCAACTGTTACATGGTCATTATAACATGAACTATTTTCAAGAATATTTGTCATAATTATGAGACCATGGTCTCAGCAAACTGTAAGAATAAGTAAAACATAGGTTTCTTTAACAATACATAACCATAATACTTTGACACTGCTTTAACTGCCATGGCTCCATCCTAGGAAGTCTTGGGATTTGTAGCTTTGTAAAGTATTTGTAATTCTCTGCCAGAGAACTCTAGAATCTCACCAAACTACAAACTACAAGATTCCATAGGACACAGCCATGGTAGTTAAAGCAGTATCAAGCTGTTGTAACTGTGAATATACAGCAGACTTTAGTGTAGGCTATTCTCTTTATGGCTCTGTTCTTCATACTGCTGTTCAGTAGCCTTCTAATACATTTTGCTAGCATTTCCAAAACTTTTTTTTTAGGCAAAGAATATCCACTTTCAACTTGCTGTTGAAATATTGCTTTAAGCAAAATTTGGTGGAAACTCAAATAGTGCATACAATTTCCAAAATCTGTTAGCTATTAAATGACAAATGTGGAGCAGATTCTCCTTGTTCAATTCATTTGTATAAACATTTCTCTATAGCTGCTCTAGTACTCTTTGTGATAATTTATGGACTCTGTAACATATGCCAATAAGGAAGAACTCTTTTTAGCTTTTGATTTCAGAAACTGGAGGATTGTGCAATTCCTAAATTTCTGACAGATTAATAATTCTAGTGCAGTGGAACAGCTGAAGTTTACTATGATGAGATAAACTGAGAAGTAACTTTGCTTTAAAAAGCTGTTATATTAATTACAGTATCAGCTCTGCTCACAAATGAGCAAGACGGTATCTACAACCCTTTATCCCCACTGCACATGTCAAATAGGATGGCACAATGGATATGAGATTAGCAGTAGCTAAAGTGTTGAAGGAGTGTTAGTACTGTCACTGCTTTATTGATTCAAAGCCTTTAGGTATGAAAGAAAAGTATTAGATCTCCAATAAAGAAAGACAAAAATGTTGTCTGTCTCTACTGAATCACGTGCATGTGTTTCTTTATGTACCCATTTGTCTGTAGTTGTACTCAAAGACTCTCTTCCTCCCTCAGTTAGTACAAGTTGACAATAAATTTCAGCAGATTAGAAGAGTGCAGAGTGGTCATGATCTAGCCACAGCTAAGGACCTTTAAATCTAAATGGACTTCATTGTGGCTATTTCCATACTAGACTGTTACAGTGCTATTATTCCATTTTCAGCTTCCTATGGAATCTTGGAGTTTGCAGTTTAGGGAAGGGCCTTTGGATTCCATAGGATGTTGAAGGTGAAATAATAGCACATTAACAGTCTAGTGTGGAAATCGTCTGTGACTGTGAAGCAATGTTTCATTGTTATCTTTCTCTTTTGCATTGCACCATCCCCCTACTTCTGAGGTTAAAAAGTGAATGTAGATTCTTATAGAGCCAAAACAACAACACCCACACTAAAAAGGTGATGTGCAGCTTACGGGAGCTCCAACGTTGGTAAAACTACCAGCTCTAATATAACAGCAACAAAAATCCTAAGTGAGGAATTCCAAAAACAACCTGAAGAAGACATAGCATGCTCAGCAGCTTCATCCCTACAACAGATTAACTGAATTTGATATTAGATTAATTGAGCATCTATACATGTACCCATTTATTTCATTATTGATCAGTATTTTTTAAAAAAAATCCGAGGTTTCAATTAGGTATTCATTGAGATGTGAAAGCAAAAGTGTCCTAATGTTGCATTTCTGCATTCTTTATATGCTTCTTTAATTCAGCTCTTGGCCAAGTTTTTTATCTGTAAATTTCTCTATCTTATTCATAGCAATTTTACATTCTGTGAGTGTGTCCTATGGTCACTAATTTTAGTTCAGCAACAGCACTCAATGTGCAGAAAAAAAATTGCCATGCTCACATCCAGGAATGTGTACATGCTACAGTACATCTTATCGTGAGATGACCTGATTCACTGATGAAGACAATAATGCTTGGTAAAGTGAAAGGCAGTAGGAAAAGAGGAAGACTGCATTACAGGGGGATTAATTCAATCAAGGAAGCCCAGCCTTGAGTTTGAAAGACCGGTTGATGATGAAGACTCTTGGAGGTCCCTCATTTATCGATTTGCTGTAAGTTGAAGTTGACTTGGCAAACAGCAAGAAAGCAGCATGGTTATAGTTTTATGTTTATTCCTGGTCCTTGATCTGAGATTGTAAACCTTTGTCTTGTTCAAACCTCTTCAGAATACAAGTGGCAAACCACATGGCAAAATGTTCCTCAGCAAAAAAATTAATGAAAAAAGATCCCAGGGAAAAAAGATCCCTGGCATCTACTTTATGTGTGCGTATTGCTTCTCTCTCCCCATGAAGAGAGAAGCAGAACTGGAAATGGGGGTTGGAGCTAGCATACTCCTTTCTTTGTGTACTGATTCAGCTGCTTATTTCCAGATCAACTGAACTGGGATATACTTGCAACCCCTTTGTAAATTGATAGTAGACCACATGAGCCAAGATTCCACATCACTTCAGTGTGACATAACTATCTAATGGCAAAATTATATTATGCAACCCCTGTACTGATTACCAATGTAGTACAGTATACATGGATCAAGAGTGAGTGCATGTAGCTGATAATCCATTGGGCAATGGCAATGCTCAGTGCACAAAGGCAATGCATAGAGACAATGCACCTTCACAATCTACCTTGTGTACTTTAATGTGCTACTGCATGCACAGTGGTCCCACATGTGCAACTCCATTTATACGACATTCAACTGGATATGCATTGTCCAAAAAACAAAACCACTCTACATATGGTACTTTAATGCCTACATACTTCACTAACAGGATGCTGGCCACTGAGTAATAAATGCACTGGGGACTGAGCATCCTTTACACGCAAGAAAAGAAAATTGGTTCTGAATACCGAGTCCTGTGCCTATACACTGGGATATATTGATAGTGCTGACCAGTGTGATGTAGTGGTTTCAGCATTAGACTATGACTGTGGAACCAGGGTTCAAATCCCTGCTCTCTCATGGAAAACAACTGGGTGCCCTTAAGCAAGTCACATTTTCTCAGCCTCAGAGGAAGGTAAAGGCACCCCCCAACAAATCTTGCCAAAAAACCCCCCATGAACGGGTCATCTTAGGACTGCCATAAATTGAAAACTACTCGAAGGCACACAACAACAACAACCTGGGACTCTATGAGGACCTGCTGACACCAGGCCTGTGAGGCCAGATTTTGGCTGAGGATTAACAACAGTGAGGAACAATTTGCCAATGTGACCACCATTTTATTTTCTTATAGTACAGCAACTGCAACATACACATGACTGGTACTGTGTTGTGAGGAAATGATGCCCATGCTGGCTCAGAGCTCCCCTGAACACTACAAACAGGCATCTGCTGTTCTGCCATCACTGCTGGATGGCCTACCAGGTAGACTTCCTAGCAGCTATGTTGAAAGTTTGGTTTGAACCCATGTGACTGGACTCTATCTTATTCATAGCAATTTTCTGAAATGTAGTTTGTTTCCTTTGTATAAGGGGGGCACAGGACACTGTCACATGAGCCTCATTCTTCTATTGGTGACACTGCATTGACCTATCCTCCTTTTCCCTGTCATTCACTAAGTACATCACACCAACAAAATGTGCCCAGTTTTTTTCCCGGTACCTTCTGAAACCTGACACTGACTCAGGTGTCCACCAAGCTCTTTTGAATATTTCCACCTACATTTCCTTATTCGCTTCTCATTAAGATTCTCCACATTCATCTCTGAACCAAACTAGGCATTACGCTAAACACAAGGCTGCTGCCAAAAATGACAATTGAGTGTCTAGCTCTGTCCCCCCCCCATCCTCCCTCCCACCTCCATTAACACTGGGAATGAGATGTAGCTGAGACTTGGCAGCTGCTGCAGCAAAAATGAGTGAAATAGCTCTGATGCCGTGCACAGATCTTTGAGGCATGAAGAGTGAGCATTGCTGAATTTTTTTCCTTTACAATTTTCTCTTTTTTTCTCCACTATTATTCCAGCAAACTTTTTTCTAATCTTAAAATTTTAGTAAATAATAGACTAAATTTATACTCAAGCGCCTTTTAAGCACATGGTTCTGTGTGCTATTTCCAAAATTAGATTTTTTGTGTGTTATTTATTGTTTGTTAAAATGATTTGATGATTTTAAAGAATGGAAACATTTCTTCCCATGACATTGTTGGTTACATAGGACATATGGCAAGTAGCCTGATTATCTGTCCCATGGAATTCTTTGTCACAGCATGGAGCAATGACCCCCAATTTGCAGTACAATCCTAATTCAAAAGATGTGCCATCTGTAGGGGGTTAGATTAGGCACAGGCATTTTCTACCAGCCAAAGTCCCCCTGTTCTGGCAAAACCCTCTTCTACTAGCTGATGTCAGAGATTTGCTGAGAAAGCAATCGAGTGTTAATATCTGACAGAAAAGCCAAGATGGGTCAGGGTGGAAAATTGGCAGCATGAAGGAGAATCCATGTCCAGCAGATCCAAACCTCTTTCAGCCCAGGGTCTTAGCAGCAATCTGGGCACAATGTACATCTGACATCCCTAGGCTAAGAGGTTGGGATTCGGTACAGCTTCAGCTGGCTTAGTGTCAGTTCAGCTGGTGCTTGGCCATCCTTGCCAATTAGATTTTTGCTCTTTTTAAAAATGATTGCACAAAATCATGGATAGTGAGGCCATCCAATGGCAGCCACTGGCTTCCATGTCAGCAGTGTAATGAATTCACCCTGGGTTATTGTCTGAACTTTAAAGGAACTAGCCAAGATATAAAACTTCTTTTGGAGAAAGCAGTCAGCACCTTGGATAACTCCTTTAGAGTTTGGACAAAACCCAGAGTTGATTCACTACTCCATTGACTTTGAATGGACCAATGCCATTGGGACTGCCAGTGGCTACTAGCGATGATGAATATATATACAGTGCACTCTCTGTTAGCATGATCTCCACACACAAATGTGAGGTTGCATGAAGCTTTGTGTCCCATTATTGTCAATGGATGCACCAGGCACCCATCTGCACCAGCACAGGTGTATACACATTATGTGCATTGATAATAATGGGATGGAGCATTCGTGGGGATTCTTGGAATGGAACCCCAGCATATATGGAGGGCACACTGTATAATCCTTCCAGTCTAGGAGCAGTATATGTTTATTAATTGCTAGGAAGCATGAATAGAAAGACACATCTGCAGTCATGTCTCATGCTGGCAGGCTTCCCAGACCTATTTGTGTGACCACTGTGATCAGAATACTGGACAAGATAAGCCTCTGGTCTAAGGCAGAATGGCTTCTCTTATGTTCCGTGTCTTATATGTTAAACAATTTAGAGTGGTCACTTGTATGTAAATTGATTAACCTCCATCCAATCAAATGGATATTACTACTTAGTTATTCAAGTCACATTTTGTTGCAGAATTCATACAGAACTAGACTGAACACCTGGATATTTGGTGGCATTCTCACTGAAGAGTTGTAAACAGTATCCACTAAACAGATTATACAGTGAGGTTTTTTCCCTCTCAGACAAAAATTGCAAGGGCAAAAAATCATCTAATGCATTTGTGTTGGTGACGTTTTTTGGGGAAGAGGGTTTCTCAACATAATTGTTCCACCTCATGTGGAGATGCATCTCCTGGCCATAGTGTTTGGGTCCTGCAAAAGCACTTTTTTTGTGGGGGGGGGGCATTTTATGTCTAACAATGTATTGGAATTTTCATTAGAGTCAAACAGTATGCCATATTGAGGCACTCAATGGAATGTTTCTTTTTTATTTGCCTACATGAAGGTTAAATCATTTTTTTTTACAAAAAAGATATACTAGCATTATACTGAGAAAGGTTATTCAAAAGTGAGCCTCATTAAATTAATACCTCAGATTGCAGTGTTATTTAACTAAAATGACACAATTCTACCATCAACCAAAAGGACATGTATATCAGAAAAGAACTGTGACATATTTGTGTGATATTCTACTGCAGCCTTTTTGTGTGCTGTTATTTCTTCTGACATCATTATTCATTTGAGTGATTTCAGTTCTTTGCTCCTTCTGTGTTTCTACTTAGATTTATTAAAAACTATTATTAAAAATTAGCCTGTTTTCAGCTTTTAAGCAGAAATGTGGTTTTTCAACCAGGCAGAATAATCCAGGGAGGGGTAGGGAGCATCTACATGTCCATTGAATTGCAGAACCTGCTAACCCACACCAGCTTCTAATCAATGACTGAAACTTGGAATGCGCTATGTTCATTACTGTTCATAAAGCTAACTGGTCTGCATGTGATGAATAATCTTGTCATGTTTGAGTCAGACAGGTTAAAATATAAAATCTTGGGGCCTGGATTTCTTGAGGGATCTATGAAGGTTTGGATCTAGTGTATCCAAAGATATCACTACTCTCCCCTTGAAACGTCCTCTATCAAGGCCTTCTGCCAGAGCTTTCTGAAGGCAGAACTTGGCCTCTAGGGTGGACAGCTCCCAGAGGTTTGGATTATACTCTCAGTTCTCTGCAAAAAAAGAAATAATGGTTACTTATCTCATAGGACTCTAGTGAGGGCAGAAAGAATGACAATAGAGTTAAAATGTGCTCTATGAATGATAAATCTTTATATCAAAAGATACCATATTTTCTACTCTGGTAATGGGTTTTTCCCCTCTCTGAGTCTCCCTGACTTTTCAAGAGGCTGCATAGAAAGGATAAACCTCAGCTGTGTGTAACTCAGTTAAATTGCATTGGACCTATAGCCCCAGCAGGATAACTACTATTAATCTAGTATAGGTGAATCAGCTGAGACCTACATTGCAGGCAATCAGCATGGTTCCTTAATCAACTGGAGGGATTGCTCCTGAGCAGCAATAGCTTGACCCCTATCGCAAATGTGATACGATCTAACTGGACAGGGCGACTGAACAGGGCGTATGAATGAAAACCAGAACGTTAATCTTAAATAGTAAGATATGTGTTAATTCTTTAGGGGGAAAAAAATCTTGGTTAATCACAGTCCATTGTTCCTCACTGAATTCAAATGTAGCTGTGTTATTATCATCAGTATGAGAAAGCATCCTCCTATTTCTTAATGTGAATTTTGTGCTCATGAAAGTTTCCAGATGGAGACGGCCCTGGGGAATCTAAGTTGTTTATTTTCACAACGTGCTGCAAATGGGCAGAAGCAATGCAGATTTCTCCCTGATGTTGCACCAGGTTCCCTCAACACTGAAATACAAAAGATGTCTTACCTGTTGTGGGGAAAATGGTAGTTCTATTTCCCTTCCTATTCAGATTGTGGGTTCTTTCCATTAAACTCAACAAGTGTGCACATCTGCTACCACTTTGATAATTCCTATGTATGCAGTGTGAATATGTGCCCACTAAGAATAAATATGAGATCAACAAATCATTCTGCATATACCCACACGCTCACTGCCTTACAGTAGCTGCTAACCCAGACCAGCTTCTAATCAGTGACCTAGGCTTGTAACGCACCATATCTCATTACTGTCCTTGGAGATAGCTGGTCTCCATATAATGGGGAACCCTGTCATTCCAAATATGGGTCAAATCTAATAGCATTTATGGTGCCGTCAAAATAGAAAAAAGCATTTAAAATACCTCTGATGAGAATGTCTGTAATATGTGCTGTTGTGAACAATGAGGGAAAGATCAAAACTGAAGGATGAAAAACAAATACACAAAGGAAATTACTTTTCATATCCTTTTAGGCACTTTTCTGCCCATTCTCAGAGGAAATGAAATTGTATAGTTCAATTTAAAACTTTAAAATTTAAATGTTATAAAAAAAATCATTTAGGTTTGAGGTGTTGTTTTGGAAGGGTTGAGTCACTGTGTATCTTTTTGCCAGCTTGTATGCAAGTGTCAGAAACAAATGACTTAAGTGTCCCACAAGACAAATGTTCTTTAATCATCTAATGCACTCATCTATCCTAAGCCTTAACCTTAGTCTTAAATTAAGTCTGTTGAAAGAACATAACTTCATCAAGACATAGCCATCAATCGTATATGATTTTGATAAGCATGTTTAAAAGAACATAAGCAGGCAGACAGTTGTCAATCTGGAAAAAAGTGCCATCCTATTTAAAAGTAGCATGTTTTGGCAGTGCACTGGTAATAGAATTTTGAAGTGAGATGGACAATGATCTCATATTTTTATTGAAATTATTTCTCCCCCATTTGCTATAGCTCATCAAGGGTAACATCAAAATGCAGATCAGGCAAAAACATAATCCTCAATTTGGATCCAGCAGTTTTTATTTTAATATGTTTTTCTGGAAATATTAAAATTTATTATGGTTTAGTTTCCATTAAAGTTTAATGATGATGTGTGTAGTGAAGCCTATATCATGTCTTCATTTTAATTTTGTTTGGTTATTGACTTCATCATCTACCGAGGAATCATACATCTGCAGAAAGCAGTATGCTAGGGGACAAAAAGTTGGTAAAGGATAACATATGTAGAAAAGACAATCTTGCAGTCATTTATATTTCTGACTTCTGTCAGATCTCTAAAAAATCGTATTATACCTTATGGAAAAGAAAGTGTTAGACTGATTTAGAAAAGTGTGGTGCCTCAGAATGAGGCTGAGAATCACATTTTTTTTCAAAGCTTAGAATTTTATTTTTAAAAGGAGCTGGTTACATTACTCATTACTTTGATTACCCAATAGAGCATTACTTGCTACTATTACTGCAGTCTGGAAAGTAACCTGTAGGATTACCCATTCGTAAAATGTTGTTACCATTACTACTGTGAAATTTAAAAATGCAAGAAAAATGCTCTTTAGTTTCTGTTGTCTCAGTCTGGAATACTGTGACTAGGCTCCCTATACCCAACTACACCAGCACAGCATAGCATATGGCCACTCACTCAATCCCGTTTCCTTCCCCATGCTCTTGTTCTCTGCATAATGGCCCTAAATAAATAAACCCCATTCCTGAGTCTGCCTCAGGCAAGTAGAAAATCATCCACTCTTCCTCTAAACTCGCACACATCTTGCACCAGGCTAGCCAGTCCAAATGCATGCTGTTTGGAACAGCCAGCCTGGCAAGACACACACACACACACACACACACACACAGTGCACTGACAACAGCTTTTTTTCTCCCTTTCTGTGGGTAGCAGCAGTCTGTATCATTCCAGCAGAATAGGGGGAAAGCAAGAAGAAGGAGACTTCTAAAAAACTTCTCCTAACAAATAATTCCACCTAACCTGAACCTCATGTTTTCAAAGTATTTTTTCCTCTTGTTTTTTTTTTCTTTCTCCCTCCCAATTTCCTTGTTGCTGCTTCTTCTGCTTCTTGCTAGTTACACAGTGACTCCATGAAAAGGATTATGTGGGTAGCCTCCCGTATGACCCTTGCTCTGAAAAGTAGCAAACTGCAGTCAGCAGATAGCTATTAGGGGCAAAAAAAAGGTGCGTAATACCCTAAGCCAGCCCAATGATTCTGATACGTGAGGCAAGAAGTTCTTCAAGCACCTCTTCCATCTCTAGCAGTAATAATGCAAAAATAATAAATTAAATGAACAAACAATTGTTTGTTAAATGAGGTGACAGCTTAATGGTGGAGCCAGCTCTGTTTTGCTATATCCTAGATCCTTGCACATTTCTCAATAGCACATTAGGGAGAGGGCCACATGAAGTGTTTATATGTGCTGAAACACTGGGGTAGATGTGTAGCTGCCATGTCTTCTCCATCTCCCTCGGTAGCTTTCAGGCATCCAAAACGTGGCTTATGTGACATCAAGCTTTCCCTGCTCCATGTAAGGGAAAGACAGTGATTCTGCATCATGCTTTGGAGACAAAAAACTCAGAATACTGTGAAAGTGCATCACACATTTTGTTATTACAACTAGTGATTTCTGCTGCTGGCCATAAAACTCACTGGGTAAGTTTGGTCCAAGCACTCTCTGTTATCCTGACCCACCACCCAGTGTTGTGGTGAGGATAAAAGGGGGACACAGCCATATCTTCCACCTTTAACTCATTGGGATAGAGTAACATATTGTAAGTACCATGTTACTTCCAAACCCTGCATTTTTGTATGGTTCTTGAACACAACTGGCCCAAGACATTTTACTGCCTGAAGCAGAGTAGATAGTGGAAACTTCCTTCTATCCATGTCAAGGTGCACAGTATCCATAGCCAATGAAGTTACTCTGGCATATAAGGCAGGAAATCTCTCAAGCATCTCTTCCTTTAAAAATGCAAAAACAGCACTGAAAAATACTGTTTGCTGCAGCTCCCACAGCTAGAAATAAATGCAGAATTCTACCATGCCATTCTGTAAGTCACCTATAATTGCAGACAGAGTATTCTGGTTTCCCAAACCAGTTGTTTGCTGTACTGTTAAACAATGGACTGAATAATGTAACAATGCTTGTTAAAATAATAATTCATCCAATTCTAGAGTATTGCGTGGTATTCCAAAGTAGCATGAAGACTGCACATAATATTCTTCTGGGCATAATATTATGCATAAATTACCGGATTGGCATCCTAGCATGTTACCAGTTTTTGGCTGGAGTCTTTTGTTTGTTACAGAACAGGCTAGAGTATACCTGCTATACCAGACAGTATTACATGTGCATTGCAAGGAAATTCACTATAATGCAGAATTAATTCGGTTTTTATTTTCATTATGTTACCTCACCAGCTCCCAAAATAGAAAGTGCACTGTATTTTCACATATATGTTTTTCCCCCTTCCTGCTTTCCTTTAAGGCTGGCAGAAATAACATGAGTAAACTCACTGGGATTCTTTTCTCACTGCGGCTTTAAAGTTCTAAGGAAGAGATAAGAGGAAACAGCAAATAACTGGATTTAGAATAAACTGAGAAATTATCGCGAAGGCCCTTCCTCTGCCACAATTTGTCAAATCTGCTGATAGGAAACAAATTCTATTCATAAAGATTTTATTTTGGGGGGCTCTCTTGTGACTTGGTAGCAATTCAATTATAGTTTTGTGAGATAGTGAGCCCGGAGAGGGAATCCAGACTGACAAGAAATATGACAGGACAGTTACAGAGTGTTTATGCAATTAAACTTGCACTGACAATACCTGCGGAATGATGAATGCGTGGGCGGAGGTATGTGTGCACAAGCAATGCCCCACAAGTATGGCACATTTTTCATTATTATACAACTGTTCAGACCTTGCAAGAATAGCCTGGAGTGTGGTAGAAAAGAGAGTATTCTTCAGCATGTTAACCAAACGCTCCCCCCCCCCTTTTCTTTTCTTCCAGAGGGTCTTGACGTACCAGGTGATAAAAGAACATCTATTTTACTGAAATGTTTCTAGAAGATTAAGATTTAGAATGACTTTGACATGTATTAATTTTGAATTCTTAAACAGGTCTTATTCTTTTTCTACCTGAAACTTTATATCATTTCAAAACTGAATGAATATTGCATAATTAAACTGAAAGGTTATTCGTTTTATGCATATAAGTGCAAAGGGCACCATAAATGTGGGATTTTACTGATTGTAGATTAAGAAAGAAAGGAGAAACTTAAAAGCCTTTTGTAGCAAACCACAAAAGCTTACAGACTAGATTAATATGGTTAGTCATTGTCACTATTATAGTGTGTCTCTCTTCCAGGGATATATAAAGTCAGAAGGCTTATTTCAAAGGCGCTAAAAGATTATGCTGGGTTTCCTGAGCTATTACAGTTGTGATTTTCAATTTTCATGTGAAGAGGCTAGTTTGTTTTTGTTGTTTGTTTGTTTTTTAAGCATGCCTTTAAAGTGTGTTGACCTGGGCTAGTCAGTTCATTTAAAAAAACTTTTGCTGTTTTGTTAATTTATACCAGCTTACTTTAATTTATACCAGTTTACTGGAGCTCTCAAAGAGCTCTCTGGCTGAGAATTCTAAATGCTCCTTTCTTAAACTGCAAACCCCAAGAATCCATAGGATGTTGAAAGTGGAATAATAGCATTATAACAGTGTAGTGTGGAAATGCCCTCAGATTTCAATGGGATTTTGTGTAATTGTTCTCCACTGCTTCCTTTGGACACTGCAGTTTTACAGGATCTGATGTCTTCCATAGATGCAGATGTGTCCAAGCATGCTTCCTTAGCTAGGATACTAACATGTCCTAACATGTCAATTTTGACACAAATCTTTGTCTCTTAAGAAATATTTTCAAAAATTATGAGCCCTCCTGAAATAAGAATGTTTGGTGGTGATGCTGGAGGGACATACACATCCTCATTTGCCTCGAAAGACGGATCCAGTCAATTCCTCAGGGCATGTGTAGGGAGACATGCTTAACACATGTGACAGTTTGCTCGTCTGTACTCACACACCCTGAATAGACAGGGTAATTGCTGTATGCCTCAGGCCTGCAAAAGGGATAGTATTGTATTTCTTTCTTTATTTATTTTATTAAAATATCTCCATCCCACTGTATATCACAAGATCTCAGGGCAAGCATACAAGTCAAATCAGTATAAACAATTAAAACAGTTTAAATAATTTAAATTGACTAAAAGGTATTAAATGTGTTAACAAGTTAGAAAATATTTTAAAAGGTTTGAAAATCATTGTGCATAGGCATTCTAAAGTAAATCAGTTCAGCCCAGAGGCTTACACAAAACAATCAGTTTCTTACTTGGCACCTAAATGAAGCCAGTCTACATGCCAATGAGGCCTACAAGGTGAGGACATTCCACACATGTGATGCCATGGATGAGAATGCTCTCTCCCACGTCCTCATACAGTATATTGACTTCAATGATGGGACAGAAAGGAGGGCCACCCTGGCAGACCTCAATCCTCCAACAGACAGATAGGTGTGTGTTGTGTGTGTGTGTGTGTGTGTGTGTGTGTGTAGTGAAGGCACTTCTTCAAGTATCAAGGTGATTTAGGACTTAAACTGCCATCATAAGAACCTTAAATTCAGACCAGAAGCTTATTGGCAGCCGGTGCAATTCTTTTTTGCATTTTATGATGCATAAAAGTTGAAGTTGCTGAATTCTGCACTAGCTGTAGTTTCCAAGACATTTTTAAGGGCAGCCGTACATAGAGCACATTACAATAGTCTAATTAGGAGGTGACCAGTGCATGAACTACTTTGGGTAGGTGAAAATTAATGCAAAAATTGTAAACTCAACAGAAGTTCTGAGCTATATAGTTTTTCTTGGTGGTTGTTTAAGTGATCCGGCTTTTCAGGATGTGGGGAAGTTATGTCCTCTGCATTGTCAAATACTTGGTTGCACCTAAGCTAAATTTGAGAAGTCTTCCCAGTATGAAATCAGGTAAGATTGGCAAATGCAGAGGTGACAAGAATTTCCCAAGTTTCTCAGCCTGCCAAAGCCACGTGTTTTTTTCCTGTGTTGTAATATTGTATACAGTGTTCCTTAACATTTGACCATAGATTCCTTTTCCAAAGGAAAATAATGTCCATAGTCCTTCAGAGGGCACAACTGAAAAGAAAAACACATCTTAGAACCAAAATGTTACAATGTATTTGAAAACTTGCCCCCATCTGAAACAGTTGGTATTATTCACTAAAACTGATTCTACCTCCTTCCCCCAAATATTGTTTTCACATTACTTAGGTGTTAAAATTACATGGCAGTGCTTCTTTATTTTCAAAAACCAAACCTAATCCTGTTAATTCAAAGTGAATAACAAACAGGACTAAGACTTTTCCCAAGTTGTTACATTTATTCAACCTGCTTGTGTTTTGTTCTTCATCATAATTATTTCCAAGTCAAATCTGTGCTGATTTCCTTGTGGACCCGCATACCTCTGACTAACTTAAAGAATTGAGCTGGGATAATTCACACTATTCCTCGGGGGTCATGTTCTCTGTTTTTTTTCAAGGACATTTTTATTACAAAGCTGATGAAATTTGCATATTAATTCATTTCTTTCAATTTTTTAAGATTAAATGTTGTCAACATGTATCAGTGCAAGGCTCTGACAGTGCTGATGAAATGGGTCAGTCAAGCTTGAACATTTAGAGTAATGCAGCCATCTGCAACCTCCCAGCCCCATGTGGAGTTTAGTGCTACCAATGCAACTTGATTAAAAAAAAAACTTTTATTCAATGCAGGATATTAAAACATTATCTGCGAAATGATATGTGTTACTCTTGCCATTTGCAGGAAAAGTATATTTGACAGCAAAATGGATCTAAGGATCTGCTTGATGACTTGAAGTTCGTGCATTGTCAGTCATAATTAAACTCTGGTAGGGAATGTTTTACACACATACACACACACAAATAGAATTTTAAAAACTTTCCATACTCAGACGTAGATGCCATGAAAGTGAATCTCCTGCTATGCTTTTATTGTCTGTAAAATAGTGTTGTTTGCAAAAAAAGGATCATCTTAATTTTTAAGTCTCAGAGAGGTCCTCCTAGGTTGTTAATTCATATTGAAAAAGAAGCTAGATTTAACAGAATACAAGAAATCTGAAACAAACAAAAGCCTATTACTGTCTGCTAACTTATCCTCCTGCTCATGTCAGGATTGTTCCGTGTTGTACGCTGTGATTATTAAAAATAAATGCATGTTTTGAATGATCATTTCTTATGCTGCCCTAGGACTGGGATCAGAACTTTCTTTCCTGCCTTAATCTGTGGGGCTTAAAATACAAAGTCCTGGGGTGTTTCTCAGCCATTCAAAGCAGGTTTTAGGATGCACACATGACTGCAGAAAAGAAGGGGATTACTTCCTCCTGATTCTAGAGGTGGAAGCAGTTTCTGTCGTAGAAGTAACCCCATTGGATCTTACCCATAGAATCCTGTTTATGTTCAGTGCAGCAGAGGATGCATTAATTATATATATATAGATATGAGTTGTAGGGAGCTAGTGTAGTGACTAGGATGTTGGAGATCAGGTTTTGAATCTCTGTTTGGCCATGGAAACCCAGTGGGTGACCATGGGCAAGTCACACCTTCTCAGCCTCAGAGGAAGACAGTGGCAGATCTCCTCTGGACAAATCTTACCAAGAAAACCCTATGATATGGTCGCCTTAGGATAACTTAGAATGACTCAAACACACACAACAATAACAAATATATGGTTGTGGCCATGTATGCTGCTTTTACGCTGATTTTGCATTTCTTTAGCTCTTTGATTTTTGGTTCAGATAAGCAGAGCCAGAATCTCCAACCAAGGGCCACAATGCAGGAATGCATTAGCCATGCAGGAATATGCAACAGCATTCCTGAAAGATGTGTGACATTTTGGAAGCCACTTTGGGTCCCATTCCAGGAGAAAGGCAGCATACAGATATAATAAATAAATAAACATCCCTCCAGCTTCTGTTTAAAGACCTTCAAAGAAGGAGAATTCACCACCCTCTGAGGCAGGCTTTTCTACTGTGGAACAGCTCTTACAGTAAAGAAGTTCCTCCTAATGTTTAGATAGAATCTCCTTACTTGTAATTTTATCCATGTGTCATATATCCAAAGTATGAGGTATATGCCAGATGAGAATCTAACCAAGAGTCCTCAGAAATTATATAACATTTAATCCATCAGTAATGTTGATGAATTAAAAATGATTTTATTGGCAGAAAAATTGCCCTCTATTGTTTGAGCAGCACATCTTAAATTCTTTAAGGCTGCAATAGTATACCCACTTCCTGGATACACACTGTAATTGAGATACTTTTAAAATGACATGTTTTGAACTGCATTGCTAGTGATTTTAAATATAAGCACATATAAATACTTACATAATAAGAACATTTTCCAGGAAGGATTACTCCTTCTTTGTCACACATAAGGGAATGCCTAATACATTTGCATTTTGGAAGTATAGAGGAACTGGTTTTATTTCTAAATTATTTTTTATATTTGTACACAAATTTATTCAATTGATTAATCAACATGTCATCTAAGCCTCATATAGCTGATCAGTTGACAGTCCTATTAATAATCTATTGGCCTGGTCACAGAGAAACATTGTCAAGAAAGAGGACTTCATAAATTTCTCAGCAAGATTGTTAATGTAAAAGAAATATGATGACACCTCCTTCCATATACTCCTGATATGTTCCCCAATAAATTATTTCTCAACATTAAATGAAAACCTTCTTATAGGAAAGAATGGATGTATTCTTAGATCACATAGCATTTCTTGTATCAGTGCTTAAAGGCCATTGTGGTCATTTTCACATGGAGCTCTCTATGTGCCTCTATAACTAAATAGTTCACGATAGTTCCAAAAGCAGATTTGTTTTAATGCTTTTGATTTCATGTGTGCAGCAGTGTGACTTTAAATACAGCATTTTCAGAAGGCAAGGTGTTCATAATGGGCAACAGAAAAAGAATTGTGAGGTATTTAAGCATTGAATATTTTTTATTTTAAAATTAAAAATGCTGATATCTTGATTTTTTTTAAAAAAAATTCCAACACTCACAACCGCCAAAAAGGAATATTGGATTGGAAAATCAAAATCCTGCTTCACGTTGTAGACTTTGAAAATGTCAGTTATGAAATATTTAAACCATGCAACACAGTCTTCGACTTTGGGTTATAAAATTTTAATTTTGTGAGTTGCCAGCTCTCCAATTGTTCAATATTTTTAATTCTACAAATCCATGTTTATTAACTTCCAAGGTTTAAATAGTGTTACTGAATCTATTAAAACAAAATTATAGTGACTTGTCAAAATTAGAGACCAAATATAATTTGTTATCTATTTCTGCATTATAAAAAAGCATTTAAGAGATCAAGTAAGATACATTGGTTATACAACTATCTGTCTCCATAAATCATCCCAAATGTACTACTATATCCTTCTTCAAACACCGCAAGGCAGTAAGAAGCATTCAGGCTGTGTATTTATTTTATTTATTAAAGATTTTTAAAATATAAAGTCATAAATATCTAATTTACAGCTATACAATTACACTCAACACAGATAAATGTTCATCTCTGTGCTTCCAGAGCAGAAGTGGTAAAGTGTGGTTCTTTAAATATTGTTGTACTACAACTTCCATCAGCCCTAATCAACATAGCTAATGGTGAGACATCATAGGCTCTGCAGCCCAGTAATGTTTAAAGGGCATTACTTTGACCATCCATGATCTACAGTTTTATCTGTCTGTCAGTCTTCCCATCTTTATTATCCTAATGCTTGAAATCACAACGGTTAAGTCCAGTTTGCATGCTCCCCACAACCAAGCACGCTTCTTACTTGATGTAAGTATAGGAGAAGATGTGCCTCTCCATCAACTATTCACATAAGGTACTATGTGACCTGCACAGAATCACAAGCAGGTTGCATAGAGTCACAGGCAAGACATAAAGTGAGAATTACTTCATAGGGCACCAAAAAAAGGACCTGAAGAAGAATTGGGGGGGGGGGGTCTTGTTGCCTAGAACTTTTTGCAGAATTTCCCATTGTGTTCTTGCCCGCATTCCTACCATCAAGCAAGAATCAAATCTGTTGCATAGATATTCTAAACTTCCAATTAGCCGCCTAATAAATTGCTTATTCCTCATTTATGAAGCCTTATATACATGACTAGGCCTTTGGGAGTGGTGGTACTTTCATTTCACATGCTGTTGCCTTTGTTTAGTGTTCTACTATTCTTTTCTTTCTTTTGCAGTCTCTTACCACCCTGGTAAGAAGAAATCAAGCCTGTACTCTCCTTAGAAGCCAAAATGACAAACTGAGGCCATCATATTTTGGCCATATCATGAGATGATATGATTTATTAGAAAAGATAATAATGCTTTGGTAAAGTGGAAACAGTGGGAAAAGAAGAAGACCACAGTACAAGTGGATACACTCCCATCAAGGAAGCTGTGGCCCTGAGTTTGCAACACCTGAGCAGAGCTGTTGCTGCCCAGCTGTGTTGGAGATCTCTTATTCATTGGTAATTTCAGCCTTGTAAGGGAGAAAAACCTACCATGATCTCGAGTGTTATACAGTGCATATGTAGAACATAAGCATTGTATGATATTTCCGGAGACTGTATCTGCAAGTCTTAAACAAGAGATCAGCAAACACAAATTTGTCATGCCCTGGATAACTCACAATCCACCAACTCCACTCAGAGGTAGTGAGCAGTGTTTATTTGTAGTAAAGCAAGCAATGCAACACACTTCTTCTGAAGTTGCTGACTCTGGAGTCCACAGGTTTTGTACCTTCACATACAAATTTAGGCATACAAAGCCATGATTGGAAAGTTTCATAAATTTAACATCACCCCACATCTTTGGACATTTCCCAGACTCTCAGTTGTTTACTAGTCTTTCATCCTTGGGCAGGAACATATTTCGTACCCCTTATCTACAAAGACTTCAAGTTCTGACAACAACTTTTGATGCTTTCATTTTTGCCGGCTCTGATCTTCTCCCCTCCCTACTAGATACATTGTAGCAGTGAGCAATAAAGCAATTAACCATTTGATTCTCTGGAATATACAAGTGAGCTTCAAGGAGATGCATTGTTGCAATCAACAATTAACATTAGATACTTTGTAGCACTCTGCCTAAGACCCTTTTTGCATGCCAATCCTGTTGCGAAATGGCCTCGGGAGCTTCGCGCAATTGTGAGGACCGTTTCACATGATGTCCTCACAATTGCATAAAGTTCCTGAGGCCAGTAGGTGGTGATCACACATTCTATCATTTTCAGCTCATTGCCGAAAATGATGCATAATCGCGTGTCCCTTCCGGGCCCCACACGCACTTGCCTTGCATGCGGAGGCTCCGGACACGCGGCCATCGCACTTCCTCCCCCAGCACAGCCTGGGAAAGTACCCAGCTGCTGTGCGGAAGGAAGGGGCGGAGCACTCACGCTTCCTTCCAGCCAGTGCGGAGCTGGTGCGGAGGGGAAACAGAGGGGACGCAAGTGCCTCTCAGAAGACATTTCTCGCGTGATCCCCTCACGACGCCAGCAGCAGCAGGTGAGGTGCAAAAAGGGCCTAACTCTAGCATTTCCCTAAGCAGACTACCTACATAATTCAATACACATCCAGCAGCTGCATTATGACAGGAGCTACACATCTTGACAAAATGTGAGGGGGGCATTCTGCCCCTATAGCCACCATCAGACTGCACTGTATGTCTAGGAATGATGTAACATTGGTTGTAAGTTTCAGACAATCTTTAAAAATCAGGTTTGGCCCAATTTTGAAGCATTTTGGGAGGGAGGGAACCCAATCCACCATTTTTTAATGTCTGATGGGTGTTTGTGGACCCCAAAAAAACCCTTTATTTAGTTAGTTAGTTAGTTATTCAGTTTATATCCTCCTGCTTCCTGCCAGCTTGGGATCTAAAGCAGTTCTTTTAAAAATTAAAACCTGGGGCTTCTAGGGGCTTCAATGGTCTTCTAGGAGGCTTTGGTGCTGCAAAATGGAGCTTAAGGGTACATGCAGCCTACCCCTGACTTAAACTCTCTACTGCTGTAAGGATATATGAGCCAAGCAAGGTCAGACCAAAGACCTAACTTGTTCAGCATTCTGTTTCAGAATTTACCAAGCATAAGCTTATATAGGAAGCTCCCCAACAGGACATGAGCACCATATTTCCTTTCTATTTACATTTCTCACCTTACGACCTGGAGTATTTTACCTTTGTTAAATGCCCTGAATTCGTATCTTGATTTGCTGTGGATATTTGTCATGAGACTTGGTGGAATTAACAAGGGACACTGGAAAAGAGAATGTTCTGAATACTATCATCCAAGTATAACTTTTAGTGTGAGAACATTCATGAGTTACACTTGCATAACTTGAATGGTCTACTTGTTTATGGTAAGTTAAAATCAAACATAATCCATATGAAATATCTGTGATAAAATAAGAATATAAGAGCCCTGCCAGATCATGCCGAAAACCTATTTGCTCTACCATCTTGAGCTCATAATGAACAATTAGATGCCTATGCGAAGTCAAAAAGCAGGGTATGAGCAGAAGAGCACTCACCTTCCCCAGCAACAATGTCAGATCAGAATAGAGGTAATCTGCTTGTGGAAAAATAGTAGTTTATTGCGGTTGTTGTTCAAAGGCTCCAAAAGTAATTAGAAGGAGCAAGTCAGGCAGTTTGGAATGCTCTCCCTGCCTCTTCATGTTTGGAGCTTCTGTATCTCTCCAGGAACTGATGAAGTGACCTTCCATTGGGCATCCATACAAATTGTCTTTGAATTTTTTTTTTAAAAAAAGAAAACCTTCTGCCTGAACAGACCACCAGCATTCTTCCTCCAGTGCCCAGAATTTTACCTCTGACAGTAAATGTGTATGAGATCACAAAAAGGAAGTTAGGGGCATTTACATTGTTAGTTCTACATGTTTGTTTCACAGATTGTCATCCCCAGGCAAATATAAGCAGCATTTCAGCAACATCCATTGTTTTACTTTCTGGGGTATGGTTGTTCAGTTAAATAACAAATTAATGTATTAAAATATCCCTTTTAATTGGTGGCCTGGGTGAGTGGGCTAAGTTCTGTGTTTGCGTGCCCATCTTGACCAAATTATTTGGGGCGTCCTCACCAAATTATTTTCAGTACCATTTGGTTTTACTTTCTCCTCATCTATTTTTTTCACATATGCACCCTGATAGCTCATCTTTTCTGTGCAGTGAGAGCTGCTCTCTCTCTTGCTGCTGCTGGATCTTAGTGTTGCTCTGAGCTATGAGTCTGCACTTGTGATGTTATTACAAGTGCAAATATGCAAAATCAAGAACAGAATCGCATGTATGGGGGAGAACTGTTTAACCAACTTGCTTGCCCCCATCACATACCAATGAACTGGCACTCAGCACCCATCAAATTTAATACCCTGGTTTGCCTCCATGAAGACCATTAAAAGCTTATCCTCCCTTTGCAATCTGCTTCTGACAGACACCTCTCTCCCCACCCCTCATTCTCTCTTTGCTGTTTACTCCCTTCCTTTCAGCTAGAGGGATAAGTTGAATCACCTTAACACCAAGCTTTCATGTGGTTCCAGTTCAAAACAATGAAAATGTGCAAACTGTCTCCAAGCTGTTAGCTGCCATTAAGTAAATATCATCCAGCCAATCCGCCCAATTAAAGGAATAGTCACTGAGAAGGCTGAAATAACCACCAATTGCTGCTGTTCTTTTTGTTGTGTTCTTTCTCCTCCTCCTCCTCCTCCTGTTCATCTTCCTCTTGTTATTCAGTAATGTTGTACTCTCTTGGCTGTGCTAAAGACTAGCAATGCCAGCTAAAGGGTTTAGGATGTATGTGTTACAAAACATATCTGTGTGCATCTCTACAGCCTAGAGGGGCTTGATCTGAACAGGTGGAAGACACCACCCCATCATTTTTCCTTCTTATGCCAGCAGGCAATATGACAAGCC
Organism: Cyclura pinguis; assembly: GCA_030412105.1. Lineage (NCBI taxonomy): Eukaryota > Metazoa > Chordata > Lepidosauria > Squamata > Iguanidae > Cyclura > Cyclura pinguis. The sequence goes on from CM059599.1 coordinate 342,607,310, forward strand.
TGGTACAATATAAGCTGATGTTGTGGCTGCTTCGCTTGCCAGTTTTATCTCTGACTATTGAGGATGGGCATGAATACAACAAATCAAATTTTGATGAGAAACGACAACCCAGGCCTAAAACAGCTCATAGGCCTAGGCTATATTTTCTCATCAAAATTTGATTTTATTTTTTTTTAAGGGATGTTGGAATGCCATCAGGGTATGTGCAGTCTTCTGAGGTCTGGTGGAGAGCATGTGTCCAGCTCCCCTGTAAAAGATTCCTCCAGTCTTCTGGGGTGATTTTCCAGTAAGTGCAATGGGCTGTGACAGTGGTAGGACTCATAGAGATATCATATATGACCCTTTGGCTCCCAAGCATGCCCAATACCCACTTGATCACCTCATCTTTGCGTAGCTTAACTACCATGACAGGAACAAAGATATGTGTAAGCCAGAGGTGAGAATTCAGAAGTCAGAACCCAGAGATTGTTGAACCACAGCTCCCAGCAGCCATCGCCAGCACAGGCAATGATGAAGAAAAATGGTGGTTTAGCAACATCTGGGGGGCTGCCCAATTCCTTCCCTTGGTGTAGACTCTGTGCAGTTTCATGATTAGGCCATTTTTTAAAGAGATGGAAGTAAATCAGTGTATGACTGAAAACTGATAATATATGGATAAAAGCTAAGATCTGGAAACAGGCAGCATAGAGAAAATGGAAAAGAGAATATAGATCAGAGAAAATGCCTCTGTGATCTATATTCGGTTTAGCTTCATGACAGTTTTTTGAATAAGACCCCCAAACTTGGGGGTCCAGGGTGAGGTGAGTTGCGCAGCCCTTAATATGTTATTGACTACAATTTCCAGCATTCTTCACCATTGTCTGACTAGAGCTGCATGAGAGTTGTTGTCCAACAACATTTCTCATGTATTTTGTGAAGGAAGAGTAAGTCCTCCATTGCCAGCCGTGAACCCACTAGCCTTTTAGTAGGTTAGTAAAAAAAAAAAGTGTCACCATCTGTGAAACAGAATGGCAGAGTAGGGAAGAAGCCATGCTTCTTTCTTCTACCAGTCTACTGTATTTTCACACTGGTAAGAGGACAGGGTTTAGCATACTACGTGTTTAATTCAGAAATGAAGTGTAATGGCAGTAGAAAAAGATAGAGAAGATGGGGGATGAACAACCTACTCCTCATCCATCAACTTGTTCCATTTCTGTTCTGGCTGTGGAGGAGGGAAAGGCTCATCTGCCATCACCAATACAGAAACCAAGAAGTCTAGTCAAGGGGGGGGGGGACATAATAACATGATAACTTGCATTTGCCTACATGGACTTCCTTATCACCTGTGGCTTACAGGTGAGCTGTGAACTCTAAAGCCATTTCCACATGATGGGGCTCTTGCAAGTTCTCCTGTTGCAATCCCAGCAAGGAAGGGAGCATGACAGGAATGCTCCCCTCTGCATGGGACTGGCTACATGTGGAAGGGAATGCAGTGGGTCCACCTCTTCTGTCCACAGTGCAGCCGAGCATTTCCCAAACTGCACTGGGGAAGGAAGCATCACAGTTATGCTTCCTGCCCTTCCTCAGGACTGGTAGGTACTGGATCATCGCACAATCGCAGGCAGTGCGATTGGCAGTGGACCGGCGACAACATCGTGTAGAATCATGACCAGCCAACTGCTTCCATCCTGTCCCCCTAGTGAGATGGCAGTGGACCAGCGACAACATCGTGTAGAATCACGACCAGCCAACTGCTTCCATCCTGTCCCCCTAGTGGGACAGTCCTGTCATGCAGAAATGGCCCAAGTCTAGCTTCAATAAAGAGTCACTATAAATGAAAGTCACCAAAAGCCTTTTTAGGTGACAAAACAAAAAAAGAGGGAAAAAAAACCAGACCCTAATGTATTATAAACTAGACAACTATATCAACTAGTTGCAATTGGTTTGGGCTAAGAAGTATCTTAACAGAAAGAAGCTTACTCCACCATTGAATTCTATGGCAGCTTTACTATCTCCTTTTTGTGTATAATAGAGGATATTGCTATGGAGCAATGGATAAGCTGCAGTAACAGTAGTATTCTCTCCCGACTCCTCTTAGTGCCTACACTGTGGCAGCATATCAACTAACTCAAAGCAAATCCCACTTTTTACAGCTCTTATGCCCATCCATCATAATTTTGTGTTCTTCTGAGATGTTCACATACCATGTTTATGATGTTTCTTAAGTTCTCTTTTGAGACAAAAAATGATGTTTATGAACATGGCTGAGTTTACAATATCTTCAGAAACTAAGTTCACTTCTTCGGTAATAGATCTAAAGGTCTAACAGCTTGTGATGAAATACTATTGCAGAGAATAAAGAATAAAGATTTTTGGGTCCATGAAAAAGCAGGAACCCCGTTATCAAGAAGGATGCCTTAGATTTAGAGGCGTTCCTGAATCCACAGTGAGAATTACATGAGAAAATGGTACCAGCCTTGGCAGAATACCTAGACATTGATGAAGATAAAATGGAAACATGTATTGACAGAATGTTCAGAGTATCCTCTAGAATAGCGAGAGAAAGAAAGTTACCAAGAGACATTATAATAACCTTCACTCGGACAGTTATCAGAGACAAAATATTACAGCGGAGCTACGAAGGAACATTTAAGACTGAAGAAAAAGATGTAAGAATTTTTAAAGATATACCATATCAAATGCTCAAGAAGAGACAAGATTATAAACCTTTGGCTAATTTTTTGATAAAATTACAGATCAACTACAGATGGGAGAAGACTGAAGGCATTTCTTTTACGTACGAACAACAGAGATATAGGATTAATTCAATTTTTTTGAAAAAGCAGGATCCCCAAATGCATGAGTGGATTTGTTTTGAGACAATATGTTCAGCTTTGTGATATGAAATCATCACAATCACACTTGTGCAGCAGAAAGACGTTAGTGTTGTATCAAGGTGCATTTTGTACCTAAGAAGTTCGAGGAAAATACAAATTTTTAAATCTCTCCTTCTTTGGGATAACAACATCCAAGTGATTTGTTTCTGAGAAAACATTATGGCTACTCTTTATTAATCCTACCACTGGTCCCTAGAATTATGTTCTGGGATGAAATGCTTAACTGGGAGAGAATCTCTATGAAGAACAACATAAGGTCAACATTTCCTCCATCCCTTGTTCAACATTCGTAAAAAGAGTGCTGTATTTGTCCTCATAAGCAGAAAGTGTGAGTAAAGTTGTCATTTCTCTGTTTCTTTTTGTAAAAAAATACTTACCATATATGTTACATAAGCAAACTGTCCAACACTGCACCTTTACACCCAGGTAAACTGCTGTAGCCATAATTCAAGAGTTTTTGTTTTCCCTGCGGCTTCACAGTTTATGTGGCATGAAGTACACTGGCACTAAATTGCAAGGAAATATGCCTCAATGTAAAGACTTGGAAGATTCAAGCAAGGGATGAGGAATAGTAGCACAGTTTCAGGGAAGGACTGAATCTATAAGAAGTGCAGCTAATGATCTGGTTTAAGGACCATACACATATATTCCAGCATACCAGAGGGATAGGAACAGGAAGACGGGACACAGAAATTCAAAGGAAATCATTAAGCCTGGGGAAAAAAATACCAGATTTGATTAATCCTCTGTAGCAACATAAAATAACCTTATTTGGCAAAAGAAGGCTTCACCTACAGTAATTCAGAGGGAATTTATGCTATGCTAGATAAAAACTTTATACTAACTTGTTCACTCCAGGGAAGGTTCATATTTTGGTTTGGTCCCCCCCTCCCCAGTAGTTTTTTTAAGCAATAATAGCCTTGTAGGATAGCTGCAGTGTCAGCATTTATCTTGAAACTCTTGGATATTAGTTTTGACTGCAGTCACCTTTCTGACAAGTGTTATTGCGAGTGTGGTTTATATCCCTGTTCAGGATGATTTCTAATGATAATGCTGTGTCTACCTCACTGCTTCACACTAAATTATAGATGCCAGGATGACAGGGCAAACTATATTCAAGTGGTAAACTCTTCTCCCTTTGTGTGATGTCAGTGCCTTCCCTACTCCATGAGGGGAATTAAAAATTAGGAAGGCAAAGTATGCAAAACATTTCTACTTAAAAATAATGTTCTGTCAGTTATTAAACAAGTGATATTTCATTTAATCAGCTCAAGGGGATTATTTTAAATGAAAAGGCAGAAAGTACAATTTTATTAACACATTCCTGCCCTAGAGTCCTATTGTAATGATTCTTTAGCTGACTAAATTAAAAAGTTATAATTCAGCCTTGTCAACAGTATAGAGTTATGAATTGTCGTATTGCATTATAGATAGCTTAGGCATAGCATACAACAGGTCTACCCTGGTTGCATTGGGGCTTTTGTTTGTTTGTTCGTTTGTTTTAATAAATACTGGAGAAACAAAAAATTATTTAAAGTTATTTGAATGTACAGTACTGGAAACAAGGGTAGACAACTTTGGGCTAAATTTGTTCACCAGACCACAGACTATGGACTCCTTCCCTTTCAGGTCTGTAACCAAAGAGACACCTTGTCTCTCTTTGCCACACAGCTAATGAATTCCAGAATCCTTAGTTGTGTGGTATTATTGGAAAACCTCCATTTCCTCATACTCCAAAGAAAAAGTGGTGAGGGAGTGAATGTCCCACTCCCCACCCCCCACCCCCAGGCATGTCTGTGGTTCCCTTTGTGGTAACATAGCAGTTCCCAGGCTCTTCTCACCTTGGAACTAGGCCAGAGATCAATGTGCAACAGGCAGGGGCATTTCTGCACATATTTGTAGCACCACAAGGATGTAAAACTTGGTTATCTCATTTTCATGTGCAAGCACAGGAACTTCTTGAAGAAAACATCCTTGTCTGTGAGACAGTGAAATCTCTACATAAATTGCACATAAACAGCTACTGCCTTGATGCATGGATTTTTAAAATCAAAAGCTTCATAAAGGTTGTTTGAATCAATCAAACAAAGAATGACTTTATTAATACCTTCATCTTATCGCTTAAAACTGGGACTCATGGTGGCTTTTTGATCTATCAGCCAGTCCTTCTATAATTGCTGCATACTTTGTTTCACAATGGGAAAAGATGTTTGCTTTGAGCAGTTTTGAGCAAGGATGTCTTGTGCAAATTGTGGAAACTTCAGTGAAAAAACAGTATGCTTTGCCTTGTTCTCATGCTGGTGCTGAGAAATCTTGTGGGAACCAGTAATTTTTTCACGAACTGTCTCACTGTGTCAAGACAACCTCTCTTATCAAAACCAAGTCATTGTACAAGAATTTTTCACATCCTACATTTTCAAGGTGGGAAAGAAGGCAAATACGATAGGGAAAGATACAAAAAAAAAATCTGATTAAGAATGTCCTGCACTCATATCAATGCACCTAAATCTTCCATCCAGCTTCCAAGTCTCTCTTTTCTGATCTTCTTTTTTGCTGATTAACAGAACTTCTATCTTTTCTTGACTAGTCCTCAATGTGTTCACTCACTTCCAGTCCTTTACTGCATCTAGTCATGTCAGTATTCCAACAATCTCCTTGGCATCAGTTGTGAAACAAGGGTGGAGCTGAGTGTTACCGCCATTGCTAGCCCGAGCTTGGGGGATGTTAAAAGATATCTTTTTATATCAATAATTCGGCCTCCCATACCCATTCCCCTCCACGTGCTTGCGAGGCCCCCAGACAAGCACGCGCACCGGCTCGGCCAATAATCGCTGTAATATTCCAACACAATACAGGCAGGCTAGAAATAGCCAACTCGCAGCTTTAGGAGATCTCAAGGCAAGTACCTCCATTATGTATGCACACAACTTTCAAAAGATCCTCTGCCCCGTGCTGGCAGCTTGATGATCGGACTGTACAACGCTCAAGCACTCCGCGTTTGCATACTGGCTATCCTATTGACAGTTTGGCTATAATTCAGTCATTCAAATTCTGATCTTTCGGAGGCTTTGTCTCCAGCCCCAAACTCATTGTTTTCCCCAAGTCTGAACTAGCCTGCGGTCACAATTCTCCTTATAAAAACCCCTGACTTTGAGCGCTTCCTTGGATCGCTCTTGGCTTCCATCCCGCCTTGCTGTCACTTTGTCCAGCAAGCCTTTCCCTCAGCTCCACATGCTGAGATCTACGCTTCCCAGCTTCTCCGCTTCCAACCGGGCTTCAGGACAGGTGAAGTATCACCCAAACCAACAACTCCTCCAAAAATCCTTCTATCCCGCTCCAACCTTTATTTCCTTAGTTATCTGTGTGAGTGTGCTGCATACACTGTTTGATTGTGTTGTAATAAAACAACATTTATTATTTCAACTTCTGTGTGCTCCTTGACTCGGCCTGACCCCGTAAACATAGGGTTCAAGATCTCGCTATGTTACCCTGCCTCTCGCATTGCTAGGCTGTGCTCTTGGCTAATTTCCCCAACTTATAAAATTGAGAACGCATTTAGGTGTCCCTCCCGGGACCCCCAGGAATCAGGGTAACATGAGCATAATCAGCAAATTGATGACACCCAATTAGCAAATTCTAGATGACCTCACTAGAGTCCCCCTGACTCCATGTAAGTGTCAGAAAGCATAGAGAACATAAGTCAAATGGTCCAGAGGGATACAGTAGTCAATGGTAATCACTTGTACTGAATTTGATGGTATTACTACCATTCTTTGCAAAAGAAAAAAAAAGGAAATTTGCAAATAGTTACCTAGGATGGTGGTATCCAATGAAGGTCAATAAAGGTTCTATTAACTATTTCTTTTGGAGGAATTGGAACACAATCTTCTTTTAAAGAAGCATTTACAACATCCACCACCCATTGCTACACTTTCAGCCTTTCTCTGGCAACTTTAATCAGCCAGGACAGACATGGGTCTAACAAAGAGGTGGCTGGCCTCACTTTTCCAAGCAACTTGTCCACATGGGCAGGTTGAACCGAGGAAATTTCATCCATCAAAATGGGACAACTACATCAGTCACTTGCCTTGGCTGGAATCTACCCCCAGTGTGGAATCCAAGTAAGAATGGATCCAAGATATTTTCTCTGCAAAATATTTTACAGATTCATCACACTGATAGGGATGTATTTCTTCATTAATTTTTCTTCTCAATGGAAGCAACTAGTAATTTTAGCCGGGTTTTTTTTTTCCTCACTGCGAGAATGTCTTTGAAAACTGTGCCATCCTTTAAGATTATTCAGTTTGACACTTGTGCTGCACAAAATTAACAGTGGTATTTTTGTGCAGAAAACTTCATTTTCTGCAAAGGATACAGCATTTTCTGCACAAATACAGCTTCCTGCATAGAAAATGCTGTTTTCTGCATGAATAGGTCTTGGGAAAATTTTGCACAGAATAAGCCTTGAACTGTGAAGAGTCTTATCAGTCCAGGATTCTTCTCCTCAGGGTTTGAGGAACAAGTTTTCTGAACATTTTTCAATTATGTGCAAATATTTTTCCCATCCCTAGTTTTTGAAGCCGTCTCCTCCTCCAGTGTTCTGAGGTATAGAATGTAATAACCCACTGACTACATGAAACAACTGCCCTGGACAAGATTGTGCTAATGCAATAGAAGCATCTGCTTCTTCATGGCACTGAGTGTTGCAGAGTAGGGTCCAAAATGGGCCACAACCCATGTTGGATTGGATTTGTATCCTCTTTCTTAACTGTCCTTCTGGTCATCTGCCAAATTGCTTCATTGCCGTTAGTGGCTCCAAGAAGCAAGAAGCCTATGTCTGACTTCAAGTAAATACGTACGAGCCTGTGATCATGTAAGTCTCAGTCTCATTTCACAGAGTAACCAGGATTTCAAGAGGATTGCCTGCTATAGAATATGGAAAATGCTTGAGGGCATTGAGGAATCCTTTGGGTTCCATGAGGAACTCTCTTCCCAGGAAGAAGTGCATAGCCCCCTCTCTTGGAGTTTTTGGGAGAATCCCATGTTTTTATTCCAGTTATTTGGGGGAAATATTTCAAAGTTCATTTTATTATTATATTTCCTGTTGGTGTTGTTTTTATATTTAGCACAATGGTGTATTTTATATTTGAATATTTCATTGTCTGGTATTTATTACTGTAAACCGCTTAGTATAAACACCCTAAAGCAGGAATAAGCAAAGTGTAGCTCCTTGAGGCCCATGGAAACCCCTCACTCCCCTTCACACACACCTGAAAACTGGGGAGATCTGCAGGACTTCTAAACCGTCCCAAAAAAATGAAACTGGAAGTAGATTGGAAGCCACTTTTGTTTGTATTGGGGGGGATTCTTTGCCATTCTTGGCTAAAATGCAGGTTCTCAAGGGCTGAGATTTAGGCCCTTTCCGCACCATATCCTATTAGCATTCTTCCGTTGTAACCCCAGATTTGCAATTCTCACAATGCTGTCAGGTTGGGAACACTCTGTTCTGCACCTTTCTGCCTTAAGCAGATGAGTAGCAGTATTGCCACTGGTGTTCTTTCCCCATTATATCATCCTTGGCCACTCCCTTTCCCCACATTCACCCTGCCCCATTGCTCCTGATTGGTTGGATTTTGGGGAGGGGGGGAGCCATACTAATGAAGCAGTGTTGTAACAGCATGACACACGATTGCATTTTTGTGCTATAATGCTTAAAAATGTATTTTAAAAAATAAAAAGTTTTAACTCAAAGGAGAAATGTAAAATAAACATGGAGAGGTAATAGAAAGTTACCATGCCATGGGAGTTGTTGAGGGAGGGATGAGCTGGGCATGTCCACAGCTCGCCTACTGCTGGATCCGTGATGACAGGAAGCACTATCAAGTGCTATTACAGTACCATACTGAGCCGGCTGACGGGATTGAAACACTAAAGGAGGCTCTTACCAGATTTTTTGCTGGAAATAGAGTAAGGCGGTTTTGGCAACGTTTTGGGATGGGATAGTAGCTGGATAGCGATGACAACATGCTGTAGCATGACTCCTGGACCAGAAACAACCTGTTGTTGTTGTGGTATAGCAACATTGCAGACAATTGGCCTAAGTCACTGAGCCTACCCTAGAAGATGCCTCTTAAATCAACAAAATAAGTAAGAAAAATATGACAAAATAAGGATTAATTTGCTGGGTTAGTTCCAAAGACCATAGAATCTAGCATTTTTTCCCAAAAGTATTCAACCAAATGCCTCCTTTGGTCCCAGCATCTGGCAATCAACAATAACCTGACTTAGATAATAGCTTTTAATAGATGTGTATGTCATGAAGTACAAATCAGTTCTGAAAGCCAGGAAGCCCTCTATAATATTGACCATAATATGTCTCATTGAATTTCATTACTTAATACTATTTTGCATGAAGGTATACTTATCTTTCACCTGCTGCCATCTGGTTATATTGGATTACTCCAAAATCTAACGTCTGGATGACAAGGAGAATATTTTCCCCATTTCTTAGATTCAATCATTATTCTAAATACTTACATTTTAACAATGGACGAGCTTTTTCTATTTTTGTTAAATAAACTGTAGATCACTAACATGTGAAATGGTTAAACATGTAATCTCTGGTAGCAACGCATGCAGAAAATGTATTGAAAATATTGAAAGTGAATGATAATCAAGTGGAAAGTACCTAAATATTGTAAATAGAAAGAGAAATAGTTGTGATTTTTTATAACATTTGTCTCTGAGGATTTTTTTTTTTCATTTATCTTTTCCAAGAGACGTTCTTATTACAAGAAGTGTTCACTAAAAAATTAATTGTTTATTAAGAATTAATTAAAAAGGTTTGCATTGGTCTAATTGAATTGGGAATATCTCTCGCACTGCTTTGAACTTGCAGGTGCAGCTGTGGTTGTAGTTAAGACGTTATATTATTGCTTTACTCCATTGCAAAGGGCTGTGTCAAGAAAATCTTTAATATAAAAATAAAAAGCAGTTCATGCATAAAGCATGACGCCCTGAAGCATATTAGATCTGTTTATCTCCATGTTTAAAATGAACAGTACCTGGTATAGTTTACATAACAAGGCAGGGATCAGCTTGATAAAGCATTTATATCACCAGGGGAACACACTGGCTCATTTCCTCAACACCTTTCTGCATGACTAGCTTGCCAGCTAGCATAATAGCAAACAAAGTTTTAATAGGTCAAGAACAGAGTGGCCACTTTTATTAGAGTAGAGGCTTTTTCAGATTGCCCTGTTGCTAAAAATCATTTGCTTTACAAGATCATTTATTATTGGTTGACGTTTGAAACCTAAAGACAGCCAGAAGGGTAGCCTTGTTAGTCTGTTGCAGAGAAAACAACCAGTGCTTTATGGCACTTTAAAGGTTAAGAACTGTACAATGATACAAGTTTTTGGGGGACCAGAGTCCACCTTATCAAATACCAGTGGGTTCAATAGTAATGATATGGGGTATCTTTTTAAGGGTATGATCTATGGCAGTTCAATTAGAGCTTAAACATATGTGAAATAAACACAACTATTATGATAGCAGTAATTGTTTATCCTACAAAAGGAGCTCAGTTTCATAAAACCTTCTGATATACTGCATTTTTCAGGGTTGGACCCAGGTTAGGCTCATACAACAGTACAGTTCTTGACTATTTCCTCCCCATGGATACTTTTCCAAATCTGAAAGAAGGCTACACAGCAAATCATGGTAACCAGCTGAATGGGGTGAGCTGTGATGTGGTAGAGGAAATGGGATCTATAAATCAAGTGGAGATAACCTTTATTGTGCAAAGCCCTTCTCTCCATCAAAGGCAGATCCCACAGTTTTGATCCATTATTTTTAAGGTGCCACAAAACCCTTTGTTATTTGTTCTTAAATGGCTGTCTTGATAAAGAACCTTGCCTCCTCTGGAATAGCTAACACTGGGATTGTGGAAGGTTCTGTTTCCATTTTAGATTGACTGTAACTTTCTTTGTGATTTAAATCTCCGCTCCAAAAAATCCTTGGGCTACATCCGGTGTCTCCTGAGTATGTTCCTGGTTGAGCAGTAAAACTTGGTTTTGTTCTCCTTGCCACTCCAGATCTGTTCTACAGAGTCCTCTAATCCTCCAGAGTAGATTTGGTGGAGTAAATGGTGGGTTATAGGAACAGGAATCTATTGCTTTTGACTAGTAGATGGACACTGCTGGAAACAATCCATTGTGGTTAATCTTAGCTATAGTTTGTTTTAAACAAGTCAACAGCAAACCATGGATTACAAAACTGGTCTACTTCCATGCACCATACCTATGATGAACTACAGTAAGCCCTCCACATTTGCTGGTTTCACTTTTGCGGATTTGAGTATTCACAGATTATTTGCTGTCACTCCTGTTGCCTCCGTATGCCATTTTTAATAGGGACTGCAAGCCTCGTGAGACTGAGAAACTGCAAACAAGTTTCTAAGTCCCTATTAAAAATGGTCTGGGGCAGCAGTGGAGGTGGTAGTAAGCCCCATCAGCCAGTCACTTCTGCCTTGTGAAGAAACCCTGATACCTCAAAGGAATCCATGGTGGGTTGAATATGGTGATCATACTTTTGGTGTGTGTTAAATATGGTTTGGGACGGCCTAGAGTTATTCACAGTTTTTCCACTTTCACAGGGGTCCTGTGTCCATAGTGAATGTGGAGGGATGATTGTATATTTTCAGTTTGAACAATAGAATAGTTTGAATAATAGAAGTGTTTGAAAACTAGCTCTATCACACTATACTGTTATAGTGCTATTATTCCACTTTCGACATCCTGTAGAATTCTGGGGTTTGTAGTTTACTGACGCCAAAAGCTCTCTGGCTGAGAATTCTAAATGCCCCTCTCTAAACTGCAAACTCCAGGATTCCATAGGATGTTGAAAGTGGAATAATAGCACTAGAACAGTGTAGTCTGATAGGGTACTAGGATAGTGAGTTGAAGGCTAACCTATACCTTCATCCCTGATAAGACTGGAGGTTTCTTTACCTGAAGGTTGTTTCAAAATGGCACTCATGTTGGATGTCTGAAGTGATAGTCTTGTTGATCACCATCTAAGTATATCATTCTGTTGCATATATAGACTAAGCCTAATAAATTATTTTAAAAAAATATTTATTTTTGTTATTCATACAAAACATATAATTCTACAATCAAATTAAAATGTACAATTTATAACATTTCAAAACCACATATTGTATTATTTGAAGTATGTGGTTTGTTCTTCCAGTGGTAAGTATATATAAACCAGCTTTGAACAAAAATTGTAGTAATTATGTGTAATTAATTAATTGTGACTGTATGTATTCAAACAAATAAAGGAAAAAAAGATAAAGGAACTTCCTTTCATCACATGAATGAGCAAAGAAACTTGGGCAAGTGTTTACATACAGATGTAAAAGATAACAAATATCAAACTTCCCTTAGGTCCAATTATCTTTATTTGGACTTTTTACAAACCAAATCTTTGACTTATTCAGATCATTTATAATTGTTTCAGCATTGCCTGAATTTATTTTACTACTTTTATATTCTACTCTTGCTTCAAAGAAGATGCAAAGCATAGGAATGACCCTATTGATTGATTTGATTTGATTTGATTTGATTTAGACCCCAATTTGTTCTCTACAAATATGATTTAAGGCAACTGACAAAATGAATGTAACATTTCTAGTTAAAAACACAAATAACAAAAATACTGTATACTCACTACAATCTGGTGAGGTAGGGCAGGCTGAGAAATACTGTGCTCATCCAAATAATGTAATGGCCCAGCAGACCTTGGGATCATCATGAACTGAGCAGGGCAGCAAATAAACAGGAAATGTTTAGGCCAACATTCTGGTGAGTGCTAGCAGAAGATTTCTGGCTGCACAAAATGACAAAATGGGGACAGGCACTAAGTCACTGGTCATTTAAGGCAGCAAATAGAAAGGAATATTCGTGGGATGTAGGCCATTTCTGCACTGGACTGTTATAGTGCTATTATTCCACTTCAATGTCCTATGGAATCCTGGGGTTTGCAGTTTAGGGAGGGGTCTCAAAAGCCTCTCCCAAAACTGCAAACCCCAGAATTCCATAGAACGTGGAAAGTGGAATAATAGCACTATAACAGTCTAGTGTAGAAAAGGCCATGATATGTTAAATAGTGCTAAATAGAAGATTTACAGTTGCTTCTAGGAATGTGAGGAGATCCTACTAGGAGGCAAAGGAGCAAGAGATCAGTAAAGAAGCACCATGATTAAGTGACATCAGATCCTAGCATGGATTGCCCATCTGAGACTGTGTGGGATTTCTAGACATCTGAACATTTGTGGTGGTTTCCAACTGCCTCATTTATAGCCATTTCCACACTACACTGTTATAGTAGTATGATTCCACTTCCAACATTCTATGGAATCCTGAGGTTTGCCGTTCAGGGAAGGGCATTTAGAATTCTCAGCCAGAGAGCTCTTTGGCCTCAGTAAACTGCAAACCCTAGAATTCCACAGGATATTGGAAATGGAATAATAGTGCTATCACAAAGTAGTGCGGAAATGGCCTAAGTCTTCTCTGGAAAGGTACAATGGATTCTATTTCTGTTCACTTAACAGTATTTGACTTTATCGAATTGGAGAAGAATAATCATAAATGTTGTTGTTAAGCAGCAAATCAACACAAAATCCTTTAGCTTGTAACCAGGTTGCTGAATATATCAATGATTTCAGAGATTTCTGTCTCTTGTGATTCCAGCTATGAGAGTGAAGAGAATTCTTTAAATCAGTATTACTGTTCCTCCTGGGACAACTGTAAAAACATAATCTGGTTTTCTGTAGTACTTCTTTTTCTCATTACAAATTCATTTAATTGTCTTGATGTCTAACGTATGAAGGTGCTGAGTTTTTCTAATTATACTTTGGAAACCCCTTACAGAAGGGAATGGTTATCTAAATTACTTATGCAGTAAGAATTGGAATATCTGACTTTTAAGACCACATATTTTGTGTGATAGTTCTATTAGTTCATCTATTTGCATGATTCACTGCACTTCTAATGAGGAAAGTTGATGGCTCATGATTTTCTATCAAACATTAATCACTATGTTGTGGCTGCATTAGTGTTGTGTAAAACAAGAACCTCCTAGGGAGCTTTTTGTAGATGTGAATGGGAGTGATATTGCACACACATTCACATTGTAGTTAACAAAGAAGGGAAAAATAGACAAGGCATTGTTTACATGTTGATCACTCCCTTTTGATGGCCTACTGAGATTATGGCCTCTCTTTGCACTAATCTTATGTTAGTGACTGTCATATTCCATTAGCGAATTTAATCTTCACTAATGTGATAGAAAGTTGCTAATACAATGAGACTCATTAACAACTTTTGCATCATGTTAGCAAAAGCCAAATTTGCTAACAGAATGCAAAAATTCTAATAGAAGGAAGTCGTAATTATGCAAATGCTTGATATTATTAAATATACTCTCTGTATCTCACCAGTACTTGTGCAAGAATTCAAAGACATAGGGCCTTTCAGGACTATACTGTTATAGTGCTATTATTCCCCTTTCAACATCCTAGGGAATCCTGTGATTTCAGGTTAGGGAGGGGCATTCAGAATGCTCAACCAGAGAGCAATTTGGCCTCAGTGAACTACAAAACCCAGAATTCCACAGGATGTTCTCTTCTCTTCCTGAGGAATGTACTAATTGAATGTGAGTTAGAACTACAGAAACAACCTAGGCTTTTGTGTGTTGTGGACCTATTGTATGGGAACCAAGGCCCTTTCCGCATGTGGGGGGGGGGAACGGGCGAAAACACTCAAAAACGGAGCTTACCTGAAGCCGGGTAAGTCCATCGCCACGCGGAGCAGCGCAAGCTCGCTGACCCGCATTCCTCCAGCATCCCAAATGGCGACTTCCAGTTGGTGGAGGCTCTCCACCAACTGGAGAAGCTCACCAGCCGGAAGCCCACCCCCAGCAGATCTGCAGGCATGCACTTGTGCGCGCCTGCAAATCCGCGTCAGAGCCAGGCGACGGAGCAGCATGAGGCTGCGCGCTCCGTGCTTTTTAAAAACCTCAAAAAAGAGGCTTTTAAAAAACACGCCGCACGGCTACTTCCGGCCACCCCTGAGTGGATTCTGGTGTGGAACTACAAAAAGTAGTCCATGCCAGTCCACTCTACGGTGCAGAAGACCTCCGTGAGAGGTCGCTCTGCACCATTACAGAAGCCTGGTGCGGAAATGGCCCAAGTCTGGAAAGAAGAAAAAGCTGACTTTGCTCTCTGCAGGAAGTCCTGGGGAGTCATATGTTCCCCTAAGGGCCTATCTACACTGACTGAAACTACAGGAGCTTTTCAGGACTTTTTGTTTCAGTTGTTTCAAATTGTAGCTGCATGTCCTTCCTCCTACTTCCAAACATTTATTGAGATATTTTGGATTTTCTGTTTCAAAGTGCCATTTTTTCCCAGGATTTCAGCTCCACACAGATGTGTCTTTTTTCACTATCCTCCTTATCTTTTTTAGAGGGATGTGCTTGGTTTGTCTGTGGGTGTGTTTTCCTTGATCTCCATGCTCCCTCCTTCCCCCGCCCAGTCCTCCTTTCACCACTTCCACCAGTCACATGTCACTTCCAGGCTTGTGACTAAAGCTGCAGTGGGGAAAAACAAGCCCCCTTCAAATGTCACTGAAAACTTCATCATGGGAGGCACTGCCTGAGGAGCTGAACAGAAGACAGCAGAAGCAGACAGCCAGTGAAGTAAGCTATTTCGTTTGGGAAAATGCAGAGTTAAAATAAACCAAACCCAGGAGCTGGTTCATTTTGTCTCTGATTATACCTGTAACTGACCAAAAATATTGTACAGTAAATCAAACATTGTATGGATCTTTTAAAAAAAAGAAAGGAAAGAATAGGAGCAAAATCTGGGACTTTCTGGTCATTTTAATCCATACAGATGTGCCCTAAATCACCTACCTTTCAGCAGGAATCTGTTGAAGAGCTAATACTGTGAACTCTTAACTTATGCTTACCCTGTATATATGTGGGATTCAGGCTTCTACAAACTACAACTCTCCAGTAAGCTGCTTTGTATCAAACTGGATCCTGGATGAGTGGAGAACCAGCATAGTATAATGGTTTGAGCATTGGACTATGACTCTGGAGACCAGGATTCAAATCACTGCTTGGCCATGAAAACCCACCTTGGGCAAGTCACATTTGCTCAGCTTTAGAGGAAGGCAAAGGCAACGCCCCTCTGAACAACTCCTGCCAAGAAAACCCCATGATAGGATTGCCTTCGGGTTGCCGTAAGTTGGAAATGACTTGAAGGCATACAACAACACCAATCCTGGGCAAGTCCTGAGTCTCTGAAACTTTTCACCACTTGGAAATGGAGTACATTCATGTTAACAATATCACCATCTTAAAGGCCCAGAGATCTTACCACTTCTTTTCTCCTTCAGGATAGAAACTTTGACACAGCAAGCACAAAAATTGCTACAGATGAGATTGTGTAGCAATTGGGTGACATATAACAATTAGAACTGAATTTGAACAGCAGCCCAGGTAGTCTGTTTATGATACCAATTGTAGGAAGTAGTAGCCTTTATGAGTGTATACAATTTGGAGCAGACCTAGCCTGTTTTTTTATTTATCATCTGGAAATAGATAACTGTAAGCAAACTGAAACCATTCTAAGCTCTGCAAAGGGACAGTGAAGAGCAACATATGCTATCAATGTGTCCAGAGGTGAAAAACTGTGAATATCCCATGTGACATGATGGCTGCAGCTGTCACACCATGGTACACAGTGTAAATAATTTAGATTTAGTTAACCTCAGTGAAATCACTGGTAGAGTAAGTTGCTTCAGAGGGAATGAGACTGTGAGTACATATATACTATATGATTAGAGCACTTTGATACCACTTTAATTGTCATGGCTCCACTGTACAGTGACCTGGGATTATAGCTTGATAAGGTACTTACAAGTCTACCTGCTGGAGAGCTTCAGTGCTGTAGTTCAGCAGCATTCACTAGAGTTCTGTATCAGACAATTCTAGGTATCAAAATGCAGATCACAGGATTCAACAGAATGGAGCTATGACAGCCAAAGGGGTATCAAACAGCCATAACTGGTGTAGATTTTGTGACTCATGTCCATGCACCATTTACTGGACCACCCTGAAAAATATCTTCAGATAAAGTACATCTGTTTCTCTACTACAGAAACCTGGTGATGGTAATTAGATCTTGGCATTCAAATAAAATAAACATTGTAGCTAAGACAGCTTTGTACTTATCCAGTAGAAGTAACAGTTCTAACCTGCTTTAAACTGCCCAGCTGAAATCACAAGAGGACTGAATTGGGACTCATGTGAGAGACAATTTCCTCATTAAGGAAGGATACTTTTAAATATATGCAATAACATATAATTAAGGATAATGGTCACAGTTTGGATGACAGAAAACCCCAACAATCATTTGATTGCTGTGTGAGTCAGAAGATCAGTTTTTCCCACAAAAAGTATCCACATTAGTGTGTTACTGAACAGGTTAAACAGTAAATTACAGCTGCCTTTTGCAGGGTATTACTGTTGAGTCTCATTGTTTTGGTTCTTTTACATCACCGGCAATATGGCTTCTGAAGGCTGCATGTGACAGGTTAGGCATTTTATCCTTTGAGTAAACAGTAATCGTGGAGTGAAGAAAGTGGGGCATTGGAGAATTTTTCCCATTCTTTGAGAACTCCACTCTTCCTTTTTAGTTTGCTCCGAGGGCTCTTTGGGGATACATATATTAAGCCCTTTAAATAGTTCATAATAAATCTGTGTCTCAGGCTGATTCTGACAGGTTTTTAAAGAGTCTTTTAAGAGAGAATCCTCAATCATTTGTTAATCCATGGGGTGATCTCCAGGCTTGGAGGAAGAAGGGGGAGGGAGGAAAACCAACAGTGCAAGCTCCTGTGTAGTGAAAATGTAATATCGAGGAAATCATAAATATGAGCAAAGAATGGAGGAACACAGTGCTGTAGGAGATTTACAAAATGTGGCATGCCAAAATGGTTTTCTTCTCAATTAATCCATTTCCAGGCATAGATCTGGGGAAGTCTCACTAGTGGAAAAAGGAATAAGAGAGAGAATAATTTATTGTATGGCTCATTCCCTTGTTGTGTTGTCTCAGGGTGTGCTATAAACCACCGCTTCCCTGAAGGAAGGAATGCCAAAGTGTGTTAACTTCCATTAAAAATGCTTGTATACATAAGAAGAAAAGCTAAGGCATAGGCCATTCAATACATGTGGTAAACTTTGGCAAAATACTGGTGTGGTGGGCTAATACAGTAGTTCTGCTGTAACACAGTAGTTGCGTTCCTAAAAAAAAAAAAAGTAATTTACACTCTTAAAATAACAGGTCTTATGGGAAAAATAGGGTTAGGTGTAGATTTCTAAAAGGATTTCTCACATTTATGTAACTTCCCACAAATTTTATTCTGCTGAAAATAACAAAAAATTGACTGTGTTTCTAGAATATCCCTGCCCGCACAAATATTTGCTTTTCTGCCACTGCCACCGCCACCGCCACCACTGCTGCCACTGCACAAATACAGGACACTTGGCTAAGCTCAGGCTTTCAGGTGTTGTGTGCCTGTGCAGCAGCGATGTAGGAGACTGGATGAGGGTGGAACAGAAAGAGTGGGTTGCGCAGAGAGGTGGCGAGAATTTGCCAGTCTTGAGAAATTGTCTTGTGAAGGGGCCAGCTTGGGTTGGTTCAGCTATGCGGTGAGCTGGCAGGGCTTTTTCTTTTCTTTTTCTTTTTTTTGGCACTGAACAACTAAGATGAGGGGGAGGCAGGGTTTCCACTTAACATCTGAGATACAGATACATTTGCCAGTTTTGAATTGGCTAGATCCAATTAGAATTCTGCATTCTGTAAATAATGTTCCTCTATTAATTAATCACATTATTGCCAATTCACATTGTAAAAACATGCATTATAGCAGAGTGTACTTATTAAAAGGTCTTTCCTGAGTTTTGTGACAGTAACTGGTAGACAAGGTCTTGTGAAAAAATCCCATTAACCAAACAATCCTGATCAGTTGAAAAGAGTGGATTCCCTTCCCCCCGCCAAACAACAGTATGAATATTGTTTTCCAAGAAATAGGTGAAGCCTTAACTATGCTCACTGTGGCTGATCAGAAGGGAGCTGATTGACATAGTTGGTGGTCTCATAACACTTAAGTATTGGCATGCTCAGGTACTATTTAATGATTGAGAATATGAGCTATGAACCAGGAAGCTCTTTTTGTCTGCTGTTTGGAGACAATTATAATGCTAATTCTAATGCTCATGTCCAGCTTCTGGGCTTGAGGTCCCTCCCTAAACTGCAAACTCCAGGATTCCATAGGATGTTGAAAGTGGAATAATATCACTATAACAGTCTAGTGCAGAAATGACCTAAGTTCTGTGAAAGTTAGTGGACTTTACTTCAGAGTAGACACATATAGGATGTCTAAAGGCTGGTATTGTTAAATTCCTAGCCAGTTGCCATGTATGTCTGCTTTTAAATTTTTCTAATTTTAAAAAGCAATTTTCTTGTTCTATGACTAGTACATTTTCTGTGTCTAATAGTGTTTGCATGTGTGTACACATTGTACACATGTGTATATATGGATTTAGATATATAGATAACAATGTGAACTATTTGCTTTGCATTCTTGTCACAGTTCAAAATTGCTGAGCTGTTTTTGTTCACAATTGACATTTTAAAAATGCTACTGTGGGAATTTCAGGACTGGAAATGTAAGCCTGAGTGGTAATAGTTTTTGAACTATTTTTCATGCTTGAAAGATGGAAGATAGAGAAAGACCTAATTTCACAGCTTTAATTGTGGTAGCTGCTATGATAGCATTATGACAATGGTTGCCATAAAATCTCCAGAGATGCTAAAGTCCATTGTACCTTTTTTTCTACTTTTCTCTATTCAGAAATTCAAAACACACATATCACAGTGCATTAATTCTTGGTAAATGTTTATATCTCAATGGCAACCACTCTGTGCATGTAGTATAACCTCTAGGTAAGATATACATGTATTTATCAAGTTACTAGCATAAATAATACATAATAATACTCTTTCAAAAATAATACATTATATTAACACAGTTCCTGATAAGTTTGTTGGTTTTTTTTGTTTTGTTTTTTTAACAACAGACATATAGAGGAATCCAACTTAGATACTAACAGCCAGTTGCTTCCTCTGGTTAGGCTACACAGACAATTCATGTATATAAAATAGTGTATTAAAGTAAACTTACAAAAGCAAAGAGCAATCATTGCAAATGTAATTTTTTTTCTTCTTCTTTGGGATTCTAATTTTAAAAGCATTAAAGAAGACAGCTGCTCATGCTGTGATATGCGCTAAACAGCCTGAAGGATGGAAAAAAATATATTTGTAGCTCATAATAACTATTGACCTTTCTGATATACAATGTTCTCTGTGTTAGCTATTCTGTTCTATCAACAGTGAAGATTGAACATGACTTCTTAATAGAAAACATGGGGTTTCAAGCTGCCTTCACAAAGGTGTTTATGTATTGTTATTTTGTACTGTAGTACAAAGATGAAGTCCTAGTGCCCTTTGTCTGACACTGTATTGTTGGGAAAAGGGGCCTCACTCTTATAGACTGCTTTATAAGAAGAATTGGCTCATAACCATTTTATGGTTGTGATAAAAGCGTTGCCACACTTGGTCCTGCGTGTAGGCACAGGAAGTTGAATCCTAGAGCATCCCAGGAGCACAATGTATATTTTTCTCAAGAAACAGATCCCTCAAGTGGCTATGTTTATAGGTGCTTTGCAGTAAGATTTAAAATGTTAGCTTTTTATTGTTGTGGAATTCATACTGTTTGTTCTTTGTAGTGCCATTGCCTCCTGCATAATACTGTGTTTTGTTGGATGCCATGTACTTTCAAAGGGTAGCTTTATGATGCTCCATTTTTTCCCCTTGAACTCCCTTATGCTTAGGAATTGTATGCAGAAACACCCACTGGTAGCAGCTTGACTTTGACACTGCGCATATTTCCCCAGAGTGGTATCTTCCAAACGCTAGCTGTGAGCAGCATGAGGCAGTTTAAATACTCTTCACTTCCTCGGGGAGAACCTCACCAAGAAGCAAACTCCTGCTTGGCATATGGAAATGTGGAATGGAAGCTCTTTTAGTACATCCTGTAAATCACAAACAGAGTGGCAATGGTACACAAGAATGCCAGGATTTTGTGGGCTTTAATGTGCTCTTTTCCCACCCCCACCTGCTTTTATTGTGTTTTTATGCCATTTTTAGTGGGCCAATAGTAGCAGTTGTGAATTACAGTTATTTCTTTGGCTCTGCTGTAGTCTACAATGCTAGTTAATGATTCACAAGACACTAAATAAAAGCTGTAAAATGCAGGGTGCTTCGATGGTGGTACAAAAGTGTACAAAAGGACAAAAGTGTACAAAGGGACAAAGGTGTATTATAGTTTGGATACAGCTTTAGAACTGTGTTTGTGATCACATGGCTGAGCTATAAGGGATCACAATTTATTGGAGTAATTCCAGAGAATGACACTGCCCACATCCTTGTTCAGACATCTGCAAGTCTAAGACAAATAAACCAGGTTGGATCTTACTGCAAAAATTTATTTGGTTCCTAAACCTGGGATCCCTTGGGCAGAAAGAACAATAGTGAAATCACTGAAAACTTTACCTACAAAGAGTCAACGACATAACCTATAAGAAACACAAAGAGGTGAGGGCATAGTATTCATGATATTTTATCCCGGTGTTTTCTCAGAGGAACCAGAACCAAGATGAGGGCAGGGAAGCCCAGCACTAACACAGGAAGTGAACATACTTTTGCTTTCTGCCATAAAGGCAATATGCTCGAATCATCTCAGATGCTCTACATATTTCTGCTTTCCATTTAAAATTTGTGGTGTGGTAATTTCACTGGGTGTTCTCCAGTTTCACTATTATTTAAAGTAATGCACATGTTTTTTCTATTCATAGTTAAAGACATATTTTAAATGTCTGTGTTTTATACACATGGTTCTATGTCACTTTTCTGAGCTGTGTTATGTTTAAAGAAGATATTCCCATAATTTACATCATTTTTGTTGCTGCTCTGCATACATTTCCTCTATTTGTTGTAACAGAGATGGATGGATCAGTATATTTTTAGTCTGTGTCTATTTCTTTGTGTTTTCATGTATAAGTCTGTTTTGTCCTGTTGGTGTATTAAGGTGTTATGCTTTTCTTTTAAAAATCCACACAAAATGTTGTATACAAAAATATTTCATACATTAGTCCATAAAAATGGGTTACACTGAGAGCTCCATCCTCTCTAACCAGTTATACTGGTTAATTTCTATTGATACCTTATATCAGGGCTTTTCAAATGGTATGTCATGACATGTTAGTGTGTCACCTGAAGTGTGTAGGTGTGTTGCCTACAATCTTGGAAATGTATGTTATTATTTATTAATCATATTTTTAAAAATATATGAAAGGTTTTCATGAGATATGTTGTGTCCCCATACATTTTGTTATTACAATTTATGTATGTGTCTGTATCTCTTATAAGGGGTTAGTGTTTAACCTCTGGTTTGCTAGTAAAACTGAACTACTGTGTCGCAAAATAATGCATGTCTAAAAAGTGTGTCACCAACATGAAAAGTTTGGAAAGCTCTGCCTAATAGACTTCACAACCAACATTTTGTCTCCAGCTTTGATAATGTAAAAATTCCCATGTTACTCTGTTCTTTGCTCCAAGGCAACTCACCGTGTGTCTTGCCCAAGGCAATGGATAGATATCATAGGGTCACAGAACCATAGAGTTGGAAGAGACTGCTGTGGGCTATCTACTTTAATCCTTTGCCAATGCAGGAATTCATTGCTAAAGCACCCTTGAGAGGCAGCCACCCAACATCAGTTTCAAAATCTCCTTCCACCACTTTCCAAGGCAGCTTATTCCACTGCCAAACAACTCTTACCATAAGGAAATTTCTCCTAATGTTTATCTCTGAATTTCAGCTAGCTTTCTACATGTATAGAAATTTTACAAGAACACAAAACCACTGGTCCATCTAGCCCAGTATTGTCTGATTGGCAGCATTTTTCCAAGTTTACATGGAGATCTCTGGTATGTCCTGGTAGTCTCACATCCAGGTGCTAATCAGGCCTGATCCTGATTAGCTTGTGAAACCAGATGAGATTTGTTGTGTTCAGGCTAGTATGCTGGAGAGTAACCATTCATTCTTAATCCCAGTATGGATTGCTGGGTGTAAACTGGTATCCAAGTACATACCTATCATTGACCCATTCAGTCTACAGTTTCCATTGTGGGACTGAGTTTAGCTGGGAACATCATGGCTATAGATTTTGGGACTTTTCTCTTTATTCCCCTGTCACTGACTATTGCCCAGCTATGGATTTTCTTCTCAGCCATGAACTATCCCAGTGTTTTATATGTATGTGTGTGTGGAGATCTGTGTGTGTGTGTGTGTGTGTGTGTGTGCGCGCATGTGCACAAAAACATATTTTATCACAAAATACATTTTCAAATTTGTTGCAAAATATCTATTTATTCTAAAAGAACACATCTATGAATGTATTTTACCCTCTATTCATCATATCTCTGTATTTTATTTTAATGTTGATACTTTTTTGACTATTCCCAGGGAGGGGCTATGAACATATTATAGCAAGAGTTTGATATCTGTACTGTATGTCAGTCTGATTGTGGGCCCAGTTCCAAGCACTGGTTTCAACCTTTAAAGTCTCAATTGGCTCAGAGCCAGGTTACCTGGAGGAGCACCTCCTTCCTAGATACCTACAAGGTTCCTCAGATCTTTGTCTGAGTCGTTCCTCAAAGTGCCACTGCCAAATGGAGACCTTTTCAGTTGTGATCTCTCACATATAGAGAATGCTCTCCTCAAAGAGACCCACTTGGTGCCTACGTTGTGGTCTTTATTCTCTTGGGCATTTTAACAAGAGTTTTTAGTGTTTTTTTTCCCAGATCATTTTCAAGCCCAAAATATAGCAGAGATTGCTCCCACAGCTTTGGAAGCGTGCCCAGCAGCAGAGAATACCTTAGCAGCAATGCACTGTAGCCAGGAAAAACTCACCCACGCCAATTGTTCTCTTCCATCAAGGAGGCAATTTATTCTTCAGTTACAATGTGTACATATTTACAACATTCTCCAGAAAGCATTCCAGTATCCCTCTGCTTGCTCTTTCCGGCAGACACATCACACACCACATGCAACTTGCTGGCTAGCTCTCAGCTACATTTATACTCACACTAGCTGATGCAATCCCACCAGCCTTTGCATTCTCCCCACACCTGATGCAACCTTCTCCCCTGGTTGCTCATCAGCATGACTCAGCATGACTCAGCTAGTCACATGGCTCTCCACAGGTGCACTTAACGACCCACATCACAAAGTATTTTCTACAGGTTTGGTCCAACCTTTACTGACAATCATAACACTTCCTTCTTTGCTGTTGTCTTTACTTCTGTTGTATATCCCATTGTGTTTTTAATTTTTTCTGCTAGATCAATTTTATTATGTGTTCTCTGCACTTCATCACACTGTTTTTGGTCAATATTTTATATTTTTAATGTACTGTACACTGATAACTTCTGCTATCAGTCAGTTTTAAATAAATGAAATCATCTCAGATGCTGTTGTTTTTACTTTCTGCATGAGGAAACATTAGTTTTTTCTTCTTTTTCTCCCTCCATTTTTCATTGTTGTGATGTGTCTTTGATGTCTCTGTTTGATATTCATGCATGTGCCATTAGTCTGTTTCACATTTTCCATATTCTCTAAGTCATTATTTGTAAAAGGTATATGTGTTTGTGCATGTGGTTTTTACAGTTCCATTTCTAGTTAAATAGAAATAAATAGCAATATGCACATCTTCCCAGAGATAATTACTAGTGAGCACTGAGAGATTTACTCCAAGTTGAGGATCTATAGGATTTCTGCCTTAGGCTGTAATGCTATATCCACTTGCCTAACGGTAAACCCCAGTGAAGTAAGTGGGACTTGTTCTGAGCAGTCATTTATGAGATTGCATTGTTGAGCTCAGATTTTCTTTTCTCTCAGGTCAGCTCATCTTTTGAACTGAACCCGAGCTGGGAGCAATAATGACAGAGCTGGCCCTACCATTAGTCACAGTTAGCAGAGCATGGAAGTAACTGTTTCAAATAGTTTTTGTAGCCAGTGGTGGCCTCTGGCTTCCATGCCAGGAGTGTAGTGAATTCGTTCCGGGTTTTATTCCAGACTTTAAAGGAGCTATCCAAGGTAGTGAACTCTGTCCGCAGAATAGCTTCAGCACCTTGGACAGTTCCTTTAATCCCAGAACTGATTCACTGCCTCCTTGTGCAGAAGTCACCATTTACCTTTCCCAGTAATGAAGATATAACTACAGCTGTAAGAAGATATAACTACAACGGTACAGTAAAAATGCATAATTTCATTCCTTTTGTGGGGTAACTGTAATCTGAAAGATGGCTGTACGGCTCCTCTAAACAGTGGAGTAGGAATATCCCATGGTTCAACTCTTGGCTTATACTGTGCATTGTTCTGCGGCCTTGTCCTGAGGCAACAGCAAGGTATATAGGAAGAGAGTGTTTCATACAAGTGGTCAATGACTTGCAGTATTCAGGGTTGCCTGTAAACAGTCCAGTGGCTTGCAGTTTTCTTTATAAAGTAAATGATTTGCTTTTGAGAAAGTAGAGAGCTAACTTTTTAATGTTATAACTACCACAGTGATGAACTACTAAGGGGACTTTCACTGCTTCTTAAACATTAACTTTCTAATTTCTGAATGAGGAAGTCACCTTGAGTGGCACATTCTGACAGGCAACTTGGAGGTGCTGGAGAATAGAGGTGTTGTGTGCCATGCAGTCTGCCCTGTTTCCCCTCTTGCCCTCAAGTGTGGTGGAAGACATTGTCCTGTCAGGTGCACTGAAGCAAAAGGCAGTTATCAGTTGGCCAGCTTTTGTACATGGATGAAAAGAGGCAGTATCTTGTCCTTAACCTCAGGTACTGAAGTGGAGCTGGGAGTGTCGATTCATAGATTCTTAATTTCAGGTTTTCAACCAAAACATTTGTTTGGCTTCATTCTAACTTGAAACTGGTGGCCAGAATTCACTAAAGCAATTTCCTCATATAGATGTAACCTTGAGTTACTCATTTATGACTGGTCCATATTCAAGATTACATATTCACTGCTTCAGGAATATATAGAGGCTGTGAAAGTTTTCCAGTGCCCACTTCTAGGGCAACAGCTGCTACAATCAATGGGAGTTCCTACTGACGTTCCTGCCATCTTCATGCAAGTGATCTCCATTCTGAGGGGGAATTGCCTACAGACACCCATCAATCACAGCAACTGCTGCCCGGTAAATGGGAATGGGGGGCGCTCAGACTGGGGGACACTATATAGCTGCTTAACTAGGGTGGTTATGGAGAACTCTGGCAAGTATCATTTTTCAGACTTACAAGGAGTACTACAACTAGTAGAACAGCTTTGTCTTATGTTATATTTCAGGAGAGAAGGATCATTTCTCTGGCTGTTGTGCTTCTCAGACTTCTCTGTATTTATTATCATGGTTATTGTTATGAGATAGGTATGATTTCCATGGTTTGATTTATGAGATCACTATTACTTCTCATGTGTGCAATAGTCTACAAAAGTATTTATTTGTATGATGGGTAGTAAATTTGGAATTCTGCAGAATTCTGTAAGTATAAATTTTATCCTGACTTCATTCAGCTTGCCAGGCCATTTAAATATTGGGTAGATGTTACGTTACTTGAATATATTTAGCACTTAGAATAATAATAATAATAATAATAATAATAATAATAATAATAATATAATGCACTTTTCTATTTTCTGCCTCTTATATCTGCAGCACGTTAGTGTACTCTTTTTTTATCATTATATTGCTGAATGCAGAATTTCTTTCTTGATTTCATTATTTTACATCTCATATTTGTCTTGGGATGAGAGATTTAATTTGATTACCATAGTAAAGAAGGGAAAAGCAAGGGTGAGAAATTATCTTAGAGCTGGTAAGCTAAAAAAAGGAGCAGTACATGATTTTATATAGGACTCTGGTTCCCGTCATCCTTCCATACAAGCATTGTGAATAGTTATGTGAGTATTAATTTATGGCACTTCTAGAGGACCACAGATTTCCTACTCATGAATGGGCATTCAGTTATAAAGAAAGCAGAGGCAGAGTAACTACTGGACAAGCAAACAAAAAGGGTAAATAACTAATAGCAGCACCTCAGTCCTTTTGTCCACACAACTTGCTTAGATCAAAGTAAGAGTGAAGATCCAATTGCTTGTTTGTTTGTTTCTCTCATTTCTCTTATCCACATTGCACAATCATAGCAGTTTGATACCACTTTTAACTACCATGACTCCATCTTATGAAATCCTGGGATCTGTAGTTTGGTGAGGGACTTTGAATTCAGTAGTGTACTCTCCTGAACTACAATATTAGAACTCTCTTTAAAGAATGTCAAATGCCGCATGAAACAGTATATCCCAGGATTCTCTAAAGCAGAGCCATGGCAGTCAAAGTGCCATCAAACTGCTATGACCTTGGTACTGTGGACATACCTCCTGTTTATAGAATTTTCTTCCCACACCCTCTCTCTCATAGGAATGGTTAAATTTCTTTTCCTAATCTGGTTAAGCAGAGCTGAATTTATTTTGTAAACGCACGCGCGCACACACATATATAGTCATATATAGTTAGACACACACATATATAGTCGTATATAGTTAGTTAGTTAGTTAGTTAGCTGTCTGATTGTGTGAATAACCACCTGTAATTGGACAAATTTATCAGAGAAAATCCATTGGGCAAGCCACTTTACAACCCTTAAAGTGAGTTATGCATTTTAATTAGAGTACTCATTCTGATGATTCTTTGCAGTGAATAGCTTAGAAGGTAATATTTTAGAAGAGTGATTATGTGGACATGTTTAATCCCATCCTGAACTGAGCAGGAGTAGGATGATACTACTACACAGAAAGGGAAGTGCTTGGAGCTAGATTACAAAGGGCAACTGATGCCCCAGTTGCCAGAGTGCAGAGCAGTTGCATAGATATGGGGGGGGGCAATGGGGGCAGTCACTCCCAGCAGCAATTTTTGGGGCCTCCTGGCTCATAGCCATGCCCCCGCATGCCATGGCCATGCACCCCATACATCCCAGCCACACCCCCACGCCGTAGCCATGCCCTCTCCCACCCCTCCTCCACACACTCCAAGCTCCACCAGTGGTGCAGGGGGAACTCTTTCTCATCCCTGGATCTCACTGCTGACACAATAATGAAGAATAATGTCCCATTGCTTAACCCAAAGAGCCAAATCATTTCATACAAAAAAGCAGTATGCTCTCTCAAGATTTCCTGGGACAAGGAGTTGTGGCATTGTGGAGATACCTATTTGCATAACTTTCACAAATAGTATTTGTTAAGAACAGCTGTTGATTGTAGCTCCATTTAATGGAGAAAAGACATTTTGCAAGTTTCATCTCCATTAGAGTTTAACATGAGTCCAGTGAAGTGTGACCCGGCATGGGACAGTGGTTAGAATCTGTTCAGGAGACTCCAGGAGACAAAGGTCTGAATCCCTGCTCAGCCAAGAAAACCCACTGGGTGACCTTGGGCAAACTGCACTCTCTCAGCCCTAGAAGAAGGCAATGGCAAACCTCTTCTGAATAAATTTTGCCAGGAAAGCTTTAGGGTTGCCATGAGTCAGAGCTGATCTAAAGATGCATTAAGAAAAACAAAGCACTGAATTGTTTCTCTGAAAGGCTAATGATATCCTTGAATTCTGTTACTTACTCCCAGTGCCCTGGAATTGTTGCTGTGGAGTTTCATGTTAGTCTGCAATTCCCATAATGTCTCACCAGTAGTTATGCAGGCTAGGGATTTATATTTCAGCAACATCCAGAAGGACACATGTTCCTACCCTTCCAGTAGCTTTCTCTTATCAGTAGGCAGTTGCATCCTTCTAAAGCTTCTAAACCAAGAGTGGGTGTTGAGGACCCCTCGGAACTGTTATTTTTTACAAAACATATCGTTCAAAAGAGAGTAAGGGGCAACTTTGCTATATTCTCCCCCCTCCCCACCTCCACTTCTTCCCTTACAGCCAGTTTTAGGCCCAGGAGAGACCATTATTTACCCAGCAAGTCAACTGCAGCGCTTTCAGACTACATGATTATAGCATTATGATTCTGCTTTATCTATCATAGCTGCATCCTATGGAATCCAGGAGTTTTTAGTCTGCTTAAGCTATAAATTCCAGGATTCCATAGGGCTGAGCCATGGCATTTAAAGTGGAATCATAGCTCTATTGAGTAAAAGGGGCTCTGAATTCAATTTCAGTTTACTTCTTAATTAAAGGCCTCTCCTGGATCTAAAATAGCCTTGGGGAGCAAAAAAACAAAGCAAAAAATGGAGCAAAATTGCCCTCATACCCCCTCAGGGCCGTGGAGGTGTGTTTTGAGTTTTTTAAAAAAATGAATAAGAGGCTGGGGGCTTATGCATATTGAAGTTGGGTAGTGGGCAGATTTATTTAGATGTAATCAATTAATTGGTGAGTTAACAGAGATAAAAAATTATTCCGTTTAAATCATTTAATTGGTTTTGCACTTTCAGTGAAGTAAGAGAGAAGTGCTCAGGAGACGTTTTTCAGAACAGCTAGTTTTGAGAAGGGCTGAAAGAAGAGTGTGTAGCATCTGAGGATTTTGTCTATGGTATGGTCAGTGCTTGATTTACTCATAAGCAACAACTTAGGACAACAGATTATGAATAATGTTTTTATCATTGAAATTTTCACCATTGGTTAAAAATAAATAAATAAATAAGGGGAACAGAAAACAAACAAACATTATTTTCTTCTCATTTTTGACATAACTAAGGACTCAGCATAACTTTAGGCCCTTTCAGATGTAACATGTTGCTTTAGGAGTAGCTTTCTGAGCACCACTGGCCTCTCCTCTGTCTGTTATCCAAATAAACATTCTGCTAATTGTGGGCTTTTGTGTCAGATGGGGGGTTCATTTTCACCTTTTTTCCCTGCCTTTTTTTGGTTATTGCTCCTTTGTAAAACTGACTTTAAAATGAAAAATGATACCTTCCACATATGGTCCAAGTAGTGTGGTTCACAAAAGTAGCTTGTGTCAGGTCAATTGTAGGTTTTCACTTTTGAGGTGGGCAGGGATGTTAGCTGTAGATATGTCTGATTCCTTTGCACCCCTCGTGGTTTTTCCTTCTGTTTCCAGTTGTACTTCTGCTTTGGAACCATCCAGTTCTTTACCTACAAATACTCCTTTCCAATTTTTTAATTTTTTTTTCCAACTCTCCAATGTCAACTACAACAGCATGTTGCTAGCCAGTGCAGTAGTCACTTGGTTCATGGTACTGGTGTTTAAGCCTGTCTTTGCCCCTAAATTACTTTGGAGTTTTCCCATTCCCCCTGCCCCACAGTTTCTTCCATTTTCTAATTTTTTAAACTTCTCTGTAAAGTATTGGTGCTCAGTCACCAAGCTGATATTCTACAACAATGCCATGTTCTAGTGCCTAGGACATCTTTTATAAAGCTTTTAGTTCTCTGTTCATCAGGTTTTTTAAAAAGTAATCTCCCTCCCTACTTTTCTCATTTAAAAGCACCAGTTAGAAGGGGAAAGTTCATAATTCGTTTTATTCATTTATACTTATTTATTTGTTGTATTTATATGCCTCATTTTCTCCCAAAGTGGAACCCAAGGTAGCTTCCAAAACTGTTTTAAAAAAATTTAAAGCAGTTAAAAGACATTTAAAAAACTATTTTAAAGTACAATTAAAAAACGATTTAATAAATAAATAAAAATTCCTCAGCTCACCCATTAAAAGCCTGCTTGAAAAGAAATGTCTTTGTCTCCCAACGAAAGGAAAGCAGGGAGAGGGCAGCCAAGCCTCCTGCAGAAGACAGTTCCACAGGGTAGAGTGGAGCAGAGTGGGAGCAGCCACTGAGAAGACTCTTTCCCATGTCCCCACCAAGTGAACCTGGGAACCAAGAGAAACACTTCCCCACAGGTCTTAGGGTTCTAGCAGGTTCATATAGGGAGATCTAATCTTTCAAATTCATAATTCACAATTCAATCCCCAGATTTAAGCATTATCTTAAAAGTTTAGTTTAATTTAGTTTAGTCATCCAAAGAAAAGGAGCAGGCAAAGTTCCAAAGGGAATGCAAACAAAGTAAATAGAAGAGTCCTAGGTGTGAATGATTGTTAATGTCTCCCTCTCTCTCTGCAATGCTAGAAATTTGGGAACTGCAGGGAAATGTCATTGTGGGGGCATAAGCCATTTAAGGGAGAACCCCAAATGAACAAAAAGGGATCTTTCACAAATCACACAAATGAATTTTTTAAAAAAAAAGAATTCTGAAAGAAAATGTAGCACCATTTGAAAGGAGGAGGGAAAAAAGGGATATTAAATTATCTGGTACCTTATCTCACCTTTATGATAGTCAAATGACAATTTTAAATATATTATGCAAAAAAAAAATCTGTATTTAATTCATTGAGGATGAATGCATTGATGCCTGTTTGTCAGGATACTGAAATCAAACCTCTGTGTTCAAAGACATTGTATCTCTGAATACTAGCTGCTGGGGAAAATGCAGTGTTGTTAATTGCATGTCATGGATATAGGCTTCCTAGATGTATTTGGCTGGTCACTGTTGAAAACAAGGTGCTGGGCTAGATAGACCTTTGGTCTGATCCAGCAGAGCTCTTCTCATGTTGTTAATGTGACTTCTGTGTATTTAGTTAATTACCATTAAGACCATATTGCAGCATATTTTACTTCCTGCCTATGTTAGGTCATAATGTGCTGGACCATCATTCAACAGTGATGGTCCAGCACATTAAGTATATGTTAAGCTGATTCTAATATTTATTCAGTCGGCAGAAAGGACACATGCTGTGGTTTCTTAATGTACACTTTAAGCACCATACTAGAGAGTGCTGCATAATAATAGCAATAATTAATGGTGAGCCTCTTGCTGCCAGTATTGCTTATGACCCTTTTCGTGGTTTCAGGGTTCCAGTAACCTTGATCCTGATCATACATTTCCTTGCTTTGAAAGTTTCATTTCTTAGATGTTGCAAACATGATATTGCTGAATGGAACTGAAATGCTGAGGCCAGGTTTGTGGCATGGTTTCTGATGGCTTTGCGTTTGTTCAGGTCTCCAAGGACTAGCACCAATAAATGTGAAAGAGACAAACAGCAGATTGGCATACTTTTCCATTTCCACCAGGATGGAGGAAAAAATGCACTAAATTAAGTCTAACCTTAAATGTATAATCTGTCCTTGGGAAGAAAAAAAGAGGAGGGGGGATATAGCATCTTCGAGCTCTCGGCATCCCTTACGAGAAAAAATTGGTTCTAAGGGTCTCTGATCTTGTGTTTTAGTAAAATAGAACTGCACGGCTGACTGACAGTTCTGATCTAAAGCATTTACGTTTAAGTTTTGATCTCTCTGCTTTTGATTAAAACTAATGAGCTCATTTAATTCAAAATGGGAATCTCTGATAAGAGAAATAAGGTTGATGTGATTGGATTAGAGGGGCAAATTAAACTCTTAGAGCAGAAGTTTGTGCTTATATAGTGTATTAAAAAGCTGTTGGCGTATTATGGCGTGTTAGATGATGAGAAAAATTTCATAGTAATTCATATTTAATCAGAAGAAATGAAAGTACTAAATATAACATGGCTGTGCTTTTCCCTCGAGTGATAAAGAGCTGTACATTTAAAATGACATGGAATTCATGCTCTCTAAAACAAAACAAAAAAAAATCCACACTCTTAAGATAGACACTGTAGAAAGGAGCATTCTTGTTAGTGGATTAATAATCACAACAGAGTTGAAATGCCATAAATATAAAGTAAATGTGACTGCATCAGAACAAGGTTTATTCAAGTTGCCATCAATATCATGTGGCACTTTTAACAACAGGAACACTCTTGGCTAATAATGAACAGTCCTCTTTCAAAGATGTTAGTAAAGCATTTCTTGTCAATTTAAACTCCTTAAAGAGAAATCTGTTTTATTGCCAATATGTTCTTGGAGGCTCATTCCACAATTAATTATTTCAGGCAACAAAAGTGTGGTTGCATTTGATATGAAAATAAAAGCACTCAAGTATGTAGTCTCTCTACTTATTTTCAGGTGGACTAATGAGTGCTGCCATTATCTCTCTCTTGCTTCCAAACCATTTCCAGCTCATATTTCATTGAAAGAGCACAGAGAAGCAGACTGCAAATTGCTGCTAGAAAGTAGCACTATGTATTATTTGAAGACTGGCCAAAGCTTTTTGACCAGTGGTCTTCTTCCAGCGCATTGAGGAAGGCCACATTGCACCCATCAGACCTCTTGGCAGGTTGCAAATAATAATTACTTTTTTTTCACCAGCATGACTCCTCCCCTTGCTCTTCTTGTTTGTGTGTGTTATGTGTACATAATGCCCCTTCTCTCTCTCCTTACCACTAATAAGCAAAAGGATGTGAAGGTTACTAATTTTGTTGTTCTTTTTCCTAGCGCTGTAATGACAGTTTTCATGCTGATCTAGGAATAAAGGCTAAAAGTAGCAATGGCTCTCCATTACCTTAGCAGTAAGGACATGAGCAGCTTCCATATCACCCTTCATCTGGAATGAACTCTGTTTCTATTTCTATGAAATACTTTTGTGATTTGCATAACTGTTTTTACTCAGCTAGCCAACCCACAGAAGAGATTCAGTGTAAGACATGAATGAGCTCCATTTGAGTCATCCATCTTTCTTTCCCCTATATCTCTTCCAGTGACATGAATAGATCTAGTGTCTCCAGGTCCCTATAGGACCAATACAACACAACAATTCACTTTAACTTGATAAATAATCCAAAGGAAGGTAGATCTGGAATATTAAAATTGAGGTATGCACAAAGCACATTTTCAGATGAAATGAAATACAAAGATGAGGCGTACAGTTTCAGAATTCTAACTTCAATCAAAATCTTGAAGAAACAAAGTTTGAAGAATGTTGAGAATATAAAAATATTTTAAGCAATAGCCTGTATCTCACTTTACATTTAACATTTCATGAGAGAATGTGGGTTATTTAATTTTAGAGGACTGTTACCCTGTTTTCTGGGGCTCCCAGGAGGGACACCAAATTGCTCTCAAAATACAAGTTGGGGAAATTAGTCAAAGAGCACAAGTTAGCACTGTGAGAGGCAGGGTAACGCAGCGAGATCTTGAACTCAATGCCTACGGGGTCAGGCCGAGTCAAGGAGCACACCGGAGTGAAATAACAAATGTGATTTTTATTAAAAATACAGTCAATCAGTGTATGGAGCACAAACACACAGAGAAACTATAGAAATAAAGGTTGGAGTGGGATAGAGGGATTTTTAGAGGAGTTGTTGGTTTGGGCGATACTTCACCTGTCCTGAAGCCCGTTCGGAAACGGAGAAGGTGGGGAGCGTGGATCTCAGCACATGGAGCTGAGGGGAAGGCTCGCTGGACAAAGTGACAGCAAGGCAGGATGGAAGCCAAGAGCAATCCGAAGAAGCGCTCAAAATCAGGGGTTTTTATAAGGAGAATTGTGACCACAGGCTAGTTCGGACTTGGGGAAAACAATGGATTTGGGGCCGGAGACAAAGCCTCCGAAAGGTCATGATTTGAATGATTGAATTGTAGCCAAATTGTCAATAGAGTAGCCAGTATGCAAACGCAGAGTGGTTGGACGTTGTATAGTCAGATCATCAAGCTGCCGGCGCGGGGCAGAGGACCTTTTGAAAGTTGCGTGCATACATAATTGAGTACTTGCCTTTGAGGTCTCCTAAAGCTGCGAGTTGGCTATTTCTGGCCTGCCTGTATTGTTTTGGAATATTACGGTGATTATCAGCCGAGCCTGTATGCGTGCTTGTCCGGGGGCCTCGCAAGCACGTGGAGGGGAATGGGTATGTGAAGCCGAATTAGTGATATCAAGAGATATCTTTTTAATATCCCCCAAGCTCGGGCTAGCCAGGGCAATAACAAGACAGCTAGACCAAGATTTTTTTAAAAAAAAAAATTGTAGCAGCCACAAAAGGATACGGTTTGAACTGGAACCAGTGCACTGTGGAGGAGAGAATGAATTGTTTCTTCTCTTTTGAGTTCAGATCAGATGTCATTTAGGTTCCTGTATATGTTGCCTGGTAGCAGGCACTGGCCTTCAGGAAGCAGTTTCAGAGAGAGAGAATAACTCTTCATTTCCCCTGTTTTCTACTACCGATCGAATTCTCTTCCCCAGTTTTCTGTTCCAGATATAATTCCACAGCTGCTGTTAACTTTTAAAATGGATCCATGGTTAGGAACTCCCATTTTATATCTAGCATTGCCCTAAGCTAGCTCAATAGTTGTATCTATGAAATAAGTGAAGTGGACTTAAAAATTAAATGATCTGTGAATTACTTTGTTGTTATTTCTATTCTAGTGGAATCCACAAGCCCCAGTCTACTTACAACAGACAACAATCTAGAGCGTTCTTTTTTCATCCGGATGAAATCCACCCTGACTAAGCGAGGTGTACACATAAAATCTTCAGGATATAAGGTAAACTTTGCTTTTGCATTCTTAAAAAAAAAGTTAGAATTTACCTTTATTCTCAAAGAGGCAGCTAAATTACTTGCTCATATTTCTTAACTGCTGGAGGTTTGCTAACCTTGGCCAACACATACCGCAAACACCGCCACTCATAAGCTTCGTTGCATAACTCAAGGAGTTTTTGGCTCATTGGCTAACTTGAGCAATAATGGTTCATATAAACATAAATCATGAAGAGTACATACACTTACCCAAGAGCAAGTTACATTGAAAAAAATGAGACTTAACATGCAAAAGGATTTTACTGGAAATTGCTCACCATTTCTCTGTCATTCCTATTTCACTGGTCCATTGGAGCAAGATTTTGCACATCAATGTAAATTTTTAAAAGTTTCCTTTGTTTCCATGCTGCCCATGAAATTATGATAATTGTTCTTAATTTATGTAAAATTAAGAATAGTGTGACTACAGATGACTAAGGGAATTTGTGAACTCTCACTGTTAATGCCACCTCAAAAAAGTCCAAATGAATCCACAACTTCCAAATTGCAACTTGCCACATGTTAATTTGTACATGATGCAAAACCTGCATTTTCCATGAAGCTATGATAAATGGTTGCTCTAGTACTTACCAGATAAGATGAGAGAACATGCTTCCATATTTATGTACTTATCCAGTAAACTCATGATGGATAGCATATTTGCAAGTTTCATAGGTGGAAATCCAAATACCACCAGGAGAGGATCAAGGCCAACCAGCAATATAACACCATATAGTTAGTGGAAGAGATCCATCCAAGAGAACAACTTAGGTGGAGAGGAATCCAGGAGTCCATGGTAAAGAAAAGGCCAGCTTTGGATGAAGCTGTAACTTGAAGAGGAGTTGACAGTAGACCGGGATTCAGTGTAGATCAGTGCTAACTTGGTGAATCAAGACTTACACAAGTTCTACTGATCCAGTAGGTTTACTCTAATTAGGACTAATAATATTGGAATTGAGACCCAGAAAAGTTCTGTAGATGCTGAAGTCTGTTCTCCATGGAAGAAAACTTTGACTCCTTGGATAACAACCAGGAAGAATTTTTTTGGTATCATACCAGCCCTGCAAATCCCTGGGGATGGATTCTTGCAGACATTTGAACCACAGGGAGAACTCTAGGTTTGCATTTTGAATGCATATTCAGGACTTGAAAGAATGCTGGATGTTTGCAATAAATATTAAATTTCAGTGCTGACTTTAAACAAAAGAAATGACTACTACCACCTTTCCTAGTACCTAGCATACATTGAATACGATGTTCTCAAAAGCAAATTTCTGGCCTTTAATTCAGCCTCTGACAGGATAAAAAAATATCTTGGGTTGTTTGGCCATCATGGAAGCATCCAGTCTAAGAAGACCCTAAGAAGATTTTGTTGCAACTATTTGTCTATTATGTAGTAGATCTAAATATGCTCTTAATTACTGATGTCCAAAAGCTGCATATGAGCTAGAGTCACATAGTGTTTATGCATGCAGTTTGCTTTTCTCTCAATCAAAAAATGAAGAATTCATTTTGAAGAGATCTCTCAGCTGTAATGACCCAAAGACATTTGGAGGAATCACCAAAAAATGAGAAATAAAACTTGGTCTTCATGTTTTTAACAGCTAATTCTAATCATGGTGTATTATGCTAAAAAGTAGGGGGGAAGAAAAAAAAAGTTTATTGATTTAATAAGCTGAATAAAAACTACGAATGCAAATGCTCAATCATAGGCAGGCAGCCAAACATTCAGTGATGGAGGCTGAAATTTGATTAATTTCTGCCCTATAAATCAGTCTCTATGTACAGAAATAATTTTGAAATGTATAAGCTCACAAAATTGAAAAATGTTTAAAGTTCCAGAAAATGTTTTCACAAATGAACTAATATGCACTGAATTTAATTTTGTATAGTGCTGATCTCGTAGCACAGTAAAACTAGATATATCTCTATGGAATTTGTAGATATCATTTTTATGGAATGATGTAATGAGTGGTGTTACAGTTAATCACTCTCCTAAACTTGCAGCAGCAAATGAGCTGCTTTGCTAGAGTGGACCAAAGGCCAGGTGCATCATTTCATGGAGGTTGGGATGTCACTATAAGGTGGCAAGATCCAAAGACCCATTACTGAATATAACCAAAACTAAACTGCAAGTAAGAGTATACATAAGGAGCATACGTTGCAGCTATTTTCTTCTTTATTTGCACAGATTTATAACTGTTAGCAAATACTTCAATCACTTTTAAAAAGAGAATGAATACTGACTTTGGAAAGTGTGCATATCATGTAAGTTCATATGCAGAACTTTCAAAAGTTACTTTTTTGACCATAACTCCCAGCAAGTTTTAGCACGGCCAATGGCTTTTCCAAGCTTTGGCCATACCAAATGAGTTATTCAGAGATATCATTCACCCAGATGAACAATCATGAGTGGTTTTATCCATAAACTGCGTTTCCTTCCATCTAGACCAACAATATGTCTTAAACACTCATCTACGACAAAATGATTGATTGATTGATTGATTGATTGATTGATTTCTGTTTGTACCCCACCGTATAACAGTTTATAATCATTTAAACAAACTAAAAGTCTATTAAACAACTTTCTAAGTTAGAACAAGGCAATTAAACTCAGTTAAATGATTTAAAATCACAATGCATATGCACATTTGGATAAAATTAAGTAGGCCCTAAAAGTTTTAATAAAATGCCATATTTTTACTTGGTACCAGAATGACATGAGCATTGATGCCAGCTGGGCCTCTAAGAGGAGCATACTGATGCTGCACAGTGTAGAATACCCCATGATAGTTAGTCCATATTTGATTGTATCATTGGTTATCCAGGGTTTCCTGATTATGGATATGGAGATCCTGTGCTTACCTTCACTAGCAACCCTGATATTGCTGTGCCTACTTCTCTCATTTTTTAAAAAGAATAATCTACATCTTACTGGTTATCACTAAATCTTGTGAAATCTTGTTGCAGACTTGAATAGACTCTCAGCATTAGGGTTGCTAGATTGAAAACTGGAGAAACAAAACTATATAGTTTTGTCAGAATTGGGAGGAGCTGGTTGTCACACAGTCAGGTAATAAGCAACATCTGCTAAAATGCCTCTTCTACGGATTCATTAAAAGCATAGAAGCCATCTCCAGTTTTCACTCTGGCAACCCTACGAAGTTAGCCTTGTAGCCTCAATAAGCTCCCAACTACGATAGTCCCCATCCAGTAAGGTTAATGGGTGCCAACACCACTTACCCAGTTGGTTTCAGATAGCTTCCTTTTTTCCATAGCACTCCAAAGTGACATTATCTCAGAAGCAAGGTGGGGAAATTAAAATGCTGATTAATGTCAGACAAGTTCTAGAAAATTCTTTTTAAAAAGAGTCTGGGGCAGACCATGGCAGTTGAGGGCCCAGCAGCTGTCAAAAAATGGTGCATGGTGGCAATATTTTTCACAGCTTCATATGCCTTTTGTTTGATTTTCCCCATCACTTTCATTGAATAGAATCATAGAATCATAGAGTTGGAAGGGGCCCTGTGAGCTGGACTCAGTGCAGGAAATTCAGCTAGAACATACCCAACAGGTATGTCTTTTTGTCTTTTGAAGACATCCAGCAAAAGAGACTCCACCACCTCTCTATGTAATTGGGCAGGGAGTTCCTTCTAATGTTTAGTCAAACTCTATTCTCCTATAACTTAAAAACCATTAAACCTGCTCCTACCCTCTAGGGCAGCAAAGAACAAACTTGCATCCTCATTTTGTTTTTCTATCAAATTCTGTTTAGGGACCATAATAATTGGCATTGACTAAACATACAACACTACACACACACGCAAGCATAATTTGCTATTTGTAAAGTACCTATAATAAACTATGCACTGCATAGTAGTAAAATTAATAGGTCTATGCCTGCAGGTTTACAGTCTAAGCAAGCATGACAAAGTAGAAGTTGAAGGAGTAGGAGAAGGAAAATGAAGAGACACTTATCAAGGTTTGGAGTTATGAAAGCCCACATATGAAATCAAAAAGGAATCCTTTCCACATGACATGCAAATGATTAATCTGAACATCAGTCAAGTAACAGCTATGTGAATGAAGACAGTCACAGCTTATCTTTCAAAATTTTCCACTAATTTATTGCTGGGACATCCAATAGAAATAAGTTGCTTAAGAAGAATGAAAATAAGCTGTAGCTAGCTGTAATTCAACATCTACAGTTAGATCTCAGTGAGTTTCATTTCATGTTATGTGCAAATAATTCAGACAGAGTTTAGTTTTTTGTGTAAATTTTGCATTTTTTTTCTTTCCATAAAACAGAATATTATTTGAATACATGCTACTGGAGGGGGGGGGGGGCTATTGATCACACTTTCCTAAAACTAGAAGCTAGGCCTTAACTCCAGGTCAAATACGGTGTAAAGCTTATGAGTACTTATAAGCAAAGCAGGTTTTAATTTTGCTACTTTTCTTAGGCATAGATTGATTCTTGCAGGAAATATTTATTTACTGCATGTTTGTTCTGAC
The DNA here is from genome assembly GCA_030412105.1 of Cyclura pinguis. Lineage (NCBI taxonomy): Eukaryota > Metazoa > Chordata > Lepidosauria > Squamata > Iguanidae > Cyclura > Cyclura pinguis. Next base: position 342,647,431 of record CM059599.1, read on the forward strand.
TTTTTTAAAACCACCAAGCGACAAATCAATAATACAAAAAGACCATACCGTAAAAATAATACTGTAAAAAACAAAGATAATATTTAAAAAAAACTTAAAATAACTGTAATAATGAAAGTTCTAGTCTAAAACATCCTATAAAAAAGATGTCTGGTCCCCTTTTCTAACATCAGAATAATCAAATGCTGTCACACCAAATAATTTTCAGTAGCTGACTGTCTGGCAGTATCTTAAAGATCAACACAATGTCCTCTCATCCTTACCTACTGAAGGTAAGAATTGTTTACAAACAGAGCTGTGTTTTAATTCAACTCCTATGAAAATAGTATGCCACAAGTATTTCATCATGATGATAAAGGCAGGGGGTGGGAGAGAAAGTGGTGGACAACTTTCTTTTCCTTGTACTGTAAAAAGAAAAAAGAGCTGATGCGCAATAAACAAACATGCATTATGGGTTGCCTTCAGTCACTTTATAGTCATAAGCATTCATAAATTCTGATACAGTTGTACAAAGCTGACTTTGATGGTACAAAACTCACAGAAGAGCTTTAGATCACAGGAGTAACCAGAGATGAAGTTTATGTTGACAATTTATCAGCTCTTCTCTGTCAAGAAAAAAATGTTTTTACTGTCTCTCTATTAGCAATTGCGTGCATATTATGAAATTGTGTTTTAAGAAAGAAAGCCTGCCGTCTGTCTTTTCTTCAGGGTGTTTTCTTTTCTTTTACACTTTATCAAGCTAAAGTTACAAATGTCTGTATTTCAAAACAGAATAAAATGTGTGATGTCCATTACACAAACACTTAACCAAAAAAAAAGCCAAGGCGGAACAGCAATGTAAATCTCTGAAGCTGAAATTTTTAGAAGCATAGAACGATTGATGCCATGCTTGCATGTATATTACCTGTGAGTGTTATTCACATTTTTTCATTCTTCTTACTATCAGCTAGAAAGCTGTTTCTTCCATTTCATTATTCCTGCAAAATTAATTAATTCATAGCTCAAGAAGTGTTAAAAGGTTTCCTTAACAAGAACGATATGGGAAATGATCTGTTTCTGTTACATGAGAAGCTTGCAAGGACTGGCGTGGAGGAAGGAGATGATGCATTTAATGTCTCTTCCTTGTTCGGATATGCCAAGATTTTATCAATAATACTGTTTTTCTGCACCGATACTCATCTCTAAGAAAACATAACTGTGTGTAGCTGTCTGGATTAGACCTCTCAAAATATGGATGTGATGCTTCTGTTGAATTGGCAGAAACAATGCACACTACCATGGGAAAAGATTTCTGGGGAAAAAAACTGTTCCCAGGCTCTTCCATGTATAACTGTGCTTGTATGGCAGAGCATTTATTGTGCTATAAATTCCATCACTGATTTTGGCCAGTTCAGATTGATTCTGCAGTAACTGTAAGTAAGGAAGCCTACAGGCAGAGCCAAAGGGGGAAACAAGCCAATAAACTTTTGGCTGTATAAATACAAACTGTAGAGTTAATTTAGTCAGATCTTGCAGCCAGTATCCTTCAAAACAAGCTGATGTGTCCAACAGACTGCACACTGCCAAACCTTCAATTTAGCTGTTAAGTTTGGTTAAAGAAACCTCAATATTTATTTTGCCAAATCAGTTTTTTTTAAATTCACCTAAACCATACCTAGAGGGAAGGGAGGTCATCGAGATATAAATAGCCGAACACACATACACAAGCACACACGCGTGCATGCACGCACACACACACACGCACAAAAAGTTGGCAATTCAATCAAGTATCATATTTGCTTAAATTCTTAGGAGTTCCTTTCAAGGGTTACCATTATTTTTCATGACAGCGGGCCTATGCTTTTAACAATTTGAAAAAAAATGTCAGCTTTTCCTTCTTTATATTTCCATATTGCACCTGATAGATAGCTGCCTATCCTGCACAAAGAGCCTTGTCAGGAAGAAAAATGTCAGTACCCAATCCTGATCTCACTGGATCAGGGTTCTAAAGGTTTTGTCTTCAGATGTGGACAAAAATGCATGTGAAAACTGTCGTACCGACTCACCAAAAGACAAGCTCTTAGATGTCAGTGTTTGACATGAGAATGTGCATTGTATATACACATCACCCTGGCTGCATAACCAGGCAACAACTGGAATGCCTAACATTTCAAGACTTGTGCAGCCTTTCTGATTCTGCTGAAGAGATGAACAGCCCCTCGGGGACTCATCTGTAGTTGTGTAAACCATGAATTCTTCCTTCTCTTAACAGTGTGTGGAAAATGGGAATGAAGTGCTTTCGTTCATGAGACAAAGTCCCTAAAATAGCTTATATTAGTTGGGAAGATTAAAAAAGACATAAGTTAGTGCCCATGAGCACAGGGACAAACAGTCACCCCAGCTAAGAATAAGAAGAGCTTGTGCTAGTGGTAGTTGGGGCCAGAGTTTGAAGTAGGTGAAGCTATCAACTCTGGTGTTCTCCTTTCACCAATTCCTCTTGGGCAATTAACATATGAGAGGTGGGCAAAAGATGAAGGAAGCTACCATGTGCAACTAGTTGCCGGCATAAACTTTAGATAGAGATGCTAATTTGGGCATGTTTATTGGGATGGGAATTTAGGACCAAAACTCACAACTTACACACTCCGAGGCAGCATATATCACTGTTGAATTGCTCTTACCATCAGGAAGTTCATTCTAAACATTAGGAAGAACTTCCTGATGTCAAAGCAGTTTGTCAGTGGAATACACTGCCTCAGAATGTGGTGGGGTCTCCTTCTTTGGAGGTTTTTAAACAGAGGTTGGATGGCCATCTGTCTGGAATGCTTTGATGGTGTATTCCTGCATGGCAGGGGGCTGGACTGGATGGCCCTTGTGGTCTCTATGATCCCCTGAAAATTTCAAACATAATAAAGCACACTTAACAATGGAAAGAGCTTCTCTTGCACTGTGCTTCTGACTTTCCTAATTCCTGTAGTACAATCATAAACAATATTTCTAAAACCACAGTAGGCAGAGGGAAAAAGGATTAATATTGTCTCAACAAGCCCATAAGGAAGGCCACCTTACTCTGCACCCATAACGTAAACAGAGCAGAGGATGAGACTCAGAGGAAGCAGCTGGGTCAATACCCACCAATGAGAAATAATCTTTGTTGTTGTTGTTGTTCGAACACCAGTAAGAAAATACCAAATCCGTCACTTAAAAAAAAATAAGAACAACAGTAAGAAAATCCCTGCAGATATAATCTCGATAAACCTTACAAAGAACATCACTTACTGAGTATATATGTATAGGACTGTACCATAAGGCATGTACACTTTTGCAGCTACAACCCACACATAGCTCACATATGAGCGCACATGTGACTTGGGAGTAAAGTAAATGCCACCAAGCAGAATGGGTCTTCAGAGTAGTCGGATATAGGATGGCTCAGTAAATTGCACCATTATGCCAGATGGCAGAATTTTATATGCTAAGTTGTAAATGATACATTTTATGTTGTTAAAGCAGTAAAATATGTTTTATTGGATTTGAAAGTACACATTGTATATATTTCAGTTTATCTCAAAATCTCAAAAGAACATACAGGAGGGGGAGAATATTGTCCCCAAGACTTCAAAATTTCAAGAAATTCCACATCTCTCTTGCTGAGGCCCCTCTCTATGAATCCAAAAAAAAAAAAAAAAAGGATCTTTCAGCCTGACATGCAAATGATTAATCTGAACATCAGTCAAGTAACAGCTACATGAATGAAAGCAGTCACAGCTCATCTTTCAAAATTTCCCACCAATTTATTGCTAGGACATCCAATATTAACAAGTTGCTGGAGAAGAATCAAAATAAGCTGTGGGTAGCTGCAATTCTACATCTACAGTTAAAACTCAACAAGTTTAAAGATAAATCAAATTTTGTGAGCAAATAAATCAGAGTAGGGTGCGCTTTGCTTTGCTTTGCTTTGCTTTGCTTTGCTTTGCTTTGCTTTGCTTTGCTTTGCTTTGCTTTGCAAGTTTTGATTTTAATTTTGATTCCATACAGAATAAGAGTTGATAGGACTCTCATTTCAAACCCAAAGAGAGGTACTACCTAGATCTAACTGAGGACTGCTTTGGGTAAAGTAACTTCCTATAAAAGCACGCCCTCTCCAGATGTCTTTAATTTTGATAGAACGAACTATGGTCCAAAGAAGCTATTTCACCTTCTAATTTTTTTCATCTTCATTTTATTTTTTGGCCCTATTCTCTTAGCTTTAAATTCCAGATTTAGTTTAAAATAGCCTAAGAAACATTCTTCTGATTTTCAAGCTTGTACCATAATATTAGAAGCCAATGTGACACTGACTTCAAATGTTGTTGCGATGAAACTTCAGTGGGCCCTTTGCAGAGAACTGACCACTCCATCTCCGTTTCTTGCTCCCATCCGTAACCCTATCCCTGATCCAGCTCAGTGCTGAGACCTGGGAGCTGGAGGTTATACACTTCGATCCCAAATATGCTTCACGGAACTGGCAATATTCACCCATAAGTGTCTACAGACTTCCCTTGCTTACCTGACAGGTTAGGAACCCAAGCATTGTGAAAAAGTGAGAATGGTTGAAAAGCGAACTCATCTACTATAGAGAATATGAAGGCCTTACGGGGTCTTGCTTGGGACTGACCACATGCATGTGCTGCTTGTAAAGTCTCTCAGCCAGCTTGGCACCTTTCTTCCTCCTCTGACCAATCTTTGCAAACAGCGCATGCCTAGTCCCAACCGAATCTCCACAGGCAAGAAGAACTGATGGAAGCCCACTTTTTCAGTGCTTGCAACACAGACAAGTTCTACTAATTCAACCAGGGGATCCACTCTTTCTGTAGGCAAGACTTGAGACTGTTCACATGTGTGAGCAATCCCAAGCCTCTCCAGGCAAGAAGAACTAATGAATGAATGGACCCCATGTCAAATTGTCCATAATTTGGAAGTGTCAAAAGAGCAAGTTGTCAGATAATGGGGCATCAAAAGGCAGAGAGTTCCTGTAGTTGATAGTATGCTAACCATTACAAGAATGGGCCAGCTTGTAGAGGCACCAGGTTGGCAAGAGAAGGTCAAAGGATGTCTGCTGGTGCTTGTGCTTAGTATGTATGTTCTTGCCTTTCACCCTTGCTGATAATATGGGGGGAAAGGGCAGACTGGGCCAGGAATAGGCAGTGGCAAACAGCCCGATTGGCTGGCTACCTGGAGCAGTGCCTCTTCTAATCCAGTGGTAACTACACTAGGATTACCTGAAAAAGATATCTTGGTCACAGCAGCTGCCCTTGCTTTTGAGCATGGTCAAGAAAGACTTAATATGTATTTCTAATGGATTTATATTGGGGAAATACAAAATTGGATGACTGCTGGCAAATATATTTTACACCTATTTCAGGGTATCATGTTTCCATTTATAATAGTAGGAATGGGATAAATTACAATGGCTCAGTTCAGATGAAACATTTGGGATTAAGTTTGTATGAATAAGAACTTAAAGTTAAGTGCCTTTTCTGCACATGCTGTGCCTTTATGTTGGTTGTTAGAAGCACGTGAGACAAAGGATCATTTTTACAAACTGTAGTTTTCTTAGAAATCAGAACTGGAAAGCACAAGCCAATGCTTCCAGGCAAATGGTGGCTTGCACATACTTTGTTCATGTCAAATGGCAAATCGCAGCATACAAATGAACAAGGAGGCATTTTAAAAAGTCACAGTGCACAAGGGGGAGGAAAGAGTATGAGATGCTTGTTCAACTAATGTTTGTTCATAGTACCATGCATTAGCTAGTGGTCCTTGTTCAAACCTAGCTTGTGTTCTACCTCCTGTGAATTTCTAGAGATCAAATAGTAGTCTAACATTGTTTTCATTTTCAGTAATTTAGATAGTGGAATCTAGTCAGCTACAACAAACCTTATTACTAGTGAACTAGAAATTGTCCTGAAACATCATCACTATCTTTTCACTTACAATGTGATTAATTTGAGAGCAAACTTCTGGTAACCTGTTCTTGAAAAATTAGGCGGCATGTTAGTAAAAGAAAATTAATCTCTCTGTACTAAAATAGCCAGTTTTAGAATTAATTACCGTGAACACAACAATCAATTAATAAATGTTAAGCAAATGGGAGAAAGTTGGTCAATTAAAAATGATTAAATTGATTCCCACTGCAGATAAAATTGCAGATAAAACATTACTGACCAACCAAGGAATAACAAGAGCGGACACAGAGAACTGAGTTGAAAAGGGCCACTTTAACCTAGAATCTATTTAAACCGAGTTGAACCTTCGAAGGTGCAAGAGAGAGGAGCAACCTAGTGCAGGATCAGCTGAAGCCAGGCCATCACTCGTTGACTTTGTCCTCAACCTTCCCCTGATGGCAGCCCAATAACTGGGTTGTTTCCCGTTTGGCCATCTACTGAAAGGGCAGACCCAAGGAACCCAACCCCCAAATTGTAGGACTGACAAAACCCCCCAAGCCAGCCCCAAGGATAGTCTCCTTCTCCAGACTCCAGATCTCTACACCTAAAGAGGCAGTTTCAAAGCCCCTCTTCATCAAAAGGACATCCAGGTATTCACCATAACTCTCATTTCTCTCCCAACTACCTGCCCAGTGACCACCTATTTAAATACATCAACCCAAGCCAATTGACACAGTCCCCCAGATACAGTGTAAGGTAGGAAAAAATGTAAAAGGGGCAAACATTTCTATCAGGGCCTGAAGCAACCAGCAAAACTCACACTGCATTGGAGGTGGGAGAGTGGTTCGAAGTGTCATTCAAAAGGAAGTGAAGAGAGGTGGACAGAGCTAATAATCCTCTAGCTCCTCCTCCCAATGCCTGGCTTCATGGTGCATTGCACTGAACGTCCTTGACATTGTCCTCACCTCCACTGGAGCTAGCAAAAGCAGGTCCTCCTCTGCAACACCTTTCACCACACAGGTCTGAATCCCTATAACCATAATTTGTCACTGAAGACCCAAGAGCTTGAACTTTGTGCTATTCTTTCACCTCTGATATTTAAAACTGACCCACAGTCAGAGCACCAAGTATCAGAAGCTACTAATCACAGCAGTAGGAAATAAATGATATGAGAGAGGATAGTTGATGGGTGAATGCTGTTGCCCTTTTGTATATTGGCACCGGTTCTGTGCATATCATTGTGTACAAAGGAATGAGATTATATGGGCAACCCTCAACTGTCATTTACACATAGTAACTAAACTGCACAATGTGCTCTTACAAAATGTACACAAGAGATGGGAATCCTTTAGCCCTCTAAAAGCTTTTTCCTACAAAATTCATTAGTCCATTAGTGGTATGGAATTGGTAAAAATATCTGGAGACCAAAATGTCAGGAGGGCTGCTGGGTTCGGACAGTGGACCCTACAGTGGACCTTGCAGATGTGCAACTCCAGATCTGCAATTTCCACCAACTGCAAATCATCACATCCTATTCAAAAAATGGTGGTGATATGAATGTGGATGCGCTGAAGCATCCACATGCTCATCAGTACCATTTAATAGTATGGGACACAATCCTTTGCATTTTCTGGCATCAGGAGCAGGTCCTGGAACCGAACGTCCACAGATCTGGAGGGCCCACTGTATATGTGAATCAGCTATGTATGCACAAAGAATAAAGATGTGTATGTGTGTGTTTGATTACTTAGGCAAGCTTGCATCAGTATGCATTAGCTGGGGATGTGGTTGGACCCACCATTGCCTCTTTCCCCAAAACATTCCAACTCTGTCCTATTGGCAGTTCTTTCCATACAAATATCACCTGTTGATGCATAGGTCATCCAAATGAGATTAATTACTTCACCTTGGACACTTTACTCTTTCAAATGAGCTGGACGCATTGACACAAAGTTTTAAATTCTCTGGCAGAAGTAAAAGTGAGAGGATCCCACTTTCCTCCAGTGCAGGATGTATCATTTTCCTGTGTGAGAATACAGAACCTCAGATATTTTTCCTCACCAGCAAAACGGGAAGAGGTGTTTCTTTGTTTTTTGTTTTTGTGTTTGTTTGTTTTTTGTGTTTGTTTTTTGTTTTTTTTGAAGGGGTTGCACATTTTCAGCTAAAGTATTGTAATACTCTTCCTTGTAATTTTTGTTTTTTGCATAAATTTCACATACAATTTTTACACAAACTACAATTGCTGCTGCCATATTGCAAAGAGATGGGAGGTTTGCCATCGTTGTCACTGCTGCTGCTGCTGCTGCTGTTGTTGTTTGGATGGATAAACTTCTCCTTCTGTGCTTGCTTAATGTAAACAAAGGGAAAATAGTCCTGGGACCCTTGCGTATTACAAAATTATAGTGCTATGATTCCACTTTAACTGCCATGGCTCTATCCCCATGGAATCCTGGCACTGACACTTTGGCGGGGGGGGTGCATTTAGAATTCTTGGCCGGAGTACAAAATCCAGCATTCCACAGGACGCAGCAATGGCAGTTAAAGTGGAATCATAGTGCTATATTTGTATGGTGCTAAAGGGTTTCAGTTCTGCAGAGACAGCTTGCAGAACCTTTGAGCAAAAAAAAAAGATGCCTATTATCTTTCTCCACTTTTTTAAAAAGTGAGAAATTTTGTAGTAGTTGTCAGTTTCTCAACAGCAAGGACATCACCCTGCAAGACCTATTGTGGGGGGCAGAGGATGCCTGTCGGCATTCATCCAGCTATAGGAACATAGCTAGATATTGTTTCACTGCCCCCATACTTCCTATCAGCTAGTAAATGAGTACGGCAGTTTAAAAATAGGCTTGGAGATGTGAAGGTGAGAAGTGTCATTCTCCCTGGGCAGAACTTTATGACATGTCTCCTGATCCAGGATCTCAGCCCTGTCAGTGAGAAAATTGGGGAGTGTTCTTCACATGAGCATCCTGTGCCCCCACCCCCAAAGAAGTCGAGATGCTCTCAAATTCAATTAATATATGAAGTCATAAAATACAATGAAAAATACAGCCCAAAGGAATTATATATTCCTGGAGTCCTGGGGAATGGAACTGTTGTATAAATCAAATCCTTGGCACTGAGGCTTAGTGTATGATCTGAAGATCTTGAGATGTAAAAAGCAGTAGCCTGTGCTGGGAAACATATCAACGCGAGGCATGCATTAAGGAAAAAATGAAATGTTTGGCTTACCTATATTACTCATACAATAATATTATACAATGAGCTGTCAAGGATTCCTGCAGTACCAACAGAAGGAAAAATTACTCTTGATTTAATCCTTTGCACTGCCCACAGTTGGGTGCTAGACATAACGTCTTGCAAATGTTCTTGAAACGGTAACCCACAAATCTGTGAAAATCAGCATGTGGGTACTAAAAATTGCCCAAGAAATCTAACTCAAGTCACATTTCATTTCAAAGGGAAATTTATTTAAAATTAGAGGATTAGTTCAGAGGAAACTGAATAGTACATTTAGCGAAATCAGATTTCTTCAGGAAATTTGGTAGTCATTTTAAACACTACTGTAACAGAGCTCAAAAAGAATATGTACCTTGGATGAGAAAAGGTACAAACTAGTTCAAAAGGTCACCAACTTATTAAAGAGAAGAATACTTTCATACCTTCTTCTCCCCCCAAAAAACAAGAAGTAAACAAAACAAGAAGAAAAGCCCAAACTAAAACTTAAAAAGTAAATCTACAGTAAGGGATACAAAAAAAAATTACTATAAAATTATTAGATGTATAAAAATTAATAATAAAATTACTTAAAACTGATAACAGCTTTTATGGATCGTAAATGGCTAAATAGAGGAAACAGAGGTCAGCAATAAACTGTTAGTGATTTCATCCACACTGGCACATGTACATGGTTTTAAATAGTATTATATTTTATATGTATATGTATATGTGTATATATATAGGAAGTTGAAAGTGGAGGAGGTTGAAAGTGGAATAATAGTGCTATAACAGTGCAGTGTGGAAAGGCCCTAAGATGTTTTTAGCCTTTACTTTATTTTTGTTGCTTTAAACTATTCAAATTTATTTTATTTTACACCTCCCTGAGTGCTTTGGATATAGGGCAAGAAAAAAATATTTTAATTAATAAAATAAATTAATACACGTATACTGGTTTCTCAAGACACATTAACAACTGCCATTTTGCTACCTGAGAGGAAAGATAATTTAGCACCCCCTCCTATTCCATCACATGTAGAAACCAACTAGAGTTTTTCTTCCATGTATCTAAAAAGCAAGAGATGTATTATTCCTGCTTGTAGTTTAGGATAAGTGCTGTTTCCTTGCCAAACCACCAGAAAGCAAAGGATAAAGTCCTGGATACTTGCAATTCTCTTTAATAATAAGAGCAGTCCAACTTGACATCTAGAACCAATGTAGAAAAACTATACTGCTGGTTCAGACCACTGGATTGGGTTGACAAGCATCTGTGTAAGAGAACAAGTATGTCTGCTGGTGCAAGAAAACATAGACTGACTGTCTTTTTCCTTTGTCTCTGTGCGTGGGAAATGCATTCATATCCTATTTTTTGTTTTGTTTTATCTAGCTGTAGCTTACAGTGTAGAGAATCACCTGAGGTAATAATAGAGTTGAGAAGGACAACATCAAATAAACCATTAGAAAATGTTTTAGTGTTGCTTTCCGTGATAGAGCTAGAAATAATACTTCTGAAGAATACTTACCATTGATTATCTTTCTGCAAAGCAAGTGTGCGAATGATGCATAAGCACACATATACACAAATTCTGATATGGATTAGTTTTACTTTCTCCCATCTGTAAGATTTTGAAGCCAAGAGCCTTACCATCTTATACTATTTCATTGTGCATGTGCATGAGTGGATGTGTGTGTGTGTACTTAGGTTGTTGGGGATGATAGGAGTTTCAGCCCCACGGAAATGCAGCGGAAAAACCAGAGTTCAGCGAGCCAATAGCAGCAGCCTTGTTCCCCAGTAAGGATACTCACACACGGAGGAGTTTCTTCCAAAACAGGAGGTACTTTATCTTGCAGCAAAGTTCTGTTATATACAAAACATAGGACAGACGGACAAAAGCTTGCGCCAGGCACCAGGTTTGGTCAACAGACAAATACATACTGGCGTTGCTTTGTTATGTACATATCTACAAGCAATCAGGTAGAGGTTTGCACACCTCCCTCTACCATCTGCACATGACCCCAGTTTCTTATGCAACCTTGCAATTACCCGCAGCTGGGGCGTGATGCAACATCTTTGCAGTGGGCTGATCATTTTCCCAGGGTTCCCTGCCTGGAATCCCTGACATAGATATGATAATAAAAATAGCATTTTTCACATCTCGTGTAACTCACCTCAAGCTTTTACTCATTTGCAAGGTTTACAGGGTGTTTCCCAGAAATGAATTGTGCATGATGCACATATTTTCAGATCCAGACTGCTAAAATGTGAATAATTGAAAAAATATATACAGAAATATGAACTAGTCAATGGGGAAAGTCACATCATTTGGGTAAATTGTACTAAATATCCAAAGGAGGAAAAAAAGGTCTTTTAAAAATGTGCAAATTTAGAGTTCCTGCAAACTGATACAAAGCAAAGATGAGAGACATTGACACTGAAATTCAGAAAAAGTCAGTCAACTTAAGTCTGAGAGATTTTTACATCCTATGTCTGTATGCATAGGTGCATGTGTGTGTGCATGAATTCTACTCCTGAATTTCAGTCCTGAAGATGATTATGTTAGTTCAGCAAAGGTTTCCATTGTAGCAGATAAAACAAGGACCTTTCCATAAAGTTTATTTTCACTTTAAAAGATCTGTCAGAAACCTGGCAGAAGAAGCTGTTTCTGTGAGCCTATGAATGTCAAGGTTGATGATTGCTTCATTAGAACCCTACAAACTTCAAGAGCCAAGGGCTTTCAGGTTTCTTGAAATGGTGTTAGGGAAAATAACCTCAAGGCATTAATTTTTTTAATGGGTTTTCGAACACTTCCTTTATAAAATAGACTATGGTCTCTTTCAAATAGGTCTAAAGAATCAGAAGTTTTCATGATATAGCTGTCTCAGTTTTGCCAATTTCTACAGGCTGATATTGCCTCCCGCCCACTTATTCCATTCTTTTTTGAAGGGGTATTTCTAGCTGTTCTTGGATCTGCAGTGGAACTCTTCCAAAGATTTTTCAAAACAAAACTGGGCCATGATTTGCTGAGGTAGTTCTATGGTTTGAAGAGCAAATTTAGTTCTCTCTAAATTTTTTAAAAAATTTATTTATTTATTTATTTTTAGTCATAGTGCACATGTGCCATTTTGCTGGTATACTCTGGCACTATAACAAAAGAAAAATTAAAAAGAAAGGAGATGGAAGCAAACATCTTTTTTCCATTGTGTCTCACAATTAAAAAAAAAATCTACTTGAGGGCAGGAATAAAATGATGCAGTTGTTGCCACAAATTGCCAGACAATAGTCCAGGATGACAGAAAAGTTTTTTAGATTTATTAAACAACAACAGCAAAACCACAGCAAAGAAATACAGCAATTTCTGAACAAATTTGCCCCATCTGGAGTTGCCCTCTCCAACTCCTCTCCTGGAGTTGAGTTGTTTGAAGGCCAGAGAGCTCGAAAGAGAATGTATCTCACCAAAGATGTAAAAATTAGCCGTTCTCTTGGATTTTTGGTTGTGCCTACACACTGTAGGTAATCAATATGGCACGACTTAGAGCACGAGTGGGGAACTGTCGCCCTCCACAGCTTGTGGGACTGTTCCACTCCATCAGGTCCAGTCAGCATAGGCAATGATGGTGAATGCTGCAGCTGCCCACCTCAGTTTAGAGACAGACAACTGAATTTTATGTTGTCCAGCTGTTCCCATTCTTTGCAGTGTGGAACATAGTAATCCCCTTGTCCATTTACTATTGTCCACTGAAGTGGCAATGCCTCCTATGAAATACGCAATTTTCATAAATCAGATTTATTAATGAGCAGAGAACATGATCAGGATCATGCTGGCCAGAGATGCGTTCAGGGTCATGAAAGTTCAGATGCGATTATGCAGAATACTCAACACTGAGGGCTTTGTGCTAATGCCTTCACAGCTTCAGGCTCTTGGCATTTTTGAGTACAATGAAAGATGAACTGCTCAGACTGGTGAGCAGTGACCATCTCTTTATTGGGAGATCTTCCCAATACACCCCACCTGACCGAACATTAAGAGATCGTTTTGAGTCCCATCAGTGTTTTGTCACTCCAGAGTTAAGCAATCAGCCCATTACAGACCCTTTTGTCAGTCCCATGGGAAGGACATTAAGGCTTTGTCAACACACCCCTTCAGGGTGTGAACTAAGATATAAAAATTCTAGCTTCGACCTCAGCCAATTGTATTACATAGTATGTAGGACTCCAGAATGCTGTTCCTCCATGTTACCTCCAGATGCTGTCTGAGTCCCTCTGTAGGACTGGTAACTATCGCTATTTCCACCCAATCTCTCTCTGTCCAATCTTTCTTGCCTCATTTGCCTTGTATGGTTCTTAAAAATGTCTGATTTCTCATATGTCAGTCAACTCAAATAAAATACTTGCTTAACCTTTTAACTGGAGTCCTCTCTACAGTTCGTACTGGTATACATAGGTGAAAAGATCTTGCCATTACCCTCCTCTCACAAGCCTCTTTTGAGCAATAATTTCCCCAAATTCTAAGGAGATACTGGCATTGCAGATGGACCCCAGTGTCCACCTCTTAAGGTAACAGCTGGAGGTGCCAGGGTTTGAATGTGGGGCCCCTCAAATATGTGGAGTACCAATAAGTAGGACATTTTCCTGCTGGGTTGTATTTATACTGTTGCAGCTTTAGCAAGAGGAAGGAAATATTCCTGGAGAGCTTCATTAATACTCAGTAATGTTTTACTTTCTAGTATTTCTTGTTGTGAATTGGCATAAGCCATGCCACAAATACAGATAACTCAAGGCTTCTTAATCTTTTTTCCCACTCTTAGGCTTAGGCCCTATGAGGATATCTTAATAACTTGACTTTAGACCTATCACTTCATGCTTGAAAAGTAAAGAAATTTAGAAATCAGATATCCAAGCACAAATCTTTTCATCTTGAATCCTTTGGCAAATGGTCTGTGCTCTCGTATCAAAGAGATTCTTCCCCCAGCTTAAATCGGTCTGTTCTAAATTGAACTGAGACCAGTCTCATCTAATGCATTGTTGTCTAGTTTTTAAAGTTTTCCATACACAATTGTCAAGAAATCCTGTACACTGCACACAAAGTAGTCCTGAATAAGTGGATTGTCAAAGGCAACTGTTGTCAGTTGTCTCTGAGGTATTATGTATCAAAAAGATTCTTGAGAAATTCTCTTGAACTGATCACTCTAATTTCTTCTTTATAACTTTACTACCAAATGTTCATTTTGTGAAGAGAACTATGTAGTGTTCTAAACTTATGGCTTGTAATCACAGACCCTTTTATTATACAGGCAATAGCTTATAGTAAATTGAGATACTTGGAGTTCAGTTTTTTTTTCCCTGTTTGTTGCTATACTTGGGTTCCTGGTGTCAGTTTGTATTTGGCTGCCAGAGCATATATTAAAGTGTCTCTCCTTCTGTGATGTTCTCACAAAGAGCTTTTGAAACTATCTGCACTAAAACAGATTTTGTGCCAACTACATTTAAGAAAAAATAGAATAATTTTTAAATGTCCATTTTAAGTTCGCACTGCAATTTGTTACCCTTCAGATTTAGCCTAATGCTTAACCTCTTTTTAAAGGACTAGTCATTTGGAATTTCTTATTTGCATGTTTCATAATCTGAAGAAAGAAAAAAAGAAAGAAAGAAAGAAAGAAAGATTGCTAGCAGATTTGCTATTCATGTTGTCTAAGATAAAAGGTGTTGTATGGTATTTTAAAACAGAAAATGGCACATAAGACTAACAGCGAACACTGAAAGGAGAGTTTTAAGAAATCTGATTTGATTTGTGGCTGTGACGGTGCAGAAAAATTATTGCTGTAGTCTCAAGTATAGTGATTGATATAATAAACAAAATAGTGTGAGTTATGATTCTGTGGCAATACCTATCCTATTAGGTTGCCATAAATCCAGATTTTGCTATGTGGGTTCAACTTCTGTAACACAAATTTTGTATCATTGTTTATTTGCAAAGACTGAGATTGCTTTGCTTTGTTTTGTTTGTTGTAAATTTGATTTACAAGACAGGAAAGGAAACACACATTTCAAAACAGATAGCTCTTATTGCTGGTAGAGCCCATTCCTCAAAAGTAAACTGAGAACTGGGACTTGCAGAAGGAGAATTTGGGCCTGAACCTGCAAACTATCCTTTAATGTGTAGGCTCATCACATGATTAGCACCAATACCACTGGAAAATGGTTTACTGTACAGATAAATAATATTACTCCAATGTGTATTGGAGTAAGGCACCTCTTGACTTATGGTCATGAATTTCATAGGATTTTTGTGGGCAAAGAATATTCAGAGGTGGTTTTGCCAGTTTGTTCCTCTGAAATATAACCTATAGCACCTGGTATTCACTGGTGATCCCTCCAAGTACCACGAGACCTGACCCTGCTTAGCTTCCAAGATCAGCAAGGATTTGATGCCTCTAGTGTATTTAGGGAGATTACTTCAATATTATCCTATCAACATAAAAGCAACATTCTGCTTAATATAGTACAGTAATTGGATTTGTGAGGCCTTAGTACAACTTTTTCCCCTTTGCAGAGAGGCAGATTTCTAATGATTGGACAAATCATTAAGTCTAACTGTCCTTACAGGCCTTCTTTGAAGATAAAATTGGATAATGACATGTATGGTTCCCTGAGCTTTCTAGGAAAAACTTGGGATTCAAAGTAGATAAACAGTAATTCTGTTGTTCTTAAAAGAAGACCAGAATTGAGAATATCTCATGTTGGTTCAAATGCCATAAAGCCAGGAAATTGAAAGCTATGGCTGATGTCTCCCCTTTCCATCCTCGTGTTTTTTTTTTTACCCTTGACCAAGAATGATGTTGTGCAGTATCACAAATGGTATTTTCTTCCAACTTACTCTCCATACACCTACACTTGGCCTTAATCTTATAGATCCAAATCCAGAGGGGGAGGTGGGAATGCCTGGAACCAGCAAAGATGCCCCAGTGTTCTCCTGTCCTTTATTGCTTTTTGAAGCAGATAAGCCTTACTGACAGGAATAGGTTCCTTTATTATTTTTTTAATTCCTTAGCTAACCAGGAATGGGAGGGCATAATCCAGTACCTCTTCTCCTATATAATATGCTCACAGAGCTGTGCATAGAATAGTAAGTTAGACAGTTGCATTCACAAACCTTTCTCCAAACATCCTTTCTGCTGCAAAGTGCACTAGAAGAAGGTGCTTAACTCCTTCCTTTTATCCCATCTTTTCAATTACAACACTATACAAGCCAACCTGTAACATTCCCGTCAGGCATGTCAACTCCCAAAGCAACTACGAATAGGTTTTGTAGCATGCTTGTTGATGGAAATCTCTACAAATGAGGACCAGTCCTCGTAACAGCATACTAATGAAATGAGAAGTTAGAGTTGCCCAGAGTTTGGGAAAAGCCAAATACCTGTTCTTAAAGGGCCAATATGCAGAGTAGGGGCAAGAACTTTCAGCTACGCCATTTTAAAATTCCACTTACTCTCCACAGCAGATTCTCAAGGGGGACTAATCCAGTCCACAGTCCACCACTTTGAGTAGGACCATACTAGAGTTCTTCCAGTTTCAGGTCATGTACACGTCCTTAGAACAAGGGTGGAAAGCTTTGGACAACAGCTCTCATAGTCCCTTACCGTTACCATTACCCCTGCTGAGTAGAACTGATAGAAGATGCAGGCCAACGCATCTAGAGAACCAAAGATTTCTCACTTGTGCTCTCAGAATACATGTCCATACCCACAAAAAGCTACTGAACAGCTTCTCAGCCATTTTCATCTCCTCTAACACAATAATTGCCCAACCTTGCTCAGAAGTCAAGACAAAACAGTCTGTCTATTTGAAGCATTTGTACCTCATCCTTTAGCTAAAAAAAACTCCCAGAGCAGTTTATAAATAGTTTGACACTCCCTTCCCTCAGGCTTACAGTCTAAAGAAGACACAACACAAGAGGAAACAGATGGGGAAAGAGGAGAAGAAAAAGGTAAATTCAGCAGCAGTAGGGCCATTTCTGCAGAACAACGCTCATCTGCATTGTCACACTGCAATTCAGGTCTGGAAGGGAGTGTGTCAGCAGTGCTCCCCTCCACACCTGCTTGCTCCCCGCAGAAGGAAGCACGATGGCTTTGCCTCTTTCTTCCGCAGCACAGCTGAGCACTTGCCATTGCTGCACTGGAGCAGGAAGCATCACAATTGTGCTTCCATGGCTTCCGTGCAATTGTAAGTACAGGAGTGCTGCGGGATTGGAAGTGCAAAACGGACTTTTTCCATTTTGCAAATGCCATGCAAATATGACACTTTGCGACAAGATGGTAGCAGGATGGTGGCAACATCATGCAGAAGCACAACTTGCCGACCACTGCCATCCTGTGGCAGAAGCGGGACAACGATGTTGTGCGGAAAGCGCCTAGCTTGATCCAACCACAGTGGAGTTGTGTTTTGCTGCTCTCTTGCTCTCTCTGTGGTTAGTGGCAGTTGGAAAGCTGGGACGAAGGCCTCTTAGCAGCTATTGGAGCCTTGGGAGGTGAAAGCAGGAGCCATTGGAAACCTGGAGGGAGGGGCTCTCAGATGCTGCAATGACTCAGGTACTGTTAACAAGTAAATGAACAGCAAGCAGAGAAGAGCTTTCATCAGTGTGTCCTTCTTTTTTCTCAGGGAGGATAATCCTTGAGCAGTGATCCTTGGTGTGCAAAAAAGGAGCATTCCAAGTAGACAAGTGCCTTTCTTTTATTTCATGAAAGGGAGGGTATGAAGTGCTTATCATCAAGAGATGACAGACACAGAGCATATGGCAGGGAAAAGATATATATTTGTCCAAGAAACACAGCTTGCTGGCGTTCCCACACTCATCCTAAATTGTGTTTACATGTACATTCAACATCTTGCACATTCATTTTTTTTGCATCACAGAAAGAGAGAAACTATGATTTTTTCAATATGTTCGTATCAGGTGGAGTTAATTGAAAATTCTTTTTAACTAGAGAATGAAGTATTTCAGCACAAAAATGTGTAATGATACACATTTTACTTCTGTATGACATTACACAGATGTTCTGTCATGAAATTTTGTAGCGTTAACATGCATATGTATCTACACACAGGTTTGATTTAGCTGGATGGCAGCTTGGTCAATAAAAAAACTCCAGCATCTTGGGTATGTCTGGCATTGCTTTTTACTCCCCAGAAGTAGCAAAATCCCTAAAGTGGCAAAATGCCAGTAGAGCGTAGTAATATACATATATAGTTGCCTCACACCAGGACAGATTGTTTGCCCATCTAATCAGTATTGTCTGCTCTGACTAACAGTCACACTCCAGGGTCTCCGCTAAAAAGATTTTCTACTAGTTGTTGTCTGAACTCTTTAACAGTAGATGGCAGTGACTGAACCTGGGAACTTCTGTGTAAAACAGGGGTTGTACCACTAAGCTATGGTTACCTAAGATGCTGTGGTGCCTCCACCATATTATACTGAACACAACCAATCTCGATTGATTTGGGGAGCTGACTTGGGTCAGGTTTGATTGGTTTCTACTTGGGTGAGATCTCCAGGTAGGGCTAGAAAAGAGGATATACTTGAGTCAGTAGGAGGCTAGATGACCAATGGTCTGACTCAGGATAAGGTAGTTTCCTATATGCCTAAAGATACTGCCCCACATTTCTCTCCCAGAATGAACAGTCCCACTGGGGACTCACTCTGGCAGCTGCATCATCAGCTGGTTCCACCTGGGAAGGCACAAAGCTGAGTGATTGATACTTGGTCTCCAAAACAGGTCATGGGTCTCTAACTGTCATAAAAATTTGCAATTCCTCTTTGCAGTTTCATATTCAGCACTGTGCTGATACAGATGCACTTACTGTTTTGAAAAGGCCACACAGGGTCAACGAAAGAGAATTTGGTGGAAAAAGTGAAGGAAACAATACGAGAGATGGAAATGAGTTTTATTTTAAATATCAGCAGAAATGACCTGACAATGGCAAATGCAGCTAGACCAACCTGAATGTGGCTCTGAGCAGCCCCAGAATCAGAACCCATTGATTGGATTTTATTTCAAACTGTTTGCAGTTGTAGAAGAATATGATGGATTTTGTTTGGCTCAGTTCAGAGAAAGGAAGCATATTGCATCAAGGTCTGTCACTAGAGGAGCATCTTCTCCACCTAAGCCATTTCTACCAAAAGGTACTGTTAGCTGCAAGCAGTAATATAAGACTGTTGCAGTGTGTGGTTGGTTTTAATCAAAGAAAAAGTAATTAGGAGATTTGGTCATGGCTCTCCTTCACTACATGGAGTTTGGCCCATAGATATAATGAAAGAGACAGCAATCAATAGAGATGAACAACTTCACTGTGTAATTTAGTTCCACTGAGTTTCATAGGATTTGTGTGTGTTGGATTGTGCACCAGATGTTGCTTTGGAATCAACTAGAGGAGGAGAAACAAGCACTTGTTCAGAATCAAATCTGTTTGATATTAAGCAATAGCAACAGCTTCCAAGAACTGTTTGGAACATATATATAGGAGATAAATAGGCTTTAAATATGGCATATCTTAAAGTTTTGCCCTTTAGTGTTAATGCAAACTTCAAACACATAGTAACTCTTCATAAAACAATGCTTTGCATCGTGTGTTTACTACAGGATTATTTATCATGTAATTTCTAGCTAGCCATTAAAAAGCAGTATATTTCCAAGCATTTACAGATTTGTAATTTTCCCCCCAGAAAGTTGGAGCATGATAAAATAAGACAGATAATGATAAATAAGCATATGAGTAAGCCTAGCTGGAAGGAGCAAAGTATACTATTAATGTCCCTCCTGTGAAGTTAAATCCTATTTCTTTTAGCTGTTTCTTCATTAGTTAATGAGGTCTCAAAAATGAGTTTTTAAAATGGTGTTCTCACATCCTTGCCTGTAGAAAAAATTTAAAATATTCATAAGAAAGGTTGTCATTGGTAGGTGCACAATAAATTTAGGCAATACATTACCTCAGATGTATGTGTGGGAGAGGTGGGCAGGCCATCAACCCATAAGTAAAATGGACAAAACATTCAGAGTTAACTTTTAGATTTTTTTTAAATGGGGAAATTAGGCACCCTTTAAGAAAAAATTACAGAACAGTAATAGATTCAAATTGATTGTCAGAGCTGGAATGGTATGTGGGCCCCTATGTAACTGATTGGTTAAGAACCTGCAGGTGAAAAAAATGGAGCTTTCCACATTCTAATCAACATGAGAATCCTGTACAGATTATGTGGAACTAACTTCTCTTGGTTTTTGCTCTGCTTCAATAACAATTGTCACTGAACAACTTTAGTTGCCATTGCCACTGTTTGTGCTACTATTATCTCATTTTAAAGGCCCTTTAAGATGGACCACAAAGATTAAACTTTCCCTCTCTACAACAAGCAATCTGGTGTGTTCCACTCATGTCTAACATGTTCTCTAAGGATAAGATGCATTTAAATAAGGATGATTCTTATTATTCAGCTATGTGAAATGGCTTCCTATCTTTCTAATACCTTATATGCAATATAGGGCTTGACGCTTTATAGTTAGCAGACCAAATCCATCTGTTTCCAAATAATTTTTGCTTTTCCTTAAGAAATCTCAGGATGCTCATTGACACACCATTGTCCTTACTAGCTCAAGTGCCCTCTGTTCTCTGAAGGATGCTTTATACATCCCTGCTAATATACCAACTACAGCAATATTGCCATGATGATACGTTGGTTACAGTTAACCATAGTCTGCTAAACTCCTGTTTAGTTTCTTGAAATGGTTGGTATGTAAGACTTTTTTTGAAAATTGTCTAGAAATTGTAGTTGGTACAAAATAGGGCACCAACATTATTAAGCAGGTTTTGATCATATTCTGTCAGTGCTTTGTCAGCTGCACTGGCTCCCAGGCCATTTTTGGGACCAATTCAGAATTCTGGTATTTCAGTCCCTAAAGTTCTTAATGACTTGGGAAAGGTTTACTGAAACATTGTTGTCTCCAAAATTTCCCATTGTGTATATTCACAAATTTGCTGCTCCTGCTCCTGCCAAGTAAAATTAGAGGGGTGGCAACCAGTGAAAAGACCTTCATACTAGTGGCAACAAACCTGCAAAATGGTTTTTCCAGAGAGGCTTGCCTAGAACCTTCATTGTAGCCTTTCGATTGCTTACTTAAGGCCTTTTTATTCTCCCATGACTCTGCAAATCTGAATTCTTCTTAATTTTATTACATGTTTATGCCCCCTTTTTTATTTTAGACAGTGTGCCTGCCGGTGGATTCAGTGTGCATGCACATGTGGGAACACAGATGCACACTCACTGTATCCATTGACCATAATGGGATGTGATGCCTCACATTAGTACATACAGACATCGGGCAAAAGGAGGACCCAATGTCTTTTCATCCGATGGTGAAAACATTTTTAATTGTATTCTATCCTTTTCATTTTTTATGAACCACCCAGAGATTTTATGCTCTTGGTCAGTTTATATAAATTATGGCTAAATGAATGTTGGGGTCCAGCAGTTAGAGCAAGGAGCAAGTCAAGGAAGGAACTCAACAGTTTGTTTGTTTGTTTTCCATGAGAGAGAACTCAGTAGGTAAAAGACAGTACCAATTACATGAGCTTTCTGTTCCTCTGAGGCAGGTATATGCAGTTTCCAAGAGCTAGGGGGATTGCATCACCCCACCTCTCAAGGTTGTTGTTGTTGTTGTGTGCCTTCAGGTCTTTTCCAACTTATGGAGAACCTAAAAGTTAATCTGTCTCGGGGTTTTCTGGGAATGTGATGCATCCAAGGTCACCCAGTGGGTTTCCATGGCCAAGTGGGGAATTCAACCCTGGTCTTCAGGATCATAGTCCAATGCTCAAACCACTATACCATGCTGGCTGTACACCATGCTGCCTCTCTCTGAAGGTTACATCCCCTATTTTTATCCTGTGTCTCCGAACTTTTCCCATTGTTCCTGAGGAAACTTAAAATGGCAAACAATGCCCCTAATTCCTCTCAATGGCTCAGCTCTACCAATTCATCCCAATTTAAACAGTTTTCATGTTTTGCTTAACTACAGAAGTGACAGAACAGTAACTTCTTCAAAGAAGGACTTGTGGGACTAAAACAAGCCCAGGGTAGAAAGGGAGCAAGATGGCCCATTTTTGACCTGGGGGACAGAGAAAGACATGCAGGCCACATTATGACCATCTCTGATTGCAAGTGTAGTGCTGTTGAATATTTTGTAAGCCCAGTGTTGATAAACAGTAACATCATAGGTTCCTGCAGGTTACTTAACACTATATGAACTTCAAATTGCCATATGCAATAACAAAATGAATGCTGCATCCCAGAAAATGGAAACATGCAAGACTGGAGAGCACCAAAAAGTAGGCAGAGGGAGGGAAGCATCTGGATATCAGAGGCTTCCTCTCTTCCCCCCTGCCCTGCAGTTTACACACAAGAGAGGCAGAGGAATATCATCTTTCCTCTGCTTGTCTCTGCAGTGAACTTCAGACAGATGGAGGGGGTATCCCCTGCCCACTCACCACCTTCCCTCTCCTCCACTGCTGTTTAACAGCAGCATCAGTGGCTTCAGAAGGATTGGCTGCTGTGAGGGGTGTGGGGGAAGGCACAGTAGTACACAGACAGAGGGGTTACACTCCATATATCTTATGCAGGATCATGGCCACTGATGTTTGTGTGAAAGGATTCTGCCACGGGTTCATTGACCAGCTTTGAGCCAGCTTCATGTCTCTAAGTCATCTGTAGAATGGGACGAATGGCTTAGTCTGAGAGATAAACAACTAGATCAAGATCAACTGGTGAATCTGTCATCGAGTTCGTAAACATAAGCACTGAATCTTTGGTCACCACTCTTCTCCTCAAGTCCCTTCCACTAAGAGACCTTCCTCCCCTACACTGTAATGTACTGCATTTTGAACACTTGCCAGCTTCACAACTGCTCGTGTTAGATGTTAGATGTTAGATGCATCATTCACATACACAAACACAACATCCAGAACTTTTCCCATAATAATAAATCCGGCTATTTCTCTTACTTGTCTTAGGGTCCTTTCACACTACGCTGTTGTAGGACTGTGATTTCCATTTTAACTGCCATGGCTGCATGCCCTTGAATTCAGGGTTTCTGTTTAGGGAATGTGGTAAATTCTCTGACTGAGGATTCTAAATATGGCTCCCTAAATTGTGAATCCGAAAATTCCACTGGGTACAAGCTTGGTAGTTAAAAGTGATAATCATATCGCAATAGCTGTGTTCTGGGAATTGACGCTTAGACTCAACGCCCAGCAGGCAAACAAATATTTTCAAGTTCATTAGCAATACCATCGCAGTTATTCTGCTGCTTCCCATTGCATATAACTTGGTCTGAAAAGTGCAAGGTCCGCTATCCCAGCAGGAAGGAGTGTCACTCTTAGAGGCAAAGTTAAGGGCTTGCCTCCATAATAACAATTCTGCCCCTGCGAAACAAACAAACAAACAAACAAAAACTTTCCTTAAGTCCCCAATTCCTAAGCTTTGGAGATACTGAGAGACTGAAAATTATTCACACTTATAACTCTGTGTTTGCATTCTCTCAGTAACTTTTGCCTGCCCCTTTTCTTTGGATGCCTAAACTCTATTTATTAAATGCTCAAATGAAGTTTGAAGTTACTGCAACACTAGGAATATGAGGACTGACAGAAAAATTTTTTGCTGGGGCATAATTCTTATTTGGGGTTGCATTGCCTTCATTTCACCCAACTCCCATCGCTAGTCCCCTGTCAACAAATAATGGCTAAGGAACCTGTTGGCAGTATTTATACCTAACAGCCTTATGGCATCCTCTCATTGTGTAATCTCCGCACCTAAATTCTTTCTTTCTTGCTTTCTTGCATATCCTGCCTTTCTTCCAGCATGAGACTCAATGCAACTTGGGTTGTTAATGTTGTTGTGTGCTTTCAAGTCATTTCTGGCTTATTGCAACCCTAAGCCGAACCTATCACAGGGTTTTCTTGGCAAGATATGTTCAGAGGGTGAGGCAGAGTGAATGTGACTTGCCCAAGATCATCCAGTGGGTTTCCACAGGTCATAGTCTAGAGTCATAGTCCAATGCTGAAACCATTACACATGCATGTATAGTAAATAAAGATACAAGTGGAAGATGTGCCACCACTCTATTTACCCCCTCAAAAAAGACTAGCAAAAAGCTGAGATATGAGTGATTCCAGTCTATTTGTTGCTCTCTGGCTAAGTTCAGCTGGAGTTTATGTCTAGCGTTCCATTTCTGGGAATGAGACAAAATTACGAATTTACCAAAACGTTTGTTAAACCAGCAAGGTATGCTTGTTTGCCATGATAGTGATCTGTTGCTGATTTGAATATCTTGTATTAACAGTGCATAAAGACATTTAAGAAGGCAGACATCTTCTCTTCTTGTTATAAACTGCTGGCTGTTTTTTCAGTATTGTCCTGGAAACGTTTCATAACTGCTGTGATAATGTTGTATAATTTAATCCTTAAATGATTATTAAGGATTAGTGGTCCAATTCTTCCAACTCTGGTGGCAGATCCCTTTCTTAATAACCATTTGTGTTCTGATAGGTTATTTTAAAAATAGTAAAAATAAAGAGATCATTAACCTGAGAGGCTTCTGCATTTTAGATCTGTTAAATGTAAGCATTTTGAATATTATGTTTCCTTTTTGTCTTCTTCCCTAGCATAAGGACATTCAGGACATGTTGACAGCCAATATTAATAAGCTTATGACTAATAATGGCAATGGCTAAAAACAAGGCTGGCAGAGTTAAGGGCTTTTTACAGTAATAATGCTGTCCTTTAAAAGGATTGTGTTCATATTTGCTTCATGGATTTACGGAGCTTTTCTTTCCCTGTTTGTTGTTTTGCAGGTGATTCACATAACAGGAAGGTTACGCTTGCGAGTGTCACTATCCCATGGGCGGACAGTCCCCAGCCAGATCATGGGGCTTGTAGTGGTTGCTCATGCTTTGCCCCCTCCTACGATCAATGAAGTCAGAATTGACTGTCACATGTTTGTAACTCGAGTAAACATGGACCTCAATATCATTTACTGTGAAAACAGGTACAGCATTTCGACTTTTGCTTTCTTTTTCCAATGTTGCATCATACATTTTGGAATAGGACATTGGTTTCTTATGAAGACGAGGTTCCAATTCTACAACCATGTGTTTTTTTTTTCAATCAGACCTACAGGGCTGCATGCAGGAAGGGAGAAGTCATTTGGAAATTTGGGCTACTGAACTAGAGACTTACTGGCTGAAGGCTGCCAAGAGAGATAAGGAGTAAAAAAAAAACATGGAATTTAAATGTTG
This sequence comes from Cyclura pinguis, assembly GCA_030412105.1. Classification (NCBI taxonomy): domain Eukaryota; kingdom Metazoa; phylum Chordata; class Lepidosauria; order Squamata; family Iguanidae; genus Cyclura; species Cyclura pinguis. The sequence goes on from CM059599.1 coordinate 342,672,886, forward strand.
CTTTTCTTATTGCAAAACTGCTGTGGTAACCTCTGGATCAACAGTTCCTACAATGTTTTTAGTCCATAAAGAGACCCTTTCTTATCCCATGCCTGCTAAATTTGCTGAGGAGGCTTTGATGTGGGACTTTTATCAAAAGCCCTTTAGAAGTCCAATTAGACAATGCCTACTGGATCATTGCCCTCCAGACGTGTATTGACACTTTAAAGAACTGTAGAGGATTAACAAAACAGGATTTACCTTTGCAAAATCCATATTGATTCTTTTTCCACAGGGCTTGCCCTTCCATATATTTGTGCATTTTATCCTTAATGACACTTTCCACCAATTGACCTGGAACAGGTAGAGTTGTCATAATTCTGTCTCTTGTAGTTCTTGTACGCCTTAAAGTCATTTCTGAATTATGGTGACCCTAAGGCAAACTTACAACTTAGTTTTCTTGGCAGAATTCATTCCACAGGGTTTGCCCTTGTCTTCCTCTGAGAGAGTGTGACTTGCCCAAGGTCACCTGGTAGGTTTCCATGGCTAAAAGGGAATTCCGACTCTGGTCTCCCAGTGTCCTAGTTCAACACTGAAAGCACTACACTATGCTGACTCTCTTCTACCTATACTTTATGAGTTTGTCCCCATTCACAGTCCCCTATAGGAATATTATGTGATTGTTGATGGTGCTGAGTAAAGAGAACAGGAAGTCAACATGGATTTCTCAGAAATAAGTCATGCCAGACTAATCTTATCTCTTTTTATGATAGAGTTACAAGCTTGATAGATGAAGGGAATGCTGTAGACGTAGCATATCTTGACTTCAGTAAGGTCTTTGATAAAGTTTCCCATGGCATTATTGCAAAGAAGCTAGTAAAATGTGGGCCGGGCAGGGCTACTGTTAGGTGGATTTGTAATTGGTTGACTGACCGAACCCAAAGGGTGCTCACCAATGGATGCTTTTCATCCTGGAGAAAAGTGACTAATGGAGTGCCACAGGGTTCTATCCTGGGCCCAGTGCTATTCAACATTTTCATCAGTGACTTGGATGAAGGAGTAGAGGACATGCTGATCAAATTTACAGATGACACTAAATTGGGAGGGGTTGCTAATACCCCAGAGGACAGGATCAAATTTCAAAATGACCTTGACAGATTGGAGAGCTGGGCCAAAGCTAACATAATGAATTTCAACAAAGAGAAGTGTAAGGTCCTACACTTAGGCAGAAAAAATGGAAGGCACAAATATAGAATGGGGGATGCATGGCTGGATAGCAGTGCATGTGAAAGGGATCTAGGAGTCTTGGTAGATCACAAGCTGAACATGAGTCAGCAGTGTGATGTGGCAGCCAAGAAAGCCAACACGATTCTTGGTTGCATCAATAGGAGTATGGTGTCTAGATCAAGGGAGGTAATGGTACCACTCTGTTCTGCTTTGGTTAGACCTCATTTGGAATACTGTGTCCAGTTCTGGGCACCTCAATTCAAGAAGGATATCAACAAGCTGGAACGTGTCCAGAGGAGGGCAATCAAAATGGTGAAGGGTCTGGAAGCTATGCCCTATGAGGAGTGGCTTAGGGAGCTGGGTATGTTTAGTCTGCAGAAGAGAAGGTTAAGAGGGGACATGACAGCCATGTTTAAATATTTGAAGGAATGTCATGTCGAGGAGGGAGCGGGCTTGTTTTCCACTGCTCCAGAGACTAGAACAAGGAGCAATGGATTCAAGCTGCAGGAAAGGAGATTCCACCTGAACCTCAGGAAGAACTTCCTGACAGAGATGTCCAGCAGTGGAAAATGCTGTCTTGGAGTGTGGTGGAGTCTCCTTCTTTGGAGGTCTTTAAGCAGAGGCTGGATGGCCATCTGTTGGGAATGCTTTGATTTGTGTTCCTGCATGGCAGGGGGTTGGACTGGATGGCCCCTGTGGTCTCTTCCAAGTCTATGATTCTATGATTCTATATACAGTTGGCCCTCCACATTTGTGGGTTCCACTCTCACGGATTTGATTATTTGTGAGTTTCTCCAACCTTGCCCCCCCCCACTTCAGATGCTTCTTCTCTGGGTGAACCTTGCCTCTAAGTGGATCTGATCAAGCCGCACAGTCCTTTAAATACTTGGCTCTGATGCTCCTTCTCCTCCACGGGCCACTGCCTGGCCAGATAAGGATGGCTCATAGCCTGATTTCTCAACACCACAAAATCGTCCCCGATTCCTCACACATACTCAAAGAAGGAGATGGGCAAGACAGAGGAAGTATAGGGCCACCATGCCAACCTACCCTCTTTTCCTCTCCTTTCCCTGACCTGATTTGGACCCTGGATGCCCACTCTCCCCACCACGCCTTGGCCCCTTTCCCACAGACTCACACACATTTTGATATTTGCAGTTTTTCCACTTTTGTGGGGGGTCCTGTGCCCCTAACCCTAGGGAATGTGGAGGGCCAACTGTACAAACTTAGTAGGTAAGCTATGAATCCCAGTTTGCAAAAAAGATTTTATGATTTCTGGTCACATTCTATTCAAATAAAGATGCATATATTGTCTTCCGACAGTGATTTGGTTGCATATTCAAACTCTCATAACAATTAGTAAGATTCTCCTTAGCCTGTTTTACTTTTACTCAGATTTTCCAACACACCTACCTATGGTACACCTACCTATGGTACACTTACCCATGGTGCACTAAGGAAGGACAACCCCTGGCCCTTCAGATGTTGTTGGACATAGCCTCAACCTTAGCCAGCATGTTATCAACATCTGAAGGGTCACAGGTCCACTACTCTTGTACTAAGCATTCTGATTTGTAAGTCTGATTTTCATCTTAAGAAGTACTTTTGTTCTGTGGTGTGATGTTCTACTTTTTTTGGAAGGTTGAGTGTTCTGACCATATTTTTAGCTTTGTTTCAAAAATAAAATTCCATGCAGAGATGATAGTACCTAATATATTCACATTCATCTTATGAAAAAAGATGTTACAAATACCACTGTTTTCTATGGGTTGTTGAGGAATAAACTGTTAAATGGACTCCAGCTAGAAGAATTCAAATGTTCCCCCTTTTGCGAATACTATATGCAGCAAAAGACCATAGGAAGCTTTCCACATGGCTTTCTTGGTGGGCTATTGTTAATCTCAGTAACCTGCAGACTGACACTAGCTTGACAGTAGCCTACAGCCTTCATACCAACGCCATTCCCAGTCTCCTTTTAAGTCAGCCCAATATGAGCAGTAAGGCAAATGACTGTGCTTTCACTCCCAGCTACCTTAAACCCATTCCTGTATCCCATAAACACATGGAAAAGACATAGATGGAGAAAAATGCCCATCTCCAATCCTACCCCTTCCAAATTTTCCACAGACCCAAAGCAACAGGTGGGACCTTACAGATGTTACCTTCTCCTCCACATTCACCTCTAACTCTTTTCACTCTGCAACACTTCAACTTAATCTCAACCCAAAGATGGAAAACTTCAATTTATAGCAAGTGTTCACTTTCCACTCTGGAACAAGAGGCTAGAGGAAACAGACTCTTCTGTTTCCAGTTGGTGTGAGCAAACAGACATAAAGAAAACTATCACTTCAGCAAGTGATTTTTGTCAGATACTGAGAAGCTGGCAGGTAGCTCCCTAATTTGCTGTAATATTTTTATCACACCTAGTTCTTACTGTCTCTCAGATTGACTGCAGGGAGTAGTTTTCAGCCAGTAATCTCTACACTCTAAATGTGTGAACCCTGTTTGTACTTTGATAGCTCTATCTCTTCAGTAGCGTTAACCATCTACCATTTGGGAGCAACTCTGCAAAATATTCTCTTCGAATCCTAATGGCTATTAGCTCCCGCAAAGAGACTTCTCTGCAAATGGTAGAACATTCTATTTAAAACATAAAAATGAATTATATCTTCTAAAGGGGAAGCAAAAGTCTTTGTTGAGCAGACCAGGCTGGTTCACTCAACATGTTTTTCAATTTGGGGGTATTTTTTTTTAACGCTGATGCCTCAGGACATTGACATCTGGACAATCAATAACAGAAACACACATACATAGAGATGCTGAGCAGAGCACAGAGCAGGAAGAGCTACTGAAAGGATTTAAAAGTTTCTGTGCAGAGTAAACCACAAAGTCCCAGTTGAAAGAGCCAGGAGTGAAAGCGCTGCTCCCAGCTGAATAAGACTAAAAAAGATAACACCCTCAGGCATCTGGATGTCTCAGCATTTAAATTATATCGCTTGAAATGTCAGTTTGGACTTTGTGCCAGGAAGCAGCTGAAGAGGATTTTTTTTTTTCATGAATATACCCAATAGAAGACCAATCTGTTGAAATGAAAGGTGTCTCTAATCATTTAGCATAAGCATAGCATGTTCTTATTTTATTATGTAACCTTGAATTATCTTGCTTATTTAATGAAGGGCTTTGTATTTTAAAGAATTATATTATCTTGTTGGCTGTAGTAAGGAGCAGACCCACTGAAGGCTGTTTTTGTATTAGCTATCATGGGCTGGATTCAGCAGCCTGCTGCCCTCCAGATGTTTTGGACTAAAATCCCTATAATTCTTAATCACTGGTCATACAGGATGAGACTGTAAGGGAGTTATGATTGAAAACATCTGGAGGTCACCAAGTTTGGTTCTGCTATTTGAAAATGGCAAAAAGAAATTAATACAATCTTGGTTTCATTTGGTATCTTATTCTTATAAGTGTCCTATGGTAATAAGTTGCAGCAGTTGTACAGGTGTGTTAAATTGATGGAAAGTCTTTATACAGATGTCTGCTTCTAGAAAACAATCTCAGGACTTCCTGTGTAGCAGATAAGGACATAAGCTTGGACCGTGCCAATTTATGGGCCAGCACAGCAAAATAATATGAAACTGGTATCACAAAAATAGCTTTATACAGAGATACAAAAGCAAAATAATTTAGAATCAAAATAAAAGATGTTTGGCTATTCCTCTGTGAGTTTTTTTCCCCTTCTCAATTTATAGGCTCTATTTTTCCTTTATAGGATTAGTGATTACATGGATCTGACCCCTGTAGATATTGTAGGGAAGAGATGTTACCACTTCATTCATGCTGAAGATGTGGAAGGGATCAGGCACAGTCATTTAGACTGTAAGTATTGTAGCCTTACAACAAAAAAGTTTCATTTTTGTAACTGGTTTTGAAATGTTATTTACATTCCAATACAATGGAACTTGGAATTACACATTGGTTTATTTTGGAAGTGATTCAGGTCTAACAGACATACTGTCCTCTGTGATTTAAGATACAGTTGGCAAATGCTGGAATTTGAAACTAGTGAATTTGAATTACACCAAATTTGCATTTGTGGTCACTCGAACGTGTGGGTTTTGTGGCAGAGACTCGAAATACCCTACAAGCAAGATGAACTCAGCAGAAAGGAAGATCACTTTATGTCTCTAACCATTTAGCATAAACACAGAAATTTTTTTCATTGATTATTTGAACACGAATTACCTTGTTTTAATGAGAAATGGGCCTAAAACCCACTATCGCCAGGGCAGAAGGGGTAGCATCCAATACAACTCCTGCCTGTCTGAAGAACCAGTTCAGGATGAAAAACATAGGAACTGCTACCTTGAGGTAAGTGAAGTGTCCAGCTCATACAGTGGACTGTCTCTTAACAGTGATCAGCAATGCTTTGAGAAAAGTAGTGCATTATGAAGGCTCATTTGCTCCTTGTTTCCTCATTTGCTCCTTGTTTGTTATAGAACAAGGAAAATAAAGTATTGCTAATGGACTTCCATTTAATAATTAATTATGGCTCTTACTTATTAAAGCATACTTCTTGTCATATTTCCTTGTTTATTTCAAAAGAACGCTTTTGCATCACCTCTATAAAGCTGAATACATGGACAGCTTAGTGAGTCTAGCTGTATTAAAGCTTAGTCGTGATCTTCATAGTTTGCCTTATTTTCTAATCCTGGTATTTTACCTTTCACTTGTGTTAGGATTTCAGGATTTATTTTATGTCAGCAAAAAAACAACAAGCATAGTTAGAAAAGTCAGTTTCACTACTATAATCCTTCTGAACAGTTGGTAAAAGTTTCTGTCCAGTGCTTTAAGGTCTGCCTGCTTTCCTGGATTTCCAACCATGCAAGAAGGCATTTGTATTGATATTTTGGTAGTATGCACATTTGTTTAAATACTTTGTCTCAAAAGCAGGTAATCACTGAAAAATCCTTTAATTGGTTGATATCCTTAATTCTTGGCTATAGTACCTATAGGTTCCATAGTACCTATGGAACCTATGGACAGTTAACTGTCATAGTTAATAGCTTTTTTCCATAAATTAATCTTTTTTAAAAGATGACAGTGAATTGAGAAAGCTAATTATGTTACTTGGAGTAGTGCTTTTTTGTCTGTTTGTTTGACTTGAACTTCCTGCCTTTTTAATGTGGCTTTTTAGCAGAGAACAGAGTGCAATTCATAGAGTTATCAATTTATTTCTCACATTTCTTCTCTGATCTTCTTTCTCTGAGCTAAAAAGACTCATCTTCTCAATTCTTGAGTGTTTCACCCATATATTTGTCAGTTTTGTACCCATTTAAGCTGAATTTCTTGATCAAAAGGTACATGATATACATATGGGTTCTCCATAAAATTCTCAAACAGTTCTACATAATATTATTATGATGTGCTGTTTATTTTCATCCCATTTCAGTAATGAATTCTAATAGCGATTTCTTCTTTTTCATGCCATAATATGACAGAAAAAACATGAGCTAATGTTTTCAGAATTTTCTGCTGTTTGTTTGAGATGTCTTTCCCAGGTTTTGTAAGCAATCATCCTACCTTGCTTTCTATCCATTTACATTTCACCCCTATTATGCTTCCTTTTGAATGGCTTGTATTTGGAATGGTTGCACTAACAGAACAGTCTGGGAGGATCTTAAATCTTTATTTCAATTAACTGAAAAATAATTAATTAAGGAATATCTCACCCATCAATTTAGGATGTTTGTTAAGGTCTAGAAAGGTCTCCCCAAAGAGGACAAGGGCTATTCCTTTCTACTGGAAACTTTACAGTGTAACTTTACAGTTACAGATAACGCAGACAGCCAGATACAGCAATCAGTTTTATATTGCCTAGGCATAGTACAGAAGATGGATAGTCACGTTGGCTGGATAGTACATTAAGGTTCATTACTAGAGAATGCCTATGGAAGAACAAGCTGGCTAGTGATTGAGGATGTCATAGCTTAGCTTTAAGAACTTTTTCTTCAACTTCTTCTTTAACGAATACTACTACTACTTACTCTATTCCACCATTTTACCAGTTCAAGACTTGACACAGCTTACAATAGTTAAAAGAAGCATACAGTGGCGGAGCTTGGAGTGTGTGGAGGAAGGGCAGGAGGGGGTAGGGCTACAGCATAGGGGGAATGGGTCACTGTGTGTGGGGGCATGGACACGCTGTGTGGGGGCATGGCTGCAGTGCGCGGGGGCGTGGCTTCGGGTTCAGCCACCCCAAAAACATTGCCACCCAGGGCGACTCACCCTCATCACCCCCCTGTCCCTACACGACTGGAAACTTAGCTGTAAATTAAAATTAAAAATTTAATGAAACTATCAAAAATTTAAAACTCGTTAAAAGGAAAGCAGCAGATAAAAAACATTATGCAAGTCTCTTTCCCATTAAGCAATCAGTGTTCCAAGATCTGCTGTAATAAAAAGTCTCTACCTGCCTGTGAAAACATAGCAAGGAGGGAGGCAGACTAACCTCTTTGGGAAGGGAGTTCCAGAGCCTCCCTAGACCAGTCATCTAGAAGGCCTCTGTCATGTTCCCATCAGATGTGCCTATAAGAGATCTGGGACAGACAGAAGTGCCTCCTCATAAGATGTCAGAACACAGGCAGGTTCATATGGGAGAAGGCATCTTTCAAATAATCTGTAACTGAGGAGTATGGGGCTTTATAGGTCACAACCAGCACTTCAAATTGTGCCTGCAAACTGACCTACAATCATTGGAGCTGTTGCAACAAGGGAATTGTGTGCTTCCTATAACCAGCCCCAGTTGCAGCTCTTTGGACTAGCTGAGGTTTCTGAACACTCTTCAAAGGCAGCCCCCTGTAAAGCATGTTACAATAATCCAAATGGGATGTAACTAACATATGTGTCACCATATGTGTCAGGTCTGATGTCCCAAGGAATTAGCATAACTGGTACACAAACCTTAACTGTGCAAATGCATTCCTGGCCATCACTGAAAACTGAAGCCATTTCCACACTAGACTTTTATAGAGCTATTATTCTACTTTCAACATCCTATGGAATCCTTGGGTTTGCAGTTTCGGGAGGGGCTGGCTCAGAGTGAATCTAGGAGTACATCCATGCTGCGGACCTAGTCTTCAGGGGGAGTGTAACCCAATCCAGCACAGGCTAGATCCTTGTTTCTTAGTTTGCCTTTTGACTAACCAGGATAACCTCTTTCCTTTTGCTTACCTTTTGTTTTGTATTATTTCCTGGACAGCATACATGCAGTATATCTATGCTGCCACATAGACCAGAATCCTGTTAGATGAGTTCCTCTACCGGAGCAGTTGGCATTTTTCTCTGATGTGGAACAACTGTATTCAGTTCAGATTTGCTGAAGGGAATTCTGCTTGTGTTGCCATTGTAGATGGAACTGCAAGTGTTGCATGTTATTGTTGGTTGCACATTGTGCTACAGATGCAGGTGCACATTGGCTGCACAGTATGGCAGCTCACTAACAACCACTGCATAAAATTACACTCCCTCTTCTTGATGCAGGATCTTGCCCACAGTGTTCAATAAACCCTAGTTAAATGTGCTGGGACATAGGAGCTTTCACCATTACAGGCATTCCCCACTTATGCAGCAGGTTAGGGACCAGAGCACTGTCAAAAAGCCGAAATCATCAAAATGCAGAACCAGTCTTTTTCTCGGTTCAGCAGAAGTACAGGGAAATTAACAAAAACTTACCTTTAAATATACAAAAATATTGTATAGCAAAATGAACAAAAGTAGACGCTATACAGTGATATATACTGTATAAGCAACTTATTGTGCACATTTTTTAAGAGATGCACTGCAAATCGACTTGGCATTGGTTCAGTCAAGAGAAAAAGCAGTACATGATCACTTTCTGAATGCTGTTCTGACTCTTTTCAATTAAAACCAGAACCCATATATTTGATGCATGATCAAAAGAACAAACCACACATCAAATGTGTGGGTTCTGACTGTAATTGAAAAGGGTTGAAAGAGTGGATCATGAACAAGTGGACAGTCAAAAAGCAGAAGATGCCTATACAGCCTTCTCTAATTAGGCACTTTCAAACTATTAGACTAAAATCTCCATAATTCCCCATCCAGTGCGCCACTACTGTCTGTAGCTGTGGTTCCCAGTCTGGGGTATGTGTACCTTCAGGGGTACAAATGAGGACATTTAGGGGTACACCAAAAAAAAAACCATGAATAATGGCAGGTAACGTATGTCCTCAGAAGACATCACAACTTCATGCAATTCTTGATTGCCCACAGCATTGCCACTCTTGTCCCAAAAATTTAAGGGACAGAGGGAAATCATAGAGATGAAAAGAAGAATGACATACAAGCCAAACTTCCACAAACTTTTTTTAAAAAAGAGTCTTCCTCACATACATATGCACACACAGCCTTCTATTCCAGTTGCAACCCTAGTCTTGCCCATACTTGTGAACACATGCTCTTCTCTCCCTCCTCCTTATGGTCCTCTCCACAAGGAGAGAGTGCACCTAGTGGAGACATCCTGTTCAGCCCCAAATTCATTTCAGAGAGGGATGCATAGCGCCTCTCCATGCCTTATGGTGGGAGAAAACTGGATCCTGAGACCTCAGAGGGCAGGCGGGATGTAACAGGGCGTGATGATATGGATTGGGTGACTGGCCTGACACCTGCTTTTTCTTCCAGAAAAGGAAGGCAAGCCAGATCTCCTCACACCTCACAGAAGCTTTCCGATGGGGAATTTTTTCCCCTCAAAGAAAGGATGTGGAGGGTGGGAGAGGGATACAATTTATGGAAGTGGGCTGCCAAGGGGTACACAAATGAGAAAAGCTTGGGAAGGTTATGGAAGTTATGTTCCAATTCACCTGGAGCACCCTGGGTTGGAAATGGTATTCAAACACTTTTTTAAAAAAAATTCTCCTGGCATCACATTTAGTTGGGCCTTTGCACTCCATTATTAGCTCTGGTTGGATGGACATGAGGGAATGCCATGCCTCTCCCCTAACATGGCAACCATTCTACAGTAAACGTTATTACTGCAGAGCCGCATTGAAGTCAAACAAATCTCCTTTTAGTCTGTTTTTTTTTCAGATGTGTTACTGTTGTTCATGACAGTAATAATAAGAGGGGCAAAAATGATTAATATACTTTCTATCACTTTAATATATGAAAAAGCCTCTTTAAAAATCTTTGTCCTAGTACAACAGTGCAGTCTTCTTCTGATTTGGCAAGTCCATTTACTGCTAAAAATATACAAGTAGTTGTCACTGAATATGTCTTCACAATTCTTTTTTTTTTTTTTTAAATGGCATTCACTGAATAGTAACATCAAGTACTTTTTGGCTAGAAACCCAGACAGAATGTAGAGGAGTCAAGACCTTTAGAGGACACCATGAATGTTCTTTTGTGACAAACAAAAGACAATATACCATGAGGTACAAAATGGATATATATTGCTTGCAGGAATACTTCACTCACATTGTGTAGCTACAGATTTTATTTTTTATTATTTTGGAATCTTAATTGAGGTCTACATTAATAACCCTGACACTGACAAAAAGATAGTTGTCACCCTCAGCTATTGCTTGGAAGACATCATCTTATTTCTTCAGGACTTGATTTACAGTTATAAGAAACACAATTCTTTAGGAACAGCAAGCAAGGGCACTTCATTTCCCATAAAGCAAAGGTCTCTGATGACTGTGTTTGGTAGCATTCTGTCTGATACACTTCTGTATGGATTCTAGCTGCTGAAATAATCTAGCCCTTTTTTAAAAAAAATGCTTCACAGTCACTTTATTCATTGCTTCCCATTTTCCAAGTGTTCTTGCTTTACAATATTGAGAAGAATTTTCGTCTGAAATCAGTTATACATATATGGCTGCTTTTGTGTATCTCCACTTAGAAATTTCTGTTGACACACTTAATATTACTTAGTGGTTCACTCTCCCAAATACAGATGAACTAAGCCTTTTAACTTGTACATATCAATTATAATTTTTTTGTTCTTTTAATAACCTTAAGCTCATAAGAAATATGAGATAGAATGATTCGATAATTCTTGACAGTAAAAACACACTTCACAAGTTTTGCTATCATGCTGTGGAATAACTTCACAATGTCAAGTAGCACACAATTAGTAAAACTGTAGGGGGAAAAAAGGAAGTGTTTTGATCCTGAGGAATTTTGATCCTAATCAGATTGAAATTTCAATGCTCTTGTAGTGCTTAATATCTTCAGTCATAAAAGAAATCAAACTGATTCCAATGTCAGGCTTTTGCATTCTGTGGCTGCTGTGAAATGCTAAAATATACAAATGAATGTCACTGTTGTACAAGTTTATGATAATCACCAAAGCGAGAGAGATTGATTTTAAATTAGTGTGATAGTACGTCTCATGTTTAGATGATTTTTGAGCAAGCCAACTTAGAAGCCAGCCCAGCAATAGAGAATGTGTCTTGTAGCGTGAGGATTGGCAAGGACAGCTAACTGCTTTGGTAGATCAACCTGTCTGAAACACAGACACTGATCTTTTAATGTAAAGTACTATATTGTTGCACGTAAATAGAAAAAACAGAATGGAAGTCAGTGCAGTCCCAAAAGATTCTGCTGCCTGAAGTAGACCTAGGGTACAGCAGCGGAGAGAAGGGGACGAGAAACACTGGTTGGGAAGCTGCTGTTCCCATTAAAATGAGGATTTTCACTAGAACAACACAAACATATTCCAATGTGCTCTTAATTTACAATTTTGGTCTCAAAATTCTCATTATACTGCCCAAATACAACAATTATAATAACAAAAAATATGAATTGTCTTCAGCTTAAATTTTGCTGATAGTGGAAGATTTTTTTTAAAGTAACACAGTTCATTATCAACTTCTTCACCTTCTTCTTTCAGTATACAAATCAGCAAAAACTCAACAAAAATCATTGAGCAAACAAATTCAGATACTTCAAAATATAGCACTGTATTTTAATATTTTTCTCTGTTGAGGAGAATTCTAAACCCAGGAATTTATTTTAAGCAGCAGAACTGAACCAGAACTCAGTGGAACTGATAGTCCACACAAAATCCCACTTCTGATTATCCGTGTCTCTCCTTGTTTTAGGCATGTAATTGGGGTGATGGTGTCATTTTGCTGCTATTATGATCAAACAATGGACGTCAGAAGTGTTTACTAATCTATTGTAAATCACACAGAGATCTGGATGCAAAAAGTCTCATGTTCACTCCTTAAAGTCCCTAGATAGGGCTGTCTGAAATCTTGGTGAGTTTGGTAGCAGTTAATTGAGATAGAGCTGGGCTATATGGATCCACAGTCTGACTCAGGCCATTTCTGCATGAGGTTTATACATCGTAGCAGCTTCGAATTCTTACCCTCCAGTGTACACGTTGTACTGTTTTAGCATCATACTTTTCCTCGTGGTTCTGCATGTTTTCAACTCCTAGAATGGTTCACTGCAGTTCACTGTGATGCCAAACCACTGTATGTGAAAACCAGAAAACTCAGATGTAAATCTCGCAAACTGGTTCTGTTTCGGTTTTTGCCTACGTGCAGAAGCATAGTATCGATTCACATTGCAAAAGTGGCCAGCTATGGGCGTTCCCAGGCTGTCCCTTCCATCATTTCTGTCCCTATCTCTCTCCGCCCATCAAAAGACAGGCTACCGTCATTACTGTTTTCCTGTGTGAAATGGACAGCGGGAAGAGAGGGGATCTGGTAATGGACTATTAAAACGTGTTTTTTTCCACGTATCAACAAACATACATTCCTATGCACAAACGTAGCAACACAGAAAATGTGTTAAAAATGTGTGTATGTTTTTTTAAAAAACAGATCAATCAGCGATGGTGGAGCAGAGGGAGGGAGGGGAATGGGAGTGGCCAGGGACTTGCTGTTGTGGGTGCAGCAACCGCTGTTCTCCACAGTAATACAATGTAAATGGGCGGGTACAGACAGCACAGTTTCTGAGTTTCTCAATTCAGTTTCCAAATAGAAGTATAAAAACACCGGTCTTGACACACAGTGAACTGCTCCTCCCCTCATGCGGAAATGGCCTCAGTATAAAGCAGACTACTTTATGCAGAGATCTAACAGTCATGTTCTGTCTGTTGTATAACAATAGCACACTGGAATAAGTAGAGTGTTTTAACTGAGAATTGTGTCCATGTTTAAGGGTAGAGCCTTAGTCATTGCTTCCAATGATTCTGTTTTAAGTTTCAATAAACCTGCATCCAATCCATTGTATTTAAACCATATGTGGAATTTTTAAATTTTGCTTTGTATGTAGTAATATCCTCATTTAACATTCTCACTGAGGTTTACAAATTTTGACTCCTTGCAAAGATACTGTGTGAAATTACTACACCATTTGTTTGATGCAATCCAGCATATAGATTCCTGGCACCAAATTCATTAAAGATGCCCTTTGACGTTAGTTCCCTTGATATCACAGTAATACAATCCAAGGAATTGCCTTTAGGATAATCATCTGAGAACTATATGCCCTTGCTTACAAGTCTGCTTATTTTATGCTGAATTGTAAAATGTATTTGTTGTTGTTGTTGTTAGCAATGGTAAACCACTCCTGAAGCCTTCTACCTTGAAAACCTTGTGATGAGATAGTCCAACATACAGATGATCTTTTAATTATTAATTATTAGGAGGGCAAGACGAAAGAAGAATTTGCAAGAATGTAAATTAAAGAGATGGTAAAAATTCAGATTACTCCAAATTACTAAGACTTTTTTTTTCTAAGTAATTATGAATCACCACTTATGGAAAGAGATATATCCCAATCAAGCAGTGGATCCTAGGGAAGTTTGAACAGTAGCAATAGATCCCAAAAGTGCAGGAAAAATTATTCTTTTGAACTGGATTACCTGTCCGTAAGGCCAGACTAGAGCCTTTATGCATAGGGTTGTCATACCCTCCAGCATTTGACAGATGAAAACCCAAAATGCAACAAAATCCTCAAAGCAGTGATGCCTCTATTGGGCCAACTTTATTGACCCTGTGCAGGTATCATTGCTTTGCAGATTTTGGATTTTGTTGTATTTTGTTGCACAGCTACCTCTGAATATGCTTCCTGGATTTGACTATGATAAATCAGCCACATGTGGCCAAGGAACATCAGAGTGTGTCGGAAATTATTGATATGGAAGAACGTGCAAGCTACGAGAGGCTGCAGGAGTTTGCTTTGGCCTGAGCCTACAGGGAAGGCCAACCCCTTCCTTTCCCCTCCTTTGAAGGGATGCCATGTAGAGGAAGGAGAGGGCTTGTTTTCTGCTTCTCCAGAGACCAGGACAAGGAGCAATGGATTCAAGCTGCAGGAAAGGAGATTCCACCTGAACCTCAGGAAGAACTTCCTGACAGTCAGGGCTGTCCGGCAGTGGAATATGCTGCCTCGGAGTGTGGTGGAGTCTCCTTCTTTGGAGGTTTTTAAACAGAGGCTGGATGGCCATCTGTCGGGAGTGCTTTGAGGGTGTTCCTGCATGGCAGGGGGTTGGAATGGATGGCCCGTGTGGTCTCTTCCAACTCTACATTTCTATGATTCTATGATTCTATGATTCCTGCTGAGTTAATACAATGCAAATTTCTTTTGAACTTTGAACTCGTGTAGCAGCAGTTGAAGTAAGCTGAGAACAAAGGCAGAAAGGAGGAGGAGAGCGAAACTGGGACATTTTGAAAGCAATAGAATAAGTGGAGCAACAGAGGATTAATTGGGACTTTCCCTGCCAAATTGAGACAATTGAGGTGTATCGGTTGCAGGAACAAAAGTTTCATGTTTCCTTCCTTCCTTCCTTCCTTCCTTCCTTCCTTCCTTCCTTCCTTCCTTCCTTCCTTCCCAATCTGTTTCTGGAGAAGCTAGCTGGCCCCTAAGGTCCATTGACAGATTTGTGGGGAAAGAAGATGATACATAGTAAATAGTCCCTCTGGCTTTTCAGTTCATAATTCAGTTTAAGTATCATGCATGACGTAAGTTTGCTAAATATTGTGGTTGTTTTTTATTGCAGAAAACTAATTTGCAGATGTCTACTATTTAAATCATCCTGCTCAATAATTGCAAAATCTGTAGAAAAGATCAACATCAAAGGCTCAGTTGGTTCTGGGAGCTGCTATAAAAGAAATACTCCCTCTGTTTCAAGCAAATAAGGCCCTCTTAATGTACTCTGTCTGTCTGTGATGCTATTTTCCCCACAGGTTTTGAAAATGACCTTCCTGTGAGCATCAAGGACTATAACTTTTCAGATAAAGAAACTTGTTCTTGTTTTAAGTCAATGCCAGGATTATTCCCCTATAGTCCACAGTTTTCAAAAGCAGAAGAAAAAGTAATCCAGAATTTTTCTTTAAAAAAAAAAAAAAAGCCCACACTACTCTGTTTCCAGAATGAAGTTACCCTGTCAGCTTGCCTTGGGCCTTAGGTGGAGAAGAGGAGATTAAAGAGTCAGTATTCCTTTTCATGTTTCGTCTGCCAGTTTTGTGAATGTAAAAAGAGAACTGGTATTTACAGCTAAGTGTCCAACTGTGGCACTAAGTGCAGAGCTGCTTTTTCTCCTTCCAATAAATTAACAGATCTTTATAGTAAGACAAATTGAATATCAGCATTCCATACTCATTGATAAGGTTATTTTTGTGGAAGCTGTAAATAGCACAGATGCAATTCAAATTTTCTGTAATATAATGAGGCTCTCTGTGAAACTGCAGGGATGTGAAGCCTTAACTGTAAGCTGATCTCATTATTTCCTATTTACTCTATACTTACCTGAATACACAATATACTGTAGCTTGTAAATGCATTTGTACCCTAGTGAAATGTTCTATTGTAAGCCGCTTCACTTTAAAAGGCTGCTCTTGATATGAGATTTCTTCATCTCCTCTTCAAACTGGATTAAGCGACTTCTTTCTTATAAAACACAACTCACTATTTGGATTTTGATTTCTAGGAACAGCATTACAGCCTTTCAAAATACAACTCTGGAAACAAACTTGTGCTGATTTATTTTGTTTTACTCACAGATTTAAAGATTGCCAGGAAAAGCATGTGTTTCTTTTTCTGTTATTTCATTATAAACAGAATTCCCAAGGAAAACTGGCATCTCTTTGTTAGAAAATGTGTACAGCACACCACAGTATATTTGCATTACAGTAAATCCATCAGATGTTGTACAGCTTTCCTAAGACACATCTTGCACCTTTTGCACGCTTACTATCGGGGCCAAGCAAAATAAGTGATAGCATTGCAAAAGAATTCAATAAAATCTAGCAGCCAGTTTTGCATGAACAAACCAGGAACAGAAATGTGTAGATAATACAAAGGTCACTCGCTAGAGATGGTTTACTCTTGGAACTTTTCTTTGGGATTTGGCACACTCTTGATTAATAGAGCTGTGTGTGGGTGTAAGTGTAACAAGGACAAACTAGAACTTTAAAAAGTTTTTTCCCCCTGAGGGTAGTTAAGTTCCTTCTTCCAAAGCATATCAAAGAAGGAACCTCGTTCACCATCATGTCATCACTACAGCCCTATGACGTAGGTTAAGCTAAAAAGTGGTGTCTTGCCTGAGGCAAGCCAGTGAGAAGGTTCACCTCAAGAGTGCCTAAGGCATGTAGCTACCTAAGGGAGAGACAAAAACGGTGCCAGTCTTCTCCCCACAACCAACAAGTCAAAGTCCACAATCTCCAAGGATGGTAAAATTATTTTGACATCTGAGACAGAAAGTCTCATGGGTTTCCTCCTCTGTACTTAGCAGTAGATTGCCCTCACAATAATTTAAATAAGTAACAGCTTATTTCTTTTTCATGACATGCTAAATGTGCTGCCTGAAACAATTGCCTCACTTTACCTCAGAGCAGAGTTAGCCCTATGAGTGAGCTTGAGCTGAAATTTGAACTCAGGCCTTCTTCCTTAGTTCAAAACTACAGCACTCTAACCACTATACATGCTGGCTCTTACAGATATACATGACTGAGCAAATATTTAAATGCTTGATTACTAATCAGCTTTATTAGGGAAACATAAGTCTGTCTATGTTTTGAAAGCTAAGTTCCCTACTTCATAAATGTGTTTGGATGTGATTTTTCAGTGTGCAGAAGCCATCTAGGTAAGAAGAAAGAACTTTTATCTGTTTAACCAATCTTTCCTTTGTATTTTTCCTCCGTCTTTCCAACTATGCCTCCCCTTCTGGGAAGATCACAAATTTTAAAGTTCAAAAAAATAAAATCATCTCAAAATAATAAAGCATCTAGATAAAAATCTCACCACAACATTAGGTTTAAAGCATTTTTTAAAAAAGTAAATATACCATTGAACTCTGATTATCCAAGTCTAGAGAGGAGAAACATTCCACAACATTTTTGGAAGATGCTGGTAAATTGAAAAAACTGCATAAAAGTCAGTAAAATTTCCAGTGATTTTCTTGCCTCTCTGCCTGTTATTTACATTTGTGATGCTCAGGCTCACTAACAGGCTTTGGTTTCCCTATCATTTGATTGATTTTAGTCTGTGCAATCACAGCTAAAGGCCTTAATTGTAAAAGGTTTGGAAGCTAGACTTGACGAACGTGTGAGGAAGGCACAAAACATGGTATTTGGATGAAAAACTATATTTTGGAAGGAATTCATCCAGGTTATGTTGTTTGCCCCTGACATGATGGCTTCTGGCAAAGTTTGGCCCTAACAGGATTTCCCATATATCTTTCCAGATAGCCATAGTAGTTGCTGTGATCTGACAGTCACAGCCTGGTGCAGACCTGTGGTGCTAGTTCTAGAAATAGCGGGAGAAGCAACAGCCCAATGAAATGGCTTGAGAAACTGCAGTAAGTGACCATTTTGAAGAGAAGATCACTTGTGGATTCTTTGGGGACCTGCCGTATTGGCTTGCTCTCTTCAAATGGATCCAATTGGCTTAGAATCAAAGATGATCCTGAGGCTAATTCACCACATAGAAAAATTACTTTTTGGCACTACAACTCTCTAAATCCCATGGTCAGTATGGCCAGGTTTTTTGTTTTTGTTTTGGGTTTTTAGATTTTTTGGAGCTGTAGTACAAAAGCTAACTTTTCCAACCTGTGGGCTTATTGCCTAACTTGGGTCCTTCAGTTATTCCCATTCTACATCACCAGATCTCATTTCTTAGTTTTCTTACCTATGTAGTCTGTCTACAAGTTTCAGTCAGAAAATGTGTAGCAGGCAGGAGCAGCAGATGGATTTAGGAACAGTGAACACACACTCAGTTTAACAGTCGTTCCTCCTGGAGCTGCCTCTGGTTGTATAGAAGTTATCCCGGTGCTGGTCCCAGTTTCTGACAGAGGTTCAGCACCAAGAGAGCTCCTCTACAACCCAGACCAGCTGCAGGTGGAGTGACCATAAAAGCAAGAATGGATTTGTGGTGAGGAAGGGATTAAAATTCTCACACACCCCTTACGCCTGCAGTGTATTTTTATATATGCAAAAATAACACCATCATATATAATATGACAGCTACTTCGGATCTCGGTGAGCTTTGGAAAAGCAAGCCTTTCTTTCTTGCAAGGTTTGGAAGAGGGGGGCCTTTTAAAAAGTGCTTTCTGTTAAGTTCAAGGTATATGAAAGATAACCCAAAGAGTTTCATGTTAATTCTGTTTTAGTCATTTGAGAGGTGGAGGAGAAAGACCTTTTGGCTAGCAAATGCATTCCTTTTCCTTCCTCCTCCCTTTTTTGAGGTGCAGCATTTCAAATAAACTCTTCCAGAGAAACAAGTTTCTGTCTCCTTAAGATAGGGGAAGGGAAAATATGGCCTGTGTCTGCATGTGGCACCTCAATCCCACTTTTGCAGTACTTGAAGACTCTTTGAAGGCTCCCGACCGCTCTACTAAAAAAAAAAAAAATCCATGGTATTATTGAGGGGGGCAGAATTTTTACTCAACAAATGATCAAAAGCACCCCACCAACCATCACAAAACCAGCACCACCACCAAATACCTTCATGTCCTTCTCAAAATAGCAACTGGAAGTGACACAGCCTCATTTCGAGTCACCCTGTTTCAAAGGACAAGGACAAAAATATATTTTTGAGGTATTTTGCTTTAAGGATTCTGAAAGAGGGCAGACTTTGCACCTGCATTAGAGCTCATCTGAAAAAAAAAAGTTGTGCCTTTCAGAATAGACCAGACCTAGGAGAATGATGGTAATGCAGGGAGCCACATGGTTAGGTGGCTTTAACACACCAGAAATTGATACACACGTGCACAATTTCAGCTCCCAGAAGCTTTCAGAAGTGGTGCTTTTACCTCAAAACAAGCCACAGAGTCCTTCCATCTTGTTTTGCTCCAGCAAATTAAAGATGTGTATGTCTTCTCAAAGGGCAGTAGAATCAACATAACTTATTCCCAGAAAACTGTGAGCTTATTTTTTTAGAGGGCAGTATTTATGAAGTCTAAAGTCTGTGTATGGAAGCCAGAAACATCTGCTATCACCTAATATTCCAAAGTTTTTGTTGTTCCTCAAAAGTGAACACCATCTCCTGATTATTTAACTTCAGCATTTGATCTGTTCTCTCAGAATTCAACAACTTGGCTGAACTGAGACATTCTAATAGAACAAAACCTTTTTAAATGTTCCCTCTCAAATCCTTCTTCTTAAACCTCAATCAAAACAATTACTCAGAGGAATTTTCATAAAACTGTTGCCTCATCGCGAATGCAGCCATCCTTCAACAGAAAAGCTATACACGAGGTAGTTAGTGTTTTGCCAACTTTTTGGCTTATCTGTGCAGTTTAACATTGTGTGAATCAGAATACTTCTTAAACAGGAATAGAAAAACAAAGCATTTTGATTATATATAAATGCAAAAAATCCAGTAAACTTTAGCTTGTTTACGAAACAGTATAACCCAAATTGCAAATGTTTGCTTGTGTTACAAAACAGAACTGACTGAGCTTTCAAAATTCACTTCCTGTCAATTTGTTGGAATGTCAAAACACTTTGGAATAAAAGTGTTTTTTTTTTTCAAGTTAAAACAGAATGCCTTTCTATATATAGTTATATGGAAAATATGCATCACCTTCCCTGTTAATAAAAATGGGTGTCCTGCACGTTGATGTGTTAAGATCCAAAACAGGAGACAGATAGGACTGGAGCCATGCTGACTGAGGAACTGTAATCCAAAAACAGGAACTTTTCCAGTATCTGCCCGTTTGCATCTTAAAAGGACCTGTAGTGGAATTAACTTTGGAAGAGACACATCATTTATTTATTTAATTTATATCCCACCTTTCTCCCAGCATGGGATTCAAGGCCACTCAACAGAGCCCATTTCATTCCTTTCATCAGCTTCCCCTAACCATGTACCCCCATGGTGTGTTGAGCTCACCCCTTAGCCAACATTGTTATTCGTATGCTGGTTGGTGAGACAGGAGCTGTAGTTGGCCATGTTGACTAGAGAGGGTAGAAGTTGTAGGCCAACCTATCTAGCAAGTGCTGGATATGGCCTAGAACAAACTGGGGATGTAGGTGTAGCCAAATGCAAGCCAAGACGGTAATACCCTGCATCTCAGCTGTAATGTTGTTGTAACAGATTGTGTGCCTTGAACTCAGAGGAAGAATGGGGTTTGCTCCCTCCCACGACACCAAGAATATATGGTTATACCACTTTGATTCCACTGTGAACTGTCATACCGCTGTCCTGGGGAATGTGGTGCAGTACTTAAAATACTCTGTCAAAGAGCTCTAGTACAACTTTCCTGAACAACAGCACTATAACTCTCTAGCAGAAGATTCTAAGGCCATTTCCATACTACAGTGTTATAGTGCTATCATTCCACTTTCAACATCCTGTGGAATTCTGGGGTTTGTAGTTTACTGAGGCCAAAGAGCTCTCTGGCTGAGAATTCTAAAGGCCCCTCCCTAAACTGCAAACCCCAGGGCTCCATAGGATGTTGAAAGTGGAATGATAGCACTATAACAGTGTAGTATGAAGACGGCCTCAGAAAACCTTACTGCACTACAGATCACAGAATTCAATAAGTTGGAGCCATGACTGTTAAAATGGTATCATGCCGCTCTGAGTGTAGATACACAGTGGATGGGATGGCAAGCAAGACTGCTCCTCATCTTGAGCCAGGAACTTTGCTGAGTGGGTCAGTGGCAACATTAGCCATACCCAGAGCAAGTTTAATATGAATAATCCAGTATAGCTCCTTGGACCTGAGTCTCATATCACTCACGCACAGGCCTTTGGTATGAGAAGCTTGCAAGCAGGGCAGCTATGGCAGCCAGTCAGGAAACATGGGGGTGGGGGTGAAAAAGAAGAACAAAACTTCTTTCGCCCTTGCCTTGTTTTTAAAATCTCCCTTAGCAAAGTGAGTAACAAAATTTCTGATCTGACGTTTGTCCAGATTAAGGTGCTAATCAGAATTTTGATTCTATGGTTTAGCTGCAACTATGTATAATTTACATTTTCTTAAGAGGTACAACCTAATTTTAGAAGTATAGTTTCATTTCCAAGTTTCAATACAATTCCCCGCCCCCGACTTCTTTTCCAACTCTCTTCCCCACCTCTTCAACGCACAAAAAATCAAAATGTACTTCATGAAACTATTGTATATGAAGCACTTATTAGCCATAATTAAATGGACAATATGAATTTACTACGTCTTTAGGACTCTGGCTTGTTCTGGTTTAGAGCAAGATGATTAATGCAAATACATATTACTTGAGATAACCATTTAGCAGCTAATTTAGCCAAATTTATTACAGCAGTTAGAGGTTTTTCATTTTAGCAGACGGAGACAAGGACATGCCAAAAGCAGAGATGTGTGTGAATGCACACTGCCCTCTAGCGTGCAAGACTTTGCAAGATTGAGAGCAAATACAGACCAGGGGAAGAAGTATGAGCTGGTGTCATAAGAATAGCAAACACATTGCCTAAATTCGTGCCAAACGCACACAGCTTTATTATCCCTGCAAGTGATTTACAGCTTTTTGTCTTTTTGCTGAGGCAAGACCAGTTTTAGCTTGGCAAGGTGTCAGCTTGAGACAGATTTTAACATCTGTCTATTTAAGCATTTCCCACCTCAGAACTGATTGCTTTAGCTTGTCCTGCCTTGTCTGAACCAACTTCAGAGATCTTGGCTTTAATGCGCTCGATTCTGCAGCTCCCTTAGGCCGCAGTTTCTCCTGCAGTTCTTTGGTGGATTTATTTTGCTCTGGTATTAAGCAAAGTCTCTGCAGACATTCCCCCTACTGACCATTGGAGATTTGGTTCATCTGAGGACTGTAAATTCTGTTTGACAAGATCAAAAGAAACAGATGTGTAAGTTCAGTAGTTGATATCGCCTGCAATGAAGAGGAATGATCAAAGAACTAGGGTACGGTATCTTCCCAAACCTTTCAAATAGCCAGAATCTCAAAGAGGTTTACCCAGGAGCTATGAATAAATCACACAGAAATTTAACTTTTTAGAAAGGGGGGGAAAAAACCACACCACAATTTGATGTTGAGTGCACTGGAAATGTCCACATAGGATCCGGTGCGCTGTGAGCCACAGAGGTTTGTACTGTTCTTCCCTGCTTACCAGAGCTGCCAAAAGCAGATTAAAATCATACTGGAAATGGCAGTACACCCTACTGCTCTGTCGCGGCTGTAGGAAATGACTGGATTTATTTGTAATTGTAATGATGTGTTCTATTAAATGTAACGAGAAAAAGGCCTTCCATCTCTCTGTACATGTGGTATGCTCTCTTGCTATGGATGAGTCACCTTTACACACAGTGCTAACTGTATTCCTTTCTCCTTTTGTTTCCCTCAATCCAGTGCTGAACAAGGGTCAGTGTGTAACAAAATACTACCGCTGGATGCAGAAGAATGGAGGTTATATTTGGATACAGTCTAGTGCCACTATTGCTATCAATGCCAAGAATGCAAATGAGAAGAACATCATCTGGGTCAATTACCTTCTGAGGTATATCTTTCTGTCAGTTCCATTATTTGCATTTGTGTTGTGACTGTATGAGTCATACTGAATAGGTGATGTACAAGAAAGAATGCAAGGGATTTAATGTCATCCTGCTCAGAGTCATTGTCTACTAATGGATAATAAGAAGATATCCATAGGCTTGCCATTTCCTGAGATCGCTCAGATTCAGATGTTGCATTTACTTAACTGTGGGCTTATTACAGAGCTGATTTATAGCCATCTCTTGGTAGCATTCTGTGTTTGGCTACCAGAGAATTCTGGATAAAAGCTTGCAGCAGTCTTTCTGCTGTATTTGTGATGTTAATCCTAGAAAGGTCATTTTCATTCCCTTGTTTGGTGTTGCCATTATTGTGGGATTTATCTCAAAATGCTGCTGTTATTTGTACTCGTTTTGACTTCTAGGAGAACTGAAAGAGACTTCCTGAGCAAGTTTCCCAATTTCAATTCTACTGTCTGCAAAATTAAAACTTCTTTAGCTTAGTTCTCATGGAATAATTGTGCACCAGTGCTGTTTGGCTAGCCTCAGTGACAAACAATCATGCCAGCCTGTGGGGGCAGGAGAGGATTAAGTAGAGCACACACACATCCCCAAAGTTTGAGCAAATAGGTATGTGAGGCTCTTGAAAATGCAAACAAAAAAGTGGATATCTTATCTGAATTTGGGAGATGGATGGAAGATGGCAGAACAGTAAAAGCACCCAGAAATCAATCTAGAGGCTGTGTAGGTATCATCAGAATAGTGAAACATGGGGAAAACTGAGCTCATTGTGCTGCAGAAAAGCCCACCTCTGTTCTTGTTACCAGGTATAAGTTTATTCATTCTCATTAAAAAATATTCTCATGAATTCCATGGTATTGTTATTTAATGAATACATGTATTTCACTAGTATCTCATTTTTCTTCTCTGATGAAACTCCAAGGGGGACACATAGAGGCACTGGGAGCCTTTCATCAAGGCATGGAACAAATCTAACCTTGCAGCGCTAAATATCCTTTCACACCACACAGTTACAGTACTAAGATCCTGCTTTAACTGCCATGGTTCCATCCTATGGAACCAAGAGGTTCGCAATTTAGAGATAGGTATTTAGAATTCTTAGCCAGAGAGCTCTGGTGCCTCACCAAACTACAAATCCCAGGATTCGAGAGGATGCAGCCATGGTTGTTAAAGTAAAATCATAGTGTTATTGTTTTGTAGAGTGAAAGGCCCCTATGTGACTGCCTCATGTGCTCTAAAATGTAGTGGACTACTGGCTGTAGAATTCTGGGAACTGTAGTCCAAAACATCCAGAGGGCAACAAGTTGGGAAGACTGGGCTAAGAAATGCAAAAGGACAGGTACTCTGAAATACCTTATATGGCTATACAGTGTGTGCTTGCTTGCTTGCTTGCTTGCTTGCAGGCAAGTCTCACTGGGCCGGCAGTATAAATTTAATATGAATAATCCAGTATAGTTAACTCCATAGATTACAATGTAGTAAGTGATCTGTTTGCTTCTTAGGTGCTTCCCAATGGAAGTTTCCTTGTGCTAGCAATCTGAAGACACTTTGCAGCTATTCCACCTACGGTCATTTTTGCATGGCATCACTGTCACTTGATGGGGATGCACTGGCAGCGGTCTGCAAGTTGTGCTTTTGCAGAAGATCATCACAGTCCCACATTCAGTGTGTCCCCACCGATCGCAATCATGGGATAGTCACTTAACAGAAAAAATCTGTTAAGCACCCACAATTGTCTGACGCTCCCATTACCGCCAACCATGCAGAAGGATTGAAAGTGCGGCCACGCACTTACTTCTCCAGGGCAGCATGGGAAAGAGCCCAGCTGCACTGCAGAAGGAAGGCACATGGCACTTGCACTCCCTTCCACAGGGAGCCAAACGGGTGTGGAGGGGGGCATTCACATCATGATCCCTTCCCGGCAAAGGCACTGCCTAGATCACGATGGGAGGACAACAGAAGGAGGTATGGTGTGGAAATGGCCTACGTCTCCTTAATGGGTTTTCTTTGGTAATGAGTAATGGAAGGATTGCAGATGAAAGTGTTAAAGCTACAAATGGAAAACAGTGCTGGTTGGAGCATGTCAAAATCAGTGAATGAGGCTGGACAATGATGTGCTAAAAGCTTCATCTAGAACCACTCTTACAGAAAGAAAAAAAATCTCCATCACAGAGTTACACAAAAGAAGAGATGGGATCCTTGTAAGGTGCAGAGAGGACATAAAAGGATAACAAACAGGGCACTCCAACATTGGGTCTGGCAAGAAGTACTGTTTGTGTGTTGTTCACATGGGTTGCAAAACAGAGATTAATTAGTAGGCAGAAAGTAGAATGTGAAACTTGATTAATCACAAATATTCTGATACTGGTACGCGAGCAGCAGCAGACAGGGGGAGCAGTATAAATATTTGATGGCAGGTACGATTACAAGCAGTCTCCATAAAATATCTGTTGTGAAGAACTGAAAAAAGATCAGTATGTTTTCATGTTTGCTTTGCTATACTCTATTTGCATTTATGTTTTTGCTCCCGAGAATTGAGAAAAGAAAAAGCGGAAAGTTTCACACTCCACTTCATAATGTTTGTATTCATATTTGCCACATCTTCTTTTTCAGCAACCCAGAATACAAGGACACTCCAATGGATATTGCTCAGCTTCCTCATCTGCCAGAGAAAACCTCTGAATCCTCAGAGACCTCAGATTCTGAATCGGACTCAAAAGACAACTCAGGTAACACAAACATTCAGCTTAGTTGTTGTTGTTGTTGTTGTTCTCCATCTTAGAAGAGCATTCTGTTTTCATGGCTTTTTTAAAAAACTTTCCTTCAGATTATCACAACCAAGTTAGAATTATCAGTGGGTCTTACAGTTTTCATAGATAATACTGTTACATCACAGCATTGTTGTATGCAATTTGTGGTATGTGGTATGTTTTTAAAGTTAAAAAATAAATAAATAATCAATTAATGGTGCTCATGCTTCTTTGAATTACAGTTTTGTACAAATTGTGTGAGTTTGCCATAGCTTTAGAATGCCTTTACAGGTCTTAAGGCCCAGTGTTTTGCTTCTTCTCTGTATAAAGCATTTCATTACAGTAGAGTTTGGAGCTGGTTTAAAACTGAGGCCATTTCTGCACCAGGCTAGTAAAACGGTGCAGAGCGACCTCTAATGGAGGTCTTCTGCACTGTAGAGTGGACTGGGGGGGACTGCTTTCTGTAGTTCCATACCTCAGTCCACTCCGGACCGACCGGAACTGGTCGAGCGGCGTGTTTTTTAAAAACCTCTTTTTAGAGGTTTTTAAAAATCACGGAGCGCGCAACCCCGTGCTGCTCCGTCGCCCGGCTCCAGAGCAGATTTGCAGGCGCGCACAAGTGCGTGCCTGCAGATCTGCCGGGGGTGGGCTTCCGGCTGGTGAGCTTCTTCGGTTGGTGGAGAGCCTCCACCAACCGGAAGCCGCCATTTGGGACGCGGAGGACTGCGGAGCAGCGAATTCGCGCTTCTCCTCGTGGTGACGGACTCAGCCGGCCGCAAAACAAAGCCGATAAGCTCTGTTTTTGGCCGTTCCCCCCCTACACATGCGGAAAGGATCTGAGTCTAAATTTCTCAGATTTTTCTTTTTACATGTTTATTTGCTTGGGCCCTCCTCTCCCTCCTCCTCTACCTACAAAAGAAGATGTGTTGCCAAATATTTTCTGAACATTCTTTGCCACTTTTTTGTGGTGACCATAATTCCCCTTCTCTTTCACACACACATGCATGTAATGCTCTGGAACAACACTAGGTGTGGGGTATTGTGAGGGATGCAAAATGCCAGCTGATCAAAACGGTCAAAAAAGGACCAGTGAGCTTTCAGAATGTTGATATGACAATTAGGAAAGGGGAAGGGAGATGATAAAGAAGAAATTGGCCTGATTAAGCCTTTAGCCACTTATTTTAAGTACTGTTGAAGCAAAGATGCAGATTGCAAGAGTATGTACTTTGAGGAGATCCCACATTTGCCAGCATATTAGACACACTGGCATATAAGATGCACGCCACTTTTCAAGCAGTATTTTTCAAGGAAAAAAAAATTTAGTACCCTGGCAAGGCAAAATGCACAGGAGAGGAGGGGAATGAAAGGAGTGCTGCACTAGGTTTCCCCCACCCCCTCCCTTCCTGTTTTGATTCAGCAGGGAGAACTCCAAGCAGAGTCAAAATGCACAGGAGAGGAGGGAAGTGAAAAGAGTGCTGCACCGGGCTTCCTCCACCCCCTCCCTTCCTGTTTTGCCTGGGCAGGGAGAACTCCATTTGCTCCCTCTCCCTTCCCTATGTATTTAGCATTACAGTATTTGCCAGTGTATAAGGCTCACCAGCGTATAAGACGCACCCTGTTTTCAGAGGATATTTTTAAGGGGGAAAAAAATTAGGCATCTTATACACTGGCAAATACAGTAAGTTTTCAGAAGAAGCATTTTAAAAAAAAAATTACCATCCTTGTTCTGTACAGGAATCTTTCAAGAGAAAGGAAAAAGGACACCTTTCCTCAATCCTACTCTCCAGAGTTCACTCTCTGTCTCTCCTTCCCCTTGCCCCATACAATATTCCTGTCTATCCATGTTTCTCTTTCTGCAGTGTCAACCTCTGGAGCAGCACTTGCTACTCAGATGAGAAGGCTTGTTTTCCATAGCCAGCAGTAGGCCCAGAGAAACTTTTGTTGCTGTTCCAGATGATGGAGTGTGACCAAATCTTAGGACTTCTATATGCTTGATATATTGGTGCATGCCATTCAAAATATTTCCTAGGTTTACCTACATGACAGAAAGTTTGCTATTACTACTGCCCTCTGCAAACTGGAGCAGGAGTATTGACAGCCCAAATTCCTCTCAGATTTTATACTTGGTAGAACAGTGGTTCTGAGAGAAGGGAAGTTGTATTGTATTAGATGCCCGATGATGATGATGTCACTAGCAACAGGACACTTTGATTCTCACATTCTTATTCTCAACAATGTCTTTCCCTTTTCTTTCTGTTCAGAGGACAATGAAAATTCAAAGTCGGATGAGAAAGGAAACCAGTCAGAAAACAGTGAAGACCCCGAGTCAGATAGGAAGAAGTCTGGGAACCAGTCAGACAATGAAATGAACTGTAATGATGATGGGAACAGCTCCAGCAACCAGGACAGCAGAGACAGTGATGACAGCTTTGAAAACTCTGACTTTGAGAATCAAAAGGCCCCTGAAGATAGTTTTGGCACTCTTGGCTCTATGCAGATCAAGGTGGAGCGCTACGTGGAGAGCGAATCAGACTTGCGGTTACAGAATTGTGAGTCATTGACCTCGGACAGTGCCAAGGACTCGGACAGTGCAGGAGAAGTAAATGCCCAGTCTTCCAGCAAGCATCAAAAGAGGAAGAAAAGGAGGAAAAAGCAGAAAGGAGGCAGCATGACCCGCAGAAGGCTATCAAGCACCTCAAGCCCAAACGGACTTGACTCAGCATTGGTGGATCAGCCCCAGCTGCTCTCATCGCCAAACAGTGCCTCAGTGCTCAAAATCAAAACCGAGATCTCAGAACCTATCAATTTTGATAATGATAGCAGTATTTGGAATTACCCGCCCAACAGGGAAATCTCAAGGAATGAATCGCCCTACAGTATGACCAAGCCCCCAAACTCAGAGCACTTCCCTTCCCCCCAAGCCAGCAGTAGTTTACACGTTTCCATTCCAGACTCTGTCCTCACCCCACCGGGGACTGAAAATACTGCCAGCCGCAAATCTCAGTTCAGCACCTCATCCAACTCCGCCTTGGCTCCCGTATCCTCTGACCCTTTGTCACCACCACTGTCCGCATCTCCACGGGACAAGCATCCAGGAGGCCCCAGCACCTCCAACTCTTTGTTGTACACTGGGGATCTGGAAGCCCTCCAGAGGTTGCAGGCAGGCAATGTGGTCCTTCCTTTGGTTCACAGGGTAACTGGAACCCTTGCTGCCACCAGCACGGCTGCTCAGAGGGTCTATACCACTGGCACTATTCGGTATGCTCCAGCTGAAGTTACTTTAGCCATGCAGGGCAATCTCCTCCCCAATACCCATGCTGTTAACTTTGTGGACGTTAACAGCCCCAGCTTTGGCCTCGATCCTAAAACACCGATGGAAATGCTCTACCACCATGTTCACCGACTCAATATGTCAGGACCATTTGGAAGTGCTGTGAGCGCGGCCAGTCTGACCCAAATGCCTGCAGGGAATGTGTTCACAACTGCCGAAGGACTCTTCTCCACTCTTCCATTTCCTGTGTACAGCAATGGCATTCATGCCGCACAGACACTGGAACGGAAGGAGGATTGAAATATGACCACATACTGTGTTCAGTGTTAAACTCTGAGGCATAGACTATATTTTAATTTAGACCTTTAATTCTAGCACTTTGAATTTGAGCAGGTCAGCTTATTCACTCAATAAGATGGTCCCATTTCATTCCCTTTCTCTTTAACTTGACTTATTCTTTAATGTAAAAGATATTTTTTTATTTTTGCCTTCAGAGAGCTGAAGTCCCAGTTGCCTGCCATTTTGTCTTCTTCCAAGATGTGTATTTTTTTTCTTTGCATCTTTATTAAGATGCCTTTAATATGTGTATGCCTCTGCCATAGAATACTCAGTGTTGTGGTAAAGAGATTTTAAAAGTGACAACCATTGGGTTTACTTCAGAACGATCTTGATATGATCAAGATTAAAAGAAACAAGCATAAAACAATGTGCCCTGTTTGACTAAGTCAAATGAAAGGGTTTTTTTGTTCTTAATTCCTTTAAAAAAATAGGGGATAGTATTTTAGAATTTTATGCAGAGTTTAATTCACTTTTTATGGTTAAGATTTTCTTACTTGCACATACAATAATTTGGGTTCTTAAGAAGTTAATTTCTGGCCTGTGATTAGAATATTAAGAAGATGGACTAAATGTTAATTACAGAAACGTTAACTTAATTTCTAAAACCATGGTGCTATCATTTATTAATCTGTAATGTCTTCACACAATATGCAGCTTGTGGGCTGGGATTTTTGAAAGGAATGTCTTCTGTGCTAGTCAATAGTCAGGTGCTGCAGTCTCCTTGGTTAGTTAAGACAAAAGCCCTCATTAACATTTGCTGCAGGACTTAATTTTTTTACCTCCAAACTAACAAACATAGCCTCATATTAAATTTATATGGATCTGGAAGCCTTTTTTTTTCCTCTTGTGAAAGCGCTTAAAAAAAGATCAAGGAAACTCAGCTGAATTGACTTGAGGATCTTTTTTTTTTTTAGGTGTGTATTGTTTCTCTCTGTTTTATTTTATTTTTCTCAGTGTGACTGAGGCTAATTTTACAACTTCCAAATAACACTTCAGAGTAAGGAAATATATATATTATATATATATTTAACACTTTTTTTTTTCATTTAATGTTATAGAGGGAAGGTTGTATTTTTATTTTTTATTTTTGCTCATTGGTTTGTCTTTTGTAATCCCCCCTCCTCCTTCTAGTGTTGAAGCCAATATGTTTTAACAAATGGGTTAATAAGCTTGAAATAGATAACTGCAACTAAAAACTGCACATTAAGTAAAAACAGAAGAAAAGAAATCTCCTATTTTGTCTTTGTTGCCAGAAATCAATGTAGTGTCAAACACTCCAAATGACTGTCAAGTATAAATTCTTCTTCCACTCCATCTTTGGCAGCTGTTTGTTAAGGCATCTAATAACAGATGTGAGAACTGTAATGTGTACAATGTGTAAGTGTCCTTGGCTGTCAGTCCCATTGCAGTTTCAATGTGTGTTACTATATGCAGTATATACTAAGCTAATGTAGTTGTTTTGTCCTTTGTCTTCTCTGTGCTTTATCTCTAGTCTGGAGTGGTAAAGTCCCATTCCTACAGTCCTAGTGAACCAGTGATTCTTGGGGGTTAGTGGTTTTTGTGTGGTGGCCTTCCTCTGTAATGTCACCTTATGCTGCTTCCACTGTCTGTATACCTTTTCATTTCTGCTGTTGCTTTGCTGTTGTGTAAGCTCAGACCTCTCTCTCTCTCTCTCTGTCTCTGCCTCTCTCTCTCTCTTTCTCCCACCCCCATTCCTTCACCCTTTTCTCCCTCTTCCTCTTTCTCTCTTTTTTCCATTCTCAGAGATAAAAGACTCTTAACTAGCTCAAGGTTAATGGAGCCATTTTTTCCCCACAGAGGAATTCTGGGTATGTCTCACTCTTACCGTGTGCGTCACACAATGCACTAAAGAGTGATACTCAGATATATTAAACAAAGTGATGCCATATAGCCTCAGTTGTTAACATTTCCAGAGTCCCTTGTGCTCTAACTGTAAGTAGAGGGTGCATTTCTTTGGTTTTTCTCCCAAGTAGGTTAATGGAGTAATACAGAGAGAGTGATTTCAAGTGAGATAGAAAATCCTTTCAAAGGTCAACCGGCATGGTTTCAAAGAAAGCTGAGCTTACGACTGTGATATATACATACATATATATTTTTGCATATATGTACAGTGTTAATATATTTCAGCTCAGTTGTTCTCAACCATTTGGATAATACACTGTGTTAAACCAGTCCCGGGGTCCAGCTGGTTTAGAATCTGATAGGTCTGAAAAGAGTGAAATGGAATAACACCCCCAAAGTGTGTTAGATGTCACAAATTTTGATAATGAATTTCTAAAGGGTTAGATTTGAAGGATTTTGAAATAGATTTCAAAGGCAAGGGAAGCTGATTTCGGTTTACCTTTGGAAACTCTACTCTAGCTGTTGAACAATCAAAGGAGTGCACCTATCAGCTACAATAAAGAAAAACAAACAGCTAGACAGCTGTTGTTGTTTTATTTTATTTTTTTTTATAAATGTTTCTGTGTTGTGTCAAAATGATTTCTGGTGATTTAAACTAACAGATAATCACAGCTGCTGTCTAAATCCATAGTGTTTAAAATTACAAAATGGAAAAAAAAACCTTCATTACCTGTGAAGACTGTGTCTGTGTTTTTAACTATTTCTTGTACAAATATATGAAATCTTTTATGAGGAGACTGGTGCCAAGTAGCTGAATAAAGGGGAAAGGGATTCTGTTCGTATAAATCTTAGCAGTGTTACCAACTCTACAATATATATAAAAAAAAATTAAAACGTTAAAAAATGACAGCTATGGTACATTTATTTTGTGTTAACCTAACGAATCTAACTTTCTGAGTGCCTGGCTTATTCGAAACATTTTTTTCATTGATCATTGATAATGCTGCAAATCAGAAATGTACATACTTCATTTACAACAGGGTTCTTTTTATACTTTTGTAGATTCTCATACATGTCATACATGGTTGTCTTTATGTAACTTAATTTTTTTTCATCCTGCAGGTGCCATTTTCATAATAAACTTCTCTTGGATTTGTTACTATCTGGCATCATTTCTTTTACATATGATCATCCTGATTAATTAATGCTGGTAGTATTTGTTTGAGCAGGGTACCTTGTTTAATCATTTTCTTTTAAAAAGCTAAACGCTTTTAAAAAAAAAAGAGGGCATAACTAGATTATTTTTAAATCTTATGAGCTATTAAGAACCCATGTAGCTGCAGGCTAACAATGCTAATCCAAATACTACACTAAACGTGCCACCATCCTAAATTCTCAGCTACCCCAACTCATTATCATGTTGAGCATTTTATGCACATTATCAAAGCTGAATAACAGACCTGTAACATTAACAATTATCAATTATAAAATGTGTGAATTTGTTTGGTTATCACATAGGAGAGGGAAGTTTGCATACATTAATCATATAAAATGCAGTTTATATTTTCATTTCCTATACCTGACATTTTATAACCAAACTCTTCCGTCACTCATCTAGGTGCTTGATGTGTCTAAACAACTTTTTTCTTTGGACTGCAAAACAGCTAAGGCATTGCTTTCATATGTTCTATTTGCCAGGGTTTCTGGCAAACTGAGGGCAGAAGAGTTTGCCAGTACACAGAATGGAAACCTTGACTTCAGAATAAAATCACATGGACTGTATAGGCCTTCAAGCCCTGTGGAATGGTTGCCATTTAACAAAAGAACAATAGCTGCGATCATGAAAAAAGTTTGCATTTTATTTTATTTTGAGACACTGGCAGATGGTAGTTTTGAGACGATTAACGTTAAAAGTTAGTGTGTTGCTGTTTCACTCTTCTAACATTCTGACATTCCACTGATGTGAACAGTTTAATTTGTGTGCTTCTTTACATACTCTGTCTGCACTGTAATAAAGTAAGTATATATCTGGTGCTGATAAATGGCCAAAAACAAAAAATTCTTCATTTTTTAAAAAGAGAATATGTGACACAAGAATACGAGAAATGCAATTTTGTGAATGGTGCATTGCTGTATTTAGTTTATCTATTTATTGCTTTTTTTAGCCCACACTTTCTCTAAAAGTTTATGTATTACCCCTTCTCCCCAGTTAATCTGACAACTCTATAAGGCACATTAGACTGAACCTGGCTGGTCTGAAGTTATTTGCCGGTTAAGTGGCCATTTGAACCATACAATCCCTGCTATAGAGAGACAGTATAGTATACTGGTATGAGTGCTGGAGAAACCAGGCATTGACTTTCTGCTCAGCCACAGAAACCCACTGGGTGATTTTGGGAAAGTCATACTCTCTTAACCTTAGAAGAAGGCAATGGCAAACCACCTCTGAATAACTCTTGCCACGAAACCCCCTTGACAGAATCCCCGTTATTCATAAATGACTTGAAGGCACACAATAACAAATAACAATCCCTGCTAAGGGCACAAAAACCTACAACTAACTAGGTAGCAGAGATGCTAAGAAACCCGGTTATTGAATTGCAAAAGATGGATAAGAGGACACTGGCAAGAGTGCCTGAGGCACATTGGCGTCCAATGCTCATCAATACTGATATGATGTGCATCAGGATTCTTATTCTAATTCCCATTGTGCATCAGTCTTCTTGTGCACTGGGCACTATAGTAATGTAACAGCAACTCTCTACCAGATCTGGACATTGTATAAACTGCACAATTCTAATTCCTTCAGATCCAAGTCCATTACGAAGATGCAACACACCAACAGGATTCCTGCCATGGTCTAAATCAGGACATTCACCTATCCATTGCCAAAAGAAGATAACACACAGCACCAGAAAAAAGAAGAAAGAGGGGGGTCATATTTGCATAAACTTTGTATATGCTGATTGATATGCCTATATGGTTGCAGTAGTTTAAACAGAAATACTATATACATTCCAATAGTGGGGACGGCCATAACAAGATGAGTAAGCCTGCTCCAGGTAAGTATTTATGTGGGGGAGAGAATGAGGACATTTCCCCAAAAAGAAGAATTCTACCTCCTCGATGAAGCTTCCTTTCAGTTCTCAAATTTCCAGCATTACAATAACTTAAAACTTCTGTTGAGCCTTTAGAGATATCAAGGCCATTTCCACACTAGCCTGTTATAGTGCTGTTATTCTACTTTCAACATCCTATGGAATCCTGGGGTTTGCAGTTTAGGGAGGGGCATTTGGAATTCTCAGTCAGGGAGTTCTTTAGGTTCAGTAAACTACAAACCCCAGAATTCCACAGGAAGTTGACAGTGGAATAATAACACTATAACAGGCCAGTGCAGAACTGGCCCAAGATGCCAATCTGTCTCCTGGTCTGCATCCCTAAAATCACCTTAAGAGCAGGCAGCTGCACTAGTCAAAGAGTTCTGTAGCAATGACCAGCAAAACACTCAAGGATGGTACATCTAGCCCCATACCACCAGTGTGCCATGGTGCAAAGAAAAGCTGCAGGGGCCCCTGCAGGATCCTCTCACAACTGCTTGCCAAACTGTGTCCTGCTGGCAAGAGGAAGCTAGATGCATCATCCTTCAATGCCTCACTCACCAGCAACAATGAACTCCTTTGGGTAATATGGCTGCCTTGCTTTTAAGGTGGGTTTTAGGGAACATTTACTATCATGGCAATGATGCCACAACCATAAATGTGTATAGCAATCTGCATGAGGGTGTAACTCTGCCTTAGAACACCGTAAATACTAAACAGGATGCCAGTCACAACCTATGCATCCAAAGAAAAGGAGAAGGTACAGTTACCAAAGGAATGCAAGCACAGCAAACAGAAAAGTTTTACATATGAATGATTTTCACTGACTCATGCTCTGCAATGCTGGAAATATGGGGACTGAAGGAAAATTTCATTTGGTGGGGCAGAATTCTTATTGGGATGGTAATACTCCCATCCCCCCCCCCATAGCTATGACCTTGGCCTGCCCCACCTGTTGTCCAGGTGCTAACATTTGATGCGCATTTTTAAGGAATCTGCTCTCCCTTTGTAGCCAGTCCCTACTATTGGAGAAGACAGCAAGCCCTGCCATTAGACAGAATGAAGTGATCACCTCAGGCAGCAGTTGCTGAGTGGGAGCAGCAAAGGACTGACGGAGATAGCTGCATGCCATGCTGTTCATCCTCTGATTCATACACAAGCCTGCTGCCTTCAACCTTACCAGTACTTGAAGAAAGAATGAACTGCCAGTCAGGTTGACTTTAGTACAAAGAATGGGAGGAATGCAGCCATCTTGTTTCCTCTGGCAGAAAAATTGCTTCAAATAGGAAACACCTTCAAAGAAAAGTATGTCCTCAGATAGCTGGTCAAACAGAGAATTACGATCTATAAGTCAGCATTCATGATCTAATTCAGACATGCCAGTGCTCAGGTTTCAGATCTGCTACTCAAAGGCAAAGGTAGATAAGATGTGCTGAAATCCTGCATCAGGAAATGAAGATATAGTTTCACCCAGGTAGATCTACAACTCCTCTCACTCAAAACCCATCTGTCTGATGCTACTGACCCAACACAGCCATTTAATGTTTAGTGGAGAGGGGGGAGGTGGCAGCAGAGTGTCCAGTTACATCTTTCTAGCTAGAAATGCAATGGGAGCCACCCTCCAGGACCTCCAGAGATCTCCCAAGAGGTGCTAGGGAATGTCTTTGCATTGAACATCCAACTGTAAGGTTGCAATTGGATACTGCACTTTCACCACGACTCTTCATCAGCCATGAAAGGGCTGGGTCAGGTGATCAGCATCAGATGGGTTTTAAGGTGGTTACAATGTTGAATTCCACCCTATGCAATGGCCAATAAAAGACATGCAGCAACGATAAACTGTTGAATGTTACTGAAAAGATGCCACACATAGTTTACAATAAAAAAGACTGTTAGAGCCCAAGGCAGGTAGGATTAAGGAGAGACCAAAAGAATCTATTTAGTACATGCTCTCGCAGACAAGTTATTCATTCTGGAGTGTCAACCCTAGGACACCTCTTAGCCAGGAAGGGCACAGGTCATCTGGTTGAATTTTGCCTTCTCATTCTTGAATGTGGAAGGGAATTTTTAGGCCAGCCAGTTGCCCCAGCTGTAAGCTGCTGTCCCAGTGGCAAAGAAAGTCAGATGACAGTTTCTGTAGTACGGCCCAACTGTTTCTCTATATAGATGCATCTCATGGCATTATTTCAGGTTTCTGGGGTAATGGGAAGGGAAATTTGGGCTAGCATTGTGGTGGGGCATTATACTTCTGACCAGTTGCACAAATGGTTGGACTTTTTAACTGCTCTGCACAACAGCGCACAATGCTACTGAAATGACACATAGGCACAGCTCAGCCTTCCCCTTCCCTGACTCTGAATGCTTCAGTTCCATTTATACTCCATGGAATTATACTGGTATAGTGTTATGTTACTCTGGCTCTTAATGGGGTATTGGCTCTTAATTCCAGGTGTACTTGTGAAGAGCAAGATTTCCACTGAAGTGCAAAGGCATGTATTCAGGGGTATATTCCAATTACATTTCAAAGCCCTTATATTTTAAGAAGTTTAAGAATATCATTAGGGATGTCTTTAATACTTCATGATAATCATAGCAATGTTATCAATACAGGCTTAATAGTCAACCTTTAGCTGTGTGTTTTGAAGAAGTGAAGCAATGTATGCCTTTGACTTACCTAATGAGTGTATAGTCCTACATAGGGACAGGACGAATCCAGAATTTTCAAAATCCAGATCCGAATCTCTGGAAGGTTCTGGGAATCCATGAATCTCACGAATCTCGAATCTCGAATCTCAGAATCATAGAATCATAGAATTGGAAGAGACCCCAGGGGCTATCGAGTCCAACTCCCTGCTATGCAGGAACATACATCAAAGCATTCCCAACAGATGGCCATCCAGCCTCTGCTTAAAACCTCCAAAGAAGGAGACTCCACCACACTCCGAGACAGCATATTCCACTGCTGGACAGCTCTGACTGTCAGGAAGTTCCTCCTGAGCTTCAAGTGGAATCTCCTTTCCTGCAGTTTGAATCCATTGCTCCTTGTCCTAGTCTCTGGAGCGGCAGAGAACAAGTCCGCTCCCTTCTCAACATGACATCCCTTCAAATATTTAAACATGGCTGTCATGTCCCCTCTTAACCTCCTCTTCTGCAGACTAAACATACCCAGCTCCCTAAGCTGTTCTTTATAGGGCATGGCTTCCAGACCCTTCACCATTTTGGTTGCCCTCCTCTGGACACGTTCCAGCTTGTCGACATCCTTCTTGAATTGAGGTGCCCAGAACTGGACACAGTATTCAAGATGAGGCCTAACCAATGCAGAATAGAGTGGTACCAGTACCTCCCTTGATCTAGACACCGTACTCCTATTGATGCAACCAAGAATCACGTTGGCTTTCTTGGCTGCCTCATCACACTGCTGACTCATGTTCAGCTTGTGATCTACCAAGACTCCTAGATCCCTTTCACATGTACTGCTATCCAGCCACGTGTCCCCCATCCTATATTTCTGCATTCCATTTTTTCTGCCTAAGTGCAGGACCTTACATTTATCTCTGTTGAAATTCATTTTGTTAGCTTTGGCCCAGCTCTCCAATCTGTCAAGGTCATTTTGAAATTTGATCCTGTCCTCTGGCGTATTAGCAACCTCTCCCAATTTGGTATCATCTGCAAATTTGATCAGCATGCCCTCTGCTCCTTCATCCAAGTCATTGATGAAGATGTTGAATAGCACTGGGTCCAGGACAGAACCTTGTGGCACCCCACTAGTCACTTCTCTCCAGGATGAAAAGCAGCCATTCATGATCACCCTTTGGGTGCGGTCGGTCAACCAATTCCAAATCCACCTAACAGTAGCCCTGTCCAGCCCGCATTTTACCAGCTTCTTTGCCAGAATGTCATGTGGAACTTTGTCAAAGGCCTTACTGAGGCCAAGATATGCTACGTCTACAGCATTCCCTTCATCTATCAAGCTTGTAACCCTATCATAAAAAGAGATAAGATTAGTCTAACATGACTTACTTCTGGGAAATCCATGCTGGTTTTTAGTGATTACAGCATTGCTTTCTAAGTAATTACAAACTGAGTGTTTAATGATCTGCTCTAGGATCTTTCCTGGAATTGATGTCAGGCTGACCGGGCGATAATTATTTGGGTCCTCTTTTTTCTCCTTCTTGAAGATGGGGACAACATTTGCCCTCCTCCAGTCTGCTGGGACTTCTCCTGTTCTCCAAGAGTTCTCAAAGATTATTGCAAGTGGTTCAGAAATGACTTCTGCCAGCTCTTTTAATATCCTTGGATGTAATTCATCTGGCCCTGGGGACTTGAATTCATCTAGTTTAGCCAGATATTCCTGTACTACTTCTCTACTTATTCTGTGCTGCATTTCCCCCTCTTCCTCACCTGTTCCCCATGCCCCAGGTTGGGTACTTCTATCCTTCTGGGAGAAAACTGAGGCAAAGAAGGTATTGAGTAGGTCTGCCTTCTCTCTTCCCTCCATTATTAATTGGTCACCTTCTCCGCGCAGTGATCCTATCATTTCCTTGTTTTTCCTTTTGCTGCGGACATATCTAAAAAAGCCCTTTTTATTGTTTTTGATGTCTCTGGCAAGCCTGAGTTCATTCTGTGCTTTAGCTTTTCTGAGCTTCTCCCTACATCTCCTGGCTATTTGCTTGAATTCCTCTTTGGTGGTTTCACCATTCTTCCATTTCCTGCACATGTTTCTTTTAACACTTGGCTCAGCTGAGAGTTCTTCAGTCAACCATTCCGGTTTCTTTAGAGACCTGCCATTTTTCCGCCTCATTAGCACAGTTTTTAACTGTGCCTCCAGTATCTCACTTTTAAGAAACTCCCACCCGTCTTGAACTCCTTTCTCTTTTAGTATTCTTGACCATGGGATTTCAGCAAGTAACTCCCTAAGTTTAGAGAAATCACCTTTCTTAAAGTTTAGGATGTGCGTCTGGTTCGAAAGAAAGAATCTTTCGAATCTTTTTTTAAAAAGGGCTTTAAAGAGCAAGAGAAAGAAAGCACTTCTACTGAAAAGTGCTTTTGAACCAGAACTTGACATCTTTGTTTAATTAAAAACAAATTAAAAAACAGTTTTCAATTCAGGAAAACATACCCATGCTTCTTATTAAGAGGATAGAAATGCAAATGACATGTTCATCTACCACATGAAGTACCTAACTCTCAAGTCAAAAGAATACAAATTATTACCTTGAAGAGGGAGGCAGCCATGGGCATAGGCAGCCCTAGTGGGCACAGGTAGCAAGAGCGAACACAGGCAGCAGCCTCAGGTACAGGGTGCCTCCGGCGTGCCAATGGCTTTATGTTGTGATTTTCGCAGGTCCAGGGGCCTGCTGGCCAATCAGGTCTTTGGCGCGTCCCAGAGGTGCCAATTTTGAAAGACCCGACCACATTCTGCCGCCCGCCCTGGGCATGATCAGACCTGTGGCTGGTGGGAGCAGAGCAGGGAGCAAGAGATCGTGCTCTTTGCTACCTTTTCTTGCCTACCCTGGGCAAGATTGGGCCTGTGGCAGGTGGTAGCAGAGCAGGGAGTGCAAGCTCACACTCTCTGCCACCTTTTCTCTCCCGCCCCTGGCAGGATCAGGCCCACAGCGGGTGGGAGCAGAGCAGGGAGCACAAAATCATGCTCTTCGCTACCTTTTCTGGGCAGGATCAGGCCTGTGGCCAGCTGCAGCAGAGTGGAAACCGTGAGATCGTGCTGTCAACCACCTTTTCTTACCCACCCCATGCAGGATCAGGCTGTGGCCAGAGGGAGACTGGGGCAGGATTTGAGAGATTTGATTCACCTGTTTTGGCAGGGGGATTTGAATCCCCAGATCTCTAATCCTTGCTCAGGATTTGAGGATTTGGTTGGGCCATCCCTAGTCCCACGTATATAAAGTCAGAGGAGGCCTAAATACCCACCAGATACTGTCTCATCTTGGAAGGTAAGAAAGGTCAGGCCTGATTAGTACTTGAAATGGGGGAGGGAGGTAGGAGTCAGTAACCTTTGTGGTTTCTTCCAGCTCTGTGATTCTATAATTCTATGAAAATCAGAAGAGAATCAATGAGTTACCTAGAGGTGAATGCATGATTTGACACAAACAGTGAAGGGTTTGCATCTGTCTCTAGTTAACATCTCTTTCTCCAAACATTTTCACTTATCTCTTTCCCACCTCCAATCTATTCTCACCTCCAATTCACATTTTTTGGAGAAAGTACTATCAGCAATGAAGAAAGACAAGACATGGAATTCTTTAGAATCCTCCCTATATTTTTTTGTAAAAAATCATAGTAACATCTGTTACCGTTAGGCTTAGTAAATATTAATGAAAAATTCTAAAATTTACTTTA
The DNA here is from genome assembly GCA_030412105.1 of Cyclura pinguis. NCBI lineage: Eukaryota > Metazoa > Chordata > Lepidosauria > Squamata > Iguanidae > Cyclura > Cyclura pinguis. The sequence goes on from CM059599.1 coordinate 342,713,737, forward strand.
AAAGATGTCACATGGATGTCTTCTCTTCTTTGCTGGGACATCTCTGTGTAGTCTGTTATCTGTGAAATAACAGAAACAGATTGCCTTTTGAGAACTTCACCTGGACACTCTTGTTTCCATACATGTAAGGAAAAGCCATCGAATCAGATTGAACCAGAGTTACTTTTTGGATTAAAGCTCTTGGATTTCCCCACAAACATTTCCATGTAAGCTGTGGATTCTAGAAGTTCTAGTCCTTAAAAAGTAACTTTTCCAACCAAAGGGATGTGACTGAGAGCTTAAAATGCTAATAGCTGGATTATAACATGTTTACAGTTTAGTTGAAACTGACCCAATGCAGGAAGAAGCCACTCCCACAGAAGAAAATAGAGAAATGAAATAACTTCAGACAATTTGGCCCACAATTCACTTTGCTGATAGTTCCTATCGCCTGTGATCTGAGACTTGATTCTGAATAGCTGTTCAGTGATGGCACTGATATACTATCTTTTAACACCAGGCTGAAGTGCTTGTAAGAGATACTTGACAGGGTGGTCTTGGCATCTTTGAAAAATTGAACTGGGGAAAACCTTCAGAGAGATTAAAAAATATAGCATTTTCCCACATCCATGGCAAGGTGATTGTATCAGCACTGATTGTGAAACACTGCAACTGACAATGAGTTTATTGGTATTATTCTGTATCTTGTCACTGTTTCCTACACAATCTACAAAGTATTCCCATTAATATTGTGGTGTATTTTTTAAGTGTGGGAAGTAGAGCTCGTTGGCAATTGGCATAATTTAATTAACTGTCACCCAGATAATGAGCTTCTTGTATGAATTTGATTTTACAAGAAAATGGGATGCCAAAGGAACCTCAACATTCTAGGTATGAGCATGAATGACATTAAGAAACAAAACCTCATACTATGAAAAGTGATGTAAGAAACATGAGGACAAGCATATATATAATTAAACACAAGGGCAACATTACAGTGCACTGTACCCTTGATGCTGGTTTACTTTCCTCCTCAACCTATAGTATTTTGGGTCATGCATACGGGAAAAGAAAAAATTGTATTTCATTTTCCCAATTATTCCACTGGGGAAAAATTGTGGTGAGAGCCAAAGAATCACCCCTCTCCCACTGCAGACCGTGCGGGCACCTGAGAATCCCTCAAGAATTGGGTTTGAGACAGCACAGAAGTCTAAAGCAGGAAAGGAAGAGGAAGAGAGGAAGGTTTGACTCAATCCCCAAATTTCCAGCATCGCAGAAAATGAGATACTGAAAATCATTCACACTTAAAATGTTTACATGTGCTGTATTCTTATTCCATTGCTAATTTTGCCTGCCCTTTTGTCTTTGAATATCTATGCTGTGTTTTGTAAATGCTCAATTAAAGTATTGTGTGACTAAAATCCTAGAAATTTGGGAACTGAAGGAAAAATTTACTTGAGGTGTTTAATGCTTATTTGGGGGCCACTGCCCTTATTTCCTTCTCTTCCCTTAAGTACACCTTTGATGTGATGGTGATTTTTCCCAGATTTAATAGTGAGACAAAAGCAATCTAGTCTCTTTTCCTCTTTGTTAAGAGAATGGAAGAAAAGTTTAGGATACCAAGAGATCCGAAGAGCAAACTTTTTCAACTTGTTTATCCAGCCATAGTTCAAAGCTAACATTAGCTTGTAGATTCTACAGTACACCAAGAAGAGGAGCAATTTTTGCTTTCAGCCCCTATCCAGAATGAGCCCATAGATTGTGGAGGAAATGACAGGAGCAGGATACTGTAGCAATAGCCTTCCCTCAACAGAATTAGCATTCCCTTGATAGATTCTTGATTTATGTGTTTATCCATGTGCTCTGCATAATAACAAAAGTTCAAATCCTTGGCCGGTTAAAATCAATCAACACCATTCTAAACGCTGACATTAATGGTTCCTAGATTTTGAAAAAGTCATTTACTTATTTATTTTTCTTTAAAAATACACAAAGCAAACTTAGAGGCATAAATGCACTTGGGAATTTCATTATATTTAGGCATTATGCATCCAAGCAGAACAAACATAGGAGTGAGCATACCAGTCTTGCTCCATCATTGTTTCATTGCACTGTTGGCATTGATAGAGCACCTCCAGTGTCTTTGATTCTACAATCTAGAGATCATGTAGAGAGCCTCCATGGGCCAAAGAGACTCTCCCTTCAGTAAGTTGTTCTCCACACAGTAAAGGCAACGGAAATCATGATGGGGAAAGGGAGTGCCAAGGACAACAGAAGAAGTGATGGAGAAAGCACACCCCACCACCTTTCCTATTTATTCTATCCAGAGACATAATGCCAGAATTCAGCTTACAAGTTATTGTTAGCATAAGACCCATTTAGATATACTCTGTATAAGGTTTCAGAGCTCGTCCTTTTGTCTGTGAACACTGTTCAACAATTCTATTCAAATTTAAGGCAGATGGCAGATTGCCAAGCAAAATATATTGTCCATCATCTGATATTCCATGCTTCTAAAATCTGTAACCACTTTTGTCACATATAGCCAAACAATACATGTTGCACAGTTAACACTTTGAAGTAAGTAGCCACATTTTTCTGTGGCAGGAAAAAAGGGCAGTGAAGTCTTGTGGCTTTGTGTTTTATTCAGCATAAGTTTTCATGAATCGCTACCCAAGTCATCAGATGCAAAATACATCTGATGAAGTGGGCTGCAGTCCACAAAAGTTCATACAAAATAAAACTCATTCATCTTTAAGGTGCAATTGGGCTGAGATCCTACAGCAGGGCTGTGTAGTATAAATCTCTGTGTGCAGAGTTATGCATTGATTGTGCTATGCAATTCTTATGTTGAATGGTAACACACAACTGAATACACAACTGAACGCACATCACATGTACAACTGTTTCCATAACCTTGAATGTGGATGTTCTGCATAAGACAACCATGTGCAACCACTTCTATACTCACAGGCATAAGAAAATGACAGGATTATGATTACTTTTTCCTGAGCACAATCCAACTTATGTAAGATACCTTATCTAGTAAATACAGGTTGAGCTTCCACATCAAGGGGATAGTTAACAGATATGCACTGAGAGATTGCAACACTGTGCAAGTGAGTGTTCAAACAAAGGTGAAATTCACAATTGCAATGCACAATGGTACCACATGCCCAGTGGTACTGCATGCACAACTCTGCTTCCACAACCTTCAGTTAAATATAGACTTCCACTTTGGACAAAAATATCCAACTGATTCTGTAGGGAAAGTTATTCATTTATGAATCACCAAAAGGATACCAGCCAGGGGTTGCAATCCTGTACGCTCAACATAGTACAGCTGGCCAATATTACACTATACTGAACAGCCTCGGAAGCAGCCCTCTACCACCACTGATACAACAGAAGCCTCTGGCTACATCCCCATAGACAGACACAACATGAAGGCATCAGTGCTGAGACCTGTGGAGGACTTCAGCAGATCTCAGCGCTGATGTCATCATTTTATGTCTGGCTACAGGGAAAGATTTCTGTAATCCTGCCTGCTCTACACAAAGCTGCACAAGTGGCTTCAGAGTCTGTTCAGTGAGTTTGAAGAAGGGCTTTGTAGGCTTCAGAGGAAGGAAGGGAATAACAATCTCTGCAGCATGTAAAAAGGACACATGACATTTCAGGGAAATTTATGCATGCGTATGTCTCCAACAAAATCTAACCCATTATTTCCCGAGCATAAACCAGCTAAAACAGTTGATTGTGCGTGACCAGTTCCAGAGAACAGAGAATTTGAGAAAGTTCTAGGAGACCAAGGCAGAGGAACCTCCAAGTGTGGTGATCATTTGCTAGGGACACATTAACTGGCAAAGGGCAACCTTCACCCAGAGAAGTAACACCAACTTGACTTTGCACAGACTCCTTGGGAATCCTAGTTGACAGTTTGAGCATAAGAATAAGTACTGCCCAGAAACAGATCTAACCCCCAAATGCTTCTCTCCACGAACAATGTATGCCAAAAAGGTGAGTATGCCTTTTGGTGAAATAAATCACACTACACAGTAGCTTAACACTTGAAACTGGAGGATGAATATACTAATGAAAGCCAGTTGTCTCATTTCTTGATTTTTATATCACTGAGGAAAAGTTACTTTGCTTTCACTCGTAAGTTTTTGCAAAGCCTTTTCTTATACCCTCCTTTACTCTTCTTGGGTCAACAACGGCCTATCCATACTAAATTCCTTAAATTTTCAGTTGTATACCCCATTGTGCATATTACACACTCCTGTGTGATCTGTAACCATTACCACCATCTCCAGTGCCTATTACTGAGCCAATTTGATCTCCAATTGAGTATTTCATCATCAATGCTCTACCTGCTAACTTTATAAATGAATCTGTTGTATGGTACCATATTGAAAGTCCTTTCAAGTCCAAGTGAATTATGTTTAGTTCTTCACTCTTGTCCACTCTCATTGCCACTTCCTCAAAGAAATGAATCAAGTTTGTTAAGCATGACATCCCTTTGGTAAATCCAGGCTGACTATCTCTAACCAATCTATATTAGATTGGTATTAAATCCAGGCTCAGAAGGGACCTGCTACATAAATATGTCTTGAGGTTGCTTCACCAGTGGCCGAAACATTGGAAACACAGCCTGAACAAGCAGTGTTTGGCTCGTAAGAACCTCTTATATCATCTCAGGGCTGTAAACTTCAATCAGTTTGATTGGTAGATTAATCAACAAAAGCTTATGGGGCCAATTTGCTGTAATGCAAATGAAAAAAAAAAGAAAACATAAAATATGACCTTCCTTTCTTATTTTCCTTGAATCTCACAGGTCAGAAGAAGGTAGGTACACATCAAATAAATAAGAGTGAGTGATATCCTTTTTAAAAAAAACAGATTTCCTTCAATAAGTTAAAAGGTTTCAGTCATATGTAGATTTAAATGTTGGCACAAACCATTTGTGCAGTTGAAAGGCATGGCTGGAATCCTCTATCACAGTGCTCGTTGCATAGCATAGCTAAGTATATTTAGAGTTGCTAAGAAACTCTGTTATGAATGGTGAAGATGCATAACAGGACACCGACAAGAGAGTCCTGATGGCCATTGGCACACCCTAGCCAGTGTCCCAAGGAGCATTAGTCCTGTTGTGCCTGGGTCCCAAAGCAGATCAGTCACTTTGCTGGCTCCCTTACATAATAGCATCACAGCAGCCCTTTGCTGGATATGGATGTCACGAAACTGCCCAATTCTAATTCCCACAGATGTAACTACACTTACAAAGAAATAAATGGAATCCCCAATAGGATACTGGCCGCATATGATTAAGCAACTAACATTTTTAATTGTTTGACACCCTATTTTTCCCCCCAGAAAAGTAAATAACACAAGAAAATTCTTTTAAAAACTAAATTGTCTTAAAGGCTATGCGTTACAGCTAAATCGCTTGGTTATATTACTGCAATGTATTAAAAACCAGATTTCTAATGAAAGTTACATGACAAAGATAAATAAAGGTATGCCATGTGTTAAAAGCAGTCCATAGTTTACTGTCTAATTGCTGAAAAATGCCTTGAAATCTTTAGCAGAGCAATGGAAATGAAAGATATTTCTAATCTCAAATAAAGCAGACTCATTGACTCAATTGGTTTTATCTACAAGTTGAACCATTGTTCACCAATTGATGTTATAGGCCTATACGTTTGAGGAGTAACCAATAAAATTCAGACCATAATATCCCCTTACAGGAATAAATTAAGAATGTGCAATATTAAGAGTGTGCAAACCACTGTGTAGTGGTTTGAGAGTTGGACTATGACCCTGAAGACCAGAGTTTGATTCCCCACTCAGCCATGGAAAGCCACTGGGTGACTTTGGGTATGTCACACTCATGACTTCCTTCAATAGTCATATCTTTGCTGTATTCTGCTAGTAGTAAGGTATCATCTGCATATCTTAAATTATTGATGCTCCTTCCTCTGATTGTCACACCTCATTCCTTCGAGTCTAATTCTGCTTTACATATGATACATACAGCATAGAAGTTAAACAGATAGGGATATAAATGTAGTCTTCCCTAATCCCCTTGCCAATTGGATGCCATTCCATTTCTGTTTTTTGCCCTGACACTACCCTCTTGTCATAAGTACAGGTAGCAAGTAAAATAATGTCATCTGTATATCTTAATTAGTTTATGGCCATTTCCGCACTAGACTGTTATAGCACTATCATTCCACTTTCAACATCCTATGGAACCCTGGGGTTTGCAGTTTAGGGAGGGGATGGCCAGCCAGCCCCTCCCTAAACTGCAAACCCCAGGATTCCACAGGATGTTGAAAGTAGAATTATAGCGCTATAACAGTCTAGTGCGGAAATTATCTATGTTTCTTCTTCCTATTTGCACACCTCCTTCCTCAGCATCTAGTCCAGTTTTACATATGTCCTAATAGGGGCCTCTTGTCCTGAGTACAGGTTATGTATTAGGATAATCATATGTTGTAGTATACCCATTTCTTTAAGAACAATCCATAGTTTTTCAAGATCTACACAATCAAATGCTTTGCTACAATATATAAAGCACAGGCTGAGTTTCTTCAGAAATTCTTTGGTGCATTTTCATTTCCTGAGCCCAGCTTGGCATTTGTCACTCCATAGATGGTAAAAGTCTTACTTGTAGAATTCTGAGTACCATTTTGCTTGCATGGGAGATTAATGCAGTTGTCCAGTGGTTCCTGCAACCCCTAATGTCCCCTTTCATGGTTATTGGAATAATAATAGTTTCCAATCTGTAAGCCATTCTTATGTTTTCCATGTTTGTTAACAGATTTTAATTAGAATTTTACTGGATTCGGTCTCTGTAGCTTGAAACAGCTCTGTTGGTAAGTAATCTGTTCCTGGTGATTTATTTCTCCCAAGTGCTTTGAAAGCAGCTTCCACTTCACTTTCTAAAATCATAGGTTTGGTTTCAAATGGTGCTTCCTTGAGTGAATCTGTCATCCTTTCCCTATTATATACTTCTTCAGTGTATTGCTTCCATAAGCTTTTTATTTCCTCTTGATCATACAATGTGCTCCCTTGTTGGTTGTATAGTATCTCCACTCTTGGTTTAAATTTCCCTTTGATTTATCAGATCTTGTGAAAGAGGTCTCTGGTTCTACCTTTTTTGTTGTCGTCTTCTGTTTTTCTGCATTTATTTTTACATTAGTTCTCTTTGTCTCTGTGCACAAGTCACCGAACAGTTGCTTTCAGGGTTCTGACCCTTTTACTTACTTACTTACTTTTACTTACTTCTGTCCCCTTTTACTTCCTGTTTCTCCTTAATGGCCTGAAGAGTTTCAGCTGTCATCTAATGAGACTTTTCTTCCTTTTGGCCTGCAGATGGTGTCTTTTTGCTTTCTTCCCTCACAATGTCCCTGGTTTCTCTCCAGAGTTCTTCTGCTTCTAGTCAATTAAGCTTGATAATGTAAAAAAAAGATTTGCACTATCTTTAAATTCTACAGGAATGTTCGTCAGGTTGTATTTTGGCACAAATATTGATTTGATGTTCTTCTTTACTTTAATTTTTAATATTAGCAGTTTATGGTATGTGCCACAATATGCTTGTGCAGAGAGAATGGAGCTTTTCCATCTTCTGCTTCAATTTATGTAGTCTATTTGATTCCTCTCATGTACTAGATAACCCACACTCCACAACACTCACTCTGAGGTAAACGGTTTATTTTTATGAATAAGCATGAGTACTACAGTACACTTCCACAGAAGTTGCTGAAATTGAAAGATTCATACAGCATGTATCCTTTATAAGTTATCAATGCAAGTTTAGGCATGCAAAGCATGCACTGGTCAAAGCCAGAAATCCATAAAGCCATCTGTGAATCTCCCCTTTACTTTCCCAGGCTGTTGCTTGCCACAACCCTATATGCCCTTGACCAAGGCGACCCCCGCCCAGGCATATTTCTCTGTCCCTATCTCCACACTGCTTTGTTCTCATAATATCCTAGCACTGCCAGCCTCACTTTCATTTTCCTGTTCTTCGCTAATATGAAACACAATGTAACAGGAAGCGGCCTTTGGATTACAACGAAGCAGCAGTTAGCAGTATGTAAGCCTAGAGACAAAGTAGCCCCTTTTTGCAATGGTTGAATACAAAGTAGCAAAGAATACACATTCAAGACATTAGTATTTCCATAACAGGGAGCATAGTGACCTGACATTTCCTGTGTTGGCCATCAGGTGATATCACATATACTGTTGCCTCTTTGATTACCAGAAGAATGTTTGTGATGAACAAACTGTCAGCTTCATAAAACTCAATCAGTGACTCTCCTGCTTCATTTCTTGATCCTAGGCCAAATTCTCATGCAGTGTTTGGTTCTGCTCTGTTTCCTATTTTTGCATTCCAGTCACCTATGACTCCCAACATGTCCTGTTCTGGTGTGTGATCAGTTGGACTCCAGCACAGAATCTGCCTGTTTCTTTCTCTTCTGCCTCTATAGTTTGAGCATAAACTTGAATTCTGCTTATCTTAACGGGTTTTCTCTGAAGTCTTATTAAGATTATTCAGTCAGACTTTGCATTATATCCCTTGACTGTTTTTGCTATATCTCCCCTCACTGTTAATGCCACTGTTAATGCCATTTCTTCTTAGATTTTCATTGCCTGAGTAAGACATTGTGTAATTATCCAATTGAAAATGTCCTATTCCTGTCCACTTTAGCTTGTTCACCATGAGTATGGCAATCCTTATATGTTCCATTTCTTCTTTTACAATGTCTAACTTCCCATGATTCATCCTTCCATGTTCCTATAATACGTGGTGTGCAGCTTTGGACTTTCCTTTCATCTCTGAGCACATCAACAGCAGAACATCCTTTCAGCTTGAGTCAAGCAGCAGCATCAACCACGCGACTACTCATATTCGCCTTCTGCTCTTCCTCAGCAGCTCATTGAGTGCCTTCTGTTTTCCTGTAAGTTCTCTTACACATGCAGCTGTACTTTTTTGGCCATTGTGGAATAGAGTTTGACTGACATCCTACATCCTCTCAGTATAGCACGACTGTCTGCAAGTGGAGATAACGCTGCAATACATGCAGAACAGCAACATTATGCAACACATGCCAATGACCAGATGCCATTGCACAATGAACAATATGCAATGCATTACTGCAATGCACAATACAGGATGTACATCCACAATGTGCAATGAGCAACTATAATGCAAAGCATAGGATGTACAATTATAATGAAAAATATAGGATGCACAACTATTACCAAAACCTCCATAATCTCCTTCTGGTATGAAATTTTCTGTTAAACAAGTTAATGCCCAGGAACAAATCTACTTTATTAACTGAGATACACCTATATTCAAAATGGGCTGGTCTCATCTGCTACAATGCTTCTTTGCCACTTGTCATATAGCACAAATGTAAGCAGCTATCACCTCATCCTTTATGTAGTGGTTGTGGTAATTCATTGTAAATAGTTCTGAAAATAAGACCTCCCAGTTAAGAATGCATAGGACTTTGTTGAGCTGGTGGTTGCAGTACTCTGCCAGCTTCTTGACATCTGTGATTGGGGTGCAATCCTTTCTCTTTTAAGCATCATCAAGAACTCTCTAGTGTAAATGGGAAATAATTTATTCTAAACATGCTACCTTGAGCTTCTTTTTGCAACATACAAATTGAGTTAACTGACACACATAACAGTTCAAGAATTCTTTCAGCAATACTAGCTTCTGACCTTATGGCTCACAAAGCACTCACAACATACACTGGTGGCTCACTAATGGCCATGAAGTTCTGCCTTATTGCAGGAATAAAAGTTTCAATTTCTCTCCCGTTTTGTATTCAGAAATAAAGAAGTGAGTGTATTCTTGACAGGTTGCTTTGACAGACAACGGATCAGTTAAGTTGGTTGTTTTAATGAGTCCGGCATCACTCAGCCACTGAAAAGTGGAATGATCCACCAGAACAATTTAAAGAGGTCTCACATTGGGGTGCCCTGAATGGAAGACCTTGCACCTTTTGACAAGCAGCACTTACAAAACCATAGAGAAGTCCAAAAATGCATAATTTAAATAATGATATGTCTCAAAAAGGAAAACCTCAGAAGCCCATCTTCCATTCATTGTTGTTTTGCTCTCTACCTCTTTACTGATAATAACAATGAAGAGATTACAGTTCCATTCACTTAACATATATGCATTAGTCAAGTCTAATGCATAGAAACTACAAAGGCAAAAAACAGGTCAAAAGCACAGGTCCAGTAAGAGCTGTTATTAAATGAATATCTAACCATCTTGTTACCACTTGTTACCACTGTACCAAAGATACATCCAAGACTGGGAAGAGGCCATGCAGAATATTAAGGGGTCTCTCAAATGACAAGAACTTGTTCCTTCGCTGTGAACCTGATTCTGGATCAGATTTTATGTCTAAATGTATTCTGCAATATGCCTAGAGTGGTGATACTGGAGCAGCTTAGTATTCAGTAAACACTGATTCATTAAGAATCAAATTATTTCAGAAGTGCTTCCAAAATGTTGTCAATTTTGAAACATTTCACATCTGATTAAGTCAAGAAGTGACTTGTGAATATCCAGTGTAAATATTTGTATACCTGGTAGCACACAATTGTGGAAAGCCAGTGTGTTGGACTAATTTGAGTACTGGACGTTGAATCTGAGCAACCAGGTTTCAAATCCCTGCTCAGCCATGGGAACCCACTGACTGATCTTGGGCAAGTCACATTCTCTCAGCCTCAGAGGAAAACAATGGCAAATCCTCTGTGAACAAATCTTGCCAGAAAACCCCATGATAGGATCACCTTGGGATCTCCATAAGTTGGAATTGACTTGAAGGCACACAACAACAACATATAATTGCAGGAGCCTTTTGCACTTGGCACTCATATCACAGCAATCATGTCTAACATATGTATATTTCAATCATCCATCTGTGAGTTCCTTCACAACCCTCTGATTGTGGACTCAACCAGGATTTTACAGGAGGAGTAACCAGATAGCTCAGTCAGTCCTCAACATCCTTGATGCAAGATTTCTAAGTATTTTCCTGAATCCTATTGTTAGTTCCAACCACAGGAAATCCATTGAATCAACCCACTGAGTCAATCCCATGGGCCTAATGGATAGATCTGTTGAATCAGCCCAACTGGAATAGAACCACTAAAAGGCAATCAACCCCAGCACCTTCAATAATTGGCTCAATCAGTGTACTCCAGTTAGGATTAACAGGATTAAGACCATAATCTCTCCATCCAAGAATTAATGACAAGGGTGCAATATCTGATATATACAGACAGCTTCCCAACTCACAGTATTTCAACATATGGCATCTATTCACATGACCAGAGCACTACACAGAGAGACAGGTCTGTCTGTTGACTTGACCATGGTAGCAAATGCGTGGAAAAGCCCAGACAGAGGCAGAATAGTACCGTGTGCTGGCTGTATTCATATAGGCTCCTCTGTAGCTCTGCTTACTCTTTCAGGAAGTGTGTTGAATACCTGAAGAAAGGAGCTCATTATCCCCCACTTCCATCTCCAGTTCAATGGTTCTCCTCATGTTACAAAGCTGCACATGAAAATTTCCCCTATGCGTAGATGCTCTTCATGTCACTGGACCCTCATTTGAGGGGTGTCCCTGTTCATGTGGAAAGTGTATCGGAAATTCATGTGTGCAGTGTGTTCTCAGTGTGAGGAGAGTGACAGAACTGGAGATGAAAAGGGAAACCCAGGGTTCTCAGCTCTTTGCATGTTGATTCAACGTGCTTCCAAATGAGTTAACATGGCTCATGAGATCAGGAGCCCACTAGAGCTCCCAATTCCGTGGAGAGGCCTATACAAGTACAGCCTTCGGGTGTTCATCTGATACGTGAAGATCAGTGCGCTTGAGGTTACAGCCAGATTATCAGGGGGATGGCACCAGCATGGCACCACTCCCATTTATTCAGTTGTTAGGCTTCATAGGACTACTATTTGAATCAGGCTCTTGTTTGTAACAGAGAACTATATATAACATTTGGCTTGCACTCAACACATAAAGTCTGCTAATGCATGAAAATCAGCTGTTAGAAATTAGTAATTAGAGGTACAAATAGGATCAACTGGTAGCAAATTATACCTTCTGTTCACAATAAATAAAACTGCAGCTATCTTATGTAGAGGATTTGAAAGTAAGGGCAAACTGGTGGTTTGTCCTTGCCCAAACATGCCTGGGGAAAAAAGGCAGACTTCCTCATTTCTTGATTGAGTTATGTTTCCCATGAGACAATTATCTTCTAGAGGATACTTCTCAGCTTTTCTTTTTTCTAGATAGTCTCCTGACCCCTTTGGGGGTTGGTCCAGAAAATCAAAAGGAAGTTATTTGAAGTGGTTTGAGGAATGGAAAGCAGTTTGGATAAACCTGGTGTGACACTAGGCAGCAAGATCACATGGAGGGATATCTTGAAGAAATATGATTAAAGTGATAAATTAATAATACAATAATTACTTTAATCCTGCATGCCTTTCATATAATTTCTTCTGCTGATACATTCTCTGTGGTTCCCCGGTTATCTACTGAGAAATAAAGATGAGTGAGACACGCTTGGTGAACCTGACCTGTACAATGAAACAGTTTATGAGAAATTATGATATATGATGAAAATACAAACCCCTGATGTTAATGGGCTTATTTATTGATTGCAAATAAAATTCATGAAGTGTGAAGCCAAAAAACAGTGCTGTGGGGAATTGGGCCAGAAGGACATTAGCCAGAGAGTGTGCATTACACATAAATGAAGCTAAAGGTTGCCTAAAGGCTTCTGATTCTAGGAGCAAAGCCTCAGAGGATACAACAGGAAAGCCTTTAATGCGGCTAAAGCTCTGTCAAGCCGCTATTTGCATATTTTGCCTACAAAAGGGAAATGCTGTATTAATTCGTTTTTATTTACCTTTTTGAGCTTTCCAAAAGAAACCTCACAGGAAAGCCATTTGCGATACGGCTTTACAAGATAATTTTGAGAGAGGCTTTGCAGGTAGTGTCTGAAAGAGAGAGGGAAATGTGAATCAAATTTAGATTATTAACGGTCTAATCCTTCGACAGACGGTATCTTGAAATCTAAGTCATCTTCAAATTTGAATGTACAAATGAATTGAGCCCTTCCTGTTACTTTCCATTATTTCCTCCCTCACGTGCAAACGTAATTACCCCGCCACCGCCTCCTCTTGTTCTTAACTCCATGGGGTAGGCAGAAGGAGGAGACAAAACAGTTGTTTCCCAGTGAAAAGAGAGCAACCTTGGCAAACCCTGGCTCTGTTCCTGGTCCATCCACTTGCACAGGGCCCTTTTCTTCTACACAGTTGTAACACTTTGATACCACTTTACCTACCACAGCTCCAAATCATGGAATCCTGGGATCTGTAGTTTCACAAGATATTTGAAATTCTCTGCCAGAGAACTCTTGTGCCTCCCTGAACTACAAATCCCAGGCTTCCATAGGATGCAGCCAGGAAAGTTAAACTGGGATTGAAGTGTTATAAATGTGTAGTAGTGATAGGGCCTTTATTTATTTCTATCCCATGAGTTTATCAAAATAATGAGACAGCAAATCTACAATCATCTGAATCTAGGCCCAATCATGACCCTTGACCTCATTTCTCAAAGAAACCACCTGATGATTTTATCAGGTCCACACATCCCAGGGTTTCCCCCTTTAGAGTTTTGTGTGTGTGCTTGTCAATAAGAATTGTGATAAATCTTTCATACATGCTGGAAGATTTTTTTCCACTCCAGATGAAGTCATCACACTCTACTTCTGCCATCTGGTTTAAAAATCATGTCTTTACCTTGCTTTCTATTTGTGAAACAAGAATAAAAGGCGATGCTCCCCTCAACCAATTCTCCCCAGCAGCCATTCTGTGCCCAATGATATTAGGAGGGATTGCAGAAGCACTGGGGGGCAGCAGCTCTATGGTGGCTCTGGGGTGTGGTAAATACTCCCAGGAGTAACTTTTAATCTCCCACAATAACACTGTACGCACTTGACCACAGCATCATCCAGGGAAAGTAGACCTTTTGCAAAATTTTCTTTCACCTTGCAAAGATTTTGCTAGCAACTTTCTCTTTATTGTAGGAATTACAATATTGTAGACCAGTGCTTCTTAACGCTATCTGATGGGCAGTGGGCAGCAATATTTTCCCCACTGTGCCAAAGACTGGCACTATATCTGGTCTCATTGGCTACAGTTTTATTTCTTTCTTGGAAATTCTTCAGGGATCAGCAGCAGATAGATTAGGGACTAGCACTGGCCACAGATTCCCCATTTGAACAGCACTCTTGTAGACTTCCTATAGCTTCCCTAACAATAAATGGTCTGTGCAACTCACCCAGCTGATCATTCAGGAAATTTGTTGCCATTCCGGCTACTACTTTGGGTAGGGGCACCCATCTTTCTAGATTTGTTATGTTTGCAGGGCACATTTTGGGAGCAAAAAGGGCTGGTAGCATTTGTTGTTATTATCTGACAATGTGCTCATCATAAAGCTTGCTGCTTGGAAGCTAGTTTAAAACAGGAGAAGCCCAGGGACATTTAACTGTGGCCTAGTAGTGCAATTCCTCTCCACGCCCCCATACATATAGGACTATGGATAAGATGACTTTCTAACTCACTTGTCCCAAGGTTGAGAAAGACCAAGAATCTGGCTCTCTAAGAATTGCCTTTACTTAGGAAAAGACAAAAGTGTAGCAATTTTGCAGTTCCAACTTGCAGCCCACACAAGTACACCCTGCTACATCATCTAGCAACTAGGACTAGCATCCTGTTCAGTAGTTACGATGTGATAAGTCTGCCTTTTACAGTTGTTGCATACACAATGAGCAAAAGTGCCTCTAAAACATAGCAATGTAGCCCTCCTCATACAACACTGCTTACTTTCATTTGCTAGAAAGGGAAGATGAGTAGACACATCCAGCTCTTCTCTTGTTAGGGCTGCCAGATTGTTTTCGTGGATGGGAAAAAACGGTGCAAATTCTCCAGTTTTGGTGGACTCAGTTTCAGGTAAGAGTAAATACTGGGGGCAGATCTCCAGCTCAGCTCTTAAAGCAGCAGCTTACTACAGTTTACAAGGCTTAATTAATGTGTTGCTGTAATTTACAAAGGCCTCAGGAGGATCTTGTTACTTAAATAGCTTCATCCTTCCCTCACAGTCATAATGCCAGAGCTCACCCTCTCCTCTGCTAGAAGCAAGTAGGCTAGATTAAATGTTCCTTATCCCATGTCCCTAAATAAGTGAAAGACTAAACCTCTCATTTCAGGTCCTTTAGTTAAAATTTTTGTCATTATTTCCAAACGGGAAAATATCTTTGAGTTGCCGAATCTGGCCACAGTGGTACATGCCTTGGTTATATCCTGTTTGGACTACTGTAACATGCTGTACTTGGGGCTGCCTTTGAAAAGTGTTCAGAAACTTCAGCTGGTTTAAAAAGCTGCAGCCAGAGTGTTCACTGGGGCAGGTCATAGAGACCATTCTAAGTCCCTGTGGAAACAGCTCCACTGGCTGCCAGTTTGTTTCCGGGCACAATTCAAAGTACTGGTTAATAACCTATAAAGCCTTATATGGCCCAGGTACAGGCTATTTGGCATACCATATATCCCCATATGATCCAGCTCAGGCTCTGACATCATCAAGAGAGGCCTCTTTCTCAGTCCCATGACCAGCACAAGCATGGTTGGTGGGGATGCAAGAGAGGGCCTTCTCAGTGGCTGTCTCTGGACTCTGGAACTTTATTCTCAGAGAAGACAGAATGGCCCCCTCCTTGCTGTCCTTCCTCTGGCAGACTAAAACTTTTTTATTCAGGCAGACTTTTAATGCAGAAAGTTTTTAAAGTACAGGTTAGAGAGGTGCTGTACTGTTTTAATTTTAATCGTTATCTTAATATATCTTTTTAAGCTGTTGTTTTGATTCCTTAATAGTTTAGTTCTATTTTAATATGCACTATTTATATATTTCTCAATTGTACTGTTTTAAAGTGTGAGTCACGTTGAGCCCCAATTTTGGGGAAGAAGCGGGATACAAATAGTAGCAGTAGTAGTAGTAGTAGTAGTAGTTGTTATTATTCCCTGTATGTGTGTTTGAATGTAAAGCTGTGAGCAACTGTGATTGGTACTTAATGAACAAGGCTTAATGACATCTGCAGGGTCTCTAGGGCCTGAGATGATCCTACCAACCCTACTTTCCGTAGCTGCAGGGGTTCATCTCTGCTCATCCTTCATTTTCTTCACTCTTCTTCCCGACCTCCAAGAACACAGAAATGGCTGTAGCTACATCTCTTGCTGCAGGGTTCAATCCCATACCTACCCAAGTAAGAAGGCAACCTTGACATGCCTCTTTAAAAGAAAAGTTATCTTTTGTTCCAACTGCTCAGCTGTTTTGTTCTGGCACAAGCCATGAAACTACCTCTGACCCTAAGCATGGATTAGGCAATTCAGAAATGGTGAGGAAACAGTCAATTTTGCAAGGATCATGTAAGTGTCTAAAGCTTTCCCTCTCCTCTTTAATCTGTATTGAGAGGCCATTGAATTTGTGGTTAGGTTTGTTATCTCCCCCCTCCCCTGCATAACATTAGAGAAATGCTGCATCTGAAAGACTCCCAACCAAGGTCAGTTGGCGCTCATAGCAATTCGTCTTACAAGAAGCACTCTTGTGATGCAAGTTAGCCAGATCATCTGGAAAGCTGATTAGTACTAAACCCTGAAGACATTTCAAATAGACTGCTACATTACTGGCAGAAAGGAAAAATAGAATCTCTGGTAGTAAGACTTAAAATCCCAGCTAATGATGTAAAAGTGGTTGTGTGAGTGTGTGTATTTCCACCTAAACAAAATTCTGACGGGAAAGCATGAATGAAGAAATTGATTAAAATGAATGGAAAGCAAGAACTACAGGAATCACAGGATTTCAAATATGTAAATACATAAGTAATATTTTCCAAAGAGAAAAGCTGCAGTTTGTTTATTTTTTTTCATTGAACACTTTATAAAGACTTGCTGGGACACTGTGCTTTACATCAGTTCTTCAGTTCTATCTAATGGGTCTCACAGTTTCACAAGAATGTTTCATGCAACGCACCAAACTTTTACATTAGGAGCACCAGGAAATACATGGACAGGACACACAATTCCAAATCCAGCAGTTATAACAAATGAGTAAAAGGTTTCCACAGGCAGATCTCTTGTATCAAGAGCTCAAAAGCTTGCTATGCTGTTGTGGGGGTGGGAGGGAAGATGGCATCCAGCAATACATTCCCAACCCTTTGCCTCACCTGACAGGGAAATTCCATATACAGGCATACCTGACGTTTAAAAGCCTCTAACAAAGAAGCTCCTTTTTACAAAGGCTTTTTATGCCTGTCCAGCTCTTCCATCCCTCCTTCCTTGCCTTCTGTCTAGCTGGAGGTTTTTTTAGCAGCCTCAGTACTGGGAAGATGGAAAAGGAAAGCAGGAAAAATTGATAATTTTAATTTCAGTCTGCGGCAGTCTGCAGTAAGTACTGCAATAAAAGCTTGAGTTGGAAAACGATTGGATTCGTTCATTGCAAGTCCCACTATAGATGGGGGTACTGACTACAACAGGAAAGCTGTAAACAGCAGCTGTCCCCCGAATGCCTTACTGAGCATGCATGGACAGCAAAACAGAGAGAAGGGGGGAAAGTACAGAAGCCTACCTCTCCAGGTCCCCCCAGCCTGTTAAAGAATCTTAGATGTACAAGTTTGGCCCCCAAAATGGAAACCCTAAGAAAAGTGGAAGCTGGTGAAAAAAAATAATCTACGGATGCATTTTGGAAAATGCTGTCAAGTAGTCTCTGGAAAGTTTAACTTACCTGATCTGGTTATTTCATCTCATATGGGCATATTGTTAATTTTGGATAAAACATCTGCTGAAATATGTTGAACTGTTATTCTTTTTTGTAGTGCAGGAAACTCTCTATTACTTCCATTTTATTTCTGTCTCCAGCACCAAATTTTCCATTAAGGAAGTAATACCGTAACTAAGGTATGCCTGTATATCCCAAACTTATAACCTAGGCACTGCCGTTTTCTCCACACTTGCATGGAAATGATTGTATGGCTTTCCGCTACACATATCATTAACTGAACTGGGGGGAAAAAGTCTACAAATGGTCTGTTCAGCAACTTAAAGAATGAGTTGCAAAAGCCAACAGGTTGGATTCAGAGACAGATAAGTAGATTTTTGTTCATGCAAGGGGGCTTGCATACCTTCCTCTTTATTTCCCCAAACAGAGAAGTGGCAGGAGGAGGAGGTCACACTCAGATAATTTTAGAAGAAGATCACAGTTCCACAAGTGTGAAAACATGTTATCTTGTTCAGCAGATTTCAAAGAGATCTCTATATTAGTCTATTTCAATATAAAATAAAAACGAGGAAGGAGGAGAAAAAAGGAGACTTTTGGCACATTTAAGACTAACCAATAAGCTTTTGTGGACACGGATTGCATCTCACTTCTTCCAATAAGGCTGTTACCAGTGATGTAGACTCCAGCTGATAGACTCAGACTCAAGTCAGACTTAAGTCGCTTCAGTGGCTCAACTTGGACTTGACTTGGCAAAAATTACACACTGACTCGACTTGAGACTTACATATTTTTAGTGACTGACTTGCTGCCCTCAGTTCAGTAACATTACACATTCATCCAGAAATCTTACAACCTACTAGTCACAGGATGATCTGTCTCAAGCCCAAAATGTGGACACATTTCTTAGAGAGAACAGCAAATGGATTAGGCAATGGGCTTGAGGTGAGGATGAGGTCTGCTCAGCAGCCTGTCCCCGCTTCATGTAGGAGGAGCTTTCTAAAACTTTTCCTAAGAGCAGAAGGCAAGACTCATACCCAGAGTGCAGGGTGCATATCTCAGAGGGGAACAGCAAATGTGTTAGGCAATCGGCTTGAGGAGGAAGGATGGGCCTCCTTCTAAAGCTCTTGAAGCTTCAGTAATGGAGAATAAGAAAGATCCTATTTCCTACTTCTGAAAAAGCCTCCAGCTTTGCAAATGGAAAGTAATAAGGATCCTATTCCCCATTTCCAAAGCTGCAGATAGTAAAATCACAAAAGTGGAGGGCCAACTCTACTTAAATTGTTAAAACTGACTATTTGACTCTGTCCAGAATTCTGTAATACAGGTTGGGGTGTTGGCTCCCAGACTTGAGACTTGACTCGAAAGTATTTTGTAAGGACTTGAGACTCGACTTGCAACTTGAAAAGAGAGACTTGAGACTTGCCTTGAGACTTGGAGGACTTAAATACATCACTGGCTGTTACATGGCTAGAGATCACATGACCCACAGAACAGCCTAAATGAAAATAATGTGTTAGGGCCCAGAGGTTCTTCTCAACATCCTGGATCCCCAAGCTGTCTCTCTTGTTGCTCCATCTGGAGGTGGTGGAAATATGCCATGGTGGAAAGCACAGGGGTAGCTATGCAGGGGAGAGGAGGGGAGGGGAGATTAGGGCATTGCCTTCCCAAATAAGAATTCTGTTGCAAACACACACAAAATATTCCTTCAGTATCCAAATTTCTAGCACTGCAGAGAGTGAGACATTGAAAATCATCCACACCTAGAACTCTTATTTTTGCTGTGTTCGCATTCCCTTGGTAACTTTGGCTGGCCTTTTTCTTTGGATGCCTAAACTCTATTTCAAAAAGCTCAGCTGAAGTTATCTGTTATGGCAATGCTTGAAATGTGAGTTCTGAAAGAAAATTTAATTGAGGGGGCAGAATTCCCATTGGGGGAGATGATGCCCTCATTTTGCCTCCGCCCCATAGCTGGTCCCCAGGGAAAAATCACAGCCCAAGAGGCCAAGACCAACACCATATATACATATACATCCATCACGCAATTCCTCCTTCATTCTCACGCACTCCAACATATGTACTGTCATACACATGCCCTGTCCACCCACCTTCAGACAGATATCAGATCTGAAAAAGCCTGATTTTCAAGCCTAATTCCCAAGTAAGGGAAAATGGTTATTGGGGAGATTATACCACACTGGAGAGGAGGACTATGACCTTACTCCTTCCAGACTGCAGTTAGTCATGAGAAAAGCTTCCCTTTGGCTGGAGTTGGAGAGAGGGTTGAAAATCCTAACTACTGTGTGGAAGTGAAGAGATTTCAGACCTGTCTGAAAGAGATTTCAGACCTGTCAGAAAGTTCCATGCACCACCCTTTCCCACTTGTTTGGCAGACATTTTTCACACAGCTAGGTCTGCTTACAAAAGGGAGCCTGGTTGGGAGTGGGGAAGTATCTCAACAGGAAAATCTACAGATCAAACAGATACGGTACACCCAAAGTTTCACTGTGGATGATCATGATGTTGCAAGGTCACAGGGAGATTGTAAGACCAAAGTAAGGTAGAACTATGTTGAAGGGAAATTAATTCTAAACCAGGGGAAAAATTTTTGAGCTGTAGAGTTATTAGATCCTTGAATCTCGAGGAAAAGCTGATTGTGAATCTCCAGAGCACTCTGCCCTTACCATCAACTAACTGGCATTTTCAACTACTACTAATAGTAATTAGTAATACTAGTAATTAATAGTGATTACTAATAGTAATTAGTAGTAAGGGAAAGAGTCAACAGGACTTCACTTGGGACATTTCCATACCGGGCTTCTGAAACGGTGCAGAGCGACCTGTCACTGAGGTCTTCTACATCGTAGAGTGGACTGGCGTGGACTACTTTTTGTAGTTCCACACCAGAATCCACTCAGGAGCGGCCGGAACTAGCCGGGCCGAGTGTTTTTTAAAAACCTCTTTTTCGAGGTTTTTAAAGAGCACGGAGCGCACAGCCCCGTGCAGCTCCGTCACCCGGCTCCAAAGTGGATTTGCAGGCGCGCGCAAGTGCGTGCCTGCAGATCTGCCAGGGGCGGGCTTCCGGCTGGCGAGCTTCTCCGGTTGGTGGAGAGCCTCCACCAACCGGAAGCTGCCATCTGGGACGCCGGAGGACTGTGGAGCAGCGAGCTCGCGCTGCTCCGCGTGGCGAAGGACTTACTAGGTTGCGGGTAAGCTCCGTTTTAGCGTGTTTTCGCCCGTCCCCCCCCCCACATGTGGAAAGGGCCTTGGCAGTTGCTTAGTAATTTTCTGTTACGGCTGAATGACTGCTGTTCAATGACAGGCAAATATATACCCGGTATACTCCTATGATTTATTACAAGTCGCTGTTTATTCTTGTTGGGTAGAATTTCCAAAACTGCTATAAATGTTAAAGTTTGCTTTGGGGAAAAAATGCAACCAATTCTTTAGTGTACCAACAGAATTCTGGCCACAGAAATTATGCCAGATTATTTATTGTTGACAGTAGCATTTGTTGCTGTTGTTGTTGTGTGCCTTCAGGTTGTTTCTGACTTATGACCTTCAGACAAACCAATAACAATAAATGCATTTCAGATATAGCATATCTAAAGCTACATTTTAATATGATCTGTATATACTGTAATAACTAAGAAATAGAGGTCATACTTTTCATAGACCTGAGTAGTATCCTGACCGCTGCAGTATAGTGCCTTATAGCTGTGTATTTTGATTATAAGCATATAAGACTGTATGCATGTATATACCAAACATTGTTGTCGTTTGTTGTTGCTGTGTGCCTTCAAATTATTTCTGACTTATTGCAACCCTAAGGCAAACCTATCACAGGGTTTTCTGGGGCTGAGAGTGTGTGATGCACCCAAGGTTTCCATGGCCAAGTGAGGAATCAAGCCCTGGTCTCCAGGGTCATAGTTCAGTACTCAAATTTCTACACCACAATGGTTCTCAGTAGTAGCATTAGGATCTATTAATTATGTAGCAATTGTACTTTTAGGGATTTGAATCATAGAAGTCAACTGTGACCTGGTAGGTTGGGCCTCTGCTGTGATGGTCTTCTAACAATCTTTGCAAGGAAGCAAGTGGTTGAACTTTGGCTATTTTTGAGTGGTCATCAACATGTGATGTGGTTCATAATTTTCAGCTTGAGGTTTCAAACCCTTGAGTGTTGAAAGTCATTAATGACTGGTGTGTTAGATGAGAAATGATTGCTAGAAAAGATATGCATGTTCATTATATGGGTGATGAAAAAATGTGAATCCAGTCTTTATTCTGATTTTCATTCCAGTTAATTTTGGAATATTTATTTTACAATCCTTTAATATATTTTTAACTACTTTAAAATTCATGGTTGACAGTAGATTAACTATTTTGCTTGATTATTTAAAGTCTAAGCCGTTGCTAATGCGGCAACATTTTTTAAAAAATGTAGGCTTAGCTGGACGAGATATGAGGTGGACGTTTTAATATGTTTTCCTCTGGCATTTTGTTGTTTTTAAAAAGGGAATTGCAATAGTGAATTAATCGCCAATCGCATTAAGTAGGAAACATGGATTGGCAGTGAAAATTTGATCTAAAGAAAAATTTGAAACAAAATTGAAGTTCCTTGCTGAGACAATATATGAAAAGTCTCAAGGATGCTCTAAAATATTTTCTCTTTCTCTTTCACAGTATTAAAATCCAGGATCTACTACCAGCTAATGCTAGCTGAAAAAACAACAGCAGCAATTGAGCAAACTCATGTTTATACTACACAAAAGGAGGCACCGGCAAACCACTTCTTAATGGCTTTTGCCATGAAAACACTATGATGGGACAATCCATAAGCTCAAAATGGAATGCTCTTTAAATTCAGAGATGATGTGATATAGTTGTAGAGCAAAGGGGGGAAACTGTGGAAGGCTGTGGGCTGCATTAACCCCACAGAAAAGCTCTGAGGGCCATACATGCTCCAGCAAAAAAGAAAAAGAAAAAAAATTCCTTTCAAATCCTTTAGGTGTTCTGGGGGTATTTTCCCTATGTTTAGGTTTCAAAAAAGGCCTCTGAGCCTAAATTGGACATTGGGTTGGCAAAAATGTGGCAGAAAGACACCCCACACCCAGAATGGCCATTTTGGAGCATTCGGGGGCAAAGATTTAAAAAAAAAAACTTTGGCAAATATGTTTTGGGGCTCTGAGGGGCCCTGGGGGCTTCAAATGTGGTGGAAACACCCTTCCACACCTTCTAGAATGCATTTGTGGCATTCTGGAGGGGGAAAAAATTGTAAAAACAGTTGACCCCTGGAGGGCCCTAGGGGGCCACAAAATGGCCCAGGGGGGCCACATGCAGCTAGCAGACTGTACTTTACATACCCTCTTTGTAGAGAATGATCAGAAAACTGTTTGTGCTTTACACTGGCATAACTATGCCTGCATATGTGGTGGGAGCAGGAAGATAAAGGCCATGGGCACTACAGCCATGAAGGAAGTCAGGCATGGGAGAAATTAGGTTTACTGGAAGCAGCAGACTTTGTCTGCCTTCCCTCAGCACTGTTGCACAACCATAGGAAAAGTGCAACCGCTACTTTAGTGTACTAACAGAATTCTGGACATAGAATTTATGTCCTGTTATTAGTAGTAGTAATTGTAGTGACAGCCAGTGTAGCATAGTCATTTGAGAGTTGGCCTAGGACATGGGGAGACCAGGATCTGAATCCTCGCTCAGCCATGGAAATCCACCAAATGAACTTGGGCAACTCACACTTTCTCAGCCTCAGAGGAAGGCAAGGGCAAACCCTTTCTGAACAAATTCCGCCAAGAAAACCCCATGATAGGTTTGTCATAAGTCAGAAACGACATGAAGACACACAACAGTAGTAGTACTATTTTTCAAATATGTAGCCATTGGACTTTTGGGGATTTAATACTAAAAGTCACATGTGATTTGGTAGATTAAGTCTCTGCTGCAATGGTCTTCTAAAAGGTGACGTTTACGAAGAAGCAAACTTTCCCCATAACAATATGTTGCTACAACATAACATAATACTATATATTGATTTTTGCTATAATGGGCTACCAAGTTGATTTTAACTTATAATGACCTTAAGATGAACCTAACACTGAGTTTTCTTGCAAGATTTCTTCAGAGAAAGTTTGCCATTTTCCTTCCCTGAGGCTGAGAGAGTGTGACTTGCCTAAGCATTCCATGGTTGAGTAGGGATTTGAACCCTGGTCTCCCAGACTCCTAGTGCAGTATTCAAACCCCTACACCACACTGGCTTCTATGATACATTATAGCAACAATCAATATAATATTATGTTATAGCAACAGTCTGGTTTTACAGTTCTTCCTTCTGCAACTGAACTGTAAGGGTCCTCTCTCTGCTGAAACTCAACCAGAAATGGCTCCGGGTGCCAGAGCATACAGCTACAGGAGATGTAAACCCAGCTCAAATTTATTAAACTGTTTCTAAGAACTGTAACATTTTACATTTTCTGTGCAAGTATCTTTCTCTCTTTTTATGAACTCAAAAGGCAGCTGTGTAGTTTAATCCACAGGGCATGCAAAAAAACAAAAACAAAACATGAGCCTGGGATGCCTCTGCAGAACAAGGTTTTGCAGGGACTCATTTGTAGACAGGCCTTGCTGTGAAAATAAAACCACAGCTAAAAATAAATCCTACACCACTAACCTGGACAGCTTTAGAAGATAAATTCATGGAAGGTAAGGGCATCAGTGTCTCCTAGTCATGACGGCTGTATATTTCCTTGCACATCTGAAACACTGTGCCTCTCAGTACCAGTTGCTGAGAAACGCAATTAAGCAGATGGTATTGCACTCATGTCCTGTTTGTTAGTTTCCCATAAGTATCTGGTTTGCCATCCATAGAGTGCTGGATTATATATATCTTTTGGTCCAATAGAACAAGGCTCCTCTTGATGATATTTCTAAAATCTCTCAGGAAGGCATTCCACACATTCCTTGGGAGTTCCTCTGTTGATAAATAAAATGAGGAACATCAAGGGAAACGAAAAATAGTTCTAATGGTAGCAAAATGGATCAGGGGGCTTTAGACTATCTCCAATTAGTTTCTTACTGCGCCATTCTGTTCATCACAGATAAGATGAAAAAAATACTCCAAATCAACCTGACTCTTTTTTTTCTGAGTATTGTTTCAATAGCAGAAAGGCTCATGTGCAAAACTTTTCAGAGTTGTTAGAAGTTAAAAAGAATGGGTTATCAGATTGAGTCCAGTCAGTTTGCCCTTTCATTCCTGTCCCTGTAACAGTGCTAGTCACTGGCCTTTTGGATGTACATGCTGAAGAAAGTTGGGGGATGATGTTAAAACCTACCTTAAAATTTTTGAACAGATCAATTCTCTTCTAGTATAATTTCAATTCTCACCTATCATCTTCTCTTTCCTAAAAAGAAATTCAAGCGAGCACTCTCCTTTTCCAGAAGTATTTTCATCCTTTCTGTAAGGTAACGGAAAGAAAATGGGCAAGCCTTTCGCAAACATACACTCCAAGACTCCTGAAAAATATAGATGTGATAGGTTTTCTCTTTCCCTAAGCCTACCATTTTTCAACTGTCACTAGTCTAGGCATTGGGTTTCTTCTGACCATGTATTACTACACTCTATCCTCGCTTCTGAAATGATAAGAAGTTCCAAGAGCCTAGTACTTACCAGACACCCCATCACACAGTTATAGTGCTAAGATTCTGCTTTGACTGTTATTGCAATATCCTATGGGATCCTGAGATTCACAGTTTAGGGAGAGGGATTCAGAATTATGAGACAGAGAGCTCCTCTACTGCCTCACCAAGCTACAAATCCCAGAGTTTGGTAGGATACAGCCATGGCAGTTTAAGTGGAATCATAATGATCTAACTGTGAAGTGTGAAAGACTTGATTGTCTTTGGAAGATCACTTAGGTTTATTTCTGTTCTCTATTTGTGTTTGTTTACAAATATATAGGTTGAAGTGGGTGGAGGGACATACCTCAAGCAATCCAACAGGCAGCCTGGGGTTACAGCTGTGACAACAGATACCTAGAGAATTTCAGCGCTTCCATGTGCTATTAGCTTAGAGTTCCAAACTCAGGTCTCTTTGTCCTTATATTAATCGCTCTCTAAACCACAGTGTTTATGCCAAACAGAGACTGAGTGCAACAGCCTTAACTGAGAGGTAGAAAGATCTGTCCTTAGTCCTCTTACTGGCAGTTCCTAACAATCAGAAAACCTAAGGAAGATGGTCTGACAATGAGCTTAATGATTGGGAAACAAATCACTGGCCAAGAAATATTCTGTAGACTATCTGAAAGACCATTATCTCTCCATATCAGCCTGCCTGAGTTTCAAGATCCTCAGGGGAGAGCTTTCTTTCAGTCCCACCATCATCACAAACATGTTTGGTGAGGACATGGGAGAAAGCCTTGTTGAGGGCTGCTCCCAGATGGTGGAATTCTCTCCCACAGAAAGCTAGCTTAGCTAGCTCTCTGCTTTTCTTCCCCTGGCAGACAAAGGCCTGTCTGTTTGCCCAAGTCTTTTGTCTCTTGCAGATCTTTTTGTTGGGATGTATTGTATACTATTATGGTGGTGGTTGTTTTAATATGTTTGTTTAATTCTTTTTAAATGTTTGTATTATTAATTGTTTTAAATGTATTTAATTCATTATTGTGAACCTGCTGAGGTTCCATATTGGGAGAAAAGAGTGATTAAAATAAACGAAACTAAAATAGACTGAGCTACATACCCTCCAACGTTTCACAGATGAAAACCAGGTCACAGGTAGCCACGGAACCTCAGGTTGTGGTCAAAATGGCAAACATTATTCATGAGGAAGAACAGACAAGCCAGGAGTGGCTGAAGCAGTTTGCTTTCACCTGAGCCTATTGAGAAGGGGAGCAGGGAATCCTCAACTGATTAGAAATTGCAGAAGATATACATTTGGGGATTATTTTTATTTTTGTTTTCCCTTACAGAAGGCACAGAAGCAGGAGTAGGAATCACAGACTTCGCTGATTGAATTGTATGTGTCCATTTGTGTCCACCAGGGGTCCAAAAGCCAACTGGACATAAAACTATCACATAAACCTAAATATGCTTCATTAGACTGACTGAAGTGCCTGCCTTGAGCGGTAGCTGATACAGCAATAGCGCCAGCCTCTTCCGTCTCAGATGTCCCAGCTGTTTATTTCTGTCCAGGGCCAGCTCTGTAATTAGGCAAGTGACCACCTGAAGTGGTGGAGCACCATGCATGGTGAAATGTGACCCCCTCAATGCCCACAAGGGTCCACATTGCTCTCAGAAAAGTCTTGCTAGCTGCTTTCCAGAGGTAGCATTTATAATCACCAGGAAGCACCAGGTGAGCTCTCCTGAGTGGCATTGATGGCATAGGAACCTTGAGGGGCCTTGACCCTTCTGTTCCCCCTCACCCTTCAGAGACCTTCACTGCTCTCAGCTTTCAGCAAATGCTGCATCCTGGAAGTAGTGGAGTATTTCTTCATATCCCTTTCTCTGAGGGAGTTGGGAAAGGCATTACCCAGTGCCATTCTGACAGTCACAAACCCTCTTGTAGAGGAAGGATACCCTCAGAGTGTAGCATTTGAGACTTGAGAGGAATAGAGGAATAGAGATAAAAGAAGCCATTTTGGCAAACAGGGACAAAGAGCTGAAGGGAACAAGAATGACTAACGACAGTAGAGGAGGCGAAAGGTGGGACTAGGGTGGTAGGAGGATCAGGAGTGGCATGTGTCTTCCTGCCTCAGCCACCTCCTTTGAAACACAGAGCTGTGTATTCCTAGAGTTGCCTCAGTGAAAACTTTAGAGGGCTTCCTCTACTGTTAATGATTGTGTAGAAGAGGGAATTTCAAAAAGTGTTGCTTGTTGTCTGGTTGCATTACAGGCAACACCTGATGGAATTCCCTCTTGTAAACAATCATTGAGAGCCATCATGGTGTAGTGGTTTGAGCATTGGACCAAAACCCCAGACACCAGGATTTGATTCCCTGCTCAGCCATGGAAACCCACTAGATGACCCTGGGTGTATCACACACTGTCAGTCTCAGAAAACCCTGTGATAGGTTCACCTTCAGGTCACCATAAGTCAGAAACGACTTGAAGGTACATGGGGGGGGAGGGGGAGGAGAGGAAGAACAACAACAAAAACAAAAACAACAGCACAACCATTAAAAGACCACTTTTCAGTTTTTCATCTTGAAACCCTATATATGTCACACAATTTGCCCTGGATCTCCTGAACTGGTCTACAATGTTAGATGTAGTAGAGAAGGACACTATCCCATTGCTAACCTTAAAGGACAATTCTACTGCCAGTCTAGCCATTCCTCGTCCTCAGGCAGCAAAATATTCTGTGTTTCTCCTTTTGTCTTTCTTTCCTATTTAGTCTTTACAGCAAGTCATAGTTGCTTGAGGTTGGTCAAACTCTTCTTCTCTCCCATTGCAGACAAAAAAAAAATCACTTTGAACTTGGCAGCCGTTAAAGACATAGATGCTAGTACAGCTTCCAGAGTAAAGCAAGATACAGAAAGAAATGTTTAACTAGTCACGAAAGGAATTCTGTGGTTGTTAAAAGATATTTTTAATCACTAAATTAAAAGCGACTAACCCAACTTGCACCACTTGGTGGCAACACTTCCATATTTGATTTATTGAATCTTGTCAGTATCGCCGCTGTTCTGATAATTGAAAAAATAAGTGTGGGCCCTAGACCAGAATACTGTACAACTAATTACAGAAGATATCAATCCCATCAGCGCCATTGCCACCACCATAAGGTCCTCCCCCCACCTCTGCTTCAATTCACGAAAAGCAATAAATAAGGTGCTATAAGGCTATGCTGCCTGGAGTACTTTAATAAGAATTTTTACATGCCACAGAAGCATCATTAAACGGCTTGTTAGGCTGTTGCCTCATCATAAATAGGGTCCCAAAAATATTTTCAGTGAATTTAATTTCCTTCTCACCATATATACTGCAACAAGGCAAAACTGCTGAATAACTTAAAATATATACTAGTTTTCAGATGCTGCACATATTTGCTCGCAGAGTAATGTTGCAGCAGCTGCTATAGCACATTTCCAGCTATATTTTCTCTGTGTTAGGTCACAATTTGAAGAAAGGAATGTTCTCTGAGAACATAGGATGGTCATGATGCACCATTCAGGGCCAGCAACCTGAATAGATCTCCTCCACTGCAGCTTTTCTCCTTCATCTGTGTCTCTCTTTCTCAGCTAATATCACTCTCCAAAACATACATTGGCACTGCAGTACTTTCTTCCCCATTAGCAATAGCATACCTTCTGTTCCTATTTTGTGTGACATGATAATACTGCTGATGACTCTGCTGACATAATTGATTATTATTTCAGAAGGGGAAAAGGAAGAAAAAGAAGACAATACATCTTTGCCTGTTCCCATTGGTGTCAACCACATAAATGGACTTACTTTTGAGTAAAATCATATATATGACTGTACTACAAATCGAGGGCAGGAATCATGCAGCATTGTGGATGTTGCTAGACTATTAACTCCATCTATTCCCCACCACTGGCTGTCCTGAGTAGGCCTGCTGAGACTTGTACCCTGATTGTAAATCATCAAAATCATTTCCTCCTGATAATAACATGTGTTATTTCCCACTCTAAACACTATTTGAGTTTAGACTGTTTGTTTGTCTGGCCGAAGCTTATCTCAAATATCATGGAAAACCATGATTTCCCATTCTGAAAAAAAGTTCCACTGAACCTTCAGCATATGTGTTCCCTAACTCTCTTATCTTCTCTCGTGTTCTTATGGAAGAGACTGGACATATCAGCTTTTGATTTAAACAGAGTTTAAAACATTTGAAAACAAGTCAGGGTCTTAAACCATGATTTGATCTTGGTGTGTTCTCATGAGAGGTTATCTATCTAGATTACACTCCCAGAATTTCCAAGCCAGTCAGTATCAGTTCTCACTGATATCATTTTAAAGGAAACACAATTGCTTAAATTTAAATATCACAATGATATCACTGTGGTTAGCTTTTTATCGACAGACAGACAAGAAAGAAAGAAAGAAGGAAGGAAGGAAAGAAAGAAGGAAAGAAGGAAGGAAAAGGAAGGCTTTCAACCGAATCCTCAAGAGGGAAGAGGAAGGAAACCAAGTATGACTTCATTTGGACTAACTCAGAAAAGTGCTTTCACCTCTTTAAACTCATATGCTTTAGTTTCAGGGACTTTCCTCCAGAAAAACAAACTGATACTGCAAAGGCTACATATCTCAATCCACCCTGACCCATCAGTATCAAGGTCTGCCCACTAGCAAGAAATTGGGACTGGATTGCTTACATGAAAAGAGCCTGTAGTGGGTCAGTTTGACCCCTGTCCTAAAAAGGCAATCAAAATACCTGCGAGGAATGTTAGTTTGATGGAAAGTTACCTCTGCATATGTGTAAGATACGAGTGGTTTGGCAACTTTTGGGAAAGTATATTAGTCTTTGCGAGCCATGGGCTCAGGACTCTCATTCTGTACAGCAACCAGGCTGACAGACTGGAGACAGAAATGATGTTTAAAAAAAAAAATTAAAGGAGATCCTTAATTCACCAACTTGGCCTCCTGACTGGACTCACTGTGACACAGGACACAGAGCTAAAAAC
The DNA here is from genome assembly GCA_030412105.1 of Cyclura pinguis. Lineage (NCBI taxonomy): Eukaryota > Metazoa > Chordata > Lepidosauria > Squamata > Iguanidae > Cyclura > Cyclura pinguis. The sequence goes on from CM059599.1 coordinate 342,744,245, forward strand.
AGAAGGAGGAGGAGAGAGGATATGACTTTGCTGCTTGTAACTGCGCATTCTCATAGCAGGAAACCATGACTGAAATCCTGTTGATGTCTTACCTCAAGAGAAGTTACTTTTCTGTTGATAAGGGAGCTGAAAATTTACTACCTGTCTTTGATTGCCTTTTGTCCCCAGTCCCCACACAGCCAAGAAGGGGAGTGGCCTCTGCCTGCATTGAGATCCTTCCAGAACAACTGGGATATTTTATTTATCTCTTTAAATATTTCTATGTTTTTAAATGATTTTATACTGTATTATTTTGTGATTTTAATTGTTTTAAAATTTTATTGTGAAGCTTTCTAAATTGACTCTCTCTGAGAGCTGCCGTGAGTCCCATTCTGGGAGAAAGCATACAGATTAAACAAATAAACTACAAGAGAAACATTTAATATAAAATGTAGGCCTGTGGCTCCACCATCATCACTTCTCTTCTCTTGTATGATTTTTGAACATCTTTTGCACTGTGTAAAATCATAGAATTGGAAGAGACCACAGGGGTCATCCAGTCCAACCCCCTCCATGCAGGAACACACATCAAAGAATTCCCAACAGATGGCCATCCAGCCTCTGTTTACAAACCTCCAAAGAAGGAGACTCCACCACATTTTGAGGCAGCAGATTCTACTGCCAGGCAGCTATGACCATCAGGAAGTTCTTCCTGAGGTTCAGGTGGAATCTCTTTTCCTGTACTTTGAACCCACTGCTCCTTGTCCTAGTTTCTGAAGCAGTGGAAAACAACCCTGTTCCCTCTTCAATATGACATTCTTTCAAATATTTAACCCTGGCTATCATGTCTCCTTTACCTTCTCTTCTGCAGACTAAACATACCCAGCTCCCCAAGCGGCTCCTCATAGGGCATGTGTTTTCTGCATTTCAGTTGGTCAATAAGGATATTACTCTTTCGTGAATTTTAGACAGGGCATGGGTCTTTGCTCCAGGGCAGTCAGTACCATGGGCCACTTGGCATTGGTAGGACAGGGGTCTCACCTGTGACTAAGGGGGTGCGTAGTGATGGTGGGTGTGCCCTGTTTAGGAGGGCAAGCATCATGCACTCCCTACTGGCGTGAAGGACAGAGTGAAGTAGGGCCCTCCTGTCATTCTTTGGTTTCCCACTCTGAGCTGAAGGCTTGGGCTCATTGTTCAACAGGTGGATTGACTGGTACCTGGATTCATACCCTTGCATATGCCAACTCTATTTGTATCTGCAGCCAATATAGTTGTGGTCTTATTCCTTTCCAATTGTGTGTTCTGGTCTTTCCTTCAAAGGAAGTCACCTCTAATCATACAACACTCTTTTGTGAATTTTAGATTTTATTGTATTTTGTAGTATGGCCAATGGCTGTATGGCCAATGTGATTACCTCTGAATATGTTGGCATCTTATGTGTGTGCTACTTCCCTTATGAAAGTGGTTGTGCATAATTATCCAATGTGCAACATTCACTTTCAGTTCAGGACTGTGGAAGAGGAATTGTACATGTGGTGCCATTGCGCATGCAGCAGTACCTGCAGTCATTCATTCTGTTTTACATTCTGTTGTGCCTCCACTTGTGCTTCTGGCATACGTCTGATTGCATGACATTGCCCTTCAGTATCAGAGTTGTGGAACACAATGTGCAGTTCAACCTATAACGATTTATGCTATGCAATCCTGATGTTCGATCTCAGCCTTAGACTTTCTTGCTAAGCAAAAACAGAGCTCATGTATCCATCATATTACATGTAGATGTGTGTAAGGAAACTTCCTTACTACAAAGCTACTGTGGGAGCAGATAGTTCTCACTAGAAGGAAAGGAAGTGCCTAACCATCTGTCCTAACAGTTCTCTGAAATCCCCAAACTGCTTTTCCCCCGTTGTTGATTCCCTAATACAATTTAATTTTAAACCACACCCATGGCAGTGGTTCTGAGGGAGGCAGGAAGTTATGTACCTCTGCTCTTCTGTTTTCCCATTCTAAATGATGGTGACCCAAGTGGTGTTCTGTGTTGGCTTCAATATCAGCTGTGTGGGGTGATTAATCCACTCTGGATTTTAGTTCAAACTTTAAAGGAGCAATCCATGGTCCTGAACTTATTTGCAGGATGGGGCTCATCATCTTGGATACACTTTTAGTGTTTGGACTAAAACCCAGAACAGATTCAGCACCCTGCTGGCATCAGAACCATCACCACTGTCTCCTCTCCATGTTGATGTACATCAGGGTTGTGTGATGTGTTTGTTTTCCTTATTATGCCCCTGCTTATAACATACAGCAAACAGGCATTTGCTGGCTGGCAACACAGTAGTTAAATCAAACTGGGAAGCAAGATGTTTCAGGGGTGGGAGTGGAATGAGAAAGCCAGAAAACCATTTGTATTGACACTTGTTTTAAAACTAAGGACATAATTACCCTGTTGCAAGCCTGTGCTGCAGAGAAAGCATCTTGTTGGGAACTAATTAAAGAATTATCCAATGTTTAGCTTCTCACAGATAAAGAAGCGTAAGCTTTGAAGCAGAAGTGTTTGCAGTGAGCTTTTGAAAACTCTCTAAAGACTGAGGAGCTTAAGTCAGTTAAGCCTTTTCCTTTGCCAATTAGACAGCTTTTGAACTGTCTTTTAAAAATTATGATAGAAGCTGTCAGTGCCTCTGAAATGTGAGCAATTTACTTCTTAATCTCTATCCAGTGACACACTACAACATAATGCTATCAGTGGAGAAGCTGGTATCAGGCAAGGTGGAAGAAGAAGGGCTACAGATATCATTTCTAAGGCATGTTACGCGGTGCATACTTGCATTTAACTCAAATGCAAGATCATGTGTTCTGCTGTTTACAAACATCAGTGTCCTGAGGAAATTATTTGTGCAAAATTTCATTGCTATCCACAATAAACGTGGAAAAGCTGGGGAGCATCTAACAATAGCAACATCATTATCATTATCATCCTCATCATTGACGGATGGATGGAAATTTTATTCAGATCATTATCTTGTAAGAACTTTGCAAAATTCACATCTTGATGATATAAAAAAAAACCTTAAAAGCTGAAAATTCAAAGGTAGGAAATACTGAAACCAATAGATTTGTCCACCAAGGATTCATCTGCCACATTATTATTCAGAGACTGGAAAGATTCCAGTCTTACGTGTTCCAAGCATCTTTTATGTGATCATGGGGGAAAAATCGCTGTCTCTCAGTCTCAGGTCTTTTCTATGACAAAACAAGAATAATACTGACCTGCTACACAGTGTGGTTGTGAGGATAAGCAAAGAAATCCATTGTACAAAAGAAAATTCATTGTACAAAAGTAAAAGGTAAATTTTGAATAGCAGCAGCTCTTTCATTCTGTCTGTAGACATAAACAGGCAACAGGGTACTTGGAGGAATGAAAATGAAATTCTTTAGCTAGAATGCTCTTTTGTCCTTACACTAGGGCCATTTCTGCACTAGACTTTCATAGCACTATTATTCCACTTTCAACATGCTATGGAATCCTGGGGTTTGCAGTTTCTGGAGGGGCCGCTTGGCCCCTCTCGAAACTGCAAACCCCAGGATTCCATAGGACGTTGAAAGTGGAATAATAGCGCTATGAAAGTCTAGTGCGGAAATGGCTCAGTATAACTCATGTTGGATCAGCGGTTGCACCTTTTCAGTTACAGCAGAAGGGTGATATCCAGAACACGTTTGCAGAAGTGGTTCCAATGCCCTTCCCTGAATTGTTAAGTAGCTGCACAGCAGGGATCACAGCAGAGCTGAGGTTCACATTTAGTAACTGCTTATGCAATGGTGCATTCTCATGCAACTATGCAAATGTTTACAAATTGGATATATGCAAACATTAAAGTTGGATGGTGAATGAGGGCAGCCTGCCACAGGATTCAGAAAATGTCTTGGATGATTATGTATTCACTATGAAGTGATTTTACAATAGACACCACTGAGACGAGGATAAAAGAGGAGAACATGGAGGTTCACTATATTTTAATTGCACTTTGTGGGGACCAAAGAACAGAGGGCTTTCTTTGTTCACAAATGAAAGGCATTCTCACAAGTTACTCCTGAGGTGCCACTGTTTGAATTTGATTCTTACATAAGTCCTCTTCAGCCATCAAAGCTAATTACAACATATAATTCCTGCTTGGCAGCTCTGAGGTACTAGAAGTCACTATGGCCTTGATGGCTTCATCAGCTTGTGCTTGGATTTTTCAATGGGTAGAGAGGATAGAATAAAAGAAGTCTTGCCTGACAAGGTCATGAGGTAGAAATCACAATGAAACAGCACATTAACACCTTTAATTCTGTATAAGCCAGAGCAGTGGTAATCAATGTGGTGGCCCTGGGATCAGTGCCAGCCCTTCAGCCACAGGCTGCAGGTCCCTGGCTAGTTTCCAGGAAAGAAAGAAACAGTTGTAGTCAATGGGCACAAATACAGTGCCAGTCCCTGACATGATAGAAGAAAATAGTTACTGGAACCCTATATCACATAGGCAGAGACGTACTGAAAAGAAGGTGATGCCAGCATGCAGGGCCAATCCAAAAACATGTGATGCTTAAGGTAAAACCACTCTACATAATTCCACATAAAGAAGCCAACCATTTCGACTCTTACTTCAGCACTGATAGTAGGGCCATGTTCTCCACTGCAGCTGATGGCAACGCACAAATTTAGAGGTTGCAAGGCAGACTAATTGTCCCACTCATCTATCTTCTCCAACATCTTGGTGTTATGTTTATTGTCTTTGTCCCTTTCTGTTTATGTTGATGTCGCACCCCTTGGTGGAAATTGCATTATCCATATATATAAATGGTGCTTCCCCCAGCACCTGTACTCAGGTAGCTTTTACTTAATGGTAAGCTGGATGCTGACAGAATGTATGTAGCTATTACTATCCTATGGGATTTCACTCTAGTTCCAAGGCACCTAGAATTTGTACTGCAATTAGCAGTGGAGGCTGGGACAGAATGAAGTCCAAAACAAAATTAGAAGGCCTCTGTAAAAGTCTGCAGGCCCCAGTGTTTTGAGTGGTTCTGCTATCTAATATATAAAAGTCAAAGTTTATATGTTTGTCTGTGTCGGACAGAGAAGACCTCGTATGATTGGCTGTGTCAGATGAGAAGACCTCATATGATTGGCTGCCTGAGAAGATTCTATGGAATCCTGGGGTTTGCAGTTTAGGGAGGGGCCTTTAGAATTCTCAGCTAGAGAGCTCCTGGGCCTGGCTGGCTGCTGTGGAGATGAGGCCTAGCAGCAAGGAGGAGGGCAGTGTATTCCCTCAGAAACCAAACCTCTGTACGTTAACAACTCTGAATACAGATTGGATTGGGGAATATTGGGAAAAGTTACAGGTACCGGACTAGACAGTTTGGGAATTAGAGACACAGGATCTCAAATCTGCGTTTCTAACAAGTAAAAATAAAATAATAAAATAAAATAAAATCCCAGGCAGTGCTGGGTATATATGCCATGTCACATACAACTAAAACAACCCTTGGTGTCCGTTCCAAGTCTGCACAGTTTCTATGAGTCAAAAATTGCTCTCTACTTCAGGCCACCCATGTGATATAGTCCATGACATTATTGACCATATAAGAGGTCACACTTTTTTAGTTAGGGTGAGAAATCTTCTGCCCACAAGCCAAATGCAGACCTCTAGTCCTATCAGTTCAGACCCCTGAACTGTCCTCAGGCCATGTCCCCATCGTTGTTGCTGCTCTGGGTTTTATCTACATTATTTACTCCATTCTGCTCCATCTTCAACTACAGAACCTTGCACAAGTCAAGGAAAGAAACTGTTTTGATGCAAATATCTCATTTTCCTACCTGCTTGATTAGTGAACAAAGGTGAGATTCATATCTGTAACTTCACCCATTTTTCTAGGCTTGCTTGTTTTTGCTTTCAGCCCCATCCACTGCTGGAAGATGGATCTCCTAACAGATTTCCACTGAACTGATGTAGGCTTATAAATCATATATTCTGAGAATACAGTACACTGTTTATTGGGTGCACATGTGTGTGTGTGTGTGCTTACATGTTCATGGTTCCTATTATAAAGCAACTTTACAGAAGCTAGATAGGTCTGGGTTTGACCAGTGCTTGGATGGAAGAAGATCTGAAGAGATACTGGCTAGAACCTGTTGCTGACATAGCTTCACATAATTTGGGATTGTCTGTATGTGTGTTTTGTGGACATTCAGTAGGAAGGTATTCACAAGCTCCTTGTGCAGCATCCAAACACACCCCCACCAAGGTAGCTAATGGCTGGGAGGCACGGAGTGGTAAGCCAGCCAGGTAGCACCTGTTCCAGCCATAGTTCTGCAGCCAGGGAAAGAAAGCTAAAGTCGTTCTCCCAGGTTTCCAGCAAGTCACAGCTGGGACAGGCACTGCCTGGTCATGACCCCCATCTCCCAGCTAGTAAAGGGCTTTGGAAGTGCATCTGGGGCTTGTAAGATGCCTTCTAGGTGCAAGAACAACACAGAGCTGTGTGCATGTGAAGCATTGTGCTCCACAGGCCTGGACCACAGCCATTGTCTTCAGCATCATAGAGAAAAGGTGACATAGCTGTACAGAATGCAGAATATTTTTTTTTCTCTCTGCTATTCCTCCAGGCCTGTTTTCAGCCAGTGTTGTATAAGCCAGCAGCGTGCATGGAATTCAATAGTTTGGAATGTGTCCATGGAATAACCTTGTCCAATATTAAAATCAGTTGTGTTTGTGCTACATGTATGCTGCTGGAACATGATAGACTCTGATTTCAACCCCTTAAAATTAAATAAACGTGATAGTAAACTGAGGAAAAGAAGAGGTTGCATCATTAGTACTAGCTATCTTACTGCAAAACATCGTTAATATGGCGGGGGGAGACTCAGTTCTGCATGGCTGTAGCAATTGCTATAGAAGAGGAATAGCTTGTATTTACCATTCCTCAATGAAAACAGAGGAAGGGGAATTCAGCTTTCTGAAATGAATTCCCACAAAAAAGCAGGCGTTGCTCTTGCTACAGGGAGAAACTCCTGCACTGACCAAAGAAAACAAAATCAAATCTCAGAGAAAGGGTGCAGAAGTTTCTGCAGAGGATCAGATGGCTCCAGGTCTGAGGGTACCTTGAGCACCATGCCCTTGGGCATGCCATGCACCTCAAATGCAAAGGGGCCATAATAATAAATCTATACTGGAGCAAAAAGAGACAGGTTGCTTACTTTCAACCAGGCTGTCTACATAACCAAGACAGCCAATGTGAGATAGAACAGATGTGTGACTCAGACACTACATACGTGCGCTCCTCGCCATGTGGCCTTCAGGACTTTCTCTGGCATCCTTAGCCTCTACATTTTTGTCCTACAAATACCAGAATGCACCCCAGAACTATCTGGAAGCTGTAATTTGACATATTAATGCCACTTACCCCAGTCTATTTTTGGCCAAAAGAGATGTTTAGGAGCCTAAAGAGGCTTCGGGGAGCAACATGGCATAAAACTGCTAAACTATGCTGCAGAAGCATCCTAGGATGGAATCTGACATTTTAAAAAAAAAAACCAAAAAATTGTCAAGATCCTGGTGTGTGTTAGGAGAGGGCAACAATGGTACCTGGACCTTCAGAAGTTGCCTACTGCTGTATTAGCATAAAGCTGACACTTAAGAGCTCTAGATCCTAGTCTCATTGAGACAAGAAAGCTATTGGTTTTCTTCAGGCCAGTCACTCCTGTAGGAATATCTGGTATCTGTATCAAGCAGAGTGCAGCATAGCCAGTGCAATATGAACTTTGGGAATAAAGAAGAGGAAAATACTAAAGATCTCTTGTAAGGTAAAAAAAGGGGGGGAAAACCATATATTTGTTGTTTCAGGAAATCCATCTTGGATAGGAAAGGAGATAGATTTTAAAAAGGTTCCCTAACTTTTGGTAAGAGAGTCCCTAATAGCTGAATCTCATGTAAGCCATCCTGAGGCATGAGGCTCTTGGATGCTCCTTTTCCACACAAAGGACTAACTAACTTTTGGGAGAAGGAGGAAGTGACCTCTGCAGGCAGGAAGGAAGCAAAAAGGCTTGAGAACGTAGATGAAAGAGATAAACAGAGAGTGAAACAAAAGGACAGGGATGCTCTCTAGAGCTCTCTTTCACTAATCTATACAAGGCTTGATGCCTCTTTGCTTCCAACAACTCTCTCACAGCTTGCCCTGCCTCACCAGCTTTTTGTGAAGATGAAATGGGGAGATTGAGCTCCATATTCATTGGAGGAAAGGCAAGACATAAATGCAGTTAAATAAATAAATGATCCATGACTGGTGGTCATTCAGTGGCAGGACTAGCTTCCCCTGCTCTCTGGTCCTATCATGTATTCCTTGAACACATAGAGGGCTGGTATCTGAATCCTCTCAAAGCATGCATAAACATTCAGATAGACAGTGCAATTAGCAGACAGAACATGTCTCCGTGTGCCTTGTACATCCCAATCGGCACTGCCACTCCTGTAAGCATGTCTATCCACATATGAACAGAGTTGAGGTAAACACAGGACATTCTTAAGGTCCATGGTAGACTTCACTGATCTTGTAGTAGCTTCCAGATATATTGGACTACAACCGCATCATTTCCAGATAGTATGGCTAATGGTCATGCCCATTAGGGAAATGATGAAAATGGTAGTTCAGCACATATGAAGAGCAGTGCTAGACTGAAAAGTTTGCCCCAATGGTCATGGTACTGAGAATGATGGAAACTGTAATCCAGCACATCCACTGTGTTGAAGAGGTGCTCTGGGGGGATCTCTCTACATGGAGGCAATGTGCTCACATAGTTAAACACCATGTTCCATTGTCACATATAATGTGTTATATGATTTATAGGTACATGTTAAAGGTTTAGTGTGAAGCACTCCTCTCATAGTGAACAGAATTCAACTATGGTTCCTACTTTGTGAGAATTTTGCCTGTCTGGATTTCATGAATTTAACAAAAACAGCATACAAATATGATATGAATGATGCTGAGAAAGAGCTTTGATGTCAATTCAGCTAAATAAGAATTGTTTTGAAAGATCTGGCCATTTCAGTAAATCAATGAAAAGATGGAAAATAGTGGTACTGAAGGCATTCAGCCACCGGGCCAGTCACATGAAGGTCAGCTTCAGACATGTCAGATACTAGAGCCATACCTTCCTGGGATTGTGAGGACCACAGATTTTCATGACACTGAAGAGGCAAACACACTTGAACAGTCAGAACGCTTCATCTAGCAAGTCTGCTCATGCTTTCTTTTGATTACTGCAATAGCTGCTGATCCTCTGTGTATGCTAAGAAGAATAGCTAGGTTATGAGTATTAGAAACATACCTGCTTTGGACAGGTACACATAACACAATTGTCCCTTTCTCTTGCAGCTAGGGATGAAAAGAAATCTCATAATTATTCATTGTCAGCTTGAAAAAAACAGCCGTCCTGGCAGTTGGGAAATTCCACCAGGAAATATAATAGACTGGTGAGAATTTTGTGCAATTTTCTCCTGATATTCGACATCCCAAAGCATTGCATAGGAATTCTGTAGAGAAAAACACATGGCTTTTTGAGCAAAAAACACATTTTCCTGCATAGAATAATTCCATCGCAGCACTTTGGGACATTCAAATATGGGGAGAATACTCTGAAGGCAGAAAGAAAACTGCTATTATTCATCCTCATATGTGAGAATGAAATAGTTGAGGATTTACATTCTTACTTGCAGGTTAATATTAAATTTTTTAGTGTGGTCAAACAACTACTAGATGAGTCAAAGAAGCTGAACAGATTATCTTGTTTTGTTGTTGTTTGTTTTAAGCTGGATCTGTGATTTGTCTAGCCTTGTTCTGTCTATTCTGGCTGTAGCTCTCCAACTTCTTGGACAGATGTCTTCTGTCTCTAACTTGGGACGGGTGAGAATTTCATCAGGACCAACATTTCACTGGAAGACTTTCTACATTCCACAACTTAACACCATTTTCACTGATGCAAATATTCCTTAGCAGATGTTATTTTCTACTTTCTCTCTCTTCCCCCAAATTTTAGGGCCTACAATGCCTATTAAATCTTGAGTTTTACAGTGCTTGTAAAATCATATGTTTTGGTTTAACATGCAGAACTAGCAAATAAATGACCAATGTTGGATTAGAGATAACAGTTTTAAAGTACTACATGATCTGCTTCTCTCCAAATGTTTTTTTAGATGATTTATACTGAAATTAGAGGAACCAACATGAATTTTGAGACTTGGGGATGTCAAGAGTAACACCATGTACAAAGGGCTATATTTCAGTGACTGTTGAAATGCTTCTTCAGCCTGGGCTAATCCTCTCCACACATTGAGACTCTCCATCCTTAATCACAATCAGCACATAGATTCTTCCAGATGCAACATATCACCACAGCAGCTCTAAGACAAACCAGTCACTTTCTCATCTCTCATCCCCCTCCAGAGAAATCAGACTCGACTCTGTGAAAGCCCTTGGCTAGGATCAAGGACCAAAGTCTCTTATCTGTTAGCTGTACTGGGAGGATTTACCGCTGTGGGAGTCCAGCAGAGGAACCAAATAAGATGTTGCATTAACTAGGGTTGCCAGCAGGGGAGAACTGCTATACTTGAAATCTTTAGTTCAGTTGCTGTAATATTTCTTTTAGCCATTAAAGAGAGAGAGAGAGAGAAGTCTTGTTCTGGTTTTTTCCCCCACAGAGTGTTTCTACCAGTGAAAGCCGTTCTCTTCTCCAGGAGCACACAAGTCAGCCTGGAGATACTATAGACACACATGAATACACTACGTCTACATCAACTGTGGAAAAGATTTTCTGCCACAATGTTCTCTTTTTAGCCCGTTCTTCTTTTTCTTTAATTCAACTCCTTGTGATCCTTTTCTTCTTTGGTTCACCACAGGCTGCTCAAAGTTTCCCTCTCTGTAAACCACCTCCCTTTCTCACTCTCCCGTAGCACTTTTTCCTTCCTCTGAATCCTATTAGCACAGGTCCTGTTATTTCTAGCTGCAACATAATGTCTCACTTCCACCTCTTCCTTTTTCCTTCCCCATGACCACCTAGTCTAACTGCAGTCCCATATTTAAGTTACCTCTCTTATACTTCTGTAGTCCAAAGGATTCTGCACCTCTGAAATGTACTGCTGCTGCTGTTGTGCGATTGTAATAATTTCTGACACGTGGAGAGCTTAAGGGAGCTTATCATGAGGTTTTCTTGGCAAGATTTGTTTAGAAATGGGTTGCCTTTGTTTTCCTCTGAGACTGAGAGAGTGTGATCTGCCCAAAGTCACCCAGTGGCTTTGAGCAGAGCTGAGTGGGGATTCAAATCATTATTTCCTGGCGTACTAGCCCTATCGTCAAACAACATTATAGTGTCTTTCCCAGAACCAAATGCCCTAAATGGAAAAGCATTACAAGTGTGTTTGGAATCCCCCCAAGAAAGCATATATTCAGGTGGGGTTGCTAGAGCTGGCTTTCCGATCTTCAGTTGTAAGGAAATTTAAGAGGCTTAGAGACTTCTAATGATAGAGGAAAGTCTCATTTAACTAGAACAATATGGTACAAACCCCAGGATTCCATAGGATGTTGAAAGTGGAATAATAGCACTATAACAGTCTAGTGCGGAATGGCCATGGTTGTTGGTTTCCTACATTTAACTCCCATTTTCTTCCACTAAGCTCAAGGTGACAAACACAGATCTTCATAAACTTTATCTTCACAAACATGCTTTGAGGTGGGTCAGGTTAAGAATGAGTGATAATCAAGCCAGCATTCTCTTAGTGACATGCAAAAGTATATTTGCCTTATACATGGGTATACATTTGCCATTATTATTGTTGTTGATGTGGAAATTCATAAACTCATTGTAAATCATAAACCACAAGTCTAACCCCCTGTCATTTAGGACTACAAAACTGAAGCACTCCTGAAAGACACCCATCCACAGTTAAAAAAAAAAATTCTTCCTGATGTTTAGGCGGAATCGCAAATTCACTGGCTTGTGTTCTAGTCTCTGGAGCAGTAGAAAACAAACTTGCTCTATCTTCTACACAATGGCCTTTCAGATATTCAAAGATACCTGCTTCACCTCTCTGTCTTCTCTTCTCCAAGCTAAACATACCATCTCCTCAAGTCATTCCTCACACAGCTTGGTTTCTAGGCCTTTGATTATCTTGTTGCAGCTTGTTGATATCCTTCATGAATTATGATATCCAGAATTGGTTACAATATTCCAAGTGAAGTCTGATCAAAGAAGAAAGCAGCACTACTACTTCCCTCACTCTGGACACTATATTCCTGTTGATGCAACCCATAATGGCACTGGCTTTTTTGGCCACTGGTACGGGTATTCCCTTCCTCGCTCTGCATATCTGAAGCACGAGTCCCCATAACCAGATACGAACCAATGGCATCATCTGTTGAAATCTCCAGAGACCTTCAATGGATTTCAGCAGTTGTTCTCAGCTTGCATCTAGAGACATAGCCAAATGAAGGACTTGGCAAGGGGGGTGACTATTGCAGCACAACAGTGAGTTGGGGATGGTGATAAGGGAACCATAGTGGAGTTCTGCATGTGGAACTCTTGCACTACATTTTTTTTTACCTAAGTGGGGATTTAAATCTGGATCTCCTAAATCTCCAGTCCATCACTGTCACCACCACACCACAATGGCTGGTTTAGAGCCAGACTAAATCAAACATGTGTGTTTGTGTGTATGTACGTGCCCTCAAGTTGCCTGTTGACTTATGGCAACCTTGTAAATTTCACAAGAGTTTTGTCAGGCAAGAAGTACTCAGAGGAGGGTTTCCCAATTCTTTCCTCTGAAAGCCCACACCATCTGGTATTTGTTGGCAGTCTTCCATCCAAGTACTAACCAGGGATGACCCTGCTTAGTTTCCAAAATCAGATGGAATCTGTTGCCTTTAGAATATCTAGGCATAGATATATTAATATATTAGATATATTAATATATATTAATCATGATGCCTAATTGAAGTGACAATGGATCTATTCTCTTTGAAAAATAAATCTGAATCCAACCCAATGGATTGGAAAGAATTTATTGGTATTGACAAGCACAGCTTCTTCAATGGCAAGAATTTTTTTTCTCCTGAATGTATCCAGAGGTGGTGGTGGTTGTTGATCTGATCTTGTCTCTTGAGAAAATGGAAATGGAATTGCAATGGTGGTGGAGCAATGGCAGCAAAGCCTTCAGTTGCCACAAGTGGGCGGTTTAAAGAAGCTTAGGAGAGAGATGGAAACTGGAGACAGTTCCTGTCCCTTTGTTGGTTAGGTAGAAGGGAGAATTTCAGCAGATGTTGCTTATTGGCTGGTGGTGTGATGAGCAACATCTGTTGAAACTCCTCCTTTACATAACCATTAAAGATACAGCAGCTATCTCTAGTTTTCACTCTGGTGAGACTACTAGTAGCAGAAAGAGCTCAGGAATGCTACTTTTTAAAGCTACAACTCCTACAGTCCCCGTGGACGTCTCTGAACCCTTAGGCAACCATGGTTAGCAGCCAGGTTGGTTGGGGGAATTATAGTTGTATCCCAAAAAAATAACAAGCAGACAGAAGGGAGTTTTTCTATTTTCCTATAGTGTCTCAGCCATTCTTCTCCACAGCTTAAGATTGCTTCCTCAGTGACACCAACTTTTTTCATTCTATCGGCAGCTTCTGTGAATTGCCTCTCAACCCAAGGTCCAGCCACAATTGTCTGTAATGAACAGATTGTTATGAACAGTGGTTTCATGTGCCACAGAAATGTCTAGCATTATAAAGTCACGGATACCCCCAGTTTCTCAGTAGATACAACAGTGAAGTGTATTATCAAGCCAGAGCAGAATATGATGTAACCCAGTGTTTTATTTACTGCTGCAGCACTTTATTTCATTCCACATTAAAAAAAATAAAAATAAAATAGGAAGTGTGAGTTGGAGGGCAAAATTCCACAGTATGGATCAGTATCCAGCCCATTTGCCAGCAACAATGACCAGCACTCAACCTGGCAAAAGATAGGTCCAAAAAATTCACGCAGAAAGATTATTTGAGGGAGTAAATGACAAAGAAATAAAAAGAGATATTCGCCAGCAAATAGATGTACTTCCCATACAAGCAATATTAGAATGAATTACACTGAAAAGTAACATTATACTATCACATCAACAAGGATGAATAGAACACTGTTATGGGATTCAAAAATGAAGGCAGAATTTCTGAAGTTATTACCTTACAGGAAGAAAGGAAAACTGAAGGGAATCTGAGATTTATCAGTCTAGCAAATCTCTAAGAATGCACTCAAATTTAAAAATAAAAAAGCTTCTCTTTGCAAATACATGAAGAACAGTGGCTTTTTTTCCCTAACAATATGATTCCACAGTTCATATAATTTGTTTTGATAAAAGATTTTGTCAGGTGTGCTTCATGTGTATAGGAATCGGATTTGGAAAGATAATAATTGGACTGTATTCTTTTAATTGAGTGGACCATTTGACCAAGCAGTGAAGACTGCAGTCTATGAACTCAATAGTTTACATAAAATATCTATTTTTTTTTTTGACAAATAGGATTATATTGTTATTCCATGTAATGTTGGTTTACCATGGCCTGCATCCTACTGTAAATTCTAGCTAGAGTATCTGTCTGTTTACTCACCAGTCAACAATTGATTCAGTGGGTTTATTCTATTTAGGACTTACCAATAGAGTTCATGACCATATTTGGACAAATTAAGGCCATTTCCACACAGGCTAAAAAAAACGGTGCAGAGCATCCTACAAAGAGGACGTCTGCACCACAGAGTGGACTAGGTTGGGATACTTTTTGTAATTCTGCACCTCAGTCTGCTCCGGAACGTCCAGAAGTGGTTGCGCAGCATGCTTTTTAAAGACCTGTTTAAACAGGTCTTTCAAAAGCACGGAGCGCGCCACTCCATTCCGGCACTCCGGTGCAGATTTGCAGGCTCGCACCAGTGCCAGCCTGCAGATCTGCCAGGGGCGGGCTTTAGGCTGGCGAGCTTCAGCGGAGCCTCCACCAACCGGAAGCCACCATTTTCATCCCTGGAGCAGCATGGAGCGGCGGCCACGCACTGCTCCGGAGCAGCCTGGACTACAGCGTCGAGCCAAGAAGTCCAGTAAGTACTGGCACAGGGCGTTTCCACCGCCACGTGTGGAAATGGCCTAAGATATTGGTAAGGGAGATCTGAGGTAAAAATTCAAGTGTCTAGTAATAATATTTTCTTTAGGGTTACCATCCATCCTGTCTTCCCAGACATTTCCTCTTTTTCAGAGCTAAAATATCTGTCCAGGCAGATTTGAAAGCGAAGGCAAAATTGTTGTCTTTTAAATACAGTGAAGGTTGGGAATACTTCTAGAAGCTATTATCCTAGCATATATAGCAGATGTATTTAACATAAGAATCATCTTGGTGATCAATGACTTGAAACAGTCAGTCAATAAATGTGTCTGCTTTTTTGCTTTACAAAATATGGCAACCCTATTTTGTTAATGCTACATGCACTGAAATCATTTTATGCTTCTGCCTCCAACCCTCTCCCCGATTTCAGTCTCCCTCAGGTACTCTCTCTTAGTGACAAAAACAAAGCCAGAAGAGACTGAACAGAGAAATCAGCTGTTTTCTGTTCATCATTTAACTGGAGCTCTATTACTACTATCAAATCTGAAACCAATTGACACTGGATTTGGAATTATTTCAGATGCTTCACTTACTATTTACTCAACCTTGGAGTCATCACAAATTTTGGAAAAAAAAGATGGTTCAATAAAATATTCAGATACTTCACCACCCTTAGATACCTAGATATCCTTCTAGCGAGCACACAAGTTTTTCAAGTTCTCAAATGCTCCAGGGACTAAGCAGAATGAGTGGGCAGGCTTTTCTTATCTATGACTGGTAAGGCCAGCTATTGCAGAAAAAATGAGAAGGAAGCAACACACGTTGCATGAAATCTGTCTGCCAACTCCTGAGAATGTGTGGTACGCCTCCCGAACAAAACATGCACAGTTCCTGAGATGAAATCTTCCTCTACCTCGGTTTCCTCCGTTTTGATTTGTGTCTTTTAAAAAGCCGGAGATTAAATTAAATTTTGATAGGTCTGTTTGCAGGGAAATGAGGGAGAAGTGCGATTTCCATAGCTTTGAAAAGTTCATTTTTGCTGCAAGTTGACAATGTAGCTGGTAGATTCTGGGAAGTATAGTCCAAAAAGTGATACCTATTTTTTCACACATGTATGGGATGGCAACCTATTATCAACCCTGTCTTCCTTCAATTCACAGAAAGCTCTTTGATGTTGCTACTACTGCTCTGACTGGAAGGGGATTTTCACAACTTTCTTTTTCCAGATCTCCCCTTCACTAACCTTCATGCTGTTCTGGAGCATCTCCCAAGCTCCAGAAGACTGGGGTAGGATAAAGGGGAGCTGTGTATAAGGAATCAGCTAAAAGGTCCTCTTTCCTTCAAGAATTTCTGGTAGATCAAGGGAATTCTGTGAATGGGAAGCCACTGTTAGATGCCTGCCCAGATGTAACCACGTTAGGTGAATTTGCTAATATTTTCTTTTCACAACTATCCATTAAACATAAGAAGAGTGTAAGTGGGAGGGGGCAGAGGGAGCAAGTCTTGCCCCATTCCCTTCTACAGATAGAATTACACAGTGTCTGATCTTCAAATGTCTACACAACTCAGCTGGGATAGGCACATGTGGAATGTACTGGTACAATTTCTTCCTAAACAATGCAAGCTGTTTATGTGTTGATCACAAAAGAGGAGTCTGATCACTCACTAAAACAGATGGAATGCATTGGTGAGGATACCAAATGTATGGAGTCTAGTCTGAGCGGATCACTTCTTCTTGAAATGAAACAAGAGTTGTATTCTGAGGTCACATAGCAATCTCATCCAAACTTGTAAAGCCATGCGAGCAAACGGGATATTTGAGAGGAAATGGAAAGATTCAGAAGAATCTTATAAATCAGACATCAAATTGGCCAATAAGAGAGTTATCTTTTCTGGAACAAACAACTGCCACTTTGTTATAAAAAGTGTTGCTTTTACATGCTGCATTGCTAAGTGTCTGAAATATTCTCAGGATGAAAAATGTTAAGGCTGGACAATACCTCAGTATTTGTCTTGTTCACTGGCTCCAGTTCTGGGATAAGCAACTGGCTTGTCTGGAAATAAGGTGATATAATAACTGCCATTCCTGCATTAAAGGGGAACAGCAGGAAATGAATTGGCTGAGGAAGGGGCTGGTTAGTATGAAAAAGAAAAATGGGAATTGCCAAAGTCAATTATGGTACTGGGAGGATATGAAACACGGAAAAGAAGACACACATGGAAAAACAAACTGAATCTCTGATACAATGTTCACAATATCACTAAAGATCACTAAAAATATCTAAAACAAAAAATATCACTAAAGATATCAATTAAGACAGTGAATTTATCCTGACAGATGTGTTATATTAGTCTTCTTTCCTAAAATCGAGAATATTTTGTAGAATAACTATTGGATCTCCCATTCTAAGCATGATCCATACTAAGTGCTGAACATCCACAGTTCTATTATTTATTGAGTAAAATAGCATAGAAAACTTACTCAGTGATTATCTTTTATCTTTTAAAAAGTAAAACAAGAGTAAGAAAATGTATGCTTGATCATTATTAATCCTGTCTCTGTACAACTAATGGCTCAAAGGTAGGAAGGGAATATTTACTTGTAGTAATGTTAACATGTGGGACTGAGTAATTTCTCCCTACTCAATTTAAATATATATCAAAATAAACCTACACACATATCTAACTGCAGTGATGCTCTGATGTAGCAGGATAGAGACTATAAACTTTACTCCAGAACAATTTCATAGAGTGTCTTCCAGCAAGGTGATGTTTTATGGTATTGCATAGCAACTGGTATATCCCATCCAACACATACTTGTGTGTGCTGGCACAACTAATCTTAGGATTGAGCTATAAGGCTACAGTACTCAAAACATTTTCTCATGGATTCACAAACAGTGATTAGTTTGTAACTGCTGTACAATCCAAGCCCCACTGACATCAGATCAAAAACATACAGTGCAATCCTATCCCTATCTCCTTAGAAGTTAGTGTGATTGAGTCAATGAGACTTGCTTCCCAGCAGAGCTGCCATGTTAATCACAGATCTGAACTAATCAAAATGGTATTGCATTATCACTCAACTGGTCACAATTATCCAACGTGCTTTTGCCAAATCTAATGAATGCGCACTGGACAACCAGAACTCCATTTCTCTCAGACAAAGTGTGACTGATGGAAGATCAGTTTTAAAAAGAAAAATGAAAAATACTGTTGGCTAGATGAATTCTTGGCATACATGCATTTAGCTTGTCTTCAACTTAAAATGCAAAGTTTACAAATTTGGGCAGGAGCTCAGGTGTGGGGGCTGGAAGGTTTAACAAATGAAGGCTTTTTTTAAGAAAAATGAAAAGTCATACACACATCCATCACACTTAAGAAAATGGTTTTTTCACAAAACAGTAGACAGCTGCCCAACTGCCTCCACCTCTGTTCTGGGGCTCTAAAAGGCAAAGTGATGGAACTGCCACTGCTGCTTGGCTTTAGCAACATGGATCAAATCATTTTATGACAAATTGGAGGCTAATCCCTTTTTCCCCCCCTGTTTTTAGAAGTTAATGACATAAGCCAATAAAACCAATAGTCTGTGCAGTAAAGTGACAAGGCAGTCCATGAAAGGCCCCACGCTGACCATAATGACCTTGGCTCTTGATAAATATCTTGTTCCATTTTGCATCTCTGATTGCTTGTGTTGCCCATCTGCCATAGTCTGCCACACAGGATCCTTTGTAAAAGCTCCATCCCATTGAAAAAGACCAAGGTAAATAAAGTGCAAATAAGACTCAAGTTTCCCCCAGATCTTTCAAATGTTTAGTATCTTTATTACCAGTGTTGCCAACTTGATCTTGACATTAGTGGGAAGCTTGATGATATTCTTCACTTTCTAAAACCCTGGGAGGCATTTCTTCAGTTAAAGGCAAGTAGAAAAGAGGGGTGCTTTATGCCAAAGAGGTGTGTGATACGAAGCTGTTGTGAGTACCATCGCTGTAATATGCAAATACAAGAGAGTGCCAAAAATCGTGCATTTCTGCAAGTAAAAAGAGTGTCCAATAATCATCAGAAACAGACCATGTTGCCTTTGGATCTTATTGCTTGCAAACAGTCCCCAGTTCATCACTGAAAAAAGTTGTATTGAGTAAACTCAGTCTTCATTAAGAACTGCATCTGTCTTCCCTGCATCTGCAATGAAAAATGGAAGATATGTTTAAATCCAAAAACATACTAGGGAAGACCTACACAATACTCATAAGACTATATGTTTGGTATAACTCATTGCTGATTATTTGTGTATTTATTTAAATAATTTATATACTGCTTGTTTTTTCACCAAAGACAATCCTAGGATGGTGTATATAAAATTATACCATATGAATTCATAAAATTTTATATACACAAACCCTAGGATAGTATACATAAAATTACAACAATGAAACAAAGGGGGATTAAAAAAACAATTAGCACACAGAAATCTAGATAAATTTACATTGTGATTTTAATTCGTTTTCAACATTCTTCTCAAACAGAAGCAATTTAATTGGTTGCTGAAAAGAATACAGAGTTACCGCCAAGTACATTGCCCTCAGGAGGTGTTCCAAAGTGGAGGCATTATCATGGTGAATAGCAAACTTCTCTCAGTTATGGTACATGGAGAAGTCACTCTGATGATCTCAAGATAAGAGAAGATTCATTCTTTCAATGTGCCAAGCACTTTAACATGGTGTGGGAAGCCACTGGGCACTAGCAGTATGTATGTATGTCAAGGGGAGTGACACTGGCCAAGGATCTCTCAGAGACAATAGCAATAGCATTTTAGCTACCGCCTCTTAGCAAACATAGAAGGAGGCACCAGTAAATGACTTCTGGATGTCTTTCACCTCAAAAACCCTATGATGAGACAATCCAAAATGAAATAAGAGACAGTGCTGGAAAGTGAAACCTCGGGTAAGAAGACACTCAGCTAGCTATTGGGAACAGAAGAGCACAAGTACAAACAGCATTGTCTCTAATAATGCAAGTGGACTCAAGCTGAAAGGACTTTCAGCTGCTGGCATGCACAGATGTGAAGCTGAGCACACAAGAGGAACATGGAATGTGAGAAGTATGAATCAAAGGACATTAAAAATTGTAGAACAAGAAATGGGACATAGAAACATTGCAATACTTGTGATCAGTGTGCTAAAGTGGACAGAAATGGGACATTTTCAATTGGATAATTCATAGTGGTTTTGCTCTGGAAATGACAGTGTAAGAAGAAACAAGATAGCATTACCAGTGAGGCAAGATGCAGCAAAAGCAGATGGGATATAATGCAAACTCTGACCAAATAATATCAATAACACTTCACAGAAAACCTATCAGTATAACCATAGACTAAATTTATGCTCCAACTACAGAGACAGAGGAGGAAGAAAATGAAAAAATTCTATGTAGACATCAAGAAGGAAACTGATCAAACTGACTAGGACATTTCTTTTGTTCTTCCCGTTTTTATGTATGGGTTGTGAAAACTGAAGAAGCTGATAGGAAGAAAATCAACTCATTTGAAATGTGGTGCTGCATGAGAGTTCTACGGACTGTCAAAAAGACAAATCAACCAGTCCTAGAACAAATCAAGCCTGAACTTTCCCTAGAAGCCAAAATAACTAAACTAAGGCTGTTGTACTTTGGACACATCATAAGATGACACAGCTCACTGGAAAAATGTAATGCCTGCTAAATAAGAAGGCAGTAGGAAAAGGGGATGGACTGATTCAATCAAGAAAGCCATGGCCCTGGAGTTTGCAAGCCTTGAACAAAGCTGTAGACAACCAGGGCTCTTTGAAATCTCTCATTCATAGATTCACTATGAGATGAAGCTGACTTGATGAGAAATAACAAGAACAACAACAATGAACTTTGAACTGGGCAAGGAAGTGAACAAGAAGCCAGTGTAATTCTTCACAAAATTGATATAATGGTTCCATTTAGGTAACTTAGGGAGAATCCTAACACCTTGATTTTTAGTGAGAGTCTTAGCCATTAAAACTTCTGAACTGTTTTCAAGAGCAGTCCTACATATGACATATTATAGTAATCTAATCTGGAAGATATAAGACCATAAATCGCATAATGTATATAATGCACAGCTGGAAAGCCATATAAAGCTTGTAGAAAGTGCTTCAGTTTACTAGCCTTCACTTTCCCCATGCTCTCATCTAAACAGAGATTCATCACCTCTCCAGCCTGACCTGATTGAGATATCTTTGAAACAGAGCTAGGACTCCTTATTGTATTGTTAGAGCTGAAAGGGAGAATTTAGACAAGGAGCACACTTCTTGAGGAAAGCTTGGAAGCACAATAATATTAAGAGGGAGGAATTTTGTTTTATTTTATTTTAACCACTATAAGGATGTCCAGAAAAACAATTAAAATTTTAATAAGTGATACTTCTTAGTTTATGTAAGCCAGGATTCCAGACCTAAAAGCTCAATATGAGGTCGCACAGCCTCCCTGTCATAATATAGGCCATGTAGAGCCTGGGTTCTTATATATGCTTATGTTACGTAGTGCATAAATTCTGCTAATGCTATGCTTGCTGTCATGTCGAAGGGTATACCTGCAAACACCTGCATGTGTTGAATTCCTATAATGTAACCAGGAAAGTGTATGAGTAGCTGGAGAGTGAAGCGGGAAGGGAAGTGTGTTATGAGAATGAAGTATGTTGACATAACAGAAATGACTAAGAAAGTGAGTCAACAACTGTTTAAGGCTGAAAAAGTCTGAGAAAGCACCAGCCTGGGAAAAACAGGGCAATGCTTTACTAATCAGTGAAAGCTTAGCATGTGTGAATTTGTAATAGTTTGCTTGTAAGAAAATGTATGAATCCTGTGCAATTCAGACCTGGCAACTTCTGTGGAAGTGTGCAGTTGTTACTCGTGACTATCCTTTGCATAAACTGTTAACTTCAGAATATGTTCTTTGGAACAAAGGGTTATCCTGTACATGACACTAATCCTCCTCTTGATTTTAATCTCCCCCTCCTCCTCCTTTTTTCTGACTGTTTATGTTGTTAAAAAAAAAAGCTACTACAGTTGCTCAAGGCAATTATTTTTTTTGTGCCCTTTAAAAAAATCTATTTCTAGTTGCCCTGTTTCTATGATTGCTTCTTGACAAACATTTCTTTAACAGGTTGCCTTGGGGTCCTGTATTAATTGTGAGGAAGTTATACAGTCTTTGTTCAGTCACCCTGTATTTATTTTTCAGTTGCCTGGTGTCTTGAACTTATTTTAATATGCCTAGATTTGGTATTTGTCTGTACTAGCGAGACTTGGCAGTGACTTCTGAGACAAGTCTTTTGCACTGTGTTTTGTGCCATCTTTATTTTTTATTTTTGTATCTGGCTTTGACTTTTGAGAACTTCTTGCATGGACCCTGAAATGGGGGTGGGAGTGGCTGGGGAGTGCGACTCAAGCCCGCTCTAAAACTACTCTGAAGACATGAGATGCCCCTCTGAAATGAATATGTAAGATTGGACCGCCAAGACTCCTATGTATTTGAACTGCCTTAGGAATTATCAATGAACAGTGTACTAAATGAACATTATTTTACTCTATTATTATTTGTGTTCATGGTACGCAGATTGTTACCACTTTCAGTTGAATTATGCTGATGCTCATGCTGATTGTTTTAGCGCAAAATGTTGTGTTTTTACTGTGTTGTTAAAAAAAGAAAAAGAAAACACTTCCGGTCGCATGGCGTGCGCGAGCAGTCGCACGGAGTGAATTCGCAAACTCCGTGCAACCTCCCGCTGGATTCCAGCTGCTTTTTTTAACAACCGATTAGCGGCTCGACACCCCCCCGGTAAAGGGGGTGCAGAGGAGCTCGAAGGGGGCCCCGGAACTGAAGCCGAGCTCCCTCTGTTAAGAGGGAACGAGAGGCTTCAGGGGAGCCGAAGAGCCTAAGACGGACTCAGCAGGGACGCCGCTTTTGTGGCACAAGTGCCGCCGCCGACTTTTAAAGAAGAAGACTCAATTTAATATCAACAATAAGCAGTTGATCTAGTTCTCTATTTCACAAATACAGCAACAATAACGTACTTACAGCAGTGAACAGGAATGGACATACAACGCAACCCAGCCGAACGTGAGTAAACAAAGCTGGGGGACATTTTTTTTCTTTTTTTTGCCCTCCAGATGATCGTGTCTAAATAAAGGTGGAGGATAGTTTTTTTTAAGGCTACGATTGATTAAGAGGGACTGAAATAATTCGACAGATTTGACAGACGTTTTGGGAATTGAACTAAAAGAGAAAGTTGGAGTAGTTACATGGCTTTTTGAAAATCCACCTCACCTTCTTGCTCAAATCCATCAAGAGATATTACAGCAGGAGAGACAAGAAGAAACAATAAAGGAAACAATGATTTTATGGGCTCAAAATATTGGTCATTCAATTCAATTAGAGTCTTGGGAGCAGAGTTGGAAAAAACACAGAAATTTACAGTAGCCCAGAATTTGAGAGAGAACTATTACAAACTATTTCACAGATGGTATATGACACCAGATAAACTGAGAAGGATTTATAATACAGGTACTGGACAGTGCTGGAAATGTCAGAAGGAGGTCGGTACGATATATCATATGTGGTGGACATGCTTAAAAGCTAAGAAATATTGGAATGGAGTACATAATGTGATTTGTACATTAGTGAAAGGTCAGTTTGCTAAGACACCTGAATTGTATTTGCTAAATATGACTGCTATAATAGAGGGTGCTGGTATAAAGAAGCATTGGAGAATATTACTGTACATGATAACAACAGCTCGTATTGAATATGCAAAGTTATGGAAAACTCAGCAAACACCTACAATAGAACAATGGTGGGCTACATTTATTGAAAATAAAAATGCGGACATGGTCTCCCAGAGATTAAAGGGGAAATCAGACGATGAGATACAGAAAGAATGGCAAATTGTAACGGGTAATTGCTGGGTTTTAACAGCTGGAAATACGTTATTCATGATTAAAGCTATATTACGTGTGGGCGACAGGTATATATCATGAAGCGGAAATATGAAGAATGAAATGTAAGAACTATCAGATAAACTAACAGTATAATGTTGTACAGTACCTTAAGTTTCTAGAAATCTGGAAAATGGAATCTAGATCAATGTGGAAGATCAGATATATTTCTAATGAAGCTGACAATTGAATATGTATGTTTTTTATAATGAGAATTTTGAATAAAATGATTTAAAAAAAGAAAAAGAAAAAGAAAGAAATACCTTGTTGAGTAATTAGAATTAATAATGACCTGCCTCCCCTACTTGTGACATTGTTTTTCCTGTTTCAATGGGACTTATAAGTCACCTTTGAAATTAATTTGAGTAGCTTAGCACCCCCTCCAGTTCTGCACACATGGTCTCAGCCTGTTGATTCTGCTTCCTTCTATGTGCAATGTGGGTTGTTGAGGGACTAGGAGAATATATTTGAAAGGAGTACTTTTGTGTTGCTGTGTGTGTCATTATTGTTATCAAGATCTCTGAAACATTCTATAAATGTCTGTAAGATAGCAGAATGTTTGTAAGTGAGCATAATTATTAAAAATAGTTGTATTTTCAAATATCTGTTTATGTATGTTTTACTCCCATCCATGATAAGCTATGTGAAAAATGTTCAAAGCACTTTTTTTAAGGCGGTTATCTGTGAAAGCTCTTGGTGATAATGTAGCGGTCTACATAAAGGAAAAGGATACAAACCATTGTGTTAATAGGTACAGATAAATTTTTTAATTTGCCAAGGGTGGGTCTGGTTAGGTTTCATTTCTGTGGGATCTACTTTGTTTTTTTACTACAATCTCAAGATTCATAGAATCATAGAAACGTAGAGTTGGAAGAGACCACACGGGCCATCCAGTCCAACCCCCTGCCATGCAGGAACACCCTCAAAGCACTCCCGACAGATGGCCATCCAGCCTCTGCTTAAAAACCTCCAAAGAAGGAGACTCCACCACACTCCGAGGCAGCATATTCCACTGCCGGACAGCCCTGACTGTCAGGAAGTTCTTCCTGAGGTTCAGGTGGAATCTCCTTTCCTGCAGCTTGAATCCACTGCTCCTCGTCCTGGTCTCTGGAGCAGCAGAAAACAAGCCCTATCCTTCCTCTACATGGCATCCCTTCAAATATTTAAACATGGCTATCATGTCCCCTCTTAACCTTCTCTTCTGCAGACTAAACATACCCAGCTCTCTAAGTCTATCCTCATAGGGCATGGCTTCCAGGCCCCTCACCATTTTGGTCACCCTCCTCTGGACTTGCTCCAGCTTGACCATGTCCTTCTTGAATTGGGGTGCCCAGAACTGGACACAGTATTCAAGATGAGGTCTAACCAAAGCAGAGTAGAGTGGTACCAGTACCTCCCTCGATCTAGACACCATACACCTATTGATGCGGCTGAGAATTGCATTGGCTTTCTTGGCTGCCGCATCACACTGCTGACTCATGTTCAGCTTGCGGTCTATTAAGACTCCTAGATCCCTTTCACACGTACTGCTATTCAGCCACATGTCCCCCATCCTATATTTCTGTATTCCATTTTTTCTACCTAAGTGTAGGACCTTACACTTCTCTCTGTTGAATTTCATTTTGTTAGCCTTGGCCCAGCTCTCCAATCTGTCCAGGTCATTTTGAATTTTGATCCTGTCCTCTGGTGTATTAGCAACCCCTCCCAATTTGGTGTCATCTGCAAATTTGATGAGCATGCCCTCTATTCCTTCATCCAAGTCTTTGATGGAGATATTGAACAGCACTGGGCCCAGGACAGAACCCTGTGACGCCCCGCTAGTCACTTCTCTCCAGGATGAAAAGCAGCCATTGGTGAGCACCCTTTGGGAATGGTCAGTCAACCAGTTACAGATCCACCTGACAGTAGCCCTGTCCAGCCCACATTTTACTAGCTTCTTTGCAAGAATGTCATGGGGAACTTTGTCAAAGGCCTTACTGAAATCAAGAAATGCTACATCCACAGCATTCCCTTCATCTATCAAGCTAGTGACTCTATCATAATAAGAGATAAGATTAGTCTGGCATGACTTATTTTTGAGAAATCCATGTTGACTTCTCATGATTACTGCATTGCTTTCTAAGTGATTAGAAACTGACTGCTTAATGATCTGCTCCAGGATCTTTCCGGGTACTGACGTCAGACTGACTGGGCAATAATTATTTGGGTCCTCTTTTTTTCCCTTCTTGAAGATGGGGACAACATTTGCCCTCCTGCAGTCTGCTGGAACTTTTCCTGTCCTCCAAGATTTCTCAAAGATTATAGCAAGCGGTTCTGAAATGACCTTTGCCAGTTCTTTTAATATCCTAGGATGCAATTCATCTGGCCCAGGTGACTTGAATTCATCCAGTGTGGCCAGGTATACCTGTACCACTTCTCTACCTATTATGTGCCGCATTTCCCCTGCTTCCTCACCTGCTCCCCAACTGCCAGGTTGAGTGCTTGTATCCTTCTGGGAAAAAACTGAAGCAGAGAAGGTGTTAAGTAATTCTGCCTTTTCTATTCCCCCTGTTAGTAATTCTCCATCTTCTCTGCGCAGCGACCCTATCGTCTCCTTCTTTTTCCTTTTACTGCGGACATATTTAAAAAAGCCCTTTTTATTGTTTTTAATGTCGCTGGCCAGCCTAAGTTCATTCTGTGCTTTAGCCTTTCTGACCTTCTCTCTATATCTCCTGCCTACTTGCTTAAATTCTTCTTTGGTGGTTTCCCCCTTCTTCCATTTCCTGTACACGTTTGTCTTAACACTTAGCTCAGCTGAAAGTTCTTTAGTAAACCATTCTGGTTTCTTCAGATGCCTTCCATTTTTCCTCCTTACTGGCACAGTTTTAGACTGTGCCTTCAGTATCTCCCTTTTAAGGAACTCCCATGCCTCCTGAACTCCTTTCCCTTTCACTATTCTTGACCACTGAATTCCAGCCAGCAGCTCCCTAAGTTTTAGACTGTGCCTTCAGTATCTCCCTTTTAAGGAACTCCCATGCCTCCTGAACTCCTTTCCCTTTCACTATTCTTGACCACTGAATTTCAGCCAGCAGCATCAACCAGAGCAAGCCACAAAAGACACACACTTAGAGAATTTTGAGCCAAATATCTAAGTATGAGAACTGAATAATGCTCACAGTCCTTCTGTATATAAATCTGTTCCTGCTTGCCTCAAGCTTCCTACATTTCAGCAATATATTCCAGAGGTAAGGGATGGGGGAAGAGTCACGCCATTGCAGCTAATGTTAAAATAACTTGACTTGGAAATTCCTAATTGACGGTATTTGCTGGTGTATAAGATGCACGTTTATTGCCAAAAGATACTGTTTGAAAATAGGGTGCATCTTATACACCAGTGCATCTTATATGCTGACAAATGCAGTACTTATCAACCAGAGATGAACAAGTATAATGGTTCCCAAACTTTGGTTCTCCAGGTGTTTTGCACTTCAGGTCCAAGAAGCCTTAGTCACCTTGGTCCATAGTCAGGAATTCCGGGAACTGAAGTCCAAAACATCTGAAGGACCAAAGTTTAGGAACCACTGGACTAGTAGATTCCCACTGATCATTCTTGACCAAGAATCTTGATTGTAATTGTATACAGCTGACAAAACCTGCAAGCAGGCATAAAATAATTATTTTATCTTGTCTTTCCTCCAAAGAATTCACATCACTATATACAATTTTCATTTTATCTTCAGATGACCCTTGTGAAGTAGGCTGGGAACCTACCACCACTCTAACTACCACACCAGCCCAGACCTAGAGCCCATTTCTACTACCTGAATCACAGCAGTATTATCAATTTTAACTGCCATGGTTCTGTCCTATGGAATCCTAGGATTAACAATTTAGGGAAGGGCATTTAGAATTCTCAACGAAAATGCTTCAGTACCTCACCAAACTACAAACCCCAGGATTCTGTAGCATGGAACCATAACAGTTAAACTGAAATAATAGCTCTATAAATCTGCATTCTTGCTACTATATTACTCTTTTTAAAAAGTCAAATATAATTATCTTGGTCAACAACAGTCAGGTGTTCCTTGTAAAGTGTATTTTGGACCTTATTTATAAAAAATGGTATTATTTGAATTACGTAAAGACCCATGCCTCATCAAGAGAACTACAGACACAGCAGAAAGTCATATGAATCCTGTTTCTGAAGACCGAAAGACTGCAGAGAGCTACTGTATGGGGAGTCTGAGTGGAGTGAAGGTGTGGCATTCTTAAGTACTACCCAGTTGCTTGATGCAGGCTGTTGCATATTCAGCACTGTGTATCTACCTGCAGAAACCTGTTTCCACATGTGGATTGCACTCCTGGATCAGGCCATAGGTCTTTGCCTGCATAATTAAGTTTTGTGGAGCCCTTGGTCTCCCAACATAGCAAATAGTAGCTACACAAATGTGATGATATCGTAAACAAAATTACCATACCAACTAAATTCCTGAATTTCTTTTTGGCTTCTGCTCTTTCTTCAGCATCAAAATACCACACAGTCATTGCATATCTGTGAAAGAGAGGAAAGGGAAATACACCTTTGAATGCTACCCAGATGAGAACAGAATGCTACACTTTGCTTTAAGAAGAGTGATTTATTGCTGCCTTTTGAAATATATTACTAAACAACCAAATTGGTCAGTAGGTGACAGTCTCAGCATGCACATCATAACTCTGTTCATCTGCATGCCATGCACGCAGGTATAAACAGGCAGGCAAATATAGTTGAGTTTCGTGCCTTCATTTCTCTCCAGTTATAGACACCTCCAGAGATTAACACAGCACACTGTAACTATACCTAAGTTGTTGCTAGGCATTATATGGCCATATTCTTGAGCCTGAAGACAATCAGCTATAAAGAATTGGAAACTAAACTTCCCAAGGTGCCAAGTGGTACACTCATATTGTTATATAAACATGTTATCTGAAAGAGCCACATGGTCAGAAATCTTTACTCATAGCCTGATAAGTGTGAGAGCAGCCATATGAGCAATGGGAACCACAGTGGTGTATATATGTGGTAAGCATGGGTGCGCACATATACATACTTAAAGCTCAATTAAGCAGTACGAATAAGTTATATTTTTTTCCAGTGACAAACAGAATGTCTCTTGATTTCCATGGAAAGCAACTGCTCAAGAGCTGCTATATAGATTTAGGGTTGGATTTAAAAGCTACATTAGTTGATCTGCCAGATGTTTTAGACTGCAACTCCCATCAGCCCCAGTCAGCATTATCACTGGTAAAGTATTAGGTGGGACTTGTCATTCAAAACATCTGAGGCAACAGGTTTCTTACCCTTGATTTAAAGTATCTTTATGTTACTGCTGTTTTCATGTACCAGGCCTGGGTTACTTACGAAAATCCTTCAGCACGAGGTGCTTTTTTGAATAGGAATGGACAACATGTTCAGCATCCAGAACCACAATGCAAACATATGTCTAGCCAGCAGGCCAACATTAATTTGCATACCACTTTACACAAAGCCATGCAAATGCATATCATTTGCATGACAATAGTGAATGCCAATCAGTAGGCAGTCAATATTACTCTGTGATAATTTGCTTTCAAAGTGGGTTTTTTAAATCCTAAATGTGAAAATTATGTATTTTTTTTCAAAAATGGGACGGCGTCATTACAAAATGCAAGGTTAAAAAGAAACACAACAATAATAAATTCAGAAGTGTTTTTGCCTTAGCTCCACAAAGAGTTTCCCACTGCATATTTATTCCATCTGCACTGCACATTTATTCCAACTAATTTCTTCAACAAAATTCCAGAGCTTGGAAATGCTACTTGTTTTTGGAGAACAACACCTAAGTTCCTCTAGCCAAAATGGCTGGTGGTCATACTGGCTGGGAGTTTCTGGAAAATTTCCAAAAAAGAAACATTTCTATGTTGTGTCTTTGACTGGCTAAAATGACTTGATCAGAATATTGGACTATATAATCTAATTTCATCTAGCCTGACTGGCAGCAACATTTCAGGTCTCAGTAGAAAGAGATCTTCTCCCTGAAATCCTTCTCAAATCTGTTGCCTGCATTCATTTAACTGGAGATATTTGACTGACCTGGATCTCCCACATGCAA
Organism: Cyclura pinguis; assembly: GCA_030412105.1. Classification (NCBI taxonomy): domain Eukaryota; kingdom Metazoa; phylum Chordata; class Lepidosauria; order Squamata; family Iguanidae; genus Cyclura; species Cyclura pinguis. The sequence continues at coordinate 342,774,492 of CM059599.1, forward strand.
ATCAATCCACTCATTTCTTCATATATGTACAGTAAAAAAACCCCATCCACCCAGACTTTATTTACCTTGTTGCATAAGAAGGCTGCACTTCATGTGGGTTTCTTCGGTCCGACCAGAAAAAAAGTAATCTGTCAAATATTGGTTCGATATCTGCTACGTATGACTTCCCCTCTGGGAATATTCGGAGAATTCCCCCATGCAACTTAAAAAGAGACAGACAAAAAGAAAGAGACTGTCTATTTCATAGTTCTCATTGTTGTTGTTGTTGTGTTCCTTCAAGTTGTTTCCAACTAATGGCAAACCATTAGACAAAGCTACCACCATGTTTTCTTGGCAGGATCTGTTCAGAGAAGCCTTGCTATTGCCTTCCCCTGAGGCTGAGAGAATGTGACTTGCCCAGGTTCACCAAGAGGGTTTCCATGGCTGAATACAGATTCAAAGCTTGGTCTCCTGGAATCTCAGGCTGTTTCGACATTACATTGTTACAGTGCTATTATTCCACTTTCAACATCCTATGGAATCCTGGGGTTTGCAGTTTTGGGAGGGGCCTTTAGAATTCTCAGCCAGAGAGCTCTTTGGCCTCAGTAAACTACAAACCCTAGAATTCCACAGGATGTTGAAAGTGAAATAATAGCATTGTAACAGTATAGTGCAGAAATGGCCCTAGTCTCACATTCAAACCACTACAGCATGCTGGCTTTCTTATACCTACTAGCAAGTAACTTGCCAGTTTTTAAGCTACCATATAATACCTTGTTTTCTACTTTGATTTATAAGAAATTTGGCAGAAGGGGAAATCCACAGAGAATCCTATGGTACATTTTACACTGGGAAGTGGCATAGAGGAGGCATTTGCTGGTAAGGGTCTGCCATAGCCATTGTTCTGCCATTTTGCTATAAATAGTGCAGAAAGCGAAGAGCAGTTTTTCCTTCTATCTTCTCACTGACTATAATGGGAAGGAAGTAATCAAGCCCGCATCTTCCACTAATACAGGGCTACATTGCTTCTGTGGGTATACTAAGGAAAAGGAAGGCCTTTGGAACAGAATGTATCTATGCCCTTGCCAAATATCATTTTCACCTGGAACACTGTTGGCACCAAACCAGAGCTTTAGAAAAGTTACATTTGGGGGACTACACTTCACATAATCCCAAGTATACTACTCCCCAAGGGATTCTCGAATTTGTAGTCCAAGCTTGGCAGAAGTACCTATGTTGGTGGAGATTCCCCTGGTGGGCCAGGATACTTCTGGCACCATGTTCCTGGCATCTCTGTCAGGACTGCAGCACTCATACCATTTCTTCTGACCCCTCAGCCAGACTTCCAGTGGTTTTTGGATTTTACCATTAATGGGTAATGTGTGGGGAGGAAATGTGTGATAAACAAATACACTGAAAGCAACTGTAACCATTGAAGATTTCCTCCTCCCTGGTACCATTATTGGAATAAGAAACTATGCATGACTGTCAATGAGATAAAGACAGAATGGTTTCTCAAAGAATGATGATATTTAGGGGCATGACAGATGCAAAAAAGATAAAGGAATTTGGCTCACACACATCCCTACTCCAGATATATCAGGAATGCTGCTTCCTTTCTGCAGAATGTCTATCGCTTCTGTTTTTTCAACTTCATTTGCAATACCACAGCTATTCCATTTCATAACCATTTGTACTTTTAAAAAAATAAATGTATAAAGTATTAATGAAGGGTGGGCAGCAGGAAGCTCCTTTTGTCGAACATTACAAACCCAGTTTTTCATGCTCCTAGGGGGGGAAATATATTATCTGCCATAAACCTCCATGTAAGCTGTAATGTGTTGCCTTTACTGTGTTATAATAAAGATTCCTCACCATCTTGTACACTAAACATGAGTAATTTATGTACACTATACCTCTCTTTATAACCTACTCTTCATTGTTGCCCTTGGCAAAGATAAAGGGGGTGGGTGGCCTTGTAGCACAATCACAGCACAACTGGTTACTATAGTGGTTCAGAGCTCTTTTGTCACAAGGAATGAGAGAAGCATGCACAGCAAAGATGGATATTTTTTTCTTCTGGAAAGCCCCCCATCCACCCACATAGCAGGGTAGCCAGCGATAGCATTCCAGGTATTTCAGTCTACAACTCCCACTGACTCAACTAGCACAGTGAGGAATTATGAGGAATTGTGGAAGTTGCTATCCTATAACATTTGGAAGGCAAAGGGTGCCCACCCCTGCCTTGTACCACCAACAAGAATCTAAGCACACAGGCTTCAAATTTGGCTCTGGACTTACAAGAGCACAAGAGAGCAATCTCACTCAGGGACCTTTAACACACGAAAACCATGAGGTTCACAGGCACATTATGGTCAACTGTGAACATCCACCCACTCCAAAATAAATGATACACAACATACAACTTGGATATACAACAAATTATGGATCCTTGATGATGCAAAGCACACTTCATACTTGCAGGCATGTGCTTTAAAACATTTTAGGAAACTAGCCCTATCAATATGGAGGCCTCCATATTACATAGAGTTCCACAAAAGGGAAAAAACTATTTCATTTATTCATTTATTTAGAGACAGAAAAGGAAACCATAATTCTTGCTTTTCCTAATGAACAGAGTTTGGGAATTTTCTTGTTTGCTCAAACTTTCCTGGACACAGACAAAGGATTACTCCCACACGCACACATTCAGAGTTTTGAAATCTAAGCTTTTGATAGTCAACACCTCTAAAAACACAATGCCTATTCATTTCTCTTCAGGTGCGTCAGCAAATACATCACTTTTAATAAGACATCAGCATGGGAGAGTAAGGGAAAGCACCGACATGGACATATGCAAAACTGCATGACCTACAGCCAGTGTCGTGTAATGGTTAGTGTTGGACTGAGACTTGGGGAACCCAGTTCTAAGTCCCCACTGAACTATGAAATTCACTGGGTGAATTTGGGTCAATTGCATCCCCTTAGGGTGACCCATCCCACAAGATAAGGACTACAGCCATGCATGCCACCTTGAGCTCAGTGGAGGAAAGGAAGCATGTAAGTGTTACTAACAAATACATAGTAGTGCTAGAAAATTCCCAACATATACACACCTCCTAAGCAAAAATGTTCCCCCAACATTTGTTTTCAAAGGCTGCTTCATGAGAAGAAGGGATATTGCAAAGGATAAGAGGACCACAAACTATCTTTTCATCCTTTAATCTTCTTCAGCTGCCAGAGTCCGTCCATTTCTTTCTGACTGCCACTTGTTTTCATCAAGCTAAAGCCTTCATTATCTATTCCTTTAGGCAATAACTGCCACAGCAGCCTCTCAGGACTTCTGAACAATACACTTCTCTTCCATAAGCAGTATGTCAAATGGAAATACAAATAAACCAACAAGGAAGTGAAGTTTAGGTTGTTCCAAACTATAAAGAGACCTTTAGATTATCCATCTTTCTCCCATGGTTGGAAGGGCTCCTTCCGCCTGTGGAAATCTGATCCAGCCAGTGGAAAGGGGATGGAACCAGTCTTTGTTAATTCTACTCTATGCTGGAAAAGTTTGCTTTGGATGGTTGGAAAGACTCTCTAATATGGAGGGGGAAGTGGTGTGTTGGGGGTCGGGGGCGGAGAGAAGGAGAAAAGAACTTGTGAGGATCCCCTCACTCCCCCTTCTAGCACTGGGACTATTCTGAGCAAACTTCTGCAAAATGAGTGTTCCCAGATGTGCAGACGAAACTCAGTCCAACCCAGTGGCTGAATACCAAGCAGCAAGGGTGTTGTAATAAGAAATTCCAAAACATCCAGCAAAATAGGAAAGAATAAGAAACTAAAATAGAATAGTACCTTCTTGGACAGTCTTCTCTGCATATGTATCTCAAAATGTCATGACCTACATACCTTTGAATCCCAGTTCTTGTTTAGATAGTAAATGCAGGTGATACAGCGGCCATCACCATTGGGATTGTCTACATGACGCACATAGCCAGTTCCATTCCCAGGGTAGCAGGCTACCATTGCCTAAGTGACAAAAATATGAAAAGAAGGAGTACCAATTATTTTTTTTTAATAACTTCCACAGGCTTTCTGTTTACTCTTTCAGTATGTATCAAAATACTGCCACGTACTGTTCATGCTATCATCGAAGTGGTTCCCATAAATGCTAACAAGATTATTCATGCACACTGCATATTTCTAAGGTAATCCTGATCCTGTGAAATCATCAGGAATGCTCTTAAAGAATAATGCATCAGGTGAAGAATGTGAAACTAATTCTTATTTCAACTGATTCACTAATAAATTTATGTTGCAGATTAGAAGCAGGTGAAATTAAGCAGCAATCAGTGAAGTGGCTGCTGAGGACTTAAATAATTTATCTTTAAAAAAAAACTAGAAACATTAATTTAGGAATTGCTATCTTGTATAAACCACCACTGGAATGAATGAGATGTCAGCAAACATTGTGGGAGTACAGATAGACTGTAATATTCTGCTTCACTCTGGTCATACAACGCTGCCATTTCATGAAGGAAACTAGATATGACATGAAAATGCATATAGCAAACCCACCAGTCTTTCTGCTCCAGCCAGAAAGGTGGTTGACCTTTGGATCTGAGAAGATGGAGAGGAATGGCATAAGGGAGCAATTTGGAGCAAAGAATGGGTAACCACCAAAATGCTAATCTAATCTAATCTAATCTAATCTAATCTAATCTAATCTGATCTGATCTAATGTTTCCTTTACCTGTGAAATCAGGGACTGCCAGCCGAAAGTTATCTGAGTGAGACTGTATCAGAAGGCACAATCTACTAGGACAGCCTTCTACACCCAAGTGCCACGCTGACTATGAATTATGGGAGCTCTAATCTCCCATATCTAAACAGTTCCAGATTGGAGATGTTCTCCAGAGCAAACCCCACTGATTTGGATAGCAGCTCTGGAAAAACATCTATACTGCTTTCATCTCTCTGCAGTTACCACAGGCCAGGATGAGCACCCAGAGCATATAATTGAAAGTTAGGCCAAGTGTGGCCAGTAATAGTTTTGCGGAGTGGGGGTCTGAAAAAAAGGCTGCAGAGTTGACACTCTCAAAAGCTCTGGTTTATCTTTGTTTTCACTGTTTTCTTCTCAGCTTGCCAGAGATCTCCTGTGGGAAGGTAAATCCTTAATTTTGAGACATACTATGCACCCCCATTATTTCAGGTACTGTGATCTTCCCCCTCATATTTCCCTGTCTGCCCTTTTAGTGCTCAGACTTTCCAGCTTCATTCTCTCAGCATATTTTAAACCTAGTGCCTTAAAGTAAGAGAAATTTCCCTACCTCTGGTCTCAGCAATTTTGCTGAATAGGCACATCTCTCATATTGTACTTGGGAGGGACCATACATGTTTGCTCACACAAGACTAAGTCAACAACTTAGCCAAACTTTTCTCAGAATTTTATTTCCTATTCTGAATATCTTCAGATCTACCATGTGAATTAGCAGGTCTGAAAATTAAATAATTAATTAAAACTAAATAAAATTCTCATTTTGTTTAATACCACGGAATCAGAGTTTGAAGAAACTACAAGGGCCATCTAATCCAACTCCCCTGCCATGCACAAATACACAACTAAAGTACTCCTGAGAGTATATTGTATGTTCCCTTGTTTCTTCATAATGTATTCATGTGCAGTAAGACCTTGCACTCTAAGCCACTGCCTCAAATAGTTCTTGCACGAGATAGCACAGACAGGAGCTAACTTGATGAACAGCTGCTAAATGGATAAAACAAGCATGATCTTATTGTCTAAATCACTACTCATTGCAGGAGTGGGAACAATGAAGCTCTCCAGATACTGTTGAACTCCAACTACCAGCACCCCTCACTATTGGCTATACAGGCCAGACCTACTGGAAGCATGTTCCAGCAGCATCTGGAGGGCTGCACAATTCATATCCATGGTCTTGCCTAACCGTAGACACAGAAGATTATTGAAAGACTACTATTAGGTAAGACAAGGCAACCAATATCTCCCTGTTTATCCAAAGGAAACAGTTTTGCCATGCTGCCATGTTCATTCAGTTCTTTTCATATCTATCAATCACCACCATCATCTTTATTTATACCCCTATTTTCCCCCCAAATGGGACACAACCAACATACAAATTAAAACAAGTACAATATAATTAAAATATACAAAAAAGTAACATTAAAATGGAATTAAACTATTAAGAACATTAACATTAATATATACTTGAGAATGTTGAAAACCAGTTTAAAAAAACAGTTCAATTAAAACAATGCAGCAGAATCTTAAGAGACCTTTCTTTAAAATCCTGCAGTTCTCAAAGGTCTGTCAGAATAAAAAGACTTTGCCTACAGATGGAAGATCAGCAAGGGGAACGTATCCTACCTTTCCTAGAAAGGGAGTTCCAGAGCTTAACAGAAACCACTGAGAAGGTCCTCTCATGGATCTTCTACTAATTGTGCCTGTAAAGATGGTAGGACTGAAAGAAGAGCCCTGTCCAGAGAAAGTCTCCTGGATTCATATTGTAAACTCCTTTGCTTTAGAATGCAAAAAAAGATATAGCAGCCAAAATATCCCTTCCACCCTCCCTCCACCCCTACTTCTGAGGAAAAATCAAACAGTGGTTGGCTTAGCTGAGTCCCCTATCTACAATTTGGCTTTGAAATCACCAAAGAATTCTGGCAATGCAAAGCACAGGAAGCAAAATCAGATCTGATCTGGGCAACTGATAGTTGATAACTCTTATTTTGTTTGTTCTGTTCATCAGCATTAAAACAGGAATAGCTGAAATGTGTCCAAAAAAAAAAATGCCAGGCAAGTTGTTTTTCATCAAAAGTGCAATCAAAATTACTGGCCCTTAGAAGTTAACAATTCACAAGAGGACTCTAAACTCAGATGACATTAATCATCCGCATCACCATTCCTTTCACAATGAAGCCCCAATCCACCAGTTCTCACACAGTCCCTAAAGAAATGTTTGACACCATAAACTGACCAGGGTGATTATATATTAGAGTGAAAGAGGGACATGATTCTTTTCCTCTATAAAAGGTGACTGGTGCATTCCAAGCTGATTACACTGACCATCTGTAGGGTGATTACACAATGAAATGTGAATCTGCAAGGATTATCACGTATATGATAATACCCTTGGTATTTTGGTACAATGTTTTACAATTGTGCAAGAGCCTGTAGAGCATAGATTGTCCTTGCTGGAACAACTTATGCATACTTTTAAAAATGCACACAACCTATCCAAAAGCTGAAATCTCACCCACTACTAATGCAAAGCCTAGAAGTAGCAAGTTAACAAGTAAAGCAGTTTCCTCGAAAGTGTTACTTTTCTTTTTTGCCAACCTAGATTAATAAGGTCATTTTTCAAAAGCAATTAACTTCATAGGAATAAAGTTATTTTTTGTAAATGCAGAGGCTGGCAACTGTGAGGCCAACGGCCAGTTTCCCCACACAGATCTCTCATAGCCAGCCATACACCTCTCTAGCAAGCTGAACTACCTCTGTTGTGGCTTTACAGTCCCTCTCAAAAAGGCAACCAGAAGTGACATCACATAAATTCCTGTCTTCATTTTGAGAGAGACTGCAGAGCAAACCAGAAGGATTTGGGGATACTGAGTTCTGGGGCTGGAGAGGGGCTACTTTCCTTGTTTTCAGTTCTCTGGGGAGCTTTCTGCATCGTTTCCAAGCAAAAATTGACCAATAGTTCCACTGAATGATTTAAAAGAAATGGGGGGGGGGGGCTTTGAGAGAATGGTGGAAACTTTAAGAGCTGAAAAGGTAGGATCCACAGGCAATAATGAGAAGTAACTTTCCAAGCTCTGCAGTAATGTCTAATTCCTGTGGACAGAACATGTCATAGTAGTTATAATAGCTCAGCCCAATGTTGCAGAACTCCTGTTCCCATCAGCAATGAGTGCAGCAATATCTGAAGAGCTCTCCATATCTAGCGACAGACTACAATTTGTGGAGAGTCAGATATTCAGCACCAAAGTTCACTGGGTATTTATGAGACTATCACTCTGGGATTATGCGGCTACGGCCCAAATTCAAAAATTTATTTCTTGGAGGGGTTTCAAATGGACTAACTGTTTTGTAATCCTGGTATTACCACACCCTGGATGTAAGAAAAGGGGTGAGTTATACACATCAATACACAAATATCTTTGTATGAAACACCCAACTTCACAGAAGATAAATGAGCAGAACAATCATCCTGGGACTCTTTATTTGAAAAAGTGACATCCCTGGCAAGAAAACAAGGGCAGAGAAAAAGTGCCGAAACATTATATACTCATCCCAACTGCTAGCACTGTTTGGATGAAGGCTTAAACAATGAGGGGAAATCATTCCAGCCCTCTTAGAGTCTGCTGAAATGATATCAAGTTTTATCACAGCTCTGTTGGAATAATTCCAGCACAGATGAAGCTGGTGTACTAATCGTTAGCATCTCTTTCAGAGGAATTAGAAAGCAAATAGGGAAAGGGGAGATAGGCAATTATTATAACAGTCCATATTTCATGTGGGCAACTGTTTAAGACAAGCTGTTTACTGATATAACTTGCAGTTTTGAGTTTTTATTGCCAACTGGAATTGGTAGAAAAAACTGAAGATGACTATGACCTAAAATCCAATTGCTAGTGCCAAGTAGAGCAGACCCATTGAGGCAACTGCTGAGGTCAACCCTCACATAAATTCCAACAATTCAACTAATCTAAAGTTGAGAATGATAACTGGATTTGGGCTTGACCTGGCAGCAAAAGCACACAGGAAGTGTTGAACTAATAGCCAAACCCACAACAGAAATTGCTCATTCTGCATGCCAATACCTCAAATAGTGATGCTTAAAATTAGTTTTCTCTGGACCACTGACAGTTCCTGTTCTCATCTATGTGTTTTCTCTTATCAGAGTTGCATTTTTAATTATAGTGGGGTTTGGTTCCAGAACCCCTTCCCCGTGGATACCAAAATCTGTGGATATTCAAGTCCCATTATATATAGTGGTATAGTAAAATGGAGTCCATTATATAAAATGGTGGACAAGTGCTGGAGAGAGTCAGAGGATCTGTGAACTGGCAGGAAGGGCTATAGGGGGGGTTATGCCTATACCTCAGTTCAATACTCAGTACATAGCAAAATTAAGATGTGCTTTTTGGATTTTTTAAAAAATATTTTCAAGCCACAGTTTGTTGAATCCATGTGGATATGAGGGTCGATTGCATTGTGAAATGCCTTGGAATGTATTTCTAATGAACGATGATGTATTAATATTTTAAAATAAATAAATATGACAAACAGAAGTGGTCAACATTGTTCTAATGTGGTATGTATTTGAAACAGACTGTGCCCTCCCTCCCACCTTTATTCTAGTCCAGGAGTACAGCAATTACAGCTATCCAGATCCTACTGGAGTACAACTTTCTTCATCTCTTCACATTGGTCTGATGGGAACTGCAGTCCCTCAGCATCTGGAGGACCATAAGTTATACATTGTTGGTCTAGGCCAATGGCAGTACTTGAGGCTGAGGAAACATCAAAATTCCTCATAGTTTGAATGTACTATAGCAGAGTTTAGCATAGCCATGTATCAGTGATCACCTCCAAAATAGTGAGACAGATTTGCAAGCAGAAACAGGTCTCTCCTTGTGGATCTTACCATCTGACAATGGGAAGAGGAAAATGCCATCTCAGAGTATCTAAAAAAAGCAGGGGGGTGCTGTTCTAGATGCAATGGTGTAAGTCTACCCAAACCTGTTGATACAATGTCCCAGATCCTTATCCTACTATTATGGTGGCTCTCTTTTCATTTAAAACTCTGGCATCTCTAGTTAAAATGATCTCAGGTTGGTAGGGTGGCTAAACAGACAGCTTAGGAAGTTACTTTTCTTAATTAATCAGACTTATAAGTTCTGGGATCCCAAAAGTAGTTACTTGCTGTCATAGTGTCCATTTTTAAAAGCAACACTTCACTTTCTCATTTCCAACGTATTGTAATTAGATAGTTACACTTGTGCTAATTTTAAAAAGAAACTGAACATCTTTGGTATATAGAATAAAGTGTCGTCCCATCCACCCAATTATCATTATCTGCATGCTGAGAACATTTCACAAGGCAGGAGCACAGAACAGCCCTTGAATGATGCAATACTCCTTTTCCACTATTTAGTGAGGCTACACCCCCGTAACTATAGAAAAGCAACCAAAAAGTTACAGTTATACCACAAGAAGAGTGAAGTCATTCCTCATGTTACAATCATAACAGCTGTAATGTTATCTCTCCAGGTACATCTGTTATTGGCCTAAATACTCTAAAGGGACAAGAACCTGTCTGATCTTGGTTGCTAAGCAGGGTTAGCCTGGTTAGTACTTGGATAAGAGACCGACAATGGATATAGTTCAAAATTCACAGGGTCACCATGAGTGGACAGATGATTTGAAGGCACATATACACACACACACTTTGCTACTGAGAAAAAGAATTAATTACAAGCATTCACTTATGTTCTGGTATATCCTTTAGACTTTGGGACACTCACTGTCAGATAGAATAAACCATGCTGAGTTGAGGGTCAGTAGTCTGACTGAGGCAAGAGTGGGCATAGTTCAGAGGCCAGAGGATTGCCTGACCTGAACATCAGCCACTCAGGAGACCACAAGTCTAGGTTATGGCCACTGTTTTGAGCTATCAGAAGTGACATTACATCACTCCAAATTGCCTTATGGGACCATTTTGGGTCCTTCTTTCCCATTTCAGAGTGGGAGGCTACAAAACAGCATTTTAAATCTCCCCACAGACATTGGGGGCTGGTTCTGGGTCAAAAATTTTGGAGGCTGTGGAAGGTTATGGAGGCTCAGTGGGGGGGTTCCAAGGACCCCACTGGACCTCTGCAGGCTTCATGTGGTCAGTGGGTCACATGGCTCCCATCCTTGGACTAACACAGTGGCAAACATTCAAAACCCTTCCTTGTGCCCTTTCCGCAGCTTACCTTCTCACGCTGCTGGAGTGTGGGCCTTACGTGAAAGGCCTGAGCAGACAGCTTTCGCAAGCCTCCTGCTTCCCTGATGCTTGGGCTCCGCAGCTCCTTTCTGCTCACGCAAGAGCCCCACCCGCGCCCCTTCCTTCCTTCCGCAGTGCAGCCTGGAAGTTGTAGGCTGCACTGAGGAGAGGATGCACAACAGGCCCGGCTCCAGAGGCTCCGCACTGCAGGTGAGTGCGGCCCAGGCCCGTGAGCCTTGCGCAAATGTGGCTTATTTTTGGCTAAAAGCCAAAAATAAGAAAATGCGCATTTGCTGTGCTTGCGGGCCTTGAGCGTGGCGGAAATGGGAGTGCGTCATGCAGACCACTCCTGACATTTACGTGACGCTCAAGGGGCCCTTTCGCTTGTACACTGCCATGCAAAAAGGGCCTTGGTGTCCCACTCACAGGATCGAGAACTTGATGTGCTTCCCCCTGGTGGCCTCCAGGAAAGAAATCTTACAAAAAGCAAGTTTAAATCTGGGGAATTATTAACAGGGTTCAAAGTCTAAAGCACCCCAAGGCTGAGGCTCAATGAACTCTTTGTGCAGATTTCCGCTGGCACTCACCCTAAACACTGCATGCCTGGTTAAGTATAATTGCTGGATCAGGGAAGGAGGGGAAGGAAATGGCACTCACTTAAGGGAACAGACTGTGCCCTTAGTCAGAAGAGTATAATCAAGACCACGTTAAGTCCCACTGATAATGGGAAAGAGCTGGCCACATGCTTAATTCACCTGGTAAAATCAATGAGACTTGTATTCACTTCACTCGGACTGAATCACGTCTCAAGCTTTTCAGGCTACAAATGGACAAAGCGTGCACGCACGTGCACACACACACACACACACACAGACCTATAAAACAGTCTTCTCATACCGCCTGCCTTTTTTCACTCTACATTTTCAGTGCAAAGGAAAAAAAAAACACTAAAGGCTGTGAAAAGAAAAGTGAGGTTAAAAGGAATTTGGTTAGCAATGGGATCATAATTTTGCTTGCAGTGAACTGCCCAGTCTCTTCTCATTATCAAAACAATTAATCTGTCTTTAGCACAAAGGGTGTTGCCTTGCTCTTTAGCCCCTCACACTTCAGCATACATTGTGATGAATTATTTATCCAGAAGCATTCTGCAACCCACTGGCTGTCTCACAATCCCAATGGTCAAAACATCTTCCTTTGCAAATAAATAAACAAACAAACAAACATGCTGAAATTACAGGCGGCACATTCTTCTCCCTCCCGTCTACAGAGGTGCACCATAATTTCAAACCCTATCCACTGCATGCCAAGGGCAGCCCTGAAACCATCACAGCTTCAAGTGCAAGAAAATTAATTATTTTCTGTCAGGACAGCCCGAATCAGCCTCCAATTAGCAGAAGCAAACACTCCCAGTGCATCAATGTATATACTCATATATCAGTGGAAGCCCTTTCGGTTTAAAGAAGACTTCCTCAGAGCTGCTGTGTGATCTGGCTCTCGGCCAGCTAGATGAAGGCTTAATGACAGTGCTACGTGCAGAGCGTGAGGCTATCAGCAATCAAATGCAAACTTCACTCCGGAGTACACTTCACAGAGAAACTGTTGAGGGGAGGGAAGGCACATACAAAACACAGACTACTTATATCTGATTCTCGCTGGAAGTTGCCTCTTCACTCCCCCCCCACACACACACACACTACACACTGCTATATCCTTCTCCCCCTGACAAGCACACACATTCAAAATCTTTTGACTCCTTTGTGTGTGTCTCACATTCTTTCAAAGCCGAATTCAACCAAGTTGGAAGGAGGAATGAAAGAGAGTCACTTCATTTATTTGTTTAAGAAAAGAAAAACAGAAAACAAAAATGACATTCCGTACTCTCTTTTGCCAAAGTAGTTCTGACATTAGGCTAAGGATTCACAAGAGAGTTGCCACCTTTATTTCTCCTGGCAGGCATCCCATGGCTTCCGCAGCCCCATGATAAATTCAAGAGGGACACCTTTACCCCATCATTTTCTCTCTGAACAGAGAAGCAACTGCTGCTGTTGGATGTTTTTGTCTGCCATGTTGTTGCCAAAAGAACTCTTGGGGAAAACAAGGGCCAGAGCTTACCCAGAAGCAAAATGCTGGTCTTCTCCCCTAGATGACAAAGCAACTTCAGGTTAGAAGTTTTATTTACCATGGCCTACATCCAAATTGCAAATCCCAACTAGAGTAAATCCACTGAACCAACAGGATTTGCATAGGTGTTGCTTTGTCACTCAGGAATTGATTCAATGGGCATTCTTCGGTTGAGATTAATAACTCATTTAGCCCAATATTAAAAACTGAATTTAGCCAAATATTTCAGTATTGCCCATTGACAGAGTGGTTTACCATTATTTTATCTTTAAAAATATAAATATAAAGACATCCAACTAACATAACATAAGGAACATCTCAAAATCCATATGAAGACAAATTTGTTAATTAGGGCAAAAAAAAGACAAATAATAGTGTGGAAAGCCTGTACTACCAGGAGGAGGAGGAGGAGGAGGACGAAGATATCCACACAGAGATTACTGAAATATTCTAGACATTCTGAGGTACACAACTTAACACAATAAGGATATATTATACTTATTTCCTCTGGTTTAAATATACACATCCCTTTATTAAAGGAATACAATTACTGGCCAATAATGACCCAACACAGAAGAAAAGAAGCTACAAAGCCATGACATTTGTCTTCTCAGTAGAATTCCCTGTGAGTAGGACTTGATGAGTGAGTTCATACACAACCATCACTGCCCATATCTTATCTAGTCTGCTTCCTGGAAGGCTGATAGGGAGATTGCCAGCGCTTAGCTATGCATGATTTCACCATGGTATACAGTCATCCCTCTATTTTCATGGGGGGTGGGGCGCAGAACTGCTGCAAAAGTAGAAAAAATGCAAATATTGTAAGTCCCCAAACCATATTTAACACACAGACACACATATCTGTACTGATGGGGTGGCTGGGCCCAGCTGTGTGTGCATTCACTTACTCACTCAAGCCGGTGGTAGGGGGAAGGGGATGGGGGGAGAGGGAGAAAGGTGATACCCATCACCTTTCGCTTTCCCTTTCCTGCCTGCGTGAGTGAAAGCACATGTCCTTCCTTTTCCTGTCCCATTCCCTTCCTCCTCGCACCTAAGTGAGTGAGCAAACATGCACACACCCTCATCCTTCTGTCCCATCCCTTTCCTCCTGCCCACATTAGTGAGCAAGTATATCCCACCTTTCTCCCAAATGGAAAGTTTAATTTAGAAGGCACCAAAATTAAAATTAGTAGCAAGAGACACAAATAAGTAGCTGTATTAAAACATCACTACTTTTAAACAATATAAGATAATTTAAAAATGTAACCAGAATTAAAAATGCAGCACATGCACTCCATGGTGCCTTTCAACGTAGCCACTTAAGGCACCGAATGCTTGTCTAAATAAAAAGATCTCTACCTACCAGTAGAAGGACACTAGAGCAGAGACCAGTCTAGTCTCCCCAGCAGATAGTTCCACAGCCTGGGAGCAGCCATCAAGAAGGTTGCCTCCCGTGTCCTCATGAGACATGTCTGTGAAGGCGGTGAGACTGAGATAAAACGCTCCCCTAACTATCTAAAAACTCAATCAGGCTCACATGCAGAGACACAGTCTTTTGACAGTGAGGACCTAAGCAATATAGGGCTTTATATGTCACGGATCAGCACTTTGGATTGTGCCTGGAGACGAACCTGCAGCCAGGGACGTAACCTCAACAAGGGAGTTATATATTCCCTGTAGCCGGCTCCACTCAACACCCTGGCTACAGCATTTCAGATCTCCTGAAGTTTCCTAACCATTTCCAAAGGAAGCCCCACATAAGAGTGCATTACAGTAATTCAAACATGATGTAATCAAGGCATGTGTCATCATAGCCACATCTGACATCTCCTGGAACTGGCATACTAGTTTTAACTGTGCAAGTGCACTCCTGGCCACTGCTGAAACCTGGACATCCAAGCTCAGAATGGGGTCCAGAAGAATACCTAAGCTACAAACCTGAGATTTCTGGGACAGTATAACTGTTCCCTGATCTGACTTTCAACTGACCAGGAACATCTCTGTCTTGTCTGGATCTTCAGTTTCTTCCCCATCATCCACACCATTACCGACAGTGGTTTAGCACTGAACAACTAGCTACGTTGGAGTTAGACAGAGAGACAGAATTGAGGGTCATCAGCATATTGATGACACCAAATGCCAAAACTCCAGATAGCCTCTCCCATTGGTTTCTTGAATGTTGAACAGCATAGGAGACCAAACTGAGCCTTGATCACTAGGAGGTTGAACAGGAAGCCCCAGCAGCACCTTCTGAGTTTGCCTCTCCAAGAAGAGCTACTGTAAAACAATGCTGCCAAGTCCAGTCACAGTTTACTTGACCAGTTTCCCTCTGTCCGTCTTTATGAGCCAATAAGGACAAGGGTCCAGAATGCACATTGTGGCTCTCATCTTTGCAAGGATCTTGTCCACATCCTCAGACTCTTAACTCTAACTGGGGAACTCTAACACCACTGTCAAGAACAACTCAGGCAGCTCAGGAAGATACAGCAGCAGAGTGGGCATTACAGCAACAGAATCTCTATTCTGTCCTGGCCACCCACATTCAAGTAAACCCAATCAAAACCAGTGGGTTGTGGTATAAGATGCCTGGTGAGAGACATGGCCAGATAGGCCACTGCAATTCTGCCTCCTCACCTCACACGCCTTACCTGCTGCTGAACAGAGAACCCAAGCAGACAAAGTTGGGAGAGGTTGACCCCCTCAGTTTCATTCAGCTAAGTCTGGGACATGCTCATTCAGAATCCTTTCCATTTAGCTACCTGGCATTTAGCTGTTTTTCCTTTTAGCAATCCGATACTGAGCAGCAGCATTTTCATCTCAGGAGACCTGTTGCCAAGGATATCCAGAGAACCACAAGGTGTTGCTGCCCATAAGTGGGAAGAAGTTGGGGGGGGGGCAATCAACACCCTGTAGTTCTTTCCTCCAACAGTTATAGCAGTGTTTCCCTACTCCATATCTCCCCCCATCAATCACTGTTGCAGTGGTTGCTAATCAGGACAAACTATATTGAGCTAGATGAAATAACTATCAATAGCAATGTCTTATACTTCTATTCTATTGTTGCACAGTTGACACTCCTACACAGATAGACCAGTGTATCTATCTTACCATGTCAGAAGCTAATAAGTTTGGCTCTGCATATGTTCTTGCACTACTTCTCCCATGAGCCCTCACCATTGGCTATACTAGATAGGACTACTGGGAGTTATGGGCCAAAAACAAAGGAGAGCTTTAACATTTCCAACAAAATTGGCTGCAGGCCAAATGAGTCAAACTGAATATTTCCATGTGTTACTATCTCTATATCATACTTGTCCTTCAAGAAGCTCAAGGTGACACACATAGGGCTAAATGGAAATGTTAGTCCCAGCTAGGGCAGACCTACTGAATTAATGGGAACTTCTTAAGTCAACAATTATTGATTCAATTGAACCAATATTCCAGAAAATGTGTTTTTCTACACAGAACCACCAAATGACAGTGGGTGTGTGTTGCTTTATAGAGGACAGTCCTAAACTGTTTAATTTCTGTGGATTTAAACTGAAAATTCTCAATCCTAGTCTCACACTCTAACCCAGAGCTTTCCAAACTTTTCATGTTAGTGACACAGTTTTTAGACATGCATCATTTTGTGACACAGTAATTCAGTTTTATTAGCAAAGGGGACATTAAACTAACCCCTTACAAGAGATACAGAAATACAAATCAATTGTAATAACAAAATGTATGGGGATACAACATATCTCATGAAAACCTTTCATATATTTTTAAAAATATATGATCTATAAATAATAACACGCATTTCCAAGATTGTAGGTGACACACTAACGTGTATCAGCACACCATTTGGAAAGCCCTGCTCTAACCAGTACGCTACTCAGCTTACTGTTTCTACTATATTCTGATATTTGCTATTTTTAACATACTATAAAGAAAGGAAGTAAAGTTGGGACATTCAAAAAAAAAAGTTAAATTATTTCATTCTTCTGCATATGCTCCCTTGAAATTTATGAACTCTACATTTGCGTTGTCCCTGCTGATTTCAATGGGACGTGTGCAGGAAAATATTTCACAAGATCGTGCCAAATGTAGTCATTGTTAGTAGTCAATGAAAACGGAGAAGGAAAAAGACTCTTTTATAATGAGGCGCAGGAGATACAGTGAACAAGTGCTCAGCCTTGAAGGCAAATAACCGTTTAAGTATGCGCTCATTACAGATATCTGAAAGGGATCTCTCCTACTGTTCAAGTTGCAGGGGAGAGTAGAAGTTTGGAAAGTTAAAATGACTCTACATGAAATTATGTTAAGTATATCTGTACCATTATAAGTTAAATCTACATGGCAGCAGGAGAATGTATATGTCCTCATATATTCTGTCTTCCCTGAAAGTACTGAAAACATTATAATTCTGTTTTATTAATCTTCCAACAAAATACCAGCATAGTTGATATATAAATTCATGCCTCATAGACTTCTAAGGATTTTTTTTAGAAATGTTAAGATGCAATGTTAAGCAGTCACAGGTTCTGATTCACCCACTGTTATTGGTGATTCTTGATGGGAACACACATACTTGTACAAATGTTGTCCTTTCTCCTCTAGGGAGCAGTGCATAAGTCATCACTCTACACCAAACTGAGCCTGAGACCATTTCTGCACTACATTGTTATAGTGCTATTATTCCACTTCTAACATCCTAGGGAATCCTGGAATTCGCAGTTTAAGGAAGGGGCATTTAGAATTAGCTCTTAGGCCTCAGTAAACTACAAACCCCAGAACTCCACAGGATGTTGAAAGCAGAATAACAGTACTATAACAGTATAATGCAGAAAGGCCCTGAGGCTGTGCCTTCACCATTCTTTTTATTTCTGGTATAAAAGAGGAGAGTTTTGTGTTTCTTTCTTTGTCCCTCTTTTGTTGGATAATCTTTCCTGCTCCTTTTCAGACATGTGCAATCTAGACCTCCAAAGAACAGTACAGGAATCACGAGAAAGCAAATGCCATAGCCGAGAAGGCCTCTTGCCTGTGTTTCAATGGCATGGTCCACTCCTCCCTTCTAAGAAGGTTCAACTGGTAGGTAAGAAGCCTGGCTGTATTGGTCAGCTGTCAACATGCACACTTCCACCTGCACGCTTATGCAGGAGGATGAAGATCCTTTGTGATGTTTAAATGTTGCTCCTTCCATGCCAGCCTTTCTTACTGAAGGCTAGGTGAGACAGTTATTACAAGCAGATGTCTATGCTATATCATTCTGCAATATGCCCAACATTCAGCTCAGAGCTCAGATTCTTCCATTTCAAAACCTCAGCCAAAAGTTACTTTTTTATCTATAAGCCTCTGCCAGCATAGCCACAGGATCTGCCTATCTCTGCATCCTTCTTAGAAGCAGAACTTGAGCAGGAAAGGAGCCAATGAAGAGATGTCCCATAGGATACCTTCACCAAGGCAGTTTTCCATGTGAGAAATATAGCAAGAAGATACTATCAGATTAAGGTATGATTTACACTGAGTATGCCTAGGACAAAAACTGGAAGGAAATTGCTGATGTGACTACATGTAGCCAATGAGGTTATTATCGTCAGTTCTCCAGAGTTACAGTAAAGATTCTTTCATAACCCTACCTTGAGATCCCTGGTGTTAATTTGTGATCTCCCATCCAAGTATTAATCAGGCTCAGCCTGCTTAGTTTCCAAATCAGATGAGATTAGTTTGTTCTGAGTGCTATGGTGTTAGTCTTACGTTTTGTTTTAGTAAACACGGGCATCTCCCATTATTTACACATAGCTGTGCACATGGAAAGCAATCAGCAGAGAGATCTATGTGTACAAACAGGAGAAAAGGAAGAAAGAAAGCCCTAATTGATGACTATATGGATCCCTTCCCATTTTTGCAGATGTACCTAAGGGCCATGAATCCTGTCTATGAGTCATGTCCACTGTCTTCATAATTCAACAATATGAGAAGTCAGAGGAAAAACACTCACACTGAAAGAAAAAAAACAAACCAGCACTACAAAATAACAATCTAGCTGCTCAACTTCGAAATCTTTAAGTTCAGAATGCAATATAAATACACAGAGATTCCCACGAGCTTCTTGTGATTGATCATCATTAATCACTTCAGAGGTGAGAACCTAGGGAAAGTAAGTGATTTTTCAACAAGCTGCTGACAAGAGACTAAAAGCAAACCAAGAGTGGATGACTCCTGAAGCAGTATTTTTGTTGCTGGTCAAGATGACTGAACCAACTAAAATTGGATGCTAAGTTTCGCACCACAACAAGATATCCCCACCACCATCATCAAATGTCATATTTGTGATGTTCACAAATACTCTGTAAATAGGCTCTGTCCAGAAATCACCGGACACACACAACTTAACAATTTAGTAGTCGTTTTACTTTTTAAGCTGGATACAAGTACTTAAGCACAGTGTAAACTGCAGTTGTGAATGGCCACATTATACATAGATGTAGCAATGAAGAAAGGATTGGGGCCGCCTTTCTTTGTTTATATCAAAGAATTCTGGCCATTAAAATGCATAGGGGATTTTCATGATTAATAGCATTGCGTGTATATTTTTTTTTATACCTAGGTACAAAAAATAAAATTAATACTGATCAGTATTTGTCTACTCTGACTAACATTTAGAATCACAGAGTTAGAAGAGACCACAGGGGCAATCCAGTCCAACCCCCTATTCTTTTTTTAAATACACCACTTCTTCCTCAGATAAGGTTTTGGTTTCTGAGCATCACAATGATCTCTTGTGCAGCTTTTGCCACACTTTCACTAGTCTCTTATTTATTCTAAATCTTATCTCTCTATGTTGTTCCAGCCATGTTCCTAAGCTCTGATCTCATTTGAAAGTAACTTCTATTGATTTCAGTGGAAATTGTTTTAGCAGGTACTTACAGGAACAGACCAAATACACCTGATTTCTGTACAGTACATGATGCTGGAGAGCAAGCATAGTGTAGTGACCTGCGCGTTGGACTACAGGCCTGAAGGCGAGGGTTTGATTCCCCACTCGGCCATGAAAACCCACTTTGTGACCTTGGACACATCCCACTTTCTCAGCCCCAGAAAACCCGGGATAGGTTCACCTTAGGGTTGCCATCTGTCAGAAACGACCTGAAGGCACACAACAACACAACATGATGCTGCAGCTTAATAAACATTAGCAAAAATTAGTTGATTTCTACTGCCACACTCTGATGTGACCAAGCAAAAGAATGCAGGATGAAGGCATACAGAGAAAAGAAAAGTGTGTCTCTGCATTTAGATCCCCACTAGTGGAAATAAACTGGTTAGCCTATCAACAATGGAAGCTGGTAGTTCCCTTGCCAGTGGGATGGTGAACCCACTATGAACTTTTATCTAAACTTTCCAGGACCTCTCCAAGGTGCCGACTTTATTTTGGAAGCAGCAGTCATCATTTTAGATAGCCTCTTTTATGTTCTTAGTAAAATGCAAAGCAGATTTACCACTTCACTGACGTGGAATCAACTAGCCACTACTGCCCAACAATATCTCCAAGAGCACCAGTTTATCTGCTCCCATATAAATGAATTATCAGAATTTTGTCTTGTGAAAAAAAACTAAAGCATTGCATTTGGGATACAAAATTTAGTAAAGACAAACACAGTCTCCACTCCAACACAAAGTAGCCCTGCCCTAATGGTATCATCCAAAGGGACAAAAGTCATCCTAATCTATAAAAGACCAACTGACCTGCAAAAACACACACATACACACACACAATGACAAGCATATTGCTAATTAATAATACACTTCTGCTTCAATTACAAACTGTGTTAATTGTGTTAAAGCCATGCTATAAAATCCATCTCTAGACCAGATAAAGGGTCAAATCTGTTGCTAATGCAATAAGATTTATATCAATGGCTCATTGGTGCTACCTGTGTAATCAATGAGAAATAAATGTCTTAAGATGTATAACCTACCATGGAGGAACCCTGATTATTTTCTAGTTCATCGATCACACTGGAAACTGCTACACGAAGAAAGCAAGAGTATTAATCTCCCAACCTAAGAAGCGACAACCCCCCCAACCCTTTTTCAACAGAGATGTTTTTCCAATGGCTATACACATGTCTCATGCTTTGGACAGTAACCCTGAAGAGATGCTGCCACCATCTGACAGCAACAATTGTGTTTTATGTGCTTAGGCAATATCCAAACTTTAGAACAGAGTTACACCATAAGTTAAAACAGAGGTAACATTAGAATACCAGACTAGTCAAGTTGGCCAAGACATTTAGGCCATTTCCACACTAGACTGTTATAGTGCTATTATTCCACTTTTGACATCCTACAGAATCCTGGGGTTTGCAGTTTGAGGAGGGGTCTGAGGCCTGAGGCTCCTCCCTAAACTGCAAAACCCAGGATTCCATTAGATGTTGAAAGTGAAATAATAGCACTATAACAGTCTCGTGCGGAAATGGCCCAGAAGCTAAAATACATAGGGAAGCCCTACTTCAGCTAGCATGGCAAGCTGCAACTAGTAAAAAGAGAGTTCCGTTCTTGCCTTTAAGTTTTTCAAAAAATGTATTTGTGGCAATTCAACTCAAATGAACAGATAAGTGAGTTCTCCAAACCAACTTTGATAGCTAACTGGGTGGAATGCACAGAGACTGTACGGATGGGTTAAGCTTAAGGAAACACTGACCATTCTGAAACAGCCATCTTGGAGTAGAAAAAGCCTGCAGTTATTGCAGTTCACTATACTGACTGAATAGCACTCTGTGCTAATGGCTTCTCTTTCTGAACTCACTGATTCTCAACCTACAAATGGGATTTGCATTAGGGACAGGGACAGCAACATCTGACTAATCCATTATTGCAGATATCTTCTTCTCTCAACCTCTAGGTACAGTCTGTACTTTTTCCAGTTGTCCCTTTTGTCAGTAAAGGTTGGACCAAACCTGTAGAAAATACTTTGTGATGTGGGTCGTTAAGTGCACCTGTGGAGAGCCATGTGACTTTAGCTGAATCATGCTGATGAGCAACCAGGGGAGAAGGTTGCATCAGGTGTGGGGAGAATGCAAAGGCTGGCAGGATTGCATCAGCTAGTGTGAGTATAAATGTAGCTGAGAGCTAGCCAGCAAGTTGCACATGGTGCCTGATGGAGGCTATGTCAGAAAGAGCAAGCAGAGAGATGCTGGAATACTTTCTGGAGAATGTTGTAAATATGTACACAGTGTAACTCAAGAATAAATTGTCTCCTTGATGGAAGAAAACAATTGGTGTGGGTGAGTTTTTCCTGGCTACAGTACATTGCTGCTAAGGTATTCTCTGCTGCTGGGCATGCTTCCAAAGCTGTGGGAGCAATCTCTGCTATATTTTGGGCGTGACACCTTTGTGAAGAAGAACTCAGTTTTTTTTAAAAAAAACTATGTATATCTTTCAAATTGCATGCATTGTTTGTTGATCTATCCACTGACTGTGTGAATACACTTTTCTGAAATGTATGTATTTTCTGTGTGTGCACTTTCAAATGTGTGCATTCTAGCAGACATATTTTTCAAAAGCATGGGAACATGCAGATTTCTGAATCTCAAGTTTATCTTATCTACACCTATTTCCTAGTGTGGCAGACTAGGGAAATCTCCTAAAATAAAATAACATCTAACAAAACTGATTCCTCACATACCTCTAATTCTCACAATAGTACCAAAAAACCCACAGTGTCCCATTCTCCAATGGAAATGGAACCTTCTAAACTTAGCAAGCTCTGTCCTCATTTGGAGAAGAGAGGATGAAACCTATTTATGATGTTCAGCTTTTACTTCCTTGGGTCACTTAAGCTCATACTTTATTATAACTTACTAGCGTATTTACCCAGCGTTGCACGGGATTTTATTTTATCATAAATAATACTTGTTAGAAATACCTTAAGATAGCTTTACAATTTTTCAAAAGGCTCCATAAGAAAGGATGAAAAGTATTACTCAGGACTTTTTTATATGTTACTACTAACTAAATAAGGTAATTTTTTTCCTCTTAAGAACTCACCAAACTGTCTTGTCCAGTACTTGTAACTTTTCCCCATATTCCCCAATCTAATCTGTATTCAGAGTTATTAACATACAGAAGTTGGGTTCCTGAGAGAATACACCACCCTCCTCCTTGCTGCTAGGCCTCATTTTCATAGCAACTGGCCTACTAAAGACAGGCACATTTGACTGAGGCCCAAGAGCAATCTGGCTGAGAATTTTAAAGGCCCCTCCCTAAATTGCCAACTCCATAGAATCTTCACAGCCAGCCAATCATATGAGGTCATCTTGCCTCACACAACCAATCATATGAGGTCTTTGCCTGGCTGACACACAAATAGGCAAACTCACTCACAAACCTTAACTTTTATATAGTAGATTGAAGGCCTATGAGATCATTCAACAAGCTTTGATACTTGATGGAGTTCTTGACAAGCAGAAGTTTCCCCATGAGGGAGCACCTTATTACAAAACCCTGCTTCATTCTCCAGTGTCTAACCATTTTTCAGATGCTAAGAGAATCTGACTGCAAGCACAAAGTAAGTACATCCATGCCTATCTACCTATTTTCCCAATGTTTAGTACAATTGAATGCCCCACCTGTACTGCATCATGGACCGTAATGCAAACACAACTAGGAGAATTACCTGTCTTCCAGGCAATAAGATGGTCTAGGAGCCCTCTCACAATATAAAATTATCACACTGTATTCCACTTTGGCTGCCATGGCTGCACCCTATGGAATCCTGGGGTCAGCAATTTAGGAAGTGACATTGAAAATTCTCAGCCAGAGGACTCTAGTGCTTCCTACACACCCCATGATTTCCACAGGTTGTTGACATGGTAATTAAAGTAGATTCATTGGACCATAATTGTGTAGTGTGAAAGGATCCTAAGTTCAATGCTACCCAATGGTAACTCAGCACCAGCAACAGTGAAACAATTATGCTGATGGCAATATAATGAGTGTAATTGATTTTAATTGTCAAAAATGTCTTGCATTGCTACAGTTCGGAGTTTAAATTAAACCTTGATCCTACATGGATTAAGTCAAATTAAGTCTCATTTATGCCGAAACATGTTGGGGGTAATTTCAGTGAAACTTGTTATGAAATCAACCTTGGGATCCAGCACACCCATGAGAACATGTAAAAGGCCGAGTTGTTGATTTTGTTCTCCAAACAGCAGCACCTCCACCGCATGCTGCCATAGATATTGGACACCGTCATCACTGTTCAGAAGACAAAGGCAAAAGTAATGTGGAATTTGAATGACAGATTTCTCTGGATCATAGTCAATGAGTTGTCGATGTTCCTATATCTAATTATACATGCTAAATTTCTTCTGAAACAGCAAGCATAATACCAGACCTTGAGTGTTGAACAAGATTTTTGGTGCAGTATCTAATTCAATTGCTGAAATAAAAACCTAGCATTTCTTGTCCATAATGGATACAGGGTTGTATTTAGAATTAGTCTTACTAATTCTAGTGCCATTCAAAATGGTGGTCCATGAACTAATACTAGTTCACAAGCCATGAACCAATACTAGTTCACAAGTCCCTGACAAGTTTCCACAAAAAAAAAAAATTGTAGCCTTTAAAAAAAAATACTTTTTATTTAGAAATAATAGTTATAATTTCATATTCAGATCTACCTTAAAAAGCATTGAATCATAGAGTTGGAAGAGACCCCAGGGGCCATCCAGTCCTGCTATGCAGGAAAACCCTTCAAAGTACTCCCAACAGATGGCCATCCAGCCTCTGCTTAAAAACCTCCAAAGAAAGAAACTCCATCACACTCCAAGGCAGCATATTCTGCTCCGGAATACAATCTATTCCTTGAAATAAAATATTTAAGACCAATATTTGAGGACTGAAATATTAGTACTGCTTCAAAGAGACCTACTGCACTGAATGGAGCAGCTAATTTAAATCCCACTTTTTGTTTAAGATATCTTTATTAATAATTTCTAAGAACACTAAAATTCTACAAATACTTATGAGAAAAGGAAAAATCATAAAGAAAACGAGACATATGAGTTAGAAATGAAAAAGTAGAGGAAAAAGAAAAAAGATCAATTTTCCTTCTTTCTTTAAATGGATTATAACAATCAAGTTGATTCAAGCGTCTCAAAGATTATATCTAACAGTTTTCTTCTTCCCCTCCCCAGCATATGCTTTCCCAAAAAAGAAAAATGAACGTTCATCTTTCAAAGGTTAATATATCTAGCACAGTATCTCAATATTACTTTCTATTACACCCCATTACATGGAAAATGACATTACATGATAGATGGCATTAATACTAAGTGCAACTTGCTGACTTAATTACATATTTTCACTAGTTAAAACTGCAGATCTATTACATGTTGTATGGCATCATTAAATCCAAATAATTCTATGCTATTTTATATTGTAAAATCATTTACAGCATTTATTAACCAAATCCAGTTTGTCTTATATTTGTAACCATTTCATAACCTAGTTTAAGGCAAATCTATTTCATTTTGAATTTAACTCCCCTCTTCCCTTGTAACCATCTTATCCATGGACTTTGCCCCCAAAACTTCTCAGATTCTCTTCCTTGCCCTTTACCACAATTTCAGATTTCTTTCCACTTGCTATTTTAGGATAATTGTTCTGAAAGAGAACTCTTTTATCATCATTTTTACACCCTTTCAATCATACAAACTAAATCAATTTGGTTTCATTCAAGCATCAAAGTAGTTTGATTCCAAATCTGTTTCAAATTAGCCTCTCCCTCCCCCACCTCTCCAAGCTATAATCCCCCTTTCATAAACCAGAGCTTCCTGCCCTTACATCTCCCCCAATTCAGCAGCTAATCCCTTTACGGGCTCAATTTGAATTTGTCTCTCCATTGATATTGAACCTCCTTCACTTTCATATTGTTAACTTCTGTTTTCCTCCTTTGGCTTACATCTTTCCGCAGTTGTTCCTTGATCTTGCTGATCTCTTTCCTCAGGGCCTCTATCATATTCCTTTTCAAGTTTAGGAGTTCCACATGTAGCTCTTCCATTATCCATTGTAAAAAGTCCTGACAGAGTTCTGGGAAGATTCAATCCAGCAATTTCAGAATAAACAACTCACTTGTCTCTCATCTAGCCAAAAGCCACCAGCAAGATAGTCTTATCAACATCTAATACATAATGTCTATACTTTCACATGCTGCAGTTTCTCCTTGTTAAAATCCAATTCAGTCTTACAAATATGATGAAATTCAGTCTATTCACAAGATATATGCACTTAGATCCTTAATTATTCTTTTATAAAGATGTCAACCTCAATTTTCTAATTTATTTGTCCCTATTTTGTGGGGCAAACAGACTTATTTGGCTTTTGCTTCTGTTTTAAAGTGAAGAATGCTTCATTTTCCTAAGTCCAAAGGTTTATTTAAGAATTTTAAAAAAGCAGGTTGCCAGTATGGAGCCATCAGATCCTCAGATCCAAACAGCTGTGTTTTACAGCAAAGGCAAAAGATGTCACTCTTTTGGTCCTTCCCACTCATAACTCATTTACTTTAAAATAAATGCAATGGGAATTCTGGATCCTTATGGGTGATCCAGCACTCCCTCTTTAATCCAGGAGGAGCTTCTCTAGCCAGAAATCCCTCTGGCTGGAGTTTTTGCCATGAAAGCTCTCCTTGCTGCAGAATTGCAGCTGGCAGCATCTACCTGCTGGCCTGATGGAAGGTAAAGTCCTTAAATCCCATTGGTTTTAGGCTCTTCTGTAAGCTGGGCTATCATTTGATTTAACCCTGATTTCTCAACTGTCTGTATTATGTTAGGCGGATATATGATCCTAAAGATCCAGACTGGACCACAGAAGATGATCATCCACAGGAAAGCCAGCAATTAAATGACAGTTAGTGCCACTGGCTTTCATAGACTTTTTCTTATCTTAAAGGAGACCAATCACTTTCTTTTCTTACTGATACTGATATTCTTACAAGAGAATATCAGTCTCATAATTGAATATCAGTATTTACAAAGAAGCAGTAGAAAAAGGCATCACATGTTCAATTCAGAAATACCACCGTTTGCTGGTTTTACACCTAAAATTAAGTATTCAACTTTTCTTCTTTTTTAATAAATATTAAATAATGCCTTTTTTTAAAAAAAGTAGAAAGCCATTTAAATAGATCCTAAATAATCATGATTTATTTAATGCCTCACTATTTAAGATTTTCTCTTACTACAAGTGGTACATTATATAGGAAGGCTTGTACAAATTAAAATCCAGTATCTAAAATGCCATTTAAGATTGTTTTTAAACCTTCTCAGAATTTAGCTTCTTGAAAGTTGAGTTCATTAACTTCTTAAAAATATTCTGATCACTGTAACAAAACTTATATACCTGATACCTTAGTACAAAAATGTAAGTAGAAAGGCCATATATCCTGTTCCCTTTATTACACATTTTTGTACTGATGACTATTGTTATTAACTATTATGATGATAAAAATAAGCAATGCATTTTAGAATACACTCTAAAATACTGTATTCTATGTTTCTCTAACCTAGTAATCAAAACATTCCCAAGAGGTTACAAAATTTCAAGTTTACTAATAACTTAACAAGCAACTATTCAGCCCAGTTGCATTTTCTATTTCTATTTTAATGGCAGTTTATTCCTCTGGAAAAATGACCATACAAGCACCAGAGATGAACATGATCAGGTATTTTGAATCTTTACCATCCTTTCCACAATGGTGAGCATGGTAGCTTTTTTTCCCCCAAGGCTATTAACCAGCACAAATAACTATGTTACATTAGATTAAGAAATACAGAACTACTACATGGATTGATTTTATCTAATTATGTTTAGTTGATACAGAGGTATGGAAGCTTTTGAGTCATAAATGACACTTCATCAAGTAGAGTTTTGTGTGACTGAAGAACAAAATTCTAATATAATAAAACAAATCAGTTAACCCTTTCCTCCTACTTTTTGAGATCAACTCAGCAATAATTATATCAAGACAAACTTTCATACCCCACACAACTGGATCCTAGATCATAATAGGGTGGAAGCACTGAATTTCAGGAGACAACCAGCCATGGCTTGACTGACTGTAACCAAACAAGCTCGCGCGAACACCTAAATTGTCATTATACATAAGCACTAGATCATCCTTGGACTTCAGGCTTGCACTACAGAGTGAATTGATTTAAATCAGGAGTTGGTAAAGTATGAACCCCTGAGGCCCCCAAGCTGTTTTGGTGGAGATATTTCTGCCTGAAAACCTCCAAAATGTGCCCAAACCACAATGGTTTGCTTTCGCAATCCTCCAAAGGCCCCAAACCATCCCAAAACCCAGAAGAAAATTTTAAAGTCAGCTGAAAACTGGCCAAAATGGCAGATGACAACAGGGTGAAAAAATGGCACCGAGCAATTGCTCATTCCTGATTTAAATCAAGAAGGAATTACTGAATTTAAAGCTATGTCGTGTAGCCATACAGATGGGGAATGTTGGGAAATGCAGTTCAACAGCCTCTGAATGGCTACATGATCCCCACCCTTAATTTAATAAGGTTTTCATTGTTACAAGCCTTTTTAAAAAAATGTGTAAATCTGAATGCTAAAATACATTCATTTACAATCTAACTGAACATCTTAGAACAACTAATTCGTGTGATTTTTTGGGAATTTTCTTTTGATTAATTCAGAAAATAGTACAGATATCTAAATACCCTAAAAGCACCAGATCCCATCTGATCCTGGAAGCTAGGCAAGGTCAGCTCTGGTTTGTACTTGGATGGGAAACTGTCAACAAATACCAGGTGCTGTAGGGCTATATTTCAGAGAAAGGAACTGACCAAACCATCTCTGAGTATTCCCTGCCTAAGAAAATGCTACGAAATTCATGGGGCCTCCATAAGTCAAGAGGTAACATGAACAGACACACACACATACTCATCATTTGTATCAAAGTACCTCACACCTTAACAATGGTAAGAAGCAAATCACTCCCATAAACATAACAGCACTTAAGTTTAAGTCTAATTTAGTCATTCATTCATAAATTCATTGACTCAATGGAAATTTGTTAAACAAACACCTACGTAAGTTCCATTGACTGAAGTTATTGCATTTAGGACATACTTTATTAAGCTAAACCTTAAAGAAATGCTTCATACTAGCTGGTGCTGCATTGTGGGTTCATGGCTCTCTTTAAAACATAGATGTATATTCACATAGCATCCATTTGCTCAACCATGGACATTTAAGTCCTTTATATAGGTATTATACCTTGTGCACTCTGCCAAGAGAGCAGAAGAGATGTCACACAGGTGGCACTAAGGAACGAAGCGCACACAGATGGTGGTAGATCTTGAACCGAGCACCCAAAGGCCAGATCATTATGCCACCTTCACTTTTATGTTTTTAAAAACTCAACATTAAATAAATGCATATTCTACAATGTCTACAATGAGATCTCATTTTCCACACTCCCACTGTCATTTTTATCCATAGACTGAAACAGAAATATGTGTGGTCTTGCTTTTTCATGCTAGCTTGTAGGAAACGCAATGCATGCAGTTCTGACAGAGCCATTAATTCATTTTTATGAAACTGCAAGTATAGATTTAGCTGGCATGTTTGTGATGAGATTTAGTTTTAACTGTTATGTTAAAATAAGACTCAAGAAAGACATGCAGTATTTTATTTATATATTTTAAACAATTAAAAAAATCTGATTTAAGCTTTTTAAAATGCCAATTTTGTATTTTATTTTTTTTTAAACTATCGTTGGTATTCACCCTGACATGCCAGGAGACCCCAGGATGTACAACATAGGCACACAGCAAGAAAAAGGGCCCAGGGGTATCAGTGGAGACACAAGAAGGGGTTGGTCCATTCAACCTGCCAACAAAATCCCAGATCCTGGAAAAGTTAATTTTTTGGGACTATAGAATGGCCTGAGAGATTCTAGGAATTGTAGTCCACAAAATCATTTCCCAGGCTCTGTGACTTTCATACAATACTGGCTGTAAATGTAGAAGTTAAAATGACACATCCTCCAACTGTCCCATTTTGGCAGAGACAATCCTGTTTAATCCACTATCATCACTTTTTTCCATTGCTTTCAAAATGTTCCAGCTTCTCTCTCCCTCCACCCCCCGCCATTATCCCCTTTGCACCTCAGTTGTTGTAGACTGAGTTCGAAGTGCAAAAGCAGTCTGTAGTCACTTAATTCAGAAGGGAGGAAAGGAGACAGAGCTCAGGCAAGAACAAACTGCTGCTCCCCCTTCTAGCTTGTGTGTTCTTCCTCATTAATCAGTTTTGCCATCTTGACCAAATTTATTTTTATCTATGAAATGTCAGGGGATACAAAATAGCAGAACTACTCATTTGCACTTGCAACTCACACACAATTAATTTTGGTCTGACCCAAGATTAAATTATGTTTCCATAGGCTGGAGGCCCTCTTTTGTTCACTCCCCTTGGACCCATAAGCCTGCAAAGAAAAAACAGCACTTAACTAAAGGAAGTGATTTTAGACGGAAATAAAGATACCAAAGTAAATTGTTAACTCAATTAGACACCTGGAATTCCTCCTACAAACCAGCAGGTTTGCCTTTCAGCAAATGCACTTGCCTGCATCAATCAGAGTAATGAACCGCTGTGTCTTTCCATTCATTAGGGACCATTTTAATTCATTGTTCATTTAAAAATATTTTGGGGGTTGAAAAGAATTACATTAAAATATATAAACAAGCCCAAATAATTCTGATGGTTGAACACAGCAAACATGAGTTAATCAGAGTCTGGAAAAATTACTCTTGGACTACAATATCCAGCATGGGCATGCCGGCTGGCCAATTTGGGGAACTGTAATCTAAAACAGTAGTGCTTTCCAAGTTGGTCTGTCCAGCCCAACTCCCTCCCTCCTTCTTGCGCGCGCATGTGTGCACGCACACAAACACACACACACAGAATAGCTCTTTAAAGTTTTGTAGATTGCTGAAACTGACAATTAGTAGGTTTCTGTTGCAATAGGAATTGCTCTGAATAGGATTCAGCTATAGAGAAAAATGAGACTTCAAGAAATGTGTATCAGCATACGAGGTGTTATTAGATCAGAAAGAAATATCTTTCTCAAATTTCAATTTAAAAATATACATACACAAAAATAAAGTCATTAAAATTGATCTAAGCTGTACTATTTGTTGCAGATAAGACAGGTCACAATTCCACAAGACAAACAGATTCTCAAAGCCCCATTCGCTTTGTAGTGCTAATAGGGAACTGTGGGGAGCATCTGCAGAGAAACTGGTAGGCAGGAAGAGAGAAGCTTGACCCTTATTCTGCACACCACTTAATACCTGCAATATCTATTTTCTTATTTATGGTTGCGAAAACTGGACAATGAACTGACAGGAAGAAAACTGACTCCTCTGAAATGTGGGGCTGGACAAGTGTTGTGTGGATAGCATGAACTGCTAAAAAGACAAATGAATGGACCCTAGAACAAATCAGACCTGCACTCTCCTGATAGACTCATAGAGTTGGAAGAGACCACAAGGGCCATCCAGTCAAACCCCTTGCTATGCAGGAACACACATCAACGCATTCCCAACAGATGGCCATCCAGCCTCTGCTTAAAAACCTCCAAAGAAGGAGACTCGACCACACTCCAAGGCAGCATATTCCACTGCCAGACAGCTCTGACCATCAGGAAGTTCTTCCTGAGATTCAGGTGGAATCTCCTTTCCTGCAGCTTGAATCCATTGCTCCTTGTCCTAGTCTCTGGAGCAGCGGAAAACAAGCCCACTCCCTCCTCGACATGACATCCCTTCAAATATTTAAACATGGTTATCTCTCTTTGTGAACTAGAAACCAAGAGTAATTTGAGGCTGTCATACTTCAGACATATCATGAGAGGGCATGATCCAGGGTCCTTTTACGTGATACAATTACAGGATCATTATCCCACTTTAAACAGTAGGTTCCACCCTATGGGATCCTGGCATAGATAGTTTGGTGAGGAACTAGAGCTGTCTGGCTAGGAATTCCAAATACCCCCCAACAAGGATTCCATGGCAATTAAAGTAGAATAAAGTGCCATAACTATACAGTGTGAAAGGCCCGCACTGGGAAAGATGATGATGCTCAGTACAGTGGAAGGCACTTGGAAAAGTGGAAGACTTATTGATTCAATCAAAGAAGCAATGACCCTGCATTTACAAGACCTACCCAAGGCCCTTGGAGATCTCTCATTCATAGGGTCACCATAAGTCAAAATCAACT
This sequence comes from Cyclura pinguis, assembly GCA_030412105.1. Taxonomy (NCBI): domain Eukaryota; kingdom Metazoa; phylum Chordata; class Lepidosauria; order Squamata; family Iguanidae; genus Cyclura; species Cyclura pinguis. Next base: position 342,806,906 of record CM059599.1, read on the forward strand.
CAATGACAAACACCAACACCTCCTTCTGAGTGGGGGAAAATAAAACTGGCAAGGAGAAATGGCCCAAGGGAAAAGACAGCAGGGGGAGAATGAGGGGGGAACGGGAAGCATACCATTCTTCTACCCAAGAATTATCCCCTGCATGCGTTCGCATTTCCCCAGCAAACTGTCTGCCAGGGTAGCTTGTAGTTAACAGTCTTACTTGAAATCTGCTAAATACAGTAAAAATTTGGATCCCACAAGTGTCCAAGAGTTCACTAATGTTTTTCTTTTTTTAGTCACTTGTTATTTGTGCAAAAGACCCATTTTCAGCCTAGTTCCACAGCAAAAGTCACCTAGACTTTTAAGCAATTTACAGAAATTCCTTTTCTCGGGAAGGAGAAAAGGAGAATTGTCAATGGCAATGTAACTGATTGGGGCCCTGATTAACAACCTGATTAAACACAAAGTAGACAGAAGTTCTCCAAGGATTTCGTGTTTCAGCTGAGGCCTTAAGCAACCTATATTTTGGATCTAATAGTAACAGAATTTTTCAAAAGAAGGGTATATGCCTTTATTAGGCCTGCTAAAAAGGCAGAAAAATCCATATGCAAGATTTCAAAACCAAACTTTCTTGGCCAGGCAATGATTTTTTTAAAAAATGCATGCAGGGGAAAGTGAATGGTGGAAGAAGTGTGGATATTAGAGTCTGAGAGTCTACATGTTGTCTTTCAAGGGTATGAGAGGAAGGGTCTGCAGTGTATCAAAACAGGCCCATCAGACCACCCACCAATGGCTCTGAACCTTGTGGAAGCAAGAAACACAATAAAAACAGATTAATAAAATATGATTATCCACTTAGGACCTTTGTTTGTTTGTTTGTTATATTTGCTCAGCCTAATATAAAGTAATATTACAATGTGGATTTCGGAATTTGTCTTATCGTCAACCTGGCTTGGAAGGGAAGTTATGAGGGAACTATATAGGAACCTCAAGTGTAAAGAGATATGATTAAATATCAAAGCCAGATTAATTGATGCCATAGTATTTCCAATTTCCATGTATGGTTGCAGAAAGCTGAATGATGAAGAAGGCTGACAGGAAGAAAATCAATTTATTTGAAACGTGGTGCTAGAGTTTTACATTCTATGGACTTAAAAAACAAACGAATGGGTCCAAGAACAAATCAGGCCTGAATTCTCACTAAAAGCCAATATGAGTAATCTGAGGCTGTTGTACTTGGGTTGTATCATGAGAAGACAAGTGTCACTGGAAAAGATAAAGCTTGGTAAAGTGGAAGGTAGTAGGAAAACTCCACTATCGGTAGATGGATTCAATCATGAAAGCCCTGCGTATGCAGGACCTGAGGAGGGCATTTGATGACCAAGGCTCTTGCAGATCTCTCATTGACAGGGTCGTCGTACATAAAAGCCAACCTGACAGCAAACAACAGCAGCCACAACAGCAGCAGCATGGCTGCCCCACATTGTGGCAATCAGCGAATCATAGAGTTGGAAGGGACCATGGGGGCCATCCAGTCCAACCCACTGCCATGCAGGAACACCTTCAACGCACTCCCGACAGATGGCCATCCAGCCTCTGCTTAAAAACCTCCAAAGACAGAGACTCCACCACATTCCGAGGCAGCATATTCCACTGCTGGACAGCTCTGACCGTTAGGAAGTTCTTCTTGAGGTTCAGGTGGAATCTCCTTTCCTGCAGCTTGAATCCATTGCTCCTTGTCCTGATCTCTGGAGCAGTGGAGAACAAGCCTGCTCCCTCCTCGACATGACATCCCTTCAGTTCCTCTCCAAAAACTTTTAAGGTACACTTGATTCACATCTACAGTTTAGGATCGTGTTTCACTATCGGTGACATCAATGTTCCTGGAAGACTTTCTATCAAGATACACACACACACACACACACACACACACACACACACGTACATATGTGTGTGTGTGTATATATATATATATATAATTTCAAAACTAATAATTTTTATAGCAAATATCACTATGCAGATTCCAATATGATTAAAACAGGGGTGGTCAACTTGTGGTCCTCCAGATGTTGTTGGATTTCAGTTCCTTTGAGGTTTTGACAATGTAAACAATAGTGGAAGGCTGAAATCCAACAACATCTTGGAGACCCATTTTGTTAACTCCTGAATTATAATCTCATGTATCTTCCAAACAACCTTATGAAAAAAGTCATGTTGAAAGGATTCAGGCCTCAGTGTTATGCCTAGAATTGCTTGCCAGGACATCAAAAAGTCACCTCTCATCTTTCTCAGTTTTTCCCTTCAGGACACACAGTTTCTGAAAAACTTCTGATTTAACCCTGCAACCCACAGAAACTAAACCCAAGCACGAGTAACTATATTTGCCCATATTTTCCTATTACCCTTACCTGTATCTGTCCATCCCTTCTCTTCCTGTCTGCCTGTTATCTCCACCTCTGTCACATAGCTTTCCTGAGGCAGAAACTATTATTTTTTATAATGTACATGTCTCTTTAACATAGACTGAACAAGAAGTGAGAGATATTCATATGATAACAATGTGACAGTTGAGGAATTTGAACAAAGACCTCTTACACTATCGGAATCCAACATTCAAATTTCTGCAGCACCTTAAATAATCCAAGCTCCACTTGCTCTAAAAATGTTTTTGGAAAACTTGAATACTATGAATACTGTTTCACAAAAGAACTGAGAACACAGCTTGAGCTAGGAAAATAAAAGTAAATTAAATTGCACCTACTTTTAATGCCTCAACTGATGTTGCTAAAAAAAAAATACAAAAAATTCCATTTCTGCATATAATGAACAAGGTTAACTAATCTTGCCTGACAAACACAGATATTAACATCGGTTCTGACACAGAGTCATAGCAACTGCTCCAGGATCTCTGCCAAAACTGGATTCCACCGTCTGATATCACAAAATGAGTTGTCTGTTGTATTTACAATTCCAGTGGCTATGGACCCAAGCTGATGAAAACTGGGCATCCTGGCTTTCAGCCAGGAGAACAGATTTGAACCGAGCCATTATGCCAGAACATGTGCATTTGATTAGAAAAAAAGAAAGACAAATTATGCATATTTCTCCAGGATGGCAGTTTTCATCAGACCTTCCATTGTAAACTAATTGCAAGGCATGCTGCTTTGCAAGTATCATCAAAATCCTTTGTAACCTATAATAAACAATCACAGTTCCAAAGGCAGGGCTCCTCAAGAATCCAATAATAAATCTAACTCATGTTCCTGCTTAGGATTCAGACCCAGAAACAGGAATAAGTTTTAATTTTTCAGTTTATATTTTACTGATTAAAATTTCATAACAGGAGCAACATGCTTCCATAGCTACCACTGTATTCCCTATTCAGGCATACAGGTTCTGGACTGAACGAATATGTGGTAAGGAAGAAAGATTTTGAACCCTGGAAAATCACAGTATGAAACTGTGTGGAGAGCCTCCATGGATAGATGAGGTGGTCTATCACAGAAGGCTGCTCTCTACATGAGATAGAAATACTGATAGAAGAGGGCCATGCTAGTGTATTCCTATTCTTTGAACAACTTACTGTACTCGGTTAGTGAATGCTTGATTAACACACAACTTCTAGCACAATCCTATACCTTTCTCCTCAGCATAGAGTTGCAGCCCAGACCTTTCTTTTGCATCCAACCTGGAAATGTTATTTTGGTCAAGAGTTCCTCCAAACCCTTAGCTAACCATTGCGGCTACAGTTGTGATCTAAAACTTCTTCCAAACTTTGGTCCTATCCTATGGGTATGAATTACTTCTCCAGTCACTCAATACATGTAGAGAAATTATTTCAACACAATACAAGTGCTGAAATAAAGTAGACTATACTGCATAAAGTGTTATAAGATCTTTCGGAAAAAGTAGGTAAACAGGTTTTAATTCTGAAAATCAAGCGGCTCTCCACATGTTGTTGGACTGCAACCCCTAACATTCCCCAACATGGGCTACACTGCTTGCACTTTCGATCCAACAACACCTTGAAGGGTACATGATTACCACCTCTGCTTTAATGCTACCTGAGCACTTGCATGCCAATTTCAGTTTCATGGCCACACCTAACCAGAAGCAACTGCATCATGGCCACTCAACATCCATCTCCAATGCCACCAAAAACTATGCAAAGGAATGGTGCAACAATTCTGCAATAGTGATTCAATGCAAAAGCTGACTTATTGCGTTCAGCAGGACGTCTGATATGGGGTGTTCAGATATGCAATATATCAAGGGACCACTTATTTGAAAGCACCCCAATAAATCTTCACATGTGAAAGTAATTTACTGAAAAGAAGGCTGCCTGCTTTCTTTTTGTATAATCACCACACTTACTCATTTCATTGTTTTCCATTTACGGGAGGTGTGATATTGAGACACTTTCAACGAGCAGATCTGTATGCACACACTCAAAATTGCTATATTTACATGGAAGGATTCTACCATGTATTCTCCAATTTACTATGCTTTGGAGATTTATAGTGGAAGGATTTATATAGAAATCTCATAAATGAAAGTAAAGAAATACACCAACATAAAAAAAGGATTACAGGATTCTCCAAACCATAATTTGGACTATTGTCCAACCTAAACCAATGGTTTATAGGGATTTGAAACTCTGAACTGGCAATGGTAAATTGCTTCCAGAATAATGGGGCAAGGGGTCCCACCAACTGAAATGTCAGTAGTACAAGCCATACCAAGTACTAATTAGCTGGTGTAAGGCCATTATTACAATTTTCCGCTCCACTGCCATGAGAACAGCAGTTTTATCTTCTGTGTTAAACTCCAGTTCAGAGTTTGTTTAAAGCACTTCCTCTTACCCTAGATATTTTACAGTTTTATAACACTAATGAACAATGATGTACTTTCATTTTGCATTATAGTATAAGGTTTAGAGTCTTTTGCTTTCTATCTGAAACTGTGAAAGCCACTGCACCAGCTCACAGTTTTGTTCTGGCAGTGGCTCTTATGTTACCATAAAGAACTATATGTTGTTCAGTCCTTATGGAAACACTCAGACTGGATTTCTAACTGTGTATTCCTAAACACGTCTACCCAGAAGTAAGTCCTACTGAGTTCAATGCGAGTGACAACTAGAAGACAGGGCAACATAAAATAAATCAGTCAATCAATAAAATGGGACTTGCTGCCAAATAAGAGAGTACATGATTGCAGCCCAAGGCAACAATCTTACTCAGCTCATCTTCCCAACCTGAGGCTTACATTAGCTTCGGAGAATATAAACCAGTTTTGGCTTCAGCATCCATGTGATTTCTCTTTCATATTCACTCCTCCACAAACAGCATTATACATGACACAAAAAGAATAAGAAAGGCTCAGATGAACTTTTTATCATCATGCATTAAAAAGCCCCTGGGTTTTAATCTCAATGTAGTAGAAGGAGAACAGATTCAGCACCTAAAGTGACATTCTGTCATATTCTGCAGCCGTATTTAACAAGCTACAACACTGAGGTCTGGTAAAGACTTAACACTGTGCCATCTCCTAACTCTCCCTTGAAGATGGGGAGCTCTCTGTTTTTACATCTGTTGTTTCCTCTCCAAATTCACCTCCTATTCCTATTTAGGGTTAAGTTCAATGTACTATTGTATCTGCACTCTTGTGAAAATTTCTATTGCCATGCCTGGATTCAAATTAGCTTTCAATCATGGTTAAAAGCAGGTTTGAAAATGGTGGTTTAACCATACCATGGTTAGTGAAAATGCTGGCACAGACAGAACACTGCAATTGCAATAACAAGGGAAAAGAGCTATTATAGCTGACACTTAACACTGAAAGAGGTTGGAAGACAAGAATGGAAAAGCAGAAGAAATGAACTGCCTTGTGCAATTCAGTTTCAGTTCTTTGTCCTTAGTATTTGTTAATGGGTTCCACCTATTTGGCACAATGGTCTGAGAAAAAAATATGACGTACAGCACATTTTATGACAGTGGAATTGCACAGAAACATTTGATCAGCAACAACTAGTTGGAACAGATGGATAAATTGCTCCAAACAACCAAAATCAAATATATTTGAATACAGTTTGTGCATGGATGACTACAGATCAGTCAGCCACTTATTCACCTTTCTAGACTAATTTCTAGGCAAGTCACTAGCCCCAAGTCCTCTGTATTACTCATAGGTATATATGGACAAATGCATCATTCTGGAAATCAAGGCTTTCCAAACAGTGTGTCACGACACATTAGTGTGTCGCATGAAGTGTATAGGTGTGTCACCTACAATCTTGGGAATGTATGTTATTATTTATAAATCAAATATTTTTAAAAATGTATGAAAGGTTTTCATGAGATATGTTGTGTCCCCATATATTGTTATTATAATTTATGTACGTGTCTCTATCTCTTATAAAGGGTTGGCTTAACCTCCAGTTTGCTAATAAAACTGAAATCACTGTGTTGCAAAATGATAAATATCTAAAAAGTGTATTACCAACATGAAAAGTTTGGAAACCTCTGCTGTAAATTGATAAGAGCTTTTATACTTACTTGCAAGGCTGCTATACAGTGATCTTCTGAGCTCTGTGCTGTGGGATCCTAAGCAACTTTTCTCAAAAGTCCTATTGAATTCGAACGGATTTAGCCCTAATAAGTGTGCTTACTTCTCTGTCATCTTAGCTTTGAATACGTAGCAGAAAAGGAAAACTACTACACTAGAGCTTTCCCATTAGGAAGCCTCCACAAGGTCTGACATAATACACAGCATCTTTAGATGAAAATTCTTAAACGAGGAAAGGAATGTCTAAATGCACCAATGACGAACAGGAGCTAACATGATCAGGAGTCATAGAATACTGACTGACTGTTGAGGGGGAAAGAATGGAATACTGTGGTCTTGGGGAAATGGAACAGAATGTCCTGAAAAGGAGTATGGCCAGCCAGAAGCCCTTACCAGGAGCATGTCACACTGCAACATTTTGTTGCAAGTCCCCTTTCCCTAAAAAATAAGTGTTACGGATTGTTTTTCTGTTCTGTAAGCTTAATTATTACCAAAGGAAAAGTTCCAGTAATTTTTTTTTCTAATTAGAATTCAAAGACACAGCCATGGATCAGGATCCAAAGGGATCTTGTAGCAGCTTTGAGATTGAGAGAAAGAAGCTTTCGAAGACTTAAGTCATCAGCTGCCACTGATGAAGTAAACTCATCTTTTGTTGCTGTTGTTCATTAGTTAGCATGCAGATTCCCAAAATGATAAACAGCACAGGAGCAAGAAGCCAGTTCCTAATGTGTCAAGCTGACATGATTTTGTCTTTCTCCATTCATCTATCTATCTTCTTTACCTCTCTGCCTCCTAAGTGGCAAAGGTATCAAGATCACAAGCATACTTTAGCTAAAGTTCTCAATAAAGTTTGAAAACAGAGGAGAAGAATAGCAATATAGCTACTATTATCTCTTTCCTCCCACACACAATTAAACAGGGATTGTGTTATCCATTTCAAACAGCTCTAGGGCCATTTCCGCACTAGTCTGTTATAGCGTGATGATTCCACTTTCAACATCCTCTGGAATCCGGACGGCCCCTCCCAAAACTGCAAACCCCAGGATTCCAGAGGATGTTGAAAGTAGAATCATTGCACTATAGCAGGCTAGTGCGGAAATGGAGTAGGAGTCTACACATGTAATCCTAAACACACTTACTAAGGAGTAAGCATCTTTAAGCTCAATTGTACTTACTTCTAAGTAAGCAAGGTTGTAGTGCAGATGGGAAACAGAAGTTTGAGGTGGAGCAGCAGTTCCACCAGCGCACAGAACCTGCATGAACACAAACTTCAAACACCAGAAAGAGCTAATGTTTGCACCCAGGCATCTGTCACTTTTTAGCAGAAATTAATTCATTAATTGCTGTGGATTTTGTTTTATTTACTCAGCTGCGCAGTGGCCTCTGCTGGTACATAAATTAGGGATTAACTTTATTACCTCTCTAAAGACAAGCTAAGCTGCTCAGAAGCCTGACAAGCACTCAACATATGAGTACAGTACCATGAACAATCCAAGCTGGAGCTTAGTGAAAAGTGACAGGAAAGTAACTTGTTAATCTAATTACACAAGAGACTTTTGGAAACTTTTGATGCTGTTCAAAACAATTTTTCCCCCAAAAACAATGGTAAGAGCCCAATCTATTGATTTATTAGCAGTGCTATGTAATAATTCCCATTAAGAATGTAAACAAAAGTTACTTTTTAAAAAGAACGAAAACAAAAAATAACACCCTACATTTTTAGCTTTACGAGACAGTTCGCTAAATTTGTATTGTCTCAGTCCCATCAACTACCTGCCTCAGTGTGCATTATAAACTCAGTTGGTTCATATGCATGCACTGTGCTCGAAAGTTAGACTCTTAAATCCCTAAGAACTTTTACATGGAAGTACACTTTCGATTGAAATGGAACTTATTTACAAGAACCTCTTTAGAACTGTAACTTTAGAAGGAAGAAAAGGGAAAGAGAGACAAGGGAAAATTATAATGACTCTAGGTTATTATAACTACATGTTGAGGTGTAAAATGGAAGGTCAAAACGGAAAGGTTAATTTCAGCAACAGTTTTAGAAGACATAAAGCCGATCAACCCTTTAAACTTAAGCATTCATGCCCCCCTGTAGAATTCTTACCTTGGACCTTTCTTTGACATAGTATTTGCCCAGTCTACTTCCACAGTACATCACCAGTCTGTCTATGAGTGACAGGAGAAAGTTGATGGCCTCACACCCCTCTTCTGTGCCCGCGATCCACTTTATCTGGTCCCCGCGCAAGTGTCTCTTGGAGATGCCATTGCGCTGGCCGGCCAGCTGGCCATCTTGCAGCTCCCCATTATAGTGCATTTGTTTCACACGTTCCAAAACACAATCCCCTACTAACTCGCCCAAAAAATTGTCCAGGTAGCAAAAGCCGATGTCGTGCAAACAAGGTACAATATAGTCCAGGGCAATTTTCTCTAAATCTAATCTCATGATATGCCCCAATGGCATCGTGGGAATGCGATTAATTTCTCTCTCTCTCCCTCCCTCCCTCCCTCCCGCCTATATACAGTCAAGAAAGCGATCGAGCCGTGGACGGTGCCAAGAGTTTACTGTGTTATCAGTAGTTTTAGCAAAGCGAATCGGCCAGACACATCGGCATGTGTAAAATTCCTGGATTTCCAAGAAAAGGCAAGCAACCCAGACGATTCTATTTCAGGCTAAGATGAGAGCGGAGTTTCCTCTAAAGTTTTTTTTCCCCCTCTAAAGTAATAGTTTTATCTTCCGCGCCATCAACAGCATATACCGCCGCAGCTCATCCCAGCCTGGCCTGGCAACACAAGCCTCGATACTGGAAGGAAAGGCGATCGCACTCCTCCCCGAACTGACCTCCACCCACTGCCAGGACTAGCACCTTGGCAGACAGATAATTGCCGACGGAGGAAGCTGCGGAAGCCTCTTCTATCTGCTTTAAGGCCGGGAGATCAGCGCGTGTGAACACTCCCCAGTTGCTGATATGATCACTCCCCGCCCCGCCTTTTTATTTATTTATTTTTCGGGAGCAGAAGTCCGGCAAACTCCTTTCAATTTATTTACTAAGGGAGCAGATGGCCCCTCTCTGATTAATACGTCTGCTACGTGCAGAATGTGTTCCCACTCCAACAAACCCGCGGCACGTGGGTGGAGCCCCGGCCCAGGGACAATCTCTCCCCCGCGCGCCCTCCCCGCCAGCCCAACACAGAGCGCCAGCCCAGCCAATCAAGGGGCAGACGGGGCGTGGCTCTTGGCACCGGACGCCCAACCCCCGCAAGAGTTCACGGTGGGAATCATCGCGGGGAGGAGGGGGAGAAAGAGAGGGAGCGGCGTGTCTGGAGGAGGCGTGGCTTAAGAAGCGCGGAGGGCACCGCCCACCGCCGAGAAGGGGTGTGGCCTCCGCCATTGAGGAATTCTCCCCCAGCATGTACGCCGTTACTACGGTCACATACTACCCGCCAATGTAAACAAAGGGAGGAGAGAGGGTGTCAAGCACGCAAGTGCCGCGCGGGTGTCCTTCGGCAACATAATACCGCTGGGAGAGGGAGCGGATTGACACGTGCTTATCGTGTCTCTCGTCTTTCTGTTTTCTGGAAGTCCCCTTGCCTACACCTGACTGTCTGCAGACAAGGCATATTTAGACGGCTGGAAAATCCTTTGCAAGCGCTACCTATCCGCAGTGCTCATTCTTGGCTTTTTTATAAATCTCTCCTTACAAATACAGTTATTTAAAGCAAACTGCTCAGGATCTAAATCTCATTTATCCGCCTTAAAGGAGACAAAATAAGCTTACTCCCATTGCTCAGAAGGGAAACGAGCGGCTTAACGTAACCAAACGTTAGCACGAGTCATGAAAATGAAGTGGCTTAAGGGTGTGTGATATATTACGAGCAACGCTATACTTGTGAAAATCTCAAGTTCTCTCGATGAGCTCTTGACTGTGTATGAAGCGGAGGTCATTTCCGCACTAGACTGTTACAGTGTCATTATTCCACTTTCAACATCCTATGGAAACCTGGGATTTGCAGTTTAGAGTTTAGGGAGGGCCCCTCCCTAAGATGCAAACTCCAGGATTCCATAGGATGTTGAAAGTGGAATAATGGCACTGTAACAGTCTAGTGCGGAAAAGGAGGGAACAATAAGGTCCGAGTTGTCCTGAGCGCGGCTGGATCATCCGTTCTCGAAGCTCCGGTTCGCAAGAATAACGCCACGTGACCAGGGATGTCTCCTGAAAGCCTCCCGCCTTTAAAATGGGATTTTTTACAAGGCGAGCGAAGCGAGGGATCGGGCTTGGGAAAGGGTGGGGCGGCTGAAGGGGTGGGAAAGACAGAAGAACGCCAAGCGACGCAGCACGCGAGACCACTCAGAAACTGCGCAGGCAAAGATGCTGAGAACGCATGGAGCGGCCGAGAGTTCAGAAACTTCGGGGGAAGTCAAGAGTGAACTTTGGAGGGAGAGCGTGGACGTGGGCGTCCTCAGCGCTGGAAGCTTACTAACCTTGTGTCTTCCTCTAATTTTGTAATGCCCCAGCTTCCCATCTGCGTACATGATGAGCTTATCCATTCTTTTCAGGAGGTAGCCTATGTTTTCACAGCCCGGCTCACTGCCCTCAACCCACACAATCTGGTCCCCGCGGATGGCTTTGCTGCCGCCCGGCTTCTGACCCGCCAGGGCCCCGTCCTGGAATTTGTCACTCAGGTGCAAAGCCAGGACCTCTTGGAAGATGCGCTCGGCCATCCTGTGGCCCAGGAAGTGGTCGACGATGCACAAGCCGTAGGCGTTCATGCAAGGCACGAGGTAGTGCGAGACGAGCCGCTGAGCATCCCTGCGGTGCTCTCGGACCGGCGCCCGCTTAGGAGGCGGAGGGCTGGAGGGCGGCGCGCCCCCGGGGGCGCCCTCTCCGGCCTCCGCCAAGGTGGCGGGACTGGCGGCGGCTCCCACGGAGCCCCTCGCCGCCGGCTCGCCGCCGGGCTGCCCCTCCTCTTCCTCCACTTTCTCTTCCTCCTCCTCCTCGTCTCGCCCGCCGCCTCGGCCACCAGCGTCGGTGGCGGGGCGCCTGACGAACACCTTTCTCATGTTTTCTACTGAGTCTCCCCTCAGCTGGGGCGAGCGCTGTTCCTCCTCCTCAGCCGCCGCCTCTTCCCAACCCGAGGCCATGCACGGGCCCGTCAGCTCGCCCTCGCAGGCCGAGGCGGCATTGCCTTGTGGCGGCGAGGACGGGCAGCACCTCCTGCTGCCGCTTCAGCCGCTGCCTCCGGCCCTGCCCCGGCGCGCTCCACGCGGGAAATGCCATGTTCGCCCCACCACGCCGCCGGATACTACAGAGGACAGGCCGCTCGGGAGCGTGCACACGTACCAATGGGAGCGAGCGAGCGAGCCGCGCGGGCCGCCCCGCGCCCTCCTCCTCCTCCTGCTGTCCTCTGCTTCCCGCCCTTCTCTCCCTTCTCGTCGCGCCGCCGCCGCCGCCGCGCCTCCCCCGGCCATCCCTCGGGGACACGGGCTGGGAACACGCGGGATCCAACGGAGCGCACGAAAAAGCTCCCGGGCAGTGCCGGACGTGCAGGGAACGGCTGGAATCTGGGATTGTTACGTGCCCGCTCCTGCTGGGAACGACAGACGTGAGTCACCCGGCAGGCTCGAAAACACTGGCGCTATCGCCATTCATTCACCTGGATGGACCCGGCTCTTTGCCCTAAAAACATGTTCCCCCAGGGCCTCCCCCTCCCCCGCTCCCGTCCCCTTCGGACCCTTTGGAAGGCAAGAAAACAGGGTTTCTGCCCCACTGCTCTTTGCTCTTCTTGGATACCTAAAGAGAAAGTGCCCTTCACTGTTAACCGGAACGCAGGAGTTTAAAAGTTCCGGGCACTTCTTATGTTCTTCAGTAACTCTGGCAAAAAAAAAAAAGACAAATTTTCAATTTCTGGAAAATGTCTTTTTGTTTTGTTTTGTTTTGTTAATGAAAACCCTTTTTGGCAACTTGCTTGCCAAGCAGGCTGCTGCGACTGTGTTATGATGACAGTCTGCCCATGGACAAAGGCACTGTATTCCTTAGGACCTCATCGGTATGGCCATAAAGATTGCTACGCCTTTCTTAGCTTTCAAATTTATACCAGCTTCAAAAAGCAACTTTCTTTAGTAATTCTGCTCCACCTCAAACAACTGGGGGCTCTGACAAATCGTAGTAGAAGAACAAATCTCTTGTATGTGTACAGAGAGAGAGGAAGAGATTGTGTTAAGTGCTAGAGCAGACTGGATACAAGCTTTGAATTCAGTCCTATATACCTCAATGTAGATATATTCCCAGTGTGTGGAATACCAGCCAGATACAAGTAGATATATTCAGACACCAGTAAGATAACAGACAAAAGAGAATAAAAAACTATCAAGGCCTCACATCTTCACAATTTTGAAAAAAGAAACAAACAGCATATACACTGTGGTTTCTTTTTGTTCTACAGCAATTGATTTGGTACCTAATGAGACACAAAATTCACACCCATTTTATTTATGAATAACCAACAGAACATGTTTATAGTACAATGGATGATCTCATTAATGGAGTCAAAAACAGAAAGTTCACACCTCTGACTTCACAATTTTCACTGTGGTGCAACAATGGGATTTTCTAGTTCCTCAGTACTTAGCTTATGATCATTCAGGTATAAATTTGTCTTTACATTATTCTAAGTAGAAGCAAATATATGACTTAAGTATCTAGAGAGATTATTCCTTTGGAAATGATCACTTCTCAAGTACACTGTGGATCCTCTCTGTCCTGCTCACATTCTGGACTCTTATTACCCTAAGTGTTGCTTCAGATAATGCTGTGCATCTAACAAATATATCTTCTAACACCTAGTGTACCAGTATTCCTATTCACAACAGTATGTTCCAGGCTTGAAAAAATATCAGCACATTGAATAGGAAATATTTACAATTAATAGATCATGCCTTGTATGTAAATAGTGTCAGTTGGGAATGTGAGCAACTGAAATCTAATAAGCTATTTCCTTGCCTTTGAAGGGTTTTGCCTGTCCTTCTTGATTTATAGTGGCAACCTAAAGAGCAGCTTCCTTCTCCCGGTGCTTGAATTTGGAAAAGAAGAAATAGAGACTTCGAATAAATCAGATTTGATTGTGTTAAGATCTATGTTTCTTTTAAAATATGTTTTTCTTCAGCGCTCCCCTCTTCCACATTGTACACTAGCGTTTCAAAAACTGAGCACTAAATCCTACTGGTTGAAATATGACAGAGAATACAAACCCTCTGCTGTGATGCATAGGTGAAATACCAATGAAAGCTTCTCTTTATGAGTGTCCTGCATGGCATGATGCAGTATAAGACCACTCCACATACAGTAGGCTCTCAGTGTCCACTGGGGTTTGGTTCCAAGACCCTCTGTGGATAACAAAATTTATGGATGCTCAAGTCTCATTAAGTATGACAGTGTAGTAAAATGATGTCCCTTATATAAAATGGCAAAATCAAAGTTTGCTTTTTGGATTTTTTTTTTTTTTTTTTTTTGGTGGGGGATGGGATGTGTTCAAGCTGTGGTTGATTGAGCCTGTGGACACAGAATCTGTGGAAGTAGAGAGCCAACTGTACTAAAGCTTTACCATAATGATTGGGCATCTTTGCTTTTTTTTCAAACTACTTTTTTAAAAGATAAGTGTTCATACCAAAACACCATATTTGCCATATACGTTCCAGACACTCATCAGCATATACGTTGATTAAAAAGGCATAAAAAGGATTAAAAATACCTACCCACTATTTTTTAAACAGTGACCTGAAAACAAATTTTAAAAACAAACCTGAATCATGGCCACTTTCCACCATATGTTAATTTTGTAGCATATTACAGAGTTTTAGGATTTCTCAGAATCCCATTAAGTATGACAGAAAATTGTTCCATCCTCTTCTAACAACTTAATCCTGTAAATCTGCCATAGCTAAAGAAAGTAGGAAGTGTCATACATCCTTAACAACAAAAGAGGAATGCTGACTTGGGCAAATAGGTACAGTTGCCTCCCTTCCCCGCCCTGAACCTCTTGCTCCTGGGACATTGAGGGTAAAGACTAGAGATATGTTCTAAAATGGGCTGGAAGTGCTTTCAACACATGTTCTCTGCATTCCAAGATACTTGTTTTCATTGCAGAGAACATGTGTTGAAACCACTTCCTCTGTGCACGTAAACCATCTATGTTCATCTCCAGTTTGCCTGCTGTTGAAAGGCTGTTGTTGAATCTATATTGGTGTTACGTAAATAAGTTTGTACAGAAGCTGAATGTTGGTGACCACAGATTATCCATATTGCACAGTTATGTAGGACTTTGAGAACACTTTAACTGCCTTGGCTCCATGGAACATGGATGTGACAGATTTCCTTCTCAGGCTAGCCCTGCAGTTCCTAGCCTTATAAACCTGTCACTGTCACCTTGCCCTCTGGTCCTCTTTTAAAATCCCTCCTTGAATCTGGAATCCTAGGCCTTCAGGTGACCTCACTGTGAATTAGTGTGTGTGTGTGTGTGTGTGTGTGTGTGTTAGATTTGCTTTCTTAATGGCAAGCATGACTCACCCTTGTTCAAGGGTAAATGATGCTGTCCAGAGTCAGCTTTACAAAATAACAAATAGTTTAGCTCTGTTATTAAATAAATGACAAAATGATTGCTCTCAGGCTCCAGTTCTTAGTTCCAAACAACACTGTTTAAATTAAATTATATTAGACCCTTTTCCTTAAATCCACTCAGCCACCCAGAATTCATACACTCCCCTCAGACTCTCACAACTGACTCTTTTAACAATCTATTTGCAACTGACTTCAACTGTCAAAGGTAGAACTCCCTTTTAAAGAACATTTTCTCCCTTATAGAGCCCCCTTCCCATCAAAGCACCTCTGTGCTGAGATTTACTGCCTCCAGTAATTCAAATATTGGTTAGCAACCATTCAGTGCCATAGTTCCCAGTTTTTCTCTGCAACATGTGACAATGGGACTTGTAGTTTCATGAGGAACTCAGAGAGCTATAGTCCAGTGCTACTCAGAGTTTTGGTCCCTGCCCCACTGGCAGTCCATGAAACAAAAGCTGCCTGCCTGCATGGAGTTTCCTAGAAATAAAGTAATAACTGTAACACAATATGGCCCATTAAAAAAAAATGCCAGTCCCCACATCGCATAGCCTGAGAAACCCTGCTGTAGTATACCCTTCTGAGCTACCACATTACAGCCCTTTGGGAGAGAATACTAATTATTTCTTATGAAAGTACATATTGTGGGATTCCATAGGATGGAGCCATGGTGCTTATGAGTGGTATCAATTCTACAGTGTATGGATATATCCTGGGACAAGTAACAGCACTCAGCATGGTTAGGGAGTTTGCAAGAGTCCTCTGCTCTTCATCTCAGATTTAGCAAGGGACATCTCCAGGCAATCAGGAAGCCATCATTTTAGCCTTCCCACAATTCCCTGCAATACCTATTACATCAGGATATTGTGAGCATATCAAAACACTAAGTAGCTAGAAGATGTCTGCTAGTGATTGTGGGAGTGTTGCTGCTCGTGCACAGCGCATCAGTGACACTAAACCTGTTGCATGGGGGAACCTGGCACAAGCCTTGAACAGCGCCAGTGGCTGCTACTGTGCAGATCTGAAAACAAGGGAGGTGTCCCAGCAAATGCGGCAATAATGTGCTCAAGTGCAGTAGTTAGCATCAGTCTACCTGCTCCAGCACGCTCTGATAGTGAAGCAGCATAGTAAGAAGGTAAGACATACACAGAGACATTCAATCGTTACCCAAATGGGTGGTGGACACTGAGTCCCCCCACAATGCCAGTGCCTCATTAGAATTTGGGGAATGAGTGATCAATCATTCAATAATTGAAAGGAGGGCAATGGCAGGATCTTTCCACCTGTGTATACCAGTACTAACTGCAGAGAGGCTCCAGTTACAGATGAAGTATTTTATTTGAAATCAGCAAGCGCACAGGAAATCAGACACTCTAAGAACCATACAAGGCTGTCAGGAAGTAAGGCATGAAAGGTTAGATACAGAAATCGGGGGAAGAGGGCAACAGTTACCAATCCTGGAGGAGAAGGATGAAGTGGAGAGGCTCAGATAGCATCTGAGGGTAACACGGACAAACAGCAGTCTGGGACATCAGCATACTACACCTGACATGCTATATCTGGCGTGCTACAAATTGTCAGGGCCAAAGTTGGGTTTTATATACTTTTTCCTATCCCGAAGGGGTGTTCTAGCAAAGCCTTAAAACTTTCTCGCAGGACTGGCAAAGAGTTCAGGAACAGCAATTGCTTTGACACCACAGTGACAGAATTTACGGGAATCTTGATAACGCCTTGAAGTCTGGGTCAATAAGGGGTGTAGGAAAGATTTCCATAGCGTGAGATCAAAAGGAATGGTCTCTAATTATGTTATCTGGGCCCATTTGAAAATGCAAAGATCTGAGATCAATTAAGAGAGTAGCTTGAACCCCTGTTATGCCAGGGTCTTTCTGCCTAATGCCCTTTGAACTTAAGGCCTGACCATGCCTCAGCTCAGCAAAACCTTTTCTGGTCAGCCTGACTTTGATTCATGTATTTTCAGCCGTATGAAAAAGTATATCCTGCAAGATAGGGGTGCAGGGTAGAGTAACACAGCTGTGTTTGGTTTTGCCAAAAAAAATTAAGGCTCTAAGGATGGAGCTTCCTTGGCCCATGGAATTCCCCAAGGCAGAGACCACAAAGAAAGGGTGGGGAATGATGATAAACACAGCTGATCATTTTTGGCCCTCAGCAGAGTAAAAAAATCAGGTAGCACAACGTACATCCCTATCAGATCAAATTCTTGTATTATGTGGGAAATTGGCAATAAATTTCCAGCTCTCTTTGTTATCAAGTGCTGCCATTGTGAACTTGGTTGGGGAAGTGGTGAGGGGTTAGGGATGTTTTCCTCTATACAATTCTCCCATTCTGAATTTGTTATTGTTACATTGTTGTCAAGTTGATTTATGGCAATTGTGTCGTAGGGTTTTCTTGGCAAGATTTTATTCAGCTTTCCTCTAAAGCTGAGAGAATGTGACTCACCCAGGTTACATAGTGAGTTTCCCTGGTTGATCGAGGATTCAGATCCTGGTCTCCCAGAGTTCTAGTCCAGCATTCAGACAACTGCACCATGGTGACTCCCCTTCCCATTCTGAATTTCTCCCATCAGTTCACTACCTTCTTCTCAAATAAAGGCTCCTATATCATGCTTGTATCTTCACTCCCAATAACAATAACTGGAAAGCCTATTTAGATCAGACAAATGTTACAATGAGACACCACTGGGTCAGCATTACACTGCAATGGATCGTTCATATTACCTACAAAAAATAGATGTATGACAGTAAAAGAGAGGTCAATACTTGACCCGTCCACACTGCCTTCCTCTATGGGAGTCGTCATCTGCCTTTGAGGGTAAACAAAGGAAAGCGAGAAGGACAATAAAGGAATAAAATGGAAACAGAAAGGTTAGGAAAGCGAGACTAAAAATGTCATATTTCACTACGAGGTGATGAAATAATGGCAAAGCTTGGAAGGTGTACTTTTTTGGCTAGAACTTCAAGAATCATCAATGCAGCATGGCGAGTTGCCCTGCTGGTTGGGGATTCTGAGATCTGTAGTCTAAAAAGTAACTTTTCCAAGCCTGAGTAATGGTTTGAGTTTTCTTAAATTTTTTAATACCAGCATGTCACAGGCCATTTCTGCACTAGACTATTATAGCGCTATTATTCCATTTGCAACATCCTATGGAATCCTGGGGTTTGCAGTTTCAGGAGGGGTCTGAGGCCTGAGGCTCCTCCCTGAACTGCAAATCCCAGGATTCCATAGGATGTTGCAAGTGGAATAATAGCACTATAACAGTCTAGTGCGGAAATGGCCACACTATTTTACTTGGGCCACTCTGTTGTACAGTCTGCAGTGGTCTCATGCATTTTTATGCCTTTTCTATACTTGGCCCATAATCACAGCATGCACAATTGATCTGTTACCATGTTTAATCACAGTAATTAAAGACACAGTGCAGCCATGCAAATACGTGCTCTTCTGCACACATAGAGTTCTGAGGAAGAAAAAAAAGTTGTGTCATAAATACTTCCTTCAGTGTACTTTAAAAAAACAAACCTGTGGTTTCTTCAACTTTTCGAGAATGGAGGCTGAACTATTAGCAAGAAAAGTCATGATGGCAACATGGGAGTATTCTTTCGGGTTCTCTTGCGGAACCTCTAAAATCCCCTTTACCACAAAGTGAAACCAAAATGACACAAGATTATTAGAATCACAGGACAGAATATATTACTGTATTCTTTTCTAAAAGACTGGTACCATAAGCAGCTTGTTGGTTGGGTTAAAAGAGACTAATGAAAATGATGGTATATTCATGTATTACATTAACAATCTGCCTTTCTTTCAAGGACCCTGAGCCAGTGTATGTGGTTTTCTCCTCTTTTCACCCCATTTTGTTTTCACAACAATCTTGTGAAGTACATGATGTTGACAGAAAGTGATTAGCCCAGTGTCATCCAATTTGTTTGTTACACTGATACTCCACTTTTTCTTTTTTAAACTAAAGGCAGCATAAATGACTCTCCTCCTCACAATGTGGGCCAGGCAGAGAGAAAAAGTGACTAGTCCCAAGGTTATCCAATGAATTTCATGGTTCAAGTCGCACTTGAATCTGGATCTCGTAAGCCTCAATCCAATACACTAGCCCAGAAGTGAGCAACCATGGGCCTCCAGATGTTTTTGGACTATAGCTCCCATAATCTCTCACCATTGGCTGTGTTGGTGGAGCGGATAGGACTTGTAGGCCTAAAACATCTGGAAGCCCACAGTTGTCTACCCCTGTGCTAATCACTACACCACACTGGTGTTGAATAAATATGCTTGCTTGTGCCAAGGGGCAGGTTGCCCTATTGTCTTTTATAGGAACTCCCTCAGCAGATTCTTTGAACTAATGCTTTCAGCCAGATTTGCATCTGTAACAAATTAAAGCAATAAAGCAGGGGCAGAATGCTGAGAGAATGGATGAATGGAGTACACTATTTCAAAGCATAGGGAGGGGTGCCGCTTTTACATGGTCTTCCATGTAAAAAGAAAACCAACATCATTTTCCACAAATTTAACCTAGCATATCAGGGAAAAAGGTTCCAGCCCAGTTCTTTGCCTGTTTGTGTTTTATGGGGCCTTGGTGGATTGAGAGGCAATAAATAAATAAGTGCATAAATATTTGCTAGATGCTTTTTAAATTTGCATGGAGTTTTAACACAGAAGAATATACAAAAAAATGCCACCCACACTGGCAGTCTGAAGAAAGGCAGTCTAGTCTAGCTTGTCTGCATACAGCCACTTTGTTTCAGTGCATTGACCAAGCCTCAGACGGTATAAGGTCATTAATGAGTTTTTCTTCTTCATATTTTGCAAATGGATACAATTTATGGATATTAAATATGGCTAGCTATCCTTAATGCTCAAGGACAGTCTAAATGGAGCATACTGTACATAAATGATCTCAGCATTGCTTTTAAAATTCAATCACATCAATTCTGTTTAATGAAAAGCCTGATGCAGTCACACAGTAGTTAGTACTCTGTGGTCTGCCCAAAATTCCTGATTTGAAAATGAAGCTGCGTATTGGCACTTCAGAAAATTCTGCTTCCGGCAACCCCACTGTTCATAAATGTGATCTTTGGATAGCCATGGGGCTAGTTCCTCCCACTTTTTTTAAATCTTTTCTTGTCTTGAGAGCTTTGACAAATTGCCCTGTTAGCAACAGAAATCAGTTGGTTGTTTGGTGATTATCATAAGTAAAAAGTTAGCAGCAAGCACTTGTGGCGGCTGTCACGCTTACACAGCTTTCAACTCATGCTGGGCAAATATTATACTCTTAAAAAACAAGAAACCTCAAAGTCCTTATCTTAATGTTTAAACAGTTTAGAAACAGTATTAGTGTTGCTGGCATTTGGTCCACAGGCTGTTGACTTTTCAAATGATGTCACCTTTCAATATGCAGACCGCAGTATCCTTGAAAAATATATTGACACTAATCATATTCTGGTTCTCCTCAAGTACATTCCACAGTCCACATACACTAAGAAATGCCAATTTCAGAAGGGTGATTCCAAAGAAAATCCACTCTAAATAATACAGATTATTAAAGTTACCCCAGGGGAGGGAGAATTAAATCCATGACTTCTTTGATGCATGTAATTCATCAATGAGGTCTATATTTACTACACCCACACTCATAGTGTTCATAGTTGCTGTGGCCAATTTGATGACTGATGGCCATCTTTCTGGAGATGAATATGTGTGTGTATGTGAGGAAGTGTATATTCTTTGTTCAGTTTGCAACCCTCAAATAGCTTTCTATCAGTGCTGACGTTCTTTACTGTATTCTGTAATAACAACTGAAACGTGAAGTCAAATTGATATGTTCCTGACAAAGCTATGGAACAATTGTAGGATTAATGGGAAAGTGGGACTTTGAAGCAAGGCTCTGAAGAATAAAGATATTCTAGAACAGCAGTCTTAAGAAATTAAGAATAACAACAAGAAAAACACCTTATAGTACAATGGAATTAATTTGGTGTCCTCATTCAAAGTACAGTTGGCCCTCCACATTTGCACGCTTGATTTTCATGGTTTTATTTGTGAGTTTCTCCAACCCCTGCCTTCACACTTCAGGTGCTTCTATTCTGGGGGAACCTTCCCTTTCGGCAGCTCAGATCAGGCTGTGCAGCCCTTTAAAGACCTGCCTCTGGTGGTCCTCCACTACCAACTGCTTCCTGGCCAGGTAAGGATGGTTTGTACTCCAATTTCTCAACATCTTGAATCTTCTCCTGATGGCCTCCCAAAATTGAGGAAGGAGATGGGTGAGAAATAGGACTGCTATGCCGACCCTCCCCTTTTCCATCTCCTTTCCTTGACCTGGTTTGGACTCTGGGTGCCCATTCTGCCCACCATGCCTTGACCCCCTTTCCACAGACGCACACATAAACATTTTGATATTTGCAGTTTTTCCACTTTTATGGGGGGTCCTGTGCTTCTAACCCTAATGAATATGGAGAGCTAACTATAGTTCTGTACATAGTATTCAGGATTGTTATTCCTTGAGTCTCTTTGGGGAGATTTAGATGGATGAGAAAACTATTCAGATCAGAAATAGTTTAGTTATTTGAATAATTTTACCAATCTGCAGTTACTAGCTGCAATGTTTTATAGTATGAAGAGACAGAAAATGTTATCAACATTAAACTTGCCTGCTGACAAGACATGAAATAATATGTTTCTCTTTGTTTATTCCACAGATGAGGGACTTATGGCTGCTACTACCATACCATCCTAAAATACCTGATCTCCTATGATTCTGGTAGGTAAACAGAATTGGGCTGGTTTAATTAAGCATTAATTAATGAAACACAGTTAGATGGGGGATCACCAGAGAATAGCAGGAATTTCCAGGTAGGTCTAAGAAAGAAGTCTGTCTGAAACCCGGGATAGCAGCTGCCAGTCAGACTTGACAATAGTGAGCTAGATGAATCAATGGTCTGACTCAGTGTGAGGCAGCTTCCTGTGTTCACAAGACCCTACAGTGATTGGACTCCATCTGAGATCAGATACAGCCATCATGGCCAATAGACAAGGATTATGGGAGCTGTAATGCAGAAAAGGCAGAAGTCCTTTACCCCTAAGTTATACTCTGCCTTCTCCAAAAATAAAGGCAGTTTATATTGATAAGTCAAATTCCATCCCAAAGGCTCCTCAATCAAGGGTGTGCTCCCAAGCAATCATGGGACAAATAGTAAAAGATCAGGACCATTTCTGTACTACACTGTTATAGTGCTATTATTCCACTTTCAACATCCTATGGAATCCTGGGGCTTGCAGTTTAGAGAGGGGCCTTTAGAATTCTTAGCCAGAGAGCTCTTTGGGTTCAGTAAACTACAAATTGATTAAAAAAATTTTAATAGCAGCATGTCACAGGCCATTTCCGCACTAGACTGTTATAGCGCTATTATTCCACTTGCAACATCCTATGGAATCCTGGGGTTTGCAGTTTCAGGAGGGGTCTGAGGCCTGATGTGAAATTATTAGAAAAGCGATTGAAAATACAGTCTTCTTCATACAAATCTATGGGTCAATCACAGTTGGAATACTGTATGGTTCTAGTCACCTCAACTAAAAAAAAATACTATACAACCAGAAGAGGAACGGAAAATCATTAGGATTGGAGCAATGCATTTTCCAAGAAAGGTTTCAATGTTTGGAGCTTTTTTTATTTTTGACAAAAAAGATACAGAGGAATAAAGATGTGGAGAAAGTATATGTAGAGACAAAACAACCTTAGGTTATATATAAAATGAAGCAGAGCACTAGAAGATTCAGGACAGATGAAAGGAGGTAACGACACAGTGCATAGTGGCAATGTAAGGATAACTGCCCACAAGATAGCACAATGACCACCAGATTAGATGCCTTTGAAGGGGAAACAGACAAATTCACAGAAGATATGGCTATCAAAGGTTACTAATCATAATGATGATATTCTGCTTCAAGGATTATGGTCACTATGACTACTAGTTGCTAGAAGACAACAGCACTTGTGTCCTGCTTCTGGGCTTCCCATAGGCAACTATGAAATGCTGTACTAGAAAGGCCTTTGTTCTGATCTAGGAAGAATCTTATCTTCTTAAGTAACAGAAAGTAGCACCTTAAAACAATAAAGGACATCCACTTATTTTAAAAACCAGTTGAATTTTTTTTAATTTAAAATATTTACTTCTACAGAATGTCCAAGATCTTTCTGTAAACCAAGTTTAAACTGCTCTCTAATCCTGGTTCATCAGGCAGGCACAAAGTTTAAGTCATGGGTTTCTGTTTGTCCCATAGAGTAAATAACTGACTGATGCTTCACCATATGGCAAGGAGATTAGAGGATGAAGGTGGATGCAAACATAGGGTATATTCACATCTTCCTTCCCCTAGTCTCATCTCCTAACCATGGTTGTAAGGTTTGACTCAACAAAGAGACTGTATCTGAATGACAACATCTAGGCATAGTTAAGTATAGCAAAGTTTAACTCTGCTATAGTTAAAATACTCCCTGAATTAAAACTGATCATATTCATCTAGAAGTCCAAACTAACCAGTAGAATTCAGATAGGTGAGATGTTTTTCCTGCTATCATTCTTGATGACGGTAGCTAGACCTAGTTACAGGTTTGTTTTCAGCAAAAGTTTCAAAACAGTCGTTTATCCAGTATGAGCCATGATTGTATGACTTGACCTAGATCATACTTGGCAGAGCATGGTTTGACATCCATCTTTGCATTTTCCTATTTCTTTGACAGTAGGTGGAGAAGTGGGAAAACCAAGAAAAGTTTGGATCTGTTCTGCAGCTATTCTGACTTGCATGCAAGATCACAATGTCTTCTATTGTATTTTCAGAGCAGATGGAGAATGCAACTATGACTTTGCCATAAAGAGCTCCAGTGAGGGCAGCTTGCCATGTTGCTTATAGAAGATACAGGTGCGCATCTCATTCTCTTAGGTGTTAAGAAGCTCAGTGTGTTTGGGGGGTAGCCCAATCCTGACAAATAATCACATATAGTAGGTCCCATGTATCCAAGTGACCAGTATCCACAGTTTCACGTATCCACACTGAAATGCAGTCCAAAAACATGTTGTTCCCATCCCTTTCCGGACCACATGTTGTTGTTAGTTTTAATGTTTTTATCAGCTGTGCACTGGCTTTGGACTGCAAATAATGCTTACAAAGCCTTCTTCCCCTTAGATTCTAAAGTTCTGTCAAGTTTCAGGGCCTCCTTTCCAAGCTGCATACTTATCTTTCAACTGACGTCATTGATCTCATTGAAAATAGCATTTTGTTATCCACATTTTTCATTATCCATGGTAAGTCCAGTAACATATCCCCTGTGGATATGGGGGACCTACTGTATATCATTTTGGAGTATGAGCAGGTGAACAAATTCCTGATGAAGGAGATGATGTTATTGCACCCTGCAATATTGTTGCCGGACCACTGCATTGTAGTGATTGTGTTGGATTAGGGCTCTGGGAGACCATGGTTCCAATCCTCATTCAGCCATGGAAACTCACACAAGTCACATTGGCCATTTGTGCACCTTATCTCCTCCCATTGTCCTCCCATTGCGATCCCAGCAGTGCCTTTGCTGGGAAGGGAGTGAAACAGGAACACTTCCCTCCACACCTGACCAGCTCCCTGCAGAAGGGAGAGCAAGCGACACGTGTCTGCCTTCTGCAGCATAGCTGGGCTCTTTCCCATGCTGTGCTGGGGAAGGAAGAACCTCCATCATGCTTTCTGCCCCTCCTCATGGCCAGGAAGGATGAGAGTGTTGCACGACATGGGTGCTTAACAGATTTATTCCGTTAAGCAAATATCCTGCAACCATGACAGGTGGGGGCAGGATGGCAGCGGGACCACGATGACATTGTGCAAAATCAGGACCTGCAGACCACTGCCATCCCATCCTCATAGCAGGACTGTGACACCATGTGGAAATGGCCATTGTTTCAGCCTCAAGGGAACGCATTGGCACCTCCCCTTGAGCAAATCTTGCCAAGAAAACCCAGTGATAGCTTCCTCTTAGGGTCACCATAAGTCAGAAATGACTTGAAGGTACACATCAACAATAATAGCATTGCCAGTGTGACAATAGACATAAGGACATTGATATCAGGGTCTGGTTCTAGTTCCTGAATATCTATTGAGACGTGGGTTATTTCAAGTGAATAACCATTTTTAAATTGGACATCAGTCTATGAGCACGTGCAGGCCTATCTGTGTGAGAGAAGTGTTATCCAAAATGTCCAGAAGGCAAATGATGTGTGTTTTTAGGTGAGAAATGTAGGTAACCACAAGTGATTTTCCATTGTTATTGCTTCTGGATTTGTCCTATAGTAGGTTGTTTCTGGCTCTGTTGATCTGTTGGTTGGTTTCGGTTGGTTTCGTTTCGTCTGGTCTGTTTTGTTTTTTCTAGCTGCACCCTTGACAGATTGGAGAGCTGGGCCAAAGCTAACAAAATGAAATTCAACAGAAGAAACTTAGGCAGAAAAAATGGAATGCCCAAATATAGGATGGGGAACACGTGGCTGGATAACAGTATGTGTGAAAGGGATCTAGGAGTCTTGGTAGATCACAAGCTGAATGTGAATCAGCAGTGTGATGCAGCAACCAAGAAAGCCAACACGATTCTTGGTTGCATCAATAGGAGTATGGTGTCTAGATCAAGGGAGGTAATGGTATCACTATATTCTGTATTGGTTAGACCTCATTTGGAATAATGTGTCCAGTTCTGGGCACCTCAATTCAAGAAGGATATCGACAAGCTGGAGCATGTCCAGAGGACAGCGATCAAAATGGTGAAGGGTCTGGAAGCCATGCCCCATGAGGAGCGGCTTAGGGAGCTGGGTTGTTTAGTCTGCAGAAGAGAAGGTCAAGACGGGACATGATATCCATGTTTAAGTATTTGAAGGGATGTCATGTCGAGGAGGGTGTAGGCTTGTTTTCCACTGCTCCACAGACTAGGACAAGGAGCAATGAATTGAAGCTGCAGGAAAGGAGATTCCACCTGAACTCAGGAAGAACTTCCTGACGATCAGAGCTGTCCAGCAGTGAAATATGATGCCTGGGAGTGTGGTGGAGTCTCCTTCTTTGAAGGTTTTTAAGCAGAGACTGGATGGCCATCTGTTGGGAATGCTCTTATGGGCGTTCCTGCATAGCAAGGGGTTGGACTTGATGGCCTCTGTGGTCTCTTCCAACTCTATGATTCTGTGATTCTATGACTATTGTATTGTGGGAAGTGTACTCTTTCCCACAGAAGATGAGAACAAGGAGGGCTTGTAGAATAGGAGAGACCTCTGGAAAACAGACTTTTGCCACATTTACAAGGAAGTGAACGTGCTAGTGGTGGGCTAAGGAGCCATATCTTATCTCTTGCACTGAATTGTTTCTCTACTGATAATTTTGTGATGCTTTTAATATGGTAGAATAGCAATAGCAATACAAGTTTCAGTACTAACTCTTGATAAACTGAACAACATTGTTGACTTTATGCATCTCTGATCACATTTCCCCTCTTTTGCCCCCTCTACCATTTAACAAAAACAAAGACCTTCCATCCAAATGTCATCCTGTTTCTCATGCAACATACAGCAGAAAGGAGAAAGAAAAAAGGCCTATGATTCATCTCATCTGTAGGAATAAGGCTTCCTAATATCAGAGTGTTTCCTTATTTGGTTATAATCACAGACACAGCTTTCCATACCACCAACAACCAATGTGAAAATGTTCTTAGCACCTCTGCACCTACAGTATTCAGTATTTTCTTTCTCTTTCTGATTGTCAGAGAATAATAATTTCAAATCCGCTTAATTCAGATGACTCTTGCTATATTTTAATTTAGGTGCAATCCACTTAGGTCCTACTGATTTTGGTAAGAAAGGGTTACATGGGTGTTTCAGGCTGAAATCCTATATGGGAACATATCTGATTGCCCTATAAGTCTCTTGTTCAAGTCAATAGGGGGTAAATATTCCTATCAGTAAGTCACACCCTTGTTAATTTTTTTAATGTGGCATGAATAACATATTACTTCTTTCACATGTAAAGGTTAGAGATGGGACGAATCCAGAATTTTCCGAATCCGGATCCAAATCCCTGGAAGCTTCTGCAAATCCACGAATCTCATGAATCTTGAATCTTTTGAATCCTTTTTTACAAAAGGGTTTAAAAACCAAGGGAAACAAAGCACTTCTCCTGAAAAGCATTTTGAAGCAGAATTTGACATCTTTGGAAGTAGCTCCAGATGTTGGAGAATGCTCAAGATGATGCCATCTCCTGGATTGACTATTACAAAAAAAAGGGGGGGGCAAGTATAATCTTGGGAAAGACACACTCTCTCAGCCTTAGCAAAAGCCTAGGCAAAGGCAAACCTCCCTCTGAAGAAATCTGGCCAGGACAATTGTCATCGTTTTGCCTCAGGATCTCGCCAGATTGAAAATGACATGAAGGCCCTTTCTACACAAGCAGGAAAATGTGGATTATTAATCCCACATTTTCCTGCCTGTGTAAACAGGGCCACATAGTACAGTACAGAGATAATCCAGGTCAAAACTGGATTTTCTTTGCATAGCTCCTTCTGGCATCCTGGGGTTTGTGGTTTGATATGCACCAGCACACTTTGTCAGAGAAGGCTCTGACACCTTGTCCAACTACAAACCCCAGAATTGTGTATGAAAGAGCTCTGCAAGGGAGCCCTGCAAAGGAATCTTCTTCAGCTGTCCTTGAAATCTCAAGACCACGGTACTTTCCAGTCACGTCTCAAGTCCTGCAACAAGGAAGGCACTTAAAAAAAAAAACACCAGCCTCTAGCCCAGTCTCAATTCTCTACCTGATGTCCAGTCTCAAGTCCTAAAACAAGGAAGGCACTTAAGAAAAACAAACTAACACAAGCCTCTAGTCCAGTCCCAATCCCTACCCTCCAGTCTCAAGTGAAAAGAATAGAAAGAAGAGAATAATTACCTTGCAGAGGGAGGCAGCCACAGGGTCAGGCAGCAGAAGCGAGCTTGATCCGGGGTTCTCACACTGGCTCAAGCCTCCTGGTGTGCAAGAAAGCGACTCTCACCAGCCCTGCGCTCCTGCGTGGGCCTGATCTGGGGCTCTCGTGCTGGCTCAGGCCTCCTGGGTGCACGAAAGCGACTCTTGCCAGCCCTGCGTGCCTGCACCAGCTCAGGCCTCCTGGCATGCAGGAAAGCGGCTCTCGCTGCCTCTGCATGCCCACGCAGGCCTGATCCGGGGCTCTCGCGCCAGCTTAGGCCTCCTGGCGTGCAGGAAAGTGGCTCTCGCTGGTCCTGCACGTCCATGAGTGCCTGATCCGGGGTGCTCAGGCCCTGGGGCGTGCAGGGATTCGAAAGATACGATTCGCCTGTTTTGGCCCAGGGATTCGGGTTCATGAATGTCAAATCCTTCCCGAGGATTCGCGGATTCAGTTGGCCCATCCCTAGTAAAGATATATTCAGAGATACATATAATGTCTGTCTGTTTGGTCATTTGAAAAATGTCTCCCTGTGGTTCATATTGTATCACTGGTAGATTAGTGCCTTTAATATTCAAAATATTATTCACAGTGATTAGTACAGTATATTAAAATATTTATGAGCTATTTATTTTATTGTATTGTATTTATTAAGCTATGTCAATATATATGTGCAGTTTTAGGCCATTTCCGCACTACACTGTTATAGTGCTATTTTTCCACTTTCAATGTCCTATGGAATCCTGGAGTTAGCAGTTTAGGGAGGGGCATTGAGAATTCTGAGCCAGAGAGATCTTTGGTTTTAGTAAAGTGCAAACTCAGAATTTCACAGGATGTTGGAAGTGGAATAATAGCACTATAACAGTGTAGTGCAGAAATGGCCTTATTTAGACATCACTAGAGTAAAGAGAAACACTTCATCTCTATAAGGATGGTACAATACAGATCTGAAGGAATCTGTAACTGGGAAGATAGTTTGGTCAGTTTTAAAAACTACATCTTTACATGTAATTAAAAATGGCTTGCTTCTTCATTAGCATAAAAAGGCCAAGGAGAATTCCATGCAGTACTGAATTTGCTCCAAGAAAAACAGTGGCTGAAAATATGTTTAAATATTAGCTGGAGCTTTTAACATTTGGGATGTTTGCTTGGGCACTGGTGGTGACAGCAGATTTATGTAAATCTTTGCACAAGTCAAATGAGGATAACATTGGGCCTTATCTTAAGACAGAATCATTCATGTCAATTCTTTGCTTATTTATAGAAGTCATTCACCCAGTCTTCACCCAGTCTTACATGATGGCAATAGAATGGATTTACAAATTCCATATAAGCACATGGAGTCAACAGTGTGCATTGTTCCTTCTTTATTGCTTTATTTGAATGATAAAGGCAGCAGGTTAACATCAGTTTATCACCTGCCAAATTCCACAATTTCTAGAAAATGACAGCTCTAAAGTTACTGTATTTTGTTTTCCTGTATATTTCACTCTGTGCTGCAAAAAGATTTAGAAGTAACCTATAACTCGATTCTAGGCATATTCACTCAAATATGAATCTGAGGCCCTTTTCACACCTCACCTTTTTCAGTGCGTGATCCCCTCGCGTCAGCGTGAGAGGATCACGCAAGAAGTCTCTTGCGAGAGGCACTCACATCCCCTCTGCTTCTCCTCCGCACCAGCTCCGTGCTGGCTGGAAGGAAGCGTGAGCGCTCTGCTCCTTCCGCAGTGCAGCGCAGCCAAGTACTTTCCCAGGCTGCTGGAGGAGGAAGCGCGATGGCCGCGCCTCCGGAGCCTCTGCACGCAAGGTACGTGCATGTGGGACCCGGGAGGGACGCGCAATTACGCATCATTTTTGGCAACAAGCCAAAAATGATATAATGCATGATCGCCACCTACTGGCCTTGGGAGTGTCGCGCGATTGCAAGGACGTCATGTGAAATGGTCCTGGCAATCGCGCGATGCTCCCAAGGCCATTTCACAACACGACTGGGGTGCAAAAAGGGCCTAAGTCTGATGAGACTTATTCCTGTGTCCAGGCAGTCTGGGCTAAACTGTTGACATAGGAAGAGCTAATCAAAATTTATATTTAGCTTATATTTGAGAGGACAAAATATAACTTAGGGCCGGACTCTTGATTAATTGATTGAAATAATGAATTTCACTTTTGATCAACTAAAAAATTGCTTCCAAAAGCAACTTTTAGCAGATTTTAATTTTATAATTGTTCATAATAGGTAGTTGTAAAACCCAGTGAAAGAGCATGCCTGTTCTAAGGTGAATCACAATAGAGAATGTGCCAGAAGTGATTTTCAAACACGTATCTAGCGTAAACAGCACCTAGGGCAAGTGTGGAAGTTGAGCCCCTACCTCCAGGGTCACTTTCTCCTCCTCTTCCTCTTCCTCCTCCAATAAATCTTCTGGCAAGGCTTTTTTGCATCCCCCTGTCATTGGTGCCTAGTATCAGGGCATTCAGAACGTGAGTGTGGCATGTCCAAGAAAGTTTTTCTGTGGGACAGAAAGATGATGTAATGTGACCTTGGCAGTGCAGCTGCAAGGTTTGTTATGGCTAGCCTGCCTCAAGGTCTTGCCTCATGAGAGAGCATCCAGCATGAGGAGAGTATATGCTATGGATGCACTGGATCACTCCCTGTATACCTGGGTGTGGTTAAGCCTTTAAAAGGCTTAGGTTTTGCTCTGTGAACTACCTCAGGTCATATTTGGAAATGCTTTGGCCATACTCTTTGCCTGTCTTCCATCGTGTTTTGTACCTGTTGTTTTGCTTCTAGGCATGCTGCCAGAAGCCTTATTGCTTATCTTGTGCTTTGTTTGAATAAACAGCACTAAGCCTTAATGCAATGAGTCTGCATGGCTATTTTTTCCAGTCTGGAGCAGCTGGCAGTGGTTTGGCACTGCTTCCTATTTTCTACACTCTGCACATGTTCTGAGGTGCATTCCTCACAGCCTGACACCTAGGGCACCTGACCTACTTGCCCCACCCTAGATAGGCCTCTGTGGGATTGCATGGGTAGAAAAATGTATTCAAAACATATACAACATATAGCTATCCAGTCCTGCTAGTTTTTAGTTTGGGCACCTCTGGCTCTCTCTCTATTGTGATTCCTCATCAAAGTGTGTACATGCTTTCATGTCACCTGTCAATTTATGGTGAGCTCATGAATACAAAGGGTTTTCTTAGCCAAGGAATGGTCAGAGGTGGTTTTGCCAGTTCCTTCCTCTGAAATAGAACTCCTGGTATTAATTGGTGGTCTCCCATCCAAGTATTAAGCAGGGCTGGCTCTACTTAGCTTCCAAGATCAGGTGCCTTGATGGTATTTAGGCCCTTCCTCCCAAAACCATTCTCTCTCTCTCCCCCCTCCTCCCTTCCTCCCTCCCCTCCGTCTGACTCCACATCCACACATCCTCATCTGCTAGGGGCTCATTCCCCTCCCCATAAGCTGATTTAAATCAATAAGGGCATTTTTTCAAAACCAGAACTCACTTTGGCTTTTATGGATGAAGCACACTTAAGCATGAAACAGATCAGGAGCTCAAAATAGGACAAAATTCCAATTGTGTTCCTAGAAGGCAGGAACAGTCATTTAGGACCAAGAAAAATGAGGGAGAGGGGTGGAGTGGGCAGCCTGTGGGGGGTGCCAGAGGTCCACAGTTCATATGCAAAATCTGACCATGAACTAACAGTGCACCTATACAGGACAATCATGGTACTTGGATGCTATTTTTTACTGTCATGGCTCCAACCTACGTAATCCTGGGGTTTGTAGTTTGATGGGGTGCTTCAAATTCTCTGCTAGAGAACTTGAGTGCTGTGCTTCAGGGTAGTGTAGGATTATGTGGGATGGAGCTATGAGAGTTAAAGTAGAGTCAAACTGCTACACCATGTCTGGAAATTCACTCTAAGATTTGGATCCTAAAAATAACCATTTCCAAATATTTTGAACCCATTCTTTCTTCTGCTATGTACCAGTGCAGTCCTTGCTGTCTGAAGGCTTCCACTTCTTGTTTTGAAGTGACCGTGGTTTCCCACCAATAATGAACTGCCATGCCCGTTTTCTGAACCACAATTACAATTTTCGAGTTTGTTCTGATCATGGCAACACACATGCGTTTATAAATCTGTTTGTTAAATGTATGTATTTATTTTTACTAAATGTTTGAATATAATTGGGAAAGGACCTGTGGCTGACTTACAAACATACAAACACAAAACAATGTAATTACAACCAAAACAAGATTTCCTATCAAAACCTTAAACTACTTAAATTTTGAGAGTCAGCCATAGAAATTAGTGCTTAAGTGTATCTAATGAGTATGCCGGGTATTTCTCCCATGGGAGGCCAATCCACAGATGGGAGCCACTACCATAAGTCAAATAATAACAAAGGTGCATTGAGTTAGTTTTATCATAAAACTAGCGTATTTACCCAGCGTTGCCCAGGATTTTATTTTTTCATAGGTAACACTTGTTTGAAATACCTTAGGAATTAGATGCGGTTGAAATACACAGGTTTGATATCCTGTATCTGTAATTCCCCAAACTGCCTTGTCCAATATCTGTAACTTTTCCCTATATTCCCCAATGCAATCTGTATTCAGAGTTGTTAACATACAGAGGTTTGGTTCCTGAGAGAATACAGTGTCCTCCTCCTTGCTGCTAGGCCTCATCTCCATAGTAACTGGCCTATTCAAGTACCTGTAAATTTTCCCCATATTCCCCAATGCATTCTATATTCAGAGTTGTTAACGTAGGCCCTTTTCGCACAGTACTGTCCATGCGAAAGGGCGCCTGGAGCGCCGCATGATTGTGAGGAGCGATCTGCATGACGCACTCACAATTGTGTGACACTCCAGGGGCCGGCAGGGGCCGATCACGCACCTTTTCATTTTCGGCTAGAAGCCGAAAATGGTGCGCGATCGCACATTGCTCCTGGGCCCTGCGCGCACTTACCTGGCGTGCAGAGCCTCTGGAGCTGCGCCAGTCGTGCTTCCTGCCCCAGCGCAGCCTGGAAAGGTCCCAGGCTGCACTGTGGAAGGAAGAGGTGGGGCCCTCACATGAGCAGGCAGCTCAGGCAGAGCCAAAGGACCCCAGACACAAGAGCCTCTCGCCAGAGGCTGCTCGCACAATCCCCGCACCCCAGCGCCGGAAGAAGGTAAGGTGCAGGAAGGGCCATACAGAGGTTGGGTTCCTGAGGGAATACACTGTCTTCCTCCTTGCTGTTAGGCCTTGTCTCCATAGCAACTAGCCTATTTCAGTACCTATAACTTATCCCCATATTCCCCAATCCAATCTGTATTCAGAGTTGTTAACATAACAGCAGTTGGGTTTCTGAGGGACTACTCTGCCTTTCTTTTTGCTGCTGGGCCTTGTCTTCACAGCAACTGGCCTGAGGCCCAAGAGCTCTCCGGCTGAGTATTCTAAAGGCCCCTCACTGAACTGCCAACCCCAGGATTCCAAAGAATCTTCACAGCCAGCCAATCATATGAGGTCTTCTCGCCTCACACAGCCAATCGTATGAGGTCTTTGCCTGCCTGATGCAGACAAACAAACTCACAAACTTTGACTTTTATATAGTAGAAGGAGGGATATAAATGCCTACTTACATAGAGATAGATAGAAAGATGGATGGATGGATGGATGGATGGATGGATGGATGGATGGATGGTAGAAAGACAGACAGACAAATAAAATGCAGTCCCATTCTGCATTCACATGCTGCTGAATGTGAGATTATAGTGTGCAGGTACAGAGGGTTCCTCCATAACTATTCCTCACAAGATTTCCACATATGAGGAAAGGGCAAGGTAGCTATTATTAGTAATCTGTCAGTAGCAAGAGAGAGAATGTTTCTTCAATACTCTTTCCTGTGTCAGGTATCAAAACTGAAGTTGCAAATCTCCTAACTCTCATTATAAATCTACCCTCCCTGTAAGCAAGTTTCACTTTGCTAAACCCCCTCATTTCTTCAGACTGAAACTTCTGCAACCCACTCCGCCCCTGTCTCCCTGCAACAAGCCCCATCAGAGCACCTCACCTCTGCCCTAGGGATGCTGGGGCCCATGCACTTCTGCTGAACTGAACCACTGATGACATTATCACTCAGGTATGTCATGCTCACCTGTTGTAATTCATACCTACTGCTGTTTTCCTGGGGTTATAATGAAAGATATGTTCATTTAATGATAACTTGTTACCACACCTTTTAAATAATCATTCTTTTCCTGGAAGAGCAAGCAAGTCCTGCCCTTTCTAAAAAGCTGAAATGCGAAGGTACTGTGTGGACGTGTGGAACTGCCCGCAACAACTGTATGCATTGGCTAATGGAAAACTACCTCAGAATGTCAGTTTCACATTCTAAAGAAGTGAGTGTTGTCCGGTGGGTGGGGGGGAGTGAAAGGATAAAGAGAGATCATGGTAAAGAATATAAATTAATGATTGGTACGGAAACACCACCTTTGGTAGAGTGTACAAAGTTATAATAAAGGAGCATTCAGAGGAATGGAATAAAACAAGTTGAACATACTGCAACAAATGTCACAGCATAAAGTGCTCCTGTCTAGAATTCTAACCATCCATTCATGCCCTCTTCCAAAATATTCCGTTCCCCCACACACACACCACCTTAACCCCCATTTTCCATTTTAAATTTCAGGATTCATTCCACATGTACTGGGTATGCTTAGAATTCACTGGCCTGTTTGGGGGCTTTTTTAAACCTCATAGAGTTGCTCCCCCTCTCCAACCTAGATTTCTTTTCCTGCTTCTGTAAACTTTGAAGGTGGCTTACCCCTTTATCTAGTGAGTATCACTTGCTTGTTGACCCCTTCTACATGTGTCATTTTGACTATAAAAAATTCCACACCGAGAGAATAAATTCGCCATTAGCCTATAGGTTCACTTGTATAGGATGGTACATAGTACAGAAGCTGTGTTAAAGTGAACCATTTCATCGCTTCTGGGGTTAGGTGCCATGGGAAAAAGGCTACATGGGAGGCAGAATCTATCAGTGCACTATGTGGGCATGACCATGGCGGCAAAGGTGGAGGCAGCAGGAGGGGGAAAAAACACAACATCACTTTAGCCATGTATGTAGTAAAGCACTGGAGAAACAGGTTGCTTATTGCTGACAGATTTTCTCTCACATCCATCATATGACTCTGGAAAAACTGCAGCTTTTAGCATGACACACTACCAAGAATCTGGTCATTAATATCCCAGATTACTAAGGCCCTTTTCGCACGTGACCTCAAATGCGAAATGGCCACGGGAGTGACACGGAATCACAAGGACAGTTCCGCATGATGTTCTTGCAATCGTGCGTCGCTCCCAATTGCGCATTATATCATTTTCGTCTCTTTGCCGAAAATGATGCATGATTACGCATTCCTCTCACGTCGCTCCTGCACTTACCTGGCGTGCAGTACCTCAGGAGGCACGATGGCCATGCTTCCTCCCCCAGTGCAGCCTAGGAAAGTACACGGCTGCACTGTGGAAGGAAGGGGTGGAGCTATCATGCTTTCTTCTGTCCAGCATGGAGCTGGTGTGGAGGGAAGCGCAAGAGATGCGATTCCCTCCCAGAGAAAGCTTTTTGCATGATCCTCGCATGACGCCAGCGCCACCAGGTAAGGTGCGAAAAAAGCCTAAGACACAGCCAGGTTGCCAAGGTCAGGCGGTTTAACACTTGAAGCTGTGGCAAAGTCTCTTTCTCTCGGAGGAGGAGGAAGCATGGCTGTTTTTATGGTATGTTTGCACTTTTCAGAAAGTTCTGATTGGGAGTGATAGTAGACGCTTGTTGTTGTTGTGTACCTATAAATCAATGCCAACTTGTAATAATCTTATCACAGGGTTTTCTTGGCATGATTTTATCCAGAGATTTGCCATTGCTTTCCTCTATGACTGAGAAAGTGTGACTTGCTCAAAGTCACCTAGTAAGTTTCCCTGGCTGAGTAGGGAACTGAACCCAGATCTCTTAGAATTACTATCCAATACTCCAACCACCATACCAAAACAGGCTCTATAGCCTCGCCTTTATCAATATGCCCTTTAAAGCTGTGGCATACATGATGGTTTCTCCCTTATGAATGACTTACAACACCAAACTGTATATTGAATAGAATCCTATTAGTGACTTCTGTGTTTATTAAGTGTAGTTTACATGCACATATATGTGTTTTTGGACAGGGCACAGTGGGATATTCTCTTGCCCTATCCACCTTGTCCCACCCTCCCCTCCACAGCAATAAACCCCTGGAGGGGCTAGTTTTGCTTCTCTTTAGCCCTGGGGAGGGGAGGGGAGGCAATGGGGTGGCAATTCAGAGAAGGAAGAAGTGGTGGGTTCTTATTCTGAGGGGAAAGAAAATAATGGTGCACTGCATCCAGGAGTGCACCCTCCCTTTTTTCCCCCATGACCTCCTCTAATCATTAAGACCATTTCCATACTACACTGTTATACCACTGTTATTCCACTTTCAACATCCTGTGGAATTCTGGGGTTTGCAGTTTAGGAAGGGACATTTAGAATTCTCAGCCAGAGAGCTCTTTGGCCTCAGTAAACTACAAACCGCGGAATTCCACAGGATATTGAAAGTGGAATAACAGCACTATAACAGTGTAATGCGGAAATGGCCTAAGAAGCTGATCCAGTGGCCTCTCCTGGGCATTCACAGCTAACAGGCAAAGGAGAAGATGCAAAACTACATGGGTGGAGAATTACATTCTATGTACAATTGTTGGATCTCAGCCATTATGTTGGAGCTCTGTATTTGGTGCCCTAACTTTCAATAAAAGGAAAGCTGTTGGTGCTTAATGAGGGAGTATCTAAGAGCAAGAATCCAAATAATTCCCTGGAGCTGCTGTTAGCCTTGCAGAACAAAAGTCACAGACCTACATTTTACTACTGCAACTTTACTTCTAGATAGACAATTTCAGTCCCAAGTCCCACCTCCAAACAAGACTAGGAACTCAACATGGATTTAGAGGCCCTGTATCCCCCTGAAGTAGGCATACTTAAAATTGGTAAGATTTTTGCAAAATTAAATTTATGCTAGTTTCAGCATAAAGTGTAGTTTGTCTTCAAGCTCTGTCCACATGTGTTGAACTTTCTCTCCATGTTACATATCTACAGGCCATGCTCTGGATAAGTCAGTGAAAATGTGTGTGTGTGTGTGTGTGTGTGGTGGTTTTCCTATGTGTTTTCCAAATTTGGCAGTCAAACTGCCAAGCTTCTTTGTTAAACTGGATAGTTTTGAACAGAAATTTAGGGAAGGCTGTATACAAATATAGATGTATGAATCTTTAGAGATAAAGCATTATGATCAAAACGCTATTTCAAAACTTTTTGTCACCAAAGTTTTATCTTGGTGTTTCATTTTACTCCATATTATGCTGGTTTTAATCAGAGTGGTGTGAATTTCTCATTGAGAACCCTTTTTCTCTCCCTGCTATTGCCAGAGTTCCAAGGGTAGACAGAAATGACTATTGAACCAATTTGAGTAAATAGTGTAGATAATTAACTTCCTGCATTAAAGCAGCCCAATCTTCTTTATATAGCAATTGACTGATCTAAACGGAGTTCTTGAAATTAATCTGAACAAACACTGAATTTCCCAGTGTGATGGGCAGTATGCATGTATCAGGTATAATCTACTGCAGATGACAGTTGCTCCATTAATGGTGAAAAACTGCAAAACTGATCAGGCAATAACATTTTTTGGATCAACTACTTTTTTTACTTGAAATTTTCAGATAGCAGCAAGTACTAATGAGGTTTTGTGTGGTTAGCGTCTGCATAAGAGACCAGACGTTAGAAAAGTTACTGTTTCAGACTACAACTCCCCATGGCCATGCTGACTCTGGAATTCTGGGCCTTGTAGTCCAAAAAAGTAACTTTTCCAAGCTCTGTGAGAAACTGTCCAGAAAGGAATACCATGTGTAACACTTTGAGTTCCATAATGGAAGAAAAGTATGATATAAAAGGAATGAAAGGAGACAGGGAGGTAGGGAGGAACAATATTTGCATACTGGTGTACAAAGGGAGATTTTCTTAACTTCGGAATGTATGCTCTTTCATGGGGGTACCACTTTGTCCTTAGGTGATAACATGTTGGGGCCTGTATTTAGCTCAGGGTGCTATATAAGGGGATTATCCCATTCTATTTTTGCAAATATATCTCAGATTATTCTGAGAGGTTTTGGCCAAGATCCTGCATAAGAAGATATATCTATGACCACAATACAGGTTGTCAGTGTGCTCAGTTGTCAGAGCTACATCTCCCAATGCAAACCCTCCTCCAAACCCACCTTAGAAGCCAGGCATCTCCACCAACACAGGAATTTCTGAGTGGCAGGGAGTAGGGAGGGTGAGTGAAAAAGCATCAACCTCTCCCCTAACACTCAGGCATTTTTGACAGGCAGCTGCAGGGGCACCACTGGATCCTGTTGCAACTGCTTGTCACAAAATACTCAATGCGGAGAGAGGGGTGGATGCTTCTTTGCTCACCACTTCACTCTCTAACACCTCAGTTGTTGGCACTACATGGCTTATAAGGTGGGTTTTTGAATCATGAATGTCATAAGTCTGGCTTAGGAGATCATAAATAATGAACAGCAAGCCACCTTTTGCTTATTTATTTAGTTTACATCATGCCTTCCTTGAATTATACCCCGTCTTTCTCGCAGGACTAAAACCCAAGACAAATAATCACCTGGCCAAAGCTTCATATCTCAATATAAATTTGTAGTCCGCTCTTCCCAGCCCAAATACAGCACTGAGATATAATAATGTTAGTGAGTTCAAAAGAAAATGAAACAAATTAAGTGAAGATAAGACTATAGATGGCTAGTAGTAGTGGCACTATTATATTACTGCCAGTAACAAAGGCAGTATTGCTTTGAATACCAGGTGCTGAAGAATATGGACAGAAAGGTGCTCTTGTTCTCATGTCCTTTTTGAGTATGTTTCCCATAGGTATCTGGTTAATGACTGTGGGTTTAATCACGTGCAGGTAAACCACATTTAACAGCAGGATAATAGCATCTTTGTCTGGGAATTTGTCTGGGAATCACACTGCCTCATTCCTCTTCTTTTGCTCTCCTGGTGGGAGATCATCTGGAAAGCATTTCAAAACCAGGAGAACAACAGAAGAAGAATGAGGTAATGTGATAGGTCCCAGCCACAGATGCGATTATCCTGCTGTAAGTGTTATTTACCTGCCTCATGTGATAAAGCCTTGTGCATAAAGCTGGACTCAGTACCTTTCTGGTCTGATCCAGCTTGGCTGTAATGTTCTTACCACATCTCACACAAGGGTATTCCGATTGTTTAATCAAGACTGACATTAGAAGGAGAGAACAGTGTCATTTGAAACATCTACTGCATTGCACCAGTACTAATGAAGAGTACCTATAATGGAAAAAAAATCATTTCAGTCTAGACCAGAGATACAATTGTGTTAAGGTGCATATATATAAAACCAGCCTTCCCCAGGGATGTCCTCCAGATGTGTTAACATACAAGCCATGCTGTTTGGGGAGTTATATTCCAATACATCTAGAGGGTACCAGGCTGGGGAAAGTGCATGCAGAGGGCAGCCAGGAACAGCCAAGACAGATTTTGCTTACAAAAGTCCAGACTGAAGTGCAGTGAGGGTTAATTTAAGCTTCAACCAAGAAAGGTTCATGAATTCACATTAGTCTAAGGATCTATGGATCCAATGGAAAGGCCACTGTCGTTCAAACTGCATTTGAACTTTGGGGCTGAAGCAGCGCTGACAATGTAAGAAGTGCTAAGCACAGCTACTGCCTTTTCTCAGTTGCTGTTTTCTTTCACAACATTGTCCACCAGTTGATTCTGATTCTGCCTGGTGTCAGGCTGAAACACTGTTTGCCCCTTGGGGGGAAGAGAGAGAGAAATAACAGTACAGAAAATTGCTTCAGTTCCTCTGTACTTGTTAAGACAGAAAATGTTTGTTTTCGTAGGAGCACATCACAATTGGCTGAAACTCACACATCCTCCACTCCACCCCACTGTGACTAAGTATCCCAGGTTCATGTTGGCCAGGCCCTTACATTAGCTAGCCTTTCTTTGCTGAGTTTCCATGGGGGAACAGGCAAGGGGCTTCCAGGGACTTTTTCACACCTTCAAAGATGTATGCAAGTCTAAGACCCTTTTCGCACATTACCTGTTTGCGCTGCTGGGTTGGGGTCCTCACACGAGAAGCCTTGGAAGGAATGCTCTTGCTTCCCTGCTGCTTCCCTGCTGCTTGGGCTCCGCAGCTCCTTCCTCTCGCGCGAGCACCCCGCCTCTTCCTTCTGCAGTGCTGCCTGAGACCTTTCCCAGCCTGCACTGCCCAGGAAGCGTGACCGGCCCGGCTGCCGACGCACCGCACGCCAGGTAAGTGCACGTGGGGCGCCGTAGTGGGGTGCGAGTGTGCAGCATTTTCGGCTTAGAGCCGAAAATGAGAAAATCCATGTGCGCTCTGCGTCCGGCCCCTGAGCATCGCGTAAATGTGAGTGCGTCATGCAGACCACTCCTCACATTTACGCGATGCTCAAGCGGCCCTCTCGCTTCCAAAACACTGTGCGAAAAGGGCCCAAGCCATGTTACTCTCTATCTAAAATAATGTGTGAGCTAATTTTCTCAATGTGAAAACAGGAGGTTTGGGGAAACAGTTCCAGGAAGTGCAGCAGAGAGAAAGTTGGTAGTACCATGGAGCTTTTGGAAGAGGGATGGAGGCTTCTTCCAACCAGTGCTGTACAAAGTGAGTTGCTGGGTTTCTCTTTGGAGAAAGGATAAGGAAGGTGTCCAACTAAGTTGCCAGGTTCTGTGCCAACAAAGACGCTGGCCTGAAATACCAGAGCTTGGAATGTTACTTTTAAAAAGCAATTCAATTTTTTAGAAGTAATGAGTTACTGCAACAGGACCAAATGGTAGCTATGTTGTTGTTGTGTGCCTTCAAGTCATTTCTGACT
This sequence comes from Cyclura pinguis, assembly GCA_030412105.1. Classification (NCBI taxonomy): domain Eukaryota; kingdom Metazoa; phylum Chordata; class Lepidosauria; order Squamata; family Iguanidae; genus Cyclura; species Cyclura pinguis. The sequence continues at coordinate 342,848,045 of CM059599.1, forward strand.
TATGCAACCCTAAGGCCTATCACAGAGTCTTCTTGGCAGATTTGGTTCAGAGGGAGTTTCCCCTTCCCTTCCTCTGAGGCTGAGAGACTCTGACTTGCCCAAGGTCACGCAGTGGGTTTCCATGGCTGAGCTGGGATTTGAACCCAGGGCCGTTTCCGCACGTGTCTGTTATAGCGCAATGATTCCACTTTCAACTTCCTATGGCTGGCCTCTCCCAAAACTGCAAAACCCAGGATTCCATAGGAGGTTGAAAGTGGAATCATCGCGCTATAACAGACTTGTGCGGAAATGGCCTGAGTCTCCCAGGATCCTAGTCCAACAATCAAAATACTACACCACGCTGGCTCTCTGTAACAGGCATCTATAATTACTTTTAATCACTTTTCAAAAAACTGGATGTGCCCTGGGGAACAAAACACACTCTCTTCCTTTCCGCTTTGTCATTACTGCAACAGCCACAACAGAGTACAATGTACAGAGCAAGGCAGCACTTAAACCGTATCATGTTCTTTCTGTACCAATAAATGAGGTCCACATCACTATATAAGTAACTAGAAGTCACAGTTATACCATAAAGACAGCGAAATTATCCCTTTTTAAGGTACAGTCATAAGGTAATGTAGTTATAATGTAGTTATTGGGAAAGAGGTCAGTTATAAATAACAAGTCCTTCCTTCCTCTCCCAATTTGGGACTGAAGGTGGCTAATAACTAGTTAGTTCCAAGTTCTGTGCAATACTCACACAGATCTTGGAATTATATCAGTGTTTGGCATATGTATGCACACACTCACACACACATATGCATATGTACACACAATTGCAAAAAATATAAAAACAGCTTATACTGACTTAGTTTTGTGTGTGTATTTTTAAGGATCAGGCTACCTGGGTCTGGTGTTGATGTGAAATTAAATAGTTGATGGAGGACAGCAATCATAAATCAGCAACCTGTGAAACAAAATTGAGGATCCTTTGTCACGAAAAAGTTCTACAACATATATTGCCTTGGTACTAAATATCCATGCCATATACATATACATATGCATGTACATATACATATATACATACACATTACTCTGTGTATGTTTTACTTATAATTTGTATAGTTATGTGCTTGATTATTGGATTTCACAAGTGAATACTAAACAACAAATGAAAAATAACAAGTGAATACTAATCAATGGGAAGTCTAGGCCAGCTAGGAATGCACATCATGATAAGATCAAGATCTTCTTCCTAAGCAAGGCTCCCAAGAGATAGAAATAAGCCATTCTGAATGCAGCCAGTTTAGCTGACAAACACAGACTGTTTATCTTTAGATGGTTGCACAGGGACGTACCGATATTTGGGTGACTGACGGCACAGGAAACAGTCCTTGTAACAATTGGTTCCAGAAGAGCTATAGGAATCATGTAGTCTGCAGATCACATGCAGCATCAAAGCCATTTTAGCAGCTCCCAAAACTTTAAAAAAAAAAATCAAACGATAGGTAGAGGGTGCTTTTGGAAAAAATAGGGAAATTGTGTTTCTGGGGTTGCAATTAAGAGTGTAGTGTTTTGTGTGTTGGGGTGTTGGAAGACCAGAGTTTGAATCACTCAACCATGGAAATCCGTTTGGGCAACCTTGGGCAAGATAAACCCTCTTAGCCTTAGAAGAAGGCAATGGTAAGCCTCCTCTGAAAAAAATCTGGCCTAAAAAGATGCTAGGATAGGGTCACTGTAAGTTGGAGTTGACTCAAAGGCACATAACACCAGCACCAAAGGGGTGCAGTTCTCTTTAAAACACAAGCTGTGGCCCCCAAGCCTCATTTTGGCTTAGCACTTTTAAAAATGTGACTTTCCGAGTAGCTTCAGCTTAATTTTGAGTAGCTGATCTTATCCCAGAGGGTCCTCAGTCTATAAAAATGGTCCCCAGAGCTTTCCCACCCTAAACATAGATCATGTCACTGCCTGGGGAATGAAGGGCAAGGGAAACAGTATTGTGATTACAAATGCCTTATCTCTGGTCTTTGTTTGTAAAATGAGCAGATCTGTATTTATTTGCTGTCATGAGAACTGTTTAGAAGTGGAGAAAATGGTGCATTTAAAAGCATGTGGTTGCTTAGCAGAATGCTTTGCTGTACACAAAGCAGTAATCACTGGTTGTCTACCTATTCTCCCAGACAAAACAAGTTCTCTCCATTACATAAGATGAACAGGAACACAGCAATATCCTGAATTTCCTCTAGCTACTGAGTGCAAACTTGTCCACCCGTATAATTTACTCTATCACTTAAAACTGAATAAGAAGCCCCTTTGTAAACACCACCACTTTATTGCATCCTATATTAATTCTGTTAAATCTATGCAGAGGATGTACTGATCATCTGCTTTTCAGGAATCCTTTCCTGTAAGAAGGCAAAAAAACCCTGCCAAATGAGTTCAGTCACCCCAAGAGATGTTTCTCTGAACAGTAGCACTTTGCCATATGGCAGCTTGCAACTTCCGTCATGCCATCAGAAGCGTATCTGGGGTGGGGCAACTGGGGTGTGTGCCCTGGGCACCAATGGCAGGGGGCACAAAAAAGCCAAACCCCCCACCCTCCTGCCCGGGCCTGGCTCACCCCTGCCCCTGCTGGGGTCCTTCTTGAACCAGTGCAGAGGCAGCAGTAGCAGCAGCAGTAGCAGCCTTCCCACCCACTATTGTACTATTATTCCACTTTCAACATCCCATGGAATTCTGGGGTTTGTAGTTTACTGAGGCCAAAGAGCTCTCTGACTAAGAATTCTAAATGCCCCTCCCTAAACTGCAAACCCCAGGATTCCATAGAATGTTGAAAGTAGAATAATAGCAGTATAACAGTGTAGTGAGAAAATGATCTTTGACAGTGCAATCCCATGCCTATCTATTCAGAAGCTCAGTGGCTAAACTTATAGGAAAGTGCATATAGAATTACAACTTTCAAAAATAAGCCCAGTTGCCTTCTGTGGGGTTTACTTCTAGGAAAGTATTATTGGATTGAAACTACATACCATCCAACATTTCACAGATGAAAACCAGAACACATGTGGCCCAGCACCATCAAAATGGCAGACAGTGGGCAAACATTATTAATAAGATAAGAGAGACTGCAGCAGTTTGCTTTTGCCTGAGTCTACAGGAGAGAGCAAAATTCTGGCCTCTCCTCTCCATTCCCCCCACTGAATTAACAGAATGCAAACTACTTTTGTACTTTGGATTCCCTTTGCAGTAATTGAAGTAAGTTCAACACAAGGGGGGAAAGTGAGAGGAGAAACTGGAACATTTTAAAAGCAGATGAAAAAGTGGGTTGACAGAAGATTAATTGGGACTGTCCCTACCAAATCAGGATGGTTGGAGAGTATGATATTCTTCAGGCACCTTTAATTCATTTCAGCTGGGTTTATGCCCTTGTGGATTATACTTTAAAAGTGTCTTTTAAGTAGCAACTTAAATCTGATATTGTTCCTATAGATCATATACAATTGGCCCTCTGTATCCATGGTTTCTGTATCCACGGATTCAACCAACCACAGCTTGAAAATATTCCAAAAACAAATCCAAAAAGCAAACTTTGATTTTTACTATTTTATATAAGGGATGCCATGTTACTACAGCATTGTACATAATGGGACTTGAATATCTACAAATCTAGTGGGGGGGGGGTGGTCTGGAGCCAAACCCTAGCAGATACCAAGGGCCCACTGTAATGTACTCAGAGAAATGCTCCAATACAAGAATAAGTTCTTTAGCAATTGTTTATATATCAAAGCTAATATTTAGGTCAGCTGAGTTTCTGTGTAGTTCCTTTACTCTTTTTTAATAAATGCGAGAACAATAAAAGAGCTACTCTTTGCAAAAATGACTCTACTAAGCAAATTTCTCCACCAGAGCCTCTGCCACTCATAATCTTTTGCTTTCTGTAGGTAGTAACAGTTGCGTAGGGACATGGGGGCAGGGAGGGCGATTCGCCCCAGGTAGCAATATTTCTGGGGCGTCCTGACCCATAGCCATGCCCCTGCGCACCCTGGCCATGCACCACGCACCACAGCCACACCCCTGCACACAGTGGCCACGCCCCTCACACTGTAGTTCCCCCCCTGCCCACCACCCCTTCCACACACTCCAAGCTCTGCCACTGGGTAGTAAGGGTACAAAGAAGTGCTGTAACTTTTGTCAATACTCTCAGAAGCTCTGATGCATTAATTCCACTAAGATTATCCTGATTTAATTAACTATAATCATTTTAAATATGGAGACCTACTAGTATAGATTTCTTGATTTGCAAAGAATTAATGAGATAGTGCTGAAAATCTTCAGACACACTGTATCTAAATCTTGGTTGGATTGTAACTAGAAGCTTGCCTTACTGTCTTAAGACAATGTATTCTTCCACATACACTGCTATCAATACAATCAAAAGAGACTTCTTGATCTCAGTGTTTGAATTATGGGACTGGGACTTAACTCTCCAAGGCCATTTCCACACTAGACTGTTATAGTGCTATTATTCCACTTTCAGCATGCTATGGAATCCTCTGCAAACCCTAGGATTCCATAGGATGTTGAAAGTCGAATAATAGCACTATAACAGTCTAGTGCAGAAATGGCCCAACTGAAAGCATTCAATGAAAAACATGAAGAAGAAAAAAGTGGTTGGAAGGACAGAACTTGACATAAATATTTTTTGTCCCAGCCAGCCTGGTCATTGCATGTTCCAAATTACTTTTCTAATCTGTGTTTCATAGCCCCAAGTAAGCACAGTCAGCCTGCCTCACAGCATCACTTTAATTAGAAGGCATGGCTCTTGGATAAGTGGGCTTGGCACCTTAGATATGAACCACTAATAAGCGTATGTGTAACATAAGTGGCATAAACTTCAGACTACTCTTACATAAAATTTTCTGTGGGTTTTGTAACTGCATATTTACATATGACATGCATCTATAAGTGATGATCTTATCAGCAAAGCAGATGGAAACAAACCAGGCAATGGTTTCTAAAACATGGATATTCTGTACATAAGCATGTACATGTAGAATATACACTCACCAATTCATGTCAGAACAGCACACCTGTGTAGAAAATATTGAACCATAGGCATTTTTATTGTGGTGTCATACAAATACCTATGGTTCAACATTTTCTGCACAGATGTGCTTTTCTTGGAGGAAAACCTGCTCTATATTCTCTTGCCTGTGGCAATCCTCATATAAACAAGTGTGCTAGAGATCCATAGGAGGGATGAGAATATCTTTACATGAGTTGTGCTGGCCATCATATTCCCAGTGATGACTGAGAATGTTTTAGTGTGCCATGCACAGCATAGATGGAACTGGGGCTGGATGGTTTTTGGGCTCACATGAACAGCCCAGGATCAATCAGTAGTCAGGGTGGGGCCCTTCTTCTTCAAGAAGGTCTGGTTATTTTAATTTTTGTGTCTGCACACTCCATTGATTTTGACCTAAGTCTAATTGCTAGCATCAGCTAGATGGTAAATCAACATCTATATATAGCCCATGGATTCAGTGAGGTCTGTGCTAGCTGGACTAAAAAACTGGATTTAGTCTGTGGGTTGAAAGCATGCAGTTCTTGAGATGTTGCTGGACTGCAACTGTTACCATTCATCACCATTGGCTATGCTGGCTGGTGCTGCTGGGACATGTAGTCCAACAACATCTGGACCAGGAACATCTAACAATTGATTCAGTAGGTCTACTGTAGTTGGGCCTAGCAACTGGATTTAAGTCACAGTTGATAGAAGTGGGCAGACACAAAAATTAATATAACTAGGTGCTCCCAAAGAACAAAATCCGTCGAGTAAACATTCCTTTCCTTCTTTCTACCTGCAAGGCAGGTTAGGATGATTTTTCTACTGTTTCAAAAGGTCATGCCTGTAAATTATCTGACTCAGAACTCAAGGCAAGAACTCCCTTTCTTCCTTCTTTCAAAATCCCCCTCTTTTCCCCACTCCCTTCATGTCATGAATCATAGATGCATTTTTTTAAAAAAAATCTTAAGAGACAAAAATAAAAAGGAAGTGTAAATATCTTTAAAACACACACAACATGTAACACATACACGTGAAAGAGTCTGAACTTTAGCTTTATTCAGAATTAAGTTTGATTATTTTCTGATTGTTCTTATGGCATTAACTTTAAAAATTTACAGCACTGAAAAACAATAGGAGCTTCTAATGATATGAACTCCTTGTTCAAAATGCTAGCACAGATGCTTTTGATTGTTAATCTTTTGTTCACCAACCTTGATGTATTAAAGGATCTTTTGTCCTTGGCCAGACTCCAGAAAACATTAAGGATGCTTAAATCCAATGGACATAATCTGCCCCAAGTTGGGTTCTTTTAAGGTCCATATTGCAGAGAACTACCTTTGATAATCTATTGCAGTAAACACAAGAAAAAAAATCTTGCAGTGCCTTAGAGACAAACTATTTTATTGTGACATGAGCTTTCACTGGCCAGATGTTTTATGCATCCAATAAAATGGATGCTGGCCTGTAGACGTTCATGCCACAATCAAATTATTAGTCTTTACCGCAGCCAAAATTCTTCATTGTAGGTTTCATGAATTTCTGTGAAAGGGTACTGTACATACTTGAACTTTTTCTGCTGTAATAAATGAAATTCAAACCAAGACAAGTGCAGGATATTTTGCTGAAAGAGCAAAAGCTGCTACCCACCCTTCCCCTACACAATGCTCATAGTACCTTCAACCAGCCAAACTATTTTGGTAGTGCAGAGACAATTTTAAAAAGATCTTTCAGATTCCACTCCTCCTTCTTGGCACAAAAATTCAACAATAATAAATTAATTATTCACAACGTGCTGCCTTTTCATGGTATCCAAAATCTGCTACCTGAGGCAAGTGCCTCACTCTCCTAATGGTAGGGTTGGACCCACTTTAAAAACTTAGTTTTATTTAGATCACCATATTACTTTCTGTGGATAAATAGCTAACGTACAAAAACCCATAAATTAATAGATATTCTGACTATTGATCCTACCTCTACTGACTCTCTTTAGATTAGATCTCTCTGAAATAGGGAAATTTTGCAATTGCCAGTGCCTACCTTCCTCCAACACTGAAAGAGTGGGACTTGCCCAAGGTCATCTACTGGATTTCCATGGCTAAGCAGGGATTTGAATCCTGGTCTACCAGAATCCTTATCCAACACTCAAATCACTATATTGTACTGGTTACTGATATAGCACAATAGGCTGTTCAAAATTCTTAGTATCTCTTGGTGTTCACCGTGATGTTTTAGCACTCCTTATTCTCACCATTCAGACATTAGTCTGTACTGTGAGTTTACAGGAAGTGGTATAGCCTACACCACTGACTTTCTGTGGTGAACACAGAAATAACCCAAGGAAAGAAAGATCTGCCTTTGTTCTGGACAGTTCTAGCACTTCCTGTGGTGTAGTCCTTATCTATGAGTTTGCATTCATTCATTCATTCGTTCATTCATTTAATATGCCACCTTTCTCTCAAGGGGTCTTCCAGAACGGTTAAAAACATTTACAATAAAAAAAAAAACCAAATCAACCATATAAAACAGCACCAAATCATTACAAAACTGTTGTTATTGTTGTTGTTGTTGTTGTTGTTGTGTGCACCTTCAAGTTGGCTCTGACTTAGGATGAGTGTAAGGTGGACCTATTGTGGGGTTTTCTGGGGCTGAGTTTTTAAAAAATAGGACATCCTGGACATAAATCTGTCTGGACACACTTAGGCTGGCTTCCTAATTTCTGATTTTTAAATGTTCTTCAATGGAATGTCTTCTAAAATTTTGATTAGAACATTAAAACTTTGAGGTTCTTGAATACCCTTTTTTTTGTGAGTTCATTTACAGTTCTGTCTTCCTGATCCAGCTGGTGGCATCGCTGTGGTTCTGTTTCCTCAAGTCATTTTGGCTTTGCACAGTTCAAAAGGGTTGCTTCATTTTTAATTTATTTTATTTTATTTTTTTGCATCAGAGACAGGCTCATACTTGTTCCTCATGTGTTTACTAGGAAACATCATCATCAAGTATGGAAATGACATTCATGGTTATTAACAAAACCCACTGTTGGGCAATACATTTATTAGGATCAACCAAAATGCTATATAAGCTTTCAGGTTCTCTGAAATTCTTGGTGATGGTACAAAAAAGGGAGAAGGGGGAAAGAAACAGAAAAGTGGTCAGGAGCTGTGAAGTTAAACTTGGTCCCAAGAGAAGCTGGGAAATGTATCTCCTTTAGCCACTAGGTAATACTTGTAATTTGACCTCAACTGACTTTTTAAAAACCTAATCCACCACCCAAAATTTAATCTCCACAAACTGTTTATATAAAAACAGTCATGCTTCTCTTTGCCACTGCTTTATGCCATTTTGGGCACCTGTGTGCTTTGCCTATGGCAGTGGACAGAGCTCTGGACTACCTCAGGTGATCAAAAAAAAAGAAAAGATATTGCCACCTGTGGATTTTTTTTTCTTCCCTCGTGGATCAGCATAAGCATCTTTGTTTTTTATTTGCTTTGAAAAACATCTGTTAACATGCAAGCACATGAACAACATACAGGAACATGCAATCAGTTCCCTGCTGACTTCTTGATGTCCACGTAGGTGTTTAACGCATCCACTACAGCCCCGCACATGGCAAGGAAGTGTGAAGTCACCTTTACATATGTGTACTTGCTGAGGTTTAAAGTCTGCTGGGGGCGGGGGGGTGGCTTCCGCTGTGCCCCACCAGTCAAAGCAATATCCTGTGCAAGGACATGACAGAGAGCTTTCTCTGCTGTGCCATCCCAGTTATGGAGCATCCTCCCTTTGAAGGCCCAATTGGTGTCAACATTGCTGGTGTTTAGGTGCCAAGTGAAAACATGGATGTTCATGAAAACTTGGGGGGGGGCTGACTGGTTTTACCCTACCATGCACATAATTTCAATTAATTCAAAACTATTTGAAACTATTTTTAAGTCGTTTAGTCTGTTGATAATTTGCTAATAGTTTAAATGTTTTTTAGCTTTTGAAAATTATTTTAATTATTTATATTTATTTAAATTGGTTAGACTGTTTTTATTGTATGCCACTGCATGATCCCTGGGTAGAAGGTGCAATAAAAATATTTAAATACATACATACATACAGTATCCCTTCCACTTTTGCAAGGATTCTGGGTGCAGAACCCTCATGAAAGTGGAAAAATTTGAATAACTCCCTGCATGCTCCTTCTCCCATTCCCTACTATGGCTCCCCCCTCCCATTCCCTTGCCTTTTGCTGTGGTGCGCATGCCTTCCTTCTCCATGCCAAGGCAAAAGGCAAGGGAATGGGGGGCACATGTGCTTTCTCCCCCCATTCCCTTGCTTCTTACGTACGTGCAGAGAACGCACACCAAGGCAAGAGGCAAGGGAAGGGGGAAAGGCAATGCATGCACCTTTCTCCTCCAAGGGTGGTATTCCCCCTCTCATTCCCATGCCTTTTGCCTGGATGTGGAGAAGGAAGACACAGACGGCCAGGCAAAAGGCAAGGGAATTAGGAGGAGGAGAATGTGGTGGAAGGCAAGCAAAAAATTAAATTTGGGAAAGTACATGCAAATGTGGAGGGAGGACTGTAAATAAGGTTGGCCCAGATCACTTGTAGAATCTAGTCAAGTTGAGTTGCGTGCAAGTATGAAATTAGGGTGAGGCTAGTAGCGAGCCTTGAATCTCAAGGTCAGCACTGACTAATGCATTCTAGGGGCATTCTCACAGAGGTGACCTCACAGAACAGTGGAAAATATGAAATTGAATGTTACTGAAGCAAAAGCCATCCACTGTGCAAGTGCTTAAAAACCAAAGTCCTAATTATACACGCACATTAAAAAAACAAGATCTGAAGTTCATTGTTAGCAGGGAGGGGCAAGCACAAACAGCAGTTAGCAAATGCTAAATGGGACATGCAAAAATAGTTCTGTCATGTAAACAGGGATAATTACATGGTTACTGACAATTCCCACAGAGCAACAGACAATTTCTGAAAGGCACGTTGGTATTGAGATGACAGCCTATGCTGAGGGAAAATTTCACCTTGATACTAATCTGAAGAGTATGAAAATTGGAATCTCAGCAGAAATTCCTGGTCTACTGTGCAAAATGTTCCATTATTTTTAGCAAACATGGCAGGAGGGAAGCACCAGTGGGGCAGCTACAGGAAGGGGCTGTTATCTTCATACCTTGCATGTGGGCTTCCGAAAGGTATATGATTGGCCATTGCAGGAAACAAGATGCTGAAATGGATTGGTCTTTGGTCTGATTCATGAACTCTCAACAATTAGGGTTTTTTTTAGCATTGTCATGGCATTGTTTCCCTTTCCCTACCAGAACTTCATAGCTTTGAGGTTTGTACTTTTTGGTATGTGTGTAAAGTTTTTGTTTTCATACCCTACAATATCTTGTATTATCTCTTTGACTTTGATACCTTTATGGAGTAGCAGAGCAGGGGTGATCAACTTCAGCCTGTCTTTGGGCCAGATTACATCTTTACCTGCTACAGGACACACACCCACACATTACTGCACTGTAGAAATTTGGTAGAAAATCACATCACCAAATTTCTATGGTAACCAAGAAAAGAATTAGAGCGGTTTGCCATTGAATTGACAGTACTTTTTTTAATGGAGTGCACAAACAGCCTTGGAGGCTCCACAGGCAACCTAAGTGCCACAAAAGATTGAATTGGAGTGCCAGACTAAGACTAGAGAGGCCAAGGTTGAAATCCTCCTGCTGTCCTGAAGCTTGGGCCATTTTGTTGTTGCTGTGTGCCTTCAAGTTGTTCCAACTTATGGTGACCCTAAGGCATACCTATCACAGGGTTTACTGGGGCTGAGAGCATGTGACATGCCCAAGATCACTAAGTGGGTTTCCATGACCAAGCATGGAATCCAACCCTGGTCTCCAGGGTCACAGCCCAGCGCTCAGACCACATTGGGTCTCTGGGACCATTTATCATGTCTCAGTTTGATCTACCTGACAGGGGCCATTTCCACACTAGACTGTTATAGTGTTATTATTCCCCTTGCAACATCCAATGGAATCCTAAGGTTTGCAGTTTCGGGAGGGGCCAGCCAGCTGGCGCCTTCTGAAACTGCAAACCCCAGGATTCCATAGGATGTTGCAAGGGGAATAATAGCGCTGTAACAGTCTAGTGCAGAAATGGCCACGGTCATTGTGCTGAGGGTGGGGGGAGAGCCATGTCATTCTGACTGAAAATGAGCAACCATGTGCCCTTCCTTATCTCATGGGAGGAAATGTCTTGGTTCAGTTACTAGCCTAGTGGAAAACATGGGAAGGAAAGTCTTGAATCAAAACAGAACATTGCGGTGAAGGTGACCTGAATCTGGGAGACCTCACATAAAAGTTCCACCAAGCAGAACTATGTTATGTCTCTTGCCTCCACTCCCTGAAAACCCACATTTTGCATGCTGCCTACCTCTGATGCAACTGTGTAACACCTGGAGGAGAATAGGCTATGTGACTACAACCAGACACACAATGACCAAAGTGCTGGGAGGTCCCAGAAGTGGACTTCATCATTTTGCTTCTGCCTATAGTCACATAGTCAGATGCTTCTCAGCCATCTCCTACTCTTTACCACCCACTACATGGCCATGGAAGGGAGGCAGCCACAGAAGGAAATGAGCTGTTAGGGGGGTTTTATTACTTAATGAGAGAGGTAAAGATCCCAACATCTGCACCAACCAAGAAAAAGACATACATAGACATAAGTTGGACTTATGCCTAGATATGTCACTAATAGGATGCCAGCCTCTGTTTTGAAAAAGACCCCCAGTTCCTAAAACAACTGAGATGGTCATGGAAAAATTGTTCCTCATCCATTCCACAAGGTATGAGGGGCCTTTTTAATACACACACACACACACACACACACACACATATATATATATATATCGATTTTAGGAAGTGGTTGGAAGACACAGAAGTAGGCACAGTTTTCTGAAGTCCATGTGGACATGTGTGCAGCCTCTGAACCTCTGGAAGTTGCCCACCCTTAACCAAAGCCAATCACAATCTGTCCTAGTAGAGATTAGAACTGTTTTGCCAAAAAAAAAGTGAGAGGTGATATGGTTAAAGAAATATTAGGAAGTTGAATTTAGATGAGATGATGAACAACTTAAGATTGAATTTGACTGAATAGACTGAGAACCAATTGGTTGTACATCAAGTGAGATGCCAAACTCTGGAATTCTGTGCCTCAAGTAGTTGTGGGAGCAAAAGGACTTCACTCTTCTAGAGCTTGGAAATAACAAGTTACTAGCAACAGAGTTTTCTGTAAGAAGTTACTACTTTTTTGTAGTTATCTTGTCAAAATAACATAATGAGTGACAATGACAGTATCTGATTTGTAACTAACAAGCAACTTTCTTCTAGTTATTTTTTTTAATGAGGATATTTGAAGAAATGTGGAATTTTCCAAGTTTTATGCTGTTTTCTGATCAATCCTAAAATTTACCACTGAAATCTTCTATCACGTTTCACTTAACATAACTTTACATATACATAACTAAGTGACAGAGGGACTAAAAATCCCTGTTAGTGAATTGTGGACATGTATATTAGGACAATAGCAAGAATAGCCATTGTGCACTGGTGCCTAATGTGCAAAGGGACCAAAGCACATTGGTGCCCAATGCGTATCTATCCCACTGTTCATCAATCCCACTGCGCAACTATCACCTTGCCATCTTGCTATGTTTTATCGTAACAGTAGCCCCCTACTGGATATCGGCATTCTAAAACTGCCCAATTCTAATTCCTACACATGTAAGTTCACTTACAAAGATGTAATTTCCATGCAGGAATTCTGGTTTATGTTGAAAAGAAAGAAAAAAAGAAAGAAAAAGAAAAATAGCAAAAAACAGCAGTAAATAACATAATGAGTAACAAAAACATTCTTTGTAAAACTAATAGCAATTGGTGTTTGAGAGCTTTCTAATGGGTTAAATAACAAATTATTTTTAAAAATCTTTGACAGCTCTGCTTGCTTAACAACATGATTGCATGAATCATGATGCACATATCATGAGATTACTTATGCATCTTTGGTTACAATATGTGGAAGTCAAGAAATGTGGTTACCCTAGCTCTGCAGTTAGGCAATATATTGTGGCTGCAAGGTGGCAGGAAGCAGGAGTAAGATGGTGGAGGCCAGAGCGATAAATGCCACACAGCTGCTACCCTTAGATGAAGGATGCAGCTTTGTGCATCACATAGGTAGATTCAATTGGCAATCTCATCATCTTCCGTTGACTGGGTGTTGACTGGAGCTGATTACAGGGATCATACAATTTTCCTACTCCAGCAGCTCCATTGGCTCCTTGCCTATACAGCTTAGGTCCAGGCTTTCTGACAGATGTTGTTCCTCTTATGAGCTTACCTGGGACCTTGAGATTCACAGGAGAGGCCCTTCTTTCAGTCACACTGTGGGAACATGGGTTAGGTCCTTCTTAATGGTTGTCCCTAGACTTTGGAATTCGCTTCCTAGGGAGGTTAGAATTGCCTCCTCTCCCTTGTTGTTGTTTGTTGTTGTTGTTATTGTTGTGTGCCTTCAAGTCACTTCCATCTTATGGTAATCCAAAGTAAAGCTATCATGGGGTTTTCTTGGCAAGATTTGTTCAGAAGGGGTTGGCCTTTGCCTTCCTCAGAGGCCGAGAGAGAGTGGCCTGCCCAAGGTCACTCAGTGGGTTTCCATGGCCAAGCAGGGATTCAGACCCTGGTCTCCAGAGCTGTAGTCCAACACTCAAACCACTACACCACACTGGTTTTCCTCTAGACTTTGGAATTTCCCTCTTGGGGAGCCTAGACTTGCCTCCTCTTTGATGTCCTTAAATTAGCAAGCAAATAGTTTTTTATTTTATTCAGGCAGACTTTGGGTGAGAGCCAGCATGGTGTAATCATTCGAGCACTGGATTACCATGCTGGAGACCAGGGTTCTGTTCCCCGCTTGGCCATGGAAATCTACTGGGTGACCTTGGGTGGGTCACACATCCTCAGCTCCAGAAACCCCTATGATAGGGTCACCTTAGGCTCACCATAAGTCAGAAGTGACTTGAAGGCACACAACAACAACAGACTTTGGGTGCTGAAGGCTTTAAAGAAAAGGGCTTGTTTTCTTGTTTTTTAAAAATCTTTTTAAAGCAGATGTTTTAAATTGTTTTAAAGCAGTTAATAGTTTAATTCTGTTTTTAGGTTAATTTTTGGTATGTTTTTAATTAAATTATAATCATTAAAATTTGTAAGGCACCTTGAATCCCAAACTTGAGGGAAAGGCAGGATATAAATAAAGTTGTTAATAATAATAATACTCATTTTGAACTTCAGGTTTGGTCCTGCTGTCACTTCCTGTAGCTCATCAAGATTTTGCTGGTCAATATAGTATGTTTTACTTTAGGATACCACATCCTTGCTGACATGGAGATACATTCACCTTATAAATTTCCTTTAGAATGACATGATAGCTGGCTTTGTACAGGGTTGACAAATCACCAAATTTCGGATCAAGAAAGAAATTTCCATCTGTTGAGGATAGGCATTAACCAAGAGTGGGGTTCACATAGCAGGAGATGGGGACACTGTTAAGAATTCGTAAACAGCAAGGTTGTGATATTGATGATGTTGTTGTTGTGTGTCTTCAAATAATTTCTGACTCATAGTGAACCTAAGGCAAACCCATCACTGAGTTTTCTTGGCATGATTTATTCAGAAAGTTTTTTTGCTTTTGCCTTTGTCTGCTGCTAAGAGAATTGCCCAAGGTCACCCAGTGGGTTTTCATGGCCAAGTGGGGATTCTAATCCTGTTCTCCAGAGTCATAGTTCAATGCTCAAACCACATTATGCTGACTCTCCACTTAGTACAAATAGTACTAAATATCATTTCCAAACCAGTGAATCTACTGTGATTTGAACAAGCCTTGTGCCTAAGAAATAGGTTGCTTTGTGTTTCAGGAGACTGTATATGATGTACAGTGGCCCCTCCACTTTCACAAGGGTCCAGGATGCAGAACCTTTGTGAAAGTGGAAAAACTGCAAATAACTCACCCCCTGTGATCTGCTTCCCCTTCCCTTTTGGGGCTCCCCTCTCCCATTCCCTTGCCTTTTGTCCTGGCATGCAAGCCTTCCTTCTCTGCACCAGGGCCAAAGGCAAGAGAATGGGAGAGGGAGCTCTGGAGAGGAAAAGGAAGGCATCAGCATGCCTCCCCCCACTCCCTTGCCTTTTGCCTTGGCATGTGTTCTCAGTGCTGGGGCCAAAGGCAAGGAAATAGGAGAAGGAAACTCTAGAGGGGGAAGGAAAGTACATATCTGCTCCCCCCCCATTACCTTGCCTTTTGTCTTGGTGCACATTCTCAATGCCATGGCAAAATGCAAGGGAATGGGAAGGTGAGCTCCAGAGGGGAGAAAGAGTGTGCAGGTGTGCCTTCCCCCCTCCAATTCCCTTTCCTTTTGTCCAGGTGTTTGCTTTCCTTGTCTGCACTCAGCAAAATGCAAGGGAATGGGAGGAGAAGAATGGGAGGGAAGGTAGGGCCACGCCTCGCAAATAATCAGATTCACAAAGGTCAAACCTGCAGATGTGGAGGGAGGAATGTATTTGTAAATTTGCAATAGCTAATCTATGTTTGGTGATGAGGGATGGATAGGAGTTCGGTTTTGTATCTTCACACAGAATTACCCATTGAATACTTCCTGAGACTGGCAATACCATGGATCACATCTTGCCTTGAAAATGTGTACATTTTCAAGGGGAGAAATGCACAGAAGACTCTACATATATTTCAGAAATGTAGAGAACTAAAAATGTGTACATTTGAGAAATGCACACAACCAGCCTTTAGTAATGATGGAATAGCATACAGAAGTCTGCAGTAGAGATCCTCCATGAAGAGACATATCATAAAGACAGAGACAGACATCCTCCAGGACCACCCAGGATCCTCTCGATGTCTTGGATGATATCACTTCTGTATTTCCAGATGTTAGGGACATAGCTGGATGGTACTTTGTCAATTCACTGCTCTTCACCAGCCAGTAAATGATTCTGTTTACTGGAGGGGCTACAGCAGCTTAAAGGGTAGTTTTTGGGGGTACACAGTTGGTAGAGAATTCTAACCTCTGCAACAACCAAAAAAGTGAGTTACACCGGTGTAAGTTAGACTCCCCCCTTCATATATCATTAACTTGGTGCCAGCCTGCATATTAGAAAATGTGTACATACAGATACATGCATATAAATGTAGATACATACATTTCAGAAAAAATGCATATACAAGAATTTCCATGCAGGAAGAAAAAAGTGTAACTAAACAATATGGAACTGAGAAGGAATGTGAATACCAGAAGTATTCTGAGAAACACAACAAGAACAAGACAGATTTTGACATCCCTATAGGTGATTTCTGCACAATCCCTGTAAGCATATGTTTGGTGTGCAGACAACTGTTTTCTTTGTGGATCATAAACCATGCCACTACCAACCCAAAAAAACCAAAACCACTCACCACTTTGTTTTTGAATGTTACTTAGCTTACAATTCTTTCATCTGATTTTTATGCTTGACAGGTGGGAAGGAAATGCTTCAAATGGCTATTATTGCTCCCCCGTGGTATAATTAAAAGTGTTTTTAATTGTTTTAATTAATTCCTCCCCTTCCCCCTCACAGAAGATTAGGAGCATGTAAGAGAAATTGAAAACAATTCCCCACAGGCTAGAATATGTTTGGTAACAGAAGTTCAATAAGTAAAGCAAAGCAAAGGGGGGAAAAAAGTCCTGTAATTAGTTGATGATATCTGTGTTAGGTCGTCCCAGCCCTTTTCACTCCCAGAATACAGAAAGCAGCATTGAGATCTCTGATAGCACAGGTTTAATTAAAAGGCAAATAAAGGTGTGTTTTTATAGTGTTATCTACATGAGAAAGTACTAGGCAAAAGAGTCTAACATCCCATCTGGAGGAAGTCTAATTCTTAAAAGAAATTGCATTATTTGCTCACTCCATAGCAAAAATAACTGTGATACGCACATACATATCAGGATTTAATTGAATCATATTCCCAATCAAATAGATTCATAAGCTGGTTACTGCAATGCCTTCCACATATGTTAAATCCTTAGATATATTTTAATAGATTGGTGCTCTTCTTTTTTTGCTGGCCATTTACACTCTAAAAATAGAAATCTCTTTCCTCTAGTTCTGGAATTTAACATTTGATTTTGAACAGTTATATTTTTTTCAATAGTCTCAAACAACTATTTAATTTCATAGATAAAGTGAAGTAATCTGTACTTTGCATTGCATTGCGTTGCTGGAAAGAAAGGACCATTTATTTATTTATTCGTCAGCCAGCTTCCTTTCTGGGCCTTGTGAAAATGATACCACCGAGCCACATCTTGCTTGCTTCCCAGTAGCTCACGTAGCAAAGCTGTTGAGTCAGCATGTCTGACCACAATTGTGAACTGCGATACGATTTCCTTTATCTATTGGTATCTTTATGCACGTATTCACTTTCTGACTCAGGTGCTTATCAGACAAATGAAACTCCCTCTGGGGCATGGAATGCCATTGCTCAGATTACTTCTGCTTTCCTTCTACAACACTTTTAACTTATCTGTTCAGCTTCTAAGACCTTTTTTCTTCCTGGATATCAGAGTTTGAATGACATAAAGGGCTTTCCAATGACAATCCCACTAATTTTAACTTTCTCTGCATTTTGTAATCTTTGTGTATTTTTTAATCATCCATGCAGACCCCTTGTTTTTTAAATGTGTTGATCCCTAAACATTAGCTAACGATTAGATGAACCACATTCTCCGTCTTTAACGAGGGAGAGAAAAATGCTTCCATCTTAATCTGCAGTAGGTTCTGGTTGCATTGAGAAGTAAAAAAAAAATGTCTACACAAGTACAGAATTAAGGGCATTCCACAATATTCAGAAACTCATAGCCCAAAAAAGCATCGTCACATGAGAAGGAATATTTGTTGTATTAGCCTTCCTTGTTTGCAAAAAAATGTAGCCAACATGAATATAACAAAATAATTGGGGCAATATTTTTTCCTAGACATTTTGTCTGTTAAAAAGAAACCTAGTATACCCAGTAGGTGACTGACGCTTGTAGATATTCGTTATGATTCTGCATCAGGAGATGTAGCCATGACACAGAGCTACAATAATTTCTTACCCAACCCCCACCTCACCTTTTCTCAGTTATAGCCCCCCAAACCTGGTAATCTCCTGATTGGTGGGAGGTAGGGAAGCATCAGATAAGCATGCTATTGTTTTTCTACAATTGGATTCACAGCAACAAGGATCCTCAGGGATTTCTAGGAACACTTTCGAAGTCCCTGTAAATGATTTCACTGCTTTGTGGCCAGATACAAGGGAATAGCTACACGTTTGTCTGCTGGTCCCCGTGCTTTCCGCCGACCAGGAAATGGCCAGGTTCACAGAGATGCAAATAGTAAGTTTTGTCAGATAAAAGGTTGGTTGGGAAGAGTTTGATTGTGGTATAGTCAGTACAGTGGGCCCTCTACTTTCACAGATTCAGTGCTTGTTTATTTGATTATTCTTGAGGGGTATTTTATTGTATTTATTGTATTTATTTTTTAAAAGCTTGCTCTATTTGCCCATGCCATGGAAAAATGTTTTCTCTAGGAATCTCTAGGCCCTCCAGCCAGTGGCGTTTCTAGGCCCAGCAGTGCCTAGGGCAAGCGCGGACGTTGTGCCCCTAGGTGCTGCTGTGCTGCCACTGCATCAGGCCAGGAAGCACCCCGGCGGCGGTGTGGAGGGGAGGGCAACAGTGACGGGTCCAGTGGTGAGTGCGGGCAGTGGAAGCAGGCACGATGGGGCCAGGCAGGCGCCGGTTGGCAGCAGCGGGCATGAGGAGGCAACGGGCTGGTGCAGGTTGGCAGCAGTGGGTGCAAGGAGGCAATGGGCGAGTGCGGGTTGGCAGCAGTGGGCACAAGGAGGGGATGGGCAGGTGCAGGTTGGCAGCAGTGGGCGAGAGGTGATGACGGGTGGGTGTGGGTTGGCAGCAGCGGGCATGAGGAGGCAACAGGTGGGCATGGGGGGGCAACAAGCAGTAGGGCACCCCTCAGGCATTTGCACCCAGTGTCCTAGCTTGGTCTGGGCTGGCAGCCAGGAGAAGCTGATAACAAACACAGGTCAGAAACTCAGCAGTAACTTAAGTGGTCAGTCTACTGAAGAAAGGAAACAGCTTTACAAATGAGAAACAATAAGGGTCCCAACAATGTCCATAAAGCAGAGGCAGGCAAAAACAAACAGAAGTCAAAGGCAGACACACAGGCAAGGGCGACGAACAGAAGCATGCATGGAAGAAATGGTCAGTTGATTGCTGACAAAGGATAGAGGGGAAAGGCTCAGTTCTTATAGGCTCCAGGGTCAGCGCAGCTGGTGCCTGATTAATTGGTGCTTGGCATAAATTCACTGGGAGCAATGCAGGAGACCTTTTCGGTGTCTACGCTAAATGAAGGTAGGGACAGCTAGATCATTCTCTGTGTCAGAGTGAGCAGGGCTCCCTGCTGGGGCTGACACTTCTGTCCCTGGGGCAGGTCATGGTACTGTCTGTTCCACAGGTTCTGCTGCAGCAGTCTCTGTGTCAGGGCTCAGAGCAGGTTCTGCTGCCTCAGACTCTGAGTCTTGAGTCTAGGTCCTGGAAGCCCATGACACCCAGGGCACATGTCCTAGTTGCCCCACCCTAGATCCGCCTCTGCTTCCAGCACCACCTATAGTCTACTTCCACAAGGTCCACTTCCTCATGCTGGAGGACCTAGAGATTTCTAGAGAGAAAACTTCCCCAGCTGTTGCTAGGTCCTGCAGCATGACTCTGTGTCCCACTTCTGCTGAAAACTGACCACAGAATCATCCTGGAGGACCTAGACATTCCTGGAGATGTGTTCTCGGGTTTTAAAAAAATAGCATCAACGATTTTTATCTGCATTTTTTTCCACCTTCCTCAGAGTCTTGCACCCCTAGTGCCCACAAAAGTAGAGGGCTCACAATGACCAAAAAAATGACTTCAGCAACAGGATAGCAGCCATTGTCTACAACTTTTCCGGTGACAATGTCATAAAATGTCTACCTTGTAGGTCCAATTCTATGTGACTTCTAGAGTAAAAAAGTTACTTCGAGAAACTAAAATGTCCCATCTGCCTGATGGTTGAGAAGTGATGGTTCTTGTTGATGGTTCAACAATTTATCTTTTTGTTCCTTTGTTAAATGTATAGTCTATCTGTCCACAACATATTGTGTTTGAGGTGGCTAGGCGGTACACCAATTATTACACAGTGGAGCCCCAGTGTTTTGAAGGAGGCTATGATCTGATGGGCTTTTCCCCCAGAAATAAATAGAAATAGAATATGCCTCCAAGGTTCAACAACAGAGTTGGTATATTTATTTTAGCTTTACAGGACCTTCCCTCCAATGTGCAAGGAAATAGACCAAAGGGAAAACTAATGACTCAGACAAGTTATTTTTACACAGCTTATGCTATGATAAGTCATGTTATCTTCACTGTGCCAATCTCAATTATTTTGCCTGAACAAGTTCACTTAACTACCCCTCTGAAACATGCAAAACATGATAAGGCTTCAAATCATCAACATTTCTTTTCTTCACTTCACTGATAATTTGCCAATGGGTAATAATCAATGGTTTTATTTTCACCAAAATGATGACAGAGATCTGAATGATGGAAACCACATCTGAAGCAGGCTGTGCCACAAAGTAAGGCTAAAATGGTATTTTTTGCTGAAAGTGTAGTGCAGAGTCCACTTAACTCATACAGACAATCCCATTTACTGTCCTGTTGTATGATGGAAGGGGATCTGGTTTTGTGAACTGACTCAACATTCACTTCACACTACAATTTGCCAGTATCCAGGCCCTCTTCCAAGGAACTGTTTTGATAATTCACAAATAGTCATGACTGCTGTTATGTGGAAGAAGTTAAGTATCTTTGCTTAAGGTGTGATACCCTTTTCCTGCTTAAAAGCAGCTACTGAGGTACAGTAACAACCATAATGCCTGACTGTGCTAAACTGTATCACAGGAGGGCTGCCAAGTCAGGATTATAGCAGGCCCTAAAATATCAGAAGTCAAAACTCTGAGACCTAGAGATGACCTTTTCTGGTGTCCAGTAAGGGGGCCCTAGTGATGTTACAAGGGGCAGTCCCTGGCAATAGCATTTAGTATGATAATAAACAAACACCAAGTCTAACAAATAAGCACAATATGTACACACATTTCAAGGTAGAGTTCTCACTCTGAGATTACTCCCCTCACCCCAAAGACTAAAGAAAAAGATTGTTACCCGAAGAAGTGGGAAACGTTGGAATCCACTTGTAATACCAGTGTCTCCTTAGGATTTGGGGGAATTATAGTGCAAAGGAGGCCTGCAAAAGGAGAGTAACAGTAGGATCTTTTCACCTATATATGCCAATACTAACTGTAGAGAGGACTCCAGTTAAAGGAAGTATTCTATTTGAACTGACAAACAAACAAGAAATCAGATACTCTTAAGAAGCATACAAGGCTATTGGATAGTGAGGCAGCAAAGGCTGGACAGAAAAAGATTGGGGGTGAAAAGGGTGATGGTTACTGGTCTTGAAGAAGGAGGTCACAGCAGAGGGACTCAGACAACATCTGAGGGTAGCACAAAAGAATAGCAGTCTGGGGCACACTACATTGTACATACCACAGTTGGCTGGGGTCAAAGCTATGGGTTTTATACCCTATTTCACACCATGAAGAGGTGCATGGACAAAGCTATAATGGCTTTCCCACAGGACTGACAAAAGAGTCTGGAATTGGCTGACTGCTTTAACTCTGAAGTGACCAACCATTGATGGGACTCATGATATTCTCTTAATGTTTGGCCAGGTAGGGTGTATAGGAAGGATCTCTGTAGGGTAGGATTGAGGGATGGTTTCTGATTGCCTTATCTAGACAGTTCATCTTCCATTGTGTTTGAAAAGGCAAGGATCCTGCAGCATTGGAGGGATTAACACAAACCCATTTGCATTGAGTTTTTCTGCATAATCCTATCTGAACTTTCATGACCCTGAATACATCTCCAGTCAGTATGACCCCAATCATGTTCTCCAATCATTAATAAGTCCAATTTATGAAAATCACATATCTTGTAGGAGGGGTGGTAGGACATGGTAACAAGATCCAGGTCAGGCTCTGAGAACTCTACACCACAGTCACACTTAGAAGGCAGATTAATCTTGTTATGCCAAACGGCTTTTCACTCTTCCAGGGAACACAATGGACTGGATGTGGATTAGGGCTTAGTGGAGTTCCACTCACACTGCAAATAAGAAATGGGGACATCATAGCAGTTCCTATTTCATCCTGCAGCTCCTGTGTCGCCTGAAAAGTTGCTCTGGAGAGCTGGGAAACCATTTGAAACAACATGAAGCAATGCAGGGAGCTAAAACAAATTGCCTATTCACCCTGTTCCTCCAGCGGAAAGCTTTCACTGGATTCTGTGGCTCTCTGTGCATGGAAGAGCCCTTCTGTTCATGAACGGCCAGTCTGGATTAACCCACTACCAAAACAATGCTGTTTAGAATTGTTGCTCTAAAATGCTATGCTGACAATGCAGACCCACCCATGCAATATATACATACATTCTCCACATCCAAAAGGAAAGCTTCACATGTTGAGCATGGGCATCCATAACTTTCAATCCACCAAACCAAATGTAGCTTTTAGACCATATTTACAGAGTCACTAAACCACTTTTGTTCTTGCCTTCCTGGGGATGCAAAGAATTGCTATAATATGGTTGATGAGCCCCATTTACCTTGCTGAATTATACATTGTACAGAACTGGTTTAAAAACAACCTTCTTAAAAAAATATATTGTTGCATGCCCTCAAGTCATTTCCGTCTATGGCAACCTAAAAGTGAACCTATCATTGGTTTTCTTGGCAAGAAAGAGAGGGAAAAGAAGCAGTTTGCCATTGCCTTCCTTTAGGTCTAAGACAGTGTGAGTTGCCTAAGTTCACCCAGTGGGTTTATATGGCCAAGCAGGGAACTGAACCATGGTCTTTTGGAGTCCTACCCAAATACTCAAACTGCTGCACAACATTGGTTCTACAAAACACAAAACTTGTTCAAAACTCACTTGTGGAAAATATAAATGGATTTTGCCTATGTTTGAGAATAGCAGAAATTGTCCTTATCATCCTATTTTTCACTTAAAAGAGTGTGACTATCACTTCCAGAAGATGGATCTGATTTCCCAGAATTGGGTTTGTATCATAAGACGTATCTTCTGACTTGTATAAATAACTGGCAGTCATGGCCTCCTTGCAGCTAACTCCAAATGGGGTTAGGACTATGGAGACTGGAGCAGCTGCTAGACATCATGACATTAATTATCCTATGTTAGTAGAGCAGCCACTTGCTACAATTTGCAAGGAAACGTGCAAATACACTCCAGGAGATCTATTTGGCTTCCTCTTTTCCTTCCAGTTATTGTGGCACCAGAACTCACCCTCTGCTCTGATTCTACCCTCTGTCTAGAAGCAAGTACGTCAGTTTAAAATGTTCCTTATCCTGTCTCCCTAAGTAAATAAACAAGAATAATCTCCTCATTTCACCTTGGTCTTAAAACATACCCTTAGCTGAGATTTCTCTCTCAATTTCCAAACAGGAAAGTATATTCTTTCACTGTGTGTATGTTTGAATGACAAACTGTGAGCACCTGTGGTTGGTATTTAATGCATAATGCTTAACAGCATCACTAGGCACCATCTCTAGGTCTCAGGTTTTGGCCTAGAAACCTCAGGACTTGGGATGATTCTAAACTGGCCCCCCAAAGGAGAATGATGACAAATTGGTGCCTCTCTAGCTCTGGAAAGCTGACCTGATGCCCACAATGTGATTTTTTGAGATTCAACCAAGGATTTTTCTCTCTTGCATTTGTAAGTATATTAACATTTTCACTGTTTGAAAACTACCATTTGGACCATGCAGTGGTGCTTTAGCTGTTGCAACTGATGATGATTTTAGTTTTTGTCTCAGCGCTACACTATATTACCTACAGTATTTCGTATTATAATATTTTAGAGAGCCAACATGGTTTAGTGGTTTGAGCGCTGGACTATAACCCTGAAGACCAGGGTTCAATTCCTCACTTGGCCATGGAATCCCACTGGGTGATCTTGGGCACCTCATACACTCTCAGCCCCAGAAAACCGCATGATAGGTTTGCCTTACGGTTGCCATAAGTTGGAAATAACTTGAAGGAAAATGACAACAATGATAACAACAACAACAACATTTTAACATTTTAACTATGATGTCTAGACTAGAAAGTGAAAGTTCTAATTTGCTTGCCTAATTTGGCCCACAGAGAGTCTGGAAATCTGGATTTGGCCTGTCAGGGCTCCTAGGAAATGCCCCATGTTTTCCTGAAGTTTCCCATCTCCCCAAGCTCTATTCTATGCACATGTTCCTTTCCATTGGAAATATGAGGAGGCAATCTCATTACTGCTTCTAATCTCAGATCAGAGACAGCATCAGAAATCTACTCCTTCACTGTTTTCATGTTCCCACTGGGTAGCATGAGGGAAAATCATGCTGTTAAAATGCCCTTGCTGTCTCAGATTGGAGACAGTACTGAAATTCCACCCACTTGTGTTGTGCGGTGGGACTTCCCCAACTGAAATCAGAGACAGATCAGGGATATATTTCATGAAAAGATAATTCTGTGCTTCTCCTCTGCATTGTGAAGGAATAAATGATGCCTAGGAGCGTCTGCCCCCATGAAATGATACAGCCTGACAAGGATGATTTAGGAAGAAGCCAGTGATGGAGAGGAAGGCAATGCAGGTAGTGGTTTGAGTGTTGGACTAGTACTTGAGGAGACAAGTATTCAAATTCCCCCTCAGCCATGGAAAGCCACTGGGAGACTTGGGGGAAGTTACACTCTCTCCACCTAAGAGGAAGGCAATGGCAAACCTGCTCTGAATAAATTTTGCCAAAAAAATCCTATAAAAAATCATCGTAAGTTCAGGTCAACTTGAAAGTACACGATAACAACAACAACTGTGACAGAGAATGAGAACATTACAAAAGAAAAGCAAAATGTGAAATAGCTCTTTAAATGATAGTTGGCATGTGTTCTAACAACAGCCCTTGCTTATGTAGCATCAGACCTTATCATTACATCTGATTGTTTCTTCTCTGTTTTGTAAGCTACTAAATTTTTGGTATTTACACTGGGGAGCTGTGAAGGGAAAAGTCACTCTGTTTTCTCCAGGTACGCAATCATAGCAGGATGGTGCTTAGGGACAATCCCATAGACAAGCAGCAGCTTGGGCCCAGAGTTGAAACTGTACCTGCACAACATCTCATTTCACTGTCACTTCTTGTGAAAGAAGAAACAAGACAGCTCTTTATACAACTCCCCAAAAGTACTTATTTTATACTGGTGTAATCCCTGGTAATGCCAACATTACTCATCAAGAAGACTGAAACTCTGCATGCTCTAGATATTAAGCCATAAAGCAGTGATGCAGACCATAAAGCAGTGATGTAGACTCGAGTTGACTGACTCGGACTCAAGTCGGACTTAAGTCGCTTCAGTGACTTGATTCGGACTCAACTCAGCAATAAATGATGCACTGACTTGACTTGACTTGAATATTTTTAGTGACTGACTTGCTGCCCTTGGTTCAGTAACATAACACATTCATCTAGAAACCTTATGACTTTGAACAACACTTCCATCTCTTTTTGCCTACTAGTCAATGACAATCTGTCTCAAGCCCAAAGTGTGGGCGCATTTCTTGGAGAGGAACAGGAAATGGGTTAGGTAATGGGCTTGAGACAAGGTTGAGGTCTGCTCAGCAGCCTGTCCCTGCTGCATATCAGAGGAGCCTTCTAAAACTTTTCCTAAGAGCCAAAGTCAAGACTCTCCCCCAGAGTGCGAGGTGCATTTCTCAGAGGGGAACAGCAAATGTGTTAGGCAACAGGCTTGAGAAGAAAGGATCCTTCCTTCTCAAGCTTTTGAAGCTTTAGTAACGGGGAATAAGAAGGACCCTATTTCTCACTTCCGAAGCTGCAGGCTCTTTTATGCCCATTGGCACAAAAGCCTCCAGCTTCGGGAAGGGGGAGTAAGAAGGATCTTATTCCCCACTTCCAAAGCTGCAGATGGCAAAATTAAAAACACAGAGCACTGACTCTGCTTAAATTGTTAAAACTGACTGTATTCAACTCTTTCCAGAAATTCTGGAATACAAGTTGGGGTATAAAGTTGGCTCCTAGACATGAGACTTGATTTGAGACTTGACTTGAAAGTATCTTCAAGGACTTGAGACTTGACTTGAGACTTGAAGGTAGAGACTTGAGACTTAACTTGCGACTTGAAGTAAAAGACTTAAATGCATCACTGCCATAAAGTAGATATAAAACAGAAGGCATCTTTACCCCACACTCCAACTAAACATAAAGAGACATCACTCTGAGGAGAAGCTAGACATTCCCAGCAAAAGTATACAACAAGGCCTGATCATTTTAAAATGAAAAGCAACCTCAGGTTGAAAAGCAACCTTAACAAATGAGCAGGAGGATGTGGGCATGTTTAATCTTCCTTCTGAAAACTCTTATCCCACCAAGCAATCTCTCTTCAGCTCTTTTGCTGTTCCTGGATTTACAGGAAGGAGGCAAGAATAGTTCAAAACTGCAGGAGTTTTTTAATGGAAAAAAAAAACCCTGATGAGATTTGTTACATGCAAATCTGTGTAACATCTATGTTGCCCCAGAGAGATCTAATGAAGAAGCAGAAGTGTTTTTTCAGATACCTTTTCACTGACAGCAAGTAGTAAAGTCTGTATGTATGAACAGGTCTTCTTAGACCAAATGTGCAAATGCAACTTCTGTAGGGTTTTTAGACTCCACGTAAACAATTGTACATTTAAAACTTTCTCTCCCACCCGGTCCCCACCAGACAGCTAATAAAAGTTTGTTGAACTGTATGTTGATTGGTCTACCCCCTGAGAACGGTAACCAGTGCATTTATAAGACGTGCAAGATGCCAGGGGAATATTGTAAAAGTGTTTTGTTCAGGAAGCATATGATGTGACTAATGAAGGATAGCAAAGGGTGTGGCTATCATGAGATAATAATTTCCCTTTGGCATCTTTGTGAAATGTGAGGCTGTAACTATCTCCCTTGTGTTTCTCTGGGGCATGTTTATCCGCTGAGAACTAAATCTCCTTGGGTTATTTGCAGTGATGTTATTAAAAACTCTTCAGGTGCAAACTTGGTCAGGAATGGCTGAGGAAACAGAAGTGGGTAGCTTCTAGAGCTGGTAGGCCTACAACTAAGGAGGGAAATCTCCTTTTCCTGTATCAGGGAAATACCTCATATTTCCCAGTACTTCCCAGTCTATCCATTTTATTAGAAGGAAATCATAAACATCTCTTGTCAAAGTTTTTTTTTAAGAAGAATTGACATATATGTTGACACTAGTTATGACCTATAAAGCCCTATAGGACTTTGGTCCAGCCTATATAAATTACCATATTCTCCTATATATGCCTGCCAGGGCATTGAGAACAAGTGCTCAGTCCCATCACTTTCAGAGGTATGTCTGGTACAGACATAAGACTGTGCCGCGATTCTGCGTTGTCCCATTGGGATCCTAGCAATGCCATTGCTGGGATGTGATAAGGACCTGAACACTTCCCACCACACCAGTCAGCTGCCAGCAGATGGATAGTGTTTGGGACATGTTGCTCCCTTCTGCAGTACAGCTCCCCTCTTCCTGGGCTATAATGCAGAAGGAAGCCTTTGATAGTGGTTCCATCCTTCCTGTATGCTCACAGCCTATGGGATCATTGCATAAAGGGAGGTCATTTTTTTTTTCTGGTAATGGTATATGGCACTATCATGACAGCTGGGGACATGACAGCTGCAGGACCACGATGATGTTGTGCTAAGGCACATGTCGCAGACCAGCAGCAACACGTCCCCCCTGCTGGCATGGTGTGGTCATGCAATATGGGCAAGAGTTTTTCAGTGTCCGCTCCCAGATTATGAAATTCCCAACAGATATTATGTTAGTCCCTTCCACGCTATCCTCCTGCATCAGACAAAGAATTTTCTATTAAGGGAGGTCTTCAACAAGTGATTGACTATCACAGACAAATGTTTTAAAATAGATGTATTGGATTGTTAATAACTTGCTGGTTATTTTTAAACATTTATTTGGTGCTTTGAATTGTTTTAACGGGTCATTGATTAATTAATTAATATAAAGTAACTTTCCCAGCACAGGACCCAAGGAAGCTTATGACCAAATTAATAACAGAGAATAAGCTAAAATCTAATAATAGAAAAGTTTTTAAAAATAAACAATTATATTCAAAACACTAATTTTAAAACCACACTTAAAATGCAGTGTAAAGATAAAGGCACACTCTGTTAAAACAATGAGTTTGCACACTCTGCAAGAATGAGTTAAAGCCAAGGGCCAACCAAAATGAAAAGGTTGCACCTGCCAACAGAAAGAGATCAGACAGGGGTTCCACTGAGTCTCCTGTGGAAGAGAATTCCACAGCCTGGGAATAACCACTGAGAAGATTTTTATTTCCCCATGTCTTCATCAAACATGTCTGTGACAGTGATGGGACTGAGCGAAAGCCCACCCCTGAAGATCTTAAAACTCAAACCTATATAAAGAGCTAAGGTCTTTTGGATAGTCTGGGCCCAGGTCATGTAGGACTTGAAGTGTCATAACCAGGGCCATTTCTGCACTAGAGTGTTATAGTGCTATTATTCCACTTTCAACATCGTATGGAATCCTGGGGTTTGCAGTTTAGGGAGGAACTTTTGAGCGGAATTGGCCCAGGACTTTATATTCTACTTGGGAAATGGCCAGCAGCCACTGAAACTGTTATAACATGGGATTTACTGTATATACTCATGTATAAGTCTAGGAATTGACCGTCCTCCCAAAATAAAAACCTCCTTGGTCAACTTATCCACAGGTCAAAGTGCTGTACTTTAACTCTTTAAAAAAAAAAAAAAAAAAGGAACCACTCCCTTCTCTGAGCAGAGTGGCAAGAGTTTAGTTCATGCCAGGAGAACCTAAAAGAAGCGTTGATCCCCTCTATTCTACCACAGTGTGCTTCTGGCTGTTTTGAATGCCTGGGTGGGAAAATGGTGGCAGCAGTGGCTAGGGACAGCTGGCTCCCTGAGGCATCACTGCTGCTTTCCCCTCTCTGTGGAATGATCCTTGACTTATCCACAGGTCATATCAAAATCCGTAACTTTAGCCCTAAAACTTGCCCTTGATTTATACATGAGGTCAACTTATACACAAGTATATATGGTATGTGTTCCTTTCAAACATCCCCTGGCAGCAGTCTGGTTGCAGCATTTTAGACCCATTGAA
The DNA here is from genome assembly GCA_030412105.1 of Cyclura pinguis. Classification (NCBI taxonomy): domain Eukaryota; kingdom Metazoa; phylum Chordata; class Lepidosauria; order Squamata; family Iguanidae; genus Cyclura; species Cyclura pinguis. Next base: position 342,877,523 of record CM059599.1, read on the forward strand.
GTTCCTGAACAGTTTCCAAAGGCAGCTTCAAGTGGAATACGTTGCAATAAAACTGGATGCAATCAAGGCACGTATCACCATATACCAAAATTAGACATCTTCAGTCAAGGCTGATGGAATTGTTCTAACTGTTCAAATGCACTCCTGGCCACTACCAAAACCTGGGCATCTAGGCTCAGGCCTGAGTTCAGGAGTACACCCAAACAGCAAACCTGAAATTTCAGGAGGAATGTAACCACTTTCATCACAGACTGAGTCCCTGTGAACAAGTGAACAGGTGTACAGTGTGTGTGTGTGCGCGCGCGCGTGTGTGTGCGCACATGCATCTGGCCTGTTGACTTAAGGCAACCCCAGGAATTTCATAGGATTTTCTTAGAGAAGAAATATTCAGAGGTGGTTTTGCCAGGTCCTTTCTCTGAAATGTAGAGAAGAATCCCCCCCGCCCCACCGAATATTGGGTGTTCCATTCCAGGACCTCCCACAAATGGAGAAAAACATGAATGCTCATGTCCCATATGATTAAATGGTGGTGATGTGCATGTGGACACTTCAACACATCTGCACACACATTGCCACCATTTTAGGTATGGGATACAATGCTCTGAGCTCACTTAAATTTGCAAATCCAGAGGTGGCTTATATGGAGGATCCAGTGTATAGCCTAAACTACCTGATATTTGTTAGCAGTCTCTCATCCAAGTATTAACCAGAACTGACCCTGCTTAGCTTCCAAGATACAGCCAGTCATAAAAAGCTGCCATAATGAGAACAGGCAGTCACAAAATATCCATATCTTAGAAGGCAAACTGGTGTGGCTAAGATAACAGTAACATGTCCCCTTTTCTCTGCCCCACAATAGCTATTTTGCAAAAGATCTCATGACATTCTCTCAAAGGTCTAATTGTGCCCAATTGATAGAAAGATTTGGCCACACATGCCATCACTTCTTTCCTCCATGTTCCATTCCTTGAGGAATGGAAGTCTAAGGAAAAACACTGTATTTGAAGTAATGGGCAAGCTATATAAAGATCTGTTTCTGGAATTGCTTTCACACATGCCAGCCACTGCTTCACATTTTAATCAGAGTGATAAACATACATGTAGAAATTCACCCACAGGCAGACACATTTCTGAACTAACTAAGGTATTGTGTTTCAAAGGTACCCTTACACCCCACGCCTTTGAATACTGTTCCAGAAAGAAGGCAAAACAAGAAGTCTTCTACGTTACTAAGATTTATCTTAGAGACAGAAGACTTTCGTTTCATTTTGTTAGGATCTCTTGAGACCGCAATGCACCTTTTCACGGAGCTGGAGTGCGGGAGCCTGGAAGTTTCCCAGGCTGCGCTGGGGAAGGAAGCACGAGTGCCACGGCTCCGGAGCTCCGAACACACAGCAAGTGTGTGCGGGGCCCTGGAGCGATGCGCAATTGCGCACCATTTTCAGTTCAAGGCTGAAAATGAAAAAGTGCGCAAGCGGCACCTGCCAGACCCTGGAGCGTCACGCGATTGTGAGTGCCTCATGTGGACCGCTCCTCACATTCGCGCGACACTTAAGGGGCCCTTTCCCATGGCAAATGCCATGCGAAAAGGGCCCAAGTGAGCTCCATTGTTGTTGTGAAGGCAGTCAAGCAAATATTGAAAATGTTGGGAAGACAGATAGTCATCCCAGACTATCACCCAAAGAAAGGAAGTTATGCTTAAGCTCTCTTGAATCCCTTGCTTCACATGTTATTTTTAGATATTTTGTTGTTTCCACTTATGAGTTGCCTAACTGTATGAGGTACAGGTCACAGAGGTCTCAACAGCAGCAGTTTCTGCAATCTGTGGGCATACTTTTCAGATTATGGAAGCTGCTGTGACTAAAGTACATCTGTTCCTAACTCACACGTTTCACTGCTCATGGAGAGCAGACAAATTCTACAAGTGAATGAAGTGCCTAAAAATAACAGCAGGAATTGAAAACAACAAGGAGTCTTTTGGCACCCCAGGTACCAGCCTACATTACTAGATGTACAAAGTGTTTCCTGAATTACTAGTATATATACACATGATTGTAAATAGTGAGATCAAAGGGAACTGAAAGGTAGTAAATTGGTACATTGATAATCATCTTAACAATGGCTGTTAACAAAACAATTGGTTGATACAGCAAACATCCTTGCATGAGTAAGTTGATTAATGTAACTGGTGTTACTCTGTCTCTTTTCAAGGCAAGGAAGTAGAACCAAAGCTCCAAATAAGCGGTGGGCTACTGAAGAAGGCTAGGGAGCCTCCTTACTGGCCCAGAAGACCTTGAAGGACCACACCTTCCATTGCACCCGCTCCTTGTTGTTGTTGTGGTTTGTTTATATAGTGCCATTGATGTAGATGGCACTGTAGAAGTCGGAGAAACAAAATGATGGGTCCTGCCAAAGGCATACAATCTAATACACACACACACACACAAACACAGAGGGAAGGAAGGAATAATAAAACTATACCATATAACTGTACAACAAATTATCCAGATAAAATATCAAAAACATACAATATAATATAAAGGAAACTCACAAATGCATGTAATCAAACTGCTGCAGTTGTTGTTGTGTTCCTTCAAGTTGTTTCTGACTTATGGTGACCCTAAGACAAACCTATCACAGGTTTTCTGGGGCTGAGAGTATGTGATGTGCCCAAGGTCATCCAATGGGTTTCCATGGCCAAGCGGGGAATTGAGCCTTCGTCTCCAAGGATGTGTTCCAACACTCAAGCCACACCACACGGGCTCTCTAGATTACAAAACAATATTAAACTAAACTTCCAAACGTTAGGAGAACACAGAAGTTTTAACTGTGATTTAAAAATAAGAAGGGAAGGAGCAGTCTGCAAACATTCAAGAAGGCAATTTGAAGAACATAGTAACAGCAAGTGAAAAAAGGACAAAGCCAAACCAAGGAAGAAGAAAATTCTTGGTTGAGTGGAAAGCTTAGAGTTTGTAGAATGTGGATCTTGAGCTCCTACCCCCCCAAAAAAAAATCCTTCAGTTTTTGGCCCCCAAATGCCCAGTAGGGGACATTGAGGTATTCTCAATGTGTTTGTAAACTTGCTGGGTCGCTAGATGGCATTTTTGATCATTTTGAGGCAAAAAAAGGTTGTCACCAACGTGTCCAGGATATCTCAAAACATGGTTTCTCCACACCCCAAGAGGTCATTTTGGAGCATCATGGAGCAAAATGCTTTTTCCTACCGTACTATACACATGAAGTATCTCCTGATTTTTTTTTAAACCCCGGCAAGGGCTCTGGGGCACACAAAAACAGCCCTGGGGCCACATGAAACCTGCAGGATATACTTTATCCATCCCGGTTCAAAATGAACTATAGTTCTGCTGTTTTGTGTTTAAATCTATTTTCTAAGTTCCTTTGATCGAGAATGGCCACCTTAGTAGCGACAGAGAGATCTAGGAAGCTGAACATTTTTGTTATAAACTGACACTAAATCTGACATCAGACATGTGTCCATGTATACTTTTGTCTCCCAAGAATTGTTACAAGAACATGTGTACCTCAATTTGAGCATCTACATGTTGCTGAGACTAATGCCATTTCTGCACAACGGGGCTGTGCCACTTCTGGGACAGGATGGCAGCAGTTGGCAGGTCGTGCTTCTGCACAACGTCGTCACCGGTCCACTGCCATCCTGTCCCCAAGCATTATGCTTGCTCAGTTTTTGCAAAACAGAAAAAAACTGTTTTGTGCCTGCGAATGTGCAGCACTCCCATTGCTGCTGGCCATGTGGAAGCTGCGGAAGCGCAATGGCAATGCTTCCTTCCATAGCACAGCAATGGAAAGTGCCTGGCTGCACTGCAGAAGGAAGAGGTGGTGCCCTTGCACTCCCTTCCACATGGAGCGAGCAGGCGCAGAGGGGAGCGTTGCTGACATGCTCCCTTCCACACCCAGGATTGCAGCACGACAACGCAGAAGAGCATCGTTGTGTGGAAACGGCCTTACAGGGCACTTCAAGAAATAAAAGGTGCAACATACATACATACATACATACATACATACATACATACATATATGCAAATGACTTAAATGCATATACTTGAAAAATATGTATAAAACACACTTCAAAATCAGCACAACTTAGGTAAATTGTGTAAATAAATGCATGAACTAGTGAAAATGTGCTTAAACATCACACAGATTTCAGTGAAGGAACAAAACACACCATTTCCCAAAATAATATTACAAATAAATAAGGAAAGGTAACAATGCAGGAAGGCTTCAAGGAAACATGACAAAATACAGATTAAGATGTTTCTTGTCTCTGGGCTTCCCAATACCGTATTGCACCTGATAGACTTTTGGACAGCCATGAGAGTTCTCACTACTTTCCTACATATCTGAGACCTCAGACAATAAGGACAAGTTTCTATCCCATTTCTCAATTGTGGTAGAGAACACAGACTCTCCCCGCACCCATGCTTGTCCTTTTAACGTTATCATGGAAGGAGACATCCAGTAACAATTTGGTCTCAAAATTAGTATCATGTCAGAAGATACTATTCCCTCTGGAGGGCAAATAAGTTTGTGACAAGAAAACATTTTGGATGTCTTTAAAGGCCATCTAGAGTGTGTGAGCCTTGTATATTTAATATATAATGTATATTTAATATGCATTCATTGCAAGATTTTTCTGTTAGCATCTGAAGCTTTTAGATGTTATCTTGTAAAGCTCTGAAATAATTTTCCCACTTCTCCTGGGAAAAAGGTGAGATAAATGGACTGATTGTACAAGTGAGAAGTGGATTTCATGTCCGCTTTTTGGTATAACAGGATTTTGAACTTCCTTATCCTCTCCTGCTTTAAAGACGAATTTCAGGAGAGCTGGGATGGCTCACTTTAGAAGGGGTCAAACATGCCCAGAAGGGATAGAAATGCTCTCTAGGTTGGTATTCTTGCCAATTAATGGCCCTATTTTCCAATCAGAACAGATGCTCCAGTTTTGAAAGCAGACATTGAAAGTAACATGTCACTTAATCGTTTTGGTAACTAGTAATTTTTTTTACCCCAGTAAAGAGCTCAAATGCTATTACTTTCTTTGCCTAGAATGGCTAGGACTGTAATACTCTGCTTTTCAGTGTAACATACCAGGGTTTCTGCCTGTTTTACTGAGTGTGTTCTGACTCAGTTTGAGTAATGGGAAGAAGAGAAGAAAGGACCACATGGGTAACTTTTGTGGACCTCCATGACCCTTCTTTATGTGGTGTTGTGGAACTAGGAAGCAGGAATCAGCAAAAAGGGACTAAGGAAAAGAGAGAGAAAGAGAGGAGGGAGGAGTGCACATGAGTTGTGCTAAAAGCATATGAGAAGATACGAGTTGTGCCTAAACATCCGGTTAGTTGGAAATTTTAAAAACAATAGCCTGCCTTTTCTCCCTTCCCTCATTCTGCCCAAATAAAAGTGACTACTGCCAATGCCCAAATGCAAAAAGCCAGTGCAGGTGCAAAGAGTAGGGAGAGTGGGGGAGAGGGCTGCCTTGCCAGGCTGGCTGATCCAAACAGCAGCACAGGGCATGCTTTTAAACTGGCAGTGTTGGAATCAGCAGGAAGAAAGAATGGGGGGCTGCATACCTGAGGCCAGCTAAAGTATGAGAGTTTGTTAGGTAAAGAGGAAGATGGGGAAGGAAGAAGGACCAAGCAAGTCACTCCTGCACACACCCAGAGAACCTATGTGCAGCACACATAACAGTAAGATGGTAACTGTATTAAATGTGTTTCTGTGGATGAGTGCAGAAGGGAATCCTGACAGTATAGTTGCTTAGAAGCCTTTTCCTGCATTTCACAGAGTCACAGTAGTAACAGCAACAGGTTCCTAATCCATTTTCTGGGCTGCAGTAACAGTAACCGTAACGAATAATAACCTTTAGGGTGATTAAAGTGATGAGTGATATAACTGTCCACTTTTAAAAAAGTATTATTCCAAGCTCTATTTGATAGGACAGTTACATCTTACTGTAGTAATTTCTTTACATAGAAGAAGTAATCTTTGTTTCATTAAGTATTTTTAAGATTTTTGTCCATAAGTCTGTGACATAATCAAAGTACTGCATGTTTTAGGTTGCAAAATCTACCCACATACGTGGGAGTTAAGCTCCACTGAGCACAATGGTACTTACTTCTGAGTAAACATGTGTAGCTAATGAATTTACTCCATAAATCCACACCTAATGTAGTGGCATTTTTCTCTTATCATATGCATTCTTAGTACATTTCATATAAAATTGCTAGTGGTTAATATTTTGGTAATGCTGGCATCTTCTAGAATATTTTCATCACTTGACTAGCATCTAGTGGTGAACTTCATATATGAATAAGCCTGATCTAATAGTACAGACAGAGCACTGATATCACCACACATCATCTTGAACCCAATGCATTTCAATGGAATCGGTTCACATATCAACCGGTAATTTTAAGTGATGAGAAATTAAAGTGATATACATGCATTTATAACCCAGTCCTTCATTTCTGCTTTCTTGATTCATCAGCTTCAAGAACAAAAAAGAACAAACCATGGAGTGTTATTTGTTTTTTCAAAGGACTGTTGTTTTTAAAATATAGCACACAATCTTTTTAAAGGAGAAAAAAACAGACTTACAACTGTGCTGATATTATGTGTCCATTGTCGTCAATCAAAGCACGCTGCTGATTTCTCATTATTTTCAGTTGCATATCCAATTATGCACAAATAAATTTCACTCTCCAATTTCATGCCCTGGACTAAAATTAATCACAAATAAATCAGTATTGCCCTTGATTGCCTTTGTCCTTTCTGAGACTAGGCACAGTAATGCTAATATCACATTGGCTTACACCCATCATTTGAAAAAGAATTCAATACCTTTCAAGATGTTAAATAATTTTTTCAAAGGCCTTTAAATTCTTCCAAGCAGCAACACACTTATCTTCATATCCAAATGTTCAGAGTCATGTGGACCTTTCAGAAACGCCGGAGTCCAGATGCTAAACTATAAAAATGGCTGGTAACATTCCAAGGTTTATTAATTCCATGTCAAAGGTATCAGATATTCTTGTATCCTTTGCAAATCACCTTTTCATACCAAAAAGGCAACAGCTTATTCACAACCACATCAAAGGTGTGCGCATGACTCACATCTACTAAATAAACACTAATGCCCAATGGCAGTAATACAGCTATTTATATTCACTGCTTGATTTAACCACTAGAATTCCTTTAATACAATAATAAGCATGAGTGCTTTGCTGTGAAAAATAAAGACTTGTGTGTTAGTGGCATTCAGGGCTGTTCTTAACATCATAACACCAGATTCTGACACTGGCTGGCTGGAGCGTCTCAGATTGCTGATTGTCTTTCCATAATGACAAAATGGAGCACTTAAATTGAGATTAAGTCTTTCAAGGTTGCCCATACTGTTTGACTGCAGTTCATTTGTGCTCTCTCCTTCTGTCTGTCTGCCTGTCTCATAGACTGCAAACATATGATGAGAAAAAGAAAATAAAAAAAAAGATATAATATAAATAAAAGATGTAATCACACAAAATATAGGCCATGATCCTGCACTGAGAAATGCAGCTGTGAAGTGCAGCTACAACAGTCTCCCAACCAATTGACCCCAAGCCTCCAGCTTTTTTCAGCTGCAGCCCCACAGATGGCCATTTCCTTGTCAGTGGAGAATGAGGAAAGCAGCAGATGATTGTCTGGTTATTTTCTTACAGTTTCTTAGAGCTGGAAGCACAACAACAGGCATCTGCAGGAGCCTCCAGTGATATCGCAATGGCTGGGGACACAACAGCAGCAGGACTGCCATGACATTGTGCAATGGCATTCATCACAGACCAGCAGCAATGCATCCCCAAGCAGGGATGGCACCATAGTGCGGTAAGAGCCTAAAACAGATCATACAAAACTCTCTGCTAGATTGATTATTCATTGGCCATTATCTTGCAGTCTTAGCACAGCTTCATTCTGTATGCCTCCATCTCCTCCCCCAGCCATGCACACACAACCTACAGTCCTCACACATGGCCATTTAATCACCAGGGGAAAGTGTGGCAGTCAGGAAGTAGCTGGGTGCATTTCTGCAACATATGCATAAAGACAATACAGTCCTCCCAGGCTTCTACCTGGTTGCCCCTCCCTATCCCTGCAACCTACCTGGATGCTGTCTTACAGCACTAAGAGACTGTGTGAATGACGAATGGTAGGTTGTGTGTGAGCATGGGGGACATTGCACAAAAGAGTTACTGAAAGCCTCCCTCCACCATGACTTTAAAAGACTATACACAGGTGTAATGCCAACATATGTCACCAACACAATTCTGGCCACAGTGTTTGTGATCCACAACCATCTGCAAGTTATACATTTTCCTGTGTGTAATACACTTGAACACAAGACTGACTTTCCTTATGTTCTGTTCATTATTTTTCTCAAGAAACAAACACCTTTGTCGTCATGTCAATGCATGCACATGTATAAACACTTTCTTTTTTTTATTGTAGAAGGAGCTTAGAAAGGTTGTAGATTACTGTTAGCAAATTTCCAGCAACATGATCCTTCCCAGATACTGTGAAATTCCAAACATTGCATGAAATGTTGTTGATTGAAGATTTGGCTTCCTTCTTCCAGCCTTCACCTGCATCTAGTTTGTAACTTTCCTCATCATTTACATCCATGTGACCCATTCGTAATGCTTAATCTGATTTGGATAAAGACTTTGCTTGGATGGTACAGTATGCCATAAAAATAGCAGAATTCTATTTTCAACTATTGCTGATAAGGCCGGTTCAGCTCAGACATTTGCTTTGACTTATTTGCTGATTTGCTTGATAAACAGCAAAGCTTAAGGCCCTGAAGGAAGATGGATGCACGTAGAGCTAGAATAACAATGAAGAATATTTGGACATTAAGTACAGGGACTTTCTTTGAAAACTACATAGACTATTATCTGATTGGAAAGCTTTGAAAGATGTGAGCTTATTCCTCACCCCTTCAATATTTGTTAAGAAAAAAATTAGAACCTTTTTTGGATGATAGTTTAGGATTTAATACATATCTCCCAAAATACTGATAAAGATAATTCTTTTAGTTATTTGGGAGGGGGAGAAAGGTATACGAATTCGAACGATTGATGTATCTATTTGATAATGCCTGAGATATATTCCCTATAATTCTCCTGTCCTTCTCTAAATAGCGTTTGTTGATTCTGACCTACTTGGCTGAAGATAGATTTGTCACCATAACATAGCCCTTCATGACATACTTAAACAGCAGCTCCTGTGAATTCTACAAACCACTGCCTTGATTCATGGCAATTGTTTTTTATACAATGGTATCTCATAGATATAATTACTTTAATGATATATATCACCAAGAACATTTTGTCATTAGTAAGACTTCCTCCCTTTAAAAAAGATGGAAGTAGGATCAAACCAAGGGGATTAATGGGAACCCCAATTTCTGTAAGAATTACATATACTTTTTCATGCAGTCAGGAGAGTCTTGAGTCTTGTCGCATGATTACACCACGTTTGAGGAGTGAACAGTTGGCAATGGGCACAGAACCCAAAGTTATGCCCCTCTCCTAGGCAAAGGAGGCACTTAGAGCATCCATTTGTGTGAGTTCACAGATGACCACTCAAAGAACCATACTTACAGGTAAGCAACCTGTTCTTCCCATTAATCTCCTTGGTTTGATCCCAGTTCCTTTTTTTTTTTTAAGGCGGGAGGTCTTACTAATGACAAAATGAGGCCACATGAACCTCCATGACTTCAGAAGAGGGAACAGGACCTTCAGGTAGTAGGGAAGGCTCCTGCTGGAGGGGTTGACGAGTCTCCTGTGGTGGCACTCAAGAGGCAGGTACCAAAGCAGAGGATTAATAGTTAGAAGAGCAGTCGGAGTGACCTGCAGAAGGGAGATGTTATTGACCCTGTGTCAACTCATGCAAGGAGCATGACAGTAACAGTCTAGCTCATGGAGACAAGACTGGTGAAGAGCAAAGTAGAAAGTCCTTGGACCTCTTTTTTTTGTGTGTATTTCTTCACCAGTGTGAGAGTTGAACCTTGGTCCACAGCCTCCAACCTCTTTTTTCAATCCTTCCTAGATGGATGATCCATAATGGACAGTACCAGAAAGTGTCAAGCCTGGAGTTCCAATGGAGGAGATTGTCGAGCATGAGAGATAAAAGGAGGTGACCCCTTCAGTTTCAAGGATGATAAAGATTACTCCTCTTCCCTAGAGGCTTGGCCAGTCGAAACCAATGGACAGGGTCGACCAGACTGGTGGAGTGAAGCTTGTGCCATTGACACTGAGTGAGAAGACTTAGTCTGAGAAGTCTTCACTCAGGAGGTTGATTCTGTAGCAGTTAAGACCTTCTCCGAAAGGAAAGCCTTAAGTCTTGCAGCACGTTTATGCCGTGTTTGAGGAGTTAACAATTGGTAATGGGCATAGGACCCAATGTTATGCACCTCTCCTAGGCAAAGGAGGCACTTAGAGAGTACATTTGTGTGAGTCACAGAGACCACAAAGAAGAACTTCGGTTTCTGTAAGAACTCAGAACTCTTTCATGCTATTGTCACTATCTTTGGAGGAAAGCAATTATAGAAGGTATAAATAGCAAAGGTGACTTCTATTTTAGTTTGCTGATAAAAAAAACCATCCCAGACTTACCTGAGAAGTTTCAGCCCATGGTTGGGGAGTCAAGTGGTGGCAGAGCACCATCTTCTGAGGGTCCAGCAGCTTTTTCTGGGAAGTTCTTGTGTTTTTTATGGGCTTCCCATAAAATGTGAGATGTACCCAATCAGAAGGCAGCCAGATGGGATGAGGTTTTCACTCAGGTGTGACAGGGGAGTATAAAAGCATTCTCCTTGCACACATTCGGGGTTCCACTCTCATCCCACCCACACTCCCTTCAGCTATTCTACTGGCATATGCTATTGGCTTTGTGATAATTGGTGGATTCAATTCATTGCTTATTAATGTTTTGTCACAACTTTTGTATGGTTTTGCATGCAGTCAGATCTCAGTTAGGTGGTGCAGTGGGGAAATGGGGTCCTTGGACCTATCAAACTCAGTTGTGAACCTTTGTGGGACTCTGGGGATATTGACAACAGCTATCATGTCTAACTTAGGGGCAAGTGGCTCAGCCTCACCCCGAGGTGACAGGGAATCCATATTGTAGCTGTCTACCATGTGGAATCCTGCTTCTTCTACTCCAGATGGTTCCCAGCAGGTGGCCTGATGGATAGCTTGTCCAATGTCTGGATCCTGGTCCATGCAGAGCCAAGCCACCAACAAAATTATGTCTTTCTTTCATTCCAACATCATGGTAGCTGTATGTGAAGCTCATCCTGTCATTGCTACTGGGCCTACAGTGCTTATTTTGATGAATCACTGATACAACTACCTCTAGCCACCTCTGGTCAACAAATTAACACCTGAGCTCATATTTCCTGCAGACATATAGACCAAAATCTTACTGGTGCATTACACAACTGTAACTATGCCAGTGATATGCATGGTAGCAAAAGCAATATAGGTGTGGGTTCTGTGGCCATCAAGGAAGTGAGGCAGACAGGCTGTTTGAAACTAGCAGATTTTTATCTGTCATCCCACACCATCATTGTGTGACTCTGCTAAAAGTGCAGCACTAGTGTAGTGCACCAACAAGATTCCATGCATAAATGGTAATTGTGTGTGTGGTATTTTCACCTTCTGCAGCAGTAGAACAGATTTTTTTTTTTAAAGTCTGTTGTGTCATTTTGATCTCCGGAAGCAGGAAAATTGGCTTTAAAAAAATGAACCAGGGGCATTATTCCACACCTTGCCAGCTGTCTATGGAGTTTAGTTGGCAGAATGGAAGTCCATCTGGAAACTAGTTTTTTAAATGTCAGTTAGCAAAAACAGGTTCTGGTATTAAGCACAGTTTTGAGTAGGTTTTAAGTGTCCTGTTTCCCAGGGTTTACATATTGATTTTCCTTCTGCTTCATCATAACCTTCTGTCAAAGGTCATTTCCTCACTACATTGTTATAGTGCTATTATTCCACTTTCAGCATCTTATGGAATCCTGGGGTTTGCAGTTTAGGGAGGGGCATTTAGAGTTCTCAGCCAGAGAACTCTTTGGCTTGAGTAAATTACAAACTCCAGAATTCCACAGGATGTTGAAAGTGGAACAATAGCACTAAGGCCATTTCCACATTAGACTGTCATAGCGCTATTATTCCATTTTCAACATCCCATGGAATCCTGGGGTTTGCAGTTTAGGGAGGGGCATTTAGAATTCTCAGCCAGAGAACTCTTTGGTCTCAGTAAACTACAAACCTTAGAATTCCTCAGCACGTTGAAAATGGAATAATGGCACTATAACATTGTAGTGCCGAAATGGCCAAAGTAATTATGCCAGTCTTCTTCATATGCAGAATATTCCTGAGAAAATCCAGTTCCTTCCTCCAGAACAGACAAAGATATGTATACTTATACTGTACAATACAGTGGAAAGAGAGCCACAATGGGCGGGGGGCAGGGATGTCTACAATTATTAGGAGCAAGGCTGGCGTATAAATTGGAATTAGGACAACCAGCAAGGTTCCACCATGCATTTGGGTTTCTGTTGGCCTGGGATCTGCTTACATATTTACTTGATAGGATTTTTTAATGTGTTGATTCATCATTCAACAAATAATTCAGTAGGTCTACTTTTGTTGGGACTAACAACATTCAGGCCCTGTAGTCCACTAGTTGTTTTGGACATCAATCTCAGCAGCCCCAATTAGCATAGCCAGTGGTAAAAGATTATTGGAGTTCATGTCCAAAATATTTGACAAGCCAAAGGTCACTCTGCAGAGCACATAACTTCTGAAGAAAGTGTTTCTTGTTCCAAAAAGTTTGTGATTCAAAGAACAGAATGTTGATAGCATGTAGAACTCATTAATTCTTCCATTATACAGTAGATCTGGTTCTTTATTGTTCTTTTCTTTTCCTTCTTTCTTCCTTTCTTTCTTTACTTCAAATTGATTCAGCAATTGAAGGAAACTATTTCTTATTATTAACTTTCATATCTACAATGCCTTTTGCACTTTGGCCTGCAGAACTGAACAGAGGATGATAGTTTAGGTGTTAATTTGTACCAGATGGTGACCAGTGACTCTGGACAAGTGGCAGCAGACAAGGGGAAAAACTGAGAGTTTGCCCTCCTCACTCAGGTTTGATTAATGAACCAGAAGAATTTGTAGAGCTTCTAGAAAGGAGGCCCAAAGGAGTTATGATGCATAACTTTTTCTTTTGTGATTTCCCTTTTTCAATTAAGTTTGACATTTTTGAGAGTGTGTTCAGCTACAGGCCATTAATCTGTACTTAGAAGCCAAAAAGGGAGAAAATACTTCCATGGAGGAAAAAAGAAAAAAAAATCAAAAGGAACAAATGAACATTGAAATGCCATATTGAATATTACACTGTGTTGTTTAGGTCACTGCACCATGGGTTCATGAACAAGTCAAGTTTAAACAATTAAAAAGAACTGTAATATAATATGATTAGGCAGAAATATCACCAAATCCTCCATGCTCATATCACCATATTCATTCTGGCAGTGTTCTACAGATTTGGAAAGGCTTATAAAATTATTGAAGAGATAAATCATTCCTGATTCAAAGGCAAAGAAAAAGTAAGACATTTTCAGACTGATTCTTTTCTGTGTGTAAAAAATGATTGGTCCAAAACGAAACAAAGCATTTCTTAGACGTTAGAGATGTAATTGCTGGGGTGAAACAGAAGTCACTCCGCACGCATGCACACACACACACACACACATTCCACACATGATTCATCACTGATGTAGTTCCAGTGTAATTGGAATGACCTCTGTTTAGAAACAGAGGAGGCCCGCACCTTTTGATGTCCCTTATCTGATGACTCACTCTTTTGACTTCTTCCAAATTAAGAAGAAGTTCCATTAATTTAATAGAATCTTCTCTGTCATCAGTTCTTCTTGCCTACAGAGGCTTCCTTGGAAGTGTTCGCATGTGTGTGCTGCTTATAAAGTAAGCTGAAAGTGGAGGAAAGATGCTAAACAGGCTGAGAGACTGAGAGATTTTGCAAGTAGCATATACGTACTTGGTTCCAAGTGAGTCTCTGTAAGTCTTTCATGATCCCTACAATACAGTACATGGCTTCAACCAATTCCATTTTCCGACAGTGCTCCTGTCATCCCAAAACGTAGGTGCCACAAGGACCACCCCATGATGCCAATGCCTCAGTGCAAAAATGGGTAATGAATTAGCTCAAAATCAGGAGGCTAATGAGAGGGGGGCAACTTAGCAAGACCTTGCTACCTGTGTTTATGGGCTCCCACAGGGTGAACTCAGACAAAAAGCAAAAATATAAATTAAAACTGTGTTTCATTGAAAACGTATCTACTCGCACACACACAACAGTTTGAGCATGTGCACAATCGCACAATCGCTAGCCAAAGAGAAGGAATGAAAGTGGGACAGAAACGTTGAAGAATACAGGTGATAATTACCAGATCTGAAGAGAAGCGGACAAATGCAAGGATGTGGCATAGGTACAGAATTTAAGGGCAGTTCTTAGCTCAGGAATCGGATGGACAGAGTGACAGGTAGATCAAAGAGAGGCTACAAGGGACAGCCTGAAATCAGGGGTATTTGTACCCAAAAAATAGCCTGTGGCAGTAGTGGCTAAGTGCAGTTCCAGGTGCGGAACAATGGGAGCTGCGATACATACAATAGACTATCAATCCACTAATGTTCGCAGTGTTTGATTGACAATATTGTGATGGATGTTGTAATAGTTGTCTATTGTGGGTGCTAAGAGGAAAGAGAATAGGTGCACCGGAGATGGGAGTGTATTCATCGTTATCCTGATGGGCTTCTAACCAATGCATTCTCTGAGGAAAACTCCAACTTCTACTTTAAGCCTATTGTCCAAAGGAATGGTGTTCATTTGCCTGATAAATGACTCAGTCTTACCTAGAGAGTGTTTAGGTTGACCTGCCCTTCTTTCTCACATTCACAGTCAGATTTGCCCCCTCACTTAGTTTGACTTCCTGGTCACCTCTCAGGTTTGATTTTGATATCCGAGCCAATTCAAATATGTTGCCAATTAAATACAATGCCAGTTAGATATATCCAAATCGTGCCACTATCAGAGACCCCCAAGCAGGACCCTCACACTCTGGTCCCTAACCTGTCAGATGAATGGAGAAAGCCTGTATAACAGGAGTCTACTGTGCAAGTATACTGTGTCTACCCAGTCATATAGACATCCTCAGCATTACTGAGCTCTAGATATTTTTGTCGTTCATTTCATTCTGTGGATTTATCTTTTGAAGTTATGGGCATGCAAGACTATAACTAATGAAGTTACCACAAAACAAATACATGTAACAGCATATCTAATACAGAACATATTCAAAATATAGCATCCAAATGTAACAAAGAAGAACAGGGCTTGCAACTTTAGGAGACCAATGCTTCTCAGGCTATCTGATCCAACAGGTTCAAAAACCATAGAATGTTGGCACATAATCCAATATAAACCAGGTTGTCAAGAAAAGCCTCAGATTTCATACAAGAAACTCCAAAATGTTGGAGCTAATCTGGTGAATAGTACTTTTGATGAATAGTCATTTCAGGAATAGTCATTTCAGTAATTCCATTAACAGACTGCTGCATGAAACCAAACCAAAAGCATGCATCCCCCCATGGCATTGTGTTCTGTTGCAGGTATACCACCAAAATGACTAAGTTCACAAGCCACACTAACAAATGGAGATACACTTTGGCCTGCTTTACCACTTTGCAATAGCAATTTTGCCATCTATGCTAAACAGTGGAAGTGTCTAAAGATTTATGTGGAGAAGACAACTAGATCTCTCAAAAATGTATACGGATACATTTTTCTAAGCAAGTAATTTCTTAGAACATCATCATCCTACAACAGATCACAGATTTGGGGCTATAGAGAAAGTAAACAATACTGATAAGAAGTTTCTATTAAAGATGCAGAGTTGATTTCAAAATTAAAATCTTTGGTTCCTGAAAGATTAAATGAAAGGCCTGATTTCCTCCCACTTCTGTAAATTCACTCAGAACTTTTTCCAGCCCAGTTGCATTAACATGTCATTGAAGGCCTTCTCATTCCCCCTTTTTCTTTTCTTTCTCCCCTTTTCTCCTGACCATCTGGTAACATAAAAAAAAAACCCTTGAGCTGAATTCACAGTGTTTCTTTTCTGTCCAGCGAATGGAATGAGACTCACAGCTTCAGAAATTTCTGCAGTTAGATTTCACATCAATATATACAGGTGTTACACAATGTACAAAGATCACAATGAAACATGTATGAAATATTATGTATGTTTTATCATATAATTAGGTGTTGTCCTTTTAAATTTTATATTTATGTTTTTATGTAGCCACTGAAGAAGGCCATAGAAATATATATAGGCTGAAATACATTGGGCTTTTTGCAAATAAAACAGCAAACTATTGAGCACTTTGAGACATGTCTCCAGTTTTTTTCTATGTTTTCTATTGGTTGCTCTCTAGTTTTTGTCTCATCTGATGTGGGTAAACAGAAGGGCTTTTTTCTTCCTAATGCATCAGAACCTGGTACCATAGTTCTGCCCACTGGCTACAATTTTTCCCCCTCTTTCCTGGAAACTTGCTGCAGACTGGCAGCTGTTGGTTCACAGTCCAGACCAGTCTCCAGATCACTACTTTAAGTAGCACTTCTTTAGACAATAAACTTCTGTAAATCACAGTAAAATGTTGTTTTGTTTTGTTTTTTTACTGTATTTGTCCTCTTTAACTTTAAGCTACCTTGAGTCTCATTTATGGCGAAGATATGAGATATTAGTCAGATGAATGAATGCATAGATGAAATTTTAAAGCTGGATGAGATATTTGAAATCATTTAGTCCAACTTACTGCTCAATGCTGGATTTACAATGCAAAATTCATCATTCCTAACAGATGGGCCTGCAGTGCAAGGAGAGCCAACAATCTTCCAGTGCAGTCACTGAGATCCAGTACACACAGCTAGAAAACAGGCTGCATAGACTCTTACCAGCTGTGACCAACAGCTTTGTAGATTTTTTAAAAATACAAAATAAAAGGGAGATTCCCATCAGACACTTTTATCTTCCCCCTAATTCTCAGAGTATAACATAAGAAAGATGGTGCCAAATAAATTCAAGGGACTATCTAGTCCAGAATTCTGTTCATGCAATGGTTAACCAAGTACTGCTCAAAAACCCATAAGCAGGATACAAGTGCAATCATGCCTTCCGTTCCCCACTTGAACCAACAGGTATGCAGAGATACACTGTCTCTCCTGTTGGAATAGCATATAATACATACTGCTTGCTTACTTTGCTCATGTATTATTAATAAAGTTATCAGCAAAGTTATACAGTCTCGATCAATTTGTTATCATATGATCCAAGTGGGAGTCATGTTTAATCCTTTGTATTTTTCTGTGAAGAAAAGCAGCACCAAGCCCAGAACTATTTCCTTGAACACTTAAAATGGTGAGCTCAAGGATGCTTGGACCTGTCATGGATGATTTCAAGAACTTAGAGGAATCAGTCTTCTACAGGGCACAGCTGAACTTTACACATTTACATTTATTGCAGGGTGAATTTATGCCAGCCAAAAACAAAAAGTACATGTGGAAATCCTTAGTAAAATAATGGGCTCTTTCAAACTGGTCTAAAGAAGCATGAGTCTTTACAACATAGGTTTTGTTTGTTTTGTTTTTGCTAGTTTATCTCAATTTTCACCTCGATGTGCACTTGTTCCATGGGGCGGCTGTTTGTAGCAATTTCTTGGATCTACACTAGGACCATTCCCACCATGTGGACACATTGCTGCCAGTCACGATTTCGCACAACATCATCATGGGCCCATTGCCAGCACATCCTTACCTGTCGCAATCAGGGGATATCAGTAATGGCCCCCAATCATGCAATGCTCCTGTTGCCAGCGTCCACGCAGAAAGGGAGGAAGTGCAGTCTAGGCACTTCCTTCCCCAGTGCAGCGCAGGAAGTGGCCGGCTGCACTGCAGAAGGAAGGTGTGTTGCTCCTGCTACCCTTCCACAGGCAGCTGGCTGGGTGCAGAGGGGAGAGTTCATGTTGCGCTCCCATTCCAGCACTGCCACTGCCACGATCGTGAAGGGAGACAATGGAGACGGGTAAGGTGTGGAAAGGGCCTAGATCTCTTCCAAAGGGTTTTTTAAAAAAAGAAAAAAGAAAGGGGGGGTGATTTGCTGAGATGATGTTATGATTTGAAAACAAAATTTTACAAAAAAAAAAAAATCAATAGTTGTAGTGCTTTGTACAAAAGTGTCACTCATGGACTACATCTCTAAGATCCTTTCCGCAGGACATTGTCCTGCACTGGGGATAAGAGAAGGACAGAACCCAGACGACGGTTCTTCGTGATGTCATCTGGGTCCCATCCTTCTCCTGTCTCCAGGCAGCACAATCGTGCCACAAACCATTGACAGGTTCTCCCTGTCAATGACCAGCAACCACTCCACCATCCCACCACCTGCTTGTACTTACCTGAGCTGTGGAGGGTCAACAAAGCACAATGGCTGCGCTTCCTGCCCCAGTGCAGCCTAGAACAGTACCCGGCTGTGCTGCAGAAGCAAGAGGCATGGCCATTGTGCCGCCTGCATTCCCACAGGCAGCCAGTGCAAAGGGGAGCGCTACTGTCATGCTCCCCTCTTGGGAGAACCTCTACTGAGATCCCCGCAAGACACTGCCAGATCAGGTAGGATGGGAAAAAGGCCTAAGAAAGAACAGAGAAAAGAAGAAAGGAACAAAAGCGATGGATATTTGTTAATTCTGATATGTGTCAGGATTAAAAAGAAGCCAGTCAAGGATGGGAGCAAACTGTTGCAGCTCGTGCCAGGAACTGTCAGAAAATAGTCCAGGGCAACAGAAATATTCTTTGGAGTACAAATACCTCCAGTAACAAAAAACAGAACCTCCTGATACATGTGCTTTGTCTGGAGGAGTACTTGAACAGCAAAATGCAAGAAGCACTAACCCTCTATAGGATGCAATATCCGCAAAGGAACAAAAGCCAGAGATAATCTTTTAATGATTTGCCTTCAATGTCTGCTCTAAACGGTTGCAAATCTCTCAGGTCAGAGTTTCAGATGATGTGGATATCTAATAGAGAGGCAGAGAAGAAGAAAGGTATCTTGAGGGAGAGTGAAAGATTGGGCAGAGGGTATTTTATTTATTGCCCCTAAATACAGCCAGTGTCGTACAGGGGTCTGACTGTTGGAGTAGCACTCCAGAAGACCAGGGTTAATTTTTGCTCAGCAAGGGAAACCTATTGGGTAACCCTGGGCACGTTACACTCTCTCAGCCTTAGAGGAACTCAATGGCAAACCTCATCTAAATAAATCCTTCAGAGAAAACCCTATATTTGGATCACCATCAGTTGGACTTAGCTTGAAAATGCAGAACAACTACTCTCTTTTCTCCACTTTTGTTGTTTCTGCAGTCCACATGCAAAAATATTTTTCAGCACTGTCTGACAAAAGGTATACCCTTCAATATTTCACAGATGAAAATCAGGACACATGTAGCCAAGCAATATCAGAGTGTGGTAAAGATGGCAAAAGTTATAAATGAGGAAGAATACACAAGCTAGAAGAGGCTGTGACAGTTTGCTTTTGCCCAGGCATACTGTTGAGTTCAAATTAGTTTTACACTCTGAACTCAGTTTGCAGCAATATAAATAAGCTGAAAAGGAAGGGGCAAAGCAGGAGGAGGAGAGAGAAACTGGAAGATTTTTAAAGCAGCTGAAAAAGTGAGAAGCCAGAGGATAAATCAGATCTGTCCCTGCTAAATTGTGACAGCTGGGGGTATGAAGAAGCCAAGGATTAAAACTCTTCTTGATATTAATAGGTCTCTCTATTTCAACATTAGCTTTATAACATTACTCAAAAATGGTATTCTTTTGCACAGCAGCAGATCTTGCACACTGACAAAAAAAGAAGCTTTGGGTGAAAATATTGTTCCACTGTAATAAAGTATTTCTAAACAAAATCAAATGGAAGACCACTCTTCCTGCTTTCTTGAAGGATGGGGAAAGGATGATAGAATAGCAAGTATTCTCTTTAACTAAAAAGGAAGTGAGAAATCTACTACAGGATATTTTGACCATAAAATGCTGGAAGCACCAAGATCACCATGGGAAAAGAGTCAAGGGCTTACTTCTTTTAAATCACCACCTTTGACTTCTCCTGGCAGTTTTTCAGATATTACCTCTGCTCCCTCTTTTATGGCATCTCCAAGCAATCACGGAACACAATACAGTATAACAACAGTGCTCAAAGGTCCTTTCAGAAGCCTATATTGGATTTTGCCTGATACAGATTTGAAGCAAGGGCCAGAAATCCTGAAAAGATAAATTGCAAACTTGGGAGGCTGAAAACTCCTGACCTTGATGGCAGAGGACTGTATCCTATTTTCATAATGTAATGGAAACAACAATTTGGTGTGTGACAAAGGAAAGAAGGAAAAGCTTACAGACTAAAGAAGTTGGGTAGGGCTCTATGTTGAATGCAGTACATGATTTGTCACAGAGAGTTTGTTAATAGGAGAAGTTTATTTAAGGAACTAGAAAGACAATTGGCCAGTCTCACTGGGGAAGGGGGCTACAAAGCCACAACCCCATAAAAGCTACTTGCATCTTGGTAGCAAATGGCAAGCTGTTGGCCTAAGAAGGACCAAAGTTTGCCACCAAAATGTAGCAGTGACTTAAAGGAGCAGAAGGCGCCCAGATCAAGTTTTCTTAATGGCAAATCAGTCCCACAAATGGTGCTGGTTATTTACGTATATATCTGGGCTGAGTTCTCCCTTGAATAAATTTGTCATTATTAACAATGTAGTATCATCACTACCCAAGAGATCCGATGATGGATAGACAGACAGACAGACAGATATTATATATTTTAACATCTCTACTTCTAACTAAGTCAGATATGTGAAATCACACCAGGCAGTCTGCTGAATAAATTGTCACTTTCTAATACAGTTTCTCTTCCTTTCCTGTACAGAATAAGACAGCTGCTGATTCTCTGGGGGTTATTTGAAATGCAGTGGGGTGATATTGGTGATGCTGGAAGTGGAAAGATGAGTGTTTTAACCATTTCTACACTTGTATTACCATTTCTTCCCCAAATTACCTCTCAGTAGCTGTATTCCTCCCAGCAGGAAAGCACAGCAGTAAAAGAGTTGAGCTCAGTGCTTTCCAGGTACACACTTACTGAGCTTCCAATGGCTCTTTCCTTCCTTGGTATTTGTAGAACCAGTGGTGGGCCATGCCACAAGCATATTTTGTTGGACCCAGGATGAAGAAGCCAGTGGGAAAAGGCAAAATTACACACTGCAACACTCCAAGAACAGCTCTACATTTTGCCTATGCTGCTTATCCTTACAGTTCCAAAAATATGGCCCTTTTGGGCAATGCAAGTCTTTCTTTGTGGAGAAGTTCTGTAAAGCTCAAAAGGATTATTGCATGCAAGCTAGGTGTTTTAAATAGGGTGCATTGTTAATGTATTAGCCCAATCAAGCTCTTCTTTTTGAGTTATCATCTCTACCTGTTGTTCACTATATGAGGATTTATCACTGTTTCATGTCTCTTCAGGTTGACTCTGACTTATGGCAACCCTATCATAAGGTTTTCTTGACAGGATTTATTCATAGGAGGTTTGCCATTGCCTTCCACTAGGAGAGTGTTACTTGCCCAAGGTCATCCCATGCCTCACTCTGGTCTCCTAGAGTCCTAGTCCAACACTCCAAGTACTACACTGTGCTGTTCTCTAGGCTTTATCATGCCGCATTGTATTGCTTCACCTATTTGTGTGATTTCCATTGTTTTCCCAATGTAATTACCTCTACCAATATGCTAACATTGTGTTGATTTCATCACTGTTTCTCTTTTGGACCATTAACAATTGTTTACCATTCCAATAAACGATCTCATTACATGGATATAAATGATCTAATTTTAGGAGTATCCTGAGAGAAGAGTTTCAAAGCACATGCACCTAAGGGCAGAAAGGGATGTTCAGTTGCAAGAATATGCATGCAGGAATAATTTCACTTTGCCTAAACAATTTATGTGTACTTTCAGCCTTTACGAGAATTGTGCCATGTACTTCTCAAGTGCAGTTAAAACAAATTTAATGTTAAAACTGTTGGGTTTCTTCTCTTATTGGAACAGCTTGATGCCTAACAGATGGTGAAGACATAGCCCTCTTTTAAAATGCAGAGGATTATTTCAACATTTATAGCTTTTCAAGGTCATGGCACCCATTGCACTTGGTAGTATATTCCATTGAATAACTGAGGCTGCTTGACTAAGCATTTTCATCTGCTTGCTTTGGAGAAACCCATGTCCTTTGTACAGACATTCTTTGTTAAGTTCATCCACGTTACTTCTTTGTGTTTGGGTTTAATCACGATCAGCTTCTAATTGTGTTTCTCCTTCTAAATATTCAAAATAAGATCAGAGTAAGACTTTATTTATTAGTTACACTACATATTCTCTAATAAGCAGAAGGTGGTGCCATTCTTCCCCTCTGCATTGTAGCCTCACCATGTTGTGATGCAGACCAGGCTGAAGAAGCAAGTCCCCAGTATATGGTGAACCAGTTAGGTTCATGAGTCAAAGGGCATTTGAAGCTGGATTTCCCAAGTTCCAATCCAGCAGTCTAACCAGTAAACTGACTTTTGATCCTTATCACTTTGATAAATCTTAAATGATAAAGCCTAATGATATTATACAAGGTCCTTGTGGTTGTGTGCCTTCAAATTACTTTCAACTTATAGTGACCATAAGGCAAACCTATCATGGCGATTTCTGAGAATGTGTGATTCACCCAAGGTCACCCAGTGGGTGTCCATGGCTGAGTGAGGAATTGAAGTCCGGTCTCCAGGTTCATAGTCCAATACTCAAACCACTATACCAGAGCTTTCCAAACTTTTCATGTTGGTCACACACTTTTTAGACATGCTTCACTTTGTGACACAGTAATTCAGTTTTACTAGCAAACCAGAGGTTAAACTAACCCCTTATAAGAGATACAGACACATACATAAATTGTAATAACAAAATATATGGGGATGCAACATATCTCATGAAAACCTTTCACATATTTTTTTTAAAATATATGATTTATAAATAATAACATACTTTTCCAAGATTGTAGACGACACACCTACATACTTCAGGTGACGCACTAATGTGTTGCAGCACACTGTTCAGAAAGCCCTGCACCATATCATAATTACTCTATTATACAAGGTGCAGCTAGAAAAACCCATGCTTATCATGGTTTCATTGTGAAAAATCTCCCCAAACCATCATATCAGTGTGAAGCTATGAAATATCTAAGTCATTAGAAAGAAAAGGTATATCTGAATACATATGAAGGACCTTCCGTTATGCCAAAATAAGTACAGCATTTGGGACCCAAGATTGCATTTTTAAGTTGGCATCCTGTGAGCGACACATGCGGGTATATTGGGGTTACACCTGTGTATGTATTTTTTTCAGAATGTACTAAAGGAAGCATCCAGCGCCTCTTTCTGCAGGGTCCCTGACCCAGTGTGCAATAAGAGCTGAAGGGTGCAGGGTGCAGCTCCATACACTAATTGGCTGCGGGGTTGTCCCTGGGCTTGTTTCAGTTGCTCTTGAGCTCCAAAGGAGCCAGAAGCAGCCACATATGTAAGAGGGGTGCAGATGCTGCTCCTCCCCTTCATGTGCAATAACAGAAAGAGCCAGGGAGATGGTGTTGGACCTGGCAGCAGCCCTTCCCGCAGCATGACAGAAGCAGCCAGGCAGAAGGAGCATCCTCCACTGCCGCCTGTCAATTTCAGTTCAGTTTTTTTCAGTCATAGACCAGCATGTTTGTCAGTAATGTGGTGAATACTTATGCTCCACCAGTGTGAGGTAGGATCTATGTCAGAGGGTTTAACCAATCTCAGCCTTGGTAGTTTTCCTTTTAAACAAAGTAGAATGCTCACTGAATGAAGGCAAATGTAAGAAACAAAAATGAGCTGTTGAGAGATAGCATTGTAAATACACAACTTTTCTGAAATTCACAGTACTTGAGCTTTCAACTGATGATTACACTGAGAACCTTCTCTAAGAAATGTATCAGGGAGTAATAAAATTGCGGGTTTTTTTTAAGTTCTACTGTAAAGAGTTATGAATAGATGTTCATCTTCTCCCGTGACTACAGGATACTTTCTCTTATACTATCATGGTAGTCTCTTTATTAATTTGCTAATTTCATATTTCTCTCAGCTCAGTCTCCACATAAACCACAAGGCTACTTACTTGTGTTGGTGGCCTGAAAACAAGCATTAAGACATTTTTGAGGTCTATCTGTATCTGTAGCTTTCATTGGAGACTCTTACTAGAACTTCTTTTGTTCTCTTTTAGGACAACATTTCTTTTATAAGGTAGTCATGGGCAGAAAATATGAAACTGTTTTCCTTTTGCATAGTTTATGTCATGTCCCAATAAAATAATTCATCATTCTCAAATTGAGTCAAATGTGTAACCTAATTCCAGATACAAAGTAGGGATGCAGTTTTTCTTAGTTCTGTAATCATTTGATAGAGGTCAATAATATTTTTTATGATGTGATCAAATGGTTCTTTTAGCTCAAAAATCTGAAGATTTCATTTGGCTGGAAACAAAATCTTTATGGTTGCATGACTGACACCATTTGACAGATCAACAGAATTAGGAGGATTCCAAATAGCAGCACCAAACTTTAATGATGAGGACAGAGCTTGTATGAAAAATAGTTGAAATTTGTCATGTAATTCATTACAAACTATTCTAGCCATCTGTAATTAATTTCTTTAGATGTGAGATTTTTTTAAAGTAATTATTCATTACTTTTTTGTTACTTGCCACTTGCTAAATGATAAGAGAATATCATAAGACATGAACCATTCAGCTCAATATGCCTCTAAAAGTATCCAAATGGATCACAAAAATGCTACTTGTTATACTGAAAACTAAAGTTGTTTCAATTCAATATATTATTTTTGTAATATAATATCATGGTAGCCTCTTTATTTAAAAAAAAAAGACATTGACTTACAGCTAACAAGGTTCCTTGTAACGTATTACTCCCAAGCTCTGGAAGGGCATATTTTCTAGGATGTCACTACATAATTTGTCTCCTTTGCAAAATATCAACAAGATTCAAACCAACTGAGAACCATCATGGTACAGTGGTTTGAATGCTGGACTTAGACTCTGGGAATCCAACCCCATTGGGTGACCTCTAATAAGTCACACTGTCTCAGCCTTAGAGGAAGACAATGGCAAATGTCCTCTGAATGAGTCTTGCCAAGAAAACAGTAAGGTTACTGTAAAGTTGGAGTCAACCTGAAGGCATATAAGAACAATAGCAACAGATCCACAAACTGCGGGTTGGGAACAAGCCATAGCTCAGTTGTACACGACATTGGTTTTCCATGTGGAAGTCATAGATATGGCTGCTGGTTAGAAGAATCAGCAGATAATGGAAAAGATCCCTGTATAAGCCAGTGGAGAGCCAGTGCCAATAAGACAATCTAATGCTAGGTTAGATGGACTAGTGGTCTGCTCCATTATAAGGCAACTTCACTTCTTCTGAATTCCACCTTACAGCAATTAGTGAGCATGATTCCTTAGTACCTATGAGAGATCATGCAAAAATAAATTTGATTGTTTCCCTGGGAGGGTAGGCACTTTCTGTGGTGTTATTTATTTGTGATGTGATTCACTTAATTTATTGTTACCTTCCCTCTTCTCCATTGGCCCCATCACCACAGCCTATTCCAACCCTTGGGCAATTTCAGAATCCTCTGTTTAAAATATGTGCCGGGGTTCTTGCTGATTTATAATTTAGTGTAACTGGCAGGATTCCATACTCCACTTAGACTCAAAACTAATACAAAAGAATGTTATACCTGGACTTACTTGGCTATAAATGAGTTACTTATAACAACACTGCACATCACCGTTCATGAAAATATCAGCCACACTAATCTTCTTTGAAGATGAGGAGGCCAGTATTAAAGAAATATATATGTGCTCAGAATATGATCTTAGACTCTCACCCATTCATTTTTCTTCTCTATAAGCTTGTGCAGTCATTGCACTTCCATTTTAGAGGGGCGCCATAATACTCAAGGTTGCATGTGTATAAAACAGAGGGTGAAAACATTACTTTGTTGAACTATAGTTTTCAGAATCCCTCAAGCCTAGCAAAATTATACCAGTTTCCTTCTAAAACTTGCCCATCTACTATATAAAAGTCAAAGCTTGTCTGTTTGTGAGTTTGCCTGTTTGTCTGCGTCAAGCAGGTGAAGATCTCATATGACTGGCTGTGTGAGGCAAGAAGACCTCATATGATTGGCTGGCTGTGAAGATTCTATGGAATCCTAGGGTTGGCAATTTAGGGAGGGGCCTTTAGAATATTCAGCCAGAGAGCTCTTGGGCCTCAGGCCGGTTGCTATGGAGATGAGACCGAGCAGTAAGAAGAAGGGCAGTGTATTCCCTCAGAAACCAAACTTCTGTTATGTTAACAACTCTGAATACAGATTGTACTAGGGAATATGGGGATAAGTTACAGGTACTGAATAGACCAGTTGCTATGGAGAAGGCCTAGCAGGAAGGAGGAGGACAGTGTATTCCCTCAGGAATGCAACCTCTGTATGTTAACAACTCTGAATTCAGATTGCATTGGGAAATATGGGGAAAAGTTACAGGTACTGGAGAAGAAAGTTTGGTGAGTTAAGAGGAAAATAAAATCCCGGGCAACACTAGGTAAATATGCTAGCTTTCTATAATAAATATAAAGGGCACTCTATGCAGAAAGGCCTTTGCCTTTTCTATCCCCTTTTCAACAGAGAGAAATGTAAAGTCCTACACTTAGGCAGAAAAAATGGAATGCACAAAACAGAATGGGGGACACATGGCTGGATAACAATAAGACTGAAAGGGATCTTGGCAGGCCACAAACTGAACATGAGTCAGCAGTGTGACATGGCAGCCAAGAAAGCCAACATGATTCTTGGTTGCATTAATAGGAGTTTGGTGTCTAGATCAAGGGAGGTAATGGTACCACTCTATTCTGCACCTCATTTCAAGAAGGATATTGACAAGCTGGAGCATGTCCAGAAGAGGGCAACCAAAATGGTGAAGAGTCTGGAAGCCATGCCCTATGAGGAGTGGCTTAGGGAGCTGAGTATGTTTAGTCTGCAGAAGAGAAGGTTAAGAGGGGACATGATAGACATGTTAAATATTTGAAGCGATGTTGACTGGGGAGGGGGACAGTATTATTCTGGGCAAGGATTAAGTGAGTGCTGCAAAAAATAGCCCAAATGATATAGATAGGGCAGGCCAAGTAAAACCAGAGACCAACAGGGAGAGGGAAAGTAACTTTAGTACAGGACTTCCACAAAGGGCACATCGTCTCAAGTGTCTCTACACTAATGCACAGAGCATGGGGAATAAGCAAGATGAACTCCAGCTCTTAGTACAACAAAATAAATATGATTTAATAGGCATCCCCGAAACCTGGTGGGATGAATCTCATGACTGGAATGTAGGAATAACCTATTTCGCAGAAATAGACCAAACAAGAAAGGAGAAGGAGTAGCTTTATATGTCAAGGATATTTTCAACTGTGAAGAGATCCAGGACTTAAACCTGGGAAGCCAAGTCGAGAACATCTGGGTGAGAACTAAGGGAGCGAGAAACAATAGGGATGTGATTGTGGGGGTTTGCTACAGGCCTCCAGGCCAGCCTGAGGACTTGGATGAGGCCTTCCTGGAGCAGATGACCACACATTCAAAAAGCAGAGATGCCATGTTAATGGGAGATTTCAATTATCCTGATATTTGTTGGCAGTCAAATTCTGCAAAGACCGCAAGGTCCAACAGGTTCCTCGCTTGCCTTGCAGACAATTTCATGGTCCAGAAGGTAGAAGAGGCAACAAGGGGACTGCCTATTTTAGATCTGATCCTGACCAACAGGGATGACCTAGTTGATGAGGTAGAGGTGGTGGGATCCTTAGGAGGGAGAGACCATGCTCTTTTGGAGTTTGTCATTCAGTGGGAAGAAGAAGCCAAGTGTAGCCAGACATCCATCCTAAACTTTAAGAAACTTTAAGATTTCTCTAAACTTAGGGAGTTACTTGCTGAAATCCCGTGGTCAAGAATACTAAAAGAGAAAGGAGTTCATGACAGATGGGAGTTTCTTAAAAGTGAGATACTGAAGGCACAACTGAAAACTGTGCCAATAAGGAGGAAAAATGGCAGGTCTCTAAAGAAACCAGAATGGTTGATAAAAGAACTCTCAGCTGAGCTAAGTGTTAAAAGAAACATGTACAGGAAATGGAAGAATGGTGAAATCACCAAAGAGGAATTCAAGCAAATAGCCAGGAGATATAGGGAGAAGGTCAGAAAAGCTAAAGTGCAGAATGAACTCAGGCTTGCCAGAGACATCAAAAACAATAAAAAGGGCTTTCTGAGATATGTCCGCAGCAAAAGGAAAAACAAGGAAATGACAGGGTCACTGCGTGGAGAAGATGACCAATTAATAACGAGGGGAAGTGAGAAGGCAGAATCACTCAATACCTTCTTTGCCTCAGTTTTCTCCCAAAAGGATAGAAGTACCCAACCCGGGGTGTGAGAGGCAGGTGAGCAAGTGAGGGAAGTGCAGCACAGAATAAGTAAAGAAGTAGTACAGGAATATCTGGCTAAACTAGATGAATTCAAGTCCCCAGGGCCAGATGAATTACATCCAAGGATATTAAAAAAACTGGTAGAAATCATTTCAGAACCACTTACAATAATCTTTGAGAACTCTTGGAGAACAGGAGAAGTCCCAGAAGACTGGAGGAGGGCAAATGTCATCCCCATCTTCAAGAAGGAGAAAAAAGAGGACCCAAATAATTATCGTCCGGTCAGCCTGACATCAATACCAGGAATGATCCTAGAGCAGATCATTAAACACTCAGTTTGTAATTACTCAGAAAGCAATGCCACAATCACTAAAAGCCAGCATGGATTTCTCAGAAATAAGTCATGTCAGACTAACCTTACCTCTTTTTATGACAGGGCTACAAGCTTGATAGATGAAGGGAATGCTGTAGACGTAGCGTATCGTGACCTCAGTAAGGCCTTTGACAAAGCTCCCCATGACATTCTTACAAAGAAACTAGTAAAATGCAGGCTGGACAGGGCTACTGTTAGGTGGATTTGGAATTGGTTGACCGACCGAACCCAAAGGATGATCATGGATGGCTGCTTTTCATCCTGGAGAGAAGTGACTAGTGGGGTGCCACAGGGTTCTGTCCTGGACCCAGTGCTATTCAACATCTTCATCAATGACCTGGATGAAGGAGCAGAGGGCATGCTGATCAAATTTGCAGATGATACCAAATTGGGAGGGGTTGCTAATACACCACAGGACAGGATCAAAATTCAAAATGACTTTGACAGACTGGACAGCTGGGCCAAAGCTAACAAAATGAAATTCAACAGAGAGAAACGTAAGGCCCTGCACTTAGGCAGAAAAAATGGAATGTACAAGAATAGGACGGGGGACGCGTGGCTGGATAGCAGTACGTGTGAAAGGGATCTAAGAGTCTTGGTAGATCACAAGCTGAACATGAGTCAGCAGTGTGACACGGCAGCCAAGAAAGCCAACGCAATTCTTGGTTGCATCAATAGGTGTATGGCGTCTAGATCGAGGGAGGTAATGGTACCACTCTATTCTGCATTGGTTAGGCCTCATTTGGAATACTGTGTCCAGTTCTGGGCACCTCAATTCAAGAAGGACGTTGACAAGCTGGAACGTGTCCACAGGAGGGTGACCAAAATGGTGAAGGGTCTGGAAGCCATGCCCTATGAAGAACGGCTAAGGGAGCTGGGTATGTTTAGTCTGCAGAAGAGAAGGTGAAGAGGGGATATGATAGCCATGTTTAAATATTTGAAGGGATGTCATGTTGAGACGGGAGCGGGCTTGTTCTCTGCCACACCAGAGACTAAGACAAGGAGCAACGGATTCAAGCTGCAGGAAAGGAGATTCTATTTGAACCTCAGGAAGAACTTCCTGATGGTCAGAGCTGTCCAGCAGTGGAATATGCTGCCTCAGAGTTTGGTAGAGTCTCCTTCTTTGGAGGTTTTTAAGCAGAGGCTGGATGGCCATCTGTTGGGAATGCTTTGATGGGTGTTCCTGCATAGCAGGGAGTTGGACTCGATGGCCCCTGGGGTCTCTTCCAACTCTATGATTCTATGATTCTATCTCGAAAAGGGAGGGTGCATGTTTTCCACTGTTCCAGAGACTAAGACAAGGAGCAATGGATTCAAACTGCGGGAAAAGAAATTACACTTAAACCTCAGGAAGAACTTCCTGATGGTCAGAGCTGCTCAGCAGTGGAATCTGCTGCCTCGGAGTGTGATAAGAGTCTCCTTCTCTGGAGGTTTTTAAGCAGAGGTTCGATGGCCATCTGTTGGGAGTGCTTTGATGTGGGTTCCTGCATGACAGGTGGTTGGACTGGATGGCCCCTGTGGTCTATTCCAACTCTATGATTCTATGATTTTCTTCAGAAATGAGGAAGTTAAACATTGCCTTGAACTACTTCCTATCATACCAATTTGCCTTGTGCAGAAGCCCACCAATGGCAGCTGGTGGCTCCTATGTTAATGGAGCAGCGAATCCTATTTGAGTTCTAGAACTTTTTTTTTTTTTTTTAAGAACCACTGCTTTGATTAAGGCTGCAGCAGCAGCAGCTTGTTTCTCTGTAGCTATTGTTGAACTCTTCCAGGTATGGCACATGTACTGGGAGGCTGCAGTTTTTATTGTTGTAATTCTCATTTTAAAAGAGAGAGAGAGAGAGAGAGAGAGAGATCTAAATGATGTTTCTGTAGTCCTTC
Organism: Cyclura pinguis; assembly: GCA_030412105.1. Classification (NCBI taxonomy): domain Eukaryota; kingdom Metazoa; phylum Chordata; class Lepidosauria; order Squamata; family Iguanidae; genus Cyclura; species Cyclura pinguis. The sequence continues at coordinate 342,908,545 of CM059599.1, forward strand.
ACAATTATCCAAAGTGAAACAGCAGTTTTTGCATTATAGCATAATAACATTTTAAAAAAATTATTTAAAATCAGAGAGATAAAATTTTCTACTCCTTTGTCAAAAAAAAAATGCTAAAAAACCTATAGTAGAACCCTCATGCAGCTCCAAGAAATGGCTACAAATAGCCCTCCAAAAGAATAGAATAGGTCAGCACAGAGATAACAACCACTGGCAAAACCCAAGGAATGGTATCCCAGGAACTTATGCTTCTTCAAGATATATCTGAAGAAGCATTTCCATTACTTTCCATTTTTGTGGAAAGTACTTTTTTTAGGGAATCAACATGAGTGATGAGCAACTGTAGCAGGTCAGAGGGGCAACTTATGTCCCTTATGGGGGCGACATCGACTACCAAAAGTGACCAAAAATATCTAAACAAACATGGAAGTGGTTGGCTGTTGTGACTTTGAAAAATTATTTGTTTGTTTTTAATGTTAACAATATAGGGGAGTCTTCCAAGCTATTTACAAGTTGAACTGTTTCCAAGAAAAGAAATTTGCCCTCCTTTTTTGCTTCCCAAAAGTATGATCCAGAAGTCTGGAGGTGCTGAGGATCACAAAAACAATCTTGGGGCCACATGGAATCCCAAGGCTGCACTTTGGCCACTCTCCGTCTAGACAATCTCGTAGTCAAGTTGTTAAAAGGCAGCATTTTCTGTGAGTATCTCTTCTTATTATTTCATAGAAATGAATTGTAATTATAGTAAAAGCTTCTATATACTAGGACCCTATGCATGGCTCTAAGGTCTTTATATCAGGGGAGGGAGTTGCATGGACCATAGGCTCTGTACGGCCAGCCAAGGTCTTCTCAGCCCCAGAGTAGAAAATCATGCCCCTAGAAGCTTCTATGTGAATTTCCACTATCAAGTTATTTCAGGAGACACACCTTTGGGGACCTCAAAATAGATTTTTTTCCCCATATCAGAAGTATTGTTATTGTTGTTTTATATCCCAGCTTTTCTACTGGGACTCAAAGCAATTTAAAAAAATTTTGAGCACCCTGGCTAAATTGGCTGTATACAAAAATTACTTCAGATTAGATAATAACTTTTAAGAGCAAATCAAAGGGGTGTCCATGGACTGCCCCATGGCTCCGGAAGTAGCCAATCTATATATGGAAAGTCTTGAGAGAGATATTATTTCCCCCACCAGTCCTTACAAAAAGAACATACAGAGGGGGCGTAGATATATCAATGATGCATTCCTTATCTGGACAGGAGATTCTGAAAGAATTTTTTCAGGTGGCTCAATTCTATAAATACAAAACATTTGATACTCACTATCACTCTAATGAGACCTACTTTTTGGACATCATTATTAAGAAAAAAGGAACAAAACTATGCACCTATCTCCATTTAAAAACAAACACTACCGACCAAAATATTTATCTGAGGTTCGACTGTTCACAGTTAATCTACCATACAGTCAGTTCTCCAGAATTATAATTGTACGAGGTCACTCATTTGCCATCCAGAATCTATCACAAACAACAATTTCAGCAGGGCTGCAAAGATAACACACGTTGATCATTTCAAAAAACAGGAAAGAAAATCTAATTCCAGAATAAACTACAGTTTTACTTATGATAGTAAAACCCCTAAATTGCAGAGTAGTATCAGAAAATATTGGCACATCTTGTGAGATGTGCATGGGTGCCAGGAAAAGCCCCTTTATTGGTTTTAAGAGAACACACAGCATGTATGACATATTAATAGGAAGTGATCTCAGAACACATCAACATGTCCATCCCAACATTCTACCATCAGCGACAGTCCCAAGAGGCCATCACTCATGTGGACATTGTACTTACTGTCTCAAAACAACAGTTTGTGAATCATAACGAAAAAACATAGATCCTAAAACAATTTTCAACTTCTAGTACTCTGTATGTGATTTATGCCACCAGGTGTTCCTGCAACAAATTATATATGGGAAAAACATCTAGACCCTTAAAAATCCATAAGTGAAACATCTTAACAATATCAGGAACCGATGAACAAGTGCCCCTTTGGTTAACCACATTCTGGAACATGATCACTCCTTCAAGGATCTGTGCTTCTGGGTCTCTAAGAAACTTTTTCCCAGAATGAGAGGGCTCTGCTTAACAAGAAATTGATCGGATATTGAAACTTGACATGTTAGTCCACCATGATCTAAACAGTGAGTGCCAAACTGAATGTTTTTTTATTTATAGAATTGATCTACCTGAAAAATTCTTTGAGAAGCTCCTGACTTCCTGTCCAGATAAAGAATTCATCGTCAGTAAATCTGTATCCCTTCTCCATGTTCTTTTTGTAAGGGCTGGTGGGGGAGTCCAAAAAAGGCTTCAAGTTTGCTCTGCCCATTTCCTCCCTCCAATGGAGTGGCAAAGTGAAAGTAACCAAAGGAAAACGAGGGAGGCAGGCAGGCTGGGTGGGTAGTAGGTCTGTGCATTTCCTGTTAAGCAGCTGCTCCACTGAGGAGAGAATGCAGGCTCAGCAGCTGAGTGACAGCAGAGCTGAGTGACAGCAGAGCCAGCCAGCCAGCCAATCAGTGTTTGCCCTTCCTCTCTCTCTCTCTCTCTCTCTCATATTCCTTCTCCCTGTCTCCCCCTCCCCTAATTTCCCACAGAGAGCAGTGCAATACACTATTAGAAATGCTCAAACACTTTTTTTCCCTTCTTCACCAGGAGAAGAAGAAACTGAGATGAGCAAAAGAGGCAGAGAAAAAAAAGACAAAAAAGGTTGAAGCAACCCCCCTATAGAAGCGTACCCAAGCGTACCTCCTCATTTCCATTCATAAATGCATACTCTTTCATCTGAACTGAGTGGCAGCTTATTTTGCCAATGGTGATCCCTTTCACCAGCTTGCCAAGGAGTGGCACTGCTGAAGCAATGTCCCCTCTTTTCATTTGGCCCCATTCCTCCCTGCTATGCTTTCTCAGAGTTGGGCACCACACTTTGACAAGGATCCCACCCCTTCTTTTGCCTTCAGCCCCGCCTTTTTCCCCTTTTTCCCTCCCTACCTCCTTTGCCCATCTCAGTCTCCTGTCCTCCTGACGAAGAAGGCAAGAAAAAGGGGCGCTGGAATATTTCTGATAGACTCAATTGCTGGAAAAGGAGGGAGGGAGGAAAGAGAGAAAGGCAAATGCTGGCTAGGTGACTGGGCCTGTGAATTCCTGCTCAATCCACTCCAGCTTTAAATAGATGAGAAGAAGAGGGAGAAAAGTCTTTCCCTCCCCTTCCAGCACCTCTGGGAGAAGTATGCATTTACTTATTTCTCATTCTTTCCCAATTTGAAGACCCTTGATGAGCAATTTTAAATAAATATTTACTGTACCTTAGGGTTTGAAATCTTGAGTTAAGTCTTGGGCGGTTCCACGGCAACAAAAGATATTTAAAGGGGGTCCCTGGTAAAGAAAAAGTTAAGAACCACTGATCCAGTATTATGAGATATGAATGATGATGGCCATACATCCCCAGAGCCAGTAGTGAACTAAGGCCATTTTTGTACCTTGACAGTTCCCACTGACATCCTTTTGTGGTCCTGGCAGCGCCTTTGCATGAAGAGAACGCTCCCCTCCGTACCCAACCAGCTCCCTACGGAAGGGAGCACAAGTGACATGTTCCTTCCTTCAGCAGTGCAGCTGGCCTCTTTCCCACGCTGCACTAGGGAAGAAAGCACATGATTGTGCCTCTTTATGGGACTGTGACGCCACGTAGAAATGGCCTATGACATGGAACAATTATGAGATCTGCTATATAGCATAAAGCTTTCATTCACCCCCTCACTGTCTTTCACAGATAGTGTATAAATATTCAGATGCTGTCAAGGGACACATCACTATTTGATGTGAGTGCTCTTGCTTCTCTCCAGTAGTTTGGAAGAGCCCATGTTTTGTAGCCCTGGAAAATGTTTTGGATGGAGAATATTCATAGCCCTTCCCTATATAGCCTTCGGTGGAAGCCATCTTGTTTGTATAAATCTTTCCAAGCTGATGACTTTCAAGTCAGTCAGGTAATGAATCGGCCATCATCTTAGTTTGAATTTTAAAGGTGTTGCCAAAGGTGCTGAATCCTATCACCAAATTAGTTTCAGCATTTTGAATATTTATTTAAGTTCAGATTAAATATCAGAATGGATTCACCTTCTCACTGACAGGAAAGTGTCCAACTACCGCTAAACCTCTTCCCTGCTTACTTCACTGTACTTTCAGTTAAGACTCTAAAACCTTTCCCCCAACATTCTCAAGAAAAAACAAGACCATTCAAACATAAAATTACCACAACTATGCATTCTGCAAACCATGAAACTAAGTATACACAAATGTGCATAATTTCCATAGTTTGTACTTTTTTTGCAACATTTCATATTTGTAATCATAGAATTAGGACACATTTCTGCTTTTCATCAGCATTGCAGAATCTTGAACTACGCAGATATGAATTTTGGAGCTGTCTGGTAGAGTGCAATTACCTTAGAAATTACCTCTCAGAAAAATTACCTCTTAGAAATTACTTCAATTATCTGAGAAACATCTTAGAAAAGTGGTGATGAGTTAGAAAATTATTTGCATTATTTGGTTTTCAAAACTAACCTAAATCATTTTGCTGCCTGGAGCAGAGCAGCAAATGTCACCACCCTCTTTCCCAAATCATGAGTCATAATATTCAAAGCCAATGGAGTTCTTTTCACACCCAAGGCAGAAATTCTCACAACTACCTCTCTTCATCTATCTTGAAGGGGAAAAAAAAGATAATAATATACTAATAACCAACAATTTGCTACCTTCTGATATTAATAACCAACAATTTGCTGCCTTCTGAAATGTGATGCCAGAGGCAATTGCTTCTTTCTGCCTGAAAAGTGTTGGCTCTCCAACATTTCAATTCGCTTTGTATCTTCCTTTATAACAGCAGCAGTTGGTCATCTTTAGTTCTGGTTTAGTTTAGTTCAGAAAGCAAGGCTTCATAAGCTGAGATCTAGTCACTGAACTTTGTCTAGTCACCATGCTACACTTTTCCTATTGGCAAACTTCTGAAGTTACATGAATTCAGTATTAAAACCTGGCTCAGAAGATAGACAGGAGGCTGATACCTAACATGCAAAAAGATCTAATGACTTCTTGCCATTTGCTTAGTCAAGTAATTATGAAGTATTTAACGTATAGAGAGAGGCCTCCATGTGCTCCTTCAGAGACTATGCACGAATATTTAGAGCAAATGTCATGATCTGCATCTTTCTGGATCCTATTACATTCCATGCCACTTCCACAACAGTGTAAACATGTTTTATACCTGAGCATTTATTACCACTCTGTACTGCATCCAAAGAAGAGGGTTTATATCCATAAAAGCTCATGCAAAAAACAAACACCCAGTTAGTCTTAAAGGTGCTGCCGCATTTCCTTCTCTTTTTCTTTTCTTTCCTTTCTTCCTTTTTTATATGCAAGAAACAATAATTGTGCTGCCACCTTGTGTGCAACAACTGAATACCAGAAAACTCAGCCCTTTAAAAACACAAAAATCAAATCATTTATTTTTAAAAAAATGAAAAGAATAGCCAGCATATATTTCTGAGTGTCTTTCTTTATTCAAAAGCCAGGTATTCTATTTCGTTAACTTCCTTGCTCATTGCTGTCTTAAAAACTGAGAGGAGAACTGCTAAAGGAAAGGGCTGAAGGCTCTCAAGATAATTCTAGAGTAATGGGTACTGTTCATAATATTTTGAAGAGCCAGTGTAGTGTACTGATATGAGTATTGTATTCACATTATTCAGGAGACCAGGATTTGAATCCTGGATTCAAGAGACTAGGATTTGAATCTAGTGGATGATCTTGGGCAAGTCATATACTCTCATCCTAAGAGGAAGGTAAGGGCACACCTCCACTGAATAAAAATTGTGAAGAAAACCCTATGATGAGGTCATCATGAGTCTGCATTCCTGAAGCCACATAACAACAATAGTGTTCATATTGACACTGGGAGGAAAACCATGTACTAAGGACTTTTGTCATCTTGGATTTCTCAGAATCTAAATAAAAGTCTGTCAAATGTCCTTCCTTTTCCTCTCAGAACTTGGATCCAGGACAGCTTACAGAATTAAAATGAAAACAATATAGATTTTAAAAGCATATAAAAGATGATTATTAAATATAATTAAACTTTCTGTAACATTTTGAAGACTTAAAAACATCCATTAGAAATAGAAAATATAGAAAGCAGTTTTAAAACTGTGCAGCATGTTATCTAAAATACCAGGATTTTTTAAACCCCTTGGACTACAAAGACATCTTTCTCTGCTATTGGAAGTATAGTCCATTCCTCTAAAAGAAATCCTAGAACTTAGCAGCAGTCACCAAGAAGGCCTTTTTTTATGTCCTCTTCTATTTTATTAGTCTTTTTCTTTCTGGAACTGGATGTTACAGCCCCACATTCCCTCAAAATTGATATGGATTAATTGGCAAAATATTATTTAATTGGCAACTACATTAATTGGCATTGATATAAACCTGAGGTGACTGGAAGGTCAAGCTGGGCAGACAAAAATTACTGACTGAAAACATGTGATTGCAAGGAAAGTCCGCAAACTTTGGTATAGCCAAAGTCATTGCCAGGCAGATTACCTAGTAACTCCAAAGATAATAGGATTAAGATGAAGCTGGAACGTCTCTGAGCATATAATGGTCAAAAGAGAAGTTCCCACCAAAACAATGATTATTTCAACCCTGTGCCCTCACACCTGGATGTTTCCTTGCATTGTCCCCCAAATCTCTCTACAATACAGAGCTATTGCAACAGCCATTACCTCTTTGTCACCTAAACACTAAGACCATTAACTCTGTCTGGACCCCACTATCTGTATTGCAACTTCCATTGCTCACTCAGCTGGGGGAGCCATTCACACCCATAAATGCAGGATAGGTTTTTTGGTATAAAAACCCTCAGTCTTGAGCAACTCAGTGAAGTCTCTTGCCTTGCTGAGCGCCACACTGTCATTCTGATTCTCAAATGAGAACTGTCCTTAGATGCAGACCTAAGCTACATTGCTGCTTTCTTCACTGTACTCCTAATCAGTAATTATCACCTGATCCCTCAAAGTCCTCTATCCACAACTTTCCTCCCTTTATCCTTCAATTAGCTCTTGCATGGGTATGTGAGTGCCTGGTTCTTTTGCATGCACATGTGAATCTTTCAATAAAACACATTTCAGCTTACTTTGGAATCTCTGACTGGTTCTTTCCTGCGTGACCCTGTAAACATTGGTGGAAAGATCTTGTTAAGTTATCCCCCTCTTGCAGGCTTCCTAATTTTGAGCTAATTAATTCTCCTGTGTCATATGGAGGTACTGGCATCATCAGTGGATCCCTAAGTCACCCATGTTTTGGAGTAACACTGGATATGTTGCAATCTACTGTAATTCTTTGTGAAGGAGCTACAGTCCCTTGCACACGTATAGCCCCAATGACACCAGTAGGTATCATCACAAATTTGTGTAAACCTACTAAGTCTCAGACTACATGGCTATAATCATGCCTAGTACTTGGAAACATGTCCTATTGATTTCTTTTAACATGTTACATTACAGTAAACTTTTAAAGCATTTAGGATGTTAATAAAACAATCAATGAAATAAAACAGGGCATGACACAAACATAGTTCACATTTAAGTCCCATGTTACTTTAAATTCTTATTTTTGGTTGGATGATTTCCATAACACGACAGTGCTAAAACACACAGACACACTCCTCATGTGTCATCCACAAGCTACATTCATTGTATTTGGCTCTTAATTATATAACATGCTTTTATAAGGCGGCAGGAAGACACAGGTCTACTGTACTTAGGGCTTATTTTTACTTTCTGGCCTCTTGACCATAAAATATATTCTAGTTACTTTGACTTTGGCAAATGAATATATAACCCAAAAAGGGCATCATCATCATCCTATAAATGAGTATTCTGAGGAAAAATAGTGTAGGATCATGGAAAGTACATTTCAAAGCTAAACGAGGAACTCAGACTTTTTAAAATAAACACTGCTATGTGTATACAGTGGAAAGTATCACGCCTAGCTGGGAATTTCCCTTCCTGTCTTAATTTTCTCTTTGTTCTTTTTAGCAATGGAAAGAACAGAAACATTAATGGATCAGGTAAACCACATAAATCAAGACAGGATTGGAATCATTCAATATATCACTCTGAAAGACTTAAAAAATCCTTCCTCCCTATCACCCATGGTCGCATTTTAACCAGGACCAAATCCTTCCAGTATCATAACATTCCTGTTCCCCTCTGCATTTGACATGTGACCTACATTATGAATGTCTAATGTATAGTATAACAGGTCTAATAGCATCCAATCTATAATATAATCAATGCATATTGAAACAAAAGATTTGTGAAAGATGATTCCCAGGCATTCCCAGGCATCTTAATATGAGGAGAAAGGAATTCTGAAAAAAAGAATTACTAATGGAAATCCACTAGGCCACATTATTGTGTACTAAGAATAGACTGTTTTGCCTTGGCCATAGACCTTGGAAGGCAGGGGTTCAAATTCTCCCTAGCACCAGACTGGGGGTGCTGCCCCCACCAAATAATTTGGCAAAATTGGACCACCAAGACTCCAATTAAATTGAGTCTCCTCAGTAATGATTAACCTGAAATGTGCTATTATCACTGAGTCATCCTAGCAATAATAAACATTGCCTACTATCTATTCTAGAGATCCATTGTGGTGTAGTTGTTTGAGCACTGGACTACTATCCTGGAGAGGTCCAGAAGGTGGAAGAGAGGACAAGGGGATCAAATATTCTAGATCTGATCCTGAACAACAGGGATGGCCTTGTTAATGAGGTAGAAGTGGTTGGATCTTTAGGGGGGAGTGACCATGCCCTATTGGAATTTGGCATTCAGTGGGAAGGAGAAGATAAGTGTAGCCAGACAGAAATCTTAGATTTTAAAAAAGCGGACTTCTGTAAACTTAAGGAGCTGCTGGCTGAAATTCCATGGTCAAGAATAGTGAAAGAGAAAGGCGGTCAGGAGGCATGGGAGTTCCTTAAAAGGGAGATACTGAAGGCACAGTCTAAAACTGTGCCAATAAGGAGGAAAAATGGAAGGCATCTGAAGAAACCAGAATGGTTGACTAAAGAACTTTCAGCTGAGCTAAGTGTTAAGAGAAACGTGTACAGGAAATGGAAGAAGGGGGAAACCACCAAAGAAGAATTTAAGCAAGTAGGCAGGAGATGTAGGGAGAAGGTCAGAAAGGCTAAAGCACAGAATGAACTTAGGCTGGCCAGAGACATTAAAAACAATAGAAAGGGCTTTTTTAAATATGTCCGCAGCAAAAGGAAAAAGAAGGAGACGATAGGGTCGCTGCGCAGAGAAGATGGAGAATTACTAACAGGGGGAATAGAAAAGGCAGAATTACTTAACACCTTCTCTGCTTCAGTTTTTTCCCAGAAGGATACAAGAACTCAACCTGGCAGTTGGGGAGCAGGTGAGGAAGCAGGGGAAATGCGGCACATAATAGGTAGGGAGGTGGTACAGGAATACCTGGCCACACTGGATGAATTCAAGTCACCTGGGCCAGATGAATTGCATCCTAGGATATTAAAAGAACTGGCAAAGGTCATTTCAGAACCGCTTGCTATAATCTTTAAGAAATCTTGGAGGACAGGAAAAGTTCCAGCAGACTGCAGGAGGGCAAATGTTGTCCCCATCTTCAAGAAGGGAAAAAAAGAGGACCCAAATAATTATTGCCCAGTCAGTCTGACATCAGTACCCGGAAAGATCCTGGAGCAGATCATTAAGCAGTCAGTTTCTAATCACTTAGAAAGCAATGCAGTAATCATGAGAAGTCAACATGGATTTCTCAAAAATAAGTCATGCCAGACTAATCTTATCTCTTTTTATGATAGAGTTACTGGCTTGATAGATGAAGGGAATGCTGTGGATGTAGCATATCTCGATTTCAGTAAGGCCTTTGACAAAGTTCCCCATGACATTCTTACAAAGAAGCTAGTAAAATGTGGGCTGGACAGGGCTACTGTCAGGTGGATCTGTAACTGGTTGACTGACCGTTCCCAAAGGGTGCTCACCAATGGCTGCTTTTCATCCTGGAGAGAAGTGACTAGCGGGGTGCCACAGGGTTATGTCCTGGGCCTAGTGCTGTTCAATATCTTCATCAACGACTTGGACGAAGGAATAGAGGGCATGCTCATCAAATTTGCAGATGACACCAAATTGGGAGGGGTTGCTAATACACCAGAGGACAGGATCAAAATTCAAAATGACCTGGACAGATTGGAGAGCTGGGCCAAGGCTAACAAAATGAAATTCAACAGAGAGAAGTGTAAGGTCCTACACTTAGGTATAAAAAATGGAATGCAGAAATATAGGATGGTGGACATGTGGCTGAATAGCAGTACGTGTGAAAGGGATCTAGGAGTCTTAATAGACCGCAGGCTGAACATGAGTCAGCAGTGTGATGCGGCAGCCAAGAAAGCCAATGCAATTCTCGGCTGCATCAATAGGTGTATGGTGTCTAGATCAAGGGAGGTACTGGTACCACTCTACTCTACTTTGGTTAGACCTCATCTTGAATACTGTGTCCAGTTCTGGGCACCCCAATTCAAGAAGGACATGGTCAAGCTGGAGCAAGTCCAGAGGAGGGTGACCAAAATGGTGAGGGGCCTGGAAGCCATGCCCTATGAGGATAGACTTAGAGAGCTGGGTATGTTTAGTCTGCAGAAGAGAAGGTTAAGAGGGGACAGGATAGCCAAGTTTAAATATATGAAGGGACGCCATATAGAGGAGGGAGTGGGCTTGTTTTCTGCTGCTCCAGAGACCAGGACAAGGAGCAATGGATTCAAGCTGCAGGAAAGGAGATTCCACCTGAACCTCAGGAAGAACTTCCTGACAGTCAGGGCTGTCCGGCAGTGGAATATGTTGCCTCGGAGTGTGGTGGAGTCTCCTTCTTTGGAGGTTTTTAAGCAGAGGCTGGATGGCCATCTGTTGGGAGTGCTTTGAGGGTGTTCCTGCATGGCAGGCGGTTGGAATGGATGGCCCCTGTGGCCTCTTCCAACTCTACATTTCTATGATTCTATGATTCTAAGAGCGGGGTTGAATTCTCTGCTCGGCCATGGAAACCCACTGGGTGATCTTGGGTACGTAACACACCCTCGGCCCCAGAAAACCCCGTGATAGGTTCACCTAAAGGTGGCATAAGTTGGAAATGACTTGAAGGCACACAACAACAACACTCTATCCTATGCTCACTAACTTGAGAGTAAGTTCCACTGAACACATGGAGGATACTTCTAAGTAAACATTGTATTTATTTTTTAAAAAATATTTTTTTATTGAGTCACAGAAAAAAAAGCAGAAGAAAAAAGAAAAAATATGATATCTATATTTATAATATAGTAGATATAATACTATGTTTGTATTTTGCATAAACATTGTATTTCTAAGAGTATCCATATTTAAGGATGTCTAAGGCCCTTTTTGCACTGCATTTTCCATGCGAAAGGGCCCTTTGAGCGTCACGCAAATGTGAGGAGCGGTCCACACGACGCACTCACATTTGCGCAACGCTCCAGGGCCTGACACAGACCGCACACACATTTTTTCATTTTCAGCTTGAAGCTGAAAATGTTGCGCGGTCGTGCATCGCTCCAGGGCCCTGCGCACACTTACCTTGCGTGCGGAGCCTCGGGAGCCAGGCCAGTCACACTTCCTGTCTCAGCGCAGCCTGGGAAAGTCCCAGGCTGCACTCTGAAAGGATGAGGCGGGGCTCTCGCGCAAGCAGGAAGCTCATGTGGAGCCGAAGAAGCAAGGAAGCGAGAGCCTCTCTTCGGAGGCTGCTCACACGAGCACCGCATCCCAGCGCCGAAAATGGGTGAGTTGCGGAAAGGGTCTAAGTGATAATAGATGGGAAAAGTAAATTGCCCTCCTGCAAGTGGGCAAAATTGACAATAACTAGCCTGTCAATGTTGACCTCCCTCTACTTTCAAAACAATTTTGGAATGCCTGGTCTTGTTAGTGACAATACTCTTTTTCTATTGCTACCTGATAGTCTTGTGACAAATTGCAGAACTCTCAGTGCCAGGCAGCCATCCTCTTCAGATGATCAGCAAGCATTTGCAGGGCCATAAAAAAGAAGACAACATGGACTCCCCTTCTCAACAGTGATACTTTGCTACTGGATCTGCCTGCCTGAGGAACTCACCTAGTTACCTCATTGCTATTGTTTTAAGAGATTAATAGGACAGCACTCTCTCTCTCCCACCCCCACTCCCCAAATATCCTGCTTGCCACCTTTCTGATGCCACATCCATACAGTAAAAACATCAGCTTGAATGTTACTCAGATGTAGTATAAATAAATCAATTTAAGATGTAGCATTTTTGCTATTAATGTGTTATTTTGGGAGAGTGCCTTTGATTTCACCTCCTTGCAAATAATATTCTTAGGGTGTGGTTTTATATTGTGAATTGGATATACATTACCTTAACCATTTTTAGAGGTGCCTAGTATGTGTAATAAATTATACTGCACTGCACTGTGCTGTGCTGTATTGTATTGTATTGCTTTGGTTTATTAATATCCCTCCTCCATCCCAAAGAAGAAACTCAAGGCAGCTTATGAGAGAAAAGAAATACAAACAATCAACTTGTGTTAGAAGTTCAGTAGAAGGCTTTCGTTTCCACAGCCAAACTACACAGAAAAGACCCTGGTGCTTGTTGCTGAATGTTTAGGATATGGAGTCCAACAACGTAGGGGGAATAATGCGAATGAAAAGGATCTTTTTGCATTCACGTCCCAAAGCACGCACCGAACAAGTGAGCACAGCATGTTTTATCCGAAACAATGAACTCTCCTTTTCAACTCTCTGGCATTTTGGCAGAGTTGCTGATGGATCAGAAATCCAGAGTACAACTTGTTTGCTACGCTGAAGCCTACTTTTGTTTCAGCGGACAGGCAGTGTCGAAAGTGTTCCTGCTGTCAATAACTAACTTCCTAAGCCACATTTACATGTCAGCATACGTGTACGTGAGCCTTTGCTCATTCTGTGATTACAAATGTTAAGCACCTACTACTTCCAGCCTGACAAGCTGCCAAAGCCTTTGTATACAAGTTGGCATCAGAGGTTTCTCCCATGCTCATTCATCATATTAGCAAAGCTCAATAAAAAATGACATCCAAAGTCAAACTTGTTTAATCTTTCTTTCGTTTTCTTTCTCTCTCTGTGCGTGTGTGGAGTCACACATACATGCTTTTCTACTGGCTTCACAAGTGCAGTTTCTCCTGTCTTTCCTTAGATCATCCCCATGTTTGGCTGCCAGCATCTCTAAAGACAAAAGTAAATTATAGAAACCCTCCAACTAGAAGAGATACTTTCTAAACATTCTGAAATAAGGGAACATTGTGCCATTCCCTGACTATGGGATGGACTCAATTCTGGCTGTTTTCTCTACTTATTCATTTACGATGTTTCAGCAGCTGTCAGCAATGGCTGGTGGCTTCAATGCCAAGGGTGAGTTAAATCCACTCCACTCTTTTCTCAAAATGTATTGAACACCTTAGATACCTCCTTTCGAGTCTAGAATAAAACCCAAGGGTGTGAAAACTCCCAGCTACCTGTTTGTTGGGTCCCCCTCCCTAATTTTAGTGATTTTTATAATTGATTGCCACAGTTTTGCCTGTTGGATCAGGCCAAAGTCCTGTTTAGTCCAGCATCCAATTAGTCATAGCAACCAACCAGATCCCCATGGGAAGCCACAAAGAAGGCAAGAGGACAATTGCCTTCTCTTGCATTATTCTTCCCCAGCAAATGGTATTCAAAAGCAAGGTGCCACCGATCCTGGAGGAGTCAAGCAGCCATTCTGACTAGCATGTGCACCAAGTGCAGGATATACACTGAATGTAGTAGCTGAGATGCCACCACTAAAGCACTCCTGAAAGACTGCCATCCAGCCTCTGTATAAAGACCACCATTCTCCAAGGAAGTCTATTTCACCACTGAATAGTTCTTACCATCAGGAAGTTCTTCCTAATGTTTAGGTAATGCTATTATTCCACTTTCAACATCCTATGGAATCCTGGGATTTGCAGTTTAGGGAGGAGTATTTAGAATTTATATCCAGAGAGCCCTTTGGCCTCAGTAAACTACAAACCCCAGAATTCCACAGGATGTTGAAAGTGGAATAATAGCACTATAACAGTGTAAGGCAGAAATGGCCTTAGTCTCTGCTAAAGCAGAAAAGCAGCAGACATGACAAATATTTAAAGTCGTCTGTCATATCACTTCTCAGTCTTCTCTTTTCCAAGCTTAGCATATTCAACCCCGCAAAAAAAAGTTGTTCCTCATAGGTCTTGGTTTCTAGCTCAAGCTGCATGTTAGCCACAGATCTGGGATTTAAACTTGACAGAGTATCAGGTGGATAGGAACCACATTGGCAATAAACTCAGCATACTCCAGAAGATTATTGGACCATGCTAAATTGTACACAAGATGTGCACAACGGAATAAGGACCACTCCAGGGATCCAACTACATGCTGCATTTAAACATATAGCATGCAGATTAGTATCTAAGGTTTTTGAAACTCAACAATAAGTACATGTGGCCCTGTTCTGCATCTCGACCAACATGTGAGTTGGGGGAGATTTATCTTTTGTCCTATCTAATTTTATTTTAAAAATCCCCTGTCTTACATAGGAGCTGGGAGGAGGGAATAACTGACACCAATTATCTTTTTAAGCTTCCATGCCCAAGGGGTGGTTGCTTAAAAAAAAAAAAACAGATAATAATGAAAGTTTATATCTCCTCACACTCACACAGTGGTCCCAACATGGTTTGTAACCACATGTACTAATTCTAGGACAGGGATGGGCAATTATGGAGGCTAGGGGGTTGCTTTAGTGCCACTCAGAGACCTTAGGGGTTACATGCCATTGTAACCCTCACAGAAAACCATTTTTCCCCAAATGTCATCTAAGAGGTGCGAGGATATTTTTGCCATGCTTTGGTTCCTCCCAGGCCATTATAGGTCCTGAAAGGCCATGTCTATAGCAACAGGAAACTTCTTGTTTTAGGAAAAGGCCTCTTCGGGGCCTAAAATGGTGCAATGGAGAAGAAACATGGCAAAATGCCCCCAGGTCCCCAAAGAGCACTTGGAAGCAACACATTTTTCAAAATATAAATAATTGAACCTATGGGCAGGCCCTGGGGGCCACAAAAATGGCAGACATAACGCAAACATAACAGCCCATACTACATATTTAACATAGTACCGGGTTTGATATTGGTCTTGTAGCATGAACAACAGTTTGGGCATTGTTGTTTGATGACGAGACTCTGCTGTGTCACCTATTTACACTATTCACACAATGCTTCAGAAGTCTTCATTCATAACTATTAAGGTATATTGTGACCCAATGATCATACAAGGCATCACAGTATAAGCATAAATGTCTCTGTTCTATATACAGTATCCTTAATTTAGCAAAGCACATATAAATCAACTAGTTCCAAAGATTAGAGATTTTTGGGAAAAAGTGCAAGTAGAGATTTGCATAATTATCAATCGGTCACTTTGAAACCAGACTCAGCCCTTCTAAAGAAATTTCAGTGTTCTAATTTAGATATATACAATAAAGATATCATCACTTTTCATCTATTTGCTGCCAGAAGAGAAACAGATAAAAACTGGGAAATGACCACTTCCTTGCCTCTGAATCAGTGGTACCATCATTTATGGGATTTACCTCTTTCAGAAAAACTGACACAGCAAGTATGTCAGAACAGACCTCAAAATGACCACCGAATCAGATCTTTTTATGGAAACATGGTTTACTATTATTTGTTTTGCAAATCATGACACAGGCCCTTTCCGCACCTTACTTTCTTCCAGCGCTGGTGTTACTGTAGTTTCTAGTCCGGACTTGTGGTATATTAGATACCATTTGATATCAAGAATTTGGCCTTCACTACCCATTCCTCTCCATGTGCTTGCGAGGCCCCCAGACAAGCACACACACAGGCATGGCCGAAAATAGCTGAACTATTCAAAACAAATCCAGGCAGGCCAGTAATTGCCGGACTGCAGCTTCGGGAGACCTCCAGGCAAGTACCCTCTTAAGATCACATTATGTATGCACACCGTTTACAAAAGATCCCCTGCCCCGAGCAGGAAGCTTGACGAGCCGAATATCCAACTGTCAAGCACTCTGCGTTTGCATACTGTCTACACTATTGACAACGCTGTCATAATTCAATCATCTAAAGTACTGACCTTTCAGAGGCTTTGTCTCCAGCCCAAAACCCATTGTTTTCCCCAGGAACGGACTAGCCTACAGGCACATTTCCCCTATAAGACCCCCTGATTTTGAGCGTCTCTTTGGATCGCTCTGATTTCTATCCCGCCTTGCTGTTGCTCCATTCGCCGAACCTTCCCCTCAGCTCCCACGTGCTGAGAATCTCCGATACAATGGACTTTTCTTCTGATAAACCGGGCTTCAGGATCAGGTGCAGTATTTCCCCTGAAAAATCCCTCTTAAACTCTTCTATCCAACTCCTACCTTTCTTTCATTAGGTCTGTGCGAGTGGTTGCATACATACATATTGACTGTGTTTCAAAATAAAGGAAAACTATTATTAGTTACTTCTGTTTGATTATTGACTCGGCCTGACCCTGTAGACATTGGGTTCAAGATCTCGCTAGGTTGCCCTGCCTCTTGCAGTGCTTCGCTTGTGCTCTTGCTAATTCCCATTCCCCAGTATTTTGAGCACATTGAGGTGTCCCTCACGGGACCCCAGAAATCAGGGTAACACTGGGGTGCAGGGATCGCATGAGCAGCCTCCAGCGAGAGGCTCTTGCGTCCAGGATCCTTCAGCTCCGCACAAGCTGCCTGCTCACACAAGAGCCCCGCCTCTTCCTTCCGCAGCACAGACTGGGAGTTTCCCAGGCTGCGCTGGGGCAGGAAGCACGACTGGCGCAGCTCTGGAGGCTCCACCTGCCAGGTAAGTGAGCGTGGGGCCCGGGAGCAGTGCGCAATCGTGCACCATTTTCGACTACTTGCCAAAAATGAAAAGGTGGACAATTGGGCCTGCCGGCCCCTGGACTGTTGCGCAATTGTGAGTGTGTCGTGCAGATCGCCCCTCACAATCGCACAATGCTCCAGGCGCCCTTTCGCATGGAAAATGCCGTGCAAAAAGGGCTACAGAAGACTTTAGCTGTGCCCCTGTTCTCATGTTCAAATTTGGAGAAATGCATTTGGTTAATTTACCGTTTCCCTTTTCCCATACCTTTCAACAGGTGATATACATCTTTCTTGCAATTGTAATTATGTGCTTTTGTTGTTTGTTCTTATAGTTCATCTTTGTACTGTGTTTGCAATTTGTATTTTTTTAAAAATTAGGATGTAGTTAATCACTACAAATCTACTAATAACCATAGAAAAAATAATCACCTTCAGTTTATTAGATATCTCTTTTCTTTGAGACCTTTTCTTTTGTGCTTCCAGATAGATCATAGGCTCTTTGAGAAGCAATGTTTTCTATTTATTTCTATTAAGTAGAAATGAACAATCTTAACCTTGGGTCCTACAGTTGAAGATAAGACATTAAATAAACAAATAAAGAGTAGGGGATACTATTTATATCTCAACATTTTATGGAAATACCTACATTTTAAAAATGTCTGTTTGTTTGTATTCTGTAGGTTATACTTTTTGAGGAATAAAAATCCAAACGTAATTAGATACATTGACTTGATAATCTCTCCCACAAAGATATAAGACACAGCCCCTGGGGTCAATCAGCAAGTAATGAGAGGCAAGAGATAATTAAGATGCTTGTATCTATACAATAAGTGCCTTGCCAGATTGCTAGGGAATATTCCATATGTTTATTTGCTTTTATCATTTTCAAAATGCATTTGTGACATAGCATTTTATGTCAGCTAGCTTAATAAACAACCTAAAATGGTTGCTGAATCCATTTCTTCAGCTGCGTGATTGAAATCAGTGAAAGCTCATGCTAAAAGAAATCAGTTGGTCTCAAATTAACGCTAGATTCTTTCCCACATTAACAGTCCCTTTTTTGCCTAATTTTCCTCCCTTTTTATGTTGAAACAGACTGTCTGTTTAGAAACTGAGTCAAAGTAAGAAATAAAGTGTTCAACAAGTAGCTACATGGAGTTCCAGGGAACAGCAAGAAAGGAGCAGAAACTTGGTCCAACAGCCATGTTATCTTTCTAGCAGTGCACATTTGAACACATCTCCTCAGAAGTAAGACCTACAAAGGAACTTATTCCCAAATATGTATAGCATCACTGCATGAATAAAATACAGTGTATTATGTGAAACCACTTAATTAAACTTCTGTCTGCTTTACACCCAAACGTACAGAAACAGGCATTGGTATTCATTTCTGTTAAGCTAAATCATTTTATGCTGCACTTTTTTCCTGTGTTGGAGAACGGCAATTCCAAGGGGAGAATTAGTGTACAATATCCAAGTCCGAATGAATAACAAAATTTAATTCCATTCATTTGGGACTGAATAGAAACAGCATTTCTTTGTTTTATCTGGGAGTTGCCTCTGATCATCTGAGCATCTCTTTGGGCCTCCTCACAGTTGCAGCTAGCCATAGAACCTAATGTCACTGCCAAAAGACTGGGCTGGATTTCAATATGAACCTTTTGGATGATTGCATACCTCTTTCTAGTCTTATCTTTGCTTAAGCCCCCAGTTTAGCCAGTTATTGTTAACCTGAACTTTGAATTTTATTCCCTGAAGTTCTATTACAAATGGCAAGAAATAGGCTTTAATTCTTTCATGTAAAAATGTATGACTTACCTGCTCATTTATTTACTTATTTTATATCCAACCTTTCTTCCAGTATGGGACCCAAGGCAGATCCCTATGTAAGTTAAAACTACATAGTCATAAGAAGGCATTGGAAACCTGGCAATTTGTCAAAAGGGCCAGGCCTTCTTAGAACGATTATCTTTGATGTAAAGCATCCTTGCTTCCACTTGTAGCAATTAGTGTGTACAGCACCAGGCTTATTATCTACTGTTTTGTGATTAATATTATAAAGATATTATTTAAATAAAAACTGCAGAGGCAGTAATGAGCATTTAACAATACACCTAGATTATACTGAAAGCATCATCTGCCAGAATTCATTAGCATTTATAGGGATGGCTAAACAGACCCTCTTCTCCATGCTTCAGCATAGAGGATACCAACAAAGCGTGACACTTATTAGCTTTGAGACCTTCTGAACAGCTTGAATCAATCACTCAGGTAAAAAGAGAACATAGTTGAAAGTAAGGCTGGGTGAGGTTGGTAGAATAAATGCTGCCAATCAATATCATTATAAGTGCTGCACACATGGGAGTAGAGACGGATGCTCCAAGGTTATGATTTAGGAAACAGAAATGAGACTATTTCTGCAGGGCCTCTTCCCTGGAGAACTGGTCAGAATATCATAAACTGTGTAGGCTATCTGATGCTGTATGACTGTTAACATGTAGAATCTGCAAGTTTTAAAACATAAATAGGCAAACTTATTGGTAATAGTAATGTAACTCCTTCATGCTCAAGAAAGAATTAGGAAAAGTTAATATTTTGGACAAAAACTCCCAGGATCCCTCAGGTGACTTATGCCAGCATAGATACCAGCAGTTACACTTTCTGGGTTGTTGTGCAGAAGGTGGTATCCTAATCTGGTTTGTGTAAGTAATGTTGCTCTAGCATAATGTTGATGCCAGCCAGATTCCTCCACTTCACTTGGGGGCTGAGAAGTAACTATATCATTGTACAACAGATGAGTGTGAAGCATTTATATGCCTATCATGATTGAGTAGCAGGGCAATTCACTACAACTCAACCACAGTGTAACTGTGGTATAACTACAGTAACACAAATTTACACTACACAACTGTTGAACAGGATCTTGATCAGAATGTTTGAATTGATCATACTATTCAATATTTCACAGACGAAAGGTGTGTGATCAAGCAACACTGGAATGTGATCAGGACAGTGAAAGTTATTAATGAGTAAAAACACACAAGCTAGGAGATGTGGCAGAAGTTTGTTTCTGTCTGTATCTACTGCAAGGGCAAGAGTCCACCCCCTCCTCTCCTCTTCTCACCTCACTGCTAAGATAACTGGGTACAAACTACTTCTGCACTTTGAACTCAGATTACAGGAACTGAAGTAAGGTGAGGACAAAGGAGGAAAATGAGAGGAGGAGAGAGAAATTGGGACCTTTTAAAATCAGCTGATCATCAGGGTGATAGAAGATTAATAGCGATTATCTCCACCAAACTGGAACATTTGGAGGGTATGCCAGATCCAGCAAGGCAGTACTTCCAGGAGGAGAACCTTGTCATATCAGAATAAAAAACCAGGTTAGTCCAGCATTCTGTTCCCACAGTGGCCAAACAGAGGCCCATGGGAAGCCATTATAATCAGAAGTTCTGGACCTAATGAATGTGGGAAGATCCTTGTATTTCTCCTAATCTTTTCAAGATATCATCTATATCTACATACTTCAGGCTTATTTACCTCATATTTTGATGATGGTTATTGCTTGTGCAGCCTCAGAGCAGGAAGTTTAAAAAAAACTTGGTAGGCCGTTTTCACTCCCCATAATGAACACCATTAATGGAGAAAGCTGAGAGGAGGTGGGATGCATCAAGCTGAATCATCTGTGCCTTTCTATACAAGACCTATAGTGTTTTTGTGTCAGGTGCTTAAGGACATTCTGCTTATATTACCAGGCTATGATAAAGTCAAGTTGGGTAAGCAACAACATCGTGATAATGCCAAGCACCAGTTTTGAATATTATTTATGGCTGGAGAAGGAAGGCAAAAGCTCAGTACCTTAAAGCATTCTTCAGCTGCCAACTCAGCAGGGTAAGGCTCCTGACAGTTTCAACATTGAAGGAAACATATCATGCTCCCAGTCACAAGCAGGAAGTCTCTGCCATCTTTCAAAGTACACAGTGTATGTTCCTAAAGAGTTGTGAAATCCTGTCCTTTTCCTCAAAACATCAGGACACTTCCCCCGTACATGCTGCTGATTTTCAAGACTGACAACATCAGGACTTTTGGCAACCCAAATCTGGTATGGAAGGGTACACACTGTATTAACTGGCTTTTCTTCCTTGCTGCCCTGGGACATAAAGAAAGGGAGCATATTGAATACTGACCTTTAAAAACACTGTGGCTTGGCTTTAACTGAAGTGATGTAAGCAGAAGCATGGGCCCCTGCAGTCAAAACACACTCGTGGGCCAGGAACTCCCAGTCCTCACTGTTATGAGAACAAAGTGCTGTCAGAGCATTCAACATATTGTGGAAAGTTGGCATCAGTTTCTTTTGCTGGCCGTAGAGTGACCAGGTTAGTCCCATCCCGGGCCCTGAGACTGCTGAGCCAGCATTTAAACCTAGGAATGGCCCCCGATCATGTTATAAGATGCAGACTCTGCTTATGTTATTAAGCATAAAAGATTAATCATTAAACACATTTGCTCAGAATACAGCTATTTCAATACTAC
The DNA here is from genome assembly GCA_030412105.1 of Cyclura pinguis. NCBI lineage: Eukaryota > Metazoa > Chordata > Lepidosauria > Squamata > Iguanidae > Cyclura > Cyclura pinguis. The sequence continues at coordinate 342,930,149 of CM059599.1, forward strand.
ACTGTTATAGTGCTATTATTCTACTTTCAACATCCTGTGGAATTCTAGAGTTTGTAGTTTACTGAGGCCAAAGAGCTCTCTGGCTGAGAATTCCAAATGCCCCTCCATAAACTGCAAATCCCAGGATTCCATAGAATGTTGAAAGTGGAATAATAGCACTATCACAGTATAGTCCGGAAATGCCGGTTGGGGCACTGGGGGGAAAAAACACCAAATCTAACATATCAAAATGTGTTTATATGCACGCACACAAACACACTGTTCAAGGCAGTTATTCACTCTTGAGATTCCTCCCCCTGAAAACTGAATAAGAGGGCCCAGGCCTTAGACTCAGGCCAGGCCTGGAGATCTAGGAAACCTTTTAGGCAGAGACTCAGAGGATGGTATTGGCCTTGTCTCTGTCTCAGGGAGGTACAGTTCCATTATGCTTAGGCCCAGCAGGTGAAGAAAGGTCCTCCTTCCACCCCAATTGCCACTGCTGTGGCCTTTGAGGGAGAGAATAGCATGTGGCATCTGATGGACTTAACCCCTTCCCCGTTTCCATTTCTCTGTCCTTGTATGATGTGTCTTTTTAAGACGATATGCCTGAGGGCAGGGGACTCTGAAATTAACAATTGTAAACTGCTCATGTAAAGCGCCATGTAGTGTGGCACCATATAAATAAATGAAGACGATGAGGATGATTTGTAAACTTGAACAATCAGTGAGTTGACTCACCGCTCTGTTGGAAGGGCGATCAAGATAAGAATTGAAAATAATCCAGACTTTGCAGAAACCACATAAATAGCGGTAGTTTATCATAATTTACTGTCTATAGCCCAGCAAGAAGCCCCTTCACAATGTGAAATGAAAGAGGTTTCTGTGGAGTACACAGGACAAAAGGTGATCTGTTGTCTGGAAAAGAAATTATCCCAATTATGTTTGTTCCCAGTGAAGCCAATCAGCTGTGAAATCAATATTGAAAATAGGATGCCAAAGCTCCTAAAGCAGAGATAACCAATGCAGGTTCCTGGGTTGTGTACTATTGTGTTATTTATGTGAGTGTAAACTTTGCTTGTTTCTCTGCCTCTTTCTCCATAGGGCTTCCTTATTTGCTTGGCTTTCAAAAGACTGTGGCCCTATCTGCACAACAATGGCATCCTGGCATGAGAACACAAGAGGAGCAAGACCAAAACGATGCTTCCACATGACATCATCACAGTTCCGTCCCTCTTGCGTTGCCAGCTGGTGCGATCGCAGGGTATATCATTGACAGAGCTTCTCTATCAATGACCCTTGATCTCATGACATTCCCGTCCTTCCCAGCCATGCAGAAGGGCAGGAAGCACAACGGAAGTGCTTCCTTTCCCAACACAGCATGGGAAAGAGCCCAGCTGCACTGCAGAAGACAGACATATGTCGCTCATGCTCCCTTCCGCAGGGAGCCGGTTGGGTGCGAAGGGGAGCATTCCTGTCACACTCCCTCCCCAGCAATGGTGCTGCTGGGATCATGACAGGAGGACAACTGGATCAGGTAAGGTGCAGAAATGGCCTGCAATAATCACCTTGCAGATCAGACAAAAGTCCATCTAACTCAGCACTCCTGTCTATAACAAAATGATGAAGTAAGATATTCCTAGGCAGCTCACAAATCAGATGGCATAATAGAGATAGCAGCTGATAAGAACTTGGCAAACAAGGCAACTAACATACAGCAGGGAATTCAGGGGTGTAGCCACAGAGGGTATTGGTCTCCAATAAAAATTTCTCCCCCAAATAAGTTTTCACCTTCAGTTCCCACATTTCTTGCATTGCGGTAACTTAAAACTGCAGTTGAACACGTAGGCTTTCAAAGAAAGGAAGAAGGCAAAGTAATTGCAAGGTGCAAACACAGCAAATACAAGCTGGGAATGATTTTCAGTGTTTCACCCTATGCAACACTAGAAATTATAGACATTATATCTATTTTGGTTAATAGCCAAAAAGATAAGATACGTTCTTATGAATTCATCATGATGCTTAAATTTAAATGTTTTAATCTGCATGATTCCAGGTAACTGTGTACAAGGGTTTTCTGGAGGGTCTGACTCCACATCTGATCTCCACATGTCATCCCGATCTTCTAGAAAGAAGCTATGCATAGGCAGTGTGAAAAAAACCCTGCTGGAATCAAATGATATCCCTCATCTTTCAGTTAGGCCACACCACTGATACTATGAAAATAACATAACAGTTATAAGTTATACTGCAAAAGGAGTAAAGTTATGTCAATCATAATGGAATATAGAACCTTTTCACTCTACATGATTATAGCAGTGCAATTCCACTTTAACTGCCATCCTACAGAATTCAGATTTTTGCAATTTAGAGAGAAGTATTTAGAATTCTGAGCCAAAGGACTCTGGAGTTTCACCAAACTACAAGCCTCGGAGTTTCACAGCAAGCAGCCATGGCAGTTGAAGTAGAATCATTGTACTATGACTGCATAGTGTAAAAAGGCTCTATAATTACTGGGGAAAGTAAGAAATTACAAATTCTTAATTGCTTGTCACAAATTACTTGTTTGTACCTCACTAATTTCAAGCTCTGCCATCATTAGAGCATGTGGCAATTCTATTGTTGAGTAATGAAATGTCCCCTATTGTTTGTCCTGAACACCAGTCAGTTTTAATGGATCCTTCTAAGTTCTCAGAGAGCGGACTTTTCTTTGTTTGCCCGTTCCTTATTCGAAATTCGGTAAACCACCAATACAGTTTGGATTACTTTAATTTGCTCTAGCTGGGCTTCCTTTGAAGACTGTTCGGAAACTTCAGATGGTGCAAAGAGCTGCAGCCAGATTGTTAACTGGGGCTGGCTACAGAGAGCACACAACTAATTTGTTGCAACAGCATGACTAGTTGCCCATTCTTTACTGGGTGGAGTTCAGTGCTGATAATGACCTATAAAGCCCTACATGGTACAAGTCCGTGTTATCTGAAGAACTATACTGTCTCATATGAACTTGCCCATGTTTTGATCTTCTCAAAAGGCCCTGCTCTCTGTCCCACCATCCTCACAGGTACTTTTACTGGGAATGCAGGAGATTGGCCTTCTCAGTGGCTGCTCCCAGCCTCCAGAACTCCCTTCCTAAGAAGCTAGATTGGTACCTTTCTTATTATCTTTCCACAGGCAGGCAAAACCATTTTTATTCTGACAGGTCTTTGAGAAATGATTTTTCAGGGGAAGCAGGCTTTGTATCATGTTCTGGATCTTTATTTGTTACTAGTGTATTTACCCAGTGTTGCCCAGGATTTTATTTTCCTCTTATGAACTCACCAAACTGTCTTTTCCAGTACCTGTAACCTTTCTCGTATTTCCCAATGCAATCTGTATTCAGAGTTACTTACATATACAGTTTGGGTACCCGAAGGAATACACTGTCCTCCTCCTTGCTGCCAGGCCTCATCTCCATAGCAACCAGCCTAATCCAGTACCTGTAACTTTTCCCCGTATTCCCCAATCCAATCTGTGTTCTCTGGCGATGTTGATGTACTGGCTTTTGATTTTTTTTTTCTTTTTAATTTCTGTTGAATTTATGCAATGGCTTTACGTTTTTCTGGAAGCATTTTTTGTTTTGAATTTTAACTTTAAGATTCCTCACATATCAAACTCATACAATTTACTGTGTGAGGCGAGAAGACCTTATAACTATGGCCCTTTTTGCATGGCATTTTCCATGTGAAAGAGAGCCTGGAGTGTCGCACGATTGTGAGGAACGATCTGCACGACACGCTCACAATCGCGCGACGCTCCAGGGGCCAGCAGGTGCCGATGGCGCACTTTTTCATTTTCGGCCAGAGGCCGAAAATGGTGCGCGATCGCATATTGCTCCCGGGTCCCGCGCGCACTTACCTGAAATGCGGAGCCTCCGGAGCAGCGCCGATCACGCTTCCTGCCCCAATGCAGCCTGGGAAATTCCTAGGCTGCGCTGCGGAAGGAAGAGGCGGGGCTCTTGCGCAAGCAGGCATCTCGTGCGGAGCTGAAGGACCCTGGACGTGAGAGCCTCTCGCCAGAGGCTGCTCACACAATCCCCGCACCCCAGCACCGGAAGACAGTAAGGTGCAGAAAGGGCCTATGTTGTGTATGTCACTTTAATTTTTCTAACATATACCTCCCAAATGTTTTCTGGCATCCTTGTTGATGGTAGGCCTCATCTCCATAACAACCAGCCTGAGGCCCAAGAGCTGAGAATTCTAAAGGCCCCTCCCTAAACTGCCAGCCCCAGGACTCCATAGAATCTTCACAGCCAGCCAATCATATGAAGTCTTCTCGCTTCACACAGCCAATCATATGAGGTCTTCGCCTGCCTGACACAGACAGACAAACTCACAAACTCACAGACAAACAGTGACTTTTATATAGTAGATTGTCGTTGTCTTGCTATGTTTTAACTGGTTTCAAATGTTATGATGGTTTGATTGCTTTTTAACTTTTGATGGTGTTGATTTTTAACTATGTTTGTTTTAACCGTTGTCAGCCTCCTTGAGTCCCAAACTGGGGAAAAGGTGGGATATAAATAAATAAGGAGGAAGAAGAGAAGTGACGCATATATTGCAGAAATGAACTTCTGCCACTCCAAACATTTCAAATATGTGTTTTTTTGGGGGGGGGAACAGATTCCATTAGAACAGTGACAAAGGTGTGTTATCAATTTCTTCTACATTCACCTTCCTTCTAAAGGTGATGAGGAAATAGATCTAAATGAATGCAGTATACTTTCATATATACCAGCTTCAGGGTGCTTGCATTTGTTCAGTGAAGACGGAATAAAAAAGACTGTCAAGACATGTGATTTCTGCATTTGAGAAAATAATGTTTGCAAATATAGTACTAAAAATAAAACAAAGCCCATATGCTTTCTTTTCAAGGAATTCACGGTGACGTTGAAGAATTTAAGGCCAATACCGATTGCTTATAATTGGATATTAATCATCGAGGTGTCTAGATGCTGCTAAAGTAACGAAACCTTGAGCCTGCACTTCATGATTGATGGTTATTAATAATGCTCTCCACATTGTTTTAGAAAGGCACCCATTGGTTATACAAAGGGAGTGGAGCTTTAAATTTGTAGCTGAAAGGGACAAATAGGATCCTTAAAGGTTAAAGAATGCAATCATTTGCTCACACTCTTGAAACTTAATACCTTTGGCTATTCAAGAAGCTAATTAAAACCCAGCTGGAACCAAGTCAATAGATGGTATTTCAAAGGAAAATGCATCACAACAGAAAGTGTAATTTGCAATGATTGGAGCATGGAACATTCAAAAGTTTAAAGACAACAGCTTTAGACAAAATTGTGCAAGTTTTTATGCACAACAGTATTGTAGATGCTGCTTAAAGTGAATTGAATAGCCAACAGAAGTACAAGTGTCTTGTACATATGTGACACCACCCTACAGACTGTTTTAAATTCTTGTTTGAGATATCATGCAGGAAAATCTAAGGAGAAAACAAGATGCATAATCAAGGATGAGGAACACATGACCCAACATTGCTCACCTTTGGCTATACTAGTTAGGGCTGCTAGGAGTTGCAGTGCAACAACACCTAAAAGGTCATATGTGTAGCATCTTTCTGCTAAATTAACATGGGAATTGCGCATCTCTCCAGTTATTGGGCACTAAATAATACATGTCCCTACACATAGAATAAGCTGAAAACTGCATTAAGCTATTAGACAACTATTTCACCACTCAATAACTGCAATAACTGCAATTTCATGCAACAACTCTCAGAATCGCCAAATCAGCATGGCCACTGGAAAAAGTAAGTATTACTATCATCATATGAAGATGATCATCTTTAAAATTTCAATAAGGTATAGATCTCCAAAATTTCTCCAAGGCTTTTATAAAATTTGACCATAATATCATTAAGGTTTTCACAGAGTTTGGAAATATTACTTTTGGAGTCTATAACATGTAAGAACAACATCGCCAGTGGCCATACTTGTTGGAGGATCATGGGATCTGTTGTCCAAAATGGTAATGCTTCCAAGTTCTGTGTAGACAGTGAATTTCTCTTGACTATCATGATGGTTTACACAAAGGGGTATGTGAAGTGGCCCTTTCTAAATCATCCATTTCCTAATATATGTAGGAATCATCTTTGCATAAATTAGCTGTATGTGAGTTCACATCAATCACCTGGATACGCTTATGATCTCGGGAAAGGATTGGGTATCACTTAGAGTTGGGAGGGACCTTGGAATTCATCTATTCCAGTCCCTGCTCAGTGCAGATTCTGCAATGCAGGATGCACCTGTAGCATCCTTGATAATTTGCCATCCAGCTTCTGCTTAAATATATCCAATCAAGGATAACCCATTATCTCCTGGGACAGTCTGATTCATTGCTGACCAGTGCTTATTCTCAGGAAATGTCTTTCTTACACCAAAATCTACAGTTTCGCTACAGCTGGCACCCATTCATTTTAGCTTTTCCAAGACAGAGCAAAAGAGAACAAATCTGTTTAATATTCTGCATTCAAAAGACTCTGCAGGGACCTGGCTCAGTGATATGGCCCACAGAATAGATTATCATCCACCCCCATATAGGAAGCCAGACCTCTTAGAAGACAGACATTTTAGAAGAGGTCATGGCTCAGAGACTGAATGTATCTGATCTCCTGCTCAGTCTCTGTTCTTCCTAGCAGTAGGACCCCAACAAAATCCTGATGTATCTATTGTGAGTGTTGGGGTAAGATAAGGATAGGAAGAAAGTGTGTAGGCTTCAGCATTCAAAAATTTTAAGGCACTAAAAATTAAATATTTTAGTTCTTTTTTGGAAATAGGAAAGCATTATTTTCAAACTTTAACTGTAAAGAGAACTTACACTTGGGGGCCACTAGAAAAGTAGCTCTAACTAATTACTTGTTAAAAGGAACTTTCAGCATTCTACAAGACCATACTGGACAAGGTGGATCCAGGGACTCATCTAATATATAAAAGTCAAAGTTTGTTTGTGTAAGGTGAAGACCTCATATAATCAGCTGTGTCAGGTGAAGACCTCATATAATTGGCTGCCTAAGAAGATTCTATGGAATCCTGGGGTTTGCATTTTAGGGAGGGGCCTTTAGAATTCTCAGCCAGAGAGCTCTTGGGCTTCAGTCAACTATGTCTGCCTTGAATAGGCAGGTTGCTATGGAGACAAGGCCCAGCAGCAAGGAGGAAGGCAGCGTATTCCCTCAGGAACCCAACCTCTGTATGTTAATAACTCTGAATACAGATTGGATTGGGAAATATGGGGAAAAGTTACAGGTACTGGACAAGACAGTTTGGGGAATTAGAGACACAGGATCTCAAATCTTTCTAACAAGTATTACCTATGAGAAAATAAAATACCGGCCCACACCAGCTATATACACTAGTGTATTATAAGAGACAGTCCCTTGAAGAGACAGTCCCTTCCATAATCCAGACTTTTGGATTGACATATAGCCTCTGTGTCAAAGATATATTATCTAGTGTAAGTTCAAGTGTAAAGGCTCCATTTAATATAAGGTAACAATACTTCATCTCTGGTGTTCAGAATTTGTACTCTCTGTTGCTGACATAACTTCAATATTAGCACACCATGATTTATAGCTGTATTGCTTGAATAAAGATTCAGACAAACCTGTGGGGCTGCTCAATACAAGAAAAACTGGCTAGAAGAGAGAAAGGCGGTGCACTCACAAAAAACAAAAAAGAGGTTCTCAAATCTATTCACAGGGAAAATGCAGTGTTAAGATGGTAACATGCCTTAAGAATATGAATAATGACCCTCCAAAACCTACCCAATCCTCATCAACTTGAATATGATAGGAAGTAATTGGGGGAAAAATCATTTCACTTGACCTTAGGATGGTTTCAGACAGCTTAGAGTCAAGCCCCACCTTAAGTTAATTATTTAGTATGAAGATCTATTTTTTTCCTCACTGTTTACTCCACAGTAAGTGTACCCCTATCCAGACTGGGCTCATTCCATGTGAAGAGGTATGATTTAATTTGCTTCCCCCGTAACACACAGCTCCTTCCATCCTGAAATCTGCCCTCCCAACAGCTGTTTTTTAAAGGTGGGGAGAACACTCTATTGGCACCAGTCCTTTTTTTAAAAGCTGCCAAGTCATTGCTGGGGGGTTCAGAGAGAAACACTTGGGGAAGCAAGATTACATCAGAGCTTTGAAAGTTACTTATAGTTCCCAAAGTGGTATTCAAAGACATAGCCGTTTTAGTCTGTATCAGCATAAAAAGAAATGTTGTAGCACTGTTGAGACTAACTAGGAGAAAGAAGTTTGTAGCATAAGCTTTCATAGACTCAGTTCACTCACTTACTGTCACAGTTGCAGTTTTAAAGGTAATTATTTGCATTCATACTTTTGAAAAACCAACTAGAATAATTACTTTTTAGTTACATTTTCAAAATTTGAATGCTGCAAGCTGTCCTGTGAAACAAAACAGATTCTCCTTCCATCCACCTTCTTGTTATCGCAACACCCACAAGATAGCATGGGGCAGCAGCACAAGAAGGTACAGCATGAGACAGCACTTGAACCATGTGGTATCCCTCCACCAGTTAGAAGGTGAAACCCCTGTAAAATGTTACAGTTACACTGCAAAAAGAGTGGCGTTCTCTCTCATTAAATTACTATTGTAATGGAATGCAGTTTTGTTGTGAGGAAAAGCAATCAAATGATAAATAACTGGTTATGTGTAATTGGTCATTTCCAAGCCGTGGATTACATTTCCTTTCCTACATGTAATGGTCCTGATCCAGGCAGAAACCATTAGGTCACTGCAGACTATTTGTCCATCTAACCCAGTACTGTTTTCTCCCTAACTGGCACCATCTTAACGGCAAATGTCTGTAACATCATTTGCCACCTTATTCCTTTAAATAGAGATGCCTGGGATTCAATCTTGGACCTTCTACTTGCAAGGCATGTGCCCTGCTGCTAATTTTTCTGAATTCTAGAATTTACTCTCCAGCTTTTTAAACAGAAGCACTATTCCTTTTTCCCAAAAAATGATTCTCAGAGCTGCTGTATGCATTACAGTTCACCATTCAGTCTGGAACTCAGCATGGTGAGGTTGAAAACCCATCTAGAGTTCTGTACAAATATCCACGTATTAATGAACCCTCACTTCTACTTGTGGATCTTCTGCCCTCCACTTTATTTTTCTTTTGTTTTCAATAAACATACAACTGCCCTCAGTGACCATAGACTTAACTGGTAGGCTGAATTCAAGGTTCCTTCATGCACTGTTCATTTGAATAAACGGGAGGACACAAGCTCTATGTTACAACAGCTTCCTAGGATATTGGTTTATTTCCTCGCAGAATTCAAAATGCTGGCTGTGACTTGTTAAAACTCTATGGAGATTGAATGCAGCCTATCTGAAGAATCGCATCTCTGGAAGATATGACCCTGGCTAAATTTTAAGAACTTCAGAGAAGGCCTTTCTTTCGGTCTTGAAAATTCAAGAGATGCCCTCCTCTGTAGCCTTTCCCCAGTTGTGGGTCTCACTTCCAAGTGAATGTAACTTGGTCCCCTCCTTATTGTCCTTCAACCAATGTGCAAAGACTTCTCAGACAAACTTTTGGCAACTAAGAAACTGCTGAGAAAGGAGATCTATTTTTAACCTTTTTTTCAGATGTATTTTTAAAATTGTTTTTAATTCATTTTTTGTTATAATGGTGGGCAAAGTACAGGGTAAGGGCCACAATGTATCCTCCAAGGCAATTTTTGCAGCCTCACATTTACAGTACCACCCCATACACTGTCTCCGCCCAGATTACCAAGCTCCCATCCCCAAATGACCTTTTCAAAATAGTAAAGAAGTCAAGAGTAAACATTACAATTAGTTGTTCCAAACCCACCCATTCCCAAACATAATGCATTACCACTGGTGATATCTGCTGTTTCTTGACACAGAGCCAGAGTGCAGCAGCTTTGCTGCAACCAAAAAAGTGTAATACTAGCCATACTGGATATGTATTCTGTCTAATGCCAGAAGTAGTATTCCTCTATATATTAGCTGCTGGAAAGCACATGTGGGACAGGAGGTTGTACTGCATGTGCTGGTTTGTAATACATAGACAACTGGTTGGCCAGTGTATGAACAGAATACTGGGTAAGATAGGTCTTTGATCTGATCCAACACAGTTATTCTTACATTCTTATGTGTACATTTGGCCTGTGCATGAATGGGAGATCACCTAGGGGTGCAGCATACTGACATTTCTACCTGGCTTTCTCCAGAGTGATAATCAGAAGCAGGATCCCTGTCACCATTCCTCCTTACACCAAAGATCACTAGCAGAAGGAGCTGGAAGCTTTAATGTGCACAACCTCAATCAAGTAAGAGAACAGACCTCAATTGCTCACAGTTGCTGCTGCCCAGTAAAACAGGATTGGGGAGATTTAACAATGGTGGTAATAATACCACAATCATGAAAATGTTGGGGCTTTGAATACAAATCAGTTATGGATATAACTCTAGGATACACATCTGTAACTGTGATAGTGAATTCTAGCTATCTTTATTGTGTCCTATGCATAGCATTCAAGAGTCTTAGATGGAAAATTCATATCATGAACTTGAGGAATATGCTTCCTCTATTTCATAAGATTCAAGTCAAAGGAAAAACAACAGTGTCAAGTTTGCCACAGTATCTCTGACAGCAAACAACCAGCTATGCACATTGCATGCCATCATCTGCACTTTTCTGAGCAAATACATTTGGCTAAAGTTGGCTTCAGGATTATCTTCTTACTGTAAATGGAGCTCAAAAGGATGTGTGATAGCCAGGGTAAACAAAAAGAGAATTCCTATGAATTTGGTTTGTTCTCCTGAAACAAACAGCAACACATGGAAACTCTCTGAGCTAAGCCTGCTGTTTGTGGCTTGCTTTGGTTTATTTCATCTTGCTGCAGAACTGTCAGCCGCAGGTAAATTGGAAGATGTGAACATTTCAGTGCAGTTTTTTGTGTCTGTCTGTCTGTTTTTCTCCAATCAGATAAAGAGTTCCTAGCATGACCGCTTCTTAATTTTTGTCATATCAAACCACTTTTCTTATGTGTTCTGTTTGAGGGAGGAGCTCTGATACCTAATTATGAATTTCCAGGCTTTCATCTTGCTTATCAGTGATAAAATACTTTACGGTGTTTTAAATTGCAAACAATTAAATCTTGACATTTTGAAACGGAAAGCTCTTCTGATCCAAAACACAGGAGTTCTTGTATTCAGGGTTGACAGTTTACTCATACAGATCTCAATGGAAACTTGCTACATAACCACACACTCCATACACCTTTGCACTGAGCTGCTTCCTCTGTATTTAATGCTCTTTAGTCCTCTGTCTGTGACCATGGCTGAGGTAAGGAACAATGTCAGATAACTAAAGAGGCTTCATAAAGGTTTATGGTAACTCCTACATTCACCCTGCTCTAATCTGTGCTTCAAAAGTGCTACAAATACCTACTTCACGGGGGATGTAAACATGGTACAAAAGAATACTACAGCAAAGATGCCTTCAACTCTTGTGGACGGAGGGGATCTGTCCTTTCAGTTTTGTATCTTTAACACTTACCCTCTCCAAGAGGTCCACTATTACCATGTGGCACCCTTGGGCAGCAGCTGGAGTAACAGTACACTTGTGGGGCTCACTGTAAGGCCTCCCCAATATGCTTGACTCTCCCCCCCCCCCCAGCACTCAGTGAGGCCACCATTTTCATTTCTCACAACGTACTGGAACTAGGATAGCCAAGCTGAAAACTGGAGATGGCTCCTGTATCTTTAATGATCATATAGAAGACAGAATTTCAGCAGGTGTTGCTTGCCATGCAACCAGGTAAAAAATAACACTTGCTGAAATGCCTTCTTCTACACAATCATTAAACGTACAGGAGCTGCCTCTAGTTTTCACTCTGGCAACCATAGCTACAGCAAAGCTACATTGAAGATATATATGCTGATGATTTGGCACCCGTGAGAGAAGCACTGCTAGCACTGGCTGAGCTGTGGTGTCCCATAAGCACAGAAGGCCAGTATCTAAGCAAAGGCTAGAATCTCTAGGCCAGAGATATGCAGAGTGCAGCCTCCCTCCAAGAGTACTATTGTGGCCCTCACCACCTCCATAATCCACAGACTTGCCTTTTTCTGGCAAAAAAGAAAAAAAAAAGAGGCTGAATTGCTGTTCCTGGAAGTCTCTGGGGCAACAGTTTACCTTTTAAAGAGGTTGCAAGGCATCCCTATACTGTATAACATAAAAAAATACTCTTATTTGACAACGAGAAGTGGACTTCTGGGCCCTTTGGGGTTCTTGTTTTATTTTCCATTAGTCTATGAAGCCTAGGAGGGTCCTAGGTCATAAAAGCAGCCCCTGTCCAGCCCTGCTCTAGGGTCTCCTCCAGGCAGAAGCTGATCCTGCTCTCCCTATCTACGCAAAATCCATGTATCAACAGATTCTGCTCTCTTGTTCTTCCATTCCTGGTTTTGTGCTTTCCCCAGACAATTCCCTCTCCTCTTAACCACCCTTTCCCTAAAAGATGTGTGACTCTTCCAGCTATCTCCATTCTCAGCTCCTGATTGTTCCTTACTCTCCTATGCCTGTTTGCACCAAGCTGAGATTATAAGCATAACACCATCTTCCACACCACAGAGCAAGTGAAAATAGCAATAATAACTCCAAGACATACTATACAAGAACCTGGGCACCCAAGTCCACATTCTCAGCTAGGTATGTAAAGAAACAGCCAATATCCCATTCATGTTGAAGGCAGGCTACCTCGATCCGGTGAGACAGCCTGTTGAAGACTGCCCAACCTTTACAACAGTTCTTTCCTCCTTTACAAAAGCACCAGGTGCTTTTTTCACATCTTGCTTGCAAAAGTGTCTCTAGAGGTGTGAAGCTAAGCACATGCACACACGGCAAGAAAAAAAGACAGGCTGGTTGTTCACAAAATGCAAACTACCCATTTAATACTTCTAGCTTTTAACAGCCCATGCAAGAAGGAAGCAGTTATGGTAGTTTTAAATGTCACGCATTTGCAGAAATGAGAAAGAATCAACCTTCAAAAAAAAAAAGTCCCCACTATGGCCATTTCCGCATGACACTCTTATAGCGCGATGATTCCACTTTCAACCTCCTATGGAATTCTGGGGTTTGCAGTTGGCCCCTCCCGGAACTGCAAACCCCACTGGCCCCTCCCGGAATGGCAAACCCCAGGATTCCATAGGAGGTTGAAAGTGGAATCATCGCACTATAAGAGTGTTGTACGGAAATGTTCCATGTCATGGTATGGATAAAAATGTTGGTGCTTTCTTATTTAGTATGTGAGGATGAATCAGGATGCTGTTTATATGCTTGTTCTCAACCCCCTTCTTATTCCATCTCCCAAGTTCCTGGCATGATGAAGCAATAAAAGGATTCTGCTGCATTATTGACAAATACAGTACAGGATACACCTTGTCTCACGCACAACCAGATTCACAGGTTGAAGCAAGGGATGTCACACCGTGACCTCACCTACCCTCTTCTCCTCCTGTACTCCGCCTCCTTACTTAATGGAAGCAGGAGATCATTTATCATGCCTTTTCTTCCTCCACACCCAAGGCCAGATCCCAGGCTCCTTAAGAGGGGAAACTGGGAGACTTGCCCTTCCTGGTGCAGCTGTGTAAGGACACGTCTAATTCAGTTAGAAACAAACAACTTCCCTGCCCTGAATTTAAATAATCTTAGGTAACTGCAATTATTAATACAGGCAAAAATGCATTTGCCATTGTATGCCAAATTTGTACCTGCAGTAACAAAGGCTGCGTGTGGAAATCAGCATTAAGAACATGATGGCAGAGACTCCTGTTTGTATCCAGTCTCTACTGCTGTCAGCTGTTATTTACCCCTGTCAACACTAGAGCCTTTAAATTTAGAAGGTTCTGTTATTCTAATACAGATATATAACCTGCAGCCTTTAAGTGTGTGTGTGTGTTAATGTAGACTTAGATACAGATCAAGATAATAGAGTACAATAATAAAATATTTTGTTTCCATATTTTTTTAAAAAAAACCCTCAACTGCTCATTCTTACAACTAAGGAAAGAAAAACAATAACATAAATATACAGTTTTTAGCATTCTCTTTCTCCTTCTCTCTGTCTCTCCCTCTGTTACACACACGCACACACACACAGAACCCTGCTTCATTTTTTCCATAAAATATTTAAAATCAGGTATTATTTTAGACATGACTATTCTTTTTTAATTTAATCTATGATATTACAGTGTGTAAATGGTTAACAGAGCATATAAATTAGCATTTATAAAAATCAATTACATTGTCTCATACGACAGAAGAGAAGCCAAGACCTTCATCATGGGATCATTTGTATTTATCTGTTAATTATAAGCTGTAATTGTCTCTTCTTATCATTTTAATTTGCATAAACTGCATAACTTCAGCATTTAACAGGTTTTGATGCTTGGATACAATTATACTTTAAGCATTCTTTCTTGAAACATTCATTATTAATTATGGCATTAAAATTAGCCGTTTTGATAATTGACCTTGGTTTTTCCTTGCTTTCTCCTCATCTGGCCAATGAGGTCATTCATCTCATGATTATGCATGCTTTGTAACTTCTTATTGCTTGTGCCCTAAGTTTTAATTGTACTTTATAGCCTGTCACTTTTTACACAGCTAAGTTTATTTGTATTTTTTTGACTGAGCATGGAACATTCTCTGGGTTCTTCAGAAACTGTCTAAAACAGATTTAAATCCATAGAGAGACTGGTAAGAACTGAGTCCCATCTGGAGAGAAAGGAGGGATTAAAATCAAATAGAAATAAATAAAAATAAATAAATTCCTTCAGAACTTAAAACATTTTGAGGGACAGCTGCATCTGTATGTCCAGTAGCAAAACCAATTGAAACTCTTGTAGCACCTTAAAACTATAAAAACCAAGAACTAATTATGATATATGCTTTTGTGGATTACAGTCTGTTTCATCAGGACCATTGAAAGCCACTGGAACCCTACAGGGAGGAACTAAGACAGCTCTAACTTTCCTGATAAAATGTGGAGTAAGCATAAAGATCAAGGCCTTTTCATACTACACAATTACAGCAGTATGATTCCACTTTAACTGCCATCCTATGGAATCTTGGGAGCTGGAGTTTAACGAAGGGTATTTAGAATTCTCACCTAGAGAACTCTAGTACTTCATTGAGGGACAAAATATGGGGTACTATATGACGCAGCCATGGCAGTTAAAGTAAAATAATAGCACTATAATTGTGTAGTGTGAAGGGGCTCCAGAACTCCTGTGGCCAGCTGCTGCAGCCTAACAGCAGCCATGTAGGTTGCTTTGCAAGAGAAGGAAATTATCATAAAAGTAATCACAGAGCATTAAGGCAGTGGTGGGAGGATGTACAGCAATTATGAAAGCCAAAATGTGAAGTTATATTTGAGGAAATGGAGCAACAAAGCAGTTTGGCTATGAGCACTAATTGTGACAGTCACAGCTTCTTCAGAGCTTAATCCCTATATATTGGGAATTTTAGGGGATTATATCTCAATGCATACTGTATTATTTTATTTTTCCTGAATCTCATCAGCCATTTTGTTCTCATCTAAACTGGAGATACGCTTCTGGACTTCTTTTCGGTATGCTTGAGAGGTCATGCTCCTTCTACAAATTTGCTAATTCAAGTTTGCCTCATAACTCAGGTCATTCGCTTATGAATTTTAAATGGTGTCAGTCCCTATATAAATTTTTAGGACACTTTGCTTTCTGTTGTGAAAACTGTTCCTATATTCTCAGTTATTCTTTTTTTAAAAACAGTAACCAATAACCAATCAGCCCTTTAAACCTATACCTGCTAAGTTTTCTTAGACAACTTTGGTAAGAGACTTTCTTTCTTTCTTTAAAATCCTTCTGCCTCATCTTTCTTTATACATTTCAATCCTAGTAACAGCATGGTAATAAAATACAATTGAAACCAATACAAACCCATAAACAAAAACAAAACTACATCTAAAAAAAGTCTAGGAAACACAGCATAGCAACAAGTAATACCAAAGTGTTAATTCATGTCTTTAAGGCAGCTGTCCAAGGTGCCGAACGAACCTATTTGGGGAACAGGGTCAGTACCATGTTTAGGCCCTCTGAAGTATGGAGAAAAAACCAAAGCAGATTCATCTTACCCCTGACATGGATGCCACCTATCACACCTGATTAAAATAGACCCATGTCCTCCACTGAAATGAAAAGCATCAGCCACCACCATAGAAAGACGTGGCTTCCCATAGCAAAATGTTCTTGTTTTCCTTCTCTCCAGCACCGCACACCACCCAAAACTCTACTCTAGAGGGTTTCCCAGCAGGTAGT
The DNA here is from genome assembly GCA_030412105.1 of Cyclura pinguis. Lineage (NCBI taxonomy): Eukaryota > Metazoa > Chordata > Lepidosauria > Squamata > Iguanidae > Cyclura > Cyclura pinguis. The sequence goes on from CM059599.1 coordinate 342,946,536, forward strand.
GAGGGCATGGAGGAGCTGCATGGGGGCAGGAAGAAATTACCCTTCTTGTATCTGTCATCCATCAGCCAGGGTGCCCAACTGGATCCTTGCCAATGTGATCACAGTATGATATTGAACCTAGAATTCAAGCTCAAAATATACTCCATTAACACAGATGTTGCAAAGATTACAAGATGTGTCAAGAGTTCAAGTTAGCATGAAAGAGCAACGCTCTCCCATTCAGCAGAACAGAGTTCAGCCCTCAGTCAACAGAGTATAAGAGGTGGCAAATTCCAGGAGTTCCCATATATGCACACTGCTCCAAAGCGTCTTATTGGCCATACTCTGCCTCTTGCATATGTTGAAGTTGGGAAGCATGTGACCTGCCTCTCCAGAGTGGGGCACTGGCACTCTCCAGAGAGCTACCACAGGTGTCTTCCTGCTGTAAACAGCACCACTGCATTGAAACAGCTAGTGCACACACCTCTCCAGAGAAAACCTCAGAGGAGGACCTCAGAAATAGGTATTATGGGAGAGGATTCCCCACTCAGCCATGGAAATCTACTTGGTGACCTTGGGTGCTCACATTCTCTTAGCCCCAGAAGACCCCATAATAGTTTTGCCTTAGGGTCACCATACATGAGAAACAACTTGAAGGCATGCAACAACAACAACAACAACACCAACAACAGCAACTCTTTGGAATTTGTGTCACAACATCATAAGCACAGTCCAGGGGAATGATATCTACCAATGCATGAAAAAGATTTCTGAGGAAGGACCCCTCTCAGGCTTTTAGCTCTGTGGGGAGCAGCACCAATTTATGCCACTTGTTTGTTCTGCCCTCTACAGAACTTACCTGCCTTCTACCTCACTCCCAGGGTAAAATAGAGAACAGATAGTAATAAAGGAAGAAGCGGCAGTAACACTGAGGTGCCAGTGGCTCTTGTTCCTCCCTAAAGAGCCCATGGCATCGAATATACTAATAATTCATCCATCCTAGAAATATGAGTTTTTTTCCCCCAAATATTACTAGAGAGTTATGTGAAAGGAGCACAGGCTGCAATGGCTCTTATGTCCCAAAGGTAACCTTTGTTTTCATTATTAAATTTAAAATGCTGATGAGGTAACTAAGAAGTCAGACTGTAGCACAGTGGTTGAGCACATGACTGACATATAGATAATCCCTACCTCCATTCCTGCCTTCTCTGTTACAAACGAAGATGAAGGAGGAAGAGGATCAGGTAACAAGTGATAGGAAAGACCTCTTTTTGAGATCCTGAAGGGTCATCAGCAGTCAAAGAATAGGCAATACAGGGCTAGAAGTATAAAAAGCAGAACCTACTTTTTTAAACTACAAATCCCAGAATCCCCTCATGACTGCTGGAAGGTTCTAGGCATTATAGTTCAAAAAAAGTAACTTTTCCAAGTTCAGATAAAAACTATGCTGCTAAAAAGCAGCTTTAGGTGCTCCTTTCATGTTCAGCAAGTTTGGATTGATGCTAATGTTAGATTTTCTGCCTTTCAGTTCTTTGATCATATTTGTGATTTGTTATAAAATTTCAGCTGCTCTCACTTCTGCTTGACAAAGTCCTTCAGATGCCCTCCCTGCAGAGGCTGCATTCTTTTCCATTTGTTTGTCCCTTACTTAATCCATCATGAATATTTGATATGAATCCTTATAGTAGGGTTTTTAAACAGCTTCATATCCCCCTAAAGAGACCTTCCTCATTGTACCTTTCTGCTCCATGTGAATTAATCCATTAATTAAAATAAAATAAAATAATGATTGCTTTGGATTTTCCACACAATTCTCCACTTGTATTGAATGTGACAATGGTGATGAGATCACAGTTACCAATCCATTATATAGCTTGTCCCCACTCCTGAGCAAGATCATTTTTTCATTCTTCTTGTTCTGGGACAATATCCCCAGTTTGGATAGTCAGGTCAAACACGGTCACAGAATCAAAAAAGGGAGAGGAAGTTCCTGACTTAAGTTATGACATGGCCCATTGTTACTCTAGAAGCTCAAACATACTCAATTTTCTTTCCTTTAAATGTTTTTGTGTATAAGTTCCCAGTCAATCAGGCCTGAAGAGAGCAATAATGGTTTTCCTCACATATCCTCATATTTAGAAATGGTTCTCAATAATGTATACCTCAGCTTAATATCTGGATGCTAATACTTGTCCAAGAAAATTACAAAACCCCATGGATTTGTTTAAACATAGCTGTTCCTAATGTTTCACTATCCTGTTTTTTCCCAAAGAAACATAACTACACAGTAGGTGTTACAGAGATCTCTCTGCTGCAAGAGACAGGATTATGGTAACATTATGCTGTGAAACACACATGATAACTGGAAATGTGGTCAGCTCAACAACTGTTTATCAGCAGGAAATGTAACCTTATCAAACACCATTCTCTCTTTTGGACAACATACCTGCCAAGATGGGTTGGATGGCTTCCAGGAGCCGAGGTTCAGTGTGAGGTGGCTTCTAAGGTTCCATCTAAGAGACTTTCAGTGCAGTCTGCCAGTATGTTTACACAGTCTGTCTTCTTTTAAAAATAAACCTATCAAGGCAGTGTCCATGTGGTAGTGGTTTTTGATGAGTTTAAAAATTTGGTCTGGTAGCTGCAAAGCAAAAGGAAAATAATGAGGATGAGGATAAAGAAAAGTTGGCCACTTTCTCTTCTACCAGCAGCAGATTTCTCTGAATGGTTCAGAATGTCCCACTGAATTATTGAGTGAAACGTGTGGGCCAATTCTCCCTCTTTCTGAAACTATCATCATTACTTCTCCCATTATTCCAAGCATCAGCAGAGGATTCCAACAGAGATAAAACTCTTTCATTTGGACTACAATTGGCAAGTTTTATCTATACAGCAACTGAAAAGTTTTTTCAGATGTAACAGCACAAGGGCTTTTTGAGAAATTCAATGTTCTCTGCCTAAGAAAAGAGCAGTTCGCTTCACACAGGACACAGGCAACCTGGATCTCAAAGGAAGTTACTTTTCTGTTGCTAATGGAATTGAAGTTTTATTACCTGTCTTTTATTGCCCTTTGTCCCTGGTTCTCACATAGCCAAGAAACGGAGTAGCCTCTGCCTGCACTGAGATCCTTCGAGAACATCTGAACTACAACAGAAGTAACATCTGATACAAAAGACAGGCCTCCACCATGGTCACTTTTCTGTATGCTTTTTTTTTTAACATGAAGGGGAAATGCAGCACGTAATAGGTAGGGAGGTGGTACAGGAATACCTGGCCACACTGGATGAATTCAAGTCTCCAGGGCCAGATGAATTGCATCCTAGGATATTAAAAGAACTGGCAAAGGTCATTTTGGAACCGCTTGCTATAATCTTTGAGAAATCTTGGAGGACAAGAGAAGTTCCAGCAGACTGCAGGAGGGCAAATGTTGTCCCCATCTTCAAGAAGGGAAAAAAAGAGGACCCAAATAATTATCGCCCAGTCAGCCTGACATCGGTACCCGGAAAGATCCTGGAGCAGATCATTAAACACTCAGTTTGTAATTATTCAGAAAGCAATGCAGTAATCATGAGAAGTCAACATGGATTTCTCAAAAACAAGTCATGCCAGACTAATCTTATCTCTTTTTATGATAGAGTCACTAGCTTGATAGATGAAGGGAATGCTGTGGATGTAGCATTTCTCGATTTCAGTAAGGCCTTTGACAAAGTTCCCCATGACATTCTTGCAAAGAAGCTAGTAAAATGTGGGCTGGACAGGGCTACTGTCAGGTGGATCTGTAACTGGTTGACTGACCGTTCCCAAAGGGTGCTCACCAATGGCTGCTTTTCATCCTGGAGAGAAGTGACTAGCGGGGTGCCACAGGGTTCTGTCCTGGGCCCAGTGCTGTTCAATACCTTCATCAAAGACTTGGATGAAGGAATAGAGGGCATGCTCATCAAATTTGCAGATGACACCAAATTGGGAGGGGTTGCTAATACGCCAGAGGACAGGATCAAAATTCAAAATGACCTGGACAGACTGGAGAGCTGGGCCAAAGCTAACAAAATGAAATTCAACAGAGAGAAGTGTAAAGTCCCACACTTAGGTAGAAAAAATGGAATGCAGAAATAGAGGATGGGGGACACGTGGCTGGATAGCAGTACGTGTGAAAGGGATCTAGGAGTCTTAATAGACCGCAAGCTGAACATGAGTCAGCAGTGTGATGTGGTAGCCAAGAAAGCCAATGCAATTCTCGGCCGCATCAATAGGAGTATGGTGTCTAGATCGAGGGAGGTACTGGTACCACTCTACTCTGCTTTGGTTAGACCTCATCTTGAATACTGTGTCCAGTTCTGGGCACCCCAATTCAAGAAGGACATGGTCAAGCTGGAGCAAGTCCAGAGGACAGCGACCAAAATGGTGAGGGGCCTGGAAGCCATGCCCTATGAGGATAGACTTAGAGAGCTGGGTATGTTTAGTCTGCAGAAGAGAAGGTTAAGAGGGGACGTGACAGCCATGTTTAAATATCTGAGGGGATGCCATGTAGAAGAGGGAAAGGGCTTCTTTTCTGCTGCTCCAGAGACCAGGACAAGGAGCAATGGATTCAAGCTGCATGAAAGGAGATTCCACCTGAACCTCAGGAAGAACTTCCTGACAGTCAGGGCTGTCCGGCAATGGAATATGCTGCCTCGGAGTGTAGTGGAGTCTCCTACTTTGGAGGTTTTTAAGCAGAGGCTGGATGGCCATCCGTCGGGAGTGCTTTGAGGGTGTTCCTGCATGGCAGGGGGTTGGACTCAATGGCCCCTGTGGTCTCTTCCAACTCTATATTTCTATGATTCTATGATTCTAAGCCAGTGGAGATTTGAAAGCTTGCATGTTGTATTTTATGCATTTTAGTTGACTAATACAGATATTGGTCTTCTGTGGATTTGGTATTTTGATGTATTTTGCTGCATGGCCAACACAGCTACCCCTGAATATGTTTCCTTAATCTTCTGGTTTCCCACTCTTTTGTTTCAGTATTTGTCCAGTAGTGAAATTAAAGCCTGCAAGATAACAAATTTAAACATTTGCCCTCATTCAGATCACAAGCTTAAATGTATGCTTTTTAAAAATCCATTAAAATGCTTCATGTTTCATTAAGACAAAGGCCCTTTTTGCACCCTACCTCGTTCTGGTGTCATCGCGAGGGGATCACGCGAGAAGCCTCTTGCAAAAGGCACTCACGTCTTTTCCACTTTTCCTCGGCACTAGCTCCGTGCTGGGTGGAAGGAAGCATGAGGTCTCCACCCCTTCCTTCCGCAGTGCAGCCGGGTACTTTCCCAGGCTGCGCTGTGGGAGGAAGCGTGATGGCCATGCATCTGGAGCCTCCACACACAAAGTAAGTGCGGGTGGAGCACAGGAGAGATGTGCGATCGCGCATCATTTTCGGCAACAAGCCGAAAATTATATACTGTGCAATCGCCGCGGAATGGCCTCAGGAGCATTGCGCAATTGCAAGGACGTTGTGTGGAATGGTCCTCACAATCCCACAGCACTCCTGAGGCCATTTCGCAACAGGACTGGTGTGCCAAAAGGGCCAAAGATGGGAATGCTTGACTCTCCAGATATTTTTGGACTGCCACTCTCATACGGCCTAACAGCCAAAGTGAATAATAATGAAATGATCGATGGAGCCACAGTCCAACAACATCTGAAACTCCACATGTCCTCCTCACTTGGTTTAGGAGAAAACAGATGTGAGCATTAAAAATCATAGAGCCAGCATTTTTGAACTGGAGTGCTCACAAATGTCAGGATTCTTATCTGAACATTGGCAAGCAAGAACAAGGCAAGCAAGAGCCATCTTGCAAGTATTGCCTTCTGCCTCAAAGCCCAGTCACCTGGGACACAGGGAGGAAGCAAGTAGTGGAAGCACTGGAGGACATTTCTCTACCCAAATCCTGGTAGAGCACCTTTCATTGTTGTAGATGGAGATGGAAGGGACCTTCCAGGCCCAGGATTTACAATAGGAGAATGATGCCATTTATGTCATCTCTGGCAATACAAGAGTGTATGATGCACCCAAGGCCACCCAGTGAGTTTCCATAGCTGAGCAAGGAATTAAAACTTGTACTATAGGGCAAAAGTGCCATTTTACTGATGCACTTGTACTCTAGAAATCTTTTTTTAAAAAATTAAAAAGAGAAAGGAGTGAAGGATACTTTTTGGTTCTGATATATACCTGAATTAAAAATAATCCACTTGAGGGTAGATGTAAAATATTGCCACTGGTGTTGGAGCTTGCCAGAAAATAATCTGGGAGAACAGAAAACCTGACAACTGCAACAAATACTACAACCTCCCAACACATTTGCCTCACTCAAAGGAGCCCTGTTTTAATTTTTGCAATCCACCTTGAATTCTAGGCCTGAGGAAAGAGCTATCTATCTATCTATCTATCTATCTATCTATCTATCTATCTATCTATCTATTAAATTTACAAACTAATATAACAAAACCAAAAAGACACAAGCAATTTTTGAATGGTATTGTTGAATTGTTGAATGGTAAGTCAACACACTGATTCAACTGCTCTACTTCTGTTGGGACTAACAATAGGATTCAAGCCTGTATCCTATGCAAACTTTCCCCAACCTGGTGTCTTCTAAACAACTTCCACTATCCCAATTTGCCATGATGGCAGGAGCTGATGAGGGCTGTAGTCTAAAACATATAGAGATGCCAGGTTGAGGGGAGTGGTATCCAGAGGTTCAGGGTCTGTCTCCTGCAGTTTCTGTAGAATTCCTTAGGGGGAAAGAGGCATTTATTTGTTTATCCGGGTTCTTTTCAAAGAAAGCAGACTTGGCCTTCAGGGTATCTGAGGTTTAAAGAGCCTCATTCAAGTGTTATTACTTGTCAGTAGTATAGCATAATAAATGTACCAGCTGTCTTCAGAATAAAATTCGCTGGTTGTGCATGTCTAAAATCCTGTGGTGTAAATTTATGAGTAGCCAAAACCCAAGGAGATGAATGAAAAAATAAACAATACACAGGCTTGTTTTTCTAACACTTGTATCAAGATGTCAAAAAAAAAATTTAATCCCATATTTTATGCATGAAAGTAGGTTTCATGTTCACTGTGATTTTTTTTTTAAAATAAACTCTTGCCTTGCCATCATAGATTATGGGTTAGGAAGCAAAGTCCTCCCTTCCTATTTTTGTGGGCACTATTATGACAATTGCAAGTACACTAGACCAACAATAATGTGTGTGCCTTTTTGTAATCATTTTAGATCATATTTGTTGGCTTGGACCCTCATTTCCATTCCATTTCACTGGTACACGGAGAGGTATATTTCACTGCAGGACCCCTTCCACGAGCATAGACCTCTCTCAGAAAATGGGCTGAAAATTTTGGACTAAACCATAGCTTAGTGACCAAGCATACATTGTTACTTAGACTGACTTCTAGATCTGGGCTGAAACTATGAAAAAGAAAGATGGGTAATAAATCCACAATATCTAAAGCAGGGATGGGTAAAGTGTAGCCCAGGAGTCATGGGGGGGGAGGTCAGATGTGACCTCCCCTAGTGTCCCCTGAGTTAAAAAAAAAATTCTCAAAATGTCTTTGCCCCCAAATCTCCTCTAGGGGCTTGAGGGGCATTTTCACTATGTTTGGAGTTTCTGGCCCATATTAGGTCCAGGGGAGGCTTTTTTAAAAACCAGAAGTGAACTGGAAGTGATTTCCAATCACTTACTTTGAAAAAAAAAAAGCCTTTCCTAAGCCTAAAAACATAGTGAAAATGCCTCCCACACCTGCTAGAAGGCGGGGGGGGGGGCATTGGGGGTTTTAAATTTTTTTTATGGTGGGGGGGTGTGGTGAGGGTCCATCCTTCCAAGGTCTCTGGTGGATTAATACTTTTAGGCTTGAAATTTGGTATTCTGTAACTTGCTCTAGAATTAAGACTGGCTCCTCCCTAAACTGGAAACCCCAGGATTCCATAGGACGTTGAAAGTGGAATAAGAGCACTATAACAGTCTCATGCGGAAATGACCTTGGTGTTGATTCGTATTTGGACACTCAAGACTCATCAAACAACCTTGCTTTATAACTGTTTGTTCTGCCTAGTACATGTCAGTGGTGCAGAAAGGAAGGACACTCGAAGATGTCTTCGGGAAAGACCCAGGATGTCGATTGGAAAACGCAGACCTAGGAATGTTAAGGGTCAGATAGACTGTAACATGTGAATAAACTGTGGCCCTTTCCGCACGAGGCGAGGGAATCGTTCCGTGCCGTTACCTACCGCTTCTTCTGGGGTCCGAAGCAACGCAGACTGTCCCTGAAGCCTTTCCTCAGGGCTCCTACTTGGTCCAGGGCGAATCGGAGCAGTGCGAGGTCTGTAGATCTGCACTGCTCCGGCTTCCAAAATGGTGGCTTCCGGGTGGTCATGGGTCCCGACCAACTGCTGAAGCTCGCCATGCCTAAAGCCCGCCCTCCACAGATCGCAGGTTCGCATTGGTGTGAGCCTGTGAATCTGCACAAGGGAGCAGGAACGCAATGGTGCGTTCCAGGAAAATAAAGACCTATTTTTTGCGGTCTTTAGAAAACATGCTGGAGGACCACTTGGGGTCGTTTTGGAGCGGACTGAGGTGCGGATCTCCGGTAAGTAGTCCGCTCCTAGTCCGCTCCAAGGTGCAGACGACCTCCGCGAGAGGACGCACTGCCCCATTCTAATTGCCTGGTGCGGAAAGGGCCTGTGACTCTGCTAATGCTAATGCATGAATTTTCTTTTATGTAAGCATGAAAATGGTCTAAGAAGGGAAGCCTGAAAGAATAAAATCATCCTTCCTTGTCACTACTGTCAGTAGTACAGTGATGATATTTGGATGGATCCTTTGGGCAAAGTTACTGTATGAGTGTATTTTCTTTTACTCTCTTACTTTCACATTTACTCTTCCTACTTTGTGTTTGGGGTTTAATCCAGCTCCGTGTCCACCTGGGGACACAGTGAAGGTGTGGTTTATTTATCCACTCTAACAATGTGACCTCCTAAGCTCCCACAGTTTCCCACCCCTGATTTAAAGCATCTGTGCCTTTAGAGCCAGAATATCTGAAAAACCATCTCATTCCATATAACACTGCTCACAGTATGAAACTATGCGGTGTGTTACATCTAGCTAAGAAGGGAAGACTTTTTCTGTAGTGGCACATTGATTATTGAACTCCATCCTAGGGAAGTCTGGATGGCACTTTTCAACAGGCAGTCAAGACTGTACCATTTTCACTAAAATGATAATTTTAGGTTTTGAAAGAGTTTTTAAACTGTTTTGACAGAATTTTTCTGTTCTATTTTTATGTTTTGTATTGTGATTATTATTGTATGCCACCTGTGGGGCACAAAAATGATTTATAAAAACTTGAATAAATAAGTAGGAAAGCTGAGGACCATTTCAGCCTACCATTCAACCACACCTAATTTTCATCCTGGGTGTGGGCCTTTTGACTCAGTATTGTAGCAGCAGAATGAAAGAAGGCAAGGGCTGCTTCTCCATTACATCTAATTAGCCCAAGCTATGGAAAGACCCATAAAGCAGAAACCTAGAATGGAAGCATTGTCTCTTTTAGCTTTTGGTTTCTCATAAGACTGTGAAACTGATGGAGTTAGCAGTGCTGCATGCTTATACGGACATCGCCTGCTTTTCAGTGACTCCTTTTTTGATGTTCTGCTCTTTTGACTGTTGTAAATTATAGACATGTACCATTCTTTTGACACAGGTTTCTGTTCTTTTGTCATTTTTTCTCCTCTTGCCTTCTTCCTGTAGAGGACATAAGGGAATTATGGAGGGTCGCTTGGCAAGCCTCCATAATTCCCTCATGTTCCCTACAGGAAGAAGGCAAGACAAGAAGAAATGTCAAATGACTGAGTTCTCCTTTTCAACCAATTCCGCTTTCTGACACTACCCTGGTCCCTAACCTGTCTGATGAGCAGGGATGCCTGTACTCACTATCTGCTAGTTTACTGTTTCCTGCTTTTCCACATCCCTTTTTTTCCTATATCACATTCACTTGTAGCTATGCTCTCCCTCCCTCCCTGCACGAGTTTTGTAAGTAAAGATACTCTTATACGTTTTACAGGGAAGACTAAAGGAAGACTTGTTTCCTTTCTCTGCTACAGCCTTCGGGAAGGCACGTGGGACTGGTTGTTGTTCAACTTTTGCCTTATGAATTTTATTTCACTGCTTGAGATATCTATCACTCTTTCTTACATTACCCAACAGGAACTGAACTGTTCCTTGTCACAGGTAACCTGTAATTTTTGCTTCCAGGTGAATGATCTGAGTGTCTTTTGCAATTGCCTATCTATAGCTGTATTTGTATTTGTATTACACACATTTCTTGTTTTATTACTGTAAGTGGTGTGTGTGTGTGTGTGTGTGTGTGTACATGTATATATGTGTATAATCTCTTCTCCCTGTCCCTCCTTATATTTGTATTTTATCTGGTTGAATCCAGAGCTGAATGACTACCTTCCACAACTCTGGACACAATCTATTATTTTGATACTGTGATACTAACTGTATAGATTCTTGATACAAAAATAAATATATAACATATCCAAAAATCCTTCTGATTAAGGGAGAGACTCACACCTGGCAGAGTCCCCTGTTAGGGGGAAAGGTAATTTTTATTAATTCCCCTTTTCCCTGAAGCAGCCTGCCTTCCCTACCCACCAAGCTGCTCACTGTGGACCCAAGAACAAGCAGATCAACATCAGCAAACTTTGTATTCAAAACTAATTATATGCCCATGTAAAATGAAACAACCAGCTCAGGTGAGCCTTGCATAAATAAAAACATTTTGAACCTTCTAGATGCCCCGAAAAGCCTGCTGTCAGGCTTTTATAAATTGGCTGGGTTTGGGCTCTTGATCCTGTGTGAGTATATTTTAAGGTTGGTAAAATTTTTCTCTTTAATGTATTTAATTTTTTAATATGTAATGTTTCAACTTTATAAATGATTTAATTGTTTTTTAAACTTTATGTGTTCATAGATGTTCTGATTTTTACTGTTTTAATGTTGTTAGCTGCTTTGAATCCCACTGTTGTGAGAAAGGTGAGATATAAATAAAATAAATAAATAAGGCAGGTAATCGCAGTTGCAGCAGGCTAATAGTTGGGCTTATCACATGATATCATTTCTCTTTTGTTGTTCTCTTCATGGTAGACCGTTAGAAAAGTGTTTCTTTTATTAGCACCAAAAAAAAACAAACCCAAACCATTAACGACCTCCTTTGTAAAAGAAAGGCTTTGCAAATGGTCTCCCACCAGAGGAATGAGGTAATGTGATAAGTCCCCAGCCAAAGATGCTATTATCCTGCTGTAATTGCAAGTTACGTGCCTTGTGTGATAAAGGCCTCTGTTTCTCAAGCCCTTCTTCATCATCATCTTCATGCCAATGCTGCTAAAATACTTCCAGACAGACAGAGGAGGAAGAGGAAACGGCAATGAAAGCATAAAAAGCCTTTGTTTAAAAGGAGCTTCATTGTCAGAGGCTTTTTTAACTGACACATCCTGTATTACATTTCTTGTGGTCTTCCCACGGGCCATTGGGAACCCTGTTGAAACAGAATGCTTGATTAGATATGCCATCAGTCTGATCCAGAAGAGCCCTTTTATGTTCCACTCTACAGTCTGCAGAGTTTGCTGTACAGAAATACAAGAATGAAGAAGGCTTTGTCTTCTCTTAAGTGCACATGCAGTTATTTTCTCATAGTGTTCATGTTTCTCTTGCTGAGTTCTCCTCCCTTTCTCAGTGCACCATTTCATCTGAAAAAGACTGTAAGAAATTCTCAATCTCTTCTTGCATGAACTTGATGTAAAAAAAAGCCCTGACCAATCCATAGTCCTTATGTTTAGAGACAAATTGAAACTTTAATCTCCAATCATGTCAAATGTTTCCTGGTTCACTTCTTCTCTTGAAAGAGTAAAAACAAAAATAATACATTGTTCCTTTCTGTAAAAGTATTCAAAATAACTAAGAGCTTTTGAGAATACCTGCTGTTTGATCTAAAGCAATTCTCAAGTGTATCTTCTTCCTTTTAAGATAAATATATGAAGGGCTGGTGGAAGAAAACTCCACCGATGCTGCTAAAAACATTAAAATATGAATTCTTAGCAGAAATGGATGGCAAGACCTATCCATATTGAATTAGAAATTGCTACCATTCTTTTGTTCACTTATACATTCTTTTAAGTATGTTGCTCTGAAATGCTCTCTCCTTGGAATGAACTTGCTGTTTGTAGATTTTTAAAATAAATATTATTGGAGCATGCTTCTAAAGTCATTCCGAGATCATTGTTGTACAACGATTGTTTTCCTTTCTTCCCCTCCTCTGAGCTTCTTTATGATGATTTTTCAGCTACAGACAGGGGATTCCACTACAGTAACCTCTTGTCCGCATAGTGTACAGCTGCTCCACTATTCCACTGTCCATGGGGGAGGGTCCAATGACATCTATTGATGCCAGGATCATACCCACACCACAGTGACAGCAGTTTCATACCCTGAAAGACTAACTTAGCACCCACAGGGAGGGAGAGGTTAACCCTTTTCTCCTTCATAGTGGGAGAAGCTGCCACCTCCCCTCACCTCCCCTGAAGCTGTGAGCTTTTCTGGAAAGAAAGCTGCCACAAAAGTTGCTTTAGAATATTATTTATAAATACATTTTAACTGGCTCCATTCCACATTGGGTATGAGATCTATGGTTGCCCATTTGAAATAACAATGTTATTTTGCTATGAAACGTTAATTCTGTACTTCTGGTATACCAATGAGACAACATAGGATACCTGAACTCATCACTATTTCTTGGGGAAATATTTTCTTGCAATATGTACAGTGAACTAAGTATTCCCCTGAGAAATATATAGGGGTAGCTAAATTTCTTGTCAATGGTAATAACAAGCCCATTGGTTAGCAGATGAGTGACATAGCCCTTGTAGCACTTCAGATTCAGTAGACAGCATTCATATCACCCCAACTTGACAAAAAGAATGATCTCCAAATTTCCTTTTTTTGCTGCACCGCATTTTAACAGTAGGCACAAGGTTTCTGTTAAAGCAACTGAATTTTATTCCTTTCCTTTTTGCTTCAGGGACTTTTGCTAGGTGGAAGGTTGCTCTTTGGAGGTCAAAGTGATTAACTTTGTCAAGGGTGCCTTTTCTGGAATGAAAGCAAAAGCAGTTACAAGCTAACAGGTTTTAACAGGAGGTGATAGGCTTGCCTGACATTTCGTGACCTTTGTTATCTAACATGGAGTCTGAATAGAGCTGATCTAATTAGTCAAGAAAAGTAGAAAATGGACGCTGGCTCGCTGGCAAAGCTGACTGTTGGCTGTAGTTTTAAATGGGTAGTTTAAAAACAATTTCCTGACATCCCAGTAGCTGTAGTAGCTAACAATTCTCATTTCCCTCCAGGAGTTTGTTTCTGAAAGGTCAGAGTAAAATCACTTGATGCCCCATAAATATTTGGGAGGGGGGGTCTGAGCTTGGACCTTCTTTTTCCACCTTTTCTTTTCTTTTACATATTCTTCATTTTCAGCTTGTTCAAAACAGTCACACAATGATGTTCCTTTTTTTTTTCCATAGCCCGAGGTTTTTTCCTGTGCTTACTGATACATTGTTTTTATTTCAAGGAGATCCCCTCTCACAGGACAAAAGAAGGGCACAGAAGATCATGGAGACTCCCAGAATCTCAGGAAACCTCCAGGTCCTGGATATGATGCTTTTCAAATTTGGCTGTCAACCAAAAGAGCAGAAGGGCAGCCAAACCCCTTGACATCATTCAGGAGGAGCTCTTAGGCTCAGTTATTGTGATCCCTGCTTCACAAGAACTAGGGAAAGTGGGTTGCGACCTTTCTATTCCTTTTTTTGAGTTTATTGTTAGCTGAAGAAAATGTCAAAACTGTTAAGCCGATCTAAGAAATGTTATTTATTTCTTTAATTCCATTTATATCCCACCTTTCTCCTGCCAAAGGGTCCTGAGGCAGCTTACAAAATATAAATAACAGGTTAACTAAAGATATGCCATTTTAATAGTTAAAAACAATTAAACATCAACACTGTTTAAAATACAGTTTTAAAAAAAAGTTTTTTAAAAAAGCGCTGTTAAAAAAACACAAAATAAACATAGAAGCACACCTCTTTGAACACTACTCTGCCATATGAATAGTTAGTGAAAGGCTTGCCTAAATGAAAAGGTCTTAATCTGCTACAGAAAGAGAGCAGAGAGTGAACTAACCAGACTACCCATAGAAAGAAGTTCCACAGCCTGGGAACTGCCAATGAAACAACTTTCTCCCATGTCCTCACCAACCCACACCTGTGAAGGTAGAGAGACAGAGAGAATGTTCTCTCTCAAAGATTGTAGATGTCAGGATGGCTTATATGGGGAGATACAGTCTTTTAGACAGTCCTAAACATGAGGATGCTTATGTTTAGGAATATACAACTGCACACAGAGGTGCAATGAGACACTGCACCCCCTGCTTCAGACTACAGGATGCCACAATTCTCATTGACGGCAAAACAGCCAAAAAAAAAAAAACCCTCATTGACTCACCAGTCAGTGGCATCACTGACTGGAACACCTTTGTTTCCTGTCAAATTCAGCCTGGCGTACGCAACCCAAATTCAAAAATCAGAAATATTCAGCCTCACTCCTGTTGGTTAGTCCCAATCACAGCAGACTCGTTGAATCAATTGTTGAATGGTAAGTCAACATATAGGTAAATCCCACTGATTTAATGGGTTTACTCTAGTTGGAAGTAACTAGAAAACATCCTAAATGTGATGGGTATTTGTCTTACTAATGAAATATATGGTACTCATTCAACCAAAACTCTGGCTAGCTTTTTCAAGCATGAAATTCTACTGTTGGGAGGAAATGAAATAAAATATAAAAGGTCAAGTTCTGTTGTCCTTAGCACATACATCCTGCAAAAGATTGCACCATAAAGGACTTCTTTTTTTGAGTTCTCTGCTGTAATGAAATCCCAGGCTTCCTTTTTCTTATGCACGTAGCTGGGCATGATTCATTGGGCAGAAATTTTGCAGCAAGTGTGTAGGTGTGGGGAGGGAGAAGGGGAAAAGGGAGCAGAACAAGCATGAGATCTATAAAGTATTATAGGGGAAAGCTAATCTAACAAATCTCATATTGTTAGGAACCAAAGGCAACTTCCTAAAGTAATCAACAGCTAAGGAAAGTTGAAAGTATCACATAATTGCTTGCCCTCCTCACAAATGAGTAAATCGCCATACTGCTAAATAGGTCAGAAAGAAATAACATATCAATAGAGTGTACTTTCTCACCAAATGGTAAGGTCTTCTTCCATGAATTTAGTGGAACACCAGTATTAAAGCAAGTAAGGTGAAATTTATTACCTTTGCCATAAATTCTAATGCATGGTAAAGGTTGGAGCCTTCTCATATAATACCTGAACTTGAAAAATTTGCCTTTTGGACCACAACTAGCAGTGCTAGTTAGGGATTCTGGGAGCTGTAGTCCAAAAGAATCACTTTCTTGCTCTGGGTTTTTCTCCTGTTCACTACATCATAGTTTGAAAACTTTAGAAGAACACCCATGCATTTGTCATGGCTTCAAAAAAGGCATCTGACCTTGAAATAAGCAAACAAAAATGTCTGTCTCAAAAACAAGGAAAGAAGGAAGGAAGGAAGAAGGAAGGAAGGAAGGGAGGGAAGGGAAGGGAGATTGGGCAATAGCATTCCGGTTATCAGGGAAATAAGTTGATTTCTTGTGTATTTAGCACCATGTTAATTATTGTCAAGGATTTTAAAGAGACCTCTCTGCCGGCAGCATCTACAATAAGTTTCCTTTCCACTACAATACAGAGATAACAATGAGATGCATGAATGTTTTTGTTATTGTCAATAAAACATGCTGGGGAGAGGAATCAGTGAAACTATTACATATATCAAAAATCCCCCATCAACAGAAATCTTCTGTCAATAGGTAGCTTTTGATCCACTGGTTGAATTATGTTTGCTGATTGTCTTTCCCGCTGCTGTGTCCTTTGCTTTCAATAAACTGCTTCCGTGGATGGTGGTAATACACCCCAGACAATGAATGAGAGGGCTGAAGGAGTGAGAATTGGTAAAAGATTGTCTCTTTTCCATATCTCCCTTATTTCCAGCTTATTTCCAGAGCACAGAACTCTGTTTGGGGACAGTTCCATCAGCAGAATAAAAATTCAGAATCCATGCTGCAATTTGTATTTAAAGAATATAATTATGCAGTTGTGGCTTTTCAGTTGAATATTTCTCTTGTTAGAATTCAGCTGGTTCAGACTGTAATTTCAAGAAGAGAGCACGACCTTGAACGGTATCTAGTCAATTAATCTAATGTATCTTTGTGGAAAGTTTTCATACTGCCCAGAACACAGTTTATGCCACTCACTGTATTGCGAGGAGGGGGCAGGCATATAGTTCTTTTACTTCCTAATTCTGGGAGCAGGTCTGTAAATTCTTCTCTACATGTCTTCTTAAAGGCAATCCCATTGGTCAGATTTCCAGAAATGAACTACTTCTAGGCAAATTTGTTGTTGTACTAGTTTCGGGGAGGAACAGTCCATAACTTGTTACATTCTTTGTTAGTCGGCCTGCCTCCAAATCATTCATTTCCTTCCCTCTTAATGCTCGTTGTTCTGTTCTTATTGCTTGGGAAATTGGATGAGGAGCATTGCCTCTTAGCATGAAGCTCTCAGTTCTTGTTTATTTTTCTTAGTTATATGAGGTGGAAAGGTGAGAAAGGGCTGATTTCTTTTTCTACCTTTTAAAAGGAGTGGGCAACTGTGGCTGTCTGGGGAACCCGTTTTCTGCTCCAGGATCCTGTATATGTGCAAACTGCCAAAAAACCCCTAACAACAGCAATGGAAGCAGCCTGAAGTCCACTCTGCAACCTATTGAAATGTTGAACTGCAATTTGGCCCTTCTTTCCTTGCTTGCTCCCCAGAAGTATGGCCATCTAGTGAGTCTGCAGGAACTCTGCAGAGGCACAGATTTGAGCAGAGTGCCTGTGGACCTGGGACAATACTTTGCCCAACCTTCTTTTAAAACTAGGGTCCTCTGCTCCTTTCTTCACTTTTATTTGTATCAATAGGAAAACTACATCACCCAATGTGAAGTTGCAAACCAACACACCCTCACCACTGCCTAATATCTGCATTCAGAGATATGTTATGCCAGTGTTATGCAAACCCCAGGAAGATTCGGGATGACATTATGCAGCACATGTAAATAACTGAGTGCTTTTGTGCAATGCACAGCATTCAGTTCACAATCACAATGTGAAATTGCAACATTGTTGTACACACAACTCCACTTCCACTGCTGTCAGCAGAATATGCCTGTTATGCTATGGTGAATAATTCACCCCACAAGTGTAACATGACTTATGTGTGTATATCTCGCTAAGAGTATGGCAGCCCCTGTATGACTGGCTACATGTGACATATGAGGCAAAGAACAAGATGATGCCTCTCTGCACCCCACGTTAACCAGATTGGCAGTTGAATCTTACTTGTTGGTGATGTGACAGCAGCATCTTTGGTTGTATGAGAAGGCAGCAGGCTAACAGAGGATTCAGGGCCAGTCAAATGGCACACATAGCTCCATCATTCCCAGTTCCTTCCCCTCAGCATCCGTGCCTGAGGCAGCTGTCTCACTTTACTAGGGACACCTGTTCTTAATCTCCATAGTTTTCTGCCTGATGGAGAAGAAAATGCAGATCTCTGTGCATTATTTTTCTGGTATTTGGACATTGTGAAGTGTTCTGGAGATTACTTTGTGTCAAAATGCACTTGGGGTTCCTGCCCACCTCACCCCCACTCCATATTTTTATGCCAAAAACATGTTTTCTGCATATCAAACAGTGCTTTTTGTACAAAATATACAGGCCATTTCCGCACTACACTGTTATAGTGCTATTATTCCACTTTCAACATCCTGTGGAATTCTGGGGTTTGTAGTTTTCTGAGGCTAAAGAGATCTCTGGCTGAGAATTCTAAATGGCCCCCCCCCATAGGATGTTGAAAGTGGAATAATAGTACTATAACAGTGTAGTGCAGAAATGCCACAGTTTTCACCACAGAAACATGTCATCTGCACACACACAAAACCCACATATATTTTTAGGTAAGGTAAGTACCCAGAATACCTTGCAAAGTGCCAATATCAGGAGCAAACAGCAGCAGATATCTTGTTGCTCCGTTATTCTTCCCTTTATGGTTTCCTGAGTGTTGAGAAAGCCTTTTCTCAGCTGGGAAATGATTAAAATTGAACATCCTTTCCATCCCTATGTTCTACATAATGGTAGAGCCTTCGCTGGTGTGACCATCATTACTGCCATTGGCCACAGGTTAAAGCATAACTGCTGCACTTGACTCCTCTCTTCCTGCCTTTGGATAGTAAAAGGGTTGGAGCACCAAATGGAATGCCACTAAGAACACATTCAGCTGTTAGAGCTCCAAAGAGCCCAACAAGCAAAAAGATACAAGAAGAGCGACCATAACTCAATAATAACTGGCTTTGTTGAAAGAAGTGGGAGGATATTCTACCCCAGAGCAGTGCCAGATGTTAAAAAGAGAGCATATGCAAACCTAATGTCATTGCATTTTATTTGCTCTTAATGCAAGCCACCTTGGGGATAAGTCTGGGAAATCAAAACAAATAAATATTATTTTCCCTGCTGATTTTTTCATGGTGATTTTATTTTTTGCATTGCTGGGTTTTTTATTCATGGTATGCAATTTTTATATCTGAATAGTTTTGTTACGGGCAATACAAAATTCATAATTCTCTTCCTACCATGAGGGTTAGTAAACAACCCTATAACTACAAGTTCACATCACTGTGTTCATTGGCAAGCACAGCATGGCACTAAAATGAGACTGCAAACCGACAGCATACCCTATCAGACTTTTTATTATTAGTATCTGCAGTTTCTGAAGGTTAAAGAGCACTTCCCAACTGTTTTCAAATGATCCTCTTAGTTGAATCTCCTGGGCTTTTTAAAATATTAATAATGCAACACTACTACAAGTATATCCAGAGCTTGGAAAAGTAACTCCCAGAAACTTCCAACCAGAATGCTAGTTGTGGGGGTTCTGAGAAGTATAGCTTAAGAAGTAACTTTCCTGACCTCCAAGTTTGCCCGTCAAAGTATAGATGGGCACTTTTTTCATGCATCTTAGTTCAGGGCAGGTACCAAGGATGCATAAGAGCAATATAGCACACTATCTCTCTCTTCATGTGTTCTTCCAGAAGCCCTTTCACACTATGTAATTATAGTGCTATGATTCCACTTTAATTGCCACCGCAAAATCCTAAGGAATCTTGGAATTCACAGTTAAGGGCAGGGTCTTAGTCAGAATTCTTAGCCGGAGAGCTCTGGAGGCTCACCAAAGTACACACCCCAGGATTCCATAGGATCGCAGTTAAAGTGGAATCATAGTGCTGTAGCAGTGTTGTATAAAAGGTCTTCAGGTCTTTGCCAACTGGTTCCTTCACCACAGCCTCTTTTCAGCCAGGACTTGGCGATGAATAATGGATAACAGCAGGTAGGGCAATCACAAGATTCTTCATTATAGTATAGATGTGTACTCTGTTTCCTGAACAAAAGAAAGTGAGACTTTGGAGTAAATTCTCTCTTTCCTTCATAACCTTTCTCAGACCCTGTTGCTGCAAGGGCTGTTGTTCTTCCCCCTGCTTCTATGGCCATTTCCGCACTAGAGCAGAGGAGTGTTTCACTACGTTTTATAAGCCGTGTTTTTTACTCCAATGTCCTCCAATTTCTATCAAAGAAAAGCAGAGAAAATCATTTGTAGCTTCCGCATGTCAGTTCCTCTGGAACACTTATTCCCCTCCCTCGGTCCACTCTGCCACTGCTGATTGGTCAATTTAATGCCCACGTCTGTGGTGTGAATCAATGTACCACTTCCACATGTAGGAAAACACGTTGTGAACCGTTTTGGCTGATTTGCTTCGGAGTTTTTCCATTTTTACACTACACCAGTTTCACAACGATGTGAACCGCTTTAAGAGCTAAACACATGCAGAACGAACTATGACAGAACGACTTTAAACTGGTTTGACATGTGGATGTATTCGAGACACAACGACACCACAGCAATGTGAAAGGGTTAAAACCTTAGAACTGCAGTTGCTTAAGTAGAAAAATAAGAAAAAATAAGGTGAGCAGATGTATCCTTTATCTTATCAGAAGGCTTAGGTATGAGCTTAGCTATGCAGGGAACCTGGGGAGTTTTTTTAGGTCAGCGCAACCCAGTGAGAGTACTCCCCTGGTACCGAAATACATCATTTTGAAAGCTGTAACCTGGGTCTCTGTAACCTGTCTGTAACCTGTAAACTGTTCATATATGGTCATATTTTAATCATTTCCTGTACCTGTTTACTAGAGTGTATAAAAGGTAAGCTGATACCTGACTCTGGGCTCTCTCGGTCTTTTTGGAAGACTGAGATCCCTGAGCAGTAAAATAAACTCCTGTTTTCTGAAACCGCTGGTCTCAATTCTCTGGCTGCCCACAACAAATGTATCTCCCTTGTACGTAAAGGGCCTATGTCTTCTGGCTTGCCTCTCTCAGCACAAAGGCCTCCAGATGTGCCTGGTTACAACTGGCCAGCATTTTCAGGCAAACAGGAATATGGGCATTGCACATCCCCCAACTGTCCCAATTTGGCATGGATAGTCCTTATTAATTCTCTTCCATCCCATTTTTTTCAGCTGCTTTCAAAAGGTCCTAGATGCTCTGTCCTTCTTGTACTTTATTTGTCCCCAGCTTACTTCAGTTACTGCAAACTGAGTTCAAAGTGTAAAAGTAGTTTGCACTCAACTTGAACAGTGGGGGGGGGGGCAGATGTCCCCTTCCTAATAGGCTCAAGCAAAAGCAAATTGCTATATTCTCTCCTAGCTTGATAATTTTTGCCATTGTGACCACACTCTGATGTTGCTTGGCCACACAGGTCCTGATTTTCATCTGTGAAATGTTGGAGGGGAGGGAGTTATAGAAGAATAAACCTAGAGGCCACCAGATTGTGGGAGGCTTCCTCCCACTTCAATAATAAGTGCCAAATCACATATTGCTTTTATTAGTATATAGCTGTCATTTCCCAGCAAGATAAACCCTCCTCCAAAGATAAGATGTGAGCATCCTGGATCCAAAGATCAGGACATATTCAGCTGACTCTGGACCCTCCGAAGAAGCACTAATGAGGCCTCTCCCACGGAGAGGAGGAGCTCTACCTCAGGTTCAAAGATGAAACAGCTCTCCCCAGCCCAAGTGTAGAGCAGTGCTTAAAACACTGTTTAGACTGATGGATATTAAATAAAGTAGCTACCTATAAGGAAGAACTCCTTCAAAGTAAGAGCCTTCTCATGAACTGGGCCTCTTCACAAACAACACTTCTGACAAAGGTATCTGAAGGAAAACCTAGAGCTGAACTCATCTTTTTTTAGGCCTCAGTTCTGGAAAGGCGGCTGTAAGCAACTGTACTATTAGTTTAAGTTCTTGTCTATTCTGTCCTTAATAGTATTTAAATTCGGATTGTCAGAGCCGTCCTTTGGATTCCCTTTGCCTGAATTGCCTACTTTTTACGTGTGCCCTGAGAATTTACAGTTATCTGACCCTAACTACTGTTGCCCATCCAGCCCAAAACAGGACAACCATTTCAGTGCTTTTTCTTAGCCAAAACCAAGTGTGAGAAAATTGATATAGACCATTTCTGCACTGCACTGTTATAGTGCTATTATTCCACTTTCAACATCCTCTGGAATCCTGGGGTTTGCAGTTTAGGGAGGGACATTTAGAATTCTCAGCCAGAGAGCTCTTTGGCCTCAGTAAACTACAAACCTCAGAAGTCCACAGGATGTTGAATGTGGCATATTAGCACAATAATAGCAACAGTAGAAAGTGGAATAACAGTGTCGTGTGGAAATGGCCTTATACTGGAACCCTAGCATGTGGGTAGGGAGATGTCAGCTGTTTTTACCACAGTGTGGTCAAAATCCTCATTGGGCTGTCTGAGTTTAAAACTCCTCTCCCATTTTCTTCAGTGGGAACTTAGCAACAATTTGTTGTTGTGTGTCTTCAAGTTATTTCCAACTTATGGCAACCCTAAGGTGAACCTATCACAGGGTTTTCTGGGGGATGAGAGTGTGTGACAAGCCAAGGTCACACGGTCATTTCCACAGCTAAGCAGGGAATCGAACCCAGGTCTCCAGAGTCATAGCCTAATGCTCAAACCACTATACCTTGCTGGCTCTGTTTGATACAGAGGTGCAAAAGGTTAAAGCCCCTTGCCTCCCATGCTAGCTTTTTCATTTGGATTCATTCTGATTTCACACTCTTGAAAAAAAAATCCTCACTGATATAGCTGTATACTGCATATTAAAGGTAACATGTAGGGGTTGCCTCTAATCTCTACCTCTTTCCTTTTTCCTTTGCTCTATCTATTTCTTCTGTGTTAAACTTTAGATTGTAAGGTAAGGTAAGGACCTGTTTCCTTATAACCTATAAAGTCAGGGCGAACAGTATTCGATGTAGTCTTTTGTTTTAAAAAATGATTTCAATCTATTTTTAAAGAATGTGTTTTAAAACTATTTCATTGTACATTGCTTTGGGAGCCCTGGTGGGTTGAAAGGTGATTAACAAATACTCTGAATGGATAGATGCATGGGGAGAAGGATGGATATATGGATGGATGAGCCTCTCTAGAAGCAGAACTTGGAACTTTTTAAAAAAAATTGAAACTCATCACTATTATTTTAAAGTAGCCCATTAACATTTCTCATTGCTCATTATTTTAGAAGTAACGTATTAGCAATTCTCTCCTGTGTTACTAATGCATTACCTTCTTTTTTAAAAAAAAAATACACTTTTTAAAACACTTTAAAAATCTCCCCCCTCCCCAAACAGAAGTGGTTTGGGATTAAAAAGTAAAATAACATAATGTAATGTTCGGTTTGCAAGCCATCTGTTGACCTACAACAGCCCCATGAATTTCATAGGGTTTTCTTAGTTAAGGAATATTCAGAAGCAGTTTGCTTTTGCCTTCCTCTAAAATATAGCCTACAGCACCTGGTATTCACTGGTGGTCCCTGTCATGCCCTGCTTCCAGGACCTAGACATAGGCTATTTCCGCACGGGGCGAGGGACTCGCCCCCTACCGGTACTTACCGGACTTCTTGGCTCCACGCTTGGGTCCAGGCTGGTCCGGAGCAGTGCATGGCTGCCGCTCTGCACTGCTCCGAGGATGAAAATGGTGGCTTCCAGTTGGTCGAGGCTCTCCACCAACCGCTGAAGCTCACCAGCTCACTGGTGCGAGCCTGCAAATCTGCACCAGAGCACAGGAACGGAGTGGCGCGCTCCGTGCTTTTGAAAGACCTGTTTCAAGCGGCCTTTCAAAAGCACGCTGGATGACCACTTCGGATAGTTCGGAAGCAGGCTGAGGTGTGGAACTACAGTAAGTAGGTCTGACCCAGTCCACTCCCAGGTGCAGACGTCCTCCCTGGAGGACGCCCTGCACTGTTTCTTTAAGCCCATATGGAAATGGCCATAGACTCTGGCCCTTTCTGAATGTGGGGGGGGAACGGGAGAAAACACCCAAAAACGGAGCTTACCTGAAGCCGGGTAAGTCCGTCGCCACGTGGAGCAGCGCAAGCTCACTGCTCCACAGTCCTCCGGCGTCCCAAATGGCGGCTTCCGGTTGGTGGAGGCTCTCCACCAACTGGAGAAGCTCGCCAGCTGGAAGCCCGCCCCCCGCAGATCTGCAGGCACGTACTTGCGCTCGCCTGCAAATCTGCGTCGGAGCCGGACGGCGGAGCAGCACAGGGCTGCGCGCTCCGTGCTTTTTAAAAACCTCAAAAAAGAGGTTTTTAAAAAACACACCGCGCGGCTAGTTCCGGCCACTCCTGAGTGGATTCTGGTGTGGAACTACAAAAAGTAGTCCATGCCAGTCCACTCTACGGTGCAGAAGACCTCCGTGAGAGGTCGCTGTGCACCATTACAGAAGCCCGGGGCAGAAATGGCCTCTGTCTCAGAGACTGAACCAGCAGAACCTGCTAAACAGGAGGAGACAGCACCACCCACCTCAGAGACAGAACAAGGGGCAGTACCAGCCCCAGCAGAGAGCCCTGCTCCTTCTGACATGGATGATAACTTACCAATACCCAGTGTAGGCACCAAAGGGAACACCTACGCAGACCAGTGAATTTATACCAAGCAGCAGTTAATAAAGCACCAGCTGCGCTGACCTATGAACCTATAAAAACTGAGCCATTCCCCTCCAGAACTTGTGGGTGATTAGCTGACTGTTTCTCCTGCCGTGCCTCTGTGATTATATTGCCTGTCTTTGATTTATAGATACTGCTGGGACTGTTGTTTGCTTCATATTTGTGTAAGACTGTTTCCTTCCTAGAGTAAAATAAGGAATCACTTTGTTGCAAGAACTGCTTGCCATGTGCCTCTAATCCTTATCAGCTGCCCTTCCGCCAACTGGCCAGACTGAGTGTGGACAGTCCCCTACCCAAAGACAAACCTGGTCTGACTCTACTGAGCTTCCGAGTTCATACAGAATCTGGTGCCCTTAAGGGTATGAACAGACCTCCTTTTCCTGATCCAGCTGCTGTCTGTTAAGGTGGTTGGAGGATCAAACCAGGAGACATTAGTTACACATACATAACTAAGTTGATGATGAAGAATATCAGTGAATATTGTTATCTCAAAAAGTAACTCAAAAAGTTTGGGTAACAGTAATCTGAGCATCCTGTAATGTGTTACTTCTGAGCTCTTAAGATGATGTTGGGCTGCAATTCCAATCATTTTTTACCATGACTTATGCAGAATAGGGCAGATGAGAACTGCAGTCATAGCAACATCTAGAGATCTGCACTTTGTCCACCCCTGCTATAAAACATAACACACAGGGACAGCGCTGAACATGTGTATAATTTACTTTTTCTGTTCAACCCCTTTCTCCATCAAGGGCATTCGGTATGGAAACAGTACACATTCCCAGACTGAAGTAAACTGGGCTTGTCTTTGTTTTATAAGCTTGCTTTCATCATTTTACCAGCTGGACAGATAGAAAAGATAGTTTGCTCTTTCCTTCAACAGGTTGTTTATTATGCATACTGTTCCAGTAAATTTAACAACCGCAAGAAAAAGTGCTGCAGGGCTTAAAGATACATGTATTTCCATACAGGTGTGCCCAAGCTTTTGAAATCAGCACAGAGATTTCCTGTTTGTGGTTGTCTGTTTCATAATCCAGGATTTTAGACCTATTAAAAATAAAGATAAAAATGTTTCCTTTATTCTTGTAAATCCATATTTCTCTGCATATTTTGCTTTTGAATCCAGATAGAACAAGAAATAGGTTACAACATGCTTTTACAGTTCCCAAAATAGAAATGTTTGTGTACATATTCTCTGATCTATTTTTTGGCATTTAATACAGAGGTGGGAATTGTGCAGCCCCCCAGTTGTTGCTAAACTGCATTTCCCAGAAGCCCTAGTGACCATAGTCAATAATGAGGAATGCTAGGAACTGCAGTCCAACCACATCTGGAGAGTCATTCCCATCCTTGATCTGAGACAAATAGCCTATAACATTCCAGTGTTCACTATCACTGTGACATTTTAAACTGAATTTACTATTTTCATGATGTTTTCTTTTCTGAAATGCTCATCTGCCAAAGAACAGCAATAATTAGAGTGATTCCAGAAAATTATTGGCACTTGGTGCTGGGGACAGCTCATGGTTAAGGCCATTTCTCCACAATAAGAATCCCCCCCACAAAATTTTCTTTTGGTTCCCAAATTTGTTGCATTGCAGAAAACGAGACACTGGAAACCATCACTGTATTTGTGGTATAAAGAGCTTGCATAAATTTATCTACTTTCACAGACTCCCTTACTTCCCTTTTTTTTCCCCTTAAGCTAAATAGCTTGAAAAGTTTGTTCTTTCCCCTTAGAGAATTACTTTAGTCTCTTTATTATTTTTATTTTTCCTTTTCAGTTCTACACATCTCTTTTAAGGTTCACTGGCAAGATCTCTAACCAGTGTTGTGGCTGCACCACAGATTTATTGAAGGGCATTATAAAACTAGCATGTTTTTATTAATTCACTTTCTAATTATGACTAAGATGGATTTGTCTTTTTACGATAGCTGCTTAGTGAGTCAACATTTTCATTAAGGTCTCTACTGCACCTCCAAGATCTCTTTCTTGGTCAGCCACTGCCAGCTCAGCTCCCATCAGCTGGAAAGAAGGCAGAATATTTTGCCCCAACATGCATCACTTGATACTTGAATACAGTCATGCCTCAGTTAACAAAGCCTCTGACAAAGAGGCTCATTTGTACACCCTCTTCTTATGCCCTCCCACCCTCCATCTTTTTCTCCTTGGATGGATGATGAAAAAACACAAACCATCATGTCAGGTTGCAGCAACAGTGTAATGAAGCTTGAGCTGAGAAAGAATGGTGCTCCCCTCTTGATCCTATTGTAGGTATGCGTGCCTACCCACAACAGACAAGGTTAACAGCAGCTTCTTCTGGAGTCCCTTACTGGAATGTGTAAAGAGCAAAACAGAAATAAAATTATTTTGGCCACACAATGGACGACTGCATCACAACATGAAGAACTTGCAATTCTCCATTTTAAGGCTATTTGGCCCATCTCTGGACATTCTAGGGTTTGAAACAGCCTGTTTGAAGTGAGTTCTGAAAACATGGTGGGGATATGACTCGTGGTAGGCCAAAAATGGGGCAAGATCAAATAAAATAGAGCAAAACCTTTGGCAGGTTCCTATTCTTAAATTAGAGTAGTGCTTCTCAAACGTTGATCCTCCAGATGTTTTGAGCTTCAGCTCCCAGAATCCCTGATGTTGGCGAATCTAGGTAGGGCCTTGAAGAGACAGTAGTCCAAAACACCTAGAGGACCAAAATTTGAGAAACTCTAGAGAATCCAGCTGTTTGCACCACCAAGCCTCCTCTGCACTCTGTGTTAGCTTGCTACCTTTGAGTGCTGCAGAGAACACTTTTCCATCACCAGCTGGCTTCTGGATGGGGAAATGTCCTGATGAGACCATCTCATAGTTCACAACAGAAGCAAAATATCTGAGGCCAGATCAGCCTACAGAATGGAAAAGCAGAAAAAAAACCCCTCTCACAGTCTTTGCTCCTGCTTCCCCTCCTATCACCTCTTACAAAAAGGAGCAAAGAGCAAGATGGAAGTACATCTTTTTTATATGTGGCTTTTAGCTCAGCAGTAGAAGAGAGGAACAGGAATTAAGGTTCCCAGATCTTAGGACTGGGCCCTGAGTCTGGGGGCCTGAATCCTCTTTGCCTGTCCTAAAAGGGGAGGGAGAGGAATCTCAGGGAAAGAGCACTTCCTTCAAACATGTACATATGCATACACATTCTCCTTCATTAGGTTCGTGAGAGTGTGTGTGTGTGTGTGTTTAATTTGGATGACATAATTTGAAAAATTGTGGTTGATGCATAGTGTAGTAAACTTAATGATATAACCAGGGGCTGCCCTTGTAACATCACTAGGGGCTGCCTCCAGAAGCTCTCCCTAAATTTCAGATTTTAGCCATGAAATCCCAGGCCTCAGATGATACTCGCCTGGCAGCCCTAACACAAAGTTGGGAAGGCTATGGCAGCAAGGGGAGCAGATCAGCTATAATTCTATAGTTGCTGAAAAAAGTTGTTAGATGATTTTTCAAAATCCTTCCTTACTCTTTCAGAAATATGGGGTGTAAATAATTGCAGGACAGTCTCTTGTGTCTAGTCCCTTCTCAGTTGGAACTGTCATCAGGGTGAGCATAAATTTTGGCACCATCTAGTAATAAGAGCACTGAGTACTCATTACGACAAGCAGTTAAACCTGTAATTATTATACCTTAGAAATGTGCTACATATCATTTGCCCCTCACAAACCCAAATGTGTCCTCTAAGGGAAGACCAGCCAAGAATCATCAAACAGAAGCCATGAGGAGAACACCACTTTGGGCTTACAGAGTGTAAAACACCCATAACTGAGTACAGGTAAAAGAAAAAACAAAAACAAACTGTAAAAAGCACTATGAAAGCCACTTTTTTTGGTCTCTGCAGTAAATACAAGATCAGAATGCTATAAGTACACAGTGATGGGAGGCTCTGTGTGACATTTGTAGGAATATTGATTGTATATTTTTTTAAAAAAAGGCGTTAAGCATAGTAAGCTATAAAAACCTCTAGAGAAGTCAACAGACCTGTTTACCTGAAGGCTAAGAGCTATGGCATGTGTTTGATGGGAAAATACATGAAAAACAAAGGGGCAATGTCAGGAAAAGGATAAAGTTTCCCACAAAAATTCCACCTATTAAAAAATTTCAGAGT
Organism: Cyclura pinguis; assembly: GCA_030412105.1. NCBI lineage: Eukaryota > Metazoa > Chordata > Lepidosauria > Squamata > Iguanidae > Cyclura > Cyclura pinguis. Next base: position 342,974,951 of record CM059599.1, read on the forward strand.
TTTTTTCCCCTCCCATGGCCTTATGGCTCATGTTTCCCAACACAATGTTAAAACTGGCAGCAACAACTACAAAAAAGAAACACCTTGAACAACAAGGAAGGAAACTTTTGCTTAACAGTAATGGCATGCCTGAATTTACATTTGATGTTTCTCCAAAAGAAAACAATGCATGAATTGCATGCAATAATATGGAGAAAGGCTCGGCAGTAAAGCATGAACTCCGCCTGCAGAAGGTCCCAGGTTCAATCCAGGTAGACATTCCCAGGGATGATTGGGAAATACTTGTGTCTGAAATCCTGTAGAGTTGTTGCCAGTCAGTGTAGACTCTGATGAACTAGTTTAGAAATGGGAAAATCTGCTGATAAGGTCTTGGGAAGCATAAAGTTTCACCAGCATAGTTAAAGGAGAAGTCTGGGAAAGAAGGAAGTGGAAGGTCTGGGAGGAACATGGATAGTGCAACCGAGGTCTCTCAGTTCCTCTGTCAGCCAAACAATATGCAGGAGGAATGAGCTGGCACTCTCTGGTTATAACTATATAGCCTCAAAAATTGCACAAGAAGCTGCCAGATACTTCCTTGTGCAACGTCCTAAAAGGCACTTATGCTGGTATAACCAGGGATCATGCCAGGATATGTAACCAATTCTGGGAACAATGTTGGAATGCAAGTCTCATTATTCCCCAGTATTTTCTATGCTAGGCCAACAGCATCTAAAAGATTACATATTGCCCCTGTTACTGCCCTTGCTAGCCCGAGCTTTGGGGATATAAAAAGATATCTCTTGATATCAATAATTCGGCCTCACATACCCATTCCCTTCCACGTGCTTGCGAGGTCCCCGGACAAGCAAGCACACAGGCTCAGCCGATATTGCCGTAATATTCCAACACAATACAGGCAGGCCAGAAATAGCCGACTCGCAGCTTTAGACCTCAAGGCAAGTACCTTCATTAAGTATGCACGCAGCTTTCAAAAGATCCTCTACCCCGCACTGGCAGATTGATGATTTGACTATACAACACTCAAGTATTCCATGTTTGCATACCGGCTATCCTATTGACAATTTGGCTATAACTCAATCATTCAAATTCTGACCTTTCAGAGGCTTTATCTCGAGCCCCAAATCTATTGTTTTCCCCAAGTTCGACCTAGCCTGCAGTCACAATTCTCCTCATAAAAACCCCTGAGTTTCAGCGCTTCCTTGGATCGCTCTTGGCTTCCATCCCGCCTTGCTGTCGCTTTGTCCAGCAAGCCTTCCCCTCAGCTCCATGTGCTGAGATCCATGCTCCCAGCTTCTCCGCTTCCAACTGGGCTTCAGGACAGGTGAAGTATCACTCAAACCAACAACTCCTCTAAAAACCCCTCTATCCCACTCCAACCTTTATTTCTTTAGTTATCTTGTGTGAGTGTGCCACATACACTGTTTGATTGTTTTTTCAATAAAACCACATTTATTATTTCAATTTCTGTGTGCTCCTTGACTCGGCCTGACCCCGTAGACATAGGGTTCAAGATCCAGCTAAGTTACCCTGCCTCTCGTAATGCTAAAGCAGTGCTCAGAGCTAATCTTCCCCACCTATTGTTGAGCACATTTTGGTGTCCCTCACAGGACCCCCAGTAAACAGGGTAACACCCCCCTCCTGAGTCAATGGTCTAACTCAATAAAGGCCTATGTTCAAAACATCACTATGACTTTTTTTAGCAACAGCGCCAGTTCTAACTTAACCCATGAAGACCTATACCTATGAAGAGCTTTGGCTATGACAACTATACTTGGCATCATGCCTTGTCAAAAGTATTTATTTTGTTCCATCTTGGAACAGTTTGGCTTGGAGGCAGCCAAGAACAGAAACTTCCTGTTGGCAATGTGTAAGCTCCTAGCATCTATCATATTTAAAGTGAATGACCTGTCTGTCCTCTGCTCAAACTAAATTAGTAGGTGTTGCATATATTTGAGCAGACAAACAATGGAAACTCTTAGTAAATGTAAGTGCCTAAGATCCTTGTATTTCTGGGTCACTCACACATGTTTCCATGTAGATCTGATTGAAGACATGGAATAAAATATGCAGTAACAAAAACATTGGATTGGAATTTAGAATCCATGTAATCTGCATATGCAGGCTTAGAGGTCTTTGTTTCTAGAAGTAGGTATGATTTAACAAAAAATAAAAGTCTAATGAGGTAAATTGACTCTTCCTCATCACTAGTAGTGTGGAAAATCAATTGCAATTCCTCTCATTTCAGCAGAAGAGCATGACTGGAGAGTGCTAGGAGCTGCTGCTCCTCCGAAAGATACAATATCTCATGTGTCTCAGTTTTCAAATGAAAAGAAATGTTCATTCAGGTTATCAGTCAGTGGGAATGAGCCAACTTTCCCACAACTGCTAAGACTATATGAATGACTTAACAATAGATATGTATTGCCACCACAAAGAAAGGGAATCCTTCTGTCGCTTCTTGCAGGGAAATGGGCACACAGAAATTCTGATCTGCTGCACTGGAAGTAAAGTTGGCTCACTGAAACTTCACAGGCTTGTAAGAAAGGGAGAAATCACCATCAATATTAAGACTGCATCCTTACACACAGTTAACTGAGCTTACTTACCTTAAGAAGGACTTACTTCTCTTCCTCCCTGTACCTTTCCACTATGTGTGTAATCGGTTGTTGTTAACTGCCACCAGGTCAGTTTTGGCAACCCTATAAAGGAATCATAGAATCATAGAAATGTAGAGTTGGAAGAGACCACACGGGCCATCCAGTCCAACCCCCTGCCATGCAGGAATACCCTCAAAGCACTCCCAACAGATGGCCATCTAGCCTCTGCTTAAAAACCTCCAAGGAAGGAGACTCCACTACACTCCGAGGCAGCATATTCCACTGTCGGACAGCCCTGACTGTCAGGAAGTTCTTCCTGAGGTTCAGGTGGAATCTCCTTTCCTGCAGCTTGAATCCCTGCTCCTTGTCCCGGTCTCTGGAGCGGCAGAAAACAAGCCCTCTCCCTCCTCTACATGGCATCCCTTCAAATATTTAAACATAGCTATCATGTCCCCTCTTAACCTTCTCTTCTGCAGACTAAACATACCCAGCTCTCTAAGTCTATCCTCATAGGGCATGGCTTCCAGGCCCCTCACCAATTTGGTCACCCTCCTCTGGACCTGCTCCAGCTTGACCATGTCCTTCTTGAATTGGGGTGCCTAGAACTAGACACAGTATTCAAGATGAGGTCTAACCAAAGCAGAGTAGAGCGGTACCAGTACCTCCCTCGATCTAGACACTATACTCCTATTGATGCAGCCGAGAATTGCATTGGCTTTCTTGGCTACCACATCACACTGCTGACTCATGTTCAGCTTGCAGTCTATTAAGACTCCTAGATCCCTTTCACACGTACTGCTATCCAGCCACATGTCCCCCATCCTATATTTCTGCATTCCATTTTTTCTACCTAAGTGTAGGACCTTACACTTCTCTCTGTTGAATTTCATTTTGTTAGCTTTGGCCCAGCTCTCCAATCTGTCCAGGTCATTTTGAATTTTGATCCTGTCCTCTGGCGTATTAGCAACCCCTCCCAATTTGGTATCATCTGCAAATTTGATGAGCATGCCCTCTATTCCTTCATCCAAGTCGTTGATGAAGATATTGAACAGCACTGGGCCCAGGACAGAACCCTGTGGCACCCCGCTAGTCACTTCTCTCCAGGATGAAAAGCAGCCATTGGTGAGCACCCTTTGGGAATGGTCAGTCAACCAGTTACAGATCCACCTGACAGTAGCCCTGTCCAGCCCACATTTTACTAGCTTCTTTGCAAGAATGTCATGGGGAACTTTGTCAAAGGCCTTACTGAAATTGAGATATGCTACATCCACAGCATTCCCTTCATCTATCAAGCTAGTGACTCTATCATAAAAAGAGATAAGATTAGTCTGGCATGATTTATTTTTGAGAAATCCATGTTGACTTCTCGTGATTACCGCATTGCTTTCTAAGTGATTAGAAACTGACTGCTTAATGATCTGTTCCAGGATCCTTCCGGCTACTGATGTCAGGCTCTCAAAAATGAGGGCTCTCCAGGTCACTCTGTTATCAATAGCCCTGCTCAGGTCTTGCAGATTTAGAGCCATGTCTCCCTTCATTGAGTCTATCCTCTTTTTCTTACTGCCTTCTACTTTGTCAAGTGTCTTTTGTCTTTTCTAGTGATTCATGTCTTCTCATGATGTGTCCTAAATACAACAGTCTCAGTTGAGTCATCTTGGCTTCTAAGGAGAGTTCAGGCTTGAGTTGCTCTAGGACTTATTTGCTTGTCTTTTTGGCAGGCCATCATATCCACAGAACTTTCCTGCAGCACCACATTTCAAGTGAGTTGATTCTCACTTGAGTGTGTAATGCCCTCCAACACTTCACAGATGAAAATTTGGTGCATGTGGCCAAACAATATCAGGGTGTGTTCAAGACAGCAAAAATAACTAATGAGGAAGAACAGACAAGCTAGGAGTGGCTGAAGCAGATTGCCCAGGAAGGGCAAGAGTCTATCTCCTCTCTTCTACCCCTGCTGAGTTAATGAAGTGCAAACAACTTTTGCACTTTGTACTCAGTTTGCAGCAATGGAAATAAGCTGAGGACAAAGGGGGAAGTGGAAAGAAGAGAGAAAAACTAACACAACTGAGAAAGTAGAATGACAGAAGATTGCTGGGACTGTCCTCCCCAAATTGTAACAGTCAAACCAAGTCTAACAAAGGAGAATATGTATGCAGTAAAAGTAGTATACAGTAAGAGCAGTTTAGCAATGGAACCAGCAGCCTAGAGAGGTGGCGGAGTCTCCTTCTCTGGATATCTTCAAAAAGAGGTTGGACAGATACCTGCAAGGCATGCTTTAGCTGGAGTTTCTGCACTGAGCAGGGCGTTGCACTCGATGATTCCAGCTCTATGATTCTATGCACAGTCACATTTTTCAAGGCAGTGCTCTTGTCTTAAGATTCCTCCCCCTCCTCCTGAAGACAAAAGAATGGGATCCAGGCCTTTAAGTGAGACAGTCTTATTCTAAATACTACAGTAGTGCTAAAGGATGACAGATGAAACTCTTCAAGCAGTTAAGAACAAACGAGAAACAAAAGTAAAAGGTGACAGAAATAGAGAGAGAACCCTGAGTGCAACTGCTCAATGACTTGTGCACAAGGACAAGGAGAACTACTACAATCATCAGTGCTGTGAAATAGAAAATGATAACAAAAAAGGAAGAACAAGAGACCTCTTCCACAAGATCTGAAAAATTAATGAGAAATTTAAAACAAGAGTGGGGATGCTCTGTCAGGCCAAAACACTGTATGATCAAGAAAAATTAAAAAGCCAATGGAAATAATGCACTGAAGAAAGAGAAGAAAGACAGATTCATTCAAGGGCTGTTGATGGCTACAAATCAGAGTTCAGTTCCACGCTATGGCTTCTTTTGATGCAAACCAAAGCTTAATATATGATTCCCACGTATTAAATAGGCCATTATCTGACAGCTCCTGATCAGAGATAACACTTGGCAGGCCTGTAAAGAAACTCGCACAGGACACAGCCTGGCGGCAGGTTAGATGTGCCCCATATCTGCTCTCAATTATGGGAAAAAAGCTGCATAGCCTGAGGGAGGGAGCAGAGACTTGTGATTGCATGGATAACAGAAAGGAAAGGCTATAGTTGCAGTCAGCAGTAAACTACTCCTGTGTAAGAACAGGAAGGCACCTGCTCACCATTTGAAACCCCAAACCACCCTTAATGCACCTGATTTTGCGGAGTAAGCAGGGTTTAACCAAGTAAGCACTTGGACAGGAAATCACAAGATAATACCAGGGATCACCAGGTAGGGCTGAGAAAGAATCCTCCCTGAAAATCCTGACAGTCTTCTGACAACCAGACAAGACAAAGCTGGACTAGATGGACCAAAGGAAAATTTTTATACTCCACTGAAGCAATTCCATTGGTGAGGTGTAAGAGTGCTTTCAGACAGCCCCCTTTGTGTTATCAATGCAAAGATTCTTTGCATCCATCTCTCCCTCCTTAATGGGTTTTTAGTGAAGAAAGGGAAAAGAAGCAGTAGGAAAGTGCAAGTGTATTAGAAATGGAAGATGAAGGTGGCCACACACACACACACACACCAAACTCATTGAAAAAGGCAGGAGAATTGCATAATAAAAATCTTACATGGATGCAGCTGTATTTCTCTTGCTCTGGATTTTCATGTCCTCTGTTTACTACTTTTGAAAAAAAAAACTTTTTTACTGACTGCAAGTAACTGCCTTCTGTTCCTGGAATATTCTCTAGTCTGGACAGCTCATGTTCCAAATTGCAAACAAAGGAAGAACTATACTGTTTTCACAAAGTATTTTTTTTAAATAAAAATCTGATGCTTCTAAACTGCTGAATCCTCTAAATGTCTTTGAGCTTATGAAAGGAATTGGTTTCCTTTAACATCTAACAAGATAAGCTGAGATTCTATTCCAGTCATTTTGGAGGCTTTTCTTCCCTGGCAGCAGAAACCCTGTGTGTGTTTCTTTACAATTGGAATGCAAGATTATATTTAGTATTTTTATGTTGCTTTGTACAAATAGAAATGGTGACTTGTTTTGACAAGAAGGAGGCTTCATGTTTATACATTGTGGGGAAAATGGGTGATGTATAAATATAGTTTACAGCTCTTAGATGAAAAGGAGAGGCATCAGAAACTTCCACAATTATCTCCCCTCTGCCTATTTGTTTACTCAAATGAATGGGAGGGGGGGGGACAAATCTGCCAGAGATGGGAGATCAAGGATAATGAAAGAATTTCAAACAGCATCACTTTGTAAAATTATGCTTCCAAGAGGGCTGCCCACCATACAAATAAGAAACCTTGGGCAAGGCATTTTCCAGATTAGCAGAAAGCCACCCCAAGCCGCTAAGCTGATTGATGCAAGAAAGAAGAAAGCACCTTTCTACTCCGTATACCAACTAGACTGGCAGGTGAATCTTGCTCCACTTGTTATTATTTGCTATGAAGTGGGCTTTGGCTTCTGGCAACTGTGTGAATGGGAGACCTTCATGAGTCCTGGTCATCCACAGTCCTGCTCAGATCTTGCAAACTGAGGGTTGTGGTTTTCTCGATTGATTCAACCCATCTGTAATGTGGTAGTCTTCCTCTTCTCCTAATGCCCTTCACTTTACCCAGCATTATCATCTTTTCCAATTAGTCATGTTGCCTCATGATATGTCCAAAGTATGACAGCCTCAGTCATTTTGGTTTCTACTGAGAAAACTAACAAGAAAAAAAGGTCTTGAGGGCAGCAGGCTACTTTAGAGAAGGTAGGAGAGGCAGTGGGGCCCAACTAATCCTCTCCTCCAGAAGAAGGAAATAGCTGAAGGCCTGTTAATGCTGCCCCTCAGGTTTTTGCTGCCTGAGGCAAATGTTAGGGTTTGTCTTGAGCACTTCTCTGCATTCCTGCAACTGATGCATAATTGGAGAACTCCCTTATAATGGGACAGTGAAATGCTGGCACACATTAATATGTATTAAACCCATTAGATAGGGTCCCTTGCCTTAGTCACATGGTAACTACATAATGATTGTGATACGAATTGTATTCATAATGTACATACCAGTGCTCTTAATGGTGACATGGCTATTTCCTCACTGACATATATCTTACAGCATCTTGCTCCCACCCTAGCCAAGTAATTCAGTTTCAGCATCAACCACTACACATAAATGTGGGAGGACATTGCATAATTCTCTGTAAAAACTGGAATCATGTGGACACGGTCTCATTTGTCTTCTCCCCACCTACTCATCATAGCTTCACTGAGCTAGGTGAAAATTATGTGGGAAAGAACTGTATAATTGCTTCCAACTACCATAGAAAGTTAGGCACACACCCTCCTGTCCCTACTCATCTTTCACTGGCAGAGAAAGATTTTTTAACTTACAGAGAGTTTGGCTACAGAAGAGTCTTTAATGTGAGGTGCTGCACTTTTACCCCTCTTGTTATTTTTTAAATTGGGGTGATGAAAGGTCACAAGTAGCCCCAAAACCCCTCACACGATTGTTTTTACCATAGTTTTCAGGTGATATGGGGGGAGGCTGAGGAAAATTCACCCTCATGTGTAGTTATCCACCTCTGTTATAAATGCTTTTAAATAGCGCTTATTTATTTTCAAACATAGAAAAATAAAGCCAACAATCAACATAACATGTCACAGTCAATCATTCTATTACAGTCATTCCAGTTGACTTCCTCCTGGTAGATAGCACTTTTTAAATAGTTTAGTGTATTTGCTTTTTAAACTGTTTTACCATTACAATCGGTTTTTAACTGTTTTGAGTTTAATTTGAGCTGTAAGCCACCTTGACCAAAAGTTGCTATATAAATTAAGGCTGGCTGGCATCCTGTTGGGAAGTTAGTCATGGTAACCCAATTTATGATAACATAAAGTTGGATTACACCATTGCATAACTTTCAAATTTTCAGCAGAGGAGTGGAGATGTAGCGGAGATGTAGCTATGTCATCAGGACCCTTATGCAAGTTCAGCCAGTGGCATGGCCACTGCACAACTGTGTCAATTACACTGGTGTAAGTACTTCTGATTGCTGAATATAATCTTTGCGGTAAATTCAAGCTCCAAAAACCATGCATGCATATATGTGTTTGTGTGTGTGTGTGTGTGCTTGTACATACACTTGGCCCTCCACATTCGCTAGAGTTAGGGACACAGGACCCTCGCAAAAGTGAAGAATTCACAAATAACAAAAAAATGTGTATATCTGTGGGAAGGGAGCTGAGGCACGGGTGGGGAAAGTGGGCATCCAGGGTCTAAACCAGGTCAGGGAAAGGAGATGGTTGGCACGGTGGTCCTCTACTTCCTCTCTCTTGCCCATCTCCTTCCTTGGGTGTGTGTGGGGCATGGGTACAGGGTTTGTGTGCTGAGAATTTGCGCAGAGAGCCATCCTTAGCTGGCCAGGCAGAGATTTGTAGAGGAAGAGGAGGACCAGAGGTGGGTTTTTAAAGCACTATGCAGCCTGATTGGAGCCACCAAGAGGGAAAGTTCCCCCTAAAAAGAAGCACCTGAGGTGGGAGAGCAGAGGTTGGAGAAACTCGCAAATAATCAAATCCGTGAATGTCAAACCCGTAAATGTGGAGGGCTGACTATATATATACATACATACACACACACACGCATGCACGCACGCGTTTATATGTCTATTACACATCCGTACACATTTTATACTCAGTATAGATTTTAAAGAAGTTGCCATATTAGTCTCTTGCAGCATAAAAAGGAGGAAAGAATGGGGAGGGGGAAAAAAGACACCTTTAAGACTAACTGGTTTTTATTTTTGCATGAGCTTTCATGACTATAAACCTTCCTATTTGGATGCAGTAGCGAGTGGTATTAAGGGCTCAGGTATAAAGCATATTTATATAGTTGTGAGAGTGGAGTAGAATGTATTAAGAGCCCAAACTAGGCATCGTCTATCTACTACCCAAAATACATAAATGAGGCAATCCAGAAAGACCTGTTGTCTCAACCGTCAGTAGCCTGATGTTGGGATATCTGATGTATGGGCGCAGTTCTTAGGCCATATGCCATCAACATTTTAAGCTGTGTGAAAGATACAACTGATTTCCTCAGGAAAATGCAGTCTATCCAAAACCTCCCAAAGAACACCATCTTAGCCACTATGGATGTGGAATCCCTATACACCAACATCCCATACCAGAGTGGGCTACAAGCCATCAACAATATCATTCAGAATGAGACTACAGCAGACCCAGCCACCAAATTCTGCCACTTTGTACTTACAATTTCTTCACTTTGTGAAATAATATGTACATCCTAGTCAGTGGCACTGCCATGGGCACCCACATGGCACTACACTATGCAAATATCTTCATGGTTGACCTGGATCAAGGCTTCCTCAGTACATGCACCCAAAAAAACCTCTCCTCTGCCTATGATTTCTTTTCTTGATGACATCTTTTTAATTTGAGCACATGAAAAGCAATTACTGAAGAAGTTCCTCCAAGATTTCAGCAGCTTCCACCCTACCATCAAACAGAGTCTGGAACTATGCACAAAACAAATTCATTTTGTTGACACCACTGTGCAACTGCACAATGGACTTCTAAGCACCATGCTCTATCAAAAATCCACAGAAACAGGCCTCCAGGTTTCATCAAGAATGTATTACTGAATCTACACATCACTACACATCATCAATGAGCTACAAGTAACTCTGAAGAATAACACAGCCCTCTGACAAGCTCTGGGAGGCAAGCTTTTATTGGCCTACAAAGAGCCTTCAAATCTTAAACAACTATTCACTTACAGCAGGATATATAACATGGGTAGTAATACAGGGACAAGACTCTGCCGCAAACCGAGATGTGAAGTCTGTCTCCATATCTACTCTGCTAGCAATATTAGAGAGGCTAATAACATCACTCACATCAGAGGTATATTTACATGCTCTTCTTCCAATGTGATATATGCCATCCTATGCCAGCACGCTGCATTGGACAAACAGGACAATCTCTCTGCAAGAACATTAATAGACTGAAATCTAACATTAGAAATGGTAATATCTAAAAACCAGTTGCAGATCATTTCAACTTTCTTGGACAGACAATAAGGGGTTTACAGACTGTGGTCCCTGGACAAGAAAATTACAAAGGAAGACTAAAAACAGAAACTGCTAGACTGAATTATGTTCACAAATTCCAATCCATTAGCAGAGGTATGAACAAAGACAATGGCTTCATGGCACACTACATATATGAATATAAGAGTCCTTGTTACTGCACATATTACAAAAGGAATCTTCTCAGAGAGAGTTCTGATGCCTGGGAAATTGACTGTTGGTTACCAGATTTATTATTTTCACATACCAACTGTGAACATTTAGGGCAGGTGTCACGATTTACATTTTTCTGGATGCTATTACATTCTGTCCCACTCCCACATGCTTTATACCTGAGACCTTAATACCACTCAGTGCTGTATCTGAAGAAGTGGGTTTACCATATAACTATGAAAGCTCATACAAACATAAAAATCAGTTAGTCTTAAAGGTACTGCCACATTTTCTCTCTTTCTTCTTTCTTCCTTTTCATACTATGTGTAGATGATATTATCACATCTTTGTTCCATATGGTCACCCATCCTCAACCTGCAAAATGGGGAGGAATGGTTAGACATCTTAAGAAAAACAAGAATTTCTTTTTATTATTTGTCATACTCAAATCTCATCTTTTTTTCTACAAAGCAAAAAATTACTTGTAACACACTATTTTTCTAAGGCAGTATATTTCAATGGAGAGATAGTAGTGCATCTCAAAAACAGAGTAACCAGTATTCACAAACAGAATGTGAGTAACAACCAGTCCCATAATCACCTACTACAGGGGCTGGCAGAGAAATAAAGCGGGTTTAGTCATTTTTGTAAAAACATATGAAGTAGTTTTATTTATAAATACTAACGATTCCTTCTCTCATGGTAAGAGGGTTTGTAACATGTGCTCATCAAACACAGAGTTGAGAGAAAGAGAAGTTCAGATTTTAAAATGGAGGGCTAACTCAGACAAACTTCAGACTAACTGATGAAGGAAGAAAGAAGTGGTGGCTAAGAATGATGAACAGGAAATGACAAGAATATATACCATACCTAAACTCTTAGAAAGACATAGAACAGCAATTACTGAGCGCTGGCATGCCAAGATTACTGCCTCTAACGTGTTTGTGATTGTTTTTCCTAAATATCCTCAGATCAAACCTGTGAAGTATATTTGGGCATGGTATAATTAAGTACAATGGAACATGTATTATTTTAGAGAACTGCAAACATTATGAAATGCAATGACTGGGCATGTTTTTTATGGAAAAAAAAAATATCCGTCATGCATAAATACAACAGAGAACAACAGGTTATATGCAGAGAATTCACCTCTGATCACACCAGAGTAGTAACATTTCTGTAATATTTCAGTATGTATATATGGCATCTTAACCTCACCAGAGGAGATAAATGTGGTATCAGACGCAAGAGTATTACATATTCTTCCAGTCTTTGTTCCCATCTCTCTGTATATATTAATTTTATAGATCTTTTTATTGTTGGAGCTATACCGGTTGCGTGAGAAGCAGAACAATAGGCCAAGCGCTTCAATTTCACACATGCCACCTCTATAATTCAACAAAGAGCAGTAAAAAAAAGAACTATAAACTTGTTATAAATCAGTACTCTAAACTAGATTAACCATTGAAATAGATTATCATAAAAATAATGCCATAAAAGAGATTCTTCATCTTTGTGGCTCAAGTGTGTGTGTGTGTCTGTGTGTATGTGTGAGAGAGAGCATGTGAACTCACACATGTGATGTTCATTTGTGCTCAAGCTGAAATGGCAATTCTAAAGATGTGTAACTTGTGCTACGGTATAGAGAAAGTGAAAAAAAGAGAGGGGAAAGAGAGGGAGGGAGAACTTCAGAAATGAGCTTTAAACCTCTGTGTCTGGGAAAGTAACTCATAAACAGCTCCACTAAAATATAATTATTCCACATAACTCACCTTTAGTGGTAGTGAGTCATCTCTTTTCTTATTAGCAGTGAAGCTTCTCACTTGCATATCTGGTCCTCTTGTTGAAGAAATTAAATAGCAGGTATGTCAGGATTTTCCAAAGAGCAGTGCAATTGAAATATATTTCTAGTGGAATACAGCTTTCTCGGTTCCTATATTCAGTCTCTACATCTATAAAATCATTCTCTTAATTTCCACTGCTCAGGATTGAACATTGCATACCTAGCCAAAAGAGTACTACCCATGCACAATAATACAAGCAGACAGGGAGGAACGCTACATTTTCCAAAAGTGTAGGCCCTTTCCACATGTGCGGGGGAAACAGGCGAAAACGCCCAAAACAGAGCTTACCGGCAGCCGGGTAAGTCCGTCGCGACACGGAGCAGCGCGAGCTCGCTGCTCTGCAGTCCTCCGGCGTCCCAAATGGCGGCTTCCGGTTGGTGGAGGTTCTCCACCAACCAGAGAAGCTCGCCAGCTGGAAGCCCGTCCCCAGCAGATCTGCAGGCACGCATTTGCGCGCACCTGCAAATCCGCGTCGGAGCCCGGCGACGGAGCAGCGCAGGGCTGCGCGCTCCGTGCTTTTTAAAAACCTCGAAAAAGAGGTTTTTAAAAAACACGCAGCGCGGCTAGTTCCGACCGCTCCTGAGTGGATTCTGGTGTGGAACTACAAAAAGTAGTCCACGCCAGTCCACTCTATGGTGTAGAAGACCTCCGTGAGAGGTCGCTCTGCACCATTACGGAAGCCTGGTGTGGAAATGGCCGTAGTCAGAACTGAGCATGCTCCAAGGCCATTGGAAAAAAACAACAGTGAATGTGATCATGTGACCACAGTGAAGGAAATAGTGTATTGTGGAAGAGGGCATGGCTGACTGACCCAAACAGTGAAAAAGCATCCTCCATATTGAAATGTTTGGTTATAATGACCGCAATGCAGAGCTTGGGAAATTACTTTTTTGGACTCCAGTTCCCCAAATCTCCCAATCTAAAAAAGTAACTTTTCCAAACTCTGTTTATAGCACATACATAGCCTCTGTGCTCTAGCAATCCTCACTGCAATTTGAGAAAGTAAACTTGGGAACTGTGAGAAAGCTAATCATCAGCAAGCATCACGGAGGAGGTCCAAATGCTGAGACCAATTATCTAGATCTCTTTCCATCTGGTTTCAAGCTCAGTTATGGAACAAAACAGCTGTGGTCTCCTTAGCTGATGACTTATGCAAAGAAACAGAAAGGGGGATGTGCTACTGTTGACTCTGTTGGACTTCTTGGTGGCTTTCAGCACCATCAACCATGGTTTCTTCTGGTCCACCTTGCCAGGATGGGCCTTGGAGGCACTCTTTTAAACATGTACAACTCCACTTCCTTGACCTTAAAGAATACAGACATCACACTAATAGGAAAGTTGTAAGTATTTCCTATAAAAGGGATGAGGTGCTAGGAAATATCTCTAGTTTGGGGAAAAGATCTAAACTAGAATTCACAATCACAGTTATGAATGTATAACCTACACTTTTATATCTGATTTGTATTCATGATCCTTAGTAGTGTAGGGAATGCATAGGGCCTTTCCGCACTACACTGCTATAGTGCTATTATTCCACTTTCAACATCCTATGGAATCTTGGGGTTTGAAGTTCAGGGAGGAGCATTTAGAATTCTCAGCCAGAGAGCTCTTTGGCCTCAGTAAACTGCAAACCCCAGAATTCCACAGGATGTTGAAAGTGGAATAACAGCACTATAACAGTGTAATGTGGGAAGGCCCATAGAGATTTTAAAAGTCTCCCAGTCCTAACTTATCAGGCAACAGCCACTACCAGCGATAGGGTTTTGTTGTCCTGTCAGTCGGGGTGGAGACTGACATTCTCACCCCCTCCCTCCAGCAATCTCTGGTGCAACCACCAAAAGCAGGGTCCCTGTTGCAATTCCTCCTCAGATCAGTTATCACTTGAGGGAAGGGGGTGGAAACATCAGTCTGCTACGCCCCAATCAACAAGAGAGCAGTTCCCCATTGCTGGTAGTAGCTGCTGCCCAGTAAGTCAGGATGGGCAGGTTGGGCCAAGATACCCTACTTAGCTATACAACTGAGGTAGTTCCATAACTAAAGCCATTTCCGCACTAGACTGTTATAGCGGTGTGATTCCACTTTCATCATCCTATGGAACCTTGGGGTTTGCAGTTTCGGGAGGGGCCAGGCGGCCCCTGCCGAAACTGCAAACCCCAGGATTCCATAGGATGTTGAAAGTGGAATCATACCGCTATAACAGTCTAGTGTGGAAATGGCCTTAGTACATCTAGAATATCAATCTTTAGTTGAGAGAGCTGCCACTAGTCAGATCAACCAATATTAAGCGAAACTATTGTGCATGCTGGCTGGGGCTGACAACAGATGGAGTCCAACAATATTTGAGGGATGGGCACAGATTCTTTAATCTTGGACTTGATGGACAAATTGTCTGACCCAATATAAGCCCAGTTCCTGTGGTAATCTTACTGGTGGTATTATAGCCTTACTATTTAAGATATGCAGGGAGTTAAAATAAATGGGCCTGCATGATAAATCTAGCACTAGTTGTGTGGTAGGAGAATTATGAGCTGGGAATTTTGTGAGTTTGAGGTTTTGGCAAAGGTCACCATAAAAGAAAAAAAAAAAGCAGCAACTCCGTATGCTGCTTTTCTGTCATAGTTAATCTGATTGAAAACATTTGTGTAATAAAACTGTAACTGCAGATAAAATCAGAAGGCATGTTATCATACATAAACAACAAAAGCTGAAGTTTTTGTCAGCAGTTTTGCCAGCAGTTGACAGACCAAACTGAAATAAAAACAACAACAACAACAACAGAAAAACAAAAATACAACAAATCAAGTCATGCACTAAAAGCCC
Organism: Cyclura pinguis; assembly: GCA_030412105.1. Classification (NCBI taxonomy): domain Eukaryota; kingdom Metazoa; phylum Chordata; class Lepidosauria; order Squamata; family Iguanidae; genus Cyclura; species Cyclura pinguis. Next base: position 342,990,425 of record CM059599.1, read on the forward strand.
AAGTAAACAAAGAAGACATTGTTTGGTATTTAAAGGATAATATGAAAGGCACCAATTGCCTCTCCCTTGACAGATAGGATGTGCCACATGTCAGGGGCTACCATAGAAAAGTCTCTTCCTCTAGTAGCCAAATGTGTGATATCCATCATCAGAAGTGCTATAATGGCAATCTTATTAAGCCACATGGGGACTTTAATTAAGGACTTGGTTTAAAAATGGTTTCATTGAGAAAACTCATGCAATCCAAAAAGACACCACTACTAGCTCGCAATACATTTAGGGCAGTGGGGGGCAAACTCTGGCCCTCCAGCTGTTGTTAGAACTCCCAGCAGCCCCAGCCAGTGCAACCAGCGGTGAGAAATGCTAGAAGTTCTAATTTAACAACACATGGAGAGCCACATTTTACCCACTTTTGGTTTAGAGTTTTCTATCAGTGAATAGGACAGAATTATCCTTGAGGATTATATCTGGACAAGTATATAAAACAAGAGGCATATATACCCTCAAGGCACCAATCACATCTGATCTTGGAAGCTGAGCAGGATCAGCCCTGGTTAGTACTTGGATAAGAGACCGTCAATATCAGATGCTGTAGCCTACATTTCAGAGGAAGAAACTAGCAAAGCCACCTCTTGAGTATTCCTTGCTGAAAAAAACCCTGCGAAATTCATGGAGTGACTTTAAGGCACACACATACAAGACAAGATGATAACAGATAACAGAGATGTGTTTTGAATTAAGAATGATTGACTGTTGCTGATTTCTGTATTACAAATGGAGAATAATTTGGCCACTGAACTGTAATAAGAGAATTTCCCACATCAGTGACTGGATTACTTGACATATATTGACTAGCGATGTGGCTATATAACACTATTTAGGAACATCTATTCTTCCTTTTAAAAGTATGATTCTTCTATTATTCTTTTAATTTCATTGTTCTAATATTTAAGGACATTTTTTTAAAGAACGAAGGAAAAATTCACACAATCAAATGTACATGCGGAAGGATTGTTTATTTGGGTAATATTCAATAGGTGCTGAAAACACAGCAATATAAATAGCAGTGGGCGTGCTGTCTGTGAGAAGAGTTTTCCATCAAAACACTGAGCTCTGGAAAATTTGTTAACAAATGAAGTGCTACCACAAGGAGAGATGTTTGTACCTTCTGAACAGTTAACTGTGGTCTTTTATTGCACAATGAATTTCCTGTAAATCTAGGGCAAATGTGAATTATTGCTGGAGAAGCCATAGATGCCATTGTTGTTATACCTTCCAACTGTCCCAGTTTGGCAGAAAGAGTCCTGATTAATCCTCTATATTTTCCCACTTTTTCCTGCTTTTAAAATGTCCCAGTTTCTGTCCTCCACCCTCTTCATCCTCTGCTTACTTCAGTTGCTGCGAATGGAGTTCAAAGTACAGAAGTCGTTTGTACTCGCTTAGCGGGGTGGAGAGAAAGGGCAGAATCTTGTCCTTCCCAGTAGATTCAGACAAAGCAAACTGTTTCAGCCTCTCCTAGCTTATATATTCCTCCTCATTGATAGCTTTTGCCATCTTGGCTGCACTCTGAACTTGCTTAGTCACACACATCCTGGTTTTCATCTGTGAAATGTTGTAGGGTATGTGTTATGGAGGCCTTAGTATGTATTAAGTACTGAAGATGCATTTAATTAACTTTTCCTTTTGTTGAAGAAGTACCAAATAGATTGATGGCAGCCACTGCTGAATATTTGAGACAACACAGCAAAATTAAACTGGTTGGGTGATTAAGAACTCACTAAAGCACGAGTTAGTAATAAGTGTACTAAGGAGTTGACATTGTAGCTATAAGGGAATTTTCTGCACTTCAACTGATAGAATTTATATGAACCTTACAAAAATGGGGGTTTGAGTCTTGGAGGATCTATGGTTAGCTCATATAAGAGAATGTGACTTGCTCAAGGTCACCCAGGGGGTTTCCATGGCCAAGGGTGAATTCAGATCCTGGTCTCAAGAGTCTCAGTCCAACACTCAAAGCACTACCCTATGTTGGCTCTCTAAGCTAGTTTAGTAACACAGCTGAATAGGCATTGGATCAAGTACAAGTATATCTCAGGTAACAAAGGTTCTGACACTGAAGTTTCCTTTTACAAAGGCTCTACAGCTACCTAAAAGTCCCTGTTTTTCCTTGTTCTTTCTCTAGCTGGGTGGTTTTTTAGCATCATTGGCATTGGAAGGATGATTAAATGGGGTGGAGAAATGTAAATTTTGGTGCCAGGTCCAGCAGCGTGTTTGGAGTATACAGTGCAATAAAGTTTGAGCTGAGAAAGAACTGGATTCTCTCCTTTAGTTTATATTACTGTGGCTGTATGTGCTCACCTAGAAGAGGCAAGGTAAATATCAACAGCTTCATAATCCCTTACTGACTGTGTGTGAAGAGAGAGAAAAGGGGAAAGCAGAGAATCTGCCTCATCAGCTATGACCAGCATGTTAAAGAAGCATAGATCTGTAAGTCTGGCCATCAAAATGGAAATTATAAGAAAAATGGAGGCTGAAAAAGGAAAAAAAAAGTCATCCTTGCATGCATTCTTTTAAGGAACTTGGAAGTGGTTTCTGGAAGGTTCACAGAGTTTTGTTTACTCATGCAAGTCTTAGCTGATTGGTTGTTTCATCTCAGATGTGCATATTGTTAGTTTTGAAATGTGCTGATCGTCTCTTTTGTGGCATTCTTATTCTTTCCATGTTACTTCTGTCTCTGGTACCAAATTTTCTGTTAAAGAAGTAATGCTTCTACTTTGTTAACTGGGCTATATCTGTATCAAGGTCAGTCCTTGGCACATAAAAATGCATTGTATAAATGTGGGCTCCAGTGCCCTTTTTTGCAGACTCCAGCGTCATGTCCTGGTCCCACAACCCAGATGCAAATACTAACACTGACAGTGACCATTCCCAACATCCACAACACAGAGACATGAACTCAACAATACCTACTGCAGGCCAACATAGATAAGAGAGGGAAGGTCCATGACACTCAGAGCACTTATATAGAAAAAGCTCATTATTCAGACAACAGCTGAAGGAGGCTGCTGGCCCATAAGTATAATGGCCTTGGCTTCAAAAAGTCTGTTGCTGACAACCAACTTTTCTGGTGGAAGCAACACTTTCATCTTTTGATTCCTGGTTTGTGTTTCTGAAGGACCTTGAACCTTGCCTTGTTGGCTGACCATGCCACAGGACATTCCCTTGAACTGACCCCCTGAATTTATTGCTGACCTGGACTGCTAGAATGAGAGAACGGTAACTTCCTGATTGATAATTTTTTGTTAACCCAACTGTGTCTGCTCCTCTCTCTTCTGCCTGATAGATTCTGTTTAAGAACTGTGAAAGTTGTGTGGCTTCTTAAAGGGGACACCCATTGTCCCATGCCACTGAAATCACCAGTGCTGCCACAGCCCCTTATGGAACTGTCATGCCAAATTTTGGTGGTGGTAGCATAATCCAGGTGTTTTTCCCTTTCCCTTCCAGAAAGGAACAAACTGCTCTACCATGTAGATAGGCAGGTCTCGCTGATATAAGGGTATTTTGGCAGCCTCCTGTACCACAAAGAATAAATAATTCCCAACTACCTAAAATGGTTACAAGATATAGGCTATAATCCTATATCCACTTACTTGATGGTCAACTACATTTCCTTACATTACCAGCAATGCAGTCCTATAGAACAGCTATTCAAAAATAAGCCTCGTAACACAATGGACTTACTCCAGATTAAGCGCATATAGAACTGCAGCTTTCTCTTCAAGTAAGTCCCATTGAACTTCAAGGTGCTTCCGAGTAGACATAACCAAGTAGACACTATAAATAAAGACAAGTAGAGATCAGCTTTCCTTATGTACATAAAAAGGGGAAATTTCACTTACTGTACCAAAAAGGGAAGAAGCTTCTTACAGCATTTTCCTCGGTCTCATGGACAGAAGCTGACTCACAGGCAGCTGAACTTTTCTTGAATGCTTGCAGTGGAATAGAGTCCTCCATCATGACTGAAGGCAGCAGGATAATTTGGGAGTGAAGGAGAGTTAAAATGGTGTCCTTCCTGCTCCTCCCTCAGCAGTTGCCACCTGAGATGCTTGCCTTATTTTACCTAATGTCAGAGCCGGCCCTAAGTACAGTCTACTCATTTTGTTCTGCCAGAAGTTCTTTGAAGATGAATTTGCAAGTTCAAAACAGTTTAGAAGCACTAATATACATGTCTGCCTCTTGGCTCTTTCTTCATGAAGGCACAGGGATGGTTATACAGTGCTCCCTCACCGTGGTGCAATGGTTTAAATTTTGAAGTGCACTCTCTCATCATGACAATCCCTATACCAACACTGCCAAGAAAGGTTTTTTTTTAAGACAGATATCTGTTTCCATATTTAGCTTATCTACTCCCTGAAATTTTCACCTCTACCAAGGAGCAGGATTTATTTATTTTTTGGCATCCCTTGCTTATCTGACAAGTTAGGAACTGTCAGAGCACTGTCAGAAAGTGGAATTGGCTAAAAAGTGGAATCCAGTTTTTCACCAGTTCTTCTCCCCTTGCCTTCTTCCTGTAGGGAACATGAGGGAATTACAGAGACTTGCCAAGTGGGCCTCCATAATTCCTTCATGTTCTCTGTGGCAAGAAGGCAAGAGGAGAAGAACTAGTGAAAGAGCAGGTCCCACATCAAATGAATAATACATGTTTACAATTTACAGTGGTTGAAGGAGCGGAATGTTGAAAAACAAGTCATCAAAAACCAGGGGATATCTATAGTTAGTTAGTAAAACTAATGCATATGGCCCATTCATGCTCCAACCAAAATACTTTTTAAGAACAAGTCCAAATATTTTGGATTACAGCGCAGGCAGCTCATAATAACACACTGTAGCTAGAGAAAAAAAATCAATTTCTCCTCAAGCTACTGAAGGAATTACAGTCAAATTCAAAGGAGCAAGGAAGTCAGTATGACTGGCAGATGATAAGACAGTCCATGATAATCAAAAAGTGGCAGTGCTATGACCCTGTGAGTCCTGTTTCCACTATAGCACCATCCCCTACAACCATGTAGAGCAAAACATGGAACAGCACCAGTTCTGCTATATTAAGAAGTAAAAAAGACAGAGGCCATTTAGAAGCTCGAGCTGGATTTTTTCTAAAGATCTCCTCCCATTCAACAGCTGAATTAAGATATGGTTCATGTTAGATCTATTGGTTAAAAAAAATAAGCAACCTGTCAACCCCAGCAATGTTGCACTTGGTTCCTAGTGAAGACTGGGCCATTTAGACTTCAGCAATTTTAATCTCGATTTAAGTCAACAGTAAAAGGCTGAGCTACTCCTGTGAATTGTGCCCTGGTTTATTTTTATACTAACCAGATACTCCCAGTAGGTCAATCAGGCTTTATGGGAGGTACATCAAATAAAACATACATTGCTGAGATAGCTGGGTTGTCTGTGGCATTTATTTGGAATCCTCATCTTTACAATGGGTTTATAAAAGCAACCAATTGTTATATTTCCAATATACATCACAGCCCTGCCTTCTTCCCCTCCTCTGCCATTTCATCCATGCAGCTGTGCCAGCAGATCTCTTCAACAGCCCAAAGGTTAAAGCAGCATTCCTGCAAATAGAATTTACTTCTGACATTCCACACAACCTTACATCATGTCTCCATTCACAGAATCTTATCCTTGAAACTAGGGGGAAATGTATTCATTCCCACAAAGGTTTGCATTTATGTTCTACCTATTCCACAAATGCAAGGCAAAGGTTCACATTCTATATTGGTTAATTTAAACAAATTCAGTTTGACTGTTTTTGCAGCCATATTCATTTGTGTCATTCTGTTAAAGAGCCAGCATGGTGTAGTGGTTTGAATGTTGAATTAGGAATCTGAGAGACCAGAGTTCAAATCCCTGTTCAGCCACAGAAACCTTTGGAAAGTCACAGTCTCTCAGCCTCAGCAGTGGCAAACCTCTGGATAAATCTTGCCAAGAAAACCCTATGCTAGAGTTTCTGTAGGTCAAGCCAACTTGAAGGCACAGAACAACAATTCATGCGCTCCAAGCAGCAAAATTACAGGTTTCCAGCCTTTACCCTCAGTTAGCTTTCCTGGACTCACCCAAGATATTTTAGTACTTGAAATGAAGACAGTGCTCCTCCTACATTTTGCATACAAAAGATTACTAGACTGGCAATTGAACCTTCATTCAGCATGGGCAAACATGTCCCGCCACCCCTGAGAGTAGCATGTCAAGTTTAGGACAGAAGTGGAAATCATGCCATCTTCCAGGTTTTGTTGGACTATAAGTCCCATCCATCTTAACCAGAATGGTCAAGGTAAGGAATGGTAGTATTTACAAGCAAACAACACATGGAGGACTGCATGCCGCCTCAGTTCTATTTAGGGAATGAAAACAGGCTGTGGCCTCCAAGAAAGGGGAATGACTATGGGACTCCACTAGCAGAGTCTAAGAACTTATAGTGGTTCCCTTCAAAATCTGCCACATGAAGCAGTATTGCTGTGAGTGGGGAGAAGTAGATCCATATATGCCACTTCAAACTCATTGGACTGTGAGGGAGGGAGTGCTCCTACCCATTTTTAGCTCTGATCCTGTCAGCTGCCAGTATGTAGTCCCTAACAGTATGCCTCTGAGGAACTATGACCCTCCACAGAAAAATAATCCCACATCTCAGAGCTTTGGCTTTGTTAGCTGGGGAGGATTCTAGGAACCGGACTCAAAAATTTCACTTTTTCCAAACTCCGCCCAATGTCTCTGATTAAGATGCTAGACTCTTTCCACTCCTGTCTCCAGTTTTACCAATGGGTAATGTGTTTTAAGTAACTTTCTAAAGAGGGATGGCAAACAGTAGCAAGGGTATCTCTGCAACCTGCCTATTGTACAGACATCTCTTATGTGTGGTCAGGATAGTTCTATGGTTGTTGAACTGTCTCTTGGACAACACTGTGGAGCAAACAACAAGCACTTTGAACACATCTTGATTGATTGATGCATATGGAACAGATACTCTGGAATGGATCATAGGACTCAGGGCATGTGTTGATGGACTGATTTGTTGACTGACATCCACAAAGGCCTTTAAGAAGATTACCTGTCCAGGATTCTGTGACAATGGAATAGCTGTTATTTATATCGAAACTTTGTGCATTTTACATATTTGTGCTGCTCCCCTTCCCACTTGGATTCTTCTATGATATAGTGTGCATAATCATGGGTGACTGTGTTGTTCACTACATTTATTATGTAGCCAAAAAAAATGAGGGAGGAGAGTGGCTGTGAGATTGTAAATTTGAGCAAATGACTTGTGATACACTGGACAATAAAAGCCAAGGAGGTAAGATATGGCCAGTGCCAACACCACTTCCTCATAAATTGATATATAAACTATGGATTAACCACCATGATTTACTCAAGACTGGGGCTGACCATTACAAAATGTAAATATTCCCAAAACAGTATTCTATGCTCTTGTAATCTGTAGATTCTCCTATTGTGACATGTGGTAGATGGGCTGATTCCATGGACTTTTTTTTTTATTTTTGAAACCTTAGTTGATAAAAAAAATGCAGCTTTAGAGAAACTTACTGTATCTGAATACATGGCATACCACTCACCAGTTTCAGAAATGGTGACACAGGTTGCCAGTATATTTCCAGGCACTAATCAAAGCACTAATTTTCTAAATGTCTTAGGATCTGGAACTCTAAAGAAACATGAGCCTTTCAGGTTTTATAGTTGTTATCAGATGCCCTCTCCTGGGTTTTCCTCTTGCAATTGACACTAGGGGTATGGTGAAGAGAGAGGCTTCCCTGCCATGGTGTCACAGATGCAGAATAGATTCTCCACAAGATGACCTGCAATCAATATCAATGTCATTTTAACATGAGAAAATTATTTTTTAAAAAAATAATAAATTGCTCAGATTCCTATATTGTAGAGGCCATTTCATTTTGCTCTGTTTTTCATCCTTTCCTGCTATAGTCCTACAGTTGTGGGTTTGACCTTTACCTATTTAATTATTAAGGAGGTACATGTGTAAATCCCTCACCACACTCAGGCAAATGAGAAGGGTATGGGAGGGATGAGCATTGGAGAGGGAAGGCACATATGTGCCTTTCTTCTGTGCAACTGGGCAAAAGGCAAAGGAATGGGAGCATGAGCACAGGGAGGGAATCCGCACATGTGCCTTCCATCTCTTTGTGTTGGCAAAAGGTAAGCAAATAGGAAGAAAAGTAAGGCACGTGCATGCCTTCCCTCCCCATTCTCCTCCTCCCATTCCCTTGCCTTTTCCCTGGGCATGCATGCTGTCCTATCTCAGTCCTGGCACAGCTGATAAATCAAACAGAACAAACTGAGTATCTCCCAGCTTGTTACTTACTTCCAGGCAGTAAGCAAGGAGTCATAAATAAAGTCCAACATAAACAAAATCCAGCAGGGTTTCACAGCAAGAGAGTGTCCAAGGTCAATCCGAGCATTTGTCAAGGCATCCAGCAAGGTAGCAGGTCAGATAAGCTCTGACAATTCCTGGAGGGGAAGGATGCCAGGTAAGTAGACCAAAAGCCTAGTGCAGCTGTGCCTTGATTGATTGTTGCTGGTTATAAATCCTGAGAGAGCGACGGTGGGTCTCTCTTTGCTGCCTATGCACTGCAAAGCTGGGTCAGTGTAAGTGTTCCTCTATATCTGAAGAGGCAGGACTCTCTGTTGGAGCTGGCACTGTCCCCTGTTCTGTTTCCAGCACTGTAACCTGTCTCTGCACAGGAGGCCCTGGCATGCCTTCTGTTTCAGCCTCTGGCGTGCCCTCTGTTTCAGACTCTGAGTCAGAGTCCATGTTCTGGAAGCAGGGCATGACACATGCCTTCTTCTCTTCATCTGTGCAAAAGGCAAACAAATGGGAGGGCAAAAGGCACATACACACATTCCTTTTCCACACCCAGGGTCCCACCTCCCATTCCCTTGCCTTTTGCCCAGGCACAGAGAAAGAAGGCATGCATACCCAGGCAAAAGGCAAGGGAATAAGAGGAGGGAGCCCCAGAAGGGAATGGGTCAGGAAGTGCAGGAAAGGAAAGCATGTGTGTGTGTTCCTTGGTTTGTTCACTCCAGAAGAGGGGGGAGTTTTTTGAAATTTTTCAACTTTCACAAGGGTCCTGCACACTGAACCCTAGCAAAAGTGGAGGAGCCACTGTATTTATGTCAGAGCTCGGAAATGTTACTTTTTGGAATTACAACTTCCAGATCCCCCATCAGCCTCATCAATTGTAAAATTTCCTTTTCTAAGTGCTAATTTATGTTTTTACCTGTATGTGTGTATCTGTATAAAACTGTTCATATTATTGTATTTTATGCAATCCAGAGAAACTGATTATGGAGGGCAACAGAAATATTTTTGAAAGAAGGAGCCATCAGTGGAAGGACTGTGTCCTTAGATACTTATCTAAAGATATCTGACTATTGAATTGAACAGGCGCATCATTACAGAAGACCTTGTTTTGTGTGATGTTGCTTTATAGCACCAATGCATCTAGAAAAGAAAATAATTCAAGTTTTAAGTTGCAGACAATTCAGTCAGAGAAGGACAGATAACTTCATTATAGATCTAGTTTTTCCTCTTGGTTCACAGCACCACCTACAGGCCTCTTCTTTTGCAAAATAGCATTCTTCCATTTCCTTCTTAATGTGCCATTACATATGGCAAAAAAAAAAAAGAGTTTTCTTGGAGATGACAAACTGTTGAAATACTATTAGGTCTGCAGAACAAAATGAGTAAAAAAAATGATAAATTTGGGGTGGGGGTTAACAAGACATAACTAATTGAAATGCTAGATGGTTGCTATAGTGATGTAAACTTTAATTATGGCTCACTTACCTCCATGTAGGACTGTCAAAAAGACAGCAGGAATAGTTTTTCTGAATCTACTGAGTACAGTTATATAGTAAGTACAATGACAACTGAGTATTATTAGGGAAAATTGTGCACAAAAATTGTACACATACTAGTGGGAAAAATATACAGAAAAGCATTATATAAGGGAAAACAAGTTGGGAAAAAAAGCATATTAGACTAAGGCCCTTACCACACACAGTTATTAAGGTAGGTCAATGTGTCTTGCCACGGAGGTCTTCTGCACCTTGGAGCGGACTAGGTTCGATTTATTTACCTTCGTTCCGCATGTAATTCCAACTAAATGCGCCCCCATGTGGTGGTAAAGCGCGCTATTTGAAAACCAGAAGAAATCGGTTTTCCAATTTTCCAGATCAATCCAATTCGTACTTTCACAGTGGTGCAGACACGTACATTCACACCAATGCAAATTGGTGGTCAGGGGAAGCTCATGGGAGGGGCCAGGGGGTAGTATGGACTTACGCACATACACAATGACGTACTAAACCATGCAAAAAAAGGGGGGGCCAATCACAGCCAACAGGGCGGGGTGAGGGGAGTAGCAGGAGTGGTCACAGCGGAGGCAGTGTGGATTCATGAACTCACACTCCTCCGAATCAGAATGGAACATACGCAGTAGCTGTGCAGAAAAAATGGGGGGAAGTCCGCCTTGTTTCGAGCCCAGAAAATCCAGTAAGAAATGGCACGAACCGATTCACCAGCCTCATGTGGAAAGGGCCTAAAATGCAAACATATGTTCACTCAGACTGATGCAAAAATGGAATGGTACCCACTAAGTAGTGAATAAATGAGCAAATGAAACAATCAAAGCTGTGATATTCATCCATTTCTAACATGTCACATCATCAAAGCTCAGAAAAAAACTTTTTGGACTACAGCTCCCAGAAGCCCCCAGCCAGTAAATTTTCATTTATCCAATAGCTAGTGCATTCTATTCCATCTCTGAACCAGTTTGCAACACTTTAAAAGCTCTACATATAATATATATAAAAGCTCCACATATAATGTGTGTGTGTGTGTGTGTGTGTGTGTATGTGTGTGTGTGTGTGTGTGTGTGTGTGTGTGTATAAATAAATAAATGCATGTGCACACATATGAGCACATGCACATATGCACATACATGGATTTGTATTATTCCACCCCAGTCAACATTCATAGATAGAGACTTCTGAAGAACAGTCATATACGGTTTCAGCTTCAGGGAAACAAAGCAACTGCCTCCTTTCCAAAATGGTATCCCAGAATAAATAAAGGAATAGGTATTGTCTGGATGCTGGCAAGTGGTACACGACACTCATTTCCTTGGTGACTAACTGTGAGAGATTACTAGACTTTATTTGCATAGATTTCATACAATGCAAGATGTTCCCATCTCTGTAGGAAATAGGTGACTATCTTGTGAGATTCCTATGTACTACCAGGCTCTTCTTGACAGAAATAATATCAGCGTCAATGGGACAAAAGCTGTAAAAGTTTGGGGCAGAGGGAACAGATGAGTGTAGTGTATTGCCTATGTCGACTGCTTCTGATTAACTGTATCTTTAAAAGCAGCTTTTTCTTTAGGAAAAAGTCTTGCGTGCGGAGAAGAATCATTAATTTCACTTGAAGTGATTCCCACACAGGATATGGAGCCTCTAACAAGCTCTTTGGGCTCTGCCAATTGTTTAGTGCAGGTGTTTAATCCAAGTGCTCAAAGGCACGTAGGGAGCAGTCATTTTGCAAAGAGCAAGCGAAAAAGAGGAGTGACATGCCAAGTGTGAGCACCAAGCGGCGAGGGGTTGATTCCTCAAAATCAGCAGAAACCTTGGGAAGCTGCTAATTCTTGTCAACAAGAGCCTGGGTTTTATGAAGCAAAACCAAGCAGAACACACTGATGTACACGAGGGCTGAGCTGCCTCTGCCAAAATCTCTTTTTATTACAGCATTGAAGCACTAAAACTTGCCATAAACAAGCTGATTGCTCATTGTTACCTCTCTCTCTTTCTCTCACACACACTCTCTCTCTTTCTTTCTCCCCACACCTCTGCGGCCAAGAAAAGCAGCAACAGCCGCTGCCTGAAGTGGAGCTTGCTGGGTTAGGAAATCTATTCTGAAGGTCATGCTCTATTTTATTTTTAGTTTGATTAGAATTTCTTTATTCACATGGAAAAGGAAACAATGTACACATATTTAGGATCAAAGCAACTATAGAGACACCAGAAATGGTGGTGTACACAATGTAGACAAATCCTTCTTTGGTTTTATAAGGCAGTTGTTCACATAAAGCTGCTTCAGCAGGAGCAGACATGTAAATAATGTTCAGGTAACATAAGGGTACAGATCCTTGAGTGGCTCTTACTGAACTTTTGAACCTGGTAGGGATTCAACAGGGCACTAGGCACAGTGTTGGAAAGTCCTACCCACTTGCATTAGAACAGTATGGTTTAGATTGAGAGTAACTCTTTTGGGAGACAAGGTGCTCAACTTAATGGTGGCTGTGCAACTTCAGATGTTCTGAGAGGTGATGGCAGTTGTTATGCACTTTCAAGTCAATTCCAACTTACAGCACCCTACCGTAGCCTTTTCATGGTAAGATTGATTCAGAGGAGGTTTTCTTTTAAAGCTGAGAGAATATGTCTTGCCCATAGTCACCCAAAGGATTTCCATTGCTTAGTGGAGATTGGAACCCTGTATCCCAGAGTTCTAGCCCAACCACTACACGATACTGACTGCAGAAAACAGATTATCCAGATCCATTTCAGGCCAGGTTCAAGGCCTAAATAGTTTTGATTTCCCTGACAGTTGACCAGCTTTTTGGGAAAGACAGAAGAGTCTGGATCCTCATTATCTCTTGTCAACCTTTAACACCACAGAACATTGTTGGGTGAACGTAGGAGAAACAACATTATGGAGAGTTTGCTTCTACCTGTAGGGTCAGTTACAGATACTGTTTAACTTTGTTCAGTCCGATGGATACTGAAAACCCTGTGGTGCCACAAGGATTCGTTCCATCCCTTATATGAAGCCACTGGGTGATGCTTTGAAACTTAATGCCACAGTGTGCTGACGTCTAGTTCTATTTTTCCTTGCCATCATAATCAGACTATGAGTCTATGCAAATGCTGGTCTGCTTTGATTAGCCAAACTGCTGTGATCTTTTTTTTTTCCTGGCCACTGTAGTTCCTGCATTGATAACTTCCCATCTAGACAATGCAACACGCTCTTCCTGAGGCTGCCCTTAAAAAGCTGCTGCTAGTCCAGAATGAGACAGCTATACTACCTGCCAACATGTTTCCAGTTCAAGTTCATGGTACTGGTGATAATATTCAAAGACTTAAATGGCTTGAAGCCTCAATATTTGAAGTATCATCTCCCCTCATATATTATATCTAATCTGCCTGAACAAAGATCTGCCAGTGCTTCTCCGTCTGTCAGCACTGGAAGAAGCACCTTATATTGAAACCTGGCACAGGGAGAGCCTCTTGGCTGCAGTATCCCTCCCCACAGAATGTCCCTGCTTGGAGGCCCATCTTGTGCCAATATTGGCTTCATTATGGTGTCATGTTAAAACTTGACTATTCACCCAAGCTTTGAGTGACACCCTCATCATGGCTCAGTTTTGGCCTAATGGACTGTGGGGTGGTTTTTACCTTCTTTTTCTTTGCTAGTTTATCATTTGCCTATGTTGAATCATTTTAAAGTTGCTCACAATTATTGTAAAGACAATTTTATTGATTGTACCTAGCATAAGATCCTCAGATATAGGCCAAGATCCTATTTGATACTGAAGGCCAAGGAATATGAAGGATGATCTTTCCTCACAGCTGTGAAACAACAGCCAAACAATGCCCAGGTACATCCATGTAGGCAAACTGTGTCTGTTTGGACGTCGGGCACAGGTGTGCATAGCTGCCATCTGGCTGCTGTTGTGAGACCAAGGAGAAAAGTTTTGTGTGAAAAGGAAGGAGAGAAGAGTGTGGAATCTTATCCTTCTTGGTAGGCTCAGTCAAAAGCAAACTGCTGAAACCTCTCTTAGCTTATCTATTCCTCCTCATTAATAACTTTTGCCATCTTAACCATACCCTGATTTTGCTTTGCTTGGCCACACATTTCCTAGTTTTTACCTGTGAAATGTTGGAGCATTTGTGGTAGCTGAGTAAATGAAGGGCATTGGCTCTTTCACAGCAGTTTTCAGCTCCCGTTTCTCTCCTTCAGTTGTCCTTAAGGGGAAGGTAATGCAAAATGTGTTACTGCCCTGGCTAGCCCGAGCTTTGGAGATATAAAAGATATCTACTGATATCAATAATTCGGCTTCACATATCCCTTCCACGTGCTTGCGAGGCCCCCAGACAAGCACGCATACAGGCTCGGCCAATTATCGCCGTAATATTCCTAGACAATACAGGCAGGCCAGAAACAGCCGACTCACCGCTTTAGGAAACCTCAAGGCAAGTACCTCCATTAGGTATGCAAGCAACTCTCAAAAGATCCTCTGCCCCGCGCTGGCAGCTTGATGATCGAGCTATACAAGGCTCAAGTATTCCGCGTTTGCATACCGGCTACTCTATTGATAAATTCGGCTCTAATTCAATCATTCAAATTCTGACTTTTCGGAGGCTTTGTCTCCAACACCAAATCTATTGTTTTCCCAAAGTCCGACCTAGCCTGCGGTCACAATTCTCCTTATAAAAACCCCTGACTTTGAGCGCTTCCTTGGATCGCTCCCGAGTTCCAGACCGCCTTGCTGCCGCTTTGCTTGGCAAGCTTCCCCTCACCTCCACGTGCTGAGATACATCGAACCCCAGCTTCGCTCTCCATTTTCTTCCGGACTTCAGGACAGGTTTCGTATCACCCGAACCAACTATCCCTCTGAAAATCCTGCTATCTTACTCACACCTTTATTTTCCTTAGTTATCTGTGTGCTTGTGTTGCTTACATTGTGCGCCTGTATTTAATAAAGATTATTCATTATTTTCCAACCGGTCTGCTTCTTGCCTCGGCCTGACCCTGTAGACACTGGGTTACAAGATCCTGCTAAGTTACCCTGCCTCTCGTTTTGCCAACTTGTGCTCTGAACTAATTTCCCCAACTTGTGTAATTTTGATAGCAATTTGGTGTCCCTCCCCAGAAAACAGGGTAACAAATGCAACAGGAAAATCCCCATGATTACTCACAATCAATAGCTTTAAATGTGGAAGAGGAAGCTTTCAGCCTGGACAGAGTGAAATGGAATCTCATATCTACCCAGGGAACCTGTGAGAACAAGGCAAAATCATTAAAAAGCAAGGTCAATGGGCCAGAGGTGGGAATTGTGTGGGGTTTCAGATGCTGTTGGTCTGCAACTCCCACATTCCTCCGCATTGGCTATGCTGGCCAGGACTGATGAGCGTGCAGTCCAACAAAATATGGAGGGCAGTAGATAGGGATGCGGCTACATTGGAGGCAGTAGACAGGGATATAGCTAAGTAGGATGTGGAAAATTAGACTACAGCTTCCCCAATAAGAATTTTGCTCCCCAAATGAAATTTCCCTTCAAATATCTAGTATTTCATTAGTTTAAAACTTAAAAAAAACAAACCTTCTTTGTGGATGATCACTCACTGTCTTAAGCCAAACATGAACAAAATGGAGATCTTGGTTTTTCAGCCTGACTATCCAGCAACCCCTCCCTCATGTCCTCTACTGGATTTACAGGGTTGTACAGTGGCTCCCATCTTGATTGTCAGGAACTTTGGAGTCCTGCTGGATGATCACCTATCTCTACACCCCTTTATCCAGGCTATAGCAAAAGCATGTAATTTCCATCTCTTGAACATCCACAAGATCCCAGAGGTTCCTAACTGTTGAGGCTGCCCTGCTGTTTGTCCAGGACTAGGTTATCTCACGCCTGGATTATTGTAACAGCTTACTGACAGGTTTGGCTTCCTGCTCCCTTCTTCTTCTGGTTTTAATTCAGAACAATGCTGTCCGGATTGTTTTAAATCTGCCAAAATATTCACCTGTTTCTTCCCCTCATAGATCCCTTCACTGACTACCAGTTTAGGTCAGGACCTGCTCAAACTTTTGGCTCCAGTATTCAAGGTTTTGTGTTCTGACCTCCCTCAGTACCTTGCAGTTTGGCTAGTATGGTATGTTCCATGCAGGAATTTAAGATCTACAGCCAAAGGATTACTAGTTGTTCCACCAGCACGTACAGTTCTGTCAAAAATGATGATGATGATGATGATGATAAATTTTATATGTTACCTGCCTCTGCCCCAGGCTCGAAACAGGGTACAGCACAGATACAATTAAAAAACAAATCATGGTTAAAATACACTAAAACACAAACTATTTAAAATACAAATATACTATAGTTAAAATCATAATTAAAAGTACAATTAAAAGTAGAAGTACAATTAAAAGTACAATTAAAAATAAACTGGGTAGGCCTGCCAGAAGAGATAGGTCTTTAGTACTTTTTTGATTTCGACAGCATATTTTGCTGTCTGATTTGTTCCAGGAGGTCATTCCACAATCTAGGGACGGCCTACGAAAAGCTCCTCTGGGTGACCATTGCCAGTCTAATCCTGTCCAATTTAAGTAAATGGCCCCAGAGGACCTGAGTGTACAGGGCGGATTGTCAAGGCTGAGAGCCTTTCAAGATCTGGCTCTGCATTTGTTGAATGGTCTTTCTTTGGACCTCCAGCTGGAGAAGGATCTCGTTCGTTTTCATAAAGGGCTGAAGACTTTCCTGTTTGATTCACCATCTTAACCCACTGAGATGTGTTTAAGGTACTGAGATGGCTAGCAACTGGTGGGGTGGCGGGGATTTCAGTCCATGTATTGCTATAGTGTTATGTTATGTCTTTGTTCCTTACTGTATATGTTGATGTTCTGCCCTTTGGTGAAAAAGTGTTATAAATAGATGATGATGATGATTAATACAGTTTAGGTATCCAAAAAAGCTTGGGGCCAGAGGTGTTTTGGATCTCTGTTTTATTTTTCTTTTGGATTTTGGAAGATGTGCATATACATTATGAGATTATATACCATTTTTTCCATGTGGGGTCTGCTCTTCTGCCAGTTCTCATCTTACCTTCTTCCTGAGGGAATTATGGAGGCTCACTTCGGATCATGCATGTGCACATGCTGCTTGCAAAGCTTCTCAGTCAACTTGGCACCCTTTTTCCTTGCCTTGCAAGCAGTGAGTACACGTGCACACAGTCCAAAGCAAACAGCAAGGGGAAAAAAGGTACCAAGCCAGCTGAGAGACTTTGCAAGTAGCACATGGTCCCAAGTGGGTTCCACTTTTCAACCTGTAAATATAAGTGTTCTAGGTGTGAACGGTTTTCAATATGTGTCTTTCTACAATGTTAGAAAATTTGAGGACTATAGGAAAATTTCATTTACGGGGCAGAATTCTTATTTGGGGGCCATGCTGTCATCCCCTCACCACCACATCCTTCGCTATAGAATTCCCAACAGCTATATAAGTGCATGTTTTCCATGTAGAAGGTACCAATTTAAAGTTTATCCAAATTGGCCAAATATATTAGGAGATCATGGTTTTTACTCATCTTTCCAAGATTCGGGCAAAGCATTGCTAATTTCAGGAAGTTTCAAGTTTTTCTTGCTCCTTTCCCAAAACATTTTGTCCCTACCAGCAGGATGTGTTTGTTTTGTTTTGTTTTTTAAGATACTTTCTGTTTGGCCAGTCTTCTCCTTTTTGTTCCCTTTAACCCTCTGCTGCTCATTTTAAGTTGGATCTGCTGCTCTGCGTGTGTCTGTCTGTGTGATTGTGCGTGCATGCACATCTGTGTGCATGCATATGAATGAGAGTGCCAAGTGCCTGCCTGCCCATTCATGCACACATCCACACAGTTGGAGGAGAAAGGAAAAGAGGATAGAGGAAGAGACCATCCCTGTCTCTTTCTCCATTGTTTTGCCAAATGGTGGGGGAGGGGGAACAGAGGTGGTAGAAAGAGATAATCAGGATTCTCTGTTGTGTTTATGGTGCCAGAAGAGAGAACAAGAGAGTTTGGTGGGGTGGGGTGGGGTGAGGTGGAGTGTTAAATCTCAGTCAGTACAATAATTAAGAAGGAAGAGGAGACTGTTCATTTTAATTTTTTTAAGAATAAATCTGTGGATGCAGAAACATAAAGGAGCAGCCCAAAGTGACATTAAGTGTAGCTGATGGAATCAATACTAGTTACCAGTCTGAACAAGCTTTATATCTCAAGCACCTCCAAGAAAGGACACAGGAATTCTGTCTGAATCTCAGAAGAGACAGGGCCAAGTTAGTGTTGAAATACTGGGTTTGATGGACCAATGATCAGATTCAAACTAAAGTCTGTGCATTTGTTCCAAAGTAGTGCACAGGCCCAGCCAAGAAGAGGTTTGTAATTGATATATAGGTCAGGCCTTCAATTTTAAAAACTGGTTCAAAGAGTCACATTATATTTACATACAACCTATACAACCAAGCAAGGTAGACACACAAGATCAGTACTTTGTTCACGTACAACAGGAATGAATAAATGGTGAAGGATCTGATATCAATCTCATTCTGCCTTGGGTAAAAAAAACTTGCACAGGGGGACATAATTCAAATGCTTCCGTGCAGAGTCATTATGTTCAAAGCTAAGTTGAGCTACCACTTATTATGGAATATTTAGGACTCCTTACACAGAAACACTTAGATCAATGGAGTCTCCCATTCTTAATCTCCCATTGCTCCTCCTAACAATGTTGTTACTTATAAGGCTAGCCCTAATCCTCAAAGAAGAGAGGATATTGGAGTGGAAGCGGATGGCTGGTAATAAAATCTGATGTAATAAATCTCTGTTTCCACCAAAGCGTTTATGTGCTGTCATGAAATCCAAGGCTCAAAATGTGATTTCTAAAATAAACTCTGTGATAATTCAAACATCACAACATGGGGCTGAGTAGCAGCAAGGACCAAAACAATTATTATAGACACAAAACACGGTGATGTCATTACAGTGAGGAAATACAACTGTTAAGACCTGTCAAAGAGCTGTTCCTGTGTTCTGAACGTTTTAATTTTCTGATAATAAAGTAAAGCACACTTCTATTATTTGGTTAAAAAATTAATAAACAAAAGCAGAATATAAAGCCTTAGATCGGTATGCTACAAAGCTCAAAGAAAGATTTTCTTGAAATATAGCTGAATAAGAAAAGATGGTGGTGGATCAGATGGGGGTTCTATCAGGCCACATCCTTTCCTCATTCACTGGGCTTTAGATGACATCATCCTCTACTTGTTATCTTTGTAGTTCCAATTTCCATTTTTCTTTCCTTCCTGCAGAAAATCCATTAAAAAGAAAGAAAAGATGCAACAGACACATTGTGCCTTCTAAGTCCTAGCATGAGATTCTGCTTCTCCCTGAGGAAGTAGAGCAAAAGGAATTCTGGGAGAGGAACTACAGATCTCAGCAAACAATCCTTAATAGTCTTTCCAAGCTATTAAGCCAATTAGTGGAACTGAAACTGGTGCTGAAGATGACAATCTGTTTAGCTGTGTTTTAATATCATAATTTATATCTGTAACAGTACTTTTTTAAAAATATATGATTGGCTGTGTGCAGTGAAGACCTCATATGATTGGCTGCCTGAGAAGATTCTATGGAATTCTGGGGTTTTCAGTTTAGGGAGGGGCCTTTAGAATTCTCAACCAGAGATCATTTGGGCCTGGACAGTCGCTATGGTGATGAGGCCTACCAGCAAGGAGGAGGGCAGTGTATTCCCTCAGGAACCCAACCTCTGTATGTTAATAACTCTGAATACAGATTGGATTGGGGAATATAGGGAAAGGCTACAGGTACTGGACAAGACAGTTTGGGGAATTAGAGACACATGATCTCAAATCTTTCTAACAAGTATTTTCTATGAGAAAATAAAATCCCAGGCAATGCTGGGTATATACACTAATGATTGAGAACCATCTTGGGTCCCAGCACTGGGAGAAAAGCAGAATACATATTTTAAAATAAATAAATAAATACATTCTAATCTAATCTCTCAGTTTTTAGCATAGGCAGGAGAGCCAGCATGGTGTAATGGTTTGAGTTCTGGAGTTGGACTCTGAGAGAACAAGATTTGAATCCCCTCTCAACCTTAGGAACTCACTAGGTGACACTGGGCAAGTCACACTCTCTCAGCTCCTGAGGAAGGCAATGGCAAATCCACTCTGAACAAATCTTGCTGAGAAGCCCCATGATACAATCATTTTAAGGTTGCCATAAGTCAAAAACAACTTAAAAGCACACAACAGCAGCAGCAGCAGCAGCAACAACAACAATGGCAGCCAGCACTTTCATGTCAGTGTGGCACTGAGTCTGTTCTGGGTTTTAATCCAAACTTTATGTGAGCTGTTCACATTTCTGAACCAAAGTTCTGCTCCTGAATAGGTTCAGCATCTTAGGCCATTTCCACATGGGGTAATAAAAACGATGCAGTGCATCCTCCACGGAGGACGTCTGCACCTTGGAGCGGACTGGGTCCAGACTACTTACTGTAGATCCGCACCTCAGTCCGCTCCGGAACGACCCCAAGTGGTCCTCCAGTGTGCTTTTGAAAGACCTGATTTTTCCGGTCTTTCAAAAGCACGGAGCGCGCCACTGCGAGCCTGCTGCCTTGTGCAGATTCACAGGCTCGCACCAATGTGAGCCTGAGATCTGCCAAGGGCGGGCTTTAGGCTGGCGAGCTTCAGCGGTTGGTCGAGACCCACGACCAACCGGAAGCCGCCATTTTGGATGCCGGAGCAGAGCAGATCGACGACCACGCACTGCTCCGGAGCAGCCTGGACCGGACCGGGGAGCCAGAAGATCCGGTAAGTAGCAGCGCGGGGCGATTCCCTCGCCCCGGGCGGAAATGGCCTTAGATAGCTGTTCAGATAGTAGTTCAGTTAATGACCTAAACTCTGGAGCAGGAACACAGGTCCCCTTAAATGGTGTCTACCAGCTGCCACTAAGAACAGATCAGCATGGTGACATCATGGTCAAGAGCAAACAATAAAAATCTAAGCAGTTCTAGCCAGAAGGCACATCCTGTATGAAAGAAAGTAAAAAAAACTGCTAATTGCAGATATTATCATGTAGCTACCCTACGTAATTCATATCCTGCTTTTCTCCCAGCGTGGAGAACTGAACTGAATTAAAAACTATTTAAAGCATTCAAACCATAAGTTTGAGAAGAAAAGTACAGCACACATACTCCTTAAAAGAGGCTTCTGCGCAATCAATTAACTGCCAAATGCAAACTTATATGAGAAGGTTTTTGTCTCTCAGCCAAAGGACAGCAGTCAGGGAGCTACCTTAGGCCATTTCCACACTAGACTGTTATTCCACTTTCAACATCCTATGGAATCCTGGGGTTTGCAGTTTAGGGAGGGGTGTCAAAGGCCCCTCCCTAAACTGCAAACTCCAGGATTCCATAGGATTTTGAAAGTGGAATAAGAGCACTATAACTGGGTAGTGCAGAAATCCAACTAGAGTCCATCTTGGGAGAGAGTTTCCCAGACTGGAAGCAAACACTGAGAATGCTCTGCCACCTGTCTTCATCAGACATTTTTATGGCAGTGGTAGGATTGAGAGACAGTTGTCCTGCATGGATCTTAAAATTCAGGAAGGCTTCTATAGAATATAGTCTTTCAGATACTCTGAACCCAGCTGTTTAGGACTTTATAGCCACACCAAGAATAACAAAATTGGATAACCCAAATGTTACGAGATGGGCGCTGAAACCCACTGCTGTAAATTTTACCCTTCTGGCTCAATATCCTCAAACTTTGCCTAAATTATTGTCCTGAAGTCAGCTGCCAAGGGCAAATTGACAAGAGGCTGCTCTAGACTTTGCCTTAAAAGTACTTAAATTCTGCTCCCAGTTTGGATCTAACTAATTGCATGGCTTCATTGCCACATAGATTAGAGCATCGGGATAGTAGCCATTCCAAAGAAAATGGTTATATGCAGGTAGCTTTATACCCTGCTATGCACCCATTACAGAAGCAAGAAATGCTAATTATTGGCTAATCTGAATACATGTGTATAGGAACTATGGCCATTTCCACACTAGAGTGTTATAGCGCGATTATTCCACTTTCAACATCCTGTGGAATCCTGGGGTTTACAGTTTCCGGAGGGGCCGGCTGGCCCCTCCCGAAACTGCAAACCCCAGGATTCCACAGGATGTTGAAAGTGGAATAATCGCACTATAACACTCTAGTGCGGAAATGGCCTATGTCATGAATACATCATTATGTCAGCATACAAGCACTGCGCATGTCCATATAGGTGGTCCCAAATTATAATACCTGATCCCACTCTAGAAGTGTGATGTTTAATATTAAATGAAGCTTTATGAGGCTCTCGGTCATCAAGGTTCATCTCTTGTGGTCACTCCCCCTCCCCTCGGCCTAGTTTGGCCTATTCCAGATGCTGCAACCCACAAAGTCCACCTCTCTTTCACACCTGTTGAGCCTACTCAGTTAATTATCTCTTTTTTTTAATCTATCATTAGCCTACTTAGCTTCCTGTTATTCTAAGTTCTACAAGCTGATTTTCCTGTTATCTGCATCCAGCTGCAAGCATAAGTATTCTTCTCGCTTTGCCTGGCCCCGTTGCTCTTTTTCCTAATTCAATGTGCCTGCTATTAAGCTACTGATTAATTATTCCCTAATTATTATGCCCCTACACCATGAGATCAGAGATCTCCCGGGGAGCCTAGTCTTATACGACTTAAGATGGGACTTGTACAGGCATTTCTCACATGCCACTTGCTTCGGTTGGCTAAGCCTGAACAGTGAATGTTAGGAATTGTAGGCAAATCCCCACAGTATATGGTATGTAATTTGCATCAGAATGTGGTTTATTAATGAGGAAGAAGTCAGGAAAAGCTGCAGCGGTTTGATTGTGCCTGAGTCTACATGAAAGGTCAAGATTCCACCCTTTCCTCTTTTCTCCCCACTCCAACTGAGTTAATTTAGGCCATTTCCGCACGGGGCGAGGGAATCGCCCCGTGCCACTACTTACCGGATCTTCTGGCTCCCCGGTCCAGTCCAGGCTGCTCCGGAACAGTGCGTGGCCATCGCTCCGCACTGCTCCGGCGTCCAAAATGGTGGCTTCCGGTTGGTCGTGGGTCTCGCTGAAGCTCGCCAGCCTAAAGCCCGCCCTCGGCAGATTGCAGGCTCGCATTGGTGCGAGCCTGCGAATCTGCATGGGAGAGCAGGCACACAATGGTGCGCGCCAGCTTTTTGAAAAACCTGAAAAATCAGGTTTTTCAAAAACACGCTGGAGGACCACTTGGGGTTGCTCCGGGGTGGACTGAGGTGCGGATCTACACTAAGTAGTCTGGACCTAGTCCGGTCCAAGGTGCAGACGTCCTCCGTGGAGGATGGACTGCACCATTTTATTTAACCCGTGTGGAAATGGCCTTAGTGTAAACTATTTCTGTGCTTTCAGTTTAGTTTGTGTAAGGTGAAATAAGCCAGGATCAAGGAGAAAAGTAGGAGGAAGAGAGAAAGAAACTGGGACATTTTGAAAGCCACTGAAAAAGTGGGACAACACAGTATTAATTGAGACTGTCCTTGCCAAATTAGGACAATTAGAAGATATGAATTTGAGGCTATTTTGCTGCAAGCCAAGGGGCTCAAAGATCAGTCTGTTGTGAATGCAACTGGCATCTTCTGTTCCTATTCTCATCAGATCAAAAAATACAGTATTTGGGGTGGTTCTCCCACAAAGACAAAAATAAATGCAATATAGTCTAGCTTTCTGATCACTGGGTTCTGGTAATTTGTATCAGCTTCCCTCGTTGGCCCTGCATGGATTTCGATCCTGCAATTCATGTAGCTTGTTGTTAGGTCCCACATGCTATCACTTGTCTCAGGAATGGGAACACACAGTATCTAGGTTACTTTAAAGGTAGGGGAAACAATAGGGTGTCTGCACCTGTTTCCTTTACAGCAACACCTCCCCCTCCAATCCATTACACGTCAATATTGCACCTCTGAATTGTCTCCAGAAGCAAAATAGTTTCCCAAAGTGTCACAGAGTCAAAAAGTGCTTAAGTGACAGACGGTAGTGATTAGTGTGATTAAAACAAAAAGAAGCTCCTTTTGATTGCTTTGTCTGATGAGGGTTAAGGGCTGTCTATATGAGATGAAAGATAAACTGATTAAATTATCATTTGATTTGGGTTCACTTAGTTGTTAAAGACTTCCTTAAGACTTCCTGCGTGAGCACATAAGAGCTCGTGTGTGTGTGTGTGTGTGTGTGCCTTCAAGTTGCCTTGACACTTATGGTCCCATAAGGTTTCTTATGCAAGGAATGCAAGGTGGCTTTTCCAGTTCCTTCCTCTATATATAGCCTACAGCACCTGGGCATCATTGGTGGTCTCTCATCCAAATACTAACCAGGGCTAACCCTACTCATCTTCCAAGATCAGATGTGATATGGTGCCTTTAGGATATATAGGCCATCTCATAAGAGTTTAAGATAGGACATCAGCAGTTACGAAGTACTACAAAATATGTTGTATCTTGAAACCTCACAATGAAGTAATGGAGATAATGCAGCCAAAATTAAATGAGGGAACATTTTTTAGGTTAGGCTTCCAGCCATATAAATAGCTGAGACAATAGTCCTGGACTAAATGGTTATTCAGCTAGTTCTGTGGCCTAAAACGGTTTGGAATTTCTAGAAAAGCAGCCTGCACATGCCATATGGCAAATCTGCTGGGGAATGTGACACATTTCACAAGCAGAACAGTTACTATTTACAAGCAGAAGATAAGCAACCACTTGTCCCACTCCACACACTCCCACACACTGGGTTTAGCAAGCATAGTCTTCTTTGGTTTGGTGTATGTGTGTGTCGGTAACAAAATAGGTTCACTTACAAATACTAAAGGTTTTACAACATTTCATAGTGAGAAGTTCTGCAAACATGGCAAGAAGACAGCAATAACTGCAGACTACAAAATGGAGAGGAAGTAGACTATTTGATGAAGGAAGAAGGAGGGTGCAGCTAAGATTAATAAACGGGAAATTACTTGAATGCATGCTGTGCCTAAATACTGAGAGGGACAAGCAAACCAGTAGCTACTGAGTACAGGTATACCTGTACCTGTACTTATGAAAATATATGTGTTCCTGGACATTACTTCTTTAACAGAACATTTCGTACTGGAGGCAGAGATAACATGAAAAAATTAGGGATAGGTTCCAGCACTACATATCAGAAGACCAGGTCTATAATTTTCAGCAAACTTTTTATTCACAACTAAAAATAATGGAAATTAAACAACCAGGTCAGGTGAGCTTTGCGTAAATAAACAAAAACATGATGAACCTATGAGAGATCACTTGAAAGTTTCTTCCAAAATGCATCCAGGGATGTTTTGTTCTTTCACAAGCCTACACTTTGCTTGTGATCACCATTTTGACAGGCATACTTAAAGAGCTGGGTTTTTTTAACCTGCTGGGATAGCTAGAGAGACAGGCTTATTTGCTTTTCCCTTTTCTTTGTATTTGCTGCCCACACATGCTCTGTAAAGAATTATGTAGCCAGCTACTGTTTACTTTGCCTGTTGTAGGCAGGCATGCACAGCTATAATCACAAATATAATTAAAATAAATAAAGCAGCCAAAACAGTACGAAAACATTTAAAAATCAGAAACATAAGGACCAAATAACAAGTCCTATTTACTTAAATTAATCTGTCTGAATTATGGCTGACATTAGATTCAGTCATAAGAATGCTAAGAGCCAGAAATAAAACTCACATACCAAAATAAAAATAAAAGATTCAATACCAACTGAAAGAGGCACTCATAGCCTGGCATCTAAATTGTACTAATGAGAATACCCACTTCATTGGTCTTGAGATACAGCAACAGCATCACACAGGAAAGGAACAGCCAGAGATTCAAAAGTAAACTAAAAATGTGTTTTACTGAGAAATTTACACAAGCACACAAAAGATCCAAACATTCACTCACTCAAACAAGGACTAGCTGATGGCAGAGGGAAAAAAGTTGTGGATAGAGGACTTTTGGGGTTCAGGTGATAATTACCGGTCCAGAGAGAAGCAAGGAAAAGCGGCAGTATGGCTTAGGTAAGCACTAACTCATTCAGCAATCTAGGCAACAGTGTGGCATTCAGCAAAGCGAGAGACTGCACTGAACCACTCAAAACTGAGGACTTTTATACCCGAAAACTACCCTGCAGGCATCGGTGTGAGCAACTCTCCTAACCAAGTGGACAATGGGAATTGTAACACAAACAATGAGGTCTGGATGGTGTTAATGGTCTCAGTGTTTAGGTGACAATGGGTAATGGCTGTAATAATAGCTTTGTATTGTGGAGAGGTTGGGAAGACAAAGCAGGGAAACATCCAGATGTGAGGGAACAGAGTTAAAACAATCACAGTTTGGTGGGAACTTCTCTTTTCTGCACAGAGATGTCCAGCTTTAGCATAAGCCTATTATCTCCAGAGTTGCCTTGTAATCTGCCTGACAATGACTTCAGTTGTTCCTAGAGGGGGTGGGGGCTGACCTGCCTTGCAATCTCACCTTTACAGTCAGTAATTTTCCTCTGTTCAGCTTGACCTTTCAGTTACCTCATGTTCCCTTTTATATCAACGCTAATTAGATGTAGTTGCCAATTAAATAATATTTGTCAATTAAACCATATCAATCTTGGGGGATGAGCAGGGCCATAACAATCATACCGAAAGCTAATGAGAAATCCAGGAGATGTACTCACCCTGGAGTAAAACCCAATCACTAGATGGTCACTGTAGTCCAGAAGTGCCTGTGGACGACTAGGAACCACAGTTCAATCACCTTTTCCCAAAACAGGAGATTAGGCACTAATCTAAAATTGTTAAGGTGCTCTAGACCTAACCCTAGTGACTTCAGATCCAGCTAAACTACAGCCCTTTTTATCTCTATTTGTTTGTGGCCATCTCTCAGGGAAGCATTTATCATTTCCTGAATTGAAATCCTCAGGCCAGGTCTACTAGCCATAATCAGCCATGATGGGCAAAGATCAAGATGAGAAAACAGCTGGTTGACTGAACAAAACCAAACATGATTTTCTTCCTGCTTCATACTTTTCTGATTAAAAGTCTCAAAAAGCTAAACACAGTTCATTCTTTTAAAATTATGACCAAAGAAAACACAGTTCAGAATTGATATGATTGTCAAAAAGCTTTATGATCCAAAAAGCATGAAAGAGTCAGGGATCATTCTTCCCAAAGCAGCATAATCAGAGATCTACAGCATAGCAAGTGTCACCAAAGCAGATGTTTGGAAGCTATTGAGGGACAGCATATGCCTGTCTTTGCCCAGTCTAAAATGTAACAGAGAAATAAATGACAACATATTTCAGTCTCAAAAGCAAGACAAGATGTAGCAGTGCTAAGTAAAAATGTGCATGAATTAGAAAAATATGGCTGGAATCCATGCTCCAGTCACTGGCAAAATAGATCTTTTTCTCCACATGCTACCAATCCCAGCAAAGTGGCTTGGGAAAGGGAGTTATGATCATGGCACTACTGTCATGATCATGACTAACAGGGCCTTTCCCCATTACACTGTTATAGTGCTATTATTCCGCTCTCAACATCCTATTGAATCCTGAGGTTTGCAGGTTAGGGAGGGGCATTTAGAATTCTCAGCCAGAGAGCTCTTTGGCCTCAGTAAACTATAAACACCAGAATGCCACAGGATGTTGATAGTAGAATAATAGCACTATAACAGTGTAGTGCGGAGAGGCCCTAAGTTGCTATTGTGAATACAAAATGGTTACTGAGATTTACTCATCTGTAACTTTCATGTTCACAATCATTAAGTAGCTGATTCACTAAGCAGCTGATACAGGATTCCAGCCTATATATATGTGTGTATATATATATATATCTCCCACACACAAACACACATACAGACAAAGGTTTAACTGCTTGCATTTGTCTATTAGGGTGCCTTCTGCACTTCAGTGCTGGTATCAGCGTCCTGCCTGACCTCCACCCACTCACAGTCCTTGGAAGGACTGTCTCTCATTTCTTCAGGAACAACAGAGCACCGTCACAAAGCTGCAACTTACATTCCTCAAAGAAATGTCCCTATGCAGTACGAGCTGCTTCCTTCCCCATGGACACCCTCTCAAATGTCACTCAGAATTTAAAAAACAAACAAACAAACAAGAGTTCTCCTCCCTGTGCTAAGCTTTTTATGTACAGGTGGTTGTTGGTTGTTGCTGGTTTCTCTTATTTTTATTTTATTTTATATTTTATTTATTTCCAACCATTCTCCCAAGATGGGTCACAAGGTTGTTTTTTAAGGAAAACATTCAGCTGTGCTATCTACTCAGTACATTAAAGTGTATCGGTCTGAAGGACAGCACCACATGGCAGTTTTGCAAGTCTGGAAGTGCATCACCACAAGAAATTCAGTTGTATGAATTCTCCTCCAGACATCCTCTCTTCCTCTCTCTCTTTCACACACACACACACACACGCACACACACCTTTTTGGTTAAGAGACAATGATGAATTCTGCTAATGTAATTTCAGATGTTTTTAAGGACCACTAGAGGATCATTGCTGAGTGGTACAATGTGTGCTTTGCTTCTGCTTTGGTCAGACCCCATCTGGAATAAAGTGTCAATTTCTGGGCACCACAGTTCAGGAAAGACATTAACAAGCTGGAATGTGTCCAGAGGAGGGTGACCAAAATGGTAGAAGGCCTGGAAACCATGCCCTATGGGAAGTGGCCTAGGGAGCTGGGTATGCTTAGCCTGGAGAAGAAAATGTTAAGAGGCAACATGATAGCTGTATTTAAATATTCGAAAGGATGTCATCTGGAGGATGGAACAAACCTGTTTTCTACTGTTTGAGAGACTAGGTCATGGAACAATAGCTTTAAACTTCAGGAAAAGAAGTTTTTGAAGCACTTCCTAACGGTAAGAGAAGTTCAACAGTAGAATACATTGCCTTGGAGTGTGGCAGAGTTTCCTTTTTTGGAAGTTTTTAAACAGAGGTTGGATGGCCATTTATAAGGAATGCTTTGATGGTGTATTCTTGCAGGGTAGGGGATTGGACTCAATGGCCCTTGTGGTCTCTTCTAACTCTATGACTCTTATGATTCTATGTGCTTTGCATGCAGCCGGCCCTAGATTCAAGCTTTAATGTCTCTGAGGTACAGTTAGATAAACTCCTGCCTGAAGCCCTGGAGGGCCACTGTTAGTCAGTGTCAAGTTTTTCAGCTTAATAGATCAGTGGTCTGACTCAGTATGAGGCAGCTTCACATGTTCATCCTTCCAATCAAAGAAAATTTAAAAGCAGGCAAGAAACCAAAAAAATCTACCCTCTAAATCTGGAGATGCTATCTACAATTTCATGGAACATTATTAGACCAATTATGTTTCTTGTAAATATTTAAAACAGTATCCCGTAAGTATTTGGAGTGTTTGTGACCACGTTCCTTCTGGCTTTTAATCAGGCGTTGTTTTTACTGACTTACGTGCCTGATAGGAAGCCATCCTCTCACCCTACTTCTTCCTAAAACCAGTTCCCTAAAACTGCTCACACAATCGGCTGCAGTGGAGCAGATCCATAAAAACAACATTTGAGAAAGCAGGTGTCTTCCGGAGAGACTCACATTCCACAGATGGGAGAAATGATTAAGCCTAACAGGAAGTGCTATCTTGCTTTGCGACAAAATGTAGTGACAGATTGATAATTGCGCTATTCTCATGAGAAAAGCAAGGTCATTATTAAATGGATGGAAACTGTTGCTCATAAAAGGCATTTGTACAGGCGCTTTCTTGCAGGCACGTTAAATTTATCACAAAACAAAGAACTCTTCTAACTTCCTCCTCCTACTCAGATACCCTCATGTACTTCACCGTCTGTTTAAGGCAGTACCTATTAACTAGTGAAGAGGTGGCTGAAAACAAACCATATATACAGTACACTATTCAGGAAAAAAAAAAACATCCTGAACTCCACTTCACTATTATTCCCTTTTCCTACCCAATTCCATGGGATTCCATGCACAGGGTTCTTGAAATAATTTCAGGTGAGAAACTAAGTAAGAATCATCTTTTACTTTACAGGGACTCTGTATGTTTGTGTCAAGGTTGCTAAAAATGCCCTTACAACAATGTATCAAGGCTTAGGTCCAGGTTGTCTAACAGACTGCATCTCCTGCGCCCCCATGAACTATCCCAGGCCTTGAAATCCTCGGGAGAGACCCTTATCTCCGTTCCACCACTTCCACAGGCATGGCTCTTGCTGCCTCCAGAGCCTCCTTGATGGCTGCCTCTAGGTTTCTGAAGTCCCTTCCCAGAAAGGCCAGAATGGCTCCATCCTTGTTGTCTTTCCATCAGCAGGTAACAATTTCCTTATTCTGACAGCATGTTAGTACTATTTTTTTAAAAAAGAAAGGGCTTTGAAGTGTGTACTATATTATTTTAGTTGTACTGTTTTGACTGCTTTTTAAACTATGGTCCTTACTGCGCTTTGGCCCAACAGTGCTTCTCCCAGCGGGATCCCAGCAGTGCCATTGCCAGGATAGGATCAGAACCTGAATGCTACCCACCACACCTAGTTGGCTGCCGACGGATGGGTAGTGTTAGAGACACTCTTCTTCCTTCTGCAGTATAGCATGAATGGTGGGTCCTTTTCCCCACCTCTTCCTGCACTGTACTGCAAAAGGAAGCTCTAGCAAGCATTTCTGCCCATAGCCAATGGGATCATCATGGGAAAAGGGGCCATTACTGGATTTTTTCCAGTAATAGTATACGGCACGTTTACAACGCATGGGACGTGACAGCACTTTGTCAGCAATGTCGTCATGCAATAGCACGCATCCTGGACCAGGATCAACACATTGCCATTCCAGGATATCGACGTTGTGGGGTAAGGGCTTCTGAGTTTTAAATTGGTTTAATACTAACAGTTTAACGCTATGTTAAGATTGATCTAATGTATGTTTTAGCTATATTATATTCATTTTAATTTGTAAGCAACCTCGAATCCCAGTTTTGAGGAAAAAGTGGGGTATAAATAAAGATGATAGTGGTTCTGACAATGCTTAACAATAACAACAACAATGGAAAGGTTTTCCCTGGAGCACAATGAAGCAAATGAGTCATACAACTCTGGGAGATTCAAGATTTTAAAAAAGTAGTCGTTTATTCAACCCTGGCTGAAGCTAAGAGACGTCTGGGGATTCCCAAATCAGACATACAGAACAAAAGAAAGACATACACATGTATACTTTTCATAAAAAAATGAAATTAGCATACTAAGTTACATCACTTCTATGTAAGATCTGGTGGGCTTCAGGTATCAGAGCACAAGCCTTGGCGCTGTCACGTAGTAACTCCCCAAATACATCAGTCACTTAGCATGTATTATTTATCTGTACTCTGGGAGCCTGGCACTACTGTCTCCTTTGTTATCAGTAGTATGCATTCCATTCCCAATGCCTGTATGTTTCCCAGGTCAGGCTGCTACCTCTGAAGGCTGGCATTTTTTGATTCCCAGCTGCCAGCCTTCACCCCTTGTTAATAACAAAGCAGGCTAGTAACTCAAAGAACATTAAAGTGGGGAAAGGTCTACAATGGCCTGCAGAAGCCTGGTTAATTGATTTCTTTATAGTATTCTATGCTACCCTAAGTCCTATTATTCTCAGTGTTACCCTGTTTTCTGGGGGTCCCGGGAGGGACACCAAATTGCTATCAAAATTATACAAGTTGGGGAAATTAGTTCAGAGCACAAGCTGGCAAAACGAGAGGCAGGGTAACTTAGCAAGATCTTGCAACCCAGTGTCTACGGGGTCAGGCCGAGCCAAGAAGCAGACCGGTTGGAAAATAATGAATAATCTTTATTAAATACAGGCACACAATGTATGCAACACAAGCACACAGATAACTAAGGAAAATAAAGGTGTGAATAAGATAGCGCGATTTTCAGAGGGATAGTTGGTTCGGGTGATACAAAACCTGTCCTAAAGTCCGGGAGAAAATGGAGAGCGAAGCTGGGGTTCGATGTATCTCAGCACGTGGAGCTGAGGGGAAGCTCGCCAAGCAAAGCGGCAGCAAGGCGGTCTGGAACTCGGGAGCGATCCAAGGAAGTGCTCAAAGTCAGGGGTTTTTATAAGGAGAATTGTGACCGCAGGCTAGGTCGGACTTTGGGAAGACAATAGATTTGGAGTTGGAGACAAAGCCTCCGAAAGGTCAGAATTTGAATGATTGAATTAGAGCCGAATTTATCAATAGAGTAGCCGGTATGCAAACGCGGAATACTTGAGCGTCGTATAGCTCGATCATCAAGCTGCCAGCACAGGGCAGAGGATCTTTTGAGAGTTGCTCGCATAGCTAATGGAAGTACTTGCCTTGAGGTCTCCTAAAGCAGCGAGTCGGCTGTTTTCTGCCTGAATTGTCTAGGAACATTACGGCGATAATCGGCCGAGCCTGTATGCGTGCTTGTCCGGGGACCTCGCAAGCACATGGAAGGGATATGTGAAGCCAAATTAGTGATATCCAAAGATATCTTTTTATATCCCCAAAGCTCGGGCTAGCCAGGGCAGTAACATCAGGGAATAATAATAACAACAACAACAACAACAACAACAATAATATCATCATGCAACAAAAGAGAGTTCTATGTTGCCATGGCTCTTAGGAGATTCAATTCTTTAATAAAATAGCCTGTGTTTTTATACTATACTTATCTGTAATTCCCAGTTTACCAACTCACACAGGAAAGCCATTTAGTGTTTCCTCGTATATACCAGATTTGGGCACCTATGACTCTCAAATACTGTTGGATTGGAATTCCCATCAGCCTGGTCACCATCCAT
Source organism: Cyclura pinguis (assembly GCA_030412105.1). Lineage (NCBI taxonomy): Eukaryota > Metazoa > Chordata > Lepidosauria > Squamata > Iguanidae > Cyclura > Cyclura pinguis. Next base: position 343,023,202 of record CM059599.1, read on the forward strand.
GATGGCTGGAGTAGATGGATGTTGGAATTCAACAACATCTGCATCACCACACATTCCCACTCTGCTGTAAATGCCCAATGATAATGAGCTTTGTTTACATGTTCTCTTTGCATCATGGTTTTCTGCAATCACAATCCACACTGCCAAGCTAGTTCTAGAGGAGGGCACTACATTTCACGCAAGGAAGAACCCAGGCTCAGTTCCTGGTACCTCGTTAGAAAGACCTGTTAGCAGGTGTGACCTTAGCCGCTGATGCCAGTCACAGTAGACAATCAATACTCTGAGCAAAACAATGTTTCTGAAAGCGTATAGCAGCTCCCTATGCCAAACTAATGCATGGACTAATTTAATTATAGGATTAACCTTACTGCTAGGAATGAATACAAAAACCAACACTTGTTTCAAGTAACTGTGCCTATTATGATTTAAGGCAAGGACTTTAAAGTAATGCCAGAAGAGAAAAATTGTACAGATGGCCTATAGTTCAGTGATATAGCATCTGTTTTGTGTATGGAAAAGTGGTAACGTCTCCAGATAGGGCAGGAAAACTCTAAACACTAATGAGCAAAAGGCCCTGAAGTATCCAGAGGACTGTGATATTTCTATGCAGACTCCAAACAAAGGAAAGATACCATTAAAATAGTATAATAAAACACTTCTGGCTGGGACTTGAGGATTTATTTCCTGCCTCCATGGCAACAAGGAGTTCATAGTAAGCAACATCCGGAAGTGACATTGGCAGTAGGTGCCTATGAACTGGTGCTGATCCAAATAGCAGAAGGAGAACATGTGACACAGGCACAGAAACAAGGAAGGAGAGGCTTGCTACAATCCCAAAAAAGTAGAGAGGGGCAGCTTAGGAAAAAATAGGTAAAAGGGAAGAGGAGCTAGGAAGAACTCATGGCTCTTGATTGTGACTAGAGTGACCAAATGTTCTGCTTTACAGAGGACTGACTTCTGTTTGGAAATATGTCAGAGGAGGTATACTGTGTCTGAAAGTCTGTCCAGTCCAACTCTCGTATAAAGATAAAAAAAGCATAAGAAGAGAGATTAAGGAGTTTCAGAGGTAGCCACTTTGGCCATGCAGCAAAATACAAACAAAATACAAAATCCACAAAACAGCAATACTTTATTGAAGTTGCCAGTCAACAAGAAAATGAACAGTCTACACAGGTAATTTGTCCATAGAGTCTTCCCCACTACCGTGACATGATGTATTGTATTTCCATTTAGATTAGTATAATTATGTCTAAATTTGAGTCTATACAGATAGAGTAGCATATACATAGTTTATTCAAGTCTGTGTCCTCTTTTGCCCTTGGTTTTGGTGACATGCTTTCTGATTTTTGAGGATTAGCGAAAACCACCTTAGTTGTGGGTTGGGCAGGCACACTGTTCCCAGTAGTGGCTGGTGGCTTCCATGTCACTAGAGTCATGAATCTGCTCTGAGTTTTAGTCTGAACTTTAAAGGAACTATATATACTGTGCTGATGATCATTTTCTGAGTAAACAATATTCTGTATCTTGAATAGTTCCTTTTAGGGATGGGCCAACCAAATCCTCAAATGATTCACAAATCCAAATCCCTATGCCAAAATAGACGAACCAAAGCTTTTGAATCCATCAAATAGTTTTTAAAAATTGGCACCTCCGGGGCCCACCAAAGGCCTGATTGGCTGGTGGGCCCCTGGGCGCATGAAAATCATGGCATAAAGCCACATGCATGCACCGGAGGCTGCCTGTGCCCAGTCGTGGGACTGCCTGTTTCCAATGGGGCTGCCTGTGCCCACTGGGCTGCCTGTGCCTGATCGTGGAGCTGCCTGTGCCCACTTGTGGAGCTGCCTGCGACTGCTCGTGGGGCTGCCTGTGCCCGCTCGTGGGACTGCCTGTTCCCTATGGGGCTACCTGTGCCCCCGGGCTACCTGTGCCTGCTTGTGGGGCTGCCTGCTAGACTGGACTTGAGAGTAGAGAATTGAGACTGGACTAGAGATTGGTTTTTTTTAAGTGCCTTGTTGCAGGACTTGAGAATTGACTTGTGACTGCAGGACGCAGAATTAAGACTGGACTAGAGGCTAGAGCTTTGTTTTGTTTTGTTTTTAAGTGCCTTCCTTGTTGCAGGACTTGAAACTTGTCAAATTCTGCTTCAAAAACACTTTTCAGTAAGTGCTTTCTTTCCCTTGCTTTTTAAACCCTTTTTTAAAAAAAGGATTCGAAAGATTCAAGATTCGTGAGATTTGTAGATTCCCAGAACGTTCCAGGGATTTGGAAAATTCTAGATTCATCCCATCCCTATTTCTTTTAAATTTCAAATTAAAACCTGGAGCAGATTTGCCACTCCATTGGCATGGAAGCTGCCAGTGACAGTCCTGATAGAATGACTGCCTGATAGGTCACTGCCAGTCCCTCCATAATGGAATGAGAAGGGGTGGTTTCTCACCCAGGGGAAGAAACTAAACAATGTCCCTCTCTCACTACAATTGCATTGTCTGTAAAAATGCTATGCAATTGTGATTGCTGTATTTCCCTGCGCACCTTCAGAACCATTCTGGGATTACGGCACCTGTTAATGTCTGAGATCATTTCCGCACTGGACTGTTACAGTGCTCTTATTCTACTTTCAACATCCTATGGAATGCTGGGGTTTGCAGGTTAAGGAGGAGCCTCAAAGATGTTGAAAGTAGAATAATAGCACTATAACAGCCTCGTGCAGAAATGGCCTGAGCCTTATTACACACACACTGCCTACACACTACCTCCTCCGACTAACTCCTGGCCCCTTTTCATTGTTTCCTTTCTGAGAAGTGTTGGGGATGGGAGGCTGGAGGGAGAAAGGAAAGAGCACGAGCGAGCAGCCTCCCGCCTGCGCACAGCACCAATCAAAAAGCACTTGGGGGCCCTCAAAGCAGGAGTTTCCCCACCTCCCTTCCTTCCTCCCCATGTTTGCTGTCATGGCATTGTGGAAGGAAGCTTACACATTCCTACATGGAAGGGAACAAGCAGAAAGTCAACACCAAGAACCCCTGTCCTCTCTCTTCCACCCTGATCCTACAGCAGCACAGGTGTGGGCTTGTACATGGATGTGAGAAACAGAAGAAAGAGAACAAGACATTGCCACACTGTGGTGTTGTACCATTGTACCGTTGTAGCAACAGAAACTCTGGAAAAGGTCTGGATTTCTCACCCAAAGTGTGTGCCCATTGACCACTCAAAACCACCATAACAGCGCAATTGAACTTTTGCACAGGGGATCATAGTATGACAGAAGTGGGAAAGGGCAGCAGTAACGGATTTATTGTGTTGGTGCGGTGGTGCTCAAACTTTTTACCTCATGAGCCCCTTTAGATCTACATGAGGGTGTTGTGCCCCTGTTCAACATCACATCCTCCCCCTTGTCCTATCCCGCGCCGCTCTCTCCCATTCTCTCTCTCCAAAAGAGTGATGCAAAGTGTCTTCCCCCACAGTTTGAGAACCACCATGTTAGTAAAAAGATTCATTTTTAAAGCAGTTTGCCACTACAACTGAAGAGCAACTGTGTCATGCAGGAAACGCAACCAAAGGCGTATGTATTATCTACATGCAACCATGATTTGCTTACCTCGTGCAATAAGGCCTTAAGTCTGAATCGAGTTCCAGTACCTGCACCCTATTGAGTCATGGTCCTGGCAATGGTACTAGCACTAGAAAGACATCCTTTGGCAAAATATTTAATCCAGTTGCCCATTTGCAGTTCCACAAATATATCTTGCCCTCAAGATATATTGGGCCACAGCTCTGTGAGCTTATGGAAATTTCAGTTCAACACATCTGGAAAGCAACATAGTTGGGCAAGACTGCACTCACATTACTCTATTGACTGTTCTCTACTAATTTGGTATTTTGATAAAGCTGTTTCTTGCAATAGAGAGTCAGTAGAAAATCTCAAAGGAATAAGCAAGAAAGATTGGACCTAATAGCATTCTGGAATGATCTAGGTGCTGCAATTTTGTGATCCATTTATCTGTGTTCTGTGCTTATCAATTCAAAGATGTAGTTAGAACAACTCATTCTTCCAAATCTAAATGTTTGTCAATTTATAGTGCACCTTTAACAAACCTGAGAGGTCGAAGACACTCAGCATTTATCAACAGCACTTGTCACTTTGTCTCCTGTTCTACACTTAAGGACAATCACTAATTCTTTCCACAGTCATAGTTGTCTAAATCCCATTGACTTTAGCAGTACAGAAATAAACAAAGATGTAAGCTGGGCTATAGCCAACATGAGGAATTTGCAGTTTGTGCATATGAAATAAATACTCATTGGCAGAGAGCCTTTTACCAGAAAAAAAATACGATTACTATGGAAATGAAATTGGCACTAGTCAAATTGTACAAATATTTTTCAATGCAAATGTAGCCATTTTTTCCAAAGCTATTTCATTTACAAAAAGATAAACAGAAACAATTTGACCTTGAATTGTTAAAGTATTTCATCAAATTCCATCAAGAACAAAGCATTTTACAGACACCTAGGTAATTTCACCCTAGAAACTAAATCTTCATTTATTTTTATGCATCAGACAAAAAGACTTTGATATGTACTACCACTGAAAATCACATTGTCCTCCTTTCTAGCCTTGTTAATTTCCAGATGCCAATTAAATTTACACTCAGAAAGGTATTTCTTTTGCATGTATTGAGGTTATTCTTCAATGGTCACTATCCATCACACTTTCCAATATGTTTATATATGCCTCTTTTATTTATTTGTCTTTGTTTAATTCTTCAAAACATCCATGTAGATTCTACCTAACCAGTCACAATAACATCCTGCAAATAAGTGGACACTGTTGACCTGCTGGATTCATTCAGACAAAAGATGTGTTATGTCACTGCTAAATGACATCTTTAGATGAGGACCCAGAGCTCATGTTTTGTCTTGTCGGTTAGAAAATGTCCTCATTGGCAAGAATTAAATTTTGCCTTGTCCCCTTCCCTCCCCGTAGCTTGGTCAGACAGCATTTCCAAATTAGAATTCAACCTTGTGAGACAAAAACATTTCTCCACCCTAGCCTATAGAGAACATCTTGGCCAAGATTTCCTCCAAGGGAAGAGCTGTCACTGTTTCCATATTGTGGCTATGTTTACACTCTAAAATAAATAATAGGGTAGCATGGTTTCCAAGACTGGACTAAACACAGCTGCCAACAACATCAAGTACTTCAGACAGGTGATTGCCTGTGACATACCGACAAGCAGATCATGGACTAGATTCCACCTGCCTGACAGTGGTGGCTCCCACAGCTATTAAGTGGTGAATTCACTTTGTATTTTAGACTGGACTTTAAAAAGTGCTGTCCAAGGTGATCCAAAATTATTTGGATGCTCCTTTAAAAATTTCAACTACAACCCAGAGTAGATGCACTACCCCACTGACATGGGAGCCCCCCATCTTCCTGCTTCCTGACAGTCTAATTAGCGCTGTCCTCAGATTTGATGCCAGGTTAGTAAACTTAGCCTCAGTTTGGTTCTGGACTCAGAAAGCTGTAAGAAAAGATATAAAGATAAATCATCCAGGAGAACTTGTTTAAAATAACAGGACAAATAGCTTCTGGATGGGAAACAATACTCTGAGAAATAACATTTCAGTCACCATAGATTTTAACAGTAAGAGTTGGGTAAGAAAGTTAATATTGCATAAATGGAAACAGTCCTTGAGGCTAAGTATTACCTCAAGAGTTTGTTTTCCAGAGATTTATAAAAGAAAATCAATTTTTTAAATTAATCTATTAGGTATACGGCCTTCTTTACATCACTGTAACATGCAGCCTACCTTTAATGGCTGTTATCCAGACAAGCTCATACAATTTCAAAACTAATAAGGACTTAGGATCAAATGTAATGCAATTATTTTTTTCTATTTCTATCAACAGACCAGAAATAAATTCTACATTTTCTTTGTTTAAATTTTGAAAAAAATAGCCTGCAAAAACATTCTTAGAGATCAAAGGGGGTATCTTTAATTATATTATTTCTTGCCAAAATGATTGTATTTGAAAGAATGACTGTAAGCATGGAAAACAGCTGTCTTATCTCCAAACTCTGAAATCTACAAATTTGAGATTGTAAATGTTCTTCAGAGAAGGTGGAGTTAAATACTGTCTGAATTTTAGCCATCTTTTCAGTTCTGACCATCAAACAAAGTGTTTCCTTCTGTCTACTTCAGCTATAACATAGCTTATTTAGTGCAACAACAACAACAACAACAAATGCCGTGATGTTTCTCTAAAGGAGAACAGGGAAGTTAGAGGAAATTACTTTTACTTGGCAGTTTAGAAAACCAAATTTGATTGTTTTTCCTATGCATGGATTAGTCCGGTTCAGATAACACAATAAACCATGGTGTAAGGGAAATCCTAGCTCATCATTCATGAGGTCTGGCTGGTGGATGCTGCTTAGACTCCCCTACTGCATACACTATGGACATTCCTGCCTGCAGTTCATTTATTTTGCCTTCCAAAGCCAGAAAGAATTAGCAATCTCACTTGTTTCTTTCCCAACAAGCCAGAGAAATAAATTTGGAACACACCATGAGCCATTTCTCTGGCTGGTAAAGGGAGAGGCAAGTCAGAACAGAAGAACTGTAGTTTGTTCAGCCACTCCATCTTGCTTTAGAATTCTGGCTTGTTGTGATATCCAAACCTATTCAGTGTTGTCAAGAGTATAAAAAGTAAAACTAGAAAACAATCTAATGTACTCCTTCAGTTATCCAACTACTTAAATGTATGGTTGTCAGGGTAGCTGCCTTTTATGACAAATCCAGATTGTTTCTCGTTGGATAGACCATAGAAGAATGGACCATAAACCACAGTGGAGATACTTCAAATTCAGAGGCACAAAATAAATAGGTGGAAAAACACATAAACTTCATAAACTCACATCTTGTCTCCTTAGCACAGACACTGAAGTCAATGGGAGTTCTGCCCTTGACTATAATGGGAACAGCATCTGATCCATCAGTTGCACAGTGGCTCTTGTATCCTAGCTGATGCTATATACTGCATTCCCCAGGCTGGCATTCTTGCCTCCTGGTCCCTTTATAGCCACAATTGGAAGTGGAGTGACCAATTTAAAGTTTCCCCAGCATGAATGATTTATTTGTGCAGGAAAGCCAGAAGGCCAGGAAAGCTCTTCCCTGGTTGTAATTCAATAGTTCCTTAACTACTGTGCGTGATTCTTCTTTTTCTTTGTGTATATCAGTTTGTTACGTTGCCCCTTAATACTACAGTGTGAACAAGGTTATTCAGCTTTCAAAGGCTTGTCAAAATGAGGTTGTCACCAGCCAGCTGTTTTTCCATTCTGCTTAACTTCCCACCTTAACAGTTTGGGGCTGAAAAGGTAGGTTTGTGGGTCACATTTGGTCATTAACAACTGTAACCATGAGTCCCCAACAGTTATCAGATCGTAAGCCTGACTGATGATCTCATAACTACTGAACAGGATGCTAGTTGTCATTGTCGTCGTTGTCGTCGTCATCATCATCATCATCATCCTTATATCCTATCTTTCCTAATCTGCAACTTAAAGCAGCTTAGAAAAAATAAAACAGATAATAGCTAAAAATTTACACTGTACACAAATTAAAACATAAAAGTTAAATCTGAGTGCTTCACAGAGAGCACATGATCTGTCATCCCATGAATGGCTCTTCAGTCTTCAGTAGGCTGGAAACAACCTCTTCCTTTTCGCTCTGACATCGGACTTTCCCTCTTCTACACACAATTCTAGGCTGCTTCCAATCTATGCTTTTTCTCTGGTGTTGCCATCCTTCAGCCCTCCACATTTTACAGATTTCATTATTTGCTAGGGGTTGGAGAAACTGCTTGGCCAGCTAAGGACAGCTCACAGCCCAATTTCTCAGCATCACAAACCTTCTCCCAATGCCCCCACACACTCAAGGAAGGAAATGGGCAGGAGAGAGAGGAAGTATAGGGCCACCACACTGACCCACCCACTTTCCCCCTCCTTTCCCTGATCTGGTTTGTACCCTCAATCCCCCTCTCACAGACACACACACATACACACACACATTTTGACATTTGCAGTTTTATCTCTTTTGCAAGGTTCCTATGCCTCTAATCCTAGCATATGTTGATGGCCAACTGTATACGACTACACACTGATGGCAAATACCTGGGCAGATAAATGCAATGACATGGACACACACACACACACACACACACACACACACAGAGTTACTGGCCTATTTAGTATGGATAACCAAAATGCTAGTGAGGATATTAAAAGGGCTGTGATTCTTTTAGTTGCATGCTTCCTGTCTGTAAATTCAGCCTGTCGTTTTATCTTCCAGTGCACAAGTGTAAGGATTCATGAAGAATATCCAGTTAAGTGCCTCCTGAACAGTTTCCCTGAGTGCCCCAGTGTCAATTACAACGGCTAAGACGTATTCCACCAGATATGACTAACTGCTTAGAACAGATCATTAAAAAGACAGTCTGTAAGCACTTAGAAAGGAATGCTGTGATCACTGAAAGTCAACATGGGTTTCTCAAAAACTAACCGTATCTCTCTTTCTGATAGAGTTGGAAGTTTGGTAGATGAAGGCAATGCTGTGGATGTAGCATGTCTTGATTTGCATAAGGCCTTTGACAAGATTCCCCCCGCCCATGATATTTTTGCAAACAAGCTAGTAAAATGTGAGCTAGACAATGCTACTGTTAGGTGGATTTGTAACTGGTTGACCAACCAAACCCAAAGGGTGCTCACCAATGGTTCCTCTTCATCCTGGAGAGAAGTGACTGGTAGGATCCCATGGGGTTCTGTCCTGGCCCCAGGGCTATTCAGTATCTTTATTAGTGAATGGAAGAAGGAATAGAGAGTATTCTTAGCAAATTTGCAGATGACACTAAATTAAGAGGAGAAACTAATGCCGCAGTAAATAGGATAAGAATACAAAATGACCTTAACAGATTAGAGAGCTATGCCAGCACTAGCAAAATCAATTTCAATAGAAAGAAATATAAAGTATTACACTTAGACAAAAAATGAATAAATTGGATAGGTGACACCTGGCTTGACCACAGTACATGTGTAAGATCTTAGGAGTTTTTGTAGACCACAAGTTAAACATAACACAACACTGTGGGCATTTCCACACTACACTGTTATAGTGCTATTATTCCACTTTCAACATCCCTTGGAATTCTGGGATTTGTAGTTTACTGAGGCCAAAGAGCTCTCTGGCTGAGAATTCTAAATGCTCCTTACTAAACTGCAAACCGCAGGATTCTATGGGATGTTGAAAGTGGAATAACAACACTATAACAGGGTAGTGCGGAAATGGCCTGTGATATGGCAGCTAAAAAAAGTCAATGCAATTCTAGACTGCATCAATAGGAATATAGTGTCTAAGTCAAGGGAAGTAAAAGTACCACTCTATTCTGCTTCGGTCAGACCTCACCTAGAATACTGTGTCCAGTTCTAGGCATCACAATTCAAGAAGGATATTGACAGACAGTCCTGGAAACCATGCCCTATCAGGAGTGGCTTAGGGCGCTGACTATGTTCAGCCTGGAGAAGAGACAGTTTAGAGGTGACATGACAACCATGCTGAAATATTTGAAGGGATGTCATATGGAGGATGGAGCAAGCTTGTTTTCTGCTGCTCCAAAGACTAGGACATGGAGCAACAGCTTCAAACTTACAGCAAAAGAGATTCCACCTAAACATTAGCAAGAACTTTCTGACAGTAAGAGCAGTTTGACAGTAGAATACTTCAGAGTGTGCTGGAGTGTCCTTCTCTGAAAGTTTTTAAACAGAGGTTGGAATGGACATCTGTCAGGAATGCTTTGATGGTATATTCCTGCATGGCTGGGGTTGGACTCAATCATCCTTGTGGTCTATTCCAATTCTATAATTCACTTTCTGGAGCCCTCACTTTACCAGTCCTACTGTCAGGATACCCCTTGCCATTTAGTAGTGGGGGGCAGCAGGGGAAGATGCCTTTCTTTCCCCTGTGGCTGATTGCTAAAACACAATCTGCTGCAACCTGTCATCCCCTTGTCCTTAAATGTCCACAGGAGTCAAACCTGCATCAGGAGATGTAAGGACAGGACTCAGGAGTTCAGCATGGACTGCAGAGCTGAATTCTACTGTCTGCACTAAGCATAAAAATACAAGTACAGGCTTGAGTTCGGCTTACACCTGTATATGTCACCAACAGGATACTGGCATTTGTCAGTGAGATGGTATGTTTTAATTAGGGTTTCCCCTCATTATTAACCACTCCCATGTTTAAATAGTAAAATTATTTTATTCTGCTATGATTTTTATAGAAAAGAAATAAAGCAATGAGATGAAATTAGTATATAGAGCCCTTCTTCCACCCCCATGGAAACAGAAACAGACAGTGGATTAACCAAAAGAGATTATTCAAAGTGCAATATATAGGACAGTCATCCTTAATTCCCCCATCTGTACTCAGCAGAAAACAGTAAAATGATCTGAGCCTACAAGCAGGAAACATTTAACTAATATTGCTGGGATCCTTGCTGTATAGAATTATTTTACAGTAAATGTTACAACGTTACAAACATTACCAAACAATCATAGGGAAGGGTGCTGATGGATATTATAACAATATGGTAAGTGCTTTCATATTTTAATTCTTTTTCCAGGTAAAAGCAGCACTAAAGTGTTCTAGTAGAGAAGGAACCCTACTGCCATCTGGCCAATCCCAATCTTGCAGAAATTCAGTATCCCAGATACTCTAAATCCCTCTGGTGTCAGATTCTACTAACAACTTGGCCCTGCAGACACCATCCCAGACCATTTTTAGATCTCAGTTTGCTTTACAAAATAAAACACTGCTACTGCAAAGAGAATTAGCCTGCTGGTTAGCTTGCCCACCACAAGATCAATAATTTCCTTTGGCACAGACTCTGCAGTTATGTCTCATTTTCTCTAACACAGACAATCATTATCTGCATGTGGGTGCAAGAGGGAAGCATGGGGGGGCATGGAACTCAAGGTCAAGTAAAGAAGAAAAAAAGTAACTAATTTGTCCTGTTGAGCAGTTATTTTATTCTGCTATAAGTTGGGGATAACAAATAATGTAATAAAGATTGGCATGCTGCCAGGATGGCTGAATTGATTCCTACTCTGCACAGCACAAATCTCTTGATCTCAACATAAAGAATGGGAAATTATAGCCAGAGAGGATACCTCACAGGAAAAGCAAATAAAAATGAAATGAACATTTCTAGCAGTTTTGACCTTGCTTTGGGGAATACTGCTTTAAATTTGATTGCCCTGCCTACTTATTATTTCACCAGAAGACCCCATCAAGTAACAAAGCTACTGCTTCTGTTTCTTTTTTAGTATTCTATTACACGAGCTAAAAAAAAAAAAATCTGCACTTTTATTTCTCCCTTCTTCCAAAGTACAATGTCTGTACGTGTGTATATGTGCATGAAAGTACTCAGCAGAATGGATCTTACCCAGGCTTTGATTTAACGTTCATGATTTCTGGTGGGAAAGTCCTTACAGCAGATCCATTTGCTTCCAATTGGGTTTTATGAAGCTATTCCATCTAATTATTTTTGGCATTTTGCCCATCAAATTGCGAGTTTCTTCAAAGAACTGAAAGACAGTGGGCCTTCTTTCAGGTAGTCAATTGTGGGTGTTTGAATCTTGTTGTCGTGGAAACAAGCTATGTCTTGTCAGTGAATATATTCATAAAAACAACAGCTGGGGGGAACTCACCCCAATAATTGTAGACTCGCTTGTCAAAAATTGTACTTTTGAGGGAGTTTGCTTCAAGAAGTGCTGCTGTGGTTTCAGCTTATACTGAAATCAAGTCTAAGCTTTCTGGTTGCATGATGGCTAGCTTTATGAGAGAGTGGTCTGGGTATTTGCCGAGTCGATGGATGCACCCCGGATGGAATTAGTAGCTCCGTGCCTGTTGAATGTACTGTCTGCAGTGAGCTGAAGTGAGGCTTCGTCAAAGTTCTATGCCCTCTATGCATACTACCTATGGCAATTTCCATTGATTAGCTTTAAAGCACGTTCCTTTCTCAATGTCATGTTATTTGTTCCATATAAAAGTCAGTAGAACATGCCTTTCCTTTGATGCAACATAGCCAGACACTATAAATACTTCAAATACCGTAAATAAGACGGCTGAGATTCCACATCTGCTTTGCATAGCTGACACCTCCATGTATTACGTTACACACTGATCATGCTGCACACCCCTTGTGTTGAATGGCAATACTGCACAACTGAATGCATAATCCAATGCACATCCACAGATGCAAAGATACCACATGTGCAGCTCCACTCTTGCAGCCTTGAATTTAATATGAATGGTCTGCATCAAACAAAAACGCCCAAACACTTCCAAGGGGAACACCAACAGGATTCTAGATTATAAGTACTATAAATAATTTTTTAAATTGAGGAGAGGCAGGCAAGCAGAACGAAGGTGCAATTTATAGTGGATATGATTTTCCTTTCAGCTTGACCTTGCTTTTGAACCTTCTTCTAAGTCACAATTCAAGCTAGAGCCAGATTTCCAGTTATACTAAGAATGAGAGCAGATCTGTGCAGGAACTCTCTGAGCGCTTAATTTTTCATTTTAGAACTTACTGGAACAGAAGACACACACAGGAAGACCTATCCCTTGAAGACCTATCCTGTTGAGTTTTAAGATGGTCTGAATGCTCTTTGAAGAATCTCTTCCCACTCAGTAAACCGCGATTCTAAGTCTGAAATCCAATTGTTAGCCCTAATTAAAGTAGACTCTTTGAATCAATGAAACTTACATGAGTGTTAACTTGTATTCTACTGAAATTGAGTTGACTTGCAACTCCTGAAACATTTGACTGTTTGCAAGTGCAAACATGCAGTGCACACACGCAGTGCACACACGCAGAGCTTAGAACATTTCTTTTAAAATCTATTGTAGTTAAAGCTCCAAAATCCCAAAAGTAGTTGGTTACTTTCATAATTTTTTTAAAAAAAGCCTAACATTTAAATTCTCCATTCCCAAAACTATCATAGATGCTTTTTGTTACTTTTTAAAAATCTGAATGTCACTAGCCGCTGGTCTACATGTAAATAGCCTGAGACAACAACCAAGATTCTGCACTAAAGAGACTTAACTTTACGCTCACAGAATAATGTTTCATTTCTACTAGGTCACCTCAAAGAATTCTATACAACTGAGGCATGTACAAACAAATATGTGTTCTGTGTTGATGTGTAATGTGAAACTTTGCAAAACCTCACAATCAATGTGCAATGATGCACAATGCAAAATGCAAAAAACATCCAAAATTTGCTTCTCTATGGCCCTTTTCGCATGGCATTTTGCAAGTGAAAGGGCCCCTTCGCATGGCATTTTGCAAGTGAAAGGGCCCTCGTAAATGTGAGGAGCGGTCTGCATGACGCACTCACATTTACGTGACACTCAAGACCCGGACGAGCAGCGCATACGCATTTTTTTATTTTCGGCTTTTAGCCGAAAATGGTGCACGCTCGAGCACCAGTCAGGGGCCTGGGGCATACTCACCTGCCGTGTGAAGCCTCCTGAGCCACGCCGGTCGCACTTCCTGCCCCTGCACAGCCTCCAACTCGTAGGCTACACTGCGGAAGGAAGGAAGGGGTGCAGGTGGGGCGCTCGCATGAGCAGGAAGGAGCTGCAGAGCTAAAGCAGGAGGCTTGCAAGAGTGTTCCTCTCAAGCCTTCTCACGCGAAAGCCCCAACCCAGCAGCATGAAAAGGTAAGGTGCGAAAAGGGCCTATATATAATAGGAAGAATGAGGATGGACTACTCATCAACAAAAAAACACTCTGTTGCAAACAAATGCTAGCCATGTTGGGTCCCATACTGGGCAAAAGGTAGGATATAAATTAAATAAATAAATACTTTCTCCTGATCCATATCAACATTCACACAAGAAAAATTTATCAAATGGATAAGATCATGAGTGCAAAAGCAGAAGGGGGATCTATCTCAAAAACACATTATCCTAATCCAGCAACAATTATACCACAAAGGAAGATAAATCAAAGGGCTTTAAGTTAGTACAGATGTAACTAAACATTTACAGCATCAGAAGAGGAGTGAAGCTATTCCTCAGGAACTTAACAGTCATTCTGTAACTTCATTATACCTTTATTATCAGAAAAAGGAGTTTAGTTACAAGTAAATGCAAAAAGCTCATATTCATTTATACCCCATCTTGAGTTTCATTAAAAAGAAAAAAAAATCTTTTCAGTGAGACTCAAAGCAGATAGCAACAATATTTGAAAAAATACAAATTAAAACTATATAAAATTTCAATAAAAACTTCAGTATAGAAGTTATTTTTAAACAATTAAACAATTGTTTTGGTAACAAAACAAAAGTTGAAAACATCAAAATTCATTTTAAAAAACTATATACAAACCATAAAAACAGCATTAAAACCTCACCCCACTCAGTTTCTAAAAGCTTATGGTTTACTAATGTTTTAATAATGATGGAAGGAGAGCAAGGATGAGACCATCCTGGCCTCCCTAGGGAGTGGGTTCCAAAGTCTGGGAGCAGCCACAGAGAAGACCTTGGTCCCTCCAAATCAGTCTGAGAAGGAGGGGAGACAGAGAGAGAAGGGCCTTTCCTAAAGATCTGAGAGCTCTAACAGGTTCATAACTGTTTCTAACTAGTTACTTCCAAGCTCTTCATCCACACAATAATATCTACCCCTTTCCAGGCCATTTCCGCACGAGAGGGGAGGAGTGGTTCACCGTGTGTCAAAACCTTAGCCGTTCCCATTCCCCTCCCTCACCCCGCCCCACCATCACTGATTGGTCTGTTTCTTAAAGAAAAAGAAACACATTTTAAATGGCTGGGTCAAAAAGCAAACACCTCCAAAATCCAGGCTAAGCTGCATCAAGAGTCCAAAAAGGGAAGAAAATCAATATCAGTATCCAAAAGATCCACTGGCAACATCCAAAGAGGACAAAGCCATACAAAACAAATCCAAACTGGTCTTTCAAAGCAAGTTGTCAAATTAAATTGTCAATTAGCTGTCAAATTAAACTGTTAAAATAAGTTCATTACCTCGCAAAGTGAAAGTTAAGGCTGCAGCGCAAAGGCTATTCCTTGGCAAGAAAGGCAGCCTGAAAAAGAAACAAAAAGAAACAAAATTGCTTGAGGATCTTCCTCTAATCAATTACTTTCACTCATCAAGCAAAATCGTGTCTTCCTCGCTCACACATATTTCCTTTGCTACATTTGTGTGGTATGTATGTTTGTTAATGTGAGGGGGAAAAAAACCTTTTAACAATCCATTAGCATTTTCTTCCCACTGTCCATATAACAGCTGAAGACAGTAATGACGGCAGCCTGTCCTTTGATGAGTGGAGAGGGACAGGGATGGAAATGACAGTTTGGGAATGCCCCTAGCCAGCCACTTCTGCCCTGTGAGTAGATGTTACAGTTCGGCATGTAGGCGAAAACAAAGCAGAAGTGGTTTGTAAGATTTGCATCAGAGTTTTTCCAGTTTTACAATACAGCAGTTTCTCATCACATTGAACCATGCTGGGAGCTGAAAACTTACAGAACCATGAGGAAAACTACGAAGTTAAACCAGAACAATGTGCAGATGGGAAGGTCAAAATTCGAGAAGACTGTGATGTATTTACCTTGTGCGGAAATGGCCTTAAACAGGGAAGTGCACAGTCACAAAGACTAGTGCTGATTCCCCTACTCTGTTGCATTTTATTGGTAGTACTGGTCTATAGGAGAATGTCTTACTGCAGAAACTTACTAGAAGTATTGCTATAGATTCATAGATCCATTTTGTTTTGTTTTGTTTTGTTTTGTTTTCAGGCAATAGCTGGGGCTTCTTAAATGATTCTATGATACCGTTGATGTTACTTTCCTGGTGTGGAATGTGCACAGCCTTCATTCACCCATTCATTCATTTTACTTGCAACATTTTTTTGTAACGTATGTTCTCTGAGTGGCTTACAGAAAAAGACACCCCTCCCAAAACAGCAATAAGGCCTTAAGGTTGCCATAAGTTGGAAATTACTAGAAGGCACATAACAACAGCTCTAAGGCTGAAATGCCTGGAGAAATAGAGTAGTCTTTGGCTTAGTTCTCCCCTCTAGAGAGGAATTCTGCAAGCAGAATGCCGCCACTGAGATCTCCCTTTAGTAGCTGTCTTCCATATTTAATTGACAGGAACCCAGAAAATGAAGAATAGAAGATCTAGGTAGGTATATGTGGGAGAAGCATGGTTGTTTCCTGTATAACTCATGTAAAATAAAATTTTAAATCCTTCCAATAAACAGGAGCAATGGCTGGTGTGAAAATATGAAGGAATCATTACTTATCCCCATGCCATCATGGGTTTCAGACACTGCAAAGCCTGGGACATTTTGTACCAAAACTCCCTACTGGAGGCTGTGGTCCCTCCAAAAATTGACGTAGAGTCATTCTCACCATGTGCTTGAAATCAGCCCTGATTCTACCCATCCAAGCACATGGATAAAAGCATTGAGAAGAATTACATTGGAAAGATAGCATTAGTCACCCCTAAATGATGATATGTGTACTTGAAATGAGAGAGTCTCTCAGAAGCTGGCTCCCAGCCTCCTTGTAGCTGAGCCTTAGAGGCACACATTATCACTTCTGTTTCTCCACAGTTCTGTACCAGATGGCCCTAGATCATCAAAATGGCACCCAGCATAGATAATTTTGTTTGAACTGTGCCCATTAAGGAGAGGATATCTATTTGAATCTATGTAGACTCCTAGCTGGCATGTAGGGCTTTCATAGTCTTTGCCAAGGGGTCACACCAATTTCACAGCAGGTACCAAGCTTTTACAAACAGATGGATGTTTATGGAGAAATACAAGCCAGAAACTAAGTACAGCATGAAGTATGACTTTCAAGAAGGCTTTTTGAAAGAAAAACATCACGGCTGTTGATAGTTTTTCGGATTCCTATACGAGTGAATAGCCTTCTCAGTTTTCTCATATTGTCTGACCATTGGTCCATTTAGCCAGTTCTTGGAGAACTGAATTTATTGAGCAACAACTCCCAGAATACCCCCACCAACATGATCAGAGGCCCTGCTTGTAGCCCATTATTTTCTATTCTACCTGACTGAGGAGTAGCAGGTCTCCTTTGGAAGCATTTCTAGACTCCCTTTCTAGAAGTGAAACATGCTAGAAACACCATGTGTTTCTTCACATGGTGCATAGTTAAGCTGTGGAATGTACTACCACATGATATGGATGGTTTTTATGGGTGACAAATTCATGGAGGGTAAGATGGCTACTAGTCATGATGGCTATGTATTAACTCAAGGTTCAGAGGCAGTATGTTTCTAAGGCCATTTCCGCATATTACCTTGCTCTGTCATCTTCCGGTCGCGATCCTGGTAGCACCTTTTCTGGGAAGGGAAGGTGGTGGGAACGCTTCCCTGTGCACCTGACTGGCTCCCTGTGGAAGGGAGAGTGAGGAACATGCCTCTTCCTTCCACAGAGCAGCCGGGCTCTTTCTCATGCTGCAGTGGGGCAGGAAGCACCTCCATTGTGCTTCCAGCCCTTCTGCATGGCAGATAAGTACAGGAGCATCGCACAATCAGAGGTCATTGACGGAGAAATTCCATCAATGACTTGCCCTGCAATCACGCCAGCTGGCAGTGGGAAAAGGACGGGACCACAGCAATATCATGCAGAAGCGTTGTCGCAGTCCCCCTCCTCTCACATCCCCATGCCGGGACACAGTTGTCATGCAGAAAGGGCCTAAGTAGCAGCTGCTAGCAAACATGAGTAAGAGAATGCTAATATGTCCATGTCGCGCTTGTGGCAGCAAGAGTTAACTGCCAATCTTGCCAGTGTATATATGTGGAGCAAGGAGAGGGATACTATTTTGTCCTTTACCTTAAACAGAAAATGTCTAAGGCCATTTCTGAGCTATACCATAGAGATACCCTCTCAAGAAAGCCTGGTTTGTCTATAACTCTCTGTCAAGTCTACATTCAGTGAGCATTAGGTTTTCACTGACTATTAATAAGCAGAAAAACTCTTACACTGGATATGAAAACATGTTAATCATAACGGTGTACTCATATAACATCCAGAATTAACTGTGTCTATGGTGCCAAAACAGAAGGGTTTTTTTTTTCCTTAAGATGCCCTAGCACAATACAGGAATACCTCAGTAAACAAAGATGTTTTTTTGGACATTACTTTTTTAACAGAAAATTTGGTACCAGAAGTAGAAACAATATAAAAAGAATAGGGATAGGTTCCCATACCCAAAATGAGAAGGGCAATTCAATATGTTTCAAAACTAACAACATGTACATGTGAAGTGAAACAACCAAGTTAGATAATCTTTGTATAAATACACAAAAACATTTTGAACCTTCCAGTTCAGTTGAAACCAGTTGAAAGTGCCTTAAAATGCACACAAGGATGATTTTTTTTTCTTTCATCAGCCTCTGCTTTTCTTATAATTTCCATCTTGATGGCCAGACTTATAGATCTGTCCTTCATCAATCTCTAACGAGGAAGAACAAACCCTTCCTCTTCTCTTCCCCCTAAAAAACTAGTTTTGTACTTTGAATTCAGTTTGCAGCAATTGAAGGAGGCAAGGACAAAGGAGGAAAGTGGAAGGAAAAGAAATAAATAAACTGGTATATTTTAAAAGTGGCTGAAATAGTGGAACAACAGAAGATTAATCAGGACTGCCCCTGCTAAGTTGGGACAGTTGAAGGGTATGACCATTTCTGATGCAGGTTCCTGTTATTTTTGAGTGGACCCACAGAAAAGCATATGTGATGGTCAAAGCAGGCTAGGATCCTGCCTTGAAAGTTTTAAAGGTAAAGCATTATCAATGCTCAAACATATTCTACATTTTCTTGTCTTGCTCTGACTTGGAATTCACCTAAATTATTTGATTGTTCACTGAAGTGAATAAGAGAGGTGCATAAGCTTTTTAAATATGAGCTGGTATACTGGACAATCCCCTTTTACTCTGCTCAGTGGTATGCACCAGCCACTGTCTATTTCTGGCATCCCAAATAAATTGTCAAAGCAGGAAGGAGAGAATACTTTCTCCAATCTGGTCTTCCTAAATCAATGATTCTGAAGCAGCGATGCAATGAAGCAATAATAGGAATAATCACTTAGTAAAGGATCAAATAAAGTTGATTTATGTGAAGCTGCATTTTTCTTTTAGCACTCAGTGCATTAATGATAGCCCGGCTTAGTAGAGATGATGAGGTTAGTTGTGCTTCCAGTCCTGAGAAGTGCTCATGGCGTGAGGCATGCTGAGATTCCTCAAAAAAAGATAAAGAACTCTTTCTCTTATGGATGAAGAATTGATCAAGTAAACTCTGACATTCTGCATATTCTGCATCTCTCACTCTCTCTCTCACTCTCTCTCTCTCTTTTTCTAAGCATGAACTAGTAAGTAGTATGGAGTTTCCCCATCCACTGGGCCAAACCAATAATTCATAGGAGGTTACATGAGCTTCCATAATCCTTCACACGTGGCTAGATCTGGATCCCATGTTCCCTCCTGACAACACTGACTATGGCTGCAGGGACTTCCAGTTCAACAACATCTGAAGGACAGCATGTTCCTCAAACTTGCTGTATATTGTGGGGAATCAATTGGTTGGTTTCATACACACTTCATCATTATTAAGAGACAGGCCTTTTTATCAGTGCTCCAGGCACTCAGCACAATTAATGCCATTAGGTGGAAGTGCTTTGTTTGCATAAATGTAATAGTTCAAGTTTTTAAAGCACATCACATACATCTACTATATAAAAGTCAGTGTTTGTCTGTGAGTTTGTCTGTTTGTCAGCATCAGGCAGGCGAAGACCTCATATGATTGGCTGAGTGAGGTGAGAAGGCCCCATATGACTGGCTGGCTGTGAAGATCCTATGGAATCCTGGGGTTGGCAGTTCAGGGAGGGGCCTTTAGGATTCTCAACCTAGAGCTCTTGGGCCTCAGGCCGGTCGCTATGGAGATGAGGCCTACCGTCAATAAGGACGCCAGAAAACATTTGGGAGGCATTTGTGAGAAAAATTAAAGTGTCATACACAGCATAGCCCATTTCCACACTATACTGTCATAGTGCTATTATTCCATTTTCAACATCCTATGGAATCCTGAGATTTGTAGTTTAAGGAGGGGCATTTAAGAATTCTCAGCCAGAGATGTCTTTGGCCTCAGTAAACTACAAATTCCAAAATCCCACAGGATGTTGAAAGTGGAATAATTGCATTATTACAGTGTAGTGCAGAAATGGCCATAGTTACAAGATCTTCTCACCCCCACACAATAAATTGTATGAGTTCCATATGTGAGGCATCTTAAAGTTGAAATTAAAAAAAACATGGTTCTTGAAAAATGTAAAGCCATTGCACAAATTCAACAGAAAGAAAAAAAAGCCAGTACATCAACGTCACCAGACAACACAGATTGGATTGGGGACTACGGGGAAAAGTTACAGGTACTGGAATTGTCCAGTTGCTATGGAGATGATGCCAGCAGCAAGGAGGACAGTGTATTCCCGCACGGACTCAACCTCTGTATGGCCCTTTTCGCATCACATTTGCCATGCGAAAAGGCCTCCGGAGCGTCACGCAATTGCAAGGAGCATTTCAGATGACGTCCTCGCAATCGCGTGACGCTGCCGGGGCCAGCAGGCACTGATCACGCACTATTTCGTTTTTGGCTTGTAGCCGAAAATGGTACGTGATCGTGCATCGCTCTGGGGCCCCTTGCGCACTTCCCTTCCATGTGGAGCTCCGGAGCCGCGGGCCTCGCGCTTCCTCCCCCAGCACAGCCTGGGAAAATACCCGGCTGCACTGCAGAAGGAAGAGGTGGAGCCTTCATGCTGCCTGCCAGCCGGCAGGCAACTCCCGCAGAGCCGAAGCAGTGGGGACGCAAGGGCCTCACACAAGAGGCTGCTCGCATGACCCCGGCGCCCCGGCGCCGGACAAAGGTAAAGTGCAGAAAGGGCCTATGTTAACAACTATGAATACAGATTGGATTGGGGAATATGGGGATAAGTTATAGGTACTGGAATAGGCCGGTTGCTATGGAGATGAGGCCTAGCAGCAAGAAGAACAGTGTACTCCCTCAGGAACTCAACCTCTGAATATAAACAACACTGAATAAAGATAGGATTGGGGAATATGGGGAAAATTTACAGGTACAGAAATAGGCCAGTTGCTATGGTCATGAGGCCTAGCAGCAAGGAGGAGGACAGTGAACCATTGGGAAATATGCAGCAAAGTTACAGAAAATGGAAAAAACAGAGGAGCTTTTAATACTTGAGTACTTTTGCTAAATCATAGTTAAATCATAATAGGAATCCTTAGAACAGAAGGCTGAAGGATATTAGCTTATCTAAAACCATATCATAAAGTAAACACTGAGGCCATTTCTGCCCTATACTGTTATAGTGCTATCAGTCCACTTTCAACATCCTGTGGAATTCTGGGCTTTGTAGTTTACTGATGCCAAAGAGCTCTCTGGTTGAGAATTCTAAAGGCCCCTCCCTAAACTGCAAACCCCAGGATTCCATAGGATGTTGAAAGTGGAATAATAGCACTATAACAGTGTAGTGCAGAAATGGCCTAAGTCAGAATTTGAACTGGAGGAGTCCACTTTTTGAATGAACATGAGCTATATATCCCAAAGCATCTGGAGTTACAGACTCAGTAACCATAAAGTATGGGGGAAAGTAGATGTTTACATTTTTTACTTTTTTGGAGTAAAATTTCCAGGATCACTCATCAGATATCCTAATGGAAGGATTTTAGGAGCTGTATGCCAAGAAAGAAACTCTTCTGGACATGGTGCGGGGAGAGAAGGGAGCTGAAGTAAGCACTTCACCTTAAAAAATGGGGTTTGAGGAAGTGTTTGAAGGATTATAATTCTGATAGAAAATAGTTTGCATAATGTGGCGTATACTGTCTATTATCAATGACTGCTTCAAAGTTCTTTAAAAGCCAGCTGATTTTATTACAGTTCTTCCATGCCATGTACTATTTGGACCTCAGAATCAATTACCAAAGAAAATTTTCCAGTTCAGTCCAATCCTTCCTCTGTTTTCTCCAGCCTCGACCTCCAGGCACTCAGTGTTGAATGGCAAGTTGTTCTCCTATCAGCAACCACTTATTCCTTCACATTTCCCTCATCATGCCATTGTGCAGGAGATTATGCAAGGCTAGTTTGAAGGGCCTCAGATCCAGCTCAAAGCCCCAAAAACCTATAGTTCAGTGGTTGCCAACCACTGGCCCTCCAGATGTTTTCAACTCACCATTGGTTATTTTGGCTTAGTGTCTTGGGAGATGAAGTCCAAAACATCAGTGGAGGGCAAAGACTGAGAACCACTGCTCTCAATAAGCAATTTTTGTATTGTTCTGTGCTTTCGAATCATTTCTGTCATGTGTGTGACTATAAAGCCTTAAGATTTTCTTTGCAAAGTTTGTTCAGTTGGGTTTGCCATTGCTTTCCTCTGAGGCTTAGAGAGTGTGACTTGCCCAAGATCATCCAGTGGGTTTCCATGGCAGAGGGGGGATTCAAACCTTGGTCTCTTGGAATCCTAGTCCAACACGCAGACCACACTGGCTCTCAGACAAGCCATAAGCATGATGAATTTTAAGATTTAGTTGTTCGTTCTTTTCCAAAATGCCAGGTACATATTGGTACACTCTGAACACAAAATTCCAACTGAGCCATTAAACTCTGTGGGAATTACTTCACAGTAATCACACACGCAATTGGTCCGGGTGGAATATGGACAGTAAACAAAAATCAGGCTTCCATATAGCTTTTCACCAGCATGTTACTCAGAGCTTGGCTGCAACATCGTTATCACTCACCCTGTTACTCAAATGATTACAAATCACTTTAATGCAATTTGTTCTTTTATTTTTTTTTCTCCCCCTCCTTTCTCTCTTTCAGGGATTCAGAAAATTAATAGACACAAAGAGGCCTGCCAAAAAGTTTGAAAGCAAAGACAAATTAAGGGTCTTGGAGCCAGAACACATGCTACCAAGCTACCAAGCTGATTATGGGCTTCTCAGGGAGGAAGTATATAGTGTGATAGATTTGTTCACTGTGACCAGCAGGAAGCTCTGCCAAAGCAGTCTGGGGAGGTTGGCTTCAGCTCAAGTTTTTCATCATACACAAAGTCAAACCTTAGGCAGACGCACAACTCAAGCCAGTTTCATGCTGTCATTGGCTTGACCACAGCTACAGACAAGGACACTGGTTTGACAAATCATAAATATCAGTTAGGGTGAAACTTATGCAACTCAGAGGATCTGAGCAGAATGGGCAAGGCAATGTCCCAGGCCATGATGGAAGTCAAACTATTTGATATATCAATGAACAGGGCAAGAATCTTAATACAAAGGCTGGTTCCTATATTGCCTGGATGACACAGGTGTGGCTTTCAAACAGCAATGGTTCCACAGATCCAGCTGTAACTTCTAGAGCAGTTGGCCAAAGCAAGGTCATTTCTGCACTAGACTATTATAGTGCTATTATTCCACTTTCAACATCCTATGGAGGCCTTTGAGGCCTTAAAATGCAAACCCCAGGATTCCATAGGATGTTGAAAGTAGAATCATAGCAGCCTAGTGCAGAAATGGCCTAAATCTCCCAGTTGACTGGTACAAACATGGGAAGCCTTCACACAATCAAGGAGAACAGTTCCAGGTTATTAAGGTTACCATGTGTACTGTACGGAAGACAGTCTTCTATTTGAAGGGCTTGGTTGTCAAAGAAAGACACAAGGCAGCAAAGAAAGAGATCTATAACCCAATTAAGCCAGAGATCTTAAATCTAAGTTGTTTTGCTGTTTTAGGGCTTCTGGATCAATAAGGTGCAGTTTGCTTAAATCCAAGACTTCTTTCAGACAAATAACAGATGAGGTAATAAAACTATTCCTGGACTGTACCATTTCAGTATGCAAGTGAGTAGTGATTGGATTGTCTTTCATATGCATATGTCTATGTACGCTCTCTGCACGTAGGAAAGCTAAGTCAAGCAAAATTGTCTCTGTTAATATGCAAGTTGTAGATTTGAAGGGAAACTGTGAGGAAATAATGAACCACACATTTCTCAATGTAATACACTCAGGCCCTTTCCGCACCTTACCTTTTTCCAGCGCTGGGGTGCTGGGATCGCGCGAGCAGCCTCTGGCGAGAGGCTCTCGCGTCCCTGCTGCTTCAGCTCCACATGAGCTGCCTGCTCATGTGAGAGCCCTGCCTCTTCCTTCCGCAGCACAGCCCGGGAGTTTCCCAGGCTGCACTGGGGCAGAAAGCGTGACCGGCGCAGCTCCAGAGGCTCCACACACCAGGTAAGTGTGCACGGGACCCGGGAGCAATGCGTGATCGCGCACCATTTTTGGCTTCCTACCGAAAATGAAAAGGTGATTGGCGCCTGCCGGCCCCTGGAGCATCGCGCAATTGTGAGTGCGTCGTGCAGATCGCTCCTCACAATCGCATGAGGCTCCAGGGGCCCTTTCGCATGGCTAATACCATGTGGAAAAGGCCTCAGAAATAGAGTTGTGAACAAAACCAGAAATCCACTGGTCAGCTTGAACAGATTAGGGGTTTCTCTATGCCCCAACATGAGAGAAATTAAAGCTACATTAATTTTCGTGCCCACATTGAAATTTTGAATATACTTTTCCAGTTTCCTGTTCTCCAAATATACTTGTATACATTGAAAGACATGAAAACAATAGCTGAGATCCTGCATCATGGGACATAACTACAATGAAAGACTTCCATGAATTAAAGGCATTTAGAGGGAACAAGGGGCACCTTGTGGGTGTGAAGATGGTATTTTAACATGATCTGTTTTTAGGTGAAGCTGCTTCAGGACTGAGCTATGTTTCCTGAAAGTTTAAAGTTCTCTTGTGGGTTGTTTGACCAAAGCGGAGGGTGACCTATGAGTCAAGAAGGCACTTGCCTTTATGCAGAGTTCCCTAGCTTGGCGAAAAGGAGGAGGACAACTTCTCTGAAATTATTTAAGTTATTTAATTTGTAATACAGAGAGATTATTATTATCTCTCTGTATTATGAATTAAATAACTTAAATAAGTATACTACTGTGAGGGACAGCCAGGGTAGTGTAGTAGTTTGAGTGTTGGACTATGACTCTGGAGACCTGGGTTTGAACCCCCAGTCGGCAGTGGAAACCCACTGTTTTAGTATAGTAAATGTATATACAATTTTTTTTGTATGTTTAGTGTAATTGTATATGTAGGTTGATTTGTTGTTTGTCTTTATTATATATTGGTTTGGTAGTTTTGTTTTTTTGTTTTGTTTTGTTTTGTTTTGTTTTATGTATGTAACATTTCTAACACACACAAAAAGCCGTCATGGCTGAGATTCTCAGTAAACTGGCTCTGCCATTATCAGGAACAGTCTGGAGAATGTATGGGGAAACACACATTACCTGGACATGTTTGGACAATATATATTGTCCAGGCATTCCCATCCCTGGAAAACCAATAAATGGGGGGATGGAACTCATGGAGAGGAATAGCCATTACTGTATTTGATGCTTTCAACTAATTTCTCTCTGCTAGTGCTTCCCTAAGCCATTCCCCTTCTCCTTCAGTCCAATTAGGCCTACTTCTGGGCTCAAAGCCATCCATGGGGTGGGGAATGTATTGAAATAGCCTTTAGAAGAATTAGGAAAGACAGGATGTGGAAGCAGAGAGAATTAAGGCCTATATTTCTCCTGCAGTTTGCAATTTGACCAGTAAGAGTGCATGCTTTTTGAAAAAGGATATGTGATGACACAGGCTTGAAGTCCCATGCCATGTCAGCTGAGTGGCACCATTTAGGATGTGGGGAGAGCTAAACTCACATTCCATGCTAAGAGATACACATACTCTCCAACTGTCCTGATTTGGCAGGGACAGTCCTGATTAATCCTCTGATATCCTACCATTTAGGTTGCCTTTAAAATGTCCGGTTTCTCTCTCCTTACACCTTCCCACCTTGTCCTCAGCTTACTTCGATTACTGTAAACAGAGTTCAAAATGTAAAAATAGTCTGTAGTCATTTAACTCAGCGGAGAGGAAAGGAGAAGTCAGAATCTTACCCTTCCCTGTAGGCTCAGGCAAAAGCAAACTGCTGCAACCTCTCCTAGCTTGTTTGTTCATTAATAACTTTTGCCATTCTGACCACACTCTGATGTTGGATGGCCACATGTATCCCAGTTTTCATCTGTCAAATGTTGGAAGGTATGGACATGGTTTTCAGAAAATCTGCTCACATTTAAATGAAAATAGAAACACATGCGAAATGAACAAAGCCTAGTTAAAGAGTGGCAGCCTCCTTATCAGCAAATAAATTTAATGAGTACCTCATCATCCAAAATGATGTCACCTTAATCAAGATGTAATTCAGAAGCCGGAATCATATGCCAGAGGCATTTCCTGGTTAATATTTCTGAACACACAGGCATTTTATCACTTACCATTTCTTCTAAAACACAAACATCCATGCACATCTTTTTCTCTCTGGCTTAGTCGTAGAGTCTCCTTCCCATGAAATTGAAAGATTTCTTGTAGTAATGCCTTTGTTGTATTGGGATACTATTGGAAATATGGATTACAGTATTCTGCGAAAAACATTTATTTCTCTGAACTGTGACTCAGACATTGTTGCATTTCTAAGGTTATAGATTTTCTTTCAGCTAAACTAAGGCTGTAAGTCACTGTGACAGCTGTAATGTGTGTAGAACCATAGTACAGATTCTATTGCATACATATTTTTGCTAGAGGTTTATGATGTTCAAAATGTTTCTTCTCTCTTCCCTCTGCCCCCTCCAATGCCATTCTGTGTCTGTTGTGTAAATATATAGAGGAGACTACAATGCTGAAGTCAATTTCCAGATGAAATCTTCCCAGGAACACTAGTTTGTCCTTTAAAAAAAAAAAGAAGAGGGGGAAGGGAACATAGCATACGAAGTAATTATATTCAAGCACAATATTGAATTGTAATAAAAGATGAATGACAGAAAGTCTGTGTCATTGTGAAGAATGGAGAAGGTTACTGAAAGCTGAAACTGGGAAGGGATTTATCATGTGCCGTGGCTCCGGGCATTGTGTCGAAAGATCTGCCGGCTTATTTGCAAGAGTGTTTGACGGGAAAATAGAGAGGGCTCTACTAGAAAGAATGGTGATAGATTTTTATCCTTTATACCCAGCAAAGATAGAAAGATGAATCAGGTTTTCTTGTTCATAGAAAATCTATAGGAAATTGCAAGGCAGGGAAACCACAGTGTGGTGGCGTGAGGCCAGAAGCCCCAGCCATTCTCTAATTTAAGAGAATAGACAGTTGCTCAAGGGTGAATAATCCATATTTTTTAAAAAAACAATCTCATTGTGAGCATTATGAGGTCTGTAGGGTTTGAAACAACAACAACAATGAAACCTTCAAGGATGAGGAGAACCGGAAAGATCTCAAGCTTTGCTTGTGAAGCTTCTGTGTCTATGCAAACAACCCTTTTAGCCAGTTCTTAGAATTCAGATCTAGTACTATAGTCATAATTCAGCTGGGGAAAATAATGGCTTTCTGGCTATATTAGAATGCAAAACAGCCTGCCAAGAGCCCCACTTTGTTTCCAGAGTTTGTCTGCAGCCAGCCCCACTAGTGCCTCAATCTAAGCCAAGCCTTAAGATCTATTAGGTCAAGAGCAGTCAATGTGTTTTCTTCCATTATTGCTCTTTGGTATAATGCAGGGAATTGGCTGTAAATGGATTTTCATGATAAAATCCCTGCTCAAGCATGACGCTCTGTAGGTGACATTGGACCAGTTTTTCTCAGGTTACCCTACCTCAGAGGGTTGTTGTGAGGATCAAACTGGGCAATCCCCATGTCTGTGAGTTCACTGGAGGAGGGATGTGGTACAATTGTGGTAGACAGATGGACTGAAAGATGTCTTGATCATATCATACAGAAGGTCACTTTCCAACTGACAATGACAGTGATGCAGGTGTTGGTGGTGGTGATGATGATGATATTTGTACTTTATCTTCTCCAACATTTCCAGTTAATCCAATGTTTTCTCCTCCTAATGCTGGCCATAATAGGATGGGAATTACTGTTAACTATTATATCTACCATGTGAATTTACATTGCATTTGCATCTGCTTATCTCAGAAGGGTCAGGAAAGAATAAGAGTGAAAAACACACAGTAAATACAAAATATCCTTAACAAAAATGCAAAACCTATTTCATCTGCCTATCTCTGCAACTAGAGCCGGCTCTAGTTTCTTTAAATCAATAAATAATAAAATTTATTAGCAACAGGGAGTCCCATGTAACCATATTAGGTTAATAAAACCGGCATGTGGCAAAAATGCTTTGCCACAGATCTCACAAGAAAAGGTGGTCTTGAGTTGCATTCTTCCCAATATTTTTAATACCAGGCTTAAGGGACTACAGTGGAGTAGGAAGGGATTTACCTTTTCCCCCGCATCATTTTTCCATTGACCGAGAGGTAAAACAGCAAATCTCAGGATCCTATGGGCTAGAGCCATGAAAGTTAAACTGATGCACTACACCACATGGTGCAAATACATTCATAGATACATTACAACAGAGAAGGCAAACAAAAACTATCAGGAATATCAAAAATACGCTTTAAGTCAAGAGGAGATTGAGATATTTACAGTGGAAAAGAGATAACCAAAGAAGGGGTGATAGCATTTTTCAAATATTCTAAGAGTCATGACATAGAAGAAGACAAAGCTGATGTCTTCTTCTGTTGCTGCCCTCAAGAGCAGGAACAGAGCAGGAACAGAACAAGAGCAGGAATGTATCAAATGGGCTTAAGTTTCAGGGGATAATATTCTGATGGAAAATTAGCCTAACATCTTGACGGTAAAAGCAGCTTGGCAATGGAACCATTAACACAGAGGGATGGTGAACTTTCTACTGTTGGAGGCTTTCAAGCAAAGACTGGACAGTACTCCATTAGGATATTCTGCTGTTCCTTCAGTGAGCTGGGATTGGATTAGGCAGATGTTTCTATATTTGGCCATCATGATTTCTTAACAATTATTTTAAATAAATAAATAAGCTTTCTTGTTCTTGGTGTGATGCTTCTCAAACTTTTTCAAAGTTGGCCCACTCTCTGAATTTATTATGCCTTCTGACCTTCTATGAGTGAACTTCTTGTTCTGTAGGAAGATCTGTGAATTGGGACTTAATGAAAGAAAGAAAGAACCCAGTATGCCTTGAGCTCTCTTCTTCCCTAATCAGGTAAAATTATAGGGAGACCTGGAATGACACCACAGCCACATCTGCAGTAAAATCAGTGTGGGCCCTTAGAAAAATGAAATCAGCCCACCTAGTCATTTGTTAATAGAAAGCTCCACTTGCTTCAGGATCCTGTAATTCTCTGAAATATCACAAAAACATTATTAGACACCTGTTGGTCGGTGGATTAGTCACAGGGTGAGAATTACTGTCTTCAGTGTCCTAACTTCTGTATCATGAGCCCAGCTTCCTCTTTTCATGCAAAGAGTGGGAAAGGCGTGTCCCTCTAGAGGTTCTTGAATTCCATTTCCCATCATCTCAGCCAGCATGGCTATTGTTCATGGATAATGGAAACCACAGTTTATGTTCCTTATCTCTGCTTTATACCATTACCCAGGTCATACTCTGTTTGACCATGTGAGCCACATTTGGTATTTTGGCAGAAAACTAGGCCATAAATGTTCCCAGGTAGTTCATTGAACTAAAAATGTATGTTTACTATAGTGCTTTAAATAACTCAAAAGAAGAACATTTCTGGTACTTCTCATAAGCCTATTGCTTATATTATGGGTATCAGCAGTGGTGGAGCTTGGAGTGCGTGGAGGGGGCGTGGCTGCGGTGTCTGTGTGGGTGGCCATGGTACAAGGGGGCATGGCCACTGTGCACAGGCATGGCCAGGGTGCACGGAGATGTGGCTATAAGCCGGGATGCCCCAAAAATATTGCCACCGGGGGTGAACCGCCACATCGCCCCCCCCCCATCCCTACACGACTGGGTATCAGCTTGGTAAAGTATGGCTCTCTCCTATCTCAGTCCTGGCACAGCTGATACATAAAAAAAAACAAACTGTATATCTTCCAGCTTGTTACTTCCAGGCAGTAAGCAAGGAGTCATAAATAAAGTCCAACTTAAACAAAGTCCAATAGATTTTCACAGCAAAGGAGTGTCCAAGGTCAATCCGAGCATTTGTCAAGGCAGCCAGCAAGGTAGCAGTTCAGATAAGCTCTGACAACTCCTGGAGGTGAAGGATGCCAGCAAAATAAACCCAAAGCCTAGCATAGTTGTGGCTTGATTGACTGTTGCCGGTTATAACTTCTGAGAGAGTGACATTGGGTCTCTCTTTGCTGCCTGTGCTGTGCAAAGCTGGGTCTAAATAAGTGTTCTTCTGTGTCTGAAGAGGCAAGACTCTCTGTTGGAGCTGGCGTCATCCCCTGTTCTGTTTCCGGCACTGCAACCTCTCTCTGTACAGCAGGCCCTGGCATGTCTTCTTTTTCAGCCTCTGGCACGCCCTGTGCTTCAGACTCTGAGTCAGAGTCCATGCTCTGGAAGCAGACCATGACAGGCTGAGCTTCAAGCTACCTCAACATGAGGAAGTCCTTTGTATCCCATCTTTTTCCCACTCTGAGACTCATGACAGCTTATAAATGTTAAAACAGATACAGCTAAAAATCATGTCATAAAAAAAATAAAAATAGAATTAAGCTAACAATAGAATTAAACGGAATTAAAAATATTGCTATTAAAAAATAAAACAAGCATTACAACACTTTCTGGAAGAACCTTTTCTCCTGAGCAATCAGCCATCAAGGGCCTGCCAAACAAAAGGTCTTCACCTACCTCCAGTAGAACAGCAGGGAGGGTACCAGTCTAGTGAGTTCCAGAGCCTGGGATCAGACACTGTGTTTTCAGCAGATGTACCTGTGCAGGTGGTGAGACAGAGAGAAGGGTCTCCTTACAAGATCTCAAAATATGGGCAAGCCGATATAGAAGATATGATATCAGATAACCCAGACTCTTAGCAGTTGCTCTTCTAGAAAAGTTTGGGAAAGTCTACCACTTCCCATTAGGAAAGCCAAAGAAGAGTCAAGTTCAACATTTTGAGAAACCCTGGCCAAGATCCTGTCTTGTCATTATAGTTTCATCTGACAATGCCTCCCCTCAAACCTACCTTCACAGCCTGGAAGCATCACAGCTGCAGTGTTTCTGAGGTGCTGGAGATCAAAGCCCTGGGGAATAATGTCCACAACAGGCACCCAGTCACTGGGTGCCTTGAGAACAGGTAGCTGGGGAGACCTTGGGGTCCTGCCACAGCAGCTTGTCTCAGGTCATCCCACAACTGAGAGAGCACTGCAGACATCATTCCCCAATGCTCTGATCTCCAGTGCCTCAGAAATGCTAGTCAGGGAACTGCCAGCCTGAAAAAAGTAGGTTTTGGGGATCACATTTGGTCATACATGCTGTTGAGATCCTTCAGGTTGTTTCCAACTAATGGCAACCTGAAGGCAAACCTGTTGTTTTTCTTGACAAAATATATTCAGAGAGGGTTTGCCTTTGCCTTCCTCTAAGACTGAGTGAGTGTAACTTGCTCACAGCCACCCAGTGAGTTATGAGGTCATAAGTCCAGCTTACAATATTGTAATTGCTGAACAGGATGCCAGCTATTGTTACTAACTGTGCTGGCTGGGAAATTCTGGAAGGTGAAGTCAAAAATAACTTTCCCAAGCTCTGCCTTACCTTCACAGATCTTGGCAAGCCACAATCTTGCAACAGATTGGAAGCTTAGCAGTCTGCATCATCACACCACTATATGTGGGGACATTAGGCTCCTCTGATGCATTCCCAACTATGGAGAAAAATTCTTCTGCACTATTTTTCTTGAGTATTAGAAAGGTTTCTTGTTAATCTTGTACCAGTGTTTACACTCAGAATATTTTATTGGCTCTAATTTTAATCCTTCCATAAGCCAAAAATTCATCAGTGTCATAGTTAGCCTTAAGTGTGCAAAACTTTTAGAATGCAAAAACTTTGTGTGTTTCTTTTTCTCCAGACAATTCATGATCAAATCTGTTTGGTGCCCAATGACTAGATCACAAATATATCTGTTGACATCTTTGGCCAACTGAGACAAGTGGTTGTAATGCACACAACTGTGGCTAAAAACAGTATTAAAGAAACTTATGTCTATTTGTGTTCCCAGTATCCTGCTGATATCAGCAAAATGTCCAAGAGCCACAATCTGAACCAACACTTTTGTTAAAATCTCCAAGTAAATAAAATGGTCCTCAGCAGGATGACTTGTGACAAGATGTCTCAACAGTAGATAAAAACTGTCCTTATTATCCACAGGGGGCAATATAGGAGAAAACACACTGATGACAGTTAAGTACCCTTCTGTCAAGGTTAGATGAACAGATATTGTTTGGCTGGAGCTCGCTATTGTGTCACACATATTTAGAAGAACTGTGCTTTTAACATTGTAGCTTACTGTGTGCATGGTGTATCTCTGTGTAAGTCTGCTATGCCAAAAACAAGTATCACTAAGAGTCAAATTGTCTATGATATTCTCTATGGTTATATTCCCTATGATTTCTGACAACAGGATTTACCAAAAGATGCATCCCTCATCAATCGTACCTACAGATTAAGCCTGTGTTTATCATATATAACCAAGCACCAAAAAAAAATCATGCTAAATACAAGATATGAAGGCAAAGAAAATCACCACTTATGGCAAACAGATGTTTCTTACCATTTGGCAGAACACCTCATGCCACACATATCATCCAGTTTAACTGAAAGAGTTCAGTCTTAATCCCATTTACTTGGGAAGAAATCCTAAAGAACTCAACTGGAATTTTTCAGTAGGCATGCATTAATAGTTTACAAACAGAATTTGTATTACATAAATTTGTACTGAATGATGTGAAACACATATGGGCTGCATACAATGTTGTCTTTGCACTAGTTGAAAAATACCTCTGGCAGATCAGATTCTTTCTTCTTAGTCCCTCCTTCTGATCTGTTCCAGACTGTTGAGGGATCCTCTGGAGCTGATTTGGAGAGATGAAGAGGAAGGAGAACTACATACGTACAACCAGAGCTTTGTTTCCATATTGCTGGATTTTGCCCTATGTTTGCATGAGAAAGCTAGAAATGTGCAGATGGCAAATACACCCAGTGTATGACAAATAAAACTTTAATAAGTTTCTATATAGTGCCACAAAATTCTTTGTTGTTCTATGAGGCTCTTTCTATTCCTAATGAGAGCTACACAGGTTGCTAGATCAGAGCTGAAACTAAATTTGATACCAGATTTCCTCCCCTGCAGATTTTGAGAAATGTAATTATCCTGCAGATAGTGTCTGAATATTCACTGAACACTTCATACTGATATTTGACATCTAAAGATATTCAGTACTGAGTGCTTGTCTTGTTTTGTTTTAGAATCTGACATGCAATGCTACTTAGCATTCAAAAGTATTTGATCATTGTTCTAAAATAATAATTAGTATTTGACTGTGTTTGAAGTTCAACATTCTGTAACAACAGGGATTAATCACATTTCCCAACCTAACCTACAACATGGGGTGATATCTATGGAATGATCCATAAACACGACACACAGCCAGTTAGAGAAAGGACAAGATACAAATTAGATGTAAAATGAATGGAAATTTGATTTGAAGTTTGAGCCCCTCATTCTCTTAGAAATTCAGAACAAAGAATGGTGCTTCTGTGCCAACTGAAGGATGGCACTGAAGAACTGTCAATAGAGTTGCACTTCCTTGTTTGTATTTTGACTTGTTTAACTAACCCACAGCAGTAAGGGGCACAATTTTTTTTTCTGGTAGCATACAAGACAGCTGCAGAAGAATTGATCAAGACATTTATAAATATCTCCTGGGGCTTGAATAGGAGCAAAGGCTTTCTGTTATACTACATATGCTTAAGCAGTTTCTTGGTGCAAAAATGTGCATATTACCACTGAACTTACTGTTTATTATTGGCCACTGTTAAAATAATGAATTGTTTTACCTTGTGCTTTTTAATTCCTTCTGACCTCATAGGTTATGATCTCTTCGCTCAAACATATGTATAAAATATCTGCCAACAGAAGCATCATTCCATACACACAGGAAATGGGCTGCAATCCATGCCAGATAAAATAGATGAGCCTTTGGTTACCTAAATACATTTCATTGTTTTTAGTTTTACCCACAGCATTCAATCTTAATCCCACCTACTTGGGAGGAAGTCCTAAGGAACTCAATTGGACTTTTCAGTAGATGTACACCAACAGTTTATGAAAAAGAATTTATACAGGGTGAATTTTTACCGGACAATGTAAAACATCTACAGGCTGTATACCATGTTTTGCCTGCATACAACAAACAAGCCCAGCTATCCCTCTAGAAATAGCGGGACAGTGTAATCTCAATGAAACAAAATAATCCATTGGAGTGTTTGGATCATTCATGTAGAAATATAGTCTCATTTCTCAATGCAGTAGCTAGATTACATCACCTTCAGCTGCCTTTGAACCCTAGGAAGTCTATGGAGATGCTTGAAGAAATTCCACAGTACCAAGACAACAGAGTAATTGTTTAGAGACCACAGTCCCATGAGGTATTTGCTGTAGCCTGAACTGCTACTGTTCAGTTCCAACTCACTTTTCATGAATAGCGATATTATTGGCTAGCAGCGTTCAGCAGGGAGTGATCGCCAAGCACCTCATTACAAACTTCTGCAGAGAAGAGCAAGCCTGTGTTGAAAAGATTTCCCATTTCTACCAGCTTCCTGCCTCTCCTGTTCCTTAGATGTTGTTTTCTCTAAGCAAAGGGGATGATGGTACTTAAAACCCATACTGTTAAACAACACGTCTAAGATTATTTAAAAAAAAACACACTGTTTACTTCAGTTTCTTTTATGCTAAAACCAGGACTGAATTATAAGCAATAATATGTGCTGGTTCATTAGAAATAAATACATTTTATATGCCTTCTTTTATAGGTACTAGAAGAGAGGGAAACCCAGAAATTCAACGACTCCAATGTTTCCCATCCTGCATGTGCAGACTTTGACATTGCAACTGCCTCCCAAGGACTTAAACATTAAGTTACCTCATTCTGGTCAAAGAAGCCACATTTATTCAAATATAAATCAGCATTTCCCAATGGCTATTTATGTTTTATATCTTAAATGGTGATTGGGTTTTGAAAGGCTCAGTGCATTGGGGGTGCTGCTAATAAAAAGATTTCTTGTCTCCTTCATTCTAAGCCTTACATCCTGTCCTTGTCAACTTCCAGGCATTCTGCCCATTACAAAAAACTCTAAATCTTACAGAGAGTGACTGGTGCATGCATTTACCCTTCTTAAGGTCATTTCAAAATGATCAGCATCTGGGTGAGCATTTATTCTGTAAAATACTCAAACTAAAAGAATACCTATTCAGTGGCTGGGCAAAAACAGCTCTTTCTGTAAATCCAAAATTGGGGACTAAAATAATTACAATTCAAGACTATTGAAAGGACAGTGGTCTAGACTTTCACATTCGTTGTAACTCAATTTATCGAAGTTAGAAAAGTTCTGGATTTCTGAAATTAGAAAAACAATGCTGAGACTTGCATTAGAAGCATAATGTAAATAATGTGCACCACTTCGGTATTAAATGCAGATCTGCTTATTTGGGTGTATCTTCTGTAAAAACTCCAGAAAACCTCGTTTTCTGATGCACATTGATAAATCTAAATGTAAATGTAAATTCAGTAAAGGCAGGGGTTTATGGAGCCCAGAGCAGAAGTGGCATTTGGGGCCCTACCACTACCTCCTACAAGGTCCCATGTATGTGGTGTGTTCTGGTGAACAATACGGAGGGATTGAGGTATGCGCTAGTGGCACTACCCAGGAGTTGAGGAAAGGAGTACTTGCTTTGTAAGTACCCTGGAAAAACTGTTCCAGTTGTCTCTCTCTATTCACAGCGCTAAAAAGAGGGGGAAGCAATATATGTGAAGTCACATATGGCAGGGGAGGGAGTCTGATATCCATGCACAGCTACTGTAAGGCCTCTTCCATTTCACTGAGTACAATAAAAGAGATGGCCCTATGCATGCTTTGACTGCACATGAGTTGCACATACTGAGTTGGAGAAGGAGGCCTAAACATGCAAGAGCTCCACAGTACATCACAGGTCCGCCAGATCTCAGGGCCTTGCCCTGAAACTGTTTTCATTGTTCATCTCCAGGCACAAAATGGTGGTGCAAATTCCCCATTTGGAGGGGTTTTAGCTCCAAGCAAGAGGAAAGGACTGTGTATAAATCTCCAGCTCAGCTAGGACAGCAGCTGCTTGCCACAGTTTGCAAGGCTTAATTGATTTGTTGCTGCAGCTTACAAACACTCTCCTGAAAGTCTATGTATTTCCTTACTTAGCTTCCTCCTTCCCGTTCAGTTGTTGTAATGCCAGGGCTCACCTGCAATATGAGCTGCATCTACCATCTGTCTAAAAGCAAAGAGGGCTATATTAAATGTTCAAGGGAGAAGATTCCCTTCACCTCACCTTGATCCGGGAACAGCCCCTTTAACCAAGATTTCTGTCTTAACTTCCAAACACACACAAAAAAATGCTATTTGTATATGTGCATGTGTGTTTGAATAACAAGTTGTGAGAAACTGTGGTTGGCACTTACGCATGTTAACACTTAATGACATCACCAGGCGCTGTTCCTAGATCTCAAGTTTTGGCCTGGAAACCTCAAGGCTCAGGATAATCCAGAACTGGTAGCCCAGGTCTGGACAGCAACAATGGTTGCTTTTACTACACCTTTTACTACATCCAGATGATCATTCATTAAGGATTTAATTAGCAAACAAGTCATGCAAATATTCAAACAGCGTAAAATAGAATACCAGGACCTCTTAATGAATATTAATCTTCAGATCAGATACAGATCAAGAGGGCCAAATTCATTTCAGCCCCAGTGATTTCTCTGCTAACCTTTTATGATAGAGGCATACATAAACATGGGGCAAGAAGCAGGAACGTATGCTAAAAGCAATTAATAATGTAGAATATGCTATCTTTTCTTATATAATATTTTACCCAAATGTCATTTAAATCAAGTGCCAGCCAAGTGAACTCTCTGTTAGCATCATGCTCATAATTCTATCTCACATTGGTATTTTTCCCTGCCTTTCTAAGGTGACATTAGTTGTTGGTCTGCGTGCCGTCTTTGCCGAACAATAACAGTCATTCACAAACAGCAAGCAAATTCTGATAATGCATATAAACTTCTAAAATACAGAACACCTGATAATAGTCTGATAATACTGATGGGGTTTGTAAGAACAAAACAGTTTAACTAGGAAAAGGCCTCTGTCCATATGATCAAGACATATTCTTTTACCAACATCTCAGTGTCTGGGAAGGTTTTACAGATAATGCCAATTAATGTTTGATTTCTCATTTCACTAAATAGACCAGTGTATTGAAATGATAATTCAGCGTAACTACTACTAGTCTAGTGGTTAGAGTTTTGGACAGAGATTCAAAAAATACAAGTTCAGTTTGTCACTGAGTCATGAAGCATGCTGGGTGACCTTGGGCCAATTACTTTTTCTTAGACTGACCTACCACTCAGGGTTATTATGAAAATAAAGTGGGGAGGAAGAGAGCAATGTATTCT
Source organism: Cyclura pinguis (assembly GCA_030412105.1). Taxonomy (NCBI): domain Eukaryota; kingdom Metazoa; phylum Chordata; class Lepidosauria; order Squamata; family Iguanidae; genus Cyclura; species Cyclura pinguis. Next base: position 343,060,986 of record CM059599.1, read on the forward strand.
ACCTCCTGCTTACTGGAGGAAAGGTGATATACAAATGTTAAGAAAATAAACAAATTGATGATGATGACGATGATGATGATGATGATTTCTGCTATATAGTTCAGACTTCAAGAGCTTTGCACACAACACTCTTGGGAGTCTCTGCAAGAGTTCTGAAAGATTATCCAGTGTGGCTAGCCACACATTATAGGAGTTGGTCTAATGCCACCTGGTAAAATCATGGGCTTGGAGCAAATATCACTTGACAGGATAGCTGTGGTTAGTTTTCTTGTCACTGCAGGGAAGGCAATGAAAAACAGCTAAAGGATTTTCCTTTTCTCACTAGGCACTGAAGCCAGGTAAAAGACAAAATTCTTTTAAGCAGACTCATTAAGACAAGGGCAGGCAAAGCGCAACCCACGATTTTTTTGCAAAAAAACAAAAAAATTAAAAATGGCTGACATGTGCCACCCTCTATGTAGGGTGAGCAACTGCAACAGCTCTGGGGTTCACTTTCATTCCCCAAGGCCCCCTAGGGGCTCCACAGACTACCAAACAATACAAAATAAAAAATCTAAAGTGGCCAGAAGTAAACTTCTGATTCTTTCTTTTTTTTTGGGAGGGGGGTGTTAAAGAGTACAAGAAAGCCTTGCAAATATTTAAAATGTAAATCATAGCACCTGGAGGCTTCCAAAAACACCTACCGTATTTGCCAGCATAGAAGATGCACCAGTGTATGAGATGTGCCCCATTTATACACCAGCAAATACTATTTGCTAGCATATGAGATGCCCTGGTGTATAAGACACACTCCATTTTCAAACAGTATCTCTAGGGGTAAAAAAGTGAGTCTTATACACCAGCAAATAGGGTACTTGCCCTCTTTCTTTGACCAGAAAAAAGATCAGGCTGGGTACTCTGGAGACAGCAAAGGCTGTGAAAACATCTTTAAAGGGCTGTATGTTGCCCCAGGGCCACACCTTGCCCGCTGCTGCTCCAGGGTTGTGGGGGGCAACTATGCCACGTCCCTCCCCCCGTCTCTGTTTTAGGCCACAGTGTCCCTTTTTATTGAACTCAAGTGACCTCTGGGCCTAAACAGGCCACAGAATCCTCCAAACATCAACCTCTGGACATAGACCCCAGAATGGGGGGGGGGGGTGATGATTGACAGTCCCAGGCCTAGGCTGGGTGGGGTTGAGCCCTGCTAAAACATTCAGACACCAAAGACAGAGACCACCAAGACTTCTGTGTAGTTGAGTCCCCTGAAAAACCACCAGTCAGAAGTATCCTAATTTATAGCCATTTTGCTATTCGTTTAATAGGGTCTTTTCCCTATGAGACATTAATTTTATATGTGATATATTAGAAGAGAAGGTAAACAGATGACATGATAGCTATGTTTAAATATTTGAAGGGATGTCATAGGGTGGATGGAGCAAGCCTGTTTTCTGCTACTCCAGAAACTAGGACAGTGACTTCAAACTTCAGGAAAAGAGATTCCATATAAACATCAGGAAGAGCTTTCTTACAGTTAAAGCAGTTTGATATCGGAATGTGCTGCCTCAGAGCGTGGTGGGGTCTCCTTATTTGGAGGTTTTTAAACAGAGGCTGAATAGCCATCTGACAGGAGGGCTTTGATGGTGTATTCGTGCATGGCAGGGCTTCGACTGGGTGGCCCTTGTGGTCCCTTCCAACTGTATGATTCCAATATTAATATATATTAATTACATGCTTTAAGCAATATTTCATTTATTATTTTGCCATTGTCTTCATGGCAGTCTCACTGCTTTAGTTGGTGATATTATTATTCCTGTTCACTGTTTTCTATGGCCAGAATCCTGTATCAGCTTATAAACTAAGTACTTAACTAAGTAACTTCACCTGGCCCAACCTCCAAAACCTTAAGGAAACATCATTCAACCATGCTGTCATCATTGGGAGAATGGCCCTCCATCTCCTCAGGCAAAGATGCCCAGTAAAGTAGGTTGGGGGACAAGTTACGATCATGGCACTATTATCAAAATCATAACTAAGTGGTGATCATGAATATCATTAGGTTTGCGGGGGCAGGAGAAGTTACTTACTTACCTAAGTAAGTAAGCAGATACAGGACTCTGGTCTTTGTTTTTAGTATCTTCTAAAAAACATACTCAAAATTCAAAATGACCTGCCTGACAGTCTTGAAGTCATCCTCCTTAAAAACAGTGCCAGGGTCTTTGCCTCTGAGTTGCTGGAAAGTGTGAGAAGGTTCTTCAGCCTTTTTTTTTTTCCCCGAAAAATATGGGGGTGGGTATGGGGGAAGGTATAGCCCTGCCAGGACCAGTGGATTATGTATGCAGCCCCTGCCTGTCGCGTATTTGCCTACTGCTGCTCTAAGAAACAGTCTAGGATCTACTCATACAGACCCCTCTCCACAATCACACTGTGTTGTTTTGGCTACTCTTATGTAACTTTTGTGTGGAATCCTGTTCCATATCTCGTGCACATACTGTAAGCAGGCTTGAAAACAACTGAAAGAGTTTCAGCACTGTACTCATTTCCTTTCTGGATATTGCTAAATTACAATTATCTCTTGAGCATAAAGGTGAATTTGGATGACAGCTTCTGCCATGTACTTATAGGGAGGCTGTCTTCCTACAGCCAAGTGGAAATCAATCTTACATAAGAAGATTGGAATGTCAGGACTAAAGCTGTAATCCCAACACTACTTGCCAAGAAATAAGCCCCACTCAATTGACTGGGGCTTCATTTCAAATGAACATGCCTAGAACTGCAGTGTAATGGTTATTCTGTTAGACCAGGACCACAACTCAACCAAGAAGCTAACTAGGTAATCTTGGGCCAGGAATTGTCTGTCCTACCTCAGAAGACTGTTGCGAGGATAAAATTGTGGAAACTTTGCATGCACCCCAAGCTTCATGAAGGGAGGAGAAGTAAAATAAAGATAAAGATAAAATAAAGATAATAAAGACCTTTCACACTACACAGTTGGAATGCTATGATTCCACTTTAACTGTTATTTTTGCATCTCATAGAATCTTGGGGGTTGTATGTAGTTTTGTAAAGCACTACAGCTCCCTAGTTAAGAATTCTACATTTCCCTTCCTAAACGGCAAAATCCAGGATTCTGTGGGCTGAACTATGGCAAGTTAAAGTGGAATCATATTGCTATAATTATGTGGTCTGAAAGAGACCGTGATGTGATTTCTCTGCCTACTATTTCCATGAAAATGTGAAAGAAACACAGGTCTGTACCAGCAGGACCACCATTTCACAGGTCTACATTTGCAGGTGTAGAAAAACTGAGTCTCAACCTGAATCCCAAAAGGCAAAGGGCAGCTTTCCAGATGCAATTCCAAGGATCCCTCACGATTGGCTTATACTCAGGCTGGCAGGATTTGAAGTCTAACATCTGTATCACTGCACTTTACACACTCAAATTAGATGAGACTTTTTAGAATTTTTCAATATTTTTTCGAGTTTTTAAAATAGGTGTTCCATCATGTGATGAAAGAGGTCTGCTTTTCACAACATGGGCTTTCCCAACTCTGTATCTGGCATGTAGAATGTTTTGTTCTGCAATTGGCATTTGTAAGGAAAGCATGGATAATTTTGCCAATCTGCTGAAGCGTGTATCGCTGTGGAAATCGAACTGTGGAAGGGAAAACAAGTTAATCATGAGGAATATTCCTTTCTCATGTCTAGTGTGACAGACTGCAAGAACAGTACATTTCTGTTACTAGAAGTTATGCAAGAAGTGCTGGCTGTGGTAGTAACACACAGCCTCCATAACATCTAGGTACGCTGTCACACAGCATACCAACAAGGCACAGCACATACTGTCCAGGGGCTGAAAAAGCACAACATCTGACACCAAGAACAGCTCCTAGCTCTACAATTCACTACTACAATTTCCTCGAGCACAAGGTAGAACTGGTCTTTTGTTGCAAGTAGTGTCTGGTTATAGCCTAAAAACTGAGATATGAATTTCATTATGTTGTACTGCCCTCTAGAGATAAAAGTTGGATTTTTTATGGCTTGCTTATTTCTTTATCATATAGCACAGCAACATGCAGAACACTGATCCTAACAAAGGATGTTGTCATTATTTAATTATCTTTTTCTCTCTCTCTTTTGTCTTTCTTTCAGGCAATAACTAGAAAGCCAGTTGGCTGGTTGGCTTCCAGATCTCTTATTGCAATTAAGCCGTCAACATGGAGGAGAATTATCTATATTTTTAAAACTGCATTTGTGTGTGTGTGTGTGTGTGTGTGTGGTGCTTGTCAGTTCTCAAGTATGTTTCTTGAGAGATTCTTCCTCACTTCATGACAAACTAACATGGGGAAAATAGGCCATGAAATATTTGCTAACCTACCAAGCACAAGAAAGCAGCATTACAAAGTAGCTGTCAGAGACAATGGCTGTCTCCTTCTTCACTTCAAAGATGCTGCTTGCCAGTAAGCTAACACACACAGAGTAAAGGGCCAAACAAAAAGGCAGAGAGAATGGACTCCACACACAGCAGATTACAGAACACAGCTGCGATTTTGTGTAGCAGCAGACAGATTATAATCTCAACAACACATACAGTGGAGACAAGAAATTTCACACTGACCGGAGCAACTTCCAAAAAAAAAGCATTGAAGGGAAAAGAGGAAGCAAATACGGTTAAAGGAAAAGCAAGCCTAAACATTGTTACTTCTAATATTTATATTCAAAAAGTAATCTTAATCAGACCACATGGATGGTACTGCTGAAATGTATAGTGAAAAATGTTTTGTGAGAGAGGGCACTTCAAATATCTGGGTGTTAATCTTACAAAATATCCTCTTGTCAATAAGCATTATGCCACCACAAAAGAAAAGAAGATAAACTGTACTGATGCAAAGTTAGAATTCATTACTATAATTCAAATAGAAATACAATATCCCTCTTCATAGTGAGGAAGACAGCAGACTCGTGATCTGGATACAATCTCAATGTGCTCTCCAGCTGCTAAATGTTAATAGGCAATTCAAGATCCTAAATCTTTCTTCATATAGCTCCCCACCTTTAATCACAGGGTCTTCTTGGCGAGATTTGTTCAGTGAGGGGTTTGCCGTTGCCTACCTCTGAGAATGAGTGAGTGTGACTTGACCAAAGCCACTTAGCTGGGTTTCCATGGCTGAATGGGGATTAGAACCCTGGTCTCCAGATCCTAATTCAGCACTTAAAACGCTATACCACATTGGCTCTCTAGGTTTACCTTCGGTTTGCCATAAGTCAGAAATTAATAGAAGGCACACAATACCAACAACATATAGATGGATTTGAGGTGTCAGGAAATCTGCAGCTTATGTGGAGTCTTGGACCACTTCTGCACTAGACTATTATAGTGCTATTATTCCACTTTCAACATCCTACGGAATCCTGGGGTTTGCAGTTTAGGGAGGGGCCTTTCGGGCAAAAATGATGCGTGATCACGTGTTGCTCCAGGGCCCCACACACACTTACCGCCCGTGTGGAGCCTCCGGAGCCGCAGCCTTCGCGCTTCCTCCCCCAGCGCAGCCTGGGAAAATACCCGGCTGCGCTGCGGAAGGAAGAGGCGGAGCCCTCGAGCTGCCTGCCAGCCAGCAGGCAGCTGCTGCAGAGCAGGAGCAGTGGGGATGTGAATGCGTTGCGGAAGAGGCTGCTCGCATGATCCCCACACGACCGTGCTAGAAGCAGGCAAGCTGCAGAAAAGGCCTAAAGAAATAGAGTAGGGAACCATGCATGCTTTAACAGGAATCCCTTCCCATGGGAGGCTAGTTTGTTCCCCATTCTGCTCTCTGTAACGCTTTGTCTTGATCTAACTCCGTAACCAAGCTTCACAGAAGAATTCAGAAAAGCTTTATTAGAAGTTAGATACATCAGCACGGAAACATTGCTTTTGTCAGGACGGAGCACACAATGTAGGTTTCAGTTTCAAGAACCCTCACTAACCCCTGCCACCAGCTCTCCCAGAACTTTCTCACACATTTCTTTCCCATATAGCACTTGCCAGTAGCAGCTTTCTGCAACGACCTTGATTTCTAGGTTCCAAGACAGTTTACCCTTCCCAACTATTAAAGAAGCAAACAAGGCAGATGACATCTTAACGGCTAAGCACACTGGCTAATATGGCAGAGGAGCGTAACATGGTGACCCCGTGACATTCTCTTTCCACCAGCAGGCAAAGGCCTTCTTATTTAACCAACATTTTGACTGTTAACTACCCACAGTAGAAAGTCATTTAACTGATGTATGCTCCTTTTTCATAATTATTATTATGTTTAAATACCTTTTTAACCATTTTGAATTAAGATTTTGATATGATACCTTATTTAACTGGTTTTTAACTTTTTGTATGAGCCATTGTTTTAACTGTATTTGATTTTCACCTAAATTGAGAGCTACCTTTGGTCCCATACTGGGAGTAATTAAATAAATAGATAAATTTAAAAATCCATTTATTTCATACCCATTACACACAGGAAGGAGGCAGGAAACAAAAACCTAAAACTATACACTGTAAGCCAGAGCTTATACTCCCTTCATTAAACCCCTCCCCATCCCAAAAAATCAGAATCCTACGTACAAGATTGGGAGGTAATTAAAAAAAAATCAACCAAAATTTCAATCAGAAATATTTTGGAGAAACAGACATTTCAAGAGTGATACTGCTCTTGTATTGCCTGTGTTCCTGGTTGGTTTTCACTGTTGCTCTTGTTCAGTTCCTCTTCTCTGCCCCTTTCTTTCTCCAGTTACCCCCAAGATCTTCTTGCATTGCTTAGGAAGGAGCAACACCCTAGGAGGGACTATTATTTTCCTTTCTTCCTCCTTCCATGGCAGATGTGGGTAAAACCCTCTCCAGACCAGCCTAAGTATGTGCCCATTATAAACATAGCATGCCTATGTTGTGCCAATTACATCGCAGCACACTGCCTTCTAGTCCTGGGCGCAATTCAAACTACTTGTTTTGCTCTCCTAAATTAGGTCTTGCGAACATAAAGAACTGTGTATATACTATGCCCATACCCTAAGATCTCTGGTGGAGGGCCTCTTGTAGGTACTCCCACCATCTAAGGCAGGGGTGTCAAACTCAATTTCAGCTTGGGCTGCATCAGCATTATGGCTGCCCTCAAAGGGCCAGTCGTATCTGTAAGACTATATAAATGTATCTACTCTTTTATCATATTAAATAATTGCCTCTGCATTCGATTATTACTGGTTTTTAAACTGTCTTCCCTCTGCATAAACTTTATTTGTCTTGGACATTTGGGGACTATTTCATCGTAGTTTATGGTCCCTGTACCTCTGTAAAGTAACACAGAATTGGTCAGTATATCCAAAGTGTGCCTCTTTCTGCCCTCAGGCTCGCCAGGCGGGGGGATTGCCACTGCTGCAGCAAAGGTGCAAGGGCCACATGAAATGGCCTGGTGGGCCAGATTTGGCCCGCGGGCCTTGTGTTTGACACCTGTGATCTAAGGTGATGCATACCTTCCAACATTTCACGACTGAAAACTGCAACATGTGCAGCCAAACAACATTGGAATGTGGTCAAGATGACACAAGTTATTAATGAAGAAGAAGAGACAAGCTAAAAAAAGACTGCAGCAGTTTGCTTGTGCCTGAGCCCATTGAGAACAGCAAGACTTCACCCACTTCTCCCCCACCCCTACTGAGTTAATTAGTACAAACTACTTTTACATGTTAAACTCAGTTTGCAGCAACTGAAATAAGATGAAGGGAAGGGCTGAAAGTGGGAGAAGGAGACAGAGACTGAAACATTTTAAAAGCATCTGAAAAAATGGGATGATAGAAGATTCAGAATTGTTCCTGCCAAACTGGAACAGTTGAAGGATATAGGCGATACGGATGGCTAGCAGATATAGGGCCTTCATAATTGTGGCATCTAAGATGTATAATACTCCGTCCAACTTTTTTTGATATCAGCAATGATCTTTTAGGGTATACCTTTAATTTTATGTTTATAGACTTTTAATTCGGTTTTTTTTAATTTGTGTGTGGATGTGGATGTGTTTACTGTTACTGTTTTGTTACTGTTTTAGTCATACTTGCAAGCAGTGATGGGAATATGATTGAAGGGTAGTATAAAAGTACCTATTATAAATAAGGAAAATAAATATAAGTAAAAGGTATTAACAGAACTTCAGCTGGATGAGCTAAGAGAAATAAGTTCCCTGTCAGTTGAGGTCTTTAGCTAGTGATACATAATAAACATGCAGTCACAGTTATATCTGAAAACAGCATTGCAAGAATTCTGTCAAGCACAAACAGGATATGTTAGGTGCACCTGTTTGATGAAGAAACTACAGGTTGTTACACTTACAGTATAATATTCACAATAGCACTCTTCTCTTTCCAACCCAATTCAGAAACACTATGCTATCTTCTGCAGTGGGAACACTAATACTTCTTGTGAAGACATATTTGGCTATCAATAAAGACCACATAAGACTTTCAATAAGCAATAGTAGTTGTATAGAAATTGAAACATGCCTCATCTTGTCCACTCACTGAAATGACCAGACATATAAGTATGCAAATATGAGAGTATTACTCAGAGCTGTATCTTGTCTTGAACATGGAAGAATGATATATTAAGAGTCCTCAAGGCTTTTCTGATACAATATGAATTTATTGTATCTTCTCAGCAGCGTGCATGTTGTCTTTGGGGTGGCTTTGATCATCTGTTGCCTCCTATCCGTTTCATTTTCAGGGTTGTTTCTAGGGATGTCAGTAAACTCTACTAAATCCACATTTATTTATTTTTACCTGCATTTGAATAGTTTTCCAGCAATAAACACAAATCATCCAGGGGACTGATTTCAGTCTGAAATGAATATGGATTGTCTTTCTGGCCCTGCTGTGATGCTCAAGATACAGATAGAACTCTTCTCATACTATTCAATCACTCTGCAGTTACTTAGCAGAAACATGATGTACAGGTAGAATTCTCTGTTTATGGTACTAGTCATAAAGTTTTTTTACAAACAGGAACAGCAATGCATAGTTCCATGGGTGCTTCCAAGCAGACAGGGCTTAGCATCACCAATCAAAAGGCATTGTACATCTATTGTGTCTTTTTTTTTTTCCACTCCTTAACACATTCCTTTGTGGGGGGGAAAGACAGAAATAGTGATGGGAAAACTTGGGAGGATTACAAATGGAAGAAAACAATACTGTTAACCAAAAACGTGGGTGACTCAGAGGTCCATCCACAACACCAATGCCTCTGTGAAATGATGGGGAATATTATCTCAAAGAGGAGGCCTATGAGAGGGCAGTAACCTTACAAGATCTTTTACACCTATATCTACTGGTACTAATGCAGGGAAGAACCAGCTGGAGATCCAAAAGTAAGCTCATTTGTTTTACTGGAGGAATTGCAATCACACACGCAAGATCCAAGCAGTCTTGCAATTACACAAGTCTAACTGAAGGAAAAGGGAGGCAAGTTTTGGACAGTGAGGTTTTGAGGGTGAAGTTCATGATATTTACCAATCCAGAGAGTAGATAAGAAGCGATGTGGCTTAGATGCAGAGTCTAAGGACAGTACACAACCAGGAATCAGAGCAGCAGAGTAGTGAGCAGCAACCAGCATACTGCGGGTTGGCTAGTTCAAAACTGGGGTGTGAATACTCTTTTTCTGCCTAAAAGATGAAGGTGTTAATGGCTGTCTGGCAAAGTAAACAATGGGGTCTGGAATGGACTAGTGGTCTTAGCATTAGGTGACAAAGGAGTAATGGTAGTCCTGATAGCCCCTTAATTTTTGGACTGGTATAGGGACAAAGTTTTACTGGTCAGAGGAGCTAAGACAATCATCTATCTTGTGGGAACATCTCAGATACTATTGTGTCTTAAAGTTTGAGTCATCGAGGGCTAACTGTAGGTTCATTATTGCTGGAGTTTCCTGGTGTTTTTCTGACTATGTTTTTCTGACTATGACCTGACCTTGAGATCTTTCCTAAACTGATGCTGTAATGCACATGTTTGGCCAGCTTTTGCTCTTAGCCAATATGGCCATGCAGCCATAGTAAAGTATAATTTATATTTATGCCAATTTAACTATTCACCAGTTAAGTATATATATTGTCAATTAAACCATATCAAAGCATGGTGATGTACAGCTTGGTAACAACACCTGAAAATCTAAAATTCCATGTTCAGGGTTGGCTGATTACACAGTAAAATTCACATCTGGGAGCACCCATGTTTGAGCTTAGCTCTTCATTTTTCAGTTGTATAAACTAGCAAGTGTAATACATTTATGTATAAGTTGAAAAGAGGACAGTATTTTCACCCAGCTGAACACTGCGTTGATTTGGTACTGGGTGGGGTGGTCCTGAAGAGGCAGTGAAGGTGACCGTCTGAGGTATTTGTATGTCTGTGTCTGTGGACATACACACTCATCTCTTCTGTTTCACTCTCTGGAGTCCTCCAGAGGGGCAAATGTGTTGGGGGGTTGTGGCATTTGTTGCTGTATTGAGGTGGGGCTTAAATGTCCAAATAATGCTTCTGTCATCCAAAACGATTTTTTGGCAATGCCCAGCAACAGCTGCAACATTTTATTTCCCCCTCAAGGGGATTTCTTTTTAATTAGGAGACAGATAGGAACAAAATGTTCCTTTGTCTTCTTTTCTTCCTTCTTTCTTTCATCCTTTTAGAATAATAGTGCTATAATTCATTGGTGAGATGACAATTTTTGCATTATAATACTGTAATTAAGAATTTAAAAAAGGAAAAAGAGAACATTTGCTCTTCAAATCATAGGTCTTCCTCAGCAAACTATGCCATACTTTAAAAAAAAACTGGTTTGAGCACTGGACTACAACCCTGTACTCCAGGGTTCGATTCTCAACCATGGAAACCAGCTGGATGACTTGGGTGCATCACACACTCTCACCCCCAGAAAACCATGTGATAGGGTCATCTTAGGGTCACCATAAGTCAGAAATGACTTGAAGACACACAAAAACAACAATACATGTTATTGCAGGCTTCATCTTCAGAAAAGGGGATTTCCTCATGTGTAAAAGAACTGATTGTTGTCATTTTTCCTTATCATAACAGGCAGAGCAGTGCTCAGCTGGGCATGGTGAGATAGCATGAAGAGAAACCACCACTTACAAAGCCCTGCCAACCATTTAAAAATTTCTCTCTTATTTATTTATTTAACTATTTACATTCTGCTCTATATCCAAAGACTTCAGGGTTGCATACAAAAAAAAATCAATTTAAAACAGTTTAAAACAATTTTAAAATTTAAAACTGGATAACTGAAAACAGACTAAAAACATATGAAACAATATAATAAGTGGAAAACCATTTAAATTTAAATTCAGAATTAAATTCTCACATATCATTTATGTATCGACATAGGTATTTTGTTGTTGTTGTTACGCATTTTCTTTGCTCTCTTTTTAAAGAAATCTTTGTTTATTAAAAAAAGGAAAAGGTAGAAAATTATTTTAAACTATTTAAAACAAGTTTAAATATTTAAACCATGAATTTGTACAAACTGGATAAAACATGAAACACCAAAGTATTTAATAAAAAGCTATGGCTGGCATCCTGTTCAGTAATTGCAATGTCATAAACATAAGCCATTTCCGCACCGGGCTAGTAAAACGGTGCAGAGCGACCTCTAACAGAGGTCTTCTGCACCGTAGAGTGGACTGGAGTGGACTACCTTCTGTAGTTCCATACCTCAGTCCACTCCGGAGCGACCGGAACTGGTCGCGCGGCGTGTTTTTTAAAAACCTCTTTTTAGAGGTTTTTAAAAATCATGGAGCACACAACCCCGGGCCGCTCCGTCGCCCAGCTCCGGAGCAGATTTGCAGGGGTGCGCAAGTGCATGCCTGCCGATCTGCTGGGGGCGGGCTTCCGGCTGGCGAGCTTCTGCGGTTGGTGGAGAGCATCCACCAACCGGAAGCCGCCATTTGGGACGCAGAGGACTGTGGAGCAGCGAACTCGCGCTGCTCCTCGTGGCGACGGACTCGGCCGGCCGGAAAACAAAGCCGGTAAGTTCTGTTTTCGGCCACTCCCCCCCTCCCCACATGCGGAAAGGGCCATAATTTGCAACTACTGTGATGATACAAGTTCACTTTTAGAGTTATTGCATCTTTGCAACAACCAAAAATGTCCCCCAAAATTTACTGATTATGCCATGAAGCCCCCAACAGAGATATTTCTAAAGTGCTGGAGAGTGAAGCAGTGAATAAGAGTCATTCTCCACTCTCTTGACTACACTTCTGAGACAATTGGAAGTGACACCACATTGTCACTTTTGTTTTTGGAGAGTTTTCAGTTGACTTTCTTTCAGGTTTGGGGAGTACGTTTGGGAGTATATTTGGGAGGTGTGGGAATTTCTTGGAGCAAAAGTACTACAGTTTGCAGTGGTCTGAACCACATTCATGGCCAGTTGGCAACAGAAACACACCCATGAGACAACATTTTAAAAAACAGAACTTGGGAGATTTAGTTGTCTTCTGGAGGGCCTCAGGGGTGCCAAATAGCACTCTCATGCTGGATTTACTTCATCCCTGATTTAAATTAATGGAAGTTGTGCAAAAGAACAGGTGTTTCCCACTACAGTTGCTTGGGAATTGCTCTTGGACAACTGCCATTAATTTCAGCGGAGGCTTCTACAGAGTTGGCCTACAGCTATGTTCTCATGCGTTGGTACATTTGCACCAACCCATACTGTGTCCGATCAAGTGAGATCTGCAAAACGCTCACCATTCTGACAGAGAAGAAATACCATTCTATGAGAATGTCTACATTTCCTGTGATAGTTGTGCACATCAGTACTGTAAAAAAATCTTCCTAATTCAATTAAGATCCATAAGTGGCTTGAATGAGAAGCAATAGAACTTTTACTGCCATATGCACTCTGCTTCTCACAGAAAAGAAACAGACACTAAAAGCTTCAGGCATTCTTAAGGAAAAGAAATAACCAAATACCTCTGAATATTTAATTATCTATGCTGGAAATGAGAAACAGGTGTAATTAAACTAACACTTTTTAAATTAAGTGACCCCTCTTGACCAGCCATCTGTGAATAATTCAGATCCCCCCCACCCATTATTACTGTAAAATTAAAACTAGGGCATATAAATGGCTAGATCCTCTTTAACTATCTTTAAGCACCAGCAATATATATTTTCCACCAGTTAAAATCCTTAATGATACCAAAAAAATCTGTCAAGCATAACTCCCCCAATTCATTTGCCTGAAACCATCAATATTTTATCACGCACTTGCAGTTGGCTTTAATTTAACAGTCCAGGTTACTAATCAAACAAAACACCCAAGTCATTAAAAGTTAGCGTGCCATTTAGAAAGTGCATTTCACGTTTATTAAAATATCTTTCATGGAGCCATTAGAAGGCTAAAGTTTTAATTACAATCAGATATTTAGTTCTACTTCAGTTATGCTTTTGGCACTCTCTTGCAACTGCCTTGATTAATCTTCCGGCCAGGGCTCATCTATTACCTCCTGAAATTATTTTCCTCTTTACTTCTTCATAATTCATCTCTTTTTGCCTCCCCCAATCAACTTTTCTCCAAACATGTAAATTGTATTAAGGAGGTGTATACTATACTTACCTGGAAAATAAGTCACTAGAAAAAGATTCCATTTCAAATGCAATTTAGCCTCAAATATATTAAATATAACTCAAAGAAGGGTGCAGAAGCTAAACCATAAGTTCAAATTCTCTTTGTTGTCATTTTAATTCTGCAAACGATTTTTCTCTAAGAGAGGAAACTCTAATAGAAGCATCCTCTTATATTTTGTTATTTTTCACTTCATTCCGCTTACTTAGATTCCAGCATGCTGCCCATCTTCACCTTCTCTCCAATTTTACCTGAATTTAACTGAGAGTGGATCTAGGTGAAGGGGAAGAATCCACGCAGAAGAACCACCACATCTAAAGACCAGGATTTTTTTTCCCTTCATTTTTCTCTCATTGTCATAAACAGGATAAAAATTAACAATGATCACTCCAGGACTGGTGTCAGTCTTAGTCATTTTGGGGATATGTTGGGGAACTGCATATTCTTTAGTAAGCCCAACCCAGTCATATCTGTTTTCATTTAGGAGGGTAAAACGAATGGTGAGGGAGAAATCCAATACCAAGCATTTATTGAATAACATAGCAGAAGCAAGAACTTTGCAAGCAACACTCTCAGATGATGCTAGATGATTAAAAAGTGCATGAGGACTACTGAAAGAAAATAGATATTTAGTGTTTGAGTGTATCTAATTAGGTAGTGTGTTAATGAAAGTTTTACATTAATTTATGGTCATTTCCACACTAGACTGTTATAGCGCTATTATTCCACTTGCAACATCCTATGGAATCCTGGGGTTTGCAGTTTCGGGAGGGGCCAGCTGGCCCCTCCTGAAACTGCAAACCTCAGGATTCCATAGGATGTTGCAAGTGGAATAATAGCGCTATAACAGTCTAGTGCAGAAATGGTCTATAAGTTTATATTTTTAATTTACTGTGCTTTATTAGAGTTTAATAATGTTATAAGCTATCTGGGGGAAAGACAGGAAATAAAAGACTAAATCAACAAATAAAACTGTTGTAAAACTGTTGTTTGTCCATATGTTGGACAAACACTCGTAGTTTAGTGCTTTGTTTTCAGGGTGTGCTTATGGACCTCTTAGTGCAAATTCTGCTCCAAATAAAGGATGGGAAACATTACTGAGCTTAAGTTTGCCAAACATAAGAGCTGGCATCCTGTTGGTGACATTGATAGATTTAAGTCCACCTTACACCTATTTCTGTCTTTTATGTTAATTGTGGAGGGAAGTGTTAACTACCTACCTTGTGCAATGACTTAACCTGCAAACTCTGGACTAAATGGCTTCATCAGAGGATCACAAGAAAACACTGAGTCCCACATGTGGCAAAGGGGAAGATGGGAGTTCTGCTATGTTCTGTCTCGACACTGCAGGATCTCAGCCATGGTAGCACCAGTGTCAAGCCAAGACTTTTTGGTACTTGAGACAAAGAAGAAGAAGAAGATACTCTCGTTTACAGAATCTGATTGAACTAGCAGTTGAATCTTTCTCCAGCACTAGCAGTGGGACAGCATCTTCTGTGGCATATTAAAGCCGCAGACAGGTTTAGGGGAAACAGGACAAGTTGCATACTTCACAGTTGTCTCCTCCCCTACTTGCCCCTACATCACAGCCTCTGCTAGCTCACTCTGCTTTGTGGTACAATCAAGCTTCAGCAAGGACGAGCTTGCACTGCCAACCTTAGAAGAGGAAGAAGAAGAAAAAGACTAGATCTTTGGCACCTATGGCTCCGATCAGCTGTCAAACAGTGGGCTGGATTCAGATTTTAGGTATGTGCAATTAGGGTCGCAGGAGACTTCCTGCCATCTCGTCCCCACAGTAACCCCTCCACAAATACATCTTGAAAATCCTACACAGGGCCTTGCAGAATGAGTTGAGCTGTGGTGCAAGGGGGGAATCTCTGAGTCACAGAGTTGGAAGAGACCACAAAGGCCATTGAGTCCAACCTCCTGCCATGAAGGAATACACCATAAAAGCTTAGGCAGATATAAGGATATAAATCCTAACTTGACTTGTCCTTGGCCAGTAAACAAAACAAAACAAAACAAAACAAAAAATTGAATACACAGCCTTGGAAAACAGGGTTAATTGCTGCCTTGTAGTAAAAATAGTTAACATTGGATGGGCTATTTGTGTCTTAATGATCAACGAGCCTGTTATGTTGTGCTTGTCTTGTACGTGTGTTTAGCTTCACAAAGGTGTTACCCTGTGTACTGGGGGTCCCGGGAGGGACACCAAAATGTGCTCAACAAAAGGTGGGGAAAATTAGCTCAGAGCACTGCTTAGCGTTACGAGAGGCAGGGTAACGTAACGAGATCTTGAACCCTATATCTACGGGGTCGGGTCGAGTCAAGGAGCACACAGAAGTTGAAACAATAAATGATGTTTTATTAAACACAAGAAAAACAGTGTATGCGACACATTCACACAAGATAACTAAAGAAATAAACATTGGAGTGGTATAGAGGGATTTTTAGAGGAGTTGCTGGTTTGGGTGATACTTCACCTGTCTTGAAGCCCAGAAAAATCGAGAGCGAGGCTTGGGTGCGATGTAGCTCAGCACGTGGAGCTGAGGGGAGGCTCGCCAAGCAAAGCAGCAGCAAGGCGGGATGAAACTCGGGAGCGATCCGAGGAAGGTCTCAGAATCAAGGGTTTTTATAAGGAGAATGTGACTGCAGGCTATGCTGTACTTGGGGGAAAACAATAGATTTGGAGTTGGAGACAAAGTCTCCAAAAGGTCAGAATCTGAATGACTGAGTTATCACAGAGGTTCTCAATAGAGTAGCCAGTATGCAAACGCAGAGTATTTGGGTATTGCATAGTTCACCCATCAAGCTGCCATCGCGGGGCAGAGGCTCTTTTGTAGGTTGCGTGCATACCTAATTAGAGTACTTGCCTGGAGGTCTCCTAAAGCAGCGAGTCAGCTATTTTCTGGCCTGCTTGTATTGTCCAGGAATATTACAGCAATTAACGGCCGAGCTTGTATGCATGCATGTCCGGAGGCCTCGCAAGCACGTGGAAGGGAATAGAGAAGTGAAGCCGAATTATGATATCAAAAGGATATCTTTTAATATCCCCAAAGCTCGGACTAGCCAGGGCAGTAACAATGGGAAAAAGATGCTACTTTTGTATACAGACAGGAGTTCTTGGGGACACTGATGAATCCTCAAGGTGCTATCTCATTGCATCAAGATGGCCATACTCAACTAAGAACTCTGAAACAGTAAGAACTTTTCTTAAGTTTAAATAGAGGTACTAACTGTGAACAGAACCTTTCTGCCAATGGAAAGTCGATCCTGGATCTAACTCATGTGGGGAGCCAGACAAATTATGCCAAATATGGGATTGCATGAAAATTTGCATAGTTTATACAAGTTTCATGATTCAGTTCATGTATCACAGAGCCTGGATATTCTTAGGATAGAGCTGAGATAGCCTGACCACACAGATGGCTGGATGGCCATCTGTTGAGAATGCTTTGATGTGTGTTCCTGCATAGCAGGGGCTGGATTGGATGGCCCCTGTGGTCTCTTCCAACTCAATGATTCTTTGAATCTATGCAGCATATGCTTACAGTATGTTTGCATGTACCTTCAGGTCACTTGTTGATTTATGGCAATCCCATGAATTTCATACGTTTTGCTTAGGCAAGCAATACTCAGAAGTAGTTTTGCCAGTTGCTCCCTCAGGCACTTGATGTTTATTGTTGGTCTCCCATCCAAGTACTAATAAGGGCTGACCCTGCTTAGCTTCCAAGATCAGATGGGCTCTGGTGCCTTTAGGGTATCTGGCCAGCACATTTTTCCAACAGGTACTTTTCTTGATATACAGCAGATCTTAACTGTTGTGGAGGGTTTGGGCCTCAGAAGCTACTGAGGTCCTAAACTGGACATTTACAAGGAAGCCACCATGTGGCATACCCACTGCTGAATTCATAAAATCCTTAGAACATTTTTCCTGCCTGTCAATTGTCTTTTTCCAGACAGGATTATGTGAGCATTGATTTTCTTTTGCATAAAGAATGTAGAAATTAAATACATATTGTTTATAAAACACCCATATTATGAGTGTTCACAACGTGGATTACACATACATTTAACTGAACATAAGTCAAAAGGAAAGAATTCAGCATACTCTGTCTATACTGTGTTGATATAATTGAAAATGTAGTGTCCTCTAGTGTTGACTACAAGAATGACATAATTAGACATACACACTTGAAGTATCACCTGCCCATTCCGTTTGGAGGCTCTACAGCTAAACATTAAGGTGATATGCATTCATGAAATGTCTTTGACTAATATGTCTAGGCTACACTTTTATGTTTTAATTTATGGGGGGGAAAAACCCAAAGTGAATGGAGCTAAGGAGAACCCGAGTTCTCCTTAGTATACAGTCAGACAGTACAACTGCTGGCCTGCTAATCTAGTGGCATCACCATGGCACTGTTTACCTTGTACTCTGGACATATGTTCATATGTAAAGCAAGATTAGACACAGAGAAAGGAGGGATGCAAACAGGAGCAAAGAACATCAACAATTTAAGATATGCAGATGATACCATGCTATTACCAGAAAATAGCAGACTTGGAACAATTAGTGAAGGAAAAAGCAAGTGCAAAAGTAGGTTTACATTTGAAAATTAAGAAGACAGAAATGATGACTGCATGGTATGTATATAACTTTAAATTAGACGATGAAGACATTGAACTAGTTCAAGATTTTCCATAACTTGGCTCAGTCATTCATCAGAATGGAGAGTGAAGCCAAGAAATCAGAAGAAGACTAGGAGTCTTTCCACTCTACAATGTTAGTGCTATTATCCCACTTTCAACATCTTATGGACTCCTGGGGTTTGCAGTTTAGGGAGGGGCCTTTAGAATTCTCACCCAAACTACAAACCCCAGAATTCCACAGGATGTTGAAACTGGAATAATAGCACTATAACAGTGTAGGGCAGAACAGTCCTAGGACTTGGAAGGGCAACTATGAAGCAACTAGACAAGACCCTCAAGTGTAAAGATATATCATTGAATATTAAAGTTAAGATTGTACTAACTTTGATTGTTTGATTGCCATATTCCAGTTTCTATGTATAGCTGTGAAAGCTAGACAGTGAAGAAAGCAGATAGGAAGAAAATCAACTCATTTGAAAAGTGGTGCTGGAGAAGACTTCCATGGATACCGTGAGCTGTTTAAAAAGACAAATAAATGAGCATTAGGGCAAATGAAGCCTAAGCTCTACCTAGAAACCAAGATGACTGAGACTGACATACTTTGGACATATCATGAGAAGACATGATTCACTAGAAAAGTCAATATTGTTTGGTAAGGTAGAAGGTGAGAGCCAGTGTGTGCTACAGTGGCTTGAGCACTGGACTACGACTGGAGATCAGAGTTCAAATCCCTGCTCAGCCATGGAAGCCCACTGGGTGACCTTAGGCAATTCACACTCTCTGATCCTCAAAGGAAAGCAAAGGCAAACCCCTCTCTGAAGAAGTCTTGCCAAAAACTCCATGACTATTTCCGCACTGGACTGTTATAGTACGATGATTCCACTTGCAACATCCTATGGAATCCTGGGGTTTGCAGTTTCGGGAGGGGCCAATCAGGCCCAGGATTCCATAGGATGTTGCAAGTGGAATCATCATGCTATAACAGTCCAGTGCAGAAATGGCCCATGATAGGATCACCATAAGTTAGAAACAACTTACAGGCACACAACAACAATAAAGGAAAAAGCAGTAGGAAAAGAGGAAACTGCATTACAGATGGATAGACTCAAGCACAGAAACCACGGCCCTGAGTCTGCAAGAACCCAGCAGAGCTACTGATGATAGGGTAATGTGGAAGACTCACATTCGTAGGGTCTAACAACAATCCAAGAAAATCAACAGGGTAGTGTTCCCTCCGTTTTTCACCCAGAGTGTAGGGTTAGCAGATCTCAAGACCTCTAACAGAGAAGTCCTTGTTACAAAGTCTTTTACAATCTCCATCCCCTTTTTCTTCTTTGATCTTTGTCCAGCTTTTTTTTTTTAAGCAGCATTGGCATTGGAAGATTGTGAAGGGCTCAAGAAGCACAGATTTTGAGTTTTAAGGGCCTTTCTGCACTACACTTTTCTAGTGCTATTATTCCACTTTTATCATCCTGTGGAATTCTAGGGTTTGTAGTTTACTGAGGCCAAGGAGTTCTCTGGCTGAGAATTCTAAATGTTCTTCCCTAAACTGCAAACCCCAGGATTCCATAGCACGTTGAAAGTGTAATAATAGCACTATAACAGTGTAGTGCAGAAAGACCCTTAGATTTCAGGGTTTTGTCTGCAATAAACAATCCAATAAATAAAGTCTGAGCTTAGAAAGAGTGGGCTTCCACTCTAGCCAAACTTATCATAGGCATGGTGCCTGTCTATAAGAGGCAAAGTAAGAAGCAGCAGTGGCCTCCCAAATCCCTTGCTGAGAATTTGTAATGAACAAAACACAGAGAAAAAGGAAGAGCAGATAAGCCTGCCTCACTGGCTCACCACCACCACCACCAGTGTATTACCTCCACACAGAGAGAGAGAGAGATCTAAAGGGTTTGTCCACCAAAATGGAAATCACAAGAAACATGGAAGGTGATGAAAAGAAAAGTCATCCCTCGATACATTTTGGAAAAAGCTTTCAGGTGGTTTCATACAATCATAGAGTTGGAAGAGACCCCAGGGGCCATCCAGTCCAACCCCCTGCTATGCAGGAACACCCATCAAAGCATTCCCAACAGATGGCCATCCAGCCTCTGCTTAAAAACCTCCAAAGAAGGAGACTGTACCACACTCTGAGACAGCATATTCCACTGCCAGACAGCTCTGACCATCAGGAAGTTTCTCCTGAGGTTCAAGTGGAATCTCCCTTCCTGCAGCGTAAATCTATTGCTCCTTGTCCTAGTCTCTGGAGCAGCAGAAAACAAGCCCGCTCCCTCCTCGACATGACATCCCTTCAAATATTTAAACATGGCTATCATGTCCCCTCTTAACCTTCTCTTCTGCAGCCTAAGCATACTCAGATCCCTAAGCCATTCGTCATAAGGCATGGCTTCCAGACCCTTCACCATTTTGGTTGCCCTCCTGTGGACACGTTCCAGCTTGTTGATATCCTTCTTGAACTGAGGTGCCCAGAACTGGACACAGTATTCCAAATGAGGCCTAACCAATGCAGAATAGAGTGGTACCATTACCTCCCTCAATCTAGACACCATACTCCTATTGATGCAACCAAGAATTGCGTTAGCTTTCTTGGCTGCCTCATCACACTGCTGACTCATGTTCAGCTTGTGATCTACCAAGACTCCTAGATCCCTTTCACATGTACTGCTATCCAGCCACGCATCCCCCATCCTATATTTGTGCATTCCATTTTTTCTGCCTAAGTGTAGGACTTTACATTTCTCTCTGTTGAAATTCATTATGTTAGCTTTGGCCCAGCTCTCCAATCTGTCCAGGTCATTTTGAAATTTGATCCTGTCCTCTGAGGTATTAGTAACCCCTCCCAATTTGGTGTCATCTGCAAATTTGATCAGCATGCCCTCCACTTCTTCATCCAAGTCATTGATGAAGATGTTGAATAGCACTGGGCCCAAGACAGAACCCTGTGGCACCCCCCTAGTCACTTCTCTCCAGGATGAAAAGCAGCCATTGGAGTGCACCCTTTGGGTTCAGTTGGTCAACCAATTACCAATCTACCTAACAGCAGCCCTGTCCAGCCAGCATTTTTCTAGCTTCTTTGCAAGAATGTCATGGGGAACTTTGTCAAAGGCCTTACTGAAGTCAAGATATGCTACATCTACAGCATTCCCTTCATCTATCAACCTTGTAACCCTATCATAAAAAGAGATAAGATTAGTCTGGCATGACTTATTTCTGAGAAATCCATGTTGACTTTTAGTGATTACGGCATTGCTTTCTATGTAATTACAAACTGAGTGTTTAATGATCTGCTCTAGGATCATTCCTGGTATTGATGTCAGGCTGACCAGGCGATAATTATTTGGGTCCTCTTTTTTCCCCTTCTTGAAGATGGGGACGACATTTGCCCTCCTCCAGTCTTCTGGGACTTCTCCTGTTCTCCAAGAGTTCTCAAAGATTATTGTAAGTGATTCTGAAATGACTTCTGCCAGTTCTTTTAATATCCTTGGATATAATTCATCTGGCCCTGGGGAGTTGAATTCATCTAGTTTAGCCAAATATTCCTGTACTACTTCTTTACTTATTCTGTGCTGCATTTCCCCCCCTTCCTCACCTGCTCCCCATCCCCCAGGTTGAGTACTTCTATCCTTTTGGGAGAAAACTGAGGCAAAATAATGCCCAGGAAGACATCTACTTCATTAACTGAAATATATATCCAAAATATAACAGGTCAGATCCAAATATTACTGCATTCAGTGGGGATGGAGGAAGTGGATTTCCCTACCCATTCCTCTTCACCAGCCCCTCCAAGGCTCTTGAAATGCCACAGAAAGGGTTGAATGGGACCAGCAAAAATCCTCCAAAATCAACCTCAGGCAGCTCTTCCATCCATGGAAGGCAGATTCTGGGGCCAATACAATGCATAATATTATGCAGCTAGCATGGTTATTTGAATCAGGGATAAGTTTACTCCTTCCTGCCTTCTATGATCTGTTTTTATCTCAGCCTTTTTTTTCCTTTTTTTTTTAAGGGTAGAAGGTGATGTGCAGCCAGCAGCAGCAAGGGAATGAAGTACCGCTGGGAAAGACTGTAGGGGATCATTGTTACCAGCTGCTCTGGTGATGTCTGGATGAGCCCTGAGCATTAGCAGGTGGTGTCTGTTGTTCTCCCAGCATAGCTGCAGCAAATAGCCACAGTAGAGATTCAAGGGCCAGACTG
The DNA here is from genome assembly GCA_030412105.1 of Cyclura pinguis. Classification (NCBI taxonomy): domain Eukaryota; kingdom Metazoa; phylum Chordata; class Lepidosauria; order Squamata; family Iguanidae; genus Cyclura; species Cyclura pinguis. The sequence continues at coordinate 343,083,463 of CM059599.1, forward strand.
GAAGCATTCATCCTGATTAATGAGCACCTCTGTTTCATACCAGGTGGTGTGTTTTGTTTTGTTTTTTAAAAAGAATCTTTCTCTAAAGGATTTCTCTGGCCATACTAGTCTGTGTGCTGTGGTCCAAAAATATAACATTTCTAAGCTCTGCTTTATTATGCAATATGTAACTATCACATTTTGTGTGGGTGCACTGAGCATGATGTCACCTTCAAGTGAATGACTGAAGCATGAAGAAAATGAAGAAAAGGCTTGTAATGAAGCACAACTAATTGTATGGCAGTTATTGTGAAAACCAGAGGTGGTAGTGTTTTAAGAAAGGAAGACAACCTAACTGGAGCGGGTGGCAGAGGAGTGCCTCTGGTCCCCTAAGCCTTGTTCTGAAGCTTTCCTCTGATATTTCTGCCTGCCAGCTATTATTGCAGCCTGCTGTGGAAGCGAATGTTGTCTGAAAAAGCCTGAGGAAAGCTGCAGCATGAGGGCCAAATTCAGCCTTTGATCTAGGAATGTATATTTTTGTTTTAAGAAGAGTAGACCACAAAAGGAGATGAAAAAGAGGCTGCTTACAGAAACATCTATGAACTGTTTAGGAGCAAGACAGAATGTGTCCAACACAAAGGAAATTCTTTATAAGAGAGCAAAATTATCTGTGCACACATTGATTGCAATGCATGAGTTTCCTCACATCTTTTTTAAAAAATGTTATCTTTCAAATGCAGGGACATGTCTTCCTTGATTAGTCTACCCATTTGTAATGCTGTCTTCCTCTTTTTCTACTGCCTTCTACCTTACCAAGCATTATTGTCTTTTCTAATGAGTCATGTTTTTTCATGACATGGCCAAAGTACAACAGCCTCAGTTTAAAAAATACCTGTGGCGAAAAACCTGAAATCTCAATACTCTGCACTCTGCAATTTTATTGGAAACATTGTGCTCTTACAGCACTGTCAGAGGGCACAAAGGTAAAACAGAGACAGACATTTTATAGAAATCAGGACTAAAATAGATATGTTTTTATTCTGAGTCATGAATGACCATTGGCTATTCCGGCTGGAGGATTTTGGAAGTTGTACTTCAAAAAACAAAACACACCTTTACCAATCTCTGCTTTTATAACACAGTCCAAACCAAAAGGGCAGCCTGCAATTAGGGTAGCCAGGAAGAGAGCATTTTAGGCACTGAGATTTAAATGATACCTAGGAACAGCCCCTGGTGATATCGGGAGGAAGGGTTAGTGATATCAATATGCCTTATATATGAACCATCAGCTACATTTGCAGCTTTTATTTGGTATTTAGATAGAATACAACCTTGTTAATAGCCTCTTCCTAGCTGTCAAACCTGTATTTTGTGAATTTTGACTGCCCGTTTTGAAAACCTGGAAATCTTCGGTGACAGCAGCAAGCAGATGTGTAACAGTTAGAGTTGCCAAGTCAGGATCATTGTAGGCCCTGAGATTTCAAGACCCAAATCTGAGATCCAGAGAATATTGCTTTGATGACGTCAAAGAGAAGGGACCAGCCTTGGTGATACCTTGAAGCATAATATATTAAGCATCAACCACAACTGCTCAAATAAAAAAGCGAAGTCTAGCAAATGAGAAAACATTTGAATGGTTGAAAATTATGATCTGCAAGCTTTGCACTGAATGGGGAGGAAAAAACTTTCACCATCTATGTTTTTTAACACTTTTGCAAGCAGCAAAACTAAGCAAACTAAGAACATATGCAAGCTGTAGTCTGTTCCCCTCCTCTCCCCAAAAATGTTTTCCAGGATCACCTTTGAAAAGGAAAAACAAATTCTTCCCACATCTGTTTTAACACTTTTCCAAGCACTACTTTTGACAGCACTTAGGAGTTACAGTCCAATTAAATAAAAGTTTCAACATTCTGATTTGAACAGAAAAACTTACAATTTCACAACTCTGTTTTTAACAGATTTTCAAGCACGAACAGATGGGAATTGTAGTTTAAGCAGAGAAACATTTCCAAGCAAAAACAATGCTCCTCACACTCTGTTTTTAACATTTTTTTCCTGTTAGCCAACACACCTTGCCGGTAACTTTTCATGCTCATTTACTTGCTCCCTTTTTATAGTTCAGTTGTAAAATCCTCCCTCATACCCAAAATAATCATAATGATAACCATGCTACTCATAATCATCAAGTATTTGTGGGAGGAGGAGATGATAGTGGTGATTTTAACAAGCAGTAACAACAGAGCAATCCTGTCTCTCCATGTCTATTCAAAAGGAGGCCGGTTGAGTTTAATGAGAACTCACTTTTAAAAGACTGAGAATTTAACAACCGTCAATCATGATTTCTAATTCCTCATGGAGGCAGAGGAATTAGAGGCAGAGGAAAAAAGAGTTGAGGACAAAGACAAGAAGGAAATGAAAGAGAAGGGATGATGAGTATAGCTAAGAGAAGGAAAAAGAGGATAAGAAAGGAGAATAATGGCAAAGAAGGGAGAAGATCAATATAACCTGGAGGGCAGAAAGGAGAAAGATAGGTAGAAAGAGGAAAGGGGACAACAGAGGAACAAAAAGAAGTTGGGAGAAAAAGGGCACAGCTAGAAGATGTTGGGAGAAAGAGACATTTAACCAGAACTTGTGGTGTGGATAAAAAAAAGGACAACAAAGAGAAACTAGGACACAAAGGAGAGGAAGACTGCAGGCAGGAGTTGTTTGTGGGAGGGCTCTAGTTAGAGTTCATGCTGTGCTGCACAGAAATTTCTGCAGATTTTCTTAAATACATGCAGGCTATACACCAACGTACAAGTATTTTAATTTTCATGTACTTAATGATAGTTATATACACATATTTATGTATTATTCATCATATTTTATGCCCCCTGAAGGTTGCCTCAAAATATTTATAGGTCAAAATACATCAGGCTTCTTAACAATTATGCTTCACATGCTATCTTGAGACACTCCTCCTTTGTTTACGAATTTCAGTTCATAGTCTCTGGTTTTTCCTTCTTCAGAAAACACAGTTCCTATAGTAAGGACTAGATTCAATTGTTCAGACTGAAGATGAGACTCAATTGTTCTTTCAAAATGTATGAGTTTAACTATAACCCACTGTCTGAAAAAAAAACCCTAATCATTCCTGGTCTCACAGCACATGTCCCCAAATATGCAGATTAAACATATTGGCACAAGTTTAATGACATTTATGTGCAATAGTGAGCCATGTATCTGCTGTTGCCGATAAAGATGTCTGCAGCAACATATTCAAAGAGGTGATTACTGCTGTGCCCCTGTGAAAGAAGAACAAAAAACAGTGCCTGGAATTAGTGGCTAAGATCCTCCATCAACAGAAAGGACATAAAAGTCTGCCCAGGCAGACATCCTGTCTCCCTACCACCTCTCACAGGACTCACTTTCCTTCTGCAGGTGTCCTCCCAACCCAGCCATGTAATGACCAGCAGAGAACAAGGAACAGCAAAGGTGTGTCCAGCAATGTCCCTACAGTTGGACTCATAATGATGATGTCATCCTTTGAGACTTCTGGAGGATGCTGATCTCCTCTCTCCATAAGGACCAAAAAAAAAAAGGAGATATGTCACAAAGAGGATGCCAGCCAGCTTCTTACATACCAACATGTACTACGACTCAAAGTGCTGGTCCATGGACTTGTGCCAGTTCACAGGCCAGACTGTCATTCTGCAGCGAATTTCCAGGAAAGAAAGAAACAAATGTAGCCAATGAGCACAAATACAGTTCTGGTCTTGGCATACTGGGGAAAACAACCTACTGATCCAACACATCAGATAGCTTCAGAAGCACTGTATTAAGTGTTGTTTGGTGATGTGTACACTACGCATGGCCATTACATGCACACTCCTGAATGAGGAAATCTTCTCTGGTGTCACACTTGTGTGCAGGTCTCCCTAGGAGAGGCCATTTCACATTACACAATTAAAGGGCTATGATTCCACTAACTGCCCTGGCTGCATTCTATAGAATCATGGGGTTGGTAGCCTGATGCATTCTCTGCTAGAGTTCTCTGGCTGAGAATTCTAAATAACCCTCTCTTAACTGCAAATCCCAGGTTTCCATAAGATGGAACCATGGCAGTTAAAGTGGAATCACAATGTTATAACTGTGTAGAGTGAATCGGCATCAAGTGTCCAGTGACGGAGATGGGTCCAAGAGTTCTCCCAAACCATAGGATTGCTCCTTCAAAGAGCATGTGACCCTCATCCACAGCAGGATATCATCATCATCATCACCACCACCACCACCACCACCTTGGACCAGAGAACAACCAAACCACAAAGTTTCCATGTTATCAGGATTCAGCTTCAGTTTATTGACCTCATTCAGCACCCACATAACCACAGCTGACTCTGACAACCAGAAATCAAGCTGAGTGTCATCAACACACTGAAACTCCTAATGATACAGCAGCTTCATATACACATTAGATAGTGTAGGGGTTGTAGGATGTAAGTTTCTGCTATCTCACAGCTTAAGAGCCATGAGACTAAACAAGAATCTCCCAGTACCACTCTCAGGACCTGGATCTATACACAGAAGCAGAACCACTATAATACAGGGAAAGATAACTGGTGTGTGTGTGAAAGTAAAGCAGAGGGGTGTATATGTGTATGTATTAATGTAAGCTGTTGAATAATATAAAGATAGGTTTGTGCTGGATGTAACTGATGCATGTAAGAGGAAAGGGGATATGTGCAAATGTAATTACTTGTGTGTGTGTGCCTACATGCATGCAGGGGTGTTTGTGTGCCTGAGCAAATGGCTTGTAGAAATGGGCAGGGATGCAACAAATATTCACACATACCCATTTATCAGGTACAAAAAACAGAGATAATTCCACAAAGAAATACATGAATAGCATTTTTATTATTTTATTTTATTTTTTGCTGTGTTTACCAAGATGGAAGCAAAACTGACCATCAAATGAAACCTCCTGTAATGTTTGTGTAGACTTCACTTTGACAGAGAGCCTGTAAATTCATTACCTGCCCGTGCTGCATTATCCATACTAGAAGTGTTGACCCAAGGACTACCCATGTGGAGAAAGTTCACATACATGACTATTTACCATTTGATTGGACTTGGTACAGAGAAACACATTTTAAGAACAACTCTGATTACCTGACATTAGGGCAGGGGACACAGAAGGACTAGCTGGCTGGTGGTTGTTCCCATCTGTAATGAAACAGATTCTAGCAATGAATGAATGTTAGAATTGCCTCCTACAGAACGATTAAGGAAGACATGGCAACAGTGCTTACCGAATTCAGACGACATGTGGGTAAAAAATAGACTTGATGGAATGGGGAAGATGGGCTACCAGCAGGCAGCTGGACAAATTGGATCATTTAATCCCAGCAAATACCTCCTGTCTGAGAAGTGTGATATTTGGGCTTTTGAGCCGCAGGGGATTTGGCTGAAGTATTTGATTAAACTAAAGGGAGTCAAAGATTGTGGATGAGTCTCAAAGCTGATATTATTTTTAAAGGTCAGAAAGGTTTCTGAGGACTTGCAGGGGAGTCAAAACCAGGTGAGGCAAGTGGGGGAGATGAAGAAAGCAATATTATCCAGCAGCAGAAGGGAGACGAAATACTTCAGAGCACAAAAAAGTTTATCTTTGGACTACACTTCACCAAATCCCCTAGCCAGCATGGCCAACAATAAAGGAAGGACTTATTTCCAGCACAGGAAGCCCTTGGTACATGGTCCTGTTTGTACAAGATAGATATAGGAACCCAAGAATCCCTAGCTCAGTGAAAGTAAGCCACTCTGCTTGTTTTCCTTCTTTTGACTGGAGAGCTGTAGCCAGGATGAGCCAAAGTCCCTCCTTCTTGGTCATCCCCATTCCTGTCCATTCCTGTAACAGCGGCCACAGAGCTTGACAGCTACCATAGGGGAGGCTTTGGATAGTATAAAATGGGCTTTCACCATCCAAAACAAGACTTAACGTGCATGTCATGGCATGTTGCACACACAGAAGTCAACAGGAAGGTCCAGCCATTATGTTCTTTTATTACATTCATATCTCTTGAGAGACAGATGTTGCAGGTTTGTGAAACTTGACAAACGGCTACCAAAGTTGTTCATGAGGAATGACCATGGTTGGAGTGTGCCTATCACATGCAACAGTGTCAACCTAGCCTCTATGAAAATAACCATCCTCTGTCTCCAGCCCAGCTTAATGTGGCCATGGAGAAACTGTTTGCTTTCTATCTTACAGAATAATTTACACTGGCCTACAAAACATTCCACCATTTAGCTTCAAATGCAAGATTTTACATTCTTTTTTATCATGGTTTGAGCATTGGACTATGACCCTGCAGGCCAGGGTTCAGTTCCCCTCTCAACCATGGAAACCCTCTGAGTAAGCTTGGGCACATCACACACTCTCAGTCCCAGAGAACCCCATGACAGGTTCACATTAGGGTCACCACAAGTCAGGAATGACTTGATGGCACAAACAACTACTGTACACCAAGACAGACTGTTGGTTCATCTACTTCAGGGTCATGTACACTAGCCTTGTCCAACCTGGACATCTACAGCTGTGCTGGTCTACATCTCCCATTGTCCTCAACTGGAATGGTTGGCAAGAGTCAGAGTAAACTAGTACATTTGGAGTTCATCTTGTTAGGGAAGACTGAGGGGCTTCTAGTTAAACAGGTCTTGGCACTACCACTCAGAAGACACTGCATAACTGGTTTGTTCTTTCTGTCCTTAACCAATATTTTGGGGTTTTAAAAAGGTCAGACGTGATGGAAAAACATGAGAGAGTTACAAATGGAAGACAATTATGTCTGGACACTCCATGAAGTTCCATGAATGAGGCAGGGTGATTGCAGAACAGAAGGTCTACCTGTTAACAACCTGTATCTATGAAGGCAGATAGGTGCTCTGTAGTGTTTTGAACAGGAATCTTTCCCAGCCATACCTAAAGATGTCAGGGACTGAAACTCAGAAAAAACTTGTGTTCTTCCACTGAGCTGCAGCCCTTGCCTTAAAACTCTTGCCAGGTTTATTTTGAAATGCAAGATGCTCTTTGCACTGCCTGAAATAACTTTGCCCAGGGCCTTTTACACATTCTCCCTAGAGATTTCCAAATCTGCCTCCTCCTCACCACTCCCAGCACAAAGAATTCCTGCTGTTTTTAAGCAGACCCTGCCAATTTTATTCAAAGTCCTGCTGTTGATATGACCTTCCAAAGATGTTACAATTGATGTGAATTACCTAATAGTGCAGTGTGGCTTCAGTGCTCAATGGGAGGAAAGAATAGTTAAGCAGATAATTTGGATTATAAAGAAATGCTATAATATCTCTGCTTTTCTGGAATCTGTTCCAGATTCCTTTAGCCACAGGACTTCCTCATCTGTTGTCTGCTCTCTAAAGATGCATGCACAACTTTTATAGTGTAATAATTTCCATACTTATTTTGAAGCAACGCTAACTGAAAATCCTTTCTAAGTGTTGTCATTAGGATCCACTTTTGCTGTGGCCAGAGAAGAGGCTGAACCATGTTTCTCTGTGTTTGAGTATTTATCTATGGATATTCTAAGCTACATCCCCATCAAAAGACCTCCTTCTCTACACATAACACTCAGTTATGCTAGTGGTACCCCTTTCTGGCAAGATCTGACCTGGCTAAGGTATGATGGGTCTGACCCAGCTTAGGTCCTTGTCTTCTGATTGACAGGTTAAAAAATGTTACATAACACACCGCACTGATCACTACACATTTAAAGTAGCATGTAAGGTACCCGTAAGACACTGATTGTGTTTGGATTAGTACTAAATGCAGCAGCTGAAGCCTTAGCAGCCTGGGATCAAGAGATTTCCTGGACAGATGTGTCCTGTGTCCTGCCTGTTGCTGGGTTGTCAGCTAAGGTTTGTGTGTGCCATTTTCTGTCCCCTCATCCCAACCCTTGTCTTGGTGGTTGGGTAGGCAGATCTACAGGACAGCATCTTCTGAACCATTGACCTCAGTGCTGTGAAGTCCCTCCCCCAGCTGTTCTGTATCAATCCATCCCATCTGGCTTTCCAGCATTATGCTAAGATTCCTTTTGTATCAGGTAGTTTGGGAGGTTAAAGAGTTAAGTTCTTCCTAATGTTTAGAATTGAGTGTTGGACTACAACCCTGGACAACAGGGTCCGATTCTCTGCTTGGCCATGAAAGCCCACTGGGTGACCTTAGGTGTGACACACACTCTCAGCTCCAGAAAGCCCCATGAGTGGTTTGCTTTAGGGTTGTCTTAAGTCAAAAACGACTTGAAGGCACACAATAAAGTTTAGTTAGAATCTCCTTTCTTGTAATATGAATCCATTGGCTCAAGTCCTTTCCAGTGGAGCAGTAGAAAAGAAACTCGATCCATCTTCCATCTAACCACCATTCAGATATTTGAAGTAATATTCTCCTTGCTGATTTAAAAATCTTCCAAAATGTATAATTATTCTCTAGCCTTTACAGCTAAGGAATACACACAGGGATATAACTATGCAGGGATGGGGGGGAATGAAGACATTGCCCTCAAATAAGAATTGTGCTTCCGGATTAAATTCCCCCTCCTTTTTTTTTTTTGTTTCTAAATGTTCAACTGAAGTTTCAAGTTACTTCAATGCTAGAAATCTGGGGAATCAAGGAGAATTTCATGGGAGGAAATTCTTATTGGGGAGAAATGACCTCACCTCCTCACATAGCTAAACCCCTGGACACACTTTCCCTGAGGCCAAGTTTCTGATTTTGATTTGGAAAAAAAAACAACTACCTGCTCACATGTTCTGTCACCTAGAATTATGATAATCAGCCCATACCAAACTCCTTTGTCAGCCCTGTGAGAAAGCAATTACCATTTGTTCCAAGAACTCTCCTTCAGAGGAGGAAATAGGGTATAAAAATGCAACTTTGGCCCCAGCAAACTGTAGTACATTGGGCGTAATACACTACACGTGGTACCCCAGACTCCCATTCCTCTGTGTTACCTTCAGGCGCTGTCTGAGCCACTCCGCTTCAACCTTCTGCTTCAGGACTAGTAACTATCACCCTTTTTCATCCCTAATCTCTCTCTCTCTATCTGACCTTTCTTGCTTCACTTTCCCATAGCCTCGTATGGTTCTCGAGGGTGTTTGATTGCTTGTGTTTTTTGTTAAATCCAAATAAAATACTCTGTTCAACTTTTAACTGGAGTGATCTCTACAGTTAGTACTGGCTATAACTGGAGTGATCTCTACAGTTAGTACTGGTATACACAAGTGAAAAGATCCTGCCGTTACCTTCCTCTCACAGGCCTCTTCTGAGCTATAATTCCTCAAAATTCTAAGGAGACACTGGCACTGCAGGTGGACATCAAAGTCCCCCACTTCTTAGGGTAACAAATGGGTCTTCAGGTTGGGCAGATGGGACACTAGCCAACTAACCTCTAACACTCCCTCCTACAAGCAGAGGAATAAAAAGTGTCCTTCAATATTACAAGGTAAGCCATTGGACAGAAACTAGTTGTAGTTTGCTCCACTTCTGGTGACCCTATCCTCTGCCCCACCAGCCTCAGTGGGCATTAGCTACCACTGCTGCTCTGCAGGGAACACAATAGTTAAAAACTAGATGGCAGAATGCTTTTTAAATGACATTGTATGGACTGTTATCCAAATCTGCCTCTTTCAATACAGTGAGCACCGTTATTTATGGTGTTTATGGTAGTGTGTAGATAGCATGTTGTAGATACCCATATGCTTGAGATCCGCTGCTGTTTTGATAGAATATGTATGGATTAATTTCCTGTCTTTTAAGATCTCTAATTGGAATCTATAGTAGAAGCAGTCCACTCACAAGATATCCTTAGAATATGATCCAAATTGATAAACTGACTAAGTTCTTCAAAGAGAAATTGCTAGACAGATTCAGGAAAGATTGGGATTGTTTAATCAATTATTTAGAGAGAAAGTGGGGAAAACTGTCAGTCATTCCTCTGAAAAAATAAAACACATTAGCAGCCTTAACTTATTTAAATTCAAATATTGTAAGAAAAAGTATTGGATCGTATTTCTTTACAGTTGTCTTTAAGGTTCCTACTGTTTTCCATGTACTGTTGCTATAATGGTATAGTTCTGTTCAATTACCTATATAACTCTGTTTGTTTATTGAAAAATCAAAATAAAATGTAAAAGGAAAAAAAATAGCTTTACCCAGGCATCGGAAACCTGGTGTTCTTCAGTTATTACTAAATCCCAACTCCCATCATTTACCCTAACCAGCATAACTGGTGGCCATGGATAATAGAAGCTATAATCCAAAACATCTGGAAGGCACTGAGTTTCCTACCCATGGCATGAGCCATCATTTAAGAAACCATTCTGGACTTCATAACTACAGCTACTGAAGTGGAGAACAAAATTACCTTTTAAAATCTTGCACAAGGACTATTCTCTCCTCATTCGGTGTCAGCAAGGGGGATTTGGAAATTATCCGTTTGATGTCTTAACTTAATCAAGATGTTTAAAACATGACTAGTACAGCAGGGAGAAGATGGACTGTAAAACCAGTTTTGATTAGAACAGCTAACATTCAGAGGAAACTTTGAAGCTTCATTATGTGAGAAATTGGAGATTGTGTTGGAGAGCGATAGGGGCTTGTAAGAATGGAAGCCCTTTGAAGTTAGCCTTTCTGTGAAACTCTGCGTTCTCCACTCCCTGCGCTGAATTACTTGAGAGAATTAAGGACTGCAGTGCAGATGCAAGAGAAATTTCTTCCCTAAACTTTTTAAAGCTACCTTGCTTTATAGTAACTGAAGCTCTGTTTTTTTCAGATTTTCCCAAACTTCCAGTTATTTTCTGCTAGTAGTAACTTCTCTACCATCTTCTATAGCTACTGTATTAACAGATTTTAGAAAATTGTGTCTTATGCTGGAACCTTGTTTTCATTTTTATTTTACTCAGGCCTTCAAAATCAATACTTCATTTTTTTTTCTTTCAAATTATTTTTTTTACAGTGGATGCTTCAAATGGATGTCTCCTTAAGCTTACAAATGGACAATGATGACTTCTGGAATTTTCTCCCTTAGGTGCCAAAATAACTTAGCTGCCCTAGGATACTGTGGTTGGACAAACCTCCAGTTTGAGGGAGAAGCAGAACACTGTGGATAAACCTTCACAGCCAACAAAGTTCCTTGAACTGGCCCTGATTACTATTTCTGTTATATGGAGAAATGCTTGCTTCAGCTGAAACAAGACAACAAACTACACAAGCAATGTGTGAGCATTGAGTTTCCCTTTGTATTCTCTAGAGTAAATCAGCCAGGCTGTTTCTCTACCCCCTAGAGGAAATTCAGCTTATGCAGCTCCCAGATTTTCACAATTTGTTTTTTTACTACAGCTGCTCAAAGCTTTTCCCCACTTCATGCTTCTATGCTGGGGGTGGGGTGGGGTGGAAATTGCATGGCCCCCCAGCTTTGGTTAAAGTGCCCTTCCCAATAGTCCAGCCAACATAACCAATAGTGAGTAAAGCAGAGAAATGCAGTATTCATTTCCACACTATACTGTTATAGTGCTATTATTCCACTTTCAACCTCCTGTGGAATTCTGGAGTTTGTAGTTTCCTGAGGCCAAAGAGCTTTCTGGCTGAGAATTCTAAAGGCCCCTCCCTAAACTGCAAACCCCAGGATTCCATAGGATGTTGAAAGTGGAATAATAGCACTATAACAGTGTAGTATGGAAATGGCGATAGTCATGTTAGTCTAGATCAGTATGCAAAGGGATCTTGTAGCACATTTGAGGCTAAGAGAAAGAAATTGGAAGTTGCAGGGAAATGCAGTTCAATGACATCTAGAGGCCCACCTCTATCCTATGCCTTTACTTTCAGTCCTGTTTTATTAAGTCCTGTCCATAACTTTTACCTGAATTCTGCTGATCCTATGTACATTATAGTTTTCCCACCGGAGATCCTCCTCCTTGCCTCAGGGCTACAATGTACATAAGAGCGTGTATAAACAGTATAATACAAATTAGCATCAAAACATGAGTCAGAAACAGGAAGGAGCTAGAGAATAGAAGTGAGCTTTTTGAATAAAGATGGGATGAGAAGAAGCAGGTAACAATGCTGAGACCACACATATTCCTCCACAAGTAGCCTGAATACATTGCTTTTGGCTTCCTCAAACAACAGGAAATTACATGTATGCTGACTTACCAATTAAGGAGTTGACCCATCTAGGCCAACAAACAATAGCTTGAAAATATTTTTTAATGCAAAAACCTACCATAAATTTATGGATTAGGGAGATTTATGAATTATTGAATATGGATAAGCTAACGATGTTACTGAAAGACAAATCTTTAGATAATTTAAAAAAAAAACAATGGGAAGATCTAATTACATATTTTGAAGAGAAATGGGGGAACTCTTTTGTTATAGCTTATAGAGATTGAATTAGGTAAGATGAAGAAATGTCTTTAGTGGAATTAATCTTGTTTCTCTTTTTGTCTTGGTTTTTTTCCTTCTTTTTCTTGTTTAATCTGCACATTGTGTACATTCGCTACATGTTCCTATATTCATAAGCTGTGTAGATGTTACCCATAACCAGTTAATAACTGTTATATACTATGTAAATATAAGTATAATTAAAAAAATGCAAAAAGCTAACTTTGATTCTGCTGTTTTACCTAAGGGAACTACACCATTGTACTACACTATTGTACATAATGGGACTTGAGCATCCATGAATTTTGGTATCCACGGGGAGAGGGCTGGAACCAAACTCTAGCAGATACTGAAAGCCTACTTGCAGATTCTAGAACCAATCGAGACTGAATTCTCCCTAGAAGCCAAGAGACTAAAGTGAGCCTGTGGACATATCATGATATGGGAAAGGATGATTATAGTGAAAGAAACGGACAGCAATAGAAAAGAAGGAGACCACAGTACTGATGTCTTGACTCAGTCAAAGAAGCAACAGCCCAGAGTTTGCTAGGCTTTAGCAGGGGAGTTGATAACTAAGGCCCCTACCGCCTTATCCCTCAATAGTGCATTGTTCCATTTCAAATCGAGCATTGTCATCTCCGTGATGTTATCAGGTTCTGAACGCTCTCTACTGCACCCTTTCAAATTCAGTGGATGAGTAGCATTACTGCCAGTGGTGTTCCCTCTGCATTGCACCAACATTGCCAAGTCCTTTTCCCCACCCCACAGCTCGTGATTGGTCAGGGTTTTTTTTGTAAGCCATACTAGCGCAGCAATGTTGTAACATCATGACACGCTTGTATGCTATTGTGCTTTTGTGCCATAACGCTAAAAAATGTATTTAAAAGATTAAAAAATTAACTCAAAGGAGAAATTTAAAATAAACACAGAGAGGTGACAAATTTCAAACTTGTCATGCCATGGGAGTAGTTGAGGGAGCGACAACCTGGGAACGCCCACACCATGCCTACTCCTGGATCAGCTATGGCAGGAAGCACTATCATGCTCTGTTGAGAAACCACACTCACACAGCTGACGGGATTGTGGCAGGAAGGACGGCCAGTACCAGAATTTTTCCAGCATTGAAATAGGGTGGACTTCCAACACATGGCAATGTGACAGCAGCTGGTTAGCAACAATGTTGTGCGATAGCATAGGTCCTGGACTGGGAACAACGCATTGCTCTGGCAATATGACATCTTTGTGTGGTAAGGGCCTAAGACTCTTGGAGGTTTCTTGTTTATAGGGTTGCCATATGTTGAAGCCAACTTGATGGCAAATAACAACAACAAACAGGTCATCATGTAGCCAGGTGGACTGCTGTCATCCTCTTAGTGAGTTACAATAATGTTAATACTATTGTAAGCTACTTTTTTTTTTTTTGTCGTCGCAAAGGTCAGAATTCTTTACCAACTGTACAACAATGGCCATGTTGGTGGGACAGTGTCCCAGTGGGAGGTTTGGTGTGTGATAAAAAATAATAAAACTCTCATTCTCAAAACTAGAAATTCCCCTTTTCCAATCTGAACTCAAAAAGTCTTGAGATATCCATTCCCTAGAGGTGAGAGGGTCATGTAGGCTCGATTATGAGCCCTCGGTCCATCCTGTGTTGTAACATGCAGGTGAGAAAAAGGAGCTCCCTTCTTGATTTGCAACTGTTAATTACATTACTTGTCTAAGATAATAAATCAAAATTCTAAGTTCTTGTTGAATTATCACATGCTATCTAAAAATGATGTTGATAGATGCTAGACAGAGAGGACGTGCTTTGAACTACTTGAAACCCACCTATTTAGTGAATATAAGGTGGGTGCTGAGAAATGTGTTTCTGTCTCACCTTTGGACCTCCACAAGGTGTTGACCTATTTCTGCTGCCTTAACTCCTTGTTCATGTTGCTTTGCTAATGGGCAACAAATCTCACTCTTATGACAGGTGGGATAGCACAGGAAGACATAGCTACTGAGACCTAGCTGTATACCAGACATATGTCTTCCAATGAAGGATCTCAGCTAGGGATTGAAGGATTCCTGTTAGGAGTCAGCAGAGAAGGGAAAGAATCCAGCATTGCTGCTGTTGCTGCCACCACACCTCAGAAGACAGAAGCTTTCCTCCTGTCTGCTGCTAGTCTGTCTGTTTCCACTTCTCTCTTGCTGCCTGATATCTGCTTCTAGCAGAAGCAGGCCTCTAGATACTGTGCCAGCTGGTGGGCTCCATCTGTTCTCTTCCTGCAAGGGGATAAAAGCTGACTTCTTGAGGTGGGGTGTCAGTCCTTTGGGAGGAGTAGCTTTGGGGATAGAGTGAGGGCATGGGCCAGTCCCCCTGGTCAGAAGGCAGAGGAGCATTTTTAAAATATTTTAATTATGGTTTTTTAAAATATCCTGTTTGGCAGCAAAACAACAATCCAGAGAACATGCCTTGTCACAGTAACAGGCAGGAGTTATAGAGTGGGGAGAAAGTGCTACAAATACGGAAGAGGGGAAAGCCAGAAGGCATGTGTTGTGCCCAAACTGTCCCTAACTTCAAACATTGTGAACAGCCCTGGAAACGGGCCTCCTGGACTGAAAATGCTGCTGCTCAATGCCAGGCCAATAGATAGAAAAATTTGATCCTGGATAAGAATGGTCACTTGGCTTTCATAACAGAAACTTGGCTGGATGGAATGGGGTGAGTGGGGGAACCTCTCCTAGTTTTGTCCAACTGGGTTCTCTGTGCAGCAGCAGACAAGGGGAAGTTGCAGTGGTCTATCAAGATCCCATCTGCCCTGTGCCACTGTCTGCTGGGTTTGAGCATGTGTGTTTGAAGGTGGGTAGCAGCTCCCTTCCTGAGCTGACTGAGTGGGTCTCAGCACTAGTGTTGGAGATTCCCCACCCCTGCAACTTGTTGTTCTGGGGGAACTCAACATCCAGGCTGAAACCACTCTTTCAGGAACAGCTCAGAACTTCATGTCTTCCTGACAGCCTTGAGGCTGACCCAAGTAGTATCTGGTACCAGCCATCTTGCAGGACACATCTTGACCTAGTTTTATGTGCTGAGCAGGATTACAGTGATCTAGGTGTGGAAGAGCTTTCTATAGTTCTATTGTCATAGGCAGATCACTACTTTGCAGGTTTAGACTCACTGGGACTTGGAGACTCTGCAGCAGGGATCTGGATGAATTCTTGATGGCTCTTGGGGACTTTCCTGTTGCCTTGGTAGGTGATCCTTTCAAAGCCATGGTTGAGCTCTGCAACAGAGACATAATCAGGGTGATGGTTATAATCTCCCACAGAGAGGAACCAAGCAAGCCCCCTGGTTTACTAAGCAGCTGACAGTCATATGGGTCAGAGACTAGAGCACTGACTGCAGAAAACTCAGAGCAAGTCTGACTAAACACTAGCTAGAGTTCATTGGAAAGCCTGTGCCATGATAGTAGTGGCAGCAAAGAAAACTTTCTTTTCTGTCCCCTTGCATCTGCACAGTGTTGTCCAGTGGAGCTGTCTCAAATAGCCATGGGCCTTTTATGCTCTGCCTCACAAAGAGCAGCAGGCAGCCACCAAGAAGCACACTGTAGTGAATTTGCACAACAATTTGCAGATATGCTTGGATCGACTCTGACTTGGATGCTGTGGCTAATGCAGGTTCAGTGGATGTAATCTTGGTTCATAGTTGTCCCATGTTATTGGATATATTTCCATTTGTGCAGTCTGAGGATGTGGACAGGACCCTTGAAGGGGGTAAGAGCCACCACATGTGTACTAGAGCTTATAAATGCACCCAGAAGATGACTGGCTGAATAGATAAGGGTGGTGCAGAAACACTGAGTTCCATCCTAAGAAGCTGCGGTGAGAACTTTATTGAAAAAACCCTCCCTGAGCCAAAATGCATTAGACAACTACTGGCCAGTCTCCAATATTCCTTTTTTTGAGGGCAAGGTTCTGGAACATATGTACCATCTCAGCTACAGGGGTTCCAGGATAAAATGGATTATCTAGATCCATTTCAGTCTGGCTTCAGGCCTGACTATAGAACTGAGACAGCTTTGTTCACCTTTGTAAGTGACCTACACAGGGAACTGGAGAATGTGTCCCTGTTGGTTCTGCTGGAATTCTTAGTGACTTTTGATACCATTGATCATGGCGTCTTTCTAGGCTGCCTGTTTGGAATCAGACTGGAGGGCCCTGTTCTACAATGGTTCCAGTCCTTCTTAGAGGGGAGAACTCAGAAGCTGGCGTTGAGGGACTCCTGCTCTACTCCCTGACTGCTGGCCTGTGGGGTTCCTCAGGGCTGAGTTTTATCCATGCTATTTAACATCTACATGAAACCACTGGCAGAGGTCATCCAGAGTTTTGGAGTTCAGTGTTACCACTACACTGATAGCGCCCACCTCTATTTCACCTTTCCATCTAACTCCAAGGAAGCTATTTCAGTACTAAATTAGTGTCTGTTGCCAGTAATGGACCAGATGAGAGCAAACAAACTGAAGCTGAATCCAGGCAAGACGGAAATGCTCCTGCTCAGTCAGAAAAAACAGAGATTTAGCTTGTGCTGGATGGCATTATACTCCCTCTGAAATCTCAGGTTGGCAGCTTGGGCATACTCTTAGACTGGGCTTTGAGCCATGGGTACCCAGATTTCAGCAGTGGCCAGGAGTGTGTTTGCAGTTAAAACTAGTGCACCAGTTTCACCTCTTGAGACATTAGAATTGGCTGCAGTAATACATGCATTGATTACATTCCAGATTACTGTAACATGCTCTACACAAGACTGCCTTTGAAAAGTGTTTGGAAACTTCAGTGGGTCCAAAATGCTGTAGCCAGGCTGTTGACAGGTCGGTTACAGAGAACATATAACGTCCTGTTGAAGCAACTTCTCTGGCAACCAGTCCATTTCCAGGGAAAGCTCAACATGCTGGTATGACTTTTAAAGCCCTTACATAGCTTGGGTCCATCCTATCTGAAAGACCATCATCCCCCTGTATGAGCCTAGCTGTGTTTTAAGATCCTTGGAGGAAGGCTTTCTGTTGGTCCTTGCAGGCACATTTGGTGAGGACAGGGGAGAAGGGCTGTTCCCAAGTTGTGTAATTCTCTTCCTGGGTGGTTCAGTTGGCTCCCTCTCTCCTTTCTTTTTGTCAGCTGGCCAAGACCTTCTTATTCAGACAGGCCTTTTGTTTAAATTCTATGTAACAGAAAGGGTTTCTGGTGGGGTTGTTTTATCTTTTTTATTATGATCCATGTTTTTATATTGTTTTAACCTTCTGCTTTTTATTTAATTCTTTTTAAACTTTTGTATAAAGAATGTTTTAACTGTACACAGTTTTTTAAATGCTGTAGGTCACCTTGAATCCTGTATGGAGAGAAAGGCTGAACATAAATAAAATGAATCAATCAGCAATTTTCCTGGTATCAGACATAGTTGTATGGGCTTACATTCTTCCTATTGTCGTTATGTATAAAGTAACTCCATAAAAATATAATCATGATGACCATACATGATTGTTGCTTTCAAAAAAAGGAAGGAGGCATATTTGAATGAGACAAAGTGCCCAGACTCCTACTGGCATGGGCAATAGCAGCAGGAAGAAAAAGGTTGCAGCTGCCACAGGCACAAAAAAAAGGCTAGTTACTGGACAAACAATATACTCAGAGCCACCAAATTTTGGACTGAATCTTCTTGTCATTCTCTGTCAAGACAGACCATGGAATCAATAGAATTTACCTACCTGTCAACTCCCCATTGTAACTCTAGTACTGTTTTGTTATGTACCTTCAAGTCAGCTCTGACTTAGGGCAACGCTATGCTGAGGTTTTCTCAGCAAGATTTTCTTCAGAACCTTTGCTGTTGCATTCTTCTTAGGCTGAGAGAATGTGGCCAGCACAAGGTCATCCAGGGAGTTTCTGTGGCTGAGCAGTGATTCAGCCAACACCACACTAGCTCTAACTCTAGTAGGGCATAATCAATAAGATTCAAGCCTTTGCCTGTCGTCTTTCTCTACAACTGTATGACCCTTGAAAGAGAGCAAGCAATAGAAAGGATTCTAGTCATTTTCCTGTCAGGAGTTCAATAGTGATTTTGATTTCAATTCTTTAAGTAGCAGCAGAAAATAATTCAATTCTGTTGTAAAGGAGCACTCCCAAGCTGCCTCATCTAAATAGGGTTTAATTTGGTAGCTTGTGTAAGGGACTATACGTTCATTAAAGAAACTGCCATCAATGCATTCAAGCCTATCATCTGGAAAGGACAACTACTACTAGCCAGGGGCTCATGTCAGCAGAAAAGAGCATTGTTACTGGTGCCGGCAGTTAACATGTTTATTTGGGAGTAAGAGGAAAGACCTATCCATACTGGAATTAAGGAACAACTTAATCATATACTGTAATTTCATAGGCAAAGTATGAAGACTGTTGTTATGTGCCTTCAAGTAATTTCTTAGTTACAATGAGCTTAAGACAAACATATCATGGGGTTTTCTTGGCAAGATTAGTTCAGAGGGAGTTTGCCTTTGCCTTCCTCTGAAAGTGAGTGTGGCATGCACAACGTGAGCCAGTGTGTTTCCATGACTGAGCAGAGATTTGAACCCTGGTATTACACCATGCTGAATCTGAGGAATCTGTAACTACAGGGAATTTAGTAAGGCAGCATGGTGAAGTGGTTTGAGCATTGCACTAGGACCCTGGAGATCAGGATTCAATTCCCCACTTGGCCATGGGAACCCACTGGGTGATCTTGGGCAGGTCACACACAGCCCCAGAAAACCCCCTGATAGCTCATCTTAAGATCGCCACAGAGTTGGAAACTATTTGAAGGCACACAACAACAAATGGTTTTTATTTTTAGAAAATGTGTGTTTCCTATCTCCCTGATTAGGAGGAACAACTCTCTACTAAGCAATGTTTTGGTTGTTTAAGACCTGTATATAGGGTGATTTCTATGTATGTATGTAGATATGTATTCCTGTGTATGACTGTGAAAGCCAGACAGACAATAAAGGAAGCAATCTGACAGGAAGAGAATCAACTTATTTGAGATGTGATACTGGAAGAGATTTCTAAGTATACCATGATAATTATTGTTATTGTAATATTTATTTCTTTCCTGCCTTTTTACCAATTCAGGACTCAAACTGGTTTACAACAAATTAAAAGACATATCATTAAAAATCCACAAAATACAAAAGTTAAAATGAGATTAATCAAAAAATCAAAACCAGATTGAAACATTAAACATACATACACCAGCACAGCAATTAGCAAGATCACATTATTTTGGTTGGAGGGGTTTGAGTGCTGGATGACAACCTTGGCAACTAGGGTTCAATTCCCCAATCTATATTCATGTTTCTACGTTCAGATAATACATCCATTTTAGACACACTAAAACTGGTATGTGTATATTGGTATGTGTTGCATTAGTCTGAGGACTAAGCCTGCTGGCCATCTCTAAGTTGTACGTAACTTTTGTTTAAGTGGTAGCATGGTAGGAAACAGACATCATACCTATGATGCATACACTTTTTGCATTTTTAAACGTAAGATTTACCTCTTGAAACACCACAAGGGTCCACCTCCTGGTCTCAAGTTATGGCCTTCTCAGCTGTTTGATTAAAATCATGCCAACTGGCATGATCAATGCTAGATATCACTGGACAGAAAATTTGTATTTGTTGAACTTCCTTGCTGGAAGACATTCCTTGTCATTATTCTATTCATTATACTCTGAGCTATGCTACAGATTTGTTATTTTAGCCCATTTAGTCAAACACTGTTCTAAAAATATGCAAGCTATACAGAGGTAGCCCATAGTGAGTGCCTTGGCAGCCTCCAGAATCTGAGTGAAAAACATTTTAGACGAGGTTTCTGGTTTAATTCTGATGGTTAAGTCTTCACTATGACATGTCCAGTGTATTTGAGTAATAATATGAAAATGTCTGTGTCTGTTCTGTTTATAATCCTGTTTATAATATGTTAACATAACACTGAAAATATAATGGAAAAAGTGAATTTGACATGTCTAGTGAAATCTGGTAGTTTTCTAAAATAACCATATCGAAAGCTAATGATGAGAATGTTGAGAAACAGTAATACATGAGAAAAAACAGCCTTTGTAAAGGCCAAAGGCCAGATGGGTCAGCATGTTTCAAACAGAGCCACATTTCTCAAATTCCAGGCCAGGAACAATATTTGGACCTCAGTCCACTTTCAGGTGAGCTTCCAAGCCATACAATTTTTCACTTTCCTGCCCATCCTCAAAGCAACAGTAGCCTTTAGGCTGGAATGCTGTCAGAATTTCCTGCTTCCTTCAACCATAATGATGCAGGAGTAAGAAGCAGAATGAGACTGTAGCATGTAACTTTGGAACGAAATGAAAGAATGGAAACCAACAATTAACAAACTGAGATGAGGAGAAAATGGAACAAGGACAAAACATACAGACAGTGAGGAAAAGGAAAAGCACTCAGGAATTTAGTGATAGGCCTTGAATCCCTGTTCTTCTCACCCACTTCAGTTCTTCTGTGCTTCTATGCCCTGCAGAGAAAGCCTCTGGAGACTTACACAGCTGGCCACCTGTTTCATCTCAGAACAATTTGGCATTGACCAATGCCACAAAGATCTGGAGGCCAGGACTATGTTTATGCCATTTTGTGTATAAATAGAGAGATGGCACAGGGAACAACCAATAAACTTTGCCCAGAAAGCAGCAGGAAGCTAGCAGAGATGCTGGACTATTCATGTAAATTTCACTTGAAGGCACACAACAATAACGCACGCTGAATTAAAGTGTCTTGTATACAACACTGAATGAAGGCTCACACCCGGATGTGAGATTTGAACTAGAGGCTTCCCAACTCTCAGCACAATCTAGCACACCTAGTGATGAGTTTTTTGTAACCTTTGGCACTGTTGATAAGGGTGTCTTATCCAACAGTTCTCCTAAAATTAAGGAGACACATTAGGCATTTACTCTGCTTTTAGTTTTTATTTTGGAAAAGAGTAACCTCCACCTTAAAAATTTGACATCTTACACTTCAAAATACAAATCTCAAAAAGCTATAAAAACCTAAAACAAGACTCAAGCCTAGTAAACAGCTCCTTATTGCTGAACTTTTTAACTCTAGTCCACTTCAAACCTTATATTTTGGTCATTTGGTCTAAGCAAGGGGGGGAAGCACACAGCCTTACAAATTTTGCTGGATTGCAACTTACAGCATTCCTCACCATTGACTACGGTGGCTAGGACTGCTGAGAACTGCAATCCATTGATGGGTGGGCCGCATTGTTCCCACCTTTGGTCTAAGAAGTCAAAGGGGTCTGAACAACAGTTACAACAATGTGTTCACAATACAGACATGATTACATTATAGACAACAGCCACAGCCACAGTCTTTTAATTCAAGTCTATATTCAAATTACCTGTTTTGGGAAACAAAACATATACAAGTACAATTCAATTAGAAGCATAAAGGTACAGTTCAGTTAGAAGCATTAAAACTGCAGCATTAATATGCTATCACAAATCTCTAGGTGGCATGCATGAAATAAACAAAGTCTTCGTGTTGGATCCAGTACCTCTCCCTTCCACAATATTGTTCCAAACATACAATACTTAGTTGTCACATTCTTCTCAAAATGGAACAGAAAAAGCTTTTCATTTATTGCTAAAGCAAAATATAATGATATACCAAATATTCTTTTGAACAGTCCAGATTGCAATTGAAGCACCTGAGTTAGAACTTATAAACAAAGTTTTGTAAGAAAGATTCCATGAATATATCCACATCTCCATATGAATCTAAACACTTTTTTCTTACAAAATATGTTACTAGAAATATACCCAGGTGGACATATAACTATACAATAGCAAAAGCCTTAAGCCCCATTTAATAAGATGATTTCTGATTAAAAATAGAAGGCAAAACGTACTCAGTTACATTAAGAAAAAGCTTTCACAGTGTAATACTGAGACTGTCACAAAGTTAAGAAAATACTGATATCAAAGGTACAATCACAATATTAATAGACAAAACTTACAAGGGATCTCATAAAGAAAAAATGCCACCAAAATTCAGGGCATGTTGCATCTTTGTATGCACAACTAGCAGTCACCACCATCATGCCTTGTTTCTTTTCTGTGGAAGTCCTTAATCGTAGATGGTCATCTCTTCTTAGCACTCTGGTCCTCGGCTTCTGATCAGTCACTTCTTGTAATGTTCTTCATCATTGAACAATTTCAAAATAGTGCAATATGGCCATAATATGCTGAGGCATGAAAACATAGCCAGTGTAAAGTGCCATTCCAAGGATGGACACTAACATGGAATCTGAGTGAGAATAAAGGAAAACGACAAACTGATCATATACTAACTCAAAAAGAAATAACGCATTAAAGTGGGATCTCAAGTAATATGATAAAAAGTTTAACATTACAATCCTACAAATGTCCACAGATAATCTATGGAACTTATTTCCATGTGTTGATATCAACCTAAATCTAACTGCACACAGTCACAGCTGGACTACTACAAAAATATTAAACTGCTGCTACACATTACACACTCAACACTCAGGCTGAATTGAAACTGATGCAAAACTACACCCATAGGGTTTTGCTTAACCCAGGTCCCGAACTGAACCTAAAACAAATTTGGACTGTTTGGAGTCCAGTTTTGCCAGCAAGGCCAAATTCTTACCACACTGATACTGGAATCTTAAAGACCCCACAAGAAGCATAAGAAGAAAGCAGAATTACATGTTTGGGACAAAAATGATGTAGCGGAGTTGATTAGGAGTTATGGAACAATGTCAGTAAAGACATATGGAGTAAAGCATATGAGGAGAGGAAGACACTCTTACACACAAAGGCCATAATCATATGGAACAGTGTAACAGTTTCATATGTAGAACTATGCCACAGCTGACCATTCATTGACGAGATCTACTGCACAGTCCCAGCCATTCCATGCCTAACAAGAATGGCGGGCAATCAGAGCAGCATATTTATATCCCCAACTAAAGGTTGTTTGGTCCTCCAAGTCTCAGCAGATGGTGTAATCATTTCATGTCTAGCTGCAGGGACATAGCCAGAGCCTTTTCCAATCTCCTCCCCCACTTTCTGGAAGGCATGGAAAAGCAGGGTGGTGGTGGCAACAACTCTTTCATACGTCCAGGGAGAGTAAGTACAGAGCGAGAAATGGAATACCAACTTCCGCATCAAGCAAAGAGACATCACACCCTTATGCCTGCAAATGTCACTAACAGGATACCAGCCATAGAATGGAAAGACACTTCCCCCTAAACACACTTCAGGAACAAGTATTTAAAAATGATTAAGTATGTGCCTTCCTTTACAAAAGATTGCACAAGCCATGAGGAGGGGGGGATGAAGGAAAAAATACTGGGATCTGCCATCTGGAGACAGAGTATATTCTACTCAACAGGGCAAACTGGATCTGGGACAACAGATGGTTTCTGACCGATACAAAATTTCCAAAGACTGGATGTTTGAAAAACTGGCTTTATAATATGTCAGTTTCTAGATAACATGAGAACTGCTCTACTGATAAAATTGAAGGATCCAGTATTGTAACATTAGGATACATACACAATCTCCCTTTTGTCTGGCCCAGCTGTGTACCAACTGCAGTCTAGTTTGGCACTGGATGATTCACAAGTATCATATTTGCATGTCAAGGTGGCCTACTGTCAATTTATGATATTGCACCTATGTGTAGTTACCTTAATGACTGTTTACAAATCTGGAGGAACTAGGTGGTCAGTTGGTGAGAAATATATAGTACTCAATTCCATGTGGTGGCACAGAACTTGCTTGAAAAAGAATTTGATGCAATAGTCGCTAGATCCCAACCTAATGGAGTCATTTTACATGAAAAAAATGCCTAGTAAATCAGGGTTATGTCTAGTTGTTACAGAAATATTAGAAAACAGTGGTAAGCTATGATCTTAGTGGAAATCCTATTGTCGGTCCCAACCAGAATAGACTCATGGCATCTATGGGATTTATAGAAGCAGTAATTTACAAAGTTCCCATTGATTTAAAGAGTCTACTCTAGTTAAGACTAAGGACTGGATTTAGATCCTAATACCTAATTTAATGGACCACCTGAATATTTTTTTTAGCAGCTAAACAGAAATCCTGAGATGAATAAAATGATGGTCCAAGTGAACAGAACCACCTGCTCAAAGCCCCCAGTCTGTAATGAAGTTGAGAGGGTGGAGTTCAGACTTGTGTTTAAGGAGGCATCATGTAAAGCATCATGTAAGGTGGCATCATGTAAAGCATCATACTTCCTTTGTTTGCTTACTGAACAAGAGGAACAGCAAATATAAGTGGGGCACCCTCTCTGAGTTAATATTTAGATACAACTGAAAGTGGATTACTACCAAAACTAAAGACCAGCTCTCATGTTTATAACTATACAAGACTGAGGATTGTGATGCTGATTTAAAAAATGATGAAGTAAATGTGTGTTCTGTAAAACAATTTCCTACAAAAGAAGTCAGTATCCTTTATCTTCAAATATGGAAAGGATAGAGACTTTAAACAACACACTATAAGATATTCAGGATAGAGAATTAAACACTTCTCTCCTGCACCCTTCCTTGCATGCCATTTTAATTATTTTGTTTAATTAGAAAAAAGGCATTTTGAAAAGAAATTAACGTGTTCCGTGTATATATAGTAGGAAATATTTTGAATACTGAAGCGCTATTCTGTGACATAACCACATGATGAATAAAATATTTCAAAGTCTTAATATTAAAGGCCTAAATGACAATAGTAAGAGGAGAGGAAAAGATAAATTAAGATAAAAGAGAAAGCTTGTCTTGAAGAAATTCTTATTAAGATTCACCCAAGAAAAGATCCTGGATAAATTTAAGTATTGGAAATATTTATGCTCCCTGTGGATCCTATCCTGTTAAGGACTAGGTATTTGTATTAAGTTTATCATTTTGCTTGAAGTAATCCAACCAGGTGAAAGTAGCAGAAATGCTTGCTATCACAGATTTATCTATTAATTACAGAGAGTTGAAAATAAAGTTAATAGTTACAAATCTAGTACATTTAAGATATGGTAAGAAAAGACCACCTGTTTTTTGTAATGTCTGGTGCCTTCACATTAATTTCATGAGGGCTAAACATAACTTGAACATTAACAGAACATTTGTCTTTTCTCTCTGTAATGCTGGATCCATTCAATAACACTGATATATTTTTGTGAGAAAAGATTTGCTTATAAATTATATTTCTTTACTCTAATCAAATCTCAAGATAAAAAAGTAACTTAACAGAACTAAAGACTACTGTTGAAATCTGAAGTCCATTGGGCTTTATGTTATCTCCAAGGGGTTTAATTTGACATATTTTTCCATGACAGGGGCAAACACAGTTAAGAATTTTTTAATAAATAAAATAACTTGCAAATAATCAAATCTGCAACTGCTCAAAGTGGATGGCCAAATGTAATGGGATCTTTTGGATTAATATCCAGATTCTTCCTCTTTGTTCAGATTTATTCCATCTTCCCAAATTCTCTATTAAGCCTCTATGTCTTTGCACTTAGAAAGAAGCGAGGCCCTGAGAAAGGCGTCGAAAGACACAGAGCGCGTGCAAACTACATGCTGGCGGAACAGTTTATATCCATAAACTCTTAACCTATTATGTTAGTATAACTGTAATTATACACTAAACAATTAGTATTCATTGTAACATCTTTGATCTCTGCTTTTTTTTCCTAATCAGAAGGAAAGTTGCAAACTGATTTAAAATTCTGTAAGTCTAATTTTTTTAAAAAAAAATCTCTTTTTTTCCTAAAGCATATTGTCTACACGATCCTCTTGCTGCTTCCACTGGGTAGACCATATGGTAAGGGAAAGGGGCATCTGCAAAGGGTCAGGCTAAAAAGATATTCCCAACAGAAGGGCCATAAATCAGCCTCTAGATTGTTTTCAGTACAAATGCTTGTAACAGGATATGGCAGACTCCATCTTAAAAGAACTATTATTCCTTCTCTCTGACACAGGTGAGAATTTTTTATTTTTATTTACTTTGAGACAATGAGCTTGTCGATCATTTGTTCTGTACTCTTAGGAGCTTAAGTAAAAACAGAGCAAAAATAAGAAGTAGAAAAAAATGGAGGAGACATACAAACTGGGAAAGATAGAAGGAGAATAAATCAAAAATACATAAGGCCAATTCTAGACTTTCTTCATATAAAATGAGATACATGCGTCAGATGGTAGCTTGCAAAAGGGCATGAATCAATTCCTTATGACCAAACTTTCTGCCGCCACAGTAACATAGAAGCAGTCCAATCTGGCCCTCTGTAGACAGATACAGATTCCACACCAGAACCAGATGTGCCAGAGAAAAAGCAAGCACACATAGTACTCGATGCAAGGAACAGATACATACTGCACATAGCATCCTATGAAGCACATATTTTGAAAATCATGCATGCAGCAACAAGTGCAAATCTTACTGTGGTTCTTCAATCAGGGGCATGGTTAAAAAACCAACTACACAGTTATGCTTTCAACTGATAACTCATTTTAGGAAAACATGGCACATGAGCAGGATTACCTCTCAGACTATTCGAACAGCCATTTTTTGAATAAATCAGAGAATAAAAATTATATTACATAACATACTCAAGCTCAGATTAATTTCTTCCACATATTTAATAGTGCACATACATATTTACATAGTATTGATTATAAATTTATACAAAATTGTTAGCAGTCTGGAGTTTAGTATGTGTTCAACACAAGCAAGTCATAACACAGCATTCTGAAACAAAATAAATACAATCCAAATTTTAAAAGCAAGTTTTAGAAAAGGAAGAAAAGAATGTATAGTAGGTAGAAATGCACAATTACTGTGGATGACCTCTTCTCAAAAAAACAGAAAGTCTTAATGGAATCTCCTCAACTACAGCCAAAGGCAAGCAGGGAAGACAATATAGAAACAAATGAACTACTACTGAGTAAAAAACACACTCAATAGCAAATGGATGGAAGCTATAAAAATCCAACTAGGCCTTTGAAATTGGCACTGCAGCAATGCTTGATAGCGCATGGAAGATTCTCTCAATGGAATCTGACAGACTACCAAAAATGTGCCTGGAAGAATAGATGAGAACACTCCAACCCATCTCATGGCTTAGCCAACTTCTCCAAATATCTCACACTGTGTTGAGAAACCAAAGTATCTACTTTCAGCTGGACATCAGGCCACAGTGATATTCAAACAAAGTTGTAGATGTGAATGGCCAAACTGATATTGAGTCACTTGCAAACATCAGGTCATTGAAATGGTGGGCTAAACATAAAATGACTCAATGCCAAAGGATAGCTCTTACTAGAGCAAGATTCGAGCAGCTAGAGTCTATGGTTAAATATGGACAATTCCACCAAGTGCCATATTTTGAAAGAATGTGTGTCTGTGGTACATCTGAAATAGAAGATATTGTACACGTACTCTTTAACTGTCAATTATATGCCCCAGTAAGGGCACACAGTCTACAGACATTACTTGACAGAACAAAATACTGGGACATTACCAAACAATTATTTCCTTCAGGGCACTAACACATATGTAGTCCTTGGAACTGCTAAGTTTACAGATAGGGCTGTCCAACTGAGAAAACATTTCATAGAACATATTGAGGTTGCATGCAAGGGTGATGAATTAAACTAAATACATATTGCCTTATCTCAAGATGATAACCTATTATTACAAGTATTGGTATTTACTGACAGTCTTTTACATTATTCTTTTTACAATCTTATCATATTTTATCACATTTTATTGTATCTTCTTATTTTAGCTTATTTTACTTCACTCCATCATATTTTAGTTACTTATTTTACTGTATTATACAACATTTGATGTTATATCTTTTGATAGTCAATTGACTAATCAATTAATTTATCCTGACTGACTAGTGACTGTGATAGCATGCATTTATTTCCTGGCAGGCACACAATGCTTTTTGTCTTTAAACTGTGATAGTACTTGTTGTAGCGATTATAACTTAGAATTCTAGCATTTAATGGGCAGGAGAGGTGTTTTAGGCAGTGAAACAGGTGAATAAACCCTGTTGCATAAATAGTAACTTATAAAAAAATATTCCTTGCTCATAATTTGTCTTCATTCCAAATGACCTGCACCCAAGTTACAATGGAAAATAATAGCTCTGTTCCAAACCTGAGTTCTTAACCTTGTTTTAAAATGAAACCTGCACAGGAAACTATGGCACCAGACATAGTTCCAATTCCCCAGCACTACTTGGGATCCAACCTCAAAACTCTTCAGGCTCAGCTACAACATGCTACATAATTTTCTATCCCCTCTCTCCTTCTGTAACACAATTCTCCAAATCTATGCAATTTTCAAACCCTAGCCACAGGTCATTACAACCACACATCAGACAAACATCACTTATAGCCTCCACCTGAAACCTCCACAATGATCCAATATGGCCTTATTCTGGTTTGGAACTGGATACAGTTCTTGGCTTTCACAAGACTTTGTTTAGTACCGAACACATTACTGCTTTAAGATAAGCATTTCTGGTGGTAAGTGATGCCACAGACAATGTACAGCAGAGACCTTTCCAGACCTTTCACTGATAGGCTGTGAAAGGATGCTGAACTCTATGCTTGCAATCCAATTTGCACATGGCTAGCTGTGGGAGCCCCTGGGCATGGGTGCACTCCCCAGGCAAAGCCAACGGAAGACGGAACCCCCAAGGATTACAGCACACAGAAGAAAACAGGAAAAATAGGAAAAACCAAATGTGTGTGACCCATTTCTCCCCCCAATTAGCAATGTGAGGTGTACAAGCAAATTGGTAAAAGAAAAAGTTCACTCCCTCAGTCAATTCTCAGTCTTCATATCTTTTCCTAGTCTCACACTGCCAAGCTAAATAAAATAGTAACAATAGTAATAACCCAATGCAAAGTCACTAATTACAAATCCACTCCCTCCATGACACTGGACAGCTATTAGCTGTAGTAGTGGTAGTATTAACTCCTATTGCTGGCATACAGCTTCCAATGTCTGCCTGGAAATGATGTCACAAGACCTCCAAAACCCATCCACCTGGTGACACTGACCAAAGTCATTACAAGACTTTGTAACATCACCTTCAAAAGAGATTTTATCATCCAGAACTACATGAACTTGCAGTCTCAAAACTGTTCTGGTGCCATTTGCACCAGAGCAAAAGTGCACGCCAAATCCTCAATGTGTTATTCCTCTACTTGCTCAAGCATCCCAAGGCATACCCACTAAGGTGGCTAAGGAGGCATCCCAAGCACCCTCAGCATATCAAGATTTAGTTTAATCTTCATTAGCATTTTGGACCAGTTGCAGAGCTCTGGTATAACCAACGCAACTCCTCGGCAGCTGTAAAACCAGAAGCATGAAATATAAGCTGCCAATCATAAATGAATATGGCACATAAAAAAACACAGCAAAGCTTTTCATGTTGGCCAAGGATCCATCCTAAAGAGCCAAGTGAAACCAAGGCTACCTGTTGCTCCTCAGTTCCAGCTCTTGTTTCACATCTCCTGTCTTACCACCAGACTCAGCAATTAGCTCCAGGCTGCTAACCCAACAACAAGGGTAACGATAAAGTAGGGGAAACAACATTCCTGCCCAACTACAAAACCAAGAGGAATCCCCTGCAAGCCACTCTGAACTTAGAAAAGAAGGGGAGAAAAGAGCTACAGGCAAGTCCAACAAACAAATACAACAGTTTACTGTGGTGCATTAATTAAGAGTGCTGGAAGGAATGGAAGTTCAGATCTCCACAGAGCCATAAAACTCACTAAGTGAGGTTGGGCTAGCCACTTACGCTCAACCTGACCTACCTTACAAGACTGCTGTGAAAATATAAGTGGAAAGGAGAGCCGTGTAGTCACGGCAAGTGGAAAGGGAGTACGTAACATTAACGTATTAATAATTTTTCTACCTACTTATATTAAATATAGCCACAGTTAAACCTCCAAGAGCGAGCAGGGCAAGAAAGAGATTCCCTGCCAAACCCTATTTTTCCACAACTCGCCACCGCCGCCCCCTCCTCCTCATTTGCCCTCAATCCCGACCCCGCCGAGCTTCCCGCTCACACGCAACTCCGCAGGCGGCACCGAGGGGCCTTCGCCGCTCTCCGAAGCCAGGCGGTTACCGCCCTTCGGCTCCCGTTTTTGCCTCTCTCTCTCTCTCTCTCTCTCTGCTCGGCGTAGGCCCGGCCCAGGCACACCACACCCAGCGTAAACGACGCTTCCCTAACGGCAGTGGCACCCTTCCTCCCCTCGAGTCCCTCAGTGGGAAAAACCGAAAGGATACTGAACACCGTCCGCTCCCAGGGCTCCAGCATGTACAGGGCGGTGACCAAGAGATATTGGTAATAGAGCCACGACATTCGCTTCCAGGCCGAGCTGAGCGCCATCTCCCCAGCGGCGCCTCCGTGCGTAAGGCAGTGACGACCACGCAAAGCCGGCAAGAAAGAGCAGCCGAGCCGAGCCGAAGCGGTAAAGCGAGATGAGGGATGACCCGCAGTCTCTTCGCCGATTGGCCAGGCCGCTTCTCGCCCCACCCCCCTCCCGCAACGGACTCTAAGTTCCTCTGGGCCCAGACCACGTGAGCGGGTATTGGCCAATTCAATTTGCGGGTGATACCAAGGCGGGGCGGAGCGAGAGAATATAAACCGTCTAAAGGTTGCTGTGAGCAATAGGCGGTGTTGTGTAGGTGTGTTTGTGTGCGTAACCGGTTGTTCTCTCTGACCTTTTTATAAGTCGTTATAGGCAAGAAGAACTGGGAAAAGGGGAGAAAGAGACAACTGGAATGACCAAGAGACTTGAACAACTCCTGTATGAGGAAAAATAGTAGCGTTTGAGGCTGTTCAGCTTAGGAGAGAAAAAGTAACTAAAGGGAGATGTGCAAGAAGTGTGGACAATCGCGAATGGCTGTGAAAAAGCAAATAGAGACCTTTTTCCTTTTTTTCTTTCTTTTGTTTTGCTTTTGATTGCCTCATGGAAGTGTGGTCATTCATTGATACTGAATAGTGAGATTTAGGGAAGTATTTGAAAGGAAGTAATTTGTTACAGTGCATTGTCGGGACTGTGAAATTCATTGCCACAAGGTGTAGTTGCAGGTATCAAGGGGAATGGTTTTAGAAGAGGAGTAGACAAATGCAGAGAGGCAATGCATAACCTCCAGTATCAGTGGTAGTATGTCTCTCTGTCTTGGTGGGGAGCGTGAGATGGGAAGTACAGTTCTACTTATGACCTGCTTGTGAGCTTTTCATGGGCAACTAATGTTGAACTAGATAGGCTTTTAGTTTGATCCAACATAGCTCCAGTTGTGTTCTTGTGATCATACTGGTTCTTCCTACTTTGAAGGTAGTGAGATGCCCTCCTCCATGGACAGAAACAGCACATGGCTTTTATTTTTCTGGAAAAAAGGTGTCAGTCAATATTTACATACAGCCAACAAGATGTGGAAAAAAAGAAACAGCTCAGTTATCAGCTGTGTTTGAGGGAGGGAGGGATTCCATCCATCATATTCTAATCAAAGCACTTCCTATTAACGAAATTATAAACTATCCTATCTGATTTTTGAATAGTTAATAATAGATTTCCATAAGTTATGAAGCAATCGGGAAATATCAGTTGTAGTTCCATACCGACATATCATCCACCCTTCTTTACATATGGGACACATTTACATATGTCCTATTTGGTTGTTGTTGTGTGCCTTCAAGTTGTTTCTGACTTACGGTGACTCTAAGGCAACCCTATCATGTTTTTTCTTTCCTGGGGCTGAGAGTTTGTGATGCACCCAAGGTCATCCAGTGGGTTTCCATGGCTGAGTGAAGAGTGGAATTCTAGTTTTCAGGGTCATAGTCCAATGTGCAAACCACTGCACCACACTGGCCATTGATTAAATTTGTGAGGTTATTGGAGGCTGTCTTTTAACATTTTATTAAGAATTAATACAATGAATAATTATGAAAGGGGATGATACTATAGTGCAATAAATAAGTGACTGGACAGGTACAACAAACAGAATAAGAATGTGTTAATTTTCTCACACAGGAGAAGTGGAGTTTTTTTGCAAAAATTCACAAACATTAGGAAGTTAAGAAAACTTCCAAAATTTAAGCAGCTTGGGAAGGAGGACAGTATGGGAAGAGTATTACAGTAAGCAGTAGAAGGATACCAATCCTCAAAGTTAATAGTCTCTTAGTTTGCTTCTGATTTTTTTGTTGACAAGTCAGTTTCTCGGACAAAGTCATTCCTCACACTCTATCCAGCCAGCCCCTGAGAGAAAAACCAGTAAGTAATCTTCAGTGCTGTGCTGTTGGTAAGTGGTCTCACCCTAGCAGAATAGAAGTAAGGGCTTTATACTGTCGGTCAGAATTTGATCTTGGGAAAATACATAAGAGTAGGACTCCTACACAGAGTACAACTGGTTAGCTGTTTTAGAAAGTAATTTCACAACCATTGTCCAAAGCTTGGCTACTTTAGGGCACCTAATCCACATACACCGTACTGAGCCCCTGACTTTATATCTCCTCCAGTATAAGGGAGATTAGTTACTTGAGATATGTGATAGCTTGGCAGGGTGAGGAGAAACTAGTACACCACTTTATAAACATTTTCTCATGATGAAGCAGACAGATCTGTAAGGTAGTATAGGGAGGCTTCCTAATTAAAGCCTTATAAAAACCATGAGAGGCAGTGAATTAAATCCTCATTCCATATCATTTCAAACACTAGGGGCATGTATAGTGAATGAAATTATTCTCACATTTATACTTTTTAATGGGAGAAAGAGACAGAAATAATAGCATAATGTGACTGCAGTTTCTAGTCCGAACTTGAGGGATATTAGATATCATTTGATATCAGGAATTTGGCCTTCACTACCCATTCCTCTCCACGTGCTTGCGAGGCCTCCGGACAAGCACGCACACAGGCGCAGCCAAAAATAGCTGAACCATTCAAATCACAATCCAGGCAGGCCAGTAATTGCGGATTGCAACTTTAGGAGACCTCAAGGCAAGTACCTTCTTAAGATCACGTTATGTATGCACGCTGTTTACAAAAGATCCCCTGCCCTGAGCAAACAGCTTGATGAGCGGGCTATCCAACTCTCAAGCACTCCGCGTTTGCATACTGTCTACGTTATTGACAACGCTGTCATAATTCAATCATCTAAAGTATTGACCTTTCGGAGGCTTTGTCTCCAGCCCAAAATCCATTGTTTTCCCCAGGAACAGACTAGCCTGTGGGCACATTTTCACCTATAAGAACCCCTGAGTTTGAGTGTCTTATCGGATCGCTCATGACTTGCCTCCCAACTTGCTGCTTCTCCATTTGATGAGCCTCCCTTCAGCCTCCATGTGCTGAGAACCTACGCTCCCCAGCGTCTTTCCTTTTACCGGGCTGCAGGACCAGGTATAGTATTTCCCCAAAAACTCCTTCTGAAAATCCCCTATCTATTTTCCTCTCTTTATTTCTTTAGGACTGTGTGCATGGTTGCGCAATTGTGCAGTATTTCTTAATTTTCTGAGTGAGTGCGTATGTTTGCTGTGATTTTATAAATAAAGAACCACAATTATTGTTAACTTCTGTTTGATTATTGACTCGGCCTGACCCTGTAGACATTGGGTTCAAGATCTCGCTACGTTGCCCTGCCTCTCGCATTGCTAACTAGTGCTCTGGCTAATTCCCATTCCCCATTATTTTGAGCACATTGAGGTGTCCCTCCCGAGACCCCCAGAAATCAGGGTAACAATAATTATGTTGTCAATATATCTGATGGAGGAGACTGCAGTGTCCAATCTTGATCAAAAAGATGACCAAGCACTCTCTCTCAATGTGAATTAAGGTCATGTCAACCCAGTTGAATAGTTCTTAACTATTTTACAAAGAACTTTATGAAATTCCTTTGGAGCTTTCTGTAAATAGTTTATAAAGTTAGAGGTTTTTTGGTAGGGGAGGAATAAACTGCAAAAGGAATGGAAAAGGTCAGGCAAACAATCCATGATTTAATTAAACTAAGAGTGTCTGGACCCACACAGAAAGACACAGAGCTCTTAAAATACGTTCTAGGACAATGTGTCCTGGGATGGGAATATAGTTCAGAACAGAATGTCATTTCCAGTAGTATTTCAAATTGGGCAGAGGTGTGGTTAGAGTTTAGGAACCTGTTGTTAAGGAATTCCAGGGGGCATGCTGTAAGCTAGCATGACCCACAGTTCATCAGCGCGTCGAAAGTAGATCAAAACAGCATACATCCACAAAGACCAGAGAGAGAGGCCAGAAATATGCTAAACTTTGTGTTTATTGCAAAGCTGGAATACATGAGAAAGCAAAGCTAGGTAAAATCCATTTTCCAGTCTGTGTCTGCACAGCAAAGCTGACAGAGCAGACAGTGTGAAGACAGTGAACAACAAGCGAATGAGAACAGAATTTTTAGTCAAAACATCTGCAGTTGTTATAAGAAAGTTTCAGCAACTTATCTCGTTCTCTACCTAGCGGCTGGGAAAATTTCTTAGCCGTTACCATGACTACGAGGCTAGCGAAGGAACAAGAAGCTTAACCCTTTAGGCAGGGATCTGGGCAGTTACACGTTAACACCTGTCTGCCACTGCCTTTTCAAAAAATATTTTCGTTCATTTTCTTTGGGACAGTGGGTGACATAATGCGGACAGTCATCTTGTTATACACATAATCTTTCCCCACAGCTATGTTTAAGTTGATACCTTAAGACAACTTTGTGACTGCTTTGGTGTTTTGTTTTGTTTTTTAAATAAAATAGAGACAGCCTGAAGAAAAAGTCTGCTTAAACCCAGAAAATACTGTATGCTCTTAGAAATTTTGTGTTTAACTTAATATGTGCAAGGCATTCTGACCTTTACCCTCAAACATCACAGAAGCATCCATCAAGAACAAGTGTGACATGTAGGGCCGCCAGACTGAAAACTGGCCATAGTTCCTATACATTCAGTTGTTGCTTAGAAGATATTGCTTTTAACAGAACCAGATAACAAGCAGCACTTGCTGAAATTCCCTCTTCTTCACAACCATCAAAGATGGAGGAGGCTCTCTAGGCTGGGCCTGCAGTTCCAAACGCTTGGGCCTTTGCCGTTCATTTTGCCCCTTTTCCCTTCCCTGGATGTGGTACTTGGACCTCAAGGTGATCCCTATTTGGGCAAGTGGATGTGTTAGTAAGTGTGACCTGACACTCTTATCAAAACTTAAGAACAGCCAAACACAGTTTTTAAAAATATTAAACAAGTAGAAGTTTATTAATACACAATTAGATCAAACACTAATCTCTGCACTATTCAATCATTTGCAGCTCCCCAAAACCCTATTTGGTTCCTACCCATATCTAACTGTCCTATCTCTATGGTAGCTTTTCCCTATCTCCATTCTATCTTCTTCTTATCTCTCTGTAGTCTTTTCCCTATCTTCTATCCATCAGAGATAAGCCTCATTTTTTAAAAAATCCTTTCTTCACTGTAGCCCTCCCCCATCAGTTGTTATTAGCTTTTACCAGCCAGGTTTGGCCAGCTCCTTCCTTCACAGGACACATCTCTGAGTTTTAAATCCTGCAAAGCTAGTTGAAATACATAGTTTAGAAACAGTGCGTACTTAATACTGATGAATTTATGACTGTCATAGCCTTTTATTGTTCAAATGTTGATGCCATATAATTTTGCAAGAATGTTGTATGACACTGTAAACCAGGTTTAACTGCCTGTTTGCTAGTAGGCTGTGAACCAGATTCTGTTTGCTAGTAGGCTATGAGCCAGATTCTGTTTGATGCTGAGTCTCTTTAAATAGATTTCTGTGTTCAATCTGCTAGACTCCACTCTTAGCCTTAAAGGGGCAAAATTCCCCCGATAGCTCAACAGTCCCAAAAGATTGGGAACCTCTGGCCTAGAGAAACCTACCTTTACCCTGATCACCAAAATTGTAGAGGTGCTTCCTTCTCACACTCCACCAGTCTTTAGTACCCTATTAATAATATTTAAGTGTTTAGTAAGAAAGAAAAGTTAAGTGCCCTTTAGAGAGGTTATAAAAGTCATGGAGATACAACATCAAAATCTCAGCTTTTCTTTTTCAGGGAACTGGTATCGTAATACTGCAGCTTATAGGCAGTTCCAAAATCACTGTATTTATTTATTTAAAAAAAAAATTTGTACTACCCTGACATTACAAATGATCAAGTTGATTTGTAATATCTCACAAAACACCGTGAAACAACTAAACTTGGTAAAGTAAAAGCTGGTAGCAATAAGAGGCAGTGCAATCACAGTACAAATAAAAACATGTTAGAGTTTATTGTTTTATTGTTGATGGGTTTAAGTAATTTATTCTGTGGTGAGGGCTTTTAATCTATTTACTAGGTTTTAGTGTTGTTTTTTAAAATCTGTACACCTTCCAGAGAACTGCACTGAGTGGCTGATAAATAAATAAAAGCCAACATTTTTTAAAAAAAATCTTCGCCGGGCACCTAAATGACATGGTACTTGAGTGCAAGTGAGAAGCATTCACAATCAAGATGCCATAATACGAAAAAGACCCTTTCTGTAAAACGACTGGAAAGAAGTCTAGTGAAAGAACAGGCAAGAAAAACATACTGGGTTTGGTTTAGCCTTGTGTAGCAGGATTAAATAAAATTTACAATAAGTGGATTCTATAGTATTTTCCAACCCCAGGCATAGTGAGTTTAGCAAATCGTTTTTGGAGTTAGTGAAAGTTCTTAAAGCCTACTTCTTATATTTCCTGAA
Source organism: Cyclura pinguis (assembly GCA_030412105.1). Classification (NCBI taxonomy): domain Eukaryota; kingdom Metazoa; phylum Chordata; class Lepidosauria; order Squamata; family Iguanidae; genus Cyclura; species Cyclura pinguis. The sequence goes on from CM059599.1 coordinate 343,120,720, forward strand.
CCTAATGGGGTCATTTTGCTGACACCAAGGGTATCCCACCTCTGTTTCTTGAAATGTTCACTGAAAAGTGGCATGGGACATTATTTGTCCAAAACCATTACACTAGCTGGGAGAAAAAAAGTACTGCAGTTGCAAAATGCAATAGTTTTGTTGGGACTTTCCTCTTCCAACTGTTTTTTGTCTATAAAAAAGAAAAAGAGAAAAACTGATGGAGACATTGACCAAGATCCTGGTTCAGTAGATGTGCATGTATCACTTAGCTACATCTCCTGATGCTGTCCCCCAAAAGCCCACCTTATAACCCGTGCAACACCCCAACGTGATTATTACTGTATTGTCAGAGAGAAGAGAGAACAGCAGTGAGCTGTCCTGCTATTTTCCTGTAGCTGGTGCTGCAACAGATATCCACAGGCTTACTACACCGATGCCTACTGCACCAATGACAATGTTCAGAGAAGGGAGTGGGAAAAGCACCAAAAAAGAGGAGATCCTTAGGAAATTCCTCAAGATGATGTGCTTGCAGCATATCCTGCTACAGAAAAAAAAAGCTGAATGCACCCTGTTGATCCTCCTGTTTTCTGACTACATGCAAACCATTGTTTACAACTACTTGAGTGAAAAAGCCACAGAATACATTTTTTTTTTTTGTAGCTCTGTGTTTCTCAAACTGTGGAGCAGGACACTAAGAGGGATCCGATAGTTGCTCATTGAGGATTGACTGGTCTCTTTAAATCTCTGTAAATTTTCCTCCAACCTCTGACATAGCAAATATCGGCTTCCTTTTTTTTTTTTTTTGGTGCTTTTCCCACTCCCTTCTCTGAACATTGTCATTGGTGCAGTGGGCGCATGCCCCTTAGCAACCAAGAGGCAGTTTCTGAAGTGGGGGGCGGGAGAGAAGGGAGGAGGCAGAAAGCATAAGAACTTAAGTATTAAAACAGGTGGCACATACCTGAGAGAGTGAGTGGGGCGTAGGATAAGATGTGGGGGGTGACATGGAGTACAGGATGCCATGTCCTTGTGTAAGTGTAAAGGGGGTCTCAGGGTTGAAAAGTTTGAGAACAATTTTTGTAGCTTATTTTAGAGGAGTTCATTGTCCTGTCTTGGTGCACAAGTGTTAAACCCTTGGATAGTTGTGGCTGATGCGTTAATTTTACTATTTAATTAAATTTGTAAACATATTTGTACATAACTGTAGATTGGGTGGCTCAGTACTTCCAATGCTGAGCAATTGCTACGCACATACTGAGGACAAGAGCAGTGATAGCCTTTGTGAAAATGAGTCTTGTATTCATTAAACTGGATCCAATATATCAACTCCTACTTTCATATCACTAACAAGCACTTGCACACATCTGTTCAATGTGGCTCAATCAGTTAAATGTTAAATAGCATTGAGACAGCATTTTTTGTTGTTTGTCTTTCATCTTAATGCAAGGTAAACATGCTGGAACTTGAAAGAGACTTCTACAACTACAAGGTAGTAGGATGGGCCATTGTCCTCTTCTATCTAGTTCTCAAGCCATTATCTTCATCTCTACTATCAACAGATAAATCTGTGATAAGCATGTTCACACCTTTGGTTCATAAATTAATTGCTCAAAAGCAGCTAGAGCTGATCTCAGAGCAGGACTGAGAACACTAAACAACTTATGAATATTTTAGCCAAAAAGGGATCTATCTTAAATAGTATGTAACATTATATAAAAGTTTGATATGTGATCACTTGTATACATTTACATCTGATTCAATTTGAGAGTCCATGGACTCGTGAAATTTATGTTGCAAACACAATGTCATTAAAATGAAGAAAGAAAGGAAATGGAGGGAGGTAGGATTCTTAAAAGGATTGAAAACTTAAATTATACAGTATCACATAGATTATAATTGGCTAACACCTGAAAAACTTTGACTTTCTTGATATTCCAGGGCAATACTGCAAACAGAACTGTAACACATTTTTGCTCAGTCACCTACCACAGTGTAACAGGATATACATGGAGGCATTCTACCACTGCCTTTAAATTTATTGCATATTTGAGTCCACCATAATATTTGGGGTTAAAACTCCTACGTATTTCACTGGCCTATCTGTCCATCTGAGTCCATATTTGGCAGTTGGAATACTAACTCCCATATGCTCCATCTTTTCCAGATATATTTAAATCCTGGTACCATTCCATAAGTTGACAGGTGACTTCAAGGCACACACCAACACACTATTTTCAAAATCTGCTACAGATATGTGCTTGGGAAAAAACCAGGGGGGTTTTATTAGCAGTGGTGCAATATTATTCGCATACAAGCTCATTTTAAAGCTAGTTGAACAGGTTTCTGTACTTGTAATTAAAATAACAACAGCAGACTTCAATGCAACAAACTTGTTCTAATTTTTGAATTCAGAATTTCAATTGAAAGGGTGACAAACAGTTTATTGTATTAGGGCGGGGATGAACAAACAGTAGTCCTTTAGATTTATTTCAACAGTAACTCCCATTATGCCTAGCCCAATGTAGCCAGTGGTCCAAAAATGCATGCCTGTTATCTACTCCTGATGTAGAGCTTTTGCTTAGTGACATTAAGTGGTGAATCTGGGTAATAGAGGAACTGTAGTTTTGTGTGTGAAACATTTACACTATGCTTGAACATCTAACCTTGGATATAGAGTTTTAATATAGTTATAGAAAAAATTAATGCTGGATTTTTCCGTTACACAGAAATTTTTCTTCAACCTGATCAAAAGCTTCTTCAGCATCTAAACAAGAAAAAATAGGTATATTACTAAGGATGTTCATTCAAAAGATCAACTGCTCCTTGTACTACAAGATAAAAATCTTCTCACTGTAAAGTGTATGTGATCAAAAAGAATGTGTTTTAGCACAATCAGATCTAATCTTCTTGTGTATATACAGGCTCTGAAATTTTATCTTAAAAATATCAGAAAGATGAGGCCAGGATTTTTATCTTTCATACGTATTAATATAATCCTTGCACCATTCCATGACTCATGAATATCTGACATACCAATATTCATTAAACATGTTATTGAAATTAAATTAGAAAGATATCAAAGTCTTATAAAATGAGGCAGGTAGTCTATATGTGCCTGGAGCCTTGGTAATTTTCAAATGGTTAATCATACGTTTCCAGTTTGGTAGTCAAGTAATTCAGCAGCTGTTCTCTTCATGAAATGATGGAATCTCAATCTGCTAAAGGTGATATGAAAAATCATTAAGTTACTATCTGAATTTGTAGATAGCTTCTCTTTCTTAGATCAGTAAGTCTGTGTTTTCATTGCATATACACTCAGGAATTAACTTTGTTATCTTGCTAACTTATGAGCCAGTAGCGTGTCTATTTTTGCTATTCTTAAAATATTTCTGTTAGGTACAGGCTAGCAACCTCTTACTAAGATTTTGGCATGTCCACCATATTTGTCAATCTGTTCCCACTAATGCAGGATGGAAAATGACCTGAGGTCCAGAGCCTGTACACACATATCCCTTAATGTTTGAGGGCCATGCCATCCAGAAAAATATTTTTACAATTCTGTTTATACTCAGAATGCCCTGATAGGCCCTCTAGAAAACATGGAAGCAATTTTGCCATGCTTCTGGATGTCCCTAAGCTCTTCTGGCCCAGGAGAATCCTTTTTCAAAACTAGGAAATAACTAAAAATTATTTCGTGTTGAAATACTCCCTAGCCTAAAATATGGTGAAATTGTTCCTTATACTCTAGGGTGAGACATTTTAAGTAATTAAAACAATTCAAAATATGGAGGAGGGGGACTCTGCAAAGTGCAAAAATGGCTGTGGGGGACACACTTTAACTCCTAAATTATCAGCATTCCAGGTATTTTTAAATACTAAATGAAACTTTTTAATCCTATAGTATCTCATCGCTTCACAAATATAAAAGGAAACTAAAATTCCTCTTACATATGCTTTAGCAATGTCCCATCTTTTTTTCCATGACATCCCTTCAATGACATTAACTGTAAAATATTTTTCTTTTTGATCTAAACTTGTGCAGAAAGTGGCTATCTTTTAATAAAAGGTGGTATCTTCATTTCTTTTCTAACACTTAAGACTGGTAATCATCAAGAATAAAGTACACCGAGGCAGGATCTCAGTCAGGCTGAAAACCAACTTTTGTATCTAATATTTTCACTAAAGATGGAAAGACAGAAAAAAAATCAGTTCTAGAATAATTGGGTATGGAAGCAAATTAAAAGAAAATTAAGTTAAGGGGCTTTTGAAAAAAAACATTGTATGTCATATGACAGATACTAGAACAATAAATTCAAACAATTGCCTGGCATTTTGTAAAGTTCTTAATTTCTTTCCAATTACCAAAAATGTGCTTAAATCACACTATTTTTACATAGTCCTTAGATGTTTTTGCGGCCTGATTTGTTTCACATATGGGTAGTACTATCAAGAAGGTGCTTTGGCAGACTGTAGCACTTTTTATTCTAAAGGACAAAGGCAATCCTTAATATAAGATGGGTGTACCACAAGGAATCAAGTACACTGGATTTTTAAAATAACAGAACAAAATCAAACACACAAGTCTTGAAAAGAGTTTAGTGATGCTACTGTCCAGTTTATGGCAGCCAGCTACTATACAGCCTATGAAATAATGACATACACTTGCTCTACCTTATAACCTTTTAAATGCTACTCAATAAGACAAAGAAAATGTACACATAAACAACTGTTTGGGGAAAAAAACCACATAATTATGTACAAAAGTTAAAAGTTCACTTCATTTACCAACAAAAAGAGAGGCAAGGACAAAATTTCCACATCAGGCTAGTTAAGTGAACCTTTCAACAAATGATACAAAAGGTGTAATTAAAACAAACAGGACAACTCTCTGTTTTGGATCTTTAATACAAACTTAATGTAAAGTTGGTGTCTTAGCAATGGCTTGCTAGAACATTGAAAAAATGGAAGACTTCATCTTTATCTAAAACTGCCACCTCTGTTGAACATTCAGTACATTTTACTGGATGATATATTTCTTCATCTTCCTGTTTTTCCGGGCCAGCAATGGACTCACTGCTCTGTTTAATTTTCTTGTGCCCTTTCTTTGTCTTCTTGTTCAATGGATCTTTGTATTTCAATATCTCTTCTTTGACAACAGTGCAGTTCATCACAAACATTGCTCTATACTGAGTTCTGTATGATTCATGCCTTTAAAAAAAAAAAGGAGAGAAGAAGAAATGCAGTGATCTGTGAGTGACAAAGCACTTCAAAACTGGTAACAGCCCGTGGTGAGTTTCCAGCAAAGAAAGAAACAGTCAACAGGCACAAATATTGTACTGTATCCTGACACATAAGAGGGAAAACCCTGTAGGTCCCCCACATCAGTCAGTTTACAAAATATCACTTTACAATCCTGGTCATTGTTACTGAAGTAAAAAGTAGCACAGCAGAATGAGCTTCCTTGCATATAGCTCATCAATTTCTCCTGTCCCTGAGGATCTGATCTTCTTCTTCCCATGTCCTTTTCAGTTTGTGCAATAATTGCAAAACCTGTCCTTTCTTAAAAAAAAATTATGTGAGCTGCTTTGACAGCCACTAATTGTCTGAAAAGTAGGATCAAATATATAACAATATATTTCCAAAGGTGAGAAATTTTCTCTCTCTTCCACTTCACTGACAATTTGCAGCACAAATTGAACAAATTTAGACATATTACTTTTTTTTTTACTACATGCTGACTGGGTAATTCTAGCAATCTGAAAAAGTAATATCCCCAAATTCTGAATAAATGAGAGAACTGATGAGCACATATGAGAAGCAAAAGTAAACAGGAACAGAGCTCCAGATGACCATCAATGAGCACATGGAGTTCCATCTCCTGTTTGCTTCTACCTCCAAATTCTGAATAGACAAACTTTCTTCTCAGTGTTACAAACACAGTGATAAAACTGCTCTTCTGTGACTAATGCTCTGATTCATAAAAGAGAAATCTATTTTAAAAAACCCAGTGACTTTAAATTGCAGTGTGACTATGTGAATAAGCACTGGCTTTCATCAGGAAGTAGCAAACGCTTAATGCAGACTCTGCAACGCTTGCGTAATTACCTCTGACAGTCTAGGCACAATGTTGTCATGCAAGCAGGACAGTTCAAGACAGCATCGCTGTTGGGAACAGCAGGAAATCTGACTTGCTGCTGTTGTGACTGTGTACTTCTTACATTGTGATACCTAGAAAAAGGTAGAATACAGGTCAGGGAAAACTGGATAAATATTTTTAGTGAAATGTTTGTATGTACCCAGCATGAGCATGGCACAATCTCATTCACAGGCACCTGATGAAAAGGCTATCCTAACAAAACACCAAGATTAAAGATCTGCATTCATTTTCTCACTACATATTCACAACTGGGAGTTTACCAAACATCCCAGTTTCTTATTTTAGCCATATAATAATATGGAATGCAAGCATTTGTATTTTCTGGCATTCATGGGTGGTCCTGGAACAGAACCCCAGGAGCTATGGAGGGTTCACTGTAGTTCTATTGTAATCTGCTGTAGAACAGGTTCATGGAACCAAACTCAAAGCTGAGTTTGAGGCATTAGATTAGGGCAACAAATAGCAAAATGGGGGAAGTACAAAATGGAAATGTGGAGACAAGGTCTGCTTTTCTTCTCCCAGACTGGAATGGCAGCTTCCCCTTCCCCAGTCTGCTAATGTGCCTTGCCACTTAATACACAGCTCTGGACTTCTCTAAAACACCACATTTGTGTAAAAAAAGGGCACAGTCTCTCAATTGCTATTTAGAGCCCCTTTAATGATTTATGGTAGCGTGGTTCTGGTTGGTTACAACTACTGAGAATCATTCAACTAAGTCAAGATTTATAAAAGTATATTATAATCTTTATTAAAACAATAAACAGAATCAAGTATTCATTTTGTATGCATGTCCAAGCTCAAACAGATCTTCAGAATGCATTTAAATAGTTTCTTATCTCTTCACATCAGCACATAGGCACAGAACACTCTAATACACAGCCCTCTGGCTTCCCTTTTTGCCAAGAGCTCTGTCCCCAAATCTAGGTCACTCTCTCCAACCACATTTAAAAGTCAATTGATTTTTCTTCAGTCCCCCTCCCAGGCTTTCTTTGAGAAAATACCCTTCTAATTCAAACCTCTCTCCCTTGGTTGAGTGAGAACTTCTATGGCTGAAGGACTCTTAGCCCTAGGTCCTGGAAGTCTGACGAAACCCAGTTCAGTGCCTATTATGTATGCATTTCCACTCAGGCTTCTAACCCCTCCTTCCCACTAATAGGCTAGCTTTCTCTCTGGTATGGCCATTCTGGTTGCCTAGCAATCTGTTGCTGGATGGCTTCTCTGACACCCAGCATATCAGTCCCCCAGGTCTGTCACAGGTCTATTCTATGTAGTGACATAATGCTGTGAAAATAATAAAAGGGTCTAAACAGAAGCCTCACTACATCATTAGTAAAGAAGCATTACCATGAACATGTTGCCAGTTGAGATGTTCATGCCCTTTCTCCTCAACATGCCAACTATATCCACTGAGACTCTCCTTCTAGAGAGAACTCACCAACAGTGAATTCACATAATAGCCCTCTATTTATCTCACTGGATGACAGCCCTTTCCTTACCTAAAAGTAGTATGTCCTTTTAAAAAACAAATTGCTAGGGAAAGGGAGTGTGTGCATCTATTTTAGCACTTTTAAAAACAATATTGTGAACTACAAGGAAGGTTTAGTCAAACAATCAAATCCTTGGGGTTTTCTTCCCATCTCCCACAATGGGTAGAAGCCAAATCAATGTGTCAGTTTAAAATGCATGCTACAGCTGTGCTGAAGGCACCCTTTACCAAGTCTCATCCTGGTTTGCGTTGTAAGCCTACTATAGTTACAGTGAAAAATTTAAGCAACTTGTATAACAACTACTATAACAGGCTACTGTCATAATTCAAAACAATTAGTCAGCCTTCTTACCCCCTTCTTTTCCTGTCTACCCATTCCTGGTCTCTGTTGTCTTCTTCCGGGTCATAGAACAGCTCATCATTAGTTGGAATTCGGCGCTGCTGGTGTTTCTTTTTTTTCCTGGCTTCTGGCGCAGCTGTCAGATTTACACATATGTAGTTAGATTTTGTGCTCAAGAGGACAGAAGCTCTTGAAGAAAGAACTGCAAACCCTTGCAAAATGAATGTTTCTTTTCACCTGTCCAGTTAAGCCTCCAAACCACATTCATATGATTCTACCAGTGATTCTTTAAAAGAACAAATGCAGCCTAAACTATACAAATGCTAATTCACCATGCTTCTGAAGAAGCACAGCACCACTCATAACCTGTAGCTGCAGAGCACGTTATTAATAATCCTTCCTCATTCAGGATGATATTTTCTTACAATCCTAAGAGCAGGGATAAGCTGTTACGCAGAGACCTAGTTCGCATAACTTGAATCATAGTTTAAGACTAAACTTATATGTAAGTCCATGAAAGTTACTAGCCCATTACAAATATTACTTGCCTGCTTTGAGCTGCCAGAGGAAGTAGTCCACTGTCTGTTGCATTTAAGAGGCACCACTGGATCTAATGAGAGGACTGTCTAGCTCAACATCCCATTTACTACAGTGGTGAAGCAAATGCCTATGGGAAATGTGTAAACAGGATGCAACAGTAACAGCATTCTACCATTTGAGATTTACCAAAGGTTGGGATTTAGAGATATGTTGCCCCTGATTCTGGATACAACATATTGCTGTTGAAACCAGTAACTCCTGAAAACCTCATCTTCCCTGAACCTGTCTAATGCCCTTTCAGTGTCATCCTAAATTGGTGGCCATTGGCACATCTTGTGGTAGTGAATTCCATAACTTAACTATATTCGTGAGCCCCTCCCTTTGCTATGTAAGCAATCAATCCTGGATGTCTCTAATTAACTAGTTCCCTGCTTTTGTTTTAAATCCAAACTGGGAAACTATACCTCCTAGAGTCAGAAGAAAAATTGGAATATCAAAGCACATCAAACTATATTTTAATATCCTGACTTGTTCTAAAATGGGAGTTGTAATTTCCTGGTACAAATGAAACAGGTATTTGTGGTTAACTAAGAGGACCCGTGGTTTGTCTGGTGGCTTATGTACAAGTTCAAAAGGTTTATTCATATTTCAATTTAAAAGCCAAGTATTTAGGACTTTCTGGAATTACGGAAATGTTTAATAATCTGAATCACAAGAGCAACTGTCTTAACCTTAAATAGAATTTATAATGCAAAATATTTCATTAAATTAGCTTACCAGTAAAGGTATTTATTTATACTAAAGGTATCTTCACAAGGGAGATTAAATCCAAATGTAATCATGTTCAGTCCATTCCTCTATCTCAGTGAACAACCCAAATGAATAAATTTTAAGCTGCAGCTTCCCTTCCTTTGTGATAGTTCATTAATTGTTTAAAAAAATTTTTTTTTACCAATCTTGCTGGTCAAAAATTTTTATGTAGGGGAAGGGAGCAATATCAGAATCATTACCAGTTATTTACCTACTTTGTCTTCATCCTCTGAATCAGAATCAAAGTAAACATCATCATAGTATTTTGTAGTGGAAGAGGTTCCAGACTGGCCAGCATTCGAAGTACCATCTGTTACAAAATATGTCAGTCATGCAATAGAAATAGACATCTAAATATTTTCTCAGAGATGATACCTGAAATTAATGTAATGCTCTGTAGTTACCTCTATGTTATGATTCTCTTTCGAGCTGGCTGCTTTGTGTCTCAACATGTCAGGTGCTAAGCATGTTGTTGTAAATAAGATGGACAAATTCTTTTTAGCCAGGATGAGTCAACATGCGACCATTCAAATGCTGTTGAACTGCAATTCCCAGCAGCCCCCACCAGTGACTACACTAAGACTGGTGGGAGTTCCAGTCCAAGAAAATCTGGAATGTTAGGAATTACCCATCCTATATTAAATTATGACCCCAACTTCTACTCAGAAGTGTGCATGCTAGAAGTGTGCAAGTCTTTGTGCCTCCTATCTGGATGAAGGAGAAACAAAAAGTCAAGGACACTATTTACCCCAAACATAATACTACAAACATGCACATATAAAGGAAAGCTATAGAGATTTTTAAAAAATTAAAAAATAATATTTAATAGCTATAAATACCTTTAATACAAAATTAGCACTATATATATACTGACTGTAAAGAACAAATATTAAACATTTTCATTTTTGTATTCCGAAGTTACTAAGTAATGTAACTATTGTTATATTGTTGGGTTTGTGTGCTAATTTTGTTTTAAATGTATTTCTAGGTATTAACTAGAAGGACCCTGCAACCACAACAGTTCTGAGCAGCAGTTGGAGGTCCCTGTCACCTCATGGGATCAGTATCAGTCAAAACACCTCATATATGTTGATTGTGGGAATTGTTACAGCATTTTTTTAGCTTCATAAATCAATACTGCCTATATGGAATCTTTTTGTTGTTTTAAAAATACAGTTTTAAACTTAACAGTGTGCTTAGAAAATTTTGTCTAACAGAGATGGACATTAGTAAACCTTTGTACCTACTAGATGATCTCTGAACCTAGTGTACAGAAACATCTGTGCTGATGAACAAACTAGTTTGCAAATCCCCATGGAGGAAAGATATAAATGAAAGAAGATTCAAACTGTCAATGTTCAGTAATTATTGTCTGTAAACTTAACAATGAAAAAGGACTAAATGAACACAGCCACTTCTTTCAAGGCATCGGTCAGCAATTTGTTTTGCTAAACAGTTACTCTTCCTTCCCATAATCTTGCTGCTGTAGATTTTCACGCCATCTTCCACATCCCAAACTATTTCATATGGAGCAGGATTTCACCCAGAAGTCTCCATGTGTTGCTTTCTCCTATAAGATCTCTAAAGAAACAAGTAACTGAATGGAGGAAGCAGCATAAAACTGGCAAGATCCAGCAAAACATTCAGGATGAGACAGTTGTCAGGGACCAAACAAATTTTCCCTGCCAATTTGATAAAGATAGTTACCAGTAAGTTGTGACTTCCATTTACCCTCCATGTTCTTCAGGGTGCAGGCTAGTTCAGCTTCCATTTCCTTTTGGAATTCATCATCACTAGAGGATTCACTTTCTCCAGTCAGGCACTCCCGGATAAATTTACGCTTCTGATCAGGAGTGCCATGTAAAAGCACATCCACTTCATCTTCAGAGCTAAAAGATAGTGAAATATTAAAGACAGTTATCCCAGGAAGCATGTAGGACCTCCACCAGTAACAAAACAAAAATATTTTTTTTCTTTTTAAAGAAAACATTCTTGGTGTCCGCTTCTAAGATCTGAAATTCTCTGCTTAGGAAGATTAGGTAAGCTACCTTTCTACTGTCCTTCTGCCAGTAAGCAAAGACAAAGAAATGTGAGACATAAATAAATAGTGAGGGAACGTGAAAAACTTTCAATAGCTATCTAATGCTATCAGCATGGGCAAAACAAACAAAAGTCTACAATGGCAAATTTTGCTTCAATAGTTTAAACCACATTACAGAACAGACTAGAACGTAAACAGAAAGGTGCACTGCAACACAAACATTGCAAAGAATCCAGCTCAAGATAAGACAGGAATATCAAATTAGAGGGAAGGTGACAGAACAAAAGAAATGGAGGTACGGGGAGCATGTTGCAGAGAAAAGAGTATAGACCGTGATCAGGAAAGACAAGAGCAAGACAGGCAATCAGCTGAAAAGACTGAATGACCATCGATCACATCTCGCAAAGTCTGTAAGGTACTTTTCAGAGTAAATTCCCAGAGTCCCCCAACCAACATATCCACTAGTCATATTACCTGGGTGATTCTTTGTGGTGTAGTTCAAAAAACTATTGAGTCCTATTGCCTCAGTGCATATAGCTCAACTACATAACCCATTTTGTTAGGGTGGCTTCTATGCTTCTTGACTCAATTTAATTCAAAAAAAGCAAAAGGTTTGTTCAAGTGGCTGTTTCCCACACTATCCTTAACATTTTCCAAATAACAGCTGGGTGATGTGGGCATCTGCAAAGAGCAGGGGGGGATGCAAAAGAACTCTGCCATCTAGGGCTCTGTTTGGAGAACAAAGGCAACAAAGGTTTTTGGGGTGTGTGTGTTCTCAAAAAAGAGGCCTAAAGACAACGTGGTCCTGAGGTTGGGACGGTACAGAACAATTTGCCTGAAGTCTTATACTGACGCTGTCTTGATGTGGTGCAGAATCTGGTATAGGACTCCCTCGCCGTCCTTCCTGTCGTCCCAAGGCGCATACTTTGCGGCCTTGCAATGGCAGCCCCACCCGTCTCACGCCCTAAATTTAAGCTGGTTCGTTACCCTGCCAAGTGGGAAGCCACTGGATAAGTGCGAGCGTGCACAAATTACACACTCCGTCTAAAAGAAGTTCATGAACAAACGGCACCCTCTGTTCAGGTGCATTTACCCACTGCTTACTTATTGAAACGCAAGGTTTAATGCAGTCTTACAGAGACCTCCCAGACCGCTGTCGCACAAAACGGAACAGCTCGCCAATTCCCTGCTGCACCCCCGCCCCACGAGATACCAGATACGAGCACAGACTACTACTCGGACAACTCAAGCAAGACGAGATCTGTACAAATCAGAAGACATCGGCACCCTCTTCTCTTTGCTTCTACCGCCCACTTCGCAATCAAGCCGCTGAGACCGAACGGGAACGCTCCGCGCCTGGAACCGTTTTCATACGTTCGCCCGCCTCGCCAAGGAACACCCATCGGGAAAAGGAGGGCCGCCCCGCCCCGCGCCCAGACCTGCTCTGCCCCGCGTCCTCATCGCTGGGCTCGTCGACCACGTAAGGATCGTCCTCCTCCCGCAGACGGCTCATGGCGGCCTCTCCGCCCCGAACGGTCACATTCCCCCTTCCGCCTCTGCGCGGCAGGAAGCGCTTCCTTTTCTCTTCCGCTTCCGCCGGGTCCCTTCACGCTCATGAATCCGGCACGCGCCTGTTCAGAGGCGGGGGAGGCGGCGCGGTCGGTCGTCCGAGGGATCGGGCTGGGGGTCTCAAAATATACCTGCACGTTAATTGGCCTGGCTCGTGCAAGACTAAGGCCGTTTCCCGCGCTAGACTGTTATAGCGCTATTATTCCACTTGCAACGTCCTATGGAATCCTGGGCCATTTCCGCACTGTTATAGCGCTGTGATTCCCACTTGCAACATCCTATGGAATCCTGGGGTTTGCAGCTTCGGGAGGGGCCGGCCGGCCCCTCCCGAAGCTGCAAACCCCAGGATTCCATAGGATGTTGCAAGTGGGAATCACAGCGCTATAACAGGCTAGTGCGGAAATGGCCCTGGGGTTTGCAGTTATAATAGCGCTATAACAATCTAGTGAGGAAATGGCCGAAGGAATCAGCGCTCCTCCTCCTAGCGGTTACTAATACCAAAGGACGAAGGACCTCCGAGAATTTTGGTTCGGTACCAGAAGTTCAGCGTGAGCAGCCTATTTTGTCCCAGACAAATCATTTTCTCCAGTATTCTTCTTAGTGTGACGGGGGCCGTTTCCGCACGAGAGGGTTATAGCGCTATTATTCCACTTTCGAGATCCTATGGACTCCTGGGGTTTGCAGTTTAGGGAGAGGGCTTTGAAAGTGGGATAGCGCTATAACCCTCTCGTGCGGAAATGGCCAGGGCCTGCCCGTCGTGTCTTCTGAGTATTGCCGTTTTTGGTTGTGAAGTTGGTACTTAGTATGATAAAAAAAAAAATTACACATCTGGCAATCCGTAGAGATCTCTCTCTTCGTTCTCTTAACTGGCCAGAGGCTTTTGGTGTAAGCGGCGGAATGTTTTGTTCTGGTCACTGCTACTTAACTTAAAATGCTTGTTTGCCACTCGATTGGTGATGCTCTGGAGGCAGTTTAGGTTTTAAAAAAATTCCGCTAAAACCTACCTGCTCGCCGTCCTCGAGTTACGAACCTTAATAGATTGGGCTACCCTCCCCTGTACATGTTGATACAAAAATGTTAGAAATCCCCAAATTTCATCAAGGTTAGTTCTCCACTAATGCCTGTCACCAGGGGCTCACCTTGCAACCTTAAAACGTTCAAACTCAGAATTAAGTCTCACCCTGGAATAGTGGTGTGTTTCGGACTGCAGCTTTCATCCCTTGACACAAAATTCCCTAGAAATGGTTTTGGAGCTACCCTTCCCTTTCTTCCAGCAGCACTGACAAAATGACAGCAATACTGTAAAACTCTTCAGCTGCAATTCAGTGGTGGTCACAGAGCTTGGGAGGTTAAAAATCCAGGTCCCCGGGGCACAAGAACGAGCCATTAGCAAAGCACAGTATGTAGGCTCACCTGGGCCTTTTTTTTTTACAAGTTTACTCATAATAGGTAGACTGTTTTATCATCTTACACACACACACCCCCCAGATTGTAAGGACACTTGCTTAGAGAGTTGATCCTGGTAGTCAGGAACAATCTATATAGTGGCCGGCTGCCTGGAAGAGGTTGCCTCATCTGCTGATTTGGCAGGAACTGAAGCCTCTATCTGTAAAGCATAGACCATTTCTGCACTAGGCTGTTATAGTGCTATTATTCCACTTTCAACATTATTCCACTTTCAAAGGCCCCTCCCTAAACTGCAAACCCCAGGATTCCATAGGATGTTGAAAGTGCAGTAATAGCACTAGAACAGGCTAGTGCAGAAATGCCCAGCCTCTCTTTCTTTGATAATTCAGTAGTCGTTGTCAGTGTGCTACTGGGTCTGTGGTGCTCAGAAATTCAGACTCCTGATTGAGTGGGGGGCCTAGAGAATCTGACCATAGCTGACCTCATCCACTGCACCACAACCTTGATATGATGCCTCCTCTCCCTTTTATTCCTCCAATATTTGTCCAGTCTTACCCTCTTTATCATCAAGAATGAGAATTTAAGCTCTTCCTACTACTGATACAAGGCTGAACAGAGTAGAGCTTGGAAGTTTTTGTCCTGCATAACTGTTTTAAATGTGCAGTAGATTTCAAAGCCTAGACTTTGAAAAAGGGGAGGTATCAGGATTCTGAAAAAAAGCCCAAGGCATTTTCAGGAGGCTGTACAAAGAATGTGAAGCGCAATACATGATCATATATAATTGATACAAAATTTAAAAACATTTTAAAGCTTGTTCATTGCATATTGCCTGTATGTAATTAGTTTTCAGAAATTTCTGATCCAAAGGACTCCAGTATCACTTACTGACAATAGAAAGCATAAGAAAGATAGGCCAAAAGTGTTTAATGTTATGAGTGAATTTTGGAAAAATTGGTAACATTCAACTACACTGGACATCCTGGGCTAGAGAAAAGGAAATGTCTTTTTTTATATATAAAAAAACTCAAAAGATATGATTACAATAGATTGTAAATCTTGAAAAAAGAGAGAAAAGAAAAACAAAGAAAAATATTTACAGTCATGTTATATAGAACATAGAGAAAGATTATAAGAAACATAATATAAACATGTTAAATTTCAATTCCTAAAAATTAAAAAGAAAGGCTTATTACTCTGTTTATTATTCAGGTAGAAAGTTCTAATCTGTAAGTCCCTAGCACTAATAAAGGCTTCTACCTTTCCTATATACCTGAACATGGAGTGCTTTTCTACAATAAAATCTTAAATTCTGTAAATAAAGAAAAGTACAATCTCAAGTAAATTTTGCAAGAATTTCAGTTGCCCATTCTAAATAAATGATGAATACAGTAAAGATCAACACGAATAGCTATACTGCTATCTACTATGTAAAAAGTATTAGTCAACAATAAGATTAGGCCATTTTTGTCTGAGGAATATTGTTACTAGATTCCATTCTTGTTTGACTCTGTCCGACTTCCCTTTCAGATTGCATGACAGAGAATTGATTTCTTTCATTTCCAGTAATTTATATAGCCATTCCTCTATCTCGGGAGTTTTTCCAATGTCTGGCAAAAGTCATGTTATAGTAATATCCTCCAGTACTTCCTCGTACGTGTCTCATCAAAATCCTGAATTATGTTTAGGAGAAAAAATTCAGGATTCAAAAGAAATTTTATCTTGAATATCTGCATTATCAAATCATGTACCCTCTTCCAGTATTTTGAAATTCTGGGACAAGTCTACCACATATGGAAGAATGTACCGCTCATGGCTTCACACTTCCAACATGCAAATGTTAAAATAAACATTAAATATAATAATGTATGTTTGTATCCTTGTGCTGTCCTTTATATTCTTTGCATAGCCTCCAGAAGAGAACAGGCTGAAATCCATTATGCTTTTTAGATATTTAACACTATTTTCCATCCTCTTGAGATGTGTCTTTTTGATGAGTTCTGTTGGATGCTTACCAGTTTTAACCTAACTTTGGAAATGCTACTCACAACTTATACTGAAGATTTCATACATGTTTCACACGCAGCCCTCCCCAAGAGTCTTGAAGTGTATTTCTACAAAACAGGAACCATGTTGATGGAAAAGGGTTTCAGAGAAATTCTGCAAGATTTACTTATTCATTTCAGCAGAAGGGACTGACTACAAGACTTCAGAACATTCCCTCCTCTGCAGAAATCAACTCTTTATAGTAAGATGAACAGGAAAATTGAAACACAGGGGTTTGTGGGGGGGCAGAGGATTGTCCCACTGTATGGGTTGAAGTCCCCCAGCATACTACTGGCTGCAGTATAGGAGCTCTGAGTACATACACTGGATTATGTATTTCAATATTTATGAAAACACATAAAACTGAATATAAAGTGAAAACAATTACAAATTCACTCTCTTTAGAAATTACAAGACAATGATAACAAGGCTACAGTATTTTAGGAAAAAGTCACTGATTTCACAGTTTATTTTACAATAATTGGGATTAGTCTACAAGTTAAGGCAAACATACTAATGCATTTGCTTTTCTTTTGAAGTCCTAATATAAAGATTACATAAAGTTTGCTCCAAAATTTCTAGGAAATGTTTCGTTATTTGGAAAAAAAAAGTAAATGTTTGGTAACATTATGTGGAGTAACTGATACAATGCTTTATAGCAACAATATTCAAACACCTAGTGGCAATATTTAATCAATTTGAAACCATTTGTTCCAACTCAACTTCAGAAGTTACAAAGGTAGTAAAATAAGAATGGCAGCAATATTTAATACTAGCCTCAAACAAGAACATAATACTATTGGCTACTTTCACACAAAAAAAGAGAGAGAGAGAGAGAAGACCCAGAAAGTTTGGTTTTTTTGAACAATAAGAGCATACAGTGATTAAATTAATGTGTGATTATTTGTGTATAACAACAAATATGCTCTTGCTTCATATTATCTGGAATTACTCGGGTGGGCTTATGCTTTTTAAAGAAAAAGGTGGAGCTTGTTTTATGTGTCCATTCTCAACCATATCCCAGTATGTTGTAAATGCCAATTCAAAGTCATAAAGTAAACTCCGGCAGAAGGCAGCCCTTATTAATGGCAGGATAGATTCTGGTTTATGTATCTCCATTTAACACTGCCAGACAGCTCTGCAACAGCTGCAAGTTACCCTGTTGTGACAAAAAGAATAGGCAAAAGTTAATGCATTGCTTAGTTTTCTGCGGTACACAATCTAGTATATTATATGAAGATGCAAATCATAGTATCTTAAGCAGGTGGATTATATTTTTATGGCAGCACCCCTTAGTTCTTTACAAGGTTGCCCAAAGAGGAGTGAGCTGTTGGATATGTTCTGGCTTTTTAGTAAATACTTCCACAAACTAGCACCAAAATGTTCAGGAGAGGCACAGACCAGAGGCAAGTTTATCTCAGGAAAGCAACTTGTAATCTCTTGTATTTTGAACCTTTAGTGCAATTTAGCAACTGTAGCAGCAAAACTCCATGCAGATATAAGCTCCATCAACTTGGCTGAAATCCATTCTTTAAACACCCACACCTACAAGTATTTCTGCATGGGAGAGGCTACTAACCCAAAGAAGCTTTTTAAGAAGTAAGTATATCCTGTATACACTTACTATGTAGGACACATAAACAAACCAAGACAACAAAGATTATTTGCCCCCAAGGAAGACCGCTGTCCAAAATACATTGAACGCTGTTGAAACATGTATGTATTAAGTTCCAACTTAAGCATCCATTCTCCCTTTATTTCTTTGTGTGGCTGGGGTTTATGCTTATAACTACCATGTATATGAACCAGACTATACTTAATAAGCACTAAAAACTGACACATCAGGGTTTGGCCCAAAAATGCTATATTTTCCCATTCTGACATACCTGATCTTGCCTCATTTTGGAAGTTAAGCAGGGTTGGGTCTAGTCATACACAGATAGGAAACTACCAGGTAATGCCAAGGGTCTCTAAACAGAGCTAGGAAAAAAACTGTGCCCACATTCTGGACAGCCATTGCTAGCCAGATTTGACAATACTGGACTAGCTGGATAAGTGGTCTAAATCATTATAGCTCAGCTTCCAAAAAGCTGGTCCCTGCAACCATGGCCACCTCTCTGAGATGGGACTTGAGAGCACTGTCCCACGGTGACCCCAAACCCAGAGGGGTACGCTCAGAGGGTGATGCTGGGGGTGCCCATTTCACACCTTGACCACAGCTCTGTGGTGTCCTTCAGGTTTCCATTTTGTCTCCCATACTGTTTAACATATACATGAAACTGCTAGGGAAAGACTGTCTGGAACTCTGAGGTTCAGAGTCACTAGTATACCAATGACATTCTCCTATTTCCCTGCTTTCCATCTACCTCCAGGGAAGCTGCTTAGGTATTAAACCAATGTTTGGTCTCAGTAATGGACTGGATAAGAGCAAATAAACTGAAGCTAAATGCAGATAAAACAGGTGCTTTTAGTCAGTCATCAGGCAGATCAGGGGACAGGAATTCAGCCTGGATGAGGTTAGATTTTCCCTGAAATGTCAGGTTTGGTGCTTGGGTGCGTACTCCTGGATGCAGCTCTGAGCCTGGAGGGCCCAGTTTCAGTGGCAATTGAGAGTGCTAGATGAATTTACATAATTCAAGCTAGTGTATTAGCTGTGCCTAATCTGCCCATGGTAACATATCCCATATGGATTAAAGGAACACATGCTACATAGGGCTGCCTTTGCAAACTTTTTGGAAACTTCAGCAGGGCCAATTATAGTGGAGCTAGACTGCTGACCAGGGTGGTTTACAGGGAACACACAACTCACTTGTTGGAACAGCTTCATTGGCTACTGCTCTGTTTCTGGGCACAATTAAATTCAAAGTGCTAGTTATGACCTATAAAGCATTATTAGAGCTTAAGACTGTATCTCCCCATAAAGCCTGCCAGAATCTTACAGTCTTCGATCTAAGTGGCTTGGAGCCAGGGTACTTGAAGGACTGTATCCATCTTTATGAGCCCATTAGAGCTCTAAGATTGTCTGAAGAGGCCCTTCTCTCTGTCCCATCACCTTCTCAGGCTCTTTGGTGGGAACAAGGGAGACAGCCTTCTTGGTGGCTGCTCCCAGACCTTGGAACTCCTTCTCTAAAGAGACCAGGATGGCTCTGTCCTTGCTTTCCTTCCGACAATGAAGAATAAGCATCCTGAGAAATGTAGCACCTTCTCTGCCCTGCAGAAGGTTTTCCCACTCTTTATGACTAAGTAGGAAAAGACTTGCAAAAGAGAAAACAGCACGCACACATCACTCCATAGGAGGGGATATTATAAATGCAGATTTATTACACTAGCGCATGAATACTTCCGTTAGTTTCAGTGGTATTTGCTGCATCTGTTATCTTACAATTTATTCAGATATATATGTCACTGAAAACATGTAGGATTGCACAATCAATTAAAAGCCAGAGTAACTATGTCATTGTTTCAGACCAAAATTTCCTATATTCTGTTACTGAAAAAGAGGGACACTATGTATTGGTGATGACGCTTTACATCTGTTATCTATCTATCTATCGGCAAAAGAACTCCCACCAACTCCCTCACCACTGGCTGTGATGGACAGGCTTGATAGAAACTGCATTCTAAAATATGAAATCTAGTATGTTCCACACTCCTGCACTAAGCTCTTTTTTCACATTCTGGGCTTCTATGTTACAAAGTGGTTAAGCAGTGAGGAAAAATATTAGCCCACCTTAGCATGCTTCAGTTCCAATTCTGCCAGTTCTACCAGATTCTTCCGGAATGCTGCAACTCTTCTAGTTTTAAAGTCTATAAGTTCTGTGGCGGGGAAAACATTGATGCTCCATTTACAAAATATTGATATTAAGTCGATTCAAGATCCAAATTCATACAACCCCTGATGTTCTATTCAGTTGCTTAAATTCAAAGCTGCATCCTGATTTAAGGATGTAATTCCCTGAGATATCAAATCCAATGAGTTTTAATCTTTCCAACAATGTAGCTTGTCTAATTAATTAGTACAATCTTCCCCTCCAGCTGTTTTGTACCACATTTCCATCAAGACCACTCTGGGTAGGCCTGACTGGTTTGTAAAGTAAAACATCTAGCATGTACCAGGCTAAGGAAGGCACCAGGTTGCAAAGCTTTTCAGATGGGAACAGGTTTTTCTAGTTCTTATGCATGCAGTCTTCATCATGTTCAGATATTCTGAGATAAAGAACCAATCTACATTTTAATTTTATTGGCTCAAACTTTTTGCAGTTACAACTATCCACCAGCCTTCAATCTGTACAGGACATTGAAGTTAGTCTTTCAAATGAGCCACAGATATACCAGACTGATTTCACAAGTATTTAAAGATCTTTCATTCAGCTGATTGCACCAGTGTAATAACTTACAAAGATGACTTACAGATACACTGAGGACTGTCACACATTTCCCAAAGTTTGTACAAAAACGTTTTCATACACTAACAATTAGAAGGGTTATTGAACAATTATCTGTAGGTTTTTCTGTACATCAACATGTAGGTTCTTTAAAGGAATTAATTTTTGAAAAAAAGATTGTTCTAATTCACTTATATCTGATTGGCTAGAAAGCTGCATAATTTACACCCTTTGAGCTTCTGAAATGCCCAAACTTCTCAAATACCTTGTTTTGCTGATTCAGATATTTTCTCAAATTTCTGACAGCAAATTTGCTGAGTAGTTTCAGCTTGCAGCACATCTTTGTTCTTTGCTCTTGCTTTGTCCAGTGCCTTGTTAGCATTTTCATAATCCACTAATGACCTTGATCTTCTATACAGAAGGTCCTAGAAAGGCAGAAGAAGTGTTACTTCTAATATGACTCAGAATTTAATTACAGTCCTCTCTCTAGATTTGCGGGTTTGACCTTTGCAAGTTTGGTTATTTGCAAGGCATGTGCTCGCCCCCACCCCCATTCTTCTCCTCCCATCCCTTGTATTCCTCACCCCTGGCTTGCAAGGCTTGTGTTTAAAATGGACATTTTTTCTTTTCGGGTAAGCAAAGCCCCCCTCCCACTGCTGGAGGTGTGTCCTCTCTCCCATGTGGCTGCACTTTCTGCTGTGTAATGGCTGCTGATTGATCAGGTGCTCTCTTTGCTCCTACTCCTCCCTTTTCAAGATGGCTGCCAGAAGGAACTAGAAGGGAAAAACTGTGTTCTTCTCCGTTTGAGGGGAAAGTACCAGTAAGCCCTTACTGCGTCTTTTTTCTCCCCCACCCCTCAACACTGGGGCCAGAGGCAAAGGAATGGGAGAGGGGAGCTCTGGGAGGAATCATAGGAGTGGGAGTTATTTGCAGTTTTTTCACTTCCACAAGGGTCCTGTGCACCTAACTCTCATGAATGTGGAGGGGCTATTGTATTTTTATTCTTGTTTTAATAAGATTAAAGTTTTTTTTAATGAACTCTAAGAAACCTTCCTTGTGCACATTCTTCTTTCTAATATGAAACAGATAGGCTCATTTGTTTAGCAGGAATTTAAAAACCCAAGCAACTGTTTAAAGTATGACTAATCCAACAGTTCCCCCTTCAAAAAAGTAGCAGTTCTAGTACAAGATTAATTCTAATTGTACTAGGAGGTCTTTTTGTTCCCCTTTCTGATAGGTGTACCCCACAATGGACCCTATGAAGTAGGTTTTCTGCAAATAGGAGGGCTAAAGTGGGAAGAGGGCACCTATTCTTACATATCTCTGCACAGAGATTTGTGAATATCTAAGCTTTTTTGTTTTTTAACAAAATGTTTTTGTGGTACTACAAATGAAAAAGTACAGTTGCACCTCTCACACAAACACAGACACGCCACCAGTATTATCTTCTTTTTAGTGGCTATATCGAGTGTTAATCCATCTAAAGAAGACCCATTAAAATCAACCAGACTTTAGCTGAAACTACCAATTCCCAGTCATTTCAGCAAGTCTGCTGTAGGTAAAACACTAGATTTTGTCATAGATCACTAGAATATGAAATAATTTTACTAGTTTTTATCAGATTACTTACAGGTTAACTTTTCGTCCTAACAAAATTCCAAAAACATTATTAATAAATCAAACAACATCTTACATTATGTTATTACTTGGTAACTATCTGATAATGTAAATACTTTAAAAACTCATTCTTCTAATTGGTAATTTTTTCTGGACGTCCTCCATAAACTCCCTCCTTAAAACAATGTTCTTAAAAGCAAAAATACACATTCACCTTTGCAGCTTGTGATTCTCTCAGATAATATTTTAGAAGATCTGAAAGCTTAAGGTCTTCATCCGCAGACACACGTGCTTCTATTTTCTATATCAGAAAAAGAAAGTATTTCAGAAGCAAAACTCAGGGTAAAATAACCAGAAGATTATATTTAGAGTGCTGCACTCACCATGTATACTCATTATTGTTTCAATGTCAAGTGTTAAAAGCAAACTAACAGATCTATTCTGTCCATTTAAAAATCTATTCTGTAAAGAAATATGACACACCAAAGTTGCTTCAGAAAGTCTGACTGGAAGATAAAAACATTCCCATGAGAGCACAAAGGAAAAGGAATACAGGTGATCTCAAAATACAAAACAGAATTAAAAAAAAAAACTATTGTGTCACTGTACAACCGAATCTACGCTGTAGTGAACCACAGCCAACATGACAAGAACCCAAAATATGGAGGAAATCAGGAAAGTGATATCAAAGGGTATGTGGGATGTTTATGTTTAACATCATCCATACTGTAAGCTCATCATATTAATCTGGGATCCAGTCAGCATGCACCAGGTGAAGACATTATGTTCGGCTGCACATCACTGTGCATTCAGTGTAAACATAAAGCAGAGATTCACACAAATGGCTGAATCTAGGCTGAGTTCAATGTGGGTCCTGCTGAAATCAATAGGATAAGCTAGTTATGACTGAAGTCTTATTGATTTCAGTGTGATTAAAATCCAACCAAGTTTGTATGTGTCTATATATCTTACAATCCTGCATTACAACCACAACTGGCTCTACCATTCCCAATATTCCAGTTCAAAATATATTTTCATTTGTTTAGATGTGTACCATATCTCACATGAATTATGTTTGTTCAAAGATAGTACAGTGTATTTGAATAAAATGCAAAATCAGAATGATATTAAGGTCAAACAAACAAAAAATACAAAACTATTTGTAAGCAACTTTTCTTTCTTAAAGTACTTAAAAACACCCCAAACACATGAACTGACATTAAGCACCAGAATGTATATATGATGCAAAAATCTAGCGCCAGGTAGCAATACCTAAAAACTGAATGTGATCTTATTTTCCACAATACATACCCTTGTTTTGTCAAACAACTCTGATACTTTCAGGAAAAATCTGTAAAAGGAAAACAATTTTTATTTCATATCTGTGTTCTAAAGATCATTTCTGTTTGAGTTTAAGTGAGTGTCTTAGAATCCTGACTTAAGATCAGTCTATTTGGAATGCTTACAAATTTACAGTTTACTTCTTCAATGTACATATATTATTTCCTGTAAGGAAAGATCAAGATAGTGTATAGTACTCTCTCCCTACTCCCAATTTATTCTTATATATTCTTATACACTGAAATAGATTAGGTTGATGTTGACTTGCCTATTACATCTAGGAAAATTGTTG
This sequence comes from Cyclura pinguis, assembly GCA_030412105.1. Lineage (NCBI taxonomy): Eukaryota > Metazoa > Chordata > Lepidosauria > Squamata > Iguanidae > Cyclura > Cyclura pinguis. Next base: position 343,144,736 of record CM059599.1, read on the forward strand.
AATGGGAAACCGACTATGTCTCTCCAATCCCACACTAAACCCTATGTGACACTGATTTTCCATACATAAAAGCTATGCTACACCAGTTATCAACTATATGTTAAAAGGCAGGTTTTTAACGAAACACTACAGCAGCAGCTTTTCAGATTTTTTTAGTTCAGATATAAGTACCTGTTTCAAGCTTTCAAGTTGGATATAATCTTCAGGACAAGATAAACACAGTAGAAAATTGTTAAAAAGATACTGGCTTTTAAATGCTTTGTCCTAATGTTTTGAAGAAAAGCTTGACAGAAATAAAAACTGCTAAAATTCATTTCTATCAAGATGGGCTGTAGTTTCTGCCCTCTCTGCTACCGGTCCCATGTCAGGTTTATTACAGGCAAATCTAATAAGTCAGAATTAAACATCACTTCAGTAAATAAAGACTATGGGAGTAGCATTTAAAAAGATTGCACTCTAGTAAGTTTGCTAGACTTGCATCAATTACTCTTCACATCTCGGCAGTTTTACACTACCCTGAAAGTGTTTTGCTGCTGGGACTTATTGTACATGGAAAAATAAAAATAAACAGAATTGGAAGGTTTACAATTCTGAACTTAAGAGTTCAAGCAATAAAGCAGAAAGTCTTCTTTAGATGCAAGACCAAACAAAAAGTCACTCAGCTATTTGATTTGCAGTATACAGAGCTCTCAATGCAGACTACATTTTGAGTTAGTGCTTTGCTCTTGTTAAACAGAAATTATCACATTCCATTTCCTAGAGAAAAGGTATATAAGATGAACTAACTCACTTATATTGCTAGAAGCCAAATAAAGAATGTATTCTCAGCTTATTAACCTTGTTCTCTTTGTAGGCAGAAAGGGAAGTGAACTTTGATTTTAGTAGGCAGGGTGGAAATTCTTACTTGCTTCCTCCTGAGAACTGTATCTAAGCTCTGATACAGGTCTGAAGAAAGTACACAAGGAGGCAAAGTTCCCTTGACGTACAAGGAAAGGTTGTTAGGACCGAGCTAGAAAACACTTTTACAAGAAGGAGGGCACTGACAGCAGCTACATGTAATTGTAGAAATAAATTGAAATCGTAGAGACTTCCAGAAAGCCTATAGCTAGGTTTTGCTTGCTTGTAGATGTCCATGATGGCAATCTAAAGAGGCCCAAGAGGTACAAGCACCATAAAATGAAGTACAAATGATCTATTACTGGCCTTTTACTATTCAGTGGAAAGCCATCAATAATCATAAGCAAGGGTTTAGTAATGCATCAACCTTATAGCACTGAAATATTAAAATGTTAAATATTAAAAAGGGTCACTAACAGGGAAATAGAAACCAAGACTTAGGAGATATGATAGGAAATTACACAACTGCCAAGAATGCACTGCCAGAATGATGTTCTAAACCAAAATTCCAAAACTTTGTTCATCATTATTATGTACATTGTGTTAAGATTATTTGGGCCAGATTCCCAATATGATTATACAGTATTACCCTTGTTTTTACTATATGGAAACAGTGAGGTCACTGGCAATAGATTAAATCCAAACAAATTTTCATAGTAACTGCATACTGATCCCATTGAATCATCTTCAACTATCTAATGCATCATGTCCATTTTAAAGGCCATCTTTGAAAAAAAGCGTAAACACATTTTGTATCTCTTCATATTATACAGCTTCTCTGTTTAGATAACTGTACTTCTTTTTCTGAACAAAGCAAACAATACAACACCCTGCATCAATTCCATTTTTCAATAAGAAATGTGCTTCCTTTTCCAAGCTTTACTAAGGAAAGGGAAATTAAAAGAAATAGGAAGATTTTTTAAAAAAAGATTTAATTTAAGATTCAGCATCACTGATATTACTTAGCAATTTCTTCATGTTAAAAAAAAACTTACTTGCATAGATCAGTGGAATCCTGTGTTCCCAATGTATATAACGAAGAACCAATTCTATTGCAGTCATCAGCAACATCTAGAAAAGAAAAGGCACATAAAATTCAACATGTTCTATTGAGCCAGAAGAAGATTCCAAAACTCGTACTCACAAACATTGCAAATGGGCACTATATTCTACTTTACATTAATTGTAGGACCTGTGGCTGCAAATCATAACTATAGAGAACTAAAGTTTTATTTGTTAGATTTTTCCCTTTTAGGACGTACATAAATTTATGTGTGACAGCTAATGTGGTATAATGGTTTGAGTTCTGTACTAGGACTCTGGGACTCCAAAGTTGGAATCTCAGCCACAGAAACCCATTAGGTGACCTTGGGCAAGTCACCCTCTTTAAAGGAAGGCAATGGAAGATGTCCTTTGAACAAATCTTGCCAAGAAAATGCTATGATAGGGCGCCTGAAGCTCACTATAAGGCAGAAAGGACTTGAAGGCACACAACAAATATTTGTGATGTACACCACAGATCACATGGAATTTGGAGGCAAGTGCACAATTTGGGTGGTTGGCAATCCTATCCTTAGACTGTCTTTCATTATTGTTGGTAAGATCTGAAAAAAGGTGGAGACAGTTTCTGTTTAAGATAGGAAACTCAGCAGCCTGCCTGGAGGCAGAAATGCCAGGAAGCAAGAGAGTTCGCTCCTTATCCTTTAACCTCTCATTTTAATCTTTCTTATCTCTTTACCAAACTAGTACTACTTCTTTGTTTTTATCTTAAATATCTGTTATCCTTGAACAGCACTGTTTTTCTTTTTTTATATATCCCATCCAATATGGCCTTTCCTTAGATCAAAACAAACTTACTTTTGTGAGATCTTGTCATTTTATCCGACTTTATAGATGAATCCTTGACACGATTGTGGTATTCTACTAGGAATGTTCTTTCATGTTCAAAGAAGTCATCTACATCCTGCATGGCAGCAGAGAGTTGTAGAAAACAGAACACAGGTATACTGCCATTAATGAAGTAGATGTGTTCCTGGGCATTACTTCTTTAACAGAAAATTTGGTACCACAGGCATCAATAACATGGAAAAAATAGAGATACGCGCCCACACCACAAAAAGAAGAGCAATTTAATACGTTTCAGCAAATTTGTTATCCAAACTAACAATATGCACGACTTGCCAAGTTAGGTAAGCTTTAATTAGTAAACAAAAACACTCTGAATCTTCTAGAGATCACTTGAAAGCTTCTTCCAAAAATGCATCCATGGATTTTTTTTTTCCTTTTATCAGCATCTACTTTTATGATGTCCCTTTTGGTGGCCAAACTTATGCTTCTATGTATAACATGCTGGAGGAAACCGAACTGATGCTTCTATGCATAACATGCTGGAGGTAGCTGGAAAGGGAGGCTTAGCAGCTTTCCCTTTTTTCCTGTTTTGCTGTTCCTGTATGCTTGATAACAGATTCTGGAGCCAGCTGCTATTTACCTCGCTTGTTGTGGGCAGGCACACACAGGCTACGGAAGGGTTACCTAGAGTACAGTCCCATTCTTTCCCAGATCAAGCTCCATTACATTCCTTACTGCAGACATGCTGCTGCAACCTAACACTGAAAGTCTGTATTTCTCTAGTCTGCCTTCACCACACTTCCAATACCCATGCTACTAAAACAACTTAAACCAGACAGTGGAAAAGGAGGGCTGGGTGTAAAAAGCCTTAGTACAAAAAAGGAGCTTTTCTGATAGAGGCTTTGTTAACTGAGGTATGCCTGCACATATTTTTCAGAAATGCAATTATTCATTCATTCTTCACTGAGAATGAAGTACAATTACCTCTAATGAATAAGCAAGAAAGGTCCAGATAATAAAAAAGCAACGTGGTCTCAGAAACAGCTTTGTCCAATGCACTCCAGCCCTTAGGGAGGCAACAAAATACACCAATTTTCTGGAATATTTCTATGCTTTCCTTTGGTTTAACTGCAAGTCTTACAGTAACAATTATAAAAATGTTATTAGAAAGGCACTGTTGAGTAAAAAAAATGACAGAATAAAACTTCAGGTCAAGCAATCAAAAATTAGCAGCAATCAATTCAAATCATGATATTTAAATCAGTTCACACGTGGGAAGTCCATGGTGAAGAAAATAAAAAGGGACTTCACTTGGCACCAGAGAGGACATCAAATTCAACAGCTGGAGAATCTCCTCAGATAAAGACATTCTGTGTTAAGTGACACCTGAAGGGCCTGCCTTCAGAAGGCTGGAAAGAGGCAGATGCAGCAGACTCCTTTACTTATTGAGCATGTGCAACCAGTGGCCACTAATGCTTTCAAAAACTTGCCAGGCTCCATGTCAAAAGCTGCTGAGCCATGGTATGAACACTTTTATGCACAGTAATAAACAAAATTAGAATCAATTTTTTTGTCATCCAAAACTTTCCTATCCCTCTTCCCTCCCCAACACCTCAAATTGTAAAGCTTTTGGTTAGGAATGGACTCCCCCGCCCCACAGCTCTGCCATCCGCCATGCAAGCTGTTGAAATAAAGAGCAACCAGTGCTGTTTGCTGTTTCTTCATCGCCAGGTCAAAATTTTGTTTCTTCAGGAAGCATGGAAGTGAGAATACATATTTAAACTTTACCTCCTACAGCCCTCTAGAAGACAAAGCCAACTGCATGATGTACATGAAATTTATACATCCAGAAGACAAGGGAAGTCTACATCCTTACAATGTACAGCACTAACAGAGGATACCTCTTCCTAGCAATGTCCCCAATAAACTCACATACCATCCTTTACATATCACCAGTACCATTATGGGGCTAAAAAACAGAGTCACATTAAAGACGGAGATATTCTGCAAATTACTTTTGGAATATCTATAAAAAAAAATCTCAACCCTTTTGTTAGTATCCTGCCACAGTTTCAGTGACCAATCAATAGAATGCTCACAAGTGAAATAGACTTAAGTAGACTTAAAATGCTTAGTCACCTTTACTCCTGAAACAATGACACCATCTGCAGACTTAACCATGTTTTTAAAGAAGTCTTCAAGTTTTTCTTTCTTATTTTTCCCACGGACACTCAACTGAAATATAGAAACACAGAACATTAGGTTGCTTTTTTTAAAAAGTCAGAAATATCTGATTCTCAGAAAGGTTCAGAACGTGCCTATACTATCAGTTTCATTTCTGCCTATTTGTTACTGTCAGCTTCACTTACTTCAACAAGTTGTCATAGCTCAGTCTGATCCCGACAATGGATTTTTTTTATATATTAAAACATAGCTATTCTAATTCTGCAATACCATGAGTAATTTTTTATGCTTAATTTCTTTTTATTTAAACAACCTGCAAATGGCTTTTAGTAAATGTTTTTAAAAAGCCAAATTTGGGAAATAACAGCAAATCTATATCCAAATCAATGGGACATTGATTTAGTAGACAGTTGGGAGAGAAAACTAACATAGTGTTCTGACATTATTTTGAGTTTTTTAAATTTATTTTTATCAAAACTGAGTACATACAAAAAAAAAAAAAAAGAATAACCAGGAATAAAGTATGAAAAGACAAAGAGAAACTAATAATGAAAAAATCATCCACATACTAAAAACATACACTGAAAAAGGGGGGAAAAAAACCAAATACAAGTACAAAACATCCAGACAATTAACATGTAAACATTTAACAATGTCTAAAATAGCCTTGCCACATGATGAGGTCATAGCATAACACTGGTAAGCATCAATGTAAACCTTTCAGAAAACGGAAAGAGGTAAAAGAAGAAAAGATAAAATATTAACTTATTAAGTCCATTCCCTTTTTATATTCTCTCTCTCAACTGAGAGTTCTGAAATTATTTTGAACCTTCATACACAGTTATATTTTTATTTCGTTATTTCATTCACACGAATGAAACATATTATTCACAGCCTTCAAGAGTGGAAAATACAAGGAAAATAGAAAGTGGAAAATACGAGCATACAGGCAGGTGAAAAACACAACTTACCTTACGCAAGCTGTGTCATGCATAAATGTAATACTGACTACTACAAGAACAAAAGACGCTAACACCAGAATCTGGGATAGCAACTCTTAGTGTGTAGCCACCACTCTGAAAGAAAGTTGCTGGACCAGACAAAGGTCCATCTGATCCTGTAACCTGGATCCTGGTGACAAATCTAATACTATCTGAAAGTTCAAAAAGAAGCAAGAGCCTTCTCCTTCATCTGCTCACCAATAAATGGTAAGCCACACTGCCTCTGAATAAATTCATATAGCTGTTATGACAATATGTCATTTTTCAACTAAGCTGTTGGTCATGACCATATCATGAGACAGTATGCCCTGTAAGTTGTGTTTGACGTAGTTCTGGGCTGTATCTACACTACACAGTTACATCAGTTTCACATCATATAAACTGTCAGGGCTCCATATGAAAGACACCCTGGGATTTGTACTTTGGTGAAGCACTCAGAATTTTCTATTAGGGAGGTCTAGTGTCCTCCCCCACACACACACAACTAAAAAACCCAAGATTCCTTAGGATGGAGCCATGACAAAGTGTTATAAAACTGATATAAATGTGTAGTGCAAATACATCTCTGGATCTTCTACCAATCAACTCCATTACAAGACCTCATATTATGAAAGTGATAGTGAAGCAACTTCCTTTATCCATCTCATCTGTGTCACACATTCAAATTTGCTATTGTGTCCTTTCCCTATAGTCATCTTGTTTTAAAACTAAAAAACCCCAACACATTAGTGTTTCCTCACAGGGAAAGTGCTCTAATCTCTATAATAGGGATGACCACAGTGTGATGCATGAGCCACTGAAAAAGCTTTTTCCTGTCCCAGGAGGGGTGTGAGGAGAAACACTGCCACATTGTGTGCAACCTCTGGGCTGTTTTAGGCCAAAACTAAGTGGCTTCTGATCACTTCCTGTTTGGGGAAAATCTATATCTTGCACATAAAAGAGACTACAGACCCTACAAAATGTGCCAATAGTGCTCCCTCTGCCCCTTGAAGGCAGGAGGATTCAGTAAAAGATAGTTCATTTTGAAAATAGAATGAGCAGTGGGGACCCACCCAGGTACAGTCTGGTACACATGCAACCCAAAGCAGAGGAAATTGTTTTCTTGGCTTTTATTTTTTTTACTTTTAACTTGTTTACTTGTAACCTGGCTGCCCCTTCTTGTTTCTTTTCACCTCTACAGATAGTCTGATTAGAAGACTAACCAGTACCCTGAACTTGTTTGCACAATATATCTAAGAGTGTACTATATAACAAAGGCCATTTTTTCCCCAATTCCTTTCCTACCAAATCCCCCAAAGAATTTTCCTTTCTCATTGTTGCCACAGACTGAACTGACTTTTCAATGAGCTACCTATTTTAGCCCTAAAATCTCTTCCTGGAAGGTCATAGCCAGTTCAGACCCAAATGGTGTAGGTGGTCAGAATTTTTATCTAATTTTAAACTGGTAGCTCACATCACTTATATCACTTTACACTTACTTACACTGATACTTTATTGGCCACTCAGTTGTTTGGAGAGCTTCTCCCTTGAGCTATCTGTAATAATTCTAGCAGTTTTTACAGAATGCTCTGCCTCACTCTATACCCCTAAATCCAAATCATTTGTGAACATGTTAAATAGTAACCCGCAATGCATATTCTTGGAACATATCCTTTAGTCTGTTGTGAGAACTGTCCACCTATTCTTACATGTTGTCCCTTTTTTTAACCAGTTTCTGATATCTTAGAGGGCCCCTCTTCTTATCCCATGGCTAAATTTAGCCTCTGATGAGGGGTATGGTCAGAAACATTTTAGAAATCTACAGGAAAATATACTGTGGGCAATTCCAGCTCCTTTCCACCCATTCCAGCCCCAGATATTTGCTCCAGAACATTTGCACACCTTCTCTTGACCAGATTCGGGGTAGACAGCAGGGGAAGCTGGAAACAGAATGACTTGTTCTGTGTATGAAAGTCTGCTTGCATAATGCTAAATTTAGTGCCTGTCTACCATGAACATGGTATTCTCAAAAACTATATAGGCCAAGTACAAATTGTTGTCATTGTTGTGTGTCTTCAAGTCACTTCCGACTTACAGTGACTATAAGGTGACCCTATCACAGGGTTTTCTTGGCAAAATTTGCTCAGAGGGGGTTTGTCTTTGCCTTCCTCTGAGGCTGAAAGAGTGTGACTTGACCAAGGTCACCCAATAGGTTTCTGTGGCTGAGCAGGGATTCAAACCCTGGTCTCCAGAGTCATTGTCCAATGTTCAACCACTAGAGCACACTGCCTCTATGTCAAAACAAAACCATATCCATTTTTCTTCAGCTACATTTATTCTTTTATATGCCTCATTTTATCTGTCATAAATGCTTTCCTCTAATTTCTACTGATTTCTCCCACACTAAACCATTTTATGTATAACACAAGGGAAAATCTTTAGTTTTTAACAATTAGTTTGTAACCCATTTTGAGTCCATGGAGGGGAAAAAAGTAAGGTATAAATAAATAAATAAAATACATAATAATAAAAGAAGATTAATTTTAATCTGTATTGTTTTAAATATACTGTTAGCCATATTGAATCTCATTATTAAGAGAAAGGTAGGATATAAATGATAATTCTATCTCTACTATTTATATCCAAAGGTACATAATGGAAGGGGGGAAATGCATATGATTTTCCTTAAAACTGTGGGCAGAAAACCACACATACTTTTTTTTAACATTAAGAATGTATCTTGCTTTGGTGGGTGTCCACAAACTGCACTCATTTCAGTACTCACATCCTGATTATATTCCAGGAAGACATGGAAATTTAAATCCTTTCTCAAAATGGGATGAGCTGCTACACGACACAAAAAGACTTCATGCATGGCTACTGTCTTCTTGAAGATTGCCAAATATTCACTACAGAGAAAGAAAAGTGAGATTGTATTATTTTGTAAGTAGCATTTCTACGTGAAGAATAATAAATTTTGATCTAGAAACCTGCAACAGAAAATCAACATTAGTTTAATGAACTATGGTGAACTGAGGCTTCAATCTGTCTATGAATATTGTGCCTAAACAGAGATTTGGACTTTGCTTTCAGAATCTAAATCCATAATTCTAACAACTATACCACACTAGCTCCCTACCAGCAAATATCATATCTTCAGTTTATGGGAGTAGTTTCTTTTATGTGAAGAACAATTTTATTTACCAAAAACAAACAATAGAGGTGAGGGGAATGGTACCAGGCTGACCATTATCTAACTTCTAAAGAAATTTCAGAAAAATTGTGAAAAGGCCCAACAAAACACCACAGATTTTTTGTTATTTATTCTATTAGGTCAGTGTCCAAGTTTTCTTTAAATTACAGAACTTTAATTCCTGCATACTATTCTAATAAAAATGCATTCAAAATGTCTTCTGAAGGAGTAAAGGCTTCATTCTCAAGGTGCCCCTCCCTCATCCAACGCAGTTTGAAGAAACTGGGTATTTTCTAGCTGCTGTCTCTCTGCTGGTAGAAAATGCCCATCAGCAAAAAGAGTAACAAGGTGGGGTTTTTGACAATTGTTCCTGCAGTCCCACAACCTTTCGGAGTATATTTCAAGGGGTACAGGGAAAGCAAATTGTTAAAAATTTGCCCAGTTTTGCTCTTTGGTACCTTCCATAACTGAAGGGATGCTATCTGGATCCTAGCTACAATAAGTACTATAACTATAAAATTGAAATTGGTAAGAGAAATAGAGGCACAAATACAAGTGGCATACATAAAAAAAGAAACCTACAAAACAAGCAGCATAAACTCTAATCTGCAAAGTGAGAGTATGGCTTAAACATACCCTTCAAAACTATGTAACAAAAAAACTTTTATGTAAGCCAATGTGCAGTATTTGATCACTGCAATTTTATTCATAATTCTAAAAGAAGATATACCAAAATCTGGGGTTTTTTCTTCTTTCCTTCAATTTACCCATTTTTTTTTTCTGGGAAAAGGGGCTTGGGAAAAAATGGAAAACAACTAGCTTTCTGAATTTTTCTCCAGTCTTTTTCTGGGCCTTTATATCTTTAGCCAAGGGTATTTTCTAGTGATGAGCAGATTTGTGGATGCCTGAATTTAACACAAATGCACAACTAAGAGGAAACAACCTGGTAGGAAAGAAGTAACCCAAGGCAGACTTCTAAGTGAAAACATTTAACATTATGCCTGCACAGCTCATTCTGGGAAAACTAGAGATTAGTTCACAGAACTGAGAAATTCCAGTTCAAAAACTCTCTCAGCTAAGATACTTAGTGGCTGGGCTTAAGCAATTCAGTATCTCTTAGCCTAATAATCTATTAGTTCAACTGACAGTTTCAAACACTATAGAAAATTCCCCCAGTTCCTGATGGGATTCAAAATTATTATTTGATAATTAATTAATCATTAAGATTATTACAATTATTAGGGTGTTTCTCTTCCCCACTTCCAATTTCCCAGCTTTTTAATCTGTACAGTTTTCCTTGTAATAATTCAGAAAATATTTCACACAGCAAAAATTACTGTGAAATTATTAAGAAAGTACTAGAAAAGCTGATATGACAGAAATAATGAAAACTTGCACATACGCTTCTAATTCTTGCTTCATCTTTGTGAATTCTTCCTTAGTCATCGATCCTTCTCCTTCGCCAAGCTTCTGCAATTTTTCTCTTGAAGCATCAAAATCAGGCCTTGGTGGTGCTGGTGGAATCTGACACATGAATCAATCAGAAAATAGTTTTCAATCCTTGTGAAAGCAAAAACTGTTTCAACCAGAATACTGTGAACTCCTTAAGCACACTCACACCATCTCATCTTTCTGTGCTATTCAATTCACTGGAATAAGCTTTATTTCAAAAGACTTTGCTATGCACACTGCTCTATCAGCCCAACCAAGTGCTACATTTAAAGATACCATGTTTTCCACATACCAATTACAAGGGTTTTGAAAGTTGAGAATTCCTAGTAATAACACCATATCCGATCCCCGAAAGCAACATTTAATAAGAAATTTAAATGAGAATAATAATTCTTGGCTGTTCTCATCAAAAGCAACCAACTGAACTTCAAGAAGCCCCAATCACTTAGTCACAATACAAAGTAACAAGTCATGTCCTTACACACAGCCTGAAGCTAGTTAATGATTTGTAGTAATCAAAAATTATTTTTCTGCAGAATACAAAGACCAGGAAATGCAAGAAAATCAGGCACCAAAGTACAGAAGATGAAGTGATATGAAGAAGCTTTTTGTTATTTCAATTAAAAAAAACACAAGTGATGCTAAAAAAAATGTAAATACTCCCATGTTGGCCAGTTAGAATATCTTATCTGCAACCTCCAATCATGCCTCTTTTAGTCACTCAGAGGACATCATTCATTACAATAAGATCTTGAAATGCATTCCAAAATTCTAATCAGCTATAATGTGCTCTACGTCAATGCATCTCAAATTATTCAATATGAGGCAGATGTATTTTTTTTCCCAGTGTATTGGGACTAGTACCACATTTATGTCTTATTTGCCTCAGCAGTATTTTCTTTCAGGGGAACTTGCCAGAGAATTACAGGAGTTGGTTTGTGAAGCACCACCAGCCCATGGACCACCACTCTGAGTAGCACTGCTCTAAGTGAGACTTCACAAAGGTGCAGGAACTATGGGTATGAAAAACAAGGATCAAAAAGAAGCATGATTGTTTAGTATTTCCAAAAACCAGATATTCAACTTGCTAGTTTAAAAAAGAAGAAGAACCTACAATATAGCCTGCGTAGTCTTCATTCTCAACAAAGGAATCATGAAGCCAGATAAACTCTTCATGCTGCCGGACAACTGAAAATTCATTTTGTTTAAAATTTGGTAAAGAGCTCTGCAAAACAAAAAGGATAGAGTGAATAAATCAGATTGAAAGTCACATAATAATACTATAGAAAGCCCAACTAGGCACAATCTGAAACAGGCGATGACACATTTTTTTTTGTTTTAAGAAGTTTTAAGAAATCTCTGGCAAGTCAAGACAAATGTTTGACAAGTCGTGTGTGCGTGCGTGTATAAATGCATACGTACAATCCAAATCAACCATTGCATTAATATACAAAGTGAATTCTTTGCTTATGTGACTTTCTAAAAAACTAAGTGCATGTCATTCTGATCTTAAAATGACTTTTACACATAAATAAAGCTTAGGCCCTTTCCAGACATGGGGGAGGAGCCGCGCGAAAACGCTACTCACCAGACTTCTTCAGCGTCCGGGCGAGTCCGTCGGGATGAGGAGCAGTGCGAGCTTGTCGCTCCGCACTGCTCCGGCATCCAAAATGGCGGCTTCCGGTTGGTGGAGGCTCTCCACCAACCGGAGAAGCTCGCCAGCCTAAAGCCTGCCCCCGGCAGATCTGCAGGCATGCACTAGTGCACGCTTGCAAATCTGCACCGGAACACAGCGACGGAGCGACACAGAGTTGCCCGCTCTGTGCTTTTTAAAAACCTCTAAAAAGAGGTTTTTAAAAAGCACGCTGCGCAACCAGTTCTGGTCGCTTCGGAGCGGACTGAGGTGTGGAACTACAAAAAGTAGTCCGCCCCAGTCCACTCTACGGTACAGAAGACCTCCGTCGGAGGTCGCTCTGCACCGTTTCAATTGCCCCGTGTGGAAAGGGCCTTACTGACATCCAAATGGTGTACTTGCAGTCTTGGATGCCAAACTTATTATTTCCACTTTTTAAAGTTACATTATAAATAGAAAAATAAGCAAACAATATGGTTTACCTTTGTATGGACAGTAAATTTCACTTTGTCCCTCTCACTTAGAGCATCTGAAATGTCCACCTGCAAGGCAGCATCAGTCTGAAGATCTACAGTGACTGCTCTAAGCTAAAGAAAGATCAATGGTTTTATTAACAGCCATAAAATTAGAATAAAAGTAGTTTAAATTACACTTTATCATATGTACTTTAATTTAGAAATGCAACAGAAATAGACATATCATAATGTTAGACATTAGAAATTAGAGAAAGCAACTGCTATGCTATAGAAACCAAAAATTCTTCAGGTCTTTCTCAGAAGCTTTTAGTACACATATATAAAATTAAATCTTCCTAAGTATACTAATTAAAGCCCAATTTAAACAAATGGTAGGTATACAAACATTCACACCTATGGTGAATATCAAACAGGTCAGTATTTAATGTAAAGGGCTCTTTTTCTATACAGATCCCAAGGTGACCAGTGTTTGGATGTCAATATTACTGCTTTGAACAGCATAGGCAACTTCTGAAATCTCTAATATAAGGAAATAAAAAGAAAGACAAGTGTAATTAAAGACATATTTCCATGCTTATCTCTACTCACGGTAGGCTTTGAAGAGGGATTAGGCCCCCTTCTAATAGCATTCGTCCATAAAACAAGAACAGCAGTAGACAAAATGCAGATGTAAGGCTGCTTTTGCACCCTTAGATTCCCTCAAACCATCTTTTAAAAAAAAAAAAGGGAAGAAGAGGTCCAACTGAGAAATCTTTACATGGAAACATGTGAGGTACACTCAGAAAGGTAGGATTATCTGTAGGTTCCTTTCAAATGCATATTTACTCACAACTTAAGCCTGCTGTCATCTCATGTGCAGAGTAATTTTAGGGGACAATCCAACTCAAAAGAAGTTTTAAGAAAGCCCATAAATATATATTCAAGGTAGTCTAACAAACCAACATCACCAGAATTGCTATCTTTGAGAAACTGCGTTGTGAGAGGTCTTTGTTTTATTCACACACACATATTCACACACACACACACACACATATATGGGGGGGGGGCTCAGTATCCTCTAGAGTTTGGTTCCAGGTCCCCCTGTGGATACCAAAATCCATGAATGCTCAAGTCCCACTGTGTACAATAGTGTAGTAAAATGGCACCCCTTTATATAAAATGCCAAAATCAAAGTTTCCTTTTGGGGTTTTTTTTGCAGGAGGGTGGAATATTTTCAAGCTGTAGTTGGTTGAATTCGCAGATATGGAAGGCTGACAGTACTCTGTTTTCAAAAACAGAAGTGGATGCCAACTTTTTGTTTGGCATTTCTGGCACCCCATGCAGCCCCCAGAGGTCCTCAGGATAGAAACTAGCCCCTGGACCAGTTAAGGTTGACCACTGTAGCACAAAACCTTGTTGTTGCACTGCAACAAAAAAAATTACAAAGCCTGCCTGTAAGAATGAATCACTATAAATTAAAGTTTATTAATGTTAATAATATTAATTTATAGTGATTCATTCTTACAGGCAGGCTTTGTAATTTTTTTGTTGCACTGCATACATTTTACATGCTTTTTTAACTATTTTTTAAACTACAGAAATACAGTCTTTTTAAGCATTTGTAAAATTCACTTATATTCCCATAAAGAGTCCCCCTCCCCATTGGAATTTGTGAGTTTGTGCACTGAACAATTATTTCCCTTTTTCTTCTTCCCCACCCGCTCCTCAGCATTGCTCCTTTCTGCTTCATCCTGCTTCGCACACCCCACCCATGCAAATATAAAGCAGGAGACAAAACTGACTGATATGCCCATGACTAATGTACTGAACTAAGTCCTGTTTAGCCACTGGTAGTGGAAAGGCTAGAGCAATTCACTTTTATCAGCTAAGAATGAAATCTCTGTATTAGATATGTAGTGTTAAATATTCATATTTCAGAAATGATTAAACTGGCTCTAGCCTCTTGATACATACAATGTACCTGGTACAAAGAAGTGATTCAGCCTGGAGATTAACAGCAAGATTAACCTATTTATTTGAGATTTACCTAGTCAGATAAACATAGTACATTTAATTTTTAATTAAGATTTTTTAAAGAAAGAAATCAGATTTATTTGTATCATGTATTTTTATCCAAACTGTTCTAGCGGAGGGACACCATCAAACAACACCATCCAGCTGGCAACCGTGAGCACACATTTCTTATATTTCAGTTTTCTAGATATCATCTCCATTCAGCAACTGTGTAGGATGTAACTTGAACATGATTAAATCTCCCCAGAATTAGGGCTTCAACTTCCTTTTCCCTCTAAAATACATACATACTCAAATGAGTGTTCCTCATTTCTGTACTGCTTTTAAAAATTACCTTATAGTTTGGATTGAGTACATGTACACATAATTTTAGACTTTTTTTTCCTTTCCAAAAAATCTTTCATGCATAATCTTAGCCTCAACATTTGACAATACAGAAGCTCTATTTTCAGGCAGGCAGTAAACCCAAACCTAAAACTTGTCTATCTTGGTGATCACATTAAGTGTTGGCTCATATCACAAAATATTCTGTAGTCTCTCAATCACAGTACACTTCAATGGCAGTGATTTTTGTTAGTTGCAATTAACTAAATCCAGGGTGATGTTGGCACTGTAAAGTCAGCATGATGAAACTTCCTATCCACTTCAAGCTATAATCTGAATCATACTGAGTAAGAAACTCACTAAACTCACTTCCAGGAAGATGCTCAGGCTCAACTTGCAAACAACAAGAAGCACTATCCAAGAAAGTATTTTTTCTAGACACTGAATCTTAAACAGATATAGTATTGAAGGTGTGGGGTGGTGTGCGAAACCATCATGTGGTAATCTGAGATCCAGGACAAAACTAAAATTCTGGTCCTACATTCTCCCAGTCCCAATGCTGTCAGTAGACAACAGTGTTATTTAATGACTGCATACATACAGTAAATGTAGCAATATATAATATCATATGCAATCAGACACCATTAGTAATATAACCAAAAATGTGAACTCATTAGATAGGAAAACTTACTTTAATAGAATGCAAAAGGAGTATTCTACAGCCTCAGGAAATGAGGAATTGCTGTACTATCTTACAAAACTATTTATGACATCTACAGTTAAGAATAGAGATTATCAAGCAACTATTAATTCAAACAAAACTTAAACAATCATCTAATAATTAGATAGCCTACTTTAATCACTCATTATATTTTTGCAAGCTTACTAATGAAATTATCAGAAAAAAAATTCTTTGAAAGTTTATTTTCTCCCAATTATAGGAGCCAGAAAATTGTTGTATAAATTAAAGATATTTGGAGAAGCCGCATGTTTAAAAATCAACAAAAGTAAATCATATATCATGACAAAAAATACGGAAAAGTCAGAGAAAGAGGAGCTAATTAAGATTAGTGGATTTAAGATCAAGAATAAATTAAAATATTTCGGCTCATGGTTTACGGAAAGCAACAAAGATTTATTTGAAAATAACTACAACAAAATCTGGAGAGAAATAACTAATGATTTGAAAAAATGGACTAATCTTCATCTATCTCCATTAGGCCGAATAGCAACAATCAAAATGAACATTCTACCAAAACTAAATTTCTTATTTCAAAATCTACCACTTATTACCAACGATAAACCCTTCCAACAGTGGAAGAAGGAGCTGACGAAATTAATATGGACAGGAAGAAAGCCAAGGATCAAATGGAAGCTACTGACAGATCAAAAAATAAGAGAAGGTTGTAATCTTCTCGACCTAAAGCTTTATTATTATGCCAGTAGATTAACATGGATCCAAGACTGGATCACCTTAAAAGATAAAAGAACACTGATACTAGAAGGCTCAAATATGCGGTTTGGATTCCATGCGTATTTATGGTATGGGAAGGCAAAAATAAAGACTTTTGCAATCATTTTGTTAGGAAATCCTTGTTAAAAATTTGGGTGGACATAAAAAAAAAGACTTACAACAAAATACCAGGCTGGTTATCTCCACAAGAAGCTTTCTTTTGCAAATGGGCTGTTGAAGAAGAGGACTGGATCAGATACAAAAATTTGATAATTCAAGACTTCAAAGATGAGAATAGGATCAAAACTCGAGAGGAGCTACAAAGTGAAGGCCTCAAGTTAAACTGGTTTCCTTATTTACTGTTGCAGGAACGATTTAAAATGGATTTAAAATTAGAAGGCTTTATATTTCAGAAAACTTATAATGAATTGGAAACAATAATTTTTACAAAAATAAATCAAAAGATCTCCTATTTTTATCAATATCTCTTAACCCGCCACTTAGAAGATGAAACTATAAAAGATGTTATGGTAAGATGGGTGAAAAATTTGCAACATGAGATACCATTAGAACATTAGGAAAACACCTGGAAAAATACAAATCAATATACTTGCTCCCAAGATTTGAAAGAAAACTTTATAAAAATGATGTATTGATATCATCTCTCTCCAGAAAAAAATAGACAAAATCTATTGGATGGGAAATAAAAGATGCTGGAAATGCCAGGAAAAGATGGGCTCTTATTATCATCTTTGGTGGACTTGTCCAGTGATGAAGAAATTCTGGATAAAAGTATACGAGGTTATAAAAGAAATATTTCAGATTACATTCCCTTTGTGCCCAGAATTATTTTTGCTGAATATACCTTCATGTTTGAAAAAAAAATTTAAGAAAAACAACTGAATTTTGCTGTACTTAGTTATGGCAGCGAGAATAAATTTTGCAAGAATCGGGAAATCAAAAAATACTCCAGATATAGACCAATGGCTATCAAAAATAATAGAAATGAAACAGTATGACCTACTTACCCGTTATATAAATGGAAAACAAATTAACAAACTGGAAGAAGATTGGGAACCCGTGATAACATATGTAAATAAGAGATGGGTTGTTAAGATATAAGATAAAAGAAATTATATAGGAAAATGTATATTTTAATTATTAGTATATAAATCATTAATTCTAGACGCTTTTCATATATATGGAGATTTCAAAAGTAAATAGACTTGAACTATGACATAAGCTTTTCCTTACACTGTGTAAAATGTGTTCAGATATCCAAATATGAAATGTTAAGAAAGGAATTATAAAGAAGAAGAAAGGGTGAACTCAAACTACTGATTATACTCAAATTGAAGATAAATAGGGAGTTTCAAGGATGGGTGGGAAAATGTGTGTAAACATTGTTCTAGGTTGATGGCAAAAGGAAGTCAACAACTATTTTTCTTTTATATGTTTTTACTCTTTATCCAATGTTCATATATGTCTGTATCGGTTTATTTTCTTAGTATCTGTTCTATTCTTTTGTTTCCTTTGTAGTGTTTTTAGTAAAAAGTTAATTTAAAAAAAAAAGAAAGTTTATTTTCTCCTGAGACAATAAGGTTATTAAGCTCATCTTGCTTTGCCACAGATCTTAGCTGATCCTTTACCAATTTCATTTTGCTAAATATATGTTTACTTGAAATATGGAGATGCAGCTGAATACTATTTTGTTTACTATATTTATATGCTACTTTCCACCCTCAAAATTTCAAAGCAGCATTGGTTGGGAACTGGGTCTCTCAGTCAGGGCTCTTGCTTTTCCCAAGTGTTAGTCCTCAGCCAAGGAATCGTTGTAGCACTCTACCCCACCTAGCTAAAACTCTGGGAGTTGGCTTCCTATTTGATTTCGGTTCCGTAAAGCCACTTCCCTGAAAATCAAAGGTGAATGTTCAGATAAGCATGACTGCATGTTGAGAACAGCAAACTGTACCAAACTTCTCAAGGAGTCCTATTATGACAACCTGCTGGGAAAATCAAGGGCAGAAAAATATTGAGAAAAAGAAACAAATGCAATGTAGATAAGAATTCTCCAAACTCAATGGTATTCAAGACCCAAAGAAATTCACTTCACTCATATAGCCTGTTAGTGATGGCTTGACTCTTTACAGAGAGAGAGAGCCCCCTGCTTTTGATCATTAATTTTCATTACATGCACAAATATTTTGGGACTCTTATCATTCTGGGATGTTGGGGCAATTTTCCTCCCCTTCCTCCATGAACGTTCAAAACAGTGTGTGTTTTAGGGTATTTATATAATTTAACAGTCCATCTGGAAGCAAACATTTAACAAATGGAAAAGTCTAACTTCTTTTGAACAAGAATGAAACCCTACAATCTAAGCATCTTAATCTAACAGATAATTCAGTAAACACAAAGAGACCTCTACCCTTGCCTTCTGAAGCAATATTTATCCAGCTTTTGATATGATTAATAGATATGTTACAGTGCAGAAGTCTTCCCCATAGCTATACAAAAAAAAAAGGAATTAAGCAGAACAAAAAGGGGACAGACCAAATTAAACAGATACTCATTACTTTGGGTCTGAAACAAGATCCAAAAGTGGCATAAAAGAGTTGTAGATATAGTGGAAGATTGGTTCTAGTGATGTAAAGGAGAGTCAAGCAAAACAAGAAACTTTCAGTATCCTGACTTCACAGCAAAGGTTCCACCAAAATGGAGTGCAGCAAACAAATACTGCCATGCCTAGACGCACACAGCAGATGAAGAAGTGGTTTTGATTAACATGGCTTCCATTTTGTCAAGTGGGCTGAAGCACTGGCTTGGGTCAGTGGACCTTTCAGCCACCCCCTCCCAACTATACTATATGTTCATATTAACAACCCACATGAGATCCCCCATCAAGTTTACAGTCTTGCTTCCGTTCTTGATAAGGTGTCACCCAGCAACGAGACTGAATCTAGAGGAGCATTCTGACAGAGTTGTCAATTATTTTATCAGCTTCTATTCCACACATTTTTAAGAGCAATTTGATCAGCAAATGTTGGCAGGTGATAATGTTTATCCGCATGTTAGGAAATGTACCACCTGACTGATTTTAGCAGATCAAGCTGCTCTTAAAGGTACAGCAGCATGCCCAGGACAGGTTTTTACCATGGTCAGTTGCAAACTCTTGTAGTCTAATTATCTATGGATTCAAGTTAGAAGAAAAGAGATTCCACCTAAAGCTTAGTAAGAACTTCTTTACTGTAAGAGCAGTTTGACAGTGGACTAGATTGCTGTGTAAGGGGGTAAAGGTAAGGCGGTTCTTTGGAAGCTGGATGGCCATCTCTCATGAGTGCTTTAGTTGTGTATTTCTGTATTGCAGGCTGCTGGACTGGATGGCCCATATAATGCCTTCCAACTCTATGGTTCCATGATCTAGAACAAGGGTAGGCAAATTTGGCTTCCTCTACGTATTTAGGGGCTAAACTGCTATAGATTTAAAACACGATCAGTGGTCTGGGATTATCAGAATGGTAGTCAAAAACAACTTGAGGACATCAGATTGTCTTTGTTGTTGTGTACCTTCAAGCTGTTTCCAACATTTGGCGAACCTAAGGCAAACCTATTGCAGGGTTTACTTGGCAAGTTTTGTTCTTCCTCTGAGAGTATGTGACTTGCACGAGGTCACCCAGGGGGTTTTCGCGGCTGGGCGGAGATTCAAGCCCTGGTCTGCAGAGTCATAGCCCAACACTTAAACCACTACACAACATGGGCTCTCTACTAGGTTGCTTACCCTTAAACTAAAAAACAAAACAAAAAACCAGTATCTCTCTTTCCTCTTCTCCCCACACAGCTTGATTAAAAAGTCAGTTCTGTTCAATAAAGCTGAATTTGTGATTACTTACTACTGTTTCAAATTGCAAGGCATTTAATGGGAACATCATACTACATACTTTGAAGATAAACCCTTATTTCTGTAGCAAATACTGAATCTATAAATAGAAAGGAAGCATAACTATCATACAATACTAAAAACAAGCAGATTTGTTCTCACAGACATTCATGGATTACAATTCACTTCATCGACTGGCAAACGTGCACATGGACATGAAACAAAATTCAGTTGTGCAGCCACAAATCAACATTTTGAAATATTTAACATACTCTGAGAGCATGTTCAATTATCTTCCTTTAAATTCTTAATAATCCTTAAGAGAACCACTTTCTAATTAGCAGGAAAAACAAACAGAAATCTGAAGAAACTCAGTGAAACTTAAGCAGTCACTTATTGTTCTGAATATTCACTTAACAATGCAATCAGTCTATATATTATAGACATGGAAACTCTTTCAAAGGAACAGCTCAATAATACAGATGGTCTAGAAATACATACAGAAAAACTGAAAGACCTGTAGAAACAGAAGGAACTCTACACTGGAAAATACATTTAGGAAAGAGCAGGAAAGCTATGAAAAATTATACAAACCTGTAAAGTAGTATCAGCAGACATTTTAAAAGACTGAGCTTTTCATTTCTGTTATCTTACATTTATATTTTACATAAATTTGCTTAGCTTTTAAACAAATCCCTAGGAATGATAATCTAAAGTCTGTAGTATCATAGCATTCTCCATGAACTTGTGCCCTGTTACTGAACTGCTGAAAGCAATGTTGGCATGGTAATTTTTGGAATCAGAACAAGGTAAAATGGGGTGGAATAACTAAATCACACACAACTGTCACAGCTGGCAAACATGGTAGGACTGAGATTTTCTTAATTTGTAAATGTAAGAAGCTTACTTGAATAACAGAGCCACACTCACAAAAATTCTCAAAGCATAATGTTGTAATAAAACTGGTTCTTTCATGAAGTTTTATTTGCTATTTCTAATTGTATATCTACTGTTTATTAAAGTTTGGCTAGCCACAAGATTCTTAGCCAATGCTATGGGTTTCTAGTACGAAATAAAGAGAAATGGTTTGCAACTATAGTAATAAATTAAAAACATTTTTAAAAATCGCACTGGACCTAGCTCAACATTCTGTTTTCATACTGGCCAACCAGTTTCTTTTAGCAAAGCACAAGCCAGCAACTAGAAAACTAGTATTTAGAGGGATACTTCCCACTCTTACGGTAGGTGGTATAGAGCCATCACAACTAGTAGCCCTTGACAACCTTACCCTCCCAGTCTGTATAGTATCTTTTTGAAGTAAGTCATTCTGGTGGCCATCATGATACAGTACTGAATTCGTCTAACTGTGTACTGTGTGAAGAAATACTTTCTCTTATCTATTCTGAATCTCTCCCATCATTCATCTTTTGCAGATAACCTACATTCTAGTGTTATATGTATTCACTTTTTCCACACCATGAGTAAATTTATCTATCATGTATCTCCCCCATTTACTCACCTTTTTCCCAAGCTAAAAAATCCCAAACACTGTAATTTTTTTCCCAACCAGAGAATGGGTGGGTGTTCCAGCCCTGACTGTGAAGTCCTTCTTCACGTCTTTTCCAACTCAACAATGCAGAACTATAGCCGTTATTCCAACTGTGATCATTACATACATATTTATACGAAGACATTAGAACATGAAGTTTTATTATAGTTTTTTTTTCTCTTAATGATCTGCAAAACTGAATTTGGCTTTTCCACAGCTGCCAAATGCTGGGTCAGTCTTTTCGCCAAACTACCCATCATAACCTCAAAATCTCCTTCCATGGGGCCACAGTCAAATCTGACCCCATCCACGTATATGTAAAGCTAGGCTCTTCTGCCTCAATGTGGATGATTTTATATTGAACCAGATGTGCTGTTTTCATGCCCATTTCTCCATTTTGGAAATATTCTTTTGGAATGCTTTGCTCATGGAACTCGTAAATGGCTAGTGACACAGGATTTACCATGGTAGCTACTATGCTGATTCTTCTTCAGCAAAACCTGTCCTTCTAAAGGGTCAATAAGTTTATCTTTAATAATGGTTTCTTTCAGATTACCTATAATCAATAGTATGCTAAGAGGCCTCTAATTTTTTAAAAAATGATGTTGCACTGGCCACTTTGCAATCACCTAGCACAGAAACTAATCTTAGGGCTACTGCATATTTTAGTTAAAAGGCCAGCAACTTCATACTGAACATTTAAACTCTTGGGTTAATACTATCTGGGTCAGGGACTTGTTTTCAATTTCTCAATAAGGTATCTAATGTCATGTCTTGTAAACACTATTTGCCTTTATTCCTTAGACTCCTTCCTATTAGTATTATTTTAGGCACCGGTATCCACCCTGCTTCTTAGGTAGTGAAGAATTCATTCAGGTTCTCTTCATTCTCTTTATCCTCATTTATCACATCTGAACTGGATTCCTACTTCTGATGTATGCGAGGATTTGTTAATTGTTGATCTTAATGTTATCAGTCATATGCTTCCCTGAATTATTTCTGCACATCTTGCTGTCTGCTTGCATTTCTTCATTGCGAATTTATGTTCATTTTTGTTCTTGTTTGGTCAAGAGTTCCCATTTTCTGGACAATGATTTTTTTCCCATAGGTTGATTGCTACTGTTCATAAATTGGATTTTCTATTAATCTTGAGGTTATATTTTACCATCAATAACTCCATCATATGAAAGAACGGGGGTGCATTATTCTGAAGAATTCTGAACAGCTGTTTAAGTTTGATGAGTACCTTGAAACTTCTAATGAACAGTTAATGGTAAAATAAATCCACAGTGCAATACAAAACAGTTATAATACTGTAAAGTCCTCTGCCATATCAAGTCACTCGCATGGAGAAAAGCTCATATAAATGGGTCACCAAAAACTGCTGCCACTTCAAGGTTATTCCAGTGATTACAATGGCTGAACTATTTGCTCCCTCAACTGGGTAACTGCTTTTACAAGATGACTACATCCATAAAGAATCTACTAAACTGAATGAACTGTTTGATAAGATAATAACATTAATTATGATCAAATTTTACATTAAGAAAGCCAGTAATAGAGCAACTGTCTAAGTTTCTGAACAAAATATATTACTCAGCATTTTATTATAGGTTAGAACAGTGCTTCTTAGGCTTTTTAATAGGAGGGACCAAATTTTTTTTTTCCTAACGTGCCAGGGACCAGTTCAATATTTGTATCCACTGGCTACAATAGTTTCTTTCTTTCTTGGAAATTTGATGCAGAGGAGTAGCTGGTGGCACGTTGAAGCTCACTGTTCCACTGACTGCCACTTAGAGTAGCAGTGGGTTGGAGGAAATGTTAACAAATGTATAATTAGATGAAATACAAAATGTAATATGGAAGTTGTATTAAGAATGGTGTTTATGACAGGGTTTGATGTTCATTTTTAATACACACATTAATAATTCTTTGTATTCATCTTGCATTTTGTTTGTATTGTACACACCAATTTTGAACTGAGAATTGAATTCTAAAAAAAATCATATGAGACAATTATATATCTGCACATACCCATTATCTGCAAAAAATGGCCCGAAAACCTTTTGGTACAATTAAACTCGCCTTCTGAACTGGGTAGCAGTTAAATGACATCATCACTACCACCCACATGCTAGGAGTTATTGAAGTTTCCAGCAGTAGTTTGAGCAACCTATGAGAAGTCATCATTGAAGGAAAAATGAAGGCAGCCTGAACACTCTTACAAAATGCATGCCTGGTACAGGATAACCATGGCTAGCATTAACAGCAAACAGAGCAAACATCCACAGACTACTACTGATTCTCAAAAAATCTAATACAACAGAAGTGAAACATAACAGAATTTGAAAGTCATAACTTCATATGTCTAAATATGAAGGGGAAACAAAAACAAACAAAAGAAATGAAAACTAGGGATCTCATGACGGCTTAAGCACAAATTTATTATGATATTTGTTTAGAGATCAAATGTTTTACCCCCAGAGCAAATCTCTTTCCTGAAATAAGAAAAACATAGAAGCTGAAACTTTACTGAAAACAGTACTGAAACTTTAAATAGGAAATGTTTAAATTCTCAGAACACTGTCAGCACTTATGCACGAATACAGGGTGTTTACAGAACTCTGTCCTAAAACTATTTATTAGCAAGAAACAAATTTTGTGGGGGGGGCTAGCAGTGCTGCTATCCATTAGTGTATTTATCATCACAAAGCAGTATTAAAGCATTGATACCACTAGTTTTTCTAAAAAATTTTAGATATGCCATATGCTTCTAAAAACCACTTCTTTAAGACAGTATGGTTAATACAGCTGGCCCACCACATTCACTAGAGTTAGGGGGCTCAGGACCCAGCGCAGAAGTGGAAAAATCGCAAATACCAGAATATATGTGTGTGTGCAAGTCCGTTTGTGGGAAAAGAGACAAGCTATGGTGGGGAGAATGGGCACTCAAATTCCAAACAACGTCCTTTGACTTGGAGCAGGATGGTGGCCCTATACTTCCTCTCTCACACCCATCTCCTTCCTTGGGTGGGGGAGCATCAGGAGAGGGTTTGTGGTGCTGAGAAGTTGGGCTCCTCAGCAGGCCAGGCAGCAGCTGGTAGAGGAGGAGGAGGAGGACCACCAGAGGTGGGTTTTCAAAGGGCTGAGTGGCCTCACTGGAGTCGCTGACAGGGAATATTCCCCTGGAGAAAAACACGTGAGGTGGTGGGGCGCCAGGGGTTGATGAAACTCACAAATAATCAAATTTGTGCAAGTTAAATCCACAAATGTGATGAGCTGACTATACTAACTAAGTATCTGAAGCAGCGAGCTTCGATTATTTTTCCAAAACTACTCCAGTTTCATTATTTATTCCACTAATTCAGCTCTGTTCTCTCTTAATGTGATCTCAGTAGTAGTATTTTGGGATGAACCACGGCATCTCAGCCACCAAGAAAAGACGATTTGAGGGGAGTAAGTAGTCTCAGCCTGTTAGGTATCACCAAGTCTGGTGAGACCACAGAGCTTTGATATGTCTAAATCTGTGCAGGATCATGTGTTGATTTATCATTCAATACATCTATTATACAGAAGTCAAATTTTGTGAGTGATCTTGCCTGTCTGCATCAGGCAGCCAAAGACCCCATATGATTGGCTGTGTGAGGCAAGAAAACGTCATATCATTGGCTGCCTGAGAAAATTCTATGGAATCCTGGGGTTGGCAATTCAGGGAGGGGCTTTCAGAATTCTCAGCCAGAGAGCTCAGGCCAGTTGCTATGGAGACAAGGCCCTTCAGCAATGAGGAGGGCAATGTATTCCCTCAGAAACCCAACCTCTGTTACGTTAACAACTTCGAATACAGATTGGATTGGGGAATATGGGGATAAATTACAGGTACCAGAATAGGCAAGTTGTTATGGAGACAAGGCCTAGCAGCACGAAGGAGGACAGTGTACTCCCTCAGGACCTCAAACTGTGTATACAGATTGCCTTGGGAAATATGGGGGAAAGTTACAGATACTAGAGAAGACAGTCTGCTGAGTTCTTAAGAGGAAAACAAAATCCCAGCCAATGCCAGGAAAACATGCTAGTAGTTCATAATTATAGAAAGTTCTGCCTAGATCACACTTAATGCTTAATTGATAAGAGTGATGTTTCTGAGGAATTCTAATTACAAGACATTCCCTTCCACAGGAGGAAAAAAAGGGGTGAAGCAATTTTTGAAAATTCAATTAAGATCCTACTTCATGCTGGGGCAGAATTAAGTCTCTGCCAGTGTACCCATGAGAGGCAAGAGAGGTCTTTCCCTTATCTATAACAACAGTCATGGCTGCCAGCTGCATTTGCTCCTCCAGGGCTACTGATCACAAGTAGGGAAGCACCAAGGCTTGTTCCACCTTCTCTTGGGCCCCCACCCCAGCATAAGGAAGCTCATTCTTTCCTCAGTGCTCAAGAGAAGCTAAAATGAATCCAGGCACACCCCTGCAAAGCGATCAGTGGCTGGGGAGAGGGAGCTGTGCCTGGCAATCTCCTGGCTGTTGTCAAACACTGAAGAAAGAGGTACTAAAAGGTGTGACAAAGTCCATATGCAGACATGTGTGTATGTGCCATCAAGTCCCCTGTCAACTTATGGAGACCCTATGAACTTCATAGGATTTTCTTAGGAAAGGAACGCTCAGAAGTGGTTTTGCCAGTTCCTTCCTCTGAAATATAGACCACAGCACCTGGTATTTGTTTGTGGTCTCCTATTCAAGTACTAATTAGGGCTTGTCCTAGCCCCTAGTTAATCCTGCATATGTCACCAACAGAATTCCAGTCTCCCCCTTTCTGCCACAGCTCTTCATACCCCTGAATACCTGCTTCAGAAGGTTGGGGGACTCCCTGGAACAGTCCTGGGGTACAACAGACAATTGATCTGAGTCTTCTCTCTCTTCCCTTCCCTTGGATTAGTCTTCCTTCTTTGGTCTTTAGAAGCAGCTCTTCTGTTCACAAAAAACCCTCAAGATTCAACCAGCTGCTTTCTTCAAAGCAGGCCAAGAGGGCTCTGCTTTAATTACATCAAGAGAAAACAAAGTGAAGCAACTCCACAAAAGCCTTGAAAATTTCCTTCAATATTTAACAAAAGTGTGTATATGCGCCTTCAAGTTGCTTGTCAATTCATAGCTACCCCATGAATTTCATAGGGTGTTTTTAAGTAAGATGTTGACAGAGATGGCCCTTCTCTGAAAATTGTTGGCAGTTTCCTATCCAAGTACTAATCAGGGTGACCTTCCTTAGCTTCCAAGATCAGATGGGATCTGGTGCCTTTAAGATATTTAAGTCCAATATAAAGAGGGAACAAATTTTAGGCTTGCAGGGTCTCCTTTTTCTTTTTACTAGAGGCCCCAAATTGAGCCTACTACAGAAAACAAACAAACCTTGCATTTAGAATTTTGAATCCAGGAAATTGTTCTGAGTATTAAAAGTGAACAGTACTCATAGTCCTCACACAGAAAAACAGCAACTTTTATTTACCCTGCAAATACGCATTCTTAATACTCCAAGGTTTCCAGATTTCAGCAGTAAAACTAGAGTAGAAGATCTTTTTGCTGTTGCTGTTAATAAACAACTGGGAATCAGAAATCCTTGCCAATCCACTGCATATTACCTGAAGATCTACCCTAGAATGCCCATTAGTATCTCAGTCTCAATGGCTGCATAGCTTGATGTTTCTTCTCATCGTGGTCTGGTAGAAGTCACATGGAGTTTCACTAAATATTTCATTTTTACTGTTGTTTATATAATTGCCTCAATGCATAAACACTTTCTTACAATTTGCGAAAAAGTGTGGCATTGTGATTAGCGATATGGCATGATAGTCCCAAGTTCAAAATTCCACTCCAGTGCTAAACTTACTAGGTGACCTTGGGTAAATAAACTATCATCTTCACCTATTTTACAAAGTTCTTGTAAGGATAAAACGAAAAGGGAAGGAAATATCACCCTGAGTTCACCCCATAAGAAAAGTGGGTAAAAATTCAAAAAGCAATTTCCTTTCAGAAAGAAGCCAGGCACTGCATTCAAAGCAGTTCGAAAGACAGATTTAGTATTTTGGAGTGCTTATGCTTCTCTTCTAGAAGAAACATTCAGTAGGAAATTAAAATGCCACACACAGCCTATTAAACCAAACTGCAGAGGTTCAGTCTACACATACCAGTTTAGAGCAAATCGCTACAAAAACCTGATCAATATCATTCCAGAACTACAGTCACGTTTCAGTTGAGACAAACAGTTAATTTAACCACCGGGGAGCGTAGTACCGCAAATGAATAAATGCTGTGTGTCCAATCAGAACAACATTAAATACATTACTACTACTTCTGCATTCGTTCAGAATGTACGCTGTCCGTACGGATACTTAATTAGAGATTACAAATCAGAAAGGGGGGGGGCTCCCTAAGAACAAGCAACCAAACCCCAGCATAATTCTGCACCTGATTCTCTACTGACAGCCAGCAGTACTCAGGCAGCCAAGCAACAGCGACTGCAAGGAACCCGAGCCGCAGCGGCTTCCAGGGGGAGAAACCGCGGAAGAAACGCCGCCGACGCGCCCCCTCTCTCCAGCCAGGCTTCCCCACCTACTTTCCTACACGGCAGGCTGCTTGGGGGGCGGGGGGGGGGATGAAACGAAACCTGTAATGTTTTCGGGGAAGGGAAGAAAGAGGAGGAAAGCCCCTCTGGGCCGGGGCGGGAGCACTTACACCTCGGTCCTCCTCGGAAAGGAAATCTGGGCCGTCGTCCGAGCCTTCCTGCTCCAAGACAGGGCGGAGGCGGGAAGAAGAGACACCGGCGGCGGCGGCATCCACCGAGGGAAGAGAAAAGGAGAACAAAGCGGGCAGGTTAGCGAATGCACCTCCGACGCGGCCTCCTCGGCCACCCTTTCCCCCTCAGCCTCAACGCGGCGGCAGCTCCCAGCGAACCTACCATCATGGCTGCTCCCAGCCCGTTCTCCCTCAGCGAGCGCAGGCCTAACCCACCAGGCAGCCCAGACCGGAGGAGGGGCGGGATTAAGGCGGGGACAGGGGGCGGTGGCTGCGGCGGGAACGAACAAGGAGTTGCCGCTGAGTTTGCGCCAGCCCTGAGAAGCGGCGGGGAGGCCGCGGCAGCGGCGGCAGCTTCCCTCGGGCGGATCGGCGGAGGCGAGGTGAAGGCCGGCGGCAACGGAGGCGGCAGCGGTTCATGAAGCAAAGCTACTGGGAGGACTTGGACTTGCAAACCCCTGGAAAGTGCAGCCGAAGAGGTGACCGCAGGAGGTAACCTAGCAAGCAGATGTCGAAGGGCAAGGCCATTTCCGCACTAGACTGTTATAGCGCTGTTATTCCACGTTCAACCTCCTATGGAATCCTGGGGTTTGCAGTTTAGGGAGGGGCCTCAAACTGCAAACACCAAGATTCCATAGGAGGTTGAAAGTGGAATAACAGCGCTATAACAACCTAATGCGGAAATAGCCCAAGTCTGCCTCATAGATTGAACTATACCTCAGAGCTTGGAGCAGCTATTTATTTTCCGACTACAATTCCCAGAACTCCCCAGCAAGCATGGCAGGGGCGTGTGGGGATTTGTAATCCAAAAAGTAGAATTTCCATTCTCTTAGGATGATGCAGAATGCAACTGTTGTGGGTGTGAACATGTATCTCAAATGCCGCCTATGTCATAGACACAGATCAGAGATGCCAGCGGTGATACTCCCATGAAGTACTTTGTCCGTGCTCTGCTTCCAGTATTTGGATCCTGGGAAGGAAATTCACATTTCACGTTCAAATTGTGACAGAGTACACTGAAAATTAAAACAAAGCTCCCATCCAAAATCTGCTTACTTCAGAGTGAACTGTGCTAAAATCAATAAGGCTTCCTTCAGAAAGAAGTGCAGAGGCAGCTTCAGTTTCCTGACTCATTGCAAACAACAGTCAGTCATCTCATGCTATTCCAGAGGGTCCTTGACCCTCAGGAACAGTTGAGGGGTATTCAAGGAGCTGTTACTATATGTCAGTGACCTTTAAAAACTGTTTTAAATTTATGTTTGAAATATGATTGTTTAATGATTATTCTATTCATTGTTTTAAGCTGTATTTTAACTCAAACTGTTAGTTGACTATTGGGTTGACTATTGAGTGAAAGATAGAATATTAAATAGATAAATAAACCTTACTGATAGAGCTCCATTTGACTGTCCCTGTATCTAGCCCAGGATATGAGCATTAACATGTAATATATTAATTCTCTCTCAGGAATTTAATGTTAGGACAGAGGTTTCAGCCAATGAACTTTGTGCTTCTTGAATCCTCCTCCACAGTATTGTTTTTTTCTAGAATTGCCATTGGCCTGGCATCAGAACATGGTGTCTCCAAGGAGCTGCCATAACCCAGCAGAATTTACCATCTCATATCTGTCTGCCCTGGTTGCACTTTATGGTTTTTCTGGTGTCCCAGTCACCAATTGAGTTTGGAAGAGCCACCATTACAGCTCTCAGGATTCCTTACCATTGACAATGCTTGCTAGGATTGGTAGGACATGCCAATAACATCTGAAGGAGTGCATTATTCCCATCCCTGTCATAGATTGACAGGAGAAGAGTGTGTAGGAGTTAAAATATCAGCTCCCCTATGCTTAGCCACAGAGTGCTCTTTCTATTGCTAATGCCTGCTATTGCGGCTTGCACTTACCACTTCAATCCACTAGGAAGCTCCTATAAATATAGGAAGGGGCCCACCCGAACATTGCTACTCAAAGTGGTGGTCTGTGTACCTGTGTTGGTCCACAAGCCATTGGCTGCTGGTGTATGAAATGTCCGGGAAAGAAACATTTGTTATCCATGGACACAAATATGGTACCACTGCCTGGTACTTCAGGGGAAAAAATTACTAAACCAGTGTATCTCAGGTTAACTGATGTGGACATTTGTTTTCCTAATGCACCAGAGACCAGTACCATATTTGTGCCCATTGGGTACAGTTGTTTCTTTCTTTCCTGGGAACATGCCACAAAACCAGCAGCAAATGGCTTGGGGGCAAGCAGTGGTCCAGGGACCACCACTTTGAATTGCACTCCACAACAGGAAACTCGGCCAGTCCCCCATTCTACAATCTGAAGTTGTAATTGGATGTTTTAGTACTGCATTTTCAGTAATACAGACTTAATATTATGAATTAATTTCTGTAATATATTGGCTTTGTTCCACCCCTTTTACATATTAGGTTTCTACATTTGATTTATGCATTCCATTACTGTATTTTTAAAATAGAGAGCTAGCATGGTTTAATGGACTACAACCCTGGTGACCAGGGTTAGAATCCTCACTCAGCCATGGAAGCCCCTTGTGTTACCTTGGGCAAGTCACATTTTCTCAGCCTCACAGGAAAGCAAAGGCAAACCCCCTCTGAAGAAATTTTTCCAAGAAAACCCTGTGATAGGTTCACTTTAGGGTCACTATAAGTCAGAAATGAATTGAAGGCATGCAGTGACCACAATTTTTAAAATAAATTTTGTTTTAAGGTATTGGAATTATAAAACTGCACTGAGATTACAGAACTGTAGCCTGTAGAATAAATTATGCATTGAAAGACAAACTTCAGGAACACTGGAATAAAGTAAGCTGCCTTATATTGGGTTAGATTATTGGCTCATCTAGCTGGTATTGTGCTCTGATTCCCATTGGTTTTTCAAAGCTTCAGTTAAGGTGCTGTCCTAACCATATGTGGAGATCCATGCTGTTCCTTAATGGTGCTCCATCCAAACACTAACCCAATGCTGCATAAGAATGCTCAGGGTTCTATGGCATAGAAGGCAGAGTGCTATATAGAGAAAACAGAACATGGTGAACAGAACATTTATTCCAGGACCCAGCTTGGATGTCTTATGCAAAGAATACTGCAAAGATTGCAGGGGAGAGGATGCTCATTAAGGCATCTGGGTAGGTTAGCAGAAAACATGTGATTTGGACCAGCTGAAGAACAATTAGGCATCTTCCTTTTGGAAATAAATGCTTAAGTCAAAAACAACACCAAACCATATGACACAAGCCTGAAGACCTGTGGTGGGTTGAGTGAGCTATGCAGTTGTTTTGGGTTCCAAGAAGAAGGAAATGCTTCACCTTAGTGGCTCATTGTTTCTTGATTGTACTGTCTCCAGTATACTGGAACAAAAGGAAAAAAAAGAGGGGTAATAGTGTACTGCAACTATTGGGCAACTGGTTCTTGCAGGAACAGTAGTTTCTGCTATTTTTCCCTTTTCAGAGTGCATGTATATTTGCGGGGGTTTTTTATTCTGATATTGAATAACATGGCATTTCCTGCCATTTCCCTCTTATAAAAGTTCTCCTACTTCCATGGTATTCCTCATTCATATCTTGCCACTACATGTGTAGCACCAGTCTTGTTATAACCTGGAACGGTAACCATGTAGCCTCCCCAGATGCTGTGGGACTGTAGCTTCTAGCATCCCTCACCATTGGTTATATTGGTTAGGGCTGCTAGATCTTGTAGTCCAACATCTGGAAGACTGTATGATTCCTACACAAGGTAACCCTGTGATAACCAGAAACTTAACAAAATGCTTCTGTACGATTGTCACCATAACATGTGGCAGCATCCCTCTACAATGGACTTACACATTTTATCCATTTATCAACAATAATAATAATTTTTAGTCATTTGTTAATTTCCCCTTGATAGCCAATGGAGACACATAGCAGCTCTGGACTTTTTGTAGGAGGGTATTGATTCAAACCTGAGTTGTAATAGGTGGTTTCCAAAGTGACCTAAGCAAAAGCAGGACCCTCTCTGAAGGACGTATCTCAGCTGAGTGTTGTCTTCAATGAACACCACTATTATTTAGGATCTGCAGTGTTTTTACCCTGCAGATTTTAGCTCTTGAGTCTGTGTTAGACTGTGCTAGACCTTGGCTGTCTGGCAGTCAGGAAAAGTATACACAGTGTATTGTGCTCTGCTGGCTTCCTGTTTTTCACAGAAGGATGTTCTGAGGGAAAAATACTTTACTTTTCCAGGGATAGTGTCTGAAGTGCCAAACAAATAGTATTCCAAACTGCCATGTGGCAAAACATGTGGTCAGGTTGTTTCAGAGAAGTGTAATGCTTTCCTTTCCTACATTAATAGTACCTTTGAGTGGAAAGAGTATTTTTTAAAAAAAGGTCCTAATGAGGAGCTGTTCTTCTTCAATTCAGATAAATCTTGCTTGCTGATTTCAGGTGGTCAGTGTTAGTGAGTTCATAAGCAGCTTATAGTTTAAAAATTGTGAGTTTTAGCGTGCTGAAAAATCTATGAAGTAATGCTTAAGAAGGTGAGTGAAGATGTCATAGCTACAGAGCCTCTTTTAAAGATGGGTGTTTTCTTCCTTGCAACACAGTTCTTCAGAGGACTACAAACAACAGTTATCTTGTAAAACTAGGCAGCCCTGACCATCTCTGGGCAACAGCTAATACAAGAGAAAGGAGAAAAAGGGGATTGCTGGCACTATAGGAAATAAATAAAACACAGCTATGTGTTTTGTTCAGGTACATTCATTTTCTATCCATGTCATTTTTACTGCTGCATCAGTGTGTGTTCTGAGTAACAACCTGAGATGTTTAGCTTACTCCCAGATCAACAGTTCACAGAGAAGTAATAGTTTAGTGTTTACACTATACATTTCTAAATTGCAAAATGTTTTTTTCTGTGTAAAAACTGTGTTCGTTTTATGTTAGTATCACCACCACTATATAGTTTAGGAGTTCAAACTTAGAGAAGTGGAGTACAGGAACTTTGGAATGCAATTTCTGTTTAATTTTGCAGTATAGTATATCCCCATATCCACATGACTGGTATATGCAGTTTCATGTATCTGTGCTGAAAAGTGGTTTGAAAATGTTCTCATATAAATATTAGCCAAGCCTGGGGCTGCCCCACCAGTGGGTTGCTGCGGATGGTGAGGTAGCAGCAGGAGGTGCAGGCCTGGCTTGTTTACAGCACCTGGCCAGGCTTGAGGTCAAGGAAGCAGGCCTCAGTGCCTCACTGCTGCTCCAGCACCACCACCTTGGCCTCAGAGATGTACCACTGGCCCAGGTGGGCCAGCTTAGCCACATATTCAGCAAAGAGTTTGCAGAAGTCTTCACCCTGGAAGACCTTGGCTGGCTGCTCTGCTTCTTTACCTGTCTGATCTGATTATCTTTGGTTAGTACTTTATTCCCATTTTATTCCTCCACGTGAAAATCATAACTTGGTTAAAGAATTAGAAGTATTATCATGATTATACTTTACTTAACAAGGATTTTCCTTCCACAATGGAGGGCACAAAAAAATGGAAAAGCTTTAGTTCTGACACATACAAGATGTTCTTCAGAAACAATTTGCTTTTGTTAGGTTAACCTGAGTAAATGCCCTTTATTACTTGCCAGTGTTCTTTAATGTCTTGTGCATGAGAGGGAGGATCTAAGGACCTAAATGTTATAAAAAGGTGAAAATAAATACAGTTTTCACCCTTTTGGTACATATATTTGAATACACAGAGCTGAGCTAATGCAGTGATTAGGCAAGAATAAGGATGAGAATGCTACACAGTTAGGTCCAGCCTACAGGATTAAACTTCCTAAGAACATCAGCTTTCATTGGAAACACTAGTTTCTATCTATTGTGAAAGTATGCTGGAAAATGTGTGAGCAATGCCTGATAAAATCAAAAGTACGGTAATTGGGGGACAACTTTTTCAATGGTAGCGCTTCACTGCCCAATATAACTCCTTTTCCTTCCCCATAACTTGTATGATTCGCTTCTCATTAACTGTGAACATTGCAGAATTACACAAAATAAAAATTCATACAAATGTACATAATTATATAGGTTGCAAAATGCCGTTTTCCTTGGCGCACATGTTTATCTCAGGTTTAGCAGACTATACACCAACCTGTATGGAACTGCAGTAATCCTTCTTCTAAATCATCTGTAGCCAAGCCCATCCCTTCTCAGTACCAGTTTTGAGCTCACTTATCCACACAACTTCATTGCCCTCCTTAATGAGTACCAAAGAACCTAAACAGAGGATGTTAACACAATACATTTATATATTTAAGTCTGGTTCAGGAAAATTGGTTTTCCGACTGCTGAAATAAAATCTAGTTTCATTTCTCCTGTCTTATCTACAGAAAGGAAACATAACCTTACCCTGCCCCAGAACAAAAATAACTCAGCAATAAAGGAAAGGGGAACAATTATCTTTAAAAGAAATACCAAAAGGCATCTCTCTCTTTCTCTTTCATTCTTTCTAGACAGCTTTCCTCAAAAAACTGTGAAACAAGACAGTTTTAATGGGATAGATGCTAGAATCAGACAAATTGCTGATGGTTCTGTATAAAAATTGATGGGAAGTTAGTTCAGTAGGTCTCCTTTGGGGAAAAATATGCAACTACTTACCCTAACCAGAAAGAATTATGCTATGTCTTTTTCTGCAAAGAATAGCATGACAGTATGTGAAGCCAATCTTACTTATTCCACTAACTGCTGGGCAGATGTCAGGAGAGTCCAGCATATTACCAGTGCTATGCTCCTAATCACTATTACTGTATCTCTCCAAAACAGTAAGCATGACAGATTGCAGCCTGGGTCATCGTGACCTGAATTGTCCAGCATGCTGTGTGTATAAGGTAGCAGATTTTTATGCAATACATTTAGTCAAGTGAGTGTTGTGAAATAAGATTTGAATTCATAGGGAGAGTTCACAGTGCTTATTCAGAAAATGAGTATTTTTTTTAATCTCACTTCCATAGTGTAATGCAAATTAGTTGTGAAAATTAAGCTGCAACTCCCTTTACTGTCAATAGAAGGAGCTACAGATACAATTTTAACATGGCTATCAAATCAGGCAACATTTAACAATCTCAATTACTAACTGAATTTTCCTTGCATGTGTATGACACATGGGGAGATAGGAAAATCAACAAAATCTTCTAGTACGTTAAACACAAGCACATGGTTTGGCACAAGCTTTCATGGATAATAGCATCAGATGCATCTGATGAAGTGAACTGTTGTCCACAAAATCTTAATATACCAGTAATTTTCTGGTGTTTAAATTATTCTTTTTCATGAACTATAAAATCTGTCAGCAATCTTGACTAATAAAATCAACTTTAGGAGTGAAACATCATGGAAACTGAATGAGTGCAGAACCTACAAGCAGCTCTCTCTTAGTTATGTTGCAAGATATCTCAGGGTATGCTGTGGGTATATCTATTAATGGAAGTTGTTGTGGGCCTTCATGTCATTACCATTACTTCATGTCATTACGGCAACCCTAAGGCAAACCTCTCATGGGATTTTTGGGGGCTGAGAGTATGTGACATGCCCAAGATCACCCAGTGGGTTTCCATGGCTGAGTGGGGAATTGAACTCTGGTCTCAAGGGTTGTAGTCCAATGCTCAAACCACTACACCACACTGGCTCAATGGAAGTTGTAATTAAAATATATAATTTCATATAGTGAAAAACCACATAATTTAAAAAATATAAAATTATTATTTTTTCAACAGCTTGCATGTACCTATTGTTTTTGTTTATTCAATAGTGAGGGTGAGGATGGGCTTCTGCTCAAACCGCTTGGCTCTAGATATTTTTAAAATACTACTATTTTAATTTTTTAAATATACCATATTTTCTTTTTTAAAAAATGTCAAAGGGGTTTACAATGGTTAAAAAAACCTGAATACAATAAAGCAACTTAATAAAATGATTAATTAAAATCACTAAGGATGGTTGGCAAGTTTAACAATCAGTAATGCTCCTGGATGAATTTTAGATGATGGCAGAAACATCCTACACTAGCAACTTGCCTGATTTCAATGTCATCTTTCTACAAGGTCAGTCCACAATACCCTCCTCTGCACTGCAACCAAATGCACTGCACTCTGTGGTCTTTCTTCCCTCACAGGATAAAGTTGAGGTGATCTGTACAGAAAGTTCTCTGCAGGAGCACAACTTATACATTTCATATACAGAGAATATAAAGAAGAATGCTTCCTGAACACCTGATTTTCACATGAGCATTAGGAAACCAGTGATATCAATGACAGATGATATTGAATTAACTCTGTCCACCAAAAGAACTGTTTCTATCATTAGGATGGGGTGATTTCCACCACGCAGCCCTCCACACGGTCTCAAAATCTTCTCTGGAGAACTGGGGAACCTTTCAGAGCAAGTAGAGGGTAAAAAATCCCACCGTCAAAGCAGTAACATTGAATTTCATTTTGTGAGACTAAAAAATTAAGATGTTGCATGATAATTTATTACCATTACTAAATTCTATTTTCTGAGCTGTGATACTACAAGAATGTCATCATTCACAATAAGTTATATTTTAAGTCATTGCACAGAGACTATGGTGGGGCTGGAAAACTGAGAACAAATTAGCTTTGCAGGTTTAGTAACACTGTACTTCAACAGTATTTAGAGAAGTCAAAACAAGCTCACAGATACATGTACATGTTGATAGCCTATTACAGGAGCATACTGGATAGTGCCCATGAAAAGACAAAAACAAAAAGGAAACGAACTGTGCTAGTGCATGGTTAGAAATATGCTTATAGGTTAAATAAGAATTTTTTTATATCAACATGTCCATATCTGTACATACTGCAAAGGAATGGAGACTGTTGAGAGAGAGAGAGAGAGAGAGAGAACTGAGCCTGTATTTCTCTGTATTAGATTTGATTTTACTTAGTAACTCATTCATAAGTGATCTAGGCTGTCAGAAGTCTGAAGACTGGCAAGGATTTCTAACTGTTTAATGATAGCTGTAAAAATGACTTTCACCTTTATTTATTCTGCTGAAATGAAGAAAATATGGGGTCACCAGGAATGGAAAAGTGTGGGAAAAGAGTGTGGCCTCCATTAGTTCTGGTACTCAAGACAAGTTCCTGGCAGCAGATTTCTCCCATTTTGCTAATGGACATCTTGTGATTAGATCTCAGGGGTCTAGTAAAAAACAAAGCTGATTTCACAAATGTTGTGTTTGTCCACCTGACTAGTCAAGTGTGAGCAGTACAAATAATGTGACCTTTGTCAGAACAGCAACTTCCAAAGAAAACTAGAGACCTACAGGAAGACTGTCTACAAATGATGAACAATGTAATAGGAGGATCAATGCAAATGGAACGTGCTGGGGCTAAAGAATTTCTCACGTATATTAACAGCCCAACTGGAAAGTCCACCAAGAACAGCTCAGTGTGCTGTGGAAAATATTACTAAGTTAGAAGTTAATATTAAGTAAGTGGTATCCAATATTGTACTGTCTCAAAGTGAATCCACAGATGATGACTTTCCTGCCCCCCCCCTTCCAGCAGCCACAAAAGACCTCTCTAAAGGGTCATTGGCCCATTTTTCAGGAATCCTTCTTAATCTTCACCATCAGGAAGGTCCCCTTGTCCTCAGAAGAGGCAGTAAGGCTCCAAGGGCTGCCGTGGGAAAGAGGAGGAAGGAAAGCCACTACTGCAAACTGCTTGGCCTGTGTGATGTTTTAATACAGCCATGAAGCTGCAATTACCAATGTCATTTGATCTATGGCACATCCACATTTAGAATACTGGGCACAGTTCTAACTGCAGTTGCCAAGCCACCAGAGAACCTTTCATATCACGGAAGGCTTTAAGTATTTTGATGTCTTTTTAGTTCTGAAAGATTGGGTGGAACAGGGAGCTATAATTAAGAGGTTGTAAAATTATGATGTAAACAAAAGAATTATTACAACTCAGATTAATACAGCTAGGATAACTGGAAGTAGATTTGAGGCTGATAACAGGAAACGCTTCACACCCAGCATAATGAAATTAATTGTGGCAGCAGGCACAAGATTTGAGTTTAAAAAAAAAAAGACAGACAGATCTGTTAGCCAACATAGTTGCATGTTCCTTGCATGGACAAAAGCAGTATAGTTGGTCCTCCACATTCACTAGGATTAGGAATGCAGGACCCTTGCAAAAGTGGAAAAATCACAAATCTAAAAATTTGTGTATCTGTGGGAAGGGGGCTGAGGAACAGTGGGTAGAACAGGCATCGGGGTTCAAACCAGATCAGGGAAAAGGGGTGGGTCAGCATATAGCCCTATACCTCCTCTCTCTTATCCACCTCCTTCCTTGGGTGTGGAGTGGAACATCAGGAGAGGGTTTGTGGTGCTGAGAAATCAGGTTGCAAGCTGTCCTGAGCTGGCCAGGCAGCAACTGGTGGAGGAGGAGGAGGACCAGAGGTGGATTTTTAAAGGGCTGTGCAGCCTGATTTGAGCTGCCGATAGGGAAGGTTCACCTGAAAAGAAACATTGGGGGGACAGGGGTTGAAGAAACCCACAAATAATCAAACCTGTGAAAGTCAAACCCACAAATGTGGAGGCTCTGTTCCTTCTTGGAGGAGGACATGGGATGACTATTCCCCATCATCTTCCTGGCTTGCTTATGAGTACATTATAGCATTTGGCTGACCATTTTGAAAACAGAATGCTGGCTAGATGGATCTTGGTCTAGTGAATTAAGAGAGAGGGGGTGAATCTGACTCAAGATAAACTGGAATCTGATCTTAGCAGTTTCAGTAGTTCTATCCGCTTGTGTGGGAGAAACTGCAGCTGTTAAAATCGAACAATCAGGCTAAGATGCTAGTGTTTTATAAGGGGCAGAATGGCTATTATAGCATCATAACTACAAAGGCACTAAAACTAACGGAGCCTAACATTGATGAAAAGGATTGCCCTTTTAAATACATTCTGATCATGACAGAGCCAGGTGCATCAATGCAGGCATTATCTCTAATCAAAATATGGATGTAAAGAACTTGCCAATTTCTGTTCTGGGTTACAGCCACAGGTCTTCCACATGGTGCAGAAATGAAAAGAG
This sequence comes from Cyclura pinguis, assembly GCA_030412105.1. NCBI lineage: Eukaryota > Metazoa > Chordata > Lepidosauria > Squamata > Iguanidae > Cyclura > Cyclura pinguis. The sequence continues at coordinate 343,184,499 of CM059599.1, forward strand.
ATGTAGAAAAATAATTTGTGTATTTTTTTCCCCGTTTCCGTCCTGAAACTCTCTCACAAGACATTTGTTCCAAGCTGGCTAGAACCCAGAAAATAAGTGTTCCTCACAAGGGCTATGGACTGTATACTAGAACATCTTGCTGCAGTTCCCACTTGCTACTCCTAAGACCATGTTTTACAAAGAACTAGCCAAACAGAAGAAAGACAGAGTGGTATGTCTGGATATGAGTATGTCCACATAAAAATACAAAAAAATTCTCTATATTGCAATGCTGTATTACTTCAGCCACATTTTACAATCAGCAATTAATTTCCATAAATAAGGTTTCAAAAATACAGCAATCTGGTTTTCTGACTTACTGGAATACATCTGCCTATCATTTGGATGTGAATAAACAAGCTTAATCAAGAAACAGATTTGACTGGCAATTCTTGTGATTTGGAAGTTAATAATATAATAGGCTGTGTTACACTTAAGTTATTTTCTTTTCTGCCAAGCAGTAGTCCTATTTCTGCTGTCAGTTAAAATAGCCTGTTTGAATGACTGAAAATATAAATTAGCAATCTTCTCAGGCAAATGTATTTACACAATACACTAGTACCAGCTTCTATGCACAACTAAGGGTTCTACCCAGCAGTGTCATTCCACTAGCATAAAGCTTCTGCCAGTTATGGAAACATGTTTCATTGTTGGCCCAGGCGTGATATATAGTACTTTTATTCCATTTTCAGAAACACTTCTGTAACTCATTACAACTTCTAGGTGATACGTATGCTACTCATCCTGCCAATACATGTAAGAACACTACCAAAATATGCAACCCTTTAACAAAATGCTGCTCTTCCAATTAGCATTCTGCTAAAATACCCAATGGATTAACAGAGGACAGGAAATTGCTATTGATCTCTGCTGCTTGAGTTACTCACCTGCTTCACTGAAACGAATGCTTCACTTCTTTGTTACTCTCAAAAATATTCTCTGAACCAACTAGTGCTCTCAAAACTCTGAGTCACTAAAACAGCTTGACTTGAAATGGTGCAGAACTATGATTTTAAAAAAAAATTATATTAGCACAGGGAACAGTACGAAAGCAATACTGAGTCCCAGTTTTGAGGACTAGGCAGGTCCAGATTGTTTTGTTCCTTTATAAAGTTCATACAAACTAATAAAAATGGACAAATAAATAAATACCTTCAGCAAGGCTTAGAACAATTAAATACATCAGGTCTAGAATCCTATGTATCACAACAGCAATTTATACTCCTTTATCTACTTCTGCTTTTAACTTTGCCAGCAGAGATTTGATTAGGTTAGGGTGCCCAAATGAGAAAGAGTATGAAGTTCTTACACCCTTAAGAGCTATGTGGAAAAGAGACATTCAGTGTATCATGCAAGCTCTGCTCTTTTACATCTAGATGTCCTATTGCCCCAGATTTATCAGTTAACAAAGTCTCTACAATGTTACTTTAATCCTCTATATTAATAAAACAGCAGGATTATTTTGATCAGATTACTAGGTTACTTATAACTTGTTTGTTTTTATGAGTAACCAATACCACAGTTCTAGACTTGTTATTCACAAAGCAGCCTCATAGAGTTCAGTCTTACTTGCCTCAGCTAAGTATATGCAAGATTGCAGATATCCTTTACTAGAGAAAGACTGACACACAAAATTAAAGCAAACTATGTCAAATTAACAAAGAGCATCCAAAATCATCTCATTAGCATATTCAGAATTATCTTAGCAGCATACTCAAGCCACTCAGATTCTGTGCCTATTATATAGTTTTGTGGTTTCCTTCTAGAATCTGCCCATATATTTCATCTTCATATTTACAGTACTCAAGACAAACTTTTCAGCTTTCATATAAAAACACAGTATCTGCAGAGACTTTCAGTACTGTCATGAAAACTTTATTTTTTTTTAACCAATAAAGTAACTGAAGCAGACACCCAGCGTCCCATCTACGATGGGGAACATGCAAGATGCTCAGACTGTGAAGCTTTCTTTCAACCTTTAAGTCACAATGAGGCCTTCATCATTTTGCATGACAGAAAACAACAGCTGACAGCCCGTTTGGAACACATGCCAGCTGTCTCTCATTTGTTTTATTGTCCAAGCAATACGAGTTTTGTAGCAGCATTTCCAAAAGCAAGTTGTAGTTTACTGGATTGGATCTCAGTCAGTACTCTTTCAGCAGTAAACAAGTTTTAATTTTTTTTTAAATCATAATTATTATGCAGGGTTCTGTACTTTGTCAACACAAATAAGCTTGGTTTTACAGAAATTCATGTGGAATTTGGATAAGGCGTAGCTCGGCTAAATTTTAAAGTAAATGTACCTACAATATTCAGATATAAAGCCTCAGCATTTGTTCCAACATAATTTGTGAACACCAATGACATTACTAACAGAGGATTACATGAACTGAAAAACAGTGCTTTATACTGCATATGGGATAAACATTGGTCTGTACAGATTTTTTTAAAGTTTAGCATTCATTTTAAAGCATCTGGGGCTTCTCCAATAAAGCATTAAATCAGCACATTCTAATTTTAGAAGGGAAGCAGTACAATTCCTGATAATGATTTTTTTGAGCAACAAGTGGTGTTTTTTTAAAAAAACAGCCAGATTTTAATATTATAATTAGGTACATATGGCAGAATATCTGGGGAAGACATGGGATGGAGATACTTTCCAACCATTAAAAACCCTCCTGTAAATCATTTTACGTTTCCTTTTTACTACAAAACCATTAATATCTAGCCAACAGTCTGCATGCCTTAAGTTCTATAATAGAGGTCAGTCAGTACTCTAAAAGATATACATTTCAATTCTAATAAGTGAGAGACAGCTGCAAGCTTGAAACAGTGAAAAGTTCTACAGAGTGACTATCAGAAAACTAAGTCATTCAGTGTATAAACCTATTTAGTATTAGCTGCTTATTTCTTCTTAGACTTGAATACAGTCAATTTTATAGTTGATTTTTTATTCTTTGCCACCCTCTCTTAAGAAATTGTAACTGTTTGCAATTTCTGTCCTTTGATGAAAGCATTCCTCTTAGTGGTATGTACACTTCAACAGCGATTGGCTGCCTAGCAGAGTTCCTTTATGCATACCAGTAGAATCATGTCCAGTTTTGCCATTTGTGGAGAACTGATGACAAGATACAAAAGCATGTGTTTGCCATAAATAGCTCTGGCTAGCAGAGGACTGCTCGCACAGAGCAGATCAAATTCTCTATAAGGAGAGCAGTGCTTGGCTGTTAGCCAATCATGTTCCTGATGCAAGACTTAGTAGCTGCAAAAGCTTTCCAGTCCTATTAGCACAGAAGTTAATTGGAGAACAGTTGCCCTATGACCAGACAAAAGGTAGCATGTGCAATACTAAATAAGCACATAAACCTACGAAGAATATTCTGTAATAATGCACTACTTAGGTAATAATTTCCCTTATAAAGTTTCAGATATAAGCTACCTGTATGTTGCTGGTCTAATTGCTCCCTAACAATGGCAACGTATTAAGGTAAATAATGTGGGGAGGAGAGGTCCCTTCAGGTCATTCTTACAGTAAAATCAGGAATAATTAAAAAAAAAACAACTCATCACTAAGGTTGAGAGCCACTGTTAAATATCTATGAAAGGTACCACAAGGGAAAAAAGGCTGTGCAAAATGTTTAAATGTACATTTTCCAATGAAAACAAGGCAACATTCTGTAATAAGCCACAAGTTTTATTGCAACGTGGCCAGTGTATTTGATCTCAAAAACAGTGTTCCATTTAAGGCTCTTTTTATACAGAAACTGCCATTATGACTGATGTTTTACAAACATCTTTAGTGTTGCAGAACTTGTATGGTAAACAGATAGTTTCTACTTCTGTTCAGTAGTGTACATTCAACGGAAGAACAAAAAGGCATCATTACAGCTACTTCCTTTATAAAGATACGTATGTAATAGGAATGGAAACTGAGGTACTGCAACAGTTTGATGACAAAATTACAGAAATTAATTGGCATTCCTGGGGGAGTGAGGGGAGAAATCAAACATATTACAAAAAAGTGCTTTAAATGCATAGTGTTGCGTGCTGCCATGTCACACACACACACAAAAAGGCTTGTCAAGGCAGGTGAGGTGTATGAATGCACAAGAGCCTCATGGAACTGCAATCAAGTGCAACTGTTAAGTAATACTGAAAAGAGTCTTACCATTTGACCGTTGGACAATACTTTAAAGGCAATCAATTAGCTTAAATGTCTTGTTGCTTGGCTAGACTATCCACATCAACTATCACATTCATTGTACACATTTTCAAGGAATGCCCACATCATCAATTTTGGCTACAAATATGAAGGAAGGCATTCCTTGGAATCTACATAAAACTATCAAGTTTAAAAACAGTCCGGTGATCATTTGCAGACTGTTAATTAAATTATATTTCCTTCAGGTGTTTTGGATCTGGGAAGGTGGGGCAAAAGAAACTAATCCTATTCCAATTGAATGAGCTGCAGAAATGGAAGCTCCAGATGGCACTTGTCTGTCCTTTTATAATGGTTTTCCTTCAAGTGAAACTACCACGTTGCCTCCTAATTTCTCTCCCAGTGTTGAACGATCTTTAATATCATCCAAACCATTTACTTGCCACTCGTGTTTAATACCTGAAAAAAAGACAAATGAACGTTATATATGTATCTGCTTGTCCAGAATTTTAGTACCAAAAATGTACTCTACAGAGTCTTCCTGAGAAGCAGCGATGTATATATCAACCCACTTGTCTAATTTGAACAGCAGCTTATACAATGTACACATCCAAAAGGAAGTGTTACTCATTCTAAGCAAGTGACTAAATGGAAATTCATCTTAAGGAATATATACTGCTCATACCTGTAAATTTCTTTTTAATGGCATCTTTAGAGCTTGCGTAGATCATCTTGCTTTTTAAAGGGGCACTTTCAGGAGCCCTACAGATGGGGAGGAAAGACTTGTTATTCAATCCACTGATATTTGGAAACGAAATTCTGTTTTAACAACAATCCTTTGATCTACACACCAGAATATAAATACCAGGTCTTCTTTTTTTGATTCTTTTGTTTCATATGTTGCGTCATACAAAGCATATCGGCAATCATTCAGAGGTAGTAGCTTCACAAAGGATGTGTAAGGGTCCTCCACTGTATCACCAATGTCACCAACTAGTATTTGCTTTGATTCTTCTACAATTATTTGTTTTTTGTCATCACTTAAACAGAAGAGAACTGCTTTCTTTCTTTTTTTAATCTCTTCCTGCGTTGAAGATTTTCGTACTTTCATGTCATTAAAAACCTTGATAACTTCATCATTCACTGTTACTCCAGAAGCCTACAAAACAAAGTGAAACAGCATTCACTAGAATAAACTGAATGTACAAGCAAAACAGGAAGTCTTTAATGGAAGGCATTTTAAAGACTGAATATAACATGATCTATCAGAACTTGGATGCAATCTTATATACTCTTACCTAAGTGGTGCTTACTTCAGAGCAGATATATACAGAATTGCAGCATTAAAAAGCTAGAATTTCATTCTCAGTCTGACATCATACATTAGAACTTTCAGCCAACTACCTAGTTTTGGTTGAGATAGTGGTTTTGCCTCATTTGAGTGTGAATTCAATTGAATTCACTGAGTGATAACTGAGCAACCATGCTTGGTAATACATGGGTTATCCCCCCTTAACCAAATACAGGACAGGCAGTTCATCTTCAACTCTGTCATTATTCTACTTTTGTTCACTGATGTAAGCCTCCAACAGCAGAAGAAATTCCTTCTGTATTGTGTCAGGTTTAATATTATATATTTAAAATTCCTGGATTTCATTTAATTTATTTAATACTGGCCTATAAATATTCGACTGACATTACTATATCATAAAAGCATCAAGGACAGATTGTACAATTCCTCTTAAGAGCGCTAAGCCTTGCAAGAACTCAGCCTAAAAAATGTAACTCATACTTTCTTAACTGGACAGAGATGTTCTTACAGCAGAGCTGCAGGAACATGTTTTTTGGCTTCCCATTTTCATCTAACAGTAATATTGGAAAGTTATATATCTAAAACTGAGAGTGCAAAATCAGTGCAGAAGCCCCATGCAATTGTCCTACCTATAGTTGCGGGCCTTTAAATATTAACATGGGATGAACCCTCAACAGCAGTTTCCATGACACTGCTTTTGAACAGAAAAATCCATCAAAAAAAACATAAGGTGAAGGTACACTAAGAGTTTAAGGGAAGGTATATGCACATAGTGCAAGGGAAGTGACAGGCTAAAGTTGAAGACAATACTTATCCATTTCTGCTTTGTGCTTTTGCATAAGAAAAAAATCATTCTTCCACTCTACTTGTATTCAAATACTAATTCTTAAACAAAGCACTGCATCAAGTTATACAGTTTTATAACTCAATATTCACAGACTTCTGTAACAAACAGAACTGGCACATTTTATAGTGTTACCTTCTACAGAGAGATGAGGTAACACAGTTCCTTTACTATTTTTTTTCTTTTCTTTCTCTACAAGAAAAGTAAGGCACCTCTTTGTGCCATTAAGACAGTTATATTGTAATGTTAACCAAATACAGTTAAACACATTACTGCTCTTAAGTTTTATATTCAGAAATGTATTCCTAGGGAAATAGGCAGGCTCCAAGCTCCTAATAATCTACTGAAACCAGAAATATAGGGTTTTCTTATAGATATCAGGAGGGTAAGATGCCTCCACATGTTAAATTCCATACATGAGCCAAATTCCACCCATATACACAGAATGACATATACACTATTCAGATTTTATGCTTTCCCAATGAACGGATATTCTGCCCACAAATTATGATCAAAACACTCCAACAAAGGGAAACAGTCATCTCTGTGCTTGATGCTTTCTTTCCCCCATATTCTTGACAGAGACGAGATAAGCTAGAGACACAATGGAGAGAAACAAACCCAACTATGCGTCACTCCACCATCACCCTGCTTCCATCATAATCCCAATTAGAAGCAAAAGGCCATTCTATTCTTTCAACACACAAGGAGAAATTTCAATATAGCGCATTTCACTCCCAAATGAGAAAGGGAGGTCAACCCTACTCCGTCATAAGGATGTTTATAATGAAGACATTCTGTATCAGGGAGGCAGAGTAAAGGGGTGAGGCAAAAGCAGCTGTGCCATTTCTTGGCAAAGCAAAGGGCCCCAAACCTCACATATACCTTCTACCAGTAAGAGAATTGCATATCTATCTCTAGCTCCTCCTAGATGAAGGAATAAAGGCTGTCATCTCTTTTTCTTGCACGTATTAAAAAAAAAACTGCAACCAGAAAACACATCTTACTGTAACTCAAAAGGTTTAAAAAAAATCCTTACAATACAAAGAAAAGGGCTTCAAGCCCTGTTATATCCACCACACCTTAGACACGGGAGCCCTATTCTTGCACAAAAAGGTGGAGGGAAGGAACGCGAAGCGCAAGGCGAGGAACAAGAAGTCCCGCTATTTGGTACCCGCGCAGCGAATGGGCCAAACCCTGCCATCTTACGAAGCGCCTTTCCTCGCTCTCTTTGCAAGGAGAAGCCAAACATAACTCCGTCCTCCTTTTCTCTCTCCCTCATGTAGAGTGGTTGGGTTGTAAATCGCAACACAATTATCCACACACCCCCTCAAAAAAAAAACAACACACAGATAAAAAGCACCCGCTGTGGGGTAGAAACCTTCGCCGGCCCCAAGGCCCCCTCGTTCTCCGGTGCGCTAACCCCTCAGGGCGCTCCAGCCTCTCCCATCCCTCCCTCTCCCCGGAGTCTCAGACCCCCATTCAGTGAGCGGAGAGGGGGGGTCGCCCCTGCCCCCTCCCCCCCTCCACCAAAGCTAAAATTAGACTAAAATGGCCGCCAGGAGCCGCGGGGCCCGCTGCGCCCCTCTCAAGCCAGGGGCCGGTCCTCGCCGTTCCGAGCAGAGCCCGGCAGAAGCCCAGCCGAGCGGCCGGGTCCCACGAAGGGCCAAGCCCAGCTGCGCCGCCCTTACCATGGTACCGGGTCCCTGTCGCGGTGGTGATGGCGATGGCGGCGGCGGCGGCGGCGGCGGCGGCGAGGACTGTGCTTGCGGCTACCTACACGGCGGAGTCTGAGTGGCGCTCGGCGGCGAGCAGGGCTCGGCGGGCGGCGGAGGCTGGGCTGAAGAGAGGAGACGGGCGGCCGGGGGGAACGAGTGGACGGAGGCGGGGGGGGGGAGTGCGGTCACATGGGCGCAGCCTCCTCTCCCCACGTGCTGCAGGCTCTGCCCAACCTGCAGAGAGGGAAGGAGAAAGGGGCAGGGGGAGGAAAGAAGGACCACCCTTCCTCCTGAGAATGAACGTCGAGCAGGACTTTTTTATTATTTTTGCTGTGCTGTCTGGTGAAGACAAACCAGACTCTCCCGTCCCACCAACCAGCATCGCTCCATCTCCAGTCAACTGGGCTGGTTCTGGAATTACCCGCCTCACATTGTGGGAAGGAAAGAACCCCCTTCTTCTCACCCCGCGCGCCCGACACCCTCTTTTCCCAGCGCCACACCGCGCTCGTCGTGCCTGGAAGGTGGAAAAACAAGAGAACCGGTGCAGGCAGCACGGCGTCGCCCGGCGCTTCCTTTCCTGCGGTGTGCCCGGCTTTCTTCGGGAAGGGCGGGGACAGTTTTGGACCGGGATCGGCGGGACAATAATCTCCCGCATTATCCGCTCGCCCTCCCCACGCCTTTCGAGAAGGGGACGGCAGCGTCCCCGCCGCGGCTACAGCTCTCCTTTCTGCAGCCTCCTCTAAATCTCCTCCACCTTCCTTGTTCTTACTTGGGGGCGGGGGGCAGCTCCCTCTGCCACCCTGTCACAGAAAGGGGCGAGAGAGAGAGAGAGACCGAGAAAGGCGGCGGCGACGGCGGCGGCTCTTTCCCGCCTCCGCTGCGGCAACGGCCCGGCGCCGCTGAAGCAAAGTGGCTCAGCAGGACCGGGGGGGGGGGCTGGAAAGAGCGGCGGGAGCCTCCGCTGCTCCTCGAGCGGGCAGCCATTGGGACGGAGGGCTGTTTTTCTCCGTTCCTCCTCTTTTTCGTAGCCTGTGGTCGCTGGGATAAGGAGGCCCTCGTTACCCGAAGGGGGTGAGCAAGTTGGCGGGCCACGCAGCGAAAGAGGAGGGCAGAGGTCGCCGCATCTTCATCCGCCCTCTGGGCGCGAAATGCGGGTTGGATGTGGCGAGCCGAGTCTGCCGCGGCTGAGGAGGGAAAGAGCCCCAGGCGGGAATAGCAGCCCTTAGTCCTCCTGTGCGCGGACAGAGACAGATGCGAGGAGGAAAATTTGCGTCGGGAGGGAAGCAGGTGTTTTTGGGGCAGCGCCGGCGAGTTCTGTTTTGGTCGCTATGGCATTTCTTTCGCGTGAGGGCGTCGGGGAGGAACAGTGACATACAGGTGCGCCTGAGGAAGCAGATGTGTTCCTGGGCATTGTTTCTTTAGCAGAGAGTTGGGTACCAGAGGCAGAAGGAACATGGAAAGCATAGAGACAGGTTCATTTTCCACAGGCAGACAAAAAAGCAGTTCAGCATGTTTCAGCAAACTTTTTAATTCTGATGTAACAGTATGAACATGTGAAATGAAACTGCAAAGGCAGATGAGCCTTGCTTAAGAGAGCATGAACGTTTTTGAACTATCCGGAGTCCACTTGAAAGTGCCTTCAAAAATGCACCCAAGTTTTTTTTTTTCCTTTACTAGCCTCCACTTTTCTTATAATTTCCATTTCAGTGGGCAAAGTTACAGATCTGTAATTTTTAAAAAACTTGCTAGGTAGCTCCTAGTTAGGTATCTGCTTTCCCCTTTGGTCTCCGTTTATTCACAAATGAGCAGTAAGGTATACTGGAGTCAGCTGCTGTTTACCTTTCTTGTTATAGACAGGTACACACAGCTACAGTGCAAGAGGGCGGAATCTTGCTCTCTCCAAGCTCAAGTTTTGCTGCATTGTTTACTATCAAACATGATGCTGCAACCTGACAATGAAAATCTATATTCCTCTAGCCATCCTTCGGCATTCTCCCAGTGCTAAAAAAACTTCCAACTAAACAGAGGATGAGAAGAAAAGGGTGGCTGACTGGGCATAAAAAGACTTCTGTCAAAAGCAGGTTTGCTGTCAGAAGTTTTGTTACTAGGTATGGGTGTAACAATCCCGTGGCAAGTTAATGATTAACAATTTTATCATGGCCTGAGGTTTCATAGGGCACATTTCTTTAAGGTGCCAGGGGAGCCTGTTTTTGCTGCAGTAGCCTAAAAATCCACCTTGAGTCCCAATTTGGGGAAAAGGTGGGTACGACTAAAAATTACTATGATAATTATACAGCCACTCCTTCCAAAGCACAGTCCAGTAATTAACCTCTGTGATTTCTGGATTATTTTGATTCCTGGATATCACGATTTCTGGCACTTTTTGAATGCAGGATATTGTGATTGTTGGGAGAATTCTCTGATAATGGATGCCAGTGGAGACAGCCAGGGCTGACTAAAACTTCTTTGGTTTTGTTTGTCTTTGTTTTGTTGTTTTTGTTGAGACATTGTTGTCTGAGGCATTCTACCTGCAGAAGCCAAGCAGACTGGCAGCTGTGCTTGCTTCGACATTGATAAGGGGATGTGGTCTGCCACAGATTAGTTTATGGCAAAGTTAGGAATGATGCAGCTCTCAAAATGCTGTCTATTAAAATATTTATATCTTGCCTTCATATCACAAGATTTCACAAGATAAAAGTATATTTAAATGAATTTAGAAGAATTTAAAACAGAGGGGAATGATGTAAATGGTTGAAAAGCCCATTTAAAAACACCCAAGACAAATTAAAACAGGTTACAACCTAAACAAATTTTGGCAAGATTGTTACTTTCCAAAGGCTTTGATAATAAAGCCATATTTCAAGGTGGCACTAGAAAGAAGCCAGTATGGATGTCAATCAGGTCTCATAGGGTGAGCATTCCACAACCAGGGAATGCATTCTCTTGCAGGTAAAACACATAACAGTGCCTGAGTGTAACTCTGGGGCAGGTGTATATGGGGAATAGTGCTCCTTCAGGTTTTGAGCTCCCTAGCCATTTAGGGCTTTACGTGTCATCGCCAGCATCTTGAAATCAGGCCAAATGTATATTGGCAGCCAATGCAATTCCTTGAAAATTGGTGTTATATGGCTTCTATATGATGTTCCACTTTGCAGTTTAAGAGCTGCATATAGCGCTAGCTGCAGCTTCTGAGTTGACTTCAATGGCAGTCCCAAATAGAGTGCGTTGCAGTTGTCTGATCAGGAAAGTTGCCACTGTATGAACTGCTGTTGTCATGAAAGTTGCCAGTATATGAACTGCTATTGAGATTCCCCCCCCACACTAATTTATCCAGTTCCTGGACACTAATCTACAGAGCACTAATCTTAGCACTAATCTTAAACTTAGCATCAGTTTCTGTTCTCAGCCAGCCTGATTACATCATCCAGATCCTGGTCTACCTGCATATCTCTGACTGACAAGAAGAAGCAGATTGGAGTGTCATTGGCATACTGGTGGCACCCAACTACCAAACTTGTAATAACCTCACTTGTTGTCTTCATATAGATATTACAACATAGAGGATAAGATGGAACCCCATAGCACATAACAGATTAATAGGCATTGAGCTGAACAGTAGTTCCTCAGTACTGCTCTCAACTAGCCATGTTGATAGAAGATGAAAGACCATATCACAGTTTCTCCGACTCCCATCCCACAGACCCAGACAGGTTGGGTGACATGGTCAGTGGCATCAAGAAAACACTGAGAAATCCAGAAGGATCAATGGGGCAGCACAATCTCTGTTTCACTAAGAGCTGTTTGCTGGTAAGGGCAGCCAACGCTGTTTCAGTACCACTGTTGTTGTTAACTCCATCAAGTCGACTTTGTCTTATGACGACCCTATGGATGAGAGACCTCCAGGTCATCCTATTATCTGGTCATCTGTGCCCTCACATAATGGGTTTCGCACCTGCACAGAGACCCTGACGGATTGTTCCAGAGCTGAGTAACTTGGCAGGAAGCCAATCTATCTACATACGGAGCATGCTACCTGCCCATTCAGTTTTGAGGTCTGCCGAAAAACACAAGACACCTGAAAAGAGGAGAGGTGGGGCAAGGTTATGTAAGGGCACAGGTGACCACTAGAAAAACCACAGTTACCGGTAAGCAACCTGCTCTTCATGGTCTCTGTGCCTTGCACAACAGGTGATTACAGAGCTTCCCACAGGATGGAGGGTCACATCACTATAAGTCAGAAAACAGCACAGCACACCCAAAGCTCACATCTCTTCTGGCATGACAGTCCAAATGATAATGACAGATGAAGGTGGAAGGCTGTGGTCAGGTAGCAGCCTTAAACAGTTCTGGCAGAGAAACACCACCAAGTGCAGCTGCAGAGGATGAAACTGCCCTTGTAGAATGTGCTCTGAGGGACCTCTATACAGGCTGCTTTGTGAGCTCATAAGCAAGGCAAATTGTCTCTATCACCCAGTTGGAGAGCCCTCTGTGGCAGCTGCTGTAGACAACAAAGATTGGAGAACTTTGAAAGCTGCTGTCCTATGAGTGTAGAATGCAAGGGCACAATGGACATCCAAGGAGTGTAGCGATCTCTCCAACTGAGTAGTCAGTTGAGGGTAAAAGGTTGGCAGCACAATATCCTGTGACAGGTCGAACTCTGACACAATTTTGGATAGGAAAAAAATGTCTGGACACAGGACTACTTTGTACCTGTGAAAGACAAGGAAGGCTTCATCAGAATATAGTGCTACCAGTTCACTGGAATGATGGGCTGAGGTGATATCCACAAGGAATAAGGTCTTGAAAGTCATGAGACACTCATCCATCGAAGCCATGGGCTCAAAAGGATACTTCATAAGTTATGACAACACCAGAGACAACAACCAGGGAGGTATTAGGTGTGAGATTGGTGGGTATAAGTGAGAGAGAGCCTTCAGGAACCTCTTAACAGTAAGAATGTTGTTGAAGTGCTGGTAGAAGGATGGTAGAGGTAAGATCTTTTGGTGGAATATTTATGGGAGGTGCCAAACTCTATCCTGAACCTTGGGAAATCTAGTGGATTATCCTCCATGCGGATAGGTGAAGTAGCCCTATATCTGGATAGAGAAGTAGGAGAGAAGATCTCTTTGAAGAGGCAGAGAGATTCAGCAGCCCCCAAACATGCACAGGAGCAGCCCAAACCACAGTTGTCTAGGCCAAAATGGGGCTATCAAGATGGCATCAGAATGATCCAGTGCTAGTTTCAGTACTGTCCTCCCTAACAGTGGAAAAGGAGGGAACAGGTACAACAGGCAGCCTGTCCATGGGAACAGAAGAGCATCCCTTAATGAGTCTCTGGCTTTCCTGCCCTGGAACAGAACCTTGCCATGAAGAGGTCTGTCTCAGGAGTTCCCCAACAATCTGTAATGTTGAGATAGACCTGTTAACATAAGGTCTATTTGTGTTGCAAGATAGTGCTGCGACTGTGTCTGCTAGAGCATTCCTTGTCCCTGCAAGGTGGATGGCTATAGGATATATGCCTCAAGCTACGTACCAATTCCATAGGTAGGTTGCAAAATCTTCTAGAGTAACTGAGCAGGTTCCCCCTCGGTGGTGAAGACACAGACTGTGGTCTTGTTGTCAGAGACCACTTGCACCACCTTTCAGTGAGTCAGTCTCTTGAAAGATATCAGAACCTTGAAGATGACTAGCAGTTCCAGTGTAAGGTCTTCTCTTGAGGCAACCTATGACCTTGTGTGATAGAGGAACCAACATGCACACCTCTCCCCAACAAGGATGCATCCATGGTCACCATCACTGTGCGCTGTGGAGGCTTGAGGTATGCCAGAACAGAGATTGTCCATGGAAGTCCACCACAGTAGTGGCCTCCTCACTTTGCATGGCATTGTTGTCCTCTTGAACTGATCGTGTTGAAGGGGATTGAAGTGCCTGGGGAGCTAGTGTTGAAGTGGTAGAAACTTCAGGCAAAATAGGTAAGTTATGGTTGTAGCAGTCAATGTAAGGCTGAGGAATCACTGTATTCAGAAAGCTGAATATCTGTGGTGCTGAAGAACATAGATTATTGCATCACATAAGGCCTGAGCCCTTTTCAGTGGAAGAAAGGCCTTCCAGCAATGGGCATCCAATGTTACTCCAGTGAAGTCTGTGTGGTGCATAGGCTCCAAAACAATTTCTTAGAATTGACATTGAGGCCTAGACGCTGTAGTAGACACAGTGTCAAGTGTAACTCCTTGTATAACTTGTTATTGCAGGATGCCACAAGTAGCCAATTGTTGAGGTATGGGTAAACTATCACCCCTTGTGTTCTTAGACTGGGGATTACCACAGCCATACACTTCATGAAGACCCTCACAGCTGTTGAGAGCCTGAAGGAGAGGACCTTGTACTGGTAAAGATCCTGCCCTATAGTGAAGCAAAAATACTTTCTGTGCTGAGGGCAAATGGTGATGGGAAAATACGCATGCCACAGATCAAAGTGAATCAATCATGTCTCCCCTCCTTAAGAAGGGGAGAATGGATGCCAAGGTGACCATCTTGGACCTGCATGGTTGGATGTGTCTGGTGACACCACATAGATCCAAGATAGGATGCAAACAACCATCATGTTTTGGAAATGTGAAGTAATGAGAAAAGTACTTATCCCTTCTGCAGTGCAGCAGAATTTTCTCAACAACTCCCTTGAGTAATACAGCATTGATCTTCCAGTAAGGCTGGGCTCCAAGGTGTAGAACAGAAGATACAAGTGGGAAGAATAGTTGAAAATCTGATGGCATAACCCAAATGCACTATGACAAGTACCCAAGAGTCTGTGGTAATGTTCTGCCAGGTGGTGTAATGGCGAAACAAGTTTGGGGGTCAGTGAAGGTGCTACAGAGGCCAGATGAAATGTTGGCAGAGGTGGCACCCTCTGGAGCAGTCAAAACCACAACTTGGAGGAAGAAGACTGGTGTTTAGGCTGCTGTTGCTGATTCTGCTTGCATGGGCACTGAGTGGTAAACGAGGGCAGAGATGTTTGTGATGACCTATACGGTGATCTGCATCTGTATGAAGATGACACACGTCATTTCCAGGATGGGAGAGAACTACGACTGCATTGCTGGAGTTGCTGCTGCTGGCTCCATAGAATCATCTGTGGATGCATTGAAGAAGCCTTGACTATTGAAAGGCAGGCCCTCAAAACAAATAAATGGTTAGCATACAAAATTAGAAAGGAGAGAGAGAAAAGCCTGATATCATAAATAAAAGAAAATAAGAAAATTTTGGTAAAACAAGAGGATATAAAGAATGCCTTTGAGAGATATTATGAACATTTATTTGCAGATCCCAAATCTAACCAAATGAAGAGTGATAAGATAAAACAATATTTAAATGAAGGAGAGATCCTAAAATTATGGATGAACAGAGAGAAGTTTTAAATAATGTAATAACTAAAGAAGAAATTCTGCAGTCTTTTAGGAAGCAAAAAAACAGGAAAAGCACCGGGCCCTTATGGTTTCTCAGCCTTATATTATAAAGTATTTAGTGAGCAATTAATAAATCCACTATATGAGATAATAAATGGGGTAAATAAGGACACACGGCCACCTTCATGGGGACATGCAAATATTACTCTGATACCAAAGGAAGGAAAAGATCCTCAAGAATTAGGAAATTATAGACCTATTGCACTTTTGAATGTTGATTATACAATATTTGCAACTATATTGGCAGAAAGATTAAAAAAAGTTTTACAAGTAATAATACATACAGACCAGAATGGATTTTTACCAGGTAGGGCATTAAAAGGAAATATAAGGACAGTGTTAAACATAATAGAATATTATCACAAACATAATGAAAAGAAAATGGCTCTCTGTTTCCTAGATGCCGAAAAAGCCTTCAACAGAGTTAACTGGAATTTCCTAGAAGAGACAATAAAAACTATAAATCTGGGAGAGAAATATATAGAATGGATAGGAGCAATTTATAAGGATCAAAGAGCCCAAATAATAATAAATGGAGAAAGGACACAGAA
This sequence comes from Cyclura pinguis, assembly GCA_030412105.1. Taxonomy (NCBI): domain Eukaryota; kingdom Metazoa; phylum Chordata; class Lepidosauria; order Squamata; family Iguanidae; genus Cyclura; species Cyclura pinguis. Next base: position 343,200,585 of record CM059599.1, read on the forward strand.
TATAATGATAAAAAGAGGAGTCAGGCAGGCATGCCCTTTGTCACCACTTTTATTTATATTTATATTGGAAATAGTTAATAATAGGATTAGAAGAGAAAATCAAATACGAGGGGTTAAAATCTGAAATCAGGAATACAAATTAAATGCGGATGTGAATGATCTTGTGATTATTCTAGAGAATCCAATAAGTATAGAGGTTTTAATGGATATTCTAACAAATTTCGGAGTATTATCTGGTTATAAAATAAACAAAGAGAAAACAAAAATAATTATAAAAAATATACAAGAACAAGAAGAACAAGAATTAATACGATTAACCGATTTTACAATAGTGAAAAAAGTAAGGTATTTAGGTATTGTTATTACAAAAATAATGTGGATTTATTTGATAATAATTATAAGAAAGTATGGAACGAAATAAGAGAGGATCTCAAAAGATGGAGGAAATTAGATTTATCTTTATTGGGTAGAATATCGGCAATTAAAATGAATACCAATAATGAAGAACGAAAAACCTTTTATAGAATGGAATGGGGAGTTGGTGAAATCTATATGGAAAGGGAAGAGACCAAGGATAAAAACAAAAGTCTTCTAAGATACAAAAGAAAGAGGAGGAATGGGTCTACCAAATTTAAAGTTATATTACCACGCAAACAGTTTAGAATGGATAATAGAATGGATAACATTGAAGAATAAAAGAGTGCTGTATTTAGAAAGAGAAGAATTGTATTTTGGGTGGCATGCTTATATTTGGTATGGGAAAGCGTCAATTGATAAAAATTTTAAAAACCATCTTTTGAGAAAAGCCCTTATAGCAACATGGCTGAAATATAAAGGACAGTTATATTTAAAAATCCCATTATGGGTCTCGATACATGAGGCTTTTTAAGACAGAGAAAAACCAAAGACAGAGGCATGAATTACATATAAAGATGTATTGAAAAGGCAAGAGGATAATATAACTTTTAAATTGAAAAATGAATTGAAGACAGATGGATGGGATACACATTGGTTGTTAATTAGACAGTTATGGGAGAGATATAAGAAAGATGATGAACAAGAAGGATTTGAAACTAAAGAAAATGAATTTGATAAGGTGTTAAAGTCAGGAGCAGAACATAGGGTAAGTCAGATATATAAAATTTTATTGTTGCAACAAAAGGAACAAGAATCAGTTAAAAAAACAATGACAAAATGGGCACAAGATATAAATCATATAATAACAATGAGCCAATGGGAAAACTCTTGGATGACTACATGGAAATTGATAACACCGGTTAGTTTAAGGGAGAACTATTACAAGATACTACACAGATGGTATATAACACCAGTGCAAATAGCAAAGATGCAGAAAAATTTAAATGATACATGTTGGAAATGTGAGCAAAGAGGTACTTTCTATTATATATAGTGGAGATGTCAACAAGTGAGGAGATTTTGGGAAGCAGTACATAGTAAAATACAAGAAATGTTAAAAATAAAGTTTAACACCACAGATTTATTTGCTTAACATGATAGATGAGCTAAGAATAAACAAATCACAAAAGAAAATAGCTTTATACATGTTAACAGCAGCTAGACTTTGCTTTGCCCAAGTATGGAAGCGGAAAATATCACCAAGAGTAGAAGATTGGCTAATAAAAGTGTGTGATATGGCAGAAGCTGATATGGTAATAGAGTCTTTAAAAGACAATAATAAAAAGAAATCAATAGAAGAATGGAAAATGGTACTTCCGCTGTGGGAAGCTTGTTGGGGTGAGAAAGCAATTATTTTTTTAAGGTAAGAATAACATGTAAAGGTATAAGAAATTTCATTAAATTTGTGTTTGGAAGATATAGAATCATTTGTAACGGTTAATTGAAAAATAAAAGGGTTAAGGAAGTTAAAAGAAGGAAGAAAAAGGTGTAACAGTTTTTGAAGTCTATATTGGTTTGAAGAAGGAAAGATATAGATAATGTAGCATTGATACCTTGAGTTTTGGTAAGGGGGGGGTTTAAGGGAATTTATGTTTAGTTTTTTAGAATATATGTTTAGTATTTAGTGTATATGTTGTAGTTGACGTATATGTTAATAGATTTAGTATGTTTAGGTAATAGGACGGAGGGATAATAGAAGATAAGAAATTTTTTGTTTAGGCGTTGTATTGTTTATGTAGTTTCTGTGTATCATGTTTTGTATTGTCATAAAGTATTGTCTTGTATGTTGTAAATGTATATGTGTTTTATAGAGAATAATAAACTTTTTTAAATTAAAAAAATTAAAAAGAAAAAAGAAAGGCAGGCCCTCAATCCTCGTCCTGTTATCCTCAGTGAGGCCTGATGATCGAAACCAGGTGTATGTTCACAGCACAATGCTCCCTCCATTAGTTTGGCAGAACATTCAACAGAGTGTTGGGAAGACTGAATTTGTTGTGCAGCCAGGATTTGTGCTTCCTGTTGACATTGAAGAGCAGTAACCCTATGCTCTTCGGGGAGATGTTGCAAAAAAGATGTCATTTTATCCCAGAGTGCCTTCTGAAACACCACCATGCATGTCTGTGTATTAGCACCTCTTGCTGACAGAGCTGACGCAGAGTAAAATCTCAAGCCACCTGCCCTCTCTGTTGGGTGGGCTGGTGTGTGCTTTCTTGCCCCCTTTGTCTGCAGTGCTTCCAACCATGATTGAGTTGGGAATGAAATAAGAGAAGAAGGTATGCTACATCCTGCTAATATATCTTGCAAAGCTGTTGTAATCACTTTGGTGTAGGTGGGAAACAAGCTGTCTATGTCCATGCTTGCTTGATTACCTCTTGCAGGGCTGGTAAGAAGAGAATCATAGGCAGTGTTGGAGACTGGGTATTGACAATCGTGAACACTGGATCTTTAACAGGAGCTGGAGGAGGGGCAACATAAAGGATGATGGATTTGGCCATATGAAGGACAATGTCAGAGAACTGTTTAACATCCTCCGGTCATGCTTCAGAGAATGGATCTGCAAGAGGAGTCAGTGTGAATGGTCTCTGTGAGTCATGGGAAGATGAGTCAAACTCATAATCTGCATAAGAAAGTGGTGACAGCAGAGGTGCAGCAGATGCCTGTAGAAATGTTTGATACTGCGGAAGTTGAGGAGCGACTGTCAGCTTTGAAGTTGTTGGTACCAAGTCACAGAAAGAGAGACCGTAGATGGTGGTGGAGACTCAGGCAGATGCTAAAGGATGGCAGTGGTGATGGGTGGAGGAGATGGAGGATAATACCTCAGCGAGCCATGAGACAGAATCAGAGATAGAGGTGGACATGCCACACAACAGGTGGCTGCTGACCTCAGAGGATGGATAGTGAGACTGTATCAGTGATGGCGGTGAAGGTGAACAGAGAGGATGCAGAGTGCTGAGACCCATGCATCAGTAATTGAGAATGGGATTGAAAACAGGACCAAGACCCTTGACGCAGGATGGACCTTCTTCAGAGATCGGTACTGAAGCTCATGATGGTGCTATCAATCATGGTAAGATGGCAAGTAAGATTGGTATGATCTTGGTGGTTCCTCCATGTGTACTTTGTACAGTATCACTCCATATATGATACTGAGGTGAATGGGGAGTCTTTGTGAAGCCCATAGTCCCAATAGTATGGCCTTAACGCATAAGAGTGTTCCTGTAAGTAAGAGAATGGTCTCAGCTGTATTGACATCACTGACCTGGTGTGGGAGTAGGCTATATATGTGATGCCAAGGATCCCCAAGATGGAGGAGTCTTCGACACAGGTGCTGGAGCCTTGGATGAGAGGTCAAGCTCAGCCGTGATCTTGAAAACAGGATGACATGAGGTTTGTTGTGTTTTTGGTACCAATGGTGGAACATCAGACTGCACTTAGTTGGTTGCAGGCAGTTTTGAAGAATGGCCTGCGTTGGAGTTCATATGTTTTGTCTTCTTCTGAAGAGTGCTTCCTCTTCCGAGATACATCCTTAGGCTTGAGGAATGTTCCCACCACAGTTGTCAGTATTGAAGTTATCGGTGTCAACTTCAGTAGCGAGGTAGATGTTTGCAGTACAGATTCCATCGAGGAAGACAGTGATGCCAATTGAGCTTTCTTTGGTTCCTTCTGCTTGGAAACCATCGTGGAGGCAGTATACAGAGCCATGCTTGCTGCAGCCTGCTCCAAGACTCCAAGAGACTTCTCCCAATAATATGACTGCAGGTGAGAGGCCCGATTTTTCAGTCTGCCAGGTGAACTGCTTGTAAATATTGCAGTGATGAATGTTATGTTCCTCACCCAAGCTGTCATGCCCTGCCTTGGAGACTGTAGCAGCAAGGAGGATTCTGACTCTGAGGCAGAGGCTTCCTCAGAGGCTGAAGTGTCCCCAGAAGCTGGTCCAGAGGGAGATAATACACAACAACAAGGGCCTGAGCCAGGGGAACAGAGGAAGACATAGCTGACACACCTACCTTGCAGCAGAGATGCCGTGAAAGGGCGGGCTTGCATCGCTCAGCCTGTTTAAATAGTAAGCGAGCCCTAATGAGGGAACACCTGTGGCAACAGCAGCTATGAAGAAAAAAGACAGCTCCAGCTGGCCTTTCCTCCCAGGGTCAGCAACAGGCCTCTTAGGCCCTGAAACCCTGTACTGTGCTCTTGGATCTGGTTGTCTTGGAACTCTGCCTGTTTGGACTACAGTTTGGATTTGCCCGCTCTTGGCTACCTTTCTGTTTGGACATTCTTTGACTCTTACCTCATAAGTAGAAGCTGTGCTGTTTGTGAATTACTGCCTGCTCTGCCATAGACACAACACAAGCAGTATAAGCACTCCTTGTGGGAGTCAGGGTTCAAAGTGTGGGCAGCAAGGCCAACTGGTACAGGCACCAGGGCTGGGCCAAAGAACAGGTGCTAAGTCAGGAAGCCAAGGGTCAGGGCACAACAAGAGTCCAAGGCAGCAGTCCTCTGGGTAGCAAGAGTCTACAGGGCAAGAGGCAGGTCCAGGAGACAAGCAGGAGGTCAGAACACACAAGAGTCCAAGGCAACAAGAACCTCCCAGGCAACAGGCATAAACAGAGCCAGAGGCAAGAGGTGGGTCCAAGAGACAGGCAGACGGTCAAGGCACAACCAGGGTTCAAGGCAGTAGAAGCCTACCAGGTAACAAGAGTCCACAAGGCTGGAGGCAAGAGGCAGGTCCAGAAAAAAAGGCCAAGGTCCAAGACCAGGGGTCAGCAGGGTCAGGACCACTGGAGAGTCAGGAAAAGCTACAAGCAACACTGAAGACCATGTTGCTATGGCAAAGGCTGCAGAGAAACCCCAGCCCCTATATAGCTGAGACTCCAGCTGTTCTGCATCTGAGCAGCCAACTGGGTCTGAGGTACTGGGCAGGATTCTGCAAAGAACAGGGTCAAGGCCAGGATCCTTGCAGGCAGAATCCTGCAAGGACTTAGTCACAGAACAGAACAGTGGATGTCTAAAAGAGATACCTTCCACCCACACGAAGCATATAATTTAAAGAGGGAAGTAGAGGCCACATGATTAAGGGGAAAGCAGAGGGGGAACATGACAGAAAGACAATAGGAGAGAGTTTTTGTTTGATAGTAAGACAAAGGAAATAGGAAAGTAAGAAGCAAGAAAAAGCAGCTAGTTAACAAAGGAACATGACTGGCAGAAGTGACTCTTTCAGCAGATGGAGAAACTGAGGGGAAGGTAGCTTGACAAACAGGAGCATACTCAGTATGTAGGTGGGGTTGGGGCTTCCCACCAAGCTACTCAGGTCTGGAATATTCCAGCAGGGTCTCTGTGCTGGCACAAAACATGTGAGGCACAGTTAGTTGGCTAAGTAAATTGATGCTAATTTTTAAGTTGCTAAGCCTCTGACTTGGGGTGGTTTGTCCTTTGCAATTCTATCTCGGGTAGCAAAACATCCTAGTCCGGCCCAGGCTGGCTAAGGAAGAACTAATTTACCAAAAATAGATGCTTCCAGTGTCCCTGGTAACAATATTGCTTGCCACCAGCCATAGCTAACTCATTAATTTATTTGCCATACATGGAAGACAATACTTTAGTCACAGAAACAGTCTTATTTCATATCTTCTCCTATATATTAGCAGGCTGCTGATTAACAAGTATATAAAAACCATACATTGCAGACCTGTAATTGGAAAGCTTTCGATGTAGTACCATTGCAGTCCACAAATCATATTTATAGAACTTAGCAATACTAATCTGTACCGATATGTGTGGTCAGAACATTTTGCAAAGGAGCTGAATGAACAAGGAGTAACACTATAAGGCTAATACTGTGTCAGGAATATTCTGACAAGGTTGATATCTCCATAGAAGTGTTGCACTGAGAAATATGATATGCTCCTGAGAACTGTTGGTGACCTCTACAGAGAAATACTTACCATTAGGCATCCTGTCAGCAACTATTTTGAACAGAAAAAGAAAAGCAGCACCTAGGCTAGAACCCAAGGCCCTCCTTTCAAAGAACACCACCTTAACTTCACAGTCACAGGTAAAGATTCCTCATGAGTTTTGTAGCCTTTTCAGAGGACCAGCCTGTGACATGTCTCCTCACCTGTCCAATACAGACAGCCTGGCAGAGCAGTGGATTCAGAGTGTATGACGCATGGATCAATAATTTCACTTTGGAAACTGTCTGCTTTAATTGGTACAGCCCCTTTCATCTTAGACAGTCAGAAGAACATAAATAGAGCCCTGCGCGATCATATCAAAGGCCTATCTAATCCAGGCTCCTGTTTCCCAGGTGGTCAGCCAGATCCCTATGGAAAGTCTCCAAACAGGACACGAGGGCAGCAATGTTTTCCTGATAAATGTTCCCCAGCAACTAGTATTCAGAGGAATAGCACCTCTCAGTCTAGAAGGAGCATACAGGGATCCAATCACATCTTCCAGGCAAATTGGTCAGTCTCTGTAAATTATTTTTTCATCAAGACTTCATTAGAGACTTTCCTCTCATTTTACAACAGCACCTTTTGCTACTCTGTTCCCCAATCTGTCTCTTTGGTGGCTTCGACTAATTATCCTCTTTGTAGTTTTTTATGGTTACATTTCAGCCATTCCATCATTTGGAACTTTAACATATCTGTCCTCCTGTATGCAGAGAAATGTCAAAATTACCCAAGACATTCAGGTAAAAGTAATTTTATTGTTGACTAATTATCTGACATTTGGGAATTATTAGAAAGGTACAAAATGTCATCAAGGCATTTCTGAAGACCTCCCCTCCCTCCGACAGTACTTTAGAAAATAAATAAATTAGGGCAGCTGTTCTCAAGATACCTGCAGGAAAACATGGTGACAGTCCACCATGTAGACAGTATGGACACAAGCACTGGGACAGTCCACAGTTGAACACTGGAAAACATTAATATAATACAGATTATTTAAGAGATGCTGTTGCAGTTTCTTGGCAGTAAAAACAAGTCCTGCCATCCATTTTCAGCTTCAGCCAGGAATGTTGAATCCAGTAGTACACAAAGAATAAAGTAGTAGTTTGAAAATGGTCTCATTTTATTTTTGTTTGACACACAAAAGCTGTATAAAACATACAGTGCTGGAAGAACTGTCCTGAAGGAAGAGGCCAGTTAATTGATCATTTGAAGTATAAACAAAACACAAAGAAAACAATGTTAAGGATTTTTATATCCTCAAAGTAAAATTTTTCATAAATACAAAAACAAATTCACAAATTATTTGAATGCTAAATAAATAATCTACTTAATAAAGTAAGACTGAATCTTTCCAACTAGCACTGGCACAGTAATTTAAAGAATATAAAATTACACTTATTCATGTAGTGTCGAAAACTTGTAATCAAGTGACTTTAATTTGTCCACTGTGATGGAAATGCTTTCATCTTAGATAGAACCTTCACAAAACATGCTGTAGAACCTACAAAATCTAAAGAATATGACAATATTGTCTGGTGCTGAAAAAATATTCTGGAAGGCTTTTGGACATAAAAATTGGTCTTTAAAAATACAAAAGCTACTGTAAACCAGTACTGTTATTCAGTACCTATCTATCAAAGGTATTAGACACAGAACAAAACTGTAGCAAAGATAATCTTTCCTACATTCTCCTGAGTGCATAATAAACTGAGAAATAGTGCAGACCACACTTCCGAGGTGTGGCAGATGTTATTGCTCTGTACAGCTGCATGATTTCAGTGTCTCATTTTCCATGAAAATGAAGAGGATTCCTCTAAAGTCCTTTAGAAGGAAGAGGTTAGATACGTGATTTCTTGGTTGCTGGAGCAGCATGGTCCATGTAACCAGATGCAACTGGAAGTCCAAGCTTTTGAGCCTGAATATGAAAAAATGCCTGGAGTCTTGTTCCAGCTCTTGCTTCACTTGTATTACGTGGATTATACTCAAAGCAGTTAGAAAACATCAGCTCAACATCTTCTATGAATTCCGCTGTAAGGAAAAATACAAGCAGGCCTTTAGTGTCTCATGTTATACAATCCATGGATACAGTATCCAAAGTTTTGGTTTCCATCCGTAAAATCTGGTCTGTGTCTTGGACACAAGCATAGGCCAATTCAGGCATTTTAAAACAGGTTAAACAAATAGAAAGGACAAAATGCTAGCTCCACCACTGCCCTCCACACAGAGAACAACTTCCTGAACAGGACTGTTTTGAAAGTGACATTCCACATTTGGAAGGTAATAAAAACTGGGATGGAGAAGATAGGTCTAGCACACTCCCCTTCCTTATGCATTGTTTCTGGAATGCCTGAATAAATCTCTCCAACATTCCATCTGGAACAAAATTATGCTCAGTCATAGGAGTGCTTACTGCTGGGTAACATAGCCGTAAGGCTCTCATAGTGCACTGAAGGTTTCTTGCAATGCATGGGAGGTACATCCTTGTTTGGAAATGTTCACTATTCTAAATCCACTGAGGTGCTATGTAAATTAAACTGTGTTTAATAAATAAGATTAGTTTAGATAATTTACTTACAGGCAAGTTTGTATTCACATTTGTTCACTTTTTCACGGATTATGTTTAAGGCAATAGGTTTTTTGATGATATCATAATAATCTGGCACCTGCATTTTTGTAAAGAAGTATAAAATAGTTAGTGTGTAATTATTATAATCGAGTAATGATACAAAAGGAGAGTTTTATAAGGCCTAAATCCAATTACTAGTTCCAACTGGTGTAGATCCATTGAATCAACTGCAGAATGTTAAAATATTTATGTAAATATCATTTAATAGGCATAATCTAGATGGAAAATGACTGGATTTGGCCCCTGTTTTCTAGGTTAGTCATCCACTTGGTTCAAGAAGCCTCTTCCAGAACTGTTACATCTTTCCATCTGCCTTCTCAAGGAGACAGTCCTACTACCTCAGTCTTTGGAGCAATCATGATGGATATATTATGTATATTCCAAGTCTCTTCCCTTAGGAAGAGACTAATAGATCAGGCTTTTCAATTCAAAATATGTTCCAAACAAGCATGGCAGTTTGATGATCTACCTCAGTGTTTGAGAGTGAACTACCACGAAAACAAAAAAGACTAAAATGAAGTCAAGATAAGGCTTCTGTTTCCATTATCAATAATTTTTAACATATTACTGACTTCATGGAACTCTCCTTTACAATTAATTAATATTGTACCATTGATTTTATAACGGTGCTACAGTTTTCCCACAACTCTAAAAAAACTCTTTTCTGGGCATATTCAATGGAATACTTCTGACTGGAAGTATCACAGTGTATTCATTTTGTATTATAAAACCCTTAGTATTTGTAGATACATATACACTAATCATCTATCATTTACTGGTTAGAAGATCTTACTGTTTTATGTAGCTATGAAGGTGTATTTAATAGAATTCAGTGTCAAGCATATTTTTTTAATCTGCTGACTGTACCATCTAATGGCATACTAGTAACTTTTTAATTAAAATACAGGTAGTTCATCCAGTGATCTTCCATAATTTGGTTTTACTACATTTTGTTCCCTGTATCACTCAAAAGCATCTAAAGATTGAATAGCAAGAACATTTGGGGGAAATACAATGTTATATACCACTGTTTCTTGCATACACATATTTTGTCTTCTAATGTCATAAACAAAAGTCAAAGTTTTGTTTGGCTGTGTCAGACGAAGACCTCATATGATTGGCTGCCTAAGAAGATTCTATGGAATCCCAGGGTTTGCATTTTAGGGAGGGGCCTTTAGAATTCTCAGCCAGAGAGCTCTTGGGCCTTAGTCAACTGTGTCTGTCTTTAACAGGCCAGCTGCTATGGAGATGAGGGCTAGCAGCAAAGAGAAGGGCAGCGTATTCCCTCGGGAACCCAACCTCTGTATGTTAATAACTCTGAATACAAATTGGATTGGGGAATATGGGGAAAAGTTACAGGTACTGGATAGGGCAGTTTGGGGAATTAGAAACACAGGATCTCAAATCTTTCTAACAAGTATTTAGTATATGTGCTGCCGAAGCAAGCACTCTAACAAGTATTACCTGTGAGAAAATAAAATCCCAGGCAATGCCAGATATATATGCTAGTAACAAATAAGATGCAAAAGCCCAATATAATCAACAGCTTTATTAACAGGTAAACCACCATTTTATCAGTTTCCTATACCACTTAAAGAGTGCTCTGGAAGGCATATACTCTTTTCTATCATGATGAATATTCATTTGCAATTCCTATGACAATATTATCTCTACTTGCAGAATATTATCATAATCATTTCTAGTACTGCAGAAATTCTAGTATTGCGGAGAAGAAGGCAGGCTGAGCCACAAAATTTTGGTCATTCAGATTAATTCTACAATAGATAGTAGAACAACTTTATGTCATCCTATTTCTACCATAGAATCAAGGTTTGGTTTTTTTGTAATGTTTGTGTTTTTTTCCCTGAATTCAATACCTCTGGTATTAGCATTTAGAATACATTACCTCGGATACCGTATAAGTTTTCCATCTTCTCACATTTTACCGAGTAGATGCACTGCATTTCCCAAATTATTAAAACCTTTTAATATTCATTCCAGTTATGATTCAAGTGAAGAAACTGGGCTTCAGCTATGCTATACCAGAGTTACCATCCCTGAATGACCTGTCAAGACATGTCAAACACATTTTTCACTACTATGAACTAACATAGTTACCTGGATTTTGGAAACGAGCTTCATAAAAGGCCAGCTGTCATCATGACGTACTAGTTCCACAACAAGCTGCTCAAAAGCTGACAATTCATGTACTCCACCCTGACGTCCTGAACTCCTTCTATTCAATGGCATTTGAGAAGATTCTAGGGAAAAAGAGAGCCAGAATACAGATTTTAGCTATTCTGGGTTCCATTTTGGGAGAAGACTAGGATATTAAACAAGCACATATACACACAACAAACTAGCAAGCAACTTTTTAAGGATGTATAACTACTTTTGGCTATTCAGGTATTTACAGACCCTACATTTTGCTTGCTTCACAGTGAGAAGCTTTCTCTCTTGCAATTTACTAAGCATGAGGAAAAAAGAACCCAGGCATCTCAGATGTAAAATTTCAACCAACCATCCTCATCCATTTACCCTGGATACCTAGACCAGAGAAGAAAAGGTTTTGCATTTCTCCAGAATTTCGTCTTTGTGTTCCTGCTAACTGGTCTCCCACTCTGGACAGGCTTTAACAAGCACTGGTGTGGGGCCAGAGTGACCTCTTAGACTGCCAAGATCTCACACCCCAAAATGAAATGATTCATTCTATAGCCCATATAATTTTAATTAAAGGATTCAACATACCTGTAAGTTGCCGTTTTCTACCCCTCTTTTTGGGCTCTGAATCATGATGATAATTTTTTATTAGAGAAACTGGAGAGCTTTTCTTTTCACTTGAGTCCACAGTGTCAACAATTCTGAAGCCAAGAGAACTAGAACGACTGCTAGCAGGAGTATTATCTGCTGTCTTCCTTCCTCTGCGTTGTCTTCGTGGACTGGTTAACTCTATAAATGCATCTGCTTGTGGCAAACCACGATTGTGACGAGTAGTACGGCTATTAAGTCTTGATGATTTTGTTACTGATGGAGGAGCAGACTTTGCTTTCCTTATAACCTTCCGAGTAGGTTTATAGGAAGATCCAACTGATCTAGGTGTATTCTGCAGACTCCTGGAATTGTATCTTCCAGTACCCTGTTGCTGGTTGCATTGCCTTGAGATGGTGGTAGTAAGTTTTGAAGCTCTTGTTCTTAAAGTAAGTTTTACCTGAGGTTTTCCTGATTTGGATAAGCTGCAAGTAGTTATACAAATATTAATGTGCTACAGTATCCCTTTTGGTCTCTAGTCTTCAAAGTTGTTAATTCTATACTCAAATTTTATATAAACAAACTCATAAATGAGTTCAACTATCTCCCCCTCCCATGGCAGAATTGCCCCACTAATTTCTTAATTTTTTTTAAATATACATACTACTCTTCCATATAAACATTCTGAGGGTGGAATGCCATAAAAATAAAAATTAAAAAATAGATGCAACAGCAGTTAAAACGATCACATTTAGTATTTACAAGCCTGAAAACAGAAACGTCTCTGGCTGGTACCGAAAAGACAGCAAGGTAAGCACCAGACAATCTCTCAAAGGAGATGATTTAACAAACAGAAGAACAGGTTGCTTACCTGTAACTGTGGTTCTTCGAGTGGTCATCTGTGCCCTCACACACTAGGAGCTTTCGCGCATGCGTGGTAACGTTCGGAAGATTCTACAGCTTAGCAGCAACCCCTCCCCCATGCCCGTACTGAGCATGCTCAGCCCGCCAAGCCAACGGTCTCTCCTCAGTTCTAGAGTCCGCAGTGCAGGACCTGAAAGAGGGGACGGCTGGGCGAGTGCGTGTGAGGGCACAGATGACCACTCGAAGAACCACAGTTACAGGTAAGCAACCTGTTCTTCTTCTTCGTGGTCTCTGTGCCTCACACACTAGGAGACTTTGTAGCTTACCAGTTGGACGGTGGGTCAGGTCCTAGAGAACGGAAGACAACACCGCACGTCCAAAACGGGCCATCTCTCCAGGACCGGCAGTCCAGTCTGTAGTGGTGCACGAAGGTCGAGGGTTGTGACCAGGTCGCCACACGGCACAGTTCTTGCAGGTCCACTCCTCGAAGGAGAGCTGCTGAAGAAGCCACTGCTCTGGTGGAATGAGCACACAACAAAGCTGGCGGAGGCTGCTTGGCCAGTTCGTACACCAGCAGAATGGTCTGGGCCACCCATTTGGAGAACCTCTGGGTGCACACCTTCTGGCCTTTTCGACGCCCACCGTAAGTCACGAACAGGTGGGGCGTCTGACGGAAGGGCGCAGTCTGGTGAGTGTAAAAAGCCAAGGCCCGACAAACATCAAGGGAGTGGAGGGAGCCCTCCAGAGGCGTAGTCGGGTCTGAGTAAAAAGCTGGTAAGATGATTTCCTGGCTAAAGTGGAAGTGTGAGACCACCTTGGGCAGAAAGGAAATGTCCGGGCGGAGGACTACCTTGTCTCGGTGAAAGACGAGGAAACGCTCGTCGGATCGCAGTGCTGTCAGCTCGCTTGCCCGCCTGGCTGAGGTGACAGCTACCAGGAAAGCAGTCTTGATGGTCAAGAGCCTGTCATCCGCAGTCGCCATGGGCTCGAAGGGCGGTCGCGACAGCTGCGATAGTACCAAGGACAGCGACCAAGGTCGTAGCGGCGGCGATACCGGCGGATAAAGGTGTTGCAGGCCCTTCATAAACTGCTTGAGGGTAGCGTCCCTGAAGAGCGCTGCCGAAGGGGACCCCCGCGGCTGATAGGCCACGATAGCGGCGAGGTACACCTTCAGGGATGGAAAAGCGAGCCCTTGTTGCTGAAGGTGGAGAAGAAGAAAATGGAGCACGGTAGGCAGATTGACAGGTGATACCGGCTCCTGACGCGCATCTGCGAAGCAGACAAATTTCTGCCACTTGTAGTGGTAGTTGCGGCGTGTCGACTCCTTCCTGGCCGCGGTGAGGACATCTACGATGGCCGGGTCCTCTAAGGCGTTATCCGCCAGGCGTGCAGGGCCAGGAGCGGCAGGTCCGGGTGGAGAACGAGACCGCCGGAGTGCGACAGGAGATCCGATGTTATTGGAAGCTTGAGCAGTCGAACGCGAGCGGCCTCGAGCAGGGGCCCGAACCAGTGCTGCCTCGGCCAATACGGGGCTACGAGGACTACGTCGGCTCGGTCCGCGAGGATCTTGGCGACCACTCGACCCAGGAGAAGAAACCGCGGGAACGCGTAGAGGAGCCTGTCGGTCCACTCGAACTGGAAGGCATCGCCGAGCGAGTCCCGGCCGAGGCCGGCTCCCGAAAAGTACCGATGACACTTCCTGTTCTGGGCGCTGGCAAATAGGTTGATCGTCGGCTTGCCCCACCGATCTTGTATTATCTGGAACGCCGCATCCGAGAGGGACCGCTCGTGGTAGCACGAGGTGTCCCTGCTGAGGGCGTCTGCCATGGTGTTCTCTTGGCCTGCCAGGTGCACCGCGACCGGACGGACTCGAAGCGACACGCACCAGTCCCAATGCTGAAGGGCAATGGTGAGGAGAGTGGTCAAATGAGTTCCCCCTTGTCTGTTGATGTAACATACGGGTGTTGTGTTGTCTGTCAGGATCGGTCTGTCAGAACCGGCAACTTGGTTGCGAAATGCCCCGAGAGCTTTCCAGATGGCGAGCAGCTCGAGGGCGTTGATATGGAGGCCGGTCTCGTCGTCGATCCAACGTCCCTGGACTCTGAGATCGCCGCAGTGTGCTCCCCACCCGAACTGGGAGGTGTCTGTCGTTACCGTGAGCCGAGGGGTCGGCTCCCGGAACGGCATCCCTGACAGTAGGTGACGGTAGGACAGCCACCATAACAGGGAGCGACGCACATGTCGAGGAATGCGTAGGAGGCGCCTCTGGTCGTCCAGGAGCGGGTCGAAGACTCTGACGAACCAGTGCTGAAGCGGACGTGCACGAAGCCGAGACAGGTAGGTTACTGACGTGGTCGAGGCCACGTACCCGGGAAGTTGCTGGATCCTTCTCGCTGATATCGTCGGGGCGTCGAGAACAGCGGATGCGGCCCGACGGAGGGTACGCGCACACTCCGTGGGCAGATACGCCCTGGCAGACACGGAGTCCAGGGTCGCTCCGATGAAGTCGAGGACCCTCGCCGGCTCGAGGTGCGACTTCTTCGGGTTGACCCGAAGGCCAAGGCGGGTCAGAAGAGAAAGAGTCCGGTGGATGTCCCTGTAGAGTTTTTGCCTGCAGGACGCCACCAACAGCCAGTCATCGAGATAAGGGTAGATTGCGACGCCCTTCGTTTGCAGGTACGATACCACAGGGGCCATGCATTTGGTAAAGACCCTGGGAGCGGTGGAGAGTCCAAACGGTAGCACCCTGTATTGATAACAGGTACCGTCGACCCCGAACCGTAGATACCGTCTGTACTGCGGGCCAATGGCGATGTGGAAGTAAGCATCCCGAAGATCGATGGAGGCAAACCAGTCCCCTTGCCGAAGAAAGGGTAGAATCGAAGACAGAGTGACCATCTTGAACCTCTTGGGGCGGATGTACTCGTTTACCCCTCTGAGGTCCAGGATTGGTCGTAGGGTACCGTCCGATTTCGGTACCGTGAAGTACCGGGAGAAGAAGCCGGTGGTACTGGCCGAGGGCGGAATTTCTTCGATCGCTCCTTTTTGCAGCAGGGACTGGATTTCTTCCAGCAGAGCCGAGCTGGCCGGGGTGGAATAGTAGACGCCTCGCGGAGGTATACTTGCAAACTTGATGGCGTAACCAAGACGGACGATGGAGAGAACCCAAGAGTCCGAGGTGATATGGCGCCATTCGGCGAGGTGTCGGGCCAGGCTCGGTTGGTCTTCTACGGCTGCTGGCAGGCTGAAGAGCGGCTGTGGTGGCGACCCGCAAAGGCGGTCAAAACCGGGACTTTGTCCCGGACAAAGACTTCTTCAAAGAAGAAGGCTGGCGTCTCCGAAGAGGTCTCCGAGCCGAGGATGAGGTCGACGGGCGGGACAGAGCTGAACGAGGTGAGCGAGGTTGATAGGTCGAAGAGGACGACCTGCGCCAAGATGACCGGGAGCCGAAGCTACGGCGAGGCTGAAGGGGCTGATGTATGCCCATCTTCTTTGCTGTCAGGCGTGCCTTGAGGAGATGGTCCATCGCCTCATCGGCCGTGGCGTTAAACAACCCCTGGCCATCGAAAGGAAGGTCTTCAATCCTTCTCCTGCTGTCTTCTTGCAGGCCAGACAATCGCAGCCATGCGTTAACTTCTCAGGGCAACAGAGCCCACCATCACCCGCGCCGCTACCTCCACTGAGTGCCTCGAGGAGATGATCTGTTGGTTGGCGAGTGCTACCGCCTCGTTAAAGAACTGCATAGCACTCGCCCGATTCTCCTCGGGGACGTTGGACAGAAGAGGACAGAATCTGTCCAGCAGGTTCCTCAGATGGACCGCAAGGCAAGCTTGAGTTTTGGATACCCTGGCAATTAGAGATGACGTAGAGTAAAATCTCCTGCCAAAGGTGTCCAGCCTGCGGCCCTCTCGATCCGACGGGGTGGTGTGTGCCTGTCTACTGCCCTTGGTCTGGGCGGATTCGACTACAATCGAATTGGGCACCGGATGCATGAAGAGAAATTCGGTCTCCTCCTTCTGGGTCCGGTAGAGGTGTTCCAGCCGGTGAGGGATTGGCTGGGCGGACGCCGGCTTGGCCCATGGATGTTTAAGGGCCTCCAACAAGGCTGGCAGGAACGGTAGCGGAGCCGTGGACGGTAGGCGGGTATCCACGTAATGGAATACCGGGTCCTGCATGGCTGAAGCCGGGTCCGCCACCTTCAATCCCAACGCCGTCGCCATCAGAAGGAGGATGTCGGAAAACTGCTTCACGTCTTCTGGTGCCGATTCCGGTGCAGGTTCTCCGAAGACCAAGGGCGGGGACCCATGAGACACGGGCGTGGACTCGTTGGATTC
The DNA here is from genome assembly GCA_030412105.1 of Cyclura pinguis. Classification (NCBI taxonomy): domain Eukaryota; kingdom Metazoa; phylum Chordata; class Lepidosauria; order Squamata; family Iguanidae; genus Cyclura; species Cyclura pinguis. The sequence continues at coordinate 343,217,525 of CM059599.1, forward strand.
TGAGTCCGTCTCGTAGGACTGCGAAGACTGAGACGGGGACCTGTCTGGAGACCTTTCTCTCGATGACCGTTGGGGCGGTAGCGCCAAGGTGACCGTTGGCGCAGTCGCAGTCGTCGGTACCGTCAACGCTACCGATGGAGTGACCGTCAGCTGGGGTGCCGGAGTTGTGATCGGCACCACAGCAGGCCGCGGCGGCTGGATCGCCTGGGTGACGGTAACAGCGGAGGTCGTAGTCTGTGCTGGAACAGGCTCGGAGACCGGGTGAGAGACGTTCGCGGTAACTCTCGGAGGTGGAGAGACGGCCCGATAACGGGGCGAGCGCTCTCAGGACCCCTCGTAGCGCAGAGACCGCGAGAATGAGCGAGATGGCCACTGCCGATACCGCGGGTGGTACATGCCCCGTGATGGAGAGCGCGACCGTCTGTAGGGCGACCAGTGTCTCACGTCCGGGTGGTACCGGTCTCTATATGCAGGCAAATAGGAGCAGTACGAGCCCGGGTGCTCCCGCTAGGCGTGTTCTCAGCCGTACCTCGCTATGTACGATGCAGACGAGAACAGCGAGTCAAGCAAGGGCCTGGATGAAGGCCGCTCCGGGTAGACCTCCCGTCGACGCGGGGATCGGCGTCTCACCCTGCATTCTGGGGAGCGCGACTCACTCCTGTCGGATGCCGCCCGATGACTGGGCGAGGACCGAGGTGAGGTCGGAACATCCTCCGGGCAGTCCACCCTTTTTGGGTGACCGGGCGGAGATACCGCGGCAGTGAGCACAGGCGGGCCCGAAGGCACGGCCAAGCCAGCGTTCTGCTCCTCGTCAGACGCCTCTAGAGTGTCCTGTGGTTCTGACTCTTCCCCTGGGTCCCCAGGCTGTTGGGTCGCAGGAGGTGTCTTGGAGGGCGAACTCTGCTTCTCCTTCTTCTTCTTTTTCTCTTTTCCAAAGAGACCTCTTGAGGGGCAGGCCGCTTACGCTGTGCAGCAGTAAGGGGCCTAGCTGACTTAGCTGCCTGCGAGCCCACAGGAGCCTCCCTCGAAGTATCCACGGCCGATGATAACTTCGGGATCCGCAGTAAGGCCGATATCGGAGGCCGAGACAACGGTACCCAGCCCGATATCGTCGATGTAGTCAGTGCGGCAGCCGCCGGTACCGAGGAAGGTGTGGTCACAGGTCGGCTAGATGTCGAAGGCCGAGACATGGTGGATTCTCCTGCCGGCTGATCCCTTGCCCGAAGAGACTCCTCCCAACAATGGGATTTCAAGCGGGATGAGTGGTTCCGCAGAGTCTGAGCGGTAAAGTCATGGCAGATGGGACAGGCCTTGACATTGTGAGTCTCCTCCAAACAGAAGAGGCACTCACTATGTCCGTCGGACAGAGCAACCTTGCAACCACAAGTGACGCAAGCCTTGAACAAGGCCGACATAGAAGGGAGACTAAGTTTAAGGAAAAAAGTCCAAGAGGGGGAAAAACTCACAGAAACAGCAAGAAGAGAATGAAGGTCAAAGAAGAAGAAAGTCGAAGGAGGGGTTAAAAAGATCCAAAAACACCAAATACCAATAACCAAAGTCCGAGTACTAAAAGCCAAGTCAAATACCGAAGTCCGTAGTCAAAAAACCAGCAAGAACCAGTCCGAAGAGTAAGCCAAATAACGCTACTAAGGTAGAACCTTCCGTTCGCTATGGCAGACGAGAAAGGACTGAGGAGAGACCGTTGGCTTGGCGGGCTGAGCATGCTCAGTACGGGCATGGGGGAGGGGTTCCTGCCAAGCTGCTAAGCTCTAGAATCTTCCGAACGCTACCGTGCATGCGCGAAAGCTCCTAGCATGTGAGGCACAGAGACCACGAAGAAGAACATCATAAACTAAGAAGCTCTCATCCAAATTGCCATCTGCCACACCTTAATTGGAGAAGGGCCTTCGATAAGGTTTCAGCGTGTGGGCAATCTAATACAGAGGTGAGGTTTTCATGAAGTACCATGGTCCCAACCTATGTTGTCATTGCGTGCCTTCAAGCTGCTTCTGACTTACAGCAACACTAACGTAAATTATCATGGCGGTTTCTAAGACCGAGAGTGTGAGATGCACCTAAGGTTACCCAATGGGTTTCCCTGGCCAAGCAGGGAATTGAACCCCAGTCTCCAAGACTGTAATGCAGTGCTCAGACTACTACACCACACTGGGTCTATCCTCTGTTAAGTTATATACTCTGCTACAAAGAAAATTTAAATAAAAGAAGGATTAATAGCTGCAATGATTGCAGTTCATAAAAAAATTGCCATAAGGAAAAAAACTTCAAACACTATGTAATTTGCTGGCTATTTTCTAAAAATCATATTACAAGTGAATTTTTAAAATCAAGAGAGTTTAAGTGAAAAAACAATCACAAATGAACAAGTTCTACCTCTCTGGCTAGATGAATCATTTGTCAATATGACAATGGCAACAATTTTGTTCAATATATGTTTGTTCTTACTTTACTGGCCGGTTGAAGACATGTATGCCAACATAAAGACAATACAACGAGTATAAAACCATGCATTTACCAGGTCTAGAATGCCAATATGTCTTTGCAAATTAAAAGGATAAGATGGCAATCAAAAACTTGCAAAGATGGAATGAGATCAGCAGATAGAATGGCACCCAATATTGACATCAGTGACTGAAGGAATTGAAGATCTGAGAACTTTGTGCTCAGTTTCTTTATAATGCTGTATAAGTCCATTTTACCTTTTCTCATCCTCTTCTTGAGAATCAGAATCACCACCATCTTCATCTTCATAATAATCTTCCTCACTTTGTCCAGTTTCCTCATAACTAGCTTCATCTTTCTCCTCTTCAATTTGTTCTTCTGCCTCTTCATCACTTTCCACAGAAGGTCTTTGGCGGGATGAAAGGCGCCTTGAACGTTGTTTTGGTCGACATTCTGGACAAAACCAGTCTCCATCAGGAACAGCCTAACAAAGAGTCAGCATACCTTAACAGAATGCCACCATTACTTATGACAAGTATGATTTTTAAAATTAAAATGCATGTTTACCTTGAGTTTTGGCCTTATACAATATATGTGATAGCCTCGATCACAACCATCACACAGCACCATGCTTTCAGCATCTCCTTTCTTTCTACACATTTTGCAACGAGCATTTAAAATGGATTTAGACCAGATTATACTTCGTTCCAGTGTTGAGAGATGAAGAAAGACTTGAGATAGGCTAGCAGAAGAGAGCAGTGACTCCTTCCAGCGGTCCAATACTGTTTTGTGTGAACGGCCACCATCACTGGCATCTTGACACCAGAGAAAACAAAAAAGAGTAATCATCTTAAAACACCATGTAATTTATCCCATTCATTATACTGTAAAACATCTGTTGTAACATTATCAGCATAGCACAAAAATATGCATAGCAAGCAGCCTTGATTGGAAAAAAAATAAAATCGGCTTCTACAAAGATAATTTCTGCTTCAGCATGTGTTTAGATTTCTCTGATAGTATCAGCACATATACAGATGGGTGATTTTGTAGACATAGAACACTTGAACTGCCAAAACCTTTTTGTCAAGAAATTTAAACATAATCATAAAATAAAAGGACTAATACTCTTATTAATCAAGAAGTAATTAAACAAGAAGAGGCAGAGAGGAGAAATAGTGGAACATGAAACTAAAACTGCCAGTATTGCAGTACCCTTCTATTGCTCTGCTTTGTGATCACATCTGGAATATCTGCATAAGTCTAATCACATCTGAAAAAGGATACCGCAGAGGTGAAATCGTGCAGAATAGGACAAGTAAAATCAGATTTGGAGCATATAGCTTATGAGGAAAGGCTAATGGGTTTTCACTTCTTACAAACTGAATGCAGAATCACCTAATAAAAGCAGTGGGCAGTATCTTTTAAGACAGACAAAAAGAAGGTTTTTGCATGATGCAAAGTACACTAATGGAATCTGTTTCATAAGTCATCCATCCATGGCAATGGTCACTGCTATCTGCATTTATCCATTCCATACCTACACACAAAACTATATCCGTAAGAAAACATTCTAGTGTTTCCCATCTCCTCAACAGGAGTGCTCTTTTTCAGGGTTGTAGACTGCCATGTCTTCTTCCAGTAGCCCATTTCACTTGCACCTGCCCCTCCCCAAATTTTCATTTTTCTTCTTGCTGCCTTGGAGTTTGGGGGTTTTTTTTAAAAAAAAAAATTTCCTGTATTTCTGCAAATGCCTGGATTCCCTGTGTACGCCAATCTCTTCCTTTTGTTTCTCCGTAGTTACAGTTCTGTTGGTACTCAACATAGGAGTTCATTAACAGAACAAGTGGTTATTAAATCAACATTATAATGTCATAAAAACACATAAAAGACATTTATAAATATGTAATTGGGCATATTGCTTACATATAGATGGGCCACAATAAAGTGGTACACTAGCACGAATAAGCACAGCACATTATTATGGTACACTAAAACACGGCAACTGAAGACAAAAAATTAGAATTTGCCTAATGCTTTTTTGACCAGCGATTGCTGCAGGACCTTCATTTGTTTACACACACACACACACACACACACCAAATTAGCAAATAAACTTTAGCTTTACTTTATAAGCCAAGACACTAAAATCAACAGCCTTATGCTCTAATATACGCTATTCTTTGTTTTATGTTTCTAAAGTTGTGATTTTGGACTTCTAAGTTACATTTACTATGCCAAAAATATAATTAGTGAACAGAGATGTCATCCAAGTCAACAGGAAATAAAAATTTTTTCTATGTTCTTATATGGAATAATGTAAATAATCTACCATCTTTCTGAGTAGACTGATCCTCTTCTCTCCTCTTCCTTTTGTCTCCTTTTTGGTCTCTTTTATTTTCTTCTGCACCACCTAGTTGTTAAATGCACATAATTATTTCATGCCTGGTTTGGAAATACGATGAAACATTTTATGAACATGCTCACCCTATCTCCTCAAAAGTAAGCAAATTTTATGGACATTGCAGCTGTAAAATAGAATTGGCAATTAATGAAAAAAAATCATAATTCACTTAGAATGACAATGTTTTCTTCAGAAACTAGACATAATTTAGACCTATGGTTCAACTTAACAATTCATTTTTAATGCAACTGTCAGAAACTGTAGCAGGTAAGCAAAAGTTCCTTTTCATGAAATGGACAGAAGACAGCCTTTCTCCTCCACTCACAACTCTTAGAGCAAGTATCTAAAGTGGGTAATCCACCTGTTCATTTTGGAAAACGGATGAACTGCTTAAAATGTGAAAAAAGTAATTCCCAGAGTAGTAATATCATAACAGCAAATGAAAACATTTTGTTATTAACTGTAACAATCATTTTATTGTCCTGATTGTGAACATTTTCTTACGGGGTAAATGGAAACATGAGCTTCAGAATCAGCTGCTGTAGTTTTAAGAGTTCCTCCTAAGCAGAAAGACACTGTGTGTGCATGTGTGTGTGTGCGCGCACATGCAATGGAGATGAATTTTGATTCACTTGTTACAGTTTCTGAGAGCTGCATTGTGGGAAAATGTGGTCTCCTTTTCATGAAATATATTTAATTTTTGTTCAACTACTTCTGCAAAAAGCTGAAAGAGATGGAAGGGAGAGCATGGGAAGATAAACAGTGTTGATGAGAACACAATACCCAGTTATATATAAGAGAATTGTACTTCCAAATTAATACTTTGGAATTTGCCAGTGTTCAAACATTTAGGCAACTCTGTTACATAAAATATTTTGGTCACCACAGCATGGCCTACTTATTATGACCTATTAGTATACTCCTGATATAACTGAATTTTGAAGATAGCAATGATACATAGAATGCAAGAGGTGCTTTCTGGTCTGGGTGTCCTGTCTGATTCACATCTGTCACAAGAGCACTTGATGCCAGCTTTGTCTGGTACAGCAGCTTCAACCATTGCTGGACAAGATAAGCTGGCCAAAGTGATCCATGCTTTGATAACCTGAAGTTTGGATTATTGTAACGCACTACACTCGGGCTTCATTCAAGTTGCAGTTAGTGCTGACTCCAGCAAGCCAGGCTGCTCAGTGGAGCTTCCTACTGGACACATGTGATACTATGTAACTATGCACTGCTTCCACTGTTATCATTTGACTACCTCAACACATGGGAGCTGACCACACTTCACAAACCTTGTATGTTCTTACGCACAGTAAAACAACAAAGCAAATCTTGGGATCAGGCAGGCTACAAGATCAGCATAATCCATCCTTCTTCCTGAATCATTTTTTTTACCTCAACTCAGTCTAGAGCAACAATTCTGCAGGGCAGCTTCAGAAAAAGCCTATCATTTGCGGTTAACAAGCAGTTTAGTACAGTAACTAAACAACTGATCAACAACCTTTGGGTTGGGGCTACTTCCACCTTTATGAATCTGATTCAGATGAGTTAGCAGAGTGCTTTAGAAAAGGGTACTTACCAAGTGGGACTTTGAGGAATTTGCGTTCAATGCCTTGCTGTATTTGCAGCAGTGCCAATGCCAAGTAATGGACCGCATTATTTACAGGCTGTGGAGTGCTTGTGTTAGTTGAAGCAGTGCTTCGAGGTTCAGATTTTAATCCAATCAATCTAAAATAAAATTTAAATACATGTATTTTTATAACCACAAATACTGTTCAAAATGCTGGGGAGAAGCAATACAAGGATTCACAAATTTGTAATTTATTTATTTATTTAACACCAGTTTATGCTAACCCAGTATAAAATCTGAAAGAGCAGGAACAAAAACTGAGACCTTTCAGTCAGTCTGAATATGCCTTAACTCTATTAACTCAGTTAATTAACTCTATTTATTCAGCCTCACTGTTTCTTGTTATTACTAATTGATTGCCTGGGGTAGCTTTATTTTTTTTTTTATAAACTTACATAATACACAGCACAATACAAAATAAACATAGACTTACAAACTCCTTATACCCATAAATTCTTAAAACTCAATCTATTTTACAATTAAATCATAAGTGCTCCCCCTCACCGGGATCATTAGAGATATAACCACTTCCATTCCCTTCATGTGGTTTCATTCTTTTTCCAAAATTGTAATGATTCTTCTGTTGGTTTACTTCCTTTCCTCTTTATTAACACATAATGAATAAATTCACCCCAAATATCTATAAAAATATCTCTTTTTAGCTCCCCCTTCTTTATTTTAATATTACAAGTCAATTTATCATTAATAGCTATATCCCATATTTCTTTATACCATTCATTTAAATGAAAGTCCTGCTTATTTTTCCAGTTCTTAGCTATCCTTAGCCTTGCTGCAGTTAATAAAATAGAAATTAATTCTCTTGTTGGCCACTTACTTTGTTCCTTATCAAATATTGATAACAAGGCTAACTTGGGATTTAACTCTAAGTTTTGATTAGTTATTTCCTTTATCTCTGTAAAAACTAACCGCCAATATTTCAATACACTTTTGTATTCCCACCACATATGAAAGTAGCAGTCAATTACTGAGCAGCCCCTCCAGCACAAATTGGAGTGATTAGCATTTATTTAACTTAATTTCAACGGGGTTAAATACCATTTCCAAACTAACCTATAACATTTTTACTTAATTCTTACAGACATAGATTTCAATACTGTCATGTCCCATATTTTTACCCAGTTCTCAGTATTTATTACTTCTCTTAAATCATGCTCCCATACTAATTTAAGTGCATCCTGTGCAAATTTATGAAGACGCATATACACAAATTACCTTTAAGAAGCTTGTGCCATAACATGGAAATCTACATAAGCAATTTTATACACACACACACGCACACACATATAATTATTTTTACACACACACACACACACACATAAAAATAAAATTGCTTATGTAGATTTCCATGTTATGGCACAAGCTTCTTAAATGTAATATATATGTATATATATAAAAATACCTCTACAGTTCAAACAGTGTATGTTAGTTATTTGTCCTGAGCAAAATGTACTAAAAACTTCTTCCTCACAAGGCTTAACAAATGAGCCTGAAACTCCTATTTGTTTCAAGTACTTTTGCAGAACCTGTTCTCAGTGCACTGAAGAAAATTTGAAGAGTGTTAAGTGTAATACCACCTCATGTTCCAAGAGCCCTAACAAACAAGGCCACTTTGCACAAGATTAATTTCATGTACGAATCACTTCTTTGTGTGTAATAATCCAGATACATTAGTAGTTAATTAAAGAAAAAGCAGAACAATCTGTAAACATGTAAGAAATATTAAATCTTCTGCTGAAGATATTTAGGCTGTAATTCTAACAAAAATTAAGCAAAGCAGTGTTTCCAAGAACACATATAGGAAATAAAAGCCAGCTGGACTAAATTTCAAGAGACAAAACAATCCTGAATAAGACAGCAGTCCTCAAGGGAGTGATGGGACAGCTTTACTACCTTATCCACTGCTCTGCCAGTTTGCACTGGCCAGGGCAGAAAGTGTATTTCTCCCAAATCAGCAGGGAGGCACAGGGAGTGTGCACAGCTAATGGCCCCAGTCTTAGAATCCAGTGGGGACATGTAGTGCTTTTCATCTGGCACGTATCATGCTGCCTGTAACTCATCACACCATTTGGGGCCTTAGGACTGCTGCTACAGCTATACTGCTGCAGTGGTAGGCAAAGTCATATCTGCCAGCTGAAGGATACTTTACTAGATCCTAACCTCCTCCAACGAGCTAGACTCCAGAGACTGGGATTGCTGAATCCAACAATTTCAGCTGGTCTACTCAAATTTCAATCAAGTTCAAATTCCAAAATTCTCATCCTTTAATTCTATTTTCTATTCAGCAAATAATAAAATGATTTATGTAACTCTTGCAAACTCTCTTACCTGTCTTTTATCAAAACTTTTACTTGATCATCTATTTCCATCTCTTCAGCATCTTCAGTCTCAGATTTTATTATACCATTTTCTTTGATTTCCCCATTTAGAAGCTCATACTGCCCATTTTCTAAGGCTGTTCTCCAGGTATGCCTGTCTGTTACCTACAAACAAAGTGCATTTATTGAGAAGCCTGGCATACAGAAGAACTTGAAGATAGTTTATAAATTGCATTTTGATGCAGCTAAAAATATTACATCTGGAGATTTCACCAGCTTTGTAAGTAGCATTCCCCACAAGACACAAAGATTAAAAATACCTTTATAGAGCCCAAAGTTCCTTGGAAGATTCTGTCTTCAATGTCCAAAAGAAAGTCTCTGAGCCTCAATTCAAGCTGCTTTTCTGCAGACATCAGAGTGGCATCATGTACATTCTGTGCTTTTCCCCGTCCTGGATGCAGCTTAGTTTCATTCTGAGGTTTCTCTGTAACAAGAACCAATATGCAAAGTAATCCTTTACAGTTAAATGACCAAATGATACAGCTTCTTCAATCTCAGATTTTAAAAAAAACATACCTAAATGAATCATTTAAGCTGTGTACTAATTTCAGTATTCCTAGCTTTCTTAATAAAGACAGATGGCTATCCCAATGACCAAATTCTCATTTTCCTCATGAAGCAACACTTTTGACATCAGCTTCGAAAAGCAGAGGACAGATAGCGTAGATAGCGGAGTGCAGAAACCACAAGTATATCCATTTCTTTTCTTTCTAATAGAGTGGCAATTTACTCAGTATTACAGTGGTATCCATAAACTGCATTTTTTCAAAAATTTTTGATAACACTTCTGTTTTACAGAAGAAAAAGGTAACTTAGACAAGCAGTACTGAACTACAGAACAATTTAATAAATATCAGATAATTAGTAGCAGTTACATTTCTATACCGCTTATCAGTGCAAAGCACTCTCTAAGTGATTTACAATGTGTTTAGCTAATTGCCCCCAACAAGCTAGGTACTCATTTTACCAACCTCCGGAAGGATGGAAGGCTGAGTCAACCTGGAGCCCTGCAGGATCGAACTCACAACCAGAAAGCTTGAGAAAATAAAACCAAACTAAAAGTAAAGATTTTTTCTTATTTTTCAGTAACTAAACCATAAAAACTGCATTCTCTAAGTATCACCTCCCCTTAGTACTATCCTCTGCATGAGGAGTGCCAGAACTGGTTTTTTATAGAATGCACTGAAAAGGACATTTAAGATGACGTAACCATTCAAGGCCAAAGCATCTTTTACATGCATTTTCAGACAGGGGATGAAGCAAAGTTCCAGCAGCATAAAAATACTTATGAAGTGGCCACTTGTGCAGGAAAACCAGTGATGATGTTTATAATATGTATGCCTATATGTATATATTTCCACAGACTGTACAGTATGCCTTCAGAGCTTCTCTTTTGTCATAAGAAAGGGAAATTATTAATTGCTTGTTTACAAAGAATAATTTAGCCAGCACTATTTAATGCCCATTTTCTGTGAGTCTACACAAAATTTAAATATACTAAATTCTAAATATTTTTTATATGCATTATGTCAGACAGTAGACCTCATGAGTCAAAATTTTAAAAGTATAACTTAGGAAATGTCCATATATAGAATCTGACCACTGGCTCCTCTAGCTTATTATTGTCTACATTCACTAGCTCTCCACAATTTCAGATGGGATCTTTTTCTCAACTCTGCCTGGAGATGCTGAAGACTGAACCTGGGAACTTTTTGCATTTAAAAACTACTGAGCTGATTTTGCCATGGCTTTTATACATTACAGGTACAACTTAAAATTTTTACTGCAGATACAATTATATGGGAAGAATTACCGTAAGGTGGTACATAAAAGGTGTCTTCTCTAATCCCACCCATCTTTCACAGGAAATATACAGGCAGCAAAATGGATCATTAGAGGCAAGGGGAATGAAGAGTTGTTACTTACGTGAACAATCATTCTGGGATGACAGGAGGAGCAATCCACAACGCCTGGGTTTGATCCTCGTGCCAGCTGATGCAGGAGTTGTTCTCGAGCTTGATGTTAGAATCCACTAAACTGACTCCCTGACCCTCTCCCTTCAGTTTCCTTCTCTAGCGTAATGTACTTTCCCACCAACTGCCTGATAACTTCCATCTTCATACTAGTGGTGGGTGTGGATTGCTCCTCCTGTCATCCCAGAATGATCGTTCACGTAAGTAACGACTCTTCATTCTCGGGCTGACAGGAGGATCAATCCACAACGCCTGGGATTTCCCCAAGCTGTTCCATGGGTGAGTATGTTCTCTACAGCACAGCTTGCAACACCCTACAGCCAAACGCTGCCTGGGATGACCTATACTTATCTAGCTTATAGTGCTTAATGAAGGTGGAAGCCTCTTTCCACCCTGCCGCACTACAAACGTCTTCCAACGAATATGTAGAGTCAAATGCTACTGACGTAGCCATCGAACGTGTTGAATGTGGCCACACATTAACTGGTCTTGGCTGCTTAAAATAGTCATAACATATAAAAATACAGGTCTTTATCCATGCCGCGATGACTGCCTTACTCGCACGCTGACCAAGTGTCTTAGGCTGGAATGATAGCAGTAGCGCATCTGACTTTCGAAATTCCCTTATTCTTTTAATATAGGCCTTTACTGCCCGTCTAACGTCTAATGTGTGCCATTTCTTTTCCAACAGATGTACTGGCTTGGGGCAAAACGTTGGTAGATGAATAAGTTGCTGTTGCGCGAATGATGACAAGCACTTGGGTTTAAACGAAGGATCAAAACCCAATGTCAACTTGTCGTGGTCAAATTTACACAAATTCTCATTCACAGATAACGCCGCTAATTCCGAAACTCTTCTGGTTGATGTAATAGCCAGGAGAAAAACTGTCTTAAAAGATAGTAGTCGCAACAATGCCTCTCCCTATGGTTCAAATGGTGGTGCTGTGAGTGCATTCAACACTAAGTTCAAATCCCAGGATGGGAACCTATGTACCGTTGGGAAAGAAGACAACGTCGCACCCCTCAGGAAACGTTTTATGTGAGGATGCCTTGCATACGAAGAACCGTCCTCCGTTAAAATAGCTGATAACGCCATCACCTGCCTTTTCAAAGTGTTAGGCCGGAGACCCTTCTCCAGACCATCTTGCAAGAAGTGGAGCAGATGTGTCACTCCTACCCCCGCCAAAAGAATCTCTTTCTCCTCACACCATTTTGTGAAAATTTTCCAAGTGGATTTTCTGTGTGGATTCCCTACGGGAACCAAGTATAGTCTTGACTACGTTTTCAGTATACCCATGTTGGGTTAGAAATCGGGTCTCAACCTCCAAGCTGCCAGATTTAACCACTTGGGGTCTGGATGGCTCACCGGTCCCTGTTTCAGTAAATCCGGCCTGCAAGGCAACCTCCAAGGTGGACCCTGGGCTAATTGCAGTAGTAATGCCTCTTCGGCCAAAACGGCACTATTACCACCACCCAGGCTTTCTCCAGGCGTATCTTCACCAGTACCCTTTGCACAATTTGAATCGGTGGGAACACATAGTGAGTCCCTGAGGGCCATGGTACCGTCAGTGCATTGAATGCTTCGGCACCTTTGTCGCCAAGTATTGAGAAATACCTTTTTAACTTTGTATTCCCTGCAGTAGCAAATAAGTCTATCTGTAAAGGCCCAAAAATGCTGTTTATCACTTGGAAAACCTCCACATTGAGGGACCACTCCCCTGGATGTACACAATTCCTGCTCAAATAGTCCGCCTGGATGTTTTGTTCCCCCTTCAAATGCACCGCAGTAATTAAGCACACAGGTATCTTGGCCCAGTTGAGAAGGCGAGTCAACTCTGTCACTAGAGCGATCGAATGCAGCCCTCCTTGTTTGCATATATAAGTTTTGGCCGTCATATTGTCCGTTAACACCTTCACATGATGGTCCTTCACAAGGTGCACACGCTTCTGGAGAGCCAGACGGATGGCCTTCAACTCCAGAAAGTTGATATTGTGGCGCTTGTCTGTGGCCGTCCACAGCCCCTGCACAGAATGACCCTGGTAGTGAGCTCCCCAACCAGAAAGGCTCGCATCCGTTATGTGCACCACCTCCTGTTTCTGAAAAGGTATGCCCGACGCCACATTCCGCCTTTTCAGCCACCAGACCATGCCCGTCCGAATTTGATGAGGCACCTCTACTCTGTAATGCCTCTTCCTTGCGATGGCTGATTGATGTCTCATTAACAGCCTCTGCAAGGGCTTCAAATGGAAACTGCCCCATTGAATTAACTGAGTTGTTGACACTAACTTTCCCAGAATTTTCACCAACTGCATCAGATCCAGAGATCTGCACTGCAATAACATCCGAGCCGCATGCTGTACTTTCTCCAATCTTTCTGAGGAAAGATACATTCTGCCTTTCCTTGTATCTATCCGTGCCCCCAAATGAGTCAAGTTCATTGTAGGTGTCAACATGCTCTTTTCGATGTTGATCAAAAATCAGTAATCTGAGAGCACTTGCATTGTCAACTCCAAATCGTGTTTTAGCTTGGCTTCTGTCCGTGCCTTCAAATAAGATGTTGTCCAAGTAAGGGAACAACTGCACTCCCCGCACTCTTAGGAATGCTATAAGTGGAACTAGAACCTTTGTGAAAGCTCTGGGTGCAGATGCCAGGCCAAATGGCAAGGCCTTGAACTGATACTGACCGGTCTGGTAGTTGAACCTCAGGTATCTCCTGTCCTCCACACACATAGGGACGTGGAAATACGCCTCCTTCAGGTCTATAGATGCCATATATTCCCCTATCTCCAAATTGTCCCTGATAACCTGCAATGTTTCCATTTTGAACTTTTTGTACTCCACAAACTTGTTTAGATACCTGAGGTTCAACACCGGTCTGTATTTGCCATTTGGCTTGGGCACCACAAAAAACACTGAGTACACCCCCTACGCCCCTTTGTTGCTCCGGAACTTTCTCTATGGCTCCTATATTTAACAGAAGTACAATTTCCTGGTGGACTACCTGTTGTCTGTCCTGCTCTTTCAGGACTGGGGAAGGAAGAAATCTGTCTTTGGGTGTAGCGTGGAAGAAAATTTTGTAACCGCGGGTCACCACCTTTAACACCCACTGGTCCAATGTTATTTGAGACCACTTGTACCCGAAAGACAGAAGTCTTCTCCCCACTTTCTGATTCTGGTAGTCAATATTGCGGCTTTCCTCGCTTGGAAACATTTCCAAGCTTTTCCTGTCCCTGCTTACCGTTTTGGTACTGTCTTGCATATTGAGGCCTTGGTCTGCCCCATTGGAACCTACCTGACCTATACTCTGAGTTTCTTGCTGTATGTCCATAAGTCCTACCCCCTCGAAAGGAATAGTTTGAATTTCTGAAGCCTCTCCTGTCCACTTTCCTCTTTTGAAGAGTGGGCATGACCAGTCTCGACCAAGACCTTCTCTAAGGCTTTGGTACCGAAAAGTAGATCACCCTGAAATGGACATAAGCTAAGTTACTGCGCGATTTCTGGTCAGCTTCCCAGTGGCGCAACCACAGGGAACGTCTTGCCACTGTTAACATATTTATGTTTCTTGCCGCAAATATGGTAGCATCCAATCCAGCATCTGCGACATACTTAAGGACCCTCTGAATCCTCTCCACTGCCTTTAATCGTTCTTTCACACTGAAATCTTGGGCCTCCAAGACGTCCTGTGACCACAAGACCGCCGCCCTTGCAAACATTGATGCAGCAGTTGATGCCTTAATTGTCGCAGAAGTTGCCTCATGAGCTTTGCGCAAAGATGATTCTGCCCTGCGCTCATCCATTTCTTTTAATTGTGTGTCATTTTCCCTAGGAACAATAGCTCCCGACACTAATCCTACAATTGGAGCGTCCACAGGGGGTACCTTTAAGAATTCTACATCTTCCTTCAGGAAAGAGTACAGTTTATGATTGTATGATAAACTCTTCCTAGCACTACCCTGATTATTCCACTCTGCCAAGATAACATCTTTAAAAAGTTCTGGCAGAGGAAACTCCATACTTCTAGATTCTCTTTTCTTAATCACCAATGCTAATTTACATTCTTTACTTCCTTTTCTTTGGTCATCCTTATCACCGTCCAGACCTAGTGTTTGAAGCACCCTTTTCAGTGTACCTTTAAAGAAATCTGCTTCAAACATCCTGTCTGTTTCTGATTTATCCTCCTCCTCCTCAATATCAGAGTACTCCTCGACTTCCTCTACTTATATCATCTCCTCCTGATTTAAGTCATCATCACTAAAGTTTTCCAATTCAGACATAACCTTAGTGACCCCTCTCGACTGGGCAGGGGATGCCCTTTTTAACATAGACTTCTCCTTAGAGTAACTTTGCTTATCTCTGCTTGACACACCTGACATTGCACTAGCCCCAGGATTGTCAGTAAAATCAAGTTTTCTCTTTTTGGCCTGCTGCTCCCTTGTGTCTTCATCACCCTCCGGGGCAGTTTGATGTAAATGCATTTGATTATTTATTACTTGGTTCTTATTAATTGATTGTGTCTCCATTTGATTACTTAAATCAGATGTTTCCGAATTCATTAGACCCTGCTGTTCCATTAAAACTGCCTTGAATTGTGCAGAGACAGCGTCTCTGATCATCTGTTGCATCTCCCCACGGAGACTATCACACATATATTGCCTCTGGCCTTGGCAATATATGAGTGGGCTCCCATTGTGGGTCTGGCCTTCACTGTGGTGAGTTAGCTAGCTATCCGGCTAGAAACTGCCTCATGTCTGCCCCCCACGGCCAGCTATCTGCTGGTGAAGCTGTCTGGTCGCAACAGCTGTTATCCACCATGAGAAGTGTGGCAGCTCTGCGCACCTCCACAGGCGCAGTCACTTTCTGGCCATTGCTATTGGTCGCATGCGTCGCCACACTCAAAATGGCAGCCGCTGAGTCAGAGGGGCTGTTTTTCTTCCCAGGCGCCATCCTGGAACTCTTATTTCCAAGATGGCGCCTGGAACTCTCACCGGTAAGTGGCTGCATACCTGCGCTCTGTTCGGTGAGCTTTTTTACGCTTTGTTTATCCTTCTTACTACTCTTCTTATCCGCCCTCTTCTCCGACCACTTTTTCCCCTCCAAGGGCTTTTTGTTGGCAGCCATTTTAGTCTCATCAGCCTCACTCTCACTGGGGGACTGAAAAATTTTTCTGAGCTCTGCTGCGCACTCTTCCTCAGAGAGATGCTGCATTCTTTCTTTCGTAGCAGGAGCTCCCAGAACTTCATCCGAAGCCTGCCTTGCGGCGGTCTTCTGGATGGTAGGCTGCTTCGCGGTGACTGAGCCCAGCTCCGTGGTGCTACGGATCACCTCTTCTGCCTGGGTCACTTTCCCAGTCGTATTTTTCTCGGTAGCCATTTCTTCTCTCTCTCTCTTTTTTTTTTCCAGCTATTCTAAGCTATTTCACCCCACTAAGAAGCGGAGAGGGAGTCTAATGCGTCCTACTGTCACGCAGGAGAAAGCAAAAACTGAAGGGAGAGGGTCAGGGAGTCAGTTTAATGGATTCTAACATCAAGCTCGAGAACGACTCCTGCATCAGCTGGCACGAGGATCAAACCCAGACGTTGTGGATTGATCCTCGTGTCAGCCCGAGAATGAATGGGTCCTCTGCATACCATCTGCATTCTCATCCAGTTGGAGCTATCACTTGTGCATGCAGATCTCCAGTTCCTCTAACTACTCACTGCATTGTTTGCACTTTAGCCTATGCGCGTGTACAGACTGGGGCACCAGTGCTCAAGAGACTTCCACTGGAATTTTCTGCACATAAACAATGCATCCATGCTTTCAATGGATCTTGACCTTTTTTACATTCCAGCATTTATGCACATTTTATTAAAATAACTCTTTGATTGACTAAATATATTGCATCCTTTTAAATCTGCAACTGATCTTGGGCACACGCTAAAATTAAGTAAAGCCAAAATCCTGAGACTTTGCTGAATTTTATTCTCCAAAATTTAGTTAATAAAGGTGCTAAGATCATTTAACAAATCCTGAAAGATGTTCTTCAGTGTGTAGGTATTATAAAACAGGAAGTGTTTTATATTTGCTAGGTATCTTCCATGCTTAGTTGGGGGAGAGGTTGAGAAATCAAGCAATATGCTATCAGAAGTGTTTACAAAACACACCTCCCTCCACACAAATGAACTCAATTCTTAAGACAGGACGAACAAATCTACAACAGAAAAAGCTAGATCTGTGACAGTCAGTAATAAGGGAAATCCTAGGATATTTACCTGAAATATGGAATTTTTCAACAGGAAAACTCTTCAACTGCTCATATATTCTGTCTTTTTCCTGCAAAAGAACTTCCTTTAAGGCACTTTCCCTGTATCCTCTGGAATTGAGAGACACAAGAAGCTGATCCAGTTGTTCCCGAGAACTATAAAAGCACCATCGGTTTGGTTTCTGTATTGGCTGTGACATCTGTACCTTGGCATTACCATTCAAATCTTGGTGACCATTAGAGGTAGATTCTGTCTTTAAAGACTCTGCAGTTTTAATGGCTATCTGAGATTTCTCTACAATATGACCCTGTACATTATCTTGAAATGTAGATGCTCTTGGTAACAGCATGTCTTCTGTTAAACCAGAATAGTCTTCTTCTACAAACAATCCTGGAACAGATGGGAAAAGCCAGTAGCGTCGGTAGAGGCGATCACGCCCCAAAGGAGAGATATTGGTACAGGCTGTGGCTTTCTGGATCTTTTCTGTAAGTTCTCTTTCTTTAGTTAGCTGCTCCTGTTTGAAAGTTTCTTCCTCCTCTGGAGTAAGTGGCTCACATTTTTCACTTGTAGTCTCTACTTGCCTTCCAAGATCTTTGAAGCCATTTTGTCCTCTTCTTCCTAAATTAGGAAGTGGCAAAACTGTGTCAAATCACATACTGTATAAACAGCTTAGGAGTAATATGTCTGAAAACAGGGAAACATTTGTTCAGTTAGAAAGAAATACAATTCCATGCAAATAAAAAACACCTAATTAACTTCTTTTTGATGTCTAAGCCTCATCTCCATCAGGATAATAACAGCTTTGAAAAGTTACAAACCCAGTTTGTGGATTCATACACAATTTTTAAATGGGAGATTCTTTCTTTGACATGTTTTTGGACTAAAACCTCTATTTCTTTATTTTGGTTTTGCTACCCCAAAACTGTGGGTGCCACACAGTTCCACTCAAAAGTGGGGAGTAATTAGCTCAAAAATGGGAGGCTTCCAAGAGGGTGGCAACTTAGCAAGATTTTGACTACCAATGTTTACTGGCTCTTGCAGTAAAGAACCAGGCGGTGAGTAAAAATGCAACCTAAAAATGTGCTTTATTAACAAGTTTCACGCAAGCACACAAAGCTGACGCACTCACACACTCGCATAAGGACTAACCGAAGGAAAGGGAGGAAAGCAGGATAGAGAATATTAAGGGATTTGGGCAATATATACTGGTCCGGATAGAAGCAGAGAAAGCAGCAATGTGGCCTACGCAAGAACCTAAGGACAGTTCTTGTTCAGGAATCAGATGGACAGAGTGGCGTTTGGAATGGCTAGAGTGCACTGAGCAACCTAAAATCAAGGGTACTTGTACCTGAAAAATATCCTGCAGGTATGATTGTGACTCGCACTCTTGGCTAAGTGGACAATGGGAGTTGCAACACAAACAACGAAGTCCAGATGGAGTTAATGGGTTTAGTGTTTAAGTAACAAGGGGATAATGATCGTTGTAATAGCTGAGCATTGTGGAAAGGTGGGGAAAACAGTAGGAAAACATCCAGGTGTACAGGGACCAGGGTTAAGAAAATCACAATTTGGTGGGAATTCCCTATTTCAGCTGTGAGAATCCAGCTTGATGTTTCACGCCTATTATATTCAGAGTCGCCACGCTATTGTACTGAACTGACTGGGTCCCTTGCCTAAGAGGTAGGTGGGACTGACATTCCCTGCCATATCATGTTTACAGTCAGGAGTTTGCCTCTTCCAAGTGTGACCTTGCTGTCACCTCAGGCATCATTTATATCACCGCCAATTAATATGGTGCCAATTTAATTTTATGTGCCAATTAAACTATTCCAATCCTGGGAGGTGTGCAGTGCAGTAATATTTCTCCAAGAAGGTCAAGATTATGTACCTGCCTTTTCTATTTCCCCATTTATACTCACAAGATTGGGAGACAGGGAATGTCGACTGATGGTCACTGGCCCAAGGCTGCCTCATGAACTTCATAAGGATATGACCCTAGATCTCCCTAGTTCTAGTTCAAATCTACCCATTGTATAATCCTTTTTATAAAGGCTCTTTATACCCACCCAACCCTTCTTTCCTCCTTGTGTAGGTGGACATATATAAAAACACTGGCATCAGGAAGATGGTAAAGGAGTGCTAGACAGACACAGACTTTTGGTGTTGGCCTATATCAGCATGTCTGCAGTAAATGATGCAATTAAGCTTGAACTGAGAAATTGAATTCTGCTCTAACCAGTATTACTGTAGCTGTGTGTGCCTGCCTACTACAGGCACAGTGAACAAAAGCTACCTCCAGAATTTCTTATGGTGCATGCATGAACAGCAAAATAAAAAGGAAGGGGGAGAGTAGATAAGCATGCCTCACCAGCATGCTAAAGAGGCACAGAACTGTTAAGTCTGGCCACCAAAATGGAAATTGTAAGAAAAATGGAAGCTGCTGAAAGAAGAAAGCAGCCTGTGATGCATTTTGGAAGAAGCTTTCAGGTGGCCTCTAGAAGGTTCAAAATGTTTTAGTTTACTTATGCAAACCTTACCTGATCTGGTTGTTTCATGTCAAATGTGTATATTGTTAGTTTGAAAAAGTTTGCTGCAAGGTGTTTATCTGCTCTTCTTTTTTGTGATGCAACACTTATCCTTATTTTTCTATCTTATGTTTGCATCTAGTACCAAATTTTCTGTTAAAGCCGCAGTGCCCAGGAGCACACCTATTTCCTTAACTGTGGTATACCTGTACAGTAGGCCTCTCAGTATCCACTAGGGTTTGGTTCCAGGATCCCCTGTAGATACCAAAATTCACAGATGCTCAAATACAATTATGTACAATGGTTTAGTAAAATTACGTCCTATATATAGAATGGCAAAATAAAAGGTTTTTTTAATTTTTTTTTATTTATTTTTAAAAATACTCTCAAGCAGTGGTTGGTTGAATCCATGGATACAGAATCTGTGGATATGGAGGGTGAACTGTACAGCTGTAAGAAGATATCTTCAGGGAGTGAAATAAGCCAAATGCAAAGAGTAGGAAAAAAAGTATACACTCATCTAGCTTAAAAATAATAATATTGACCCTATCACAAGTTACTAATAACTACAATTAATTTAAAGAATGTGAATATCTTGTACCATTAGAAAAAAAGGTTTTGTTGTACCAGGAACCCAAGATTCATTTTTATTGTGGAAAATGGTAGTGATCAAGGCATCCTTAAGTATCAACTCGATCAGTAGAATCATTAATCCATCTATACTGATTCAAACTTTTACCAACCAGATGAAAAAGTAGTGCTGAAACTTCAGCTCTTTCACCTTCCATTAAAAACCCTAAAAACAAACATATCGGTATCAATACTTAGCAGTGGGCATCATTAAAAATGAATTTACCTCTTTTCTTTTTGTTTGGTATGGTGTAATCCTCATCATCTGTTATAGCATCTAGGTCTTGTTCCTTTGTTTCAACTTCTTTGCTCTCTGTACTTGTATCAAGCTCTTCTTGTTCCTCCTCCCTATATAAAGCACAAAACAAAAATGGACAAAGAACAAGTCTTCTAAGTTAAGAGACCCATGTAGAATTTCATAGGCAATACACTACAGAACACTGTTTTTTTCCAGTGTACCAGGGTCCAGCACCATGTCTGTGTCTGCTAGCTACAATTGTTTCATTTCTGGAAACTCTTCAGAGACCATCAGCTGATGGCTTGCACTAGTCAACAAATGACCACTTTGATTATCATTTTATAGCAAATATTGTAACTCTGTATGATACCTATCTGTGCACAACACACAAAGAAGCCCCTTCTCCTGAAAATTCAGTCACACAACAATTTAATTTCAAAGTAAAACAAGTTTTGTAACACCTACATTTTTCCATCTTCTGTAATTGTTTAATTTTTTCCTAAATTTTAAAATTAACCCTCTGTGGAATAACTGTCAATTACAGGAGTCACTATTATTACTATAATTACATCCTTGAATATGCAACTAGATCAATGGAATGATTGATCTATTTAAGCTAATTCAAATTTTAATCAACCAGATGAAAAAGTAAGTTATGTTGAAATTTCAACTTTCCTCTTGCCTTACATTAAAACCCTAGAAACAAGTACATCATTATCAATACTTTGCAATGGGTATACATTAAAATGAATTTGTCACCCCTTCAGTTTTTGTTACTAATTACAGGAGATTGGAAGACCGTTTCTCAGACTTTTGGTAAGTCAGTTCTAAGTCCATGTGTTTTCTAACAGAGATGTACGCAAGTGCACTTAATCACATCTAAGCCATGATCCAAAAGACTATTTCCACTGACAGAACATATTATGGCAGCAGATATGTCTGGCAGGGGCCGGGATGATGCCCTTCCTTACTGCAGCTACTGCTTCCATGCCCCTGAAAAAAACTCCAGAAGACTACGAAACCTTTTGGAATTGGCCCGGGTGGCATGGAAATCTGTGGCAGGGGCATTCAATTAGTTTATCACACCTTCAGTTTTTTTTTCCTCTGAGGATATCACTCAAGTAAAAGGACTGGAGATTTCAGTATACACACAATGCTTGTGAACATCTGTGTGCACAGAATACTCTTGATCAGGACCACATACATAATAGCACTAAGAAGTCATAATTGATTCTCACCACTGACATGGAAGAAATGTAGTTTAGAAACAGACCACATGTTTTATATGCAAAAGTTTCACAGGTGTATGCACTAGTTTTCTAGTTTCCCAGACACACCCAGGTAGGGTGTGACATTGGATGTAAGCCATATCTACCTGAATATTTGATCTTCATTTAAGCATATTCAGTAAACTCTGGCCATTTCCGCACGAGGTGAGGGAATCGCTCCCTGCCACTACTCACCGGATCTTCTGGCAGTCCGGTCCGGTCTGGGGTGAATCGAAGTAGTGCATGGTCATAGATCCGCACTGCTCCGGCATCCAAAATGGCGGCTTCAGGTTGGTCGTGGGTCCCGACCAACTGCTGAAGCTCGCCAGCCTAAAGCCCGCCCTCCGCAGATCGCAGGCTCGCACTGGTGCGAGCCTGTGAATCTGCACCGGAGAGCAGGCATGCAATGGTGCGTGCCGGCATTTTGAAAGATCGGAAAAATCAGGTCTTTCAAAAACATGCTGGAGGACCACTTAGGGTCATTCCAGAGCGGACTGAGGTGCGGATCTATGGTAAGTAGTCCGGACCCAGTCCGCTCCAAGGTGCAGATGTCCTCCATGGAGGACGCACTGCACCGTTTTACTTACCCCATGAGGAAATGGCCTCTGTAGGCCAGATAGCAAGATAATTTGACAGGCTTTATAACTGACTGAAATATTTTTATACCAGTTTTATGTACATTAAGAACAGCCTACCAAGGCAGCCAATTAAACATTAGCATGAATGTGTAAACCACTGATCATACCCAACAGACACTTCAACTGAAGGATTCTTCTGCTCTTCCTTGAGTTTCTCTTGTTTCTCTTTCATCTTTTGTTCTTGCCCTTTTAATCTTTCTTCTTTTTTCTTACGGATTCTGAAGCAACACAATATAAATAGCCAGTTAGCATATCAGGCCTTCAATTGTTTCCTCTGAGTACATCACATGGTTTCAAAAGACTGGAAATCCAAACACACAGGAGATGCTTGTGTGCACCTGTTATAGAAACCTTTGGTTTGGATGCAGAAAATCCAAGTTTGTCAGGCATTTTCAAGCAAGGCTAGGAATGAATCAGGCCTGAAAACCTGACTGTTAGTCAGTGTGAACAATACTGAGCTAGAAGGACTAATGGTTGGACTCAGTACAAGGCAGTTTCCTATGTTCCCAATAGTACTCATTCAAAACTACATTTTTATACTGAATATACTTAGGATATATTATAAAATAACTGTTTGAAGTAAGGATAATAAAATTATCCAGAAATAAACAAATTCTGTAGATCCAGCATAGCATAGTGGTCTGAGTGTTGGACTAGGACATTGGGGCACCAGGGTTTGAATATCCACTCAGCCAAGGAAATCCACTGGGTGGCCTTGGACAAGCACACTCTCTCAGCCTCAGAGGAAGGCAAAGGCAAGCCTCCTCTGAACAAATCTTGCCAAAAAACCCCTGTGACACGTTTGCCTTAGGGTCACCTTAAGCTGGAAATGACTTGAAGGCACACAAGAACAATCATAACAAGAATTAATTTTCCTAAGCTTTATAGTCATAGAAAGACTTTCCTATTGCATGGGTTACATTACTTCCAATAGACTATTTTTTTCAATATTTGAAGCAATTCTTCAAACCAAATAAAACTAAGATAAATCTATTTTCTAGGATAACATTGTCAATATTTTTTTCTAGATTTATCTTAGTTATATTTGGTTTTCTTTCTTCTCACCTTGCTGCTGCAGCTTCTTTTTCTCTGCGATGGTGTTCTGCTTTTAACTCTCTGAATTCCTGTTTCGCTTGTCTCAGTACCTCAACAGAGTCTTCAATGAAGTCTCGAGTAGAAACAAGAGTCAGAAGCTTCCCACAGAGAGCATGAAGAATCTTCATCTTTTCCCCTAATTCAGTTAATATAAAAGGTGATGCTTCGTTACGAAAATCAGGGAGTCATCATTTGAATTGTCAACTACCCTTATCAATTAGAAAACACCTCTCCTTAATCCACCGGACATTTGATTCATTTAATCTTATACCTACTGGCAAGATACAAGCGAGGTGGGAGGGCATCTAAGGTTATGGATATTATGCCATTTCAGAATGCAGTCAAGCCATGTTTTATTTAAATGGTACTTTACAAACAGATGCTTTTGTTTAACTGTGTGTCTATAACCTTCTTGTAATTTATTTCTTTATCTACACATTCTATATCTATACATATCCAAAGGAACATGGAACTGTACCATGCACCAAAAAGCTTATGCACATCTGCTGTACTCCAGATAACACATAATACTATCCTGACTGTTCATACAGAGCCATGTATAATGCAGCACATATACTAATGTGAATATTTTAAACCATTAGTGTATATGCTTTAAGAATTTTGACCAAATCCTCTTGACTTTGTCCTATTCTAAGAACCTTTGCCATGCAAGATGACAAATTTATTTGGTTCTATTACCCGATGATAAATCATATACTGAGGTAGATGAGAGTTTCTTCAACAACCCAGGATTACTCAATCGTAGCTCCATGCAAGCGTCATCTGTGGCATCAAATCCTCCTCGTTTCTGGTAGCGATATTTTGCATTGGCAGAAGTTACATCTGCACCAGATGCTAGGATGTGAAGTCTGAGAATCTCAGAAAGAGTGCAGCTATCAAGATCCAAGTTTTTCAAATTGCAACCTACAGTTAACAACAGAATGAGGTTAGTTGACTTGGCTTCTAAAAGCATTTAAAACCAATGTGAATTATACTTTTTGTAAAATAAGAGGAAAACAACGTAACAAAAAAGTGAAACCCACACATACCCTGATGTAACTGGGGCCAGGCAGCTGCCAAAGTTGCAACTGCAGATAGTGCAGATTTTGTGGGGTCTGCATCTTCATCCAAAGCCTCGGTTAAATCTTTAAGGAAATAAAGACTTTATTCTAATGTAAATTAATACTTATATTTGGGAGGTGAAGCAAGCAAGCAAGCAAGCCGTTTTAAATCAAAGCACAGACAGCATAAAAATTTAATATTAGAGTACACTGCAGCACAACTACCTAAAAACCAGTGAAGGCATGCAATACTCACTAAAAACTTCTTCCAGTGCATTTGATTGCAAGAGCACATAAACACACATGCAAGCAAGGATAAGCCCAAGAAATATAATGCAAGCAGTCAAACAGCATCTTGCTACTACATTCCTGATAAATATAAATACAAGACCAACAGAAACAAACATCAAAGCCAGAAACTAGTCAGTGTTGATCTGCCATACTGTATATATGATTCCACATTCCACACAACTGGTAACCACTAAAGTACGAAACTAACTTCAGCATTTTTAGATGTAGCACCAAGATTATCAGAGAAACAAAACACAGAAAGGCCCATATCATACGTAGCCACAGTGAAAAGCTTCCAGTACTTATTGAGAAATACAAATACTAGTTAAACTTGGAGCAACATCAACAGAGAGCTATGACCACTTTCACATACATAAGTTGCATATAAGCCTCTTTTTTTCTTATCAAGTGAAGTATCAGCAAGAAGAAATATAATTCTTTGAAAAGAATATTGCTTATTCCTGAAATATTTGTCCATTAATTTTTTCCACATTTAAAGTTGATTCTCTCCACGCTTATTATTCAAGATGTTTATAAACAGCTATTTCATCTCCACAAAGCAGAACTGAGCTGTTCATACAAGAACAGCATAATGCATTTTAGTTTTATCCAGATGAAAGCAGCTTAACCAAATGCAATGAGCTACAATATAAAAGTACAAGTATTGCATTTCACAAATAAAATTATTCATCATCTGTTCTGACTATGACACCACACAGTTTGTGCAGATGTTCTCATATACTGAAACACCTAAGAATGTAATACAGGAAAGCAGCTGAAAATTAACTAACGTGGTAGGATTAAGGAATGTCTTTTTGAGGGAAAAATGATAAACTCCTCTTCTAGGCCTGATTGAACTGCTCTCTGCTCCTATGTCCAACTTAAGTCAATTATCATAAGACAAGGTGAAGCAAAAATCTGTTAGGTCTTACTTCTCCAAGAATTCCGTCAACGTTCACTGAGTCCACAAACTGAAGAATATTCACAGCAATTGGACAAGCAGGAAACTGGACTCAGCTGATTTCTTTTTCCTGGATGACACTATTTATCTAGAACTACTTAAATGGGGCCCACGCTGCTTTGATCACCTTGATGAATGACTGGGAAACAGGCAGAGAGAATGCATCCTTTTTGCTTCTGCTAGATTTCTCAGCAGTTTTTAATGCTATCAGTAACAGCATTCTTCTGAAACACCTTGCTGGGGACACATACAATCTCTACAATGATTCACATCTTCTGGAGAGGTAGTTCTGAAAGAATATACTGAGGGATTGTTCTTTGAAACCTTGGTGACTGTTTTATGTTATCCTACCAGGTTCTATTTTGCCCTCACTGCTAACAACTTAATGAAATTGCTAGAAAAGACTGTCCAGAATTGTATGTCTCTTTCTTTAGTAAGGTTTGAATATGGATCTGGATTTGGCCACAGTGGTGCAAGCTTTAGTTACATTTCCTTTAGATGACTACAATGTGCTATGTGAGATGTCTTTTGCAAACTCTTTGAAAACTTTAGCCAGCGCTGTAGATAGGCTATTGACAAGGGCCAGTTTTTAAGAAGCATG
The DNA here is from genome assembly GCA_030412105.1 of Cyclura pinguis. Classification (NCBI taxonomy): domain Eukaryota; kingdom Metazoa; phylum Chordata; class Lepidosauria; order Squamata; family Iguanidae; genus Cyclura; species Cyclura pinguis. Next base: position 343,243,942 of record CM059599.1, read on the forward strand.
GGATGACTAAATAACAATAATTACACCTGCTGTTCATCCACTTCTAGCAGAAAACCAAAATGCTGGCTATGACTTACAAAAAGCTTAGAATAAGATCGCACGATGAACCCATATGATAAAAGCATGATTTCCCTGTCTCCTTCTAGAATGTGTCTGAACAAAGGAAATGTCCAAGCCGTACGGATTTCCAGGCTGTGATAGTTCCCACCTACCACAGAAACACTCTGATTGTATAATCTGGTCTGATCTGATCTGCTGGCTAATAATCAAGACCACACGATAGCATATTCTAAAAGTCCCAGATCCTCTCCACTGCCCATTCCTTAGCTGTGCAAGCTGCTTCAGTGACATACTTTTAGAGCTAGGTTCCTGGTAAATAAAGCTTATTATGCTAGTTCTGTGTTTAACTTCATTTTCAAGAACAGTTGGCCATTTCTGAAACTATCACCACTTTATCTTTGAACAAAGTGTCTGTGGTTTGCTAGTGCCCATGGTTGATCCCCAGTGCTGGATATTGTAGCATGCACATTAAACCTCATTTTCAAGATGTTTAAATGAAGTTGTATAAAGGAACTGGCAACATTACCTCTGAATAGTCCTTGCCTAATAAAATCCTATGAGATTCATGGGGTTGTCATAAGTCGAAAAGCAACTTGAAGGTGCACACACAAATAGGACTGACCTTCTCTATAAGTATAAACTCAGCATGCCTTCTAATAGAGGGTTCCTATCACACAGAAAAGTAACTGCACAGCAATTCACCGTTTCCTTTAATGAACTTTCTTTTTAAGATAGAAGAAAAAATGGAAAACAAATTCACAAGAGTGACATCCAAGCCTCCTATAAATTCTATGAATGAACCAATGTGACTGCAAAATATGAAGAAACACCCTCAATATCTCAATCTCCCATGTATTCAGGTTTAGACTTAGCACATGTATGGGTTGTGGCATGAATATTCCTAAATCAGAGATGAGCAAAGGGTAGCCCTGGGACTACATACAGACACCTCAAAACTACTTTGTCATCTTTGACCCATCTAGATTCCCTGAACCATCCCTTTTCTGGCCAAATAGGATGAATTCTCTCTCCCGAAAGCTTCCAGAAGAGGTACCTCACCTTTTAAAAAGATTCCTGGGCCTCCTGCAATATTTTAACTTTTTTTAAAAAAAAAATCTGTCTTCTAAAACAAGACATAGATTTCCAACCTCTTCTGGGTCAGTTGGTACAGTTGTCGGATCATATGGAGGGAGCGTAAAAGATGGCAAACAGAAGAGGCTGTCTCAAATATGTACTTAATGCATTCTCAATTGATTTATAATCATTTCAGATTATGTTGTTTTTGTTGCAGATGGTATTGTTGTTAGCTACTTTGAGCATATGTTACAGAAAGATAAGGTATAGATGTAACAATATTAAATGAACACACTAGAACTTTGAATGCCTCAGTAAAATCTAGGAAAGGTTCAAAGCAATATTTGATTCAAAATGATACTTGAGAGTTCTCAAAATAAATTTTAAAAATAGAGAATTTATGATGCACACACATACATGTCATTAATGACATCAGTGCTAGTAACAGACTACATTCAGTAAATTCTGCAAAAAGCAACAAAAGAACAGGGTGCTTACCTGTAACTGTGTTTCTTTGAGTGGTCATCTGTGCCCTCACACAATGGGATATTCGCGCATGCACAGTAGCAGTTCCGAAAATTCCAGAGCTGAGCAGCTTGGCGGGAACCCCTCCCTCTCAACGGTACTGAGCATTCTCAGTCCCGCCAAGCCAGCAACTCCTCTTCAGTTTTGAAGTCCGCTGTAGACAGGGGACTTGAAAGAGGGGAGGCCGGGTGTGTGTGTGTGTGAGGGTACAGATGACCACTTGAAGAAACAGTTACAGGTAAGCAACCTGTTCTTCTTTGTGGTCTCTGTGCCTCACACAATGGGAGATTGTTTTGCTTATCATAGGACGGTGGGTCAGGTCTTATAAGATGGAAGGCAGCACTGCATGGCCAAAGCGAGCATCTTGTCGGGCTCTACAGGCCAAGCTGTAATGCTGAATAAATATTGGAGGTTGAGAACAGGTAGCCGGACAACATGGTTCTTTGAGGTTCACTCCACTAAGGAGGACACGAAGAGATGCAGTAAGAGGTTGCAGAGCCAGCTGGTAACAGAGACAAACGGTCTCCACCGCCCATCTCGAAAGTCTTTGAGTGTGGGGCCTGAGAGCATCTCGTCATTCTCTGTAACAGACGAAGAGGTAAGGGACTAATTAAAAGGGTGACGTTCGTTGGACATAAAGCGCGAGGACTCTGCGAACACTCGGCTAATGTAGGAAGTGTTCCAGAGGCGTAGGCAGTGAGAGGTGGAAGGTAGGGAGGATAACGTCTTGATTAAGGTGGGAGTTGGAAACCACCTTGGGAAGAAGACGTGTCTGGCCAGAGGACTACTTTGTCTCAGTGGAAGGTTAAGAAGGGTCCATCTGAATGGAATTACATTAAGTTCTCCTACCCCTCTGGCAGAGGAAGTAGCCACGGGGATGAGTAGCCACTCGATTGTGGTGGTGAGGGGCTGAAGGGGCTAGCGCATAAGCTGAAACAGAACAGCGACAGTGGCCAGGGAGGTATTGGCAGGGAGATCAGAGGATAAAGGAGATGTAGGTGTTAGCTACTTGGCTGTAGGGTTCCCGGAGAAAGCCGAGTATGGAGAATCAGGAGATAGATAAGCAAGAATCAACAAGAGGTAGATCTTAAGAGAAAAGTAGGCCAGACCTTTCTCTTGGAAAGAGAGAAGAAATGGAGAACAGTAGAGAGAAAGAGAGGCTTGCGAGGGAGCCTCTAGGTGGGACTCTGCAAAGTAGAGAATCTGCGCCAGTTGTATCAATAGGACCTGCAGGTAGACTCGTTTCTGGATGTCCACAGGACTCTAAAATAGAGAGTAAGGCTAAGGAGTGGTCTTCAACGTGAAGAGAACGACTGCCCAGGTGAAGCACTCGGCCATCGGAGTGGAACAGGAGATCTGGAGAGCTCTAAAGGAACATCTGACAGTCCCAAGGGATAGCTAGAAGTCAGCCGAACCAATATTGCCTCGGCCAGAGGCAGCTAGTAGGATCGCATCCACGTGACCCGCAGGAATCTTGGCCACGAGTTGGCCCAGGAGAGAAAACAGAGGAAAGGTGCAGAAGAAGCCTTTGTTCCAGGGGAACTGGAGCGTGTCTCCAAGAGACTGGGGACTGCTGCCCGGCCTGAAGGAATAACGTGGGCTTTTCCTGTTTGCATGTACAGCAAACAGGTCAACAGATGGCATGCCCCAATGAGATGTGATCTGGCAGAAGCCTTGTGAGAGAGAGACCACTCGTGAGAAAGGGCAAATTCTCTGCTCAGAGTGTCTGCAGTGGTGGAGCAGAGACCAAGACTGGTATGACAGTCACTACGGAGGTCAGTACCAGAGCCGATACTGGGGCCAGTGACGACGATATCAGTAGAATAGTTGGAACTGGTGCGACGATGGACTGCATTGGTAGCGGAGCTGACAAAGTGGTTGGAGGAAGGTATGCCATTTGATTGTACGGTGGGGGCCAGGACACCGTCGCTGTCACTCGAGGTGGAGGGGAGACAACTTGGTAATGAGGCGATCGATCATGGAACCAACCACGAGGATGAGATGGAGTGTGTCGGTAGTAGACCAAATGAGACCAAGAGTGACAGTACCGAGGAGAGTGTAGGTAGCGTGATCCCAAAGGAGAGCGTGACGGAGAGCGAGAATGCCAAGGTCGATATGGGGACCAATGACGTATGTCAGGATGATATTGGTCACAATATGCAAGTGAATAAGAGTGGCCAGAGAAGCTCATGGCCGTAACGAGGTATATAGGATGCTGATGAGAGTGGCAAGTCAATTCTTGCTGGCAGAATCTTGAGTACTGCGGTAGCCATAATCCCAATGAAGAGGGGAGCTACCTCTTTCACCATGCTCCGGAGAGCAGGCCACGATGATTCGAGGCCGGTCTCAGGAGGAAATCCGAGGAGCATCCAATATAGGCAGACGGTCCATCTCTGGGTGACCAGAAGAAAGAGCCGGAGGAAGCGGAGTCTGGGAGGATCCCTCTCTGGACTAACCTGACGTAATGGGTGGAGAAGCAGTCAGTGTAGGCCAAAGGTCCAGGTCAGTTGCAAAGTAGATGGTTGCAGGAACAGATAGTACTGGAAGCTGGTTGGAAATATGCACCGGCAAAAGAGCGGGAGCCTCGACCTCCTCCACGGTGGATGTCAGAGGTGGCATCGGAGGAGATGTTGGAAGAGGACCGAGAGAAGACGGTCAAGTAGCCGACAGACAGCTAGCGGGTGAAGGAGAACAGGGCTTCTCCTTCTTCTTCTTTTTTTTACTTTGAAGTCACAAAAGAGTGATGGGAGGAAGTCCTCTTCCACTTCGTCAAGGTGTGCTGCAAGCTGGAAGAGGTATTTCCAGAGCTAGAAGACGGAATTCTTGGCAGAGAAGAGATGGGTGGCAGAGTTGGCGGAGTCAGCATCGGTGTCAATACCGAAGTTGTTGATACCGAAGAGGAAGTCGATACCACGAGTAGGATCTGCAGCAGGAGTCAAAATCAGGACTTGGCTGTGGGGGAAGCCTGGTGCTGTCTGAAGAAGGGGAAATGAGGAGACTGGAAGAAGAGGGGTGGGATGAGGAGGCACATCGCTACGCAGAACGTTGGCCTGAACAGACATCCATTGCCTCATGAGAGATGGAATGCAAAGGGGCCTTGCCTGACAATGCCTCGTCCCGATCCTCTCCTGGCTGTCCTCTGTTAGGCCAGCAGAGCACAATCATGTAAAGTAGGGAAGGACGCCTGTCCCGACCAATACCCGAAGTGGAGCTCTCAATGGTATGGTTAGAGGATTGGATGTGCTGATTACCGAAAGTGACTGATTTGTTATAGAACTGAAGGGTGTCGTTTGAAACCAAGGGTGTCTTATGATCCCCTGTAGGCTGGCAAGAAAAGGATCAGCATTTTTATTATAGTATGGCATACATATAGTATGACATCAGCATTGCCAAAGGCACTGAAAAAAGCCGATATTCCCCCTCGAGAGGGGGAAGTGGCAATGAAAGTCTCCGTGGCTGAGGCACCGAAGAAGGCCAACATTCCTGCTCAAAAGGGGGGAGTGGTCATGAGAGTGGCCGCGGCTGAGGCACCGGAGAAAGGCTGACGTTCCCGCTCGAAAGGAGGAAGTGACAATGAGAGTGGCTGCGACTGAGTCATTGGCTCCGGTGACAGCTCAGGAGCCAGAGTCACCTCAGGGGATGGGTCATGGCAAACGCTCCTGAAGACGTGGCTTGAGAGTAAGGAAGTAAAGATGGGAAGTGATGTCTCTCCTTCTCCTTCTTCTTCTGGTCTAGTGGGGTCGGTGAGGTGCTGCGGAGGAAGCACTGAAGGTGAAAAATGGTGTGGAGATGTCGATATCGAAGGAGGCGTCAGTACCGGGGAGGCCAGCAGGAGAGGCAATGGTTTCGGTACCAATAGCGATTTAGGCTTGAAAGAGGGGCGTATTGGATGCCATGCGGTCCTTCAGTTGGGGGGCCTGTTCCCAGCAATGAGACTTGGAATGGGAAGCCTGATTCCTCAAAGTTTGAACTCTTTGCAAATGGAACAGGCCCAGGAGTTATGTTCTCTTCTGAGGCAAAAGAGGCGCTCAGAGCGCCTGTCAGAAAGCCAAATCTTACGCCGCAAGACTTGCACGGCAGAAGACAGAAGCAAGAAGGGGGAAATTCACCAAAAAAAATTCCCACAGAATGGAGAAAAAAGGAAGAAAAAGATGAAGAAATCTACTCAGCAGAGGAAGCCTTCCATGCTGCTAACTGGTCAGCAGACGAAAAGAAACTGAAGAGGAGTCGCTGGCTTGGCGGGACTGAGCATGCTCAGTACTGTCGAGGGGGAGGGGTTCCCGCCAAGCTGCTCAGCTCTGGAACTTTCCGAACTGCTACTGCGCATGCGCGAATATCCCATTGTGTGAGGCACAGAGACCATGAAGAAGAAACAAGAAATCTCAACACCAAATAAAACAGCTGGTTGAGTGTCATGAAAACACAGTTTACACCACAACTTATCAGCCAACAGTAAGAAAAATAATTTCCGTTACCCATTATACAAGAAATATATAACCATGACTTTTAAATTATACATTTCTTGCGCAGATGTAAAGATGCTTTGCTTTAACTCAAGACATCCTGAAAACCATTCCTCTGAGTGAAACAAAAGATCTAACAGAATATCCAGGCTGATGCACACAGTCCTACACAGCATATTCAACCTCATATTTTTCTGCGGGATTCTACCACAAGTCCTCACAACACTGTGCCCACAACTGTTGCTGCACTGGCTTCAAATAAGAGACGCATTTCTGTTCAACTAGCGATATGAAAGAAAATGCTTCAGACAAATTCTGAAAAAACAAGAAAAACTCCAATACTCTATTAAGAAAAAAGCCCATGAATGTAAGAGGGAAAACTTCCAATGTAGTTTTCAGAACAAACCGGTCCACCCTCTGAAGTATGCCCTCATAAATGGATGGCAGAACCATTTTCTTCTATACTGAGGAATTTTGTGCTAGTAAACAATGACACCAACTGAGTTAAAGCACAACTTGAGAAGAAAATGTGTCCCCATAGTGTAGTCAGCTATAAACATGTTTCGCTTCTAAGAGCTGCATGTCCTAGGAAATCGAAGGTAATACATTTCAAAATAATTTATGGATAGCTTAGTTTATATCTTTTTCCCCATAACACAGTGGGACATAACATAATATGAACTGCTTCACTAGAAACTACGATTGTATGATATTAGGAACTAGCAGAACATTCTAGTTTTTAGTGAAGCACTTGGTGTTACACTATGTCCCACTACATTATTCTAGGAGTTAGAAGGGACTACAAAGGCCATCTAGCCCAAACAGCTCTGCAGGAATACACAACTAAAGCACTCCTTAGACATGAACATCCAACCACTGTTTAAAAGCATTCCAAGAAGATTCAAACCCCCTCTGAGGAAGTCTGTTCTACTACTGCTCATACAGAAGGTCCTCCTACTGGACTCTTTTTCCTCACTCCATCTTCTACCATCTCAGGAGTATGTCATACAATAATTAAAACTGCTGCCTTACTGCTTATAATCTTTTTTCTAAACATCAGAGTCCAAAATCTTTATAAACTTTATAAACTACTTTCAATTTAAAACTTAACACACAAACTATTCTTTAGCAGAGCAGGGGTGATGAATCTTACCAAATGCTTTAGCTTACATCTCCCATCAACCCCATCTAGCACAGCCAATGATCAAATTACAGGAGTTGTAACCCAGACCACTTGAGGGCCAAATATTCCCTACTTCTACTATAGAAATCAAATTAGCATTCATAATCCAGTTGAAATATTGAAATAAAAATATGGGATTGAAATAAAAATATAGCTCATTTTTGTTAACTACTTAGCCAAAAGCCAGGTTTGAAATATAGTGCTGGAGGAGAGTCCTACAGATACCACAGACTGCCAAAAAGACAAATAAATTGGTCCTAGAATAAATCAAGCCTGAATTCTCCCTAAATGCCACAATGACCAAACTGAGGCTATCATACTTTGGACATTATCATGAGATGGCGTGACTCATTAGAAAAGATGATAATGCTTTGGAAGGTGGGAAGCAGTAGGAAAGGGGGTAGACAGTATTACAGATGGAGAGACCTGAACAGAGTGTCCCGATGACAGCACGTCTCGGAGGTCTCTCTCTGATTCATAGTTACCATAAATTAAAGCCAACTTGAAGGCAATTAACAACAAACAGCAATAACAGGTTTGTGCATCAGTTACGACACTAGCGTTTATCAAAACATCAGGCTTAACACTGCTAAAAATAGAGCATTTTAAAATGTATTATTCCAGTTTCAGAAGTACATCCATTGAGCAATTAGGTTAGACAAGAAGTGGTATCAGCATCCATGCTTGGGACAAGCATTCTGGTGTGTGGATAACAGTGCCATTTGCTGTTTAGATTATAAAAGCATTGTAATACTTCAGAGCTGTTACAAGAATCATCTGGAACTATCACGAATAGTAAAACATCAAATATTTTGCTCATACAATAATCACAGCATTAAAGACAAACAAACATGTTATAGCATAAGCCTTCATCAGATAAAGCAGTCCACTCTAGTCCACGAAAACCTAAGCCATAATAAGAGTGCTACTCTTTAAAGTGCCAGAAAACAGTGATGGTTTTTCCTTCAAAAGACCAACACACATGCCTCTGTGGACATTAACTAACTAACACAGCTGCTGATGAGACAGATGGGACCTGTAGGCCAAAGCATACTTTCTGTAGTTTTTAACTGCTAATGTAGTTTCAAAAAGAGCATTTTGACACTTCCCAAAAACCTGCCAATGTGAAATTCTTGACACACATAATAAAGGGAATGTTTTCACTTTTAGAAAGCTGAACACAAAACCAAACCAGATTGCTGTTGCAGCATGCACTTAAAACACTATCTCTTTTCTACATCAGCTATGAATGCAGAAGGAAAGCAACGTTAATTGAAGAAAAAATTGCCATGCATGCAGGTTAGTATGCAAAGTTCTACTTTAAGAAGCACCATTGAAATCTGACCTTTGGTTTCAGCATCAGCAATTTGGTCTTTGGCCACTTCTTCTTCTTCTTCAGCCATTGCTTGAAAAATGGCCGTCAGGAAGAAAAACAACAATTCACATAGTGGGCCTTCACTGTCATTTCCTACAAGAGCTTCCTCTAAAACTTCTGTAAAGAATAAGAAAAAAAAGAGTACTCTTAGTCAAACTGCTACAGACACATGGTTTGAGGGGGAGAGACACTCAAAGCAGCTCTCCTGCCATAAAAGTAGCACATTATTTGTCGATTTACCATATGAGGTATTTTCAAACAGGTGCACCACTGAAACAATTGCTCTTATTCAGCAATTTAGTCCTAGCAGAAGGACTCAAAACATGCAGATGGATCAGTTCCTCTCATTGTAAAACCACTTTGTTTCAAGAAAGTGGTCAATCTATGTTCAAATTTCATTATGCATAATCTCATAGGTCAGCATGTGTATAGGTGTCCTCGAAAGTTGAAACACATGGGCACATGAAACATCCAACATCCATGTACATACCTGAGCACATTTAAATCTCATGATCAGGCTGACAACTGATCAGCAGCATGCATACTATGAAGAGCAACCGGAAGACACTTGAAAAATAAAACTAATAAAACTTTTATATTCAGCACCAAATTGGTTATAACCATTTTTTTTCTCATCCTTTTTTTAATACTGAAATGGGGTACAAGGCAGGGATGTCCATTGCCTCTTTTAATATTCAGTTTTTGCCTGGAGCCCTTAACATGTGCTATTAGACAAAATTCCAGAATCAATGGATTTGTTGCATGTCAGTTTAGTATTTTATAATGTTCTTTCTGTAGTTGATCTTTTGTTCTTAATTTCAAAGGCTCAGCAGTCAGTCTCTACTGTAGTTGATTAAGAATTACAGTAAAATATCTGGGTATTCAGTTAACTGGACCAGGTCAGAAATACTGCTAGTGGGAGACAAGAAGGACACTAGAATATTTAAAGTATGGCAATTTCAATATTGACTGAATTGTATTATTTATTTGGATATAATTATACCTAGTGACTTATCTCAGATGATTAATCTTAATATAAGTGAACTGATAAAAGATATTGCACAAGAGTTAAAGAGATGGGAAAGCTTAAAGATGAGTCTGTGGGTAAGGTAAACATGATTAAAATGAACCTTACACCTAGAATTGTTTATGTTATTTGTGGAATTCCTCTATTTATACTTTGCAAGTATTTTCAAAAACTAAATGCATTGCCCAGGAGATTTTTGAGAAGCTTATCTCCTCCCATAATTTCAATGAAAAGGATGCAAATTCTAATCAAAGAGAAAGGGCTTGGCCTTATAGATCTTCTTAAATACCATTGGGCATACCTGTTAACTTGTATTAATTTTTAGACATTTCCATTTAAAATAAGCAATCTACCATAGTCAGCCTTGGAATCTTCATTTTCGGCACCTGTATTCAAACGGAAATACTGGGTTCTCATTTTATTAAAAAAAGGGGGGGGCAGCATTTTGCAACAATTTCAGCAGTTAGAACTATGTGGCAAATATTGCCTCATCAACTGAAATCTGACTCACATACTCAAGCCAAATTGGCTTTACGAAGGAATCCAGATTTGAAAACTGGTAAGGAACCTCTTTTATGGAAAGTGTGAGCCAATAATGGGGTTGCTACCTCACATCAGATACTTGATGTTGACAATGAGTTTTTGTCTTTTTCAATTTTGCAAGAACAGTTTAAATTACCTCTATCAGCTAAATGGCAATATCTACACCTGCAACACTTGTTACAATCCAGATTTGGCCTTGCAGCTTTAAGTGCCATCTCAAATTCCCTTAACATTAGAGATATTAATTGAGGCCAACCAACTATCCAAACCAAAAAATTTATAAATACAGATGATATAAATTTATATAAATAAATAGTACACATGATGTTTACAGCAAGAATGGAATACGGAATTGGAAAGAACAGGTTGCTTACCTGTAACTGTGGTTCTTCGAGTGGTCATCTGTGCCCTCACACACTAGGAGCTTTCGCGCATGCGTGGTAGCGTTCGGAAGATTCTAGAGCTTAGCAGTTTGGCGGGAACCCCTCTCCCATGCCCATACTGAGCATGCTCAGCCCGCCAAACCAACGGTCTCTCCTCAGTTCTAGAGTCCGCCAGTGCAGGACCTGAAAGAGGGGACGGCTGGGCGAGTGCGTGTGAGGGCACAGATGACCACTTGAAGAACCACTGTTACAGGTGAGCAACCTGTTCTTCTTCTTCACGGTCTCTGTGCCTCACACACTAGGAGACTTTGTAGCTTACCAGTTGGACGGTGGGTCAGGTCCTAGAGAACGGAAGACAACACCGCACGTCCAAAACGGGCATCTCTCCAGGACCGGCGGTCCAATCTGTAGTGGCGCACGAAGGTCGAGGGTTGAGACCAGGTCGCCACATGGTACAGTTCTTGCAGGTCCACTCCTCGAAGGAGAGCTGCTGAAGAAGCTACTGCTCTGGTGGAATGAGCACGCAACAAGGCTGGTGGAGGCTGCTTAGCCAGTTCATACGCCAGCAGAAAGGTCTGGGCCACCCATTTGGAAAACCTCTGGGTGGACACCTTGTGCCCTCTTTGACGCCCACTGTAGCACATGAACAGGTGGGGCGTCTGACGGAAGGGCGCAGTCCGGTGAGTGTAGAAGGCCCGACAAACATCAAGGGAGTGGAGGGAGTGCTCCAGAAGTGTAGTTGGGTCCGAGTAAAGAGCAGGTAAGATGATGTCCTGGCTAAGATGGAAGTGTGAGACCACCTTGGGCAGGAAGGAAATGTCCGGGCGGAGGACTACCTTGTCTCGGTGAAAGACAAGGAAAGGCTCGTCGGATCGCAGTGCTGTCAGCTCGCTTGCCCGACTGGCTGAGGTGACAGCTACCAGGAAAGCAGTCTTGATGGTCAAGAGCCTGTCAGCCGCAGTCGCCATGGGCTCGAAGGGCGGTCGCGTGAACTGCGATAATACCAAGGACAGCGACCAAGGCGGTAGCGGCGGCGATACCGGCGGATAAAGGTGTTGCAGGCCCTTCATAAACTGCTTGAGGGTAGCATCCCTGAAGAGCGCTGCCGAAGGGGACCCCCGCGGCTGATAAGCCACGATAGCGGCGAGGTACACCTTCAGGGATGGAAAAGCGAGCCCTTGTTGCTGACGGTGAAGAAGAAAATGGAGCACGGTAGGCAGATTGACAGGTGATACCGGCTCCTGACACGCATCTGCGAAGCAGACAAATTTCTGCCACTTGTAGTGGTAGTTGCGGCGTGTCGACTCCTTCCTGGCCGCGGTGAGGACATCTACGATGGCCGGGTCCTCTAAGGCGTTATCCGCCAGGCGTGCAGGGCCAGGAGCGGCAGGTCCGGGTGGAGAACGAGACCGCCGGAGTGCGACAGGAGATCCGATGTTATTGGAAGCTTGAGCAGTCGAACGCGAGCGGCCTCGAGCAGGGGCCCGAACCAGTGCTGCCTCGGCCAATACGGGGCTACGAGGACTACGTCGGCTCGGTCCGCGAGGATCTTGGCGACCACTCGACCCAGGAGAAGAAACCGCGGGAACGCGTAGAGGAGCCCGTCGGTCCACTCGAACTGGAAGGCATCGCCGAGCGAGTCCCGGCCGAGGCCGGCTCCCGAAAAGTACCGATGACACTTCCTGTTCTGGGCGCTGGCAAATAGGTTGATCGTCGGCTTGCCCCACCGATCTTGTATTATCTGGAACGCCGCATCCGAGAGGGACCGCTCGTGGTAGCACGAGGTGTCCCTGCTGAGGGCGTCTGCCATGGTGTTCTCTTGGCCTGCCAGGTGCACCGCGACCGGACGGACTCGAAGCGACACGCACCAGTCCCAATGCTGAAGGGCAATGGTGAGGAGAGTGGTCAAATGAGTTCCCCCTTGTCTGTTGATGTAACATACGGGTGTTGTGTTGTCTGTCAGGATCGGTCTGTCAGAACCGGCAACTTGGTTGCGAAATGCCCCGAGAGCTTTCCAGATGGCGAGCAGCTCGAGGGCGTTGATATGGAGGCCGGTCTCGCCGTCGATCCAACGTCCCTGGACTCTGAGATCGCCGCAGTGTGCTCCCCACCCGAACTGGGAGGTGTCTGTCGTTACCGTGAGCCGAGAGGTCGGCTCCCGGAACGGCATCCCTGACAGTAGGTGACGGTAGGACAGCCACCATAACAGGGAGCGACGCACATGTCGAGGAATGCGTAGGAGGCGCCTCTGGTCGTCCAGGAGCGGGTCGAAGACTCTGACGAACCAGTGCTGAAGCGGACGTGCACGAAGCCGAGACAGGTAGGTGACTGACGTGGTCGAGGCCACGTACCCGGGAAGTTGCTGGATCCTTCTCGCTGATATCGTCGGGGCGTCGAGAACAGCGGATGCGGCCCGACGGAGGGTACGCGCACACTCCGTGGGCAGATACGCCCTGGCAGACACGGAGTCCAGGGTCGCTCCGATGAAGTCGAGGACCCTCGCCGGCTCGAGGTGCGACTTCTTCGGGTTGACCCGAAGGCCAAGGCGGGTCAGAAGAGAAAGAGTCCGGTGGATGTCCCTGTAGAGTTTTTGCCTGCAGGACGCCACCAACAGCCAGTCATCGAGATAAGGGTAGATTGCGACGCCCTTCGTTTGCAGGTACGATACCACAGCGGCCATGCATTTGGTAAAGACCCTGGGAGCGGTGGAGAGTCCAAACGGTAGCACCCTGTATTGATAACAGGTACCGTCGACCCCGAACCGTAGATACCGTCTGTACTGCGGGCCAATGGCGATGTGGAAGTAAGCATCCCGAAGATCGATGGAGGCAAACCAGTCCCCTTGCCGAAGAAAGGGTAGAATCGAAGACAGAGTGACCATCTTGAACCTCTTGGGGCGGATGTACTCGTTTACCCCTCTGAGGTCCAGGATTGGTCGTAGGGTACCGTCCGATTTCGGTACCGTGAAGTACCGGGAGAAGAAGCCGGTGGTACTGGCCGAGGGCGGAATTTCTTCGATCGCTCCTTTTTGCAGCAGGGACTGGATTTCTTCCAGCAGAGCCGAGCTGGCCGGGGTGGAATAGTAGACGCCTCGCGGAGGTATACTTGCAAACTTGATGGCGTAACCAAGACGGACGATGGAGAGAACCCAAGAGTCCGAGGTGATATGGCGCCATTCGGCGAGGTGTCGGGCCAGGCTCGGTTGGTCTTCTACGGCTGCTGGCAGGCTGAAGAGTGGCTGTGGTGGCGACCCGCAAAGGCGGTCAAAACCGGGACTTTGTCCCGGACAAAGACTTCTTCAAAGAAGAAGGCTGGCGTCTCCGAAGAGGTCTCCGAGCCGAGGATGAGGTCGACGGGCGGGACAGAGCCGAACAAGGCGAGCGAGGTTGATAGGTCGAAGAGGATGAAGACTGAGATGGGGACCTGTCTTGAGACCTTTCTCTTGATGACCGTTGGGGCAGCAGCGCCAAGGTGACCGTCGGCGCAGTCGCCGTCGGTACCGTCAACGGGACCGATGGAGTGACCGTCAGCTGGGGTGCCGGAGTTGTTGTGATCGGCACCACAGCAGGCTGCGGGCGCTGGATCACCTGGGTGACGGTAACAGTGGAGGTCGTAGTCTGTGCTGGAACAGGCTCGGAGACCGGGCGAGAGACGGTCGCAGTAACTCTTGGAAGTGAAGAGACGGTCCGATAACGGGGCGAGCGCTCTCGGGACCCCTTGTAGTGCGGAGACCGTGAGAACGAGCGAGATGGCCACCGCCGATACCGCAGGTGGTACGTTCCGCATGATGGAGAGCGCGACCGTCTGTAGGGCGACCAGTGTCTCACGTTCGGGTGGTACCGGTCTCTATATGCAGGCAAATAGGAGCGGTACGAGCCCGGGTGCTCCCGCTAGGTGTGTTCTTGGTCGTACCTCGCTATGTACGATGCAGACGAGAACAGCGAGTCAAGCAAGGGCCTGGATGAAGGCCACTCCAGGTAGACCTCCCTTTCGACGTGGGGATCGGCGTCTCACCCTGCATTCTGGGGAGCGCGACTCACTCCTGTCGGATGCCGCCCGATGACTGGGCGAGGGCCGAGGTGAGGCCGGAACATCCTCCAGGCAGTCCACCCTTTTTGGGTGACCGGGCGGAGATACCGCGGCAGTGAGCACAGGTGGGCCCGAAGGCACGGCCAAGCCAGCGTTCTGCTCCTCGTCAGATGCCTCTAGAGTGTCCTGCGGTTCCGACTCTTCCCCTGGGTCCCCAGGCTGTTGGGTCGCAGGAGGTGTCAGAAGGCGGGGCCTCTTGGAGGGCTAACTCCGCTTCTCCTTTTTCTTCTTCTTTTTCTCTTTCTCCAAAGAGACTTCTTGAGGGGCAGGCTGCTTATGCTGTGCAGTAGTAAGGGGCCTAGTTGACTTAGCTCGTGCGAGCCCACAGGAGCCTCTCTCGAAGTCATCGCGGCCGATGATAGCTTCGGGATCTGCGGTAAGGCCGATATCGGAGGCCGAGACGACGGTACCCAGCCCGATACCGTTGATGTAGTCGGTGCGGCAGCCGCAAGTACCGAGGAAGGTGTGGTTGCAGGTCGGCTAGATGTCGAAGGCCGAGACATGGTGGATTCTCCCGCCGGCTGATCCCTTGCCCGAAGAGATTCCTCCCAACAATGGGATTTCAAGTGGGATGAGTGGTTCCGCAGAGTCTGAGCGGTAAAGTCACAGCAGATGGGACAGCCTTGACGTTGTGAGTTTCCCCCAAACAGAAGAGGCACTCACTATGTCCGTCGGACAGAGCAACCTTGCGACCACAGGTGACGCAAGCCTTGAACAAGGCCGACATAGAAAGTAGGGGAAGATCGAAAGAAAGCCCAAGAGGGGGAACTCACAAGGACAGCGGAGAAGACGGAGACCGAAGAAGAAGACCGAAGAAGAAAAGTCGAAGGAGGAGTTGAGAAGATCCATAATACCAAAATCCAAGTCCGAGTACCAAATTCAAGCCAAATAACCGAAGTCCGAAGTTAAATTACCAGAAAAAACAGTCCGAAAAACAGCCAAGAGCGCTACTAAGCAAAGAACCTTCCGTTCGCAACAGCGGACGAGAAAGAACTGAGGAGAGACTGTTGGCTTGGCGGGCTGAGCATGCTCAGTACTGGCATGGGGGAGGGGATTCCGCCAAGCTGCTAAGCTCTAGAATCTTCTGAACGCTACCGCGCATGCGCGAAAGCTCCTAGTGTGTGAGGCACAGAGACCACGAAGAAGAAATCCAGTTCTGACTAATCTATGGCCATGAACCTTAACATTTGTAACTAGTTATAGATCTCCAATTATGTCTTCTACAGCAGAAATTGCTCTTTTGGATATACGGGTCACCAAAACATCAAGAAAGGACTTTCTAAATCAGCAAATTGTTGGAGATGTAATACCACTAATGCTCCCTTAGTGCATACGTTTTGGACTTGTGTCATAGTAGTTACATTCTGGGAAGAAGTAATCACATGAGTAAATCTGGTTTTGAAAAGTTCCTTGATTTACAGAAATGTGCATGTTCTTTTGAATTGTTTACTTGTATCTTAGAAATTAACAAACGGCCAATGGAAGTGACTTTTTCACACCCTTTAGACTTCTAAAACGTTGATCCTTTGTTATTGGAAAGATTTTTTTTTCCACCAGTGATCCAAAGGATAGAAGATCTATTAACGCTTGCAACATTTTAAAGAATGATGTATTGATGAAGTAAATGGATTCATATTTGCACACTGGGTCACCTTTTCTAGAAATTTAGAACTAATGTGGTTATTTTTCCTCCTTTTGTGTTTGTATTTTCATGCTTTTTGTTACACAGGAACAGTATTGTAAGTAACTGAGATCCCTTTTGAATGTAAATAATTTTTTTTAAAAAAAAATACTAGATGCAGGCTCCTAAACCAAACTCAAACAAAGCTAGCTTCCCAGTAGCTCAACATTCACTTTGAATCACTCCTCTGAAAGTGAGGAGGAACTGCTTCTTTCTTTTCAAAACAAACCCACATATAGGATTGTCTTGTGTTTATTCTGCAGATTTGCAGTTCAGCTTAACAGGAAGAGCATGAGCCCTGGTGATTTCAGCTATGGCAAACTATGAATATGCCTGTAGCAGCAAGTACATTTAGTGGGGCAGGGATGGCATCACCTGAGAGATAAGCAGCACCCTACCTTGTTTGGAGAATCCAGTAAACTATATAACTTACAATCAAAAATGCGTTTAGAAGACATTCTAATTTTCATGCCAGATTGCACACACGAACTGGCTGTACATACAGGATTTCACAGAGAAGGTTCACAATATGAACTAGATGTCAGGCGGCGGCTAAGCAGACAAAGAGGTAGGAGCTGAGTTTATGGCTTTAGTAATAAAGAAATTAAGAGGTTACGTCACCAAAATAAACATCCAAGTCCCAGGAGCAGCAAACTCAAACAGCAAGGTTTAGCCTGGAACAGAAAGCCCATGCCACAGGACGCAGATTCCCGGTTGATAGATGGTTGTTGCCCCATGCCCAACTCCAACAGCGTCTGTCTTAAATACACAGTCTTTAGCCCAGCTGGGGCTGATCAAATGTCCATTGGCTCAGCTCACAGCTGGAGCCCCTCAAGACTTCAGGGCCGATTCATCAGACGCTTCTCCCGCAGCCGCTGAGACCTCCGAACCACCCCATTTTCCCGCCACCTCTGGAGGAACGTGGGGGGAGGGTCTGCTGCAAACTCTGGGCTGGAGTCAGAAACACCAGCCTCTGCCGAGTCAGAAGCACTAGCCTCTGCCTCTGGAGCAGAAACATCTGCTGCAGGTACTGGCTCGGGATCCGTGCCTGGGACAGCTGTGGGGTCACTGGCAGACTCCTCCCTAGACTCTGAAGGAGCCCCCTCTCCCGAAGGCCCCTCCAAGGGATCCTCCCCCGGCTGGGAGTCCAAGTCTAAATCGGAGTCCAAGTCCGAATTGGCAGCATGCTCAGCCTGGCTCATGACACTAGATTGTGCAAAACGGAGCTTAGAGGCATAGCACAGTGGCATTTTTGAAGCTACCATAAAGATGGAAATGGATTAATCCTGTCTTTATATACAGCTGAGTTCACACAGTCCAATATATTCATAATACACTTCTTGAAGAAGTAGTCAGTTTATGTATATCAGAACTAACATAACATTTATGTGAAATTCTGATATTTTGAACACTGAATATGAATGCCTACATACAAGAAGCGTCACATACTTTAAGATAAAAGGATAAGAAAAAGATACTTGCCTAAACTCACTCCATCAGGAAACTCATCCTGAAGATCAAAGAGTTCCCCAAAGGCATGGAGGAACTCCAAAACCATGACAGCATCACCAAAGATCTCTGGAGGTAGTCTGGTTTTCACTGGAGTTGGAACTGGAAGTTCCTGCATTGAAAAGAAAGCAACCATTAATGTTATGTTACAGCTAAACATATGAAGTGAACAGTAAAGTCATGTCGATATTATTTAAATTTACTATACTTGAGATTCTATACTCAGCACTGTACAAAAAATGGCAAAAGCAGAAATTCAGCAAATTGAAGGCAATGCCTGTTTTTCTTTCTAAAACAGCTTTCCATGTAAGGCAGCCATCCAGCATAAGCTAAAGTCAACATTGTACTGATACAGTCCTATAGAACAGAATTTGCTGCTTCTCCCTTCCCACCATGCATCCCCTAGAATCACCTCAAAACTTGCTCCCAAGAGTTTCCTATCCTTTGGAGAGGCTTTGTATTGCACAAGGGCATGCAGTGGGGAGAGGGCATTACCTCTTTTCAGTTCTGCTGCTGAAAGTATTTCTGTCAGTGGAGGTATCCTACTGGATCTCCCTACCTATGTTAAGATTTTTTTTTCACTCAAGTAGAACAATGCTGTATCAGCAGATAAAGTATTTTATCCTTTATCAATTTTATTTTACATCTGCACAATTGAGAAAGCACCAAATATCTCTCTTTTCAAACACAAACCAACACTGCTCAGATCAGTGAGCTGCAGGTCAACTAGCTACAAAGGAAGGTTAGTCTTTGATGTGATCCACAGTGAGTTTGGGATCTAACTAACGACTGATTGTTTCCCTAAGGAGTGATCTTTGATTGAAAACTGGTTTTAAAGAAACATACAGAAATCCAGTCATGTAAGCTAACAAGGAAGTGGATCAAAACTGCGGATCTACTTCTGATGTTACATTACCTTGAGATCATCACATTCCATGTCTTCTCTACGCTTACTCCATTGCTTCAGATGTTCTAGATATTTTCTTTTTTCTTCTCGCAATTTCTCTCTCTCCTGCAATTCCACAGAAAATTACTATCAAAGTAACTAAACAGAACCATAATGTCAAATTACTTCAACCTGCGTCCTTTTTGTGTCTCCAACATTTTGTTTACTGTTTTTGCTCATGGTGCCTTAGAACTCATTCACCTGTGACACCACTACACAACTGGTTCATAACTATGGGCTAAATCCATCATTACACAGAATGACATTCACTCATGCAATAGGAACTTTCCTTCCCCTCTTCAACTCCAACTGCATGGAGCAAAAGAGGTTCAATCCACCAGCGCTATTCATTCCACTGGCAGAAGGACACCACTGGACAGCCTTCTCTTTTGCCTCCTCCCTTTTGATTAGATACACATTATCATTATGAAATTGTATAGTAGATCTCATATTTCTCTTAGCCACTGTCTTTCCTATACTTGCCAGGGACTACTGAAATTACTAGTTTTTAAACATTTAATGTTAATTTAAACTCATCATATGAAAGCTAACAGTTGAATTTAGCGTATTTTACAATTCTTAATGAACAGTGCATTATTCTTTCAGGAGGTCCTCTTTCAACCACCACAAAGCAACTCACAGTTCTAGGTATCTATCTACACATACACACATATATACACACAATGTGATCAGGGAACATGTCAGTGGCTACATCCATGTCAGCGGCTATATGCATGTACCAGCTATTTTAGAAAGTATTGAAGATGAACTTGTCTCTGTCTGGAAATGAGTAATATAATAGATACGGTAACATTATAACACAGCTCATTCTACAACAGCATTACAACAATACTTATTGTAAGGTCTGCTTGAAAATTAGAATTTGTTATTAAGACCAAAAAATTAGAATTTTATCCTGCACATAACAGAGGATTTAGAGCAAGGACACAAAAATCCACATAGAAAGCTGTTTATCTCAAATAGCCACTGTAACTGAGCATTTCTAGCAGTCTGCAGAAACACAATGCTCTACTACACAACTTATCTGAAGAAAAAAATCAATACTGCTTACCCTCCCTTGGGCCAAGACAGAAATTCTACTTACTAAGAACCTTTAAATACTGGTACAGAACACAACTGTTACTAGCATTTCAAACCCACAGCTTTTAGGAATTGGTATGGAGAGTACCTTTTCCTTTTCTATTTTGAGTCGCTCTCTTTCTTCCTTCTTCTTCAGCTTCCCTTCTTCCACAATCTTCTTTAGTTCTTCCCTTCTTTTTTCCTTATCTTCTTTCTCCTTTTTCTTGGATTCTACAGCATTTGCTTTCTCCCTTTTTAATTTTTCTTTTTTGAAAGGTGTACAAGAGAGCTAGTGTTATATTTATATTTACACAGCACATGTGAGCATCAAGTTTTCAAAAGAAAACATGTGGATGAACAGATTATCATGCAATTCAAGTATAGGTGAAAAAAATTTCTTCCTCATGTTCTCTGTGCTTACACAAGTGAGTTTTCAGCTGCACAGAGCAACATATGGAAAATTCCAGAGCTGAGTAGCTTTTGGTACACAGTTATACTTGCTGCCAAAAGCTACTCCCTCTTCAGCTCCTTTTGGTCCATCAAAGGGTCAACATCTCAGATAATTCTCCAGTTTTGAGCAGCTTTTTAAAACAAAACAAAAAAACCAATAATTTATGTTTGAAAACTGCTCATCTAAAACCTGCAAGAATTGAACCATACATTAAATAAGGCTGTGTTCTGAAGGCAGCATAAAACAGAATTACCACCATTAAGCACTGCATTACAGAAACACAAAGCTTTTGGTAGTTGTCTGTGCTGGCTTCATTCTTGTATTCTGGGAATATGAGAAGGATAAAGATTAGGATGCATGAGAGAAGAGCTGGGGTGAGCAGCAATTATTTATTATTTACATTTATCCCTTCATTATGTGTTCCGTAGGCAATGGGCCACAATTAAGCTTGAAAATAAAATTATAATTTTACAGTTAGTAATATAATCAAATTCTATGGTGAAATCTAGCTCCAAAAATAAAACTAATACCAATCACAGTAAGAAACGTGATTGCACAAAGAACTAAAACCAACTTACAAGGGCTAAACCAAACAACCACCATTAACAGAGAGACTAGTAACAGCTTCTACACTCTGAACTTTTATTTACTATTCTGATTAAAACCAATGAATAAACTACAATGCTTTGGGTTTAGCAAACAATAACTCTGATACAAGGCTTTATCACACCAACAGTCTTACAGAAATTGCATTATTTAAGGGAACAAAAACACACCAGCATAGAAACAATCACTATCACACCGTCTCTGCATTAACACTATGCTGTCAGTTTGGTGATGCATGTTTCTGCAATGGTCTTCCACACCACTCCACTGGCCCTTCCTCCTTTCCTCTGTCCATACTATCTACAGCATCTCCTATACTATGTTTCTTTTTTTTTCTTTGCACAATTTCAGCATGTTGGGCAACTTCTTCCTCAACATTTTGGCCTTGTATTTTCTTGTCATGTCGCCATTTCAGCATTTCACCCTTCCAATCATAGCTCGCTATTTTGCCCTAATGGCATAACTACAGTGTGCTGGTAACCACCAGGGCAATTACACCAAAAGTAAAAAATAATACTTGGGAATGGAATAAAAACAACTTTGTTCACCTGCACTACGATGTCCTCTTTCTGCAGATACTAGAAGTGCAATAAGCTCACCCTCCTTGGGGATAGGTAGAGGAAAGGGGAGAACAATGCCCACCGATACCACATGACTGTCACAATACTGGAACTGCAGCAGCATGACACCATCGCAACAATACACAATAGAGGAAATACAGCATTTTTGGATCCATTCACAGGTAAAAACTGTATTGGAGTTTTTACTGATTAAGGTTGCTATTTGAGTTTACAACTTTTTCCTATTTTGTTGATACACATCACAACAGTCTTATTATGGTTTTTACTTTGAAATACTGCATTTTATTTCTTTGGAAATGATGTATTTCAAGAAAAAACAAGTAAAAGGAGTACAGAATCTACAATTAAGTGGAGGAACAATTTGGAACTATTTTAAATAAATAAATAAAACAGAAATGCGTATGATGGTACGCATATGTATGAGACTAACAGTACCTTCAACAATAAGCCAGTGAATAGGTCAATACAACTTATCTCTTTGAAGGACAACATACGTACAGTGATATTTGCTTTCTTGTGACACTAAAAGCTTGTTCTGGAAGTGGTTCTGGTCTATTGCAGCAAAAAGAAAGTCTCTTACAAATTTTTAACATACAACAAAACTTCAGTGTTCTTAAAACCTCTTTGTGGCATTAGACTGTAGACTCAACGGAACCCAGCCTAGGACATATGCATGTACATCTAGGCAACACTTATTCATCACCCAAGGTTAAACTTACCCATGGTTCTCATTTCTTCTTTCTCTTTTTGGAATCTAGCCCTTTCTTTCACTGTACTGCTTCCATTTCTAGGACTAAACTGTTCTTCTGCAGCTCTATCCTCCTGGGGACAAAACCGAAACTGTATGAAAGAGAAATAACTGAAAACCTGCATCCTTCAACAACAACTTGATCAGTAAAGACACACTGTAGTTTTAATTCAAGTGAAACAAATTACTGAATTAACAGGCATATGACTATGAATATTTTTTTTTATGATGATGGCAAATTTTGAATCCCTGTTGTCCATGAACCTCTAAGATCATTGTAAGTCTGACCCTCTGTAATTTATGGCCAGAATCCTTCAAAGAAGTATGTCTTTCAAATAGTTATGTCTCCCAGTGCTACTTCCACCAAAACTCTCTTTGTAAGCAATGCAGATCCCTTCAACACAGTCATTTCCATGTTGCTAGAGAGTGAAGATGCATCCAGCTATTTTGCTGTAGCTGGACATGCTGCAACAGGCATCTGAAAGGATCTCCAGGGGTCTTCAGGAGGCCCCCTCCAGATGACATCCTCTACTGATCCTCCCTCTCTCCAATAACATGTAAATGGCCATGATGGGAAGGCTGCTTTGCTTACAACGTGGGTTTGGTGTGAGATTTTGGGTACTGCATGGTCAGAACAGAACTGCAGCCTCTCCAAAGGCCCCAAAAAGTGAGTTGAGCCAGTCCATATTTCTAACTGTGAAACGCGAACAATAAAGACCTACCTCAGAGAATTATAGTGAAGGTGAACAAAAAAAGCATGACACTTTGTATATTTGAATTGATCTAGAAAGCTGATTTTTTAGACTGTAACCCCAACTGTAACCACTGGAAAGCAAAGAAGCACTGATTTATATACAAGATCATCTGATACCTACCATCTTTGGAGGCCTCCTTCGCCGCCTGTTTGAAGTACTAGAGACAAAAGTGGGGGGATCATCAGGGAAGAAGTAGGAAAAATTCTTTTCTCCTATCTTGTATTTTGCAACTGATATTGCCTTGGAAGAGAAAAGTGGAAAAATAGCGTGAAGGTTTCCAGGTCTTAGATGTATACTCTGCTGATAAGCCACTATTTTAAAGGGACAAAGAAAAGCAACTACTCCATTTCCATTACTTTTAGCTGACATCATTACAGTGAACTAGTTTGGGTCTGCATCTGTTTGAGGTATTAAATGGATCCACTGTATGTAACACTAAAATAAATGACTCCCAAGAGCATTTATGGTTGAAGCATTCCTTCTAAAAGGGCACAAATGCAACATTTCAACAAAAAAGTACAACAATCTCACAAAGCTGATTCCAATTTACACCAAAACAAAAGCAATACAGCAATTGTTCCCGACATTCTCTTCCACCATTTTTTTTCCAGAAAAGCAGCCATGCTAGTTTTGTTGAAACAAAAACACCAAAGAGAATGCTAAGAAATTTATGCCATACTAAATTTGTCTTCAAAGTATCACAATACTACTGTATTTTTGAAAAGTGATTTTCTCATGAGAGCCGCTTCAGTTGTGACAGTTATGCTTCAGTCATGTCTGCTCCCTCGTCTTTCCTTGCATGTTTTAATTCCTTTGCTGACCTAAGGTCCCAATGACTTGCCATTCATTTCTTGCTTTATTAACAGCAAACTATGGTTTGCCTGAAACAAGTTAGACAAGAACTCCAGCGCGCAAGCCTAATAAAAGTCAAATCCATGATTTGGCATTAGATGTGAGCTGGGCCTTATTCTTGTTACAGAATCTCATAAGCAGTTACCCCCTGCCCGTTTGCTCTGTGTGTGTGTGTGTGTGTGTGTGTGTGTACGAGTTTCATAGCTAACATTTTTCAATTTGAAACTGTCATATAGCAGTTAGACAAAATACTACTAAAATATACCAACAGAAACAAACAGAAGAATAATTAATGACAGTATCTAACAGCAGAATAACCAGCAACTATATAGATTCAACTGAGCTTCAGGATAAAATGTGTGTTGCGCAAACTTCATATAAAGTGAAATTTCCATAAAATGATCAAAATCTAAGACCTATTGTTCTGTTTTATCAAAATGGATTGATTCAGAATCCAAAGATATATCTTCACTGTTTTGGGCAAAGCATCCTGAAGGCTGGATATTTTCCTTACCATCTTAAAAGTATAGATTTTCAGTACAAAATTCATAAGGGAAAGAATATAAATACTTATTTATTATAAAACAGAATATAATCTCATGCAAAAAGTTCATATCTTCTAGCATTACTGTTTAATATATAAGCAAAATGAGTTAAAGAACACTTTACACAGTTACTGTCATATACAACTTTAAAATCAGATTAACTGCATCTTCACTCTCCATCTTAAAAGATTCAACTGTTTAATGACTTTGATTACCTTAACTTTAACAATGCCATCACGCGATTCACAGTGTTGCTTCAAAAAAAGCTTAAGTCTGTCACGAGAAAAAAGATGTTTCCTCCGGCTATCAACACAGACCCAAAAGAAAAGGAATACACATCATTATCAGGGATCTTATCATTACCAAATAAATTGGTGCACTACAGTTATAATTTAGACTCCCGAAGAAATTTAAATGTAGTATTCTCTTAAACCACCACTATTCCAGGAAATTTTAATAAGGGATAAAAATAGTAAGTCACCCATGACATTTATCTAACATTATCCTACTCTGTGGTTTTTAGAATGGCAAAATGGAGCTGATTAAATAGGTTAATTTAGAGTAGGAGTGGGAAAGTGCTCTGCTTTTGTGGCCCTCAAAGCTCAATCACCCTAGAATAACCCAAACTGCCACAAAATACAACTGATTGGTTGGTTTTGAGCTCCAATCCCCCTAAAAATGGCTGATTTTCAGTCTAGGATAAAACCAGGAGTGATATGACATCACTTTCAGATATCACCCCCTCCCTTACAGTTGTCCCCACCTCACCCAATTTTACTGAAAACTGCATTTCAGCTGAAGTCATTCTGTCCACTCAGAATCAAATTACCACGAGTGTTGTTTTTTATGGGAGAAGACATGCACACTTTAAAAATTTTTTTCCAATGGATGAAACAAATTAGAACTTTGGACTCCAGTTTCAATCACTTGTTGCAAGGGATTAACCCCTTGGTTGTGGATTGATCCCTCAGGCCTACTGACAGTATCTATATCAACATGTTTAACAATCAGATCCTTTCGCCAGCTCACCTTCAGTAATTTAACATTGTTACTCATGGTCCATTTGATGATTCTGAATGAGCAGAAGACACTACTGAAATTTTACTAGGTCTCCCATGTCCCTGCAACCCCTGTCCACTATTCCAGAGGCTCTTCCAGTTCTCCAGAGCAAACTCTGAAAGAGCGTAAGTGCCTGTAGAGAAGATAATCCACACAAGTTATCTCCCCTTGTTTTCACCAACAGAAGCAAAGTCTAGGTTTGAGCATATGTGTGTGCAGAGGAAATAGGTCTGCAACTAAAGACGCTTACCATATTTGAAATGCTTTCACTGTAACAGATTCGTACAGTTGTTTTTTTATAGGCTTCACTTTGTATTTGAACAAAGAGGGATCAATTATGGCTTTTCCCTTCCTGAAAAATAAAGGTCAATCATTGTAATCTTCCAAAAACTAATCTGATTTGAGTATAGCAACAAAAGACTTGAAGATATTAGCTGGTCTTAATCTCACTTGTTTAAATCCAAAGGCTCCCTTAAACACTAGCAGAAAAGCTTTAGTTATATGTGTTTCCACACAAATGCAGCACACCCAGAGATATGTGCTGACATGTTCCAGGATATACAAATAAAAGCCTGCAATCTCAGTTATCACATTTTGGAATGTTGCATTTCTTTTTTTTTTTAATAGCTAAAATGGATGTACAGATTTTTATGAAGAGGTTTTGCAACAAGCATTAAGCAGCCGTTATAACTGAGTTTTCCAGCCTTTCGAAACTGCCTATGAATTTTCAAAATATAAAACTAGAATTTACCCATTTTGTGCAGAACTGGTATCTGAATCTGAATCATCACTATCACTAATGACTATAGTGTCTCCATCTGCACTGTTCACATGGCCATTAGTCATTCCGTTGTGATACAATGGTCCTTTAACTTCCAAAATCTTACACTGCAATCTGCAATAAACAAAACGAAGAACATTCAATACTTTCATATTGCAGAAAGGTTTAATTAAACAGAACTATATTTTTAAATAGCTGGCAGTCTGTTATCATTTTATCCTAACCAAAAAGCAAACAAACAAAAAAGAAAGAGTGGGAGTGTACTTCTATAGTAATTTCTTAATGCATAAACTCTAAGAACTCAAGCAGGGAGGAAACAGTAATGCTGTTCTGCAAATGCTTGCACAAGCACTAATAAAAAGACTTTACAAAGCACTACAATAGTCAGGTGTGCAGTTATTCTTGTGCTTTAGCAAAGTTCTTCCACAAGCAGAAGAAAGAATTTAGATCAATTCTCATGTGTCTCAAAGTGACATTCTAGCAACAGTGTCACAGCCCTTCTGTGAAGACACTGGTGCATATAGGAGGTCACCTCTGGATCTAAACCACTGCAAAAGTTGAAGTAATTTCCACATAAGACTTCAGTGTACCACCTGTACATACATAATACTGCAAAGATTGTTTTAATGGAGTGAGAGTGAAGAACAGGTTGCTTATCTGTAACTGTGGTTCTTCGAGTGGTCATCTGTGCCCTCACACAATGGGAACCTTCGCGCATGCGCAGTAGCTTTTCGGAAAGTTCCAGAGCTGAGCAGCTTGGCGGGAACCCCTCCCCCATCCGGTACTGAGCATGCTCAGTTCCACCAAGCTAACGGTCTCTCCTCAGTTTTGAAGTCCATTGAAGCAAGGACCTGAAAGTGGGGAGGCTGGGCGGGTGTGTGTGAGGGCATAGATGACCACTCGAAGAACCACAGTTACAGGTAAGCAACCTGTTCTTCTCCTTCGTGGTCTCTGTGCCTCACACAATGGGAGACTGAGTAGCTTATCACTGGACAGCGGGTCAGGTCCTAAAAGACAGAAGAGAGCACTGCACGATCGAAGCGAGCATCCTGCCGGGCCCTGCAGTCAAGGCGGTAGTGGTGGACAAAGGCCGAAGGCCAGGACCATGTAGCCACACAACAAAGCTCCTGTAGGTCAACTCCCCTGAAAAGGGCCACTGAAGAGGCCATTGCCCTGATGGAATGGGCATGAAGCAGAGCCAGGGGAGGTTGCCTGGCAAGTTCGTAGGTAAGGTGAATTGTCTGGGCAATCCACTTGGAAAAATATTGAGTGGAGAGGGAGGTGAAATCCTTACAAATGGAACAAGCCTGAAGGTTATGGCCCTCCCCGAGGCAGAACAAGCACTCGGGGTGGGCATCGGAAAGAGAAACCTTGCAGCCGCAAGACACGCACAACTTAAACAAAGACAACATAAGAAGGGGGAAGAGTTCTTACAGTTTTTATTGTAAAGAGATGAAAAATGAACAAAAGAATGAAGAAAAAAGCAAGAATTAGAAGAACTGCTCAGCGAAGAAGCCTTCCGAGCTGCTAACAGGTTGGTGGATGAAAAGAAACTGAGGAGAGACTGTTAGCTTGGTGGGACTGAGCATGCTCAGTACCGGATGGGGGAGGCATTCCCACCAAACTGCTCAGCTCTGGAACTTTCCGAAAAGCTGCTGCACATGCGCAAAGATTCCCATTGTGTGAGGTACAGAGATCACGAAGAAGAAACAAAGCTTTTTACGCTATTTAACTATTTACACTAGCAAAAGCTCATCTCTTATTATAGTTGATGACTCAAATAAAGAAGGACAACATAACTGTTGCATCTCAGATCTAGTCTTAATAATAGTCCATTCATTTCCTGATGCATTTTAAGGTTCATGAGTGGAGAGGGTGCACATACACAGGAATGTCATGTGCACACATATTCTGCATTGTTATGAACAATTTTTAAAGGTATTTCAATACAAAAGAAAATGGTGCAGTTACACATTACACTTGCAAACACAGTGCAGTTTTAAATAATACAAGACAAGTCTTTACAAAGAATTGCTTAGGGGTTATATTTGCATTATTTAGTCTCACGTCTGCTTGCTGCATTCATTGAATACAACTAGAATGAGGGCGAGAATATGGCCATTATTGACTTTGTTTGGAATTATCTTTCTATCCCCTCAAAACCACTACTATTGGCAGCACCTGTGCTCCTTTAAAGCAGGGGTGTGCAGCTTCTAGCACTCCTCACCAATGACTATTCTGGCTACAGCTGATGGCAACTGCAATCCAACAACATCTGGAAGGCCACAATACACACCTCTAATTCAAATGAACTGTATATTGATCTAACCAAGATTGACCATGCAAAGAGTAACAAAACATGGATTAATGGAGAAAACTGTGGGGCTAAGATCTGAAGCTTCTAGAAATGAGGAATGCACAGGTAGACAGCAAATGACAGTCATTTGTCTCAGACTGTATCAGTAAATAGTGGGTTATGATGAAACGTATTTGTTTATAATATTTTTCCTTTTAAAGCAACAACAACATTTATACCCTGCCTTTTACTAGCCCAGCAGTCCATTCACATTACACACTACACACTACACTAGGATTCCACTTTTACTGCCATAGTTCCATCCTACGGCATCCTGGGATTTGCAGTTTAGGGAGAGGCATTTAGGATTCTCTAGTGCTCTAGTGCCTCACCAAATAAAAAACCCCACGGTAGTTCAAGTGGAATAGAAGTGCTATAATTGTGTACTGTGATGGACCCTGGGACTCAGGGCAGCTTGCAAAAGTTAAAACAACCTTCTGTGCAGGAAGAAAGGTGTGATAAAAACAAGCAAACAATAAACTACCAATAAAATTAAAGGCAGTTAAAAGCGTAACCATTAAAAGGAAGTATAACAAAATATAAAAGACCCTTTCCCACTGAAAGGCTCTTTCCCACTGAGCAGTCAGCCCTCAAAGGCCTGCTGAAGTAAAAAGGTCTTCATCTGCCTGAAAATGAATAGCAAGGAGGTTGGCCATCGAAACTCTCTAGGAAGGGAAGGTATTTTTAAGTGTAACACTTTGGCCCTTGACAGTATCATGGGAAACACAATATTACAGCATGGTGTTCAAAAACATTCTTGCTTATCATATCTAAATAAATGTTTACTATGAACAAAAAATCAATACTGTGTTAATTAAACTCAGAAAACAGAAGAGCTTTAGCAAATTAAGGATATCCAAATGAATGGGGCTCTCAATATTTTGGTTACTACTTCTAGTTACTACCAGAGTTTACAGGTCTGGTTGCATAGGCGTTTAAAGAGAGTTAACATACCCCATATTCATCTTAAAGGCTGTGTCATCTTAACAAACTATAAGGAGTCTTGTTTGTTGGATAGACTTTCACACACTTAAAATCAGCAATCACTCTTTGAAGAGTAGCAATGTCACATTCTCCATGAAAAATTTTTTTAACCATTTTAATATGCCAAAATAGGGGAAGAGAACTACGGACAAGAGATAATCACTGGAAGGGCTTTGTTTCTTGTTGTTCCCCCCACCCTAGATATGTTAAATGCTAACATACCTTCTTCTATATAAAGAAAATATTAAGATGATATGGCTTTATATTTTATTTTTAAATAATATAAAAGTCATCATAAACATTCATAAAATTTGGACTTTTGTGAAATTTGTGAAACAAGTGACTTTCTCCTGCTTTTAAAACCCTAGAAATTTTGTCCATGCACACAGTTGAATTTATAGCAAGTAAAACATTTTCTTCATGTAACATAGTAATCTGTCGCATGCATTGCCACAAGATCTCGCAGTGTTCACCAGCATGGATTTTTTAAAGGACTAGATAAATTCATGGAAAAAATCTGCATCATGGAAGACAGATCTTGAACTTCCATGTCTTCTATTTCTAATTATCCACTTCCCGCTTGTCAACTTCAAGAGAACCAGTCAGGCCATTCTTGCAGACAGAATGCTAGACTAATTAGACTAGATTAAGACAAGATTAAGGTTTAATTCATCCAGATAATATAGGTCTATATAGGCCCTCCTGATAAAAGACCCTGATGAAAGGCACTATTTCCATTCCAATGGCCACAGCGAGACCAGAAGCTAGCATCTCTGCTGGACTTAATCCACCCCACCACTGCCATCCCTTTTCTTGTGTGTAATGTCTTTACGACTGTAAGCCTGAGGACTGGAAATTGTCAAATTAACACTTGTAAACCGTTCATGTAATGTGCCACGTACACTGATAATGTTATATAAATAAATGATGGCAAAAATGGGCCTAGAATGAAGCTTCTACCGAAAACTCAACTTTTCAACAGCCCATTGTAAAGAATTTGCACAGCACTTTGCAAATAAAATCATTCAGATCTGCTCTGACTTGTGTACTGTAGTTGGTACAGTTCCAGCAGGTGTAACCTTAATGCCTACTTGTCTAGTACACAGTCGTCCCTTCATATTTACGGGGTTAGGGGCACAGGACCCCCACAAGAGTTGAAAAAACACCATTATCTATAGCCTCCCAACCATATAAAACACACACAAAAAGTACTGTACGATCTGCAGATTCAAATATGCTGTACCAATACATTTAAGTCAGCAGTGGGGAATATGCCAGTTGCCCAGTTCTGTGGCTGAGGTGGCTGGCTTCCTTCACAAGGCAGAAGTGGGTGGCTGGCAGGACTTGCCACCACCTCCTCTGCAGCCCTATGCATTTTTAAATATGGACTTACAAGCCTTGCCTCATGTTTGCAATCTCTCACAGTCTTTCCAGGTCTTGCGAAGCTTGCAGAGAGATTGCAAACGTGGCAAGACTTATACATCCTTATTAAAAATAGCATAGGGTAGCAGTGCAGGTAGTGGCAAATTATCAAATCAGTAAGAGTTAGACCCATAGATGTGGAGAGCCAACTTAACTGGACACTTTTCAATTTGTGCAGTCTGAGGATGTGGACAGGAACCTTAGATAGGTGAGAGCCACCACATGTATGCTAGACCCTTGCCCTTCCTGGCTCACTAAACAGGCCAGAGAAGGACTGGCTGAGTGAGTGAAAGGAGTAGTCAAAGCATTGTTACAACAAGGCAGAGTTCCAGTCTGCTTATAGGAGGAAGTTGCTAGGCCTTTGGTGAAAAAGCCACCTTGAATCCCCTTATACTGGATAATTACCGATCAGTGCTTAATGTATCATTTTTGGTCAAGGTATTGGAGCGTATGGTGGCCTGAACGAAACAGATTATTTAGATCCATTTCTATGTGCTTTCAGGCCTGATTATGCAACAGAGGCAGCTTTGGTCACTTTGGTGGATGATCTCAGCTGGCAACTGGACAGAAGGAATGTGTCCCAGTTGGCTCTGTGAGACCTCTTAGCAACTTTCAGTATTATCTTTCCTGGGCACCTCACTGGGATGGGACTTAGGCTATTTTGCTGAAATGGGACTTGAACACACTGTTTTACAGTGGATCTGTTACTTACTGGAGGGGCACACTCAGAAGGTGGTGCTGTGGGACTCCTACTTGACCCCCCTCAGCCATTGGCCTGTGGGGTCTCTCAGGATTCTGTTCTGTCTACCGAGCTACTTAATATATACATGGAACTGCTGGGAGAAGTCAACTGAAGCTTTAGGTTGCAGTGTGAAAGACATCCAGCTCTATTACTCCTTTCTACCTCAATCCAAAGAGGCTATTTTGATTGACAGCGTTTGTCATCACTGATGGACTGGATAAGGGCAAGCAAACTGAAACTTAATCCAGACAAGACAGGGATGCTTCTGTTAGTTGAAGAGCAGATCAGGGAATAGGGATTCAGTCTGTGTTAGATGGGGTTACATTCCCTCTGAGACAGAGGTTTGCAGTTTGGGGGTATTCCTGGTGTCAGCTTTGAATGGAAAGGACAGGAGTGCTTGTGCAAATTTAGAGCTTGTGTGCCAACTCTGACCATTCCTTGAGACACCAAATCTGGCCACAGTGGTACATGCCTTAGTTACATCCTGTTTGGACTACTATAACATGCAGGGCTGTCTTTGATGAATGTTCAGAAGCTTCAGCTACTACAAAGAGCTGCAGCCACAGTATTAACTATTAACACAGTATTACAGGCACCATGCTACTCCCATGCTGTAAGAGCTTCACTGGCTGCCAGTTAGCTTCCAGGTGCAATTCAAAGTGCTGGTTATGACCCATAAAGCCCTTTACGGCCCAACTCCAGACTATCTGGCAGACCGTATCTCTTCGTATGAGCCTGCCCAGACCCTGAAATCATTAGGAGAGGCCCTTCTCTGTCCCACTACCCTCACAAGCATGGTTGATGGAGACACAACATAGGGCCTTCTCAGTGGCTGCCCATAGACTCTGCAACTTCCTTCTGAGGGAGGCTAGAATAACTTGCTCCCTGTTGCTGGCAGAAAAACTCCTTTTTATTCTGACAGGCTTTTAATACAGAATGTTTTTAAAGAATGGACTAAAGGGTGCTGCATTTTTTTTTATTAACTGTTGATCTGAACTGTTTTAATACTGTGACTATTTTAATTCCATTTTAATGTTCACTTTTTGAATGCTTTTAGTTGTATTGTTCTTTTAAAATTATATGCCGTATTGAGTCCCAATTTCTGGGAGAAAGGTGGGATACTACTATTACTACTGATAATAACTGTTAATACAAGGACGTTTCTTCACCTCTCCTCCCTCTTACAGCTGCCTACACTGTTTCACACAACAGCCCAGCCTTCTAAAGCTAATTCTGATGGGGTGCAGGACACTGCAGCAAGGACGGGGACTGACATTTCTTCCGATTCTGCTGATCAAAGGAGATTCTGGCTACTAAACTGGCCAAGTGAAGACCTTAGGTTTCCAGATGGTTAGGAAACTGAAAGCATGAATGGGTAATCTCTATCTCCCCTTTCCTCTTACATGAATTCTTCATTCCCTCTCTTTACTTTTTAATCACGGGGTAGTGTTATAAATGCAATGGTAAGGAACCCAGTGAACAACGAACAGATTCCTTTTCTTAATGTATATTTGGAGTTAAGATCTGGCGTGGACTTTCAAGCTCTGACTACAAAGGTAAGGTAATTAACATAAACAGAATTAGGACTAATGTTGATATAGTACTAAACCATGAAAATGGGGGAAACCATGGAAAGAGGAAATAAGGAAGTCTAAGCTTGTTATATACTTCAATCTATCTAATCTCTGTTAGGAGATCAGGAAGAAAATACCCACATTGAGGCTACTGCTTTTAAAATGACAAGTCAAATAAACAAAGTATTTTATCATGCAGACAGCATTCTTTCAGTTTAGATTTATGACCTACTCATCTACAAATTCAAAATGATTTTTTATTACCAAACCAACGAAATATCCAGATGAGGACACAGGACACTGCACAAAAAATTTTAATCTATTTGCAAAACATAATTAAAGATCCCAACAAAGTGACCATCAAAGCCATCTAAAATTACTGTTTACAAGCTGCCCTAGACTGAGTTTTCTTTTTCAAGTAACCATAAATGTAAGCAACCAAATTAACATGTATCAAAGAACCTTACCTTTCACCATTATTCCGAAGCACTTCAACAGTTTCACCAACAAAATAACGGTCCTTGACATAAGCAAAGATGTCATCACAAACTTCATGAAGTCGTGAGTGCTGAGTACGGGTCACTAAGTAGAGGACTGGAACAATAAGTGGCTCTGGAAAGTTTTGGAGATTTTCTATGGCTTTCTTTTCTGATTCTAGTGCTTCTTGATAGGTGAGTCCCGGTTTACCTGTGACAGCACAGCTCCACACAAGGCTATTACACAGAATGGTTCGTTCGAAAAAGTCACTGCAATGAAGAAAGTTAACGTAACTAAAATGAACTCTACATTATTAGTCACCGTTTACTGGGAGTGACATCCAACCATAAACTTTGAGTTTTAAGCCCTAGTGATTTGGGTGTTATACTATTTCACATTATCATCAGTATCTAAATGTTTGCCTTTATTACATTTATGACCTGCCATTTATCTAAGAAGCTCAAGACAGCATACATGGTGATCTCCTATCCCAAATTTATGTTTACAACAATGCCATGAGATATGCCGGACAAATAATAAGAAAAAAAATATAAATTTATTCGTAAACTCTTTATATTGCAGTCTATAAAAAAACTGCATTATATTAGATCAGCTAATTGTTCCTGTAGGCCAAAAATATCAACTTGGACTAGCAGTGGCTCTCCAGGCTCTCAAGTCACAGGTCTTTCCTACTAATTGGTACCCAGACCTAGAATTTTATAGATTTATTTATTATATTCATGTGCCGCCTTTCTCCCAGAGTAGGAGCCAAGGCAGCTTCCAAAAAAGTTAAAAATATTAATGAAATATTTAGAACAATTAAAAACATTAAAAATATATTAAAAACCATGTTTATAAAATTATAAAAAATTTAAAAACTACAAAAATTTTAAAGAAATCTTTATAAATTAAAAGCCTACCTGCTTACATATTAAAAGCCACCTAAAATAAGAATCTGTTTGCCTGATGACAAAAAAAAAACACCAGCAAGGAGGGCGCTGGCCTTAGCTTCCTGAGGAAGGGAGTTCCAGAGGGTGGAAGCCTCTGAGAGCCATGAGTTCACCAGGTGAGCCTTGGATGATAGCAGGACCAAGAGTAAGCCTTTCCTGCAGATCTTAGAGCCCTTGCAGGTCTGTATGGGGAGATACAGTCTTTCAAAGAATCCAGACCTAAGCTGTATAGGTCAGAGAAAGGCAAAGGCAAAAAAAATCCTGCCAAAAAACCCCCCATTATAGGTTTGCCTTAATGCCATAAGTCATTTTCAAAGGGAAGAGACACGATGGCTAGAAAGAACCTCCACTGTCAGTGGCACTTTGTTGTTGTGTGTCTTCAAGTCACTTCTGACTTATGGTAACCCTAAGGTGAACCTATCACAGGGTTTTTTGGCAAGATTTGTTCAGAGGTAGTTTGCCTTTTCCTTCCTCTGAGGCTGAGAGAATGTGACTTTCCCAAGGTCACCCAGTGTCTAAATGGAGATTTGAATCCTAGTCTAGTGAAACCTTTGACAAATAAATACTTGAATATTTAAATCTAAATTTAAATATTTAAATCTTGAGTTAAGTCCTGGCAACAAGTTATATTTAAGGGGAGTCCTCAGTAAAGAAGAAGTTACGAATCACTGGATACAGAGCATTTGTTATACCACGGAGCTATGGTCCCTACCCACTTGTCTCTTGTTACCAATCTCAATATACCAACATAGCCCTTCATGCAACTATAGCATCATACATGACATATTTGACATATATCTTGCCTTTCTGCCAAGACATATATCACAGTCTCACCTCATAAAGACAGAGCAACTAAGAGTCAGCCATCACTGCCTATTTTTCAGTGGTTGGTTACAGTTCCACTTTAGAACTAAGCTCTCCTTGGTGGAAAATTCAAATTAGTAATAATGAAACTGCATGTCCTGAACAATATTTCTACATGAACTTCCCACCTGCTCTTTTACTTATCATTTGCCCACTGGTATTTAAAAAAAATTTAGAGAGAGAGAGAGACAGAGGGAGAGAGACAGAGAGTTAATATTTTCAAAAGGAATGTTAAAACAAACATATATTAAATTAAACATTTCAGGTTTCAATCCCCATTATTTGAAGCAGTAAAAGACAGGAATGATTTATATGATCAACTATCATCTTTAAAGTGTCTATGTCACATGTTTGTTCTCAGAGATACAAAAATATTCCCTTACTAGCTATTCTTATCTTCAGCTTTTGGCTTTTTTCTCCTCCTTCTCCCAGGTTTTAGCTTAGAAATAGTCAATTCAATGTCTTGAAATTGACAAAACACAAGGAAAGCAAAGAAGGATTTACTTTTTAGCTATTTGAGAGGTTTGCTGTTTTTAATTTTCACTGACTACTGAGATTTAGACACCATTTTTGTTTGCTTTCCTTTCCAACTTATCTGAATCAGAATTCATGCCAGGAACATGACAGAATGTTCTATCTGTGATAGTCTATGAACATAATCCAGTCTCCTCTTTTTAGATTAGATAATACCAAATTATCTAGGTTAATGTATGCTATATTTCAAAGGAAGAACTGTCAAAATTACCTCTGAGTATTCCTTGCCTAAGCAAACCCTTGCCATAAGTCAACAGGCAACTTGAAAGCATGTACATACAAAATAAGAACTAGTCTACCACGGAGCTTTCCAAAGTTTTCATGTTGGTGGCACACATTTTATACATGCATCATTTCATGACACAGTAATTCAGTAAGTAATTCAGTAAGTGGAGCAGCCCCTCCACGCGAGCCTGACTCGCCACCGCTGCCACCCTCACTGGGGTCTTCCTCGACCTGGAACAGTGGCAGTGGCGGCGAGAGAGGCAGCCTCTCCACGTAGACCTGGCCTGCCATCACCATCACCGCTGTCCTCACCAGGGTCTTCCTTGGGCCATGGCAGTGGCAGCAGAGGCAGCTCTTTCACCTGGGCCTGGCCTGCTGCAGTAGTGGAAGAGACAGCTCTTCCACCCGTTACATTTGCGCGACACACCCGTACACTGCAGCCAACACACTAATGTGTTGTGACACAGAGTTTGGAAAGCTCTGGTCTACAATGATCTCTTCAAAATAGGTAAGCATACAACAAAATTGCAAATTAACTTCAATATAAGTATAAAGGTAAATCTATCTATAGGAAACCCTAGCTTTACATTTCTGTTCAAAGTCACTTTTCTGAATGAGTCTTGGAAATTTTAGAGTTTTTGGATAGCTTAACAGAAGCCTAGTAAACAGCAGCTGCCAAAACAGCAAATTTCATGCAAGCAGCAATTGTCAGTACTGTAATGTCTTCCTACAAATATATGGTGTGGCACAGTTCATGCAGAAATGTTAGAGCCTTGTGTTAGTTTTTGTTATATCTTTATTTCTTAGCATTCAATTTTTATTGTAAGCCACTTGGAGAATGTAAGCATCCCTAAATAGCCATCAGTCCATCCAGGTACAGCCACCATATCTCAGGCTGAGGCATTTCCTTTTTAAGGAAAGGAAGCAATGACTGTGATTTTTTCCCTCAAGTTAGAAAAAAGATAAATAAATCTCTTAATATATCTCTCTTAGTTAACTATAAAACCTCTTAATATATATCTCTTAGTGGAATGAGTGGAAAAACTGGAGTGAAAGATGCTTTCACTCCTCTTAGGGAGGTTAGGTTGGCTCCCTCCCTGCTATCCTTTTGTTGTTCAGTGAAGACTTTTTAATTCAGCAAGCATTTGGGAAGTGAGCTTCTGTTTTATTGCTGTACTGTTTTGAATCTATGGTTTTAAATTAACATTTTATATGGTTTTAATTCTATAGACAGTTCAGTATCACTTTAATCAACTCTTTGTAAGCGTTCAGATATATGTGGTTTTAGTTTACAGTATTTCCTTTCATTACGTTAGCCACTTTGAGCCATATTCTTGGGTAAAGGGCAGGGTACAGACAGAGTATCTTAAAGTGTTCAGGTTTTCCTTCTGCACATATAACACTAGAATCCAGCATCAACTAGTGCAACTGACTGGACAGATATTTATTTGCTAAGAGAGTTTATAAACCATCCTTCACTCTCATGGAAACCACAGGATTGTAAAGTATTGTTATAAACTATTCTTAGTACCATACAAATTGAGTAATATAAATTGAGAACACGCATGTACAAAACCACAGAGAAAATGCAGTAACAGCAACTAAGAGACAGTCAGTGCAACATAGCAAACACTCCAACTTAACATGCCACAGTAGCCAGGTGACAGGCAGGCAATCTAACTCTTTCAGAATTGTGTGATATGATTCCATCCAGCTACATCAATTAAGTTCTGATAGCCACATTCTGCATGCACTAAACCATTTTCAAGGACATTCCTACATTATAAATGCAGTTGTTTCAATGAAAGGTTACGGGTCAGGAGCTGCATGGCCAGCCTATCCCTTTAGGTGATTAAATAGCTGTAGCTTTGAGTCTCCAAGATTACCTAGTCCCCAATAATGAAAATGAATCAAAGGGTATCACCAAGCTATGCATATGTTACGTCAAAGAAGTGCAACTCTGGATTGCATACCCAGACCCCCCACATGAGAACCATCTACTCAAAGTATCTTCATTTTTTATTTATACATGTGTGTGTGTGTGTGTGTGTGTGTGTGTGTTTAATTAGTATCAGTCTGATCATCCCATCCAGCCTGTTACCAAGTCCAGACATCATTTCAGCACTTACATAACCTCAGTTGACTCTTATGCCAAAAGAGTTATGTGTCACCCACATATCAATGACAACTTACCATTTGATGATCTAACTCAGTGGTTTCACCTAGATACTAAAAACCATGGGATATTAAAAAAAAAAAAGGAGACTCCACTGCTGAAAGACCAAGGCATCAAATAGAAAACTCTCAACCGTTATTTCTCCACAGGTGAGAATGGAACAATTACCACTGTTTTTGGTATCCAACACATGGAGCTGGTCTAGCAATATACCATGTTTGCTTGTACCCAGAACTACTGAAAGATCAAGGAGAATCAGCAGACTTGTGCGCCCACCCTCTCCTGACCAAGGGACATCAGAGCACCAAACCCATTTCAATATTAATCCTGAGCCATAACACTGAGATAGATCAGCTTTGGGGTAGGGAAAGTACAATCTGCAAGCTGCATGTGCCCCCCCCCATTTTTGAGGACTCTAGGGCCCAGAGCATCCCCTTAAATTTGAATGGGAACCAAACAGTTAAAATGGCAGATGTGTGTGGCCCTTGAGGTTGACTAGAGTGTCAATGCAGCCTCCAACTCCTGGCAACTGCCACTTTTAGATCAGAGCAATCCAAAGATGTCTGAAGTTAAATTGTCACTACTTTGTCCAAGACTTTGGCTTAAAAGATGTTATTAATGAATAGCGACAGTTGTTGAACGTCTTGGGATTATAGCATGATGTATATAGCATAACTCACAGCCTACATGTGCCACTAAACCCTGTTTTGTGTAATGTCAAAATCAACTAAAATCAACAGAGTGCCACTGAAATTCAACAACAAACTTCAGCTAGAGTAGCCTCTGAATAGTTTTGGTGACAACACCCAACTCCATGTACTTAGAGGCCCTGCCAGCAGGGTAACAGAATTCTTATTCAATAGTTGCAGTTCTGCCTAGACTCCTGTGTCTCATCCATCTGATTTAAGCATTTTTAAAATTCATTTGCAAGTTAAATGTGACAACATAACAAAAATTATTTCTTTTTTGGTCATAACTGTGAAGACTAGTGACGACCAGTGTCTTTAAGATGTTGTGGATAGGTGCGTTTCAGCAACTTAAAGGCAGTTTTTCCAAAAATGCTTTTGTTTTGTTTTGTTTTAGTCTCAGAATGGAGGGAATAAGTATGAGTGCTGGGAGGGAGGTAACAGTCATGTGAGTTCAGGGAAGAAACTACAGGAAGAGGAAGTGGCTTGCTGTAAAAGGAACATGCTAAGAATGTTATTGGAGAGTAGGCTAGAGAATACTGTGAAAAAAATCACAGGGTAACAAAGACATGGTAGTGGTTTCCCAATGTCATGTGTGGCTACTTTCTGACACCAAATCTTTAATATATCTTTCATTCCCTCCTACTGCTACTATTACTCTTCTCTGCAGAGCTGACTTTGTGAAAGGAACAGAAATCTTCAAATTCCAAGAAAAGGATAGCAGAGCAAGGCTTGTTGGGGGTGGTGGGATTTCCAAGGCTTGACTGTGCTAACCAAGAAGGCCCTGTCAACATTGTAAAGATACATAATTCAGAGACAACCTGCACATTACTTTTGAAGTACAATACAGCTATAATTTGTTTTCAACTCCTTATTCAAAAGTAAGCATGAGTAACCAGCTACAGATTAGGTGTCTGGGGATCTGGGACTACACATACAGTAAGCCCTTCCTCCTCCTATGATTTAAATACCTGGGAGCCACATTAGACCACTACCTAAACCTGTTGGAGCACCTCTGCAAAGGTGGTTGTTTTATGAATTGCTATTTGAATGGCTACATCCAATGGAACTACATGGTTTCCTGATGGCTTTTGGTTGACTCTGTAATGGGCAGATGTCCTGGGCAATTGAAATAATAGTTCCTACATGCTGCCCCCTCCACTTGGGATCTTTTTCCTAATGGAAAATACTATGATCAAGAAAAGAGAAGTTTCAGATTAGCCAACAAGGCCACTGGATACCTTATTACTCCTTTAAAATTATGATTTTTAAATACCATAATAGCAAACCAACATGGAACAAAAATACATCCTTAACATTGTATACAATAAAACAACCTATCAATTGACAGAAAAACAATAAATTGGCTCCCTCTACTGGACCCGAGGCCATTATACATTTAAAAACTTTTAGAGTCACTTTGAAAGTACTTCTCTTTTACCTGTCCCTCCATCCACTTCTATGTGTAGGTGGTATGATACATTCTTCTGTGTTGTTATTTGCGCAAGAAATAAAGTGATGCCACATCACATTCAAGTTATAAAGTTACTATAGTGTCCACAAGTATTTCTTAAATAGCTCAAACTGCTGTCGACCATAGGATATAAGAAGCTACTCTTATAAACATATATATTCTTATAAACAATTCGGAAACTTTAGTTGGAGCCAAATTTAGCAGCAAGATGCTTGCAGGTCTTAAGTATTCTGGTCATACTACCCATGTTTCATTTGAAGTACCTGCCTATTTGTTGTAGGCTCAAATTTAAGATACTGGTTTCAGTTTTTAAAAACCTAAACTATTCGAGACTTCTTTAACTGAAGACTCATCTGCATTCACATTAACCTACACAAGTCTTGAGACTGGCCGCTTGTGGCCCTAGCCAGTAGTACTTCATCTTTTCTATGGTGGCACCATTACTCTAGAATTCTCTTCCCTTGGAGATATCTATCATCCCCTCTCTACTGTTTTTTTGAGAGAATACTACCTTGTTTTTTAAAAAAAATCTAGTCACTTTGGGGCAATTTTAGCATTCATTTTATAACTACTGTATCTTCTGGTATTATTTTATATCATTGTACATTTTTGTATCATACTGTTATACTTTAGCAATTGATATTGGCTAGCATCTCTGAGCTTACTGTTAACATGAAAAAGCCCTTTGTCTAGGGAAGATATGCAATCAAAATAATTAGTAACCCAGAAAAGCACAAGTCATTCTCATGACTACTTTATGCCACAAAACAGAGTGTACCTCCAAATCCAAGATCCAGCACAATGTCCATAACGGATGATACCTAGGGCCTTTCTGCCCTACACTGTTATAGTGCTATTATTCCACTTTCAACATCCTGTGGAATTCTGAGGTTTGTAGTTTGCTGAAGAGAAAGAGTTCTCTGGCTGAGAATTCTAAATGGCCCTCCCTAAACTGCAAACCCCAGGATTCCATAGGATGCTGAATAATAGCACTATAACAGTGTAGGGCAGAAAGGTCCCTAGTCTACTTTTACACTCAAGGTTTGATGGGTGACCCTAACCAGTAACTTTCTCTCAGCCTTATGGGACTGTTTTAAGTAATGAGGGAAAACAACACTATCCCAAGCTATTGGAAAGAAAAAGAGATACAAGGTGATGAGAAGGTGACTTCATCATTCTTTCAAAAGGTAATACAGTTGGCTCTCCATATATACAGATTCTGTACCCATGGATTCAACCAACGACAGCTTGAAAATATTAAAAAAAATCCAAAAAGTAAACTTTGATTTTGCCATTTTATATAAGGGATGCCATTCCACTACACCATTGTACATAAAGGGACTTGAGCATCCATGAATTTTGGTATCCGCGGGAGCTGGGGGGTGCTGGAACCAAACCCTAGCGGATACCGAGGGTCCACTGCAGACTTTGTTATTGGTGACCTATTATAGTCTGTACTTCAAAAATCTCTCCCAAGAGAGATAAGATTGGCGGCTCCACTGACACTTTTTGGGCAAGTATCCCAATAATATCAGATCTTCGCTATAGGCAAACCAAAAGAAATTAATGTTTTTAACCACACATGAATACTTTGAGAAAACAAGAGCAGCAAGATTATTTAACACATGTACACAAAGAACAGTTCTGGCTTTTTGTGTTTTACATACTGCTATCTTACAATAATTTTTTGTAGTTTCTTTAAGGAGTTTAAAATACTCTTACTGTTTCATTTCTGAATGGGGAAAGCAGAGATGGGAATTTCAAAACACTGGATAGAGTCACACTGGGGAGATACCCTCCAACTTCACCCCAAAGTTCTTCTCCCACTCCAGTTAAATGGCCTGTATAAAAAAGGATGGGAATCATGTGATCCTTCCAGATATTGTGGGGCAGCATCTCCCATCATTCCTCACTACTGGCTATCCTGGCGAGGGCAGATGGGACTGAAGGAGTCCAACAAAATCCCGAGAGCCACATGACTCCCATGCCTACTCTACAGGACAGCAATGGTTTCTTAAATGAAAGAAAAGGAACTTGGCACTTGACTTTAGGTGTTACCTTGGATTCCTGAGATGACACTGTTGCAGACCCTGATCAAGTTCTGATATTTCATTTCTTATTATCATTATTATAGAACTAATAAAAAAAAGATTTAGAAAAAACACAAATGCTTTGTGTGAAATGCAAATGAATATTACTCAGTGTTTTTAAACTTAAGGTTTTATATAAAGGAAAGTCAATCTGAGCAAACAAGTCCAAACATGAGAAAAGCAAGGTGTGCGCTAACTTCATGTTGCTAAAAAAATGATATTAAATCTTGTAAAGGAACATATATTAAAGATAAACATAGCCCAAGTATTTTAAAAAATGTGCTCATGTCAATGGGTGAGTTATACAACTTTTTGAAGTCTCTGGAATTCTGAGGGGTTTGAGATAAATTATTCCTCATATATTTGTGACTAAATGAAAAAGATGGGAAATGCCTTCTTGTTTCTTGATTACCACAAAGAGTTCTGGATCACAACTGTTTTATCCTCTAGATTTGTAACATTCCTTGCCTAATTAATTAATACGTTATTTTAGCGTTTCTTTTATCTCACACCTATACTTAAAAATAACACTGAATACAATTTATGAATGTATTATAAATTAAAATTGTGGATTTTCAATTAGCCTTCACACTGTTTTGTGGGAATGCTACACTATAAGCTGAAGGAATCTCTAAAATGAAAGCAACATGGGTGAATTTAGCTGAAATTAACACTCACCCAGGGGTCACACTACTGATAGCATTTTAGAAACAGGGTTTTAAGATTTTCATTTTAGCACCTAAGATTTGGCCTCAAGTACTGCCCTAACAACTGAGTTTGAGCACTTAAGTCATAACGTCATTTGGCACAATGAAATCCAAAAGCCAGAGTAATGTCATTAAACCTCACCAAAGGATTTCCCATATTGAAATACCAAAGTTTAACTCCTTAAGTACGCAACAGGATAATGCCATGCTAGTCTACTCTGAATTCAAAGGAACTTACTTCCAAGTAAGGGTGTGAAGGACTGAAGTCTAAATGCACTAATACTTCTTACTAATCAATGAGTTGACAGTTCTCCTCAGGAGGCCTGCTTTATGGACAAGTTGTCCCTCTTTCTTACAATAAACAAGGGACGAGTTTTAAAAACTAGGAAAATTTAAAAGCTACAGAAGGCTAGCAGCTTGAACGCATGAAAATTATTGAACCACACTATTCTTTAGATATAACTAAGCCCATATATTCAATGGTGCTATCCATTTGCTTGAAAACTGATGTAGTTTACAATAAAAGTCGTGTATTTTACAAACCAGGCTTTAAAAAGTATTAAGATTTGTAACTGAGACTAAATAAGTTATCTGGCAGGAAAGATGCTGCAGAAATACAATATCATCACTCTCTGTAGTTCAACAAACAGGTGCCAGTCCAGCTCCCACGAGTGAAAACTGGCGAGGGGTAACCAAAAGCCAGCAAAAAATCTTTTAGTGTGGCAAAAGGCCTGGTGATTGTTGAAAAACAGGTGTTGGGAGGGAGGAGGATTATTCAGCTGCCTTATTGAGGAAGATATGGGGGGGAGGGCTGTCGAGATTTTAAACCCAGCATTTAGAAAAAGGAGGCAGTCGCTAAGGCGGCTAAACAGGCGGCGCGTTTATCCCCCGTCCTTCCAGCTGCTGGGAAAACAATAGTGCGAGACGGTTAGCAGCAGCACCCGTCAGACAACCCCTCTCTCTCTCTCTCTCCCCCTCTCCCCTGAACCCATGCCTGGCCTAGATAACGCGGCTGGCCGTTGGATCTGTGGCGGTTTCCGCGCTCGGCTTCGGTCAAATGTGCCGGGCTTCATCCACGCGCGCGCGCAGACACACACACACCACAC
The DNA here is from genome assembly GCA_030412105.1 of Cyclura pinguis. Lineage (NCBI taxonomy): Eukaryota > Metazoa > Chordata > Lepidosauria > Squamata > Iguanidae > Cyclura > Cyclura pinguis. Next base: position 343,288,625 of record CM059599.1, read on the forward strand.
ACACACACACACGCGCACACACAGAGAGACTCTTAAGGCCTAGTAAAAAGCGCGGCAAGGCGCGGTGGGGTCTCGAGATCGTTACAGCGGGGGCCAGGCAAGGAGGCGGCGGCGGCGGCAAGCGGATCCGAGGCTCACTGGCTACAAACTTTCCCTTCTCCCCCTCCCCCAGTCCTGAACGGGCAGGGGGCTCAGAGCGCGCTCACGGGGACCGGCGTGGGCAGCCTGTCCAGTCGGCTCCCCCCGTCCCAATTTTTTCCCTCTCGCCAGTGTGAGGGGCGGTCAGGGGATTCCCCCGACCCCTCTGAGGGGATTCCCTCCCGTCGGCCAGGTGTCAGCCGTTTGTCTGTCGCCGCCGCCGCCGCGCTTTCCCGTTCAAACCAGCCCGCCCACGAGGAGAGGGGGGCGCGGACGCGGGAGCTGGGGAGGGGGGCGGCCGGGAAGAAGAAGAGGAAAGTGGCGCCTCTTACTCGTAGTCCCTGAAGATCTCGTTGGTGACCCTACAGTGGAAGACGTGCTCGTCGGGTCTCAAGTCCGCGGGGGGCTTCTCCCTCACGAAGGGCTTTCGGTGTAACAGGGGCATCCCTCGCGCTCCGTCCCTAATCCGCGTCAGAAAAAAAAAGGAGGGCGTTCAGCCGAGGCAGAGAGCCCCCGGGGTCGAGCCGGCGCTCCTTTTGTGTGCGTGTGTACGCGCGCCTGACACGACACGCCGCTCTCTCCTCGCCGGGGACTGAGCGCGCTCTGTGTGCCGAGAAAGCCGAGCTTCTCCCTTCCTCCCCCGCTTCTCTGCCCCCTCCCCTAGGCCGCCTCACAATGGGGCCATGACGCCGAACAGCAGGCGGCGGCAGCTCCCGCCCGCCCGCCCGCGCTCTCCCCCCCCCCCCCCACAACGTGCTCGCCGGTCCTGGGGATTTCCCTACTCCACCCCCGTCTCTAAGGCCACGCTCCGGCCACCACGGGCGCCGCTCCCACCACCGCCTCCCCCCGCCCCGCCGTCTGCCCGCCGGGTCAACCCTTTCCTGACCTGCGCCCGCTGGGCCGCAACACCTCTTTTCTCCTCCCTCCAAAACGCTAAACAAACCGGGAAGAGGAGAAAGGAAGGAGGGCAGGTCTTATCTCCTTTCCTGTCCGGCGGCTTCTGTCGGGACTCTCCTCCTCCTCCTCCCACTTCCCCCCCCCCCATCTCGCCCTTTTGATGTTTAATGAGGGATCCCCTCCAGCTGGGAGACTAGTTGATGAGCTTCCTCCTGTCAGGAGTTGCTGGGGAGAGAGAGAGAGAGAGAGAGAGTCTTTTCCAGGCTTCCCCGATGGGCTTAAGGCAGATCGGCTCCCCTTGAGACAGACGTTAAGGCTGCACCGTCCCTTCCTACCTGATTTGTACCCCGACTGTGCCTCCCGTCGCCTGGATGGTGTTTTCAACGAGACTCCGCTCCTTTTTTTAAAAAAGATTCCTCCTTTCTCCTTGACTGTTTCGTCTCCTTTCCTTTCTTTTGCCCCTCCGTCTGAGCTCTTCGGAAGTTTTTGATCTACTACTTCAGCTCTCAATGAGGAAGAGAGGCTGGGAGGAGCCTTCGACTTCTTTCCCCTACATCTTTATTGGCCGATCGCCGCCTTTCCAGCTTGTGACACACAGGAAGACAGAGAGCTACATTATTAATTAATGGATGAGGCGCTCATCCTCCATTTTTGAATTAGCAGCCTAAAAGAGAGGTGGCGTTGGTCGAGGTTCTTAGAGGCCTAGCCTGTGAGGGAGCTGCCATCAAGCCCGGTACCTAGGGAACCGGTTGGCTTCTTGGTTTCCTGTAAAATACACTTGGATGCTAAGGGGAGAAATGTGATCTATGCATTAAAAGGAGAAATACTGCAAAAGTTTCAATACAGGATGTATGTATCACCTTTGTTTTTTACAAACGTTATTCTGGTTTAGGGGAAAAAATGTGTTTAATCTTGCTCCCTATTCCAAACAGCATGAGGCTTTTTTAAAAATGTTCATGCAGGCTCAATCCCTACTCCTCCATTTACAGATATTATTCTGTGGCAATGTTATATCACTTTATCTAGATCACGGACACTCAAAATTGTTTCATTCTTCTATTCCATTGTTTGTATGCCATCTCCCAAGCCATATCTGTAAAAATGTTGCTTTGACAACCCGTAATGCATTTTCTGTTTTTATGAAATGAGGGTTAGAATAGGCAACAATAGTAAGTATTCTGTTGTGAAAAGAACAGCCATCTTTAGAACCACAACAATACTTGCCTATCTTCACAAAATGTAATTCTGTCTATAGGAAATGTTTTATTTGTACATAAAGTCTTCATGAAGAGCAGTCATGCCATCTTAAGTAATATCATATTGGTACTTAAACTGTTTTACTGATTTTCATGTGAATACAACAAATATTACACATTTAAAACCATGCTGACTGCTATCCTACACATGATGTCTATTAACTAAGTCTCACTGAGACTTACTTTTGAATCAGTGTGATAATACTTTGGCTATATAAATCAAGGACATTAAATTAATTTTGTGTCAAGCTATTCTATTTTTTTCAATGATTGGAGATTTCAGAGGAACACAACGTTTCTGCTGTTGTGTGCCTTCAGGTTGTTTCTGACTTATGGCAACCTTAAGACAAACCTACCATGGGTTTTTCTGAGGGCTGAGAATGTGTGATGGACCCAAGACCCGGTGAGTTTCCATGTTCGAGTGGGGAATCAAATGCTCAGACCGTACACCACACCGATTCTCATTTTTGTAGTTTCTTATTCAGAAATACATGCACAACTAATCTCAAGGAAGCCTCTGTTCTCAAATGTAAGTCACTATCATAGTATTGCTGCTTTGGCCATTCACAAAATGTCTACTTTCTCTGTTTTCATCTTTCTTAATAACAAAACTCCAAAGTATTCTTTTCAGCCTCAAGATGACGTAGTTATATATCTTTGGGTACCTTCCACAATTACATTTTAAAAGACTAGTATAATGGGCCATTACAGAACACCTAAGCATGTGGTTGTTGTTGTGAACCCTATGATGAGAATGTCTTGGCAAGATTTGTTCAGAGGATGTTGCCTTTGCCCTCCTCTGAGGCTGAGAGAGTGTGACTTGCCCAAGGTCACCAGTGGCTTTCCACGGCTGAGCAGGGATTCAAACCTTGATTTCCACAGCCATAGTCCTACAGTCAAACCACTGCACTACACTGGCTCTGTGCCTCTAAGTCTCCTGTCACTTATGCCAACCCCATGAATTTCATAAAATTTTCATAGTCAGGGAATACTCAGAACTGGTTTTTCCAGTTCCTTCCTCTGAAATATAGCCTACAACACTTGGTATTCATTAGTGGTCCACATCCAAGTACTAACCAGGGCTGACCCCGGTTGGTACTTCCATGATCAGACAGGATTTGCTGCCTTTAGGGTATTCAGGCCCTAAAGAAATACATACTGAAAGGCTATTAAAGAACTTAGAAAAAGAAGCATTGTCCTTTACTTGGAACAACAGCATGGCATATTATGGTGTGTTGCCTTCAGCAGTTTAAATCAAAATATTTAATTGGTGAATTGAGCTAAATATCCTAATACTATTGTTTTTTTTCCCTGTCGAAACAATGGGATATGAAATAAATGAGCCCACAACAATAACAGTCACTTTAAGAGTTTGATGTGCAGCATTAATCTTGTTATATCTGTTAATCATTATCAGACTATACCCACCATGATTGGTCCCTATATTCATGTTATTCATATTCAGAATATTCATATTCTGTCACTTGAATTGTTTTAGCCATTTGATCTCATATTAAAAGAATATAAACCAATAAATAAATAAATAAATAGGCCAAGCAAGCAAAAAATGAGGCCAAACAATAGTAAAACGAATCCAATATCCAATTAGGGTGGGTTGGCCCTGTTGATTAAGATGCCTTTGTATGTTTGACTAAATGGATTCAGGACACTGAAAGCTGAAGCCACAACCTATTTATATGTATGTGTAGATATATACATACATTTATATGCACATTCACACACATGCCTATCTAGATCTATAGACAGATAGGGAACACAAATAATGGTTGTTTTAGCAGCAGCAGATTAATACATGTAGTTCTCAGACATTACACTTGCAAAATTCAGATTATTACTGTGTATGCAAACTGACTTGTAGAAATTTACTCACTTGGAAAGAGCTGGTTGCACATACTATTACCTTGTACTTAATCAGTTTCCCCAATGACAGGTATAACTACCATTGTTGCTGGTGTGGCAAGTCTAAGGTGAACTTATCACAAGGTTTTCTGAGGCTGTGAGTGTGTGATGCACTCAATGTCACCCAGTGGGTTGCCATGGCCAAGCAAGGAATCAAACCCTGGTCTCTAGGGTCATAGTCCAACACTCAAATCATTACACAACACTGGCTCTCTATACCTCACTGGCTTTCTATATAACTACAGTACATTACAATTATATCTACACTTGTTGCAGTGTAAATGTAGCATTTTAGTTACTTTTTCAATAATAGGATGAGACCATGGGATAAAGAAATTCACACTATTTTAGAACATTGCAGCAGTAGACTTTCTAACACATAACATATTTCTTGTTGTGTGCCTTCAAGTAATTTCCAACTTATGGCAACTCTAAGGCAAACCTATCATGGGATTTTCTTGGCAAGATTTGTTCAGAGGGGGTTTGCCATGGCCCTCCTCTGAAGCTGAGAGTGTGCAACTTGCCCAAGATCACCCAATGGGTCTCCATGGCCCAGTGAGAATTCAAACACTGGTCTCCAGAGTCCTAGTTCAACACCCAAGCCACTATACTACACTGGGTCTCCATAACATATATTTCATCACAAATAAAAAAGTAGCAAGAGCAGTTTGGAGGAGAATAAATCTCTCCATCCTCAGAAAGGGTAAAAAAGAGACCCTGAATAACTACTGAGTAGTCAGCTTGATGCTGGCACCAAGAAAGGTTCTAAAACAGATCATTAAACAGTCAATCTGTACACACTTAGAAAGGAATGCTGTGATTACTAAGAGACTGCATGGGTTTCTCTAAAATAAGTCATGCTGAGTTAATACTTTTTTTAAAATAGAGTTATAAGCTTGGTAGCTCAAGAGAGTGCTGTGAGTGCAGTATATCTTGATTTCACTAAAGCTTTTTGACAAGGTCTCCCATGATACTCTTGCGGACAAGCTGGTGAACTGTGGGCTATACTGCATTTTTAACTTGTTTACCAAACAAACCCAGAAAGTGCTCACCAATGATGGTTTTCATTCTGGGAAGTCATTGGAAAGAAGTCACTAGTGTCAGAATTCTGTCCTGGGCCCAGTGTTGTTCAATATCTTCATAAATGGTTTAGATAATAAAATAGAAAGCATGCTTACCAATTTACAGATGGAAGGTAGCTAATACTCCAGAAGACAGGCTCAGAATTCAAATGGACCTTGACATATTGGAAAGCTGAGCCAAAACTAAAAAAATGAATTTCAACAGAGATAAATGCAAGATACTACATCTAGGCAAAGAAAATGAAATGCACAAGCATAGGATGGATGACACCTGGCTTCAAAGCAGTACATGTGAAAAAGATCTCAGATTCTTAGTAGACCACAGCTAAATAAGTCGACAGTAAGAAGTGGAAACCAATAAGCAAACAAACAGTTCTAGGCTACATCAACAGGGATATAGTGTCCAGATCAAGGGAAGTAGCAGTACTGCTTTATTCTGCTTTTGTCAGACCTCATACGGAAGACTTTGCTCAGTTCTAGACACCACAGTTCAAGAAAGATAGTGACAAGCTGGAATGTCTCCAAAAAAGGGTAACCAAGATGATGCAAAGTCTGGAAACAAGCCTTATGAAGAATGACTCAGGGATCTGTGTATGTTTACCATGGAGAAGAGAAGACTGAGGGGTGACATGATAGCCATCTTTAAATATCTGAACGGATGTCAAGTAGAAGATGAAGTGAACTTGTTTTATACTGCAATAAGGACCAATGCATCAGCGTCAGCTTCATTTTATCTATTTATATCCCACCTTTTCCCCACCAATGGAACTTAAGACAGCTTATAAAAGTTACAACAGATAAAGCTAAAAGTACACATTATACAAAAATTAAAATATAATTTAGCTATTAATAAAATTAAAAGCAATTAAAAGCATCACCATTAGAAAAGCATGCATTAATTAAATGTATAATGTTGTGCTTTATCCACGACCACCTGTATGACGTACACCATTAAAAACCACAAATGGCAGAATAATATAATATAATACAAAATTGCAATGCCATCTTATCATTAACCTTAATTCCAAGGCACATGATCCATTCAGTTGCTTGTGAAAACCTTAGATACAAGAATGTTTTGACCTTTGGCAGAATGCATTTAGGTAGGTGGCTAAATGGATTTCTTTTTAAAGGGTGTTAACTACCATTCTAGAGACCAGTAGTACTCAATGGAACCAATAAAGATTGCTCAAGGAAAAAGTCTTGGTGTGCCCCTATTCCAGATTCACAGAGAAATGCCTTGGGGTACAGATAGATGTTTACAATTTGCTAAGACATGTGGGTCATACTAGAAATTGCATTGGTAGAAAGACCATTAATTAATACAATGAACTTCACTGTGACCAAACAGAATGAAAAATGTAGAGCCATTTTGGGACTGAGGTTTCAAAGGGCTGCTCCCATGTCATATAAGAGCTATGGAAGCAGCTTCTCCATGCCTGGAGACTATTGGACTAATCACTGTTATTATTCTGGGAGCATATGTATGGGGTCAGTCTTGTGCATCTTTCCCACCAGATCATCTATGCCTTCTTACAGTTTGTTCTGGCACTACTGGTGTTTTAACCAATTGATCTGAGATTGATAGATTCTATCATTCAAGACTGCACAACTGAGAAAAGAAAACCATGCATCTTTCTTGTCATCTACCAAGCCAATCAAGGGACAAAAACGAAGCACCTAAAGCCATTGTCCCACCATTGGTCCCCAAATATTGATGGTCTGCAACACTCAGTACCTCCAATCAGCAGGGTCAGTAGCCAAGGGTTCAGAGAATCATAATCCAACAATATGTGGAGAGTCAATTTTGGAAACTCCTGGTTTAGTCTGCTATTTTCCAAATGTTTTGCCTCTAAGAAATATTTTCAATTTATTTATTTATTTACTTACTTCATTACTTACTTTCCCACTTTTCTCCCAGCATGGACTTACTGTCTGAGGAATCCCTAAACATGTGGCACATAATAGCTACACACTGCTAGAGAATTCTGAGGCATATTTTAATACTAGCTTTGCTGGCTGGGGAACTCAGGGTGGTAGAGGAGGAGGAGAAGTAATCAACAATCATGGGGGGTTCTACCTATATCTATTTGGTTTCATGAGCAAGACACACATGTTTAACATATATCACATATATCCCAACACTTCTTATACGTTGCAGGAATTAACAGCAGTGGTGAAAAAATGTCTTTTTCTTTTTCTCTTTCAACAACTTCTCCAGGATGACTGATCTTTTAATTGAGGAACTGTATAACTTCCCATGGAATACCAGCAGTCCCCAGATTACAGTTTGAAACTCACTGCCTTGAGCCAGAAGAAGGCAGGTATCAGTCTTAGAGAATCTGTTTTGTATCTTACCAGAACCTCATGACCCACAAATTAGACTCAGCTGCAAAATATATATACCCCAACATTGATGAGCATGGTGTTTCTGAACAGCTCATTGATCACATGGATTTGTTATTGGCACTAGAAATGAGCTGAGTCTGTTGCCTTTGATATACAAAACCTGATTTGTGCTTACTCCATGATTTCCCCATTTCAGTTAAGTAGTGGTAGTGTGGGATCATTTTGTTTTTATTATTATTAAAACAATTGAGAGTCAGAAATATTTGGTGCAAATCACATACCCTATTTGCTAGCATATAAGACTCACTTTTTTTCCCTGAGAAATACTGCTTGAAAGTGGGGGGCATCTTATACACCAGTGCACCTTATATGCTAGCAAATAATATTTGCCAGTATATAAATGAGGTGCGACTTATATGCTGGTGTGTCTTATATGCCTGCAAATACGTTACTAAACTTTTCCAGTGCCTACCCCAGCTTTAGACACCTTGGATACTGGCACAATACGGTTGAATAAACTTTGCTGTTTTGGAGAGCTAGGAGTCTGATCTAACATCCCCTGATTTATGAAAAAGTATTCATTGGATCTCAAGCATCTAGAAAGATTCACAAATGCTGTCACCAGGAAAGCATGAAGAATCTTGACCAGAACACTGTATTTAACAAAGATGCTATTAACTGCACACCTTCTGTGGTAGAGAATAGTTCAGAATCAGCACCTTTAAATGGAAGTTCAACTAGAGAGTGTTGGTATTCCTATAAGACTTGTTAATTTAAAGGTTTGCACCAAGTTGAGGGAGCCCCAAGCACCTGCAGAAATTGTAAATAAATTATGCAATAATATAAACAGACACCTGGTGGGTGCACAGTTTTCTAAAGTAGACAATACAGCTGCTAATTTTGCACCAGATGCCTGAAGACTTTACACTCCTCTCCCTGACTGATGTTTGCCAACTCCCCCTAAAATTTCTGTCTCTCCCTCTCTCTCTCTCTCTCTCACACACACACGCACACACACACACACACACAGTCCTTCTCACAGAGGAGGAACCTGAGGAATTTGCATTTCATAAGCAACCTAGATTTCCATAAACTTTTTTAGTTCAATCTCTACTGAATCAAATTAGGGGCTCATCTACTCTAGCATTATGTTCCCAGAGTGGCCTCTGGAAAGTGCATGAACAGGGCATGAGTGCAACCACGACCATTTCTGCAACAGAGTGGAGGAGCGTTTCACCGCATGTTGTGAGTGGTGTTTTTTAACCTGACTTACTCTGAATTTACCGAATTGTTATCTGCACTCCCTCCGGTTTCTGTTGAAGCAATGCGGTGAAAATGTTTGCTGCTTCCACTCTGTCAATTCTCATGAAACTCCCATCCTTCTCCCACTCCCTCCCTTGCTCCACACTGCTGCCTCTGATTGGTCAATTTAAAAAAAAAACCCCATTGCTACATATCAGCAGAGGTACTTTAGTTCCTTCTTACAGAAGACGAGCTCCCACCCGAGTCTTGGAAATGTATATTATGTGTTATAAACAAATCATATAATATCAGCTAGTAAAACTGCTAGTAAAATTGCTAGTAAAATTACTGTGTCGTGAAATGATGCATGTCTAAAAAGTGTGTGACCAACATGAAAAGTTTGGAAAGCTCTGGTCTAGACAGCCAGAAAAGCAACCATCCTGAGGATCCCAACATATTTCATTGTATTCCGGCCGGCCGTGCAACGTAATGGCGCCCACCCTGCATTTGAGGGGAGGAGACAGGAGCGGACAGAAATGACGCCAGGGAAAGGTGGAAATGCCCACAGTGAACATGTACACCTTCTGCATGTTGTCAGAAACGCAGCCAAACCGCTTTTTGTGCTTTACTTCAGAGTTTTTCCGGTTTTACAATACATCAGTTTTACGTCGATAGTAATCGCGCTAAGAGCTCAAGCTGTGCGAATCCACAGAGGAAACATCAATACTGACTGGTTTAGCGTGCAGACGTAACAGCAAGAATACAATGCAAGTGCAACGTATTGCCCTTATGCGGAAAAGGCCTGTGTTCACACTCCCTAACAGGTGATCTATTGCAAAGAATATTCTTTTGAGTGTGTGCTTATGCCTTCAAGTTACCTGCCAACCTTCTGTGATCTTATGGATTTCATAGGGTTTTCTTAGGGCAGGAATACTCAGAGGTGGTTTTGCCAATTACTTCCTCTCAAATATAGCTTAGGGCACTGGTATTAATTGGCGGTTCTCTAATCCAAGTACTCTCCAATCCGAGAACCAAGGCCAACCCCTAGGGTATACTGGAGACCATATGTATTGTGACTACCAGCCTTGGATAGACTTCTCCACCATTCATTTGTCATTATGATACTCTTGGCAAAACAGATATCTGAATCAGGAAAGTGTGGACATTTCTTCCATTCATGTTAGAAAAGAAGTTCACAGCATATCTTCCAACGGTCCCTATCTGGCAGACACAGAGCCAATTAACTGTCCCTCTTTTTTTCAACTGCATTTTAAATGTTTCACTTTCTTTTTCTTCCTTCCACTCTCCCTCTGGGTCCTCAACTTGCTTTAACTGCTACAAAATGAGTTCAAAATGCAGAAGTAGTCTCATTGTCTTTTGCCATCTTAACCACACTCTGATGTTGCTTGGTCACGTGTCCTGGTTTTCATCTATGAAATGTTAGAGGGTATTTCACCATCCATTATGTTGTTGGTTGAAATTCCACCTCTCTCTCTGTCATACTGCACTTTTGCTCAGAGATATATACCACCATGTTCAGTGGTATAAGTAAAAGGAATTCCATTTTAGAAGCTAAGCAAAGCTTGAGAACTTTCTCGCTACAGTAATTATTGTATTTTTAAAACCAAAGAATAGCTCTCTTTTTAAAAACTTGGACCTTCGAATGCCACCTAGTGGTAATACTAATAAATACAAGAAATACCCGCGGAGCTGGGCACCACAGCTACACCAGACTTCTGGTATGTCTTGTATTTCAGGGTGTGTCTTGGATTTCAGGGAACAAAAACAATAAAAATGCACTGTGAACTGTTAGCTGCATTTATTGATGCCTCTATCACTTCATACAAAAATTAACATACAGCAAATACTATACAAGAATATACAACAAGCACAATTTTATTTTCTGTTTCGAACACTACTGAAAATAGTTTGGATTGCGTAAGGATCAAGCTAAATGTGCTGTCGATGATCCCAAATGTAACCTGTATAATGTAAAGGGGAAAAAGTAACCACATTTTATGCCAAATTACTATTTAGATTTAAGTTAAATGCCTGCATTACTGAATTGAAGCTGAAAAATACCATCCATTATTTTGACATTTCACCTTGCCTTTGTTTTGATCTTGGGACGAAAGGAAATTGCTACAGGAATTTTTGAAAACTCCAGTTCTCATCCAACCCACCAAAAAAGTGTTTCTCGATTTCTTCATAGAATCATAGAAATGTAGAGTTGGGAGAGACCACACAGGCCATCCAGTCCAACCCCCTGCCATGCAGGAACACCGTCAAAGCACTCCCGACAGATGGCCATCCAGCCTCTGCTTCTTGATTTACTTTTCTTGTAACCTCATTTCCCAGCCCTCACTCTTTCTTGAACTGATTCCCAGATGGATCTCAGAAAAATTCCCAGGTTAAGAGCACCAAAATTCAGTTTCCTGGGATAGATGAGGAGCCTCTGTGTAGTGTCTGATGTAGGACAGAGGACTGTCTGAATACAAAGAAGACCATCCTCTTTCACTTATTGGCTTAAAATGTTCTAACATGGGAAATATTGTACTCTAATTCATGAACAATAAACGGTTTGGATCTTGTGAGACAAACATTGTAATTTCCTGATTTTGAGGAACTAATTAAAAGTAAGTAGTGGCTTTTCAAAAATCCAAGAGAATTATGTTTTAGAAAAAGCAGCACCAGGGAAATGTGAAACTTGTTGGCCTTTTAGTTCTTACCTTTGGATTTGCATTGCTGTTAGTTGCACAAAAGGAACAAGGCACATTGCATACTATACCTGTCTTCCCCCATACTCTCCACAGAATTTGAGGGACAATTTAAGTCAGGAGAATGTAGGAAGAAATGTTAATCAGCACTTCCATTCCACCCTCATTCCAATCCCATCCATATTACTCCTGCTAACAAAAACAAAACAAAACAAAACAAAACAAAGGAGACCAAATGTCAAACTTTTGTCATCATATCTAGCCACTGAACAACAAAATCTGTTGCACCACCTTAAAGTCTATTAAATTGATTATTTGTTTGTTAGCTGCCACAAGACTTAGTGTATTTTATTTTTATTTTCCTGCTGCAACAGGCTACAAAGCTATGCCTCTCTGGAGCTTGTTCAACCAAATGAAATTGGTGGCACCATTGCAGAGATCAGGATTGCAAGGAATGTATCTGCTCCAGGCAAGACAAATTTGCATTTGAAATCATGATGATTTTCTTCTTCTGATCAGGAAAGTCTTCTCTGAAAGAATCATTTTAAATTTCTTGGTACAGATTTGGCAGCAAACACAGATAGGCCTGCTGTGTTGCATAGGAACACTTTCTTCAGTTGAACAAAATGGAATATACTAGCCTTTTGTACATGTTGTGTGCCCTTTTCAGGACAAATCATGTACATCTAGACGTCAAAAGCTGCTTATTTGGGTCTGGATCCTTTTGGGGTTCAATGCATGCACAACACACAGTTGCATATTCTCATTGCTCTTGCAAAGGAGCATCCCAGACCTCCTAGTGCAAGAAGTTTGCAACTGCTGTTCAGGGACTGTGGCCACAGAAATGCCACATGATGTTGTGCCACTAGATGTCAGCATTACCAGCTGTACTAGCCAAACTGTATTTCATAGAATCATAGAGTTGGAAGAGACCACAACAGCCATTGAGTCCAACCCTCTACCAAGCAGGTACACACACTCAAAGTACTCCCAGCAATGGCCATCCAGCCTCTGTTAAAAAACCTCCAAAGAAGGTGACTCCACCACACTCCAAGGCAGCATATTCTACTGTCAAACGGCTCTTACCATCAGGAAGTTCTTCCAGATATTTAGGTGAAATCTCTTTTCCTGTAATTTGAATTCATTGCTCCATGTCCTAGTCTGTGGAGCAGCAAAAAACAGGCTTGTTCCACCTTCAACATGACATCCCTTCAAATATTTAAACATGGCTATCATGTCATCTCTTAAACTTCTTTTCATCAGGCTAAACATCCCCAGCCCCCTAAGCCGTTCCTGATAGGGCATGGTCTCCAGACCCTTCACCATTTTGGTTGCTTTCCTCTGGACACATTCCAGCTTGTCAATATCCTTCTTGAACTGTGGTGCCCAGAACTGGACACAGTATTCCAGATGAGGTCTAACCAAAGCAGAATTGATCCTATGCAGATGCCACAGGGGTCTGGTTCTGCTGGTGTTGGACAAGATCTGATCAATGTTTCCTTTCAACAGATTTCAATTTATGCCATCTCTCTCATACTTTCAAATTCTCATGAATTACTACCATTACAAATTACAAGACCACTAAACTCATCACAATGCTTGTCTCAAATGGCTAGTTAAATAGAAAACTGGGTGTGTAGATATACCCAATACTATTCAAGGTGTGAAATGCTAGGAAACTGCAGGAAAGGACAAGAAAATGGGATTTGGCACTTCAACCAGCTCTCTTTTGATGTCTAAATGTGGATTGTTGTTGTTGTTGTTTGTGAGTTAAATTATTGTATTTGACTGTAAATAAGATTAAATATGAGGGGAATGACTCATCAACTGAGCTTTATTAGATTAGATGCCTTAAACAAGTGGTATGCATATATAAATGACAGGTTTGTATTAAGCTGCAGATATTTTGAGAAGATTGAAATGTCCCTTCACATTTAAATCATCTTACTACACATTTGAGAAACTGCTCCAGAGTTCTCAAGGAAGCATATCGCACTTCCACACAAGGGTTTTACTGTACAATAACAGGGCCTCATTCATAGAATTCTTCAGGAAGTCCAGCTATATAACACACGCATACAAGCCAATGTTATCTTCAATTTGCAGCCCTCTTGCATTCACTCAGTTTTTCATGTCTTCTTACTGGAAAAGAGTTGCTACGGGAAAAAATGGAATAGCTGGACAATACCTTTTAATTGGGAGTGGAAAGAACCCTCTCTGTCTGAAAGTAGGGAACATTCAAACTGCTCTCCTTTTTTTTTTCCCCTGATGACAACCACAGAGAATGACTACATCTAATTTGAAGCATAGACAGAATGCAGAAAGCACTGATAGGAGGAGTGGGAAGAAAGAAACAGCTCTTTTAAGAAGCATACACAGATTTTTCCTTTTTCAGGAATAGCAGGGAAAAAAAATAAATGAGTTCTTACATTAGGAAAAGTTCAGCTTTATTTACTACAGTGAAGTTTGAGAACCTGGCTAAAATTCAAGTATATCACATTTAGAATTCTTAGATCTTTACGTTTGTCAGCAGAACCTGGTTTGATCACATTTGCTTTTAAATGCTCTCCAAAATCTGGTATACAGAATGCTCAAAGCCTGAGACAGATGTAAACAGCAGGAGTGCTTGATAAAATCTGGGACAGATTAAGAATGTTGCTGATTTACAAGTAGTGGGGCATACTTGCACAGAATTGATTGCATCACTAATTAGCCAGAAAACGTAAAACCAAAACTGAACAACAACAGCCAGGTGCCCTTTTTTCAGACTTAGGTAACACCTTCCTTTCAAAGAAAGAGATACCAAGTTTATAAACCCTTCAAAACAACAACAACAATGTTTAAAATCACTTATCAAGATGATTTAACCGGACTAAATAGAAAAGAACACTACGGCTATTTGCAAACCCCAGGATTCCACAGGATGTTGAAAGTGGAATAATAGTATTACAACAGTGTAGTGCGGAAATGGCCTACATTTCATAAACCAGGTCACTATGGGCCCAGTTCTGAACAAGAAGCGATTTTGGGTCAAGTTGTTAACAAGAAATACAAGATTAAAAATACATGTTTTCTTCTACATGGATTCCACATATCAGGCACTCCCTCATACCTGAGACACAGGATTTCTTTTGCTTCTGTTTTTAAAAGCCTATCATTAAAATAACAGTTGGAATGGGCAATGCTTATATAGTGGCAAATGGGATGTCAGGGAACACATGCCGGTGGGCAGGGCTGGAATCCTGTGATGGGTAGGGGTTGGGTCCTACTCGCACATATTCACACCCATTAATCTGTCTCTCATTCACCCGTGTGCCTTCCACTCAGCTCTCCTTCCATTCTGGATTGGAGAGACGAACCCTGTTGCTTCCTGACAGTCATGAAAAGAAAAAAATCCTTATAGAGAAACTTAGGTGTGAGTTAAAAGAAATTCAAAATGAGAAGAATAAGCTGGGCTACTTCAGAGAGCTCTTACAATTAAACTGCTTTATTCTTTTCTCTCCTGCAGAGAATGTGTGCTTGCCTGTTCTTGCATGTGAGTGCATGACTCTGGGGTTCTTCTGCCACCATCTTTCTTTAAGTGGAGGAAACATGCACTGTTCAATCAGGATAGTTCCAAAACTCCTACACTCCTCCTATACTCAGCAGTCTGACAACAGACACTTACTGAAGGGAAAATAAAAATGAAAGCAGCAGCCTTCAGTCTTGATCTAATTGGGGAAGAGGAGAAGCAAAAGATGAACATCCTACAAAAAAGATATCTGTACCACCATGCAACCAATATCAACACATTGAATCACCTGTGCTGTATGCTGTAAGTTTACACACCAGGAAAAGTGAAAATAAGTCTAGGCCAAAAAGGAAGAAAACTATTTTAAATTGTGATACATGTTGCATTTCCTATTCTTTAACCAAAGTACCAACAACACTTATCAGTTCTCACTAGAAATTAACAAAAGAGGTTTGTTTTTAATCCCTTTCATTTACATAACCAAGAATATCGCTATAGCTTCTGGAATTATTCTCTGGCATGAAGGCCTGCTCCTTCCACAATGAGAACACTGTGAAACTGTAGAACCATAATTCAAAACAATTTGAGTATCACTACATAGTTACATTAGAGAATCTTGTATAAGTAAATTTCTTCCAGTGCTTCTCTGTCAGCATCTTCTTCCAAGAATACATCATAGTGCAATGGCACTGCTTCTACCCACTGATTCAGTTGAATATCCACCTGGGAAGGAATTAAAATATTTTTATACTTGGTTGTCTCTTCAGTACATATAAATTCCATGACTGGTGATGAATGCAGATTTTAAAAAGGGATATTTAAATACAATATTGTTACACTATGGGACTATCATAGGCAATGTCTACAAGTCAGACAAAAGTGTGTCACATTTGGGACTATAGCACTGGAGGGGTTAAACCATTATTTTCTTTCATTTGATATCTGCAAGTAAAGATACTGTACAGCCGATAAATTTAGCAATCCACACACATCTACACACAAGACTGTTTTTGACACAAGTAGCTTATGCACAGGATCTCTTGATAAGGGACTGTTTTACAATGTGGTCAGAACCTGGCTGAAAAATTAAGAGGTATCATAGTAGACAGAAATTCAACAGCACCACATTGCATTATAAAGATATCATTCTCTGGCAGCTATGTAGCGTTCCACTTTATTTTCCATCTAAAACTTAAGGGGTTAGTGACTAAACACTTGTACAATACAGACAAAACTATTCTATGTACTGCATATAATCTATCATTATTCCTTCTACTAATGAGTTCAGGTGGCTGAGTATTTATCAGTTTGAGGCCATCTCAACAATATCAAAAAACCAAGGCCAACCCAAAACCAAGCCAATGGTGTCTACATATTTGAGGAACTTCCTTTGTATGAAGAAGCCTATACTTTTGTAAATTAAAAATAAGAACAGCAGAAAATGGTCAGAGCTTCAAGCAGAACTTGGAAAAGTTACTATTTTAGATTACAGGTCCCAGAATCTCCCAGCCAACATGGCCACTGACCCCTGAAGTAGCCCAAAAAATAACTTTCTCAAGATCTGGGCTCAAGAGTATGTGGAATGTTAAGGTATGAAGTTGTGTAAAGCTGACCTAAGCCCAAGAAGTGAGAAAAAGAACGTATCTGCCTGGTGAAACCCCTCACACCGCAACCTAGATATACCCAAGGACTGTGGGAATGTGTGCCATGAGCTAAAAAAGCACAGGCCAATATGCATATATAGAAATATTTAAAGACAAAGAAAGGGACAACCCCCCCCTCAAAAAAAAGAACTCTCATCCCATACACATATCAAACACTCAGGTACAGGTTTGGCAGTGCTGTAGGAAGAAA
The DNA here is from genome assembly GCA_030412105.1 of Cyclura pinguis. NCBI lineage: Eukaryota > Metazoa > Chordata > Lepidosauria > Squamata > Iguanidae > Cyclura > Cyclura pinguis. Next base: position 343,305,591 of record CM059599.1, read on the forward strand.
GCGGGCTGCTTTAAACCAGCTCAAGCTATTTGTCCATCTAGTCCAGTTTTGTCTATTCTGGATCTTTCCAAGGGAGCAGGCAGAGTTCTTTCACATCTCCTGATACTTTCCAACATAGACTTCAGGATGGCTGGGAAGAAAGAAGGCATGCTTTCTCCATGTCTTTGTCCCAAAACTGCCTGCCCCCAGGAATTGCTGAACAGGATTACAAGACTCTTATTCCAGGCTGACTGGAGTCCTGAAAATGAATGGTACTCTTAGGGGTTTGAATACACAAACATTTACCACAGGTCATACTTGTACCTGCTGAAAATTATCCCTCTGCTTTTAAAGCCACAATAGCATGAAGGATCATTTATGTAGATTTCTCTGATTTGACAAAGTAGTTCCATGCCCTTCAAGGCACAGAGATCTATTTATATGAACCGTAGTTTGCTGTAAAAACATAAGAGTGTATTAAGATATTTGCTGTGTGTGACTCATGTAATGACTAGGAGGATCACTCCGTGGATCCTTCACACCTGCCAATACTGGCTAAATACTACCCTACCAACAGACTCAAAGGAAACGTTCTTTCACTAGCTCTGTCAATGTCATCAACATAATTTACAGCTACTATATGTCAGTTTTCTTCAGAAGTAATACGTTCTCTTTCTCCAAACAGGATGAACGGCAGAATTCCAAGAAAAGTAAGAGGGTGTAAAAGAACCCAATGCTTTGTTATTCTTTCCCCCACCACATGTATGTGTGTGTGTGCGTGCGCGTGCGTGCGTGTACTTGTGAAGAGGGGATCTGTGGAAAAAGTAGACAGAATTGCAATATTTAAAATACAGTAGACCCTCCTTACCTGCAACTTCCACGTGCATAATTTCCATGTCAGTGAAGCCTAGTGTCCCTATACCTAAAATGGCAGTGATGCGCACATGGATGCACTGAAGAGTCCACATGCATATTGCCACCATTGAATATAATGGGACAGAAGCATTCATGAATTTCGCTATTTGCAGGGGTTTCTGGAACAGAACCCCCACGTATATAGAGGGCCCACTATGCCAATACCTTTAAAAGGTGGTCCAAGGTCTGGTTTTTTTTCAACTGTAAAAAGCCAAGTATCCCAGTATACACTTCATTTTCAGGAGCACTGAATGGAGCAAAACATGACTGCAAGGTTTCTAGTAATTTGTTTGTTTGCTTGCTTATTCCTTTAGCAATCGTTAAAATATGGTGCATGAGACAAGAAGTGACCTTGCAGTGACATTCTGCTGTGTATCCTCAAGCCCCTAATACAGTCCCACCTGTCTAGAACTTTTGCCAGTTCAGAACAGAAACCTTGCAGAACACTTTTTGGATTGCAGGAGACAGGAAGGAAGTTCAAACATGTCATTCCTGCCTCTTATTTTCGTCCCCCACCAGACATGATCAACGTTCTGTAGAACACAGAAGCTTGCAAGTCCTTTGGGGATATTACGCTCCAAAGAGAGCATGTGATAGAATCACAGAATTGTAGAGTTGGAAGAGACCACAGGGGCCATCCAGTCCAAACCCCTGCCATGCAGGAATCCATATCAAAGCACTCCCAACGGATGGCCATCCAGCCTCTGCTTAAAAACTTCCAAAGAAGGAGACTCCGCCACACTCCAAGGCAGTATATTCCACTGCCAAACAGCTCTGACCATCAGGAAGTTCTTCCTGAGGTTTAGGTGGAATCTCTTTTCTTGTAGTTTGACTCCATTGCTCCTTGTCCTAGTCTCTGGAGCAGTGGAAAACAAGCCCACTGCCTCCTCAACATGACATCCCTTTGAATATTTGCATATTTGAGTATTTGAACATGGCTATCATACCCTGCCCCACTGTTGTGTATTAGTACCATTATGCTTTGGCTTAGGCAAAAGAATATGGAGGTCTGAGAGTGCTGATTACCTTGTGCATAAAAGGCCTAGACAGGCAAGAGATACTCATCCAATCCATGTTTCATGAACAGCTAGTCAGATGCACAAGATAAGATTGAGCAACATAACTTTAATTAGCTTCCAGAGAAATGATTACCTTATGTATGAGAACTGGCAATCAGTCAGCAGAAATGACTACACCAAGCAAAGAGAGACATGCCTTGAAGGGTACACTCCAGATGTTGTTCTCCCCCACCTTGCAAGTGTATTACAGGAAATTCTCACCTTAACTGAATTCATGCAGTGACAAACACTCTATTAATCACTCAGTGGTTGCCTTTCTCCTGCCCTTTTGTCACATTTTTTTGGTATAAAATGAATGGTGGGTGCTTCTCACTCCTTTCAAATGCATTTTTGAGAATGAGTGGGTTCAAGGGATGGTACAATCAAGATGGGAACTTCATGAAACTTGCGCCTATGTGTTGTTTCATGAGGCTTATGGCCTGGCTTAAGGACACCAAAGAGTACATTCAAACAGATGAACACCATGGCTTAAATGCTTGTGGACTGGCTGCTCCCACTGTGTTCAACATCCTGACACCTCAGATGGCCAATTTCATCATATCAAGCACTCTTCTCTTGCAACTTACTTCTTGGTTGAAATTGCTTTGATGCTGTTTTGCAAAAACAGGTTTTTCCAAAGAGCCTAGTTAACCTGCTTTCCTAGGCTAATTATTCAGGGAATCAATTCTGGCCTTTTGAAGACTATCCACCTCCAGCAACATTAAAACATCCCCCTTCCTACATAACCCAAATACTGCATATCTTCGGGAAGGATTTAATAGGATTCTAAGAAAGGTATTTCTCCACACACTCCCAGCCCCAGAAAAACCTGTGACAGGTTCAGCTTAGGGTTACCATAAGTCAGAAATGACTTGAAGGTACACAACAACATGTTAATATGCTTAGTGTTCATAACCAGTTTTAAATGGAAACGAAGCCACTCAGTATAGTCTTTTCCTGGAATTCCAGTGGATAGGACTGCATTCAGTTTTGCTGATTTTGTGAGGCGGGGCGGGGGGAGGATATTTCTGAGATCTCTGTATGTGCATCTTGTCTATACAGCCTCATTTTGGTGTCTCAGTGCAGCCATACTTAGATATCATCTACACTTGTTTTATTTCGTCCATTTAAACCAAGTGTGTTTCAGTCATCTAGCTCTCTGTGTGTATTCAAGCAAACTATTCTTCCTACATTTAAAATTGGCTTTTTGAGGGGGAACGGAGAGATATTCAATAAAATCCTCGCTCAAGAAATACTCTTACTGTAAAAGTTAAAAAAATCCTTTAGATGCACATATCCCAGATTAGGTGAGATTTCATCCATGTATCTTAACAGATCTCTTTTAAGGTAAGGACAGGCAGTTTTGGTGGGAGGCCAATACTGCTATCTACCAAATGTGCTGCAAGCTGCATTCCCAAAAATATGTTTTGGGGAAGGTTCAAAACAAGGAGTGATAGGAAATCTACTTCAGGTTTTTAATAAACCCTGAAAAAGCATCCTTTTGATGAAGTAATGCCCTGTGCCTTGGCTTAGAGAAGAACATTCCTCCTAGAGACTCTCAGAAACACAACTGTCCTTGCTTTTGCACACATACACTTTTTCTCTTGGTGATAGCTGTCTTGGAATGTTGCATAAACAAGGAGAGGAATTCTTGTGCCACACAGGCCCTGTGTTGCCCACTTCTGCATTATGCACTCCTCAAACATCTTTTAATTTACAAGCTGAAGTACTTCTGCATATTTCATGTTTCTCCTCAGTATGCAGAATCCACAATCCCACCCCCCCAAATGTATAGGTACTCTAATACTCAAATTTTGTATTGAAGCTAATCAAGACTTTTGGAGAATTGCAGATAAGCAAACTTACACAGTTATACTTAGGACAATGCTGTAGGTGACATGTGCAAACCTGTATTGATACCATGGTTAAATGAACAAAAAGAAACCACATCAGAATGTAAGACGATCTGCAAATCCTGATATGCCCCCTAAGTAGCAGGATGATATCTAAAGGCGCAAATGCAATAGAAAACGGAAGCATTCAGAAATCAGCAAAAAATCATTTTGGTTTCTCGTTACATTCCACAGCTTATCTCTAAAGTCTCCATACTTACTCACTTTATCACAAAAGGATCATAGAGAGATGCCAGTGTGATATTGCTGAAATAGACTTAATCTGCAAATTTGATCCTGTACATTTAGGTACAATTAGGTCAGGATCAGGATAATGGATCATCTCTCTTTCATTACTATTTTTAATTTAGTTTACCACAGCTAGATAAACATCACTACCTAATCACTGGTGTCATGACAAAGTCACTTCTTATCTTATGTATATATCTGAGCTTTGTGTAGAAATATTACAGGCCTACTAGACCTTCAGCTTTCCATTACTTTTTGTTTCAAATATTAATATTTTTTCTCTTTATAGACTTCTCATGATTTGCCTCTCGTCCACAGATAAGTCTATTCATCTTAAAGATGCCACAAGAGTTTTATATTTTTAAAAATCAGTGACTGGACCACATTTTGAGCCAGGAGATCACATTCTCATACGTTCTGACTGAAACAAGACCACAATGTTTTTTCTCTAACAAAACTGTATTATTAATCAAAAACTGCAATCATCAGTGCTCTACCTATAAAGTCCTCCCTCCATGTCCACGGGTTTGACCTTTGTGAACTTGATTTTTTGTGAGGTGCTTGCTTGCCTTCCCCACACTCTCCCCTCCCATTCCTCTGCCTTTTGCCCAGGTGCATGTGTCTTCCTTCCACGGACCTGGGCAAAAGGCAAGGAAATGGCAGGGGGTAGCCCCATTTGCACGTCTTCTCTAGGTGTGCAGTTGCTGCCTCCTATTTGCTTACCTGTTGCCCAGGCACCTGGACAAGACCTAACAACAGACTTTACAATGGACTTGTCAGCTACATAGTTTGAAAAATAGCTGCTTACCTGAAGATCTGAAAGAGATTTTTCAAGGCTTGGGACTGTCACTAATAATGACCTTTTCTTTCTTACATTCTGATGGATGAATTCCCAGCATCTAGGATAATGTATGGTTAGATTTCTAACGAAACAGGTCTTCCAGAACTATTTAGTAAGTAAAACAATGCAACATGTTCCAACAAAGTATAGCTTACATCTATCATTCAGTCTTCTGAGACGTGATCTTTCCCTCTCACACACATTTCAAGCACAGTCTCGCAAAACAAAATGATGAATTAGTTTGTTATTTTCTTCACAAATATAAAAGGTTCTAACACTTAGAATCTCAGCTTGGTCTACATGAGTATCACAGCTTTTTGAGGAATATGAAGTTGTTGGATCTTCTAATGCTTTTAAAATAAGACAGAAGTTATATTCTTCTACCAAAGGTATCTGATCCCTGAGCTAATATTTCACCCAACAGAGTATGACAATAACATTTTCGGGATCTACTTTTTAATGGATAGGATTAAGGACATAACTGTTTTTATAATAAAGTGGCTAGCCCCTTCAACAATAAGAGAAATGATACTCTTGTAAATAATGCCCTCAATTCTTTATAGAGGAATGACTTACGAAACTTAGGATGATTAAAAGGGATCATTGGTCCAAGACAGTTGTACAATATCAGCTGCTTAGCATACATACCTTGTCAATTTTAAAAAGAGCAATACCAGATAACCTGTTATAACCTTCCTTTGCTATAGCAAATCTAACAACCCACCATTTCAAAAGAATACACTAGACATAGTAGTAAGCTAAAGGTCAACAATAACAAAGCAGGCAACCTTATGCAAATTATGACCAGCCAGAGTATGCAGCTTCATACTGCTGAGATCTGTCAAGAGCCAGAACAATTCCCGTCTATGTAAAAAAAATGCAAACCTATTATGACAAAATACATTTTCTTTGCAAAAGTTTCAAGAACTAAAGCTGCTAAATAGTCTTTTCTGTAAAGAAATAGCATTGTATCCCATTGCATAGCAGAGGGAAAACTGGTTCCATTTCGAGGATGTTGTTATTACAGCTGTTGTCAGAACATTAACCATTTTTATCTATGGCCCATAAGTTTCAATACGATTTTTGTGTCAAAATAAGAAAAGAAACAACTAATATCTTGAATAATGTTCATGATGTATTTTTTTTAAATATATACATATATTCAATTATAATGCAATTCTGGCTTTTAAAAAACAGGTGAAGGTACATGCAAAGCTAATTTAGTCTCAAAATATATATTCTTGTTTTCTACCTAGCTTACCTGGCTTGTTCTGATCTGTCCAGAAAATATTCAAACACATTATTCATTACAACAACATCGGCGTCCTGCAGAAGTGAAGCCTGGGTACAAATGTCTGCATTAACCACCTGAAATGGGGGGAAAAAACCTATCTTTTTAACATGAAATACTGCTTGGTAATAACTGCCATCAGAAGAAGTAACTGTATCTATTTTGAACTCTTTTGGACATTTCTTTCAGACTATGTCTCATTCCTTAACTCAGTGGTTCTCAGGCTTCTTAGCCCTCCGATCCCCTTTATATCTAAATGCGGTCATCGCATACACACCCTACTTGACGCAGTACAGTCAGCCCTTAACTTCGGGCCCAGCCGCGTGTGTGTTCCCTTACTCACTCGGACAGGAGGGGAGAAAGGATGCGGGGAGCAGGAGGAGGAAGGTAAACTTAGGAAATGGGAGGGAGTGGCAGAGGAGAGGAGGCTCTTTTCCACTGATTGTTCTGCAGCCTGTTCCAGATTTTCAGTGCCAACTCTGTAGTAATGGGGCGGATTTCCTAATTTCCTTCCTATTCTTCCTCCTGCTACTTCACAAGTGTACATGTTGGGAGAAAAAGGAGGAACCCTAAGCATGCCTGAAAGGACAGCTGTATTTGCCATCCTCTCACCTCCCTCCTTCTCTCCCCACTATCACTCATTATTCGCAAAGCTTTCCTCCTTCCACAATGCAGGCCATACAATCACAGGTGGTGCAACATCTATGTGCTACTGGAACAGGATAAGGAAGAAGCAAGGGAGAAGTTGAGGAAGGTGACAAAATGGAGAGATGACAGGGATTGCATCTGCTCAAAAGGCTAAAACAAGTGGGAAGAGGGGAGACAGGTGGTGGAGAGGAATACACTGTGAGCAACTATCACACCTCCCCAAGGGTTGTGCCCCACAGTTTGGGAACCACTGCATTATCCATTCCATTACAAAATTCTTCTTTGCTAATACAGATATGGATTCATCTCAGTTTTTTTTTATTTAATGGAATTAAAAATTGTGTAAATATTAAACAAACACAAAACCATATGTGTTAGTGGAAGCAGCATACGAGAGGAAATCTGATCCCAGCAACATTCATTCACAAAATGGACCCAATGATTAGGTAGCACACGGGTGGGGAACATGTGAGCCTCTAGATACTGTCAGACTGCATATCCCATCAGCCCTATTCAGTACAGCCAATGGTAAGTGACAATAAAGACCAACAGTAGCTGGAGGGCTGCATATTCCCCATCCACGGACAATAATTAACCAGAGGTAATCAAACAAATTATCGTCAATAAGGTGTGAACATATTTATTGCAAAATGGAAGGCAATTTTTAAAAAACTTATGTACATTAGCTTTTCTGGGACTGTGGCTAGAGAATGAGCTACAAAGCTGGAGATTTCTCACATCTCAACTCCACCAGGAGTCAAACAACCTACTCACTTTCAGCTGCAACTCTTTCTCCCATCTTTGACATGAGGATAAATGTTGACCTTCCTTATATAATTGTAAAGATCACTACATGGCAATGTAAATGAAATATTCTGAACACATAGTGCACTGCAAAAATGCTGAACATTATTATTCTTTACTATTCTTCTTATGGGCTAGGAAAAAAGATTTAATATTATCTTGTTAAGATAATATGAATTGCTACAGTATCTCTTCAATATTATGAATATGTTTTATAATATTCCTCTCTCTTCCTTTTAAAACCTATACAGTACTAAGGACATCATACAATTCTTTTGTATGACAATTTTAGCCAAGTTGAATTGAAAGCTGTCTGAAGTATTAAACCACCTGCGTGCATATAACTGAGGTGGGTCTCTAAGCTTCAGGAAAGAAAGAAAAAAGTTACTGGAACACAGGTTTGCTAACCTGCAATCTCTCAGTAAATAAAACGGTCAAATGTGTTGTATCACCTTCACTCTTTCACACAGCTGGTATTTTGCAATGATAGCTTCCTGCAACTGGCAAAAGTCTGCATTTATTTCCACACCATAGAGCTGAGATGCTGAGCTATAAAAGTAGCCCTAAAATAAAAAGGAGAAAAGAATGTTTTTCTTTTAAGTGAACTGAAAAAGGTCAAGCTGAACTTTACTTGAAGAAAAAAGGTTTCAATAGGGTTTGTTTCCAAAACAACATGCCATAGGACGAGGAAAATGTCCTAGCTCAGTGTCGGAACACATGCCTCGCATACAGAAGGGCCCAGGTTCAACTTCTAACATCTCAAGGTAGGGCTTGGAAAGAATCCTGTCTGAAACTTCCAGAAAGCCAAAGCTGCCAGCCAGAGCAGTATAAGGCATCTTCCTATGTTCCTTTGCTCCTATGGTATTAGGTGTCATCAAAGCTCTCTTTGTGAAATTTAGTTTGTATGCATAGGATGAGGTTTTATAACTCATGAGAAGCTCCCGTCTGTTGCAGAGGAAAAACAGTACTCTGCTCACAACAGTGTTCAGCCCAACAAGAGAATGTTTATTCTAAAAATTAATTTGTAACAGAAAGCAGAATGAATATTAGATAGGAGAGCTCACTAGATACCTTCCCAGATTTAAGTACAATAAATGCTGCAACTTAACATTTAGACTGTAATCATCTACACATTTATCAGTCATCAAGCCCCACCACTCTCAACAGGACTTATTTGGGAGTAGATGTTTACAGTACTGCACTGTGATGGAGAAAATAAAAAAACAAATTTTAAAAATCCTAAGATCTGTTGGATAAAGCATACAGGCTATTAAGGTATTCTAAAACCATGACTTCATTATTATAGCTTTCTGAAACTGTTTAACCCTCTGGCAAGTAAAGCAGTCTCTGAAGATAAAACATGGCAAATTGCCACTTATGCAATGGGAGCCAAGAATACAATGAAAAGAACTGTTTTTAAAAATATGTGGATGCTCTATCTTGAGGCTATCTTCCATTTTAACACTATAGATGTTTTTAGCTTTGGAATGCTTCAGTTAATAATGTTTACAGATTTCTGTTTTCAGATAAATTTTGCAAAGACTGGAACTGCATCTATTTCATCTGTTAAATTAATTAGTTAAAATAATGCAAACATAATTGGATCCTAACTTAAATGATTAGGGAAGCCATACAGTCTTTTAGAGGAATCATAGAAGCATTATTTCTTTGCCAAGCCCAGCATTCAATATGGGTGGGCTTGTTGCTTTTTTATAGCCCAAATTCCATTGTTATTCCCAACTAGAGTAGACCAACTGAATCAATGGAACTTACGCAAGTGTTAACTCACCAGCTTTTTAGTGATTCAGTTGATTTACTCTAGTTAGAACTGGATTTAGGCCCCTGAGTTGTCTCCCATACCCTCCCTCCTTGAGTATCACCATTTGGCCAGGACAGCCATGCTTCTCCCTCTTCATTTTGTTTCTCAGTGTGTGTAAAAATGTCCCACTTTCCCCCATCAGCCCCTGTGCTGCTTGCTTTTGTTGTTGTTGTTGGGTATCAGTCACTACAAACTGTCATTAAGGACTGCATCCACCCTACCTATTCCTCCTTGGTGGTGGTCACGCCTCCACACACTCCTCATCATGGAAAGAAGAGAGCTGGGCAAGGAATGTGGCGATCACGGCAGCAATAGAGGTGGGGGTTTAGCACATGTTACTATTGGTTTTGCTGCTTCACTTCCTCCTGTTTCCCAGCATCTTCAGCTTCCCCGCAGGTACAAGGAGCTGCTCACAAATTTTCCAGCAAAGGCAAGAAAAAGAAGTTTCAGGGGAAAAGGGGGAATGCTTGGAAAGCAAAACAGTAGAGATAGTGCAGAACAAGTGAGTGGCCGCTCCCTGCACCCACAATGGTTAGCACAAGCACTTGCTCTTTTTCAGCTTGCTCATTCCTTTGGTCCTTCATTCCTTCCGTCCTTCTTTCCCTCCACCAGCATCTCCAAATCCAATGAAGAAACAAAGCATTTGGCTTCATGATGTCTGTGCCTTCACCACCAGGCTGTTTGGAAGGAGACTGGGTAACTAAGGAAATCATCTGTCCAAAAACATAAGGGATTTCCCCAGTTACCCATTTCTCTGAAGACTCAGTGAGGAAGCTGCAGACTCAGTACAGGAAGGGCAGGAGTGGGAGGACGAGTGAGCACCTATATGCACACTCTCTCATTCTAGAGCCCCAGAAGTGGTGGAGAAAAAGCCATGAAGGAAGAAAGGAACATTCACTGGCTGCCAAAGGAACAAGAGTGGGCAGGCAATGCTGGTGTGCAAACAAGTGAGGTTTATTTTTACTTTTTTTAAATTAACAGAGGAAGTTTTTTTTTAAGCGGGCGGGACAGCTTAACTACTACCGTTCGACCAGACTTATATTGTTTACCTGTGTGTGGTTGTTTTCATCTGTGAAATATTGGAAGGAAAGGTCTTTTTAAGGTCTTTCAAATCATATCATAACCCTTTAATTTATTAAAGGATCAGCATCCTGTCATTTAAATTCCAAAGCACCTGAAGGTTGCTGATGTCAAAAATCAAGCAAGATATAAAAACAGACAATAAAACAGTGAAAATAGTAACAAGAAGAAGAACAGTCAGATTCAAGCAGCAATCAATGCAAGAGTTTGCTTGAACAACCAAATGACAGAGAGGGAAAGAAAGAAGCCATAGGAATCAGCTTTTTCTTTCAGAGTAGCAATGTTTCTACCTTCTCTATGACGTCAGACAAAGGAGAGTTTAAGCTGGTAAGGCATATTTGATTTTTCTTGGTGCCATGTGGAATATATTCAGACTTTGAAGAAGTTCTTTCTAAGCTTTGAATTTATTAACATGTGAGCCTGCCTTTTATGCTTGGGTTTATGAGAGTTACCTCTTCTAGACAAACTTGTAGGGAGCAATTCAAAGTTCTGAACCCAAGCCTGGCCTGCTGTCTTAAAAAGTGGAGATTCCAGGGACTGAGCCTGGGACTTTCTGTGTTCAAAGCATGTGCTCTATCACTGAGCTGTAGGACTTCCCTAAAGTATTAGGAAGGGACACCAGTAGAACATTTGGGAGCCCAAGTTTTATACAGATGGTAGCCTTATGGCAAAGCATAACAATGACAGCAAAACTGAATATAAACAATAGTTCCCAGGCAATATATTTTGCAAATGTATAATCTATAACTTCTGGATTGAAGCAGATCTTTTAAGTACTAAGTAGGATAAATGAGGCTGAGTAACATAACTACTATTAATCGAATCCCATCTAAATAAGTGGCCAGCATGACATCCGTCTAAGCCTCTGGCCTTTTTTTTTTTCTTCTAAATTGTTCTTCCATACTATAATTGATTGGTTCTTAGCTCCATTCTGTTGTAAGTCATGTTATGATGCCCAGGGTTCTGCACTGGGAAAAAGGCAGAATAAATGTAAAACATTTTATGCATAGATATGTAAGTAAATATGCAATATATAAATATTTTATAAATAAATAAATGGCTATACTGGCTGAAATATTCTAGGAGCTGTAGTACACAAAAGTAACATTGGCATCTTCTGTTAATATAATAACTGAAGTTATAATCACACCATTTCCCTCTGGCTTACAACTGAGAACACATACATCCTTTCACTTCTCCAGGTTTGGAGCATACAGGATTCTTATTGTAAAAAGAATATTTTGAGCAAGATACAGTCACAGAAAACAGCAAATCAACAAACACTTAACAAATTTCTGGATTGTGTTTTACCCCAAACAGGACCACACCAAGTCTGGAGCCAACATCAACCAAAACCTTTCCTGTCAGGTCAGGCAGTACATGTTGATACAGAAACTTCACTTCCACAAGGGAAAATGAATGGGAAATAAACTCTGGGAAACAAGAATACAAAAAAAAAAAGTTATCAATCACTACCAAATATTGAATGCAACATAGATTAAAACTATTCTTTCCAAGGGAGGAAAACCACATTTTCCTCCTGTCTAATGGCAGGAACACCGCATGCAAGCATGTGATTTTGGCAGAGAAAAAAGAGGCTACAAATGCAATCCTTTATTTCATAGAATCATAGAAATGTAGAGTTGGAAGAGACCACAGGGGCCATCCAGTCCAACCCCCTGCCATGCAGGAACACCCTCAAACCACTCCCGACAGATGGCCATCTAGCCTCTGCTTAAAAACCTCCAAAGAAGGAGACTCCACCACACTCCGAGGCAGCATATTCCACTGCCGGACAGCCCTGACCGTCAGGAAGTTCTTCCTGAGGTTCAGGTGGAATCTCCTTTCCTGCAGCTTGAATCCATTGCTCCTTGTCCTGGTCTCTGGAGCAGCAGAAAACAAGCCTTCTCCTTCTTCTACATGGCATACCTTCAAGTATTTAAACATGGCTATCATGTCCCCTCTTAACCTTCTCTTCTGCAGACTAAACATACCCAGCTCTCTAAGTCTATCCTCAGGGCATGTCTTTCAGGCCTCTCACCATTTTGGTTACCCTCCTCTGGACCTGCTCCAGCCTGACCATGTCCTTCTTGAATTGGGGTGCCCAGAACTGGACACAGTATGTATGTATGTATTTATTTATTTTAAAGTAACCTCAAATCAAATAAGATAGGTTTAACATATTACACATATATCTACTTACTTGTAAGTAATGCATGTTCAACTACTACAGTGAAATGTGAAAAATAAGTTTAACAGCACTTGCTTCCATATGAGTTGAATGTTTTGATGTTGATAGGGTTTTTCCTGCAATTTGATTCCACAAGTCTTATGGTAGTGCTGATCTAATAAGGACTCCCAACACTATAACTGAACAGCTCTTGCATGTATATCCATTGTTTTCCTTCCCACAACACTATACTCTTGTGAATATAGCACACTGGATCTTGCTATTATTCAAAAATAAATCCTGGTAGAGTCATTTGCAACCTATTTCCAACTAATGTGTTTAGGACTGGGAAGTCAACCAAGATTGAGGATGTATCCTGGATGCCTGCATTTTCTCCATTAAGAAACACTGCAATTATACTAAACATATGTTAGCCATATATAAGTCATATGTTTTAAAAATAGCAATATCCATTTATACATATACACACACATATATATTTCATTCAAGAGAATGGCCACAATCTAGTGCAGCATCTGTGCATCAAATTTCAAAGCCTACTCATGCCATTTCTCAAATTGCACATATGTTGGAGGTGCGTTCCCTTCCCAATACAGTTTACAATTTTTGTACCAGACACAACTCAGAAGAGGGGCTATGTACATCACTGGTAAATAGATTCTTACTAGATACAAAGAGAGACCAAATTAGCACCATATCCCTTGCTGTGCTTAAGAGCGGAAATCTGCAGCAGAAAGTGTAAGCTTTAGATTGAAAATGTTTGCTGACTCATCCTAGAGGAAGAGGTGACCATTCCCCAATTCCTGAAACTTTTGGTTACTTTATGCAATGGGAGAAGTTATTTCTTTCTCACAACTCACTAAGAACAATCTAGCCCCATTTGGACTAAACCCAAAAGATACTGCTCATTTGATTTAGGAATAAACCACTGGATGTAATGCATAAACACACTAGACCCAATCCTGTAGTTTAGTTTACAAGAGCATCACAGAAATCCTTACCTAATGGTGCTGTCCGATGTGAGCCACAGGTTAGACAGTAGTTTCTGCTCATCTTTCCTTTTTCACACAATGCGTCAATACAGTCATCATCATAAAGGAATGCATCAATATGAACGGTTGGTTTTGTTTGCTCTTGTAGCTAAAGAAAAAACCGTAAATCTAAACAAGTATTTAAAAAAAAAAATCCCCCAATGCCAGTTGGTGTGCAATATAGGTCCTATGACAGGGATGGTCAAAATAAAATCTTGGGAGGATGTGCAACTCCAAGACTATTTTGTGATCTTCAACCCCTAGACCATTATTTTGTGGACAAAAAAGCCACCTGGAAATCACTATTTAAATAGGTTGGAGGGCTCACCTGCACTGTTTAATATCACTCCTGATGTTGTTTTTTGGAGGTGGCAGTTTTGGCAGTCATGCAGCCTCTGGAGGGTCACAAAGGCAGAAAACTGCCCCCATAAACTCACAGCAACTGCCCATCCTGGACCTAGGGCTCTGAGTTGTCTGTGCAATGCACTGTGTTGCAGTGTGCATCTTTGTCATTTTGTACTGCATCTCACCTTTGCTATGCTTCTTGTCTCAACAAAGGCTCAGTAGATACAATAGGCCTCACCCCAGATCTCAGCATATTATGCATAAAGAAGAAAACTGCAGACTAAATTGCAGAGCAGGTATTATGTATCTGAGCTTTCACAAAGAATATGCTTTCAAGATCAATAGTTCTGTAATGCTCTTGGTTTCCTAGGTATTTTCCAGAACACAGTCAAGAGCTATCATAAATAGGTCTTCACGTTACCACTATTCCCAAACAACTAGCAAACAGAAAGACCACCATTCTAGGCTTTAGTCTCTTTTTGCATTAAGCTAAGTTTCTGGCACTCCTTCAAAAGTTGTTATACTCTTTTCTTTTTAAATCCTTGTCCACTAATTGCTGTTCACATTTTCTGTTGGCATTAATACCACATACCACACATACTAAGAATCAATTCTCTCCAGAATTTAATATTTTCTCCTCCTTGTGCACTGTGCTTTTCTCTGTATTTACTTGACTGCACTTTTGCACTGAGAAGTATTTAGCACAGAAACATTTATTACTGAAAGTTACAGCACTAAGTATAATAGTACGTTAGGAAAGTGGATTAATAAATAATAAGGTAGGAAAGCAGGAACAGGTATCTGGGGCCCTGAAAAAGGATGTATGAAACAACGGTAGAGCAATTGTTAAATAGTATTTTACTGTACAAATATTAGCCATCTGCCTACTCCAAGCTGTGGGTCCATACATGGGCAAACTGTCCAGCGTTTCCGGTTTCCAGCCCCAGCATTTCTGGACAGTTTTGTGATTTCATTTAGAAATACTGTTATGACATAGCCTACAATTGCTAAATAACAGCCAGGACTATCATGCCTAGTCCTTTGCATTCCCAGATTCTCATCTAGTCTTAGAGTTCCCTCTCTTCCTGCTCGTCACATATGTGCCACCTGAAAACTGGCTTTGAAGTACTATATATCCAATTAGCTCATAAAGTGGGTGAAAATCTTCCTGCTCTAGGACAGAAAGGGAGGTGTGCATCAGGACAAGATCAAAAAAGGAGGTGCTGCATCCATTGGGTGGCTTGCCCTGCTTCAGCAGACAATTTGTCTCAGTAAGCAAAATAAATAAATATATAAACACAACATATACAGGTGAGGTGCAGAGCCTTCCCAATACTATTGAAGAGATCTTCTTTCAACTACAGCACCCTCAGAATTGTGCATCCAGCTCTCTCAATTTCTCTTTCACAGACACACAAATTTCCCATCCTTCATGGATTTCAGATTCTCCTTCCACGCCCACTTTTCCTGAAACCTGAAACTCAAAATTGCAGAGAAGCATTCCTATTTTGAAAATATATTTCCCCTCACATTAAGAGCTGTCTGTTGATTAATCTGTTTTTGAAGTTTGCATAAACCTTATATTGTAAGGCTCAATTTTACTGGTTTTCTTCTCTCTACCCTCTTTCTTTTAATTTACTAATTGTGTGTGTTTGGGGGCTGCACAGAGTTCTAGGGAAAAACTGAAACTTGTAGAGGTCCAACACTGGAGAAGTCCAACAGCAAACTTTGGAAGAGTCATCTGCAGAGCAATATTCCACATATTAAATATGCAATCATACAGTGTATTCAGTGTGTGTGTGTGTGTGTGTGTGTGTGTGTGTGTCTTCAGATGACCTGTCAACTTTTACAGTGACCCCGTGAATTTCAAAGGGTTTTCTTAGACAAGGAATACTCAGAGATTGTTTGCCATAGCCTTCCTCTGAAATATTGCCTATAGTGCCTGTTATTCCTTGGTAGTTCCCCACACTAAGTAAATGCATGCAGAATTGTAGCTTAAAGGAGAACATTCTAAAATGTCAATAGATTTCTTTGACAATCATGTTTTTCCCAACTATATCGTTCTTAACCTACTGCATTCCATTAAGTACCCAGAGCTAAATGTACTGAGCATTACTATTCCTCACCCACATGTTTATTCTAACAACAACCCTGTGAAGTAAGCTAGAATTGGCTCAAGGTGACCATATAAAAGTGTTTTGAAAAATTTGTCTTGACTTATATTGTGTACTGGGCAGAGGTGTGGGTGTGAACACAGAGCTCATCCAGGATCTGAAAGAAAGTTGCAATTTGAGCAGGGTCTCATAAAGGCATTTGGCTATACAGTCAGTCCTCCATATTTGTGGGTTTCATTTTTGTGGATTTGATTATTCACAGATTATTTGCTGTCACCTCTGCTGCCTCCCTATGCCATTTTTAATATGGACTGCAAGCCTCGTGAAACTGAAAAATTTCAAATGAGGCTTGTAAGTCTCTCTTAAAAGGAAGAATCACATGACCTCTACAGTCCCATCAATGGAAAACACTTCCTTGGTTAGTAAATATTAATTCCCTGTGTTTCTCTCCTTTGCCTGAGTCTGGGTGGTGACACAGTTAAGCTTCTATCCAACGTTTTTCAGGCCAGTGGTTCAAGACCTGCGAGAGTCAGTGTGGTCTAGTGGTCTGAGTGCTGGACTAGGGCCCAGGAGATCAGGGTTCAAATCCCTACCCTGCCATGGAAACTCAGTAGATGATCATGGGCAAGTCACACTCTCTCAGTCACAGAGGAAGGCAATGGCAAACCCTCTACAAGCAAATCTTCCCACAAAAACCCTCTGATAGATTACCTTTAGAGTCACTGTAAGTCAGAAATGATTTGAAGGCATGCTAAAACAATGAAGGTTCAGGACCGTCTCCCTGTTCAACTCCTGAATTAATCAACCTTCATTTTCCCTAATGTACAGGAAGATGTGAACAGCTAAACTTACTTTTTGAAGAGCGAGATGCTCTGAGTTGAGCATTGCCTCAGTGGGCAAAGAATGTCGAAGATCTTCAGCAATACTTCTAAGAACAACATCATCATTGTTGGCTGTGAATCCATCAAAATCACCTACAAAGACATACCCAAGAAGGGTTTTATAAGATTACGTGGGGCAGTCAAGTCACACTCATATTTAATATAGGTGCAGTTTGAACAGAGTTCCAGATGCACAGCTTTTATTATTTGAGAAACATTTTTCAGCTTTTCTTACTCATCCTTCCTGCAAGGGTTTTCCAAACCAATATCATTATATTCCAAAGGCTTCAAGAACTTTTAGAAACCAAACATCTCAGCTATTTTAAGACGTATAAATCCACTAACACAGCAATTTTTGTCTCCACTGAACTTCTATTATTTCAGTCAATGATATATTAAAACATCAAAGATGCTTTTGAAGTGTTGGACAAATGACAAAAACAAGCAATTACTTGCCTTATACACTTTTATTTGAAAAATTATATTTAAAAAAAAAGTTTGTTGGAACAGTATATGAGAAAATCATGAAAGAACGCATAGCCCAATGGGAACATTTACAATATATCTTCAGTCATGTGAAATATCAATGATTAAAACTCATATAATAAGATTTTGACCTGCAGGCTATTTTTATGCACTATATATCCCCTATAGATGTATTTTCTGGAACATGAAGATTTCTTTAACTGAAAACGTTTCCCTGTTGTTTCTCATCTTTTCTCCTTAAAACTGCTGCCTCTAACAGCGAGCTCAAGTGGTGAGTGCCAACAAGACTAGAGCCAGAACAGGGCCACTAAGAAACAAGAGGGAGGCAACAGCAAGGATAAGGAAACCCCAAGATTTGCACAGCCCCAGTAATTAAGCCTGCTCAGTAGCCACAGAATCCTGAGTGCCATGAAAAACAGAGTAAAATGCTGAAGCTCTTTAAAAGTTTGTAGTTTCCTGAAAGGTGGGGCTAGGGGAGGGTGTGCTTCACTGGGTGTCTGAAACAATGAACAAGTGCAATTCTATTGGGAGCAAGGCTACATTGCAAAGTTTGTTTTGCAGCTCTCACTTGTCTTGATTTCCTGCTACTCAGTTAATGGAATGCTTATTATGCATGTGATGTGCTGCTGTGGCTCTCTCTCAGCCCGTAGTCCATCTATTTTAAATCTATTTTGAATCTATTTTTGGTTGTTTAGTACGTTCCCACAGTAGTTCCAAGCAGTGTTCTTGGGAAGGAAGGTGGTTCAGTACTCCATTGCAAAACTCATCCTACAGGCCCATCCCATTTACTACTTGAACAAAAGTTTTGAGGGGAAAAAGAGAATTTAAAAGCTTGTGGTTGCCAATATTAAAGCAGTAGGCAAAACATGACAATAGTCAGCAGGAGCTTTCTATGGGCTAAAATTAAGTCCATCTGTGTCAGTGGTAACATCCACTGTTAGAAGTGTATATTTCAAAGCAGCAGTTTTAGTCTCTTCTAGCATAAGAAGGAAGAAGGGAGTGGGAGAAGAAAAGAATATGGCAACACCTTTAAGGTTAACTAATTTTTATTTTAGCATCAACTTTCATGGATATAATCTCACTTCTTCAGATGCAGTACAGAACGACAATTAAGCTTCACACAATTATAGTAACCAGGAAGTATAGTTACAGACATCTCCCATTTTACCTCAGCTACCTATCCAAGTATGTAGATACAATTAATATGACATATGTAACTATCTCATGTTATATGAGATCTTCAAAAATCATCATAGACTCAAGTCTGAACATTCAGCCTGCCCTCATACTAACACAAATCCTCACAGCAGAGATCATCAGTACACTGGGACAGCCCTTGGCCATGGAAATATAAGATATAGGGTAGGCCAAAGGTTATTATGAGGAACAGTTGTGTATAAACACAGTTCCTTATCAAGTTTATTTACTAGGTTGTTTTCCCTCAAATTTTGGTGTGAACAATAGACTGAGATTTGGCAACTGATCACAAATTCCTGACTTCACAGGGCCAGCTCTGCTGAATTCCCCTGCTACAGCCAGGAAATGTTTGGTTGAAATGGAGAGGTTGCAGCAAGTTTCCTTTGAGCTGGCACCCTGGGACTGGTTCAACAGGTAGGTATTACTTCATTCATCCCTCCTAAAATGCACCAGAGAACCATGAGTAAAATTTGCAACGAGATATGAATTCTTAGGACAGGGACAGAGACCCACTCAGAGGATGCAACATACCCAGACCTTGACATGACACCTTTCACTTGCAACTTAATTCCACCCTTCTGAAGGCTGGGCAAATTGAGGGAAGGAGTATAACTTGTAGAAAGAAAAGCTTTTCTGCCATTCTCTCCACTGTCTCTTTCTCTCCTACCTGAGCCCAATCGTTCCCTCAACCTCCCTTCTAACAGTCTCCAATCTCCTCAAAAACTGCAAAGAAGAGGGTGAGATGTGTTCTCTTTGCCCCAGCCAATACAATTCCTCCTGTATCGTTTAAAGGATGAAAGCAACTCATCTCCCACCTTAAAATATGTGTCACGTATGCTTTGTACAGGGGATGTGTGCTAATATTCAGAGGCCTATTTTCTCTCTCTTATTTAAGGCAAAGCAAAGAAGCAAGTAGCAAGTTGCTTGCTTCCCTTCAGGCTATCTACCATCCTTAGCTAGGTGTTGGCTCATGCAATTATCTTACACTATTATTTAGCAGTAGCATAAAGATGACACACATGTCCTGTGTTTGACCCCTACAGGCAGAGCCAGGTTGACCATTAGGTGGTGATTTGGCTGACTGAGACAAGATTCCTAGAGTATAGGGAATGGTGAAAAGAACTTGAGTACAGTTCTATATACCATATGACCTCATCTGCCCCACGAACTTGCTGCCTTCTGTTGTGATAGAGGATGCTGTCTCATTGCCACTGTTGTTGACAACCTCCCAAGAGCCCCCTTGTGGCATTTAAAAAACTCACTGGACTGCTGGAATTAAGTCGGACTTTCCTATGCAACCTCCTACTTCACCAACTGCAAGGCTAGCAGCTCTCAAGTCATTTTAGATCACCTCCTAGTTCCAGTTATAATCTTACAACGCACTTGAATTGCCCAGTGAAACTGAGCAGCAGGAAATTCATGACAGGCAAAAATATGGCTCACATTCTCAGCCTCAAGCAGATTAGACATATTGACATAGCAGGAAATTGATAAATCAACATTTACCTAACGTTAATTGAGTCAGTGGGACTACTGTAGTTGGGAGTAACTGGATTTAGGCTTACATTTTTAGAATCCTCTGCTAGAAGATGAGGCCATGGTCAACATGTGTTCAGACAGCTCTAAACGGGTATTATAGAAATCCTTTACTCACTCACCTGTGAGCAAGGCCCAACAGCATGCAGTGGAACTTACATTCTGACTTCGTATGTATAGAATTGTACTAGTCATGTTGTGAAAGTTGGACAATGAAGAAAACTGATAGGAAGAAAATCAACTCATTTGAAAGGTAGTGTGGGAGAAGAGTTCTATGAACATCATGGACAAAAAAAGACAAATGAATTGATCCTAGAGCAAATGAAGCCTGAACCTTCCCTAGAAGCCAAGATGGCTAAACTTGGGCCATTTCTACACTACAATGTTAGTAACGCTATTATTCCACTTTGAACATCCTATGGAATTCTGAGGTTTGTGGTTTAGAATTTAGCATTTAGAATCTCAGCCAGAGATCCCTTTGGCCTCAGTTAAATTACAAACCCCAGAATTCCACAGGATGTTGAAAGTGGAATAATAGCACTATAACAGTGTAGTGTGGAACTGGCCTGAGATGTCAGATTTTAGCCATAATATGAGAAGACATGACTCACTAGAAAAGACAACAATGTTTGGGAAAACAGAAGGCAGTAGGAAAAGAGGAAGACAGCATTATAGATGGATAGACTCAATCAAGAAAGACATGTCCCTGAATCTGCAAGACCTGAACAGGGCACTTGAGGATAGGGTGACTGGAAATCTCTCATTCATAGGATCATCACAAGGCAAAGCTGACTTGACAGCAATTAACTACAGTCATGTTCAATGCTTAATAGTTATGAAAGCCAGGCAGAACCTCCAGGTTCAGAGATATTATTCATCTGAGTACCAGCCACTGGGGACCAAAAACAGGAGAGGATGAGAGTTTGTGGGTTTGCAAGAGATACTGGTTGGCTACTGGAGAAAACAAGATGCTGGGTAACTCAGACCACTAGTCTAATCTAGCAGGGTTTATCAGATGTATTTTTCCCATATAAGCCTCCTCAGTCACATGACAGGTATCCTAGTAAAGAGCAAACTCTTCCCAACGTGGAACCACAGGTAGCCGAAACAATACTGTCCAGTCACAAGACAGAAATACCAGCAGAGTTGGCAAAACCAAGTAGTTTGCAGAACCACAACAAATAAACAGGAGGAAAAGAACCCAAAGGACGGGGATGAAGGGCTAAATACATCTTAATGAACAACAGGAAAGTCTTTAGTGAACAGAATGTGCCAATAACTGGGAGAGGAATGGAAAACGAAAGCGGTGGAATGGAGTGTCCCAGAAAAGGGCAAGGCGAGCGTCATAAATACCAAAACTACAATGTTTTGTTGCAGAGTCCATCGGTAAGCAACTCTTATGCCCCAAAGAGTGCAAGGAGAACTTAACACGCTCAGGCACGGGCAGAAGCAAGCAGCGAAGACCACTTCTGCACTAGTCTGTTATAGCGCTATTATTCCACTTTCAACATCCTATGGCATCCTGGGGTTTGCCGTTTAGGGAGGGGCCTTTGAGGCCCCTCCCTAAACGGCAAACCCCAGGATGCCATAGGATGTTGAAAGCGGAATAATAGCGCTATAACAGACTAGTGCGGAAATGGCCGAAGAAGCTGCAGAAAATCCGAGAAGAACCGCCGCTTACTGCTCGTCTTCATCCAGTGCCGAAGGCGGGACAGATCCCCCGCGCGCACACTCTTCAGCACATTCAAAATAGCCAGACGAGCCGACGCAAAATCCATGCTTTCGCGCTTGCTTGAAGACACTGCGCCTGCGCCCTAATTTTACTTCTTTTTTCTTTTTCTTTTTTTTTAAAGCGGCACAACGGGGGGATACGTCATTTTCAACCGTCACCGTTCACCCACTCGTCCAAATTTGGAGCGTCTTTGGAACGCAGGCGCAAACGCCTCTCTATTATTTCCTCCTCGTTCTCGCCCGGAAGTCATGTTTCCTCGCAGCTCCTTGGAGATGACGATAGGTGGGCCGCATCGGAAAGAACTCCGCCCCCTTGCGTTGCGCGGTGGTGGTGAAAGACGGCCCTCGGCTAAATCCGCCCCCGCCGGATGGGG
This sequence comes from Cyclura pinguis, assembly GCA_030412105.1. Classification (NCBI taxonomy): domain Eukaryota; kingdom Metazoa; phylum Chordata; class Lepidosauria; order Squamata; family Iguanidae; genus Cyclura; species Cyclura pinguis. The sequence goes on from CM059599.1 coordinate 343,328,053, forward strand.
GGCACCAAAGAGGACAAGTCAGCATTGCGTTCTAGCTGTACTGCTGGCTCCCACGTGCATTTAGCCTACTGCTGCATATGCGGGACGAAAGCAGGGAAATACATATATTAATTTATTTATATTCCGCCTTTCTCGCGGTATGAGACCCGTGACGGTTTACAACAAATTCCAACGAAGTGCAACTAAAACCTACTTAATACAAGATTATTTAACTAGTAAGCAAGAGTACGCTTACCAAAATACACACTGCAACCCTGTACTGTACTGTTCAACATCCTATGCAATCCTGCGGTTCGCGGGGATCTGAAGTCCAAAACTCCTGCAGGGCCCAAGGTTCCTCTAAGGGCCTTTCCACACCACATAACTATTTTACTATGATTCCACTTTAACTGCCACGGTTCTGTTCTATGGAATCATGGGATTTGCAGTTTAGGGAGGGATATTTAGAATTCTCAGCCAGAGAGTTCTGGTACCTCCCAAGACGACAAACCCCAGGACTCCACAGAAAGCAACCATGGTAGTTAAAAGCGGAATCCTAGTGCAATAGTTATGTAGGTGGAAAGACTCTAAGGCCATTTCCGCACTGGACTGTTATAGCGCTATTATTCCACTTTCAACATCCTATGGGTTCCTGGGGTTTGCAGTTTAGGGAGCGGCCGGCCAGACCCTCCCTAAACTGCAAACCCCAGGAATCCATAGGATGTTGAAAGTGGAATAATAGCGCTATAACTTTAAGTCCAGTGCCGAAATGGCCTAAGAGTCGAAGCTTTCATTGCCATTCTGACACACAGGCCCTTTCCGCACTAGGCTGTTATAGCGCTATTATTCCACTTCCAACATCCGATAGAATCCCTTGAGGCCCCTCCCTAAACCGCAAACCCCAGGATTCCATAGGATATTGGAAGTGGAATAATAGCGCTATAACAGCCTAGTGCGGAAAGGGCCACGGTTCCACGCAAAAGCGCAGCTCTCCTTCCGTGCGCGGCGGGCGCTGTCAGACGCTCAAAGCAACCTCAGCATACAACGGAAGGGGCGGTTTCTCGCGAAATGGCCCGGAAGCGGAAGCACCCGGGGAGCTTGAGGTGGGCGGGGAGGGGGGGAGAGACGTCTCACTGGGGAGATTCCGTGGAGTGGTGACGTGACATTCCTCCTGGTTGTTTGGATGCTCGGGCGGCGGGAGGCCATAGAAGAACGGGGTTGCGTTTTGGCGCTGGGTCCCAGCTGTCGGCTTCGTGAGGGCCGCTCTCAGTAGTCCAGCCTCGCTGTAGCGCGGCTCTCCCCGCGGGGCCGGCCCGCCGCCGCCGCCGCCCCCCCAGGGCCGAAGAGCTTCTGTTCCCGGTGAGTTCTGTGGATGGGCGTGCGAGTGGGTGCGCGCTGCTCGGAAAACCGGGGTGTGCGGTGGTTTAAACCCTCTCCTGTCCCGTCGAGGTTAGGCCTGCCTGCCCTCTTTATACTCTCCGAACTTCAGAGCGTGAAAGAGCCGGGCACTTCCCCGGCTTCTGTAATAAACAACAGCCTTGGCTATTAGTGTGGGGTGGCTATTAACTTCATGAAAGGAATTGGTAACGATGCAGTTGTGCTGGTGCTGAAATTCGAGTTGGTGGAGCGACCTGGACGCCTTTCCTCCTCTGTCCGTACCTGTGGCAGTTTTTTAAATATTTAAAGTCATGTTTTTCAGGGCTCTGCTGTAGAACTTAAAGCAGAGGTTCTGTCTCTTTGCTCAACTCAAGCTCTAGAAACGTCTCCGACTACAAAATACGTAGTAAATGCATTATTATTTACAGTCAGCCCTCCACATTTAGGGGTTCCACTTTTGCAGATTTGATTATTCACAGATTATTTGCTGTCACCTCTGCTGCCTCCCTATGCCATTAGTGGGGACTGCAAGCCTCATGAGGCTGGGAGACTGCAAACAAGGCTTGTGAGTCCCTGTTGTGTCTGGTGTGGGGCAGCGGTGGAGGTGGCAGTCAGCCCCCCCAGCCAGCCACTTCTGCCTTGTGAAGGAACCCTGATGCCTCAGAGGAATCCGTGGTGGGTTGAATATGGTGATCATACTTTTTTTGTGTGTGTTAAATATAGTTTGGGAAGGCCTAGAGTTATTCACAGTTTTTCCACTTTCACGGGGGTCCTGTGCCCCTAACTGTAGCAAATGTGGAGGGATGACTGTATAACTAAGACGTGAGTGTTCTGTTTTGTTGCCATTGTTTCATTGGAAGTTGGATGGGACGGCAGCTTCCTAACAGATAGCGCTTGCATTTTGTACTGCCGTGCTTCAGGAATGATAGAGTACACACTGCATGTGGAATGGCCTTAAGTACTTTGGCCATAATAGCGATACAGTCCAATATGGAGTTTGTTGTTATCTCATGAATATTGTACCACTGATTATTTGAAATATTTCTCACATCTCTGCCAAATCTAGAGTCCAAAAAAATTAAATAGCAGTTGGTTGAAAGCAAACAAAGCAAATGTAACAGCTGCATTGGCAGTGCAATTCCAAGCTTGTTTAGTTAAAAATAAATCTTTTTGTATTTTGTGGAACTTACTCTGTAATAAGCTCTAGGACTGCAGTTTTGTTCTCCCTGTCTAGTTATTCTTTCCTTTTTTGTTGCTTTTGGGAATACTAGCCCTTAACTATTAGAGTGAATGACAAAGTTCATCTTTGGTTACTGCTTACATACTCACAAGTATCAAAAGGTGCCAGTTTACAGGGAAATAAGTCACAAAGAATTATTGTGATCCAGAGGTTGGACTGTTGCTTGCCCCTTTCACTAGGAAGTACTGTGAATGGATACTGAAACAGCTTCCTAGAGGTAGAAGTAAAGAGGAAACAGAACCTTTGCTAATTCTTGAGTTGTCATCTGTTGACCTCAGATGATATGATAGAGTATATCCTTGAAGTGAAAGTGGATGCCTCTCTCCCTTGCTTCCCCCACAGTTATGTTGCTCACTATGGTAAGGAACTCATCTTATGGTTACAGTTTTAGAATTTTTAAAACTTAGAATTTTTTTTAAAAAAAGCTTTTTTGGATGAGTCAGGTTTTTCTTAAATGTATTAAAGAGGTGGAAAGGTTGATTTTGTAACATAATGCTTGTATACTTTTAGTTAGTGGAATTTTAAATTATTTCTGAACCTGACAATACTTAGGCAGATTTCATTAAATTATTAAATGGTTATTGTCATATATAGTATGCTTTCAGATGCTAGGTGTAGAGGAACAAATGAGTAAGTGCTATTACAATGACATTGCCATAACATTTATATGAAAAAGCTTGTAGCTGGATGTCATGGTTACGGAATGCTGGGCTGTGAAGGTCTTTGGTCTATTATTTCAAGGATATTAATGCCTGCTCAATCTAAATGTAACCCTACTTTCTTATGAGTTGGTGTTGTGTGTCTTCCATTGACCTTAACCCCATTGCTTTTTGGAATTCAGTTTAGAAAGGTATGGGGAACCCTGGCTTGTAGGCCAAATCTGGCCTATGATAGCTTCCTCCATTGGACTTACTTTCCTCTTAGCTTGTGCCCCCATTGTGTGCAACGAGGAGAGGAATATTTTCTGTTAATTTCTGATCCGCAGTAGGGATTCTTAGAACTTCCTTCGTCTTAATTGATCAGAGCATCTTGGCTTTCTGTTCTCCACTAAAAGTACCCTAAACATTTTAATAAATGTTAAAACATTTTAATACATTTTAATAAAATGTTTAGTTTGTATAATGAGTACCACATTTGCTCCTCCGATTCCTTTTTTCAAATTTCCCACAGTTTGCTGCTGAAATTCAGTGGCAAACTGACAAATGCACTTTAGTCAACCAGGGGAGGGGGAACAATATTTTATACAGCAATATAAAAGATCATACAGGATTATTTTAAAATTATGTTAATTAATGATTAGTTTACTTTTGCAGTTTGAAAACTGATATATTTGTAACGTTGAGTTTCATCATTTACATAATCCAGAATGTTAAAACTTTCTTCCCATAGAGAAATAAATCAATTTAAAGTCTGTTAGTTTTCTTTCAATGTACCTCTGTATTACACAGCTTGATTGTAGAGGACTCAAGATGAGTTTCAATTCTCAAAGTTTCTTCTTGTGAGTTAGTTCATGTTATAATGTGTTTAGAACTGGGTAAGTCCTGTTGTCTGAAGAGCTCTACAGGCAGGGTTGATAGAACTATTTGCATTGTACAGGTCTATCTGTCATTTTGAAGTTTAGGTTTATGTTTTTGGACCAATATTTCCTAATGCTGTTTGCAAACCACTTATCAAAAAGTGAGCACTTTGAAAAATCTGTTATTTGGGATGGTGGTACATATGCTGCTGAAAGAGAGGATAAATCCTTCAACTAAAATAGTTGTTTGGATCTTGGTTGTACAATAGAACCTCTTAGAATACTAGATGACAATGTTTTTCGTTGAGAGTTAGAAAATGTCTGAACAAATATTTATTTACCTTTAGACAAGGAATACGTTTCTTTTAAATAATTGAAATACAATAGGCCTATGCACAACATGATTTTGTTTTATGTGATTTCAATTACATACTGGCTCCGAGCACTGCTTGTGCTGCTCACAGTATCTGGTAGTGCTGGCTGGTGCTACTTCTTTCTGTTCAAAGTATCTACTGCTGCTGATCTTCCTGCTTGTGCTTCTCATGGTATAGTTCATTTTGGTTCTGCATTATGTGTGAAAATTGTGCAATGCGAAAAGTTCCGGAAGGGGTCTCTCACATTATACACGGGGCCTACTGTTTTCATAATTCTTCCTTTTACAATTCTGCTATAACTAGTTTTTGGTATGTCTAATATACAGCCCAACCATAGACATGTCTACTTATTTGGTCTAGGTATATACATATCTCTCCAAGAAAGCTCAGATAAATTCAGTGTGGATAAGAATATATAGAATTGTAAACTAAATAATTGATCTAGAACTGCAGAACTGGGGGACTTCACAAGCCAGGGTGCACTATCTGCCAGTGCGATGTTGCTTATTTTGCTTCCCAGGAACAATAGGAAGTGTGCAGGAAAGTTAACTTGTCTGTATCCGTTCACCAGAGAAGGAGCACTTGCAGGGAGTATGTTCTGTCCTGTTCAAATATTCTGATCTCTTTGACCTCATCCATTAGCTAGAGGGCTGTGGAAGATAGAGCCAGGGCTCACAGCATCAGGTCATTTTGAAAAAGTAGAGATATAGGACATCATCATTTGCCATCCCCTTTGAGCTCCCCTGTTCCCTCCACATTTATCTACAGTCTCCACAACAACTGGAGGGGAAATGGGCCTTGCCAGCAACAGTGGTTTGTTGTAAGCTATCAGTGTTGTAATACAACACAGTGCTGGTCTGGCTTTGTCTTGAGTGGGCAAGACCCACTAGCATTGTAAAAGACCTGCTTCTGCTGGAGATGAAAACTGCCGTCAAAATAAATATATTTTGAATATATTTATAGAGATTGTGATGAGTTCTGCATCTCAAAATTTGTCATGTCACCACTGCTAGAAGAACAAGAACCACCATTGCTGTTCATACAAGAACAAGGGAAAAATCAGTCTGGCCTCAAACTGGTATAAGTACCCACTTGTAGACCATTACTGTTCTGCACCTTGGTCTGTCTTTTCTCACTGCTTCCTGTTGTCTTGTCAGGCAAAGTCTGTCTCATTTTTAAATGCTGTTTTGGAATTTTAGAAGGCAGTCTTCTGAAATGTAGGGTAAAGTGCACAGTAACAATAACTAATAGTCTTTTTAGTTATTTGTTGTTGTTCACTGCTCTCAAGTTAATTTCAACTTCCAATGACCTTATGATCTCCAAGTCACTGTATCATCAATAGCCCTGCTCAGGCCTTGCAAATGCAGAGCAGTGGCTTCCTTGATTGAGTTTATCCATCTGTAATGAAGTCTTCCTCTTTTCCAACTGCAATCTAGCTTACCAAGCATTACTGTCTTTTCTAACAAGTCATGTCTTCTCATGATACATCCATGATATGACAGTCTCAGTTTAATCATCTTCGATTCTTGGGAGAGTTCAGCCTTCATTTGCTCTAATATCCATTTATTTGTCTTTTTTTTTTTTAGCAGTCCACAGAATCTGTAAAATTCTTCCCTGGCACTACATTTCAAATGAGTTGATTTTCTTCCTATCGGTTTTATTTGCTATCCAGCTTTCACAACCATCCTATGAGTTGAGGCTGGCCCCAGTGGTATCATGGTGTGGGGGGGGGCAGACTGCACCAGGTAACACTCTGAGGCAGGGTTACACCAAAAATCACTGGAAGCCAGCTTCTAGTATTTTTCCTGTGATATAAGGGGTGTTCAGTCTCCCTCCCTACAGCCACTGGGCTCTTTTTTTCCTTCACTGTGGCTCCAACTGCTCTTCGTGCCAATGCTGTTCTGCTCACACCTCTCCCTTCTTGAAGCACCTTTGCCTAGAGGGGACAGTGTGGAAGCCTATGTGGCACACCAAGGAATGGGGTTCCTGCTACCTACTCAGCTGCTACAAACCAGGAAGGATAGCAGAATAAAACATGCAAATGTAAATGGGAGGCGGAAAAGGGTGGGAAAGTACCCCCTCTTCCTTGGATTTTGGGTCTCTTCCCTGCCCCTTCATTTTGGGTCTCTCATCTGCCTGAGGAAGAGTTCTGGGAGGACTCAAAAGCTTGCTGTTGTTAGCGAGCCACAAACGGTATTCCTCAATTTTGAAGGTTATTTTTCTTCATGGATGCCATGATACCTTTAGGTTGTTTTCAGCTCCAACTTTGCTTGTAGTTAGCTTGTGCATGGTGAGAAGGATTTTGTAGCAGTTCAAAGCCTTGCATCCTCCAGGTGTTTTGGACTTCAGTCTCTGGGATTCCTGACCATTGGTCAGGACTGGCCAAGCTGGCTGGGGCTTCTGGGAGTTGAAGTCCAATCCATCTGGAGGGCCAGAGTGTGAGAAGCACTGGATTAGAGGACAGGAAAACTTATGCTTCTTTGCCCTGTACGCAGAAACTATCTTGCATACCAATGGAATAATTGCAGAGGTTCTTCTAACCCTTTTGTTCCACCAAAGTAAAACAATTGTTTAAAGAAAGAATCTGTCTGTATACAAAATCATAGGATTTGTACTAAGTAACACAAATATCTTATTGTATATGGTATCCATTATATAAAATAAGTTGGCTTAGACCAGTATTTTACATTTCTCACTGCAGCCCCTTTAAGAAAATCATTGACGTCTCTACGGCTTCAGTGAATGCTCACTGCATTTTTGAACAAGAGGTTTAATAATAATCCGTCTCATCGGAGATTTTCTGTCTGTGAGTCTGGTACAGTTGAGGATAGCATCCACCGTTAAGCTGTCCCCTGTATAAGCCCCTAAGGTAGATATTTCTAATCTGCATCCTCTAAATTTTTGTCAAAGAGACCCCTCTTAGAACAGGTATGTACCCTGCTAGGAGGCAATGATATTTTTATTATTTCTGTACAAAGTTTGCTGTTCTGCTAGAAAATTAAGAATCACACATCTAAAATGAAATGAAATAACAGAATATATAAAATATTTTGCATTCTCCAACATTTTATGCTTTTTTTTTAGTATTGAAGGGTTAGTATGCCTATTAGAAAGGAAAGCCTTTTATTATTTGTAGTTTGTTCAGGTATCGCTGCTATTTTGTATTTTCATGTACTAAATTAAGATGAGCTGTTGCTCTGAATAATAAAAGTGATTGTTACACATATCTTCTGAAAGAAATCACTGTGTTAGTTCTAAAGATAGGTTTAGGGTTATTATACTGATGAGTTAGTTTGCAAAGAAGGGATAGTGTATAGCTTCTTGTAATTAAGTCTTCTAATCTTTCCTTACAGATCATATCTGAACTGACTCTGAAGCTGTCAAAATGGTTTTAGCAGATCTTGGGAGAAAAATAACCTCAGCATTGCGCTCACTAAGCAATGCTACAATTATCAATGAAGAGGTATGTAATCTTTGCATGATTAAAAAAAATGATATGACTATCACTGTCAAATGTAATTTGGCTTTGAAAAATCAGTCTACAATTAGTCTACATTAATGTAGTGTGGTTGAAATTCTACAGATCACTAAACACTAGAACTGCTTAAAATGTCTTATGTGATTGCTCTAACCTCACTGGCAATATTATGCTATGAGCTAGTTCATTTTCTAACTAGCTGATAATTACCTCATATTGTTGAATCGAGAGTGTATAACTTTAGATGGTTTGTGAGCCAATTTTCTGCCCTCAGGATTTATAATGTGCCATACAGTTTCTTACATATATCAAAATAATGAAGTAACAAAACCAAAAGTGGCTGGAATACTGCTTGGTTTTGAGGGTTGGCTGGACCATGTTTTTTCCAAATTTGTTACTCCTGCAGGTTTCCTAGAGCATAAAGAGGCAGGAGCAAGGAGGACCCACAACAAAGCCCTTTGAAAAATCTCTTTGCAGCCCCTACCCTGTTCTATACCTTTTATTAGATACATTATATTTTGCCACTTTTTATTTGTTTCTCACTTTCAGTGACATGAACAACGTGAACACTTGAAATATTCTACTTCAGTTTGCCTTAATTACTCTGAAATACTCATGAGACAGTTAAAAAAACCCTCTTCCTTATCTGTTTCTGAATTCATCTTTTTTTCCCTCCTTATCAGGTTTTAAATGCTATGTTAAAAGAAGTATGTACGGCATTGTTGGAAGCAGATGTCAACATAAAATTAGTGAAACAACTAAGAGAAAATGTCAAGTAAGTGAACAAAACAAAATGACAAAGCAGTTTTTTCTCTTTCATAGATATTAGTTTGCTTCATGTCTCTTTTGCATTCCTTGAAAGAGGCACATAGGATTGTTTGAGCCTCTTTATTTAGTACTCACCTTAAAGGAATTTGATTCTATACTGTACAGTAATGGCCGATCTATTATATGTTAGCTCAAGAAGTATTCTTGTGACTTACTTAGGAAATCCAGTATCTGCATACATTGCTATATAGGCCTTATAAAAATATAGTTATACTGTTAGTCAAATTAGTTTTAAAATTCAGAGGCTTCAGAATAATTAAAGGTGTAGCATATCTGTGACAAATTGATTTCAGGGAAGGGAGGACAAAGGAGATGAATATGTAGTTTGAGACAAATTGTCAAGAACAACGTAAAATAGAGAGATCTACCTGGTATATGAAGTGTCTGCACATGAAAGCCATTACCCTGGTTTATATGTATATATGGGCACATGCAACAGTGTTCTGAATATAAAATGCATACACCTATTTTGTGGACAAAATCTTTGTGCATTGCTATTAAGTTGTCAGTGTTATTTTGTTAACATTAATATTCTTAGTTTGCATATTCCTCCTCCTAATTATGCCATGTCACATTGAATGCAGCAGAATAACTAAATATTCTTACACCAATGTGGGGCCTGTATGTTTTTAACTCAACTACAGATCTGCTATTGATCTTGAAGAAATGGCTTCTGGCCTCAACAAAAGGAAGATGATCCAACATGCTGTCTTTAAAGAACTTGTTAAGGTAAAATGTATAAATAGTTAACAGCGGCTTTCTAATCTATATGTCTGTCTTTAATATAGTCAAAATTCATGGTTTCCTTATTTCTCTTACCAGATGCTTCTTACTTACTTTCATATGTGGCTTTTACATGATCATATGTGCATACCTGCAGTCTTTCTGAGACATGGCACCGCAAGAAGTTGTTTATATTACCTCACTACAACAGTGCACATTTTGTTCTGGCCCAAGTGTTTTAAATTCTTTGTACTAGAAACACTGATATTTTTGGCCTTCATGTTTAGTATTAATCTGTTGAATGTAGTAGGTTATTACTGATCAAGCCTTGCCCTTGACACAAGTCACATTATTTCAGTTCAGTTCTCAGGTCAACCCACAGTTTGTGCTACTTGAGGTTGAATGTGATACATGAATTGACTAACCATCCTTGTTCTGCCTCTGGAATCCACTGTTCCTAGAGAGCGGAGTGCTGCACAGATGGAAGGAGTAGGAGAAAGCAAACAATACTAAAATATGCCTTTCCTATGAGTTTGGGACCCTACATTACAGTTGGATTCTGAATCAAAATTTAGTATTGCCTCAAAATTGAACCATAGTGAAGTTTCAATGAATCATTGTGTAGATCAGTTACATCAGTTTACATCAGTTACATAAGATAATCCCAGTTGGTTGAGCCATGCAGTGAGCTCTTCAGGTGGCTGCAAAGCTTCTCCCAAATTCAGCAAAGCTCCGGAAGTAGCCTTAACTGTGGTGTGTGTAGCTGTTGTTGGAGGAGCTGAAGTAGCAAAGACCTAAATAATATGTGAGCCTCTGTACACTCTTGAAAATGGCTAGCTGGCACATGACTGTGAGGGGAAAAAATGGTTAAGTGAAAACAAGACTGTTCCACTGTTACAGCTTCTTTGCCCCCCTCCACTTGTCCATGTAGTAATTCATGTAAAGTAAGAACATGCAAGGACTTTCTTAACTACCTTTCCAGAGAACCCAATAATTCTTCTTTGAACACTCCATTTCTTATTTTTAGGTTCTGTAGGAACTGCCGTTTGCCATGGATAAATTGGCATACCCTAGCTGAAATATTGTCAGTTTGGGCCCCTTACACAGAGTACTCATTGTCATAGTAGTAATGATGGAAAGAATGAATTACCAGGTGTCTGTGATATTCAGTTATGTCTTTAAGTATATGTATATATGTGTATATATAGGTACATATTAATATTAAATATAGTGTATATCTATTACACAGCTTAAGTTAATGAATTTTCCTTTCTTTTTTTGGAAGCTGTCACAATTAGAAAGGTGGGGGGAGAAGAAAAAATATTTTTCAATTATGACTTGCTATCTCAGTTGTAAGTGATTAAAAAGAATGTATTAAGATCTTTATTACTTGATCATTTATTTTCTCTCTTCTCTTTGTAGCGTTGGAAGGGCTATATTGGTTTTTTAAAAAACTGATATCCCATAATGTGGGAAGGTCATTTTAATTATTATTAAATGTTTAGTTGTATACTGTTTCTAGATTTGTATTTTTCGATGTTCTGTTTTTTTCTCTTTAAATATTAGTTTCTATTAGTATTTCTGTGTTTTTTCTCTGATTATTGTATATATTTTTGTTCTTGTGTATATATTTTGTGTTTTGTTGCTAATATGATGTTTTTATGAAAATAAAGTATTCAATAAAATTCCCTTATCCACTTTGAAGTGCCCCTCTTTAGCGGTTGGCACTGATAACCCTTAGCAGTGCTTGGCATAGGAAGTAGAACAGCACTACTCTTGGTGTCCAGCAAAGCATCTTAATGGCTATAAGATTGCTCTTATTCTCTGACATCAATTTGCAATGGCACTATGTGTAAGAAGAAGATTTGGAGGGGTTATAAGAGTTGTCTGGGTTAGAGATAGGGTAGGTTAATCTCTTTTCCTCCTATGAACCAGATAGAATAGTGTTGCTTCAATTTCTCATTTCCAGAATTGAGAGAGAAACAGGAATACTGAAGAAAAATCCAGTGTTGAAACTGCATTCCTTGTAAACCTTGTGTTATGTTTTTGTGATTCTGGAAACTATTCTGTGAGTCTGAGACCAGGCTTTCTAATACACATTTACACTATTATTTTACAGCTTGTAGATCCTGGAGTCAAAGCCTGGACACCAACAAAAGGAAAACAGAACATCATAATGTTTGTTGGTTTGCAGGGAAGTGGCAAAACAACTTCATGTTCAAAGGTAACATTGCATGCTTCACAATCCTTAATGCTGTATTCTTTAAAGTAGGCTTCAGTGTATATGAGTAGAATTGAACTGCCTTTTAATATAAGAAAATCAGAGATTTGCAAGTGTTAATAGGCAAAAATCTTTGTACCCAAAGATGTCAGAATCTTAATATTTCGAAAGAGAATTATGCATTATTGAAATACTGGGAGTTGTTCTTTATTTTCCTTTATTTGTATGTTCAGTCTTGTTTGTGCTTTTTAAATTGAAAACTGACACGCATGCACGTGAAATATTTGGGACTATTTACCTGAACTTTAACGTGCAAACAGACTATAATTTTATGCTAATTATTGTTTGTGCCACAAAGAGGCAGAAGGGACAAGGTGTATATTTAAGTCTTCATGTTGACTGTGCAAAATAAGGAAAACTTGATGTGATGTTTGTTGGAAGCATTTTTAATATGCAGTTGCACTGTAATTACAACTTGCATTTCTTGTTAACAGTTGGCATACTATTACCAGAGGAAAGGCTGGAAGACATGCTTGATATGTGCAGATACTTACAGAGCAGGTGAAATTAACACTTTTGTTTTTAGCTATTCCATTTTTGCCAGATGTGGATATTTTACATGGCTAACAAACAATATTTGCATTGTACAGGTGCTTTTGACCAGTTAAAACAGAATGCAACAAAAGCAAGGATTCCGTTTTATGGCAGGTGTGTATCCTTAACTATTTTTCTCTGCTAAGGTTAATTATCAAATTAAGATCTGTAGAAGCCCAATGAGCTAATTAATATATTTCAGTATATCTAGAATAACTTTTACATAGTTGGAACTTAATTATTAAACTACATCTGATGATTCTCCAAATAGGCGTGGTTACTTGGAGTCATTGTCCTAGTGTTAGATGGTTAGCCTAGTTTTCAGCAGAGGTCTATATAAGAATGCTGTTGTGCTATTTGCATTTCGTTTCATTGACAGTCCTGTTCTCACATACAGTGCACGTAGCTTTGAATCAGTGTTTGCAAACATGGCTGCAAAAACAAGTTCTTGAAGGTATGTTAGTGTATCCAGTAGTCACATTTGGATCAGCAAACCTCCAAACTTGGCATTTTCTCTTGAATAGGGATGGGCAGCTGTTGGGAGCTGGGTAGTCTTACTGTCCTCCCCCAGCAACTTCAGAAGGCAGCATCTTCACAAAAAATATTTGAAGAATTTGGTTTGCCTTCAAGTGCCCCCTACAACCTTAAGAGAAATGGGGGCAGTTTTTCTCCCACCCACTAGAGAGCATTTGGCATGGCTGGAGGAGGTTTGGATCAATTTCTATAAATTGGGGAACCTTGGGAGTGCACTTTCCCCAACCCTGCTGTAGAACAATGACATAAGCACACATTCAGTTGTTTATTAATTTAGTTATTTACTAAATTTATATACCATTTTTTCATTGGAGATTTCAAAGCTGTTTTTAAAAAACAAACTAACAATAAACCATTCAAATAAACATGGTTAATCCAGTGCCCACTTCTGCTTTTGCAAAGTAAATTCCTTGATAGCTACTCTCAGGACCTCTGAAAGAGAATGAAACAAATTACATGAGCAAGAAAGCTTTCTGATAACTGAGAACAAGGGAAGATTGTGTGCCTCTCCCTGCAGATAGCAGGAATACAGCACAGCTTTATATCCAGGTCTCTTTCTGTTGATGTAGCATATACCTAGTGTTCTTCCCGTATATTGTTGTCAGCCAAAATATGAAGAATATTTTCACTTGTGCGTTGTGAAAGTGTTTTCTTTAGATAGTTGAATATGGGCCCAACTCCCTGCCTGAAACTCTAGCAATGTATTGCGGTAATGGAAAATAATCTTGGAAATAAGAGTGACAGTGGCTGGGGAGGCAGAAAAATAGTGGAAACCTCACATATCTGCTATGTGTTAACTAGACGGTTGAAGGGAAAAAACCATTGTTCCATTGCCAGGAATGATGAGGTGGCCATGGGGAGGGTGGGGATGTCAGTAGTAAGTATACTGCCTATCTGAGCAGGGTGTAGTATCTAGCTGACAGTTGTCCACTTGCAGAATAATTCCTGCTACTTAGTTTTGGGGAAGAATGGCCTCTCAGCTGCCTGCCCCCATGCCTGGCTACAGCAGGTGAGGAACCAGTCTTGGAGCAAACTCAAAGTTATTAGGTCACTGAGTAAGATGGTCCTTCCCTTCCCCTAACCTAGGGGATCATTTCTATTTTTCTATTCTATTAATTTCTATTTGGATAATTTCTCAGGGCCACATTGGAGAAATAGGTGGGGCTAAGAACACAGAAAGGAACCAAAATAAATTTTGTGGGGCCAGATGTTATATTTAACAATTAGGATAGTTTTCAATCAAGTATAAGGACCACTGATCAATTCTAAGTACATCTACTTAGGAGTAAACCCCAGCATAACAGCTTACCAGAGTGCAAAGAACATTTCAGTTCCATGCAGTAGCTTCTTCTTATCTCTGGTCACTGGTCTGAGATAAGAGCAGAAGAAGCTTGTGGAGTGAGTGGGGAATGCCTGCAGGCTGAATCTGGCCAACAGACTGGAGGATCACCATCCCTGGCCTGCAGGGGTGGCAAGTGAGAACTATGTCATACTTTAACATTAAGTATGTGTTTGTATAGAGACCCAGTGTGGTTTAGGAGTTTGAGTGTCGGAGTATGATTCTGGAGAGCAGGGTTTGATTTCCTGCTTGGCCATGGAAACCCACTGGGTGACCTTGGGCATGTCACACACTCTCAGCCCTCAGAAAACCCCATGATAGGTTCCCCTTAGGGTCACCATAAGTCAGAAATGACTTGAAAACACACAACAACAATGTGTTTGTCTGTTGGAACAGTTATACAGAGATGGATCCTGTAATTATTGCATCAGAAGGTGTTGAAAAATTTAAGAATGAGAACTTTGAAATAATAATCGTTGATACAAGTGGTCGTCATAAACAGGAAGACTCTCTATTTGAAGAAATGTTGCAAGTTGCCAATGCTATAGTAAGTATTATATTAGTAATAAAATACCAGATCTGTTGAACATAGATGATTCTCTAATAAGGCAGCTTGGAGTTGTTACAATAGATGATACTTGATCGTTAAAACAAGTAATTTTAGGTAATCAGTCTTCTGCTAATTTGAGGAGTTTTTATTCTAAACTCCTTAAACTGGCCATGCTGATGTTCTGGCCATTTCATTTTCCAAAATAACACTTCCTGTCTTGAAGTGTTAATTATTCAGGTTATAAAAATGCAGAAGATTTTTTAGATGTACATGTATGCAGCATGATCCTAAGCATGTTTACTCAGGCATAATATCATCTGGATTCAATGGGACTTACTTTCAGATAAGTTTGTACAGAAAAGTAGCTCCCATGTCTTTGCTTAAAATGAGTGAAATAAACATGAACAAAAACACTTGATGTTTGGATCAGGAGTTATATTGAAGGATCAGAAAACTGGGTAGTTCAAGTCCAGAATAATTGCTAGTTTTAAATAATCAATGTTGCTGTTGTATAATTTTTTATATTTCATGACAAAGTGTAAAAATGATATATATGAGTGTGTGTGTATGTATCCATGTTAGTTTCTTAAACATTTTGTTCCTATTCAGTTTCCTTTATGCTTGCTGACCTCAAAGTAATTATAAAGAGAGACAAGATCCTGATTTCCAACCCCCCCTTGTTTATGTAAACATTTTTAGCAACCAGATAATATTGTTTACGTGATGGATGCCTCTATCGGTCAAGCCTGTGAAGCTCAAGCAAAAGCATTCAAAGATAAAGTTGATGTTGCTTCTGTGATTGTGACAAAACTTGACGGCCATGCAAAAGGAGGTGGAGCACTCAGTGCGTAAGTATCTTATTAATTGATTGGATTTTTATCCCACTTTTCTCCACAGTGGGACTCAAAGCTGCTTACAATATAAATTAAAACAGAACATCTGAAACAATACGGAGTACAAAAGTTAAAAAAGCATTAAACCAGACATTTGGTTTAAAATAATACTTTCAAAACATTTAAACATTAAAACAATTAAAACATTTAAAATATACATTACACACTAAAAATAGCACAACCAGTTGTACACCACTCTATCCTGATCAGCCAAGGCTGAAGGCCTGTTTAAGTAAGAAGGTCTTCATCATGGGGCTACAAAGCACTCTGAATAATTCCACAATAAAATAATTCTGGAAGTACAGAGCTGAATGTGGCTTATGTTTTGTCACTGAGCTAATGCTGAGGCACCTTTTGTGGAAACAGAAACATTAAGAGTAATTGTCTATTTATTGCGATATGGCTGCAGAGAAGAATGGCTTTCCTTTTCAAAACTGTATCTGGTAGGCAGGGTGTAGTCGGTTTTCCCAATAACAAAATTCAAGAGTTGCCGTATTTAATGTTTGTTACACCATATACCTAATTTTGCCAGTCTGTTTACAGGATTTAATCATTTTTATCCTGCATCAGTTACGAGTTATCTCATGATGACTTTCATATTAAACTTTTTATTTGAGAACGCTACAGTATATATGAAGTTTATCTTACTGAATAGAGGCTTTCAGTTTTTAAATCTTACTACCTTACAATATATTTTATGCTATATTACAGAGTTGCTGCCACTAAAAGTCCAATTATATTTATTGGTACTGGAGAACACATAGATGACTTTGAACCATTTAAAACGCAACCTTTTATCAGCAAACTTCTTGGTATGTATTGCAGGAGTTTCTGTCTAACACTGTGGCTTCCTCAGTCTCTACCTTCCTTCACAGAAGCTTTATTTTGTTTCTGAAGGTGGCTTTTTTTTTTTCATTCCAGGAATGGGAGATATTGAAGGATTGATAGATAAAGTAAATGAATTGAAATTAGATGACAATGAAGCACTCATAGAGAAACTAAAACATGGTAAGCTATACCAAAAACATTTTTAATATGCTTTTCAGCAACTTAACACTAGGCTTGTAAAAATGTTGTCTTTCAGAGTGTTAAGTAAGAAGCCTGATATTATTAGTTATTTCTATAGAACCATCACTGTACATGGCACTTTGCCGTGTGGGAGTGGATTAAGTCCAGCAGATACTATCTCTTCTTCTCTCCTTCCAAGGCCACAGCAGTGGCAGTTGGATTGGAGGGAGGGCCTGTCATCTGCTTCTGGGCCTAGGTATGCTGGAGCTGTGGCAACTCTTCTTATATTTTGCCAGTATAAGCATTTAACCAACGTCTTCTGTGCCTCAGGTCAATTTACTCTCAGAGATATGTACGAACAGTTCCAAAACATCATGAAAATGGGACCTTTCAGTCAAATCTTGGTAACTATGATTGAAACTTTAAAATTTTGCATTTTTAAAAAGATCTTCAAAAGATTCTGCACTATAGAATTAAGCCACCTCCTGAATTTTAAAACTGCTTAAAGATATTACAGTGTACTTGAAAGAGATGTTTACAGTTTCTTTATTGCTTCTATAGGGTATGATACCTGGTTTTGGAACAGATTTTATGAGTAAAGGCAATGAACAGGAATCAATGGCAAGGCTAAGGAAGTTGATGACAATAATGGACAGTATGAATGATCAAGGTAACTTTTTCTGCTGTTTGAATAACAAAGGTGCTGAACTGTATTTATTATACTGTATATATACTTTACATTTATTATACCGTATTTATTGTATTGCCACTAACATGCTTGAATGTCTAACCTTTTATTTTGTAGTATTTAAATTCTAAGATCTAAATTTTGGGGCTGAATTTAGACTTGCTTTTCTATGAATAGGAGGAGCTTTTCTGTTCATTGTTGAAACTATACCAAGCAGTAACTTCCTGCTGGAAGAAGGCAGGGTGATGCTTTCCTCCATTTCTCCCTGAAACCTCCTGTACCATCTTCTTCACTCTTTTGGAGGATGCTCTGAAGAAATGTGAGAAGTTTCACTGGGGACTGCAGAAGAAAGGAGAAATGGAGAATGTTTCTTTCCATTCCTCTAATATCAGTGGAACTCTAAGCAGAAGCCTGGAGCCAGTTTTGTGTTCCTATAAACGTAACCTTCCTAATCAAATACTATTCTACAGCATAGTAAATAGCTTTGATTGCTGTTTTTTGAAGCAGCATTTCTGTGCTTGAAATTTATTGTAGGAAATATGCGGGTATAATATAGTATCACTATTACCTGTTTAATATTAATTGACTGTTAAGCTCCTAGTAGAAAATTGAGCTGTTGATCTTTTTAAAAAACAAAAGCAAATTGGAAATTCAGTTGGAAACATTTTAACATATTATGTTACAGAATGAATGCATTTAATTCTCACTGTGTTTTGTCATTACAGAATTAGATAGTACAGATGGGGCCAAAGTTTTCAGTAAACAACCAGGAAGAATCCAAAGAGTAGCAAGAGGTTCTGGAGTTTCAACTAGAGATGTTCAAGAACTATTAACGCAGTACACAAAATTTGCACAAATGGTGAAAAAGATGGGAGGCATCAAAGGACTTTTCAAAGGTTAGAACATGATTACTGTTAGCCCTCCACATTCACTAGGGGTAGGGGCACAGGACCTCTGCAGAAGTTGAAAAACCGCAAATATCAAAATGTGTCTGTCTGTCTGTCAGAAGGGAGCCAAGGTAATGTGGGGAGAGTGGGCACTTAAGGTCCAAACCAAATCAAGGAAAGGAGAGGGGAAGAGGATAGGTCAGCAAGGTGGCCCTATTCTTCCTCTTTCTTGCCTGTTTCCTTCCTTGGGTATGTGTGGGGCATAGAAAGAGGGTTTGTGGTGCTGAGAATTCAGGCTGTGTGCTGTCCTTAGCTGGCAAGGCAGCAGCTGGTAGAAGAGGAAGAGGACTACAGGCAGGTTTTTAAAGGGCCGTGCAACCTGCTCAGAGTTGCTGAGAGGGAAGGTGTTCCTCTGGAAAGAAAGCACTTGGGGCAGGGGCAGGGGTTGGGTTTGAAGAAACTTGCAAATAAAGCTGTGAAAGTGAACCCCACAAATGTTTAGAGCTTGACTGCATATGGTTTGCATGTTTGAAAGTGAATCAGTTGCTACATTTTAAGCAACTTTGGTTTTAGGCTAACCTTAAAATCCAAATACACTTCAGGGCTGTAACATTTATATGTATGGATTGAATTTTTAACAGTAACTTCATAAGCAATTCCATGTAATTTTTCCAAAAGAGTTAGATAGTTGTGTAATTTGAGGAACTAGTTCATGGTTATAATTCTTTCCTAGAAGGTTATTATTTACCATGGTTATTACTTATTGTGGTTGAAAGATGAGACTGAGGCATAAATGGTAGAGATGAATAGACAGTGGTTGCTGTCTCTTAAATATAAGAGTTAGACCTCCTGATGTTTGCTTCTGACTTCGGTAAATACAACTGCCAGTACACTTACACTTAATAATATGAAACATCATGTTTCTGTTGTTTCCTTCTTTCTCCCCAACCTCTTCTCTTTCTTTTAAGGAGGTGACATGTCAAAGAACGTAAACCCATCCCAAATGGCAAAACTCAATCAACAGATGGCAAAGATGATGGATCCCAGAGTTCTTCATCACATGGGTAATGGTTATGGGATTTTTTCCTTAATATTACAGGCAAATGAAGCCCCTGTATTTAACATCTTTAATGCTGTATGCATATGCATATTGTCCAACAATAAAAGTCGTGGAAATTACAGTCCAACAACATCTGGAGAGGTATAGTTCTCCAACCACTTTCTAGATGTCCTGAAGACATCCAGGCCTATAAAGGACTTAGAGAGAGTCTTCAGGACATCTAGAAAGTGGTTGGGGATCTATAATTCTCCAGATGTTATTGGACTGTAATTTCCATGATCTCTCATCTTTGGCTATACTACTTAAAGTTGCTGGGATTTGCAGTTTAGAAATAATTGAAGGGTCACAGCTATTTACCTATGCTTCTAGAAGATAGACTAAGTTAATCCCAGCATAGGTCATTGTGGTGAGATAAATAGGTGATTCCTACAGAATATGTTCTGGGATGAAAAGATGCAATTTAGTTTTGCCACAAGATTTTGTTTAATCTTCAGTTTAGTTTAATTTTTAGCTGAATTTTTAGTTTATCTTTTCATCAAATGCATACATTCTTTCCCAAATGTAAATGATGGTTTATTGGAGAAAGTGGACTTCGTTGACTGTATGTAAAGGTTTACAAAACAGTGGAAGTCCCCTCTCCACAACATCATATTGGTGCTAGACATCAGCACTAAGAAAGCTTAGTGAGTTTTGAGCATTTCTTCTAAAAACCAGCAAGAGTACATAAGTACTCCCTTCATTAAATTGTCTGGAGATCAAGATTACTTTATTACCTGAGCTATCTGAAAGCTTGTGCCAAAAACATTTATCCAGAGTAGTGCTTTAATTTATTTTGTTCTTATGTTCTTACAAGTATTACCTTCTGAGTACACTCTGATTCCATTTTTCTTGCACACTTGATTTGATGCATTAAATGGACTGTGACTGAACAAGCTACTTAAAACATGCCAAAAGGTTTGGAACTGACAATGGTATCCTTTTGTTCTTTTTTTATTTTTATTAGTTGAGGAACACATTGTTCATAACTTGCTTGGGAAAATCCCTCCATTTTGAAATTGTTTGTGGTATGACATGATAAGCTTCTCTTAAGTTAAAAAAAAGCCTGAAGTAGCCTTGGGTACATGTTCCACGTATTGATGCTTCCTCCAAGCTAAAGCTGAAGTGTTCATATTTAGTCTTATTCTTCTGTTCCAGGTGGCATGGCAGGATTGCAGTCAATGATGCGGCAGTTTCAACAAGGTGCTGCTGGAAATATGAAAGGCATGATGGGATTTAATAACATGTAAAAAAAAAGCCTTAATAAACTGATTTGGTCAACCATATTTGTTGAAATATCACTAAAAGAATGAGATCTTCAATTTTTACAGTGAGGAAGAATATTATTGCAGCAACTTACACTTTTGAAACTTCAATTCTGAGAATTTCTGGATTTATTTGTAGAAAGTGGTTATATTTTTGCTTAAATTAGTTTTTTTGTTTTAATTTTGATGTTTCATGAATAATTAAGTTAAAAATTTAATCATGTACAAATTTAATATTTAGAGGAACTTTTTAATTGCCTTAAATGGCAGCCGTTATATTTGTAAACAATTCAGATCTTTGGTTAATGCCAATATGTCACAAATATACTGTAAAATAAACTTAAGTGGTTGTAAATTTAAGAGTTGAATTTTTATAACATTGCACTAGGCCTCAGAAATCAGGCTTGTTGCAAGGAAATAAGCATTTGTCAGTGCTGAACTTCCTTCTGAATGTACTGAAGTGCCCATGGTGGATCCTACTTCCTTGATGCAAGTGCATTTACTTTGGACAAGATGGCTTTATGCATGTATGCACCAGACACATTTGTCTGCTCTGTTTTCTGTGCTCAGTGAAACAAAACCTGTAACTTTCGAAAATGTCAAAACTTCTTAGTCTTCTAAAAACAAGTGTTGGTCACTTTTTAAAAAATAACTAGGGTAACTATCCTCTACTAAATATTTTTCCTTCTGATGTTTTTCTCCAGTCCTCCTGATACTTTAAGCTTAAGGCTCAACAACAGAACTAGGCTAAGAGCTAATGATAAATATGCTTAAGTTTTTGGTGCTTTCATTCTACAGCACTTTATATTGTCAGAGGCTATTCCGTTTTGCTTGACTAAGTGGTTAAGTGGCAGGAGCCCACCAGGAGATTTGTAGAAATGAGTACCAGCATTAAATACTTTGTCTCTCCTGCTGAAATGTTTTTACCCACCATGAACTCAATGAGTGAGTTGTTGATTCTTCAGTATATAAGATCTTTGTAAACTAATTGCATTCTTATTTTTCTTTTCCCTTTTTTTGGCTGTGCATTGTCATACATAATTCGACTACATTTATTTACCTCTGTTCATTATAGTTTCAGTGGCCTAAACACTCTAAAGGCATCAGATTCCTTCTTGGATGGTAAGCAGTATCAGCCCTGGCAAGTATTTGGCTGGGAGACCACCAACAAATACCAGGTATTTTAGGCTATATTTCAGAGAAAGGAACTGGCAAAACCACATCTGAGTATTCCTTGTCTAAGAAAACCTTTTGATATTCATGGGGTCACACCATATTGACAGTGGACTTGAAGGCACATAAACACACATGATAGTGTTCCTCAACTTTTTTGCTCTTTGCGATTTAATTCTCTGAAACGATTATGTGGAAGCAAGGCATTGTGTCCTAAGTCTCTTATGTTGGTACAAGCGATGGGGAAGAAGGGGAAGAGAGTGCTTGCTTTTTACAGGACTACTAGTCTTTAACAAAGCCTTTTGGGGACAGCTTTTTATAAAGTTTCTTTAAAATTATCTCACAAAAGTTACACTTTAATATTTACAGTGCTGGTCTGTTAGCTTCCCTAAGGAGTGAAGTCAACAGGAAGGGGTAAATTCTTATTTGAGAAGGCATGAACACACACAATTCTACTTTTCTTAAGAGAAACTCCCTTTCATTCTTGGCTCTGACTATGATAGAAAAGCAGGTTGTTCTAGCCTGCTTATGCATAAATCTCAGAACAGTAGCCTGAACACTGATAAAGCTTAAAGAAGAACAATCCTTTCCCTCATCCTATCTACCAGTAATCAGGTAGTGAGGTCTTAAAGGAAAAGAATTTTACTTTGTGTTTCCACAGCCATTTTTATATCATCACTTGCCTTGAAAGAAGAAACCTGGTGTGTTCTGCTCCTTAGGGACCTACCACACTGTAGTGTCTCATCTTGACAGGAGTTCCCTACAACAGCTAAGGTGGTGTGCTCATGTGTCTTTGATTTGGCTGTCCTCATCTTCAGATAGAATGTGATTCCATTATCTCACAAGGCCAGAGAGTGTCTTTCAAAACCTGCATACTTATATTAGCAACTGCAGTTGTTTGAGTAGACTTCATACTGATGCAGTTATTTTGGAGTAGGTGCTGCCATCTAGTCATCCTTTTCTAATAAGCAAAGAAGAAATGCTTTCTTATAATTTTGACATAGTTGGAAATAATTGTAGATGCTTGTAGTTTGCACTTTTGAATTTAATTCTGGTAGTTTTCTGATTTGCGATACTTGGGAGCAAACAAGTCAGTATATGGAATGAAGATGACCAGAGAATTCCATGTATGTGGCCTGAGTTCTCAGACCATATGCCAGCAATACTGCAGGCTATGTGAGGGACTCCCTGAGGAAAATACAGTACAGTCTATCTACAACTTTTCAGAGAACACCATCTTAGCCACTAGAAGTATGAAATCGTTCTACATCAACATCCCACACAAATCATTAAGAATACTCTGAATGAGATTACAGCACACCCAGCCACCAAACTGTCACTTTGTACTCAACGCAACTTCACTTTTTGAGAACATGTACTTTCAAATTAACAGCACTGCTATGGGCACTTGCATTGATGACCTGAAACAATGCTTCCTCAGTTCCCGTCCACAAAAGACTTTCTTGTACCTGAGGTATATTGAGATATCTATTTATCATTTGGAAGAATGGAAAGGAATCATTTGAAATTCCACCAGAATTCCAGCAACTTTCCCCATACTTTCAACCTAAATCTGGAACTGTCAACCTAAATCTGGAACAATCCACACAAGTTCACTTTCTTTATACCACTGTACAGCTGCAAAATAGACTTTTAAGCAGTATGTTATATTGCAAGCCCACTGATCAATAAGCATGCTTTAAATACCTCTAGCTTCCACCTAAAACACATTACCAAATCTCTTTTTTTACAACCAAGCCTTTTGATACAAGTGTTATAAGCTCAGACTCACAGGACAGAGTCTTAAAACACATGGATTTGCTACGGGCATTTCTTAAACTACAATACCTACCCAATAAAGTTAAAATAACACAAACGGGTACCTAGGAACAATCTACTATAAGATAGTCAAATAATGACAGAACAGGCACAGGTCCCACCTGAGACCAATCAAATGAACTATAACAGAGCTGTAATCAATTTTGGAAAATTACAATGTACTCTTAACATGCTCTGGGTGGTAGAACTTTACTTGCCTATAGCCGACTCCCCCTCTAACCTTTAACAACAAATTACCTATCACAGGAAGCAGAACAGGCACAGAAATGCAGGGACAAGATCCTGCTATAAACCCAGATGCCAACTCTCACTGCCTCTACTCTGGCAGCAAAATTGAAGGTCCTAATAACCACTCACAGCATTGCAGATGTTTTAACCTGCTCATCTTCCAATGCGCCATGTGCCATCCTCTGTCAGTAATGCTCCTCTGAATTCTCTGACATTAGATATGACAATAATAACAATTGGTAAGAGAGCATTTCAACCTTCCTGGACATTCAGTCTCTAATAGCTGTTCTGGTGCGGGGGAAAAAAAACAAAGATTGAAAAGAGAAACAATTGAATTGGAATGTATTCACAAATGTCAGTTCATTAGTAGAGGTATGAAGAGAGACAATGGCTTCTTGGCACACTACATTTAATATGGGTCTTATCAGATTTACATGAGTAACAAGAGGATTCTCAGAACATTTTCCTACTGAACAGGTTTTTGGGTGAGCAAAATGAATTGCTTTCACACTTGACCCATTTGTATCAATCTTTTAAGGTCTATGGCCAGTGTTATAATTTGTATCATTCTGTATCTCATTACACTCTGATCCCACCTGTACAACCATGTAATCATTTTTTTAAATACCGGTGGCTTTATACTATACTCCATCAGTGTATCTGAAGAAATGTATTAAAGTCCACAAAAGCTCATGCTAAAATAAATCAGTCTCAAAGATGCTACTTCATTCCTTCTCCCTTTTGCTCTCTTTCCAGTTTGCAGAATCCCATGTACATCACCTTGACTTCTATGTAACTAATGTCAAGTATTACAATATATGCCCCACAACTTTTTTTTCCCAAAATCATAAACCTTTTGACCCAACGCAACTCCTTGAGCCAAAAATAGTATTAAGTATCTCTAAGAATCAGTTGTGTATGTGTCTCAAATGATACAGGAGAAGTTGATTTCTACCAAAGCTGGCTGATACAGCAATTTTCCTACTACTGTTGAAGTAAAAATGGAAGATACAGCTGCAGGAATGAAAGAAAACAAAAAGCATCTACATTTGAGTTTATGTATAGATGAAAAATATTGTGAAGAGTAAGATTACCGAACCTAAATGTTCCATATATTTAATGTCTTAAAAATCAAATTAAAGTTTGTAGAAGATCAAACAGAAAAGGTTTCCTTCAGTTTTCTGCGTGGAATAATTTTGATTTGTTAATTTCTCCTCCAGTATTGAATGATTTCTTATTTCAAAAGGCTCCTTTATATGATTGTACATCTTTTGTTTTGTACTTATGCTCAACAGCAAAATTGGAATGTATGTCTTGTTTTTTCCTAACTGATGTTAGGAAAAGCATGAAAGTAGTTGCTTTTACTTTGTCACTAGGTGCCACACTGACACAACAAAAGTGTTGAAATAATAGAATGCCAAGCAGTATATGTGTGGTGGGGGCAGGGAGGAGGACATTTTAAAAAGCTGAAATGTACCTACAGAAATTTATTTGAAAACACTCTTCCCCAAAAGTCTGTTACCAAAGCTAGGCAGCAAACCATAAATTTGTCCCCAGCCTTTGCTTCTGACACACAGAATGTGTGCTTCTGTTGTGGACTGATAAAGCAGACTGAAGTTATGAACTTGCATTTTTGAAAACTTGGCATAAGGTCATCTAACCTAAGAAAATACCTATTTTTTTCCATATACAGTGCACCAGCCAAAATTAATTTTCAGCTTTGCTAATAAAAACAATTTTTTCCTGTTTTGTTTTATGCTACCAAAGAACATGTTCTTTTCCCAAACATGAACTGAGTAACAACTGGATTTGATATTTTAAAACATGGGGAAATCAGCCGTTATACTTTTCTTTATCTCAAAAATCCTGAGTATAAAGGGAAACTGGTACCACTGCTGGTAGATCCTTAATCTAAGTGTGTCTTCTGTATTCCCATTTTAAGAATCTAATCTTGTGGACTTTCTAGCTTCCATATCAAGTCAATTTCTTTTGTCTAACAAGACATCTAGAACTAATAATGCTAGGGACTATCTGGATTTTGTAATCTTACGAATCAATGTGACTCACTTTGTCTTATTTGGATCTTGTCTAGCAATTACATAAAAAAAAATTACATGCACTCAAGAAAGGAGGCTATTACCTGAAGAAATTTATTTGACTATGATAGACTAGGTAGTCTGCGCTTTTTTAAAAATTTCTTGCAGGGTGGAAATTCATTAAAAATCTCAATCCACAATGAATTAACAGTTGAAATACTTTTCTCCACTTTCAGTATCTTGCATGAGTGTACCGATGCAACTGAACAACTACAACAGGAAGCACATAAAGGAGTTAGTTACTTTACTTTCTAAAGAACAATAGCTGTTTAAATACCCTGAAAGCACAAGATGCCATCAGAAGCAAAGCAGTCAGATGTGGTTAGTCCTTGGGTGGGAGACTTCCAGGGAATGAAAGATGCTGGGAGATATATTCAGAGGAAGGCAATGGTAAATTACCTTTGAATACTTCTTACTGAAGAAAGCCCTATGAAATTCACAAGGTTGCCATAAGACAACAGGTGACTTGAAGGCACATTTGTTAATGTTGCCTTCAAGTCAACTAAGACTCATGGTGAGCCTAGAGTTTTCATGACAAGGCTTATTATTCAGAAGAGGTTTGCCATCATCTTCCTCTTGGGCTGAGAGAGTGTGACTTGCCCAAGCTCACCCAGTGAGTTTGCATGACTGAGGAAGAAACCGAACCATCCTGGAGTTCTAATCCAACACTCACACCAGTACACCACCATGGCTGTGTAGAAGGCACATATTTTTATAAAGAACATTTAAAAAATAAATTTAAAGAAATAGTGCTCCTGCTTCCAACCATTGAATATCTTTGCTTTTTTCTTTCCAGTATGGACAAAGTGGTGTCAAAAAGGCACTGCCTGAGAAAGGTACATTCTTGCATGGTACACATTTTTGCCATTTGTTATACTTGTCATTTGTTTTACGTCATTGCTTCGCTTAAACGATACTTTATTGGCGAGCATGTCCATCCAAGACATCAAGCTCCACTTCCTGAACCATAAGTATTAATATTAAACTAGCCCGAAGTCTGTAGTGCAGACATTCCAAAAAGATTCAGGCTTGCCAGACTGAAAACTGACCACGGCTCCTGTACCTTTAATAGTTCCGTAGAAGAGGAAACAGCAGCAGGTGTTGCTTGTCGTCCAACAAAGTTAACAAGCAACACCTGCCAAAATTCCTGCCTCTAACGAGACAGGAGCTGTCTCCAGTTTTCACTCTGGCAACCCCAAGATTTCCTTCTCTCGCCACAAAGGCCATTTCCGCACTAGCCTGTTATGGTGCTATTATCCCACTTTCAACATCCTATGGAATCCTGGGGTTTGCAAACCCCAGGATTCCATAGGATGTTGAAAGTGGAATAATAGCACCATGACAAGCTAGTGCGGAAATGACCAAAGTCTCGCAGAAAGGGCCACGGGGAAAAGGTTATATCATTAAGTCCTTCGAACCGCAGCCACGCCGACGAGAACGAGCCCCGAGGGCACAAACGCCGGGCGCGCGCCTTTTCTCTCGACAGCGCAGAGCAACCTTTCGCTGGACGTCGTTCCACTCTCTGCCTGCAGGGGGCGGCGGCGGCGGCCTGGCTCCGCCCGGTCTCCTAGCAACCGCGGAGCCGGGGTGTGACCCGCGGGGCGGCCTTTCCTCTGAGCTCACTTCCCAGGGCCGCCGCCCGGGAGGCGGGTCCGGCCTGGTGTCCTGGAGGCTGTTTGTTTTCTCGCGGCCCGGGCAGGGGGAGTATGGAGCAGGGGCTTTCCTGTGTCAGCCTGTACTGCGCTCCCGCGCTGGTTGCGATCACCGCCTCCGCTATGGACCAGGAACAGGTGAGTCCCCGGCAGACCCCCTTCCCCCCGACGGGCCGCCGGGCAGCCCCGTGGAGCTTCTCCGCGGTCGGGAAACACGCGCCTGAGCGGCCGCTGGCTCTCCTCGGCGCCCCTCGTAGCCCGCCTCGCGCCGTGCCTCGGCCTCCCGCCCGTCTCGGGTGGGCGGAGGAGGCGAGAGAGCAGCCTTGTCGCTCCCTTTGCCTGAGGTAAGAGGACGGACGCCTTCCTTCTCCGCGCCCTTCCCGCGTTGGTGCCGGCGTGACAGCTGGGTCGCCTTGGCCAGGGTCGTAATCCTCAGAAAAAGGTTTCGCTAAGCAGGGGCGACGAGCGCTGGGGTCTGCTGCCTCACTTGTAAGTGAAATAAAGGAAGGAAATAACCGCCACAGTGTGCACGTGTTGTCACATTTCTGTTCTGCGGTACGAGGCGGGCTTGTTGGGATGGGTGGCGAGGGGTGTCAGACAATATCTAAGGCCGCTTGTGCACCACACTGTTACAGCGCTATTATTCCGCTTTCAACATCGTGTGGAATGCTGGGGTTTGCAATTTAGGGAGGGGCCTCTAGAATTCTCAGCCAGAGGGCTCTTTGGCCTCAGTAAACTGCAAACTCCAGAATTTCACAGGATATTGAAAGTGGAATAATAGCACCATAACAGTGCGGTGGAGAAATGGCCTAAGTGTTGGGCAAGAGAGTGTCTTGTCCACACGCTTGGTCGTTTTGCCTGGACCTAACGCTTGCCCCTGGCTTTGTACTTGAAATCTGGATTGTGAACAAATTGCTTTTTCCACCTTGTATGCCCTTATTGCCAACTTCATCTTCCAGTCCCATTCACGCTGGGGCAAGCGTAGACTCTAGAACAGAGAAGGCAGGAGGGGCCTCCTCACAAAACTAGACTGGGGGCAGCTGAGCCCCTCCCCAAATAACCATCTTGCAAAGGGACCACCAAGCCTTCTGTGAAGTTGCACTGCCTCATGAATTATCAGTCAGAAGGGTACTAAATGACCAAGACTAAAGAAATATTGAGGCAGTGATGGATGCTGAACCCTCCCAGAAATAATAAAGGCCACCTGCAGTCTATTCTATGCATGCTTCCTTGAGAAGAAGCTCTTCAGAACACATGGAGGGCACTTCTGTGCACACATTGTGCTTACAGGTGATAATGGATGGGAAAATTAATTTACCCTCCCTGGACAGGTAGCTCCAAGTAGACAAAATTAGTAACAACATGATTAAAAACAGTTTAAATATTCTTGAGGTTGTTTCCTGTAGATCTGGAAATCATGCAAACTCTGGAGGTTTGCCAATTATGATAAATATCTATAGTGTGACACTTTCAAGGATACAGGTTCTTTCAAGGTAATAAGTACAATCAGTATATCAGTAAAGTCCCTATAAACAAAATCATCAGGATAACTGGTGAAAGGAATCCAGCTGAAACAAGAGAAGGTGCCATGCTTACCTGACTTCCTTTTCCTTTTTTCTTCCCACAAGGCATTTGATGGTAGATTGCTGGAGATGAGATCATAATTTTGATCACATGTTTCTTTCAATAAGACAGTTTCTTTTCCTTGAACTTTTATGGCTGCTTAACAAGAAATTATGTGTCAGTTTACCTCTTGGTTGGTGAAGTGATGTATCTTTTGAGAGAGAACTGATTTAATTCCCCCATCACCCCCAGCAAAAAATGAAAGATTATCAGTGCATAGCTTGAGAAGTTTTTTAAAATACAACACTTCTAAATATTCCATTTTTTAAAAAAATCAAGGGATTTTTTTTATGCTGTAGACTGAGCATGTACCTATTTCCCCAACAGAGCAGCTAAGAACTAGTAGTGAAAATGAGTAGTGCATGTGCCATCTTTTGCTTTTGAAGACTGGCTGAACAGTTCATGCATGAGTTCTCATAGATTTAAGATGGAATATTGCCTTATGAGGCCCCAAGATTTAGAAACTCTAGTATTTATAATGACAATTTTACATGTCATCACTTTGTGTTAAATAAATTGTTGTCTCCACTTTGTCATATGATTTTGAATAAATTTACAAGTATAATTTGCAAGTATAATTTACAGATTTACAGGTATAATTTATCTATTTGTTGTGCATATCACCTTAACTTCTGCCCTGATGTGACATTTATGTTTCACATAGACAGCTCCTGTTTTGATTTCTTCTGGCTTCTTCTGTAAGCAGATAACTGCTACAAATCAGCCTGTTCAATATTGAATGAGGAGAGGTTTTGAATTCCTGCTAATTGTGAAGACTTGGCAGAGGTGCTGGCAGACAATTGCCCCATGAGAACAGATTTCTTCTAACAGAAATTTACATTCCTCACATGGTTGTTGATGTATGAACAAATATTTAACAAATATTTAATAATATAAATAATATAAATTCACAAGCAATAAATATAAAGTGATACAGATTAAATGTTAGGTTAGATTAAGTATTAGGTTAGAATCTAAACTAGTAGTATGTAATTTCATTTACATTCTTTTATGATAGAAGCAGAGACGCTAATCTAAATTTTATAATAATTGACAGTTTTATCACGTGCTATATAATGCGTGAGGCTACACAAGTAAGGTGCATAAGTTAAAACTGACATGCATTCCAAATTGTACTTTCGAATTTTCTGACTCTTCTGTATTTTGTTTGCGTTAATCTTTGATATAATGAACATAGTCTTAACTAAATAACAAAATAAGAAAACCATTTGTGGAAGAATTTTGCATTGCATTTCTGTTTGAGTATTTTACATTTGAAATCATTGTAGACAGCTTTATTTGAATATATTTTAAAACACTTACAAAACTAGATATACGAACCCAGTATAGAACTTTTCCTGCAACAATTATCCTAAGTCTTAAAAATACCAATAAGAGAAAAAGATTCGAAACAAAAAACTTTGAAATACAAAATGAAGATTTTGATTTGAGAAGAGAGATGACATTAAGACGATCCGGTTGCAGATCATAGGTTGTTGTGGGTTTTGTGGGCTTTGAGGCCATGTTCTATTAGTATTTTCTCCTGATGTTTCGCCTGCATCTGTGGCTGGCATCTTCAGAGGATTCAGAGATCCTCTGAAGATGCCAGCCACAGATGCAGGCGAAACGTCAGGAGAAAATACTAATAGAACACGGCCTCAAAGCCTGGAAAACCCACAACAACCTATGGATTCCGGCCGTGAAAGCCTTCGACATTACATGGTTGCAGATTATTCACTGTCATTTCATATATATGTGTGTACATGTAAATAGGTCCCCCTCAATCTCATATCCTCTAGATTTTGTTCAGCTATAATTCCTGTAGTCCCTTAGTCACTGATGCTGTGGTGATGGAGGATTATAGGTGTTAGTCCAAACACATCTTGAGGGCACTATGTTGGGGAAACTAATGTAGAGTTATAGCATCCCGGTGCACCAGTGACATAGTAAAATTGCACTTTTGCCCTGAAATGCTATTTCATTATTTCACTGGTACACTACAGAATAGAAATAAGAAAAAATTCTTTTCAAAAACATAGCACACCCCACCCTCAGTGAACCACACACCCAGTTTTAGAAACCTTCTGATGAGGACCTAAGAAATCACTGTGTCAAGCAACAAACAGCCTCCCCAAAATAACAAGAATAAAAAAAAAAAAGGGAATAAGTGGATGCAGGAACAACAACAACTGGAAATGTACAGCAGAAACAAAGAAGCTGTACCACAAGTGCTCACACTTTGTTAGACCAGTTCGGAAGAGCCCATCATGTAGTATATCAAGGCAAAAAATATCCTATGACATTTTGTGTTGAAAAATAATATAGAAAAAGTGGTGTGAGTCTCCAATAAGAAACCTTGCCTTTCCCTGTCAGAAGTGAGAGGGCAGCAAGTGCGTACTCACTTGACATTGTCCATGGAGGACGAAGTGGAGATACTGATATCACATGAGGCAGGAATGAAAGGGCCTGATGCAGACATCTACAAACAGTTCATTTTGGGATAGTGAAACACCTGAAACCAAAGAAGGAAGCAAAGAAAGAAGCAGTCAGTGCTAGAAACCTTTGAACTGCTTCTCACAGAAAACATTCTTTGTCACATAATGAAACAAATAGGCGTGGCATGTATTCAAGGCACAAACCCTATCAAAGTCAAAGTGTGGAAGCCACCTGACAGCACTGAACTAAGGCCTCAATTGGGCTTCTGCTCCTTGTGGTGGTGTATCATGGACAACAAGAAGCCATGGAGGAACTCTGGCATGCATCCTGAGGGTGCTTGAACTCAGAGCAGCAATGAATCTGAGAAGGTTTTTGAGCATACACAAGGTACTTGAGGTTAGACGACAAGGAAACTGCAGTGATGTGCAAAAAAATAAATTGGCTGCCTTGCAGGATGTGTGGGCTATGTTTGTTGGGCAACTTCATTGTGGGACATATAAAGGAGGGATCTGAGTATTGATGAATGGTTGAATTCAGAGATGAAAGCCAGTTCCAGCTCCATGTGCCAGGGAAAGCACAAAAGCATGACATAAAATGTGATGGTGCTATAATAGTGTCTTCTGAAGGAGGAGACATTTATTTGGGCTGGCAGCCAGATGCACTTCTGGAAGCGCAGTTGCTTACACTGTGGTGACAGTGCAAGTTGAACCATACTTCCCTGTTGAATGGGAGAGATCTAACGCTTGTTAATTGCCTTCAGATTGACTTTAATCGTATTGGTGACTGTATGATTGGGAGACCTCCAAGTCATCCTGTTATCAACAGCCCTCCTCAGATCTTACAGACTTGGGGCTGTGCCTTCTTAAATTGAGCGTATCCACCTCTAATGTAGTCTTCCTCGTTTCCTATTACCCTCTAACTTATCAAGCATTATTGCTTTTTCTGATGAGCTTTGTCTTCTGGATAGCAGTACATGTGAAAGGGATCTAGGAGTCTTAATAGACCACAAACTGAACATGAGTCAGCAGTGTGATGCGGCAGCCAAGAAAGCCAGTGCAATTCTCGGCTGCATCAATAGGAGTATGGTGTCCAGATCGAGGGAGGTACTGGTACCACTCTACTCTGCTTTGGTTAGACCTCATCTTGAATACTGTGTCCAGTTCTGGGCACCCCAATTCAAGAAGGACATGGTCAAGCTGGAGCAGGTCCAGAGGAGGGCGACCAAAATGGTGAGGGGCCTGGAAGCCATGCTCTATGAGGATAGACTTAGAGAGCTGGGTATGTTTAGTCTGCAAAAGAGAAGGTTAAGAGGGGACATGATAGTCATGTTTAAATATTTGAAGGGATGCCATGTAGAGGAGGGAGAGGGCTTGTTTTCTGCTGCTCCAGAGACCAGGACAAGGAGCAATGGATTCAAGCTGCAGGAAAGGAGATTCCACCTGAACCTCAGGAAGAACTTCCTGACGGTCGGGGCTGTCCGGCAGTGGAATATGCTGCCTCGGAGTGTAGTGGAGTCTCCTTCTTTGGAGGTTTTTAAGCAGAGGCTAGATGACCATCTGTCGGGAGTGGTTTGAGGGTGTTCCTGCATGGCAGGGGATTGGACTGGATGGCCGTGTGGTCTCTTCCAACTCTACATTTCTATGATTCTATGATTCTCATGATACGTCCAAAGTACAACAGTCTCAATTTAGTCATGTTGGCTTCTAGGGTGGAGAGTTCAGGATTAGTTTGCTCTTGGACCCATTTATTTGTTTTTTTCACAGTCTGTAGTGTCCGCAGAACTCTCCATCAGAACCACATTTGAAATGAGCGGGTTCTCCTCCTATCAACTTTTTTCAGTGACTAGCTTTCACAGCCATACATAGAAATCAGAAATGTGATGGCATGGACAAGCCTGATGTTGGTATTCAATGATATATCTTTACATATGAGGATCTTATCTAGTTCTTTCATAGTTATGTTTCCAGATCCTAGTCTTTTTCTGATTTCTTGACTCCAGTCTCCATTCTGATTAATGACTGAGCCAAGTTATAGATAATCTTTATTTCAATGTCTTCATTGTCTCTTTTGAAGTTAAGTAAATTATCTGTGGTAATTATTTTTATTCTCTTAATGTTCAACTGTAAACCTGCCTTTGCACTTTCTTCCTTGACATTTTTCAGTAATCGATCCTAGTCTTTGCTATTTTCTGCTAGTAGTATGATGTTATTTCCATATCTTAAATTGTTGATGTTCCTTTCTCCAATTTTCCACCTTCTTCCTCTGAGTCTAATTAAGCATTACAAATGATATATTCAGTGTAGAAGTTAAATAGGTAAGGTGCTAAAATGCAGCCTTGCGTAACCCCCTGCCAATTGGAAACCATCCCTTTTCTCTGTATTCTGTCCTAAGGGTGGCTTCTTGTCCTGTGTATAGGTAACATGTCAGGACAATCAAATGTTGTGACACACCCATTTCTGTAAGCGTAATCCGTAGTTTTTCATGATCTACACGATCAAAGGTGTTGAAGCTGATTTTCTTCTGATAAGCTCCATTATCCAATGCATATTTGCAGTAGGATCTCTAGTGCCTGTTCTTTTTCTGAATCCAGCTTGGATGTTTGGCATTTCTCACTCTATATATGATAAAAGTCTTTTTTGTAAAATTTTGAGTATTGCCTTGCTTGCATAGGAAATTTATGTAATGGTCTCACAATTACCATATATTAGTACAGTTTGACAGAATAAGCCACACACATGTACACTGTACTTCTGCAGGAAGACAGTGGATAAAGCAAAGCAATAAGCAGTTTACAATGTGTGTCATATTTGTTTGCAGTGACCGCTGCTCCATCCAGGTGATGTGCTCTAGTAATCTGTAGAATAGATGGTCTTTCACTGGGGGACATGTTCCTCAGCAAAAACTACTTTGTTGTTGGGGTAGAAAATTGCACCATGATACCATTAGTGCTACGTCTCCTTGCTAATAAGTGAAAACAGGTGTTTTCCTTCCAGATGTTTGCAAATTTACTAATTTTAGCTGATTTATAGCAAGTTTTTTTTCTTTCGGTTGAGTACGACAGTTACGGTATTTTTAAGACAGATTATATTTGTTAAATTTTTTCTTCAGTAAAGGAGGTGTCTATGCTACTTAAAACAAATTTTCCTTCTTATGTGAACTTGTGTTTTAACGCTCTTCGTGTTGTAATGTTGTAGAATACTTCATTCTGCACCCACAGACATTCCTGTGTAGATGGGGCATTGTTATTCACCGGACTTCCTGTGGAGTTGGAAAATGTTCCACAAACCACTCTTTTGCCTAGATTACTTACTAACTAGCATGAATGTAGACTTTAGAATCAAGAATGTGAGAAAGTTTGGGATCAGTCTGTTTTTGTTCTAATTAACTGTAGCAACAGCCAGTTGTATATGCTGTGGCTGTTGTGGGGTGGTGTGGATGTGTAGGGTCCACTAAATACCCAGTGGTTGTTCTTTGGTTGGAATTCACAACAATCTTTGCCAGCTCCACCCTTTGATGGGGGACCTCTAAGAAATACCAGGTGCTGTGATCTGTATTTCAGAGGAAGGAAATGGCAGTCCACCTCTGAGTATTCTTCTCGTAAGAAAACCCTATGAAATTCATGAGATTGCTGTAAGGCTACAGGCAACTTGGAGGCACATACATACCTTCAGTGATATACTTTGCGTGGTATGGGCCTGGATCCAATAATCAGGCAGCCTGCTAACAGATCTTCTGACCCAGCACAATTTCTGAGGATACCATTGGGAATGGCTTGCTCACTGTGAGCCATTATGGCATCAATTGCAAGGCCCCCTCCTATTTATCTAGGGCAAGAGGCAGATATGACCAGCCACCCTACAGCCTTGTTCCACATACCAGGATTGTTTCTTTCTCATGAAGAAAGGTAGATATAAGTCTAAAGGTGAGATAAATATATTAATGTCGTATTTGGTCACAGGGACAGCTGTGTCACATGCCTAAACCCAACTAAGTGTATGTTCTAAAGAAAAGCACATAGAACAAATCTTACCTGGAATGACCTTGTTAACAGATGCCCCTTCAGGCTAAGATAGAAGTTGAATGAGCCGGACTCATCTGTGGCTTCCTTTGAAGTGATGTCCAGTGTCATAACTCAGAAGTTTGGAAGGGGGTAGTAAATGGAGTGGAGTAAATGGAATAAATGGTCTTTTTGTGGTCTTAATGGTGGCAGTCTGTGGCATGGCTTTTGTTGAGTTAAGGTTGTGGAGTCTAAGAGCTAACTATTGCCCCTTGAATAGGATCTGGAAGTCCTGAGTGAAACAGTCACAGAGGCAATATACTGCCTTCTGATAGAGGTCTGGGAGGGGAAAGAATATGTAAGGATATGGTAGTATGGGCCAGGCCTACCTCACAGGAAACATTCACATGTTTATGATTACTGTGGAAGCTGCATCTTTTAAGGGTACAAAGGCAGCAGAGTGGCTGCCACGAAAAGAGTAGTTGGTGTGTTGCTTTGGGGGATCAGGAGGGTCTGGGATGTGATTCCAAGCAGTTGTTACAATTGTACTTGAATTTGCAGTGAGTATGCTATCATTTTTGTTCATTTGTATAGCTAACAACTCTTCTGATAAAGTGTAGCCCTGTAATAAGCAGCAATAGTTTGTCACTGAGAAGTTCCATCGGGCCATGGTGCTATGGGAACCCCTTTTTTGAAGGTCTGTGTCATAATCAATGGCCGCATTGTCCCAGCCAGGGCTTGGGCCTGTAGACACTATTTAAATGATTTGGTGAGATGCCAGCCTCATTCATAATATGCTGACAGACTCCCTATATGAAAATTATGCAACCTGCCAGCCAATTTGAGATGTTCTTTGTCCTCCTTGTTCACTTTTCTTGCTTCTGGCCTTTTATTTTCATTTCTTCCCTGTCCTTTTCCATTTCTGATTTCAGTAATGAGAAAACATTCATGTGGCACCCTCTAATCTTACATGGAGGCAAATGTCTAATGAACTTTCATTGGCAGCAGAAATGGAAGACATCATTTTAGTGTTCAGGAGAATAATCCCAAACCGTGTTAGCTCCTAAATTTTGAGTAATCTCTTGACCCCTTGGTCTTTGTGCCTGTCTCAGTAGGCACAGAGTGGGAACTTGCATCTACCAGTAAGTTTTAATTGTTTTTGGGAGACGCTCCTCCAAATAGGTTGCCGTAAGCGCCACTGCAGTTTGGAATCTTGTGGTTTCTTGATTGTTTTCTTGCTGTGTCACCCACTGCAAACAGCTGTCCTGAAGTTTTTTTGCCTTTTTTCATTAATTTACTTGTTTATATATGAAACAATGGGAATTAAAATGTCTTAATATTTTCATCCTCTTGGCATCTACTTTTTAACAGTCTCAGGGTATGTCCAAGAGAAATTGCAGTCAGGTGGCATTTCTTTTACTTTTGACAGTCTTGTTCAAATTAATGACTGCACAGGTACTATCATCTTTTGTGCTAAAACACCAACGTTTTTAGTTAAATGAGGGTCTGTGTTTAGGACATAATTTCTGGAATACTGTTACTGATATATGCATGTGTAATGTCAAATAATACCTGTGTATGTGCTTTTATGGTATTGTGGATGGAAGTATCTGACATCTCTATCCACAAGTCCTTACTGTCTGATCACCCCTGCAAGCATTGTGCAGATGTATTTCTGCGTCCATATCTAAAGAAACCTCCAAAGGGGGCCAGGTGACAGAGTGGTAGATCTATACGCGGAGGACGGAGCAAAGCTTTAAGCTTCACCAAATTAGTGCAGGATCTCAGCCAATAATGTTTTTGTACTTGCTTTAAATTGCTCTTTAAAACCTGCTGATGCTGACTATTCTTTCTTATAGTAAAAAAAGGAGAGTTTCTTTCCCTTTCCACTGACTACTCCACCCATTGATATTAGAAATAGGAGAAAGGATTTCAAAGTGTCTGCAAGTGTAATTTCTCAGACTTCACTTTAAATAGCTTTCATTTTAGATGTCAAATCTCACCTGTTAGGCTGCTTATTTGACGGTTTTAATTCTTTTCCCCTTTCCATTATGAATTGGTTTGGAGCTATCCACAGGCGTATTTGGGAGTATAGGACATAACCTTATTTTTATCAAGTCAGATTTCTTATTTGTCTGGGTTGGTACTGTGTATTCTAACTGCCTGCAGCAAGTCAGGGCCTCAGACAGAAGTGTTTCCCATTGTTTGTTCCCTGTTCCTTTTAACTCGTGATACCAGAAACTTGCCCTAAGATTTTGGCTGTAGGAAAGACCATAAATACTAATCAGTGAGTAAAAGAGGCTTGGGGACCTCTGGGCTTTTTCAGATTGGTCAAAAGGAATAGGAGTTCTAATGCCAGTTGCCATTGTCTCCTCCACATCCACTCATTTCATTCTTTTTTGGGGACAATTTGTAACAATTTCTTGGGACGGCGCTAGGGCTCATTCAGAGGTTTTTTAAAACCAGAACGTGGCTTGCTGAGGTAGTCTTGTGGTTTGAAGTAAAAATGTTCTCCTCTTTGAATTGAAAAATAAATCTTATACATTTAAGTGTTATAATGTACAAGTGCTGTTTCACTGAAGCACTGTAACTTTAAAAAAATTAAGAGAAAGAACTGGAAGGGACAGATACTTCTTTGTTCCAATATGTCTTGGAGTTACTCAAAGTTAGGAATAAAAAATTGCAGCTAGTACCAGGAACTGCCAGAAAATTTGTTCTTGTTAACTGCCATCAAGTTGATTTCAATTTATGGTGACACTGTGGATGAGAGATCTCCATGTTACCCTTGTCAACAGCAGCCCTGCTCAGGTCTTGCACAATCAGGGCTGTGGCTGCCTTGATTGAATCCATGCATTCATAGTGTGGTCTTTCCTCTTTTCTTGCTGCCTTCTGCTTACCCAGCATTATTGTCTTTTCTAGTGAGTCATGTCTTCTCAAATGTCTAAAGTGTGACAGTCTCAGTTTAGTCATCTAG
This sequence comes from Cyclura pinguis, assembly GCA_030412105.1. Classification (NCBI taxonomy): domain Eukaryota; kingdom Metazoa; phylum Chordata; class Lepidosauria; order Squamata; family Iguanidae; genus Cyclura; species Cyclura pinguis. The sequence goes on from CM059599.1 coordinate 343,366,661, forward strand.
ATTTCTAGGGAGAGTTTAGGATTGATATGCTTTAGGGCTCAGTTATTTGTCTTTTTAGCAGTTCATGGTATCTGTAGAACTCTTTTCTAGCACCAACTTTTAAATGAGTTGATTTTCTTCCTGTCAACTTTCCTCATGGTCCAGCTTTCACAATTTTAGTATTCAATGCTATATCTGTATATTTCAGGATCTTGTCCAGTTCCTTCATAGCTGTCCCTCCAAGTCCTAGCCTTTTTTCTGATTTCTTGACTGTGGTCTCCATTTTGATTAATGACTAAGCCAAGATATGAAAAATCTTGAACTATTTCAGTGACTTGATTGTCTGCTTTAAAGTTAATTATATAATCTTTGGTCATTATTTTTATTAGTGTTCAGCTGTAAACCTGCCTTTGCACTTTTTTCCTTGATTTTCCTCAGTAGTCCTTCCAAGTCTGCTATTTTCTGCTAGCACTGTGATGTCATCTGCATGTCTTCGATTCTTGAAGTTCCTTTCTCAATTTTCATGCCTTCTTCCTCCAAATGTAATCTTGCATTACATATCGTATGTTATCCTGCTTTACATATAATATAATATGCTGTACCTCAGCACTTGTTGAGTGCTGTCCAACATGGGGAGTGTCATCTTCTGAAACTGTCCCATTTCGCTTTGGATTGTCTTATAATTCAGGGTAAAAGACATTCAAAAGAAGGTTACCATGCCTCCCTCTGCACAGAGTTAACAAAGTGTGAGCTGTGGTGTGACTGCCATTGTACTTGAAAGATCCTCTGCCAGTGTCACTCCCCACTACTGCTACTGCCTAGTAGCTGTTTGGCACATTAATCTGGCTCCTCAGCAAAAGCCTGTCTAACAGGGAAGACCCTACCAGCAGTAACAGTATGATTCTATGATTCCATGGTACTATGATTCTATATATACAGCTGCCATCGGCATAGCCTCTTGCCTTACAGGAGCACAGAATTCCATCATCATGGGAAAGATAGTGCCATTGGTAGGTGCCAGAAAATGTTCTGGGACAATAGAAATGTTTCTATATTGAAAAATAGTCCAGGTCAACAGTAATTCAAGAACTACAACGAAAAACACAACCTCCATCAAGCTTCCAAAGCATTTGCCCTGTGTGGAAGAGCCTTATATGTAAATTATATAGTCTGCCACTGAGTTATGTTCCGTCCCTAGGAGATGTAAGAGTTTCAGGCTTTGTTATTTCCCCCCTTTGCTTCTAAATAATTCTGATCAAAAGGTTTGCCCAGGCATAAGTTATAATACACCTGAGAGTCAAGGATTTTCAGGTGAGTGGTGTTTAAAACAAAACTTTGTAATTCATAGTCTCTGGTTACACTGACCAGCCTGATCTTATTTCGAGCAAGATTGTACCCGTACTATGGATTCACTGGCAGCAGTGACAATACAGGCAATGGCTACTTGTCTCTTTGGAAACAGTGCATTTTTCTTCATAGAGGAAGGCCAAGGAACAGTTTCCAAAGGACCATATTGTAATTGCTCATTCATTAGGTAGAGAATCAGAATAGCTGCTGTACTGTCATTGCATCAGGCAGGAAATCAAGGTGAGGAACCTGAATTAAGTGCTCCCAATGAGTTGAACGACAACAGAGTGTATGTCCACATACCCTGATGCAATTGGGTCCCCAGTCAAAATGGGGACACTGGGAATCTCCTGCTATAGGGTTAGGAGTAAGGAGAGGGCCTTGCTCAGACAGATAAGTGGCAAAGCCCAGATATGAAATCTCTGTGGATCAGATTAAGCCCATGGGCTGGAGGTTCCTCCTCCTTTGTTTTAAAGGAAAATGCAGAAGTTTTCTACCTTTGCCTTTTAATTGTGGGTGGTGTGGTCTGCAAAATGAAAAATTTAAAGAAGCTTACTTGTTCCTGGTATGATAGGTAATGTACTTATTGGAGAGTCATTTGTATTCCCATTCTTTTTTTTATGAGTACTTTTGCCCCTGACATTTGTCCTCTTCTATTCCAGCTGCATGCAAATGGTGATAAAGGCTTTGAGAATGTAGAACTTGGAGTCATTGGAAAAAAGAAGAAAATTCCAAGGAGAGTCATCCACTTTGCAAGTGGTGAAACAATGGAAGAGTATAGCACAGATGAAGAGGAAGATGAACAGCAGGAGAAAAAAGATCTCCTGCCTTCTGTTGACCCAGTAGGTTTGTTTCTGAAATTGCTTCCTGCATGTGATGATTTGCATTACTCATGTGTGACAGGTTTTTTTTTTCAATTTGGAGAAATAAAACTTCTGGGTTTTGTGCTATTTTGAAGAGTGTATTTTTGTGGAAACAGAGGTAAGTATGTTTCCATAAAGTTGGGTAGGAATTTTTTTTGGAAATACATGCTTTAATATCTCACCTATCTTGTAAACTTGTGCTGTGACATATATTCCAGCAGTGGGCGTAGTGAGATCTGCAAGATCATTTTTTGCAATCCCCAAGGAACCCCCTTGGAGGAGTTGAAAAACAAAACACACACACACACGCACACAACGTAAAAAGATTTCTCTTTCTAGAGACATCCAGGTGTGCAGATTTTTGCATTGAGGGGTTGCATATGCCATTCTCAACGATACTCCAAACCTTTAAATCAAAACTGCAAGCAAATATCCAGTTTCTCCCAGTTTAGGGTTTTTTTTTTTAAAGCATTTTGGGTTGGGGGCAGCCCAGAGTGGCTGTAGGGAATGAAAATCTGAATCCCAACCCCACTAGTGTTACTCAGCCTTTCGTTAGACAAACAACCACAGAATTCATATATGTAACAAGGCACTAATGTTTGGCTTACTTTACATGGTTGTTTTAAACAAATACAAGATAATGGATCTGAAATAACACTGGCAGAAGTCCACTAGTGCATGGATGTTTTTCTTCCCCTTCTATTTTCCCACACTTTCAAACAACTGTTCCTGAGTACCAAGGATTCTTGGGAACCATGTGGGATGAGAGGAACTGCAGTATGGAGCAGGAGAAGTCAGTGGAGACCAGATAGAACCTCATTGTATATGTGGAAACTCATGATCCAAGCCAATTTATATAGCAGTATGATAGATATTTTTATTTATAGAAAATGTTCTAAAAGCATAATTTATAACTATTAGTGATGCAGATTTAAATTTGTAGCCTGAGGGCTTTTAAACATGATGATTGATCTGTATTGTACTTAGGATTTATTTTTAACCAATCAGATTTTCTAGATTAATGATATTTCAGTAGTTTCGATGGTGATGACTGAGTGAGCAAATTAACCCCTTAAAAGCAAGATACTTCTAATATTTCAAGGACTACATTTGTTTGTTTATGTTCTGGAAATGCTGGATTGGATCCAGCCTCAGGCTCCGTAGAATGCCAGCGGTGGTAGAGGAAGGAGGATGAGGCTTTTTTCTGTATTGCTGAGTGCCACCTCCACTAATGTTTTGTAGGGGTGAGGAACACTTCAAAAGAATGGTGGTGGTGGTGCTGGCAGCTGCAAGAGTGAGTTTAGAAAATTGCTATCCTACCCCCTTCCTCAAGTCCAGTGAATAGCTTTGGCTAGATCCCAATTTTCTCTACAAAAAGGGAGCCTTTCTGTTTGCAGATGGGGTGAGCCTCAAGCCAACTCACATCTTCTAACTAGAGAGGTGTACCACTATATCATTTTCTGGTACTGATTAGTTTTCCCAGATCTGAATTACAGATATGAAATTGTACTGAGAACGCAGCCAATACAAGAGATTTATCTTAGTTGCTTCTAAAAAGATACTTTTTAGATAAATAATCAAGATATTATTTATAGTAATTTGCACATGTAGGTGCAAAGTCTTCTCTGAAACAAATATAAAACCAACTCACTGTCTTCTTTAGTTCTTTTCAGGTTTACTTGTATATTTGTGTCGCATCAACCGTTAGACAGAAATGTCTTGCTCTGAATGCAGTGAATTTTGCATTTGCTGAAGCACAGCTGAAAAGACTTGGCATCTTTCTGAATAGCAATTTGCAGAGAGAAATACTATCAATGGATTGTGTTGCAAGCAAGACAGAACAAGAGAAGTATGCTAGAATACAAAGTGCAACAGTGTTCGAAGCATAATGGAATAAAATTGAGAAAGGCATTTGTCCTTTATTTAAACATCTCTTAAATATAAGCATTCTTTATTTATGAAAATTTTCCTTGTGAGATCTTATAATATAGATTTGAAACAAAGTGAAACAGATTTGCAGCATGACTTGCCTTTCTTATGTTGTTTGAGAGGAGGAGCTTTCTTAGGAGATCATCTTGTGGTACACTCAAGTAAGGATTGCTTTTGACTGTAGTTTGGCGTATATATATGTGTGTCTGTATGTGTGCTTATGGATATATATAGTCTAGCAGCATAAATTAGGTGAAAAAAAAACAGAACTCAACTGAGCTTTGATGTGTTGGCAGAAATGTTGGAAGATTTCTGTCAGACCATTAAATAGTCTGTATTTATGAGACTGCCATTTTGGCAGCTTATTATTACAGTTGAAGTATAACAAGACTGGCTTTCTGATTCAGTTTCATTTGGTATACTTCCATATTCGGACTTCTGATGACGACTCAAAACTTGAAAATTTTAGAATTCAGCCCAATAATGGCTTTTCTCCAGAGGTGTGCAGAACAGAATAATTACTTCTGGTACTTAACTATAGGAGAAACAGGGATTTTGCATTTCAGTGCTGCCCTTGTAAATAGGGGAGTATGTATTAATCCACATCTCTCTGTAACAAATACAATAATTGCATATTGTATAGCTTTCTGGTAAATATCTCAGAATGGTAATAGTGAATGTGGAAATATAATGTGGAAGAAAGTCATTCTGAGTAGCTGAATAGGACATCAATATTATTTTAAGCATCCTTTCATGATACTTTGTCTAATGAAGAGTAAAAATAGGTTCTTCTTCTGGTACCTGTTTTTGTTGGTGGACTATTAGCAGGTTTTCACACTTTTCAGTTTGTTCTGTTCAAGCATGTTTCTCTAGATTCAATGTGAACACGAGTTTTCTTCCAAGTGATCTGGAGATTAGCATTTGCTGCATTCAGTCATTGTAGCTTCCACCTAACCATTGCACTTCTGAAGCTCCCTTTATGCTACTGAAAAGAGGTTGTGAGTGCTTGCGAGAGAGACATTCTAAGCAGAGGAGACAGTTTCAGTCAGAACTGAAAGTGAGGAACCCTAGATATTTCTGTGAAAGTTCTTGAACATAAGCAAAAGGATCTGAAGATCCTGATCCTGTTTGGTAAGGGCTTGACTAATATACCATGTAAATCTAGTTCAAATATGATTCAAATTCCCAGGATATGGCTTGAACTAGAGAATGTTCATAACTGATATAGCTTTGGAATGATTGTAAATTGCACCACAATGAATATATTTTTATATATCATTACAACTTATATTTACCACACTGTATTATTTCAACAAACCAAATTTTCAAACTTTTTTACATCCTATTGATGTGTATCAAACTTCATTTTATTAAAGTTCTTGATATCATGAATTCAGAAGTTTTGATCACAGTGCATCTTTTTGCTGTGATACACCTGGAAACCCAATGGTAGATCCAAAGTTTTGCATGCAGAAGGTCCCAGGTGGTAGGAAAGATCCTTGGCTTAAGATTGGGGGAGCACCTGCCAGTAGACAAGACTGAGTTAGACAGAGCAATGATGTGACCTGGAATGTTTCTCCAGTTATGTTCATGTTTAAAACAACTTTTAGACTTGCTATCTAAAATTTCAAAATTTATGTGGACATAACACGTGCAAAAAGACAAGTGCTGGTTTTGTGCACAGACGGGGAAGGCATGCTTGTCCTTTTCAAAGGCAGAAGACTTTCTTCTGTGAAAATGTGGCATAGGTTTGACCAACGGTACTCAAAATATCAAGTGTGCCCTCTTCCAGTTGCTTTTTGCAGATAATCTGCTTGGGTGTGTGCACACATACATAGTAACTATAATACTGCAACTTACCAAAACTACATGCTTTGCAATTCTTCCCACTCATCTCCACTTCTAGATATCTTGACACCAACATCTGAAAGCCATTTACCATTAAAAAGACATTAAAAGTCCTTCTGTAAGAGGTTCAGGCATAGGTATCCATAAACCTACACAGAAGGGAATTTGTATTTGTGAAGCAGCAGATGTGTCCATGTTGTGATCAGAAGAATGCTCAGAATTTAAAAGCTAGTTGCATCCATAGAAGTGGTAGCTACTTGTACAAGATACGAAAAACAAAGGATTACATACAAGGCATGGTCAGAAGCTCCCTTGATACAGCTCCCTTGCGTCTCAGCTTTGCAAAGAAGCTGAGGTATAAACAATACAGGATTAATACAAGAGAGTCTGGATCTGATCAGTGCATTGTGGGGAGGTTGCCTCAGAATCTTCTCTGGATCATCTTGAACTCAGTGGAAGAAACTCAGAGGATATAAATGAAGTATTTTGCATGAAGTCAGCATAAAGAAATTTAACTGTACAACTGTACACTTTATTTCAGGCAACTCTTACTTGGGGGCCTTACTTGTGGTTTCAGATGCTAAGAGTAGCTACATCAACACTATCAGGTATGGGTTTATCAAGTGTTTGAATGTGTATATATAGGGCTAAATCAGTAAGAACTCTTAACACAGTCTGTTAGTCATAAAATGTATTCTGCAGTCTACAAAAACTTATGCCAAATAAAGCCTGCTATTCTTTAAAGTGCCACAAGACACTGGCTTTGCTGTTAACATAATACGACAGCTAACAGTTGGTAAAAAAATGCAGTGGGAAAACCCCAGTAGCCAGATGAAGTAGAAATCCATCATTCTCATGAAGTATCTGATGAAGTGGGTTGTAGTTAATTCAAGATTAATGTCTTAGTTTTTATGGTGCCACAAAACACTTTCTCTTTGCCCTTTAAAGTGATATTTAACCTGAATAAAAGTTTCGTTCTTTGAAAGCTGAAAGCTTTTTTCCTCAGACAGGAGGCTTGGCCAGCGTTGAGGCAGATGTTGAAAGCAATAATTGAATGCTGTTTCTCCTCGTAGAAGTATCTTGAGGGCAAGACCATAACATTACTGACACAATCTGTATATTTCAGGGCCTGCACTTCGCGAGTCTTACATGACTGAGGTGTATGTACCGATCAAAGATTAGTGAATCTAGTCTTCATTTACTGCGCTTATCATCTGTTTTGCTTTAAAAATATGATAAAAACATATTTGCAATAAGTTTAGTAGTAATTGCTTTTTTGTTAACTCTTGCCACCACCACCCTCCAATTTATTGGGACCCTCCTCTTTTCAGTATATTCCAGTATTTTTCAGTTAAAGAAACCATTAGACAAAAAAGATTAAAGGAATTAGGCAGGAATTATAGCCTAGAGAGATTGATTTTTTTAAAAAGCAAATGCTTTTGTAAAAATTGCAAGAGAATAGTTTTTCATACTAGACCACCATGATATACAGCGAAATGTATGGAATTCATGGAAAGTTAGGTTTAGGTTTGCTGCTTGTATTTTATATCAGGGCAAGTTTATGTACGAATATATGTGCACACACTGTATGAGCCTATATTTGATGCCAACAAACTGTACATGCTCTGTTTGTGGCTTCTTCCTTTCCTTATGTGGCAGAATGGTATTAAAAGGTCAAGAAACCCTGACCAGCTAACAAACGTGCCATCAGTATTTGTGCAGAGGCTATGTATGTCACTTCATATTATTATTTCCAGTGGCTTCTTGTATGCTGCTGGTTTCTCAAAGTACCAAAAGGAGGCGAAGGGCTATCCAAAAGAACAAGACTATCCATTCTAAGAAAATTAAACAGGATACAATTTCAGATATAGTTGTAAAATCTATTGTCAGTGAAGATTTTTCTAAAAAGCGTAGACAAACCTTTCTGCATGCTTGTAGGTATAAAGGTCTAGGGGTTAGACTCTGTGGATTATGCTAGCACTTTCTGTTTGATTTCAATAGGTTGTGTATGTGTTAGCCTTTGATTGTCAAACATGGAAAGAAAATATAAACAATTAAGAACAACCTTGCAGGTCCAACACTTTCCATCTATCAAAGTATAAAGAACTAAGGGAAACTGTACTCAGTAATTATGCTTGTGACATCTGTAATGTTCATGCATTTATGTTTGATTTATTCATTCAGTGTGTGACTTCCTTGGTGAAAAGATTGCTTCTGTTTTGGGAATCAGTACACCAAAATACCAGTATGCCATAGATGAATACTACAGGATGAAGAAGGAGGTGTGTATTTTTGTACTATCCTAATGGTATAGGGATTGGATATTTCCTTTTTCAAAAAGCATAATATGTTAACTTGATTTCTTAAAATGAAATATTAAAGAGGATTTTTAAAAAGTTATTTAAGAATTTCATCTTAACATCAGCACACTCTAATCTAGTTCAGGTACATTGACTCTCCTTTAATTATCAGGTCCATGATTTTCTCTCAGAGGCTTAGAACAGATCTCAGTCTCTAAAGGACACATGGTTTGTTCTAGGAATCTTTTGAGACTGACTTTAGTTTATATTATAGGAAAAAAAAACATTTTCACACTATTTAAAAGAAAGAGTAAAGACATCCCTTTTTTTTCCTTTTCCTTCTTCTTTGCTAAGATAAATGTTTATACTGATTTTAGTAAATAAACTTTTCAGCAATTGTTCATGATCTGAACAATATTGTGTGTGCGCACACGTGCCTTCAAGTTGCATGTCGACTTAAGGCAACTCCATGAATTTCATAGGATTTTCTTAGACAAGCAATACTCAGAGGTGATTTTGCCAGTTCATTCCTCTGAAAAATAGCCTGTGGCACCTGGTATTCATTGGCGGACACCCACCCAGATACTACCAACTTAGCTTCCAAGATTAGAAAGGATCTGGTGCCTTTAGCGTATTAGGGCACTGAGCATCTATTAAATCTATTTTAGGTGCTTGAATACTATTTTTTACAGTCTATTATAGATGTGGAGAAAATAATGCTTTGAATTTTTTTCCATATCTGTTCCAATATAATGACCTTTGTTTGGTCATAGTACACTGTGCTGCCAGTGGTCTTACTGACAAACACATCAGTTACAGCTAGTCTTTTATGTTCAATTTATACCATCTGATGGCCACTTGAAAGAGTTGTTTGATAGCAAAAGACTGAATCAGTGATTTGAATATTTGATGTTCTTTGTTGAAATAAATATTCAAGTATGTTAACAGGTTTAGGAATTGGGAAGATTTGCCAATTTTAAAATATGTGGATTCTCCTCTCCCTGTTTTTTAGGAAGAAGAGGAGGAAGAAGAGAACAAGATGTCAGAGGAAGCAGAAAGGAGGTTTCAAGAGCAGCAAAATCAGAATCAAGAAGGGACGTCTGTTCAAACAGCCCAACCAGAAGCTACCCCCTGCAGTACTTTTGTGAACCTCAACTTTGAAACTGAAGGAGATCGTCTGCCTGTTATGGAAAATAAGCAAGAAATTACTCCTATGTCTGCTTAAGAATGAGGATGTTGCATAACAATATTCCTTATTTCTTAAGTTGTCAAAATGTATAGTTCCCTTTATGCATGTTTAGTGGAATGTAATTTATTTTAAGATGGGGGAAGGGAGAGTTTTCAGTGTTTCTTCAGTCAACACCTGTCTAATAAAGGCTAAGACATTTTACTGGTATTTTACTATGAGATTATGAAATGCAACTAATTGGGATTTAAACTGATCTATCTATGCAGAACAAGTGAAAAGTCTTTCCTGAACATCTTGTGCCTTATTGACAGTTGTGAACTGATAATTGTGCTTTATAGTTTAAAGTCTGTTATGTGTTTATAAAGTTACTTATTATGACCAAGGTGGAATCTTCCTACACTAATTGAAACTAACTCACAAGGTATCTTTGTGACTTAGTTTAATTTATTGTCACTATTGCATGTGCATACTCATACAATGTAAAATAAGGTGACTTTGTTAATGCCTCGTAAATAAACAAACAATTGTATATAAATGTCTGAAAACTGTCTTGCAAAGGACAGTCTTGTCAGTAGGCCCCTAAAGCACACTTTTAACTACTTAGGCAGAAGAGGGCTGTGAGCATCTAGTTAGCTGACTGTAACCTCTCATTATACTAAGGGAAGAAAGTCTAGTATTTAGAAGGTTTAAAATTTGATTTATCTGTATCAGGAATGGGGAACTTGTAGCCCTAGACAAAAGTTGAGGCCTCACACACCCTCTGCCAGAGGTCACTTCTGATTTTGAAAAATAGCTTTCCTTGGACCTAAAGCATAAGATGGGGACAAGTAAAAAGGGAAATTGGTAGACTAAAATTCCTCCTTAGAGGTTTTTTTTTTATATAAAAAAGAACCAGGAGTGTGATGCTGGAGCAACAAAATAAGGCCGGAGTGGTTATGTGTTGGGCTGCACTTTTCCCACCCCTGCCCTACACAGTGGCTGGTGAAATAACAACACTGTTTCTTCTCAGGCAGCATGGCCATCAGTCATGGATGAGAGGACTTGATAGTCCAGCAAGATATGGAGAGTCAGATCCCCCACACCTAACTTACACAGAAGTAGTCTGAAGAGAGATAAGCGGATAAAACTCACTGAGGAGCTACATGTTGAAAGAATGATCTCTTCATCTAGTGAAAGCGAGGAACACTTAATAGCTTTTGCCACTTCTCTGAATTCAAAACTAGGCTCAGTTACAATGGTTGAATTTGATTTTTGTATTCAAAGTATTTTTGAAAAATGAATTTGAGAACTGCGTGTCATGCCAGTATGGGGGTGGGAGTGGGGAATGTCTAGCTAGAAATCTCTTCCCCCTGACCAAGGACTGCTAAGAATCTGCTGTTGCTTGTAGAATTAACTTTTCTGTAGACAATCCATACTAATTCTCACAAAACATCTGCAGTGCAAATGTATGTAGATAAAGAAAAGGATTTAAGGGCTATGTGCCTGAGACACAAAGGGATGTATTCAGCAAAACCGCCTCTCTCTACAAGCACTTCCTGGCTATAGTTCAATATTTAAATAGTTTAAGATCCCTTCTCCACTGTATCTTGGCTCCTTTTTTGTATAATATGATGCTGTATAGACTATGTAAGGATTTCAGAAGAAAATGTGCAGTATAGTCATACTATATTGCACTGTCCACAGGGAAGTAAACCTGTCAGAACACTAGCCTGAAAAACACAGAGAGAAAGCATATATACACTTTTTCCTCCCTTGTCCTTATCAGGCACATGGTTAAAAAGAAAAGTCTCATTTAGGATTCTCTTCCTTCTTTTCCCTGCCTTTTTTTTTTTTTGTAAAGACAAGATTTAACAAAAGGCCATCAGAATCTGTTTTGAAAGAAGTCTTAAAGTATGTTTCCTTTTGGATTAGAGAATTGTTAATTTCATTTAGCAAGTGTCCACTGTGGCAAGCCTGTTTAAATCTCTGCACAGGATAAAAAACCCACTGAAGCATCACAATTAATTAAATGTTATGGTTGACCAGGTCTGTAACTTTTGCTAGCCAAAAATGTTCTTGCTGTATGAACTAGGGAAGGGCTTACTGCCATGAGGTTCTTTTTGTCACTGTGCCTTATCTTTGATATTTCTTTCAATATATGCAAGTCGTACAGAAGTGGTTACTTTTTCTTGCAATTACATTAAAATTATATTTAATTTTAAATTAGCTGTGTTCAGAGTTGTTTTTACAGGACTTGCAAAGGTTTGCTTTGAATGCACCAAGTAAAATATGCAGGAGCAACTGCTGGGATTCTAACCCAAACATTTACCGTACTATGGCTGCAATCATACATGTTTCCTCAGACATAAAACCAACTGAGTACAAAGGGATTCATACAACTGGGACAGTAATGTTTCATTTTTCAGAAGACAGTTTTTTCCCCTATAAAAATAGTGTATTTATTTTCACGTTTTGAGACATTCGTGGCAGTGTCTATACATCATCACATAGAAAGAAGACTTAATTATGCTGATCAGACCTCACACCTGGGAGCAGTGTTAGACTACAGCTCCTATTGCTTCTAACAAGCACAGCCATGCTGGCTGGAGATGATGGTGGTTCTAGGTACCAAGTTGGGAAGGACTAATTTACAGTAACAGCTATTTGCCATAGTAGTAGTAGTAGCCTTATGTCATGGTCTGACTGCTGTTTTGGCAGGATGTTTCACTGATCAATCTGACAGGTACTTACATGCATTGCATTTTTTTTTATATAATCTGAGTTGATACTATTTTTGAGTTGATTCTATTGATAGTAATGTAATTGGTATTTTATCAGATATGAAACAGCTTCTTGTACATGCACAAGATTAGAAAATGGTCTCTAGCAGACAATTCAACAATACACAGCTGTTCAGGCCCATAATGTCCAAATGGTATACTTTGTCTAAACCAGAAGATTTCTTACTGTTGTAAATTCAGGAATTATTTCAATAAATGTAAGTTTACCAGTAAGTCACTAGCTATTTAATGACACATTTTCCAATAAACAGTAGTACTTTCTTCGCTGTCTTTTTGGCTTCACATAAGATCCACTGCACAAGCTTGTACAGAGCTTTAATTCTGCCCATCTGGGGCTACATGGAAGTTTCATTGATTTGAGTAATGAATATATTGTTCGGTTTCATATTGCCACTGTATCAGTTGGGCATATCTCCATGGATACAGTCTATTCCACTTAAGTCATGTGTCATCAAGATCTGTTGTGCTGTCATTATCACTGGCTACAAGAACCTCTCTGTTCTCATAGGTCCAGAAGCCATTAAGATCAATTAAAATGCTAGTGACTGTGTCTCCTTGGCTACTGTTGATTAAGTCCTGAAGGGAGATTTTGTAAGGATCCTTTGGCTTCACCATATCAAAGATTTCATCCTAGAAAAATCAAACAAAAATTAAGACATTGGTTTTAAGTTAGACAGTAAGGTGACCAAAATATAAACTTGGCACATCAGTTCAAGGTAATTTATTTAATGAAAAATTACTGAATAATACTGAATTTCACCTTTTCATGCTTCATTGTTCAGCTCAAGCACATTCCTGCTGAAGAATATAAAACTGCACACCCACAGGATGTATTTACACTTGACCTCAAAAAGATAATCAAAAAGATAATCAAAGGTAAACTGATGCAGTAAATTTCTTTACTGCTGTATTTTACACACTGCATGAGTAAATGTTGAGAGCCATTCCTTCTTAACAGCCAAGACAAGGAGCAGAATCATCAGCTCCCTGATGGTCTGTCAATAGACTCAGTGAATGTAAGGTTAGGAGACGTGTATACCAAACAAAGATATATTCATAAATTGTTGCAGGTGGCAGCTGTATAAAATGTTGACAGTAGTTTTATATGGGTTGGATTCCCCCCCCCCATTCCAAAACAAATCTCTCCACGTCTATCAAAAATCTTGCCCCACGTTTTCTTTGTGAAAGGGAAAGGAAGAATAGCTTCCGGTATTTTAATAATTGTGAAACTCTGTCACCAAGGATGAATTATGTTTAGACCACTTTGAAGGATAAAAGCCACTCAAGGATGTGCTTAAGATAACTTTAGTGGCTGCTATCCAATTTAGGGACACTAGCTCTCATTTTTCCCTAACTGTGCTGTTATGTATAAAGAGTCTTGCTTCATTTGCAGAAAATCAGACATGTCCAAACATCAATATGAACTCCTTTTAAGCTTGATTTAGAGCTTAAAGGTATTTTGGCATTTTCTTGGGCCAAGACCTTTTTCTTCTCAAGCAGAGTCTATCCAGTATGATTAAAGAGTAAAGACTTGACATTTTTCTCTCCATGAACATTGGATTAGATCGAGACCATTAGGTTCTAGGCAAGGGATTTTTCTAACCCTGCTACATCATGCAGTAGAGTTGTTTCACAGAAAGTTTTACTCACACAGTGACCTAAATATAACATATATTACAACTTCAAAAATGTAAAAAGTATATGCATGTTGCAATACTACAACATCAAAATTTTAAAATGTGTATGCATGTAGATAAAAAAAATCTACTACATGCAGTATCAAAATAACGTTTAAAATCATTTAGTAAAATAGTTAGGCTAAGAAATATATATTATAAACATGAGCCTGCCTAACTTGATGATCTTCAGGGAAGGCATTCTCTCCATCCTGTCATGGTCACGGGTATATTTGGTGAGGACGAGGCAAGAGAACATTCCCAGTGGCTGCTCTCAAGTTGTGGAACTCCCTTCCACTGCTCTACCCTCTGTTCATTTTTTTTTTTATTTAGGCAGACCTTTGCCTCCTACTTAACTTACTGCGGCAGAATGATTTTTTTAATTGGGTGTGTCATGCTTTTATCTTTTTTACTGTGTAAAGTGTTTTTAAGCTGTTTTAATTTAGTACTTTTAATAGAATTGTTTTTTAATGGTTTTTAACATTTACATAAACAACATTTTAACTGTACTTTATTTTAATTCATTGTAAGCTGCCTTGCATCCCATACAAGAGAAAGACAAGATAATTAATTAATTAATTGAATAAGATTTTAAGTGAAAGAGAGAATGTGCATTTATTAGTTACACAGGCATATCTCAATTAACAAAGATTCTGACAAAGAAGTTCCTTTTTTGAAAGTCTTTTTATGTTTGCCCAGCCACCCTTTTCCTTCTTGTCCTCTGTCTAGCTGGAAGCTTTTCTCAAGCAAAATCAGCAATGTAAATATAATGAAAAAGGCCTGAGAAACATAACCTTTCAGAGTCAGTAAATGATGAGTCAGTCTGCAGTAAATTAAGCAATAAAGCCTGAGTGGGAAATAGCTGGCAAAAGAAAATGAGAGGTTGATACCTATAGTGAACAATATTCTTTTTTTTCCCTTCAAATTATATTTATTAAACTTATATAAATAAAATACAAATAGGATTTTCCCAAATATTGTTCTTTCAACATCAACAACGGATTTCTCCCAAAACATCTTACATTTAAATTGTACATATTTACAATCATGAAAGTCTTTTAAATGTCACTTCGTTGTTGATCATATTTTAGATCCTGTTAACACTTTTAAACTTCCTTGTCCAAGAGTAAGGACGATAAAATATGTCCCAAAATTATCCAATGTGATATTCGTTGGTGTAATAACATGTTTTATCTTAGTATACTTATTAATTTAATAGAATCCAACTGTGAAAAAATATATACATTTTAGTCTCATAATAAATATTCTATATCATGTATGCTTGTTATTTCTCTTTCACAAGTTTGGTTTTAATTTTTTTTTACCAGTCACTCATTTGGTCCTCTATAACGTGTACACTACATAGTGAAACCTGTTATAGCTAGTTTACCCAATGTTTTTTCCCATAAGGGTGAGATTAGGTTCCAGATCTTCTTACTTTGGTTGGTCGAGTTGTAAGATATAATTTCTGTCAGTCTATCTAATTCTGTGGTTTCATATAATTTCATTAGTCAGTCATCGATTGATGGTGTCATTGCATCCTTCCATCTCCGTGCTAATATGATTCTGGCTGTAGTTATCATGTATAGTAATGCTTTTTTTTTTGTTTTCTTCAATAGTTTCAGTTGGGGGGAACTATCTATCATCTTCAGCAGATATATTTTTGGGCATAATGGGAATTGCACATTTAAGACTTCTGTTATCTTCCCATGAATTTGCTTCCAGAATCTTTTTATCAAAGAGCATCTCCACCAGGTATGATATAGAGTTCCTGTTTCGTTGCATTTCCAGCAACTATGATTTTTATTATTTGTCATTTTTGCTATCTGCAGCGGAGATAGATGCCATCTATAAAGTAGTTTGTAATAGTTCTCCCTTAGTTTAGCTGCTTTCACCAATTTCAGAGTGCTATTCCAAGAATTTTCCCATTCATCTAAGGTTATGGGGGATTTCAGGTCTTTTGCCCATTTAATCATGTTCTCTTTTACTAGGTCTTTTTCTTGGTTGAATCTTAATAGTAATTTATAGATTTTCCCTGTTTTGTTATTGACGTTATCCAGCAAGATTTTGTCAAATTCTGTGGTTTTATATTCAATGCCATATAATTTTTTGTCTATCTTGACTTTTTCTAGTAATTGTCTGTGGAGAAGCCAGTGTGTGTTGTATCCTTCTTTTATCAGTTCCTCTTTGGTTTTAAGTTCAGCTGAGTCGCCTTTTATCTTTAGAAGATAGTGAATGATATTCTAAGAAGCCTGAAGGAGCAACCCACAACCATTGGGATAGTCTCTCACGCCAATTAATCAAAGCAGGAAGCAGAATTCCAAACTGTTTATTCTGCTGCCCCTTTCTCTTTCCCTTTCAGTTTTATTACATAAGCTCTTGCATGCTGCCAGGTTTGGCAATCTCCTATATGAAGAAATAAAGTAGATAAAAAATGGAGAGATAGTTGTTTTGCTTTAAACAGCCACAAATGTGGATGGTTTACTCCTTTAGTCCTCCTTCAGTAATCATTCATGGTAGGTATCAGCCTCTTATTTTCAGGAGGGCTGAAGGAGCAATCCACAATGACTGGAAGATACCCAAGCTGAATCACAAGCAGGAATGGCTATTTGGTTCCTTAATTACTGCATGTAAAACACTTTGCGCAAATGCAGCCTGTTGTAATCTACATGTGTCCACTTTATAATGCCTGAGAAATATTGATGGCTCTTTCCATCCTGCTGCTTCACATACTTCTTCTAATGCAGATGTTAACCTGAATGCTGTTGTAGTTGCCATCCATCTTGTCAAATGAGCCCACTCTTGTTGTGGTCTTAGCATATGCGAACAATCATAGCACAAGTAAATGTAACCTTTCAGCAATCTTGAAATCATTACTGTAGTAGTCTTGAATCACAATGTTCTTGGATGAAATAATGTTTCAGCCACAGTGATGTCCTACCCATTGTGGTAACTGTGACTGAATGTCCCACAAATGTTGCAGCATCATATCATGTGCCTGTCTCATACTTAAGTTCTTTTTTGTAACCTTTGCAATGCTCTGTAGACTGTTTGAACACTTAGATTCTCTGAATCCAGAACTTCCTGAACCCATAAAATGGCTACCATCGCAAACACTGAAATTGCAACTGATGCTCTAACGGACAGTGCTGAAGCTTCAAAAAGCTTTCTCAAAGCTGAATCAATTCTTTTTTTCATCTACATCCTTTAAATCAGCATTTCTCAACTGGGGGCCATATGGCTCCCTTGGGGCCCCCAGGCTATTCTAAGGGAGCCATAGGTGAAAATCACGTAAATGGGGGGCCAGAGAGGGAAGTGAGAAGTGAAGAAAATAGAGAAGTGACCGAGAAAAGAAAAAAGAAAACAGAGAAGTAGAGTAAACAGAGAAGTGATTGTGCTTCCCAGTGGATGGATCGCCACTTGCACTTTGTGGCAATGTCGCTTCCACGTCCTTCTCCCTCCCACTTCCACACTCCACCATTGTGCACACCAAGCTGTCCGCATCTTGTTTGTCACGGGCAAGGTGTGTGGCTGCAGCAGTGTTAGTGTGTAGGGTGCTGTTTCTCTGTGCAAGTATTACTGTGAAAGGAGATACGTTGCTGCATGCAAGATTTCTGCATGTAATCTTCAGGTATTTTTAGTCATTGTGTTTGTCATTCCTTTTGGGGTTGCTGTGTTCAGTTGCTTCTCGTCATAAAGATCTATCGAGATCAGACATAATTTTTCATTTGCCTTTGTTCAGATGTTCTAATGCTGTTTTATTTCTGAGAACTGATCTTATTATTTTGTAGTTGCAAACGTAAGCAAAATTAGTCTGCATCTGTATCGAATTTCATTTTTTTATATTTAGATACCCCATGGCTACCTCCGCAAAAAAGAAATGCTGACAAAATTCAGTTGGGTATCTTGGCTACAGATTTATTCCGTCACCACAAGGCTGCACGATACCTTTGTGTTTGATATGTATGACCACACTTTCCAGTGAGAGTATGCATTAATGTAAGTTGCAGAAGCATTTGGAAATGTCTCATAAAGACAAGAAGGATAAACCACTAGAATATTTTCAAGCGTTGCGAGATAAATTTGAAACCAGACTTACATTGAAGAAAATGTTTGTTCAGAAATTGGTTTTAAATGACAAAGGTTCAATTGCATCTTATGAGATATCCAAACTGATAGCCAAGGAAGGAAAACCACACACTATAGGGGAATCCTTGATTTTGCCAGCAGTGTCTATTGTTATTTCAACCATCATGGACCAACATGCTCATGAAATTATCGAATCCATCCCTTTGAGCAATTCATCAGCGTTGAGGTATATTGATGAAATGGCAGAAAATGTTGAAAACCAACTAGTCTCACAGTTACAGAAGTTTGCTTTGCAAACTGATGAATCATGTTTACCAGATAACACAGCAATACTGACGGCTTAAGTTAGATATTTGCACAACAATAAATTGAAAGAAGAAATGCTATTTGCTTGAAAGCTTAAAACAGACACTAACGGTGAAACAATTTTTGAAGAAGTAAAGAGGTACTTCAATGAGAAAGATATCCCACTCATGAACATTCTGACCTACTGATGGTGCTGCTTCTATGACAGGTAGATACAGAAGATATATTGCATATTTGAAAGGTGTTGTGCCAAAAGTATTCTGTATTCACTGCATACTTCACTGACAACACTTGGTTTCAAAAACACTAGCAGGGTGTTTGCATTAATCTCTACAGACTGTAATAAAAGCAGTAAATTTAATTAAATCAAATGCACTTCAAGACCGCTCATTTCAATAGCTTTGCGAGGACAGTAACGAAGACTTCACATGCTTATTATTGCATATAGAAGCCCACTGGCTGTCCAAAAATAACTGTCATTTTGTTGCTTTGTGGGACTCAGTTGTGACATTTTTCAGAGGCGAGGAAATGAAAGAAAATATGACCTTCGCTAAATGTGATCTATTGGACCTGTGTGATGTCTTTAAAAAGCTCAACTTGTTAAACAAACAACTACAGAGCAGGAATTGTGAACTTTTTTCAAGCAAGGAGATTACAGGGTTTCTTGGAAAAGTCAAGCTGTATGCCACCAATATTGGACATCGAGAATTTGCACAGTTTCCCTCTTTGGCAGCAGTTAGTGATGAATTCAAAGATGCTGAAATAATTGTGTATGTGAATAATTTGAAGCAGCTTTATAATGATATGGAAGTTCGTTTCCGTGATCTGCTGGACATGGATATTCCAGCCTGGGTAGTTGATCCATTTTCTGTGAATGCTGCTGACGCTGATGTTTCTTTGCAAGAAACACTCATAGAGCTACAGAGCAATATAGCAGCCAAAGTAACTTCCAGTCAAGAAAAACACCATTTTTGGAAAAAGAGTACAATATCTAAAAAATTTCCACAGCTTTGGGATAAAGCAAAATTGTTTTTCATGGCATTTCCTACTTTGTATTTGGTAGAATCAGGTTTCAGTTGTGTGAATTATTTACTCAGCCTAACATGGAATCGCCTTAACGTAATGGACAGAGGTGATCTTCAGTTATCCCTCACAGCAATAGAACTGGATATAAAAAAGCTTGTTTCTGGTCATCAAGCTCAAGGGTCATATTGATTGAGAAATACTTAAAGTATAAATTTTTACGTAATAGCATTTTCTATAAATTATAAATAAAACAAGTTCTATTTACAAACAAAACATTACATAACTACCTTTCTACCTGTAGGACAGGGAGGCCACAGGAAGGAAACAAGATCAGAAGGGGGCCATCACTGGAAAAAGGTTGAGAAACACTACTTTAAATATGTGCTCCCTTCCATGAGTTGATAACATTTGAAATTAAAGCTGAGACAGGACCATCAACCAATGGAACAGCCAATTCTGCCACTGTTTTTTTTCTCCTCAAATGCATACAACTTTTTTTATTGTAACCTAAGAATTTGTTTTAAGAGCTGTTTCCTATTCTGACTCAATTAACTCTGTAAATCTATATAAGAATTTCTAAATTCTTTGATGGCCTTTTTGGCTACATTGCCATCACCTTACTTTTCTTTTCCTTTTCCTTACTTTCACCCTGTTCCGGCTCTTCCAGACCCAAAGTAACTAGTATTTTTTAAGCAGTCCTCTGAAACTGTCAACTTCAAATAATCTCCTTTTATTTTGTTCTCTTTCAGATTCCCCATCAGAAGACTGCATGTCATCCAGATTTGACTTTTTCCCTCATCTTGTAACTTTATCTCCTGAGAGCTTGTGTCTTCCCCTTCTGACTCTAAATTTGACATTTCATCATTTTTAAGTATTTTGAATACTTAAAATATCTTTAAGAGAGATTTGTTTTGTTTTCTCTGTGTATTTCTTTGATTCTTCTGCTTTGATTGGACTGTTGGCTCCATGATGGTAACTGATGTTTCTGTTGAATTCCTTGTTCTGCCAAGGAATGCTTTTCTCTTCTACCAAATAAATGTTCCAAATTCATTAATTATAAATTGTCATCATTATTAAAATTCATTGTACTTAAATTAGTCTGAGACATCAATTTCATGTTATTGAAATCCATTACACTTGATAAATTTTGATCTTTGAATGTATGTTGCAGTCTTACTTCCATTTTTGCATTATTTCCTTCACTATGCTTTTCATCGCAAAGCTATCATAAGGTTGTTGCTGAATGGAAGCAGTGTGCTCTGCTGAAGTAGTGTTATCAGATCCTTGTGTCTGTACCTGAGGCTGTATCTGTGAGATCATGATATTCAGGTAAGTTATAAACCTGTCCTGCAACTTGGTTATGTGGTTTGCTTTTAAAGGACTCACTTTCTCTACTGAGTTGAGTTATTGCTTCATAGTTGTTGCCCTGGCTGACATTCAAACCATGTGCCCATGCATTCAACGCTAGGTTTCGCTGAGTGGCTGAAAGCTCTTTCTGCCCTCCCTTTTGCCTGGAATCTTCCAATTCAAGATAGTGACCAGAAGTTGTGACTCTGCTTGATTCAACTGACCTCTCTTTCACCCTTTGGAGAACATGGCACGGTGTAAGTCTTCATTTTCTCCCTATTTTTATTCTTTTTAAACTTTTTGGACTTTTGGAAAGTAATTAAGTTATATCTTACTGTTATGATTTTTGAATCTGAGTGCTGATGAGGGGGGTCACCCATCTGTATTGCTTTCACTCGATGACAGGAAAAACTTAAGACCAACTTGGAAGCCTGTTCAGAGGTGCACCTCTTAATACCCAAATGAATGGCAAAATAATTCTTTTCTTGCTCTGTAGCTTTCATGCTTGCAGCTAATTAAGGGGTTGTAATGGTTGATTTGTCATCCAGCAGCTTCTTCTTTTTTACTGTTGAGGAAAGAAGCTCCTTCTTGTCACAATCTAAGTTGGAAGTTTTTCTTTTACTTTTCCAAATCTCCGGTAGGTGCCATATTCTATTAGCCAATATTCTATACCTGATTAGTTTTGGTCTAAGTTATATTTTAATATGACAGAAAGAGAGAGAGAGAAATTTTCTGTCAAAGAAGTCATGTCCAGGTACACATCTACTTCATCGACTGGTTATTAACTATCAAACACGCATTTCTGTCACACATATTAAATAATGTATGTAAACACATCTAACCTTGACATCCTGAAAAGAAACTGGCTCTTGTCCATGGATTTTCATTTGTTCTTGAATAGCCTATGGCAATCACATAGATTAGAGAGCATAAAATAAACAAGAAAGCGAGAGTGAGTTCAAGTAAGTAACTATGCCCTTGATAAAACTATATTCACTTAAATTATAATCACTAGCCTGATGCAAAGATACATAGGTGACAAACAGTGACCATTACATAGCCACTGTCATCTCTGATATGAACAAAGAACATTGCCTTATATTATAGTACTCTGCAGGGGCTTTAGGGATTAACAAACAAGTATGGAGGGGAATATGCTAGCCTGCCCTTCTGTCATTGTCTGAAATGACCGGTCTGAAATAGAGAGCTCCAGTAGATTGATTTGAAACTCTGGAAAAATCAGGGTTTAGAAACTAATGGAAACCCTCCATGGTTCCAAGAGATCCTCTGCTTCATGTTTGTTTTTATGAAAGCCAGGGATAGAAAATTCTTGGGGCTCCAGGGTCATACTGGCCCCATGGGACCGTGGAGGGCTGCAACCCCCCCTCAATTTTTTCACCCCCTAAAGGGCATTGGGACAATATGCTTTTCGCCTTCTCAGAGCCATTTTACACCCAAGAGATGCCCTTTTATCCAAAAGGAAGTAATCTGGGCTATTTCCTTTTGGACAAAGAGAAACCACTTGGACCTGAAACCGCCTGAGGGAGAGAAATGTGGCATAATTGTCCACACATTCTCCCAGGGGGCATTTTGAACAAAAACTGGGGACTCCTAGGGGTTCACATGCAGCCTGCACTTTCCCTATCTTGGATAGTGATGATAGAAAGGACAGGGCTAGATCATTATCCTCTGCTCCTGTCTGCTTAACTGCAAAGGAGAAGGCCTGAATAGGCATTTAGGCTGTGCATATAATCCATTATTGCTCACCCTAACTGGCAAAGTCCTAGATTAAGATCTGTTCCACTTTGACTGGAAATACTGGATACTGAACTGGGGATGTTAAACACTTAGCGAGGACTGCTGTCCATTATCAGCAACTCAGAAAGTTCTGTGAACTGCACCCAGTCCCATTTGACCCTTTGTGTGAATGGTATGCAGGGTCTGAATTCACTCCTCTCCTCTGCAAAACAGGTGACCAACGCTATCAAAGGGCTGACCATCTGTTCTGACTATGCGCAGCAATTCCCAGCTCCCAGCCTGTTTTGAAGAAAAGAGTTAGAAATGAGGCAGGCAGCATGCCTCATTGTTAAAATAAGCTTTTAACCTCAAACTTTGAGACGAACTGTAAAGTGTATGCTGGAAAAAGAAATAATTGGAAGATGAAGGGCCAATTGATGTTTGTTACAGAAGAATTAATCTGCTTCCTGCTGCTAAAAGAACACAGCTTTGGATGTATTCAACCTGCAGAGCATTTACTATAAAAGCTTTGAAAGCGTTCCAGATTCCACCCTCCCTCCTTTTTTTTTTGGTGTGGAAACCCTTGGTTGAATTATTCTACTCCTGAATGATTAGAAGCAAATCCTTTTATTAAGCAGGCACCAAATTGGAGGTGATCAATATTAAGAAGACAGTGGTTTTACAAACGAGACTTCAAGTGGTTTTTGACTGCTGAAGTCCAAACAAAATGACACTTGAAAGGATTTTTGACAGTGAAATCACTGTTTTATCAGGAGGATGTGCTCTATTAGAAAAGGACTGGATCAAAAAGTTACAGAGTTATATGTTTTGCTATCCACTGTGGCTTGTAACACACATTTCTCCTGCTCCAGAAACAATTAATATGGCTTTTCTAGTGATATATCAAATAATATAATTGGGACTTAATATAGGAACTCAGATCTCTTTAAGTGTGCAAATTCGCAGTGTTCAGAACAACTATAAAGTACTTACTTGCTGGCAACAGTAATCATAGTTATAGATTTGTCTTTAGAGCAGGATCATCTGAATAACTTCCAGTGAGTGACAAAAAGATTAGAAAGTGCACAGTGAAGTGCACATATACAGTACTGTGGAAAAGGTGCCTCAAGTAGAAGGCAATAACATTTTCTCTATGACAGCTAATGAATAGAAATAATTAACATCCTATAGATATTCATCATTAGGAACTATTATCTTGAAAAAAGAAAGCTGAGTTTTACGGAAAATTTTCAGTTTGGCAAAACCTGATATTTAATTAAAATCACAGCAGTGATCTTCTTTATGTAAGATGTGTTCTGAAAACACATTTTGAATTCTTCCCTTTTTAATGTCAAGTTTTAAACATTTGTACCTTTCTTAAAAGTTGTCAAAAACCTTACAGTGAATACTGGCAGTTTAAAGCAATTGCCTGCTGATCTCTAAGTAGAGGCACAATGGCTGTAACAACACATGTACAAGAAATGACCTACCTTTACAAAAAGGGACTTACCCTAAAGAAATAATTAAGGGAAAAGACATTCAGGTATCCTTTGTTCTCTATATCAAGCAGTTTGAAAATATACTGCAAAGCTGCAGGCTCCTTTCTGTTTTCTAATGCAAGTACAAAGTCCAGGTACGTCTTATAGTCCTAAAAGCAGATGCAATCATGTTTATTATAGTCCTCTTTTTAAACTGATTTTGCAAGCAGAACATAATTGGTGGCTATTTCCTTGTAGGGGAGCAGTTAGTTTTCACTGAAAGACAGCGTGAAATAGAAAGAACTGCTGAGGGGGAAAAGGTGTGCAAAAATACTTGAATTTTTACTGGACAGGCAACATACCCATAGATTTTATCAAAGCTACTAGACAGCTTGTCCCACTATTCAAATTAATCAGAGAACATTTAAACAAAAGTCTATCACATTCTTCCAACCTGCCAACCATCATCCAATAAGGGAAAGCTGAATTCATGTTTTAAGACAATTAAAAAAAATCTCTTTAGTCATTTAATTCACTTGATGGATGTTGTAATGTATTTTATGGGCAAATGTCCTAAATCATTTTAGTTTCATTAGAAGTTACTCCAGCATATCTCAGTGACAACTTGGGTCTAATATGGAAAGCAGTATACAGAAATGAAAAGTGATCAGTATTATTTAAAAATGAAAAGCAGCTTTCAAAACATACCCCAGTTCTGTAACTAATTTGGGGATCTAGACAGTTGCCACTTTGCTGATTAGCTTTAATGACCATGATCACATAAACATCAGAATGGGTAAAGGCTGTGGATAATTAAAATGAATTTGGTATTAGCAGCTTTATGCTATTAGTTTCAAAGAATAATACGTTTCTTGCTGTTCTTGCTTTTGGCAGCAAGAAGCCACTGTCCTCCCTGTCACAATGAGATTCCTTATTCAGCTAGTTTCTTAGACAGTTATGAATTCACAGCGTATGGTTTTCAGCTGCCATTCAAATGAGAATATTGCATTCATTTTATTTAGTTAATATTCATTTAATGTTACAGACTTTAAAAACTGGAGGAGTTCCAATGAAACACACACACACACACACACACACACACACACAAAACTTTTAAATAAAAGGCAAGACATTACTACTGTTATGCCTGCAATACAATAGGAGTACCATTTCTCCATCGTAAGTCAGACACTCCTGGAAGACACGGTCCAAAAATATGTTGGTTAAAGTCCCCGTTCCATAGCGAGACAATTCCTCTTTGCTAAGCATACCATTGTGATCTTTGTCAAGATTTAGATACTGGCCTGCAACAGGAATGGGAAGGTGGAAAAAGGAGAGAGAAAAGATTGCAAATGCAGCAGCAAGTTTTCATATGAATTTAGATAATAAGGATAAAAAGTAAACATCAAACTATCACATTCTATTACTTAACGTTTTAGGTTACAAAACATATCCCTCTACAGCACTGAATATGTATTCCAGGAAGATTTCCACCCAATGGAGCCAGTTTTTAAGGGCACATGGGGAGAATGTGGGTGATTCTGCTAAAGGAAATACCCTGTTGGATACTGGCCTGTTGCTATACTACAATATTTTAAATTTGTAGTTGAGAAAACTGATTTTCACAGCATGTGTTGACAAGGGCATTTGTGTTGACAAGGGCAAACTTATACTGATGGTTACCTGGGCTGTAGAAACCTATGTAGCACAGCAGTAATAGTAGTATTTACAAGAGAAGCCTGCAACAAAATGTTGCAGTGCAGAATGCTACTCTTCAGAAGTTCATCTAGCAAACAGTACACTTTTCCAAGATTTATAGGAATAAAAGCAAAGAATCAATCCCTACATAGCAAATACAGAACAACTACATATATAATACAACACAAGTACAGCAATTCTTCTCATATTCTTTGCTATTATTTAATAGAAACTTTGTTCAGGGGCAATCCCTACCAACAACTATCATCTACCGCCTGGATCAACATTGAAAGCACATTCATGGTCTACTGAAAGCACATTCATGGTCTATTGAAATAGCTATATCAGTTTGTACTATTTACATATCAAATAAAAGGAAACATCTTTCACCTTTAAGAAATTTTAGGTTGCATGTCAGTTTTTTGTTCAAAACAACATCTTATCCTCTATAAAACCATGAATACTTATCTTACCTATTTGCTAATTTCCTTGCAATATCTAGCTTCCCAGCAGATAAAAATACTGACATGCATTAAAATCAAAATACTGTATGTGGAAGATGCTCATTTCCACTGAGGAAAATGAAAGAAGCAAGAGTTCAAAATGCAATTGTACTGACTGATTACTGACTATAATTACTGCATTTAAAATATTTTTCTAATATTGAATGTCTTTGAGCATTCAAACTATCTATGCATTAGACTTCAAAATTAATTACAGTTCCTCCAAAAATGTCATCTCTGTACAGTTGTATATACATTTTTTTAACTGTCATGGAAAAAAATCTAAGTGCTTTTGAAGTCCAACGTTTCCTCTAGCTCTGATCAGGGATTATTATATTTGGTTTCCCATAAAATTTTTGAACATTTTTTCTTGAAATTCAGTTTCATATATTTTTTTACAAAAAAGTGATATCAAAGTCTTAGTACACGAACATGTTTCCACAAGTTCAATCTCTTCAGTTAATACAACTGATCTCAACTCCCCTTCTCTCTGTTTATGATCAGTAACAAAGGTTACTAATAAAAATTCTCAGAATATTTTCCTTCTCTCCATTTCTGTTGCAGCTGATTGTCTATTAACAAGCTGCCCTGCCATATGAATCTCTAAGCCTATCCAAAAAGACAAAGTTTTAAGTTGCACTTTGGCCATGGAATTGTCTTTCACTGTCCTTAGTCCAAAAATCAGAATGTGCTAAGAATGGTCAAACTGATGACAGCAGGAATGCTAGTATCAAACAGTGAGAACCTTCCTGATAAAACTATTGTCCATACTATTTACATTTTTCTTATTACATGAATTATAAGAATGAATGGGATACTGCTAGTGCCTCCAGCCATCATTTATATTTTGGTCCCTGAGACAGCTTCTTCTTCCCCAAGCAGCTGAAGAGCCTGTTTTATTTAAAGAGTAATAATATAAATCCAGATTGGGAAAAGCCAAATCTCTGTTTATGAATTTTTACACTCACTTTCTACAAACTATCATTTACTGCCATGTCTTACATTTTCCCCATGCTGGCTGCAGTAGAATCATTTGAGGGAAAAAGTTGGACAATGTATATTTTTTAATTAAAACAATGCAACCAAACATTGACAACTTTAATTCTTTCCAGTGTTTTAATTTGGTGGTTATCCAACGAATTTGTTTTATAGTTTCTGAGCAGCGATTTATGTTTTTCAGTTAGAATAGTACCCAAACATTTGATACTGGAGAAACACTACCTAATATATGTCTTTTTATTTATTTATTTATTTTGTATAGGTAAGTTTATGCATAATTGCCCTCCACATTTGCAGGTTTCACTTTTGTGGATTTGATTATTCACGTATTATTTGCTGCCAGCTTTGCTGTTGCCCTCTGCCATTTCTAACAGGGACTGCAAGCCTCATGAGATTGAGAAACTGCAAACAAGGCTAGTAAGTCCCTATTAAAAATGGTGTGGGGCAGCAGTGCAGGTGGCAGTAAGCCCCACCAGCTACCTACTTCTGCCTTATGAAGGAACCCTGATGCCTCAAAGGAATCCACAGGAGGTTGAATATGGTGATCATACTTTTTTTGTGTGTTAAATATGGTTTGGGAGGGCCTAGAACTATTCAGGTTTTGTTCACTTTCACGGGGGTCCTGTGTCCTTAATCCTTGTGAGTGCAGAGGCATGACCATAATTTTAATCCCTGGCTAAGGCTCAGAATAATGAAAGATCACCTTTAAATTTGTAAGAGTGCAGTCTGAGTTCATCAAAGATAAAATAATTTTATCTGCATATAGATTTGCAGCATGCTTTGTCTCAGTGCCATTTATACAAACTAATTTAACACATTTATTTACATATTTATGTGGGGAGGGAGTCTGGAAATATATTTATTTACATATCTATGTGGGGAGGGAGTCTGGAACTTTCATCAAATTCTTAAATGAATCTCCGACTCCCTAAAAGGTAAGAACTTCTGCTTTATGAAACCATTGTGATGCAGTGAAACCAGAACTACAGTAAAACCAGTAAAAAAAACTGTAGATGAGGCTCATGAGCAAGTCACCATATACTAACACAAAATAATACATTCTTAAACAACTTGATAAAACCCACAGCCTTTATGTTCCCTATCCCACGTTTAGGGGTGTCAGCAATAAGTATACACCAACAGTTTGTTCATCATAACAACTAACAGAAGTCAGCAAGGTGACAATTCCATAATTAACACATGTTCACACTGCACCATGCACTCCTTCAGGAAACATCACCTAAATCGCTTTCACATGATTTTACAATGGACCATTTATATCTTCATGATGTATCCTCATGGGATAAATGCCAACTGTGTCTCTTAGACCGTATTATGACTTCTGCTGTTTTGAAGTAGTGAGGTAAACGGGTCTAGATAATCCTAGTCACAAACAGCAAATAAAAATCTCTGCAAAAGATATTACACTTTGAAGATAAAGTGATAAAAAAGTATTCTATTGATGGGAACTTACCATAAACCCTTAGTGCAGAAGGAGCAGAAAACCAGTTGGTTTCTTGACTTTCCTTAGAAAGTTCTTCATCCCGTAACTGAATGAATAGGAAATAACATGTTAGCAATCAACAATAATAAAAATACACAAAAGTGGAAGTATACATGGAAATGCCTACCTCTAATAAATCATCAAGGAAGCTGCAGGCTAAAATATCCTGTATTTTTATCTTCCCTGGAAGACAAATTTACATGTTACAAATTTTCAGTGTATTAATTAACTCATGGGATATTCTTAGGTCTTCAAGGACAGTTGCACTCTATGTTAAATGGGCCTAAATAAAAAATAAGTTTCAGAACTGAACATCTTTCATCAGTCAAAGTTGGTCAGAACAAAACAGAAGCTATTTTAATCTATACTGAAAATAAATACAACTCTTGAGAGTATTAGCACTTTATCCAGTTTAGATCAATGGAGCAAGAACATAACTCCATTGAGTAGTTTTACCATACCCACAAACTAATAAGCAAGCAAAGTTCTCAGGCCATGCTTATGAGCAATTTTCTGCTGTTTTTATTGCTGAGTTCTTCAGGTACTGGTTAATTTATGTTTATTCCAGTATGGCATTCTTCAAGGCAAAGTCCTCTCTTCCTGCAATAGCTGGTATGAATCAAAGGGTCTATTTTAGGTCAGAAAAACTAGGTTCAGGCTTCAATGTCTACCCAACTTTGGAGCATCTCCAGAGAGCAGGACAAAGTACTGGGAAAAGCTCAGACTGGAAAACTGATATCTAGTTAGTAAAACAAGGAAGAAGAGATGTGAACCTACCAGTTCTAAGAGGATCTAGGAAGAAGAAGAATTTCCTGACTGCAGTGCAGACATAGAATGAGTAAAATGATTTTTCTAAACCATCCAACTGTGGCAATGTGGGGATGAGTTCCAGGATATAATTTTCTAAATCCTGGACAATTAAACAAGAAAATATCTGGTTAAACAAAAGGAATAATCACAATCGGAGTACCAGTTTTTACAATTGTTCTGTATTTTACAAGGAGCAACTGCTTTCCTATGCTTGCTGTGACAATATAAGAAGAAAGTAATAGTGAACACTTCACGTGAACTGCTTCCTAGTTGACCTATATGACACACACCTCTACTCCTAGATACATGAGCTATTTACCAAGATGCTTTACAACTACAGAAAGTAGAATACATGATACAGATGAGCAGTCAAAGCTTTGTCAAACAGTGTGATCCTATTTAGTACAAAAATGTTAAGATAACCCTTGAACTGGAATTCCCAAGCTACTGATTCTAAGAAATTATTCTATAATCAATGACCATTATATTGATAGAACTACATGAAGAGTCTAAGCAGAATCCATCAACACCCTCTCTTCAATAATTGTTGTTATTGTGTGCCTTCAAGTCATTTCTGACTTATGGAGACTCTGTCAAACCTATCATGGGGGTTTCTGGGGGCTGAGAGTATTTGATGTGTCCAAGGCCACTCTGTGGGTTTCCATTGCCTAATGGGGAACCAAACCCTGGTCTCCAGGGTCATAGTCCAATACTTACACTACACTGGTTCTCTACATTACTCCACAACAATTTCTAAATCTTCCAGATTATACAATTGTATGTCAACACCAGATATACCCATATACCCTCTCTCTCTCTGTCTCTATCTCAAATGGAGATAGTTCATGATACTAAAAAACATTTCCATTATATCAGTTATATAAATTACAGATTTAATGTTTATCACTTACTGATTCCCTGAGGTAACCTTGCCCAGCCACATCATATAAACTGAGGCCTATTCTTGTCTGGTATAGCCACACTGTGAAATAGATAAGAAAAATAGTAAGCTGGAACCTCTTTGTGGGCAAATAAAGCTTTTGGCAAAGCAAAATAAGGCATAAAAATACGTTCAAGACAAAAAAAATTATACTTCTAAAATAATATTTCCAAAAGCCCAAACCTATTAAGTTTATTACATAACCTTTAGAGAAATGAGGATTTTTTTTTGGTAAGCAAGTCATCACTTAAGAACCACTGCTTTAAGAAAGAAATATATCTAAGAAACCATTAAAGGGCTACTGCACACAGCAGGAGGGTGAGAAGATGGTATGCATTTGAAATATTAGTGAGAGAGGAGATAACAATTAGAAGAAGAGAAAAAAGCCAATAAAGAAGTAGTTATAACCCCATATTCATGTTAAGAAAACTCCCATTTAAGTTATCTGCTTTCTGCCTCAAGTGTGGTTGCACTAGGCTTACTATGCTGTTCTTTTCTCATCACCACTCCAGTGCAGAGGACAACAGAAGTACGCAAGAGTACAGAGATGAGATCATAGATAAACCCAATGGGCTCAGTGTGGTATGTTACATGCATGTGATGGTTGTTCATGGATGGCATCCAGACAGATTGTGCCAGGCCTATTTTCAATCTCAACATGAAAGGGAAAGCAAATTATTCTGCAGGACAGAGCAACCCCTTTGGAACAGTGCCTTCTTAGCAGAATCTCAGAAGTAGCACAGGTCCTTCTGGCCCACATCCCACCAATCCTGAAGTGAATGGCTGTGCAAATCAAAATGCTCAGGCAAAAAGTAATGTTCCAGAGAATCCCTCCTCCTTCAATCACAGCACTATCAGGGCTACCTCTACAGTTATAGCTTTGATCATGGGTAAAATAAAACTGATATTTGGGAGGAAGTGTTGTGCAACTCTCACAGCTCTCCTGAGCTACACACTTCATTGGTATACAGAACAGAAATATTGAAATAAAGGGGAACTAATGATATAAAGGGGACCATCAGCTAGATATTCTTCTGATTTATTACTTCATTAAAGAGAATTGCCTTAAAATTTTAATTTTGTTTCCAATATCCATTAAAGCAAGACATGGCTCCTCCAGAAGAGTGTTACTATATAATTTATTACACAATTTGTGGTAAAAACAAACCCACCTTTTCTCATCACATAATTGAAAAACTGCATTATAGATATCCTTCCATAGGGATCATTGTGAAGTAACTTGGCAAAGACTTTAGCTGTGAAAAACTGCCTGTGAAACAAACACAATATTGAAGCTTGGCAGAACCAATGTAAATTGTGATAGCTGCAGTAAGTTTCACAATTAAATCATTTTGTGGAAACTTGAAGGGTGGGTGGGAACTGTGAGAGAACCTGACTCTTAATATGAAGGTGCCTTACTTGCATTTGGATCCAGCTTTCTCACCAACTTTCAGGAAGCTTTCATAGTTGATCATTGCTTCATCAGCCACCATAGGTAATGTCTGATGTTTGTCCAGGAGAAACCACAAATTCTGAAAAGGGAAAGAATCACCTTAAGGGCCTGGCCAATCACAAAAGACTAGTAACTTGCCCAAGAAAATGAGTACAAGGCAAAAGTTGAAACTGAACTCAAATATGTCTTAAAATAAATAAATTAAAACCAACTAAATGTTTTTTATTTCTTTTTAAACACACCACACAAACACATGTAGACATTCCTGCCACAACAAAAATGAGTGTGCCTAAATGTGGCAGAAAGCAAGGCAATTATTTCCACTCCCCCTCCCTCTGCTTTTCCTTTTCTTGGAACTCCCTTGATCTGTAAGTGAGTCCATGGGCATTCTGGGAAAAAGAACAATGGCTCTTGGTTCTTGGAGTCTAACTTTCCCAAGGTTTGGTTTTTTTTAAAATCCCCCAAATACAGCTAGAGCACCTTGAGTGTACCAAGGTGGTGTCCAGGGGCACCACAGTGGAGACTGCAGCAGATGATATTGAATACCAAAGAGATTAATTTGAAATTACATGAGACTAAGGAAAATATTTTGCGTATCTTCTTACCTGCAATTCTTCATTGTCTAACAGCTCTCTGCTTTTTCTTTGCAAAAAGACTGCTCTAGATTCTTCTCTCAATTTTTGTAATAAAATTTCATCTTCAGCTGGCAGCTAAATAAACAAGTAAGCAAATAAATAAATAAAGTTGCCAATTGTAGTATGCCAGGGCTGTACTGACCAAAAGCCAAACTAGCTCAGTACAGTACAAATTCATGTAAACATAGTTTGTGGCCAAAAAAGTAAGAGTGAAATTGATACATATGTTAGCTGTTCTAGGCAGTTTTGACATTATGTTGACACAGTAAATAGTTTAAATCCTCAAAGGAAATCAAACTATATTTGCGATTGGCTGAATGTACCTTTGCATATGAACACATACCTATACAATTTTTAAACTAACTTTTGATCTTAAAACAACTGTTTCTCTCAATCTCCATAGCAAAATGGAATGAGCTTGCAAATTGGAATCACCCTCTTTCAAATCCATATGAAAACCTCCAAAGTACAGGTATCAAAATTTCTTTCCATGCTACATTTTTGCTACAGAAATTCTTGCAGTGGGGTCACTTTTTTTAAAAAAACTTTCCCCCTTCTTCTGCTGGTCAGATATGTCAAAGTTAACAGAAAAATCTAATCGCTGAGCTCCACTGTTCATTACAACCAATGTTGCTTATAGCAAGTAATGGCAAGCAGTCACCAAGGAAGTTTCCGACAAGGCTTGGAAGAGCTATTTTATTGGACAACACTCAAAGTCATCTAGCCAGTATGGTCAATGGCCATACAGTAAAAAAAAAAAAAAAAAGTTGATGTTTTCAACCTGTTTTTGTTTTCTCACATGCCCCTCCTTCATCCCCATTTATTGTTGATACACAGCAAAATGTCACAACCAGTATCCACCATATTATCTGTCCAGAAGTGGCATCTAGCCTCTCCAACACATTTGTAATGGTTCTTCCAACTCCTTCTTGCCACCCAGTCAGTATAAGTCTCTCTTTATAGCAGGGAACTTTCCAAACAGAGAAGCACTGCCTAAATACTTGGATGGGGGTAGGTAACCCAAGAATTTTAAAATAAAAATGTTCCAGATATCTATTACAGGATAACAGAAAAACGTTTTGGTAAGTAACATATTTACATCATAGAGATTCTGTATAAGTACCTGATAATTTTGGTTATTTGTTAGGGACAGGGAAGAAGGAAAGTTTTACAAACGAAAGGAGAATCAGAAAAAACAGTGTAAAATGTCAAATAAACACACATCAGACTCTTTTCTGGAAGATACTCCCACAGCAGTTGCAGAGGAAGTTGAGAAGCTTTGTTCTACATTGGGAAGAACCAGAAAAGCTGTAGCAGTCTCATGGAAATACTTTCTCCTATTGTCTTAGGTACAACAGATCCAAGCTTTTAGGCATTTTAGCAAACTTCTATAAAACAAAACATTGACAACTTTTGAGATTATTGACCAGGGAAAACACCTCTGGCAAAATTCAAAGAATGGACAAACATGATCAGAGTGCCCTTAACTTAGTGGACATACGTATATCCACCCCTTCCAAAAAATGATTTCAGATTAACTGCAAGCCACACTGGGACTTTTATTTACAGCTGTAGGCTCCACTTAAGAAATTCTAGTGGTTTAATACAGAATGATATTGCACCTCACAAAGTTTACTGGAAGAAAAGCATTCTGTACAAAAACAGAAAGAAAAAGAGAAATATTACAGAATTATTGAAGTCTCATACAGTAAAAACAAACATAACTTCGTAAAGACATTAACATGAGCAACAGCACAAAGAACAAGACTGTTTGTTTTTGTCAACTGCCATCAAGTCAACTGTGACTTATGGTGAACCACTGAATGAGAAACTTCCAAGTCACCCTATCCTCAACTGCCCTGCTCAGGTCTTGCAGATTCAGCGATGTGTCTTCCTTGATTGAGTCTCTCTACCTGTAATGCAGTCTTCCTCTTTTCCTACTGCCTTCTACCCCATCAAGCATTAATGTCTTTTCTAGTGAATCAGTCTTCTTGTGATATAGCCAAAGCATGACAACCTCAATTTAGTCATTTTGGTTTCTAGGGAAAGTTCGGGTTTGATTTCCTCTAGGACCCCATTCATTTGTCTTTTTAGCAGTCAAGAATATCCACAGAACTCTTCTTCAGCACCTCATTTCAAAGGAGTTGATTTTCTTCCTATCAGCTTTCTTCGCTGTCCACTTTTCACAACTATACACAGAAATTGGAAATAAAATGGTATGTACAATCTTAATTTTAGTATTCAATGAGGTAGCTTGACACTTCAGGGTCTCGTCTTGTCTAACAATGGATTCAAACTACAGGAAAAGAGATTCCACCTAAACCTCAGGAAGAACTTCCTGATGGTCAGAGCTGTCCGGCAGTGGAATATGCTGCCTTGGAGTGTGGTAGAATCCCCTTCTTTGGAAGTTTTTAAGTAGAGGCTGGAAGGCTTTGACGTGGGTTCTTGCACAGCAGGGATTTCGACTGGATGGCCCTTGTGGTCTTTTCCAACTCTATGATTGCTTCACAGCTGCCCTTACAAGTCCTAGTCTTCTTCTGATTTCTTGACTGCAGTCTCTATTCTGATTAATTGACTGAGCCAAAGTATAGAAAATCTTAAACTATTTCAGTATCTTCATTGTCTGTTTTAAAGTTAAGAAAATAATCCGTGATCATTTTTTTTAAGATTCACCTGCCTTTGCACTTTCTGTCTTGACTTTCTTCAGTAATCATTCCAAGTCTATGCTATTTTCTGCTAGTAATATGGTGTTATCTGCGCATCTTATATTATTGATGTTCCTTCCTCCAATTTTCATGCCTCCTTTCTCCAAGTCTAATCCTGCTTTACATATGATATGTTTAGTAAATAAGTTAAAGAGGTGATCAAATGCAGCCTTGCCTGACCCCATTGCCAACTGGAAACCATAACATTTCTTCATATTATGTCTTAACAGTAGCCTCTTCTCCTGAGTACAGGTTATGCATCAGGACTGACTGTATTCAAGTACAATTTCAGATGTCAGTTTTAATAAGTGAATGCTGAAAATTATAAGGAGGTAGATGCATGGACTAGATACCACAAATTCCTGAGAAGTTCATCGCAAGCCTCAGTTTAGCATATTGTGCTTTATTACTTTTTATAGACTTACTTCCTGCTAGCTTCTGCCACACTTCCTTGGCCTCCCTCTCCAGCACCCTACGCCATATTGAAGGTACTCTAAGCCATCTATGGGTATGGATAAGCCACTTTCCCCTGCAATAGCCTAGGTATAGCATCTCGCTGGACAGTGGAGGGTGTCCTTGGTTGGGAAGCCAAGGGAAAAGGTCTTGCTGATGAAAAGAAGTCTATAAAATTATGTCTAAGGAGAGTGAGCACTGAGTAGAAGTGGACAGTCTCAGCATCAGCTCTGTTAGTTTTCAGAATACCCTGACTCCTCTACTACTGCCACTCTTCCCAGCGAGCTCAGAGCTCAGCTTTGGCAGCATGATGTCGTTTGTCATGTATTAGATTGTCTGTTTCTCTGAACGCAGACTTTTGATCTTCGTCCAAGACAAGCGCTATTGCCACTAACCTGGAGGAAGATCAAGAAACAGGCTATAAGGGCAGCTGAAAGGTGGCTGTTTTTTCACATTTCAATTCCATCTATTCCTCAATACCTCCTGCAGGGGATGTGTGGCATCTCTAATCCCATCAAAGCCTGTCTCAGCTTCAGAGGGCTTTTTTGTCTTCCAGGAAATTTCATACACAGGCTTCCAAGACAGTCCTGGATGAACAACTAGCTGAAGACTAGTGCCTTATACTTCAATGGAAGAAGAGACCATTTCTGATTCCTCACCTCAGATCTCATCCAGCTCTCTGAAGACCAGCCACAAAATGGCAGGACCCTTGCCTTGTCCTTAAGATCTTTTGCCTTCCAATCTGATTTGTGAAGGCCCCTGATTTTGTGGTAGTATTGAATTTGTATGCATCGGAATCCCTCTTCAGCTATCTTCTTGGCTAGGATAGTACACAGATCACTACTGGTGGCCAAGTTCTGAACCTAGTGCTGGACCAGCAATGTACTCCAGTGACCTGACAGCACTTCAGTCTCATCATCAGCCCAGGATGGACTATGAGGAGTCCAGCTGGATTATTTGAATTTGCCTTGCTGCTCTCTCTCCATGACAGTTAGGAATAACTCCTGGGAAAAAAAAGCCAAACCAGTCTCTACAGAGTCTGTCCACTGTCCAGGTAGGAATCTGCATCCAAGAAGGTAAGTATGCAGAAAAGGACAGGGCACAACAGATTTGTGTTGCAATATCCCTTCCATAATGAGAGACAATAGAGATGGGAAAGAATCTCCTAAATGATATAGTGAATGCAATGAGCAGAACACATAATCCCCAAGAGAAATGCCTCGTTATGTGGAATGTTTTGGTTTAACATAAACTTTTTTTTGTGCCCTAAATTCAGAAACAAGATTTTCCTCACAAAAATTTGCCTCATAGTCTTTCATCTTCATGTGTAACATGTTCCCTGTCTGGATATAACAAGAACCACAAGACAAGAAACCTCAAGGCAAATTGTGTGAAAAGGTAACATGAAATAAGCTTGTCCCACACAGGGTAGATAGTTTCAGCATTCTGGTCCACCAGAATAGCACCCAATTGAAAGAAAAGGGATGTAGGTATTTCCAATTATAGTAACATTGCAATCTTTGATGTAAAAGTAGTGTGTGTATCCTTTGTGGGATATTAAGGTGAAAAGGACTTCATACTAAAAGGGATCAATCTGCTCCTGAATCCTTTGAAGGCTTTCTGGTTTTGAATTTGCTACAATTGCAACCTAGCAAATAACTGGTTTTAATGTTCCTGGCTAAAGACTCACATGAAGTTACTCAAATTATTTTTTAAAAAAGGCAGTATTTAAAAAAAAAAAAACTAAAATACAGTAGTTCTGAAGAGGCACATACCCTATAATAAAATCGTGGTATGTTCATATAGGAGGTATTGGCAGTTTTTCTTCCTCCTTTCCATTCTAGGTAGTACTTTGTAAACAGCTCCATTTCTTCATCCTTCAACTCTTGATCACTCCTTTTATCTAGTTAACACAAGACAGGAAGCATCACACTTTAAACAAATTTCCATATATTAAATAATATTGTCAATGAATCGGGCATAACTATTTGAATAAAAACTCAAACATGGTGTCTCCCCCTCTGGTTTCTCTGCTCAATTTCCCTTCAGCGTTCAAAGCTATGCTCCATTTGAAATTCCTTACGGCTAAGAAGATGCAATCTCTCCAGGAGTCGGTCCCGTAAAAGCTCTGACTCACAAAATGACCTTTCGCTTTCTCCACATAAGCTGTAGTAATGATTAACAATCTATTGTTGAAAACTTTCCTTGCATAGTTGCTGCAACAGCCAGTTTTTAGGGCAGAAGAATTACAGCCATGTGCATCTAATAAATGTCTGATAGCTTCTTGGAAAGACACATCATGTTTGGAACTCTGAGGGGGGAAAACAGCTTGTGATGGCCTATTTAGCCTGGAGATGGGAAAGTAAGGGAACATTAAGCAGTTCCTGCTATTTCTATGCTCTTCTAATTCTTCTTTAAAGCTGTTTCCAACTAAGAAGAGCAGCTATTGGGATTCTGTTGTATGAGTTTACACAGAATAGCTTGGTCCCTCTTCTCAGAGTGACAGTATCTCTTTCTGTAGCACTGTAAGATGGAAATGCTTTCAATGCACCTAGCAAAACACCCAACAATAAGAGGTACTGAAACATAAGACTGCTGATATGGAAGCAAGTGAATCAATATATAGTAAAGCAAGACAGAGGATAAAGAAAAAAGAGGAAATTAGAGTACAAACAAATATTATAACTACCGCTTCGCATCCGGATGGAAAGCTTGCTCTTACAGCTCAGAATATTCACTGTCTACAGCAGGAAACACTTTCATTCTTTTTCCAATTATTTTTAAAAAATGATTACTTTGTGAATCATGTTGCAGAGACTTTGCCTCAAAATAGGTTAGAAGTCCAAGTTGAGCATTCCTAATCCAGAAAACCTCCAAAACCTGAAACTTTTTGCCAACAGCTGCTTGCTTCCTTCCACACCTATATGCCTCCTTCTTCATCTCTCAGATCCTCAGTCTCCCTCCAGCCTTGCATCTTCAAACGTAATACAAGTAGTGAATGAAAGACATGTGGGGATCTGTGAAATGCAAGGAATCCAAGCAAAGAACACAGTTGCATATCCACGCCTCCTGCCATTTCACAGATCTTCACATCTCTCTCCAGGCTTACATCTCACTCATTCGCTACTTGTGTTGTGTATGAGACAAGAAACTAGAGAGAGGATGAGGATCTGAGAAACTGAGGCTATAAGGGACCTGACACCTGTATTTGAAAAAGAAAAAAGCAGTACCATACAGGAGATCTCCAGGGAGCCCACAAGCCACTTGTTTCTGCCTTTGATGTCATGGCTGCAGTGCTCCTGCTCATTTGTTCATGGGCTGCCCAGAGATCTCCTGTACAGTACTGTGTTTTATGTATATACAAAGACAGATATTCCTGAATCTGAAAAAAAAAATCTGAAATATGAAACACTTCTGGTCTCAAGCATTTCAGATAAGTGATATTCTACCTGAATTTTAATAAATAAAAAAAATCAAATAATTGCAAGACTGCTTTGCCTCCTAATCTGGTGTGAGATTCTTACATGCTTAAGAGTTCTCCAAATTCCATGATGGATACATTAGTACATTGCTCACGATAGATCATAGATTCCATTAACCATGGTTTTTTACTTAAGCCACAAAATTGTACAGCAGACAACCAAACTAACAATGGCTTTCTTCCCCACTTTTGGTTTGCTTTTCTCCCATTCATTTGTCAGCTCTTGCAGAAAACTGGGGAACAAGCCATTGCAGTTCTGAGGTCTCAGGTTTGTATGCCAGAGTTCATAAGCCAAAAACAAATAATGGTTCAGACTGTGGTTTGCGGCTGGCTAACAAATCACAGTTTAGAAAGAAATAAGGAAATCCTATAGCATCTTTGAGACTGAAAAAAGGACATTTCTAGCATTAGCTTTTGTGAACTCCAGTCCACTTCATCAGATGCGCTCCACTGCAGTCCATTAACCTTATGTGAAATTTCCTTTTCTAGTAGTCTCAAAGGTGCTACAGGATTCCTTTATATCTTTTTATACTGAAACAGATTAGCACAGCTATGTATTCGAATACTAAAACCATGGATTTTCAGTAGAGGCAGGTTTATTATTTTACTTATTTGCTACATTTATATTTGATGTGCATTCAAGGGATACAGCTCTCCTTCTTCTCATTTCACTTTTACAAAACCCTATGAGGTAGGTAAGAGTTATTCAATAACAATATATCTCGGAATTTCCACTGTAGCAATGAGATACCAACGAGATCTCCAGAGCTGTTTAAATAATTAGATGAAATAAAACCATTTTGTTATAATATTATCCATTTTTATTTCACCTCTAATAAATCTCATTTTTGTAGTGAGTGCTTCATGAAAGGCCAGTGTAATTACTCTTTTCAGTCAAAAATGAATTTCCAAATTATTTGCATAGTCTCAATTCTGAATGATTTCTATATGTGCAGACATTTACAACTGAGAGATTAAGTGCTTATTTTGAAGCTTCATGTTGAAATAAAAGAAATTCTCTGGAGGTGTGATTTCTTTTCCTCTTACTATAACCTTTATTATGGATGCCATATCTTTCCTATTTTTTTACTTTTGGGCAATGAAGCCAGATGTATATTAGGCAGCCATTAATTCCACACTACCTCCAATACAAGGGAGAAACATCTTTGCAATAAAAGGGTAGTTTGGATGGGCATAAGTACCAGCAGTGTACAATTTTATAGGCACCGTCTTTTGCATTAGCAGAAATTGACTTCAATGGGAATTTAATTCACATACTGTTCCACACATTGTCAGGAATTGTGCCAATGCCATCTTCCCCTATCGTTTTAAGAGTATAAATATACATCTAAAATTGTTTTCAATTAATAGCTTGTTAATTTTAGATATCAGCCCCCTAGTAGAAACAGAAGGGTACAAGCAAACCATTTCAGATTGAGTTAGAACACTGGAAACCTTATATTTTTTTCTTTTGAGAAATAAAATTGTCAAGTATTTTTGCCATTTTTAAATTTTGATTTTGAAGAGATATAAAGGGATTGTTTGAGGAGGAAAAAAGGAACTTTTCCAATACATAAGCTGTGCATGAATGTCTTTGGAGCTTCTAATACGACTTGCTAGGGATGCCAGTGCTATGGCGAATAGCTAAGGGATATAAGGGACATCTTTATTCTGCATCTTTTTCTAATTGTATTGATGTTGATTTCATTTGGTTCACATGTATATATGCTTTATATAGTTTTGACAAGATGTTCTTCACTAGGGAGATTCATGGTGATATTGCACCTTTTCAGGTAACTCAAAATAAGCCCATTCTACTCTAGTGAAAGTTTTCAATGCATATAAAGAGAGCGTAGTGGAAGTTTTATTATTTTTACTACAATGATGAACTATATTTACAGTTCTTTAGACACCATCTGACAATTGTCTGTTAGAAACAAATCCAACTGATGTATGGACACATCTGTAGTTATAAAATGGTTGATGAGATTAACAAGTATGGCCATTAGGATTTTCAAGACTCAATTTAGGAGTATTACTAGTCTACGTATATGCGTAATGTGTTCAAGTTACCTGTCAAATTATGGTGACTTCAGGAAATTTCCCAGGATTTTCTAACGCAAGGAATATTCAGATGTGGTTTTGTCAGTTCCTCCCTCTGAAATATATCTTACAGCACTTGGTATTCACCGCCTGTCTCCCATCCAAGTGCTACCCAGGGCTGATCTTGCTTAGCTTCCAAGATCAAACAGGATCTGGTACCTTTAGAGTATATATGCAATGATCTTTGTTGTGTCACCATGCTGTTTTGGAATAGCTATAATTCTCTCTTCTTTTCAGCTTTTGGAGATCTTTCCACCTTTCAACATATCATTATAAAGCGGTATTGCTTGAGGGTAGGATCAGATAAGACAAGTTTGATTAGGCTGTCTGTGCCTGGAGTCTTACCATTTACAATATTTTTAAATCACTGTTTTAATTTCATCTTCCATGGTGGGTTTATTAAGTTCATTCTTATTTGAATTACTAATTATATTAATGGACTTACAGAATTCATTAAAGTTTAAATTTGAATTAATTTCTGATTTATATAAATTGCTAAAATATTCTTTAAATTCATTGCAGATTTGATCAAAGGATGTAATTTGTTTTCCTGAAGAAGACTCAGTGAGTGGAATAACGTTTTTATTCTTACTACTCCATAGTATTTCCTCCTAGTCAGGATTACTGCTGTTTGAAGTTCATCAAAATCTAAAGCTGATAATGAGGCTTTTTTGACTTTGTGTTCCTTTTCCATTAGCATGAAGTTATGATAAATCAACATCTTTTAGTATGGGCTGTCATTATGTTCTCATTTTTCTTCTATAAGCAGTCCCTGTTCCACCCCAAAAGAGCATTTCTGTTATGGTTTGTTACCTTTTGTGTAATTATAAGTGTGTTCTATATAGATCTATTATCAACTAATCAGGCCTTATTCTTTGTACAGTAGGCCCTCCTTACCTACAGTCCACGGATATGTGATTTTAAGCAAATGTGAACTCATCACGTCCTATACTTATAATGGTGGTGACGTGCATGTGGACATGCAGAAGCCACTAGGTATTATGAGAAAGGAGCCCCTGTATATACGGAATGTCCACTGTATCTGAGTTTGTTTGGCTGTTCCTTATTAGATCTCCTGCCTCAGGCTTGCTCTCCTCAGTGTTAGCTGTTTTCTGTTGTCTGAAAGGCCCCTTTCATGCATCTCTTTCTTTACCATATCCTGTTGCTCATCCTTCCATTCTTCATTTCCTGTTTTGTTTTGTTTACTTGCATTGTTTTTCACAATAAAGTTCAATTTTTGTTTACCTCAGTGGTTGGGTGTAAGTTGACTATGTGAACATTCATACAGCTAAACACAATATACATTGAAGCCAGAATAGTCCCCTCATTGTGTCCCATATTGAGGCTTGGGATAGCTCAGGGGTTCATTTTCTGTTCAAAAAGTTTTCATTGCTTCTTTAATTTTTGTGACAAGTGGATGCCTAATGAGTAAAGCAGAATCTAGAACTTATATTCTCGATCTGGTGCATTTAGTATGAAAAATCCAAACTAAAAGAAGAGGATTACAGTCTGATACAAAAGCTGGCAAAAATGTATTTTACCTAATTGATTAATTATAGATGATGGAACCCATATATGATCTATTCTAGTATATATATCATATTTTTCCTCACTAAATATCCTTGCAGTCAGGGTTCATTAATATCCAAGCATTTGTGCACGACCAAAAGGAGAATAAACTTGGTTTAAGAAATTATGCTTTTTGCATATTATTTGGATGAGATGATCTATCTATTTGTTTATTTAAAACATTAGAATTTCCCTCTATAATGCAAATTCCTTTGAAGAAGGCTTCCATTTTATCTGACATTAAATAAAAAGGAATGTAGTCCACTATTAGGAGTGTAGTAAGAGGCTATTGTGATTCCCCCCTCCTCCAGAATCTCCCCTTTCATTAACATAAACCTCCTGTTTGAATCAGATCATGTTGTGTCAACCTGAATTGGACAAGAATTTACAATTAAAATAGAAACTCCTCTAGATTTTGAAGACCCCTTCAGCACAGTACTGAGTGTCAATATTAGGGTGCATGAGCTTTTTTTTTTTAAATTGAGCTATGTTGGTGAGTTTCCTGGAGAAGAATTATATCTGGATTTAGAGATTTTCTGATTTTTAGTACTATTTTACTTTATAAAATTGAGCCCAGACCATTGATAAGACCCTAACATACTCAAGATTATAAAACCAGAAACAATATGTCTCACAGCCACAGGGTGGCAGACATTATACATCCTTTCTTTGCCAGAGCCAAGTCTGATCCCACATAGCTCGCAACATAGCTCAACAAAACATAACATGATCTAGAATAACTTTACAAGCTTGTTGTTGTGTGCTTTTTAGTAGTTTCCAATTTACAGTGGCCCTAAGGCAGACCTATCACAGGGTTTTCTTGGCAAAATTTGTTCAGAGTGGATTTGCCCTTTGAGGCTCAGTATGACTTGCCCAAGATCACGCAGTGGATTTCCATGGCTGAGTGGAGATTTGAATCTAGGTCTCTGAAATCACAGTTCAGTTCTCAAACCCCTATACCACACTGGCTCTACAAACTTTACAACCATCACTCTACCTCCTGTAACCAGCTAGTAGCAAGGATGTAGTCTCCTTCACCATAAATTACAAGACTCGCAATTCAGCAGGTGTATATAAAGAATGACTGCGTATGCTCTACAATATTATATTTAAAAAGCAGAACTTTTTCTTTTGCCCACCTCCCTATGAATTTACAATGCTTGTTATATTTATTAAAGCCAAAGATCCAACATTGTCCTCCCCTAAGTATGCAGTTATAGCAACAGAATGGCTGAACTGCAATAAGGGGTTCCAATTCCATCCAAAATGGTGGCTGCAACTCCTCACACATAGATCATTGGTGATCTTAAAGACGTAATTAATTTTTAATCAACATTTTTTCCCCCATAGGACAGCATTACAGATGCATTTTCCTCTATGGCTTTCTCTTATTCAAATGGTACGTGTAAATCAAATTGTTTGCATATTTCTAAGAGCTGAGTTTTTGTATTGGCTCCAAAAACTTTTCCATGGTGGTGGATCATTAGCTTAAAGTAGACGCCCCAACTGTAATGTATTCCAGACTCTCAGAACCAAGGTGAACGATCTGAATTCTTTTTTCTTAGCAAGTGTGTGATGTGCTTATATCTTGGCAAATATCTTTTTTCACCCTTAAGCTCCAGCATTGGGACACTATTCAAAGCTTTCAGAACTTGGCATTTTCCTGAATAGTTAGTGAATTTGATCAGTATGTCCCTTGAACCATTTGTTTTTTGATATTTAAAGTTGGAAAGCCTGTGGATTCCCTCCACGTTTGTTTCTGTTACTTGTATGCTTGGCATAATCTCACTAAGCCACACTCAAATCAGACTGGGTAATTTCTGACTTTTTCATCATCTAGGAACTCTCTGACCCTACTTGAAAGCACATACACACACAGCTGCAAAATTTTCAGAGATTTTACATCTCATAGCAACAGAGTTTCTACTCCACCAACAATCCCTCACATCGACCACAGGACTGTACTCTTAACTGATGGGTTGCATTCTTCTATATTTTACTTTGCGATCTACCTTGGGGAGCATTTTGCATATTTCACAGAAAATTTTTTTGTTAAACCCCACTCCCAAAATGGAGAGTGTAGGCCAAGACAGCACTGAATTAATCATGGACTTCAGTAGCTCAAAATATTTAGGTTTTTATGGTTTGGGTTGTTGT
This sequence comes from Cyclura pinguis, assembly GCA_030412105.1. Lineage (NCBI taxonomy): Eukaryota > Metazoa > Chordata > Lepidosauria > Squamata > Iguanidae > Cyclura > Cyclura pinguis. The sequence goes on from CM059599.1 coordinate 343,411,565, forward strand.
TGGTTTTTTTGGGGGGGGGGGCTTCTATGCTTTTTCACTACCAAGCCTGCTTTGGTTTTGGAAAATTCAAAAGCTTGCACACTTTATGGAACAGTAGTAGAGCCTAATAAAAGTATGGGCAGCCTGTGAATTTTGGGCCTTGATTCTTTTGAGCCAACTCTGTTTTTGGAAGTGTTTCATCCCAAACGCCAGCTATTTCTGGTATTGTTTCCCCATTCTCCGTTAAGTGAATTAATACATAAGACGCCAATATCTAGTTGCTCAAGGTTGCTTTTAAGTAAATGTATATCTATCTTTTAATCTGTGGTTTTTACTGCTAGGGCCAATGTAAATGTCTTATGATGGCTTAATTACTGTATTTCATATTGCATTGCTTCACTTCTTATTACATCTTGCAGAGATTTTGCTTGGACTGGTAATCAAAAAAAAAGTTTTACACTGGTAAATCACTCAGGCCATTTCTGCCCTACATTGTTATAGTGCTATTACTCCACTTTCAACAGCCTGTGGAATTCTGGAGTTTGTAGTTTGCTGAGGCCAAAGAGCTCTCTGGTTGAGAATTCTAAAGGCCCCTCCCTAAACTGAAAACCCCTGGATTCCATAGGAGGTTGAAAGTGGAATAAAAGCACTGTAACAGTCTAGTGCGGAAATGGCCTCCCTCTGACTTACCACTTTAGAGGACTATTGCGAAGCTAAAACAGTACACTCTGTGTACATTGCCACGGCTCTCTTGAATAAATGCCGGGACAGGAAGATGACAGCCAGATTAAATTAAGTCTTGGTGTTTTGTTTTGCCTTTTTTAAGCTGAAAACGGGCAGGAAAGTAATAACTATTTCAGCTCTCTCCACACACACGCCCATTCCCCCCTTGCTGCTCAGCAGCGCACTTTTTGTCATTTGCAAAGAAAATCAACTCCGCTAAAGAGAAGTTGCAACCGTTCCGAAGTCCCCCATGGACCCTTGCAAGGGTGAAGGCGCAACACCTGGGGCCAGGAACGCAGGGAGAATTGAAGAAACAAAGGCCCCTTGGCGATGGCACTGAAGACCATTCCCCTTTCCCCAAATGTCAGTCTGCCCCCCCCCCGCCATCCATTCCTGTGGGACGAAGAGTCAACCGGCTCCATCTTGCGCCTCCTTCCCCCGACACATTTCGCAGCGCAAGCACTCACGGTCGGTGCTGACGGCCAAACGGTTCTTCAACGCCTGCTTCCAGTCCATGTTCGTGAACGCTGCAAGCCCATTCAATAAGCAGCCCGCTTTTCACCAACCGCCGCCACTAACAGTAACATCCGGGAAACAGGGCTCGTATCACATGACCGTCTCCGCCATCTTAGACAAAAGATGCTGCTGGACTCGCTGAGGAAAGAAGGGGGGGAACCACACACGTGCCCTTAAGTGACATGGCTACTGTCCCTCCTCGCAACTTCCTGGAGAGCACGTGCATAAGTCAGCTGATGCGATTAGAGCACTGTGATTGGCTGCGGCATGCTTCAGTGTGATTCAGCGGTGAGTGACGGGGGTCTTGAGGTCGGTAACGGTGCTATGCTAATATCTTCGTTGCCGCCGGTCTTTACTTCATTTATGGCGGTTGGGTTTTGTTGTTTTTTCAGGGTTGTTTTTCAGGGTAGACAGCTCCAGCTTTGGCGGCTGGTGGGCGCTGCAGTTGCTAGCATGCCGTACGGTCCGTTTCCTGGACAATCACTTGAGTAGTGTGGAGAGTTTAGGTTCCCTTCCGCTCTGTTGCAAATTGCACGTTTTTGCTTGTGGTAACAGTATGGCCATTTCCGCACTGGACTGTTATAGCGCTATTATTCCACTTGCACCATCCTATGGAATCCTGGCGTTTGCAGTTTCGGGAGGGGCCGGCCCCTCCCGAAACTGCAAACCCCAGGATTCCATAGGATGGTGCAAGTGGAATAATAGCGCTATAACAGTCCAGTGCGGAAATGGCCTATATTTGGCTCTTTAAATCCAATCGTTTCGTATCATTCTTTCCCAATATATGGTTGGTAGAAGTCCATATGAAAGCTGAGAGAGAAAAAAATCTGAGATGATGATTCATATCAGAACCTCACCCTCCTATGGTACGCAAGACTCGTGCTTTCAGAGACGAATTTCAATAAAAACGTGCAAGCTTTTCATGTGAATTAGGGGGCGCAGATTCAATCTCTGTGGCCATTTTTGCACTAGACTGTTACAGTGCTGTTATTCCACTTTCAACAACCTATGGCCGCTCCCTAAACTGCAAACCCCAGGATTCCATAGGATGTTGAAAGTGGAATCATAGCACTATAACAATCTGGTGTGGAAACGGCCTGTGACTTATGGAATCTGCATAATATAAAATAATGAATTGTTCTAATGGTTGAAAAATATTTGACATATGAATATGTGCCTTTAAGCAAGATGATGGGTGTTACAGTATAACCAAAGGAACATGCTTTTTAGCAATAGAAGGACCTGTCTTGTTAACAGGATGTGAAAAAAGATAAAGAGATACCAGGGTGAAAAACAATCTGTTATTGGCTGGCCTGTGCTGGGAGATAGAGATTTTAACTCTCTGAGGAGAAAAACAGCAAGCAGTGTAGCTCTAGAACAGGGCTTTCCAAATGGTGTGCCGTGACACATAAGTGTGTCACCTGAAGTGTGTAGATGTGTCACTTACAATCTTGGAAATGTATGTTGTTATTTATAAATCATATATTCTTAAAAATATGTGAAAGGTTTTCATGAGATATTGTGTTCCCGTACATTTTGTTATTACAATTTATACATGTGTCTGTATCTCTTATAAGGGGTTAGTTTAACCTCCAGTTTGCTAGTAAAACTGAATTACTGTATCGTGAAATGACGCATGTCCAAAAAAGTGTGTCACCAACATGAAAAGTTTGGAAGGCTCTGCTCTGGAGATTAGAAACGCTTTGTGTGTGTCTGCATGCATATTTTACAACCAATGGAATCCAAATGTGTATTTTTGAAAGGACAAGGAGAATATAAATTTCAGATGGAGAATGTGTTCAGGACTGACTTATTTTCTGGGGAATATAAAAGTCAGTCTGATTGTACAATCAATTTTAATTAAATAAATCCTCTTACCCTACTCAGTCTCTCTGAGTTGTTTTTCATTGGCTTCATAAACTCAGGGAGAGGTAGATTCGCAGTAACATCTCTTTTCTGCAGGCTGGAAATTGCCAGTATGTCTTCTGATAATATCTTATGATAAAGGTTAATAGTTAGAAACCAAGCTTGTAGATCTTGGTGGTGCAAAACTAGACATATTCCTAAAGTGTTGCTTCATACAGTACTTGCACAAAGTCATGCCTGTGAAGTGGATGGTACAGCAGCTACTTCAGTTTTCTGTTAACTGTACTGTTTTTTTTTTATTTTTCCAAACTGGAACAAACTTTGGTTAGTTGAAACTGTGTTCCTTCTAGAGGAGCCAAAATGAGATCCTGACTTGTTTGAATCAACTGTACTTTAACTACACTTCAGGGCTCCTTCAGTAGAAATGGTAAATTATGGTTAGGTGAAAATAGATCTAATAGATCTTCGAATCTCAATGTGACTATGCCGCACTAGAGAGCAGGGGCACGCATGAGTGTCATGTTTGTACCCATAACACACTAATCTGTAATGTCAGTAAGGCTGAGTGTTATGCTCAAACTCAGCCATAGTATTTACAGTTGAGATAGAATATCTGAGTACTCAAAAATAAGATGTATTGGAAAAATATCTGTTATTATTTTAAATGAAAAAGATCTCTGAGTGGGAAGGTCAGGTTGTACATAGGCAGCTAATGGAAACAAACTCAGACATGTACACTTATTAGACAGGCTTGGGAGAGCTAGGTTCAAAACTGCACTGACACATTGAATTAACTGAATGATTTTTAGACAAACCTCACAGAATTGAAAGTTGGGAGAAGGTAAGTCACATATATCACCTTGAATTTAGTGGTGGAAATATAGGATATTAATGCAGCAAATAAATATGTTACTTGAAAACCAGAAGAAAAATCTTTGGAGGATAGATCCTTATAACATGGCAAAAGTGAAACCTGGAATGCACAACTCACCTTGACTGTTTGAGCATTAAATATTATTTGTGAGTATTTTAAGACCTGCTCAGGTCAAAATATGTCAAAGCACTATCAAGCAAATATGAAGTGTGTAATATAGAACAATCTATACTATATAATCTAAGCTACAGTCACATCACAGACAGTATAGAGTGTATACTGCAGTCACTCTTTCTTGTTATCAGAATCTCAGAAATCACAGTGATTAATTCCAAATTCAGTTCTGAAGCCTTATATCACAATAGTTCTAGCAGGATTTAAAAAGAGTGTGCTTAAGGCTGTTGTCCTATACCCTAGGAGTGAGAATCATACCAATGTTGAACTGAAAAGTCCAGCAGTCGTAGCTAGCATAGCCAATAAAGAATACTGGGAGTTGCTATACAACAATATCTGGAGAGTTGGCATGATTCCAACCCGTGCTTAAGAGTAAGACTCGTTGGACTTACGTTTGAGGATGCAAGTATAAGATTTTGTGATACAAAAGGCTGAAATCCATTCTCAGCAGTTTCTGTCGGTTTTGTTTTTATATGCTCTTTGTGTCCTTTTGTATTACAGTAAAAGGCTTTCCAGGTGGCTGATGTAGTCTGATGGAATGATTTGGCAGGGTATAATAGCATGTATGACATATGGGGAAGTGCACATGAATAGGTCCATGACAATGTATCTGGCATTGTTAGGTCTAGAGACATTGCTGGCAGAACAGACAAGGAAATAGAACTAGCAATAGGGACTTATCAGGATTGGTTCCTTGATTTGTCAAGGAGGCTTTTAAAACTGAGACAGGCTATTACCCCTTTGTAATCATGTGAATATTCTTATTTTTCAGACTTTTTACAGACTTTTCCATAAAAGGTGATTATATGCTGCTGAGCAGTAAAAAACAGGAATTTTGTTTTAAAGAATAAGATAGGAAAGCTGTAATAGGCATCTGTGTATAGGTGTACTTCGATGATGGGTTGCAATAATGTATTTTATTTTGTGACGTTTTGGAGAAGTTGTTAATCATTATATGTTTTCTTTTTATGTAGCCTGACCTTTGAATGAAAATTTCACATCATTCTGCTTATTGTTCAAGTTGAAGATATGGGGAGAATGTTAAAGATGAGCTCATGCCAAGCCTTCTTTACATTTTGAAATAATATGACAACTGTGAAGACTGTCGTAGTTTAATGAAACACATAACCAGTGACCTATGTTGTATCTTTTCTCACATTTCTCAGTTTTGGCAAGGCTTTCAATGTATCTTTATAGTCCACACATTTATCACTAGGTTTATTACTTCAGGACTTTCTCCTTCAGTTCTTCAACATCATGATATTTTCTATCCAGAGAAGCAACTGTGCTTTACAGACATTACTGAAGAACTATCATGTGTTCTCTGCTATGCCAAGACCTCAACAGTTGACTATTACTTTTGGATGCTTCATGTTTACCACATCATATCAGAGGGCAAAACCAGTGGATCCAGAAGCACGGTGGAGTTCTAAAGGAGGAGATGCAGGTAATAGGGAGAGAAGACCTGGCAAAGATTACTCTTCTCCTCACCCTTTCAATGTGTTTGCTGCTGGAGCATCCAAGAAGAGAGCAGTGCTTCATGAAGCCTTTTCAAATGGAGAGCAGCCTATTATTTCTCATAAGAAGACAGCACTCTCTCCTCCAGAAAAACCCCTGAGTGCTGAGGAGTGGGAAAAGCTGATGAGAGAATTTGAGGGAACTAAAAAGTTTGAAGAACTGATGTTTGCTCAAATGATTGTTCACAATAGCCCGATAGATGTGGCCAAGTCCTTACTAGCTGCAGTGGCTAAACGAGATGGAGATATTGGGTATAGTCTTTTGGTGAAGTACTTGGTCCTGTGTGTTTCTCAGAAGCAGACAAAAGAGATTTATGATGTCCATGATATTATGAAAGCTAGATTTAAAACTTTAGAAACATCGGCATCTAGTCTTCTCATCAAAGGCCTGAGTGATTCACAGCGCTGGAGGGAGGCCTTGGTACTGCTAGAGGAAATGAAAAAAATCATAATCCCTTCAAGGGGGAACTATGGAGACTGCATCAGAGGAGCCCTTGCAAATGAGGAAATAAATCTTGCGTGCAAGCTATTTCATGAGATGCTAGCAAAAGATGTGACACCAAACTTGGATACCATACAGTTTTTCTTTGACACTGGCAAATTTGTACACAGTGCCCATTTTAAAACTGAACTCATTTACATCCTTAGCTACTTAAGAGATAATCAAGTATATCCTGGAGAAGCTCTTATGCAGAGCATAAAGCAGTGGTTTGAAAGGTGAGTTAGTTATTGGTTATTTTCATTGAGCTGGACTCTTATGTGAAGACTGTTTAAAATCATACAAGATATAACTACTAATCATTTTAAGCAACCTATTAACTTCAAGTGTTTTTGTTTGCTGGGAACATATATGACTTCTGTGAGGTCTCTGCAGTTTGTGTCTTTGTAGCTGGTGTCGGTTATGACAAATTCTAGGATTTGTTGTTGTATGCCTTCAAGTAATTTCTGATGGCGACTCAAAGCCAACTCTGTTGTTGTGGCATTTTTGTTTTGGCAAGGTTTTCTTCAGAGGGGGTTTGCCTTTGCCTTCCTCTGAGGCTGAGAAAGTGTCACCCAGTGGGTTTCCATGGCTGTGTGGAGATTCAAATCCTGGTCTCCACAGTCATTGTAATGCTCAAACCACTGCACAACACTGGCTCTCCAATTTTAGGTCACAATATTTGGTCACAGTATTTCTTGTGAAAGGAGGCTTCCTGTGGAGATGTAAGTAACATGCCTTTAGCAAGACAGAGGAACTTCTATCTGACTCACAGTGTATGTGTGTTTTGGAGGGGTCTGTATATGTATGTGCATAGGCATATCTGGACTTAGGAATCTGAGGTCACACACAGTATTAATAAGAAACCCACATTAAAGAAAATTAGTTCAAGACATACTGCAGCATGCCTACCTGTTTTAAAAGAGGTCCATGTCAAATATGCTTATAACTGAAGTTGTGCATCTGATCCTATACTTCAGGGGTAGAAATTGTACAGCCTTCCAGAAACTGTTGGACTATCATTTCCCACATTCCTCACTATTGGCTATACGGTTTAGAGCTGCTGTGAGCTGGAGATCAGTAATGTTTGAAAGGCTACATAATTCACACCCCTTCTCTATATGCTTGTTTAGAAGTAAGCCTCACAGTACTGAAAAGATGTTACCTACAGGAAGGTATGTATAGGATGGCAGACATAGTTTTGATATAATAAAAGATGATGTTTCCTTTGGCCGTGATTAAATTAATTTATTTTCTAACTTTTGTGCAATCTTTTGTAGTATTCCAGGAGAAAACTGGAAGGGAAACTTAACTACTGTGAAGAAGAGGTAAAGCTAAGTCTTAATTTCAAGCTATATCTAATATTTTGCTTGCCATGTGTTAGATTTTTCTGATAAATTATGCAGAGGTATATTAAACTGGTGAAGCAATATTGACTACTTCAATAGAACAGTGCTCTACATGTGATCTTTTCAGTGTTTCTAGCATTTAGATAAGGCAGTCAGCTACCAAGTAAAATGACCTCTCTCTGACATGGCTTAAAAAAATAGAGTTTGGAAGCTTTCACTTCCATTTTTAATTGCAGTTTAGCAGTGTCTGAATCCAGAGAAACTGTGGTTAATCTTAATTATGACTTAGTGGAAAATGGTAGCTTGAGACCATGAGTTATAAAGCTGGTGTGTTTCAGTAAACCATAGTTAAGACTGACCACAGCCTGCATTTTAATGCTGAACTATAGTTTCTTGGAAGTCAGAACTCTAGCCTCCTTATGCCCATGCTGGAGAAGGAAGCATAGAAGCCGAAGCTTGCCCAGACTCATTCAGATCAAAGCCATACTTCGTTGCTATCTTCAAGTGAAGCTAGTGGAATTCTTTTGACATTATTCTACAAGATTAGGACCTAGAGATCTGTAAATACAGCTTTTAACTTTACCTCTTTTGGACTCCAATTTTATAAATAAGTCCACAAAAATTACTAGCACAAAGTGTTATTTTCTGCTATCCTACTAAGAGACTACTAACCTACATTTCCATGTTAAGAAACGAGACGTTCACCTGTATGGTTACTATACCCATGCTTAAATGAGGCTGCTTTGATCACTGTGTTGGGAGGATTCAACTTTTAACATCCTGCTGTTTTATAAATTGCTGATAAAACTATTGTTGTGTGATTTTTATTGGTATGGCAGTGGACAGTGCCCATCTTGTGAGCAGTTCTTAGAAAGTATTAACCTGACTGCAGAAGAATATGGTATTCTCAAAGAAAAAATGATAAAGGATGTTATTCAAGGGACTGACACATTTCGAAAAACAACTCCCCAGGTGAGTTGCAAAGAAATCACTACCTGATATCTGTCTGCAACATTGTTGTAATGTTACCATCACTCTGGCAGAGAATTGAGTGTTTAAAATGTTTGCTCATGTATTTTTGGCTCATGTAGCTGAATGGTCTCTGAATTCTACCAGCTTGAGAGCATAGGATGCCAAAACCACTAAAAATATCAAAAGTATCATCAGAGTTTATTCATATGTTTGCTATAGAATGAAGAGAATTCTGTAAGTAAACTACATTATGTTTGCTTAACAAGTGTTGCGAGTTGTTGATGGGATGGTTTTTAAGCAGACATTTAAGATAATTCAGCTTTTGATACTGAGTTCTTTGGTCCATTTTTATGCATCGTAAACTCTTATATTCAACAAAACTTAGGAAAGGTTTTTACACTTGAGAAAGAGTAGAGTCCTCCCAAGGTTTATTGTATGATTGTGAGCAATCATTCATTTCATCTTGTCAGTAGTAACTTGGCGTTTGATATTTTAGCTTGGCTACTTGGTATTTTAACACCAAAGGTTGTGAAATTCAAATGTCCTGAGATATAGCAGGACAATATATCCATCAAAGACATTATCAGGGATGGGCAAATCGTATATCTCCAGATGTTGGATTGTAAGTCTGTCAACCCTCACTATTGGCAGTGGTGGCAATTACTGATTGGAATTGCAGTCAACAACGTCTGGAAGACCAGATGAAAAGATCTTTAGATTGATAAATCCACACTGTATTATTTGCATTCTTAGGATGGAAAGAAAAACCCCACTAGAGGGTGCTGATGTTGTAGTTTTCATATGTTAATGACATGCAATACTAGCTACATTGGAAATTGAGGAAATGACTTTCTAGTATTTTCCCAACGTTACAATATAACTGTTGCAGTTTAGTCTAATAATTGGATTAGAGCATTTTAAATCAGAATCACAGGTCAACATCATTTATAGATCTTGCGGTTTGTAAATTTTTTCGTATTTCATAAAAGGAACTATACAATAAAGCATTGATTGTTTTAAAGAGTAGGAATCCATCTAATAATGTGGTGAAATATGCTGGGATATCTGAACCTAGCAATGAGTTTATTTTTAATTTGTATTTTTAATATAATATTGTTTTAACATATGAACTTATTTGTGGTGTTAGCTGTATTTTTATTCAATCTTACTGTGAGATGTCTTGACTCCCAGTTGTGGGAGAAAGGTAGGATGTGTTGTATGTGCCTTCAAGTCACCTGTTGACTTATGCTGACCCCATGAATTTCATAGGGTTTCCTTAGGCAAGAAATACTCAGAGGTGGTTGTGCCAGTTCTTTCCTCTGAAATATAGCCTACAGCACTTGGTATTAGTTGATGGTCTTTTATCCAAGCATTAACCAGGACTGACCCTGATTAGCTTCCAAGATCAAACCAGATCTGGTACCTTTAGGGTATTTAGGCCCAAATGAAAAGTAGGACACTAGTACAATAAATAGGTAATATAAACCCAACTACAGTCAGCCCTCCACATTTGCGGGTTTCACTTTTGCGGATTTGATTATTCATGGATTATTTGCTGTCACCTCTGCTGCATCCGTGTGCCATTTTTGATGGAGACTGCAAACCTCATGAGACTGAGAAACTATGAATGAGGCTTATATGTCCCTATTAAAAATGGTGTGGGGCAGCTATGGAGGTGGCAGTAGGCCCCACCAGCCACTCACTTCTGCCTTGTGAAGGAACCCTGATACCTCAAAGGAATCCATGGTGGGTTGAATATAGTGATCATACCTTGTTGTGTGTTAAATATGGTTTGGGAGGGCCTAGAGTTATTCACAGCATTTCACTTTCACGGGAGTCCTGTGCCCTAGCGAATGTGGAGGGATGACTGTATTCTGGAATTGTGTTGGTGTGGCCATACTTCTGGTTTCTTGAATTTTCTTGGCTTCGTACTTGAATCTGAGACTCAGCAACTGGAATTTAAGGTAAAAGAGATATACTTAGAATTAAACAATTCTGAAAATTCTCAGATAAATTATGACATTTACTTGGGAATAGGTCTGCCCACTGGCTGTTAGTTTAGTAACTAAGTGAAACCCTCATGTTTGGGGTGCTGGTGGTAGGGGCAAACAATGAGAAAAAAACTGTAACTTTTATGTCCTCTAACATCTAACTGGCCACTGTTAGAAATGCCATGCTGAGCTAGGTTGACTTTTAGTGTGATTCAGGACAGTTACTTTTGCAGATTACAGATCAGTAGTAGAAAAGAAGCTTTGTATCTAAAAAATACCAAATCAACTCCCTGGCATCTCTGAGTTGGACTGTGAAATAATCCTGCCTCAAACCTTAGAAAGCTGCTGCCAATCAGGATTAACAACTCAGGGCTAGATGGACCAATGAACTGTTTCAGGATAAGACAGGTCCCCGTGTCTGTAATTTAGCTGTCCACTAGGTTGTGAATAATGTCTTGGACCATTGTCTAGATTATTCTGTGAACTGAATTAAAAGAATTGCTGAAGGTTGGAGAAGACTGGATATTTTAAACATAACAAGGGCTTTTCCAGAAGGAACTTACAGTGAGAACAGCTTAGCCTTGTTAACAGAATGGTTATATTTGAGCAAGCTTTCAATGTTCAGGGAGAGTACACCTCCAGCTAATAATAGCTTTAGCAGCTGCTGTACATGGAGGGAAATCAAATGTAAATTAAATTATTAAATCTCCCTTTATTTTCAAAAACACTGCAGCATAGGTCTTACACAGAATTAATTATATTTATACACTGGCAAGTATTCAAATTGAGGAATTGTTTAGTAGCTCAAAAAGCAGCGATCACAGATGGGGGGCATTGTTTCTTTAAGGTATTATTATTTATTTTTAATGAGAACAGCTGTATTTATTTTTTTTAGGACTACAAGGAAGACTAGAGGACTCTTTACTTTCCTTTAACTGAGAGATATTTCTGGTTGATAGGCTGAAACAAATATAAATGGTGTACAGTCACAGAGACAACTTCTGTAGGCTATTCAAATATAATTACAGTTGATTTTGCAGCTCATGTTAAAAATGTAACTTCATTTTTCCCGGTGCTAGGAATGGAAGAGTATACTTTTTAAAGAAAGTGTTTAAACCTTCATATTTCAAAGAAGCATCTGTGTGAAGGCCTAGAATGCTTTTGAATGTGCTATAGCATTACTTCCTACATCAGATGAAGCTGTTGTTCTCGTATTTAAAGAAACAAGAATAGTAATATTCTATTTGAAGGTCAACAGCAAGTCCTGGCTCCCTTAAATAACATGCAAACAACCAACAATTGGCAAGAAAAGTAACAACTTTATTAGCTACAGCTGCTGAATCCAAACATCAGTCAACCTGAGTGCTGTCTGATGTGAGCCGGGTGCCCAGCCTGCTTGCTGGGAAATACCTGGGATGACAGTACTGGGATACCAGCTGGGTGGAAGCCACTTCATGTTCTCCTGCCACCTGGGAGCAACATTGGAGCCCCTGCCCCCTAGCTAGACATGACTCCCCTTTACTTTACCCCAAAGGTCCCATAAGAGAACTTTGAGCTGATTACATAAGGGGTTGCTTGCCCTTTATCCCCTTCAAATGGATCTGGTCATATGCCAAAACTGCATAAAGTTGTGACAAAGTACAATATTGTACAATAGAGTATTGTTAGTACAATAAGAAAAACATAACCAAGCAATATAGAGCTAGCATGGGTGGGATGGGATGAAGTCCAACAACAATCTGAGTCTGAGAACGATGTGGACCAATATGTATACCAAGGAGATGGACCTGAGGGAAGACTTCCCTCTGTCTTTTGCAGGTCCTTCCTCCATGCCTTCCACCTGTCTGAGCCTGATTGATCACTCTTCCTGCCTGAGCAAGGGTTCTTGAGAGGGAGACAGTTGGCAAAATGGTGCCTGGCTGATACCTCCCTGCTACACCCTACAAATTCTTCATCCCAGTTAGTCAGGAAAAGCTCTTTCATTGTAAAGAAGGCTAGTAGATCTGCCTGGGTTCTAAAGTGTATGTAGTCTTGTGTACATAGTGATAGCTGCTTGTCTTTAATACATTAAGATAATCTGAATTTGAAGTCAGGTGGATATGTGTGTGCAAAGCCACAGTGACTCACTTTAAGATGTGCATGCGCATCACTGGCATTCCCCTCCCTGTTTAGTCACACTGTGAATCAACTCAGGTGTTTTATGTATGTGTATGAAATGGAAATTAATTGTTGCTATTTGTCTGTGAGATCTCTTCTTTTGTACTACCATTTTCTCTTTTTAATCAAGGCTATTAGAAAGAGCACTTATAAAAGATATGTTTCTCAGCCAGAGCATAATTAAGGTCATAAACCTCATCTACAATATGCTGAACAAGGTAAACTTCTAGTGAATTGCCATGGGAAGGGGGCAGTGTCCAGATTATTGTTGTATGCCTTTAAGTAGTTTTTGATGTATGGTGACCCTAAGGCAACCCTATGATAGGAATTTCTTGACAAGATTTGTTCAGAGGGGGTTTACCTTTGCCTTACTCTGAGGAGGAGAGAGTGTGACTTGCCCAAGGTCACTCAGTGGGTTTCCACGGCTGAGCAGGAATTCAAACCCTAGTCTCTAGTCATAGCCCAACACTCAAACTGCTATGCCTTACTGTCTCGCTTCTATGTTAGACTTTTACATACAAATACCCTGCCTTCTTTACAGAATTTTACAGGAGATTCAGGCAACAATGTCTTCAGTTTTGTAACCCTCCAATGCCTTGTTCTATCATTAGTTCTATTTTTTTGACTTACTGGAAGAAAACTGTTAAGGAGGAAAAGATGAAATAGCTACACAGTACCTTTTGGTGCATATATACCCTATTTGCTGGTGTATAAGACTCACATTTTTTTCCTGAAAGAACCTGTTTGAAACTGGGGTGTGTCTAATACACCAGTATGTCTTATACACTGGAAAATAGTATTTGCTGACATATAAATGTGTTGCGTCTTATACGCCAATGTGCCTTATATGCCAGCAAATACAGTATATATGTTTAGCCATAGTTGTTTAGGCTGTTATACTTCAGTCAGTCATGTCAGATGGACTAAATGTAGGATATAAAATTCTAGGCATTCCTGTATGGGGACAAGCATTGACAACCCTCGTATTCAGGGGAACAGACTGACAAATGAATGCATTGCTAGGCTTGTTTATATTTCACTTGCTCTGCAATCAAGACTTACAAGTCATCAAGATACAGTGGGATAAGTTGCCTGTATGCACAGACTCCCATCTGTTCTTTTGTGAAACAGAAAGTTCAACTGGCTGTATTAAGTCAGATTTTCTTCTCAGTTTGAAACACAACCAATAACTAGGGCAGGGAGTGAGTAAGTGAAGCTGAAGGTCTTACAGTTAGACTTCAGCAAAATAAACTTTTGACTGTTGATAGAAGATATGTCGGGTGCAGCTTGCTTTAGGTGTGTCTTAAAAACAGTGTTCTTACAGGTGTAGCTTTTTGTGGAGTATAAAGAGAAGTATGTGCTATTCTCCCTACATTGTTACAGATATTTAAATTTAAAAATTCACAAACTTTGAATGTGTTTGAATATAATGTTTAAACTTGTTGTGTGCCTTCAAGTGGTTTTCAGTTTATGCTGACTCTTAAGGCAAACCTATCACAGGGTTTTCTGGGACTTAGAGTTTGTAACATGCTTAAGATCATCCAGTAAGTTTCCTTGGCCAAGTGGAGAATCGAACCCTTGTCTTAAACTACATATGTCAAATCAGGTAACATAATTTAGAGCACTGGAAAATTTTCCAGTTCTACATTTTCTAGAAAACGCATGTCACTGTTAGTACTAGGAATCCTTTATCTGGATTCCTTTTTAATAAGGATGACCACATCCTGTAAACCCCAGTTAATGGGATAAGTGGGCTATAGCTGGAAGACCTACCTGAGCTCTGGCTATATACATGTGAACTGTACAGAAATTGCATGATGGGAACTGAATCCTAGTTTGAGAGCAAGGTGGGACATAAATCGAATAAATAAAAATAAAAATGCATCCATCACAGTTCAGTAATCACATAATGTGTCACATAGAGTAACCTTTTCCAACTACAGTTCTTAGAATATCTGGGAGGCAGGTTCTAGGAGCTGTTGTCCAAAAAAAGTCACTTTTCCAGTTTCTGCTGTTTATAGGATTGGCCATGGTCTGCCACAGCCCTCATAGGCCAGCAGAACACAGGTTTAAAATCTCAATAATATCCAGATCTACAGCATGGATCCTAGGACCAGTTGCACCACACAGCACTTGCCTCCCTCTCTCATATCTCCAACACAATCCCCTCCCTCATCTTGAGGTTTGGTACAATGATCTCCTTTGTACTGGTATTCTTTCAGTCTAATTTTTGCTTACATGGTTCTAGGCTCTTGAATAATTAGGTGAACACTTCTTCTTTTCCTCTCTTGGCTTCTGGCCCTTTCTTTCTCTGCCCCCTGTTCTGCTTTCTACCACCACCTCCCTTAAGTAGATCGCATACTTTTGTGGTGGGGGGGGAGGCGTTGGTTGGTTGGTTGGAATTATTAAGGCCATTTTCCTTTGGGTGAAAAAGGCAAGATCAGGGGAGAAGTGTACATTTAAAGGCCTTGTCACACAGGACCAGCAGGGTCAGGCTACTAGAGGAGATGTTCTCAGCTACTTTAACAATCCTGTTAAATCTGTCCCTGTACTGCTTTGATTCCTTTCTGAAATTTTGCTGTAAGCATTTTACATGTAGGACTATAACTAGCTATGAACTCTATGGCTTGAACATGAGCTTCTTCTTCCTCTGCTACTAACAACTTTTTTTTTACTTTGTTTACCATCTTGCCTGCTGAGAAGTTGGCCTAGTAAAGATATTGTCCCCGTATGGATACTTTTATTTTTCTCTCTTTTTAACTAACAAGGGATAGTGCAATATAGTGTTGCTGCTGAAAATGTTACAGAAGAGTTAGCTAGTTTTATAGGACTCTTTTCCAGGCTGGTTGCTATTTTAAACAAAAAATAGCAAGAACGTGCCAGGAATAGATGACTAGGGTGATGATAACCAGGGTGGCCCACAGTGAACATCCAGATTATCTATATATGGAATCACAATTAAGTGTGTTGTGTGGGCAAGAGGTTCTATATTATTAGTTGGGACTCTCCCCCTCAATTATACCTGTTCTGTGATTGTGTAGAGGCTTTAGGAACTGCCACCACTTTCTGTGAGCCATCTACCATATAAGCTTTCCTCAAGCCTCAAGTCATTTGAGTGGGCTGTACTCCAGGTTCTTTAGCAAAGGCAAAGTAGAGTGTGATGAAAGCTTATGCTAAAATAAATTGGTTAGGCTTAAAGGTACCATAATATTCCCTTTTCCTGGTGTTTTTAGGCTGGTCAGTGCAAAAAGCAAGAGTTGTTTTGGCTGTTATATCATCATTGCAGAATTCTGCAGGCTTGCATATTGTGTTAAAAAAACAGATTACACCTGTTCATTTCAGAGGGCTTCAGTGAATTGATAAACTTTTACAAATCTGACACTATTCCATTTATATTTTAAAATCTGCTCGGTGTTTTATTGGCTTCAATAGTTAATAATTGTTTTAATTAAATTAGGAGCACCAAACGTGTACCTATTTATATGCATTTTTATTGCCAAACATAGGATTAGATCACATGTAAGATTACTATCATCTGCAAGATGCCTTGAGGGCCCTCTTAAAATTGAATAAATAAATCTTGATACGTTTGCTTTGAGAAAGATCTTAGACTGCTTTGCCAGCATTCGAAACAGTCTTTCTTGAGAGACCAAGAAGAAGCCAACCCTAGGTCAATATGGAATAAAAGTGACATGAGAAATATAGTGAGGAAGGGAAATTGGGAATCAAGCCAGATATGCAACAACAAAGAAACTGGATTAAAAGGGAATGGGGATAAGCAAGAAGATGACAGAAATCACCCGTCTTCATCTACTAGTTGCCAAAGGTTCAGTGATGGACTGTGCCATAACTGCACAACCAAAAAAGGAAAATCACTAGGTAAATATTTTAATATACAAAGAAGCATAAAAATACATTTTGTCCAAAGCTGCTGGATCACACCAAAGACCTAATCCATCCAGCATTTTATTTCTAATAATGGCTAATCAGAAGTGGTTACCAATAGATCTGAAATTAAGAAGGTAGCATAAACCCGTAAACATTTCTCTGTGAAAGTAGTGTATGAATGAGAGAAAGAAAGGTTTGATATATCCAGCTAGGAGGAGACTAGTTTTTATATGAAATTTTAAAAAAAAAGTATTTGGAAAAAATATTCGATTGAATTTTAAAAGGCTCTCAATTAAATTAAGTTGAAATTAATTTCAGTAAAATTAAGGTTTGATTTTAAAAGCGGAATGCTGAGAGCAGGAAGATTCAGAACTGAATTAATGGTTCATTAAGCTGTAACTACACTCCTTTGCCTAACAAGCAAATCAGTGGGAGGTGATAACTAGCTACCATTATACTGAATTTTTTTACTTATTTCCTTCTTGTAATGACAAATAGCAGCAATAGGACAGATAAATAGAAGGAAACAAGCAAATGACAAGTGGTGTGCATCACTGTCCTTGACTTGCACTGTTAGAAGCACTAAGTAGACAACATAAGACTAGATATGTCAGTAGAGGTGGCCAGTTTTCAGGTTCCAACCTGGAGACTGTTCTTCAATCAGACTGCTTAGTAGTATAAAGCAGCAGTATTTCTCATCCTACTACTCCATCACAAATGGGGTCATGGTGGCAGTGGGGAGTCCGTAAATATATCTTCAGATCTTATTTAAAAATATACCAATAGGATTTATTCCAGTGCTGCTTGTTTATTCAAGGCAACTGAAATTATCACGTTCCTTTATTAACCAAAAAACTTGTTGAGAAAATCTACATCTTCTGCACAGCAACAGATGGAAGATGTGAACACTTTTTCCAACATGCAGACTCACTGCCTATTGAAAACAATATCTGCAGAGCTTGAAACATTAATTAATATGATGCTAAATGTTAGAAACTGGGAGATACGGAGTTAATACCATTATTGGGCCACCAAGGTGATAATTCATTGTGTTATCTTCCCCTTTTTCTTGTTCTACATGACCACCTGCAGGTGGCTGTGATCGGAGAAGATGGCCATCTGGATCAGTGGCTTGGTAGGTTAGAGGAGAGAGAGAATGCCTAGATAGATGAGAAAGAAAAAACGCTAATGTGTTTTTTGTTTTGTCACTGTGTGTGTACATGCCTTCAAATTGCCTGTCAACTTTTGGTGATCCTATCAATTTCATAAAGTTTTCTTAGGCAAGGAATATTCAGAGGTGGTTTTATCATTGACTATTCCTATATGGCAGGTGTTTAGGAGCCATTTTGTGAATATGTCCACCCCATACTCTCAGGATTTCAAATGTACACATCTTCCCAAAAAGTATGGGAACCCTGGGTGTTCTAGAACTTTGTTCCTCAATATTGGTAGCCCGTCTAACCTGTGTGTTCAACAGGTAACTTTGGATCTGTCAGTTCTTGAGTAAGGTAGCCATGTGTTCTGCATTACAGATTAAAGACCTCTGTTTGAAGGGCCTATCTGAATCTGATTTGAATGTAAAAAGAGAAGAAGAAAGAGCTTGGATTTGAAGTTGCCCTTGAATACTTTGTATATTGAAACAGCAGACTGAACAGGCAGACAAGTCACCTGGGCCTATTCACACTGCATAATTATAGTACTGTTATTCCACTGTAATTGTCATGGTTCTTTCCCATGGAATCCTGGGATTTGTAATTTGTTGAAGCACTAGAGTTTCTTTGTTGAGAATTCTAAGTGCCTTTCCTTGAACTGCTGATCCCAGGATTCCATAGGATGGAACAAAGGCAGTTAAAGTGGAATAATAGCATTATAATTGCATAATGTGAATGGGCTCCTAGTCAGCCTGAAGAGTATTATGTTCCTATTTAACTTATAGTAATTACTGTATCTGCTGGTGTCTAAGACTCACTTTTTCCCCAAAAAAATACTGTTTGAAGATGGAGTGCTTCTTGTACATTAGTGTGTCTTAGATGTCAGCAAATATTATTTGCCAGTGTATAAATGGGGTGCGTCTTATACACGGGTGTGTCTTGAACGTCGGCAAATACGGTATTTCAAAATGTATGTCCATACATATAAATCGACACATGCACAGTTTATGCAGCTCTTCAGCCCTTATTTCTTCTGAGTTTTTAGTGTAAATTTGCTCTTTTTTGGCAATGGCTCATGCTATTCTTGAGAAAGCATATTGCCCAAGGAAGCATCACTTTATCTCCTAACATACATGTTCTCTGTTTTAGAGAAGGATCTGAGTCAGCCTCTCATTGTTCAGACTGTTGCTTCATCTGTTCTTATTAGTACAAAAAAAATTCACAAGTTCTTGGTAACATAGATAGATGGAAACTACAGGGAGTCTCAGAGGGGTAAGGGGAAATAAGTTTCCATAGATATACCCCAGCAAATTATACAATTTTTTTTCCCCCTCATGATGAGGTTGCTATTTGGACAGGCCCTCCACAGATCTCTCCAGGAAAATTTTTCTTCCACATTCTCACATATGAGACCTGAATACTGTGTCACAACAATGATACCAAGGGAGTAAATCATAGAATCATAGAATGATAGAGTAAGAAAGGACCCAGGTGAAAAAATTCCTCATACAGTGGCAACTGGAGCAAAAGCGAACAACTTAGGGTGGGCTGGAAGGGAGTCACTGATTAGATACTCTCTGATGAAGATGTTTGCAATAGCAGCATTTATTATGTGCCAGAAAGACCTGTTGCCTTATTGTGATGTTCATGTAGGATCTGTGCCTAGGTCTGTATAGGAAACAAGTCACAGCAGGTTGCCCTAAAAGAGATACAGCTATTTGCAGTCAGCTCTGTTTTCCTTTCATACTACAGAAATGTCAGGGGTGATTAGGAGGTTTCGGTTATAAGTGTCTGAATTAACATGGTTCGTTACAGGAAACATTCCTGATATAACCTCTGCAATGTATTTTGTGCAACAAAATAAAAGGGAGTTCCCAGCGTATTTTCTGTAACTACTTGATGAAGTAACTAAGAATTCAATTCAGAATGTCAGTTTCGAAATGTAATATGGGGCTAGTGACTAATGCTGGTGACTAATGTCAGATGTTGGAGCAAAGAGCATTGTACCAAGTATTAATAAGTGTGAGAGCTGAGATACCCTGTTTTAATTTTTCTTGCTACTCTATTTTAATAATTTTATGACTGTTACTTTTTGGTTAAACTAGTTGGAGTGACAAGTGTTTGACACTCTGTTTCTCTGTTCCTACACGACAAGGTTATTCTCCCTCATGTGTGCATTTCTTCGTTCAGACTTAAACCTGTTTCTCAGTTAATTTTGCCTTTTTATGTCAAAATAGTCAAAGGAGCGTAGGAGTTTAGTCCTTATACATGTGCAATAGAAGTTCAGTGTATTCGTGTAACATGCAAAAAAGAATAATGTGCAAGTCGATAACCCACATTCCACAAATTTAATTCTGAATAGGCAGTAGTTTTATTTGTAGAAATGTGAGCGATGCAGCACACTTCTTCCAAAGTTACCGATACTAAAGCATATGTGGAACTTACATATTTTATAGGTACAATTCCAGATTTTAGATGCATAAAACTGTGAGTGGAGAAGGTCATAAATCTAAGCATCATACCACTTCTCAGAGAGTTCCCACACCTGTGCTTGGTTCCCATTCTCAACTGGTTTGATCCAAGCACCTATCTTCTGCCTTTTATAGATACCAGGTTCCCAAAACGCAATCCTCTTCCAACTGCAGTTTCATTTTCTCCCAGCTCTGATCTTTCCCCACTCACCAGATACATTGTAGCAACAGGCAATTAAGCAATTAGCCATTGATACTTTGTAACAAACCAGGCAGACTGAGAACAGATACATTATTGCAATCATCAATTAACACTGGATACTTTATAGCAGTTACAGCTAGGCTTAATGGAGTTCTATAGCAGCTGCTTCTACCTTGGTTACAATAAACTATTTCAGTACACATCCAGCAGACCAACACATTTTCATTGCAAGGAGCTATGCATCCTGACACACCTGTTCTGTTGGCAGTTCTGTTGCCCTCACTGTGAAGAGTGAAACAGAGTGGATAGCAAAGCAGGGACGCTCTGCAGTCCATGGAGAGGAAGCACAGATTCCTTCTCTATGTGGAAGCCATCCACTGTCAATTGAAATGCTGGAAAATCAGGGTCCCAGCTCATGTGAAGCACCTATATGGATAACAGAGGCTCTCCACTTCAGACTGTTACCGTAGATGGTGATGGAAATAGCAACATAGGAGGCCAATGTATTTCTCTGATCACCCTGGTCAGTAGTAGTATCAAATATCAGTGGTACTATCCTATTAAGTAAAATAATATAACTTTATATTCTTCAGTCTGAAGAACTATGGCAAAAGATTTTGGCAGATTAATTAGGTCCAGCGCTCTTTGACCTCAGTGATTCAGCAGCAGAGAGTTCTTGATGTTCCAAGCAATCTCTTGCATTTCCATAGTGCATCCTATCTTTGAACCCTATGTGAGATCCCCTTTTCCAATTGTTTATTCTTGCCAGTACTTTTTTTCCCCCTGTGGTTACTTTGGTGGGACAGAGGAAGGCGCTGTGTATTGACTGCCCATGAAGGGAATATCCCTTGGCTTCCCTTGAGAATGAGGTTCAGTTTGGGTTTTGCAGTAGTGGAATCATGCTTGAGATCATGTTTGAATGCATCAGTAAACTCTGGGTGCCTGTAAACTGAATTGGCTTAAAACAGCATGTAACGCAAAGAGGAGTCCATAATACAAGTCTCCTTCAAACAGCACCAGATAATGCTTTGGCTTTTACTCATGAATCAACCCAAAATAAATCTGTAGTATTGCTCTAAGTATTTTATATAAATTACTACCTGTATTTTATGTTTTTAAACCAGTAAGGTGTATATTAAACTTTAGTAGGCTTCTAAAAAGGGATTTAACAAGCTGAAATTTACCATCCCTGGTCAAGATTCAGTGTCTACTTCCATTTCATTCAGCTGCTTCCTTCAGAATAGATGATTCCACCCGGCTCCATTTTCAGCCTCCTGTGCCCTCTGGAGGGATAGGAAACTGTCTGGAGCAGGTTTTTGCCATCCTGGAAGGCTGGAGTAGAAGGTGGAGAAAAACAAGTCTTTACTCTGCTGCCACTGGGTACCAAAGGAAATCACTGGGTCTTGGTCCATGTTAGTGGATTGGTACATCGCTGTAGACAAATTTGTATTGTCTTTATAATTTACATGGCACGAAGTAGTACAACAAGAATTAATTCTTTTGCTGAGCTGATAGTTTCTGATGCAGTAATTTTAAAGAATCCACCTTGTAGGAAAATTAAGCTGTAATCAATTCAAATAAAATCCCAGGCTCCATTTTTTTGAGCTGTATGAAAGGAGGCTATATCTGTTGTCAATGTTATTAAAAATGTTCTGCCAGTGTTTGAAAAGAAAAACAGAGTTCCTGCAACTTATGTAAAATACTCAAATTGGCATAAAATAATTTTTATACTTCTGTTTTCTAACTTTAATCCAGCTGAAGTAGAACTATTTATTTTGTTTCATGAAATACGAAACTATGAAAACAAATGTGTGCCACAGATATTAGTTGAGTAAAGTAGTACAGCAAGCAACAGATTTGAGACCATTAACTGTTGTCTATGATCTTTAAAGCATATAATTTGTGGGTTTTTCAGGCTACAAGGCCGGGTTCAAGTAGCGTTTGGTTCTGATGTTTTGCCTGCATCTGTGGCTGGCATCTTCAGAGGATCCTCTGAAGATGCCAGCCACAGATGCAAATGAAACATCAGGAGCAAATACTGCTAGAACACAGCCTCATAGCCCAAAAAACCCACAACAACCTGTGGATTTTGGTCACGAAAGCCTTCGACTTTACATATCATTGCTACCTAAGAACTAGACAGTCGTCTTTAAAATGATAATGGAAAGTAAAAGTTTCCTATTTTGGAAAGATGAGTCTTGTGCTCAGTACCAATTTCTGTTCTTGCATAGAGTGGTTGTAGAATCTGGAGAGAATAAACATAACTGAGTATGGTGAAACTGAGTCTATTTCACTTGGTGCATTTCTTAATCTCTTTCTATTTTTAATTTATTTTAGGAACTTGAATCATTTCAGAGATTTGTAAGTCAACGTCCACCTTTTGATGTTGTGATTGATGGCCTCAACGTTGCTAGAGTTTGCCATAAAAGCAATCCATCTCAAACTGTAAGTGTGGTACTGTTTTTAGAAGTTATGTCTTATGTTCACGCATTTAAATGTCTGAATGTATTTTACTTCTTAAGAAATGTGGTGTGTGGTGACTGGTTGTATTTGAAAAGAAATAAAGGTTCTGATACCTAAAATATACACAAGTACATTAAAATAAAACATGGGGCTATGCCATGCTGTAATTTCATGTAAGAGGGCAAATCAGTGGGACTGCAAGATAGTTTTTCCCAAGGGCTCTATTACAAGCCATACTACCCACAAAAATGTTATTTTTTTTTCTTCCCCCCCCCCCCAAAATTGGAAGTGACAAAAGTTTGCTTCCGCTTTTGCAAAAGGCTAGAAAACTCCTCCGTCAAATAAATCAAATCTCTGTTTGTCATTGTTGTTATATACCTTCAAGTTGACTCTCAGTTATGGTGACCTTGCCTAGGGTTTCTTTAGGAAGATTTATTATTCAGAGGTGGTTTACCATTGCCTTCTTCTGAGGCTGAGAGAGTGTGACTTGTTCAAGGATACCCAGTGGGTTTCTGTGGCTGATCATGAATTCTAATCCTGGGCTCCCATGCTCTTACTCTGGCACTCAAACCACTATACCATGTTGGTTCAAAATGCTCAGTAATCCATATTTGTTGTTGTTGCTGTTGTGTGCCTTCACGTCATTTCCATCTTGTAGCAATCCTAAGGCAAACATATCATAGTGTTTTCTTGACAAGATTTGTTTGAAGTGGGTTTGGCGTTGACTTCCTTTGGGGCTGAGGCAGCATGACTTGTCCAAGATCACCCAATGAGTTACTATGACTGAGTGGGGATTTAAAACGTCTTCCCAGTGCACCACTTAAGCCACTATAACCACACCAGCTGTCCAGGTTCTGTGCATTTCTTTAAAAGAGGATTGCTGCTTCTAGAGGATTCCAAGAGCAGTGATTCTCCTTTATTTATTTTTTTAACCCCTTTGTTTTTTCAGCAAAAAATAGGACAGAGGTAGGGGCAGTATATAAATGGATTCAACCCCCATACAGCCCTGCTGTATGGGACATTGTATTCTGTATACAAAGTGCTAAGTCTGTTCCTGCCAGAGGGCTTCTAACTGAACTGGAGTGTGCAGTGCAAAACTTAAAGGAGCCCTGAGGCTGAGAACTTGCAGAAGAAGTCAGTGAAAAAAAGTGAAGAAATAGGTGTTTCCAGTTGAGTACAATATATTTGCGTACTATGCCAATCATCGCTAATTCAGTGTTGTTTCAGGATCAATGCAGTTGGTAGCACGTCTATCCCACAGAACAGCTGGCATGTTGTTTGGAAATACACATGTGTAAGTTTCCTTTATGTATGTGAATGATCCTTTTCGGGCACTGTGGTGCTTGGTATTCCCTTCCTTCCTTGGCACTGCTCCGCCCCCGACAATCGCTGCCTCATGGGGAGCAGGAAGTCTCATAGAAGTGTCTTGCCATAGCCAAATGTGAAATGACAACATCAGCATTGAGATCAGTCCGGGGGCCTCTGTTGTCCTCAGTGCTGTTGCAGTAATTTCACAGTTGGCTGTGGGGATAGAGCCAGATGCTTCTGTGATCCTGCCTGCTCCTCATGAAGCAAGGAATTGCTGAGGCTGTTTGTGGTTCAGGGGCTATTCAGTATATCAGGTGGCATTGTTACCCTGACTTCTGGGGGTCCCTGGGGGGAACCTGGATTTGCTCCAAAAATACAAAGGTTGGGGAAATTAGCGGAGCACTGCTTAGCAAAATGGAGGGCAGGGCAATGCAGCGAGATCTTTAACCCTGTGTCTACGGAGTCAGACTGCACAAGAGAGACAAGGCAAGTGTCCAATTAAAGTATTTTATTTAGCAAAATTGGCAGAATTTCAACCCACACACACACACACACAAAACAGTCACTCACACAAGCACACAAGGACTACTGAGTCTGAAAGACTTAAGAGGAGGAAAAGCTAAAGGAAAGAAAGCAGTTATGCTGCAGCTGATCTTGAAGATGCAGTTCGGGAAGAAGCAAGCGAAGATAGGTCAGCAGACAAAGAGAAAGAACTGAGGGGAGCCTTAAACTAGCAGCATGACAGATGCTAATCAAAGATGGGAGTTCTCCAAAGACAGCCCCAAAAGGGGATTCAATTATAGTGTAAAGTATGCCCGGGGGGACAGACCCTTTCCTGGGAAAGGACAGAAGCTGAGTTATGCAGATGGACCTCATCTTTGTAGTTCCCGCAATTGCAATCACTAACCTCATCCAGGAGACACTTAGTCTCTCAAGGTGTCAAAGTTGCAGCCGGCCCATTTGATGTGTGCATACATGCCTTCTGAGGTTTTCTCTTGGATATGTGACTGGGGGATATTTGGTCTGACCTATGCCATGGGGGTTTCAGCCTTTAGACCTGGATGCGTACGTTTCCGTCCAGTGAACCTCTGGCTCAATGAATATATAGATAATAAATAATTCTCTTCCCTGACATTGGGTCTGTCAGCAGATAATAAATATCTCACTCCCGCTGTCAGTGGATAATGAATATTTCCTTTCCACTATTAGCAGAGGTTACAGTGTGGTGTGGCTCCACCTAGCATAGGTCTGCATGAGGATCTACTATGCTAGACTGAACTATATAGGAATGCAGCAAAGATGTCTAAGTGTTGCCAGCCATTGATGCTGAATAGTACCACTTGTGAGAACTACCTCCCTCTGTCTTCCACTTCATGTTTAGTGAGAAGATTGATGTGTGAAGGAGCTAACATGAACTGGAGGCTTCTTCTCAAGATTCTTCTAGACATTTGTTCTGTTAATGATAGTTGGAAGTAAAATGGGATGTATCTGAGATATGAATTCCCTTTTGTTAAAATAATGCATGTTTGTAATTATTGTGGATTGTTGAAGCTATTCCCCTGTCTCCATATTGAGGCCAATAATATGTTTGGTCTAGCAGTCATCTCCTGGTGAATTGGTGTCTGGCTTAACGGATGACTGGCATGGTTCTCCTTTGTAAAGGCTGTGTTGTTTCTGGAGAAAGCGGATATATATTGCAGATTCAGCTGAGGTTACAGAAAGGCTTGCTTTCGGGAGAATTAAAACCAGAAAACCATTAGCTTAAAAACTAGGGGAAGGCTATCCAAGAAACGAAAACAATCTGGCAGAAGGTAACAGAGACTGCCAGTAGCAGCTAAGATTCCAAGACCATGAAAGAAACAAGAGTGGCAAGTTTAGATGTATCACCCCAGTATGTGGCTGTAATTTTTTAGGAAAAGGCAAATTCCCTGTTGGGTATAACTGGAGAAAGAGTTGAAAATAAATGCTCTTTTAGTGGTGGGTGGGAATTGGGTGGCCATCTAAATACTGTTGAGCTGCAAGTTTCAGCGTATTCCACCATTTGCTGTGCAGCTTAGGGATCCAAGGAGTTTATTTATTTAAATATACCTCCTTTTATCTGTAGATCTCAGGGCAGTGTGCAATAACATCAATATAACAAATTTAAAATGGCATAGATAATTAATATAATTTGAAAAGGCTAAAATACATCTTAAAGTATTGAAAAACTAAAAGACAAATTAAGACAGTTAAAATAGTTTAAAATGAATTGAAACCATGTTCGTGAGAAGGTTTTTGTAAGATCAGCTAGGCCCTAAAAGCTTTCATGAACAACCATGCTTTTACTTGGGGCCTAAACAGCAATAATGTTGGCATCAATTGGGCTTCCAATTGAAGGGTTTCTCACAAATGACAGAGAAAGACCCCTCCAGCTGAAGTTAAACATCTGGAAGGCCACACAACTGCCATATGCATATTCATCGTTTGTCCACATCTGGAATACATTGTACAATTGCACATAAGAAAGCTATTGTACCATAGGAGAAAGTATAGAAAGGGACAACTAGTTGATCAAAGCAGTGGAACAATTCACTGGTGTGGAAATTCTGTTGCAGTATTTGGGGCTGTTTGGTCTGGCTAACAGGCAGGTAAGAGGAGATATGATAGAAGTGTATACAGTTCATGCATTTTTTTTTTTTTTGGAGAATGTGGATAGAAAGAGAAAGATAGAAAGCCCCCCCCCCCAAAAAAAAAAAAATAGAACTGATGTCTTCCATGGGAGCTGAATGTAGGAGATTCAAGACAGGTGAAAGGAAGTACATCACACAGCATATAGTTGAAGTGTACTGGCATGAGTTGTTATTTTGGTATCTTACTGCCACTAGAAGTATTGATTGAACAGCTTTTAAAGAGGACTGGATAAGTTAATGAAGGTTGGGGCCATCAATGGTTTCTTGTCAAGGATAGCTATATATTGTCCCAGTACTGGAGACAGGTGTGCTTCTGTGGATTCTGCTGAGGAACATGCAGTAGAGGATTCAGTGTCACCTAAGTCCTGCTTGTGGGCTTCCAAAAGGCAATTGGTTGACCACTCTCTAAACAAAATCCTAAACTATATAGGTTCTTATGGGCAGGGCAGAGCAGTGAGAGAAATTTCATAGAGAGAGGTTTCATAGACACAACTACTGGTTATCAGAAACATAAGCAAATGGCAGCCCTGAATTAAATTCTTGCTATCCTTCAACTTAGTCTCTAGTTCATCTTGCTTTGTATTCGTATGTTATTACATTGCATTACCCTGTTTCTCACCTTCCAGTGCTGCTGGTAGCAGGGGAACAATCTTTGTAATGATGTTAGTACATATGTTAGCTGGAATTCAGTTGGAATTCTGGGTGGGAATTCAGCGCAGGGCTTCTGCTTCTGGCAACATTTTAAAGTTTCTAAAAATATATAATTCTGTCTAGTGTGACAACAACAAATTCAAACCTGAATGTGGTGAGCACTGGTAAGCCAGTATGGCGGGCAGGTGCGTAAAATGCATTTTGTTGTCATATACATCCTTATGTACAGAACACCCACACCAGTGCAAGCTCCCTACCAGTGTTTTATTTTTAGCAGATAGATAATTGCCAGGCTGTGTATATGTGTGTATGTGCTGGACCACGTGAATAGAACGGTCAGGTTATATGCGTGTTTGGCACACAGAGGGCCCAAAAACCATCTAAAGATTCATGTGTCACACTTATGTACGTGTAAGTGTGTGTATACACACACACACACATTATATATAGAGGCTACACAGAGGATTGAAATAGCTAAGAAAGAAAGACATGATCATGTTGATTATGATGATTTTGACAGGGTTACTTCATTGAATCCAACAAAAAGGAAGCTGTGCACTGTTTGGAATAGATAAGAAAATGTTTTGCATTCATTATAAAGTCTTCATAATCTGAAATTGGAAATCATAACTATAATGTAACATAACATTTGTTACTTGTTTGGCATCCAGATATTTAACTTTTTAAGTTGTGTTTGGTAAAAAGATGTTTAATTCCAGAAACAACGGCTGTCTTTACAATCCAGAGATGGAAAACAGCACACACAGTCTTACTGGGTTTTATGGCAAAAATAGAATCACTGGGTTTTAAAATTCTAAAGCACATGTGTCAAACACAAGGCCCACGGGCCAAATCTGGCCCACCAGGCCATTTCATGTGTCCCTCGCACCTTTCCTGCAGCTGTGGCTGGAGGGCAGAAAGAGACACAGAGTGGGTCTGGGGAGCAGAAAGTGCCACACTTTGGATATACTGACCAATTCTATGTCACTTTACAGAGGTATAGCGACCATAAACTTGTTGGAATATAGACAAGGCTTACAACTTCAATCATTATAGGGTTAATTGTGTATTAGTGAGATAGAGAGGACCTTCAGCTGTAGATGTTATTTGCAGCAGCTGCAAAGCCTCTATAAGAGTAGTGTTTTCTTTAGTGAGCTTATCTGCTCTTTTGTTTCCATTTGTCCTTATATGGTATCCTGTTTGATCCTGCTTTATTGTGGTATTTTGTAATTTGATATATTTTGTATTTTTCTATTTTTACTTGCCTATATTGCTCATGTTCATTTTAACTTTTTTGACTATGTTTTTCCTTTTGTATATTGTCTTTATATAAATACCTATGTTTGCTATTTTTCCTTTTAAATAGAATAGATAAAAGAATTATTTTTATTATCCATTTGTCTTCTGAATTTCTATTTCACAACAAATTTCGTAGCAGAGGATGGTTGGTCAAATGATTGGCTAAATATTTTGCTGAATGGTTTGTTGAATGGTTTGTTAAATGGTTTGGTAAAATAATAGACCAGTAAACCAAACTTTTTGAACAGAAGACAAAAGAAAGTTATTTTTGAGCTTGGAATTTTTTTTGGAATTTTCTTTTTTACACAGTGAAGCAGATGATTTTTGGTAAACGTGTTGCATTTGCCTTTTGGCTATAATTATTGAACAGAGCAATTTTTGATGGCAAGAAATTTTTGAGTAATGAAATAATTTTTCTCTAGCAGAGGAATTTTTCTGGCAAACTTTTAAAAATTGAAAGATTGTATTAGCAGGACAGCTCATACGGAATACGTTTAAAATGTCTGTAACCCCAGTTAGTTCACCTGAAGTTACTACACTCACTCTGAAGTTACAACAGGGTATAAGTACTAACAGTGGCTTATTTGTAATCCCAAAGTTAAATAGGGATAATTTTCAGATATGCGATGCAAGATTAAGAGTTTCTCTACAAGTACAGGATTGTACTTGTATAAATGTTATAGATCAAGACATGCCTGAAAATCAGTCAGAGTAGGATGAATATAAAATGAAAGAAGCAAAAGCTTTAATATGTTCCTGTATAGAAGATTATGAGAGTCCATTAGTAATTAAGTACAAGACAGCTTAAAAATTATATAGTGCCCTTAAAAGAAAATAATTCAGTAGATCAAATAAGAACTTGGTATTTTTGAAACAGAAACTATATAGTTGGAAGACAAAAGAAGGAACTAGCATAGATATGCATTTAGATAAAGTGTTATGGCTTGTTTCAGAGCTTCAGTCTGTAGGAGCAGAGATATCTGACTCTGAGTTTCACACCTCCATATTGCTTAGTTTACCACTTTCTTTTGCAAATCAAAAGGCCATGCTTGAATGTATTGCAGAAGTGGGTATAGATTATACAATTGCTCATTTGAGAGACTCTGGACTTAAAAGGACAATGGAAAATATACTTGAAAAAATGTCAGTATTGAGAACAAGATCCTACTAAAAAGAAAGGAGATGTTATGTATGTTCAAGGGCTGGGCATATTGCTAAATACTGTAGATTTAAAGGTATAGAAAATCAAAGGCCCCGAGGAGCAAGTGTTTCTATAGGAAGAACATCTTTTAGTACTCAGGGATACTCTAATGGTCATGGAAACTTGAAATCAAATGGTGAAAGATCAAATAAAAGATACCAGCAAAGGTTTAACAATACTGTAAATCCTCATACGAATAATCAAGTATTTCAGATATCTGATTACCCAACAGATAGATGATAAAGGGCATTTTCTTCTAGATAGTGGTAGTTTCATTCATATTTGTTGATTTAGAGAAAGCTTTAGTGAACTAGATACTGAAAACAGACCAGAGATATTACGAGCAAACCAGCAAAGATTAAATGTGCTTGGAACTGGAACTGTGCCTTTAAGAGTTCTCACTTCTAAAAATGAAGTGGTAAATCTTACATTAACAAATGTTGCTTTTGTTCCTGGAGCTTCAAATAAGCTGATTGGTGCCAGAAGAATTGTAAAGAATGATTATACTGTAATAGGTAAAGGTGACTCAGGAAAAATTATCAATAATAGAATTGGTCTTATACTTAAGGTTGATGAAAAGGAGAGGTTTCATTATATTATTGATGTTGTTGATGATACTGTAACAAATGTAGAAAGGCCAGTATGTCAAACTAAGCAAGGTGTTTGTGATCATAATGTCTGTCTATACTCATGGCATGTGAAGTTGGGACATAGAAATATGCAAAGTATTGAAAAATTTTTGACAGAATGTGGAATTAATGTCATTAAATGTGATAAAGCAAAAGAAAGATGTGAAATCTCTATAAAAGCAAAGGGAAGAGCTCCTAGTTATACAGGATGATCTAATATACAGGATAAGGATTTTTTAGAAGAAGTTTATTCAGATTTAGTGGGTCCTATGCCGTTATCTGCAGGCAAGAATAAATATTTTCTTACCTTTACAGAATCCAAGAGTAAATATAGTTATATGTATATACTTAAAAGTAAGGATGAGACTCTATGTGGCTGCAGTTAAGAACCGATTTGGCAAAGCATCTTTAACACTACGAACTGATGGGGGTGGAGAATATTGTAATACAGATTTCAAAAGGTTTATGGAACAGGAAGTTATAGAGCATAAAGTAAATATATCTTACGCCCCTCAACAAAATGGATGTTCTGAAAAATTGAATCAAACATTACAGGAGATGTCTAGATCTATGCTAATACAAGCTGGACTACCTAAGTCCTTATGGGCTGAAGCAGTAGTTACAGCAACTTATTTGCATAATAGAATCCCTGGTAGAGTGACAGGCAAAACACCTTATGAGTTTGGAAGGAAACCAGGTTTAAAGCATATAAAAACTTTTGGTGCTAAAGCATATTCTTACATTCCAAAAGAAAAAAGAGGAAAACTTGATCCTCGAGCTGAAATTGGAGTCATTGTTGGATATCCATCTGGAGAAAAAGAGTATAGAGTTTTGAACCCTAAGAGCTTTAAAGTTAAATGCTGTAATGTTGTATGTAGATGAAAGAAATACAATGCAAGAGACAATTGACTCTATAATGGCAACTGATCTAAAGTACCTACTGTTTCACAAGAATTGGTCAGTTGGTTACCTATAGAGGACGCTGGTCAACCAGTAGTTCCACCTTCAGGAGATGTTACTAAAACAGAAGGGAAAGTAAGAACCAGACCATGTGAAATGGAGCAAAAAGAAAAGTGTGAAACAGTTATTTCAACTACTATAAGACGATCAGATAGAATTAACAAAGGCAAACCTCCAGAAAGATATGGATTTTGGGAGAATTTACAAACAAGAAAGGAACCAGCAAATTGGAAAGAAATTAGTAAATTACCTTCTTTAGAAAGAGAAAAGTGAATGGAAGCTATGGAGGAGGCATGTCAATATTTACAACAAAATCAGGTTTGGACTCCTACAAAGTTACCTTCTGATAGAAAAGCTGTTGGAAATAAATGGGTTTATAAAATTAAATACAATCCAGATGGGAGTGTGGATAAGTATAAAGCATGTCTGGTTGCAAAAGGTTTTTCCTAGAAATATGGAACTGATTATTTAGATACATTTGCGCCAGTTGTTAATTATACAACACTCGGGACACTCTGTAGTATAGCCAGTTCAAGAGATATGTTTGTGGAACACTTAGATGTTAAAACAGCTTTTCTTAATGGGAATCTTTTAGAAGAGATTTATATGGAACAACCTGAAGGATTTCAAAAGAAAGGACTAGAAAATCTTGTTTGTAAACTCAGTAAAAATATGTATGGACTTAAGCAATCAGCCAAAAGTTGGTTTGATAAATTAACAGATCTTCTGTATCAACAAGGGTTTAAACAAAGAAAGGCTCATACATGTTTATACATGAGGCTTAAAAATGGAAAATATCAATATATTTTGACTTATGTAGATGATTTATTAATATGTTGTCAACACAAGGAGAATATTGATGAAATAGCTAATAAACTAAAAATGGACAGAGAGATTAAACAGCTTGGAGAAGTGAAATATTATTTTGGGATGGAAATCGAAAGACTTAATGATGGAAGTTTTCTTCTAAGTCAGAAACGTAAGACGATGGGCTTCATAGAGTCAGTTGGTATGGAAAAACTGTAAAGCTGTGAGTACATCATTAGAACCAGCTTATTTGAAAGGAAAAGATGGACAGTCACTTAAAAATCATGGTGAATATCAAGAAGCTATAAGCAAATTACTTTATTTGAGTAAAACCACAAGACTTGGTATTGCAGTAGCTGTTAATATTTTAAGTAGAAAAACGAATTCACCAAATCATCATGATTGGGAAGTTATAAAGAGATTGACAAGATAGAGGATTTAAAATTAAAATTATCATCTTGTAAAAATCCTAAACTAGTGGCATGCATAGATGATAGTTGGGGAGGAAAGTCAACAAATTATAAATCAACTAGTGGATATCTGTTTTACTATGGGAACAATCTCATCGACTGGATCAGCAGAAGACAGAACATTGTGGCCCAGTCTTCAGCAGAAGCTGAATGTATATCAGCAGCAAATGCATGCAGTGAATTGGAATGGATCTTTCATTTGTTGAAGGATTTTGGCATCAGTGAACCTGTACCAATTGTAAGGTTTGAAGACAATCAAGCCTGTATTACGATGGGAAAGGGAAGAGTACTAAGGCTAGAAGTAGAACTATTGGATTGAAATGTCAATTAGTAAAAGATCTGTATCAAAAGGGATTGATTGATATTGAATACTGTCCCACTGATGAAAGGGGGCAGGAGGGCACTGAGAGGGTGATTGACCCTTCCCGTGCTCCTTCGGTTGCCATCGCTGGTGCGGGTGCACCCTTGGCAGGTGGCAGAAGGTGAGAGAGGGCAGTGCAGGAGAGAACCACCGGGGAAAGAGCTCTTTCCCTGCTTGACTTTTTCCTGCGCCCTCCCTCGCCCGATCACACAGATGAGAGCCAGGAGAAAGCCAAGCAGGGAAGTTGTTTCCCCGCTTGGCTTTCTCTTGCGCCCCTCCACTTGCCTGATCACCTGGGTAGGAGCCAGGAGAAAGCCAAACAGAGAAGTTCTTTCCCTTCTTGGCTTTCTCCTGCGACCCTCTCGATGGCGTGGGTGGGGTCCCACAGTTATTCATGTTTTTTTTTTTCACTGTCATGGGGGTTCTTTTTCCCTATCCCTCACGAAAGTCAAGGGCCTACTATATAGTCTTACAGATACAACCGGCCCTTTGAGGGCAACCATAATGCTGATGCGGCCCAAGATGAAATTGAGTTTGACACCCCTGCTCTTAAGTATTTGAGCAGATGTTAGTAAAAGTTGAGAAGAACATCTGTATAATTTAATGTAGTGTGGAACAGAATAATATGTATAAAGTAAAAGAGAAAGTGTACAAATTGTTCTCTTCAAGGTGCAAGCACAAGGAAGTGTTTCATTAGGTATGTCTTGCATACCAGATGCTGGATATATTTGGCCTAGTAAACAAATACAGGTTGAGCATCCTTATTTGAAATGCTTGGGACCAGAAGTACTTTATATTTCATATTTTTTATTTATTGGATTTTGGAATACCTGTATTTGCATATACATAGAATACAGTACCAGGTAGTCCATGAATGAATGAGTAGGAGGAATGCTGCAGCCACAGTCTTGAAGGCAAAAGCAGGTGATTAGTGGGCTCTTTGGAGATCTCCTGTACCCTACTGTATTTTTTTTTTCTGAATACAGGTATCAGGTCCCTTATATCCTCATTCACTCAGATCCTCAGTCTCCAGCCTCTCAGATCCTCAGTCTCCAGTCTTCCTTCAGATGCAGGACTGGAGGAAGACTGTGGATTTCTGAAATGGCAGAAGTTGTAGATTCACACTGAACACTACACTTGGATTCCTGCCGTTTCACAGACCCTCATGTTTCCCTCCACCCTCCTGTCTTGTTCATTTGCTACTTATGTTGAGTATGAAACATGAGGCTGGATAGAGACTAAGGATCTGAGAGACAAACAAGGAGGAGTACCTCAGCAACTGTCTCAAAGGTGGAAGTGGGTGACTGGTGGCAAAAAGTTTTGGCTTTTGGAAGTTTTCATTTTTCTGGATAAGAGATATTTAACCTATATTACTTGTAACTCTCAAAGGTCATTGTCAAAATTGAAGCACTGTAGCAGAACCAGACTGGTTTGATGAATGGCCATACCTGATCATAGTCCTGGAGAGTACGTTCTTCAGCTCAGGGTCCCCAAGTCTTGAGTTGTGACAAGCAGAAGGGATAGCCCAGGCAAAGACAAGTGATGTGGCTTACAACATTCAGAACAGGTCTGGTCTATCTAGATGTCAATGCGACAAATCTACCTTCAACCCTGCACTGAGATCTGACCACACGTGGCCCATGGCAATATAGTCAACCAGATTTTGACCCCTGACTTTGATTCTTGACTTAAATACAGACTGCGATGACCAAATTATTTGTGTGTTCACCTGCTGGATTAAGACGCACAACAGGTCATCCATTGTAGTTCTAATATTGTCTCTGCCATTTGTTAAAAATGTATGATACTGGTACTGGGCATGTATGAAGAAGAGCTGCTTAAAAGTTACCTGGCTGTGAGTGAAAAGCAGATAGACTTTGCTTTTTATCTACTCAGCTTTTTCTTCTGATTGTGCTCGGAGATGCCCCGGAGCTATTATAGTATAGTATAGTAGACTCCTGGCAGTGTGCTGGGAGTTCCTCTGGGGCTTTGCAGCAGCCACCCCTCACTTGTTCCCTCACCCCAAAGCATTCAATATGCTTTATGTCTTAGTTCATCTTTCTCTTCCTGCTTCCTCTTCCTTCCCTGACATTTCCTGATCTCAGCTTTGAATTACGGGTGTTGAGGAGTGGTAGTATTGGTTGTATCTTATTGGCAGAAGAGTAAAAGTTATTGGTACAACTTTGGACTTGGACTGTGAAGATTCTGAAGGTTTGTATTGCAACGGTTGTGTTGAAGGTTTAGAAATAGTGAATTTATTCACCTGAATAATGGATATGAGTGTCAGTCAAATCTCTTTGGGGAAGGCATTCAATAGCCAAGGCACCGGTGCCACAAAAGCTTCCTTAACTGTACACCTGACTCAAGATGTGCTTTTGGAACGTGATCAAAAGTGTATATGCATATGTAAATGTTTCAGGGATGAGGGATGGCATTTAAAACAGGTTCTGGAGCAGATACTACACTGTTCCTGTAAAAGGGAAATACTGAGAGACTGAACGAAATAGATTACAGGGAATGGGTGAGTACATGAAGGATTGTTGTTTTTCTTGTTGTTCTTGCTGTTGAAAGGCACAGGATTGTGACGTAGTTGGAGGTAGTCCATTTGTGTGAAGGACCCAGTTTGCTAGGTGTTGTTAGTGACCTCCTCAAGCAGATGATCAGTTCTGCATCGTGTACCTTGCCTATCATTCAAAAAGAAGAGAACTTCCTGGACTCTATTTGCAGTCTTGCCTTAATTTTGAATAGTGAATCATGCCCAATTTTAGTTAGTTTGTTTAGTTATTATTTAGTTGACTTTTCATTTTTCATTTTTCATTCATTTATTTATTTTTATTTTATTATTTTTATTATTTATTGTTTATTGTAATTTAAAATCATTAAAAAGGAAAATGTAGCACAGGAAGAATGTTTATATTGTAATAAAAATCACAAACTTATAGCAAGGGAATAGCAGCAAGCCATATTGAGACAATAAAAAAGATGTTAAATCAGGAATTGGGAATTGGGAAGGATAACAGATGAGAAGAGGGAGAGAGTGAAGAAACTTAATAAAGGCCTTTTTAATACCAAGAGGTAAGCCTGAACTTCCAGATTACTTCCTGATTTTAAAATCACATCTTTGTTGTTGTTGTTAACGTTGACTTCAAGTTGACTCCTTGTCAACTTATGGCAAATGAAAATAGGGTTTGCTTGACTCTTTTTTATTCAGAGGAGGCTTGCCATTGTCTTCTGCCAGATCTAAAGCATCCCAGGCAACATTGCTCCCCGTGTTCTCTAGAGGCTGAAAGAGACTGAGTAACACCAGCAACATAAAAACTGGCACATTGTGGATGGATGGGTAGGTCAGTGGATGAGGGCTCTCCAAAGTCTAGTAAGGGGCACATGTGACCCCTCAACCTTGGGGAGTTGGCCACCCTGGTTTACATACTTGGACTCTTGGGTACAGGCATGAGATTTGTAATGGCAGTGGGTGGTCTGTCCTGGGTACATTTTGGGATATATAATATTTGAAAGCCAATGTGGTGTAATGGTTTGAGTGTTAGACTATGACCCTAGAGACCAGGTTTCAGTTCTTCACTTGGCCATGGAAGCCCGCTGGGTGACCTTGGGTACGTCACACATTTTCAGTACCAGAAAACATCGTGGAAGGTTCACCTTAGCATCAGCACAAGTCAGAAACGACTTGATGGCACACAACAACAACAAGTGTGCTATTCAGTCTGTACCATTATAGATAGAGTTGTGGCAGAATCTATATAGCAAGGCAAAATATCTGTCTCTGCTTTTATTTTTGTTTGTTTTTTGTTTTATACGATGACTGTTATGTCTCTTCCTAACTGTCCATAAATGAAACCCTTCCCTGTTTTTTTTTTCCTGTATGTCTTTTTCATAAGACAGATAAGGAGTTTGGATTACAAAAATCCAAACTAAGAGGCATCTCCTGCCCCCCAGGAGAAAATTCAGAATATTTCCTACTAGGCCTAGTGTTGCATTAGAGTTGTTCAGGGAACTTGTCTTGCAATATAAAAGCTTGTGGGGTGGGGAATTTTTTCCTAATGGAAAAACAATGGAGAAAATGATCATTTGATTATATTCTCATTCCTATTGTCTTTTGAAATTTAGGAAAATTAGATGTGTTAAGTAAACGGTAAAAGATACCCTCGGGCAATTCAGATGTTTACAAAAAGTATGTAGGTGGCAGGTAATTGTAGGTTATGCAATGGAAATTTGAGTAATGTTTTTGATGAACTTTCCTATTTTTCATCATTTCCATTTTTGCTGGATGGTTTTGCCTTTTAAGAAATGAAGACTGCAATAATTACAAGTGTCAAGGATTATGATCTCCAAGTTAACTCATAACTAAAGTACATGAAGTAACAAGAGCATTGCTGAGTTACATTCTTCCCATATGCTGTTTTAAAAAAGCCAATGCTGTTTTACAATTTTTTGCGGTGCTGCTCATATTCAGTTTAATGTTTGGCACAGAACAGACTTGCCTGGCTTGCCCAATATTTTTTGATTGCTACAGCAACCAAAATATGTTTCCACTCGTACTGTCTGAAATATTTTTTTTTCCTGGTTTGTTCAGGGAACCCTACAAAACCATGACTCATACTGCATTGTATTGTCTTTCATCTTCTTGGATGAAGTATCTTTCTCCACACCTCTCTGCCAGTCATCTTTAGCTCAATACTGTTGGAATGATTTTATCCCACTCAGTCTTTTTACAGTGCAACTATCTTTTACCCAGCAACAATAGAAGGAGTGATCCCTAGGAGCATTTTATCACAGAAACTAGTTACGTAAGTCTAAATGAGTGCTATTCTGAGAAATGCGTGCTGCCTTATGAAACAATGAGGAGGGGGACAAGGTGAGAGTACAGAGAAACAAGATCAAAGAGGAAGTTCACTTCTTGTTTCACTTATTTGCTTGAACTGATTTCACTTCACTGTCCTTTTCAGAGGGAAGAAACATGTTTAAACACAAGATTAAATGTTGGTAGATATGGCCCAGCCTGTAACATTTTCTGAAGATTACAGAAGGTCAGGGCATTCAGTATTTTGCATGAAATGTGCACAAGAGTTTAGGTCCAGAAAGAATATAAACTCTCTTTCTGAGCTTCTTTGGCCGCTTGAAGGAAATCCCAAATACTCATTGTTTGCAACCTTCAATAAGCCACTCATGTCTGTCAATTTTGGGTCAAATACCTTGTCCAGGTATTTTCCTTGAAAAGTATATACTCTGTAATGGCCCTGTAGTTTTCCCTAAAAAAGTATTGGCTTAAATGCTTAGCTTGTAGCGTAATGACTCAAATATTTAGAGCAGGAAATCCCTTTTCAGTGGGAAAGTTGTGTTTATATTTCTCTTTTGCATCAGCAGTTCTTTGCTGTCACCGAAGGCGTCACTTTTAATGTCTCTGCAGTAAGTAAATACGTGCTGAGGGAATTGTTTTGGTGTGTCCTGATTGAACAGATTATTTCTATAGCAACCATTAGTATGTTGGTGTGGATATGTTTTAAGTGAGAGTTCAAGGAACAAAATCCAGTATCAGGTTGAAAACTATGTTGCGTTTCAAGGATATCGCATATTTCTTAACTGTGAGTGATTCTTAAGTTCACTTTTGTAAATGAGAGAAATATTTTATTTCATGTTGACATCTCTTCATAAGCTATACATATAGTATGCATACACAGAAAATATGTCCAAGTTTTGTAGTTTGTTTTTATGATGAAGTTACATATGTTTTGATTAAGTTACAGGGCACTGAGAATAGGGGCACTGCACCAAGATGAAACAAGTTTTTCAGTGTATGTTCAAAGGAAGCAAGAGAAGTAGCATCAAAATGGGATTCTGGAATACAATTTCAGGCACATGGGGCAACACTGGATAGGAAGATAGTGTTCTGGCTTGGAGAAATAGAGATGGTTGTCATTAATACCAGCATATACAAGGCAACAAAGGCCATAGGAATTAGTTGTGTCATCCTGCAAAAATAGTTAGTGCAAGCATGAGGAACCTGATGGATTACAGCTCCCATAATCCCTGGTCAGTGGCCATGCTGGTTGATACTGATGGAGTCAACAACATCTGGAGGACTAAAGGCTCCTTCTGTGTGCAAATGAGAGAACAACAGAAGACCAAGAAGAGAGCCTTGAGGCCCACAGACCCTGAGCCTACAGCTGAGAAAGTGAAAAGCAAAGGAAGAGCTTCTTCACAGGGGAAGATCGAAAGAATGGCTATATAGAGAAAAAGGGAAATCAAGCTAAGGACAAGAGAGAGTTTAAAAACAAAATATCATGACTAGCACACTGCAGGCCCAATTCCAACTTTTTGCATGGCTATTTGAAAGGTTCTCTTTTAGATATGAGGGAAAGGGAAGCAAAGACACAACCAATGAGGGAGCAATTGTAACGGTGGTGCAAACTGATCCAGATGTCTTTATAATGTTTCTGGGATTTGCAGTTAGTAATGAATGAAGTTGGAAATAGTGTGATGGAGATTCTTTGGTTCTTTTGGCTACCATTGACTCAGCTGCTCTGATGGTTGGCCCAAGTGCTAAGGAGAACTAAATACTGTGGTTCTTCTTCGTGGTCTCTGTGCCTCACACAGTGGGAATCTTCGCGCATGCGCAGTAGCTTTTCAGAAAGTCCCAGAGCTGAGCAGCTTGGCGGGAACCCCTTCCCCATCCGGTACTGAGCATGCTCAGTCCCGCCAAGCTAACGGTCTCTCCTCAGTTTCTTTTCGTCCGCTGACCTGTTAGCAGCTCGGAAGGCTTCTTCGCTGAGCAGTTTGCTTCATTTTCTTCTATTTCTTCATTCTTCGCTGTTTTTTCTACAAAAACTCTGTAAGAACTCTTCCTCCTTTCTATGTCGTTGTTGTTTAAATTCTGCGTGTCTTGCGGTTGCAAGGTCTCTTTGTCCAATGGCCACTCTGAGTGCCTGTTCTGCCCTGGAGAGGCCCATAATGTCTGAGCGTGTTCCATCTGTAAGGACTTTACTTCTCAGATCTTGAAAAACAGAGCCTCCCGGTTGAAGTCTTATTGTTGGGAGCAAGCCCTCTGGATTAAGGAGCAGGCGGCTTCGAATACTGCCCTTTTCACCTCCTCCGTGGCTTCGTCTCGGCCGGCCGCGACTTTGAGGCCTGTGTCGACGCCTTCTTCCTTAGCATCGACTTCATCGGTACTGATATTGGTATCGTCTTCGACGGTCTTGCGTGCAGTCTCCTCATTGCTGAGAATTCCGAAGCTCTCCAGGACACTGATTATCACCTCTTCCTCTGGAGAAGCTTTTTCTGGCTCTCAACCTGCTTCAACTCAGCCTCGCAAGATCCCTACGGTGGCTCAGCGTAAGCGATCTTCCTCCCATCTTGCTGACTCTTCTGTTAAGGAGAAGAAGAAGAAGAAGAAGAAGAAGAAGAAGAAGAAGGAGAAACACCGCTGTCCTTCTCCTGCAGGTCACCAATCAACCCTTTTGCCTACGCCTCCTCCGATGCAGCCTTTGATGGCTACAGTGGAGGAAGAGGACGCTCCCGAACCATCACTGGAGCGTGACGATGTTCAGCTCCCAGTGCTCTCAGTTCCGGTGCCCGCAGAGTTGACTTCGGACTCTGAACGCCAACCCTTGTCGCTGTTGTCTCCACAGCTCATGTCAGCCCAAGCCAAAGTAGTGGCTATACAAACTCCGCTTCCTCCATTACTGTCTCTGGCTGACTCCGAGTTCGACCATCCACCCTATTTGGATGGTCCGTGGGCTCCTTCCCGTGATCGCCCTCGATCTTTCGTGGCGCACTCTCCAGGACATGGCGATAGAGGCAGATCCCCATGTCGTTGGGATTCCCATGCTGAATGTGACCCTTCGCAGGCGAGACGCAATTCGCCTTTCTCTTCTGCCTCTTACATTGCTCGATACGTTCATGAGCATCTTTGGAGGGAACAGCCTGGATCATATTACTCGTATTCACTGACCTATCGTGATCGGTACCATGCGGACATTCGTCACTGGTCTCCCTATCGCCCACAGTGCTCTCATTCTCTGTTGCGTTCTTCTGCGTCTCACTGCTGATGCCCATCTCGATACCAACGTTCGAGGACACGTTCTTGGTCCCGCTCTCCTTATTACCAGTGCTGTCGAGCCCGCTGCTGTTCCCATGACCAGTTGCCTCGTCAAAGGCCAATTTCACTGCCTCCTCGGGTGACGGCAACCATCTCTCGCCTTCCGCCTGATACTCACCTTCCGTCAATGTTACTGACTTCTCTAATGGCTCCACTACCGACACAGTCTGAGATCCCGGCAGTTATTCTGCTGTCCTCAACATCAGCATAGATAGCGATGTCTGTACCACCACCGGTACTGGCTATGATACTAGCCTCTGCTAGTGCTC
The DNA here is from genome assembly GCA_030412105.1 of Cyclura pinguis. NCBI lineage: Eukaryota > Metazoa > Chordata > Lepidosauria > Squamata > Iguanidae > Cyclura > Cyclura pinguis. Next base: position 343,453,073 of record CM059599.1, read on the forward strand.
CACTGACGGCTCCCTCCATTCCGGTACCGAATCCGCCTCGGTCCCGTCCGTCTCCTTCTCAGTCTTCGGCCTCTTATGATTCCGAAAGTGATTCTGCCGACTCTACGCCAGACTCCCATATTTCTCCACCATTGGCCTTTGGAGAACCGACCCTGGATTCGGCTCCGGAAGATGTCAAACAATTTTCTGACATCCTAGTCAGGATGGCCAATGCCCTTGGCATAGACGTTTCCAGGCCTGCTCCAACAGTGTTTCATTATGTCGACACACAGCCTCCTTCCACGGCTCCATTCCTCCCTGTCTTGCAGGAAGTGTTAAAGCACCCCTGGGCCCAGCCGGCCTAGCTTTAGCTGATCCCTCACCACTTGGAGCATCTTTACCAAACACAGAAGAAGGATATCGACTTCCTTTTTAATCATCCAACACCGAACTCTATAGTCGTTGAATCCTCGCAGACAAAAGGGGGCAAGAGGACTCACGCGACACCTCTGGACCATGAGGGCCGTCACTTGGACACCTTCAGTGAATGGTTCTATTCAGCAACTTCTCTGATTGCCAGGATCTCAAACACGCAAGCATGCCTGGCTGCCTATCAGAGGAACATCTGGGACGTTTTATCCTCTGCTTGCTCATCTGGCAGATGACCATAGAATTACTGCCATCCAGTTCTATAACGAGTCTGTGGCCCTCTCTAACCAGCAGATCTTGTCTTCTCGTCATACCGTAGAGGGTGTGGCATGGGTGATGGCTGGAGCCGTCACCCTTCGTCGCTTTGCGTGGCTTCTGCTTTGGTTAGACCTCATCTTGAATACTGTGTCCAGTTCTGGGCACCCCAATTCAAGAAGGACATGGTCAAGCTGGAGCAGGTCCAGAGGAGGGCGACCAAAATGGTGAAGGGCCTGGAAGCCATGCCCTATGAGGATAGACTTAGAGAGCTGGGTATGTTCAGTCTGCAGAAGAGAAGGTTAAGAGGGGACATGATAGCTATGTTTAAATATTTGAAGGGGTGCCATGTAGAGGAAGGAGAGGGCTTGTTTTCTGCCGCTCCAGAGACCAGAACAAGGAGCAATGGATTCAAGCTGCGGGAAAGGAGATTCCACCTGAACCTCAGGAAGAACTTCCTGACGGTCAGGGCTGTCCGGCAGTGGAATATGCTGCCTCGGAGTGTGGTGGAATCTCCTTCTTTGGAGGTTTTTAAGCAGAGGCTGGATGGCCATCTGTCGGGAGTGCTTTGAGGGTGTTCCTGCATGGCAGGGGGTTGGACTGGATGGCCCGTGTGGTCTCTTCCAACTCTACATTTCTGTGATTCTGTGATTCTGTGATTCTGTGATTCACTCCACTGGGCTTGCAGAGGATAGTAGGAAGAGGATTGAGGACCTGCCCTTTGATGGTCAAGCGCAGGTCCTTTGATGGGCCCTTTGATGCAACCATGGATAAGGCCATGGGCCATCTGGTGAAAGCTCCTCTTACGACCAAGAAGATGGGCGTCCACCTTACACCTCAGTCCAGGAGACCATCTTCATCACGCTCCTTGTGGCGGCGCTCCACCTATTCTTTTAGATCGTGCTCACCTCACTGTGCGTCCACTCAGTCGTCTCTTCCTACTTCATCCAGACGCTCCTTCAGACGGTGCCAACCATCCTCTAAGAAGTCTTCTTCTACTGCTAAGTCTCATTTTTGACTTCTCTTGCAGGTCGCCACCACTTCCATTGTTTCATCTGCCCATCCATCTTTCCAGAACCCCTGGTCTGGTTTGTCACTTCAACATCTGGCGCAAGATCACTTTGGACTCCTGGGTTCTTTCCTCGTCCATCTTGGTTATGCCATTGAGTTTCAAAGTATTCCACCTCTAGGCGTCTTTTTCTCCACTCCTGCCAGTCTGGCTCTCCTCGAGGAGATACAGTCTGTCTTCCTCAAAGGGGCCACAAAACAGGTGCCGCCCTTGGCCAGTTCCACTGGCTTCTTCTCCTGGTATTTCACGGTTCCCAAATCAGAAGGCACCCTCCGACCGATCCTGGACCTCAGGGGGGTGAATTCTTACATTATCCCTTGGAAATTCAAGATGGTCACTCTCTCTTCCATCCTGCCCTTCCTGAGGCGTTGGGACTGGTTCGTCTCTATCGACCTACAAGACGCCTACTTCCATATCGCAATTCGGCCCCATCACAGGAGGTACCTCCGATTCGCAGTCAATGGTGTCTTTTACCAGTACAAGGTCCTGCCCTTTGGCCTGTCTCCACCCCTAGGGTCTTCACCAAATGCCTGGCTCCTGGGGTGTCATACTTCCACACGAAACGCGTTATGGTGTATCCGTACCTAGATGACTGGTTGCTGGTGGCACCCTGCAAGCAAAAGTTGTACGAGGACATTCACCTCGCCCTTTCTCTTCTCTCGGACCTCGGCCTCAGGGTGAACCCCAAGAAGTCACAGTTGGAGCCAACGCATACCCTGGACTTCATTGGCGCCACCCTAGACTCCACTTCCGCCAGAGCTTTTCTCCCAGTGAAGCGGGCCCAGATGCTGCGTCAAGCCACCAGCGCTGTTCTATGCGCCCCGGCCATCTCAGCACGGAGGATCCAACAGCTTCTAGGCTACATGGCAGCCACGACAACTGTGACCTACTTCTCCTATCTTCGTGCCTGCCCCCTACAGCATTGGTTTGTCAGGACCTGCGACCCCCTTCTAGACAACCAGCGTCCTCTATTGCGGGTCCCTCGATCAGTGAAGGAATCTCTCAGTTGGTGGCTCTCGCCTCGACACCTACTATCGGGAATGCCATTCGTTGAGCCCCGCCCGACACTTACCATCATGACAGATGCCTCCCTCCTAGGCTGGGGAGCTCACTGAGGATGTTTTGTGGTACAAGATCACTGTCTCCACATCAATGTGTTGGAGCTCCTAGCTATCCTGAAAGCCCTCCGGGCCTTCCACAACCTGGTTTATCGGACAGACGGTCCAGATCTTGTCAGACAATGCAACGTCCGTCTGCTATGTGAACAGACAAGGAGGCACTCACTCCTCCACTCTTCTCCACCTCGCTCTACGTCTCTGGGATTGGTGTGTCCCGCTGCATGTGCACCTCATTGCGGTTCACCTGGTGGGATGGGACAATGTCACGGCAGACACGCTGAGCAGAGACACGGTGTGTCACCACGAGTGGTCCCTCTCCGATGCTGCCTTCAGATAGTGCCCTGTTGGGTTGCTCTGTCCAACAATCTCTTCGCGAGTGATTGGAACAAGAAGTGCTCCTGCTACTGTTCAAGGGCTGGCCTGGGTCCCGGCTCTCTCGGCGATGCATTCCAGTTCCCTTGGAAGAACGAATTTCTGTACATTTTTCCTCCATTCCCACTCCTGGGCCAAGTGGTGGCCAGGATTATGACAGACGAGGCAAATGTCGTCCTGGTAGACCCATACTGGCTAAGGCAGCATTGGTTTGGCCTTCTCCTCGCAGCCGCTTGGGACCGCAGGATGCGACTGTATTGCACACCAGACCTCCTCTCTCATTTGGATGGTTGCATCCTTCATCCGGACCTGCCACTCCTGCATCTCCACGCATGGAGGATAACCTTCTAGACTCCCCTGCCATCCAAACTGTTCTCATGGCCACGAGGAAGGAGTCCACCCGAAGATTGTAAGATTACAAGTGGCAAAAATTTGTGACCTTCGCGGACACCCGGCATGAGGCATCATCTCCAGCCGCATTATCGACAGTACTGCATTTCCTCCTGCAGCTCCGTGAACAGGGCCCAGCGTTTTCCTCATTGAAGGTTTACCTGTCGGCTATCATAGCTTACCAGCCGCGTGGTGCCCATTCCGTGGCCCTGTTTTGGAATGCTACACTTAATTTCTCAAAGGCCTTCAGCATCCCTACCCTCTCGTCGCCCCACCACTCTCACCTTGGTCGTTGTCGCTTGTCCCTTCTCAACTGACTCAATCCCCCTTCGAGCCGATGGTGACGTCAGACGACCGTTTCCTTACCTTAAAGACCACCTTTTTGGTTGCTGTCACTTCGGCCAGGCGGGCAGGGGAATTGACCGTGCTAAGGTCAGATGAGCCCTTCCTGGTGTTCCACCAAGACAAAGTGGTTCTGCGCCCAGATCCGTCCTTCCTTCCCAAGGTCGTCTGGGACTTCCATCTCAATCAAGACATCATCTTACCTACCTTCTATCCTGATCTGGCTTCGCCCCTAGAGCACTCACTTCATTCACTTGACATCCGGGCGCTAGCCTTCTACCTGCAACAGACCTCGACCTTCCGACAGGCTCCACACCTTTTCGTCTGTTATGGTGGCCGCCGGAAGGGTCACAAGGTGTCCACTCAGCAGTTCCCCAAGTGGTTTGTCCAGACTATTCAGCTGGCCTATGAGCTTGCGGGGCAACCCCCGCCAGCTCCTCCGCTCCATGCCCACTCACGAGGGCTATGGCTTCCTTGGCAGCTCTCCTCCGTGGGGTTGATCTGCAGGAGCTCTGTTGTATGGCTGACTGGTCACGGCCTTCGACCTTCGTCTGCCACTATTGCCTTGACTGTGGGGCCCAGCGTGACACCCGCTTTGGTCATGCGGTGCTGTCGTCGATTCTGTAGGACCTGACCCCACCATCCAACGGTAAGCTACTCAGTCTCCCATTGTGTGAGGCACAGAGACCACAAAGAAGAAGAACAGGTTGCTTACCTGTAACTGTGGTTCTTTGGGTGGTCATCTGTGCCCTCACACACACACACCCAGCCTTCCCTCTTTCAGGTCTTGCTTTGGTGGACTTCGAAACTGAGGAGAGACTGTTAGCTTGGCGGGACTGAGCATGGTCAGTACCGGATGGGGGAGGGGTTCCTACCAAGCTGCTCAGCTCTGGAACTTTCCGAAAAGCTACTGCGCATACGCAAAGATTTCCATTGTGTGAGGGCCACTCGAAGAACCACAGTTACAGGTAAGCAACCTGTTCTTTTAGTTTTTAAAGAGATAGGTAATTAGGAGCTAAAAAACCTTTGAAAAGTAACACAAGCTGAGAAAAGAGGGGATGGAAATGATGCCCAAACTATTACCTTGTTGAGAAGACTGAAGACTCTCGTTACCAACTGAAAGAGAAAATGGCATGAGGAGAAGGGGGGGGGGTTGCAATAAAATTTGTGTTCTGGGTATTATGAAAATATTAAAACAATAGTTAAACATCCTAGCAGAAGTAGGTGAGACAGCTAGAAATAAGTGAAGACCGTGGCTGTCTTTTCAGAAGATGCAGTAGTTCTATATGCCTTATTTCAGGTATAGTTTTCCCATAATTGCTGATCAAACATTTTCATCTGTGAAATGCTATGGAAGTCCATCTCAAATCCTATAAGGTGCACAGAATGGGATCAGATCAAATACTGTACAGAATCCATGGGTCAAGGTGTCATAACTCCAACTTTGCAAACTAGAGGCAATCCAGTTTGGAAGCTGAGTACCCTCTCCACAAAAAAAAAAAAAATTCAAACCTTTGCACAAAGATAAAATGTCAATTTCCACTGCGTCAGTGCAAAACCTGGGCATATCTCAATTGGCTCTTTAGATCCAGTTCAGGCTTTTTGTTCTGTAAGAAGATTATCTGTAGGTCATAGCTACTTTGTTGAAAGTACAACTTCCTCTATAAAGGAACTTAAACCAGATTTGCATATCCTTTTTTCCTGTGTATTTGCATTTGCAACAGCTGGCTGGATACATAAGGGACTGGATAGAGTGTTTGCTCTTCCATATAAAGTGATAGTGCATCTTCAGTTGATTATTCTGGATTGTCACAGTCAGACTTCAAACATACTGACTTTTAAGTAAGTTCCATTGATTTAAGGGCATGGTCCAGAGACATCAGACTTATTAACACAAAATTGGGAAACCTTTTGGGGGCTACAACTGCCTGAATTTGGAGGTTCCAAAGTGTAACTTTTCCAAGCCTTGTATTAACATGTATGTCTTGACAGATAACCTGTTAATTATTCTGCATTAGATTCCCTAATACTGATAAAGGACAATTGTAAATATATCCAAAAAAAGTGTCAGTGCATTCATTTTCAGATTTTTTGGTTCAGGGAACATTTTCTTCAATGACTTGTCTGTAGGGACACACCTGAGAGACTTGTGGAAACGTGACCAAGATCAGTAAGCTTTAAGGTACAAGAAGACTCTCATTGGTTTCTCAGTTTGCTGTAACAGTTTAAGACAATCATGCTTTTTGGAAACAGAGTTCTTTATTACTGCATAGTTTGAAGAAACTTCAGGGGAACTTAATTTTCTGGGAAGCTTTGGTACACCATTAGGGTGTCATACTGGATCACAGGTTCTTATTGCATTACTGTTTCCTGGCTTTTTTATTGCCAAGATGCTGGTGATATCCTCAACAACTTTGTGAAAAGCCAATTTTAATAATGTAATTGTCGCTGACAATAGTTTTTGCATTTAAATTCATTCTGACTTCACAGTATACCCAACCATATGTACTGTAACATTCCTGAATGTCCAAATTACATCCCACACATTTGAAGAAGTACACTATAGTCCATACAAAAATCTTGCTTTAATTAGTTGTAAAGGTTCCACAGGATCTTTTGTTTTACTTGCAAAAAACCAGTGTGTCTATCTCTTTGGAAATTGTCATAAGGGAGCCCTTTATTTTGTAGGAGATTGTGAGGCATTAGCAATGTCTTTTGGGACTCACCATCATCACGAGTGTTCTGAAAGTGGTGTTTGTGACTGAACTGTCTTTAGGCTTCAGTTGTGTGCGTGCATATGTGTTTGACTAAGAAACCTTCAGAAGCAGTTTTTGTGGAATTGTCCCATGAATTAGTTTCCATTGTGCCAACTGTAATTCCATAGACCTTTGGCAGGAACATTTAACAGTACTGTAGTTCTGAAGTCTTTAAAAAAAAATAAGAATTTGCAGTAGTTCTAGTACTTATGAAAATATTTTGGCTATGTAAATAGTGACATTGGTTCAGTATTGACATCAAAAAAAGCTAATTTTTTATTATCTTTCTAGCTGGTTACTGGCCATCTGATACCAAAAGATCTTTATAATCAACCCTCCAATTAATCCTTTTAATTAAGACTTTTATGTTTTGGAATTTTGGTTCCTTTCTGTTACTCCACTTCATGAGGTTGCAGATGCATAAGCATTTATAACTTCTGTATTCTTTTTCTGCATTGGCGATCTTCTTAGTCACCACGTATGTCATCAGCAAACTCCCAACTTCCCTTACTTTCAGCATCAATAAAAAATGGAGTAAAACATTTCTCATGTTTAATTGTACAAGAACTTGGCTTGTTAGCTAGTCTTGTGCTCTTTTAGGTAACTATACTGATCCACATGTTTAACACTGTTTAGTGTAATCCAACAGTAAGAATGCTTTACTAAGAACCAGATTGATTGCATTTCTTTTTTAGAAAATTGGTGGTCTTAGACCTAGCCAAAAGAATTTCCAGATACCCAAAGCAGGACACTTGATTTTCACTGTTGTATTCACTGCATCTCATTACACTCCTTAAAAAGCTTCTGAGGGTTAGAAGTTCCTCCAGATCAGAATGAATATGGAACTCCCTTTCTGGGAAGGGCCCCCTCCCTGCTGTTTTTCTGCCCACAGGTAAAGACCTTTTTATTTAAGGAAGCGTTTGGTTTTTAGTATATGTGAGAGGTAAAACTGTTAATGGAGGGGGGGTGTAGTATTTTTATTTTATTATGTTTTTAAGCTTCTTATAATGCTGTGTTTTAACTGTTTTTAACTTGTGTTTTCAAACAGAAATTTAATTTAACCGTGTCTTAGTTTTTGTATTAACAATTTTTTAATTGTATTATGCTTTTAAAATGTTATATGCCATCTCGGATCCCATGTTGGGAGAAAGGTGGGATAGCAAATAAATAAATATATTGTGTTGCCAATAACTCATTATGACCACAAGAGGGAAGCATAGATAGAGCTATATGTGGTGAAAAGATGCTCATAAAAATGCTACCAAGTAACACTTGTGGTTCTAATCACATTTCTCCTGTCCCTATCACAGTTTGCCCAGTCTTGTCAGAACTGGCTGAAATGATGCCAAATGTACTTATATAGCCTGAGAATTTTCAGAGGTGCATATAGAAGATGGGTTTGGAAAAAATGAATGGGAAGCACTTAGCTATGATTACACATGGTACTTGTTTTGTGGGGTATCTGGTGAAATTTAACACACAGGTTTAAAATGAGTCAGGGGAAACCAATTTTCCTCTACACAGAGTATCACTGTGTGCTTTCATTACTGTGGGATGTGAGTAACAGCTAGTGTTATGGGTTTACTTTGAAGAATAAATAAGATGCAAGGTAATGATCATTTTAGTTATTCCATTGCCGTTGCCCAAAGAACAGCTCGGTTCTTGTATGACTGTGTTGGGAAACTCCATCTGATTCTTTGAGTGTGTGCTGTCCCAAAATGAGCAGAAGGGTTAATATGAGGAGAAGAAATATTAGGCTGAAAACTTATACCTGCTTACTTGGAGTGAGCACCATCAAAGTTATTGGGGATTCCATTTGTGTTAGGTGTTTACAGTGTTGTGCTGTATTACTGTCCTTCTTTTATCTAGGCCTTGCATACTGATATGTGCCAAAAAATAAATTAAAAAATTAAAAATAAGAAATTGACCCGTGAGGGAGATGTACCATTACAATCACCTGAAAATCCCCATTTGTTCTTGTGGCCAAACAGACACTGAATTATGGTGACCCTATAAATGAGAGACCTCCAGGACCCCCAAGTATCAACTGTCCTGTTTAGATCTTGCAAATGCAGGCCTGTGGCTTCCTCGATTCTATCAATTCACCTGTAATGTAGTCGTCTTCTTTTCCTGCCTTTCAGTTTACTGAACGCTGTCATCTTTTCCAATGAATCACATTGTCTCATGATATATCCAAAGTATAACAGTTTCATTTAGTCATCTTTGCTTCCATTGTCAGTTAAGGCTTGATTTGGTCTAGGATACATTCATTTGTCTTTTTAGTAGTCCGTGGTATCTGTAGAACTCTAAATCATGTTGGTATGAGAGATGGAAGATAAAATTTTGAGTGTACATATGGGTTATTAGCTGTGCACACTTCTGAAAAATTTATAGCGTCTGAGCAGATGCACTGGGCAGGTCTTTATGTACAGAGGATGGCTGAAAAGTCTCATCCAAGCTCAACTTTTCTTACTTGTCATTCATTTTTCTCTTGTAAAACACATTCCTTTGTGTCAAGACAATGTGCAAAGTGACATAAAAGAGGGGACAGTATTCAGAATTATTGATTATATTTTTAATAAATGTTCCTAAAATGACATAATAAATAACAAAATCCTCTTGGGTTATTCTTCTGAGGAAAGTGGGATCAAGAAATAAAGAAAAATAAGTTTCAGTTTTTAAAAAATTAAGAGTTAAAATGACACAAAACACTGATGGGAATGTTTTTTGAGAGGTTTCATTAAGCAGCAGAGAAGCCATCTTATATCTTGAGGCAATTTCCACATAGTAAGCACCACCGTTAAGAAGAAAAGCTTATTAGAAGAAGCAAAGCTTATTAAAGAAACTGTCTTCCTTCAATAAAGGGGGGAATCAAAACCAGGGTGTGTTCCTCTAAGCTTAAGGCAGCTAGTAATGTACAAAAGTAGATTTTCTGAACCTGTACTACTTGATACTACTTGACAGGATGAGACTAGCAGGGTTTGAAGGTCACTGAAGTATTCCATTAGTGCTTTGGTACCATTTACTTCCCCCATGGCAGGGGTGTGTAAGTGGAAACAAGACAGAGGCCAGTTTTTTCTTCCTCTGCCTTCCTGGCAGGTTGCAGAAGCACATTACAGTGTAGATGAAGTGATGTGATGTCACTTCCAGCTGCCATTTTGGCTGATTTTCAGCTGATTTTATTTTTATTTTTGTCTGTTTTGGGAAGGTTTGGGGACCTGGGTGGTGGGGGAGTAAATGTTGCCTTTTTAGGTAGTTTTAAGAGTCTGGGGGGAATATATTGCCCTAAAATGGAGGCCATCTTCCAGATTTAAAATAGGATGTCCCCTCCATGGTAGAGATGGAATGTATTCTTTGAAGACATGGGATTTCATAAGTGATTTATCTGAGAGGAAAATTCCCTGATAATGTATCTTCTGGAAGGATAATAATTGTCAATTCCAAGTCTGGACATAGTATACTAAAAAATAATTGAAATTATGTTGTTTTTTAAAGCATGAGATGAAAGGAACTACAATTCCAGGCTGTATGTTTATCTTGCAGTCATGGAATACAAAAAAACTACAACATTAGCTCTTGGGGATGAGACAGAAATCAGCATCTTAAGGCTGTTTTACTTTTTTGGGGGATCAGCTCCCACTGAAATCCTTGGGACTTCGTTCTGAGTGAACATGCATAGAGCTGGATTCTGTTAACACCAGTTGTTGGTGTTGAAGCTGCGCTCAGGCTTTGTTATGAAGATGTGGAAGAAGAAAAAAGCAAAGATGGGATAATATAAGTGTAATAAATAAAATGAACGCAACGTGAAAGCTAGTGGCTGATTTTGTTACTTCCATTCAGACTGCTCATCCTGGCGTTTTCCTGGTTGCTGTCACAGGCACAGCCTGCTCCTACAGACATTCTAAGTAATGCCAGAGTAAAATACACTACTGTGATGCTACTTCCCCGACCCAGATCTGTTCATTCGCTCTGCATGAATGTGAGAAAGAGGATTTTTAAGAATCTTCATGGTTAAGGTGCTCTTTAAAGCAGACTGATACAGCTGTGATTGGCTGCTCATTGTAGATTCTGCAGACTCTCTGGTTTTGCTGCCTGTGTAACACCACAAAAATAGGGTAAGTTCCTGTCTTCGGCTTCATAGATCACAGGTTCTGAAGATACCAGATAGTACCAGATCCATTGCAGAGTAGGTGAACGTGTGGTGCTGTATCCACAGTAATTTATCATGTTTAGGTCCCACTGATGTCAGTGGGACCTGAATTGGCTGATGGGTTTTACAGTGATGTCAGTGGGATTAATAATAATAATAATAGTAGTAATAATAGGTATGCTGTGTAGTCGAGAAGTAAAAACAGGATGCAGAGTATGATCTAAGCAATCTGAACTCAAACCTTTATCACAGGAACTTAGGAAGCAGCTTATTTTGGGCAAAACTATTAATTCAGGACTCCCAGTTTCAGGGTGACTATTAAGCTGGTTACCGATGGGAACCTTGTTCATGACTTCCCTTGGTGTATTGTAAAGATATTGCTAGAGAAATTTATTGACTGCTTATTCTACAAGAGACTGAATTTGCAGAATAATAGTCTGTTTATATTTACGGTGCAGTCTGACACATTTGTACTCAGAACTAAGCCTCATTTGATTTATCTGGCTTGTTCCTGGTTGCATGTGTGTAGAATCACAGTCTAAACATCCTGAAAGGCCACTGGAAGCTATCAGTTCCTGTAAGACAATCATGTTCCCCCGCCCCACTTTAGGAATTTTAGCTATAACTTCATTCTGTTTAGCTCCCAGAGCTAAAGCTGAACAAAATACCACAGGAACGCATACACTTTTATCCTCACAACAGTTCTGTGGTACAGATTAGCCTGAGAGGCTATCATTGGCTCAAGGAAGCCATGTCAGATTTATGGGGAGACTGAGATATGAACCTAATAGCCACTGCACATTGAAGAGTTGTGCTTGGAGTGCAGGAGAGGTATATAGCTCATGCATTGATCCTTGACAGTTGTATAATTTTTGGCAGGCTTGGGTATCATGTGAGAAGGGATAACAGGATTATAACTGGAAGCTTACGATAATGTTGGAAGAGCCTTTAGCAAAGTTTAGGCCAAACTCTGGATGTGAACTGTAGGTACTGCTGTGGGGCTGTAGGTACTTCCTACCAGTAATATAGTATTGTTCCATGTGTGATGCTATGCATGTAATAAAAGAATTCTTGAAACAATAATGAAATTAGAGTTACAGCAGATATGATTCACTTTCTTTCCTGACTTGTGAAATGATCCCGTATCTGTCCTGAACAACCTAGACTGGCAAGTCAAGTTTTGCATTGCTGTATAGCTTGGAATATTAAGGAAGGAATGATACAACATATGGAAGTGTTGGTTATGGTTTGCTATTCTTCATGAACAGAAGGCAAATATACCTGATGAAGTATGCAACAGAAAGGACAGATGTCTAGGCAACAACCTGAAGCTCAGTCCTGGCAAGAAAGAGCCCTTGTTGGTGTGTTGTTCATCTGCCTCAGGGTGGTGGTGTTTACTTTGTTGTAGATGGGTTGCACTTCCTTTTAGAATCAATTTCAGTCTTTGGGAATAGTTACAGATGTGGCTTCAGCTCAAGGGGCTCATGTAATCCATAGCTGTTCAGACTGTTTTAATCAGCTTGGCTTGTATATCAACTGGAATTCCTCCAGACAGAGAAAGCTTAGCCATTGTTAACCATGCTCTGAAAACCTGAAGTCTAGATTACTACAAAGTGGTGTATTGTGGAGTAGGTTCTGAAAATAGAGAGAAGTTTCATGGTTCTCACACCCTGCCTGTAGAGTGTCTGTTCCCTTAAGAAAAGTAGCATGGTATTCATACTACTCATTCTTTCAGTCCCAGTTGAAGGCTTTTTACTATGCCATGCTGTTTAAATCTAATTTTAGATCTGCTAAGATGGGTCCATGGTCTTTTACAGAATGTGTTGCCCCGACACATTGAGATCTTCGGCCTGTCTGTATTATTCTGTTCCAAGCCACTAGATTGTTAGCTCTTTGTTTGTTATAATGTTGTTTCATAGAAGGTTTTTTTAAATCTTATTTGTCATTTTTCTGACTTTTTAAAAAATTAATCAGTTGAAGTGGTTGTATATGTTCTGTTAGGTACCTCTGGAGTCCTGAAAGTGCAAAGGACACATTTAATGAATAAATAAAAGATTTTTTTGTTCTATCCTTAGGCCTCTCAAGCTTGCAAACTTACATCCACTTACCTGGGAATAAATTCCGTTGCACTCAGTAAAACCTGTTCCTCAGTAGACATGCATACTGTGGGGCCACATGCAGTTCTTAGGAACCTTTATGACTTCCCAAAGACCCTGGCATGCCCTAGTTTGGGGGTTAGAAAAAAGGGGGTGGACTAAATAACCCTCCCCTTTGCGTGGCTGTAAGCTGCAGGCAAACTATATACAACTGTAGTCTCAAACCTTTCACAGAACTGTCTGAAAGGCAACCAGAGGTGGCACATTCTGGTCACCCAAAATGCAGCCCTCCAGAGCTCCACAGGAACCAAAAATGGGGCAGTGGAGCTCTCTGCTCTCCAGATCATGGATTGTATGACAAGTAATTTTACTCTACTCTAATGAGTTCTGTTCTAGTATGTATTTAAAATGAGATGACTAAGGCTGCATGCAGCATTCTACAAGTGTGCATACACACCCCTATAATTTTCCCTTAGAGTTACTGATAAATTGGGTCCTTTTATCCATCAAGAATTAGAAACAATGCCACCTGCTAAACCCTTTTCAATAGGAAGTGATGCTTTAATTTAAGAGATTGTTTACCATTAGCTCTGAAGGTGAAAAGTGCTTCTTGAGTGTTCCCAATTAACCTAATTGCTAGTTGTTCCTCTTAAGGATTTTGCCTTGTGTGATTTCATTGCAGTCATAACATTTGAATTCCAGGGTGTGGGCTGAAGGATGTGGTGGAGGTCACGTTCTCCACTGTTCCAGTAATAGCTTTGTTTATCTACTTGTGTTTTGTCTCTTCACTTTAAAAAGAACAGGCACAAGATGTGTCTAATTTAAGGCATATCAAATAAATTACAAGCAATGCCCTAAGTATATGCTAAGTTTCCTTCAGCCACAAACAGTGAAGAGGTATTCACTGTGAACCTCAGAACTGTGGCATGACTCAGGAGTCAAGCTCATTTTCCTCACTAGATGGGATTTGCTCTTTCCCATCTTTGGGTCCAGTGTCCATATCGTTTGAGGATGCTGGGAAATGAATCCAGCTCATCTGAAGAGCACCATGCTGAGGAAGATTGGTTGAGGGAACTGGACCATTTCATTTATGGATTTTTCAAACACAGTTTAATAGAAGCATTCATCTTAATTGAACATTATGGTTTGTGAATTCAAGAAAATGTTAAAACCCATGGCTTCAAGTCAGGAAATCCCAGGTCAAGACCTATAGTGTTGGTGATTCCCCTGATTTCACATTTACTAGCCTGCAAAAGAAATGAGTATTTTTGGAACACTTACTAACCCACACAATGGAAAACGAATCTACTAATGTCAAACACAGATTTATACCCCCAAAATTAATCTCTTGACTTTCAGTTTTACAAAGAGAGCCTAACCAAGACTGAATTAAATAAACAAACTTTTACCAAATCTTTATCTCCACTGCACCCACTCGAAAATTGAATGGAACCCCTGATATTTAAAAGTTTCTGTTAAACCCAGAACATAATCAAGTATTCAGGTCACTGATAGAACTTGAAAAGCTACTTTTTTTTTTTTTTTGGCTTTACATCTCCCAAGATCAGCCCAGCCAGCATAGCCATCCTGGCTAGGAGTTTTGGGGAGTTTTAATCCCAAAATTTAACTTTTTGCCAACCAGTAACCTTAGCTTTAAAAAGAGTTGGAAGAAAGGCATGGTAGAAGCTCCTTGTGCATGAAGGCAATCAGGAGGAATCAAAATGTTCACCACTAAGCCCCAATATTTTGTTTTATTTTAATATTTATTTAATATCCCATCTTTCTCCTGGCACGGGATCCAAAGAGGTTTACAACTTTTTTAAAAAAGTTCAATGAATACTTTATTTTACAAAAGTTAAAAAAACAAACAATTCTATTAAAAATTGCATAGTTAAAGTTAATGTAAAGCACATTTAAAACATAATTAAAAAGATAAATTCATAGCACACCACACTGAAAGTACTCTTCTGCCACATGGTTTAAGAACCAAAGGGCTGTCTTAATGAAATGGTCTTTGCCTGCTGGTGGAAAGAGAGAAGAGAAGATTGTCTCATATAAGAAGGCTCAAAAGGCTGTCTCCTGCACCCTCACCAAATGTTCATGTGAAGGCAGCAGCATGGAGAGAACATTTAAGGTCTTAAAACTCAGGCAGGCTCCTACTGGATAGTGTGGACCTGAACTGTGTATAACCAGTACTTTGAATTCTGCCCAGAAATAGACGGTTAGCTAATTAAGCTGTTTACAAAGGGGAGTAATACAGTCCCTGTAACCAGTTTTGATCAGCAACCTGGCCACAGTATTTTGAGTCTACTGAAGTTCCTGAACAGTTTCCAAAGGCAGCCCTATGTAGACTGTGTTACTGTAATCCAAATGAGATGTAATCAAGGAATGTGTCTAATGGATCTGACATCTCCAGGAACGGGTGCAGCTGGCATGCTAGTTTTATCTGTGCAAATGCACTCCGAGCCATCGTGGAAACTTCAGCATCCAAGCTCAGGTCTGAGTTCAAGAGTATACTCAAGCTGTGAACCTGAGATTTCAGGGGAAGTGTGCTATGGAATTGCATCCAA
This sequence comes from Cyclura pinguis, assembly GCA_030412105.1. Lineage (NCBI taxonomy): Eukaryota > Metazoa > Chordata > Lepidosauria > Squamata > Iguanidae > Cyclura > Cyclura pinguis. Next base: position 343,468,599 of record CM059599.1, read on the forward strand.
GTGTAATTACAGGTCATTATGGGTCACAATCCAGAAATCAAGGAATATATTCTTCTGTACTCACTGGAGAGTGTGTGTAGTGATATTTAAAGCCAGAAAATCAGAAGTTTATATATTGACAATAAACAGTCAGTGAAGCAAGAAAAGATTTCCCAGTGATGAAAGGTCTACTCATGATTTCAGTTTCAGGTAGAGAATAGCAGTTTCCTGGTGTTCACTCTCTGAGAAAAGCAGCAATAGTTTTGAGGAAATACTTTATTGTTGTTGTGTTCCTTCAGATCGGTTCCGACTTATGGCAACCTTAAGGCGAGCCTATCATGGGGTTTTCTGAGGCTGACAGTACGTGATGCGTCCAAGGTTACCTGGGGGGTTTCCATGGCCAAGCAGGGAATCAAACCTTGGTCTCCAGGATTGTAATCCAATGTTCAAACCACTATACTGCACTAGCTCTCAAAGGAAGTACTACACAGAGTGAATTTTGAGTGAATAAGAAAGAAGATAGCCCCTTAAATGTTAACAGTATAGATTTTTCCTTCGTATTGCATCTTTCAAGCTTTATGTCTTCAACCAGTGGGAAAAATATATCTTCATGTTTTTTTTCCCATGGTTTCATTTGACTTTTATTAAAGTCCACCAACCATTGAGTCATGGCTGTCAGTGTTATACCAGATAAATCCATCCGAAAATATTGGACAGGATAATAACTACTATAAGCATTTCAAGAGAAGATTTTGACTCAGCATTGGACTAGCTATATATGTCATTTCTATACTATATATATGTGTGTATGTGTGTGTGTGTGTGTGTGTGTGTGTGTACACATATACACATATACACACATGCATACAGAGATCCTTTCTACTACTTTTGATACTGTCTGTTATGGTACCCTGCTAGGCCAGCAATGTAAGGTAGGGAACATAGTTCATTTGGTAGTTCCACGCACACATACTAGGTCAGTTTTACATCATAGTATTAGGGGCTTTGTGCATGAATCCCTTCACTGGAGCTGTGGGTCACCACAAAGTTCCATTTTATCTCATGCTCTTTAGCTAGCATAACTAGCAAGCAAGCAAGTAAGCAAGCAAACTTTATTTTACAGTCCATATATGTAATAACATAGTAAACCATCAGAATTATACAAAACTAAGTATAAGAAAAGTGCACGTACTGGGTGCTACATTAATGGTATTTATGTTCCAAGACCAAAATTTTAGACTTAGTAGCATTGATTATTAAGGTCATTCCTGGAGCAGTAATTTGAGTATTTCCCTAACAGGCATTTGAGCCTTTGTTTAAATCTAGAAGGAATCATTGTGTCATCTGTATGAAGTAAGACAGGGATTTTCCTGTTGTCTAGTTTGGGGAAATGACCATTTTCATCCATCAATTGTATCTCAGAGTTGTTCAGGTAAAGATTGAATAAGGTAGGTGCAAGGGTGCATCCCTGTTTCATCCCTTTCAGCATAGGTATAGGTTCAGAGAGAGAAATATCCCTGAGAACAGTATCTTGCACATAATTGGCTGTTGTCATAAAGCACCTTAATTAGGGCAAGGAGTCTGGTGTCTGTCAATAGAGACTCCAATTTATCCCATAACTTATGCCTAGGGATAGAATCAAATGCAGTCTTAAGGTCCATAAATGCTACAAAGAGTTTGCCATACACAGGTCTTGAATACTTCTCTGCAAGATGAGCTAATACTAAACAGTGATCATTTGTAGAATGGTTTTCTCTAAAGCTTGCTCAAGCCTCAGAGAAAATATTATTCTACTCTAGGAAGAAGATTAATTTGGAAGAGAGAAAATGAGTGTAAAGTTTACCCACTTTGAACAGCAAACTTACCAGTTTGTCATAGGATCTTTTACTTGACCTTTTTAATCAATGGAAACTACAATTGCTTGATTGCAACCATTTGGGATCATTCCAGAGTTGTTTATCTGTGTATGTAAGGCCGCTAGCAAAGATGCTTTTGGTTTTAATAAATTTAGCTGGGATATTATCAGTTCTGGTGGCCTTTCCATTTTTGAGATCAGAAATTAATTCAGTAACTTCATGAGTAGATATGAGTTCCCAGGTTGGGGCCATTTGCAACTGTTTATTAATAATCTTATCAAAAGCAGTTACTGAGTCAATACCCTCAGCAAAGATTCCCCCTGAAGCGGTTTTGCCACACCACAGCTAGGATATCACACAGCTAGCATAGGAAGCTTCTGGGTGATGTGACTCCCAAGTATTGGAGTGAATTTTCATCAGTATGTTGATGGCAGGCAGGGTATTTGATGTTTTCTCTGTGAGGTGAGATGGTGAACTGATAACTGTCTGGGATGGGAGAGATAAGGGCTAATACACTAAATCTGTCTTGTTTGGACCATGGAGAGTTCAGCTGGAGGTTCTGTTTTATACACTAACTGGTGTTCTGACTGTTCTGGATTGTGTCTGTAGCATTTTTTTGTTCACGAGATGACTTCTCTTTATTTAACTGCTGCTGGAAGCATCACCAAACAGTGCCTCTGCTGGCCAACCAGTAACCCAGTCACATCCACTGAAGAATAGTAATCTGGCACAGGAAAGGGTCTTAAAACAATTCCTAAGAAGTTGCTAAAATTGGAGAACTTTTAGACATTAAGCAAATCCCATGTGATTGGATTGTAAAACATTGCACACAGAAAATGTTGGATAAAATAATAATGATTGTCTATCACCAGGGCTGCAGGCTTATTTAAATTATAGCCAGAAGCCATATATATTTTTGTCTTGCTGAAGTGAATGTCTTTCTGCTGCTGTATTCATAAATGTTCTAGGGGTTTCTGTAATCTTATGTCTCTCTAGATTTACTCCACCTCTAGGCTGGCTTGGAAGAATCCCAGAATTACTTCTGTGTTCCAAAGGGGTCTGGATATCTTTTATTCCTTCATTCCTTTTCTGGTCTGTGTGTCCATAGCAGTTTATTGCAGTTAACTTTTAACAGGTTTGTAACTTGTTCACACGTGGTTATCAGACAATGGCAGGAAGAGAGCAAGGAAGTAGGAAGTTATTTCAGAGATGCCTTCTGTCTCTTTTGCATTTAATTGGAAAGCTAGCATGTGATTGTTCATTAGTTTGGTTAACATGGCCCAGAATTGAGTAAGAATTGCCTGACTGATTGATTGATTGATTTTATATCCTGCCTTTTTCTTAGTAAAGGATCCAAGGTGGCTCAGTAAGAAGGTACCCTGCCTTGTCCAATTGCTACGGACATTTATCAATGTACTTTGAAAATTGTTCTAATAGGCAATTGCATGTGTTTCATGTCTGACACTGTTTGACAGAATATGCTACCAAGGTATGAGGGAGGCAATTGATCTACTTGGCTATGTGAAATGACTGCAGTGTTCTATTCAATTATGGGAAATTCAAGTAGCTGGTTTAGAGTCAATCCAAACTTTCTGTGCAATAAGACCTGCAACTATTATTTCGGGTACCTTTGTTTTAGCTTGCAAACCCACTTGGGAATGGAGCAATTGAGTACAGATAAGTAATCGTTGCGGAGGAGATTGCTAAATTCTTTTCACACTGGGTGTTTCTGTTCTTCCAGATCTGTACTCACCCACGTGGCTGTCTCATTTCTGGCATTCCCACACAGTGGTTATAACCTCCCTTTAGAAAAGTGCTTTGCTGATGCCAGTGGCAGTTAGAGCTGATGTTTCTTTTGCTAAAAAATGTCCTGGACAATTTTGTGGCGATTTTTAAGCAATTGTTTTTAAAAAATAATTCTTCCATAAATTATTGGGTTTCTTAAAAGTGCATTGTTTTTCATTCTTTAGTTAATGATATTTATGAATCACTTATCTTTAAAATAATATACAAATAGTATATAATACATCTGTAATAAGTATTGTAAAATAATTTTAAAAGAACAGCCATTAACCCCCTGGAAAGATAGCATTACTTTTCTGGAAAAGCATATTGAGACATGTTAGTTTTTAGTAGTTACAAAAACCTCCAAAGGATTGGTGCTTATCTAATTTGTACTGGAGAGAATTTCAGAGAGTGGACACTGTGACTCTAAAAGCTCTGTTCCAAACCAACCTGGACCAGGCCTCTGATATCTTAAGTAACACCAAATAGACTATCTCTTAGTGAATACAGTTTTCACATAGGTGGGGAAGGGTCTGGCAGTCTCTGAGATATTCTGGCCCTGGCCTTGATTTGTTTAAAACTCTGTAAATATTTACTAAAATCTTAAGCCTGTTATTTAAAACCTTATGTTTTAAATGTGTAAGTGTTGTTACTGTTTTTAAGCATCTTTGAATAATTGTGATATTTCTTTTTAACTTTTGTAAATAAATGTTTTACTGATATCATTTTAGATTATTGTAAACCACCTTGAATCCCATTTGAGAGAAAGGCAGGAGATAAATTCAGTAAACAAACAAACAAACAAATAAGCCTGGACAGATAGCATTGAAATGGCCATTAGGATCCCCTCAGTATAAAAGTAATTGATGGCTAAGCATCTTGGTCTCTTTATTTGTAGGGTTCCCACAAGTCAAAGCCAACTTGATGGCAAATAACAACAACAACAACAGGCCTTCTATTATTAGCCTAACTGCAACATTCTCTAACAGCTGAAGCTTCCAGACTAACCTTGAGGGCATCCTAAAACAAAACACATTGTAATAATTCCATTTTGGGACTTTTTAGTGAAATGTTTGTTTTTACAATCAAAATTGTTTGCACAAAAATGATTTTGCTTTGTGCAAAAAGAAGAAAGAAAAAAAGGCACTTCTTGAAATTTTCACTAAAAATCCTAAAATGTGAAACATTCTTGCCCATAAAGGATAGGAAAATTTGCAGAAATCATGCATCCATAGACTCTTATTCACGCGGTAGAGACTGAGAGAAGATGGAGACTTGCTTCCTTTTCTCATAATAACCCACTAACCTTTCTTGTATGTTCTTGTTGTCTCTTTTTCTGTTAAACAAATCCAGGGGTTTTGACCCCATCTCGATGTTTGGACTCAAAATTCTAGCGTAGCATGATAGTTTGGGGAAAAACCCATTTTGAGTAAGTCGTGTTGCAAGAGACTATTCCCATAATACCAGATTGCTCAGTACTTGTGCATCAGATGTAATACTTTGTGAGCTGTGCAACAGCTATTTCCTACTACTAAGCCAAAGCAATTTTTCATTTAGCGAGAGCAATTTGCAAAAGTATACAGTTGAAGAAAACTGCTTCCCCTCCTCATGGTTTATGCCACTAAAGCTTTGGAATACCAGAAATAAAGTGCTGCTAACTTCAGAAGATTGTTTGAATATAAATAATTAGTGCTTCTGTATTTGAGCTTAACTTTGGTGGAGGAACTAATAAGTTCTTGGCAGCTTAAATGCTAACATATTTATAACTGTACAGGTCTTTTGAGATTGAGACCCACCATAATATAATGGTTTGAGTGCTGGAGTACAACTCTGGAGACCAAGGTTGGAATACCTGCCCAGCCATGGAAACGTACAGGGTGACCATGGGAAAGTTACATTCTCTCAGCCTAAAAGAAAGGCAAAGGCAACCCCCCTCTGAACAAATCTTGCGAAGAAAACCTTGTGATAGGTTTGTCTTAGGGTGTTGTAAGTCAGAAACAACTTTAAATCACATGACAACAAATTTGGAACTGGAGTCTTTTAATTGCCATGGGCTGTGTTTTCAATGGTACAGTCTAAAACAACTATCACTATGGATTCTATGGGAGAAGTGGTTTTTGTTGTAATCTATTATATGACCATATGAACTCAATCAAATTGTCCATAATTGGAATCTTCCCACAAAGCAAGGCAAAAAAGCAATATATTTCAAAGCCCATCCTTCTTATGTGCCTCTTGAAATCCCACTCCTTGAAAAATACAGATAAAGATATACAGTGGGCCCTCTGTATATGTGGGAGCTCCATTCCTGGGAATCACAGATGCTCATGTCCCACTGTATTCAATGGCAGCAATGTGCAGTGTGCACATGGATGCTTCAGCATGTCCGCATTGCCACCATTAGGTAAAAGGTGTGATACTTCTCAGTAGGGATCGGCCAGTGGAATCCTCGAATCCTGGGCAAGGATTCGAGATTCACGGATCTGAATTGCTCTGTCAAACTAGGCCAATGGAATCTTTCGAATCCACCAAATACTATGTGGTAGGTTTGGGCCCGATCAGACAGAGGGCAGCCGGGTGGAGACGGAGAGCGCGAGATCGTGCTCCCCACATCTATCTCCCAGCTGTCTTGGGCTGAGGGTGGCCGGGCAGAGACTGGGGAGTACAAGATCACACTCCCTGCGTCTGTCTCCCAGCCATCCTGGGCCCGATCAGGTGGAGGATGGCTGGGCAGAGAGTGGGGCCTTTGGCAGCCATGGAGATGCCAATTTGGTGGACCCCAGAGGTGCCAAGCTTGTTTTTATTAAATTTTGGCACCTCCAGGGCCCGCCAAAGGTTTGATTGGCTGGCAGGGCCCTGGGAGCCCAAAAATCAGGGCATATAGCTGCCCGTGCACTGAGGCTGCCTGTTCCCGGAGCTGTCTGTCCTGGCTCATGCTGCTCGCTGGGTTTCTTGTGCCCACTGGGGCTGCATGCCTGTGCCCGCTGAGCTGCCTGTGCCCGCTGGGCTGCCTCTGCCGGTTGGGCTGCCAGTGTCTGTTTGTGGTGCCTGTCCCCACGACTGCCTCTCTCTGCAAGGTAAGGATCTTAAGGATTTTGACTTGATCCTTCTTTCCCTTGCTTTTTAAACCCTTTTTAAAAAAAGGATTTGAAAGATTCGAGATTCGTGAGATTTGTGGATTCCCAGAACCTTCCAGGATTTGAATTTGGATTCGGAAAATTCTGGATTCGTCCCATCCCTACTTCTTAGTCCTTCAAAATCCTGGATCTGGAGGTGACAGAAGGAGGGCCCACTGTAGTTACTCAAGAAATAAGTAGTTACTCCTTTATTTATAATGGGTTTTATCCAGGGTACGTCTTCCATAAATAAGAGGGCTTTACCCCTTCCCACCCTGCCCCACAACATACCTCATTCAGGAGTCCACCCCTTATGTAGCATACTCGGGGACTGGAAGGTACTGCCTTCAGGTTGGAAGGGTCAGGTGCTTCCACTTCCACCAGTGCAGTTGCAAACACTTAAATCTGGATCCAGCCTATTATTTGTAACAATGGACTGAGGTGGTAGGCATTTTATACATGCAGAATACAGAACTGTGACATTTGGCACTTTTTTTTTTTCAAACCACTCTCCACTAAGTTGCCTTTATTGAGCAGAAAACTACTTGAACTATTTTGAGTCATTCTCATACCAGGTGAATTCACCTGGAGATAACTTCCTCTAATCTGACCAAGCTACGGCAGGTGAGTGGCGGTTTGGCTGAGTCATCAGTTGTAATAGTTTCTTACAAAATTATTCAGGGAATTCTCTTCTGAGAAATGTTTCGTTGTCTTGAGCAGGAAGATTGTTGTACAAAAAGCTTGACCTTTTAAAAAGTATGACACAAACTGTACACTATGTGATCTGGCAATTAAGAGTCCATGATGGAAAGTCCAGACTTTTGTGTACTGTTCCTTGCTCATTGGATGATTTGGTGAAATTTCATTCTGTCAGGTTAATTGTTAAATTACCATTGATTGTTAAGCTGTCAAACCCACATTGTCGTTGGTATTAGTAACATTACTTACAGCCTTTTTATGTCTAATACCAAATGCATGTTTACACCACTGAGTTGTAATCATTAAAATCTTTTCATCTCTCAGTCACTTTTGAGACTTCACTGTTTTTCCATGTGCCATTCTCCTGTGTCATGTATCCCATTTTATCTGGGTATCTCTGCTCCCAAAATTCAGTTTCGCATGATGGGATGGTCTCCTCCCTTTCCATCAGTCAGGATCACCTTCTGACAAAGGCTTTCATTCTTCTGTGCTTGCAATTGTGCCTGTAGCAATTTTAGAATTCCTATCTTAACTGCTGACATTTTTGAGAGACTGTGATAAAGGAGGAGGTCACCACCACCAATGCAGTAAATGTGGGGTAGTACGCTACCAGAAAACTGTTCAGAATGGCTCCATGTGCCAGTTGTCATCTAGTGGCAAGCGATTTTGAGTGCAGTGGCTCACTAAGAAATTGTCTCTGTGTGCACATAAATGTGCTCCCCAAACTGGTGAGAAATTTGTTTCATAGAATCATAGAACTGGAAGTGATGCAGTCCCTGCCAGTGCAGGAATTCACTGCTAAAGCACACCTGAGAGGTGGTCACCACCTTCTGAAGTAGTCTATTCCACAGACAACTCTTAAGATCAGAAATTCTTCCTGATGTTTAGTTAGAGTAGTCTTTCTTGTAATTTGAATCTACCTTTCAGTCTTCTTGTCACAGGTGCCAGCTGTCCGTGCCAGGCAACAGAGTGCAAGGTCTGCAGAAGGCCATTCACAGTCAACAGAGACACTAACAGTCAGTACAGCTTGCCTGTGAACAGTGTAGAAACAATCCAAAGGTCCAGGAATTCAGTGGGCAACACGGTTAGACAGTCTAGGATGAGAAAATCCAGGCAGGCAATGAGCAGAGAGTCCAGAGAACACAAGACAAGGGCCACTTGGATAAAATGACCTACAGACTAGGAAATATGTTAGTAAATTTTATAGGAAATGGGAGCCACTAGTGACATTTCTACAAAGTGAAAAGATTTCTGCACTTGGTTTTCATTGTTGATCTGTATTCCCAATTAACCATTCATGTAGAACCATAATTGAAATCCAATTTTTCAACTGTTTCTTTTCTTCTGTGATGGAGTAGATCAGAGTATTATTATTATAGTTATTTATTGTATTTATACTCACCGGTGATTAAGGCAGTGGAGGGTAAAAATAGTAGAAGACAAGTCACTGCTTGTTTTGAATTTGAATGTTAAGGGAAGTATGTTTTACACGGTTACCATTCGATCATATAGGATAAAGGTGATGAATTACTAATGATAACAGTTTTAAAATCAATTAGCTGTATTCTAATAGAAAGTAGTGGTTGAATGATGGGTATTGATTCCTTGAGGCTGTTCATGTTTTTTTAAGGGTATTTTATTGCAGCTAAGTAAGATTCTCCCTTTTCCTAGACGGGAGAGGTAACTATTTCCTCTGATTGCGAGATTTTACTAAGGCAGTATCCACATTCCAGATGGAAGCACCCAAGTGTTTGTAATTATTTGTGGAAATCATTTTGTTCAATTGTCTTTGTTGTTGTGGTTCCTTTCCTATTTATCCCTTCTATTCTCCCCACCTTCCCTATATTTCTTTCCCTTTATATTATTGTAACTGATGTGTTATAGGATTTGTTTTAGTGTCTCATGCTGATTTGTGTATATATCTTGTCATTAAAAAAAAAAAGATAAGGGCTACCAACTCATGACTTATTTCTGGCATCGAGCTACTGCCCTGTGTCTTCCTTCAGAAGGCTGGAACCAGCTGGCTCTCATCCCAGCCTGAGTAGCTCCTGGTGTGCTTGTGTCCTCCTTCGAGGCTGCTGTTCACCTGGGGAAGTCAAGTTCTGGCCCATGACACTTCTCTAGGCTAAATAACTCTCTCAACTATGCCTCATAGGTCTTAGTTTGCAAGCCTTTTATTATCTTGTTTGCCCTTTTCTGGACCAGGTCCTGTTGATGTAACTTAGAATCGCATTGGCCTTTTTTTTCTCAACTTTTTTTCTCAACTACATCAAATTGCTGGGTTGTGGTTCTACAAGACTGTTAGATTATTTTCACATGTTCTGCTATCGAGCCAGGTGTCACCCATCTAATAGTTGTGCGTTTGACTTTTTTCCCAGCCAAACCTTAAATTTATTCCTGTTGAAATTGATTTTGTTAGTGTTAGCCAGTTCTCCAGTCTGTTGATACCACCTTGAATATTGATTCTGCCTTTGAGATAACAGCAGGGCCTTGGTATCTGCTAGGGTCTGGTTCCAGGACTCCCTGTGGATACCAAAATTTGTGGATGCTCAAGTTCCATTATATACAATGGTGTAATAAAGTGGTGTCCCTTATATAAAGAGGCAAAATTTAAAGTTTGTTTTTTTGGATTTTTAAAAATATTTTCAAAATGTGGATGGTTGAATAAGTGGATTGTATTAGCTACCTTCCCTAGTTTTGTATCATCTTGGAGGAGCATGCCCTCCATTATTCTCTCATCCAGGTCATTTATAAAGATGTTGAACAAAATTGGAAAGAGGACAGAATCTATGGAATCCCACTTGTCACTTGTCTCTTCGATGGCAGGGAACCATTGTTGAGCAGTCTTTATGTTCAGACTGTATTAAACTACAAAGTCACTTAACAATAGCATCATCTAGCTCAGTGCTACTCAAAGAGGTGGTCTCTGGACCAGTGCCATTCTCCAAGTCATTGGTTGCTGATTGCTAGTAAGTTTCCAAATATTGTGCCAGTTCTGCCACACTGGAAAAAGTAATTGCCAATTCTCCACATCAGGTAGCCTGTGGAGCACTGATCTAGCTCACATTTACCGGTTTCTTTGCAAAAATTCCATGAGCAACCTTGTCAAAAGAGTTATTGAAATAAAGATATACTGCATCCTGAGTATTCCTCTGATCTATAACTGTAACTGTTTTTTAAAGAGAGAAAGTTAAGGTTAGTCTAGAAGACTAAGCTGGGACTGTCATACTTTGGACATATCATGGGAAGACATGAGTCACTGGAAAAGACAATAATACCTGACAAGGTAGAGGGCAGGAGGAAAAGAAGAAAACCATATTGCAGGTGGATATATTCAATCAAAGAAGACACAACCCTGAGTTTGCAAGACCTGAGCAGGGCTGTTGATAACAGGGTGACTTCAGAGTCTCTCGTTCATTGGCCTTAAGCCAAAGATGACTTGGTAGCAGTTAACAACAACAAAGAACACCTGACTTGTTTTTGAGAAACTAATACTGGCACTTGATAGTCAGAGTTCTTTTCTAAGTGCTCCTAGATTGACTGTTCTGTAACCTTTCCAGATATTGCTATAAAACTAATGAGTGTATAGTTGCCTACGTTCTCTTTTTCTCCCATTTTAAAAATGGGGAAAACACTTCCCACTTCCAGCCTTCAGGGTCTTCACTTGTTCTCCAAAAATTGTCCCAGGTTATTAAAAAAATCTCTGAGATTACACTTGTCAGTTCCTTTACTATCCTTGGATGCAGTTCATCTGGAGATGTAAAGTTACTCAAAGTATCACATTTTTACCTATTTTCGGCTGTAGCCCTTCACTGCATCAATTACTCTATTTTTACAAGGCTGAACACTGTTTCAGTTTGGTTTTTAGAATAAAAAATTATTCAGTACACTCTAACTGATGTGTATGCTATCTGTGATTGATAATACACATATTTATGATATTCTGAAAGGATTGATGAAGCAACAAAAACACGTTGGATAAATGTGTACAGTTGAACAATAAGCATAAGAAGAGTATATTTAAGAATCATGCACAAACCTACTTTAATAAGGGAGATAAATGCCCACAGAATAGGACAACTTTTGAAAATGTACATTAAAATATGCACAGGTTTTCTTGCGGAGCACACAATAACTTGCAATCTATGCCACAACAAATTTCAAGACAAAAGGGGAGAAACTCAATGAGCTTGAGTTTTACTGGTTTACAAGTACTTACCCAAAGCATTGTTCAACCTATCTTATGAGGTATACAACTGGTTTGCTTTGTGGAACAATTTTTAAAGTTCTATTTACATATAGCAACCTTTAAAAGTAGCTGTTATGGTCAAGACAGTAAGCAAATCTGTTGCCTTCATGTCTTAATGGAGTTTATGGTGGGGATAAGGATCTTTAGTGGACCTCTGATGTAAAAATAAAATACTTGCACAGTGGACTGGATGGGATCAAACAGAACATAGTGGGAGAGCCCATAGCTCAGTAGGTAGACCACTGTGCATGCAGTAGGTCCCACATTCAGTTTCTGGTATTTCCAGTTAAAATGTTCAGACGTGAAATACCCTAGGAAACTACTGCCAGTCAGAGTAGATGATAATGAGCTAGATGGACAAATAGTTTGACCTGATGTAAGACAACATCCTGTGAAAATGTGGACTTCAGTGTTGTTAAAAAGATGACAGGCAACATTTCACACATTACATTTTACAAACCTGAAGATCAGAGACAACTAAATTTCACTCTGAAGCATAAACAGTTAATGTAATGTTGCGGGGGGGGGGGGGCTGAAATACTAAAGTGGCAGAATGGACTTGACCTTTGCAGGGAATGGGGATGCCACTTTTAATTTTCCCCCATGTTAAAGTATACCAACCAACAAAAAGACTTCCTGAAAACAGACAAGGAGAAAAGTTCAAGCACAGCCCTTTGTCCTCTTGTCAGATTTCAATTTGTGTGGAGTTTTTCTTTATTTAGAGGGACACTGAAGAAATCCTTCACCTCCCGTCTGAAATTTTAGATTCTGTTCCCAACAGTAGGTAGCTGCCTTGAGTTGAGGAAAAGGCAGGCTATAAACAAAATTAAGAACAAAAACAATTAAGCATGCTATATTCGCATGATTAGGCCTAAGGTTAATGCAGTTCTAGTTAGTCAGTGTCTTATTGTGGGTTAGGGATGATGACAACATTATAAGATTTATAACTTTGGGGACAGAATAAGATAATATGTAGAATTTGCACTTGATTACGCTTTGGAAGCACATGATAATGTAATATAGACTTCTTCAAGCTGAAGCATTCTAGAGATGTAGGACTGAGGTGTTGAGGTACCATTCCCATCATCCTCCAGCTAGCATTTCTTGCCCCAGGATTCTCTTTCTCTTGCAAAGGGACTAGAAAAAGAGAAGAAGAAAAAGCCCCAGTGATGCCAACTTAGAGGGAAAAATGATAACTCCAAACTGCATGCTACAGATTTAATGTAGCATAGCTTAACTTTCAGATTTCTTGGTTGGAGCTGACAGTTAGCTGAATTAAGTTCCTAATGGAAGGGAAACAAACATATGCCTTCATTAGTGCCATCATTGGTTTTTAAAGCAAATTTCCACTGGTTTTCTTATGATCAGCTTATCCTGTTCGGGCAATATTTCCTTTTGTGAAGCAATGGTCTTTAAACTTTTCCACCATTGCAAGTTCCAGTCTTTTCAGTAACCCTTTTCCTTGACTCAAATCTTTAAAGATTCTGCTATGAGTAGATGGAAGCTCTCAGACATAGTCAGACGAATATAAATAAATATTGCACAGAGAAATCGTCTTTTCAGGTGAGTTTTCAGGGCCTTTTTAATTGAAAAAAATTTAAGAATATATTTTAGTAGAGTGTCCATGAAACACCACTCAACTCACCACTCAAATAAAAAATCTGTGGTATGTTGGCATCTGAAAAATATTGTGTCTGCTTTTGGAAAACAACAGCCATTATTTCCTGATGGAGGAGGAGGAGTATATATATAGTCTGAAGAAAGAAACCTTTGTCTTAATTCTAAAAAAAAACACAAAAAAACTGAACTATATTCCATTTCCTTTATGACTAAAAGAAAGTGCTTTGTATCATGCACTTCTAGGAAATAGTTGTGTGTGGGAGCAGACAGGAAATCCCCCCGTAGCTATGTATAAACTTACTGTGGTAGTATCCAGATCTGAAACTAGATGTAATAAGAGGGAGACGGGAGTATTGATAATGTACTGAAACAAAATAAAAAGTATAGTGTTTTCCCATTTGTATCAATTGGAAACCTCTTCTACAAACACTCAGGACTGTTTTCAAACACACCTGTTCTGGAGTGGTTGCAGTTCTATACTATTAGTACTCAAGCTTCTCTCACATCTGTTCACGATGAAACAGGCTGTGTGCTGATCTGGGTTAAAATTTGTAAAACTAAGTCCTGAAAATGTAAATAATGAGTTCATAAGACATATATCTATTATATAAAAGTTAAAATTTGTGAGTGATCTTGTCTGTTTGTCTGTTTGAGGTGAAGACCTCATATGATTGACTGCCTGTGAAGATTCTATGGAATCCTGGGTCGGCAGTTCAGGGAGGGACCTTTAGAATTCTCAGCTAGAGAGCTCAGGCCAGTTGCTATGGAGATGAGGCTGAGCAGCAAGAAGGAGGCCAGTGTATTCCCTCAGGAACCAACCTCTGTATGTTAATAACTCTGAATACAGATTGGATTGGGGAATAACGGGGAAAGTTACACATATTGGACAAGACAGATTGGGGAATTAGAACACAGGTTCTAAAATCTGTGTATTTCAACTGCATCTAATTCCTAAGGTAAGGTAAGGTATTTCTAACAAGTGTTACCAATGAGAAAATAAAATCCTGGGCAATGCTAGGTAAATATGCTAGTAAAATAAAAAAAAGCAGAAAGCTCTGTGTATTATAGACTGTTCATGTATTAAGAATATAAAGACAGGCTGGTTCCAGGCAGAAAGCGTATCCAAATAGAAACAAAGGTATGAAAATGTAAACAATGCCTTGATCAAAATAAACTCAAAGCAGGTATCATGATACAGAGTAGCAGCTGATGCAGTCAGATGGCTGACATAATCTGATGGAAGTTAAGTATATCTGATGTCATGTCACCTCTGGATAGGGGACTAGGTGTTTACATATACAAGGAATGGTAAGAGTCTCTTATATCGATTAGATCAAATACATCAGCTGATTGGGCTAGGAAAGATATAAAGAAAACCCAGGAGAGAGAGGAGAGAAAGAAGTCAGGCCATATGAAGATAAATAGTTCTGAGCTGATGTTCTGAGCTGATAACCCAGATACACTGATGAAAGTAAACAATTGATAAGAGAATGTATCTTTGCTCTCAGATAGGCTATGCTAAATAGTGGTGTAGTGGTTGAGTGTTGAATTAGGACACTGGGATACCAGGGTTCAAATCCCTCCCTCAGCCATGGCAACCAACTGGGCAAGCTTAGGCAAGTCAGCTTCGGAGCGAGTCAAGGGCAAAGGCAAAGACCTTCTGTACAAATTCTAACAATAAAAACCCATGATAGGTTTGTCTTAGGGTTGTAATAAACCAGAAATGACTTGAAGGCATACAACAACAACAGCAACAACAAAAATAGATATATTTCTCACTCTCCTAGATGTAGTAATGGATACTGCTTGATACAGCAATGCTCATAAATATTAATCCCTGAAAGCGTGTGTGTTCACAGATGCTTGTTTGATAAGATAGTATTCTTCAGTGGATGAGTGACTGAGTTATAATGTTTAAGATGTCACTGTTCCTCTAGGTGTTAACTATAAAGAAAACTGCTAGAGAGATTCAGAAATAAAGTTCTTATGAAATTGTAAAACCTTACCTTATGAAAGTGTAAAATGATACATTACATTACATGTAATGAAAGCAATGCACCTAGACATGGAAATGGCTGGGTTTCCCCCTAAAGTGAATGTGCATGTTTGTATATTTATGACTGCATATAATGAATAGCCAAAAAGACTAACAGAGCCTACTCATTCTCCCAGATAAATATCCTGAGATTCCACTACTTAAGAATGTGTAAATGGAGTGTTGATGTTAACTGCCTGTCTAGATTGCACCATGGTCACAAGTTGGATGCTCAACCAGCCAGGAGGTGATAAAAAGGACCCCAAACAGAAACAGATTAGTTTACAAATGGTAAACACCCTTCAGTACCTCAGGATAAAGAGACAGAAGTTGAGAACTATACTTATTTCATTAGGTAGGACCCTGGTTGGTTTCTCTCAACAGACTCTTGCTCAGCCATAGAGATATGCTAGGCAACTGTTACCCCAAAACGTAGGTGCCACAAGGGCCACCCCATGATGTTAAATACCTCCTTGCAAAAGTAGGGAATGAATTAGTTCAAAGAGGAGGCTTGTGAGAGGGCGGTAACTTTATGAGACCTTTTGTACTGATGTTTATGGGCTCATACAGGAAAAGAACCACCCAAAGATTCAAAAGTAAGCTAAAAATGTTTTATTGAGGGGCATTCACTCATGCATGCACACAAGATACATACAGTCACACATTCACACAAGAGCTAACTGAAGGATAAAGGGAAGAAAAATTATGTATAGAGAGGCTGAGGGTTGGGGTTTATAATTACCAGTCCAGAAGAGTATGAAGAAGCTGAAATGTGGCGTGGCTTAGGTAGGACCTAAGGACAGTTCTTGTTCAGGGGCCAGATGGACAGAGTCACAGGTAGACCTTTGAGAGACTGCACTGGGCATCTTGAAATTAGGGTATCTGTACCCAAAAAAATAGCCTGTGGCAGTGGAAGATATGTGCAGTTCCAGGTGTGGAACAATTGGAGTTGCAACACAGACAATGGATGATCAACCCACTGATGTTCGCAGTATTTGGATGACAAAGACATATTGTGTGTTCTAATAGCTGTCTATTGTGAGTGCTATGAGGAAAGAGGAAGGAGTCCAGCTGCACAGGGGATGGCCGTCAATCAGTGTCCTGATGGGGTTCTCACAATTGCATTCCCTAGAAAAACTCCAGCTTCTGCTTAAGCCTGTTATCCATAGGAATGGCATTTATTTGCCTGACAAATGACTTAGTCTTACCTGGAGCATGTTTAGGTTGACCTGCCTTTCTTGTTTACAGTCAGGTTTGTTCCCTTGCTCAGTTTGACCTCTTGGTCACCTCTCAGGTTTGATTTTGATATCAAAGCCAATTAATACAGTTGCCAATCCAATATGGTGCCAATTAAGTATGGTGCCCATCCAAACCATACTGATATCAGGGACCATCAAAACGGGGCCTTATACAGCTGCCTGAAGCAAAACTATTCAAGGGATTTATATTATGATTGAAACAATATATAATTCTGGTGTGTGTCTGTGTGTGTTGATTCCAGCATAGTTCATTCCATACATGAAACTCTGGCATATTCTGTGATGCCTCAGGAGGTTCTGGAGTGCCCTTATAGTTCATGCTAGGATAACTTCAACCTGCATAGCATGAAAGGATAACCTAAGTTGACCTACCTTGGTGCTTATATTTGTGCTGCAATTTGGCTTCCTATTCTTGACTTCCTATTATATATTCAGCTTCCTGTAGTGGTCCATCATCACCCAAATGAATCTTAAATTTTCATTGCAGATTAATCTCTCTTCTCCCCTTCCCAGAGCCTGAGGACAAATCATGTTGGAAGTGTAAGGAAAAATAGCAGCAAGCATTATGGGAGGGAGAGCAGTTGAACTTCAGTTTCAAGTGAAGGGTGGAGTCAACACGTGCGTTGCTTTTCCCAATTTCAGCCTAGGTTGTACTGGTCAGCTATTTATTCTCTTAATATTGATGTAAATAGTGTTCTGTGATAATTCCAGACATATTCACAGAGATCATGGGATGTTCCCCAGTAAACAGCTGGAACATAAAGGGTACAGGATAGAGCCCACATATTAGGCATGTTCAGTGTCTTAGGTTTCTGGTTCACTGAATCCTTCTGTTTTCCCTCCCTTTCCTTCCCATAGCTGCTGGATGTTGTCACCCATCTAGTGCAGCAGAATCTACGGTTGCTTGTACTGGGGCGTAAACACATGCTGAATGGATCTCGTCAGTGGAACAGAAATAACATGGCTGCTATGCAGAAGAAAGCAGACTTCTTCTTTACTGAAAATGTGTAAGTTCTGATCTTCTTTAATAATCACCTTCAGAGATATTTACACAAAAGAAAGAGTGCTTTCATTCAGAGGGCTCTTAGTACTAACAAACAAATACACTATGCAGCTATTTCATCTTTTCCTCATTAACAATTTTTTTTAACCTATGGAAAGAGAAAGAATGGAAGAAACAGTAGGAAAACATGAGAGGGTTACAAATAGAGGAACTGCAAAAGCATCATCTGGAAGCATCCACAGGTTGCATTTTAAGGCAACTTAAAAAGTGGACAGTGATTTTGATTGTTTGATGCAGATTTAAACATACAAATTGTACATTCTTGATCCATTGTATATTTTTCCTAATTTCAAACTTCTAACACTTTCAGTCTTTTCCTCAAGATAACATAGAATGAATGTAGCTCTTTCATTGTCACTGTTCAGTATTGTGACCTTCCTTTGTGTGTTTTTAACTGATAATCAGCTGCTTTGTATTCCCTACCACATTTGAACACAGCAACTGTGATACCTAGCCATTAAGACTAAGAAACTGATGAGGTGTTTGTCAGAACAAGGCAGAGCTCATTAAGGCATGCCTCTCTTCCCCAGAAGATTTAGCAAATTGGCATCAGCAGCACTGGACAAGCAGCCTTTAATACAGAAATAAGGTTGTTTAGAGCATTACAAACAAAATACAGTAACTTTTCAGGACTTAACTTCTGTTTGCATCTGTAAAGCACCAAAGGAGCTTAAGTGTGCGTTAAGAAAAAATGTACAGTATTTCTTACCACATGAAGTTTTTGTCTAAGAGACAACCTGGAATACCCTGCAGTGCTTAACAAAGAGCACTTATAATCGATTTCCATTTTTCAGCAATCCTTAAAAAAGAGTACCTGGAATATCTGTGATTTCATTAGTGTGAGTATTCTCTGTATTGATACACATCACAGCTCAATTACACTGTCATTATATTCACAGTTGCTGTGACCAGTTCATCAGCTGGTGACCAGTCTTCTGATACTGAGCCTCTCCATGGGGCTAGTTCACAGATAGCAGACATGTAGTTTGCCAGCTTGGCAGAATGCAAAACCTTGATGGACCTATGGCAGCCTATGCTACATTAAAAACTCTGCCAATTTAATACAGTGCTTTGACTATAAACAGTTTGAAATAAATCATCAATGAAAGCCAGAGGCACACTTAAATTCTGAAGGAGAAATTCAGTAGAGACTTCTAAAGCCCATGAAGGTGTCTTAAATTTTTGTGTTGGCATTTATGCTTTTGAAATATACTGTTACTGGATTTCAGCTGCTTTGCAGTACTAGCTCTAAATATCAAATTTCATCTGGCAAGCCTGTATCAGTTTAGTTTTGTTACAGAAGATGTCTTTTGTTGTTGTATCATCATTTTGTAGGACACATCTCTTACAACAGACAGTTTTTCAATACTGTTTCCTAAAATTTGGATGATGTAATGATAGAACAGATCAATTTATTAGACGTGTAATTAATTAGGGTGAACAGTGTTCAAGATATTTTCCAGAAGGGCAGCTATGCTAATCTGCTGTATAAATAAATATATCATGGCACCTAAAGGCTAATAAATTAATTAGAAACACATGAGATAGTTCTACAGCCCTTAAGTCTGCAGTGTGTGACGTTCTTCTTTGCCTTTTTTTTTTTTTTTGGTTTAAGGTCTGAAGATGATCCATTTCTGCTCTATGCCACTCTTCACTCAGGTAGCCACTGTAAGTTTGTAACTAGAGATCTGTTACGTGATCACAAGGCTTGTCTGTCTGACAGTCTTACTCGACGCCTGTTCTTTAAATGGCAACGTGGTCATCAGATGGTGCTATCTAACTACATACCAGGAAGAAGGATAAAATTTGAGGTACTGCTTGTTGTATTTTTTTACCAACAATGTACAATAAAAAGTACAATATAGTTAGTCCTAACAGAGATAAATTATGCTGAATATCATTGCAGTAACAAAGTCAGATGAATAACTTAAAATGCAATAGAACTGTTAAGCTCAAATATTGTGGTGGCAGTTTGTAGTTAGTTTAGTATTTAATGATGCTCTTCTGAAATAATAGTAATTATTCTCTTAGCAAAGTATTCTGGTTTATAGTACTACCCTTGTTTCCTTTTTGAAAAAAGAGAAAATCTCAGTAGATATTCATGATTTCCGTATCTATACATTGTAAAAACAGCGTAACAATATCTCTTTTTCCTTAACAGCCTGTATTGAATTACGATACAGTTGTGCAGACTACAGGCAACACATGGCATATTCCATATGATGACAGTTTGTTGGAAAGATCTTCTTATGAGGTGCCAACAAAATGGCTTTGTCTTCAGCAAAAATAAAATATATACTTTTCCCAAACTGAAGCTGTATGTATGGCTCTTTTTTCCAAGAAACCAGATATATATGCATTATAGAATTCACAGTCTGATACGAAGGACCTAGATTTGATTGAATCCTTGAAGTACAGTAACACATATTTAAACCTTTTCACAACGGCTTGGGGAGTTATTGAGAATTCTAGCTGTATTTCTGAATCTCAACAATTGAGGTGATAGTTAACATTGTTGATTTGATTTTGTTTTCAGATTTTCCTGCTTGATAACTGTATTGCAGGTATTTTGTTCTTACGACCCACTTTCCCAGAAGCTTCTAAGTTGGTGATTCTCTGCACTGATACCCCTTAGCCAATGATGAAAAGAGAACTAGCTGCTTCCTTAACAGCCAGTACTGCAGAGCTTTCCAAACTGTGTGCCACGACACATTAGTGTGTCCGCTGCAACGTGTAGGTGTGTCACATGAATGTAACAAGTGGAGAGGCTGCCTCTCTCACTGCCCCAGGCCAAAAAAGACCCCAGCGAGGGAGGTGGCAGGCCAGGCTCGGGTGGAAGGGCTGCCTCCACTTACTGAATCTTACTGAATTACTGTGTCACAAAATGATGCATGTCTAAAAAGTGTGTCACCAACATGAAAAGTTTGGAAGGCTCTGCAGTACTGAATTATGATTATGCAAACTACAGGTAATACGTGTATATTCCCTATGATTCTCTGTGGGCCATTGTTTTGTTTTCCATATTTGTTGACTGTTTTTAATTAGAACTAGAGTAGATTCTGTCTCTGTTAAGCAGCTCTATTGGCATGCCATCCATTTCTGGCGATTTATTTCTCTCATGTATTCTGAGTACAGCTTCCACTTCACTTTCTAAAACTGCAGGTTCATCTTCAAATTATTCTTCTTTGAATGAATCTGTCATACTTTCATCTCTTTTATATAGTTCTTCCATGTACTGTTTCCATCATCTTTTTATTTCTACAGATGAATATATATGATGAGAAATCTGACAGGAAACTGTAATATTTAGAAACCAGTAGGAGTACATTTCAGTCTGCCAAGGCACTCAGTTATCTTAAAAGTAACAATTGTGCAGCAAAAGTACTTCAAGGGTGGGTTAGAGTGAGAAAATGTTATGCTACAATTTGTTAGAAATTTCTACTGGAATCATGATCGTTATTTCCTGTTGCACAACATTACATGAGTTAATTGGCTTACATATTGTGAGGATGTCTGTGCTTATCAGCAACAGTTTTCTGAAAAGCCAGTATCAAAGACGAAACAACCATTAATATTTTTCCATTTAATTTTGCAACAACCTCTGTGTGGACAGTTTCATATCCCCCAAACATATGTCCTGGTTATAAATCTAAAGTTCTAAATAATACTACTACACATATCTGGTGAAGTGGGCTGTAGTCAGAAAAAAAAATACCGTAATGTAAATTATATAATATAAATGTTCTGCCTATTACTTTAGTTAAGCGTAAGTGGCTGGAGATTGGAGGGGGTGTTTGGGAGAGAGAGTGGTGTAATATATAGGCTATATAGAATACACGAAATTGGGAAGTCACCCCAATTTCTTTTTCCGTCCTACAGAATATTAAGTTTGTCAGACAATCAGAAGAGGAAAGCTATCTCAAGGGTAACTAAAACTTGAGGTGCAATATGAAGAACATATGTGCACTCAGGGGGCCTTTCTGCACTACAGTTATAGTGCTATTCTACTTTCAACATCCTGGGGAATTCTGGGGTTTGTAGTTTACTGAGGCCAAAGAGCTCTCTGGCTGAGAATTCTAAGTACCCCTCCCTGAACTGCAAACCCCAGAGTTCCACAAGATCTTGAAAATGGAGTAACAGCACTTTAACAGCGTAGTGTGGAAATGGCCAAAGAGCTAGGCATTCACCCTCCACAGCAGTTGAAACAGAATGACCATTAACTATTGCAACTTTGGATACTACAATTAGTGTTATAATAAAGGAAGCATTTTGGTATTCTTTTTCCTGTGGCGATACTGGCAGGGACTTCTGAGCTGACAGTCCAAAATATGTGGAAGACCAAAGGCTGAGAACTACTAACCCAACCCTTTTTGAAATGCCAGGAACAGGATATGACTTTGGAGCTAAGGGCGGCATCTCATCATCAACGAGTCACCAAAATCCCGCCACTGCTATAGGGAAAAGATTTTTCAATTAAATATTCCAAACACTCTGTGGCAACATGGGCCATTTGTGCACTAGACTGTCATAGTGCTACTATTCCACGTTCTTTTTTTTAAAGAAAGCTTTAATTGGCTTTTTAAAATCATCATCTTCACATCAATATCCCTTTTCCTCAAAACCACGATTCAGGGCTTGTACTTTACTTCCATACAGCGTGAGATCCCACAAGATAGGATCAGACATATTAACAAATAATTTTTTAAAAATGGTGGTCCGTTCACGATGCTTTAAATCACGCTTTCTTGCAATGTCAGAAGGATTGGACTAGATAACATATAACTATATTATTATTATTATTATTATTATTATTATTATTATTACTAGGTAACACATGACAATTATGTTATTATTCCACTTTCAACATCCTATCGAACCCTCGGGTTTGCAGTTTAGGGAGGAGCATCAAAGGACCCCAGGACTCCAAAAGATGTTGAAAGTGGAATAATAGCACTATAACGGCTTGGTGTGGAAATGGCCATCGACAGGCCCAAGAGCTGCGCTACATCCTTGGCAAAGACAGAGGCCTCCGCCCTTCGCGCAGCCTCACAAAACAAACTCCGAGCGCGGGTGGGGAGCGGGGCGTCCCGCCACCTCGCTCTGTGCGAGGTACAAACAACAACCGCCTCTTGCGCCTGCGCGCTGTCTACAATGACTAAGGAGCAAAATGACCTGGAAGGGAACTGCTGGTCCTTTCGCTTCGCGGGATGGCGAGAGCTAACTGCGCCTGCGCGGACCCGTGTGACCCGGAAGAGATCCTCCGCGGTTTGCGTTTGGGCTGCTGGAAGAAGCACCTGTATGGTGTGTCGGCAGACGGTTTCCCATTCAGTGGCCTCTCTTAATTTTTCTACATAAACATGTCCCGAGGCTCCAGCGCCGGGTTTGACCGGCATATCACTATCTTCTCCCCCGAGGGACGCCTCTACCAAGTAGGTGAGTGTCTGGCAAGAACCGCCTCGTCATGGCCCGGGGCGCCTCCTTCGTTCCTTTTTATCCGGGACAGGGGAGGGAAGGAGGAACGACTGAAATAACAGGCGCAGCCCTCCGTTTTCCTTTCCGGAGTGGTTTGTGAGGGAGAGCATCGGGTGGGCGAAAGGAACAACGACTCTTCTTTCTGCCGTAGTCACTTTCGGAGAGACCGTGGAATCGAGAAGCTCTGCTTTCATTGTATGGACGGAGCGTGCTTCATCTTGCCTTTGGATGGTCATTTCCGCACGACACTCTTATAACGCGATTATTCCACTTCCAACAGCCTATGGAATCCTGGGGTTTGCAGTTTAGCGAGGGGCCCCTCCCTAAACTGCAAACCCCAGGATTCCGTAGGCTGTTGGAAGTGGAATAATCGCGCTATAAGAGTGTCGTGCGGCAATGACCGATGTAAAAGATGGGAAAGCATTTCGCGACAAAAATATGGTTCTTTCTCAAAAGTGAAACTGAAAGAACTCTACAGTGTGCTTTGTCACTAGCAAAGGCCGTGTGTGTGTCTGTGTTTAAGGCTCGTATGCTATACTGTGATAATTAACTTTTTCTGAGCGAAGTTGTATTGTTGCTGGAAGTATCCTTGATTCACTTTACTCAAGTCATCCTGTTTGTTAACAAATGTATCAGTGGACAGTAGGGTCATAGGGTGTGATAGTCCGATGCAATTGTCTGTAACAAATTGTATGTTATCACTGTGTTTCAAATGCGTCAGAAGCTTTCCCTGAAACCTAAGAAAATGCAGGAAGAATGTATTACCAAGCAAAGCTGCTGAAGTGAAAGCTTTCAGTTATCTAATTGGCCATATTCAGACGAAGTGTGTGTAGTGATATCTAGGAGATACCATTTTTCCTGATGTGGGTGAAACTTAACATGGCAATACTACCCAATATCTCTTTTCCCTCAGTTTTGAGCCTTTTATAACATTTAGTGGCAATGCATCCTGCAGTGTCAAGGTTTTGGCTGTGACTGTTTCTGAGATAAGGAAGTCTGAATGTGACATGTAGATGAATTATAGTTGGCCTGTGGATAGCCCCCCCTCCATCTTCTAGTGTTGGGGAATGGACCTCTAATTCCCAAATGTTTCTCAAGTTGGGATATCCAAATCATGGGTCCTTGGACAGGCATGGCTTGGTGCTGGAGAGTCATTCTGTGAGTGGCTTATGGGTGCCTTTATAAAGCCTTTAGAATTTATAGAAATCAAAGCTGACATTTCATATAAACTAAACTGTGAGCGTGATCAGTTGGGATAAAAACAGGAATTGACCAAATTCAGCTGTTTATCCTAAGGTTTAACCCCATACTGTGACATTATTTGCTATAACAATAGTATTGCTGTAACAGTAATATTGTTATTTGGTTATCACCTATCATTATTTGGTAATCACCTATACAACGTATTTCTTCAGTTAGAGTGGGTCATAATAAATGATCAAGAGAAGCCAAAGATTGCTTTGAAGCTGATAGATCCATTGTATCCAAGGGAAGAAGATCTCTCTTTGAGAAACCAAGGTTAACTTCAAAGAGATAGCTGTGTTAGTCTTTGTCAGGCTGCGTAAGAAGAAGAAAGGGAAAAGGAATCTATTGGCACCTTTAAGATTAACGGATTTGTTTTAGCATAAGCTTTTATGGACCATAGCATCTGAAGAAGTGTACTGTAGTCCATGACCACTTATGCTGCAATAAGTTGGTTAGTCTTAAAGGCACCAACAGGCTCCCTTTTCCTTCCATCTTTTTAAAGATAACTTCATTGCATTGTCCTGCACACATGTCTTATTTGTCATAAGAAACATATAAATTGTAACAGCCTTGCTCTGTCAGATGCCACTTAGATTTTTTCACATATCAAATGTGTGCTTGATTTTAATTTGTGTAATACTTTGTGTGAAATACTGAGCAGACATGAATATTTATCTCTTAGTTAAGAATTCAGCTCTGAGAGCTTTCATGTGTTGTCATAGAATTATTGTCAAATCTAATAATATTTATTTTATCATTTAGAATATGCGTTTAAGGCCATAAATCAGGGTGGCCTTACCTCAGTAGCTGTCCGTGGAAAAGACTGTGCAGTTGTTGTCACACAGAAGAAAGTACCTGTAAGTAACCTGACTACTCGATTTCTCCTTGAAATGTTTGAAAACTTAGCTTAACTAGTGGTCCTCTTTCATTTTTAGGCTAATATTTTGTTGCTGACTTTGGTAGGCATAACTCCAGTTACACCTGCATATTATTCTTTTTAGATACTGTAGAAAGATATATTCTATACCTTCTTGTGCAGCAACATTCACCTTGGATGCACAATAGCAGCCAGGGCATTTAACTTCACAGCTCTTTCTTCTCAGCTACTGATTGGCTGCAAGGGTGGACCTGGGTGTGTGCTGGCTTCCTTTGTTCTGAAGATGAAAGAGCAGCCTTATGCTGGGAGCAAAGGCTTCTTCTTTCTTGGATTCACAAGGACAGTCGGAATGTATGTGGGCACACCTTCACAACCGGATAGTAGCTGAGATGATCTAAGTGTGCAGTTGCAGCCGGAGAAGAAAGTGAGAAAGGAAAAGCAGCTCTGCCCTTAGAAAATGACTTAAATATGCTGACAAAGATTTGCATTCTCCCGATAGGCTTATTGGGTCATGTCCATAATTCTTAACTCCACAGCAGTTGTTCTCATTCCTGAAGAGTACTGTGGTTCTTTGAAGCATGCAGATGGATTCCTAAATAAGCAGACTTGGAAATTCTAGGGAAATACAAACTGGTAGGATAGTCCCCTTGCATAGTGTTCTAGCTCTACCAGGGTGCACAGCTTGAAAGAGGAAAGAAAATTGTTCTGATAAAACTTAGTAGTGGCTGTCTAAGTCAGTCATGATCTCATGAGAAAATTTCCCTAATTTAAGGGCTTTAGCTTAAGGAGTGCTCCTTCTTCCTCTAATGCTGCTGTGGAAAGGAGTCCAGAAGCTTTGAGTTTTGCAAAAACCATCAAACTGTGGCTAATAGTAACTGTGATTTGTGTGAAAGAAACTGGCATGATGATATGTGAGCTTGAAATTATTCAAAAATGGCTGTTTTTAAAAGCTGTTTTAGAGCAAATAATGGACAATCTAGATTGTATAGCAACATTTTTCTGTATTGTTTTTGCAGTGTGGTGTTTACATTTTCTTCTCTGTTTTATCCATTAGGATAAGCTACTGGATTCTAGCACAGTGACACACTTATTCAGGATAACTGAAAATATTGGATGTGTAATGACAGGAATGACAGGTATAAAACCAAATAGCAAATGGAAGTTGTTTACAGTGTTGATCTGAAGCGGAAATAAGTTGAGGTGCTAAATAAATGATTATCCTTTTAACATTTTATGGTGAAAATATAGTATTGGATATACTTTCAGGGAACGAACTAAGTCCCTAGGTGAGGGACCCATCAGTAATCCTCAATACATTGGACATTCCTGGGAGGAAGAAGAGAGGGATTTTAAAAACCTAAGAAAGAAAGAAATCCAGACTTTGGAGGGTTAGGCATTGGAATATGTTGTTCCTTTTACAGAAGATCAATGAGCTTATGTTTAAGTGACTTTTTCAAGCAACTACACTTATTACTTGAGAAGTAAAGACTGCTTTTCTTTCTTCTTTTATGTCAGCTGACAGTAGGTCTCAGGTCCAGAGAGCCCGCTATGAGGCTGCAAATTGGAAATACAAGTATGGCTATGATATTCCAGTAGATATGCTGTGTAAAAGGATTGCAGATATTTCTCAGGTCTACACACAAAATGCTGAAATGAGACCTCTTGGTTGCTGTAAGTACAGTGAAATATAAGCTGAAAATAACACTTCAAAGAATGTTGGGAAGTACTGTGGGGCAGTACAATTTATTACTGACATGTATGCTTGGGATCAGACTGTAAATGAGGGTTTTTTAAAAAATCGAAAGTCAGAGGAATGTTTTTTCTAGCATAGGATTCATCTTTTTGACATTAGACATTAGCATTAATTTTTTAAAAAGCTTTTCATGTTTTTTGGTTGTTCTAGGCCTCTTTTGTCTAGCCAATGAAACTGTCAAATGTAATAGTTGATGTTAGTAGCACAGGTACAGAACTACAGGGTTGAACGGGAAAATCGGAGGGGAAAATCCTGTATCACACTAGGGAGGATCTTGATTGGATTGGATAATAAATGAGAATCTCAGTCATGTGAATTTGGTAACTTTATAGGAAACAATATTTTCAAAAATGTTCTTTCTCTCAAAGGCATGATTTTGATTGGCATTGATGAAGAAAACAATCCTCAGGTATACAAGTGTGATCCGGCAGGTTACTACTGTGGATTTAAGGCAACAGCTGCTGGAGTCAAACAGACTGAATCAACTAGCTTTCTTGAAAAGAAAGTGAAGAAAAAACTGGATTGGACATTTGAACAAACAGTGGAGGTAAAGCAAAAGGACCATTTCTAACTTGGGTTGTAATCTCTAATGGTGAAGGGAATTTGTGGTTTTGGATACATGTGGGGGAGACATGTATATTTTTCTTTCTTGTTTTTTCAGTGTGGTCACCGTAAAAATGAGGGAGGTTTGCACTTTCCTTATTGTTGTATATACTGTAGCAGATTCAGCTTGTTTTATTTACTCCCATCAGTACTTGATATAGATATCGATTTTTTGGGTTGTATATAAATTTTTCAAAGCCAGAAAGTCCTCCCACACTGACTCTTCCTTGCCACCTATTGCTGCCAATTGTGGTTTTATGTCGAGCAGTTTCCCCTGGTGGTGGGAACCAACTGAATGCAAGCAGATTACAAGTACTTGCTACAACAGTCTGTGAATGGCTTCACCCTTTCCGAAGTTAAACTTCCATCAAGTCTTTTCACAAACATAGCATGGAAATCTGTTCAGTTTTCACTGTCACCTGCAATTCCCTTTCCAAGACTTAGTGTTAAGAGCTTTGCCCTCAGAATCTAATTGATATGCATCCTAGCAGCTCAGAGGGAAATATTTCTTTTCTGCTTCTTCATGCAGTAGTAGTGAGTTTTTTGATGTACAATAGGAGTGGACAACAGTGGTCTTCTAGATGTTTGAGGCTTACAGTGGACATCAGCCCTTACAGCTGACAATGGTGAAAGGTTGTGAGAGCTAAAATCTGAAAAAACATCTGAAGGTCTGTAATTGTCCGCTCTACTCCACTGGGACTTCAGTTGAGACCTCTGTTCTCCACCTGCGCCTCTGTCCTCCCTCTTTAGTTTTTGTCCACAAGCTGAGAGAGAAGCTGTTAATCCCTCTGCTAAATAAAAATCACTCAGAACAAGCACTGTTGTATCTTGGTACCGTTTCCTAAACTCCGGTCTTCCAGGTATTTTGAACTTTAGCTCTCAGAATCCCTAATCATTGGCCAGAGCAGATGAGGCTTCTGAGAGTTGAAGTCCAAAACACCTGGAGGACTAGAGCTTGAGAGTCACTGCCTTAGGAGAACTCCACTTTTAACGCAGCTCCTCCCACTCTGTTTTCTCTGCACCAGGAGAGTTGATCCTCTTGATGAAACCTTCCTGCTTTTGTTGTGGCTTTTCTGTTCACCTAAACTGTGGGAGTCTCTGAAGTCATGCTGCATTATTACTCAATATTTCCCTGTCCAGTACTCAGAGCTCAAACGGTGCCCCAAAACACTACTCATTAACACAGCACTTGCTAATTAAATCAGTTATTTTAGTCTCAGCAAGATTAGGGCAGTAGAACAGTGACTGAAAGACTTTTGGCAAAGATATTAAGGGAAAAGATGGGAGTGTACTCTAAGGGTGCAGAGAAGGTGATGGAAGCCAAAGGCACAGTGAGTCAGATGTGTTTGTCTACTGGGATTTGGAGCTATCTCTTTCAGATCAGCAACTGGTCAGTGAGACCATAATTAGAATGTTGTTCAAGTTCCTAGAAATGTTTGAGAAGAACTGCATTCATAGTAAAAACATAAAGATGATTTGCTGTTCACAAGGAAGGACCAACATAATTATGTTCACACAGGGAATTAAAATGGTGGTCTTAAAAGATTTATAAGTGTTGTTGTTTGACATGTGACTTTGCATGAGTGCTATTTTTTCATGGATGCCTCTTCAGAACTTCCATAGTGCAACTAATTGCAGGTCTCTCTGCTGAGAAGGTAATAGGCATAAGTTGTTGCCAGGCAGATTTCAGCAGAAGGGCTACTTCAGATAGAGCACCCACAAGAACGAATCATCCTTCTGAACAGTTCCATTTTGAGATTACTCTTGCTAGTCCACTGGAGAAACAGGCTGGGGCAAGCCATGAATATGAATTCATGCATCATGTATTTTTAAAAATATAAAATGGCTAATGTGTCAACATTAGCCTGGCTTCATTTGGATCACATTTCCTTCCAAAATAAGCTAAAATGTTCCAAATGAGACTTGGCAGCAGAAGCTACAAGAAATTAATTAGCAGTTGACACCTATATTATTTGGGCTGTTCTGCAGATTCTAGCCAAAATAATTAAGCTGTAAATATTCACCTCTTTTGTGTATATTTTGTGCTTCCTTGGCAGTAGAATAACTGACGTGTTCATACATGTCAGTATTTTTGAAGACCATGTTGTGCTGAAGTAGAGCTGAATGTTGGAATGAAATGCCTTATAGCATTTTTAAAAAGAGAAGCCTCTTGTATGGGACTTGTTCATGTTGTCACTTGACATATAAATGCCAATTTGGGAACTTTCTTTGAATCTTATAACACTGCCAAACAAATGCAAGACTTCCAGCAGCATCTTGCTACTCCAGCAGAACTATTGCCAGCTCTTGATGGACTATGTCAGAGCTTGCACAGATTTGAGTAACTTCTTTCCCATCATAATACAAATGTCTTCTCACATATATAAATGAGGAAGAGGTAATGAGTTTAAGCTCCTTGAGGCAGTTTTGTAATTAACTGAAACAGTAGCCAAGATCAAGCTACTAAATTGGAAGAGTGCACCTTGATACACCTGTGTTCTTATTGTCATGCTATAGGATAGGCTTCTCTGATGCAGTGCCCTTTCAAAGTTTTGGGCTACAGCTCCTGTCATCATTGCTCCTTGGTCATACAGTCTGGAGATGGCAGGAGTTGTTGAAATATCTAAAGGGCTCCATATCAGGAGACACTGTTATGTGAGACTACTAGTATATGGGATGCAGTGCTTTCCGTAGATCCCTTTGTAGTCCTGAAGGATATCGGACTTGACCTTGGATACATTCCCATTGTTGTAGATGACAGAGAATCTATATATTGAGGTAACTGTAAGAACATTTAACAGGAAGAAATGTTCTTGCTGTCACTGAACCTTTGTCTGGGTTCAAGCTGTGGGTCTAAATTCATGGTGCCGAATAGTAATTGTACAGTGTCCCCTCCACTTTTCCTGAGGGTTCAGGGTGCAGAACTGTCACAAAAGTGGAAAAATAGCAAATAACTCTTCCCTGCAATCCCCCTCCCATTCCCTTCTGGAGCTCCCCCCTCCCATTCCTTTGCCTTTTGCGCACTGAGGCCAGAGACAAAGGAATGGGTGGGAGGAGCTTTGGAGGGGAGAAGGAAGCTTTGTGTGAGCCATCCCCCACCATTCTCTGGCCTTTGGCCTCAGCGCAAGTTCTCAGGGCCAGGGCCAGAGGCAAGGGAATGGGAAGGAGGAAGGAATGAATAGGGAAAAGGCATGCACATGCCTCATGAATAATCAAATTCAAGAAAGTCAACCCCCTGAATGTGGAAAGAGGACTGTAATAAATTTTTTAAAAAAATTTTTTTAGAATTTTCTTTTAAAAGGTAAATGAAGTTGCCACCCAAAATATGTGCATTTTTTTTCTTCTGAATTTATACAGGCTCCTCCAGAAATGGAAGGCAAGTAGTTTTACAGTGTTCTCATACAGTTATAGCTCCAAATGTTGCTGTGATCTATGTTACAACTACCTTTATAAACTTCAGACATACATTTTTAGTATGCAACCTGTGGTGTCTGCCCTAGTTCTCCACAGAAAAAATGAAATTGTTAATAGATTTCAATACAATTAATTGTAACTCCAATTAAAAGTGTTTGGAATACAATTAATTTGGCTTACAGTTGAACAAGTGAAGGCGAGTAACACACTTACAGTGTCCAAAACTGATTTTCTCTTAATTGCATTGCTTGATTCCATTCTATTTCTCTGTTAATTCACTTTCAGACAGCAATAACCTGCCTCTCTACTGTTTTGTCCATTGACTTCAAACCTTCTGAAATAGAAATAGGAGTTGTTACAGTTGATAACCCTAAATTCAGGTAAAGAGTGCTTTCAGAACTATCTTTGCTTTGCTTTTAGAACTCCCCTTTTGTTTAAATAGAACTCATTGATTTCTTTCTTTTATAGAAATACTTTAGTTATACGTTTTCTGCTTCCTGACAGTAGAGTTTGGAGCATGTCATTTTACTACATAGGATGAGGTAGATTAGTATATAGTAGTATGTGCATTCTGGTATATGTGTATATGGCTGGCCAGAGTGCATAAGACTAAAAGTATGTGAAGGATTCTAGGAAGGATGGTAATAGCCAAGGGGTTAATTTTGGTAAGAATGGCATTAAGCATAGAAGACCCTGCAATAAAAGAGGAGAAGGAGATTTTTAAAGGGTCAGTATGATCAGCAGGAAGATAGTGGTGGAAGTTGGATGTCAGGAGTTTCACAGTGACATCATCCTGGGAGATAAGATCAGTGTATGAGTCAGGAAGGTTTACAGACCATAGCCATCAACAGAGGTAGCTTGGCACTCTTTAACAGAATAATAGACGGTCTCAATTTCTGACTTGATATTCAGCAGTACTTTTTGCAAGTTAGTGCAGATACATCCTGTGACTATTTGGTGTATCTGCAGAGTAATGTTCATTCAAAGACAAGAAGGTAGCAGGTTGGTAGTACTCTGAAAAGGGGGAAACTTTGTCCTTCATTAATGGATAGCCATAATTTGTCATGGGAGATCCAGTATAGTAAAGTGGTTTGAGTTGTTGAATGCCTCTTGAGGACAAGGGTTCAAATCCCCAGTTGGCCATGGAAACCCACTGGGTGACCTTGGGCAAGTCACAGTCTCTCAGCTCAGGCAAACTTGCCAAGAAAACAGTGTGATAGGCTTGCCTTAGGGTCACCATAAGTCAGAAATGAGTTGAAGGCGCACAACAACAATAATTTGTCTTTGGCGCTGACCTTACCTTTCCTGATGGAGAGAATAGGCTTTTCTTTGGAATTGTACTGGGCTTCAGAGATGCTGAGAAGCTCTGATGTTTTCAAAGCCCAGAAAATCTCCAGCCTTGGAAGGATGAAATGGGAGGTCATCCCTGCTGTAACATTGGGCTTCAGTGGAGCTCAAATGTTGTTTCTTCTCAGTATATTAAAAGGAATGTTGAAAAGTGTGGCCCTCCAGATGTTGTTGGACCAGAACTCCTAGCACCCCTCACTGTTGTCATTTCTAGCTAGTATTGATGGGAGTTTAAGTCCAACAATATCTAGAGGATCACCTCTTCCTCTAAAGTAATCTTATGTGTTAAAGTTTATGAAGGATACAAACTAACTTACCCTCTGTTTTTCTCATTTTGTAAATTTATTTTATAACTTGCTAACTTGTGTCTAAAAGCACACTTGTGGACTCTTGTTTTTAACAAGTGGCCCACATGGAAACATGAGTCTTCAGATTCTTGATGGCAGACAGGCTTTCCACCTCTGTCCGTTTTATGTTAATTTTCTAATTGTGCAAATTCTTTGAGATAAAGAATAATTTGTTTCCATTGTTTTCACTCCACTTCTAGGATCCTTACAGAAGCAGAGATTGATGCTCACCTTGTTGCTTTAGCAGAGAGAGATTAACTCTGCTAACAATTTGGAATTTTGTGACTTCAGGCCGGAATACCTGACGAAACCAAACTTGTTAATGGCTCTTGATTATGAGCTGAAAATGGAATGCTCCTTATCTCATGTTATTTCACTCTGTACAAATAAAACTAAGGTTTTGGAAAGCTTTGTCCTCTCTTACTGCTGAGCATCAACTTATATGACACATCAGTGGTACTGTTCCTTAATATTATTGTATGTTACAGTTATGGACATTCCTACAAATAATCACAGGAACCAGTTTTTGAAAAGCACCTTCAAAGATAGCAGGATGAATGTATTATTTTTTGTAAACCTACCAAACGTGTTAATTTTGTAGCACAGTAATAACGGTCTCCCCCTTCTGCTAATGGAAATCAAGCAGATTTACAATCCTGCTCATCTGCCTGCTCCATAAGAAGCACCAAATTAGAAAACTCACAGCACAATCCTATCCATGCCTACTTAAAAGTATTCCCCATTTAGTTCTGGTAAGTTACTCGCCAGTAAATACGTATAGGACCGAAGACTTCACTATAACACCAAGGGCTTTATCACACACTAGTTTGTTGCATGATTGCATTGGCTTAGTTCCATTTTGATCTCTGCTTATCACATGATGTTGTCACTCTCCCATTGTCAGATACAATTCTCATTGTTATTGGATCATCTCTTTTCATTCACGTGAAATACCCGTGAATAGCTCCAATAACATTGCTTTTCAACTATTGCCTATTTGTGCAATGCTTTCATCTGTTGCAGTCCTGCTATTGTGGCAGTCGTGTGATGTCAGTGGGCAATGTTCTCACCTTTCCCTCTCCCTGTCTTCAAGCAGGGTGAGGTGATTGCACTTCCAGTGTCTGGACAAAGATGACTTCATGGTGCGTGTTGAAACAGATTGTTTTTATTCTGTTCCCAGTATTTTTTTAAATTTTTATTTTACTTTTGGGTGTAATTGCATACCTGCACTGCCGTGGTGGTCACCAGCATTCTGCAGTTATACTAGTATGACATGCCGCAATTACACCATGACAGCAAAATAGAAAAACAACTGTGGAAGAGCAAAATGCTGAAACAGCAGCAGCACACAAAACACAATGCCAGAATGACAGAAAATCTCTTGACATGCCAAAATTGTGCAGAGAAAAAAAATGCAGTACATGCCCTAGGTAGCACGGACAGGAAGCGGGGTGAGGTCGGCCAGGTGATCCAGAAGACTGTGGGAAAGTGTATCACCATGTTGGCAGTATAGTGTTATAGCAGAGATGATGTGATAGTGATTGTTCCTATACTGGGTTCTTTTTTGGTTTCCTTAAATAATACAATTGCTGCAAGAAAACAGGCTGGTGTGATAAATCTCTGAGGTCTTCACTATTTGCTTAATGTGTCATTGATGCCCAATAATACATTAAAAGTGTTGAAAGAGTTAGTGTTTAAATCAAATATTTTAAAATTAGATCTTTTTCAGCAAGATAAGTAGTCCAAGAACCATCACAACATGACGAAGGTTGCCACACAGTCATTTTCCTAAAGTAGGTATTAGACTTTTTAAGTTTTGAAGAACAGTATGTTGAAGCACAGTAAAATATATTGAAAACTTAGTATTTTCCTCTTATTTCAATGATTACTGTCCATATGGCAGTCTTGGAAGTATAGTATATCTTAAGAGCTTTCATTCTATCTCTGAGTTTCATTTCTGATGCTGCTTGATATTTTTAAATAATAATTTGTCAATTTCTGCTTGGTCTCAGCATTCATCTGTAAGTTGGTGTTTGTAAAAGGCATGGTCCTTAACCAAATTAATCTTCACACTTTTTTTACTCATTTTTCTATGCCTTATAGTAAAATACAAAGCAAAACTTTATTCCCTTCCCCCTTATTTTTTACAATCAAGTTTGAAGAATTTCTGTAAAATTGGCAAACAGATGTGCTGTGTCACAAATCTTGGCCCTATCTAGTAACATCATACTGCCCCTGTGATTTTTTTTTTTTTTGGTTCAATTAGGCTAACATTGCAACAGTGTTCTCTGACCTTTTCCTTAACACCTTAAACTCCCATTATTAATCATGGGTGTCTTTCATAGAAAGAATTGATACTATGCAGGCTTACCTGCCTCAGTTAAACATAAGACAGGAAAAAAATGACATAGACAATGATGGATGCTGGGACTTGCAGCCCAATGTCTAGGAGGCCAAAAATATTCATCCCTGCTCTAAAGGGTAGTATAATAATCAAACTTCAGCCCAAAACTACTTCAGTGTGTAAATCCATAATACAGGGTGTCTTTTGTAGCATTAAAGTCTGTAAAATATCCTGGTTAAATGTTGTGCTTAAGGCCTTATTTGGCTTAAGATCAGGATCTGGTGCCTTTAGGGTGTTTAGGCTCCCCTCCTTTAAATTAGCTAATGCTAAGTGTAATCTCACTTTGAAGTAATTTTTTTAAGTTCAGTGAGGCTTACCTGCAAGTAAGTGTGGATAAAACTGCAGGCAAGGTATCATGGCATCCCAAGAACTACAGTTATTGAGTGCTTTTAAAATATACAAATGTATATGTGATAATCTTTGGTGAAATACAACAATATCCATCTGACAATGGAATGGAGAATATTGACAGATTTTCCCTACAATCTACCTGTACCCCAAAAATCTATACAAGAACACATTTGGGGGGAAGAGAGAAGGGGAAATCCTGTTGCATAAACAGATTTCTCATGTGACATTTATTTATTTACCTACCTTTCTACATATAAATATTTTTAAATCCCCCCTTTCCCCCAACATAGGATTCAAGGTGGCTTACAGCAACATTGCTACCCCACCAAATTAAACTGATACAAGTGATACTGTTTTAAACTTAAAATAGTAACTTGATGGCAAGTGCAATTTTCCTATGTTTAAGAACATTGGCTTTCCCAGAGGATTGATGTCCTTAAAACCCTAGCCTCTAGAGTCTCTGAAACTTCTAAAATACAGAAATAACGTTTTACACCTTTGAAAATACAATCTTATACATCTCTTCTCAGAAGTAAGTCCCACCAAATTCACTGAGGCTTATTCTCAGCAATCAGCAATCCCTGTATAAGAAAGAAATCTTAAAAGTACTTAAGCTAGATCTTGAATCATCATTTCAGTTCCGAGGTTTTCCAACTGCATTCTGAAAAGGAAAATGGTGTTCCAGATGCCTGCTCCTTTTTCTTGCTGTTAATCCATTTTGTTCTGTGACAGTTCATGGTAATTGTATGTTTACCCTCTGCGTATCAAGAAATCTTGAAACAGAAAGGAACACACTAAATGATGGAGCTAAAAGTATGCAGCTGCCCTAGGAGTCTACTAGCAACACTAAACAAAGTGAAATATTATGTATGTGTTACTCAGTATTCTCTATCTTGATTTGGTTGGTTCGTAAACAACAATTAAATATTGTTGCTGCCAAACTGGTTTATCTAGTGTGTAGCTTAGTGGGCCTGGTGTTTACTCTGTGCTAACTAGACAGTTTGGTCTCTTAATTTTGCTCAGAGCAGTTCTGGGGTTTTAGATAATTGGAGAAGAAACATGGCAATGGAAAATGTCCAAAGCTAAATTAAGCTAGTATCTACAGCCAATTTAGTAGGAAATGTTTCATCACTAACTAAGTTCTTTAGCAAAAATCGTGCAACAGGAGAAGAGAGCAACCTGCAGAACAGTATTACCTATATTTGTTGTCCTAGGTAATAGCTTTTTCTCGCACTATTAGTGAAGCTTAGTCAGATTTCAGACTACCATTGTGGTTATGGTACTCAACTGAAGCCTGACCTAATCAATACTAACTCTACTTTGGATCTGAGGTACTCAGCATGAACAGAATAGTGCATTCTTGTTTGTATCTGACCTTAAATTTGGTTAGGTTTAGCCTATGCTGTAATCAAAATAGCAACATTTCATAACTGGTGCTGCAACCTAGAACTGTAATCAAGTTAGTAAAGCCTAAGGACAATAAGGAAACTGGTTAGCGAGATACTGTTCCGTCTTTTTTTTTTTTTTTTTTGTAGCCTCGTGGAAAATACAACAGGGCTCTGTTACTATTTTTTACTTTACAATAGCAGAATTCATAATTGCAGTAAAATTCCCTTGTCACACTCTTCTCAGTATTTCCCTTCTCACACTCTGGTTTGAGAATGGGGATTTATTCATTATGCATTGATAAGAAAATCGAAGGAAAGTCCAGATAGTCAGCAAGCAACTGCCTCTGGCATTTCAGAAAGTGCATTTGCATGCTGATGCCAAAACAAGAAAGACAAGTATGGTCTTGAATCTCCCTTCATCTCCTGAATTGTTCTCTGTTGATAGTGCAACCAGGAGTTGTTAGGTAGGACCATAGCCAGCAGCTCTGTGTGGTGCCTTATGTGCATGAACGTATGTGCCTTCAGGTCACCTGTTGACTTATGGTGACATCATGAATTTCATGGAGATTTCACAGGCAAGGAATACTCAAAGGTGTTTCACCATCACCTTCCTCTGAATATAGCCTACAATACCTGGTATTGCATGGCAGTCTCTCATCTAAGTACTAATCAAGACTTGACCCTATTTAGCTTCCAAGTCCAGACACAATCTGGTGTCTTCAGGGTAAACCATGCACAGGTAACACTGAAGTATCCCAGAACTCTTTGTGTTACCCTCAATAAGCTATGTTTCAAGCTGTTTTCAAGCCATTTCCCACTATTAATTATGAGACATGGGAAGAACTAACCTTTGTGATCTTTAACATTGTTGGTTTTGGAGATATTCAGGACAGTTCTTGCCATACAAAGAGAGGACAGGAAATATCCTGTTCGAGAGGAGGGAAATAATTTTTAATAATGTACTCCCTATAGAAAGGGGTCAGTGGGCTGTGATACAGTACCAGTGTAGCTTTATGGCTCTTGCTCTCTTTCATTTAGTGAAGTTGTTACTTTCATTGGTCCGAGCAGTACCTACATCAGGGGTGAGCAAAAAGAAGATCTGGGTGGACTTAACAGATCTCTAAGCAATTTGTTGCAGATGTGTCCATGACTACTAGTTGTGGCTGGCTGTGGGATTCTGGGAGCTGTAATCTATGAAGCAACTGTTCCAAACTGTCCGGCTGTTCATTCATAAGCTTACAAAGCTCACCACTGTGGTATTGAGTTTCTAGGTGTCACAACTGTCTCACTGCTCAGAGAGAATCAGGAGTGTGGTGTTTAGATCTCTTATTCATTTATCTGGAAAATAGAGATTTTAGTTGGAATTAGAACATTTTTGGTCAACATTAAATTACACTAATTATCAGTGATATCTATTGACATCCAGGACTTTTAAATAATGTGGCTGATGCATATCAGTTAACTTGTCCTTTGAGCCTTATGCTAAAAACAAGAGATACCTGCTACTTGTAAAATGGGATGTTACCTCAGCAAAGGTTGATTGATGCAATGCTTATCTTCTTTATCTTTTTGTAAACTGGTAACAAAAAAGAGAGAGAGACAGAGAAAAGTCTTCATTCATCCGATTCACTGAAAGAATTTTGTCACAAACCCCAGCAGTAACAGCTGCAACACCAAAGAGGAAAATATGACATTTTTGCCTGAAGAAAAATGTATTGCACTATAATGTCAAAGTGATTGCCCGTCATCAAAAACCATCTTTGAAGAGGAGGAAGGAAGTGGTGTTCTGGGATTCCCCAACTTCTACTGAGGCCTAGTTCTCACCAAAAGCAGATTGGAGTGGGTGAGGATTTGTCTTTATGTTGTACCACTTTGGCCTGCAGATGGATACTTGCACAATGAAATGCTCCTCCACAGAAAAGCAATTCCTTTCATGTAGAAATCTAGAGGAAACGTCATTTGCTCCTCCACCTGGGCCAGCAAAATATTTTAGCCATCCACAGTGGGCACTCACAAGTAGTGCCAGCTGTTGCTCCATGCCACCTTCACTGTTTGTCCAAATGAATGGGTGGCCAATGGAAAAGCAAACTATGACAGTAGGAGCAGCTGTGAGGGTTTCAAGTAAGTGGTACACCCTTTCAGGTCACCTTGCTCTTGAAGCTGTTGATTCTTTACTCCAATCATGCTTCAGTTGTTTTGTTCAGGATTTTGTACACACACACTACTTTACGTATACTTTTTTTCTCCTTAATAGTTTCAACAATGTGTTATTAAATTAATTGGTACCAACTACAGGAGTGTTGATGTGTTGATATGGGGGAGCAAACTAAGGGCATTGCCCCCATAAGAATTTTGCCCCCCATGAAATTTTCCTTCAGTTACCACATTTCTAGCATTGTAGTAACTTAAAACTCCAGTGAAGCATTTACAAATATAGTTTAGTCATCCAAAGAAAACCAAAGACAGGCAAAGTAACCAAAAGAATGAGAACATAGTAAACATAAGAGTTCTAGCTGTTTACAATTATCAATCTTTCACTCTCTCCAATGCCAGAAATGTGGAGAGTAAAGGAGGAAAAGAGCCAGTGTGGTGTAGTGGTTTTTGAGTGTTGGATTACAACCCTGCAGACCAGGATTTGATTCTTTGATCAGCCATGGAAACTCATGGGGAGATTTCAGGCAAATCACACTTTTTCAGCCCCAGGAAGCCCCATGGCATGTTCACCTTAGGGTCGCCATAAGTCGGGAATGACTTGAAGGTACACAACAACAAGTGGAGGAAAAACTGTTATGGGGGGTAA
Organism: Cyclura pinguis; assembly: GCA_030412105.1. NCBI lineage: Eukaryota > Metazoa > Chordata > Lepidosauria > Squamata > Iguanidae > Cyclura > Cyclura pinguis. The sequence goes on from CM059599.1 coordinate 343,508,261, forward strand.
TGTCCTCATTTCCCAGTGCCATAGTTAATACCCCTGGCCAGTTACCTGTTTAAAATGTGCAACATCCCAACAGATGACCAACTGGTATCATGAGAGTTCATTCTGTCCTTCTTTCAGTTTAGAGCAGTGTTTCTTAAACTTTTCTTCACTGGAGACCCCCTGTAAATATAATTTTTTTCCAGGGACTCCTACGATTTAACAGTTAGATATTTAAATTTAGATTTAAAAATTTAAATATTCATTTAAATTTTGAAATATTTTACTTATTGAAGGACTAGGATTCAAATCCCTGCTCAGACACTGTATGACCTTGGGCAAGTCGCATTCTCTCAGCCTCACAGGAAGGCAAAGGCAAACTCCCTCTCAACAAATCTTGCTACCCGCCCCCCCATGATTGGTTCACCTTAGAGCTGCCATAACTCCAAATTGACCTGAAGGCACACAGCAACACAGCAAAGTGCAGCTAACAGGGGGAAGGTTCTTTCTAGCCATCATGTCTCTCTCCTTTGAAAACTGACTTATGGTGACCCTAAGGCAAAGCTATCATGGGAGTTTTCTTGGCAAGATTTGTTGCCTTTGCCTTCTGCTGAGGCTGAGAGAATGTGACTTGGCTGAGGCCACCCAATGGGTTTCCATGACTGAGTGGGGATTCAAACCCTGCTCTCCAGAGTCATAGTTTAGGTATGCGCACATGCCTGCCATTGCATCCCTTTCATCAGGGACATGACAGCAGGGGTGTGTGTGCGCACACCCCAACTGCTCCCTTGTCTGCAAATGAGGAACCATTTTCAGCACCTGCAACCCCCCTCCACTGCCATGTCCCTGTTGCTGCTGCTGGTGTCCAGCAGTAGGGCTTCGTGGACCCCCTGTGAGGGCTCCATGGACCCCCTGGGATCACCATACCCTAAGTTAAGAATCACTGGTTTAGAGAATATACTGTGGAGGAACTTCAGGGCAGGTGCCTCACTCAGCAGTATGACAAAGAAGAAAACAGAACATAGAAAACTGGCTTATATGGAGTCAGACCATTTGTCTTTCTAGACAAATATTGTCAACACTGAGGCCATTTCCGCACTAGCCTGCTATAGCGCTATGATTCCACTTGCAACATCCTATGGAATCCTGGGGTTTGCAGTTTCGGGAGGGGCCACGCCTCCCGAAACTGCAAACCCCAGGATTCCATAGGATGTTGCAAGTGGAATCATAGCGCTATAGCAGGCTAGTGCGGAAATGGCCTGAGAGGCAGCACACTTGATTCTTTCCTGGTTCTACCTGGAATTCTGTGGTGTTCCTTGGTGCTGCTGCTTTCAAGTAGTAACAGTACTTAGCTTCCAAAATGAGAGATCAGGTTAGTTAAAGGGATGGTAAAGTGACCTTCAGATGCAACAGGCAGGCTTGCCACATTTGAAATAAACAACACGCATTGCCAGCTAGGGAGGAGTTCACTATGGGGCCATTACATTCAGAGACTAAAACTACCTAACTGCACCTTGGATGCATTTCTTACTTTTCACAGTATGATTTCTTTCCTCATTCTTTTATGCAAACATTATGAAAATCACAACCCAGTACTTTAGTCCTTTTCACAGAATCAGAATTTTGCAAAACATCTGTGCCAAAGAAGACTCAATGTACAAATGTAAGCAAGCACTTTTCTGGCACTTTTGTAGGTATTGGCTTTTGCTGTGGTTCTAGTTGCATATAGACATCTCCAAGGAACAAATTCACTGAGAGGAAAAGAGAAGGGGGAATTTGTAGTACAGAGCTTTTGGAAATTCCTATCTTAATATCTTTGGACCTGATGGTATCAATCATCTGTAAGGAAGTTGGAGTCTGTTGAATTTTTCAGCCCCAACTTGGTACTAGAAGGAAAAAACAAATTATCTGAAACCATTTGAAGAGATTTAAATCAGAAGCTGTTTTATTTGATTAGTGGACTGTTTTAATGATGAAAATCTTGCAAGCTGAGGCTTGTTACCAAATACAAAAATCTCTTTTCAAGCTAGTCTAACTTTTTGCTTCTTTCACAATAACTGTGGATGCTTAAGGATGTAGTACTAGCAAAAAAAGTCTCTGTTCAAATCAAGTGCTGTGTTGTCATTAAGATAATAATCAAAGGTCTCTTAGCCCTTCAGTATTTCCAGGTACAGCTTGTCCTAAAGTAAGAATAAACCTCAGTGCTCCACAGCTATTGGTGAACAGCACCCTCTGTCCTTTTGCATCTGATCATCTTACCTGTCATTCGGCATAAGAGATATTTTCAAACCTCCTCAGTCCCATAGCACTGTAAAGAGGACTGGCTATGCCCCTTTCTGCAGGACAGCAGCTTCCTGGCATGGGGATGCAAGAGGAGTGGGACTGTGATAGTGCTTCCACGTGATGTCATTGCGATCCCGTCCTTCTCGCATCCCCAGCCAGCGCGATCAAGGGATATATCATTGACAGAAAAATTCCGTCAACGACCCCTGATCGAACGAGGCTTCTGTTGCTGCCGGCCATGCGATCATGAACTTCCTTCTCTACTGCAGCACAGGGAGAAGGCTGGCTGCAGTGTGGAAGGAAGGAGAGTGTCCCTTGTTCTCCCTTCGGAAGGCAGCTGGTCGGGTGCAGAAGGGAGTGTTGAGGACACACACTCATCCTGCAGGCATGCTGCTGGGATTGTGACGTGATGATGAGGGAGAACGTTGTCATGTGGAAATTGCCTGAAACTCAGAGGTAGAACACATGCTTTCCCTGAAAGAGGTCCCTCATTTATCCCCTACCATCTCAAAGCAAGGCTGGCTAAATTCCTGTCTGAAACTAGAGACAGCTGCTATCAGTCACTATGGACCTGAGTTGGAGAGTCTGCGTGCTGGGGAAAGTAAGAGCCGGTAGTATATCTCTGAAGCAGAATAATTAATATCCACAAGCAACAATCAGTCCTACATCCCCTCCCCATGAACCAATGGAGCAATAAAGGAGGCTCAGTCTTCTTTATGAAAACACATGAATTAGCTTTGCTTACAACTATAAAGAAGTTTCATAACGTCATTAGATTGTGAGAGGATCTGTAACATGCACTCTTCAAATCTAGTGAAAAGAGAGAGACCTGAAGACTACAAGGAAGGGCAAACTCTGACTGACCACAGCCTAGCTGATGCAGGAAGAGAGAGGGTGTAGCTAAGAACAATAAACAGGAAATGACACAAATACATGCTATGCTTAAACTTTTAAGGACCTTTCACACTACACAATTATAGCATTATAATTCCACTTTAATTGATATGGCAACATCCTATGAAATCCTATGCCTTGTAGTTTGGTGAAGCACTAGGGCTGTCTGGCTGACAATTTTAAATACCCTTCTCTAACCTGAAAATTCCAGAAGTCCATAGGATGTTGTCACACTATTCAATGTGGAATCATAGTGCTACAATTGGGTAATGTGGAAGTGTCCTTAGAAAGACATGCAGTTAACAACTACTAAGTAGAAGCATGCTAAGGTTACTACCTCTAACACTATGGCCCTCCAAACGTTGGACTTCAATCAGTGCCTAGCCTAGACAGTGTCGAGAGAATTTATTTAGGATATTTTATTAACATTCAGAAGTCCATAAACTACTGATCCCTAGCAGCACTTAGTGAGACAGACTAATAGCGTAAGACAGAAGAAACAATCATTTTTATTTATTTTATTTTTTATTGAATAAAAGCACAAACTAACACAAAACACACACTAAACAAAAAGAAAGCATATATACAAAAAACACAATAACAATCTACAACACACAATAATACATAATAATAATACCAACAAAAAAGAACACCACAAATACCAACCTGAACTGTAAATAAATAGCTATACACAACTAAAAAGTTGGTTCCTTGCCCCTGTTACCAACAACAAATAGTAATCCTAGAAAAACACTAATCCATTAAATCACAAATTATCACTAAATTTAATATTTGTTGCCTAGGTTTAGTTCTATAATTGAAAGTAGTGCACCCACTAAATTATTCTATACCTATACTTCCTATATTTTCCCCCTCAAAGTTAATTGCTAATTAATTATTAATAATCAAAATTAATAACTTTTAAGTATCAAAGTTAAATATTTATATTTACAACATCTGTAGTAAAGTCATTCATTTCTTAATTAGCTAATTCTAGCTTCCTTAAAATAACTTTAGTTATTCATAATATGTATATAAAACAAAGGAGAGGAAAAAAAGTACAGCAACAAATTAAAGTCATCTATAATTATCTTATAACCATTCACATGATAACAGGACAAATTAACATTTAAACATATACAGAGAATATATACTGCAAGTTCAAAACCCCCAAATCATCAATTCACCCTCGTTTTCCTTTAAGTAATCATTTAAAAATTTCCACTCCTTAACAAAATCTTTTCCATAGAACCATTTCCACTATTGTCATCAATTTGTTACTGGCCAGATTCTTGAACATCCTTCTCATTAATAATGACACAATGCCAAGAGAGAAAAATATTGTCATATCTACTGATGCAGTTACTCAAATCACGATACTCGTGAGTAGTTTTTCTGTATTTTAATATTTTTCCTTGGAAGAAATATCTTGTAGTTACTAGTTAGGAGCTAATGCTGAGATCATACTAACAACGAATTAATAAGAATAAGAAAGCCACGTGGCATAGCAGTTTGAGCATTAGACAAGGATTCCAGCAGACCAGGGTTCAAATCCCTGCTCAGCCATGGAAACGTACTGGGTGATTTTGGGTAAGTCACAGTCCACAGCCCAAGCGAGAGGTAATGGCAAATCCTTTCTGAATAAATATTTCCAAGAAAATCCCATGAGTCAGAGAAAGTTTGAAGGCGCATAACAAAAAAGGAAGAATAAAGATGAAGAGATGACTTTAGTTAATCCAAGTCTTTTTACTTGTCTTGGTGGTGACTAGATGATAGATATTTTAAGAGCTTAAGGAAGACATGGATTGCGGCAGGTATAAATCCTTTTTTGTTTTGTTTTTGTCCACAGTTCTGCTCTCAGTATAACAATACTGTGCTGACCTCTTGTTATAACTGTGCAAAATAAAATCTTTAGAATGTAACTGTACTATGCATCTCTCTGTTTCCCAGGGTAGACTGGCACTATACTTATCTAAAAGGCATTATTTCTATTTGAATGTTTAAAAAGCACACACAGAGACATCACTTCAAAGACTTGCACTGGAACATCCAACATTTTCAAACACAGCATGGTGTTAATTACTGGCTATTGAGAGTTTCTAGCATTCTTGTTTTCCCTTGATGATTAAGCTTTAAGTATTGTTTGGCAACGTTCCCATCTTTAGTATCCTATTCTCTTTGACAATACAAGCTTTGATGATGCCAAGTTTAATTTCCTACTGAAGTGTGCTGCAACCTATCTGCTAGACAGCTTGCCTGGGATTTCCTGTTCAACCTAACAGTACACCCATGTTCACTTTAGCCTAAGCAACAGCACAGTTTCCATATCCACTGTTCTCTTCTTGCCTCTCCTTTTGGCTGAATGAGTCCTTCTTTCATCTAAGTAACTATCATTGTAATGAGCCATACCAGAATTGCACATATGAGCTTGCTCAAGTTTTGGGCAAGGGCAGACTGGGGGAAGGAAGTTTCATTCCCAATCATCTGCTTCAAGCATTCTGCCAGTCCAGTCAGCAGAATTCCAAAGCAAATGAAAGAGAACTTTCTTTGTGTTTCCTCTTGATTCATAGCCAATAACTTTAGAACAAATGGCAAACTAAAGCATTCAAATATTATGTAATAGGATTTAAGAAGCGGATGAAGAAAACAACATCCATTTGGATGATAGGTAGAAAGAAAGTGGTGTAGGTAATACAGTGAAAACAACTGAAGATCAGTGAGGGCTCTGATGTGCCTATTATGAGCAAAAATGCCCTTATTTGTCTGTAGTACCTGATATTCATTGCTTGCATTCACTCACTTGATTCCACAGTTATTGTAGAGTCCGAGGAAATGTCCAGTGCCCCATCTGTGATCAGACTGTTTTCAGTTCCTGCAGCCTAATGATGTAGACAAGATGTTTTAATCAGTCTGTCTGACAACTTATAAGCTTGACCCTTGCCCATCTTGGCTGATGAGATCCATCAGAGATGGATTGATGTGGTAGTCCAGGGTGTAATAAATGCCTCTTTTTGTCAAAAAGAGATCCCTGTTGCCTTGAAGGAAGCAGTAGTAAAGGAGACTTCCCTGGACCCACAGGTATGTGAAAACTATTGCTCTATCATTAATATCACCTTTGTAGGCCTAGTGGCTGAGGGTGGGTAAGCTGGGTGGAGCTGCAATACAAAAGGACACCCACGCACAAGGTTAGAAGAAGACTGGCCACATCTTTTAATGAAGTTACAACTATCATGGTTGGCTCAGCATGAGGCATAGACCCTGAGCCTGGACAGACAAATGGAAGATCCAGAACATAAGTCTAAGGGGGCTCTCCTTTTGTGCAAGGTGCTCAAACATATGATGGCTGGGTAGCTTCAGATGTTCTCAGAGGAAGCAGGTTATCTGAGCCCATTTCAGTCTGGTTTCAGGTCAAGGTGTGGTACTGAAACAGCCTATGTTGCTCTCATTGATAGCTAGTGCAGGTGAAAGATTGGCAGGGAGTGCTAGCCTGTTGATCTCCCTGGAGCTCTTAATGGCATTTGACTCCGTTGGTCGTGGTATCTTACTGCACTGGCTTTGCAGGATGGGAGGTATTGTGTTACAGTAGATCCACAGGGCCAATCCAGAGAGTGACACTGCAGATTTCCTCTTTGTTCCCACAGTTTTGAGCTCCAAGGTACCACAGGATTCTATACTATCCCTCACAAGGATCAACAGTTATATAAAGTCACTAGTTGAGGTCATTAGCAGTTTTTTGGGTTGGTTGCCATCAGCATAAAATGACACTTGGCAATATTTCACCTTGTGATTTCAGCTGGGGCTGTGCAGATGCTGAATAAATGCTTGGATGCTATAAAGGGCTGGATGAAGGCCAATAAACTTAAGATGGATCTTAATGAAATTAAAATTCTTTGGAATATTGGTTCCTGGGTCCAGGAATTGGACAAGCAATCTGCCGTTGATGGGGTAAGACTCCCCCAAAGGAATAGTTTTTAATAATCTTCAGTCCATCTATAGCAGTGTAGGCTGAAGTGGACTCTGTGGCACAGAATGCTTGGGACCAATTTTGATTAGATGGTTAGATGTGACCCTTTCCTGGACAGGAATAACCTGGCCACAGTAGTTCATACATTGTTGTGTTCCTTCAAACCTATCACAGGGTTTTCTGGGGCTAAGAGTGTGTCATGCTCCCAAGGTCTCCCCAGTGGGTTTCCATGGCCAAGCGGGGTGTTGAATCTTGGTGCCCAGGGTAGTAGTCCAATGCTCAAACTACCACATCATGCTGGCTCTCAGCTTCCTGATTAGACTATTGCAATGTTATCATCAGGACCTTGAATCTGGACCAAAAGCATACTGGAAGTCTAATCAGGGAGTTAGATTGCTGCAATGCACTCTATGTAAGGCTGCCTTTTAAGATGACTTGGAAATTGAAGCAGATGCACTGATAACTGGAACAGCTTATGTACTACTTTTAAAGGAATTGCACTGGTGTACAGTATGCTTCTGGTCCAAATTCAAGGTACTGTTGATAACATTTAAAGCCCTAAACAGCTTTGGACATCCATACTTGAGGGACTGCTTTTCTCTATATATGCCTACTCAGGGGCCCTTTCCAGACGTGGGGGAGGAGCTGCACGAAAACGCTACTCACCGGACTTCTTCAGCGTCCGGGCGAGTCCGTCGGGACGAGGAGCAGTGCGAGCTTGTCGCTCCGCACTGCTCCGGCATCCAAAATGGCGGCTTCCGGTTGGTGGAGGCTCTCCACCAACCGGAGAAGCTCGCCAGCCTAAAGTCCGCCCCCGGTAGATCTGCAGGCATGCACTAGTGCGCGCCTGCAAATCTGCACTGGAGTGCAGCGACGGAGCGACACGGAGTTGCGCGCTCCGTGCTTTTCAAAAACCTCTAAAAAGAGGTTTTTAAAAAGCACGCTGTGTGACCAGTTCCGGTCGCTTTGGAGCGGACTGAGGTGTGGAACTACAAAAAGTAGTCCGCCCCAGTCCACTCTACGGTGCAGAAGACCTCCGTTGGAGGTCGCTCTGCACCGTTTCAATTGCCCCGTGTGGAAAGGGCCAGGGATTGAAATCTGCTACAGGGGTTCTCTTCTGTGTCCCACCAACAGACTCATACAAGGATGCGTTGATGCTGCTTTCTTTATGGTATATCTGTACTTTATATTTTCAACGCTAAAACGCTGTGCTTGGTTCATTACAAAGTACAAAAGGGAGAATTCCTATCTTAGTGAACTTGTGTACCTCTTTTTTGGGTTCCATGGGATGAACAATCAATACAATATTGCAAACACAATCACAGTTTACATCCAATATATATATTTAGCAACTACAGCTCCTCTTCATCTCCTGCTCTCCCTCTCTTTTCTGGACTGAACCAGCAAGCACAGCCCCTTCCTTCAAGTTTCCCTACCCACTGTACCAAGCCAATAACTCCTAGGGGTTGCATTCTCCCCTCCTAAAATACTGCCAACTCAATAGTTACTCAATAGTGTTATGGTCGAAACTAGTTTTACATTATATGTTTGTGTGATTTGAAAAGAAATTAACATATTGCAATATGCAGTCACTGTTTGAAGACTCACTGTTCTTGGTATTACTGAAAAACTCAGAACATAATGATTAAACCTGAGCTTTCCAAACTTTTCATGTTGGTGACACACTTTTTAGACATGTATCATTTCACGACACAATAATTCAGTAAGTAATTCAGTAAGTGGAGGCAGCCCCTCCACCTGAGCTTGGCTTACCGTCACCCTCACTGGGGTCTTCCTCAGCCTGGGGCGGCAGTGGCAGCAGAGACAGCCCCTTTACCCGGGCCTGGCCCACCATGGCAGCGGGAGAGGCAGCCCCTCCACTTGTTACTTTCATGTGACACACCTACACACTGCAGCCAACACACTAACGTGTCACAAGACACAGTTTAGAAAGCTCTGGATTAAACTTTGTGGGCTTGGTTCTAAATCTCTGAGATTTAGAACACCTCATTGCTTCGTTCTGAATTTATTAAAGGAGGTATGGTACTGAGAGGATCAGTCAGAGTAGAATACTGCAGCTCAGCGACATTGATCTGAGCCTCCTCTTAATCATGAGGACTTGGAGTTATGACGGTCTCCTGAGGTAGTGGAGTTGGGTTGAATACCCTTGGCAAAGGGTTAAATTCTGCTGAAAGTTCCAATGTAGGTTCCAATGAAGGTTTCCCTTGATCTACTGAAATCATTGTATCCTTCATTTTCTGCCTGGTTCTGTTGCTAACAGGAACATCTGGACTGAGGCTCTTCCTCAAATGAAGAAATGAGTCCACAGGGTCTTAATATATCTCTGTGCAAGTGGCAGGTATATTTATTTGAATGTTAAAGGGCTTATATGTTTGTACATTTATTTGAACCTGGTCCCATCTATCTATTTCAGAAGTGGCAAGTTCTGCCATTCTGGTTATGAGTGGAATTGTTTTCCCACTGGAAAGCCTCTGGATTTTGTCCCTCATTCCACCCTCTCCCTCTCTTTCTGTAGGTGGGCTTCATCACCTGGGGTGTCATTAAGGTCTGTAAGGTTAAGAAACTCCCCTGCAAAGGTGACAAAGGTGTCCACTAGGACTCCCTCCACTATGCCAGGGATTGTCACATCAACATCTTGGCTCCATGAAGACGTAAGCAAAGAGGGCCTTGATTTCCTGTAGGTGTCCTCTTCTCATCATATCCGGGATGCTCTGTGTAAATAAAATCACTATCTTTAAATTCTGTAGAATGAATTTGAGCCTAACAATGGTATATTACATTTCATTGTGTTCAAAGAAAGCATGGATTCTTTAATCACTTTCATCTGTTCATCTCCAGTTCTGTCCATCATGGGAGCTGGTGTCATACTGAGAGGTGCGCCTTGTATTGCATATCGTTACAAGTTATTGGGTTCCGAATTTAGCACTCTCAGAATGATAGCTTTGTCTTTCTCTTCCTTTAAAATAGATTTCTAAACTATATGAATGTGCAGATAAGCCAGGAAAAAAAAGTCTTAAAAAAATAGAAATCAGTGATTTCACCAAAAGCCTTGTGGACTCTACAGTTATCCTTCAGTCTCTGTTCCTAAAACTCATACTCAAAGGCCCCTCCCTAAACTGCAAATCTCAGGATTCCATAGGATGTTGAAAGCAGAATAATAGCACTATAACAGTCTAGTGAGGAAATGGCCCAGGATAATTAAAGTAAGCCTTATTCAGTATGACTGAGGGAGCTGGATCGGTTTAACTTGGAGAAGAGAAGATGTCACATAGAAGATGGAGCAAGTTTGTTTTCTGCGGCTCCAGAGACTAGAATACAAACCAATGGATTCAAATTACAAAGAGATTCCACCTTAATATTAGGAAGTTCTTCTTTACTGTAAGAACTATTTGACAGTGTAATGGACTTCCTCAGAGAGTGGATCTTTAAATGGACATTTTTCACAAGTGCTTTACTCCTGTGTGGGAGGGAAATTAAACTAGATGATCTTTGTGATCCTTTCCAGTTTTAAGATTCTATGATTCTGTGATGTATCTGTGTCATCAGGGTCCCTGATGAAAGGGCCAGCCATTTTTTTTCAAGCTTTTTAGTGAAGTAGTTTATGAGAGTTTCGAAGAGATACAAGGAATCTGGATTCCTAGAAAGGTAGGAAAGTCCCAATGGCTTAGGACAGCAAAGATAGGCAATCTTGCTGCATATCACTGATACGTTATACAAGATCTGCATCTTGTATTGATCTCTTCCCCACTTCTCTGAATCACTGATGGATGGGTGTCGTGTGAGAACCAGCAATGCTAGCCTGGCTCCCTGCGTATCATGAGATAAGGTAGGAGTCCTATGATTGGCATAGCATCCTGTGCATAGGGGAGATCCTCACTGTACAAATGCACTGTCGGATATAACCACAAATCAACACACTTCAGGGAGTGCAGGCTCAGAGCAAACGGTATCCTCATATATAGCTGAGGGAGCAGGTGTTGGAGAGCTAATAAGTATTTTCAGCTGTTAAAGAGCTGCACTCAAATATATTCTGAATTTGGCTACCCTGCCAACCTTAGAATATATAAAACAAGCTTTAGGAGCAAAGAGCAAAGGCGAATTGCAGAGTCTGCAGGGTCTTTAGTGAAACACTGATTTCTATTTTTTTTAAAAGACATTACATTTAATTTCTTTTCTGGCTTATCTGAGCATTCATATGGTCTAGAAATTTATTTTAAAGAAAGGAAAAGTGAAAACTATGACTCTGAGAGTGCCAAATTCTGAACTCGATCATTCATAATCATGTGCTATATAAGGCATGTCTCTCTGTATGACACCAAATCCCATGAGGGACAGAACTGGAGATGAACAGATGGAAGTGATTTACGAATCCATGTCTTCCTTGAACACATTGAAATGTAATACACAATTGTTAACCTTATATTCATTCTACAGGATTTAAAGATACTGCTTCTATTTATACAGAACATTTTGTTGTTTGTTGTGCAAACCGCTCTTTGCTGCTATGTGAATGAAATTGCCTGTGGTCACACTTAATATTGTCATATCATAAATGGATCAGGCTGCTAAACTGCTTAAGCAGTTGAAGGAAATATGTTAACTATCATGTGGATCATGTTTTTTGGTGGACCACTAACTCAACACAGAAACAGCCTATTGGATGTCTCTTTGAGTTTTTTTAGAAGTCTTGCAAGATAATTCGAGATCATTGAGATCATTATCACCAGTAAGAAGATAAACTTGGAAAGGCTGCATAGGTTTTCTGATGGATTTTAAAAAATCACCAGAAAACCTGTGCAGCCTTTCCAAGTATATCTTCTTACTGGTAATAATGACCTCAAGTAAGGAGGAAAAACATTGTCACACATTGTTAGTCAATGCCAGTAGTTATTGGAATAATATATTCCTTTTGGTATATTTCATTGGAAAGAGAATATATCTTTCACTTAACACCAGGGTCTCATTAATGAGAATATAAGTGAAGGAGAGTATTGAAATTAGAATTTCCCAGGTTACATCTGTTTATAACTTTTTTTCTTTATCTCTTCCATGACTAATAATCGTAATTTTTTTTACATATAGTGAATTGTTCTAGGCACCAGAAATAAACTAAAGTCAAGTATTCAACAAGTGGAATGTCTCTACAGGCTTCATAGTGGTTGACCAAACTGATTAACTAATTAAATATTTTCCATACCTTCTGCCAGATCACTCACATAATGATTCTCATATAGGAGCCAGCATGCTAATTATGCTCTCTTGGATTTGGCAAACGCCTTTAAAATCACACCAAGGAATTGATTGGCAAGTGTTCAGTGAAACATTTGGTCTCTCCCTTGAAGTGGGAGTGTGCTGAAGAAACAGCATGGTAATTGTATGAGGGGAACAAGAGAAGTTGTGCTATGGGGCTAATGCCCAGCTTTGCTGAATGGAATATAGTGAGATTTAATGGAAATTTTGTCCCCAGTAAAGAAAGCACTCTCCAGTTTAGAATTCGTCAACTTACTGGTCAAAAAATTGTCAAATAATGGTCAAATATTTTGAAAATATCTTGATAAACATCAACAGTTTTAATGCTCATGCTGATAATAGCCCCTTTTCCACACACAAATAAGAGAGAAACAATTATGCTAAATTTTAAAAGAAAGAAATATGTCCCTCTCCATTTTATTACAATTTGCCCCAAGAGCTTAGGGAAAAGATTGTTCTTCTTCCACATTCTTGGAATAATGCTATGAGGGAGATTCAGTGGGAAATGTGTAACTGACTAGATGTTGCCTAATGAGCTTCATGGCTCAGTGAAGATTTACACTTGGATCTCTCTGATCAAAGTTCATCACAACATGGGTAGCATTTTGTTAGTGATATACTCAAGTGTAAGCTCAGGGCACAATCAGATGCTTCTCTGATGCCCACTACACATTGCACCAGCCACAGAATTGCCATTCACAATGGGGAGTGTATCATAGCAAAACCATATGTCCTGAGTGGCAAACTGGGAACTATACTAGAGTTCAATCTGCAGAACTCTTACATTATGCTTAGCAATATAGGACATATATGATCTATATGTTAAGAATTGGATACAGTAGAGCCAGAGCCTTCAGGGCCAAAACCAAGATTGACTGATTTTTTGATGGGCAGGAACCATTATGACATCATCTTCCATCCCCTTGCACACTCCTGTTTCCTCTGAGTTTAATTGTGGATTAGTTGGAGGAGATATGGATTTTCCCAGCAACGATGTATTGTTATAAGCTATCACTGTTTCAGTTCAAAGCACTGCGGGATGGCTTCATCTTGAGTAGACAAGACCTGATAGCTCTGCAACACAATTGATCTAGTATAGAGAAGAACTGCTAGTTTTTTTTTAAAAAATATTGTTGTTGTGTGCCTTCAAGTCATTTCTGACTTATGGGAACCCTAGGGTGAACCTACCATGGGGCTTTCTGGGGCTGAGAGTGTGTGAAATGCTGAAGGTCACCCAGTGGGTTTCCATGGCTGAGGGTGGGAATTGAATTCTGGTCTCCAGGATTGTAGTCCAGTGCTCAAACCACTACACCATGCTCGCTGTCTTCACGTTTGGACTCCTTGAGGGTGTTGTTATAGGGACTGTTGTGATGAGAACCTGCACTTTAAAATTTGCCAAGACACCACTGCACATTACAATTACCATCTAAAGAGAAAGGTTCATTTTAGTCTAGAATATCATTATCTAACTGTACTATTGACTTAACCCTTTCTCCCCTAGCCAATTTCTTAGCCATTTCCGCACTAGACTGTTAGAGTGCTATGGAATCCTAGGGTCTGCAGTTTAGGGAGAGGCCTAAACTGCAAAGTGGAATAATAGCACTATAACAGTCTAGTGTGGAAATGGACTTGGTTGGTGTGGAAGGTTGGGAATAGGTGTTTTAAACTAAAGATTGGCTTGTGTGGCAGACAAAGCAGATAAAACATTGCATTTCAGAAACTTGGGAAACCAGATCCAAAGTTCAGTTCAGGGTCAAGCTATCCTTTCCTCTACTTTATCACTGGGTGGTTATAAATGTATACTGTAATCTCTTCCTCTCCACCTCCACTCAAGCCAAATCAACAGGAAGGAGCATTTTAATCACAACCAAGTAATTCTATTACAAAACTCTTATTTAAGAATTTATTTCTTAAATGATGAGCACCTCCTTAACCCTTCAGGCAGGGTTGATCCAAGGTATGTTGCTGCCTGAGGCAGAGTGACAAATCCTTCCCTGCCTCCTCACCTAAGTCAAGCTGCACAGTACCCCAAACCAGATAAGTTATTTTTCAAGACAAGGCAGAAGCACATATCCTTGACTCTGTCTGTAAAAATACAATATATATATATATATAAAGAAAATAACCAGTAATTGTCTGCCTTCTATGAAATCCAAAATTTGCAGACTGAAGGGGACCACCTCAATTTGCCTAACGGTAGGCCCTGTCTTCAGAGATAAAAAGCCTGTACGAAACCATACAGTCACATGTCACAGACTAGGGCAGCAAGATTTTGTCCGTGTGTTTGTGTCAACAGCTTTTTTTGTCATGAGCTACTGGCCTTCCTTTTCATGAGGAAGAGCACAGTTTGTGCCACATGACACATGAAACTACCATGACTGTTTTCTAGATTCTTCATGCACAACTAAGTTCCTCTTCAAGGGAATACATGCATTTTGCATGATGAGTACACACAATCCCTGATGCTTCCAGCATTTGTCAAGTGGCAGGTATTAGCAGAAAGCAGGCAGGGCAGAAGCCTGAGACTTCGAATTCTGTGCCAGTGAGAGAGGTTTAAATCTAGTTGCTAGAAAATAGCACTCTTTCAGAATAAGGCAGGTTCATGTGTTCTCAGTCAATGTTCTGGTTCTTGGTTCACTCAAAGCTTGAAAAAGTTACTTTTTAGATTACAAGTCTCAGAATCCTCCAAGTAATATGGCCACTGGCTATTCTAGCTAGAGGATTCTGGGTCTTCTAATGCAATAAACTCAATTTTCAAAGCTCTGTTTTCACACATCCTCTTTCAGCACAATGATACATGGTCTTTTATTTTATACCATCCTCTGTATGTTCGTAGGTCCCTTTGAATTATTCTTAGAAAAAGGAGTCTAAGAAATTTAATAACTACGGCCAGGCTCCTGTATCAGCTTATACTTTGCTAAGTATTTAACTGAGGGCCTTTCTGCACTGCACTGTTACAGGTGGCATTATTCCACTTTCAACACCCTATGGAATCCTGGGGTTTGCAGTTTAAGGAGGTTCATTTAGAATTCTTAGCCAAAGAGCTCTTTGGCCTCAGTAAACTACAAACCCCAGAATTCCACAGGATGTTGAAAGTGAAATAATAGCACTATAACAATGTAGGGCGGAAAGGCCCTAAGTAATGTCTCTTGGCCTAACCCTACCCGCCTGATGCAAACATTATTCAACCATCCTCTGATCATCAGTGGACTAGATCTCCTTCTCCCTATCCAACTGATGCCTAGTAAAGTAGGTTGCGGGGGGGAGTTACATTCATGGCAGTAGTGTCAAAAACATGACTCAGGCCCTTTCCGATCCTACCTTTTCTCGGCACTGGGGTGCGGTGCTCCCGTGAGCAGCCTCTTGTGAGAGGCTCTCGCTTCCCTGCTTCTTCAGCTCCGCACGAGCCTCCTGTTCGCGCGAGAGCCCTACTTCTTCCTTTCGCAGTGCAGCCTGGGACCTTCCCAGGCTACACTGAGACAGGAAGCGCAACCAGCTCAGCTCCCGAAGCTCCGCACGCCAGGTAAGTGCGCGCAGGGCTTGGGAGCAATGTGTGATCGCGCAGCATTTTCGGCTAAAAGCCAAAAATGCAAAGGTGCACGATCATTGCCTGCCGGCCCCTGGAGCCTTGCATGATTGCGAGGGCGTCCTGCAGATTGCTCCTCGCAATCGCACGAGGCTCCAGGCCCTCTTTTGCATGGCAGATGCTGTGTGAAAAGGGCCTGAAGTAGCAACTGTGAATACAGAAAAAATAACTAGCCATAACTGTTCCATATTCACAGTCACTACTTAATTAAGTGTTAAGTTAAGTTAGGAGAAGTTATTTAGTTTAACTGATCCAGGATTTTGTCTCCCAACAATAATAATACAATATGCTGTATGCTATATAATATAAGAATAATGACATTATATCCAGTATAATGATATATGGAATGATGATATGATATCCTATTTAAAAATATGAGTATGCATGTGTGTTGAGGGGAATTCTGCTAGATAAGTATATCTTCAAAAGTCAGCCAGAATATATCTCCAATATATCCACTCTGACAGTTCCATAGAACCATTCTGAAGTAATGGACGCATATCCTAAAGTATGTAAATGCAGAGAGACTGACAGACGATGTTTTAAAGAATGGTGAAATCTGGAATAAAAACAGGTTTACTGATGCCACATGTTTAGAACTGGAGCTTACAAGGGTCACCATTGCTATGGAAAGCTAACTACTTCAATACTCAGGGTTGCAGCTGGGAATAATGACTAGCCATTTCAAAGTACTCTACTTGGGACACAAGGTTTCCCTTAAAAGGTAATCTTTCTCATTGTCCCATTATGTGAGAACTTCTAGTAATTTCAGTGAGATTGTTCAAGCAAATAAGGTGAATAAGATTTCCTGCCTCCTTTAATAATAACAAGAACATCAAATAACCCAGAACAAAAATGCCCAATACTGAGAAAGTGACTAATGCTTTAGTGTTCAACAATGTAATTCAAAAATCACGAAAAAGAAGTAAAAATTGTACAGTTGCATTTGATCTCATGAACTCTGACAGAATAACCTTTTTAGTTCCAAGCGATGGGAAGTGGGCAGGAAAGGCACATGTGCATTTCAAAGTAACCAGTTTCTAGCATTATTAATCTGCATTTCCTTTTTGTAGGATGGGCAAG
Organism: Cyclura pinguis; assembly: GCA_030412105.1. Taxonomy (NCBI): domain Eukaryota; kingdom Metazoa; phylum Chordata; class Lepidosauria; order Squamata; family Iguanidae; genus Cyclura; species Cyclura pinguis. The sequence goes on from CM059599.1 coordinate 343,525,318, forward strand.
GGTGAGTCATGTGTCAACCCCCAGCTGAACTGAGACCCAGTCATTCATTTGCCTCTGTGACAAAGTCCCCAAGTATATTTATACCACCCCAACAGACGAGATGGGTGGAGGTGAGACGGTGTCTGGCGGAATGGGGGATTTCTATGAACAGAAAGGAAATAAAATTGTAATGTTGTGTTTTGAATAAAATGAATAGAGGGACTGTCAAACAGTGAAGCCTTCTCATGTGCCTCATGAAGGTGACATCCTGGATTCAAATCTGTGTGCCTCCTCCTACACAAAGTGAACAAGGTAGATGCTAGGAATAGCCCTCAGGATGGTTTTCCCAAGAAAGGTGTCCCAATCAAAGCTTAGAAAAATTACCTTTTGGGCCTGCAGATCCCAGGGTTCTGGGAATTGTAGTCCACAAGTAATTTTTCCAACCTCTAAGCCCAGTGATCAGAAAGCATGGCTGCATAACTGACATATCTCACAATCCCTGGGGTGGGGGGGCTTTCCCTCCACAGACAATGTTCCGAGAAGTACATGTAACAAATTTTCTGTGGCCAGGGTTGTGGCTACAAGGGAAGCAAAATGAAGGCATTACCCCTCCCAAATAGGAATAGGGCTACCCAATTAATTTTTCCTTCATATAACTTAAAACTTCAACTAAGCATTTAGAAATACAGTTTAGGCATCCAAAGAAAATGGGCAGGCAAAGTTACCAAACGAATGTGAACACTGAAATATAAGAGTTCTAAGTGTGGAATATTTTCAATGCCTTGTTCTCTGCTATGCTAGAAATCTGAGGACTGAACGAAAATTTCATTGGAGGGGCAGAATTCTTATTTCAGGGGAACAATGCCCTCCCTGCCTACAGCTATACTCCTCTCTGTGGCAGGACAAGTAAAAAAAAAAAGATAAAAACTACACAAACTACATAAACCAGAAGGAATAAAACAGGCAAAAGGAGGACACATTACGCCTATTTACACTATAAAATTATGCCACTGTGATTCCATCTTGTGGAATCCTGTGTTTTTTTTTTTCTGATGTCCTAGAGCAGTGGCTCTTAACCTGGACGCCCCAGGTCCCTGGGGGTCCGTAGAGCCCTCATAGGAGGTCAACAAAGCCCTGCTGCTGGATGTCAGGTGGCCGCCAGCAACATCTCCCTGCCAATGGCTGGCACTTCTCAGAAAGGAGAGAAAAAGAGGGAAGGAGTGCACATGTGGCTTAGCCTTGCTCCTTAAGATGGAACGAAGGAGTTGAAGGTGAGACACTTGAATTCATCACCTACAGGCAGGAAACATCCAGAGAGTGCTGGCTTTCTGCCTTCCTTCTGCCTCTGCTTTCTCTCCCTCTGTGTACCCCCTTCCTTTCCCTCCCTTCTCTGGGATCCAAGCAGATGTGAGCAAGTGATCTGAGTGAGTAATAGGTTAATTTTTCATTTTAGAAGAATGCTGCTGCCGTCTTTGCTGCACAGATTGCCTTGTTTTATTATCTCTTCTACATGGCAACTGGGATGGTGGTGGCAGGCATCGAGGAATGCAGGCATGTATGTGCTCCCAAGCTGCCCCCTCATTTATTTCGGCACCCGCACCCCCTGCTGCTACGTCCCTGATGAAAAGAACATGGTGGCAGGTGTGTGCACACACCCAAACTGCTCCCTTGTTCAAAGACCCCTGATGAGCAACTTTAAATAACTATTTAAATATATGAATAACTATTTGAATATTTAAATCTAAATTTAAATATTTAAATTTTGAGTTAAATCTTGGGGTTCCCCAGTAACAAATCATATTTACAGGTGGTCTCTGTTAAAGAAAAGGTTAAGAACCACTGGAGTAGAGCTCTCTGGCTGAGAATTTTGAATGCCTCTCCTTAAACTGCCAATCCCAACATTGCATAGGATAGAACCATGGAAGATAAAGGTCCTTTCCTCACTACACTATTATAGTGCTATTATTTTACTTTCAACATCCTGTGGGATTCCGGGCTTGTAGTTTACCGAGGCCAAAGAGCTCTCTGGCTGAGAATTCTGAACTCCCCTCCCTAAACTGCAAACCACAGGATTCCGTAGGATGTTGAAAATGGAATAATAGCATTATAACAATGTAGTGTGGAAATGGCCAAAGTGAAATAATAGCACCATAATTTTGTAGTGTGAATGGGCTCACTATCAGTTGGGTAGCAGGCCAGTGGGAAAGAAAAATGCAGTGGAAAACGAGTGATTTCTTGAGTCTTAAAAAAGTTCTGAGATAATTTCCGAAAGGCAAAGCCTTTTTCTTGGGTTTTCTGTTAGCTCAGCAATAATAATTTTAGAAAGAAAAGGGGGAAGAAACAGTGGGATTTGAAATCATCCTGCTCACACCCCCTACCTACACATTTTCAAGAGATGCCTCTAGATGAATGAACCTGCTCTGCACTCTCAGGGATCTCCAAAGCACCATTGTTGGCCAGGAGGATTCTGGAACCTGTTGTCCAAAAAATAACTTTTCCAAGCTCTGGAAATGGCAGGATTTTGCAGAGGTCGTAAATGTTACTTTTTTGGCCACTGACCAAATGGCAAGGAATTTGGGTAGCTGTAGTAAAAAATAGCTTACCAAAGCTTTCAGCAGAGATCAGAACAGATCCAAGATAAAATTGTTGAGCTATCATCCTGATGTCATCTTGGATATGCAGTGGGTGGCCTTAGGGAAGAAGTCTGGCCCCACCGCCTCTCAGTTTTCCTCATGTATTGATAATGCTGTTCACAGCAATGTGATCCCTTGTGTGTGTGCACTCACTAATTATAAAGTATCCTGAAGATGCACTCTAGTGTTGTGGAAGTGTGGCTGACTTGGGTTTTGGTGACTACAAGTAAGTTCATTTTGAGAAACAAGAAATATAGTATGCCTCTAAACGTGCAGTGCTGGATATCTGGTTTAAACACCAGCATCAAAGAAAAACCAGTGTTTGCCAAGTGCATCAATGTGATACAATCCTGAATGCTTTCCTGGAACATTTCATTGAATAACTCTGCATCGCCTCCATTTCTCCATTCATCAACCCTCCTTCTGAGTGGATTATTGTCTTGTTTTTGTTATAAACTAGCATATTTACCCAGCATTGCTTGGGATTTTATTTTCTCATAGGTAATACTTGTTAGAAATATATTAGGAATTACCTTACCTTACTTTAGGAATTGGATGCAGTTGAAATACACAGATTTGAGATCCTGTGTCTGTAATTCTCCAAACTGCTTTGTTCAGTATCTGTAACCTTTCTCCATAGTCCCCAATCCAAATCTATATTCAGAGTTGTTAACATACAAAGGTTTGGTTTCTGAGGGAATACACTGGCCTTCTCCTTGCTGCTAGGCCTCGTCTCCATAGTAATCGGCCAGGCCCAAGGCTGGAAATTCTAAAAGCCCCTCCCTAAACTGCCAACTCCAGGATTCCATAGAATCTTCATAGGCAGCCAATCATATGAGGCCTTCTTGCATGACACAGCCAATCGTATGAGGTCTTCACCTGCCTGACACAGACAAACTCACAAACTTTGACTTTTATATATTAGATTGCTTATTGATTTATTTATTTTTAGTCACTAGAATAATAGAGTTATAGTAATAATTATTTCTTTTTAAGCATTTAGTGAAAGTTATAAAACATATTGATCAACAAAGTTAAAATAGAGTTCAAGTAATACTTTTAAGTTAAGTACATTTATTTAGTAGGAGCTGTTTGCAACAAGGGTGAGAATCAATGTTTAAAATACTGTAGTTTTTCTTTGGTTACTTTAGTTAAGTTTTGAATTACAGTTTAATTATATAAGAGTTTAGTGGTATTCTTTTTGTATTGCTTTGTAGTTTTGATTTGATGGGTTTATATGCTTTTTGTGTGTGTTTTATGTTTTTATGTTTATGTTTAATAAAAAAAGGAGAGATTTATTTATTTTTAGTGATAAAGAAAAGGAAGGAAACTTCCTTTATTGCAGTAGTTAGGGAGTCCTTCCCAACTCCCAGATCATTATAGACACACACGGATGTGTATACGTCACTGAATAAAACCTCTGCCTGACAGAGAAGCTCTTCTTTACAAAAGCTTTTTATGCCTGCCCAGTCCCCCTTTTTTCCTTGTCCTCTGCCTAGCTGGAAGATTTTTGGCAGCATCAAATGCTGAGTACCAAGGCTTGGAAGAAAGCTGGACATAAGTAAATAAACAATACTTCACTTCCTCTCACACTCACACATACACACATCAACATCTAAGCATTTTGGCAAATGAAAAACTTTTCACCTAGTGCCAAAATGATAAAGTCAGTGACAAGCAAAACCCTCTGGGGAAATAGAAGAAGCAGTACTACTACTACTACTATGCTAGGGATCCTTTCACTCTACATGATTATAGCACGAGGATTCCTCTTCAGTTGGCATGGTTCCACCAATGGAATCCTGGGATTTCCAGTTTAGGGAGGCATGTTTCAAGCTGTCAGCCAGAGAGCTCTAGTGCCTGGAGTTTGCAGTTTAGGGAGGGGCATTTAGAATTCTCAACCAGAGAGCTCTTTGGCCTCAGTAAAGTACAAACCCCAGAATTCCACAGGATGTTGAAAGCGAAGTAATAGCACTATACCAGTATAGTGTAGAAATGGCCCAAAACAAGCTAGGAGAGACTGTAGGAGCTGGCTTTTGCCTGAGCCTACTGAGAAGAGCAAGATTCCATCCCTTCTTCTCCTCCCCTTCCATTGAGTCAGTTAAATGCAAAGTACTTTTGCATTTTGAATGCAGTTTATAGCACACAAAGTAAGCTGAGGACAAAGGAGGAAAGTGGGAGGAAGAGAGATAAATTGGGACATTTTAAAAGCAGCTGAAAAAGTGGGATTGCAGAGGATTAATCGGCACCAGAGTGTGTGTATGATGGCACAGTTCTATTCACACACAAGCACAAAGTGCTAATTCGCAGATCCACCAATCCGGTATCTCATTTACAGCCCCCCTTACATAAATAAAAGAATATTCAGTTATGTGAGGCTTCACCTGCACTATGAAACAAGGAAGCCCAAAAACAGGTCTGATGCCTTACCTGCTTTTTATCTGCAGTTTTTTGTCCTAATTTTGAGGTGGTGGTGGGGAATAAGTCATTAAGTCTTGGAAATCTGATCCAACTCTGGGAAGCAATTTGGTTTTTGCTCTTAGAATGCCTTCAACAGAGAGAAATACATAGGCATGTCAGCTTGAAGTTAATGAGTGCCCCTTCTTGGTTAAGGGGTAAATCATTAATTACACTTTTAAACTGTAAGAAATATTCTAGCAGCTATTTAAGAAGCTTGTTGTGGAAAGACCATATAACTTCTGTTGTATGTTCTTTCTTTGAGTGACTTTTTAATTGGACGTCATCAATTACCCACAAGGGTCTTTACCATAATGTTAGAAAACTGTATCTGTATCTGTGCTATTCCTTGTAAACTTTACTCTTACCTAATAGACTAGCATATGTACTGGAGTTGCCTGGGATTTTGTTTTCTTGTAGGTAATACTTGTTAGAAAGATTTGAGATCCTGTGTCTCTAATTCCCCAAACTGACTTGTCCAGTACCTGTAACTTTTCCCCATATTCCCCAATCCAATCTTTATTCAGAGTTATTAAGGTGCAGAGGTTGGGTTCCTGAGGGAATTCACTGCCCCCCTCCTTGCTGCTAGGCCTTATCTCCATAGCAACCAGCCTATTCAAGAATCTTCTGGTTGAGGATTCTAAAGGCCCCTCTCTAAACTGCAAACCCCAGGATTCCATAAAATCTTCTCAGGCAGCCAATCATATGAGGTCTTCGCCTCACACAGCCAATCATATGAGGTCTTCTAGCCTGACAAACAAATAAACTTTGACTTTTATCTTTTAATAGATAGGTATTACACTCAGAGTCATATCCCTCTGTGCCATGGCTTCTTTGCAACTAAGCTTTATCTAGTTCTTGTGGCACCTTTAAATACTAACAGAGTTGTCTTTTAGCATGAGTTTTTGGCCATTTCTGCACTACGCTGTTGTAGTGCAATAGCCAAAAACCCAAAAATCCTGGGTTTTGCAGTTTACTTAGGCCAAAGAGCTCTCTGGCTGAGAATTCTAAAGGCATCTCCCTAAACTGCAAAACCCAGGATTCCATCGGACGTTGAAAGTGGAATAATAACACTATAACAGTGTAGTGCGGAAATCGTCTTAGTCAAGAAAGGCTGTTTCTGCACTACACACAGAATTCAGTCCTACGTGTGCTCGTGATCATATGTCTGTGGCAAAGGGCAACCTGTCATGACCCCTGGGAATAAAAGCCAGCATTGAGGATGATAATGGTTTCGAATCAGCATATCATAGTCCAGAGGCAGCATCTCCACCTGTTCCTATTTCCAGGTTGCTTTAGTCAACCTACCAGTGCAGGCTACAAACTGGTTGCCTTTGGGGACTGGGTAGGAGTTCTGGCCTCTTTGGACCCTTGTATCAGGTGTATTACCTATATTTCTGGGAAGCACCAAATCCCATGAGAAGTAGGGTAAGGTCTGCTTAGTACCTGGATGAGAGACCATCAAGGAATACCAAGTGCTATAGGCTATATTTCAGAGGAAGGCAATGGCAAGTCACCTCTGTGTTTCTTGCCTAGGAATACTATGAGGTGGTTTGATCTATGAAATTAATGGAGTCTCTGTAAATTGACAGACAACTTGAAGGAACATATATTCATGTATATCAGGATTGCAGGAAATGTCTCTTTTTTTTCCACCAACCTGCGTGAGACTGGGGCCATTTCTGCACTAGACTGTTATAGTACTATTATTCCACTTTCAACATCCTATGGAATCCTGGGATTTGCAGTTTAGGGAGGGGTCTTTGAAGCCCATCCCCAAACTGCAAACCCCAGGATTCCACAGGATGTTGAAAGTGGAATAATAGCTCTATAACAGTCTAGTGCGGAAAGGGCCTGGGATGGGATGGCTCATCCAAAGGAGCTGGGGAGGAAGTCAGGCGGGAACCCTGCCTCAGCTGGAACCCTCACTGGCAGCTTCCAGCTCCTCCTCCCAAAAATCTTTATAAATAGTTGATAAAAATGGCCCCAGCTGAATGCATATATGTGTCCAGTCTTACCATGGGTCAGTTATCATCTCACATAACATTGCTAGCATGTACTAAAATTTTGAAATTCTCCAGCTTTACTACAAATAATGTATTCAGTGAAAAGGTTTGTTCCTTTTATGAGAAGTCAGATTTGTTGCCTGCCATTTACAGTCTGTTTCATGTTTGCCAGCTACTGGAGCTTGTAGATTTACAGCAGCTAATCTGTTTTGCCTACAGCTGGAGTTGATTCTTCTTAGAAGATAGAAATTAGACTTTGTATACAGTTATAAACATTATTTTTAATACTTACTTCCTTTGTCACATTGTGTTCAGAAGCATTCTTCTTTGTACTTTGATATGCTTACTATATTTGTAATATTACTTTTGGTGGTGCTCTCTGCATGCTTTTTATTTGGTGGTTAAATGGTGGTATTCTGTTTATTTTTGCATTTTTATACAGTTGGCCCTTCACATTCGCTAGGTTTAGGGGTGCAGAACCCTCACAAAAGTGGAAAAACCGCAGATATCAAAATGTGTGTGTGTGTGTGTCTGTGGGTGGAGGGATCAAGGCATGGTGGGGAGTAGAGGCACCCAGGATCCAAACCAGGTCATGGAAAGGTGAGGGAAAGGGTTGGCATGGTGGTCCAATACCTTCTCTCTTGCCCTTCTCCTTTCTGGGGGGAGTGATCCATTGGGTGAGAGCTTGTGATGCTGAGAAATCAGGCTGTGAGCCATCCACAGCTGGCTAGGCAGCGGCTGGTGGAGGAGGAGGACCAGAGGTGGGCCTTTAGAGAGCCACATGACCTGGTTGGAGTCGCTGAAAAGAAGGTTCCCCTGGAAAAGAAGCACCTAAGGTGAGGGGGCAGGGGTTGAAGAAACTCACAAAAAATCAGATCTGTGAAAGTCCAGCTCACAAATGTGAAAGGCTGGCTGTATTCCTATTTGTTTGTTATCTATATTGATTGTAAATATTTGCATTATTATATTCTTTAACATCCTTTTGTCTATGTTTTTGTGATGGTCTTTTGTGGTTTATGCATGTGTGGTTGAGACCCTTCCCTTCTGCGTTTGTTCTTTTAAAAGAACAGCATGCAGCCTTGGGAAAAGGACATGTGGAAGTATTCTGCTGTGCTGTCTTCTGTGTGGCTACGTGTGAGTGCTTATCAGGTCACTGTACATACCTGACGGGATGTGATCAGCTTGGTAAGTCACAATTAGTGCAGGGTTTTCTTAGTATATGAATAGCAAACTCATTATCCAAGTAGGCATTCTTATGTAACAAATCTATCAGTGTGGAGAGACAGAGATAAACAGGGAAAACATTTCTGAGGGAAAACCCCAAAAGGGAAAGGAGGAAAAAAAGGGGGAAAGCCCCAAACAGTTCATTCAGAGCTGAACATGCCCAGCTGGCACAGACTGCAAAGTGACTGTTGGTGGAGAAACATTGGAAAACCAGGGAGGAGGGGGAATGGAATAGAATATTCTGGAAAAGGTATAGCTGGCTACCTAGAATAGGAGTACACCACAGTACAACATTTTGTTGCAGGGCCCACATATTTAACTTTTTTAAAAAAAATCTCTTTCCTGTTTTCTTTTGTTGGATGATAGAAGGAATCGTCATCAGCTGGTGTTTTCCATGTCAGTAGGGTGGTAAACCTGTTCAGCATTAAAGGAGATGGCTAAGGTGCTGAATACTATCACCAAAAGAAAAAAGAAAAGAAAAAAAAGGATCCAGGTCCTTGAATAGCTCCAGCTGTAACCCAGAAGAGATTCACCTATTGTGAAAGTTACCAGCCACATACAGAGGGAATGAATCTGAGAACCTACAGCTTTGGGCAGAATTCTGCATGCACTACTTAGTTACGTAACTACCTTGGTTGTGTAGCTAAGTAGCATCTCCTGCCCGCCCCCCCAATTGTGACTTACTGGGTAGCTGCCACTGTGAACAACAGGGGTCTGTTCTACTGCCAATCAGGAGGTAGTAGGCTGTTTCCACACCCTCTCATGAGCAATCTCTGGTGTGGCAATCAGAAGAAGGATCCCAGTCACAATTCCTCTTAACACCAGGAAAGTCAGTCTGTTGTGTCCCAGTCAGCAGCACACCAGACCACTATCACCAGTAAGTCAAGACTGGAGGAATTTTATGATCCTTATTTATTCCTTTACATTACCGAATACATAGGAACCACAGATGTGAATCAGTTGTGATTTTTATTAATAATTTTATATGTAAGTACAGTATATACAATATACCAGAAAACATTAAGTCATAATCTAAAATCTTCCTTAGATCTTATCCATCCTCCTTCCCCTCCCTCATCATCCAATTGTACAAAACATTACTCTGCCAATCCTCTTGCTTATGTATTTTCCTCTATTGAATTGTGTATTTTTATTAATAATCTTATCTTCCGCTAGTCATTTATCTAAAATGCACTTGATCAAAGGGTGGTTTGAGTCTGTTATTGCTTTGACATGTATACCTGTCAGTTCTCAATTTGCATTTCTGGGTCATGCATTTGTAAGTGCAATTGTGAATGGCAACCAACATCTTTCCAGAAGATTCCACTCTTTTCTCAATGATATAACACTACACAGAAGCGCTGTTTCCTAGACAGCCCCTCCTAAGGAATCCTCCTAGTACAGTTGCCTTTTGCAAGCAGAGCTAGTTGTAAAACAGACAAGAAAACTTCCCCTTCCTGCCCTATCAGGCATTTCTTCAAAAGGAAACCAAACATTGTCATTTCCTTTTTATGCCACTGAGCCATTTACCCACAGAGAGACTCTATAAAAGGGAAACTAAGGGAGGTTGTGCAATTTCTACTCGCTTAACCTTTAGCAGAAGTCTCTGTTTCCTACAAGCCTGATACGGAAAGTAAGTTACTAAGATATGAAGCAGATATATGTTGATGGAGTAATTTCTGACTGAGCTGTTGTGCAACATTTCTAATCATAACAGATTCTGATCAGGCTAAATCTGCACAATGGAAGGAGATCTCAGTACAACTTGAAAGATCACATAATGACCTCACAAGTTCCTCCAGTAGAAGATGCAAAGGTGATTTCAACAGATTTCTGCCACTGACTTCGTCCATTTCCGCACTGGACTGTTATAGCTCTGTGATTCCACTTTCAACATCCTATGGAATCCTGGGGTTTGCAGTTTCAGGAGGGGCCAAACTGCAAACTCCAGGATTCCATAGGATTTTGAAAGTGGAATCATAGCGCTATAACAGTCTAGTGCAGAAATGGCCTTCCTATGTCTCCTGGTTTTTCCTGGAGCATAGGCCTCAACATAGTTAACAGTTTGTTAAGCAGCAGTAATTCATTTGTTCATTTCTTTGCATGACAAAATGTAGTCTTCCTTTTTAAGAAATGAGGATCATATTTGCCATGCCAAGAAAAGGATCTGGACCTGGTTTTGAGAGTAGGTGGACTCTACGAAGGTGGTTTGGTGAGATTGCCTGGAATCCTGCTGGTGTTTTGCACATTTGTGCATTCCCCTGTGGCAGTCCCTGGATGTATTTGTGCAATCTACAAACATTTTCATTCATACTGTTACAGAAGTCAGAGATAGAGACCCACGGATTAAGGAAAATTGTTTATTGTAGCTGGCACAATGGCTCAGTGAGATCGTTCCCAAAAGTCTGAGCCCCGCCTCTTCATGTTCACAGTATTTTATACATTCTCCAGTACAGTCATCACATGTTCAAGAAAGGAAACAGATGCATACAAGGGTTCCCACCGTCTCTAGCGTAATCTTACAAATGTTGCAAAGTAAAGGAAGCATAAGCGTAGTGTGCCACATTCCATCCTCCCTAGCATTTTATCTTACAGAGTTCTATTGTATTCCTTTCACAAGGTTGCAGAAGCAGAGGTGCACGTGTAGTGCTATTGTGCCCACAGACCCACCTTTTCCGTCCATATGTTGCAGTCTGTCCCTCATTAAATTCGCAGTGGTACTCCTTCTGTGGCACATTCAGTTGCACAACATTGCTGTTAAAGCACATATACACGTAGCATAATTAATGCATAACCCCACATGTGGAGATCTTTGCTACACAAATGCCCAATAAGATCTCAGCCACTGTTTACTGCGTTTGAGGGAAGTGTTTAGGATTCAACTTTCTCCTCACTTTTTCTGGCTAGCATATTTATCTGTTTCTCTTGCAATTCCAACTGTGGTGAACAAGATATAAACTCCAGTCCCATGAACCCTACGTTTAGAGGCTCATCAAATACCAGGATGGGGGGATTCAGATTAAGCATTCATAGGATTAAATGCCTATTAGGAGACAAGATAGTAGTCCCACACAGGCTGCAGTCCTACTTGAAATAACCTGGGCACAAATCTGATTGAGCTCAACAGGACTAGTTTCTGGGTAGACATGCATAGCATACCCTCCAAAATTTCACAGAAGGAAACTGGGACACATGTGGCCAAGCAACATCAGAGTGTAGTCAAGATGGCAGAAGTTATTGGTCAGGAATGAAAACAAGCTACGAGAGTCTACAGTAATTTTCTTTTGCCTGGGCCCAGTGGGAAAGCCAAGACTCTGCCCCTCCTCTCCAGCTGCTGAGTTAATCGAGTACAAACTTTTTTGCACTTTGGACTAAGGCCGTTTCCGCACGTCGGTGCTGTCCTGGGATGGGGACATGTTGCTGCTGGTCTGCAAGTTGTGCTCTTGCACAATGTCATCACAGTCCCACTGCCCACGCATTCCCAGCTGTCACAATCGCAGGGTGTACCATTACCGGAAAAAATCCCCATCGCCGGCAGCCATGTGGAAAGGGTGGAAGCACAATCTACGCGCTTCTTTCCCCAGTGCAGCACAGGAAATGGCCAGCTGCACTGTGGAAGGAAGGAGCATGCTCCTTGCACTACCCTTCCACAGGTAGCCAGCCGAGTGCGGAGGAGAATGTTTGGGTCACGCTCCCATCTCGGCAGTGGCATTGCTGGGATTGTGAAGGGACAACACTGGAAAACAGTAAGGTGTGGAAAGGGCCTAAGTTTGTCGCAACTGAAAGTGAGCCGAAGACAAAGGAGGAAAGTGGGAAGAGAAACAAATTGGGACATTTTAAAAGCTGCTGAAAAAGTGGAATGACAGAGGGTTAATCTGGACTGTTCCTGCCAAAATGGAACAGCTGAACGGTATGGCATAGGACTGTTCTTTTACTAGTGAAGAAACTCTGTTGGAGCAAAGCATAGAAAAGCAAAAGTATGTGGAAAGGGGTGGAGATCTTCATCTTCTGAAGGGAGCTGATGTGATGAAAGAGAAAGCTACCACAGCAAACAATGCAGTTGTGCAGGGAAATGTCCCTGCAACATCCCGGTATGAAAGCAGCAAGGTAGATGTGTGCAATATAAGTACGAGCAAGCAGAATGTAAATGTTTTTGAAACAAGCATGCTGAGGAATACATGCTTTTGTAGTGTGCAGAAGTTCTCCGTCTGGAATCACCTCTAAACACAAAATTTAATAGCTGAAGGAGAATTTGGAAGTTATCTAGTCCAACCTCTTCTCAATGCAGAACCTGCATTCTAGGATACAAGCATATCATTTCTGGCAAATGGCCATCCAGACTATGGTTAATGTTTAACAGGAATCTGTTTCCTTGCAATTCCTATTCATTAGTTCTAGTCCTGCTCTTATACAAAACAGAGGATGAGTCTGCTTGAATTTCTGCACGACAGTGTTTCAGCTCTTTGAAGACAGTGATTCCATCTCTCCTCTTAGTTCTCTTCTTCAGAGTAAACATGACCCTCCCTTTCAGCCATTCATCAGAGGACTTTGTTTTCCAACCCCCAGTCCTTCTCTAGCCACACTTGAGCTCAGGGGTAGGGAAAGCAGTTGCATAGGGATGGATGTGGGGGATGGTTCATCCCAGGCAGCAACGTTTTGGGGTGTCCTGGCCCATAGCCCAGCCCCCTCCCACCCCCTTTCCCCACACTCCAAGCTCCACCACTGAGGGAGAGCCTGAGCCTGGGGCTATAGTCAGTCCTGAAGGTTGTTTTTACAGCCTACAGCCTCTCCAGACTCCCCTGCCTTCCCTTTTTCTGCCCTCACCAAAGGTGCACCACCTGTCCTGGAAACCCCCATGAGCAGCAATGCACCTTTTAAAGAGGCTGTAGGGCAATGCTTAACTTAAAAACCCCTGTTTTTGAAATTAGGCTTCTCACCACTTTAATTTTTTAGAAAATGTTTGGCTATCTATCTAGCCATGGAAAGTCCCACAGCAAACAATTGGATCCCTTGACACACTTCATTTGTCCACCCCTTCCCTGCTTGGCCAACATCCTTTGTAAAATTTGGCACTCAGAACTGGATCCAGTACTCCAGATATTGCCGTGTTTATGTAACAGCTGATATCTTTGGAACCCAGCTTGCCTATGTTGAGGCCCAGCAAAAAATGTGCATGCAAACACATCTAGACAGGGTTATTGCTATTCTATGAGATTATCTTTACAATAAAAGTTTCCTAGGAACAGAAATAATATTTGAAAATATTTGATTAGTTGTTCAGAAAGGAGTTTCTGGAATGTTGCGACACCCCAAAAAAGCAAATTCCACTGCATTGAGAATCTTTGAATTTGGGACTTTTCTGTGCAAGAAACCTGACATGAGTTTTTTTTCCTTTCCTTCCTTCCTTCCTTCCTTCCTTTTTTTTTTTTTTTGCACAGAAAAAATGCAATTTTCTGTACGAGTAGACCACATGGAGTTTCTCACCCACAAACTGCGAAAGATTTTTGAAAAGTGCAAAGTTCTCAAGGATTTTCTTAGGGTGGGAAGCATTACTCATTGCTTCTTTCAAGAATAAAATTAGCCAAGATTTGCATTCCTAAAGTTTCCCATGGGTGCGGATGTGGAAAAGAAACCTTGTGCCCCCCTCGTACAAATTCTACCATTGTGCCTCAACTTGCAACAATGACTTTATATGAACAGGAAAAGAAATGAATTACACTAGTTTGAATAAAGAGAAAAGATTTGTGTATATCAACAAGATTCAAAGATGGTTATCTCCAGGATGTTATTTCTGGCAAGAAAAAGGGAACCCTTTGCTGCCAACCTTGCTGTTGCTTGCATGAACATGAGACAAAGAAAGTCAAGAGTCCCTGGACATTGCTAGGGGGTGTTAACTCAGTTAACACTAACATCTAGAGCCCTTTCAAACTAGATGTTTTCCACATTTCAATGAAAATTGGTCATCGTTTAATACAAATATATATTGTGGCAGTTTGCCACAGACATAGAGTTCCACAGTCTTGGTGCCACCAAGGTGTTTGTTATGGTAGACAAATACGTCATGAAGCCATTTAGGAAAGTTAGAAAGAGAAGACACATTTCATCCCCCATTGCTGTCTGGGGACTGAACAAGAGCGGGGACTGCGTGTAGAGGGAAACTCACCCTGAAATGTAGGAGAGAGATGCCTCCCTCGTCACTTTATAGGTCACCTGTACATTTCCCTCCCCTTGTATTGCACTTCAAATTACATGGACCCAATATAAATATCTGTGTGTGTGTGTGTGTGAGAGAGAGAGAGAGAGAGAGAGAGAGAGAGAGAGAGAAAGATTAGCTAATGTATATTTTTAAAAGTACAGTTAGCTTTCCACATTCTCTAGGGTTAGGAGCTCAGGACCTTTGTAAAAGTGGGGGGAAAAAAGAAAATACTAAAATGTGTGTGTTTTTGTCTGTGGGAAGGGAGCCAAGGCATGGTGGGGAGAACAGGCACCCAGGGTCCAAACTAGGTCAGGGATGAGAGAGACAAAATGGGTGGTGACCCTATACTTCCTCTGTTGCCCATCTCTTTCCTTGGGTGTCTGGTGGGGGGCACTGGGAGAGGGTTTGTAGTGCTGAGAAATCACGCTATGAGGAGGAACAGGAGGAGCAGAGGTGGGTTTTTAAAGGGCTGCACAGCCTGATCAGAGCTGCTGAGAGGGAAGGTTTCATTGCAAAAGAAGTACCCGAGTTGGATGGGCAGGGTCAAAGAAAATCTGTGAAAGTCAAACCCGTAAATGTGGAGGGCTAACTGTACTAATATTCACCCTACATCCAAGGATCTCAATAAAAAAATAAAATCAAACCGTTTAGAACAATTTAAAATGTGAAATAATAAAAGAAGTTACAGTTTAAGAACATATTGGACAGTATAACAGAGTAAAACAAGTTAAAATTGTTAGAACCACATGTGTTTACAACAACTGGATACAATCATATTTAATTATTTTATCCAATTGTGCTTTTAACACTGTTAAAACTTTTGCAGACGTTTATCAGGGGCTGTTGCACACTACATAGTTATAGCACTCTGATTTCACTTTAACTGCTATGGCAACATTCTATGGAATCCTGGAGTTTTTAGTTTGGTGAGGCACTGGAGCTCTCTAGCTGATCATTTTAAGTACCCCACCATGAACTGCAAACCCTGGAATTCCAGGATGGAACCATAGCAGCTGAAGTGGAATCCAAGTTCTATAACTGTATAGTGTGAAAAGGCCCCATAAATTTCCTTAACGTTCTGGTTAATCATTCTGCATGTTGGCAGCTATGCAAGCTGAAACCTAGGCCCTTTTTGCACAGCATTTGCCATGCGAAAGGGCCCCTGGAGCGTTGTGTGATTGTGAGGAGCAATCCACATGACACACTCACAATCACGTGATGCTCCAGGGTCTGGCAGGCACCGATCGTGCACTTTTTCATGTTCGGCTGCAAGCCGAAAATGGTGCACGATCACGCATCGCTCTGAGGCCCTGTGCGCACTTCCCGTGTGTGCAGAGCTCTGGAGCCGTGTCGCTTGCGCTTCGTGCCTCAGCGCAGCCTGGGAAGCTCCCAGGCTGCACTGCAGAAGGAAGAGGACGAGCTCTCACACAAGCAGGCAGCAGCTGTGGAGCTGAAGGAACCGGGACGCGAGAGCTTCTCACTAGAGGCTGCTCGTGCGATCCCCGCATCTCAGCACCGAAAACAGGTAAGCTGCGGAAAGGGCCCTAGTTGTGTGGTAGGACAAAAGCTTGCATGATTAAAGTGCTGATACTTATGTTTACTATAATTCGCCATTCCTTTCAGATTTCCCTCTTCCCTCTGAGCATAACTGCAATCCTCATAGTAGTGGCAGTGTGGAGATGGTTATTTCCAGCATCAATATATTGCGGTGAGCTATCACTATTGTATTGAAAATTATTTTGGGGTAGCAATATAAACATAACTACATACATACATATACACATACTGTTATAGCCTTTTTGTCAGTGGGGCAGCCATCGATACAGCTGACAGCTTCCATGTCAGTCAGGCAGGCTGTCTGCTCTGGATTTCAGTCTAAACTTTAAGGGAGCTATCTGTGGTGGTGCTGAATTTTCTTGTCTTTTTTTTTTTTTTTTTTTTTTTTTTGTGGCAGGAAGGGTCCAGTGGGATGCATCTGTAGCCCAAGACAGTCTAGGGTTATACACAGAAGCTCTTTAAGAGGAAAAGCATGACTGAAATAGGCTGAAGTATAACCACAAAAGGTATACTGAGCAAGGTCAAATGCCAGTTAAGGGATTATCAAAAGAATATGTAATTCAAGGAGAAAGCTGAAGTTCAGAAAACAGGGAATTTCACACAGTGCCAAGTGGAAATCATGGAGCTGTTGTTCTGTAGCAAAGAAATGGCCTTAGGTGTGCTCATTTATAGCCATCTGTAAATCAGCACAGTTAACCTAATTAGATCAGCGTTATCCTTTTAAGGCAGGTCAAGACCTTTTCTGAGCATTTGTTGCTGCTATTTCATCTACAATATTCAGACGAATAACGGGACTCTACCTCTAATTTCTTCTCTTCAAGGTCTTCTTTGGATGGTTTGGATGGTTCTGGCTCTGTTTCTAGGACAGAACTATCAGCTTCCTCAGACCCCAAGCAGAGCAGCTGGTTTCCTCTGGGTTTGACAGGAATCTGTTACATAGGCCATTTCCACACTACAGTGTTATAGTGCTATTATTCCACTTTCAACATCCTGTGGAATTCTGGGGTTTATAGTTTACTGAGGCCAAAGAGCTCTCTAGCTGAGAATGCCCCTCTCTAAACTGCAAACCCCAGGGTTCGATAGGATGTTCAAAGTGGAATAATAGCACTATAACAATGTAGTGCAGAAATGGCCCTTGACAGTACTCTTCCTCCTCCTCACCTGAGGAGGCCTCCTCCAGTTAGGAAATGATATCTATCTTCAAAAATTGGTTCAGCACCCTAACTAGCTACATTAAAATTTGAACTAAAACCTAGAGTGGGTTCACTTCCCCACTGACTTGGGAGTGACTAGCCACCACTGCACACACATGGAGATCAATCCAAATGAATGTATTTTTGGACTCTCCTTGATGGTATGGCTGTGAGAATTGTCATGAAGAGCATCTACTCTTTACATTGACCACTTGTCCATTGATGATGCCCTTGCTTTATCAGCCTGTTGGAGATTTAGGCTCAGAAGAAACAAACTTTTGTTCCTGTGTGACTCCTAGCTGGGTCAGGCAACACATGAATTTCTCATAAGCACATATATATCCAGGTATGATGACATGCAATAAACAAACCACAATAAATCCAATTAAAATGCAGTCCTGTTTTGTCCATGCAGTCTTCACCATAGCTAGCTAACCTGAGTTTTGGAAGCTGTTATGTGAATGTGCCTGAGAGTTGGGGCCATGGGCGAATTGGAGTGTTGTACAATGGAAGGTTTCCTCTGAGCGCAAGCTTAATATCATTACTTAACGCAGGGGCAACTGTGTGGGAGTTGGAAATATATTGTAGCATGGTGGAAAGTGGGTGGAATGAAGAGCCACACAAAACTGCAGTTAAGGCTAGACCTCTGATAATTCAGAGATGATTGTTAAAATGCACCCCAGCTCACACTGCCTTTCCAGTTTTTAAAAAATAGAAGTTTCTCTTTTAAAATGTTAAAGTTTTCTCTTTTCAAAGGTGAATGGATAGATAAACAATACTTACAGCACCAAAACTTGCCTGAAGTGTAGGAACAGAGTCAGCAAAACAGGTAACCAAAACTCTGGTTGAATTCCAGATACGCCCACCTGCTGTTTGCAAAATAAATGTAGGAGGAAGCTGGGTTCATGTTATGAGGGAAAGAAAAGTCTCCGCTTGTACGTCTCTGCCATCCATGTATTTAGATCTGTGACCTTAGCAAAGACACATCGTCTGTCTCTTGAGCAAAGATGCAGTGGGGAAATATGTAGAGAATGTTACCTTTCAGCATTCTCTACATGAACAACCCATGTGCCATTTTTACTAAGCTACAGTCTTCTACTCTATCTAGGGGTCAGTGAATTCTTCAGTGTAAGGGACCATATTGTAGGCAGCAACTGGAAGAACACATGACTGCTGAGCTCTCAGGGATCTGTACTGAAGCAGGACATGGGAAAGCTGGTTTGTGGGCTACAACTCCCATAAGCCCTCCAGGCAGCAAGAGTTCTGAGGGGATTCTGAGAGCAGCAGTCTGTTACCCTGTTTTCTGGGGGTCCCGGGAGGGACACCAAATTGCTCTCAAAGTTATACAAGTTGGGGAAATTAGTCAAAGAACACAAGTTAGCACTGCAAGAGGCAGGGTAACGTAGTGAGATCTTGAACCCAATGTCTACGGGGTCAGGCCAAGTCAAGGAGCACACCGGAGTGAAATAACAAATGTGAATTTTATTAAAAATACAATCAATCGGTGTATGCAACACAAACACACAGAGAAACTATAGAAATAAAGGTTGGAGTGGGATAGAGGGATTTTTAGAGGAGTTGTTGGTTTGAGTAATACTACACCTGTCCTGAAGCCCGGTCGGAAACGGAGAAGCTGGGGAGCATGGATCTCAGCACGTGGAGCTGAGGGGAAGGCTCGCTGGACAAAGTGACAGCAAGGCGGGGTGGAAGCCAAGAGCGATCCGAAGAAGCGCTCAAAATCAGGGGTTTTTATAAGGAGAATTGTGTCCGCAGGCTAGTTTGGACTTGGGGAAAACAATGGATTTGGGGCTGGAGACAAAGCCTCTGAAAGGTCATAATTTGAATGATTGAATTATAGCCAAATTGTCAATACGATAGCCGGTATGCAAACGCGGAGTACTTGAGCGTTGTATAGTCAGATCATCAAGCTGCCAGCGCGGGGCAGAGGATCTTTTGAAAGTTGCGTGCATACATAATTGAGTACTTGCCTTGAGGTCTCCTGAAGCTGCGAGTCGGCTATTTCTGGCCTGCCTGTATTGTGTTGTAATATTATGGCGATTATCGGCCGAGCCTGTATGCGTGCTTGTCTGGGGGCCTCGCAAGCACGTGGAGGGGAATGGGTATGTGAAGCCGAATTAGTGATATCAAGAGATATCTTTTTAATATCCCCCAAGCTCGGGCTAGCCAGGGCAGTAACAAGTCCAGAAAACTAACCTTTCCAAGCTTTCTTCAGTGCTAGGCCAAATCATTGTACTCCCTGAAGCTGAACTCCAAACTCTAAAGAAATCTTGATGCACCATTCAGACGCTAATTCTTGCCTACATCTGCTCTCTGCCCCCTCTCCTTTACAGTGCTCCATGAGGCAAGCAGATTTGCTCTGTTCAAAGAACTTGAAAATGTTACTTTCTTGTACTATGACTCCCTCACAATCACCCAGCAAGTGAGGCCAGTGGTTTTAGATACAATGACTGCAATCCCATATGGCTTAGCACAGCATTGTAGTTCTGCATATGAACCTATGCTGTGTATGTGGAATGTGCCTTCAAGTTGCCTGTAGACTTATGGTGATCACATAGATTTCACAGGGTTTTTTCCGGCGAGGAATACTCAGAAGTGGTTTTTGCAGTTCCTTCCTCTGAAATCTAGCCCAGTGGTTCTCAGACTGTGGGGAGGGACCCTCAGCAGTGGTATGATAGCTGCTCGGGGGCGGGGGGCACAAGAAAAGTCACTCTGCAAGTATAGCAAATGTGAAAAAGAAGGGCAAGCCTGTCTGTGTGTGCACGTGTGTATGCATGCACCACTATGGACTGACTGGTCTCTGTAAAAGAGCAACATAAAACATCTTTGCTTATTTTTCCTTCCTCCAACCTCAGACATAGCAAAAATCGGCTTCCCTTTTTGATGCTTTTCCCACTCAGCTCTCCAAAAGTTTCATCATTGGCTCAGTGGGCGCATACCCCTTAGCAATGATGAGAACTCAGCGTTAAGACAGAGGGCACATGTGGTACAAGGAGCCTGTGTGAGATAAGAGGAGAAAGAGGTATAGAATAAGTTATGGGGTGAGGGGAGAGCTAGGTGGAGTAGGGGGTGAAACATGCTCGTGTAGATGTAGAGGGTGGTCACAGGGCTAAAAAGTCTGAGAACTCCTGATCTAGTATACAGCACCTAGCATTTATTGGCAGTCTCCCACCCAAGAACTAGCCATGTCTGACCCTGCTTAGTTTCTAAGATCAGATGGGATCTGGTGCCTTTAGGGTATTTAGACCCATAGACCCATGCTAGACTGAGCTATATACCACTCCCTGCACTCACCTCCATAGTTCACCTGTGCCTCAAAGGGAAGAGCAGAATTGGAGAAGCACCTGGCTAAGTTCCTCTAGCCAGACAGAAAATGATCCCATCAGTATTGATATTTGCTGAGTCCCCTGGAGGTCCCAGCATTGCTGTACTAATTTCATGTTTGGCTACAAGGACTTAGCCAGACAATTCTCTGATCCTGCCCACTCCCCACAAGGCACAGAACGGCCCTGGGGGAGGCTTCAGAGGCTGTGCAGTAAGTCTTGGGGGGACTTTGGGTGCTGTGATGAGAGGAAGGAAATACCAAGCTCCACAGAGATCAAAAAAAGACATATACAAGTGTATGGGAAATGTACATGTCTGAATGCCACTAACAGGATGCCAGCTTATATATGGAGGGCCTCCTCCAATCCCTCCGTGCCATCCTACCAATCTATCTATTTTTTTGCCACTGCCAAAGTTGGACCTCCATCATAAAGGAAATAAGAGCCAAATATCTTTATGAAGGAAGAAGGTTGGAAAATCCATTATCAAATCC
Source organism: Cyclura pinguis (assembly GCA_030412105.1). Classification (NCBI taxonomy): domain Eukaryota; kingdom Metazoa; phylum Chordata; class Lepidosauria; order Squamata; family Iguanidae; genus Cyclura; species Cyclura pinguis. Next base: position 343,546,398 of record CM059599.1, read on the forward strand.
CCTCCGCTAGGGTCAGAGCTGTGATTTGAACCTCAGAGGAGAAATCTAGCTTATTATCTGGCTCTTGGAGGGCTGTTCAAAGGACTGCAGGACTGAAGCCTTAATTTCTTAAGATATTGTACTCATCTCTTATTAATAAGCGCCATATTTTATCAAACCATTTTGTTATAGATAGGTCTTTGAAATGTTTCCAGTGTAGGCCAAGATAATTTGAGTAGCTGAGTTTATGAGTTCAGATGACATAACAAATCCTGTCAAATATGTGGAGATCCATAAATAGTCAGGTGCCCATTGCAATTACATCTTGAGTGGTTCTAGAGACTTACCAGGTTCTAGAAGTATTTGATATCTGCTGAGAGACTTAATTGTTGGATTCATCCCACCAGACAGATAGATCTTGGAACATGTCACACATGAATATTGTTTGATAAAGTTGCCTTTTTAGGTTATAATTTCCAAAATCGGGCCAGCCATAGAGCGTTGCCAGTGACACAGGTTCTGGGAGTTTTAGTCCAACAAAAAGAGCTCCCCATTTCTCTCTATGACACGTAGAGACTATGTCTCTGCATCTATCTCCGCTGAAAGGCAAATGCTCTTTACAAAGATTATGTAGCAGGGTTGGTAAGCAATAAGTTTTGGTAAGCACTGTGAAAAGGTTTTTAACCACAAACTTAATATTCAGAGAAGAAGCATTTTCCATGTTGATTAACCAATTCTCCAGACTGATTTCCCTTCCTATGCCATTTGCTCATGTGGGACAAGACATGTTGCTTAAGTCTTGGACAAACTTGGTGCGTCTGCTGAAGTTTCTCCATGGTTTAAATCTTTCACCTTTTCCTTCCTAGGTCTTTCTACAACGTTGATTTTACACCAAATGAAACAATTTTAGAAACTAAAGCAGTGCCATCAGCCTTTTTCATGTTCAGTCCTTTTCCTCTTGTTGTCAAGCACTGCTGGATATTGCCATTGGAGGGGATAAAAGAGACCTGACATGAACCAGACAATGTCATGAACTCTAAAACTCTTGTTAATTTCAAAGAGAAAGATTTATTTGATTTTACTTATTTAACTATTTATATGTTTATGTCCAAAGATCTCAGGGCAGTGTACAACCCAAATCAATCAGAACTATTTAATACAATTTGTAATGTGGACGAGTGACAAATACTTTACAGTCTACAAATGTATTAAACAACCTTGCAAATTAAAGTAGAACAGTTAAGATCAAACTAGATGAAATAATTAGTTCCCAAAGAGTTTTTAAAAAATCCATGTGTTGCTGAACAGAATTTAACATCTATGCCAATGGAGCCTCGAAGGGGAGGGCATTCCGTAAGTGGTGTGCCACAACTTTGGAGGCTTTTAAACAGAGGCTGGATGGTCATCTGTCAGGAATGCTTTGATGGTGTATTCCTGCATGGCAGGAGGTTGGACTCAATGGCCCTTGTGGCCTCTTCCAGCTCTATGATTCTAGGAACTGAGAAGGTTCTTTCCTATAGCCTTACATACCTGTTTTATATACTGGTAGGACATAGTACTTTGCTTAATGTATTCCACACTTCATTCTACACTACATTCCTTATTACATTCCTTGAGTAGACCTCACATCTTGGAATGCCATATATAGGGAGAGGCACTCATTCAAGTATTATTTAGGGCTTTAAATGTTATCACCAGCACCTTGAATTCAGACTAGAAGTCACTGGAACACAATCAAAGTTTTTTTTAACAGAAGCAGCAAGAAGTAAGCAAATAAATAAATAAATAAATGCAGCTCTGCAGAAGCAAATATTTTGCATTAGTTTCCTTTTCAAAATAAACACTTATTTTCACTTGCAGTGGACTTACATTATTTTGACTTGCCATGTGGAAAGCCTTTTGTAAAACCATTTCCAATGAGCAGAGGTGACTTAATAAAGATGGCTGGAAAGGTGAGCATCTGCCTATTTTCCTATGCCTTTGCTATTATTACATGATAGCTAATACTCAGTTTCTGACCTACCAGTGTTTCACTGCTTAACTTCAGAATGTGCTGACTACATATTGATACACATACATCAATAACATGTGTGACATGAATAGCTAGCTCACACACTACAATATATTGCCAAAATGTAAGAACAGTCCACAGTACAGTTGAAATCATGGTATGATGAAAGCAACACAAGGGTTTGTTCATTGAGTGCACGGATGCAGCATAGGCCATGACAACAGTAGAAGAAACAATGTGTGTGCTTAGTAGCCAGCCAGTCTGTAGGCTGTGTTGCAATCATAGCTGGGACATCTGAATTGGGAAGTTGGAAGGAATGTTTAGACAGTGTGTCTGTGTGGGGAAACCCCCAACATTCTTCCCATTATTCACTGTAAAGTCATACTTAGAAAGATATCAAACATGAGAAATGTAGAGAAATTACTTTATAAAGCAAATGCTATATAAGTGCTTGAGAAAGGTGGGAAAGTGTCGATTCATCTTCCAGTGCTGTTGGTGTTTTAATACAGCACTGAGTCAAAAGGCATTATTGGAGGATCCTTTAGATGTCCAAAGGACTAAATATACTTTCATGCAGATGTTCCGGAAATCTGAGCTCAGAGGGGAATCAGTTGCATGGGGATCTTCATTTCTAGTACAACTTTTAATTTTATTTTAAATTTTGAGTAGGGTTGCAAACTCTAAATAAATCACAGCAATATTTATTCAGGAAAAAAGTCCCCACTAAATTCAGTGAAATATACTTGGTGCTGCATTTTAAAGATTTAATCTTATATTTCAATTAGCCTTGCAATACATTGATAGAGAATAAAAGTCATGAAAGGAGACACACAGGAAGGCTTATTGGAAAACCTGCTTTTAGGCTTCCAGTTTTCCTTTTAGTTACTTAATTAAAATGCTTTTCCTTTTGGTTGCATCCAAAGGTGGTTTTCCTCAATCTGAGAGCAAGACTGTTACAGCTTTTCAGATCCTCTGAAGATGCCAGCCACAGATGCAGGCGAAAGGTCAGGAGAAAATACTAATAGAACACAGCCTTAAAGCTTGGAAGGGTGCTTTGAGGGTATTCCTGCATGGCAGGGGGTTGGACTGGATGGCCCGTGTGGTCTCTTGCAACTCTACATCTCTATGATTCTACGGTCAGGGCTGTCCAGCAGTGGAATATGCTGCCTCGGAGTGTAGTGGAGTCTCCTTCCTTGGAGGTTTTTAAGCAGAGGCTGGATGGCCATCTGTCAGGAGTGCTTTGAGGGTGTTCCTGCATGGCAGGGGGTTGGACTGGATGGCCCCGGGGTCTCTTCCAACTCTACATTTCTATGATTCTATGAAAACCCACAGCAACCTATGGATTCTGGCCATGAAAGCCTTTGATGTTACAGCTTTACTTCTAATTACAAAAACTACAGACAAGTACTTAAAGCTGAAAGTGCTCACTTGAAATTCATATCAGTACAGGTTTTTCATATCAATGTAGGTTTTTCATAATACTGCTGGGATGGGAAACATTATTTTAATCTGTTACTATAATTGGAAATACTTTGTGGTCTCAAATTTGAGGAGGAGGGGGAAGGAGGAAGAGGAAGAGGAGGAGGAGGAGGAGGAGGAAGGGAACATATTAAATTGGCATTTTCTCCCCAAAATGGATGGTATTTTGACCATCAAATAACAATTTACCTTCCCCTCTAGACTAACTGTCTCTATTGTTCAGACTCCTCATCAGGGCACCAGCTATGACAAGTCAATTTGTTTGTGAATCGGAGAAGACTTATTGGGCAGGGGATCAGAAGGGGAGTGGAATTCCCACCCATATAGCGATGATTCATATGTGGAAGCAAGAGTTGCATCATTCAGCCCAGTACAAGCATACAGCCGCAGATTCCCTCACTGCCGCTGGTATGGGGAAAATGATAGCATGGAAGCAATAAACCACCCAGCAATAGCAGTTGGTGGCTTCCATGTCAGGAGGGAAGCAGTGGATCTACTCCAGGTTTTAGCCCAGGTTTTAAAGGAGCAATCTGAGTTCTGAACCCTATTCCTCAAAGAAGTTCATCACTTTGGAGAACTCTTTCAAAGTTCAGAGTAGACTCACTGCTCCATTGACATGGAAGCCACTGGCCTCCACTACAAACCAACAACCATTCACTTGCTTGACATTGAATGATGAACCTCTTACCTTGACCATGGCCTCTTGACAGTAATAATTAAGGCTGAGAGTTCTTCCCACTTTCAAGTGATCAGTAGTTCCCACTAGCAAGCAGTATCACCATCCTGCCACTGGTCGTGTTTATTATGAATATAAATAGGGACTCAGAGTAGGTATGTTTTGTTTCACCCATTTGTCTGGTTAAATTTCAGCAGAACCTTCTCATCTCTGACTTTAATTATTGCCTTCAAACTTTTATTTTAATTCTTTACTATTTCCAATAAGCTGCCACCTCCAGTGCCCTGAATATATTTAAAATACTTCTTTTTGTACTTAGGATACGTTTGCATTTTGTATGGGCAGGCTTGGCCCTACCATTAGGCTGGGTCAATTGGGGCAGGAAAAGGAATCAGAAAATTTGCAGAGTTTGGAAAAACTGAAGTACAGTTCAGGAAGCAGGTTTTGAATATCATGAAAGGGCAGTAAATGTTTAATTAATTTAACTTGTTAATATTGCACTTTTATTCTGAAATAAGTGCTTGAGGAATTTTCTGCCTCTGTATGCAAAACAACCTGTATACATGTATAAATAGATATATTTTGTTTTAATGTACAGTTGTCCCACTTTGTTACATTGTTTGCAGTTCTTCCCTCCATCAGTTTATTCTGCAGATTATCTAAACCAGGGCTTCTCAGGCTGTGATGTAGGGGACTGGTAATGTTTGTTCTCTAACATAATAGGAATGGACACCATGCCCATTAGCTACAATTGTTTCTTTCTTTCCTGGAACCTCTCCATAGACTGGCCTGTGGTATGGCACTGCTCTGCAGGCCACCACTCTGAGTAGCACTGATCTAAACTATCCCCTATTCAGACCTCCTTTGAGTGCTCATGGGCAGAAGAATGGAGCAGCATTACATTCATGGCCTGACCTCTGATGTCACATGCGTTTCTGAACCTGCCCTCTGTCTGCAAGCATATGCATTGTGATATCTGCAATAGAGAGAGAACTCCCACATCTGAGTTGGAATCTTTCCAGACACTGTACTAAATACATGTCAAAAGGGCAAGATTAGAGGCACACGGATATTTGAGATGCTGCTTGTGGTACAGCCCCACTACCCCTTCTCTCTGAGGCTGGGAACTTTACTTTTCTTTTCTTTTTTAACTACATCTTCCAGAATCCCCAAATCCCCTTCCCTTATAGCTTAGAATCCTCACTTTTTCTGTGGGGGTGTGTGTACTATAACTCTTAGGGTTTCCTAGCTTGGGGTTTCTGGAAGTTGTAGTTCTGGAGTTGTAACATTAACTCAGAAAAAGTAATGTTTCCAGGCTCTTAAAGAAAGAGCTGTCCTGTTTTCTGATCTGGAAGCTTTCTGCTCAGTGTGAGTTGTGTGGCTATTTGCAAGCTGGTTATGCCTATTTCTTCACGATACAAGCCTCCCAGCACACAAATACTTTGGCATTCAAAATGGGCTTACAGGTTTGGGTTCAAGTAAGATTCTGAGCATACAACTTCCCAATGCTGACCTTCCCATGCCTCATGGGATGCAGCCCCCTGAATCTTGGGGGCAGGGAAAGGTTGCAGGCTGAGTGGGAAGATCCCACCAGAATGGGGGAGCTGGACAGGCAACCACAGATACAGGAAATTTAACACATAGGAACTTTGAACAGAGAGATGCTGAATGGAGCTATGGCTTCCCTTTAACAGGCCTTCTTTATTAGTCTGAACTTTGAACAGAGAGGGCCAAGGGGATTTCCCTACTTCCTAGCATGGCTGGTTTTGTCTGCCTGGTTCCTGTTTAAGTTTCTATCTCTGGGGTACATTTAGGCTTATTCCAATCACTGCAATCATAAAACATTTCTTGGTTGGGAGCTAATGCAGGGGTTCCTAACTATGCTCCAGAGACTCCTCCAGGTTTCAGGGGGTACATGAAACCTGTGCAAGAGAAAGAGGAAGACGGAAAAAAAAACCCTTATTTTTCCTTCAGTTTCCTTCCTGTTAGTTTTAATCTCTTCTTTTACTGCCATTCCCTTTTCCTTGTGTGTCCTGTCTTATTTAGATAGTAGGCGTGAGGGCAGGGGACTGTCAAATTAACACTTCATAGACTGTTTAGAGAGCCTTTGTGGCTGAAGAATGGGCTACAAATACTCTAAATAAGTAAATAGATAAATAGAAAAAGAAAGAAAGAAAGAAAGAAAGAAAGAAAGAAAGAAAGAAAGAAAGAAAGAAAGAAAGAGTTTAATTACATTTTTTGGGGGGGGGGACAGTAATAACTTGCATCAAATTCTCACAAGAGTCCATGACCAACAACAAACAAAAATGGGGAAGAACCACTATTTTGGTGTGACTGGAGGGCTCTGCTTCCTTTCTTCACTTGTTTCCCTAGAAACTGTCATGCCTTCCTTTCCTTCCTGATCTCTTCCCAGTAATGGGGAAAGCAGAAGAAGGGTTTTTGTTTTTTTGACAAGATAATCAGAATAAGGTTGATTCATTTTGTCAGAATTTTTGGACTCCAACTCTCAGTTAGGTTTGCTAGGTTGGTATCTTCTCAGGCCTTGAGATTTTAAAGAAAAACTTAAAAAGAAAAAAAAACTCTAAGGGAAGAACAAAACTGAGAACAGTCCACTGAGGGGTGGTCATGTTTCATGGTCATGTAGTGCTGACTGACTCGTGAATAGAGCAAAACTGGCAAACCCACCACCCCTGGAGCAGAATGCAGTGGCAGAAACCCTGAAGAGAAGCATATCACGCTGTAATACTATGCTTCAGGTCGTACTAACTCCAGCGATGTTAAAAACTTCCACAGAACTCCATAAAATCCCCAGCAGTAACTCATGACCTGGACTCATCCTGTGATCCTGCTGCTGTTCATTTCCTTTTCCCTGAAGCTATACTAAAGGCTTTCCATTCAAGTCACTGCGTCTTAAAATCTGAAAGGGACATGGGTGGTTTTCTTAAAATAGTTACATCACACACAGAAGTTGTGTCTGCAAGTGCCAATTATGCTGGAAAGACTTCTGGTGACACAGGCAGTTCCTGTAGTCCAAATGAATCAGAAAAGGGGGTGGGGTAGGAAAGAGTGTCAGAAAATCTGCAGCGCTTAGAAAAGGTACTTTTTTGGATCTGATCTTCTCAAATCTGCCAGGAAGCACGCTTGCTACAGAGATCCTCTGTATGGGATGGCTTGCTTGTGATTCTCCACATGTTGCTGGACTTCAACTCCCATCAGCCCTAGACAGTGTAGCCAATTGTGAGGAGTGATGGAAGTTGCAGCCTAACACCCTCTAAGGATTCCAAGGTTGGCCATTCCATATTTAATGCAACATACATGGATGAACAGACATACAATCACAGTCACAACACAAGACATACCATGGATTGCTTATACGTGCAAACATGTCAATAGAAAGGAAGAGAGCATAGAGACGGGGAACTTATGGTTCATCATCCATAATTAGCAAGGCTAAGAAGTGGATACTGTGGGAACTGTGATCTAACAAGATCTGGGGGTCCTCAACTCCCTAGCTTTATGGTAATGGTAAAGGATCCTTCCCCCACTCCCTTGGGAATATGAGGAAATCATGTCAGGTAGCAGACAATGAAGGGTGTAAAGGTGAGGGCTGTGTACACTACACAGCTGTCTTCCTCAGGTCCTCAAGAGATTTCACTCTCCTTCACTGTGACAGAAAGTGTCCTACCACTGGTAAGTAAGAGTCACAATTGCCATGTTAGCCACCTTTTGTACATGGAATGTAATGGAACCATGTTGTACCTCACCACATGTGCATGTATATACTAGCACTCCTCTCTTCAGGCTGTTTCACACTCACACACACAAAAGTGTAACCCTCCTCCCTCCAGCCCTTCCTCCCCTCCACCCAGCTCTAGATAGCTCTATGACTGCTCCACATTCTTCAAAGAGTTCTCTCACATAAAAGAGAGAGAAAAGAAGATGGGGAAGGAAGGAAGAAAGGAAGGAGCGAGCAAGTAAGCAGAGTGAGAGAGGGAAGGAGAGAAAGACCAGCAAGAAGGAAAAAGAGTGAGGTGAAGAAGAGAAAGAGGAGAGTGAAAGAAAAAGGCCATTTCTGCAATAGACTGTTACGGTGCTATTTTTCCACTTTCAACATCCTATGGAATCCTGGGGTTTGCAGTTTAGGAAGGGGCCGCAAAGGCTTAGGGTTTTGAATACTAGCAAAGCTGGATACCTCTGCTGGTACTGCTGCAAGACAGGGATTTTGTGACCTGTCTGGATCTCTTCTAACTCTGTTAATCTCATCTTTGAGATTCCTGTGAATGGGGTTTTTTTTTCCCAGCACTGATAGCTGTCTGAAACACTCCAAGCCACAGAGCTGGACATGTTAATGGTTTGGACATAGTTGCCCACTATTTGCTAGAGAGATGAGCTGATGGTTTTCAACAGCTAGTTCTTGACAGTGATTGAGAAAGTACCCAGAGGCAAATCTGGAAGATAACTATTTTGGAGAAGAAAGTATGCCATTGTCTGTTCCATCCCTCCTTCCTCTTCTCCCTTGGTACTCAGGATGAAATCATCACTCTGTGTGTAAAAGGTTAGACCCAGAAGTTGTTGTGCTTTTTTTTTAAATAGTAGTAGACTAAAAAGTTTTGTGTGTAGACCCAAGAGACAGGGATTATGGCTTTAGGGATTATGGCTGACCAGCTACAAATCTGATGGGAAAACACAGAACTTTGGAAAATCATTTGCTGTGTTTAGCACTGTTCTTAAATGAATGTTCACATTGTGTTTTTAACAGATAGGAGGTACTGGGCATCTTAACAAGTATGCCTCAGGCCATCAAGGATCCTCTTCACAGATTCAAAAACCACTGAGCTGGAAGGGTTGCCTGAGAGGTCATTTTTCCAACCTCCAGTACTTCAATACTTCAGTCCTGGCCATCCTTTCCTGTTAGCAAATTCCTGCTAAGGCCTCTAATAAAATTCCTAGCCTATCAAAAGTTGCTGGCCTGCCAATGTGAGTTTTCCAGGGGTTTGTAGGTTCCTATGAGATCTAAGATCTCACAGGAGCCTGGAAGGTCCCTTGAGAAGCCTTCCTCCCGCTACACTTGAATCGAGCTCTATACAGGCCTAGCACACACATTGCAGCTAGCTGACTATTCCTTACTGTTATTTTTGAAATCCTATCAATGTTAGCTGGAAAATGACACCCAGCAGCATCCGTTCAAACCAGCTTTGCAATGTACAGCTGAAAGGGTTAAAACCTTAGAACTGCAGTTGCTTAAGTAGAAAAATAAGGAAAAATAAGGCGAGCAGATGTATCCTTTATCTTATCAGAAGGCTTAGGTATGAGCTTAGCTATGCAGGGAACCTGGGGAGTTTTTTTAGGTCAGCACAACCCAGTGAGAGTACTCCCCTGGTACCGAAATACATCATTTTGAAAGCTGTAACCTGTCTGTAACCTGTAAACTGTTCATATATGGTCATATTTTAATCATTTCCTGTACCTGTTTACTAGAGTGTATAAAAGGTAAGCTGATACCTGACTCTAGGCTCTCTCGGTCTTTTTGGAAGACTGAGATCCCTGCGCAGTAGAATAAACTCCTGTTTTCTGAAATCGCTGGTCTCAATTCTCTGGCTGCCCACAACACAGCCATTACTTCCTGCACAAAAGACTTAACCGTTTTATACTTGCGTAGTTAACTTCATCAGTGTATTTTTCTTGATGAGTTTCCTGCTGGTTTTCAAAGATTTCAAATCAGCTGTGACAAAACTGTGCCAAGCAAAGGAGTTTACTTATAAAAATAATATAGCGCAAAATTCTCAGATATCCAATTCATCTCCAGAGATACTAATTAATATCCCTGGCTGGGCTTCATTTCATCATTAAAAATGGCAATTTTGAGAATACCCATGCACACAAAAAACAATTTTTTAGAAATATCTGGAATTTGGCTGTTGTTTCATAAACAATTACATCTTATCTCTGTTGACAACAGGATTTGACTTTTATCCTGCCTTTCTCCCAAAAGTGGAAATCAGGGTGGATCACAGTATAATTAAAATCAAATCAAGATTAAAAAAACCAGACAAAACATTACAATGCTAAAAAAAAAATTAAACAAATTAGAATATTAATATCACTGAATTGAAAAGGGATTTAAAACACCTTTTAAAAGTATAGAACCAGTTTTTTAAAAGTCCCTTTGTCAGTTGCTAAAAGACTGCCTGAACATCATCATTACCATCATCATTTTTGCTGCTAGCACAAGGACAAAAAGGAATTGACCAGGCTAGCCTCTGTAACCAGGGAGTTTTTCAACTTTCTCTTATCCCCACCAAATGTGCCTGGAAGGGTGGTAGAACTGATAGGGCCTTTTGGCTCCGCACTGTTGTAGTGCTATTATTCACTTGCAACATCTTGTGGAATTCTGGGATTTGTGTTTTACTCAGGCCAGAAAGCTCACTGGCTGAGAATTCCAAGTGTCCCTCCCTGAACTGCAAACCCCAGGATTCCATAGGATGTTGCAAGTGGAATAATAGCACTATGGGCCTTTCCGTCCTACACGGTTATAGTGCTATTATTCCACCTTCAATATCCTATGGAACCTGGGGTTTGCAGTTTAGGGAGGGGCATTTAGAAAGCTCAATCAGAGAGCTCTTTGGCCTCAGTAAACTACAAATCCCAAAACTCCACAAGATGTTGAAAGTGGAATAACAGCACTATAACAGTTACGGTGAAAAAGCCCTATAACAGTGTAATGTGGAAAGGCCCTTAATTAAGTCCAAACTACCTCCATACTTTGAACTCAATCTGCAGAATTTGAAGTAAGCTAGAGTTAATGGAGGAAACAAGAGGAAGAAAGAGAAAACAGGGGCCCTTTTCGCACCTTACCCGGTGTTGCTGGAGTCATGAAGGGATCACGCGAGAAGCCTCTTCTGAGAGGCACTTGTGTCCCCTCTGCTTCCCCTCTGCATCAGCTCCGTGCTGACCGGAAGGAAGCGTGAGTGCTCCGCTCCTTCTTTCCGCAGTGCAGCTGGGTACTTTCCCAGGCTGTGCTGGGGGAGGAAGCATGATGTCCGCATGTCTGGAGCCTCCGCACGCAAGGTAAATGTGTGTGGGGCCCGGGAGGGACGCACAATCACGCATCATTTTCGGCAATGAGCCGAAAATGATATAATGCGTGATCGCTGCCTACTGGCCTTGGGAGCATTGCGCAATTGCGAGGACATCATGTGAAACGGTCCTCGCAATCGTGTGAAGCTCCTGAGGCCATTTTGCAACAGGACCGGCATGCGAAAAGGGCCTGGCACATTTTAAAATCAGCTGAAAGGTGAGATGACAGAAGATAGATGGGGCCTATCTCTGCCAAAGCAGGAGAGTTGGAGGGTTTGGGTCAATGCAAGCTGTCTCTCTTGATCTTGTCATGTTCTTCTGATTCATACTGCTCTCCTTCCTATCCCTACTTCCTCTTACCACATCATTTCTTGCTACCAATAAAGACTCTAGTTCCCCCCTCCCCCAGGCCAATCAAATACCAGATTTGAAATGAGTGATTCTTGATCAGAATCTGGTGGTCAAAGGAGTTCATTTACCAAACCATGGCGTATCAGTTTCTTTTCTGTCACCAGGAAATGTCAAGACATGACTTTTGATCATAGTAAAGAAAAGAAAGGGAAGAATGGGAATAACTCTGACTCAGAATGACATGGCCCGTAATCATTTCCATACGGCCAAGATCCAATGCAAAGCAGTAGGGACTTAAGCCTTCCTCTGGCTGAGTCAGTGTTCCTTATGTAAACCTATCCTGGCTCAGGTTCAGGGGCAAGGATTGCTGGAAACCTGTGAATAGGCCACCAAGAACCTGACAGTACAAGCCTTTGATTCAAAAAAGACTTCCTATCTCTTTAAGGAAGGAAGGGGGTCATAGAATCATAGAATAATAGGGTTGGAAGAGACTGCAGGGGCCATCCAGTCCAGCCGCTTGCCATGCAGGAACACACATCAAAGCATTCCCAACAGATGGCCATCCAGCCGCTGCTTAAAAACCTTCAAAGAAGGAGACTTCACCACACACCTAGGCAGCATATTCGATTGCTGAACAGCTCTGACTGTCAGGAATTTCTTCCTGAGGTTTAAGTGGAATCCCTTTTTCTGTAGTTTGAATCCGTTGCTCCTTGTCCAAGTCTCTGGGGCAGTGGAAAACAGGCCTGATCCCTCTTCAATATGACATCCTTTCAAATATTTAAACATGGCTAATGTCCATAGGATCTTGGATTATGGATTCAGCAAGGACATATCTTCCGGAATGGGAGCCCTAGTTGGCATTTACAAGCATGGGTATGGATAGAGAAGGATTTCACCTAGCTAGATTAAGAGGCTGAAGAGTTAACTCACAGTCTGTGAGTTCTCATGTGATAGTTCTGTTTCTGCAAACCACAGGATTCGTTACTAACCCTGTTGAAGTCAATAGGGGAATTCCACAGGGTGCACTAGATGGCTGGGTGATATAGGTAGGATTACGAGAGTCTGGCCATCAACATCCGTAAATCATACTGACCTGAACATCTGTTGCAGAGGATGAAGAACTTGAAAAAGTTTGCTTTTGTGGGAGGGACTACAGTTCTCAAGATCCTTCTGCCAGCATGGCCAGTGGTAGGATTCTGAGAGATGCATACTATCCAACATTACACGGAAGAAAACTGGGACACATATGGCCAAGCAACACCTGAGTGTAGTCAAAATGAGAAAATAATGAGGACGTGCACACAAGCTAGGAGAGAATGTAGCAGTTGGTTTTTGCCTGAGCCTATAGGAAAGGGCAAGATTCTACTCCATCCTTTCCTCTTTTCCCTTCTAAGCTGAGTGAAAACTACTTTTGCATTTTGAACTGAGTTTGCAGCAATTGAAGTAAGCTGAGCATAAAAGGGGAAAGTGGGAGAAGAAGGGAGCAACTAGGATATTTTCAAAGTTGCTGAAAAAGTAAAGTGACAGAGGATTAACTAGGACTGTCCCTGTGAAAGCAGGACAGTTGGAGGGTATGGAATTAAACTCCCCCAAAGTAAGTTTTTCAAGAGTTAGGAGTGGGACTTGTGTGATGGGAGGGCTGCATGCAGCATTTTGGAGAGCCCAGTGTGACTGTTTTTACTGAAAAGAACCACGTTTTTCAGATATAAAAAGACCTTTCCCCTTAAGATCTGTTCAAATGCCTTCTGATATGGTTTTCTTGCCCCCATCCCTAAACTGCAAGATTGCCATCCCTCCATGGCTCTGAAAGCAATGCTGGTTGACATGGTATCACTTCTAGTTGCTCCAAATGGCAGATGCGAGATTATGCCACAGTCTGCCAGAGCTCCAGAGGACAACAAAATGGGGTGATGTGGTTGCTCAGGAGTGCTCCTGCTCTTGTTCCTACTGTGGACCTGATCACCTATCCAGTGGTGTACAGAAGCGGGGGTGGGGAGATGGTGCACGCTGGGTGGCACATTTTTGGGGGTGGTGCCTGGCCACCCTCCACATGCTGGCAGATGTCCAGCAGCTAGATGGGCTCTGGAGCCTTCCGGAGAGGTCTTCTGGAGGGGTTATGCCAACCCAGGAAAGGGGACTGTCTGTTCCCCCCTCCCCTCCCCTTCCTTCCCCTCCCTCTCTCCCTCTCAATCTGGAATCAGCAAAAGCCAATCTGTTTCCAGCCAAAGCAGCAGCGCCGATGCCAGCTGACTTCCAGGTAGGGCAGAGAAGGAGGGAGAGGAGAGGAGAGGAGGCAAGGAGAGGTGCCCGCCTCTGCCCCACCTCCAAGACCAGGGATGAGCCCAGCCCAGCTGAGCCTCTGTGGAGAGAGGGAATGCCATGGGAATGCTGGCGTGCCTTTGATCATGTGCAGAGCACCCCCCCGAGTGCATGCACCCAGACTCCAATCACCCAATGCCAATCGAGCAGTTTTATTTGGTGTTTTGGATAGATCTTCCCTCCCTTGAGAGTGGTGGCAAACTCAGGGACCACCCCCAAATGGCAAAAGCTCTAGTTACGCCACTGCACCTATCCACCGTGCCCTGCCAGCTTTTCCCTGCTTTATAACCTCTGGAGCATAGCTAGGGAATGTGCAGCCCTCCAGAGGTTGCTGAATGATTAATTTCATCATCCCTCACTATTGGCTAGGTTGGCTGGGGCTGATGGGAACTGCAGACCAAAACCATATGGTGAACAGCACATTCCCCATCCCTGTTAGGGACATGCCCACTGAAACTAGACATTAAAAAGACTGCTTATGTATCATGTACACAGTGAGTAGTGTGTTTTCATGCTTTGGACTGGACTTGTCCAAAACCCCAATGATAGGTCTGAATGCTCCTGTATTGTATAGGCATCATGAGCAGCTGTAGACCCCAGCATCATCCTGAACAGAACACAGTGGTATTCCACTGGAGCATCCACATAAAAGCAGTTTATTTAAAAATCAAAACAAAAACCTTGCTGAAAAAATCTACACTGAAGTAAACAAAGTGGCCAAAAGTAATTAGTAAAGAATTATAGAGTTGGAAGAGATTCCAAGGGCCATCAAATCCAACTCCTTATCATGCAGAAATACATACCTAAACCACTCCAAGGAAAGGGTCATCTAATCTCTGCTTAAAGAAAAGGAGAAACCATCACCGTTCCACTGTTTTCAGACTGTGGTCTCCTCTGTTGGAGATCTGCTTTGTTGGAAGTCTCCTCTGTGCCACACTTGTTAGGTCAATGTACTGCGTGAGGATCTGGTTGAAGGCCTTCTCATTTGTGGCTGTGGAAATTCCCTTCCCTTGGAGGCCTGGTCATGACCAATGCTAGCTTCATTTAGGCATCAAGTAAAAATGTTGCTGTTTACTTAAGCTTTTGAGACCGAACCCATGTACTCCCAAATGTTTACGTGACTTGTTTTAGCCTTCATAGCCTGATTTTAAATTGTCAATTTCTTTAATGTGTTTGTAGTCCATTTAAATTGTTTTTATTGTGTAAAGTTGTTTTACTTTAATTTTACTTGTATATCACCTAATAGTAGTAGTGATGATGATGAGGATGGCAATAATAACGTTCCCTATGTAGATTTTTTTTAAATGAAGCAACTAATATGATTAGACAGACCTCTGAAAACAAGATTCATGGCAGAAGAGCATAGACTTGGAATGAAACTTTGAAACTACAGTTCTCACAGCACCATTGCCATTGTCCCTACTGGGAAGAGTTTATGGGAGTTGTAGACCAAGACAGCCAGAGGGCCAAAGCATCCTCAGTCCCAGAAACCAGCCCGGCTTCCACAATGGAGAAACCCTGAACTGTAAAAGGCTGATTGGTTACTTCCATGTTGGTTCTTGGCCATGTTGCTCACCCCATTAACCAGGTATGCTTATCATTTGTTATTGTGTGCCTTCAAGTCATTTTTGACTTATCATGATCCAAGGAGAGCCTATCATGAGGTTTTCTTGGCAAGATTTGTTCGGGGAGGGGAGGTTGCCTTTGCCTTCCTGTGTGGCTGAGAGAATGTGACTTGCCCAGATCACCTAGTGGGTTTCCATAGCTGAGTTGTGATTTGAACTCTGAGCATCCAGAATCCTAGTCTAAGGCCATTTCCACACTAGACCGGCTGGCCCCTCCCTAACCTGCAAACCCCAGGATTCCATAGGATGTTGAAAGTGAAATAATAGCGCTATAACAGTCTAGTGCAGAAATGGCCTAAGCCTCAAATCACTATATCATGCTGGATTTCCTTATTTACAAATCTATACATTTTGAAAAACAACTGCCAATCTGTGGTTCAGAGTACTTGGTCAGAAACAATCCATGCAAAGGGCTTGTTCACACTGAAACCATCATTGTGACTAGGTCCACTGTTTAGGTAACACCTTTGCACTTGTTATAAAACAATACAAGACTGCTACGTTTGTTCTGTTCATGTTTCAGACAGCCCAGTGTGTGTGGGTGTGAACTGTTTCCAGTGCCTATTTATATCTCATGTGATCTCATGCAATGAGCACCTGAAAAGGCGGTCTGGGAAATGTGATGCAGGATAATTCCTAATTGTTTCCTATGATGCTTCTTACGTGAGGTTGCCATCCTAGGCACACCTGCCTGAAACTATGTGCCACCAGGCATTTGCTAAAACAGGACTGAGCTATACATGCCTATGGTTCATAGGGCAGAGAAGAAGTGAGCAAATGCCTAGGGGGTGCTGGCCAGTTTCCAACCCTGTAAGACTGCACATGTGTGCTGCACCAGTGTGGCTGGTCACTGGTGCACTGGGAGCAGCATCACACTACTTCTGGTCACTTTTGGCCAAATTGTGGCCCAGAAGAGGCTCTTCTGTGAGGAAAAGTGAATAACTCAATTCCTGGGTGGCTTCAGGCAACTTGCTGCTATTTTGGGGAGGAAAATCTCCCCAAATTATGCTGAAATATATTTTGAAGTTTCTTGAGTACCTTTCAGGTTTCGGGGCCACATGTACCATAACCATCATAATCACACTATCCACCCTGGGACAGAACAAGGTTTGGAAGGTCTTTGGGGGAACAGTATGCATGAAAATCTGTCCTGTAACTGTGTTTGATCTCATAATCATAGCTGCCCAATAAGGTAACGTAAAACCAAATAGGATCGATCATCATAGGACAAACAGACTCAGCCTGTTGCTCCAGAATGCAGTTATTGCCAGCAGGTAGAAATGGCAAGAAACCAGAGCCGTCTGACAGTGGAACAGGCAGGCTGCTTTGCTGGAGACTTTTCAATGGAGGCTGGGTATCTGTCAGGGATGCTAGCATACTATCTGCACTACCAAAATGCTCCTTTCTCCCTTATGTACAAAAACTGATCCTTAAAAACTGAACCGCCTACTCCAAATGGAGGAATCACTAGGCATAGGGCCTTTTTGTTAGTGGTACCTATTATGAAAAGCCTGGACAGAGCTTCACCTGATACTGTTTGTCACTTTATTTTGGTAGGCATTATGACTTTTCCTTTACCTGACCAAGCTTTTAAAATGTGTCTGGACCTATTCATTTAAAAAAATAATAATTAAAATATCATTTTATAGAAAATTGGATCCAGAATCTGTCTCTCATGAACGGAAGGATTCCCTCTACCCACAAGAAATTTCTGATCCAAGAATAAATCTGGTAAATGGAGTGGCCAATGTATGATTTGCCTAGGAGTGGGGAAATTCTCCAGAACCCGTAGGGAATCGTATCAGCTGCAGTGGAAAATCTCTGCTGACAATCTGGATGGGTCTCTGCTCAGGAAATGCTGCCAATAATTGCTTGATTTCAACTAATGGGGACATCAAAGAGGAGAAAATGAAGAAGATACTCTTCCTCAGGATGTAAAAATTTTACCAGTCAACTGCATTTCTTAGTACATTTTTTAATAAATATACAGTTCTCAAGTAGCAAAAAAAAATATTCACAAAATGTACAACATATACATGATATACATGTTGCAAAGCCTAAGAGCTTGCAATAGAGTCTCAATGTTACTGACACCCTCTTTGTGGATGGACAAATAGAATCCATTGGAGCTGTAGTACATCTGTCTGCTGTACAGCACAAAGAACTCCTAACCTCACAGTCTCTGGAAAAGAGGATGACCAGTCAGACTGAAAAATATGGAATGTTTTCCAAAAGAACACAATGGGCAATGGCTCCAGGCAGCTCCTTCTTTAGAGAATGCAGTACATATACTGGCAGGTTTTCCAGTTCTCATTCTGCTTCTTTATTTGAGCAATCAACTTCTCTGTGCAAAGGGACCCAGACTTCTTCCGGTGTTTGATGATGCAAATTCACTCATGTTCAAACAGTGTATTGGACGATGTGCAGCACCTGCTGTTTTAACAGTGTGCTGTGCAGTGTAGTTCAGTAACTGTTCACATTTTGTTCACCTGTACTTCCTGAAAGCCTTTCGCTTTTAACAAGGCACATGTCGTCCACCAATAACACAGTCATCATACAGAAGCTAGGGGAAGAAAAATAAACCAGGTTAACACATGACTTTCAAGGAACACTGTCAATTTTCCCATTATTCAGACAAATACTCCATTATTTTTTGATACATTAACAGGAAGACATTAGCAAACTATCATTAACTCATGTGCTTAATTTGTAAAGACGTAAGTGATACAGGAAGTCAAGCTTGCCTGGAAGCCATACCCTTAAGCTCTGGGAACTGTTACTTTTAACAAGAGCTGACAACAACTAATCAGTTATCAATGAGTAACACTCTGTGCATTCTCAAATTGTCTTTTTGTCTTGCTACTTAATATGGGTTTCACAGCTAAAGACCATCTGAAGCTGTCTCAGGTCTGTGAAATATTCTCTTAAAAGAGAAAATAAATCCAACTGCAAATAGTAGCAGAAAAAAGACGTGCTTTCTTCCTGCTTGTAAGTTTATCTTTTACTTGGATATTTTTAAAAAAACTGTTAGAAGACGACTCAGATCAAAGAATGCCAAATGATCACACAGACAAGTTTTCATGCTTGCATTCTAACACTGCAACATGAACATGTGTACAAATCTATGGTAGAACTCTGGATCCAGTTACACAGAAGCACCAACTACTTACTTCATCCTCTGTGAACTCTGATTCTGATTCGCAACTCTCTTCATCTTCACTTTCTGGTAGCATCTGCAGATCTGTTGTAGTAAACTGTCTCAACTTTTCCTGTATGCCGGAGTTGCTTCTTCCCCATGTGAGCTGGTATGGAGAATAGCCCTGGTAGGTGACCTTGTTCACATCTGCTCCATGTTTCAAAAGGAGTGATACCAGGTCTTCATTCTGAAGATCAACAGCCAAATGCAAGGCAGTCCTTCCATTACATGGTTCCTGAATACAGAAAAAACGGACAAAAAGGTGCACTTTGTTAGCATTGGCAAAAGCTAAAATTCTGTTTCTTAAATCATATAATTAGGTCTGCTTATTTTATTTCCAACTAGATACCCACCTGAGCATTGACATCTGCTCCCAAGGACAGAAGGTGTTCTACAATGGCCAGATAACCTTGAATAGAAGCCAGGTGGAGGCACGTGTGGCCTGTGAAATAAACAAAAGGGGAAAATTTACACGATTTGTTCATTTAGTGTAAAACCATTCAAACATACCAGCCACGATTTTCAAATCACATAGTCATCCCTCCACATTTTCTAGGGTTAGTGGTACAGGACCCCCGCAAAAGTGTAATAACGGCAAACATCAAAGTGTATATGCATGTATCTGTTGGAAGGGGGCCAAGGCATGGTGGGGAGAATGGATACCCAGGGTCCAAATCGAGTCAGGGAAAGGGAACGGGGGTGTATCAGCATGGTGACACTATACTTCCTCTCTTTTGCCCATCTCTTTCCTTTGGTGTGTGTGGGGGCATTGGGAGAGGATTTGTATTGCTGAGAAACTAGGTTGTGATGTGCCCTTAGCTGGCCAAGCAGCAGCTGGTGGAGGAGGAAGAACAGAGGCAGGTTTTAAACGGGCTGCATAGCCTGATCAGAGCCACCAAGGGAAGGTTCCCCCAGAGAAGCACCCAAGGTGGACGGGACAGGAGTTGGAAAAACTCACAAATAATGAAATCTGTGAAAGTCAACCTCCAAATGTGGATGGCTGCGGCACTAACAAAACTATCTCACTCACACTGATGGGGCTCCTGGCAGTTAGACTGCTTTTTAAAAGCTCTGTTAAAGAAACAAATGATACTATATATCCAGGTTGGAGAAGATTTGGCCTCTCAGACGTTTTGGACTTCCAACTCCCATAAATCCCAGCCTGTATGACTAAAAGTACCATATTATAGGAACTGTGATCCAGAACATCTGAGGGTACTTGCTATGTAAGGATCAGGAAAAAACCCCCTCAATGCTGAAGTCTTCTAATCATATGGCAAAACTATGACGCCACAGGCTGAATAAAATATGGAATGAGCTGGCAAGTTAACCTGTGTTACGTCAGATATGGACTTACCATTGTAGTTTGCTGACTGCAGAAGGGAACGGACTTGTTTCTGGCAGTACTGTGTGAGGACAGCAACACCTCTGAGAGAACCCTGTTCGCAAGCAATGTGCAGTGGTGTGTTTCCTCGGAAATCTCTGATCTCTGCATCACATCCGGCTTTCAGAAGAGTCTCTGCAATTTCTGGTTGATCTGTGATTACAGCCAAGTGGAGTGGAGTCTACGAATTCAAAGTGAGAAAGTATTCTAAAATGCCTGGTAAGCAAGGAAATCCCCTAGATATGCCTCTGACTACACATCCTCCTTGACAGTTCAAGGTCAGGATTCTGAACAAACTTCCTAATAAGAAAATGTCATGTACGTATATATGTTTTTCAGAAGGAGTTCTAAAGTCCGTACGTTTAAGATCATCCCTTTCCAAAAACTCCTTTAACTCTGTAACCTTTTCTCTATGCTTTCATTATATTCTGGGGCATTCAACCAGTCAAAATAAATGGCTGGTTCCAGGATATTATGAATTCTTGGGTAAAGCTCAATGGCAAACACAAACTTAGCATGTAGAAAGCCCACAGGTTCAATCCCAGCCATCTCCAGTTGGCAGTCACCGTGATGTGGCGGACAGTGTTGGACTAGGAGGAGGAGACTTTGATTCAAAGCCCTATTCAGCTGTGAAACTCACTGGATGATCGAAGACCAGCTGCCCTCTCTCTTAGCCTAACCTGTTTCGCAGGAAAGAGAACCTATGACCACCATCAATACCACCTTGAGTCACTTAGAAGAAACAAGTAAGGTAAAGGTAACTATTAAATAAATGGAGCGTCCTTAGAAGGCTCAATGAATGCATAAACCAGGGACTCTCTCATGACTCCCACATTTTTGTGGGTGCCATGTGACAGTGGCACTACTGGGCTCCTTGTTTTCTTAACAGCTTTGTGGTCCTCCATCAAATACACAAAATCTCATTGCTTATCTTGGACGTCACCTGCAAACAACTGTCCAGCCCACCACACTTGCTCTACCCCTGAATGGATCTGCTCGGAATCTATGGCATTCAGATGGTGGCCTATCAATAAACCTTCACGGTGGCCCACTGGGCTGAATTCTAAACAAGACACACCAATTCTTTAGGGATGGCGTCCAACGGGTAATTCCATGGGCCCCTTACTATACTGTCACCTGTACTTTTATTTATCTTTCTCGTATTTGCTTCATCCTTTTTATTTCGAGTTAATTTTCAAGTTCCTACTTAAGGGCAGGCCCACACAACTAAGTACCTGGTTGAGGTTATTCTGGAAATTCAGGAAGGCCGCGTCTCTTCCTGCCTGGCGAATGATTTCCAAACTCAGGGATTTTTCTTCGTGAATAACAGCCAGATGGAGAAATCTGCAAAAGCGAAGCAGGAAAACCCCAACGATGAGCACAGGCAAGCACAAAATACCCTGAGATCAGCTTTTCTTTGCTCTTCACCCCCGGGCAACGTGCCCCAGGGAGTCATGGAGGAAGAGCATCAGAGGGGTTTTTGCTTTTTTTTAATCAGCATCACCAGGAGGCGGATTTCGAAAGCCTGGGGTTTTCGACGCCTCGTGCGCCTGAAACGCCTGGTGTTTTCCGCGGCGCAGTTGGGCGCTGACTGTTCCTGGCAGCGGGCCAGGGACTTTCCAGCGCCACTTCCCCCTCCGCCCCGCCGGGGGCCTCGCGCCCAGGCCCCGCCCACCCCTCCTCCCTCCCTCCCTCCCTGGCTCCACCCCCCCCTCCGCGGCTGGCAGCCGGCCAAGGACAAGGCAGCGGGCAGGGAAAAACCCATCCTTGCAAAAATCCCCAGGCTTTTTATGTAACCAGCCCCGGGAACACGGCGGGTGGGGGGAGGAGGATGAGGGAGGAAGAGAGCGCCGACATGAAAGGAACGCCCTCCCTTCCCAGTCCCCCAACTAATCTCGCCCTCTGTTTCTGGAGATTTGCAAACACGTCGAGGCACTCTCCCCCCCCCCCGCACCCTGAAGGCAATTTTGCACAGCGCAAAGGGAACGCTGTGTACTCTTACTCTGCAGGGGATCCGTACGTGCATTTATTTAAGCACGCGCTCCAAAAAGCTATAATGGGCGACGGGTTTTTTTTGTGGGGCGGGGGTTGCTTGATTAAAAAAAAATAAAATCCGACGGCGCGAATTCAGCGCCGATCCTAATAGCCAAGTCTGAGAAAGGGGCTGCTTTGTCAGCAATAAGACGCCCCCCCCATTTCCAAGCCCGTGACATTTATCCCTCTCCTACGTTTGCACGCCTCTGCAAGTACGCAGCCTGGCGAACGACCAAGACGCCTTTGGGGAAAAAAGTTTCCAAAGTTTTAAAAGTTAAAAAACTTCACGTGAAAACACGCAAGCCCTCGCTCCCCCTCCCCTGTTTCCTTTCTCTCGAAAACTGCAAGCTTTAGACCGCCGGGAAAATATCCGGCCAAGCAGACTGGCTTCACTGGTAGGAGAAATATATCCACCTCGCAAACTTTTATCTTTAATACAGAGGCATTTCCCGTCCCTCCCCCCGCCGGTTATTTGTTTATGCT
This sequence comes from Cyclura pinguis, assembly GCA_030412105.1. NCBI lineage: Eukaryota > Metazoa > Chordata > Lepidosauria > Squamata > Iguanidae > Cyclura > Cyclura pinguis. The sequence goes on from CM059599.1 coordinate 343,569,012, forward strand.
TGGAAAGAAACCTTTCCGAGTGCATTTAGTTCCTCGACGGTGTGCTGAGGAGGAACGTTTTGCTTCCTCCTCAAGTGGCATAGTTGCAAATGGAGGCCAGTTCCTCACAGGAGTCGCAACTTCGGAATTTGTGTACGAGGCCATTTCCGCACCACACTCTGATAGCGCGATTATTCCACGTTCAACATCGGCCGGCCCCTCCCTAAACTGCAAACCCCAGGATTCCGTAAGATGTTGAAAGCGGAATAATCGCGCTACGAGTGTGGTCGAGAGAGAAAGAGATCGAGCCGTCCCCGTCCTTCCGTGCCCAAAAACTGCTCGAGACTTACGTGTCTCCGTCTTCGGTCACTTGCTGTTTCCAAGCCTGATGGCCCGGGTGACCGGGACCACCGTGAAGCCCGGCGGAGGCTTCCGCGGGCTGGAGCCGAATGTCTTCCAACTCTCGGACGAGGTTTTCGTACTCCTCGTCCTTCATGGAATCCAAGCCGCTGTCGTGACGGTCGTCCTGGATGAGGCTGAGCTGCCTGTCCTTCTTCAGCACATCCCGGGGGTGCTGCTGGGCAGGCTCCATCGTAAAATCCATGGGGTAATCCAGGGTGCTGGGGCTAAGCACCGGCGAGGGCGCGAGCACTACAGGTCCCGAGCGCGTCGAGGGTTGAAGGGCGGACGGGCGGGCGGCGGCGTCGCTGCCCTATAGAGCCTCGGCTGGGGATTTCTGTGCGGGGCGGAGCCCGGGCGGCTGGGAATTTCCCAGCTCAGTCAAACGGCGAGGAGGCGCTCCGGAGGACGAGTCTCGTCCTGTTTGGGAGGTTCTGCTGGGGAAGCAGAGGCTGCGGCTAAGGAATTCCCTTAGATACTAGCTGGAAACTTTTTGCTTTTTCCACAGAGGGGAAAGTACTTTTAACAGCTTTCTGTGACTAAGGCAAATCTCTCGTCCTCTCCCCCCCCCGTCTTGATTTTTGCCCTCGACGTCTTGAGGCATTCCTTCCTTGCTATTCCCTTGGTCAGAAAAACCCCTGCGATTCCTTTAACGCCACTTCTTGGGATTTTCCTCCAGTTCCTCTTTTGTAAATCCTTTAACCTAAAATGTCCTGGTATTTTTCACAGAGACACGCACTTCTCTTTCAAGGGGGGGGTCAGGAAAACATCCGCTGAGCCAAGAAGTTGGCTTTGCAGGAGGAACCCCGGCGGTTTTTGCATCCTGGCCTCGTTTCTCGTGCACGTTGCCAAGTAGCGTGGTGCATGCGGCAGCATTTTGGATCTGATCTGCAAATAAGTCTGGCGCACATTTAAAAAAAGGTTTATCGGGTTTTAAGTTTCCCCAATCTCTGCCCCGTCTTTAACCGCTGCAAAACAGACAAGGATTCAATGAAAACACTCATGTTTAATGGCTTGGGTTTGTTAAGTGCCTCCAAGCCAATTTATCACCAACTGCCCTGCTCAGGTCTTGCAGACTCAGGGACATGTCTTCCATGGCCATTTCCAATGTTGAAAGTGCAATAACAGCACCATAACAGTCTAGTGCGACAACGCCTCTTGATTGAGTCTCTCCATCTGTAATGCAGTTTCCTTCTTTTCCTACTGCCTTCTACCTTACCAGGCATTACTGCCTTTTCTAGTGAGTCCTATTATCTCACCATGTGTCCAAAGTACAATACCCTCAGTTTAGTCATCTTGCTTCAAGGAAGAGTTCAGGCTTGATTTGCTCTAGGACCCATTCAGTTGTCTTTTTAGCAGTCCATAGAACTTCTCCAGCACCACATTTCCAGTGAGTTGATTTTCTTCCTATTCCTATTTTCTTCCCTCATTGTCCATCTTTCACAAGCATACATAGAAATTGGTTGCTTATAGCAATTGATAAAGGCACAAGAGCCCAGCGCCGGGAAAATCTTAGCAACCGTAGGCCAATTTATTTCAAGTCTGTATATCCTGCGTTTTCTTAAACGCTTGAGCCGGCAGCCTTAAAAATCACCCAACCTTTTCTCGTTTGCCCTAATTTTTTTTGTCATGCGTAAATAGTATAAGCAAAATGCAACAAGCCGCTGGCTTCCTGCCCCCCCCAACCTTCTACCTAGGAATAATATGGAATAATATTTTTCAAAGCACGCTCTTTAGGGAAGACTTCGTGTTTCTTGATAATCCATTAGGAGTCCCTAAATGAAGGCATCAACAGCGTTTAACAGGTTTTCCTCCAATGCAGGACCCTGTGACTACAGATCTTTCCTTGCGATATGCAAGCCGGTGGGCGCACCTCCTGTGAAAATCCAAGCAACTCTGAAAGGTTAGGGGTTGCGCTTGCTGGAAACTAGTGGGATAGAGTTCGTGATAGAAGCGAGGGCTTGGCAGAATTTGGACATTACTTTGCAAATCCAAGTGCTGAGAAAAATGCAGCCTTACGGGCCAGACTCTTAAAACGCTGGCTCTGCTCTAAAAGCGGATTATAACCTGAATCATATAACAGTTACATGCTTTGTGCTACCTAGTCAAACTAGTCAGATCTTTAAAAGGGAGCCTGCTTGCAGAGTAATGAAGGCCAAATCTGCTCAGCCTCACTGAAAGAACAACAAAGGTTGGAGAAAAAAAAATGGAAAGGAGTGGAGGGAATTTGTCTGTAGTACCACCTAGTGGACATATGTAGAATATACTTTTCTCAATACAGGCAGCCCTCCACATTTGCAGGTTTCACTTTTGCGGATTTGATTATTCAGGGATTATTTGCTGTCACTTCAGCTGGCTCCCTATGGCATTTTTAACAGGGACTCCAAGCTTCCTGAGACTGATAAACTGCAAATGAGGCTTGTAAGTACCTCTTAAAAATGGTGCAGAGCCGGCATGGAGGTCGCAGTAAGCCCTACCAGCCACCCACTTCCACCTTGTGAAAAAACCCTGATGCCTCAAAGGAATCCATGGTGGATTGAATATGGTGATCATACCTTTTTGTGTGTTAAATATGGTTTGTAAAGGCCTAGAGTTATTCATGGTTTTTCCACTTTCACAGGGGTCCTGTGCCCGTAACAGTAGCGAATGTGGAGGGTTGACTGTATTGTGTGTATATGCAAACTATACTTTCAAGCCGCTTGTCGACATATTGTGACCCAATGAATTTCATAGGGTTTTCTTATGCAAGGAATATTCACAGGGCATTTTGCCAGCCCCTTCCTCTGAAATATAGTCTACAGCACCTGGTGTTCCTTGGCAATCTCCCATCCAAGTACTAACCATTGCTGGCCCTACTTAACTTCAGACAGGATTGGATTTCTTTAGGGTAATTAGGCTAGTCTCTCAGTATTAGCTTGTAAAAATTCATTTGTTGAGTTCATGGCTGAGTAACATATAGGTCAAACTCAAGATTTAAAAAAATAATTGGTCTAAATTAGGGGCTGGCCTTCCAGAACAGAGGGAACCATGAGGCCCTTCAGATGTTGTGCTGAAACTCTCAGGGTTCCTCACCATTGGACAAGGCTAATGGGAGTTGTAGTCCAACAACCTCTGGAGGGCCACATGGGTCCCACCCCAAACCTAAATAAAAAGGGTTGTTATGATTTTGAACTGCAAGCACCTCATAATAGTGTTTTCTGCCTGCCAAGGGTGGAATAGAAAACCACAAAATCCATAAAAGAGTTGGAAAGTGTCTAGCTGGATCTCCTCCTCAAAGCAGGATGTCCAATGCAACTACAGCATCCCTGAACAGAATGCTGTCCAAAGGCATTTCATACTACACAAGTATATCACTATGATTCTACTTTAACTGCTGTGGTACTGTCCTATGGAATTCTTGGATTTGTGGTTTTTGGAAAGGTTTTTAGAATTCTGAGCTAGAGAGCACTAATGGCTCCCAAATTACAAACTCAAGTATTCCATAGGATCGTAGTGCTATAGTGCTGTAATATGGACTGCCCCAAACACTTATTTAAATGTCTCCACTAAAGAGCTGCCAACTGTCTCCCGGCGTAATCTATTCCACTGCTGAACAGTTCTCACCTATAGGAATTTTTTTGTAACATGTAGGGGCGAAGATGGCCACACTGTGCTTTGGAAAATCACTTATCCATCTAATAAAATCTTAACCCAGAGACCCAGTGTGGTGTAATGGTTTGAATATTGGACTAGGATTTCAATCCCTGCTGAGCCCTGGAAATGCACTGAGTGATCTTGGACAAGTCATACTCTCTCAACCTGAAAGGAAGGCAACCCTCTTAATAAATCTTGCAAAGAAAACCTTAAGATAGGGTCACCATTAATTCAAAGTCATGCTGAAGGCATCTAATAAGAACCAGATCTTTTGCTATCTTCTGCAGTAGTCTGTAGTGATTTGAATCGCTTGCACACTTCTTTAAAACTGGATCAATATTGCCAGTATAGACTTCCTAGGCAGCTCCTGTTCTGTTTTAACATTCCTGAAGACTGAAAACATGCAGTTAATTAGGTAACCAGAGGCAGAAGAGGACAGGGCTCGTGCTCCTTTAATAGCTGTGTGCATGAGGGAATTTCAGATAGCACTCTTTTGCATCTGGCCACTTTAGCAATTCTAAGAAAAGGAAAGGGCTGTACAGATACTCAGAGGAAGTCGCTAAGTAAAACAAAAGAGAAACATTCTGTTCTCCACTTGGAGCCACTTTTAGATGCGAAACTGAGGTGTTCCAGTTTGGCCAGAGGCATCTTGTATTACAACTTCACTGAACTCTGAGCCAGGGGTTAACACAAGAGATTCTAGCTGTGAAACCTGGGAGTCAAAAAAAGATATCCTATCCTAGGGCAAACTGGAATTATACCAATAAACATGCAAAGTGTGGGCTTTATCTTGTAGACATCTGGAGGTCAGATTTTCTGATATTGCAAGGTTTGTTTGGCTTTGATCCTCATTCAAGTCTGTTTAATCCTTCTAAAAAACCAATTAATTTTACTGGGCTTATTTCCTTCACCACAGGTTTATACCATTTTTAAAGCGCCATCTAAAGCTGTTGTATTCTCCAGAGGGGGAAAAGCCTCTCAGTATTAATATACAATTATATAATTTATACAAACCTTGGGAAATTTCAGCCAGTTACATTAATTTCAGTGGTAAATGTAAGTGTTTGTCTGAATGTGTGTCACTGAAAACAGTGGATAAATAAACAAAATGGAATGGTTAAAGTTTATCGAAGAGTGCATATATATCAGCCAAACTGGTAATAGTAGTGCTTTTAAAATCTCCAGTTTGTGTGTGTGTGCATACACCTGCGCATGTGCAGTTGGACATAAAACATGAAACTGGTTAAAAATGAAAACCAATAATATCAGCTAGAAAAAGGAGGAAACTAGACACATTAAATATTTATTAAGCACCTAATTAACAGTGTTTATCAGACAGTTTTAGTGAAAACAGAAGCCCAGTTTTGGAGAGGTACCAATTGTGACAGTGCAGATCTGACAAGACAACAGAAGTGGCTCTTGCACTGTTGTGCACTGAGCTGAGATTTGCATTTGTGCCGGAGCCTTTGCACTGCCCTGTTGTTTACTTAGCTAAAGCAGATTCATAAATGAATTCTTTCTCTACTGTTATAAGAGCTACTGATTCCTTTGAAGAAACTGCCACTGATACAAGGTATAATCAAAGTTTGTTTAATAAGAGTGTTTGGCTTTGGGAGCAGCGGAAGTTGGTGTGTGCAGTTGGAATATCTACTTTAAAAAAAATCCTGTCACTTAGGATGGAAAAAACTCCTCAAGTCTATTTTGCCTTCAGATTTCTAACTAATTAATAATTATACAGTGGAGTTTGTTTGTTTTGCTGTGAACAGCATTATACTCATCCCACAAGAGGTTTGGAATTTTCCATTCAACAGCAGAAAATTTTGCAACTGAAACAATTCAGTTAAGTGAAGAAATACAGTAAGGCAATTTTACAGCTTGGCTAAAATGCCCTTTGTTCTTAGCTTCTTGGAAATGATGCTACCAGAGCACTTCCATTGCGTTCCATGCCTCTGTTCTGTTTGTCTGTCTGTAACTATTATGCTCCTAAGCATGAGCAGCAGAATGTGCTGGTATTGCCTCAGGCAAGACCAGCCCTGCCCTCCCTTGAAATGGAGAGAAGTGGAACATGTCTTAGAACTTAAAATTCCACAGAAGTCTTGGATGAGCTGGAAATCAACTTCCTCAGCACCTTGGGCTGTAGAGCCTAAGGCAATGAAGACAATAACTTTACTGTTCATGAACTGATAAAGAGCCAGTGCAAGAGTGTAGCAAAACAATTTTCTTGGGTAGAGAAGGACAAAAACCAGAAGAGTTGGAGCATCAGCCACTATAAGAAATTAGGGATCGGCCAACGGAATCCTCGAATCCTGGGGAAGGATTCGAGATTCGGGAATCTGAATCCTGGTGCCAAATCTTTTGAATCCACCAACCAAGTTTGCTTGTTTCTTTTCAAAATTGGCACCTCCAGAGCCCGCCAAAAGTCTGATTGGCTGGCGGGCCCCTGGGCGTGCGAAAATCACAGCATAAAGCCGCCCGTGCACTCCAGAAGTTGCCTGTGGTCGCTCATGCTGTGTGCTTGCCTACTCGTTTGTGCTGTGTGCTCCCCCACTCACTCAGGCTGTGTGCTCACCCTTTTGCTCGGGCTGTGAGCTCGCTCGCTCAGGCTACCTGTCTGAACCTGCTCGGGCTGCCTACCTGCACCTGCTTGTGCTGCCTCCCTCTGCAGAGTAATTATTCTCTTCTTCTCTATTTTTTTGACTTGAGACTGGACATCAGGGTAGAGCTGGGCTTTCCAAACAGTGTGTCACGACACGTGAGTGTGTCACCTGAAGTCTGTAGGTGTGTCACCTCTGCAGGCTGAGAAAGACCTCCCCCACTCAAGCCTCTCCTGCTGCCACTGCCGCAGCAACCCAAAGACCTCCCCTACCCAAGCCTCTCCTGCTACCGCCACAGCCCAGGATCAGGTAGAGCAGGGCTTTCCAAACAGTGTGTCACGACATGTGAGTGTGTCGCCTGAAGTCTGTAGGTGTATCGCCTCTGCAGGCTGAGAAAGACCTCCCTCACCCTCTCCCACTGCCGCCGCAGCCCAGGATCAGGTAAAGGGACTGCCTTTCTTGTTGCTTCTGACTCCAATGCCAGAGAGGTGGCAGCAGTAGCAGGGTGGCAGAGGTGGTGATTGGAGAGACCAGGAAGTCCCCAAGGAGCCCTGGGACTTGGCTCTGTGTGCCCCATCACAGCTGGGCTGAGGACCTTTGGCTGCAGAGCCAGTGGCATCTCCTTGTGCACCCTGGTCGCAAGGGAGCTGGACAGTATGGCCTCTAATCCACTGCTGCCTTTGCGCCTCCGCTCCAGCGCCCCTCCAAGTAGACCACCTTGAATTTCTCCTTAGCCCTGGCTCTAGCAAGCCCCTGCAGCGTCTCCTGGCAGCGGCTCAGCTCCTCCTCTAGGGCGGCCATCAAGTTGAGGCACAGCACTGGTGGTTGAGGAGTGCCTTCACTGGGGAATTTGTGCTACTTGAATTTCACCGCCACTTCTTCCTCTGACTCGCCCATGGGCATGAATGGGAAAAGCAGTGAGCCAGATTGGAGCTTTTGCTAAGGCTGAGAGTGTGTGTCTTGCCCAAGATTATCCTTGCCTTTTTTTTTCTTTTTGGTAATAGTCCACCCAGGAGATGGCATCATCTGGAGCATCCTGCAACATCTGGAGCTACTTCCAAATTACATGTAATTCTTAATAAGAAGTGTATGGGTATGTTTTCCTGAAAGTGAAAGCTATTATTTCATTTGTTTTTTATTAAACAAAGATTTATTCAAAACACTTTCAGTATAATTAATATACAATTATATAATTTATACAATTTCTTTCCCTTGATTTTTAAACCCTTTAAAAAAAAAAGGATTCAAAAGATTCAAGATCCATGAGATTTGTGGATTCGCAGAACCTTACAGGGTTTCAGATCCAGATTCAGAAAATTCTGGATTCGTCCCATCACTATAAGAAATCATTCATATAGGACTTACTCCTCATCCATATCTCTTTTTTTAATTTATTCAATTAATTTATGTACCTCATTTTCCCAGCACAAGGCTCAAGGTGCCCTTTAATGCATAGAAGCTGGTTCAGACTTATTTTAGATACCTGTGTCCCATGTGAGCATAGTAATTATATTTCTTTCCTTCAGAGCACAGCATAGGGAAGAAGACTTGTAGAACAGGACAAGACAGATCCCTACTAAATGCTTGGAGAAAAAATATACAGTTCTCCCTCCATATTTGCAGGTTTCACTTTTGCTAATTTGATTATTTGCAGGGTGCCTGCTTGCCTCCCTGTTCTCCCCCTCTCACCCCATTCCCACCCCACTTGGTCCTCCCATTCTCCCTACCCCCCAGTGCAGGCACGCCCCACGCTGGTGGCAGGAAGGTCCAGAGAGGGTGATCACTAGTTCTCTGCGCTCCCCCTGCCTTCCTTGCTGCCACCGCAGGTGCAGGCGCACCTGCGTGGGGGGGGCAGGAAGGTCTAGGGAGGGTGATCACCATTTCCCCGTGCTCCTCCTGCTGCCCCCGCCACTATGGGCGTGGGTGCACCCATGTGGGTGGCAGGAAGGTCTGAGGAGGGCAATTGCCAATTCCCTGTGCTTCTCCTGCCACTGCCACTGCAGGTGCGGGAGTGCCCACGTGGGCAGCAGGAAAGTCCGGGAGGGTGATTTCAAGTTCCTCGAGCTCCTCCCGCCACCCTTGCCACTGCCATGGGTGCAGGCGCGCCCATGTGGGGGGCAAGAAGGTCCAGGGAGGGCAATCACAAATTCCTCACGCTCCTCCAGCTGCGCTCGCCGCTGCTGCCACGGGTGTGAGTGCACCCCGCGCCAGTGGCAGGAAGGTGCAAGGGAAGGCAATCGCCAGTTCTCTGCGTTCTTCCTGCCACTGCAGCCAGTGTGGGCGCACTTTGCACGGGTGGCAGGAAGGTGCAGGGAAGGCGGTTGCCTGTTCCCTGCCTCCCTGCCCCTCCGCCTGGCTGGGTGCACCTGCTGGGCAGAAGCCTGTAGGGAGGGCACCCTATTTGCGATTATTTGACATTTATGAGGGATTTGTGTCCCTATCCCTCACGAATGTGGAGGGCCTACTGTAGTGCATTTTGATGGAAGCGTATGGCCTCAACGTGTAGGTTTCCCATCATATGTGTAAGTAATCACCAATATTTAAAGCTCACTGTGCATAGAAACAGAATGTCAGATGAAGTTACGACCTTCTAGATTGCTAGCTTTCCAAATGCAGGGTGTTTTGCTATGGCAAAATGTTAAAAACAAGCAAACAACCAGATCTTCCTGTGTTCTGAAGGGGTTCTGCTATAGCTGACTCTACTGTAGCTCATGTGCCTGCTTGTGTGAAACTAGGGAAATAGCAGCTGCCCAGAATCCCCTACTGAGCATGTTTGAACAGCAAAGCAGAGGACAAGGAACAGCAGATAAGACTGCCTTACAAGCTACCCCCAGCATATTTAGAAGGACATAACTCTGGCCACCAAAACAGAGGTCATGAGAAAAATGGAGGATAGAATTTAGGTCTCCAAATAAGGGAGCAGACAGAGTTACCAGGGGAAGGTGAACATAGCAAACGTGAGTTCTAGGTGTTTACAGTTACATAAGACAGCCTTTCTCAGCCTTTTTACATTAGAGGAACCCTTGAAATAATTGTCAGGTCTCAAAGAATCCCTGCACAAAAAGGATTATATCTACTGCTGAAAAAAATGTTTATTTTTTTTTTCAATCACGATCTGTCACAGAACCCTTGTGACCTCTTGAAGAATCCTAGGGTTCTGAGGAACCTTGGTTGAGAAACTCTGATTTAAGATTTCTAATATCTCACTCTGTGAAATGCTAGAAATTTGGGAACTTAAGGAAGAAAATCAGAGGCAGGGGAGACAGTATTCTTATTTGGAAGGGCGGTGCTCTCATTCCCCATCCCCAAGTACATCTCCTGACACCAGGTGATTTATGAACAAGTTAAAAAGCACTGATGCCATTTCTGAGAGACCCCCTGTACTGTGAGAAAGGAACATTTATTCCCACTCTCTGCTTCCTGAATCTTCTTGTTTTACAATTGCTAAATTAGCTGAGGATGTCATTGGTGAGAAATGTTTATCAAAAGCCTTTGGGAAGCCCCAGTAGGGTGCTAAAATAACTTTTTCCAAGTTCCACCTCAGCTGTAAACTCAATGATTTTCTCTCTCTCTCAGTCTTTCTCACACACACGTGACTTCAGTCTGTATAACAAGGATATTAATCATCTACTTCAGTGACGTGTGATGAGGATGTTCGGATGAGGATTACAGTAACTGCATAATTAAAATGCTACATACATTTATAAATAAGAGCGTATGATGTCAGACAACCCAAGACATCCTGGCAGCTAAATCAGAAAATCCTGACCTTGTACCCTGGTAGCAGCCTGAAATAGGTATGAGAGGGTCTGGCAGAAGGAGAAACTGAGGTAAAGAAACCAATTTTCCTGGGCTCTGTCTGCTTACATCATCAGGGCAGGAGGTGGGAGGGCAGCCATTTCTCCTTTCTGTGTGTGAGAGCTTTAATAGTTTTTTTTTAAAAAAACTGCTTTCTCCTCCCATTGTTTTCAGTGCAAGAAAATAATTGCACCATCTCTTTATTTTATTTTAATATTTTAATTTTTTAATCTTCTAGTTTTAATTTAGTTACATTATTTCTACCCTGCCCTCTACCATGAGACTTCTGGGTGGCTTACATTAAAATCAGCTCAGCAATGTGAAATATAGAACAACAAAATTAACAGCAATAAAATTGTTTAACTATTTTAAAAATGTATTAAAATTACATGATTTAAAATATAGATTAAAAATATATACAAACCTATGTACATATACACGTCCCACCAATGGCACTACCTCTTTGCAGTTCTTGGATTCCTTGCTCCTGTGAGGCGAGAGCCTATGCTACTGTTAGACGGTGACAGAAATAGAGTCAGAACCCTGAATGCAACTTTCAGTGACTTATGTGTAGGGACAAGGTGAACTACTATAATAATCATTGCAGAGAAATAGAAGATGATAACAAAAAACGAAGAACAAGAGATCTCTTCCAGAATATCCAAGACATTGAAGGGAAATTTAAACCAAGAATGGGGATGCTCCACAACCAACAGGGAAACACATTATATTACCAAGTAGAAATAAAAAGACGATGGAAAGAATACACTGAAGAATCATATAAAAGAAATGAAAGTATGACAGATTCATTCAAGGAAGAGCCCTTTGAAGATGAACCTACAGTGTTAGAAAGTGAAGTGAAATCTATACACAGAGCACTCAGGAGAAATAAATCACTAGGAACAGATGGCATACCAGTAGAGCTGCTTCAGACTACAGAGACAGAATCTACAGTAATTCTAACTAAAATCTATCAACATATGGAAAACAAAAGTATGGCCCCCAGATTGGAGACATTCAATATACATTCCAGTCCCCAAGAAAGGGAACACCAGGGATTGCAGTAACCACAAGACCATTGCATTAATTTCATGTGCAGGCAAAGTTATACTCAAAATTCTATAGCAAATACTCCTATCGTATATGGAACAAGAAATGCCAGATGTCCAAGCTGAGTTCAGGAAAGGCAGAGGCACTAGGGATCATTTTGCAAACATATGTTGGATAATAGAGTGCATCAAAGAATTGCTGAAGGAAATCAGCCTGTGTTTTATAGATTACCAGTGTATTTACCCAGCATTGCCCAGGGTTTTTATTTTCTTCTTAAGAACTCACCAAATTGTCTTCTCCATTTCCTGTAACTTTGATCTATATTTCCCAGTGCAATCTGTATTCAGAGTTATTTACATACACAGTTTGGGTTCCTGAGGGAGTACACTGTCCTCCTCCTTGCTGCTAGGCCTCGTGACTATAGCTACCGGCCTATTTCTGTACCTGTAAATTTTTCCCATATTCCCCAATCCAATCTATATTCAGAACTGTTAACATTCAGAGGTTGGGTTCCTGTGGAAATACACTGTCCTCCTCCTTGCTGTTAGGCCTCATCTCTATAGCAATTGGTCTATTCCAGGATCTATAACTTATCCCTGTATTCCCCAATCCAATCTGTATTATAGTTGTTAACATATAGAGGTTGGATTCTTGTGAGAATACACTGTCATCCTCCTTGCTGCTAGGCTTCATCTCCATAGCAACTGGCCTATTCCAGTACCTGTAACTTTTCCCCATAGTCCTCAATCCAATCTGTGTTATCTGGTGATGTTGATGTACTGGCGTTGGAATTTTTTTTTTTTTTTTTTTTGGCTTTCTGTTGAATTCGTGCAATGGCTTTATGTTTTTCTGGAAGCATTTTTTGTTTTGAATTTCAGCTTTAAGATTCCTCACATATGAAAGCCATGCAATCTGTTGTGTGAGGCAAGAAGACCTTGTAACTATGGCCATTTCTTCACTACACTGTTACAGTGCTATTATTCCATTTTCAACATTCTGTGGGATTTTGGGGCTTGTCGTTTATTGAAGCCAAAGAGCGCTCTGGCTGAGAATTTCTTAAATGCCCCTCCTTAAACTACAAATCCCAGGATTCCATAAGATGTTGAAAATTGAATAATAGCACTATGACAGTATAGTGTGGAAATAAGCTATGTTGTGTATGTCACTTTAATTTTTCTCACCTATGCCTCCCAGATGTTTTCTGGCATCCTTATTGATGGTAGGCCTCATCTCCGTAGCAACCGATCTGAGGCCCAAGAGCTCTCTGGCTGAGAATTCTAAAGGCCCCTCCCTGAACTGCCAACACCAAGATTCCATAGAATCTTCACAGCCAGCCAATCGTGTGGGGTCTTCTCGCCTCACTCAGCCAATCATATGAGGTCTTCACCTGCCTGATGCAGACAAACTCACAAACAGACAAACATTGAATTTTATATAGTAGATAGCAAAGCCTTTGATTGTGCATATCATGGAAAACTATGGATTACTCGTAAAGAAATGTGTGTGCTGCTACATTTGATTGTTCTGATGAATAACCTGTACTTAGGACAAGAGGCTACCATCAGGACAGAGTACAAAGAAACAATCTCTCCCGTTTTTGGCACCTCTGGTGCTATTTCTATTATGATAGCTTAAATGAGGCCTAGCTATGTATTCCAACAAGCTGGGAAGTGAGAGGGTTCTTTGTGGTACATGAGGCAAGACAAATTTCTAAGCATGGCACATTGCTGCAGTAGCAAGCCTTGCACTGAGATTGGGAAAGACCTTCATCTCCCCTCAATGCCTCTAGGAAAATGAGAAACAATAACTTGTAGCCCTCTTAAAGGTGTATGCATATATACATATCTCACAACATGCTCTGGTCTGTAATAAATTGCATAGCTGTATTATTAGCTCTGTAGCTCCATTTCATTTCTCAATCATTTAAAACCCAGGAGATTGGATAACAACATTGGATGATACTGCTAGATTTCCGTATATAACTCTTGCTGGCTCCTCCCCGGGGTTCAGTTCTCATTGGCCTTTGGCCCAGAACGTATAGAGTTTATACATGCTCTCCAACTGTCTTGATCTGGCAGGGACCGTCCTGATTAACCATCTGTTGACCCATGTTTTTAAGCTGCTTTTGAAAGGCCTCAGTTTTTCTCTCCTGCTCTCTCTCCTCAGCTTACTTCAGTTGCTGCAAACTGAGTTCAGCGTGAAATATAAGCCATTTCCGCACAAGGCGAGGGAATCGCTCCGTGCCGTTACTTACCAGATCTTCTGGGCATGGACCAATGCGGACTGTCCCTTAAGCCCTTCCACAGGGCTCCTCCGTCTCGTCCAAGGTGAATCGGAGCAGTGCGAGGTCTTAGATCTGCACTGCTCCGGCTTCCAAAACGGCGGCTTCCGGTCGTTCCTGGGTCCTGACCAACCGCTGAAGCTCGCCAGCCTAAAGCCCGCCCTCCGCAGATCGCAGGCTCACGTTGGTGCGAGCCTGCGAATCTGCACAAGTGAGCAGGAGCGCAGTGGCACACTCCGAAAAATTAACGGTTTTCTACCGTTCTTTAAAAAGCGCGCTGGAGGACCAGCTGGGCGCGTTTCGGAGCGGACTTGAGGTGTGGATCTCAGGTAAGTAGTCCGGACCTAGTCCGCTCCAAGGTGCAGACGATCTCCGTGAGAGGACGCACTGGGCCGTTTTAATTCCCTTGTGCGGACATGGCCATAGTTTGCACTAAATTAACTCAGCAGTGGGGAGAGAAGAGGAGAGCAGAATCCTGGCCTTTCCTGTAGACTCAGGGAAAAGAAAACTGCTGCAGTGTCTCCAAACTTGTGTGTTCTTCCTCAGTAACTTTTGCCATCTTAACCACACACTGATGTTGCTTAGCCACATTGTGTCCCTGTTTTATCTAGAGAGCAGGTTTATCTGTGATCAGAAATCTTTTTAAAGAGAGGGTTGGGTGCCATTTCTTTCAATTTCCTAAGTATCAGCCCTACTATTTGGCAAAGTGATGAGGAGGGGGTGTCAGCAGTGCTATTCTCCTGGTTGATCCTGCCAAACCCTGCAGCCACTTCTGCCTGTGGGAGGACAGAGCTGTGTGTGCCACATAGCCAGCCTTGCAGTCCTGTACACTAGACTGCTACTTTCAAGCTTGTCCCATCTTGCATATGACATCCTTTCTAATATTTAAACATGGCTATCATGTCCTCCCATAATCTTCTCTTCTCCAGGCTAAACATAGTCAGCTCCCTAAGCCACGGTTTCCAGTGGGTCTTAGAGCAAACCAAGCCTGAACTCTCACTAGAAACAAAGATGACTAAATTGAGGCTGCTGTTTTTGGACATAACGTGAGACAACATGTCTCGTTGGACAAGATAATAGTGCTGGAAAAAATGGAAGAAAGGAAGACTGCACTACAGGGGGGTTGATTCAGTCAAAGATACCGTGGCCCTGAGTTTCCAAGACTTACCTGAGTTTAGGTAATTTAGGCACAAAGGGTATTGATTGGTGGGAGCCATCAATGTCCCATCACCCCACTATAATCTGAGGGTTCCAAGGTTTCTTGGATCTTTACATACTTGCATCCTGAGAACCTAAATACTTACTACATTTCATCTCTGTCGTTCTTCCACTATCTTCTGGAGATATCACACTTCATGTCCCCTCCCATGCCAGATGCCTTTCAGTATTACCCAAACATCTTGAAGCCTTTGATCCTATGCCGGATACAGCTGCAGTTGATATTCAGTACATTGTTGCTGATTGTAATTGCTCATGCTTATAGTGTTGCTATAGCCAAAACATGCTCTAGTTCTCCTTCCTACAGGTTAAGCTAAGCGCAGTTTGCTAATTCTACTATGTCAGGAACCTAGCATCCTGACAGTAGTGCAGCTGATGGCCATGACCATTTCCACACTAGACTGTTACAGTTCTATTATTCCACTTTCAACATCCTTTGAGGCCCCTCGCTTAACTGCAAACCCCAGGATTCCATAGGATGTTAAAAGTGGAATAATAGCATTATAACAGTCTGGTGTGGAAATAGTACAGGACTCATGGGGGTTTCTCATTCGTATGGTCCCCCTAAGCCAAAGTCAGTTTTGGGGCAAATAGCAAAATAAAATGGCTCTGGGAGATTAAAGATGGGGGAAAAGAACAAAACATTTATTTCATGCCTAGTAAAACCATATTAATTGCTACTGACATTGATATAAATGTGTCAGTCTGTTCTCAGATATAATCAAGGCAAACAGGGTGAAGAGCTAAACACTGGCTTCACCACTAGTATTTCATTTGTCATATTACATTTTCTGCAAGCCTTGAGCTTCACATAGATATAAGTACATTTGCTGGTTTCTAGTTCCCATTCATCTGAACACACACACTCTCTCTGACATCAAAGATTTTACCTGAAAATTCTCAACTTGAAGTAGGAAATATAACTTTTGCTTGAGCTGTTGGCTTCTGTTAAACACTCCCCATACCTACAAAACCCCCTGAGTAGTCTGAGATCTCAATTTTTAGCAGCGCTGTTCCAGAGAAACTGTATCTCTGTATTGACTCAAACTATCTCACAGCAGCTGAGAGAGAATTTAAAATCAGCCTGGGTCCTGGAGCACTGAAAAGAGGCTACATGGGAAGATGAAATGTTCTCGTGCCACTTCTATGAGCAAAAGCATTAGAGGGTGGATTTCTTGATTTTCCTACTCTAATAGAAAGAGCTCTCTAGGAGGGCTACTGTGGTGCATCTAATTTACCAGAGGGTTCCCTCAGCTGTTACCTCCTGAGATCCACCTAATTATCCCTGTGGAGATCGGTTAACTCTGTCCTTCCAGTTAATCTCAAGGGCCAGGCAGGTCAGCCAACAGAGGAGGAAGAAGAAGAGACAACTTTGTGTGCCTATTTAAATGGTCTCCCCTTGGCTTTGTGTCAGGGGTGTCAGAGAGACGGTGGTAAAAAAATGGCATACTTCATTTCAGCCAGTGAAAAATCATTTTTAGGGAATTCCCATCTTATAGTTGCTAATCACTGGAGTGGTTTGGATGTTGGACTAGAATCCTGGAGACCAGGATTTGAATCTCTATTCAGCTCTGGAAACTCACTGGGTGACCTTGGGCAAGTTACACTCTCTCAGCCTCAGAGGAAGATAAGGGCAAACCCCCTTTGAACAAAAATATTTCCCAAGAAAAAAACCCTGTGAGGATTCATTTTAGGCTCGTCGTAACTCAGAAATGACTTGAAAGCAGACATACACATAAGTTTATTTCCTACACATTTTTTCCCCAGTGCCAACCGAGTTCTGTCCTGCTTGTAAAGAACAAACAAGAATGTAAGTGCAGGAGCCGTGCCACACACACACACACACACACACACACACACACACACACCCAAAAGGGTAATCGTCACCCCAGAATGCTTTCCAAAAGCGAGGATCTTTTTGTTTTAAATCAGTTTGATAGATATAATATCTGTGCTGAACCACTGGCTCCAAGCATATCTGAAAGAGCTATCAGAATTGGTGTAAGCCAGGGATGGGGAAAATGGGCCATGTGCATCCTTGAAAGCCCCTTTCTGCAACCCCACAAAGCCCCCCAGGTTCCCCCAATTTTAAAATAATTTTGTATGATTTGGGGGCAATTCTTCCCTGAAACCTGTACCCTAAACCCCTTCCAAACACATGAAAATGCACAAAAACACTCTCTCTGGCACCCTATGCATCCCAGATTCCCCCCCCCCCCATATTTCAATTTTTGGCCATATACTGGCCATAATCACAACCAGACATGACACTGTGTCACTCCCATTTGCCATTTTGGTCAATATATGGCTGGAAAATAGAGGTACTGAAAACAGAGCATTACCTGATGAGTATAATGGGGATGAGTGGTTGGGAAATTAGCCCCTGGCTTCCATGCAGCTGCATCTCCCACTATAGATAAATTGAGATATCTTATAGACAACGTGCCTGAACTAAATTTCACTGCATGCTTCGTGAGGTTTATGAGAACCAACCATCCATCGCTGTACAGTTATCTCTCAGCAGTGCCATCTTGTGGTGTTACAGGGTTATCGGAACACCCTTTGCTGCACACATTAAAGTGTACACAATAGATTGCAAAGAATTCCTTCATACCTGGTGCTTGGACCTAGAGGATCAAGACAGACTGTTGGTTTGGCTTCAGTAGGCAGTCAGTAAAGAACAAGTGGAATTGCCAAATGGATACATGTTGGTCTCAAGCCATTCAGTGCTCCAGATGTTTTAGACTACAACCCCTGCAATCCCTTACCACTGACCATGCTCAATGCAGTTTGTATGAGTTGTAGGCCAAAATGTCTGGAGAACTAACGGTTCCCCACTCCTAGTTTAGTGGGTTGACACCAGCACTGTGAACCCAAACAAGGAACTCATTAGAATGTAGCATAGTTTCTACAGCATATGTTTTTACACACTGCCTTTGGCTTCTACTGGTCAACAGTTTAGCTGTTGCATTCTGGAACTGCAGTTGTTTCCATACACTTTTAAAAGTTGCCTTATG
The DNA here is from genome assembly GCA_030412105.1 of Cyclura pinguis. Taxonomy (NCBI): domain Eukaryota; kingdom Metazoa; phylum Chordata; class Lepidosauria; order Squamata; family Iguanidae; genus Cyclura; species Cyclura pinguis. Next base: position 343,586,981 of record CM059599.1, read on the forward strand.
CGTGGTCCTAATTTAATCCGACCTAGAGAATGCTATGAGTTGTATTAGGTGAAACTCCCTAACAACAAAAACAGTTCAGACATGGAAGAAATGTTTCTGGGTGATAGTGAAATCCCTTTCCTTGGATGTTTTGTTTCTTTGATTTGTATCCCAGCTCTCTCCCATTATAAAACCCAAGGTGGTTTGCAAGAATTGTAAAGTTTCCTAGTTATCTTGCTTAAGAACCAAACCACTATAGCATTTTGTCTCAGGCCCAGTCTCTTCTATAGTTCTGTACAAAGCCAAATAAGCCTAATTTGAGATGGACCAAAGGAATATGGTTGGCAAATGGTCCCACACAGAAACTTCCCCTCTGTTTTTGGCAAATCACTCATGCATGCTAAAACTGTTAAGTAAGGAGTGCCAGTAAATAGCTGTAATTATTGAAATGCCCATTAAATATTTTAGATTGCTAATCAGCAGTTTACATTCCAATTAAACGATAATGATCTTTGGAGTTAATTAGACTGCATAAAAAAGAATTGCTCTCCAGGAGGGAAAGCAGCCCTTGACGAGATATGGCTTCCAAGGTGTTGTAAAAGATAATATTTGCTCTTACATGTTTGCTATAGGAAAGCCTTCTTCAGACTGGCTCCCTCCAGGAGTACTGGACGCAGGGCATTGAGAGCCAGCATGGTTTAGTGGTTTGATTGTTGGCCTATGACAGAGTCTGAATCCCTGCTTGACCAGGGAAACCTACTGAGTAAGCCTGGGCAAGTCACACTCTCTCAACCCCAGAGAAAGACAAAGGCAAATGTCTTCTGAACAAATTCTGTAAAGAAAACCCTGTGATAGAGTCACCTTATTTTTGATAATAATAATGTTGTTGTTGTGTGCCTTCAAGTCATTTCTGACTTAGGATGACCCCAAGGCAAACCTATCACTGGGTTTTCTGGAGATAAGAGTGTGTGATGCACCCAAAGTCACCAGTGGGTTTCCATGGCTGAGTGGGGAATCAAGCCCTGGTCTCTGGGGTTGTAGTCCAATGCTCAAACAACTACACCACGCTGGCTCTCAAACCATTTCCGCACAAGCCTGTTATAGCGCTCTGATTCCACTTTCAACATCCTACGGAATCCTGGGGCTTGCAGTTTAGGGAGGGGCCGGCCGGCCCCTCCCTAAACTGCAAGCCCCAGGATTCCGTAGGATGTTGAAAGTGGAATCAGAGTGCTATAACTGGCTAGTGCGGAAGTGGCCTCAGGCTCACCCTAGGGTCACCATAAGTCAGAAGTGACTTGAAGGCACACACCAACAACAACGTCATAGGAGGATAATAGGAGTGGTAGACCAACACAAACGGGGGGCAGCAAGGTAGGCAAAGTTGCTATATAGGGTCTTTCTGGATGACAAAAAAAAGTATTTCATTTTTAAAGGATGATATCATATACCACAGAGGTTGAACAGATTTGTGGGCTCTGATTTAGGATGGGTAAGCATTTTTAGGAAAGAGGGAGAAGCATGTTCGAGCAGCTGAGAGGTGGCAAACTCATTATCCAAAAAACTTGAAGGGTGGATACAAAGTCTGTCTTCTTTGGAGAGAAGCACTCCTTCAACCTACAGGAGGCTCTGCTCCCAGAAACTGCTTTTGCCCAGTTTGGATGGTTGTGCGAACATGTGTCAGCCCAATTTGCCATATCTAAATCTGGAGTCAATGTACACCTCAAAGATGCAGCAACAACAAGAAGAAGAAGGTGAGGTGGATGGTGATATATTGAAGGATTAGGATAAGATCAAATATAAATTTAATATAATGTTAACAAGATGGATCTGAAGATTTACTCTTGGAACATTAAGGGGTTTAACTCTGAATACAAAAGAAGACACATTTTTCATTTTATAGAGAAACAAAATTTGGACATAATATGTTTACAAGAAGTTCGAATTAGAACGCAAGATTTGAGATATGTCAGGAATTTGAAATTAGGCAGCTGTTTCGCAGCTACAAAAGATAAGAAGAAAAGGGGAGTTTTGATATATGTAAATGCAAAACTGGGTGCGCAGCAAATATTTCAAGATTCTAATGGACGATATATAGGGGTAGAAGTTACTTTGAAACAGGAGAAAATGTTGATAGTAGGGGTATACGCACCAAATGGAGCCAAAGGAGAATTCTTCCCTACAATACAGGAAGCGATAATGAGATACCTTGATGAAACAGGCAATTCTAAGATTATTGTTTTGGGGGATTTTAATGGTGTAATTAGTCCTTCAGTTGACAGGACTAAGCAAAAGTTGACTCCCCGGAACAATGGTAAACTCCCCAAAAGTTTCTTTAATAGGATGGACAGTTTAAATCTACATGACACTTGGAGATATAAGAACGGACAACTCGATGGACATACTTATTACTCAGACAGACATAGGTCGATGTCAAGAATAGACATGATTCTTGTGAACAAACAGCTGCTGATGAAAACTACAGATATGGATATTCTTCCCAATTTATGCTCTGATCATAATCCGCTTCAGTTAAAGATGAAAATTCCAGGCAGAGAAAGAACATGGAGAATGAATGATGAGATCTGGAAAAAGGAGAAGTATATAGCGAAAGCAAAAACAGAGATAACTAATTATTTTAAAGAGAACATGACGTCGGAGCTGTCGATGAAAACCATTTGGGATGCAAGTAAGGCTGTTATGTGGGGAAATTTTATCAGATGGAATGCAGAGATTCAAAAAGAGAAGAGGAAATCAGAGCAACGAATTTTGGAAAAGATGAAAGAAATCGAACAACAGATGAGACATAATCCGTTGGATAAACAATTGAGGCTACAAATGAAGGTTAAGCAAGAGGAATTAAATCAACTTAATTTGGAAGAAATAGAGCTACAAATAAGGAGAATAAGATATAATCTTTTTAAACAAGCTAGTAAACCTTCTAAGCTTTTGGCAAGTATGCTGCGGAAAAGAAGGTCTAGAAACATAATAACAGAGATAAAAACAGGAGAAAAAAGAATTACAAAACAGGAAGGAATAAAACAAGCTTTTTATAACTACTATGTGGATTTGATGGGTAAGATTCCAAAAGGGGAAAGAAGTAAAGAAGTGGAGGAATATCTGGATAAAATGAATACAATGAGATTCAATGAAGAGCAAAGAACAATTCTGAATCAAACTATAACTATGATGGAAGTGATGGAAGCCATACGTAATTTGAAGAATGATAAAGCCCCAGGCCCCGATGGATTTACAGCAAGTTATTACAAAAGTATGGATCATGAGATTTCAATACCGTTGCAAAATACTTTAAATGAAATAATAAAGGATGGAATTCCAGATACATGGAAGGAGGCTAATATAGTGCTGATTCCGAAAGAAGGAAGAAACTTGAAAGAGGTCAAGAATTACAGGCCAATTTCACTTTTGAATATTGACTATGAGATTTTTGCTTCAATTTTAGCAGCAAGATTAAAAAAAGTGTTGTCTGAAGTGATAGATGAGGACCAGAACGGATTTCTTCCTAAAAGATCTTTGAGAAATAACATCAGAACGGTCTTAAATGTAATAGAATATTATGAAAAGCATAATGAGAGGAAAATGGCCATGATATTTGTGGATGCAGAGAAAGCTTTTGATATGATCAGTTGGCCATTTTTGAAGACTGTTGTTAAGCAGATGCAAGCAGGGGATAAATTTGCTGCATGGATTGAAGCTATATATAGCCAACAACAAGCAAGACTGGTCATTAATGGGGAAAGAACACAAAAGATAGAACTACATAGAGGAACGAGACAAGGATGTCCACTCTCCCCATTGCTGTTTATTATGACACTGGAAATACTTAACAATGCCATAAGAAAAGATAAAGAAATAAGAGGAGTACAGATAAAGAAATATCAATATAAGTTAAAAGCCTTCGCTGATGACTTGGTTTTCTTGCTGGAAGATCCAGGGAAATGTACTGAGAAATTGATGACTATAGTGCAAGAATATGGAGATTTCTCAGGCTTCAAAGTTAACAAGGAAAAACAGTTTTCTTAACTAAAAATATGAATGAAAGAGAAGAAAGGGAACTGGCGCAAAAAACAGGATTTAATAAAGGAAAAAAGATTAAATATTTGAGTATTTGATAGCAAAAAGAAATAATGAATTATTTACAAATAATTATGAAAAAAATGGTTAGAAATAAAAAAAGATTTGGAAACTTGGACTTCGATGCGACTTTCAGTGTTGGGGAGGATAGCTGTAATAAAGATGAATGTTTTGCCAAAAATGATGTTTCTGTTCCAAAATCTTCCTATAATATTGAATGTGAAGCCTTTCATACAGTGGAAGAGAGATTTAACCAAGTTTATATGGCAAGGGAAAAAACCCAGGATAAAATGGAACAACCTGACTAACTTAAAAAATAGAGGAGGAATGGGACTACCAGACTTTCAAATATATTACAAGGCTGCGGCTTCTACGTGGATAAAAGACTGGGTAGACCTACAAGATAAGAGAACGCTGGCTCTGGAGGGAGCAGACCTGAGAATGGGCTGGCATGCCTGTGTGTTTTATGATAAAGCAAAAATAAAGACTTTTCACATCACTATATCAGGAAAGCGCTTTTAAAAATTTGGGAAGATTATAAAACTAAAAACATACGGCAGCTGCCCACTTGGGTTTCACCTCAAGGGGCTTTTTTTGGACAATGGACAGATTCAGATAAATGGCTGCGATACGAAGACATAACGGAGAGATCAGCGTCTAATAGTTTAAAGGTAAAAACAAGAGAAAAATTAGAACAAGAGGGAATAGTTCTGAATTGGTTTCGCTATAGACAATTAGTTGAAAGGTTCCAGATGGATGCTAAAACATATGGAATAGAACACAAGGAGAAAACTGGAGTAGTTAAATGGCTGTTTGATAACCCTCCTCACTTATTAGCTCAAGTGTATCAAGAAATATTACAACAGGAGACACAGGAAGAAACAGTGAAGACAACGATGATTTCATGGGCTCAGAATATTGGACATACAATTCAATTAGAGTCTTGGGAAAGGAGCTGGCAAAAAACACAGAAATTTACAACAGCTCAAAATTTGAAAGAGAACTATTATAAGCTTTTTTATAGATGGTATATGACACCAGACAAATTGAAAAAGATTTACAAAACAGGTAATGGGCATTGCTGGAAGTGTCAGAAAGAAGCTGGTACGATCTACCACATGTGGTGGACGTGCCCAAAAGCTAAGAAGTATTGGAATGTAATACATAATAAAATTTGTACATTATTGAAAATTCAATTTGTTAAGACACCAGAACTGTATTTGTTAAATATGACTGATATAATAGAAGATGTTGATGTTAAGAAACAATGGAGAATACTGCTTTATATGATAACAACTGCTCAGATTGAATATGCTAAGTTGTGGAAAACTCAGCAAATACCTACAGTGGAACAATGGTGGGGTACACTTATAGAAAATAAAAATGCTGATATGGTCTCTCAGAGACTAAAAGGGAAATCAGACGAAGAGATACAAAGAGAATGGCAAATGGTAAATGGAAGTGGGTAATTGCTGGGTATACAGATGGAGATGGGTTATTCATGATGTAAGATAAGATACGAGTGGGCGGCAGGGTATATATCATGTTGCGGGAGTATGGGAGGGAAAGGCAAGAATCAATGAGTAAAAAATAGCTGTAAAATGTAGTACAGTATTATATATCTGAAAAATAGTATGTAAAAGTAGATCTCTGGGGAAGATCAGAAATATGTCAAGTAAACTGTCAGCTACTATGTATGTTTTTTATAGTGTGAAATGGAATAAAATGATTTAAAAAAAAAAAAGATGCAGCAAAAACAACAACAATAGCTGGAATTCTGTTGGTTAGTCCCAACCAAACACATCAAATTAATGAGGATGAGTCAATAAAAACCAAATCCCAATTATTCAATGGGTCTACTCTAGTTAGGACTAACAATGGAATTTAGACCTATAATATTGTTATAATAATTGGGGAGGAACTAGGGTTTAAAATCTCAAGAAGGTGGGGTTATAAAAATTGACTCATCAGTTAAGCTACCTTTGTGGATCTAGAACTGATAGTTTTCAGAGTTAGGAGTAGCTTTTACTTTGCTGACATTTATTTATCTTAAAAAGAACAGCTTGAGAAAAAGGCTTGTACTGCTGTAGATCCATCATAACACAGCAGGTGTCACTAAGACACACACTCAAGCTGAGACCCTATGGCTTTAGTCTCCAACAACTTTTCCAACCCCTGAAATCAAGTCTCTTTTTCAGGCCTCTCGGTGTCACAATTCATTTTCTCCATGATCAAAATCTTTTTTAAAATAAAATAAAATAAATGCAAGCTATTTGCTGCAATCTAATTGTGACCGAGTTGAATTCTCGTACCTAATCAAATGAAACCAAATGTTATTCGCTAGATTGCAATTAGCATTCACCAACAAATTTAATTGTGGAGATTTATTCCCACACATGGGTAATGGGAAAGCATTTAGATAATTACGAGTGTCTAGTGCCTTTCCACTGCTAATTGCTTTTACTGAATGATTCATTTCAAGGGCTGCAAGTGAAACTTTTATTAAGGATGTGATGGAAAGACGATCTTACGGCAAACACTTGGAAGGTGTGTGTTTATGGGGCCCTGGCCTTTCTCAGATGACCTCCTGAATATGGGAATTTCAGGTTCTCTGGTATCTCTCCATCACAGACATATGCTCCACCCTTGAAATCCACAGGCTTTGCATAATGCTCCCCATGATGTAACAATATTGATGTGGTGAGGGGAATGTTGACAGAAATGATCTTTTTCCCTGTCTTACACAAAATGTATATCTTGGATGTGCAAACACTCATAATAATAGCACCACAGCGGTTCTTGTTTTAATTTTTTAGATACAGCTCCCAGGCTAAGATCTTGTTCAATGTCCATCAGGGCAAACGTATTTCTAGCTCGAGAAAGGCCACTTCAACACAAGTGGACAGTGCTAAATGATTCATTTTCTGGAATAGACGGTGGAATTCCTAATACTCTTCCATTTAGGATTCGATCCTGAGGCTGTTCAACTTAATGTGAGTAAGAGACTAAAGGCCTATATCCCCTACAGGAGCTCCTGTTGTTTTTCTAAATCTAACTGTAGAATTTGTAAAGGATTTCCAAGAAAGAGCAGATTTGGAAAAATCTTCACAACCCTTTGTTTTTATTCAGCATGTTCCGATATTATACTGATCTAGAAATGTTTTACGTCTGTCTGTTAGAAAATGAAAAAAAATACTATTGCCTATTTCAGTAAGCACTGTGGGGTTAGTTTGTATGTTGTTATTCTGAAGATGGTGTTTTGATAGGCTGTTTTATTCTGAGCTCCACAACTCACTTCAAGTTTTCCCCTTTTCTTTTTCTGAATTGTTTTAATTCCTCTAGGTAGCTGCATTTAGCTGAATTCCTGTATGCTACTTTCTTTGTGCAGTAAGTTTTGTTTTATTTCTCCCTTCTCTGGACATAATGAGAGCTTAGAGGTTTTATGGGTGTGAAAGTGGGACAGTGAATAAAAGTGACAGGAAGGAAATCGACTCATTTGAAATGTGGTCCTTGAGAAGATTTCTACGGATACCATGGACTGCTAAAAAAAGAAGAAGAAAAGAATGAATGGGCCTGAGAAGAAATCAAGCCTGAACTCTCGTGAGAAAGGAAGATGTTTTTACTTTTAAGTTATGAAGCTAATTGATGCTATCACCATTGTTTCTCTTATTTTTTAGCTTTGTAACTTTTTCCTGCTCTTGCCACTTTAAGGGATAAATTGATAGCAATAAAAGAAGAGACCATGAGAAGAATTCCTGTAGTCTTTCAGCTCACTTTTCTTTTATATACTGTGAAACTTTCCCCTTCTTTCCTTTTATTTTTTTTCAGGGATGGGACAAATCCAGAATTTTCCAAATCTGAATCTGAATCCCTAGAAGGTTCTGCGAATCCACAAATCTCGAAGATCCTTTTCTTAAAAAGGGTTTAAAAAGGAAGGGAAAGAAAGCACTTCTGCTGAAAAGTGTTTTGAAGCAGAATTTGACATCTTTGTTTAATGAAAAACAAATTAAACAATAGTTTTCACTTTCAGGAAAGCATACCCGTATACTTCTTAAGAACATAACAAATGCAATTTAACATGTTCATCTACCACAGGAAGTACATAAACTCCTGAGTCTTGATTCTTTCCACAAAATTAAGAACAATCAAAATATGTTATTTTTAAACTTGTAAGAGTTCCTGCCTGAACTGCCTGTTTCAGGGCAATGTAAACAAACAAAAAAACATAGCTGAAACCTTTAATGCAGATTTTTGTTCAAAAACACCAGCATTCTAACTCGCTCTGGGTCTAGCCTACTGCGTTTTTTGTCAGCTATGACACCTGATGTGCTGAAGAGTCTTTCTGAATTACTGTCGATGTTGGTGTGATTGGGAGCTTTTTGGACAGTTTCCTCAAATTGAGATATTTTTGGTTGTTCTTCCAGTCCTTAAGATGTCCGCAGATGGCGGAAGCAGTGGTTCTGACAAGTAGGCATTGATTTCGTCTTCAGGAGACAAAGTGCAACTGTCCGCACTGCTGCTAGATGGGGTCGTCAATTGACCATAGTGACTCCACATTCTATGAACTCCTTCTGATTCACTTAACAATGCTGGAGTGGTGTCTCTTTCCCTTTCTTGTGATGACTGCAGGTCAGTGACATCTGCTTCCAAACGAAGCTCAGAAGTTTCCATGGCCAGTATTGATTTCACTTGATCAAGGTGTTCTTTGTTCAAAAAGACGCTGGCTTTGAAGCAGGGATCCAGGAGAGTTCCAAGAGCATACAGTTTTTCCGTCTCCACAGACTGATAGCACCTCTTCAGAGATGTCAGCAAGTCATTTCAGAAACCCTGGATGGAACCTAAGATTGATTTGAAATTTTGGGGAGTAAAAGGGGTGCTATTCACATTCTGAGATGGTCACTTCACTGGAACTGGCCACAAATGTTGCTCTATCAAACACATTTGGAGTGGTATCACTTCTTCTATACTGGTCCATTGTCAAACAGTCAGATCCACCTGGAAATTCAACTCTGAAGCAGATAGTAAAACAGCTTGCTTTTGTTCCATGAGATGACTGAGCATGTGATGCTGAGAATTCCATCTAGTCGGTTCATCTTGTATTAACTGATGGGATTTCGTACCTAGCTTGGCTTGAGAAGCTTGTAACACTTTAATGGCTTTAGAGAAAAAGCTTTGGCTTTAGAGAAAAGAAACAAGGAGTGCTTGAAATGTCCCACAATACATGGGCATGAGTCCCTTAATTTCAGTCTTATTCAGTAAGCTATCTTTGACAACTAATTGAAAGGTTGAGCAAGGCAGGGCAAATGGTCAAAGGTATTGCGATCCAAAACTGCAACCATATTCGGCCCATTGTCTCTCATGACACACACAACTGTGTGCAAGAAATTCCATTCTTTCATAGTGGTGGTGATGAAAGCTTCTATTGCAGATGCTGTGTGGGAAACCTCTGCAAAGAGAATGCATTCTAAGAACAAGTGTTGATACTCAAAGTTGTCACCTGTGAAGTGAACTGTCAAACTAAGGTAATTGTCACAGCCTGTGGAGGTCCACATGTCAGTCGTCACTGCAACAAAGTCAGTGTTCTCTAAAAGATTCTCCACGTTTCTTTTTTCCTCTTCATACATCTCTGGGATCACCTTTTGGGCAAAGTGTTTCCTGCTTGGGATGCTGTACTGTGGCTCAAGGTGGCTTGTCAACTTTCTGAAGCCTTTATCTTCCACTATGGACAATGGCTGGTTATCTTTGCAGATCATTTCAGCAACCAACCTTGTGATAGCTTTAGCTCTTCTGTCTCCAGATTTGAAACTTTGAGTGGTGTACATAAAGGCTTTCAGAGTTGGTTGGAAAGAAGAGGCTGTCTTGTGTTTCACTGGGCGTAGTTCCAAAGGGCTTGCTCCTCCAAAGGAGGAAGCTGCTGAACTTGGACTAGGACTTAAAGGAACTGATGCAAGAGTCCCAATAATAGCTGTATCATCTGTGTCAGTACTGTCTTCATGATGGGACTAGGCTCTGACAGTCACAGCAGGGCTTAAGGGGGAAGCTGTGCACTGGTGCATGGTGGTGCTGGTGCACTGTGGATGGTGCACTTCTACTACCTTTCAGGTCTTGAAATTGGGCTGAATGTTGGGTTCTGATGTGTTTCCACATGGCTGAAGTAGTATGTGAGCCTTTCCCTCTGGATATATTTGCAGAACACAGAGTGCAACAGGCATAATTCTCATTACATGTAATTTGGAAGTAGCTCCAGATGTTGGAGGATGCTCGAGATGATGCTATCTCCTGGGTTGACTATTGCAAAAAAAAAAAAAAAAAAAAAGAGCAAGGATAATCTTGGGCAAGACACACTCTCTCAGTCTTAGTAAAAGCCTAGGCAAAGGCAAACGTCTCTCTGAAGAAATCTGGCCAGGACAATTTTCATAGTTTTGCCTCAGGATCTCCCCAGATTGAAAATGACATGAAGGCCCTTTCTACACAGGCAGGAAAATGTGGATTATTAATCTCACATTTTCCTGCCTGTGTAAACAGGGCCACATACTACAGTACAGATAATACAGATCAAAACTAGATTTTCTTTGCATAGCTCCTTATGGCATCCTGGGGTTTGTAGTTTGATGATGCACCAGCACACTTTGGCAGAGAAGGCTGTGATGCCTTGTAAAACTCCAAACCCCAGAATTGTGTATGAAAGAGCTTTGCAAGGGAGCTATGCAAAGGAATCTTTCAGCTGTCCTTGAAATCTCAAGGAGACTGTACCTTCCAGTCAAGTCTCAAGTCCTGCAACGAGGAAGGCACTTAAAAACAAACAAACACCAGCCTCTAGTCCAATCCCAATCCCTACCCTCCAGTTTCAAGTCAAAAGAAGAAGAAGAGAATAATTACCTTGGAGAGTGAGGCAACCCAAGTGGGCACAGGCAGGCAGCCCGAACGGGCGAGCTCACAGCCTGAGCGGACGAACACACAGCCCGAGCGGGCGAACACACAGCCCAAGTGGGTGAGCTTGCAGCATGAGCAGGCAAGCACACAGCACGAGCCGCTACAGGCAGCCTCTGGTGTGCGCGGGTACCTTTATGCCGCGATTTTTGCATGCCCAGGGGCCTGCCAGCCAATCAGGCTTTTGCTGCGTTCTGGAGGCACCAATTTTGAAAAGAAAGAAACAAACTTGGTTGGCGGATTCGAAAGATTCAATTTGCCATTTTGGTGCCAGGATTTGGATTCCCAAATCTTGAATCCTTGCCCAGGATTCGAGGATTCAGTTGACTCATCCCTAATTTTTTTTACTGAAACCAGCAGTAATCTACTTGTCTGGATCTATAGTAGTGGAGACCAATACAGACTTGAAATTCCACACTGACAATTTTGTTAGTAAATCACCTTGAGAGGAGGGTGTCAGTTGACCTAGTAGATCTGAATCCCTTAAACAAGCTTTGTTTTAACATGGGATTTTGAGCTTCCAGGATTTTGAAGGAGGCATTCTGAATAGAGCTGCTACAGCCTACAGAGACAGAATCTACTCTAGTTCTAACAAAAATCTTTCAACAAATATGGAAAACAAAAGACTGGCCCACAGATTGGAAATGTTCAATATAAATTCCAGTCCCCAAGAAAGGTGGCATTAGAGATTGCAGTAACCACAGGACCACTGCATTAATTTGTCATGCAAGCAAAGTCATGCTCAAAAATCTACAACAAAGACTTCTACCATATCTGGAGCAAAAAATGCCAGCTGTCCAAGCTGGGTTCAGAAAAGGAAGAAGCACTAATGATCATATTGGAAAATATGTTGGATAATAGAGTGCACCAAAGAATTTCAAAAGAAAATCAGCCTGAATTTCATAGACTATAGCAAAGCTTTTGATTATATAGGTCATGAGAAACCATGAATCACTATTAAAGAAATGGGTGTGCCATGACATTTGATTGTCCTGATGAGTATGCTGTACGCAGGACAAGCGGCTACTGTTAAGACAGAATACAGAGAAACAGAATGGTTTCCAATTGGCAAGGAGAGGTCAGGCAAGGCTGCGTTTGGTCATCCTATCTATTTAACTTGTTTGCTGAACATATCATGCGTAAAGCAGGAGTAGACTCAGACGAAGGAGGCATGAAAATTAGAGGAAAGAACATCAACAGTTTAAGATATGCAGGTGATGCCATACAGAAAACAGCAAAGATTTGGAAATGATTACTGAAGAAAGTCAAAGAAGAAAGTGCAAAGGCATCTTTACAATTGAATATTAAGAAAACAAAATCAATGACCACCGACAATTTACATAATCTTAGAGTAGAGGATGACCACTTTGAAATAGTTCAAGATTTTCCATACCTTGGCTCAGTAATAAATCAGAATGGAGACAGCAGTCAAGAAATCAGAAGAAGACTATGACGTGGAAGGGCATCAATGAAGGAACTGGACAAGATCCTCAAGATAAGCTATTTGACTACTAAAGTTAGGATTGTCCATGCTGTCGTATTTTTAATTTCTCTGTATGGTTGTGAAAACTGAACAGTGAATGAAGCTGATAGGAAGAAAATCAACTTATTCAAAATGTGCTGGAGAAGAACTCTCTGGATAGCTTGGATGGCTAAAAAGACAAATGAATAGGTCCTAGAGCAAATCAAGCCTGAACTCTCCCTAGAAACCAAGGTGACTAAACTGAGGCTGTCAAACTCTGGCCATATCATGAGTAGACGTGACTCACTAGAAAAGACAATAACACTTGGTAAGGTAGAAGGCAGTAGGAAAAGAGGAAGACTGCATTACAGATGGATAGACTCAATCAAGGAAGGCACATTCCTGAATCTGCAAGACCTGAGCAGGGCCACTGATGACAGGGTGACTTGGAGATCTTTCATCCATAGGGTCACCATAAGTCAAAGTCAACTTAATGGCAGTTAACTTCAACAGTTCTGACTAGCTTTTATATCTTGACCAATGGGAGAAATCTTGGAATATTAATACAAATTCACAAAGAGTACCGATTTAAGAAAAAAATTACTATAAGATGTTCTTCAGGTGATATCTAACTCCACTGCAAATAGCCAAAATGGGAAAAAATAATAATAGTAAATGCTGGAAATGTGATCAAAAAGGAACTTTTTACAATTTGTGTTGGCACTGTAAGAAAGCAACAAAGTTTTGAAAACAAGTTCATGAACAGTTAACAAAAACTCTTAAAATAAACATTTCACCAGAAATATACCTACATAATATTCATGAAAGAATTGATACTCAAGGAATAAATACTGGAGAATATATGCTGCCAGAATAACTTTTGCTCGTTGTTGGAAAGATGTTCATATCCCCTCAATAAATGATTGGGTTTGGAAGCTCTATGAAATGGCAAAGCTGGATAAATTAACAATTTCAATGTCTAAAAACCTGTGCGTCAGTTTAGACAGGAATGGAAAATTTTAACTCCCCTCTGGAAATTTAAATGGAGGAAACGATGAATAGCAAATCCAGAGGAATGAGTCCAGTATATTTGCCTGCAAATTTACTTGTATTTAATTAATGACAAAGGACTTTTGTTTTACACTGTAAAGCAGAGCTTCCCAAACTTTTCATGTTGGTGACACATTTTTTCGACAGGTATCATTTCATGACACAGTAATTCAGCTTTACTAGCAAACCAGAAGTACTCAGAGGCGTATCTAGGGTAGGGTAAGGCATCCCCCTCCAGTCGTGGCCGCTACCATCACCCTTGCTAGGAAAGGCTCCAGCTAGAGCAGCGGCAGGGGGAAAGACAGACCCCTCCCACCCGGTCCTTGCCCACTGCCATTGTTCTTGCTGGGGAAAGGCTCCAGTGAGAGCGACAGCAGCAGGCCAGGCTCAGGTGTGGGGGAGTCTTTCTTGGCAGGGGAGGTGACACACCAACACACTACAGGTGACACACTAATGTGTTGGAGCACACCATTTGGAAAGCCCTGCTGTAAAGAAATTGATAATCTTATTTATAGCCCAGGAGAGGTTATTTATTAGGAAGCAATCACCACTGCTTGAGAAGGGAGTCAGTTTTTATATACCTTTCTGTCTCTATTATGATTATGATTATTTGCTAATTATTATATTATTTTGTCCTTGAGCTTGTTTGGAGGTTCTAGCAGGGGAGCGCAGCTATCGTATACCCTTCACTGAAAAATGGTACACTCCTTCTATCTGGGATGGTCGTCCTCTTCCACCGAGCGCGCAGCTTCGGCAGGGGCGCACATGGAGCGGTGAGGGAGGAAGGGGACACCCGCCTAGGACAGATTTCTAAATTGGGTATCTCAAATCTACAAAGACCAAAGTGCAAAGATCGTCATTAACGGAGAGAGGACGGAACAGATAAATATAAGCAAAGGGAGAGGCAGGGTTGCCCTCTATCTCTGCTTATCTTCTTGATAGTTATAGAGGTGCTTTGCATAAAGATAAGAAAAGACACAGAAATCAAAGGTATTCAAGTGAAAAATCAAATTTTCAAAATAAGAGCATTCGCAGATGACCTTGTAGTAATAATGCATGAACCAAATCAAGGGATGGCTAAGCTGAAACAGATTCTGGATGAATATGGAGCCTTATCCAGCTTTAAAATAAATCAGGAAAAAACAGTACTCCTCACAAAAAATATAACCTACCATGAGGAAGAAAAATTGTCTCAAGACTCAGGATTTAGAGTGGTAAAGAAGGTGAAATATTTAGGAATAGAGCTTTCTAAAACTAGCAATGATCTGTTTAAAAATAATTATAAAGCAACTTGGCAAATAATCAAAAGAAACTTAGAGAGATGGAGTAAATTGGACTTATCATTATTGGGGAAAATAGCCACCATCAAGATGAGTGTGTTGCCAAAGATGATTTTCTTGTTTAACGGACTGCCAATAATCACAAATAATGCAGTTTTTAATACGTGGAATAAAGACTTAGCGAGATTTATTTGGAATGGGAGAAAGCCCCATATTAAAATGAGAAATTTAAAAGACAAGGTGGAAAAAGGTGGAATGGGGCTGCCGGATTTGAAGCTGTACCACCAGGCTTGTGCCTTGTCATGAGTCCTTGAGTGGTTGAGGCTCGAAAATGAAAGGCTACTAATGTTGGAAGGGGCTGGCCTTGCTTGGGGATGGCACGCATACATATTCTATGACAAGGTGAAGGTGAACAAAGAATTCAATAGCCATATAATCAGAAAATCATTCCTTAAAGTCTGGTTACAATTCAAAAAGAAGCTATATGTCAGAATCCCATTATGGGCATCCATACATGAAGCCTTCTATAGAAGGGAACGTCCTAGATTAAGAAAATGGATTACATACAGGGATCTGCTAAAGATCGAAAATAGGAAGGTGAGATGTCAGAATAGAGAGGAATTGATAGAAACTGGACTGTCAACTTATTGATTATTGATGACCCAACTCATGGCAAAAGCAAAGGTAGATATAAATAGAACAGGTATTATGATAGTCGAAAATGAATTTGATGCTATTCTTAAAAAAGGAGCAGGGCGATGCATTGGAAAGATCTATAAGATACTTATGGAATTGGAAAACGAACAGGAAGTAATAAAATCGAATATGATTAAATGGGCACAGGATATCGGACATCTGATACAGCTTGAATCATGGGAAATTTCATGGTATAAGACGAATAAATGGTTAAAAGCCAGCCAGTTAAAAGAAAGTTATTATAAGATCTATAATAGATGGTATTACACCCCAGTTAAAATCGGTAAGATGACTAAAAGTTCAGATCATAAATGCTGGGAATGTGAACATAAGGGGACACTGTTCCAAAAGTATTGGAAAATGTTACACGGACAGATAGAGAAGGTAATGGAAAAGAATTTTAATATGCTGCCGGAAATATACTTACTCAATATGATAGATCAAATTCCAAACTTGACCCCAACACAACAAAAATTGTTATTGTATATTATAACAGCGGGAAGGATGGTGTATGCGAAAGCATGGAAGCAACGGGAGCCGCCGACCCTCCAGGAATGGCTAATTAAGATGTACGACTTGATGGAAATAGATAGGTTAGCCCTCTTGTTGAGAGGCAAGGATTTAAAGATGTCTTGGTTAACTTGGAACCCCATAATAACGATTCTGGAAGACTGGTGGGGACATATAGCAAGTATTGCTATAAGAGAATAAGATGAAGAAAAAAGAGTAGAGAGGTAGTCGAGAAACGATAAACCTAGACAACTCAAGACATAAACTCCGTGGAGAAAGAGATAGCCATATATAACAGGTGTCTTAACTCCAACCATGTGTATTAAAGTCCACAAAATACTAAGCATTTAAAGAATTAATTGTTATTTTTAGTCCTGGAGCGAAAACTAAAGTTGCATAGAATTTTAGGTTAGCAAGCGGATAAGGAAAAAGTAGGATATTGATTAGAAGGACGGAAAGAGTTAAATGTGCTAAGAAAATTAAAGATAGGTTATAGGTATTAACGCTGATAAGAGAATTCTAAATATAAAAAGGAAGTCATAGGTGTTTTTTGTTGTGTGGAATGATGTTATTAGAGATATTTGTAAAGTATTATTTTAGGTACGTTTGAAAGTATGTATATATGGAGATTTGTGTTGTGTATGTTTTGGTGGAGAGGGGAGAGATAAGAAGTAATGTAATAGTGTGCTGGTGGAAAATCCAACAAAATTTTTATTTTTTTTTATTTTTATTTTTATATATATATATATATATATATATATATATATATATATATAAATAAAATAAATTATTTTGTCATTTAAATTCTTGTATTTTTTTATTATGGACTTTTAATTTTCTCTGTTCTTTCCTTTTTTCTGTTACTTTGCTTAGGATTCTGTTTTATTTTTTTCTTTAAATAATGTATATCAGCATGTAATTTTTATATCACTTTTGAGGAATGTTTCTTGGTTTTAAAAATAAATTGGGAAAAAAATCAACAATTCTGAATTAAGACATGTTTCACTAGTCCATTTTCAACTGCATTTGACTCAAAACTATGCATTAGCTGGCCAAACCTGGATCCTTTGGCATGTCCATTTCAAGTTGCCTACACCAATAGCCACTTTCAGATACTTCCTCTGTGCTGCCTTTCCTTCACCCACTTCCTTTTATGACAGACTGTTCATTGGCCTCTGCTGATAGCCAGTTAGTCCACTGAAACCAGCATCTTAGTAACTGTTTTTTTCTTTTTCTGGTACCTTCATCTTGAATGTAGAAATGTGTGAACCCATCATAAGCCCACTTGCCTAGAAATTTATTTCTCTGAAATTATAGACTCTTACTTCCAAGTAAATGTTTTTAGAGCAGGCTTGGTAAATGGTGAAATCGCATGGAACCAAGCCGTGATTTCACCAATCCTCTCTCTTTCCAAAGATGCCGCTATGCAGTAAATGTCATAAAATGTTCAGAATAACTAATTATTCCTAACCTGCATTATCCATCTAAGTGTCCACTTCCACACTCTAACATTCCCAGAGGACCACAATCTCCTATGGCACAAATATTGTCAGGGACAGGATGCTCTTTTTGCTTGATTCTATAAAAGGCTCTTTTACTTTTGCTGCCCCTACTAATTCTCCATAGGATTATGTTATATGGCTGTAATGTTCTTGGTGGCTGGCAATAGCCAGCTATTTTCTTATGTTGGCTTGCTTTTTACTACATACTCTTATACTTTGCAGGATAGGATAATGCCAATTGTTCAGAGTGTGGCCCAATAGCCAGTTCAGCACTAGTTTCTCTCAAGTTCAGATTAAAAGGTGAGCCCAAAAGAGAAAATTCTGCCATCCTGGCAGTTTCTGCTGGCTATTATCCAAATACCTTGAGACCTGGGCAAGAAAGGACTGCCTCCTTTCCACAACTTTGAAAAGTTACTTTTTAAAGACTGCAAGTTCAAGATTTTTTGGACTAAAAATGGCTGAGGGATTCTGGAAGTTGTAATCCAAAAAAGTAGCATTTCCAAACTCTGCTCCTACTTTACCCCCGTCATCAGAGGTCCTTCTCTGGATTCCCCCACTATCTGACTTTAAGTAAGTAATGGCCAGGGAAAGGGAATTTTTTGTAGCAGTAATTGTAAATCAAGTATGGGAATCATGCAGCCTTCCAGATGGTGTTGCAGCTCTCAGCATCTTTCCCCATTGACTATGCTAGCTAAGGCTGGTGGAACTGGCTGTTCAACATTCATCTGAAATTCCCCATGAATTGCACTTCTGCTGCATAAAGAAAGTGCTTTGGAGGGAAGGTTGCATGGTGCTACTTTCTGGTATCATTTTCACTAGAGCTTGGAAAACTTATTTTTTTCAGACTACAATTTCCAGAATCTCCCAGCCAGCGGGTGCCAAGATGAAAGTGCTTTCATTGACCTAGACATTTGAGGATATAATGTAACCCTTGTTTAATGATGGTGTTATCTGCAATTCCGATTTTTTTCCCCTCCATTTTGGTTGCTTGCTGTTATTTACGCATTGGCCAGAATCCTGTTGGTGTCTCATACACATACGTAAGTTCCTTTGTAGAAGTGGCTGGACATTTTTATGCATGCAGATTGGCTGTATTCAGTTTAAAGTTGTGGAAACAGAGTTCTGCAGGTGATGCCAATGTGCATGGTTGCACATGGCACCTGGTTCCTATACAATATCTTTATTGATAATTTTCAAAAACACTAAAATTCAACCAATGCATGAAAAGAGAAAAGGAAAAAAATAAAAATAAAATAAGGGTCAAAGCATATGAGTTAGAAATTGAAGAATAAAGAAACAAGTGACTTCCATACTTCCTTTAAACAGTGTATGATGTTCAAATTGTTTCAGGCCACTCAAAGATACTATCCAGCAGTTCTCTTCTTCTGATCCCCTATTTCATTTTTATCAACAAAAAAGAAAAAAAACTTCCTTCTTCCAAAGGTTAACATATCTGACATTGATATATTGCTGTTGCATCTTATTACATGTTACATAAATGATAATCCATTTTCTAATCTTGATATTAAAAGCTACTTACTGATTTAATCACCTGGTATTAATCTTCGCTACAAAAAACTGTAAATATTTTACATGTCACACAAAATCACTAAGCCCAAATATTTCTATGACATTTCATACCATAAACACCTTTTCACCGACGTATCTCAAACTGTAGGGTGTGACCTAAGGGGGGGTATGACAGTTGCTCAAGGGGGTGCAAGAGAAGTCAGCCTACAAGTACAGCAAATGTGAAAGACAAAGGCAGATCTCTCTGTCTCTCTTTCTGTGCACCATTGAGGATTGACTGGTCCCTGCAAAAGAGTGATGCAAAGCATCTTCCATCTTTATGCCTTCTTCTGACCTCAGACACAGCAAAAACTGGTTGCCCTTTTTTTATGCTTTTCCCACTCACTGTGAATGTTCAACTGAGGGGCAGGCGCATGCCCCTTAGTCACCACAAGGCAGTTTCTGAGAGGGGGTGGGAGGGAACTGAAATGAGGAAGCAGAGAGCGCAAGAGTTCAGCATTAAGACAGAGGGTGCGCGTGGCACAAGGGGCCAGGGAGGGAGGGAGACAGTGGCACACAAGAGGACACAGGGAGTGACATCCAGAGGGAGGGGTGCAATGCCTGCACTTAGATGTAAAGGAGGTCATGGGGCAAAAATTTGAGAACCATAGCTGTTCATAATTGCACCAGTTTTTATTATCTTTTATCTGTGACTATTTCATATTCTAGTTTCAACCAACTCCCCGCTTTTTCCTTTTCATTTTAAATTTGGCATGCCTCTTCCTTTTCCTCCATCCTCTCCATGACTCCCCCCCTCACAATCTTTTCAGAGTCCCTTCCTCACCATTTGTTAATATTTCCACTTGCTGTTTTAAAGTATTTGTCCTGAGACAGAATCATTTTCTTTTTCATCCTTCTCTCACCCATTTCAGTCTCGCAGGCTAATCCTTTCATTAAGTCGACTTGGTTCTGTTTAACCATTGGTGTAGATTCCCTACACATCAATTTCAGATTAGCTTCTCTCCACCTTGGCCTGTAGTCCCTATTTCACAAACCAGAACTTCTTGGCCCCTCATCTTCCCCATTTCAATGACCAATCGCTTAGCTCAATTTGAATTTGTGTCTCCATGTGATTTCGGCCTCCCTCACTTCCATATTAGCCCCATATTTCTCCTCACCCTTGCCTTAGATCTCTTGAAAGTTCTACCTTGATCTTATTTCTCAAGTTCTCTGTCAAATCTTCTCAGTCTCCACTTCAAGTTTGGGAGTCCCCTTTACTCAGAAAATGTGACTCCTACAACATCTGTTGTAGAACGTCCTGAGAAAGTTCCTGGGAAGATTCCATCTTTCATTCAGTTCAGCAATTTCAGAATTAACAGTTCAACTTTTCTCTTGCCTACCCAATTTCAGTCAGTGACTCAATCTTATCAGTATCAAAGAAATAATGTCTGCATTTTTTCTGTAGTTTCTCCTTGCTGAAGTCCAGTTCAGTCTTGTAAATAAGATGAAATTCAGCCCATGAAAATCTATGCAATTAAAATCTTTAATTGTTCTCTTTTAAACATACCAATCCTCAGTTTGCTTATTTGACTCTTGATCTTATGGGGTAAATGCAGTTGCTCCACTCTTAGTTTTGGAAAGAAGGTGACTGACGAGACTTCTGTTCACCTATTTTAATTGGAAGAATTCTTCACTTTTGTAGCTCCAAAGTTTTGTTTAAGAATTTTTTAAAAAGTAGGTTGCCAGCTTGGGCCCATCAAATCCTCAAATCAAAACAACTGCATTTCATGGCAAGGGTGAAAGATGTAACTCGCTTGGTCCTTCCCATTCATTATTGCTCCTGATTATTGCTCCCAGTCATGAATAAACACAAGTAATGGGAATTTTGGACCCTTGTGGGTGATCCTCTGCTCCCCCTTTAACCCAGGTGAGTTTCTCCAGCCAGAGATCCCTCTGGCTGGCACTTTTATCATGAAAGTTCTCGTTGCTGCAGAGCTGCAGGAAGAAGCATCCACCAGCTGTTCAGCCTGGAAGTCTACACATTGAACATTGTTGATGGGCAAGGCATAATGCAATAGTGTGTACTCACAGGTAAGGGCATATAGAGTTGAAGCATTAGTTTCAGGTCCTTAGAAAACAATATAATCAGAGATCAGCTGCCATCAGAAGTTCCAGGTCCCCTTAAAATAATTTCACACCTTGCATTAGCTCACAAAAAAAGGGAGCTTTTTGTTCTTGTGTGGCTAAACCTACATCTGCCTAAATAGTTTACTTGCACAGTCATGCTGCAGACTGCTAAACCTGTAGGCTGAATCTTCCTTTTTGACTCTTGTCTCCCATGTAATTGCACAATGGCAAGAAACTTCTTTTGCATATTCAACATCCAGTAATCCAGAAATTTTGCACATCAAATAGGCAGCAAGAACGGCATAATCTTTAGTGAATCTGTTTGATCTCTTCTAAGAAAAGTTAATATTTTTTTCTTGCCGATGCTCTTCTTTTGTTATGCATTATGATAAGTACATTACATTAGTGGTTTAGTACATGAACCTGCGGGCATCAGGAGCAATTTTTTTTCAGAGTTCTCTGTCAACAGCCTAGCATCCTTCTGAGTGTGATAAAAGTGGCAATGAAAAAAAGGAAGGAAAAACAAAGCAGAACAACAACATTAATTACAAAGGCATTTGGACTAGTGGAGTGACTAATAATTAGCTTGCTTCGCTTTGCTTCCTTCAATCATTTTACCCTGCTCTTCAGCTAAGAAAGACATATTGGAACTGCTTACACTGAGGAGGAGAATGATGATGATCAGAGGCAACCTCACCAATTAGGTTAGAGTAGGAAAAATGTGATTTGCCCCTCCAGGAACTCTAATACCCTCCCATTTTTGGATCAAGATCCTAGTTTTTTAAACATGTAATCATTATGCAATTGAAGTAGCAAGTGATGTCTGCATCAATAAGAACACACGGTGGTTGTTGGCAGCAGTGGCAAGGAAAAGAAGCAGCAACTGGTGGCAGCAGTGAAAGGAGAAGGAGGTGGCCACCTGTAAGCCACCTATTCCTCAAGGGGAGGTTGAAGCCATGGCTCTCTGAGAGGGAGGACTTGGACAATCATCTGTCACAGGACAAGCAGTTGCCAATCCCTCCCAAATGTTTTGCTGCAAGGACACCTTGCCCTTGGCATGCAATGAATAGGCAGTTTGTATGTCAGTGTTTCCTTCTCCCATTGCTATTACTGCTTCTGCTGCTGCCATCTCTGTGAGCACCAAGAATGTCAAATTACTCACAAAACAGATTGGTATGTGAGCAGTTTGCCATTTACAAGATCCCAGCCTTTGAACCAGAGAGAGAGAGAGAGAGAGAGAGAGAGAGGAGGACTGAGACCTCTAGGGGCTGTAAGATGGATTTTCACCATGTTTCAGAGGCACTCTGTTCTGTTTTAAGGAGGGAAGCAGGCTTCTCCCCAAACCATAAGTGACTTCTGGTCACTTCTTTTAAAGGTTGTGAAAAAGCCCTGTACTAAGCCTATAAAATAGGCCAATAAAACTGTTAACAGGCTAGGGGAAATTTTGCCATGTGGCTGCTAGAAGGTGCAAGGAGGGTCCTTTTCAGTCTTCCCCTGATCTATTTTCTTTACAAAAAGTACTTAGTATGAGGGAATGAGGGGGATGTAGCCCTCCCAGGACTGGTGTGTGCGTGTGTGCTTCCTGGATTGAAGTAGCTGCCTAATCCTGTATTAGGTTGGGTGAGACAGCCACTGGGGTGCCAAAGGCTGAGGTTTGCATGGGGTTGAGGGTGGAGATATATGGGTCACATGGCCTGTCTTGCATCCCCAAAGTGAACCTGATGCCTTCTGGTGTTGCTAAGAATGCTGTGCAATCACTAGCAAGTAGGATTGGTTACCTAGTATGGGGAGAGACACTATCTTGTTTTTTGTTTGCTTGTTTGTTTTTGTTATTTTAGGCAGTAAAATACTTTGAGCTGCCGTGCTCTGAGGTTTCTGGACTAAACACAAAAGAAAAAGAGACGGTGGAAGAGGGGGAAAAAAGCAGACTGAAGCATTAGTTCTCAGTTACAAAATTCTTATAATTACCAGCTGGTCTGTAGTACCGAATGGTTCATGGAGAGGAAGAGCTAAATGTTGGTCTCTCAGGCTTGCTGATGGAGGGGCCGTGCTTGCCTCCCTTCACTTGCTCCAACTTGAAGATATGGCTTCTACCAGTTGATGGAAGGAGGCACCTGCTGGGACCGGTAGCAAAAGACAGACTGATAGAAGGGATTCTTTGCTACAAGCAGAAGAAGATCTTCCCCCAGCTGCTGCTTGCAAGCTACAGTCAGTCTCACATGAGGGAGACTCTCTGATGTTACTTGTCTTTCAGTAGTAGGATAGTGTAGTGTAGGATAGTAGTGTAGTAGTAGGATATCTGCTGTCTGGCAGTGGAATATGCTGCCTTGGAGTATGGTGGAGTCTCCATCTTTGGAGGTTTTTAAGCAGAGGCTGGATGGCCATCGGTTGGGAGTGCTTTGATGGGTGTTCCTGCATAGCAGGGGGTTGGACTGAATGGCCCCTGTGGTCTCTTCCAACTCTATGATTCTATGATTCTATGATATCTGTTCCTATTGAGCCCCTGCACTTGCAGACTGATAGGGGGTCTCAATCCACAATTAGAAAGCCAAGGGGTTAAATTTCTATTTAGCCACCCAGCTTGGTAACGGAGTACAGAAGTCTCAGATTGAATTGCTGGCATCACCAGTTAAAAGAACCAGGTAGGAAATGACGGGAAACATCTCTGCCCAAAGAGCTGCTGGATCAGGCAGCAATATTGTGTTAGATGGAAGAGGCAAGACTGAGCTAAACAGACAAAGAGCGTGACTTCACTTTTGTTCCTGTATCCTGACAATGCATGACTAACAATGACCTGCAGAGATGATTAAGTGAATAGTACAGAGGAGAGAATTGCAAGATCCAAAACCAAGGTTAAGTAAAAAAGGAAATAAGGGTGGTAGTAGATTGTACATCATAATGTCAAATGTAATGTGGGAGAAAGGTACAGTGGCATTAACACAAGGATATTTGCTCATTGTTTCCTGTTGTTGTGTACTGTACTCAAGATTGCTGAATGCAGACTGTTTTAGTAATTTAAAGAAACTTGGATGATATAGGTGCTGCTCTGCTATCACATTTTATCATCAGGTTTCCAGGGTGAATACATGAAAAACACCGGTTGTTATCAGGTGTGAACTAACATACGTTGGTTTTGCTTGAAGTTGGAGAAGGTGATAAAAGTGAAGCACATTGGAAGCACACATCAAAACAAGGATGTGACTGTCATTAGGAATGGGCAGTGGATAACCACTATTGATTCTAGATGTTTAACTTGATTTGATGGATTTTACCATAATTAATACAGGGATTTGTAACTGCATGGCTCTTAATGTTATTAACTAGGAAAACAAATTATGAAATTAAATCTACATTTAACATAGAATTTAAATTTGTCACAATCTTTTTTAATGTTAACAGGATTTTTAAATTTTCTCGGTGGTAATAGTACCTGGTTTGCTTCTCATTTTGGTCTTTCAACACTGATCAGAGTGAATTTTCTTCTTTCTGTACTTAAAAGGTACAATGATATTTAGAGTACTTGTGTCTGGCTTGCACACATGTAATCCTCAACAGATGGGATATCAAGTATATATTGGAAGCACGAAACATCTTTCATTGTCTACATAATGCCAATTGTCGCATATACACTGAAGGTTGAAATGAAAACCTGAAAATAAATTACTATTTTCAACATTTGCAAATTGGAGATTGCATTTCATGCAGATTATCTTATCCTTTAGCAAGTCCCATTGCTACGAAGGCTGCTAGCTATTTTCCTAACTCAAATTCTCTGCCTTTAATATGATGTAGAGAGTGTGGTTTATGAGCTGTATGTACCCCAATCTGTTTTGATGTCCCTGGGGCTCCCTAGCAAAATATTTTTAAATTTTTTGGGAAAAAAGGGTCACAAATTGCCATTTTAGGCCTAGGAAAGACTTGTACTTGAAATACAGTCTTTCCTCCATGTTTGTGGGTTTGACCTTTGCAAATTTGATTATTCACAAGGCACCTGCTTGCCTACCACCTTCTTCCTCTCCCATTCTCTTATCTTTTGCCTGGATGCACTGCTTTCTTTCTCCATGCTGGGCCAAAAGGCAAGGGAATGGGGGACAATGGAGGGAAGGCTGATGCACACCTCTGCACACAGGGCTGCCCACTTCCATTCACTTGCTTTTTGCTTGAGTGAGTGGAAGGAAGGCAGTGCCCATGGGCAAAAGGCAAGGGAATGGTCGTGGGAAGCCCTGGAAGGGAGTGGGAAGGGGAGTGCTCAGGCAGAAGAGATGCATTGGTGTTTTGTTTTTCTTAAAACTTTTGTGAGGGTTCTGCATCCTGAACCCTTGTGAAAGTGGAGGGGTCACTGAATCTCCTTCCACAAATTTCCTGTCTATGTTAGTGCTGGCTCACATAAGCCATATCAAAAAGTACTGGATGTATACTGTACCCACACATCAGTCATGTTCTCACTTTGAGCGAAATGTAATATTAACTCAGTAAAATTAGATCTGCTCATGCAGTCCTTGGTGTTGAAGTAAAAGATAAAAGGAGCACAGAAATCTGAGATACCACACAGGATCATATGCACACACTTGGACAATGTGTTACATCACACCAATGGTGGTTCCATGGGACTGCAGCGTCACTAAAGCACCCAATTCTTCATCAACTTCTGGTGATGCTGTCAAAAACTCCTTCTAAACACTTCTAGAATAACGGCATGATGTACATTGTATCAAGCACTACAACTCCAAATTAATGGAAGTGGTAAAGTTTGTGAGTGGATACTACTTACCGCCACCTTATAAAGTAGCTACAGTTTCTTTCATACTACACAAAGTGATGCTTTGCATGGTGTTGAAGACATTGTTTGGGGTCCCTCTAGACCGGAGATCTACTCCTCTTCAAGCTCCCAGCTATGGGATTTGGAAAGCCCTTTGGGTAAGTATAGGTGGGATTTGGCCTTGTTTTCAATCAAGCCAATGAGTCAAATAAGCAGTTTCAGCCTTTTGCTTCACCCTAATATGAGTTGCCTTCATTTTAAAAAAATTTACACACACACACACACACACACATATATATATATATGAAATAAAGAAAGGGGGGCAAGAAAAAAATAACATTATTCATGAAACACTGCATTAAGCTGTATCGTTTTCATTATAAACAAATGAATAAACATCTGTGACAAAAATTCACTGTAATCTCCACCATATAAATTAAAATACTAAACTTTAAACTTCCTTTCTTTCTCTGTTGATACTTTGATAAATATCAGATTTCGTTAACCA
Organism: Cyclura pinguis; assembly: GCA_030412105.1. Taxonomy (NCBI): domain Eukaryota; kingdom Metazoa; phylum Chordata; class Lepidosauria; order Squamata; family Iguanidae; genus Cyclura; species Cyclura pinguis. The sequence continues at coordinate 343,613,385 of CM059599.1, forward strand.
AGCACTTCCACCATCAAGAATGTCTTTTCACGATTGTTCCTGAGTTTAGCAAAAGTATCTTAACTTATCCTTATCAGGTTTGCTTGCTGAATCAGAGTGTTAAATCACTATAGCTTCAAAGCTTAACAAAAAGTGTGCAAGAGTGGTCAGTTTACCACCCCTCATGTAAACTCATTTAGCTGTTGAGGAAGTGGTATTTGCTAATCTTTCCATTATAGGAGCCCATTCTGTTTGAATTTCTGATTCTGCTCTTCCTCTAATTCTATACGTTAAAATATCCATATTCTTCATTTCAAGAAGGTCATGAAGCCATTCCTCCATTTCTGGGGTGTCCTTTTTCTTCCAGACCTTTGCAAAAGCTATTCTCGTGGCTGTCCTACTGCATAAAGTAGGATTTTCCAGTATTTTCTAGAGAAGGTTGGCTCAGGTTCATGAGTCATGTTCAAAAGGTATAATTTGGGTGACATAGAGCATTTCTGGTTGAAAATCTGTTGAAGCATATTGTGAACTTGCCTCCAATAAGCTTTTGATCTCGGGCAGGAGAGTTGCCTTCATTTTGAAGCAATGCTGTCAAATCTCTTGTTGGGAAACTAATTTAGAGGGGATGGAGGAGGAAGAGGAAGAGGAGCAGGAGCAGGCAGGGTCTGCTCTTGTTTCTCCCTCTTAAGATATTAAAAAAGCTGAGTACTTCTGATTAGCAATAATTAAAAATTAATTAAGAAGCTCTCTGCAATCTCCTTTCCCCACCCTTGCCTGACAGTGCAGGGTTGCGAGAGCTGTTCTCATCCCTGTGGTGCTGAATCACAGCTTAATCACAAAGCCTAGATCACAGCTAATCCAGCAAGTCTGCCCCTGTGTGCACTAATCAGCGTAGCCAACAGAGACAAGCATCTACCCAGGGCATGAGTTAGCTGGGCCAATTAGTATGTTTAGAGCACATAAAACGTATAGATTGCAATCCCTCCTAATGTTACAGCTGAATACAAACATAATTGCTTTATTGTTATCCTGGCAATAGCTTCCATCATATTGAAGGATGACAGCATTAAGCGGGTTCAGAAAGAATACTAATTACTTAAGCCCAGATTGACAAATTTCAGGTCTTAAAATCAAACGGAGGATTTAGGACCATTTCATACTTTTCTCTCTCCCTCCCCCAACCCACTACTGCCTAGGAAAATATGCATATCCTACTGGAGTGGTGCATTTATGATGAATGTCAGTGATCAAGGTGGTCATGATGATGATCATTCCCTTATTAGGAGTACTGGTTTTCCAGGCTGTGTATTTCTGATAGCAAACCCCTACAGCACTTCAGATATGAAAAGGTATGAAATGGGGTAATAACCTCAGCTGTAAAATGACTCAGTATTGATGATCAGTACCTGCAGGAGATGGTCTCACCAAATAAGTCCTTTTTCAAAAGCAACCAAAAAAAAATCATGCTAGCAATAAAAATGGAATTTCCTACAACCAAAGCTCAGGTGCAAATAATTTTTTCACAACACATGGCTAAGCTCAGGGTGAACTCTGGAAACTCCATGCTCTAAAGCACATTCGTCATTATTTTTGTTTAAAACTTGCAGCTCAACCTCCCTCTGCCTCCCATGAAGCAGAGTTCTACTTTTCATATCAGTGTCTCAGTACTGAAATAGTAGTAGCACTGATTGTAATAGTAATACCTTTGTCATCTTTTCCTAAACAAAATAACCCCTATAATCTCACTAGTTCCTTTGCTAATAATTAATATGAAACTCTGAGGCAGTGTACATTTTTTAAAAAATGTCCAAGTAGTATGCATTCTCCCTGAGTCCAGGTAATTGTTAAAGGGAGGTTCCCATTATCTTAATTATGTTTCAGAAGCAAACATTATTCCAGTATGAGAAAAGATGACATGACACTAAAGGTAAAGCTTGAGCAGATGTTACATGAGTAACAAGCCAATATGCCCACATTCTGGTAATTTCTCCCCCACTAGACATGTTCTCATTAATCTCTGATTAATAGGATTTGAGTATAGTAAATGATGATCATCTATTGTCTGTCTTTGTGCAACACCATGGAGAGAGCAATTTGTCAGCTCGGCTTTTGTGTGACTATTTAATGGAAAAGAGGGGGAGAGAGAGAAAAGACGCTAATCTTCTAATTGGCATCTATAGAGAAAGGTCTAAGAACACTGCCTGCCTGGAAATAGCTTATGTGCAATTCCTATGCCTGTGTGACTGGGACAGAAACAGATGTAGAACTCAATGTATCTTTTTCATAATCACTCTGTGTGTGTGTGTGTATTACAGCATGGAGGCTAAAGAAAAGAAAAATGCAGAACAAAGCACAATTGCATAAATCTGTTGTGTTTCAGCCCCTTACACGCCATAAAAGCACACTGATGAGTGTGATTTTCATAAAGCGGAGAGGTGCCTCTTATACAGAGATGGAAAAAGAAAGAAAAAGGGGGAATTGGGTGATTATTATTTTTTTAAAAAAACAAAACAAAACATCCACACAGAGAAAACTACTGGGCAATATGGAATAATATACAGTGTGCTAATAAGAGCCACAGGTAATACTGTGTTACACTTTCTTTATTTCCTATATAAGGACAATATTTAGGTGTAATGGAAGACATAATCCAACCAAAGTTAAGCACTTTACAGTCATGCTTATTTCAGTAGGAGACGTGTATTTCTGTATTTCTCCTCAGAAGTCAGTCTTATGGTGATCAGTTAGACTCTTCCCTATTTTGTGGATGATATTGCTGCTCTGCACATGATTAATTCCCCTCCTAAAGTCAACAAGGCTTACAATTGGGAATTTTGGCTGGGCTACATCCTAGGTTTCCTGAAAAAATAAGCATCTAAGAATTAGCACCCACTTGTAAGAAAATGTCATTAGTGATGTTATGCAAATGAAAGAAATTAATTATTTATATGTGTTTTGCTAATATGAAGCCTATAAAAATTTTAACCTTTGTAAATAATGTACACAATGTGTCCACACAGAGAGATTCAGTTTGGCAACTGACCCTTAGTATACTTGACAGTACACCTTAATCAAGCAGCCCTGGGCTGGGCCACGAAGCTAATTGCTTGTATTTTTTCACTTCCATTAAAAACTCTCAGTAAGAAAAATGTCTCATATCAACATTTGTTTGGCTGGATAATTTTGAACTGCACCAGAAGGAACTGAGTGAATGCTACAGATTAGATTTGCCATATTGATCTGAGAAAAGCAATACTATGGACAAATAGATTAAAACACACTGTGGAGTCTAGTGTAAAACAAGAAAAAAGGTGAAGAATCGAATATGCAGTAAATCCAAATATGTGGCGAATCAACACTGTGGGCAGCTATGATTCCAACTGATGTTCTATTTGAAAAATACAAGGACAGAACAAACACACATTTGCTGAAGGAGAATAGAACAGTGATATGACAGACAGATATAAGAATTGTACTTTAAAAGTTTGTTTGCTTTTAAATACCCCTCGTTAGTATTGGGATGCTTTAAAACATAAACATTTTTATGATTTTGGATGCAAATATCATAGATACATAGCTCCATGTACAAAGTTATTAAAATTTCTTTTTTTTTCAGGATGTAATCTTAACTGGAAATATCATCCATTGTTGAAATCTGTGGGGCTTTCTTTAAAGTAAATGAGGATTAGATATGAGATACTGGTGTACAATATGATAGCTGATAGGTCTTTTATGTACGAAAGACAAAAATCAATGAACATGGTATTTTTTATGCAAAAGGCAGATTTGTGTTCATACACAGGTTGATTTCAGGTTTCTTTCTAAATTTCTTCAAGATGAGCCATTCTGTTTTTGATTCTCATTATTCTCTTGTTTTTCATTATAGTTTTCCATGACAAGTGCCTGCTTATTTTGTAGTAAAAGTCCCCTTTTTCAGTCCGATAAAACAGAGAAAGAGAGATTTCACAATGGGGAAAAAAGTGACCTGGGGTATTTCTTTGAAATGGTGTAGTGAGAACGACTTGCTTAAAAAGACCTTGTTAAAAAAGATATTTGTGTGTATTTGTGCCAGTGTGGAGTAACAAACAAACAAACAAATAAAGGGGATCTTGGAGATCTTTATTCAAACACCGGTTTAGGAATGAGGTACAGGCTGTCACTATTCATTTTTAGGCATAAACCTAGTTGTTAGTCCCAACCAGAATGGACTCACTGAATCAGCAGGAAATTGGCAAGTCAACACTTACAAAAGTTCCATTGTTTCGATAGATCTGCTTCAGTATGAGGGACTTAACTATTGAATATAGGGCTCAGTAGCCTCTTCTATAAAATGAGAATGTTAATACTGTAATCTCTTACCAAGGATTGATTGTGCTTTGGTTTTGAATGGTCTGAGGTTTCAGTGGTTGTTACTATTTTATCTCCTAAGGAAGACTGTGAACTTGGGAGCATCCCCAAGTTGCACTACTTCTGTATCCTTATGTAAAATCCGCTAGTGACCTGCAGAATTATTTAGAAATATAGGTAGAAATATTACATGGATACAAAGCACTGGTTTTAATAACATGATGGCATAATAACATTGTGTGTTCCATTAAGTGTTGAACCACAAACTAGAATCAGGGCATGAGCTGGCCAAAATTTGACTCTTTTGAATCCTGTTGGATTTCAGTGAATTATTCATATACTGAAATCCCTCTCAATAGAATTTAAATATACTTTGATATTGAATTGATTATGGCTGGAATCCCATTGGTTTAACTAGGCTGGTACGGGCAGCGATAGCAGAAGAATGAAAGTGGAAGTAAGGAGAAATAGATAGTTCATAACTATCAATTTTGCCTGCCTTCCTTCACCATGACTGGCTCACTCTGTTCAGAGAGCACCAACAGAATCCTGGGCTATATCCTGAATTTGTAAATAAATTATAACCATAGTTGTTCTTCGGGGCTCAGATACTAGCTGCACCACACACTATTTCAGTTTGTATAGGAAGATCCTGGAAATCTCCCACTCTTCCTTGTGATTATTATTGTATCCATGAGATTTAATCATAGCTATTTTTTTTTTACAAAAAATCTGATTACTTAACTGCATATTTTATTCTAATTTAAATAGAACTTAAATTGCACTGTTATAAATGATTTTTTAAAAAATCACCAGAGGAATACTACAATACATTCCCACAGGTTATAATGGGAGCGGCCAGATGGTGCACATGATGGGAATCTGTCTCTAAAGCTTGCTTTTGTGATGTGGAATTCACTGAGCAGCTTCCCTGGGCCTCCACACACGGATACACTTCATCTGTCTATCCGCGTTGTTAAGTTGTCACATATTTTCCAGCTGATTACTTCCCATCTAGTACATTGCTAGTGCTATCTGTTGGTGTGGATGCTTAGTTCTTTCCCCGGCCATGCTCTCATAATGTTTCAAAGCTCTTCTCATTCTGGAGTTTAATTTTGCCTTCACAGAAGTATTTAATCCTTTTCTAGTTACACTTACTGTGTTAGAATATTGCAAACAAAGGCTGTTTAGGACCACAGTTTTCTATGTACTTTCCTCTTACTACTGTATGCTTTTTTCTGAAATGTAAACAGTTTGCATTGAAAACATGTACTTCAGCATGCTAGTGATAACAAGAAAATGTCATCAGATGAAAACATATGCAACAGTGAAATATGAAAACCATGACAAATCTTTCAGACAGGTGCTTTCAGTCTAAGATTAAGATTTATCTAGTTTTATTGTAATTATTTCTGCGATCAATGAGACTAGATATTACAGCCTTCCTTCTACAGAGAAATGTGGAGTATAAAGAAAACACATATTAGAATACGGAACAAAAGTGAAACTTTAAAACCTTTCATCAATCTGCCCCTGGAAATTAGAGAGTAACATTCTGGTAGGTCTGTCAAAGTCAAATACAAAGCAATTGTTAAGTGTTGATAAGCAGCAGTTAGGAGGTGCAATCTACTTGGAAGGTTTTTGATCCAAAATGAAACAGCTTTCTACCCCTGCTAGTCAGGCAGAAATCTAATTACTCTTTTCTGATCTACTATGGAGAGTTAAACCAAAGAGATGGAGGTTATGGACAGCTTCATTGATTTTTATGTCAGAAATCAACAAGTGCAGGTTTTACACTTTGCACATACTTGTTTAACTGGTGCCAGGAATCAAATACTTCAAACTGACTTACCCTGCCATCAAGTCAATAAGCATTTTTGGTTGTTTTGCTCAAGTGGTATTGTTAGTGTTATCACTGCAGAATCTTCTCTACTTCAGCCCCTGGGGAAGGTACAACTGGACCATATTTAGAGGTATGATGATGTGGTATTTGGGATTTGTTTTCTTTCTTTCTGTCTGTCTGTCTGTCTGTCTTTGTCTTCTTTTTAGAAAAACCCAATATCTAATAGTGAACATAATTGAATAGAATAGTGCACATAATTGAGAGAGACAATTTTAGGGCACTGTTCTTGTATCAACAATGTAGAAACAAGACAAATGATTTTGTGAGCTGCCTTGAACTATGGAAAGGTCAAGTGTAATTGAAAAAAATAATAAATCAATGAAATGCAGAGAGAGAGAGAGTGAAAATGAAGCAACCAAAATGTTATGAATGGATGTGTAATTATTCTTTTCCCGAAAGGCATTGATACAAATGTAGCGCATCATAAAGCAGACAATAATCACAGCTTTTCTTCCTCTGTCAGCTTACTTTCTATGTGCAAGGTGATCTATGGTGGAGTATTCTGTCATATGATTTCACAACTTCCGGCTAACATAACAGCTGATGCATTTTGCACTGTTCACAACTTCTGTACACTTTTCCAGGGCAGCCCCATGTAGAATGCATTATAATAGTCTAATTGGGGAGTAACTAAGGCAGAATGCTTTTCTCTAGAAAGAACTGCTGTGGCCATTTCCACAGTAGACTGTTATGGTACTATTATACCCCTTCCAACATCCTGTGGAATCCTAGGGTTTTCAGTTTAGAGAGGGGCCACATGGCCCCTCTCTAAACTGTGAACTCTAGGATTCCATAGAATGTTGAAAGTGGTATAATAGCACTATAACAGTCTACTGCGGAAATGCCCTGTAACAGCTAAATCTAAAATAAGTCACTGTTCTTGCCATTTTGGCAGATGGAGACTTTTATGTGCAAACTGCTGCCCTTGGTCTGGAATGTCAAGTTGTTCGGAGGTATTGTTTGATTTGTTTTCTTTTTTAAATAAACTCTTGCCATTCACCACTATGCAAAACCTTGTTCACTTTTATGAATCACACAGGATCCAAGATCCTACATTTCTTTATCATAGCACAACCGATGGAGTTACAGCAGTGTAGCATTTGTGGATGAATGGACAATGACCATGGCTGACCACCTGTCTTGCAATGACTGTGCACAATGTGCAAAGACAATACGAATGCACATGTTATTCTGTGTGCTTTAACGCATCACCTACCTGGTGAGCAATGATCCCCTGCATGTGTTGTGCATGTTATAGATATGTATGTTGCTAGCAGGATGCTGGCCACTATTATGCTATTTTAGCCATGCTCGAGAATATAGAGAGCATTATGCTTGCTTGTTTATGATTCCTGCACAGAGAAAGACCCAATTTCTCATATAACTGTGGCTGAGTTGCCAGACCTGAAGGCAGAGGCAAAGAAGCCAGAAGGAGTGCAACCTTCAGATTATTTTGATAGTTTTCCCTCCTTGTGTCCTGGGAGATAAGGCTGCTTCTTCCACTGTCACATTTTTCCTGAGTGACTGACAGCCCCTTCAGAGGAGATCAGCCCCCTTTTTGTGCCCTTTCAGTCACTCGGAGGTTATCAACTAAAACTGCACTCAGCATTCAATCACATTTTCCCCTGTGGCAGTAACTCCTGTTAACACAATTAACCTTCTGATGGGATGGGGAAGATAAAAAATCGGGGCACATGAGAGAATGGAGGGGAAGAGAAAGAGAGAAGCTGAAATACATTCCCATGTTATGGATTAAAGAGACACATTACTGATGGCTGTGGATTGTACTCTTTCACTTCCTTACCACAGAAACAACACAAAAAGGCACCATCAGAATGCTGGGAATTCACTATACTTTTTAAAATAAAAAAAGATCTAAACCATTATGGTCTTTGTATTGCTACAGGAAAACTTCTGTGTAACCAGTGAGATTCACCTCCAGTGGAGATAGAATTCTAGTTCTATTCCCTGAGATAGCCAAACCTGCTCTGACCAGGTTTGGGGAGGTGGACTAAGAAGGGACAATGTCAGTATGCTGATGCAGGCCACCTTGATTGCGGGTGGGCTTTATGGTATTTTAAACAAACTCTGTCTCATCTTCAGCCTCCTTTGCCCTGGTGACTTGAAAACAAAGATTGGCTCTTTGAACCACCTGGGGAAGCAGGACAGTAGTTTTCAATGTGTTTGTGCCCAGACATAGTGGGTTTGGGCCTGGCGGCATTCGTGTTTTGGAGCAATTGCCTTGGTGTTTGGACCTTGCAGCCCTTGTGTCTTCCCCCATTTGGAATGATTGGGCCTAATATCCCTTTAAGATGGGGCATGGTAGCCTTCATGGGATCTAGTACCCATGGATGTCAAGGCCCAGTAGCTAGTGGCCTGTGAATCAACTAGGCCCAGTGGCACAAGAGGGCCGGACTAGTAGTCAGCATCCATTTGGTCTTTGTGCATCTAGGTCCTGCAGCCCTTGACTTCGTGGGCCTAGCAATCTTGAGTGTGGAGATTTTGTCGCCAATAAATGCCTGGGCCTAAAGTATTCTTATGCTCTAATTTTTTTGGAGAACTTGGTCTTCCAGGGCATAGTTTTACATGCTAAAGATCTCAATTATCTGAATATGTTTTATTTGTGTACTTCTCTTCTGTACTGAGTAGGGATGTCTCCCAAAAAGCAGTTGTGTAGGGACATGGAGGCAGGGGGGCAATTTGCCCCGGGTGGCAATGTTTTTTGGGCATCACGGCCCATAGCCATGCCTCCGTGTGCCCTGGCCACACTCCTACGCACCACAGCCACACCCCCAATGGCCACGCTCCTTGTGCTGTAGCCCTCCCATCCCGCCCCCCTCTCCACATACTCCAAGCTCCGCTACTGCCAAAAAGGGACAAAGTGGGGGAAAAGGTAAGGGCAAGACCCTGTCAGTCAGGATGTCCAAGGGTCTCTTTCCTCCTCCTCTGCCTTCATCATCATCAGAAGATGTTGAGCTAGATGCATTTTCTGTACAGGTATACCTTTGTTAACAAAGTCAATTTGTTGTGGGTATTAATTCTCTAACAGAAAGTTTGGTACCAGAAGCAAATATAACATAGAAAAAAATAGGGACAGGTTCCTAAACCACACAAAAAGATGAGAAATTTAACATGTTTCAGCAAACTTTTTATTCAAAACTGGAATGAAATGAAACAACGAGGTCAGGTAAGCCTTGCATAAATAAACAAATGCATTTTGAGCTTTCTAGAGGCCATCTGAAAGCTTCTTCCAAAATCCCTGCATCCAGGGATGACTTTCTTTCACCAGTTTGGTGGCCAAATACTTTTTAAACATGATATTGAGGTAGGCTTACCTGCTCTCTCATTTTCTCTCTGGTTTGCTGCCCATACAAGCTCACTAAAGGATCCTGGAGGCAGCTGCTACTTACATTGCCTGATGTTAGCAATCACATACAGCTACAGTAGAATGTATGTACAGAATCCTAATCTTTCCCACTTCCAGCTTTATTGTATTGTTTGCTACAGACATGTTTCTGCAACCAATAAGTAGTCACTTTGGACTAAAAAACTGAAAATGTAGTATACATGTATATGAAAAACAGTTATAATGTTAGGAAACAGAGTTGATTATTACTATTATTATATATTTTTACCCCAAAGAAATAAATTGCAATTAATAGATAGTATCTAAATTACAAAAACCATAAACTAGGACAGTGGTAATAACAATAAACAAATTCTGAAAACTCTTTATCACTTCCTGTAAGTGATAGTTTCAAAATGCTGCAGCTAGACTGCTAACTGGGGCTGATTAAGGGGGAACATATAACTCCTTTGCTGAAACAGCTTCACTGGCTATCGGTTCATTTCTAGAAACCATTCAAATGATGGTTTTGACCTATAAAGCTATACAGGTTAGGTCCAGATTATTGTAAGCTTGTATTTCCCCATATGAGCCTGCCCAAATCTTATGATGTCTGGAGGAGGGTTTTCTCTTTATCTCACCACCCTCCCAGACTCAGTTGGTGGGGACACAGGAGAGGGGCTTCTCAGTGATTGTTCCTAGGCTTTGGAACTCCCTCCTAAAGGAGGTTCAGTGCATTCCTTCTGTTATCTTTTGCACAGCAGACAAACACTTTAGTGTTTAAACACACCTTTAGCTGACCAGTCTGGAGTGGTGTATAACTGAGGCCTTTTCTGCAGCTTATCTGGGTCGACGTTTATCCCAGCAGTGGCTTTGCTGGGACAGGAGTGTGGACGCCAAAGCTCCCCTCTGCACTGGCTTGCTTGCTGCAGAAGGAAGCATGATGGCCTCGCCTCTTCCTGCCGCAGCATAGCCAGGTACTCTCCCAGGCTGTGCTGGGCAGGAAGTGCAGCCATTGTGCTTCCAGGGCCTCTGCAGCTAAGGTAAGTGCGGGCACGTGGTGGGATGGCGGCATGATTGCCAGTCATTGCCAGGGAAAACCCGTCAATAATTTGTGATGCAATCACACTGCCTAGGCATGGGAGAAAGACAGGACTGTGACAATGTCATCCATAAGAATCGTTGCAGTCCTGTCCTTCTCCCATCCCTATGGCAGGTTGGGAGAGTGGAGCAGCAAGGACCTGGGTGTGCCATTTTAATATGCATCGTGCATTTAAAGTGTTTTAACTGATTGTAAATTTTAAAAATATAAAATTAAAAATAATTTTTTTAAAAAAATTTAAATTATTTTAAAAACAATATGTTGAGTGTAGTATGTAATGCTTTTTAAACTTTTGTACTTCATATTGTTTTAACTGCTGTTTTAATTTATACCGTAAGCTGTTTTGAGTCCTATTTGAGAGAAAAATGGGATCTAAAATTAATTGATTGATGGCTTTAGGACCAAAAATCAATCCTTTGAGAAGCGTTCCACATTTCCCATTGTACTCAAAAACATAACAGGGACAAAAAACAACATACCAAGTCTAACTGTCTTGTTGTTTTAGTTGAGCTGGAAACTCAGCTAAAAGCTGATGGACAGAAGCCTATAGAATTGACTTTCACTGCGGTGGAAAATTCTGGCTCTAGAATCTTGGATCGTGCCTTCAGCCCCTTCAGCTGATCATCAATAAGGCAAGTAATATCCCCTGCACTGTGGGCTGCCTGCTTGTGCCATTGGGATTAATCTCTTTTGGAGTCTGGACACTATGGCCTTTATTTTCCCCCAGTGTTTAAAAGCTGGAAGGTTCTGATGCCTGTTATGTTGTGCAGCACAGGCTGTGGAGGTGACTGTAGGTGTTCATGTGCAAGATTGTCAGCAAGTCATGCCAGATGAGACGCCTAAGCTGCCTGCTCAAAAGACCCCATCTTGCCAGTCCTGCCAAATCCAGGCAGCTGATCCTTTTGCAGACGATTAGTTCTCAGGGATTCTGTTTGCAAAGATTTTTAACCCTGAGTTATGAACTCCTGTCTCTGATCAAAGAAAAAAATTGGAAGTGAATTTCCTCCAGTTTTTCATGAGGAAAAGAAAAAAAAATAAGAAGAGAGGATTTTCTAGCTTAGCCCAGCTTCGTTTGAGCATTCTGGCCCAAGAGCCAGAAAACAGGAGCTTGACTTAACAGGATGAAGACAACAGGTATTTAGTGTGGGATTGATGGAAGAGGTAGGACAAGGTGAGTTTGTGTTCTTTGAGCTGATCGTTTGGCTAAGCTGCCTGACAATTCATTTTGTGTTTTTGTATGTTTGTAGTGCTACTCAAAGAGGTGGTCCCTGGATCTTTGCCAATCCCTGAGCCATTGGTTGCTGAACTCTGGCTAGTTTCCAGAAAAGAAAGAAAAAAAAATTGCAGCCAGTGGACACAAATACTGGGCATACTGGGAAAAAAAAGTTACCAGTCCATCATATCAAATAGCCTAGTCTAGGCTAAGAGAGCAGGGATTCTGTTGAGAGGAAAAGAATCACTGACTTGACTGGGGGGTGGAGCTAGCAGCCATTAGCTCTGTATCGCTCTTCCCTCAGTGTCTGCAGCTGAGTGAACAGAACAAGAGCAGCAGGCAGTTAGCATGACTGTTTCAGGGGGAGTCCCAGAGTGCTCTGATACTGCTTATATAGGATGACTGGACATAGGTGGTGAGGGAGCTGCTGCAGTGACTTGCAACATCTATGCCATGTTTGTGTTCTTGCCTGTGGATGTGAGGAATTATACCTGCAGCAAGTGCAATCTGGCAGTGCCGGATGAGAAGGCCCAACAGCTTCTAGTAATGATAGTTCATTCACATGAAATCATAATATAAATGATTATTAGTGATTCCTTTGCATTGTCTTAAACCACAAAACGTGCTTCAGAGGAACTGTACAGGACAATTAAGGACTAACCATTTTTCTCTGAACTTTATTCATTCTTCTGAAAGTTTAGAGGCTTCATCAGCATAAGGTTGTATCCTCTGACCTTCCTATCCTCACCTGTTTGGCCAGCAGAAATTCATCATCTTTTACAAAGAAACAGCTGGTTAAATCTTCTTGATAATTTTATCAGTACTTGTAGGCTCTAATAACTTCCTCGCTGAAAACAGCTATGTTTCTGTTAGAGAGTCATAGAGTCACAGAATTGGAAGGGGCCTCATGGGCCATGGAGTCCAGCTCCCTGCTCAATGAAGGATCTCCAGCTAAAGCATCCCCAGCAAGTAGCTGTCCAGCCTCTTTTTCAAGACATCCAGCAAAGGAGACCCAACCATCTCTCTAAGCAAGTTGTTCCATTGCTGGACCTCTCTTACTGTCAGGAAGTTTCTTCTAATGCTCAATTGTGATTAAAATAGTAATAATGAAACCCTCACTCTCAAAGCTAGAAATTCCCTTTTTCCAATCTGAACTCAAAAATCTTGAGAATCCATTCTCTAGAAGCAAGAGGGTCACATAGGCTAAACAGATTAAGAGCCATGATTCCATCCTGTGTTTTTTAACACCTATTAAGAAAGAGAGCTTGCTCCTTGATTTGCAACTGTTTATTATATTCTTTGTTTAAAGAAATAGGCTCTTTGAAGCAAGCAAACACCTATGTTCCTGTTAGTTGAATTTCACATCCTATCTGAAAATGATAAACAGATTGGGACAGTTTGGAAATGCTGGTAGATGCCAGACAGAGAGGATGTGATTTGAACTAAGCATTAATTTTTTTCTGAATGTTTATATGAGGAAACTCACCTGTTTGGTGTTTATAAGGTTAGTGCTGGGAAATGGGTTTTGTCTGACTACAAAGTGTGTACCTATTTCTGCTGCAGAAATAGACCTTGCCTTAACTCCTTGCTCATGTTGCTCCGCTAATTTGGACTACACTGTTAGGTAGTGGACCTCATTCTTCGGACACAATTGAAATCTACTCTATTGTAACTGTATGCTATTGTAACTGTAACCTTGTAATTCTTTTGAACTTGTAATTTGTACCTGTTCATTTTGTGCTTGTTTATTTTGTAATTGTAGATAATAGAGGCTAATCTGTGATCATGATCGTGTTATGTATGCACAAAAATTTATATAAACTACTTTATAACTGTCCTATCTCAGTCCTGACATAGCTGATAAAGCAAATGAAACAAACTGAATATCCCCCAGCTTGTTACTTACTTCCAGGCAGTAAGCAAGGAGTCATAAATAAAGTCCAACATAAACAAAGTCCAGCAGGGTTTCACAGGAAGGGAGTGTCCAAGGTCAGTCCGCTCATTTGTCAAGGCATCCAGCAAGGTAGCAAGTCAGATAAGCTCTGACAACTTCTGGAGGGGAAGTGCCAGCTAAATAGGCCCAAAGCCTAGCACAGCTGAGACTTGATTGATTGTTGCCAGTTATAACTCCTGAGAAAGTGACTCTGACTCTCTCTTTGAGCCTGTGCACTGTGAAGCTGGGTCAAGGTAAGTATTCCTCTAAATCTGAAGAGGCAGGACTCTCTGTTGGAGCTGGCACTGTCCCCTGTTCTGTTTTTGGCACTGTAACTTCTATCTGTACAGCCGGCCCTGGCTGCCTTCTGTTTCAGCCTCTGGCATGCCCTCTGTTTCAGACTTTGAGTCAGAGTCCATGCTTTGGAAGCAGGGCATGACAATAACTCAGTCCAAACACATGTGGCCCATGTAAAGTTTTCAGGTACAGACATGACCTTTTTAACAGAACCAAATAAGGTTACTTCTACTTGGCCAATCAGGACACAACTTATGAGACTAAGGCTGGACTCCTCAACAAATGAATTGCAGAACAGATGCTTCCTCCCTGGTCCACCTTGGGGACTTTAAACCTTTTCTCTTGCCACAGAGCAGGCCACTTGGCTTTTGTAGTTCCTAGTGAATACTTTTTGGAGGATCTCAAGATCAAACTGGCATAGCAGAAGCAATGAGGGAGCAAACAAAGAGGCAGTGGTAGAAGAGACAATGGACAGTTGGTAGAAGAAAGGAAAGTGGCAAGCAAGGAGGGAGATGGTGTGCAAATAAAGAAGAGACCACAAGGAAAGTGAAGAGGAAACAAATAAGAAGGTGGAAGCTGCAAGTAGATCTGATCTGATGATGTAAGAACAGAAACAATGCAGAGAAGAAGAATATTGAAGTGTAAAGCTGTTGCAGGCCCTAGTTTTGTAGTTTTGTAGAAGTCATACATGTGGTAGAGATCCCTGTGTGCTCTGCCTTTTACACAAGAGGTAATGACGGAATCATGTAACCAGGCAAGCAGGTAGAAGATACCTTGAAGAGGAAAAAGGAGAGCCACACAGGTAACCAAAAACATAAGCCTGGGACCTACTGCTTGAAAACTGAGATCTTAAGGAAAAAAAAGAAAAAAACTCTCACTAGCAGAAGCAATTTTCCAGTGGCATGGCTTCTTCATCTATGTTGGGACACTATGAAATATGGCAGAGCTCAACTTATCCCACCACTGCTTGAAATATGTCACCCTGAGATATCTAAAAGTCCTCAACTTCCTTTATAAAGAAAATGACCAATTGTGGTGCTGGAAATAAAAAGACACATGCCGTATTCCTGAAAACATCTGTACAGAATAAATAAATAAATAATGCATTCTGTAATAAATTAACTGGTAGTTTTTTCTCCCACAAAGGCAGTATTTAAAAATTCTTGCAAATTGTGAACAGGCTATAAATGGGTCTTGTCTCCCTCAAAGCCATGTGCATTAAATTGCAACACAGATCTTAGAAGAACACCGTTCTTGGCTCATCCCATTGTTGAAAGATTACCTTCTGAAAGCTCAGGACATTGAGAGATTATGGATCAGCCGGCCAGAAGGAGATACACCCTGCTGTGATTTATGGTGTTTAAGGTCTTTGTGCCAGATAATAGTGCAATTCACACAGCACTTAGTGCTAGTAAGACTTCCTTTACATTGGCCTGAATGATCATAGATAATGTACTCCTTAAATTTCTAAGGTTTTATTAACTCTTTAGAGGTAGAAAAACAATTATTACTACTACTACTACTACTACTACTACTACTACTATTATTATTATTATTACTACTGCTGCTTCTACTATAGTACTCGCTTGTTCCATTTTTCACCTGCACTGAAGTCATATGTAAGGGAAATGGCAACAAGACCTAACATGTTGTGGCACACCGTTTGGAAAGCCCTGACCTATATGATTAGGCAAGGTGTCCAGTGGACCTGATCACTGTCTTGAGTGGAGATCAAATTCAAATTGCATCTTATGCAGAAAACAAATCTTGGTTGACCTTGGGCAAGTTACCAGCTCTTAACTGCAGGTTGTCATCCATAATATGTGAATAGGTGAACATGCCAGTGATGAAAAGGAATGAGCCTACAAATGCATGCAGGCATGATGACAACAGAGATATGAGCAGCTGCCTCAGTTACTGGGAGTACAGCATGAAGGTAGCTACAGTGAGATATTATATAAGGCAAATAGTACTACTCTATGCTATTATTTTGGGTGTCAGTTGAAATTTCACTGGAATTACTAAGTAATGACCAAGATCCTTTTGTATGGTATAATTAAGCTAGTGACAGAGGCAATAAAAGTAGTAGTGGAGAAGAGCCCTGGTGGTGCAGTGGTTAAATGCCGGTACTGCAGCCACAAGGTTGTGAGTTTGATCCTGCAGGGCTCCAGGTTGACTCAGCCTTCCATCCTTCCATAGGTCGGTAAAATGAGTACCCAGCTTATTAGGGGCAATTAGCTAAATACATTGTAAACCACTTAGGGAGTGCTTTACACTGATAAGCGGTATAGAAATACATACTGCTATTGCAATTGCTAGTGGTGTATGGACAGCGATAAAGGGGCTGTGGATGTTGCCCTCTCCCCATCTCTACTATGCCTCAAAAAAGTGACTTACACCATCATAAGTCACCAACATGATTCCAGGAAATTTATCCCATGAACATTTTGTACCATTTTACATAGCTGGAAGTCTGTTAGTACATTATTTCATTAATTTTTTTAGATGATTTATATCCTGCTTTTTGGTTAAAGATCCCAAAGAAGAGCATGAATCTTCTATAATATAACATAATTTTATAATGGAAGCTATGCAAATAAATTCACATAGGCCATTCTTTTCTTGTGTTGCTGATGTCATGGCCCATCACCATTCAAAATTAAACAGTAAAACAGTAAGCAGAAAAGGACTGTGCCATGAAGACATTATAGTAAACTGTTATTGCAATGTTTTAGAGTGAGGTGGCACCCAATTGACTGGAGCAAATCCATTTCCCTTCTGTTCCTGGTAATTCCATCGCTGTTGTGTTCCTTGAAATCATTTCCAACTTATGGTGATCCTAAGGTGAACTTATCACAGGCTTTTCTGGGGGCTGAGAGTGTGTGACACACTCAAGGTCACTCAGTGGGTTTCCATGGCCAAGTGGCAAATCAAACCCTGGTCTCCAAGGTCAGAGTCTGATGCTCAAACCACTACACCATGCTGGTTCTCTATCTGTACAGAGTTCTAAACCTGAGTGTTACCCTGACTTCTCAGGGTCCCTTGGGGGACACCTTGATTCACTCCAAAAATGTAGAGACTGAGGGAATAGCGGAGCACTAGCTTAGGCAGAACGAGGGGCAGGGTAACTCAGCGAGACCTTCAGCCCAATTTTTACGGGGTCAGACCAAGCAAAAGCCAGCCAACCATATCAGTAATGAAATTTATTAGCAAATATGTTCCCACACACAAACGCAGTCACTCACTCATGCACACAAGGCCTATCGAGAAGGGAAAGAAAGGAGAGCTTATAGGGGATATAGCAGAGAGGGTGTAAAGGAGGTAATACTGCACCTGTCCAGAAGTCTTTGGTCCAAGAAGTGGTGAGGAAGAAGGATCTCAGCAAAGAGAGGCGGCTGAGGGGAGCACTCGGCTAACAGAGTGCCGGTCTGCTAGTGTGGCAGGGAGTTCTCCAAAGAGGGTCTCAAAAAGGGGGACTACTTATAGGGCAAGACATACCTCAGGGGCAGGCCCTTTCCTGAGAAGAACAATGGTCAAAATAGAAGGATAATACCGCACAATGGCAACTTGATGGCTTGTGTGATTGTTTCGTGTAAATGGACCTTGCCTTCGTAGGATTTGCCGATGCAAGTGATGGTCAACGGGGGAAAACCCAGTAATCCTCTCAAGTTGGCTTTGTGGCTGAGGACCCTTTGTTTGTATGGACGTGCCTTGCCTGAGGTCTCCTTGGGAAACATGACTGGGGATTTTCTTGGCCTTGACCTATGTTTGGTCGCTTGACCTATTTGTTTATGCACCCACCTGGGCAACCTCTCTGGCATAGCTGATATATTTTTGATATTAATTTTATATCCCCCTGGGATGGGGTTTGCTAATGGGGGTAACACAAGTACGGTGAAAAGCTTGCCTACAATTTTACTAAGCTAATTCATTTTGTTTTCAATAGGATGTAGAAATATGCAATATTCTGTCTCTTGTTGGTATGTGCTTATGTGCTCCATAACAACAAGGTGCTTTATACTAGTTCCACTTATTTTATAAAAGAGCCCAAGCATCCATGAAAGGAGCCAGACAATACAAGACAAAATAAATTTATTGTAGAATTTGTAGCATTTCTTTCAACCATTTTTCCAGGTGTGTGTTTGTGTGTGTGTAAATATGTGCCTTCAAGTCAACCATGTCAACTATGGTGACCCCATGAATTTCTTAAGCAACACTCAGAGGTAGTTTTTGCCAGTTCCATCTTCTGAAATGCAGCCTAAAGTACCTAATATTCATTGGTGGTCTCCCATCCAAGTTACAACAAGGGCTGACCTTCCTTAGTTTCTAAGAAGGGATCTGGTGTCTTTAGGACTTATATTAAAACAGGAGACAGCTATGATACTTAAAAACCCATTAATTTACAGTAGTGGATCTCTGCCCCTAGACTACTGCCTGGAGAATGTAATGGCTTCTTGCAACACAGAAGGTGGCTATCTCCAATCTACAGTACGTTTCTTCAGTGTTTTGTTTCAAGAGAAACTGCTCCATTTATTTATTTATTTGAAATCACCTTTCAGATTCTCTGGGACCAAGATAGTAACAAATGCATTATCACACAGATGACAGTGTGTGTGTTTGTCAAGGTAGTGAATGCTGCTATTTCCACTGCATATACGTAGCCTTGCAATTCAGCCCAAATTGCTAATAGGGTCCAAAAGGAAAGCAAAACTCACATGAATTCCACATAAACTGTAACCTAACTAACAGAGATTTACGTTTGCCTTTAAATTGCTGCATATAAAGACACTTCAGCTCTGGGGTTATCCAAATTCTGGTTTCTTACCTGGTTCTTTGCAAAACAAGTAATGGAAAGAAATACATTTTAAAAGTCATATATTCTATCTTTCCTTTCTAATGCTTACTGTATCATTTGATCTTCTGTGACCGCAGACATTATGAGAAACAATAGCTGAACAAAAGTAGAAACTTGAAAGTACTGGGAATGCTCAGTTGAAAGTATTGCACCTAAATATCTGCTTCCCTTTTTTTTTTTAATACAATAATCTCCAGCTTTTAAACTCACTACTGACATTATTCATTTCCACTTACTACTGTGGATTTCTTTTTGGCTTTTGCAGTAGTAAAGCATTAACTTCTCCTAACTACTTCCTTTTAAGTGCTTTGCTATCTTTGAATTACTAATTATAGCTGTCTTTTGACCCTTTTTTGCAAACCACCTCATCATATTTCACCTTCTATCCATCACTCTAATTTTAAAAACTTTCCCTTCTGCAGTTCCTCCTTCGATTGCTCTTTATGTTTTTCAATCATATATCCAAACCTTTGCCCCTCTCATTTGTCAATCTGATGTCTTAAAAAAAAAAACAACCCAAACCGACAAGCTTTGTAAAAAAACAATCCACTTCAGTATAATGCAGGTAAGTCCCATCATCTCACATTCATAAGATGATGACAAATTATAATTACAATCTTGTATTTTTAAGGCACCTTAAAATAGAGGTGGCAAGGGATTTTGGATTCAGTACTACTGCAGAATGTTTCCTAAATGATACCACACAAAGATTTCAAAGACAAATTATGTCCCTAATCATTTGGTTTATCAGCTCAGAGTGGGTAATGTTCCTCTACCTTAGAAAATAACAAAGGACTAACCTGATTGCTTTAAGCCTTGTTGGCTAATCTTCAGGGAGGGGGCACATGCTGGCAGGGATTGGGCCGTAGTAAAAAGCAGGTGGATCTACCCCATGCTCTATCATACACATCTCCCCACACCTATTTGTATACATCTACAAATAGCACACATCCATTCTTACAGATAAGACAGACATATTCATAACCCAAATACTTTCACATGTTCATACTTTGTTGCTGTGTGCCACCAAGCCATTGATTATGGCATCCGTAAAGCTGTTACCCCAGAACATGGGTGACTCAGGGGTCCACCCACAATTCCAGTACCTCCACATGACAATAGTGAATTAATTAGTGAGAGAGGGGTAACCTAACAAGATCTCTCCACTAATATTTATGGGATCTTGCAGGAAAGAACCAGTCAGAGATTCCAAAATAAACTAAAATGTGTTTTATTGAAAAAGGGTCAATGATGCATGCAAGAAATCCAAACACTCACAACTTGCACAAGAGCTAATCAAAGGATAAAGTGAGGGAAATTGTTGATAGATGCGTTTTTAAGGAACAGACGATAACTACTGATCCAGAGAGCAGTAAAGAAGACAGAGATGTAGCTTAGGCTCACATCTAAGGACAATACTTGGTCAGAAATTGGAGTGACAGCATAGTGTTCCGCAAGCAAGATACTGCATTGAACCACTCAACATGGAGGGTTTTTATACCCAAAATCTTCAATGGAGGAGAGGAAAGGGTTTTCAGCATGCAGAGAAGGGTGGATTAATCCTTCTCTTTCCAGATGCGACTCTACCAAATCCTCTCCCCCACCTCTTCCAATGCTGTTTGGGAAAAAACTGCTTGTTAGCACCAATGCAAGCTTTTTAAAAAGTCTATTATGTACAGGAAAGGGATAAAGATGGATGGTTTCTTGGGGAGACCCTGCTGGCCACATCTGGCCTACAGGGTATCTGTTTCCCCCTTCTTATCTTGTCGCCATTTGATATAACAATTGTGTTTACTATGGTCTTACAACATGCAAATTGTGCAGGGTATATGCATATCTCTAAAGATGTAATGGTACATTCGTAACTCAACTTGACTAAACAAAGCTCCCAATAATAATCTTTGAATCTCTCCCTGCAGCAATTTCAGGAGCAAAAAGGACCAATGCAGGACAAGAAAAGCATAGAATGTGATTCTGGAAGGGGAATTAATAGCTAATATGAATCATCACACAGTTCTGTTTATTTCTTAGAAACACATGAAATGTAGGGATTTCCAAACATTTGTGCTAGGAAAAAACATCAATAATAAAGCCTGCTGATTTAATTTTTCAGTACCTCAGGCGTCAAAAGAAGTTAAGATTTGTCCATGTTTGCTTGCAGAAATAGTATAAAGTACAGATTACACACAGTTTTCTTGCTTTGCTCTATTTAATTTATAAAAATGCATTGCATGACAATTGCAGGAACTTGTTCTATTTAAAATCGCAAGAAATGTTAAAAATAATTTTAAATTGGATTTCTTAATGACTACATGAGTTCATAATAGTGTAATAACAAGTAGAGGTTTATTGTATATCCTTCTGATTCGATGCTCACCTTTTCACATGGAGAAGCATTCTTAGCAATCTTAGCTGCTTTTCAGACGAAAGCTTAGATACACAATAAAAACCTACTGTTTGTAAAGATGAATGTAGCTATTCAAAATGCATAACCTCAAATAGAGCAACAGCCCCCATTTCAGTTAATAGTTGCACAAATTTTTCAAAAACTATATATGTCCCCAAATGTGTTTGTTTTGCATGTTCATCACAATGGGATGTTTTGCCACATTATTACTCTTCCTGCATTATACGCTATAGTTTAATATTTTAATGGAGGATTTTCTTGCTTCCCAATAGAAATAATGCTGAACTTTGCTAGATTGTACATATGTCGTGGGTATGTCATGAAACAGAAACTATAACAAAGGTAAGAAAGAGAAAAGTAGAAAAACTATGGAGGCAGGGCGCTGAAAGAAAAACCACAGGCCAAATGAGACAGGGAAGGCTCAGTGGAAACAAGGCTTGCAGTATATCCAGAGACTGATCCACCTGTATGAAGTCATCTATGTTTTACCTAACATCCAAACCTGACCGCTATAGTGTCCCACATACGTATGCCTTTGAAGGTGGTTTGGAAATTGACTTGATAGAAGAAAATACAGCTGCCCATTACATTCATGCGATCAGGAGTTCTGAACACATCACACCAATTTTGCAACCATGATGCTGGGAACCACTCAAACCATCCCTCAAGTGTCCACAAATACAGTGGTTGGTGGTGTTACTGCCCTGGCTAGCCCGAGCTTTGGGGATATAAAAGATATCATTTGATATCACTAATTGGGCTTCACATATCCCTTCCACGCGCTTGCGAGGCCCCGGACAAGCACGCATACAGGCTCGACCGATTATCGCCATAATATTCCTAGACAATACAGGCAGGCCAGAAAATAGCCGACTCGCTGCTTTAGGAGACCTCCAGACAAGTGCTCTAATTAGGTATGCACGCAACCTACAAAAGAGCCTCTGCCCCGTGCTGGCAGCTTGATGGGTAACCTCTACAATACCCAAGTACTCTGCATTTGCATACTGGCTACTCTTTTGAGAACCTCTGTGATAACTCAATCATTCAGATTGTGACCTTTCGGAGGCTTTGTCTCCAACTCCAAATCTATTGTTTTCCCCCAAGTACGGCATAGCCTGCAGTCACATTCTCTTTATAAAAACCCTTGATTCCGAGACCCTTATCGGATCGCGCCCGAGTTTCATCCCACCTTGCTGCCACTTTGCTTGGCAAGCCTCCCCTCAGCTTCACATGCTGAGCTACATCGCACCCCAGCCTCGCTCTCCATTTTTCCGGGCTTCAGGACAGGTGAAGTATCACCCAAATCAGCAACCCCTCTAAAAATCTCTCTATACCACACAAACCTTTATTTTCTTTAGTTATCTTGTGTGAGTGTGTCACATGCACTGTTTTGCTTGTGTTTGTAATAAAACATCATTTATTGCTTCAACTTCTGTGTGCTCCTTGACTCGACCCAACCCCGTAGACAAAGGGTTCAAGATCTCGCTACGTTACCCTGCCTCTCGTAATGCTAAGCAGTGCTCTGAGCTGATTTTCCCTACCTTTAGTTGAGCACATTTTGGCGTCCCTCTCGGGACCCCCAGTACACAGGGTAACAGTGGGCAAGAGGGATGGGAGCCTCCTGTCATGGAACAATCTTCTTATGGCAGTGATGTATTTAAGGTACATCACTATACCTTGAGACTTGATGTAAAAAAGTCTCAAGTCTCTACCTTCAAGTCTCAAGTTGAGTCTCAAGTCCTTGCAAGATATTTTCAAGTCAAGTCTCAAGTCAAGTCTCAAGTCTGGGAGCCAACTTTATACCCCAACCTGTATTCCAGAATTTCTGGACAGAGTCATATAAAGTCAGTTTTAACAATTTAAGTAGAGTCAGACTTCTGCTTTTGTGATTTTGCCGTCTACAGCTTTGGAAGTGGGGAATAGATCCTTCTTACTTCCCGTTTGCAAAGCTGGAGGCTTTTTCAGAAATGGGGAATAGGATCCTTCTTATTCCCCATTACTAAAGCTTCAAGAACTTCAGAAAGAAGGATCCTTCCTGCTCAAGCCCATTGCCTAGCACATTTTCTGTTCCCCTCTGAGATACACACCCTGCACTCTAGGCATGAGTCTCGCCTTAGAAAGCTCCCCCTATATGTACCGGGGACAGGCTGCTGAGCAGACCTCAACCCTACCTCTGGCCCATTGCCTAACCCATTTGCTGTTTCTTCTGAGTAATGTGTCCACACTTTGGGCTTGAGAGAGATTGTCATGTGATCAGTAAGTTGTAAGTTTTCTGGATGAATATGTTATTTTACTGAACCAAGTACAGCAAGTCAGTCACTAAAAATATGCAAGTCTCAAGTCGAGTCAAGTCAGTGTTTAATTTTTGCCAAGTCAAGTCTGAGTTGAGTCACTGAAGTAAGTTAAATCTGACCTGAGTCTGAGTCTGTCGACTTGAGTCTACATCACTATCTTATGGAACTGGCAAAGGCCTTCATGCAAATAGGCCATGGATGCTCAAGAGTTCTGGGTCTGCCTTTCTTGAACCCTTTCATTCCCCTAAATGATGGAGAATTGGTGTTTTTCTATGGCGCTAAATCACTGTACTTTTTACCTTTCAAATCTACTTCAGTTGGATGTCCTTTCATGGTATGCTGCTTTGTAAAGACCATAGCCAGCAATGTCCTCCTGGCTTCTGAGGATGCTCTTAGCCATTTTGCTGATTGGGAGTATTATCACTCCTTCATCATTTTCAGGCCCAGAGGGGCCTTTTTTTCAAAACAGGAAGTGATTGCATATCTGGGTTGCATGCCGTAACTAAATCAGAGGTGGATAGTAGGTGCAAAGCCCCCTACTTTGGAAACCATGATCACCAAATTTGCTGTATGTTTTATTGTATAATTATGTGTTCTTCTGAAGAAGGCCATAGAATATATGTATATATATATGCTAAAAAACATTGGGCTTTCTCTACAAGAAAGCAGCCATCTGTCAGGCACTTTAAGATGTGTCTCACCACAGATGCTTTACATAACTTTAAAGCAGATAACAAAGACACGGAAACAGTTAAATATTTTTCATACCTTGGTTCAGTCATAAATCAAAATGGAGACTGTAATCAAAAAATCAAAAGACAAGGACTTGGAAGGGCAGCTATGAAGGAACTAGAAAAAATCTTCAACTGTAAAGATTGAATACAAAGGTCAGGATTTCCATTATGTCATATTTCTGATTTCTGTGTACAGTTGTGAAAGCTGGACAGGGAAGAAAGCTGATAGGAAGAGAATCAACTCATTTGAAATGTGGTGCTGGAGGAGAGTTCTGCAGATACAACCAACTCCCAAAAAGACAGATAAATGGGTCCTGGAGCAAATCAAACCTGAACTCTTGCTAGAGACCAAGAGGACTAAACTGTGACTGTCATACTTTGAACATATCATGAAAAGACATGATTCAACATAAAAGACAACAATGCTTGGCAAGTTAGAAGGTGGTAGGAAAAGAAGAAGAGCCCATTACAGGTGGATCAATTTAATCTCCTGCACTGTCTTGTTGAAAAGAGCCATTAACCATCTCCTCTACCCACTTAGCCAGTTCACCTCTGGCTTGTTTGATGAGACAGGAGTAGCAAGGATCTAGTACACAAGTAGTGGCTCTCACCTCTCCAAGAATCCTTGAGCTGAACAAAGAGAAAAAATATCCATCAATACTGGACAAGCAGGGTGTTTGGGGTACATCCACCAGACCTGGATCAACTTTAGCATCCAAGTCAGTGAGAATATGAACAATTGTATCTGCAAAGTGGCTGGCAAGTTTTTCACAGTCGGCTGCTGAGTGGCTAACATTCTCCTCTGGGCTAGATTGTAGCAGACTATCTTAACGGACCCCTTACTCCTCCAGAAGTTCTGAGTCCTTGCAAGTCTAAGCCTGACCAAGAAGTGATCTGTCCATAACAACGTAACAGTTGTCCTTCATTCTCACCATCACTATCATCCCATCCTGTAGAAGAAAAATAATGTCTAGAATGTGCCCAGAAGCATGAGTAGAGCCAGATACCATTTGGGATAGGCCCATCGTTGTCACAGCAGACATGAAGTCCTGGACCACAACTGACTGGGTAGTCTGAGCATGTATGTTGAAGTCTCTCAGCATCACAAGTTGTGGAGACTTCAACACCACTCCTGAGACCACGCTGGCTAGCTCAGTGTCCTATCTCAGTCAGAGTAGCACGGCTGATAACTCAAACAAAACAAACTGAATAGATCCTGGCTTGTTACTTACTTTTATTCAGTAAGCACAAGGTCATAAATAAAGTCCAACAGAATTCTAAGGCAAGCAAGTTCAAAGTCAGTCAGAGTAATCCAGAATCAGGCATGGAGTTCAGCAAGATGACCAGCAGGCGGGAAGGTCAGATAAGCTTTGACAACTCCTGGAGAGGAAAAGCCTCACTTATATAGATCAGCAGCCTAATGCAGCTGTTGCCTGATAAATTGTTGCCTGCTGTAAATCCTCTCAGATTGGTGCAGGTTCTTTCTTTGCTGTCTGTGCTCAACAAAGGTGAGTACCTGTAAGTTATCTTCTGTGTCTGAAGGGCAGGACTCTCTGTTGGAGCTGGCAGTGCACCCTGTTCTGTTTGTGGCATTGTAAGCTCCTCCTGTACAGCAGGTCCTGGCATGTCCCCTATTTCTGCCTCTGGCATGCTCCCTGTTTCAGACTCTGAGACAAAGTCTATGTTTTGGAAGCAGGGCATGACACCCAGGAAGGGAGACAGTTGAGCAGCAGGGTGGGCAGTACACCAACAAAGACCTACATTGTCCAAACTACCCACCTTCAAATAAACACACTCAAACCCTGTAGACTGAGGGATAGGGTGCCTGGTCAAGCAGTTATTATCCCAAGAGAACAGATGCTGATTACCAGATTTAAACTTAATCCAACCAAGGATATACTATTAGTGAAGAATGCTGGTGGTCTAGTTAGGTGGTTCAGGTTATTCTGGAGGGGTTACGCTCTCCTTGATGGAGTATTTACATAGTCTGGAGATACTTCTTAAACAATTGTTTTCCCTGGAGACTCAAGTGGAGACAGTTGCCATGAATGCCTTTTATCAGCTTTGGCTAATATGCCAGCTGAGCCCTTTCTTCCTGGAGGAATCAAGCTTGACTTTAGTCATCTATATTTTACTTACCTCCAGTGACAGTTTTTGTAATGCAGTTTACTTACTGCTGCCTTTGAAGACAATCTGGAAATTTCAGTCAGTCCAAAATGCTACAACCAGACCACCTTCTGCCCAGTTTGGGACTGAATATGATTTACAATATTTTTTTTTTAAAATAAACAGCCAAAATTTCATACCACACAAAAGTTAAAAATATAATTAACCTATCAATAGAAATAAAGGCAGTTAAAAGCATGACCATTGAAAAACAACAACAACAGCAAATATAGACAATGTAGTACATTATGAAAGACTCTTTCTCCCCAACCATTCAAAGCCCTGCTGAAACATATATGATCTTATGATTATGCTGAAAGTCATTCTAGGTACTTAGTAGTATAAGTTTAGTCCAGGAGTGGGAAACATATTACTTTCCAGATGTCCCACCAGCTCTAGCTGGCACTGAGAATAGTGAGAAATGGTAAATCTTGCAGTTCCAAAACATCTTGTAGGTTGAACAACTCCCACCCTTGGTTTAGCAGAAATGGGGAAGATTAAATAAGTAGTCAGAACTACAACTCTGGACATCAGACTATGACTCTAGACACTAGGGTTCAAATCCCCACTCAGTCATGGAAACCCACTGGATGACCTTGGGCAAGTCACACTATCTCAGTGTCAGTAGAAGGCTATGGCAAATCCCCTCTGAACAAATCTGGTGGAGACTGAGTTGCGTTATGGTAGCCATAGGTCAGAAAGTACATGAAGGCACACCACCACAACAACAGGAGCAGAAGCACTTCCTGGCGGCAGTTGTATCAGTACTGCCAGTGGAAAGTCCCCTGATGTGGATCAACCAGATAAAAAATGGTTCCATTCCTAATAAGGATCTGTCAGCTACATCACTTGCAATTGTACATAAACTGTGACTACCAAGAGGATTGTGGCAAGAGATCTACCACTCTGCTTCCTTGTGGGACCTCTTAGATTGTCCTGTTCCTCCATGAAACCACAATCTTCTTGTCTGATTCAGAACTATCTTCTATTCTTTGCTGATGGTTCTTTGACATCTAGATGACAATTGTACAAACAGGAATCAAAACAAGAATAATCTTACAGATCTTTATCAGGAAAAGAATCTAGAATAATATATTCCAACTGTGTTTTGCGTCACCTTTTAAGTACAAAAAATGGCAGAGATGTTTGTTGCTTGGCTATGCTTAATAAACTTACATATAGCTAAAAGTTCAGACACATACATTCAAAAGGTGATTGTTTGCAACTGCCTAAAACTGGCTTGTTCAAAATGGCTTTAAGTTGAAAGTAGCCAATTTTATCGGTACAGCTCTTAAATGCTTATTCCATGTATTAACACATCTTCTTCCCCCACCTATTCCATTTGAAATGCATTTCAGTTGTTGTGTCATGTTGCAGAACACACTGTGCTTCTGTTTAACCATCTATTTATAGTCATAAGAGGCACAAACATAAAATAAATGCATCTTGATGCATAGCTGTGCAGGAGTACAGATGTTTTATTAATGAAAATGAATCCAGCTTTTTGTAAGTCATGACAGTAATATAACATATCATTGTTTAGTTCTTTGCTAGACAGTCCCCGCTGTTTTTACATAGAAATTCCTGTAATACCTAATGGACATCTGGAAGAATTCAGCCAATTAATCGAATTCACACAGGAGCTAAGCTAATGGCTGTCTGAAAGGCAGTTTACATTAAATCAAACTTGCAATATGAATGAAAGTACTTAATCATACATGCAACATTCATTAGATGCAGCACAGCAAGTGTTTTGATTACTTTAATGAAAGATCAGGTAAAGTGCATCAACTGAACAGATTGAAGAGACAGCCTGCTTACAAATGTTTGATTACACTGACTATCAACAGAAACAGTGCCAGTAATTTACAGCAAAACATATTTGTAGACAAAGAGTAGAAGTTGGTAGCAATAGGCTTAAATTTGGGCTTTGTCTCCAAATATCTACAATACCTGAAATACAGCATTGGATGGGGGAGAGCATAAAGATACGTGTATCGGATGTGCAATAACTCCTTTCTGATAGTTGTGTGTTACAATGACAATCATCAATGGCAGCTAGGGGTATCCATGTCAGTAGAGTAATAAATATTCTCTGGTTTTTAGAACTGAACTCTAAAGGAGCTATCTGTTGTGCTGAACGCTACCCCTCCCCAAATGGCTAAAACTAGATTTGCACACAATCATTTTGCCTGTAATTGAAAACCCCAATAGATGGCGTAGAACAGAGATTCTGGACCTCTGTTCTTTCAGATTTGTTAGCCTTTGAATTAAGGAATCCCTTACTATTGGCTGTACTAGCTGGGTTTCTGAGAATTATAAGTCCAAAACATCTGGAAGAGCATTGAGACACAGGCCATTTCCACACGGGCTAATAGAAATGGTGCAGAGTGTCCTCCAGAGAGGACACCTGCACCTGGGAGCGGACTGGGTCAGACCTACTTAACGTAGATCCACACCTCAGCCCGCTCCGGAATGACCCCAAGTGGTCGTCAAGCGTGCTTTTGAAAGACCGCTTAAAACAGGTCTTTCAAAAGCACAGAGCACGCCATTCCATGCCCACTCTCCGGTGCAGATTTGCAGGCTTGCACCAGTGTGAGCCTGCGATCTGTTGGGGGCGGGCTTTAGGTTGGCGAGCTTCAGTGGTTGGTTGAGACCCTCAACCAACCGGAAGCCGCCATTTTCATCCCTGGAGCAGTGCGGAGTGATGAGCCCGCACTGCTCCGGAGCAGCGCAGACCAGACCGGAGAGCCAAGAAGTCCGGTAAATAGTGACATGGGACGATTCCCTCGCCCTGTGTGGAAGTGGCCACAGTGTACTTCCTTCCCTACTCTTTGTATTTGAAAGGCTATCTTGGATGGGAAATGAGAAACCTGAGCAATCCTGGGTCTTGAATACATTATCCTAGAAAATTAATTAATGGGTCTGCCTTTTCATTAGTTCCAATCCAGAGTTATGTGCTCCACATTTGTGGGCTAATTGGCTAAGATTTTGTTCGATGATGGTGAAATGAATCAGGTCCAAAGGTAGTCTCTTATAAAGTTTTCGCTGGACACCTCATTCTTAGGTCTCTTTCACACTACACAATGCTAGCACTTTGACTCCACTTCAGCTGCCATGACTGCATCCCATGGGAGCCTAGAGGCCGTAGTTTGGAAAAGCACTAAGGGCTCTGTGACTCAGAATTTGAAATACCTCATCAAATTATAAATCCCAGGATATTCCATAGGCAATTAAGATGTGGTCAGAATGCTGTTATTCTGTGGTGTATAGGAGACCTTAAGGAAAATGCAAGGTAGGTGGGAGTCACAGCCACTCTGCTCTGAAATTTGTTGGTCACAACAGCAAATTCAGTGGCAGAGCAGTGGTGGCAGGCAGCCACACAAACCAGGCAGTAGGTCATGTTTCACCCATGGGCTACATGCAGTCCATGCTTATCTTAACCTTTTGTTCCTGCTGCAAGAGCTATGGGATTCTGCATCTGAGTCTTTGTAAGATTATCAGTTCTGTGGTATTTTCTTCAGTCATGGTTTTCAGTGTAGCTAGATCACAATCCTTTTGGCTAAAAGATGGGGAAAGTTATTTTAAACAACTCTGACACAGGATATTTCCATCACAGTAGTATTTCATCAAGGAAACCTTTGCTTCACCATTGTTTCTGGAGTCCATCAGCATTAGAAGAACAATTACAGCCCAAATGACAATTCTTATCTGGCAGCATCTTTTCCATTAGCCCGCAGGAGGGAGGAAAAAAGGAAGAAGGGCCACTCTATTGGCTCTGCTGAGAGACCAGTGACTTCTGGCTTCTCTTCTCCTTGAGTTATATGCTCCCCAGCTTTCACTGTGAAACTTTATAGCTATTGTCAGAGTTTACCTTTTTCCTTAACCATGCAAGTCGCTTTCTTTTATATTCTGTCATTCAGGTTGTAACCCTGAAGCCAGAGTGATATTACTGATTTTGGCAGCTACTCTGGGAAATTGTGTGTGTGTGTGCGTGTGCGCGCACGCATGTGTGCATGTGCATGCATGTGCTCATGTACTGAAGAGCAGGGGGAAATCCTGTACCTCTGTATGACGACAGTAAGTAAAAAGAATGTTATCTTTGTGGTCCAGCACTTAAGAATGTGCTTTGTATTTCCACTGTTTTAACTTCTAATTGGTTTAATTTATTCCCCAAAATACTTCAGTCTCTACACATATCTACATCCTTAATCCACTCCACACATACACATTGTAGTGAAGTAGTTGGATGTCAGCAAAAGGTCATGTCAGATGAATTTTTTTAATTTTTTAAAAAATTTTTAAATTTTTATTTATTAAGCAAACACAAACAAAAACAAAAATACAAATAATAATATACATACATATGACCTAATCCTACATAACAGACTAACCCACTCACCCAAACCCGTACATGAGCTAACCCAAAATCCATACACAATAACAGAAAGACAATACATTCACAATACCTAATATTAATCCTCCCACCCCCTTTATACCCTCCCCCCTTTGCTGAAACTCAATTTAACACACGCTTCCTTATCTGTAAGTTCTTTCTAGATCTTACAAAAAACATGTTAAATAAATCAACATATGTGTTTGAACGGTCAGTTTAACAATAACAATAATGTATTTATAACATATATGTAACATTTATATTGTATATATTATTTATGATTATTTATTTATGATATTTCTAATTGTTCCAAATTATATGTTTTTTTTAAATGTAAATCTTAGATTTAAATGTACAAATAACATAACAAATCGACCTTTTATCCTATAGATCACATTCGATTTTCTAGGTACACCTTCCTATTCCTTCGTTACGTTACATTCCTTACATTCCTTATCATCTTTTTTATCTTTAGGACACAAAATTTCCAATAAAAAAAAAAATCCCCATTATATCAGTTAAAACCCATATTCCATATCTATTCCAAAAAAGCTACCGTGTTTTTACCCCAATGATCTTCCCAAATAGGAGAAACTAATTTCCATTCTTCAATAAATTTCCTTTTTCCTTTATCTTCCAAAGACTCTATTACAATGTCAGCCTCTGCGATATCAAATAATTTTAACAGCCAATCTTCAAGCCTTGGGGACTGTTTCTCTTCCACACCTGTGCATAGCATAGTCTAGCAGCCGTAATCATGTAGAGGACTGTTTTCTTTTTGGATCTATTTATTTGAAAAGCCTCTATCATATTAAGAAGATAAATTTTGGGAGATAATGAAAATTTTATTTTTAGTACGCCTTGTATTTTATTATGTATTCCAGCCCAAAAGGTTTTGGCCACATCACACAGCCACCACATATGGAAGAACGTACCTTTCTGACCACATTTCCAGCAAGCATCGCTTTGATTTTTCTGCATCTTTGCAGTCTGGACAGGAGTAATATACCACCTATGGAGCATTTTACAGTAAATTTCTCTCAGACTAACCGGTTTTATTAATTCCCACGTAGCTTTCCAAGAGCTTTCCCATTGGTCCATAGTAATTACACAATTCAAGTTTTGAGCCCATTTTACCATTGTCTGTTTGACTACTTCAGTCTCATTTTCTAGGGTCACTAGTATATTATATATTAAACTGATTTTATGTTTTCCATTAGGTTTTAAAATCCTATCAAATTCTCTTTCTTTTATTTCAAATCCCTCTACTTCTCTATCCTTTTAAAACCTGTCCAGTAATTGTGTGAACAGTAGCCAATGTGTCTGCCATCCCTGGGCAAAAAGTTCATCTTTGGATTTAAATGTTATATTATCCCCACGTATCTTCAAGATATCTTTATATGTTACCCAAGAATCCATCTTGGGAATTTCCTTTTTATAAAAGGCCTGAGTGGGATTTTTAAATATAATTTCCTTTTATACTTTAACCATACGGTTAATAGGGCTTTTCCTAAATAGTGGGCTCTGAATTCTTTATCTATAAGTGATTTGTCATACCACACATAGGCATGCCATCCGAAATATAACTCTTCCCCTTCTAAATTTAACAATCTGGTATTTCTCAGGACTATCCATTCTGTCATCCACTCCAGGCAATTTGCATGATAGTATAATTTTAAGTTGGGCAATCCTAGTCCACCTCTTTTCTTACTATCTTGCAATACTTTAAGTTTTATTCTTGGTCGTTTCCCCTTCCATATAAATTTTCTTAATTCTCGATTCCATTCTTTGAAGGGTTTTTCGTTCATAATTATAGGAAGGTTTTGGAACAAAAAATTAATTTTGGGGAGTAAGTTCATTTTAACTGCTGCAATTCTACCCAGTAATGATAATTCTAACTTTTGCCATCTTCTAAGGTCATCTCTTAGTTCTGTCCAAATCTTTTTATAGTTGTTATCGAACAAATCCACGCTATTTTTTGTGATATTAATACCTAAATACCTTACTGTCTTCGCAATCGTAAAGCCAGTTTTATTTATTAATTCCTGTTCTTCCTGCACCTGGATATTTTTAACAATCATTTTTGTCTTTTGCATATTTATTTTATATCCCGATAGTGTGCCAAATTCTTTCAGTTTATTCATTAATATATCTATACTGGTATTAGGATCCTCCAAAATAATCACCAAATCATCAGCATAAGCGCTGAGCTTGTACTCCTCCTTCTTAATTTAACCCCTTTAATTTGGATTTCTTGTCTCATCTTATTATTAAATATTTCTAATACTAATATAAATAATAGTGGTGCCAAGGGGCATCCTTGTCTAACGCTTCTACTTATATTTATACTTTGTGTTGTCTCCCCATTCAACTATTATTTTAGGTTTTTGATCATTATATATAGCTGTTATCCATTCTACATATTGGGGACCCAAATTTATGGCTTTTATTGTTTGCTCTAAGAAACTCCAATTTACCCTATCGAAAGCTTTTTCCGTGTCTAAAAAACACATTGCTACTCTCTTTTCACTGTGACTATGGAGGTATTCTATTATATTCAAGACTGTCCGTATATTATTTTTTAATGATCTCCCCAGCAAAAAACCATTCTGATCTGTATATATTATTACTGACATGACCTTTTTTAACCTCTCAGTTAGCACTGTAGCAAATATTTTGTAATCTACATTTAACAATGAAATAGGTCTGTAATTACTTAATTCCTTTGGGTCCTTACCTTCTTTTTGAATCAGGGATATATTAGCTTCACCCCAAGAGGGTGGTCGTGTATTTTTACTTAATCCATTCATTACCTTCCAGAGTGGATCTATTAACTGTTTGTAAAAAGTTTTATAATAAAGTGCAGTAAGACCGTCTGGACCTGACGCCTTACCTAACTTTTGTTTCTGAATAGCTTGGTTTACCTCTTCCCTAGTTATAGCCTGATTTAGTTGTTCCCTCTATTCCTCTGTAATTTTTAGTATCTTCCCTTCGTTTAGATACTCCACTATTTTATTTCTTTTAGTCTGAGTTATCCCAGGGTCTGTGTAGAGGTTTCTATAAAAATTTTCAAGCACCTTTTTTATATCTTCTTGTTTAAATAATGTCCTCTTATTTTCATTTATCTGGAATATCAGCCCATTTTCTCTCTCTTTTCGGATTTTATAAACCAACCACTTATTTGTTTTGTTCGCAAAAAAGAAGTTTTTCTGCTTTATGAATTTTAATTTTCTTTCTATTTCTTGGGTGTCTTGAATTGATATTTGCTTTTGTAGTACCTTTATTTGATCTATTATCTTGGTGTTTCCGGATGTGGTCTTTAATACATTTTCTAGCTGCTGAATTTCTTTGACCAAAGCCTGTTCTTTTTCCTTTTTTCCCCTTTTAAAAATTATATCTTGTTGAGTTAAATAGCCCTGCATTACTGCTTTACTAGCCTTCCAGACCGTATATATAGGTGTTCCCTTATTTAAATTTTCTGCAAAATATCTTTCCAATACTACCTTACCCTTTTCTATTACTTTCTCATCTTTCAATAATATCTCATTTAATCTCTATCTGTACTCCATCTTTCGATCTTCCATTGTTACTAGTAATGGGGCTTGATCTGATCTAATCCTGAGAAAGAGAAGGAGAGAAGGAGAATTAGCTGGTCTTCAAGATGCTACTGCAGTTTTTTAAAAAATCTCTTCCATACCTTTAAGCCACTTCGCACTAGAATTTCTAGTAATGTATCCTTTGGTACATCATTTATATTTTCTGAAAGATGAAGGTTATATTTCCCCCTCTGCAACTTTATGAAATTACAAGTCTCCATACTGAGTTTTAGTTATAAAGCTATCGTAGAATCATAGGATCACAGAGTTGGAAGAGATCCCAGGGTCATCGAGTCCAACCCCCTGCTATGTAGGAACACCCATCAAAGCATTCCCAACAGATGACCATCCAGTCTCCGCTTAAAAACCTCCAAAGAAGGAGACTCCACCACACTCCGAGGCAGCATATTCCACTGCCGTACAGCTCTGACCGTCGGGAAGTTCTTCCTGAGGTTCAAGTGGAATCTCCTTTCCTGCAGCTTGAATCCATTGCTCCTTGTCCTAGTCTCTGCAGCAGTAGAGAACAAGCCTGCTCCCTCCTCAACATGACATCCCTTCAAATATTTAAACATGGCTATCATGTCCCCTCTTCACCTTCTCTTCTGCAGACTAAACATACCCAGCTCCCTAAGCCATTCCTCATAGGGCATGGCTTCCAGACCCTTCACCATTTTGGTTGCCCTCCTCTGGACACGTTCCAGCTTGTCGACATCCTTCTTGAATTGAGGTGCCCAGAACTGGACACAGTATTCCAAATGAGGCCTTACCAATGCAAAATAGAGTGGTACCATTACCTCCCTCAGTCTAGACACCATACTCCTATTGATGCAACCAAGAATCACGTTGACTTTCTTGGCTGCCGCGTCACACTGCTGACTCATGTTCACACTGCTGCTGCTGTTACACAATGCCCTTGTATTTGCCTCTTTCCCCCTTTTTCTTTTCTTCGTTTCCAAGTTTTTTTTCCTTAGCAGACAAATATAAATAAATAAATGCAGGCAATGGTATAGAAAAAGAATCCAAAGAGAGAGAAAACATAATATTCTTCTTAGGATGAATTAAATCACAAAATAGTAAATCGACTTGAGTTACACAGACTGAAGACATTCTCAGCCAATTATTAAACAAAACTAAGGAAGTAGAAAAGGAAATTAGGTTTCTTAAAAAGGAAATGGTACAGGTCCTTTTTGAAATACCTGTTAATCTAAAAGGTTTCAGCAAATGGACTAATTGCGTTTGTATTAGTTTGCATTCTGAGCAAAAGAAGAAAGACTGGTTTCTGGGACAAAAAAGAAGAGCAAAGGCTACTGTCCCTTTGAAAATATAATACATAATGCCCTTGCAAGCTGAAGCTCACAAATGAAGGAAAAAGCTAGAGATAAATTTAAAATTATTAACTAGGCAAACATTTAATTGAAACTGCATTGGGTAGTATTATCTTTGTTCTTTCTGTCTTTCCTGGAGCTGGAAGAAGATGTTCATCTGCTATCTGATTTAGTGTGCTTTGTATGTCAATAAAGACATAGCCACTCACAGGTGAGACAGAAGAGAAGTTGTGGAGAATAGCTATTCTGTAGTTTCCTCTCCAGGTTAAAATAACTGCTGCAATCAAAACCAACACTAACTAGTTTTAATGCTTTTCATGCTGCTCATTTTGAAAAGCTTCCATCCAGTGACAAGAAAAAGGGACAGGTGATGTAGCAGTGGGAAAACAAAGCTACTGGTACTGAAAAGGTGTTTTTCCTTTAGAAAAATTAAAGGGAAGCAGCTGGGGCATACAGGATACAAATAGACTTGACGCAATTCAGATTACATGGAGAGAAATCTGATGGAAGAGAACAGAATATAGTATATACCAAGTGTTTCTGCTTCTGCTGTAATGATAGTAGAATTCATTTGCAACATTAGGAATGATAAATTGAGAGAAAGTTAATCTGACTCACTGAACAGGCTTGTCATAGGAATTAGGTTGGAAGAATCTCTACCAGCAAAAAGTTGTTAATAGAAGTAAGTCAAAGCCATTTCAACTATTAGTGTTAACTATTAAAATATTGTTATATTAACAAAAACAAAAACAAAAAACAAAAAAACCCCCCTGCAACTGCCCTTATAAATTTGTTGACTACAGGCTGTATGTAGGATGTCCATATATTATTGATAGGAAACACAATCCTATGTTTGTTTACCTAAAGTAAATTTTATTGTATTCAGTGGGGACTACTCTCTAACAGTAAGTGCTTAAGGTTGCAACCTCAGTGGCTACATGTAAACTAAGTTCCCTCTGTTTGATTTCTTGGATGAGGAAACAAACTTGCTTCCAAATATCAAAGAAAGGCCTCTTGCCTTGTGCCATGCTCCTTGTAAGGAGAAAGTAACTTGCTTGCAATCAACTGAGCCTTGGTAGGAGTAAGCATCTTTGAGGACACCCAGAACTTTGGCAACCAATTCAACATCTGGGTCATAAAGTGAGCTGGCATACAATACTATGGCATGAAATGATTTCTATACCTCCACAATAAGAGGATTAGTCATAAATTTCTTAGCAACTGAGATGTACCTACTGTGACAGCACCTGGCAGTCATGATCTGCTTTCCTCATGCATTAGAGAAAAGAAGGGAATCTAAGCCATTTAAAGAGATGATGCAAACATACCATAAGAAGCTTTCAGGTCAGACTATTTATCTGCTTTTATTGGCAGCAGCTTTCTAGAGACTGAGACACATCTCTTCCATAACAGCATGCCTCTAGGATACTTGTACCTGGATATGCCCAAACAACCTTAATTTGAGTTTAAAGAGTGGCTGAAAATGATGAAATGGACCTTCTAATTGGCCAAAATTGTTCATCTGATGGTGCACTGTGTCCCACTGTGGAATACTGGAGAAGCCAAAATAGCAGTCTGTCCTCTGAAGTCTGCAGACACCTGCTGTAGGCACAGTACATTTAACATGTGTCTATACGGGCAGGACAATATTACATCTGTGGAAGTACTAAGTGGATATATGGTACAGTGTGTTTAAAATATGCCTAAATAAATATATTCAGAATATTAAAATAAGTTTTTTAAGTGGCTTTGTATAACCTTAAGGGAATAAGAAGGAAAGCTGAAACAGAGTAGGTTCTTTAGGAGCTATATAAAATATTTCCCTCATTGAACTGAACCTTACTGTTTGAAAATTGCAGACTGAAAATCCTTTTTTGCTGGAGCCATTTGGTGCGTTAGGACTGCTGAGTCGCCCTTCCCAATTATAACTTATTACTGGATTTTACAAAAATATCTTTCAAGACTCAATTGATTGAACTGCAACAAGTGTGGAATATTTTCAAGGTGTCTGTGGCATTTCTGGTGATGATTGGGAGCTTCCATACTCTTCAACAGTCTTATGTTAACTAAACCCACTACACTGCCAGTTGTTGATGAATTGGCTTATTGATGGTAGATTTCTTGGAGAAACACACATCACCATACAGTTTCCAGCAAATGCACTTAGTATATATTCTTGCCAACTTGTGTTATCTCCTTCCTTGCATATGTATGGGAAAACAGGATTATTTCAATTGCAAATAGTCCTCTTCCATGCATTATTCTCTGTATCCCAGGATAGAAGCAATTTCAGATACAGTTGTATAGTATTTGCGTACAGTGAATGAAAGGAGGAACTGCACAGTGAAGTGTACCACTACACCATATCCATGCATTTTCTATGTGTGTAGCTACATGAATTGTTGCTAAAAGCTGAAATATGTAATACTTAGAAGGCTATACAGAATGGGAGAAAATGTTAAAGGCCAGGAATTTCACAGCACTAATTGCAGAAGAGTCT
This sequence comes from Cyclura pinguis, assembly GCA_030412105.1. NCBI lineage: Eukaryota > Metazoa > Chordata > Lepidosauria > Squamata > Iguanidae > Cyclura > Cyclura pinguis. The sequence continues at coordinate 343,651,778 of CM059599.1, forward strand.
TGTATTCAAGCTTCACAAGAGGCATCAAGAACTTTGAAAACAGCTTATCTGCTGAAAAGGAAAACAAATACACAAACATAGCATGGCAAGCTTTCCCTGCCTCAGTTAGCAGCCTTCCTGGTACAACTCCATCAGGTCCTGAAGCAACCAGAAAACCAACTCTTAACAACATACTTTCCAAAGGCATAGCCATGTTAAAGTCCTTTGGCACCTTCAAAACTAAGAAGAAATAGTGATAGCATGAGATTTTGTAGACTCTAGCCTTTTTGTTGTTCTTAAAGAAGTAGCAGTTCCTCCACTGCATACTCCATATACTACAAAAAGAAGAACAAAATGTTTATTACTTAACTGGAGACTTTTGCTAACTGCTTGTATAATGTTTCTCTTCTAGACCCTGCTAGGCCACAAGCAACTGGACTGGAGAAATCAGGCAATCAGGGACAGGTTTTTATAATTTTTATTCCTAATGCAAAAATTTCCTCTTTTGTCTAAAAAGGAACAGAATAATAGCATGGACTAATGGTTGAGCATTCGACTATTACCCTGAAGACCAGAGTTCAATTCCCTGCTCAGCCATGGAAACACACCGGATGACCTTGGGCATGTTACACACTCTCAGCACCATAAAAATCCTGTGATAGGTTTGCCTTAGGGTCTCTGTATTTCAGAAAACTACTTGAAGGCATACAACAACAATGAATGTCTGAGGATCACATGATTCCTCCCTCTCTAAATGACACAAGGGAAGACAACTCAGATGATTGTTGTTTTCACTGTTCGGAGAATAATCTATGATAGTTGGACTTCTCTGGAAGTTTTTGGTGTGTCTATCAAGATACTCAAGTAAGCTGCTCTGTTGATTGGAGGGCCATCTAAGCAGGGAGGAAGAGAGTGTGTTTGCAACTACAGTTGGAGGAACGGATAAACTTCTTGATCATGGGATCTACTTTGTTTCTTCACCAGAATCTTGAAATCCAAAAGCTGGAACCTGGTGCAGCCATACACAAAGAATTAATGAATTTTAAGCAGAGAATGCTTGGTTTTGTTGTATCTGCTAATTTGCATTATGAGTACCAGAAATGAACAGAGTGCATATTCCTCCACTCAAAAAAATCTATTCTTGTTTATGCACCAAAATGTCATTCATTTCAACAGCATTATTTAGGATGGAATGTTCACTTTGTTGTTATTAAACAATGAAGAGTTATAAATCCTTATCAAATTATTTCATTGACACAGAGTTCTGCCAGTAGATCCTGATCAACACTTTGTCTATTCTAAATCTAGAATGAGGACGGATTGTGGGAGAGCTGAGAACACATACCTCCCAAGTGCTTCATCAAGGTCAATATGTAGCTAGCCATTTTGCAGTGATAAAACTTGACAAGATTTTTTTCTTATTGAAGCTAAATAATTTTGACTTGAGCATTGTCTTGTATTTAGCAGAATCTTTAAATAGCACCAGGGAACAATTTTTCCTTGGGGATCAGACTGGCAACTGTGCTGAATTTTAAAGACCCAAATAGTTCATGTAGCTCTGTTCTTGTATGCCCTTATGGACAATGCTATATCAAATATTTGCCAGCAGCACTGGCTTTCCCATATCACAGACAGCTTCACATGGCTTCTCAGGAAAGTCGTCCCACATTCTAGTACTATTTCCTTCATTCTGGAAACACTGGTACACACTCTGTGCAGAGGAGCTACGAAGTCTGTGAAGCACGTCTCTGGCAGGAAGATGGAGGAGAAATGGGCACAACTGATCAGGGTCTAGAGTCCTAGAAGAGCTTGGACTTTACTTTGCACATTTGCAGTCAGTATTTACATGTAATATAACTTTTGTAACTTTTTTTTCCAAATTAACCTTTTTCTTTCATAGAAATCATATACAGAGAATAAAGAAATGTGCAAAGCTTAATGTACATTAAGAACGAAGTAGGAAAAAACTATTCATCTCTTCAGTTTAGACAAGGAAACATGACTTGCATTTTGAACTGCACAAATATTCATTTGAAAGAGCACCTTCTTTCTTTCTTGGAACTGTACATTTTGTGTCTGGCTGCCCATTATCAAAAGCCCTTGATTAGGTGATAAGATAGTCCATCACTAAAGTCTTGTTCAAGTGGCGCTTTGAGATGCAGTACTCTCAGGGACGCTGGAACTATTTTTAAGGTGGGGCGATTCAACATTGGCAGGTAACTCATTATATTTAGCTACATGCAGGAGTGTTTTTCCAAAAAGAAAAGAAAAGAAAAGAAAAGAAAAGAAAGAAAGAGGAAGAAAGAGAAAGAAAGAAAGAAAGAAAGAAAGAAAGAAAGAAAGAAAGAGAAGAGAAGAGAAGAGAAGAGAAGAGAAGAGAAGAGAAGAGAAGAGAAGAGAAGAGAAGAGAAGAGAAAATGCAGAATACATTTCATTAAAATAACCACCAAAAGAAACAGGTGACCATCGGATGGCTGTGAAAGTAATGGCAAAATGATAAATGAAATATACACATGTGAGTAAATAAATGAAATTCGAATCAACAAAGTTAATATGTCATGTAAGGGGAAAGATAGGTAAGAGCCTATTAAGTGATTACAAAGGTGTTTATAACTTCTCCTAAGACATATGCCCCTCTACTACATTACTTTAAAGGCAAAAGCTGTGGAGATGTTTTAAAGGATACAGGATTGCACATAGAATGCTCTTTCTCTACCTCTCTGTCTCTCTTTTTCAAAAAAAAAAGAAAAGAAAGAAAGAAAGAAAGAGCAAAACATGTATATTTACCAAGCTTGAGGTGGAGAGAGCTTCCCACTGCAAAGCCTGGAGTTATTTTGGGTATTTGAACAAACAGACAGCATCTCTAAACTATGAAAACAGGTTATAAAATAGTAGATGAAAATTCAATAGAAACAGGTGCAAAGTAATGAACACTGGAGCAAAAATTCCCAACTTCACACACAAACATTACTGGGATTTCTGCTGGCAGCAGCTGACCAAGGGACTGAAAATGTCATCCAGTATGTGGTTGCTACAAACAAAAAAATAAGCAAGCAAACAAAAACAAACAAACAAACAAACAGCAAATTCCAAGGGGGACATAATTAGAAAAGGAATCCGAAATAACACTAGTAATTTGCAACCATAACAGATATATTGTGTTGAGCCCTGGTTACTATAGTCAAAAAGGATGATGTAAAATGTGCAGAAAAGGGCCATCAAAATGACCAAAAGACTAGCGTTACTCAACAGGCTGGGCCTGTTTTATTGGGATGTTTCACATATTTATCTTTTAAAACTTTTATATGGATTTTAAATTATGTATATTGTTTTATATGGGTTTTATAGTATTGTTTCTGAAAAAATTATTGTTCTGGTTTTTAACTGATTCTTCTGGAAGCTGCCTTGGTTCCCACTCTGGGAGAAAGGTACTGTATAAATTAAATGAAGTGAATAAATAAATAAACTGTGAGGACAGTTTGCAGTGTTTAGGGCTGATTAGTGTAGGAGAAAGGGAGATATGACAGAGATGTACAAACTATGCCTCTCTCATAATTTTGTAACTCAGTGTCATCCACTGACACTAAGTGGTGGGAGATTCAGGACAGGTAAATATACTGAACACAGTTAAACAGAGCATAAGTTAAAGTATGGAATTCACTGCCACAAGATGTAATGTTGGTTGCCAACTTGGAGAGCTTTGAAAGGGAACGGGATAAATTCCAGGGGGAATGGGTCCATCCAAAGTTATTAAGCAGGAGGGCTATATATGTCGCATTCAGTATCAGAAGTAGTGTGCTTCTGCATATCATTTGCTGGAGTGTGGAAGATGGAAGGTGCAGTTGTGGTCATGTTTTGCCAGTAGGCTTCCCATGCACACTTGGCTGGCCACTGTGTCAGCAGAATGTTGGACTAGATACTTCCTCCATTAAAACCAGCATGGTTCTTCTTATGTCCTTATATCAACCAAACACTGAAGAACTGAGGGAAAAAAAGTGAGATGCTAAAAGAACTCTTAAAACTCAAGGAAAAATCAGGAATGTTGAAAAATGTAGCTTATTTAAAATAAACTTAGAGAAGAGCGAAGGACTCTTGCTGGTCTAGGTAATAAGCAGCAAAAGACAGAGTTTCCTCCTTTTTCTGAGGGAAGCCCCATGCTTCTTAAAAACAAATTAAAATCCACAAGGAGATCAAAAAAAGGAAGCAAAAGAACACCTCTATATTTGAGTTTCTTCTTAATATGCACTTGATCTTAGCCAAAAGGCTGAGAAGCAATGCTTCTGTGTTAATTCATCACTTTCACTATCACTATCACTATCACTATGAGTACAGAACCAAAAATGAATTTTGGTTTCTACAGAAAGTAAAGGCTTGTGTATAACCTATTAATGTAAAATGTAGTCTTCTCTTTTTGTGTTATGCACAACAAGGCCACACAGAAGACTACCCTGGACGGTGGTAGGACAGAGAGTTCCTTCACTGGAAAGTGCAGAGGTTGGGTGGCCACCTCTCAGAAGCACTTTGCTTTGGACTCTTGCCCTGGCAGAAGTAGGATTAGATGACCCGTAGGATCTCTTCCAACTCCAGCCTCAGAACATATCCCAAGTACAAAAATGTATAGAAAAAAATACTTTGTGGATTATGTTTACCCCAAGGATGATCCTGAGTCACAATAATGTGTTGTCGCTGTATGCCTTCAAGTCATTTCTGACGTACGTTGACCCTAAGGCAAAACTTTCATGGGGTTTTCTGGGACTGAGAGCGTGTGACACACCCAAGGTAACCCAGTAGGTTTCCATGGCTGAGCAGGGAATCAAACTCTGGTCTCCAGATATTTTTTCCCCTTCATTTTTCTCTCTCTAGCACATCAAGAAAAAATGGGGGCTTCAAGTTCCCTTGCCCCATTTTCTTACTCCAGAAGGCAAGTCTACCTTTAGCTCAGTGAAACAACTCTTAAAGAGAGAATAGATATTTTCTTGAGCCATTGGGGAGGGGGAATTCTACCTCCTGCTGTGATCTGTATTAGCTGCTCAGGCCACTACAGCAGCTCTCTGAGTGCCCGAGGGAACAACAAGCAGGAAGGCAAATTTTCCCACTCATTGCCATGCCGTCAGCCCACTCAGTTGAGCAGTTTTGGAGTGGTGTTGGGAATTATGCTGCCTTTCCAGTTCTGCAACACATCTCCCAGTGAAAGAACATTTTTTTTTTATAAATTAAAAACCTTGAGTTCTCCCTTTATGCCACCTGCCAACCCATTAAGATGCATGTCCCACTCTGCTGCAGCCCTTATATTCAAGAGGCATGGTTAACAGCAGTGGTAGCAAAAGACTGCTGTAGTCACTTGGTACCATTGCCACCAGCTTTACTTTCACATATAGGTCCCTTCCCAACTGCTAAAGAGAAGAAAAATATTGTATTATTTGGTCACTGATAAACTAGAATGAACAGCTCCTGGTATTCCCTGTGTATCCATATCAAATATAAGGTACAGATCTGAGGAGAGATATTGTGGAATCTGACTGATGTGGGAGGAGAAAGATTTTCACAGCAGAGTTTGGGACAGCATGAAGACCTGATGGAACAAGAGGGGGAAGAAGATGGGAAAAGAGAAGTGATAAAGAATAATAATTAAGATGTGGGACAATGGGAATTTGCATTGATGTTGTTCTTGTTCTTGCTGCTGCTGCTGCTGCTGCTGCTGCTGCTGCTGCTGCTGCTGCTGCTGCTGCTGCTGTTCTCAGGCGAACAGTCTTGGGGTTGAAGTTTGTTGTCCTGTGATGCCAGAAGTGTAGGTCTCCAAATGAATCCCTAGGAGGAGAGGGCACGGGGAGTATCCGTGCTCATACTCAGAGACTCTTCCCTTGCATTTGTTAGGCTGAGTCGCGATTCCAGCAACCAGGTTCTGAGGCTAAACTAAGCAAGCCTTGAATTCAGGAGAGGGTGGCAACTCCAGCCAGTGGAGAAAGCATTCCCACTCCCCTCTCCTTCCTCCAGATCTGGAGTCTTCGTCGGGAAACAGAAGTCGTCATCTCACAGCATTCTTGCAGCTGCATCTGGTCAAGCGAGGGTGTCCCTGAAACCTTAGGCATTTTTGAGTCTTGAAAGACTTTCGTGGCAGCAGAGTGAGAGGGCTAACCCACTGGATACCGCTGCATGGCCATTTATGCACGAGTCTGGAGGGAAGATCCTGCTGAAGAGAAACGTGGTCACACGCACACCCGCTAGCTCTCCTCGCTGGAAAGACTCCGCCAGGCGCGCTGCTGGACAGCTCCCGGGCTCGAAGCGGCTCTCGGCAAAGCCGAGTCCCCGGTGAGGCTCTTCCCCGGGTGTCTTGGGAAGGCGCGCTTCCCGGCCGAGCCCCTCCGTCGTTGCGCTTGGAAGCGGAAGGGTCTCCCTCTCTCGTTCTCTCTCTCTCTCGCCCTCTCTCTGGGGCGTGCCGAAAAGCGGGTCTCGTGCCGCTTTTTCTTGCGTAGAGTTTTAAGGAAGGGGGCTGGGCGCTCCAATAATTACCGGGGGGTGCTTGCTAGTGGGAATAAATAAGTGCGGAACAAGACTGGTGAGACGATACTGAGCATTTCCTTTGCTTACGGTTCCGTGTCTTTTTTAATGTGTGTGAGCGTGTGTGGGGCCCTCCTGCCTGTCCTCGGGAACGCTTATGTCCTACACGGGAGTGCACTTGTTAGACGGGACCTCAAGCCCCATCCGTGGGAGGAGGGAGGCCCGGCTCACTCGAGCCCCCTCCCCTCCTACTGAAGCGACTGGGACGACCGTAGTCAACGCCCGCCGCCTGAGAAGGACTTTTCCCCCGCGTCGCTGTCACACCTGACTTTGCCCAGTGGTTCTCGGGAGGCTCGTCAGCGACGGAAGGGAAGCTTGTCCGAATGCGCCGAGAAACAGACCGTGCTTGACTGGGAAGGCCAGGCGAGCAAAACGGGGGGGGGGGGGGCTGTGCTGGGAGTCGAAGGGCTGGAAGCCGGTGTGTGAGGAGAGACTTGCTTGGGACTGAGTTAAACTGGCGTCTTCGCGTCGCCTCCCTCCGGCCGCGCGGCTGGCCGCGAACCGGGAAGGTGTCCCCGACCCCCACTCCCAGCTCAGATTCTCCCGCCTTTTCCAGCCCGCTCTCTCCCCCCCCCCGCTCCCGTTCGCCTTCTCAACTCCTCATTGGTGGCCTGGGGCCGAGGGCAGGATGACGCGCGGGCTCCCCAGAGGGGCCTGAGGTATAAAAGCCCGTCGGGCACGGGCTGGCGCAAGTGAGGCGCTGCCTCTTGGTGTCGCGGGAAGATGCCGCGGGGGTTCCTCGTGAAACGGAGCAGGAGACCGGGGGGCTGCTACCGGCTGCGCCCGGCAGGCGGGCCCCCCACGCCTAGCCTGAAGGAGGCGTCCCCGGTCCCGCCGACTTTGCCAGAGCTGCCTCAGCAGCAGCACCCGCAGCAGCACCGGCAGGAGGAGCGGGAGGAACCGCCTCCGCCGTCGCCGCAGTCAGACTCTCCTCCGCTGGCGGCCGTCTGGAGCGCGGGAAGCTCGGACAGCGGCGCCACAGCGACCGCAGCCGCTGCGGGGCAGTCCGAGCGCTGCTTCCGCTCTCCTGCCTCGGCCGAGTCCTTCCAGCGGACGGCGTCGGAGAAGCTCCCCCCGCTCCCTCGCACGCCCCTGCCGCTTCCGCTGCCCGTGCCGCTGCCCCTGCCCGCCGCCCCGCTCTGCCCGGCCGTCGCGCTCAAGCGGCCGCCCCGCGCCAAGGCGCCGCCCGCCAAGAAGCCCAAGGCCGCGCGCAAGCTGAGCTTCGCCGACGAGGTGACCACGTCGCCGGTGCTGGGGCTGCGGATCAAGGCGGCGGCCGAAGGGGGCGCCGAGGGACCTCCCGGGGGCCGCCTCTCCTTGCTGGGCGAGTTCGTCTGCCAGCTGTGCAAGGAGCCCTACGCCGATCCCTTGGCGCTCGCCCAGCACCGTTGCTCGCGGATCGTGCGCGTCGAGTACCGCTGCCCGGAGTGCCACAAGATCTTCAGCTGCCCGGCCAACCTGGCCTCCCACCGCCGCTGGCACAAGCCGCGCCCGCCCGCCCCCGTCGGCCCCGCCCAGGGCAAGGAGAACAGCGGCGGGGAGCCCGGCCGCGATCAGCACCACGGCGCCGCGGACAGCGCCTGCTGCCGAGACCCCTCCGCGGCCGCCCGAGCCGCCCAGCTCCGCCCCGACGGCGAGGCCGGCCCGGCCGGCAGCCCCGGCCTTGGCGCCCCCTCGGCTTCCTCCGGGGAGTTTTTCCTCTGCCCTTACTGCCACAAGACCTTCCGGCGCCAGGCGTACCTGCGCAAACACCTGCGCACTCACCAGGCCCCCGGCGCCGCCCCCGCCTACAGCGGCAGCCCCCCGCCGCCTCCCCACCCGCCCCCGCCGCAGCAGATCACCTTCCCCTGCCACTTGTGCGGGGCGCATTTCCCCTCGGCGGACATCAGGGACAAGCACCGGCTCTGGCACGCCGTGCGAGAGGAGCTGCTCCTGCCCCTGGGCCAGCCGGAGGGCGGCGTGGCTGCCCACGTCGAGCAGCAGATCTTCTCCTGCAAGCATTGCCCCTCGACTTTCTTCAGCTCGCCGGGCCTCACCCGGCACATCAACAAGTGCCACCCGTCGGAGAACAGGCAGGTCCTCCTGCTGCAGATGCCCGTCAGACCGGGCTGCTAAGCTCACCGCCGACGGCTTGAACTGAGAAACGTCGAGAGCGGGAGCGGAGAGTTTCCTTGGCCGTTGTTCGCCCCGTGCCCGGACTGCCCGATGCTCTCGGTTTTTGGAACTTCTTTGCGTGAAAGCGCTCCTTCGCCTGCCGCCCCTTTCCCCGGTTGCCTTGTCCCTCGGCGTCTGATGGCCCGAACGAATCCCGTCCGCGTCTGTAACCGCTAAGGAAAATCGCAGTGCCAGCCGAAGCGAATCATCACGACTTTTAAATGCGCTGTGCCAAACTTTTTTTTCCTAATGGTTATAAATTAGCCTTGCTGCCTTATAAAGTGGTTAGAATGAGGTGTATACTACGGGAAGTTTTCCCCTATTGACATCTGGTCGTTTCAGCAAAGCAGACGGAAAATAAGCTAACCGTATGTTTTAGGCAGAAAGCACCCCTTTCGCCTTACGGCTGAAAAGTAGCCCTGCATTAAGAAAAAAAAAAACAAAAACAAAAAAATCCAACACTTTTCTGTGTGCTCTTAATACTATAGCCAAACCTAGAGCCATCTGTGTGCCTAACTTGTGTGAGTAAGCTGCCGGGGAGACTGGGACCTAGACGACTTCTTTCATTTTAGTTACTCCTATCCCTGTGATCCAAGTATATCCCTACAGTTTTTAACAAGTCCAGAGGGAGGAGAACGAGGCATGCTTTATATATTTAATTACTGGAACCTGCCTCCCCGGTTTCTGGGTTTAAAACATTTAATTTGCCGTGAAATGTTTTATTCGATGTACCGTCTTACAGTATAGTCGGAGATTAGTAGCAAGTCAGCATCCCATTTTATCTAACCCCGTGCAAGTGGTCCTTCTTCTGTCTGCTCTTGCTCATTACGGGCTATTAAATTCTGGATTGGTGATCCCCCCCCCCCGTAGTTATTGTGCCTATTTTCTGAGTATCTTGTATTACATTTACTAAGGCTATAAAAATACAAAGGGTGAATGGGTGTGCCCCTTCATACGGATACATACGCAAATGGTGAGTTCGAATTCTCCATGTTCCACCAGGATCCACAAAATCATGGAAAACAGCTCAGTACAAGTCCAAGAAGGTGTTAGGCTTTTCTCCAGCAACCATTCCCATCCTACATGGCAAGTTGTTTTGATGTTTTGAAACCACACAGAATTTCCAAAAGCAGCTTACAAGAGGGCATAGGGAACAGTTATTCAAATAAAACGAACAAATAAAATAAAAAATAACAAAAAAGTTAACGTTATTTTTGTCTTTCCCCAAAACTGGGAATCAAGGTAGCTATTGTACTGAACATTGTATTTAGCTGAAGCACTTTTTGTTTCCCAGTCTTTACTTTTGGTTTCTGAGATTAAGAAATGTCAGCTCTTTGGAGATTATGGCAGCCAGGACACATTCTTTTTCCATTGATGCATTTTCCAGAAACCTTTCAAAAAAAAAATAATTTTTTTTTTAGATCAATTTTGCACATTTGTATAAAGATGCTGTTCAATGAAGTGTGGTGGTGAAAGAGAACTTTCTTTTCATTTCATGTTACCCACCCAGATAATTTGCTCATGTTATTCTGACACTACCATACCATCTGGTGTACACATAATTCTATACATAATTTATAAAAACTAAGTTGAAAAATATTTCTAGCTTAATTGTAAAAAAAACCAAAAAAAATACTTCTTTCGGAGAATGTTCTGGAAGAGTTATTTTATGACAAAGCAATTGTCAACGGCTGAACTTAGCCTTACTTAAGGCTCAAGAAGAACCCTCAAGAAGAAAGTGATTTTCAAAAAATTTTTGTTAAGAGTTAAAGGATGTTTTCAACACAATTAATGTGACATTAAGTGCTTCACTTTGTACAGCTTTATCAACCTGGCTAATGAAAATTTATACAACTAAGTTTTAGGAAAGCAACATTTGTAATTAAATGGCACTAAAGGCAGTGGACCAACCAAGTTATCTGTGAACAAAATTACTTTTAAGTTTAGAAGCCTGTTGCATGGGCTTAGCAATCTTACAACTAAATGACCAGCTATTTATTCAAAGGCTACCTTCTGCTTTCCTTAACATCCAGCAGGTTCAATCAGTATTTTTAGGAGAATACAGAGCACACAGAAAGTGGTAAGAATAATTTTATTGTATTATTAAATAGCATGTCTTTTCTTCAACCATTACAAATTTGTATATACTACACGGTGAACAAAAACATCAATATATATTTCTATTGTTGCCCTGGTGAAGGCAGATATTTACACATGCAGTTAGTACCGGTGCCATGCTACATTTTGTTAGAGCAGAATATGGCAAACAACGCAGCTGTATTTCTTCTTCGGTATGAAAATACCTTTGGGGGTAGTGGGAATTTGGAGTGGAATGTGTTAGCATATACATTAGCCGCTACAAGGGCACAGTCCCTTTTCCCTCCTGTAACGGACACAGCTCAGAGCAAATGATTGACATGGCAAAGTGCTTGAAAATATGTGTGTGTGTATGCGTGTTTATTTTACGCAGCTAGATTAAGGGACAGCTTCACTTTTTGGAAAGGAAAGGCTGACTGTAGCAGCAAGTCCTAAGTGGAAAGCAAATAATTGCAAGAGAGTAGAAAGCTGTTAGCACTTCAGCACTAGTCCTTCGGCTGTTGTTTCTGTCCAGCAGTGAATGACAATAACAGAGTTGATGATGGGCCACTGTTTACTTGAAAGTATTTATCCTTAGTACGTACATAGTCCGTAAGTAATTCTGAGTATTCTAATGAGCTTTGCAAACAACTTCAGAAATGCATTGTCATTTGAAAAGTAGTACATTTGCTTGCAAATGGTACATTTTTATTACTGAAAGGGTTGCACAATAAATAAACCGGAACATGCCTGCAGTCTCCAGCTCCGGGATGGCTAGCAATCAGCCCTAGAGGTTAAAACAGAGTGGTTACCTAACTGCTGAAAACACCTCAAAGAAAGGTTTTAAAAAGTGAAAAAAAGAAAAAAGAAAAAAGAAAAAAAGAAGAACCTGCACTGGCAAAGTATGGCAGCAGGAAGTTGGATAAAAATATTCTAACAAAAGCTAAAATATTTTCAGTTTGAAATAAAATTTCCATATCATTCTCTAAAATTAAAAAAAGAATGGAGGAATGCAGAAGACATGGCCAGAGTAACAAGGCTGATTTCTTGGGCAGGGCAGGGGGAGAAGAGGCTTAAGTCTTCACCCCTTCTCAGGTCTTGTTCGCTGAGCCAGAGGATCGCCGCAGCTTCATAGACATGCGACTCTTGCTAGTCCGGGGTGAAATGGGGAAGGCTAGATCGGGCCCATCCATCTGCGCTGCTGTTGGAGTTTCGGACGCCTGAGTCTCTGGGTAGGAGCCTACAATAAATAAATAATAAAAAAGACCAAACATATTAGATCAACCCAGTCAAAAGATTAGGAAAGATCAAACCCTGAGGAAATAGCTGCCCTTTTCTTGTTTGGTGTAGAAAGAAAACACTATTTCAGCTGCCAGAATGAACAACAAACCCATTGTACACTATGTGGTCAGTCAAAGACAGTGGCTAAAGTATGGTCCAGCTCTAAGCTCCAAAGGAACTAGTTTGTAATAATAATGCAAGAGGGCTGGGAAGGCACTAAAAAGGATCCAGGGTGGCAACTATTTCCTGTTCTACTCTTCACACACAAATTCCTACAGGATTCAATAGGGCTGAAGCATGCTAGTTGGATGTACCTAGTTGGATGTACCACATGATACGCTATCTTTGTAAAAGGAACAAGATGAATTTAGGAGGAATACTGGTTAATACCCAAAGCAGAGCTGTTTCCAATAGAAGGGGCCAAAAGATAAGGGGCAGGAACAGCAGCATAGGAATTATGTTGCCAGACTTACTGTAGTGACAAAATTTCTCTGAGAGATGCAAACCAGATCAGCATTTATTTACAAGCACAATCAGTCCTTTGAGTTACATACAAATCTTAGCTCTCAGAAAGAAAACATAATTTTTGCTTTGTTTTGCCTGCTGATTGTAGGTTAGAAAATGAATACTTTCATACAAGTAGTAATGGCACCACTCCCTTTGCTTTTATTTTTAAAAATGATATGGTACCAACAGCAGGACAGATTTATATCACCTGCCTCTGAATCTGTACACTTCCAATTCTACCCTTGCTTTCAGACCCACTATGCTTTCAGAGGCATTTTATTACTTCCCTATAGCAAACACAAAAACTGAATGAGGTTTTCTGATTTGAAGACAGATGGATTCCTACTCTAGATGTAAGCAGTTACAACTACCTCTAATATTTTCCTGAATTTTGTTTCTTAATGAATGGAATATGTACGCAGCAGTTAAATACATAATCCAGTTTTAGAAAAAAGCAAATCCATATTTTGATACCAATGTTGCATATTCTGACATAAAGCCAATTGATCTGAATGAATCTTATGTTCACACACACATTACCTTAGGATTTTCACTAAAGGGCTGCATACAAGCCCTTCTGAAATCAGTGGGACAAATTTGTTCAATCCCTGTGTGTCAGGGATTTTGTTTATTGCAATATTTTAGGTAAAATGTTTCCCTCCATGTACACAGCTACTGCAAAACCAGTAAGTACCGTTTTGCTTAAGAACTGGTTTAACTGATCCATAAACCAGATGCAGAAGAGAAGGTTAAGAGGGGACATGATAGCCATGTTTAAATATTTGAAGGGATGCCATGTAGAGGAAGGAGAGGGCTTGTTTTCTGCTGCTCCAAAGACCAGAACAAGGAGCAATGGATTCAAGCTGCAGGAAAGGAGATTCCACCTGAATCTCAGGAAGAACTTCCTGACAGTCAGGGCTGTCCGGCAGTGGAATATGCTGCCTCGGAGTGTGGTGGAGTCTCCTTCTTTGGAGGTTTTTAAGCAGAGGCTGGATGGCCATCTGTCGGGAGTGTTTTGAGGGTGTTCCTGCATGGCAGGGGGTTGGACTGGATGGCCCGTGTGGTCTCTTCCAACTCTACATTTCTATGATTCTGTGATTCTATAAACCAGATTCAAAGAACTCACGTGTGCAATGGAAAGGCCCCACTCACAAGGAAGCTGCCAGTTTTGACTCTCTGGCAGTGCCCTATGCACTGTGAAATGTGAGACACTGTGCTCTAAAGGGTCCCCTAATTTACAGAGGTCATTTCAGAAGCAAGTAGGGCTGCAACAGAAAGCCTCCCCCAGAGAAGATTTCTGGTACATAACACAGTGCCATATACATAGATACTATAAGCCTATGGAAAAATGCTTCCAACACAAATTAATTTTACTTTTGGATGCAAAAGTCAAGTTGAAAATGGGATATTTTAATTCTGTATATTTAGTATTACTACTACTTAAGTAAAACTCCTTAAACACAGAAAACTGCTTTAAGAAAACATTGTCACTAATCTTATTGTAACACCCCCGCTCAATGCCTGGGCTCCTGCTGAAGGCAAATAAATCTCAGGACACATTTCTTGCTTTCATTCTGCTAGATTTCCTAAAGAGGTTACTGCAAGCTATGATGGCTGGGTCAGAAGTCTAACACTGCTTTTAAAAGCACCCTGCCACAAGCCTGATCTAATAACTCAAATGCTATTGTGTCTGCTTTGGCCAAACACTCTCGGTAACTGGCAAAATCCCTCACTTTCCTCTCCAAAGAGGGATGTTTCTCTTTATGATCCAGGTTCAGTAGCTCTAAACAATCTACAAAGGAATGATAGTGACAGCAGAATATTTATTGTGCCTTTTGGAAAAAACAAAACAACTCTCTTCCATTCAGGGAAAGGCTCTGTGAGGGCTGGGTTTTGTTTTTTTTTGGTTAATTTATACCTCTGCATGAACCAACATCCAGAAATTCTATCTTGTTCTACTTTTACAAGGTATTAAAGCATTCCAAATGATGGGGTAGATAGAGCATAAAAAGTAACCGTTGGTGCTCTGCACAGCATACCATTCACAGCTAGCGTGAAAGACCTTCCGTTTCAAGCCTTTGCCCTTTACCTTGAAGTGGCCCATGCTTTCTAGTGGTGGCTTGGGAAGGAGAAGAAATATCACACCATTTCTTTCTTTGTTGAGAATGAAGAAGTGATGAAGGAGAGGTGGAGAGAAGTGAGGAAAAGGGAAGAAAGATAAAAAGATAACAGGTGTGAGACATGAGACACGAACAGCAGAGGTTGGAGGGCATTTACAGATGAGTACAGAAAAGAGAAAGTTAGATTTCTTATGTTGCTAACGTGCATGCTGAAGGTTAAAGAGGGATGCATTAGTAGTCAAAAATGAACCAACAGCTCCACAGCCAGGAAGAATACTCACCGACTAGAGGTTACCCCCAAAAATAAAAAAATAAAAAAAAATTACAGAAAAACAAAAAAGAAAAGGGGAAAAAGAAAAGAAGATGTGTATAAAAATAGTTCTGATCCAACAGCCTCATTGCTATAAATAAGATACAACCATTATAACATAAACATTAGTTACTCATTTCTACTAAAAAGAAAACTAGGATAAAACATTAACATGACAACAATTAGTGTAGTTAGACAGCAATTTCCCTACGTCTCATGAAAAATAAATGAAGTTTCTTTTAAAATTCTGCCTATTCACTGTAGTTCAAAACATATTCCACTGAGAACATTCAACAGTAAAATTCACCAACTTGCAAAAGAAGTATAAATGCTAGAGAAACAGCTCATAATTATTTATCCATATTAGGAATGAACTGGAAATTAAAGAAAAGGTAATGCATTTAGTGTTTGTGAAAGCAGCAGCTAGGGTTATAAGTGCAGAATAATACTATGTATGTTCATAGGAAAAAAAATCCAACAGCATTCAGAGTGGGTGGTTAACTCCAGTCCCAGGGATATGTACGTAAGGTTGCAGAGCGGTAGTTTTAAAAGTTCTGACTGATAACAATGAATGAGTTGTTTATGTAGTAACTAAATGTTTTTTTTGTCATTTTTTTTTTAGTTCATATGTAATCTCTTTGGGTTTATTAGAAATTTCCATGCAATAAAAATGTTCATTGTAATCCAAAAATCAGATATAAAGTTACTGCCACTAATACTAAAAAAATAATAAACACAAATCTTACATATATTTTAGCTGGTATCTTGTTCAGCATTTACAAGACTATAAGCCGGACTTACAGGCCATTTCCGCCGTGACGCTACTTACTGGACTTTTCCGCTCTCCAGTCCGGTCCACGCCGCTCCGGAGCAGTGCGTGCTCATTGCTCTGCACTGCTCCAGTGCCGAAAATGGCGGCTTCTGGTTGGTTGAGGGTCTCGACCAACTGCTGAAGCTTGCCAGCCTAAAGTCCGCCCCGGCAGATCGCAGGCTCGCATTGGTGTGAGCCTGCAAATCTGCACAAGGGAGCAGGCTCGCACTGGAGCGCTCTGTGCTTTTGAAAGACCTGTTTTTAGCGGTCTTTCAAAAGCACGCTGGACGATCACTTGGGGTTGTTCCGGAGCGGGCTGGGGTGTGGATCTATGTTAAGTAGGTCCGACCCAGTCCGCTCCCAGGTGCAGACGTCCTCCCTGGAGGACGCTCTGCCCAGTTTTAAAAACCCCGTGTGGAAATGGTCACAGTTTGTAACTGCTGAGGATTCACATTTACAGTTGTTAATGACTGAACATGAGCCCTAAATCCTACTTTTTCAGCCTGGCAGTGCCTCAATTCAAGGGTTTTCAAGGTGCTGAGATCAGCGCACTGAGGAATGATGTCTGCAGTCTCCCAGTCATGGGGTGCTTTAAGACAAGCAGGAGCAGCAAGGATCCCAGAAGGTCTCACCAGCTGCCCTTTTCAATGTACCCCATAACCAAGAGAATGCTACAGGGATCTTTTCCCAGTCCCCCCGCTCCAATTTGCAACACCTTGAAAATCCTTCAGTTGGGGTGCTGCCAGGCTAAAAAAAGTAGACTTTTGGGATGTGACAATGTAAAATGTAACTATGACAATGCTCATTACTATGAAGGACTCCTTCATTGTCTTTCCTTCTGACTATGGTCAACAAACTCCCTATAGATAAATATGCAGAACTAAAGCTTCAAATTTTAGGACACAGCTTAGTTTGCAAAGTAACAATTTGGTTAGACTTCATGGCTGATATAGATTTAAGCAGTTTACTTAATTATGTGGATGACTGGAAGAGTACATACAAAGTAAAAAGTCTGAGCAGTTGTTTTTCTTGAGAAGCACCATGAAAGTTGTGTATCTTGAAAATGTGGGAAGGTTTTCCATAGATTTTTTTTAGATAAAGAAAGCAGTATAGCAGGGAAGAGGAATTTTTCACCCCAGGCCTTATCTAGTCCACGGACTGTCAGAATCTGGGTCACAAGATTTGCCATGCTGACCCCTAATCTCCCAATAGCATTGCCTCTTCTGAGAGGGAGAGGGGACCATGCTGTCTCTAATCAGAAACAGAACAGCAGAGATTCTCCTGTGTATCTCCTACTGTTATCTCCAATTTCCAAACATCTCTGGTAGTGGGGACTTCATTTCATGCTCCTTCCTCTTTGTGGAACTGAGTCCCAGTCTGGGACTGAGCTGCCTTCTCAGAATGTCACATCAGAATATTGCGCCCCCTCCTGAACCCCTGTACAGAGATTGAAGAACCACCTTTCCGCTGCCTCTCAGCTGGTGCTCCCAGGAGTTCTTGGGAACATAAGCTGTGAGTGGACATGAAAATGGCAGGAGGTATGGGATCCCATTTCAACAACCCTGCAACCTGCATGGGATCCAAAGGGACCCTTCCATTAACAGAAGGAGCTTTTCTATTTGCAGGAGCACCACTCCCATTTGTGGACATGGCCTAGGCCTAGCAGAACCTTCCATAAATGGAAGCAGGAGGAAACAATTCTCATTGCTTGAAACTGAAATCCCCACACTACCTTTCATTTTACTCTGCAGTTTCTGCAATTTTCTGGGGGGAAATGTAATCTGAACCTGAAACCACCCATTCTGTGTATAGAATTCCAGCTGTACAAATCTCAAGAACTACTTGTAGTTATACCTCAGTAAAGGAAGTAGATATGTTCCTGGGCATTACATCTTTAACAGAGTATTTGGCACCAGAGGTAAGAATAACAATAGAGATATTTTCCTGCATAACGAAAAAGAACAGCAGTCCAACATGTTTCAACAAATTTGTTTCCAAAACTAACAATATGGACAAGGGAAATGAAACAACCAGGTCAGATAAGCCTTGCATAAATAAATAAAAACATTTTAAACTTTTGAAGAAAACTGGAGTGTTTCTTGGAAAATGTATCCAAGGATGACTTTTCCTTCACCAGCCTTCACTTTTGTTACGATTTCCATTTTGGTAGCCAAACTTATAGATCTATGCTTTTGTAATGTGCGAGGAGGAGTGGGTGAGGGGAGCTTAGCTACTTTCCCTTTTTCTCTCTGTTTTGTCATTCACACATTTTCAATAAGGAATTCTGGAGGCAGCTGCTGTTCACCTTGCCTGTTGTAGTCAGGCACACAGCGACAGTAGGGTTGACTAGAGTAGAAGCCCATTTTTTCCCAGCTCAGGTTTTATTCTAGTGTTTACTTCTGATAAACACAACAAAACAACAAGATTCTGTGCCTTCCCAGCTCTTCATCTTCCTAATGCTGATGCTGTCAAGAAAAACTTTCTGCTAGAAAAGATGGCTAGGAGGAAAAGTGGGGCTGGCTGGCTGTAAAATGACTTTGTAAAAAGGAGCTTCTTTGTCAGAGGGTTTATTACCAGTGGTATGCCAGTATATTATGCCAATTTTGGTTTTCATCATCATCTGCTATTTTAGTTATCTGCTTTTAAAAAGGTACTTTAAAAAGATTTAATTAAAATCTTCAGCTTCCAATATACACAGGAAGGATTATTCACTTTCTATTTTTGCCATTTTTCAAAGAACCCTCAAAACCTATTATTCCTAATTCTCACTAATTAAGAAAGGAATTGAAACAGAGAAAGTATGTGAGGCTATGATAGAGGAATTTTTAACCTGTGGTCCACAGACCTCTAGGGAATCCTTGGATCAGTTGTAGGGGGTCCATGAACCTAGGACAATTTTTTAAACCTTTGATTTCCTTCCTGACATTTTGAAAACTGTATTTATGAGCATTTTTCTTGATGTGTGTGTGTCCACAGCTTTCATCAAATTTTCAAATGGATTCATGACTCCCTGAATGATTAAGACAGGTAGCACAGTACATCTCCATTTAGAATAATGTAAGCTGCAGATCAGCATTGTCTACTGATTTGAGTGTTGGAATATGACTCTGGAGACCAGGGTTCAAACCCCTTCTCAACCATGGAAACCCACCGAGTGACCTTGGGCTAGTCATACTCTCTCAGTCTCAAGAGAAAGACAAAGACAAACACCCTCTGAACAAATCTTGCCAAGAAAACTCCGTGATAGGTTCACTTTAGGGACACCGTAAGTCAGAAACAATTTGAAGGCACACAACAGCAAGGAAGGCAACAGCAAACCACCTGTATTACTTGCTTTAAGTAAACCCTATGAAAATTATGGGCTTGCCATGGGTTGACAGGTGAGTTGAAGGCACAGGCATGCACAAAAAAAAAATAAATAAAAAAAAAGGTCAATCTTACTGTCCCATTCTAACAAGAACAGACCAAACCAGCAAGTTACATACTGAAGTAGTGTGGCTACTGCCAACCTATGGCTGTACTGAACAACTCTAGTAAATTGAATCAAGCAATCAGATGGAGTTGCCAGGATTGCATGGACACTACCCAAATCCCTGTGTTACCCAAACTTGTGTGTACGTACAAATCTGTATGTATCATGATTTGCATCCATGTAACCATGTTGTCATTACAAGATGTTGACATTATTACTGGAGAAGCACTAGATCCAGACAAAGAAGTGGTGACTTCTCTACTCTGAACATAAGATTTGGGCATTAAAACAACTAGAAGTGTTTTTATAACACAATACATAGGAATAAGATCACAGCTAGGTCCACCTCAGGAAAAAAATGTGGAGAACTGAGAAAATCTCCTCAGTAAATACCACAAAAATGTGGGGTGACACTGTATGTTACTTCTTCCAACTTGGTGATTTACTTTTGTCAGGATTTCATAAGGAGTGCATGCATATTTCTACCACAGATCAGATATCAAGACTGCAGCTTCATGCCCTTTGTTCACTAACATCTGCCATCTTGTGGCAGAAAACATACTTGGTTTGTCTCAGGTCACCCTCCCCCTGGGAGGTAAAAAAAGTACTCTAAGAAAATTTTAACAGGACATGTCTCTCAGATTTCATAGATCAACCACTGCTGGAGAATACTGGATAAAATATATGTCTCTTCAAATGTCATTTTAAACTCAGATTACTCAAATGATGTGTCTTTCTATAACGATTAATCATGGCAGCCAAAAATATATTATTCCACATTTTGTATAATGTATTTCAGATGATCAGGCATTAGTGAAGCCTTCTTCAGCCTGAGATCCTCCAGATATTCTGGACAATTCCCAGGATCCCTGATCACTGGATATGCTGGATGGGGTCAGTTGGGAGTGGAAAAGCAATGTGCGGAGCCAATTCTGAAAAAGTTTCCAGGCAGACTGACATCTTTTACATCTTCTTCTTTCAAACTCTTCCAAAGAACATGTTTTGAAGGTTGAAAAGTTCTGTATATTCCACTAGAAGCAAATTGGTAAATTCCATCATAGTTTACCCTAATCCTGCTGAATGCTATTTGGTACTGATTTAGAAGATGGTTGTTGAACAGTCACTTATGTACACATACAAGGGATTTTTGCTATCTGTTTTTGTCTTTTTATGATCATAATAAAAATGACTAACTGGTATCTGAATGGCCACTGTCAGAAGAGATAGTGCTGGGATGTATGAACTACTAGACTGAGCATAACAGCAGTTATTTTCTTACCTTCTTGCAATGTGATATTGTTACTTTTTCATTAGTAAGTTTTTTTTTATATTCTTGAATTCAATGAAGCTGAAAATACCTAAAAATATGCCAGTAGGTTGCCACAAAATCCCTGTTTGGATATTGTTATGGTACTTCTCTATTTAACATGTTTACCTTATAAGAGCCTTCTCTAACCTGGTAATCTCCAGATGTTTTGGCTCTGAGGTCCCATCAGCATTAGCCAGAATGATCAATAGGGGAGCAATGGTAGTTTTAATTCATAACATCTGGAATGTTCCAGATTGAGAAGGCTGCCTTAAAGCAACTGAGGGAAAAAACATGAAAATACCAGTGAGAAATAGCATGAAACTGAAATCCCTCTTTCAAAAGTGAAAGAGTAAATGTAAAGTTGTGCAAATATAATTTAATGAACTGGGATGGTAATTACTAAAAACTAACATGGATCTGAAAAAATAAAATGTCTCTAACATGGAGGCTGTTTTTAACAGAGTCAGAAGAGTATGTGCACATACAAAATAACAAATACGAAAATTAGTAACCTGCTGTTTATATCAGATTACTGCTTATATGTCTAATTTAAGTGATACTATCTAATTCAATCAATAATTCTCTGTTAAACCAGTAATAATAATATTAATATAATACATATATAAAATTAGCCACAGAAAACTAATTTTGTTAAAAGTAGCATAAAGTAAAATAAGACAAAAAGACATACTTCTAAAAGCAAGATAAGGTGTCCAAAATCTCCAGAGTAAGATAATTTACAGAAGACCACCAGATTTACTTCAATTAATTTTCTCCTCCTGTACTAGAATTCTGTAGCACACTGAGCTCTCATAAAGAGAATATACTTCATGAAAAAGAATTTCAACTGGTCTTCTTCATTTCACATGTATTTCAGCTGTACAAATACATACTTATTCCTTAAACAGAGTAAAACAGAACTGGTAAGCATACAACCATCCCACATACAGACCAGAATCTAACGGTATGGAAGCATGATTGCCCTTCCCCCTCTGTACCCCTCTGTGTTCTGGAAACCCTGCTGAAGCAGAGTTTCAACAAGGAGGAAGGCTGCAGGAGGCGAGGGGAAAACTTCTGTTGCACTGGTAGACAGCTGCTGGTGAGACACTGAGTTTGGGCCATATGGAGCAAGGACAATATAAGCAAACCTTTTAACACCATGTCTCAAGATACAGTGATGATATAGTCTACTCTTATAGCCAAAAAAAAAATAAAAAAATAAAAAAATAAAAAAAATAAAAATGGTAGAAACTAGAAAGTAAGGTAAGTAAGTAAATATTGTTCGAGAATATGAACTAAAAATGGGCTAATGGAATAATTATCAGGTTTCTTTTTATTAGGCAATTAGCCATTAATTTTACATTTTGAGGACCTACAGAGAATGTATACATCCTACTGCATAAATAATTAGCCAGGAATTTCAGACTTCAGATTTCACCTGCTCTAGTAACTCAATACTACATATGTCTACTCAGAAGCAAATCCCACCGGGGTGAATCCAGAGATATGTTCAGCACAGTTCTGCTAGTGTTGAAGGAAGGGGGGACAGGGCAGCCATTTTCTTTGCGTCTTCCTTCAGTCCACAGCTTCATTACCACACTGCCTTTGCAGGTGTCTGTGTGGAGAACTCTTCAGAGGAACATGGAAGAGTGGTGCTGTGGAAGGAAGGCGCAATGAAGGAAATCACAGTCCCTTTCCTAAACAGCTAACTCCTTTGCATTCTAGTGCATTCTGCAAACAGGAGGATCTCTTTTACTCACAAGAAACAGAGCTGTACCCAGCCTAACGGGTTAAGAGACAGGAGGCTATGAATTTATTTTTGAGTAATTTTACTTCCTTCAGAGCATTCACATTTAAACTAGTGCATCCAGGATGCCACAGGAATCCTCTCCCAGAACTCATAAATCATATTTTGCCTCACTATATTTTGTTAGAATTGTTCCTATTAACATCCAAAGGTCTAAGAACTAACATAGATCTAAAAAGATTTTGGAATATTTTCAGTAGCTGAACCATCATTTTCTACACTGTAGTACTATATGTGATTTGCAGAAATACTTTCCCCAGGAAAATCCTAAAGCTAAGGAAATATTAAATTCCTTCCTGTTGTTAGAAATATCACAATATTGCCTTGTTTAGGTAACAATGTTCAGCTCATCTGGAGTTAGACTGTAGTCCAATGATTTTTCTTTCTTTCTGAAATTCACATATCCAAATACATAGAACAGTTTATTTGAAGGAACCATTTGTGGTAAAGAGGTCAGATTTTAAAAGTAGAATTATGGCCTTTTTATAATTCACATTTGAATGCTCTGTTTGACAAAAAGTTACACATTGCTCAAATAAATGCCTCAGTCCAGTTTCTACTGCAGATAACAATCTACCATAAAGACTATGATTCAGTAAGATGGGCAAGTCATATGACAGTAGAAATGAGGAAAATTTAGTGGTGACTGTTGTTCAGAAGCTTTACTGTTAACAAAATTATCAAACATGCAAAGTGTCAGTAAATCCCCTTCTCTCGTTCCCAAAGGTGAAAGAAATTGTCCATGTGTCAGCACAAACCATTTAAACTATTCCATAGTTTATACTGCTGTCAATCTCAATTAATTATATAGAAAATGGTTGTTGAACCTAAAAAAGCTGAATTCACATGTGTCTTTCAACCTTGCACATAACTTGCTAATAAGGACAACACTGGGATGAAATTCTTCTTCTGAAGTCAAGACAGGTTCTCCTCCTACATTCTCATTAGTTGCAGCACAGTCTTCAGGTTTGTTCAACAGCTATTGGCCATGCAATGCAGATGAAATTTCTAGAGATATTTATAGAACAGTACTTCCTGGGGCCATTTTTCCCCACGTTCTTAAGATGGTTACAACTGTATTTACCAGACGTTCTCTGGGGAATGTTAACAACATTATTTACGTATGCAAACAATTTTGCCTGAGTGGGAGCCCACCACTGAGTGTTAAACCAGTGTTCAGGGAACACCATGCTTTCTCTGGGAGTTTTATTATGACAGATGTATCAATTAAGCTGGAATCCTATGCACATTTATTTAGGACTACATCCTACTGAATATAGTGAGATTTACATCTATGTAAACATGCACGCAGCTGATGGTTTAATTTCTGAGAAGGATATTGATGGCTATCTACCTATGATCCAATGAAATCTGTCCCAGTAGCTCATTAAAAACTCTGCACAAACATTTAATCACAAATCTCACATTACCCAAATTTCACACCGATTTCAACCCACTTGTATTTCTGAGTGACCAGATGTAAATTTAACAGTGTTTTCTGCCATAGTTGCTTGCTCAATGTTCTGCCAGTGCAGTTCTGTAATATTTGCCTTTTTTTAAATTTCAGTGATTTCTTGAAAAATATTTCTTCATTTATTATGTGATATCCAACACTGCACAAGAAGGTGGCAGTCCATACACCTGATCTTTTTTTTCACCTTCTTACTAACTGCAACCCTTATACTTTCAATGAGCTGGTAAGAACTATTCAACAGTGTGCTTTGTGTTTCCCACTGCGAGAGTGGGAAATCGCTAGATATTAAGTAAACAAATTATGCATCACTCATTAAGCTTTTTGATGTTGGTGTTTTCCACCTCTCACAGCAAGATAGTAAGGGACAACACACAATGTTTGATAGGTCTCCTGAATCTTAGAAGGAGGTGTGCGGTGTGGTAGGCAAAATGTATCTTGTGAATTTGCCCTCTGTTCACACAATGTTCAATACCACTCAATATAACATCAACAGTTAAATTGTCATCTTGGGCTGTAATGTACCAGGCTATAAGTAGCTCTCTCCATTCTGAATATATATTTCTGATTATATCAAAGGCAACTAATACAACTTGAGCATCTGTACATCTGTCTTGTGGGCAACAGTCTGAAAGGTCCTCCTGTGAAATGCTGGCATTTCCAATGTTAGGAATTATTTAAATAAATGGCAAGAAATCAGAATATAGCATATATTTAAAGCAGAGGTGAGAATCATGTAGTTCTCCAGACAATATTTTACTGCAGCTCTCACTAGCCCTAACCAGCATTGTCAAAGTACAGGAATGCTGTACCAGAAGTGCTACATGTTTCTCATCCTTACTGTAGAGGAATAGGAATTAAAAACTATGAAAAAATGGATTTATAAGTTAAGAAAGGCATAAACCTAATAGGATGGATTTAGAATAAACTCACCGCAATCAACAGGATTTACATCAGTCATGCTTAACACATATTCCACTGAATTCAGTGGTCTACTGTCAGTATGACTAAATCTGGATCCAACCAAACAAATGAGTCCTGCAATGCTCAATAACCCAATGGTCATTAGCATCAAGTTCTTCACCATGAACACTTCTTGACTGCCCTGTTCAGAGAGCTGCATTATTTGTCAGGAAAAATAATTTCCCATATAGCGTATATGTAAATATGAAAAGTGCCACATTCAATTTCTGTTTGTTTAATGGATATTAGGCAACAGGGATGGAAAGTTTCAACTTGGAGCCATGAACTGTTGCTACCAATTAATACTTGGCATGGTTGTTACTGAGCTCATGCAATATAAGCAGCATTTTAGGGATACACATATTTCCCTATTGCTTGATTGGTTTCAGCTTTCAGTTGCTCCTCCACATGAAAATAAACACACAAGTGGAACTCTTACCCCTTCAGGAAGTTCATATGCCCTAGTTTAAAACAAAGTTTCAAGATTTAACAGATCTGTTTTCTCTCCGAGGATGGTAATACTGTTTTAATAAAGAAAAACATTTTCCAATATAAAGAAGTCTCAAAATTATTTATCAGAACTTTGCTACTTAAAAAACCAATACTTTCCAACAGTTTTAAAAGTATCCCTCAAACGAGCACTTCATAACCTATTGTATTGGAAAGTGATTTTAATCCATCTTGGAAAATATGTACCTGGGCGAATTGTGCACTTCCTTATTCACCAATGGAGGAAAGTAAAATCTGATGAAAACATATTTCTTTCTCCAAAATACACCCTCAGAAGAAGGTATCACAAAGCAAACCCTGGCACATGAGTAGTATCAATCATTTTGTCAGAGGAGGCACAGGTACAAAAAGCTTGTACATCTGTTACAAATATCACTGTATGATTTTGCCTATTCAAAATCAACTGCTGGAAAGAACTGATCAGAACCAAACAAGTTTTTCTAAACAAATCATTTTACCCTTTTAATTGCACTTATCCTTAAGTTATTTAACTTTTTAAAATTTATTTTTAAATAGTTTCTTCTCTAAAGCTTTTACTGGTTTTCACTTAGACATTCCTTACATTGTGTGATTATTTTATTTCTGTTTACTTTTTATGTAAAAGTTATCAACACTGAAAGAAAGTAAAAATAAATGGGTTTAGGCTGTCCTCTTAGGACCATACATGTTTTTAATTTAGCTTCTTTAAATGACAGGTGCAAACTGAAATCTAGTTATGTACATTCTTTTATTTTGGTGTCACTAAATTTCCTTCTATTGTTTTCAAGGAAAAAAAAGCAAACAGAATTTTGAGGTTTCTCTCTGTTGCAAGTAGGTGACTAGTATCAGTGGGAATATTTTAATTTTTTAAATGTTTTGACAGTGCAAAGTAACCAGCAACAAACCAGTTATTATCCCCTTCTATTCTTTGTAATATTGAATTTATAAAGTGTCTGCTAACATCAAAGAAAGACAGGACAGGGCACAAAGCACACCACTGCCATCCAGTACTATTTGTTCATGCTGAGAAACAAAAGGTCAGACACAATCAAGTGTTACTAGCTCAACAGATGTCTCTCCCATTAGTTACTTTAATCCCAGAACCACAGTGTTAGTGTGTCATGCAGACCTGGGGTTAGTAAAGACTAAACTTGAAGAGAATGTAGTGGTAATTTCTCAATTTGTGTGAATTTCTTTCCCTTTTAGTAGTAAAAATAAGGGCAATCAGGAAAGTTTGCATACAACATGGTTACAAGCTTAGTGCTTTAGTAATAGATTAAAAGAACAGAGTTTTTTTTGGACACTGTCTTACCTTCTGATAAACAGAACTGATATTTAATGATCTAAAGAGGGGAAATAAATGAAATAATCATCAGGAGTTCAAGAAATTATTTGCACAGGTAGGCCATGAGAGTTACTCATATTCTCAGTGATTATTGTTTTATTAGTATTTGAAAATGCAGTATCTTATACAAAAATGTCAAAACATCATTTCTTGGGGGAAATGACCACATAACCATTCATTTTTAAACTATATAAATAGTAACAGCAAAGCTTTCATGGTTCCCAAACCACACCTAAAAGGACATTTTTTCTTGCAGATACGATAGCTCTAATAGATTTAAAAATCAATCTATAGATTTAGGAATTGTACATATTTAGGAACACTCACAAATAATGTAACTACGATGATGGTTTTTCACAGATCAACAACTGAAGATGGCTTTGATTTAGTAGACAAAGGATCAAATTATATAGCATGAAATGCAACTTCCTAAATATGGAAATATGAATATGTTTTTAAAAAAAGATATATGGTTGGAATATTTCCAGATACCCAGAAATACTGCATTTTTTTTTTTTTTTACTGTTAAACAGAAATTTAAGTACTGTTTTCTTACCATTTTCAGAGGGCAAATGGTGACAGGGTGCTGGACAGAAAACCTGAGCTGCATAATCTTCAAATGTTGAAGGATCTAGATGGTGCTGAACAATTGTTTGGAGATACCGAGCTCGTTCCTCATAGCTAGTTTTATACAATCGTTAAGGATTAATATAAAGTTCAGAATAAAGCAAACGGCAAAAGTCCTGATCAATGATAAAGCTCTTTTTCCTTTTAACAAATCCTTGAAACACTTTAAATGTATTTTAATTTTGATGTTTAGCTCTACTTTCTACCGAAGGACATAAATGGTATTACACAAATGAATAAAGCATTTTGAAAAAATCAGATTCATATATATTGTGCCAATATTCTAACTGACAGTTTGCATCTCCCCAACCCAAATGCAGAGTAATTCCTATCATTTTGTATTGATCCCCCAACTCTTGAACTCTTTTTAATTTTTTAATAGTACTGTAAAATGATTTTTAAAAACGGTTTTACAACATTAATGGAAATTTATACAGCTGCTGCTAACATTCTTCTTTTGAATAAACAATTTTTTTTTCAAAAATCCCCAGACTGTTAAGAAAGCATAAAGGTCTCAGTGTTTCCCATGAGTTCCATGACCAATGGATGTAGTCTTCTGAAGCTGCTCAAAAGCTCTTATACACTTGTCTGACATAAATGTCAGTCATTCAGGAGCAAGAAGAGTATCTTCAGGCTTTGGTAGAAGTTAGTTATGTCTAAACGGGTAAAACTTGACTTCCCTTCATCTACAAAGTCTGAGCTATATTGCTAATAACAGTAATGATTCTGTCTGAAAGCAGCTGAATTTGTGTATATGTCATTTGGTTTTAAATCACTGTGGAACTTTCAGGCAACATTTAATAGACATTCCACCTAACTGTAATGTGGAAGTTATGAGCACTGTAGCAATATGACATGGGCTGAATCTAAGCCTGCTGACTGAACTGGTGTAAAAAGAAACCTGTTCAAGTTTTGACTTTATCAATGACAAGCTTTTCTACATTAAGTATTTCTATTTCATATCAGAATTCTGGTAATGCAAAGTAGTTAAAAATGTTAATGCATGCTAACCTTGACTCTCATACTCCCTTAAATGACTACATGCTATCTTTTAAATAAAGTTTTATTACAAAAGTCAATGCATTCTCAATGTTAGATTTAAGAGTGAAGTCCTACACACATCCACTCAAAAGAAAACCCCACTAACTCCCAAGTCAGTGAGTATGAGACTGAACCCTTACTGTCTAAATCCTAAAGTATAAAAAGGACAATAATTCAGAATGAAAAAAAAAGCCACACCTTTGACTTGAAAATGTCTCTTTGCATAATTCTAATTCATAACAATTCATAATTCATATTAAAAACAGTTAGCATATAAGGAAAATAGTCAATTATGCCACTGAAACTAATAGGCATATTTACAGAAAATCCATAGCATCCCTGAGCATTAGCAAAGAAAGTATCTACAGGACATCAACAGCAAAGCACAGTACTTCTTCCTCTGTCTTGTACATCCTTTTTAGTTGATATTATTGACAAGCGACTGGTATCTTGAAGTGCTGTTGCTCTCCAGGCTTCCTGTTCCAGAGGGTCTGATTTTACTGTTAGCACAGAGAGTGCGAGAAAGAGAGAGAATATTTCTGCTCTTCATGAAAGCAACTATGGAAATGGCTGTCAAAATGTAGAACAGCAGGCAGCAACATACAATTATCAAGAAAAAAAACACCATGCTGGCTTAGTGTCATAGGCTGATATAGTTGGCTTAAAAATCAGCTACCTTTCTCATACAATTTGTAAAAGTTGTCTTGCTGAACTCACTGAATTAATCCAATGCATCTAATTAATCCAATTATTAAACTAATCAGCTTAATCTAATCATTAACCTAATAACTGAAATCTTTGTAAATCTTTGCAAACATGTTATTCTATATACCCATTTATATTTAACATGTTTTTATCTTGCACATGGACAAATGATTTTCAATATAATTTAAACTTACTGCTCTTCGGGGAACCACTTTGCAAGATTTTTCAAATATTTACAAATGGAAATCTGTTGAAAGTTACAAAAATACTTCCTTATGGAAAAGGAGAAGCTAAGATGCTGTTTCTGGAAATGATCATGGGTATGTGTCTAAGAATCTTGGCAAACCATTCCCACTGTCCTAGGGATTTTTAGTTTCCCTTCACTCCAGATGTTTGACAGCAGAGACAGAATGGGAGGGAGGTAACGGGGGCCTGAAGATAAACTGCACTGCCCCTTTGAATGTATATTTGCTGAATGGACAATATGCTTGAGCAGCCTCCTTTCAATACCAAAAGGATATTAGGATGGGAAATTGGGCTGCAAGGATACATAGTTTTTATGCTTATAAGCTAGTATCTCTCCTGAAGACAAAACAATCCTTTGCGATAATATCCACATTCCACCCTTCCATGTTCCCTTTTCATATGTATAATCTTCATCTACCTCTATTTTGGGAGGCAGCATGGGACAGTTCTGACCATCTCCTTTTCTATCACTCTTTGCCTCCCCCACCATTTTCCACCTTTAAGAGTCCCTTAGTAGATTGTTGAGTATGTGATTCTGGAAATATATACTATCCTTACATCTTATAAACCCAGGACAATTTAAATATTTTTGACTTATTCTAATCTATCTACAGAACATACATATTTTCTCTACCTCAATTTATCCCATTGCCTTTCCTTAATTCCTAATGGTTTTCCTATTTGCTTCCATGCAAAAAATTTTTCTTTGAAAAATATGATGCCTTATATTCTAAGCTTTACCTTTCACAGTAAAACAAACAAACAAACAAACAGCCCTCCCCAACCTCTTACTTTTTAATTGACAGATTTTAATTGCAGCACATAACTGTTATTTGGATTTAGCTTTCTTTCTGGAATATTACAGGTACACCAACCACTAATGTGCTATATGAAATAGAGTAAACATTTTGGATGCTTACAGAAGTGCAAAGTATTAGAACTAATAAAGACCTCCTTATGACTGTAGGGGTAAAAGAAGAAGAGTATACATTATGCCTTCATTTTCCCCCCACTCTAATTTAGTAATTAAGTTGACTACACATTTACCACATAGAAACAAGTGTGAGGACAAATGCTTTCAATTAGAATAGGGAGGCAAATCAAGGCTATTCTTATCATAGGTCTTCATCATATTCATTGATTATGCTCGGTTATCCTCTTAAAACAGGGTAGCAGTCCAAAAATCGCTCCTGAAAACACCATAAATAGCAACATTAGGACAAGGAGAAATAGAAAGGCCCTTTGTTGTGAAGGTTCTTAGGTTGTGGGACATACACAAGATTGAGCCTTAACACAGGAAAGTAATATAGCACAGTTTTTAAGAGGCTGTATATAAGTGGTAGAGGATGAAACTGATGGTTGAAGTCTAAATAATACTACATATCTCACAACTTGTTGAAAAGCACTTTTTTCCATTGGGGGAGATTCACAGCTGCTGAATTTTCTGCAGTTAATAGAGTCCTTTGATTCACAGCAGTGCCCCTTGCACAAAAAATACTGGCCTTTGTGTATTACCAGAAACTAATTTTCTATTTGGCTGAAAAGGGAAAAATTGGGTTATTGCTTCTCCCTCCTACAGAGCTTTTCATTATGCCTGATGCACTCAACTTCTAAGCTCTTCTGAGAAAAAAAAAATAACTGAAGAGGCAAGAGGTAGAAAAATGAGCTTGTTAGCACATTAGAAGTGAAGTATCTTGGTGGGCCCCAGAAATTCCCAGTGGTGTGTTAACTTATCACTCTATGCATGCTGGCACTGATAGTCTCCCAATTGAGCACTCTCTTTTCGCACCAAAGGTGCTGCCAGGAAGCAAAGGCTGAAGGCCCACAGGAGAACAGCCTGCTATCAAAACAAGCTGTTTTTAAAAGTCTGTTTGAATGGGTAAAATGCTTTATTAAAAGCAGGGTGGAGACACCTACCTGCTTTAAAAATGCTCCTGTTCCAGAGGTCTCTAAATGAAACCTTTGAGGTTTATTTTATTATATACGATGCGTATACACAAATAGGGGAGAAATGAAGCAAAGTTAATGCTTTTGATGTTTGCAGTTTGAATGCAAAGAAATGAAGTATACAATATTTTAAGAGCTGTTAACTTTGAAAGATAACATCTTTTCTTACAAAAGTAAAAAGCACAGGAAAGCTTACCTTTAAAAAAATGATCAAAACATAAATCTTCCTTTCACACAACCAGATAAAATGTGCAAGAAATCTGAGAACTCTACAGTCAGAATACAATAGCAAGGGCATCCCATGTTTATCCAACAAAGCTATTGTCAGTCATTCTGAAAAAGCTCCTTTACAGCATTGTAATGGCACTGACTGAACATACATCATAGCAGCTGGAATCAACATAATCTGGATCTCACACCCATTACATACTACAACTGAAACATAAAAACTGACAAAAATATTGATCCTCCAAATCATCAGCAGTGACGTACCCTCAACTGCAGTGCTCGATTACTGACTTGCAAGCTGTGTGGGTCTGCTCTTATGGGCTGTAGGTATACAGAAGTGCCTGCTTGTCTGATAATGAAGTAGGACTACTGGGAGCACAGATCACTACACTGGTGCCTGCACTGACTTCCTTGACCTTCTTGCTCTGAAGCATGATACAAACATGGGTTTGACTACTCCGAAGACTGCCTTTTTAACATCTATTTCAAGTACAACAACCAGTAAACAATACCATACATTTTCCAAAGATTTAAAGGCACTGGCAGGCATACAAGGACTTCCAAGAGAAAAAGTCTGAGAAATTCACACTACATGCTTCTAAACAATGGAATTTTATTCTACAGAAATTTGCCACTTCCTCACTGTTTTTTGAGAAACTTCATTACAGTTGTAGATGAACTGGTGATATAAGCAAGATTAGTCTGCTATGGATTTTTCTTTGGAACAGTTTAGCCTTGTTCAGGCATTACTACTAAGGCTTTCCTGAACACAGGAGCAGGAGAACATTGAACCTATCCCTTTCAGCAACAATTTTTGTCATGTGGAAAGTGACCCATTTGAAGGTCCTGTTCCCAAGAAGGATCTCCAAGAAAGCTCCAAGGATCTCCAAGAAAGCAAGACTCTTGGAATATCAGGGATCTTGACTGTGTGAAAAGTTTCCAAACAGGAACTTCTCCTTTTCAGACACAGTCCTTTCTACTTGAGGGAAGCAACAATGGAGTGTGGGTAGGGCTAAGCAGTCCCCAGCTCCTGAGTTCATGAAGTCATGGCGAGTAATGTCCCACCAAGACTTTTGTGTGCACTCCCATCCCTGATCTGCATATTTGGCATGTAAGTTACTTCTTTCCCTTCCTTCACCAAAACTATTTATTTAAGTAATGTATGTATCACTCTTCACTATGTTTTTCTCAAGGTGCTTTCCAATGCAATCATTTTAGATACATACAATAAAACCATTAAAACTCTTAATAACTGAACACAATTCAAATATTCAACCTGTTGAAAGTAGCAGAATTAATATGGTGCTTAGGCAGAATTTGATATTAAATTAAGAGTTTGATTATATCAGATCTCAGCCAAAATCTTATACTAGATGAGAAAAGAGGAAACCATTTGCATCCAATTAATTGACACAATTTTTGTTATTTTTTAAAATTAAGAACATCACATATTTAAATAATATATGTAAGATGATAAGGCAGTAACAGGCATGGTGGTTACTTTCATTTTATATTAAATGTTCAGTTATTCTTTCTACAGCTTCAAAAACAATTTTTAAATAGGAGAATATATAATTATTCCAGCTTATTTAATAAATAAATATTATGCATGTTTATTAGGAAATAGCTTCTATTGCACTTTGTGGGGTTTATATTTGAATAAACTTCCGCCGGCCTAAATACTCTAACAGCACTAGAACATGATTCTCGAAGCTAAGCAGGCTTAGCTCCGGTTAGTACTTGCATGGGAAACCACCAATGAATACACAGAAGAGGGTGCTGGCAAATCACTTCTGAGTGTTCCTTGCCTATGAAAACACCATGTAATCATAGGGTTGCCATGAGTCAACAGGTAACTTAAAGGCACATATACACACAGAAACGTCCACAAAACTGTACTGTATGGTATTGCCCATTCCATGGAACTTGTATGTTATTTAACTCCCTCCAAAGGACACATTGGTCAGAAAGTGGTCCTGAGTAGCACTTGCTGTTGGTGTATGCCTTCAAGTTGGTTCCAACTTATGGTGACACTAAGACAAACCTATCATAGGTTTTCTTGACAAGATGTGTTCAGAGGAGGTTTGCTTTTGTCTCTCTTGGAAGCTCAGAGAGTCACCCAGTGGGTTTTCATGCCCAAATGGGGATTTCAATCCTGGTCCAGAGCCGTGGTCACACTTTTTCCAAAGTTTCAAGGTGAATTTTAAGGATATCTTCCATCACACAAAAGTGTAGGTTTTTGTTTTGTTGGGCTAAATTTTTCCATACAGTTGGTTATTGTCAGTCTAGGAAAGTCTGTGATCAATAAGAACAGATAATACTGGGCTTCAATCCATTCCTACAACCATATTACTAAGGCTATAGAGTTTATACTCAGTATCAATTAAGAAACACGCCTAACACCTGGTACTTCTTTATCTTAGTCCCACGGTCTCCCAGATAATTCAAAATCCGTAACAGGTGCTATGGCAGTGCAAAAAGAACCTCATTAATGGAAGCTGGAGTGAGATAAAATACAGGCCACATTACAGATTTAGCCTCATAATATCCAAGTGTTGAGTGAGGAAAATGAAAGTGAAATATTCCAGTTTCTCTGCCACATTTTGTTATTTTAAAACAAAATACTGCCATAGGTTTTAACATCACAGAACTTGACTCTGGGCCTGACATTTAAGTTTATCAATTTGAGTTGCAATCTCAAGTCACAAACTGGGAAATATGTTATTTTAATAAATTAGAACCGCCTGAGTAAGCAAATTTACGACTGCATCCGAAAGACTAGGAATGGCATATCTTCCTATTTCCAACAATTATTGAATGACACAGTTTCTTGTCCTATAGGTTCAAGATACCTGAGATTTGTCCCCACACAATGATGAGAAAGAACACAGTTTTTCCACTGAAGCTGTGCAGCTGGCCCAGAAAACTGTTTAGTTTTCCAGAAACCACACAGCTTCTAGCAACGGTGCAGCCCTCATTGCAAACTGTGCAGCTTTTAGTGTGAAAAAGAAATTGTGCAACGTTCAATTGTGGGGTTTGAGCAAATGACACCATTTCCAGGCGACCATGAGTGTGTTTTGTGCAACACTGCATTTTTACACAGAAAATAGCTATGTTGCACAATAAAAACTGTACACAACAAAAATGTTGTGTAGAAAACAGAAATGCTGCACAACAAAACCATATCCCTTTTTTGTGCACAACTGCTGGATTTTCACAAAATGTTTGTTGTGCAAGACTATTTTCTACGCTAAAAAAAGCAAACTCACACAAATAAAATCTTGCAGAATACAAATGTGCAATATCACACAACAAAAAGTGCCTGTTTTGGAGCAAGATTTTTGTTGTGTGACATTGCTGTTTTCTAGGTAAGAAAATAAATCTGACAGAAAACAGCAACTTTGCACAACAAAACCATGTGTGGCTGCAGCTTCAGCTGGCCTGTTTTTCTTTTCCTGTTGCAGCCGTGAAGTTGAACGCTTCACTATGTTGCTTGTGCACTTTCCCCATGTACGTAGCAAAAAGCGTGAGTTTTTTTCTCAGAAAATTGCAGTTTTCCATGCACAGTAAAAAGATCATAAGTATAAGCTTTTACCGCAAAGCAGTGCAGTTTCTCAAACTCTTGTTCAGTTCTCAAAAAGTGCACAATTTGCAGGAACGCATAAAGTGCCATTTTTCTTCTTGCTTAAGTTTTTTTGAGGGGTCAGGAACTTCAAACTCGGCACCACTCAGGAAACGGATGAATTTCCATTCTATCTCCACTGAAGACAAAACCCCAAACCTGGATAGTACTTTTAAATAGAACGAAATTTTGAAAAAATAGAGGAATTATTGTGCTGTCAGTGCAAGTCTTCTAATTCCACTGGTGTAGAGTTTGTGGAACAGATGATTTATGTGACTCTAAGTCTTGCAGTTTAAAAAAGGTCCTATCATACTACACTGTGGTAGAGCTACTATTCCACTTTAACTGCCATGGCAATATTGCATGGAATCCTGGGATTTGCAGTTTAGAGAGGGGCATTTAGAATCCTCACCCAGAGAGCTCTTGGGCCTCACTAAACTACAAATCCTAGAATTTCAAAGAATGTTGCCATATCAGTTAAAGTGGAACAATAGCACTATAACACTGTAGTGTAAATGAAACGTTTCAGAACAAAGGGCTGACTGCTATACTTAATTCAAAGGATCGCACATGATTTTATTAGGATTAGTTCAGAGCAGCAATGAATTTCAAGTTTGGCATTGCCCTTCAAATGGCAAAAATGACACCATGTACCTCCCCTTGCTGAAGTAAAAGTACCACACACACATACGGCAGTTCGGCACATGAGTTGTTCAAGCATGCTGAAGTACACCATGTATGTGCCCTTTAGGAACATGCAAATGGAAAGGTATAACATGACAGGACAGGATGGTTGGATTAGCCTCTAGCTGCATTTACAGCTACTACATGCTTGCACATTGTGTCTGGCCAGTTCCTAGGGATAAGGTCAACTCCTGTGGAGAAATCAGCTAAAATACCTGTCAAGACTGCATGTTTTACGGCTATATTATTCAAGTTTGTATTAGCTGGTTTTAAATTGTCTGCTGTTGAGAAATTCTTTAATATATTTCTAATCTTTTAAAACGTTTGAAATTATTTATTGCTTTAAGTTGAGTTTATTGTAAGCCACCCTGAGATTTATATCCAGGATAAAGGGTGAGATATAAATATTTTAATAAAAAAATAAGTAATAAATAATGCTGCCTGCTTGAAGCCTGAGCACTCTTGAAATCCAGGCAGATAGGACAGAAGCATTGGTTGCTTTTACTCTTCACACAGGCGGGGAGAGCATCCCTTTCTCTACTTCCCCCACCTAACACAGCTTCATTAGAGCCAATGCTGGGATGAGTTTTACAGAGAGGAAATTTGGGTAGAATTTCTCTCTGTTTTCTCATGTTAGGGGGCTACTATTGCTGCCGGTAGCCTCTGCAATAAATGGAATGAGGAATGGCACTGAGACAAGGTAAATATGATCTGAGGTTTTCTGGATTAAAAACTGAAGCTTGAAAAAGAAGAAACAGACATTTTATACTTCAGCTGATCAGAGCCAAGTTATGTATCCTATTTTACTGCATATACACACTGGCAGTCTTTACAAGAGAAAAAAAATCAGAAATTTTACAGTGGACAATTACTTAAGAGCTATCTGTATCTAAATGTGTAATAATTTGATTAAATTTCTATTTAATATTGTAATGATCAAGAATACATAATAGTGATTTTATTACCCGAGAAAGCAGTAACAATGCACAGCAGATCGTCATTTAAGACTGTGTCATAGTATCCACGATAAGCTGCATATTGGTTTAAACTAATGCACTATATGCCTCTAGGGAATGGCAGGTTTAGAGGCTGGATTTTAACATCAAAATCTATCCATTAATCTTGACTTAAATATAATCTGCTCTGCTGTAAGAGGAAGAATGGGCATTCAATGAATTACCATTATGAAATAGAACATTAATGTATTTTCTCAATAATTTAAGCAGTCTCTACTTTGACCACTGCTTACTCTTTCTGATGTTTAAAATCAAACATCTGAGCAGTTTGTTCACTTATGTCTGCACGTTAAAACTGCTAACTGAGTCACAGCACTGTGCCAAGGCAACTATTTTTTCAGTGGAAAGTAAGTCTATCCTATCAATTCTACCCCTCTGGGAACTACAAGTTCTCAAACCTCATGTTCCAGTATAAATGGAGAGAAAAGTAGAAACAACTCACGCCTCAAAACAACTTTGCACATGCACTCATGCAAATCATAATAATGTTTAAGTCAATACAGATTTAATCAGATGGTAATTTCATACTTCCTATCTTCTCCCAAGTTGTGTACAGTATCTTGTGTTTGCCCATCTTAGTGGACCATATTAATATTAAACTAAAGGGTGAGTTGGGAAGGGACAGAAATAAGACCTGACTTTGTTAAAGACCAACACAAATTGATAATCAGTAACGGATTCAATAAATTTAAAGTATGCCTTATATGATAGTATACTATACAACTTCATTTTCATTAGGAATCACTCACAGAAGCATATGCTATTCCATTTCAGTGGGGATAGGCATCTTGGAATCATGCATGATGGTAACAGTTGTGCAGTCATCACCTTTTAGAAAGGCTATCACTGTGACTGTTAACAGTTTTTAATCAAAAACACTTTAAAGTTAGCTGAAAACTGCAATTGACTGGCAAGGATTTGTGACCTACAATAGTATAACAACAGAAATATAACAGCCAACATCTTATTAGTGATATAAACAGGCGTAAGTTGTGCTATGTACACAGTGTGATTTCTTTGGGACAGTGCCCAACTCTTGTATCCAGCTGACGGCACAAGTGGAGATGTGTTTGTGGGAGTGTTGCACGTGCAGTGGCACCTAAAAGTATTGTGTGAATAAGCATCACTTCTATGCACTGCCTCTGCATATTGTGCACTGCAACTGCACAATGGATTGTTAGCCATGTGCATTGACTATTGATCCACATACTATATTCAGTACAAGAGCTGTGTAATGCAACTCTGCATTACATTGCTAAAGCAATGTAAGATCTTGGCAAATGAGCCCTCCATCCAAATATAAACTTCACAGTTAAAATTAAGTCAGTTTGGGACAACCAGGAAAGGATTTGTTCATGGAAGAAATGTGAGCTCCATTCTGTTTTGTTAGTCAAAACAAATTCCGGCGCAGAGAATTCTTTAATTCTAGATGTATGACTTTAGCATCAGGCTCTGGCTGGTAGACCTTGAAGTTCTAGAGGAAAAAAACTAGGTCTTAGGAGCTTGAAATAGTTTCACCCCTGATTTAGAAAGGGTTGTTCTTTTCTTTTAGATTAGCCTACCCTACAGTCTATTTGTCTCCTCCTTTTCCTGATCAATCTGTTGTCCCCTTTTTTTTTTTGGAAGGCCACAAAAATCTTTCTTTGACATAGCAGCCTTTCTGCAGATGAGAAACTACAGCTCTTATGTGGGTGGGAAACAGTGGGAGATATGTGGAATTCCTTGCTTTCCCATGCTAACCTCCAGCGACCTTAAGAAGAGAAGCAGTGTGGTGGGGTGGGAAGAGAAGAATATTTAGAGGATAGGAATCTCTAGATCTGAGTGAAAGGACATGCTAGAGAACATGGGTAATTTGATGTCTTGTTTGTCTCCCATGCAGAGGAATCCCATTGAGTTGGGGATGAAGGAAGGCTGTCTTTTTACTTCATTTTAGTACATTTCATTTGGGGTCCAAAAGATACACAAGATTGTATTCGGTCATGCTTGAATATGGGTAGTGATTTTCTCCTACTTAGCAAGATGCCATCGGTCCTGTAATCCTTGTTCTTTAAACCCAAATCTGTGAAGGAAGACTACAGATGAAGGAAAGGCACTCTTCATATTTGTTGCTTTAGGTCAACCAGCATTTGTCAACTTCTAAACTAGAATATGTAAACTATAATGGCATATATCTATTAAAAAAGAAATAACCACAGTTTTAATAGATGGATTTCAGGGTGACAGTTTCAGTACTGCCCGATGGCCCTCTCTTCATGTTTGTCCATAACAAATGCATATGCCTCTCAACCCTGTCCCCAGGGTGTCATTGCTTCACATACCTCAGTAATGATTAAACAATCTGGAAGGTAGGCTCCTATTACCATTGCTATATTACATGGGTATGGGAAAAGAAAGAATTCTTCAATGCCTCTCTCCTCTAATCTCCCACTGAAATGAGAGTTTAAACCTTCTCATCCTGAGAATGGCCTGCTGAGTCAAGGCAAGAATTTTGTGGACTACAAAAAAAATGGCAGTGGATTGATCAGGAAAGACAAGAGACTGAGATACATTGAATTTCAGCACTGGTATTGGAGGCACAGAACTCTCACCTTCTATTTTCAAATACATTACAATGCTATACGGATCCTTCTGCAAATGCTACAAGTAAAACAACAGACTGTAAATACGTACAGATTAAATTTAAATTTAATCACTAAATGAAATTTTGTTCTATTCAATCTTTTTGTCTCATGCTTTTTATATTATTATACTAAATAAAAAAAATTAAAATATGGTCATTTTAATTTTAGGAAAGCCTTAGAAAATAACTATTAAAATACTTCACTTTTGTTTATTATTAAAAGCTAATAATTTTTATGGGGAAAAA
The DNA here is from genome assembly GCA_030412105.1 of Cyclura pinguis. NCBI lineage: Eukaryota > Metazoa > Chordata > Lepidosauria > Squamata > Iguanidae > Cyclura > Cyclura pinguis. The sequence goes on from CM059599.1 coordinate 343,691,412, forward strand.
ACAGTATAAACATATCAACATTGGGGGATTTTTCCCATCCCTCTTTTGAACACCAATTAGCAAAACAACCCTTTCACCCCTCCTCCCCAAAGCTGTCAAGCTGTTCAGAGTAGTTTGTAACATGACAATAGTGCTATTGTGAACAGTGTCTGGGCTTCCTTCCCACAGAGAGTTAAAATGGGCAGTTCCTGTTGTCCATGATTGCTGTCCAGTGAAACAATATGCAGCCAGGTTTTATCAGCTCCACGCCAAAAAAAGTAAAGCCAAGGAACCCAAGCCTTCATATCATGCTGAACCATATGCCAACCCTGCTGGCCCCAAAGGTTTATCGCTGAGAATCAGGATCCATCATGTCCCCTGTGAAATTTCACCTCACACACCTTCTGTGAAATGCATGGCTTTGCTGAAAATTGAACCTTTTCACAATTGGCAAGAACAGATGGATAGAAACTGTGGCTTGGCAACAGGAATTAAAAGATTTAAAAAGCCCATACTCATAATAAGTAGAAGCACTCCAAATAAAATGGATGAATTTGTGATTTACAGAGATACCCACATATTTCACAACTACCCATACACACATACCCACACTCCACACAACCATAACAAATGCTATTTATCTTAAAAGCCTCAATTCCATTAGCAATAGTAAGAGGAAGCCACGCTATTAGAATTTTTCATGTTTTGCTGGGGTTTTCACAAGAAAATTAAATAGCTCTAATACACATTTGAAATTATTAGAATATTCTTTTTAAAAAGTGGCTTAAATGTTGTATGAATAGAATGTATTCTTAATACAATATTTTGTTTTCTTTGCATCAACACTGCAACACAATAGCTGACAATTTCTTACATAACTGGCATTTTGTAAATATTGTACAATTCCTCTAAAAACAGAAACTTAAAATTGATGTCACAAAATGTGAAATCTTATTCTCTAGGAAATAAGGCAAAACTGCTACGAAAATTAGCAATATTTGCTGTTAAAAATACCACAGACATATATTTAAGCATTTTAAATAAAGAAATGATGATTACCAATATAGCAAAAACTACAAGGTACCTAAAGCTTGTGAACAGCAAATTCGATTAGCACGATCAATCAACTTCATTTCATTTACTTTTTGTTCTTTCGTATCTCTCCAATAAGCCTTGCTTTCTCAGACAGAGAAAAACAGAATTTCTATTTGTACAGCAGGCAACACTCTGGGATCACCCTATTTCTACCTATCTGAACTGTTCCATTATGAGCACAACCCATGAAAAAGAAGATAAGGCATAATATATTTATCTAGCCCTTATTCAAAATGGCAGCAAGCATACACATAATCAATGTACAAATCCCTAAATAACTATAATAAGACATAGGTGAACAATCCATATGACAAACATTAAGACAAGAGTTTAAAACCAATCACAAACGTCTACTCAATCAGCACGCTATAGTGCCTAAAATCAACGGCATTTAAAGTGGTGCTTTGGAATTAGTCATTACCCCCACTGCACCTCAATCCTACTCTTTCAACAGCTAACTAATAAATAACTGACAACAAGCCTACACTATACCCAAGGTCTGATTGTTAGGCAGAACAGTGCCTACTCATGTTTCCCAGTGCTGTATTTTACCTCTAATTGCATCATCAACCCAATAAATTGGTCTTGAGGAACAAAAAAGACTATCAAGTGCCTACCAGGACAAAACTGGAGGTTGCAAGAAAATGCACTTCAGAAAAAAGTAAGACAAGACAAATGAAGAAGAGGTATGAAAGCCTGAAAGACACTCATCAATACTGACAGATTACTGTAATTCTGGCTGTCAGGACAATCGATTTAGGCAGCATATGCCAATCAATATTTTTGTAATTTACTGAACAGCATTAGATACATAGTTAGCCAAGATGTGCCCAAGCCCCAGACTACTTTTTATGTACATAAATCACACAATTTATGCTTTGGAATCTCAGAACTGTTTAGTGAGACTAAAATAGTTGATACAGCTTATATCATTCCTGCTACAAAATGAATTTAAATCCTTTTAAGGTTTACATTATTCTGAGGCTTACTATATCACTTGTAATATGTTTTTCCAATTCTATTCCTGAAGATCCGGAAAAAGATATCTTACACAGCAGGTTAAAATATGACACGTTTACCAATAGTTTTATTATCTTTGTGATTTCAACAACAGATTGTTTTAGTTTTGCATCAGCATTTAATTTATTTACAGTGTAGACATGAAAATAAAAGAAAAGAGAAAACAAAATAAAAAATAAACAAAACGCTCAACAAAAGCAGCAAAATAAAGAGTATTAGGATTCCATCCAGCACTGCAAAAGTAGACTTCACACAAAAGGATTTCTGATTTTCAGCAATCCATCCCCCACACTGCACAACTGCTCTGTAACATGCTGTGACCCCACCTTGGATCAAATGGAGAGAGGAAGACAAACACCACAGAATTTTTGTTCTTTCAAATATACACAGAATGATTACATCAATTAAGAGATGACTATATGTTTCATCAAATGAAATGGAGTTACCCAGCTTAACAGACCATTTCTGAAGAACCTAGAGAGTGTGAATATCCAGTCAGGCACGTGGATACTTGCTCTACATTTCCTATTAACCATTAGAGTTCTAAGCTTCATACTGAGGCTACTAATGCCATTGTTGCAGCACTCTTCTGGGCTGACAATGGACAGAAAAAAAGGAAGAACCAGGGGAGGGGCAAATGGGTATCGTGCTCCAAAATCAGCCTGCAGTGCGTGGCAGATCAACTGGTAGTAGCCATTAGTATAGCTCTGTGTGCTACTGAACAAATGGGTTTTCTTCTGCACTGAATGATACTTCTGGGGAGGGCTGGAAACTGCATGGGGGCCAGGGTTCTCCTAGGTATCACCCCCATGGGTTGTACCCCCCACAACAAGCCCAAATATCTCCGTTTTCCTCTGCAGTCCCTTTCAAAAATGCAACAGGAAATGACATTTGGGGATGTGGTCAAGCCTTAGTAGGCTTTTTAAGCTGTACTAAAATTGCTATTACATCAATATATCTTATATATGAAGTGGCAATGCTCACCATTATGAATCCGTAACAGGAGCACTTACACATAGGAAGGAGGTAGCAGCAGACACAAGAAAACCCCAGCAGAATAACAACAACAACAATAATAATTTAGAATCGAATAGAATAAATCCTTAGAAGGGTAACCTTGAGAGTAGACCGACAAAGCAGCTCCATTAAGAATTCAAAGGCATGAAATGCTGAGAGACTGAGTAGGAAAAAAACCCCTGACAATTGGCCAGGTTTCTCTCCCTGGGTCCCTCCAGGGACCATGTAGACTGCCAAAAATGCAGAAACAACAACAAATTATGAAGGAAAAAAAATCGGAAACTGTGCTTGTTTCGAAAAATGGGTATTTTTAATATTAATGTGGGTAAAAAGGCCTGTCCGTGTGAGAAGAAATTCCCATGGGGGGGGGGTCTCACTGAAGAATAGGAGGAAAAGGGAGATCCTTCTTGTTGCTGTTGCTGCTTTTCTGAAGAAGATCTTGTGAAACAAAGAGGAGCAAGAGAAAAGCATGGCCTATAGGATGCAAGGCAGAATGAAGACAGGCCTTACCAGGGGTTGCTCCCAATAGAAGGTGTTCCTCAAAGGTCTGTACCATTCCTGTCTGTTGGGGCAAGAGGGAGGAGCAACCCATCTCAGGATGTTCAACCTTTCACTACTGGGAATGACCTCTGCCGCAATATCAAAGGTATGAGGGATTTTCAACAGGGAAATCCAGACAATCCCTAATTCTCTCCTTCAGGATTATGAATGGTCTACATTGCTCCCATAAACTTCACTCTGTTGGTCCACCTTCAGACTTGCATTAGGATGTAACAACGAACTCTACATTAGCATTGTTATTTACTAGTCAATTGTTCCACAAATGCAGTATTGGGTTAAAAACAATCTGTAACAAGTGCAGGGTGCTGTATTCTTGCTAATCTGTAATGAGACCCTAATAGTGCCAGTCAACACTGCAAGGCTATTGTAAACCACACAGTGTCTAATCCGCAGTATTGAGCTTGGAAGATTGCTGGGGGGTGGCAAGCTAATTGTTGGGGAGGTAGAGTCTTTGCTTTAGCTCCTTATGTAAAAATAACATGCCACACAGTGCATTATTTACATGTCAACACTGCTTTTCTTTTGTTGAAGGAAAGCATAGCAAAATACAGCAGTACCCTTCCCCCAACTGAATATGCGGTTGAGTACTGCAGCTTTTTTGCTTACATGTTGTGCTCTCTACTGTCTGGGGAAGACACTCCCTCATGATAGAGGCCATATGCCCCATGTGCACTGCACATTCTAGTGCAGGCACTTTACTGCTGCTTCAGCTAGGCTTGAGCAGGAGTTCTCTCTTTGATAAGGGCAGCCATGCCCACTTTTTGGACCAGTTAAGTCTTACCCAGTACTGCTGTTTTGGCCAGGCCAGCAGACCTGAGGGAGCTGCTGCAGCCGTCCACCCTCCAAGCCAATCAGGGCAAAGTCTTTCTTTTCTTACCAGTGGTCCCTGCTATCTAATTCTTTTCTCTATGATCATAAGTTAGGTAAGCCATGTAATTTCCTTCTTCTTCTCACCACCAGGCCACACCACCATCCAGAATGATAGTGAGGTAAACCTCAGTGTTATTCTTTCAAAAGGAACAAATCACAAATTTTGCTGCGCCTGCTAAAAAAATAACATCTACCTACTTAAACTGTCTGCTCAGAACTTCTTCCCAGACCAAATCAAGCTCTTGAGTTGAATATAGAAGTCTTATACTCCACTGACTGGCTCTACTTATACACTCCGCTGGCTCTACTTATACGCATTTAAAAATGTAAGGTAGATCCAAGTTAAAGTATAGACTCATATATGCTAACTTTTTTGAGCATCCACAAAGATTGAAGCAGACACACTTTGGTTTTCTGTAGTTTCTTTCTATTGAATATCTCCTTACTTAAGATCTTTCCTCATATATTGAAGGCTTCACTAAAGACTGTAAATATAAGTAATGTAACGAAGTTTACTCCTACACATATTCATTTAAAAGTAAAGTTCTACTGCATTTAGTTGGATTTACTTCTAGAGAGCTGTGTCTTTTTTTTTTTTTTTTAAGGAAAAGGATACAAGTTTTGGTATAACGGAATGAGGGACTTCAATGCTCTGCTTGCATTTATAGCTGTTGCACGAACCATTATAGGAAGAATTTTTCCATTCACAATAGCACCATCAAACAATGGACCAAAGAATGGAACCTGAGTTCAGAAAATTGAGAAATTCTAAATTAGTCTCTTATACAACAATTAGCAATCAACACTAACAAAGGATTGCTCAACCAGATAATTCTTCTTACCTCCAGTTAATCAATCATAACAGCTATTCAAATACTGTGAGAGATGGTGCACCTTATGAAGGTATGACAATATGATTACGTGATATTTTCAGCAAGAGAAAATTCTTCTTCTAATATTACTTTAAGAATCATTTGAATAATGTCTCATATTCAGGCACAGTTTAAGGTTAAAAATGGTCGTCATGAATGTCAAATTCCTGAAGGTCAAAGTCAAGGTCAGACTAGCTTAAGGGCAAATTTGATGAAAGGATATGATTAGTTTGATAAATAAAACTGTTAATGGTTTATGTTCACATATTCATTAAAATACTCTTAAAATGCAGCTCATTTACAATCAATCAGAATCACTGTTAGGATACAGATACATGATTAAAAACAGGTACATGATTAAATACTGTAATTTTAGTATAATACTACGTAAATTTGGGGGTTATGTATTTGTTAACGATGTAGGATCAGATTCAAGAATATCCCATCATTCAAAAAGTGGCTGATTCTATTATTCTACAGTGGAAACATTTTTGGGCGGCACTGTTCTCAGAAATCTCAGTCCAGCATAGGGACCTACAATACAAGCCTCTGTTGGTGGATATGGTACTTGACTAGAAGATCTGTACATGTAATATTTTGTTATCCATCATAACCCTGATTCAGCAAGGAGATATATGTGGGGAAGCCTATCTTCTTTGCACGATTAGGACAATAACATAGACAAAAGGAGAAATGGTGCCAGGCAAAATGGAAGAAAGCAGTGATTTCAGCCACTTGCACTCTTCGTTTCTCATCATGCCTCCTCAATATCTTGACATAAATACATAACCAGACCATATTCGAGCATATATTTCTTGGTTTGTTAAAGCATCATTTAGCAGCCTGGTATGAGCATAAGGGCTTAATGCTCCCCATTCCTCTTATTTTCTTGCTTTCTTTATGAGAGCATCAATCTTTGTTGGCTTAAACTACAGACTCCTGCTATGTCTGAAATGTGGAATTGTGGTTTAGTTAATCAAGTTTGTTGTATCAGTCAAGGAAGGTATGTTGAGAGGAGGAGCAACAGGAAGCATGTGGTTTCAGTGTTTATACTGGATTCTAAATTACAGTTTAGCAGGCCAATAAATGTATGTCTGAACAGGGCCACACAGTGACAAATCTAATTTGGGATACTTTATTTCACAGTATATGTTGATTCTGACCATATGAAAATAATCTCTCATTTCGTTATTTTACTTTAGCAAACTTTTGATAATCCTATATTCAAATAGAGTACACAAACAGAACGTAGAAGTCAAAAAGCCAGTTTCTAATTTTGTCAAGCACCATTTGTAGCAATAAACTTCAAATGAATTTTGTTGCAAATACAGAGAGATAGTCCTCTAGAATTGTTCTGCCTCTTCTTTTTTTATGCATCTCAAGATGTACATTTTTAACTACTTGCCACAACAGCACATTCAGAACTAAAAAAAGACTAAGGGTGGGATGGGGGGTAAAACATGAAGCATATGTCACCTTGCTTTCCTTCAAAGTTCAAATTCTAAAAAGCAGGTGGGTAAAAAGGAAAACATAAACTTTAGGATCAATGAGAGAAGATGGCATCTATACATAACTACCAAAAAAACAAAAAACAAACAAAACATCCCTAGATTTTTAAAAATCTCAGAATCTGGTTATGAAAGGAAAATTGTAAAACCTTACCTCAGGTTTTTTCATTATCTGAATACTGAACATGAAATTCTTCATTGGATATATAACAATGAGCACATCTCCAAATTCTGTAGGAATTATTCCTCTTCTGTAGTCTCGAGTATGCTCTGACCAGACAATGTGAACTTCATCATTTCCCAAATGTCTTAGCTAAAACAAGAGAAGTAACTTATTTATAGATATATAGCAACCAACAGAGAAATCTAATAGTGATGGTGGTGGAGAGATGCCCCTCTACCACTAGTCAAATATCATAGCTGGGACATCTATATATGAGCAGTTTTCCATGTGTATTGGCAGATTCCTGTAGCCCATGAGCCAGTTTTCCAGCAGGCCTCACTCTCTATTGACAGAAACACTTATACACTATCCAGTGTTCCCTTCATCTGCTTTTAACTGGCTTACGACAGCAGCTATGATGAGACCTGCAAAATATCTAAGCTAGAGCACAAAACCAATTTTAAATTTAAATGGTTCTTTTCCATACTAAAATATTTCAAGAACTGCTAATACTTTTAAAATTAACACTTATGCCATAACTAATGAAACTACTTGAATTCTCAAAAATTATCTGGTTAAAAGTACTATCAATTCAGCCTAATTTCCTTAGTTTGTCAATTTTCACTGTTTATCTTGAAGAAATGGAGAATACACTTCTGCAATATAAAAATTTTAGGTATTAATTCTCCTACATATGTTTACTGAGAAATAATCTATAGAGAGAACAGCAGCATCCAGAACAGATTCCTGAGAGATCCCAACAAAGAAGGGAAACCATGGGAAAAATTTCCCCTACAGAAGTGTTTAAAAAATAATTAGACATGTAAAATGAGAACTATCTGAGAATAGTTTTTGTAAAAAAATCAGTAGTTTTTGTGAAGACAGTTTCAATGAAGTGAAGGAACCTAAAACTACACTGAAGACGATCCAGAGACAAGCTGGTGAAAGAAATTACTGACAGTAGGAATGAGCAGTATACTCCAGGAATTTGGAGGCAAAAGGCAGAATGGAAATCATAAGGCAGGATCGGTTAAGGGGGTTTTCGTGTTTGAACATAATGGGTAAGAAATGAAGAAAGAGGTGGAGAAGAGGAAAAATAATGTATACTACTCAGCCAAGTCAGTATTTATAAAAACAAAACAAAATGTGTAATATTTATTAAAATAGCAGAACAAAATACTGGAGTTCATATGCAGATCAAAATTAACACAGTTCTTCACACTACTTTTAAGTCAGTTAGTTTCCTTATATCTTTAAACTTACTTATATCATAAACAGCCTTTTTGGCTACACTCTCCCCAACCTAGCTCCCCCAATCTAGGTCACACTTTCTTACCAGATTCTATAATGGTTTAATTACTCTTCTGCCTCTCTCTAGGCTTTCCTTGAGAATTAAACCCTTCTAATACAGACAACCTCACTGGCTGATGGAGGGACTTTACTCCAGAGTTCTTTCTCACTGAAGGACTGACAATGACAATTAGTATTTGCCTTACTATATCTTTTCCTCTCAGCCACCAGCTTCTCCCTCTCACACTACTAGATTGGGTTTCTCTCCTGATGAGCTATTCTGGTTGCCTGGCAACCTATTTCTAGGCTGCTCTGGTACTCCGAATAGCCACATTCCCAGAACTCTGTCACAAGAAGTCTTTGCACATCTCTAAAAAGGGTTATATCACACTTCAAAGTCTTCCTTCTGTTTTCCTCTTGCCTGTTAGATATAAAGTTGCTTATCTCTTCTTCCTGATTACATCACACCTGAACTGGTCTCTATGTAACCCAGTGTTTCCAAAATTTTAAATTATTTCCTAGCCATAGGCTGAGATCCATTGTAACACTGGTGGAATAAAAAGCTCCAGTGAACACCTACAAGGAATCTTGGGTCGGGGAGAAAAAGGAGGCATCTGTTGAAACAGTGATTCTCAAGCTGGTCCACCAGGTGTTTTGGACTTCACCTCCCAGAATGCCAGGCCATTTGCCAAGCTGGCTGGGGCTCTGAGCAGCAAAAGTCTAAAATCCCCAGAATAGCAAAGGTTGAGAATCGCTACCTTGAAAAACAGTCACATTATTAGCATGTTCCAGCTTAATAGCAATAAATATAGCAGTTACATTTCTATACTGCTTATCAGTGCTTAATACTCCCTAAGCAGTTTACAATGTGTTAGCTAATTGCCCCCAACAAGCTGGGTACTCATTTTACAACCTATGGAAGGATGGAAGATTGAGCCAAACTGGAGCCGTGCAGGATCAAACTCACAGTGTTGTGGCTGCAGTACCAGCATTTAACCACTGCGCCACTAGGGCTTAACGAACCTGTCTTTCTAGCAACTCAAACTGCTCCTCTCCAATCCATCTCTCTCTCTGTTGTTCCGCTTCGTCTCAGCACTTGTGAGTTTGTGTACCCAACTGTCATATCAGCTAGCTTGTTGTACCAACTGGAACAGAGACCTACTTGAGAATAAGGTACTGAATGCCTCCATGTACAAGCTTTGAAAAGGTGCAACTACTCATGCATTCATCCTATATAAGCCTGCTAGTGTTCTGAGAGCGTCTGTGGAAGGCCATCTTTCTGTCCTATCACCCTCAGAGTACATATGGTGGGAACATGGGAGGCAGTGTTCTCCGTGGCTGTTCCCAGGCTCCGGAACTCCTTCTGAGAGAGGTCAGACTGACACCCTCCTTGCTATCTTTCCACAGGCAGGTTAAGACTTAAAACAAGACCAAGAACAAGAACAACAACAAAACTAGTGGGCTTCATGGGGACTAGGTCTTGCAGAATGGTGCTGTACTGTCTGTGTTTTGTTTATGTCTATGTAAACAGCCATGCTTTTTAACAAGTTTGAATTTATGGGTAATTTAATGATGCTTTTAACTTTTTGTATATGGTATATTTTTTATCTACATTTATTCTAACTGTTATAAGCTGCCTAGAGTCCCTGACTTCTAGCTACAGTGAAGAAGGGGAAGAAAGCAACTGATAAGTAGAAAATAAAGTTATTATATATGTAGTTACTACCTCTTTTCAACACTGGTGATACACTGGTGTAATAACATGAGCAGGACAACAAAGCCCCAAGGACATATATCCATTTACAAGATACTGAAATATTGAAAATATTTTGTGGAAGATCACCTATCAAGCTACTGGATTGGATCTAGAAACTACCTAACGTCAACAAAGACTAGTCAGCGACTGCAAGTACAGACCTTGGTGACAAAACTAACCAGAATGTGACTATAAGAATCCCTCCACATTCACTAGGCCTAGGGGCACAGGACCCCTGTGAAAGTGAAAAAACATGAATAACTCTAGGCCCTCCCAGACCATATTTAACACACACAAAAAAGTATGATCACCATATTCAACCCACCGTGGATTCCTTTGAGGCATCAGGGTTTCTTCACAAGGCAGAAGTGGGGGGCTGGGGGGCTTACTGCCACCTCTGCTGCTGCCCCATACCATTTTTAATAGGGACTTACAAGCCTCATTCACAGTTTCTCAGTCTAATGAAGTTTGCAGTCCCTTTGAAAAATGTCATAGGGAGGCAGCAGAAGGGACAGCAAATAATCCGTGAATAATCAAATCTGCAAAAGTGAAACCCACAAACGTGCAGGGCTGACTGGACTATTGCCTTTCCTGTATAATTTCTCTTTTCACCACAGTTTTCCCTAAAGAAACAATTGCTAACAATTTACTCTTTGTGATTATGGGTAGGTTGAACCACTGTAAACCAGCATAAGGATTAAACTATTTTGAGCACAGGATAACAACTTCTACCCCATTACATAAAAGAACAAACTGGAAAAGCAGAGATAACTGAAATTTCATTTTTAAAAAAATTGAAATACTTTGAAACATTCTTATTTTATAGCCATCACCATGTGTCAGCTTTCCTAATAAGTTTATGTTAACTGAATACAAAAGAAATGTGAAATAAATATAACCAGAAGGGATGATCAAATCTAATTTTGATACATTAATGTCATATGCTGTACATGTTATAATACCAGCCAGAGTTAATACCAAGCTGCAGGCTACACTGAGATTTCCAAATGGCAGATTGTTCTAAGTGATACCAAGTATAATTGAGGTAATAAACGATAGTAAAAGCAAAGCACACTGGCAGGAAGAATTCAAGTATTTACTTAAAAAAATTAAATAAGTTAGTTTTGGAAAGAAAAGACAACTGAAATAATGCAGGGCTCAATTTACAGAAAGTTCCTTTTATTTATCTATTGCATTAACCCTTGAACTCTTGCCAGAATTATCAGCAATGTGTACAACCTACTGACCTAAAGAAACAATGTGAAAAGACATGAAAACTTCCTGAAGACCATGATCTAGCAGAAGGCTTTTCTTTTTCAACTACTTCCCTCTACAGCAACACTATACCTTGTGAAATGGCCAAGCTCCTTTAAAAATCATGAAGAAATGGTTTCAAAAGCCTAGTAATAAGGAGGAAAAGGAGTCTGGTTGCTGAAATGGGTATCCAAAAAAACAAAGCTGGTTGAAACAGTGCATTCCACTGTGCACAGGTGAGGGAAGACAATATATGCATTAGAGATCCAAAGGGCCAAATAACAAATCATGCAAGGACAAGGGGGATTATGCTTGTGTTGCCTAAGCAACAACTGTCCATGCTTCATGGAAAATTGCTTTTGAAAGTGAGGATGATTTCCAAAATATCTTTTAATATAAAATGGGAGTTTACTCTTCAAAGGAAAAAGAATTTCCTTCAATATACTTCGAATTTGCTACTCAGATCATGGTCCGTATTCCAAAGCGGTTTCTACAATAATGTTGCTAAAAGTTTCCTTTTATGATGGCTTTAAAGATTTAAAATGCTTCCGCCAGCAGACAAGGACTTTTTTTTTTTTTTACTGAATTCAGGCAAGCCTTCAGCAGATGATTCATGAGTCTACACAGAGGCACTGGACACTGAATGTTTCAAAGTATTTCAATGTTATTTTAATGTTAACATTATTTTAATTTAATGCATGTGTGTGTGTGTGTGTATAAAATTATTAAATTTTATAAAATATATAAAAATTACTGTAAGGTTTTAATATGTTGTAAGCCTACTTGTATCCCAACCTTTGAAGAAATGTGGGTTACATATAAATAAAACAACTTCTTGAAAAGTTAGAGAAATGTAAGTAATAATTATTTCTATATTTCATTTTAAAAGGTGAAATTCACTTAGCTATTAAAATAGATTCTTTAGTTTTTTTTCAGACATGCTATTAAAAGTAGTCTTTTTAATTGCTATGTTAATTTTTTTTCTTGCAACATACAAACAGAAATACATTTTATTTACTCATATTTTTAAAATAGTTATCTGTGAGCACTGAAATTAAAAAAAAAATCCGGTGCTAGTTTTGCCATCTTTTTTTTTAAGCCCAACCAATGTTTAGGACTTCCCTGACAGAACTACATATGTTGCTAAGTACATTCTCTAATCATTTAATACTTTCATTTCTTTCAATTTAAAACATTAGTTAAAAACCCCTGCCGCCTCACAACAGGACTGACAAATCAAAGACAGCTATCTAGGAGGATTCTGGATGCAGGGAAGGTAGCAATAGCAGTAGCAGCTACATTTCTATACTGCTTATCAGTGCTAAGCACTCCCTAAGCAGTTTACAATGTTGTAAGCTAATTGCCCTCAACAAGCTGGGTACTCATTTTACCGACCTACAGAAGGATGGAAGGCTGCATTGTTCAAGGTACTGCACTGTGCAAAGGTAAAGAAGATTTTGAGTGGTTTATGGAGGACCTAGAGACAGAAAGTCTTTCTCAGATCTGTGAAGAAACAGGATTAGGCTATGAAACTATTTTCCTCAGTTTCCCTAAGTGTCTCAAGCTTAAGGAAGCAGACTGAGACCACAGCTGCATTTTTAAGCAATGTGAAACATGAAACCAAACACTTCCATGAAAAGTTCTAGGGGCCAATTTTTACCCACATATTGACACAGATATCACATGCAGTTGGCTATTTGATTGCAGGCAGACACATCATCAAGGGATTTGGGGGTGAGGCATTACAGTATGCATGTGACACCCAGCTTTTCATTTTTCTGTTATACGAGTCAGGTATGCCCATGCATAATCTGCATCAGTGCTTGGATGCAGTGGTGAGCTAGATGAGAACTAACCAACTAAAAATGAGTCACAGTAAGACAGTAGATATGTGGATAGAGAGATATGAGGTTTAGAAGTTGGGCAGTTAATCTATCATGAATGTAGCTGCATTTACTTTGAAAGAATATGTAGTCTTGGGCAGCTGTTGGATGAATCTCTATTACTAGATGCTCAAGTGGTCTTAGTGGCAAGAAACATCTACTACAAGGTTTGTTCGTTAAACGAGCCTACAAGCATTCACAGACATGGACAGTTCAGCTTCTGTGATCCATAAAAAGGCAATCTCAAGATTGAACTACTGTAGCATAAGGTTGAGCATAAACTGGAACATGCTATGGAAGGTACAATTAATGCAGAATGTCATTAAGTTGCTCAATGTAGAATACATGATTCTTGTACTGAAATCTCTGCACTGGCTGCCAATAAATTACTGAGATATTTCAAAGCTGCTATTTCTTGATTTATAAGATCCAAAACAACTCAGGACCAGGTTATTAAGAAAGTGCCCTCGCCTTCATAGGCTGCCTCACTCTTTATCGTCGGAGAAGGGACTGCTGACTGTTTCATGTGCTAGACTGATTGTCGCTTGTTTGTCATGTATAGAAGAGCCTCTGTCTTCTGGAATACTTCTACCTACAACTTAAACTAGTGTTTTGTTGTTGTTGTTGTTCTGGCGCACAAGCGATCGAACCCATGTGTGGTAGATTGATTCTCCTGCCAGCCAAAGAATTATTATTTTTCCAACTTAAACAGAAAAGACCATTAATATGATTAGTTAGTTAGCAAATGCACACACCTCACCATAATCTCTTGGCTCCTGAATCAGGACTGATTCATAAATGTATATAGATATCATTCTGCACTCAACTGCAGCTGACTGTGTGACTCTGTTAGGATCACTCAAACTTAAAATCTTTTCATCTGTGTTCAGATACCTCAGATATCACTGAACTACAGGTTCCAAAGTTTCAGAGCAGTGAAAAAGTACCTTTATACTTGGATTGACTACCCACCCATGGTGATCACAGGATCTATACAGCAGTGGAGAGCAACTGTGTGGGGACCAGCAGCAAATTTTCCATGCTTCAAACCCCACAGGCAGCACACCCCAATCCACTAAAAAAACCCTCTCTCCTTCAAACTGACAATCAAAAGTGATGTTTTATGACCTCCAGTTGTCACACTGAAGGAGAAATAGAAGGAAGAGAAAGTATCTGAAAGGGCAGGAGGAGTGGTTGTTAGGGAATTTGGAAAGGGGTTTTTGCATGTATTTGGGTGTGATTCTGGGTGATTTTTGACCAATCTTTCTATTTTCTTTTTTTTTAACTGGGGGGCCTTTGGAAATTATTAGCGCAGACTTTTCAGGGAGTCAAAAGTGGAATCCAAGGCTGCATGTAGCCACAGGATACGCTTTCCCCACCTCTGTTGCACAGAAAGGAAGGAACATACGAGGGCTTCCTGTCCTACTTCCAACATTCCTTTCCTAACTAGTGAGATCTTAACATCGTCTTCTTGAGCTTTGGGGCATTTCTGCATCCTTTTGGTTGTCCTTTATTCCCAACCTATGGCACGCTCTTCAGTCCCTCCTCCTGATTTGTCCTTTGGTGCTGATTTTGCCCCTTGGCTATTTTGTCTAACACAACTCCTGACTCAGGTTTCACAGTTCATCTCATACCTCTGCCTACAACTTACCCCTGTAGTAAATTTCAGGAGTTCTGACAGGGACTTGTAAGTTTTGACTTATTAATCACAGTCTTCTCTGTTTGAATTTGTGTCTGAATAAGCTGAATCTGTAGAAATTGCAGATGATTTTAAGTTTGGTGTGATGAAAGGCTCTGTTACTACCCGAATCAGCACCACTGACTACTCTTGATGGAATGTTATCTAGGCTGTCATCTTGAATAAGGACGTCGTTTCATTTAAGTTTTTAAAATAGCAGCAACAATGTTTAGAACATAAAATCTGTTAAATAATAACACACAAGCTGAGCACAGAACAAAAAAGTCATCAATAATTGAAGTTTGCCAGAGGTGTAGCTATTTTTCTGTACTAACTGTCGGCAATCTAATTCAATTACAAGTATTAAACTCCATGCTAAGGTCAACCAGCCTCACTTCCTCCAATATTACACTTCAACCAGTACTCATTAACGTGTCTGTTGAATGGATTAGCACATCTGAAAATATATGTACTGAACAGAGAGGGCAAAGTCTAATGATAGCCAATTGTTCATTCACAATAGGGCAAATGTTTCAGGCCTTAAGATAGAATATATTAATTTTTTAAAAGAACAAAATACAACAACAATAGAGGAAATAAATAAAATTAATGTACATTTATTTATTTATTTATTGTATTTCTCTATTTTCTCCCAGCCCAACAAGGGCTCCAAAGGCAAAGAAGAAACAAAAATTAAATAAAACAATACAAAGACTAAAAACATTTAAAAAACACACTAAAATACCCTTTAACCCCCCCCCTCAAAAGTCATCTAAATTGTGTCCCTATCCCACTTGTTCACATACTTTTGTTTTCTACATTTTTTGAACTTTGACTTCCCAGACTCTATGACCACTGGGCATGGTAGCTGGGATTGCTCAGTGTTGAAATCTAAAATATCTGGAGGACCAAGGTCTGAGAACCATTGGATTAACCTAGCTGAGGTGGTGCCTCAGCCTTACTTCGATTCTGGTGGTGATGATGGTGGTGGTGGTGGTTTGTTCAGTTCTATCTGCCTTTTCCCCAAAATTGGGACTCCAGGCAGCTGACAAAAATTAAAACACACAAGATTAAAAACACATAAAAAATTATTGTTAAAATACGCTTAAACTTATCTTTAGAATCAAAGCCATTAAAAGGAAATCTATTCTGGAAAGGTGTCTTCCAAGACATCCAAGCATAATGATAACTGAGAGAGCCTTAGTTATGGACACACTGGGCAGATGGGGGGAAGAGCCATGGGGTCCAGGAGTAATGCGGCTCCAGGCTGCCACTCCTGCCCCCTCCTCCAACATTTGCTGACTAAGTCACTCACCTTCTTCTGCTGGGTCTGCAGCCCAGGGGCCACATAGCTTGTGATTCCACAAGGTGTGCTTTCTTTCTACAGCTAATGCCACATGACAGAACAACTTGGAGTTGTTTCCCACCTCAATTCTCCATAGCGTAAACAGGGCTAAAAAGGAGAAACCCCTGGTTGGTTTTCAGCCAGGAAAAGGCTGGAAGAGTCTATCTAGAGCAGTATCATTCAAGTATTTTGTCATTTGTTTGGGACTGTGCTCAGGGTCTGTCTCACCACCGGGACCACATTTGGTTTATCTTCCCACAATGGCTTCACATAATTTTGTTTATTCACGCAAGGCTTACCTGACCTGGTTGTTTCATTTCATACGTGCATATTGTTAGTTTTTGATTAAAATTTTGTTCTTTTTTTTGTGGCACAGGAAAACATCCCTATTCTTTCTGAGTTACATTAGCCTCTGGTACCAAATCTTCCGTTAAAGAAGCAATATTCAGGAACCCATCTACTTCACTGTCAGCACTAAACTTCTGCTCATTAAATGCAAAAGTCTGCAGAGATGTTTTATTACAGAGCTTTTGTGATTGTGATATTGATATAAAATCATCTGCAAACCTGAACACTAACTGCACAAAGGTCTGTGAGGCTGGCAAGTATGTGGAGATGACTGAGAGTGTGGCTTACCTGCCTATCCACATCTTCCCATCAGTCCCTCAGGTAAACGCCTGAGTAGGGCTTAACCATGTGCACAGATCTACATTGGTTATAACCCTGGGCTTTGTATGTGTGTTCGTCACTATTACAGACTTAATGGTTTAATAGTCAACAGAGCACTGAGAAGATGGTCAAACCTATCTGCAAGAGTCATTATGATGGCAAAGAAGGCTAGGACCCAACTGCTGGGTGGGAGAATACACAGTGCTAAGTGTGACATATCTACAAGAAGAAAGTATACTTATTTTAAACATTCCTGTGTATAGGAGTGTACGTGAGTGAAGGGATGAATTTATGTATGTGAATGAATACACGTGAAAGGCAGATAGACCAACTCAGTTACAATGCACTATACTACCACATTTACTCAGCAAATATGAGCAGACCTTCGTGAAATTTCTTCTTTCTGTTACACAGCTTAACTTGTTAGACTATCGAACTTTCTTCTTTCAGATCTAGAAACCTCAAAGCATGCTGTAATGAAAACTTTTCTGTGGCAAAGTTAATCTGTCAAAGGTATAAAAAAGCCCAAAGCCTCAAAAAAATTGCAAACAGTTAAAGAAATTATTTACTTTGCATCTATACATACTGTCACTTAAGAGACAAGATTTTTTTTTTAAAAAAAACCTCTACCTTTTTTGTTAATGAGTCATCAGATTCAGAAGGCATTCTAGTGGATACATGAAACATTACTTCCACAGTAGAGGTAGCAAAATATGGAGTGGTCAATCCAGTGCTTTTGTTTTTTTGCAACCCTCCCATGAAGCCACAGTGGTTTGTGAGGTTCACCTAAAACACAGGAATCACCACAATGTTAGAAGTATCGACAAGAACAAGGCTTTTTATTGAAAAGAAATTATTTATGTGGCTTTCAAAAAAGTAGCCATGTTAGTCTCTTACAGCATAAAAAGGATAAGGGACATGACCTGCTTCTTTCTGGACCCTATTACATTTTTTCCCATTCCCACAGCGGTATAAATACGATTCAACCTGAAGCTTTAATATCACTCTGTAGTGCATCTGAAGAAGTGGGTGTATATCCATGAGAGCTCATGCTAAAAAACCAGTCAGTCTTAAAAGTACGATCATATTCCCTTTTCCCCTCCCCCTTCCATCCTCCTATTTCTTCATGTACTTGCAAAGCCATATAAAGTACCTCGGATGGGATCTTATGCGTCATTATATCTTTGTTAAGATGATTTCTTGGCTAAGCTAATTTATTGTTAACTGAAATTTAACAAGAAAGCCAACCAAATTATGTTGCACAAGAACATCCCAAAATATTCAGAACAGTATTTTAGACTGTAATCAAAGCCTGGAAGAATGAGAGTTTGTGGGGAGACAATAAAGTACAGAGAACTTCATTGTCTGGAATTATGTCCAACAATGGGAGGTCAGTCTAATGGTTCAAGCTTCCTGTTTGATTGGAAGGCAAGAGAAATATAATCCACTAATGTATTTACCTGGCGTTGCTCAGGATTTTTATTAAGAACTAACCAAATTGTCTTCTCCATTTCCTGTAACTTTGCTCCATATTTCACAATGCCATCTGTATTCAGAGTTATTTACATACACAGTTTGGGTTCCTGAGGGAGTACACTGTCCTCCTCTTTGCTGCCAGACCTTGTGTCCATAGCAATCGGCCTATTCCTGTACCTATAAATTTTCCCCATATTCTCCAATCCAATCTTTATTCAGAGTTGTTAACACTCAGAGGTTAGGCTCCTGAGCGAATAAACTATCCTAATCCTTGCTGCTAGGCCCCATCTCCATAGCAATAGGCCTATTCCAGTACCTGTAACTTATCTCCATATTCCCCAATCCAATCTTTATTCAGAGTTATTTACATACACAGTTTGGGTTCCTGATAGAATACACTGTCCTTCTCCTTGCTGCTAGGCCTCATGTCCATAGCAAGTGTCCTGTTCCTGTACCTGTAAATTTTCCCCATATTCCCCAATCCAATCTTTATTCAGAGTTGTTAACATACAAAGGTTGGGTTCCTGTGGGAATACACTGTCCTCCTCCTTGCTGCTAGGCATCGTCTCCATAACAACCAACCTATTCCAGTACCTGTAACTTTTCCCCATAGTCTCCAATCCAATCTGTCTTCTCTGGTGGTGTTGATGTACTGGCTTTTGATTTTTTTGCTTTCTGTTGAATTTGTGCAGTGGTTTTATGTTTTTCTGGAAGCATTTTTTGTTTCTAACTTCAACTTTAACATTCTTCACGTATGGAACCCATACAATCTACTGTGTGAGGCGAGAAGACCTTGTAACTATGCTGTGTATGTCACTTTAATTTTTCTCACAAATGCCTCCCAAATGTTTTCTGGCGTCCTTATTGACGGTAGGCCTCATCTCCATAGCAACCAGCCTGAGGCCCAAGAGCTCTAGGCTGAGAATTCTAAAGGCCCCTCCCTAAACTGCCAACTCCAGGAATCCATGGAATCTTAGCCAGTCATATGAGGTCTTCTCACTTCACACAGCCAATCATATGTTGACGTGGACAAACAGACAAACGTGCAGACAAACATTCACTTTTATATAGTAGATGACAGCTTGCTACATTGAAAAACAATAACTGTTCTTGTAAATATTAAGTGTGTACAGAGAACCAGAAGAGTGGGGAGGGGAATTCCCTAGCATACAACCATGGTTCTCAAGATTAGTCTTCAAAAAATCCAGTAATATTTGTCCAATAGCTATCTTTATGCTGACCAGAACATCATTATATGACTTCTTGCTATGTAAGATACAAAATCTGTTGCTGTGGACTTTTTACAACAAGAGTTACCAGATGGGATCCTGAAGCTGGATGTGGACCACAAGACTGTTTTTGTATGACTCCTCTTCCCAGACCACTCACTTTCATGCAAACTAAGGTGAATTACCAGTCCTGGAAGCCTCAAGGAGCAGACATTCATGTTAATAGGTCACAGGGAGCTCTAGCATTTTTTAAAAAAAGAATACCCAATTCTCAAAACCAGAAGTGTACTTTTGGATCCTCCTAGTTTTGGTTTTCTCTCCCTGCCTCCTCCTCCTCCTTTTTTTCCCACATGGTCTCTTACCTATTCCATGTGGTTACTCCTCTATGGCACAATTAGTGGTAAAATATGAAAAAAAATTACTTAAAAAGGCAAGGGAATAAATATATCCCCAGAAGTTGCTTATCTCTCATTTAAGCCATTATGACCATCAGGTATTTTTCTTTTTATGTCACTTAACCTGCCAATGAAAGGATGTTCATTGCAGCCAGGTAGCGGGAAGATTCTCTTCCATCAGTTATCCAACAATCTCAAAAGATTTAGCCTATTGGAAATTAGGGTTTCTTCTCACCAGTTTCCAATCTAAATTCGTTAGTAATTGCTACTATTAAGCTTACATACCATAATAAAATTACAATCTATGAAGTAAAATGAATAAATAAAAAATAACATTGAAAAAGGTACCTCCCAACCAAGGCCTGCTACAAAATCTTCGTATGCTTGGCTTCCTCCAGTATTAGTAAGGATGGAGTGTTTATCCTCTTGTCCCTCAGCAACGTAAAATACTGCAATTTTGTGCGTCTCTCGGCTGTAAGATACAGGACTGTAGTTACATCAGAGCATACCCTAAAATTGTTAGGAGACGAGATACAATCTAGATTTTGAAACTCCTTTGGGAAACATCTCAGGTCTCAAAACATAGTCAATTTTTTAAAAAACAGTTTTGTACCAAAGGTAAGTTCATGCTAGTATGAAGTTGGTGTCAATCTTCTTGGCTGCCACCACTGTTTTTAGAAGAACAGGTTGCTTACCTGTAATTGTGGTTCTTCGAGTGGTCATCTGTGCCCTCACACACTTGGAGCTTTCGCGCATGCGCGGTAGCGTTCGGAAAATTCTAGAGCTTAGTAGCTTGGCGGGAACCCCTCCCCCATGCCGGTACTGAGCATGCTCAGCCCGCCAAGCAACGGTCTCTCCTCAGTTCTAGAGTCCGCCGATAAGGGGCCTGAGAAAGAGGGGATGGTTGGGCGGGTGTGTGTGAGGGCACAGATGACCACTCGAAGAACCACAGTTACAGGTAAGCAACCTGTTCTTCTTCTTCATCATCTCTGTGCCTCACACACTAGGAGATTTTGTAGCTTATCAGTAGGACAGTGGGTCAGGTCCTAGAGTACGGAAGCCAACACCGCTCATCCGAAACGGGCATCTCTACGGGACGGGCAGTCCAGTCTGTAGTGGCACACGAAGGTCGATGGACAAGACCAGGTCACCACACGGCAGAGTTCTTGCAGGCCTACTCCTCGCAGGAGAGCTGCTGAAGAGGCTACGGCTCTGGTGGAATGAGCCCGAAGCAAGTCTGGCGGAGGCTGCTTGGCGAGTTCATATGCCAGCAGGATGGTCTGGGCCACCCATTTGGAGAACCTCTGGGTGGACACCTTGTGGCCTCTCCAATTCCATCCGTTAACACACGAAGAGGTGCGGAGTGTGGCAAAAAGACGCAGTCCGATTTGTATAAAAGGCCAAGGCCCGACGAACGTCAAGGGAGTGGAGGGACCGCTCCAGGGGAGTCGTCGGGTCAGGGTAGAAGGTCGGCAAAATGATGTCCTGACTGAGGTGGAAGTGTGAGACCACCTTGGGCAGGAAGGAAATATCAGGGCAAGCGACTACCTTATCCCTATGGAAGACAAGGAAAGGCTCATCAGCCCGCAGCGCTGTCAGCTCACTTGCTCGCCTAGCTGAGGTGACAGCTACCAGGAAAGCAGTTTTGATGGTCAGGAGACTGTCATCTGCAGTAGCCATGGGCTCGAAGGGCAGTCGCGTCACCTGCGATAGTACCAGGGACAGCGACCACGGTGGTAGCGGCGGCGATACCGGCAGGTAAAGATGTTGTAAGCCCTTCATGAACTGCTTCATGGTAGTGTCCCGGAAGACAGCTGCCGATGGAGAGCCTCGAGGTTGGCAGGCCACAATAGCGGCAAGGCAGACCTTCAGGGACGGGAATGCAAGTCCTTGCTGCCGAAGGTGGAGAAGGAAGTGGAGCACGGTACGCAGGCCAACAGGCGATACTGGTTCGCCTCGCCCTTCAGCAAAGGCAACGAACTTCTGCCACTTGTAGTGATAGTTGCGGCGCATTGACTCTTTCCTGGCCGCGGTCAGGACATCCTGGATGGTCGGATCCTCTAAGGTGTTATCCTCCACGCTTGGAGGGCCAGGAGGGGCAGGTCCGGATGGAGAACGAGACCATCAGAGTGCGACAGGAGATCTGATGCCGTCGGGAACCTGAGGAGTCGGCCGCAAGTGGCCTCAAACAGGGGCCCGAACCAGTGCTGCCTCGGCCAGTATGGGGCTACGAGGATGACATCGGCTTGGTCTGCGAGGATCTTGGCGGCCACTCGACCCAGGAGCGGGAATGGCGGGAACGCGTAGAGGAACCCGTTGCTTCACTCGAACTGGAAAACGTCGCTGAGAGAGCCCTGGCCCCGGTCGGCTCTCGAGCAGTACTGGCGACACTTCCTGTTCTGGCTGGTGGCGAGAAGGTCGGTTGTCGGCTCGCCCCACCAGTCTTGTATCATCTGGAACCTTGCCCTCGAAAGGGACCACTCATGGTGGCAGGAGGTGTCCCCGCTGAGGGCGTCTGCCGTGGTGTTCTCTTGGCCCACTAGGTGTATGGCGATCGGGTGGACCCGAAGTGACACGCACCAGTTCCACAGCTGAAGGGCGATGGTGAGAAGGGTGGTCGAATGGGTCCCCCCTCGTCTGTTGACATAACAGACGGCCGTCGTGTTGTCTGTTAAGATCAGAATTGTGCGGCCGGCGACCAGGTTGCGAAATACCCTGAGAGCTTTCCAAATGGCGAGCAGCTCGAGGGCATTGATGTGAAGGCCGATCTCGTCATTGATCCAGCGTCCCTGGACTCTGAGATTGCCGCAGTGTGCTCCCCACCCGAACAGGGAGGCGTCTGTCATTACCGTGAGTTGGGGGGTCGGCTCTCGGAATGGCATCCCTGAGAGCAGGTGGCCGTAAGACAGCCACCATAGCAGAGAGCGACGCACCTGTGGAGGAATCCGCAGGCGGAGCCTCTGGTCGTCTAGGAGCCGGTTGAAGGTCCTGACAAACCAGTGCTGGAGTGTGCGTGCACAAAGTCAAGATAGGTAGGTGACTGATGTGGTCGAGGCCATGTACCCGAGAAGCTGTTGAATCGTCCTTGCTGGTACCGTCGGGGCATCGAAAGTGGCGGATGCGGCCTGACGAAGGGTACGTGCACGCTCCATGGGCAGGTATGCCCTGGAGGAGACCGAGTCCAGGGTCGCTCCGATGAAGTCGAGGACTCTCGCCGGCTCAAGGTGCGACTTCTTCGGATTGACCCGGAGGCCAAGATGGGTCAGAAGAGAAAGAGTCCGGTGGGTGTCCTTGTAGAGTTTCTGTCTGCAGGAAGCCACCAACAGCCAGTCGTCGAGGTAGGAGTAGATGGAGACGCCCTTCATCCGCAGGTAGGATACCACAGGGGCCATGCACTTGGTAAAGACCCTGGGAGCGGTGGAGAGTCCGAATGGCAACACCCTGTATTGGTAACAGGTGCCGTTGACCGCGAATCGAAGGTACCGTCTGTGCTGCGGGCGAATGGAGATGTGGAAGTAGGCATCCCGAAGATCGATGGAGGCGAATCAGTCCCCTCGTTGAAGGAAGGGGAGGATCAAAGACAAGGTTACCAACTTGAACCTTTTGGGGCGGATGTACTCGTTCACCTCTCTGAGGTCCAAGATTGGCCGCAGGGTACTGTCCGATTTCGGTACCGTGAAGTCCCAGGAGAAGAAGCCAGTGCTACTGGCCGAGGACGGAAGTTCTTTGATCGCTCCTTTTCTGAACAGGGACTGGATCTCTTCCAGCAAAGCCAAGCTGGCCCGGGTGGAATAGCAGACGCCTCGTGGAGGTATACTTGCAAACTCGATGGTGTAACCAAGACGGATGATGGAGAGAACCCAAGAGTCTGTGGTGATGTGGTGCCATTCGGCGAGATGCCTGGCCAGGCTCGGATGGTCTTCTAGGGCTGCTGCCAGGTGGAAGAGTGGCTGTGGTGGCGTCCTGCAAAGGCGGTCAAAACTGAGACTTCGTCCCAGACGAAGACTTCTTCGAAGAGGAAGCCGGGCATCTCCGAAGAGGCCTCTGTGCCGAGGACGAGGTCGACGGGAGGGACGGGACCGATCGCGATTGGAATGTTGACGCTGACAACCTGCGCCACGAGGACCGTGAAGCAAAGCTAGGGCAGGACTGTGAGGGCTGGTGTATGCCCATCTTCTTAGCCGTCAGGCGGGCTTTGATGATGTGGTCCATGGCCTCATCGGTTGTCGCATTGAACAAGCCCTGGCCATCGAAAGGGAGGTCTTCGATTCTCCTTCTGGTATCCTCCTGCAGCCCCGAAGAGCGCAATCACGCGTAGCGGCATAAAGCTACAGAGCCCACCATCACCCGTGCCGCAACCTTCACAGAGTGCCTGGATGAGATAATCGGCTGATTGGCGAGTGCTACTGCCTCGTTAAAGAACTGCGTAGCACTTGCCTGATTCTCCTCGGGGAGGTTGGACAAGAGAGGACAGAACCTGTCCAGCAGCTTCCTCAGGTAGGCCGCGAGGCAGGTCTGGGTGTTGGACACCCTGGCAATTAGAGACGAAGCTGAGTAAAATCTCCTGCAGAAGGTGTCCAGCCTGCGACCGTCTCGGTCCGGCGGGGTGGTGTGCACTCTCCCACTGCCCTTGGTTTGGGTGGATCCAACAACAACAGAGTTCGGTACCGGGTGTGCGAACAAGAACTCGGCCTCCTCTTTTTGGGTCTGGTATAGATGTTCTAACTGGTGGGGTTCGGCTGGGCGGACGCCGGCTGGGCCCATGGATGTTTAAGGGCCTCCATCAAGGCTGGCAGGAATGGTAGAGGTGCCGTCAATGGTGGATGGGTATCCACATAATGGAAAACCGGATCCTGCATGGCCGGAGCTGGGTCCGCAACCTTTAATCCCAATGCCGTCGCTATCTGGAGAAGGATATCTGAAAATTGCTTCACATCCTCTGGTGCTGACTCTGGTGCGGGATCTCCCAAAACCAAGGGAGGCGACTCATGGGACGCAGGTGTCGACTCGTCAGATTCCAAGTCGGACTCGTAGGTCTGGGAAGACTCAGAAGGAGATTTCTCAGGAGACCTCTCTCTCGACAGCTGCTGAGATGGCAGCGCCAGGGTCACCGTGGGCGCAGTCGTCATAGTCGGTGGAGCAACCGTTGTCTGCGGGGTAGTAGTAATCGGCACTACCGTAGGCCACGGGCGCTGGATCGCCTGGGTGACTGTAGTGGCGAGAGCCGAAAGTTGCACAGGAACAGACTCCGAAGTTGGGCGTGACACTGTTGAGGTGACTCTTGGTGGAGGAGAGACAGCTTGATAACAGGGCGAGCACTCATGGGATCTCCGATGACGTGATCTCGAAAAGGAGCCGGAAGATGATCGCCGATATTGTGGATGGTATGCGGCATGCGATGGAGAGCGCGAGCGGCGGTAACGCGACCACTGTCTCACATCAGGGTGGTACCGGTCCCTGTATGCTGGGGAATAGGACCGGTACGATGCTGGATACTCCCACCAGGAGTGTTCTCGACTGTACCTCGCGATATGGGATGCGGAGGAATACGGCGAATCAAATTGGGGCCGAGACAGGGCCCATTCCGAATGGGTCTCTCGGCGACGTGGGGACCGACGTCTCACCCTTTGTTCAGGGGAACATGACCTGCTCCTGGCCGAGGGTTCCCAATGACTGGGCGAGGCTGGAGCATCCTCTGGGCGGTCCACCACTTCAGGGTGACCGAGCGGGGACACCGCGGCAGTAAGTAGCAGCGGGCTGGAAGGCACAGCCGAGCAGCAGTCACCTCCTCATCAGAGACCTCCAGAATTTCCTGGGGTTCCGAGTCTTCGCCTGGGTCTTCAGGCTGCTGGGTCGGAGGCGTAGGAGGGGAAGGCCTCTTGGGAGGAGAGCACCGTTTCTCCTTCCTCTTCCTCTTTTTCTCCTTCTCCTTCTCTTTCCCGGCTTCTTGAGGGGCAGGACGCTTACGCTGAGCGGCAGTAAGCGGCCTAGGTGACTTAGCTGCCTGCGAGCCCGCAGGAGCCTCCCTCGAAGCCGAAGCCACTGAAGAAATCTTCGGAATTCTTGGCAAGGCCGATATCGGGGGCCGAGATGACGGTCCCGGTCCCGTCGATGTCGTCGGGGCAGCAGCCGCCGGAACCGACGAGGAAGTGGTCACAGGTCGGCTCGATGTCGATGGTTTAGACATCCAGGGCTGAACAGATGGCTGATCCCTCACTCGGAGAGACTCTTCCCAGCAGTGAGATTTCAAGCGGGCCAAGCGGTTCCACAGAGTCTGGGCGGTGAAGTCGCGGCAGCTAAGACATGCCTTAACGTTATGAGTCTCTCCCAAGCAGAAGAGGCAGTCAGTATGTCCGTCTGTCAGTGCAACCTTGCAACCACAAGTGTTGCAAGGCTTAAAGAGAGAAGACATAGAAGTCCAAGGAGGGAAGACTCACAAAGGGGTGGCGGAGAAGATGGTGGAGAAGACGAGGTCGGAGAAAACGAAAGACGGGGGGTAGAAGCTAAAGGGGGTTAAAAAGATCCAAAGTCACCAAAACCAAGTCCAAAATCCAAGAAACGAAATCCGATAGTCAATCCAAGCCAAAAACCAGAGAGAAACGACCCGAAAAAAGCCAAAGGGCGCTACTAAGCAAAGAACCTTCCGTACGCGATGGCGGATGAGAAAGAACTGAGGAGAGACCGCTGCTTGGTGGGCTGA
Source organism: Cyclura pinguis (assembly GCA_030412105.1). Taxonomy (NCBI): domain Eukaryota; kingdom Metazoa; phylum Chordata; class Lepidosauria; order Squamata; family Iguanidae; genus Cyclura; species Cyclura pinguis. The sequence continues at coordinate 343,718,172 of CM059599.1, forward strand.
GCATGCTCAGTACTGGCATGGGGGAGGGGTTCCTGCCAAGCTACTAAGCTCTAGAATTTTCCGAACGCTACCGCACAGGCGCGAAAGCTCCTAGTGTGTGAGGCACAGAGACCACAAAGAAGAATCAAAGCTAAAGAATATTGCTAAAACTCAAATGCTACCTATGTTTCGATAGATAAGTGCATTTAATCCCAAAGCAGTTCACAAAAACAGACACAATAAAACAATAATTAAAAAATTAAACTGTATCAGAAGAATAAAACAATAAAACCAATCAAATCTATTAAATCCTTCATTAAAAACAAGGGTAACTGATAATTTACAATTAGAAAAATGATTTAAATAAATGTCTTCCAAGGGATTTTTTTCAATATTTAAGTCAGGGTAGGGGAACAATTTACTCTTTTTAGACTGGCCTTCAGAAAAAAATAAACTAAACTTAATTAAAATTAACTACAGAACTAAGAAGAATTTGAATCTCATTCCTAAAAACAATGGCTTGATTTCAAACAAACAAAAATAACTGAGGATTCCCGAAGAATCCCAGTTTAGCTCAGTTCGTTTTCTGTGAGTAGGAGCAGCTAAGCAAACCCTCTATCCACAGTTTATCATTATATGGAATTTGAGAACTCTGACTAGCACTGCCTCCCACAGGCCAGAGTCCAGTTCATATACAACGATAACAAGCTATGGATGGAAAATCTGTGGCTCTTTTAGATGATTCTGCTTGCAGCAGGAGGCAAGTGGAAGTGATCAGACTGTGGCTCCTTGACAATAAGCCAGAATTTTGAATGCTGCCATATAGTGACATGTGAATGCAGCTAATCACTTGGAGGTAAATCCTACTAATTCCAGCAGAAAGCAGCACGAGTAATTAGAAACAACTTTGCTTGTTGTACTGCAAAATGCAAACATCTTTTTTAAAAAACAACAACAATTAACTCATTAAGAAGATTGGACATAGATGATAACTTGCCATTGTCTTGAATCCAAATTTTTAAGTTCTCGAAGTAGCTTTTCATTTTTTTTCAAGAGATGAAAGCTTCTCCTAAACAAGGAAATTTAACAAACATTTCCATCACCTATGCAACAACAGATATAGGACAGGACAACACACTTTCAATTCCATTCACAAAGTCTCCTACGGTTTCCTTGCCTTTTGTAAGGCCTTTTCCATATCAAAGATAAATAGATCTTTTTAAAATAATACATACATATAGTTATTTTTTTTATCCCAGCTGGTCTTCTGTATCCTTGTTAGTGCCTTGAATATAATCCCCACTTCATTCCACTTCCTCCCATTTAATCTGAACTGGACTCCCTTTGGAGCACATAAAACCTGCTCTTCAGTAGGCCAAGCAATAACTGTTCAGTGATAAAAAGCACTTTCATGCCAAACAAAGGAACAAATGCAGAAAACACAAACAAATAAACAAGCTAATAAACAAACAAACTAACTAACTAACTAAATCGAGGGATTCAATGTTGCAGCGTAAAGCAAAAGGTAAGAGGTTTCCCTGAATTAGCTATAGAATTTGAAAATCCTAGTGATGTTACTATAAAATAGATATGAACTTACTATTGCTCAAAAACGTAAGAAGAGGACTATAACAAACAGTATTGCTAAAGGAGAACAGCCTGCTTTGACAGAATAATCTGGGGAGAGGGAGTGGTCAGTGCTGCAACAATTTGGGATCGATGTAATTCATATAAACATCCATTCATTTTTTAAATCAAAATATCTAAATATACTGTTATGCTTTAGAAGAGAGAAGTTGTGTTAATTAAGTATCTAGCTAAATGTATTTCAACAACAACAGCAGCAGCAGCAGCAGCCTATTGTTCATTTTGGAAACTATGCTCATATAATTGTAAACTGAAAAATTTTCCTCAAAAATACCTTTTTTAAAAAACTCTTGTTTCACAATTAAGACAACTACTAATTCAATAAGTCCACTTTGTTATGTGGTAATAGAGAACAGCTGCATAATTTTACTATCTTGTGCAGTATTCTAGAAGAAGTTTATATGCACCCTTTCCTATAAAAATAGCACCTACACGATATAAACAGTAACAGTTACACTGACTGTATTTCAAAAATCAGGTCAGCTAAGGAAAAATGGCTCAGCTATAAAGGAGCTCAGGGAAAGAATAGAAACTAAACATTGATAGGCAGATTTTTTTCTTTACATCCAAACAAAAAACTGAGAGAGGGATAAATGTAGATTTTGGAAGTAACTTGTTACAAGTAACGATGTGTTTGGAATGTATTCCTTTCAGGGGTAAATGGAGGGGGACTCAATCTTATTTCCAACGTATCATAATGTTCCTTCCCCAGTGGAAGGAATAAGCAAGTTTTCTTCTCATTACTCGTCCAGGGACAGGGAGTAGTATTGTCAGCACTTATATGACAGTCATATTTTTGCACTTCAAAAAATGGAACTCATGCTGCTCACAGCAGTGCTGCCTGCCACAACAGCAGACTATAGCGATGAGATAGTCTGGCCACTGCAGGGATTATCTCCACCCAGCCACTAGTCACAATGGATATATATTGCTTTCAGAATCAGCAGCAGCAGTTGCTGGGAAATGCTGTGGTCCTTATGTCAGGAATGGGTAACATGGAGCTTCATGTGCATTCTCCTACCCATTTTTTGAGCACCCTCTTTTTATTATTTTAGTCAAAACACTGAGAAGCACATTCCTGGAAGCATCCAGTAATTGTGATCCTTCTTTAAATGAAGGTCTAAGACCATGTGCTCCTGAAAATGAACTTTTAAAATGTTTTTGTTTTAAACAAAAGTGAATTTCTGGTCACTTCCGGTTCTAAACTCTATCACTCAATTTTTGACAAGGGTGCTAGCTGCAGTAGGCCTCAGAGGCAAAACGGCTTCCATATCCACCAAAGCTGCCCACTTCTACCTTGTGTCCTGAGTCTGGCCTTCCCACAGATGTAATGCTGGCAATAGGAATGGGAATGTTAGAAGAAACAGCACTTTGATCTGATCCACCATGATTCCTTTTACTACATGCTTCTCTGCCCCACTGCTATATTACAGAGGAAGGAGCTGGCTTAAAACCACCTCTGGGCATTCCTTGTCTACTAAAACCTTATGAAATTCATGGGGTCACCATAAGTTGACAGGCAACTTGAAGGCACATATCACGCAACATTTCATAGTACAAAATGTGATTAACATATCATTGCATTTTGAAATATGCAACCCCTGTTCATGGGGGTGAGAAAACCTAAATGGAAATAAATATAATATTCTGTAGTAGTTTTACATAACCCGAGGGAAGGAATGATATGTGGTTGCTGTTTTCAGTGGCAGCCCTCTCTCCGTTAATACTGTAGTTCATTACTGAATGATAAAGGCCAAACAGCAAGTAACAACCAAATAAGGTTATCTTCTTACCTTTTATCCCAAGAATTCATTCCCAGAATACTAAGAAGCAATCTGCAATAGTAAAAAGCTGAATAGGGCTTCTGTGGGGTTGGTTCATCCTGCTCCACAGCCTTCATATTTAAGTCACTGAAGTGCTTTTCAACAAAATCTCTCTCTTCTGTGTGTTGTTTGAGAATTGCATTGATTACATCATTCTCCTGCTTTTCAGAGACACAAATAGGCTGAGGAGCAGGAACATTGAGTGATACCCCTGTCCTCTGTAAGCACTCAGGACTTGTAATTCCTATATACTGCAAGAGCTCATCAAGGGCATCCTCTTCATCCCTGATTGTGTCCCATGTTGGCACAGTTTCTCTAAATTTCCTTTTTACTGGGACTGCAGTTCCATCTTTTACACATAATTCTTCTACATATCCGGAACAGTTTGAAGCATCTTCTGGTTTGTCTGGATAGGCTAATGAGAGCATAAAAGGAGTTGGTTCACTCAATCCACAGAGAGGTGGAGGCCCATACAGAATGGCAGAATCCCATGAATATTTCCCAGATAGATCACGTACAATAATTCTGACATTTGAATTAGCAGATGCAAGCCCAGCAGACAAACCTCCTCCAGGCATATTCTCTTCTGCTCGGATTTGTATACATGAAACTAAAGTTGTATTGTTTAACACAAAAAATTGGAGGTTGGGGTTCTCAAACAGATCAGGGGAAAGCTCAGAGCTTTCACTGTAAGGATTGTCATTGTTTTCACAAACTTGACTTGTTAGCATAGCAGGTCCTCCACTCATTGGATAATGGCCTAAATGGTTTACTAGATGAGTTATCACAGTGCGAGCTGCCACAGAGATCAATCCTTGTTGCATGTGAGATTTTACTGAAAAAGAAAGAGCAAGAGGTTAAGTTAAACCCACAAACAATTAAAAAAATTTCAACCGCTATACACAAAAGAAAACATCTAAATGTGAGGAGACCTGAAGAATCACAATATGATTCACATGAAACCAAAGTACACCTAAGACTTACAATGAAAAACGTTGCTTTCCTAAGCATAATAAGCATTCTGAAAAGCTATACGAACAAAGAAAACTAAACAGTTTACAAAGAAAAGAAAAGAAATCTGGTGGCTCCAATCTCTGGACTTTTGTATGCATTAATGTAAGTAAAAGATAAAACGTTCTCAACCCTTTGTGAAGTATTTGCCTTCCAACATCACAAACAGAGAGTTAAGTCATTGTTGCTGCTGTTGTTATTTTTTATTTCTAAATTACCTAGCCTTTACTAAGCACTGAGTGCAGAGAGCTAGTGCAATTTAGTGGTTATAGTCCTAGACTGGGTTCATGTTCTCACTCATGTGGTGGCCTTATGCCATTCCCTCTCTCTCAGCCTAATCAACCTCATGGGGTTGTTCTGACTATAATTCAGGGAAGAAGACAGCCATGAATACTGCTTGAAGTTCAAAGAATGATGGGATACAAATATAACAAGTAAATAAAGTAAGCTGGCCTCCCCTTAGGACAGTTTGCCCAAAGAATTAGAAATACAATTACGTGAGGAGCAGATAGGTAAACAAGAAAATTCTCATACCAATTTGAATATGGATTGTTCTCAATGCCATTCAGATAATGATTTATTTTGTTGCTATCCAATCAAGCCATCGTTTACTTTAAAACCAAGTGTACTGGGAATGATACACACCTTGTACTACAGCAGATTTCTGCTCTCTGGGAGGTTTCCAGGAGTAGAAATCTGCTTTAATACAAGGCACACAGTCCCTGTGTTTCTTGTTTTTAAAGTAAACATCATTTAAAAAAAATTAGTGCCATACCACAAAATGATGTCAAAATTGTAATAAATTTGGTTGTAAAGATTTAGATGCTGAAAGAGTGCAGGATCATAGCTAGACTGCACAATCATGATTCTTTCTAAACATCTTTAAATTACTCAGTAACGAATACTATTTTGTAAAGAGGTCAAATTTCTCAAATTGTTAAAGACATGGCAATCACTTTTTAAAATCTACACTTTCAATACACAAAATTTGAGTTATTGATAAAATTAAATAATTAGAATATGACAAAAAGTATAAAAATATGAAGTTACATACTGAACAGTATCCTAGAAAGCAAGTATTAAAAGTTAATTCATTTATGTTCTATCTGAGTCAAAGATTCAAAGGAATAAAAATGATGTAACATACAGACAGGTTTACAATTTCAGTTAAAAGCTGAATGTTGAAAGTGAAAGAACAGGTTACTTACCTATAACTGGGGTACTTCAAGTGGTCATCTGTGCCCTCACACAATGCGAATCTTCACGCATGCACAGTAGCATTTTGGAAAATTCCAGAGCTGAGCAGCTTGGCGGGAACCCCTCTCCCATATGGTACTGAGCATGCTCAGTCCTGCCGAGCTAACAGTCTCTTAAAGTCCACTGAAGCAAAGACCTGAAAGAGGGGAGGCTGGGCGAGTGTGTGTGAGGGCACAGATGATCACTCGAAGAACCCCAGTTACAGGTAAACAACCTGTTCTTCTTCTTCGTGGTCTCTGTGCCTCACACAATGGGAGACTGAGTAGCTTACCATTGGATGGCGGGTCAGGTCCTAGAAAATGGAGGACAGCACTGCACAACCAAAGCGGGCGTCACGCCTGGCCCTGCAGTCAAGGTGATAGCAGCAGATGAAGGTTGAAGGCCGTGACCACATAGCCACATGACAAAGCTCCTGTAGGTCAACTCTCTTGAGAAGGGCTGCTAAAGAGGCCATTGCCCTGGTGGAATGGGCATGAAGTGGAGACAGCAGTGGTTGTCCAGCAAGTTCGTAGGCAAGGTGAATTGTCCGGACAACCCATTTAGAGAAGTGCTGACTGGATACCTTGTGACCTTTCCGGTGTCTACCGTGGCACACAAAGAGGTGGGGAGTATGGCGGAAGGTCGAAGTCCGTTGCACGTAGAAAGCTAGGGAGCGAGGCATGTCAAGCGAGTGGAGAGAGCGTTCAAGAGGCGAAGCCAGGTCAGGGTACAAGACAGGTAAAATAATATCTTGATTCAGATGGAGATTGGAGATGATTTTAGGAAGAAATGAAAGGTCTGGACACAAGACCATCTTCTCTTGATAAAACACCAAGAAGGGCTCATCTGAATGTAGTGCAGTCAGCTCGCCTCCCCTTCTGGCCGATGTAACAGTGACCGAGAATGCTGTTTTCATAGTAAGGAGACAGTCATCAGACGTGGCCATGGGTTCAAATGGATGATGCATAAGCTGGGAAAGTACAAGCGATAGCGACCATGGAGGAAGCGGTGGGGAGACAGGAGGGTAGAGATGCTGAAGGTCTTTCAGGGACTGCTTGACCGTAGCGTTCCTGAAAAGGGCCGAGGAAGGAGAACCATGTGGCTGGTAAGCGATGATCACAGAGAGATAAAACTTAAGGGAGGAAAAGGCTAGACCTTGGTCCCACAGAGACAGGAGGAAGTGAAGCACAGTTGACAGGGAAGCCGGAGAGGGGGCCTCATTACGGGCATCCATGAAGGCCACGAACTTCTGCCACTTGTAGTTGTAGGGCCTGCAAGTGGAATCTTTCGTAGCGGCAGTGAGGACAGCCTTGACAGCAACATAGAACGTTATCCTCCATGCGTGCAGGCAGAGGGGAGGGAGGTCCGGGTGAAGCACGCGACCGCCCGAGTGTGAGAGGAGATTGGGCATGCACGGAAGTTGCATCCTGCAGCCCCGGGCCATGGTGAGAAGGGGACCGAACCAATGTGGCCTGGGCCAATAAGGGGCTGCAAGGACGATGTCTGCCCTATCCACAGCGATCTTGGCCACCACTCGACCAGGAGAGGAAACAGTGGGAAGATGTAAAGGAACTCTCCTTTCCAAGGAAACTGGAACGTGTCCCTGACAGAGCGGCATCCCAGGCCAGCTCTGGAGCAATAACAGGGACACTTCTTGTTCCAGTCGGTTGCAAAGAGATTGACGGTTGGAGTGCCCCATCAGGCCACTATCTGACGAAAAGCGGCAATGGAGAGGGACCACTCGTGGTGGCACGCTATGTCCCTACTCAGCATGTCCGCTGTAATATTGTCCCGTCTCCCCAGGTGAACTGCAATGGGATGTATCTGCAGCAGAACTCACCAATCCCATATGTGTAGAGCCAGGTGGAGCAGAGTGGAAGAGTGGGTGCCTCCTTGTCGGTTCACGTAGCAGACAGCTGTCATATTGTCTGACAAGATCTGGACAGCCTGCCTGACGATGAGGTTCCGAAGGCTCGAAGTGCCTTGAGGATCACTAGGAGCTCCAACGCATTGCTATGCAGATGTGTCTCTAGGCCGGCCCAGTGGCCTTGTATAGAGAGACGACCACAGTGGGCTCCCCAATCCAGGAGAGATGCTTCGGTGGTGACGGTAAGTGACGGACGGGGTTCGGCAAAGGACATCCCAGACAGTAGATGGTGCGGAGACAGCCACCAGCGAAAGGTGTCCCTGACTGGGTGACGGACCCAAAGAACCCGGCGTTGATCATTGAGGAGAGGGTCGAAATGCCGGAGGAACCAGTGCTGAAGAGGGTGCGCCTGGAGGTGAGACAGGTAAGTGGCCACAGTCGTGGCTGCCACGTAGCTGAGGAGCTGTTGAATCCAACGAGCAGAAACGGACAGACTGTACAGGACTGCAGCCGTGGCATGGCGCAAGGTCCGTGCGTGTTTCATCAGCAGAAATGCCAGGGCAGAAGTAGAGTCTAGAGTGGCCCCGATGAAGTCCAGGGTGCGTGTAGGTTCCAAGTGGGACTTCTTGGGATTCACCTTGAGGCCGAGATCAGAGAGAAGGGAGAGGGCAACATGAATGTCCTCATATAACTTCTGTTTGCAGGGCGCCACCAATAACCAATCGAGAAGGAGGGTCTCGATCTCCTCAAGAAGGGCAGGACTGGCAGGCGTGGAGTAGAAGATGTCGAGAGGAGATTTCGAAACTTTATGGTGTAGCCAAGACAGATGATAGTCAATACCCAGGAGTCTGAAGTGATGGTGCGCCAGGTGTTGGAGTGGCGAGCCAGTCCTGGGGTTTTGGACAGGTGGCTTGGAAGGTGGAAGAGTGGTAGAGGTGGCGACCTGCAAGGGAAGTCAAAAGCGTGACTTGGTGGTCAAAAAAGACTTCTTTGATGATGGTTGATGGCACCTGAATGAGCAGTGAGATGAGCATGCCGGCAGAGAAGATTGGTGAGATGTGCGACGTGGAGAATGTGACCTATAGGAGTAGGAAGGGTGTCTCCACGAGGAGCAGGATGAAGATGGTCTTCTAGGCTGAACTGCCGGGTGAAGACCCATCTTTTTCACCATCAGACAAGCTTTCATCAGATGATCTACATCTGTGGTCGCATGAAAGAGTCACTGACCATCAAAAAGTAGGTCTTTGATCCTCTTCCTGTTGTCTTCGGTCAAGCTGGCGGACTGAAGCCATGCAAACTGATGAAGGGCAATCACACACCTACCATCACCCACGCTGCACCCTCAACAGCGTGTTGGGAAGATAGGATTTGCTGGTTTGGAAGAGCCACAGACTTGTAAAACTGGACCGCAGTGGCCCTGTGGTCATCTGGCAGGTGGGAAAGCAGAGGGAAGATTGTTCCGTTGATAGGCAGCTAGGCAAATCTGAGTGTTGGAGATCCTGGCGATCAATGATGAGGCCGAATAAAAACGCTGACCAAAGATATCTAGGCGACGACCCTCACGATCAGGGGGAGTTGTATGTGCTCTCTTACCCCCTTTTGTTTGGGAGGACTCAACGACAATTGAATTCAGAGTCGGTTGATCAAACAGGAAGTCAACGTCCTTCGAGTGTGGTAAAGGTGCTCCAAGTGGTGAGGGATTGGTTGGAGGGAGGCCGGTTGGACCCATGGGTGCTTCAGCGCTTCCTGCAAGACCGGGAGAAAGGGAATTGGAGCAGTTGATGCAGGTCGAGTGTCAACGTAGTGGAATACTGGGTCCTCTACGGTTGGAGCAGGACCAGAGATATCAAGGCCCAAGGCATTGGCCATTCTAACCAAGATGTCTGAAAACTGCTTGACATCCTCCGGAGCCGAATCAGGGGTTGGATCCCCGAAGGCGAGTGGAGAAGTATGAGACTGAGGTGTCGAATCTGATGAATCACCGTTGCAATCATAAGAGTCGGAAGAAGGAGAAGATGATTGAGGTGACTGAGAACAGTGAGCTTGAATAACTGGAGGTGCGGCGAGAACAGCTGGTGGAGCAGGGGCCGAGAATGGTAAAACAGACGGAGTTGGTACTGAGGTTGGTACCAGAGCCAGTACTGGGGTCGGTGCTGACGATATAGTTAAAACAGTCGGGATTGGTGCAATGATGGACTGCATCGGTAACGAGGCAGACAAAGTAGCTGGTAGAAGTGATGCTGCTTGGCTGTCTGGCGGAGGCTGGGACACCATCGCTGTCACTCAAGGAGGTGGTGAAACAGTATTCGAAGCTGCCTGCTCCTTCAGATGAAGAGCTTGCTCCCAACAATAAGATTTTAAATCGGAAGCCCTGTTCTCCAACGTCTGTGACGTAAACTCTTTACAGATGGAACAGGCCCGAACGTTATGGCCTTCCCTGAGGCAGAACAAGCACTTGGGGTGGGTATCGGATAGCGAAACCTTGCGGCCACAGGTAATGCACAATTTAAACAAAGAAGACATAAGAAGAGGGAAGAGTTCTTAGTTTTCTTATCCTGGAGAAAACCAAATCGACAGAAAACAAATGAAAGAACCAAAATCCAAAGAACAGAAAGAACTGCTTAGCGAGGAAACCTTCCGAGCTGCTAACAGGTCAGCAGATGAAAAGAAACTGAGGAGAGACCGTTAGCTTGGCAGGACTGAGCATGCTCAGTACCATATGGGGGAGGCGTTCCCGCTGAGCTGCTCAGTTCTGGAACTTTCTGAAATGCTACTGTGCATGCACGAAGATTCTCATTGTGTGAGGCACAGAGACCACGAAGAAGAAGCATGTTTACACATGTGTGCCCAGCTCATTGGTGAACTGCTTGCACAACTTGATCCTGCATGAACATACAACAGCTGGCCTGCATTCAATTTCCTTCTCTTTCTCTGAAAAATGATGGGGCATTATTCCTTCTGTAAGGGCATCTCACACATATCCCCAGGATTCCTGTAAATGTTGCCTTGGATCTAAGCAAGCTTAAGTCAAGAAATTTCCACTTTTGGAAAAAATATTAATTTACAACATTTTCATGAAAGTAAGTGAATCAGCTAACTGCAAAAAAAAAAAAAAAAAAGAAAAAAGAAAAAAGAAAAAAAAAGAAAAAACAACCAACCAGCAATGCTAATGGTGCATTTCTAGCACTTGTAAATCTTAGTTTTCATTTTTAAGTCATTTGTATGCAAGTTGTTTCTTTGTATATGATTTGTATGTATGATCCCCTGGAGAATGTTGATCACTGTGATGAACTTTTTAAATAATTATTATCTTAATATAGACCTACAGTGCTGACCAGAGTGTCTTGCACTGCAATTGTCCAATAAGAACAATATTCTTGAGTTTTGATTCATTTGATTTTCCCAGTTTAATCCCCCATGTTTAAAGTAGCCAACTAGTCTAAAACTGGTTCAATCCTTTGTCATAGAGGTTCATACCCATTAGAAATACAAAAACATCCTCTACTGACTGCCTATCTTACATAATAGATGGAGCCTGTTTCTCCTTTGGTCCAAACTCCACTCCTCTTAGATAAGGGAGCTACTCCCACAAGTCTCAAATTCCCATAAATGTGTAGAGTACCACCCTCAATCCTTTGGCAGGCAGTTCTCCCCACCCAGGCAAAATGCATAGGAAAGGGATGGGCAGCAAAAGGACTGTTTTGCCCAGGCAAAACAGAAGGAAGGAAGGGAATGGGGATGGGGGAAGGCTCTCACCAGCACTCCTTTCACTCTCCCTCCCTTTCCTATGCATTTTGCCTTGGTAGGGTACTAAATTTTTTTTTCCCTGAAAAATGCCCCTTGGAAAACAGGGTGCGTCTTAGACATTGGTGTGTCTAACATGTTGGCAAATACGATATATAATTTCTTAAGTGAGGTATAGCTGTACTTGTCTACACTGCTTGGATCCAGGCTACTTGAAAGACTATATCTCTCTTCATGAACCCACTAGTGCTCTCAGATCTTCTGGAGAGATCTTTGTCCCTTTCTTCTACGCTGCCACCTTCTTAGGCTTGATAGGAAAAAAGGAGACAGTCTTCTCAGTAACTGCTCCCAGACTTTCGAATTTCCTCCCTAGGGAGGCCAGGATGATGTTATCACACCATACACCCCTGCTCTGTAAGACGTGTCATTTTCATAATTGGACATATTTATGGCTAAAAAACATGTTTGAAAGTGTGCTGGCTGTAAAGTCAGGTCAGGATACCAGGTCAGGATGACTTCAGACATGGTCAGATCGCAAGTTCAGAGAAAATTAGGCGGGAAAACCCAATGCTAATGGGTTTATGATAATCCTTTCAATACCCCAGACTAAGAGCACGCCTGAGAATAATAGAAGGAGAAACTGCCCAGGTGAAGCCATCAGACACCCTACTGTGATCTAATCATATGGAGACCACCCCTATAGACCTTACCTAACTAGATATTAAGAGACTGTCCTGATTCTCATCAATGTTTTGTCACCTAGAATTAAGACAATCAGCCCATTCCAGATTCTTTTATCAACGCCAGGAAAAAGCAATTGCTGCTTTGTCCATACGCCCTCCTTCAGGGTAGGAAATAGGATATAAAAAACACAACTTTGGCCCCAGCAAATTGTAGTACGTTGGGCATGTTACATTGCGTGTGGTACCCCAGACTCTTGTTTCTCCGTGCTACCCTCAGACATGTTCTGAGCCACTCTGCTTCAACCTTCTGCTTCAGAAATCAAAACTTTCACCCTTTCCACCCAATCTCTCTCTCTCTCTCTCTCTCCAACTTCTCTTGTCCTATTTTCTGATAGCCTTGTATGGTTCTTAAGAGTATCTGATTTCTCGTGTATTTATTAATTTTAAAAAAACCCTCTGTTTAACTTTTAACTGGAGTCCTCTCTACAGTTAGTACACAGGTGAAAAGATCCTGCCTTTACTTTCCTCTCTCAGGTCTCCTTTGAGCTATAATTTCCCAAATGCTAAGGAGACACTGGCATTGCAGGTGGACCTCAAAGTCCCCCACCTCTTAGGGTAACAAGAATTCCATCTCTGCTGTCCTTCCATTGACAAGTTAAAACATTTTTATTTCCTCAGGCTTTTAGAAACTGACTGAGAAGGGCTTTCAATGTGTCGTGCTGTTGTTACGGTTTGTATATAATCTTATAATGAATTTTAATATTTTTAATTTTATAAATTGTTTAATTGTTTTTTAAAATAACATACACAAACACACACACACATATACATACATACATACTTTTTCCCTGAAAAAATACTGTTTGAAAATGGGGTGTGTCTTATATACCGGTGTGTCTTGGCACCATTGGGCTCAATATTTCTGTTTCAGGGTTTCAAAGTGTTGTCGACATTCAAGATGCACTAGTCTAGAAGAAGCAGCAAAATTCTTCAGATTTATTTAATGCATCTACTGAAGTTCTTTCTCCTGTTTGTTACCATATACATTTCCAGTTTTGCAGAAAAATAGATGGGGTCTAAAACTTTAAAGCAATGCATTATGTTATGGTGGTGCTGATGGGGATCATCACACCCATTTTACAGCCTCAAATACTTCAGAGCACACTGTATTACAAATACACAGATATTGTTTTTGCCCCAAAATTTCTGCAGATAATAAAGAAAGCAATAGTAATAACAATAGTAATAACAATAACAATAACAATAATACTAATACTAATAATAATAATAATAATAATAAATAAGACAAAATGAAATGTAGAATGAAATGTAGATGATGTGATATAACCCTAGATAACAGACTCAAACTCAAAACATCCGCTGCCCTAGACTCCTCCAGCTTTAGTGTCCTTCAATTTACTGGAAATACAATGAACTACATTTCCATGTGCTGAAATCCCACTTGAAGCTTGCTTGCCTGTAGCCAAAAAAGCAGTATTTTGCAGAGAAGGCTGAGAATCTAAAAGAACCTATACCAACTGGAAATCTTGGGATGGGCCATAATATAATCAATCAAACAACTGCCAAGGGAACCTGGGATACTGAACTGGTTAAAGTCACTGTGCCAAGCTACTCTTGTACATATTCAGGATCGCATATTTCTGTAGAAAAAATTCTCATCCTGTCTGACATATGTAAAATGGCTAGAAAATCAAGTGGGCTGAAGTAACGGAGAAGAAAAGCATGCAGGCTTGGGGTAGGGAGGAAAATCAAAGAACCAGGTCCCCATCATGAGTCTCCTAATGCCTAGAACTGGGTCTTGTTTACTGACAGTGTATCACCCATGATTACCAAAGCAACTAGCTCCACTCACTATATAGAACAGCAATCATAGGGGACTATGCAACAATGGAAAGGAAAACGCTTAGTATTTAGTACAGCTAAGCCAGTACTATAATCTGTGGAAAAAGTGATCATGGAAGTGCCTCATCTAACCTTAAGATTTATAGGAATCATCCTTGAAAATAATTTAAGGGAGGGAGAGGTTACTAACTTGTCCAAGATGAAACAGCAAGGAACAAATGAAATCTCTTATTTAGGATTATAACAGGAAACCACAAGAACCAGTCCTGTGAGGAAATCTACAAATGAAGGATAGCATTACTAGGGTTGTGTGCAACAGACATTCATTTAAAAGGGGGAAAAAACCTATTCAAGGTTGTCTTTTCAAATCGTCAGATTAAACAAATCACACAGCATTTGCTGCGAACCTGTAATTACACATTATTATAGCACACAAAAGCAGCAAGGCACAAAAAGCTACTGCAATTCTCTACACTTGCAATGGAACATGTAGGGGAAGTTAATTTTGGCAAATACCTTAAATATTAGTTTTGCATAATGTGTATAGGTGAAACTGTAATTAGGGCAGAATGAATCCTTCAATGCTTCTTTCATTCTGACCCTGCAGATGATTACTCTGTGCTAATAAGACCACAGCCATTTGACAAAAAGCCAACTACAGTACCTTGCTTCATTCTTCAGTAAATTTAATAATTACCGCTCCTCCTGCCAATAGTTCTCAAATCAGATTTGGTCAATCCAATACTGAGCTTATTAGAGGACAGCTCTGTGTTCAGAATTCTTTGGCCAAAAAAGTACTTGAAGATGATGAAACATGCCTTAGACAAGGGCACAATGATTAGCCATTTTCTCCACATAAAAAAAACAGCACGGAGTCACTACAGACCACAAAATCACCTGCTGTTAGCACACAGCTGCTACAAAAAGGTTCTGCATTTATCTAGTCCTTAATATCTTTAAGGAAGCCTAAAGGGAACAGCTTAATATAGGAGGAGAATGACACTACACAGAATATTTGGTATCCATAATAAAGCCCATATTCTCCAAATTTTCTTCTACCTAGACCACTTCATATTTACTAAAAGAAAAATGCAGCTTGAAACTTCAGGAAACCTTTGTTTCAAGGTGTTTTATTTTTAGAGAAAAAAAATACTGCCAGTATGAAGAGCTCTTCTGCAAACAAGTAAGGCTCAGATAGATATTTCTGAACATTATTGGCATAAGGGAAATTGTAATGATTAAAAAAATTAGTACATACACATTTAAATTGTTTTTATTACTCAGCTATTCTGTACCTGTATCTATGCCTTGCTCGGAAAGGTAAAATTAGGATAATTTTGTTAAACACACAAGTTATGCATTATGTTGCTTGTTTATCAATATACAGAATGGCAAAGATCTATATTAAGTTGATTTTTAAGTTGAGAATGGACTTACTTCAGGAAACAAATTGTAATTACTCAAAATTACACTGATTTATTGCACATTGATTAATACTATTGTCTATAATGACATTAGATTTAATTCAAAATTCACACTTTAGACAAACACAAGGAGAAGTTTGCTAAGGCAAACAGACCTTCTGTTACTGGTTGAAGTTTTGAAGACCTTTCTGAATCAGGTGAATGTAATGGTTCCGGCTCCTTCAAACTTTCCAGATGCATAAAAGGATCATAATCTGCAGATGCCAAATCAGACAGGCTTATAGGAAAATATTTTGGGTTACTAAAGCACTGAGATCCATAGACACATCCATGAAGAACCTACAAATAAAAATGAATTTCACTGAAGTCAAGGGAACAATGTTACAGGTATGACAGCTAAAATGAAGGTGAGGTCATCAGTAATTTTGCCATATAATGGACACAGGATGTATACAGATACTTATTCTACGACAACATATGATGTGTGTACCACAAGCATAAAAGAAACTATTCATAAATTCATCTGGGGAGCACTGGTGGCGACAATATCTTATAAAAGGTATTTATATATGTATTAATTTAAAAACTCGTCTTTTAAGAAATACTTAAAATAATTAACTCTACTGTACTGTATTTGAGGGCCTACAAACGCTCCTGCCAAGTGAAGTATGGTATCATTAGACATGGGAAGCCCAGGTGCAAAAAATAGAAAAATTTGGGGGAAAAGATTTTTTCCTGTTCCCCCTCAAAGCCTTCTTTTTCTTGAAAAACTGACCAAAAAAAAAAATTATACAATTTTTTTTACAGAACATTGAATAAAATGTTTAACACAAAGTGTCCTTATATTTATTTCCCTCACATTATCTCTAAAAATTTAGTAGCAGGCAGACTTTTATGTAAGATTATGTAGAGTGATGCTGCTGAAAAGTGTTGGCTATAAAACCAACTATGGTGTGCAAGCCATCAGCTGCTAGTCATTGGGTTTCAGGAAAAAAGAAACAGTTGTAGCCAGCGCACACAAGTATGCTCTGTCACACTAGAAAAAATAATGCCGATTCCCCACCTCATATAGTCTGAGAAGTGGTAACATATAGTATTAGATCACGTAACTCTTGGCCTTGGTTTTCTTTGCTCAATTCTTTTTTGGGAATGAGTACTTTTATGGCTGCTTCATACTTCATTTTATTAGTGTTGATATTTTCTTCTTACTTTTTTGGGGGTGGGGGGATTGATTCTCATGAACTGGCAAAACCAAAGAAGTTCCTTATATTTCTGGTGTTCCTTACAGGTTGAAACTCTGTAGCCCATTTGTAAATAAATAAATATTTAAAAATTAAATCCAAGTCATAATCATTTCCAGGAGAAAAAAGTCCCTTAAAAACATGATTAATTTTATGCCAAATTAAGTTATATTTTATGTTATTGAAGTAACAAAGTATCATTCAATCTGTAAAGATTGCCAATATATTTTCTCAATTTTTCCAAATATTTCTGGCACTGCTCCACAAAGAAAGGACAAACAAAACAAAACAAAACAAAGAAAACAACTTTTTTCCATGGATTCAAATTTTCTGGAAATTCTACCTTTTTAGGCATCATAGGAATACAGGATTTTTTTTTCCAGTATGGAGTCACCCAAGTTGCACAATGCATGTTCAAGAACTTCTACCTTGTACCCACTTTAATGTTTTTCAATGCCTATTTACTTTAACAAGATTTTTAAACCACATTGTAGATTTTAAGACCTTTTGTTTAAAAGTTCTGCTGATTTTCATTCTTTGTTCTGTGTCTTTTTTGATCTGGTTTATCTAGGAGTTTTCAAAGTTTTTTGTTACACTCTATTGTATTTTTATTGTATTCTCTAGAATACATCGTTATAAAGAAGGGTAGCACAGCTGCCAGGAACTGAAACATTGCCCCCATGCTCTCCTCCAGAATTTTTTAAAAAATATTTTCTGATCAACCTACCCCACCCCACCCTGAAGAAGTGTAGAGAACAATTTCAGTAAATTTCCCATCTGCTTGTGTTAGACCCAGAGGAAGCTTTATTTGTCCAGGAAGTGATTCAGAACTCAAACTCCATTTTATTTCCTTGTTAATTAAAGACCTTTCCTGGTCCTAAAACAGCTCAGGGGAGCCGCAGGTATAACAGTATTGTCTCCCATACCCAGTTGGGTGGATGTGTGGAGTTTCCTGAGCAGAAATGCAATGGTCTGCAGGTCCCACTCCTGTTATAAGATAATCTAAAAATAATGCTAAATAAATAAATAAATTTGAAGACTTGCTTTGACAAAATTCAGAAGAACTGGAAAACAAGACATGTAGGCCTAGAATGGTATATGACAATCTTTTTTAATTTTTAAACTTCTGGTAAAGCACTCTTGTGGACAGTAACAGCTAGGGTTGCCAGATAATGACTATTCTAAGCCCAGAATTTTTAGGGGTATACTCCTGAGACCTCATAACTACTCCTCTTGATATGACTAGAGGCAGCAGTCCCTGGTGATTTTACAAGGAAGATGTTATAAAGCACAACTCTTAGCCAATAAGCATGGCATAGTAAGTATCAACCACCATTTTAGAGAGTATCAACTACAGTTTTAGAAAGTATGCCATTCAAATAAAAACTCCATGTCTAATAAATGAGGTATACATGCAAACTTGTCAAGGTACTGCCCTTGTCCTGAGATTTCTCTCCATCCTGAGGACCAGATAAGAAGGTTCCAGAGCCTGAGATGTGAGACCCTAAGCCATGTTAAGAAATCCAATTGTCATATTAGTGCAGCTTCACACACAATGCATTCCAGCAGTAAGGAGTATGTTGACAGAAATTTCTACTTCACTGTCCGTACCCTTGGTCTTGTTTATACAACAAGTTCTTCTTCATTCTTTAAAATAAGGCCTTCATATGTGTAAGCCTTCTGAAATCATGTTTTGTATGCTTAAAAAGTAATGAGATGTTTTGTTTTTAATTAAAAAAAAATCTCTTTGTTTCTTATTGGAAAAACTCTGAAGAGGGAATTACTTTTAAAAAAATCACTTCAAAGCAATTCAAAATGGGGAGGAGAAAGAAAAAAAAGTACCTTATATATACAGCTGAGAACAGTTTTTTCAGTTTTATCATTTTCAGATCCTGCAGTCTGAACAGGTTGCAAAAGTCTCTTTAAAGGCAAGGCCATTATCCAGTCCAACAGACACAGAAGTAGAGATACCACCAGCTGTAATAGAAAAATATCTAAATTACAGATAGCCATAAAGACCAGACGCTTCATTCTCTATTTTCCTGCTTTCTTTTTAAATTTAACCTCAGAAGAAATCCATCTCAGGAGTCAATCATAGTGTCACACTATGTTTTGTGTTCTGTCCTACAGTTTTGATAGAAGGAGTACAGGCACCAAATAAATAGGACAGAATCCCATTGATCTAAGCCCATTTTATCTCAGTGGAGAGATAAGCGCAATAAGACTTGAACATGCTTAACTTTGATTGTACTGTATGCATACTGAACTGGCAAACTACCAAATGATGCCTGCCTATTTTTCTACACTAGGGTTGTCAGATGTCTGGCAACTGGTATGCCCAAAACCTGTATTTTGGGGTGTGAACCCTTTAAGAAAAAGACGAAGCCAAATTGCAGGAGTGAGCAATCACATTTGAAGCTCACAGCCAACACAGGCATACTCAGTTAATAAAGCCTCTTACAGTGAAGCTCCTTTTTACAACCACTTAGCACCCCTCTTTCTTCTTCATCCTCTTTCTAGCTGAAGGCTTTTAAAGCAACATCAGCACTAGTCTTGGGTTGCAGTAGTATGTCTATGATAAGACTTTTTTTTTTGGACAAACAGGCTACAAACAGCAGTCATTTTTGCACAGTTAAGTGTTAAATTTTGCAGCTGAATAAGGATAGTCAACATATAATTTGTAACAATGATAAAAATGCACAAACATAATCATTATTTACTGTGTGGAAGTAGTAGTGATGAAGTATTCAACTCTGGCAGAAAGCCAGAAATGTCATAAGACCCTGGAAAATACTTGGACAAGAAATGTTTTTATTTCTATCCTATCTTTCTTCCAACATGGGACCCAGCAGAGGTCATGGACAGGCAGCAAAACCCTGAAAACTTCTGTTTACATTTATAACTACAGTCAGCCCTCCACATTCATTAGGGTTAGGGGCACAGGATCCCTGCAAAAGTGGAAAAATTGTAAATATCAAAATAGCAATAGCATGGGTATTTCAATATCGCTTATCAGCTAAGTGCTCTCTAAGCAGTTTATAATGTGTTAGCTAATTCTCCCCAATAAGCTGGGTACTCATTTTACCAACCTGCAGAAGGATGGAAGGCTGAGTCAACCTGGAGCCCGGCAGGATCGAACTCATAACCTTGTGGCTGCAGTACCAGCATTTAACCACTGTGCCCCTCTGAGGGAAGAGGGTTGAGGCATAGCGGAGAGAAGGGACACAACCAGGGTACAAAACAGGTCAGGGAAAGGAGAGGGAAAGGGTGGATGGGAATTGTGGCCCTATAGTTCCTCTCTCTCGCCTATCTCCTTCCTTGGGTTTGTGTGGGGGGTACTGGAAGAACATTTGTGGTTTTCCTCTGGAAAAGAAGTGCCTGAAGTGGGGGGCAGGGGATGGAGAAATTTGTAAATAATCAAATTTGTGAAAGTCAAACCTGCAAATGTTGGGATCTGACTGTACAACATTCTGCTCATACTTACCTTTGCATCACAATAAAAAAATATATACAGGAGCAAAGAACAAAACAGAACAGAAGTGAATAAAATAAGAATTTGGTTACCCTCTTGTCCTGTTCATATGAAGAAGCTTCAGTACTGGGCAAGAGGTGAGTGATAGTAGCTATCAGGATCTGTGGATAACAAAAATCTTTTTCTTAAAAAAATTCTACAGACCTGTGATTTGGAACAAAACTGTGATCATTTACAAATGTATTGTGAAAATTTTTTAAATCACTAGCTAATGATTTACTTACAATGGGCCAATCAATTTAAAAATGTTTACACATTGAACACTATGTTCTCTTATCTGTCTTTACTTTTGCTTTGATTACGGTACAGAATATATCTACAGATATTTACAAAGTCTATCAGTGCAATTAATTGCTCTATTCATCTTTGCATGCAATATGTGTTTTTATATACTACTGAACTACTGTTGTTCCTGTACTGTTGAACAACTGTACTGTGAGAATAACTATTCCCTTCCTATTCAATGTGCTGACTGCTCTGATCTCACTTAGCAAATCATTTGAAAATTTTAAGTTCTTTGAAGTCTTAGGCTGCAGATTTGGAGCTGCTTATGAGCCTGATTAATGTTGGGATTACAGTCTTTAAAAGTTGTTATCAGTATTGGCAAAATGGATCCTAAACACATTTACTTAGACATCAGTCCCCTTAATTTTAGTATAATCTATTTCAAAGTAGTACTCAAAATTGATCTGTCTGCTTTATTTTACTGGCTTCCTTTGCCTTTGGCAAAATCAGAAGTACTCCACTGAAAGATATTGAAGTACTCCTCCTCATTCAAGTTGTTGTGCCTGAACATATTTATGTGTTTCTACCAGCAAGATTACTGTTGTCACTGTTATGTTCTATTATGCTATTTGCTCCGTATTTCTGATGAAACTTTGAGGTACTTTATAACAGGTAGCCACAACTAACTGTTTCATCTTAAATGAGGAAGCTACTTCATATTTATTGTGAAACTTATTGATTTGCAGATGGCTTACATTAACTCTGCAAGCTAGTAAAGCTTTCTTTGGGATAAAGCATAATGATGATAGTCATAACAGTACAGCATCAAAACCAGAGAATGATAAAAGCATTCTAGAAGATCACCAGTGTTACTTTTGTGGGGGACACTGTTGGGTTTGCAGTGCTTTCTTGTGAAAATTATTACGTAGAAGAGAACGGACATTTCAACCACTATGGAGCCCCACATGCCAGATACTATATCTAATGACCTTGTAAGTTAGCCCAGAAAATTTACTAGTTGCAATTCCACTCGCTTGCTTTTTACTTGTAAGAGAGACTGCAGGAAGGAAAGATGTGAATATTCCATGTTACATTGGCCAGTCCCTCTTTTGAGTAAAAAATCAACTAGTAAAACATTTTTCACGCTAAAAATGTAATAAACTGGCACCAGAAGCACTGAGCACCCTCTGCATTGTCCATCAGCCCAGTTGGTTTCTGTGCTGAAAAGCAGGAAGATGCTTTGTGCTTTGCATGTTCAGCAGAGAAGCACAGCAGATTAAGAGGTAGGGGAATCAAAGTCATTTACTTGTACACACTAAAGGGAGGAACAAAGAAATGACACTGGATTTATTTAAAAAATACATAAGGCTGATGGTTTTAATGCAATGATTTTAATTATTTTACTCAACAAGCAATATTTTGTCTCCCAGCCAAAGAGGATGCTACTACATTCCTTTCAACTCCCTACTGCAGCTTATCAGAATTAACAATATAAATGTAACATATGTACACTGAATTCCATCTCCATCTATTAAAATTTATCCTCAAGCAATCAAAGATGGACAAATATAACAGCATACTATAATTCTTTCATTTCTTAACTTTTATATTGATTTAGACTACATAACCATTACTTTCATTTAAAGCTACGTAACAAAAGATAAAGTATACTTTAAAAATGCTATCTGAAGTATTAAACCAGTGGCTCTCAAACTTTGGTTCTTTAGAACAGTGCTACCCAAAATGGTGATTCCCAGAGCAGCGACTGTTCCTGATCTACTGGCTATAGACCCCTTGGCAAATTTGCAGGAAAGAAACAACTGTATCCAACAGGCACAAATCCAGAGTGCTGGTCCCTGGCATATTGGGGGAAAAAATAAATTGCTGGAAACAGTGTATTAGATACTTTGGAATTAACCCCAGAATTCCTGAGCATTAACCATAATGACTAGGATTTTTGGAAGTTGAAGTCCAAAACATCTAGAAAATAAGAGGTTGAGAACCAATATATACTTTGATCATAGTTCTCTTATATGTTTTCTTTGACAATATTTACATCCACAGACAAAATATGGCATCTACAGCTCATTCTCTATATATCTGATTTACAGTTGCCCTTCACTTTTGCAGGAGTTACAGGAGAAAGATCCCTGTGACACTGGAAAACTGTGAATATAAATAAATCTTGAATGATATTTTTTTTTTACTCACAGGAACAGTTCTCTAGAAATCTCTAGGTCCTCCAGTGCAACTCTATAGAAAACTTTTAGAGGCAGCTGATCATACTGGAGGACCTAGAAAGAACATATTAATCAAATCCATGAATCATTAAATTTGTGAAAGGGAAACCAGTGAACGTGGAGAGCCAACTGTATTTTTACAGAGAATGGAGGAGAAAATGCAGTTATCCTCATTTTCTTATGCTACTTCACGTCATATACATATGGTTTTCCAATCTAGGTAGTCATATGACCAGTGGGGAATTAAGCTTTCCTGTCCATAAAAACTAAGGGAAGATACTATCTTACATTTAATTCTGTGACTCTTTTTAGGGAATTTGGTTCATTTATAATGAACCAAAACTTGAAAGTTAGATGAGGAAGAGGGGCTTCATAATCATACCATTTTTCTGCTAAGACCCCATGCAATTTTTCTGCTATGATTGTCTCCTCCCCACAGTTTATATTTGTCACTATTGAATGATACAAATACCCAGAACCAGCTTGGGAGGAGGACAATTTTCTTCAGAAAAAAATGAAAGGGATGGGATTAAGATGCTCTTCTCTCAGTTCAACATGTAGCCACAGAGGCTACATGCTGAACTTCAAAGATGCATGGAACTACACTTAATTCTGCTCAAGGGTAATGTTGCTTCAAGAATATTCAGTGGCACACTATGCCTTCTTTCTGAAGGAACTCTCCTAACTTTCAGTCTGGCAGTAAGTATTAAATAGCAGATCCTCCTTTGTGGAGACATTTTTTGTTCCTCTGGGTGAGTTTAAAATTTGTAGAATTTTGTTGTAAAATGAATGTGATGCATACAGGAAGCTACATTTTCAATAAAGCTATGCATTATATAATATTATGAAAACTATAAAATTCTTACCTATCAGTAATGTTTGAAAATTTTCTTCATATTCTTCCCTTTATTCATACTTGATATTTATTTATACTTGACATGACTAACATGACAAATGCATGCATTACTAATGAATTCTGATCAAAACAAACTATACAGAAGTCACAGTATTTGCAATACACATGCTTAATGTTTAAACTTAACTTTTGTCAGTTTGAAAATCTTTTGCATCATATTTCCATAGAGTATTAGAAAAAATACAATCTTCAAATATTTATTTCTCTATGATTTTACTTACTTGAATAATTTTTAACGGTGAGTCAGCTTGGTACATTTGTAGTCTATCTACATAATGAATCAGCATATTAAGCATATTACAAGCAACATGTGCAACTGTTTTGTTTGGAAACTGTAAAAAAAGCAGAAAAAGATAATAAATAAATTGACCTCAATATTATGATACACTGTCTGACAGATTAGCATCTCACTGCTGTTACGCAGTCAGAGGGAAATGACGCACTCAGAGAGACAATAGTCCCTTGCCAAGAGAGAAATAAACCTTGTTCTCTAATTCTTGAACAGCTTTAAATCTGAAATTGCATCTAAATAGAGGGACATCCAAGTATACAGAAGTACCATTAACAATAGTTGGTTGCAAACAAAAAAAATAAAACCTGCTCTCAAGTTTACACTACCTAATAAAATCATATTTGGATGAAAATGTTCTGTTTTCATTTGTACCACCAGCATCCCCACATCCACCAAAAATCAATTTCTATGCTCCTGGATTATTGCAAATCACAGACAAAAAAACTGAGGAACTGTGAAATCTCAAATTATTAAAACGATAAAAGACACAATAAATAAAAAAATAGCGATAAAGTAGTAATAGTTGTCAAAATATTTTTTAAAAAACATGTAACACAACAGAAAACACAACTGCCCTAGGGGTGAATTCCTAGAATACATTTCTAGTATACATGACTTTAGTAACAGTTATGACAGCAGCCCTACTTTGCAATCATGGGAATTGCTGTCAGCTACAACCCTGCTGAAAGAATTAGAAGACAGTGGTAAACCACTCCTAAATGTTTTTACTTTGAAAATCCTAAAATCCAATCTAAAATAAAACAAGAAATAGTCCTGGAAGATGAGACTCCCAAGTCAGAAGATAGTGGACAAGCTACTGGGGAAAAGTATGGGACAGGCATAAATAGTGCTGGGGCTAGTGATATAACTGGACTCAAGCAGAAAGGACATTCACCTCAACTAGCTGGCAAGGTAGGATTCTACGAACTGGTCTGAGAGAGAGTAGAATCAACATTTTCAACAGAAATAGAACTTTGGACTTTGCCTTGAACAGCTGGCATTCGGAGAAAAGCCACGAGTGTGGATTGTTCAGGCAATCAATCAGAGAGAATGGGACACTTTCAGTTAGATAATTACATGGATTAATCTGAAAATAACAACCAAAGACGAAATGGAGTGGTATTAATAGAGAGGTGAGCGATAGCAAAAGTGGTTGGAGGATATAATGGAAAGTCTGACTGAATGATGTCAGTAAGACTACATGGAAAACCTATCATTATAACCATAATCCAAGGTTATACTCCCATGACAGAGGAAGATGACGAAGAAATCAAAAGATTCTGTGCAGACATCCAGAAGGCAACTGATCACACATCAAAATAGGGCATGCTGGTAATAATAGATGACCTGAATGCAAAAGTAGGAAGCAGCAGAATCAAATATTGCAGGCAAATTGGACTAGGACAATGCAACGAAGCAGGAGAATGACTTATTGAACTGGGTGAGCTTGGGCGAGTTACACTCTCTCAACCTCAGAAGAAGGCAAAAGCAAACCCTCTCTGAACAAAATCTTGCCAAGGCTGTGCCTTAGGGTCACTGTAAATCGGAAGCGACTTGAAGGCATGCAACAACAACAATAGTCTGTTCATTGCAAACATGCTCAGAAAACTAAAGAGGAGACTGAATATGTGAACATCACTAGATGGCAAATACAAAAAACAACAGACTATGTAATTGGAACCAAGAAATGGTAAGGTCTTTGCCAAAATAAGAATACTACCTTAGCTGCATAGTCTGTGAAATGCTAATCTCCACAATTAATGTAAATCTTAAAAATACACTAAGTGCATCATCATTCCAAAATATAATCTCAAGAATATCACTGTAGAATTTAAAGGTCATGTAAAGAACAGATTTGCACTACTAAGCCTAACTGACAGCAAACTAGAAGAACTCTGGACTGAACCCAGGGTCTTTGTCATTGCCAGATGTAAAGCACCGACAAAAAACAAAACAAAAAAACTACTGACTACAAAAAAAGGGGGGGGGCTCATTAGATGATGACAGGAATTAGAATTAAAAAGTGAGAGAAACAGGGTCAGAATCCTGAATGCAACTTTTTAGGCACTTGTGCAAAGGGATAGAGAGGACTCTTTATAATAACTGGGGAAGGGGAGAGGAAGAGAGGGAAGACAACAAAAAATATAGGCCAAGAGACCTCTTCTGCCAGATCTGAGAAATTAAAGAGACATTTACACCAAGAGCAGGGAAGTTATAGGACCAATGGGTAACAAAATACATGATTAGGATAAAATAGAGATGATGGATGCTATATACTGACAAATTATATAAAAAATGAATGAAACAATGAAACAATAAGCAGAATTATGAACGAAGACAATGGTTTCATGGCACACTACATAAACGAACACAAGAGTCCTCGTTATTGCACATATAACAAAGGAATCTTCTCAGAGAGTTTTGAACCACGGGAGTTTCTCTGAGTGAAGTGGTGAAAGGCCTTTTTGAATGCCTGGGCAGGAAAATGGTGGTGGTGACAGTTAGGGGCAACTGGGCCCTTGAAGGAATGCTGGCACTTTGCCCTCCTCGCAGAATGACCCCTGACTCATCCATGGGTCATCTCAAAATCCATAATTTTGGCCCTTAAACCTGCCATCAACTTATATATGAGGTTGATTTACACATGAGTATATATGGTAGTCACTTTAAATGGTACATAAATTACTTCTCAATTTTAGATCCACTTTCCAGTGATGTGGCCAAGCAATCAACATGCTACTGTGGTGGCTCTAATACTTCTCACTGCAAATGCCAGTTAATCATGGCCTGTATCAGCAATATATTGTAAGACTCTCTGAATTCTACTTAGAGCTATGTTTAAAGAATGTCTACTCCTAAAATATCTTGTGCACAGAGTACAGCTCCCATAGCAGACATTGATGTTGTGCTCGAACACTTAATTACTAATGCTGAGGCCTCATTAGCACTGCCTCAGCTCCAGACTTGTCCACTTCTTTTAGAAATGTGTCCCCTCCTTAGGGAGATTGGTCCCCAAAATAAGCACTGTGATTGGGCTGTCCACTATGGACATTTTAAGGCATTCCATATACATTTTATACAAACATAACTTTTGGCTGTAACCTAGCAATCTCTTAGTATTGAATGGGTATGCATTTTTAAATACACTATGAATGAAGGTTGTGTCTCTAGGATCTTAGGGGATTCCATCCCCCTCTGCTGACGTCATTCTAAACTGCCACTCACTTTCTGCAACTGTGCAGAAGCTACATTTGCCTGCTAATTCCAACTGGTGTTTAGTCTTCACCCACTCTGCCCAGTTTTGGAACTCTCATTCTCAAAATAGCAACTTGAAATGATGGTCTAAGTTTTCTCCTGAAGAGAACCCTAAGCTCTTGGCTCTGCCTAATGTGTAAACTAAGGGTTTTAAAAAATACATTGCTTAACTTACCTTTAAAATCTTTAAAGTACTTCAGTTTCTGCTACCCTTTCTACTCTTTCCTTTTTCTTTTTCTGCAGTGGAGACAGTGCTACCAAGCCCTCAGACTCACTCTTACTCAAAGAAATAATTTTTTAAAATGCCATCCTTTAATTTTAGAAACTCACTGGGTAGCAGTCATCTGATTTGGGGCAATCTTATTATTTTCTAGACACATGATGTGCAGGGCAGCAGTCAGTGGGTTAGACTCAGTTACCAGATCTGGCACAGTTTACTTATTCCTTTTTCTCTGAAAGTAAGACCATGTCCCCTTTGTCTGCCTCATCATTTGTAGCCCTTCTCTTTTTATTATATTCCCCCATTTCTTCATTTAATTCCCTTTAATTTAATGTGTGTGAGTGAAGGGAAAAACACATCTAGCTGTCAAGGCAGGAAACAACAAATTAATGCAGAAAGGAAGGGAGTCAACAGAATCTTGGACTCCTGCCTGGTCAGCTGGTGCAAGAGGAATAACATGAGAGTGCTTGGATTTTTCCACCTTTGCCACCCAGAGAATATTCAGAATATATTCCAATCCCCAAGAAAGGAGACACTGGGAACTGTAGCAACCACTGGAGTATTGCACTGATTTCCCATGCAAGCAAAGACACTCAGCACTTTACAACAAAGACTTCTACCATATATGGAGTGTGATATGGCAGATATCAAAGCTGGATTCAGAAAAGGAAAAGGCACTAGGGATCACATTGCAAACACACACTGGATATGGAACCAAAGAATTTCAGAAGAAATCAATCCATACTTTATAGACTATAGCAAAGACTTTGACTGGGTAGATTATGACAAATTATGGCTCACTTTACAAGAAATGGGTCTCCCACAACACTGATTGTCCTGATGCATAGCTTATACTATGGACAAGAGGCCACAGTCAGGACACAATATGGAGAAACAAAATGTTTACCCACTGGCAAGGGGCTCAGGCAAGGCTACATTTTATCATCCTGTTTAATTTATATGCAGAAAATATCATGTGGAAAGCAGGATTAGACTCAGAGGAAGAAAATCTGGAGGAAGGAACAGCAATAATTTAAGATAAGCAGATGACAGCATAGTACTTGCAGAAAACAGTAAAGACTGAGAATGACTGCTGATGAAAGTGCAAAGGCAGAATTACAGTAAAATTACTAAGAAAACAAAAATAATGAATACAGATGATTTATATAGGTTTAAAGTGAGTAATGAAGACACAGAAATAGTTAAAAGATTTACTGTACCTTGGCTCACTTACCAAACTAAATGGAGAACATAGTCAAGAAGACTTGGAAAGGCAGCTATGTAGGAAATAGATAAGATCCTCAAGTATAAAGAGATGTACAGTAATTAAATACCAAGGACAGAGTAATCTATCATAATATTTCTTCTTTCTATGCATGGCTGTGAAAATTACACAGTGGAAAAAGCTGACAGGAAGTAGCTCAAGATATTTGAAATACAGTCCTTATAGATGCTATGGATACTATGGACCACTAAGAAGACAAATGAATGGGGTCCTGGAGCAAATCAGGCCTGAACTCTGTCCAGAAGCCAAAATGACTAAGGATACTGCCATACTTTGGACATATCACGGGATGACACAACTCACTGTAAAAGATGATAATACTTGGTAAAACAGAAGACAGTAGGAAAAGAAGAAGGCTATGATACAGATGAATTGATTCAATCAAGGAAGCCAAGCACCACACTTGCAAGACTTGAGCAGGGCAGTTGAGAACTGGGGTTCTTGGAAGACCTGATGGCAGACAACAATAACAACAAAACATTGCTTTCATAAACAAAACATATGGGGCATGATGCACTAGGACACTTCTGTCAGGAGAATCAGAAGGCCCTGCTGTGTGCCCCCAAAACGTGCTCTGGAGGGCTAAAAAAACTTTCAAAGGAGGTGGGGAAGACAGTTCCATCACACTAGGATCAGGTGGTAGCATGACACTGGATTAGGCAATTTTCCAACCCACCTTTAGTTTTTCATAGCACCACTGACACTATGGAATAACCAAGACATAATTTTAATCTGAAATAAGCTTTAATGTTTACCATTTTAAATGGTTATATTTTGAAATTTTTATTTGGCAAATGATAAATATATGAAAATGCTACTGCAACCAAAATGTACAAAACATCTCTTTTCTTTTTTGGCTACAAGATCATAACTGGAATTGTAAACATAACACTGAAATATTTGTCTTAATGACAAAGCTTCTCATGGTCTGCCAAAGACTTCTGAAAAATTGGGAAAGCAAAATGTAGCAGGCAGAATACACATTGTCTGGTTAAGGGTTTGGGTGGCTTCCAACATATTACAATGAACATCAAAGAAAAAAACTCAAGACACTCAAACAACATGATCACAGGAACCAAAATCAAAAGCAGATAGCTGGAGGTGTCCTTCAGAAACTGGATTTATAACAAACATATGTTACACAACACAAACAATAGGGGAAGAAGAGCTGGAGACGTGTATTTAACAATGCTCTGTTGCTGGCTTTAAAGGTAAATAAGAAAAATATGGACAATGCAAGCAGCATTATGTAGCCAGATTGTCAGCAATTAGATGCCACCATTTTGGGGGCAGGGGAAAAGATATTTTATTCCACGGGAAGCTCAAGCTGCATCTCAAAAGAAAATGTCAGAAGAAAATATTTACTAATTTAATATATACTCTAAATTTTATAGCTAATCATAGCTAATCATTTGCACAAATTTAGTAATCACATGATCAATTTATTTAATAAAAAAACTGCATGCATGCTTTCTTTACATCTATTTAATAAAATAAAATAAAATAAAAATAATATATCCTGAATCTGCTGAGACTGAAGTGGATGGTATTTTGCTGTCCAATCCGCTCTCCTGTGCAAGGCATCCAAAGCTTGACCCACAATGGTTGTCCAACCTCTGCTTGAAATAAAGGAGACAGTCCCCTGCTGTAACTGCTCTTAATATTGCACTGTTACACGTGACAGGTATTTCAGGAATGCTGTCATGTCCACATTAAATATTCTCTCTGTAGGTTAAATATACCCAGTTTCAGCTTTTCCTCATCTTGTTTTCCGTACTACTGATCACATGCACTGCCTCCATTTTCTTCAATGGAGAATTTTTCATTTGTTTCTATCTACTAAATTTAATTTTTAAAAATTTAATTAATTTTTTTCAACTCACTTTTCTATTCTATTAAATACCTTTAAACTGCGACGATATACACAATTGTCAGCAAATAAACCCCACTGGATTCAATATGTCTATGTAGACAGTGTAAGACTGCTGTTACATACTCATCTCATAATTCCAGTAAATTTGCTATTAGAACCAGTGTGGGGTAGTGATCTGAGACCAGGGTTCAATTCCATGCCCAGTCATGGAAACCCACTGGGTGACCTTGGACATGTCACACACTCTCAGCCCCAGCAAACCCTGTGATAGGTTCACCTCAGAGTTGCCGTAAGTTAGAAATGACCTGAAGACACACAACAACAACAATATAGACCTACACTACTATCATTTGAGGGGTCAAGTATACAATATACAGTAGTTTTAGCTCTCAGGTTTCTGCACCTTCCTATTTTTGCAGAAACACACTATGGGCTCAGTAGCAAAAAGTTTTAAGAACTTACTTTCCAGATTATCACGGGTTCCAACATTTTTTTGTCAGGAAAAAAGTCATGACCCATTCTATTATAAATGTTTTCTTTTAATAGAAAGCAATTCATACTCCAAGTTGGTTTACTGAAGTCAATTTATGGAGTGAGTATATTTTCTCTAGTCTAAACTTTCAACAGTGGTTCAGTTTCACCTGTTGCTTAAAAAATGGTTCAAGCAATAGAGTCTTTCTGCACCATAGATGAGGTTTTGTTGTCACTCAGAAGCCAAGCTATTTTGGAGTGGCACATAACATAGCCTCTAACTGCAGGAGTTGAGAGGAGTAATTAGGATCTTTGTGCTGAAGCTTTCAGTATGGCTGAGAGACAAAAGTTGTGACTTCACACTGTCTAGAGGAAATAAACACTGCCTATACTTTGCAAGAGCAGCTTGGTTGGAGTTCAGAAAGTGTTGCTGCATCTGTGTTATAGGCCTGCAATTTGCTTTTGTCAGCTATCATTCCATTTCAATAGTGTGCGTACTATACTGGTCAATAGGACTGACAAGAAGCATAGCATTTAGTATCTATGCTCATTCATGTCTCTCTGCAAGAAAAATAGCCTAGTCCAAGTGTCTCTGAATAATGGGTTCTCTCTGGCTTCTAAACAAGAGACCAAGGTTTGTTTCTTCTGGACACTTCACTGTATTTGTGAACTTTAAATCTCAGTTTAAAAAAAAATGAAGAAAAAGGACAGGCTTCAATTTTCCTACTTGCTCGAAGCTTATTAAGTACTACGTTTTATACATTAAACATTAATATTTACATATGCTTTAATTAAACTACTGTTTTGTGAAAGCTATCAAAGAAAAACAGTAGTAATGACAGGTTGTTTACCTGTAACTGATGTTCTTTGAGTGGTCATCTATGCATTTACACATATGGGTCTTCTGCCTGCACATAAACACCATTCAGAACCTTCTAGCTAGCAAAGATTTGGTGGTAGCTCTGCTCTCCCTCATTAATAGGCATGCTCTGTGCATCATTTTCCCAGTTCCAACTTATCTGGCACAGTAGCAGCAGCAGGAAAATGTAGTACTAAGTACGCCGATGAAGAGAGAAAGGGCAGGTTGTGTGAATGCACAGATAACTACTCAAAGAACATCAGTCATAGGTAAGCAACCTCTCCTCCCTCTTAGTGGTCTCTGTGCATCATACATATGTGTATTATTAATCAGCCAATCATTCACCCAAGGAACAGGAAGGTGCATCAGCTAAAAACTGAATACAGAATGGCCCTGCTGAAGGCTACATCAGCCTGAGCCCTCATGTCCAGGTAATACTGCTGGGATGAAAATAGAAAGGTGTCCCAAGTTGTGGCTTGACAGAATTCTTGCAGAGGCAGATGCCCTTCAAAAAGGATGAGGATGTGACCGTGGTCCTCACAGAGTGCCAAGCATTTGAGGAGAAATCTGTTGACTTTTCTTAGGGCTAGAAAAACTAATGAACAGACAAGGATACGTATGGCAGGCTTTAGTACTGGATATATACAAGGACAAGGCCCTCTGAACATCCAAGGGAGTGAAGGAATTGTTCCACCTCAGAGGAAGTGTTGGGAAAAATGGCTAGAAGGATAATATCCTGACAAAGATGAAAGTGCATCACTATCTTTGGAAGAAAGGAAATGTCCAGTTTCAAAACCACCTTATCTCTTTGACAGACAAGATGGGGGGCTTGTACTGTAAAGTGCAAAGCTCCCTTGTCTGATGAGCAGAGATGTTGGAGATGACGAAGGCTAACTTATAGGACAAGTGGTCTAGCAGAACAGATGCCACGACCTCAAAGAAAGGCTTGACAAGTTGTTTCAGAACAACAGACATGCTCCATGCTGGGATTGATCATGTCAGGTGATGGTAGAGATTTTGAATGTCTTTCAAAAATGCCTTTGTAGTGGGCAACAAGGAGACTTACGAGCCCTTCTGAAGTCTGATGTAAGATGAGATTGCCAGAGTACAACTAGAAGGAAGAAAACTAAAGTTCTCTGTCTAAGAGTGTTAGAAGAAATGAGAACAGGGATCAATTACAAGGATCAAAGTCCTGATCAGCAGCATGAGCCGCAAAAGCTGACCATTTGTGGCTATAGGAAGTGCACTTCCAGGAAGATAGAATAAATTCTTTCTAATGGTTGACGCCATGTGGCTGAGCTGAGTCAAGATGACACTCACTGTTTTGGTCCCCTAGCAGATCATGTGGCAAGTCAATCTGCATATGCCAACTGCTTTGTCAAGCGGCAAAATGGCCCACATCTGAACAGACAACTGATGAGCACTTATGAAACTGATGTTCTGAGTTGGGAGCTGGTGGAACTTGAAGTTGACACACAGGCTGAGGTTGGAAAGAAGATGGAGTGTTGCCTGTATGGTATGATGAAGCTTGATTCTGGATGTGGCAACATTGAGCTGTCATTAATGTATGGGGAGTGTAGTATGCCATATTGGGGAAGATGTGCTACAACCATCACTATGATCTTTGTGAAAACCCTGGGAAAAACCGACACGCTGAAGGGCAGTACTCTGACTGAAAGAGGTCCTGACTGATTACAAATCTGACGAATCTTTGATCTTCCAGGTGGTTTGCAATGTGAAAATACGCATCTCAGAGGTTAACAGTTTGCAAACCAATCTCCCTCACGAAGAAGGAGAAGGATGTTAGTGAGCATGAACATCCTAAACCAATGCATTGTGATAAAGGAATTTACCTCCCTGAAGACATCAGTCACAGACCTCCATCTTGCTTGGGAATTGAGAAACAACCTCTGGTCGTTGCCAATGGAAGGATTTTCCCTATGGCACCTTTGCTCCTCGTTTGTATAGCGCTGGAAAGGTATCAACTTCCCGCAGGTTCACTGATGATGGTGTGGATTGGAAATAGTCTGGGGGAAGAGTGTAAAATTCTATGATATCCTTCCACAATGATGTCAAGGAGGAATCAATTGGTAAAATGAGTTCCCACTGATAAAGATGAGGGGCAGAAGCAATTGCTGAACTGAGGAGAGCAGGGGGCTGGAGTTGCAATGTGTGTTTGCTATTCGAACCCTTGTGCCTCTGATACTTTTTGGAGGGACGAAGAGGATGATGAGGTCTTTTTTGAGGAAGATGAGGTAGGGTTCCTTGAAGTGGAAGAGGACTAATGCTGTCCCCTGTGGGAGGAGGGTTTTGACCACAGGTGAAATTGTTGCAATTGTCTGGATGCAGGCTGGGGAGTAATGCCAATCTTTTTGGCTGTATTAACTAGCTTATGTGTCCGATCCAATTTTTCATCTGTTTTGGCACTGAATAATCTAAGGCCATCAAACGTCACATCCTTCTACTTGAGGTGGGTTTCATGATCCAAGGCTGTGGGATTGAGCCACATATGTATACAAAAGGTCATAGCTACCATGAGTGCTCTTGGGGCACATTCCACTACATGCTTGGCCATGGTAATTTGATTCATGGACACGTTACTAGCTTCTGGGAAAAAAACCTCTCTCTTTTTTACCCTAGGTGAGGTAGTCCATGAAGGTGGTGATCTTGTCCCACAGGAATACCTCTCTAGCTGAGGTATGTGAGGGGGGACTGTGACTGGAGTATGCCTCATTCCTGCAGCTCAATTTGAAGGACTGTTGACTAGAGGAGTAGAGTGCCCCTGTGGACAGTGGAACTGCCTAGCCAAGTCTGAGCCCTGATAAAGGGGCACAAAGTCTGTCTCCTCATGTTTAGCCTCTTGAACCTCCCTTTCCAAAGGGAAGCTGATTACCTGGGCTTGAAGGCCTGGAGAAAGCTCAGGGTCAAGCAGCTGTAGTGGCTTCTTGGTCTAAGGGCAAGGTTGTTGCCAATGGTACCAAAGAGGTATTACAATTAGTACCAATGATTCCACAGAGGCACAGTGTCAATGGGAATTGAGATGGCAAGAGTGATGGAGGATGAAGCCATAGGAACTGAAGATGCTGCTGGGGTCACAGCAGAATGGGCAGAAGAGCAGATAAGAAACTGTAAACACACCACTCTGTTTTCCCTAGCTTGAGGAGTAAAACCATGTCAACCTTAGCAGGTGTTAGTCTTATGGAAGGATCCAAGACAAAGAAGACACTGACAGTGCCTGTTGGCTAAAGAGATCTTCCTACTGCATGTGAAACAGTGCCTGAAGCATGGCCATGAGGCAATAAGACCTAGGGCGCTCTGCAAACAAAGCAAGATTCCAAAAAGTCTCTTATCTATCTAACAGTAGTTAGTTACAATCTAAATTGTAACTTTTACAGTTTTCCAACATACTAACTGTAACCGTGAGAATAGCTATTGTGATTGAAGGAAACACAGTAATCAAGGTTCAGCTAACTTGCTGCTGCTGAGGCAGATGAAGAAATGGGAAAATGGTGGCCAGAGCATGCCTATTAAGGAGGGAGGGCGGAGCTCCCTCCAAAACTTTGGTAGCTAGAAGGTTTTGGATATTGCCTCTGGGCAGGCACAAGATCCATATGTGTGACACCCAGAAACCACGAAGAAGAGCAGAAAATTTAGACAACAAGACTATAAACTGACACAGTTGGAGATTTTGGTACTTTTTCTTATATATATTGAAAAAAATAGTTGGAATGCTTTTATTGAATAATAATGCTGCAAAAACAATCTAAAAGGCTGCTACAGACCTTCATTTCCCATCTTCCCTTCCTCATTTTTCCTTAAGCTGCATGACTATCCTCTCTTTAGAGCAAGCCTTATTGAAAATGGTGGTACTTATGGTTGAGTAAGAACAGGTTGCTTACCTGTAACTGTGGTTCTTCGAGTGGTCTTCTGTGAAGTCATACGATGGAGTATTTCGCACCTGCACAATACAGCATTTGGAACCTTCTGGAAGCCTAAAATCAGGTGTTTTGGCAGCTGGCCCAGCCCCCATATCCCCAGGATATATAAGGCCCCTCCCCGAGTAACGTTCAGTTCCTTCGCCGCCATGATAGCAGCTACAGGAACTAATGAAAAGGACATCAACTGGGGAGGATGGGTGGGTTTGTGTGACTTCACAGAAGACCACTTGAAGAACCACGGTTACAAATAAGCAACCTGTTCTTCTTCTTTGTTCTACTCTGTGAATCACACAATGGGGAGATTAGCGAGATTAGATGGAGGTGGGAGATGTCAAATTGTCAATATATATACACCAGTTATAACAAAACAGCATCAGAGTTTTCTTTTTTTTTAAACAGTATTAAATATTGCAATACAATAAATGTAAATATTATAAATAAATATTATAAACATTATTAGAATAGTAAATATTTAGTTTACAGAACAATCATGTTGCATTTCTTCAGATCATTCAGAAAGGGTTTCTTTTTCCTTTCCTTTTTTTATTTTCCCATTATGTTTCTGTGCCAGCTCCCCCTTCTTTTTTTTTTTCCCAAACAACTGCAGAAAACAAAACAGCCCTACCAAAGGATGCATCACTCCTTTCCCTTGCATCTACCCTACAGTGGGAAATAAAGGTTAATGGCTGCGACTATGTAGCGGCCTTACATATCTCCTCCAGTTGTATACCATGCATGAAAGCAGCTGAAGTTGACATTGACCTTGTGGAGTGCGCCCTTACATTTTACTGGCAACTTTCTTCTAGCAATCTCATAATACAACTTTATTGCAGAAACAAACCATTTAGATATCCTTTGGAAAGAAACAGGCTCCCCTAGTTTCTGACTCGAATAACAGACAAATAACTGCTTAGTTTTCCTTATAGCTGCAGTGAGTTGAACACAGAAGGCTAATGCTCTTCTGACATCAAGGCAATGCAACTTTTTCTCCAGATCAGTTTCTGGATTCTGCATGTAAGCTGGCAAAACAATATCCTGGTTCAAATGAAAGAATGATACCACCTTTGGTTAGAAGGTGATATCTGGTCTTAGTACTACCTTCCCTTTATGAAATCTCAAAAAGGGTGCATCTACTCTTAAAGCTGCCAACTCACTCGCCCTTCTTGAAGATGTTATGGCTACCAGGAACAGTGTTTTCCAGGATAACAACCTCATATTACAGGTTGCCATTGGTTCAAATGGTCTATGTGTGAGTTGCAACAATACAAAATGTAAATCGCAACCCAGTACTGGAGATTGAGTTGGAGGATACACATGTTTATAGCCCCATAAAAATCTTTTAATAGTTGGACTCGAGAAACAGGACAGTCTTCCCCTAATCTGTAGGTACCAGGAGATTGCTGCTAGATAACATTTGACTGGGGATAATGACAGTCCTTTGGTACCGAGATGTCAAGAAAGAAAGTATCTCTGCGGTACCACAGTTCTGAGGCTGGGTACCAAAATCTCTCAGGTACCTGCAAAATTTGTCGATGGTTTGTGGGCCACTCTTAATATGTGGTCAACTTCCTCTGGGAAAGCAGAAACTACAGTATCTTCCATGCAGTCAGTCGAAGTTTCTGCACATCCGGATGAAACACGGTACCGTTGTGTATCGTCAACAAGTTTGGTATCAACGGTAAACTCCAGTACCAATGTTTCGACAAAGCGAGGAGAGGCGAGAACCATGGCTGTCTCGGCCACCAAGGTGTTATCAATATGACCCTTGAGTGGTCCTGTCTTATCTTCGAGATCACCTTTGTTATGAGAGAGAACGGTGGAAAAGTGTAGAGGAGTGATCCTGTCCATTTGTGCAGGAAAGCATCCCCCAGACTCATTCAGTCTGTCTTTGGATGAGAGCAGTACATCTTGCATTTCTTGTTGTCCTCGGATGCAATCTATGGTACCGCCCATAGATTGAACAAATTGTAGGTTACAGCGTCGTGCAGCTCCCACTCATGACAGGACATTGGAGCTTGACTTAAAGCATCTGCCCACGTATTGTCTGGTCCTGGCACATGTATTGCTCATGCCGTTATCCCCTGGAGAGGCACCAGTTCCAGAACTGATTGTTTGTTTCAGAAGCACAGTGGAGTGAATCCCTCCTTGTTAGTTTCAGAAGCACAGTGGAGTGAGTCCTTCCTTGTTTGTTGATATAATACATTACAATTGTATTGTCTGTTCTCACTTGCACTGCGAGACTGTGCAGGTGCACTTGAAAAGCTCTGAATGTCTTGATGACAGCAAGAAACTCCAGAACATTTATGTGTTGACGTTTTTCCAACAATGTCCAGTGTCCCTTTACAGATACATTCTGCATACGTGCTCCCCAACCGTCCGTGGAAGCATCTGTTATGACAGATACCACCGGTGGATCTGTAAAAATGGTATATGCCTTAGGACATTTTCTGCCTTCAACCACCAGACAAGAGACAGACACACCTGCTTTGGAATTGTCATGTACTTGTTTTGATGGTGCAGAAGTGGACTGAAATTCCTTATGAACCAGTGTTCTAGAGGTCTCATTCTCAATCTTGCATTTTGGAGTCACCATAGTGGTCGAAGCCACCAGCCCTAAGGCCATTTGTATGCCTCTGGCTCTCACCCGTCGTGTTATGCCTTAGAGCACGGTGCATTTTTTGCCACCTGTCGTCTGGCAGAAAAACCAACTCTCTGGTCGAGTCCAGTATGGCTCCAATGAATTTTGCTGTTGTTTGTGGAACAAGGTGAGACTTCTTGAAATTTATCATCAATCCTAGTGCATTCAGTAGGCTTATTGTAGTCTTCAGGTGTTGCAAAGCCTCTTCTCCTGTCGAAGCAGCTATAAGCCAGTCGTCTATGTATGGAAACAGTACGATACCTCTCTACCACAGATATGCCGCCACCACGGACATACACTTTGTGAACACCCTCAGCACCCTGCTTATGCCAAAGGGAAGTACTCTGAATTGATAAGCTTATTTCCCCAACACAAAGGCCAGGTATCTTCTGTGCTCTTTTCTTATTGATATGTGGAAGTAAGCATCTTTTAAATCCAGTGTCACAAACCAGTCCCCCTTCTTCAGCAGTGGCATTATCGACGCCAAGGTTACCATTCGAAACCGCTTTGTTGTTATATAACAGTTGACACTTCTCAGGTATAGAATGGGTCGAAGGCCCCCGTCTCTTTTCAGTACCAGGAAGTATTTGGAAGAGAAACTCATTCCTAGTTGGGCATATGAGATCTTTTTGATTGCTCCTTTTTCCAACAATGTTGCAATCTCGTCTTCCAGTTCTGTGGACGAAGGTGTGATATGAATTCGCCCTACCGGTGGTAGTTGATGGAATTCTATCATATAGCCCAATCTCACTACCTCCAGCACCCATGAGCCTGTTGTTATCAAAGTCCATGTGTGGATGAATTTTGACAGTCTGCTTCCAAAGGGTTCTTTCTCTGTCCCACAACTTCCAATAGCTCCGTTGGTACCAATGCTGGCAATGATGTCTACGGAGGTGACGGTATCTAGCATCACCATGCTGTCGATACCAGCAGAACAGATGGTATTGACGGCGGTACCGACATTTGAGGTTTGAGCAAAGAGATTTGGATCTTCAACAGTAGCAATGACAGAAAGATGACGACGGTGCGTGAGTGAGGTATCGTTCATTTGGTTGTCAAACTCGCTGTTTTTGTTGGTCTTGCTGTTTCTTTTGATACTGAGGTTGCCTGAATTTAGACATCGGAAATTTCCTTGAAAGTTGTTGCTGTCCTGATGTTTGACGTTGTTGCTGTGTGGGAGTCAGACTTCTTGTTCTCACCACGTATGGTTGGTAATGGCGGTATCAATACCTGGAATATGATGATGATGGTACAGGGAACCCATACTTTTTGGCAGTAGTGTGCATTTTCTGTGTGTGTTCCAATTTGCTGTCTATACCTTCATTGACTAGACCGGCAGAGTCAAAAGTGAAGTCTTCAATCACACTCTTTGCTTGTTGAGACAGACTCAGAGACCTCAACCAAGCGTGTCTCCTCAAGGCTACTGCTCCAGCGATAGCCTTCTAACTACAGTCAGTAATATGTTTTGAAGTCGTGACTTGCTGGGAAGACAAATGATAGGCCTCACCATACAGAAAAGTGGCAGTCTTTCTCTCATCTTCAGGCAGCATATCTATGAACCTTTTCATCCTAGCCCATGAGCACTGCTGACAGGCACCCATACATGCTGCATAGTTCGAAATTTTAAACAGCAAGGCAGCATTTGAATAAGTTTTCTTCCCCAAATTGTCTAATTTCCTTCCCTCTCTATCAGTAGGTGGCACATGAAGCTTCTGGGATTGTCTAGATTGAGCTGCGTCAACAATTATTGAGTTTGGCTTTGGATGTTGAGTCAGCCATTCTTGATCACTGTCAATCAGACGGTACAGTGCTTCTATTTTCTTCGATGTCAAAGGAATAGAGGGTGGGGCATCCCATGATTTTTTAACAGTCTTTAACAAATAAGTCAATGGTGCAATGATAGACTGTACAGGTGCTCTATCATGCAGTTCCTGAAAAATAGGATCTTGGAGATCTTCTTTGTCTATCTCAACCTCAAGATTTAACGATCTGGACATTCGCAGTACAAGATCAGAGAAAGAACGGACATCATCAGTAGGTGATATATGTTTTGCTGTCGGCACAAAGTTTGTTTTAGACTGCTCAGGCATATGAGATATGTGAGATCCCTCAGACTACAACATAGAAGGAGATCTCGTCATACAGTACCGAGGAGATTGGTACCTTGTCGTGGATAGCTGTCCAGGAGAGACCACACTATGAAGTGAATGTTGCTGGACTCTTTCTGAATCTTTGTCATGTCTCAATCCAGACACTGCAGGCAACACTCTGTGACACGATGGAGTTGGAGACTTAGAAGCCGACCTTGGAACATGAGGTCGTTGACTAGTCTCCTCTCTATACCAATGGCAAGCCGGTGAGTCTTCCTCCCAGTATTGAGAATGCCTGCGTGCCCAATGAACATCATCAGTGCAAGGCGAAACATCCCTGGAATCAACAGAAAACTCCTCTTCAGGATACCGTCGATAACGGTACGGAGATGTTTCTCTAACGTAATGGTACCGATGAGGTGATCTCATGCGTGAACGTGACCACCTAGGGGCAGACCTTGGAGGCGATAGTGGAGTTCTACGCCGATGCCTCGGTGGTGAAGTCAACTCAACAAAATCACATTGTCTCAGTCTCGAGTGTCCACTATCAGGAGATCTCAACTCTTGGCAACATGTTACAGATCTTACCGAAAGAACTGGAGATGAATCCATGATCTCCCCCTCAGAAGCAACACAGACTTCTTCAATCTCACTGGATGGTACCGTATCTCTAGACACATCTTGAGCAATCACATGATGAATATCCTCCGTTTTGTCAATGGAGGTGTTTGGTACCATCGGAGATGGAGACTGGATTGGAGCAGGGCTGCTCAACCCTTTTAGATTTCTTTGAAGGCTCTTCTCACGACGAGTCCTTCAATTTTCTCTTTTTCAGTTTGTCTTTCTCACCTCAAACCATTTTCCTCGAAGGTGAGGTGGAAACATGCTTTTTTGGATCACTTTTTTTCTTTGTCGACACCAAGGGTTGGACAGGTTGCTCTCGATCCCGAGATTCTCCTGAATGGTGTCGACTTGTGGATGGTGTTGGTGATGTTTGGGCCATTTTAGCAGGCTGAACAGATTTTCCCGAAGTTGTGGGTTCAGAGGCTGACAGAACCTGCTCCCACAAAAGTGCCTTTAAAGGGGCTGCTCTATTCCTTCTTGTCTGAGAAGTAAA
Organism: Cyclura pinguis; assembly: GCA_030412105.1. NCBI lineage: Eukaryota > Metazoa > Chordata > Lepidosauria > Squamata > Iguanidae > Cyclura > Cyclura pinguis. The sequence goes on from CM059599.1 coordinate 343,759,641, forward strand.
CAATTGGCAATGCTCACAATTTGCCACATTATGGCCCTCACCCAGACAAAGGAGACACTCGGAATGACCGTCTTTGTCAGGGATTTTCCCTCCACAGATTTTGCAACATTTAAAAGTTGCCGTACAACAGTAGAGTCCAAATTGCAAAACACACTTGTAGTCCAAAACTGTGCACCGTGTCCGACCGATTGCCAAAAAACTGCCAAGAGATAACCAGAAACAAATTCAGTCCAAGATCAAAAAACTGTTAAATCTATCTGTCAGTATGAGAAAGGCTCCTTACTTGCTGCTACCGTGGCGGAAGAAAAGGAACTGACTGTTACTCAGGGAGAGGCCTTATATCCCTTGAGGATGTGAGGGATGGGCCAACTGCCAAAATGCCTGATTTTATAGAATCATAGAATCATAGAAATGTAGAGTTGGAAGAGACCACACGGGCCATCCAGTCCAACCCCCTGCCATGCAGGAACACCCTCAAAGCACTCCCGACAGATGGCCATCCAGCCTCTGCTTAAAAACCTCCAAGGAAGGAGACTCCACTACACTCCAAGGCAGCATATTCCACTGTCGGACAGCCCTGACCGTCAGGATGTTCTTCCTGAGGTTCAGGTGGAATCTCCTTTCCTGCAGCTTGAATCCATTGCTCCTTGTCCTGGTCTCTGGAGCAGCAGAAAACAAGCCCTCTCCCTCCTCTACATGGCATCCCTTCAAATATTTCAACATGGCTATCATGTCCCCTCTTAACCTTCTCTTCTGCAGACTGAACATACCCAGCTCTCTAAGTCTATCCTCATAGGGCATGGCTTCCAGGCCCCTCACCATTTTGGTCGCCCTCCTCTGGACCTGCTCCAGCTTGACCATGTCCTTCTTGAATTGGGGTGCCCAGAACTGGACACAGTATTCAAGATGAGGTCTAACCAAAGCAGAGTAGAGTGGTACCAGTACCTCCCTCGATCTAGACACCATACTCCTATTGATGTAGCCGAGAATTGCATTGGCTTTCTTGGCTGCCGCATCACACTGTTGACTCATGTTCAGCTTGTGGTCTATTAGGACTCCTAGATCCCTTTCACACGTACTGCCATCCAGCCACATGTCCCCCATCCTATATTTCTGCATTCCATTTTTTCTACCTAAGTGTAGGACCTTACACTTCTCTCTGTTGAATTTCATTTTGTTAGCTTTGGCCCAGCTCTCCAATTTGACCAGGTCATTTTGAATTTTGATCCTGTCCTCTGGCATATTAGCAACCCCTCCCAATTTGGTGTCATCTGTAAATTTGATGAGCATGCCCTCTATTCCTTCATCCAAGTCGTTGATGAAGATATTGAACAGCACTGGGCCCAGGACAGAACCCTGTGGCACCCCGCTAGTCACTTCTCTCCAGGATGAAAAGCAGCCATTGGTGAGCACCCTTCGGGAACAGTCAGTCAACCAGTTACAGATCCACCTGACAGTAGCTCTGTCCAGTCCACATTTTACTAGCTTCTTTGCAAGAATGTCATGGGGAACTTTGTCAAAGGCCTTACTGAAATCGAGATATGCTACATCCACAGCATTCCCTTCATCTATCAAGCTAGTAACTCTATCATAAAAAGAGATAAGATTAGTCTGGCATGACTTATTTTTGAGAAATCCATGTTGACTTCTCGTGAGTACCGCATTGCTTTCTAAGTGATTAGAAACTGACTGCTTAATGATCTGCTCCAGGATCTTTCCGGGTACTGACGTCAGGCTGACTGGGCGATAATTATTTGGGCCCTCTTTTTTTCCCTTCTTGAAGATGGGGACAATATTTGCCCTCTTCCAGTCTGCTGGAATTTCTCCTGTCCTCCAAGATTTCTCAAAGATTCTAGCAAGCGGTTCCGAAATGACCTCTGCCAGTTCTTTTAATATCCTAGGATGTAATTCATCTGGCCCTGGAGACTTGAATTCATCCAGTGTGGCCAGGTATTCTTGTACCACCTCTCTACCTATTATGTGCCTCATTTCCCCTGCTTCCTCACCTGCTCCCCAACCGCCAGGTTGAGCGCTTGTATCTTTCTGGGAAAAAACTGAGGCAAAGAAGGTGTTAAGTAGCTCTGCCTTTTCTCTTCCCCTGTTAGTAATTCGCCATCTTCTCTGCGCAGTGACCCTATCGCCTCTTTCTTTTTCCTTTTGCTGCGGACATATTTAAAAAAGCCCTTTTTATTGTTTTTAATGTCTCTGGCCAGCCTAAGTTCGTTCTGTGCTTTAGCCTTTCTGACCTTCTCCCTACATCTCCTGGCTACTTGCTTAAATTCTTCTTTGGTGGTTTCCCCCCTCTTCCATTTCCTGTACACGTTTCTCTTAACGCTTAGCTCAGCTGAGAGTTCTTTAGTCAACCATTCTGGTTTCTTCAGATGCCTTCCATTTTTCCTCCTTATTGGCACAGTTTTAGACTGTGCCTTCAGTATCTCCCTTTTAAGGAACTCCCATGCCTCCTGAACTCCTTTCTCTTTCACTATTCTTGACCACGGAATTTCAGCCAGCAGCTCCTTAAGTTTACAGAAGTCCGCTTTTTTAAAATCTAAGACGAGTGTCTGGCTACACTTATTTTCTCCTTTCCACTGAATGTCAAATTCCAATAGGGCATGGTCACTCCCCCCTAAAGATCCAACCACTTCTACCTCATTAACAAGGTCATCCCTATTGGTCAGGATCAGATCTAGAATATTTGATCCCCTTGTGACCTCTTCCACCTTCTGGACCATGAAATTGTCTGCAAGACAAGCAAGAAACTTGCTGGACCTTGCTGTCTTGGCAGAGTTTGACTGCCAACATATATCTGGGTAATTGAAATCTCCTATTATTACTGTATCTCTCCTTTTTGAATGCGCGGTCATTTGGTTGAGGAAGGCGTCATCAAGGTCCTCAGTCTGGGCTGGAGGTCTGTAGTAAACCCCCACCAGAATATCCCTATTGTTTCTCGCTCCCTTAATTCTTACCCAGATGCTCTCGACCTGGCTTTCTGGGTTTAAGTCATGGATCTCTTCACAGGTGAAAACATCCTTGACATACAAGGCTACTCCTCCTCGTTTCTTGTTTGGTCTATTTCTACAAAATAGGCTATACCCCTCTATTCCTACATTCCAATCCTGAGACTCATCCCACCAGGTCTCAGTGATGCCTATCAAATCGTATTTATTTTATTGTACTAGGAGTTCAAGTTCATCTTGCTTGTTTCCCATACTCTGCGCGTTAGCGTAGAGACACTTAAATCCCTGGGCCCTTCCTGCAAGTCCTGTACTATAGTTTCTACTCCTCCCACCCTTGGACGCTTGTACTACTTGGTCAATATCATTTGGGCCTTTTCCCCCTGCACTCGCCGAGTCTTTGCCCTGAATAATATTGTGTCCTTCCCCAGCAGAACTTAGTTTAAAGACCTCTTAATCCTCTGTGCAAGACTGTTTGCAAAAACATTCCTGCCAAGTTTTGTGAGGTGCAGCCCATCCCTTGCCAGAAGCCCCCGTTCATGGAAATTCAGGCCGTGTTCCAAAAACCCAAACCGTTGCCGGCGGCACCATGTGGGGAGCCAGTTGTTGACCTCTGCTATTGCCCTTTCCCTATGTGCGCCATATCCTTGAACAGGGAGAAGAGATGAAATGACTACCTGCGCACCAAGGTCCTTAAGCTTTGTCCCCATAATCTCATAGTCCTTTGTGATGTGGTAAAAGCTGCGCCTCGCAGTGTCATTGGTTCTGACATGAACCACAATGAGGGGCTTATGATCAGTGGGCTTGACCAGCCTGGTTAGCCTCTCCGTTATGTGGTTGATCTTGGCCCCAGGAAGACAGCAGACTTCTCCATTGAACTTGTGGGGTTTGCAACTTGCCGGTTCAGTTCCTCTGAGCAAGGAGTCCCCAACAACCAGAACTCGCCTCCTCTGAGGCTTGTCCGGGGCTCCTCGATGAGCAGGTTCCTCTAGGACTGCCTGGGCACTCTGCTGAGGCTTCCAGAAGGTTCCAAATGCTGTATTGTGCAAGCACGAAATACCCCATTGTGTGATTCACAGAGACTACGAAGAAGAAATATACATAAGACTGTGGTGTTAACATACCCAGCACTTCATCTGCGACTTACAGCTTGATCTTACGCAAATACATTTTCTTAAGCACGGGATTCAGTAGGGCTTACTTCTAAGTGAGTATGGACAGGACAGCAATCTTACTAGTTATGAACAGAATCTAGTATACACTCATCTATATGTAGATGCTGCAGATCTTCATAGGAAAATGGGCAGGACACAGTAACTGCTTAAACTGAAAGCACTATTTTTATTACAATTCTTCTTACACAAAATTATGTTTGCACAGTCAAAATTATTGCACTAATAGTATATTATTAGTTTACTTTGTCATTCCTGTTGACACTTAACTGCACTCACTTTTCTAATTACTGACAAATGACTTTTCTTGTGAAGTTTCCCCCAATTTGTATGGTAAGAGGCAGTCCAAACAACATTTGTCTCCTCTGCTCAATAAAAAGGCAGTTTTCAAAGACAATAACTAGACCCGGGCTATAAAGGAACACAACAGACAATCTTTTCTTTCTATAACCCTTGGGCTGACTACGGGACCATATATAAGAGAGTAGAATCAAAAAATACTTTCTAAAATCAATTAAATATTCCAGTACAGAACAAGTTTTGGATTATACTCCAAATAAAGGAAAGGAATAATCACAGGAAACTATAGTCCTGTTTTGTGTGGCTGAATAGAAATCCCAGCAGGAAGGGTACCTTACCAGTGAAATAATATGTGAACATACAGCTCAAAATTTCAGCAAAGTTTGATGTGTCAAATTCACAAAGCCCAATACTGTAGTTGATCTTCAGAAACTTGTCTCATGCAGGTGTGGAACATCTTTGGCCATCCAGATGTTTTAGAGTACAACTTCAAGAAACCCTACACAGCATGGTCAAAAGTAAGAGAACATAGGCACTGTAGGCCAAATGTCTAGAGATCCAAAAGGTTTCTTGTTATCTTGTTGCTGCTGTTATTTGCCATCAAGTCAACTTTCACTTATGCCAACCACATGAATGAGACATGCCAAGAGTCCCAGTTCTCAATTGCTCTGCTCCGGTCTTACAAAACTCAGGGCTGTGACATCCTTGACTGAATCAATCTGCCTTAGAGTAGTCTTCCTTTTTTCCCCTACTGCTTTCCAAGTAGTGAGTATTATCCTTTCCAATGAATCATATCATCTTGTGGTATGTCCAAAGTATGACAGCTTCAGTTTAATCATCTTGGCTTCTAATGAAAGTTTAAGTCTGATTTGCTCTTGGATCCACTCACAGTGGTCCAAAGTATTCCTAGGATTCTCACCCAGCTCTACATTTTAAATGTGTTGAACTACTTCTTGTCTACTTTCTTCACTGTTCACAATCATACATAGAAATCAGAAGTACTATGTCACGGATGGTTCTGACTTTGATATTTAATATACATATCTATTTCCTAAATAGCTTCCTAAATACTGAAGTAACAAGGATTAAACCCTATATTAAGATTTGCTTAATTAAAAAAAAAACAACTGTAGGATTTAAGAAATTAAGAAACTCTAGGCACTTGAAACACTGCCCAGTCTTCCTTGTCTCATAGGCCAAAGATCATCTAGTACACCTTGGTAAGTGCTCTAATATGGGTTTAAGGACATCTCTTGAATAAATGGAATCACAAAGTCCATAGCGTTTCAGCTTTTAAGCTAAAGGCTTGAGCTCCATAGGGTACCTTACAGCAATGGTAAGGCTTGTGACTCTGCCAGCACACTTGAATAAGGGTGCAAAATGTTGAAATCATTTGCAGCTTTGCCTAATAGCTCATTCTTTTGTTCCTTAAAGCCTAAACCACACTAAAATGATACTTAGGAGACTACAGAGTCAGCAGAGACTGCCCTAGCAAGTACTACAATGGATTCCATGATTCACACTACCGATCTATCACGATCAGCACAAAATGGAAAGAGGAGAACTATTCTCACACACCCTACAATTAAGTGCAACATAAACTAATTCATTAATTAACTGAAACTGCAGTATATTGTTTGTAGAAAATTATCACTGCTTTCATAAACTAAACATAACTAAGCAAGTAGGAGATTAAAACATGTTGATAAAACCTGCATTGCTACTGAGCTTATTTTAATACTTTGCGTTTTAAAAATTGTAACTTTTGCTTTTAAAAACTGTATTAAAAATCAAGACACAGTTATCAATTTACCCGTTGCATTTTCTGTAACAGGTACAGAAGAAGTACATCAATTACAAAAATCCAATGTAAATCCTGTTGGACATGGACGATGGCAGCACACCACAGGCAGGTGAGAAAGACCATGCATGGCTGGACATGCAACTGTCCAGGCCAGCCTTCCCAAGCACACACCTCTGAAGACACTGCATTCCCCTCCCTTTAGTCAGGCACTGAATAAACAGGCTGTTCTAAGCGGGTGGCTTATTCCTCTTAAGGACAAGGATGACAATTTGTCCTATCGCCTCCATGGCTCCTGAGAGACTTGGGTAAAAGTGCCAATATAAGGGATCAATACCAAAGTATAGTCCACCAATAGGATTCCAGCTCTAATGACTACATCTTACTTTTAATGAGGCACAGATCACATTCAGGGCTTCCTTGATTTGAGGATGATGAGATCCATGCACCAGTTCTTCACAGATCCATATGCCAAGGCTACAAAGAGCAACACATCTGCAAAACAACGTTAAACAGTAATATAGAGTCTAAAGTTTGAAGTTTGTTTGCTATGAGTGGTATTAAATGTATAAGAATGTTAAGTGTATACTAAAAGTATGGTCAGGTAAATAAAATGGAAGTTTTTCCCTAAAATGAATATTTAGTGTTGTATCTAGTAGTGTGCTTCCAGCAAGGGAAAGTCATTTGAGGCTCCTACCCACAGAACAGAAAGGGATATGTTTTTCACCCATGCCTCTTCCAGCCTACTATACCACCTCCCAAGCTGAACTAAAAACTCTCCCAACCAGAGCATTTTGGCAGGAAAAATCACCTTCTATTTAGCATCAGAAGCTTCTACTGGAGCAAAGAAATTTTCATCAGAGAACACCACATACACATAAACATTGTCAGAGGGACACAACATACAATGTTAGAACTTACATTCATACATGATATGTACTACTACTTTTCAGTGATTTGCTTCATTACTATTACATTACCTCCTTTTGTAAAAAGCTTGGTGCTGTTACTATGATTTTTTAGAACCCTAGTATTTCAAGTTATATAATTTTAAACATTTAATTGAACACATCAATTAAACTATTTGCCAAATATTCTGCAATGATCCTCATCTGCACACACCTTGCAGGTCCAGATGGTTCCTCTCTTGCAGAACTTAATATTGTTTTGATGATCAGTTCCTAAAGAAAGATTACTCAAAATCAGTCACTGAATAAAAAGTTTATTATATCACAGAAAAAGTTCACAGAAATACATGGAAGGACTGAAAACTCTTGGTTTGTTTACACTGGCAAGACGTAGTGTTCATATCACAGGGATGTTCTAGGGCAGTGCTACTCAAAGCGGTGGTTCCCAGACTAGTGCCAGTCCCTGATGACTTCCCCAGAAAGAAAAAAGTAATTGTAGCCAGCAGGCACAGATTAGGCACATAATGGGAAATAATAATTGCTGTTCTCCAATCACACAGACTGTTAAGCACTATTCTAGCAAACAAAGTATCCTTTGGTATTTCAGCCATACATTCTTCTGCCTATTTTGGATCTCTGGCGTCAGTAGCTTTGACTACAATATCACTGTCTAGCTGCAAAAATGGTCCCTTCTCATGCAGTGAGGATTCTCAAATTATAATGTCCCTTTCTAAAAGAAAAGGAAAGGAAAAACACAAACTCAATTATTAGGTCCAAACCTGCAATATCATTCAGATAATGACAAACCAGAATTTACTGTTGCATCATCATCCTGTCAGTGGGACTTATTTCTGGGCAGGCATGCATACGACATGAATTTGAACGTGTTATGAGTCACTAATTCAGATGGAACAGATGTCTTTAACCATGAAAATAATAAAAATCACACAGAGCACTGCAGAACCCACCTTAACTTCTGTAAACTGAGACACAACAATGTCAGGAGTGTTTGGATGCAGAGCTGGTAGTTCACAGTATAAATTTGGAAAGCAAACCAAAGAACCTAAGAGAACTTGTGCTTCTACTCTTGGTGCCTAAGATAAAGATATGAACAGACTATAAATAAAGTTTAGTCTCCATCATCAAATGAAACAAAATTTAGATACCAGTAACTGCATGTCTTTTTTCTCACCCTTATGTTTACCTCTCTTAATACCCCTCCCCCCTCTTTATTCCTATATCCTCAATTTTCCTTCTCCTGCTTCCTAAACTGTTTAAATTTAGACTGCAAATACTCAGGGTAGGGACATACTGTGCAAAAGGGCCAACAGCCAGCTGAGACAACTTTAGGCCCGCTAAAGCTGTGCTGAATCCAAACCTTGGGTCCTTTCAGAACAGGTGTGTCTCTGGCTGACAGACTGGGACTCATTGTTTTCCATGTGTTGGAAATAACTCAGGCCAATGTAACCTTAGCCTAACTTTGTGTTGGCACAGGAGCTGTGTCTCTGGGCTGAGCAAGGTTTAGATGTGGTATAATTTGGCTCCTCCTCCACCTGACTCCCTTCTTTCCCCCCTTATTGGCCGTTCCGCCAGCTGATCTCAATCCTTGTAGCAGCCGACCTCTCAGCCGGTTGACCTCTATGACCAGCTTGCACAGGGGGTTATGCCGACTTAAGGGGAGTTCAGTTGGTTTAGGGCCAGCTTAGCCAGCATAAGTGCTTTATGCCTCATTCTAACCTGTTCCAGCCAGCCTGCCTGCCTGCCTATCTTTTGAGTTAGGAATGCACTGTTTTTTTTCCTAATATTTTTCTCTGAATTTCTGATAACTCTATATAAATAACAATACTATTATGTCAGACAAATATATAAAAGTATAAACTTGTAAGACTATGTGTCAACAAGGTAAACAGTGAGCATGTAAGCCATTTGTACCTATCATACATAGGTTTTTAATAATAATATTGTATATTTATTTAATACACCATGTGCTGAGTTGATTTTAGGACAAAAGACTCGCTACCAAGAGGGATCTTAACAAATAAATCCTGTAGTCATATTATCACATTTCAGAAATTTAAACAAAGACAGATTGTTTGTACGTTTATATGTTTTGTACAAAATAGTAGCAATAGCTGAAAATACTTACATTGAGAAAAGATGATGCTGCCACTCTGCCAGCTGCCACAATGAAGTCCATGATAAGCATAGTAGCACCAGGCAAACCAAGTGAAAAGAACTGAGGCGAACAGTGCTTGATGATTGTATTCACAATATCCTTGGAGACAAAGAAGCATATACCGTATTTGCTGGCGTATAAGATGCACTCATGTATAAGACGCACCCCATTTATACACTGGCAAGTACTATTTGCTGGCATATAAGACACACTGGCATATAAGACGCACCCCATTTTCAAACAGTATGTTTCAGGGAAAAAAGTGAGTCTTAAATGCCAGCAAATACAGTAACTAACAAACATATTGCTTACATTTTCAACTCTGTTTAAACCTTTCCCTGCTGCAGCCAAAGAAAATGTTTATAACCTTATCCACTGATATTATTTTAGTTCTCTAATGTTTTCCAGAATAAACAACTCTATTTCTCTTCTCAACTGAAAAGGATGGGGAAAGAAGGGCTCTTTGAGTTCTATGTGAATATACTATCGCAAAGTGGCAAAATTCTGAGAGATTTGTCTAAAATGCTAATCGGTCAATGAAGGTCAATGTTTGTGGTAGCATTACTGTTGCAAATATATAAAGAACACAGTGGGAGCTGCTCTAGTAAAGACTTAACATCTCTATTGTGCTCAACTGCAAGATCAGACAGAGCCCAAAAGCGGAAGTCTCTAAGCAATTTGCCTTTTTAACAAGATCTGCAGGACTGCACTACTGAACAGTCATACCAGTTCTCCACCAATACAAACAATGACCAAAAAGACAAAATTTGACTTGACTTGGAATGTTTTTATTACATATGTATGACATACATCATTCACTTGTGGCTTATCTGAAGCCTATGCCAAGTACTAGTTCAGTCCTTTTTGATCAGTTTCTGTATTTCTGGTTTGATGATACAACAATACTATCATCCATTTATCTCAGATACTGTAAAAGCTTATTGCTTAATGTTATTACACCAAAGTATTAATTAAAAAAAAAAAGGGAAAAAAGAAAAAAAATGCTAAGGTAGAGTGAGCTTGCTATGCCACGGTATTTCATTCCATGTGCCCACCCCAGCCTTACTTCATAGATGTAGCAATTTTTTACTGATTCTAACTAAATGTGGTCTCACCACTGACACAGGCCCATCTCGTGAGGAAATGTGAGAAGGTTTTCTTGGCAGCTGCTCCCAGGCCCCCTCACTGGTCTCCTTTTGCTGCCAAGATTTTTTTTATTATTATTCATACATGCACTTGGTTCATTCTGCAATTTTATCTGTATTATTTTTTTTATAATGTCATTTCTTAAAAATATGATTTTAAAATACTAGTATTTTTAATTATAGCTAATTTAATTTTAATCAGGTTTTTACTGTATCTTGCTTTAACCTTGTGGTAAGCTGTGGGATATAAAAACCAACCAGCCAAACAACTAACCAGTCAACCAGATTTTTAAACAGTTTGAAAGAACTCTCTCCCCTTTTCACTTTATAATTTTTGGCCCACTAATGATTTTCTAAATATAATGAAATCTTCTACACTCAAAGTTAAAGTATTGCCGCAGCTGTACTATTTTTGTCCTTGAAAAATATTTTGTATTAAAATGGAATCACAGCAGAAATCCATTAGTTGCTGCATGTTCTTGTATTCTTAACAACATTATAAAACACAGATTTATATTTAACACACAGTTACATCATATTCAAATTCCTTTTCATTTTGGTTCTTTGGGCTTCTGTTTATGCTTCTATGAAGCTTATATTACAAACTAGTCCAAACATTTTGTGGCTTTGCCAAAATACTAGAAAGAAGCCAGGAGCATACCTGCCTAAGACTTCCTTGGGCTCATTTCTATCATGATGGCTTTTTCCAAAATACTAATCTCCAGGAGATTAGTAGTATTTCATACTGTTAGGAGAGTATATCCCAAATAATTCAGAGCATATCAGACTTTCAGTTTCTAAGTTTAAATGACTCTTGCCACCATATTACATGGTTCCCTATCATGTAAGGAATGCTGTGTTCCAAGTTCCATGTTGCTTTTCATGTTGCAGATTTTTTGGCCCAAGACTCTGACAATTTAATCTGAAGATTAAGCAGGGGGGCTGCAGGAAAAAGAGGAGAGGACTCCTATGTCTCTATGTTGTATGAAAGAAGAGATTTCAGCAGGCTCCAGCTCCTGAAATTCCCTCTTCCACACACCTATTAAATGAAGAGGAGCTCAGTTCTCTTTTTTATAAGGTTAGGGCACAGAATAACAATGATACACTGGGATTTTGGTAAGTAAAACAGAACAAACTCCAGTCACAGATGGGACTAAATCAGAAAAGTCAGTGGTTCAATTTTGGTAACAACACTTACCAGAATATTAAATGCATATAAATTCCATTAATACACTAGCCAGGATTCTGTACAATATTGACCAGGAGACAGCAACAATGTTCCAATGGCCCTTCTAGCTGCAGTTCTGGTTGGAAGGAAGTGGAGCTATACCCATATGCTAACTTGTCTTTTAGCCGGCTGGCCACATTGAGGGCAAATAAGAGTTCTGCATGTGTTAAGGGCATATTGTACATTTCCCTATGCAAATATGTAAACAATATAGTGACAGGTGTAACCAGAAGTGAATTCCGGACAATGTTTTCCAATGGTAACTAAATTATTGTCAGAATTCCTATGTTTATCTTAATAAGAGGTTGCAACTTAGACTCCTTCATATTGGCCTCTAATGGTGATCATTTAAATTCTCATTCTGTTCTGACTATAGTCACCAACAAAATTGTAGTTCATTATCCTCTACTGACTTATTTTGAAAAGTCATCTTCTGAAGTTCAAAGCAAACCTTCTTTGGGTTTGGGCCACTAACATTTCTTCATCCTTGGATTATACTGACATTACTCTAGATGGTTCTAATCTTATGGATTGCTCATCTGCACCTGCTAGAGAATATTTCCTTCACTAGCTTCTAGTCACTTTCAAAAAGAGTAGGCTCTAATAGGAATGTAGGATTTCTGTGCATGGGATAATCTTCAATTATCCTGAAAAAAAATAATTCTAAAACATATCCACAGGTATGAATTACCTGAAATATATGCACAGGAAATAATGTGTCTTGCAGATGTTAAATATTTAGTTAGACAAAAGAAGTCAACTGTAGCACAAATAAAACTATAGAGGTACACTTTCTTCTGAAATGTAAATCTCTTTTAATTCTCTAAGAGAAGATGAAATCTGAATAGGATTACTGGCACTAGAGTCTCATTATTTGCCAATGACCTGTAGATTTCTGGGAAGTTATCCTATTCAGCAGGATGACAGATTCTTGGCAATTAGGCTGAAAAAGGCATTGCTTTACCAGAACTGTTATAAATTGGTAATTAGATTGTTTTTCAAGGAGTAGAAACTGCACACATGAGACAAAACTTGCCACATATAATGTATAATTATGAATTATAAACATAGAATTCTGGATAGCTCTCACAGACAGATGAGGCAGTAAACCCGAATATGGACTGTACTACTTTAGACAGTAAGTGCAGCCCACATAACTGAATGAAGTTCTTTGTTTTTAAAAATTGTCACATAGCAAATGAAGTCTCAGAGAAAGAAATAGTTTAGAACAGCTGATATCTAGTTTTAATATACAGGAATTTTTCAAATTTTATTTGATATGGAGTCCCCACATGCAAACCAAAATAGCACACAGCAAACAGGGATTTATCACGTCACCTACTGCTTCCAACAGCTAAGCTTCATTAAAGGACCATTCTGAAACAAATGGTTTCCAAACTGTGTTCTGAAAACTCACAACTCTCTGGTAAAGACATGGGTATACAAAAGGTTCCGAAAGGGTAGAAAGACTGAAAACCACCAGTTTAAAACAATATCATTTATTATTATTGAATCCAAAATAGAGCTAGATAATCCTGAAATACATGTTTACAATATGTACTACAATAAAAGTCATTAAAATCGGAAGGGGGAAGGAAAATGTCTTACCTGGTCAACATGGAGCAGCCCACAGTGCATTATATTATAGAAATGTGTTAAGAAGTCCCTGTTCGGGGAAACATCTTGTCTTCGCTTCATTGTATTACAAATGAGTTTATAAGCATGCAATTTGCCTTGCTTGTACTTATCACTCAACATGGTTGCCTAATATTTAAAAACAAAACAAAACAGAATATTAGCAATGTCCTTAACTGACACTTCTTTTCAGACAATTTATACAATTACTCTTTTTTTAACAGGATCACCCATAATTTACCTTGAAAAGCCAGGGAGTTAGAATTCTCAAAGGAGGTATTAAAACTGGTGGAGAAGGTGACGTCATGTTATCAGTTGAAATGCCAAGATTATCTCTAATCTGTAATAATTTCAAAACACAAAGGCAACCCAAATGAAGGCAGTTTCAATTCTACTTCAAAAATAAAGACTTTTCAGACTGAATTAAGGGAAACATTAAATTCTACAAATACCTTAGCAAGATTTTGCCAGAGTTCACAAAGGTAATCAAAAACTTGAGCATGTATTTCAGGGTCCATAATGGAATTGACATCCCCTAAAATTCCTAGCATTCGTCTCCACATTACAGTAGCTACATCTGCATGCCATCCTGTCAAGGTTCCTCCGGCCATCACACTACAACATTCAGATGGAAAGTCACTAGTTTCTGTAACAGGAGAAAAACATACAATCAGCCCACTATTTTGCCAGGTTCAGGGGGAGAAAGAAAAAAAAGTTCTGTTGCAAAAGAAGATATCTGCAAACTGTTGTAAATGAAGAGATTAGTCAAAAATAATACTAGAGTGAGTGTTAAGTGTAAACTGCTTATTAGAAAACATTCCCATAGGGAGAGGAAAAGTAATTACCATCATTTTTAAGCTGTAATTTTTGGTTGAGAGTTCCTGAATACTTACTTATTTGGATAGTAATATCAATTTATTTTTTTTTGGCATCTAGGCAAAAGCCAATGACAGTTTATAAAAGAAGCAGCAAATGTGTTAGAATCACCACTGTTCATCAATAAAGATTCTCTGGTCCAATTTACATATTTAATAACTAAGATAAAACTCAACTCAGTGAATAACAGGAATGGACTAGCCCATGCTTCCTAAGGATCCTCTTACCCTGCTCTTTGTTTCTTAAATTTAATATAATCATGCAGAGGTAAGTATATACACAGAATCCTTCATATTCCTATTCAGGTGTTCCTCAGAAAGTGTGTGGACTTAAAATGAGAAGGAACCAGAGGATAAATGCAAGCCCTAGTTTCAATATCCTGGATATGCCAGTTCCTTTTTTTTTTAATTAACCTTTGTGGATTTAGCATGAAGAACTATAGGAAGATTCTAAGCATGTTCTAAAAATATTCAGAATCTTCTTCAGATCTTTGCTCAAAGCCTCTTCCCACAGGCACAGGGATGCTGGGGCAAATGCATGTAGCACTGCTCCCCACTCTATATTCTCATTTTGACCACCTGAACGGAAATCATGCCAAAGCCTGGAAAAGTCAGACTACAGTCCCAAGAATCCCCTAACTGCAGTTGTCTCCAACATCAAGTATTAGTTCTTAGCATGAAGGGTCATTCTGTGGAGGTGCAGAGGAGCAATCCAGAAGCACATGTGGTATCAGCCTTATGCCAATCAAAAGGTGGGAATTATGAGATCTTGGATTCATGTTGAAGTGCTCCTCTGCACTATTCAGAAAGTAACTCTTCCAAGCTGTGGTTCACACACAAACTGAATATATGTACTCTTCACACCATGATTGTACACTGCTAAATGAACTTTCTGGATGTGTGCATTAGACAGTATACATTTATGTATTAATAATACGGTAATTCAAAAAACATGGCAGGCAGCTGCAGCAAACAAGATATAATCCCATTCTTCTAAACCGTGTCATGTTTTCTCAGCTTTCTGACCAAGTGAACAGGGTATGTGCCTGTCTGAATTATTCATGTCCTTAAAACATGTATTTACATTCCACAAGACAATTTAGAGTAACAGACAGCAACTTTTAAAAACTGGTAAAAGGATTCCAAATAGCCATCTCTGAAGCTACTCAATATTGAAAATACTAAGTCCTGCACAGAAAATGAAAGAAAAAGTATTTTTGCTACTTAAGTTATTGCCTAGATCATCTGGTGTCTGTAAAACAGAGTGGTGGAGCTTCTCATCCAGCTGTAGGTCTTTCTGTTCATTGTGGTCTGCACTCAAAGTAGCAGGTGATGGAGTTTGGGACCGTGATCCAAGGGCAGATTGGACTGGCGAAGCACTTTCAGAACCTGCAATGAAATTTCATCTATCAGAATAAAAAGTGCACTGATTTGCTAGTAGTAGTAACACAATGCTGAAACACTTCAAAACAAGTATCTGGAATGTTTTTTTTTTTGGGGGGGGGGGATACCATTTTCCATGATTCTGAAGAAGATTCTTTTCCTACTCTGGCAAATTCCTTCCATCTAATCTGAAAGAATGTAATGGTGGGAAGATCTCTCTCTCTTCCCACCTTCACAACACATGTCCACTCTGAAGCACAGAGGAGCACAAGAGGATTTGTTTCAGGCAAAATAACTACCTATACAGGGGATAAGGGGTGTGTGTGTGTGTGTGTGTGTGTGTGTGAAAGAGAGAGAGAGAGAGAGAGAGAGAAACTCCTCTCATTTAGTCTTGGCTTACAGCAGAAAGAAAGAGTTTTATGCAAAAATCTTCAGAGAGCTCCTTTCTTCTTATTTCCGTGGCTTTTAAAGCCTGTTTCTTCTTAAAATGTTCATGGGACAAAAACGTGAAGATGTGAAGGGGTACAAAATTAGTAATTAATCACTGGTAATCTAGACAGTTAAGACTGTGAATACTATGAACATTTACTTTGAAATAAAACATACTGAAAGCAATTCTAGCGGAAGGTTTTCTTGGTCCCTCAGCCATCCATAGCTTGCTTGGTGAGGACGCAGAAGAAAGCCTTCTCAGTGGCTGCTCTCATCCTCTGGAATTCCCTTCCATGGGAAGCTAGGCTGACCCCTTGCTGTTTTCCTTTTGCTTGCTGGCAGACACAGTCCTATTCAAGCAGGCTTTCAATGTATGAGCAGGTGATATTATGATGTTTTATTTATTTTTTGAAAGTCTTGTTTGTTTTTATAATGACTTTAAATTGTTTTTATATTGTAAACATTTTTAATTTTTTTGGAAGCTGCTTTAGGTACCACTTTGGGAGAAAGGCAGCATACAAATACAATAAATAAATAAAGTGATAACTAATGAACAAAATAATAATCCTACATATGTTTACTTCTGGAAAGAACTCATTCGGAGATTAAAATCCTAAAATACTCAAGACTATAGTAGTCCTAATTGGCTAACTGAATTTGCCTTACCAACAGTCACTTTTTCCTATAAAACTAAATATGGTTTCTTTGTTCCTTCCTCTTCCTGAATCTCTCATTTTGTTTCCACTAATACATTTGGTCTTCTTTTGCCAGAAGGTCTACACTTAAATACTTGTTATATGAGAGCTAAGATATGTTGTTTTCTTATTTTTTGTACTGCACATATCCCTGAAAACTTCTCTGTTTCTCTAATTGCTTCGTTTGTATAATTTTATTTCTCCAGCTTCTAAATAAATGCCCCTCCATACAGTGATTTAAAATTTCTCAAAATGTTGAAGCCATGGAGAAAACAGATTTCCCCATTTTTTTTTTTTGGGAAAAAAATGAAATTTTTGGAAAAATTGGGGAAAATGTGATAAAAGTATCCTTTACCGATTGAAAATCATTTTGTTACATTAGAAACATATAGCGTATTATACAATTTTCTTTGGCATAATATTATCATGATGCATATGTTTAAAAATATAGTTCATACCATAGTTACAAACTGAATTCCCTTTTTAAAACACTTATTTTTGTTACAAAGCTACAAGGACCTGAACTGTAAGTAACTTCTTTGGTTTTGTCACTTGTATTTGGAGCAAGCAAAAATCCCACAGTAAAAACAGAAGAAACCATCAACATTATTTAAACTGAGGAAATGATTTTGTTAGTTTTCTATAGCGTCAAGCACTCATAAAATACTCATTCCAATCAAAAGATCTAACAAAAGACTACCAAGAGCAGATACTGTATACTGTCTTACATAAAAGCCTTTCTCTTATATAGTTTTTAAAATGATTTTGGGGGAATAAATATATAAACACTTTATCTTAAACCTTTTATCCATCATTCTGAAAGAAAATATTCTAATGTTTATTCCATTTTTTTCAATTTTCATTTTTTTCTGGAGAAAAAGAAGTTTTGAGAAAAAGAATAGGAAAAAACTAGCTTTTCTCAACATTTTCTGGATTTTTTCCAGACTTTTACATCTCTACCTCCGTATCATGTATTTTATGTGTAAGTGTGTGCACAATAATAGGAAGAGCACAGTTCTGATTCCAGCATCCGCTATTTGATTACTGGCTTCTCAAATACTATTTTGGTTTGTGATGGTGAGGAACAGTGCGTAGGTTTTGAAGAAAGTTCAAAAATGTACCAGAAGATCTGGACTTTCCTAGCTCAGTATGAGTTAACAGAAGGGGTGGGGGCAGTTCTACTTTGCAGCATTGTTGGTGAGCCTAATTAACTTAACCTAAGGTGGGCCACTAAGGAGCTGCACCCACGAAATATTATATGTACACCATGAGGTTATTAGTCTTTAAGATAACACAGTAATTTTTGTTCCACTGTAACGAACTAGCATGGTTAATTTTCTGGAAATTGGCTGAATTACACATAAACTAGGAGAGATGTCAGATTCTTCTGTGTGAGTGCTGTCTCTACTCAGTTTCACCTGTAATAGTTGCTGCTTCAGCAGACAGAGGTTGTTGATTGAGACTGCTGGTTTCAGAATCAATATGGAGTGTAGTTAGACTAGCCACTTCTTGCTCTTCAGCACTTTGCTGAGGTCCCAAACCTGCATCAGATTCTGTAGACGTTGTGCCACCTTCAGGACATAAGCTGAAATCTGCAGTTTGTAAAACACACACACACAAAAGCAGTAAGGCCCACTGCTCAGATTAAAATCATAGTTCAGAAATATTTCAGAAACACAGAACTTCCAGAGATAGAGCATGTTTGCTACCTTTCATTCTGCATTTAATGTCTATGAGTTTAAGTCATCAACAAATGCAAATTCCAGCAACACTATCTCAAGCTACTGCAGGGGCTGGAATGGAACTTGTCTTAGAGAACTAAGCCAAAGCAAGTGAGATTGCTTAGACATGTGAGATTAGCAGACTAGAATGCTTTCCCACAGTCAAAGATCATTCTGAAGTGTTGGGTTCCCTGAACTAAATGAAAGAATTCTTCCAAATGAACCCATATTGCTGTAGGCAAGGCAGCACAAGGGACGTATCTGTAACATTGATGACATACGCAGGAACATAGTCTCTTGGGATGAGACATGGCCATATGCGCATACCTTCCCCTGCTTTCTTGACTGCACTGTTTAGTTGTGTGCATTTTATTTACATCTAAATGCACATACTTGTTCAGCTAAATATACTTAGAGCCAAACACACTTGCAACCCCCATACAGATTTCTGTGTTCAATGAACAAAGCTCAAAGAGATAGTCCATGATCCATGCATTATGTGTTCCAGATTAGTTCGTTAATGTATTAATGAAACCTGTTCACATTAAGGGTTGCATCCAGTGGTGTGCCTCCACTGATGGAAGGCTTTTTGATCCAGGGAGGGCTCCTGTCAGCAGAAGAAGGAGAGAGAACATTAGTACTAATACTTCCTGCACTCTGCTGCCCCCTGCATCCCCCAATCTACTGCTGGGGTTTGGGAGATTTTGTAATAGTGGTGGGTGGGCCATAGGGAGAGAAGAGCATCTGAAAATCACCTCACTCCATATTCCTGTGATTATCTTCTGCTGGATCAAACAGCCTTCCAATAGCAGAGAGCGAGACAGACTACTGGCTACAGCTCTAAATCTTTTCAAGTTTGTGTAAAACTTTTTTTTATTAAAAAAATAAATATGCAGTACATATTACAGTTCTATAAAGGTCTTAACTGGGGAAATACTTGCTTTCAAATTTGTGGCCATCATACTGGAATGCGCTGAAGGAGTCAGAATGACTGTCAGAACTGACAAGATCACTGCTGCCTGCACTGGCCGGAGATGTCCACTCAGAAGGCACACCTGGGTCATCCACAGGGCGCATTTGGCTTTGCTTATTCAGTATATCAGGAAGATCTTTTGGAACTTCTAGACTTCCTGGGCTACTCCCTCGTCTTGTCACATTCTGGTTGAGGAAATATTTCCAATAATTAAAAAAAAAATTACACTCAGAAAAGCTATTTGTATTTCAAAGAAACAGGCTGCAGAAAACTAAATGATCTAACAATTACAATTTTAATTCAAATTTAATTTGCCTAAAATATTATTTCTGCAAATATTCTTTTTAAATCAATGTACTGTATTATTTCACCCAGTTTAATCTTCTGTTTTTTTTTTCTCATATTGAATTAGGCTTGAAGGCAACCCTTTATGGCTTTTTGTCATAATCATTCAAGCATATTAGCCTAGGGCTGTACAAAGCAGGAATGTATGTATGCACTAATACTGAACTGCAACGTTTTAAGTGCACATGAGGAGCATACTCTTCCAAGAGTTGCACATTTAAAGGATTTAAATAAAATTGCTTATTTTATAAATATTTTTTTAAAATCCATTTTAAATAATTACATTAATTATGTTTTAGGCTATTTAAATTTTTCAGTTATTTTATTCTTTTTGTTTTTTAATTTTTCTTATAAGCTGCCCTGAGATCTTTTTTATATAGGGCAGCGTAGAAATATTTAAATAAACAAATATCCAGAAAAAGAAGTGCTTTTATAGTTCACTCTAAAGTCAAAGGTCGATAACAACACAAAACTGGAATTTCAACTGTGACAGAAATGTAGAATATGTACATACATTTTAATAATTAAACAATAATTATGCCCATTCTATCTTAAAACTTATGCTGACGACTCCTTTTGCCTTTCTTCATTCTTTTCATGCAACCAAGCAAAGATCAAAAACCTAGAAGGATCATAGACAAGTACATGGCAAATCACACACATACAAGCAGAGAGAGAAAGAGAGACAGGAGAAAACAAGCCTACAGAGAAAGCCTGATCACTCAATCAAACAATAACATCAGGAGCAAACAATATGAGTGAGTGTGGACTGCTTCTCTGAATCTTAGAAAAATGGACATTTCTGGTATGTGACAAAATGGAACATCATTTTGTGGAAAATGCAGAGAAGCAATCATTACAAGATAGGCATACTAAAATCCAGAAGCCTTACATGTAGAAATGGCTGCTACTACAAAGTATACTGAAGTAGTCTCCTTTCAAAGACAGCTTCAACTGATTTATATTTCTTTACTTTGTAATATTTTGGTGGCACAAATACTTCAAGTAGAAGCTGTAATGAAACACTTGCTGAAAAGGTTACTAGAATAGCCACTGTGTATGTAGAATGAGCTGTTAAATCAACGGATGATGGAATTTTTGTCAAATTAAAAGAAACAGAGGCACAGGCTTTGGTCCAGTGCACCAACATCAATTTAGGCACACACGACCCCGAGAAAGTAGGAGCAAAGGACACGAATAAAGCATCTGTTCTCCTGAACTTCTTCATCTGAAGAATCTAGACTGTTAAAGCTCATTTCACATTTAAACTATGCCATATTTTTAATGTAGGTTGAGTTGGTTTGGGACAAAAAGAAGGCAAAATAATAACTATTTCTTTATATGCTTTTAGTTCAGTTTAAATTAGTTGACTCCTTTAATCTGTATTTTAATCTGTAGATTGTTTAATATATTTTTAGCTTTAAAAACATTTGAATTATTCACGTTGTTTTAAATCTGTTAGTTTGCTTTTATTGTACATTGTCCTGAGATCTCTGGATAAAGGGTTGAGATATAAACATTTAAACAAACAAACAAACAAATAAATAAAATGAGTGCTTGCCTGAATCACCACTGACCTGTTGCTGTTATTCTCCAGACATGATCAAACAATAGGTATTACCCTTCTACCACACAGCAATCAAATTGTCAGTCTGGTTATTGCGCCTCCTCAACCCTGAAAAACTGATTTTGGGCAATTCTGGAAGGTTCAGACAGGAATCTACATCTATTTGATTGAGGTGTAAATGGTTTAGACAATCTAAACCCTTCGACAGATGAAAGGAAGAAAATTTTGGCTTGTAAGTCTCCACCCCACTTCTGTTTGTTTTCTGCAGAAACTGACATAGTTTTTCCCTTATCTATCAATAGTTTCTCCAATGCAATATTGTTCCAAATGTGTTTGTTGTGTGCCTTCAAGTCCTTTTCAACTTATGGTGACCTGTGGCTGGATAGCAGTATGTGCGAAAGGGATTTAGGAATCTTAATAGACCACAAGCTGAACATGAGTCAGCAGTGTGATGCGGCAGCCAAGAAAGCCAATGCAATTCTCGGTTGCATCAATAGGAATATGGTGTCTAGATCGAGGGAGGTACTGGTACCACTCTACTCTGCTTTGGTTAGACCTCATCTTGAATACTGTGTCCAGTTCTGGGCACCCCAATTCAAGAAGGACATGGTCAAGCTGGAGCAAGTCCAGAGGACGGCAACCAAAATGGTGAGGGGCCTGGAAGCCATGCCCTATGAGGATAGACTTAGAGAGCTGGGTACATTTAGTCTGCAGAAGAGAAGGTTAAGAGGCGACATGATAGCCATGTTGAAATATATGAAGGGATGCCACGTAGAGGAGGGAGTGGGCTTGTTTTCTGCTGCTCCAGAGACCAGGACAAGGAGCAATGGATTCAAGCTGCAGGAAAGGAGATTCCACCTGAACCTCAGGAAGAACTTTCTGACGGTCAGGGCTGTCCAGCAGTGGAATATGCTGCCTTGGAGTGTAGTGGAGTCTCCTTCTTTGGAGGTTTTTAAGCAGAGGCTGGATGGCCATCTGTCGGGAATGCTTTGAGGATGTTCCTGCATGGCAGGGGGTTGGATGGTCCCCGTGGTCTCTTCCAACTCTACATTCCTATGATTCTATGATCCTAATTAGAACTTATCACAGGGTTTTCTGGGGATGAGAATGTGTGATGAGCTCAAGGTCACCTACCGATCCTTGGTCTGCAGGGATGTAGTCCAATGCTCAAATCGCTACACCATGCTGCCTCTCTTCCCCTAGGTGACCCCCTGCCTTTAAAGGGATCTAGGCCAAATTTGCTCTGGGCCTTGGGTTTGCTTCTCAATGCCTTAGAGAGAGGGATCTAAGGGCCACAGTTGTAACTGCTTTGGGTTAAGCTAAGAACATTAACAAATCTTTTGTTGCATCTACCATAATTGCTGTGCCCAGCAGAATTTCATCAGCCCCTTACATAAAGAAACAAAATCAAGATCTTCAATATTAAAATATCATTCTAGAGAAATGAAGTCATCCTAAAGAAAGAAGCAGATAACACAGCTTGAAGAGCTACATCTCACATGATCTTTCAATTCCTGCCTCTGTTTTCCTACTGATCCTAGAAATACATCCCTCCCTCCTAGGTGCCTGGAGACAATGGCCAAGATAACATAAATATATCCCAGTGGAACATAAATATATCCCAGTGTAGGTTCTCAATTGGTGACTGGCAGCTAATCAACCAGTGGGCATCACCCTGAGTGCAAACATCAAGTCCAAGTGAAAGAGAGGCCTATTTGTGTGAAAGAACAGGTTGCTTACTGCAACTATTTTTTTGAGATCAAACCAAAGGTTGTTGGGCAACTATTGCAGATAGGTACAGCTTCCAAGAAGAGAAAGCAAGGTCATGTTGAATGGGCACCACCTCCACTGACCTGGAAGCAGCAAAGTTGAAGAACCTCTTCCCTTTTTAATCATAAGATCTCCTAGTAGAAGACCTGAAGAAACTCATGTAACTCTGGAGTCAACGCAGCCAGATTCTCCATGTTGACAACTGGAGTGGCTTAATGTGTGGATGATGTACTTGGCCTCTGGTGTGGGACAGAATGTCTGGGAGTTGGAGAAGCCACAAGTATTCCCTTTGGAAGACTTCCAGAAGTGCATAGGAGAGGCCTTTTTTAATAACAGGAAGTGAGCAGAAATCACTTTGTGTGATTTCTGTTCTGTTTCAAAAAAGGTCTCCTGAGACTGCGGGAACGTAAAATGTGGTGGAAATGCACACCATGACTGCTAGGGAACACCTGGAGGTATCTGGGGGCAAAATAATTTTTTGAAAAACTTTGCAAAAAAGTTTTTCAAATCCTTAGGGGCCCAGGGCAATTCCAAAGATGGCAGAATTGTTCTGCACAACATTTAGTGGGGGCATTTTGGAGCAATTTTGATTTTTGCATTTTTTTTTTACCACTAGGAAGCCCTGAGAACCACAAAGAAGGCCCGGGGGTATTATATGTGGCCTGCAGGTCACTTTCATCACCCCGATCTAAAACGACTCCCTGCTTGTTCAAACAAAAAACTGTTACGCTGCTATCTGATGTAACCTGAATCACACTGCACATAGCAGCTCTGTCTCAAATATATGCAGCATCTTTATGATTTCTAGCTGTTCAAGCACACAGATATGCATCTGGTTTTGGCAGCTGTCCTGAGCTATCTGCTTCCCACAGTGAGTTCCACATCCAAATGGAGAAGCATCTACAGTGACTACTCAGAATGGATCTGGAAGCTGAAATGGCATGCCCATGAGCAGTTTGTGGTGTTGCATCTACCACAGTAGTACTGTAGCGCATACAGTATTTTCTGTTGCAGATTATAATTGGGGTTGAAATGCTGAAAAACAAACAAACAAACAATAGTGCAGAGGACTGAATGTGAGCCACGGCCTATAAGTAACTGCTCTTGTTGCAACTATAAGTACTAACAGGCATTCTATCAGGACAACTGAATTATACAGTTTTGAGGCCACTCCAAGGGCCCAAAGCCTCAACTTTTCCTCACAGTACTGAGGAGAAAGGCCCTCACCTGTACCAAATCCAGTAATGCTTCTATGAGAAATATTAGTCAAATCAAGTTTAGAACAGATTTCTTAAAGCTGACCCAAAGGCCCAAATCGTGCAATAATATCACATTCCAATGGAGATCACAGTACAGTTCTCCTTGTGCAAATGCTAACGACAGCCAATCATTTGAGTAAGGGAATATCTGTACCACCTGACTGCAAAGGAAGAAAATCAGCACAGCCATGCATATTGTGCACACCTTCGGAGCTGTAGAGACTCTGTATGGTACAATTCTTTACTGATACACGCCAGTGCCAACAGACAAAGAAAGGAATTTTTGGTGTTGCAGCCAAATCATGATGAACAAGTTGCTTACCTATAACTATGGTTCTTCAAGTGGTCTTCTGTGCCCTCTGTGCATGCACAGAGACCTTGTTCGGAAAATTCCAGAGCTCAGTAGCTTTGGCAGGAACCCCACCTCCTCCCTACAACGGTGCATGCTCCAGCTTGCCAGGCTACTCTATCCTCAGTGTCAAGTCCACTGGAAGAACAAGATACTGGAACCTGAAAAGGGGGAGGTGGGTGGGTTGTGTGGGGGCATAGATCAGCAGTCAAAGAATCACAGTTATAGGTAAGCAACATATTCTCTTTATTGTGGTTCTGTGCCTCATACAAATGGTGTGACTGAAAAGTTTACCACTGGAGGTGGGTCAGTTCACAAAAATAGAGACTGTAACACAGCATGACTCTGGTTCTACATTAGAGTTTCTCAATTATAGGCGTTTTGCAAGAGATCATGATTTTTTTAAGAAATTAAGTATTTCTTGAGGAATAGATACATTTTTTTTAATGCAGGGATTCCATGAGACTTGTAATTTATGCATCCATGCCACAAGACCTGAAAATTATTTCAGTGGCTAAAAGATTGAGAAAGGCTACTCTAAAGTCTAAACAGTAATGCCTTATGGATATTGAGGACTGACACCAAGTGGCTGCTTGCAAAGTTCTGATACAAAAGTGCGTATGAGAATTGCTGCAGATGCAAAAACAGTGGAATGTGGTCTGATGCCAAGTGGAAAAAAATTCTTGGCAAGCAAGTGGTGAATTGCTCACATCATCCGTTTAGAGAGTCTTTCGGAAGAAGCATGGTGATCTGTTCTGGGAACCTCCATAACAGATGAACAGTCCACTAGATTGACAAAAGGAGGTACACTGGAAGTTCATTGGACGTACAAGGAGAGAGCTCATTGAACATCTAACGTGTGAAGTCATTTCTCAAGGCACGAGGGTGGTAGGAGAAAAACAGAGGTAAGACTATGTGTTGATTGAGATGTAACTGTGATACTACTTTAGGAAGGAAAGTACTATCAGAATGAAGGACCACAGCGAAGGAAAAGTTCATCAGACTGCCATGTCAGAGGCACATTGGCTCTGCAGGCAGAAATGATAACCACAGTGATCACTTTCAGGGCGAGAATATGTTCATCGGCAGAAGGAAAGGGTTAGAAAGATTTATTCAACATCTAAGAGAGAATCAAAAACAATGGCCATGGAGTGAGAGGAGATGTAACAGGTGGATAGAGATGAGCCAGCTCCATAAGAAACCTCTTCACTCTGTAAGATTAGTGAATAATTCTGTTGACTGGGTACCAACCAGTTCTTTAGTAACTACTGCATCTTTGATGTAACTCCCCGCATCCTCAGAAATACTTGCAGAACAAAGTCAAGCATATTTTCAGAGGGCTATACCCGCTCCAGTCTTTGCTGCACTGTCAGCTTCATGATTCATGTAATTAATCTGCTGGCCTGCAAGCCAACGGGGCCTCCTATTGGAAGAGCATGGCACTATTCTTCCAGTCATCCAGAAGACATGGAACGAATGGAACTATTTCCTTCCAAAGCAACTGCTGATACGCTGACATGCAGGCCCACGTGTTGGCAACTCAAATGGCTAAGTGGGCTGAGGAAAAGAACTGGTAGCCAAAGATGTCCAGCCTGCATCCGTCTTGATCAGCTGAAGTTCCTTCCTCTTATTTGGGACAGTTCAATAATGACTGAATTTTGGAGTGGGATGGATAAAGAGAAAAGAAAGCCCTTCCTGCTGGACCTGATACAAATTTTCAAGTCTTTGTGAAGCTGAGGGCAGTGAAGCTAGTTTTTGCCAAATCTACTTAATTAAGTTGAGCAAGGCATACAATAATGTCACCACTGCAACTGTATACTCTGTGAATCCATTCAGCTCAGAGACAGGCACAAAGGTGTTCTACTGGCTAATTAACAAGTCTTTCCTTGCTGCGGGTTGAATTTTTTTAGTGAATGGCTGCAGCAAAATTATTTCCTCATGAGAAACAAATGGGAAGCACACAAACAATCACATTTCTTCTTTAGTTTTGCAGACACGTATGTATTTTTCCCGCCGTAACAGAGGAAAAATAAAGAATTAAGGTCTGTTATATACAAACACAAGAAGAATACCTCCTGTCCAATGTTAATAAAATGGAAAGAAAAGAAAGATGCAACAAACAGAACAGTGGACAAGTAGACATTAACAGATGAGAAAGATGGTCAGACAGAGGAACAGACAGGAATCTCTTAGAATGTACTAGGCAAAATAGTGAAGAAAACTGAAGAAAGATGACAAGGAGTCCTCAGCAATATGTTTGTCTCTACTTCTCAACGGTGCCAAGGATGCTAATTCTGTGTAAACTGCTTCTTTCCACTTTCTAGAGATCTCTATTTTTCATACTTTCTGCTCCGGTCATTGTCAATGTATGCTTATAGGAGAATCCAATCCTGAATCCTAAGATCTACAGTTGAGGAAATAAACTCTCTCCACTTCATCCTCAACTCAGTAAATCTGAGAACTGGAGGAGAGTGGAAGAAATAATGGAAAGGCAGTATCTATTTTGAATTAGGTAGAAGGGAGAGTAGAATCCTTCTCCTCAAGGATGTCACCTCATTACTTACAATTAACATCTGCATACCCCTGCTGTAATTTAATCATGAAAAATTATCACCACCACCACCACCACCACCACCATGTATTTTAACCTAAAAAAATGGCAAAAACTTACCAAAGTGCTGCCACTGCGTAGTCTTTCAGCTATGAACTCATCCATTAGGTCAGGAATATTTGTATTACTACTGCCATTATCACTACCAAGAGGGTTCTGCTTTTGGCTCATATCCTCTCTATTGGCTAAAAGCAAATGAATGATTGTATATAGTAAAGCACACTTTCAACAAAAAATATTGTATATGTATTGAAATAATCTAGCCAATGCAAAAAAAAAAAAGATTGCTAGACATGCAGTTAAAGATATCTTCTCGCCTAAATAAAGTTTTAGGAATTAGTAGATCTATCCTACCCCTTAAACCACTCCATCCCACCATCACCACTGAGCAAGTGTTAGTCAATTTCCAGTGTGACCTTGAAAAGAGCAAGAAAGCTTACAGATAAGCACTACTTAAAGTTGTTAATGCTTGCTTTAAGCATACATTCTTCATTCCTCCATATCACCAATTGTGTAATACCCACTGCAACTATGTCTATGTGTGCTACTCAGAAATGTAGACACAGAAGGTATCACTGATTTATGTTTCACTGCAGTACTGTATACACAGAGTATGCTGAAATAAAATGGTACACAATGAAAAATGACATGATAAAAATGAATACGCGACTTTTAAAATGGTCAATGATTGATAATATATATTGTACAAAATTACACTGTTTTAAATTGTTACTTTTTGGTATTTTAACCTTGAAGTTTCTAATTTCCCCCTTATTTTATCTTTATTGATAAAGAGTTACCTCTTCAAAGCACTAATCCGAGCTATAATATGATCTTGATACTAAAATCTTAAGGTGTTAATTTCAAAATATTATCTAGGTATGTTTAATTTCCAAACTACATATTTTCCCCAGAGAGACTGTTATAAATATCATAATTAAATAAGTCAGTCTGAAAGAATTTGTATACAGTATTACCCCAATCCATTGTGATATGCTTACAAAGGCTGCCCTCAGATGGCATTAACATCTCAATGCAGGATGCATTACATAACATTCTGTTAAACATGCCAGCATACAATGGCGAAAAAAAATGCAAAAAACCTACCTCACTGCTGAAAGTTAATTTACTGTTCTTTAGAGGTTACTTAACATGTCAAATAAGATGGTGATATTAGAATGACAGCCAGACTCACCCACTTCAATTAGCACATAGAGGCCTCATAGTTAGCTCAAGAAGAACTATCATGGCACCTTTATGCACTTCCATGATCCCAGGAAAACAAAAGCAGTGACAGATGTTGCTACAAAAACAGTGCATCCATTCTAAGTGAATGCACAGAGAAAGCACTAAAGCATGTTTTGAAATAGCTCAAATAAAAATGACAAAATTGAAACCTGTCTGTTATGATGAAATAATCCAAATATGAAATTTTGATATCTTCTTTAATTTTTTTTTTTTTTATGTTTACAGGAGGAGGAAGATGAAAAATTAATTGAATCTGTAACTGGCTCAACTGTAACAGTTGATAAGTAGAAGATATACTTGTGATACCAGAACTACTTTTTCTAATAGAAAGCATATATATGTCAATTATATATACAAATTGGATTGCAAGTCTGCCAGGAAAAGTTTGGTATGGACAGGATCTCCTGGTGGATTATTTACTGTCTCTTCCTCTTCCCTGTTTTAGTTGTTCAGCAGCAAAGTGGTTCATTAAAGGTTTTTAAAAGAATAATTAGTGATTTAAAGTTTATAAATGTAACTTATGCTTGGGGAAAAAAAATTCAGCTGGCCATACGCGCATGCAAAACCAAATAGGAAAAGCACTGATCATCCCAAAGCCAGTTGATTGCTTTATAAGAGCTTGCTTCAGGTGCATTAAGCCAAACTGGTGCTGCCTTTCTCCTTTTGTGCTCTGCACGCTGTTAGTGCTCACCTGCAGCTTTCTTTCCAAAATAGCCCATTACATGACTGTACAGATCCCTCAGTGGAGCCTCTGCTGGCACTCTGCTCTGCCTCTGTGGGGAAACATTTGCCTTCGGCTTCGAAAGAGCATGTACAACAGATTTATAAACACCACCCAGGGAGCCCTGCTGTTGTCCCGACTCCTGACTCGATGGCTTAGGTGGACTACGATTAGGCATCTGATTAATTCCAGTACTTTCCTTCTGAAGCGTGGGTGCTGGAACTTCTCCTGATTCTTTAATTTGTTTACTATTAGCAGAAGTTGCACTGACTGTATCTAGAGGCCTATATATTCCAGGTCTGATTGTCACAGCCACAGCAGATGAGCTGGTGCTCGTGTTGCTGCTGCTGTTGCTGCTCCCACTACTGAAACCACTGAGTTTACGGAGCCGTGCCTTCCATGGGGCCTCTTTGTTTTCTAGTGGATTATAAAATTGAACTGATTCAGTAGATGGCCTAAAAGTAACATGGACACTGTTTCGCTTTTTGGCTGCAATTTTCATGATTTTAGCCTTGTGAGTTACTGTTTCAGATATACTTCTCTTAGTGGGTGACACTTTGCTCATGCCTGTAATGTGAAGCATCTCAGGGTTAACTAAGGCTTTATGTGGCATTTTCTTTGCATGCATAACACTTGTGTTGGTTATTTTCTCATTAAAGAGGGCACTTTTATTCTTTACAGCTAATACTGTTTCCACAGATACATCTACATCAGTGGCAATTTGTCGGTATAAGTATCTCTTTCTTTCCTTGTCACCAGGGCTACATGACCCTTGGTCAGGCAAATTTGGGATGTGTTTGTCAATATTTAACTGTTTCGATTTATCAGCTTGGCTTCTCGTAAAATTGTCTACTTGTCTAGGTGCAATATTACTGATAAAGCCACTTTGGTTTTGCTCCAGTTGTAGCTCTGGATTATCAACACTTTCTGCAATAGTGATATTACTAGTACATGTAACAGTCTGGTTTGCACATTCTATTCCATCCAATTCATTCCTATTTATTCCTGTATCAACTTCATGAAGAGAAGGCTCATGTTTATCTATCTCAACGCTACTGCAAAGTTCTTCTTTTTCGTTAAGATATTCTCTCAGAGAGGAAAGAAGATCATCTTCACCTTCAAGGTCAACATACTGGTTTTGTTCAAAGGCTGTATCTGAAAGTTCTACTGGGTTTACTAAATGACAAAGATGGTCATAAATACTATCCCCAACTTCCAGAGAGGACTCTCTGCTATTTGTATCAGAAACATGACTTTCAGTGGATCTACATATCGAAGAGGCCTCTGTGGAACTCTGTAAGCTTGAAGCATGATGGGATGAACCGTCAATGACAGGAACTGCACCTTTGACTCGTTCAACTGTGAATGGTTCCAGGATGTCAGATGTACTGCTACTTCGTGGAAGTGGCTGCTCTTCATTCAGCGCATCAAAAACTTCACTAGGAGTTTCCTCACTCTGTGAAAAATGTCTGATGCGAGGTGGACGTGGAAGGATCTGAGCATCATCCATGTCTGCAGAAAAAGCATGTGCTTAGTATACAATATACCTACACATTTGCTTTGCTACAGTTTTATGCATTCACTACTAAGATGTAGTAATATGCTTTAAAAAGAAGGCCAAAATATTTCCTTAAGTATAAGGAAATATTCTCTATCAAAAACTAAAATGTTGTTAAACATACGCACAACTTTGTGTGCACACACAAACTCACTATCTAATATAGTGTGAGATATATCTGAGTTAGACCATTAGAACAGATCCTTAAAATGTTAACATGCATGGTAACAGACAGCAAGATCACGGGAGATTTGGAAATGTTATTAAAGCTAGGGCTGTGCCAATGAATTACTAAATACAAATTTAATTCACAGATATTCATTAAAAAGAATTACTTGTTAATTGCATATTTGGGAAAATATTTATCCCAACAACTGACATTTCTAGACAGAATTTACATCAACCTTCCATAGTGTTGTGCCCTCCATATGTGTTGGACTGTAGCTTCCATAACCTCTAGCTAATGGCTAGGGGAAGATGGGCCTTGAAGTCTAATACATCTGTAGGGCAGCAGATTGGAGCAGGATGATTAAAACGATTTCATATACAGAGGCAAATACATAAAGAGACACTCATTACACACAAAAACCTATGTAGGTAGAAACTGAGAGCATGAGTACTAAAAATCATGGACCTGTTGTTTCAATTCTTTTCAATGTCAGACCACAAAACTGACAGAAGGCAGAATGTTCTCCTCATTCTACAAAGCTAGGCAAGAAACATACACACACACAAATTCTTCAAACTCCAACTGGGATCCTGTAAATCAGTGAGAATCATTAAAAAAAACAAAAAATAGACACCAAGAACTAAAACATTGGGGAGTGAAGTCACAAGAGCCTTCCAAAGTATCGGGCAAATCTTGAACCTACTACTTATGTTGATTACATAGCTTTTCTGTTTTATAAATGGCCAAAATTTGATTCTAACAATGTATCCTCTGTTTCCCATCAGAGTGGGCTGGACTAGTAACTGGAAGAACATGCAGAAAAGAATACTTACAGTATTTCTCCTTTGCCCCTGCTGTCCTAGATACCAGCCAAAAGCAATAAGCCCTCTTTGGAGAAAATAGTGGTGGAAGGAGAGAATAAGAACTAGCTATATTAAAATTTACAAATCGGCAAACACTTGAGAACAAAAGGAACTCTAGTTCATAGTTTCCTGAAGAAGCCCAGTGTCTTGAATTTCATGAACAACAAAGGAGTTTATCAAAGCTGTTGTAGCAGCCCTTCACAATTTATTTGTACACAGGCAAAACTACATAGTTCAAAAGGAGCAAACATACAGACAATTTTATATATGGTGAGTGAACCATCCCAGCAGCCCTTCTAGTCTCCAAGAGGCAAGTTTGAAGAAATTATTAAGGGTGCCAATGTTCTTATTAACCTCATTATTTCAGCCTGTATTTTTCCTTATACTGCTACTGCCTTGAGCCTTTCATATTTTCCTCTCTTACAATAATTTATGTATTTATTATTAAAATACCTGTTGATTGCCCCTCAAACCCATCAGCCCTCCAAACACAATGCGTAGCAGATTAAAAAAACAGATAAAATATCCTTTTAAGACAAACAGTTTAAAAGGAAACAGTTTTTAAAAGCACAGACATTCTTGGCTTTATGGATGAAAGCTGTATAAAGCAGCATTGTCTTATGGGTCTGCCAGAAGTGCAAAAGGGATGGCACCACCCTGACATTCCTTGGGAGGGAGTTTCACAACCGAGGTGCCATTGCACAGAAAGTTTATGTGTTGTTGGTCTTCTTCATATGTGAGTGCGTGCGTGCTTTACCAAAGCAAAACAATATACACTATACTACACTACATAACACACACACACAGTTGTATATTGCTTTGCTTTAGTACTTTAGTTGGAAGGCACTTTCAGTAGTTCAAAGAAAGACAGGGTCTAAGTGCCAAAAATTAGCAAGTTAGTAAATACATGCGTGGAACAGACTCTGTGAAGGTTTTGAGCAAGTATTGTTCTTGTTTACTTTCAGAATAAAGCTGGAAATCAGATGGAGATTTGTTTGAGTACTCTAATGTACACATTGGTTAGTTCAGATGATAACATTTCCCTAACTTTCCATTTATTTTATCTTATTCCTATCCCACCCTTCTTCCAGGATGGGGCCCAAGGCAACATACAACACAGATTAAAATAGAATATACCTAAAATCAACTATAACCAGAAATGATCTTCAAAACAATGGGACAAACTATTATATTTAAAATGGCACTAAATTAAAAACAGATTAAAAGTATTTAAAACAAAACTCATAAGTAAAAGATAAAAACTGAAACACTCTCTTTAAAAACCTGTTCCACAGCAACCAGCTAATGGTCAAAGTCTGTCTAAATACAAAAGTCTTTGCCTACGGATAGAAGGAAGGGAGAAAGAAGGCCAATCTAGCCAACTGGGGTATAGGCACGGATTCCACTGCCACAAAAGCCCTTTCATGTCGCATCAAACATATCTATCAGAGAAGTAGGACCTACAGAAAGCTTTCTCTGAGAATATCAAAATATACGGAGAGATCAGAAGAGACTTTCAGATAGAACACTTGGTCAGCAAATCAATCATTTAGACAAAAGTAATAGGTAGGGACAGAGTGTAAAGTGAAACTTGAACAAGAAATTCAAATTCAACAACAGGGATCTGTGTATTTCAAATCGCCATATGAGCAGATCTACTCCTAAGATTTTGATCACACAGAGCAAACCAACTCTTTTTTCACAGAACTGTAAAGGGTCAAGGGATAAAACTGTTTCTTTAGTGTTAGTCTTACTTAAATCTTATCTAGCCAAAGAATATTTTGAAAGATATGTCTTCATAACAGTCTTGTTAGGAATTTATTGAGCCAGGAAGACCCTCCCAGGTGCCTTGCCGTATTGCACTTAGCGGATTGCTTCCATGATACTGTCAAACTCCAGTAGAAGGTATCAGATTTTCTGTCTAGCAATCAAGCAAATCAAACAGGTAACGCTTCTAGGTGCCTATATTAGACCTTGAAGAAGACATAGTGCCAATTCAATAATGAAGGACTATATTCAAAAACAAGATTTCCCACACCTGTGGCCTAAGAGACTGAAGTTGATGTTTCTCCAAAAATGTCTCGTATTATATATTTTAATATAAAATACTTTAATTTTTTTACATTTTATATCAGTTTTTAAATCGGATGCACAAGTTGTTATCATACTTTATTTAACACTGTAAGTATGCAAATTACATCACCTGTGGGCAGGAGAAGAGAATTCTGTGGTTTATTGCCAAAGAAGGATCACTAAACATGCTTTTTCAGGAGGAACTGCTATGTGAAGACACTCAAAACTATTATCCTGGGATTTCTGGGCCTATGAGAAGTATCTGCTCATTCTGCTATTAGAGTTGAACGTAAACAGATTAATTTGTGATCACTCAGATGACTGCTATGGTGGAAGTCTGTCTGGATGGTGAACTAGTTGCCCTGATATTTGATCCTATTAATATGAATGGCTCCAGACTGAAGACAGATTATATCATCATCTAGTATCATTTCTTTCTAAGCCTACTTCCCCTTTCCTTACCAATATGCACTCTTTTTGCCATATAATAATATCGCACTTTTACTAGATCACAAGAACAAACCTCAAAATGGACTGATAACTCTCTTTCTTGCCCTATGTGTGATTAATGTTTAGGTTTCGAGACTAGGTCTCTTGGACATATTTATTTAAATTTATATCTTGCCTTTCTGCTGAAACAGTGCCAAAAGTGTCTACTAACTTCTGAATAAAATCAAATTACAACATAAAAACAGACGAAAAACCATTTAAAACACATCCATAGTAAAGAAAAGACATTAAAAAAACCCAACTAATTGAAACACTGTCAACAGAAATCCAGTTTCACTGTCAAAAGTATCTATGAATAAAAAAGGATTTCTGTCATCAAATGGAAAAACAACACAAAAGAAGCCAGCTCAACCTCTCTTGCCAGGGAGTTCCATAGTCTGGAAGGGACTATGAAAATCCTCAGTAAACATGTGTCCCAAAGCAGTGAAATTGAAAGAAGGGCCTCTCCTGAAGATTGGAAATCTCTAATTGCCCTTTCTATTTGACAGTTACCTACTTCTGTATGCCAGTTCTTAAAAATGGAGAGCCAGCCTCTTATTTAAAAGATAAACAGGAAGCCACCTCATACATTGCCGTCTCCACCAAAAATTTTAAGAAGGCATGATTTGTGTATATTGCACATATGCTTCCAATACTCATTACATGATCCAAAGTAGCTGTGCAAAAACGATTGTGTATATTTATATACCACCTTCAGTTTCTACTATGGATTTGGGGGCTTGGATACTAATTGACATTGTTATTACAAAAGGAACTAACAGGTCATTTCTGATCTAATCCAAAACCAAACAGAGGCAGCTATGATTAAAACAAAGCAACAACTTTCCCCAAGCTTGTTCTTCTCAGCTCAGGTGAAGCAGCAGTTACTCTCACTAATTATATGTGAATCAATGACACTTCCTTTTCTGGGGACATTTGTTCTGTCTAGTTCTTGGCAGAAACCAGAAGACTCCTCCCATTTCAGAATCCTTCCTTGGAACTTTATACTCTCTTTCCACATAAGCACATGTGTTTAATCTGACATTATGTGGCAATGGAACTGCACACAGGCAGACTCCATTCAACTTACTTATGTCACTTTTGGAAGCAGGGAGTTGCACCTCTAGGAGGGAGTTTATTTAGGTATATCACAATAAAGGTGTGAAAACTTGTGAAATGAACAAATGCCAGAGTTTTTTGTTTATTTCACTTTTGTGCCATAATGAAAGTATTTTGCACCTTCATAGTGTGGAGGTATATCTTATGTTACATCACACATCTTGTCATAAGACAAGAAAAATATCCAAAGAACCTAAAGCCAAAAATAAATAAATACATAAACAAACATTTTTGGCACTTGTCATATTGAATTTTTAGAAGTCAACTGTAATTTGTTCAGCAACAACTGTGCACATATGCATCTTTTTGCATATGTCCGTAAAAACAGCGTTTCTTAAGTTACCTGATGGGGAAGTTTGGCAATTGTTTTCCCAATCTGCCAGGGACAAGTATCATATTTGTGCCAGTTGGCGACAATGTTCCTTTCTTTCCTGTAAAATCTCCATCGACCAGCACCACCACTTTGAATGATATTGTGCCAGAGCACACTATCTGTGGGGTGACAATTGCATGTAGTGACAAACAGAGAAGTGAAAGTTCTTTGTTCTGTCATACAAACGTGGATTTTACCCAGGAAACATATATGAAACTTTACAGAGAATATGGTAAATTGCTTTAAGTTCAAGATTAGTAGGAAGAGAAAAGTAGGCAGATGGCTGAAGAAACAGAAGTTTTATGATACATTTTTTGGGGAGGAATTACTGTTTTCGTCCTTGCAGAGTTCCCAAAAATGTGCAAAGTGATGACAAGACCTAATAACTCAAAGAAGAACAGGGGTTTGCAATGATCATAAGCCACGAAAGCAAAAAACAAAAACAAAACTGATTTTGTCAGGATCAGACTCGTATACAGGATCAATAAACTTGCATAGCAGATTTATTTGAGAAGATGCAGAGCAGTGAACACAGACGTCTAAAGACAGAAGTGGCAAAATTTCCCAAAGTCTCTAAGGTTAAACAGTACAGCTTCACACAAGAGATCAGTGAGTGCATATTTTCTCTACTGCAGGTCAGGATGACCGTTAGGTCAACATAGCTACTATCTTTCTCCTCTAGCGAATGTTTTGAGAACTGCAACTTAGGAATGTACACCTGCGCTATCCTTACTACAAAGCTATTAGGAAAATTACTAACAGTAATACATGTACAATCTACACACTAAACCATTATCCCCTAAATATGGAGGGCAAGCTCAACAGATTTGTTCTTAAAATATGATCGTCCTGGTTTCTCACTTTCAGAATCACATAAATAAAATCTGTTATGCTATTCGAAATTTTGGATTCTTCTGCAGAAACTATGAATCCAAGATTGTGCAAACGCTCATATAGTGGAACATTCCACTTCTCTCCTCCCTCTTGCAACACCACAATCACCCTGTAAAATTTGTCCCCTGTGGAGAAGATTTCGAGGACTAAAGGGAGGTGAAAGGAATCTGTCTTGCTGATGTATATCATTTTGTTAGCAGGAAGCACCCTTTGGCTACACCACTACAGCTTACTGGGAAGATGGTTACATGCTAATAGGGAACAGAGTGAAGGAGGAACTGTTCATCTTCTACTTTGTCTCAGTCTTTATCCAAAAGTAAAACAGTGGTTGACTTAATGCAAATAGAGCAGAGGATGCACTTGCTGTCCAAAGATTATAAAAGGTAGTATAAGAATATTTAGCTAGTCTAAATTAATTCATATCCAGGGCCAGATGAACTGCATCCAAGAACACTAAAGAAACTTGCAGACATAATTAAAGAGCCTCTGTTAATAAACCCAGAGATCTCTTGGAGAATAATTGAGGTCCTAACAGACTAGAAGAGGGTGAATGAGCGAAAGAGGGAAAGAGAACTTGAGCAACAAGCAAACAATCAGTTTGATGTCAATACCAGGAGATTCTAGAACAGATCATTAAAAAGTCAGTCTGTGAGCACTCAAAAATTAATTCTGTGTTACTAGAACCAAGCATGTTCTTTTAAAACAAATGAACAAAAACTATGTCAGACAAATCTCATCTTTTTTTTCCCCATAGTGTTACAAACTTGGTAGATTAGGGAAGGTTGGGGATATAGCATATCTTGATTTCAGTATAGCTTTTGACAGTCTCCCACAATATACTTGCAGACAATGTGGTCTAAAAATGCTACTATTAGATGGATTTGTAACTGGCTGACTGACTGAAGCCAACGAGTGTTCACCAATGATCCCTTTTCATCCTGGACAGAACATTTGGGGGGGCCCAGAGTTCTTGCTTGGGCGTGGTGTTATGTAACATCTTTATACAGCAGATACTCCATATTTGTGACTTCCAGATCTGCCATGTCGAGCGACCACAGAGTGTTGCATCCTATACATAAAATGGTGGCGACATGAATGTGGATGCACTGAAGTGTCTGCATGTACCCCGCTGCCATTTAATAATATGGCAGGTGATCATTTGTGTTTTTTGCTATTCTCCTGAGGTCCTGGAACCAAACTCCCACATATATGGAGGGTCCACTTTAAGTAAACTGGATGATAGAATAGGGGGTATGCTTATCAGATTTGCAGATGACACCAGATTAGGAGGGGCAACTGACAGAATTAGGATTCAATAGATTGGGGAGCTAACCAAAATTAGCACAATGAATTTTGACAGAAAAAATGTAAAACAGAATATGGAGACAGGAAAAATAAAAATGAAATGTACATATGAAATGCACAAACATGACACATGGGCAGGGTGACACTTGGCTTGATAATAGCATGCATTAACAAGATCTCGGGCACCCACGAGAGAACTTAAGCCTGAATCAAGAGTTTGATTTCTTTGTTTTGTGCGTTTGAGTTGACTCTAAGTTATAGCAATCCTATCATATGCTTTTCTTGGCAAGATTTATGCACAGAAATTTGAAATTGTCTTCCTTTAAGGCTGAGGTAATATGACTTGCCCATGGTCACCTAGTGAGTTGTCTTGGGCTTCTACAGTCCTGCACTGACATTCAAACCACTACACCACCCTGGCTCTTTTATGAGTATAATGCTGTGGCCAGAAATCATTCATCAAGTAACACTTGTGCATTCATTAAGTAACAATTAAACAGATCTGTTTTGCATGGAATGTCCAAAAACAGAATCTTAGTGTACAATGCATAACTCAGTGCATTTGAACTGTGAATAGAAATATAATATATCTACCTTGGGATTGAAGAGAAAACAAAGGTACTTGTGTTGGCCACGGGGGGGGGGGGGGGCTCAAATTCTTATCACAATAATATCTGTATTAGGCCGACTCAAGCACCAAAAAGTACTGTTAAAGCTTCTAACACTTCATAACTCTCCATTAGGCAAGATAGTAAATTAAGCAAATAAAGAGTAGAGGGAGGGTTAAAGTGGTTGACATCAAGCCATGGAATCTACATTAATTTTAAGATGGAAAATAGATAAAAAGCTGAAGATGTTTAAATTGGGCTCTACGGTATCTTGAGATTGTTTAAGATTCTCCCAAGGATTAACTGGAAGACAAAATAATGACACAACATTGATTTTATATTTTCAAAAATAGGAGATCAACTGGGGGGAGGGGAGTCTTCTTCCCAGTAACCCTTAGGAGATTTTCATATAGAACCTGGAACTGTCTCAATTCGCAGCAGAACAAGGGTGGTGAAAGTGTGGCCTAGGGACAACACATACCCCTTCAATTTCATTCTGGAAAAAGACTTTTTTAAAAAATTGGAATGCCTTCCTGCTCTCTCTAGGTGGTGTGGGGGTTCATCTGTCACATTTTTTACCCTCCTGAGTTATTTTGGAGATATGTGAGAATCTTTTTTTAATAACTAGAAGTCACTTTTTGGTTCAGAAAACTGCATTACAGGCTCTGTTGATTTTTGCGCCATCCCCAAAGCACCCAGAGAATGGGGTGTGAGTATGAGAAAAAGTATGAGATCAGAAAACCTTTTACCAAGTTGTTAGGCAATTGGCCCCCAAACTGGTACACCACTATTCCTGAAGTTCAACTGGAACTAAACAACATGCTTAGACCTAGTGATGAGAGAACTCCATATTACTTAATTTACAAGATACCTAAGCTCACCTCCTTTCCGCAGGTCTTACCCACCTCAGTGGATGAAGCTCACTGATTTATCTTGTAAGAACTGAGAACTGAGTTGGCATAAACAGAGCTGTCAACTGCAGCCATCCAGAAACTCTCTTCTGCCACATGGACTCTGAAGGTAGGACAGTTCCAGTAGTGCAAGAAAGAATCATGAAGAAACATCCTACACTTTGATCAAAATGGTGACCTCCTCAACTCATTGTGAGAGTGATCAGTCCAAGAACTATTGTTATAATGGGCCTGCAAATGCAAGAACGGATAGTTTCAGTGGACAACTGTAAGCAAATATAGTTGCTACATTGTCTGGAAGACGATGGACTGATCCAAACTATATCTGGTGTGCCAAGCAAAGATACTGAGAATGCACAAACATGCCTCTGTGATAGAGGATACCATGTGGACATTGGTGCAAATAAGAATGTTGGTGATTACCTTCACATTGCCTGCAGCTTCAGTCACTTAATTTTGGCAACTATAGGGCTTGATACAGGCTGCACTGACTTTTGATGTCATGTTTGCCTAATTTATGGTTCTGAAGCTGAAATGCCTGTGTGTAGTATAATATTACAACAGACATGTGCTAGTACAAGACCTATAGCCAATCTAACTATAAACAGAGATAAGCTTGAATGCTTGAAAGAAAATAAAAGTAAATGAACAGATTTTTAAAAACCTGACTGTATAGGGTTACTGGCTGATGCAATCAGGATGGAAGGCAGCCAAGACCCAACTGTAGTTGCTGTGTGCTGTCATACCTAAGATCTTTGTTTTGACTGGATGAGAGAGATATTTATCTAAATGGAGTACAGTTGAGATCTCTAGGCTGATTGGGCAAATGGAGACAAAATGGAAGCTTTGGGAGCAGTAAAGAACCAGGTTCTACTTTCAGCAAAGCTAGTCCACTTCTTGGCTGCTGCTGCTAAAAACAACTGCTCATAACCCAGGCTCCAAGAACTGATAAACTGTAGTTTTTTCTTGATGAAGTTAGTTATCTAATACCCAAACAAATGTTGGTGTAGAAATACTTGTAAACAAGCATGCTAGAAAAGGGATTATAATGCTTTGCTACACTTCTATAAGAGGTGAAAGTCTATTATAAGAAGTCTGCCTAAACTGTTCAAGGTCTGTGTTTGCTGTGCCACCAAGGACAGCATCTTTATCTGTGTTATTTATGTTAATCATGCTACACACCAGTACAAGACTGCAACTTGTTCTCCTGTTAATTTTCCTAATAGATCAAATTTTAAGAATCTTCAAGGGGAATGAGGATTTTTGATCTGACTACTGGATAAGACTGGGTTTTGCAACACTGGGAACCTAGGTGAACAATTCAGTAAATTCCAGAAAATCCAAATAGCCTTACTTATACCAAGAAGTATAAGGCAAAGAACCTTCAATCTTCTAAAATGTATGGGGGTGGAAGAACCATGTTTTTGTAAAAAAGAGCTATCCCAGACTGAAACACTGTGGGACAGGGAAAGAAACTTAAAATTTGCCCTCTAGAGGGAGCATGGGGTATTCAGAGTAATCTATCTATATCTAAACAGTGGATGGAGGCACACAGGCATGGTGTTGCCCTTAGTTTTCCAGCAAGGAACTTTTACAGACCCTAGACACTTGGATAGGTGCACACTCCACTGATTGACCCTTACCTGAACGTCTGTCTTCTCTTTCTCCATTTCATCTTAAGTCAGTTAATGAAGCAGATATGTTCCTAGCCATTCCTTCTTAACAGAAAATGTGGCACCAGAAGCAGAAATAACATGGAAAGAATAGGGCCAGGTTCCTACACCACAAAAAAGAAGCAGTTCCAGTATGTTTCAGTAAACCCTTTTTATCTAAAACAAACAAGGTGCATGTCTGAAATGAAACACGAATGCATGAATAAACAAAACAGTTTGAACTTTTTAGAAACCACCTGAAAGAGCCTTCTAACATATATTGAGGAATGATTTTTTTTCTTTCACCAGCCTCACCTTTTCTTATGACTTACCCTATTTGCTGGCATATAAGACTCCCCCCCCTCGAGAAATACTGTTTGAAAATGGGGTGCATCTTATATGTCAGTGCATCTTATCTGCTGGCAAATAGTATTTGCTGGTGTGTAAATGGGGCACTGGTGCGTCTTACATGCCTGCAAATATGGTACATTTTGACGGCCACACTTCTATATCTGTGTTTACCATGCTGAGAGGCAGCTGATGACGGAGGCTTATCTGTTCTCCCCTTTCCTCTCTGTTTTGCCATTCACACATGCTTAGTAAGGGAATCTGGAAGCTGTTGCTGTTCATCTTGCCTGTTGTAGGCAGGCACAAACAAGTATAGTAGGATCACCCAGACAAGAGTCTTATCCCAGCTCAAGCTTTAATGTATTGTTTATTGCAGACACACTACTGCAATCTGACACCAAAAGTCTTTTTTCCCCTCTCAGTGTCAATGCTACTAAAAGGCTTCCAGCTAGATAGAGGACAAGAAGAAGAGGTCAGGGATTCTTTAAAAAGAATTTTTTAAGAGAAGCTTCTTTGTCAGAGGGTTTATTAAACAAGGTAAGCCTGCATAATCAGATGTACCCCCCCCTCTTTTTTTTGGCTTTCTTTACAATCTTGCTAGAAGAAGAGTTCTGGAAACTAAAAACCTGAACTGTATTTTGTGATCTTTAGGCTGGCCCAATAAAGCTGTCACGACAAGGTGGATTTTGAGATTCTAAGAAGGAAGAGATAAAATTCAGCCATGAAACATATGAGTTCACCTGAATTTTAAATCAGGCCAGATGGTGAATGATACAGCAGAGGATATGGGAACTGAAGTTAAAATTACTTATTACAGCATGTTTTACTTGGAGCTTTACAAATCTCTGGAGATGGTAAAGGATTACATTACTGCAAGTATTAGGAAAGCATGGCCCTTGAGACACATGTAACCCCCAACCCCTTTTTGTGGTCACCTAGTGTCCAGTATCTTCATTTCAAAAAGTGGGCAAAAATATCATGATTAAATGCCCTCAAACATGGTCTGGAGCAGTGTTATACAATAAAACACACCAAACACTCCAAAGTCTAACAGTGGTTCTCAACCTCTCGTCTTCCAGATATTTTGGACTTCATTTCCCAGAATCCCATATCATTGGCCATGCTGACAGAGTCTTGTGGGAGTTGAAGTGCAAAACAAGTGCATTTTCAAAGGTTGAGAAACCCTGGTCTAAAACTTAAATATAATGGAAAAAACAAAAACAAAGGCTGAAATTTCATCTGAAACACCTAGAAGTTCAAACTTGAAGTCACTTCCAGTCACTTCTGGGCAGAAAATTGGCACAAAGCAATTTTAGCAACTGTTAGCAGTGTAAGGGGCTTACACATCTTTCCTTCTAAATACCAGCCATATATTTCAAGTACTGTTAAATATTTTATGTTTATTAATGCAAGTCCTCTTTTTTTTTTTAGCTACCATGCATAATTACCATGCACTTACTGATATCTTTCCCAAGATATTAATTTGAATAAGCAGTCAAAAGAAGAAAAAAAAACCAGCCACAGTACTGATAAACTAAAATAAACAGCAAAACAGCAATGATGTTGACCATAAAGTATGCAGAAAATATCCTCAACATCTCTGTGTTGAAGAGTCTTTATGATAAATCTTTTCTTCTTCCTTCTCCTGTCCTGCCATTCCATGAAGAAAATGTATTTCAAATATCAGATACTGGTGTCAAATCAACTTTTTAAAAATTCAGCTGCAAAGGCAGAAAATTGCATTATTTTCAGTGTAATTGGCACAGCACTAGCTTCTCACAGTTCCAGAATGAGCTGTAAATATAGCATATCACAAAACTCAAAATATTAATTCTTAACCTTTTCCCTATTTCCTTCCCACCCCAAAATATTCTACTGTGAAAAATGCATTGATTATGCAGATTTTTGAAAGCAGAAGGATTAAAAAAGTGAAAAGGGGGTGCAGAAATTAGCAGAGGTGGCACTACCTGAAAGCTCATCAGAAAGGGGAGTGAGAACAATATCAGGCAAGAAGGGTTTGGAAGTATGGATCAGAACAGGAGCACTTTTAGCACTGCGTATATAGGCCGATGGTAGAGCACATTCACCAATGGATCGGCTTCTCATGGCTTTAAAAAAGGAAAAGAAAGAAGTGGGGAAGGAAAAAAAGAAGAGTGACTATAATGAAAGGCTGTGTCACAGAAAAAG
The DNA here is from genome assembly GCA_030412105.1 of Cyclura pinguis. Lineage (NCBI taxonomy): Eukaryota > Metazoa > Chordata > Lepidosauria > Squamata > Iguanidae > Cyclura > Cyclura pinguis. Next base: position 343,803,455 of record CM059599.1, read on the forward strand.
CAGCAACAGAGAAAACAAAGATAAAAAGGAAGAAAATTTAAATTAAAACATTTCAGCACAGCAGATATTGGCAGAGCTGTAAGGAAAAAATAATCAGTGGCACATAAAACATTTTGAGTTTAACTTGTTTTAATGCAAGACAAGAAATAACACCTATATTTTCACAATTACCAGCATTCTGCATTCAAAATAAGACACTAACAAACCAATTCTATGCATGTTTGTTCAGAAATAAGCCCCTCAAAATTCAGTGGAACTTCCAGGTAAGTGTGTTTAATATTGTAGTCTAAAACATAAACATATATGAATGTTTGACCACCTGGGGTTTTAAAACACTAAGTTCAAACCCACAGCACATATGTGCACAACTGCATGCCAGCAGAGCACATGTTCTGTCCTTGCTCTTATCCAAGTTTTTTTTAAGTTAGCATTATTTGTAGGAGCTAAACTGAAGACTTTCTGCACTAAGTTCCAAATAATGGGCAACAGATTATTTTCTGTTCATTAAAACACAAGAATTCAAGGGCAGGATCAAAAGACTTCCAAAATACTTCACTTATGAGTGCTATCTGTCCATGTGAATACATATGTGTACCCAACAGGGATGGAGAATATGTGGCCAATCAGATGTTACCTTCATCCTTTTTTACTGGTTATGGCTGGAGTTGATGGAAACTGCAGTCCAACAACATTTGGAGGACCATGCTTTCCTCATCCTTGATACAGGGAGTATAATGTGATCTGGGCAACCTACAACTACAGGCTTACGGCTGGATCCAGACAATATTAGTTTAACATAGGTTTCATTTAAATCAACAGGATAATTCATGACTTCAACTTACTTCCTGTGACTAATTTGGTCAAAGCTGACATCAGTGTGGCTTTACCGCAATAAATTTAGTTTAAATACAACCAACAGTTTGCTGATGGTGACTTTGATCATTATGGCAACAGATTCACTATCCAGTGTAACTGTGGGGATCTTTTCTCAATAGCTACAGTTATGATCAGCCTATGATACTCCTTTTCACATGCAACTAAAATTCCCGAATGACTTCACTCATCCCAAGAATAAATGTGGCCTCCAGAAAGAATGTATTCCATTTAACTCCTACCAGACTTCTTTCAAAGAGCTACAGAAAACTGGCTGCAAAACTAGAACATTAAACAATTTGAGTTGTGGCCTTGTTTGTTTGTTTGGTGAATGCTGTTGTAAACTAAAATTAAATATACTTTTCAACAGCAGAATGCTAAGGAAGCATAAAACAAAAGACATCATGACAACAAACAAAATAGCAAAATGTGCCACCTAAATGGAAACATTACAGCATGAGGCAGAAAAAATAAACATAAACTGCTTTAAAACACAAAATTAAAATTTTGCCTGATACAAAAATACATTTTTAAAAATCTAAACTACTGACTGGTATTGCCTGCTCCCTACAAAATATCCATTCTAAATATAGCCTTGGTACCTTAAAATTATATTCTTGTAGCAACACATCATAGTTTCTAATTATGCCATGAACAATGTGAATCTACATTGCACTATTAACTGTAAAATCTTAAGCGTTAGGGACACATCTAACCTAACTTTCCTACTTTCTTATAATCTCTCCAACAGTGTACTACTCATTTGATCTGAATCTGAGGAAAGGACATATCAGTTTGAATTCTTGATTTATTTTATGTAAATGAAATGGTTAAAGCATAGCCTTTAATACACTGAGTGACAATATAGCTGATTTATGTGTAAAATCTTGCATGGTTTCCATAATATCAGAAATGAATTCAAAGCGCTACTTCACACTTTATATTTAGTGATATTTCAACATTTCCCTACACTACACATGTAAAGGATAATACTGTAATGAATCAGGATCCTATGGCACATTTACTTTCACCCTTGATATTTTATATATTATTCTGAAAAACTGGAGCATAACATGAATTTTGGCTTTAAAATACATGAATCAGGATTAGATATTGCCAAAAAGTGAAGATTAGACAAAACAATTATAAGCCCTCTACAGACATACAGTTCTGACATTCCCTCTCTAACCTCAATAGGCAATGGAAGTCCCTCAATCATAGGACTGTCAAAACTGAAAGCCAGCTTTAAAGCAAATAATAACAAATCTAATCAGACAAAAACCTCTTATGCTCTTATGCCCTTTTAGTTTCCTCCTACAGTTCTTGATTTCTGAAGATACAAATGCGCATATGACAGAAAATTCATGACACTTAATTTTTGTTAAATGGATTAATCTCACATAGCACCATGTAAGATTTTGTTAAAATAAGCACAAGCATTAGAGCAAGAGATATTCCAATAAGTAAATGACACTGAGCAAGCATACATTTAAGGACAATAGACCTATTTGTTCATATCTGGTTCATTCATTTATAAAGCAGACAACCAGGGGTATAATGATAGCATGCTGACCTGAATCTTCATCTTCCTACTACCCTGCACTTCAGTGCCCCAGGTACTTTTCTCTCAGTCTAAAGCACTTAAAGTATTGAATGAAACTGGAGGAAATGCGGAAAGTTCTGATGGTAGTAGACTACAGAATGGTAAAATGGTAAAATGAAGATAAGAAGAAGTTCAACTTCCCTCACCCATTTTTCTATTAATTTAGATTTTTAACCCTCTCTCATATTCAACAGAGCAAGACAAATGTACAACAAAGGTAGCTGGTGCAGGCCCATCTAGTTTATCCTTTAAGCAATCCAAGCAATCCAACAATGACTCTGGGAGAGACGATGTCTAAACAATGAAATGAAGACAAAGAATCTAGTTAACAGTGAGATTAAAACAGTAAAGTCTCCGTATAACAGTAAATCAAGAATAGGAAGCCTCAGGATGCAGGCTAAATATGGATCCAAGGAGGACCCCATCCGACCCATCATCTTTCTTGCTACTTTTATCTCTTGTCAATGATCAGATTACCACCCCAATCTGTATAGATACGGAATTATGCAACCGTTCCTCCATACTAAAATTAGGGTTTTAAGAAGTCTACTGGTAAAAATGGAGGTAATTTAAGGTCTAGCCATAATGTGGAGAAAGCATTTGGAGAGATGTTCTAGAGGAAGAAGGAAAGTCTAGCCCTCCTTTTCCTGCAGCTATGATGTATCCCCAAAACTCCCATTCTGTTTGCCTCTCTTCCTGTGATACCCCCTCCCAGCATATCAGGGCCTCCCAGCACAACAGAAAGCCTCTTTTAGTATGAAGTAAGGATTTTTAAACTCTCATTGATGCACAGGGGGTACTTTCTGAGGGTGGGGGGGGGATGACAAGTGGGCAAAGCAAACTTAATTTGCTCTAGCTTTGTATCTTCCTCCCTTAAAAACCAGATCTCCTTTACTATAATCAGCCTTTTAAAAATCCTTCTTGGCACCAATGTAATATTCTGTAAAACTTTATTGCTATACAGGAAGTTATACATGTGTTTCAATGGCTCTAGTCTGGGCAAATCAAGCACATCAAGGGCCATATCCCAATAACAGGATAACTCCAATTATGTTGGCATGCAGCCCCAGTTTCATTGTCTGGAACAAATACCACCTTCCCCAATAATGTTTCCACATCATTCAATTTTATTTATTATAGAAGAAAGCAAAAACAAATAGAACCAGAACTACCCACTGCAAGGTTCCTACTTTAAAATCCCATAAGATTCTTCTACAGCAAGGGTAGGCAAAATGCATTTTTTGTAGCCTCAGGGCCTTTCAGAGATCATATTTTTGTTCCCAACTGCCCCCGGGGAGGAGATGGGGGCCATTACCACCATGTTTTGGGGGCCTTGGCCAATTTATACCCAGTGGAGGCCATTTTTTAAAACAGGAAGTGAGCAGGAAATAACTTCCACTCATTTCCTGTTGCTAAAAAGGCCCTCTGCTGGGCCTTAAATTATTCAGTGGGGCTAGAAACATAGCTAAAATGCCTCCTGTGCCCCTAGAGGGTATATGAGGGTATCAGAGTTTTTTTAAATTTTGCAGAGGGACACAGTCCTCTAAATGTCTCGGGGGGGGGGGGCTAATGTGGCCGCCTAGCTTTCCACAGTTGCCCACTGCTGCTCTACAAGCTAAGAGGTCACATAAAACCAGGCAGCAAAAAAAATCTTAATATACTAGAAGGATTCATTGTTTGATTATCTGTATTCTTTGAATAATAAATCCCACTATACTTAGTAAAGTACACAAAAGTGTGATTTAAGGTATGCGCATCTGCAAGAGATGAGAATTCATTCTGTGTTTGTTCAAATGTTACCTCAGATCTTGTCACAAAATGATTGAGTTCGGGGGCTGTACACATGACGACTAGATCCAATCCCCTGTAGAACAATAGCCTGAAAGCTTTAAGCATACAACTTGTTCTTTTGCTTCTTACCATCATCATTATCATTTATTTATATATGTGCCATCAGTGTACATGGTGCCTTTACAAGTAATAGGACAACAAAGCAGTACCCTGCCCCCAGGCTTACAATCTTTATATTCAGCTATTTGTGGTTTCCTACTTTAGACAGAGGAGGAAAACCTCAGCACCAAACACTGGCAGAAATGCTGGGATAATAACATTTATGAAGAAATGCCGAAACTCACACTTTTTATGATGACAGTGGACACACACAACGATCTAACCACATACTGGGATGCAGAATGTGTATGATTTTCAAGAGAAATTCCCTACCACTGATCTTATGAATCATCTCTGGGATCAAATTTAATCTACTTCAAATTATTCTCCATCGTACTAAAAAGACAATGCTCAACAATCCATTCTCCAGCATTCTATAAAATGAAAAAAGAACTGGTAACCAAATGTATACATCACGATCACAGATCCAAAGCAGATATTGTAACTGAATGCCAATCATAACCTATCAGCTACTTTCTTTTCTATTCTCACACCTTTAGTGACTAAACTAATAACACACAAGTGATTCATCTTTTCCTACCTTTTTATTGCAACATCTTTGCCCAAAGATCTTCGTTTAAATACTGAATGAAAGCTTTCTAGGTTTAAATGGTGTAATCCAATTAAGTATAATTAAAACCTATGTAGATCACTTTGTACAACCAACTCAACCCTTACCTATGATAAGCGCTGAAAAACACAGCTACAATATCAGGAGTTTCATATTCTTACTGTCAATTCACAGAATCACTTAATATTAACAGATAATTTAACTTTGTTTCTACTGATAAAGCAGTACATAAACATTCCAAATCAATAAATAAAATTAAATCGGTCTGATAAATCTTCCTGATTGACAATTACTCTATCCATTTGGTAAGAAGGAGCAGCCGACAGTAGTTTCATATAATTATGCGAGCATATAACAGTTTTTGTTGTGTGACAAAAGTTATAATCATTTAGCTGCCAAATATCACTTGATAAGATGCAAATTAAGCTTTGAGGAGTGATTTGAGGAGCGTGTGTGTGTGTGTGAGTGTGTGTGTGTGTGTGTGCGCGCCTTCAAGTTGCCTGTTGACTTATGGCAACCCCATGAATTTCATAGGGTTTACTTAGGCATAAAGGAGGACAAATTTGAAGTGGTGCACTCTTACATAATAATAAAATTTCTGTCCTTCTTTGGAATGGAGGGTTTAAAAGAAAATGAACTGTATATACAATTTTCTAATATCACAAAGAATGATATCATAAAATGCATGTGTGTGTGCACTGTGTGCCTTTAAATAGTTTCCAACTTACAGAGACCTTAAGGCAAACCTATCATGGGGTTTTCTCAGGCTGAGAGTGTGCAACACATCCAAGGTCACCCAGTGGTTTTCCTTGCCTGAGTGGTGAATCAAACCCTAGTCTCCAGGGTCATAGTCCAATGCTCAAACCACTATACCATAAGAAATGGGAAAAAAATAATGTCCAAGTTTTCCTGATAGGAATATTTTAGAATAAATTTTCAATGAGATATCAAGTACTTTAAAATATTTCTAGTTTTTCCTGTAGAAGAATTTAAAAAAGGAATTAACTGACATTCCCAGGATACTTCAATGAAATCAAGCTAAATGTCACAATACTTACTGCTCCACTGGAGGCCTACACAAATGTTCAGAAACTTATTTTTGCCCTGAATATGATGGTGGTACTTTTCACTCTTTTCAGTGAAAAACCCTGCTTCTCTACAGAGATGTCAAGAATTTTGAGGAAGGGGCAGCCTCAACCAGGGGTAACAGTCTGCTTTTGAAGAAGTTTCCACCTCTCTGAAAGAGAGTATTAAGATATGGAAAGTGACCACAGAATGGAAAGGGTGGTTCCCTCCTGTTAACAGAACCAGTTTCTGCCAAAAGTATCAGTCTATTGGATGCTTCCCTACATCAGGCAGCTTGTTTTAAAAAACAGAAGCTCAGATTGATAACACAAGCTGAAAGTCAGGTCAGGGCTCCTGCCATAGCTACCTGGATCTAAAATGTTCCAAACACAGGAACAAAGTTGAGTGTGTGTGCAGCACAGATACCACAATCAATATATATATATATATATATATATATATATATATATATATATATATATAAAAAAACTGAATTATGTGCACAGACACACAGTACAAAGTCTGCAACTTGTGACTTAGCAGAAAAAGGCAATCACCAAGGTTCTACAAGTGTAAATGAGACGGATTAAGTTTTTTAACTCTATAACTCTAAAAAAATTCAGCATGTTATTCGTGTCTTTCTACACTAACATTCAAATACCGGTATAAAAAGTAGGAATACAAAAGGATAACTTAATCTTCTGTCACCAAGCTGAATTAGACATTTTTAAAAATCAAAAATATTTGCACCATATAATATGGTTGGGATCTGGACAGCTGCACACAGAATTCTGTACCAGGCACTGAGGCTTTTTAAACTCCTGTCCCCAGCACAGTACCAAGCATTCTGAAAAGCTGTTCTTAGAAAATCTAAAGGAGCAACTATGCTGTACAGGGGCTTGCAAAAAGAAGTAAACATTTATCAAGGATGCTATATGTGCAAGGCAACACTTTAGATATGGACACTGAGCAATAAGGCATTCCATCCACCTCTTTTCTCATACATATATATCTCATTCAATGCGTGCACTAATTTCATTTCATGCCAAATTTCTACCTGCTAGGCTAACACAGAAAACAGAAAAACAGCACTTGAACACTATTATTCTACAATCTGTCATAGGCAACCTATATTTACAACTGATGTCATATAATTGAAGTGTGCATCAATCAATGTGTTCATTAAGTGTGTGGAAAAGGAAGATAAAATTGTAGCCTGTATCATATGGTGTTAAACGGTTCATGCAACTAAATACAACACAAGCTATTTGACGTTCTTGAGGGTCAGACACTGATATACCTATGACCTCTTTGCCCAAAAAGATGACCAACAGGAGAAGGAAGCACTCTTCTGTTTCCCTCCCAGGAGTAGGCAGTGGCAAAGGCAGCAGGCCACTCCCACTGAGTGGTGGAGGAGAGGAAAAAAAGACTGCCCTCCCATCCTAGAACAGAGATAGGGAGGGGAACAAGGAAGAGAAAAGATGATGACTTGTAGCAATGACAACCAGCTTAAATTTCCTGGCAGGTGACTCTGGTCATCTGTTTCATACCCCTGGGAGCCACATGGCATGGAAAGTCTGGCTCTACTGGAGAGAACACAAAACGACAGAACCGCTTCCCCGCAGCTGAAATCACTCAAACACATCATCAATGGGCTACAACCAATTATGGGCTGTAGTAGAGCATATGCACCCAAAAAACTCTGCCTACAGTTTCATAATGACATCTAATCTGGCTGCATGACAAGCAAGCAATTGAGAAGTTCCACCAGCATTTCAACAACTTCTACCCTATCATCAAATTGAGCCTGGAACAATATACACAACAAATTCATTTTTTTTACGTCATTGCGTAACTGCACAATGGACTTCTAAGCACCACACTCTATCAAAAACCCAAAGACTGTTCACACATTTACATGCCTCCAGTGTCCAACCAGAACACACTTCTAAATCTACAGCCTACAGCCAAGCCCTCCAATACAACTGAATTTGCTTAAATCAACAAGACAGAGACTCAAAACTCTTGGATTTAAAACATGCATTTCTCAAACTAAAATATTGACCTAAAGCAATATACATAAGAGCTCTCAAAAATCTGCGCAAGAGAACTATGATTCATATAATGATGTAAGGCTCTAGCCAACTTGCAAAGACCAACTACACTGAAATGCTAGTAACATGATGATTAAAAATTAAATTAAAAAGAATTTCAAATGAGCAGCAGTAAAAGAGTACACAGCCCAAGAAGTTGACAGCAGCTCACATACATGGCACAAGAGTTAATGATTATCCTTTGAAAACCTTGAAATAAATTATCAACTCCAAATATTTAAAGCTGGACTTCTCCCATTTCTATAAAGGCAGCATGCTCCTAACAAATCTCCCTCTTCTGACATCATTTTAAAACAATCCCAATGGATAAAAATTTCAATAGTTTCAACAGGTAAATATTTCTGCAGGCATAATGGTTACGGAACCACTGAAATTTTGAACCTGTGCAATTTCCCATGTATCCGAGGATATTATACTAAACATTAAGCCTCCTGTTGCACTTCACCAACATTAAAAAAAAAAAAAAAGGTCACTCTGATACTGTCTATAAAATTCAGATCATGTGGGCATATAGGGAATTTTAAAAATTAAGCATCTTCTACAATGAATTTCACTTGTGGCTCATTTTAAGCAACCAATGAATTTTACCATGACTATCTTTTTCTTTTCTATTGCACTATATCACATATTATTACTCTATCAAGAAGAAGACACAGTACAAAATAAAATAAAATGACAAACTAACAGTGAAGAAGCAGATGTAGATATTCTTGTGGCAGATTAGTTAGAATCTATGATTTGGCAAAATGAAGGTAAACTCTTATGTGGTACCCATCTAATATTTTGGAGCAGGGTGAAGAACCTGTAAATCTCTAAATACTGAAGGACTGCAGTGTTCACCATCCTTAACTACTGGTTATCCTGGCTTGAGACAATGGAAGCTTGAGTCCAACAACATCTGGAGAGCTACAAGTTCTCATCCCTGGCTTACAGAGGACAACGGCCATATGTTTGAGTATGTCTGTAAAACCAGTCTGCAATGATTACATGCACACCTGTATTTTGCTATTGATACTAGATAGAAAGCATTTATAGAAAGTAATTTGTACACAGACAGAAGCTTCTGTCTATACATTTTCCTTCTATGATTGTGCAACATCAATCTCCTCTAGCACATACCAACTGTTTTTTGTCGTACTATGCTTCTGGCTTTTTCTGTTCCTGGAGATCCAGTAGTTGTTGCACTGCGCTGTCTCATTGGTGCTTGTCCAGGTTGATCACGACTCCAGCCTCTTGAAAAGGACTTATCAACAGATGCCTTTTGAAACTCATGTCCAACTCCTGAAGGGGAAAAAACACACAAATCTATGATAATTATGAAATCATCCATTCAAGGAGACAATTTACCAGTGACAATGATCATGTTTTTACTCATCTTTAACACAGTGGCATTACTCAATGCAATAAATATCACTTCAGAAACACTACCACAATAAAAATAGCATTAACAACAACAACAACGACAACAACTTTTATTTCTAACCCGCCCTCCCCAAGGCTTGAGGTACGCTACAACATAAATTAAAATACAATTAAAAATGCTTTGTAAGTTAAAATACACTAAAAACACATAAAACTGTTTAATACAAATATATCATAACTAAAATACATCATTATTAAAATACCTCATAATTAAGAATAGATTGGGCAGGCCTGTGGGAAGAGACACGTCTTTAGTATTTTTTTGAATTCAGACAGCATATGTCAATTTTCTTTCAGCAGGTCATTCCACAGTCCGGGGGAGGCCAACAAGAAGGTCTTCTGGGTGACCATTGCTAGTCTGGTCCTAGCCAGTTTAAGTAACTGGCCCCCAGAAGACCTGAGTGCACAGGGCAGTTTGTACGGGAAGAGGCCATTCGGCAGGTAATATAGACTCAAACCATGTAGGGCTTTAAAGGTAATAACCAACACTTTGTACTCTGCATGGAAACTAACTGGCAGCCAGTGGAATGATTTCAATATCAGTGTGACATGATAATCATGCTGCATTGAGAGATCTAAAATATGTAAGTAAATAGAAAGGTTATCTTATCAATATCCACTGTTACATATCATTCCAGTAATATATAATAAAGGCTTTCATTCCTGTTAGAATTTACTATATATAGCAGTTTAAATCTCTTCTCTTACACCAAAAGCCTGAAAATAAAACTGCTTTTCCCCTTGTTATAAGGTACCACTGTCTATATTTATTCCAAATAAAGAGTTTAACTAATCTCGACAGCATGACAAGCAAATGTGTTTAGCTACTCAAACACAATAACATATATTTTTTCTGGTTTTTCTTTTTCTGATTGCCAAAAAACACATATTATGTATTATAGGCAACTTCAATGGGCAACTTCAATGAGGAATTCATTTTTTGATAACCAAATCTGAAATGGATGCACTACGTACTTTTTATTTTTTGTTTAATTTCAAGATCTGTATGACATCTTTCAGCCCTAAACATCTGAAGACACTGCAAACATTCCCTGAGACTTAGCATGGTCCGTTCTACTTTCGAAAAATGGGGTGAAAGATGTTAAAACTGGCTGACAAACATGTATGTAGCTTGTGGTTTTCTAGTTTCTGTTACATATATTTCATAAGAATATGGTTTATTGTGTTGCTCCATCCTAACTAAATCTGTAACACAAATTTTCCGATTTAATTAGATCCTGAATATCATGTGCCTTACCTTTGCCTTTATGCTTTTTTTGTTTCTGCTCACTTAATTTATCCAGTGGCAGGTCACTGAGATCCAGGCTGTATAAGTTTCTAGCTAATACTTTCGTCAGAGTTTCCATAGTTAGTGACCACTCTGTGGCCAACTCTTCCCAGTAAGTCAATGATGACAATACTGACAAAAGGTCATCCCACAGTTCTCGGGAGATGTACACGTTTAGGTTTGCCTTGATCCAAGCTACTATAAGAGTCTAAGAACAGACATACAAAAAGTGAAAAAATTATTTTACAGCAGTAGAACAGAGGTATATAACTTAAATCCCTTTTGGTAATTTTTGGCTTAGTAAAAAGTATGATCACCATATTCAACCCACCATGGATTCCTTTGAGGCCTCAGGGTTCCTTCAGAAGGCAGCAGTGGGTGGCTCGTGGGGCTTACTGCCACCTCCTCTGCTGCCCCACACCATTTTTAATAGGGACTTACAAGCCTCATTCACAGTTTCACAGTCTCATGAGGCTTGCAGTCCTTATTAAAAATGGCATAGGGAGGCAGCAGAGGTTATAGCAAATAATCCGTGAATAATCAAATCTGCAAAAGTGAAACCCGCAAATGTGGAGGGCTGACTGTATTGTCCAGAGGGGATTCTACCACATGACATTGCTGAACATGTCACTTGGTTTTTAGCTATGTTACAGACAACCTACCTTTTTTTTTTTTTTTTAATAAAATGCCATCAAACAATTCTGGGTGTATTCAAAGTTGAATGGTTATTTTTTACACGTAACTAAATTAACAAGCATTACTCAATATTCAGATGTGACCAATTTTCTAATGTCAAAAGGGTTTAATAATTAGGTGAGTTGATTGTATTATTGTTGTTGATCTTCTTAGCTACCTTAATAGAGCTTGCATCGAAAACTTCTGTAGATAATGTAAACATATAGTTAGCTGAGTGGAATGTTGAATGAAAATCATCTCAGCAGTGTGAAACCCAACCTGGTAAAACTCAGAACAATTAAAACATGAATATCTATTAATTTGCCTGGAAAAGAGGTCCAGCAAGCCTTCCTGCTAAAGTTGAATTCTTTCTTCCTTGATACTGTAGAAATATCTGAGATGGTATTTTCAGTACTGATTCTGTGACTCTGAGCAGCACAAGCAGCATTTGTTCCCTGCAATGTAAAATTAGACAGAACAATAAATATTAGACAAAGCAACATACTATTCAGCTCATACAAGTTTTCTAATACACTTGGTTTATAATATCTGCTACTGGCTTCCAACGGGACCCCTTTAAGCCAAATCTGATAATAAAGTCAATGACAACTTTGAAATGACTTCAGTTAAACATTAAAATTAGATTTTATTAGCATTATATCTGAAAAACACAGCTTCCACATTCTCCTTGTTAAATTTTAACAGCATCCATAATTACTTAAGTCAATGATTCTCAAACCGTTGGGTGCGACCCTCAGGGGGGAGCACAACAGTTGCTTGGGGAATGCCAAGACATTTTTCAGACACTATATTATTATAGTCAGCCTTCAACTTTCATCAGGCTTGGGGGTGCAAGGCCCCTATGAAAGTGGAAAAACTGTGAATCTGCAAGACTCAACTGCCTATGCATTCCTTCACTCATTCACTTGGGCAGGATGAGAGCAGGAACTGGACCTGAGGTATATTTGCATTTTCCCTCCTTTTCTGGGGGTCCTGCACCCCAACCCTGGCAAAAATTGAGGGACAACTGTGCTATAACGAGCAAGGGAGTGTGACATCCACATGTACACGTAAAGGGATTCACGGGGTAAAACGTTTTGAGAACCACTGACTTAAGTATATCTGTTCTTATAATGTTACCAATACCAGCATAAATCATCCTTTTGGTGGGCTCTTCAGGGCAATTATCTGTCTATTATGTTATCAGGTACAACCATGTCAGGAGGATGACGTCCCACATCAGAGACATACCCAAAGGTGGTCTGGTAAGAACTCTATCCGGGCTTCTTTTTTATCTTCCCCCTATGTCTACTCAGCTTGTCAGCAGACCAATCGAATCTCACTAGATCACAACTAAGGTATATACAAGAGAAGTCTAGTATGCTATCTCTTATCCAATAAAAATGCACATCTTTCCATAGCCCCACCTGTGGATACAGTAGAAGTCGGTGCTCATTTAATTTATCTGTTTCATCTAATGTACCAGTTTGCAGTGTTTATTCATTTTCCAGAATCTACTGGTGCCTTTACCTCTAGAGTACAAGTGCATTTTCTTATCTTTTGTTTATATTCCAGGGAATTTGGCAATCCTTCCAGACTGACCGGTACTGTAGGCAGTTTTCTGCTGACACACAGACTCACTCACACATAAAGCTGCCTGTATCAGCTCTTATTAAGTTAAATTCTGTCTTCTGAAGTTATATAAACAGGCTGAGAAGTTGCAACTGAATATGTCTGGTCTATAACAACAGACAAGTGCTATCATATTCTCCCTCTAGAACAACTCTCTGAAATTATCCAAGATTACTTCTGTTTCAGACTAACGTTATTTGCAAAAAACCACAGGGTGAGCTTCTTGGCTAAGGAGGGTTAACCTCTACATACTGCTTGGAGGAAAAATGGGAACATAAAACATTTTACCAAGTCTTCTTGTCCATGGTTACTTGTACCACCATGTAACGGTAGATATTAAGAATGCGTTTACACATGTCTGTATGTTCATCCAGCAGAGGTTTAATCTCATTTGCTGGTTCAAGAAGAAATATATTTGAAGAATTTGTTATAAAAACCTGTAATTGAAAAGAAATAAAGAACAGGTGTCAGAGAAATCTACTGAACTTTGTTGCATTGATTAAATCTATCACTACTTAAAGCTCCTCACATATACTGCATAAAATGAAACTGAACATCAATGCAAACATTTGATTTAATTTAAAATTGTCCAAGATCATGCAAATCAAGAAAGCTATGAGTCGTTTCAACTTGTTTGTTGTCAGTTTTAACAAATTTCACTGAACAGTTGACACAGTACAGAATCAGCAGTTTGAACCAACAAAACAGAAAGGAACATTCCCAAATAACTCTCAAACGATGATCTGCTTGAAAAGGCTCTAAATGTGTTGCAACAGATGCATTAAACTGGGTGTTGCAGATACAAAATCAACACCTTATTAACAAGGTGGGGTATAAATGAAATCAATTGTGACACAAAATAAAGCATGCATAGAGCAAGAGCAACGCTTGTGTTCCATCACGTACAAAGTACTTTGCTAGATACATGCGTGAAGCATTTAGTTGAGTGTAGCCACCCATTATAATTAATCTGATAAGCCAGACCAAAGTATTCATGATTACTTTTCTAAGCTAATCTCTATTGCATAATTTGTATAATATCAAATATAAATATTCCATATTATAGTAATTATGAACTGAATAATTTATTGGGCCACAACTAAGAAATTTTCATCAGGCTCTTAACTAATAATACTGTTGAATCTTCCTCTCTGAGGAGGAGCTCTACTCCCCAACAAGCAAATCCTCCTCAGTTTCAGAAACAATTTGCCATGCAGCTTCGTAACTTCTACAACAATATACACTAACACGTACAAATAGTCACTTGAGTAAAAAATTCTGGGGAAATGAAGTGAATTCTCCATTATTTACAAAGCCTGACTGACTTACTCTACTAAGGGTCGGAAACGAGGTGGAATGAGGTGTCTTGTGTCTTTTTTTTTTTTAAATTTATTTAAATTTATGCATTAAAAACACATTACATCACACTACAACCCATACAGACACCCCAATACATCTATACAACACGTTAAACATCCCATTAAACCCATACTCCCCACATTTACATCACATTACACCCATACCACACTTTCTCCCACATTCAATTTAACATTTCCACCCGAAGTAATTTATATTTCTTATATTCTTATGTTCTTATGTTCTTCCCTTCTATCATTCCAACATCCTTCTTACTTACTTTCAACTATCTTTCTTCTTCAATTCCATTCTACCCTTCATTTCCTTCACTCATTTCTTTATGATCTACTTCCTCTTCTAGAAAGAACAAAGATTCCCAAAATTTACTTCCTGGACTTCACTAGGTCCCATTCTTCCTGTCCCAATCAAGTTTCTCTTATTAAAATCCCCTTTTGGAGTAAAACCTTTACCTATTTCCTACTTTCTTTTTCCATTATTGTAATGTTTATTCTTTCCCTCTTGTCGGCCTGTTTTATATTCTTATAAACCTTCCATCGTTATTCGTAAATTTTAAGAATCCTTATCCCTTATTCATCAGTCTAATATCCCTCTTTTATTATATACTCCTCTACTATTTTCCAAACTTCTTCATGTTCACCTTGCATTCTACCTTGTATCATGCCAGTTAGTCTGTCCATTTCTTTAAATTCTGCCACTTTTATCAACCATTCTTCTATTTGTGGTATATATTCATTTTTCCATTTCTGTGCGTAGATTAATCTTGCCGCTGTTATCATATAAAGAATCACTTTCCAATATTTTCTTTTAATTTCTTTGCCTATTTTTTGTGCCATGTTTAATAGAAATAGTTCTGGTAATAGCGGCAGCTTAATTTGTAAAATTTCCGACATTCTTCCATGAATTTTTTTCCAAAAGGTAATTGCCTTTTCACATGTCCACCACATGTGAAAATAAGTACCATTGTCCTTACTACACTTCCAACACTTACTCTCTGTTTTGTACATCTTATTTAGTTTTACCGGATCCATATGCCATCTATAGAACATTTTAAGATAGTTTTCTTTCAGTTTTTGGGCTGCGGTAAATTTATTCGTGTCCTTCCAACTTCTCTCCCAATGTTCAAGTTGAATTTCATAACCTATATTCTTAGACCATTTTATCATTACTTCCTTTATTTGTTCCGATTCTAATTCTCTTTCCAACAGTAGTTTATATAATTTAGATATTGTTTGCTTCTTTGATTCTAATATTATATTTCCAAATAGGTCTTCTTTCGTTACCGATTCTATTCCTTCTAGTTTCTTATCCATTTGAAATCTTTCATATAATTGTCTATATAGAAACCAATGGCATTTAAGTCCCGCTACTTCAATTTCTTCTCTTGATTTTAACATAAGTACTTGATTTCGTTTTTCTATTACTATATCACTGTATCGTATCCATTTATCTTGTGGATCCTTCCATCTCCCATACAACGCTTCATGTGGTGACAACCATTGAGGTATTTTTACATAGTATTTTTTCTTAAATTGCAACCAAATTGTTAGCAGCGCTTTCCTTAAATAGTGGTTCTGGAATTCTTTATCTATTTTGTACTTCTTATACCACATATATGCGTGCCACCCCATTCTTTTTCCCGCTCCTTCTAAGTTTAACATAGTTTCATCTTGTAATGTTATCCATTCTGTAATCCAAGTAAGCCCGCTAGCATAATAGTATAGTTTCAAATCCGGTAAATCAAAGCCTCCTTTTCCCTTCTTTTCCGTGAGTAGCTTCCATTTTATTCTAGGTCTTTTATTTTCCCAAATAAACTTTGACAAATCTCTCTGCCATTCCTTGAAGGGTTTTTCATTAGTAATAATAGGTAAATTTTGGAAGAGAAAATTTAATTTAGGCAGCACATTCATTTTAATTGCAGATATTCTCCCCATTATTGACAACTTTAAGGCGCTCCAGTTTTCTAACAGTTTTTTTACTTCCTTCCATGTTGTTTTATAATTGTTTTCGTATAGCTCATTATTTCTCTTTGATATCCATATTCCTAAATATTTAATTTTATGCTCTATTTTAAATTCTGTTTTTTGGGCAAGTTCTCTTTCTTCCTCCTTTCTTATGTTCTTCGTTATGATTCTCGTTTTTTCTTTATTAATCTTTAACCCAGCAATTTCTCCGAATTCATTTAACTTCTGTAAGAGAGCTCCAGTACTTATTTCTGGGTTTTCTAAGATAATCAACAAATCATCCGCGTAAGCTCGCACTTTATATTCTTGACTTTTAATTTTACAACCTTTTATTTCGGGATCGCTTCTAATCGCATTTAACAAAACCTCTAGTGCTGTTATAAATAAGAGCGGTGATAACGGGCACCCCTGTCGTGTCCCTTTCTCAATTTCGAATTGCTTTGTTCTGTCTCCATTAATTATTATTGCTGCTCTTTGTTCTTTGTAAATTTCTTTAATCCAGTTCAGGAATGCCTTTCCAAAGTCCATTTTTTCCAGCACTTCTATCATGAAATCCCACCTGAGATTATCGAAAGCTTTTTCAGCATCTATAAAAATCAACGCCAATTTCTTTTCATTATTCTTTTCGTAATATTCAATAATATTCAAAATTGTTCTAATATTGTTTCTAATCTGTCTTTTGGGGAGGAAGCCATTTTGCTCTTTCTGAATCACTTCTTGTAGTATTTTCTTCAATCTTTCTGCCAATATATTAGTGAATATTTTATAGTCAATATTGAGAAGTGAGATTGGACGATAACTCCCTGGATCTTTTAAATCTTTCCCTTATTTTGGAATTAATGTAATATTAGCCTCATTCCAGGAATTTGGTTTTCCATTCACAGTGATTTCATTGAACAATTTTTCCAAAGGCCCTCTTAAAAATTCTTGCAACTTCTTGTAATACGTTGCGGAGAGACCGTCTGGTCCTGGTGCTTTTGCTGTATCCAATTTTTGGATCGCATCCATAATCTCCTTTACTGTAATCTTAGCGTCCATCATCTGTCTGTTCTCTTCTGATATTTGCTGTATTTTCTGATTAACCAAATATTCATCTAATTTCTTTTGTGTCTTTTCTTGTATTTTCAAACTATAAAGATTTTTGTAGTAATTATAGAAAGTTTTCTTTATTTCTGCTTGATTTGCTGTTATTTTCTTCCCTGTATTTATTTCCAGAATTAATCTCTTTTCTCTCTCCTTTCTTAATTTATGGGCCAACCATCTCCCCGGTTTATCTGCATGCTCAAAGTACTTTTGTTTCATCCAAATTAGCTTTCTGCTTATTTCTAATTGATTTTCAGCTTTAATTTGGTCTTGTAAAATTTTTAATTCCAACCTTGCCTTTTTATCCGTCGGTTTTCTCCTCAATTTTTCTTCTTGTAATTTAACCTTTTCCATTAATTCTTGATATTTTTCTTGTCTTTTCTTCTTAAGTTCCGAGCCCAATTTAATGAAATGTCCACGCATCACTGCTTTGCTAGCATCCCAGATAGTTGTCATCTTTAGATCCTCTGTCATGTTCTCTTCAAAATAATTTTTGATTGCCTCCTTTATCTTTTGAACGCAATGTTCATTTTGAAAAAGATAGTCATTAAGCCTCCATCTTATTTCTTTCTTTACGCTTCTTAATTCCAATTGGATAGGATTGTGGTCAGATAACGTCCTCGGAAGTATCTCCATATCCTTTACCTTTTGTTGTAAGCTTTTTGAAATCATAAACATGTCAATCCGCGACATCGATTTATGAGCATCCGAGTAAAACGTATATCCCTTAAAGTCTTTATATACCCCTCTCCAGACATCTTGTAAAGCCAACATTTCTGCTAATTTAAAGAACGATTGTGGTGTCTTGTGTCTTTTGTGGATTTCTACGCCTGACCAGTTTGAGGGTGGAATTAAATTAAAATTAAAAATCAAAAATTAAAAATCAAATTGAGAGTGAGAAAGATAAACTGTACCAATGGAAAAGCAAGTTCCTTTCACTCCTGCTCCCTGAAACATCTCACTGATAGAAATATTACTGATGGTAGATTTACACCAGAATAACTTTATATAGGAGTAGAGAGGGTCTCTTGGATGGGTATTTCCTACCTTCCAACAGCCACCTGAGGGGGTAAAGCTTGCTCCATTACAACCTCATATTATGACCTTCGTTAGTTATTTCCCCCTGAATCTTGTTTCATAGAATTGAAATTATACTCCGCAATTTTCCACTCCCCTGCACCTAGTCACACTAATATTCTGTTCATTTTGTTTCTTAGACCCAAAGAAGCAAATTCCCAGAAGTTTGCAAATTTTTGTTTCTGATTGCAAACTTTTTCATTCCACAGTATGCTGTTTGTGGGTGGAGGAGGATCCCCAATTTCAGTTTTGGGTTTGTTTTTTTAACTCCTGTTTGAAAAAGTAACTGATACTTTTGTACAAAGCAATGAATGAGCTTTTTGGTGGACAAAAATCAAAAGCAGTGTCTTATCAAAAGATGGAATATAAATGCTTGAAGTAAATAAAATATTACCTCAGTAAGTTAACATAGCCAAAAATCAAAATCTTTATATAGCACTATACTATTACTGACACGTATTTATAGCCATTAAATTAGGAATGCCTACAGCACATACAAGTATACCATGAATATATTCAAAATTATACAAGAAAATATATCTCCTACCTGCAATACCGCCTGTACTCCAGCTCGTATACCTTGTTCTACGGCATCAAAGTCTGATATTTTGTGAGGAACCTCCTGATAACAACCATTTCTTGTCCAGCTTGAATTTCGAACAGGTCCAGAATTACCCATTGTTTCCTAAAATATACATGAAAGATGATTTCTTCCCAAATTTACATAGCTCTGGTTTGACTCTCACGTATATTTTCCTAGTCTGATGGAGCATAATATGCGCCAACAGGAGATGCAGATGTAATTTCTCTTCCCAAACCCAGAGCTGTGGTATGACTGTCTAACCTTTTAAATAAAACTAAAATATCAATGACTAGCTATTTAGGATGGACAGTAAAAGACTGGTTTCACTTCCCCTACACCTACCCAGAAATCAAAACAAATGAGGAATGGGATTTCAGTTTTGTTTTTAAAGGGGCCAGACATTTACAGCTCCTACAGCTCCACAGTCTCTGTTGAATCAGATTTTAAAATGGGAATCCACAATTCTTGTTCAGCTATTTTTCCCTCTCTGGGCTCTTCCCGACTGGTCTAAAGAAGTTTAAGTTCTTGTAATATAGTACTTCAAGTTTTGCCAGTTGCTGTCCTCTCTGCATGCACCTGTTCCATTTCGGAGGGGAGCTGTTTGCAGCAGTCTGCACTAGGGCCCTTTGAATTTCTTTTAAACAAAGTGTGATTTGCTGAGGTTGTGCTATGGTTTGAAATTTTCTCCTGATTTTTTTTAAGAATCTTCTCTTTTGCTGTAACGTGACAGTACCATTTCACCGATGTACTACAGGACTACAAGACTTAATTAAAAAAAATGGACAGAAAAAGAAGAGAATGAGACTTTTTTGTTCTGAAACACAATCAATGACTGGAATAAAATGTTGCGACTGCTACTGGGAATAGCCAGAAAAAGAGTGCAGGAGAATAGAAATGTTACTGGGATTTTAAAAAAACAAAGAACACTGAGAACTACTGCAACAAATCCCACATTTCCTCATCTAAAGGAGCCCACTGTGCTACTTTTCACTGTCTAGTTATTGAAAAAATGCACAGATGGGTAATAATGGATTGCCAAAGCTATGTGGTAGCTATATGGTAGCACTGCTTCACCTAGTTCCACACTAGATCCCCTAAGTATTTATTTATAAATAAATCATGAGACAACTCCAGGTTAGCATTTTCTTTACCGACCTTCTGCTGGCAGGCAGAAAACTTTTTATTCAAGGAGGCTTTTTATTCAAGCTGGTAGCTAAGGAAGGGGTCTTAAATGGGTGTGTGTGTGTGTGTGTGCACACGTGCATGCTGCTGTATCTTTCTTTTTTGTTCCCTAGGGTATTTTTATATTGTTTTTAATTTGATTTTTGTGAAATATGATGTGTTTAACTGAGTTTTAGTACTTTAACATTGTTTTTAATTGTATTTGTTTTTGATCATGTTGATTATGGTCAAGCTGGAGCAGGTCCAGAGGAGGGCGACCAAAATGGTGAGGGGCCTGGAAGCCATGCCCTATGAGGATAGACTCAGAGAGCTGGGTATGTTTAGTCTGCAGAAGAGACGGTTAAGAGGGGACATGATAGCTATGTTTAAATATTTGAAGGGATGCCATGTAGAGGAGGGAGAGGGCTTGTTTTCTGCTGCTCCAGAGACCAGAACAAGGAGCAATGGATTCAAGCTGCAGGAAAGGAGATTCCACCTGAACCTCAGGAAGAACTTCTGACAGTCAGGGCTGTCCGGCAGTGGAATATGCTGCCTCGGAGTGTGGTGGAGTCTCCTTCTTTGGAAGTTTTTAAGCAGAGGCTGGATGGCCATCTGTCGGGAGTGCTTTGAGGGTGTTCCTGCACGACAGGGGGTTGGACTGGATGGCCCGTGTGGTCTCTTCCAATTCTACATTTCTATGATTCTATGATTCTATGAGTTTCCAAAGACTTCAGTATTATGAGAAAGGTTCATACCTTTATTCCTTCATAAGACCTGAAAGACCTGTATCATTTCACCCAATCTTTTAAAAACTTAGGGCAAGAGACATGATTTGCATCTTTTAACACTCCTATTATAATCTATTGCACTCCCATAACTGTATAAATATGCTTCATACTTGAAACCTTAACACAACTCACTACTGCATCTGAAGAAGTGGGTTTATATCCACGAAAGCTCATGCTAAAATAAAAAGCACTTAGTCTTAAAGGTGATACCACATGTCTTTTTCCCCCCTCCCCCTCCTCTCCTTTTTTTTAATGCTGCACGAGACCAACATAGCAACTTCTTTGAAAACTCATAACCTTTGCAGGGTTACGTGTAACACTTATAGAAATATGCTAGATGTATTTTGCACTTTTTTTTAAAAAAAGGGGAAGCTTGAGCAGTACATGCATGCAGTAAGTTATAAAACCGTGACAAAGTTCAACACTTTAACAGCAAAAGAGCTGCAACCACAGAGCTGCAACCGTAAGATCATAAGATTTTATTCCAAAGTCACAGTTTACAAGATTGTAACCCAAAGAGACATGAGCTGTTTGGCTAGACTACTTTTAAATTTAGATGAGTAATGAGATTGTTGGTCCTTATGAAATCCCATCAGTATCTAGAGGGCCACACTTTGCCTACTCTTGCTTTAAAGATGAAAACCAAAACCTTGAACTGGGGCTGGAAAGTAAGTGGTTACGGATGCAAGACTTTCAGGATCTGATCAGTGCGGTCTTGATACTTTGTACCAGTTGCATACTTAAGATGCCATAAGTAAAGTAACTAGGAAAAGGACAATTACAACAAAAATAAAATACAAAAAACTGAATGAGCTTCACAGCTTAAAATACTTGAAGCTTGGCTTTCAAGCCAATGGACAGGACCATTTTATGAGTCCCTTCTTTGGAGTCAACGAATGTTTGCACTTTGCCTGTATGCCAATGTGGAGTACTTTACAGATGAAGAATCCCTACAGGCACCATGAAGAGCAGTATCTGTTCTGCAAGCTATAAGAAAGATGAAAGTGAAGGTGAAGCTTCCTTTGATATATTATTTTGCTGTGCTCTAATATATTTAAGGAAAGTCAAGCGAAGTTTCCATAATAAAGTACTGAATCTGCATCCTTGAGTCCCTCAATTCTCCTTCCCACCATTGTAAAACGTGGATGGAAAAAACCACCACCTGTCAGTGCCGAAAGGCTCTGACGAAAGGCTCACCCAAGCAAAAGGCTCACCCAAGCCTCGCACTCAAAGCCTGCCCAGCCTGACACCTCTTTAGTGATCAGAACTGAACAGCCAGGGAGATCTCTGAATCAAGCCAGGGCCAGGACAAATGGGTCTGCCTCAGTTCTTCCTCTCTGAGAACGCAGTCCCTTCCTCACTCTTGCCCCGCTTGGCTTCTTCCTTTCAGGACCCTCCCCCTTTACTGCCTTCCCTAAATCTGCCCTCCTCCCAGATGTAAGGATCAGCAGTGATTTATATTTTCCAAGACTGTGGTACTGTTGGCACTAAGGTCAAGATGATATTATTGGTAGCATGTATACTCCAGGATTCAAAATAAGACTCTGTGACACTGTTTTAAGGAACACAGAACTTCAAACATTTATTGAAACGCTGTTGCTTTAAATTTGTTTTGTATCTCAATGTTTACAAACAGCACGCCATTCTTCTCTCTCTCTCTCTTTCAATTCATTCACTATCTCTCGTACACCCAGTTTCTCAGTTCTCTCTCCCACAGAGCTCTTCAAATCTCCAACCTCTCCAAACACACCACAAATCACACACCCTCTCTTCAATCACTCTCCAGACAGACAAAATCCGTTATTTTTCCTCCTTCCGCCAGCCTCTCCCCTGGGCTACCCAAGGTTCCATTTCACCAGCCAATCAGCTTAAACACTCTCAGTTGCCAAGGAGGCTCTGTTGTCAAGACCCCTCCCATCGGGTTCGTCACAACCATCTACACTTTAAAAATGTTAAGAGGAGATAAAGTACATAAACTGGTTACTTTGGAAAGAGAGAAAAAAATAATTAAACAGATGGAATTCTAATATTTTTACCTCCTCTCTTTCTTTCCCTTTCTCCGATGAATTATGCTCTCCAAGGTTTTCATCACAGTCTATATGTGAAGATGACACGATTTCTTCTGGTTCCTTCATAAATAAGGGCTTTTCTTCTTGGTGGATCCACTCCTGGTAGACTTTCACAACTTTCCTCATGGCTGCTGCTTCACATATTGGCAGTAAAAATGCCTGGGGGAGTTTCATAACAAAGAACTGATTTAAAACTTACCCAACTGTTATTTCTTTATTAGTATTTGAAAGGAAGCACTGAAAACAATTGCATCGGGGTAAAAACAGGAACATCTAATTTGCTTCTAAAGAACCATGTTAGAGCAAAATATGTGGGTTTCAGGGAAGAGAACTCTAACAGCAAACACAGTTTATTATCCAATTGTGTAGGGGGTCTTTCTCCAAGAATCCTTCTCTAAGAATCTTAGAGCAATGGAATCAAAGCAGACAAATCAGTCTGGTAACCTTAACAGCAGACTAGCAAAACTAAAGTGAGGAGTCCTGACCTGTGATTATCTGCAACATCTGAAGTTCCAGCTACATTTAACATGAATGACATTATCAGAGGGTGGGGAGTGTAAATGAGCAGTTTCCTATGGCAGGTCGAAACGGTCTCTGGATGAGCAAGTTAAACAATGTAATTCCCTTAAGCATCCGGTGCATGACAGGTAATTTGCTAGGGTCTGCAGATTGGCAGATTCTAGTCACTAGTGGATCGCTAGTATAGTGTAGTGGTTTGAGTGTTGGAATACGGCTTTGGAGAGCAGGGTTCAAATCCCCACTCAGCCGTGGAAACCCACCAGGTGACCTTGGGAAAGTCATACCCTCTCAGCTTCAGAGGAAGGCAACAGCAAACTCCTATGAGTAAATCTGGCCAAGAAAACTCTGTGGGAGGTTTGCCTTGGAGTCGCTGTAAGTCAGAAATGACTTGAAGGCACACAACGTCACTATAGTGATACATTCTTTGTTCTTCTAACACAAACAGGTTGTACAGACGGGCACTATATTCTAAGTTGCAACCCCTGAATGCTAATGCTGTTTCTATTATAATGTACCCAATGAAAGATGGAGAAATGGCAGGAAGACATTTTCTTTGCCTAGAAAAATATAGTAGTTTAATTTTTCCCCCTGTATAGTTTTGTAAGAATAACACATTTTTTTACTGTTTGGATGCCTTCTAATGAATCACTAGATTGACAGTATGTGTGTGTGTGTGTGCCTATGCTAATGTTAAAATCAGGTGGGAGCTGTCATAGCTTGATTCCTTGTTTGCTGTTCCAAAAACTGTAAAGGGTTTGGTAGCAATTTAAGGATTAAAAATGATGCTGGTTAAGAGTTTGCAAGAGCCTGCTTCATCAGATGCACTCCCCTCTCCAAGTATTCTGAATATACACGAACACATCCATTGAGGAAAAATAACCCGTTTACAAAAGTTTATGAAAACAGAGATGCAGCACCTCAAATTACATTTAAGTAATACTGGATTATTTTACATAGACTGATGCTACAAAAAAGGATGGAATGAAGCAAAAGAGTGTGGTTAGAAAATGGATACTGAAGGGACTGAGTCAAGAGGTCCACTGGCTTTGCTGAAAAAAATCACTGTGATGTTTTTTTAAAAAATTGGACAAATTTTTCTTCAGTGTTTTGAACCGGAACCAGATTACTGACACCATTAGTTTATAATTTCCAAACACTTTTGTTGGGTGTCATCTTTTGCAAACTTCACTGCACAGTAAATCAGGCATTCTTACACGTTTATATTTATTTTAGGTCATTTTGAGCTCAGTTTACTGTGGAAAAGCGACATAAAAATAAACAGGTAGTTCTCATTCTAAATGTGAACAGCAGCCCAGAGTATGCTACAGCTGAAGAAATTTGTGCACTTCAGAGCCCAATATCCTGATTTTTTTAAAATCAACACTTTGTTTATCTTTATTTTATTTATATCCCTCCTTTCTCCCGATATGACACTCAAAGCAAGTGACAACAAAGTACAAGATAACAGTAAAACCTAATGACCTAATTTTTTGAATTATCTTTTACATAAAAGTACCAGTAATTCAAAGCAGTATCAAATCATTTTAAAATGTAACAAAGGATTAAAGTGCAGCTCACACCACCTTCCATTAATAGGTCTCTGTGCATTCAAGTCACCTGCCAACTTACGGCATGAATTTCAAAGGGTTTTCTTAGGCAAGGAATACTCAAGAGGTAGTTTTTGCTAGCTCCTTCCTCTGAAATATATCACCTATAGCAACTGGTCTTTCTTGGCAGTCTCCCATACAGGTACTAACCAGAGCTGACTATACTTAGCTTCCAAGATCAGGCATGATTTGGCGCCCTTAGGGTGCTTTACCTTCTGGCAGAAGGAGAGCAGATGGGGGCATCTTAGCTTTCCATGGGAACTACTGCCAAGAAGGCCCTCACATATGTCCTCACAGATGTGCCTGTATCAACAGAGGGCCTGAGAAAAGCTATCCCTCAAATATCTGAAGACTATGGCAGGCTCATGTGAAGAGATTTGATATTTCAAACAGTCAGGACTAAGTCCACATAGGGATGTATTGATCATAAACCAGCAACTTGGACCTGCATGTTGAATTTCATGTTGATGCATGTAGCCTGAAATTTCTGCAGACATGTCAATTTAGAACATGACTTTTATATTCAAGAGGGGTACCCTTAAGGAAACTGTTACAGTGTTTTTCATACCCTCACCAGGGCTGTCATTTTCAGAACTGAGTGTTTTCTATTCATTAGTTTTAGTCCTGGCTGGATGATTGCAGGGAACACTCACATAATGTTACAGCACCCACTGTTCTGATGGTTTTCCTCTCAGTGGCTTCATTTCAGCTTATGAAGCACGTAACGCCTTCTAAGATGTACAAATATACATGTAACAATGGTATAGATTCCATGATACCAGATCACCTCAATCAAAAGAAGTTAGAAGTTTCAGCACCAATTACCACCAATCACAACAGTCAATATTACCAAACAGATTATTGAAAACTATAATATAATAGAAATAGAAATACACAAAAATGAAATCAGCTTATATTCATCACATTGATCCAATGGTAAACTTCTACTGCAGGAACAGTACAATGTACCAAAAGCACGAAGATTAGTCCCTTCCCAATCTGTACCCCCAAATCACCTCTGGGAGGCTAGAAAACCTTCAGTTGTTGTTTTCTAGGCAGTGCAATAAGCTTTGGGAGAGGTTGGGGAAGAGGAAGACCGTTATGAAAGTTCCATCAGCAGAACATTGGATTTTTGTTCATTAAGTGCTGCAGGAATCAAATGTTGACATATTTGCCAACCAAAGTAAGCTTATCAGACACAAAGGAATTATTTACCTGACGAAAGATTTCTGTGAGAAAGTTAACGTTGCTTCTTTTAGAAGAAAAAACTTTGCGGACTATTTCAATGTCTGTGAGATGTTCTTCATCAATACTGCAAAGGCTGGAGGAACTAGGTTCTCTTTCAGTTAGTGTGCTTGTGTTAGAGTGAGACTGTTCTGGTTCTGCATTTTTATCTGGTCTATCTGTACTATCATTTTTGCTGTCTTCTCTAGAAGCCAGGCTAGCAGCTGCTCTCTGAAATCAGAAAAGAGAGGACAAATACACTATCTGATTCTCCAGGTATACAATTAACCATCCCTAAATTGAATGTGACAATGCAAAAAAAGCACTGCAATGCTGGTATGCTCTCCCCCAAATAGCAAAAATAGAACAGAGGTCAAGTATAAGGTGTGAACCAGAGAGTGTCCGGTTCAAATGTCACTTTGGCATGAATTCATGAGGAGAATTCAATCAAACCACTGTTTCCTCAGCATCAGCCCCCATTCCCAACAACTTGGAACACGGAAATAATAATTATTTACCAACTTTAAAGAACCACATAAGGATTACTGAGAAAATTTGTGAATGGTCTAAACACTCTAAAGCACCATACAAATACTAAGATGATTATCACTGTTTCTAAAGTGGGTTCCACGAGGGCAGAACTGGATGGTTGGATAACTTTTCTTCTGACAGTGAAAAGTGTATTGTAAGAAAATGTTATTAGCTGTGGAAGTTGCACCTTATCGCTCCACTTGTACAGAATATCACAAATCTCTGGCTGACTTAAGTAGTTCTAAAGTCAGGAGGATAAGAGACAGAAATGAAACGTACTACGTAGGATGATTATGTGCCAACCAAAACCCTTTGCTCCTCTCAACATGGGAAAAAGGCTCATTTTTTACATCACAGTGAATTCAGAGGCACTAGTACTGCTTTAGAAATATACATTTTAACTCAGGAAGGAACCCTCTTCTGTCTTTCCCCCATTCTAGCACAGGATGAAGGCTCTGCTCTGCAGTGATTACTGGAAGCACAATGTACTACTTGGACAATCCTCTGCCCCTTCTGTTCCATCTTCTAGCTCTGGGACAAAAACAAATGAGCCTCTTTGGCCCTGTTGAGTGGAGCCTTTCATCTTGGATTCCATACACCATCCACTAAATCCTGGAAAGATGAATACTTCCCCTATAAATCTATGCGGCAGACTTCTAACTAGCAGGAAGGCCCCAGGGAGCATTTCCTGATCAGATTCTAAATCAGGAGGAGAGCCATGAGCCTCTTGAAAGAAGAGCAAGCGAAATAAAACAGTAGGATTTGCCACTACAACACTTTCTTGGCTCTACCTGAATATTCTTTGGCACAATTTCACCTTCCATTCCAGGAATCTGAGGACCTGTATGAGGTTTTGGCTCAAGCCAGAAAGACACCAACCATCGGATGACAATAACACGAGCTTTAAGGAAAGGTTCCTTTGTGCAATATATTGCTTCATTGGTTTCAGCATCTTTCTTTACCATTACGTAATGTGGCTTTGGTCTCATCTGTGGTATCTCTGTAGGGAAGGCAGAAAAGGAAAACAAGTTTCTAAAAAAATGCTGAAGAAAAGGTCTTAGATCAAAGCCCAAGCACCCATGTTGAACTGCTGGGTACTTAAACATTATTAAAATGTTAAGTAAAACTATAAACAGGCAGTCCAAGATGTAAATTTCCAACACTCCCAAACAACAGCTGCAACAATTAATCATAAATTTATTTGATGGGGTTGGAACAGCTTCTCCAAACAATTGTTGATTACTGTTTTTTCTCCCAACCATTTCGATTTATTAGCCTAGTGTTTCAGCATACTCTTATTTGTAACTGAAGTTAGGATTTTATGACAAAACAATTTCAATTTTTTAAAATCTTTAGTTTATAAAGTTGCCTTGGATCTCATTTGGGAGAAAGGTGAGGTGTAATTTAATAAATAAATAAATAAATAAGGTTGTAAGAACCACCAGGTGCATGAGTGATGGTCATATATAACCCACAGTCCTCTCTGACGTGAGGTGGGAGGTGTTTCTCAACGAAAACCAAATATTGCTCTTATCAACAATTGCCAATATTTCATTTACAATCACTTATCCCTAATTACACCAATTTATGACTGAATTTAATGTTATTTACAAGATTAATGGAAATGTATAACACAAGAGATGGGAATCATACAGCCAAGGGCTCCACAAGGCTGTTGCTGTGGACCTTCGAGCACTTGGGTCCATTTCCCAATTTGAACCCCTTCTCATTTTGGAGAATTCCATCTCTAGGGGCCAACTTCTCTTCTTCTTTTTTTAATGTGGTCCCCACTCTCTGTTTTAGTGAAAAATCCAATTTTAAAATGCAACAAGAAAGCAAAAAAAAAAAAAAGTAAAAAAAAAATTTGCATCTGGAAGAGCTGATGTAGCTCCCAAAAGATCCTGGGGCTCAGAAAATTGTCCCCAAACTGCCAGAGCTTCTTTACCCCAGGACAGTGAATCTTACCACTTTATTATAATTTACATATAGAAAAGGTAAAGCACAATAATATTCAAATATGGATTACCCTAAACACTACTAAAATATTAAAATGATTATGAAAATAGCCATATCTCACCCTATATCCTAGGAAATGTAGTAATTTTGTTGAAGAAAGAAATCCATGGCAATTAACAACAGATAACATATTCTAATAATAGGCACTAATATATAAAATTTATCTCAAAGTATTTAATTAGGTAGATATATGTTAAAGAAAAAATTTCTTGTGTGTGTGTGTGTGTGTGTGTGTGTGTGTGTATAAAAAAAGAAAGAGTGTGTATACTTAGAACTATGTTTTACATATAACTATGCAACAGAACTATCTTTTGTTGATATCAGCCAATTTTCTTCCAAATAAATATTCAGAGATCTGGGGCTTAATACAGCAATCTTAAAAATTTTTGGATTAGATTCATTCAAACAAGACCAAGCAGACAAATAACAATTTACTCAAATACAGACAAAAAAAGACTAGACACCATTTCTACCACTTAGTGGCCTTGTATTAAGAATATCAAGAGTGTTGTCACTCTCTATCAAGCAAACAGAAGTACAGTCGAGCAAGGAGAGGGAAAGAGAATTTACTCAAACACAAGTGGAAAAATCCTAAAAATGATTTTCTAGAAAGAAGACACACAGTGTCTTAATAAATTTTTCTGCAATCCACAATACAATGTAATGTAGCACAATGAAAGTTAACTCGTGTTCAAAAATGGTGAAATGGTTGCCGTATAAGTTAAAAATTTACAATTCAAATTCTAGAAGATATGCAAATCAACTTTTGAAAACTGAAAGAAACAGCTTTGCCAACTATATTCTGCTTCTCCCTCTACATAACTAAAGATATTGCTCAATAAAATATATATTCGTTTATATGGCATATAAACATAGCCAGAATATAATGAGGCAGTGCATCCACACACTAAAAGTGTTAAGGGATCTCATATATTCAATTACTGCAATAAGTCAGCAGAGGGCCCAGCCTAAATCAGACAATGATGCCACCTTCCCACAGTGCCCAAAGAAATGCTCCCATAGTAAGAGAATAACAATTTACCACCACAAAAAACAGAATGCTGAATCTGTAAATAAACAGCGGGATTTGCTGTTGAGTAGGATGAGAATTGTGCTGTCCTCCAAATGTCATCAGACTGCAAGACCCAGCAGCCCTTGCCAGCACAGTTAACATTAGGACACTTAGAGTTGCAGTCCAACAACTTTGGGAAGGTTGCATAATTAATTACCACCCCTTATTTACCCGATTAACAAGAACTTGTATGTTCTTCTCTGGTGAGACTATCACATTAACATGAGATGGATGCTGCTAGCTGATAACAATATTTTCTTCACACAGAGGAGAAAACAAAGGTCATTGTTTTTCAGCTTTTTCCTTCCCTAATGGAGGCTATGTGTGCCACTTTCTGCAGTGCCTGAATACTAATCTATCATAACTATTTCTTGTTTAACTTCACGCTTCAAGTAATGTTGTCCCCTGATTATAATCATAATAAAGGGGTTCTGTAGAAAAACACATGGGTATACAGGCATACTTCAATTAACAAGGCCTCTAATAGTGAAGCCCCTTTTCACAAAGTCATTTTACAGTCATCCCTCCACATTCACTAGGGTTAGGAGCACAGGACCCCCGTGAAAGTGAAAAAAACGTGAATAACTCCAGGTCCTCACAAACCATATTTAACACACACAAAAATATGATCACCATATTCAACCTACCATAGATTCTTTTGAGGCATCAGGGTTCCTCCACAAGGCAGAAGTGGCTGGCTGTTGGGGCTTACTGCCGCCTCCACTGCTGCCCCACACCATTTTTAATAGGGACTTACTGGCCTTGTTCACAGTTTCTCAGTCTCACAAGATTGCAGTCCCTATTAGAAATGGCATAGGGAGGCAGCAGAGCTGACAGCAACTAACCTGTGAATAACCAAATCTGCAAAAGTGAAACCCGCAAATGTGGAGGGCTGATTGTACTTTCATTCTGCCTCCTCTTTGCTTCTTGCACTGTCTAGCTGTGTCTAGGAAGGTAGGGGGAGTTCTTGTTTTGTTTTGCTTTTTAGCAGCACTGGCATTGAGAGGATAGTGAAAGAAGACCGGAGAGACAAGCTTCTGGCATTGGGTTGCAGGACTATGTCTGCAGTAAACAATGAAATAAAGAAAGTTTGAGCTGGGAAACAGATCGATTCTACTCTAGCAGACCCTACTGCAGGCACACATGCCTGCCTAAAACAGGTGAAGTAAATAGCAGCTGGCTCCACAATCTCTACTGTGCGTGCATAAACAGCAAAAGAGAGAGCAAAGGGGAGAGCAGATAATCCCATGTCACTAACTATTCCCCAGCATGTTAAAAAAAGCAGAGATTTGTAAATCTGGCCATCAACTTGAAAATCCTAAGAA
The DNA here is from genome assembly GCA_030412105.1 of Cyclura pinguis. Lineage (NCBI taxonomy): Eukaryota > Metazoa > Chordata > Lepidosauria > Squamata > Iguanidae > Cyclura > Cyclura pinguis. The sequence goes on from CM059599.1 coordinate 343,835,041, forward strand.
AAACTGAGGCTAGTGAAAAAGTCATATACGGATGCATTTTGGAAGAAGCCTTAAAGTAGTCCCTAGAAGACTCAAGATATTTTTACTCCTTTTACATGTTTTACCTGAGTTGGTAGTTACACTCCACATGCACATATGATTAGCTCTGAATGAAAAGTATGCTGAAAAATACTGAACTTTTTTTTTGTGTGGTGTAGAAACCTACTTCTATGCTACCTCTGGTATCAAATTTTCCATTAAAAGCATAATACCTAGACACACATGTACTTCTTTAGCTGAAACATGCCTGTACTAAGTGTGGTCTGTCTGCAGTACTGTTACAATGTCATGCAGAAGCAAACAAGAGAGTGAAGTGCTATACCTCTGTGCCCCAAAGTACTTACTCTACATTACAAAATACAGAATAACACTGAAAGATATTGAAATAAGGCTTACCAAGTACAGGGTTATACAAGCTGCTCTCCTTGCACATGTTTGGAAAAATATAAGGCAGGTAATATTTCTTAAAATGTGAAAATAAGAAAGAAAATCCCTTTTCCTGGTTTTCCTTGTTCTTCCATTCCAGGCTTTTGACCTACAACACGAAATTTGGATCATCTGTATTAATTTCAGAGGCAAAGTTCAGCAGTATTTTCCAAAAATACGTAAGATGCTATTGATTATGGCCTAAATCCAAGTGCTAATTACAACTAGAGTATACATTAAGTTGGACTTACACAAAAATTGACTCAACATTCAGCAACTGATTCAATGGGGTCTATTCTAGTTGGACTAGTAACTAGATTAAGCCAAAGTCATTGGTTTTCATCCACATAGTATTTATCGGCTTCTATCTGCATTTTCATCTCTGTTTGTATTGTAAGAAGAAAAGAAATAGTGTAGTCATGCTAATTCCATTTCTGCTCAACTTCTAGAACTTCAAAATGGAAGATAAAGTATTTGTCTCTTCTTGTAAAGTCCTGAATGTAAGAAGGAATAGAAGTTTTTATATTCTGCTGCCACCTGCTTTTTCTTGAAGGCAAGACAGGAGAAGTTGTACTATGGCAGAGACAGCTAATGGAGAAGTAGATTTGTGTGTTGTATGCAATCATCTTTTTTTTTGCCTGCTTCCACAAGAATAATACTAAAACAAACTTAGAAGTTACAGAAAAATGTACCTTACTGTAATTTTGTTCCTTCAATATTAGAAGGAAAATGGGAGAGAGCAGAGCTTCCATGCTTTACTCACCTATAGAAACTATGGTGTATCCCAGAGGAAGATATTTTGGAGGATACATTAGATGCATACTAGCATGTCTAAACCTAAGGATGACTGTATTTAGCAAAAAACCCCCTGAAGATTAAGATAGTATTTTAAAAAATATCACTGACACATTGCGTCATATGCAGTTCCCAGACAGCTGTGTTCATCTGCTTTAACAAACCCAACAAAGAGTCTTACAGCACCTGAAAGACTAATATATTTTACTATACAATAAGTTGTCAGAAGTTATGTCAGCATTGAAAGTGTCACAAGACTCTGTTATTGTTCTTCTACCATACACAGTTTGTCTCATATAGTCATTCCTCCACATGGGAGGGGGGGTTGTTAGGGGCATAAGACCACCGTGAAAGTGAAAGGACTGCAAATATCTACAAACACTTGCATACATTTGAATATATTTGAATACATGAGTCCATGGTGGAGAGCGTGTCAGCTGTCCAGTTCTATCTTCAAGGCAACATGGTTCCTTCACCAGGCAGAAGTAGCTGCTGCCCTACATCATTTTTAATAGGGACTTACAAGTTTTGTCTTGCATTCACAGTCTCTTGCAGTTTCTCTGTTTCATGAGGCTTGCAGAGAGACAGTGAATGTGAGGCAAGACCTATAAGTCCCTATTAATAATGGTGTACAGCAGCAGCAGAGGCCATGACAAACAATCCGAACGATCAAATCTGTGAATATTAAGCCTATAGATGTAGAGGGATGACTGTGTGTGTATGTGTTTTTGTTTTGACAGACACAAATGTGTGCACCCTCCCTTCCTGAACAGAAATGTTATCTGATTTTTACCATACATGACATGCAAGGGCATCTCAGGAGCCATAGAGTTTTATTTTTCTCTATTTCCCCTCAAGAGTGGAGAGAGATGCCTCTGCGAGAGTCTCCGAGAACTAATCTAACACTCCCTGGCCCTTCCAGATTGCAGGGGCTAATCAGGGCGCCACAAGATAGGGGGGGAAAAAAAAGCAGACACATCAAGAAAAGCTGTGGTTCAAATGATACAAAGCTCTTCTGCATTCCAGTATGTCTCCAGAATGAGGGAACTAATCTAGATCTGGCATAGTTCCTTTCTCTTGCATTGGGTTAAATGAGGAAGGGAGCAGGGAGGGAGGGAAATATCCTCTGCCTTCCACCCTGCTGAACTGAACTGATGCTCTCTTCCATCTTGGTTTCACCTCCTCCCTTCCCCAGAGAAATGTTCTGTAAAAGGTCATGCTCACTAAAACAAAGCTTAATTCAGTAATGCTTTGGAACTTTCAAGAAATTTTAGATCCCTCTCTATGAAATCTAAGAAATCATAATTTTTTTTTTACCACATCTAAATGTCGTAGACAGTACCAATCCAATCTGATGAAATACAAACTGCATTTTCGCAAAGCGCAGTTGATCTGTTTTTGGGAAAAATCCATTCTCACTCTGCACCAGGTGTAATGCCATTCAGTAGAGTTTTCCAATCCACTGTGTAGCATTTTCAAGACACTGGAGGAACTAAGAAGGACATGATGGGACGGGGCAGCACAGCCAATCCAGCCGCATGTGCCTAAATCTGGACTCAACCCGCTGTATTTAGTAAATATAACAATTATTTTCTGTATCTAGGTTTCTGCAAAAATAATTTTAAACAGTTGACCTTCTTTGACAATAGAAAGAAACTGACCGGAATTCGAGCACTTTTAATAATAAAATCATATATTGTTTGGAAAATCATTATTTAAAAAAACGGAACCAAGAAAACATACCTGAATTACTATGTATTTCAAAAGTGCTTCTAAAAAATAGCTTGTTAGATCATCTTGTCCTTTATCTCCTGATTGTGGAGGGACAAGGGGAATAATTTCTTCCGCAGTCACTTGGGCTGTTTATAAAATAAACATAAAGATTACTGTATCTGATATATATCATTATGAAAGCATTAAAATGCACTATTACTATCAGTTGATGTGCATAATCACATAACTGTCTTTATCCAGAATGTTTTATTCCCAGTGAATCCTAAACTACGCAGAGAAGAGCAATATGAAATCCACTTTATAATTAAACAAATTTATTTTTCTTTGTTCTCAGCTATTAAACAGTCTGAATCACAAATATTTAGGACACATTCTAGTAAATCACAACCACTCACATGGAGAAATTGTCACAGTGTTCAATGAATCCCCCTTCTGCCCCATTCCCATTCCTTCTAAATGGACAGAAAGGACTGTGTCCCTTGTAACAATCCAATGTTCAATGAAGCTCAAGTTCGCAGATTACATCTAATCTGGAGACCAGGAAAGTGACAGCGAAGGCAAGAAGGAATGGGCAGAATCACCAGAAGAGACATGCACACTAGCATACGAACAACTGATGCACGGCAATCTGTGAGTACCCAAGGAGGAAGTGGGTGAAAAAAAGATTCACTAACTCAAAGAACAATCCCTTCCATGGGTTCAAAAGCACCTGCAGAACTTGTAAAATACTGCATTGTGCTCTCAAGGCATAGTCACTATTCTCAGTCATTGTTCAACATAAAAGGATTTACTTCCAAATCAATAAGCTTAGAACTGCACCACTAACCAGAAATACATTGCATGGATATGACTATCACATACTTACTTTCTTGAACATACAGTACAGGGTTTATGAGATTATCTAGTGTTCGAGGCCCATGTTCAGACTGTGGCGGTGGAAATCCAGGTATTAAACAAGAGAACATACACAGTTGCTCTTGACTACAATTATTCTGAAGTGCTTGCAACCATAAGAGAAAGAGACGTACACCTTCACGACGAATCTTAAAGAACAAGGTGAGAAAACGTTTCAATTTGGCATTTATTTACAGGTAAAATTTAATATTTCAACAGAGATATCATTCCAGTGCTACAATAACTCTCAAATGATTCCCATTAATTCAATGCGCAAGTTTTCAAAATCTTGAATGAACTTTCAAAATATTTGGCTCAATATCACAAACACTATCCACCCACCTCCTTACCCTAAAAGTAATCGATTCTTAAAAGTTATCATACCTTTAAAGAATTCCCTGTATGAAGTAATTTCTTTAAAATTAAGCCTGAAAAGAAAATGACACATTCAATATTCTTTGCTTCATGGTCAATATAAGATGTTAGAGTTCTCGGTCAGACTTGATAGAGACTTCTTAACAAGTCCTTGGCAATCTCTTTATTATTCTTGGTGAGCTTGATATCCTCTGGCAACAGGCTCAATGCCAGCAGGGAGAAAAGATCACCTGTTCTGTTCATTTAATCAGACCAGATCTCTCCTTATAAAAATATCTGTACACATCACATAATGATAGATAGTAGCTAAGGATGACATCAAAAATCAAATCTTCAGTATTTGCAATATTGCAGCATTGACTGGATTTTGTAAGAATCCAAATTAAGCTTGCTTGCTTGCTTACTTTATTCATTTATTTAATAAATATCCTGCTTCTCTCCCATCTGAGTCTACAGTGGCTTTCCCCATACATTAAAACAATATAGCTAAAAGAGTCCGAAATATAAAAATCAAAAAACCACTGAGCACAATCCACTTAAAATCATTAATTTAACACATTAAAACTTTTACACAAAAAGAAGCAGCACATCATGCACACTACACTAACCAGTCAAAAGCTTAAAGCTTGTTTAAATAAAAAGGTCTTCGCCTGTTTGTGAAAAGAAAGCAGGGAGAGGGCCAACTGATCTTCCCTTGGTAAGGAGTTCCACAGTCTGGAGGTAGCCACTCAGAGGGCTCTCTCCTGTCTCTTCACCAACCGCAGCTGTGATGGTGGTGGGACTGAATCAAAAGCCCTTATTCATGATTATAGCAAAACAGTAATTATCCAGTTTAAAATATTTTAAATTGTACAAGAAGCCTGATCAAAATTTTAAATTTTTAAATTTCAATTAAATGTGCATGTTCCATACATTAGTATTGTTAAGTGACTTCACACAGTTAATGAAGTTGTTGCGTAGAAATCATTCAACAGTATTTATTGCATGGAATACACATAAGAAATCTTCCTTTACATGTCGTGCACTCTTAAGAACTTCATGGGACTTATTTTTGAGCAGATATATGTAGGACTACACTGTTATTCAACAGTAAACAAAACAAACAAACAAAACGACTTCTTGAGTTACACATTCTAAGCCATAGATGGCAAGCTTCAGCACTGCTGCTGTTTTCCAGACAGCGACTCATAAGCCACAAGTACATTTTGCCCCAAAGTTTACCCTTCTCCACCACAGGTGATTAAGATCTATTTGTTAAGTCCATGGCAGTCATGGAACACAAGAAGTCAGCTAAGGTCAGGGGATTAGATACAAAATCCAAACAAACTATTATAGTAAGACATGAAATCTCTCCAGTCCCCACAACTTTATAACATCCATCCCTGCTTCAATTCATGCCCACCTACCCACAGTTACAATAATGGGAGTTTATTACTGATAAATAAGATTTTTGGTATATCATTTTGCTAATGGCTAAAAACATTAATCAGTGAAAATGCTAATACTGCTATCAATACATACCAATACTGTGAAACTGCCATCTTTGATGAATTCTTTCTGGAAGAAGTTGCAATATTTTCTGTGAAAACAGGAATAAACAGATATACAGTGAAGTTTTTGGAACAAAAGGGTTGTTACATATCAGGTATCCTCTAATGAAAGACACCCACAATAAGGAATAAAAATATGCACAATATGACAAGACTAAGGTATTAAATGTTCCTAAACAAATGCCACAAATGTAGTTAAGTGAAGGCTGTAACAGCTTACATTGTTTCCTATTAATTCACTTTAGACATTTACATCCCGATTTATCTTCCAAGTAATGAAAGACCAACCTGCTATTTTATCACAGGGTTAATTTTGAATTCTTGCAATTATCTCATTATGTTTTTTCATCTGAATTAAATTCTCCCAGTCTGCATCCAACACAAACAACATGGAACTAATGCACCTAAACAGTTTCAAAAAATACGATGCTTCCATTTCATATGATAAAGTAGAAGTGTTCCAATTACATAAAAACCCCCACACCTTTAGGTAACAAGGTCAATATGATGATCCACGACAAAATACTCGTTTGCCTCGGAACTGTAAATTGTTAATTCTGATTAGCACCAATATAGAAGTGAACACAACTTCATTCGTTGAATTCAAGGATGTCAGTTATAACGCCTAGCTGATGTTAGATTTCACATAATAAATTATTTTAAAATTCCACCCACACATATCAGGTCGTAAGCAAGAGAAGTTACATGTTTATCCCATTCATTAGCAGACAATGATCTGAACATTAAAAAGAAATCAAAATCGCAATCCAGGGAAGCCCATACCTGAGAATCCAGAGAAGCCCATACCTTGGAGCTTTCCTACCTGAAATGTGTGTTTGTATATAACTCATTGACAATCACACAGAAAATGAATTTTTTCACACTGCCAGGCATCTCACTTTTCAGTTTTGGGGGAAATTTCATTAACAACTATTTGCAATATGACATGGAATTAAATCAAAGCGCTTGGCAATACGCCAACTACTGGTGAATCTGAAGCTCCGGGCTACATTTAGTTAAACCATCTCTACACAGGGTTTTTGCAGTGGGGGCGAGGGAACAAGCTAGTAATCGATGCTGGTAGTATAACTTCTCACACTTTGAATTAGGGTAGGCCTAACATTACTAAACTTCACATTACTAAATTGGCACACTACACATATTATAATACTATTTAACACTCCAGACTCATGAAGATTCTCTTGACCAGTTTCACACATCTCCTTTCCTGGTTCCAAGCCAGCATGATGTTACATTTCCAATAACATTCTCCACCATTCCTATCTACTCTCCTTGATCTTAGGCAACATCTTTCTGTCTACCTTTGTCTTTGTCACCTCAGCAGCATGCCCATACGTTTTGCATTTTTCTGCTATTCACACATACAGTCTGTTCATTCATAGCTACAAAGGTCTGTTGCTAGGTGCTTCACTCCATGCATCTGAAGAAGTAGACCAAAGTCTATGAAAGCCTATGCTGTCAATTTCTTTCTCTGAGTTTCCAAGGTCCTATAAAATTCTTTTGCATACTGCTGCAGACTAACACAGCTAAGTCTCTGAACACTACCAAACCTAGTAATGTAAAACAAGACAGCCTAGTTAAAATCTAAATCTGGACTGTGTTGAAAATGTAGAATTATTAGAAAGTAATTATTGATTTTCCAACTTACTTTTACAATTTTGAAAGTAGGAGAACAATAATGTGTACAGCTCAGGAGAACAAAGTAGGAGAACGATAACGTGTACAACTACAAACAGTATAAACAATGTATGCTTTACTCGAATGAAAACTGTTAGACTAGGAATCTTACCTCAAAAATGAAAAGTATTGCATCTAGTTCTTCCCTCTGTGACTTGTGACCTAAATTAGAAAACAAGGTACACTTAAGATTCTTATTCCGTAACAAGGAAAACTATAACTTTATTTGAAATTTATGTTCATAACCTGGATATCTCAAAGGAAGAATGGAGACATAAGGTTCAGTTAAGACCAGCTATTATTTGGCTCCTCCTCTTCTGAAAGTTCTATTCATTCTACCAAAGACCATGCCTCCAGCTGCCTCACAGGTAAAATAAAGACAATAAGGACCCCTCTACCAGCCTGACTAGAACAAATGCCATTTGGATGCTTCCTTGGCAGAACTGTCCCCTGTACTGGCCATTAATATTGTAATAGTATGAAGTAACTGAAATATGAATCTTACTTTTTTCCCTTCTTCTCTTCCCAACTCTGTACTTCTCTAGATCCTATCTAGTACACTGTAAGCTATTATTCTAAATGGAAAACATTGATGGAACATCACTATATAAATGTAAGAAATAGTTAAATATTAAGATATACTTTTAACTGATGCATCTATAATTTGCAATTTCACTCTTTGTTCATACATTTCAACTATATTATCTGCATATCTACCTCAGATGTCATTTGGGGACTAGCTGTCAGAATAACTTACCACACTGCTTGATTACTGTCCATCTTCCTTAATTTTGTAAATTTTGCAGCCAAATTTGTGTAACATGGCAAATGTCCACTAAGCACAAATTCAAAGTGGGCTGACAAAAAAACTCAATCTAATTTGGAAATTAGCTCAAATAAAGATATATCAGAGAAACAACTTGAAATGACCATCAAAATGAAAAATGCTTCAACATGAAATTTCAAATCCACAAAATCTGGAAATTTTATTTTTAAAAATAAGTCTAGATCCGAAAGTGTGAACAACTGAAATGAAAGTATAAAGAAAACCCAAGGTTAAAAAGCATTTTTTAAAAAATTAGGGCAACGCAAAATCAAAGGTACAGATTTGATCTTTATTTCTTACCTTTCTGTCTGAGACCAATTTCGATAGTCACAAAATTTTCAAAGAACACATAATATATGTGTGAAAAATGTTGGTCAAAAAACTGCTTAAGATCTATAGATTCTGCATTGTCTGCAAAATAAAGAGCAGATAATTTCAGTATCACACAGCATTACAACATCTACCAAATAGCTGCATGACAAAAAAGTGACAATTACTGCAATACAAACAATACAAATGTCTACAATTTCAGAAAATCACTTCTAAAATTCTTCATTATTTATTTTATTCATTTATATCCTGCCTTTCTCCAATAATAAGACTCAAGGAAACTAACAATATATTTAAAAATGATATAAATTAAAAACTATACAAAAATTTCCATAAAAGGTATTTTAAAAACAGTTAATTTATAAAATAAAAACATTAATATATATTTTATAAAAAAAACTATATTCAAACCATAAAACAGCACCTCACAGCATTAAAAGCCCCTCCCATTCAATTTATAAAAGCCTGATGTATGTGTGTATAAAGTTGCCAATAGAAGGACAGTAAGGAAGGAGTCATCCTGGAATCCCTAGGAAAGGAGTTCCAAGATCTGGGAACAACCACCAAGAAGACCTTTTCCATTGTTCCCATCACACGAGTCTAAGAAAGTGGTGGGGCAGAGAGAAGGGACTCTCTATAAGATCTTAGAGCTCTAACGGGCCCATAAAGGGATGCACTGTTCTTCAAATAGCCAGGACCAGCACTCTGAATCATGCTCTGAAAGAGACTAGCAACTAGTGGAGTTGTTGCAACATGGAAATTGCACGTTTCTTGTAGCTAGCTCCAGTTAACAGTCTGGCTGGAGCTCTTTGGACCATCTGTTTCTGAGAATTTTTCAAAAGTGGCCCCATGTACAGTGCAATACAGTGATCTGAACAGAATGAAACTACGGTATGAGGTAGCATGGACATGACTGACTTCTCCAGAAACAGACATAACTGGCACACTAGCAAATGCATTCTTGGTCACCACTGAAACCTGGGCTCCAGGCTCAGGGCTGGATCTAACAGTATCCCCCAGTCTGTGAACCTGCATTTTCGGGGAAATGTAACACAGCCTGAATTCCCAGATTTGTCTTTCAATTATCCAGGATCACCTCTGTCTTGTCTGGATTAAGTCTCAGTTTGTACGCCCTCATCCATTACAACTGCCAGAAACCAGTTTAGCACAGAAACAACTTCCTTGGAATTAAGTGGAAAGGAGTGACAGAGCTAGGTGTCATCACTATGCTTGTAACACCTAATCCCAAAACTCATGACAACCTCTCTCAGCAGTCTCATGGACATGTTAAGTAACATAGGGGACAAGACAGAACCCTGACGGGTTCTACAGTCCAATGGCCAAGAAAGTGAAGAGGAATCCCCCAACATCATTCTCTGAGAACACCCCTCCAGGAAAGAATGAAGCCACTGTAAAACAGTACCTCCAAATTCCATTCCAGCAAGGTGACCCAGGGTACCATGGTCAGTGGTACTGAAAGCAACTGAGAGTTCCAGCAGAACCAATCGGGATACACTCTCCCATCTAGTTCCTGGCATAGGTCATCCATCAAGGTGACCAGAGCTTTCTGTGTCCCATAATCAGGCCCAAAACCAGATAGAAATTGATCTAGATAATCCATCTCATTCAGGAATTACTGGAGCTGAGAACCACCACATGTTCTAGTACCTTGTCCAAAAATGGGATGTTGGAGACTGATCTACAGTTATCCACTACAACAAGATTTAAGGATATTTTTTTTCAGAAGAAATTTTCTAACAGCCTCCTTAAGATATGCTGGAACTCTGCCTTGCTGTAAAGCAGTATTAACCACTCCTCTTACTCACTCTGCCACCTCCCCTTTGCCTTTGTTTGATAAGCCAGGAGGAACACAGATCTAGTAAACAAGCGGTGCCTCTCGCCTCTCCAAGGATTCTGTATACACCTCCCTATTCCAGAAGTCAACCACAGCTTCCACAGGATTGCCTGCTAAAGCAGCAGGAAATTCCTCAAGAGCTATCAGGAATCCCTCTGGATCCACAAGCCTCCTGGGGCAGACCATCTTAATGGGTCTCTCACTCACGTAGAGAGTCTTGAGTCTCGGCACGTCTAAACCTGCTCAAGAAGTGATCTGTCCACAACAACAGAACAGTAGAAAGTGCTTTCGTTCCCAGGGCCATTGGATTAATTACCTGTGTAAGCAAAGTGATGCTCAACATTCTACAACAAAGACTTTCACCATATATGGAGTGAGAAATGCCAGATGTCTAAGGAGAGTTCAGGAAAGAAAGAGGCACAAGAGATAAAACCACAAACATATGTTGGATAATGGAGTGTCCCAAAGAACTCCAAAAGAAAATCAGCCTGTGCTTTACAGATTATAGCAAAGCCTATGATTGTTTAGCTCACAAAAAACTATGGCTTGCTCATAAAGAAATGGATGTTCCACAACAGTTTATTATCTTGATGTATAACCTATACTTAGGACAAGGGGCTATGATCAGGACAAAATATGGAGAAACAGAATGGTTTCCAATTGGCAAGGGTGTCAGGGGAGTCTACATTTTATCTCTCTAATGTTTTAACTTGTATGCTGAACATACCATACATAAGCAGGATTAGAGTTAAGAGAAATGAGGTGTGAACATTGGAGGTATGAACCTCAACAATTTAAGATATGTAGATGCCACCATACTATTAGTAGAAAATAGCAAAGATTTGGGGCAATTACTGAAAAAAGTCAAGGAAGAAGGAGCAAAGGCAGGTTTACAGTTGAATATTAAGAAAAATTATGACGACAGATAATTTATGTAACTTTAAAATAGACAATGAAAACATCGAAATAGTTCAAGATTTTCCATACTTTGGCTTAGTCATTAATCAGAATGGAGATTGTAGTCAAGAAATCAGAAGAAGACTGGGATTTGGAAGGACAGCTACAGAGGAACTAGACAAGACTCTGAAGTACAAAGATATACCACTGAATACCAAAGTTAGGACTGCCCATGCCATCATAATTCCAATTTCTATATATGGTTATGGAAACTGGACAGTGAGGAATGTTTATAGGAAGAAAAATCAACTCCTCTGAAATGTGGTGCTAGAGAAGAGTTCTATGAACACCCTGGACAGCTAAAAAAACAAACAACTGGATTTAGGGCAAATCAAGCCTTAACTCTGCCTAGAAGCCAAAGTGAGTAAACTGAGACTGTTGCACTTTGGACATATGATGAGAACACACGACTTGCTAAAAAGGACAATAACGCTTGGTAAGATAGAAGGCAGCAGGAAAAGAGGAAGACCACAGTACAGACGGATAAAGTCAATAAAGGAAGCACGTCCCTGAATCTGCAAGACCTGAGCAGTGCTACTGATGACAGGGTGACCTGGAAGTCTCTCATTCATAGGATTGCTGTAAGTTAAAGCCAATTTAAGGGTAGGTAAAAACAACAACAACAACAACTGATGGACGTTTCTGCAAATGAAGGTTAAACAAATTTTAGCTCCAAGGGGAAGACTGGTTTTTACAGTGCGTGTAAGGGCACAATGTAAAAAATGATATTTTTCAGACTAGCAAAATGTAATACAAAATGGCAATGAATTAAGTCAGATGAGAATGCTGTAACAACATGCAAATTACTGAAAGAAAAGTATGAATTTCTAGCTATCATCCACAAGGCCCCCTTTGGTGGCGCATATAAAGATAACTAATTATCTCACAATAAGGGGCTGAGAGTAATCTATGTTCCCTTCCTTCACTCCATCAAATTTGTGGCATCAATTTTTGGCATTTAGTTTCAGGATGGTAAAATTATTTTATGTTTAGATCTTTCTCATTTCTCTGTCTGTAACAAGTTTCAACAGTCACAAAATTTTGCAGGATTTCACTATGTAATGGCAGTAAATGTTTTTCGTCTTTTTTTCTGCTGCTGGAAGTGATGGTACTCCTCCTGCTGGCTGCCAAGAGGGATGCTGCTGGCAGCAATTGAGGTATTTTTCAAAACATTTTTTCTAAAAGTCAAGATGTTACTGCTAAATATTTGTTTATCACCTCTCATCCCATCAGGGCCCCTAAGGTTACATACAACAAAGTATTATTCCAAATTTTAAAATTTGTATAGAAAAAGATAAAAGCATTATTTAAAAACATATTAAAACAATTTCTTTAAAAATAGCTCAAAACCAACAGTTAAAACTGCAAGAACAGCCACAACTGGTTTTAAGACCCAAAGCAAGGCAGAATCACACAGTCTTCAGAGCCCACCATAAGCTCAAGAGAGAATAAGCTAGCCTGATTTCTTCTGGGAGCAATTTCCATAGTTAGAGTACTGCTACAGAGAGATCCCTCTCTCACGAACTTATCAATGTGGTCTCTGAAGGTGACAGGAGATGCCAAGGGGGGCCCACTGAGGATCTCAAATTCAGTGCATTCATCTGGGAGGGACGGACTTTTTTGGATATTCTGTCCCCATGGTGTTTAGCACTTTGTAGGACAAAACCAATCCCTTGAATTGAGCTCAGAAACAAAATGGTAGCCAACGCAGCTGGTGTAAGACCAACGACATATAGCTGGAGATTCTGCACTGGAAGATGTAGCTCTGGTACAGACAGTCACAATATGTCTCCTGGTGCAACCTCTTCAAATCACTTTTTCAGTAATGGCAGCCCCCGGCAAGACAGCCATTTCTGAGTTAGTGGAAAAGGGAGGGAGCAGAAGAGATGTGTTCTGCTATTCTCTTTAGCTGGACATATTGTAAGAGACTCAGGGATCTCTTAGTGGGCCTAGAGGATGAAATTGCTGTGCATCCAGCTAAAGGAAAATAACTGGACATGTATCTGAACTACTCCTCCCAACAAGGAAATGTTCAACTTTGGGGGGAATGCAACACTGATGGGGGGGTGTTGGTCACTGCATGATTCTGACTGCCACAATGACCAAAAAAAGTAGGTTACAATGTTGTAAGCTGGGCTTATGCCACTGTAACTCAATGACAGGATACCAACCTATAGCCTCTAAGGCACACACTCAACAACAGTTGGACTGCCACATTCTGTATTAGCTGTAGCCTCCAAACATGTTTCAAAGACAGCTCTATGTACAGTGCTTTCAAGTGTCTAACAAGGAAGTAATTAAGATGTAAAATATTGTAGCAAGAGCTGCCCTACTTGGGAAGCGATGTAGCTGGTATGCTAATGACCCTTTTAGCCACAATAGCCACCTGCTCTTCCAGGAGCAATAGAAATAGAAATGCTAAATTTCTGGAAATTTTGAAACCATGGAGGAATAATCCTGCTTTTCCTAATTTTCTAAAAATATAAACCAGAATTACAAAACAGATTTATACTGTATTGAATTCTGTATTCTGAGAAGCATGTAATTAGGAGACCTGTTCTTTAACCAGAAGCCAGATATTTTAAATTTAGGTTTGTATTAATATTCAATTTCATTATTTATTTAGTTTTCATTTATTTAAAGTATTCTTACCCAAGCCTGTGGTCAAAAAGTCCCCTAGAACAGATTATGGAGATGAATAAATTAGTAGTAGAGAGCCAATGTGCCATGTACTTCCATTTCTTATACTAGAAATACTAGTTGCTTGCCCCTCCGAAACTAACTTAAACTTATCATACTGGCCCAAGAAAGATAATACCATTGCATATCTATTAATTAATTTACATTTCTCCTATTTCATCTGCTCTTATAAATCCTGCAATCGCTACGTCTGCAAGCCACTGACTGTTCCAAAGAAGTACAACAAACTAAGAAGCCACATTTTAACTTTTTCAAACTTCATGAAAGTGATTAACAAAATTGGAAGCAATAATTCTTTTATGCGTGTTACCTTCAGATAACTCAAAAAATTCAAAGATACAGTATGCAAAGACTGCAAAGATTAAAATATTGCAGATCTGTAAATATCAAAATGTGCTACAAGCATCCCTTGCTTTTTGCCAAGCAGTTTTTCAACATCCTGCTGTTTTGATGCTTGGAAATTACAAACAAGTTCCATTAATTCGATGCAGGGTCTGCTTTTTCATCAGTACTCCATGCCTATGGGAGGCTCACTTGGGACCACTTGCACGTGTGCGTATGGTCCCAAGTCTTGCCTGTGGAAAGAGTGGACCCCTGATCTTTAATGGAACTTGCCTGTATTGAACATACAGAAACAACAAGCCTCCATCTACTTGCTAGACAGGCTTGTTTGGGACCATGCACATGCTGCTTGCAAAGCAAGCTGACAGGGAGAAAAACGGTACCAAGCTGGCTGAGAGACTCCGCAAGTACTGAATGTGCCATGGTCAGTCTCAAGAGAGACTGTAAGGCCAACATCCTGCCCCCCTCCATGGGTTCCACTTTTTGTCCAATTCTACTGACAGTGGTCCGGTCCCTAAACCTACCAGATAACTGAGAGAAGCCTATAGAAGATACATAACAGGTTCTTGTATCTGTATCTGCAACACTGCTCCATATAAAATCTAACAGTTTCCAATATAAGCTCCACGCCAAACACAAGACACATTCCAAACTCTAACCCTCTCTTCATTTTCTGAATGCAATTTCCATTTTGATTAATGACTGAGCCAAGGCATGGAAAATTTCAAACTATTTCAATGTCTTCATTATTTACTTTAAAGTTATGTAAATTCTATGTGGTCATAGTATTTATTTTATTAATATCCAATTGTAAACCTGCCTTTGCACTTTTTTCCTAGATTTTCTTCAGTAATCACTCCAAGTCTTTTATATTTTCTGTTGGCAGCATGGTGTCATCTCCATATTGTGATAACTGAAGCCCCTGTCAGAGCTGCTGCTGATGAGCAGCAGCTGTTGGCCCCTGTTGCTCAGGGTGGAGATGATGAGTAGCAGCTGTTGGTCCCTGTGGCTCTGGCTGGAGATGAGTCCTGCAGCTCAAGAGCTCCCCCTGCTGCCACGGACCAAACAGGCTTGGACGTCCCTTTCGGCCACGTTGTGCCCATGGACTGTTTTGTGGCCGCCAGTGCGGTTCCTGACTTCCTGCCTGAGCTGACGGAACAGCAAGTTCGGGATCCCTACGCCCAGGCCTGTCGGTGGGATCTTGAGGCTCCTGCGGGAGCGCTCTCTCCCTTTTGGTCCGACGAGCAGGGGCTCTTGTGTTTCCGAGGTCGCTATTATGTTCCTGCTGGTCCCCTCCGAGGCCGGATTCTGGCCCAGTGCCATGACAGCCCTCCAGCGGGCCACCGTGGGCATTTTAAGACGGTACGCCTGGTGTCCAGGGACTTCTGGTGGCCGCGGTTGCAGATGGAAGTGCAGCGCTATGTGGACTCTTGCCCCATTTGCTGGAGGTCCAAGGACGTTCCAGCCAAGCCGGCGGGCCTGCTGCCGCCACTTCCAACGCTGCCTCATCCTTGGCACTCAGTCTCGCTGGACTTTTTGATGGACCTGCCGCTGTCGCAGGGAGCTACGGCCATCTTGGTGGTGGTGGAGAACATGTTCACCAAGATGGCCCATTTTGTTCCCTGCGCCGCTCTGCCCTTGGCCAAGGAGAAAGCGTGGCTCTTTTTGGACATGGTCTTCCGGCTTCATGACCTGCCCGAGCGCTTGGTGTCGGATCAGGGCCTGCAGTTCACGGTGCGGTTTTGGCAGGCCTTGTTTCGGAGCCTGAAGGGGGAA
This sequence comes from Cyclura pinguis, assembly GCA_030412105.1. Taxonomy (NCBI): domain Eukaryota; kingdom Metazoa; phylum Chordata; class Lepidosauria; order Squamata; family Iguanidae; genus Cyclura; species Cyclura pinguis. The sequence goes on from CM059599.1 coordinate 343,851,338, forward strand.
CTGCACCTGTCCTCCTCCCATCATCCTCAGTCGGGTGGCCAGACGGAGTGGGTGAACGCCGTCCTGGAGCAGTACCTCTGCTGCTATGTGAACTTCCAGCAGGACAATTGGGCGGCCCTCCTGCCTTTGGCCGAGTTCGCCTATAATAATGCGCATCATGTGTCCACCCAGATGTCGCCCTTTTTCGCGAACTACGGCTTCCATCCGCGCTTCCTTCCGGTGGCTCCTTCGTCTTCTCCTGTTCCGGCAGCGGACCAGTTCCTGCAGGAGCTCCAGGCGGTCCACCAAGTACTCTGGGACCAGTTGCAGGCGGTGAAGGACCAGTATAAGCGCTTTGCTGACCACTATCGGCAGCCTGGCCCTACGTTGTCTGTAGGGGATCTTGTCTGGATCTCAACCCGCCACCTGCCGACCCAGCGCCCGGTGTGGAAGCTGGACCACCGCTTCGTGGGCCCTTTTCTGGTGGAGGCGGTGATCAATCCGGCGGCCTACCAGATTCGGTTGCCCGCCTCTCTCAAGGTTCACCTGGTCTTCTACATGTCCTTGCTGTCCCAGGACGCTCCTGGCAGCCCCTACTGGTCTGCGGTGCTGCCTCCTCCGCCTGTCCTTGTGGATGGGGAGCCAGAACATGAGGTGGTACAGATTCTGGACTCCTGCTGGCAGCGTGGCAGTTGCAGCAGCTGGTCGACTGGAAAGGGTATGGGTCTGCGGAGCGGTCTTGGGAGGCTGCATCTGACGTCCATGCCCCACAGCTCATCCACAGTTTCCATCGTCGCTATCCCCACAAGCCGGCCCCACCTGCGCGGGGCGGGGAGGGTCCTGAGGGGGGGATAATGTGATAACTGAAGCCCCTGTCAGAGCTGCTGCTGATCAGCAGCAGCTGTTGGTCCCTGTTGCTCAGGGTGGAGATGATGAGCAGCAGCTATTGGTCCCTGCGGCTCTGGCTGGAGATGAGTCCTGCAGCTCAAGAGCTCCCCCTGCTGCCATGGACCAAGCAGGCTTGGACGTTCCTCTGCCTGCTCCTTTAGGGCAACAGCGATCCGATTCTGAAGATGCTTTGGAGCCTGTGTCAATCAGCCACAGTTTACAGTTGTAATCAGTTGTAAACTAGGCGGAGACTCAAGAGAGCTGAGCAAAGGGAGGCTTCCTTGATTAAGTTCAAGAAGCAGTGACTAGCCACACCTGTGTCTTGGGCTATATAACTGCCTGCCTGGAAGCTTTCCTTTGCTTGTGGCAAACTTTTTGCAAGCTCTTTGCTTGCCTGTTCCTTGCTTCCAGCACTTGGCTCCTGATACCTTGGATTGATCTCTTGGCTCCAGACCCCTGGCTTTTGGAACTCTGACTACAGCTTTTGCTTGTCGCTCTGGTTTAGCTAAATGGACTTCCCTTGAGTAAGTGCTTCCTTGACTCTTCCTGGCAAGACTCTGCTAGCTCTCCCACTCCCTTCTCTGGGCTGTCTTGCTGACCGGGTCTCTGACCCTGACACATATCTTAAATTTTTGATGTTCCTTCTTCCAAGTCTAATCCAAGTTAAACAGATAGGGTGATAAAATACAGCCTCGTCTGATCCCATTTCCAGCTGAAAACCATTCTGTTTCTCTGTATTCTTCCATGATGGTTGCCTCTTGTTCTGAGCACAGATTATGCATTAGAACAACCAAACATTGTGGCATACCCATTTCTTTGAGAGCCATTCATAACTCTATTCTACACAGTCAAAGGCATTGCTATAATTTATAAAGCATAGGTTGGTTTTCTTCTGAAATTCTTTGGTGTGCTCCCTTATCCAATGTCTGTTTGCAATATGAACCCTTGTGCCTCTTCCTTTTCCAATCTGCCTTGGACATCTGGTGTTTCTTGCTCCACATATGGTAAAAGTCCTTGCTGTAGAATTTTGAATGTCACTTTGCTTGTATGCGAAATTATACATCTATACTTATCTTGGATGGTTACATTTGTTAACTAGAAATAATACAGTGCATTTAGACGATAAGTAATACATCAGGACTTTTGAATGCTGACCAGCAAGTGATGTCTTCAACAAAAGTAACATTGTTTTCTTATATTTATAACCTGAGCTTTCTCCTCACCATTGCAACAACTCTGTTAAATAGGCTATGCAGAACATGTGACTGGCCCAAGATCATTCTGTTGAGGTTTTTTAATAAAACTTAGGTTTCCCATATTTCAGCTCAACAGTTTAACTACTACATTACACAAACTCCATTTTTCTTCATTTTGCTTTCACAAAATTTTTTGAAGCTCTCTTAGTTGCAGGAAACTTAAAAACATAACTACTACATGAGATGACTCAATGTTTTAAGATAAACCTTCAAAAATTAGATACTTAAAAAAGCAGCACAAGAGTTATAATCAACAATAATCCATCTCCAGTATTTAGTAATATCTGTACTGTTAATTTGCAACACTACTCCGTTTAAACCCAACATTTTCCAATATTTAAGCTAATATTTGTGTGTTAAAGCTTCTTAAGACTCTGAAGATCACTTATATTCTTACAATCCTGCAGTGGCTCTAAGAGTAAACTCATAGGCTTTACTTTCAGTACCACTACTATGGTTGATCAAGACGACAAACACTGCAAACAAAATGTTGGAAGTGTCCCATGCTTGTCCATTTGTCCCCTCAGCCTTTCTCTTCTTGCCCTTAAGTCAGAAGGGGACAACAGCGACCACTGGGGGAATGCACTAGCTCCTCACAGGACCATGGAGGGCTGCCCCCGCACATGTTCTGGGCCCATGAAGGACAGGTTATACTTCTAAAATGTTTTTACACCCACCAAAAACCCTTACATCTGCTCAACTCCACAGAGAACAATTTTGCAGTGTCTCTGGAAACTAATTCCTCGGCAGTTTGGAGCCAGGTGGAGGCTTTTCCTAGACCAAAAAGGGCTGACAGGTACATAGTAAACTTCCTTTCCAGCTACTGGGAGCTTCAAAAACAGCCTTGGGACCATATGCACCCCATGTACCACAGTTTCCCACCCCTGCCTTCAATGGACAGCAAAAGCCTGGGGAAAGGGGGCTGCCCCACTGTATATGTTTTCCAACTTGCCATTTTATTATACTATCTGTCAATTATTTTAACATTTCTATTGTAAACAACTCTTTAAGAACTTCCCTAAAAGGCAAGGTTGAAATATTTTTAGTTATTTAGTTGATTTAAAAATAGTCTGTACAAAGGAGACTTGAATGACAGGGAGGGAACTCAAGGAACATAAACAATACCAAGGACAGACCCAGCCTTCAAAGCTGGAGAACTGTTGCATTAGGGAGCTGTTAACAAGATTCCACAGTGTACTTGGCAAGAACTTTGTTTATCCTACCATCGAAAGGCATATGTTGATATTAATAGCTGTTTCCCAAAGCCTTTACTATTGCCACACAGTCAGGGGCACACTTCAGCCTAGATACCCACATCTTTAGGTTTAGTAGATAGGAATTTTTTTTAAATGATAAAAAACCACTGTCTGAAATGCTGAGTACCACAACTGAAAATAAAATGTTGGTGTATTTTACATAAACACATTAAAGGTACTTGAAAACATTAAGACATTTTTCTAAAAACAAAAGCTTCTTGATATGTTACATATAACCCATATGTACTTTCCCTTTGAGAAATGTTGTCATTGGCATTTGGATTGTTCTAGGTTTTTTATATTACTGTCATGCAGATTTTTTTTAAAAAATCATAAAGTAGCTGAGGACTGCCCTTGTACTGTTTCATTATTATGGTGTCAACTCAAATGAATGTAAGAAACCATGTTATAACAACCTAGACTACCTACACCACCTGGAAGGAATACGCCAGGGTTTCAACATAGCTTTCCCAACTCTGTTCAGAGACAGTGGAGACCTTCAGCCAAGGGATACTCAGCTCTGATTAACAGGCGTACTGGCACAGCTGACTCTGACCATATGCATCAGCCAGAGAACTAAGAGCAACACAGAGAGAAATCCTTGCCTCTCAGAAAGACTGCCTTGGCAAGGAGACTAGCCTAGTCCCATTTAATCTGTAAGAAGCCAAACAGAGCACATATATGCATTTTCTAATTACAAGCTAGTGCCTGGAGTTGCTTTTTATTTCCTTGTCAACCCCACTTTCTTCAGAGTCATGCCTTCCATGCCTGAGGGCAGAAACTATCTAATCAATTTTTATTAAACTGCTCTGGAAGCTTCCTTTTGTCCCCTCCTTTTTGACTGAAGAACTGGATAAAAATTTTTAAATGAATAAATATATTTAAGATTTGTGGTCTACCACTAAGCTGCAGTCCTTTACACACATTTTTGTAGCACGTGGCACTGCACGAATCCCCACTCCTACAGCTAATTCTGTTTCCCACTTCTTTTTGGACACTCGCACAACTGCTTTAGAAGCTAAACATTTAAAAATAAATCTTTAGGGAGCAGTTGATGTAAAAACATTTACTATTTTTATATGGTGTTGTCACCGTACAGAGTACTTTATACAGGAAAGACACAATTCATTAAGCCCACACCACTCTGAACACCTGTGGATAGCTTGCCATGGGGCAATGTTGTAGAAAATAACTACTTCTGAGGGAAAACACTTAAAATTTGGACAAATCTAATGAGTTCCCTCATGCAGTTGCTAAAAATTTGGTTAATAAATAAACTTAGACATTTCACTTATATAATGCCACAAAATACAAAATGACGGTATGTTTTCATCTACAGTTTAAACTTGAAGGCAGGGATGGCAACAGTGGAAAAGGAAGGAAGACGAAGGGTTGGGGAGAGAGGAGCACATGTTCAATCCAGTTCCATTTCCAAACAAAGGAGATTCCTACAAAGGTGTTTACAACAGCGACATGGAACCGCATATTTTATATATGCAAGGGAGTTTCTTAAACAAATCTGGTTGCATTCCTCAGTTTGCTGACATTGTTGAAACAGAAGCACAGTGGACAACAAATACACTGCATGCAAACAATGCAAAAAAAGTAGCTCCTCTCCTTAAAAACATATGTAATATCAAGGCCTTTTTTCAGTCCAAAGGCCAAAAATTAATGTTTCAAATACCCTGCAGGTTACAATTTCAGTTGTTATTGTTGTGTTCAGGTTGTTTCCAAATAATGGTCAACCTATCACAAGTTTTTCTGGCGATGAGAGTGTGTGACACGCCCAAGGTCACCCAGTGGGTTTCCATGGCCAAGTGGAGAATCAAACCTGGTCTCCTGGGTCATAGTCCAATGCTCAAACTACTACACCATGCTGAATCTATTCATATTCCAATGTATTTTGCTACACTTGGGTAAAGTTGGGTATGTGATCAGTTTAAAAAAACGTGGGCAGTTGATAAGCTGGCTCGTAACCTGGAGTCCACAGAGGCTTCACAGGGGATCCACAAAGCCCTGCTACAGGGCAGCAGCAACAGGGATGCAGCAGCAAGGGTATGTGTGTGGAAATCGCTCCCTTGTTTGCAAATGAGAGAGCAGTCTGGGCATGCATACACCCTGCTATCATGTTCTTTTTGTCAGGGACCCATAGCAAGGGGTTTGGGTGCTGAGAGACACAGTGTGTGCATGCCCAAACTATGACTGTAGAGACCAAGATGTGACCCCCCCCACTTGGCCATGGAAACCCACTGGGTGATCTTAGGCAAGTCATTCTCTCAACCTCAGAGAAACAAATCTCACCAAGAAAATCTCCATTACAGGTTCAACCTTACCATGGCCATAAGTCAGTTTTCAAAGGGGAGTCACACAATTGCTAGAAATAACTTCCCTCATCAACAGCATTTTGTTGCTATGTGGCTTCAAGTCACTTCTGACTTACAGCATCCCTAAGATGAACCTATCACAGGGGTTTTCTGGCAAAATTTGTTCAGAAGGGGTTTGCCTTTGCCCTCCTCTGAGGCTGAAACAATGTGACTTGCCCATGGTCATCCAGTCTCTGAGTAGAGATGTGGATCTAAATTTAATCTTAAAGCTAAATTTAAAAATTTAAATATTGAGTTAAGTCTTGGGGGCCCTCAGCAATAAATTATATTTACAGGGGGTCCCTGGCAAAGAAAAGGTTAAGAACCACTGCTATATGCTATATTTCAGAGGAAGGAAGTGGCAAAACCAGCCCTGAGTATTCCTTGCCTAAGAAAACCCTATGAAATTCACAGGTTTGCCATGAGTCAACAGGTGACTTGAAGACACATGCACACACTATAAACATGTTTACCAGCAATTAAGTCTTCTGACTTACTCCCATATAAGCTAACATACTATTTCAGTTTGGTTTCCTAAATATTAACTATGTATACATGCTAAATCAGCTCTCCAGCAATTTATGCTACTGGAAAAATCCTTCACTGAAAGACATGGAGGCAGTTTCTCCAACGGCTGCCCTTCTTCTGGTATCATCAAGATTCCGGACTTTAACTAACAAGCCAGACCAGGTTCTAAAGAGGAAAGATGCCCTTGAGATTGTAGTAGTGGCCTAAATATGGTCAGCCTACCCTACATCCTAACAATCAGCTTACATCTGAAACACACAGAAGCATGAGGCTGTGTTCTTCCTTTATGGCTAGTTAGGAAGCCTGCCCCATTAAGCAGGAGCACTTTTGTGTCTGCCATGCTCTTCAAGCATTTGACCTATAGAATGCTCATGATTATGCCACCTGCCTGTGAACTTCTTCAACAAATCTGGCACCATATCTCCTGTCTCTGGCCCATGTGACCATCACTTTATCTGTGTCTCACCTAGACTCTGTAGCAGCCTGTTGAAAGACAGGGTGCAGGCCTGACAGTTTCAATTTTGTCACAAACTATAACACCATTCTATAGGTTATTTTCAAGATGTTGCTCAAAGAGTTAATGGTCCCATCAAGTCTTTCCAACAGCAGTCTGGATTTTAATCATAGAACCATTTAATCACCTCCAAAACATTAACACCTCATGCAGTGGCTCCAATTTCAAAGTCTAAAATGCACAGACTTCTTGAAATCTAGAGTAAAATTAGAATTATGTAAAGTAATAAATATTTCAGAACAATAAAGATCAATACGACCATTTCTTTGGGATGAAAAAGTTACCCAAAACTGCAGGGGGAAAAATGTTGATTTTTACAGATATAGAGTTTTCAGCACCATATCTCATACTGCAGTAGCTTTTCTGGAAGCACAAAGAAAAGAAAAAACAAACAAACTTGCAGATATCTCTGCAAGAGTGATTCCTGAGATGAGTTCCATTCACTGGAATCTTGGATCCAACCCCTAATATATAAGATTGATTAATATCTTACACAAGATCCCAACAGAAATCCAACTAGTGAAATTTGGAAATTACTTTTAAAACCCTGTTTGTATATTTAATTATTCAAAACCAAAAGGTTCTGAGCTGAATATATTTCAACAGTCCCACTGCAAAAGTACTATGTATGAGAAATAGTCAGACCTCAATGCTCAAAGGCATCTGGCTAACAACTGCTGATCTGCATACTTGGCCAGTATACAGAGTTCTTCATCAGAATTGACAGTATCTATATCAAAGAGTGAGCCAGTGTGGTGTAGTGTTTTGAGCTTTGGACTACAACCCTGAAGACCAGGGTTTGATTCCCCACTCAACCATGGAAGCTTATTAGGTGACCTTGGGTTCGTCACACACTTTCAACCCCAGAAAATCCCATGATAGGTTCACTTTAGGGTTGCCATCAGTCGAAAACAACTTGAAGGCAAACAAGAACAACAGCAAACAAAAACAGCTGACTACATTTCTACTGAAAACATAAAAAGTTACCCTACTGAGAACTATAACCTCCTAAATTATCCAGCTGTTATACATAAAATGGAAAACGGAACTATTGCAGGGTCAGTGAAATACTGTTAAGTCCTTCCAGTAACAGGTTAAAAATGTGGGCTCCCTTTCAAACTATTTTTATTCTTCTTTTAAAAGACAACATGGACAATATTAACCCTCTAACAGTAATAAGGCTTTAGAACATGCTGCTTGTATCTGACTTTTAAATTTATCTCACTATCAGTGTGTGCCTTTGGCAAAACCACTCTAGGCCTTCTGGATAAGGTCACTTAAAAGTCCACATAATTGAACTAGATGCTTCATTTTAAAGAAATCTCACCCTTCCAAACAAAATACATTGACCAGTATAGCAGTCATCCTAGTAAATAGTCATGATTTAGATACATTGTGTACTTTTGATCCAGAAAACGTATTTGAGTATGTGCTCCTCACCTATACCTTACACCTACACTGCGCTGGAAACTGCTTTTAAAATTTCCTACTTTAAAAATTGTTTGTCAGGTATTTTGTGTCCCTATTGTGCTAAATGCTCTGAAAGTTTTTATCTGAAGAGCAGAAGAGAAATTTCTTAAAAATAATTTGCTCAGTGATAAAGTTTCACTGACCAAACATGGGTAGACACCATGAAATCAACGTGGTTGGATCCAGAGGTGTTCTTCAGTATGTGAATGGGGTTCTCTTGGCACAGTACATGTTCCTTTCATGAGAAAACGGAACTAAATTGAGAGATATACCGCAGATAGCCTCAGGCATTGTGCAATTTCCTGTACAATATCTCATAACAAATACTAGCACAAGGCAATGTATCTTGCATAATGTCCAAGAGCCTAATAGCACATGGTACTACAATTTCTTGCACATCTCGAGATGTGTGCTGATACAAAGATTGGGGCCTTGAACAAAGTCTCAAAAGTCCAACAAAAGACAATTTGTAAGCTACTGCACAAGGTCTCACAGTGAGTTCTTGAACAAAGATGTTTTTGTCAAGATCTTCCAATAGCTCCTCCACATACTTTACAGAACAGCGACACTACCGGAACTGCCCTCTGGCTTCCACTTACTGCTTCCAGAAAGAGAGGCTCAAAACTGCAGTGTTACTCATAGTGCAAGGCACTTTTAAAGCTAAACAATCTGTAAAAGTCTTCATTTATACAGAACAATATGAATAAATGAACTTGTTTATTTATGGTCAACCAGCCACCACCTGACGAACAGCAGTAAAAATACAAAATAAAATAAACCCAAACAATAAGAATTAAATTTTCAACATTCCCAAATATAACATAAAAAGCAGCAATCAATTTGTTGGGAATTGCAGTCCACCTTTTCCATGTCTCTGAACACTATCATTCTTTTTAAACCATGGGGGGTGGGGGTGGGGGGGTGGGGGGGTAGCGGCTAAGCACTTTCAGGTGTAGGACTTTTACGCTTAGAGCGGTCATGGAAGGAAAGGGTTGAAATCTGCCCCTGATATTGCAAACCAGAGTACAGATGCAGTCACTTCTGTTATTTCTACTGTATTTTTTTCTGTGCATTCTCACGGTTGCCAAATCTTGCTCTTTAGATTTACAAGGGTAACATTTAACTGCACAGAGACCTTTTATAACCCGACAATCCAAGATTTCTGAAGGTAGAAAATTAGTTAGTGATGTGATAAATGCAGACATAATAATGAATGGAAAATATATGTTACCATGGTCCATTTCAATTTATTTTCTATGTTTTTAGATATAAGAATATAAATATGAAGTGGACTGAGTAACAGCTTGTGCTATAAATTTCTTTTTCTCAGTCTAAATTCAATTCCCATATATTTTGCTGAAACAGACTAATATATATCAATATAATTGCAGATTTTGTTAATATAAGGAAACAATGTACAATCTGTTGTAACAGGTCTACGTGGCTTAGTACCTTATTAACCCGAACATCCAGAATAAACACAGTATATTCCAGATAGCTTTGATAACAACACGACCAGTAATCAAAATATGGGACTTTCTAAACCATCTGGATGACATCAAGTCAGAGGAGACTGACCTAAAAGAACAGCACTTCCCATATGTACCTATCCATGTCCGTAGTTCAGCAGAAGCCCTTTTCCTAGTACTTCAAGATGTAGATGGCCATTTCAGTAGCACAGTACACTATGGAAAGATCTCCCAGCGAAGACTTACCTCATGTACATTTCAATGTCTTTCTGTCCACCAGCCAAGACATTTTATTCTTCCAGAACTTTTCAATGTTATTTCATTATCCATTTATGACAGTTACTATCTGGGTTCTTTGATTTGTTTGTGCTCATTTGCATGATCGATTGTCATTGGTCCTACCATCTGTTTTATGCTTTTATGTTAGGGATACAAATTCAACAAATAAATAAGGAAATAAAATGTTTGGCTTTTTAAAAAATGCTGTATTTTGTATGTCTCTTGTTGTTGTGTGCCTTTAAGTCATTTCTGACTGTGTGACACATCCACAGTCACCCAGTGGGTTTCCACAGTTGAATCAAATGCTAGTCCCCAAGGTCGTAGTCCAATGTTCAAACCACTACACCACACTGGCTCTCATGTATGTCTTTCACAAACCTTATAAAATGATGCCCAAATATAATTCAGCGTGCCCTCTTCTGGCATGACCACTGCCTGCACGAATGTGAGGTCAGTTGAAGTGCTGTGTCCTACTACTGTCAATGGACATTGCAGACACGGGTGCATGCTGCTGCATGCATGCGCCCGCTGCATCCATTGACAACAATAGGACATGGCACTTGCATTTTTTTGTTTTATACAGGGGTTCCTGAACCAGAATTTCCACATACAGGGCAGGTGCACTGTAAATGAATAAAGCCTATACATGAAACTTTCACGCATTCACCTTGGTTTGTCACATATGCAAATTTTATAGATAGAACTTATGGCGATGAAGACCTCAGCATTTCAATCAAGACTATCTAGGTTTTCCATTTTATCATAAAGTGGTCTACCACAGTACTCTTCCTAAAGAAGCTGACCTTTACAAAAATAATCATGTTTAACTTCTGCATGAAGAAATGTGGAATGATACATTTAACAACACATGCATAACTACCAGGCCTGCAGGAAAGGTAAAATATACAAACTTTTACAAACAAATCTAAAAGCCAAACAGTTCAGAAAAGGAGGTAGTGGCGATAGTGACTTTTTAAAACTGCATTCAGCATCCATAAAACTAATGACAATTTCAACGGTGCAATTACCCGTTAATTCACTGTGTCACTGGTAGGATACTAAACCATCATGATTGTGACTGAAATACATCTGTGGAAATTTGCAGAGATTATGCCACAGATGACATACAATAAGGGAAAACAGATACCAGCAAAGCTAATTTTAGGAACTACAATATGCTGGCAAATTCTATATCTTCAAATGAACTCAGAAAAATGAAGGAGCATCAAGCACTATATTCACTAATAACAAAGTAATTATTTTAGTGATTACATGAGAATTTTTACTAGCATACCTGGCATGGGAGCTTGTGGAATTTTATTTAACAGAGGTTTTCAAGAGAATGTTATTATATTGACATAACACTGTGGAGAAGAGCTTCAGCTCAGAGGACAAAAAAAAAAAGTTCTGCATGCAAAACCCTCCGGTTTCAGTATCTGGCAATTCCAGGCAGGTCTAGGAAAGACTGCTGTCTGAATCACTTGGAGAGACACTGCTTGTCTGTGCAAACAGTACTGAGCCATATGTACCCAGTGATATGGAACAGAAAATTTTCAGAAAACTTTCCCATGCTTAGTTTTCCAGTGGAAAATTTTCTGTTTATTATAAAATACTGCTCCACAAAATTCATTATCAGTAGTGAACTCATGCCTACATAAAATGATTCTATAGTTGTACAAATGATTCTTCATACAATAATAGTGAAAATGGAGACGGCTCAGTGGAAAAAGCTAAATTGTGTTGGAAGCAGATGAGCAGACAATCACAGTGTATCATGCACTGGTTATTGGGTGAGCTAAAATTATTATCAGCAATTTTCACTGTCTTTCCCCCTCAAATTTAAATGAACACAGGTTGTTCCAAAAAAGTTAAAGACAAATATTCTAATAAAAATAACGTTCACATAAAAGTTTCAAACTGCTTGAATATGATAAACTACTGGGGGGGGGGCACACATAATGAGATATTTCAGTTCAAATACTTATGGACTGTGGGCACATTTTGAAAGTTTTGCCCAGTAAGCAGAAGTCAAGTGAACATTCTCAACCAGACCATGCCCCGTTTTTAGACTGGTGAAAAATTTCTAGTTCAGAATTTTCCAGAAAAACCACATCACCTGATGTACCTAAGGTCTGAATGTATATCACAGTATCCCCTATGTTCTACAGACACATAACCACTTAATTCCTTACTTCAAGGCAGTGACTCAGACTAGATTACCTATACAAATGTACACATACATGTACATGCTTCTACATCTCGGTAATAAGCGGTATTTATTATAATATGTCCCCAATTCCCTTCCTCACAAAATCTTGTGGCAGTTTAAAGGTTAATGAATTAATTACAACGTAAGATTTAATAACTAAGTGGGCTCCATTCCAAGAAAGCTGATACCATAACAAACATCTTTAGGGTGCTGTAAACCTCTATCAATTTTCTGACAAAAGACTATTACTCTTCTGGAAATGGTTCTTAACACATACTTCCATAAAACTGGACTATAAAAACAGAAGAGGTGGCAAATAAATACTAAAGCTAACACCAAAGTATAATCTCACCAGAAAGATCTATCCTAGTGGCCATTTCTAGTCTTTAAGGGACGGTAGAAAGCACAAGCAGGAATACAACCCATTTCCCAGTAGCAGATTCATCCCAGGACACTCTTGAGGTCAGGACAGGAAAATAAACTGCACAGGAAGCAGGGTGTGTGCCCTGAGATGCAACGTTCAGTTGCAGAGCATTGCATTTGGGCAAAAGATACTGGATGAAGTGAAACATTACACCAGACCACACAAAATAGGGCTTCCTAGCGAAACCAGAACACAAACCAAAAACGCAGAGGTGACAAGCTTCCCAGCCGGGCTCTGCGAATACTTGCTCTAGTTTCTCCAAGTCAACACCCCCTTAAACGATCACCACAACACAGAGATGGGGACGGGCCTACGTGTGCGTGGAGTGAAATGCGCAGGAAAGGATGTCAGCGCTCTTTAAGTTATCCCTCCTCGCCTCGCATTTCCCACAGTGCCATCAGTGTCCCCGTTGTCATGCCAACGAAGAGCTGGGCTGGAGCTTCTTTGGCTCCCATCTTATTTCCTGACCACCCGACGAGGGGGGAAAAGCTGCTGCTCCTTCTCCCCCTCGGTGCACCCTGAGATTCTCAACCCCTCACCCGACAGTGCTCCCAGCCGGGAGGAAAAGAGGCGGCAGATGCTTTCGGGAGAGCCCGCCGCAGAGCACGGACGGCCTTCCCTTCGGGCAAGCAGCCTGGCCCAGAGAGGCGGTTAAAACCCCGGCCTCCCGACCGCAGCGACACCCGAGGGCCTTGGGGGCCGCCGCCGCCGCCTCCTCTCACCGATAACGACGCGCAGGTGCTTGAGGCGGGTGAGCGGGTCCTTGCGAGTGTCCAGCACCTTCTGCGTGGATTTCCGCACATCGCCGTGAGGCTTCTTGGAGAACATCCCGCCTGCGGGGCCCCCGGGGCTGGTTCCTCGTTGCCCTCCTCCTCTTAGGTCTTCTCTCGCTGCTGCCGCTCCAGTCACTGCGGGGACCCCTCGCAAGCTCGGAAGGAGCCGCGCTGCGGCCTCCGGATCCGCGCGCCCCAGTCAGGGCTCCCTACATAGCAAACGGCGCCGCCTCGAGGCTCCGAAGCGGCGGGTGCGGCCGGCGCACCCTTACGCTCTCAAGCGCGGGGGACCAAGAGCAGCAGGAGTGGCTCTCGGCTTCGTTTTCCACCTCCGGAGCGGCGTTTCTCCTCCCTCTCTTCCCTCCCCCTCTCTCTATGCTCTCGTCCCACCGTTTCACGACAGCCGTCAGGTGCGAACGCCTGGGTCTCCATGGCAACCCGCTTTGGCTCTGACGTCATAGCTCGGGGACTCAAAAAGAAGGGCGGGTTTGTAGGCCAGAGACGGGGAGGGAGGTTGAGAAGTGGGATTCGATCCTGGCTGTTGTCGTATTTGTTTCTGAAGAGCAGCGGGAAGGGATACTGGCCAGTTTTGTACTAATTGGTTATAGTGCTATTATTCCACTTGGATTCAATAGGATGTTGAAAGTGGAATAATAGTACTGTAACAGTCTAGTGCGGAAATGGCCCGGGACTCGAGCTGAACTGTTTGTGAAGCAAAGGGTGATGATTAGAAGACCGGGAAGGAGTCAGTGTTAACTTCTCGGGAGTAGGCTAACCGCCTTGGTCTCAACGGAGAGTTGTGCGGAACCTTAAAGACTAACAAGTTATTTTTCTTCGAATCATGGAATTTCAGTATTGCTTTCAGAAATGCGTCTTGGGGTCTGAAAAAAAGTGATTCCTTATGATGCCTACAATCAGAAAGTGTAGGAACTTGGGCCATTTCCGCACTATACTGTTGTAGTGCTATTATCCCACTTTCGACATCCTGTGGAATTCTGAGGTTTGTAGTTTACTGAGGCCCAAGGGCTCTCTGGCTGAAAATTCTAAATGTCCCTCCCTAAACTGCAAACCCCAGGATTCCATAGGATGTTGAAAGTGGAATAATAGCACTGTAACAGTGTAGTGTGGAAATGGCCTTGGAAAGAGGAGAATTATTGGACTAATATCATGAAAGGAAATAGTTTGAGTACATCTTTTTGGAAGGACCAATGCCACTGCTGTGAGTCTGCAGGATTATGGGGAGGGGAAAAGTAAAATTAGTACTGAATGTTAAGGAAAGCTTGGTACGTGATTGCAGCTTGTGGGGTAGTATATTACCACTTCTGTGTTTCTGTGTGTCTCTGCATCCATGCTTTTTTTGGTCAGATCCTCATTCCACGTCATTTAGAAAGAAACTTCCATACAAGGTGAGGAGGGCGACCAAAATGGTGAAGGGCCTGGAAGCCATGCCCTATGAGGATAGACTTAGAGAGCTGGGTATGTTCAGTCTGCAGAAGAGAAGGTTAAGAGGGGACATGATAGCCATGTTTAAATATTTGAAGGGATGCCATGTGGAGGAGGGAAAGGGCTTGTTTTCTGCTGCTCCAGAGACCAGGACAAGGAGCAATGGATTCAAGCTGCAGGAAAGGAGATCCCACCTGAACCTCAGGAAGAACTTCCTTACAGTCAGGGCTGTCTGGCAGTGGAATATGCTGCCTCGGAGTGTGGTGGAGTCTCCTTCTTTGGAGGTTTTTAAGCAGAGGCTGGATGGCCATCTGTCGGGTGTGCTTTGAGGGTGTTCCTGCATGGCAGGGGGTTGGACTGGATGGCCCGTGTGGTCTCTTCCAACTCTACATTTCTATGATTCTATGATTCTAAGGTGCTACTAGCTGGAGGGTTCCCAGTGCTATTAGTTAGAAGATATGGCTGTTTTATCTTTTCTTCTCTATTGGATTTCCTCTGGAAAGGAAAAATAAGTGGTGGAAAAACACAGGAGAGTTCGAAATGGAGCTCAACCTTCTCTACACCCTTGTATGAATGAGGCAGGATAACTTCACAATAAAAGCTTGTTAGTCCCAGAGTTTTAGAGAAGTCCTGGAAATTTGACAGTGCTACTACCAGCTGACCCGCCTAAAGGTACCAGATCCCATCTGATCTTGAAAGCTTAGCAGGGTCAATTCTGGTTAGTAGTTGGAGGCTGCCAGTGAATACCAGGTTCTGTGGGCTATAATTCAGAAGAAAAGACTGGCAAAACCACTTTCAACATCCTGTGGAATTCTGGGCCAAAGAGCTCTCTAACTGAGAATTCTAAATGCCTCTCCCTAAACTGCAAACCCCAGGATTCCATAGGATGTTAAAAGTGGAATAATAGCACAATAACAGTGTAGTGCAGAAAGGTCTGAGTACCATATCACACTACACTGTTATAGAACTATTATTCCACTTTAATTGCCATGGCAACATCCCATGGAATTCTGGAGTTTGTAGTTTAGTGAGGCCCAAGAGCTCCCTGGCTGAGAATTCTAAATGCTCTTCCTTATAGTTCATATCCTAGGATTCCATAGGATGTTGACATGGCAGTTAAAGTGGAATAACACTGCTATGAGTGTGGTGTGATAAGGCTCTAAGACTCTAGCAGAGGTCACATGATGTTTGGGCAAGCTTCCTTGTTTTAGAATTTGACAAATTTACTGATTATGTTCAGCCACAATTTAAAGTCTGTGCTGATGGATGTTTCTACTGATACTCCTCAAGTCCCAAAGCTCTGGCTCTGTAGTGTCCAAGAACCACAAGGAAATTCTGTTCCCCACTTCACAGGGAACAGAGTATAAAAATTAAGCCATCCCTGAGTTGCAAGTTAAAGTAATTGCCCTTTTACCTTCTAGTAATTACCAGTACTTACCAGTAATTATTTTCTCTAATTTTGTTTTGGAAATTACCACCAGTGCCTAGTGCAAAGTAAGAACAAAATGTTGCTTCATTCCAGTTCCCCGATGTGCTGAGAATAACTTCATATAGGTGCTGTTGTAGATCATTTAGAAAACTTTTAGCTGTCCTTCATCTAACCTTGCTGTCTGCTGCTTTGAGCCCTATGTTGGGCGAAAGGTGGGATATTAATTAAATAACCCACATCAAACAAATGTGTCCTGTGTTGTCACAGGAGGGTGAGTGGCAAACCTTCAAGTAAGGCACCCTCAGGTGTGCTCCCATTTGTTGCTAGCAACAGCTTATTTATTTGCAAGTTCTGACTAGGCACACAAGGTTACCTTCCACCTGTCCCAGATAGTAGCTCAAGCCAAACTGTGGATACACTAAGCCCGTTTTGTTTAGGTGGTCAAAGTCAGCTATAGCCTGGAGCATCCATGCTTCTCTTTCAAGTAATTTTCACTGAAATTATTGTTCTCTACAGATGCAATGAAAGAACTGCCGAACTGAACCAACAGTATTTTCAGTCTTATGGATGACTGGCACACACTAAGGGAAACATAACTACCGTACTATACTTCTACTTCCTTTTGGTTAATAATTATTAATGATTTGTATGACTATAGCACTGTAAAGTGTTTGAGTCACTTTGTATCCATTATTTTGTTTTCACTGAAGTTTAGTCCTTCAGCCATCAGAATGTATCTTCTACTCAGAGTGCCTTTTTTTTTCTTATCTTCCACTGTAACTCAGCTCCTACAAGAGCAAACAATGAAATAAATGAAGGTGGTCTCTCAAGGTGCTATTCTTGTGGTTATAGATTAACAGAGCTGGCATTTCAATTAATAGCTTCCAAATACATACATTTCTATTCCATACTTCTCCCCATTTACACAATATGACCTTCCTCTTGCCCTTATCTTTGTCTGTTTTATTCACCTTTACTATCCACTGTACTGTATGTCAAACAATTTTCTGTTTGTAAGTTGGCCCTTCCTCTTAAATACCACCTGTGTACTCTGTAGATCCACAAACACCCACCCACCAATTGTGCTGCAAGAAAACACAAAATGAGAAATCATCTAAGATGCTGTACAGCCAGATGCTTTTGGACTGTATCTCCCAACACTCCTAAGTACCATTGCCAATGGTCAGGGATGTTGGGGGTTGCAGTCTCAAAATATCTGGAGGACTATATGTATATGTCAGGATGTTCAAGTTTTCTTGGTGTTCAATAATCTGTTGAACACTAATCTGTCTGTTTGTGTCATATCCCTGTTTGACAGGGGCCCCTGGAACTTGAGAAAAGTGCCTGAGGGGGCATGGCCAAAAACAGTTGAATGGCTAGAATAGATTATACTTTCTTAATCTCAAACCTTGCAAAGATTTTGTTTTGGCTATGCTTCACTCAGCTCTTTTATAGATCCTCAGCTGTGAATACTGAAATAGTGACTCTTTTCCCACAATAGGATTACAACAGGGAATTAGGCAAGGTTGCCATTGGTGTTTAACATATGTATGGAAACCATGGCACAATGGATTAGGAAAAATACAAACATTCAAGGAGTAAATATGATCCTATGTGAATCCAAGGGATGCATGTTGCATGCAGATAGTGTATTTGTATTATTTGTGAAGAATCAATGGATAAACAGCAAAATCTGAAATACTTTCTATTAATAAAGAGGGTGACCTGAAAAATTAGTATTGGAAAAAAAAAGACTGATATACATAACTGAAGGTATCAGATATAAGTGGCTTTCTCAGACAACATACATTATATTGAGGATAACCATATGCTGATCCTAAAGAAAATTAGACAAGAAAATGAAATGATGGAGTAAGTTATTATTTCTTGGTTGAGTAGGGTTGCAGATGTTAAAATGAAAATGCCTAAAATTTTATTCCTATTTTGTAACAGATGGGGTTCTACCAATGTTCTCAAATAAGTGGATACAGAACTATAAACCAGCACCAGATAAGTGTAATGTTTTACAACAAGACGTTGACAAAAACCTTGCCCAATATTACTTAGTAATATCATGCAGTTTTATTAGCTGCAGCGGCTTTGTGCTTAATTATAGCCCCCACTACCACCATGATGTTTGTGTGAACAAATAGGAATGGAATATTAGTTACTGGAGTGAATATGGTATAGCCATCAGGGTAAAAGATGCCTTCATCAAAATCTATTTTAGAATTCTATTGTGAGAGTATGGGAAAAGTCTACATCAGTATTAGCTGTTGCTCTGCTTATGAATAACACAGGTTTTCAAACAGCTTGAGAGGAAAGGAACTACTTGGTTAGGTTAAAGGGTAATCCAACTGATTTCAAGAACTGTACTACAGTATTAATTGAGCAATTGTTCCAGAAGCCCACTCTACCCAAAGGAATGCAAATTGTAGCTCTAATTTTTCCAGTACTTACAGTACAGGAAATAGAAAGAATGGATATCTTTATAGACTATACCAAAACTAAAGTGTTACAATAGTTTTTAATTAAACACAATAAAATAATTTTGTATAACTACATTTAAAAAAAACACAATATAATCTTGGACATGAATAATGCCCAGTTATTTAGGTCTTAAAAACAAGTATGGATAGTATATTTGGGACAGACATTTGAATAACATTGGAAATGGGTCTGACCAAATTCACATGAGTATATACTGGATGTTAATTCATGGGAGAACTTCTAAAAGATTATGTTGAGATAGTATTTCATTTTTATCAAGGTATTTAAAATGTTTCTGACTGTCTCTAAGCTATGTTGGCATTGTAGAAACAGAACATTTGCTCATATTTAGTGGTACCAGACAGAGGGTGGGTGATCAGGCCACTGCTCCCTTTTGTTCCACTTTCCAGACAGACCCACTATGCCTTCTTGATGCACTGCCCAACATGGGGGCTGATAAACAGAGGTGCTTGTTTTGCATTTCCTATTGGTCTTCCCTCAGTCAATAGTCTGCCTTTCTGGGTTGGTATAACAAGGGACATTTTGTTCAGTGGGCAGAATCCCTACTATTGTGTGTTCTCTACTCAGAGAAAGAATTGAAGTGCTCCTTCCAGGATCACCACAATATTTGCTGCCAAAGAGAGGGCATGTGAGTGGCCAGAGGTGGCATAGGAAACTGTAAAATTACTCATTTCTTTGAGTGATCCAATTAAATGCACTGGACCCAGCCATGCAAGAGCAACATTAGGTGCTCCTTGGAGGAGGAGTGCCTGCGTTCACCCTTCTTCTCTCACTGGGTGGTGTGGAGGATTGAGTGCATTGATTCCAATCCTAGCACTACATTGCACCACTTGGATAAGAGAGCACAGTTGAATGCAGAAGGTCCTTGAATGACTATTCTTCTGTTCTGCTCCAGAACTGTGTTTCTCGACCAGGGTCCATATGGCCTCCTGGGGGCTCCTAGGTTATTCCAAGGGGGCCACGGCATGAGACTAGGGGTCCACTGAGGGAAGTGAGAAGTGAAGAAAACAGAGAAGGGATTGAGAAAAGAAAGAAGCAAAATTGTTTTTCGTGGCATTTCCTACTTCGTCTTTGGTAGAATCATGTTTCAGACGTGTGAATTATTTACTCAGCCAAACGCGGAACTGCCGTAACATAATGGACGGAGGTTATCTTCGGTTATCCCTCACAGCAATAGAACTGGATATGAGAAAGCTTGTTTCTGGTCATCAAGCAAAAGGGTCACATTGATCAAGAAATACTTAAAAGTATAAATTTTTATGGAATTGTATTTTGTATAAATTATAAAAATTACAAATAAAACATATTCTAATTACAAACAAAACATTTAAATAGCTACCTTTCTACGGGTAGGACGAGGGGGGAGGGCAGGAAGGAAACAAGGGTGCCACAATTGGAAAAAGGTTGAGAAACCCTGCTCCAGAAGACTGTCCATTTTGCCTCTAGTAAGCATTCTGTCACAAGTGTCCAGCGAGCATAACACTGCTGCCTTGTAATGCTGGAAGACTCTCCTCCTCTCTCCCTCAGAACCCAGAAGGGGAAACAATGTGGGGGAAGATTTTCCAGAGACCTTCCTGGCGGAAGGGTCATCCTTCCCTCTTTCCAGGTTCTAACAGGGGGCAGAGAAAATAAGAAGTAGCTTCACTGTTTCAGTTCTGACGAGGCTGCTTCCCAGTCAAACTTTAAAAAAAAAAAGAGAGAGAGGGGCAGTTTTAACCACCCTCCTTTTTCCAAATGAGCCGCTGCCGCTGCCCGCCCTCTATTTTATCTCCCTTCCCCGCCTTCCGCCGCCCACTCCAGGGAGCCCAACTCCCCTTCTAAAGGACTACACCTCCCAAAATGCTTCGCGGCGAGGAAAAGCACCGCCACGCGTAGCTTTGGCTACGGCCCTCCTCTCTCGACGGGGAGGCGGCCAATGAGCGGCAGAGTGGCGGGTTAGCCGCGCAGGGGGAGGTGGAGAGAGGTGGATGGCGGGGTTCGGGTGAGGCGGAGCTTTGGCGTGTTGGAGGGGCCGGGCAGGCGAGGGAAGCTGTTGTGGACCCGGTCCCGAGTGGGCGACGCCGGGCGGCTGCGGCGAGCGGGGCGATGCCGGTCCATTCGCGGGAGAAGAAAGAGAACAACCACGATGAGATGGAGGTGGACTACGGCGAGAACGAGGGCAGCAGCTCGGAGGAAGAAGAGTCCGAGAGCTCGTCCGTCTCCGAGGAGGGCGACAGCTCAGGTGAAGCGGCGAGGGGGGGAGGGTCCCACTGGGTTCGGCGGAAAGAACCCCCCCTCTAAGGCTGGTTCTGCCTTTCCCGGGGTCGGGCGGTGGGTGGAAAGGACCCACTCCAGCCCCTCGCCGCCACGCCCCGTGGCTAGCGCTCTCTTTCTGCAACCTATAGGATCCCCTTCTCCCCGCCCGCGTAATTTCTTCCTATCCCTTATCGTGGGGGTGGGGAGGCATTCTTGTAAAGTCCTGCCGGTGTGGGGTCCCCCACGTGAGAGTCAAGGATGTGATCTCACTGTACCAAAAGGTGTTGCTCATGCTCAGAGTGGAAAGTCTGCTTTCTTTTCCCAGAAGTCTTCCCCCCTCCACCAAACACTCACTCACTCACTCACTCTCTGTTGCCCCTGTATTGTTTTTTAGAGTGGACTGGTGGCAATGAGCAGCACTGTCTGCAAGCAAAGCCCTCCTGGTGGCTTTTTTATAAACTGGGAAAGAGTTACTTCATGTCCACACTAGACTGTTATAGTGCTATTATTCCATTTGCATTTTCAAGCTCCTATGGAATCCTGGAGTTTGCAGTTTAGGGGCCCCTCCCTAAACCCCAAACCCCAGGGTTCCATAGGAGGTTTAAAGTGGAATAATAGCACTGTAATAATCTAGTGTGGAAATGGCTTTAGCTTCTCCCTTTCCTTCAGCCTGCTGGTGTGCCTTTAAGGATTGATGCAAGAATATGTGGGCAAGCTTGTTGCCTGTGGATGAACCTGCATAGCTGTTCCTAGTGTGTATGTGTGTGTGTTGGGGGGGATGCAGCCCATTTCCTGTTCAACTTGTTGGATATTTTTCTCTTCTTTTTATAGAATGGAGGTTTTGTAGTCCTATTCCCCCAATCCCATCCCTGTGCAAGCTTTTTCCTCTTACTTCAGGAGGAGGAAATGTGAGTGATATGCCTCCTTTTTTCCTCTCATAGTTGCTTGCGGTACTTTTCTGCCCTTCTTTTCTCTTCCAGCCTCAAATATGTGTTCTGTATTTGCTCATTGTGCACATGTGTCACACACATGCATACATCCTTTTTTTAAAAGAACATTTCTCTGCCTGTGTCTTATGGTCTCCTTTACTTTAAACTAAAGGAGACCATAAGACACAGGCAGAGAAATGTTCTTTTAAAAAAAGGATGTATACATGTGTGTGACACATGTCACCCCAGTAAGCAAGCAAGCAGCATGTCTCAATCATTCAGAGACAAACCTTTTGCTTCACAACAGAAGCTACACTTTTGCAGATAAGTTATCCAGGGTAATAACTTAAAATGTACATTTGTTCCTCTGTTCTGCTTCTGTGTAAGATATCTAGGCAAAAAAAGTGTTGGGAATGGTTTCAAAAACATGCACTGTAGTATTCTGATTTCTTTTCAGAGTTGTTCTCATCACTTAGAGTCTGTATGTCTAATATATCACTCTTGTCTATAGTGCCGGGCAACAAGGATCTTCTGGGAAACTCAAAAATAGAGCATAGTGGCAGTCTGCTGTTGTGTGATTCCAGCATCTGGCAATTAGTATTCTACCTCTGAATATAGCTCTTCTATTTTTAATAATAATACTTACAAATAACTTACAAAGTACCTAATATTTTTGGAGCACATTATACATAAGAGAAAACGAGAAGATCTTTGTCTATAGGTTCTTATTCTAATAAGCATGATACAAAAGGGAACAGGAATGTATTGTAAAGAAAAGAGGAACACAAGCATTGGACCAGTAGGTCTTTCTCTGTTCTCTATTGGCCTGGGATACAGAGGGTT
This sequence comes from Cyclura pinguis, assembly GCA_030412105.1. Taxonomy (NCBI): domain Eukaryota; kingdom Metazoa; phylum Chordata; class Lepidosauria; order Squamata; family Iguanidae; genus Cyclura; species Cyclura pinguis. The sequence goes on from CM059599.1 coordinate 343,874,136, forward strand.
CAATGTTCCCAGTGGCCCTTGGCCTGCCAGCCAGAGGATATGGCTACAGTGTTCTTAATATTATGGCTGATAGCCATGGTTTTTTCTTTCTTTCGTGAAGTTTTCTACTAACTTTTTGAAAAGTCATCCAAGCTATGCATTCCATAGATCATCTTGGTGTTCTAAATTATATATAGTATCCTGAACTATAAATTGACTGTTTGGTATCCTGAACCAGCTGCTGGCTTTATTCAGTAACTTGGAATGGAGTCTGTCCCATTGCATGCCATGGCAAGTTCTGAAGACAGCCTGTTCTTCTGTAAGTTCAACATGGATGGTACACAAGCTAACATTGGAGAGATAAGTTCACAGCCCTATTCAGCTAATCCTGCCTCATAATGAACTGATATAACTAAAGACCATGTTGTTTGGAAGTACCCATTTGGTGGCTTCCTCTTTGGTGCCTTTCACTAGGCATTGCATTGTCTTCAGCTCATGGAGGAGAGTGTTAAGGGTACATCTTGATCATTTATTTATCTCTGGTGTCTTGTGTTAAAGCTTTTCTTTACTGGAAGAAATCAGCCTTTGAGCGTGTATTGTTCTTCATGGTTTTTAAAAAGAAAAGATAAAGGCCATGTTTCTCCAGCTTCGGTTTCAGCAGAATAAGGAAGATACGAAACTCTTCCTTTCTAATAGGCATTGTATAATCCAATTCCAGTCAATAAGATGTTAAAGGATCTCTATTCTATAAAGAATAGTGAATATTTTTCACTCCAAGCCATGTGGTCAGTTGGTCTAAATTGGTCAGTAAAATGCTTGGAAGTGTCATATGCTTTTGTGGCTTTTAGAGGTGCTTGCCTGTCCTCCTCATTCTTGATCTAGGTGGCACTGAGCCGTGAAAATTTGTGCCCTCTCTTCATTCATTTATATCTATGTAAGAACATTATCTGTCTTAGAGTGCATTCTTTTGGCCAGATGAGGGGCTATAAGAAGTGGTGAAAGTGTTGCTCTGCTGTGAAAAAGGAGAATTTGCCAGCAGAATTGCAATTATGCCACTATAAGTCTTCCAGTATAACCCGTGGAAATATCCAGAATGGAGCATTTCGGCAGCTGCTTGTGAGTGGATCTACAATCAATAGGACCCCAAGCCTCCTCCTGTGACATACCCTGACATGGAGTGGGAGTAGTAATTTCCCTCATCTTGGTATTAATGGCTATGTTAATTTGGAATTCTGGAAAATCCTGGCTTATCATGAAGAAACTACATGCAGCCAATTTGATTTAGCTTGGCTTCACCCACTTACACTACTGGCTAAACAATCCAGGAACAGCTTCTTTAATGTAATACCTGAACAATCCTGTACCCTCTTATCAGCCAGATTCTCAAACCAAGAACCAACTCTAGTTTGTGATCTTGGCTTGTAGAACCAATGATCCGGTTCAGATATCATGGCAGCCAAACCAATCTTAGAAGCAAGAAGAGTCAGTTGGGAAGATATGAGCCACGTGGACCAGCACATAGCACATTCACAGTTAAGCAGGATTCTGGCAAACAGTCATTGAAAGAGACCCTGTTCCCAATGCCAGCTAAATTGCAGTGTTGGTGTTCTGCTACTTATTCTGTATATGTGCAGTTGCTAATGTGCACAAGGGTCCTTTATTCCTGTGCATCCTCGTTCTCTTACCTGCTCCCAAGTTACAAAAGCAGAAAAGAAAGTAAACTGCTTTCCCACTTTTAGAGCAGTAAGCTGCTTGGCAGAATACCTAGCGGCTTTTAAAAAGGTATATGATGAACATCATCCTAATAACAGGGCTGGTATACAAAATAGGAGCCTACCTAGTAGTTAAGTTAAATTTCTACAGCTAGGCATCTCTTGTGTAGAAGTGTCCCTTGAACCAACTCCGTTCATCCATAGTTGGCCTCTTCCTGGCATTGGAAAACCAGGAATTTACCAGAATTATAGAGATGGCAGAATTTGTGAACATGGGGTATTCCTTCACTGAACTAGAAGAATTACAGGGCAGACTTTGGGTGTCTGCCCAGCTCCCATGTACACAGTGCCAGAGCTGCATAATTGATAGTGTTCTTGTTTCTTTTCAGATTGTTTTTTGAGAGAGAATCTCACATTTAAGGGTAATAATATATATACTCTGCAAGATGTCATGGCCGATTGTTCTCAGGGCATCAGTCACATTATAAGATACATAACTGCTGTAAGAATCTATAGATCAGGCCTGAGGAATGTGTGGCCCTCCAGATGTTGTCGATTCTAGTTCTCATCTTCCCTTAGAACTGGCTGATGGGAATTCTAGTCCAACAACTTCCCTGCTCTAGCTATTTAAAGGAAATGTCCTTACTTTGAGACTATAATGTATGTGTACTAATTAGCACTTAATGCATATCACAATTTTTGTGATTTCTTACATGTTTTAGTTGAATCTGATATTAAATACAGCTTGATACACACTTAGATCTGTATGTGTGTGTATAGCCTCATGACCTGAAACCCCTTCAGGAGAATACTGCCCTTATCTGAGAACCAATGATGTGTCATAAAGAAACAAAGAAAGTAAAAAAAGAAGAAGAGCTCCCCAAAGGCATTTCTAGTCCTGGGTCCATCAGACTTTGACCCCAAGTCTTGTTTTTCTGGACCCTGGATCCCTTTGCCAGAGCACTTAGTATCCATTGGTGCCCATGTAAAGTTTCTCAGTTTCCACGTGCACGTGAGTGGGATTGCCAGGGGGACAGCGGTTGAGGAAAAAGATAATTAATCTTCCATGCACATGGTGCCCTTCCTCCACAAATCCCCACCTGCATACTGTTATTAAACTTAGTGGGGGGAAAGATCCTTTGGTGCCAATGTTAGGTGGTCCTACCCCCCAAAAAACTTAATTGCATGATGTGGGGGAGAATTTTCTCTCCCCATGTCTCTCCCCTTTGAAAACTGATTTGTGGCGACCCTAAGGGAAAACCTGTCATGAGGGATTTCTTGGCAAGATTGGTTGTCTTTGCCTTTCTCTGAGGCTGAGAGAATGTGGCTTGCCTGAGGTCATCCAGTGGGTTTCCCTGGCTGAGTGGGGGATTCAAACCCTGGTCTCCAGAGTCATAGCTTGGGTGCATGCAGCCATGTCCCTTTTGTCAGGGACATGACAGCGGAGGTATCTGTGCACACACCCAAGGGAGCAGTTTCAGCACCTTCAACCCCCTCCCCATTGCCATGTCCCTCTTGCTGCTGTTAGTGCTCAGCAGCAGGGCTTCACAGACCCTCTGCACAGCCTTCACGGACCCCCAGGTTAAGAACCACTGCTGTAAGGTATTTAGGCTAGCAGAAACATCCTTATCCACACATATACATGTGAGCATACACCTGTTCTACCTATTCCTTTTCCTCTGATCACACTTCCTCTGCCTGTTGTATGTTGCCCAGCCCTAAGCCCATCTTATCCCCATATACCTCTTTCTTTCTCTCCTGTTCTTACTTTTCTGTTCTGTTCCACTCTTACTCTTCGTACTCTTCTGTTTTTCTTACTAATTGTCTTTGCTTCAGCCTCAGGAAGGAATATTGTGCAGCTTGCACCACTGCTTGCTGGAGCTAATAGCAGCTGCCTATCTAGAAAGCAACACTTCGTTTTACTTCCTCCAGCTCTTCCACCTCCATCCACCTATCATTTTGAAATGCACACACACTGGAATTGTATACTACTTTATTTTTATTCTTAATTCATTGAGGTAATGTTGATTAGACAGTGGGGTAATGAATTTTAATAGCCTGCATTTTGGATTTGGGTAAGAGTTGGAAATAATGAGTGTTGGGGTGATACTCGTGTTTGTTGTTGGCTTGCTTTTGAAACTTGACTTTTCAGCAAAATTTGACATTTTGAGGTTTCATGTGTTTATGAGAGAGAGGTCAGTGGGAATAAAATACCATTCATTCTCTGCTTTCCATTTTATCATGCAATTGCAAATTATTTGTAATTGAAGAGGAGTTACTGATTTAAGATAATCTTGGTGTGTGATGTATGTTAATTAAAGAATTTGTTTTATGTGGAATGATTTGGATGAGAAATTAATTGGTTTTGCCCTTTGAAAGTTAAATAAATCCTAATAGTAAATAGATAAATTCACATATCTAGATCAGTGAATTATTTTCTTGCCCAGTTGTCATTAGTTAAACAATGATTTTAAAAGTTGACATTTTTAGTTCTTAAATGATAGCTGTATAATGTGCTAACATACTACTAATGATTAATGTAATGAGATAATGATATGGTTTTTACTACATAGATTAATGCTAACAAATGTTTTATGTAATGTTAACATCAAAGTATTAGCCTTAATCCTCACATCTTTAAGCTTTGACCTAGAAATAAGTTTAAAAAATATCTAGATTTGTGCCTTATAGGCCAGATACTAAATCAGTTCTCCTGGGTGTCCTCAACTTTTTTAGAATTTGTAATTTTGAAAGTCTGTTAAAAAATGATTGCCAAGGTTGGTATGGTGAGTGACAAAGATTCACTGGCAAATATATCACTAATCCAATGCAATGTATATAATCATGCTGCTTTAGTGTGTTCTGCGGGTACTTGTAACCCCTCCTGTGAACATAGTCACCTAAGCCAGACAGCAAACCGCTAAGGCCATCTTTCTCCTGTTCAGGAACTCTAGTAAGCCTTTCTGTCTATGGTACTTCCAGCCCAGTGCTACAAAGAGGTCATACACACTGACTAACTCAGAATCATGCTGCTTTAAACTGCTGAATCCTAAAATAATTACTTGAACTAGTGTCTCCTAACATAGATTTCTGACCTGCAGAATTGATCTCTTGTGGCTTTGGGACAAGTAGTAGACATAGCTTTGGAAAAATGTCTTTTTTCTGACTAAAACTTCCAGAATTCCCCAGCACAGCATTGTTTCTACTCAGATAGCACCCTCCTTTTGTTCAGAGACAATTGGATTATGGCATTCTTAGGTTGGAGGAGGAAAATGCCCCTCCTTCCTGACCATCCTTCCCAGAGGGTCACAATGACAAAACCTGAAAAGGTTCCTTATTTGGGTAGCAACTCAGAATCCCAGCTAGTATGGCCAGGGAATTCTGTGAGTTTTACTGTGAAGTTTTACAACCTCTGGTAGTAGCTGTTATCCAAGAATCTTGACAGTGTGACAGTTATATTATTCAACACCAACAAAACCTGAAAAAGTTCCTTCTTTGGACTGCAACTCTCAAAATCCCCCAGCCAGTATGGCCAGAGAATTCTGTGAGTTTTAGTGCAAACTTCTACAAGCTCTGGTAGTAGCTATCCTCCAGGGATCCTGACAATGTGGCACTTATATTATTCAAAGGTATTCTGATATATTTAGTACTTCTGAGTTTGTCAAATGAGTTTAAAATCAGCACGTATTTTTTTTCTATCTTGTCTTGATCTAGTGGGACTTTTGGGAGCATGAAATTAGTTAGTTTTTAAAACAAGGCAAATGTACTGTTTGGGGAAGACTTCATTTCAGAAACCATGTGCAGATTGTTACCCCTGTGCACATTTTATTTATTTCTAGTACATGGCTGACTTCAATTTCTGAATTGGTCAAACAGTTAAGCTTTTGTTCTTTCTTCTCTCCTCTAACCTAGTAAAAGTGTGAGCAAGTAACTGTTGATAACCATTCTTCTGTACCAACAAGTATATCTGTGGACTCTTGTGCCAATCATTTCTGTTGTCATGTATTTATTTATTCAATATATTTACTTATGTCCCACATTTCTTCCAGCATAGGACCCAAGGTGTCTTACAACAAATCAAAACAAAGTACAGCTGAAACAATTAGTGCAGAAGTTAAGAAAAATACTTCTGTTAAAAATACAAAGTTAAAGCAGTTTGAACAGCGTTTAAAACGAAATTTAAAAAAAGCACAGGACACTTCTTAAAAAATCCTTCTGCCTAAGTAAAAGGGTCTTTGTTGGTAGAAAGAGAACAGAGAGGGGTCAAGCTGAATCTCCCATGGGAGGGAATTCCACAACCTGGGAGCAGCCACCTAGAAGACAATATTCAGTTTATTATCATGGACCAGCATTTGTGACTGGGCAAATATTGGCCACCTTTGTACCTAATGATAAGCCAGAGAACCCTGACCTGTTGAGGATGAGCGGTGTGCTGCTGGTGCATGTTGACTCATCACTCCTACTTACTGTTGCTATAGGTATGGTTTATGAAACTGGTTTGTTTCAGAAAACCGTAGTTAAGATTACACACATGTTAGAGGATTTGCTTAACAATGTTTAATGAAACTGCATCTGATGAAGTGGGCTACAGTCTACAAAATCTTATGCCATTTTTTATTTGAAGATAACAACAACAACGATAATGATAGTAATTTTTATTTATTACCCACCTCTCCCCTAGACTCAAAGTAAGGTACAGAATAGATGGAGTTAAAAGTCATAGTTAAAATACATGTAGAACAATTGATACAAAAAAATATACTATAATATCTATATCTATACACACACACACACACACACACACACAAATATATCACAGTTAAAAGTACAATTAAAATATAATTAAAAGTATGATTAAAAATACATTTAAAAGCACAATTAAAACTAGATTGGGTGCCATAAGATTTTGTTTATGCTAAACTGCAGTTAATCAGAAAGAGAAGCAAGAGTTTCCTAACTGTACCTTGCAGCAGTACTTTTGTCTTTAGATCTCCAGATGTTGGGATATTAAACTCCCAGAAGTTCCATCAAGTGTGCCCACCCACTGATGAGTGAATCTGGGAAGTGAAATCCCAAACATTTGGTGGACCAAAGTGAGAGAATCGCTGCCTTACAGCCACGCTGGAGGTGGAAAGTAGTGGATTCTGTAGTGGAGTTGGGCTTTTTCCAAATAACTTTGTGTTGTTTCATGTCTGAATACAGCCATTTGTAAAATTTTCCTGGAAAGCTTCACAAGGCAACTCCCACTGTAGTGTTTAAGAGTAACATTTGAATCATCTGGAGGCAGCTTCTGTTTCACATCTGACTTCAGGAACAAACTCCAGAGACCATAGGATTGCACTTTTAATTTTTCAGTAGGTGTCCCTGATAACTATGCAGAGAATGATGACACAGAAATTTGCCTTCTGTTTCTAAACAGGTCTAATTTATCTCTTGTTTCTAAGCAGGCCTTTTTACAAGTACATGTGGTCTGTGTGACATAGGGTCATGGATCCTAGTCCTAGGCTTTATAAATTGTTTAGTAGGAAATTGTTCCATTTTCATTGTTCATAGCAATCATTTTCTGTGTGTTCCTGTTCAGAAGAGACATAACCATTAAAAAAGAGATTTAATATTGGCTTGATATAAATTTCTTCACCTGGCTGGTTCCATATCTGTTGGTGACGTTATCAAGGGGTACTAGTAGAAGAGACAGTAAAGTGTATATAGATATTCTTGCAGATGCACAAAGGCTTTATTTCTCAGCAGGATCTGCACCACTGTGGAAATATTAGCGTCTACTCTTACTTAGATTGCATAAATCTTTCCACAGTCTAGTTGCTGCTCTAATGTAAGGAGTTGAAGTTAGGTTACCAATTTTAATTTCTTCTAATTTATTCAGTCAAATTTTTTGGCTCCTTGTTGGACTGTACTTTAAAATATTATTTTCTTGGGAGATGAAGTGCAAAACTGACTGAAGTGCAAACTTGAGCAATTAGGCACTTTTCCAAGATCAAATAATATGCTAAAAGTTTTGAGTTGAGTTGAATGAAGAGATAATCAAGAGGAAGAAGTACATTAAACAAGCAAAAATAGAATTAAATAATTATTTTAAGGAGAACATGACATCGGAATTACCAGTGAAAATAATTTGGGATGCAAGTAAAGCTGTGATGCGAGGAAACTTTATCAGATGGTCTGCGGCAATCAGGAGAGAGAGGAAACAGATTGAATATTCGATTCTGGGGAAGATGAAAGAACTAGAGAAACAGATGAGGGAAAAACCGATGGACAACAAGATAAGACAACAGATGAAGGTTTGTCAAGCTGAATTAAATCAACTAAATTTGCAGGAAATAGAACAACAGATGCGAAGAGTGAGATATACTTTCTTTGAATGGGCAAATAAACCTTCTAAACTTTTAGCCAGTTTACTTCGTAAAAGAAGGGTTAGAAATATTATTACGGAGATTAGAGTCGGTGACGGGAAAACTACGAAACAGGAGGAGATAAAACAGGCTTTTTATAAATATTACATGAAGTTAATGAGTTTGATCTCAACGAAAAAACAAAAAGAAATGGAAGAATATTTGGAAAAAATGAACAAAATGAGATTCACCGAGGAGGAGAAATTGATTCTGAACAAACCCATATCGATGATGGAGACAGTTGAAGCTATTAGGAATTTGAAGAATGACAAATCTCCTGGACCAGACGGCTTTACTGCAAAATATTACAAAATAATGGAACATGAAGTTTCGATACCTTTGCAGAGTACAATGAATGAGATAAGAAAGGAGGGAATACCCGACGCCTGGAAGGAAGCTAATGTGGCTCTAATACCAAAAGAAGGAAGAGACTTAACAGATGTCAAGAATTATAGACCAATTTCATTACTAAACACAGACCATAAAATTTTTGCTGCAATTCTGGCTGAAAGACTTAAAAAGGTTCTTCAAGAAAATATACATGAGGACCAGAATGGCTTCTTACCAAAGAGAATGATGCGAGACAATATTAGGACAGTGCTAAATATAATTGAGTATTATGAGAAATATAATTAAAGAAAATTGGCAGTGATGTTTGTGGATGCAGAAAAGGCCTTTGATATGATTAATTGGTCATTCTTGAAGACGGTCATTAAACAGGCGCAAGCCGGAGACAAATTTATCTCTTGAATTTAAGCAATATACAGTCAACAACAGGCACGATTGATTATTAATGGAGAGAGAACAAAACGGATTGAATTGCATAGGGGAACAAGACAAGGTTGTCCCCTATCTCCGCTGTTATTTATTATGACATTGGAAATACTTAATAATGCCATAAGGGAAGATAAAGCAATAAGAGGACTTCAGATAAAGAAATATCAGTACAAACTTAAAGCATTTGCAGATGATTTGGTTTTGTTTCTGGATGATCCTCTTAGCAGTATTCAAAGGTTGATGGATATTGTTCAAGAATATGGAGAATTTTCTGGATTCAAGATAAACAAGGAAAAAACAGTGCTTATAACAAAAAACATGAGGGAGAAAGAAGAGAAGGAACTTGAGCATGTAACAGGTTTTAATAAAGGTCAAAAAGCAAAATATTTGGGTGTCTGGATTACAAAAAGAAATAATGAACTATTTCAGAATAATTATGAAAAAAATGGAAAGAGATAATCAAGGATTTGGAGAAATGGACTAGAATGCGACTATCTTTGATGGGAAGAGTGGCAGTCATAAAAATGAACATACTTCCAAAGATGAATTACCTTTTCCAAAATCTTCCTATTATTACAAATACTAAGCCTTTTATACAATGGAAGAGAGATTTAACTAAATTTATATGGCAAGGGAAAAAACTAAGAATAAAATGGAATATCATGACAGACTCAATAAGAAGAGGAGGGTTGGGTCTACCGGATTTACATATATATTTCAGGGCAGCGCCATTTACATGGATAAAAGACTGGATGAATCTTCAAAATATGAGAATGCTGACATTAGAGGGAGCTGATTTAAGGATGGGTTGGCATGCCTATATGTTCTGTGGGAAAGCTGCGGTTGACAAAGACTTTGTTCATCATTTTGTAAGAAAATCACTACTTAAAATATGGACTGACTACAAGAATAAGAACATTAGGCAACTACCTACATGGGTCTCCCCTCAAGAAGCCTTCTTTGGAAGATGATCTGATTCAGATAAGTGGCAGTGTTATGATGACATATTAGAAATGACAAATCTGAATCTTTTTAAGATGAAATCAAGAGAAAAATTGGAATCAGAAGGAATAAAGTTAAACTGGTTCCCTTACAGACAGTTAACTGAGAGATTCCAGATGGATGTGAAAACTTATGGAATAGAACAAAAAGAGCAAGGAAGAATGTTGAAGTTACTGTGGGAAAACCCATCTCATTTACTATCACATGTATACCAGGAGATTTTAAACCAAGAAAGAGAAGATGAGACAGTCAAATCAGCAATGATATTGTGGGCTCAAAATCTCGGACATCCAATTCAATTAGAGCACTGGGAACAGAGCTGGCAACAGACACAAAAATTTACTGCAGCTCAGAACCTAAAAGAAAACTATTATAAGCTTTTTCATAGATGGTACATGACACCAGAAAAATTAAAGAAGATATATAATACGGGAACAGGTCAGTGTTGGAAGTGTCAGAAGAATGTTGGAACACTATTTCATACGCGGTGGTCATGTCCTAAGGCTAAAAAATATTGGAATGATATACATAATATGATATGTAAAATATTGAGGGTTCAAACTGATAAGAAACCTGAACTGTACTTATTAAATATGACACATGTGTTAGATGGAACTGTTGCAAAGGAATATTGGCGAATAATGCTGTATATGATTACGACAGCCCATATTGAATATGCAAGGCTATGGAAAACTGAGCAGATACCTACAATAGAGCAATGGTGGTCAACTTTTATTGAAAATCGGAATGCAGATATAGTCTCTCAGAGATTAAAAGGAAAATCAGATGATGACATTAACAAAGAATGGCAAATTGTTCTGGAAGTGGGTAGGGTGTTGACAGGTAATAATTCTTAATTCATGGTAGCATGAGTAGTTAGAAGTAAAAATCAGTGGAATATCATGGAACATGTAAAGTAGGGTCGAAGAGCAGGATCTATCTTGTATGTTAACAAATGCAATGCGATGCATAGTGTCGATATGTCAATGAAATAACACTATTGAAATCCAGAGGGGAGTGGAAGATAGCGGTAACAGTTCGGTAAAATGTACAGTGAGAAATGTTGTTTTATACGATGTAATCACAATAAAATTAATTAAAAACGAAAAGTTTTGAGTTTATATGCTAGATATGTTTTCTAGCAGTATCAGAAGGCTGTCAGAGATTGCTTCCTCTTGGAGCCTCATTATTCAGAACATTAGCTGTATTAATTTGATCAACATGGCTGTAAATTCTACAAAATAGATTTAAGGAGAGCAACCAGTTCATCTGATGTATTCTTAAAGGGACTGATTCTCTTTTCAGAAATGGATGATGAGGACTGCGAAAGAAGAAGAATGGAGTGTTTAGATGAGATGTCCAATCTTGAAAAACAGTTTACAGACCTTAAAGACCAGTAAGTAAAATAATGACTTAGAATTTCATTTGAATTCCATTCTGCTTGTAATCCTGGCTGTATACTCTATTGTATGAAGCAGGAATGGGCAACTTTCAGGGATAATGGAGCAATATTATTCCCCTGAGGGAACTTGGAGGGCCAACCCCCCATTTTTTCCAATATCTTTTGCTCCCAGAATGTGGGCGGCAATTTCACTGTGTTTCTGGCCTTCTTTGGGCCATTTTAGGGCTGAGAGAGGCCCTTTTTTTCCCAACAGGAATATTTTCTAAAATACAGCATGTCAAACCTGAGATGATTTGCATGTAAAGCACCTCTGAGCCATGACACTTTGCAAACTACAGTTGCGCTCACCCAGAACTGAAAATCTGTAGAAACAATGGGTTGGATCCAGATTAGATCATGCAAACTGGCCCCTAATTTTTGTGCTCCCTATCTCCATGACACCCTCATGAAAATGCTGTACAGATGATTGAGGTATCCAGTGAATAGGTTGAGGTGTAATTCCAGGTAACTGCTGATCATTTGGATGGACATCTGTGAGCACAGCTGTTCCTTAAAATCATAGAATCATGGAGTTGGAAGAGACCACAGGGGCCATCCAGTCCAAGCCCTTGCTATGCAGGAACACCCATCAAAGCATTCCCAAAAGGTGGCCATCCAGCCTCTGCTTAAAAACATCCAAAGAAGGAGACTCCACCACACTCTGAAGCAGCATATTCCACTGCCTGACAGCTCTGACCATCAGGAAGTTCTTCCTGAGGTTCAGATGGAATCTCCTTTCCTGCAGCTTGAATCCACTGCTGCTTGTCCTAGTCTCTGGAGCAGCGGAAAACAAACCAGCTCCCTCCTCAACATGACATCCCTTCAAATATTTAAACATGGTTATCCTGTCCCCTCTTAACCTTCACTTCTGCAGACTAAACATACCCAGCTCCCTAGGCCGTTACTCATAGGGCATGACTTCCAGACCCTTCACCATTTTGGTCGCCCTCTGGACACGTTCCAGCTTGTTGACGTCCTTCTTGAATTGAGGTGCCCAGAACTGGACACAGTATTCCAAATGAGGTCTAATCAATGCAGACTAGAGTGGTCGTGTTGGCTTTCTTGGCTGCTGCATCACACTGCTGACTCATGTTCAGTTTATGATCTACCAAGAATCCTAGATCCCTTTCACACATACTACTATCCAGCCACGCGTCCCCCATCCTATATTTGTGCATTCCATTTTTTCTGCCTGAGTGTAGGGCCTTACATTTCTCTCTGTTGAGATTCATTTTGTTAGTTTTGGCCCAGCTCTCCAATCTGTCAAGGTCATTTTGAATTTTGATCCTGTCCTTTGGCGTATTAGCAACTCCTCCCAATTTGGTGTCTTCTTCTATCAGAAGACAGTTGCTGGATCCAGCTCTTTGTTTGAAAAGTTTGGTATGTAAGTATGTATGTATGCTGTAGGGTTTGTAGGAATGTCTACAGATATTTCCAAATGTAGCTACTTTACACAAGCCATGTAGCATGAATGTGGGGGTTTTTCAATCTCACTAACTGGGGTTTTCCATTCGAGAAATCCCACGAATGCCACCTGCTGTAAGGGGTTTCCCCCGTGACCAAATGTGGGGTTTCTACCCTTTAACCCACCAAATGTTGAAGACTTCCATGATGCCCACCGCAATTACCAAAAGTGAAGACTTTCCCTGATTCCTTCCTCTGCCACCAGTGCAAGGACTTCCTCTTATCCCCTTTATGAGACTGTGGGGACCCTCTAAATGCCTTGTGCAAATCTTCTCAAACATTCCACCAATCAGCATTCACCTCAATATTCCATCTTTTCCTCCTCCCAACAGCTCATTATCTTAAACTCTGTCATACAAACAATAAATCAAACATTTTCTGATACCATTCCATGATATTGGAATGATGGCATATAGAAGTCTCAGATAATTCTAACATGGGCTGTGGGCTATAATATGCCTTGTGTTTGCAAAAGGACTCTGCTCTCAGAAGGTGCCTATACTCAGGTGTCAGGTATTCCCCAGTCCCCATTCATCACTCAAGACATTTTGTTGCCTGAGACAGAGCAGTAAATGATGCCCTCCTAACTGTTGAAGTCCATGTGCAAATATCTACAAGCAGGCAAGTTATAATGATGCCTAAAGCAGAGAATCTCACAAATACATCTTCCCATTTGAAGCTATTAAAAAAAAAACCCTACAAGATAAATAAAGTTTCCATTGCAATTTATGACACACTATGTCTGTTGCCTAAGACAGCTGCTGCATTCTGCCTAATTATAGGGCTGGTCCTGGAGTCAGGAAACATAAAATCATTGGCTAGCATCCTATGAATTTGCAAGTTCTTACATGTGCGGTTGTACTTCTTTGGCTGATGCATAATGTCCATATTCATTTGAAAATAGAATTATGTATATGGTGCTATTGCACATCATGATGCATTGTTGCACCCTCTATATTGATTGTGTATTTGCACATCAGTGCACATTTAGTTGTATAACATTTCAATCTTCTAATGAGAAGGCATAGCAGAATCAAAGAGAGCCAATGTGGTGTAGTGGTTTGACAGGTGAACCAGGATTCCAGGAGACCAGAGTTCAGATCTCCAGTCAGCCATGGAAACCCACTGTGTGATCATGAGCAAGGTGCACTCTCTTGATCTCAGAGGCAGCAGTGGCAAACTTCCAATGAACAAATCTTGTCATGGTATGCCTTGAGGCAACCATCAGTTGGAAATGACTTGAAGGCACACAATACACAACACCACCAGGGTATGGCTTCATGAACATGAAGTTACTCTACGTCTCTTTGATGTAAGATGTTGGCCATAGGCTAAGATTCAGACTTTATATGTTTGTGGTAGGTGCATCCCCCTCAGTGAAGTTCTATTCAAGGGATACTCTTGCTGGTTGGAAGAGAGTGGAGAGATACATTTGCTGATTTCTCCATCCCTGTCTTAGAGTTGGGGGATTCTCTAGAACAAGCTTTTTTAAAGGGTCAGGTCACCACAGCAGAGAGGATGAATCACTTTCACATCTCTTCCTGCCAGGAGAATCCCTCTGCTGGATCAAATACCTGCTGTGGAGAGAAGGAGCCTTTCTGTCCATGTTTGTGTTAAAACTGAATCCAACCAAAATAATATGTAGAAGATAAATTGGGCATGACTTATTGTATAGTACAGTTTGTTTTTAACTATGGTTAATTTGCACTGTGTTGACAGGCTTAATGACTTGCAGAGATATGGCTAGTGGCAACTGGGGAAAGAGGTTCTTAGAAATGTTAACATACACTGTTCTCTGCGTGTCTTTAATATAATGCACTCCATCTTCATCTTCATTATGTTAAGACTTTACAAGGAGAGATTAAGCCAAGTGGATGCAAAACTGCAGGAGGTCATTGCGGGAAAGGCACCAGAGTACTTGGAACCACTGGCAGCTCTGCAAGAAAACATGCAAATCCGAACAAAAGTGGCAGGTAAGTGCATGAAGTGGATGTTGTTGACTCAATTAGGTGCATCCTACAGGGCCTGGGTAGAAGTGAAATACTAATAAAAACATTTAAATCTGTTCATTTTTAACTCTCAAACGATTACTTTCATAACTTCTAATAAACCTTTTGGCCTTACATATGGGTAGGAATTGAAGTCTATACCAGAATGCCGTATACCATATACCTGTGGTATATTTAAACCATTGTCCCAACTAGCCAAGCCTTCTCAAGTTTTGATGGGATCAGCTTTCCAGAGGTGAGGGGATTATTTCTTAGTCCTATACTTTGTTTCATGCTGATCTTCTGTCCCTGCTTAGCTTCCAGAATCAGAGGGTATTGAATGTGTTCAGTCTGTGCATGGTGGATTCATACCAGAATGCAGTAGTGGTTTTCTAACTGGATTTGTACAGGGTTAGTAGAGTCACATGAAATAGATACGTATCTAATATTTCTTGAAAGCCATTTTTATCTTTTGTCATCACCCGTAGACAGGTAAAGCAGACTCTCTCTGTTATTCTCCCTGAAGCTAACTTTTTTAAAATCAACATTCCCACCTAGAAAGATAATATGCACAGTTTTTGATTTGTAGTTTCCTCAGCTCCTATATCACATGTGTGTTGTGTTGATTGGATCCAAATTTTAAAAAGCAATTCTGGAACTGCTGGAAGGGAGAATCTTCAAAAGGTAAACTTACTGTAAACGTCACTAAATGCTGTGATTTCAGCTACAGCTAGGTAATCATAGAGGTCTTGCACATGTATACCTAGGGTTTTTACTGACTTTCTAGACAGTATCTTATGCCCCATTGGCGATTGCTTCTGAAGTTCACCTGAGTTTGTGTTTTTAAAATGAGCATATGTGTATAGCTTGCAAGCTCATGTAAGGGGCTCTCTTGAAAGAGTGGGCTTTGGACCAACTGTACTTAGGGATATCACTGCACAAACCCCTGCAGCTCATACATTATTAAATGGTCTATTGTCCCGAATATAAATACAAAAGAATATCGCTGAAAATGAGCCTTGATCTATGGAAGACACCTTTTTGTTAGCACAGGGCTAAGCTTGCTTCCCTTTGACTTCCAGTCAGCTGTGAAGTATATTTTTGTTGTAGCACTGCTGAAAACTGGGTTGATATTAATTTAAATAATGCTGCTTTAAGTTTGATTTTGCTGCAGAAATAATGACAGCAAGTGTTCTTTATGGATAATATTCATTAGAGTCTATAACTGGGGTAGTATTGTTGGACGGTAACTTCCATAATCCTTCACCACTGGTTATACTGGCTAGAGCTGACAGTCTAAGAACATTTGGAAGACTGCAGCTTTCCCCATCTACTCTGCAGGTTTCTGAGCAGTGCTTGTAGAGATATTTCCATAGATGTTAGAATTTGACTTGTTCAGGCATTGGATACATAGAAAGTAGATTTTTTTCTATCCCAGATATTTGCCATTTGAAAATGCTCAGAATTTAATGTGCTTTAGTCTGTGGAGTCGGAAATGGATTGACAGGTTCACTGAGGTTTGTGATCGTATTTTGTCTCTCCTAAGCAGGATGTAAACAAACAAAAAATGTTTATTTGTAGGTATCTACAGAGAGCTCTGTTTAGAGTCTGTGAAAAACAAATACGAATGTGAAATTCAAGCCTCCCGCCAACACTGTGAGGTACTGTTTTTATCTGGATTTGGCTTTCATTTGTTTGTAATTGATGGGGAAATGTATGAAATTATGAAGCTGACGGATATTTTTGAATGTAAGAGATTTGACAAAAACTGTACAGCAGTGTTTTTACTGTTGATCTGTCTTGAAAAGTATGTTAAAAAAACCTGTTTAATCGTCCCGGTGGGATCTTTGTTTGAAAGAGAGAACTGAGCACTATATATTGTACTGAGGCCATTTCTGCACTACAGTCTTATAGCACTATTATTCCACTTTCAACATCCTATGGAATTCTGAAGTTTGCAGTTTAGGGAGGGGCCGGCTGGGAATGCAGATGAACTGAATAGTTCTAGCAAACTTTTTTATGTTCAGAGTGGTGGCTGGATGGGTAACTAGTGTGTTTTGGTACTATAATCCTACCAGAACCATATTTTTGCTGCATCCCTTTCACCTTCAGAAACTCTCAGCTTCAAGAAGCAGTGCTTTCATCTTACAATACCTGGCTTACTAGGTCTATCATCAGCTATTCAGAAAAGCCAGGCAGAACTGAATGCAGAAGTTGCACTAAGCCCTGAAATTCAGGATGGATTGATTCAAAACAAGTTAATAGTCACATAATTCCCAACTCCCAATTGTGCATGCTAGAGGTTATTATAATAATTAAAATACCATTCTGCATTGAAACAGAACCTTTATGTCATCTAAGAGAGTTATCCCCATGTAACTTGTGTAGTTTCTGCCATATAGAGCCACACATGCTTAAAGACAGTTGTGAAATAAATATATTTTTATTTGGTATTTTCATTATATGTGTAATGTTACTAAGGTCCAATTCAAGAGCATTCCATAGTTTATCTAAAGATAAATATGCTCTGGGACAGTCTTACAGTTTTCTCATCCCCTGCCCTTCCCTGACGTCTTGGATCTCATACCTAAAGACTGAAGAGCCAGACTGAAGCATGACAACACTTTCTTTTAATTTTTTTAAAGTTCAGTATTTATTTAAATTGACAATATTACAATATCACTATTATTACAGTTTCCCCCCTTGTTCCAATTGAACCTACCCTCTTCCCTACCTTCCTCCAGTTCACAATACACAGTAAAATTACTGCTCTGTCAAACGTATTGCAACTGTTGTTTTCTTTCTATTTCATTGCATATTGTTACATAATATGTAGTTATTAATCATGAGCTGTTAAGCATGAAAACAGTTCCATGAGCTGAAAAGGACTTTGCATGCATATCATTGACCACCACCACCACCACTTAATATTTGTCTATTTAATCTGTGTCCTGCCTGTCTTCTAGTGTGGAACTCAAGACAACTTGCGACATATACGGAAACAAAGTACAGCTAGAAACCTAATGATAAAAATCTTTTAAAAAGCAAGTTAAAACAACTCTGATTTAAAACTTGTAGAAGGTAAAAAAATAAAAATACATATCCCAAGGGGGTAATATCTATCTCTCGAAGAGCAGGCCTCAGACAACCGAGTATGCTGTATGTCATTCAGAAAGCAAACCCAGGGTGGTAGGTTGGGGTTTCAGAGTAAAATCTTCATCATTGTTTCCCTTATCAGAATATTGAACCTAAAGATGCCAGAGCAGCGTACAATGAAAGCAGTTTTAAAAATTTAAATGAGATGTGTCTTCTGGCTACATTGCTTTGCTTATTTGTTCACTGTGAGTGTTTGGAAAGCTGTGTTCTTTATAGTCACGCTTAGCTTTTGCTAAAGGTGACTGTAAATCCTAACATACTTGGAGAACTGAAGATCCTAGGCTTTTTACTTTAAAAGTTATTTGTTAAAGACATGCCTCTCTTTTTGTACTTGTATATTTCTGCTGATCTGAAACTCTTGGCATTGGCAAAAGTCTTTCTTTTTCGCATAGATCAGACTACAGTGTGTGCTTTGGAGATCCAAAAAAACAATTCTTAGGAGGACCCTCCTCCCTGCCTTTTAACCCATCTCTCTTGCAGTGTCACATACCTACTTGATCCTTCTGCAAAAAAATTTGTGTGTGTTGCATCTGCTTCGCATAACGGAAGTGATGACTTTTCATCATAGCATCAGATGCCAGCCTTTTTACATTGCCACTGGCACTTTGGCTCATAATGAAAGAATGTAACTGGTATATCAGGCCTTTGTTTAGGAAGCTGCTTGCATTGATCTTGAGTTTCCAGTACAACAGAAAATATATTACATGCTTTCAACTGGATAATGTTTGAGTACATTATTAACTTTGCTTTTCAGAGTGAAAAGCTCTTGTTGTATGACACTGTTCAGAGTGAGCTAGAAGAGAAAATCAGACGGCTTGAAGAAGACCGACATAGCATTGACATTACCTCAGGTAAGTAAGTGCTGGTGGAGGGTGAATACACAGAAGACTGTCAGTAAATTGTCAGATTTAACCTGTCATCTTAGGATGCGCACCTACTTTCAATTTTGTCCTTGGAATACAGTATCTCCCTGGGACACGTGGCCAGCTGTCTCGTTTTCTAAACAATGCGCTGTTTCCTTGCACTAACTCTTTCTATTGCAATTTACAAAGGCTGAGATCTCATTTGGAGCTGGCATAGCATGCAGTTCTGCTAGCATGTTTAGACTGAGATCTAAGATGTCAAAGGAAAAGAGACACCATCAAAGAAAGAGTGTGAAAGGGGCCAGCTTGGTAGCTGTGGGAAGGTGCTGGGGTAGAATCATGTGTAGGCACCATCCGGCAGCCATTGCACAGATGCTAGATACCTCCTTATGCACACTGGGAAAATTATTTGCACTGGCATAACCCCCAGTTGTACCAGCTTTGTAGCCAAACACCTTGGTCTCATTTTACCTTGTTTTGTGAGAGTGGGAAGGAGCTGCTTATTTTTCTAATAGGATAGTGGCTCATTTCCTAAAAGAGCATTACTGGTAACAGTGAAACAGTGGTGGTACTTCTCTCGGTACCACCACAAGTCCCTGTTTCTAACATGGTAAGGCAAAAAGGTGTTGCACCAGTAATATTATCTCTTCTTTTGTCTCCTCAAGTTGTTTTTGCCTCCGAAACATGCTGCTCCTTCCAGATGTGTTTGCTAAAACCCATCACCACTTTGGGAAGTACTAGTGGGAAGGGCTTTAATGTCATCTCTACTTTCTGTTGTTTGGTGCAAGAAATAACTTTAACTAGTTATAGGCCATGAAAAATGAAGGGCATTGGTTCACAGAATTAAAAAATAGTGGAATTGGAAGGGACCTGAGGGGTCATCTGGTCCAACCTGCTGCCCATGTGGGATATTCACAGAGAGATGGCCATCTAACCTCTGCTTAAAAATCTCCAGTGAAAGAAAGTCTATTGGCAAGTGGTTCATTCCACTTCTGAGCAGCTCCTGTTGTCAAGAAAGTCAGCGGTATCTTTTATCTGGCAAAAATGGTATACATTTGTAGTTTCTTCAGTTACAGTTTGTAGTGCAGTTGAATTTGTTAGATACCCAGAAGGAAGTAAGGTTTCTGTGAGGTGAAACAAACAGGTCTGACTGAAGCATGCCACATTATCCAATAACACTTCACTGATTCCTAGATTCAGGTATGGAATCTGAACTTGTTGATGGTCCGGGAACTCCAGCTGGAAACACTTGTTAGACTGTGAAGCATGGTTGTGGTGGTGGTGGTGAGATAATGATGATGTTGATGACGGTGACGAGAAATGGTTAAATCTTCTGGCAACAGAATTACCAAAGGAAAAGCAGTATGGATATTGTCAGTTTCTGGGGAGGTTTGCTACACCAACATGGACCATATAATGAAACAGCATAATCTGTATGTTAAATTAAACTGTGATATCAACTTATGCCAACTGATGTTTTAGACGAATGCTGTAATAAGATGCGATTTGAAATCAGACTATGTATCTGTGGCCAGTGTCAGGTGGAAGACGTTTATTGCATGTCAACCTGGCCCTCGCACTAATCCAAGTCAAAGATCGCTGACTCATGGAAATGGGAATTCTATTGTAGAATTGATTCATTTTCTTTTGAGCAAATACCAGTGGCTGTGTAACACACAAAGTGGCTATTTTTGATTTGGCTGCAATAATACCAGAAGGAGAGAGTTAGATAAATTTGCCATAAATTGTCTTGGAGATTCAATGTATTAATTGATTTTCCTGCTGGTAATTTTGAAATTTTTTTACTATTATTAAATTTTTGAAATTGTTTTTTATTGTCCGTAACAATATTGGTTACTTTTCATTATATCATTTTGTTGGATTTGTGTATTTTTGCATACATTGTATATTTTTAACATATTTGTCATGGCTTTTGGCCATGAGAAATACATTGAAACTCATTGATGATGAGTTAGACTGGCACAAGTCAGAGGCACTGTTTAAACAAACAACTACAAAACTTTACCAGTTATTTCCTTCTCCATCCAGCTTTGTCTGACGCCATTAATGAAAATTTATTTTAAATTTTAGTAACGTCAGCTGGTCTGTGTGACAGTAGTGCTAAAATAGATTTTAAATGTGTAGGTCACTTTTTCCTGATTATGCTAAGCTTATAGACCTTTGTATTATGGAAAAAACACTTAAACAGTAGCATTTTTGTGTTTTTTCAGAGTTATGGAATGATGAACTTCAGTCAAGGAAAAAGAGAAAAGATCCCTTTAGTCCAGATAAGAAGAAACCTGTTGTTGTGTCAGATATCCTTTTATGGTTACTGAATGGGTACAGTTAATTTCCTAAATTATACTGTGATTCAGTGTTGACGCTTCATAAAACCTGAGTTAAGCAAAACAAAACAGTGATCTGGATACTGAGAATCATGAGGGCTATGACTATTGGCAAATGGATGTGGTTTTTGTCTTTTACCATGAGCCTGAACTAATAATTGCACTTGGGAACATTAGAACAATGACAATGAATAGGGAAATACAGAGTTTGTGGTAGGGCTCTGTACAGCTATACAAGTCCATTAAGGTTCTGTTTCATTCTCTATTCTTGTTGTTGTTGTGTGCCTTCAAGTCGTTTCCAACTTTTGGTGACTCTAAGGCAACCCACAGGGTTTTCTGGGGCTGAGAGTATGTGATGAACCCAAGGTCACCCAGCGGGTTTCCATGGCTGAGCAAGGAATTGAACCCTGCTCTCCAGGATCATAGCTCAGTGGTCAAATCACTACACCAAGCTTGTTCTTGTTTGTTATCAAAATGCTGAAATTGCCCCTCAGTAGTTTACATATCTCTACCCCCACACAATGTAGCCTGGATTTGGTTTGTTCGGAAAATATGTCAGTATACATGTCAGTACTATGAGAGAATTGGGATGGGCAATCTTTTTTTAAGTAAAGGACTGCGCCGGTGGCTGTGGAATCTATCAGGTGCTATGCAGGTGTGCAGGCTGATGATGGGTGATGCTAGGGTACAGCTGCATGCATACATCTGCAAGGAATACAGTTTTTGTGGGTAAGATAAGTTGTTTCCTGCAGATGATGGGGAATGAACTGGACAGCAAGGAAAAGTAGGCAGTGCTTTTTGACACTCTGACCTGTATAAAGGCATAGGAAAAGCCCTGCTGGATCAGACCATTGGCCTGTTTAGTTAAACATTCAGTTCCCAATGTGACCAGTCAGAAAGACCACAAGAACATAAATGCAACTGTGCCCAACTGAACCTTCTAGGCAGGTGTTAGGTGCTTATCTGTGCTGTGCATATATACTCAGTTGTAAGTGCCATTCAGTTCAGTTGGACATACTTCCAGGTTAGTGAGTTTAGGACTGCAGCCTGAAACTTAGCTATGATCATAAATTAAAAGATCACTTACAAAAAACTGGATTGATCATATATATGCATCCTTATGATCTGTTTTATTTTACTTGTATATTAATTATTTTTTCCTTTTACGGAAACATCTGGGAATTTCTGTGAAATATATAAAATGCTATAATAAATTATATACATTTGTATACACATATGCCTTTTACTTGAGGTCTTAATTTTATTTAGTGTTATAACCGAGTATACTTCAAAGTGGTTTCCTAGTATGTTTATTTTGATTCAGTTTGGAGATGTGCCAGTCCCTTAACATATTAACGACCCTATATAGTGTATATGCTACAGGATCTTGATATACTTGAAGACTGGACAACTATAAGGAAGGTATGGTTGAATGTTCCTATCTATATGTTTTTAAAGGGAGTTGTTGATGTCCATGCATGTAGCTGATGTCTGAAAATGGAATTGGGACAGGACATGTTATCTTCTGTATTTGGCAAGATGCTCAGCATTTAGTTCATGCCATCAGACCCCATAGCAATGGAGGCAGCCAAGTATATCAAGGGATATGCATAGAAGATTTGGAAAACATAATGTAGTATTTCTTGCCAGGTACCTGATAGTACCATATTTTGCTGTCTCAGAGTGGTCAAAGAGTTCTTAAAGATTGGTCACAAGTTATCAGAGCAGTTTTATACAAAAAAACAAACCTCTACAGTACACCTTCAAGATCTGGGTGGGATCTGGGGGTTCCAGGACCCCCTGTGAATGCCAAAAAAGCAAATGATCACATCCCATATTATTAAATGGTAACAGTGTATGTGCAGATGCTTCAGTGCATCTGTGTTCACATTGCCACTATTTCATGTATAGGATGTGATGCTCTCTGGTGGAAATTCAGAGATCACAGAACTGGAGAGTCCACTGTATCTTTTTAAGTGCAGACATGGATATCTTTTACCTGTTTGTTTAGCTACTTGCTTTTGGTTTGGAGTGGTGGTATAATAGACTGTTGTACTCACTCAGCATTTATCTTCTTGTAAGAGAGATCATGAACTTGATGTTTGAAGCAAATCTTCTTTAGAAACTGATTCACTGAACAGATCACAGTTTTTTTTTCTTGAACCTTTTTTTTTTTTAAATTTCAGGCAATGGCTACATTGGGACCACACAGAGTGAAAACAGAACGTAAGAACATTGTGTTTAATACTTATTTTGCCTCACTCTGTTGTGTATAACAATCCAAGCAGGTGGTAAGAGATAAATATGAGAAGTTCTTAATCACCTCTATCACAACGAGTGAGAGGACATTTGAATTTTGTCCTGCGTGTCTTAGAATTTCTGCCTTATACTTACAGACATGTTGGTAATGATACAAATTTATTTAAAATGTGTAACAAAGCTAATAAAATAAGAATATTCAGTCAGTAATGAATGATGTTTAGACCACAAATTAGCTATCCAATAGCTGACATGAATGAATTTATTTACATGATAATACTTCCACTAAAAAGCTATCTGCATGTTGGCCTTTGAACAAGAAAAGAGGCAAATACAAATGGAAATCTTAAATTTAATATTGTGTTTTGTCAACATTGTCTGCACTGATTCTTTTCAGCCCCCGTCAAGTTGGAAAAGCACCTACATAATGCAAGATCAGAAGAAGGACGGCTCTATTATAATGGGGAATGGTATGGACGTGGACAAACAATATGTATTGATAGGAAAGATGAATGCCCTACAAGGTAAAGGTAGTGCATATGACTCTAATTATTATGAATAGTTAAAAATCTAAACTGAATTTTGTTTTATTTATGCGATGGGATACCCTCATATTCTATTGTTTAACTTGACCTTCTCCGACCTAATGCCTCCAAACATGTTATATTGCAACTCACACATAATGCCACATGGTGGCATAGCTGGTTGTGGAAATTATGAGAGTTGTAGTTCCATACCCCTGGAGAGCATTAGCTTAGTAGGAAAGGTTGATGTAACTTTATGAGAGGGCTGTGTATTTGGGCAAGGAGACAAAGCTCTGCACTTCCTGTTTGTATCTATACCTTCCATGCCTGTCCCCCCCCCTCCCAAAATCTGGAGGCTTGCTTGGGGAAGAAAAGGAGAGTCCCATGCTCTTGTCTTGACTGAGGTCAGAAATATGCTATCAGAACAGTACCTGAAAGAAGTGAATAGCCTGGGTGGTTGTGTATTGCTATATCTGTGCAGAATCTCCTCTTTTTTTGTAGCCTCATGTCGTCTTCTTGGGTTTCTTCCTGTCAGTAGCTTAAGAATCTAAGTCTCAAGGAAATCTAATGCTAGTTTGTTTTTGCAAGTCCCCTAGGCAACATAACCCTCCGCAGATGCAGTCTTTGTAAGTTAATAATGCTTGCATTTGGTTATTTAGGGAGACTAGCAGAAATGTTGTTGTAGTTCAACATTGTGAGTTGATGCTACAGCTCCATCTTTTACATTGTGTAGTAAGATTGCATGCAACCATATCATCTCTGAAAGTGCAGCAAAGTCTTTGTTGTTGTTGTGTGCCTTTAAGTCATTTCTTATTGTCCAAGAGGTTTTCATGCAGGATTTGTTCAGAGAGGGCTTCTGTTGCCTTCCTCTGAGGCTGAGAGTGTGATTTGCCTAAGGTCATCTAATGGGTTTCTGTGGTCCAGTGGGGATTCCAACACTGATCTTCTGAAATCCTGCTCCAGCACTCATAACCACTGTACCACACTGGCTCTCCATCTTCTAGTCCGTTAAATTTGTTTATCAAACTATACAAGAGAATATGTAACCATAAGATGTCAACTATTAGTGCTAAGTATTTTAGTAAAGGCAAGGTAATATGCATGAGAAACAGGTAATATACAATTGGTTATGAAAATATTTTCATGAATGAGAGTGGTTAAACAAGATTTGTAAAGTTTTTAAAATGATACCATATACTTTGAAAAAACCAAGAAGGATGGCTAGGCAGAGCAGTCTTGTCATTTCCCTTGAAGGGGAACCATGACAGAGTCAGCCCAAATGTTAAATCCTGCCAGTTTGCACCATACCTGCAGAAGGTGGGTAAGTGTCTTTCTTGCCTTTTTTTTCATTTCCCTTGCCAAATTTTTCTTTCTTTTTACCTCATCTCCTGGCTTTGGTTTCTAAGGGAAAGAAGGTGACTGCAAAGTTCACAGTACCTAATAGGTTGTCCAAAGACCACTACACCTTTAGATAATTTGCTTGGAATTGTATTTCATTTATTTAAAACTGTTTAAAGACCATTTTCCCCAGAGATCCAAAGTGTCTTGACAACATCACAGATCAGACAGAATTAAAAGAAACACTCCTAGAGCTGAAGTTACCAAATCATCTAAAAGCCAGTTGAAATAAATAAATGTTATGCTCCTTGCAGAAACTTATCAGGGCCAAAGACATCCTTGCATCTTCAGGGGAGCATATTCGGTGACACAGGAGAATTGTGGGTTACCTGCAGGCATGTCCTTGTCTCTGCTGCCAGTGCCCAAATTCCATCTGCAAGCCCACCTCAGAGCTCTGCATCCTGGGAGGAGTGAGATTGAAAAACAACACATGGCAACTATGCTTTCTGATCACTTTTGTTCTTGCGCAAATTGCCTTTTCCACAGTCTGCCAAACAGCTGGTGAGGGAAGGACCTTGACCTTGTGGGATAGAGTGGTGTGTAGGGAAACGGCAGTGAAGGGCTTGCTTCCAGCTATAGCTCTTCTGTTTTGATACAGTAATGGAAGAGAAAACAGAGCCAGCTGACCTGACCATAATTAGTGCACAGCCTGATAAAAAGAAGCAGAAGTGGCTTTAGATCTGTGGTTACTAGCTTCCACGCGGCATGTCTCCCAGTGCCAGTTACAAGAATGTGATGGGCATATATGGGGCAGGAGAGAAGAGACTGCAGTGGGTAAAATAATGCAGACATTATCTAAACATTTCCAGCCACTCTCTCTTCTTCAGACAGCATGTGGTTTCCCTTCCCTTCCCTTCTTTCTTTTTGCTTTAACAAAAGGGAGCTGTTAAAAGAATTGACTGTTTTATAAACAAATGCAGTAATGTTTAGTGTACTTCCAGTATCAGTGTTACAGTATTCTGTTAACTGTCCTTAATTTAATGAGGCACTTGTTGTAATGCTTATGTGTTCTATTACCAATAATTACAGTACTGTTTATAAATGGCAATGCAGTTTAGGGTGATACTGTAGTTTTATATGGACACTAATGTGCTCCTGATTTCTCTCCCCCCTCCTTTCTTTTCAGTGCCATAATTACAACAATTAACCATGATGAAGTGTGGTTTAAGAGGCCTGATGGAAGCAAATCCAAACTGTATATTTCTCAGCTACAGAAAGGAAAATATTCAATCAAACATAATCACAACTGACCATTAAACCAACCAGACAGTGTTATCCTGCTTGAAGTGCCATGAAATGAAAGATGTATTTACTCTGTGTTCTCATCTATTTTTGTGGCAGTATCTGTGTATTTGTAGTAGTGTAAGTAATTTTCATACAGATGTCATCGAATAAGTGACACATAATCAGGTTGAACATGACGTCTTGCCTCTAATTTGGATCCAGTGCCCAAGATAGAAAACAGTCTCCTGGAGAGTCTGAGAACATCTGACTGAGAGGCTACAGTCTTTAAAAGCTATGTGCATGCATGGGAGAGAAGTGTACATACAGCTGCGGGAATCTTTTCAGTCTCTTCTGCAGCTGTTCTTACAGCTAAATGTGCAAGGCAGTTCTAAAATTGCTTGGTAATACAGGAATGGCACAGTGAGGATGCTGTCAAAAACACTATCTGGATATGTGTTTGGTCCTCAACCATACGGACACACCAGCTTATAGGAATGTATTCTAAAACCATTCATATAAAATGGAAACAAAATGGTGTTAATTTTTTAAAGAAATGAGATTATGTAGTAGTTGTGGAGTTCATCACTATGTTTAACAGTTCCTCTGGCATTTTGTCTTGGAAACATGTTACTTGTGCAAAATGTTACTTTGATGTATTCTAATTGTGAAATATACTTAAATGGACATCTAAAAAAAAGTTGACCCCCCGCCGGAGCTACTGAGTTGCTCCAGCACTGTTATAAATTTCTGTTAATAGCAAAACATAGCTGTTTTGTTATTAAAGTAGATGTTAATCACAAAACATAGTTAATAGTGGGTACCAGATTGCTAGGAAGAAAATGGTGCAAAAGAGAGGGCACTGTTTCTCTTGGTAGGAGTGCCCATCCTGTGAATTCTGAAACAGCAGCCAAAAGTATCACTGCATACTCATTAGTAACAAAATGTGTCTGTAGTCAAATAAAGTGTAGTTGTATACTGAACACAGAATTATAGTGTATACAGCTTCAGACGCTTACGAAGTTTGCATTGGTAAGCTTAGCATCTGGAGTATATTTTTTAGTTTTATTGTGTATGCCCTGAGGCATGTAGAAGGGAGTGTGGCTGGTGTGGGGAGAAGACATTACTTGGTGGTTATGTGCACTTTATTATCCATTAAGATGGACCTTTGAAGAATTTTGCATCTAATGGAACAGACTGCCAAAAGTGTTTTAATGTGTTAGTTAGGTTGGTGCTAAATCTGGAATCTTAACATGCAGCCACATGCAGCTTTGAACTTCTAAATTACAATCCCAGTATGTAAAAACAAATCACTGTATTTGAAGTCAATAATCCCAGCCTCATATCCAGCAAACAGTGTAATGGCAGTTGAGCTCTGATGAGCAACTTTATTAAGAAATGGCCTTTTTAGGGTAGAAACTCTTCTACTTGAAGAGCAACCTATAGAAGAGCCCTGAACAAACATAGTGGAAGCACATCTTGTTGAACTGCTTATATGACAAACAAGTATTTTTATGACTCATCCCTTTAAGTTTTAGCTTACTGTGTTTTGGAAAGGAGTAGTGCTAAAACAAAGTTCAGTGGCCTTGATTTTGACAATTTGCTCTTGCTTCAAATTTTTACCTTGACAAAGAGAACTTGTTTCTGTGCAGAGAAGGCTTTGTGTGAAATGGGATGTGTTTTGCTCTGGAAATGAAGGATTAGCAGTATATTCCCTTGTACAGATCAACAGATTGGAAACTCGTTGGTCTTGCAGCTGTCTACCACATGTTGCAGTAGTCTGCATTACAGCCCAATTGTGGGGGTGCAAATTAATGGCGAATTGCGGAATGCCCCTTGCTGCTGAAATTATTCATTATATGCTCATGTTATCCCACATCACTTTGGCTGGGAATATTGACATATCTGTGTGTCAGTGAACTGTAGTCTTTTGCTTGCCAATTGAATTGGTTTTTATTCCTCAGGCTCAAAAAAGTGAACAGCTTACATGTTTAAGTGAAAATATATTTGCTGATGTGGAAAAACTGACTATTGCCAAAAGCCTATAGAATTCCAGATTTGTAAAATAAATCTGGGGCAGTACTCTTGTTACTCTGCATGCCATGTATGTTAGCCAAATGTATATAGAGGTTAAAAATATGACAGGTTGGCTTTTGACAAAACCTATGGTATGTACACAGTTTGATAAAGCTTTTTTTGTAATGGAATATTTGTATTTTTTAACCCAGTGTATAAATAAATGAACCTGTCATGTAAACTTCCTGTAAAAATGGAGCCTCCAAACAGTTGTACATATTGTGTGTGTGGTTTCTTTAGTGTAGTCCTTACAATTACTTTGACAAACCTAATGTGTAAGCAACTAGAGCTATTACCAAAAAAACTTGTGTTCTTGCAAGATGTTGAACTTAGGCCATTTCTGCACGGGGCGAGGGAATCTTACCAGACTTCTTGGCTCCCCGGTCGAGTCTGTGCTGCTCCGGAGCAGTGCGTGCTCATCGCTCCGCACTGCTCCGGGAATGAAAATGGCGGCTTCCAGCTGGTCGAGGGTCTCGACCAACTGCTGAAGCTCGCCAGCCTAAAGCCCGCCCCCGGCAGATTGCAGGCTCGCACTGGTGCGAGCCTGCAAATCTGCACCAGAGAGCGGGCACGGAATGGTGCATTCTGTGCTTTTGAAAGACCTGTTTTAAGTGGTCTTTCAAAAGCACGCTTGACGACCACTTGGGACACTCTGCACCATTTCTATTAGCCCTTGCTGAAATGGTCTTAGACAAAATCCTGTGAACTGAACCACATATAGTGGTTTTAACTGACTCCCTGAGAATGAGTCACTTGGAAATCTAGGTGTGCTGCAGAAGAGAGAGCAATAGATGGGTATGTGTGGAGGAGACGCAAGGTGTGTGTGAGGGGTCCCATATACCTGGAGTATACTCAGAGTGGGGGATGGAGTGTTTTGAAGTGCTATAGAGCAGCGAGTGATGGCTGGCCTTACGAAACTGACATCTCCTTCAGCCAGGCACCTCTGTTCTTCCCTCACTACTCACCTTCCTCCCTTGCAACCTGTGCCCCTAGTGTCCAGGTGAAAGCACCCATGCGGCCAACTCGAACTTGTAGCACCTGCACCTTTCCTGCCTGACCCCTGCAGGTGAAACGTCAGGAGAAAATACAACCAGAACATGGTCTCAAAGCCCGAAAAACCCACAAGAACTATCTGTGGTTTGTTTATTGTATTTATATGCTGCCTTTTCTCCCAAAGTGAGGTCCAAGGCAGGTTCCAAAAAGTTAAAAAATGTTAAAAACATTTAAAACAATTAAAAACGTTAAAAAATATAAAATTATAAAAACTTATAAATTCCTCTTTTAAAAAAATAAGTAAAAGCTTGCTTGGCCCCCCTGAGGGAATGGGGTAGGGCAGGGTCATCCATGGGGCTCTTGGAGAGTATTTCCTCTCAGAAAAGTGAGAGGGCTACGGTATGTAGAAAATCGTCTGAGCAGTTGTAGCAGTAACAAGATTTAATAGGTGATAAAGCACAGTTTGAGTCACATTAATAAAAGTTGTCAGCAAGGTGTGCTCACCTTAAGCAACAGAGTAAGGGAGGATGTTGCGGAAGAGGAAGGGAAGGTTGATGGTGCTGCTGAGAAACCTGAAACTCAGTGCACTGCAGTAAGGTCATCAAAGTTGTTAGGGTAGCCAAAAGATTTTGTGTACAGGGAGGAGGCCCACAGGCTTCTCTGTGGATTAGCTCTTAGATAATCTATTTGGTGTTTCAATTACAGACCAATGTGGAAGTCTGAATAGCCCACCTTTGAATATTTGGGTAAAAGTTGAATGATATGTAGGCATGGGTAGACAGCGACCAAGGAATATTACTCATTCTCCGTTTTGCAAGCAGTAAAGGTTCTAGAAGGATATGAAAATGAATTTAGGAGCTGAACATTATTGAAGTTTAGTATCCTTTGTCCAGGCCTGAGAGAGAAGAAAAAGATTTCTAGAAGCTGGACCATTGAAACAAATAATTTAGCTTCTTAGCCTGAGGAACCATGGTGCACTACAACTTCCTTTGTTCTGTAAAGTCATAAGGCTCAATTTTAGGTGCTCTTGAGTATTTAGCAATATGAGTTGTATTGTTTTGAAGAATGGGGAGAAATAAAAACGGAAGATGTTAATGCTGCCATGGTTTTCTGTGTTTCTACAGCTGTCTTGTGGGAATAATTGCTCTTAAATCTACCTAATAAAAACAATTTGTGTGCTTCAAACATCTTCTGTAAGGTCAGAACTGGCTATTAATGCAATTTATAAAGCTGTTAAGTGTCTGAAGTATGTAATAGCTTTTAGGTTCCACATAACTCAAGCATCAGAAATGGCTTGTGACTCAAAACAGTGGTGCATCTGGCTAAGTATTTTGCCAATGAAAAGTGGTAGAGAGAGGTTCACAGGCAGGGTATGATTATTTCAGTTCTTGCAGTGTATCTTAGTGCTGAATAAGGAAATGTGAATTAAATGGTTGCCTTAAGCTGACATCCTGTTAGTCTAATGTCTGGCCACGGTTGGAAAACAGTCTTCCAATGGAAAATGGCAACCAAGAGCATGCTGATGGTATAGTAAACTGTCTTTGCAAGGAAGTAAAGTTAATTAAGCACATAGTCAAATCATGGAATTACTGCAAGATGTGATGGTCATCAACTTAGATGGCTTTAAAGCAGCACCATAAAAATTCATGGAGCGTCAGGGTTTCAGTGGCTGCTAATATTTTCAGATATATCAAAACTGTTTGGAATAGAAGTTGATGGAAAGCAACGGTAGCACCTGTTTGCTCTTCTGAAGTGTGTAGTTGATTGGTGGGGGCCTCTGACCTGATCCAGCAAGATTTTTCCTGTGTTCTTGTCCATGGATTTCATAGTTATCAAATGTATAACCCTTGAATACAGAGACTATACTTGTCTGCTCAAGCCACCGAAAAAAATTTCCAGGTTTATCTAGGCCATTTTAGTGGTTGCACAATGTGGTGATCAAACCCCTAAGGCTAATTTGAACTGATTCAACAGGCAAATTGTGCTATTTTGCACTAACAAGGTTATGAATAGATTCCCAGGGCAGGACCATATAGAAAACTTGGCTTGGATCTTTTAAACAAAACAAGTGGCATGTCTTGTGCTATAAACTGACAAATGTCTTTTGATTGGTAATTTCTGAAGGCTTTTTATCCCACAACGCAGCTCTTATTAGACAGTTGAAGTTTAAAAATAACAGTGTTTATGTATATTAAAATATTAAATATATATTAAATATATTCAACAGTGATAAAGAGGAAATAAGTCAATTTTGCCATGTGAACCTAAGGCTGCAATCTTGTACAAACTTTCTTGGAAATAAACTCTATTGTCCACAATACACAACTGGATAGCGTGCCATCACTCTGGAAATGAACAGACAAAAACAATGAATAGTTGCTGTAGTCCAGAGGGCTTAGTTTTTCTAGCATTGACTTGGAGTATGGAAATAAAATTGCAAGAAAATCCTTTTTTGCTTGTATCTGAACCTTCACTAATTTAGTACACCATATTAGTACTGTACACTGTGGGTTCCGTTGAAGCTAACAGAACAAGCCACATTGTAAATCAGTGTATTCAGAACCATGAAGATCAGAAATAAATGAGTATAGGACAGTTACTTCATTTTGCAGTTCCTCCTGTTCTAAAATGGGACTACTGGGATTTTTTTACTCTACAAATTATTTCCTTTAGAGGTAATACAATGCTACACTGAAACATTTCATGTGGTGGGCTTTGCTTTAATGGCTGTTTTTAAACGGGTTAGATGGTTATTTATCATGGATGTTTTAGCTGTGGACTTTCTGAATTGTTTGGGAATGGACTAAATTACCTATTGAGGTCCCTTCTTAAGTGACAGTTCTATGATTAATTCTACATGTGCTGTAGCAATGGGTATTGGCTCCTTGGGCTGTTACAGTTTTGTCCCTTGTGCCATTGGCAGCTGGTGCTAGCTATTGTGTCAATACAATGATCCTATTTGGGTTGCTGAGCTAGCAAAGTCCCCAAGTCTGCTTTGGTCCTGCATAGAATCCAGGTATTGCTGTAGTGCAGGATGGAGAGGAAGCAGGACTGTAATGACAGTGCTGTTAGACAACGTCTTAACAGCTGAATAGATTAAAGGAGGATATTACAACCGTAAGAGGAGGTTGCTTTGGTTTCTGCTACCACTTCTACTCATGGGACTGCTATGGATTACCTTGAAACATTACCTTTCAGTGCCAAAGAGTGGCACTGACTCAGTGTCCACTTCACACTACAATGCTGTGTTTCATATTCAACCAAATAGTTGTGACACGACACCTCAAAATTGCCTTATTATATTGACTCAGACCACTAGGCCGTCTAACCCAGTATTCTTTGTGTTGACTGAGTTAGCAACTTATTACTACAGTCCTTCCCGTGTACTCAAGCACTTGGAAAAATTACTTTTTGGATTGCGACTTCCAGAATCTCCCAGCCAGTACAAGCATTGGCTGTATGGCTAGAAGGTTCCGGGAGTTTTAACCCCTCTTCCCCAAAAGGTTAAGAGGTGACATGATAGCCATGTTTAAACATTTAAACGGATGTCATATGCAGGATGGAGCAAGCTTGTTTTCTGCTGCTCCAGAAATTGGGACACGGAGCAATGGCTTCAAACTACAGGAAAAGAGATTCCACCTAAACATTTAGGAAGAACTTCCTGATGGTAAGAGCAGTTTGACAGGGGAATGTGCTGTCTTGGAGTGTGGTGGAGTCTCCTTCTTTCGGTTTTTTTAAAGCAGAGGCTGGATGGCCGTTTCTTGGGAGTGCTTTGTTTGTGTAAACCTGCATGGCAGAATGGGGTTGGACTTGATGGTCCCCGTGGTCTCTTCTAACTATGATTCTGGGCTCAGCATATATTTGTGTCTACAGAACTATTGACTTCAATGAACAACAAAAATACTTCAAATATCTTGCTAATAAATAATGAGTGCAGAGTAATATCTTCCTAAGTACATAAGGACCAAGAGAAATAGTAGCCTAGAGCTCATATTTATGCTCCTTTGTTCCTGCTTTCAATCCCTCATATTATCCCCACTTTGTGTAAGAACCAGAGCCAGGTAGGCTGATGTGACCCAGCTTGCCTCTGCTTTGGAAGTGGAAAGTTCTCATCTCTCCCTTCAATAATGCACTTAAGGAGCCACTACAGTTTAAAAAACTCTCTTCACTCCAGACCCCTTCCCAACTTCTTTTCTTCTTAGTCAAGTGGACTGCAACAGCAGGTTCAACTAGACACTAGTTCTCTAGGTTGGATCCCCTACTATGTGTATGTGCTTTCAAGCAATGGCAAACTTGACCACCGTACCTGAATAAATCTTGCCAAGAAAACCCTTTGACAGAGTTCCTATAAGTCAGAATTGACTTAAAGGCATGTGTGTGTGTATGTGTATGTGTGTGTGTGTGTGTGTGGGCGGGCCTGCCTTCAAGTCACCTGACAACTTATGGCAACACCATGAATTTCCTAGGATTTTCTTAAGGAAGAAATACTCAGAAGTGGTTTACTGTTGCCTTCCTCTGAATATAGTTTACAGCTCTTAGTATTCATCGGAGGTCTCCCATCCAAGTGCTAATCAGGGCTCACCTGCTTAGCTTCCAAGATCAGATGGGATCTGGTGCCGTTAGGTTATTCAGGCTCTTCCTGAGGTACGAATTCCAGAGATCATTAGAACGGGCAATTGGGACTGTGGAGGGTCCACGTTAACATACCAGCCAGCCCTAGCCTTTCCCAGAACACTCCATGCCATTCTCTTCTCTCTTCTTCCCAAGTGTTCATCCTCTAATATTTTGTCAGCATTCTTTTTCCACTGAACATACTCAGTCATCACTGATCTGTTTTTACCTCTCTCACTTACATGTATTCTCCTCCTGAAGAATTGTTATTACTTCATATAATATTACTTCATATAACATAATATTACTTCATATAACATTGTTATTATTTGACCCTTTTCTAGATTTAGCACATCTTTCTCATATACAATGATGTTGCCTTTTGGCCATGTCTTTAACAGAAAATTTGATAACAAAAGCAGAAATAACAGGGGAAGTATAGGGATAGGTTCCTATGCCACAAAGAAAAAAAGCACTTCAATATGTTTTAGCGCAGCTTTATTAGAAACTAACAACACACACAAGCAAAGTGGAACAACAGCTAAGCCTTGCATAACTGGACAAAACCATGGCAAAATTGTTCCCCATGTACCCCAGGGGAGTGGGCGGCATTTTGAATTTTATTTTAAAACTAAAAAAAAATGGTACGGGGCAAGGTAGGGGTGTGGGACAATCCGGCCCGCAAACCCTTAGCAGTGCCCCCCCCCCCCACTTTAGCTCCTGCAGTTGGCTTAGCTTCTGTTTGGTTCCTTTGCAGTTTTAATCAGGGTGGGCAACTGTGCTGGGACAGGAGACATTTTTAACCCTTCTGGCAGGATGTGGTGTAGCACCAAAACTGTAAATTGTGTGTTGTGACTTCTGTTCTATATTTGGCCGTTTGCTTGGGAGTCAGGGAATATGGGGAGTGCAAAATGGCCGCATTTTGCAGAAGTTTTGAGACCCTTTTTACAATTTTTCAGCCAAAAACATGACTTCCCAAAAATAAAAGACTGGAGGTCTGGGAGCTAGCTGGAGTCTCCTGAAGGCGTCAAGAGTCACAGAAAGCAGGTGGTGGTGGTGGGGTTAGGAACCATACACAGCCAAGGGACTGTACTTTCTTCACCCTTGGTTTAATCTTAGTAGAAACTGAATCTACTGAAACCTGATGATGACAGTTGAACTCAGTAGGACTTGTCCCACAGTTATGTGCGTTGCTTTTACAGTAAGGGAAATGAGGCATTTTATGCTTTGACTTCTCTTTGCATAAGTTGTTTTGTTGTGCTTTGGGAGGAGTGGAACAAATGTATTTGCCATGTTCAAACAAGATCACCAGGGCAAGAAGATGTGACTATGGATGCATTTTAGTGAAAGCCTGAAGATGGCAGCAGATTCCTGCCGGAACATCTGAGCAGCAGAGTTGAATGCTCACATCTCTCCCGGCACTCTTCCCCATATATGCTGCATATTAGTTGGTTTCTTGTCGTTGCAAACAATTTATAACTGGATTTAATCCTACAGCATACTAATTAAGGGATATTCAGGAGAGAAAAAAAATCCAGAGTTCTACAAAAGGATTAGCTCTGTTTGTCTCAACTGAAAGAAAATTACAATGTGAAAGCTTAAGAACAGAAAATGATGGTGCTTATAGTTACCATAGTTACACACGTGTAATTAAAAAAGGAACATACAACAAGAGTTGCTCTGATGAACTACACCAAGGAAAGGGTAGAATCACTTTCTTCTACATGAGAGATACCAGCCTAGATCCATTTGCTAATCCCAATTACAATAGATCCATTGGATATATTCAACTGCTGAATATGTCAACACCTACGTATATCCCATTGCTTCGACAGGTCCGTCCTATTTGTGACAAGCAACTAAATTTAGGTTCTTATCTCAAAGTCCCTGCAGCAGCTCTGTGAGGTTCAGCTGTCTAATACAATTGATTGATTAAAAATAAATAAATAAACAGACAGACAGACAGACAGACAGACTTCAGGTAGTATTTTGGTTTGCGAATATTATGCTTGCTGTTCTTTCTTCTCTGATGTTTCTTAAGCAATAAGAGCAATTGAACATCTTGTGGTTATAAAACACTCAGGAAATATAATAATGTTAAATTATTGTTTATTATGAATCAAAGCGTACTCCAAGATGATCTCAAATGGTAAGGGGGCAGGGAAGCGATCCCCAGAGTGTAACTGATTTCAATATAATAGTAATTTACGTTACATTAATTGCCTTGATGTTTCTCCTGGGAAATTTCCTCTTCTCATTCAAATCTTTGCTATGGATTTTAGAAGTGATATTTCTGCATATGGTTGAGTATTGTTCACAGTCAGAGGGCCTCCTTGGTGGATGCTTCCAGTCTTTGGAACTCCCTGCCTAGGGAGGCCAGGATGGCTTCCTCCTTGCTCTCCTTCCATTGGCAGCTGAAAACTTTCTTGGACCATCAGGTTTTTAGAAACTGAATGAGATGGGCTTTTAATGATGTGCTGCGCAGTTTTATGGTTTGCACAGTCTTTTGATTAATTGTAGCATTTTTAATGCTTAATATTTTAACTTTATAAATTGTTTAGTTGTATTTTAAACACCTATTATATTTATACTTTTAAGAAAGTTTTGTATAGTTTTTAATCTGTATTGTTTTTAAATATGGTGTAAGCCACTCTCAGTCTTGTTACAGGAAGAGTAGTGGGATATACATCAATAAAATCATCTTCAGCATCCTCATCATAGAGCTACATTTTGATAACCTCCCCTGTCTCCCATATAATGTGTTTGTATGAAGATGTCTATGCATATACACCCTTTGGGAAGGGTCACTTGTAAGGAATTCAAGTATGGCTTGCATGCAAAAATGTCCTTCTACTAATAGTAAACTACTTCTGCTCATCAAAGGGTTGTTTTCAACTTAGCTAAAGAGTGATAAACCTGACCGCAGATCTGTAAGACTTCTTCCAACTGTACAAACTTGTGGGAAAAAAAATTACAATATTTTCATATTCTTATAGGAAACCACAGGTAGTGTAATTTTCAATAGCTGAATTGTATTGCCAGTAGTTATTATCAGCTGCCAGAAGAGGGCACTTCGAGGTTTTTCTTTTTATAAGCGTCAATTCATTTAGGAAAATTTTAACTGCTTTGGTTCTTTCCCTCACCAACACTTTTGCACACATTGTCCAAATTTCATAATCAACAGGAAGAGCGGACTACTTGTGAATCTCAGGATGCTGTTGGACAGCTGTATCCATTATCTTTCTCTATTGAGTATGCTAGCTGGGGCTGATAGGAGTTACACTCCACTAAAATCAAGAGGGGGTAAAAGTTGCCTGTCCCTCATCTACAGTGATGATCTCATCAAATGGGCTAATACGATCTTAGTTTTGATTTAAAAGCAACCTGCATTAGAGTTTAGTTCTTTGAAAATGACTATGCTTAACCCTTGCTTTGGAGAGAGAAGAAAATATTTTGGCAGCAAAGTGGTGGGATCTTATCTAGAAGAAAGAGGAGAGAAGGAATATTCTTCAGTACCAATTTTGACAGGAGTTGTCAGCATACAGAATTGTTCTTTTCTTAGAAAAGGTTATATATGTGATTCTTTGTGCAGATGTATATTCATTAATGAAACAGAACTTCTGGAAAGCTAGCTGTCTACTGGAGTTGCAGCTTTTATAGCTGGAGTAAGCGGGACTGAGTTCGGTGGGAGTTCCCCAATAAGGACAACAAAATCAGTTTCACTTTTCTCATTGTCATATTTTTTTAAAGCCTCAGGTTCTTTTAGTACTGTAAATTTTGGTAAATTCTTCAAAAGCAAACTAAAACAAAATTACAGCTGTTTCCAGCAGAGAGAGGACCATTTTGTATCTACCTGCCATATACATGTTAAAGGTAAGGAGTGTCTTACAAAAAAAGAAACAAGTTTACACCAGTATTAACGTGGTCAAGTACAGGAGGATTCAAACTCAGACTTGACAATAGATGAATCTGTCCATTCTTTCCAGTTTTTTTTTTTTTTTAAATTCAAGTGCTTTCTACCCTGAAAATGGGACATTTGAAAATTTTGGCAAATTCTTACCAAAACTGAATGAAATGAAATCCTCATTTATTCCTTCAAGGTAAATCTAGGCAAGATTGCAGCCATAGCAGAGTACTCCTAAACATACTGAGAACATGAGTTAGGGATGAGCTAGATGTTAAGAGGAATTCATTCAACTAACTCAATTTTCTCTGTCCAACAGGATTTATTCGGGCATAAGTGCCTTAGCAATTAGATTTGCAAGTTAAGCCCAAGTTTACCTTCCAAAGACTAATCACAAAACAAAGCATAATGAGTGCCGAATATGGAAGTGAGGAAAACTATGTGCTATGACAAACAGATCTTTGGCACCACTTGTAGCAGCACCTTTTCTGAAACTATGCTAAGCATCCCATCTAGTTTGACCCACAGAGTTTCAGAGTTTAATATAAAACCAAGGACTTGTTCTAATGCATCTCACTGGCATCTTGTACACAGCTTAGATAATACCAGTGTCACTGAACTTCACCTTGAGATAGTAAAGTTAATGGTAAAACTAATTTATATTGTGTATATTTATATGGTGAGGGGTCTGGAAGCCATGCCTTATAAGGAGTGGCTTGGGGAACTGGGTATGTTTAGTCTGCAGAAGAGAAGCTTAAGAGGGGACATGATAGCCATGTCTAAATATTTGAAGAGATGTCATGTCAAGGAGGGAGGGGGTTTGTTGTCCGCTGCTCCAGAGACTAGGACAAGCAGCAAGGGATTCAAGCTGCAGAAAAGGAGATTCCACCTGAACCTCAGGAAGAACTTCCTGACGGTCAGAGCTGTCTGGCAGCAGAATATGCTGCTTCAGAGTGTGGTGGAGTCTCCTTTGGAGGTTTTTTAAGCAGATGCTGGATGGCCATCTGTTGGGAATGCTTTGATGTGTGTTCCTGCATAGCGAAGTGTTGCACTCAGTGGCCCCTGGGGTCTCTTCCAACTCTATGATTCTATGATTCTATATTTCTTTAATTGTTAAAAGGTTTGAGAATATGTTATTACATTTACATTAAGAAATGGACTTAATTGCGTGTAATCGTTGGTGTTTAGATTTATGTAATACAAAAACATTAAAAAGCTTTGCAAGAATGAAGGTGAAATACCCTATCCATAATATTTACTCTTTCTGCTCTCTTTGTACTCAGACAACAAGGAAGCAGCTGTTTGAATTTTTGAAAACCCCATTTTTCACCCACTGACCTGCTTAAAAGGTTAAAAATAAATACACATACATGCAGAAAAGATATATGAACAACAATAATTGATAATTTTGATCCTCCTTTTTTCTCAAGAGTGACGCCACCCCACTCTTGTCAACAATGACAAGCAGAACAATTATTCTCAGAAGTATTTTAAAGAAACGAGCAGTTCACCCATTAGACTTCTCTTCTAGAAGCTAAGTTACTGACTCCCCAGAGGCCAGTTTTGCTTCAAAAGAACCAGGTTCTCATTGTAATAAGATAACTATGTCTTTTATTCGTCACAATACACTCACAATACTGAACAGGTGACCAGCTGGTGACCAGTACTGTAAAAATATTTCAGTTTGCTATTCTCTGTTTCTGGCTAAAAACACCTGTAGTAAAATGTTGGATTTTTAAAAAATACTACCCTCTTTTCCTCTCCATTTGCATCAACTGGTCCAGTCTTTCTTTTTCTCTTATATTTCAGATTCTTCTCCATCATCATCCCCACTATTCATCTACTGTTTACAGGTGTACTCATTCCTGCCCTTCCTCGTCATCCTGTGTCTCCTCCATCTCACACATCTCACAAAGATCTCCATCTTTCTCCCTCTTAGATTCTCTCTTTTTCTTTTTGTGTCCGTATACTGGACTAGTCTTTTGTCTTTGCCTTCTTGCTCTATATGTCTTCTCCTCTTCATGCATCTCACGTCCCCTCTGCTCATTTTTTGCTACCTCTTCTTTTTCTCCTGATGTCTTCCTTTACTTCTCTTTCTGTCCTTTCCCTTTCTCTTGTCTGTGACACCCATTCTTTTATCTATCTCTTTCTCAACTGCATGATGAGGCAGCATTATTAGCAGCATCATGGACTCCCTCTTTCTGCTCCTCATTCCCTCCTGTTCTTTTTGGTGCTGTGTTCTGCAGTTGCCACTGCCTGCCACAAGGTGAAAAAGCCCAGGGAGAACAGCATAAGAAGGCAGCAAAGGGAGAAGGGAAACAAGGTTGCAATGAAAACACTATTTTCAAAATATAGTCACTAATTGAATCAATATCAATGCAAGGCAAGGTAAAATAGGGCTTTTTTTTTACAATATGTAAACTATGGTATTTGCCTGTGATCATAACTATCTAGATGTTTTGTTAATTACATTTGCCAGACTGAGAGACATTCTATCAGCCCTCCTTTATCCCATTCATCTTGTGAGCTCAGTCTTTAACTAAGCTCCAGCATTAGGAAAGTAGTATACTTGCTTTTAGCCTAGCATTTTGGAGTCGCTAGGATGCAGTTTGACCGCTTGCCATCTTCTCATCCCTGATGTTCAGCTGAACAGTGAACTGCATTGTTCCTTCAAGATGAGTGTTGCTTTGTGTGCATCTTGTTCAATGCTCTTTCCAAGTAGGAAGGCAACTGAGCATATGGGATCCAGCTAGCAGCTGCCACCAATATTTTGGCACTTCCCACTTGTCGGCGAGAGAAAGGTGTTCATGCTTACCATCTTTTATTCTCAACATTCCTATTTCAAGAGAGGGAAACAGGAAACAAAATATGGTGGTATGAAGTGGAGTTTTGCATGCACATATCTTGGGATAAATTCCTTCCCTGAGCAGTTTTTCCATAACTGTCCCATGTATCCTACCTTTTCTTCCAGATTTGGAGTTTGGGGCAGAGGATATTCAGCCTACTTGGTTATTTTAAAGAGTGGACTGTATAGGCTTCCATTTATCTCTACCTCTGCCATCAACTGTGAGGGCTTCAACTTATCCCATCTTCTGCCACCAGTGTGAGGACCTCCTTTTATCCAACTGCTATGCCATCAAATGTGGG
Organism: Cyclura pinguis; assembly: GCA_030412105.1. NCBI lineage: Eukaryota > Metazoa > Chordata > Lepidosauria > Squamata > Iguanidae > Cyclura > Cyclura pinguis. The sequence continues at coordinate 343,915,403 of CM059599.1, forward strand.
GACTTTCTAGATGCTCTTGTGAAAGCAACGCGGTAATCATGAGAAGTCAACATGGATTTCTCAAAAATAAGTCATGCCAGACTAATCTTATCTCTTTTTATGATAGAGTTACTAGCTTGATAGATGAAGGGAATGCTGTGGATGTAGCATTTCTCGATTTCAATAAGGCCTTTGACAAAGTTCCACATGACATTCTTGCAAAGAAGCTAGTAAAATGTGGGCTGGACAGAGCTTCTGTCAGGTGGATCTGTAACTGGTTGACCGACCGAACCCAAAGGGTGATCACGAATGGCTGCTTTTCATCCTGGAGGGAAGTGACTAGCGGGGTGCCACAGGGTTCTGTCCTGGGCCCAGTGCTGTTCAATTTCTTCATCAACGACTTGGATGAAGGAATAGAGGGCATGCTCATCAAATTTGCAGATGACACCAAATTGGGAGGGGTTGCTAATACGCCAGGGGACAGGATCAAAATTCAAAATGACCTGGATAGATTGGAGAGCTGGGCCAAAGCTAAGAAAATAAAATTCAACAGAGAGAAGTGTAAGGTCCTACACTTAGGTAGAAAAAATGGAATACAGAAATATAGGATGGAGGACACGTGGTTGGATGGTAGTATGTGTGAAAGGGATCTAGGAGTCTTAACAGACCACAAGCTGAACATGAGTCAGCAGTGTGATGCGGCAGCCAAGAAAGCCAATGCAATTCTTGGTTGCATCAATAGGAGTATGGTGTCTAGATCGAGGGAGGTACTGGTACCACTCTACTCTGCTTTGGTTAGACCTCATCTTGAATACTGTGCTCAGTTCTGGGCACCCCAATTCAAGAAGGACATGGTCAGGCTGGAGCAGGTCCAGAGGAGGGCAGCCAAAATGGTGAGAGGCCTGGAAGACATGCCCTATGAGGATAGACTTAGAGAGCTGGGTATGTTTAGTCTGCAGAAGAGAAGGTTAAGAGGGGACATGATAGCCATGTTGAAATATTTGAAGGGATGCCATGTAGAGGAAGGAGAGCGCTTGTTTTCTGTTGCTCCAGAGACCAGAACAAAGAGCAATGGATTCAAGCTGCAGGAAAGGAGATTCCACCTGAACCTCAGGAAGAACTTCCTGACAGTCAGGGCTGTCCGGCAGTGGAATATGCTGCTTCGGAGTGTGGCGGAGTCTCCTTCTTTGGATTCCCATAAACTCTTGATGATGCAAGCAGAAGTGTGATTGACTCCAAATTTTGGAACTAGGCTCAGAAAGTTCTCACTTGAGGGGGTTTACCAAGCCCAGGTCTGAATCAAGCTGAAAGCCCATCATTATGGAAAACTGGTCTATTGCAGCAAAAAAAATATTTTCTACTCTCAGTTCCCCCAACCTGTATATTCCATGGTGAAGAGGTAGGTCTGGGCTTGAAACAATCACACTTTTCACCTAACCATTTTGTACAAAAGATGACAATTTATTTTAAAAGACTACTTCTTACTGCATTGTTTTTGTTTCAAAGAAGTTAAAATTTATCCTCTCTTTTCTGGCGTGGCTATAAATTTCATGACCAACAATTCAGTTTTGGATTGTTCTCTTTTCTCAGCTAGATATATATATAGATATATAGATATATATATAGATAGATATATATTCTCTTTCAGAAAGAGTTAACTAGAGTGCAATTTAGTTTAAAAGAGTTGGAATAGATTTTCTTGGATGAGTAAAATAGCAGTCATCAAACCAATACCTGTAGAGACTTTAGAGATGCAAGTGTTGGGAAAACCTTTCTGTTTAAATTTAATGCAGCTGTGTAATTGTGATACAAGCAATGCAATTGGGGATTTTTAAGTATAGGCAAAAATGACAGCAGGATCAATGCTCAAAAAAAACAACAAACAAAATGAAGCCATTCCTAAAAGGTGATAAAACATATGAAGCATTCCAGAAAGTTTTTCTTTGCTATGTTTTAAATATAATGTAACTCTTCAGCATAAGCAAGGGACAATTCATACATTCCCCATAAGTTTTTTCTTTCCTTTGAAATATTTTTCTTTTACCATGCCTTTGGAAAGGACTCCCTTGGTTTTAACACTGCCTCTTTGTCTATGGCCATTTCCACACTACACTGTTATACTGCTATTATTCCACTTTCAACATCCTACGGAATCCTGGGATTTGCAGTTTATGAAAGGGCCTTTAGAATTCTCAGCCAGAGAGCTCTTTGGCCTCAGTAAACTACAAACCCCAGAATCCCACAGGATGTTGAAAATGGAAAAAGAGCACTATAACAGTGTGGTGCTGAAATGGTCTTCCACAGGCAGACCAACAATATTTAACAGAATTGAGAGAGGGCAATTGTGCTATCTCATTGCAGCCCTCCACCATATGCTCCCCGAAACCTGCTCTGGAGGTCTGGGAAACCTGCTGGAGCTCAATTTTGGGCACTGTAGGAGTACTGCAGGGGAGGGAATAGAAAGAACATTCTGCAATGACTGCTGGTTCAAAGCTTAGTGTGCATTTGGATTTCTCTCCACTAATAGGTTCTTTGACTCTGATTTTTAACTGTGCTGGCATTCTCTTGAACTTAGCAATACTCTTTCTGCTCTGTGATAAAGATTCCAGGTGAGTTTCTGTTATCGTGGTTTTGAACAAACTCCTGAACATTGTGAAGAGATCTGACCCATTTGTAAATGTTTGCATTGTTTTATGTTAACCTCACAGAAATGAAAGGTTATATAGTGATGTTGGCCAGAATCCTGTTGGGGACCTATGTGTTCATTAGAACTGGGCAGTTCTTTAACAATGTATCCAGGAAAGGGCTGGTCTTATGTTACTACACAGACTAAGGCACATTGTTGTGCATCCATCCCATTGTGCATGGGGAAACTGACTAGGGACTACTCATGTGCATTGATAGAACTCCATGTGCATCAAGACACTCTTGTTGATGTCCTCTTATACATCCTCACAATACACTAACAGGGTTTCTTAATGGGTTTGCTACACAGCTAAGTATACATAAAGTTATGTAATGTACACTGCAATAGAGGATTCCAGCCCAAAGTTCCCCAGATTATAAATTTGTGATGCTATGAATTTGTAGGGGGGAATGATGCGTTTATTACATAAATTATGGTAAAAGTATGGTAATGTATAGTTGATGTAATAAGGTAACCGTCGGTCAGGGAAGAGTTGAGGGTATTGAATGTTGGGAGTGACTGGTGGTTGGCTGAGTTTTTGAAGCAGTTTCTAAATGGCAGGTGTTTATGTATGACTATGTGAAAGAGAGAAAGAAAGAGAGAGAGAGAGAGAGAGAGAGTCAAGGTAGAGTTAGGAGTCTGTCAAAATTTGGAGGAGTTAGAAAAGTTAGTGGAGTAAGATCAGAGTTAGGATATGAGTGAAAGAGAGTGAGAGATGTGAGTTAGTGTTGGTCAGGATTTAGATGTATTAAAGAAGTACTCTTTAATGTTTGGGTCAATTTCTGTTTAATAAATCATTTTTCTATTATACTCTACTGCCTCTTGAGAATGCTACATAAGAGATTTTGGTATCTGTGGTGGCAGCAGTTAATCAAGGATGGTGGTGTCCAACGGGGGGATTAAATGAATAAACTCTCACACAGGAATCATAGAATCATAGAAATGTAGAGTTGGAAGAGACCACAAGGGCCATCAAGTCCAACCCTCTGCCATGCAGGAACACCCTCAAAGCACTCCCGACGGATGGCCATCCAGCCTCTGCTTAAAAACATCCAAAGAAGGAGACTCCACCACACTCCGAGGCAGCATATTCCACTACCGGACAGCCCTGACTGTCAGGAAGTTCTTCCTGAGGTTCAGGTGGAATCTCCTTTCCGGCAGCTTGAATCCATTGCTCCTTGTTCTGGTCTCTGGAGCAGCAGAAAACAAGCCCTCTCCTTCCTCTACATGGCATCCCTTCAAATATTTCAACATGGCTATCATGTCCCCTCTTAACCTTCTCTTCTGCAGACTAAACATACCCAGCTCTCTAAGTCTATCCTCATAGGGCATGTCTTCCAGGCCTCTCACCATTTTGGTTGCCCTCCACTGGACCTGCTCCAGCCTGACCATGTCCTTCTTGAATTGGGGTGCCCAGAACTGAACACAGTATTCAAGATGAGGTCTAACCAAAGCAGAGTAGAATGGTACCAGTACCTCCCTCGATCTAGACACCATATTCCTATTGATGCAGTTGAGAATTGCATTGGCTTTCTTGGCTGCCGCATCACACTGCTAACTCATGTTCAGCTTGTGGTCTATTAAGACTCCTAGATCCCTTTCACACGTACTGCTATCCAGCCACGTGTCCCCCATCGTATATTTCTGTATTCCATTTTTTCTACCTAAGTGTAGGACCTTACACTTCTCTCTGTTGAATTTTATTTTCTTAGCTTTGGCCCAGCTCTCCAATCTATCCAGGTCATTTTGAATTTTGATCCTGTCCCCTGGCGTATTAGCAACCCCTCCCAATTTGGTGTCATTTGCAAATTTGATCAGCATGCCCTCTATTCCTTCATCCAAGTCGTTGATGAAGAAATTGAACAGCACTGGGCCCAGGACAGAACCCTGTGGCACCCCGCTAGTCACTTCCCTCCAGGATGAAAAGCAGCCATTGGTGAGCACCCTTTGGGTTTGGTTGGTCAACCAATTACAAATCCACCTAACAGTAGCATTGTCCAGCCCACATTTTACTAGCTTCTTTGCAAGAATGTCATGTGGAACTTTGTCAAAGGCCTTATTGAAATCGAGAAATGCTACATCCACAGCATTCCCTTCATCTATCAAGCTAGTAACTCTATCATAAAAAGAGATAAGATTAGTCTGGCATGACTTATTTTTGAGAAATCCATGTTGACTCTTAGTGATTACGGCATTGCTTTCTAACAAATTATAAACTGACTGTTTAACGATCTGCTCTAGGATCTTTCCTGGTATTGATGTCAGTCTGACTGGGCGATAATTATTGGGGTCCTCTTTTTTCCCTTTTTGAAGATGGGGATAACATTTGACCTTCTCCAATCTGCTGGAACTTCTCCTGTTCTTGTGATAACTGAAGCCCCTGTCAGAGCTGCTGCTGATGAGCAGCAGCTGTTGGTCCCTGTGGCTCTGGCTGGAGATGAGTCCTGCAGCTCAAGAGCTCCCCCTGCTGCCATGGACCAAGCAGGGGCAGACGTCCCTCTACCTGCTCCTTTAGAGCGACAGGGTTCCGATTCTGTGCCTGCTCCTTTAGAGCAACAGGGAAACAATTCTGTGCCTGCTCCTTTGCAGCAACAGGGATCCGATTCTGAAGAGGCTCTGGAGCCTGGGTCAATAAGCCCCCAATCAAGGCAGAGACTCAAGAAGGCTGTGCAAAGGGAGGCTTCCTTGGCTAAGTTTAAGAAGCGGTGACCGGACACACCTGTGCCTGGGGCTATATACCTGCCTGCCTGGAACCTTCCCTTTGCTTGTAGCAAACTTCTTACAAGCCTTCCTCTTGCCTGTATCTTGGTTCCAGCACCAGGTTCCTGATACCTTGAATTGATCTCTGGACTCTTGACCCTTGGCTTTGGAACTCTGACTATGGCTTTGCTTGGTGCTCTGGTAAATGAACTTCCTTGAGTAAGTGCTTGCTTGTCTCCTCCTGGCTGGACTTTGCTGGCTTGCAACCCAGGTCTCTGACCTTGACAGTTCTCCAAGTGTTCTCAAAGATTATTGCCAGTGGCTCTGAAATGACTTCTGCCAGTTCTTTTAATATCCTTGGATGTAATTAATCCATCCCTGGAGACTTGAATTCATCTAGTGTAGCCAGGTATTCCTGTACTTTACCTATTCTGTGCTGCATTTCCCCCACTTCCCCATGTATTTCCCACCCCTCACTTTGAGTACTTTTATCCTTTTGGGAGAAAACTGAGGCAAAGAAGATGTTGAGCAGTTCTGCCTTTTCTCTTTCCCCATTAGTAATTGGCCATCTTCTCCACACAGTGACCCTGTCATTTCTCTGTTTTTCCTTTTGCTGTGTACATATATAAAAAAGCCCTTTTTATTGTTTTTCATGTCTCTGGTAAGCCTGAATTCATTCTGTGCTTTAGCTTTTCTGACCTTCTCCCTACATCTCCTGGCTATTTGTTTGAATTCCTCTTTGGTGATTTCACCATTCTTCCATTTCGTGTACATGTTTCTTTTAACACTTAACTCAGCTGAGAGTTCTTCAGTCAATCATTCTGGTTTCTTTAGACACTTGCCATTTTTCCTTTTTATTGGCACACTTTTAAATTGTGCCTTCAGTATCTCACTTTTAAGAAACTCCTAGCTGTCATGAACTCCTTTCTTTTTTCAGTATTCTTCACCACAGAGTTTCAGCCACTAATTCCCCAAGTTTACACAAAACAGCTTTTTTAAAGTCTAGAATGCATGTTTGGCTACACTTGGCTCCTCCTTCCCACTGAATGACAAATTCCAATAGAGCATGGTCACTCCCCGCTAAGGATCCCACCACTTCCACCTCATTAACAAGGTCATCCCTGTTGGTCAGGATCAGATCTAAAATAGTGGATCCCCTTGTTGCCTCTTCCACCATCTGGACCATGAAGTTGTCAGCAAGACAAGCAAGGAACTTGTTGGACCTTGTGGTCTTGGCAGAGTTTGACTGCCAACATATATCAGGATAGTTGAAATCTCTCATTACTACTGCATCTCTTCTTTTTGAATGTGTGGTCATCTGCTCCAGGAAGGAATCATCCAAGTCATCAGGCTGGCTTGGAAGTCTGTAGTAAACCCTCACAATAACATCCCTATTGTTTCTCGCTCCCTTAATTATTACCCAGATGCTTTTGACCTGGCTTCCTGGATTTAAATCATGGATCTCCTCACAGGCGAAAACATCCTTGACTTATAAAGCTATTCCTCCTCCTTTCTTGTTTGGTCTATTTCTGTGAAATAGATTATACCCCCCTATTACTACGTTCCAGTCATGAGACTCATCCCACCTAATTTCAGTGATGCCTATTAAATCATATTTATTTTGCTGTACTAAGAGTTCAAGTTCATCTTGCTTATTTCCCATGCTCTGTGCATTAGTGCAGAAACACTTAAGACCATGTGCCCTTCCTGCAAGTCCTTTACTGAAGTTGCTTTTCCTCCCACTGTTGGTCTCTAGTACTACTTGGCCTGGTCTGTCTATATCATTCGGGCTTTTTTGCTTGATTAGCAAAAACATTCTTACCAATGAGTGTGAGGTGCAGCCCATCAATTGTCAGAAGACCATCTTCATGGAAATGCAGACTGTGGTCCAAAAACCCAAATTGTTTCTGGTGGCACCATCTGCAGAGCCAGTTGTTCACATCCACTATTCTTCTCTCCCTTCATGGGCCATGTCTTTCAACTGGGAGGAGAGTTGAAATGACAGCCTGTGCACCAAGATCTTCAGCTTCCTACCCATAACCTTGTAATCCTTTGTGATGTGCTGAAAGCTGCACCTCGCAGTGTTGTTGGTTCCTACATGAACCAAAAGGAGGGGGTTACAGTCAGCAGGCTTGCCCAATCTCGTTAGCCTCTCTGTAACATTGTTGATTTTGGCCCCAGGAAGAAAGCACACCTCGCAATTCATCCTGTTTGGGTTGCAAATTGTTGGTTCTGGTCCTCTCAGCAAGGAGTTCCCGATCACCAGAACTCATCTCCTCTGAGGCTTGTCTGGGGTTACTCGATGAGCAGATTCTTCCAGGGTTGCCTGGACATTCTCTTCAGGCTGGGACTGTTGGTCTTGCTGCTGTCAGATTTCATCCTGCTGCTGTTCGACTTTCTGTTGCTGATATTTGATTTCCTCTTGGTGATGTTGCATTATGTCCTCCTGCTGTTCTGTTACCTCTTCCTGCTGTTCCACTTCCTCATTAATAAGTTCGAGAACTTGGAAGCGATTCTGCAGCTCGAAACTCTCAGTTTGGTTTCTGGCCCTTTTACTCCTACGTGTCATGTTTCTCCAAGCATCTGTCTCTTGGTTTTGTGAACTGACTTCCTTGCCCGCTAGCTCTTACATGTAATCTGTCTTCAAGAAGGTTCTCCCTGCCCTATCCAATTAGTTCTCTAAAGTAATTCATGTTAAATCTTTGGCATGCCATATGTTCTGGAGTTCTGTTACCAGAAGCTTCAGCCTGTGTGGATACTGATGCAGGATTCTGGGAATTTAAAATCAAAATGTCTGGATGGCCAAAGGTTGAGAACCATCACTGTAGGGAATATAAAGTTTCAAATCATATTAATTATAAATTCAGCCATACTAGAGACTCTTTATTGCCTGAGAGGTCACAAGTTACACCTCATGCTTAAATGGATATCCTTCAACTGCCCTGATTTGGCAGGAACAGTCCCAATTAATCCTCTGTCATTCCACCTTTTCAGTTGTTCTTAAAGTGCACCAGTTCCTCTCTCTTTCTCCCACTTTCTCCCTTTGCCCTCAGCTCACTTCAATTGCTGCAAGCTGAGTTCAAAGTGCAAAAGTAGATTGGACTTAATTAATTCAGCAGCAGAGTGAGGGGAGGAGGGGGATGAATCTTGTCTTTCCCACTAGGCCCATGCAAAAGCAACCTGTTGCAATTCCTCCTACCTTGTATCTTCTTCTTCATTAATAACTTTTGTTTTCCTGACTACATTCTGATGTTGCGTGACCAAAGGTGTTCTGTTTTTTAATCTGTGAAATCTTTTATGTAAATTGTTATCTTAAATGAAGCAACAATTTTCTACCAAGGAGGAAAGTCACATGCACAGAGCAGAAGCAGAGAGACTTTCCATTGTTATTCAACATACAGAAATGTACTTTAAATTCTAATAAAAAAAGTCTTAAACTTAATAAATAACTTTTCTCTCCCATTCAGATTTAACGTATGTTCTTAGTATAACATTAAATATTTAATCCTAATGAATCAAAGCTATGCCCAAGACCATACAGACTAGAAGGAGTGCACAGGACACACACAGCATCCTTGAACTCTCAGAGCAGCTCTATAAATTATGTTTCTCCTAAATGGAAATAAGCATTCTCATTTGTGCACCTAGGGCAAAATAAGCACCTGCATAATATTTCATGTGACAACCTATAAATATTCTTTCTTTAGATACATGAGAGCTCTATGTCTTTATTATACATAAACAAAATACACTTGTATTTATGGTATTATGTAGTTCTGGTGGGATTTCTACTGAGAACATTTAATCAAGGCCTACAACAAGGGAGAGAGAGCTGTGGCTCTCTAATTGGACTACAACTCCTATCAGCCCTAGTCTACATAGACAGTGATAAAGGACAATGGGACATGCAGTGCAACAACATCTGGAAGGCTACATGTTTCCCACTGATGGTTTGTAATTTCACCTTCCCATTACTTTTTTTTTTATGGCTATCTGTATGTAAGAGGAGCCCCACTGGATCAGACCAAGCGCAAATCAAATCCAGCATTCAGTTCTTACAGTGTTCTGCAGATGCCTACTACCAGTCCAAAAGTAGGACATGAGTGTAAAACAGCCTCCTGCTCATGTTCTTCATCAACTGGAATGGACACAGAAAGGCACACTTGCATTAACATTGGATGGAACCAGAGTGGTATAGTGGTTTGAATCCTTGTTTAGCCATGGAAGCTGAATGACCTTGGACAAGTCACATTCTCTCAGCCTCAGAGGAAGAGCATAGCAAACTTCCTATGAACAAATCTTGCCACGAAAAACCCATGATAGATTTGCCTTAGGGTCACCATAAGTTGGAAATGATTTGAAGAAATTCAACACAATATTTAGCCATCAAGACCAGCAGTCCAATGGGTAATCTTACTTCCTATGAATTTGTCCAAGTCCATTTTAAAGCAGTCCAAGTTGGTGCCAATAATTACATCTGTGGAAACAAAGTTGAACTAGTTTTGACTTTAAAGTTTTTTTAAAATATATTTTTATTGAAAATGATAAACAAATTATCCAAAATCCATCTTAACATTCTAAAAAGAATTTCTTCATCAAAGAAAGAAAAGGAAAAATAGAAAAAAAGGAAGAAGGAAAAGAATATAGAAAAAGAAAATAAAAAGAAATAGAGAAAAAAAAGTAGAAATTTCAGAATAGAAAAATAGAAATTTCAGCATACTACCTAAGAGATCTAATATTTAAACTTTAACATAATTTAACAATTGTTACGTATAACCTTGTCTTTCTTTCATAGAAGTATGAATTGTTATTCTTCTGGATCACTGTCTTTTTGCCATCAACATATTATGTATTGCATAGTGACTGAGATCATATTGACTTCTACTTAAGAGTTATTTAAAAAGATTCTATGAGGAATGACTTTACTGAAGAAAACTTTGGCCTATACACAATGGTGACCTTGCCTTATTGGAAGGAATTGATCATGGAATTTGGGGCATCCTATTTTCATTTATTCCCCATACTAATGGAGAAGGAAATGGAATCTGGTCTGGAGCTATGCTATATTCCATGTGGGTGGGTGGCAAAAATCTGGTGCTCTGATTTGTGTGAGCAGAAACACTTTTTGCTAAGGCGAAGCTATAACTGGATATAGCCTATTAAATTTATTTTTCTAAAGCTTTTTTTTTCTCAAATGCATGAATAGTTTGAGATTTCCACTCTGCTGCATGGAAGGAGGGAGAAAGGAAAGAATAAAGGATAGTATGCTTAATACGCTCATTTCATTTTGGCAGACATCAAGTACACTTTTCATTCATGAATGAATACAAATACGTTAGGAATCTGGCTACAAAACTCAGTCAAAAAGGTCAACTTTAATTTTCAATTTCCAGCATGAACTTGGCTTCTATAATGGTCCTGAGCTGTACCAGAGATCAGTCTTTCTTTATGCTTATACTTAGTTAACTTATACTAGGTTATGTTATTTTCTATCTGCTCTGATAGCAGATTTCTGTGGCCTCAGGCAGACATTTCTCATACTTCTTGCTAGCTAATCCGCTCCTCTTTTAAACTAAGCTTGGCACCATCTGTGTACAAAGGCTGAGCTCTTCTACTGAGCTATTGCTCCTTTTCTGATTAGCAAGAAGCTTCTGCATAGGTACATCCTTAGTGTTTTAGATATCAATTCCAGTGGTGGATGGTGGGTCTGTTACTGTGCATGTGGTGGATCCACTTTTATGGTAGCTCCCCCTGTGACTACGGTAGGTGTACAGGAGAGCTTCCAATGCTGAACCTCTATCAGGAAAAGGGTCCAACATCTGTGTGGCTACCATATAACCTGAGTGGTTTTAGGAGGAGTGCCCATGCAGCCCCTGGGCTGCTTTTTGGACTAGCAGTGATTCATCTGAGTGTGTACAAGGTCTCTACAGCAGGGGTGGGAAAGGTATGACCCCCCCAGATGTTGAACTGTGAGTTCAGCATTCCTCAACAATTAGCTATGCTGGATAAAACTGCTGGTCATTGCAGTCTAGCAATTAGGTATGCCCCGCTTCACTCACTCCTGCTCTATAATCATAGGTAGCTGTGTTGATCCATTATAAAAATAAATATATCAAAAGCTGCACTGGGATGATCTTACTAAAAGCACAGTCTTTTGAGGTGTGATGTACATTGAGCCATTTAGCTAGACTCTTGAAAATAGTCTGCGTAGAAGTAATTTAAGGGAGCAGAACTTTTGAAGACGCACTAAAAGGTTACAGCTAGCATTGTCAGCCGATGACTCATCTACCTTTTAGCACATATGTTGATTAATAAATTGATTAAATTTAATGAAATTTGCATATAATCAAACCCTCAACATAGATACATTTTAAAGATAAAATAAAATGGGGCAACTTTCGGTTTTACAAACAGAATGCCATTCACTGTTAGACAGGAAGGCCATCTTTAACGTTATCTTTTCCCCATTACAGTAATACAGTGTAACCCAATTAGCCTCAAAAATACACAAGTATGCCCTTAACATTCAACCCCATCAATTAAAATTTGCCCATACTGATTAAAATTAGCCCTTCAGGAGGCAGTAATTGTGCTATTTAACATCTTGAGTCCAATAAGAGATAGCATTTCACCTGTATGTATCTCCTTTCCACTGAGACCAATGCTCTGTCAATTTCTTACCAACTACATCAATTACAATAAATGATCAAAATGTTGGCAATCATGTAGGAGTGCCAACAATCTCAGATAAATTATGTGAATACTCAAAAACTGAGAGATACAGTGGTAAATGTTGGTGATCACCTAAGGTTGCAGTCCTAATCACGCTTACCTAGCAGTAAGCTCTGTTAAATTCAGTGGGACCAACTTCTAAGCAGATAGACAAGGAATTTTGAATCTGTTTTTGAGCATTCATTCCTGTATACTCACATGGAAGAAATATCTTGGGGAGGTTTATATAATTAATTTGAGATTACTAGCTTTCACATCTCAGTACAAGCATTTTCAGGCTCTTTGGACATTTCACTCTAACAGCTACACACGTTTTTTAAAAAGGTGAAAACTGGAATCATTCCTTTTGGGCCATGTAGGAATGTGCATGTCTTGGACCTTTCATTTACCCTCACATGCCACATGTTAAGAATAGGTGTGCTCTAGCTAAAGACTAGGCAACAAGAGTTTGAGGAAAAGGCTGGGAACAATTTTTTCCCATACGAACCTGCTGGAGTTCTGTGTCCAGTTTCTGACAACCTATTCACTGCCACTGTGAAGTACCAAAATAAGTGAAACCGGTGAGGATGTGAGATAGGGACTTTTCCGTTGTGGTGCTCAGTGTAGAACAGCTTCTGAAGAGAGATTCGTCAGGTTACCTCTTTCTCTGCTTTAAAGGATAATTCATTACAATGGATAATTTAATCTCTGATGAGTTTTAGCCTGTTGTTGTTGCTACGAGGTTTTGGTTATATGGTTTTGTGATTCTCTTTTTATGACAGTTTTTAAATTGTTGCTTTTCATTTTACTGAACTTTGCATTTTTGTTGCAATTACCTTGAGTTTGATTTGATCATAGAAAGGTCAGATCCAAAAATAAAATAACAATAATTAGAAAAGTCTGCTTTCCATAAAAATAGATTATATTCAGAGCTTGGGATTTTTTGTTTGACTACAGCTAACAGTATTCCCCAGCTACTATGCCCATTAGGATTTTGAGAGCAGTAAGTCTAAATACATAATTGCCCCAGGCTCATATTTGTATTGGTCTGTGTCCAGATACTTAGCAGAAGACACCTTAATTTACTGAATTTTCCTGGAGAAGATTGTAAATTGCCACACATGACTTGTGAATGAATATTTACAAGTTTTTTTAAAACAAAAAGACCTTCTGTACATGAAGCATGTGCTTTATGAAGCATGGAGACAGCCTTGCTAAAGATAAGTAGGTCTAAGTGTGGTCAGTCCTAAAGCAGGGGTTTCTTTTCCCTCTTACTTTCTGAATGAAAGTAATAGATTGTAGATGTGTGTAAAATAAATGTTCCAGAAATGCTATATTCAAAAGATATGTCTTACAAATGTTGTCTTTGAAATATTTGGCTCACAGTTCTTCATTCAGCAGTCTTATGTTACTTGCTCCTTTTTTTTCCCCATTACCCTGGAACACTCTCACACCATTTAATGTCAATTCCTTATTTAAAAGTGCTGTAAATATGTCATTGTTTATAGATAAAGGGTATTTTAAAGTTGCATTATACAGTTATTGTGCTGGGTGACCTCTGCCACACTTTATTTGTTGGGTGTCACCTTTTCATTTGTATTGCAGCCGTGCTTTAGAGTAGTTTCATTTTTCGATGAAGGGCAATGAATGCACAAAACCTTCAAACATGGAGCAGTAATTAGTCTACGAAAGATCAAAGTGTGCTCTTCTAAATCCAGCCAATTTGCTGTGGTTGTGCAAAACCAATAGTCTTTCTTTTGCCTTGGTCTCTTATTAATTTTCACTCTCATTTGTTGCAGTGCAGCTGCTTTCCTGTCAATCCACTGTGCCACTTTTTCAAAAATCCATTTTGAAGTCACAAATGCAATTTCAATAGGCCTTAGGAATAATAACCAGCTTTCTAAAGACTCAGTCTTTTTGAAATGGAAACTCAAAATGAGGAAGTTCTTTGCATTATATATTACTTTTTCAGCATAGAAAAAAAAAATCTTACACCTGATGAAGAAAAGACAATATGGAGATTTAAAAATCAGCTTTGGTTCCTTCTCTTTTACCATCTTCTTGACTGACAACAAAGCTGCCTGGATCCATACCATTTCTATCAACGCTCTGTTTCAGTTCCTCCAAGACCTGTTCTTGGATCTGTCCTATTTTAACTCCACCCACTAACCATAGATGACCTGATCCCATTGTGTGAACATCTACCTTTACCTTTACCTTGCATTTACTCCAGCGTATCTGCCTTCTTTATATATTTACTTGGATATTTCATCACTGTCCCAAATGCAGCAGCCTGCTCCCCACCACCAGCGGAAAATTTTAAAGTCAGTGGTTTTTTTTCTTTTAAGATGGCTGAATGGGGTGACCATAGCCTTTGCTGATTTCCCCTCTTCTGCCTTTGCTGATTCCCCCTCTTCTGCAGTTCCCTATATCCTATCCAGATCTGATCCAGAAGGCTGAGAGGCCTCCCAGAATAGTGAGTGCAGTAGTACTGCAGGATTATAGAGCAGGGATTGTTACCTTAAGAGGTGGGGAGCTTTGAGGTCCACCTGCAATGCCAGCATCTCCTTAGAATTTGGGAAATTATAGCTCAAAGGAGGCCCGCGAGAGGAAAGAAATGGCAAAATCTTTTCACCTGTGTATACCAGTACTAACTGTAGAAAGGACTCTAGTTAAAAGTTTAGCAGAGTATTTTAATTAGATTTAACAAACACACAAGGAATCAGTCACTCTCAAGAACCATACAAGGTTATCAGAAAGTGAGGCAAGAAAGGTTGGATACAGAAAGAGTAGGTGGAAAGGGTGATGGTTATGAGTCCTGAAGCAGAAAGTTGAAGCAGAGTGACTCAGTGTCTAAGGGTAGCATACAGGAACAGGACTCTGGGGCACCATGGGCAGAGTAATACACCCAACGTACTACAAGTTGCTCAGACCAAAGCTTGGTTTTTTATACCCTATTTCCTACCCTGAAGGAGGGCACATGGATAGAGTAGTAATTGCTTTCTCACAGGGCTGACAAAGGAGTCCAGAATGGGCGGATTGTCTTAACTCTAAGTGACAAAACATTGATGGGAGTCATTACAATCTCTTAATGTCTCGTTGGGCAGGGAATCTAGGAAAGATTTCCGTAGGGCAACATCACAGGATGGTCTCTGATTCACCTGGTCAGTTTCACCTTCCATTCTATTCAGGTGCACATAGTCTGATGTCTTGAAAGGATTATCACAGACCCATTAGCACTGGGTTTTCCCACCTAATCCTCTGTGAATTTATGACCTGACCGTGTCTGAGGTAATCTTGACCTAGCAACATGCTTCCAGCCAGCATGTTTTCAAACATGTTTTCCAGCCATAAATATGTTCAGTTATGAAAACAGCACATCTTGCAGAGTAGGGGTGTAGAGTGTGGTAACGGTGTGTGTATGCTCAGGCTCTGAAGCCAAATCCCTCCTGGAGGAGAATTTATGCTCAATAAGATTTCCAAAAGGATCACACTCTATGGCCCCCAGACGCTGGACGCTTGAGGGTCTTCTAAGAACAGACTGGAGGGCTGAGTTCTCACTGAAATTATTTGACAAACCTGGAACGCCAAGACTCCAATATAGCTGAGCCTCCCCAGGCATTAAAAATCAGAAGTGTACTTAATGATCAAGTGCTTAGAAATATGAAGACAGCAATTGACACTGAGCCCTCCCAGGAATAATAAAGACTGCCTGCAATCTATCTTAACACACTTTGGAAGTAAGCTACACTGAACACACTTCTACATACACGTACTTGTAAGAGTCTTCATATTTAAGTACTGTATGTCTGAGTGAGAATGGATGAGAAAAGTAATTTGTCCTCCTGCTGCAAGTGTCTCCAAGTAGGCAAAATTAGTAACAATCTGCTTGCCAATGTTGAGCTGCCCCATCCTAAAAGCAGCTCTGGGGCCCCCACATATCCTCTTCTCTATGGTAGTTTCCCAGCCTTTGAATGAGTTTTTTGTGCATTTTAAAAATGCTGAAATGCCTCTTCCTAGTTACTAACAGTAAGAGCTTTCAGCTCAAATAGGTTGGTATTTTTGGTCCTACAGTTTTGCTTTTGGTTCTGTCCATCATTGGGCTGTGAAGTCTAGAGGACTTATGAGAACCCAACCTCGGGCCTCAGGAGGAAAATGTTTCTCACCCTGGCTTTTGAGAGAGGAGGAAATCAGCAAAAATAGCTCCCTGTTTTCTTCCAGTTGGGAACATTATGGCCATTTCTGCACTAACCTGTTATAGTGCTATTATTCCACTTTCAACATCCAATGGAATCCTGGGGTTTGTAGTTTAGGGAGGCACCTCAAAGGCCCCTCTCTGAACTGCAAACCCCAGAATTCCGTAGGATGTTGAGAGTGGAGTAATAGCACTGTAATAGGTTAGAGCAGAAATGATCTATGGGTGGAGCTCTGCTTAGGGATGCTCTCTCCAGCCGAACAAAATTGCTGGATCCAATTAGACAAAATCTCTAGACTGATCTTCTCATAACTCCCCAGCTCCACAAGCCTTCTTTTCCCTTTGTATTTTCTACTCCATCAAAATTTGGAAGTAATGAGTTACAAGTAACATACATGCAACCAATGACTTGTCAGGGGGCCAATGAGAGTATAATGAATTTACATTGCACAATAAGCAACAGTGGTGTTAGTATATTGATTTAGTAAGTAACTTTTCCTAGTTATTTTCCAAAGCTACTTTAAAATAATATTTTAATGGCCTTGGGACATTTTATGCCACTGTTATATCAATCCCAAGTTCTCTTCACTTAAAAAATTCTGGAAAGTAATAGCAAATCCTATGAAATTCATAGGGTTGCCATAAGCCAACAGACAACTTGAAGGCAAATGCGCGCGCGCGCGCACACACACACACACACACACACTAGAAAACTGCTTGTAGGGTTTTTGTGGCAAGATTTGTTCAGAGACGGTTTGCCTTTGCCTTCCTCTGAAGCTGAGAGTGTGAGCTGCCCAAGGTCACCCAGAGGGATTTCATGGCCTAGCACGGATTCAGACCCTGTTCTCCGGAGCCATAGTCTAACATTCAAATTCCTATCTCATACTAGCTCCTTTAATTTATCTGTTGTACATCTGAAATCTAATTTGGATGGAAGGGTGGAAATAAATTTGGATGGAAGGATGGAAATAAAGTAAACAAGGTTTGGTTTCCCTTTCCTTTAGCAACCAGTTATTCTCTGCCCAATAGCTGTCCCTCATCCACTGAGCTCCTCATCTCCCACTCCAACATTCATGCATTGCCACCTCGTTCCTTCCATTGTTGTCTTGCTTGCTCTTCACCTCAACCTGAGCAGGAATGTCTACCTGAGGCTTTGGGCTAGCTACTGGCACTTCCCCTCCAAGAGTGTTGTCACTGGATAAGTGGCTGCTCAAGATTGCTGGGCCTGGAAGTAACAAGTTACATGCAGCATGATTACCTGTGATGAGTTGCCCTCTTTGGTAATAAGGACATGTCAAAGACACATTTCAAAAGCAGTGTAACAAGTGGGAATGAACTTATTTCACAGTCACTGTGAACAACATTTCTACTTTTCCAAATTATTTTTGAAGGGAATTTTTTGAGGATTTGATGCCATTTGCTTATCAGTCCTAAGGTTTTTTTTCCTCCCAGAAAATAAAAATCAATGTAACAAAAATACAGCAAGCAACCTGTGATAAGTTACGTTGCAAATTACTTTTGATGGGTAATTTTCCAAGCTCTCATTGAAGAATGGGATATAACATGGTATTCCAGCATGCAACTGGAAAAAGAATTTACAAAAACTCAGGACTCCCTTTCTGTGGGGAGACGCAGTCTGTAAAAAATTCCAGATATGTAACGAGCAAAGTTCCTCTTTTAACATTACTTTAGTAGTAGTAGTAATAGTAATAATGACAGTATGATAGGACTACACACTTCTTGCTATGGATTGAGGTGGGGTACGTATTATCTTTTAAACAGTATAAGATGCAATGGGAGTAAGGTTCTTCTAAAAGTTATTTTCACATGCTCTGCTAGAGAGTGGTTACCTCAGCTTCCCAGTTTATCAATCTCAGTTTTCCATCGTTCATCTGATGTCCCTCCTCTGCCCTGCTAATCAAGAGAGTGCATCTGACATTCAAGAATATTGTGGCAACTTTTATTTTGAGAAACCTCATGAACTTCATTTAAAAAAAAAAAAAGTAAGATTTTCTGGCTCGATACTAGATGAGCGGTTCCCAACAATCTGTGTGAATAGCAAGAGAAACAAAAAAGTCTTTTGGGACTCAGTTCAAGGAGGTCTGACATAGCACAGGGAGGGGGAGGGAGGGGGGGAGAGAGAGAGAGAGAGAGAGAGAGAGAGAGAGAGAGAGAGAGAGAGAGAGAGAGAGATGGCATCTGCACCACTGGAATTGGAAAGAGGATAGAATTACCAGTAAATGTTGCCCTGTGGTTTCTTCATTGAAGTGGCTGCATCTGGGCCACCTGTTGATGGCATGATTGGAGCATTAGTTCTTGCTCTGCCTTAGGACTATTGATAACTCTGCTTAACATCGCCACAGGGGAGCCTTTGTTGGAGACTGCAGTCACTTTGCCTGAGCAATGGTGTACATTGGCTCCTCCATTCAGGCCTTTCCCCCCTGACATTAGCGCATTTGAATGGGCCACCAGTGAAGCCATTCAATGAGAACATGCACCAGGGCTTCTGGGTGGCCTAGAGCTGAGCTGAAAACTCTTGTTAATGGACTGTGAGTCTCAGCCTATTGATGTACATGAACTCTGTGACCAAAGAAAAGTGAGACAAAGATGTCCCTCACAGGAACATGTAGGTCACAATTGGACAAAGGCAGACATTGACCAGCCAAAGCTATTTGATTCTTGAATGAAAAGTGGGATACCTATAAATACAAGAGAACTGCTGCTGGAATTCTTTTGCAGAGGATACACATATCCTGTGGCATTTACCTGAAGATACTCAGAAATTCACAAGATGCTCCCTTAATTGGATTTTTTTTAAAAAAAACATAGTCCACATTATATATCAGTCATCTGCCACTGAAAAGGATGCATACTTTCAAAAAAGTTTGATAGTCATGTGATTATATATTTCTTTCAGCTTGGTTTCAGAACACATTGATTTAATTTTAAAATAAACAAGACTGCAATCCAATATACACTTACCTTGGAGTAAAACCCATTGAACTCCATGGAACTTGCTTCTGAGTAGATGTATGTAAGATGGCACGGTAAATATCAAGATAATGCAAGAAACAAGTGCTATATTTAATTACAGGCTTAACTGTTTATAAAATTAGCATATTTGGCTGCGGCATACTAGTATATTTGGCTGCATAACAGCTTGCATTATTAGAACATAAGGAATCAACAACGTCCTTGCTGCATCTGATCAAAGATCCTGCATTCTTTATCCACCACTGGTCAGCAATGTGCCACAGGCATGAAAACAAAAGATTTTCATTGTAATTTGTGCCCAGCATTTGATATTCAGAGCTATGCTGCCTCAGAACATGGAGGCTCTACAAGCCAATGATGACTAACAGCTATTGACCATGGAGACCTGAAACAAAACATTGCAATGTAGAATGTTCCTGTTCACACATCTAGCAGTCAGCTGCCATTCCTTTTTCTAGGATACTGCACGCCATTTCACATAGTTCGTCAGCATTCTGTGGCTATGGTCATTTCTCACAGGGCTCAGGAAAATCAGAGCTCAGGAAAGTTAGTTTTTTAGACCACAAGTTCCAGAATCCCCGAGACATGGCCAGTGGCCATGCATGCTAGAGGATTCTAAGAACTGAAGTCCAAAAACCTATTTTTCCAGGCTTTACACCAGATACTGGTGGTATCTGTGCTGAGGCATAACCAGCCACTGATGCTGCTGCATCTGATCTCTTAAGAACATCTCCACTGGTTTGATACACCTCCAAGGTTTTGGGGAGGGCAAAATGAAGACATCACCTTGCAATAAGAATTCTGATTGCAGATGAAATTTTCCTTCAGTCCCCAAATTCCAGGGACTGCAGAGAATATGACACTGAAAATTATGCACAGCTAGAATTCTTACATTTACATTCTTACAACTCTGCCTGCCCCGTTTGTTTGGATGCCTAACTTAAAACGTATTTCTAAATGACCAAATAAAATTTTAAGTTACTCTACTGTTAGAAATTTGCAAAATAAAAAGAAAATATTATGGGCAGACAGATTATTTTTAAAAAATATTTTTATTAAAACATACATAATTTTTATAATCTAAAACTACATACAAGGAATAACATAAAATAAGTATACAACACTAATAACTCTAATACAACTTACAAACTGCAACTAACAGTTATCTACCTAATTACAACTGCATACAAACAAAATAAGACAAAACAAACTGACAACTATATCTGCTATTTACTAGTTGGCTTCCAACACTTCTTGAGATGGATATGGTTGATCCCTAAAATACAAACTCCTTAATTTAGTCTAATCACAAACAAAACTACAAGTTTGATTACTAGGTTATAATCACTATTGATTACTCATTTAACATCTGCCTATTACTGATAACTATGAATCATTTAAAACCAAATGCTGACACTATCCCCCATTGGTCTTTGAAATATCATAACACTGTACCTCATTCTTTTTTAAATCTACACAGATTTCCATCTTTAATAAAAATTGTTAAATCAAAATTATCAATTTCAGCAAAATCTAATGTTTTCATCCACCCTGCTTCTATCAATGGAATCTGCAGATCTTTCCACTTCTTGGTGAAAAAGATTCTTGTTGCTGTAATCATATATTTAAATATTTTTTTCTGGAGTCCTTATCAAAGTTCTTGTCTGTTAAACTCAACAAAAGCAGTTCTGGGTTTAACTGAATTTTTATCCTCAAGGTTTCTTCAATCTGGTGGTGCATTGTTGACCAAAATTTCTTTGCCTTAACACATGTTGCATCTGACACATGTTTACAACATAGGATAAAAAGTCCTTTCTTTACCTCTACATTTCCAGCATAAGTTCTTAAATGCGTTATACATTTTAGAAAGGCTTTCTGGAGTCAAACACCATCTGTACATCTAAGATCAAAACACAATGGGGAGGAGGAAGTGGAAGAGGGGAAAGAAAGAAGGACTGGAAAGGAAGATGGAGACAAGAAAGATAGGGGAGGATGAAGAAGTGGGGGGAAGCTGGAAGGGAGAGAAGGACAGAAGAGAATAAGAGAGAAAGAGAGGATTGGAGGTGGAGTTGGAAGGAGCAGGGAAAGGCAGATGAGGTGAGAGGGAACTGAGCAGGGTGGAGGAACAAGATGGGGAAGGCAGATACAACTACGACAGAGGTAGGATTGGAAAGGACTATGAACAGAGTTGGAAGAGAGCTTGGAGGTGGAATATAACAAAGGAAGGAAGCCCAAATGGTTACTGGGAGGAAAGAAAGAGAGACTGAGAGGGAGTCAGCAACAGTCGGGTGACACGAGAGATGTGACATGTGGAAGTCAAGCCAAGGAGGCATGGAAGATGTTGGGGATGAGGAATTCCATTCAGAGAAGATTCAGAAGGGAAACTTTGAGGGTCCCCAAGGGGTGAGGATAAGAGAAGGGGGAATAATAGAATAATCTAGGTGGATCTGCAGGAGAGGGTACAGAGGGAATGAGAAATCTGAGTGGGAAAGAACAGAGAAGGAGTAAAATCTCAGAAGGAGTTAGAAGCCAGGAGGAAGAGTCACTAAAGGAAGCCATAGGTCTGTGAGGCTAGAGGAGTTATGCAGTTGACCCTCTGCATTAGCAGATCTACCATTCACAGATTTGATTATTTGTGAGTTTCTCCAACCCTCCTCCCCCAACTCAAGCACCTCTTTTCTGGGAGAAACCTTCCTCTTAGGCGCTGTAATCAGGTTGCACAGCCCTTTAAAAATGCACCTCTGATCCTCCTCTTCCTTCATCAGCCACTGCCTCACCAGCTAATTACCACAAACCCTCTCCTGTCACCCCCTCCCCAACAAGGAAAGAGATGAATGAAAGTGAGACAGGAAGTATAAGGCCACCATTCTGACCCACACCTTTTCCCTCTCCTTTCCCTGACCTGGTTTGGACCCTGGGTGCCCTCTCTTCCTGCCATGCTTTGGACCCTTTACCACAGATACAGATGCACACATGTTGATATTTGATATTTGCAGGGGTCCTAAGCCCATTACCCCAGTAATGTGGAGGGCTGACTATATCAGTGGTTTTGAGGCCAGGTCTGCTCAGGGAAGGCCATTTCCTGGTACCTTGTTTCATTTACTATTGAACTTGTTCACTTTCCCTTTTTTGTATCATGGTTTCTCGATGGAATACATCCCTTCATTCTGTTTTGTGTTAAACAAACCACTCAGTAGAAATAAGGTAACCAGTTCCCTTGGAACTCCTCAAGTATGTATCTGGAGAAATGGATTCCCAAGCCAGATCTGGCCCCACACCCTACCAGGTGGGGGTGGACCCACATACCACTGAAAGGGCCCTCCCACAATTATGAAATCAGAATAACTGGTTACATTTTACTATCTACATTTGTTTTGCCCACGGCTCTTTTTCAATATTGTTGTTTCCTCTCTTGTCCCTTTCTTTTTTGCTTTTTGTATCTCATTCACTGGGCTAAAAGGCTAGATTTTACCAAAGTTATTCCTTTAAAGTCATTGCACTCAAAGCATAACTTATGTACATAGTATGCTTCCAGTTGTATAAATAAAATTATATTGTTTTAGGAATGTGTAGGATTGAAACCAGTCCTGAGCTTGAAAGATTTTTGCATCTGACATTCAAATGACATCTCCACCGTGTTCTCTTTTCAAAATGACATAAAGGACTAGCGATTTGAAGCAATAACATGAAAACTCTTCTGGAACTTGCTCCCTGAAGTATATTGATTCATGTCATTTCAAGGTAAGGCCAGAACTGGGTGAAATAGCCAATACTCAGCAGGTATATCCATGGACATTCCACTCCAATCAAAAGAAGTACTTGGGGACAAAATTATGAACATCAGACACACTTTATTCTGAGAGCAATGAAAATTACACACATAAACATACAGTAAACCTGCTGCAGTTGAAGCATAACCATCAAAACAAATATATACTTTGGCAGGCTTCAAAATGATGGGAAAGCATGTGTTTCACAATTTTACTTCTGCTGTTAGGCGTCAGGACTTTGATATCTTAGGCCATCAGCATATCGCCTACAGCAAGGTATATGCCATCTCCTGCCGTCTCTAATTATAGTAGTTACTTTGAACCATTAGGAAAGTGCTTGATTTCACAGTTCATTCTGGCAACAACTGGATTTTTTTTTGAAACACATTATATTAATTTATTTCTGAACACCACCATTCTCCCCTCCTCTCCATTTGCACTATGCACATGCATCAGCCATTATTGCAGCCCACCACTTTGCCCTGCTTAATGTATCCAAGATCAGCCTGTTCGTGGGTTTTGAATCTATGCATTTACTTGAGAAAAAGTAAACTCTAGCTCCAGGTTTTGGATGGATGGAGGAACCAAAGTTCTTCTCAAAGGAACATTTGGAACTGTCTTACATTAAATTGGGATATTTGTCCAGCTAGATTAATACTGTCATACCCTCCAACTGCGGTGATTTGGCAGGGACTGACTTGATTAATCTTCTGTAATCTTACCTTTTTAGCTGATTTTAGAACGTCCCCGTTTCTCTATCCTCCTTCCACTTTCCCTATTTATCTTTGGCTTACTTCAGTTGCTGCCAATTGAGTTTGAAATGAAAAAAGTAAATTTGCATTCAAGTTGTGTGTGTGTGTGTATGTAGAAGAGAAGAGGAATGGGTAGAGTCTTACCCTTCCCTGTAGACATGGGCAAAAGCAAACTACTGCAGCCTCTCCTAGTTTGGAGTTCTTCCTCACTCATAATTTTTGCTATCTTGACTTCATTCTGATGGTGCTTGGCTACCCGTGTCCGTTGATGAAAATTTTTTAGTTTATTGTAAAAAAAACGAAGTCAACATTCAAACACTATTTCTACATACAATTCTTCATCCCAAAATGCATCCATTGACTTGTCCTTCACAAGTCTTTGGTTATTTTAATATAATTATATAAAGTAGAGTCTTTCTAATACCTATACAAGTCTGATGCTAACCCATATGTGATGAGGTTATTATAAATTTCTTACGAATATATTTTAGCACTTTGAAGTCTTTCTAATATCTCTGATCTTAATAATAGCAATAAAATATTTAAGCACATTTAACAGGTTTTCATCTGTGAAATGTTGGTGGGGGGAATGCTGGCAGCTCTGTCAGCAATGGTTCTTTGGGGTTTCAGGCAGGACTGTCTCCTAACCCACCTGGAGATTAGTGGTACTCCTGGATGGTCTCCCATCAAAGTACTAATGAGGCCAAACCCTGCTTAGCTTCCAAAGTATGATGAGATCAAAATACAGTGATATACTTGTCCTCATCCATTTGCCCACAGGAACAATTCATGTGGCCAGAGAAAGAAAGACCATTGCTCAGCCACTTAGAGATACAAGTTACTACTCCATGTGCTACTGGGCCTGCCTACTGTCCTCATGCATTAGAAATGCTGTCCCATTTCCACTACTGAAGATTCAGCTGCCAGGCTACTTGACTTTTATACAGGAAAAATAGACAGCAATATATCCTGGGCCAGCCATAGGACCTTGGAATTACAAGGACCTATCAGCCTTTTTTCCTTTTCTCGGAAGGGAAAGTGTGTCAAGTGCTCATATGCTGGGATACCTTTCCCCATTTTTATCTGCACCAACCTCCTCTGCTCCTCACCCTCTCATTCAGACAATCCCTTTCAAGCGCCCTCTCTACCTGTCCAACAATCTGATGTAGGAGTCATACATAGCTCTTACTAGATAGCATATGGAATCCTGTGATGTGAAATATAGGGCAAGTTATTGAGAATTCTCAGCCAAAGAATTCAACTGCTTCCCCAAACTACAAACCTCAGGATTCCATAGGATGCAGCCATGGCAGTTAAAGTGGAATCATAGTGCTGTAACTA
Organism: Cyclura pinguis; assembly: GCA_030412105.1. NCBI lineage: Eukaryota > Metazoa > Chordata > Lepidosauria > Squamata > Iguanidae > Cyclura > Cyclura pinguis. The sequence continues at coordinate 343,940,531 of CM059599.1, forward strand.
TGTAGTGTGAAAGGGCCCTATGTCTAGTTAATACACATGCCAGCTGGAAACTTCTGGTGCAGCTGTGCAAATATTCTCACTATGATCTGCTTCCCCACCATGCCAATCCTGTCTATAGATTGGGTAGCTGAGTTCCCTCCTCTTTTTTTCTTATTTCTTTTCCTTCAGGAGGAGGTAGGTCTTACTTCTTGTCTCTTGATATCACCTGAAGCTGTTTCTGTAATGTTATGTTGAGGGTTTGCAAAAAGAATCATGTTGCTGGGTACTGAGTTTTTAATGTTTTAGAGAGACCATGCTTTATACAGTAGTGGATTATTCAGTATAGTGTCTTGTGGGTGGTAACAAACCTATCAGCAATTAGATGTGTAGAATCAAACATTTAATCCTCAGAGTCACAGAAGAAAAGGTTAAGAGGGGCCATGACAGCCATGTTTAAATATTTGAAGGGATGTCAGGTTGAGGAGGGAGCGGGCTTGTTTTCCGCTGCTCCAGAGACTAGGGCAAGGAGCAATGGATTCAAATTACAAGAAAAGAGATTCCACCTAAACCTCAGGAGGAACTTCCTGATGGTCAGAGCTGTCTGGCAGTGGAATATGCTGCTTCGGAATGTGGTGGAGTCTCCTTCTTTGGAGGTTTTTAAACAGAGGCTGGATGGCCATCTGTTGGAAGTACTTTGATGTGGGTTCCTGCATGGCAGGAGGTTGCAGTGGATGGCCCCGTGGTGTCTTCCAACTCTATGATTCTATGACCTTATGATGTTGGATCTATTAAAAAAAAACGCATCTAGTTCATCATACTCTTTCCCACTGTGGTTAACCAAATGCTCATGGAAATCCCATAGGTGGAACATGTGGGCAACAAGTCTCTTGCCCGGTTGTTCTCAAGCAGCTGATATTCACAGGTATTCTACCTCTATTCCTGGCAGTAGTATATAGCCAATATGATCAGTGTTGCTTCCAGATGTAGTTTTCACTTGGCAATCACAGTCCTCTGGAGAAGAGGTCCATGTGATATTGTCTTCAATTTGCACTTTTCTTCTTTCTTTTTCTTGCCGGAGAAAATGAGTAAAGAGGATCGATTGGCTATTGAGAAAAGGGTCAATAATAATAATAATAGTAATAATAATAATATTTATTTCTATCCCGCCTCTCCACAAGGATCGAGGCGGCAAACAACATAAAATACATTAAATACATTAAAAGAGATTAAAAACATACCCAATCCTCACCATCCACCAACCCACCTAAACCAATCCCTTAAAACACACAACAATTAACAAGCAGTTGACTATTAACAAAACAAGAAGACAATTGATGGGAGGCGATGGAAATGCTAGTCTTGGAAGGCCTGTCAGAAGAGATCAGTCTTGACCGCTTTTTTAAAGCAGTCCAGACTGGTAATATGCCGGGTCTCCTCCAGCAGGCCATTCCATAACTTGGGAGCGATAGAAGAGAAGGTCCTCTGGGTAACCGCAGCCAACCTAGTTTTAACTGGCTGCAGTGAATTCCTCCCAGAGGACCTTAATGTGCGGGGCGGATTATATGGGAGAAGGTGATCCTGCAGGTAGGCTGGCCCCAAGCCATGAAGGGCTTTAAAGGTAATAACCAACACCTTGTACTGTGCCCGGAAACTAATAGGCAGCCAATGAAGAGATTTTAAAATTGGTGTTATATGGTCAACCTGGCTGCCGTATTCTGAACTAATTGAAGTTTCCGGACTAACTCTACTTTTTTTAAAAAAATTGAAGTGCTTTTAAATTCAAGAGCACATTATGTTTTGTTAAATTGTGTTTTAACATTTTTAACATTTTATTATTATCTGTCTACATGTTAAATGTCCAGGTTCTGAGGAAAAGGCATCAGTCAAATAAATAAATAAATAAATAAATAAATAAATAGCTAGCTAGCTAGCTAGCTAGCTAGCTAGCTAGCTAGCAGACATAAATAATAATGGCCAAGATCCTCTGGAATGGCACTGGAGCAGAAAGCCCTGCTGATGTAGTCATGTTGCATGCCCATGTTCACCACTGCACATGCAGCCATCATCATTGATGAGTATGGCGCTCCTCTTCAGCAATGAGGTCTGGGAGCCCTCTCTTAATGAATAGTGAAAAATGTCAAATTGTTTGTGTGAGGGTCCATTGTGTGAACAGTTTGGCCCAACAGGCTTCTGGCCAAAACTTTTCCACTGTGAACAGTAGGAAGCCTTTGTCTGGAAGTACCCTTAGAATCATAGAGTTGGTAGGGATTGCAGGGCCCAACTAGTCCAACCCCTGGCATATCTGAATGCCCATCTAACCTCTGTTTAAAGACCTCCACAGAAGGAGATTTCACCATTCTTCCAAGGCAGTCTGTCCTATTGTTGAATAGTTCTTACAGTAAAGTCCATCAAACCACTCCTAAGAGTTGGCCATCCAACCTCTGTTTAAAGATCTCCAAAAGAAAGAGTCCACCACCTTTTGAGGGAGTTTATTCCCCTTGAGTTTTTCATAGCCTTATCCTCAAAAGTTTGTCTAATTCTCTATAATACCCTTTTAACAGTCCTCTGTAGGTGGCCATCACCACATTGTGTGACATCAAACTCCATCATTTAACCACATTTTGACACAGTCCCTTCTGTTTCCTAATTTTCTTCCATTCACCTTTATTGGATCATCCCAGTCCATGTAGCCACCAGAGGCTTTTGAAAGTGTAAATTTTGCCCCTCAAATCCACTGCAGTTGCTCATCTTTGAGCTACTTCATACACATAGTACTGCATTTGTCATTTTATTTCCCATTCACTCATTTTGGAGACATTCTCTGTCCATCTCCATTTGATTTTACCACCCTGAATAATTCTGTTGTTTTTTTTTAATCAAAACTTCAACATCCTCCACTTGAACAAGTTAAAAAGTACTGTTCTTAATGCAGTTTTCTGGGGAACCCACTTCTCACATCCATCTGTTGTGGGAAACTTCCTTTTATTTGTACATTCCTGATCTTTAGACAGCAACCAATTCATTTGTAAAGAATTATCAGAAGAAAATACATACCATTAGAGTAATTACTGGAAGACTTGGAAAAAATGTAAATAAGTGGGATAGTAACAAAAAACAAAACAAAAAAACAACTAATAAAGGAGCACAGAAAGAAACTTAGATATGATCACTACTGGTAGAACTCAAGCAGTACGTAACGGTGAGAAAGGCTCTCAACCCTGTGTTCTGAAAGTTGTTTTCATACAAAATCAAGTATCTCTTAATGCTGCAGCAGAATCAACAGTTCCAAAGAACATCTACTCAGAAGCTCAGTTGATGGGTTACGGGTTCATTTTGATAGCTTATAGCAATGACATGCATAATGATTGGATACCAAACACCAAAAAACTTACCTATTTATTATGACTTTCTGTGCTCACTGTTGACAAGAATGCTTATCTGATATGGGAGCAGATTAAATTCAAACCAACCAGTTTTCAATAGATGGATTGTCAAATGGTTTCCAGAACTTAGTTACTTCTTGTTGAGCCATAATCAGAAAGAAAGTGAGAGAGAGAGAGAGAGGTTAATTTTTGTGGAATAAATAACACTTTTCAATAGTGTATATATTGACGTGTAACACTATTCAAAATTTCCAAAACTCTGTTCCTCAGATCAATCCATATATGCATGAGTGCCCCTTCTTAGCCCACAAAGTGGGGGATACCATGCCATATGTACAAACTACCCTAGTGGGATAAAGTTGTCAGTGATGAAGGAGTTTAAAAGAACTCTCCTTCATTTGTGCAGATATAGATCTAAAAGGAGAAGAAACCCACAGCTTATCTCATTTTGCTTCAGGTATGGACAGTTTATTTCCAGCACAATTTAAACTCTGTAGTTGATCATGTAATTCTCCCACCAGCCAGCTAAAAAATGAAAAAATTGGCTCCCTAGAAACCCCAAAAAGAAAAAAAAAAAGGTATGAAACCAATGACATGACATTAGGAGTGAAACTATAAGCATATTCACTCTATGTGGAAACCACCAGCTGCCACTGAATTTACTGACCTCCCCGTGGATCCCGAATTTTTTCAAAATATTCCTGTTAGATTAAAAATTTTATATTTCAATAGATAGCATCCAGATCCAGTGATCTGTAACATTTTAATATATCAGTGAGGCCTAGATCTTAATTTCTTATCACCACTATTTCTCCTGTTCCTCCTTCAAAAAATCAGTCTAGGCATGAGTTTGTGAATTGAAAATGGATCCTAAGAATTCATTCAGTTTTTACTGTCTCCTCGTTGTCCATCAGCACACCTTAAATCCTTTGTCATTTCACAATTTGTCTCCCTAGCTACTTTTCTACTTCTGACAAAGAATGTTTTATTATTGGCTTTAATGATTTAATGAAGTGCCTCTCTATTTCTTTTTTCTTTTGCACCTATTGTTTGCTTGCTTTTGGGGTGTGTGTGTGTCAAATTTCACGTACTTTTTGTTTTGCTTGTGCTTCTCTTCTGGGCAAGGCTTCAGTTTCATGAAGGTAACCTTCTTGTCAATGTCACTGCTTTTTAACCATTGTAGCATCCTCTTCCACGTGGTGATACCTTTGCTGTATACATTCTAGCTGAGCGCCCATTATTATGATTTTGAATAACCACCAAGTTTCCTAGAGAGATTTGACCCTCTTGACTTTCTCTTCAACTTCCTTTTACTCAGTCTTTTCATTTTTCAGAAATCTCTTCTTTTGAAATCAGATGTGATTGTGTTGGCAGTTATCCATTCAACTATATGCTGAATTTAACAACACTATAGTCTTTGTATCTCATTGGTTCATTAACACTTGAGTCTCATCATAGCAGATCCTAGGCATTCCTCTGGATTAAGTCTAGTGTTCTCTCCCATGACTAATGGTTCTAGAGCATGGTCACTTACAATATTCTTGCTGTGACCAGTATGCGCACTTCCCACTCTGTGTGAGGGTAACTGAAGACATATGCTACTAGAATGGTTTCTTTCTCAGATGCCAAACCTTTGCTGAAACTCTTACACTCTTTCCTTTTTGGAAGGACCCAGTATGGTTGGGTGGAGTTAGTTTAGGGCCTGACAGTAATTCAGTCCTACAACCTGCAGTTTGGTGACTCACTGATGTGTATCTTGTGTGTCTCTGTGTGTGTGTGTGTGTGTGAATGAGGGCCTTGCACCCAGCAAATAAAAATTCTATCCCCATGAAATTTTGTCCAAATTTCTTGCAGTTCAGAGAATGAGAAAGTGAATATATTTGCTGGGTTCTCATTCCATTGATAGCTTTGCCAGTCCTTTTTCTTTGGACGCCTAGACTGTATTTCTAAATGCTCCATTCAAGTTTTAGGTTACTGCAATGCTAGAAATTTGGGGACTGAAGGAAAAATTTCCCGAGGGGGGAGAATTATTTGGGAGGGGCAAAGTGAGGCCCTTTAGCTAAACCTCTGATGACTCACCACATAGTGCAGCCGTTAAAGGCAGATCCAAATGATACTGGGGATGTATCCATACTACAAGTTTACAGCACTTTGATCCCATTGTAACTGCCATGTTTCCATCTTATGGAATCCTGAATATTGTAGTGTAGTGAAATACTTAATCTTCATTGTGAGAGAGCTCTAATGCTGTAGCTCAGGGGAGTGTTTACTAGAGCTCTCTAGTAAACAGTGCTAAGCACTTCACCAAACCTGAAATCCAGGATTTCGTAGATGAGGTCATGACAGTTAAAGTGGTATCAAACCATTCATTTTGTGTTGCAGTGTTTCATGACACTGGCTGACAAAAGCACAGAGGAAATCTACACCTTACCTAGCAACAACTCAAATACATACAATACACCTGAATACATTTTTTCCATTTATACCATTTAGAGAATACAAGTGGGACCCGTAATAAAATGATGCAGTGCATTGTTGCCATCTCAGAAGAGTGATTCTGTTTTGGGAGCCTGCCTGCCAGTCAAAGTTCTTATAAAGCAGAGGTGAATAGTTTTTGAGATTTTGGGACATCATTAGCCCCCAGAGGACCTTGGAAGGAGGACACCCTTCTGCTACATTCCCTAAAATGCTTTTTTTTTTTTTGCCCCTAAATTTTCCCCAATGGCTTCTGTGGGGGAAGGGGGGATTCCACCATTTTAGGGCCTTCTCTGATACATTTTAGGCACTAAGTGGACAATTTTTTTGCCAACGGAAAGTGATTTAGAGGTCAAGTGGATCATTTTCTGTTGGAAACAAAGCCTCACCTAGCCAGCTCACCCTGAAAACATGCCGATAAGGTGTGCCATATGTCTTATAACGGCATTAGAGGGGTGGTGTGGTGATGACGATGATTATGATGATGATTTTTAAAATGGTGTGATCTGAGGGGCCCAGGAGGCCATAAATACTAATCACTCTGTTGCAGCTTTTACCTTGGGTTATTGCATTACTCTTCTATCACTTCAGTGACTCCATTGCTTTCAGTGTATTCTTTGCAAGCAGTTCTGCAAAACAGACTACAGCTAGACTTTCATCCAAAAGCTAGCAGAGTTGTAACATTCACCCAGAGAACAGGACAGTTCACATATGTCAGTCATAGGTTTGAGACTTTACTCATTGACTAAACACATTCAAAGGCAGGGAGCGGCAGGCTTGTTTCTCAGAAAACAATTGTACAGAACAGTGACTGTACATTGTGTCCCATAATTCTGCTCCTACAAAGACTAGAGACTTTTTTCTATAAGGAATGCTTGGAATCGGGGAAGATGATGGTCCACACAGGAAACAGATGGGATGTTACAAACTATGTTAAACCTGGGAATAGCAATCCAAACTATCCCACAAAGTTATTGATTTCCTGATCAAACTTTTCACTGGTTTTCCTTGTACCTCACCCAGAGAGATGGTGACAGAAGTGGAGGTGACATAGGGCCAGCACACTCCTGCTTTCCCCACTTTTACTATAATCTCTCTTAGAAAGCCTCACTAATGCCTTATCTTATCAGATGGTTGCATGTGCACCACAAAAATGTCTGTATGAATTTACTAGTCATTTTATGAGATTCTGGTTCAAATAAATGTAATAAATTTACAAATTTTCAGTGGCATACATATAAGGAATACTTCCCTATCCCCCTCCGCCAATGCATGGAGACATCAGCAGGTCCAAAGGAAGTGGTGGAAAATTTAAACAAAACATTTTATAACATGGCTTCAGCTGGGGTTATATGAAGTTATCTGTAACGTACTACTTTCTTGTATTGCTACAACTACTGACTGGCTATTCCTTTGTTAGGTTTATTAAAGGTAGAGGATCTTTACTTTTTGATTAGTTACTAGAAACTAGTGGTGGTTTTTTGATAGCTGAATATCTGTTTGTAATTGGATGCCCATGGGCACTTAGAGGGCTGGTGTGTAGAAGGACAGCAGGAAAAGCAGTTTCGAGTGTTGGGAATGCCAGAGGGCATTCTTAGACACTTCCATGTGGTTCAAAATATGCCAGGCTGTGAAAGAACACCCGTTATTGTTTGATATAGGACTTCAGATTTACAAGAGAAATGAGTACATAATGGCCATTTCTGCACTAGAGTGTTATCGCGCTATTATTCCACTTTCAACATCCTATGGAATCCTGGGATTGGCAGTTTAGGGAGGAACCCCTGGCCCCTCCCTAAACTGCAAACCCCAAGATTCCATAGGATGTTGAAAGTGGAATAATACCACTATAACAGTTTAGTGCGGAAATGGTCAATGACTTTTTTCCATCTTATTCCAATACCTCCTGTTGCAAAAATAATACCTCCATTATGAGTGTGGGCATTGTTCTTGCTGTCTACAAAGTCTGCATATTGAGAAGTTTATTCACCCTATCACTAATTGTAATTATCAGATGAAATCCTTCACTAACTATGTTTTGACATTATCCAGTAACCATGTCTGAAAATTTATGTAAGACAGACATCTAGATATCTTAGCTCAAGGATCATTGAACATACAACTAAGATAAGAAATCAACTTAGATGCCCCACTTATTGAATGTTTTTAACATGAAAAGATTATCACAAGTCTCTCAGGGTTTTTGGGGGAAGGGTATAGAATGAAGGTGCATCATACACTCTCAGTGCCAGAAAACCACATATCTTTGCCTTAAATTGGAAATGACTTCAAGGCACACAACAACAACAATAGAATGAATTCAGGCCTGCCCTTTTCAGTGTACCTGCTTATAGAATAGGGTCCTATAACATAAGTAATAGTAAACAGTGATACATAAGTTATCACTGTTTACTATTACTTATTACAGAAAGAAGCCCAGGGAGTTACAGAAAAATATGAGAACGCAGTATGTGCACAACAGAAAGCTTCTCATCATAATGATGTTTATTCAAGTTTGGTGGCTAGTAGCCAGACCAAGAATCCCTGATTCCTGATTTTGGGGTACATGAGGTGCAAGGCAAATGCATCTACTGACCAAAAGACTATATCCTTACCCTTTGCCTGGGCAAAGCATTAATCAGTCTCTAAATGGGGGCAGTAGGAATGTCTGTAGAAACAAGGCTAAGAATGAAATATTTTTGATAAGAATGTTCCTTGGGCAAACCAAGTTTAAATTCTCCCTTGAAGCCAAGATGACTAAACTGAGACTGCCATACTTTGGACATATCATGAGAAGACATGACTCACTAGAAAAAGGCAATAATGCTTGTTAAGATAAGGTAGTGCTTTGAGCCAGTATGGTATAGTGGTTTGAGTGTTGGACTATGTTCTTGGAGACCAGGGTTCTGTTCTCCACTCAGCCATGGAAACTCAGTAGGTGACCTTGGGTGTGTCATTCAGTCTCATCTCCAGAAAACCCTGCGACACATTTGCCTTAGGGTTGGCATAAGTCAGAAATGACTTGAAGGCACACAACAACAATAAGGTAGAAGGCGGTAGAAAAAGAGGAAGACCATATTATAGATGGATAGATTCAAGGAAACCACACCCCTGAGTCTGCAAGACCTGAGCAGGGCTGTTGATGATAGAGTGATTTGGAGATCTCTCATTCAAAGGGTCACCATAAGTAAAAGTCAACTTGAAAGCAGTTGACAACAAAGACTGAATTGTTTATGCAATATAATTATCCTCCATAAGAGGAGTACATAAACGTAAAGCTGATTTGTTCAATTCAGTAATCAGCAAGAAAGATTATAGAGCTGCTTACTTATTCTCCCATTATAAAATATCGCGCAATTCCAGAACTTTAAGGTTGTTGCTGCAAAACTGCCTCTCTCTAAAGCTATGGAGCCAATCAAAACAACTCAGAGAATTTGAGTGAAGTAAAAAAGGGAATCTTTAATTAATAATTAAATTAATTAATTGTGCCATTGGACTGACTGAGCTCTCTCTCTGAAATAAGTCCATCTTGAATACAATTTTTGTCTGGAATTTATACACCCTCAACAATTTTTCATACACATTTATAGTTTCCATTGGATAAAACCCACAATGACATAGACTACAGAGTAATCTTTCAAAAACTGCATGATTTGCTTGTCTCTGCCATGAAATCTTACTTTTCAACTTTGTGTTGTACCAGAGTACAAAGGGCCCTTTGCCTAACTCTTGTTCCTAGTTAGCCTCTGTCAAATAGATCCAGTCTAACTTGTTTTTTTTTTCTTTCTTCCTGGAGCATTTTTCTTCCTACTTTCAAACTTTTTAACAAGCAGTGTATTCGTATTTGCTAAACACATGTATCCATTTCACGTCACCACCTCCACCTCAATTACTTAAAACAATCTAAAATAATTTATTTCTCTATAAGATGTGCTATCAAGCTGCACCCAGACTGATTGAAAAGTCATAGATTTTATTTCTTCTCTTTCTGATTTGCTTTGTTTTTTTGTGTGCCTTCAATTAGTTTCTGACTTATGGTGACCGTATCATAGGGTTTTCTTGGCAAGATTTTTTCAGAGGAGGTTTGTATTTGCCTTCCTATGAGGCTGAGAGTGTGTGACATGCCCAAAGTCACCAGTGGGTTTCCATGGCTGAGGCAGGATTTGAATCCTGGTCTCCAGAGTCATAACCCAACACTCAAACCACTACAACACACTGGATCTGAATCTATATTGGGTTAAAATAAAAGAACCCGAGGAGCTTGTACAAAAAAGTCTCTGATTGTACTGGGAGCTGGTAGAAAATATTCTGGGACAAACAAAACATGGATCTCCAAAATAAAATCAGAAAGAATAGGAACAAAATCTGAGACTTTCTGGTCTTTTTAATCAATCTGGATGCAATCCTATAAGAGATGTGGTCTTATAAGGGGATTTTTGACGTAAAACTGTCTATTAGGTAATGACTCTGTTTACAAATGTGAAAGATCAGGTGACCAAAGCAGTAAACAAAAAGGCACTCCAGTTAGATAGACACTGGCCAACAAAGGGCAATGAATGTCCATAAACAGAGGTGGCAGGACCATGACTGCTTCATACCACAGCCTGAAAACTATAGATCCAGATAATGCAATCAAATAGAATTGTGTGGTATTATACTTGTTGTTTCTTTGTAAATCTATGGAAAATATCACCCTGCTTATGCCAAGGTAGTACAAACTGACTCCAAAATTTCATAGATGAAAACCTGGACCCCTGTGACAACCCCACGTCAGAGTGTGGTCAAAAGGATGTGGCCCAGCAACTAAAGGCAAATATCCTTAATGAGGAAGAACCCATAAAACTATTAAAGTAGCCCCTCCACATTCGTGAGGGTTCAGGGCACAAAACCCTCATGAAAGTAGAAAAACTACAAATGACTCCCCCCGCTGTGATTCCCCTCCCATTCCACTCCAGAGCTTCTCCTCTCCCAGTCCCTTGTCTCTGCCCCTGGAGTTGGCTTACCAGTACTTTCCCCTCAGACAGAGAAAAGGAGAGTTCTGGAGTTCTAATTACTTCAGGTGGCCATCTTAAGAAAGGAGGGTTAGGAGCAAAGAGAGCACCTGACCAATCAGCACCCAACACACAGCAGAATGTGCAACCACATGGCAGAAAGTCCACACCTTTAGAAGTGGGAGGGGGCTTTGCTCACCTAAAAGGAAAAAAAAAGATACATTTTAAACACAAGCCTGGCAAGCCTGGGGTGAAGAATGCAAGAGATGGGAGGAGGAAAATTGTGTGTGTGTGTGTGGGGAAGCAAGCATGTGCCTTGTGAATAATCAAATTCATGAAGGTCAAACCCATGAATGTGGAGGGAGGACTGTATTTTAAGCTGAAAAACCCTGGAATTTATATACCGAGTTTAGAAAGTGCACGACTCTGCCACCCTCTCTCTGTCTTGCTAAGTTAAATGAATGCTAACTACTCAGTTTGCAGCAATTGAGGTTAACTGAAGACAAAGGGAGAAAGTAGGGGAGGAGAGAAAAAAGAAAACTGGTACATTTTAAATGCAACTGAGAAAGTGGAGAAGCAGGTAATTGACTGGGACCGTTCCTGTCAAACAGGGACATTCAGGAGAGTTACTCTAAGCAGGTTACAGAGACTTCTTGCGAAAACCATTCTGTGACTGCTTCACAATTCTTTTGCTGCAATGGGTAGGCAACATAGGAAAAGAACCAGCTTGCTTAGTAAGAAGAATGTTACTATCCTGCTTGAGGCCTTTCCCCGAAGCATCTGATTTACCACTGCATGAACAGAATACTGTTCTAAATAGTCTGTCCTCTGAAGCTTTTTTGAACTGCTCATAGTTAACGGAGAGAAGGGAAAGCGAGGGAAGAGGCAGGCAGGCAAGCAGGCAGACAATAGGTAAAAGAGCATTTCCCATCTTTGGAGTGCTATAGCAGAATCAAGGAGGAAAAAACCCCTCTTGCTAATTCCTAGTTTGCACATTCCATTTCTATTTGTAACAGGCAAAGTGTATACAGCAAGGTAAGATTTTGCACTTTGCATTTACCTGGTATTTGCACTACAAAGTTTTCTTCCTTCTTTTTCCTTGGATTTCACCCTCCTGCATCTCCATACTTGTAGACTGGTGTGCTTCACCTTCTCTTGTCACTTTTCGGATTGTTAGCCAGTTTGGGTTTATTTTCGTGTCAGTTTCAGAAAACACGAAGGGAGAAAAATCAATTAAGATGACTAAAATGTTTCAGAGACCCTAGGGCCTAAGAGGACATACTTCAGACCCGCTTAATATTACTTCTGGATGGCTCAAGATTTCTTAAGAGACTGCTTTCAGACCTGAGTGTGATTCTCATCAGATGTTACTTGGATACTGAGATAATATTTAATTTCTTTTTTAGCACTGTTCCCTTTAAAAAAAAATCTTTAAGCATTTCTATATTCTGAGAGACCCAATGTATTTCAGTAAAATCATAAAAACCAAGGTTGCATTTCATTCTGAATAATGTTGCAAAACCAAACTATTCACCATTCTTTATAAAGACGTCATACTCTTACCTGTTTCTTTGAATTTACAGGACATATCCACAGTGCAACTCTATAAAAGAGAAATATTTCCATTTTAGCATTCAACTTCTGTAACCTTTGGCAACATGTGTTATCAATGGCTCTTTGTTGTTTAAAAAAAAAAAGTGAAACTGTAAGCTCTCCACAAGGATATGCAGGGCATTGCTATAGCAACACAGTCTGCCTTCCAGCACCATGAGAGACGCTATGAATAAAAGATGGGGGTCTTAAGACAACCAAATAGAAATGGGTGTTTCAACTCTTCTAATGTATGACATTTGCAATTATTTTGCTGAATGAAAAATGCAAAATTTGGGGACAAGACAAAGCACGATTAGGAGTAAGTGTTCATACACTGGAAATGTCAACAGTGAAAGGATTTTGTTCAGTTAGTGTTTACCAAACCAGAAAATAAAGGTATAATCCTGTATCTGCTTACCTACCAGCCAGCCCAATAAACTCAGTCGTGTTTACTTCTGAGTAGATACTCCAAAGGCCTGTGCTATGAGGGCATTTCTGCACTACACTGTTATAGTGCTATTATTCCACTTTCAACATCCTGTGGAATTCTGGGGTCTGTAGTTTACCGAGACCAAAGAGCTCTCTGGCTGAGAATGCTAAATGCCCCCCCCCCGCAAACTAAAAACCCCAGGATTCCAGAGGATGTTGGAAGTGGAATAATAGCACTGTACAGTCTATTGCAGAAATCACCTAAGTTAGTCAGCAACTGGAATAGTTGCTGCATGTTCAGTGATGACCAGGACATATTTATTTAGGCTGAATCTCTAAAAGTTTGGAAGTTATATGTAGCATTTTACTATATACGGTGTACAATAAGCACTAAATAAAGATAACCGTTTAGAGAAATAATTTTTCACATCATGTGACTTACAGTAGTTAGCTTATTTACATACAAGACACCTAATAAAAGCTTGTGGTGGTTGTTGCTGGGGTTTTGGGGTAATAATTTCAAGTAACTGTATGTTGATGTGAAGTGACAATCTGATTTACTTCTCTAGCTGTCTACTAAAGTTGGTTATCTTAATTGATCAGCAGTTGCATTTACTTAAATTTACTCAAGAAGTATAAGATCCTAATAAAATGTAGTGTTATTCCAGTATCAAGAATGTATCCTGATGCCACTTCTGTTGCAATTCAGTTTAATAAAGACAGCTAAGTGTGTTCATGACATCATGCTACTTGTCTGGAAATAATGTGTTTCTCATTGCTATTATTAGGCTACAATTAGAGCAAGCCTCAGTCCAGATAACAGACAGCTTTTGCTGTTCCCCTGCATTCTAGTTCCTCGGATCACTTTGGACAGATTTATAACTTTGACTATATCATGTGCTATGTTAAAATCCTTGATATTTTTATATTTGCTGATTTTTCCCATGTGATAAAAAAGCAGAAATTAATTAAAGCTGTATTGAGGCATTTTTCACAATCAGTTCATAAATGGTGTTCTTTTTGGTTGAGAGGGTAACTTTATTAGACGAATAGCTATTTATCTCATAGTAAAGAAAGAACTGAACAAAAGAGAAGACAATGACTGGAAAAGCACAGGATGTGTACCTCTCTATAGAATAAAATGGAGGTGACCTTTTCCTTTTAGTTTGAAAGAGGAAACCAGTCATAGAAAAGAGACAAGTGTTGCTAAGTGTGATGCAGATGTGAGTTACCATTGAAGTGTTAAAAGCTTCAGCTGCCACAGAGATGTGGGATGACGGGAAATTTGAAATGAATTAAGAAAAGGGGGGTTTGGATCAGCTTAAACATCTACGTGCGACACATTGAGAGCTTTGGCTACAGGGCAACTCTCACTAAACAAATAAATACACCAATAAAGATTGGATTTTGACAAGATACAGCAAAATTTTCCAATTGTTTTGTACAAGTATGTTGGTGTTTGACTTTAGGCTAAAGGGACATTCAGACCACATATAGTGGTTCTTTCTCATGTAAGACATCTGAGGAATTTTGAATAACAAAGCTAGAGAAATGTCTCAGACAGTTTGGTATATTCCCAGATATAGATCCAGCTTTTAAGCATGGAGGAGTTTGTATGTGTGTATACTCGTGTGCACAGACAGACAGACACACACACTTTTCTCTGTCTGGGTGTCAGTGAGCAAGGTGTAACTAAATATTCGTTAGCCCATCAAAGAAAATCACTTTTGAATTATCCCTGGGTTCTGCAGATTTATACAGGGTTCTCCAAAGAGGGTCCTAAAACCCATATCATTTGATTTGGAGAGAGAAAGTTCAGCATTAAAAAAAAAAAGACCTTTCCAGAACGCTCAAATATTAAAGTTACAATTCTTCATTTCTTAGGAAGATTTCCAACAGGCCATGTAGTGATGTGAATCTCTTCTCTAAAGGCAAAGAGTCGATCTGGGGCTAAAGACAGAGATCTGATACCACAAGCCTCTTTCCTATGGTTATAGGAAACCTGGGCTACACTTACCTCTCCACAGTATGTTCTCTGACAGCCATAGGGGCAGAAGGGAGTGTTTGGGGATGGATCTGGGGATGTTTGGATTCAAAGTTCTCCCTTTCTCCCAATACATCTCTGGAATCGCAAAAAAAAGCATTCCATTCCTGAAGATGGAGAAATAGGGTCAGCAGTTTAATCGTAAAGAGCTGCACACTCTCATCATTACATTACATTACATTAGCAATATCTCCAAGGGAGAATTTTAAAATGCAGCCGGCTCTTTCTATCTGTTTACAGTGTCTGTTTGTCTATCTGTTTACATATCACCAGGAGTGGGGCTTTTGTACATTTAATAGGTTTTGGTCAGTCAACACTAAACTACACCAAAATATTTTGTATTGCAACACAGTTAGCTACTTAGAATACATTGCTGCTGGAAAAATCTATTTCTCCTTTATCTACTGTGGGTATAGCAGCAAAACTCAGAAGGAGTGGTAGAATCCAAGGCGTATAGTGGCAGATGATGTCATTGTCCCTACGAATCAAAGGTCCCAGCACTTAAATCCTGTAAGACCGGGCTTTGCCAAACCACTGGTTAAATCCAGTTATTAGTTCCAGCCCTAGTAGACCCACTGAATCACTGGAACATATATGTGTATTTACCAGATAGCAGTGGAATCAATAGGCCTACTCCATTGTATTTAGCCCAGACTACTTATTTTCTTTTCAGATGTTCTTGCACATACCTTCTACCCTGCCAATGCACATCCAGGATGGTTTTGTATTTGGTGGATTCTTTGCCATGGGTGCTCCTGCCTAGATACCAGCAGAGGCTGTGGCAATCATTTTCTATTGCTAAAGCTAGCTGCCTGAGTGCTACTTATGGCGTACAATTTCCAAGTTCTGCATTCTGAATATTGTAGCAACTCTGCCTGACCTGGAATGTAAGCTGTTGCATTTAAAGAATGGAAAAGTCTACAGGGAATTTGTCATTTATAGGCTGGCTTTGTCACCTTTATTGGTATGAATTATCACAGATAATCCTGCTTTATTCAGATGTTTCTAACAGGTATAGCCAACATACAACTAGGCTGTGGGGCCAAACATTTTACACCATCCTCATAGTCTTTGCAATTTCACCAGAAGTGTCAGGTGAATCTTTGCAATGGGGAGATTTTAGTATCCATGGAGGTTCCTTGCACAGTTTAAAGCTTCTGATGCATGTTCCTTTATGATAGACTTTTCTCCTTCTGGGCCATTCTTGCTCTCTGCTTATCTGGCTGAAAATTCTCCATTGTTACCACTTAGAATCACTGAGTTGGAAGACTTTTTTCTGATCATAATCTGGTGATTTTAATTTTAAAGGGGAAAAAGGGGTCTACAATTGGAGGTTGAATGAAAGTCTTTAGGGTTGAAAGGTGTGGACAGATGCCAAAAGAAATTGACAGGATATTTTGAGAACAACTTGAAGGAAAGTACTGATATTAGAATGGATTGTTCCCAGTGGTTCTGTTATCATTTCTGACAGTTTCTCTAATATCCTTGAATATAGCTTATCTGGCCCTGAAGACTTGAATTTATTTAAAGCAGCCAGGCATTCCTGGACTATTTCTTTACCTATACTGTGCTGCAATTCACCTACTGCATCACCTGCTCCACTTTCCCCAGGCTGAGCACTGTTTTCCTTTTCAGAGAAGACTGAGGCAAAGGTGTTGAGTAGTTCTGACTTTTCTCTGTCCCCTGTTAACATTTGTCATCTTTTCCATGTAGTGGTGCTACCATTTCCTTGTTCTTCCTTTTGCTACAGCCATAACCCCAAAAGCCCTTTTTATTGTTTTTAACCTCTCTAGCAAGGCTGAGTGTAGTCTGTGCTAAAGCTTTTCTTTCGCTTTTCTACACATGCTAGCTATTTGTTTGAATTCCTCTTTTGTATTTCTTGTACATGTCCTTTTAAAATCTTAGCTCAGTTGAGAAATTAAGATACTACAAGAAAAAAATTAGAGCTGAAAACGTGATTGAAATTGAGAGAAAGTTGAAAATGACGAAACAAAAGCACTTTGAAGGAGCAGACAAACCAGGTTAGCCTTAAGATTAAGGAAAAACAGAGAAAGAAATTTAATCCTACAAGTGTACAAGGGAAAATAAATGGTTAACAGACCAAGAAAACTAAAAAGTGTCTTTAGGAAACATTACAAAGAGCTATATGAAAACATTCATAAAATAGACATAAATAAAAAGATACAAGACTATTTGGAAGAACAAAACATAATGGAACTAACAGAAGATCAAAAAAATACTTTAAACTCGAACATAACTGTGATGGAGATTTTGGAAGCAATTAAAAAAGCTAAATTAGCAAAATCACCGGGCCCAGATGGTTTCTCCTTTCTATATTACAAAGTGTGTCAGGATGAATTACTGAAGCCGATGCATAGAATGTTTAACGAAATAGCTGACATAGGCAAACCATTATCTTGGAATGAGGTGAATATAACTCTAATATTGAAAGAAGGGAAAGATCCTCGGTACCCAAACAATTACCGACCAATATCCCTCCTGAATGTTAATTATAAGATATTTGCGAACATACTGGCTGATAGATTAAAAAAAAAATACTACAGAATATAATACATGAGGACCAAAGCGGCTTTTTACCCAAAAGACAAATAAGAGACAATATAAGAACTATAATAGACATGATAGAGTATTACGAAAAGCATAATAAGAAAAAATTTGCAATGATCTTTGTCGACGCAGAGAAAGCTTTCAATAACATTAAACATGAATTTATGCAACAACTGTTTAAGAAGATGAATTGTGGACAAAATTCAATACATGGATCAGTGAACTATATAAAAACACTAAGGCTCAAATAATAATTAATGGTGAGAAGATGAAACCAATTGAAGTGAGAAAAGGTACAAGATAAGGATGTCCACTCTCACCATTACTATTTATAATGGTGTTGGAAGTTTTACTTAGAGTGATAAGATCTGAAAAAGGAACCAGAGAAACCAAAGTAAGGGACAAGAATATAAACTGAGCGCTTATGCGGATGATCTTGTAATCTTTCTAGAAGATCCAAAGCAAAGTGTGGAAAAATTAATGGACATTACAAAAAAGTTTGGAGAGATGGCAGGATTTAAGATGAACAAGAATAAAACAAAAATCATAACAAAGAATATGAATAAAGGAGAAATGGAAGAACTATTACGCTTGACGGGATTCGAGACAGAAGAGAAGACAAAATACTTAGGGATCACAATAGCGAAACAAAACAATGAATTGTTTGAAAATAATTATAAAAACTGTGGAATGAGATAAAGAAAGAAATACAGAAATGGACAAAATTGAAGCTATCGTTATTGGGGAGGATAGCAGCAATTAAGGTGAATATCCTCCCAAAAATAAATTTTCTTTTCCAAAATATTCCAATAATAATAAATGAAGGTTGTTTTGGAGATTGGAAGAAAGAACAATCGAAATTTATTTAGGGAGGGAAGAAGCCAAGAATAAAATGGAAGATATTAACTGATTGGAAAGAAAGAGGGGGATTTCGAGTACCTGACTTGAAACTTTACTATAGGGCAAGTGCCCTAACTTGGATAAAGGACTGGATAACACTTAAAAAATGAAAGAATATTGAAACTGGAGGGATCAGAACTGAGATTTGGTTGGCATGGATATCTTTCGTACAATAAAGCTAAAGTGGATAAAGAGTTCCTGAATCACTATCTTAGACATGCTCTACTAGAAACTTGGAAGAAATTCAAAAAGAAGACATATAGTAGAATACCATTATGGCTATCCCCACATGAAGCCCTATTTGGAAGATGGCAAGACCCGAAAGAAAAATGGTTCAGATATGAGGACATAATAGCAGAAGAGAAAGCTAATTTAAGAATGAAAACAAGAGAGGAATTGGAAAAGGAAGGTCATCACTGTCAATGGTTTCTATACCTTCAACTTAAAGAAAGATTTAAGATAGACATGAAACTTGAAGGATTTGAAAGTAATAGACAACAGAATGAATTTGAGAAAGCTATTTTTGAGAAAACTGATCATTTGACAGCGCAACTATACAAAACTTTATTAGATAGAGAATTAGAGATAGAAAGAATCAAAGAGTCGATGATTTTATGGGCACGAAATATAGGGCAATATTGGGAAAATATTGGGAAAAAAGTTGGAAGAATACACAAAAATTCACGTTGGCCCAAAATCTGAAAGAGAATCATTTTAAAATGCTTTATAGATGGTATTTAGATCCAGTAAAGTTAAAGAAAATATAAAAGACTCCTAGTAAATGTTGGAAATGTATGGAAGAAGAAGGAACATTCTTCCACATGTGGTGGTCCTGCCCTAAAGCCAAAAAATATTGGAAAAACATTCATAAGAAAATAATGGAAATATTGCAAATTAATATCCCTTTGTCTCCAGAGATTTTTCTTTTAAATATGCTGCATCAAATAGATAAAGTGTATATGAAATATTGGAGAGTTATATTGTATATGGTATCAACAGCAAGAATTACTTATGCGAAATATTGGAAGAGTAAGGTTATTCCAGACATAGATGAATGGGTGGTTAAACTAGTAGAATTCATAATGATGGATGATCTGACCATGGCACTTAAAGGGGAGTCAAAGGGAAAAAACCGTGATGAAATGACACCAGTTAAAAGATACATGCAACAAAAATGGGCGATTCAGATGGAAATA
The DNA here is from genome assembly GCA_030412105.1 of Cyclura pinguis. Classification (NCBI taxonomy): domain Eukaryota; kingdom Metazoa; phylum Chordata; class Lepidosauria; order Squamata; family Iguanidae; genus Cyclura; species Cyclura pinguis. The sequence goes on from CM059599.1 coordinate 343,960,089, forward strand.
TGAAAAATAAGACAGAAAGAGAAGAGAAGGGATGATAACAGTAAGCAAAGATATGGGAAAAAGGGGAGGTATGAAATTAAAAGTAATTAGGCAGGTCACTAGAAAGATGAAAGTCTCAGAGGAAACTTTAAAGAGTAATTAATCAACCAAACAAGAGAATGGAAGGAAGGAAGTTGAATTTGTATATGTAGAACTATGTATATGTAGAGCTATAGAATATGTATAACAAGAAATCAAGCAAAGGAATTTTTTTAAGATTAAATGTGACATTTGAATTGAAGATGGAGAAATTAATGTGTATAATGTGTTACAAGAATCAGGGATATATGTATTTTTCTGGATATACAAATTCATTTTTTATATATATATATATATATATATATATATATATATATATATATAAATAAAATGTTAATGAATCATTGTTATGATATTTGTAAATATGGACAGTTATAACCTTTTTAATAAAAATATTTTTTAAAAAAAATCGTAACTCAGTTGAAACTTCTTTAGACATCCATTCTGGATTCTTTAGATACCTCTCATTTTTCCTCTTTATCTGAACTATTTTAAATTTTACCTTCAATATCTCATTTACAAGAAACTCCCATCCATTATGAACTCCCTTCTCTTCATGGGATCACACACAGTATTTCTCCAAGTTTACTGAAATCAGCTTTCTTAATATCTAGAATGTGTGTCTGACTACACTTGGCTTCCCCTTTCCACTGTATAACAAACTCTGGGAGAACATAGTCATTTCCACCTAAGGAACCTTCTACTTCTACCTCATTAACCAGGTCATCACTGTTGGTTAGAATCAGACCTAATATAGCTGATCCCCTTTTTGCCTTTTCCACCTTCCAGACAATGGAATTGTCTTCAGGGCAAGTGAGGAATTTCTTGGACCTTATATTCTTGGCAGAGTTGGACTTCCAACAAATATCAAGATACTTGAAATCTCCCATTACTACTACATCTCTCCTTTCTGAGATATCTGTTTCAGGAAATCATACTCCAGATTCTAAGCTTGTCTTTGGTGTCTGTAGCAGACTCACACAATGACATTGCAGTTGTTTCTCTCCCCTTTAATTTTTGCCCAGATGTTCTCAACCTAGCTTCCAGGATTTAAGTCATGAGTCACAGGTGTAAACATCCTTGACATATAATGTTTCTCCTCCTCCTTTCCTGTGAATGCAGTAGTTGCCATTACACTTCAGATGTTTTGAATTTCAGCTCCCTTTAGCCTGAGGCAACATGGACAATGGTAAAGGATTATGAAACTTATAGAAGAAAACATCTGGAAGACCAAATATCCCCTAACTCTCCCCCAGTGCTGTAATCCAATAGTGTTCTACAGTGTTGTAACTATTTTGAAACTTCAGGATAGCATGCAATTAACACATCTAGATAAATTCTTTGGGCAGGCTCCAGTCTCTTCTACCAGCAGGAGCATTCTAAAATGATATGTCTATTAGAAATGCTTTCACCAGCAGAAAAAAAAATGCTCTGGCCACACAGCAAGATATGCCACTTTGATACCACTTTAACTGTCATGGCCCCATCCAATGGATTACTCAGATTTGTAGTTCCATGAAGTTCTTAAGACTCTTTTTCAAACAGCTGTAATATTCTAGTTCAAGGTGTACACTATAGAGTCCTGGGTACCTTTAGGCACAGTGCCTAGAGACTACAAAAATTTTAGGGCTTATGAAAACAGGAGTTAGGGCCTACAGAAACATCCCTAGGAGTTTATCGAGGCAGGGCAGAGAGTCAAATACAAGAGTGCTGAAGGCCTATGAAAACCTTAATGCGGCCCTGTCAGCAGGGTAGAATTCCTCCTGTCATAAGTCAGAGTGAGGTTGTTTAATATCATACCCTGTCTTGAAACCAGACTGAGATGGAGGCAGATAATCACTTTTCTCCAAGCATGTCTGAAGTTGCCCAGTCACCACATGCTCAAACACCTTATCTGAAAAGGAGATAATAACTATAGGGGAAAGGTTCTTGCATACCTCTGTTCAATGGAAGTCCTCTTCAGGAGAGGGTGCACTACACCTCATTTCAGAATGTGATACTATTTCGACCATATGAGTTCATCTTTGGTGGCTCTATGTGGAACAGAAGCCGTGTTGCAGACAAAATACATCACAATGGGTAGACTAGGTTTCTGTCAGTCTCTCTTGTATGTCATGCTTGATACAGTTGTCTCCCCAAAAGATTTTGCCCATCCTTTATTCGATTAAGACACTGAAGCATAACCTGGGATGTTCTGCGTGGAAGGCATACATGGAAGGCATGTGCTCTTGTCCTTCTCCAGTAGCACTCTCCTGTCTCCATCATACTTTGCATCTGTCTACCTTATTTTGGAGGATGGGTACTGGACTAGATGGGGCTTCAGTCTGATCCAGAGCAATGTCTACTTTCTCGTAAACTTGACTTCCCTTCCTATATTATTTCATACAGCTGCCAGTTTCCAACTTCTGCTGAACTGCCTCTTCCTTCCATCAAGAACTCCCTTTTGTCTTCCCATTTTACCACTGTTCTATTTAAACATGACCTTAAGCAGTTCTCTTTTCTTTTATCCTGTAGGTGACTCTCTCTTTGAAGTGCCTTGAGAAGGTCTGTAAAGAAAACTACTTCAAAGATTAAATGAGATATATAACATGACATGAGCACTAATGGTCTGTCTGAGAAGTGAATTCAATTGGGCCTCGAAGAGATGAGGGAAGTATTTAGAAAAACAACAAATGTATATTTATATCCCCAAAGTCATCTAATAGTCCTAAGATATGATCCAAAGTCAAGTGATTAATTTTGCTCCTGCGGAGCTGAGGACCGTCCCTATAAATTGCTCTACTGACCTTGATCATTGTCACCGCAACCTTTGCTAATTTAGGATGACATATAAAATGTTACTCAATATGCACATAAAATTGAAGTTTATTAAACTTTTGACCTCCTTACATCATTTAATGAAATAGCAGGGGCTATGGATTGAAACACATGCTGCCAAAATGCAGTGTTTTGAATTGTGTTACATCTGTAGGTCTTTGTGCTCTCGCAAATCCATCTAAATTGACTTTTGTCATGCTCATGCATGGCTCAGTATTTTCAAATGACTTGCAATCAGCCACAGTTGTTGCTTGAAAAAACCAGTCGAAGGAGATTGATATTGTGCTGCAGTTTGTGTATATATAAGAAATCCCTATGATCAACAGAGAAAAGACTGTCATTCAGTCTAATTGTGGCCAGTACAATGTGACAATTACTGGAAAGTGCAGGGGGATAAATTAGTATAGTAATTTCTTTTAGGTTATTTTGTCTTTAGAGGAGCTTTAGAAAGGAGAATGCAAGGATAAGTTATTTCTGACAAAAATGCACTGGATTTTTCCATAGAATGCACAATGCACGAACACAAATTGCTGATAGATTGAAATAATTCCCACAGGGTCACTAATGTCAGTAGTAACTTTCCAAATTGCTGTGTTGGGAACTGGAACATTTTGTCAAGACATTTTTGCATATATGAATACCAAGGTTGTCTTCTTCCTTTCTTAACCCAATCACTTTTCTCTTTTAGAAACAATTTAGGTAACTGTTATTTGTTACTCCTGTGTTTGTCACTCATAAGACAGAATAGTCCCTCACACTTTCTCCAGAATTCAGCTAAGTCTTAATAAAGTTCCATGGTGTATGTGTGTGTGTGTTGTGTATTGCAGGGGGGCTTGTGCCCTGGCTTGATTCTCTCCAGCTAAGAAGAAAGAGATTAAATGACCACAAGCCCTGGCAACCCTGTACCCTGTTGGCTGCCAACCTCCACATATCCTCTCCCTTTTCTCTCTTTCTAATAATTAGCTCTAGGATTCTGCTTTAATTGCCATGGTTCCACCCTATGGAGTCCTGGGATTTGCAGTTTACAGAGGGTTCTAGTGCCTCACTAAACTACAAGCTTCAGGATTCCATAGGATGCAATTTATTTTTTATTTATGTTGCCATGGCAGTTAAAGGGGCATTTTTGTGCTGTAATTATGTTGTACAAAAGAGATGCTACTCAATGGATGCATTGAAATTCATGTAACCTATTGTCACGATTAATTTAAATTGCATTCATTTCAATGGGTGTATGCGAAGTCTGGATGTGTGTGTGTGTGCATGTTTGAAAAGCAAACCAACAGAACTTCTCTCAAGTTTGTCCTGGATCCCAGAAGAATGCAGCTAATCTCTCTCTCTTTCTCTCTGTATGTTGAAGTAATTAAGAAACAGAACTAAAAAAAACATGAAATGAGGAAAATATTTCAGCTTCTATGTTCTTAGTTGTTAAAAATGAAACTGAGCTGCATCTGGTGTGGTAGTTCAGACCACTGTTTTCAACATTCTTCAGTGGATGACAGTATTATGCTCTAGTTGAGACCATGGGCCTTTCCGCACTACACTGTTACAGTGCTATTATTCCACTTTCAACATCCTGTGGAATTCTGGGGTTTGTAGTTTACTGAGGCCCAAGAGCATTCTGGCTAAACTTCAAACCCCAGGATTCCATAGGATGTTGAAAGTGGAATAATAGCATTATCAACAGTGTAGTGTAGAAAGGCCCCATGTCTTAAAGTCTATGAATGCAGAAATTCTCCCTGTTGTCCAAAATGCCTGGAGGAGATGGCACCTTGGTACCAAATAGGGACAAATCAGAGAGGCTGCCATGTTCTGAGTTGAAGTGACCTGGCCACTGGTTGTTCCAGCTTCTTCACCAAAATTCTAGACTTGTGGTTCCTGAAATATGTTCATAAGTCTTTAGTTGTTTTCCCCATGTAATGCAGATGACATCTGGTATGGGTGCGATCCTGGATTGCTAACATTTTTTTTCAGGACAGCTTTTACCAGCAGCCTCTGTAGACCTGGTGGGTGTTGGAAAGCTATAATGGGAGGCTTTCCCCTCTTCATGTAATTGATGACAATATCATGGGAAAGTAACCATCATTTTGAGAAAATCTTCTCCACAAAAGACGTTAATCAAGTAACAGCCAACAATGCATTCCATCTGTGTAGATTTCATCCAGCCTTTCCTAATTAGAGAAAGCTATCCATTATTAGCAAATTCTGAACATCTTACTAGAGCCATCAGTTGGACTTTTGTTATAGCTTTCCACCAGCCACCACCAAATCTACAGAAATTGCTAGTAAAAGTGGTCCTGAAATACCAGTCAGCAATCCAGAATCACATCCATAGCAGATGTCATCTGTCTTGGAACATCAGTCATCAACCCAGGATTGCACTCTTGTGAATCAAAGTATTACATCACCTGTATCTTAAGCAAACTGTCACTTTTAGGAGCACAGGACCTATAATGTTAAATAACACATCATCTGATGGTCTTATTTCTTTATGAATTCCCAGTCAGAGTGGTCACTGACCCATGCTGGCTGGAGGGTTATGGGGACTGTATTCTAGAATTCTCAGCCAGAAGGCTCTAGTGCTCCACCAAACTACAAACCTCAGGATTCTGTAGGATACAGCCACGGCACTTAAAGTGGTATATAGTGCTACAATCGTGTAGAGTGAAAGGGACCCTGGTTAAGGAGTTCCATCCATATGTAGACTGGAAATAAAGGCAGCAACTTTCACATTTTACAGTTTGCCCTATTCGCCTGAATATACAACACATTTTAATATCTCTTCTCTCTCTTTCTGTCTCTTTCTCTCTCTCTCTCTCTCTCTCTCTCACACACACACAGACACACACACACACACACCTGTCTCACAAAATACATATTTAAAAAAAATCCAGGGAATTTCTACCGCCTGTTACTTTCATTGCATGGCTTACCTCAGTAGTGAGCAAAGTGCAGCTCTCCCGATATTGTTGGACTATAGTTTGCAGAAGACCTTAGCAACATAGCCAGTGGTAAGGAATGCCAGCAGCTGCGGCCCAGCAACATCAGAATACCTGCCTTTTCATCACTTACCCTTACAAAGGTTTAAAGAAATCAAAGCACAAAGATACAAGCACATACAAACAGAGACACCAGATAAAATTATCTAAAAACAGGGGATTTAGGCATTAAAAGCTTGAAATGCCTAGTTCATTCATTAATTTCAACTAGGGCCATTTCCACACGAGGTTGATATTTCGTAGTTGCCTCAAATTCTTACGCTCTCATCTGCACATTATAGCGTTTTAGTGTTGTAGTTTTTCTCTTGGTTCTGCACTTTTCAGCTCCTAGCACGATTCACTGCAATGAGAAACCACTGTATCTGAAAACTGGAAAAACTCCAATGTAAATCTCCCAAACTGGTTCTGCTTTGTTTTCGGCTACATGCAGAAGTATAACATTGATTCATAGCGCAGAAGTGGCCAGCTATCCCCTCCGCCATCTCTGTCCCTATCTCTCTCTGCCCATCAAAGGACAGGCTGCCATCATTATTGTCTTCATGAGTTAAACAGACAGGGAAGAGAGTGGATCTGGTAATGGACCATTAAGACGTATTTTTTCCACATATCAATGAACGTACATACCTACGCACAAATGTAGCAACATAGAAATGTGTTTAAAATGTTTTTTTTTTAAAAACCAGACCAATCAGCAATGATGAGGCAGGGTGAAGGAGGGAATTGGGATTGGCAAAGGACTTGCTGTTGCAGGTGCAGCAACCGCTATACTCTGCAGTAGTACAATGTAAATGAAGGGTTGCAGACAGCGCAGTTTCTGAATCAGAGTATAAAAATGCTGCTCTTGACACGTGGTGAACCACTCCTTGTTTCTCATGTGGAACTGGCCGAGGCTATAGTACAAAGCAGGAAGAGAAGGCATCAAAAGCAGAGTTCTATAGTTTTACCACAAAAAAGCCCTTGCATGCATAAGCTAGTTGTTCTAACCCCTGTCAAAACACATATAAAACACCTGCCCCCACCCAAAATAAACAGAAGCAAAGCTGAAGTATTTTTAGTCTTCAGTTTACAAATTCTGGTGTTCTTCATTTGTGCAGGACAGCGAGCAAGGACTGGAATTCTTCTGACATGCCAAGCAAGACACTGAAAATTATTCATACTTCTGTATTTACTAAGTTAATATAACCTTGGTAATTTTGCCCCACTCCCTCTCTGTTTGGATATCTACACTGAGCATTTTCAAAGTTCAAGTGAAGGTTTCAGGTACTGCATTGTTAGAAAGGGATCAAAAGAAAATTTCATTGAAAGAGAAGAGAAGGCAATACCTTCCTTTCCTCCTTGTTGCTTTACACCTCTGTTCCCTCTTCAAGGTGGCCACATGTCCTTCTGTAGCAAGGACAATCTATGTGTGAAGGCACCCTCTCGTTGAAGAGATGCCTAGTGTAGGAAAAGAATCTTAAGGGACCCAGAAGTTATCTAGGGGGTCCTGTCATCCTACACAGCACTATTGTAGCACTATGATTCCATTTTAACTGGCGTGGTTCCAATCTATGGAGTTCTGAGATTTGGAGTTCAGGGAGGGGCATTTAGAATTCTCTGTCAGAAAGCCCTAGTGCCTCATTAAACAATGAATTCCAGGATTCCATAGGGTGCAGCCATTGACAATTAAAGTGGAGTCATGGTACTATAAATCTGTAGTGAGAAAGGGTCAAGGGACAGCAGGCTGAGCAGAGCAGCACTGTGTTTCTATTTAAATCATGATAATGATTTTTAAATCCTCATCATACACAACATTTGGCACATGCTTTTTTTTCTTTTTTTGCAGATGTGTTCACCCCCTTTTTTTGTTTTTTTGTCAGTGAGTTCTTTGTCTCTCGGCCTTAGTTCATCCTTCATTGTGTATGACATTTAACAACAGCTTACAACCATAGTCAAAAGATACCCAAATCTTTCTGGTTGTGACAGGAAATGCTTCTGTTCAGTGTATATGGTAAGCATGTCCGTATCAGTCAGAAACAAGCAGATCATTCCATGATCAGGCCAGCCCCTACAAAGTCCCAGTAACGCAGACAGAAATTTCTCTTGGGGTAGTTACAAAGAAGACAATACAGAGCACCGTGCTCAACACACACACAAGGTCGATGTTCTAATGGGACAGTTGAATATCTGCCATCAGCATAGGCTGATGGCATTGATCAAAAGACTGTGTTTGTAAATGCCTTCCTAAGGGAGGCTAGGTTAGAGTAGGAAAAAAATACCTTCCCTATCTTTCTTCTATCATAAATAAAGTGCGAAAGAGAAATACTGAAGTAGTGCTTTTAGCAGGTCAAATATGACATCACTAGCTATGTGTGGTGACACTCCAGGGATCTGATAGATGCCTTATTTCTTTTTCTTGTTTATCTGAGGCAATCACAACAGACGAGTCTTCAAGCACCACTTGACAACCCACAAAGTATAACTGATGGGCTACTTTTTGATGATGCAAAACACCTACTGTGCTAGGATTGGGTATCTATCAGGGGCTGGGGACATGCACTGTCCCTCCAAGGACTATACCATTCCCCAATGTTTTTCAGTGTTTTGCCCCTAAATGTCCTGAAATCATTTTTTTGGAGGAAGGGCCAGTTTCACTATGTTTTTGCCTCTTCCCAGGCCCATTTCAGGCCCGGGAGAGCCATTTGTTTAAAGAGTAAGTGAATAGAAGTCTATTTCTCCAATAGCTTTCCTTCATAATGGGAGGGGGCAGTTCTTGCAGGCCAGAAGGCCTCAAAAATGGTGTTGGGAATACATGTGGCTGATGTACCTTGTACTATTTTGTAGCCCAGAGGTGGCTCCAAAGGAGCCCAGCCAATGTGCTCTTGAGTTAGAGTCCAGGCCAAATCTTGGCTAAAAAAAATGAGACGTCATGGGTAGCAGTCCCTAGTGATGTTACAAGAATGATGTTACAGGGGCAGTTCATGGTAATGTCATCAAGAAAGATATCTGATGCATTAACCACAGTTCCACAGATTATACTGTTGAAATAATAATAATAATCCACCACATCCTACAAATTAAGAATACACACACACACACACACACACACACACACACAGAGTTGGCCCCCCCTCCATCTTCATAAGTTCAGCATTCACAGATTTTATTATTTAAAATATTTTAAAAAATCTTAACCTGCGTGCCCCTGCCTGGGGGAAAAAATATGTTCTCTCTACAAATCTCTAGGTTCTCTAGTATGGAAGTGGACCATAGAGTTATGCTGGAGGACCGGCTCTTCCTGTCGCATGGCGCGCTTGAGCGGTCGTTCGGAATAGCGCTGCGCAATTCTGAACCTCCACCTGCTGGTTCCAGACGGTTCGAGAGCCATCTGAACCAGCTAGACATCCCCTCAGTAAGGGGGATGTGGAAAAGGTCCGAAGGGGATCCAGAAGTCCGGTGCTGAGCTCTCTCTGAAAGGAGAGAGCGGAGGCGCTGTGAAGGATCGTAGGACCGTGACGGAATCTCCAGGCTCGCCACTTTAGCGGCACAAGCGCCGCCATCGACTTTTAAATCAAGTAGATACACAGAGACTACAATTAGCAACCCGATCTGGATTACAATTATTTAAGATTGCAAGAAGTACAGACCTGCATTTGCTGAAAGTGAGCTGCTTTAGAAAGAGACCCTGAAGGCTGTGAGTTGGACTGAAAGGGCTGACAATTTAAAGGTACAGTAACCGGGTTGGTGAGTGCGAGGCTGGAATTTTCCTTTTCTTTTTTGCTATTTCTTTGGATATAATATGGTTTCTTTTACAAATAATTAAAGAGTTGACTTTTTTGGACTGGACTGGACTGGGATTAACATTGGAAGGTAAAGATTTCAAGTAACTGATTCAGCTTTCTTGCTTAAAGAGACTTTTTTTTTCCTTTTAGTTTTGCTTGGCAAAACAGAGAGACTTGTGGATTTATATGCTGTCATAAATACATTCCTCTGGATTAATACTTCTTTTGGGAACTAACTTGGATTTGTGAATTGTTTTCTTGGTTTTTTTGTTGGAAAATGTACCTTGGTGTGGTGGTTTGATGAAGAGCAATCTCCGTGTTTCTTTTAGTTCATCAAGGATTTTTGAAGCTAATTAATTTACTGCAGCTCAGAACCTAAAAGAGAACTATTATAAGCTTTTTCATAGATGGTACATGACACCAGAAAAATTAAAGAAGACATATAATACGGGAACAGGTCAGTGTTGGAAGTGTCAGGAGAATGTTGGAACACTATTTCATACGTGGTGGTCATGTCCTAAGGCTAAAAAATATTGGAATGATATACATAATAGGATATGTAAAATATTGAGGGTTCAAATTGATAAGAAACCTGAACTGTACTTATTAAATATGACACGTGTTAGATGGAACTGTTACAAAGAAATATTGGCGAATAATGCTGTATATGATTACGACAGCCCGTATTGAATATGCAAGGCTATGGAAAACTGAGCGGATACCTACAATAGAGCAATGGTGGGCAACTTTTATTGAAAATCGGAATGCAGATATAGTCTCTCAGAGATTAAAAGGAAAATCAGATGATGACATTAACAAAGAATGGCAAATTGTTCTGGAAGTGGGTAGGGTGTTGACAGGTAATAATTCTTAATTCATGGTAGCATGAGTAGTTAGAAGTAAAAATCAGTGGAATATCATGGAACATGTAAAGTAGGGTCGAAGAGCAGGATCTATCTTGTATGTTAACAAATGCAATGCGATGCATAGTGTCGATATGTCAATGAAATAACACTATTGAAATCCAGAGAGGAGTGGAAGATAGTGGTAACAGTTCGGTAAAATGTACAGTGAGAAATGTTGTTTTATACGATGTAATCACAATAAAATTAATTAAAATAGAGTTATGCTGGAGGACCTAGAGATTCCTAGAGAAAACACTTCTCTGGGCATTGCTAGGTCCCCCAGCATGACTCTGTGGCTCACTTCTGCCTGAAGTTGACTTTAGAATCCTACTGGAGGACCTAGAGATTCCTAGAGAAGTGTTCTCAGGTAAGAAAACTGGTGCTCACATTTTTTAAAAATTAAAATTTATTTTTATGTGTGTTTTTTCCACTTTCATAGGGGTCTTGCACCCCCAACTCCTGTGAAAGTAAAGGGCTCACTGTATATATAGATTCTTCAAGGCAGTGCTTTACTTTGTTCTTCTCACCATGAGGATTGGACAGAAAAACTCCAGGTCTTGAAATCTAGGAACCCTATCTCTGGTAGACTCCCTCTTCTGTCAGTAGACCTTTGTGAGGTGACCTAGCCAAAGATATTTTGGTGCCTGAAGGAAAGAACAGGATGGTACTCTTCATCAGTCCTCAACACAGAAGCAGATTGGACTGCCAGATCCATTTTTCACCATTGACAATGAGAAAGTTTCCACCATCACACCTGAGGCAGCAGTCTAATTTAGGAGCCCCAGAAGAGATTATATGACATAACCAGCTTTGTCTTCCAACAGATATCAGAAACAGTTGGAGAATTCAAAAGGAACAACTGGGAGGTTGCCACCACAGCCCTCTAATACCTGCTGTCTGAGGCAGTTACTCTATCTCCTTAATGGTAGACCTGGCCTTGCTTTGGGACTTCTTTAGTCCATCAGTAAGCAACAGAGATAGAAATCCAATAGTGTCAGGAGGCTGAATCTATCATTCTTAGCTATGTTACAGCTGCCTAGTGCATGTTGAAGGGCTAGATTTTATTTTTAAAAAAAGTAAAACTTGAGCAGACAGCCTTGGTAGGGCACCAGGATCATGGTAACTGCCCAAGGAGGCCAGCTGCTGATGTCAGCTACTGAAGCCACTGTCAAATGCCGTGGAGACATCCAGTGTTGCTCCTCTGTGAATGGAAGCATCTATTCTGTGAGTATAACTTTCAATCTATGAACAGGAACACTTTGGTTCATAGAATGAAAATGATGAATGCCAGTCTGGTGGTGGTGATCGTTGTTGTTATTATTGTTGTGTGTGTATAAAAATATAATTTCAAAAGTAGGACCTTGTATCTGCCCATTTGGCTCGCAGTTGAAGAAAGATGAATTGTGTTGCTAGTTAACTATGTGTAATATCTCAGTGAAAAAGCTCATTTGGTTTTCCCCATAAAAGGGTTACATTCACATACTGTCCAACATTTCTCAGATTAAAACCAGGAGACATGTGTCCAAGCAATATCAGAATGCCAACACAAGATTGATAGGATGCTAAAATTCTTAACCCATCTGTCTTCTTTGGTTCAGTGGGTCACACTGTTTTCCAGGGAGTTGGGAGGAGGTAACCATTAAGCAAAACTTCTTGTAGCTTCCTCCTCCTAACATCAAAGGTTATAAAATGTTTTTCTCTTTTATAGTTTCTTGAAGAGAATTAATTAATGTTTGCAAATGCCTAAAGATCTTCTGATGAAAGGTGCTGTGTAATTACAATATGCTGACACATGTAGATAGATATATTCCTTAGATTTCCTACTTTAGCCGCGTACAAAATGCAAACGTTACTCTACAGTTCATTTTTCTTACGTGAGAAAGACCTCTAACAAAGCAGAGGTCATTGCATTTCAGTTTTCCTCAAATAATATACATTAGGATATAGAGATTCAGTTTTGCTTCTTTGTTTCCTGGCTTTAAACAAACACATACAATTTTTCCTACTCATAAAAGTGAACTCTTAAGAACCCGCTGTGTGGGCATTTCTCATGGTCCTTCATGTCCCAAGGAAGTTGAATCATATTTCAGATGAGAAAAAAGGCTGCCAAGACCAAAGTTATTTTGTTTCACACCAGTTTAGTCTTTAATCTTGTACATGCTTACACTAAACTCAACTTACTTTTGAGTAGATGTCCAAAGGATTTTAATGGTACATGCTTTGCAGGCAGCTGCTTTTTCAGGGTGACATATCTGTTAATGGAACACTGCAAAAGAAAAGTCCTGTCAATACTTTGATGCATTCAAGTGCATGTAACAGCCCCAAATCTCTCTACCATCATTGACACTGTATTGTATAACTCAGAGATTGAAAAAGTTATATTTACAGATGACAATTCCAAGAATCCCCTACTCATGGATTTGTTGGTCTGGTTGAAATTGCTTGCCGTGAAAAATAAAGTATAGGGGAATATACTTATGAATTAACCAATCAGGTTTGGCTTTGGAAAATGAATAAAGCATAAACTAGTAACCAATCAAATAATGCTTCAGGTATTGACAAAAGTGTATTTAAGTGTATCTAAAAGACTGTAAATCCTTTATGTGGGTTCCGGATTTGCATATGGGCCCGTGGCCTTTGCTGTGTTGTAAATCAACGAAAGCTTCTGTTGGAAGACACTCAACTGGCAGTGAGTCTTTTGGGCACACCAGATAGAAAGGATGGTCTTTGCCTATTTAGTGTGCTAGAGGGAGAAAAACTTTGCCTCCAAGAGAATCTACACTTCTTCTGAACCCTCTGCTGGTACAAATGGCTTCTTTCTTCTCTGTTATGCTAAGAGTGGTATGTGCCACAGTGACTCATGTTGTTCATATAAGGTTGAAGGGATTGCATTTGATCCATTCTCAAAACATGTCCAGAGACCCATTTACACTATAGAAATATAGGGCTATTATTCCACTTTAACTGCCATTGCTGCCATTGCTTTCCTATGGAATCCTGGGATTTGCCTTTTGTGTCTGTATGTGCTTTCAAGCCACCTTTCTACTTATGGTGACCCCCATGAATGTCATAGGATTTTCTTAGTCAAGGAATACTCTGAGGTGGTTTTGCCAGTTCCTTCCTTTGAAATACAGCCTACAGCACCTGATATTCATTGCTGATCTCCTATCCAAGTACTAACCAAAGCTTCTTAGCTTCCAAGATCAGACACTAGACCACACTGACTCTGCTTTTTCAGCTCTTTTCTCACTGTTCCAAATATCATGAGGCAGGAGATTCAGAAATTCTGTGTCTCATACGTACCCTGAGATGTTGGTGAACTATAATGTCCTTGATCTTTAGCCACACTGCAGTCCAAAACATGTGACATGCCTTGGTGTAGAATGACTGGCCACTTTTGTTCTCATGGCATTTACATAGATATACGTAACAACTTATACGTACGTAACAACTTATGTTTCCTGTTTCGTTGCTGTAGGCACAGATATAGAACGTTCTTGCAATATTCTGTCTTCTCAGGCATCTGTAGCGCTTCCCATTACATTCCCCCTGCCTCCATTTTTCTCTTTCTGAAAAATGGAATATAATCTCCCAGAAGAAAATATGAATTTTAACAAAGGAATTTTTCTCAAAATATTTTTCAAACTCTGGTTGCTCTCTGATGATGCATGTTTTGCAACAATAAAGTTTTAGAACAGGTTTTTGAATTGTGAGAATGTTGGTTTCTGCCTAAAATATGGAACAAATGAGTTGATTACCTTTATAGGGTGAACTAATGTTTACAATGCTGAAAGTGTTATTCTGAATTACTCCCTGGATTTTACCTTCCCCTCTGCAGAGTTGCTTTTGATTCAGAAAGTCAAACTGCCTGTATTTCTTCTCAATTATGCTTATTCTGTTACCATGAACCTTGACCCAAATGAGATATCATCTAGAGGTGAAGAAAAGGTGCAACTGAAGCACATACTTCCAAGGACAGCTAGAAATTATTTACAATTCTGCTAACAATGTGCAGGCTGCAAGCAGAGAATCTTTTGCTTCTGTTCCTCTTAGCTACTGACCTAAAATTAGTGAAAAGTTAAGGAAAAGTAATAGAGCGATTCTCTGGTAATAAAATAATAAAATACCACAGAAGTCTTAGCTAGACATAATTCTCTCTCTCTCTCTTTCTGTTTGTCTACCTACCCTTTTCTACTTCTTTTAAAAATAAACAGTAATTTAACCAGTGGTAAACAATCCCATACATCCCATATTCTCAGCCCAGAAAACCCCCATGACAGGTTCACCTTAGGGTCATCATAAGTCAGACAAACAAGAAAATAATCCCTAATCTTTTTTTACATGGTTTTGTCTGTCTGCTTGTCTGTCCATCTGTCCATCCATCTAGTTTCTTTTCTGACAAATTTTACTTAAAATAATTGATTTAAAATATACTGTTGTTTTCAAATTGGCTCCAATGCATAGTGGCCCTATAAATGAGAGACCTCTAAAACGTCCTGTTATTAATAGCTTTGCTCAGGGTTTTGCAAACTCAGGGTTGTGGCTTCCTTTGTTGAGTCAATCAATTTGTAATGTGGTCCTCCTCTTTTTCTACTGTATTCCTCATTACCAAGTATTACTGTATTTTCCAAATTCTCATGCTTTCTCGTAACATGTTCAGATTATGATAGCCTCCATTTAGATTTTTGGGGCTTCCAGAATATATATCAATAACTAATGAAAAATGTATTATCTAATGTATAAAGGCCATATCTACTGGTGACAAGCTCTTCAGAATAACACTTTATAAGTGTTTAGTTGAAAATGGAAGGTGCTAAGGAATAAGGTACCACCACTGAAAAATACCTTGCTTTGAGTTTGAACTAATCAGAGGTGCACAAATAAGGGTACGTAAGGCAATATTACATTTTCAGAACATGAGAGGAAGGGTTTATGTTACTGAGGGCCAAGGTCATTTAACCTTTTTCTGACCAACAGTCTTAAGCCAGGAAATGAATAGTAGTCTCTGCACATGAGTAACAGTCGAACTGATGTGTTCCCATACCATTCTGAGGAGGTAAGTTTTGGAATTCTGCTTCTTTTTGGCTTTTATTTTGTGGTGAAAGCTTCACAAAGCATGCAGCTGGTTCACATGTACTCACCTTGTTAGGATAAGAATTGATTTTCGTTGATTTCATCTAGTCCTACGGAGTAGTGAAGCAAAGACTCAGGGAAATTACTATCATTCCTGGATGAAATGGTCATATGAAGCAGTTTATCCAATATTATCTAGGCCTATGCAATTAATTTGGATGAATCCCTAAAATGAACTGGGTAGCTTCAGATTGATTAGTACCATGTCAGAATCAAATTAGATTGGTCCAATTTAAAGAGAAATAGCACAGTCCAAAGCACTTTGGATTGGTGTTTAAAATAAGGAGGAAGAAGCCACAGAATGTGTCTCTGCCATGACCATCTGAGAAACAAGACAAAGGGCTCTGCTCATTTGACTGCTCTGTTATGCAGCCTGTTACAGGCCATTTCTGCACTGGGCTGTTATAGCACTATTATTCTACTTTCAACATCCTATGGAATCCTGGGGTTTGCAGTTTAGGGAGGCCCCTCCCTAAACTGAAAACTCCAGGATTCCATAGCATGTTGAAAGTGGAATAATAGCGCTATAACAACCTAGTGCAGAAACGGCCATAGAGCAAGAACCTCGCCAGCAGTCTCCAATCATAGTGTTTACAGAGGAGAATTTTGTGAGGTCATTGAAGTTATATAGCCAATTATCTCATATAGCAATTATCTCATCTGGCATCACTCATTTACCACATTTAACAGTGTCAGTAGCTGACTATGGGAATAGGGATGGTTTCTCAGCTAGGTTGGTCTCTCTGAGTCTTTCTTGTTTCATTTCCATTTTCTCTTTTTGGTTTTTTTAAAAATAGTTTTTATTGAAGTTTATGATTGAAAATAAAAAATCCCCCCTCCCCACTTCCAAGCTTATTTTCCAGTTGAATCTGCTTATTTTCTTGCCATTCATACATAGTTACTACATATTCGAAGGAGAAGATGGTCTTACATAGTTTCATCTCATTATTACATTGTTGCTTTGTTGCATTACCTTATTACCTTATTATTACATTGTTATATTACATTACATACAATCTTACTTTGTTACTTTTCTTTTCTTATTCTATATCTTTATCCAGTTTAAAACTTCTCTCCATTCCCTTTCAAAGTTCTGGATAGGTTTATTTTTCAAAGAAAATGTTAACTTTTCTATCTCAACCATATCCAGGACTTTAAATTTCCATTCTTCTATATCAACATATTTCTTTTCTTTCCAATATTGCGTATATATCAATCTTGCAGCAGTTATCAAATATAACAATGTCTTCTGGTGATTCCTTATTTCTCTTTGTTGCCCTAGTATGTTTAACAGATAAAATTCTGGCTTCATTTCAAAGTTTAAATTATAAATTCTTTGAATTTCATCATGTATTTCCTTCCAAAATTTCCTTGCTATCTTACAGGTCCACCACATGTGATAAAACGACCCCACCTTTTCATCACATTTCCAACATCTTGTATTTCCATTTTTAGTTATTTTCTGCAATCTTTCTGGTGTTATATACCATCTATGTAGCATTTTATAAAAATTTTCTCTTAAATTTAAACTTGATGTAAATTTTACATCTGTTTTCCAAGCCCTCACCCATGTGTCCAGTTCAATTAGGTGACCAATATTTTGTGCCCACCTAACCATATTATCTTTACATTTTCCTTTTCTCTTTTTGAATAATCTAGATTACTCTTTTTTGCCCTTCTTGTTAAATTGTTAATTTGCCTTATTTGTATTTTTATGAAAGTGGAGTAACATATGGGGTGCTGTTGCACATCACTGGGCAGTGACGTGTATTTTGCATTGCACATCATTGTACACTGATCACATTTTTGCACATAGGTGCACATTGTACAACATCGCAAGATGTACATTTGGTTGTGCAGTGGCACAATTGGTAATGAGGCAGTGTAGCAAAACCAAGATGCAACTCCTTAAGCATAAAGTTATGCTACATCTCATTGATGCAGGATTTTAGCCACTTAGTGCTCTTCTATGGAGACACTTGATGAGGTAGGACCCAGGTCACTATAGTGGCCCTTATCCTCAGCGGTTGTATTTAGTTCTAGTGCTGCTGAGTTATCTGAGTTATTTTTCAGACAGAGTTCCAGCCTGAATATGTAGTGCTAATAAGATGCTAAATACAAACACAGTATATGGAAACCATTTGTGTATTCATGAACTCCAATTCTGACTTTTTTTTTTACAATTACCACACTGAATGATTTAATTTGCTCTAATTACGCCAAATTAGTACAAGTAAGTTTTCATTAGTATCTGTCACACTGAGAAACCTGTTCACTTATTTTCCTTTCTCAACTGGCAATAAACAGTCATTTTAATGTGACAATAATGTCTCTCCCCTCCCCACCAAATGCTGTATAGCTCCCTTTATGCAATTTTCTGCTCAGTTTGTGATTTTTAACTTTTTTTTAAAACAGGGAAAATATATCTGAGAATTTGGTTCCTTATTTAATCAAGATGCATATGCTGCTATTCATTAAAAATGGTTGTGAAGATTCAAAAACAACATAAACAACTCTTAGTAAAGCAAAACAAAAGAAAGATTTAAGATCTTTTTTTTATCAAATTGGCACCAAAAGTTAGACAGATAAAACAAGGTAGAATCAAGTAACATGAATAATAATAAGTATTGCAACAAAAAACAACAGCAGTCCCCTGGAAAGGAAAGATTTTAGTGGTATTTGAAAAGATAGCAGAATGAAGACTAAGTAACTCTTTCTTACCTCACTCAAAGGAAACCATGCTCAGTCTGGCAAAATTAGAATGTAGCCACAGAGGGGGCTACAGCGCAAAATAGGTAAAGAAGTAATAAGAGAACATATGGCTACATTAAATGAATACAGACCTTCAGAGCAAAGCAAGCTGCACCCAAGGGTATTTAAGGAACTTGCAGGTGTAATCATAGTGCTTTTGTCTCTAATCTTAGAGAATTCTGGGAGAACAGTTGAGGGGCTGATAGGCCAGAAACAGAGAAATGTTATCCCCATCTTCAAAAAGAGACAAAAGGGTATCCAGGCAACTATTCACTGGTCAGCTTAGACTGGTCTAAACAGATTTTAGAACTGAACAAGTTCTAGAACAGATAATTAAGGAAATCAGTCTTTGACCACTTAGAAAAGAACACTAGGAGGCAGACCACAACAGACTAATCTTTTTTTTTTCTTTTTTTCCTTTTCTTTTCTTAGTAAACAAGCAAATAAAAAAATAGGATGTCAGTCTCAAGGATTCTGAGATGCATGTTTGCCAAATTCTTTTTGAGAAGCTGATAAAATGTCTGCTGGATGCTGCTGCTGAAAGCTGGATTTCTAGCTGGTTCATGGACTCCGTACCTAGGGTTGCCATATTGAAAATAGGATGAGGCTCTTATAGCTTTAGTCCTTGATCAGGAAGAGGTACCAAAAGTTCTGTCAGGTGAAACTATAGCACCTCTCCTTTCTTACCACTCAAACCCAGTTTTTAGCTGCTGAAGTGCCTCCAGCTACAGGAACAAAAGAACAGTTATCTTGCAACAGACCACAGAATTTGGGCATAAAGAAGGTGAACACTAACAGATAAGTGAATTCTTTTGAAAAAAAGAGGTGAAATGCATTTTAAAATTAAATCTTTGGTCTCCAGAGGCCTGAATGAAGAGCTTGATCTCCTCCCACTCTTGCAAAATCTTTCAGAATCTTCTGATAGCCCCTTTCTCTTCAGCTGTGTTTCCCTGAATGTTATCTTACTACGATCGTAATATTACTGTTTTTAACTCTGCATTTAAATTGTTTTAAATGCTGTTTTAAATATTTAATCCCATTTTATTACTGTTTTTAATGCCTTTACCTTTTACATTCTGTATCCCCTTTTGTGCTGGTCAATGACGGTAATAAAGATATCTATCTAATATCCTTTAAGCATCCTGAGAGGTGTTTCCAGTTTCTACTGTGGATTCCATTGGATGCTTCCCAGTGTCTGCTTCTTCTTTATTTCTTCTATTTAAAACTGGGTCAGCAAAGATCTTGGAACAAAGGCCATTTCCGCATGGGGTTTTTAAAATGGTGCCGTCCGTCCTCCAAGGAGGAGGTCTGCACCTGGGAGCGGGTACTAGGTCGGACCTACTTAACGTAGATGTGCACCTCAGCCTGCTCTGGAATGACCCCAAGTGGTCGTCCAACAGGTCTTTCAAAAGCATGGAGCGTGCCACTGCAAGCCTGCTCCCTTATGCAGATTCGCAGGCTCGCCCCAGTGCGAACCTGTGATCTGCTGGGGGCGGGCTTTAGGCTGGCGAGCTTCAGCAGTTGGTCGAGACCCTTGACCAACCGGAAGTTGCCATTTGGGACGCCGGAGCAGTGCGTGTTGACGAGCACGCACTGCTCTGGAGCGACGTGGACTGGACCGGGGAGCTGAAAAGTCCAGTATGTAGCGACACGGGGCGATTCCCTCGCCCCATGCGGAAATGGCCAGAGTGAATGGACATGGAAAAAAGAAATAGTCCATGATGATAGATGACCTTGCATTCTCATTTTGGAGGACAGGCATAAATATAAATAGGGTTGCCAATATGAATAGGGTTGCTGGGAGTCTCTTATTATAAGGGATATCCTTTAATTGAGGGCCAGAAAACTTGTCCCTTATAGTGCTGGCAGATGTTCCTCATTATAAGGGGCTTCATTGTGAACCCTGCATGTCTTGGATTTCTACCCTCCTATTTCAGTGAGAGATCATGGTGGTCTAAAGGCATGATAGCTTGAGGTTCCATCATCTGAAAGAGAAGCAGGCTAATTTGTTACAGAGAGAGCACGTACACCAATGTCAAGTTAGCCCTTTCCAATACACAAACCAAAATGAAACAAAGTGAAAAAATTCGTTCATTACTAGTGTTTTCTTTGAACAGTGAACAAGAAGTTACTCATTTGAGCAAATCTATCTCACTCTTCTCCCTTCTTTCAAAAACATATGTCTATGTGTCTGTGTGTGTGCATGTGTGTGCATCCACAGCTATGCGAACACACACAAACACAGAGCAAGGGCACTCTGTTATATCCAGTGTGAGATCATGCTACTGGCTGTGATCAGTGCAAGCTAAAGAATTTAATGTTTTGGAAAAGCCTTCAGTGGGTTCAAATTGTGAATGTTTTCAGTCTAGAAACAAACAATTGGTTTAACAAGTGTTTTCTGGTTGAATGGATATGTAAAGAATGTCAGGCATGCAATGTCTACACATATAATTGCTTTACAAATTATATTAATTTTCCTTTATTTAGCTGGAAAGTACGGAGAGTTCAGTGTAGTTCAAGGAAATCACTGTTGTAAACAGACAGCTTAAATGTGAGCAGTGTAAAGAGCAGCAGCTTAGAGAAATATAGCTATAGATACTAAGACCGTGTCCTGCCTTATTACGGATCATGCATAATTGAATCATGTTCAATAGAAGGCCATTACAAAACAGAAATGATTTGCAATGCTAATGTGGCAAAGACAGCTGTCACTGGGAATTAAGTATGTTTATTGAAAGCCTGAATAAATGAGGGATCTATTATCTTCTGGCTCTGCTGCTGCCCGCTTAAGAACACAAATACATGTTACTGTCTCAATAACCAGCTCCATTTTGCCTTTTAGCTGTAGGAATATGAAGAAGATTGAAAGGAGAGGGGAGGGCAGAGGACAATAAGCACAGCAGAGTGTTTGGTAGGTACATAAAAGGAAACAGACAAACCAGTCCTGTGGAAATCTCTTATCAGGCAAACATTTATTAATGAGTAAATGTTATTTTTCTTAAAGCTTTATGGCTAAAATTACAGCTTATTATAGATAAACTGGAAAATCATATATGTAGTGCCGTAGACAGGATCAGCTGAGTTTTTTAGACAGGGAGTTCTTGCACAGCTGGGAGGGGAAGCCCTGGCCTGGGGGCCTAATCCACCCTACAGAAGGTCTTGATATTGGTCCTGAAGGGTCTAGAGGGTAGCTTCACATCTGCCCCTAACCCCTGCTGCATCCCAGTCTGGAAGGCATGTAAGATGAATCAGGTAGGGATCAGGGAGAGAATACAAAGACCAGCAACCTGTCAGTGACATATGCCAGCATGAGTCCACCTTATACCTGTGTGTGTTTTGTTTTGTTTTTTGGTTTTTTTGTTATTGCAGAATTGGTATTCTGTTCCACTCTCCCCAACAATCAAAGTTCCTGCCCCTAAGGACTCATGGTTCTGCAGCAATAGCCTCCCTGAACAGCCATTCTGTGGTTGAGGGAGAGCATATTTGATTGCAGAAGTGCCTGAGTACGCCTCATAACAGAAACTGATATCATTGTGCAAAGCCTTGGGGGATCTTGGTGGAAGATGTTATTGGTCTGCATCTGCTTTGGAGCATAGCCAGATGCTTTTCCAGTGCCCCCTTCCCCAATGGAATGACTGTTTTGTGGTGCTATCACAGCACAACCATGAGTTCTGGCTGGTGGCGAGCAGGGATCTGTACTGAAGTTCCTTCTGTGGAATTCTTATGCTGTGTTGGGAAATGTAGGATTTCTAGAGCCCCTACTTGCCCTTCCAGTTGGAAAGATGAATGGAATATGATGTGGAATTGCATCAGCCCCCTGCTTGTCTTCCTGCATGCAAACAAAGCAAGGGGAGAATGAAGCCAATGCTGTGGGAGCTGACTGAGACCTTTCCTCTTTCTGACTTCTGGGCTCAGTTGGCTCTTGAAATACCACTTAAATATATGCCAATGATTTTTCTCTTCTCCCTAGCCTTTCCTACACAGGGAAATGGGGAGGGAGTGGAAGCCCTTTGTAGTTTAGGCCCAGGCTATCTGACAGACTGCATCTCTTAATATAAGCTTGCTTGGACTCTGAGCTCTTTTCTTGGTTCTGCCACCTTCACATGTATGGCTGGTGTGAAGATGAGAGACAGGGCATCTCAGAGGCTGCCCCTGCACTTTGGAACTCCTTCTCTGGGAAGGCTAAAATGGCCCCCTCCTTACTGTCCTTCCATTGGTAGGCCAATACTTTTTTATTCAGATGGGCTTTTAGGATTCAAAAAAGGTTGTTAAGTGCTGTATTGTTGTAAATTGTATTATTTATTCTTCTTAAAATCTTTTGGAGTGTATGCTTTTAATATAGTTCTTAGTTTAATTCAGTTTCAATGTAGCTTTTTGTATGTTTTTAACTGTAGTCTTTTTAACGTGTAAGCCGCCTTGTATCCCAATCTTGGGAAAAAAGAGGGATATAAAGGAACTTAACAACAACAACAACAAACAACAAGAAGCAGAACCATTGCCAAAGTGTTAGTGGAAAAGTTCTGGACAGTGCTTTGGACAGGGAATTAGTGATTTAAGTGGCATGACCATGCCCCCTTATTGTTGCTTGATTTATGGGGTAGACTGGTGGAAGGTCTTCTGCTTTCTTTGATTAGATCTTCACTCTCTGCTCTGTTAGAATTAGTAGTCTTTGCATGCTTAATGGCTAAATTGCATGACTTTTTATGTAAGTTAAAGCACAGCATATATTTACGGTGATTTCTAGTCCATAGAGCCAGTGTAGTGGTATGAATGCTGCACTACAATGCTGGAGACCAGGATTTGAATCCTGATTCAGCCATGAAAACTGACTGGGTGACCTTGGGCAAGTCACACTCTCTTATCCTCAAAGGAAGGCAAAGACAATTCCCCCCAAACAAATCTTGCCAAGAAAACTCAGTGATAGAGTCGCCATAAGTCAGAAATGACACACAGCAACACACTGTTTGCATAGTCTCCAAATGACTGAGCGGGGGCTGTCCCAATTAATTTTCTGTGCCTGCACCTTCTCCCTTCCTGCACTGTGCTACTCTGCAGTTTCTTTATTCTCTTTTTCTCCATTACACCGTGTGTTTAATTATGAGTAAGTTATTTGCAAATAAAGCTAATTTTGCAATGAAGACTAAGCTTATTTCTTTTCTCTTCTGAACTGTGGTGGTGGTGGTGGGGGGCATGGGATTGGTTGTTGTTCAACTTCTGTCTTGCCAATTTCATTACACTGCTTGAGAGATCCACTACTATTGCTCACATTTCCCAACATGCTCCTCATAGCACTTTTTTTCCTGCCCCTCTACTTCAGTTCCTACATCCTCACTCTTTTCTGCTTGTGCCCTCCTCTCCCCAGCTCCTCTCCCTTCATTTCTGACCCATCAACTCACAAACACAATGTGTCAAAAGTGACACAGGAGCCAAAAAAGCCAATGTAGTTCAGAGCTGCATCAACAAGAGTATAGTATCACAATCAAGAGAAGTAATAGTGAATATATTATTATAATTTGTTATTATTATAAATATTTAATAATAATAATATAATGATAATAATGCCACTCTGTTCTGCGTTAGTCAGACCTCACCTGGAATACTGTGTCCAGTTCTGGGCACCACAGTCCAAGAAGAATATTTACAAGCTGGAACATATCCAGAGAAGGTCTGGAAAACAAGCCTTATGAGGAACAACTAGGTATGTTTAGCTTGGAGAAAAGAAGACTGAGAAGTGACACAGTAACTATCTGTAAATATCCAAAGGGATGTCATGTAAAGGATGGAGCCAGCTTGTGTTCTACTGCTCCTGAGACTAGAACATGAGCCAGTGGATTCCAATTACAAGAAAATATTCCACCTAAACATTAAGAAGAACTATTTTACTGGAAGAATGGCTTAACAGTGGAATAGATTGCTTTCAGAGATGTTGGACTCTCCGTCTTTCAAGGTCTTTAAGCAGAGGTTGGATGGGCGTCTTGCAGAACCGCTTTAGTTGCGTAGTTGTGTGTGGCAGGGATTTGGACTAGGTGGCCCCTGTGGTCTCTTCAAACGCTATGATTCCATGATTCTATGATTCTAAGCACCACATTTGGCCTGAAGAAATTTTTGCCCTGCCACTTGCTTCCACCTGTGGACGCAGCCTCCATTATGGGAACAATAAGGAGCTAGCCTCCCACAAAGTACTGAGGAAAGGGAAAAGAAACGTACCCTCCAACATTTTCTAGATGAAATTGGAACCCAGGTCCTCATGCAACATCTCAGCGTGGTCAAGATGGCAAAGGTTATTAATGAGGAAGAATGCACAAGCTAGAAGAGGACTGCTGGGAAGGACAAGATTCTTCTCCTCTCCTCTCCTCTGGTTGAGCTAATGAAGTACAAAATACTTTTGGTCTTTGAAGTCACTTTGCAACGATTGAAGTAAGAGCAGAGCAAAGTGGGGAAGTGGAAGGAGGAGAAAAAAAACTGGAACATTTTAAAAGAAGCTGGAAAACCGGGAGGACAGCGGATTAATGAGGACTGTCCCTTCCGAATCAGGACAGTTGGAGGGTATGGACGTGCAATTTTTTTTAAAAAATAATGTAAATAAAACTGACTGGAAAGAACAAAGGGACTCTTAATTCTTGGGGCCTTTCCGCCCTATGTTGTTATAGTGCTATTATTCCACTTTCAACATCCTATGGAGTCCTGGGGTTTGCAGTTTAGGGGGGGCCTTTAGAATTCTCAGCCAGAGAGCTTTTTGGCCTCAATAAACTATGAACCCCAGAATTCCACAGGATGCTGAAAGTGGAATGATAGCTCCTTAGAATGAAACCCTGGGACTGCTTTGGTGATGACCTAAACCACTGTCACAGTTTTCCTTGCCTCTTCTCTTTTCTGCCATATAACGTGTTAGTTTGGAAAGAGTTTCTTCATGTTTGGGGGTGTTTTTTTTTTCTTAAGTGGTTTACACTGCACATTGGAAGTGGAATCTGTAATTGCTCTTGCTGCTGGAAAAGCTTCCAGTCCCAGAACAAAGAGTTTTTCCTTTCAGTTGCGTAGGGATGTGGGGGCAGGGGAGGAGATTCGCCCTGGGCGGCAATGTTTTTGGGGCGTCCCAGCCCATAACCATGCCCCCACGTGCCCTGCCCACCCCCCCACACACAGTGGCCATGTTCCTTGCACCACAGCCCCATCCCCTCTTGCCTCCCTCCACACACTCCAAGCTCTGCCACTGTTCCCTTCCCTTCCCTTCCCTTCCCTTCCCTTCCCTGTAGCCTCCTCCATCAGAATATGTTTTGAAGAGTTTGGGACCCCACTGAATAAGATTTTTGGTGGAGTGAGAGAGGTCGTGGTGGGTGAGTGGGGAGAATGGAAAGTCCTATTGTACAAGCAGCAGTAGACTTACTTGATACTGATTTTGCTTGAAGACTTGTCCCTTTTCTTGTTATTTGTTCATTCACAAATAATGGGAATTCCACATATTCATGGTATTGTACCCCCTCCCTTCTTGTCTTTTGCTCTTTGCTTTGTCAGTGACATGCTATGTTCCTGGTTTAGATCTTACCCAGAGGTATCATTTGATTTTCAGTCTTTGTGTGGCATTTAACAACCTATATTCCTTCAGCCATCTTGGATTTTCAGTTTCTTGACAACTCTTTGCTAGTGGACCCTCTAATTCTTGATACTGACCAAATTTCTACTCATCTCTAGTTCAAATCCTATTTGAAATTATGTATAAAAATTAGGCTTGTGTTAGTTTGTTCTCACAGACATTTTGAGATAAACTTGTGAAATAAAATAAACTTCAACAAGGTCAATATTTTAAGTTTTCTGATATGTAATTTGGCTGCTATATGATTTGAAAGCTATTTAGCTGGGAACGGCTAAATAGAAGGCATGCTGTGAATTTCTACTAGAATGCTTTTAATGGATTTTGCATTTCCTCAGCTCCCTTATGGATTGGCAGAGGGGTTTTTTTTCTCTGCATTTTTTTAAGCATAGAAAAGAAAGCATTCATTCTGTGCTTTTAGGATTGTGTGGGTGCCATGGGTGCCACCTATACAGTTATTCTGTTCAACAATGATTATGTAAAACTGACTTAGGTGTAATGTTTAAGTCCTTTTCTTCAGAGAAGCCTTATTGTCTTCAGTGATCTTACTCCCAAGTTCAAGGTTCCAACTATACCTGTGTTTTACTTCCTCAGGTGCCAGTTTTCTCTATAGATCTTTTTTTTAAAGTAAAAAATTGTGAAGTAATTTTCCTCTCTTTGTATGTTGTTTTCACATTTTATTGTACTAAAAGGAGTTCAAATGCTTTGAAAATTATAGAGTTTGCTTACACAACTCTTATGAGAAATGTGTATTGTACTGATTTTAAAAATGAATGGCATCTCAGAAAGAAGTCTCACTGATAACCCTCTGCTTCTTTTCCTTAAAAACGGTAAAGTTTCTTGCAGGGCTCAGAAACATATGTGATCCCATCTCATGGAACTTCATGCATGTATGGCATTTCCAGTTTTCTTATATTTTATGGAATGTCCTGAGCATGCCAGAGGGTTGGATACAGTGGATATCCAGTATGTACCTTGGAACCACTGTCTCACATTTAATTGTTTGTGTATTCTTAAAGCAGATGTTATAACTTTTTAGTTCTTTGTTGCTAATCCTCTTTCTCTTTTGGTGATTTATAGTGCTGCTTTTGATCACTCCATATACTAAAGGTTGGCAACAAAGATGCAGCGAAGGCTGTAGCTGAGTGACTTTTCAACGACTGTTCTATATTCCTATTTGTCTTTCCTTTCCTCTCTTTCCCAGATCTTTGCTTCCTACTTGTTCTGGCCATGGAGTCTTTGTTCTTTCTTCATTCATCTAGCCATCCCTGTCCTTACCATCCATCAATATCTGTACTCTGCCTTGTGTAGCTCATTACTGAGTCCATATTTTTTTCCATCTTCCTTTCACTATTACTGAGCCAATCAAAGTTGAGATTTCTCTGATCTTGCAGATACAATTGATGTGATCCTCCAAGGTCACAAAGAGACTCAGACCTGTTCATTCTGCTAGTTTTGTGATGACCTTCCCCATAACAGTTCACATGGTAAGCTGGCTTCTGGGAAGTTTTTTTGTGATGACCTTCCCCATAACAGTTCATACGGTAAGCTGGCTTCTGGGAAGTTTTGTGCAAATAGGTCTCTGAACTTCCCACTGTTTTTTACTATGCACTATTACTATTACTATTATTACTTTCACATTTCTGTTCCTCCTATGTTCTGTTTTATATATGTCAGGGGATGAATTTGAAATAACTGTTTCTGGTCTTACAATAACAACAGCTTCCCAAGGAACTTCTCATGGAACTTGGATTTGTTGAAATTATGGTTTCAGAACAAACTTTCTTCTCATCAGGTTGGGAAAAGTTACCTTTTTGGGCTATTAACTCTCAGAATCCCCAGAGCCAAATGGCCACTACAACTATAGCACACACGAGACCAAAATATAGTTTAAACCAGTGTTTATTAACATTTGGGGGGAGGTACCTCCCACTTTGAGAACTGGATGAAAGCCACGGACAACCTCCTCAGAAAAATGGACATAAAAAAAATACATACAACATTTAGAATTCATTTGTCTTTCCACATTTTCAGGTGTGAACTTCACAAATTTGATTATTTGTCTGGCACATGGGTACCTTTCCATTCTCTTCCTCCCAATGTCTTGCATTTTACCAGGCATGGAGAAGGAAGACAAGCATCCCTAGGCAAAAGGCAAGAGAATGGGTGCCTTCCTTCTCCTCTCAGGTGCTCCCCCCTCATTCCCTCGCCTTTTTCTCAGCACTGAGAAGGAGTGCTCAGGCAAAAAACAAAGGAATGGGGTAAGAAGAAGGTATGCACGTGCCTTCCTTCTTCCCTCCGGGGCCCCCCTCCCATCCCCTTGCCTTTTGCCCACCACTGAGGAGGAGCACTGAGGCAAAAGGCAAGAGAATGAGAGGGGAAGAGCCCCTGTAGGGAATGGGAGGGGAAGTGCAGCGGGAGAGTTATTTGCAGTTTTTCCACTTTTTCGAGGGTTCTGTCCTCTGAACCCTTGCAAAAGTGGAGAGGCCACTGTATAACTTACTTTTTTGTATTCAAAATGGATTTCATTCATATAGCCTCATCTTGGAGAGAGAAACTTTGAATGTATCCTTGAAAAGACCAAATTTGTACTGTAAAATTAAGTAAGAGCAAAAAGTCAAAGAAACAGGATAGAAATGAAGAAAATACATACATTCTTTTGGGTGCTTGGTTCTTGGACCCTCAAATCATATCCATGGTCCTCCTAGAAGTCTCATGATATTGCAAGTTAAAAGCCTGTTTCAGACTGTAGTACCCTGAGTTTGGATAGCATAGGTAACTATGGTTATTTTAAAACTGAAAGCAGATGCCTCTGATCTCCTCCTGTGATGTGTGAAATACAGTGAAGAGGGAGTGTACCGTCTTTTTCCTTGCCAAAGCTAATTCATGTAGCAGGAAATCGTGGTTCCTTGTTATTTCTGAACAAGTTCATTGTCATGTCTGAGAGCTGGCTGTCATATGGAATCTCACCAGCTGCTAACTGTAACCTATTGATTGATGAATTGATTAAAATATTTTCATCCTGTCTTATATCCAAGAATCTCAGGGGGGCTACATTAAAATCAGTTTGAGATAATAAATGACAGTAATTTTAAAACACTGAAAATATATTAAATCATTTATAATTTAAAAGCAGACAATTTAAGACCAGTTAAAACAATTTAAAATAGTTTTGACTGTAGCACATGTGTAAATTGGATAAAATCAGTTAGGCGCCAAAGGCTGTAATGAAAAGCCATGTTTTTGATGTGTACTGATGGTTTCCATTAGCCATAGATCTGGTAACACAAATGGAATTTCCATTCTATCTGGTTGTTCCATTTCCAACACAGTGACTACATGTGGTTAGGCAGAACAGTGGCAAAAAGAGAGACAGGTGAAGTGTGCATTGGGATGGATACAATGTGCATCAGGACTGATGTGATGCACACTGGGACTGAAGTGATGTGCATTGCTCCTGTTACATATCTGTCATTTTGCTGGTTCTGCACATAGTAACATAACAGCAGCCTCTACTAGGTATGGACATTATTGAAATGCCTAGTTCTAATTCTTACAGACATAAATCCACTTACAAAAATGTTAAGACCTCCAACAAGATTTTGGCCCTTGCCTTTTCCCTGGAGATATTTTTGAAGATATATCTCTGTTAATTGGCCATTTCTGTTCTTCATCCAAGTGCTTGATCCTTTATCACACTGAAAATAG
The DNA here is from genome assembly GCA_030412105.1 of Cyclura pinguis. NCBI lineage: Eukaryota > Metazoa > Chordata > Lepidosauria > Squamata > Iguanidae > Cyclura > Cyclura pinguis. The sequence goes on from CM059599.1 coordinate 343,989,823, forward strand.
GTGCTTTAAAATTTAATATCTGATAATTATGCATCTATTCATACGCTTGTCAGATGTAAATAGAGATGGCCTGTCAGGAACCAAATTCACACACGCAAGTATAACAGTGCAAATACACTATTTATTAGGAGCATGCTACATAGTACAGGACTTCAGTGAGCGAACTGGAGGCAATTAGGAAAATCCAAAACATTAAAAGCAAAGAGTTTCTCATCCCGCCCACAAGAGACCTTGGAGTTTTGGTTTAGCCTGGCAGTGCTTATTACTACATTCCTAGCTTTGTCTAACAGTCTCTGGTTCTCATACCTTGTTCCAAGCAAGCTGCTAATTAACTCCTACTACATGTCCCATAACTAAAATATGGAGGGCTACCTGGCATGGCCTGAGGATTGTTCTTTGATGTAGCTAACTGTGTGGAAGCAAATGTTCATACTGCCAAGTAAACACTCTCTTACAGCTAATTCTGTTTTTTAGTGTGATCCAGCTTTAGTGAAAGGCAGGTTGAATTAAATAATCTGAAGTCAGTAAATTTAAATTGATTCAGTCACCCCTATGGAACCGACATTCTTTCAGTGTACAGACAACAATTATATTTTAACAAGCATGTCATTTTGCAGATATGTCCAAAATTTTACAAGCTTACAAAAGCTAACAATAAAAATGTGCTTATTGAAGTAGTATAAACAGTTCTTATGTGCATAAAATATTTCAAGGGATCAGAGCAGGGCTGCATGTGAGCCCCTTATCAGATTCAATGCTAATTCATCAATTCAGATCGTGCCCTTATCCATTCCAGATTGATGCAAACCTGATGCAATCCACATCCCAGATCTATATCATGATTTGGGAATCTGAATTGCTGCTTCTCCCAGTTACTTCCGCTGGGAAACTGACATAGATTTCACACTCTGCCTCTGAATGAACCATGGCATTTGTGTGTCTTTCTTGAGTGATTGATCCAGAAAGATTTCCCAACTATTTAGTCACTAAATTTCTGAGGGAACACAGAGATACCATACTAAAGTAGGCAGGACATTGAATGATTGTACAATCTATAAGGGCCTGATTCATCCTCAAACAAATGATTACTGCGCTAGTGATAGTTAAAATTGAAGGAATTAATGTTTTTAAAGCAGCTCCTCACCACACCACACACACTTCCATTTCATCCTCTCTGAGTTAAAAGTAGATAGTTAACTAGAACAGCTGAACAAGTTAAATCCTAAATTAAAACCTAAGGAGAATGGGGGAAAAAGAATCTTCTCCCAACACATGCATGAACCTAGTATTGCAGTTTCTAAGAGTCAGCTCCAAAGGGCAGAATGAAGTTGTAACCATAAGAAGAATATGTTCCCTTTCTATTTCTATAAGTAAACAACAGTCGCATGCACAGACTCAAGTCTGCTCAGTCTCTGCAAAGTCCTGCAGTGGACCCTAAGCTTCCAATGGGAAAACACAGATGGAATGCAGTAGCAGTTTGAGATAAGAACAATGTTATATGTGCATGTAACTGAACAGAACTAATGTGGCAAGATATTTCTGTTTCTGTCTGCTTGAGCTTGTTGTGGTTGTGTGCCTTCAAGTTGTTTCCAACTCATGATGACCCTAAGGCAAATCTATTACATGATTTTCTGGGGCTGAGAATGTGTGACATGCCCAAGGTCACCCAGTGGGTTTCCATGACCAAGCAGGGAATTGAACTCTAGTCTCCAAAGCCATAGTCCAATGCTCAGACCACTACACCCTGCTGGCTTCTTCACCTAGCCAGAATAAAGTGAGCTATATCCAAGCCTGGAGTATTCCAAAGCAGTTGATAATATTATGGTCCTTTCTGCACAATGTTGCTGTGCCACTTTTGGGACAGGATGGCAGCAGTTGGCAGATCGTGATTCTGCATGACATCCTTGCTGTTCCACTGCCATCTCATTGCAAAGCATCATATTCATGTAGTATTTGCAAAATGGAAAAAATCTGTTTTGCACTTCCAATTGCGCAGTACTCCCATACTTACCAATGTGCAGAAGTGCGATTGCAATGCTTCCTGCTCCAGCGCAGCAATGGCAAGTGCCTGGCTGTGCTGCAGAAGGAAGAGATGGAGCCACTGCACTTCCTTCCACAGGGAGCGAGCAGGTGTGGAGGGGAGCATTGCTGACACACTCCCTTCTGGATCTGAATTGCAGTGCGATGATGCAGAAGAGCGTTATCGTGCGTGAAGCCATGTGTTGTTAGGTCTACAATATATATTAAATATATATTAAATATGTTAAGTCTCTCTATGCTTCCACAGTGTGTCTTTGTTGCTTTTTTTGGCTGCACTTTAATGATGTACTGACTTTTTAAAAATTATTTCTTGATTTTAATTTGAAGCCATATTGTTTAATTGATTTTTCTAATGTAGTGGGGTGGGTGGCTGAGGTCCAGCTTGAGGACTAATCCAAACTATGGAGGATCAAAATTTAGTCTGCAGAGGCTTTGCACCCTCTCCGTTGCTCCCTTCCACAAGCCACTTCCCCTGTAGGCTGAGGCAAGAGGAATCCCCATGACTGGAGATAACTAGCAGGATTCTCCCTGTGTACTACTTTCTTTTCCACTCAGGATGTGGTCATGTTTGCCCTATGTCTGCAGGCACAAGCTAAGAAGACTTCATTCCTCTTCCACCTTCCTCATATGGGCTAGATGGGGAGGGGGAAGCAAGCTGGCAACTCTTGGAATCAGGACTCACCAGGGGTTGCCTCTGCAACCCCTATGAGTTTTTGGTTTGTCCCAGTGGGTGGGAAGACCTTCAGAAAGGGGCTGTACTTAACAGTTCAAGTCGGAGAGAGAGAAAGAAGAAGAGTGTTAGCCAGGAACAAGAAATTATTATATAGATACACCCATAACCCCTCACACCAATTCACTTTAGAGAGAGATTGGAGGAGAAGTATTTTGCCAGTGTTTGCCAGGCATTAGATAGATAAATAAATAGATGCAAAATTTCTTCTATTTAGAGACTGCAGGACAACATACATTAAAATCAATATGTCAAATCTAGTGTACATAATATGTACATAATATGTTATTATTAGTACATATATTATATATTATAATATATATACATATATTAGTAGTGTGATGCGGCAGTGTGATGCGGCAGCCAAGAAAGCCAACACGATTCTTGGTTGCATCAATAGGAGTATGGTGTCTAGATCGAGGGAGGCAATGGTACCACTCTATTCTGCATTGGTTAGGCCTCATTTGGAATACTGTGTCCAGTTCTGGGCACCTCAATTCAAAAAGGATGTCTACAAGCTGGAATGTTTCCAGAGGAGGGCGACCAAAATGGTGAAGGGTCTGGAACCAATGCCCTATGAAGAACGCCTTAGGGAGCTGGGTATGTTTAGTCTACAGAAGAGAAGGTGAAGAGGGGACGTGATAGCCATGTTTAAATATTTGAAGGGCTGTCATGTTGAGGAGGGAGTGGGCTTGTGTTCTGCTGCTCCAGAGACTAGGACAAGGAGCAATGGATTCAAGCTGCAGGAAAGGAGATTCCACCTGAACCTCAGGAAGCACTTCCTGATGGTCAGAGCTGTCCAGTGGTGGAATATGCTGCCTTGGAGTATGGTGGAATCTCCTTCTTTGAAGGTTTCTAAGCAGAGGCTGGATGGCCATCTGTTGGGAATTCTTTGATGGGTGTTCCTGCATAGAAGGGGGTTGGACTCGATGGCCCCTGGGGTCTCTTCCAACTCTATGATTCTATGATTCTATGATTATGTACATATGTACAAAATAGTGTACATAATAGAAATGATTTTAAAAGGCTAAAACTGTATCAACATTTAACAAGTTAAAAATACAGATCAAACTATTACACTATTAATATTAAACTATTTATTTATTCGTCTGTTTGTTTTAAATTGTGTAACCTGTTTTTCATATACCAACCTGAGATGGTTAATATAGGGCAGGGTGATTTAAAACTACATATGCCTGAGGATTTGTGTAAAACCAACCCCAAAAGCTTCAGTGAACACCCATGTTCTCACCTGGTGCTGGAATGACAGCAGGGTTGGACGGTGGCCCATGGCTGGTGTGCTGCAGCAGCAAACACCCCCTCCTGCATCATCTTGCAGCATATTACCCTGACTGATGGTGGAGCCCTCCATATACCGTGGAGGGCTCCACCAGCAGACCTTAAACCTCAGGCAGGTGTGTGTGTGTGTGTGTGTGTGTGTGTGTGGACATATATATGAAGAGGCAAGTCTCAAGTCATAGGGCTTTAAATATCATAATCTGCACCTTGAATTCAGAGCAGAAGCATACTGTATATCTATGGTCCTGTCTCCTGACATCATCCAACCTGCACCTTTCTCTAGTTTAGTGTAAGTATCACACACAAACATAGTCATCCTCTACCCACAGGATGCTGAAGCTAAGGATGTGGAAGATACTGGATTTTATTTATTTATTTTGGTGCTATCACAAGAGAGGTGCATTTTGTGAATGAAGCAGAATGGGAACGTTTGGATCAGAAAGAAAATATGAAAATATTTCTACTTGTCTGTTACTAAACATGCACATAGCTTTCACTAACTTAGTGCCCTTTGGATGTGCTGGAGTACAAGACCAAGGGGACACTGAGATACAGTATTTTGGAAACTACGGTCCTTTGAAACAAATCACCTCCTTTGCCGGCTTTTGCAAGCTTCCAATGTATATCTTAGGAACTTTTGTTATTATTTAGGTCAATCTTTGATAAAAGAATGATAATATAGATTCCTTTGAGGTATATGAAAATAAGTCAAGATTATACTGCAGCTGGTTCCCACAGTTTCTCCTAGTTACAGAGTGCCAGAAATATTCACAATGCTGTATGAAACAACAGTAGCTGTGCTGCGTAGGAATGATGGGGTTTGTAGTCCAATATACCTGGAGGCCACCTGTTTGGAGAAGACTAGTGCCTAGCAATCACTGTGCTACATTAGCTAATTGGTACAAGGCTTCACTGATGTTATGGGCTCTGGATCGCTACTCACACGTCTCTTACCCGGAGGCCCTACACAGATTAATCCTGAGCTGTGTACAGGAAGCTTTCATACACCATAGAAGCCATATTGATGGCACAGTCATTTCACTGAATGAAGGAATGATAGGTAGTTATTTTTGCTGGCTCGTGCAGGTCCTTATCTCATGCACTAACAGAATCTATGGCTCTACTCTGTTGATTTAGGAGTGTTGCAAAAGGAATCATCTTCGTAAATGTCAAGGAAAAATCTGTGGACCATAACTTGGTATGCCATCTGACAACAATTAAATACACACACACGTGTGTAATTGTTGTCAGATGGCATAGAATAATCATAAAATGCATTCAGATAAAAATTCACTTGGCTTCTCCAACATGTGTATATGTGTGTAAATGGAATACACTCCTTCTCTCCGTACTTCACAAACAACCAGCCGTTCTCAGTGTGTGTATAGAAACACACTAATATAAATTAATGCCTTTTAAAATCACTGTAAACTCTGTTTTCGGTAATTATAATAAGCCCTAGAGTTTTAACCATGCAATAGTAATTTTTTTAGTCTGTTTGCCATTATTGTCCTTTTGATTTTTTTTAAAAAAACTACATCTAACTTGAGCAAACAATGTTAAGTGGGGAAACAGATGTGATTAAATAGCCTGTAATTATGTCTTTAGTCATCTGTTAGCATCACAAGGCTTCTTCTGCTAGTATGACCAGAAAAGGTGACCTAACTGATTTCCCCAGCAGCTTTGCCAGAGACTGATGTAGAATAGATGGCCTTATTAAGCAATCAAAAAAAAAAAATAAAAAAAAATCAGCCATTACAGTGGAATAGTAATCAGCACTGTTTATACTATTCACACACTTGCCCCACAATACACAATCAGGCCCATGAATTCTGCTAATTGGGTACCTTCTGCATCCAGAGGTGCCTACTATAGGAGACAAAAGGAACTTGAAAATTAGTGTTTGCAGCAATTAGTTTCTGTCGAAAGGCTTAGCCCAGTTGACGAAAGCCCTGATTCAGACATAGATTATTTTAGCAACTGTGGCATTCAAACGTCCTGTCATTTATTCAGGGTGGAATCACAAACCTAATTTGTACTTGCTCTCTATAAAAAAGGAGTCCTTATTTTGAAACTGTGTGTTTAAATCTCCAACCAAAAGCTGCTTATTTTATGCTTTCTTATTTTCCAGTACTAAATATTTCCTTTTTGTGGCTTCGCCTGAAACCAGCTGTGAAGGTTGCGATAAATAAGCTTGCCACTGTGGAATGAATTGTTCAAGAATAATACAGTTCAGGATGCATCTTGCCATTATTACAGTTAAAATAGTCTTTGGTATGGTCAGAGGACTTTGTATCCCCCCCCCCACTTCTCTCTCTTAGGCAAACACACACACAAATACACACATAGAGTTAAGGGCTGAAAGCATCTTGCTGAGGCCCATGAGCACCTCTGTCTCCAATGGCAGAGAATACTGATGGGAAATGTAAATAGAGAATGCATATTATCTGAGTAAACTTACACTGTATTTACAAATGGGTGTCCTTGAATGCTCAGTGGATTATGTTAAATTGGTTACAAAAGCTATTTGCCCTTTCTTTCCTTTGAATCTTTAGCATTTGTGACATAATAATCTGATAGGCAAATCTCCATGCTCTGCTTCTTGCCATTATAGACTCCCCGCTGTAGCTGCTTAAAGGGCAAATTAACAGTAGCACAATTCGAGTAACCTCTTCACCTCTAGTACAAAGCATCAGCTGCACGTTCTTGCTCAGCTAAAGCTCTCCATATGGTTGCTGCAGGACCTTAACAAAAGGATGGGGGTGGCGGGAGTGTTCAGAACCCAGAAAGAAAACTGATGAAAGAGGAGGAAGGAAGCAAAAAGTCATTAAGTCAAAGCCCAGCTCCCATTTCTGTTATTTGAAGGTTATACTGGAAAATACAGAGGGACCGTTGGCAATTTATCAATGTGCTGTAATTCTCACTGGTTAATTTTTTTTGCTCCGTGCAACTGTGATTAAGGATGTGACCTTCAGATGATGATTATTAATATCAAATATTGCATTATGAAACTATTAAATTGTAGGCAAATATTGGTACTTTTCAGACAATCAGAATGATAAGTGTGATAGTTTTTAGTGATACTGTACCAACATTTCCCTCAGACTGATTGCATTGCATATTGATATTAGCAAGTATCAGTATGTAGTGCAATCAGTCAGAAGAAAATGAGTGAAATGTAAACTAATGAGAGCTAATTGTCTCTTATAATAGCAAGGACATAGACTTTTATCAATTAAATTAGTCTAAGTTGAAACAGTGATCAATGTAATAATGTTGTGATATCAACCAAATTAGATGCAGTAATGAAACGAAGGGTGTGCATGTGTTAACAGAAAGGGTAAAATGTTACTTTTGACTGGATTTTATTTTTTTGTCCCATCATGTTTTAACCAGTGCAACCTTCCTTTTAGATACAAATATAAATTAAAATAGGAAATTGCCTTACACTACCTCAGATGACTGGCCCAACTAGTTAAATATTATTTTCTATAACTGGCTGACAGTGACTCTCCAGAATTTTCCCGTATCACCTGGAGATGCCACAGACTGAGCCTGAGAGCTTTTGCATGCCAAACATCTGTACTACCACTAAGCTATAGTTCTTACCAAAAGGGGTATGTACAATCTGAGGATAGGATGAGTTGAGAGGTCTCTTGTTCATAGAGTTACCATAAGTCAAAGTCAACTTGATAGTGTTAATAACAACAAATAATCTGTTCTTAGGAAGCTGAGTTTGTTGCAAACTGAAGAGTTCTGTGGGGTGATGGTAAGTGCCAGAGAACAAATAGTTAGCACTAGTGATTGATGAATAATATCCATCAAAGGTGGGGAGAGTAGTTGGAGTTTTGGTTCACCTGCTTCTTTCTGTTGTTTGATCATTTAATGAGGACAGGTCAACCTGTGAGACAATCTTGATATGTGCTACATGTGTGAAATCATTTCCATAGCAGGATGCTTTGAAATCAATGTGCAGTGGCTATAACAATGGGGCATGTTGAAGGAGAATATTCTGAAATTGTGGTTGACCCTGGCTGTATAGTCATATTAATATTTCTTGTAACTTGTATTTTGGCTAGCAGCTTTAGAAACTCAGGATAAACTCAGAGGGCTAATGTAATGTTGTCCTAGAGCTGTGTTGAGAGCCAGAGTGTCATAGTGGTTTGAGTGTTGGACTATGACTTTGAAGACCAGGGTTCAAATTCCTGCTTGGCCATGGATGGTTAGAGAGAATGGCTGAGCATAAGCTTTGCATACAGAAGATACCTGGCTCAGTTTCTGGCATGTCAAGATAAAAAAACAAATCAGGTATTAGGTGTCGTGAAAGATTTTGACTAAATATTTTGACTGGTATAAGAAGATTCCCATGCTACATGAAGTGGAGCTATATATTAGTTATGGCTCTGAGAATGAATCAGTGTATTTAAGTCAGGAGATAGACACTGCAGAGATATCACTGTATTTCAGACATTTATGACCTAGTCTCATCGAGAATCCATCAGTCCGAAATATATTGCATACTATCTGTTATCATCATGCATACTGTGATTCTGTTTTTGAAGACTTCTGCAAAAATTAGTTTAAGAGATAATGATTTGCTGCAAGTTAATATTACACTTGTAAAAGGTTATGGATTAAGCCCAGCTGGATTCTGTCACAGACATGGACTGTATGATTAGAAGAACCAAAACAAACACAGATTGAAAATGTCACTAACCTTTATTGGGTCCTGAGGATCTCTGTGCCTGCATAACAAGAGTCTTTTTGGTTTCAAGCAGGATAAAGGAAAGTGAAAATACAGTACAGATCTTGGTTATTTATATATTTAAACAAATACTCCTAGCTCTTTCTTCCCTTTGTCAATCTCCTAGTTTTCAGGGGTTCAGCTATGACATGTGTGGATAAGATCACATCCCCATATGAACCATGGAACCGACATTTATCTAGATTTTTCCCCTCCAAATTATGCCTAGAGCAAAGGGTGACATTTTAAGCTTGATTGTGACTGTGCATGTCTAGTGTAGTCAATTATCAGCTCAGAATACCCAGAGACAGAAGAGGCTTAAGAAAGCTAATTTTTCTTTTTTTAAAAGGAAAAATTAAAACAAGTGTTTAATATTTTGTGAGTTCAATGATACTACAGTTCAGTCATTGCAAATTTGAGCTACACACAGAGAAAAATGGGGGAAAGAGAAAGATGAGGGTGGAAATATTCTCTTCATCTTGGTACAAAGCTAAAAATGGCTGAAAAGTAATGAAAGTTTATTAATTGATTTATGAATCTTCTGCAGTCGAGACATGTTTGATCTAGCTGTATCATTTGTGGGAAGAATATATAGACTGTGATGTGGTCTTTCTCTTTTCCTAGTGCCTTCAACTGCCTAATGCCTTCAGCTTCTCTGAACATTATTGTCTTTTCCAATGTATCATGTATATGATAACCTCAGTTTAGTTTTACCTTCTGGTGAGAGTTCAGTCTGATGTGCTCTTAGTATAGCAGCTGCTTCTCTTTGAATTCATTGGGTAGCAGAAGACAGGCACCTGACCTGAGCACCTGGATGGAAGTTTCCACTCAGGTCAGGTGCTGGAGTTTATACTACCCCGAGCCCCTGACTTCCAGCCAGTTTTTCTTCAGCTGTCTCCCACCTCCCTCCCTCGGTACAGGCATTCAGCATTTGCCTCTTGTCAGTGGTGGACTGCGTAGCATGGGATGCTGGGGCATTGTGGTCACAGGCGGGCTGCCCTTGCATGGACACAGGAATGTATTGTGTAAGGGGGGCTCCATGTACTTGTTTTTTGTTACAGCTTGTTGGTTGGTGGTAGCATGGGTCCTGAATATGGGATTTTGGTTCCTGGTATTCCAAGCGCTATTGTGGTTTGGGAGCCCCTCCCCTGGGGGGGAGCTGAGTGGTGTGGAGAGGTGGTGGTTGTACACAATGCTGGAGGGATATGATTCTCCTGCACTCCCTGGAGGCAGGGGAGGCCACTGGAGCAAACCCTTGGGGGGTGCCTCTCTTGTTTTCCCAGAGGTTCTGGCAGTGGGCTGGAAGGTTGGGCTCATTGATCAACAGGTGGGTTGGTCAATGCCCGTATCTGAACCCATGCAGATGCCAACCCTATTGGCAACTGTAGCCAATAAAGTCGTGGCTCTGTTTTCCCACTTTTGAGTCTGTGTGTGTTATTGGCAGCATTCATCACCCCTGAGCATGCAACCATAGATTTCTCCTCCAGTGCCACATTTCAAATGTGTTCAGTTTCTTCCTGTCATCTTATTCCATTGCTCAGTTTTCACAACCATACATAGAAATCAGAAACACTATATATGGTGGATGTTTCTGTGTTTGGTATTCTACGATATATCTTTATACTTGAGAATCTTACCTAGTTCCTTCATAGTTGCCCCTCCAACTCCTAGGCATCTGATTCTTTGACTACAGTCTCCAGTTTAATTTAAGACAGAGCCATATTTCAGTGTCTTCATTATCCACTTTTAAGTTATGTAAATTATCTGTTCATTATTTTTATGATTGTTCTTAATATTCAACTGTAACCCTGCTTTTGCATTTTCTTCTTAAACTTTCATCAGTAGTCATTCCAAGTCTTTGCTATTTTCTGCTAGTAATATGGTACTGTCTCCATGTTGTAAATTGTTTCTTCTCCCTAATTTCATACATCCTTCTTCTAAATTTAATCCTGCTTTCCATATTATATAATCAGCATATAAATTGAACATACAGGTGAAAGAATGCAGCCTTGTCTTGCCAACTGGAAATGAGTCTGTTTCTCCATATTCTTTCATGACAGTGTCCTCCTGTTATACATCAGAATGATTAAATCTTGTGGCAGACCTATTTCTTTGAGAGCAATCCGTAGTTTTTCATGATACACAAAGGCTTTGCTATAATTTATAAAGCACAGGTTGATTATCTTCTGAAATTCTTTTGAGATTCTTTACAAAGAAGCAATATAGGATTACCTGTTTTGTCAGTACTGATGTCATTGTTAATCAGTTGTTAATATCTTAGGAGTGGAAAGGGCATACTAGGAGATGTCACAGGGGACAGAGATTAATGTTTCATAAGCTAGTGATCTCCATCACAGGGATGTGCACAACTATAAGACCTTGGCCTAGATTCTTTTGTTGATTCTGACTAAACTATACCCATTGGATCAGCTGGATTTACCTATGTGTTGACTTACCATTTGAGTCAACAAAACTAACCAATAAGATTCCAAGTAATATTTGTGAATTTCCTCCTTTCTTTTCCTTTTTTTGTGTTCTTTCCCCCCTCACAAGTGAGTGTATTTCGTGAGCATTTTTCAAGTTGTACAGCAGGGCGGGCAAAAGGCATTCCATGGACTGTACTGTACATGGGTTTCAATAGCCCTTTCCTCCTCATATTCTTCAATGTGTTGATTTTTTTTTTTTTTTGCAAAAAGGTGACAGATGATGTTTTGATGCTCCTAAAAAAACTTCCAGAAGTGATAATTTGGGGTTTGCTGAGGATATCCCCATGACCAAAAAAGTCCCCCCATTTTGATCACTTATGGTTTTTTTTTCAACAACTCGTACCCAGCTTTTAGTCCTGATGCTCTCTGTGGTGGGTGCTGAAAGTCACAATTTGTCCTCTAGCCATCCCAAATGGGCCCAAATGTGGTGAAAACATTTTCCTTCTTGACAACCCTCCCCATCTTTTAGCAATATTTTGCTCACATGGAAATGGGTGTGAGTGTGTGTGTTTCTATGCACATTTCTAAAAGCGCACTTTTTTATTCCAGTCTGATGCATCCACAGCTGTCTATCCAGGCAAAGATTCCCCTTCCAAATGCTGCACCCTTCGGATAGGTCAGGAACCGCAGAAACAAAGCCATGAAATCCTAGACTGAGATCTGATTTCTCACACATCCCTAGTCTCAAATTAAATCTTGATTCAAAGTGCCAGTTTGCACATTTAGAAAGTGAAAAAAAGTGCTATCTTCCTGGGTGATTTTTCTTTCATCATGCAGCAGAGAGACCGATGGAATGACATCCCAAAATATCATAATCTTCCTATATGTGGAAAAGTGGCATATTTCATGGCAGCTTCTTGTTGTTCTTACTGTTGTAGACCAGAATTCTAGACGAGCAGTTATATCACATAATGTTATGTATACCTAGTTATGTAGTGTGAGCCAGTGTGGTGTAGTTGTTTGAGCATTGGACTATAACTTTGGAGGTCATGGTTCAAATCCTTGTTCGGCCATGGAAACCCACTGAGTGACTTTGGGCAAGTCATACTCTCTCAGCCTTAGAGGAGGGCAAAGGCAAACACCCTCTGAACATATCTTGCCAAGAAAACCATGTGATAGGTTTGCCTTAGAGTCACCATAAGTCAAACATGACTTGAAGGCACACAACAGCAAGAACAACTACTACAGCTACAGCTACATAACCCCTTTACTGAGTTGCAAAGATGCCTTATTGGACACTGGCAAGACTGCGCAATGCTCATTGGAACTGATGAACATTAGTGTGCAAGGCACATCATTATGCAATGTTCAGTTGGGCACTCATGTGCACTAAGGCTCACTGTGCACTAATGCACATCGGGCACTTTGCCAGCTCCACTAAGTGGCAACGTAACAGCAGCCCTCGACTGGATACAGATGTTATGCAGCTGCACGATTCTAATTCCTGCAGATATAAGTCCACTTATGAAGATGTAAAGCCTCAGCAGGATTCCGGACATAATTCTTAGCAGAATCTCCTAAAGCAGTTCACAGTTTTTAACTGTGGAATAAAACAAAAAAAATAATTTCATCTTATAATGGATAAAAAGGAAACTAGCTAGGAAAAAAATTCTTTTCCTCCTGACATAGTAGCTGTCAGGATTTTTATTTTTATTTTTGTTTTTTGTTTTTTTGATGTGGAAGAATGTTTAAACATATGTTTCCTTACTTATGTTCAGAATTGCTTTCCCTCTGATCTGGCCCTACCATTACGGAGAAGGAGGAAAATGGCGTGGGCTGCCCCTGGTATGCAACAGCCTTACCACTGAGTGATGAGAAGTGGCGCAATGCATCTGTGACTTTGACAAAGACATTTCAGAGCAGAACTCAACCCTACTTAGGAATGGATTATCTTCCAAATGGGACTCAATACAGTACTGTTTTGTATGCTTTCACTACTCTGTTTTGTTATTTTTAGAGGCCTAAATACCCTGAAGGCACCAGATTCAATCTGATCTTGAAAGCTAAGCAGGGTCAGCTCTGTTTGATATTTGGATAGGAAACATCCAAGGAATACCAGGTGTTGTAGACTATATTCAGAGGAAGGTAAAGATAAACCACATCTGAATATTCCTTTTCTATAAAATCCCATGAAATTCATGGAGTTGCCATAAGTTGACAAGTGACTTGAAGCAGACATACACACAAATGTGACTTCATAGAATCATAGAATCATAGAATCATAGAAATGTAGAGTTGGAAGAGACCACACGGGCCATCCAGTCCAACCCCCTGCCATGCAGGAATACCCTCAAAGCACTCCCGACAGATGGCCATCCAGCCTCTGCTTAAAAACCTCCAAGGAAGGAGACTCCACCACACTCCGAGGCAGCCTATTCCACTGCCGGACAGCCCTGACTGTCAGGAAGTTCTTCCTGAGGTTCAGGTGGAATCTCCTTTCCTGCAGCTTGAATCCATTGCTCCTTGTCCTGGTCTCTGGAGCGGCAGAAAACAAGCCCTCTCCCTCCTCTACATGGCATCCATTCAAATATTCAAACATGGCTATCATGTCCCCTCTTAACCTTCTCTTCTGCAGACTGAACATACCCAGCTCTCTAAGTCTATCCTCATAGGGCATGGCTTCCAGGCCTCTCACCATTTTGGTGAGTTAAGTCAAGTTAAGTCTGACTTATAGCAACCCTGTCAAAGGGTTTTTTTGGCAAGATTTATTCAGAGAAGGTTTGTCATTGCTTTCTTCTTAGACTGAGAGAGTGTGACTTGCCCAAGATCATCCAGAGGATTTTCGTGACTGAGTAGGGATTTGAATCCTAGTCTTCTGAAGTCCTAGTCCAATACTCATGCCCCTGGTTCAGACTCTCTGTCCTCTTTTTGTGGACTTTTCTCTAATATAAAGATATTTGTATATTGTACCACAACATTCTGAGTCATGAATATTGAAGTATGATTGTATGGATTTAGTAAGTATATTTTTTAACAAAATGTGAGTTGAATGAAAAATTTCCCTACGGCTACACCAGCCACCTCTCACTTTACAACTTAAGCTCTGGAAAAAATTCTGTTGTGCAAACTTCTTTCTTTCTCAATAATTGAGATGTTCTAGGACAACACTTCCAATTTTAGTGCCAGGCTAAACAGAATATTAACATGGAGGATTTTAAAAAATGTACAGTTGACTCTCCATATCTGTGGGTTTCACTTTCACAGATCTGATTATTTGTGAATTTCTTCAACCCCTGACCCCCTCAGCTGCTTCTTTTCTGGAGGAACCTTCCCTCTTGGCAGCTGTGATCAGCCCTTGCAGCCCTTTACGAACCACCTCTGGTCCTGCTCCTTCTTCATCAGCTTGGCCAGCTAAGGAGAGCTCACAGCTCAGCACCACAAGTCCTCTTCCAATGCCCCCCACACTTAAGGAAGGAGATGGGAGAGCAAGAGGAAAATATGGGCCATGATGATGACCCACCCCATTTCCCTCTCCTTTCCCTGACTTGGTTTGGACCATGTCTCAGCCACCTTCCCTCAGACACACATTTTGGTATTTGCAATTTTTCACTTTTGTGAGGGTCCTGCGCCCCTAAACCTAGCGAATGTGAAGGGACAACTGTACATCTCTTCATCTGGAAGTGATAAGCAAGGAGTCAAAGCTAGGGGACATTTAACTCTGTTTTCTTATACTGCATTCCCAAGGAAAATTGCTCCTACGGAGTTAGTATTTTCCTTTACCAGCCAACTTTTCCTTTACCATCCAACCAATACCAGCCTCAGAAAATAGGTTTTCCCTAGGAAGCCAGCAGTGGAAGGAAGGGTTAATTCTACTTCTATTCTGACCCCACTAATTATTATCCCCTGAAGCTGAAGAAATTAGCATTTTAAAATCCCCTTTACACTTATGTCTAGTTTGCTCTGAGCTTCCATTGAATGAAAAAGCACTGTACAGTGGCTGGAATCCTCCTTCATAGAGTATATTACATAAATTTATATTTGCTCAGCTACATAGCAGAGGTGCTAAAAAACCTGTTAATGAATTGTGAAGGTACATAATGAGATACTGGTGAGAGTATCCCAATCTTCACTGGTACTTCCTAGCTGCTGTCTCAATGCACAACTAGACTGATGCACTACAGGACCAATGGGGATCAGTCACTTTGATGGCTCCCCTATGTAGTAATATAGCAGCAGCTCTTTACTGGATACAGATATTACAGAACTGGTCAGTTCTAATTCCTGCAGAGATAAGTCCAATTGTGAAGATGTTAAGTCCTAAACAGGATTGTGGACATTGTCTTTATAATAGCTGATTTATTTATCACTAGGGACACAGAACATTCATGGAAGGAAACAAGCATTCTTGTAAGCCAGACGATCCTCCAGAGAGCAATGCAGGAAAGCCCCCAGAGCTATGACTTTAGCTTCATATAGCTCCATCCAGAAACTGTGTACCTCTGCTGATGGGTAACGCAAGACAAAACATAGAGAGATCCTCTGCTACCAAGAGACCATCTCCTAAGTATTATGTGCCACTGGTAATTAACTGGAAATATAGCAAACAAATCAATAATCGCAAGCAATATTAACAGCAAATTATAATGGATTTAGATTTTGTCATTGACTAGACCAGAGTGGGCAACTGAACTGGCACCATGGGCCAGTTTTTACCATCACGCATTCCTAGCAGCCCCCCCCCACCTTTTTCTGGAATCGTTTTCAGTGTTGCCTGATTTTTGGTCAGTTTGGGGTGGGAAGAACTGGGGCTCATGAGACCAAGGGAAGCAAATGTTCTATATTTGGGGGTGGTTTAGCACAATTTGGAGGGTATTAGGGAATAAAAAGTAACCTGAAAACATTTAAGAGAGGGTTTAAAGGTATTTTGGAGGCTTTGGGGTTCCAAAAATGAGGTTGGGAGTTGTTCTCTTGCCACCCCTGGACAAGGTCTATTGAAATCCACAGAACAAGTCCTAAGTAATGTAAATCCCATTGATTCAGTCATGTATGTATGACTGAAGCACTAGTCACTCATCATGGAAACATGTTGCATCAATGCACAAAGAAAGGAGTGTTTGAGCTCTGCTCTTTCCCTCTCAAGTTTTGTTCCTCCCCTCAGAGAGGAGTATGAGTCTGATTAGGAGATGCTCACATGGCCCTTGTTCCTAGGCACTCTCCACATAATTGGAGACCCAGATTTCTGGCTGTAATCTTACATCACCACAACACAGCAGAAATATCAGCTTGATGGAGTTACTCCTGGCTAGCACTATGCAACCCCCATCTAGGATAGATTATCGTTCAAGAATGGGCCCCACTGTACAGTGTGCAAGGCTCAGTGACAGGCACAGAATCATAGACTCATAGAGTTGGAAGAGACCACAGCGGCCATCCAGTCCAACACCCTGCCATGCAGGAACCCACATCAAAGCACTCCTGACAGATGGCCATCCAGTTTCTGCTTAAGAACCTCCAAAAAAGGAGACTCCACCACACTCCAAGGCAGCATATTCTACTGCCAGACAGCTCTGACTGCCAGGAAGTTCTTCCTGAGACTTAGGTGGAATCTCCTTTCCTGCCACTTGAATCCATTTTGTCCTAGTCTCTGGAGCAGCAGAAAACAAGTCTGCTCCCTCTTCGACAAGACATCCCTTCAAATATTTAAACATGGCTATCATGTCCGCTCTTAACCTTCTCTTCTGTGGACTAAACATATCCAGCTCCCTAAGCTGCTCCTCGTAGGGCATGGCTTCCAGACACTTCACCATTTTGGTCACCCTCCTTTGGACACGCTCCAACTTGTCGATATCCTTCTTGAATTGAGGTGCCCAGAACTGGACACAGTATTCCAAATGAGGTCTAACTAAAACAGAATAGAGTGGTACCATTACCTCCCTTGATCTAGACATCATACTCCTTTTGATGCAGCCAAGAATCACGTTGGCTTTCTTGGCTGCCGCATCACACTGCTGACTCATGTTGTACTTGTGGTCCAGCAATACTCCTAGATCCCTTTCACATGTACTGTGTCCCCCATCCTATATTTGTGCATTCCATTTTTTCTGTCTAAATGTAGGTCCTTACATTTCTCTCTGTTGAAATTCATGTTGCTAGTTTTGGCCCAGCACTCCAATCTGTCAAGGTCATTTTGAATTTTGATCCTGTCTTCTGCCGTATTCGCATCCCCTCCCAATTTGGTGTCATCTGCAAATTTGATTGGCATGCTCTCTATTCCTTCATCCAAGTCATTGATGAAGATGTTGAATAGCACTGGGCCCAAGACAGAACCCTGTGGCACCCCAAATGTACCCTTTTGCACATCTGCATGCACAATGGTTCTACATGCACAGTACCACTCTGCCATGGTCAACTGAATCTGGCCAACGCACAGTGTTGAAATAACTGCTCCACATATGTTGTGCAACATACACTTGTGTATGTCACTAACTGAGTTTGCAGGATCTAAGCAGGGCTGTTCATAACAAGGGGACTCAGAGGTCTCTCATTGATAGGGACACCATAAACTTGATGTCTTGATAAACTTAATATCAACTTGATGTCTAGAAATAACAGTAATGTCACTGACAAGATGCCAGCCTACATACAAAAGGAGTGATGGGGGGGGTCAGGGTCAATGTGATCCCCTCTTCACATGCTGATTTAATGACAACTGAATAAGGATTAAGTTCAGACCCGATCCAAAACTTTTTCTCTTTCCAAATGAGGCCTCTTTAGAAGTGACATCAAATATGCTGGTATTATTTGGGGTAGGTGGGCTTGGGGTTATGACCTGTTTGTCGCTTCCATTCCCCCCCCCCCAAAAAAAAACACTTTCCCCTTCATGGTCTTATGCAATTGAGTAGGCTGACTTTGTTGGTATTTTCTGCTAAACATTTTCTGCTTCATTGCTTGTCTTTATAATGGAAGAACTTCACTAACATTTGGTGATGAAAGGGCAATAAAGTAGTCAGGGGAACTAAATTAGTTTTGAGTGGGCTCACAAGGGGTTCTGTTCAAGCTCAATTGCTGCTGCTACAGTATCTTCACAAAAATAGCACAATCAAGCTGCAGAGCAAAATTTGTTTGCAGACATTATTCTGAAAATCATTGTAAAGGGATGAATACATTTCGGAGAACTGTAATCTGCTGATGGACAAATTTAAATATGGAAGCAGGAGGCAAAAGTGACCAATAAACAATTTCTTATTAATCTGCTAGTTGCTCATAATATCACACGCTCAAAGTGGGTATGGTGTGGTCTGGCTTTTTTTTTTAAACTGAGGTTTGCTCCATCGCAATTGTTGTTGTTGGTGATACCTTGTTGTTATTCTTGTGTGCCT
Source organism: Cyclura pinguis (assembly GCA_030412105.1). Taxonomy (NCBI): domain Eukaryota; kingdom Metazoa; phylum Chordata; class Lepidosauria; order Squamata; family Iguanidae; genus Cyclura; species Cyclura pinguis. The sequence goes on from CM059599.1 coordinate 344,008,441, forward strand.
TCAGGTCATTTCTGATTTATGGTGACCCTCAGGGGAACCTATCGTGGGGTTTTCTTGGCAAGATTTGCTCAGAGGAAGTTTGCCTTTGCCCTCCTCTGAGGATAAAGAGTATGACTTGCCCACAGTCACCCAGTGGGGTTCCATGGCTGAGCAGGGATTCGAACCCTGGTCGTCAGAGTCGTAGTGCAGCGCTCAAACCACTACACCATGCTGGCTCTTCAGCTTTTCTCTGACTCTGTTATAGACAAGCCTCTTTTCCTCCTGTTGTTCTGCCCTTCACAGCATTCCTTGACCTCTGGCTGGCTGGCTCTAAAAAGGCTTGCCAAGCTTCTCTCATTATACTTAAAAACAACAACAACAACAACAAAAGAAGGGACAGGCAAGTATAAGTATGCTTGAGAAATATGCTAAAACAGCTCTACTACAACCATGGCTCAAATTTCTCCCACCTCTTTTCCGATGAGACTTTTCTCCTTGCTGGGTTCCAGTGTAAATGAGGAAAATAGTCCTCAAATCCTCGGTTGTGACAGCAGCAGCAGAAGAGAAAGAGAAGCTGGAGCGGAGTAGGGCAACTTGTGGCTCTCTGAGTGTTGCTTATTATTATTTTATTTATGTTGTTGTGTGCTTTCAAGTCATTTCTGACTTACGACAACCCTAAGGTGAACCTATCCTGAGGTTTTCTGGGGATGAGACTGTGTGACGCATCCTAGGTTATCCAGTGGGTTTCCACGGCTCAGCGGGGAATCAAACCCTGGTTTCCAGGGTTGTAGTCCAGTGCTCAAACCACTACACCGTGCTGGCTTGCATTTAATTTATATCCCACTTTCTATCCCAACATAGGACCCAAGGTGGCTTACAACACATTGAAACAAATTACAGCTAATAGATTTCTGTACAAAAGTTTAAGCAAACAATTGAACAATTCCATGAAAAGCATGAAGTTGAACCAGTTTAAAATACATGTAAAACTTCATTAAAAAAAATTAAAGTACAATGTGCCCATGAAAAGACCCTTTTGTGATATGAGTTAAGAGTCAAAGGACTACCTAAACCAAATGAAAAAGTCTTTGCCTGCCAGCAGAAATGAGGAGAGAGGGGGATGGCTGAGTCTCCTGGGGAGGAAAGTTCCACAGCTCAAAAGGAGCCACTGAAAACACTTTTTCCTGTGTTCTCATCAAGTGTACCTGTAACAGTGGCAGGGCTGAGGCAAATTTGGGGACACTCATATAGGCAGATACAGTCTTTCAGATAGTCTGTGTAGGACTTTTAAGGTTATAACCAGCACTTCCTGCCCAGAAAAAGACCTGTAACTAATGAAACAATTTCAACAAGGGTGTTATATATTCCCTGTAACTAGCCCCAGTCAACAGCCTGACCACAGTATTGGGATGTAATGAAGTTTCTGAACAGTTTCCAAAGGCAATCCCATATAGAGTGCATTACATAATCCAAACAAGATGCAACCAAAGTGTGTCTCACAGTAGCCAGATCTGACATCTCCAGGAATAGGTGTAGCTGGCACACTAGATTTAGGTATGCAAATACATTCCTGGTCACTGCTGGTGTTACCCTGTATTCTGAGGGTTCCGGGAGGGACACCTAAATAACCTTGCAATTACATAAATTGGGGAAATTAGTCAAGAGCACCGATTGGCAAAACGAGAGGCAGGGCAACGCAGCGGAATCTTGTAACCCAGTGTTTACGGAGTCAGGCCAAGTCAAGAAGCAGACTGGTTTGAAAGTACTGAATGATCTTTATTAAAGACAGGCACACAATGTAGGCAACACACGCATGCAGATAACTAAGGAAAATAAAGGTGTGAGTAAGATAGCGGGATTTTCAGAGGGATAGTTGATTTGGGTGGTAAAAAACCTGTCCTGAAGCCCAGAAGAAGATGGAATGCGAGGCTGGGGTTCGATGTATCTCAGCACGTGGAGCTGAGGGGAAGCTCACCAAGCGATGTGGCAGCAAGGCGGTCCGAGGAAGCGCTCAAAGTCAGGGGTTTTTATAAGGAGAATTGTGACCGCAGGCTAGGTCGGACTTGGGGAGAACAATAGATTTGGGGCGGGAGACAAAGCCTCCGAAAAGTCAGAATTTGAATGATTGAGTTACAGCCAAATTGTCAATAGGATAGCCGGTGTGCAAACGCGGAGTACTTGAGCGTTGTATAGTCCAATCATCAAGCTGCCAGCGTGGGGCTATCAATGCATCACAATAAATTGTTAGTATTATCTACTTAATTCGTTAGTTCCTGCTTTTCTACTCAACTTTACTTGTCCCATGATATTTCTCTGAATTTTATCTTGTAAGAACCTTTAATACCATGAATTATGTATTATTCCCTGTCAAGACCCCTCTCACTTCCGAAATCATCTGCCATTCTTTATAGATATCATCATCTGATTTCCCTTTTAATCTCTGTGAAACAATATCTGCATTTCTATTTTCAATAAAAGTTGCCCACCATTGTTCTGTCGTTGGTATTATATCACTTTTCCAAAGCCTTGCAAATTCAATACGGGCAGTCGAGACCATATACGGTATTATTCTCCAATATTTCTTTCTTTACCGCAGTTCCCTCTAACATGTGTGTCATATTTAACAAGTACATTTCAGGAGTCTTATCAATTTGAACCTGCAATACACCACATATTATCTTATGAATTTCATTCCAATACATTTTTGCTTTAGAACATGTCCACCACATATGAAATAGTGTGCCTGCAGTCTTTTGACACTTCCAACATTGACCTGTACCCGTCTTATAAATTGTCTTTAATTTTTTGGGTGTCATGTACCATCTATGAAATAACTTATAGTAGTTTTCTTTAAGGTTCTGAGCTACCGTGAACCTCTTTGTTCGTTGCCAACTTTGTTCCCACCATTCCAAATGAACTGGATGTCCAATGTTCTATGCCCATTGTATCATTGCTATTTTAATTGTCTCCTCCTCACATTGTTGTTGTAATATCTCTTGATATAAATGTGAAAGTAAATGAGGTGGATTTTCTCGTAAAAGCTTCAACAGATTATCTTGTTCTTTCTGTTCTATTCCTTGAATTTTCACTTCTATCTGAAATGTTTCTGATAATTGTCTGTAGGGAAACCAGCTTAACTTTATACCTTCAATTTCCAATTTCTCTCTTGATTTCATCTTAAAAACATTTGTATTTGTATTCATATTTGTTTTCTCCAATATATCTTCATATTGCAACCATTTTTCTGTATCTGACCATCTTCCAAAAAAAGCTTCTTGAGGGGAGACCCAAGTGGGTAGCTGCCTAATGTTCTTATTCTTATAATCATTCCATATTTTATATAATGATTTCCCTACAAAGTGATGCATAAAATCTTTATCAATTGTCGCTTTTCCATACAACATATAGGCATGCCACCCAATCCTTAAATCTGCTCCCTCTAAAGCCAGCATTCTCATATTTTGTAAATCCATCCAGTCCTTTATCCAAGTGAATACCGCAGCCTTAAAGTATACTTGTAAGTCCGGTAATCCAAAGCCTCCTCTTCTTGATATGTCAGTTGAGACTTTCCATTTTATTCTTGATTTTTTGCCTTGCCATATAAAATTAGTTGTATCTCTCTTCCATTGTATGAAAGGCTTAGCATTTGTAATTGTAAGAATATTTTGAAAAAGACAATTCATCTTTGATAGTACATTCATTTTTATAACAGACATTCTTCCCAGCATAGATAATCGCATTTGAGTCCATTTCTCTAAGTCTTTAGATATCTCTTTCCATTTTTTCTCATAGTTGTTTTGAAAAAGCTCATTGTTTCTCTTGGAAATCCAAACTCCCAAGTATTTTGCTTTCTGTCCTTTATTAAATCCCATTATCTGTTTGAACTCCATATCTTCTTTCTCTCTCATGTTTTTTGTTACAAACACTGTCTTATCCTTGTTTATCTTAAATCCTGAGTATTATCCATATTCTTGAATAATATTCATCAGTCCTTGTATACTGCTGAGAGGATCCTCTAGAAATAAAACCAGGTCATCCACAAATGCTTTAAGCTTATACTGATATTTCTTTATCTGACCTCCTCTTACTGTAATTTCTTCCCGTATGATACTATTAAGAATTTCTAATGTCATTATAAATAACAAAGGCGACAACGGACAGCCCTGTCTTGTTCCTCTATGAAGTTCAATCTGTTTTGTTCTCTCTCCATTAATAATCAGTCTCGCCGTTTGCTGACTATAAATTGCTTCAATCCAAGAAATGAATTTTTCTCCTGCTTGTGCCTGTTTAATAACCGTCTTCATAAATGCCCAATTGACCATATCAAAAACCTTTTCCGCGTCGACAAACACCATAGCTAATTTCTTTTCATTATGTCTTTCATAGTATTCGATTATATTTAGTACTGTCCTGATGTTATCTCGCACCGTTCTCTTCGGTAGAAATCCATTCTAGTCTTCATGTATGTTATCTTGAAGAACCTTTTTAAGTCTCTCAGCTAAAATAGCAGCAAATATCTTGTAGTCTGTATTTAAAAGTGAGATAGGTCTGTAATTCCTGACATCGGTTAAGTCTCTTCCTTCTTTAGGTATTAAAACTACGTTAGCTTCCTTCCATATATTTGGTATACCTTCTTTTCTTATCTTATTCATTGTCTTTTGTAATGGAATTGAGAGTTCATGTTCCAAAGTTTTGTAGTATTCTGCTGTAAAGCTGTCAGGTCCAGGAGATTTACCATTTTTCATATTTCTGATAGCTTCTACTATCTCCATCATCGATATTGGTTTGTTGTGAAGCCGAATTATTGATATCAAAGATATCTTTTTATATCCCCAAAGCTCGGGCTAGCCAGGGCAGTAACACTGGAACCTGGGCATCTGTGCTTAGATCTGACTCCACACCCAAGTTGTAAATTCGAGATGTCAGGGAAGTCTAACGCTATTCTCTGTTCCCTGGCCTGTCTGGATTAAACTTCAATGTGTGCACCCTCATGTCTTCCATTACTGAGAGTAGGCACTTGTTTAGTATTAAAACAGATTCCTTGGAGTTATATGGAAAGGATAGGTAGAGTTGGGTATCATCTTCTGGCAACCTTCACCAGTGGTTATGCCAGCTAGGTTTCATGGGAAAGAAAGGAATGAAAGTGGCAAATACAGAGATGTTTCAGTTCCCCTTTCCCCTATGCCCTTTCCTTGGAAAATTACACCACCCACAGAGGCTGGAAATGTTACTCTTTTGGACGATAGTGCTCAGGATTCCCAACCAGCATGGCCACTGTCCGTGCTGGCTAGGAGACTGTGGGAGCGGTAGTCCAAACTGTACCCATTTACTGCTTAATCAGTGATTTGGGAAAATACGTTCATCATTACGTGAAGCCAAAGATTCTAAGTTTTAATCTCCCCCACCATTTTAAAGTATATGTCAAAATCTAGTAAAAGGTAAGCAGTTTTAAACACCATTGATTTCAATGGGCATTGCATAAATATGTGTTCTACAGTCCCATTAATAGCAGAGAGGCATAGCCCATAGGCAGACATGGGGCATCTGTGACATATGTGTGTGGAAGTGTCGTTTATGTGTGCATATGTTTCTTTCTGGTTGGAACACAGGGAGCTGTTCTGCAGTCCTTTGTGCCCTGTTCAGTACCTCCCTCTCAGTCGCTATCAAGCTCTGTGAGAGGCTACTGTGGCTATTGCTTGCTGGTGTTGAGGGGAGGGAGAGACAATGAAGAAACAGCTGGTCTAGGCTCCAGGGGGAAAAGAAAAAAAATACCATTTGTAACTGCATCCTCATTTCTTTCCCCGTCTGAGTCAGGATCAGTTGCTTTTTACTTGTGTGAATTGCTAGTGGCTAGTTCAGACTAAATTCAGACTAAATCCAAGAGTGGAGTCACCATTCCACTGACATGGAAGTTACCAGCTGCCACTTAGTTGCTAATAATTTATTTTCTGTGTGGAAGAGAGAACTGAAGCTGACTTCCTCACCCAAAGTTGTAATGTCATGTGTCTCAGCTGTTCTGGCAGTGATGTCCTAGTTTTTTCCATGTCTGCAAAGGGGAGCATCACGCATATTCAACTGTGTTTTCATAGGCATTGTTAAGAAATATGGTTCCACTTGCCTGCATACAGTTGCCTCGCCTGCTTGTATACTAAGCACCTACATATTGGATTTGTTGTTGTTCAACCCTGTGTGCAAAGGAAAATACCGATAATCCCAAGGGTAAAAGAATCAGAGACCACAGATAAGGTCCTTGAAAGCAGTAGTTTCTTTTATTAAAGAAGAATTAAAAGTGAATTTAAATAGCACCTCAGGAAAATTAGAATTGTACATTGAAGAGATATTTAACATAAAGAAGGTTAAAGGACAGGAGACATTTAAAAACTAGTGGTATGGCTGGAGACAGCAAAATGCATAGGAAATGCTATGTGTGAGGGAGAAAATGTAAGCGAGAGAGAGAGAGAGGGAGCTTTTACTGAGAAAAGTCAGGGGTCTGTATCAAACATCATTATTGTACTAGCACAAGTCCTGTTGAGGTAGGAGTTGGCAACATCCAATACAGTTTTTGAGAGGCAATTGGTCCCACAAATTGTAGTGCAGGCTAGTTGCACAAGTGCTTATGTGGTAGTGTGATCCAGGACAATTGTCCTAACAGGAACTTTCACTCTGTTAGTGTTACATTGGATTTCACTCAATGATCTCTATCTATTTTAAGGGATTAGATCTTTGGTGAGGAGAAGGTATACAAAATGAGCATATGACGATGTAATTAAAACTATTAAAAATAACACTTGGTACACTAAACTTGCATCCAATTTCAGATTGTTACAGACAATATTTCTATTAAACAAAAGAATAGAGAAAAGCTAATCAAACCAGAATGTATTTGTCTATAAACTTAGGATATAGTTTTAGGAGCTGAATAGTAAACATGCTTTGCTAAGAGTTTTGCACGTGTGTTTCGTGGGCAGCTAGGGGGCTAAGCGCTTTCTGTAGACGGAGAGGTTGTATCACTGGAGGCTTTTGTTTTTGGAAACAGATCTCTTAAGAGGAAGAGAGAGGTCCTGTGTCTGTACTTCACCACTGCTTGGTTTGAGATAGCTGCTGTGTGTCTTTACTATTCATTTTTCTTGAAAGTAACCTGCAAGCGCAGTTTAGTAGCAACATCGCCACAATACATTGGGCTGTAGAATCTAAGCCCTTCCAAATGAATCTGAAGCTGACCATGTGTGAAATGGAAGAAATCTAACCTATTTGGTTCCACAACATAAACTGTTCTGTTATGCTGAAAGTAGGAGGACATTTAGGTTTTAAATACATAATTTTTTAGTGATAGACTTGGGATCATTTACAAACATTTTTAGGACAACCCACACAAATGAGGGAATCCTTGCTGGGGTTTTTATCTGCAGTCCTCTTTCTGTCTTGCTTGCTTCTACATAAACCCAGTTAAGCATTTGGATTAAAGCCTGCTTAGTGATGAAACCACTGGCATGAGACTGGTTTGAAGCACAGTACTTCAGTTAAATTGCTTTGCAGATTGCAACCGCCATTTCAGGCTGCAAGTGATCTCTGGAACTCATAACAAATATTCCTGCTTTCACTTTTCATAATGACAAAGGGGTCTATTTTACTAAAATAGAACAGGTTCTAATATATTCTGAACTGGTTTTGCTGGTCTCTTAAGTATAGCTATAAAATACTGCACGCAAACTCCATAGAAAATGTGCTTCTTTGTAATGAAGTGTCTATTTAAGTCAGTGTTGGTAGCTGTCAGTTGGCACACTGGAGAATTAAAACTGGAATCATAGCTCTCCTGGTTTACTCTTTTAGATTGTAAGAGTAGGAATTAACGAAGGATACACTCTTATTGGCAGAATTCGGAACTGGGCTTGGCAAACAAATGTTTTTTGGTGACAGCAAACGTGTCAACAACAAGGTCTCTGTGCCAAGAGTTTGTAAAATGTTAAGTTGACACTGATTGGAACCACCCCTTCTCCTTTGAATCAGTGGGTGAGATTTTATGCTCCCCCTCCACACCCATTAGCCCAGTTCCACCTGCGTGAGCCTTGGGCAAATTGTATTTGTTGCATGTTTAACAAGGCAATTAATGAGTCAGCTTTTCCTCAAGAGTCTGCTGAGCTGCATGTTCAACAGGGAGTTGTGAAGTTGTATATAGTGCAAATGATGGCCCAACCCACCCTTCTCATAGTGTTTTTATTCTAAGGAGTGGTCAGAGATATTGAACAACCAAGCAGTTCTTGGTATAGCGAGCCTCTGCTGTGAGTTGTGTAGTGATGGCCTCCTCCTCCTCCTCCAGCAACATTTGTATGCAAGTGCAGTAGGTCCATAGGGCTGCCTGCCATAGTTTGTTGCCTTTGGCATTGCTGTCACTCTTACTGCCCATGCAGAGGGGTCTTGGATACCTCCCTTCTGGGATTGTAAGACTGTCAAACTGGTGATGGATCAGTCCATTTGAGGAGTGGTTTGGCCCTAATGGATCATGGCTAAAGTTACCCTCCCCTGAGCTACGATATCTAAATGAGATTTCTTTTTTCAGAGTTGACTGATCGTACTGAGGACAGGCAGCAGCAGAGGGCTATTGCCATTAAAGACTGTTGGTAAACATCCCAGAGATCTCTGGCTGGGCATGACTGTAAACAGAATGTTTCACTAGACAGGTCTTTGTTCTGAATGAACAAGGTAGCCCCATGGACCCACTGTACTTGCACACAGTTGCAATCATTATTTCCAGGTTTGTTGCAGTTCCTGTGTAGTTTTCCGCCTTTGTATTTTGCTCTCAGAAGGATATTTGTTTGTGTATTTATCCTTGGAAACACCAACAGAGACCTCTCTGGCGTTTTAAAGAGTAAGACAAATGTACTTTTGTATAAGCTATTGTTAGTGAGAGGCTGCTTTCTAAAAAGGTCTCTTTGTCTTGTTCTTTAATCTTAACATTTGGGTGTGCATATGCTGAGATTCTTTTTTTTTTTAAACATTCTTTTTTATTAAGCAAAACAAATGTTAGTAGACTGTTATTTGCATAAAATACGTAATCATTAAACATAGTTTACACTTTTTGTTTTTAACCTTTATACACTTGTGATCTGCAACTGTATATAACTATTAAATATTAAACTATAAAATATAGATATTCATAGTATGAATCAATATTAATGATACAGTCCAAAATTATTAGTAACGTTAGTTTTCATGTTACTTAAAATACAAAAAAACAAACAAAAAAACAGAACAAAAAAAACAACAGAATTATTAACTTCCGCTGATATGAACTCCTACACTTGTTAACCATTAAATTAAGATTCACGTCATATTACATATACTCCTCTCCTTGTAAATTCCTTTAGTTTTCTCTGTATTTATTAGTATTGTTCCTTTTACCATTATCTCAATAACTATTTATTCTACTTATACCTCTGATACATAGTTGATTTTTCTAATTAAATCTGATTGTATATTTTCTTTAACACCCGCTTTATGTTCTTAATTAGTCTTGAATATTATTTGTATTCTATAGTTGTATACCCTGTCTACAACTTAGAAACTTTGTTACGGGGTCCCATTCTCTCAGTACGTCATCGGATTTCTCTTTAATTTTTATAGTAAGTCAGTCATTTCCTTTCCTTTCTATTGTTTTCATCATCCATTGTTCTGTAGTTGGGGCTTCTTTATTTTTCCATCCTTTTGCTATTAAAATTCTGGCGGCAGTAATAAGATATAATAAGATCCTCCAATATTTCTTTGAGATTTTGGGATCTATAATTTGAGCCATGTTTAACAGATAAATTTCTGGTCTTAAGGGAATTTGAGTTTTAAATATATCCATCGTATTTTTGTTTACCTCTTTCCAAAATTTATTGATTTTTTGGCAATTCCACCACATGCGTATGAATGTTCCGACTTTTTCCTGGCATTTCCAACATTTGTTATGTTGTGTATTATACATTTTTTGAATTTTAGCAGGTGTTATATACCATTTGTAGAACATCTTTATGTAGTTTTCTTTTAGGTCCTGAGCTAACGTAAAATTTTGTGTTAATTTCCATGATATTCCATGAGATATGTAATTCTGATGGGAAGAATTCTGTATACAAAGATCTTTCCCAGAGAGGGAAGTTAACTGAAAATAGAAGAGATATAATGAGACTGAGGATCTGGCTTTAAGAATTTTAAAAGTATTTTACAAGGAGCTTCTTGAGTTACCCATTGTTACCCTGTGTACTGGGGGTCCCGGGATGGACACCAAAATGTGCTCAACTAAAGGTGGGGAAGATTAGCTCAGAGCACTGCTTAGCATTACAAGAGGCAGGGTAACGTAGCGAGATCTTGAACCCTATGTCTACGGGGTCAGACCGAGTCAAGGAGCACACAAAAGTTGAAACAATAAATGATGTTTTATTAAATACACAAGCAAAACAGTGTATGCGACACACTCACACAAGATAACTAAAGAAATAAAGGTTGGAGTGGTATAGAGGGATTTTTAGAGAGATTGCTGGTTTGGGTGATACTTCACCTGTCCTGAAGCCCAGAAAAATGGAGAGCGAGGCTGGGGTGCAATGTAGCTCAGCACGTGGAGCTGAGGGGAGGCTCGCCAAGCAAAGCGGCAGCAAGGCGGGATGAAACTCGGGAGCTATCCAATGAGGGTCTCGGAATCAAGGGTTTTTATAAGGAGAATGTGACTCAGGCTATGCCGTACTTGGGGGAAAACAATAGATTTGGAGTTGGAGACAAAGCCTCCGAAAGGTCACAATCTGAATGACTGAGTTATCACAGAGGTTCTCAATAGAGTAGCCAGTATGCAAACGCAGAGTACTTGGGTATCGCATAGTTTACCCATCAAGCTGCCATCGCGGGGCAGAGGCTCTTTTGTAAGTTGTGTGCATACATAATTAGAGTACTTGCCTGGAGGTCTCCTAAAGCAGCGAGTCAGCTATTCCTGGCCCGCCTGTATTGTTGTTTGAATATTACGGCAATTAATGGCTGAGCTTGTTTACGTGCTTGTCCGGTGGCCTCGCAGGAATGTGGAAGGAGAATACAGAAGTGAAGCCGAATTGTGATATCAAAAGGATATCTTTTAATATCCCCAAAGCTCGGACTAGCCAGGGCAGTAACACCATAGAGTTCCAAACGGCCTTCAAATGTATCCTTTTCTTTTCTTAAGTGAAATCTGGGATGCTTTTTGATTGATCTTAGATTCCAAAAGCTTATGGGGAGTATGCATTGGGGATATTCCTTCGGTCCTAATCCATTTTAGAAATACTGATTCTGTAAAAGCAAGTTGGCAACAGAAATTCCACCCTCCCTGATTTTTTTTACATCAAAATGTCAGGAAAATCAACACAATTCTCACATATACCTGAAGAGCATTTCAATTCTTTTGACCATAGTCGAAAGATAATAGTCAAAAGAATCTGCTGGCTCGCACCATCCATTTGGCAGGCAGGTAATAAGCAGTGAATGTACCTGATGGCTCTGCAGCTTTTGGGGGGGGGGGGGCAGGGGTAGGAAATCAAGTAAAGTGCTCCTCCAAAAGAGATGGCAATATTTATCAGACCACTGCAAGTTATTGCGAGAGTCATTCGTGTTCCCAAGAGTGTGCCAAAGTGCCCCTGTTAATTCCCCACAATTGCCACTGCTAGTTCTGTGCCTCTGAGTATCATTTGCCCAGCAATCAGCAGCTCAGATGTAATCATTCCTTTCACAGTGAAATGGGCATTTATTTATTTATTTATTTATTTATTTATTTGGCCAGTCTACCCACCCCTCCTCCCTCCAACCCCTTCTCAAACTTTGACTTAATATTGACCTTCATCAGCCAGGCAAGATCCCTCCTTGTGCAACTGGAGATGTCTGGCTCCAGAATTCTCAACTAACATGTTAAGCTATGTGTTTTAATAACAATATTCTTTATTTTAAGAAAACCTCATTATAGGCCATTTCCGCACTAGACTGTTATAGTGCCATTATTCCATTTTCAACATCCTATGGAATCCTGGGGGTTGCAGTTTATTGGGACTGAGAGCTAAATTTGCTCCAAAGTATCCACATGTAGACTACAGCCAAGAACATACATAATCCTGGTAGAGTTACATACTCGCAATCACGGCTAGACCGTATTACTGAATACAGAGCAGTTAGAAATCTGTAACTTCAGGTTATGAATCCTCTTAGTACAGAATGGCTGAGCTATCTTTTTTTCAGATACATTTTCCTGGAGATGTCAATTTTTTATAATTAAAAACAACAACATGGTGAGAACGTATCATAGTGGTAGAACAGACAGAGAAGCCCTTACCTTCTCTAGTTATGAGATTTCCGATCAAAGTATCACAGATGATTTTCCCTCTGTTCCTGGAGTAACTACCTCCATTCTGGCTCCTTCCAGATGTATGAGATTTACAGCTCCTAATGTCTGCTGAACTCAATGAGGCGTACTTCAGAGTACACCCATGCTATTATTTATCATTTATTATTTTTTATTTTATTTATAAAATTTATGTACAGTTTAGGACCAGGTGAATGTGAAAGGCCATTTCCTGCTGTGTAAAGTTGCCTGCATTTTGGGATATTCAGAGGACGTTCTTTTCTTGGTCCCACTGTCCAGAGGGGCATGTTTGCTGATATTATGAGAGAGGATTTCTGGTGGTCATTCCTAGGATCTAAAAATTCTCTGCTGAGGGAGGGTAAGCTGCCTGTCTCCGCTGTTCTTCGGCTGACTGGAAGAGACCTTTCTATTCTGACAGGCCTTTAGCTTTTAAACTGGGGTGCTGCTGAAAGAGGCTCTGACAGGTCGATGCTATTGTTTATTGATAGGTTTTAACTCTTTTTACTATTAGCCACTGTACCATTTTTTAAACAGTAAAGCAGGATATAAATATAATCAACAAACCAAACAAATGGTTGTGTGGCTGTTAATACAGAAATGAACAAACTTGTCCATTTTGGTTTCTCTTGGTCTTTATTTTTTTTAACCTTTTAGTTTCTTCCTTCTTGTTTCTGCATCAGTTAGTGACCTTTTTCAAAAGTTCAGGACAGAATTTTGTGTGCATTTTCTTATGCATTTCTCCTAAGTTATACACTTTCATCTACACTTCTGCCTCATATACACATTTTTGCAAGCAGCGTTCCCTCACATAATGCTTTCACCAATATATGCATTGCAAAAACTGAAGTAGTGTGACTACTTCACATTGTGAACTATAGATTTATGAGTTCATATACGTGTGAAATTCTCCTGGTCTCACTGATAATTTGCCAATGACTAATGCTTTAGGATGTCCATAACATTTTTCACTGTGAATATTGCCATTCAACAATTTGTGAACATCCACTGTAACATCGATACATAGCTTTTTTTGCTCCGAAGGATCAGTATAATACAAGACTGTAGGAAAGCAGATATAAAAGAGAACAAGTAAATAGTTTGCCTGTTAACAAGTGGAATCCAGAATTATAATGATTTTGGTTTGAAAAAGCAATCTCAATCATTAACTTCTGCATTAAAATTTAATGCTTAATTTGTTTTGATTGAGTTTTTAATGTGAATTAGTGAGGATGGCACAATTAAAGGCACCAAGAACATATAATTATGCTCCTAGAATTATATTGTAATGATTTTACTAAAGTCTCTTCCACACTACACAATTACAGAATTTTGTGCCACTTTAAAGTGCCATGGTTGCATCCAACAGAACCCTGAGATCTGTAGTTTGGTGAGGCACTAGAGCTTTCTGGCAGAAAACTCAAAGCAACTCATCAAACTAGGATTTGGCATGTAGCATGAAAATGCTGTAATTGTATAGTGTGAAACAGACCCAGTTTAACGAATAAATTAAGTAATCCTTCCCTTATAGACATCTGCTTTATACCCATCTATTTTAGAAAGGGGCACACAACGATCTTCCCCAAGTTGATGCCTTCCAGATTTGTTGGACAATAACTTCCACCATTCCCAGACAGCTTGTTGGTCATGATGTCTGGGGATGAAGGATGTTATAATCCAAACCTTCTGGATTCCAGATAGGGGGAAGTTGATGTACAATGTGTTTTGGGGAATATTTACAACCTTTCTAATAATGAGTTGATGGATATTCATGTAAAAATGAAATATTCATGCACAAATGAAATATTCATGCACTGTTTCTCTTTTTCAAAGTGGCTTTTTCTAAGTACAACTTTGCTTAGACACAAATATGGTCGTCCAATCAGACTAATGAATACCCTGGCTGTTGTGCTAGATGTTATTAAATCAAACATCCTTGACAAATATTGAACAGTGATGAGTAGCACAATTACTGTCATGCTGCACAGGTACAAAGGCAACGTAGTTTTTTGTAAATAATCTTAACATCATAACAGCTCACTCTGCAATGAAAGGAAGCCCAAATAAGTAAGTCTACATTTTCCTTAATCTTCAAAAAATTTATTGTACATGCAAATTTACCGCTTTTGACCTATTTTGTTGGAAGCATATTTGAAATCATGATGTATAAATCTAACTGCTTGACTTGCGTTTTTGTTATTTCACTCAAACATGCTGAGACAGAACAGGGGATACACCATGGATCATGTTAATGCAGCTGAATTTACTTCTGGATTATTCATAATTTTTTCTTGATGACAACTGGACAGCTTTTGGGATCACTGACACTTGAAGCTGCATTATATTCCCATGGAAAAGGGCATGGTCTTTCTAGGTTGATGCCATTAACTAGAATTCTTAGTAGTCAAAAGGTGTCATTACCAGACTGTACCACACACTTTTGTCACTTATCTCTCAGCCTATCCAGACTGCTGCAGCAATGTGCAATGGTCTCCCATGAAGTTCAGCTATCTTGTCCAGGGGTAGAAAATTGGTAATGAATGCCTAAATGCAATTGCTAGTCCTAACTAGAATAGATTCATGATAGTAAGTAAATACTTATGTAAATCCCATCGATTCAGCCACGGTTGGGACACACAGTTAGATTTAAGTCCACTGCTGTATCATCAGTGCCAGTCCTTTGAAAGAGTTAGGTCTAGCTACTGGAATATTAACATTCAAAGTGATGGAGACATTCATTACATGATTCTCATACACTGTTGAAACAGAATGGTGAACCATAGGACTGGGCTTTGAACGTGTGATCAATGCTTATCTATTTTAATTTTATTTATTCAAATTTTGTATATTGTACTTTCAGACCTAATGTGACAAAGAATTCATTTTAAAATGTCATTTTAAAAAAAAGAGAACACAAAATGAAGTACTATAAAAACAGCATGAGAACCAGCATGATGTAGTAGTTTGAACATTGGACTGCAATCCTGGAGACCAGGGTTTGATTCTCTGCTCAGCTATGGAAACTCATTGTGTGACCTCAGACATGTCATACACTCTCAGCCTCCAGAAGACCTCATGATAGGTTTACTTTAGGGTCACCATAAGTGAGAAATGACTTGAAGGCACAGAACAACAATAAAAACAGTGTAACAAGAATAATCAGAAGGAGCAAAAGTAAGATTTATGCCCCTCTAGAATCATAGAATCATAGAGTTGGAAGAGACCTCAGTGGCCATTGAGTCTAACCCCCTGCTATGCAGGAACACCCATCAAAGCATTCCCAACAGATGGCCATCCAGCCTCTGCTTAGAAACCTCCAAAGAAGGAGACTCCACCACACTCCAAGGCAGCATATTCCACTGCCGGACAGCTCTGACCGTCAGGAAGTTCTTCCTGAGGTTCAAGTGGAATCTCCTTTCCTGCAGCTTGAATCCTTTGCTCCTTGTCCTAGTCTCTGGAGCAGCAGAGAACAAGTCCGCTCTCTCCTCAACATGACATCCCTTCAAATATTTAAACATGGCTATCATGTCCCCCCTTCACCTTCTCTTCTGCAGACTAAACAAACCCAGCTCCCCAAGGCGCTCTTCATAGGGCATGGCTTCCAGACCCTTCACCGTTTTGGTCACCCTCCTCTGGACATGTTCCAGCTTGTCGACATCCTTCTTGAATTGAGGTGCCCAGAACTGGACACAGTATTCCAAATGAGGCCTAACCAATGCAGAATAGAGTGGTACCATTACCTCCCTTGATCTAGACATCATACTCCTATTGATGCAACCAAGAATCGTGTTGGCTTTCTTGGCTGCCGCATCACACTGCTGAGTCATGTTCAGTTTGTGATCTACCAAGACTCCTAGAACCCTTTCACATGTACTGCTATCCAGCCACGTGTCCCCCTTCCTATATTTGTGTCTTTCATTTTTTCTGCCTAAGTGCAGGACCTTACATTTATCTCTGTTGAAATTCATTTTGTTAGCTTTGGCCCAGCTCTCCAATCTGTCAAGGTCGTTTTGAAATTTGATCCTGTCCTCTGGTGTATTAGCAACCCCTCCCAATTTGGTATCATCTGCAAATTTGATCAGCACGCCCTCCGCTCTTTCATCCAAGTCATTGATGAAGATGTTGAATAGCACTGAGCCCAGGACAGAACCCTGTGGCACCCCACTTGTCACTTCTCTCCAGGATGAAAAGCAGCCATTGGTGATCACTCTTTGGGTGCGGTTGGTCAACCAATTACAAATCCACCTAACAGTAGCCCTGACCAGCCCGCATTTTACTAGCTTCTTTGCAAGAATGTCATGTGGAACTTTGTCAAAGGCCTTACTGAGGTCAAGATATGCTATGTCTACAGCATTCCCTTCCTCTATCAAGCCTGTAACTCTATCATAAAAAGAGATAAGATTAGTCTGGCATGACTTATTTCAGAGAAATCCATGCTAGCTTTTAGTGATTACAGCACTGCTTTCTATGTAATTACAAACTGACTGTTTAATGATCTACTTTAGGATCTTTCCTGGAATTGATGTCAGGCTGACCGGGTGATAATTGTTAGGGTCCTCTTTTTTCCCCTTCTTGAAGATGGGGATGACATTTGCCCTCATCCAGTCTGCTGGGACTTCTCCTGTTCTCCAAGAGTTCTCAAAGATTATTGCAAGTGGTTCAGAAATGACTTCTGCCAGCTCTTTTAATATCCTTGGATGTAATTCATCTGGCCCTGGGGAGTTAAATTCATCAAGTTTAGCCAGATATTCCTGTACTACTTCTCTACTTATTCTGTGCTGCATTTCCCCCCCTTCCTCACCTGTTCCCCACGCCCCAGGTTGAGTACTTCTATCCTTCTGGGAGAAAACTGAGGCAAAGAAGGTGTCCCCCCCCCCCCGTTATTAATTGGTCACCTTCTCCACTCAGTGATCCTATCATTTCCTTGTTTTTCCTTTTGCTGCGGACATATCTAAAAAAGCCTTTTTTATTGTTTTTGATGTCTCTGGCAAGCCTGAGTTCATTCTGCGCTTTAGCTTTTCTGACCTTCTCCCTACATCTCCTGGCTATTTGCTTGAATTCCTCTTTGGTGGTTTCACCATTTTTCCATTTCCTGTACATGTTTCTTTCAACACTTAGCTCAGCTGAGAGTTCTTCAATCAACCATTCCGGTTTCTTTAGAGACCTTCCGTTTTTCCTCCTTATTGGCACAGTTTTCAATTGTGCCTTTAGTATCTCACTTTTAAGAAACTCCCATGCATCAGGAACTCCCTTCTCATTTAGTATTCTTGACCACGGGATTTCAGCAAGTAACTCCCTAAGTTTAGAGAAATCAGCTTTCTTAAAGTTTAGGATGCATGTCTGGCTACACTTGGCTTCTCCTTCCCACTGAATGACAAACTCCAAAAGAGCATGGTCACTCCCTCCTAAAGATTCCACCACTTCCACCTCATTAACTAGGTCATCCCTGTTGGTCAGGATCAAATCTAAAATAGCTGATCCCCTTGTTGCCTCTTCCACCTTCTGGACCATGAAATTGTCTGCAAGGCAAGTGAGGAACCTGTTGGACCTTGTGGTCTTTGCAGAATTTGACTGCCAACAAATATCAGGATAATTGAAATCTCCCATTAACACTGCATCTCTCCTTTTTTAATGTGTGGCCATCTGCTCCAGGAAGGCCTCATCCATGTCCTCAGGCTGGCCCGGAGGCCTGTAGCAAACCCCCACAATCGCATCCCTATTGTTTCTCACTCCCTTAATTCTTACCCAGATGCTCTTGACTTGGCTTCCTGGCTTTAAGTCCTGGATCTCTTCACAAGTGAAAACATCCTTGACATATGAGGCTACTCCTCCTCCTTTCTCGTTTGGTCTATTTCTGCATAATAGGTTATACCCCCCTATTCCTACCTTCCAATCGTGAGATTCATCCCACCAGGTTTCAGTGATGCCTATTAAATCATATTTATTTTGTTGTACTACGAGTTGGAGTTAATCTTGTTTATTCCCCATGCTCTGTCCATTAGTGTAGAGACACTTGAGACGATATGCCCTTTGTGGAATTCCTGTACTAAAGTTACTTTCCCTTTCCCTGTTGGTCTCTAGTTCTACTTGGCCTGCCCTATCCATATCATCTGGGCTATTTTTCACAGTACTCACTGAATCCTTTCCCAGAATAATACTGTCCCCCTCCCCAGTCAAACTCAATTTAAAGACCTCCTGATCTGTTTTGCGAGACTGTTAGCAAAAACATTCCGGTCGACGGTTGTAAGGTGCAGGTCATCCCTTGCCAGAAGACCATCTCTGTGAAAATGGAGACCAAGATTCAAAAATCTGAATCACTCTTGGCGGCACCATCTTCAGAGCCAGTTGTTGATCTCCTCTATTCTTCTTTCCCTTCATGGGCCATGTCCTTGCACCGGGAGAAGAGATGACATGACAAGCTGCACACGAAGGTCCTTCAGCTTCCTACCCACAAGCTCATAATCCTTCGTGATGCGGTGAAAGCTGCGCTTCGCCATGTCATTGATTCTGACCTGAACCAAAAGGAGGGGTTTACGGTCAGTGGGCTTGACCAGTCTGGTTAGCCTCTCCGTTATGTCATTGATTTTGGCCCCAGGGAGACAGCACACCTCACGATCGATTCTATCTGGCTTGCAAATGACCAGTTCCATTCCTCTCAACAAAGAGTCCCCAACCACTAGAACTCGTCTCCTCTGAGGCTTGTCCGGGGTTACTCAACGAGCAGATTCCCTCACGGCCACCTGAACTTTCTGTTTGTGCTGAGAGTGTTGGTGCTGATGCTGTTGGATGCTGTTCTGCTGGTGTTGGGGCCTGTTGTTGATGTTTGATTTCCTCGGGATGACATTCCATGACCTCTTCCTGCTGTTCCACTTTGTCATTAATAAAGTCAAGAACTTGGAAGCGATTCTGTAGCTCGAGAGTCTCCGTATGACACCTTGGCTTTCTACTTCTGCGTGTCACATTCCTCCAAGCGTCCGTCTCCCTGTTTCGTAAACTGGCTTCTTTGTCCACTAGCTCCTCCGTGCATTCCATCTTCAAAAAGGCCCTATCCAAGAATTCCTCTCCCTGCCTAATAATGTGAAAATTTGAAATGCGTGCCTCCAGCTGTTGAACCTTCTCCTCTAAGAGAGTGACCAGCTTGCATTTGCTGCAGGTGTACCCAAGGATGCCTTGCAGCAGGAAAAGAAACATGCCACAGCTGTGGCAGGTGACTGCAGCAGCTCCCTCCCCCTCCATACCTGATAGTTTAGATAGTTAAATTGAAAAAGGTAAAACTGTGCTTTGCCTTCAAAGTCCCCTGGTAAAATCTATGTCAACCCCCTGTTTGCTAAGTTCTTATTGTCAGCCTACCAAGAGAGAAGGTGCAATTCTATAGTAGTTATAGGTACTCCCTCAAGTTCCAACCCTACCTAGATGTTGTGGACAGGCAGATTGAGTCTGGATGGGTTCAAGGAAGAAGCAATTAATTCTTGCTAAGGTTAGGTAGTAAAGTGAAAGTGCATGCGCCGAAGACGCGTGTCACTGGGAGCAGAGATAAAGAGCTGCTAGCTCCTCCCCCTAGCTCGTCAGTGAGTCAGCTGGGACTAACAGCTGCTAGCTTCTCCCTCTAGCTAGTCAGTGCTCAGGGAGACCACAGGGCCAGAGAAAACAGACAAACAAACACACAAGCAAACAATCAAACACAGTCCCAGAAGCCTGGAAAAGGCATCCAGTCAAGATGTCTTCTCAGACATAGCCCATCTTCTGCTCTCTCTTTTATGGCATATAAAAGGATTCGTTCACAAGCACAATGAAATTTTTTTTTTTAAATCACTGGGTTTTCCTTCATCCTCCCTCTGTCCTATTGCACTGCACTCATTTTCATCAGAGGGCAACAAAATAAAAGGAGTGCTTTGTTGGATCAGACCAAAAAGGCATTTATTTACAAGAAGAAGGAATGGATATTTTTCTGCCAGTTTCACATATATTTATTCACAAGTTCAGTTCGTCCACTTTCAATATCATTTCACATTTTTTTTTTAAAAAACCTTCAATAATATATTTTGAGAAAAGATATATTTTGAGTTTTTTTAAATTTGAGAATGGATTTTTAAATATTAGGGATGGGCCAACCGAATCCACGAATCCTCGATTCCTCGAATCCCTGGGGAGGATTCGAGATTTGCGAATCCGAATCCCTGGGCCAAAACAGGAGAGTTGAATCTTTCGGATCCGTGCATGCCCCAGGGCCTGAGTGCCCCAGATCAGGGCTGCACGGGTGTGTGAGGCCGGCAAGAGCCAATTTCCTGCATGCCTGGAGGCCTGAGCCGGCGTGAGAGCCCCGGATCAGGCCCGTGCAGGCACTCGGGGCTGGCGAGAGCCATTTTCCTGCATGCCTGGAAGCCTGAGCCGGCGCGAGAGCCCTGGATCAGGCCCGTGTGGGCGCACAGGGCCAGTGGATCAAGCTCGCTCCTGCTGCCTGCCCCTGTGGCTGCCTCCCTCTGCAAGGTAATTATTCTCTTCTTCCTATTCTTTTGACTTGAGACTGGAGGGTAGGAATTGAGACTGGACTAGAGGCTGGTGTTTGTTTTTGTTAAGTGCCTTCCTTGTTTTAGGACTTGGGAATGGACATCAGGGTAGAGAATTGAGACTGGGCTGGTGTTTTTGTGTTTTTAACGTGCCTTCCTTGTTGCAGGACTTGACTGGAAAATACAGTGATCTTGAGATTTCAAGGACAGCTGAAGAAGATTGCTTTGCATGGCTCCTTTCAAAGCTCTTTCATACACGATTCTGGGGTTTGTAGTTGGACAAGGTGTCAGAGCCTTCTCTGCCAAAGTGTGCTAGTGCATCATTAAACTACAAACCCCAGGATGTCATAAGGAGCTATACAAAGAAAAATCCAGTTTTGACCTGGATTATCTCTGTACTGTAGTATGTGGCCCTGTTTACACAGGCAGGAAAATGTGGGATTAATAATCCACATTTTCCTGCTTGTGTAGAAAGGGCCTTCATGTCATTTTCAATTTGGCGAGATCCTAAGGCAAAACTATGACAATTGTCCTGGCCAGATTTCTTCAGAGGCAGGTTTGCCTTTGCCTAGGCTTTTGCTGAGAGAGTGTGTCTTTCCCAAGATTATCCTTGCCCTTTTTTGGTTTTTGTTTTGTTTTGTAATAGTCAACCCAAGAGTCAACTCTAACATCTGGAGCTACTTCCAGATTACATGTAATTCTTAATAAGAAGTATATGGGTATGTTTTCCTGAAAGTGAAAACTTTGATTTAATTTGTTTTTCATTAAACAAAGATGTCAAATTCTGCTTCAAAACACTTTTCAGTAGAAGTGCTTTGTTTCCCTTGTTTTTTAAACCTTTTTGTGAAAAAGGATTCAAAAGATTAGAGATTTGTGAGATTCGTGGATTCGCAGAACCTTCCAGGGATTCGGGTCCAGATTCGGAAAATTCTGGATTTGTCCCATCTCTATTAAATATATATTTTATTGAATATATAGAACAAAAAACAAAAACAAAAAACAAAAACAAAAAAGAAAGAACACAACATGCAATAACCAATTCAGGCAAATAACAAATACAGACAAATATTAAAAAATACTAACAATATAGTAAACAAAAAAGACATACAGAACTAAACTATTTAAATTAGACTATCTAAACTATGATAATTAAACAATGAACAACAAATCCAACTATCTAAACTAAATAAACAAATAACTAACAAAAGTCAAATACTAAAACATAATTAAAGGATGGTTCTCGCTCCAGTTATCAACTACGGAAAGTAATCTATATAAGCCCTAGCATAGTAAAACAAGTATATTTAAAATTAACATTTGTTGGTTAGTCTTATTGTTCTAATAAGTTGAGAATGGCTTAATAACATTTGGGGTAAGAGCTTGTAAGGAACTTTCCTGGACTATAGTCCTCAGGACTCCTTCCCCTCTCCAGCAAGGGGACTGCCTATAAATGCTGGAGAGATTGAAAGAAAGAATGAAGGGAAGAAATACCTTCTCAAGTTCTTGTTCAGAGTACTGTGAAATCTGAAGGACAACCACATTCTTATCAGTAAATTATTTCAGGCCATGCAGATTAAGTTAATTCACTTTGAAAGACGAACCGCATGAAACCTATGATTTCCAGGAAGGGCTAGTAATTTTCTTCTAGACAGCAAAAACAAGGCATACGGGAATAACACTGTTCGGTTTGTTCCAGAACTTGGCACTTTGAGACATGCTACCTCAAAACATAAAGGTCTGTTTGACTGTTATAGCTAACCAAGTTGAATATGTGTAACACTTTTTTTTAAGCAGCTGTAGCTCAGGGATCACTCGTTTATTTATTTGGTCATTTCATTCATATCCCACCTTTCTCTCAAGATGGAGCCCAAGGTGACTCACAATCTGAGTTAAAACAATCTAAAGTTAAAAAACAATGGCTAGGACAAATCTTAAAAATTATACAATCATGTTAATTTAGAGCAGTTTTTAAATTGTTTTAAAGCCTGTTAAATATAATGATAGGTTAAAAGAAATGCATGAGCCAATGGAGTCATCCTGCCTGCCCCTGTTTATCAGTGCTTCCATTACTTGTCATTACATTACATTGCAACAGCCTGAATAGGACAGCCCTGCTATGAGGGGCCTTGTATTTGTGGAGAGGCCATGAAGGAGGTGGAGCTTATCTGCTCCCTTTGCCCTTTATTGCCCTTTATTGTATTTTCACTCTTGAATAAGGCTTGTCTTTATTATTCACCAAGTCTTTTCAGCAGATGGAAATGAAAACCAAACCTACAAAACTAGGGCCAAAATGAGGGAAGTGCCGCTGGTTAATAAAACAGCTACTGAAAAAAAAAAAACCAAACTAAGAGAACCACACACACTCTAAGAAACCCCAAATGTAAAGGCTAAAGAAAATTGAAACTAGATTGGGAAGTGATTAGGAATTTAATAGTAGTTAGTTTATTTATTGCCTTTATATGGCACCTTTCTTCCAGAGTGGGACCCAAGGTGGCTTGGAGATGGAAGGAAAGAAGGAAGGATGGAAACCTGGATATTGGTGGGATGAAGGCAGAAGCACCCAAAACTCTCACCAGACTTCAGTGCAACTCTAAAAAAACAACTAGGAAAAAAGCAAAAGAATATGTATTTCCCTCCAGGCGCTAAAACTGGAGAGTGCAGCTGTTGATTTTGCCTCAATTTGGAAGCTAGAGTTGTCAAAGGGTCACATCCAGCTTCCATCCCCCTCTTCATCTGGTGCTTTCATTCTGTGGTGCTGTTTTTGAAACGTTATCCCAGTTGGGTTGCTGGATCACTGACTCAGACTAAGTGATTTGGGCTGATGTAGACACAATCATCATTGATGTGATCTGGTTCAGTTTTGGATTCGGCCAGTTTGGTTGCACTCTCAATCACTCAATCACTCAATCATTGTCAATTATCAATCTAAGACATTTCTATATTGCCTCCCAGACCACGTGGGCTTCTGTAGTGATGGAAAAAACAACCATACAAATATAATTTAGAAAAATTAAAATATTCTTTTAAAACTTTTTAAAAGCATAGTCTGAAAGCAATGCTAAAATATCATTATAAAGCAGTTAAGAGGGCAATTTGATAGTGGACTCTTGTTATGTTACTTCATAGCAGATCTGGCAAAGTATCCAATGCACATTGGTGGACAATGCACATTGGTGTCTCCTGCACATTTGGTGCTTGTGCCACTGAGCATCTTTACAATTCAATCAAGGGTTTCCATAGTACCTCTGGTGCACAGCTATTGTTGTTTTGTTTGTGCCTTCAAGTCATTTCCAACTTATGGTGACCCTAAGGGTTTTTCTGGAGGCTGAGAGTGTGTGATGCGCCCAAGGTCACCCAGTGGGTTTCCATGGCCGGTGGGGGGGTATCCAGAGTTCCAGTCCAATGCTCAAACCACTACACCATGCTGGATCTCTGGTACACAGCTAGTTGTACATAAAATTATGTAGTGTAACTAGTCACATAGGATTCATGATACCAGATTAAGATTAGAACAATGTTACCTAACAGAATTAAAATAATTCAAAATTAAACTTGTTTAAAATCTTGCTTTAAAACCAAGATTAAACACAGTACAGTACCATAAGAATTCCTTTTCTTCTTAAACTTCCAAAAGCTGGCTGAAAAAGAAAGGTCTTAACTTGCTCCTGAAAGGGCAATGAAGAAAGGGACATCCTAGCTCCCTTAAGGAGAGAGTTCCAAAGTGTGGGAGGAGCCATAGAGAAGGCCTTCTCCCCCATTCCCACCAGTTGTCCCTGTAAAGGTGGTGGAATAGAGAGAAGTGCCTCTCCTGCAGATCTTAAAAGTTCAGGCAGGCTCATATGGGAAGATATGTTCCTTCAGGCTCTCTGCTTTCTTTGTGTTGTTCTTTGGCTTTTAACTCGTACTGTTTTAACTGGTTGGGGCAGAAAAACTTTTAAAATGAGGTATGCCAAATCTTTTACTATGGCCCTTTTCACATGTGTGGGGGGGAAACGGGCGAAAACATGCTAAAACGGAGCTTACCCGCAGCCGGGTAAGTCCGTCGCCACACGGAGCAGCACGAGCTCGCTGCTCCACACTCCTCCGGCGTCCCAGATGGCCGCTTCCGGTTGGTGGAGGCTCTCCACCAACCGGAGAAGCTCGCCAGCCAGAAGCCCGCCCCCGGCAGATCTGCAGGCACGCACTTGCGCTCGCCTGCAAATCCACTTTAGAGCCGGGCGACGGAGCGGAAAAGTGGTTTTTAAAAAACACGCAGCCTGGCTAGTTCCGGCCGCTCCTGAGTGGATTCTGGTGTGGAACTACGAAAAGTAGTCCAC
Organism: Cyclura pinguis; assembly: GCA_030412105.1. Lineage (NCBI taxonomy): Eukaryota > Metazoa > Chordata > Lepidosauria > Squamata > Iguanidae > Cyclura > Cyclura pinguis. The sequence continues at coordinate 344,033,586 of CM059599.1, forward strand.
GTCAGTCCACTCTACGGTGTAGAAGACCTCCGTCAGAGGTCGCTCTACACCGTTTCAGAAGCCCGGTATGGAAATGGCCTATGTTTTGAATGTGTTTTTAACTGTTTTAACTTAGTGTTTTAAATGGATTGTTTAATTCTTTTTAACTTTTGTATTATATACTTGAAATGTGATCTTAGAGGAGAGTCCTGTAAGTACCATGGACTGCTTAAAAAACAAATGAATGGTTCTTAGAGCAAATCAAGTCTGAATTGTCACTAGAACAAAAAGGACTAAACTGAGGCTTACTTTGGCCATTTCATGAGATGAGGGGACTCATTGGAAAAGGTGATAATATCTAGTAAAGTAGAAGGCAGTAGAAAATGAGAAAGACCACAATAGAAGTGGATTGATTCAGTCAAGGAAGCCACAGTGCTGAGTTTTGCCAGACTTGAATTGAGCAGTTGATGATTGATAGGGTCACCATCAGGCAAAGCTGACTTGAAGGCAGTGGCATACCTAGGCTCAGCAGCGCCTGGGGCAAGTGCGGAAGTTGCACCTCTAGGCGCTACTGCAGCTGCCACACCCTCAAATGGGTCAGAAAGGACAGGAGGGGCAGGTGAGCAGGTACAGAAGAGCACGGGGGGGTGGCAGGTGAGTGGGCGTGGAAGTATGTGGAGAGGTGGTGGGCAGGTGCAGAAGGGCGTAGAAATGTGTGGGGGTGGCAGGCGAGCAAGAAAGTGTGCAGGGTGGTGGCGGGTGGGTGCAGGAGGATGTGGAAATGTGCAGGGGGTGGCAGGGATTGAGAAAGTGTGCGGGGAGGTGGTGGGTGGGGGCAGAAGGGTGCAGAAATGTGCAGGGGGTGGCAGGTGGGTGAGAAAGTGCTCGAGGAGGTGGCGGAAGGGCGTGGAAGGGCACAGGAGGGCATGGAAATGTGTGGGGGAGTGGCGGACAGGCAAGAAAGTGTGTGGAGAGGTGACAGGCAGGGGTGCGAGGATGCAGAGGGTGGTGAGCAGGCGCAGAAGGGCGTAGGTGGTGGCGGGTGGGCGTGGAAGTGCATGGGGAGGTGGTGGGCGGGTGTGGAAGGGCACAGGGGGCGGCCAGCGGGCATGAGGGGATGGCGGTTTTTGCACCCTCCCCAAATGGCATCCCAGGCATGCGTCCCACTTGCCCCACTCTAGCTCCCCTCTGCTTGAAGGCAAATAATAACAGCAACTATACATTAGCTATATTTTGTTTTAATTTTTGTTGTAAGCTTCTTTCTGTTGTATATTTGGAAAAAGTTAGGATCTCTATTAAATACATACGTACATACATGCAAAAAATTGTTAGCTTCCAAGGAGCTAAAAGACTCTTTCTGGGCTTTGTTGTGGGTAGTGTTCCCCATGACAGTGCTGCTGTCCTTCTCACCCTGCCTTCTCTATACAGTTAACAAAACTTCTGATGGTGAAGCTCCTTTTTACAAAGTCCTGGCCAGCCCTTCCATATTTCCTGCTGTGTTCTGTAGCAGGATATCTTTCAGCAGCATCGGCATTGGGAGGATGGTGAAAGAGGCCTCGAGGAACAGGCTTTGGCTGTCAGATTGTAGCAGCGCGGCTGCAGCAAACAATGCAAGGAAACCTGACTTGGGAAAGTATTAAATTCTGCTCTAGCTGATCCCACTGCAGCTGTGTGGACCCCCTACAACAGGTATGATTAACGTCAAGATGCCTCTAGAACCTTTTATTGAGCATGCATGAACAGCAAAACAGACTGGTAAGTCTTGTCCCAGCATATTAAAAAAGCATAGATAAGTTTAGTTATCAGAATGGAAATCATAAGAAAAGTGGAGACTGGTAAAAGAAAAAAAAATATCCCCAGATGCATGTAAAAGAAACCTTCACATAGTTGCTAGAAGATTTTTGTTTTACTTACACAAGGCTTATCTGACTTTGTTCTGGATAAAAAGTTTGGTGACACATGGAGGACTGCTCTTCTTTTTTGTGACACAGGAACATATCCCTATTTTTTCCACGTTATTTCTTCCTCTGGTACCTGATTTTCTGTTAAAGAAGTAACACCCAAGAATGTATGTACTCTGTCCCTTTCTGCAGCTTACTTTCTTGCGGTGACATTTGGTGGCAATCTCGGCAGTGGCTCTGACGGGAAAGGAGCGTGACATCAGCACTGACCTCCTCACAGAACCAGCTCCCTGCAGAAGGGAGTGCAATGGACGAACTGCTTCCTTCTGCAGCACAGCTGGGTACTTTCAGGTAAGTGTGGGATGGTAGCATGATCATGGGTCACTGATAGGGAAAACTTGTCAATGATTTAACCTGTGATCGCGCCACCTGGAGACAGGAGAGGAGAAGTGTCAGCATGGTCCTCTCCTTCTCCCATCCCCATGATGGATTGGGAGGGTGCTGTGGAAAGGGCCCTTGTTAACTGAGGTATAGCTGTAGTTTTAACTGCTATATGCCATCTTCACCACCTCATGGAACACTGAGGGTACCTATCATGACAGGTACTCTCCTCCATGCTCCAGCCCAGCATTATCACAGGCCAAGGAACTCTATATTTTCAAGAGAGAATGTTGTATCATATTATGGCTGGAATCTTCTCTGTGTCCTATGCTGATGTAACTACACCAACATAGGCAGTGGCCACAGAAGGAAAAGTCTGTGCAGATGCAGCTGCCGTGAAGGAAATCAAGGACTGGAGAAATAGAATAGTCTAAAGAAGTATAAGTTCTCATAGTGCAGCTCCTTAGGTTTTGCTGGTTGTTGTAGTCTCCATATCCACTTGTTCTGTTCTTTGGGGCAAAGATATTTTTAGCTATTCCGTGGGTCTGCACTAAGGGTCTTCCATTTTTTTTAAAACTGGGGACACGGTTTACTATGGCGGTCCTATGTTTTGAAAGGCAATTTTTCTCCCTTTGATTTTATTTTAATAATCCCTTAGAGATGTGGTACTATAATGCAAAATAATCATGTTACTGATGCATTGATACACGATAGCGCTATAATTCTAAAAAGAAAGAAGGAATTAATTAATTAATTAATTTGTGGACCAACATATCATGGAATTAAAACCAAACTCACCTGAGGATGGGATTAAAATGTTGAAGCTGTTGCTGGGAATTGTCAGAAAGTGGGACAACAGAAATGTGGCTGGATGGAGGAGTGTGTTTGTGTATGTGTGTGTGTGTATTAATCCTGAGAACATCAGCAGCAAACACTGCAATCTCCAAGCATATTTGCCCCATGGAGGAACCCATAGGCTTTTGGGAGATAGCAGATTTTTGTCTGCTTTCCTTCACAGACCATTACGCAACCCTGGAAAAAGTACAACCACTAGCAGAGTGTGCCTGCATGATTTCACCTATGTAGGCCCATCCTAAATTTAGGGTACTTCTGGTTCTATCATTTGAACCATCATGCAGGAACCTTGATCAGAAGAAACCATTTTAAAATTTGTTTTAAAGGAAGATCTGCTCCCCTTGGTTTGCAGCCCTTTAACATCCTTCATGTTTCATTTGAGAAAAGTGCTGTTACTACTTGGCAATGGCATGGAGACTACCTTTAAGAACAATTAAAGAGTGACCCCGTTGGGAGGAAATGTTTGTTGTGCGTTTTGGTCTTAAAGCACAAGTCTTTTAAAGGTTCCCATTAACTACTGGGATGTATATATTTAAAGGCAGCACAATGCCTCCAGGAAAGCGCTTGTGTACTCTGTGAGGCAGGGTTGCTGTGGTAAGCACTCTTTTCTCCTTAAATGCTTCAGCAGGCTCATGAAATCCCATGTAAGTGGTCAGAGGACAAGTAGGAGCTGCCTGTGGGTAGTCTTACCCTATTCATGAGCTCTTTTCCTACTTTTAAAAATACTGTTTTTGGCAAACACTCGATACTTGAAATACAAATGCATGGCTTACCCACTGGGATACGCGCAGTGTGTAGCTTATTGAATTTAGCTAAATTGTGAGTCATCTATCAATAGTCTTCCTGGTGAACATACTTGTAATAATTTCACACATTACAAACAAAAGTAGGTATGATTTTCAAGATTTTTGAAGCATTTTCACCCTTGGGGATTTTATTCATTTTTTTTTTATTATTATTACTATGTTTGATTTGCTTCTGAAGGAATCTACCAACCCAGGAGCCAGAATGAGATGGTACAAGAAAAGACAATGATTACTGGTCACTTTAAAGCACATGGTAGACTATGCAATTGCTTGCATTGCAATACACTGCTGCTTGTGCATTTGCTTGTCTTGGAAAATAATTCTGTATTCAGTGAGTTGGTTAGGCTGCAATCCTAAATACATTACTAGAGAGGAAGTCTTGTTAACCTGAGTGGGGCTTAGTTCTGAACAAACATACTGAGGATCATGTCTTTTTCTTTGTCATTAAGTAAATCAGTTAACTTTGTATTTCTGGTGGATCACCAAAAAAAATAAAAAAAAATAAAAAAAAATAAAATTAAAGCATGCTCATTTTTGGGAATGTGCAACACATGATGCATCTTCTACATGGAAGCGATGTCACAATGAATCCTGATAGCGACAAAGGATTCAGTTTTCACTGGAGCACAACAATGAGTCACATACCCGTGGGAGATTCAAAAGAAAGTTATTCTTTGAGTAGCAACAAGTATACATTTTTGGTACAGATTTAAGACTAATAGTTAGGTATAACAATTTGCAACAAGGGCGGGAACCAACTTTTAGTTATTTGTGGTTGCATGTTCATGGGCAAGACCTGCTGCCAGCCAAAGAACCAGAAGACACACAGATATGGACAAAAAAAAGATCGCAACTTTATTTGGTTAATGCTGTTACAGGGTTGGCATGTGCATGGGTCGAGATCCCAGCATCAACCAACCCGGACCCATTCCAACCACCCAAAAGTTGTGACAAACAAGCATGACATGCAATTACAAGAAACAGAGGGAGGGCAGGAGGGAGGATGCTTCAAGCAGAGTGAGTGAGTGACTGGTGGTGGCCAACTGAAGAACTCCCCTTCTAGGGGGGTTCTGGCCCGGAAAGGGAGCAGCCAATGAGTTTAAACCTAGGTTCAAACTCACTGACTGCTCGGAAGAGCCCCCACAATGCCAAGCAGGCCCCTAGGCCTGCTGGGAAAGTGGAAGAGCGTCTGGAGTATGGAGAACCACATGTAAAAGTGCAGCTGCTCCAAACCGCAAAAATGCTGCCCAGTACGTCAGGACTGTATTTTTTAAAAAGCGTTTGTTATAGTTTTGTTAGATGCTTGTAGTTGTGTTATGTACGCTGTGTTTTTTTATTTGTATTGTATTGTGCATTTGTATTTTAATGTATTCTTATGTAATGTTTCTTTTGTTTCTTTTCACTTTTTTTCTTGATTTAATAAAAATGCGGAGATGTTAATTCTGACACAAGGGGATGGATTGAGAGCTGATAAAACAATGAGGGAGAAGGTAGCATGGAAGAAAAATAGGATTTGGATATATCTGTGAGTGTAGATGTGTAGTTTTGGGATACAGAAGTTGAATAAGACTGAATGAAGGGCAATAAACTGAAAACCATTCCTAATGAGATGAAGGTACTGTAGGTCACTGGCTCCTTAGCCTGGGAAGGAGAGGGTACTCAGTTCCTTTGGGGAGAGGTCACACTCCCTTTGAAAGATCAATGTCAAATATTGTGGAAGTACAATACAGAGAGCAGTCAATGAATATTCAACATCAAAACTTATGGGCAAAGAAATATATGTGTGCACATGTGCATGCATGTGTGTGCAAGCATGTTTTTATGCATATAGATTCTGTGACAGAGCAACCACCACATTGAAAATCTCTCCAGCTCACTGCAGCTACAGTAGAAAATGGAGGACTGGGACTTACATTATTATACCCTTCCTTTCACTTCTCTGTTTCCTCCCATTGACTCCAGTGCTACAGATGTAACTATGACATCCTCAGGGCATAAAACCATAATCAATGCACTATGTTGACAATCCTCAGCCACCGTTCAGTGGTGGCAGCAGGAGGAAAAAGGCCATGGGCACAGTAGACACGAAAGGAGTAAAATATCTGAGAAGCAGGTTGTTCAACGCTACCAGATTTCATCTGCTGCATGACAGTGGGAAAAAAAGGCAGCTACCATAGCAGTGTACCAGTAAAGTTCTAGCATCTGTCCCCTGTTGTTATTATGTGCCTTCAAGTGGACTCTGTCTTTGGCAGAAAGAGTGTGACTTGCCCAAGGCCAACCGGTAGGTTACTATGGCTGAGCTATTTCAATTCTGGTCTCCTGGAGTCCTAGTCCAGCTTTCAGACTACTAAACCCTGCTGGCTCCTATTTGCTCCCTCCTGCTGGTGACAGATTTATTTCGGCGGTGTTTTCATAAAGTGTGATGGTGAGGTGGTGAGAGAGGGAGGGAATCCTCCAGAGGCATACATGCTGTTCTTCCATCTGACCTTCTCTGCTTCAGTAGAGCCATGCTCAGCCTGCTTCATACAGTGCCTCAGCCAGCCTCCTGAGGAGAACTGTGAGATTCTCTAGGAGCAAATGTCTTACAAATGGACATTCCATCAACTGTTTGAACAACAACAACAAATGGCTAAGAAGTAGTTCTTCTTTCTGCTTCTCGCATCCTAATTATCACATTAACTGGTCAAGCTGGCTGGGAAATTCTAAAAGCTTTTTTTCAGGATTTTCCAGACTCAGATATTAACATGTTCTTATCTCAAGTCTGGGAAGTCTATCTGGTACCATCTTTAATGGGGTATTGGCTCTATATTTCTTTTTTTTTTTAAGAAAAACCCTAATATGCTCAGTTTATAATTTATTCTAGTAGATGTCAATTTCATGATTTTTTTTTTACAGCAGCACCAGTCAAGGCAGTATTGTAGCAGTTCAAGAGATTTGAAAGAAAGGACCCTAAGTCAACTTTTGAAACCCCTAAGATACCAAGAAATTAATTCCCTCTTCAGAAGATGTTCATGGGCTGATTGTAAATGAAATGGGAGTGAGGACTAGGAGTCTGAACTGATTTTGCTTCCATAGCATGAATCATCATTTCCAAATGTCAGGATTATTTTTTCAAAAAAGCTCCTCAACACATGAAATTTGGTAAGATTCTCACCATTTCTTATTGGGAAACAGTTTTGTAACCAGTTTTTGTTAGCTGCTTTAGGAAAATCTGCTCAGTCAATGTATGGCAGCTTTCAATCTTGTTTTCATGTTGAGTAGGAATATTAGCTTGATTTAATTTGAGCCCAAGTGCTGAATGTAAAACCAACTTATGCCCAAAGTATATGAATTCTGGCCCATATTTTTTTAAAAAAAGTTAAACAGTTCAGAGGCCCCCTGAAACCTATTTAAAAGGTGAGTTGCCACTCCTCGAGACAATTTATTTCAGGGAGTCTAGAAGGCAGCAAAAATAGCCTTAAGCATCAGAGCCATACTTTGCTCAACTCTGACTTAAGCCCTTGCTGGTTCCAATCTTAACTTGTGGAGCAACTAGTAGGGTTGCCAAATCTCAGGTTGACAATGAGAAATCTCAGGGTGAGAACACTACCTTGAAAGTTATGTACGTACATACTTCCCTCATTTTTAGGCTTGTTTTTTTATTTCAATGGGATGTTTGGGAATGTGGCAATGGGTGACAGTCACTATATTATGCTTACTGAGACTAGTAGAGTTGCCCGTCGGTGTTACAAGGGTAACATCACCTTTGTAATACCACCAGGTCCCAGGTCCTATGACATCTCAAGAAGTCATCTCTAGGTCTTAGTTATCCATTCTCAGAGCCTGGCCCAGTACTAACCTGGCAACATAAGCCATAAGGGATGTTCTGTCATCTATTGCTCCACCTTTCAAATATTTGATGGTGGCTATCATCCTCTTAATCATTGCCTCTTAATCATCCCTTCTAGATTAGACATAGAGAGCTCCTCCAGCCTTTCCTAATAAATCATGGTTTCATCACCTTACACTGTCATTGTTGCTTTCCTTCAGTACTGATCCAGTTTGTTTGAGGCTGTTCTTAAACTGCAGTGCCCAGAACTGTGCACCATATGGCAAGTGCATTCCGACTAAAGAAGAATAAAATAGTGCCATTTATGGGTATACACCAACCACAAGATTTAGTTCTAACCATGATTTAGCAATTAGGAGAAGAATCTGGTTCAGTTTGGACTGATTCAGAGACCACCTTTTTTTCAAATCTCAAATCCTTATCTTGAAATCTAAAATGTCATGCGTCCCATCAACTAACAGTGGAAAACAACAAATGGCCATATATTTATTTATTTTAAAAATATTTATATCCCACCCTTTACCATAGGATCTCAGGGCTGCTTAAATTAAAAAAAATTTAAAATGCTTCTAGATTAAAACCATAAATAACTGAAACAATATAAAAACATATTTAAAAAGACAAAAGCTAAAACAGCATTAAAAGCTACAATAGTTTAAAACCACGTACAGGAGGAAATCAAGCCTGAACTGTCTCTAGAAGCTGAGATGATTAAACTGAGACTGTTGTACTTTGGACATAATCATGAGAAGACATGACTCACAAGGAAAGAAAATAAGGCTTGGTAAGGTAGAAGGCAGTAGGAAAAGAGGAAGACTGCATTACGGGTAGATAGATGCAATCAAGGAAACCATGGCCCTGAGTCTGCAAGATCTGAATAGAGCTGTTGACGATCGATAGACTTGGGCAATTTCTGCACTAGACTGTTATAGTGCTATTATTCCACTTTCAACATCCTATGGAATCCTGGGGTTTGCAGATTCGAGAGGGGGCACCCGGCCCCTCCCTAAACTGCAAACCCCAAGATTCCATAGGATGTTGAAAGTGGAATAATAGCACTATAACAGTCTAGTGTAGAAATGGTTTTGGAGGTCTCCCATTCATAGGGTTGTCATAAGTCAAAGTCAATTTGATGGCAATTACCATTATGTACTTTTCAAAGCAAAGTAGTCCCCAATGATGTTAGCATTAGCAAAATGGTTCTGGTTTTCATTTGGCATCAGAAAGAAACCAGAGTTAATGCCAGTCAATAGAATGCCCCTAGAATGTCCTCTAATGGGAGGGCATTCCAGAGTTGGGATACTACAACCTAAGAGGGTCCTCTCACTTTGTATTGCCCCCACTGGTGTGAAACAGATCTCAGTTCTTGGTCAGATATATAGGAGAGATGTGACATATCAAGGACCCAAGTCATTTAGGGCTTTCAGTATCAGGGATTCCATTCAGATACCATACAACAACCAGTTCCGAAGAGACTGCAGTGGCTGCCAGTATGCTGCTGGTCTGAAGTTAAGGTGATGGTGATAACACTTAAAGCCCTAAACAGTTTGGTCTCTCTCTTTATATATGGCTGCCTGAGAACTGAGATCTGTTGGAGGGGCCCTCCACTGTGTCCTACCAGTTGGGTAAATACATTGTAGGAGGACAGTTGTAGAATTCCCTCTCTGAGAGATCCAACTAGAACCAATACTGGGATCATTTCAGTCAAAACTTGACTTTTTATTATAGCTTTTGGGCCAAACTAATTTTAGCCAGGGATGCATATGTCTTATGGTTTTACTGTTTAAGATTGTTTTAACCAGTTTTAAATCATCTGATTTTACTTGATAAAGCTATTTAATGTAATTTAATCCTTCTAAATGATAGTTACTATTTAGTAAGCTAGGAAGGGTCGGGATGAGACTATAAAGAAGTACACTGTAATTAACAAGGTGTTTTGTACCCAACAAAGAGAAGGCAGAAAGTAATTCGGAACACATACCATCTTGAATTGTATTTGTTCTACTGTATAAATGTTATTATTTTATTACATCTATAAATTATTATATATATATATATATTTCATAGAATATACATTTGACATATTGTTTTTGTTATTGATATTGATTTTTACACACACACACACATAGATCTAAGTGATAGTTACTATTTATTGTTTTAGACTGATTTTATTGTAAGCAGCTCTGAGATCTTCAACTATAGAGGATATAAATATTTTAATAAATAATAAATAATATTTCAAAATACAGCTATCTGACCATTGAACCAAATGTTGAATATTAAAATGCAAGACACAAAATACAAGGATAGAGATGGATGCTGGGTACAGTGGTAGAGGTTGGAGAACTTGAACACCAGCTTTTTCTAAATAAGCACCAGATGCTATATTCTTCCAGATTGTACAAACTCTACAAATAAGTCTTTCAACATCCTTGCTCTGGGGGAGGGGACCCCAAAGAATCCAAAATACTCGAATAGTCCTTTGATATATTAAAATGTCCCCGCCAACACACTGTGACTGGAGAGTCCTGGTGAAATCATTTACTGTGATGAGAAGAAAACTACACCTGTGCTCTCCCTTTTCTCTCCCTGTCTTGGTGTTCACATTATTTAGTGAACCTGAGATGAAATATATCATTTTTAGCAGTCATATTGGGTCTTTCCAAATCCAAATGAGGGTTGGCTGAAAGCCTGTAAAATTAGTTGTATGGTGAATCTGTTCTGGGTTCCAGAATTTAAGGAAGCCAGATTGAGAAATTAAAATACCTTTTATCTGGGGATAGAGTTCAGAAGCTTGGATAGTTCATTTAAGAGTCTTGAATAAAGGCAGATTAATTTGTAAGGAAGCCATCAGCCATCCTTGAGCTAAACCTCTAACTAATCTTCATGACTGTAAAGGTCTGGATTAGGTCTGCTTCGAAGGAGCTGTGCTTCAGATTAGACATGTCCTAAATCTGACTGATTTGGTTGAAGATTGATTCAGCCCCCAAATGGGTACCCTCCAGCTGTCTCTGTTTGGCTGTGACAGTCCTGATTAATCCTGTCATTCTACCTTTTCAGCAGCTTCTAAAAAGCGCCAGACCACTTCTGTACTACACTGTTATAGTGCTATTATTGCACATTCAACATCCTGTGGAATTCTGGGGTTTGTAGTTTACTGAGGTGAAAGAGCTCTCTGGCTGAGAATTCTAAAGGCCCTTCCCTAAATTGCAAACCCCAGGATTCCATAGGATGTTGAAAGTGGAATAATAGCACTATAACAGTGTAGCAGAGAAATGGCTCCACTTTCTCTTTCCTTCTCCCACTTCCCCACTTCGTCCTCAGTTTACTGAAGTTGCTTTGCACTAAGTAGTTTGCACTCCATTAACTCTGTACAGGGGAGGGGAGGGGAGAGGAGGTGTGGAATCCTAGCAGGCTCAGGCAAAAGCAAACTGCAGTTTCTCCTAGCTTGTGTTTTCTTCTTCATGAAGAACTTTTACCCTCTTGATTACATTCTGATGTTGCTTGGCCACATGTGTCCCAATTTCTATCTCTGCAATGTTGAAGGGTTTAACCTTTGTTGCCACCACATAGTCCTGCTGACTTATGCTTAGCTTGAGGATGAGAAAATGTGCAAATATTTTTTAAAGTTAGTATTTTAAAGATTTCACAGCAAGAAATACAACCAGCAAACAATGCATCTGAGGTCCAGTACAATGAGGTGTATCAAGTTTGGAATGCATAACTATCCAGCTAAAAAATTCTCCACCTGACACAACAACATTAGCTGTTATAGAGTATCTCTCAAAAATCAACATGTGACAAGAGGTGAGAAAAAATACTGGTTTTTTTTGTAATTTGTGAAAAAAAAATGTGCGAATATTCTTTACAGTCCTAGCAACTGCCTATGCACACACATGACGCCTATGGCAAACCTTCTTTCTATTCTGCAAGAGCGTATCTATGGGAATGGGGCACAGCGGTTCCTCAGTACCAGGTGGGTTTCTTTTCCCCTTTTTAAGACTGTTGCTTTTTCAGAAAATATTTCACACATCGCTGATATGGCGATTCACCTTGTATGGATGGATTATGTATGTATGTATGCATGCATGTATGCATGTATGTATAATTAAATAAATAAATACTGAAACAAAAACAAAAAAACACAGTAGAGGTCTATTGCAAAAAAATGCACAATTTTAGATTGCTTTCAACGCCATGTATGCTGCCGACCAGCAGATGGCACACTTGCATAATTGACTTGTTCTGAAAGCTTGGTTGAACAACTCCTGAGCCCCTACTTAGAAGAACAAACTGCAGTGTTTCCAAGCTCTTACCAATAAAACTAGAGGACTATGAGCAGGAACATATACTCCTGTTAACCAATTGTCAGGATTACTTAAGGAGTACTGGTCTCATGGCTTGGGTGTGTGAGTGTGTGAGCTTCAAAGAAAAAGAGAGAGGGTGCGTGTGTGTGTGTGACTGACGACTCATCATGAGTGCTGTCAGAAATGTGAATACTGACCAGCTTTCTGGCAGAAAGAACAGACTAAGCAGAGGTGCCTGGTTCATTGCAGCAAGGAACTCTGGATTGGGTTTTTCGTGATTTAGACTATTGCGCAATTCTTGTCCATTTTTATATTCCTCTGGTGATATTCTGTCTTACTACTCCGCCCCACAAACATCCATTGACATGGACTTTGGTTGCAGGTATTGTGCATATCTAGTAACTGATCTTTGGGTAAATGCACTGACCTGTTTTTCCCTCCTTTTTCTTGAAATATTTTTAATACCTGTTTTTTATGTTGGACTAAACAAGACTTGTGGGTTTTTTAGCATAACAGAAAAACCTGTTGTGGGTATAAAACAGATCCAAAATGGCTTTTGCAGAATTTTAATTTAATTTAATCATTTAATTGGTTTTATTTGTATAGAACTATTAACTATTTGGGCTGAGGCCGCCAGCTGGCCCCTCCCTAAACTACAAACCCCAGGATTCCATAGGATGTTGAAAGTGGGATAATCGCACTATAAGAGTGTCGTGTGGAAATGGCCTCGGTTACTTCTATCTAAAACAACCTTTTAAACCTTTAAACTTTTAATAATGCCAGCTAGCATCCTGTTGGTGAATTACAATGGGATGAGTTAGACTTTAGCCATCACCATTCCCCTTTTTTGTTTGTTGTGGAGGTTGGCATTCCAAAACCACAATATCCAAAATACCTCCCCTTCATCTTGTAAATCTCCCACATTATCTTTTGGTGCTCTGCATCCAAAGGAATATAGCTGGAGGCTTCTCTATCACCTCCCCTCCTGTTCTCTACCAGCTAAGAAATGGTGGAGTTGGGAGGGATGCAGCTGCGGAAAAGTGGTGGTGAAGGTGATGGTGGGGTAAAGGAGAAGATCTGCATAGTTCTACCTACCAGAATTTTATGTTACATCTTATTTTCCTTGGAGTTAGCTACAAAGGTACAGGAACCCTGTCCTCTATTTAGCCTAGCAGTGCTAGCAGCCAGATGGAAGCCCAACTGTGTTCAATTGCATTTGATGAAGCCATGAGTACATGAAAACTTATGCTAGAATAAACCAATTAATCTCCACAGTGCTATTTTCTACCTTTATGCCTTTGTCATGTTTTTCTCATCTTGGCTGAGTATCTCCATAGATATGTTCCTTTGTCTGAAATGTCATTTTAACGGAACTTGATTGATTCTTGGTTCTATCTTGGTATTTGATTTTTCAAAATATTGCCTTTTGAGAACCATTTCATAGGATAATTGAAAAGTTTTCAGTGGATGGTAGTTGGCAACTTTGGCTGGTACAATGGCAACATCCATTTTTAGATAGGGATAAACTGAGCACAGTGGTTAATGCATTGGTAGCCTTGAAGCTGGAGTACTGTTCACATGCTGTCTATGGGATGCCCTTGAGACTGGCTGAGAGTGTACTGAGCAGAGTGCTCAAATGAACAAATATCAGGTACAAGAGGGTAGGTGGGAGATATGCTTTTGTTTTAACCAGCTTATCTTTTCATGGAGTAAAAGGACTGTAGAATTGAAAGGAACCTCAGAGGTCAGGCAGCTGAACATTCCTGCCTGTACATCTGATGATACTTCATGCTTGATAGGTGACAATGTGGGAATCTAAAATAAGGACCTCTAAAATAAGGAGATACAGCAGGGTGGGGTTTTTCAGCCCTCTAGATCCCCTACCCCTAAACTTGGGGGAGAAATCACTCCAGCCCTGGCAATCATTACTCTTGGATGAATCCAAGAATGATGGATAACTCCGAAATATCCTTTCTCCAATTTTGTTCCCTCTCCCAATCAGTGAGAAGGAACCCAAATGGAAAAGGCCAATTGGAAGAGCCCAAATGGAAATGAGAAGTTGCTCCTAGTTTTATTTTTGGGACTGTTTTCCCAAACAGTTTATCATCTTTGACAGCTACAAGAAAGGCAGGTATAGCATTGTTCTCTCAATGCTAGGAGTACCTTTACTAACTGAATTTAGTGAGGATTTTGTTTTGTACCCTTTTAATAAGAATTTGCAGAATTTACAGGTCTCTTCTTAATGAAAAAATAAAGGACTGAGATTTTTTGAAATCAAAAGTGAAACATTCATCCATCATTAACTCTGTGTGTATGTGCCTTCAATTTGCCTATCAACTTATGCCATATACGTCTTTAAATCTTCACACCATGAATATGTATAATTTCTTAATGAAAGCAGTGTCCTGTTATTTTCTCTGAGAAATGGATTATTGGCTGACACACAAAACTTTATATCAGATCAATCCAAAGCAAGCTATCTTCCACTGCTGTATGATCAGAATAATGAATTTCATATTACAGGCATCATCTCAAGACCACTTCAGATGAATTAATTAATCCAAAATATTCTTTGCCTTCATTTTTAATTCAAATAACTGAAACAGTGCAATATTTACTAGTAAATCTTAGAAGAGTAATTCCCATATTAAGTGTGGGAATTTTATGCATCTGAAGAACTAATAGCTATTTAGAATTTAGGGAAGTAATCACGCCTTGCAAAAGTTACTTCTTGGACTAGGAAATAGAATAGAACTCTGTCTATGACCACAGATGGTGTCTATGATAAAGCTTTGTCAGATCCATACAACTTGGGGAATTCATTTATTTGAAAAAATTGTATGACAGTCTTTATCATTAATGATTTAGGCAACCTTAACAACTTTGGTACAACAACAACAACATCCATTTCTAGATAGAAATAAGGTGGTCACAGAGGTTCATGTACTGGTAGCCTCATGGCTGGAGTACTGTAATGTGCTGCCTATGGAGTGCCCTTGAGATTAACTGAGAAGGAACCAGTGCGCTGAGCAGAGTGCCCACTTGCACAGACATCATACTTCTGATGAAAGAATAGCATTGGCTGCCAATTAATTACTGAGCTATGTTCAAGATTTTATTATCAATGCCTGAGATCCTACACTGGAAGACTTATAGCTGGACATGTCTCGTATCACAACATCTCTATACCTATGTGTCACAAGGCTACCCCCTCCCCCCGCAAACAACCCTTGTAAGCCATGCGTGACTAACATGGCTATTCCTGATGGAGAGCAAGGGGATCACTGGTGGCATGTCCAGTTAACATATTTGCCAGCGTATAAGACACACCAGCATATAAGACACACCCCATTTATACACTGGCAAATACCATTTGCCAGTGTATGAGATGCACTGGCATATAAGATGCACCCCATTTTCAAACAGTATTTTTCAGGAAAAAAAGTGAGTCTTATATGCCAGCAAATAGGGTATTTTCTTTTAGTTGTGTATACTGTGACAAGCACCTGTAGGTACCTATGGGAGTCCTTGGGATGTCCCTGAAGGAGATATTTTCACAGGACTTTGAGCTAAAGCTGGATGTCTCACTACTGATGTCCTCACTCTCCAACAACCTGGAAATGGCCATGTTGGGGAGCTACGTGGTTTAAAAGGTGGGATTTGGAGAGGACTTTTTGTCATTGTGTAGTTCAAACAGAATTTCAACCTACACAGTGAACAAAACAGTGAATTGCAATGACATTAGCCTGACTTATACTAAAATAATTTACTAATAGGATGCCAACCATTGTGTGAAGTCTGAAGAACTTGGACCCAAGTTACTGTAAGATAAAGTAACAAATGTAAAGGATGACTTATACAGATCCATTAGATCATTAAGATTTTTCAGAAAAGTCCTTGCTGATTGTGTCATACTCTGAAGAGTGTCATCTAAGGATGTCACAGAAATGGGCTGTGTTTTGAGATAAAGATGCTGGAATGCACTTTCCCTGTTACTGAAGTTGCACCAACATTACCATACCTCTGAAAATTGTGAGTCACATATTTGTTGGCACATACAATCTTTGACTATTAGCAATGATATCACTGAACATATCTTGCGTTTTAATGTATTTTGATGTGTTTTCCTGTGTATTGTACTGTACTTTTTGGATATGGTTTTGAATGTTTGCAATAGCTTCAGTTTTTTTTTTAAATAACAACATGCTGTTAATAAACGTTTTTAAAACCACTGCCACAGCCACCACCGCCAATAATAATAATGCTCTTTCACTGAGCCAGGCCTCTTCCTTGCAGAGTCATAGAATTAAAATCCCATTAATATTGCCATTGAGAGACTCCTTGTTGACAGCTGTGAAACAGAAGTGATTCCCTACCCCTATCTCTTTATACTGAGAGTTTGAGAGTCCTTTGCCATTTGTCAGCTAATCGATATCTGTTTGAAAGTACCTTTTATCATCTTCTGGTCATCTGGGCTTCCAGCTTTTGTTGTTGTGTACCTTCAAGTCATTTGCCACTTATGGTGACTCCAGGGTGAATCTATCATGTGGTTTTCTTGGCAAGATTTGTTCATAAGGGGTTTGTCTTTGCCTTTTTCTGAGGCTGAGAGAATGTGACTTGCCCAAGATCACCCAGTGAGTTTCCATGGCCCAGTGGGGATTTGAATCCTGGTTCCAGAGTCATAGGGGGAAACACAGACATTTCAGTGTCTAGAGACAATAATTACATTATATTGCATGTAAAAATCGTACTTTCCTTACATTACATTGCAGGTAAGGTATTATGCTTTCATAAGGACTGAACCTCTACATCTTCTACATCTCTTTCACAGGCATCTCTATATTTACACACAAAGGAACATTACCATCTTAAACTATATTCTAACCCATATACTCTCCTTGAAGGAACACACAGGCGTCCTGAAGGTTAATATCCCTGGGAATTATTATATACATAGCAGCATCCATTACAGTTATAATGGGAAGTATCTATTTAACATAGCCTAGTTGAGAGCAGAAATTCTCTCTTATCAGCCTGGTCTGTCTTTCTCAGTCAGGAATAGCATTGTTGGTGTGGGTTGTATAACAGCCACATCTGTGTAGGAGGCAGATGCTTGGTTGTGTAGCTTCTATATTTTCTCAGCCTGCTTTATATCTTTCCCTGCCTGATCAGCACACAGATCTCATCCAACCAGAATAGAGATGTTCTCAGGTCTCTCCAGTCAGACACTTTGAAGTGACGTAATACACGAGTATTGGCAGTTGCATAGGGATGTGAGGGCAGGTGGCAACGTTTTTGGGGCGTCCCGGCCCGTAGTCATGCCCCCCACGCCCTGGCCACACCCCCACCTGCCCTGGCCACGCCCCCGCACACAGTGGCCATGCCCCTCACACCATAGCCCCACCCCCCTCCTGCCCTCCTTCCACACACTCCAAGCTCTGCCACTGAGTATTGGACTAACACTAGGGCCTCTTGATGCCATCAGATTACATCAGCCACCTGATTGAATCGACAAGTACTCTTTAACATGGGACCTGTCTTGGGTTCATTATAGGTCCATTCACTGTTTATATTAACTTATTATTGTTTATAGTTAGTCTGGCTTTATGACTGGAACTATTCTCTCAATGGTGCACACACATTCCACAACACACAAAGCTTTCTGCTTTATATTTTGTGCTTTATAAAGATGCTGTTTAAATTTCTGAGTCTTAAATTTTACAAACTATAACCCAAATCAGCACCCAGCCTATATCAGCTATATGTGGACTAACATGGAAATGTGCATGTGGAATAGTCTAAAAAAAACAACCCTCTTAACCCTGGTAGCTTTCCATGTACTAGCCATTATATTTGATTGAGCTTGTTTGGAGGTTCTAGCAGGGGAGCGCAGCTATCGTATACCCTTGACCGAAGAACGGTACACTCCTTCTATCTGGGATGGTCGTCCTCTTCCACCAAGCGTGCAGCTTCAGAAAGGACGCACATGGAGCAGTGAGGGAGGAAGGGGACACCTGCCTAGCCAGCCAGATCAGCCCAATCAACCCTGGCAGTCAATGGGGTGACAGGTGTCACAGCCAGATCGCCCTCACATCCTACCTGCCATTATATTTGAAAGTTCATTAGTTTGCAGCTATACCTCAGGTAGTGGCCATGCTGGTGTGTGTATGTAGTAAGTGTATTGGCTAAGAAGACTTTAGACATTGAGGAAGCTACTTAAGAGTGCTATCAAATTAGATTCTAATAGGTTTAATTTATAGGAGAAATATCACAGACTTCAGCAATGGAATCAATTGCATAGAGCAGGGGTAGGCAACTATGGCTTTCCAGACGTACTTGCCCATGACCTTCATCAATCCTAGTATGTTTTCTGATTGAGATTGGACAGGATTGTATTGAGAACGTCCTAACTCTGGTTCTCCTGCTTATGCTGGAGAAAGGGATGTGCTGGATGCAGGGTTTGTAAATATTTCTTTTTTATATCACAGCTCCTAGAATTCCCCAGCTAGCATGGTCACAGAATGATTCAAAAGCTTTCTGACTGCATCTCTAAACCTCCTTCCCATTCTGTGAAGGACTTTTTGGCAGTACTCCACGCAGAATCTGTGTCCTTGAGATCAACCCTCAGAAATATATCAGACTGCAATTTCTGATACAGTTCTCCAAATGATCTTAATGGTCTTGAATGAAGTATTTGCCTTCTGTGACAATAGCTTGCTCTTTCTCCTCTCTGTATTCCAATTAGCCACTTTTCAAATGGAACAAAACAAATGTGGATTTTTGAGAACAGACTCCTGAGCTCGTTAACTGTGTATCTCATGGTAAGGTCAGAAGTAGCATCCTGAATTAACCTACCAAATTGATAGGCTTCTCAAGGTTTCTAGTTCTGTGTGTTGTCTGCTCCTTTTAAGAGGTAGAATATTCATACGAGTGAAGGCCTTTGAGGCTTCATAAAGTGTAGATGACTCATTTTTATATTGCTTTTTAAAGTAAATATATAACTGCTGTTTCAAAGAGCAAGGCTATATTATGCATGCAGTGTCTGGCAGAAAATGTATACTGGAGCATCCTTAACACTAAGAGAATGTGAAGATGTCTGCTTCTTGCTTTTTCATTACCAGATTAAGCTATTTGCGTACAAGTTCATGAAGCGGGCTGTTTTTTTAAACTTTATTTATTAGTTTTAACAAAAACCAGTCTAATTCACAAAATAAGGCCCTTTTCATAGCTTATCTCTGTCCTGGCAGTGTCCGGTGACAATGGCGGCAGTGGCTGTCCCAGAAGAGGAGCACGATGGAGCGCTCCCCTCTGCACCAGCTGCCTGCAGAAACCAGGAAGCACAATGGCCATGCCTCTTCCTTCTGCAGCACAGCAGGGTACTGTCCTGGGTTGCACTGGGGCAGGAAGCAGACATTGTGCTTCCAGGACCTACACAGCAAAGGTAAGTGCAGGCATGCGGGGTGTGTGTGTATGATGTGATCACCAGTCATTGACAAGGAAAACCAATCAATGTTTTGTGGCATGATCGTGCTGCCTGGGGACAGGAGAAGTACTGGTTTGGGACGACAACATGCATAAGTTTCATCCTGGCCCTGTCCTTCTCCCATCCCCCATAGTGAGTTGGGTGCGTTGCACAGAAAGGGCCTAAGATACAGTCAGGAAAAGAAAAAGCAAAAACAAGAAAAGAAAGGAAAGAAAAAAACCCCCTAAAATTAAATTAAAATGAAAACACAAGACTAAAACACTAAACTAAAACACTGGACACAAACTGAAACACTAAACACTAACTACTGAAACACAAAAAGGCTGTAACCATCCAGGTCAAACTGTAATGAAAGAAATGTATGTATATGTATATATATATGTATATGTGTGTGTATATGTGTGTGTGTGTGTGTGTGTGTGTGTATTCCTATCATTAGATACCAATAAATAATCCTACTAGAATTACAAGTAACCACAACTACAGATTATTGCATTGTTAGATTTCTTATTGCTCAAAAAGTACATAAAGGGTTTCCAATCTTTCAAAAAGACAAAACAACAAAACAAAAAAACAAATTCAATTGGCTTATCCTTTAAAACCCACATTAGTTTGCAATTTGAGCTAACTCAGCAACAATCCATTCTTCCATCATTGGTGCTTCAGTCCATTTCCAGTTTTGATCACACAATGTTCTTGCTGCTGTTATGATGTATCAAAGGCATAATCCATAGTTAATATTCAATTCTTTACCCATAATACTCAGCAAAAACATTTCTGGTGGCATCACAAAATCCTGCCTTTAAAATATTTTTGATTAACATAGTATATCTTAGACCAGAAACTTTTCGCATTCTTACAAGTCCACCACATATGGAAAAAGGAGCCCTCCTTATCTTTACATCCCCAACACTGATTTGAAACAATCTTAGACATTTTGGCAGCTTGTTTGGGGTTAGATATCATCTATACATCATCTTATACATTTTTTTTAATTACTACACAAAGTGTATTTTATATCTGTAGACCACATTTTCCCCCATACATCCATTTGAACATTGTTGCCAAAATTGTGAGTTCGTCTTATCATATGCTCTTCTACAGGTTCATCTTCTGTCTCTAGTTTCAAAAGGTATTTGTATACTGTCGATGCATATATCTTAACTGTTATTATTTTCTTGTTTATAAACCTCTTCCTGAGAGTTTTATATGAGGAGCTGAAGCCATTCTCCAGGTCTTAAGGATGAAGAATGATAACAATAACACTTCAGCAACTGTTGTTGTTATTTGAATAATACCATACAGTATAGCAACATACCCTCAGTGCATCAGGTCCCTTACACAGTTCTATATGAAACATAGATGGATTGCTTCTCCAGATGAGTTTATAATCAAAAACAGACTGTAGGAAGAAAAACAAAAACAAAGGCCATTTCTGCACACAGTGAGGGAACTGTTCCCTGCCGCTACTTACCGGATCTTCTGTGGGTCCGGTCCAGTCCAGGGTGAGGAGGAGCAGTGCATGATCGTAGATCCGCACTGCTCCGGCATCCAAAATGGCGGCTTCCGGTTGGTCATGGGTCTCGACCAACCTCTGAAGCTCGCCAGCTTAAAGCCCGCCCTCCGCAGATCGCAGGCTCGCATTGGTGTGAGGCTGCGAGTCTGCATCGGAGAGCAGGCACGCAATGGCGTGCGCCAGCATTTTGAAAGACCTGAAAAATCAGGTCTTTCAAAAACATGATGGAGGACCACTTGGGGTTGCTCCACAGCAGACTGAGGTGCGGATCTACAGTAAGTAGTCTGGACCCAGTCCGCTCCAAGGTGCAGACGCCCTCCGTGGAGAACGCACTGCACCATTTTATTTACTTCGTGTGGAAATGGCCAAAGGAAGAGGTAGGTAAAGGCAGAGAGGGCAGAATGTAAATGCTGTTCTGTGTACATAAAGCTCTGTTACAGTTGCAAATCTTTTATGCATAAAATACTATGTAGTCAGGAGGACATCTTTGATGACAGATAAAGATCAATGAGCTGGTTCTACTGTTAGGCAGAATGCAGCAGCTGCCCCAGGCAGCAGATGTTGGGAGCAGTAACACTCTTCCTCTATCTCCATCCTTTTTTAGCCAGTGTATGGATATGCTTTCTTTTGATGGTCAGCTGGGATTAGCTGGTTGTGTCATCTAATCTAATCACTCCCAAACCTACACTCAACCATTGGGAAGGTCCTCTAGATGAACAAGCAGCCAGAAAGGCACGGGCCAGAAATGTTACTTTGGGGACTATGGCTCTCAGAATCTCGCAACCAGTATTGCTACTGAAGACTAGTATAGCCCTTTCCCAACTCATCTTTCCTAAATTCTGAAGGAAAGTAGCCTCCCCAGGCCATTTTCTCCAGTATCCATTTCTGGTATTGTTCTGCTCAAATAGTGCCACAGTTGTTACACTGTGGCAGTGGCTTGAGAGGGAAGTGAGTAGGTAACAGGAGCAACAGCAAGGAAGCAGCAGCAAGATGTTTGTGGACAGATTTCCTGTGTATTATGCAACCTGTCTGCATACCCCACTAGCGTGCTACCCTCAGAAGCAGGGAAGGATGTTGTCCTCTTATCATTTTTGAAGTGAGATCCTATGATCAACGTGGTTGACTTCAAGTTAAGGATGTAAGTGCTCATAGCTAGTCCTGCAGATGGCATATACGTCTAAGCAGAAGGCTCCACAAGTATGGGGAAGCAGCAGAAATGACAAAGGACAGAATTATTTACAGGAGCACAAAACTTTTGGTTTTGTGATGAAGAAACAGAGAAGCAGAGGCTGAGGCAGTGATATAATTGAACCAAAAGAGTTTGTGCTGAACATGGAGGAGAATGAGGAGTTGAGGAAGACATCTAAGGAGGGATGTCACACAGTCAGAGGGAGAAGAGAAATGAATGATCTTAGCAGTGACATTTGGGGCAGGAGAGGGAGCAATGGTATAAAAGAGAAAGGCTGGAGGGCAGGAGGATGTAGGTGCCAAGGCAGATGACTAGAACATGAGTCAATTATAGGTGAAGAACAGCTGACGTTTTCCATAGGAAGAAGTAATGTCACTTGCTAAATGACTGAATGTGGAGAGTAAAGGAGAGAGAAATAGAAACAAAGAACAGGAGAAACATAGTTTGGAGAAATCTTTGGAAAAATATGTTTTGCTTGGATATGATAAGTTATGAGATAACAAAGTGCATATCAGCAGCAGATGTGGGACTAGACAAAGATAAAGAAGTTTCAGGGACAGAGGGTGTAATTATTGTATAAATACTAGCCATACCTTTGATGTTAGTACTGAATATGAAATGGGAAACAATTCCTTCTACCCTTTCTGCATGCCATATTGTGTGAGCAGCGACAAATATGTCGCAGATTAAAGCCATAGACAACCAATTGGAGGGAAAAAGGCCACAACTTTATTGATTGCAGAGCACAACGGGGTTGGCGCCTGCATGGGTCTGGATTCCATCATCGATCAACCCACCTGTTGACTGATAAACCAAGCTTCTGGTCCCAGTACCAGAATCCCAGGGAATGGCAGGGATATCCCGTCAGCTGGGAACCCATGCCAACTAGAGTGCCATGCAGTGAGTGAACTCCTGAGCTGGCCACTCCTGAACCACTTAGCACTCCCCTGAAACACCTGATATGCCTTGTATCAACGCCAGCAGGCCATTGGTACCCAGTAACCTGCATCTAAGACCCATGCAACTGCCCCAAAAGTTGTGATGAAAATAAGAACTATACATAAAGACATGGGGAGGGTTGGGTGGGGAGCAGCCGAAACAAAAGAGGCCAAATCTACCATGGCAGGGGAATACATACCCCTCTCTCACTGCAGACCGGGCATGTACAAACCCACCTGTGCCCAGCCTGGCAACCAATGGGAGCACTCCAGCTCCACTCCTATTGGCTTTCGCATTTGTGGGCATCCGGGCACTGCAGCACCAACTGCAACCCTGAATGAGCCCCACCCACCTGCCCTTCCAGCCTGGAAGAGGAGCAGCTTGGCTCGATCGTCCCACCCTGCAAACGGTGCACACAGCTAGGTAGGTTGTGCAGCACACTTTTTTAAAAAAACAGTGCCACCACTTGAAGCTCAAGGCACATTTCAGGGAAAGAATGGCCTGTGAATCACACAATGCATTTCAGCCTATTATACATTCACAGGCTTTGTTCAGAGGATATTGGAAAGTGTACAAAAATTAGTGTGATGAATAAACTTTATCTTCTGCACAGAGGGGAAAGAGGGGAAAACCCCTCCAGCTATGGCAATATGGGAAGGAAAGTATTTATTGGCTGGGTTTGCAAAGATTTAGGTTAGCAATGCCTATTACTGGGGTCATATTATTTGTTCGGGGAGATGTCTACTCATCAATATTTCAGATTCTTAAAGGTTTCAAAATCATCTTTATTTTACATTTTGCTTTCATTCAGGAGGTTGCAAACATTTTTAAATACTTATTTACCTTTCTGACTCCTGTTTATAATATATGTTTTCAACTTTTTATTACTTTGCTGGTGCTTTTTTACAATATTTATAAATGGTGTGTGTGTGTGTGTGTGTGTGTGTGTGTGTGCATATGCTATTTCATTAAAATAGTTATCATATGTGGTTTTGTCTTCTTTTTGTATACTCCTTATAGCTTGTAAAGAAGGGGAATTCTTCCCCCAACTTTTTGTCTACTAACAATAATAATAATTTTTTTTTTGACGATGCCAGGATTGTGGTCTGCATTTTTTCTGCATAAAAATAAGTCTATGTATTCATTTGAAACTTGGCCCTTAGAAGAGACAACTAGTCTACAAAGTTCTACCCAATATTATTAGCTTTTTTCTACATTGGGCAAGCAGGTCAGTCTCTGCACCAGAGGATAAATGGACATAAGTCAGACTTTAGGAATGGGAAGCCACAAAAATCATTTGCAGAACACTTTGGTCTTCCTGGGCATTCAGTCTAGGACCTCAGAACAGCAGTCCTTGAACAAACACTCAAACAAAAAACTGCAAAGGAAGATTAGAAAGAGCAGAATTGGAATACATCCACAAATTATAGTCTATCAACAATGGGCTGAACAGAGACAATGGTTTCCTGGCACACTATTACAGTTGGCCCTCCTCTAAGGGGCACTGGTTAAGAGAAACATGTACAGGAAATGGAAGAAGGGGGAAACCACCAAAGAAGAATTTAAGCAAGTAGCCAGGAGATGTAGGGAGAAGGTCAGAAAGGCTAAAGCACAGAACGAACGTAGGCTGGCCAGAGACATTAAAAACAATAAAAAGGGCTTTTTTAAATATGTCCGCAGCAAAAGGAAAAAGAAAGAGGTGATAGGGTCACTGCGCAGAGAAGATGGTGAATTACTAACAGGGGGAAGAGAAAAGGCAGAACTACTTAACACCTTCTTTGCCTCAGTTTTGCCAGAAGGATACAAGCACTCAACCTGGCGGTTGGGGAGCAGGGGAGGAAGCAGGGGAAATGTGACACATAATAGGTAGAGAGGTAGTACAGGAATACCTGGCCACACTGGATGAATTTAAGTCTCCAGGGCCAGATGAATTGCATCCTAGGATATTAAAAGAACTGGCAGAGGTCATTTCGGAACCGCTTGCTATAATCTTTGAGAAATCTTGGAGGACAGGAGAAGTTCCAGAAGACTGGAGGAGGGCAAATGTTGTCCCCATCTTCAAGAAGGGAAAAGAAGAGGACCCAAATAATTATCACCCAGTCAGCCTGACGTCAGTACCCGGAAAGATCCTGGAACAGATTATTAAGCAGTCAGTTTCTAATCACTTAGAAAGCAATGCGGTAATCACAAGAAGCCAACATGGATTTCTCAAAAATAAGTCATGCCAGACTAATCTTATCTCTTTTTATGATAGAGTTACTAGCTTGATAGATGAAGGGAATGCTGTGGATGTAGCATTTCTCGATTTCAGTAAGGCCTTTGACAAAGTTCCACATGACATTCTTGCAAAGAAGCTAGTAAAATGTGGGCTGGACAGGGCTACTGTCAGGTTGATCTGTAACTGGTTGACTGACCGTTCCCAAAGGGTGCTCACCAATGGCTGCTTTTCATCCTGGAGAGAAGTGACTAGCGGGGTGCCGCAGGGTTCTGTCCTGGGCCCAGTGCTGTTCAATATCTTCATCAACGACTTGGATGAAGGAATAGAGGGCATGCTGATCAAATTTGCAAATGACACCAAATTGGGAGGGGTTGCTAATACGCCAGAGGACAGGATCAAAATTCAAAATGACCTGGACAGATTGGAGAGCTGGGCCAAGGCTAAGAAAATGAAATTCAACAGAGAGAAGTGTAAGGTCCTACACTTAGGTAGAAAAAATGGAATACAGAAATATACGATGGGGGACACGTGGCTGGATAGCAGTACGTGTGAAAGGGATCTAGGAGTCTTAATAGACCACAAGCTGAACATGAGTCAGCAGTGTGATGCGGCAGCCAAGAAAGCCAATGCAATTCTCGGCTGCATCAATAGGAATATGGTGTCTAGATCGAGGGAGGTACTGGTACCACTCTACTCTGCTTTGGTTAGACCTCATCTTGAATACTGTGTTCAGTTCTGGGCACCCCAATTCAAGAAGGACATGGTCAAGCTGGAGCAAGTCCAGAGGAGGGCAACCAAAATGGTGAGGGGCCTGGAAGCCATGCCCTATGAGGACAGACTTAGAGAGCTGGGTATGTTTAGTCTGCAGAAGAGAAGGTTAAGAGGGGACATGATAGCTAAGTTTAAATATTTGAAGGGATGCCATGTAGAGGAGGGAGAGGGCTTGTTTTCTGCCGCTCCAGAGACTAGGACAAGGAGCAATGGATTCAAGCTGCAGGAAAGGAGATTCCACCTGAACCTCAGGAAGAACTTCCTGACAGTCAGGGCTGTCCGGCAGTGGAATATGCTGCCTCGGAGTGTAGTGGAGTCTCCTTCCTTGGAGGTTTTTAAGCAGAGGCTGGATGGCTATCTGTCGGGAGTGCTTTGAGGGTATTCCTGCATGACAAGGGGTTGGACTGGATGGCCCGTGTGGTCTCTTCCAACTCTACATTTCTATGATTCTATGATTCTATGGTTCTATGGTTCCAGGACACCCCCCCCCATGGATACCCCAAAAATGTGAAAATTCAAGTCCATATTAAAAAATGGTGTAGAGCAGCAATGGAGACAGGGAGTCCACCATCTGCCCACTCCCACCTTCAAGCAGCTTCCTTGAATGATTATGCAGGCATCACCACCACACACATGTCCCTGCAGAACCTGCTTGCTACCCTGTGATTGGTGGCACTCCTGCATGATTGGTGGCACTCTTGTCTGCTGCCCTGCAACCGGTGGTGCTCCTGGTGCTCCTACATGGTCATTCGCAAATGAACAAGCAGGATCATCACCACTACTTGCCATCTCCCTGTAGAAGCAGCTCACTGTTCTGTGATTGGTGGTGCGAGTAGTGGTCCTGCATGGTCATTTGCAAACAAAGGATCAGGAGTGCCACTGCTACCAATTGCAGGATGGTGAGCAGCTTCTACAGGGACATGGTAAACAGCAGCAATGGAGCTCTGTGGTGGGTTGAATCTGTGGATTATGAGCCTGCAGCTACAGTGGGCTCACTGCATGACACCAGTTAGCACCTCAGCCTTATGAGGCTCTCTTGGCCAGATTATCAAAATTCCTCTCTGGTTCCCAGACAGCATTACACTGCATTCAAATAACTCCCTCCATCATCCATATGGTTATCAATCTCTTTCTGCCTTTGTCTCCCAGGACCATCATTAAGACTGAACTTGTCATCCCATCACCATACCCACAGGTTTTGCATTTCTATTGATATTCACACCTATAGCCTGCTCATAAAGCTCTGTTCCTAGTCACTTCACTCCATGCACAGGATGAAGTAGACTTAGGCCTATGAAAGTTTATGCTACCAACTTCTTTCTCTCAGTTAGTCTCAAAGGTTCTACAAGATCTCTTTGCATAATGAATCAACTGTGTGATGATATGATAGAGTTCAGATAGAGCGAAGTAATAGTACACTCTATTCTGCTTTGGTTCAACTTGGAGTACTGTTTCCAGTTCTGGGTACTCTAACTCAGGAAAGATATTGACAAACTGGAATGTGTCCAGAGAAAGGTGACCATGATGGCAAAGAATTTGGACATGAAGCCCTATGAAGAATGGCTTAGAAAGCTGTGTGTATGATTAGCTTGGAGAAGAGAAGACTGAGGCCATTTCCGCACCGGGCTATTAAAACGGGGCAGAGCGACCTCCCACGGAGGTCTTCTGCACCGTGGAGTGGACTGTGTCGGACTACTTTTCGTAGTTCTGCACCTCAGTCCAGTTCTGCGCGACCAGAACTGGTCGTGCAGCGTGCTTTTTAAAAACCTCTTTTAAGAGGTTTTTAAAAAGCACAGAGCGTGCGACTCTGTCTCGCTCCGTCGCCGCGCTCCGGAGCAGATTTGCAGGCGTGCGCAAGTGTGTGCCTGCAGATCTTCTGGGGGTGGGCTTTCGGCTGGTGAGCTTCTCTGGTTGGTGGAGAGCCTCCACCAACCTGAAGCCGCCATTTTGGATGCCAGAGCAGTGCGGAGCAACGAGCTCGCACTGCTCCTCGTCCCCACGGACTCGCCCGGATGCTGAAGAAGTCCATTGAGTAGCGTTTTCGCGCAGCTCCCCCCCCACATCTGGAAAGGGCCTGAAAGGTGATATGATAGCTATCTTCAAATATGTGAAGGACTGTCATGTAGAAGATGGAGCAAGCATGTTTTCTGTTGCTCCAGGGATTAGGGCAAAAGTTATTTTATATCTAGTTTGCACTTACTTTGAAAAGGAAATACTGTGTCTGCACTGCTATTATATGAGGATAAAATTCAACAGTTAAGAAAGAAATAATGGAATATATACTCCGCAGAGCTCTGACAATGAGCTTCATCCTCTGCCTCCAAGTTCAGCACAAAATGCCCCTCAGCCTTGAATGTGAAAATGTTTTTATGAGTGTATATGAAAGAAAAATTTGCACTATATTACATTTACAATGATAATGGCAAGACCCAGCAGCTACCAGTAAGAAAAAAGGAAAGGAGGGAAAGAGGCAGAGAAGACCTTTCAGGAGGGGCATGGCACGTGCTCCACATAACCATTTCCACTTTTGAATCAATGTTCAATGTGTTTTAGTCCAAGGACTTTTACCATAGAATCTCTAAATGAAGTGATAAGAAATGGCTCTGTGCAAAGGCAATGACCTCGACCATTTTTCTACACAATTTTTTACTGTAGAAGTCATTTCCGACTTATGGCAACCCTAAAGTGAACCTATCATAGCATTTTCTGGGGCCTGAAAGTATGTGACACTCCCAAAGTCACCCAGGGAGTTTTCATGGCTGAGCAGAGAATCGAATCTTGGTCTTCAGGGTTGTAGTCAAATGCTCAAACCACTACACCACACTGGCTCTCCCTCTCCTGCATAACACAATGGCCTAAATCCAATGTAGTTCTAGCAAAGCAAAAATTCCTGCTAGATACACTTGTGTTCTATTATACCTTTGTGTGCAATGAGCTGCACAGTTGGTTCATATAACTGCTTCATATAATTCCTTTTAACTGTATAACCACATAAAATCCAAGGGATACTACTTTTGCCCTAATACTGAAAATGGGAAGCCACTTGCCCAATGGACCATGCATTAAAAGAGTGATTTAACCCGACATAGGTCCTGAATCCAATTCCGTATCTATAATGCTTCAAATTTAAGTATATATATCATAATTTTGTTAGTATACACACATATTGTACTCAGTCATTCCAGATGGATCTAACCTCACATTCTAAACACTGCCAATTTAAACTAGTCTTTCTTTTGCGCTCCGTACTTTCTCACATTTTTGTACTTGTTTCTGAAAAGAAACTGAATCTTTCCCCTTACTTGCTGCCTATCCAGAATAATATTCCTACGAATATAGTTGCCAGTCACTTTCACACAGAAGGAAAATTTCAAGCCTTTAGCAAAAAAAGAAAAAAGAAAAAAAAAGAAAGAAAAAAAATAGCCAGGATAAACTTTGGTTGTATTTCAGTACTTTGACATGTCAGCTTTTAAAGTTGAAAAGAGTCTAATTCCCAACTTCCTCCCAGGCATTTGAGGACTTGCTGAAATTAATTAGTCAGGCACATCTTATTTCAGCCATCAACCTCTACTGAGGTTGAAGTCTACTTCCCTTTTAATTTTTACTTTCTGGGCATAACAACAACTTTTATGGAGCACATGCAAAAATGTCCACATGAAAAATGCCTTCTAGCCCCACATGCAAAAATGGTCCCTGAGCCATTTACTGGCAGTACCTGATAGGTTTCCAGGAAAGAAAGAACCATTTGATGCCAATAGGCACAAATACTCTATTTTGATCCCTGGTACACTAACTTAAAAATGGTCAGTTCCCTTCATCAGACAACCTAAGAAACACTGCTCTAGCCCATAATTCAGAAAGGAATGTAAATGTGTAGGTTATACTTGCAAGACACCTTTTCTACTTAAAAGGATTAGGCCTACTTAACCTGTTGTTGGACTGCAACACTTTAACTTTCAGGCTGAAGCGCACATGTGTGAATGTTCCTCTGTGTAAAATAATAAAAAAAGCAAATAAGTATTTAATAGTAAATCAGATGTCACAGTGACCACCCTTTCCCTAAGATTTTTTTTTCTCCAAGGAGAAGTATGCAGTGATGTGAGCCAAGCCTGAAGACCAAACCAGTACATTTAAGCAATTTTAACAGAGGTGTGGAATAATTTAGGCTGTAGTCTGCTACTTACTTATTTAGGTGCAAACCAAATAAAAATCTAAGAACTTACTGGTGTGTAGGATTATCCTATAACTGACTTAAAACTAACCATAATCACATGTGTTACAGTGCTTGTCATTTGAGTTAACTTTATTTATATTAGACATACTGACATTGGCATTTTTTTTTTTTGCAGAGTATTATTTTTGGTCCTGTTTAATAAACATCCTGTCTGTTATCTCCAGACTGAGCTCTAAACACTGCCTTGTCATTTGAGCCTCACTTGCCCTCTCTTCTCTCTCTCTCTCTCTCTCTCTCTCTCATTTGAGAGAAGCATAAGAATTAAATGCCATTTTTGATGCTTCTAGGTTTTCTGAAAATGTCCATGGCTGGCTTTTTTTTTTTTTTTGCACTGAAGAATGGCTAAAATCTGCTATAAATATAAACAATGGTACTAAAATTCAGAAGAGAAAATAGAAAGCTCAAGCATGTTAATGATTGAGAAACCAACCAGGAACAAAAATACCATCTCTTGACGGTGGATTCCAATCTGAATAAAACCAGAGTTCAAGGCATGCTTTAGAGGATCAAAGAGATCAGATAACTAACAGGCTGGAATAAAAATGAGGGTGAGAGACAGGTGGAAACTTGGATTAGAAAGCAAACTAAGCTTTCTGAAACTGAGGAAGCTCTCAGGAAAAAAAAATCAAATTATAATGGATAGTGAATTTTTTAGGCATAGTAAAAGAGAATGTTGGCAAATACTTAGATTATTCCACTGCTGTTTTTAAAGTCCCTAGGATTGCCTGCTCTAGCCAGTAGATACTTTGCAAGATGATGGTCCAGTGGTTAAGCCTGCCTTCTCAATCTGATACCCCCAGTGTGTTGGACTACAGTGTTCCAAATCAGTGCAGCTAATAATGAGACTTTTGGTCCAGTGGATCTGGAGGGCACCAATTTGGAGCGGACTAGGCTGAGACATTTGATGGTGCAGCTGTTACTCAATACTGAAAGTCCTGAGCTTAAACTGTGAATTTATTTCACTCTCCTTTTTGCTGAAACTAGTCTAGGGGTGGCCATTGTATGGCCTCCAGAAGTTTTTAGATTACAAATCTCTGCAAGCCTCACTGTTGGCTGTGCTGGCTGGGGCTGCTAGTAATTGCAGTCCAGTTATATCTGAAGGACCATATGATTCCCTTTTCTGATGTAGGCCAAGAATCTAGCCAAGATCTATCTTCTTTCAGTGAATAGTAAAACTGGATCTACTGTTAGATATCAGAATGATGTGGACTGCTTCTAGCAAACAAATATTAAGAAAGAGCACTGAGGAACAGGTTTTGTGAAAGCGCTAGTGTTCACTTCTGTCAAATTTCTACACACTTATTTCTAAGTGTATGGTTGGCATGCATATGAGTTCCCTTATATGTATAGTTGTACTTCTTTGACTGTGGCATAATCCCTCTACTTCCCTTCTAGCCTACCTCTTGATATCATGGGACATTCTGATGTTCTGAGGCTCCCACAGACCTCAGCCAACAAGACCAATGGTGAGAATAATGGGAGCTGGAGTCTAAAAGTGTCAGAAGGGTTATGAGTTCCCTACCCCTGTTCCATTGGCACGGAACTGGACTGGGGTGAATCTCTGGAACCATTCTGGAAACAGAACCTAAACTAAGGTTCCTAAAGTTTACAACTAAAGCAGCTTCAAATTAAGAACAAATTAAGAACAAAAACAAGTCAAAGTGATCTCTCTACCTTGTTGTTTTTGTTGTTTGGAAACTGGCAAAAAAGCAAAAATATCCAGCCAGAGAGACTGTTTACTGAACTAGTTAGCAATCCTTTCTCAAATAGGATATCCTTTCTGAAATTGTGGTCTCTTTTTTCAGCTTAGGTGATTTCCCTACTTCCAGTAGGAAATGATTAATCACTCCAAACATAAAAAACTCAGGTTTAATATTTCAAAATCTGTAACAGAATTCTGTTTCTGTGCTATAGTACTTCCAGTTATGTATGTGACTTAACCCTCATTAGAACCCTAAATGACTAAATGGAGGCTATCATACTTTGAACATATCATAAGACAACATGACTCAAAGGAAATTATAGTACTGCTCAATAAAATGGAAGGCAGTCCAAAAAAGCAAGCAAGTAAGCAAGCAAGCAAGCAAGCAACATTACAATGGCAAAAGCCATGAGTCTGAGGTTGCAAGAACTGAGAAGGGTGGCTGATAACTAAGGTTCATGGAGGTCTCTTATTTACAGGTCATGAAAAGTCAAAGCTGACTTGGTGTCAAATCACAAGAACAAAAACATACTTGTTACATGCAAAAGAAGTAGAGACATTGTTTAGTAGCCAAATGTAATGTGTTCCAGCCAATTAAGGTTATTATTTCCTATACATTACTCTCAAGCTCTGCAAAATACATGCATATTTCTAACCAAAAATGCCAAAATGTTATTACTGTTTTCTAAGCACAGTATAACATAATCACATGTTATGACTCTAGAAATTGTGTACTGAAAAATTGGAATCATGCTAACTTGTACTTTTTAATCTATCATTTTATCCAGCAATATCTACATTTCCCTCCAATATCTTGTGTTATTTTTGCCATCTTTTTCTTAGGGGTATAGATGGAAGGCTGACATATTACTTTAGCTCAGATGTTATGGTATTGCACATCCCAGACCTTTTAACCAGCATAGACAGTGGGAAGGTAGGACAGTTCAACAAACAGGCTATCAGTTCCCATGGCACTGATAGCCTGTTTGTAATCAATAGGTGTGAAGAAACTCTATATACTTATGATTTCTATTTCTATTTGTTTCTTATATTCTTAAATAAAAAAGCATTAAGGAAAAGCAAAATGGGTGAAAATATTGGAAGTGGAAGTTGAAAGATGCGAGGGAAAATGATTGAATCCAGGGTGTATAGCTATGTTAAAACTAGATTACTGCATTATAATCAATATACATTTATACTTATTATACTGACAATGCATAGCTAATTAATATGAAGCTGATGAAGCTCTAGGCAAAACAGCAGAAACATTGCGGACCTTACTGTTTCTGTGCTGAGTTAAGTTCTTGACATCAGTAGCTGTGCTGTTACATCCCCTTTCCGCATGGGATGGCTTCACCGCAGTTGGGACATGATGGCAGTGTCCCAACGTCTCACATGATGGCAGTGTCCCAGCTTCTGCATGATATCGTCATGGTCCCACTGCCATCTTTTCCCTGTGTGTCACGCAAGTGCGGTATATGTAAAACAAAACAAAACAAATCCATTCTACACCTACCATCGTGCCACACTGCCACCTTTCCCGGCCATGCAGAAGGGCAGAAGCATTCTGGCAACGCCCCCTCCCCAGCACAGCAATGGCAAGTGTCTGTCTGTGCTGTGGAAGGGAAAAGGTGGGGCCAGAGTGCTCCCTTCTGCAGCAACCTGGTGCGATGTGGAGGGAAGTGTTCCTGGTGCACTTCCCTCCCTGTCAAGGCTGCAACAGAAGGACTTCATGGAGCATCGTTGTGCAGAAATGGCCTCAGTTGAGTCCTTGGCATCAGTAATTCAGAGCATTTGCGTTTCATCAGAAGCTTTGCTGTTAAATTTGGGTGGAGTCTCCGGCCATTAGTAGTCAAAAAGCATCTATTTATTACTGGATATGTAGTGTGCTATTATACTTGAACAACATTTTTTCCAGAATCAGTAACCTCAGTTTCTATTTATCACTGAAAGTTCATGGACAACTGTGAATAGGCTGGAGAACCTGGTGCACCAGATCCTTTATAGGACTTCTCTAAAATTTTGCCTACAGTGCTTGTTGGAACTGACCATTTTTTTGTACTATTATTCCTGTTCTTGATATTGTCACTGTAAGTTTCTGTATTGTCTGTTCAGTATCTGTATATGTTTAATTTTTTATATTATCCATTTGTATACTATTACTCTGTATTTGTTAGTATTGGAGTAAAATTACTTTATATTCCATTCTATATTCATTAGTACACAGGCTTTTCCAATTCAATCATAAACAAACATCTTATGAGCTGGCAATGAGAACCACTGCATGGTTTAAAACCATTGTTCAAATGCATCTTCCCAACATGATAGTAACAACAATACGTTGTGCCTTCAGGTTGAGTCTGACTTAATGGTGATCGTGTCCTAGGCTTTTCTTGGCAAGATTTATTCAGAGGAGGCTTGTTATTGCCTTCTCCTAAGGCAGAGAGAGTGTGATTTGCCCAAGATCACTCAGTGGGTCTCCATGGCTGAGCAGGGATTCAAACCCTGGTTTCCCAGAGTCCTAGCACTGACATCATTATATCATGTTGGCTCTAACAACAGCATACTGATTTGATTGTTACAGCATGGCTGGTCATGAAACATTGTTTGTGGCTGTTGGACTAACAGCTGTTCTGAACTGAAAGGTTTATTCTGAAGCAGAAGTGATTATCAGACAAAATATACAGGGTTAACAGAGTTGTAGCATTTAATCATTAGATCAATTGATTTAAAGTACTATTCAGACTTTCATCTTGAAAAGCTCTGATGTCAGAGTCTCCAAGACAGGGGTGGACCACAGCAGTGAATGAGCGATTTTTGCACTTGCATGCTCCTACCAGGTCACTTGGCATGTTCCCAGAAAATCAGAAATGGTATTGTCTTATTTTGGTTGTTTTTTGGCCCTAAATCAGCCAGTTTTCATGGTTTTTAGCAGTTTGGATGGCTATTGGTGGTGAACAAAAGTATCTAAGCAGCCACACTTTAAGGCCATTTTGCAGTGGCTCTTGCTGAGAGGCTGCATGAAACCCATGGGATGCACTTTCTGCACCCCTGCTCTAAGATATTCCAAGCCCTGCTAGACTCATGCTGGCAGATTGGAAGTGAGATAAGTGCTTGTTTTGTTTTCCTCCCTCCACAGCTGTTTTTACAAAATAATGTCAACACACTGAAGCAGCAGAATCCATTACCCTCAGACTCTAGCTTCCCATCCAAGTCAAGGCCCTTCATCCTCTCAGCGTTTCTCTAATTGCGGAAATATGCACCTACTGCAGGGTGCAGACATTTACACTGAGCCCAATAAGAGGGATCCTTTTCCATATGGATCTTCCCTGCCCTTGTCCTGCTTGTGTCAATTTAATTAATTAGTGAGTACTGCAGTGGTGCAGCTTCACTTGAAACATAAAGCAGCAGTAACTGACTGTCAAGTTGAGCCTCAGTCTTATAAGGCAAAATATACATTTTTCAATAAACCAAAGAGCCATATGCTACAAAAGACTGGCAGGCACTAGATGCAGAGAAGGAAGGAAGGAAGGAAGGAAGGAAGGAAGGAAGGAAGGAAGGAAGGAAGGAAGGAAGGAGAGACATAAAGAGAGACACACTTGGAAAATGTTGAGTGAGGAGATTCACTCATGGAAGCAGGCTGGAAGTAAAAGCAAGATGCTGAAAGGGTGGGAGTCATAGATTGATTAAATATCTGCTTCTAATTTACTTGAAAACCACTTGAAATGAGGATGAATAGAATTTCCGATTAAATACCTTTAGGAACTGGGTCTTCATCTTGTACGTTATATACGTTTGTGGTTACTCTACTGATACTCTCTTTGGAGGGTTTTCAGTTAATAGGAAAATAATGCAAGCATGGTAGACACACACACATCTCTCTCCACATTTCTTCCCTGTTTAAAGTTTACTTTGAATATCAGTTTTCTGAATTTAAGACTGGAGTCCAATAGGAACAGATGAAAACAGCTTTAGTAATTGGACAAACTCAGGAAACACAATGGAATATAATGGTGATGATTTGTAAAGATATGTTCTGAAGCCTCAGATTTCTTTTAACCCAAAACTGTAGCAATGGGGCTTGTATCCAAGGGAGAACCAAGAAGGACTTAGTTCATAAAATTGTGCCAAATTTGTGTTGAGTTTTATACAATGAAACAATTAAAGCTATCAAGCCAAGTGTTTTCAATTCACATCTTAAAAGTCTGGCATTCTTCTATACTGACATCACGCCTACTTCTCCTTCAGTTTTGTGTGTTTTCTGATGTCAGTCTTGATAATCTCTAGAACTAGGAATATCTTTATGCAAGAAGCAAATAGAAACACTTCCAAGTTGAGTTTCTTACCGCCTTTGTGCGTTCCACTTCTATGGCTATATGTTTTGTTACCTAGGATATGGCAGTAAGAGGAATTGTTTCACTGTTGCAGTATGTGCTGAAGTTATGGGTGCTATTGACTGGTCTAAGCAACTAGAGCTGATTTGGAGTCAGAATATGATAAAGCATTTCACAGAAAACATCTGAGTTTGCAGAGTGTGAAGTTTTCTGTGTTCATTTTCAGGCTCTGTATCAGAGTATCAAACTGATACAACATTATTTAAAATGATAACGGAACAGAAACAAACTGATTTTCCAACAAATGTGTATATTCTTTTTTTCACTATTACTAGGTTATTAGACTCTACAGTTACTGCCTTCAGGCATGATGCAAGCAAAGAAAGGCACTGTGAAGTCACATTTGACTTCAGTAGTGGAAGTTTCTTTAACAATAATCAGGAGTGCCTGAATATTCAGGAGTGGTTGTGTGAGTGCCACAGTTATAGAATCCTGACTGCACAATAACTGCATCCTGTGGACTCCTGGGATTTGTAGTTTGGTGAGGGACTGAAAATTCTAAATACCTCACAAAATACAAATTCCAGAACTCCATAGGATGGAGCCATGGCAGTTAAAGTACAATCACAGTGGTATAATTATGTAATGTGAAAGAGAAGCGTATGTAGCCAGAATAGCAATGCATACATTCCATGCTCAAGTGAAAGCAATGAAGATTTGGAGAAGCACAAAACAAAACAAAAAACAAGAAAACCTGATAGAGGGGAAAACCCCCACTAAGCTATTCCCTCCCCCAAACGCCCAGTGAGGGCTGATCATTCTCAACTGGCACAGGGTGCTGATTGTTTCTTTTGTGTGGGGGTGTGTGGGGGTGTCTGTTTTGAAAACTGGGAATGGGCAGGGGGAGTAGAATAGAATATCACAGAAGCAATGGAGTTGCTAAAAGATGAACCCAAGCAACATGAGATCATTAGCCCAAGATTTTTGAGTAGTTTCTTATCACGGTATCAGGGACGAACACTATATCCTATTGTTAAGTTCCCACTAAGGTAGACTCATTGAATCAAGGTGACTTACCTGCCACTCTCACCATATCACAACTGAGTCAGTTGCTCTAAGGACAGACTAAAAGGATTCAAGCTATCATCTCAAAGTTAAGGAACTAGCAGCTGACCTACATTTCATAGAGAAGGGCCATTTCCGCACTAGACTGTTATAGTGCTATTTTTTCCGCACTAGACTGTTATAGCATCCTATGGAATTCTGGGGTTCGCAGTTTAAGGAGGGGCCTGACTCTGGAAGTGATGCAACCCATACAGTAAGTGAGAGCTTAACCTAATACTGGAGTGTTTTCAATGGAAAATATGCTCTTGTGAATATGGAGCTTTGTTTAAGAATGTAATTTTGGCACCAGTCTGCAATTTTTAACAGAAAGAAGAAAATATTGTTTTCATGGGGGATAGTCCATAAATGTTTAAGTGGTGCTTATGCCCTGCTAATGTTTATACCCTGCAAATTGAAAGTGCCATGAGAGTTTGTTGCAACAAGATGGGTTGGACACCCTGAAATTTTCTTATTATTCAGATCAATTGAGGAAAGATATTCCAAACTATTTAAAAAGTGCTCCCAATTAATCAAGCACCACTGCAGAAGAAATACGTACATTATTTCTCAATGCCCTTCCATTTGTATCAACACATTACTTCAAAGCAGTATGTTGGATGTAGTTTTTCTTGAAATCTATGGCACTTGGAACTTAGACAAGTGACTTTGGGGGCTACAAATCCTACAACCCACACCAGCTATCACGGCCATTGTTCATTTGGCTAGGAGATTCTGGAAGTACAGCCCCCCCCCCAAAAATGTTTCATAGCTTTGACAATGTGCCTTATTGAAAGGAATGGTGTTTACTTCTAAATAGATAGGCACAGCATGCATATTCTTTTTCTCTTTCACTATCAGTGTTATACCTATATATAAAATTTTATCAGTGTAATCAGTTAATCAATTAATAATTAAATAGACCAGGATGTCACTGCGTTAGGTTAAAATACTTTAGTTTCTCAAGAGTGCTGGCCTAAAATGAGATTCACATTTTACTTGGCTGGCTCATCTGGGAAATATATTGTCCCCCGTAGAACTTCACCATTTGTCAGATTCTTTTATAAAGCAGTCTAGTCATGGAACAATCTGTTTGTTTGGATTCTGATAAAAGTCTGCCTCTGTCTAAAGCAGAGATGTAATGCTATCACTTACAGTTAATACACACCCCATCGTACTTCCCACCTACATTAAAAGGCTCTCTGCTATGACACTCTTTCTTTGCTTGAAGGCCATTGTGGATTGGTCCTTACCTACTCTGCCCCTCATCATAATCACCATCATTATAAAAGCTCTTCATACATCTCAAAATGATTGGCTCCCAAAGATGAGGTTGCACAGGCACTCAAATGAATGGATTTATTTGTTTCTGGCATAATGCAGCTTGTGTGTATGTGTTGGTTCGTATTTAATTTAATTTTGGAATGTGGCAAATACATTACACCAAAATTTTGGTTAAATCAACACAGAATGCTGTTATGCTAATTCCTATTCTAATTTATATTTAAGGTAGATAAAATCTAACAAGACTGTAGACAAAAGTCTTACTCTGCAATACAAACTGGTTTGCTTTGCTGGTGTTTTCTCTTGCCTTTGCAGAAAAAGAGAGGTTTCTGAAATTAATAGGTGAGAAGAGATGGCTTAAATAATAGTCATTTTTATTCTGATGTATAAGAAGCACAGTCTAATGTGATTCATGGTTAAAATGCAATTTGGAGATGGCAAACAGGGACAACAGAATTGCATATCAGTCTCCTGAATCTTGTTTTCATTATGAACACCCAGTTAATGTACTGAAATATGGATGCTACGTTTTTATAGCTAGATGTGCCTCTGTAATGCTTCAGGCAAAATGATGGACAGATGCCTCAATTCCAGCTGTCTTGATAAAGACTGAAGCCAACTTTGCTTGCCAGTTAAGTGGCTAGATGCCTTGGGAGACAAACCAAGAAAAACACTCTCCTG
Source organism: Cyclura pinguis (assembly GCA_030412105.1). Taxonomy (NCBI): domain Eukaryota; kingdom Metazoa; phylum Chordata; class Lepidosauria; order Squamata; family Iguanidae; genus Cyclura; species Cyclura pinguis. Next base: position 344,073,096 of record CM059599.1, read on the forward strand.
GAGATCAAGCTCCAATTCATGCAAAGCCCTCTTCAAGGTTTCAAAGCTGTTCTCCAGCATTATGGGTTTTTCCCTCCTGGGGATGAGTATATAGTGTGATGAAGCAAAGTATATATATGTACCTTTGTATGTTTGTTTTATGTCTAGTTATTAATTTATTTAAAGTATTGTTATATGGCAATTTAGTTCTCTTTCCAGGTGTATGTATATGTGTGTGTGTGTGTGTGTGTATTTGCCTCCAAGTTGCCTGTTGACTTATGGTGACACCATGAATTTCCTAGGGTTTTCTTAGGCAAGGAATACTCAGAGGTGGTTTTGGCATCTCCTTCCTTTGAAATATAACCTAAAGCACTGGCATTTGTTGGTAGTCTCCCATCCAAGTACAGATCAGGGCTGACCCTGCCTTTAGGGTATTTAGGCTGTTCCTGTTTTGAGGGCAGTGTACAAAAGAAAAGGTACAATTCACAGTGCCATCCTTTGATACCTAGTAAGGTATCCCAGGAGCCACAAGGACAGATCTGATTTACCCCTCTGATGCTAAAGACTGAACAGAAGTGGGGTTGGGTGGTGGTGGATATAATCTTGGATCTCTCTTTTCAGTCCATGCAGAGATATGTACAAATATTTCCTCTCTGGCACTGGAAAATCAGGAGAGGGGCAAAATGGAGAATTTAGGGGCATGGCATGGATGGAGAAGGGCAGACTTCGCATTTGTAGTCTGCTGGTCTAGACAAAACAGAGAAGAAAGAAACAGTGAATGCCACTCCTCCCTCCTGTCTGGCCATTTCTGCACTACATTCTTAAAGCGTGATTATTCCACTTTCAACATCCTATGGAATCCTGGGGTTTGCAGTTTAGGGAGGGGCTGGTCTGCAAACCCCAGGATTCCATAGGATGTTGAAAGTAGAATAATCGTGCTATAAGAGTATAGTGCGGAAATGGCCTCTGTCTCACCAGCTTAAGACCAGCAGAGCTTCAGCAGTGCTTGCAACACTCTAATTTTTCAACATCATTGCCCTATAAAATGTTGCTGTTGTTACTGATGTGTTATATATTGCTTTTTCCCTCACAAACATAAATGTAAAAATCAACAACAGAAAAGTAAAAATTCACAAAAGAAATAAAATAATCAGGAAGATTAAAGTTTTATCTAAAAATCTTGGGAAAGGGTTTCATTACATTACATTACATCAAACGTCAGTACAGCAAATGTCTCTCAGAGACAGCATTCCATCGCTAACAGGATGTCATTGGTAGCGACCTGCCTCATTTCACATAAAGGGAATACCTACAGGAGGCCTTCCAGTGGTAGAGTCTGGAGTGTGTGGAGGGGGGGTGGGAGGGGACAGGGCTACAGCGCGAGGGGCATGGCCACTGTGCACGAGGGGCGGCTGTGGTGCGTGGGGGGGGGTGGCTATTGCATGCAAAGGCATGGCTATGGTCCGGGATACCCCAGAAACACTGCCACCATCACAGGTGTAGTTGCTGAGGACAAGGGAGAGAGTCTTCTCAGTGATTGCTCCCAGTCTGTGGAATCCCTCTTAGGTTTGGTTGGTCCTCTGGTCACTCTCAATCTGCCAGTAGGCGAAAAACTTCTTATTTAATCTGGCCTTTAAGTTAATGTGACAGAAGGATCTTTTTAATGGTGTGCATGGTGCTTTTTTAAATATAATTTTTAAAAGGCTATATTTTAATGTTTATAGTTATATTGTGCTTTTAATAGAAATGCCCATTTAATATTTTTTAACTTTTATTCCAAACAGGTTTTAACTAATGAAAGTCACTGTGTGTCCAGAACAGAATATACAGGACATTATAATATTCTAGCCTGTTGGTTATCATACCTTGGGTAATTAAGCTAGGTTACAGATAGAAAGTTGAACTTCATTAACAATCAAAGGGGACTGTTAATAGTTTGGGAGTTTAGGTATCTATACTTATATATTATTGTATATGACTAGGATTGGAGGCTTCTTTGACTTTGGGGGGACTGCCTTTAAAAATCGATAGTATTGTTTCCTAGAGCTGCCATTGTTTGGCATTCATCTCCTTCCCAGGATCTCTAGAAATTAAAATTTAGGTTAGGGCATGTGTCTTGCACTTGTATGTGTGGATGTAAAACTGTAAATGCATGTACGTGAAGCTTTATTTAATCAAACGCGTTATGAGCCTTTCCTAGCAACTAACAAAACCAATATAAATAGTAGTATTTAAAAGAAACAATGTAAATATGGATAATTAAAAGAACCAATATAAATACTGGTATTTAAAGCCAGAGTGAAGCAGGTGTCTCTGGCAACTGATTTTAATGGGCATCCTGTTAGTGATATATTCAGCCATAAATTGCACTGCACAGGCAAATTAAATTATTGGGGTAGGGGTGGGGAATTCTGCTGGTAGCATAAACAGAGTTGTGCAAGTGGAACCATTGCATTTGCAATAGTGAATGTGCCTTGCCTCTATGCACTGCTTTTGTGCATTGAACATTGCAGTTGTGCAATCAGTTGTCAGTTGGATCAGTTGCACATTAACTGATCCAAATGCCTTGCACTATATTGCTACTCAGTATAGGAATTGCATAATGTAATTCCACCAGTGGATAGTTATGCTATGCTGAAACAATATAGGATCTTGGCAATTGAAGGACCACAAAATATTAAGCAGTGTGAGTTTTCTTATTCTTATTCTTATTCTTATTCTTATTTTTATTATTATATGGAGAAGATCTTTTAGGTTTTTCTTTCTTAGAGTGTGAAAATAACTTGGTTTACCTATGTGCTTTCACTGTGTGTGCATGTGTGATAATCCTAAAAACCCACGTGCTTCTCAGCCTCAGGTACGTAATGACGCGGAAAGGCCTCACTGCTTGTGTCTGCCATTTCAGTGCCAGATGAAGATTGGTTAATTAATTAATTAATTAATTTTCCCAGGACTTTTCTCATCATATTTTTAAACTGGAGCTGCCTCTGTTCTTATTCTGAGTTTCTGTGTGTTTGAGGTTTTTTTTTTTTTTTTTTAAAAAAACACAAGCGTTCTGCTTTGAAGATTGTTTTTGTTGTGAGCTTCTCTGAAAATCTTCAGACTAATGGAGTGGGATATTAGTATTTGTAATAAATAAATACACCATCTGCACTAGAGTAAGTGGCCCTTAAGATGGGAATAGTAAGCACTAAAAGCAATAATTCACATTGATATAGTGCTTTGCATACTTTATCTCAACAGGTCTTACAGCAACCCTGTAAACTAGGTCTGTTTCCCTCACCACTGCTCCTGTTGTTGTTACCACCATTTTGGAGACAGAGGCCTGAGAAGGAGAGAGAGTGGCCAGCCTAATGTTTTCACATTAAATAGCTACATATACATTTTAGTAATATCATGCCACTGTGTAATTTCATGATTTATTTGGGCTTAAGACTGGGATTCCATAGCTCACATTTCCATAGTCCTATGCGTACCTACTCAGAAATAAGTGTCATTGAGTTCAATTAATCTAATTCCTTAGTGTGTAAGATGGCCACTCGGACAAAGAGAAACCGTGGCACCAAAGGAAGAACATAAGAAGACAAAGATCTGCATAAAACTTGCACATGATAATTTATATTTGTTAGTGCTAGTTTAGAAAGAATTTGTTAATTTGAACAGAAACACAATGTATCTCATACTGGGGCAGACTGTGATCTGTGTGCCCTCAGTCTGCTGCCCCAGGGTGAGGAAGCTCCAGTGGTCCTGGGGGCCAATCTTGTGCCCCAGGGAATTGTTGTATGCTGCACCGGTCCCATAAAATCACAAGCCCATAGGTTACTTCAAGTCCATTTCTAGTTTTGGGTTTTTTGGGGGGAGTGGGCAAACCAAGATGCAGAGTGAGACTGCACCTTGCTTTGAGGCAAAATCACAACTGCTGGAGGCTTCCAGTATCAGAAATCTACTGCTTTTAACATTTTTTGCAGCGAAGAGGAGGAGGCTCAGGAACTACAAAAAAATGCTCCATGGCGCTGCATGTGGGACATTGGCTTCAGGGTTCCAACTCTTTGAAATGATCTTATCCACAGAAGAAATGTGCATAAATATGACTGCACTGCTGTTTTGTGAAAGTCCCTGGGAGTAAAGTATCCAGTTGAGCTATCATTCTCTCTTCCCCAAAACAAAATGGTTGTCTTCAGCACTCATATGCTTCTGTGATAAACTTCTGTGATTTTTAAAAATGTGGCAGATATAAAGATCTGCCCTTTACGGATGTTCCCCTCAGTTGTAAGTGGACCAGAAAATATCTTGTTGCCTTCAAATCAGAGTATTTGTCCTGCAAAGGGATCTAATCTGTCAACAGTTGGAATATACTTTGCGTATGTTTGGCTAACCATCACAATATACTGATCTCTCACTAGCATGCTTTTAAGACTGATCTCTCACTAGGATGCTTTTATCATTTAAACTCTATGGTTTTTATTTTAAATTGCCACATGTATAGAATGGAAGGAACGTAAAAATTAGTAGGATGTATCTGGCAACAACAACAACAGCAACAACGATGCTTTTTGGGCCACAAAAATAAACATTGCATAGAACCAGTCAGTGCTGTTGAACAATGAAGAAAAAACTTAAAGGGATGTGGCTGCTTCCATTTTACGGCATAGTGCTGATATAAACCAACATGCTGAAGTAAAATTATGATCCCCACATTGGTTTAGCTTAAAGACTTTGAATAGAAATGAATGATACAATAGTTTAATGAAGACACTGGTATATTTTGTACCGATAGTTACATGTATAGCAGAACTCATTTCGCTGCCAGAAATGAGTTCCATGACTGGACAAATTAAATTAAAATTGACAAATTTGGTTATGAATTGGATAAAAACTGCCTAGTTTAGGACACCTTTACTTAAGCTCCTAGAGTTGATGGGACATTTGGTAAGTCAATGATAAGTTGTTGTGAGTATAAAGGTATAAGAAAATACACATTTTAGATTTCCTTGGATTTTCATCCTTGTTGACACGAAGGATTAACTAGCTGACCATTTTGCTAATAGAAATTCCACCAAAAATACTTGCTCACATCACTTAAGATTGAAACATTTATTTAACTTTATTATGAGAAACAGTAAATGTTTCTATTCTTCTTTTGAAAAGGAGAGAATTATTATTTTGATAACTACACACATTTTAAATGCAAAGAAGGTAATTTTTTTCTCAAAGTCCACCATTCATGAAAAATGGCTAATTATCTATATTTTTATTACAGCCACACAATAAAAAAATGTTGAAGGCCAATGTTAAGTTTTGTTTGGTTTTTAAAATCCTGATTAATTTTGCACTTAATAAGCATTCAACAATTCATTTTTAAATAAAAACAATTTTATTTTTGAATAAAACAAAAAAATTGGTACATACCTTCACAGTAGTGCTGAAAACCCTCTTCTGTTAAAGCTCTCTCATTGTCCCTCTTTGAGGCATACCAAATGCTTTAGTAATTTGTGGTGACCAAGTCCATAAAGAGATCTTAAGTGGGAAAACTATTTGCATATCTTAGAATCTAAAGAGTAGTGAGATACTACCTTCCTCCTTTGCCAGAAAGAACAAATGATGTGTTTTAATTAGGATAAAGATTCCAAGAGGTTTGCAACTCTTACAATTCCCCCCCCAAATCATCCCACAAAATGTAAGAATTAGATGCAGGAGTACTCTCTCCCCTCTAATCTGGTTTTGAAAAGACAGACTTAATTGAAAAGCAAGTCACTTACTTTATATAGCATGTATTTCCTCAAAGCACACTATAAGCTATAACAAAGTTTGAGGGGATGAGGGAATATATATATTTTAAAAATTGTCCACAAAAAGACCTTTATATTAGAAGGATCATAGGAAATTGTCCCTTAATGAAAAGATTGTACAACTTTTTGGAAGGTAATGAATACTGCTGGGGAAACCAAAGTGATTTTATCCCGAAATATATCCAAATCTGAATGGAAGCAGTATATATACCAGTGTAAGTTATCAGCTGGCCACGGAATTAAATCTCAACGTTATTCAGTGATCCTTCTTTCTTCCTCCTCAGAATGTGCCCTACACTTACTTTTGGAGAAGTGAAAAAGCTAATTCCTCAGCACTTTAATATGAAAGCAGCTGGGAAAGACAGGATCCCCAGTGAAGTATTCAAAATAAGTTGACTAGTGAGTACTTGTAATAGCAAAATTGGCTGCCTGAACTAACTCCTCAGGACATATATCATGCATCCGGAACGTGAAAAGCTGTATTCCTTATAGGCCAGGAAAAAAGGGGGAACAGAAACTCACTTTCAAATAGGGGTAAAAAAAAAATCAGATATATTCAGAAAAGTAAAAAAACAAACAAAAAACAACAACTCTTCCTTGAGTATCAGAAAACCCCTGAAAAAAGAGAATCCTGGACTTACCAGAATCTTTGCAGTTTAGGACTTCTTCTGTAAAATTTTTCTTCTGCATTAAACAGCATTTTCTACACATAACAATGATGTTTTTGGTTGCAGCAAGTGCTGTTTTGATGTGCAAAAAAGTACAAATTTTGTGTAGAATAAGTCTACAACTACAGCATTTTCTATACAAAAATACGATAACTGTGCAGACAATTATTTCTCTGTACAAAATGCTGTTTCTGGCACAGAAAATGCTATTTTGAAAAGCTACCACATGCAAATTTTGCACAGAATAAATTCTGAATGGCAAACAGTAATAGAAAATTGAAGTTTTTGATGAATTTCTTGCAGCAGGGAAAAAATTGCTAAAAAAAAAAACCCTCACTGCATGCCTTGTGGATGAAATTAGTGAAGAACTACACTTCTACTTCCAGATTACAGACCAATCATCATACTTGGTAGCTTAATAATCATTAGATGAAGTGAACATGGTATCTCTGTTCTCAGGATGCATGTGGCAGTTTAGGTTGTGGCAGCTTTTTTTCATTTCTATAAACAAACATGGTCACAGAGCACAGCGTGTTGTTCATATTGGCGTTAACTTTGCTAGAAAAATAGTGTAACTCTCTTCACTCTTCACATCCTTGCCTTTTCCTTTCTTGTTAATTTTTTTTCTTTCTTTTAACTGTAATGTCTTAAGGCTGGCCTGGAAAAATGAACAATCCAGAAATGTGTCGTGAATCTTGTTTTGTTTGTTTTTATAACATTGGAAAAGACTGGGAGGTGATATCATAGCCATGTTTAAATCCCAGAAGAAACAGCATGAAGAATATGGTATGAGCTTATTTCTGCTATACCAGAAACTAGAACATTCATCAATGGATTCAAATTACAAGAAAGGGTATTCCATCTAAACATTTGGCAGAACTTCTTGACTGTAAGAGTGTTTTTTTACAGTGGAACAGACTGCCTCAGAGAGTGATGCACCCTGCTTCTTTAAACAGAGGTTGGATAGACATTTTTCAGGGGTGCTTTAGCTGTACATTCCTGCATGGTAGAGGGTTGAAGCAGATACCTCTTGCAGTCACTTCCAGCTCTATGCTTCTATGTATTCTCCTAGTCCTCTGTGAGCAAAAGAGGTATTTTTATTTCAGAAAGATTTTGACTCAGACCCCAGAGAGAATTAATATCCACCATTTTTTTCAGTGGCTGCCTTGGTTTGAGGTACACTTTTGGGAAATAGTTGCCACAAAAAAAAGAACTATTCTTTGTGCTATCCTGAAGCAAGATCATTATATAAGACAGCAGTTGAATCATATACACATCTGGCATAGTTTGACACATACAAGACAGACTGTTAAGGCAGTATCTGATGATCTAGGCTGAATATACGAAAGCTTGTTCTACAAATTTCTCTTGCTATCTTGGTCTCAGAACTGCTATCAGATCCCTTTCTATACTGATGCTGACTAACACAACTATGGCCCTTTCTGCAGCTTACCTTTTTTCAACGCTGGGGTCTCACATCCCCTCAGCCTTCAGCAAGAGGCTCTCACATCCCCGCTGCTTCAGCTCCACACGAGCTGCCTGCTCCTGAGCAGGCAGCGCGAGAGCCCCGCCTCTTCCTTCCGCAGAGCAGCCTGGGAGTTTCCCAGGCTGCGCTGGGGCAGGAAGCGCGACTGCTGTGGCTCCGGAGGCTCTGCACACACAGCAAGTGTGCGCGGGGCCCTGGAGCAATGCGCGATTGTGCACCATTTTTGGCTGAAAGCCGAAAATGAAAAAGTGCACAAGCAGCGCCTGCCCTACCCTGGAGCGTCACATGATTGTGAGTGCGTTGTGCAGATAACTCCTCACAATGCCATGCGAAAAGGGCCTCTGTCTTTAAACATAAATACGTACTTTAGCCCTGTTCTGGCCTTCTCTACTTAAGAACAATAAGCAAGTGAGAGGGCTTGCAAGTGTGCTCGCGATACCTTCTCCACCACTACTTTCATTGCCTTCTACATCTGGAGGATCATAGTCTGAGAAGAGAACATCCACAAATTACATAGAGATGCTTTGAGGACAGTGGAGGCTGTCCTCTTGAGACCATTCCCCTTTATGTGCGGAAGAAAAGGCAACAGAAGGGGTGTGACTTCCTGTTGACACATTTTCCCCATCGGTGTTTATTGCTCTGAAAGAGAGAATGCCTACATAGGGCTTTTTTGTTGACATAGGTTGAGGACGAAATCCTATGCTTGTTTACCAGTAAATGGGCTCACTGAATTCTTCATTGACCATGCTTTCCAGGAATCCTAGGAAGTGTAGTCCAAAAAGCAATATCTCCATGCTCTGAATGGGACTTATTTCAGATGGTGTACATTGAACTGAAGCCTTAAAAAATAAATGTACAAATATAAGACTTTGCAGTATTTCTAGACCTGAGGGAAGCCTCTGATGCATTTCATAGAATGATCTGCTGGGAGAAGAATTCTAAAACTATCCTGCTGATACTAATGTTCATACAAATGCATCTGTTTATTTATTAACGTGTTTTATATTCTTCCCTTCATTATGGGATCTCAGGGTGGCACACGATATAAACAAGTTGAAACACCTCTAGATTAAAACCATAGATAATTAAAACAAAATAAACATATATTAAAAGCTACAAGAGTATAAAGCCATGCATCTGTAAATCAGTCCCCAAAGATTTCAATTAAAAAAAATTTTTTTTTTTTTTTTGGTTTCACACAGGAAAGAAAACAACAGTGGCCCAGTGAGACTTCCAAGAGGATATTGTTAAGATTTCAATTTTTGTTGTTGTTGTTTTGTTGTATACTTTCATGTGTTTCTGACTTATGGCAATCCAAGACCAACTTATCACTGGGGTTTCTTGCCAAGATTAGTTCAGAGTGGAGGTTGCCATTGCCTTCCTCTGAGGCTGAGAGTGTGACTTGCCCAGGTCAACAAATGAGTTTCCATGGCTGAGCAGGGATTCAAACCCTGGTCTCCAACATTTAAAACACTACACTATACTGGCTCCGTAAGATTTTAATTGGAAGACCCCAAATCTTAATTCAGTTTGTACAATGACTCCTCCACATTCATGAGGGTTCAGGGTGTGGACCCTCACAAAAGAGGAAAAAATGCAAATAACTCCCCCTCCCCACAATCCTCCTCCCATTTCCCTCCACAGCTCCCCCTCTCATTCCCTTGTCTCTGGCCCTGATGCTCCCAGGGCAAGAAAAAAGACAAAGTAAAGAGCTTACCGGTACTTTCCCCTCAGATGGAGAAGAGCAGAGCACTAAGTCTAGCATTCTACCTACTTCTAGTTGCCATCATGAGAAAGGAGATTCCTCCCAGAAGGAAGGGGTAGGCGCAAAGAGAGCACCTGACCAATCAGCGGCCATTCCACAGCAGAATATGCAGCTAGTGGTAGAGATGCCTACAATGCCTACAATGGAGACGGGGGTGCTCTGCTCACCCAAAAAGGAAAAAACATCCAGTTTTAACACCAGCCTCACAAGCCTGGGGTGAGGAATGCAAGGGAATGGGAGGGGGAGAAGGGGGAGAAGACAAGCATGTGCCTCATGAATAATCAAATTTGCAAAGGTCAGACCCATGGAGGGAGGACTGTATTATCATAAGTTGGAAAATGTTTAATGCTTAAGTTAATCATTAAGTTAAATTGTTAGTAAAAAAATAACTTATTGTTATTAATTTTAATAGTAATCCTAGAAGATGGCATATATGATTGTGTTTGGCACTGTGGTTTACACTAGTGGCACAGTTTGCTGTTTGCCTCTTTAAATTGGCTCTCTTTTTTAAAAACTTTAAGTCGCCTTCCCCAACCTGGCAGAGATGCCTTGGAAGTACAAATCTGACAAATCTTAGTTATTGGCTGAGGATGGTGGGACTCATATCTGGAAAAAGCCAGGTCAGGGAAGGCTATCCTAATGCCCTAAAACATGGTGGCTGAGATCCTGTATTGGGAGATATAGCTACATCTTCCAATGCCGGTCGCCAAAACCTACCTTTTCAGCAGTGCTTCCCTGCTGTAATATGGCCATTTCTGTGTTGCTGCGCATACTTCTGCTCTCCAACAGAAAAGTTTCAGGGGGACTTTTGGTAGTTTCATATGCAATAACTGTAAATGTGAATTGTAATGTTGTAAGTCAGGCTGACATTTTAATTATTGAACAGGACGCTGGCAATAGAATATAATAAATATAATATAATATAATTAATATAATATACAATAATAATATTTTTGTTTTATTTTATCAGTATCACCTCTTTTCCTCTTTCCTTTCTCACCTGCCTCATCTGGCAACATGCTATTTCTTAGTTACCATAATGATGGATTGTTTGTCTGGATCAGAAAAAGATTAATAAAGAATTAAGAGCTAAAGTCAATCACTAGTCACAAATAAAGTCGATCTGTTGAAACAATTGGGGCTCGGGAAGTTATCGTTTACGAAACTTTTGTTGAGTCTACAGGTCCATTTAGTTGGGACTACCAACTAGATGTAGCTTGATGTTTTTATTCCAATCAGAGGGGCACTGATCCTGTACAAAACCCTGTTCTCTCTGAGTGGTTGAGTTCTTGCAGAAAGGGGTTTTGTGGAGAGTTTTGGGTGCACATCTCCACAAGCAATGTGAAGTGGCAGTTGCCCAGATGAAGGATAGATTTATATGAATAAATTGTGTGCATGAATTGAACCAAGGCTGCTGAATACCATGCAGTGTGAAATTCTTCTTAAAAGAAAACTTTGTGGAGGCTATATGGAAATACATCGCCTTGAAAACTGGTTGAAGTAAGCTTTGTTAATGGTATAATAGCTTATCCTTTTATATCTGGCCTCTGGATAGGTGATAAGGAGGCATTCAAAGCACAGAAAAAGAAAAGCAGGCCAGTATAACATTTTCACTATTTTTTTAATGGGGAAGTAATTAACACTTAATGATAATAATTAAGTAAGTGTTTTTGTAGAAATTATTTTGAAATCTTCTTGGGAAAATGTTGCTTCAACAGCAATTACACTCCAATCCACACTCAGACTAGCAACCCAACTTTACATTCAGAGGCTTACCCTGGTGACTACAGAAGGCCCAGTAGTTTAACTTTTAAATACATTCTAAAGAAAATATTTAAACCCTCTAATAATTTATGTTCACCTTTTCTGCAAATTTCTACAAGAGTGGTGGGAAATCTTCACCCTGTGTACTGCCTGCAGTCACCAGATCTCACTTTTGAAGTTCCTGAAAACTCACTACCGTTCTCAAAAGCACCAACCCTCTTAAGCTTAATTTCCTCTGGTGCCAAAGCCCCAGAAATGTATGCAAATTTGCAAAAAGTTGTCCCCAGTTTCCAAACTGTGTCAGAACCCTCACTACCCTTTAATATGTCCATTTTTGTTCTGTTTCCCTCCCAAAATGGCAACAGGAAGTTAGACAAGAGTGAAGAATTGGTCCATGCCCATCCCTGCTCTATAATATCCTGTTTAAGTTGGAGTGACACAATGGAACACAAAATTATGGGAAGTTAAAATCTCGGCTTCACCTTAAGCATCTCAACCTACATCATGGTAAGCCTATATTACAGGATGGTTGTTAGAATAAGAGTGGCTACAGGATATAATATCTTCAGCTTCAGAGATATATGGAATGAAATAAGTTAAAATATATATATTTGGAAAAAACATGACTGTCATAAAGAAACTAATGAAAGAAAGAAACAGCCTTTTAAGGTGTCTTACGTAAGCTGCAATCCTATTCATGTTTACCTAGGAGTAAGTCTTGCTGAACTCATTGGAGCTTACTTCTCAGTGGATAGTTGTATAATGACATTGTTAATTTAACTGGAATATTGCTCTGTAATTGCAGACACTATTTCACACATAGATATACAAACACACACACACACACACACACACCCCGCCCACACACACACTTATTTTTACAAAGATAGGTACCTTATACACAAACTAAAACTATGATTTGCATAGTGCTTCAACCTCAACTGTTTCACCCATCTCAGCTGCTCAGTCAAGTTTTACCAGGAATGTGCTGTATGCTGAGAGCTACAGAAAGTAGCCAGGCAGTCTCAGTGTGAATACCAAAAGGATACTCAAGCTCCAATACCCTAGCACTTGTTATGGAGTACTCAGGGTAAAATATCTGCTAGTTTTAAGGCAGAGGAGAGGGTGTTGGGATTCATAGAGAATTTCAGATACATTTGTTTGCTCGTACAATTCAGCCTCATCTTTTTTCTAAAAGTGCTTATGGCCAAAAATATTGAATTTTTTGTATCCTGTTCAGCCTACATAAAGGACAAGATTTCCAGCCTTTTAAAAGGGACACCTGGCAACCCTATCCTGAAGTAGTCAGACAGATACTACTGGTAACCTTATAAGCAATGTACAGAAGAAAGTCTTATTTGAATGTTGTTCTATAGCAATTGGCGTATGGATACTGCTTTTGACCAGAACTCAGAAAAGTTAAATTGTTGGACTATAACTTCCAGAATCCATCAGCCAGGTATGCCAGTTGTGGGATTATGTGAAAAAGACCATGAATACTGGTCAAGCCAAAGCAAAACATTTCTACCAGGAAATTAAAACCAAATTTCTAGCAGACAACTTTGTCCTATCTGCTGTGAAGTTAACAGCAAAAGTTCTCTGAGTCTCTGTAACTGAAATATTACTACTGAATCAAAATGTCAGATTCAGATGGAACACTGCAAATTGTACTTTTGTAAAATTCTTTGTAGGATATGTATATTATATCTACTCTGAAATAAAGTCTATTGATTTCAATGCACTTTACTTCCAGGTAGGTGACTACTGGATTGCATCTTTGGCCATTTTTGCACTAAACTGTTATAATCCTATTATTCCACTTTCAACCTCTTATGGAATCCTGGGATTTGCAGTTTAGGGAGGGGCATTTAGATTTCTCAGCCAGAGAGTTCTTTGGCCTCAGTAAACTACAAACCCCAGAATTCCACAGGATGTTCAAAGTGGAATAGTAGCACTATAATAGTGAAGAAATAGACTTTATGTTCTTGATTCTTTTTTGTCTGTTCATTGGTATAGAATCTTCTATCTTCTGGAAAAAATATATCTGAAAGCTGGAATAGCATCATCATTTTTAATTCATTAATTAAATTAATTGATTAATGAATTTTAAAAAACTTGCCTTTCTCCTAGCACAGGACTCATGGCTTGTTTACTCAAGTACCACTCTATTGTTAACTTGTATCAATAAAGAGCATTTTACCTGTAAAGGATACCCAGTTTTTTTTAAAAAAAAAAATACATAAGAACATTTTCTTATGTTTATATAATGTTTTATGTTTTTTTATTTTTTATATGTTTTATAATCCAGAAAGCTTTTTTAGAACAACTCTAAAATTTAGGTTGTTGAAATGGCATGTATTCATGTCCAGGCAGTACAATTTATGCAAAAAGTTCAACTATATGGATACATTTCTCATTAATCCTATACATCCTTTCTTCAGAGTAAACCCCACTGAGATAAAGTGTAAATTATTTTAGAGTAAACTGACACATTGTTGCGCTGTACAAAAAGAAACTGTATAGACTAGAAACTGCAACACTGCTGAAAACTTTTAACTATAAAAAAATTCACTATATCTTTACATCGAAACCTTCCTAGCCATAGTATAATTAACTTATTGCGCCTCATTAAATGTCCTTAACATTATATGCTTCTCCACATATGAACTTTATTTTAGATTTCATTTTTTTAAAATGTGTCCTTTCTTCCTTTTGATAGAGGCTTTATAACAAGTGTGTCCAGCACAAAAATCTTTTATCTCTTAATTTTTCTTAACTTGCTCCTTCACTGAGGTGGAAAGTGAGAATGAATCCTATCTCAGGTAGAGAGACAGATCTGAAAAACCCTGTAGGGGAGATTGAAATTCGAAATGAAAAAAAAAAGAGCTAATTTCTGTCCAGTTGTCAGTTTTCTCTAGTGATGCACTTTATGCTGATTGCTGGCAATGGATGGAGGGAGAAAGGAGGGAATCTTCCTTTTTACGGAGGACTGGTATCTTTACCAATTGTCAACTTTCTCAAATGGATTTTAGTGTTGATAAGAAAAAGGATAATGATTTGCAATTGTTCATTGCGAATATATTAGGTTTACACAGACAAAACATGCATGAAGTGCAATTACTGCTAGTGTTGCCATATTAGTATGAACGTTAATAGCATGTTTGTTTTTGAAATGGGTTATGCATTCTGATAAATGTCTGCTTTAATCTTGTCATCTGTGCATCACTTGTCTAAGTACTCTCATTTAAGATGCCATATCTCTTCTGGTAGCAATAAAGGGGTAAAGCAACATTAATATTAAATAATTAGAAAAACAAAAGGGGAATGATTAAACAGATTTACATAATTGAAATAACACTGAGTCGCAGTGGGAAATCGGGACAATGTTGTCTCCATTCAAAGTAATTCATAATTCAGATTTTTAATTATGGCATATTCATTCATTTAAAGATGATTCTGGATGAGAGGGCCACTAATGAAATACAATCATTAGCATCTAAACAAAGTAATTTAGAAAGTCTCCTTTAGGGGAAAAGACTTTCTAGAACATCATCAATCACACAAGATATGCAAAAACAAGCAATTAAGCCACACACAAGAACTACAACAACCTTATATATCAGCAATGTACACATGAAAACATAACTGATTACAATGACGAGACTAGGATAGGGTAGTTAATTTGTATTTTACATTGCAGTACATGGGAGATTGTACCAGCGAGGGACAGGCAAATCTTTTTCTCTGCCAAGTGGATTCCATGCCATTCACACAGGCTTTTAAACAAAAGACTACAAATTTGACGAATTGTCCAGATCTCGACATCAAAATCCTAGCAGCGAAAGGAAGCTGATGTCACCACGCATATGCCGCCACTCTTTTCCCCACCATCTCCCCCCACCTCCCAAATTTATAGTGTATTTGATTTGGCTAAACAGCAAATGTAGGATTAGCATGATATTTTATTGGAGAAGCAGGTGCTGCATTAGTTTCTCATTAGTTACTCAAATCCTGCTTTTGGCTCAGATTGACAAAGTCCTTCGAAATCTAAATGGGCACAGGGGCTCCTTCCAGATACACAATTGCAGTTCATTAAACATGCAGGCGCTGTAAATGGAGAGTATAATTCCACATGACTTTTAATGCCTGTGTACAGTGTCTTGTTAAATGGGTACATAATAGGGCTGGGTGGGTGCTTTTTTTTTTTTTTTGGAACACCCTCCTCTTCTATGCTAAATTGTAATCTTGTTGAAAACCCACACCACTTTTGTTTGCAGATTTTTTTTTAAAGGGGGGTGGGTGGGCTGGACTTTACAGGTCTGAGTGAGGGTAGCTTTTTGCCTGGCACCCCATGAGGCAGCCCTCGGAGCTGCCTTTGATAACTACCAGTCTCAGGAGCCAAAATATGTTCTATTGGGTACTTAAAGGACAAAAATACTGGTTAATTTTCAACAGTGCTCCTTCATTTGACTTTACAATTTACAGCAGTGAACATTAATGCGAGAATAGCTTGGTCGAGGAGGAATTTAAAATTAGAGCACCTCTTCTCATTAGCCCCAGCAGCCTGACCCAGGGTGAACTGAAAAGTAATTTGCCGCCGGATCCTCATTTTGCTGCTGTTATCACTCCTTGTAAATGAAGCACAGCAATTTATTGTAGCACCTCGAGGAGTCAAGAACATAATGTGTAAAACACATACAAAAAATATATCTATCTATCTATCTTCCTTCACATTCATTAACACCCAGTGCATAGAGGCTGTTCACTTTCCCCTCTAATGAAGGAGGGGGGGAAATCTTAAATCTAAAGCTTTCTGTTATGTGAAGAAGCCCTCTTCAGGTCATCAGATGCTGAGTTAGATTGAAGAAAGGTCACTAACAAGACAAAAAAAGATGGTGGGGGGGGGACACCACAGAGACTGGCAATGCGGGCATGGGTGGAGGGAAGGAAAAATAGATAATAGAAGAGATTTTGGGTAGCTCCAAGAACAGAAAGTACATTTTTAGCATCTATGAGCAACTTTTTTTTTTGTCACTATGCAGGTTTTCTGCTGTTGTTGAAGAAAGGACTTATCTAGCTTATGATTTTGATGGGAAATGATTTTTCATCCCTTATCTAATCTTCTAAGATTACAGGCTGACTTTTCAAAACAACTGACTACTCTTCACTAAGTGTACATGTGTGTGTTTGACACGTATATGTCTGTATATATAAGAAATAATACAGTATACAGGAATTATGTTAATGTATTTGATTATGTCAATTGTTCCCTGGGGAAATCTTTTGCCTATGAGTTTATGGCCCTCTGTGTTCACACTGCATCTTGTAATCTTAGGAAGCTGCGATAAACAAATTAATTCTCACCACTGGTAAATAACAAGGATAACCTTGAGGGGAACTATTCTTACAGCAGGAATCAAGCAGGACTGTTTAGTTTAAAACAAGTACATCTGTGCTACAGAAAAGCAGAAGTCTGCTGCTGCCCAGTACATTATTTTGGATGTAGATACAATTTAAAACAGAGTTTGGGGATAGAGGAAGAAATTAATTAATTAATTGATTGATTGATTGAGGTTCGGCAATTAAGCATCTTTAGAGGTCTTTAAACAGAGGTTGGTTGGGCATCTTACAAGAGTGCTTTAGTTGTGCATTTCTGCACAGCAGTCAGTTGGTCTAGATCATCCTTGTGGTCCTTTCTAGCTATAAGAGCCAACATATGATTCAGAGAAAGCTGAATCCTCTGATCACTGTATGTAGAGGGAGGGAAGGAGGGCTGAGACACAAGATTCAGAGATACCAGGTAGGTGCCAAGTGAGCCTCTATTTAGAAGGCATTCCACAGAAAGGTGCTAACACCCTTTCTTTTGTAGCCGCCTGTTTCCCCTCATTTGAGAGAGACAGAGAGAAGGATCTTGGATGATGGCTTTAGTGTCTAGGTAGATAAGTATGAAAAGAGGTTCTCCTTCAGGTAGTCTAGCTCAAAAGCATTTAGGACTTTGAGGGTTAGAATCAGCACTTTCAACCGGATTCAAAATGGATTGGAATTGTATTCAGGGCTGGTCCTACCATTAGACAGAGTGAGGTATTTGCCTTAGGCCCCTGTTTGATTTTGATGGAGTATAAGCTGGAGATCCACATGGATTACAGTTGCTTCTTCTTCCTTAGCAAGCAGACAACTCCAGGCAGCATCTCAATGGCCAATTAGTGACTGGGAGTGGTGCTCAGAGCCCTGGTGACACAGTGATTAAATGCCGCTACTGCAGCCACAATGTTGTGAGTTCAATCCTGCAAGGCTCCAGGTTGACTCAGCCTTCCATCCTTCTGTAGGTTGTTAAAACGAGTACCCAGCTTGTTGGGGGTAATTAGCTAAAATGCATTGTAAACTGCTCAGGGAGTGCTTAGCACTGTTAAGCAGTACAGAAATTTAACTGCTAACTGCTATTGCTTAGCCTCAGTATGGTAAGACATGCTATAGAGATGTAGAGATTTGCTCCTGTCTGTTTTATGGCAACTGGATAATGCTGGGGTTCAGAACTGTCCTTAGCCTTTGACTGACCTCAGTGTTGTTTCCCAGTACTATCTGGACATCAATGAGGAGTGACTGAGCAAAAGTCACTGTGTAAACAAGTGCTGATGGCTTCCTTATCCAGTGTATAGGAAAGTGCTTACACTGGTGTAAACCCCAGATATAGTAAGGTAAGCCCCCAAGAGGGTTCCAGCTTTCGACAACCAATATTAAGGGACAAGAAACACAGCAGCAACCAGTGGTTTTCATGTCAGGGATGCAGTGAATCTCCTCTGGGCTTTATTCCAGACTTTAAAGACACTATTCAAGGCACTGAGCCTATTTTGGGAATAGGGTTCACTGAGGAGGCTGGCACAATTGTGAATGTACTCCAGCCTGCCCTTAATCCCCTACACTAATATGCTGCCCTTTGGTGCAGTAGATGACAGCATACTATTGTCAGGGTTGTAGCAAGATTCAACTGTACGGTATTATCCGGTAGGATTTTGTAGAGAGGAGATGGCACCCTTTCGTTTACATGCATCAGCAAAAAAAACTTGGCCTAGCCAGCCTCGATCTTAGTATGCATGCTAATAGGACACAGGAATACACACTACTGTTAGCAATAAAATTCAGCTCATGGGAACTGTACATATGTGATGCACTATGGTGAGACCAGTCATGTATCTGCATGCATCTGGCTTGGACACAACAATGGGAAACCTTCCTGGCTCCTAGTGATAGAAAAAAACTGACCAAGATTGGGGTGTCTGGAGCACCCTTCACCCTCCTATTCGGAGTGCACTCAAGAAGGGTTGTGCTGGGAGCATCCCAAGGAATGAAGTCCCACAACCTTTCTCAGATTTGTCCTAAACACTTATGGTAGGTGTGTATAGGGAGGGAAGAAACTTGTTTCATCAAGGGCTGCACTCTGTTTGGGTAATTTGCCAGGGGCTACTTGTTAGCACTGGATGGCAATGACACCAGTGGTAAATAAGGCTAATAATAGGTACAGAGCCTGGAAAAGTTACCTTTTTTGGATGGTCCAAACAATTAAAATAACATTGGTAGATATCTAGGCAGATATCTATCCAGGGGAGACCATCAGTAATGGTCACATTTATCTAGAGCACTTCTATACTGAACTCAGGAAAGTTACCTTTGGACTACAACCCCCAGAATCCCCTAGCTAGCTACTCTGTGGCCATACTGGCTGGGGGATTCTGGGAAAGGTAATCTAAGCCGTTTTCCAAGCTCTGCATCCATCTAGGTGTACACAGGTTAATAGTCACAGCCTGATCACAGGGACCCTGACTTAACATTGGTAGGCAGGTCATTATTAATGTTACCTGTACTATCTTCTAATTAATTTTAACTGTTGCTACCTTATTTTAATATTTTTAATCTTGATGATTTCATTTTGTCATTCTTGAATTTGTTTACTACTAATTTTAATATCTGTTTCCCATAATTTTAACAAACCCTCTTCTGGTTTAAACTGGCTTTCCAATAAAATTTTATAAATCCTCCCCCCGCATTCCTTTCCCCTCTCTAATCTTTTTTCTTATTAAATCTTCTAGGCAGTGGTGTATTTAAGTCTTTTACTCCACGTCTCAAGTCAAGTCTCAAGTCTCTACTTTTAAGTCTCAAGTCGAGTCTCAAGTCCTTGCAAGATACTTTCAAGTTAAGTCTCAAGTCTGGGAGCCAGTTTCTGAAGTGGGGAATAGGATCGTTCTTACTTCCCATTACTGAAGCTTCAAAAGCTTTAGAAGGTAGGATCTTTCCCTGAGTGCTGGGACTGAGTCTTGCCTTCTGCTGTTCAGAAAAGTTTCAGAAGTCTCCTCCCATATGCAGCGGGGAGAGGCTGCCCAGGAGGCCTCAAGCCTGTCTCTGTTGGGAGTGGCAACCTTTGCATGCTTAATTAACTGGCTAGTTTGTTTGCATGTTTATTGTAGGCATAGAGAGATAGGTTAGAGAAAACTTCCTGTTTGTTTTGGTCAACACCTCTTCCTCCAGCACGTACACATTCTTTGGTCTTAAAAAGGTTCTCTTGCCATTTACTCCTTCCTTTTGTCTTCGCCTTTTGTCCTGAAAGCATGCCCTGAGATCTCCTAACAGGAATTATTTTCAGCAAGCATGTGAGTGCTTAATTTTCTTCCTACCTTCTTCAAGAATTGAACCTGTGTAGACTATGCACAAGATTTTGTGAGTAAATTCTTTTATATTTTTAACCAAACTGTTTTTTGTGTTTATTTTGAGCTAGGTTAAGTGTGTTTGGGGTGGAGTGATAGAAGTGGGACTGGTAATCTGTTCAACTTCCATTTTTGTGCAATTACTAAAATACTCTGCTGATTGAGAGTCTCATTACCAAAATCTCTCAATTCCCCAACGGGTTATGGGGTCCCAGAACAGAACAGTTACCAGATTTTTTGGGTTTTAGTTATTTTTTGCATTGTGTCTTTCTTGTGAAAGCGGCTGTTTTTTTTTCCCCCCTTCCCTCCTTTTTGGAAACACACATCTAACTAGAGAATTTTTACCTTTTACCTTTTTGGGTGCTGATTTTTTTTTTTTTTTTGGAATTGCTAACTAAAGCAAAAATGCTGCATGCAGATTTAGACCTAGCTTCCAAACCCAGACTTGTGCGACTCACCAATGAGAGCTATACAGAATGGAGACAAAAATTAAATTTAGCCTTTAGTCACCATCATGTTCTTGATGCAATGGAAAAAGAAAAACCAAGTGGTGAAGCTGCAGAACAATGGTTGAGAAAAGATGCCACAGCACAGTACCTAATTGGTAATGCATTGGAGGCTAATCAGCTACTTTATGTCAGAGACTGTACCACTGCAAAAGAAATGTTAGACAAAATTAAAGAAGTTTATGGTCTTTCATATGAAAAGTCTCAGTCAATTTGGATGAGGGAACTTGTACAGCTTCGCCTTCATACTAAAGCAGGCTGTGAAGCTTATATCAGCAAACTGATTATGATTTTTGATAAGTTGAATTCCTGTGGATTCCAGTTTTCTGATAGACAAAAGGTTTGTTTCCTGACTGGAACTCTGGGATCAGAGTTCAATCCCTTCATCTCTCTCTTACAAAACTTAAAAGGGCTAACCTTTAGTGAAGCTATGTCTAAACTATGAGAAGAATGCATTGACCAAGGGGCCTCCCCTTTTGATCATGCACAGAGACCAAGTGGATCAAATTACCTGGCCACTGAGAAGGGCAGACCCAAAGCTCTGCCTAGGGACCAATCAGAGCTCAGCTGCTATAACTGCAATAAGAAGGGTCACATTGCAAGAAACTGTACCCTTCCCAAAAAGTCCTCAGCCAATGGTAGGTCTCCAACTAAGAAATTTACAAGACAAAGGCAGCATGAAGTAGTGAATCAAGCAAACAGTCTTACAGAGGAAGTAATTTTCTTTTAATGGGACAGACTCTGGCAGTTAATGACTACAAGCAGAAAAATAATTGTTGGATTATAGATTCTGGCTGTACCAATCACAGCACATTTTCTGATGCTTATTTTGATAAAATTGATAGAGATGCAACAGGAAAAATTCAAGCTGCAAATGGTGAATCCATGCAGATCCTGGGATCAGGAAGCTGCACTTTAAACTGTCTATTTCCTAATGCCAAAGTTACCCAGAATGTAGCAAGTGATGTCTTGTTTGTTCCTGAATTACACTGCAACATGCTCAGTGTGTCTGCTTTGGATAAGAAAGAATTTGAAATACTTTTCAAACAAGGAAAATGCACAGTTACCAAAGATAATGTCCTTTTTGCAGAAGCATTTGAGAATAATAGTGTCTTTGAGTTACATCTTTCAGCTCAACAAGCTAATGTTGCTAGAGCACAGATGAATGAGAACAGCCTTGACCTATGGCACAGACGTCTTGGACATCGTGATCCAAAGGCAGTTCTTGAACTACAGAACCAGAGTTTGGCCACAGGAATCAAGGTGAATCAACGATACAATGAGAGTACTACCAGGTGCGTAACTTGTGTTGAACAAAAGTCAGTCAGACCCTCATTTCATCCAAGGACTGAAAAGAGAACCACTAAGGTACTGGATCTCATTCACAGTGATTTGTGTGGTCCATTTAATGTTCCTTCACTCGGTGGAAACAGATATGCTTTAATTTTTGTGGATGATTTTTCAGGGTATTGTGTTACTTATCTTCTGAAAGAGAAGAGTCAAGCCCAAGGCATGCTACAGAAGTATCTTGTCATGGTGAGAACCAAGTTTGAGATAACATCTAAAGCTATCCAGACAGATGGCGCTGGTGAGTACATTTCACATCGCACACAAGCTTTCCTGGAAGAGCATGGCATTTTGCACAGGAGGAGCGTTCCTTACACTCCTGAGCAGAATGGGATTGCTGAAAGGAAACTGAGATCTCTCTTGGAGATGACAAAGTGCATGCTGGCAGATGCTTATCTTCCCAGTAAATGTTGGGGTGATGCCTTTATGACCACAACGTATCTCCAGAATAGATTGCCAACAAAAAGCACCACACAAACACCATTTCAATTATGGCATGGCAGAGTACCAGACATGAAACACATTAGAACCCTTGGAAGTATTGCATATTCATACATACCACAACAGAAGCGACACAAACTAGGTGCAAGAGCAGGAGCAGACTATTCTAATTGGCTATGCTCCTGGAAGCAAAGGCTATAGAGTAATGAACTTAAAGACTGGTGAAGTTGCTACCAGGCATGTAGTTTACTTTGATGAACAAAGTAGAGTTGATAAGAGAGGAACTGTCGTAGACTTTCCAGATGAACGAGAGACTATCTTAGAATCACTGGAAGAAGAGCAAGATGTTGAACCTCTCTTAGAAGTGCAGATGTTGCCTTCATCTGAAATACCACAAGCAGCTACACAACCTGATTCTGAACAAAGGACTGAGATATATGCTGCAGAAAGCAAGCTAAAGGCAGAGAGCAGTACACTAAGAGAAGGGGATGCAGATGGCTCTGACCTGAGCACTGGACTGGAGGATGCTGCAGAGACAGACCAGGTTCCAGAACAGGTTCCCGGATGCTCAACTCGACCCAACAAAGGTGTACCGGCTCCACACTTGTCCTACCTCGCAACATCAGTGTTACCAAATGAACCATCAAGCTTTGAAGAAATTGAACAGATGCCTGCGACTGAGGCAGCTCAGTGGAGAAAAGCAGCACAAGAAGAAATAGATGCACTGCATAAGAATAGAACATGGACACTTACTGAACTTCCACCAGGAAAGAAAGCCATAGGATCTGGATGGGTCTTCAAGCTGAAACTGGATGCACAAGGAAAGGTGGAATGCTACAAAGCAAGGCTAGTTGCTCAAGGCTTCTCATAGAAATTTGGAATAGACTTTGATGAGACATTTGCGCCTGTTGTCAAACACAGTACCATAAGACTGCTTCTCAGTCTAGCTGCTTCCAAACAAATGGATGTCAGACACCTTGATGTAAAAAACTGCTTTCTTACATGGACAAATAACAGAGGAACTGTACATGCAACAACCTCCAGGCTTTGTAGACCAGAAATAACCACATCTGGTTTGCAAGCTTAACAAGGGTTTGTATGGACGTAAACAGGCTGCTAGAGCTTGGAATGAGAACCTAGACACAATGTTGAAACAATTAGGCTTTAAGCAAGGAGAAGCAGATCAGTGTCTATACACCAGAACCAAAGAAGGTTATTCAACCTTTATCCTGACCTATGTTGATGATTTGATTATAGCCACCAACAGAAATAAAGACTATTCAGAAGTTGTACATCACTTGAACAAAGAAGTGGAATTGAAAGAGTTAAGAGATGCAAAATACTATTTGGGCACGGAGATTCAAAGAGAACAAGATGGATCTTTTCTACTAAATCAAAAACAAAAGATTGCTGAACTTTTAGAAAGCTTAGGACTCCAAGATGCCTACACTGTAGCAACGCCCATGATCACAGATTTTCTTAAAAATACTGAAGAAAGTGATGTTTTACCAGATAATAGTCTCTACAGAACAGCAATAGGAAAACTTCTGTACCTGTCTACCAACACAAGACCTGATATTGCATCTGCTGTAGGGATTCTGAGCAGGAAAGTTAGCTCACCCACAAAGAAAGATTGGACTGAAGTAAAAAGGGTAGCTAGATACTTAAAAGGGACTATCAACTTTAAATTGAAGCTACCAGCTAGTAGCATCCAAAGTTAGTATGCTACACTGATGCAGATTGGGCGGGTGATAGTTCAGATTATCACTCAGTCAGTGGTTTCCTATTTTTGTATGGAGATGGCCCTATTTCTTGGGGCAGCCACAAGCAGAGTGTGGTGGCTCTATCCTCTACAGAAGCAGAGTATATTTCAGCATCAGAAGCATGTAGAGAATTACTATGGCTTGATCAATTGTTGTCTGATTTTGGAATAAATGAAGAAAAACCAATTCAAGTTATGGAAGACAACCAAAGCTGTATTAAACTTTCTCAAACAGAGAATATGACACCACGCAGCAAGCACATAGGAACACGAAACCACAAAGTACGTGAGCCGACAGAGAATGGAATGATCAAGATGATCTACTGTCCAACCGCTGAGATGGTAGCTGATATCCTGACCAAACCTCTACCAAGAGACGGCTTTGAGAACCTGCGAGTCAAGATGGGACTTCAGGGGTGCATGCATGGTTGAGAAGGGGTGTTGGGAGTGGCAACCTTCGCATGCTTAATTAACTGGCTAGTTTGTTTGCATGTTTATTGTAGGCATAGAGAGATAGCCTAGAGAAAACTTCCTGTTTGTTTTGGTCAACACCTCTTCCTCCAGCACGTACACATTCTTTGGTCTTAAAAAGGTTCTCTTGCCATTTGCTCCTTCCTTTTGTCTTCGCCTTTTGTCCTGAAAGCATGCTCTGAGATCTCCTAACAGGAATTATTTTCAGCAAGCATGTGAGTGCTTAATTTTCTTCCTACCTTCTTCAAGAATTGAACCTGTGTAGACTATGCACAAGATTTTGTGAGTAAATTCTTTTATATTTTTAACCAAACTGTTTTTTGTGTTTATTTTGAGCTAGGTTAAGTGTGTTTGGGGTGGAGTGATAGAAGTGGGACTGGTAATCTGTTCAACTTCCATTTTTGTGCAATTACTAAGATACTCTGCTGATTAAGAGTCTCATTACCAAAATCTCTCAATTCCCCAACAGTCTCAAGCCTATTGATTAACATGTTTGCTGTTCCCTCTGAGAAATGGCCCAAGTTTAGGATTTGAGACAGATCGTCATGTTACCAGTAACCAAAAAGACATGCAAGTGTTTCCAGATGAATGTGTTATGTTACTGAACGAAGGGCAGCAAGTCAGTCATTAAAAATACACAAGCCAGGAATTGAGTCAGTGCATCATTTCTTGCTAAGTTGAATCACTGAAGTGACTCGTCTGACTTGAGTCAGAGTTAATTGACTCGAGTCTACATCACTGCTTCTAGGCACCTTTACTTCTAGTAACCTAGCAGCAGTTATCATATGTAATAAAAGATACATCATCTAATTGTTGGTATGGATGTGGAAGTGGAAGTAAACAGACATATATACGTATGTGGTGGGAGTGTTGTAAGGCGTAAAGATTTTGGCAGGAAATAATTAATGAAATAAATGGAATGGTAGAGAAAAAACTGGAATTAAATAAAGAAAAATACATGACTCTGTGTAAAGACTTTGGGATTGGATAGAGATGAGGAATACTTGCTGAATCAAATATTGAAGGCAGCTCAGGCAGTTATTGCATTTGGATGGAAAGATGAATGAAAATAGAAGATGGATAGATGTTAATATTATATTTCAGAATATATAATATTTGATTTTATATTTGAAAGAAGAGTGAGATATATGTGACAGGATGTGATTGACTAAGGAAGCAGAACAAACTAATAGAAACAATTAAAGAAAGGAGGGGGTAAACATGATAAAAGATGCAATTAGTATGATTCTCTACATCAAAGGAAAGGGGTTTTAAATAAAAATTAACTTTGTTCCCTGGGAGGGTGGGGGAATGAGGAAGGGAAGGGTTATAGCAGTAATATATTTGGGCAGGCAATTAATTTATTAGTTATTGGTGAATGACTAATGGTTTTGTATTAATTGCTGGGGAAACACACACACACACACACACACACACACACACACACACACACATACGTATAGTATTTATATCTTATTGGCCAGCAATGGTGCATATATCACTGCTATGGTTGCAAAATTTGCCTTGGCTGCAAGTAAGTTAAGATTTAGACACCAAAACCATTCATGGGCTGATAATCGTACCCAACCTACCAGTTTTGGAACATACATCAATGCAATTTTATAATGTTGCATTTTTTATATTTCTTGTATTACTTGCTTAGTATCTGTATTTTATTTTAAATTCATCATTGCTATGGTGTTTTATTTCTTTGTATTCTATTTGAATCATAAGAAATTGAGATGGCTTACAGCTTTAAGCAGTAAAGATTCATTCATTCACCATGTGATATTTTTCGTATTTATATCAATGTTAATCACCCAATTTTTTTAAAAGAGTAAAAAAAAAACTGCTTGGTACGTTTTAAGAAAACAATGAAAGCAGAGAGTATGTTACATTTCTTTCTTGAAAATAATCTTTATTAGTTTAATATTAAAAAATACAGAAACTAATCTTACACAAAAACCAAATATACTCAAAAAGAAAAAAAAAACATACACACAAAAAAGAAATTATACATTAAACATACTATACAAGCAATAAACACTGCCAAAAAAAGTACAAGAAAAAAGAGACTAAAAAAACAGCAAAAAGAGAGAAAGCTAATATATGAAAAGAAAAATGAAAGATCTGACACCACCACTCCTACAAAAACAAATTCTATAGACGCTTACACATTTAAATTAAAAGGACTTCCCACTCTTCTGCTGTGAGGTTGATTACTAAATCTCTCCCATCACCTCCTTGAGGGCTTGACTTTCTATTACATGCTGTGATCTGGATTCTCCAGTCATGCGATCACTCTTACTCCTTGGGGGAAGGCAAATTCTCCCACCACTTATCCTTCAATCATCCTTAAATGTCAAGAATCTCACAAGCATAATGCATACCTAGAAGTCTTCTGTATGTGTTCAGTGTTGCTTACTCTAGCAAGTGTGCGCAGGAGAGAATGCATGCACGCTTTGGTATTTCTGGGAAGGTTCAACTACAATGTTGTTGTTGTGTGCCTT
The DNA here is from genome assembly GCA_030412105.1 of Cyclura pinguis. Lineage (NCBI taxonomy): Eukaryota > Metazoa > Chordata > Lepidosauria > Squamata > Iguanidae > Cyclura > Cyclura pinguis. Next base: position 344,100,280 of record CM059599.1, read on the forward strand.
CAAGTCATTTCTGACTTATGGTGATCCTAAGCCAAAGCTATCATGGGTGGTGGTGGTCGGGGCTGGGAGTGTGTCATGTGCCCAGGATAACCCAGTAGGTTTCGATGGCTGAGCAGGGTATCAAACCCTGGTCTCGAGGATCATAGTCCAGTGCTCAAACCATTACCCCACGCTGATTCTCAATCTGTTTTACATCATGATGATTGAGTAATCTTTCTGAGTAATACAGGACCTGTTGGTTCAAGCAGTGAGTCACCACTTTTTGGGACTAAACCCTTCCCACTTACCTAACAGCAAGAGTTTATACCATGACAACATTCTGTTCTGCTGAATTCTTCTCACTGAAGAGGTAATAATCACTGACAGAAAACAGAATTGTTTTATAAATGATATAGTGATAAGGAAAGCCATATAAATAGCTGACTAAAACATCATCTCTTATCTTTAGTTCTGTGAAATCTTCTCCTTTAAAGATTTGTCCCCAAAAACACTATATGAAAGTGTGTGTGTGTGTGTGTGTGTGTGTGTGTGTAATCTGATCCCCCTTTCTGGTAACCTGGATATGTGTATTTGAGACTAAGATATATTATTTTAAATATTTTTTAAGGAGAAATCAGTATTGGGCAGCTTTGGACCACAGATTTCTATGAACTGGGAAATTATGAATTCATATTTTGCAACAGGGCTCCTTGACCTAGAACGATTAATAGCAGCTGATAAAATAACAAATACAATGGCAAAAATAAAGAACAAATGGCAGGGCGATCACAAGGCACACAGAAGAGTGGATTTATACCTGTGCAGTCTCTCCATTCTCCAGCAAATCTTGACATCTGTATTATTCTCACAGGTTGAAGAAGTTACTTTTTGGACTGCAACTCCCAGAATCCTCCCAGAAGCATGATTCTTCTCAACTATGTCATGCATTTGATGAAACAAATGCCACAGCAAGAAAGCAGCCAGTGTGGCCCTCTGGAGCAAATGACTTGAAGTCTTGTCTCGAGTGATGCTTGTACCACATTCCTGGGTGGGCAGCCATTCTAGAAAGCTTGCCTGTCCTGATGCCTCACTGAGAGGAATGAGGCATTGGCCTGTTCAGTGGCAGCTGGCAAATACATCACTGCTGCGACGTTGGCTCTCTAGCCAATTTGGGAGTAGAATTTGTTTCCCTTCCTGCTGCATGAGGTGAAGAGCTTACCCTGCCTTATAGGAGGACTGGCGATAGAAAATAAAGATCTCTTTATGACTGAATATGAATTTGGGAAGGGGGCAAAGTAGGTGATGAAGAAGCACTCCACCCCATTACTTCTTCTGTGTTGTAAAATGTCTTGCTTTGTATAATGTGAGGGAGAAGCAGTTATCATAGTGACATTACAATCAATCAAGAAACGTTTAGTTTAACCCTGAAGCTGAACAAAAGCAACTCTACAAATGCGGCCTAAATACCTTAAAAGCACAAGATCCTGTCTGATCTCCAAAGCTAAGTATGATCAGGCCGGGTTAGTACTTGGGAGGAAGACTGCCAGGGAATATCAGGTGCTGTAGGCTGTATTCAGAGGAAGATAATGACAAACTATCTATGAATACTCCTTACCTAAAAAAACTCTGTGACATTTATGAGGTTGCCCTAAGTCAACAAGTACTTAACTGAAATTTTTATTACAAATGCACAACAGCTTTTCTCTCTCCCCCTCTCTCTTCTCCCCTCCCCTATACAAACAAAGCATACATTAGAAATCATATATAACAAAAGTTCAGAGACTGCACATCTTGCGTTAGTTGATGCCTTTCAGGATGATTCCTGGATATGTTCAAAGTACTGGCATGAGTGCTTGGAGCACTGTTCTGTTGGAATCCTTGAAATTCATCATCATGCTCAATCTCTGAAGCAAAATTATCCCATAGAACTTTTAGGGCTGTTTTTGCTCATCCTTAACTATAGTTGGCTCTCCATATCCACGGATTCTGTATCCACAGATTCAACTAACCATGGTTCCAAAATATATATATAAAAAAAATCCAAAAAAGCAAATGTTTAAGTGGTTCACCCTTTTATATAAGAGATATCTGTCATTTTATATAAGAGATATCATTGTATATAATGGGATTTGAGCATCAATAGATTTTGGTATCCATGGGAGATACTGAAACCAAACCCCAGCAGAAACTGAGAGCCCACTGTCTAACAAGATCTTCTAGTTTTACAACCATTGCCACCTGCAGTAAGGGCCTGTGATGAGCATGTGGTTAGGTCCTTCACAGTCCAGCACCTCTTATCGCAAACAGGTTTAGCTCTCATGCAGTTTCTGTGAGATTTCTATATGTAGAGCTACCATAGAATCATAGAGTTGGAAGAGACAACAGGGGCCATCCAGTCCAACCCCCTGCCATGCATGAACACACATCAAAGCATTCCCAACAGATGGCCATCCAGTTTCTGCTTAAAAACCTCCAAAGAAGTAGACTCCACCACACTCCAAGGCAGCACATTCCACTGTTGGACAGCTCTGACCATCAGGAAGTTCTTCCTGAGGTTCAGGTAGAATCTCCTTTCCTGCAGCTTGAATCCATTGCTCCTTGTCCTGGTCTCTGGAGCAACAGAAAACAAGCCCACTCCCTCCTCGATATGCCATACCTTCAAATATTTAAACACGGCTATCATGTCCCCTTTTCACCTTCTCTTCTGCAGGCTAAACATACCCAGCTCCCTAAGCCACTCCTCATAGGGTATGGTTTTCAGACCCTTCACCATTTTGGTTGCCCTCTTCTGGACATGCTCCAGCTTGTCAATATTCTTGAGGTATGCAGAACTAGACACAGTATTCCAAATGAGGTCTAACCAATGCAGAATAGAGTAGTACCATTACCTCCCTTGATCTAGACACCATACTGCTATTGATGCAACCAACAATCGTGGTGGCTTTCTTGACTGCTGCATCACACTGCTGACTCACATTCAGCTTGTGATCTACCAAGATTCCTAAATCTCTTTCACACATACTGTTATCCAGCCACGTGTCCCCCATCCTATATTTGTACATTCCATTTTTTCTGCCTAAGTGTAGGACCTTATATTTCTCTCTGTTGAATTTCATTTTGTTAGCTTTGGCCCAGCTCTTCAACCTGTCAAGGTCATTTTGAAATTTGATCCTGTCCTCTGGCGTATTAGCAGCCCTTCCCAATTTGGTGCCATCTACAAATTTGATTAGCATGCCCTCTATTCCATCATCCAAGTCATTGATGAAGATGTTGAATAGCACTGGGCCCAGGACAGAACCCTGTGGCACCCCACTAGTCACTTCTCTCCAGGATGAAAAGCAGCCATTGGTGAGCACCCTTTGTGTTCGGTCGGGTGTGTGTCCTGATATTATTACTTTTGAAAGACCTGATCTTTGGCTTACGTAATTTAATAGAATGTAAGATGGCCCATTGAAATACAGCAGCCAAAGATCAGCTCTTTCAAAGGGAATAATATCAGGGCACACAACGCTTTTCACCATGGCACTACCTTTCCACAGTGGTGGGATTGTGTGCTCCTGTGAAGCAAGATGCTATGCTGATGGAAACAGTGTTTCTAGTAAGGTCTGTCATGTCAGACAGGCTTTTGCTGAGGATTCAGACTAAATATGCTAACAGCTACTGGGTGGCAGTAGTAGTGGGAGGTGAGACTGGTGGAGGATCTATCAGAGACAACACCAGTGGCACAATAGTTAATAGTTGTTGGTAGAGCACAGAAGAAGGCAGTGGTAAACCATTCCTGAGGCCTTTTATCTTGAAAATCCTATGATGAGATGATCCAAAATGAAACAAGTGATAGTACCAGAAGATGACACTCCCAGGTTGGAAGGCACTCACCAAGCTGTTGGGACAGAGCAGAGGACAACTATGATTAGCACTATGGCTAAGGATGAACTGGACTCAGGCTGAAAGAGTATTCAGCTGTTGACATGCTCAGAGAGGAAGGGAAAATCTGAAGCTGCCCAATACATATTAAAGGAATGTGGAATGTGAGAAGCATGAGTCAGGGAAGCTAGACATAAAACTAGAAACATGAACTTTGCAATACTTGGGGTGAGCAAGCTAAAGTGGACAGGAAAAGGGCATTTTAGAAAACTGCACAGTATTTTACTCAGGAAATAAAAATAGAAGAAATGGGGTGGTATTAATAGGGAGAAAAGATGTAGCAAAAGCAGTTCAAAAGATATAATACAGTGTCTAATTGGATAACATCAAATAAAGCTTCAAGGAAAACACATCAGTATAATCACATTCCAAATTTATTTTAACTACAGAGGCAGAAAAGGAAGAAATTGACAGGTTTGATGTTGGAATTCAGGAGTCCACAACAAAACAAGACTTCTTGTTAATCATAGACAATTGGAATGCAAAAGTAAGAAACAGAACAAAATAAAAGACTGTAGGAAAATTAGCTTAGGACCAAGAAATGAAGCAAGAGACTGACTGACTGAATTTTGTGAGATCAGCAGTTTGTTCATTGCAGACATGTTCTGCAAGCAACCAAAGTGGCCACTGTATACACAGACATCCCCTAATGGCCAATATAGAAATAAAAAAGATTACATAATTGGAAGCAGAAGATGGAGATACTCTGCTCCCACCGCTAAAACAAGGCTAGGAACAGATTGTGGCACAGAACAAGAACTGCTAATATCAAAAATTAGAGTAAAGCTAAAGAATACTAAACCAATCACTGTGTCAAAATACAGCCTGAAGAGCATCCCTGTAGAATTTACAGATAATGTAAAAAATAGACTTGCACTATTAAACCTAACTGACCAGGAGCCAGAAGAACTCTGGATTGAAGTCAGGGACATTGTCAGGGAGGAATGTAAAAAGGCACTATCTGCAGCTAAAAAGAAAGATAAGCCTCAATGGACAACAGATGAAACTCTTTCAGAAGTTAAGGACAGATGAGAAGCAAAAGTAAAAAGTGACAGAAATGGAGTCAGAACCTTGAATGCACCTGTTTAGTGACTTGTGTGCAGGGACAAGTAAAGCTTTTATAATAATCTATGCACAGAAATAACAGATGACAACAAAACAGGAAGAACAAGAGACTTCTTCCACAAGATCTAAGAAATCAAAAGCAAATTTGAACCAAGAGTGGGTATGCTGTAAGATCATCAGGGGAATACATTACATGACCAAGTAGAAAGAAAAAGCTGATAGAAACAATGCACTGCAGAACTACATAAAAGAGATAAAAGAATGACATATTCATTCAAAGAAGAAATATTTGAAGATGTACCTACAATTTTAGAAAGTGTGCTAGTTGCACTCAGAGTGCTTGAGAATAATAAATCACTAGGATCAGATGGCATACCAATAGAGCTACTTCTGACTACAGACGCAGAATCTACTCTAGTTCAATTAAAAGCTATCACAAATATAGAAAACAAAACAATGATCTACGGATTGGAAATGTTCAATATACATTCCAATCCCCAAGAAAGGGGGCACCAGAGGTTGCAGTAAACACAGAACCATTAATCTCCCAAGCAAGCAGGGTAGTGCTTAAAATTCTACAACACAGACTCTTACCATATGGACTGCTAAATGCCAGATGCCCAAGCTGAGTTCAGGAAACTAGAAGCAGCAGGAATCATGCAAACATATATTAGATAATGAAGAGCACCAAAAAATTTCAGAATCACCCTGTGATTTATAGATTTTAGCAAAGCCTTTGATTTGTAGATCATGAAAAACTATGGCACACTCTTAAAGAAATAGATGTGCCAGAACATTTGATTATCCTGATGTGTAACTTGTATTCAGGTCAAGAGGCCACCTTCAGGCAGAATATAGAGAAACTAAATGGTTTCCAATTGGCAAGGGCAGCAGGCAAGGCTGCATTCGATTGCCCTATCTGTTCAACCTGTACACTCAATATATCATATGTAAAACACAATTAGCCTCAAAGCAAGGAGGCATGAAAACTGGAGGCAGGAACATCAACAATTTAGGATATGAAGATGACACCATACTACTAGCAGAAAACAGCAAAGACTATTGAAGAATGTTGAGAAGAAAGTGCAAAGGCAGATTTACAGTTGAATATTATGAAAACAGAAATTCTGACCACAAATGATTCACATAACTTTAAAACAGATGATGAAGACACTGAAATAGTTCAAGGTTTTCCACATCTTTATTTACAAAAATTCAAAGTATTTACAAAATACAAACAAGATGAATCATATTTGGTCCTGACTAGTATGAGTTTATGTTGATGAAGAACAAATTCTGCTGTTGTTCTTCAGATAGAATGCAGGCTACTGGTACCCATCTTGCAATTAACCTTATTCATGCAATTCAATGTAATAACGATTGCAATAAACATAGTATCTCATTCACAGAACTGAAAAATGTATGGTACTACAATTGACAATGCTTTCAGGTCAGCAAGAGACAGATGTCTATCTAATACATACTCATGTATGTTCCTTGGATCAAATATAGGCATTCCAAAGAATATACACTATCCCCAATATCTAAGGCACAAATAGCAGTTTTATAAGCATTTTTAAAGAGGCTTTGACATTGAAAGAACTTTTACCAAACTCCAGAAGCACCTTCTAAGAAGTGACTGGCACTTGTAAATTCTAGTTAATAATAGTTGGGAACATATTTAAGCAAACAAGCATGAATAGTACAATCCTGATCTTGTCTGCTCAGAAGCAAGTCTAAAATGCAGTAATTAATTCTTCCCCAATCAAAAAACCTTTCTGTGTTAACTATCAAGTGTCTACATTTTCAAATGTCTGTATTTGAAGTTAGTTCCGACTAAAATGTTTATTTCGTAGGTTTTCCAGCTGTGATAATTTATCCTTCCCTCAGCCATAGTCTATATAGGATTGCAGCATAAACAAACTGGGGAAAAAAAGAGTATTAAAAACTCCCAGAAGCTCCCAGTCAGCGTAAATGACAAGAGTGTAAGGGTCCTACCTTCTCGTAATAGAAATAAGGCTGTAGTCCTCTCCAATGTACCTATTGATCTAGGAGTAAGGCCTATTGAACTAAATGAGGCTTACTTCAGAGTAGACACACATACAATTGAGGTGCAAATATCGTAAATAAAATCAATGGGATCAATCCTTTAAGCCTTCATTCTAACTTCCACCCAATTTAGGACTCAAAGCAACTTACACTTCCTTTTATCTTTTCACTCCCCTTTCTCTTCATACTATTTCTGCCCTGAATTGGAAGAGAGAGGTCAAAACAGCATGAGGAAGGCTTTGTGGGAAGAACAATGTACAGGAAATCCTTGGGAGTCTACTATAGAAGCCTGATTTTGCACATCAAAAAGGCTTGGTAAGAAGCTTCTGATAATAGTGAGCTTGACTACATCTTACCAAGAATTCTCTGATGAATAAACATATTCAGCAGTAGTTGCTTCAAACGGTCTTGACTAAAATGGAAAAATGTATTAAGTAATATTCATTTCATAGGTTTCACAAAGGTAATAATTAATCCCCCCCCCCAAAAAAAACCCTGTGACAACTATGAGGTATTTACATTTTAAAGAGATTTCCTTCTCTTACCATCTTTTTATTTTCTGTTTCTCAATTTTTTTTATTTTTTTTTTTCCTTCTTAATCTTTCTTTTGAATATTGCTGTGTGCATACAGAAATAGTTTTGCAGTGATTATAGGGAGGAAGGGCAAGTAGGATAAATTTTGGAAAATAAAAAATAAATCTTCTCTTCTGCTAAAAATAAAGAAAAGAAATGGAAGGCTTTGCGGGAGGATTTGTTTTAAATTGTATTCTAACACTGTAATGTTATAAATGTCTACTCTGAAGTATGTGCCACTGAGTTTAATGGGGATTGTTCCCAAGTAAATGCATACATGATTGTGGATTACTTTATCACCAAAGACAAACTGTGTTTTGTCACACACTTTGCTTTCCTCTTACCAGCTGTTTCTATTTAATAAACAACTATATTTAGAAACTGAATGGAATCATGTGAAATTAAGGTTAAAATAATTTTTTATTCAGCGACATGTAACAGCTGACGTCCTGTCAGTGATTTATGCATGTGGACGAGAGTCCTGTTTTGGATGGGGTGCAGAGGGCTATTTGTTTGCTTTGTACTCTGTCCAAAAACCTCCTACCACTCAGCAGCTGTCAAACTGCAGGATGGACCCAAGTGGAGAAAGGGAGAGGCAATTCAGAACATAAAGATCTGGTTCCTCCCTGGAGAAGGAAAAGCTAGTTTCACTTCTTCCTACCATAATCAAGCTGAGATCAGCTGCTTCTCCCTTGCTCCCTTCTCCACTGGTAAGCAACAGCAACAGGGGCTCCTCCCAGGCCTTGACAGCTGCTGGGAGGTGGGACCGCGCGTACAGATGTAGAATCACAGCCATTGTTCTTATTCAAGTGGAACAGTAAACCAGGATTCCAGAGAATCCCAGCTGATTGACTTATAAACAGGGTGTTCACTCACAGGCAGTTCACTCATTTGCTTTGTTAGTGTGGATAAACAAACCACACGTCATCGTATCCCCAGGTGAACACGGAGCTGAACTGAACCCCCAAGCACAAGGTAGGAAGAAAGAAAAGAAAAAACAGCAACAGAGAAAACACACACACAAAGCAACTTTGGCTAAAGGATCCCTCTGAGTATCTCCGTTAGCAACCACAAAACAAAACAGAAAGGGTTTGTTTAGTGTGTTATCCAGATCAGGCATCCTGGTTTGTCACTTCTCATACAAACTAACATTGCAAACCAGTCAGTATTCTTGGTTTACAAATCCTGGCTTGTCTGCAAACAACAAGCCAGGACTCCTTATTCCGATAACAGAAGTGAGTGGTCCACATGCAGAATATTCTAGAATCTTGGCTGATCTTTCTATGTGAATGTAGCTGCTGTGCCAGTGCTTTGCAAATAATTATCTTATGCTGACATATTGCAAACGTGCATTATCTGCCTCATCTTTACTATTCCTTCCGTAAGCTACTTTCTTTTTCACACTTTCATCTTGTGTCTTTACATTCTTCCCTTACAGATTAAAACAGTAAAATTCTTCACATTTTCTACTGGTGGGAATATGGTGTTGAGCGTTTCTTTTTCTTTTGCACTGATTTTCATCCTATATAGCACCTGCACATCTGTAAGGAAGAGGAAACTAGATTGTTGTAGCCAATCAATGTGAGCCATATGGAAATAGTCTAACAATTGCCTCCAGTAATTCCCAGACTATTTTTTGACACTAAAATCCTGACAGCTTGCTCTTGTGATAAAGATGTTAACAAGAGAAGAAAATGGCACTAATTTAATCTATTCTTACAGGTCATGCTGAAATGAGATGGGGATGACACAAAATTATAATAATAAATACAGGCGTAATTTCACAGTTCTTCATAAATGCTGTTCCCCCGTCTTTTCACATGCTAATTTACTAGCCTTTGCTTCGTGACAGTGATTTGTGAGGTGCTATCTTGCCCTCCACTTGGGAATTGTATTCTACCTGATCCCATAATTATTTTTATACTACTAAAACAAACCCTTTCAGATTACTATTGCAGTGTAGTTCTAGAGGTTTCGCACCTCCTTCTCCTTAGGCTTTTGAGAGTCTTTACATTTGTATTAGCGTCTTGATTTCGACTTTAGATTACCTGTGCAGCTCACATTGGACAAGAGAAATAAAACTGGATCAAAGTTGCAAGGAAGACAAAATAACCATATGAGAGCTGGCATTAAGCAATACTGGGAGCTGCTTGTGCACTGTAGCTGCCCATATCTCCCAGCCAGTGGCTTTGCTGTTGGGGAGATGGTGGGAGCCAGAGTCCAAAAATCTTGCAAGCTCTGATGCCAACTATTGTATATGCTAATGAGCTTAAGTTAATAACTGGCAGTGGCTGGTGAGGAAATATCCTTGGAAAGATGGGACTTGTTGAATGTTTCTGGGTTCTTTGGTATTTTGACCCACCTTGAGCTGGGAAGTAGTTCCTTTTAATGTGTTACTCTGGTAGCAAGTTACTTTTTGCAGTAACAAACTGGAAAAGAGCGACATTCCTCTTTAATGGTCATGGCTCTAATTCACTACTTTTCAGTGGGAATAAGAGCAGGTTTATGTTTATGTTGAGTCAATCCGATCAATAGGAGGGAGAGGACAGTCACATGGTTGGATACCTCATGCTGCAGCCAGGAAGGATAGATATCTAAAGTTATTTACATTTTTCCCTCAGAATTTCCAAAGTGCAATATCTGAACTGGCAACTTAAGGGAACTGGAGAGCATTTTATGTTATTTTCCAATGACATGATAGTAATGTTACTTTTACCTTAGCGGAATGAGTAACTCACTGAGTTTCTGGATTGCAGTAACAGTAACAAGGAGTAAGCTGCTGGATAATCAAAGTAATTAATAAAGAGATTAGTTCCTTTTAGAAAGTAACACTCCAAGCTTTGGATCTGTCACATGACTTGGTAAAGTGGAAGGCAAAAGGAAAAGAGGAGACCACATTGGACTGATTCAATCAAGGAAGTCACAGCCTTGAGTCTGCAAGTCTTGACCAGGACAACTCTCATTCATTGAGGTGCCATAAGTCAAAGTCTGCTTAATGACAAATAACAGCCTGCTGGCGCAGTGGTTAAATGCTGGTACTACAGCCACAAGGTTGTGAGTTCAATCCTGCCGGGCTCCAGGTTGACTCAGCCTTTCATCCTTCCTCAGGTCAGTAAAATGAGTATCCAGCTTGTTGGGGGCAATTAGCTAACACATTGTAAACTGCTTAGAGAGCACTTAGCTGATAAGCGGTATAGAAATACACACGCTATTGCTAATCATGATCATCATCAACAACAACTAAAGTAAGCACTCATTCCCACTTCATTACATCTCTCTTCTGGTCCTTGGCCCATATCAGACAACAAACCAAGAATATCTTCCACTGTCCATAAGTTCATCTACTCATCTTGGCTTTATGTAAATCCTGCCTCAGATCTTTGTACCTAATTACTCTTTATGGTCATCTATGAAAGTGAACTTGTCATCCCATCACCATGCCCACATGTTTTGTATTCCTATTCCCATTCACACACACACTTTGCCCATCCAATGGTGTAAATGTCTGTCCTCAGGTTCTTCACTCCACGTATCTGATGAAGTAGTCAGTGTATGAGAGCTAGTGCTACAAACTTCTTTCATCTTCAAACCGGCTACAAGATGCTTTTCTTTTTTATTATTATTATTTAATTTTTACATATCAAACAATCATCAATTCAATGTCGCTCCAAAATGTCACATATAAAAAAAGAAAAGATTTTCTATGAAATATAAAATAACTGTATTTCTTCCATAGGTGTAGTTCTGTGTTACCATATTACATCTTTCTCCCTTCCTCCCTAACCTGTTTAGACCCCATAAATATTCAATATTATTTATAACACGAATTCATCTCATTCTCTCCCTCCTTCTCCCCAAATTTCCTCCCCCTCGCTCCCTACCCTACTATCCTTATTACATGTTTTTCCCCAATCCAATCTCAATATTAAGTTTATTTTAGACTAAACCTCCCAAATGTGAAGTATCTTTTAATTGTCATAGCTCAATGTTTGCTGCCTAGTACCATATGCTATTTATACAGACTAACACAGCTATATCTTTAAGTCAGAGCAAAGTGACTATTAATACAATAAAGAACAATTTCTAGTTATTTTCAAATGTCACCTTTAGGAGAATTTTTAGAGATATTTGAGAAGATTTCCCTTTTTTTTTTTAAAAAAGAGCTTTATGCCATTCTTTTATCCAACCTGAGGATTTTACCTTTTTTTAAAAAAGTAACATACAATGATGGAAAAGTAACAAATGATGTAATAAGTCACATGCTGAGATACCTGTTTCCATCTTCATAATGAATGACAGCAGTTGGCTACTTTTTAAACACTGTAATGAATGAAATAATGAATTACTTTTTAAAAACAGCTTCCCAAGCTCAGCACTTGGGGACCAGTCTAATGTTGAAAGTTCAGCTATTCATGATTATCAAAAAGTTAGGAAGTGTTACCCTGGAAATTTCATTTCTTTTCACTGTGGGCCTACATGCCTAGATGTAAGCCACATGAACCCTGAGCTCATATTGTCTTGGTTGCTCAATCGCCTGCATGGTAATTGAGAATGGTAGCAAGACTGGAACAAGGCAAAAATCAAGATTTGAGGAGTATTGCAGTCTCCAGTGATCCTAGCAGTCTCATACAATGCAGACTTCAAATATTCAATCTAGGTGACCCATGGAACTGAATATTACTTATGGAAATTGTGATCTTCTGAATGGCAGAGTTATTAGAGAAAAATAGGGGTATTAAATGAGCCATTCGCTCACTCTAAAGGAGCTACATTTAGAGTAAGTATAAATACTAAAGGCTAATTTCAGTAGCTTCTGCATAAATGCTACAACAAAGGGCTTTTATGTGCCACCAAAATTGGAGGAAATTACTTTTTGATTTGGAACAAGCTCATGCCAAGGTGACATTATTATATAAACTATGTTGACTCTACCGATGGATAGTGTCAGAGCAGCTTCATTATAGGAAGCAGACGGGTTTAGTAGCTGCTCCCTCTGGCAAGCAAGAGGGTATAGCTATTGGGGGTGGGCAAAATGAAGGCGTTGTTTGCCCTATATGAATTGTACTCTCCTGAATGAACTTTTCTTTAGGCCCTACATTCCTAGCATTGTAAGAAAGGAAACACTGAAAGCTGTTCACACTTACATTTGCACTATTCACATTCGTTTGGTAACTGTTCTTGCTCCCTTTCTTTGGATACCTAAACACTATTTCTAAGTGCTCAACTGAAGTTTTAAGTTACTGCAATGCTAGAAATCTGGGGAGTGAAGAAACATTTTATGGGAAGGGCCAACCTTCTTATTTTGTAGCATGGCCCTCATTCTGCCTCCGTCCCAAAGCTATTCCCCTAGGAAGTTATGCATGTTAGTCTCTCACAGCAAAAGTAACAATAAGAAGTCTAGTGACATCTAAAAAACTTTTTTTGTGTGTGGCTGAAATGTTTGTAGCCTGCAACCTATTTCATGAGATGCAAGGACACAGTTCTTATACTTGTAGCTGTTTTGCTGTACATGTTACTATGCTAGATGTCTGAAGGACCACCTTTATTTGACAATGACCATTGCTTAGGCAACTTCCATCGTCTCTACTTTTCACAGTTCTCTTCCTTCCATCCTTTCTGATTACAATTCCCGACCTACAGGAATTCATCTAGAGCAGTGGTTCCCAACTTTTTTTTGTATACCGCTTGGCAACCCATGTCCATAAATTGTACTGTTCGTATTAGCAAAATGTTTTGTAATTAGTGTACTCACTGCTGTTTCAAATGTATATGTTGGAACTGTAAATAATTCTACCTATTACTGCGCTAAAGTCTTAGCGGTATCCTGAGAAATTCTTGGTGATTGGTCACTATCCACATTATGTTTCATCTTTTTTATTGTGCTGGTTTTCAGGCACTGATCCATTTCTGATAAAAGATTAATTGAAAAATTAAAACAATGACAAAGTGAAGAGATATAGAGACCTAGAACTCACTCATTGTTCACTGGACTGACTGAGGTGCCCGCTGATATAAACACTAGTACTGGTGCGACAACACTCAAATGTTCACAAAGCAGAGGAGTGTGAAAGCTGAGCCTGTGAGGAGAGCGCCGCCAAGCATGCACACTGTAACATAACACATTGTTTAGGGAGAGATTCCCCACCATTCACCAAATTAACAAAGCAAGAGAATGGGGCTTTTCTTGAGGTTAAATAATGAAGGGAACCTACTCTGCTATGTTCAATTAATTTTACAACTTTTGACTTGTACCTTGCCTTACACTGTTGTTATATATGCCTTTTTCTGCCATTAGTCTTTTTTTTTTCTTGCATATTGCTAAATGTTCTGGTTTGTACCCCTGGGCATACTTGTGCCCCAGGATGAGAATCACTGCTCTAAAGGTTATACTCCATCACTTATAACTGGAATTGAACAAAATGCTTTCACATTTCCTCTGTGCTAGGATGTCTGTGTCACTCCCCATGTACGCTTGTTCAGTGACCATGGTTAAAATGATCACTGATGTTGGCAACCTTTGCAATTCTGTTGCCTTGCTTCCTTATCTGGGAAAGAATATGCATAAATATCTGCCCCACAGAGGAAATGCTCCATGTATCTGAATAAGTGGCCAAAAGCTTATGCCAAAGAAAACTTGTTAGTCTGTAAAGTGGCATGCAACTCTTTATTGTTCTGTGTGATTGATGTGCTCTCTCCCTGGGTATCACCGGATATAGTTACAGAGTGGAATACAATATGTCATTCTATGGGCACAAGTGTGTGCATGTGTGTACTACAGCAACATAAAAACAAAGCTGGTAAAGACATTTGCACCTAAATGCTACTCTGAAGGAATCATCTTATTGATGGAAGTATCTCCCCCTGAAAACCAGAGGCCCTTTCTGCAGGTCAGCGTCCTCCCAGCACGGGGACACAAGAGAAGCAGGATCGCAACAATGCTTCTGCATGACATTGTCGTGGCCCCACCCTTCTCATGTCGCCAGCCGGTGTGATTGCAGGGTACTATCATTAACAGAAAAATCCCATCATTGGTCACCAATCACGCAAGGCTTCTGTCACAGCTGGCCATGCAGAAGGGCTGGAAGCATGATCATATGCTTCCTTCCCCACTGCAGCATGGGAAGAAGGCCGGCTGCAGTGTGGACGGAGGGAGTGTGTCTCTCGTGCTCCCTTCTACAGGCAGCTGGTCAGGTGCAGAGGGGAGCACTGGGGACACACTCTCATCCTGGCAGAAGCGCTGCCGGGATTGCGATGGGATGATGTGAGAGAGCATCGTTGTGCAGAAAAAGCCTGAGAGTTAATGCCAGAAATGATCTTTCTTGCAGTTGCACCATAATGCTAAAAAGTAAGGAGTATATATATAGGCTAGTGTCCTCTGGGAAACTGTCCTGTATTTGCATCACTAGGTATAAGTGTGCATATCCACCCATAACTTGAGAACAGGACCTTCAGAGTCATAGACATAACTGTGCTCAATGCTAAGCAGAAGTAAGAAGTGTGGAGTGGAAGCAAGGGGCTCAATCTTTAGTGAAATGGTAGAGCACACACTGCATACAGAAATTGCTAGCTTTAGCCCCTCCTTCTCCAAGGCCCCCACAAATTTTAATAAGGAAATGAAAATAATAATCTTGAATAACATGGATGGAGGGTTATGCTAAAAAGCTTCTTAAGCTATAGACATAGTTCAGGGCATTTACTGATCCAGGTATGCTGAAATGAGATATTATCTAGGAACCCTGTCTGTTCACTGCCAACCTTTAAACAACGTCATTGTATGTACTACCTATGTTTCATTGCTATTTTGTACCATTATCTTTTCTTTACATTCAAGTTTTCGTACAGTTCCACTGACTGCTCATTTTGTATCTAGTTTATGCTTATTTCATCCATATTATTCATGTTTAGGGTAATACTCTCATTCTGTGTTTATCCAACTATTCTTCCACTTGTGATATGACATGTGTACGTGTTATATATAATTGATTTGTTATATCCCTATGTGGAACAGCTTCAAACTTCATACTGCAATATTCCAGACTTTGCTAGATTTTAGGAGCTCTGTACTGTACAAAACTTGGTGAATGAAAAATTAAAGGAGTTAGAGGAGTTAGAAAGCTTATTTATCAGAGGCAGAACAGAACATGTCTCTGCAGTCACCCAAGCGAAGGAAAATGATAACATGAAGCCAAACAATTTATTTTGGCACATGAGGCCTAAGGAAACCAAACCAAACCAAACCAACCACTCCCGAAAGGACGTGGACCTCCTCACCTCTGTAAATAAAAACAGAAGAATAACTGTAATAATAACAACAGAACAGTTTAAAAAATTATTTGCCGCCTTTTCATGACATCCAGGTTTGCTGCCTGTGTTGCTATGATGTAATGGTACAACCAGCCCCTCACCTTCACAAAGAATATGGAATTGAGTTCTCATTTTTAGCACAAAAATAAGCTTTTTTTTTTTTTTAAAAAAAAGGTGTTCTCATTTTTAATACAAAAACAAGCTATTTAAAACAAACAAACAGGAGAGCTAATCTCCTGCCAATGAGAGCAGGGTTTGAAAAAGTAATACTTGAGACTACAGTTTCCAGAATCCCTAAGAGTGGGGGTTTGTGTGAACTGTGGTCCAAAGAAGTTTAGAAGACTTAAGCCACGTGTAGGAAGATTGGTTGTCTTTGATTCCAGCTTCCATTTAAATCCTTAAAACACCCATGGAGCATTCTGCTTTTGATTAAGGAAGCAACACTGGGGAACCCAAAAGACAGAAGGAGGGCTCAGGATGACTTTGACAGGTTGGAAAAATAGGCTAAAACACAGGGAATGAATTTCAACAGAGATACTCTGCATTTAGACTGGAAAAATCAGATACACAAATATAGTGACACATGGCTTGATAGCAATATATATGAAAAGCATCTAGGAGTCTTAGTGGACCACAAGCTAAACAAGAGTCAACATTGAGATGCAATGGCCAAATAAATAAATAACAAAACAAAAACAAACACACATGCACACACAAAAGAACTATAGCAACAACAAAAACAGAGTTATAGGCTCTACCAACAGAAATTTAGGCCATTTCCGCACGTGGCAATGGAATCGCCCCAGTCTGGTACTTACCGGACTTCTTGGCTTGACGCTCGGGTCCAGGCTGCTCCGGAGCAGTGCATGGCTGCCGCTCTGCACTGCTCCAGGGATGAAAATGGCGGCTTCCGGTTGGTGGAGCTTACCAGCCTAAAGCCTGCCCCCAGCAGATCTGCAGGCTCGCACTGGTGCGAGCCTGCAAATCTGCACCGGAGCGCGGGAACGGAGTGGCACGGAGTGGCTTGCTTCGTGCTTTTTAAAAACCTGAAGAAACAGGTTTTTAAAAAGCATGCTGCACGACCACTTTGGGTCGTTCTGGAGCGGACTGAGGTCTGGAACTATGTAAAGTAGTCCGACCCAGTCCGCTCCCAGGTGCAGACGTCCTCTCTGGAGGATGCTCTGCACTAGTTTTTTAAGCCCGTGTGGAAATGGCCTATAGTTGCAAGGTCACTGGGAGTGTTCGTACCACTCTGGTCTGCTTTGGACAGACCTTACCTGAATTACTATGCCTACTTCTGGGCACCACGGTTTAAGGATGATACTGAGAAGCTGGAACATTTCTGGTGGAGGGCAGCAAAGGTGATAAGGGCCTGGAAGCCAAATACAAAAGGCTGGATATATTTATCCTGAAGAAGAGAAGACTAAATGTTCGTATTTGAATATCTGAAGGACTGTCACAGAGAAGATAGAGTAAGGTTGTTTTGTGCTGGTTGTTTTGTGCAAACCAATGGATTATAAGAAATAAGATTTTAAGTAGACATTAGGAAGAACTTCCTGACAGGAGTTGCTATTCAGCAGTGGAACAAATCACCACAGAATGTGGTAGGCTTATTTTTCTTTGAGGTTTTTAAACAGAGGTTGATGGTCGCTCATCAGAGATGCTTTAGCTGTTGATTTTCTGTATTGGGACAGGTTGGATGAAGTGATCTTTGGAGTACCTTCTAGCTGTTCACTTCTCTGATTCTATGGCCTTTTCCACACGGGGGAATTAAAATGATGCAGTGTGTCCTCTATGGAGGTCGTCTGCACCTCGGAGCGGACTAGGTTCAGACTACTTACCAGAGATCTGCACCTCAGTCCGCTCCGAAACACCCCCAACTGGTCCTCCAGCACGCTTTTTAAAGATCGAAAAAAAGAGGTTTCTCTTTTTTCCGGAGCGCGCCATTGTGTGCCCGCTCCCTTGTGCAGATTCGCAGGTTTGTACCAATGTGAGCCTGAGATCTGCGGAGGGCAAGCTTTAGGCGTGGCAAGCTTCGTGGTTGGTCGGGACCCATGACCAACCATAAGCCGCCATTTTGGAAGCTGGAGCAGTGCGAATCTAAGACCTCGCACTGCTCCGATTCACCCTGGACTGGACCAAGGAGTCAGAAGATCCGGTGAGTAACGGCACGAAGCGATTCCCTCGCCTTGTGTGGAAATGGCCTAAAATACTGTGATTCTGTTACTCTATTTTTTTTTAAATGCATAATATTCTTTATTCATCAAGT
This sequence comes from Cyclura pinguis, assembly GCA_030412105.1. Lineage (NCBI taxonomy): Eukaryota > Metazoa > Chordata > Lepidosauria > Squamata > Iguanidae > Cyclura > Cyclura pinguis. The sequence goes on from CM059599.1 coordinate 344,118,443, forward strand.
CATTTCCAAATTAAAACCACCCATTCGTGAACTGCTTGGGCAGGAATGGTCAAATGTGGAAGGTATGGGAGACAGTTTTAATCCTGCACTCCCATGGGGCCACTCTATAAAAATGGCTGAATATTAAACTGGAATTAAACTGCCAGTTTTCATTTCCAGGTGTTTTGAGTACCGTTCTGGATTGCAAGATAAGAGTCCAATGTGTATTTCAGCTGTCTGCTGCTCCTAGAAATCTCCAGGAGTGGTGATCTATTTTGGGGCAGTTTTTACCTCCCACAAAACAGGAAGTGGTGGGGCCTTCATGCCTGGTGGGTGCAAAATGTTCCTGGTGGTGGTATGCAGCCTATGGGATCTACATTGCCTATCAAGTGCTGGCACAATACATACTCACTGATATTTTCCCATTCAACTGGGCTAGTAATAGCTTCCAAGAGCCAGCATAGTATGGTGATTTTGATCAGAAGTGGAACAATCCAGATTCTAATGTTTACTAACCCGTGAAACTGATTTTGTGACTTCAGCCCAGTAATGCACTCTCAGCAATAGACACTTAGGTCACAGGCTTGCTGTGAGGAGAAAGTGGGGGCGAAATAAAACCAGGTATGCCTCCTGGAGCTTGCTGTAGGAAAAGTGGCACGTCAATGCAAATAAAATATTCTGACAGGCAATTTAGATTGGGGAAGTGGCTCAGAGGGGGGGAGGCTTAATTCTCCCTTTCTCAGTGCCACTCTTCAGATCCACATAGCTTTAAAACTTTTTTAAAACAGTTCCAAAAATAAATCACTTTTTTTGTTTTTAAATAAAACATTGCCATTCTGTTCACTGTTTTCTTACAGTCTTTCTTTTATTTCTTAAAACCTCAGCAGCTAAAAGCCAGAACACTAGAAGTTAATTGGAATCATTGCCAGATTCTTTCTAAACAAAGTCTTATCAAGTCAAATGAATCCATGTTTACTGTGAGGTGATCAGGCTTCACATCTAATGTCAACAGCTCCACTTACCTTTTCTCATGTAACATTTTGAGTTTATAATTTTTTCCCCAATTCAGCTCTAGCAAAGCATGATGCATTAACCCCACTGTGATACCCAAACAGTCCTACAATTAATCTACCTCCTCAAGGTTGTTTTGTACCCAGTCTTCCAGATGACTGCTAATATTTAATAGATTTCCACTGAGCATCTGTGTAAAAGGATATTTATGGACAAGGCCTAATTTATGAACACAAGTACCATTATTCGTCATTACTCTCATTATGGTACAAAAGACTTATCTTGACCTTTAAAGTAACACAATTTGTAGATGCATGTAGAAGATTACAAAGAAATACAATCCATTTCTCTAATAATATGACTGCTGAAGTTAATGGCCTGAGAAATGAAGAATAACTGAAGTGAAGTTTTTAAATATTTTTTGTACAAAACCTCAAACATGCAAAATGGAAATTTATGATAGAAAAAGCTTGGAAGGAAGGAATACATACGTGTGAAATCTTTGTATAGCCCTTCTTGCTTATTTATTCTGTTTTCCCTCTCCCATATACTTCCATCATTTTTCTGTTTGGCAAGCAGATTTTCTTTTAATGTACAGCCAGAAAGGGAAAGATTTGGTTTTATAAGGCAGCCATGAGAAGATATATTTCCACTGCTACTTTTGGAAAATTGAACAGAGCATCCACACCAGAGCAAGTGCAGTGTAATAGCTAGAGTGCTGGGCTTGGAGCAGGAGGACCCAATTTTAATCCACTGGAAGCCAAACTCACAGAATAACCTTGGGCCAATTACTTCCTCTCAGTCTAACCTATCTCACAGGTTTGTTGGAAGAACAGGATGGAAGAAAGACCCGGATTAAAATGCACTCAATCAATTTAGAATGGGTGAGCCACCACCTTAGATAGAGTTGTTAATAGTTTGCTCATTTAAAAAAGAAAATCAAGAGGATTTGCAAAAAATAAATAAATTTAAAAAATAAAAATAAAAATAAATCTAAAGTTGCTTGCTGAAGCAATTGTTGTCCATGTGTTTTCACACTGACAGTTTGGAACTGTAGTGTAGAAGCTGGATATGAAAAGCTGTGGATGACTTAAGACTAGGCACAGAATTTGAAAAGATTACTTTTGGGGACCACAGCTCTTGAAATTTCCCCAGCTAAATTGATTCTAAAGGGTGTAGCTCAGATGGAAGTTTGCTGAGTTCTACAGCATAAAGTCAGAATCTTTCAGGCAGAACCTTCCTTCCTTCCTTCTTCTTTTTTTTTTTACTAGCACCCTGAGGTTTACCACCCAAAAAGCCCAGGCGCAAAAACAGTTAACACAAGTAGGTGAACATACATTAAGAATGAAAGTACTGGCTGCCTCTGAGCCCAGGAATTTGGGAGCAGTAGAAGAAGCAAGCCCAGAAAGGCTTCACAGAAATAACCATTTCTGATTCCTCGCTTAGGTGTTCTTTTTCATCAACCTGAAACTAATAGCTACTAGTCAACAGCTGGGATTCTGAAACACTTTCTAATCTACTACAAGTCTCTCAGAGAACTTCTAGCATATCCTAGGAAATATTCTGGTATATTTCAGGAAAGCTGGAGTCTCCTTTGCTTATAGGTGTAATTTATGTTTAGTGATGCTGACCCAAGAAAGGCCAAAACTCAATCCTAAATCATTAAAAAAAAATCAGCTGAAGCCCTGTGATTTTCCCCTTGAAATGTGTTAGGTCATTACAACTTCATCCATTTTTCCTCCTGAGAAGACCTTTCTTGTAATCCTTTAGTAAAACATCCACTTCAGAATTGTTTGGGATGGGTAAGAAGACAACATGGAGAATAGGGACATGACTCTTGCAGCTCATGTTATAAATAAAACTGTTCTGCTCGGGGCAAGGAGGCAGGAAGGCTGCAGTGTTGGGACCTCCATGCCACCTCCCCAGAGTTACAAGGCTACCTTCTGGAATAAACCACTCTGTCACAACTACACTTGCATATCCTCTAACTGGTTTGGCAGGAACAGTCCTGATTAATTCTCTGTTATCTCACTTTTTCAAGTACTTTAAAAATACCTGAGTTTCTCTCTCCTCCTCCCACCTTCTCCCTTTGTCCTCAGTTTATATCAATTGATGCAAAATGAATTCAAAGTGCAAAAAAGATTTCTGTTCAATTAATTCAGCACAGGGGAGAGGATAAGGCTGGATCTTACCCTTTCTGATAAGTTCATTTAAAAGCAAATTGCCACAGCATTTCCTACCTTGTGTGTGCTTCCTCCTTAATAATTTTTGCCCCCTTGAACTTCCACACTCATGTTGCTTTGTCACACATGTCCCAGCTTTCATCTGTGAAATGTTGGAGGAAATGACAGTGCACTCTTTAAAGTCTATAGGCAGTTACTGTTGGGGGCTCCCATGAAAGGTTTAAGCTAAACTTTGAAGGAGCTATTCCTCAGGTCCTTTACAGTTCTGACTTAGGCCATTTTTGCACTACACTGTTATAGTGCTATTATTCCACTTTTAACCTCTTGTGGAATTCTGGGGTTTTGTAGTTTCCTGAGGCCAAAGAGCTCTTTGGCTGAGAATTCTAAATGCCCCTCCCTAAACTGCAAACCTCAGGATTCCATAGGATGTTGAAAGTGGAATAACAGCACTATAACAGTGTAGGGCAGAAATGGCATTAGACCATTTACCATCCTACTATTATGGGAGCTGCCCATCTCCACTGTGCTAATGCCATCCTATATCTTGGACAGGAAATCCCAGTTCTAAGGAAAAGCACACATTTACTCATGCAAAGGGTATGCACACAGAACGCAAAGCTGTCTAATGTAAAACACACAGACACATACTTTTAATCTGACATATCCCATAACTGTAGAGTTGTGTTGTTTTAGATGGAGGGTTGTATTTGTATTGTTTACTGATTTAATAATGTTATTTTTAAAAATTGTTGATTTAACCATTGTATGAATGCAACCATTTTGTAGTGTCATTTTATGAAAATTGTATGGAAATATCTTAAATAAGCAATTTTTTTTTAAAAAAGTTGTCACTGAAAGATCTTGCATCTCAGCATTCAAGTTTTGAAAACACAGGCTATTGTTAATGCAGATATCTTTAAGGACATATAGGACAAACATTAATGCACAATAACCTATTAGAGGCATATTAGAACACATTTACCTTAGCTTGGAAATAATTGTAATCAGGAGAGAGGATTTACCACAATTGTGAGGTTTCACTGAATAGAAACATTCTGTATACAGGATAATACAATTAAATTTTTGGTATTATTCAGTCCTACAACTATTCATTCCTGGGTTTACTGATTAATTGAAGACAAGACTAATTGAGCACCCATGTCTTTCTTGGAAGAATCATAGAATCATAGGGTTGGAAGGGACCCCATAAGGCATCCAGTGTAATCCCCCTACTCAGTACAGGTAATCCAGCTAAAGCATCCCTATCACATAGCTCTTTAACTTCTTTTTCGAAATATCCAGAAAAAGAGACCCCACCACCCTTTAGGTAATTGGTTCCATTGTTAAACAGCTCTTACTGTTGAGAAATTCCTTCTAATGTTCAATCAAAATCTATCCTCCTGTGATTTAAAACCATTAGGCCTGGTCCTACACTTTAAAGGAGGGAAAACAAAATGAAGCAACCACACAAGGAACCTTGTCCCTATCCCCTATTCTCTGTGACAGCCCTTTATATGTTTAGAGAGTGCAATCATGTCACTTTCCAGTCTTCTCTTCACAAGGCTGAACATGCCCAGTTAGCTTAATCTTTCCACATATGTTTTGTCCTCCATATATTTTATCATCCTTGTTGCCATTCTCTAAACCTGCTACAACTTGTCCACATCCTTCCCAAAATGAGGTGCTAAGAGCTGAATGCAGTTCTCTAGTTGAGGCCTAACTAGTGCAGAATGTAACAGGACTATTACTTTCTTTGTCTTGAAAATTAGGATGCGGTTAATTCAGGCCAAAATATTATTTGCCTTCTTTGCTGCAGCATTACACTGCTGGGTCTTATTCAGCTTATGATCAACAATAATCCCAAGGTATTTTTCACATGGTAAACCAAATATCCCCCATGACACTGGGTTCAGTGGGACTTACCTTTGAGTAGACATGTCCAGGACTGTACTGTAAATGATCAAGAAACTAGAAAACAATTTAGTTTAAAAAGTTGCCTGTTCTCAGAAAGATAACTGAAATGAAATGCCAGCCCTGTGTGAGAAGTGGTGCAGAAAGAGAACACAACAACAGAGCTGATAACGGCACATTTTCCTAGAGCCTTTTTGCAATTGCCCCTTGCAGCACCATGTTATGGTAATGGGACAGTAAAGCTGCCTTTCGTATTTCCTTTTTGGTCCTGTGTTTATAACAATTGTTCCTGCTTTAGTTTCCCTGCACTGGGGGAAGTTTGAAAGGCCACCCAGAATCTCACTCCTCATGTTTCCCTCCCATCTTTACTCAGGAAGCTACTGTCAGTTTTCTTCGCCCTGCATTTCCTGCCTTTACAAAGTAATCACTGCTTTAACTGCACCAGTGTGATATTCCTTCAACACACTCCAATGGCTTCCCTTGTGCTGTACCATTATTGTGGCGGAGTGCAATAGATGTTCCACTATAGCAGCAGAGTGCAGCAGATTTTTTTTATAAAGGGAAGAACGGGGGCAATTTCTAATAGGTTATCTTGCTATTGTACTGGAGCAGAATGCAACATATCAAGGAAATCATGGCAACCCTTCACAGAAGGCTTCATCCTTGGTACGCCTAGTCCTTCCTTTTATTTCTGCTACAGAAATAAAGTGAAAATGGGCAAATCTTGAGTTAACATGTTTACTATACTGTACCTTCCAACATTTCACATATGACAACAGTGACACATGTGGTCAGACAAAAGTAGAGTGTAGTAAAGCCTGCAAAAATTATTAATGAAGAAGAACAAACAAGCTAGGAGGAGCTGCAGCAGTGTGCTTTTGCCCAAGCCTACTGGGAAGGGCAAGATTCTGCCCACTCCTGTCCTCTTCCCTCTGCTGAGTTAATCGAATGCTGGCTATTTTTGCATTTTGAACTCACTTTGTAGCAATGGAAGTAAGCTAAGGTGTGACCCATGATGGATGATCCCGATCCTTTGACAGTGGCAGGGAAATATCTGTTGACTAATAACAGACCCTATGTCCAAAGTCCAAAGAACTGAAACTCCCCTTGGTGTAGCTTGGACCAAGTAGCCCCAGTCATGTGCGCAGAGGAAGACCTCAGAAAAGGCACGTATACATTTCAAATGGGCTGACTGCAGCTTTGACACCTTAAGAGACTATGGGTCTTGTGATTGAAGTTGGCGATCACAGATCGTGGGAACTACAAAGCTGAGGTCCATCTGCATAATCAAATTTCTGTCCTTTCCCAGGAAAAGGGTCTACCCCTCTCAGGGATGTTCTGCCCTATAATTGGGCTCTGTTTTTGAGCTATGAGGAATTTTTTCTTGCTTTCTTTCTTGGGCCCCGTTCATATGTTCGCTCTTTTGTACGTTCACTCTGTCTCTTTGTTTGACAAGCTGTCCTGTGTTTTCCCAAAACAGCAGCCTTCAGGATCAGGTGCAGTATATTCACTTTGTCCCCTCAATTTTTCTTCTTGCTTAAGAGTCTCAATGTTGGTAGTCCTTATGTGCTTGTGTGAGTGAATACTTTGTGAGCTTGAGTGAGGAATTTTGCCGATTCTGCCAAATAATAAAACATTTAAACGCACACTTGACTTCTCTCTTTCTCATGCAGTCTGACCCTGTAAATATCAGATAAAAGAAAAAGTTGCCCTGCCCTCTGTTTTGCCATGTTGTGCTCTGCTAATTTCCCCAATAGTTATTAAAATTCAGGTGTCCCTCAGGGACCTTAAAAGGCGGGGTAGAAGAAGACAGAGGGGGAAGTAGGAGGAGGAAGATAGAGAAACCAGGACATTTTAAAAGCAGCTGAAAGACTGGGATGATGGGATTAATTGGGACAGTCACTGCCAAACTGAGATAGTTGGAAGCCATGCTGTTATGGGTGGTGGTGGTAGAAATTGAGGGAATGGATCATACATGCCAGATGTTACTTATAGTCATTTACTTTCTTGTGTCTTGTATATCTGCTGTTGGGATTTTCAAAGATTTCCTAGAGCCATTCAGAAGCTTTGCTATAGCAATTGCAAGCAACATTCTCACTGCCCCCAGCCTAATAGCTTTCTCTAGAACAAAGAACAAGCTAGGACTATGTGACTGAAACAGAGAGATTTGCTTTCCTTTATTTGACTGGTCTATCATAAGAAGACTTGCCAGTCCCGGTGTTTCTTGCACCGTAAGAGAGTTGGAGCCAGTGATGCTGTGTCTTCTTTGGGGATCTGCACACCCTTCAGTAAATGTCAAATACATTCATTACTTTGTGTCCTAAAATATACAATACCAGAATAATGGTGGAGAAAGGGCAGCTTGTAGGCTGCAAACCACCCTCAAGGACTTTTGTGGTCCTCAGGGCCCCCACCACTTTTTTTTTTTTTGTATGAAAGCTCCCCAGTACTCTCTAAGAGGCATGGGTGGAATTTTACTGCATCCATTGTAGACCTGGAGAACTCTTTTTTTCCCCCCCTACAGAGGGTGATCCAGAAATCGACCTGGCCACACCTTGTTAAAAAAATAAATAAATAAAGGCCTCTTCTGTGCCTAAAATGTTCCAGAAGGATTTCCAAAACATGGTAAAATTAGTCCTCTATCCCCTTAGAGTGATGGGGAAGTTTTTCTGGTGACAACAGAAAGGGAGCAGTCTCTTACAGTCCCCCAGTGAACGCCCTAACCTCCAACTGTTTGTCCAATGCCACAGTAGAGACTCGGGAATTTGGAAGGAGCTTCTCTAAATTTCTGCTTTGCAAATACCCCAGAGAACTTTCTGAGAATTTTCTTTATGAAATGTTGCACCTGCGGTGGGCAGGCTTAAGGGCTGCTTTTGGAAAAGAAAATGAATTACTCCCATTTATTTGACTAGTGAAATTAACAAGAAGCATAAGCAAGTAGAAGATGAACTTACTTATGCTACTAACAGGATGCTATCCATTTCCTGTTTACTGTCCTTAGTGCCCTACAGGGAAACAGGAGGGATATAATATTTTTAAAAAAGTAATAATCCATAAAATACCTGAGTCCACATTTGTGTTCATTTGGCATAGCGCAGGCAGGCATTTCATTCTTTGTCCCAATGCAGACAACCTCTTGTACAAATGGACAATCAAATAATGAATAGAAGTGGAAGAATCTGTTCATTTTGCTTTCTCCTCCATTGGACTTAAAAAAAAACTTTCCATCCCATTTGCAAAGAAATTTTAGAAACTTATCAAAACTAGTCAAAGTAGTTTTTTTTTTAAAAAAAAGTCAAATGTGACTGAAATACTAAACTAGTTACAGTTATTCTCTATCACAAAGAAGTCTATCTTGGACCTGTCTCAAAAGTTTTTGAATGTGTGGAGCTCCTCAGAAAGAAGAACTGGCAACTTTAACTCACCAGTACAAATATGAATGAATATACAAGAATGCAAATATTGATTTTTAAGAGTCAAAGTCCTCTGCCTGGATGGTTGAATCCATCCCTTTTTTGTTCTCCTGAATTTATTTTAATCTAAAAAAAGTATAAATTTTCAAATTTTGGTGTTCAAAAATAAATCAAACAAAATTTTCATACAGCTATAGTGCTGAACTGGGAAAAGCCATCTGATCAATGTTAGCATGATATGTCTTCATTATGCATGAGAAACACCAACACAGTGAAGTGAAGAAGCTATTCCTGCTCTTCTCCCTGTGATATGAAAAGTAGAGCTTTCCCCACAGTAATAGTTCAGACAAAGTAACTACATCAAAAATTTTGCAATTTGTATGAAACTCCTATGGTTTCAATGTTATGACTAGTCTCTAGTTTGCAAGGTAGTGAAGTTACAGTATCTTATACAGAGTGCAAATAGGTATCATTCTAGCATACAGATTTATTTCTTTCCTTAGGTTCAATGCTGAGTACGTAATTTTTGTCCATGACATCATAATACTGGCACATATAAGAGTTTTGATTTATTAGATGTATAGATTGATGCCTAGTTGTGTTAAGACTTATTTTGACACTGGTATCAAAAACACCCAGAAGACAGTATAGTTTAGGGAAAGGTGGTAAGAATTAAGTCTGAATTACAGAGAAGAAAATACTAGCACCTCCAACAATACTTTAAAATGACAAAAATGATTTGATACAAGTGGTCAGTTGAAATGCGATTCCCATGCTAGGGGTGGACAAGCAAGGACAGAATATATTCTTCCTCTTTGCCCAATGAAATGACATTTGAAGACCAATTAGCTCCATGTCTAAGAGGTTAACCCCCTGCCTGTTACAACAAGTGTCTGTGAAAAGGAGAGCTGATCTGAAAACTGACCATGTCAACCATGAAGTTATTTCAATACTTTTTCCTTCTTAACAAGATGATTAATCCCATTACTCTCTCACAAGCTTATTTCACACTGAATTAAGCACTTCGTGATAGCACACAGCTTGCAGGAGTAAAACTTTGACTTCTTAATGTGATCTTATCAGAATTTTTGCAACCCAATTTCCCTCCAATAACTGGGTCTGTTTATTTATCTCTTCACTGTATTTCAAACCAGCTTCTTCTCAGCTTTGGGGCCACTTAGGAAAAATACATATAAAACACCCAGTTAATACCTTACAGACAAATACAATGCACAGAAATGCTGCTGCCACTCCTAAATCAATGTCTGTCCCCAAAAGGCTTAGTGACTGGTGACAAGGGGTGAGTGGAGGCAGGTGACAGAACCAGCAGCAATCTATTGCTGAAAGACTTGTTCCATGTATCCATAATGCATAGTGTAAGCTTAGTGTAGCTCCAGGATGTTGAAGAAAATTAAAATGGTTGCCCTCACTGTCTGCAATGTAGGCTACCATTTTAATACCTCAGAGAAATGATACATCATGGCTAGCTAAAATGGTGGGCAGTTCTCAGACCCAGTCAACAATTGAGGGACCACAATGGGTCCTGTCAGAGAACAGGGAGCCTAGGGAGCCCAGCAGCAGTTCGAGGACGTTGGGCACTGAGGCTGGCACTGACATATTTCAAAGCAAGCACATGCCTCATGAATAATCAAATTTGTGAAGGTCAAACCTGCAAATGTGGAGGGAGAACAGTAGTGACTGTAAATACTGTTTCATGTTCATGATCGTTAATTAGTCATGATTGATTGCTCATGATTGTGACACTATTGCCACAATGGTAGCTGCCCCCAAAACCTGCCTTACCGGGCATTAGATGCATGCAGAGAAGGAAATCCATTCTGCTAGAGACTGGAGCAAGAGTGACTGATATTTCCATCAGGCTGGGGATGGGTGGGCCCTGAGAGAGTCTTATTTAAGTACAGTAATCCCTCCACATTGGACCCCACATGAATGTGAAAAAAAACATGAATAACACACACAAAAATATGATCACCATATTCAACCCACTGTGGATTCCTTTGACGCATCAGGGGTCCTTCACAAGGCAGAAGTGGGTGGCTGGTGGGGCTTCCTGCCACCTCTACTGCTGTCTACATCATTTTTAAGAGGGACTTACAAGCCTAGTTTGCAGTTTCTCAGTCTCACGTGGCTTGCAGTCCCTATTAAAAATGGCATAAGGAGGCAGCAGAGGTAACAGCAAATGATCTGTGAATAATCAAATCTGTAAAAGTGAAATCCGCAAATATGGAAGGATGACTGTATATTTAACTAACTATTTAACTAAGTAGCTGATACAGGATGCAGGCCATTTATAATAATAAAATATGAAAGAACATAAAGTTCACTTTTACCAATGTCCCAAGTGGTAGAATAAAATGTTTTCTTTAAAATGAGATGTGGCCTCCAATGGAAGAGTATTCCACAACTATAGGGCCACTATTGAAAATGCTCTGGTTCTAGTAGGTGGAAATCTAAGTTCCTAGAAAGATGACACTGGAAGCAGCATCTGCTTGACAGAATTTAAAACTTTGGCAGAGACTCATGAGGAAGAAAGTACTTTCTAAGGCAGTCTTAGGCCATTTCCGCACTACAGTGTTACAGTGCTATTATTCCTCAAAGACCCCTCCCTAAACTGCAAACCTCAGGATTCCATAGGATGTTGAAAGTGGAATAATAGCACTATAACTGTCTAGTGCGGAAATGGCCACAGCTGCAGCTTCTTTTACTGAATCAATCCACCTAGTGCCTTCCACTTTTCTGAGCACTATTGTCCATAAGACAAATGGGAAAAAAATAGTATGTATACTTATACCATCTTTATTCCTGGTGGAGTATGAATCTGAGGAACCTCGGCCATCATGTGTATAAAGTTTTTGGTCCTGGTCTAGTTGTTTAATTTTAATAAATTGCCATATTTTTTTCTGAGAAGAGGAAACATCCTATGAGGGTTATCTGGATCTTCACTGAAGCAATATTCAGATATCCCAAATAAACCACTATTTGTAAGCTGAAAAAGTGTTGTTAGCTTTAGTCTAACTTGTGCATCCTTAGATGAATACCAATCAGAGATGCGTTCTGTGCTACCATCGTACCTCTCAAAGGCAAGGAAAGAAGCAGCATTATAATAGCAAATGGATAGAAAGGAGGCAAATAAAAGCCTAAAGTTCTAATCAAAACTCTAATCAGAAAGATGACAAATGGTGAAGATTATTAAATTTCCTTTGCTCCGTTGATGAATTTAATAAAGAACTAATCAAAGATCATTAGAAAGCTTTTGTGCTTGGCATGCATTGTGGCTGGATTGCAATCTGAATTTGTGTTTCACTGGTTACCTAGGATTGGAATGAACGCGTAAATATGGGGGGAAATAATTTTAAAATCAGCTATATGTACCAAATGCACATGCCTCTTAACTGCATTTGCAGATTTCTTACACTTTGATCCAGTGATTAGAAGACTGAAGCTATTGTTTCTATTTTCTAATGATCTTTGATTTTCTAATGACCTTTGATTAAATTGATCTTGTCACAACTTACATTCTTTTTCCGCTTTTTTTTCTGAGAGAATTTGATCCAAGGAGATGAAATGCTATAGCAGCCGGTACTATCACTTATAAGGATACTGGATGCAGAGCTAAGGTAAGTTACTTTTTTGAACAATAACTTCCAGAATCTCCCAGACAGCATGGTTTCTGGATGGAAAGGTTATGATATTCAGCAAACTATACTCCCCCCAAAAGCAACTTTTTCAGGCTCTTCTTATGAGTACAGGAGATTCCCTTATGACCATGAAATCACCAGAAAACCTGACCAACCAACAATGAACCAGCTTTTTCAAACTGTGGTTAAATGCAACCCAAAATACAATTTCTCCCAGTCTTGAGGAATCATGGGACATCTACATTCTTATTATGGACAGCCAATCCCATGTTGTGGCTCTATGACCATTTCCGCACTAAACTGTTATAGCACTATCATTCCACTTTCAACATCCTATGGAATCCTGGGGCCTTTGAGGCCCCTCTCTAAGCTGAACCAAACCACATCAATCTATTATGTGGTTAACTAAAATAAATTTTAAAAATTAAAAAAGAAAAAAGAAAAAAAACTGTGTGTTCCTACTTTTAAACAAATGGCTGCTTTTTTTCCAGTTCCTTCTGGATAGAAGAAGTTAGATTTGTGCTTTCCAGGGGGGAAAAATGGCAGATTGCCCATTTAATGTGCAACCCCATTCCTTCTGTCTTTGTTTGCCAGTTATTTTATGTTTTTCCCACAAATACAATGAAAATAAGTATCAAGAGGTAGGGTACTTATCATATAGTTTGGTGGACAGACAAGGAAATCTTTGCTTATAATTTTTCCTTTTTATATCCCATGGCAACTCTAGACAACCAACTCATAACAAATACTTGCCTAGAATGTTAGCCTTGGTTTTGCTTATCAGTCTTTGCATACCAAAATTAGATTTATTCATGTTCCTTAAACAAGTGAACCATGAAGAAAAGGGCAAATGAGCCAATGTTCTGGTTAGAATCACCATTTTATCATTTACTCCACTGATCTGGATTTCAGCTTTGTCTGTTTTATGCCTCATCACAGACTGGAAGCATCAGAAACTACTTTGATATCTGCTGTCAAAGTAATTAGCTATTTGCTCTTCAAACTGTGGTGAAAGTATGTTAAGCCACTTTTTGTATTCTTATCACTTTTTAAACACTTTTTTTTTTTTTTTTTGCACAAATTACCCAGCATTTCTCTATCAGAGCTTTGATCTGCTGCCTTATCAGTGGCTGGCTCACTGCAAGAGACAGGAGGGTACACAAAGCGATTGGCTGCAGACTCTGCTTGGAAAAAGGAAGGCTGTACAAAGCCACTTGTTAGCTAAGTCAGTCAATATTGACACGACGTGGGGATAAAGCCTTCTTTATATTAGAACCATTGTTGAACTTAACCAATAAGAAACATCCTTTTCAATAAACTAATAGTTTCCCACCTTCTAAAAATGTCATTTCAATTTCCTCAATTGCATAAGGTCTAAACTAACCACACATTATGCTTACTGAGTAGCATGCAGCTATGTTGTTATTTTTTGTTAGATTAATTACACTTGTGGGTCCTAGGTGTGCATGTATTTCAGTGTAATGCTAGAAATTTGGAGAGTGAAGGAAAAATTCATCTAGGGGGCAGAATTCTTATTTGGAGGGGCAATGCCTTCCTTTTGCCCTCTGTACCTAGACCCCTGGCTGGTGATTCCTATTTTGAGTATAGTGCATAAGGACGAAAGACCAATTTCAGAAGTCAAGAAAGCTTCTTTTTTGGAACAGAGTTCCAGAATCTTTTTGAGCACTATGCTAATGTGCAAACAGTTGTACAAGGATTTGTGCTGACTCAAAAATTGCTTAAGTGCATAGCCTAGTGCAGCCAGTTATTCTGCAGGCATGCACACACAGCTTCTCTTACCTTTTTGACTTGGTAGGTGGACAGCTGATCCACCACTGTCTTTATTGTCTGTCAAGCTTAGGTGTCTATTGTACAACTGTGGGATTCAGTGTAAGAAGGCTGGTATATAATTACGTAATGAATATATAGCATTTTGGTCTGGGAACTATAACCCAAAAAGTATTTTTCCCCCCTGAACTCTGCTTATTTCTTTACTCCACAGCTGTGTTCTGACAAAAAATTTGTACAGTGCTCACACATGTAGAAAAGCAATTGCTGGAATACTATATAACCTGTTACATTACATAATGTTACATATACCTAGCTATGTAGTAGAGCCAGCAGAGAGTAATGGTTTACGCACTGGAGTGTGACCCTGGGAGCCAGAATCTGATTCCCCACTCAGCCATGGAAACCCATTGGGTGACCTTGGGCACGTCACACACTATCTCAGTCCCAGAAAACCCCATGACTTAGGGTCCCCATAAGTTGGAAATGATTTGAAGGCACACAAGAAGAACAAGCTATGTAGTTGAAGCTGTAAGAAACCCCTTTACTGAATTGTGAAGATGTGCAACAGGAGACCAGTTAAATTGCCTGATGCACATTGGTGCTCCATGTGCATCATGACCAATGTGATGTGCATCGGTCCCATTATGCATCAGTCCCATTGTGCACTGGTCCTGTTGCACAATTTTGCTGGCTCTGTGAACTAGTAATATAGGCCCTTTTCACATGTGTGTGGGGGAAACGGGTGAAAACAGCCGCAGCTGGGTAAGTCCGTCGCCATGCGGAGCAGCGCAAGCTCGCTGCTCCACACTCCTCCAGCGTCCCAGATGGCAGCTTCCGGTTGGTGGAGGCTCTCCACCAACTGGAGAAGCTCGCCAGCTGGAAGCCCGCCCCCGGCAGATCTGCAGGCACGCACTTGCGCGTGCCTGCAAATTCACTTTAGAGCCGGGCGACGGAGCGGCATGGGGCTGCGCGCTCCATGCTTTTTAAAAACCTCGAAAAAGAGGTTTTTAAAAAACACGCAGCGCGGCTAGTTCTGGCCACTCCTGAGTGGATTCTGGTGTGGAACTACGAAAAGTAGTCCACGCCAGTCCACTCTACGGTGTAGAAGACCTCCGTTAGAGGTCGCTCTACACCGTTTTAGAAGGCCGGTATGGAAATGGCCGTAATTGCAGTGCTCTACTGGATATGAATGTTATGAAGTGCACAATTTTAATTCCCACATGTGTAAATATACTCACAAGGACATAAGTTTGCCACTGTTGTCTATTGGGGAATGTTTTTCTAAGGCTACTGGG
The DNA here is from genome assembly GCA_030412105.1 of Cyclura pinguis. Taxonomy (NCBI): domain Eukaryota; kingdom Metazoa; phylum Chordata; class Lepidosauria; order Squamata; family Iguanidae; genus Cyclura; species Cyclura pinguis. Next base: position 344,133,685 of record CM059599.1, read on the forward strand.
GGAAGACTATTGTGATTCTTGGTTGGAATGCAGATAGGGAGACAGTAAGAGACTTAGGCAGAAAAAAAATGAAATGCACAGCTATAGGATGGCTGACACCTGGCTTGAGCATGGGAAAGGGACTAGAAGTCTTAGTAGACCACAAGCTGAACATGAGTCAACTGTGTGATGCGGCAGCTAAAAGGGTCAATGCAATTCTAGGCTGCATCAATAAGAGTACAGTGTCTAGACTGAGAGAAGTAAGAATACCACCCTATTCTGTTTTGGTCAAAGCTCATCTGGAATACTGTGTCCAGTTCTGGGCACCACTATTCAAGAAGAACATTGAAAACTGGAAAATGTCAAGAAAAGGATGACCAAAAAAGGAAAAGGCCTGGAAACTATGCACTATGAGGAATGGCTTAGGGAGCTGGATATGTTTAGCCTGGAGAAGAAAAGGTTAAGAAGTGACATGATAGCTGGGTTTAAATATTTGAAAGGATGTCATATGGAAGATGAAGCAAGCTTGTTTCCACTGCTTCAGAAACTAGCACACCAAGCAATGGATTCAAACTACAGGAAAAGAGATTCCAGTTAAAAGTAATGAAGACCTTTCTGATACTAAGGGCAGTTCAACAGTGGAATGTGCTGCCTTGGAGTATGATGGAGTCTCCTTCTTTGGAGGTTTTTAAGCAGAGGCTAGATGGCCATCTGTTGGGAGTGCTTTGATTGTGCATTCCTGCATGGCATGGGGTTGGACTGGACGGCTCTTGTGGTCTCTTCCAACTCCAGGATTCTAAGAAATGCCTTGCAAAAAAGAGAAAATACATACAGTGTAGACCTATTTGCGAGGCATTTCTTCTTTTGGCAAGACATTCCCAACCCTTTTTAAATGATGCAGTCCCTCTTTATTGAGTGGCCATCCAGATTGAGTCAAAGGAAGTTTTCTGCCACAGCCTGAGAAAGTTATTCTTTTGGACTACAGTTCCCAGAATCCCTCAGCCAGCATGAGGTGTCAGTGCAAGGGTTGGCTAGTTTGATGGGGGCTGCGGAACGAGGACAGAGCTCTGTTAGAGCCAAGCTCTGTAGCTGAGTCACTCACACACTTGCACTCATCAGGCTCCTGGGGATGGAGGAGACTGTGGAGCCAGTGTACTTGATTTTAAAGTGGAAAGGAGCGGCAAGATCCTCTCTTCAGACAGCATCCCCTTTGTGAAGTGGCATTACTGTTGGCTCTAAAAGGAGCATGTTCTTATACTGAGAATTATGTTAAAAGCTACCATGTTTTATTTATAGAAGAGCTCCTAGAGAATATTTCCTAGTTTGAAGGGGGAAACCTTGGCGCTTTCCCTTTTCTTTTTTCCTTTACAGCAAGGAGATAGCGGTGTGATAGAAGTATCCAATGTACTCCTTTGTCAGGTCTATCCTCAAACACATCAGAGGACATGAATACATGTTGCATAGGCTACATAACTTACATTGCTGTTTAGAGTGCTTGAAACTCATTGTATTCAGGATTGCATGATACAGAGGAACAATAGTACTCTGAGTCAATGTGGTGTAGTGTAGCATAGCACAGTGTAGCCTGAGACTTGGGCCCTTTTCGCATGCCAGTCTTGTTGAGAAATGGCCTCGGGAGCACTGCACGATTGTGAGAACCGTTCCACATGATGTCCCCGCAATTGCGCAACGCTCCCAAGGCCGTTCCACGGCGATCGCGCAGTATATCATTTTTGGTTCATTGCTGAAAATGATGCGCAATTGCGCCTCCCTCCTGTGCCCCACCCGCACTTATCTTGTGTGCGGAGGCTCCGGGCGTGCAACCATCATGCGTCCTCCCCCAGCGCAGCCTGGGAAAGTACCCGGCTGCGCTGTGGAAGGAAAGGACGGAGCCGTCATGCTTCCTTCTGCCCAGCACACAGCTGGTGCAGGGGGAAGTGGAGGGGACGCAAGGGCCTCTCGCAAGGGGCTTCTCACGTGATCCCCTTGCTACGACACTGGAACAAGGTAAGGTGTGCGAAAAGGGCCTTGGACAATCCAGGTTCTGGTGCCTACAAAGCCATTAAACTCACCAAGGGCTCCTCTAGATAGGACAAATGTGTTGGGAGGCTGTGGTATTTCTTGCTGCAGTTCAAGAAAACCAATAGGTTTTTTTTTTTAAGGTGAGCTATAAAATGATCTTAAATTCTTTGTTGCAGCCTAGATTTTGCATGCATCGTTCTCATAAATTAGGCTGTATTAGAACTTTGAAAACACAGCGGCCCACTTTTTAAAGCTGATCACGCATCACGGGATCTGTCAAATAGCTTTCTATGATTTTTTTTAGCTGATTCAGATCGCCATCTGTCTCCCCAAACTAGTTGCTTACAGGTAGATTATGTTTTTTAAGTGCAGATATTTGTTTTTTTAAAAATATAATACATTCATAAATGAACTTTCTGGCTAACAGGATTCCCAAAGTGTTATAAAATTAAAGAGAAACAAAACACTATTTAAAAACAAACTAAGCCTAAATTTAAAAACAAAGGCCTGACAAAACAATGCAGTTTTGACCAGCCACTGGAAGCTCCATGAACATAGGCCATTTCTGCACTAGACTGCTATAGTGCTATTATTCCACTTTCAACATCCTACGGAATCCTGGGGTTTGCAGTTTAGGGAGGGGCCTTTTAGGCCTCTTTGAGGCCCCTCCCTAAACTGCAAACTCCAGGATTCCATAGGATGTTGGAAGTGGAACAATAGCACTATAACAGTCTAGTGCGGAAATGGCCATGATTCAACCCAATTTTTCTTAGAAGGGAGCTCCACAATGGAAGTATATTGCTACAGAAAAAGCTCCACCTGATATAGTCACTAGAGATCCAGTATGGTATAGTTATTTAAGTGCTAGACTAGACTTTAGGAGACCAGGGTTTGAATCCTTGCTGAGCTATGGAAATCTACTGAGTGATTATGGGCAAGTCACAGTCTCTCAGCCTCAGAGGAATGCAGGAAACCAGCTCTGAGCAAACCTTGCCAAGAAAACCATATGATAGGAATGCCCAAATCACAGTCCACTTGAAGACTGTAACAGTAGCAATATCAAGAAGTAAGTATCAACCTAGTCTCTTAGGGTACAGGGGAGGATTTTGCTCATAACATCTTTTCAATTGCCAGTTTAAAAGCATTGAATTAGCTGTTGTGTTTCACATATATCTTCTTCAAGCCTTATGTTAAAAGAGGTAGAAAAGGACAAAAAGGGGGGGAAAAAAAGAAGTTTCTGATACAAGAACATTAGAAGACCCAGCTCAAATACATGGCAGTATTGAGATGGTGATCCAGGCTCTCTGCAAACTAGCCAGGATCAGATTTTCTGGACAATGCTGAGGAATGCTGTTACATGAAAGCATACTGGGGCACATTCACATAAAAGCTTTGTTCACCTTTCCTTTGAGAGTATAAAAACCAGCAGTTTTTTTTCAATCTGTATCTTGAAGATCTCATGTAATCCTTTCACAAATATGTAAATACAGTGCAGCTGTGAGCCTTAGCAAATAAGGCACAATGAGTTATCTTTTCCTGGGGCTTTTCTCTATGTAATTTTCAGCAATAATTTAGTCCTTGTCTTCCTTTCTGAAGGGTTTAAGGAATGACCTTAATTCTGCTTTATTTGCTCTTGCTCTCTTTGTCTCTTAAGCAGTTGCAGCGAAGACCAAGACAAACAGTAGATTACCAATGTTACTGTTTATAAGGTTGGTAAGTTCCTAAAAATGTACATGGTGGAAACTGACAAACAAACGCACAAAAAACAATGATGTGGACAACCTAACTAGAAATGTGAAGGCCTGGGGTGATGGGACTGAAGCAGAAAAAATGGAAAAGCAACTCCCTTTTTTTGTTTTTTATGAAGCCTTTTCCCCCCAAAAGAACTGGGAAAAAGTGAATTATGGAATACTTTCTTTTGGAATGATAAATTAAGACAAGGTGTTTTTGTTTTTACAGATTTACTACCCCAAAGTCATTTCTAAACATTCGTGTGACAGAAAGATATTCTTGTAAGATTATGTACAGTGTCCAGTCATTACAGTCCCAGACATTGGTTTTCTTTTCAGAGTTCTTTTTATGGGAATGAGTATGTCTGCCTGACAATGGAGAAATAGTGCAGACAAAATCATGTTCTTTGTTTTACTGATGTTAATGGTATATTCTGTTTTATAAGGGGGGGGCGGGGGCACTGCTTGATCATCCATCTAGCAAAACCAAAGACATTCCTTACAGTTCAGTTGTTCCTTACAGTTCAGGATCTTGTTGATCCATTTGTTACGCAGACATATTTTCAAAGGTAAGTTTAATTTGTAATAATATTCTATAGAAACTGTACGTTTAAGATATCAATCACAGTAATTCTATGTCAACCAAGTTATATATAATACATTTTCTGTGCCTAAGTAACGTTGTAAATGGTGCTACTACTGCCTCATTTAAAAAAATCTTTTTTAAAAAAATTACCCCCATGGCTTCAAAATTTCTGGAAATTTTACAAAATAAGGCAAAATAAGTGTATCTATTAAGGGTTTTTAAAATAGTTATGTTTTTGTCACTGACAGGACAACTTAGTTGTGTGGATGAGTGTTTTATTAAAATAATGTGTGGATGAGTGTTTTTTTTCTCCTTCCACAGAAGCATTTGCTACACCAAAACGCTACAAAATTTATTTTTACTGTTTTAGCTAGGTCTGGCAGCGGAGCACCAGGCACGCAGGCAGAAGTGTTTACCAAACATAGACAAGAAGACAGACAGAGAGGCAGAGCACCAGTTTTCAAATGTGAGCCAGTTTTTGGGTCAAGGAGACAAAGCACAGAGCGTCAATCAACTAACCAGTCTATTAAAGTGCAACTAAAGCTCATGCATGGTAAAGATAGGACAGTTTACTTGAGAACATGATGCTTTTGCACTATTTTACCAGCAGTCCAACTGATTAATGTTTTTCAAAAAATGTGTTACAAAAGTTTTATAAAGTTGTCAAGCAAAGAAAGAAAAGAATCACAAGAAAAAAACCAAAAAGAACTGCAATCAACATAGCAAGTAATACAAGAAATATGAAGTCTTCTTAAGTTTAATGTAAAGTCGAAGGCTTTCGCAGCTGGAATCCATGGGTTGTGGTGGGGTTTTTGGGCTATGAGGCTGTGTTCTAGTAGTATTTACTCCTGACTTTTCGCTTGCATCTGTGGCTGGCATCTTTAGAGGATCTGGAGACATAGAAGTGGAATGGAGTATATGTATTTGTGTGATCCCCGGGTAGGAGGGATTTGCATTTGTGATGCATTGGTGATGCAGCCGGCCTGTGAGATAGTCCATTGTTGAGTGGACTAGCCCCCAGGGTTGCATTATCATTCGGGATATGCATAACAATTATGTGTGCATTTAAGTACTCGTTAGCAATCCATTGTATTGTTTCCTGTAAAGAGACCTCTTGAGTCTGGGGGGTGTTCATTGGCATATTTTTGAGTCTTGATTTTAGTGTTTTTCAGTCCTGGTAGCCAACTTTTGTTTACTTTTTGTTTCTAAAGTTGTGGTGGGAATAAATAATGCAGCATAAAGAAGTAATGAGTGATGGCAGGATGCTTTATCAGATGTCCAACTGGTGAGAACCCCCTGTTGAATCCCATTTATTTACTCTTAAGACTTTTTTTTTTAAAAAAAAATCTGGACTCACACTGGAATCTTTCATTTCTTGTCCTTATATTTCCTGAACTATATGTCTTATATAGTTGCCTGCCTAAGCATTCTGACAGGAAGAAGAGACTGAGAGCTGCCACCATGATGAAATTTGGCATTGTGTTCTAGCCCTTACGATCATGTCCCTGCTGCCTTTGTTCAGAGACTCTTCTCCCCTGTTCTTAGCAACACTATCTAGTGCCTCAAAAAGTGATTCAGCGGGCTGCTGGTCCTATAATTCTTTACCAATTTACCCAAGTTTATATGCTGTGAAGGCAGTTAGCATTCCTGAGATCTACTCCCAACTGAAGAGGATCTCAGACAAATACTTTGTGTTTTCTGTAGTGATGGGCTGCTATCTCCAGTTTTTGGAGCTTCCTCTGTCTCAGTGGTGCTTTTGTTGCTGCCTCCGGTTTTCCTCTGAACCCCAAGCTTAAATATAGTTCTCCTGATAGTGGAAACAGTACCCTGAGTCCTTGTAGGTCTTACAGGGGGTGAAGCACACTTGCATCCACTACCACAGGAGCTACTGACCTTTACAGGTTTTACTGGGAGTAAAGGCAAATAAGTCTGCCTTTTTCTGTCTCTTGAGTAACCTGGATTTGCTTTGCAGTTCTGGAGATGCCTCATGATCAGATGTTATATAAAAATCATAATTGTTAGAGGGGGAAAAGATAAGATCTAATGGAAACAAATCAGCATGTCTTCATTTGTTTGACAGAGCTAGCTGTTTGTATCATATCATTGAAAAAGATATTATGAGGATTTGACAGTTGTTAACTGATATCTTCATTTAATTTCTAAATTTCTGTCTTGTAGAATAGCCTAGCTTAACCCTCTATTTGCCTTTCTTGTTAATTTGAATAGTAATCTGTTTATGACTATGTGCATGGTTTCAGGCAGTGAACTTATTCTCCTGACTCCCTGCAATGGCTCCAGTTATTCAATGTTTCATTTGATTTCATAGTATATCATCTATCCAGTGTGCTCTCCCTCGCTCTCCCTCCCTCCTTCTCTCTTTCTTTCTCTTGACAATTTTGGCCTAACAACAAGCACATTAACTTAACTCACAAAGCATTTATATTATACTATGGATGTCATCCTGTCCAGTATTTATGATCTTGTAAGGCAGACTTATGATATCATAAATACTATGATTTACATGTACGTTTGTGGCAGCAACACAATGACCATGAATGCCCTCAAAACTCATCTTAAAAGCCAGGCAGCAACCAATGGAGTTCTGAGGCACTAGAGAGCAATGTGCTGATTGATTATGCTTTCCAGCTCCTCCTGTCAAAAAGATGTGGTGCAAAAAGCTGTTGGGGCAGTTCTTGACTCCTTGTCTTGTGTCTTCTTTGGTTGGTGTGACTGCCTGGTTTCTAAGACGGATTTTGAGGGGTTGAATCAGGACGTGACAGAGTTATAGCATGATAGCTGGATCTGACAATCTCAACCAGCATATTTAATTCATATTGTGCAGGAGAGCAAACTTAATTTTATGTTACTCTTTAAAGTAATGGTGTTAGCTCTCATTGCATGAAAGAATGAAAGAAAGAAGAAGGAAAAAAAAAAAGAAATAACTGACATGATTACCATAATAAGTTACTTACAATCTCTGGAACAGAATTAAATGCATATATAGCCAAATGGAATTTGCTCCTGTATGCATGATTTCTGATCTTCCATTTTTCACAACGTGAGAATGTGGATGCTGTACACAAGGTCTGGTCAATATCTGGAGTAGAGGAAACAGATCAACGTATGTAGTGGGTCTATCAGGTCAGCAGAAACCATGCTTTCCCTCCAGTTATATAATAAGAAAGTGAAGCAGTTATATGACATCAAAATAATTAAAGATTTTCTATCTCTTGTCTCAGTCATAAATCAAAATGGAGCCTATAGTCAAGAAATTAGAAGAAGCCTGGGGCCTGAAAGGCCAATTTATGAAAGGACTAGATAAGATCCTCAAGTGCAAAGATATATCATTAAATGCCAAAGTCAGAACCATCCAGGCCACAGTATTTCTAGTTTCTATGTATGTTTGTGAAAGCTGGACAGTGAAGAAAGACTCATTTAAAATATGGTGCTGGAGGAGAATTCTACAGATATCATGGACCCCCAACAAGACAAATGAATGGGTTCTGGAGCAAATGAAGCCTGAACTCTCGCTGAAAGCCAAAATTACTAAAGTGATGCTATAATACATTGGGCACTTTGTAAGACCACATGACTTACTGGAAAATATGATGATGCTGGGAGAAGTAGAAGGCAGTAGGAAAATGCTTGGACTACATTACAGATGGATTGATTCCAATCACAGAAGCCACAGCCCTGCAACTGCAAGATCTGAGCAGAGCTGTTGATGACTGGGCCACTAGCAGGTCTCTCATTTCATAGGGTGGTCGTAAGTCAAAGCTGACAACAAATAACAACAAAAACTATCTGAAGTATTACTCATTACTTCTCTTTAAAAAAAACCCACAACACACCATGTTTATTAATTTTAATGCAAACTGATTCTCAACAGCAGAGAAAAAGAAAAAAAAAAAGAAACAACCTATACATAATATATGTATAGCTGAAGCTAAAACTAAACTAAACAAAATTAAACTGAACTGAAACTAAGCCATAATACTAAAACACATTACTAAAACATGAATTTATTACCATAAATACAACTTACCTACACTAGCTAAAACACAAAAGAACTCTGACCCCTCCACAAAAACTGTCATGAAAAAGAAAAACCAATTAATAGGTAGTGTCTTATTCTATCATTATTCTACCATTCTACAGATCTAATTACATTCTACTTACCAAAATTACTAACAACCATAGTCAAAAATTGTTAAATCGTTAGGTTTCTTATTGCTCAAAAACAGTTTCCAGTCTTTCAGAAAACCTTTAGTTGGTTTGTGTTTTAAAATCCACATCATTTTGGCAACTTGAGGAAAATCTGCAACTTTAACAACCCACTCTTCCATTGTCAGCACTTTAGTTGTTTTCAAAGTTTGGGCAAACAACATTCTTGCAGCTGTTAACATATATCAAAGGAGCAGTCTGTATTTACTATCCAATTCTTTATCCATAATTCCCAAGAAAAAAATTTTTGGTGACATTGAAAAAATCTACCTTTAATTTTTTTTAAAATCAACATATAAATCTTAGGCCAACAACTTTTCACCTTCTTGCAAGTCCACCGCATATGAAAAAAAGATCCTTCCTTATCCTGACAACCACAACATTGATTTGAAACGTTCTTAGACATTTTTGACAACTTGTACATATTTTCTTTCAAATTACTGCACAGGATAAATTTTATATCTTTTTGTATCTTTTCTATCTTTAGTGCACATTTTTTTCTCATTTGAGCTTCTTACTTCTTCGTCTTTTAATGGTTTGTATTAATTGTGGTTCAGTTAAAAGTATTAAGTTTCATGCTGCAGTTCATAATGAAGTTATGCCCTTACACAAGGATAAGTCTTTCCCATGTATGGCCACAAGTACAGTTGCATGTTAGCTCATGATAGATCTAAGTGGCTTCCAGTATTAGTCATATGTATACATGTAGAAAGTACAAAGGAACAATGTCTCCTAAGGGTGACATGCAAACTTTCCCTAGGAGAAGAAGGGTGATTCATGCTTTTGGGGAAGATGTATAAGTTGACATTACAAACATTAATAACATGGGGAAATGCACAGGGTACACTGTCTTTTACTTTCTATGTTCATGCATAGGATTAACAACCAAAGTGACTCTAATGGATAGGCACAGGAAATCAATCCATATTTTTGGAAAGTCATCTACACTTAAGTCTTACTGAACAGCCACAATGCAATTAGTGTTTGCATGATGAACTTTTACTCTCCTCTGAAAGCTGTCTTTAGACTGAAGGTGCTTCTAGTTCTACAGACTTTGCCACCATCCAGTTCTAAAGGTGTAGAGCTGAAATCATTCTAACTAGAGACCTCCTTCAAGAGCGCTCCAGTTCTAGGAAACCAGTTCAAACGTTTTTCTTCATAGGAACCAATTACTTCAATCAGGCAGGACAGAAATGTATGGCCAGAACATCTCTTTTATCTTTTTCCTTTGTCTCTTTTGGCCTTTAGATTTCCCCCTGCTGCATGGGATAGCTTCCCAGGATTTCAGTGCTTTTAGAGAGGAAGCAAGGGGGAAAATGGACTAATTGGCTTTGAAAAATGAGCATGTGTGTGAACAGAAATGAACTAATTAGTGCTGGGTCAGCATAGCATTTGCTTCAGCACTACTAGAGTAACATTAAAGAGTTACCCATATGAAGGCATTATTTAATGTCTCTGTAGAGTTTACACAAACCGGAGTTGATATTGTAGTTACTTTCATTAGGATGTGGATATCCTAATACTATGGTGAAACATTAAGATGATAAGACAGTATATCCATTTGGTGGCTATTGTATCTAATGGGACAACACTGATTTTCAGAATGCTGTTAGGAAAGGAATACTACCATGCTACATATTACACCATGGCAAAGTATAAAGAAAAAAACAAGGTAACTATTTAGAGTGGCTGCTGACAACACAATTGTTTGCTTGTATGCTTGTTTGCTCACTAGTACATCCCATTGTGTTCATTTCAGCTGCAAGCAACAATCCAATCTTTCCCCTGCCAAAGTTCTAGCTCTGTGTAACAGAGAATAGCACACATTGTACTACCAACATTGTCTTTTCTTAATAAAAAAAATCCAAGGGCTGGAAATAGAAGTGCAACAATCTCCCCCATCTCTCTCTCATACAGAGATGGAAGAACTTTTTTTTTTACTAAAAGCTTTTTATATTGGTGAATAATTTCCCTTTCAAATGATGATTAAATCATTTACAAAAACTTACAGAAAGATTTCTGTCTGTTATCTCATTCCACTGAAACAGAGGAGGGATATCTTCATTTCCCTTCTAAGGTTTCCTTCTAGTTTTCCTTGGCTTTCACCAATCTGAGAAAGAAATAATATAAAGTGTCTACCACTAGGATTTTAAAAAATGGAAGATAAATCCCTTGTAATAAAAAAAGATTTTCTTAATTCTCCAAGTAGCATAACAAAAGTAACTGTCTAGCAATTACTGCTAAGCATTAGAACAAATTATTGAGCACATGATATTTCCTACAGTTATGCTCTCCCACTCTTAATCCATGAGTTTCCATTTCAAACAATCAAATAGTAAAGAGACTCAGAGCAACCCCCCTAAAAAATGATGAAGCAGCAGCATTGATTTTAAAAAGATTAAATAAAAATTGCAAAATTGCTGGTATTTGTACTCACAATCCAATTGTAGCAATTGTTCTCATACTAACTAAAATATTCCAGAGCTATTTTCTTACTGCTGTTTTTACTCCCTTTTTTTTTTTTAACAATAACATACATTTTCTTTTTAAAAGGAACTTAGTTATTTCTTTGGTTGGGGCCTACTTGCTCCTTTTTCATGTGAGATTTTCAATACTCCGAAATGATGTAGAGCAAAAAAGGTCCATCCACTTCACTCGTGATGCCTCCTGCATTACCTAAACCACAACAGAACAATGAGAGACAACAGAGCTTTTCTCCTCTCTAACAATTCAGTCACCATGACAACTGGTAGAAGAACGTTTGGCCAGAAAAAGCTTGGAGATTGGCGGACCAGACTAATCAAAAAATAGAATAACATGACAACAATTACACTGATGAGTGAGAGGGAAGCTACAGATGCATTCAGACACCTATGCCACTGCTGACTCAATGCATTCACCATTTTTTTTTATTTTTTTTTGTTTAGTGTCTTGTGTTTTTGAGAGCAGGTATATAGACAAGATCGAATTGTGTAACAGAATGTCAGTGCTCGACTTAAATAGAAAATTCCTTTCATTTTTGCTTTTCTGCTTCAAGCATGCTGAAGAGGGTTTAGGAGAGATGAGATTTTGAAGTGAAATATGTAATAGATACAATATGAGTGTCACAAGGCAACTTTATTTAACCTTATAATAAGCTAAATATGCAAATGTGACAGCTGATGTGGACAGCTGATCACAAGAGTTAAATAACCTTCTTCTCAGACCTTGCCCTGGAGTGAGCCAAAGGTGATTTTTAAAGGCAGTCCTGCTGTGTGCTTTTTATATTTGATGGCATTACATATATAAAGATTGGCAATTTAGGTACTGGCAATATTGTGGAAATGCATAAAAGGAACAATTCCTGAGCACAAAGGCTACAGTACCCACCAGGAGTTTGAGCTATGAATTGAAAGAGTGGATAAAACAAGGGCTTCTTAAAAGTCAGATGCTTATATCATAGCTATTTTTTAATTATTACTTTTGTATTCCAATTTTGCTGCAAAGAAGTCAGTACAGTGAGCTCCTGCACACTCTACCCCCACTAATTCATCAAACCATTCATTCATTCAGACATTCAGACATTTTTCAGATACAACATGATTAAATGAAAAGTTATTATTTAAAATAAACAAAATACCAAGACTTTAGATTTTAAATGTGAGCAGGAATAGGTGTATCTGAGCATGTGTTGGAATAGCTACTTTTTGGGAATAGAGTTCCTGGAATCCTTCTAGTGTCCATAATGGCTGAGGGATTCTGGCAGTTGTAGTATAAAAAACTGCTATTCACTCACTCACTCACTCACTCACTCATTCAAGGCATTTATTTATTGCCTCTTGACTCACCAGGGACCCAAAGACAACACATAATTGAGAAAAACACTCTAACACTTTAGTATCTTTAATAAATAACAACCAATTAAAAACAGTCCAAACTCTTCTTTAAAAATACAGTCCCTCCCTCCACATTTGTGGGCTTGACTTTTGTGAATTTGATTGTTCACAAGGCCCTGCATCCTCCTCCTCCCAGTCTCTCCCCTTTTGCTTGGTCATGCATGCCTTCCTTCTCTGCACCTGGGCAAAAGACAAGGAAATTGGAATGGGAGCACTGTATGTGAAGAAGGCAGGTGCACACATTCCTTCCCCCTCACTCCCTTGCCTTTTGCCCAGCATGGGGAAGAATGTGTGCCAAGACAAAAGCCAAGGGAAGGGAAGGGAGAGCACCTTATGCAGAGAAGGAAGGCTTGCATGTGCCTTCCCCTCCCCCCATTCCCTTGCCCTTTGCTCAGGTGTGGAGAATATATGCAGAGGCAAAAGGCAAGGGAATGGGTGGGGGTGGCATATGTCTCTCCCCCCTCTTCTGTTGCCTTTTGCCAGGCATGGAGGAGGTGTGCCTTCTCCATGCCCAGGCAAAAGGCAAAGGAATTGGGGGAGGGGGGGCGGCAGAAGAGAATGGGAGGGGGAGCATGGGGGGGAAATTATTCACATTTTTCCCACTTTCATTAAGGTTCTGTGCCCTGAACCCTTATGAAAGTGGAGGGGCCGCTGTAGTTCCAGAATGAGATAAACAGTTTAAAATGAAAACAAAAAACAGACATCCCAAATTTTTGGAGGCCCACCAGAAACTCAGAAGAGATGCATTCCACCTGATTACCCTTGGGAGGGATTTCCACAGTGAGAGTGCTGCTACAGAGAAAGTCCCATCATGCATACTCACCTGCCTAACCTCAAGGGATATTGCATACTGGGCCTTCATTGATGACCTTTGACTTTGGACAGGTTCATATGGGAGGAGTCAGTTTGGGATGTCCTGGTCCCAAGTTTTTTAGGTCTTTATGTGTCAAGACCAGTACCTTGAATTGGTCTTGGAAGTAAACTGGAAGCCAGTACTTGTATGATGATGATCAGTGTTACATGGTCTCTAAAAGGCATCCCTGATAACGGTGTGGCTGCTGTACATTTCCAGTAGTTTTAGCTTCTGAACACTTCTCCAAGCTCTGCCTTGATACAATTGACTTGGATCCTGTCCTGGACCCTTTTTGCATGGTGTTTTCTAAGTGAAAGGGCCTCTTGAGCGTCGCGTAAATGTGAGGAGCAGTCCACACGACGCACTCACATTTACGTGACGCTCAAGAGCCTAACGCGGACCACGCACACATTTTTTTATTTTCGGCTTAAAGCCGAAAATGCTGCGCGGTTGCGCATCGCTCCGAGGCCCCGCGCGCACTTACCTGCCCTGCAGAGCCTCTGAAGCCGGGCCGGTCGCGCTTCCTGCCCCAGCGCAGCCTACAGCTCCCAGGTTGCACTGTGGAAGGAAGGAAGGGGCGGGGGCGGGGCGTTCACGCGACTGGCAAGCCAACTGCGGCGACGAAGGAGCAGGGAAGTGAGCGCCTCGCACAAGAGGCTGCTCACGCGAGCACCGCCCCCCACCTCCGCGAACAGGTAAGGTGCAGAAAGGGCCCTGGTAGAAAGATTGTTGCTGTTGTTGTTGTTGCTGTTGTTGCAGTTGCTGTTGTATGCCTTCAAGTCATTTCTAGCTTACGGTGAATCTAAGGTGAACCTATCACAGAGTCTTCCAGGAGAAAGGAGAGATGATGATAGCTAGATAGATAGCTAGCTACCTAGCTAGCTAGATAGATAGATGGCTACTTCTAATATTTCGCAAGTTGATTTCCCTCACACAGTATACTTCCCATTTCTGTCCTCCCCACTGTACATGAACATCCCATATCTTTTCTGTTGGTCCTCCAGCTCTGGAGTAGATTTGTGGGTGATATGAGGAGGAGTCAAGCAGAAGGGGAATCCATTCTACCAGTAGGGCCTTGTCCTGCTGGTGGATATAATCCACAATGTTCTTTCACAGAGGATTTAATTATTTGCATTGCCATTTCATTAGTTTTTATTACAGGTCAGGTGGGATTTCCTTTCTTCAATTATACTTAATAGGAACATTAAATAATTTCTGGAGCAAGGAGGCTTGACGAACATCAAAGGCTAAGATGTCAGTCACAATGTTTAAGTATCCTGCTTTATTCACAATGAAGATGTTTCACAAGTCCATGTTCTGATCTAGTTACTCCAAATTGCTCCTAAATACAATCTCAGACCTGGAATGACATACTAATGCCCAGAGAAAGAAGTAGGCTGATCAGCATTCACACAGAAGCATAAATTAGAGGTTTTCTACAACCTTACCATATATTTTGACATTGGTTATTAAAAATAGGAGCCAGTGTGGTGGTCTGTGTTGAATGATGGATTAGGATTCTGGGAGACCCGGCTGCAAATCCTTGTTTAGCCATGGAAACCCCCTGGGTGATCTTGGGCAAATCACAAGCTCTCAGCAAAGCTCTCAGGAAGGCAATGAAAATCCTCCTCTGAATAAAAGTCCCTTCTCCCAAAACCTTACAATAGCACCTCCACTAGTCAGAGTCAACTTGAAGGTACGTATGGTAAAACTGTAGCACATGGCAAGCAGAGCCTGAACCAATGCAATGTGTAGAATCACAGAAAGAGTGTTCAAGCAATGATTACTGCACCCTAACTCTGAGCACTGGAAAGAAGTGTATATTGCATACCGTGATAGAGCATTACAATGTAGTACATTGGATGGATTACTTGTGATAATTGTTTATGTTGTACATGTACAGTTTCTTAAATTTGAAAAGGATATGAGAGAACGGACTTTATTACACAGCTTGTACAGTTATGCAATTTTGGTCTATAGCTATCAACTATTAATAATAGTGCATCTGTGCAAACTGACTTGATCCAAGAAGACTGTAAATCATTTGATTTATTGCTCCGTGGTCACATTCTTGCCATTGCAACTGGTGACCACAAAAAGAAGAGAAAAAACCCTCACCTGAAAAACTGAACTAAGAAAGTTGAAAACAGCCAAGAGAAGTAGAAACTGCCTCAGTGACAATAGAATTCCAGAGAGCACCTACATCTGATGAAGAGAGAAGAACCAAATGTTTCTTGAGAAAGGGACTGTTATGATACAGTGTTTTGGTATAAACTAAAGGCTTCAGATTCTTAAATTTGGCAAAAGCTGCAGATTGTTCCAAGCTGAGCACTATTTTAGACTATAGTTTGCAAAATTTAATCCCCTGAAGCCTGAACATTAAAGAAATAAGTGTGTATCAATAGAGTGAAAAGCATGTCTGCATGAAATAAACAAAAGCTTACCAGCTAGTTCTAGGCATGCAGGTACCTAATCCAAAACAAAGACGATTAAAGAGAAAGTAATAAACAAGTGAGCAGTATATGGAGAAGAAACTGATACCGCATTGGTACTATCGGCCTTAAGTAGGCTGATGCAGTCATCTGATGGCTGACTCGTATCTGATATAACCATCTGTTAGCAGAAGCTAAGATATCAATGGTCAGTGATGCAGAAGATAGTCCCTTGGTGGCCTTGTATAGATGGCCAGTGAAATCTCATTTCTCTTTGGAGAGGAAGTTTTTTATTGACATTAAGTAAAATTTATTTTCCTTTGGTTGATAAGAAAACAATTAATAATCATTCCTGATAGGTGAACATAAGACCAAGGAGGGGCTAAGTTATAAATGCTATCTTCTGAGACACAACAGTTAGGTTATTTACACAGCCTCCAACACTTTCAGACCCTGCTGTCTATGATAGACTTTATGCTGCTGCTCCTACACAATAGGCATAATAAAAATGTTGGTGAGAAAGGGAGACAATCTCTGCTCTTAATATCGAATAAGCTATAGAAATAGATAATTTCTTTTCTAGATAGATAATGGCCCTTGGATGCCTGTGACGATACAGATGCCTGTGTGTTCGACACACAGAAAACATATAAAGTATTAGGTCTATATGGCCATTGCTGCACTAGGCCCCTCCCTAAACTGCAAACCCCAGGATTCTATAGGATGTTGAAAGTGGAATAATAACATTAGAACAGTCTAGTGTGGAAATGGCCTATATCTGCTAATATGACTAAGATATGTGATGCCTTACATGAAGTGTAGAGTTAATATATAAATTAAGTGCCTAGACAATGAGAAGTCTATGTTCCTCCACCAAGGGTGTGTGTGTGTGTGAATGTTTCCTCATTTAAATAAAAAATTGTTAAGCCTGCAGCCTAAAGATTGTTAAGCTGCCCGCTTTTTATCTCATATAAAAAGTCCTGAAAGTCCAGTATTTAAGACTGCTTAAGTGGGATGTTGACACTAAATCTGCCTCTTTGGACTATACTACTGGTCACAAGCTGGGAGTCCAGATAACTAGATGGTGACAAGAGGGACTTCCAAACAGATACAGGTTAGCTGACAAATGGCAAAGAATCCTCAATCTGAAGAGATGGAGTGGGGAACCACGCCTGTTTTATAACAACATTAAAGACACCTAGTAACAATAAGCAGGAAGGTACCTGATTATGATGGAGTCTGTGCAGCACCCTGTATTTGTGACACAGGTTCTTGCTAAACTCATTAGCTAAAATGCTCTAGGGGTGTTACACTGGCCATTGTATTATTTAGATACTTGCACAAGGAGGTATCCAAAATCCCCTTGCAGAAACCATTTCACCATTTAACTGCAGAACAATGACACATTGGGGGTGGGCTAAGCTTTGCCAATATTGATTAGCCACACTGAGCCCCACCTCCAGGATTTCACTGCCATTAATTCTGTCCCTGTAAGTTTGTTAGCATTAAACAAGATTTTGTCCATTGTTCAAACATGATGATTAACAAACAGGCCTAAAGGCAATTCCAAAGTCCCAGACAGAGTAGACCTACTGAATCAAGTTCTGAATGGTAAGTCAATAATTTGGATTTAGTTGGAACAAGCAGTTACATTTAGATTCTCAATAGCGTAAGAAACAAAGCATGCACATTCCCAGAGTAAAACTCTGTTAACATTTTTTCAAGGAAAACAAAATGGATGTAGAAAGACAAACAGAAAAAAATATCCAAATATCAGCCATATGACAACTGAGTAGAAGATCATGCTACTAAATATACTGGGAGGGTCCAAGCCGAATTTCCAGCAAAACAAATCCTATCTTCTCCCTTGTTCTGGATTCCAATCAATCTTTGTCTCCAAATTGGGAATCCCATTTTGTACACCCTCAGTTTTTCATCTTTATTTTTCGGCCACCAGTCAGTATGCTGGGACTATTGAGCATGCTTAGTCCTGACTCAGCAGTGCATAGTGGGGAACTGTTATTTATGCAACCTCCTGAAGTTTGTTGCTTTTTTGTGTGTGTTTATTAATATATTATAATTGTTTTTTTAATGCAAACCTTGGAGTTCATCCAATCATACTGATGCCTTCCCTTTGTGTCTTAGTGGTGTTGTTTCTCTCCATTTCTTTTTTATTATTATTATTATTTTTTAAAAAAATTATTAATTTTGAAAGAAAAAGAACAAAATATAACACCATGTGATTACCGTAAAAGTGAAAAAGAAAACATTACAACAAAATAGCTTACATTATTATTTCTTTCCAGATCCCTTATCATCATATACTTATTCCACATGTTATATATCATATTTCTTATATATTTTTGTTACATTCTTAACTCTTTCTTTTTCAACTATATTTAACCTATTGCTGTTACTGAATATGATTCTATTTCTAAACATATTAATACTAACCCTAACCTTAAATGTAACCTTAAATATAACCTTAAATGTAAGCCCTAACACTAAGTGTTAACCCATCCCTTGAGCCAATTATCTTTCAGCTTACTTTACTTTACAAAATTGTAATTCTTCTTGTAGAGGTGTGACACCTCTTTTATTAGGACTTTTTCCCACAAATATCTTCCATATTTCTTCAAAATCATTCCCTTTCATTATTCCTTTTTTGGCTTTAATTTGACATGTTAATTTATCATTAATCACTAGTTTCCACACTTCTTTATACTAATTCTTTATTTGAAAATCTTCTTGCATTTTCCATTTGCTTGCTATAATTAACCTTTCTGCAGTTAATAAATTTGTAATTAAATCCTTCATTGCCTGGGTACAATTAACCTTATCAAATATAGATAATAATGCTATACTTGGACATATTTGTAAAGTCAATTCCTGTTATCTTTTTTATCTCTTTAAACACAATTTGCCAAAATGTCTGTACACCTTCACAATTCCACCACATATGAGTATATGTGCCAGTTTCTTGGCAACCCCTCCAACATAACCTTGAGTGTTTCTTATCTGTATGGCTTAACCTTACAGGTGTTAGGTACTATCTCCACACCAATTTATAATAATTCTCTTTTATCTTTATGGATAATTTTTTAAAATGATGCTGATTCCAAATCTTTTCCCATTCTTGAATATCTATTTTTTTGTGCTAGTTCTTCCTCCCATATTTTTCTGATATTCATCTTCATCTTCATATATTGACAATATTTTATATATTTCACTTGTGGTACCTTTCAATATTTCATTTTCCTCCATTCCATTTCTTTGCTTAATCATTTGTTCAAATCTAGCATATTCTCTAATATCTTTATTACTTTTCCAATTCCTTGTCCACTGCTCTAACTGAATATAATTGTTTTTCTCCATTCCTATCTATCTATCTATCTATCTATCTATCTATCTAATACCCCCATTTCTCTAAGCATGGAATGCAAGGTAGCTTCCAGAAGCTTAAACAAGATTAAATTAAAGTCTTAGTTTATGAAAGTTTTTCTAAAAAAAAGAATTAAATGCCAATATATTGAAAACTATGATTGAAACAGTTAAAACACATTTAAAACATATTTGCTAATAACAAATTAAAATAGGATACCACTTCATACACACTACTGCCATCTAATTTAAAAATCAAAGACTTGCCTGAATAAAAGGATCTTCACTTCTCATTCACCTTTTGCAGCTCTCTTCTCCAGGATAGCTGTCTGTAGTTCAATCCATCCATCAATTCATTTATTTATACCCTACCTTTTACTCAAGTTGGGACTCAAGGCTGCTTATAAAACAGAAAATTACAAATAAAATATAAATGGTTATAAACATACCCAAAGGTATGTGTTAAAGTATCAAACCAGCCATCACTTTATTTATAACCTGCAAAATGCCATTTTTTTCCAACAAGAACAGCTCCTAAAACATTATAATGATGTTTTGATTGATCTCACCTCTTCTTCTCCCACAACAAGACTAAAGTACCTGACTTTATACAAACTGTGCTACTATGTGCTTAACTAAACATGTTGCCAGGTCAGCTCTGCCAGACTGTCAGCAGACTGTCCTCTGTTATGACAGAAATGGGGCAGAACGAGATGCTCCCTCAGCACTAGAGCTATAGTATCTGAGGCATTTTATATTCCCTGAACAGAGAAGTTGTGTGTGTGTGTGTGTGTGTGTGTGTGTGTGTATACAGACCTATGTTCTGACCAAGAATGAGGCAGGCTCCTTCTCTTTCCCAAAGGGCCATCGATCCCATGCAGGGCTCTTGGTGGTAGAAGATCGAAACACAATTTTACATTCTTGCTTCCCAGAGCTTCCCATATCACCTCTAGTAATGTTTTGAAGGGTCTTTCTACCCCCTACAACAGATTTTCAGAGACACTTGCAGGATCTCAAAACCCAAGCAAGTATACCTTTCATCTCCAACCCATTCCATGTAAAATTAATTTTCTCAAGGAAATTGTCTTGACAAAAGTAAGCAAGGCAGTTTGATATGCTCACCACACAGACAGAAAAGTAAATGTAAATTAAACATCTGTGTCTAAGACGATAGTGGTACTAGGTGTGCTCACAAAAATTCACAGATTAGCCCCCTTAGTATCAATGGAAACACACTTGTACTGATGGGCAGTGAATAGCCATTTTGAATTACCCCACCTGTTGGGGTAAGGGCATTTTAAAAAAAATCTCCCCCCAAATCCCTCTCAAGAACTGATAGTCATACACTGCTGTGTTCAAACCATGCTAAACAATGGTGAAGCACTGGCCAGAAAAGAATAGCTATTTCATTCCTCTATATGAATGGTAACAATTAGTGACTATTCTTCGAAGATAGTACAAGAGTTTTAAAGATGAACGCTGCATCCATTTTTGTCAAAGGCAGGAATCCCCATTGAGTATGATGACCTAGATTTAGGCCATTAAAAGAACACCGTTTCTCTGCTAGCATGGTGTTAAAAATATGGATATTTCTTTCAGAATATACACAGAAATTTTTAGTAAAGTTTGATACAATGAAATAGCAATTTGGAATTCTGAATCGTTTCCCAATAGCTGAAACATATAATCAGCCATGATGCATTCTTACTTTGTATGAAATAGAGCTTTAAATAAGATGGGCAAAGAAATAATCTCCAAATGGAGACCAATGGGGGAAAAATAGGATTATTTAAGGTGACTTGGGTTTCACATGTGGAATAAAAATGGAATGTTCAAGTAATTTTCCAAATGCAAAGCTATTTTATACAATGAGGACAGCTTAAAAAAAATCCATTTGCTAGCCTGTGGTGAGTGATTTACAGTCATCAAAATCCTGCAGGTAATTGTGGAAATCTGCATGAGACTGCTCTGCAAAACTGCAAGAACCTTATTATAATGAACTCGGTGTGTGAAGATAAAAGGAGGGAGGCAGGAGAGGGGGAGAAGGGAGAGGGAGAGAGTTTGCCCTCTACTGGACAGACTTGCAATACAGATTTGTGTCATGGCACCTACCTTGACAGAATCCACTGGAATGTCTCTGTCTTGAACCCAAGAGACTGTTGGGTTAGAAGAGCTGATTTTCAGAAACCAAGGTGACCACAGCAGGAAAAGTGTTCAACCAACAACTTTACAGTAACGTGACTGCTAAAGTTCCATGGGACTTAGGTGTCGAGAGGATTTCAGTCTTCATGATCTGAGAATCAAAAGGGAGAGGTATGAAAAGTGGCAGGAAGGACCATTGCTAAGTATGAAAACACCAGTATATATTAAGTATTTCAGGAGAAAATCACAAAGGCAAAGGCACACCAGGGGGCACTCAGGCTGAAGGAGGCGAGCAAGCACATATTGCTATGATCTGGCAATGTGGAAGGAATCCTGTGGTTTGACTATGTTGTCTTTCCGACCGTCGCAGCAAAGGGGGAAAGTCCACCTTCAGCTCAACCAGACTTCAGAGTGCTCCAGACTTTGGAGACCCTGCCCTATTCTTCCCCAGTGACCACATCAGATAGTTGCCTCATTCTCTTCCCACCTCCATCTAGCACCCTTTCATGGACACCCAGGATCCCCTTTCCCACTCAGTCCAAAAGCACTGCCCCAGCCCAGATGTATTTTCTTAGCAACCTGGCCAGCCCAGAGCCATCCAACTGGTGGCCTCTGCCCATTACATAGATCTATTATCTGCCCTCCCTTCACCCAAAAATTCACTACAACCCAAAATGTTAGGAAAAAGTCACAAGAAAGGGCATGATAAACTAGCTCTTTTGCTTCACTCATAAGGAGAGATTGGAAATCAAGGATGCCAAATAATTTTGCTTCACACTTTTCTGCTGCAGCCCACAGGTGGTGAATTGCCTGCTTAAGAAACAAAGCCAGCCATTAAAGCAGGGGTGGGAATTGTGTGTCCCTCCCGATGTTGCTGGACTGCAATCCCAGTCATAAGAATAACCAATAGTGAGAAATGCTGTGAGTTACAGTTTGACAACATTGGGAGGTGTTGCATAATTCCACCTCTACATGAAAGGAACATCAAGGCTACAATCCTAAACGTGGTTACTAGAGAATCAGTTCCTCTTGAATTATGTGTATAAGTTTTTGGAACAGCAGCCTTGATGTTCTTTCAGTAGCTGGTAATGTTTTGTGGATGCAGCAGGATTAATTATGAGTAAAAGGGACAGTGTGGTATAATGGTTTGAGCATTGGACTATGACTCTGGAGACTAAGGTTTGAATCCCCACTCAGCCACAGAAACCTACAGGGTAACCTTGGGCAAGTCACATTCTCTGAAACTCAGGCTCTTTCCACAGCTTACCTCTGTTCCAGTGGCATTCAGTGGTGATGGTGGCAGCGACTTTCCTGGGAGAGGACTGCAATGAAGTGCTCCCCTCCACACCGGCTGCCTGTGGGAACCAGGAAGCATGGTGGCCATGCCTCTTCCTGCCGCAACACAGCCAGGTACTGTCCCAGGCTGCACTGGGTCAGGAAGTGCAGCCATTGCATTTCCAGGATCTCTGCAGAGAA
Source organism: Cyclura pinguis (assembly GCA_030412105.1). Lineage (NCBI taxonomy): Eukaryota > Metazoa > Chordata > Lepidosauria > Squamata > Iguanidae > Cyclura > Cyclura pinguis. The sequence continues at coordinate 344,156,385 of CM059599.1, forward strand.
GGTATTGGTATGCAGTGGGAGGGTAGTGTGATTGCCTGTCATAGATGGGGAAAACCTGTCAATGATTTGTGGCACAATAGTACTGCCTGGGGACAGGAGAAAGACAGGTCTGGGATGATGTTGTGCATAAGCGTTGTCCTGGCCCTGTTCTTGTCCTGTCCCCATCCTTGTCCTGTCCCCATGGTGGAATGGGTGCATCACACGGAAAGAGCCTCAAAGGAAGGCAAAAGCAAACCCATTCTGAAAAATCTTGTCAGAGTTGCCATAAGTCAGAAATGACTTAAACAGTGCTGAATTTCACCCATGACTCTTATGATTTTAGGCAAAGCCATGACGGACTCCATCAAAGGTATGATGGACCCCATCAAGGAAGGCAATAATTGCCTATGGTAGCATCTCAAAAGCAGGGGTAACAAATCTGCCCCTTCCGTTAGGCAGAAGGAGGCATTGGAGCATGAGTGGTCATGAACCCCTGCCCATTAGTAGAGCCCCTGCCTTTCAGAAAATCTTGTTGAACAGTTTCCATCTGTGACAAATGTCACATCCAGAAAGTGAGCAGGTGGGCCTGTGCAGCCCTCAGATTAAGGCACTGAGAGAAGGGTGGCTGCGGAAGCAACATATGCTGTGGCGGCACAGGCAGTCTTCATGGCCACCCTACTCACAATACCCTGCTCTAAGGAAGGATCTCAGAGTGAGGTGTTTGGGGCACAGGAAATGGTGGAAGAAGGAGGCTGGGAGAGATTGAACAGTGTGGGTGTCTGGAATCCTGTCTGTGCCATGCAAACATCTAAGTTCTACCTACAGAAGAAGTTTTTTGTGCAATGCAGAATGCCTGCATTTAGTTCAGATGAGTGGAGATGGATCTGTGCATGCAGTTCACATTTGGTTGTGCATTCAGTTGCAGATTTAGGTCTGTGTTCAGTTGCACAACATTGCCATTCAACACAAGCCTTACATGGCAAAATTCTTGTGTAACTCTGCATGCAGAGATTTATACTACAAGACTTCAGTGTAGGGTATCAGCCTCTGTGTTCTTCACTTTGAGCAACTCCAATTGATATCTAATACATCACGCTTACTGTCATCATGAGGCCCCACTCCCTATAACATCATCAGCGGCCACCCTAGTCTCAGGTTTTGGCTGACAGATCTCAGGACATGGGATGCTCTTGTCTTGGCAACCTTAACAAGAACTTAACATTCACAGTGGTAGTCCACTTTGTATATATCATCAACAGATAAGATAATGTTACAATGAATACAGGAAAGGAATGCTTGCTTACATCAGCCACTTTAATTTTAGACTGCAGAAGGAAATTCCATGTAAAAGAAATTTCAAGTTTGTTCACCTGTTGCTCTTTGTCTTAGAAATATCTCTTCTTTCACTATAGGGTTGGTTTTTGAAAAAGAAACTGCAACTCCATCAGATACTAGATTCAGCCCCCAAAAAGAGTTCCATCCTTTTTGAAGAAGATGGCTGAAAATAACTCTGAGTCTTGAGTATTACATATTTATACAAAGTCCATGCATCCAATATGTGTTTCTTTTTTATTAGTGTTTTAACATGTTTTAAATTATTATTGTTAAGTATTTTAATTTCTTGTTCTGTATCTGTGTTTGTAATTGTTGCATGTTCCGTAATGACTCAAGATTGCTGGTGTGTAAATGTAATGTTAATATCCATGCTGTCATCTTTCCAGTACAGTACAGCAAATGAAATTCAAAAATTGAAAGCAGATTTAAAAAAAAGAAAAAAGAAAGAAAAAAAAAGAAAAAAAAGAAGACATTTACAGTTCTTTGAACAAAATTTCAGCTAAAATGGGTTCCTGGAGAAAATCTTCAACATGAAGCCAATATTACTTTTCATCAAATGATTGTAATAAAATATTACAGCTGACCAGATGGTGGAGCAATTACATTTCCCTACTTCCAAATGGCTACTTATACCTTAAAATTCCAGTGGACTAATTAAAACTGAAAACATGCCATTATTTTTTTAAAAAAAATTCCATGTATGCAAACACAGATTAAGAAAAATAACGTAATCAAATATCTGTACAAGATAGATGAAAATGACATTAGTTAAATTAAGCTGGTTGCAATGAAATACAGAAATGTTAAAGAAGAATGCAAAGCAAAAAAAAAAAAAAAAAACCTGCACAAACAATGGTTTAGCACCAAGTGAGTGACCCTAGAAGAGCTTTGAGTTCACGTGTTAATTCCTCCCCACATATGAGGTGTCTTTTTACCAGAGTAACCCACCTTTGCATAAACCTTTATTTGGATGAACATCTGAACAAATCTCATATGGTTTTTGCAGTCTATTATAAAACTATTTTAAAACATTTAACTTATTTTGTTTCGGTCAAAAAGGAGCATATTTGACTTCGTTTTAAAAAAATAGTGAAGTGGGGAGGCTGAAGTGTGTAAAGTGTGTAAAAAGCTGAAGTGTGGTGCATTTCCCCTCTTCATTATAGCCAGCGGTGCTCTCTCCCAGATTACTCTATTCCATTCCTATTCTATTCCAACAGTCCACCATTATTCTGTGGCCAGTGAGCATGCTCAGTCTTCATTGGATTGTTTTGACTTTTACTTTTATTTTCAAGGTCTCCGTCCCCTCTAACTTTTTCGGATGGGGATTCCTCCTAAACTTCTTGAAACCTCCAATTGTTTGTTGACAGTACCATTTTAGCTACATAAGGAGTTCAGTATTAGTAAACACAGCCCTCCACATTTGTGGGTTTCACTTTTGAGGATTTGATTATTCACAGATTATTTGTTGTCACTTCTGCTGCCTCCCTATGCCACTTTTTAATAGGGACTGCAAGCCACGTGAGACTGAGAAACCATGAATGAGGCTTGTTAGTCTCTAAAAAATGGTGTGGGGCAGCAGTGGAGGTGGCAGTAAGCCCCACCAGCCAGCCACATCTGCCTTGTGAAGGAACTTTGATGCCTCAAAGGAATCCACGGTGGGTTGAATATGGTGATCATACTTTTTTGTGTTAAATATGGTTTGGTAGGGCCTAGAGCTACTCATGGTTTTTTACTTTCATGAGGGTCCTGTGCCCCAATCCTAGTGAATATGGGGGGAAGACTGTAGAATATTTAAGAATGTTTATATAGAGAATGGAGGTAAGATTGAGCCTTTCAAGATGGCGGTGGGGGCCTGGAAAGATTGAGTGAACAAGACTCCAATGTACTTGAGTCTCTTCTGGAATTATCAATCAGAATTGTATTAAACAATCAGGGCATTTTTTGAGGTCCCTAAGGGTCAGACTTTTTTTTGTGTAAATACCCCAAAATTATGTCTAGGGGTGTGGAGGGCATTTATGCCACATTTGTATGTCCCCTGGGAATGTAAGATCCATTCAGTACATGAAGAGCTGTAATGAAGAGGAAGGTACATACTTGTTTTCTGATCTCCCTAAGGGCATGACTAGCTCTAATGAACGTAAAATTTCAGAAGGGTAGATTTTAGTTGAGCAGTGCGAGGCACATTTTGACAGCAAGAACAGTTGGAAAGTGGAATCAATTACCAATAGTTTGAGAGCCAAATGCAATTTCAAAGTAGTTGGGGGGGCATTTCCTAGTGGTGAATGGAGTTGATGGCAAAGTGTCCTTATAATTTAATTTAAAGATTTTACTGACATAGAGAGCCAGCTTCGGGTAGTGGTTTAAGCACTGGACTAAGACTCTGGAGACAAGTGTTTGAATTCCGTCTCAGCCATGGAAACCTACTGCATGATCTTGGGAAAGTCATACTCTCTCAACCTCAATTGAAGGCAAAGGCAAACCTCCTCTGAACAAACCTCGCTAAGAAAACCCTATGATAGGGTCACCTTAGGGTTGTTGTAAGTTGGAAATGACAAGAAGGTTTACAACAACAAACAACAACTAAACCTAATAGATAGAATAACTTAGGAGATGCATTTATACATTTCAGAATGGAGAAAAGCACATACAAAGGCTGGGAACACATTCACACAATAACATCATAGAGAAGAGGGCACTGCCAACTGGGGAGCCCCAGAGGACTGAATTCAGCCCAAGGCCTGAGGTTCTACACCAGGATCTAAACTGAAGGGTGGCTGGATTTCCTTTGCTGGATATCCTTAAGCAAAGGTTGCACAGTCTTTTGTCCAAGATGCTGTAGTTTTTGATTTCCTCTACTGAGAAGTAAGTTAAACTAGATGGTCTACAAGGAATCTTTCAGTACTATAGTTGTACTGCAGAGGTGGGATCCTTTGGCTGTCCAAGTGTTTTCTGTGCAGGAAACTTATTTCCTGCACAGCCAATACTGTTTTATGCATTAAAAAATGTGCATTCTTAAAACACAGAATAAAACAGAAATGTGCAGAAATGTTATTTTTTGCAAACAAATTTCCTACAGAAATGTTATTGTCTGCACAGAAAATGCTATTTTCTGCACAAGAAATATCCACGTGCATTTTTCACAGAGAAAAAGTCCCAGATAGCAAAGATTCTTGCCTGTCTATGATTCTCTATGTTAGGGTTTAGCAACACTCAGACAAGACACATTTTTGACTATTTTTTTGAACGATAGGGAATATCTTTTCCATCCACTGTGAAATATTTGGAAAGCCAAAGGTTTCCCACTCTTTTTGTATGATGGCTTATTCAATATGAATATTAATGTAGGAAATGAATTCTCTTTCAAAATAGTTTGGTATGGAGAAGACATACTGGGTATACTTCCTATCTATGAAATATGAGTTAACTGAATTAACTAGATGCCTAGGAAACGAAAATATAAGTTTACATGTGGCTAATGTGACAGGTAATAGAAAATCTGGGCTAAGCTTTTCACACACCCAAGTTGGCTCTGTATGTTTCATGATTGTTGTACCATGACGTTTATAGATGTATTGAAACAAATTATGTACAGTTCTTTCTGTTCTGCAGTAACTTCTACACCCAGGATTTGACCTTTCTTCTTTTCCTTGTTATGAAATGTATACATCATACATGTGACTCACTTATACTTCCTTCTGCGGGTGGGGAAACAATGAAGCTTTTTAACCTAAAAGTGTCAGTTTTCAGGAAGTGAATTTTAGGAATGCCTTCTCTTTCAGCAGAGACATTCAGAGAACTCCATCACTGTCACCGTTCAAAGATTCCCAGGCTCTACTGTACAAGTAGTTCATTTGTACAACATCGTTGCACTTTGCCAGAGATGAGAGTTCAGCAGGAGACTTGTCAGTGCAGCGAACAAGTGCACTGCTCTTTTAAAGCAGAGATGTGATACCCAACTTCTTGTACAGCTCTTGACGCAGGAAAGAAAAATAAACAAAGACTCTGAGTAATCAGCTAAAATGGTCTATCTCTTTATAGCCAGTGCAGCTTGACAACGAGAAAGCTAAACCAGAGTGTATGTATTTACCAAGTGCTATAAAAATAACTTGGTGGGAGAAATGGTACAAGTCCTTTTCTCCCCACCCCACTATGTTGATAACCTTTCATATTGACCGGAACCTCCATGCAAAGAACTGATGGTGTGGATTGCTGGGTGTTCACATGGTCTTTTCCGTTCTTCTCTATTCAGATCCATCTCAATACATTTTGTTGTGTGTGGGGGGGGAAAAAAACCACAAACCACAAACCAAAAAACCCCCAAGATGGTGTCCCTCTCCCCATTTCAGACACAAAATTCAGCTGGACTTCACTACAAGTGGCATGATAACATCCTCCACTGCACCTGAAGGTAACAGACTAGTCTGAGGGATGCAGGACCAGTTATAGGGTATTCATCCTTCTTTGACATCTTGCTCCCACTTCCCAGCATCTACTGCTTGAGGGTAGAACTGGTCCCCAGAACTGTCCTGGAAACAGAGCTGCCTTTTATATGATTGCGCATTCATTTGGAAACCTCACTTCATACGTGGGATTGTCTGGATCATAGAAGGGATGAAGATATGAGCACTCCAACTGGATGCGGAAAGAAGGGGTTTGCCCAACTATTCAGCTACACTACCACAATGCTACCCTGACTAAATGTATAAACTGGGATATCAAATGGCAGCTTGTGGCTCCTGGGGCAGAGGGATGGTATATGCCCTCTAGGCTTTAGCCACAATTTTAAAAGCACTGTTTAAAGTGCTGCACCTTGTGTGGGGTGGGGGTGGGGGTGGAATTCAACACCTTGGGCAGCTTCTTTAAAGTCTGGACTAAAACACAGAGTGGAGACAAATATGGAGGTCATCAGTAGTCACTGGGTAGGATCTTTTTTGCATCCTTTTTTTTTCTTAATTAAAACTGATATCTCATATTTTTAAAGTCTGAAATGTTTTTCTTTGTTTCTTACTCTTGAACTCTGATACCTATGTGGCAAGGAGAGTCAAAGGACAATTGGAGTCACCCAAGCTCCAATCCCTACTCAGTCATAAAGATCACTCAGTGCTTTTGGACTGGTCAACACCAATCAACCTAACCTACTTTCCAAGACTGTAAGGCATGGCAAAACACCTGGAATGCCCTCTCCAGCCATAGAGATCATTCAAGGTGACACAACATGTATGCCGCTTTGAGGTTGTTGTAAGAAAAGTGGTGTGTGTGTGTGTGTGTGTGTACATACATACATACATACATACATACAGACATACATATAATGGAATGTAATAAACTATATTCTCTCTTTATTATATCTTCTATTGATTGTTTAGTTACATGTTCACTTTTTCTATGATGTCAACTTTTAAATGTATCTGATTTTATTATTATAAAGCTGCCTTGAGTCCTATACTGGAAAAAAAAGACACTAAGTAAACAAACCAATGATGAGATGCTTGTCTCTAGGTGAGACAGTAAAATGGCATTATTATAAATGGTGAACGAAATCTCTTCGTAACAAAGTGATTCTTTTCAAGTATTGCAATAGAACACAGTGTTTTTATAAGAACACAGTGTGACACAGCTACGACTACGTGCCAGCTGCAGCCTTTCCTTGAGAAGTCACATCTGGCTATGGAAACATATGCCTTGATTTCATCCCATTTGGATACTCTAACACACTCTGTATGTGGCTGTCTTTGGAAATTGTTCAGAAACTTCAGCAGGTCCAAAATGCTGCAGCCAAAATGCTGACTGGGGCCCAACACAGGGAGCTTATAACTCCCTTGTTAAAACAGCTTTGTTGGCTACTGGTCTGTTTCCGGGCATAATTAAAAGTACTGGTCATAACCTATAAAGACCTATATGGCTTAGGTCCAGTCTACTTGAAAGATCATATTTCCTTATACAAACCTGCCAGAGTGTTAAGATCTTCAGCAGTGAGCTTCTCTTGGTCCAACCAGCATCACAGTCATGTCTGGTGAGTACATGGGAGAGTCTTCTCAGTGGCTTCTCCCAATCATGTGGAATTTTCTTCCATGGAAGGCTAGGCTGACCCCCTCTCTGCTCTCTTTTACAAACACCTTTTTGTTCAAACAGACATTCCTTATATTATTTCTTTCTAAAAGTGTCCACAGCATACAGTGAATTAACATGATGGCAATGTAGGGATGGGCAATTGGCTGCTCCTAGAGGTCTGAAGGAACAGAAATGCTGTACCCTGAAATTAAAAAAAAATCAACTAGAAGTGGATTTCTAGTCACTCACAGTTTTAATTATGCATGTGTATGTTTTGCTCAGTGTGGCCCACAGTGGCTCTAGGGGGCTGGATAGAAATGTGGCCCCTGGACTTTCCGGGTGGAAATGGAAGTCAGAATTATCCCCATGCAATAAAATCATTTGCATGTTTACTCATAAGTAAGACCCACTGTGTTCCATGGGGCATATTCCCTAGGAAGCATTATTAGGATTTCAACCTTAAGAACATTTTTTTTAAAAAAAGATTCTTGGCAAGCAGTGTTACAGATCCATAAATATTCTGTCAGCATCCCATTGCAAAGCAATTGCCAAGGAAGGGTTGACACTGAACATCCGACAATCTCTTTCAAATATAGGAAATGACTCAGTCATCGGAAGATAGCCAAAGCTGTTTTGTAAGTCAACACCTGATGTTAAATAGAGAGAAAATGAAAGGACCTTGATAAATATTTGGAATGAGACAGACACAAGTTGATAATGTTATGTATTTATGCAGACCAGGGAGGGGAATCATGAGGCTCTCCACTTGCTGTTGGACTGCAACTCCCAGCAGTGAGGAATGCTGGGAGTTGTACTTCAACAACATCTGGAGACCCTACATCTCTGAAGTAGATGCACATAGGCCTTCAGACGGTGTAGTGCCGAGTACCACATCAAACAGCCTTCTTCCACCTGGCACCCTCTGAAATGTCTTGGACTGCAGCTCCCAACATTTTATGCCATCATTTTCTGCCAATGGTTGGGAATGATGGGGTTTGTCATCCATCTGGAGATCACCAGGTTTGTGTAAGGCTTGTATGAAATACTGAACTAATTTTAATTACAGCTGAATACTGGCTATTAAATGTATACAAAATATTCAACTAACCTTAATTACATGCCTATCCACATTAGAACAGCTGCAGTTGACAATGGGGCCCAACAGGTCCACCTTATTTTGCAGTGCCTGTTACATGGCCATAGCATACACGTGCTCAATTCTAACCCCATATGTGGGAATAACCCTGCCTTGCTTGAAAGTTTACTGTTTTCAGTCGGGCATGGTTCCCAGCTACATTCAAATTTATCTGTTCCTTTAATAGCTGGTAACCATAATAGAGCACATAAGTAAGAATCCTTGCAGCATGTCTACAGCATGTCATTACATCCATCTTGAGAGATAAATCATTATTGCTTATCCCCTCAATCAATGCTAGTGGAGGGCTGAGGTTGAGTTGTTACGACTGCACTCCCAGCATTCTTCAGCATTGGCTATGCCAGCTAGGGCTGATGGGAACTGCAGTTCAGCAACATCTGGAGGGCAACATGATTCCCATACCTGCTGTAAATGTTTATCTGGGAGCAAGCCCCACTGACCCAAATAGGACTTCTAAGTAATTATGTGCCTGATTGCATAGAGTTTGAGAAAGGTATTTCTTGGATTACAACATCCAGAATGGCTAGGAGTTGTAGTACAAAAAAAGTAACCTTTCCAACTTCTCTGGGACTGTGCTGTTCATGAACTAGAGAGAAGGAGAAAGTTGAACTAGACTGATCTTTTGCCATTAAGCAGTTATTATGTGCCAGACTGCATAGAGTTTGAGAAAGGTATTTCTTGGACTAAAACTTCCAAAACACCTGGGAGTTGCAGTACACAAAAGTAACCTTTCCATCCTCTGGGACTGTACTGTTGATGAAATGGAGAGAAGAAGTTGAACTAGACTGATCTTTTGCCATTAAGCAGGCTTGATCTTATGATATGCCACAATCTCTGCTACCGGAAAATATGTTGATAATTAAGAAGATTATTATTGAGCAGGCATAAAAAACTTGGATGATCCTATCTTCAGTTTATGCATTTATTAACATTTTTCCCTGATTCATCTCTGCTCTCAGCCACACTTAGCCTCAGTGATATTTGCTGCTATATTCATATACCAGCTGCTAACCACAATACTTTCCAGACATTACATGTATACACCCTCAGCCTATACATTTATTAAATAGAATCATCAGCTCTTGTGTGGCTTCATCTAAAGTCTCCAGTGATTGAGCTAGTGCTTTCTCTAAATTTACAGCAGTGCTTGGAAAAATTAATTTTTTGGACTTCAGCTTCCAAAGTCATGTTCATTGCACTTGTTGGGGGATTCTGGAGCTGTAATCCAAAATTCCTATTGGGAAGTTATGTCATTGTAAAGCAACTTCCAATTGTGTAAAGCTGAACTGCATCGTTGCACAATGCTTGTATTTTCAAGAGGGGAATGGAGACGTGGCTATCCCATTGGTACTATCTTGCAAGCACAGACAACAGCGTGGCCAATGTGCAACATGTCCTGGTGTGCAAAGTGTCCCAGTGCACAATGGGAGTTTCCTCTGCATAACAGACACTTGCTTGGTGCCCCATTGCGCAGCATAGCAGTTCACTGGCATGGTTGCCTATCATCTCAAAGAGGTAGCTGTGCCATTGCAAAGTTATACATTGCAGCCTCTGATGCAAAGATCTCAGGCAATTATTCCAAGCTTTGGCTTTGAGCTTTACCTTGAGACAGCTACCTTGAGAGAGCTTACATTGGCTAATATTAGTACTAATGTGCATGTGGACCTCATCACAGTCCTCATACCCACATCTCAAAGGAAGGTCCAAACGTCTAGCCAGCTGTCAATAAACCTATTCTGGCAGCTTGAATCTCTATTGAGGATGGATCTTCTAAAAAACTTATGGGTCTTCGGTACCTATTCAGAACCAAGCCACCCTCCAAATAGTTCACCTAACAAAAGGGGCAGTGCAGAGCAATGTATTGTATCATGGAAATCCCCTACCCCACAGCTAGTGTGAGGATTGCAGCTGAGATTGCAGGGTGGCAAATGGTGATCTTTGTGCTACAAAAACTAACTGCACTCTGATCTTGTGAGCCCTGGTTCCACCACACCTCTGAATATTGTAAATATTATTAATATTGATCTATATCACCCTGGTGCACTTTTATAAAGAATCTGAAGAGATATCAGATAGCAAACCAGAAATGTGGAAATTCTCCAGCTAGTTATAATTATCTCTTCAATCAGGTCCAAAATATTCTCGACTTGCGTGCGTGTGCTTTCAAGTCACTTTTTGGCTTATGGTGGCCTCATAAACTTCATAGAGTTTTCTTACGTCAAGGAATACTCAGAGGTGGTTTTGCCAGTTCCTTCCCTTGAAACATTCCTAAAGCACCTTATATTGATTAGTGGTTCCCCCATCCAAGTACCAGCCAGGGCTGACTCTGCTTAGTTTCCAGGATCAGACATGTTCTGGTGCCTTTAGGGTGTTTAGACTTACTTGCACTGTAACCTAGTTATAACCTTGGCAATGTTGTCTTAGGACTAGATAAATCTTTGTGCAGATACACCTTCTTCCACATGAATCCAGTAGCATGGAGATAGGCCATGTGCTTTCAACATTTTTGCTTTGTCTGGTGATGCACATGATGACTTTTCATTTAAAACCTATTCAGGCATGCAAATTTGGGTAGGCAAACTTCTATGTTTCTTAGTAGTAGGAGTGACCTCGCAGGGTCACATTCCATTCTACTACACATATGTATAAAAGTATCTGTGGGGAGCCCCTATCACACCTGGACACGTGATCCTCTGTTCTAATGAGCAGGTACAGAGGGGCAGGGAGCTTGCCGTCTTGTGATTGCTCACTGTTCATTTGTGATCAATGGAAAAGAGCTATAGTGTGCATACGACAGTCATGGGTGGGCAATGTGCGTGACTACAACTCCAATTTTCCCTTATGATTAGATATGCCAGCTAGGGCTGATGAAAGTTGCAAACCAGCATCACTTGGAGAACTACAAGTTGATCATCCCTGCATTGTACTAAAACTATGAAAGAATGGTTCTGAAAGAATCTTCCTCATTTTCAGAATAATGGAAGGAAAAGAAGCAGTAGTGGTGGTCCCAATGTCAGTGGACTGGTGCAACACCTCTAGGTTTTATTGCAAAATTTAAAGAGGGTATCCAAGGTGTTGAACCCTATTTTGGTGAAAGGGTTCAGCACCTTGGAGAGATCCTTAAAAGTTCAGACTATAAACCAGAGCATCTACACTACTGAATGGAGACCAACAGGAAGCATAAGTGACTAAGTGAACTGCCACTGTCCAGTTCCCAATGATGGACTTTCACACTCAGCTGTCACCAGAAAGGCTTATGAGAATCCATTTTGCCCTTAGGGAGCAGAAAAATAATTCTATTTGAACTCCTGAGCAAAAACAAAAGGAGGGGGAACAAACAAGGAAGCCTGGAACATGTAGGTCCAAAAGCATGATGATAATATGTATGAATCCCAGATTCGTTAGAAGTTGCTGACAAAAAAGGGTAAGAAGATTCTATTTTGCTTCTATTCTGCTTGTGGCTTGTACCGGTGGCTTCCTTGTCAGTGGGGTAGCAAATCTGTTCTTTAAGAGCTCTCCAAGGTACTGAACCACAGATGGTACTTTGATTAGGCACAACACCATATGCTTTATGTTCTCTGTCTACGCTGGATAAAACATGAAACCTTACCTAGTCTGACATTCTGTTCCCATAGTGGGCAACCAAATGTCAATGGGATGTTGTAGGCAGGACAATTTATTCTGTTCTGTTTTATTCTATTCTGTTACTTTAGTTAAGGTGGCTTACAAAATAAAAAAGACTTACAGGTTAAAAAACCCCCACATGCAGCTAAACTGTACACAATTTTATGATTAAAATAGTATTAAACTCTGTGGAGAATAAAAACCATTTAAAACACTTATTTAAAAACAAACAATAAAAGTAGTACAACATGCTTTAAATGCTCTTTACCTGTAAAACAATCACTGCCCAAAAGCTTACTGGAATTTAAAGGATAATGAAAGGACAACAAAGAGTGAACTAGCTTGTTTTCCCAGGGAAAGGAATTCCAGTGCTTAGGAGCAGCCATGGAGAAGGTCCTGTCTTGCTTTCCTCCTAAACATATCTTTGACCATTGTGGGATCAAGAGAAGTGTTTCCCTTGAAGTTCTTTGAAGGTACAGTCCTTCAGGCAGCCTTGACCCAGGCTTTATAGGTTATAACCAGTATTTTGAACTGTTCTAGTAAACAGACTGGCACCCAGTGGAGCTGTTGCAACAAGGGAATCATATTCTTCCTATAGCATGAACGTACCGCATAAACAAGCAACTCATTGGACATTATAGCTACACTACTCTATAGCGGTTTTTCTTACAGTACATTTAGATATTTCACTCCATAGTTAGAATCCATTCTTGTATTGTTGCTATTGAGTTTATTCATTCTTCTAGAAGCATCACATACCTCAACTGCACCCATCCAGGGTTGCAGGTTTGTAGCAAACTAGAAGACAGAAACATAGTTCATTGCTCTGAATCCATTGTTGCTGGACAGCAGGAAAGTTCACACAGCTCCAGCATCTAGAAGACAGAGATCAAAAGTTATATATACAGGTTTTTCATCTCTTTCCTTCTGGTTTCTTGGTGGATTGTTTCCACATGTTGGAAGACAAGTGTTGGGTTGTTCCACTGCCCCTCCATAATATACTAGTAGGTTATGTAGTAGAATCAGCTTGACCGTTAAGTAAACACTGCCTGGTACTGCCTTTGGTATGCACTAATACTGATAACACTGGTTCCCAGGACCTTCAGATGTGGGAAGGGTCACTGTGGATCTTATGCTCACTTACTTTCTCTTTGCCTTCAGACCACTCACTAAGGTTATTACATGTATTACATACCAAATAAACAGCAATCAAGGAAATGTATTATTTGTGAGTAAATTCTGATCCTGACAACAAGAGTATCTATCCTTCTTCTCATTTTGGTAGGCAGGAACCATTTACCTTCACACCAAACCCACATTGTGCTGAAGTTATTTTTTCTCTCACATGTGCAGCACTGAAAGTGTATAAACCAGAAGTCTCATTTTGTAATAACAGCATAACCCTACCAATGCTTTTGGGTAGAGTATAAAGCTCTCTGGCCATGATAAGCAGGTAGCAAACTTTCTTTTCAGGGTTCCTGTGGCACTTCATCCTGGATCTGTTCTGCTGTCCTGTAGTCATTTCCTCTGCCAACTTGACTTCTCTCTTCTGCAGGTTATGTCATATTTTTAAATGTTTACCAGTTGTTTATGGATTTGTAGGGGAAAAAACTTCAGTGTCATTATGCATGCTTCTTTAGTGGCCACAGTTATTTTCAATTTCCTTAAAACGTGAAATTTACTGGGGTCATCCTCTAGGCACAGGTGGCCATCACAGACATGTCTTTGAGCTGTTTATAGCCTGACTCGTCCAATAGTCCAGGCAGATCATTTCTCATTGCCTAGCCTGATGATGATTTCTTTCTCTTCTGGTTTCAGGTAAGGTCAGCTTGGCGCAAGATCTTGCCATCTGATCACCATGGCTTTGCAGCACTTGCTTTTTCCCCTTTCCTTTTCCCCTGGATCCAAGACAAGAGTAATCTTGGATCACAGGCTGAGAATTCTGTCCTTTTATGCCGTTGTGTACTCTTCTCAGCTTCTGCTGAGGCTTTTCTCCCAGTAATCTTCTTGCTTTGGAGCTCTCTTGGGAACTTTCAAAGGCCTATACTAGTCTCTTCTCTCATAGGGACTGCTTAAGCTTGTTTGCTGTTTTGCTTGTAAAGGCCATCATTTTGTAGACTGTACAGGAGCAGGGCTTGTTGTTTGTCTGTAAGTATGCTGCAATAGATTGAAATCATGCAAACAAGACCACTATAACATTTTCACATCCTGTTTCTTTTGTAGACATTTGGATGACCTTTGTAAACCATTTCTACATAGATTACTTTTCCTGATCACATAGTTGAAGCTTTTGAGGGTCCATAGTTCATTTTCTCTTTTCACCATGGGTGTGCTTGGGCAAAAAACAAGCTTCTGTTACTTAATGCCTTCGTCTTGTGTTTACTGTTGCTGAGCAATCAGATAGAAAAGTGGCTCCACTCTATAATTTACAGTACAGTTTCAAGTATTATCGGTTCAATAGATGTCACAAGCACCAAACTTGGAATTAAGCATGGGGTTCTATTAGGCATGATCCATTATATATACCTTGCTATATACGTCAGCTTCACAGAGAGAACTCTTTACATTTTCTAGTTGCAGAACTTATAAACTTACATGGACTTTATCTGTGACATTATTCATACCTATTTCATTATTTACATCTCATGCTTATTTTATTTTTATACACTTATTTACCACATTTGGTTTTATGAACTTATTTAGATTTTAGACTGTTCCTATCTTGGTTTCTGCTTTCTGTGCATTCATTACTACTGTTCATACCTAAAGATGATTCTCTTCATGGCTTGCACACACCTTTATGGGGGCATGGCCTGTCTCTCACTTTTTCTCCAGTCATATTTCATTCCTTTTGGAATCCATTTCACATCTTTCGTGAGGGTAATTGAAGCCTGAGCCAAGCAGGTAGAGTTGATTCATCCTTGTTTCTTTCTTTCAGCTGCATATAGTTTTATAGCAGCATCATATCCTTGCAGTTCTGTCAGTCAACCTTGGTAGCTTCAGATGTTTTTCTTCTTTCTTTTTTTTCCACAGCTGGTTTTCTGGGTATTAGTGTCCTTTTGCTTTCAGCTAGGCTTCAAGCTGGACCAGTTGCATATTTACTTATTTTTTAGCAGTTTTTGAATCTCAGGATTTTTAACATGGGAGAATGAGCAGGCACCTTTGTAATTATTTGGGCTATTTTATTAAGTTAGACCCACACACACACACACACACAAGCACACACACACACACTGGGGAGGAACATAAATCTCTTAAGGTATAAACACATATCTTATATATTGTGACTTAATATTTCATGTAAGGCATTGTGCATCTTACCTCATATTTGCATCTTCATCAGACTCTTTCATATTCATCTTAGCAAACATTCACTAAGAGGCATCTATACAGTCTAACTCTTGGAAGGATTTGATTTATATGTCCTCTGTCTGCGCCAGGCACAGAGACACTTGAATCATTACAGAAATCCATGGAAAATAATATTTTTTTCCACAGATGTTTACCTATCTAGATAAAAAAATGTATATTCACTGTAGCCTAGTTAATATTGAGAGCAGTGGTTCTTTCTCCCTCTCCCTTGCTACCATTTTTTGGGTATGGAAACAGCATCAGCATTCAAATATTTATTTAAATAGTCAATTATTTATTCATTCATTCATTCATTCATTCATTCATTCATTCATTAAAGACTTCTGGAGACTAGGATTCAAATCCCTGCTCAGATACTGGGTGGCCTTGGGGAAGTCACATCTGAAGTGACTTCAAGGCACACAACAACAAAATGATGCTGACAGGGACAGGTTCTTTCTAGCCATCATGTCTCTCCCCCTTGAAAACTGACTTATGGTGATCCTGAACTGAACCGATCATCGTAAGATTTGTTGCCTTTGCCTTTCTCTAAGGCTGAGAGAATGTGACTTTCCTGAAGTCATCCAGTAGGTTTCCATGGCTCAGTATGGGTTCAGACCTTGGTCTCCAATGTCATAGTTTGGGTGTACATGCCCACTTGCCACTGTTTCCCTTTTGTCAGGGACGCATAGCTGAAGGTTTGCTGGTGCTGAAACTGCTGCCTTGCTGAAACTACTCTCTTGGCATCTGCAGCTCCCTCTGCTGCCACATCCCTGTTGCCGCTTTTGTTGGTGGTCTCCAGCAGCAAGGCTTCCCGGATCCCTCTGAGGGCTACACGGCCCCCCAGAGATCTCCAGAGGCCAGGTTGAGAACCACTGATCAAATCCAGGAATGTTTAACCAGCAAATGTAGTGGGCCAACTATACTTTGGTCATTTGTTTAATATTTCTCTGTGGGACTCTGTTCTCCCTAACTCCTTTGTTTTGGCTAAGTTGGCTATATACTCATACTAGATGGTAATATCTGCGCTCTCAATATTTTGCTGTCTGACTCACAGACATTATACTTTTCACTCTAAACAACACCCTTATTTCCTTAACATTCAGGCTTTGGGAGCTTAAATTTTGCAAAATATGTCACAAATTAGCATCAGCATGTAAGAACAAAATCATGACGATTATACTTGCGCTGATTTTTGAAAATAGTAAGTTGGGATCCAGGGCAGCTAAAGGTATAAACAGGCACTAAGTGGCATGACTTGAAGTAAAACCCAGTCAATTGGGCAACATGACAACTACCCTTTCTGCTTTTTTCCTCATTGTTCTTCTCTCTTTCCACCATCACCATTTATTCATACTTTCTTTCCTGTCCTCCCAGGTAGGAAAGATATCAGGCAGCAGAAATTCCCAGTTTCATTTTTTTCTCAATGTGTACATACCTGAAACCAGGGACAATCCATGCACATCTGAAACCAGAATCGCATCAGAAGGAGAATATTTTTTTTTGTAAAATCTAACCCCAGAATACATCTATTTGGTGTTTTACAAAAAATATATGCAAGGATAATCCCCACTCCAAGCTGTCCAATAGTGTCAGGCTGGAACTCAGTGAACAATTTTTAAAGACCTTCTGTACCCAAAATTCTGCCTTATATAGGGGACTTCTCAGGTTTTATTAGTAAAATAACACTTCTGAGGTGTTACTACAGATGTGAGATCTCTTTACACCAGTATACAACAAGAAGAGGATTTGACTGTCATCCAACAAACTTTAGACAGGAGAGAAGTAAGACATCCTCCTGCTCACTCTCTGGCTGAAACAAGTCTTAACAAAAAACTACTTTCAGTTTGAGAACAATTTTTATTGACAGATAAAAGGAGCACCTGTGGAATGTTCTATGGCCCCAGCAGTGGCCAACTGGTACATGGAAAGTTTTGAAACTGAGATCACTTGTCCTGAAAGTAGGATCACAGAACAAGTGGTATTTGGGGTCAGATGATTTTTTTACAATTGGAGGTGGAATGAAATTGCTCTCCTGGATTTCCATAAATGGATAAATTCTAGGAACACCCGTATAGAACACGATAATTCAGCAACTCACTTTTTAGATTTAAAAGTAAAAAAAGCAGTAGATCGCCTTACAACCTCCCTATATAGAAAACCCATAGATGCCAACACTTATTTAAGATTTGATAGCTCACATTCCAGATTACTTATATGTAATCTCCCCTATGGATAATTCCTTAGATTAAAATAAAACTATTCCAATGCAAGTAAATTCAAAAAACTTGAACAGAAGCCTGTATGTTGACGTATCAACTAATTGACAGAGGGCTTCCAGGGTTTCCATAAGGCATTTCAAATACCACATTCTGAACTACTTAAGAAATGAGATAGACCACAATCTAACCATCACAGTCTCTCTTTCAGTCATATTACCAACCCAGTCCAACACGTGCCAGGTTGTCAAGAAAAAACCCAGATTTCATTCCAAAGAAGCAAAAACATTAGAGATATTTTGTTGAATAGCAATTTCAAGGAACAGAAGCAAGCATCTATCAACACTCTGATGAAGGCAACCAGACCAAAGAACACCATCCCTGTGGCTGTTGCATCTGTCGCAGATATACTTCCAAGATGACTGAGTGCACAAACTGCATTAACAAACAGAGGTACACTTTGGCTCACTTTACCACTTGCAATAGCAGTTTTGTCATCTGTGTCATATAATGCAAGTGTCTAAAAATGTATGTGGGAAAGTCTGTTTTGCCTGTGTTCCATGCTGCCAAGTGTCTAGATTTCATGGTCCTGTAGGCCTAGTGCAGAAACAGATATGCTCTCACGTAGAGTCTCCCTCTACTTCTATTACTATTACTATTACTATTACTATTATTATGGAAGAGTATGCATCCATAGAGTATATTTTCTAGTTCTTTGGGGTTGACTTGTGCCTACTCTTTCAAACATCAGTATCTTGTAAATGTTGTTGAAGTTTGGGGACAGATTTTGGCTCCTAATGCAGGTGAAAACCATGTATTGATTACTTAAAGAAAGTTAAAATAAAAGCAGTTTTTCTCTCCATTTCTACACATTGCAGCTTTTGGCCTATCCACTCATAGCTAAAAAGCATTCTTTCCTGATAATCAAGCTTCAGCTGTCTGAATTGCAGGCCGGGCCTCTCATCTTGAGCTCTGCTGAAGAGCTTCTTTAATTAACCATTATACCACAGATGTTATTGATTTTTTTTTCCAAATCTGGTTGAAACATCATTGTGCTGGATCATCGCCAAGGCTAAGGCCTCAATTTTTTGTGTGCTGCTTTTTACTCCTTCTGCATACCTTATTAGTCTCTATGTCTGTTAAGTGCAAGCCATAGTATTAACTCAGAAAATATGAAATTGATTTTTAGCCTTGCAGCTCTGATCGACCAGCTTCTAATTTGGAATCTGAAAACCTTGAGCTGTTCTGGGGGCTGTGGGACTACACGCTTTCTAGAGGTAAGATCCTGTACACTTCCAATTTGCTTTTTATTTTCAAGCAGTACAAAGCCGGCAGAATATAACTGCTGGCGAATAATGATATTATCTATTGCATACTGTATTTCTCTAACAGGGCAACCATTTTTGGGGTAAGCCTGCTGGACTGTTTTGTTGGATACAAAGTAATAAGAGATTTACACAGCAATTCTGTGCATGCCTATTCAGATCACGAAAGAGACTTACCTCGTGGTAAGTGTGTTACATGGGATTTACTGTTTAGGTCAGTTGTGCTACCCAATTCCATAGAAACAGGATACGCAAAACAGGCACTGTTACATGTACTCTCTTAAGTTAAGGCCTTAAGAGCTACTATATGAGGCCACAAGCTGCTAAGGTGAAGCACTAGTGACTAATATTAAAAATGGCATAAATCCATGCCTCCTTGCTGGTAAGAGTTTCTGTAAGAACAAGCAGAATCATAAAAAATATATGTGCCAATATTGGGATATTGAAGAAGAAACCAGTGATCAAAATCCGTGCAGTACTTTTGAAGTGTGCAAAAGACTTTGGGCATGCCCAGTATGTTTTCACTCCTCCCCCCTCAAAATAATAGCATTCCATGTCATGTGGAGAACTGCTAATTAAGAAGCATAAGCCCAAAGCCTCTTTGAATGCAATGTTTTCTCTATCGTTGTACTACTTCATCTGAGTTTGTTAAAATCTTCAATGAGAACAAGTTCCTACATCAGTGGTGGTGAGGAAGATTGTATCATTTCCAGAGTACCATATAATAGGTTTAAGCATTGCAATGGAAATCTTCCAGGACCAGTGGCTTGTGGATAACATAATAACATATGTTCAGCTCTATTGGATCAGATCCAAAACTGATCAAGTCCAGCATTCTCTTCCCTCAATGGACAACAAGACACCTACGGGCAACCCTCAAGCCAATCATGGTCATCATAATCCCTAGAAAGTAATGTTTGACAGCCAAACTACCTCATATGCTGGAGGTGATACAGAGTCGTCTCGACTAATAGCCATTGATAGGCTTATCACCCAAGACATCTTTGAATGCAAGTCTGTTTTTGAACAGATATGCAACATTTTTAAAAAACCCACAATAATATCTCCAAGCTGGGTAAATGGGCAATAAAACTGCAATCAAGATTCAGTGTTAGTAAGTGAAAAGTGATGCATACTGCTGGTTTATACTAGTACTGGTGCCAGACATGTGTTTATCCATGGGTTTATTCTACTCATGTGGCTACAAACCCTGTAGTCTAATGCATGTCTATTAATTCCTGTTTGTGAATCATGTTATCATATATAGTAACAGTGAACTCCACTGCTGTATTTGTGCTGTCAAAAGAGGTCTAGTGAGAACCAAAAGGGAGATATCAGCATGTTTGAATGAACCCCAAATGACTGCAGAAACAGGAAAAAAAAAACCATCCTAAGGGTGGAGGAAGGATCCTCAGCAAGGACTGAGCATACTTGTTGGCCAAGGAATGGTGAATTTTATTGCTTCTCTCTCTCTGTATTCATGCACCTGTCTATCTGTCTGCCTACAATGCCATATAGATGTATGAGTGGGTGAATGGATGGAAGAAACACTGACATGACCATTCCACACTACAACATTTTATTGCAAGTACTACTTGTAATACTCCAACCTCAAACGTTTGCTTCTTGCATTGATTGTTTAAACCAGATAAATCAGCATTTCATTTATCGAAGTCTGAAGTGAAGATAGAATGATTCCCTCTGAACTTGCATATCTGTGTCTTCAACCTTACCTGGAAAAGTCCCATTATCTACAGAACTATTTTTAACATGTTACTCTGCCAGGAAAAGCCCATGATAGGTTTGCCTTAGGGTCACTGTAAGTGAGACATGAAGGCACACAACAGCAGCAGCAGCAGCAGCGGCAACAACAACAACAACAATGGAGAAAGCGGATGGAGAATCTCACGATACTGAAGCCCAGGAGCATCCAAGGAAGCTGAACGATGGGCAAAACAAGGTTTATTCAATGAAGGACTTTTAAAACCATGCCATAACTGTAGTTAGTGGTAGTCACCAACCTGGATAGCTTTTAAAAGAAATTAGACAAATGTCTGGAATGAGTGGCTATATGTTATTTCCAATATCTGGGGGAGTATGCCTTTGAATGCCCATTGTTGTGGAATGCAAGTGAAAAGAAACTGTTCCACTTATACCCTGCTTGTAGGCTTCCTTTAGGCGGCTAGTTGGCTACTGAGGGAACAGAATACTGGGCTAAGAAAATCTTTGTACTGATCCCTCAGTGGTCTTGCCCTGTTATTATCTTATGTTCCTATTTCCAAACAAGTATGCACAGGACTTCATAGGACTTAATGTTCATTGCCTACATTCTTCAATTATGTCTCTGCATGGATTTTGAACTCAAGGATTAATGCTGCTGTCTTACCTATGAGGGAGCCCCACTGAACTCAGTAGTAGACATATGTAAAAATGCCCTGTAAGACAATCAGGTAGGCCCCAGCATTCCTAATAAGATTTCTATGAGTTTAGTGACACGTTACTTAAACATAATTTGAGGTTTTTAAAATACAGCCATGGTGCCTCTTGACCTTTAAAAAAAAATCACATGGAGCAAAAAGGTAGAGAAACATGTTTATTTACACTGCCAAATCCCCCGTTCCTTCCTACACCCGGTAGTTCCTTTTTACAATGAGGAACTCATGCATGTCGCTTTCATTCTTCAAATAAGAGCTAGACAGGGCTACTTGAGCTAAAGAAACAATGACCTCCAGTCTATCCTATGCTTCAGCGATAAACAACAACGGAGTCCTCTTGACAAACTCTGACATGAAGAGTGGAATCTCGCAGCTCAATATGTCTGCCGAACATAAGTTAGAAAAAGAAAAGATCATCTTGTAAACAATTAATTAATGTTTGCCATGAATTATCATTTTTTACTTCCTTCTCGAGAGGCTCAAAGGGAATAAAAAAACGCATTTTTGCAGGTGGTGGCATTCAAACGAAGGGCAATCAAATGTTTGAGAGCAGGGGCGCAGCGCTTGGAGTCTCTAACAGTGAATGATGCTAGGATTAGAGCACAGCAGGGGGTTGAGGGCTTCAGGTGTGAAGCTTAATGTTTGTGATCAGCAAAAAAAAAAAAGTCTTGAATTTATCTAAACTGCTCTTCTGCTAACAGTACTTCTAGCACATAAATGTTCTGAAAGTGGCAAGTGTTCTCATTGCTCTTCTAAGGCAAACATGATCTGCATTTGAAAGGCACATCCCTCTCGCCTAATTTAGAATGTGCATCACAAAGAGTTAGATGATGACCCCAAAACAGATCTCTCTCTCTCTCTCTCTCTCTCTCTCTCTCTCTCTCTCTCACACACACACACAGAGGCCAGGCAAATAATTCATAATGATTTATATTGTAAAGGGATGGATACTCTGTCATAGCTATGCAATAAGCTGTTATTTCTATTAACTCTGTAAAAATGGAAAACTATACAAGTGTTTTATACAAAAATCAGGGGAAGTATGCCATATACAGCCGTCTAAGTGGTTTTGATCAGGCTTTAAAGTCTTTATATTACACACTTTTCCTGATTTTGCAGTTCCCCACACTTTTTACCAAGTTATTGGAAATAACTGACTATAATGTAACAAAGTTCTCATTCTGCCTTTTTTCATCTTTGTTATGCAAGAGGCTTCACTTCAGGAGCTCAGTCCCAGTTCTTAGGAATTTCCTGCCTCTCTTAACTTATGAATTTCCCTTATGTCCCACATCTATCTAGGCACTACTTAATTTATTATTTCTTGCTGCTGTTGTTATGTGCTGTTAAATCATCTCTAAGTTATGGCCACCCTATGAAGGGGAGACTTCCAAGAGACCCAGTCGTCTGTTGCCCTGCTCAGGTCTTGCAAACTGAGGGTTGTGGCTTCCTTAACTCAGTCAATCCATCTGCAGTGCACTCTTCCTCTTTTCCTATTTAGTATTATCATCTTTTTTAATGAGTTGTGTCGTCTCATGTTATGCCAAAATACGAAGAACTTCCTGATAGTAAGAGCAGATTGACAGTGGAATGTGCTGCCTTGGAGTGTGGTGGAGTCTTCTTCTTTCGAGGGTTTTTAAACAGAGGCTGGATGGCCATATGTCAGGAATGCTTTGACTGTGCATTCCTGCATGGCAGGAGGTTGGACTCAATGGCTCTTGTGGTCTCTTCCAACTCTATGATTCTATGATAGCCTCAGTTAATTCATTTTTGTTTCTAGTGAGCGTTTAGGGTTGAATTGTTCTCAGATTGATTTATTTGTCTTTTTGATGGTTATGAGACCCAGTATACTATAGTGGTTTAAATGTTGGACTACGACTTTGGAGACCAGGTTTGATTTCTTGCTCAGCCACGGAAACCCACTGGGTGGCTTCAGGCGCATCATACACTCTCAGCTCCAGAAAACCCCACCATAGGTTTGTGTTAGGGTTTCTGTAAGTTGGAAGATATACAACAACAATAGTACCATAGTAGTTTGAGTGTTGGAGTAAGACTCCAGAGCCATTTCTGCACTAGACTGTTATAGCACTATGATTCCACTTTCAACATCCTATGGAATCCTGGGGTTTGCAGTTTCGGGAGGGGCCGCCTGGATTCCATACCTCAGGATTCCATAGGATGTTGAAAGTGGAATCATAGCACTATAACAGTCAAGTGCGGAAATGGCCCAGAGGCAAGGGTCCAAATCCCCATTTGGTTATCGAAACCCACTAGGTGATCCTGGGCAAATCACAATCACTCAGCCTCAGAGGGCAGCAAGGGCAAACCCCTTCTAAACAAATCTTGTCAAGAAACCCCATGATAGCTCTGCCTTAGGGTCACCATAAGCTGGAAAGGACTTGAAGATACTCTCCTACAAGTACCATGTCTCAAAAGAGCAGATATTTCTGTTTGTTAGCTTTCTTTGCTGTCCAGCTTTCACATCCAGAAGTTAGATTATATATGTTTTGAGCAAATATAAGATGAAGAAATTCTCATTTGGGATAGAAAATCAAACTGATATGTAATCTGATCCACAGATTTTCTGATCATGGTATGAAGCTATTGACAGTCAGTTGGCAGTCTTCCATTCATTCCAATGGAGGTGACAACTATGCTCATGCACTTTTTTTGTACAAGTAAAGCTGCCCCTTCCACTGAAGTGAATGGCAGTCTGAGGCCATTTCCGCACAACAAAGCTCTTCTGCATTGTCTCGCTGCAGTCCCGGGTCCAGAAGGGGGCGCTTCAGCAACGCTCCCCTCTGCACCTGCTCAGTCCATGCGGAAGAGAACACAATGGTACCAAGTCTTCCTTCCTCAGCACAGCTGGGCTTTTTCCATTGCTGCGCTATGGAAGGAAGCATCGCCAATGCGCTTCCGCATCTTCTGCATGGCCAGAAGTGACGGGAGCACCGTGCAATCACAGGCATGAAATGGATTTTTTCCGCTTTGCAAAAACTGTGCAAGTGCGATGCTCCGGGACAGGATGGCAGCGGGACAGCGAAGACATCATGCGGAAGCGCGACCTGCCAACCGCTGCCATCCTGTGGCAAAAACGCAACAGCGACATTGTGCAGAAAGGGCCTGAATGTAAATGAACTTTGTATCCACACTGGAAAATATATGATAGGGATCTTGATCAGGAACTTTGGCTGTAGACCCTGAAACAATTAGACTAAAGTACTTGCACTTATAAGAAATCTGGCCTCTTGGGTGAACAAAATGCAGGCATTTCAGGCTGCTGCTGATAACAAACAGGACTGAGTACTTGGAGCACACTAGACTTCCTAAATTTATGGCATGACTCATGAGTTGCTCCTTGATCTAGCCATGTTGTGTTAAAATAAGTCCTACCAAATTCCTTAGGATTTATATCCAGATTGGTATGCTTGAAATGATAGCCTGAATGTTTTTGTAAATGGGTTGTAGTGTGTTGATCTTTTCACATAAACTGCACTGTTGTAAGATTGTGCAAAGTGAATTTATCATCATGTTTTACAATGTTGCACTTGAAATACCTCCATATTACACAATGTAAGATTTGGTATTAAGAAGCAATCCTTGGCTTCCAGCAAATGTCCAGGCTGCTTTTCTATGCATGTACAAAGACAGAGGCCCTTTCTGAACAAGGAGATACATCACTGTAGTGTCGTTGTGTCATGAATACATCTGCACGACAAACCGGTTTGATGTCGTTCTGTCGTAGTTCATTCTGCGCATGTTCAGCTCTTATCGCAGTTCACATCGTTATGAAACCAGTGTAATATAAAAATGGAAAAACTCCAATTCAAACCAACCACAATGGTGTCACTGCATTTTTTCCTACATGTGGAAGTGTTACATCGATTCACACCACAGAGGTGGATGTTAAATTGACCAATCAGTGGCAGTAGAGTAGAGGAGGGAGGGGAATAGAAGTTCCAGGAGAATTGACGATGTGGAAGCTATAAATGATTTTTCTCCACTTTACTTCAACAGAAACTGGAGAATGTGCAGATAGGAATTGGGATAAGTCAGAGTAAAAAACACCACTCATAAAACGCGGTGAAACGCTCCTCCACTCTAATGCGGAAATGGCCAGAGAGAGAGAATAGTACCTAGGGAAGTTGCTTTATACTAAGTAACAGGTCCATCTATCTCATTGTTCAATACAGCAGTATTGCCTAACCTTGAGAGAGAACCTGCTCTCTCTCTTCGAATTTGGAAAGGATCTCCAACAATACGACTATGGTATAGGCTCAGTGACAGAGTAGGCAGGGTCAAAGATAACTTGGTGGGGCCAGCTTAAATTGTGACATTTTCAAAGCATAGAAAACACAGCTCAGACTTAGCCGTAGTATTTGCCAAGTAGAGTTTGGTTGTATAAAGGATTTTTCTTGCCTACAGACCACAACTGAATTCCACGCAACAGCTTTACTGCCTGCAAAGCAATTCTCAGTTCTCTGTAGAATATTTAAATGGGAAGTAGCTCCAATTACTGTTTAGGGGAAATAGCAAGGGCATGTGGGCCAACGAGCAACTGTTCCAGGCCATAGCAACCTTTTCTAGCCCTATGTAGAGCACTAGATCCCATTGGATCTTGAAAGCTAAGCAGGATCAGGCCTGGCTAGTACTGCCAATGAATGCAAGATGCTGTAGGCTATATTTCAAAGGAAGGAATTGACAAAACTGCTTCTGAATATTCCTTGCCTAGGAAAACCCTATGAAATTCATGGGATCACCATAAGTCAACAGGAAACCTGAAGGAGCATTTATATACAAACGCAGAGCTGTCAGCAATTCTTCTATATGCCAAGCTAGGCCTTGAACTTCATGTCACTTTGAAAAATCCTTTGTTTGTCACTGTGCAGTATCTACTAATGCTCTGATCTGCACAATATTTTTCCTTGATAACCATGTGGATTTCTACACATTGTCATGATAGACTTTAGAAATCTGGATTTGTGTCTTGAAAAAAAGAAAATGACAACAACATGCCAATCCTGAAGTTGTTTATTCTCAGTTCAATTTTCTTGACATTACTGGAACCTCCAAGAAAATTGCAGTTCTGCATACACTTACCAGGGAGTAAGTCTCATTAATCTCAATGCACAGGGCTAATTTCTCAACAAATATGGAAAAGACTGAACTGTAAATGTACAGTAGGATTAGGGATGGAAGCCCTATGGCCCTCTCAATGCTGAACTGCAATTCCCAGTGTACCTCATCATTGGCAATGCTGGCCAGGGCTAATGGTACTTGCAGTCTAACTGATTCTGAAGAGGCTGCATGATTTCCACCTTTACCTTTGATGTTCAAACTTAGAAAAATATTAAACTGCCTTGTCTTCTTATGATTATGCTTGGCTACTACAGCTTTTACTTATGAGGAGGATGTGTGTAAGTAAAGATCAAGGACCTCAACAGTTACATTAAGAATACTTACTTGAAAATATTAGGGGAACCTGAACAATTTGATCTTTGCAAATTTCCTCATCTTTTGAACTAATGTAATGATCAGAATTTAGCTATATACCAGTTTTTTTATTTTTCCAAATGTTGTGATAAAGTTCTCAGTAGACAGTTTTAAACGTATTGAAATATCTATTTAAAATGCTATTTTGAGAGAGCGTGCTTCTAAAAATCAAACTATATGTTTAAACACATATTTTGATCCTCCCCCCCATGCACAATTCATGAAATTAAGGGAACAGAATTAAATTATGGGTTAAAAAAGTGACACAGACCACAAATAGGCAGGCTAGCCCTGTGTAAAATGTGCCACTGAATGCCATTTTGCTTTGGGATTTAAGGCCCTAAAAGTGTAATCCCTTACACTGTGCACTCAAACAAAATCAGTGGACTTTGAGCGTATGTATGTGTCTTCAGGTTGCCTGCCTTATGGTGACCTCATGAATTTCATAGAGTTTTCCTGGGCAAGAAATCCCCAGAAGTGGTTTTGCCAGTTCCTTCCTCTGAAATATAGCCTACAGCACCTGATATTCATTGGCAATCTTCCATCCACGTACTAACCAGACCTAACTCTGCTTAGCTTCCAAGATCAGATGGGATCTGGTGCTTTCAGGGTATGTAGGCTGTGGATGGTGGACTTTACTCTCAGGTAGATGAATATAGAATTGCTGCTAAACATACCCAGTTATAGTCAGTGCACTAATGTTTCATCTTTCATTGTTATGGTTTGCCTATTTTTAAAAAGCAAGAATGAAAAAGTACATGTGATGAAAGGGGTGTACAGTATTGTGTTTCCATCCTTCCTCCTTTTCTTTTTCTTCTTCCTCTTCTTTTTTCTCTCAGGTTGCTTATATTTTTTTCCCTTTCCCTTTTCTCACCTCCCCAATGATAGAATACTTTTAGTAGAAGACCCATGATTATTTCATTATCTGTGGAAACGGAAAGCTGCTTTCCCCACAACCCACACTGTGGTTGTGCCAGAGCCTGGCGGCAGCCTGAGAGGGAAGCCGTACTGAGCCCTGGGACTTGCCCCTGCCAGTCAGCTGCTGTTTGAACTAAGCCCTGACTGCAAAATCAAAAGTGGACCCAAAGAAAGCTGTAAACAGTGTGCAATGAGCCTTCTGAAGGCAGCTGATGCCTCATTTGGGGTGACATGTTGTGGCTGATGAGTGTGGATGATGTGGGGTTTTCGATAAGTGCCTCATCAGTATCCTCATCATGATCGTGTTGCTCAGCCACGGCGTGTGCCCTGACTTGATTGTAATTGCTTGAATCTGCTCCTGCTGCTCAGGAGCCCACAGTAATATGCAATAAAACAGCAAGAAGGGAATGTTAACCATCTGAGTTCTGACACGGCTGTTTTGCAGTTCAAGCGCTCCGGAAAGATAGATGGTGAGATAGATCTCGTCTCTGCACATTTTAAGAAGCATCTCTACAGTACTCTATGTACACACCACGTGCATCTGATAATATTTAATGCATTCATAGGACTACATGTTTCTTAAAAGACTGAAAATAACATTAAGGTATTTTGCTGAGAGCTTTCTTTGTGAAGTCAATAGGATCCTTTGGCCCATTCATTTGAAATGCATTGTATTCATTCATGTTCTGCTTCCTCGACTAATATGTATTATGCAAACGTGTCTGGAAGGAACTCAAAATCAATCCATGTGTCTGTCAGTAACATCTTCCTTGCACTTCCATGTCATCACTCATCATGAAATTCCCTCCAGTGTATTCAATGGACCTTACACCCAGGTGAGTCATGTCAAGGCCTCCAGCCTACTCAAAAGTCTACTCCATAGAATTTAGTTTGAAATTTACTTCCAAGTAAACATGGTTAGGTAAATTTGTTTAAAAGTTTAGAAATTTCATTTTCTTTCTTAAATTTATTAGGATCAAATACACTTTGGAGCAAATATCCAGTATTTTTTTTCTCCATTTGTTATTATGCAAAGGGCATGCAGCAGCCTAATCCTTTCTTCATTATTGACCGTTGTACAAAGGTAAATTCCATGCCTAGGGATAATTAGGAAAGGAATTGATCATCAATCATCAATACCATAATGTCTAGGTATAAACCAATGGTGCAAATAGGGTCCCAAATCCTGTTGGTGAAGTACAATGGCATATGTCAGACTTACACCATAGCAATTCATTTTTTTGGTTGTTGCAGGAGTCAGGATTCTTTACCAACTGCACAATGACAAAATCCCTACCCAACCTCCTTTTAAGTGATGCAGCCCTCCAGTATCCAACTATTTTCTTGTAGCTGGATGTACCATCAGGATGTCATCTGCAGGGACCTTCTTGGGACCCCAGGGGTGTCTGTAGATACCTATTGTTTTGTGCTTGTTACAGGTAAATAGCTAGATACATCTGCACTAATCATCCCATTCTTCAACAACACAAAAGCAGTTGTCTTGAAGGCTGTATCATTTAAAAGGTGTGGTTGGGATTGGTAGCACCAAGAGACAGAGCTTCCAAGATGTAGTTACATTCAAGAGATATGTCTCCTGATCCAGGGTTCTTATTGGGGTGTGTGCTTTATTTATTTAACTTTTGTGTGCTTTTAAAATAATTTATTTTAATGTGATTTTAATTATTTTGAAAATTGTATTGTTAGGTTTTAACTGATTTCTTCAGTCCCACTTTAGGAGAAAGACAGCACATAACTAAATGAATAAATAAATAAATACAGCCCCTGTTGGAGTATTGTGTATAGCTCTGCTAGAACTGTGAGTCATCCCATGAAGCTGAATGATAGGAGGCTCAAGATACACAAAAGGAAGTACATTTTCACATTATGCAAGGTGTGAAACCATGGATTTTGCTACCCAAAGACATCATGATGGGCACCAATGTCAGTGGCTTTAAACTGGATTTAAGACAAATTCATGAAGGATAAGCCTATCATGATTTCTATATACTACCTTCATGATAAAGAATTATGCCTCTGAATGACAATTGCTGGGGGGTCAACAGCAGAAGATGGCTCCCATATCACGCTTGTGAACATCTGTGAGGAATAAAAGGACTTGATAAGCCTATGATCTGATCCACTCTCTCGTCTGAGCAGTGTTAGATAAGCTTCTGCTCTGATCCAGCAGAGCTCTTATGTTTTGTCAAGTTATGCTGATTAAAAAAAAAAAACTTTGGCTAGAGCAACAGTTCCTGACAGTCAACAGGAACAGTAAGCAGAATGTATAACTTCCATTGCAAACACTTGAATAGAACTCTGGTGGATAAAAGCAGCTGTGGGAAGGCAGCTGGGCTGATAAAATGATGGGAGGATAAAGGATAACACACTTTTTCCCCTCTTTCTTCACTCACACTCCTGATTCCTGATTCCCTCTGGATGCTAGTATTTATTAAAATATGGCTGTTCGGCTGTATAATTGATGTCTTGGTCTCATATGAATTCCATGCCAGGAGAAAGGCAGGATATAAATTAAATAAATAAATACACAAATGAAGAAAGAAAATATCAGAGGGAAT
Source organism: Cyclura pinguis (assembly GCA_030412105.1). Lineage (NCBI taxonomy): Eukaryota > Metazoa > Chordata > Lepidosauria > Squamata > Iguanidae > Cyclura > Cyclura pinguis. The sequence goes on from CM059599.1 coordinate 344,186,844, forward strand.
GTAACCAAGAATCAAGTTACGTATGATGTTATTTATGTCTTTAGTGCTTGTGTTGCACCGAAGGTTCTTTCCTCCCATTGTAAATAATGGCAGAATGAGAGGAGAAACTGGATTTAGACTAGTTCGCTTCCCTTTAGTCCCAATCCATTTTATTAAAAAATGAACACATCCAAGCAAGGACTGGTAGTATGGGTAACAGTATGGCTGGTTTAGCCTTGAAAAATGCAGAATGTGGACATGAGAGTTAGGCCATTTCCGCACTGCACTGTAATAGTACTATTATTCCTCGTTCAACATCCTGGGGCTTGTAGTTTACTGAGGCCAAAGAGCTTTCTGGCTGAGAATTCTAAAGGCCCCTCTCTAAACCCCAGGATTCCATAGGATGTTGAAAGTGGAATAATAGCACTATGACACTGTAGTGTAGTAATAACCTTAGACTTCATTCAGCATTTCACAATATTATTTAGAATGAATTGTTCAAAAGAGAGCGATCATGGTGTACTAATTTGAGTGTTGGGTTATGATAGTGTCAGCCTAAATCAGAGCTGACTTGAGGTCACATAACAATAATAAATGGAATAATAATAATAATAATAATAATAATAATAATAATAATAATAAAAAATAATGGAAAGCATGATACGTATGTCAATATGGTTGCAATGACTTGGAAACAAAGGCAAAATATTCAGAGTACATGTCATATATATTTGTTTTAAATTTCTGGACCTGATTGTGCTTGCTGCTTAAATTGTCTTAGTAGCAAGTTTTAACACTAATGTTGGGGGACCCTTGCTAGAGACAAAGGTAGACTAGAAATGCTTGTATAAATAAAATAAAAAATGGCTGCTAAGCTTCTGTACTGGGACACAGTTAAGTGCCTGAAAAATAACATTAGTTTGGCAAGTAGTGATCACTAGCTTGAAGAGTTGGCTTCTTGAATCCCAGCCCTTTTATCTCTTCCCTGTTGGATGATGATTTCTTTATGACACATACGTTGCCATTTCTGTCAATGTAATCAAGTCTGTTCACAATTTAAAAGGGATAGACAGTCTTTCTAACCTCAGCAACTGGTTTTGGCCTATAACTTCCATCAGTTTCAGCCAATATGGTCAATGGTAAGGGATTGTAGAAGCTACAGTCTAAAAATATCTGAAGTGCAAAGGCTGATCATAAAACTAAGGTCCTTTTCTCATGGCATTTGCCATACGAAAGGGCACCTGGAGCGTCGCGAGATTGTAAGGAGTGATCTGCATGACGCACTCACAATCACACAACGCTCCAGGGTAGGGCAGGCACTGCTCGTGCATTTTTTCATTTTCGGCTTTCAGCCGAAAGTGGTGCACGATCATGCATTGCTCCAGGGCCCCGCGCGCACTTACCGTGCATGCGGAGCCTCCGGAGCCGCAGCAGTTGCGCTTCCTGCTCCAGCGCAGCCTGGGAAACTCCCAAGCTGCGCTGCAGAAGGAGGAGGCGGGGCTCTTGCACTGCCTGCTCGGGAGCTGGCAGCTCATGCGGAGCTGAAGCAGCGGGGACACGAGAGCCTCTCGCTGGAGGCTGCTTGCAGCAGCGCCAAAAAAAAAGGTAAGGTGGCGGAAGGTCAAAAGACTTTCAGTGTAATAAGCACAGTACAAAGGGTGACAGAGAGAGACTTGGGAAACAGGCACTCTTGCCGCTGCAGTTCAGTTTTTCTCCTCCATTAGCAGCATCAGAGTAATGAGAGAAGAACATTTTATTGTATTTATTGTATCCAGGAATAAAATAAATTCTACTCCTGGGTTTTTTTAAAAAACCTATTCCTGGAAGCTCCCAAAAGTGATTGCCATAAAATAAGGTACAGAGCCCACCAGTACTTTCTTTTGTCCCTGAGCCCCCTCCGCCATTGAAAGTGAATTTCAGCTTAGGCACGTTCAGCTTAATGAATATTGAGGGGTGACATGACTGCACTCTTTAAACATCTAAAAGGCTGTCACAGAGAGGAGACTACAGGTTTGTTCTGTTCTCCTCCAGAAGGTAGGACCAGGTCTAATTATTTTAAGTTACAGAAGGGTAGATTTCAATTAAACATTTGAAGGAACTTCTTGACAATAAGAGCAGTTCAGCAATGGAACCAATTACCTAGAGAGTAGCAGGGTCTCCTTCTCTGGATGTCTTTAAAAAGAGGCTTGACAGAGTTACCTGTTCAAGACAGTCTGGCAGGAGTCCCTCCACTGAGCAGAGGTTTGGAACTGAAGGCCTGTGAGGCCCCTTCCAACTTCATGATTCTATGTCTGCAGCAAGACTGCAATGTGCAATGTCTGTTAGAGAAGCTATAGCCTGAGACAAGCATGGTTCCTCACCTGTAGCTCTTAGACAGAGGGACTGAGGATCCTTGCCACTTTTCAGCTAATTCTGGATTCAGTCTAATGTCACCTCCATCAGCTTCATGTCATTGGAGTACCCAACTTACAATGGTGGCTGAACCAGATAGGCCAAGTTAACATCAACACTCCACTTAAGCATTTTTTTTAAATCTTGAAATTTCAGAATATTTATATAGGAATTGAACAAGGTCTCTTAGTACTTTTTAAGCTATTTATTATAGGTATTCATATACACCCATTTCTCTTAGGGACAAAAACACAGACACTGTCATGTCTGGGTACTTGAGCTTCCTTATATAACATTACATTGCATGTTAGGCATCATTACATCATATTGTATGGCCATCAAAATTTTATACTTTCATAAGGACTTTCATAAGGACAAAACTGAACCTTTATCTCTCTATTCAACCCTTGTATAGAGTTGGCAAAAAGTAACACATGTAAGTACATCATCCTTCTAAATCATTTAACAAAGCTTCTTTATCCATCATATTCCTCCTCCTCCTCCTCAAGTTCCTTCACAATTTGATGTTTCCCATAAATGCTTTCATTTATACAGAATTCTGTCCCTTGTACCATATTCATAATAATCTTAAACATATAAGCTAATTTATAACCCATTCAGGTACATTTTCTCATCTGCCTCTAACAAGCTTCTGTAACTACATAGGTATATAAGAGTTATTCTCCTTGTTAAATCTTAACAGCATTCATAATTACTTAAGAATATCTATTCTTATTAGCCTTAACAGTACAGGCATAAATCAGCATTTTAAGGCAGCATATCAGGCTGCCAGGAACAGTAGCTGTTTAATCAAAACAGTATCTTCTGTGGTAGAAAGATGCTGAAAGCAGCCTGGCTTGGACTTTATCTCAGCCTCTTTTATCCACTCCTTATGCCCACTTAGCTTATCTGTTGACCAGTGAAAACTGACTGGCTCACAGTTGAGTTGTTCACTGGAGATATCTAGTACGCTACCTCTCAATCAATAAAAATACACATCGTTCCATAAACGTGCCTGCAATACGGTAGGAGTCAGTACTCACCTAATGTATCTGTCTCATCCAAGGTACTTGCTGCCATTTATTTATTCTCCAGAATTTACTAGTGCCTTGGCATCTAGAGTACAAGTGCATTTTCTTATCTTTCATTTACGTTCCAGAGCATCTGGCATTCTTCCCAAACTGACCTGTATTGTAGCCAGTTTTCTGTTGGCACACAATCACAATCACACACACATGCCAATAGACACACACCTACAGAACTGCCTCCATTAACTCTCATTAGGTTAAATTCTGTCCTTTAAAGCTATAGGAACAGGAAGAGAAATTCGCAAAAGAATATTCACTAGCCTGTAACAAAATGGCAAGGAAGTTTCAGGGGTAGTTCAGGAACAACGTTTATCTTTATCTCTCCCGTTCCAGAAAGGTGAAGGAGCTGAGCTATCGTAAATGTAAGAAAACAATATAGTATGTGAGTGATTATTATTCTTGTAGCCATTATGTGACATCCAGTTGGCTTTGGTTTATGGTGACCCTATGAAGGAGAGAGACTTCCAAGAGCCCGTGTTATTAATAGGTCTGCTCAGGTCTTGCAAATTCAGACCCTGGGTTTCTTCTCTGAGTCAACCCACCTGTAATGCAATCTTCCTCTTTTCCTACTGCCTTCAACTTTACCAAGTATTATCTTTTCCAAGGTCATGTCAGCTTAATTTAGTCATTTTGGCTTCTAGGGATTGCTCAGCCTTGGTTTTCTAAGTGTTCATTCTTTTGTCTTTTTAGCAGTCCATGGGATCCATAGAACTCTTCTCCAGCACAGTATTTCAAATGAATTGATTTTCTTTCTATCTGTGTGCCTCTTTCTGGGTTCTGCGGGGCCAACTGTAATAGAATATTGCAAATACAATCACAGTTTAAATCCCAATATATATTTTTAACAACAGTACAATAAAGTGTGACACATAGGCCATTTCCGCACTAGACTGTTATAGTGCTATTACTCCACTTTCAACATCCTATGGAATCCTGGGGTTTGTAGTTGTTCTCCTCAATACATAACTGAAAATATTATAAGTTGTTGTGTGTCTTTGCATTGTTTCCAACTTATGATGACCCTAAGTTTTTTCTGGAGCTGAGAGTGTATGATGCACCCAAGATCACTCACTGGGTTTCCATGGCTGAGCAGGGAAATGAACCCTGGTCTCGAGAGTCATAGCCCAATGCTCAAACCACTAGACGATGCTGGCTCTCTGAAGATACTACTACTTTATTCAAGGTGAAAAGGGTCTACTCCTTAACTGTGGCAATGGCACGTCCTGTCCTGCTCTACCTCTCTAGAACTCAGCTAGGAAGTACAGCCCCTTCCTCAGTGCCTCAAATAACTCAGGGCCAAACCAATAACTCACAAAGGTTACATCAGCTTTCTTCACTGTTCACCTTTCACAAGTATACATAGGAATTGGAAATATTATGGCTTGATTGATGCTGACTTTGATATTCAACGATTTCTCTTTACACCTGAGGACCTTACCTAGGTCCTTCTTAGTTTCCCTTCTGAGTGTTAGTCTTCTTTACAATACCTCCTTCTTGATTAATGACTGAGCCAAGCTCTCTCTCTCTCTCTCTCTCTCTATGTATATATATGTGTGTGTGTGTGTGTGTGTGTAAAAATCTTTAACAATTTCAGTGTCTTCATCTCAAAAATAATGGCCATAGAATATTTATGAAATTGTAAAATTTCATAAATATTCTACGGCCATTATTTTTGTTTTCTTAATATTCAGCTGTAGCTCAGCATTTGTACTTTTTTCCTTATTTCTATATTCAAATACTACTTATAGTGTTGGGGGGGACCAACTATAAAGGGATCTTCCATATATGTAGGGGTTCAGTTTATTTATTTATTTCATTGTATTTTGAAGCCACCTTTCTCACAAAATTGGGACCCAGTTCCAGAACCCTACCCCCGTGAATAGTGAAAAATGTGAATGATTGCATTCCATGTTATTAAGCAGCAGTAATATGCATGCAGATGCTTCAGGGTTGCTACTATTTTATGTATGGGGCGCAATGCTCCATGAAATTGCAGATCTGTAGGTCACACATATGAAGAATCCACTGTATACTATTTGAGAAGCTCCAGTTTTGGGGTGAGGCACAGAGAGCTATACAATTTGGAGGGTTTTCTATAAGCTAAGAAGAGTGGGATGAAGTAGTCTCTCTTGGGTCATCTGATATCAAACAGTACATTTGGCTGTCTGGTGGAGTGTTTCAGGTCTGTCCCAATGCATGATAAACCTTCATATTTTAACTAAATCTAATACTATAAACACCATAGGCCAGTATGACCTCTTACTAACCCCCTCCACACTTTGTCTCGTTCTTGGAGCAGTGGAATAAGTGAAGCTATGCATACTGTTGTCTTTTTATTTAAAGCTTGTTGTTGTATATCATTTCAATATAAACTGCTTGCCTGGAATTCTCAATAAGTGATTATACACTTATTGGACTAAATCCAATTGTAAGTCCCAATTACAGCAGATTCATTGGATCACTGGAAACTTGGGAAGTCAATATGTATGTAAATACCATTGATTCAATGAGCCTCCTTTAATTGGGACTAACAGTTGGATTTAGCCCATGAACCGATATAAACAAGGCATTTTGGATGTCTTCCAAGTAAATTTGTTAGGGAAAAGTTGTGAAAAGTGGGTTAATTAGGGTTTCATTAACAGTGGTTTCTAATCAACGTGTTACTATCTCCAGAAATATAATCTAGATTTAGATTTTGATCTTAATGAACTAGTTACATGTTGTTCCCAAGTACTATCAAGATAAGGGGGAGTAAATCAGCCAGCATTTTCCCAGAGTTTGGTGAAACAAAAAGTTTTCTTTTTCTTCAAAGCTCAGTTAAAAAGTATAGACAGAAGCCAAGGGCAGAAGAGCACGTCATGTATGACAGCAATGTCTCCTAAATTTGAACTAAACCACTCCTTCAATACAAGCTGACTATCTAAAGATGGGGCAGGAAGGGGGTAATAGAAATCAGTGTAAGGAAACTGGATATGTATCTCTAGGTGGACAAAGAGAATGCAAAAATCTTGATGTGAAAAGGGGAACAATGAAGCTTTCTATCAGAGAGATAGAGAGGAATTCAATTTTTCTCCTTTCTTTCTCTCTTGCTTTCTCTATTTTTTATAGAGATCTACTGCAAAAGCCTGAAAGCCTTTTATTATACCTTATTTCCTTTTTCTTTTTAATATGTGGTATAAATTCTATTTTTTTTAAAAAAAAATCCTCCCGATGTTAAAGCAGTTCCCATTTTTCTGTTTGTTTCGGACACCTAGCTGTTACCAACAATGCCTCCCACTGAATCACTTCTTTCATCTATTCAGCTTCTTTTATTCCCTTCATCTCATCTCCCCCTTCACCAGCTTACCTCTCATTAACCCTCAGGGTTCCAAACACATTGTATCTCTCTTAAAGATATATATTTTTTATTCAGACATAAGCCATTTCTGCTTGGTGGATTCAGTTTCCATACTTCTCTAACACAATAGTTAAGTGCACCGTACAGACTCTTTACATTGCAATGAACAATGAAGCAAGATACTAATTTATACTGGCACATTGTATACTGCTCAATTGTATACCACTTTTTCCCCTTCTAGGTTAGGCAGTGCAAAGAAAACCTTTTCTTCTCTCAGTATAAAATATGTTTGAGTCCATGTGTAGAAATATGTTCACCAATCAGTTTTCGTTAGCATACAAAGCCCATTGTTTTCTGCATGTCACCATGGAGAGTGATATAGTTAAAGGTCAAAAATTGCATTATGCTGTCATTTTATACTTGAAAAATAAAATTAAGAAAGCTTTTTTTTTTACTGTTGCAGGAAAACATTGATTTTGTTCTGAAGTATATGTTTGTAAATGTGTTTAAGGGGAGAACAGAAGAGCTAATCAGTTAGATTGAACCTTTTAATTTACTTAAAAGGGATTCCAAATTAATTGGACAAAAAGTTTAATTATTTTTAAAATAAATGCCTATCAAATTGCAGGTGGGAGACACCATCTTAGAAATGAAATTTCCTTCATTCTTCCATAGGAGTTACTGCCTTTTTCATGATGGAGTTTTGACAAACCATCAGGAAGTAAGGTATATCTGCATTTTATTCAGATTTATTATATAAATGCACATGTATTAAATTAATGAATTAATGTATGGATCAATTAAGTTATTCCCTGCAATGCTGATGAGACCAAAAAGAGGCTATTTTAGGCTCTTGGTCAAGAGAACACTGGTTTGAACAAGCAACAAAAAATGTATAAAAATCCAAATCTAAGAGGGTTAAAAGTATCAAAAGTAGTTCAATGGGATGTGAGCATACTTAGCAACCACAGATAGTTCAGTCTTAGTAGGAAAACATATATGGACAACAAGACAAGAAGGGAATGAAACCTACCTGCTGGAGAAAGGCATGTGGGCTGTTTATCCCAAGAACCCACATGCTCATTTAATTGATCAACTAAGTTTGATTGAGTAATTAATAGTAATTCATATTAATTATATTATTGTTAGTCTCTATAATTGCATTATAAACTTGTATTTTATAATTATATACACACATACACACAATACACAATGGCTGAGATCCTGCATTATCAGATGTAGCAACAGTGATGGAGTTCCATCTTTGTAGCTACATCTCCTGAATCAACCCTCTAAAACCCACCTTGAAAGCCATGCAACTGCACCAACCAAAAGAGTTCTGAGATGCTAGAGAGCAGGGTGCTGAACAATGACACATCCAACCTCTTTCTGCCTGCAAAGTGCTGTGTGAACAGCAATGATCGGAACCCCTCTGGGGTCCTGGGGCAACTGATTTTCACACTGTGCCTCTCTGGAAGGAACAGACTGGACACATTATCATTCAATGTCCCACATTCAGTGCTTCATTTGGATATAGCTGCTTGGCTTCTAAGATGGGTTTGGGCAGGCATTTTTAGTCCTTGCAATGGCGCCATAATCATAAATGTGAACTGCAATATTTATGATGTCATACATTTGACTTATCACTTTGTAAATACTGAACAGGATGCCAGCCATACTATATTCAATAAAACACACACACACACACACATCTATTCAATAACATACATACATACATACATATATATATACATATACATATATATACACACACATATACATATATATACATATACATATATATTTTCAATAACATACATATGATAATCTTTTGCTCCTGTTTTCTTTGCTGTAGGCTCCAGTTGTGGAATGCTCTCCCCTTGGAGGCCTCAATGGCACCAACACTGGCAAGATAAAATCTAACTATTTGCCTTAGCATTTGGAGATCAATGGTTTTAAATTACTTTAGATATGTATACTATTTAAATTGCTTTAGACTTTTCAAAGGCGTCCTCATTCATTATATCCACTCTGAGAACTGCCAGTATAGGACAAGTTATAAACGTTTTTAAATATATAAATAAATAATCCCCATTAAAATCAGCTGTACTTCCATGTGTCTACTAAGAGCAAAGATGAGAAAGTTAATAGAATAATGTTAACCTTGAGTTACTTGCTAATATGCTTTTAGAATCTAATTCAATCACATTTAAATTGAAACGTAGATATTTTTAACAATTAAGGTAGCTGCCAGATGGATTTTAAAAAAAAAATGACTGGAAGTCCTGGATTTTGTCCCTGTACTAACTTTATTTTGGTGATCCACATGATGTTTATTTCATCCTGAAGTACCTTCTGGGAGCTCCTGCCAGTACCAAGGATTTTTCATTTGCACTCCCCAGGTCAGTTTAAATTAAGCCAGTATGTTTCTATACTCACTTTGTATGTTTTTACGTTCTTGAAATCACATAAGATGGCCACTGCCAGTAAAGACAGCTATTTTTCCAGGACACAGATTCAACAGAGATCATGTGAAGGTAAGAGGAACGGTGGCATTAAAAGAAAATGATCCTAATGCTCAGTTAGTGTATTATTGTTAAATCACATTAGCACTTTGACCATACCTCATGAATAATAAAAAAAAGGTTAAATGGAAACTGGTGAAAATCAGCTTTGGAAATGTTGCATGAAAACCTGGCATATTTCATGAAAGAGATTGGATGCAACTTATGAATATGCAGGCACAACCAAAATTTAAAAAAAAATAAAATTGGAAATTCTCAATACTTCCAGAGACATTTTTCCCATCTGGAGATTCCCTAAGTTACTTTTAAATTGGCCTTTAAATTTATATTTCATTACCTAACGAAAAACCTTATCAGACTGAAAAAAAGAAAAACCATATTTGTGAAATGACACTTTCCACCCTGTCTCTATTTTATGCTTTGCAGAGAAGGAATCAATTACATGAGTTCAAAACCCCATTCTCACCCATCCCACCAAAACCTGTTCTTTTATTTTATTCTTCTCCCTCATTTACAATCTCTTTTTCAGGTCATAACACTCTGTCTTGACATTTAATAAGTAAGGTTCGTTGTGTCTAACCTTTTGGTGGGGCATTTTCATTCATCACCTCCTACAGAGTTACACTCAGTGGTAAGGGCATGTAGGAGAGATGTAGCTATGATGATGTAGCTATGATCCCTCTCCCAGTCCAACTCCCAAAACCCACCTTCAAAGCCAGATAATCACACCAACCATAGTTGTTCTGTGGTGCTGGTGAATGGGGTGCCAAAAAGTCCTGTTGTAACTGCTTGTCTCACCATGGCTCACAAGTGGGAGGGGGCTGGACTTGTCATCCTTTAGTGTTCTCCTAACCAGCACTGAACAACACCTTCACGTGGTGTGGCTACTTTGCTCTGAAGGTGAGTTTTAGGGACACTTGTGATCATGGTAATGGTGCCGCACTACATTATTCTAGTGCTATTATTCCACTTTCAATATCCTGTGGAATTCTGGGATTTGTAGTTTACTGAGGCCAAAGATGCAGAAACTGCAAACCCCAGGATTCCCTAGGATGTTGAAAGTGGAATAACAGCACTAGAACAGTGTAGTGTGGAAAGGCCCATAAATGTGACTATGAGGTCATAAGTGTAGTTTATAACATTGTAAACACTTAACACAATGTCAGCCTGTTTTCACTCATCCTAGTTTTATAGCCTTTTATTAAAATTAACCCCTGGAATGAAATTCACATTCTGCAATGCATATTGGCAATACCTTTATTAGACCAATCAGAAGGTGAAAAAATTGTGATAGTTTTCAAGGCTCACAGGATTCACCTGGTGAAGATCAGGTCTTAAAGAGAACTAAAATTTTATGGTCTTCTTCTATTGCCCTTGTTCCTGACATTTCTCTGCCTCTCTTTTCATGGGAGGTGGGTGAGGCAGGGTCTAAACTTTTTTTTCCTGCTTCTTAGTCTCTCCATAACATTGAAACATGCAACATACAAACTGTTAACAACAATTTCATTTTTTTCCCCCACTGCATGAACTCTGTACAATCCTCAAGTGATAAAGAAGACAGCGAATTTTGAAAGCTGGTGTAATTCTTTCTTTGTTTTCTTTATCTTTTTCAGTATCTTCTGGTTGGTCTAACACAGGTATCACCAAAGTGTATTTTGGAGCTTGGATTTTGTTTAATGGTCAACATGGCATAATTTGTTCTTCTAAAATGTGATAAGAGTCTTTTCCTAGGTCATCCTTTCTCTTGTTTATTTATGGCAAAGTCTGAAAATGTAACTTTTGGACTAAAAAAACCAGAATCCTCCAGCCACCATAACCAGTGAACATGCTGACTGGGACAGTGGGAGCTGTAGTTGAAAAAAAAGCAAGTTTTCTAACTTCTAGCTAGCGTCAGATCAGTTTGCCCCAGGTACCCTTACCCCTACCATGCCTTGATCCCTCTTCCCTCTCCACACACACATATTTTGATTTTTGAAGTTCTTCCACTTCTCCAGGGGTCCTGTGCCCCAACCCTAGTGAATGTGGAGGCCCAACTGTATTTCATATTGAAACACAACACATAGAATATAATATTATGTAATATAAACCAAAGTAGTATCATCATTTATTCACCAGTTGTGGAATTACTGTTCTGGAGTGATCCTATTCTGTTCTGCAAGAAAGACCTTTTACCATGTATGGAGTGAGAAAGACTTCTACCATATGTGGAGTGAGAAGTATCAGATGTCCAAGCTGAGCTCAGGAAAGGAAGAGGCACCAGGGATTATATTGCAAACATACATTGGATAATGGAGAGCACCAAAGAATTTCAGAAGAAAATCACCCTGTGCTTTATGTATTATAGCAAATAATTTGATTTTGATCATCATGAAAAACTATGGATTGGTCTTAAATAAATGGGTGTGCCACAACATTTGATTGTCCTGATACTTTACCTGTACTCAGAACAAGAGGCTATCATCAGTGCAGAATATGGAGAAACGGGATGATTACCAAGTAGCAAGGGGTTCAAGCAAGACTGCATTTTATCACTTTATCTGTTTAACTTGTATGCTGAACATATCATAGGTAAAGCAGGATTAGATCAGGAGGAAGGAAGCATGAAAACTGGAGGGAGAACATCAACAGTTTAAGATATGTAGACGACACGATGCCACTAGCAGAAAATAGCAAAGACTTTGAACAATTACTGAAAAAAAGTCAAGGAAGAAAGTGCAAAGGCAGCTTTACAGCTGAACATTAAGAAAACAAAAATAATGACTATAGATGATTTAAATAGTTTTAAAGTAGACCATGAAGACATTGAAATACTTCAAGATTACCCATGCTTTGGCTCAGTTATTAATCAGAATGCAGACTGCAATCAAGAAATCAGAAGGACTGGAAGGACAGCTATGAAGGAAGTAGGTAAGATCCTAAGGTGTCAAGATACATCATTGAATAATAAAGTTAGGGTTGTCTATGCCATCATATTTCTAATTTCTATGTATGGCTGAGAAAGCTGGATTGAGAAAAAAGCTAATGGGAAGAAAATCAACTCATTTGAAATGTGGTCCTGGAAAAGAGTTCTATAGATATATGGACTGCTAAAAAGACATATAGAGCAAATCAAGCCTCAACTTTCCCTAGAAGGCAAGATAACTAATCTGGGACTGCTGTACTTTAGAGATATCACGAAAAGATACAGCTTACTAGAATAGACAATAATGGTGGAAAGCAGCAGGCAAAGATGAAGACCACATTACAGATGGATAGATTCAAACAAAGATGCTGTGGCCCTAAGTCTGCAAGACCAGAGCACAGGGCTGCTGATGACAGGGTGATGTGGGGATCTCTCATTCACAGGGCCACCATAAGCTGAAGTTGACTTGACATCAATTAACAACAAAGCACTCCTAAATGTGCTTTAAGATGGTCCTGTGACTGGCTGGAAACTTACATCCCTTAAGGTCCAACACAGCACCTTTTGGGTTGTGGTCCCAACTTTGAAACCCCCCCCCCCCCCGCTAAGCCCAACAATACCAGCTTATGGGGAAAAAACAATTTAGGAAGAGAATAAAATGCTGAAGTGTATTGCACGATGAGGTTCTATTTTTCTGTAATGTTTTGAGTATATTATGTAGATTTTAAAGTTGTTTGTATGTAATGTGATTGTTAAGGTTGCTACATTTGGCTTTGATTTGTTGTAAGAGGCTTTGGGAAGCCAGTCATAAAACTCCTCTTGCTTTTGATAGGAGCAGATTGCATTTAATATGTATTTTCACACTGTTGAAATCTATTGTTCTATTTTATACGAAAAGCATTTGTATTCTTGTACACAAGAGAAAAAGCTATATGTTGTCATGTCATTGTGATCTTTATTGCCCTAATTAGCAGCCTCCTTTCTATAATTTCCTCCCTGGCTTATGTCTGCTATTTACAGAAGTTTAGCATTATATTACAGGAGTCTTAATTGTCTCTCATCAGGTTTACATGAGCTCATTTGTAAGTATCATGCTTGGGACCTATAACATCATGCATCTGCAGTAAGTGTGCATTTACTGAGCACGTACATCTTGGAACTTCACTAAAGGGAAAAAAGGACTTATACTTTACAGCAGGTCTTGAATGCACATTTACTGTGAAATAAGTGAATAATAATACTAGGTTATTTCGGAAAAGTGTTCTTTTATGCAATTACTGCATTTAATACAATCACAAAATGGCAGCCCAACAGGTGGTCTTTTCATAGTGTTAAGCCACGACAATTGGAACAAAAAGGACACCAGAATCTAATGTTCTTCAGAATTTAAAAAGCTGTTCACTTCCTTTTGTGAATTTTCAGATTTAGCCATGTTCATTATTGTTGAGCCACAAATGCAGGACATTCTTTTTTGACATTTTGCCATAAATAGATACTGACTGAGGCTGACTAGCCAGCTAGTGGTTTTGTCACAGGCTAGCGGAAACAAGCCATTTAACAATGAGTAGGCTCTCTTGGTTCTTAAATGGCTGGGGAAAGTACCAGGTTTGACATGCAGCAAACCTAGCAAAGTCTAGGATAACAAAAGTATATTTGACAAAGAATGAAGTTTCTTTCTTTCTTTTTTTTTTTTTCTTGCCCAAACCTAAGTATTTCATTCTGGCCTAATGAAGTTGTAAAGACAATTTGGTGTCACACTGACAGCTCTTGAAGCTCTGGAAATATACTCAGGCATTGTGGCTTTACCTATTCAAACTGCCTTCTTTGGTAGGGTCCATTATTTAAACAGCAATTATGAACTTCATCTTGGGGCTGGGAGCAGAAGGGTAGCCTCAGATCTCTTAGATTTTTAAAAGTGGAGAACGTACCTTATTACAACCATCATGCAGCTCATATTTACTTACATTCTTAGGTAAGTATATGGGCATCTGTGGCAGACTGAGTTTCTTTTTTTTTTAAAGGGGGCCAAGGGATTGCCCTACAACCCTAAATCCTTCAACAGAGTTAAGTTGATGTGTTTGAGTTGCCTTGACTCCCAAATTGGAGAAAGAAGCAGGATATGAATCACATAAATAAATATGAAACCAAGTAGCACAGATTTCTTTGGTGTAGTGATTTAGCAAAATACCAAGCACAGCATCCAGATATAAAGCATTTCTTATAGTTAGAGAATCATCATCATCATCATCATCATCATCATCATCATCATCATCATCATCCATTCAACCTGCCAAAAGCTCTCTAGTCATTTAGGGATTGCTGCTCTCCTCTACCTTTGCAAACCAAGCAATCCAGTGGCTGGAACTGCTCTCTTACATAAAAAGTTATGGTGTTTGGGATTTTTTAGCTCATAAAAATAGCAAATAAGATGAAACATTATATAGGTATATAAAATACGTGTAGAGTGAAGACGACAGCTTGAAGTTCTTCCTGTCTCATCACACTAGCACTTGATGTGAAAGAGAGCTGAATTTCAGGATATATTTTAAAACGCTGTTATTCCACAAATCAGTGAATGCATTTTACCCCAGAAATATTTGTGTGGCTTTCTTTGGAGGTTGTTAAAAAGAGGTGAGGATTATAAATCTCCCCCAATAATTACAAGCAAGGCATAGACTGAACAACTAGACAGACTGGATGTGCACATATACATCATGTTAATTTGGATATAATATGTAAGTATTAAGAAACAGTAAACCAAATAAAGTTACATCCATGTAAAAACAACACCTTGTATATACTTACAAAGCAATCTGAAACTCAGCTGTTTCAAAATAGTGTGTTTCCTAAGCTTCTGACTGACAACTGATATTAATCAGAGTAAGAGGCAAACCATTTGTTTATTTGTTTGTCTGAAATATTTCTGTGTTGCCTCCCAGCCCACAAGGGCTGCTGAGGTGATGAAGAAACAAATACCAGTTAAAACAATGCAATAAAAACCAACTAAAACAGTGCAAAGATAAAAACATTTAAAAGCACACTAGAAACAACCCTAGACTCCAGATTTGACATAGTTAAAAAACAAACCAACCAGCAGTTTCAAACACTGACTGCCAGGTAGAGTAGCACTGTTTTGGCTGCCTGCCTGAAGCTTAAAAGAGAGGGGCCCAGCCTAACTTCCCTGGGTAGGAAGCTCCACTGCCAAGGTGCTGCTACAGAGAAAGCCCTGTTATGTGTTACCACCAGCTGGATGATTCCACCAAGTGCCATATTTTGAGAGAACATGTGTTTGTGGAACATCTGAAATAGAAGACATTGCAACATGTTCTATTTAACTGTCAATTATATGACCCAGTAATGTCCTAGTACCTACAGACACTACTTGACAGAACTAAATATTGGGACCCTAACAAAGGGTTATCGGATTTCCTTCAGGGCGCAAACACATATGTAGTCTTTAGAACTGCTAAGTTTATAGATAAAGCTGTTCAACTGAGAAAACAATTTATAGAACATATTGGGGTAGCATGCAAGGACGATGAGTTAATCTAAATCCATACTGTTTCTGTATTTTACTATTTTCATCTTACCACAAGGTAAGATGATAACCTATTATTATGAGTTTTGGTGGTTTCTTATAGTATCTTACCTATTCTTTTATTTTTTACTTCATCTTACCGTATTTTATCATATCTTACTTTATTTTAGTTTATTTTAGCTTACTTCACTGTATTTGACTTATCTCATTTCACTGTACTTTATAATGTTTGATGTTATTTCCTTTGATATGGTCACTCAACTAATCAATAAAGTTATGCTGACACTGTGTACTGACCAGCCTAACATCCAGTGTTAACTAACCATGGTAATTTTACAGATCTGTTGTCTCTGTGTGTAACTTGGAAGCAGAAAGGAAGTTTAAAGAGTATGTGAAAACCTGAACTCTAAAGTAGAGGGGCAAGTTTCAAGTTTCCATTTAGACATGTCGGGAGTGGGCCAGAATCCTAGCTCTCACTATCTGATTCATGTTCCTTCTGAACAAGGTCTTGTTATTCAGGGAAAAATTACATTAGGTTTAATATATTATTTTTAAATAATTGTATTGTATATGCTAGTTCAGTGGTTCTTAACCCTTTCTTTACTGAGGACCGCCTGGAAATATAATTGGTTGGCAGGGACCCCCAAGACTTAACTAAAGAAATGAATGTTTAAATTTAGATTTAAACATTCAAATATTTATCTAAATATTCAAATATTTGTTCAAAATTGCTCATCAGTTACTTACCCTTATCCCTTATTCTTCTTGCAGACAATGCAAAGGAAAGGAAGTTTGTTAATGGTCTGTGGAGTAGCATGCTGAGATCCTTCAAGTGCCAGGAGAATAGAATAAACTGGAATTTCCTAAAGGAAGGTTATGAATGGAAGGTAGGACTAAAGAATCTTTTTTTTTTTTGCCTTTGCCCTTTTTTTGCCTTTTCTTTTTTTGTCTTTGCCCTCCCCTCCTTTTCTGCAAAGCAGTTCCTGGAAAGTAACTGCCTTAGTGCTGTTTTGGGAGAAAGAGAGAAAGAAATACTGTTTCCCTCCAAAGCAGCACGGAGAGAATAGAGACGAGGTATGTGCTTCAGTCGCGTAGGGACAGAGGGGTGATGGAGGTGGTTTGCCCCGGGCGGCAATGTTTTTGGAGTGTCCCAGCTCGTAGCCGTGCCCTCGCACTGTGACCATGCCCCCCTGTGGCATAGCCACACCCCCATGCCTCGGGGCCACATCCCTGCACACTGTGGCCCTGCCCTCTTCTGCCCTCCCTCTGCGCACTCCAAGCTCCGCCACTGATGCGCTTCTTTCAGAAGCACTTTCTCTCTCTACTCTTCTTTCGGAAACACTTAGGCCTTTCTGCACTAGACTGTTATAGTGCTCTTATCCCACTTTCAACATCAAAGGCCCCTCCCTAAATTGCAAACCCCAGGATTCCGTAGGATGTTGAAAGTGCAATACTAGCACTATAACAGTCTAGTGCAGAAATGGGCTTACTCTCTCTACCCTGTTGATGCTCTCTTGGGGAAACAGTATTTCTTTTGCCCTTTGTTTCCCCAAAGCAGCACCTGGAAAGCAAGGGTTTCAGTGCTGCTGTAGTGGGTTGTTCTTGACAAACCATGATCTAATACTTTTGCCCTTCACGCTGCTTTGGGGGAAAGTGTGAAAGAAATGTCCTTTCCCTCCAAAGGAGCACCGAGAGAGTAGAGAGGGCAAGGAGACTGATGGATCCAGATGGTTTTCCCCGGGGTTCTGGGGGATTTTCCTGTTGTCTCAGCAGGCAATTCTGTCAAATCCCTCCTTATCTTTAGAAGTGGGAAATGACCAGGGCAGGGGACATGATCATTCCTGAGCATCCTCCTTCTCAGTTTGAAACTGAACTAGCTCTAGGGTGCTGGAAGCACTTAAAGCACATTGGCAGAAAATTCTGAGCTAATCTAGCCAAGCACAGAATCTATCTGATAGCCTATAAGCTTGGCAATGTAGTCAGCCAAAAACCATTTTTCTTTGCTATCCCTTATTGGCCAAAAGTATTGTTCCCATCCTTCTTCCTGGATGTTTTTTTTTTTTTTTGCTTCTGATTTTCTCCCACCATCCTAAAACCTAGTATACTCAAATGAAGTTGGATAGTGGGAGACTTTGGCCATTTCCACACTACACTATTATAGTGCTATATTTCCACTTTCAACATCCTATGGAATCCTGGGGTTTGCCGTTTAGGGAGGGGCATTTAGATTCTCGGCCAGAAAGCTATTTGGCTTCAGTGAACTACAAACCCCAGAATTGCACAGACTGTTAAAAGTGGAATAATAGCACTATAACAGTGTAGTGTGGAAATGCCCATCAACCACTACAAGATTCAAGGTTTCAAGAGAAAAGATGGAAGAGTAGAAGCCCATGGGGAAGTTTAGCTTCTCAGTAAGAAGAGCTTATACATTTACTTTGAAAAGTACAGCATATCAAGCAGCTATTATGGGTAAATACGTAAAATCCTTCCATTTCGATAAATTTACTATATAATATGCTCCTTTAGAATTATATGTTAATACTGAGTTTATGAAGTATTTTCAGTCCTGCAAGAATGAAAATATTGTTTGTTTATGAATATTTCTTAAATTATGAATTTAAACTATATGGTCACCTAATTCAAGAAATATTTGTGTAATTTATGTAAACAGCAGGTGGGTGGTGGGTGAAAAAAACCCAACCATTTTGAAAACCCTTCTTGTTCAAATGAAATTGGTAATGTTTTTCCTGAAGTCATGAGAGGTTGAAAAGCTTCTGGCAGATTGATGAAAGTCTTTGTTTATTTCATGAATTATGCCATGGCATTACTGATTTCATGACACAGGGAGAGACTTTGTACAGTTCATACACAAAGATTGCTTGCTTCATGAGCTGCACAAAGGTATGGCCTATTTTGTCAAAAAAAATAAAGTAAAAATTAGATTTTGCTCCAAACAGAATTTCCTGAGTCATTGTGAGGTAACAGGCTTTTAATAAATTTAGCAATATTTAGCTACTTGTTGTCCATGAAGCACTTTCAGAAATTTGGCAAAAAATGTACTGCCTGGAGGTTAAAATTATCTTTTTAAAATATTTTCAATCTTAAATATATTTTACTGCTCAGATTTTAAGGGCCTTGGTGGAGCAGAAAAACAATTTTAAAACAATTAACTATTTATATGAATAATAAATAGTGTCTGTACACAAGAGGGCAAGGAAGGTGATGGTGGTAGTGGTGGGATGCTTGATTGGAAATTTCAAGAAAAAGGGCAAATTTTGGCTCAGAGTCCAAAGTGAGTGTGGCCAGTACCAAATGTGATTAACAGGGGATAGGTGAAGATGGTGACTTATTGGGAAACCAGACCACTGCAAAAAAGTGAGAGCTTTTGCAACAGAAATACTTGTTTGTTATCTGCTGTTCTTTAGTCCACATGAAGCTTTCCAGATCACAAGGAGAGGAGTGAAGATGAAGGAAACTGAGTAGGCAGTTTGTCCAATAAACATTCGGATTTCATAATGCTATAGACAGTTAACCAATCATAGATTTCTCCTTTGTCCTTGCTTACTACTGGCTCTGGAGACCTGAATGTCATGGCTTCGTTTTTTAATAGTATAGTGTCCCAAAAATCTTACTCCTCTAGCATAAAGGCTCTGTGCTCCTCCTCCAATCCAGCAAGGAGGAGGAGGAGGAGGAAAAGAAGAAGAAGAGCCACCTTTAATTGGAACTATACAATCATACACCTTTTCAAAGTCATTTTATTTTATTTTGCTGAAATATGTCCTGGAATAAAAAAAAAATCACCCAGTCTCTAGGTGAGAATAAAATGTTTCTGTTTGTGTTGCTGATTGCCTCTGGATGTTCCATGAGAATGCTTTAAAAGCCCTAAGAGCTATAGCAACAGATAGAACTTTTTTTTTAAAATGAATATTTCCTCCATGTGTTCCCACCCCCCATTTGGACATCCATTGATATTCATAGAGATCCTCAACTCAGTTGTGGACACAGGCAATTATAAATCTACTTCACCAAAACACAAACAGATAGTCCAGCGTAGACCCTGAAGGAGCAGGTTGATGCTGGTGTAGAACCAGATTTGCTTCCACATCTACAGGCTTCAAATGATCTAGTGTTCCCATGAATGAGATGTTCCACCAGAATGATGGCGCAAGCTGGTTTCCACCATCCCTCACACCCATCCCTCTTTCCCCTCTGCCCCCCCACCCTTTTTGTTCCTGGAAAGTTGCTCCGAAGAGTTAGGAGACTCTCCGGAGCGGAAGGGCTTGTAAAGGAAAGACAAAGAGAAATGTTGAAAATTGCCTTCTTATTTCAAAAGGAAGCTATACCAGGTCTCTTTCTCTGGCATATTGAAGGAGCATTTCCATTCACAGGAGAAATACTCTTGCTTCAACCAAATAGCTAATCGTTTATTTACTTCTTACTTAAAGTTGGATTCAAACAAGTACGGCAGGAAAGTTTGGGAGGTTTTTTTTTTTTAAAGCTGTCCTCCACCCCAAGCCAAATCTTGCAGGAATCCCTAGTAGCCTTTTTAGCAACAAGAACAGCGACAATACAGCTTAGGCAGCATCACAGAAGGTAAGGTGAGCAGAGCCTTTCTGCCTCTCTCATTCAAGAACCTGTGCTCAGTGCTTGAATGACTAAGCCAATCTGGACAGGCAGCCAGAATAAACAAGGCAGTGCTGAGCCAGAAACCAGATTTCCTTCTTCAGCTTGGTATACCAGTACAGGAAGACAAGACAGAATAGGGTTACCAATTCAGGATCATGCAGGCCCTGAGAGCTGAGGGCTAGAAGATGAAAGATAGGGATGGCTCCTGGTGATATAGTGGGACGCAGCCCATTGTAATGTTATTAAAGCTGCTACATCAACCACAGTTGTCCAGAGCATGTCATACATATTAAACAAACCCCTAAGAAATGAGAAAATATTTCTCAGGTTAAAACTTAAGTTTTCTAAGCTCTGCATTGAACAGCAAAAGCCAACCCCATAATGAACAGGAAAAATAAACTAACTTTTCCCAGCTCTGTTTCCAGAACACCTTTGAAGTATTGTTTTTATGTATATGTGGAATTACAGTACAACCAAATAAAATTTTCCAAGTTATGCTTTAAACAGAGAAAAACTTTTCTCAGCTTTGCTTTTAACTTCAGTTTTAAGCGTACATGAGAGTTATAGTCCAGCCGAGGAAAATTTCCAAACTTTCCTTTTCCTCTTTATCGCCAGTATGGCAAATCTTGTATATACATGTCTACTCAGAAGTAAGCATTACTGAGTTAATGAAACCTACACATTTTCATATGTTGAAAATCTAATATATTTCATTCATAGCTTCAAAATTTAACAATGTGCAATCAATGTTTGTCTCAGACCAAGAAAAGAAATTATATTGTAGCTTCAGCCATTTAGGATGCGGAAGGAGGGTACCAAGAAAAGTTCACTGCAGAACAGGAAAAGCCACAAAGCAGCAATCCTATAGTATCATATTGATGCCTCCTGAAGTAGTGAATACTGAAGTAGTTCAGTACTACCCTGGTGCTAGCTGAGTAACTGAGTAACTTTGATATGCAGAGGACAGAGGAGAAGACTTGGCTATGGAAACCTGCTAGAGAGCCTATAGGATCTGCTCTGAAGTAGCTAGCAGCAGCAGCAGCAGGAGCAGAGGCTACCTAGGCACAGGTTTGGTTTTTTTTTTAATTGTAAAAAAGAAAAATCCTTTTTTTTAAGACATTGCTCTTAACCTGAGATTCCTCCCTTCACCCTGAGGCCTGGAAGATGACTGCTAGGCCCCAAGATTTACAGCGAGATCCCAAGACATGGGAATCTTATGATGGAATGATATTAGCAACAGAGAGGATGAGGTGTTCAGCTGGCCTTGAATAGAAATAAGGGAACTAAATCACAATATCCAATGTAACTTTCTAAAATCTTAAGTGAGGGGTAAAGAAGAGGAAAGGGAGAGCCCCCATCCGCCTGCGGCCATCATTTGGACACTGGAATCCACAGAAAGTCCCAACAGCTCTTTGCTTCACTGGATCCATGATTCACCCATTGTTATTTGTGTGTATGCACAGTGATATCTGTACTTTTGTCATTTACAGCAGATATAAGTTTGTAGCAGCTGATTTAGCCTGGCTGCTAGTTTAAGATTGCCTGATAACAGAGCATATTATGGAAACGGGTAAATAGGCTACAAAGAAGAAGAACAATTAGCAGACAAATATATTGATAAATAATTTACTTGTCTTCATTGTGTGATTTCTTCACAAATCTATTTTAATCTCCCAACCAAATGAATCGTTCATGCTATTGTTATGCTCCCCTCTGTTTGGCATTGAATTAAAAATCAGCACAATAATAGTATAAGCGACATGCAAATACTTATCAACAGTAGACCATCTGTATTGGACAGAAATCTCTGCCTCAATTAGATGGTCATAAAAAGCAAAACAGATGTGGATGAATCAGTGGAGGGGGGGAGCAAAACGAACTGAATGCTGATGTTTGTTGTTCACATTCAGACCTTTTCAATACCCTGAGATGGGTAAATTACACTAATTAACCTTTAAAAATTAGATGATTTCTAAATAATAGGTTTTAAACAATGCCTGTTCTTTTCATTGTGGCTCTAAGTGTTTTGCCCATGACAAAGCACTGTTTCATTTGAAGATTTACAAAGGTGATTACCTAACTCACACTCTTTTCCCCTTGCCAATCATTTTGTACCGTGCCCACACCCACCTTTCTGGGGCAGACAATTCAGATGGCTTTGGAAACAGTACTGAGGAGGTGAAATTTCAATAGCCTGCTTAGTTCTCGTGCTAAGAAAAAGTAAAAGAAGACTCTTTTACATGCAACAAATGTTGCAAACTATTGTTGGACTAGGTCAGATCCTCGGGTCAAATTAAAATATGATGTGGCCCTAAACTATGTTAAGTTTAAGAAGCCCCATAGCATTATAAATGAATGCTTTTCTGTTTAATTTTGCTTTACTATTCTATAGCGGGTGATTGCTGAGTGAGCTCTGCGAGGATTAGTTTTGAATAGTCCTGACATTGCCAGAAAAAGTGAGGATCTTGGTTTATATCCCATTGTTGCCTACACCAAATGTGGGATTTCTACCCTTTGTATTTGGGTTTGGCCCTTTATCCTACACCATATACAACAAATGGGGTTTTCCACTCAGACAATCACACCAATGCCACTAATTGTGAGAATTCCTTTCAGGCAATCCCACCAGTTTGGCCAAACATGAGGGTCTTTACACTTAACCCACTGAATGTGAAGCTTTCCCCAATGTTCACTGTAGACAGTGAGAGGTCTCTCCCTGATCCTCTCCTCTGCCATATGTAAGGGGTTCCTCCTGTTCCCCTTGTGTGATACCAGGAGCAATCCCCAATGCAAGAAGAGAGTTAAATACCCTCAAGGTTCCTATGAGCATTTTTACTACTTTTATCCCCAACAGGACACCACCCTTCCACTTTCAGTGCTGGCTCCACAGACACCTTGTCTGAAACCCAGCTCTCAGAATGAAAGCAATTCCAGACAGCAAAAGTATATAAAAGCAAGAACAAAACTTTATTTTCAGAAGTGAAATATAAAACAGCAGATTGTTTATATATAACATTTGAAACACCATACTCTTTTTCTCTCAGGCTAAATCAGAACCTTACCAATCACTCAACTCAAATTCCTGACATTTGCAGTCTGTAGTTTTGTGAAATACTTCAAATCTTCTGCTAGTGAGTTTTAGAGTGCCAGTGTGATGTAGTGGTTTGAGCATCAGACAGTAACCCTGGAGATCAGAGACTGATTCCTCACTTGGCCATGGAAATCCACTGGGTGACCCTGGGTGTGTCACAGACTCTCAGCACCCAGAAAACCCCATAAGAGGTTTGCCTGAGGGTTGCCATAAGTCAGAAATGACTTGAAGGCAAGGAACAAGAAGGAGAAGGAGAAGAAGTAGTAGTAGTAGTAGTTATAGTAGCAGTGATTTCTAATGGTATAGTTCGAGGAGGTTCAATAAAGAATTTGGTGACATCCTTAGGCCATTTCCACACAACAGGACTGTGCCGCTGTGGAGCCACGATGGCAGCGGTCAGCTGGTTGTGCTTCTGCATGATGTTGTCGCCAGCCATCTTGTCCCCAGGCGATGCACATTTTGCAGCTGCCATTATGCGCGCATTCTCACCCTTCCCAGGCATGTGGAAGGGCTTGAAGTGCACTGGTGGTGCTTCGTTTCCCAGCATAGCGATGGAAACTGCCTGGCTGCACTGGGGAAAGGAAGACGTGGGGCCATTGTGCTCCCTTCTGCAGGGAGTTGGTGAGGTGTGGAGGGAAGCCTTCCTGGTGCTCACCCTTCTCGACAGGGGTGACAGGATGAAGCACGGGAGCGTCGTCATGCAGAAATGGCCTCAGTTTGTTGAGGTATTTAGAACTCTCAAGTGTGCTCCCTTGAATTATGCAGCATTAATGCTTTTTGGTGGGCAATTTTAAGTACCCCACAAACCAACATATCATTCTCAATCAACAACTGGCAGGGAAGAGTTCAGGATATTTGGCTCATGGAAAAGCTTCCAGACAACATAAAAGCCTTCAGAGGACAAAAAGGATAACATTCTTTTATTGAAAAATAGTTTTATTAAGTTTGTAAATATAAATTCTGTGTGTTGATTATATACAGCCAACGGCCTTTACAATGTTTAGAATAAAACATGGATAAAATTGAATTAAAGTAGATTAATACAATTAAAAATGGATTATTAAAAGATACATATAACTTTAAAACCATTTTACCCATTTAAAACCATTTAGCAACTACTGCAATCTGATTAAAAAGAAAATTATTAAAATTTATACACAAGTTTAATCCAATTTGATAGCTTCTATAAATTGGCTAAAAAGTATAAAAGCATAAAGTATAAAATTAAAGTGCATTATGTTACAATATGTTCTTTCATGAAACAGGCACGCAATTTCCTAGCTGCCAATGCAAACTGAGCTACTAAGAATGTGGCAGAGAACAACGTATCAGACAGCAATGCTGTAACTGTTTTCTGAGATGGGCAATCAGCATAGGATTGAATAATGGTAGACAGGAATCTTTATCTAGGGGCTGAGTAAAGGGGGCAGAACAGCAAGTAATGAATTATGTTCTCAGTCTGGTTACAGCCAAATACACATTTTCTATCTGTGACTGGAGTACCTTGGTATCTCCCTTGAAGATATGCAGAAGGCATCTGCTGAAATCTAAGTTCTGTAAACGCTCTTCGGAGCTGAGATAAGGTCAAGGTTTCAAGGTACTGAGGCTTTGCATGGTTAATCTGAATCTGTGGGTACCAGATGGAGAATTTTGCGCCAACTGTGGATGCTCTGTCTTGCCTGACATCATGATCAAAAATCCAGTTTTTAAGATCATGAGGACTAAGTCTTAAATAATTATCTGTTTTAAGGTTGTAGGTCAATAACTTGTCTTGGAGCAATTGTGCCCAGCCTCCAGACCTCAGTTTCTCTAGCTAACAAAGTTTGCTGAGGGAATGATCCTCGAATCCATTGAATCTGTGCCAGAATCTTAAGAAAGACAGATCAATTCTAGCTGCAACCTTATGGAAGGTAAATATAAATTCACATCAACTGAGATCACCTTCCCACCACACTAAACTCTGGGTGGGTGTCTCACATGCTGATAAATCCACAGCTACTATGGAAGACTCTGCACCTCCATGGCCTCTTAGTGTTACAGTACACTGATTGTTGAGACTTTATGGCACGTATATTGCAGTATATTGTGTCTGGATTGTATCCATTTTATCAACCTGGTAGCAAATGTTGTTGTTAATTTATACTGAATAATAGCAATCGAAGAAAAAAAAAGATCAAAAACTCCATGGGATAAGGCCATGACAGTTAAAGTGATACCAAAGTGCTATAATTGTGTAGTGTAGGTCAGAAGATCATTCACCTCCCTAGTTACCATGCTGACACGCACTCTATCTCAGCCCCAGTGCCAAAGTTTGTTTTGAGATCCTTAGTACCTTTCACGAACAGTGACAAGTGTGCTTAAAGTGCAGCCCTTGGGGCCCTCATTGCACCCCCTCAGGACCTCTGAAACATCATAAAGCCCCAGACTTGCCAAATTAAAAAAGTTTGAGGTGTTGTGCTGCCCCTAGACTGCCCCAAATAGGTCACAACTGCTGCAAAACATAGTATTTTTCCCCATAACCTTGAACATATCCCCAAACTGTTGCCACCCAAGTGAAACTGGATGTGACATCACTTCCAGTTATGTCAGGTGCATTTGTGTGCAAAAATGCCCCCCCCCCTCCACAATTGTTCACCCCTGTACTAAAGGAAGGGTCTATCTGCACAGCAGTTTGCTTGTCTTGACACTGACATTCAGTTTTCTGAATGGAGATTGGGAGAAAAAAATCTGTTTCAAATGTATCCTTGCCAATCTGCCTGCCTCTCTCATTTTTATTCCAGATTATTTGCTTAGCATTCAGGAGTGAAAACTCCTCAGTGGTGGTACAATTCCTTAATTAAAACCAAACAAAGAGATCACTTATGATTTATTAAGGGAACAAAATCTATTACTGTTCTAAACAATGTTAGACAGAATAGCGAATGCTTCGAATTTCCTGACCCACTCATATTTCCTGCTGATGTGAGGGCTGTTCAGAAAGGCACTTCACTTTTTGGTTTATTTATTAAAATCCTGCACTTGGCTATAAGAAATTAGCCTCCTAGAGATGAAACACTCCTTTCAGGGAAGAACTTGCAATGGAAACAGACATTCCAGTGTAAGACAGTAAAATAAAACCAATCAATGTGTTGCACTGCCTGCCTGCGTTCAGTATTTGGGGAGCTTTTAGACACTAAAAAATTGGTGTTGATTGATATGAAATTGTTTTTACAAAATATCTGCTAATTTATGTATTTGTATGGAACTGGTTTTTTTAGGGGGGGGGTTAATTGGATTTATATCCCACTTTTCTTTCAAAGACTTGACTCCAAGCAGATTATAGTAACATTAATTGAAAGCATATAGTTGTAAGACTTTCCTTTTGCCAGCAGGCAAAGATGTTTTTGCTTAAGCAAGCTTTTAATGTATAAGCAGGAGAGCTTGTAACTGGGATTTTTATTTGTATTTTTAAACTTTTGGTATGCTTTTGAAATGATTTGAAATTTAATTGTGAATGTTTTTGACTGTTTCTGGAAGCCACCTTGGGTCTCTCTCTGTGAGAAAGGCTGCTACATAAGCCATAAATAAATCCATAAATCAAATAAGAACAAGATCAATTCACAGACATGCAAAACTGGGGTTATAAAAACATTTTAAAAATGTATGCTGGTTTTATAGGAATTTGGCATCCTACAAATGACCTCAGATTTGCCCCATAAGGTACAGTTTTTTCACAACTTGTTTTGACATTCTTATGGTGTAATATGTGACTGAAATTAGTAGTGAAAAATTACCACAGGAAATCTGTTTTGTGGCCAGTTCTGAATATATTTATGTATAAAACCTATAAAGGTTGGTTATGAAACATCTGAATCTTATTCAAAAGTCTTAGTAGTCCCTTCATTTGCCAGTGAAGCTGCATCTGTTGCTTTTCCTTTCGTGCAATGCATCCTGATTTTCACAATGCATCATCCAGCAGTAATCCTCCATCATATCAATGTTCTACTAGCCTCAGTATCTCTTTTCCTTCTCCTTAATGCCTTGATGGAAATGCTTTCTCTGTTCTTCACTTACTGTACCTTGGTTTTCTGGTAAAAAGTCCAAGGCGTGCATTCAAGAAATGAATTTTAATATTCATTGAGTATCCCAAAACTTTGCAGTTTTCCAGCATATTTTCAACAATGAGTGAATAATCAAGGTCCTTATTATTCCCAAGGAATTTAGTAACCATACTTCTGAAGGAACTCCAAACCTCTTTTTCTACTTCAGTCATCACAGATAAGAAGTTTTCATCTGGGAGCAGTCTTCTGATAGGTCACAGAAATTCTTGCAGAGGTACTTTAAGGATTCTCCATTTTTTGTATTCCCTTCAAAAACTGTTTGATAAGGAACAGTTTTATATGAAGAGCTGATAGAAGTATTTTATTTGTGTAATCTAGATTTTTTACACAAGATATTCTTGCAAGAATGAGAAAGAAAGGGGTTAAAGTCTTCTGATAGATTTTCAAAACACTTTAATTTGCTGATATGAAACACAAAAGCACTAAAGGAAATCATACTAGAACATGAGCATCCACACTTGAAGCTGAGTAATAACTGGATTGATGAAAATATCAAATTTGAGAACAAACTATTGTGATATGACATTTTTATTGTATTGTGTTGTGTTTTTCAAATTCAGCACCCAAAACTACATTAAAACAGCTACAATGCTGAAGGAAGATTTTTTTTTCATTTCAAGTCTGTGAAACAGGATTGGACACCCAATTTAAAACAATTAGAACACAGTTTAAAAGCACCTTTCTACGAAAAGTACAACACCCTGCCTTGCCTTGCCCTCAGCAGCTGGTCAATTGTGAAACTCCTGATCGAATGTTAAGTCTTTACTTTTTTTATTCAGACAGCAACGAGGGGACCAGGCTGACTTCCCTTGGCAGGGAGTTTCAGAGATAGCAGCTTTTGAGTTGCTATCGATAAAGTCCCTCTCAAGTTATTGGGAAGTTGGCACCTTGCAGATGGGTTGGACTATGACTTCCATTTTCCCCAGCCAAATTGGTAGCTGGATATGATGGGAACTGTAGTTCAATCTATCTGGAGGATGCCAGTTTGGGAAGGCTGATGAGGGTTGTAGTCTAACACATCTGGCAAATTATTCTACTGTGAAAGGAAGTTGTAAAAACCTGTCCAAATAATGACTCAACAGGCAGGAATAAAAGGCTGAATGCCCTTTTAAAGTGCACATATAAGTTACTACAGAAGAAGAGGAAGAGCTGACTAATCTATGAAACGTTTTGTCCTAAAATTCTGCAGTGTTCTTGCTATTCTGTTACAGGGATCAGAACTACCCTTTCTATTCTCAGGTGTCAAAGTATACACTTGAAGCAGGAATTAGTAATTATGCTCTTGTCTCCCATCCTCTTTTCTCCCTCCTGCCCTAGCATTGGGTCACTTATGTAGCTTCAAACAGAGGATTCCATTATATGTCTCACAGAGAGGGGGAGAGAGAGAGAGAGAGTTTTAGGAGGCCTGTTTATAGATATTAACAGGCAAAGCTTCAAAGTCTGTCATTCATAACGGTCTTAAAATAGAGAGCAGAAGGTATGTGCCAACTTAATTAGAATATTGCAGACTAGCTGCAAAAAGCTTTCACTTGTTATTCACTGAAGAAATTATTGTCAGAGGTGGAAAGTTCCTCTGTTATTCACAAGCAATCCTAGCCTCCTCAGATGACCACCTGGGTGGGGTTAGAATGCTGTGAGGCCTTTCTAGGCTGGTGTAGTTCTGCTAGTGCAGAGTGGAGTGGTCTGTCCTAGAGGCCTTGTTGGCTCTCACGGAATATTCAGCAGGTGTCTGTCTCTACCACTGGAGGAGTGCCACAAAGCAGCAAATTCTGCAGGTAGGAAGTGGGACACAACCAGCTTTCGTGCCACTTATTTCTCTGGAATTTGGCTGGACTTATCCTCTGTGCTCAGCTATAATTGCTGTATAGCTCACTGAGAGAATTTAAGGGGAACTTCTTTAAAAAATATTCCGCAGGGCAGCAAAGCCCTCCCCAGTACCTCCAAGGCAGGCATGTAGCTAGGTAGTCTGGGTGAAGTTCCTGGACCACCAGCCAGTCAGCATGGGGCAGACATCACCTGACTTCTCCCCTCCGCCATGGAAGGAGGGATGGCCATGCAGGAATATGCAACCGAAGTACACCTGAAAGATGTCCATCCAACCTGTCCTTAAAGACATCCAAAGATTAAGAGCCCACCACTATCCAAGGCTGTCTATTCCACTGTTAAACAGCTCTTACAGTAACAAGGTTTTTTTCTACTATTTAGGTAGATTTTTTTTTCTTATAAAATTTGAATCCATTTTTTCATGATCTAGTCTCTTGAATAGGATAAAACAAGCTGGATCCATCTTCTGCATGACATGTAGCTATCAAGTCACCTCGCAATCTTCTCTAAACTTGCCAGTTCCTTAAGTTGTTCCTCATAAGGCTTATTTGTTCCAGGTCTCTGCCCTGACCTTCATGATCATAAAAAGGTATTTAACCTAGATTTACCTAGGTTGCCCCCAAAATGTTTTCTACATCATGCCTGCTCAGTGTGAATATCTAAAACAGTACCAGTTAGAACATGCTTTAGAGGAAGGGCACCACTGCTTCATTCAGTCATGCACTGAATTAACTTTGATAAAACTGCCTAGGATAGAAGACAGAATGTGAGTAATGGCTATGCTTATACACATATTTTCCAGGAAGACCTACTTCCAGAGATAATTATGGCCTACCTTTGGTTTTGGAGTTTCACACAGCTCTAACTCTGGCATCTTGAGTGGAAGGGTCGCATGATAATATTTGGAAGATTTGGGGACTGAGATTTCAAAAAACGATTGTCTTGACAAACACCCACTGAGCTGGAAGGACTATTGGTCTCATTCCATGTAACATAGTTCACTGAAGAGAATCATCTACCAGTGCTGATTTTCTTCTTGAAGCAGACACATGGATTTCATCTCCATGGGCACTCAGTACTAGTTCATGAAGCATTCCACCACTCAAAGACAGTAGGCCTGTTACTCTCTGTAAGGAGGCAGCTCATATAATTAAATGTATTACCAACACTTCATAGTTATTACAAATCACCTTTATTTTTCTACATATATCTTTAGGTTACTTCTCAAAGCTAAATAAACAACCACATTTCACACAACAGTGTCTAGATAAAACTGTATTCCAAGGGACAATCCTCTGATCCATGGATATCACATACAAAATGTACAGTTATTTTTATGGAGCAAACGAAGGGGTTTTTATTATTATTAACAACAGCTATACAGGTTGTCTTTCCAACAAAAGGAAAGCAATATTTATAATCCTATTCAAAAACATTCTTCATTTGAAGAAACAAAGTCCACTTTGTTTTTGTTTTCACTAACAATCAGATGAATTCACAGGTATTGTTTAGTTTCCTTACCATAGTGCCTAAATAAACAGTACTCAGACGGTCTAAAGGAGTTAAGTAAACATGAAGCCTTGCTGAAGTCACATTGCCATACTCAAAGAAGCTGATCAACCACCTTGGGCCTCCCTTCATTTGTTTTTCTCAGCAATGTTTGCTTAAGTGCATTGATCTTCTCATCAAGTTCAGCCAAAGTATAGTCCTGACATTCAAAGGAAAAAAAAATACGAAAGTTTAACATCTTTGATTTACTGCCTAAACATTAAGCAGAGCTTCAGCTTTTAATAAAAGATGACAATGGTCCAGTTTGGATGTGAGGGAATGAGTGCCAGATCCACAATGGCTCTTCCTCCATATATCAGTCTGCTAAGTGGTTATTTTGCTTGTTAAGTAGTTATTTTAAACCACAGTTTCCCTTCACATTGCAAACAGGAAGCTACGGTTTCATCTTAGCCTCCAGGCTAGAACATGAATCCTGGTTCAGTATTACAACCAGAAGACCAATATTAAACCTGGAGTCCATAATACAAGCAGCAAAGCTGGAATGTGAGGAAACTAAATGGACACTGAAGAGGCTAAGATGTTCATTTCTCTCTTAATAGTCCATAATTTTTAAACTGAGGCTGTCACATCTGAACTAGTTCAGAACTGGTCCTCTGACAGCTGTACAGTCATTTGAATGAATACTCTTTAATGTTCCAGTGCTGCAAAAAGAATGTCTTGGGAGGGAAAAATAAAGGCAATTCAGTTTATTACAATGGGCCCCCCTTATCTGCATGCTCTATACTTGCAGATTCAGCCAACCATGGACTGAAAATAATAAAAGCATTCAAATATGCATAAAAAAATCCAAAAATACAGTATTAAATTTTTTTTAAAAAGCAGCATGACATGTCTCATCTCTCCCACACCTCAGCCAGTGGCCCTGCAAGAGGACTGTGGCAGAAGCTGTTCTGTGGCATCCCCTGTTGGGGGTGAAGAATCTATTGAACTGGGGCTGGGAAGAAAGTGAGAGGGGGCAAACTGTTTATCAGGATGGGGAGGAAGAGCTCAAGCTCACACATATGCAGTGGCAGCCTCTGCAGTATGCATTGGGTGGGGTGGAGGGATTGGTGGTAGTCAAGCTCCCTACTCATCCCTTGATTATCTGCATTTTCTGGTATCTGTGGGAGGTCCTGGAACCAATCCTCCCCGCCCGGCACTGAGGACCCACTGTACTAATAATTGATAATGTAAATGGAAAACCAATATTGACAACTTAGAACACTTTGAAGGACCAGTATTTCAGTAAATGGACATTCCTAATAGAAATCTTATCTTAAGACAGATTTTCATGGTTTGTGGAACACTGCCAATGATCACTACTCTATGGGTAGGAATTTACACAGCTATACCAATACTAGATTCTACTTTCTATGTAGGTTGGCTAGACTGCTCATCACTGTTGGCCTCCAAGCGAAATATAGCACCATTTTTTCCCATCCAAACAAGAATACTGAGAAGTATGTTCTCACACTCAAGATACAGGAGCCATTGTCAAGGGAGAAGCTATTTTTTTTACCACAGTACCATGTAAACATAGGTCAAACCATCAAACATCACCAAATATATGAAATATTATTTTAACAGCATTAAACATTGCAGACAGATATATTAGGCTAGAGGAGGAGACATGTTCCCTTCCAAACGTTTTCAGAATGTAATGTGATTCCCATGATGTACTGGGTTAACAATGATAAAAAGAATGCATGGGGCATCGGGGTGGGGAAAGGAGGGATGTCTGCCCCAGCCTAACCAGCTTGAGGATATGGTCTGTTCAAGTCCACTTACTTGGTTCTGCTGGATTTTCCTTCTTTTGCCTGGCAAATTCTATTTAAAAAAATCCAAATAAAGCAGGGTTATTATTATTGTTGTACTTACAATAAAGACTAAAGTAATCCTTTAAAGTGATGGGAAAATGCAACTCTCCACATGTTGATAGACCATAGTTCCTAGCACTCCTTACCACAGGCTATGGTGCTAGAGCTCATGGGAGCTGCAATCCAATGTCTAAGGGCAAGACTTTTCCAACCTATGTCCTCTCATTACAACAAATCCATTCCCCATTACCAGTGAAAGAAGCAACAACTAAGAGCCTGTCCATCACAGGGGAGTTCCCATTTCCACAAAGGGGCATGAGAAGTATTTGTGTTCTTCCACTCCAGTCAGATGGGGAATTGCAAGTACTGACAGAAATGTCCATGCACATACATCTCCTGCTGGATGGGGAACAATAAGCACAAATGTGCCATCCATATCTGGTTCCCTTTTTATGATCTAACAGCTGGAACGGTATGTATGGAGTCCTTTGAGAACAGTACACAGAGATGTGAAGACCCAACTCTCCCCCTCATTTCAAAAACAACCATTCGTTTACTGGGGTTTGCTGGAAAAATTGAAAATTGAACAAAAAAAAAGGCAGGGAGGGAACTGGATTTTGGAAAGGATTTTTTTGTTGATTAAAATAGTGAATAAAATATTTAAAATGCTTACTCCCCCAAAATTATTTCCAAAAACTATATAAGACAACTTTTATGTAAGACAATGTACAGTCCTGGTCTTTGTATTCTTTCCTCAGTTCCTTAATTCTGCATGACATGATGGAAGACTAAAGTAGACAAAGTAATTTCCTATCTTTAAACAACATTGATGGTTTCTGTTGTTTTTATTGTTTTTGCCAATTCCTAATCAAGTGGTGCAAAACAGAGGTTCTTTACAGTTCAGAATCTTACAGCTCCGACTGGACCCCCCCCCCTTTTAACAAGTGAATTCAGTTTGTAACTATTATCTATACTGCTGATATAACCAACATGGTTTTATGCTAAACAAAATTATATAATTTTATGTGTATAATACATTTTTGTTCCTAAAATAAAAAAGCTGTCGCAGATAGTGATAACATCTTTTACTTAACCTCCTCCCCATTCATTTTTTCTGAAACCTCCTTGGAAAAGAAACAACCGTTTTTTCCCATGGCTTCAAAATTTCTGTAAAATTTAGATCTCTACACACATGCCACAATACAAATGAGCACTGGCATTTCAACCTTTCTGAACGGATTTGGTGCATCCAAGACAAAAATATCTGGACCAATGTAAAAAGAAAAAACTTCGTACAGAACAGCTTAAAATCCTGATCTATTGTCCCAAAACAGAGCTCCATAAGCCCTCCAATCTGTACACAGAACTTAACAATCTGTTGGTAGACCAGCTTTCGTGATGCAAGTTATCAAGCAGTGAGTGATGGAGACAATCTTGAAAAACTCTTTGCTGCAACAGAGGCAATTTTCTTGACTACAAATATACATGTGCACCCCACCCCCCCGCACACATACACACATTCAGGAAATACCTTACTCAGAACAAGAAACTCAGGCATAAAGTTACTCACCATAGCTTGAAAATATTCAGGAGACATCCCTTCCAGTTCAAGAATTTTATCTTCAAGCTTTTTGATCCTTTGATAAATGTCTTTAGGCACTGGCCTGCCTGCACAACAAGAAGTATAAAAAAAAAAAAATCAAGGAAAGCATCAGAAAAGCAAACATGGTTAGAAGAATTTGAAAAGAAAGGAAGAATATGTTAGATAACTTTAGTTTACCCTTCCAGTCACGACATGAACAAAACAAAAAGTGGGCGGGGAACACACAATTGCACATCAATGCCCTGGTGCCCAGTCCTGCTCAGATTTCCAGCAAAGCAGACTACTTTGATACTGCTTGGAAGGTCCCCGTCGCCCCCCCGTCTCTCTATATATACACATATACACACATATAGATATGTGACGCACACACACACATATAGATGAGGACAGAGGGATACAAATATAAATTTAAAAAGATATTTGTCTACTTATTTGAGACATTTATACCCCATATTATAGCCAAAAACACTCCCAGACTGGCTCACAAATAGTTAAATCAGCAGTCCTTGCCCACGAGGTTATATTCTAAGGCAATGGTTTTCAGACTTTGCTCCTAGAAGTCCTGGGCAGCCTTGAAAATGGTTTTTCTGGGATTCTGGGAGCCAAAGTATGGAGGACCAAAGACAGAGCCACTGATCTAAGACACAACACATTAGTGAAAAGGGAGGGGGAGAAGAGGGGAAATATAAGTTTAGCAGCAGCTAAGTTCTGGCACGTGTAGGTGTGACTGGTGCTTGGCTGGTCTGTGTAGCACACATCTGTTCGATATTTTGCTTTCATGAAAACCAAAGTCAGAAAATCAAAATTCCTACTCTCCATGTAAGTTCTTATTTTCTGAAAACATCATTTTCCATTGTTAACCAAAGCAGAATTATAAATCAATGGGTAATCTACACTGATTTCAGAAGAAGGAACTGGCAAAACCACCTCTGAGTATTTTTTGCCTAAGTGAACCTTATGAAATTCACAGGATTACCATTAATCAACAGATGACTTAAAGGCATATACATACACAATCTACACTGGTCAGAAATCCTGTGTGGGTAACCTTGGTGGCACATATTTATTGGTCCTTTTTGTTCTGAAAAGTATGTGCATATATTGTGGCCTGCTGTTTCAAAATACAGGTGTGCTGCAGTGAAATTAAAGCCTGACTACTAGGGCAAAGAAAAAAATTGATTTAGTTTTAAAGACTATGCATTTCCAAGAATCAAGGTGAGATAAACTACTTTTCGTCTCAGATCTTCAAAAGTCTTGCAAGTTAAATACACCTTCCACCACAAAGATAAAGAAAAGACGCCAGTAGCATCTTTGTTACACCACACAGCAAGCCTATGGAACAGCTGTATGTCTACACAAACCAAACACAGGCTAAGAAACCTTTCTGGAAAGAAGTGAATAAAAATAGTGAGTGTGCCAGACTGAAACAAGTGGTATGCAGTCTTTTTGCCATGAACCTGTCGAAGGAACAAACTGAAAGAAATCAGTCTTCCTGAGATTACAGAACCAGATTTTGGAATTATTTTTTTTTATACATCTTGTAAAATGTTGAGTCAGCTTAGCCAATGTAAAGGATTCTGGGAGTTTTGTCCCCAGAAGTACCTTTCCTACACTCTAAGCAAAAACAGACAAGTAGAGACTTTCACGTGACTGCTATTAACACGTGCAGTACATTGGTTCCTAAATGCCAATGAAAGAATCAGAGTTCAAAAAACAAAACAAAACCCTGTAAGCACATACCTGTTTGTAACCTTAGATGAGTCTCAATGTTCTGTAGTCTCTCTTCTACAGCTTGATTCCCACAATCTCGGGAGAGCGTGTTCTTATGACTGGACCCATAAGTGCTTTCACTTCTAGTTTGAGGACCATAGGTATTTATGACTCGAGAAACTGGGGATTTAAAAATTGCAAATATAGTATCTATACAAATAAAAGGAATAAGCAAGGACATTTGCCAAGAGATTACATTTTATAGTGCAGTTTCATGTTTTCACTAATAAGACCCACATATTTTACAGGTTAGTAAAAACAGCAAAACTTGCTGCAATAATAATAAAATAAAAATGAAACAACAACAATAATAGATCAAGGTGGGAAACAAGAATGGATCAGACACATAATGCCAATTCAAAGAACATATCATACTAAACAATCTCAGTTGCTACATTACCATCAACATCAACCTGCAGTATCCCATATTCTACTGTATGGTCAGCTAAATTGTTTCACCCAGTTCACTTCTGCAGTCTTCATACTTACTCTTCCTTATTTACTTCAGTACTCGTGTTCTTTGCACACTTCATCCTGGGAAGAATAAACATGACTATCCCATGCTTCTTTGATTCCATTTCCTCTTCAGCCTAATACTCCACCTACTATAAACTGCATGGCAGAGCATATTTTCAGTTTTGTAAATTAGCTTCTATAAAGCTACTAAATGGTTTTGAACAATGTGTAGATGACAAAAGATTCTGCTATACTCTGCTTAATAGATAAGATTCACCTGTTGTTCACTCCTAAGAACATCACCTAACAGGAGTACCAGATCCATATAGTCAACAGTCCAAACAGAGGGCAGTTTTCACTTAATTTTCCAGCTGACTATTCTGACTAAGAGAACATAATGGTTCTTACTAGACATGTTATACAGAACTGGGTTAATTAAAACATTTCTAAATCCTGGTTAATAGTAATTAAATTAAATCTGTCTGTCAGTCAGTACCACCTTCAGTTATTAGAACTAGAAGAAGTATATACAACGTTACATAGACAAATGAAATGAGACTGCATTTTAACATGAAGAGTTATTTCAGATGACAAAGCACTCATTAATGACAATTACAGATATCAGAAACAATAGCACTTACCCTTCACATGACTTTTGAATCCTGGGTAAGGCGTGAATACTGCATCAGTCCTAGCACAGCTGTTTTCTAAGGAAGTTTTTAAAAGCAATCCTTAGTGCACGACAATTAAGATGCCTAAAATTCATTCCAAAGGCTCAAAAAGCAGGCCACTGACCTTAGAATGGAATTTAAATAGATGTGGGAAGGGAGATTCACTGAGATTTTTCAAAATACATTTGCTTCAAGATAAGGATTTTGTTAAAATATTAGAAAGACACACTTTTTAGCAAAATAAGTTACTCTTGACAAAAGAACAATTTATTCATTTAAGTTTTTCACCACATCTTTGTATACTGAATTGTACTCTGAGTATGTCACAATGCAATGAAGTTACATAGCATAATGTACAAAGTCATGAAATACAAAACAATAAAATAAAAATATCAAGAATGGATCTATTACCAATTGGCTAGAATTAAGTTATATCTATTGCCAAATGACAAACCAGAAGTCATTTAATGCAAAACCTTATGAGGCTCTATATAACACTTCCCTCCAATCACTGATGGAGGGTAGATGCTGGGCAAAGAGAAAACCTCCACAAGTTGGATTAGACCTACAAGCCAAAGTTCACCTCCCTTAGCCTATACCAAACATTCTCAACCTGGCACTCTTCATTTATTTTGGAGTACAACTTCCCTCATGTCTGACTACTGCCTATGATGTACGGAGCTGAAAGAAGTTGCAATCCAAAGACCTAGAGAGCAGCCATTTGGGGACGGCTGGCCTAGACTTGTAAGAGATCCCAGAGTTTGAAAATAGTATCAGGTTCTCCCTCTTGCTATCTCTGTAAAATCTTCATCCTAAGCTTTGGATGGTCTTACTCCTATGTACACCATAAACATATCATGGGATGGAAATGGCAGACTGGAGAAACTATTAAAAAAACTATTATCTTCAGTATCACAAGTGGGAAAGAGCTGGATGAAGCATTTCTTTACGATTATGCATGTGGAAATATGCAAGTAAGAATAAGTTTTGAGAACAATGGTCATAAAATAGGTGAACTGTTTGTGGAGTTGATTTATATGTTATGCTCATAACTTCATGAGCTACTCATTTTAGAACATCTGAATGTGCTTATTGCTGCTATAGTATCTACTTCTTCTGCCCACTTATTTGTACATTTCTGTGCCTAAGCCTTCTGTTCCTTTTATAAAATTAACATCTTCATGCAGTCTTCACTATGCAATTTGGCCTATTCAGCACTGATGTTTTTGCCCTTCTCTAAGTTACACCATGCCTTTTTTATTAAAAGGAAAGCATAATGAGGGACAGTCACTTATTCAGTCAATTTTTTCCTTTTCTCTTCCATATATATAAACTAATGTGAAATCTGTGTCCTAAAATTAACACTGCTGCATCTTGGAATAACGCTTTTACAACGTTTAATCTGAATAATCCCAAAATATCAAACCTAATATTAAATTTTACCAACCTAAAATATACTTTTCCCCTCAAGTTTTAGAAATTCCAAAGCAGTAACTGAGACCTAGAAAATATCATAAAAGCAGTTAATGTTGTGATATTTCCAAGTAACTGTTACGTACATTAAATGTAATGAGCAAGAAATCAATTACTGGAAAAAAAAGATCTATGAAAGGGATATATAATAATTGGTTTTATAGTCATTGTGAGAAAGAACATTCCAGGGACAAGCAACTCCTCCCATTTGCCTAAAAATGCCTTTTCACAGAAAGTTTAAGAGTGCAACTTTATAAATATGTACTCTAGAGTATCTCCTGTTGAGCTTAATGGGGCTGACTATCAGTTAGACAAGCACAGAATTGTCTCCTGAGTCACATTTTTATTTAAGAGCTATAGACTACAAATCAGCTACCCTACACGATTCCACTACAGTCGACAGGAATGCTGCAGAAAAAGAACCGTATATGGAGAAAAACTTTTCTGTGGCCACCAGCACTTTTTATCAGTGATTGTAGATGAGAGCATTCTAAAAGCAAGCATTTTAGAAATGGAAGACTGCCTTTTGCTTAACCAGTATCTTTTACACTGTTGGTAATTTTACTTTGCTTGTTTCCCAACAACTTAGAACAGCAGCCTTTCAAAACTAAGGAGTGTTAATTGTGCTTAAAAGACTAAAAAAATTAAAGCTTAACTGGATAAGCTACCTTGATTACAATCAATAACATTGCAAAATTCTCTGACGTTGTTTTCATTGATCTCAGCTTGCTTTCTTTCAATGAAGGCTGATATTCGTCTTTCAATCTGCAGGTAACAGAACAACTTGTATTTAGTTTTCATTATTGCCATTCAAAATGAAAGAACGGTATTGACTAGAAGAGGAGTGGTGTCCCAAAAGTCACTTACTTCAGCTTTCCCAGCTTTTATCTGGACTACTTCTGGGTCAAAATTAACGTGAGTTGTTTTCAGGTTTGCAGAACCACAGGCTGTGTGCTTCTCTTCTATCTGCACATCTTTATCTATTTCCTTTGAATTGATATCACACTTTCTGCATTCTGTCTTATTAGAATCATCAGTGGGTGTGGTGTTTTCTGCTTTAAGCAAAGACTGGAGTTTCTCTATAAATGACTAGGCAAAGGAGAAGAAGAAAAGACTGAAATGATTTTTCTTTAAAAAAAATCATTGCAAAAACCACATGCTAACACCTTTTTCTATATGTCATTCAAACCAGAACTAAAATATAGCATCTGCAAGCATCACTGCCTTTTCATCAGTGCTTTTTACTAATCTGTACATTAAAAACACCCTTTCTAGAGAGTCCAGATTATCTCAGCAAATCTGTCTGTTACTCATATATTTTGTACAAGATCAAAGCAGAAGCCTTTAGCACCAATTCCACTTAATTTACATGTCATTTTAATGCTTACTTAGAACTGAGTGTTTTTGCTCCTCAACAGAAGAGCCAAGTCTCTCATTTTGTTAAAGCTCTTCCTTTAACACTGCATCACTGGCAGCATCTCCACTTGAAACAGCAGTCACCCAAAAATGCATGACAGAATACAAACACTGAGCTCCAAATCACACATTTCCCTCCAACAGCCACCATCCAGAAAATGCAAAATAAATCATCCTTATTCTCTCTTTTTAAAAACTTACTCCAATCCCTCACATTTTATATACAAACCAATAAATACAGGAAAAGACACAAGGAAGCTGATAAGTCATACTGAATTATGTTTTTGAAAGCATCTGCGTTAAAACAAGCCAAATAACAGTACTTGCAAATATTGCAAAGCGTATCACAATAAACAACTATGAAATGACAAATATATCAACAATTCTTCCAAGCAACTCGGTCTTCCCAGGTGCTACAGAAGTAGGCTATGCCTACAACACTATTACTAGCTACAGAAATATTTCAATTGGTACTACTAAATATTTGAAAAAGAAATAACAAAATAATGTCCTCAAAACTACAAAATTTATTTTTCAAATTGTGAACAATGACTAAAGAGTCTTTTTTGTGCTTGTTGTCCACAAAGTTCTTCTGCTTTTTACATTTAATTTTATATTTAATGTATGCATTACAATGACAGCATAATCAACTGCAAATTCCTACTATGCAAACCCTACAAGAACATTTGGGAGCATTCCTCTTTCTTTCTTTCACCAATGAGGCTTGCATAGTCAACGCTGCTGACAGATTACACCCTAATTAAATAGGGAAGCAATTCGATTACAGATGTATTCTCATTGTTTATGCTAGCAACTTATGTGACACCAAGAAGTGATGCAAGTAGTGCAACTTAACATTAATAAAGGTTAAAAAATGTCAAACAAAAGTGACATAGCATGGCAACTGGTTACTTCACAAGATGAAACATTAAATGTCTAAGAAGTTACTTAAACAAAATCTGTGCGGGAAATACGGTTAATTGCAGACACACACACCAGGATGTATCCTGCTGGGATAATGCCACTTCTTGATCCACTGAAAGCACTCCACAAACTGCAGAACTCACCCAACGCATGGAATCATTATCATAGCATGACACACACCTGCCGTGTTATTGCTTAATTATAACCTACCACAGATGGAAATGTACTGCATTTACAATGGAAGAGCAAAAATCAACAGGACTGCCTTGTGCAATCTATTTAACCCAGAGTAATTTGTAATGCTATTCTCACAACTCTTCTAGATAGCAGGGTGGGATTTTTTTTTTTAGCTTTTTAGGAAGCACAGCAGAACCATTTTGTTATACAGTAGCCTAGAGGTGAAGCTTTTGCTTTTAAGGATTAATTTAAACAATAGAGTATTTAACAGTACCCAAGAAGAAACATTTACCTGTAATGCTGAAATATGCTGCTGCAGAACCTTAAAGAGCAAAACAGGTTGAACTGGAGATGCTTCTTGAAGTTTGTTCCAGTCAATGTTAATTTTCACCACATCTTCTCCAAGATTAATCTTCAAAAGCCAAACAAACTAAGTCACAATAGAGCTCCAATGTAAATGCCTTGTCAACCACATTAAGATCTAAATAAGAATCTCCCTTCAGTAAGATTGAAGGACAACATTACTGGATTAGACCAACAGTCCATCAAAGCCAGCAGCCTGCTTCTCACAGTGTCCACACTGTTTGCCCTACGAGTGGCCCAAACAAGACCTTGAACACAATAGTCACAGGGCTTAAAAATGTTCTACTGGCCATATTGGCTGGGGAATTCTAGGAGTTAGTCCAAAAAAAGGAACTTCTAAGCTGTAGTTCATGCTCTCTCACTGTGCAGAAAAGAACTGCAACTCCCAGAATCCATGCCTTTCATGCTGGCTGGAGTGGTGATTTGAGAACTGTAATTCAAAAGGAAATATATCCAAGCTTTATTTAACCACCTCTGGCTGTTACTTTCCAGCAATATTCACTGGTATATTGCCTTTGTACTTAGAGGTTCTGTAGAGGCATCTTTACTATCATCTGCAGGTAGATCTTTTTGAATCAGATGCTCTTCAACTATGATGTATTACAGCTGCCTTCATTCCCAGCCAGCACAACCACTCTAACCAATTTCTAATATATGCCCTAATAAGAATGCGGAACTGTCACAATTTGACACAGTGGTGTTCCCTCCCCTGCCACACTTTTGGTTATGGAAAAAGAACATTTTTACCCTAGAACAAGTCACATATTTTGTTTTAAAGAACTGAGCTTCACATAGGCTTCTGGGATTCTAATTCCCCTCTACAACAAGGTGTGCATTCCTCACACATCTCACTTTAGAATGACAATGATGTTCTTTGAATCACACTGCTACCAAATTTGGCAATAGGGGTTCTCGGCATTTCAAAAGCAGGCCGCACATTACCGATTCCTGCTGGTGAACCTCCAGAAGGGTGTCTTGTTCATGCTCTAAGCATGAAACAGGAGCTGGTAGCCAATCTAAACTGCTTATCATAAATCACCTCCATCATCCACTAAGGAGTCACCAAGTAAAGCACAACATTTAAAATAAAAATTAAAATAGGGCAGAAGTACCGGTATAGCATCATGAGCCTGCTCCGGATTCAAACTGGACTTAATTGTCCTTCATTTCAGTGAGAAGCAGGAAAGGGAGGAAGGCAACACCATCAGATGCCCAGTTCCTATACTGGTTGTAGTATATGGGATTTTTCTAACATTGGGAGCAACTTTGGAAAATTCTGGTCAAAAGATTGGCAAGTGTTTTAAACGACAGGCAGAATGACAGGCAGACCGTGTGTGAGCAGGGCTTTTCCATTCAGAGACTAGAAAATTCTGTGATTGTACGTCTCCTATGAAAACAAAGATTTCCCCAAAATAGTATCTCAGTGCAATATTAGCACTAAAGTGTCAATCTAAGAAAATCCCAATTCATAGCCTACTTCAAGTTATGAAATTCACTTGGACAGGTCACTCTCTGTCAGCCTAACCTAGGATTGT
The DNA here is from genome assembly GCA_030412105.1 of Cyclura pinguis. Lineage (NCBI taxonomy): Eukaryota > Metazoa > Chordata > Lepidosauria > Squamata > Iguanidae > Cyclura > Cyclura pinguis. Next base: position 344,229,998 of record CM059599.1, read on the forward strand.
CAAAAAGACAAAATGAGAACTAGGTATACTATCATAAGCCTCTGAAAGAAAGAGTAGGATATAATTAATAAATATAATTAATCGTGAAAAACAGAGCAACATGGCAGAGATCCAAGTCTCTTTTCCAAGGTAGGGTCCCACTGATTTCCATGTAACTTGCATGCTTTCATAGAACGTCTGCATTCACTGTCAGATGGAGAGCTTTATCAAATTATTTATGCCCTTTGATTCAGAATATGTACTATAACACAGGTAAGGAGCTAGGATGGCAGTTGCAGAATGGTTTGTTTCCACAGTCCAATACTAAGAGTGACTATTTCCTAATTTAAAACAGGGCTGCACTTCATTATTTCCTTTTTTTTTAAAGATCATAGAGCAGTTTCTTTTCAGTTTTCTCCCAAGCCAAGGGAAAGATCTCCAAGCTGTTACTGGCCAGTCAATGTTTTCTGAAACAAGGACTGCCTTTTGTCCTAGTATGCAGTGCTAGATTAATCTAATACTTGCACACCTACCAATGATTCAGTTTGAGACTGAGTTTGAACTTCTGTTCCCCTCCCCCCGCACCTCTACCTTTTTGTACCATTTACAGTGGTAAGACCTGGACAGTAATTAAAATACTATGCAGAGTGAAAGAGAGATTTTTGAAAATAAGTTTTCAACCCATTTCCGTTACTTCCAGGGCACAAACCCTATGCTTTATATAGTCCTTTCAGGTTACCAATCCCATACAATTTACCTGGGAGTAATTTTTGTCAAGTTCACGGGGACTTACCTCTAAGTAGAAAAACACAGGACTGTGCCATCAGTTTCAAAAATGGTTTTTAATTGTTCTTGAATTTTTATTTATTTTTCTCCTTATTCAAGCTAGATAATGTTCTAATGTTATTTTAGCAATTGGGGGCTGGGGTTGAGACATGGCCAAGACCAGAAAGTAAACCCAAGAGAGAGATGAGGATTTGAACATGCATTTTGCAGATCTAAATCCAATCATTTATCCATTGCATCACCTCGAAGAGCCAGACAACTAGTTTCCATTCATCTCATTTCCATCTTCTAGATGTACTTTAGCAAAGATGTATCTAAGACTTACTGTGACCAATTCTGTTTTTTCTTTGAAGTTCCTTAATCAAACTACTTGAAACTATTGCTATTGAATCTTTTAATTACTTGTTACTAACAAATCCAAAGGATTCTTGTGCCTTTTCCTCATCTTCTCTAACTTTTCAACTTACTTTTTAAACTTTGGACACTAGACATTATACCATACTCCAGCAGACATCTTACCAGCAGTGCAGCAAAAAGCAAACAACCCATCCACTCCTGGATCAATATGTGCTTATCTTTAATTGAAATACATGTAAAGACTCAAGGATGCAAGAGAAGATTTTGAGAATGGGACTGTGTTTGCCACACTTTGTCTAGCTCAATAGCGTAGGCTTCTTGAGGGCTATCATAAGCTAAGCCTTAAAACAAGAGATTCTTACCCTTTTCAAGTAAAAGCTATAAAATATCAAACTTACATGTGTGGGTGTGTATATCTACCCAAGAATATAAAACCTTGAAACCATGTGTGAAGAGATGATAATTACAGTATGTAAATGTTTACACAGATTTTTTTTTCTTTTCTTTACAATGTACAATAAACTCAAATTTGGGACCCAATCTTTCAAGTACTTATATTTGTTATTCCTTTCCAATAAGCTATTGACCATCTGCCAGTCACACACGTTCTGCTACTGCACAGTTTCAGAATGAACATGTTAAATTATTTTTTTTAAGATCAAGGGAAGAAATGATACACTCACATATTTTTATGATCTGACAAACTTGTGAACTTACACCACATATTGATAACTGTTCTGTTAACATGATAGAGAAAAAGGTAGCAAACATATGCAATGAAGTTGCAGAGGGAAAAGCTAAATCTAATGTGAACACAGTCCACTAGAGAAACGACCCAAAAGGTAAAACATGCTACTTGAGATCCTATTAGTTATGTCCAGAAATAATCCTCATTGCATCAGCAACTTCCAGTAAAATCTTGCTTACTGTTTTTATCTACAGTCCAGCTCATTTGCCATATGATAATCTTATGAATGGAGCCAATGTGGTGGTCTGCACACTGGACTACAACCCTGGAGACCAGGCTTTGATTCTCTGGTCAGCCACAGATATCCAGTGGGTGACCTTGGACACATCACACATTTGCAGTCCTAGAAAACCCCGTGATATGTTTGCTTTAGGGTTGCCACAAGTTGGAATCTACTTGAAGGCACACAACAACAATCTTACAAGTGAACCCCAATCACTTCCAAGAGCCTTTGTCATCTACAACCCTACTCAGGTATTCCAAGCTCAGACCTATGGCTCCTTTGATTGGGTCAATCCATCTGTAATATGGTCTTCCTCTTTTCCTACTGTCTTCAAAATTTACCAAGCATTATCATCTTCTTGAATGTACCGTGTTGTCTCATGTTTTTTCTGAAGTACAACAGACTCAGTTTTGCCATTTTGGCTTATAAGGAGAACTGAGGCTCAGTATGATCTTGAATCCATTATTTTGCCTTTTTTGGCAGTCCATGGTACCTACAGAACATTCCCCCAGCATCACAATTCAAATAAACTGATCTTCTTCCTGTCACCTGTCTCTATTGACCATATTTCACATGCATACACAGAAATCAGAAATACTATAGTATAAATGATTCAATTATAGCTCTTTTAACATTGAGGATCCTTTCTAGTTCCATCATTGCTCTCATTCCCCTTCTGATTCCTTTGACTATATGAGCATTTTGATTCATGTGATAGTATAGAAAATCTTTAAGAATTTTAATGGCTTCATTACCCACTTTATAATTATGTAAATTAAGCGGAGTCATTTTTTACAATTTTGTTTTCTTAATATTTTACTGTAACCCTGCTTTTGTATTTCCTTTCTTAACTTTCATAAATCCAAGTCTTTTCTATTTTCTATTAGTAATATGGTGTCATATGAATTTCTTTAAAAGCAATCCATAATTTTTCATGATTTACACAAAGTTTCTCTGTAAGCTGAAAAATACAAGTTGATTTTTCCTGAAATTCTTTGGTGCACTCCATTAACCAGCGTATATTTGAAATGTGACCTCTAGTGCCCTTTCATTTTCTGACCCTAGCTTGAACATCTGGCATTTCACATTCCATATACAGTTAGTCTGTTGTAAAATCTGAAGCATCACTTAGCTTGCACAGAAGATTAGCGCAACACTCCCATTTCTTGAGGATTGGAATGTATACTAAACATTCCCAGTCTGTGGGCCACTTTTTGTTTTCCATATTTGTAGGTAGTTTATTTATTTATTTTTATAAAATGGATAGATTCTGTCTCCATCTGAAACAGCTGTATTGGCATGCCATCTTTTCCTGGTGATTTATTTACCCCAAGTACTTTGAACAACTTTCACTTCAGTTTCTGTTTTTCTATTAACCTCTTCTTCTCTCCTTTTCTTCATCAAAATGTTTTACTTTGAAGTAATCTGTAATTCATCTTTTCTGTATAGTTCCTCAATGTACTACTTGTGTCATCTTTTTATTTTGTCCTGATCATATAACGTAGTCCCTCATTGATTATCCAGGATCCATACCCTTAAATTTGCCTTTGGTTTTTTAGATCTTGGGGAAGAGATCTCTTGTTCTTGCTTTCTTGACTTTTTTTTTTTTACACACTAATAATAATGGTTCTCTTTATGCCTAAGTACACGTTGTGGGGCAGCTGCATGTAGCATCCTGACAGTATTTCTCTCACGTTTTACTTTTGCTTTTTATCTACACTTCATCTACACTTTTGCTTTTCATTCTATGACACTTTTCTTTCCTTTTGGCTACAGACAAATCTTTTTTTCTTTCCTCATTAAGTATCTGGTTTCTGTCCCAATGTATTCTGGTTCACAATTAGATTTAGTAATGCAAATCTATTACATGCCTTTAAATTCTAGATGGATATTCTTTAAATTGTATTCTCTCACTATGACTGATTTTGTGTACTTCTTTAGCTTTACCCTAATTTTTGATATTAGCAGTTCATGGTCTGTGCCACAATCTGTTCCTGGTTCTGTTTTTGTAGAGAAAATGGAGCTTCTCCATTTTCTGCTTCCAATTATACAGTCTCTTTGAGTTTTGTATTGGCCATCCACTGTCATCCATCTATAATACTCTATTCAAAAGCCTAAGTAACATCTTTTCAACAAAAAGAACTGACGGTTTCATAAAATTTGATCAGTCTCTCTCCTGCTTCATTTCTTGATTCTAGGCCAACAACTTTTGTTTCTACTCTTTCTTCCTTTTGCATTCCAGTCACCTACAATTAAAATGTCTGATCAATTTATTCCTGGATACCTGCATACAATGTATTGATTTCTACTTCTTCTGCCTCTATAGGTGCAAGCATAAACTTGGAATATAATTATATTGATAGTATTCCATGAAGTCTTTTTGAAGTTGTTTGGTAAGACTTTGCATGATTGCTTTCGTTAGGTCACACTTAACTATTAATTCCACCCCTATTTCTTCTCAGATTGTCATTTCCTCAGTAAAACATGATGCAATTATCTGATTGAAAATTCCTGCCCACTTTAGTTTGATCACACCATTACCATGTTTATATGTCCCATTTCTTGTACAATTTCTATAGCTTCCTCAATTCATACTTTTCATATTTAATGTTCCTATTACATCCACTGTGCAACTTCAGACTTCCTTTTTTAGCACAGCTGGGCTACAAGACTGGTAACCCCCACAGATGATAAGGTATTGCACCTTTTTTCCCCTTAGAACTTAACATTCCACCAATGGGAGCCAAACAGAAAGGCTATAACTTAGAACTGAACTAATTCTGAACCTAGAAATTTATCTGACTACAATAACTGAACTGAGTGCATCGTCCTCCCACACAAAAACACAATCTCGATTTCCCCCAAACTTTCATTTCAACAGCAATGGAGAAGGGGGACATTTTGCTGTTGCTACTGTTAACAAATGGGAACCTGAAATTCTTCTGTCTGCTGCAGATTACCCACGTATCCATCCGTAGATCGAGATCTGTTTCCTGCCAGCTTTGCGACACACACTGACTTAATGCTCTCAATGCAGCTCCAACCCCGGGGGAGAAAGGGTGGGGGAAAGGCACTCGAAACACTAGCTGGGGTCCAGTTTCAAACATCCTTTTGTAAACAAAGCAAAGCGGGCCTGCGGCATCTTCAGAAAGGGAGAAAATTTTAACTCCCCGAGTACAATCCCCTGCCCCAGCTCTTCTGGGGACGCTGCTGCAACAGCTCCCAGCAAACAGCGTGGCTTTTCTTTTACCTCCCCACAAAGTGAACCTCATCTTTTACCGTCGCCATCGCCCGCCCTGCTCTCCGCCTGGATCCTTCTACCCAAACTTGGCGGCACTTCGCCCCTTTTCCCTCTCGTTCTCTCACCAAGCGCGGCCACAGCTTCTCTCCACCCACTAACCTGCCCCACCAACTCAGGGAGCAAACGCAGGGAGTCCCTCAGGATCTCTCTGACCGGGTCTTCGGAAGGGTCCCCCAGGGGGGCGGCCGCCTCGGGCTCACTGGAGCGGCTCTCTCCCTCGGCTGACGCCATGACAGGCGCTCAGCACGAACACAATACTCGCCGCGGCAGGAGCCGTGCCTCTGCTCCCGCCCCTCGGTTGTCGTCGCGCAGAGATGACGAAAGCTGCTTCTCTTCTCGCCGGTCTAGGATCGCCTCCTTTTCCCCGCCCCCCGCGCGCTTGACTGACGGCTAGCCTGGAAAGGACCGAGGAGGGGGCTTGCGAAGGTTCCGAAGACCGTGGCTCCCGGAGCGCGGTTGCTTTTCGCACTGGACTGCTATAGGGCTATTATCCCACTTCCAACATTCTATCGAATTCTGGGGTTGGGAGTTTAGGGAGGGGCCTCAGGCCTCGGAGGTCTCAGGCCCCTCCCTAAACTGCCAACCCCAGAATTCCATGGAATGTTGGAAGTGGGATAATCGCACTGTAACAGTCTGGTGCGGAAATGGCCATTGGGAAGAAAGGAGAGCGGCTGTTCCCGCTTTACTTTCCCGGTCGCGCGAGGCTCTTGTTGACTGCGGGCGTGCGAGAGGTTCTGACGAAAAAGGAAAAGACGTTGGGAGGCGTTTATGCAAAATCACCATCATCATCACCATCATCATCATCGTATGTGGCCCGCCTTTTCCTAAAATCGGGACTCAAGGCGGCTTACAGTTTACAAAGAGCCATGCAGCTAAAAACATACAAAAAGGGGACAATGAAGTAGACTCGCGCTATTCACGGTATTAAAACAGTTCAAACCTACCGTTAATAACATGGAATTTAACAGATAATAAAAACAGTTCATACTGACAGCATGAGATATCACCATTATGAAATATTAGTATAACAGACTCTTGGGAAGAAAGCAGGGACTTAAAAAGGAAAGAGGATGCTCCCTCAAAATGCAGAGAGTAAAGTAATACAAACATGAGGGTCAGCCCTAAGGGTCTTACAATTTAAAATTTGCCAGGAGGCAATATAGAAGAGAAAATAACAAATTAGGGGAGAGTATCCCGTTACAAAGTACACGGGCATAGTTTCGGTAAAGGACTGTTGTGTGGCTTCCCAGTCTTTTCTGACCTATCACTAGCCTAAGGCAAGCCTATCACAGGGTTTTCTCGGCAAGATCTGTTCGGAGTGGGGGGTTGCCTTTGATATCCTCTGAGGCTGAGAGAATGTGACTTGCCCAGGGTCACCCAGTGGGTTTCCAGGCTGAGTGGGGATTCAAACCCTGTTCTCCAGAGATGTAGTCCAACACTCAGACAAGTACACTGCTGGCTCATGAGTAACAGATTTGCATCATTACTTCAGCTCAGGACTTGGAGATTCTTAACTTAGCCTGTTATAGCACGATGATTCCACTTTCTTTCTTTTCTTTTTTTTAAGTAATTTTATTAAAATTACAACATATAAAACAAACAATTATCATTGTATTCTTAATTGTCGCGTTACAACTGTCTTCCTTCCTCTCTGGATTACAATCTTTATCATTCCATTGAACTGTTATCAATGCATCACAATAAGTTGTTAGTATTATCTACTTAATTCGTTAGTTCCTGCTTTTCTACTCAACTTTACTTGTCCCATGATATTTCTCTGAATTTTATCTTGTAAGAACCTTTAATACCATGAATTATGTATTATTCCCTGTCAAGATCCCTCTCGCTTCCGAAATCATCTGCCATTCTTTATAGATATCATCATCTGATTTCCCTTTTAATCTCTGTGAAACAATATCTGCATTTCTATTTTCAATAAAAGTTGCCCACCATTGTTCTGTCGTTGGTATTATATCACTTTTCCAAAGCCTTGCAAATTCAATACGGGCAGTCGAGACCATATACGGTATTATTCTCCAATATTTCTTTACCGCAGATCCCTCTAACATATGTGTCATATTTAACAAGTACATTTCAGGAGTCTTATCAATTTGAACCTGCAATACACCACATACTATCTTATGAATTTCATTCCAATACATTTTTGCTTTAGAACATGTCCACCACATATGGAATAGTGTGCCTGCAGTCTTTTGACACTTCCAACATTGACCTGTACCTGTCTTGTAAATTATCTTTAATTTTTCGGGTATCATGTACCATCTATGAAATAACTTATAGTAGTTTTCTTTAAGGTTCTGAGCTACCGTGAACCTCTTTGTTCGTTGCCAACTTTGTTCCCACCTTTCCAACTGAATTGGATGTCCAATGTTCTGTGCCCATTGTATCATTGCTATTTTAATTGTCTCCTCCTCACATTGTTGTTGTAATATCTCTTGATATAAATGTGAAAGTAAATGAGGTGGATTTTCTCGTAAAAGCTTCAACAGATTCTCTTGTTCTTTCTGTTCTATTCCTTGAGTTTTCACGTCCATCTGAAATCTTTCTGATAATTGTCTGTAGGGAAACCAGCTTAACTTTATACCTTCAATTTCCAACTTCTCTCTTGATTTCATCTTAAAAACATTTGTATTTGTGTTCATATTTGTTTTCTCCAATATATCTTCATATCACAACCATTTGATGATTCCACTTTCAACATCCTCTGGAATCCTGAGGTTTGCAGTGCCGGCCCCTCCCGAAACTGCAAACCTCAGGATTCCAGAGGATGTTGAAAGTGGAATCATCATGCTATAACAGGCTAGTGTGGAAATGGCCTTAAAAAGGGATACATTTACTCCATTTTGTAGTGTAAGTGTCACTCTTTAGTTACTTTCATAGTTATGAAGTGCAGGGATGTGCCATCATTAAATGGTGGAAGAGGAGTATCTGCCTGGAGCTACTGCCTTCTGCTCTGTTGACTGTTGAGAAGATGAGAGAGAAGGGAAAATTTTTGGCATCACAGGCTAGCAGCTTGTAAAATTAATTTTTTTTTTTAAAGTAGCCTTATAGGTCCTTTCGAGAAACAGAAAAACAAAGCTACTGTAATTATAATACTAACTATTGCTTTGAAGTAACTTACCAAGGTTTGCAATGATGGTAAATAAATCAAATAACTCTCACATTCTTTACAAAGTTGTTAAATTACATATCCTAATTGTTTGGTGCACAGAAAAAACTATAACAAGTATTGCCATTGTCATTTAAAGATTTTTAAAATTAATGTTTAAAATTATGTCTCAACATAAGTGTGGATTTTTGCCCTCATTGTTCAGTCATGAGATTCCTCTTCTGGCAAGTAACTTCTCTTGTTGCAAGGACTTGTGCTGTCATGGCTTTGGTGCCTTTGGCAAGAACATCCTTTCACTCGTGGCCCCTTGCTTCTTCAGGGATGTATCACGTGCTCCCTGCTGCAGGGGTGTGCACTCACACATGTGTATAATCGGATTAATCCAGTAAACCCTGGGAGCAGATAGGAGAGGCTGTTTGTAGCCCAGTGGGCTCATCACCTCCTGAAATTCTTTCTGTGACAGAACTGCATGTTCGGCTGTCTTCGGGCAGGGCCCATGGCTAGTTTCAACTGCTGGTGCTATGAATCTTTATCTTTGATCCGATTATCTCTTCATCTCTGGTGTTTATGATCTGGCTCTGTAGGACTTTTAGTCCTTTTTCCTCATCTATTATGTTTTAAATGCTTTTAGACTAGATTTAAAATTACTTTTACAATTTTTTAAAATTACTATTATGTTTTAGCTGTGATTTTATATATATATATATATATATATATATATATATATATATATATGTTAACTAACTATACACACACACGTGTGTGTGTGTGTGTGTGTGTGTGTGTGTGAGTTATCTTATCTTCCACACTGGTAGAAAATTAAATAGAATAATTTAAAACAAGGTGTATTCATTATCTAGGTTCTAAAGCAGGGGTGGAGAAACTGCACACTTCCAAATGTTGGACTATGACTGCCATCACCAACGAGTGTGTGACTGTGGCTGATGGGAATTGAATTGAACAACATCTGGAAGGCCATGGGTTCACCATGACCTGCCCTAGAGAACAGTCACTGTTCAATGGTAGTAATATCTTCAACCAACTTCACATGAACTCTTCAGACATTTGAAAAAGGTTTAGTCCTGTTCTTTCTTAAAATAGGGACACTAGAACATTTTTTTCCTTAGCTGTTGTTTCCCTGCTACACATACAGATCTGTCAACAGCATGTACAGTGCTTTACTAGATGATTCAGCTTTTTGTCCTTCTGATTGAAATAGACATAAAAAAGAGAAGTAAATAAATAAAACCCAGCTCTGCAAGCAGATGTAAGAAATATTCAGAAGAAATATTTGATTCTAAATTCTTACCAGACGTAAAAACAAACAAACAAACAAACATGGCAGTGATTCTTATTTGTTCTCATCATCCCATTTTATTTAAAGTAGTTAACTGATTGGATCAAAGCCATTAAAATATATCTTTACCCACATTAATACAAAAATGCAGTGAGGCAGATCAGGGGATGATGCAAATCTAGGTAATGCATACAAGGTGAATTTGGTACCCTGAGTAGTCAGCTGGGTCAGCCTGTGGGCCCCCTTCTCCGTGGGAAGGCCTTGCTTACTGGACCTCCGTTGGGATGTCTCTGGGCAGCAAGTGCCAAGTGGTGAGCAACAGAGGAGCAGCATTGAATGCAGGGAGATTTCGCCTGAGTAGTCAAAATCTCCCTGATGATTGACTGCAATAGCATAAAGGAATCATTTTCCACTATTAGCAGCCAAAAGTGCAAAAATAGTGACACTCTGAGTTAGAGGCTGTTTATTCCTTGTAAGAAGGAGCTTGGTTTTTGCTTCATTTTCCAGTACTTTGTTTTATTTAGTAAGGGGGAGGGGATTTAATTTTTTCAAAAAAGTTTTCTAATGTCAGAATAAATTTAGCATTGAAAGATCTAGTGAGGCAAATTCTCCAGTGCTACAGCTCCATGTACTCTGTCCTGGACTCCAGTGCCTTCAGATTTGCTGTGTTGAACCACCGACTTCCTTTGTTCAAAATGGAGACAGTTTTTTTCCACACTGGTGGTGATATTTTGTATTTGGTAGATACATTATCAGTGGAAAGACATGAGAACACCCTCCTGGAGGTTAACTGGCCCCAACATTCTTTCTAATACAAAGCCCAAACAGAGCTTTGGAGACTAATATATTTCAAAGTGTACTTGTACACATAGTCGTAAATGGTTGTGTTTAAAGTTGGTTTTAGATTCATTCCCTCCTTAATTCAGTACCTGCATTGCAGTGTTAAATTTGAACATTTCTGAAATCAGATGTTACCTGATTCTGACTTTGTCTGTTCTCCAAAGCAGAAACTGGCAGTCTAGCCTCACTCATCTTGAGGTATATTGTAACATCTGTGCAGCCATGCATTTCCTCGCTGTGTAACTCAGTTCTGATTGCGTACACAGGGGTAAATCTTGGTTATTTCTAAGATCCTACACAGAAGTAAAAATTAACAATCACAGCAACAATTAAAATAATTGAAAAATTATTGTAAAGTTTGCAAAACTTCAAATCTCTGCCCCCAGAATGAGGATTGGAACTATCTTGACTAGTCTACAAGGAGTAGACATACTGTACTTTTCTCTGGTATTTAAGCTTTACAAGTCTATTTAAAACTAGTGCACAAGCAGCTAATTTTAATTTATTTTCTTTATTTGAGGGTCTAAGCAACCTGAAGCAGTAAAAACGTAACTCAGCAGTATGATTTAATCTGTTTGATTCCATTTGTTACTTGTGCAGCATTTTTTTTCTTGTCAAAGACAAGAAAATATTTAGATTTAACTTTCGATTTAACATTGTTGATGGCTACTTTATGTTTTATGGGAAAAAACATCACTGAATTTTCTCTGTAATCGTCTCATGCCCATACAGGAGGTTGAAAATAAAACCGTATCATCTACGTAAAATAGTATGTTCATACATCTTTACCAAATCTTGGACATATAAAAACGTTGATCATGCAAAAGGGAAATTTAGCTGCATAGCTTAAATGCAGCTGTGCCAAACTTCTTTGGAGTATTTTCTGAACCCCTTGGAATTCCAGTTTATTTTAGGGGATAAAAATTTTCCATGTCCTACAGGAGTGTTTTTGAGTGAAGAATGAAGGGTATTACACAATGTCTAAATGTGCACAGTCAGGAAAATACATGTTACTAGTACTGTTGTTTTCAATAGCAAAAAAACAAAAACATTGAACACCCTCTTGCTGTAACCTTTCAGATTAGGAAATGGGCATAAACACATGAGGGCAACATGTTTTTGTTTATTTGCAGGAAGAGTTAGCATTAATAGTATCATAGGCTAATTTACTACCCCAGTTACAAAATAGTCTGTGTGAAAAGAAATGTCTTCCGTTTCACTGTGCCAACTAGTTCTTTGTGATAGTCATGCTACAGAAAACCAAAACATGTCCCTTGGATGCTGTCAAGATGCTTGCAAGCAAATGTTTTACACATGATGTACCATCTGCTGCTTTTGCTATGCACTGTCCTACTGCAGAAGAATTGGGGTAGAGGATGAATGGTGACAAAGTACATTAAGTCTTTGGTTAACAGACTCTCTTCCAGCTCTAAGCTGGTGAAAAAAATTTGGCCTGCCACATTTTGTCCAGTGGTTCAGTTAGTGTTGTCACCATATTGTAACCAAGGTGAGTGTGCAATGGTATATCAGGCTGCAAGCCCACACAGATGTGCCTTTCAATGGGTGAGATGTCTTAACACTGCAGCACCTCCACATGTTTGTGCCATATTTAACCATTTTAGTTTCGCATATCCTGTCAGAATGCCAACCTGTTCTACTGGCATTCCTCCTCATCTTCTTTTCACGGCCTGAACAATTATATGAAATTCTCTCAAGGTTCCAAGTTTCTCAACAATCTTATTTTAAAATTCTAAACATGGAACATAGAAAGTGTCTACAAGAGCAGTTGTACTCTTAAAGGAGCTGTCCCTTGCTCCCACACACAGACACACACATATCTGGACTGTCTGAGAATCCTGAGTCAAAGCTGGTTCTTTCAATTTCATCACTTGAGTTCCTAAAAGGTTATAAGCAGTGACAATTTCTTGGAAAGAATCCAAATTTATGAAGTCTTTAATAGCACTTTTATCAGTTTGTTAACTACATTCATGATATGTTGGAGGATATTTACATAAAGCCAGAAGAGAGGCTAATTCTCTTAAAATCTAATGGCGATTACGACCACATTCTCAGACACCATATTTCTTCTATCACTCATACTTCATCTTAAATAGATTGCAAGTCTAGATGAAAAGTCTTCTCCTTTGATTTCCTCTTTTCTAGAAGAAAAGTTAGATATCTTCAGAATGCCAAAATAGAACCATCCCTTCCTTCCATGTTGTGAAACTCCTTTCCACTGGAGATCCAACTGGTCCTCTCCCTGCTATCTTTCCACCAGCCGGCAAAAACTTTCTTATTTAGGCAGGAATTTGGTTTTATAACTTGTTGCAGCAAATGAGGCTTTTATGGGGGTGTTGTGTTCCGATTTGATTACATTTTAATGTTTTCATTAAAACTGTTTTAACGTGTGTTTTAAACTTGTGTTTTTAAAACAAAACTGTGATTTAATGGTGTTTAACTTTTGCATTAGTAGTGTTTTAGTTGTAGTGTGTTTTTAAATGGCTGCTTTGGATCCTGTGCTGGGAAAACAGTGGAGGACATAAATGAAATAAATAAAATTTAAATTGATCTTTAATTTAATTTTTCTTCCATTTTCATAACTAAAGAAGGAATCCTTTGTGCTTTAAAGGATGACGAATTCTTTAAAATTTTCCATGACCTGAAAATATTTTAACTAATTTTATATTCAAATAACTTGAAAAGGGACCCCCAAAATAGGTTCAGATGTTGTTTGACATAGAAGAAATAGGCTCAGTTGGGAAGCAGCTGTCACCGGGATATACAAGGATTATAAATTCACATGGTCTGAGTACCAGACTGTTCACTGGACAGAAGAATTAATTTCTCTAGCATTAGTAAAGTGACAGAGGGCTGGGTTACTCTTATATTTGCCGTCCTTCAGTGTTGAAGGATGTGTGGTAACAATCTGCCTATCAGCCACACTGCATCTCAGCTTCCCAACAATGTGATGTTAAGTGTTCATAACTTTACATTGTTTGGACTGCCTGACTGGCCAACAGATACTGTAATTTCACTCTCTCAGCTGGAATGTCATTTATCTTCCAGAAGAGGAGAGATTATATTATATTATTTACTTCATTTATATCCTGCCTTTCTCTCAGTATGAGACCCAAAGCAGCTCACAATGTAAATTAAAAAAACAAACTTATCCTCTCTTTCAGAAAGTATCTGCTCAAGAAAGTATCTGCTCATTAATTTCTGAGTATAGTGGGTCCAATCACCTCTTAACCGGTGTAGCTATTTCCCCAGAATGAAACTTATTTAGTGATGGCAACAAATATTTGTCCTTTCTGTCCTGTTTGATGCATGGTACCACTGGATTATCATCATTAGCTAAACTCCTGGGACTTTTCGATTTGTGTACTGCGTTGAGGCAGAACTACTGGAATATACCCATTTCAAGAGTGGTGGAACAGGCTACACTCAGCTGGGTAAGAGCCAGTTAGCTTACACTTCTAACCAAGCAGAGGGAGGAAAAAACACAAGTTCAGATGCAGCTGCCATTTCTGCACTACACCCTTATAGTGCTATTATTCCACCTCCAACATCCTATGCAATCATGGGGTTTGCAGTTTAGGGAGGGGCATTTAGAATTCTCAGCCAGAGAGCTCTTTGACCTCAGTAAACTACAAACCCCAGAATTCCACAGGATGTTGAAAGTGGAATAATAGCACTGTAACAGTGTCGTGTGGAAATGGCCTTAGTCCCTCCAGTGTCTTCACTCCTCAAAAGCCTTTCTTTCCCCTAAAAACCTTATTTATGTTTCAATATATTTTAAACTGACTTTGCAGACATATATTGTGTGTCTCAAAGTTAAATTATAAGTTAAACGAAAATTAAAAAGTTAAAAAGAATGAGAGAGAGGTCGTCCTCTAAGTCTTACTGATTAAAAGGCCAAAACACTCAAAGGAAAGTGGGGATAGAAGGAAAGAAGCAGAGTGGAAAAACTGGTTGGGTGGTGTCAGAACGAAATGGCAAGTTGTAAGCAGGAATTTTGATCCTGCTTACAAAATGGGATCAGCTTCATCTTTCCTTGCCTAGCCAATAGCCCTGTTTCCTTGGGTTTCTGACAGAGATTAGAGTGCTCTCCCCGATTTCTGCTGTCTGAACGCAACTAGTAGTTGCCATTTCAACAGTGTTCTTTTTAGCAGGTAGATAAAAAGGCACACACACTGCAGCTGCTCTTTTTCTGACTGATAGATGAGGCTAGGCTGGTCTTTTCTGTGCCATAACATTCATTCTTCCTGGGGGACAAGGAAGGCAACCTCTTCTTGGTCCCCTAGCTGATGGTAGAAGGCAAAGTATGCTACTCTTCTATGCTGCAGCCCTGGGGTATTTTCTAAGATGCTAAGCAGCTTAACAGCTAAACATATTCAAGATAATGCTCATTACTATTGCATGTTACTCATATTAATTTGTTCATATGTCTGCCATAGCCATCCAGAGAGCTAAATATATGATAGGCAACTCCATCTTTAATTCTTCTGTTCATTCATTCATTCAATTCATACCTGCCTTTCTTCTGCCATGGAACCTAAGGTGGTTTACACTAATTTAAAATAAAAGTTATCTATATTTCAAAGGTTTAAAAAGCAACAGTTCTAGTAAAAGCACATCATTAAATACAGTTTAAAATACATTTGAAACATAGCTGAGAACATACAAGATAAAACAAGAACAAGAACAACACATCACTTTCAGGCACTGTTTAACTGAGTGATTAAAAAAAGCAAAGGCCTGCCTAAATAGAAATGTCTTAGCCATCTGGTGGAAAGAGAATAGGAAGGAGGCTCATTAGATCTCCTGTGGAAGTGAGTTCCACAGTCTAAGAACAGCCACTGAGAAGGCTCTCTATCAAGTCCTCACCAAATGTGCCTGTGATAGTGATAGGACTGAGAGAAAGCTCTCCCCCAAAGGTCTTAAAACTTGAGTCAGCTCATATATAAGGAGATAGAGTAATTTAGATAGTGTGGACCCAAACCAAATAGTTGTTCTATTGCCAAAGTACAAATCAACTTTGAAACTTGGAAAAATCTCAAAGGCTATTTATAATGTGATACAAGAGGCTCCTGAGGCCTTCTGCTTGATGAATTCTGCCTAGGATTGAAGCTGTTGGTCAAAATCCAAACGACTACTAAAGTTCATGTTATGCAGTTCCATTACAAACCACTTTTCTTTGAACAGCTGATTCCATGCCATATTGCAAACTGCTTTTGAAATGTCCCACAACTGTGATTCATTAATGGTACATCTATGCTGGACAGAAAATGTCCAAACATTTGCACCAAGTGGAATAAGCTTTCCCATGAATTCAGTGATCCTAGTTAATTTAGAAAGGAATGGACAAGTCCAACATCTACATAACCAAAATGATTAACACAGCCAAGTTTTTTTTATATATGTATTACCAAATTCACTGAAGTTGACATTTTCAGTTCACCAGTATGCATAAAATTGATCTCTTAAAGGTTCCAAATGTCTCTGGGTCATGGCTTGCCCTGTATATGTGTTTGTTTGTTTTTGGGAGATGAGCCAAGAGAAGGTGAGATACAATCTGGACGTACATTGCACTATCTGCGGAGCATACAGATCATGTGCTCTGACTATACTTAAAAAAGTATTGTGTGAACTATCCCTCTGATGAGAGTCCGGAATGGCAGAAAGATTAAGTTGAAGTTATGATGGGCTTTGTGAATGCTATGCTGTTTTTATAGCTTAGCTATTCGTTTTGAGGTTTCCTTTATGCCCTTTCTGTTTTTATGCATGCAGCCAAAAAGATGGACATCTGACAGGCCATAATAGACTGCTCCTTTCCCAGGTATCGCCTACTTGTTTCCTTTATCTGTGAATAGGAAATGGCTTAAAGGCACCTGTGTTATGAAGGTCTCGGGGGCAGCTGCCTGGCTAGTGAATGCCTGATTATGTGTTAACATGCTTTGTCAGATATTGGCAGAATCTGTTCTCTTCTTTTGCCTTTTCAGCAAGGGTGCCATTGACAGACTGACTACCCATTTATAGAAATGTTGTCCATCAAACTGTGAGGAAGGACAATGGTGTTTTTCTGTGGCCAGTGACTGTGGGAAACTTTTCTCTGGCTATTCAGGCAATTTTTCTAGCTTGTTCTGAAGAGGAGAGACTGATGAGTGCAAAAAGTACAATTAAGCAAAGCCAGACTTCAATTGAAGGCTGTAGTGTAGTCTGCTGTTCTCTCTTTTTTTTTTTATTTACGGAGGGGGGGCAATCTATGGGTTTTCACTTTGCTGTGTGGCATTCAGCGGGGGGCTATTACAATCCTAATTTTTTTTCCTGGACCACCTAATTCTAAGTAAAAATTAAATGTAATGAGAGCCACTTGGAGTCCTGAATATTTTAAAGCATAATTCCCACAGAAGGGATTCGACCTAAACTGCAGTGAGCATCAGTTGGCTAATTATAGCTGCATTTATATTACAGCAGGTGTCAGATGCAGTCATCTCAATAAAGTCCACATAATACTCAGGGGGAAAAAAAATAACAAAAGCTTTTCTTTGAATGTGGGTACTAATTTCAGCTAGGTGTCATATGAACGTTGATACTTCGCCTCAGCAATAACAAGGACTCCACAGCACTCAGAAATGCATTTTGCTTCTGCATGAATTGACACTGTAAAGCACTTGCTAGTCAGACTTGGCAGATGTCAGTAGTTAATACGAGCATTGCAAAGGTTAGAACATAATACAGAGAGTCTTATGTAAATACTTTTAGATGATGGGCTGGTTTGGAAAAGAAGTCTGAAGACTGTTCCAGCTCACTTAACATCTAAAGAGGCTGTAGTAGAAGATCTTCATTTCTTATAGATCTTCTTTTATTTGCGGAAGATCGCTGTAGATCTTCCACACCTCAAAGGCAGATGCCAAGAACTACTTGGAGAGAGACGTGGTAAACACTTGTTTTAAAATTCACAATAACTCTTCCTAGTTATGTATTAGTTGTAGATTGGTGAGAGGAGAGGACAAACTTGTTTATGCCTTAAGGCTACAGCATTCTTCAGCTCCAGATGACATCTTGAAAGACATGTTGGCTTAGATGAAAAAGTATGCCTATCATACTTTCCTATCTTTCCCCTGGATTTGGAGCAGGCAATCCTACTAAGTAAAACAGTGAGCTTGTGCAACATGAGTGTGGGCAAAGTGTGAGGCTATGACGTATTTTCCCCATATCTACTGGAAAACATGTGTAGTAACCTCATTCTTTGTTGTTTGCACACACCCATGTTCCATCACAACATTAAGTTTTGACAGCATCCCTCTCCTTCTTTAAAGATATTGCAAAAATTCTTTTTTAAACCACTGTCTAAGTGCAGTCTATCCCCAGATGTTTGGAGTTAAGCAGGGCTTCTACAGCATCTTTCTTTCTAGACATTTATTTATTAAATTTATATCCCATCTTCCTCCCAGAGTGCTCAAGGTGGCATTCATGGTTCCTCTGTTCCTCCGTGCATCATTTTTTCTGCTTAACAAGTCTGGGATCTAGTTTGGATTAAAAGGTGACAACTACCAGAAGGTCACCTAGTGAACTTCACTGCTAAGCAGGGAGGAGTATTGAACTTAGATCTTTCCATTCCTTATCAACATCACAATAACGACATTTATTTATAACACCCTTTACACCAAAGGGTGGAACAACAATCACACTGTGCAGGCCCATCTCTCCTTTGACAGTAAGGTCATTTCCATACAAGAGGGGAGGAGCAGTTCACCATGTGTAAAGAGCGGCATTTTATACTCCGATTCAGAAACTGTGCTGTCTGCAACCCCCCCCCCCCATTTACATCGAACTACTCCAGAGAACAGCAGTTACTGCATCCACAACAGCAAGTCCCTGGCCACTCCCATTCTCCTCCCTCACCCCGCCCCACCATCGCTGATTGGTCTGTAAACTGTCAAATTGAATTGTCAATTAAAGCTGTCAGTTTTATTTTTCTCTGATCTCGTCAAAATCTTCAATTTACAGCACGATCCAGTTTGTCTATTCCTCGTATCCATGGTGCTCAGTTCATAGCAGCAACATTATTAAGTCACCAACCCAGAATGTGGGAAAAAATCTATATATAATCTAACAAAAAAGTGAGCAAAGCTGTACAAAACAACTCCGAACTTGTCTTTCAAAGTAAACTGTCAAATTTAAGTTGTCAATTAAAGCTATCAAATTAAATTATCAAAATAGTTCCCTACTTCGGCAAAGTGAAAGGAAGCCTTCAGGCTGCAGCGTGAAGCTAATTTACAAGTAACTTCAAAGAGAAACAAAGTTGTAAAGTTGAAGGCTTTCACGGTCGGAATCCATAGGTTGTTGTGGGTTTTCCAGGCTTTGAGGCCATGTTCTATTAGTATTTTCTCCTGACATTTCGTCTGCATCTGTGGCTGGCATCTTCAGAGGATCTGGTGGCATGGAAGTGAGTCAGAGTATATGTATATAGAATATATCTATACAGAGTATAGAGTATATATACTTGTGTAGTTTACATCGAACATCTCTATGGGGAAAAACTGTTCCAAGACAGCCGGAGATTGGAAAAACTTCGGATCAGGAAAGCACACCTACTCTGTTCTTTAACCTTTCTGCTACACTGTAGAGACACAAGAACCATTCCATCCTTTCTCACAGCAAAAAGAACCTTAAAATCCCCACAGACTAACTGCATCTATAATTGAATGGAACATGCACTATCACGTGAGAGAATCCACACCAACTGCAAAGAACTGGCAAACATAGACAAAGAGCTGCTATTCTTCCATACCAGCCTTAGTCAAAAAATGAGCATCCAAGACTGGGATAAGATTGACAACCTTACCTACAGAAAACTGAAGAAAGACATGGCGAACCACATGGAAAGAGACAGAAACAAAATTCAGCAAATGCCAAAAGCACCAGCTGAAACCCTCGCTAGACACATCACGGACCATCATCAGTCTGACAGAGCGGCAACTTTCTGATGAAGAAACATCGCATCCTAGCAACTTTGGAGGCAAGGAGGCAACTTTGCTGTGACTACTTTTCTGTGACCACCACCAGAATCCCGGTAGAAGACATCATTGCTAATGTTGAATCTGCCATTCACCATCTCCCTGAGGAGGAAGCAGATGAGATAAGAGGGGAAACAGCAAAGATCCTATGCAAGGTAAAACCACTACCTAGCAACCTAGAAAGAAAGACAAGCCATTAAGGATCTCAATTCTGACTCAGAAATCATCATTCTCCCAGAGGACAAATGTGATGTCACAGTAATCATGAAAACAGAACAATACAAACAAAAAATCAGGAAACTCCTGGTTCCCGCAACTTACAAAAAACTGAAACAGGACCTGACCAATAAAATCACCAGGAAAACCAACACCTTGATCGAAAATTCCTCAATTCATCCAAACGTACACCAACATTTATGCAAATCTGAGGCTCTCCCACCCAGACTTTATGGACTTCCAAAAATCCACAAGGACTCCATTCCACTCTGACTGATTGTGAGTGCCGTTGGATCCTCCTACAGATGATTTGGCCAAGTTCCTGGCCACACAATTACAAACCCATATTGGATGAACCTCCCACCATATCAAGGACTCAACTCACTTTATAGAAAAGATCAGCAACCTCAAACTCAAACCCAGAGACAAACTGATCAGCTTTGATGTGGTCTCTCTGTTCACCCAAGTTCCCATAATGGACATCATTGCACTCATCAACCAGATTTTTCTCAAAGACATCACAGCCCTGTTTCAACATTGCCTCACTACAAGCTACTTCCAGTGGGATAATGAGTTCTATGAGCAGAGAGATGGGGTCGCCATGGGAAGCCTGCTCAGCCCCATGATAGCAAATTTTTACATGTAACACTTTGAAAAGCAAGCCTTGGAAACTGCACCAAAAAAGCCCCCGATATGGTTCCATTATGTGGATGACACTTTCACCATTTGGAGCCACGGAGAAGAACTGACCATGTTTGTGGACCATCTGAACAACATCCACTTGAACATCCAATTTACCATGGAAAAAGAAAGTGAAGGAAGACTACCATTTCTGGATGTCCTAGTCATTTTACAAACCTAACCAACAGTTGGGCCACACAGTTTACAGAAAACCTACACACACTGACAGATATCTACACAAAAACTCCAACCATCACCCAGGACAAAAAAGGAGCACAATAAAAACTCTGGTAGACCATGCAAAAAGAATCTGTGAACCCCACCTCCTGAAAGATGAACTGAATCATCTAAACTGGGCTCTACAGGCCAATGGTTACTCCAGTTCAGACATCAGAAGAGCCTCAAGACCCAGAAAAAATCACAGAAGTGAAGATAAGCAGCCAACCAAAGGGAACATGTTTTACCATACATCAAAGGGATCATTGATCATATAGGGAAATTGATGAAGAAACATAACCTCCAAACAATCTACAGACCGACCAAGAAAATTCAACAAATGCTATGTTCAGCAAAGGACAAGAGAGATACTCTAACTTCTGCTGAGTTTATTACATATCTTGCAGTTGTGGGCAGATGTACATAGAGACTACAAAACGCAACATCCAAACACAAATTTAAAGAACATGAAAGACACTGCAGACTGATCCAGCCAGAAAATTCAGCAGTAGCAGAACACGTTATAAACCAACCTGGACATAGAATGCTTTTTGAAAGCACAGAAATTCTGGACCATTCTGACAACTACTATGTCAGACTACACAGAGAGGCCACTGAAATCCATAAACACATGGACAATTTCAACAGGAAAGAAGAAACTTGGAAAGTAAACAAAATTTGGCTACCAGTAGTGAAGAACACTGAAATCAAGACTCAAAATATGCCAATGAACACCACCTAGACTCTGGAAGTCTCTCTACAAGAAACAATACAATAGATTGCTAATGTACTTAACGCACTGTTTTGCATATCCCCTGACTAACAATACAACCCTGGGGAATATCCCATTTAACAATAGGCCATCACACAGGCCAACTGTAACATATGCAAATTGCTTCCTTCCACCCGCGGACTACACAAGTATATATACTCTGTTTCACTTCCATGCCACCAGATCCTCTAAAGATGCCAGCCACAGATGCCGGCAAAATGTCAGGAGAAAATTCTAATAGAACACGGCCTCAAAGCCCAGAAAACCCACAACAACCTATAGAAACAAAGTTGCAAGATCCATTCTCTTCCCACTGTCCGTATGATAGCAGCCTGTCTTTTGATAGGTGGAGAGAGATAGGGAAGAAATGACAGCCTGGGAACGCCCTAGCTGGCCACTTCTGCCCTGTGAATCGATGTTACAGTTCTGCACGTAGATGAAAATGAAGCAGAACTGGTGTGGGAGCTTTGCATCAGAGTTTTTACAGTTTTCACATCCAGCAGTCTCTCATCACAGTGAGCCATGTTAGGAGCTGAAAACATGCAGAACCATGAGGAAAACTACAAAGCAAAAATGGTTCAATGTGCAGACAGGAGGGTAAGAATTCAAGGTGACTACGATGTATTGGCCTTGTGTGGAAATGGCCTAAGTGAAAGCCACAAATTACTATCTTTTGAAACTTCAGTGATAGCTTATAAAATTTCTGTATCACTGTTGAACTTTATGTTGGCTGTTCCTGAGCACACACTTTCAACATGGTATAGAATACACTGGCATATAATATACTTCGAATATCTACCAAATGCCAGCTAAAACAAGACTGGTGTACAGGTCTTCTGAAACTACTCAGATGAAAAATCTGGTGTATTTACAACCATGAGGGATGCAGCAAATTTTCCTGAATGCCTTCTTGTTTGGATGCCATAGTTAAATAATATGAGTTGGGCATGCAACAAAATGTTTCAGGATATTCTTGTATGACATGAGTGTCCCTGTTCAAGGTGCCAGCCAGTTACACTTTCTCTACAAGCAGGCCACACTGTTCCAGTTTACTATTTTTCTTTTCAAACATATACTTAGCATTTGATGGCATGCCCAGTTTACATTGGGCATTTTTTTTTGTTAATGTTCATTTTACATTTGGCTTGGATGTTGTTTTTAAAAACAACTAAAATGAATAAAAGTTTTTAGAATTTCTTTGTATTTCTGCAAACTTTGCTGCCCCCATGCTGATTTCTCTTTCTTCAAGACCCTCCTTTTTTTTTTTTTTTTTTTTTTTTTTTGGCCAATCCTGTAAGCTTTCAGTACTAGGTTCAGTGTTAAAGGAAATAATAGGCAAGACAGCGCTAAATGTTTACATGCAGATTAATTTAGTGTGAAAAGATCAAAATCAGTATGTGGTATTGACAGTGTGAACAGGAAGTGTTTCTCTCACTCTGAATTGAGTCAAAAAGCCATGCAGTCAGTGACAAGTGCTGGAACAGGTAAGATTTTGCAAAATGTTTCAAAAATACCCTTGCTTTGCCTCAGTCTTGTACTGTCCTTAATTAATGTTAGAGATTATGCTAGAAAATAATCAAATGGCAGTAAGGCCCATGTTATTTCAGTGTAAAACTACAAAAGATGCGGGAGATTTTTGATCAGAATTTGCAGCATCTGTTTCTTTACTTCAGAACAGCTACAAGAAAGTACTAATTTGAGGGAAAAGTAACACTGTAGAAGTTTCTCTCCTCCCCCCCTTCCTCCTGTACCATTTCCCTGATTGAATTGCACTCTTTCCCAGCTGAGGAAGGAAAAATTACAGATATAATATCTGTCTTTTTTCTACTAGCAGGATAAGAGTCTCTAGGATGATGTCAGTTGGAGAAAATGGCATCAGTAAAAGAGGTTGAGAGATTTGATGATGGATCTCCCATGTTACATAGAATTTGGCCTTCAGTCTGTTATAAGTCTTTCTGAATTGTGCCTGAAAGACTAAGGGCAGTTGGTTTAGACTTCAAGAAACTGACTCAGCACCCTGTGAAATGTAAGCTCCCATGTTCACCACTAGTTGCAACATGCTAGCGAAAATCATTGGGAGATTTATACCAGTGGTTCTTAACCTTTTCTTTATCAGGGACCCCCAAGACTTAACTCAAGATTTAAATATTCAAACATTTATTTATTTATTTAAGACTTCTGGAGAGTGGGTTTCAAATCTCTGCTCAGGCACTGGGTGACCTTGGACACGTTGCATTCTCTCAGCCTTAGAGGAAGGCAAACACAAACTGCCTCTGAACAAATTTTGCCAAAAACACCCTGTGATAGGTTTACTTTAGGCTTGCCATAATTCAGAAGTGCCTTGAAGGCACAAAACAACAAAGTGCCACTGACAGGGGGAGGTTCTTTCTAGCCATTGTGTCTCTCCGCTTTGAAAACTGACTTACGTCAACCTAAGGCAAACCGATGACAAGGTTTTTCTTGGCAAGACTTGTTGCCTTTGCCTGAGGCTGAGAGAATGTGACTTGCCTGAGGTCACACAGTGGGTTTCCATGAGGGGATTCAAACTCTGGTCTCCAGAGTCATAGTTTGGGCATGTGCACGCCTGCTTGTCCGCTCCTAGGCTTGGCAGGCAGCCCAAGAGCCGGTTAACAAGTCTCTCACAACTAAGGCAATAAATCAAAGAGCTTTCCAGGCGAACGCAAATGAGGAGATAAGGCAGCAATAAATAAAAGAGCTTCTAGCAGCAAGGAGACCCTCTGGCTGTTACTTCACAGCCGAGTTCTCAGTGAACAGTTCAAGTAAGAGAAGTTACCAGAGCCGGTCCGAGGTCCAAAAGGGGGTGAGGTTCCAGCGGGTCGGGCAGCATTCCAGGAGGCAAGGCAGGGATTTAGGAGACCCAACACGTAACTCTCCCCAAACGGGACGGTTGTGAGCCAACAACGACCCAAGGCTGAGTGCGTGCTTTTATAGCCAGATCACTCCTCCAGGTGTTTTCTCAGCTGGACCCTGATTGCCTGGTGTTTCCTATTTAAACGCTCTGACCTCCTGAGAGCACTCTTTTGCTCCCGATGCTGCTGGTAAGTAGGTACCTGCTTTTGCACCTCACTATCTGACTCTTCTGGCTTGGCTGGGTCTGAGGCAACCCCTGGCTCTGTTGCTGGGGCTACTGGGGCCAAGGGCTCTGTGTCTGGGGCAGCAGTATCCAGGGTCTCGGGCTCCGACTCAGAACTTGAGTCCTGGAGCTCCAGGGTCCTGACACTGCTGCTGTGTCTTTTTCATCAGGGACACAGCAGAAGGGGTATGTGTGTGCATGCCCAAACTGCTCCCCTATTTGCAAACAAAGGAGCAGTTTCAGCACTAGTAATTCCACCCTTTATGCCACATCCCTGTTGTTGCTGGTGGTGTCCAGCATGAGGACTTTGTGGACCCCCTGTGAGGGAGAACCACTGATCTATACAGATTACATGACAATAACTTAACTTCAAGTTTACAAGCCACAGCACTTCTAACAGCACAATGTTTTGCATGCCTGTTCACTTTACATAAGAGAAAGTTCAACTGGATTTAATTGGACTTTCTCCCAGGTATGTGTGCACAGGACTGCAGCTTAAGTCTGTGCTATAAAGAAATTACTGCAGTCTTCTCATCAGAGCCATAGCCCAGTGCTTTGCATATTTACTCTCAACTAAATCCTGTTAAGTTTCAGTACAGTTTACTCCCAGAAAGAACACACAGAATTGCAGTCTTAGTGAAAATTCCATTCACCCACTGACAAAACCTAGGATAGATCCAGGGAGGTGCTAGCTTTGTAAGTCTCTGTGACCAAGACAGAATGCATGCTACCTATCAGTCAGCAGCACCTACTCTTAGACGGAGTCAGCTTTAATTATCCACACCTGATTGTTCACATTTGCCAGTTACAAAGCACCAAAGATGCAGAAACTGGGCTGTGAGGGAGAAGGGAGACAGAGGTGAATATCATCAGCATGATCTTACCCAGCAGCATCATGTACATACTGAACAGAATAAGACAAACATCCTGAAGCAATGAGAACCAGTTTCTCAGATTCATAATCTCAGACCTTCCTGCTAAGAAAATGGAGTGGAGAAATGCAGCTTTCTCCTACACTCTAAGCAGAGTAGACAGATGATGCTGCTATACTGGTGACTCATAGCACTGCTCAGTCTGTGATCCTCTTCTGTATACAACATGCTGAATTATAATTTATTCTTGATCATTCAGAGGACATGATAATTTTTTGTGCGTATATACCCCATCATGGATCATCCACACCAAAGGAAGTTAGGCATGGGATTTTTGTTTTGTCCATACTAAAGGCAGTTAGCTATGGGAGAGGAAAAGTCACCTGAGCCCAGATTTGGTCATTTCTACATCTAAATCTGTATTCTTTTTCAAAAACATCTCTTTGAAATGTGGGTTAAAGCACATATTTGTTGAAGAACTATTAAGTGACTGCATCAAGATTGTATGCATTTGTGTGTGTGTGAATATATACAAATTTTAAAAAATGATTTAAAAATATGGGGCAGAAATGGATCTATCTGGAAAAGTATTAGAGAATGGGTTGCTAGGGTAAAAATGCATGCCTAACGATGTAGGCCTATTTTCTCATTCATCACAGTACATATCCAAATTCCATCTCTTAAAAAGAGTGACAAGTAGTGCTAAAGCAGCCTACACTTTGGAAAATGGTGCAACCGTTTCTCCTCTTCAACCAAAAGAAAAGGATTTCTTGTGGTCTGAAAAAAAGACAAGAACTGCATGGCAAGCACTAGGACAATGTGGTTCATGTAGCTATCCAGTAAAAAGTGAGTGGATGAAGTGTGACTGTTACCTGGGACACGACATCCCTCATGGGGGTGCATCCAAAGAGATCCTGCGGAACAAGCATCCTCCAGCAGCTTTCATCTACGACCCTTTCCAGACGTTGGGGGGGGGGGGTCGCGCGAAAACAGGACTCACCGGATTTCTTCAGCATCCGGGCAAGTCCGTCGGGACGAGGAGCAGTGCGAGCTCATTGCTCCGCACTGCTCCGGCATCCAAAATGGCGGCTTCCGGTTGGTGGAGGCTCTCCACCAACCGGAGAAGCTCGCCAGCCGAAAGCCCACCCCCGGAAGATCTGCAGGCATGCACTTGCGCGTGCCTGCAAATCTGCTCCGGAACGTGGTGACGAAGCGAGACGGAGTGGCGCACTCTGTGCTTTTTAAAAACCTCTAAAAAGAGGTTTTTAAAAAGCACACTGCACAACCAGTTCTGGTCGCGCAGAACTGGACTGAGGTGCGGAACTACAAAAAGTAGTCTGACCCAGTCCATTCTACGGTGCAGAAGACCTCCGTCGGAGGTCGCAATGCACCATTTTAAAAGCCCGGTGCAGAAATGGCCTACATGTACTAATACACTGTCCATCCAGCTAGTATGGGTCCTGTGCACAACCAAGCTACAAAGGAATGAAAGAACGAGGGGCCACATTCTCTTCCACTCCGCTTTTACCATTTTTATCTGTGGCCAAAATTAGTTGAGGCTGCCTAGCATGAAGCAATTCACAGACCAATCTCATACTCCATTCCAGGGCAAGCAGGTGACTGGGCAGTTTTGTGTTTTGCAATCAGTGTATTAGGTACCTCAATTACCTAGAGTGTTGATGTTTTAAGGTTTTGCACCCGGCTCAATCGATCGCCTACCAAATGACAGAAGGGCTGCTGAAGCTAACATGAGTATTGCTTCTTTCTGTTTCACATTTGCTACTTTTCTGGTATTAGAGTCAGCACAGTTGCCAGTAGCAGTTTTTCAAAGCTGAAAGAAAATGTATTTGCTCAATGTGTGGCTTCCTGATGAAAGTGAGCAATTTCATGATCTTTACACTTTTCAGACCCCCTCCCCCTTCAGTGTTATAAATGAGCAATTCCTTCAGCTACCTTTCAGGGAAAGGTGTCAAAATTACAGTACTGAGTTCAATGAACAGCTTTCACTGTGTAGAATATCAGGTGCCTTGAAACATCTGTCCTAAACAAATGGTACCATGAGTGTAAAAAGTTTAAAATTCAGCCTAGTAAAACTGCAGTAAAACTGATACACAAATCATTTAAGGAACAACATTCTCTTCCTGGCCCTTTTGGAACATCCATAAAACTACATCTGCACACACAGCTTTTGGATATAGTCTATGTTTATTGTAAAACACCATGATTTTTCTGCCTTTTATTTTTTATTGTGGCATTTTATGTTTTGAAGGAGATATGAATGAGCTTAACTGGTTTCAAACTATACACAAAGCTTCATTTCCAGCATAAAAGTATGGCAGCATTAATGTAAGATTTGTGTAAGGAATTAAGTTATCATAGCTTGGTATACTTCATGGCCCAACAGTACAGGAGCTCCTATAAAACTATATCTGCAGACATATCTTTTCTAGTAATCTGTGTTTACTTTGTAACACCATATTTTATTATAACTATTATTGTGATACTTGATTTTCAGAGTGGACAGGCAAGAGACTATTGCATTAGAAATCTATACAAAGACTTTGCTGAGCATCAGAAGAGGCAAATAACTGTACAGATTGTAATACAGTTACATTGTATGATCTTAAAATTGCTATAATATACTGGTGGATATATTTATAACAAATATTGTTTTTTGTGTGTGATTTGAACCATAATTTCTAACATTGCTGTGATACCATGAAACTCTTTCTATACCTCTCCTGCCCCCAACTCAAGCTATATTTTGAGTACCTACACAGTACAGGTTATGTTAAAGGATATTTAGGGATCAGAATTCATTGCTGTACAAATTATATCTGCTATGTAATGCACAGTAATTTTCATTAGGTGAACAGTGAAAGAGGTACCAGCTCAGATTTTCTTTCACCAAGAGCACAATCATATACAATCATACACTTTGTTTTTAAAAGCTATCATATGTACAGTAAACTCGGAGTTTACTCTGTATTTCAAGCATAACCCTCTATTTCTTTGATTTACATTTAAGTTTTGTCTAAGACACCTTCAAACCCCCCAAAAAACTTGTTACATGTAGCAGATTGCTTCTGGTCTGGCTAATCTTTTCAGGGTTGTGGGAGGGGAAATATAAGAAACTAGTGTGGTCCAGTGGTCAGAGTGCTGGACTTGAACTTGTGAGACCCCAGTTGAAATTCCTACTCAGCCATGAAACTCAGTGGTTAATCTGTGAGCAGTCACTGCCTTTTACTCCAACTTAGCTCACAGGACTTTTAGGAGGAAAAAGAGCTATGTATCCTGCCTTGAGCTCCTCAAATTAAAAATGGGATATTAAGCTAAATAAAGAGAGCCAGCATGGTATAGTGGTTTGAACACTGGGATACAGAGAGACCAAGGTTTGAATCCCCACTCAACCATGGAAACCCATTGAGTGATTTTGATCAAATTACACCCTCTCAGCGTCAGAGGAAGCCAAGGGCAAACCTTCTCTGAACAAGTATTATCAAGAAAGCCCTGTGATAGGTTCACCTTAGGATCGCCATAAATCAGAAATGACTTGGAATGTACACAACAACAACAAACAATAAAAAATATTCTGCCCTTTTCTCTTCACTGTTAAAACAACATTTGGCAATGACCATCTCACCATTCATAGTAGTAAGTAAGAAATCTGGGTTAGACACTTTTTGCTCTCAATTAACCATCTCTTGAGAGGGGACGAATAACTGCTTCACTACACCTTGACCTATATGCAGTGTAAGTGCAGAAGTAATCCTATATCCTTCAACATCACAGATGAAGGTTGGGACACACGTGCCCAAATAACATCAGATTGTGGTCAATACGGCAAAATTAATGAGAAAGATCACACAAAGTAGGACAGACTGCAGCAGTTTGTTTTTGCCTGAGCCTTCTGGGACGGGTAAGGCTTTATCTCTTCCTATCCTTTCCCAACTGCTGAGTTATTTAAGTTCAAACTAAGGCCATTTCTGCACTAGACTATGATAGTGCTATTATTCCAATTTCAACATCCTATGGAATCTTGGGGTTTGCAGTTTAGGGAGGGGTCTCAAAGTGTCCAGTTCTGGGCACCTCAATTCAAGAAGGATATCGACAAGCTGGAACATGTCCAGAGGAGGGCGGCCAAAATAGTGAAGGGTCTAGAAGCCACGCCCTATGAGGAACGGCTTAGGGAGCTGGGTATGTTTCGTCTGTAGAAGAGAAGATTAAGAGGGGACATGATAGCCATGTTTAAATATTTGAAGAGATGTCACGTTGAGGAGGGAGTGGGCTTGTTCTCCACTGCTCCAGAAACTAGGACATGGAGCAATGGATTCAAGCTGCAGGAAAGGAGATTTCACCTGAACCTCAGGAAGAACTTCCTGACCGTCAGAGCTGTCCGGCAGTGGAATATGTTGCCTTGGAGTATGGTGGAGTCTCCTTCTTTGGAGGTTTTTAAGCAAAGACTGGATGGCCATCTGTTGGGAATGCTTTGATGTGTGTTCCTGCATAGCAGGGGGTTGGACTCGATGATCCCTGTGGTCTCTTCCAACTCTATGATTCTATGAAACCTAGTGTATTCCATAGGACTTACTCTGAGGTAAGTGCATTTGGAGTAGGAACCATAAAATGACAGTACAAATTTAATTGGGCTATTTCAAATGTATTTTTATATTAGTGAATACATTAGTCTTTGAATGTACTGAGTTTCACTGCATGAATAGTTGCAACCCAGTATGTCCTTTGCAGCACAATTCCTTAAGAAGAGGTTATCTGTTAAGTAGTATGTTGCATTAAGGCTTGGGTTAAACTCTCTGAAAAATTGACTACAGTAAGTATTTTTATAAAATGATATGTACTTTAAATTTCTCACAGTTAATTTAATGAATCAGTAATTATTGCTTAAAATAAATGCTAATTCTTGGTGTTATCTTATTCTCCTATTCAAAAACATGAACATACTTTTATACCAAATTATTCCTTCTGAATACAATTCCTTATGTGTCTCTGTCCAACATAGGTAGTCTTTAAAAGCACAAATATTGTAAAACTCTTTAATGCTCTCTGAAAAGTTGTTTTTTTAAAAAGTCTGTGGCATCTACTTCATTTCCCTCGTTATTCTAACCCTTAAAGAAATCCAGAAGTTAGTGAAGCATGACCCTTCATTCCTGAGACTGCATTGGCTATCCTTAATCAAGCTGTGCTTTTCTAAATGTCTCCATTTAATCTCCTAAAATGCTTTTTAAGACCTCTCCCCCCTGCTACAAAGGAATCAAAACTAAATGGTCTGTAATTTCCTGAAGTGTTCCCAGATCCTATCTTAAATAATGACATTAGGTTGGCCACTTTCCAGCCATCAGGTCATTCCTGAATGCAGTGACTTTGTAAAACCTGTGTGGAATCCTGGATAAACTCTGCCCTATGCTCTGCTGCAATCTTGGATGTAGGTTGCTGGACAATATGTCTTCCATGTGATGCCATTCCAAACTCTATTGTATTATATAATGCAAGACTGTTTTGTTTCGTTTTAAAAAAAGAAGGCACCTTCCAGAATTTAGCAGAATATGTGCACTTCATAATTCACATATCTGAAGCTGCCAGCCTAGATAATATCCCTCAAACATAAAAGCAACTTCTTCAGAGTACAGGGCAAAATAACAGAGAAGTAATGACAGCTTTAAAAATTAAATGTGTAAGTAATTCATTGCCTTTAAATGATCTCTTAGTGTGCTTTTTTAAAAAATCCTTCAAATTCTAAATTAATTATAGCAGGTGATTAACATGTACACGTGATAATGAGTCTGGGGAAATTTTCAGGTGCCCTTGAACACCTGGAAAAGAAAGTGTAAAAGTCTGGAGCTAACTGTGGGGTGCACACAGGGCCTCCTCTCTTAAGCTGGCTTATCCTTTGTAAAACATTCATTAATTTTAATCCAGAAAAAAACCCAGAAATGATTTATTTCTGTTGTCATTGTGCCAGAAAAGGACTCTGGTGAGGGATCTGTACAGAAAACAGATGAACACAATTGAGGCCATTTCCTCACAAGACAAGAGGAGCTGTTCACCACATGTCAAGAGTGGTGTTTTATACCCCAGTTCAGAAACTGTGCCATCTGCACACACACACGCGCGCACGCACACACACCATTTACATCGTACTACTGCGGAGAACAGCGCTTGCTGCATCTGCAACAGCAAGTTCCTGGCCACTCCCATTCCTCTCCCTCACTCCACCTACCATCGCTGATTGGTCTGTTGTTGTTTTTAAAAACCGCACATTTTAAATACATTTTTGTGTTGCTATGTTTGTGTGTATGTATGTATGTTCCTTGATAAGTGGAAAAAAAACACATCTTAATGGTCCATTATCAGATCCACACTCTTCCCACTGTCCACTTAACGCATGTAAACAATAATGGTGGCAGCCTGTCCTTTGATGGGCAGAGAGAGATATGGACGGAAATGACGGAAGGGACAGCCTGAGAATGCCCATAGCCAGCCACTTCTGCACTGTGAATCGATGTCACACTTCTGCATGTAGGCAAAAAACAAAGCAGAACCAGTTTGGGAGATTTACATTGGAATTCTTCCAGTTTTCAGATACAGCGGTTTCTCATCACAGTGAACCATGCTAGGAGCTGAAAATGTGCAGAAGCACAAGTAAAATTATGAGGCTACAATGTGCAGACTGATGGCTAAGAATTCGAGGTGACTACGAAGTATTGACCTCATGTGAAAATGGCCTAAGAGAGTGATGGAAAGATGTTAATGAAGATTACCCATCATATTATAACCACTTCACTTCAATATTTTCTTCTCTGAAATCCCTGTGGACCAAAGATGAGGGGTGAGGTGCATGTGAGCACAAGCTTGCACACACACGCACAAAACACAAACCATTACTGCTCAAATCTAAAACTGTTCAGAAACCAAATCCTGGCTTCTGCATAATGCTGAGGTATTAGCCCTATAGAGGTGTTCACTCTATAGGAATTCTTGATTGTGGCCCTTTTCACATGTGGGGGGGGGGAACGGTGTAGAACGACCTCTCACGGAGGTCGTCTACACCGTAGAGTGGACTGGCGTGGACTACTTTTTGTAGTTTCACACCAGAATCCACTCAGGAGCGGCCGGAACTAGCCAGGCTGTGTGTTTTTTAAAAACCTCTTTTTAGAAGTTTTTAACAAGCACGGAGCACGCAGCCCCGTGCTGCTCCGTCGCCCAGCTCTAAAGTGGATCTGCAGGCGCACGCAAGTGCGTGCCTGCAGATCTGCTGGGGGCGGGCTTCCGGCTGGCGAGCTTCTCCGGTTGGTGGGGAGCCTCCACTAACCGGAAGCTGCCATCTGCGACTTTGGAGGAGTGTGGAGCAGCGAGCTCGCGCTGCTCCACGTGGCGACGGACTTACCCGGCTGGAGGTAAGCTCCGTTTTTGGGCGTTTTCGCCCGTCCCCCCCCACATGTGAAAAGGGCCATTGACTGCAAACCCCTTCTCCTTTGTGTGTCTATCTCCACAGGTTGGTCAGATTTTATACTTTCCAGTTGCACAATATCATCTTTGGATCCATAATTGCCACATTTAGCCCAAGGAGTAGAGCATGTAGGCAGAACTGTTTGTTTCCTTCTTCAAAAATCTTTCTTGTTGTTCAATATTTGTTTCTTTGTATATTTTTTTTCTTTCCCCCCCCCCTGTTTATATACATTTTTACTTTTACTTTTTTGTGTATATTTTTTGTTGGTTCGATATACTGATGTGTTTTTTATTCTTTTTTATATTTTTTGATAATTTTGCAATAAAGATTATGTCTTAAAAATTCTTCTGGATGTTCATTCTGGCAACAGATTTTTGTAACAGTCCATTCAGATAAAGTGCTTTCAAACTTAAAGCTTAATTCAGACAAAATAGAAGCACCACTGATCAGTTGAAATTCTGTAAGAATTCTACCTGTGCAGTGGTTACAATCACTCAAAGACACAGGCTTGCAGTTTCGATGTAGTCCTGAATTCAACAATTCCCAGTTAAAGCTAATATGCCAGTTGCATCCATTTCTGGAGAGGACTGATATGGCCACAGTGACACATGTCTTGGTCCTGTTTAGATTACTGTAACATGATCTGCCTTTGAAGAATGTTTGGAAACTTCAGCTACTGTAAATGCTGTGGTCAGAGTGCTGACTGGGGCAGGTTACTCCCTTCTTTACAACAGTTCCACTGGCCTCCAATCTAGTTCCTGAAAAGTTCTGTTAGTTATAATCTATAAACTCTATGAGACTTGTGTCCAGTCTATCTGAAAGACCATATTACCTCACATAAGCTGGCCCAGGATTTGAAATATGATAGGGACGTCTGGGTTAATGGCAGGACTTCCGGGTTAATGGCGGAGCGAACGGCCACCTAGGACGAGCGCGGTCCCTAGGTTGTCGCCACAAGGGGTTTATCTAGGCATAAAGTGGGACAGCAGTACCGAGCTTGCAACTTGCGATCGAGACAAGATCGCAGGTTTGTGGGTTCGGGAGAGCCTAGACGAGTACTCCCCCGGTAAAGGGAGTCCAGAGGGAGTTCGAAGGGGATCCAGAGGACCGCTAGCCCGCTCGCCCAGGGTGGAAGCACCGAAGGCAGGCAGACGAAAGCGGAGGATCGCAGAACGACCACGACTGCTCGTTGTGTCTGAAGGTTAAAAGCTTCAATTAAGCAATGCCAAGACCCTTTTTAGAGACTAAGTGAGTACTAAACAGAATTAAATCTGATCAAAAAATGCCAAACTCTGATTTAAAGAAAATAATTTCGTTGTAATAGAGTGGGTACGCTGCGAGGAAGAGAAGCAACGAAGGAGGGTTTCTCCATAGTGCCGGAGAGCAGTTCTAAGAGAGACGTTTTGATATCTTTGGAAACAAAGTAGCTGGCTTTTGACACGGACTGGACTGATTAGGCTTAAGATACATAAGATTAGCGATTATACAGTAAAAAGATACATCTGCCAAGGACAAGATTTTTATTTTCCTCTCCTTATCTATTGGAAACTTTATACGAGGAACTGTTGGCAAGGATCGAAAGTTTTTTCTTTTTTCTTTTTTCTTTTTTGGACATTTGGATACATGAGTGGAAGGAAGGAATTAAGGATTGAACTGGTTGTTTATTAAAGAGACAAGTTAAAAACAGTTGGTAAAGTCCAAGAATTAAGGTTTGGACGCTAGTGTGCAGTGGGGGAAAATAAATTCCCTAAGTAACAACGAGATGAGACGGCCGGAAACTCTAACAATTGAGTAAAGCGAGAAACGGAGGCACGGCGAAAGAGGCTGACAACTGGTATGGTATGGAGACGGAGATAGAGATGTGAGCAGACGGGAAGAGAAGAGACAAAGGGGACAGACAATTAAGATAGGAAGTAATATCGATATGATAAATATAAATACAAAGCACAATATTAAATAATGTGAGATTAAATATAGGATATTTAAGTAAATAGTAAAAGTTTAAGTAAATAATAGAACGTTAAAAGTTGATGTTTATAAAGGTTAAAAGTTGATATATAAAGTGAAAACAGTTGGAAGAAATATATATATTAATTTAAGGGGAGGATTTTGAAAATTTGAAACCTTTTGAAAGTCTGTTGGTAGTATTTAGATGTAGAAGATATTTAACAAAAAAAAATTGTTCATTACATTGTGGTGTATAATTAATTGCGAATTTAGCTTTCCGAATTTTTTTTTTACTGTGATTATGTGCTAATGGTTGCTGTTAAGTAAGTGACCTTGAAGATATAATATTGTTGAAACTTAGATAACGGAACAAGCTACAGCTGTATAACCAGCAGTGAATATAAACTAAAAAGAAGATTGTCTGGTAGACTCAACAGTGACATCCAGTGGTCACTTAACAAAGTACACTTGAATAGTGAACTTACTATCAAAGACAAATAATATACATCCTATTAATCTAAAAAAATTTTGAAGGGGAAAAAAAAAGCTATTATATTAAAATGGCTTCAGGAACAAGAAAAGCAACTACCAAGCAGACAGCGAACCAACCAGTAATACAACAAACAAGAAGAGCATCAATGGATACAGACTCAGCATCATTAGACACCAATTTAATACTGGAAGAATTAAGAAAATCAAGAGTGGAAATAAGACAAGAAATAAGACAAGATATGAAAGAAACGACATCAGAAATAAAAGCAGAAATCAGAAAAGAAATAGATGGATTGGGAAAGAAAATGGATCAAATCTCTAAGGAAGTATCTATAATAAAAGAAGATATGGCAACACTTCAAGGAAGAACCAAACAAATAGAGGAAACATTGCAACAAGTTAAAGAGAAACAGAAAATAGAAGAAATGAGACTCAACAGAACAGAAATGAGGTACAGAGAACGTTGTTTGAAAGTGAGAGGCGTGATGGAAAAGGAAGCGGAAAATGTATATGACAGAGTTATAGCGGCATTAATAGAGTATGTTCAACTACCAGAAGAGAGAATCCATGCCAGTATTGAGAGGATATTTAGAGTTAATTCCAAAGTGGCAAAAGATAGAAACCTTCCAAGAGATATCGTGATCAGTTTCACAAATTTGAGGACGAAAGAATTGATATTACAAAAAAGCTATCAGGAGAAACTGATCATTGATTCACAAGAAGTAAAAATTTACAAAGATATTCCCACGCAAATCCTGAAGAAAAGACAGGAATATAGATTTTTAACGCAACTTCTGTTGAAAAATAATGTAAGTTACACATGGAACAGAACTGAGGGGATATTCTTCACCTTCCAGCAAAAAAGATATAGAATAAATAACATAGGAAAAGCAAAAGAAATTGCGGAAAATTTAAAAAAGGTCTTCGGGAATATAAATAAAAAACAGGAAAGGAAGGGCGAAAAAGACTTAGAAATGGGAAATCAAGAAGAAGCTGTTGGAGCGGTAGGAGGAGAACAACAACCAGAGGAGGAAGAAAGGTCAGCAGAAGAGGAAGAATTTGAAAAAAGCTTAGAAAAAGAAGAAGAGGAGTGTCAGGAGAGTGAAACAGAGAATCAAGAAGACAACTAAAGTAAGAGACGAAAAGAATAAGTAGAAAATCAACAGTAAAATGAATTTAAAAATTCTATCATGGAATACAAAAGGATTAAACTCACAATACAAACGTCGACACATATTTCACTACCTGGAGAGAGCTAAACTGGATATTATATGTCTACAAGAAACACACATAGCTGATAAAGATACAAAGTATCTGAAAAATCCCAAGTTAGGGCAGTGTTTTACAGTGTCATGGGAGAAAAAGAAGCGTGGGGTCGTTATGTACGTTAGTAATAATTTAGAAGCACGAGAAGCTTTCATGGACCCGGCTGGTCATTACTTGGGATTAGAAGTAACTATGCAAGGAATAACAATGCTATGTGTTGGGATATATTCCCCTATAGAAAATAAAGATAGATTTTATGCTAAAATTAATAAACTAGTGACGGAATATACTAATGAAAAACATCAAGAAAATATATTAATTTTAGGGGACATGCACGGTGTATTGAACCCATTGGAAGACAGACAATCATCAAAAAAAATAAAGAAAAACCAGGGAAAACTTCCACAGGCTTTCTTTAGAATGATGGACAAGTTACTATTGACTGATGTTTGGACTTTTAAACATGGTGCTGAAAAGGGATATACATTCTATTCTGACCGTCACAACTCCATGTCCAGGATAGATATGTTTTTGATATCGAAGATTCTTCATAAACATATCTTGGACATGGAGATACTACCAAAGGTAGCATCAGATCATAATCCAATTCTTTTACAATACAGATACGGAAAGAAAAAAGAATACAATTGGAGACTTAATGATAATCTTCTGACAGACGAATTATACATTAAAGATATAAAAGAAAATATTCAAAGATATTTCGAAGAAAATACAAATAACGAAGTCCAGATGAAGACAGTATGGGAAGCAGGAAAGGCCGTAATAAGAGGTCATCTGATTAAAATTGGAGCAATAAAAAAGAAGAAAAAAGATCAATATTTACAGAACCTATTGGAGATATTAAAAGAAAAGGAAAAAGAATTTAGGCAAAATACTGCTAATCAAAAATTGAAGATAGAAATAAAACTACTGCAAGATCAAGTAGCAGCTACCAATATGGAAGAGGTGTAAAGGAAAATGAAATACTGTCGGTTGAAGCATTTTGAACATTCAAACAAACCAGGAAAATGGTTGGCATATAAACTCAGGAAAGAAAGAGAGAAAAGAAGAATATTAAAAATAAGAAAAGGCCAAACAGAAATAACAGATCAACAACAAATCAAAAAAATCTTTGCTAAGTATTATACATATTTGTATGGAAGAGACACAACAGTAGAAATAGAGAGAAAGAAAGCCAGAGAGTATCTGAGTGAGCAAAAAATCACGAGTTTATCGAAAGAACAGGAAGAAATATTAAATGCAACAATTACGTCTACAGAAGTTTCAGAAGCAATCAGGAAATTAAAGAATGGCAAAGCACCGGGACCAGACGGATACACGGCTAAATTTTACAAAACTTTCGAAGCAGAATTGGTAGAACCCTTGACGAAGACAATAAACCAAATTGGACAAGAAGGATTACCAGAATCATGGAGACAAGCCAACATAACATTGCTACCAAAGGAAGGGAAAGACCAAACACAACCAGAAAATTATAGACCCATGTCATTGTTAAATACGGACTATAAAATTTTTGCGTCGATATTAGCTGAAAGATTCAAGAAGATATTACAACAAACAATTCACTCAGATCAAAATGGATTCTTACCCAACCGACAGCTAAGAAATAATACAAGGGTCTTATTAAACACGATAGAGTATTTTGACAAAAGAAGCGACAAGAAATTAGCCATATTATTTACAGATGCGGAAAAAGCTTTTGATAAAGTCAGATGGTCCTTTATCATGGAAACCCTGAAAAAAATGAACTGTGGTCAAAATTTTCTAAAGTGGATAGAGGAAATATATAAAGAGCAAAAGGCTAAATTATTAATAAATGGAGAATTAACAAATTCTATTAATATCAATAAGGGAACCAGACAAGGCTGTCCATTATCTCCGTTACTATTTATAGTAACATTGGAAGTATTAAATAACAAAGTTCACCAAGATTCCAAGTTAAAAGGAGTAAAAATTAAGCAACAAGAATATAAACTATGAGCTTTTGCTGACGACATAGTGTTTTTTTTAGAAGATCCATTGGAAGGCGCAGAACATTTAATAAAAGATCTTCAAAAATTTGGAGAAGCGGTAGGTTTAAAAATAAATTATGATAAATCTACTATGTTAACTAAAAACATGAGACACTCTGAAAAAGAAGAGCTAATGAAAATAACGGGAGTTAAAATTGAGAAAAAAGTCAAGTACCTTGGGATTTGGTTTACTGATAGTAATAAAGAACTATTTGATAACAACTATAACAAGATATGGAAAGAAATAGTCGGAGATTTGAAGAAATGGACAAATTTAAGCCTGTCATTGATGGGACAAAGAGCAGCAGTTAAAATGAATATTCTCCCAAAATTGAATTTTTTATTTCAGAACCTACCTATAATAACAAATGATAAGCCCTTCCAACAGTGGAAGAAAGACTTAACTAAATTTATTTGGAGAGGTAAGAAGCCAAGGATCAGATGGAAATTATTAACAGAACAGAAAATGAGAGGAGGATGCAATCTACCAGACATAAAAAGCTACTATCAAGCTAACGCGATGGTTTGGTTGCAAGATTGGATAACGCTAAAAGATATTAGAATACTGGAGATTGAAGGGGTAAACATGAGATTTGGCTTTCATGCATACCTTTGGTATGGGAAAGCAAAAATAGATAAAGAATTCAACAACCATTATTTAAGAAAATCATTGTTGAAAATTTGGCTCTCCATTAAGAAAAATATATATAATAAGATACCTATGTGGATCTCACCACAGGAAGCCCTATTCGGAAGATGGACAGATTATAAAGATAACTGGATTAGATATGAAAACTTAATAGCTTTGGAAAACGATAAAATAAGATTCAAAATGAGAGAAGAACTTGCCCAACAAGGATTTGTACTAAATTAGTTTCCATATTTGCAATTAAAAGAAAGATTTAAAATGGATTTGAAATTGGAAGGATTTGCCACACAAAGAAAATACAATGAATTTGAAACTATAGTTTTTACTAAAACTAAACAAAAGATATCTCAATATTATAAATATTTTTTAGCGAGGCAATTGGCGGACGAGACAATAAAGGAAAGGATGATAAAATGGGCAAAAAATTTTCAACATGAGATTCCGTTAGAACATTGGGAAGTTGCTTGGAAAGAGACAAATGAGTTTACAAGCTCACAAGACTTGAAAGAAAACTTCATAAAGATGATGTACAGATATCATCTAACTCCGGAACGAATAGATAAAATCTATCACTCAGGCAACAATAAATGTTGGAAGTGTAAGGAGAAAGTAGGAACCGATTACCATCTTTGGTGGACTTGTGAAGATGCTAAAACATATTGGAAGAAAATATATGAAAGCATAAAAGAAATGTTTTGTGTAACATTTCCAATGATACCGGAATTCTTCCTGTTAAACATGACATTTATATTTGAAAAAAAAAATTGTTAAGAAATATAGTAGAATACTATTGAATTTGGTTACAGCGGCAAGATTAATTTTTGCTAAAATGTGGAAGAGTTCGGAAATACCGGACTTAGATCAATGGTTCTTGAAAGTTATAGAACTTAAAGAGTTTGACCTGTTTTCTCACTATGTAAAAGGTAAATCAACTAAAGAAATAGAGAAGGATTGGGAACCGGTAATTAAGTACATTTCGGGCAGATGGAAAGTAAAATTTGAAAATAAGATATAAAGTATTTATATTAAATGGAAGAAGGAGTATTATGAGAAAGCCAGAAAAGTAGTAAATATATTAATCTTGTGAACATAAGAATGGAGAAATTAGAAATAAGTAGAAAAAATCAAATTGATAGACAATAAAATATCAAGGGAAAAGTGTACCAAACTAGAAGATGGAAAATGTAAAAAAGTAAGAAATTTCAAAAAAGGGAAAAGGTGTAAATATAAAGCGTGTAAAGAAATATCAGAGAAAGGGCAAAGAAGCAAAAGTCAGGAACTGATAAAGTTATTAAAAATTGCGCTGTATATGAAATCTTTATATTATATATATAAGAACTGGGAAGCGTCAGTATAAATCTGTCAAAAGGAAGGTATACAGTAAGCAACGGAAAAATGTCATTTGAATACTACATTATTTTTTATTATATTTTTATTTTTTGATAAATAAAGAATGAAAAAAAAAAAAGAAATATGATAGGGAGGTTTTCTCCCAGCCATGCCACCTTGGAAGGGATATTAGGAGAAAATACAAGAGAGAACTTTCTTGGTGTCTGCTGCATGATTGCGGAACTCACTTCTAAGGAAGATTAGTTTGGCCCCTTTCCTATCATCCTTCCATCACCCGGCAAATTGCTTTCTATTAAGCAGGCCTTTGGCAAATGGGTGTGTACTACAGGCAAAGCCTTTAACAGATTCAACTTCTTAACTTTTAAAATTTATTACCACAGAGGTATTTTACAACTATTTTAGTGTAACATCTGTCTTATTATAACTAGTTTGATGGTATTTTAATTTTTGTAATTTATTGACTCGTTTTTGTTTTTTTAATTATGTTGAAAGCTGCATTAGATTCCAGTTCTGGGAGAAAAGTGAGATATGAGCGAAATAATACATAAAAAAGGAACAAAGAGATTAAAAGCAAAATTTATATAATTGTATAATATAGAAAACTTAGGCCATTTCCACACTACACTGTTATAGTGCTATTATTCCACTTTCAACATCTTGTGGAATTCTGAGGTTTGTAGTTTACTGAGGCCAAAGAGCTCTCTGGCTAAACTGCATATCCCAGGATTTCATAGGATGTTGAAAGTGGAATAACAGTACTATAAACAGTGTAGTGCAGAAATGGTACTGGTCAAGGATAAAGGCATTCTATGAATTGAAACTTTTCCCACATGAAAAATTGAGACTTTCTCCACATGAATGGAACAAATTTTTCATCACAGTTGGAAGATGTTATATTTCTAATAACGTGCGAGAGAGAGAGAGAGAGAGAGAGAGATCATGCAGAATTGCATAACATTGTATAAGAGCCGATATCTTTTAGTGTTATTAATCGCATTGTATTTGAAGTAAGGCCATTTCCGCACTAGACTGTTATAGTGCTATTATTCCACTTTCAACATCCTATGGAATCCTGGGGCTTGCAG
The DNA here is from genome assembly GCA_030412105.1 of Cyclura pinguis. Classification (NCBI taxonomy): domain Eukaryota; kingdom Metazoa; phylum Chordata; class Lepidosauria; order Squamata; family Iguanidae; genus Cyclura; species Cyclura pinguis. The sequence continues at coordinate 344,271,820 of CM059599.1, forward strand.
TTTAGGTAGTGCAGAAATGGCCTAAATGTGAAAATAGTCAGAAAAGAACAGCCACAGAGTGGGCAAGTGAGAAGGAGAAGCTCCCATTGTACTTACAGACATATTAACAAATGCTGGCAAGAGTAATGGGGAAAATATGGTTGAAGGTAGATGAGTAAAACACAGAATTGTGCCCCCTCCCCTTTTCTGATTACTTGCCCGACAGCAATACAACTTGGCTGGGTAGATTTTTCTGGCCAGTTAGCAACCCTATTAAGACTGCACTCTGTTGCTGAATCTGGATTCTGGTTTTCCATATGGGTTAATTGGTATTAATCTGTATTTATTCCCTATTCAGCACTGTCAGAAACCTAAAGCAAGAGACTGGCAGAAAGGGCTTGTTTCAATTAACTAATTAGATGACTCATCCTGATCATAAATGAACATTACTGACTCCCTTGTATTGAATGTTTAACCACTGTAGATTAATTATCTTGTTGGAATTTCTCTTGGTTATAATCTGCTGCTATCAGATGTTATTAAGAGAGAATGCAATGCACAGTAGGAAATCTTAGTAGATATAAAAGGAGGATGGTCATCCTAAGGATAAGCAATTAGGACTACTGCATGGCAAATAGATTTTGTCTCTGTTCTAAAGTGATAAGCTAATCACTAATTACCATATTACTGGGAAATGGTATGTTCTTATGCTGTGCAATCATGCTTCACAACCATGCTTCATAACCATGAAACATCTAAATAAGAAATAAGATCATTTATTCCCTCTATGGTTTTGAAATATACAGCTCAGACAGAACTTTTCCTAATACAATTCGATATCAAACATATTCACCTTTGTTATTAAAATTATGGCAGAGAAACCTCTCTTGTGAAACACTGGGTTGTTCACACTTGTGACAGATCCTTTTATCTATGCTGGTCCTAAAACTAGAACCCTTAGGAATCCTGACTCTCACCCTGCCACTGTGTCCGCAGTTACTCCCTTGATGGACTGAGTTACTGGGTCTTGGAGTGGCTGCCTTTAATGTGGACTTGTGCAACTTCAGTTCCCACCAGCAAGGCCAGATTAAAGTGGCTGGGTGGACCACTCCTGAAAAAGCCTCCCTGGATCCCCTGTACCTTAATAATTATAGACCAGTTTCTAACCTTCCTTTTTTGGGCAAAGTGATCAAGAAGGCAGTTGCCTTCCAGCTCCACGTGGTCTTGGATAACACACACTTTCTTGACCCATTTCAAACCAGCATCAGAGCAGGATACGGAGTTGAGACTGCTATGGCTACCTTAGTAGATGATCTCTGTTTTAGCATCAACAGCGGGTATGTGTCCCTGTTGGTGCTTTTAGACCTCTCAATGGCGTTCAATACCATCAGCCACGTTATCCTTTTGGAACACTATGTGTGTGCGTGAGAGAGAGAGACAGAGAGAGACACTCTGACTCTATTTTTATAAATCTCAAAACACAGGCCCTTTCCACATGTGTGGGGTGGAAACGGGCGAAAACGCCCAAAAACGGAGCTTACCGGCATCCGGGTAAGTCCGTCGCGACGCAGAGCAGCGTGATCTCACTGCTCCGCAGTCCTCCGGCGTCCCAAATGGCGGCTTCCGGTTGGTGGAGGCTCTCCACCAACTGGAGAAGCTCGCCAGCTGGAAGCCCGCCCCCGGCAGATCTGCAGGCACGCACTTGCACGCACCTGCAAATCCGCGTCGGAGCCGGGTGACGGAGCGGCATGGGGTTGCGCTCCATGCTTTTTAAAAACCTCGGAAAAAAGATTTTTAAAAAACATGCAACGCGGCTAGTTCCGGCCGCTCCTGAGTGGATTCTGGTGTGGAACTACAAAAAGTAGTCCACACCAGTCCACTCTATGGTGTAGAAGATCTCCGTGAGAGGTCGCTCTGCACCACTACAGAAACCCGGTGTGGAAATGGCCACAGTCACAGCAATCTATTATACATTTCTGTAACAGGAATTTATTTTATACCATAACTGCTACCAGCATTATTGAGTATGATGCTTATCTTGAGAACAGCAACTCTTTTATAAAGCCATATAAACAGCCTGGTAAAAGCAGTTGGAAACAAGTTATATTTTCTCTCTCTCTCTCTCTCTGAATAGATGAACTGATAACCCCTTCTATCTGTTAACATTTGCTGGTCAAGACTGACTTTCATTGATCTAATCCATGTATCTTACAACTGGAAATGAGATTTTACTCATTTTTAGGATTGGCTACCTGCCATTGAGCATGACCCAGCTGGTCCTACTAATTTAAGTCCACCTAATGAGCTTTCTGTTTTCTCTCTTGCTTGGTTGGCTCTCCCATATTTACCTTTTTGCTCTTATGCTTATACTTAAATAGTGGAATGCCTACAGCTGGCCTCATTATATGCTTATTAACTCTGAGATGACAATGGACACGCTTCCATTCTTTCTTCCAACACCTTGGCTTCATGGCCTTAAATTTTGTAAAATAGATGCAAAATATAGTGTCCAGCCTGCAACAATGGCCATTTCCGCACTAGACTGTTACAGTGCTGTTATTCCACTTTCAACATCCTCAAAGGGGCTCCTCTCTAAACGGCAAACCCCAGGATTCCATAGGATGTTGAAAGTGGAATAATAGCACTATAACAATCTAGAGCGGCAATGGCCAATATCTCATCCAGAAACACCGGGAATTATACCACAGATGCTGGTACCTTTCCCAGAAATGGAATAATGGAAATTGACCAGTAATTATTCACTACAGTGGAATGCAGAGAGGGTGATTTCATCAGGGGTTTTAGAACTGCCTTTTTAGGCGTGTTAGTACCCTGTCTTATTTCAAAGAGGCATTGACCACTCCTTTCGCCATCTTAGCCCCTCACCCTCTGAACTTTTTAATGAGTCAAGATTCTACTGGGGTTGCTTTGTATATGGGACTCTGGATTTTAATATAAAACACTGATTCTGTCATGTGTTTTATTTGTTCTACACTTCGGTTTTGTTGTGCTCTACTATGGGAAGTTTTACAAGGCAGCTTATAAAACTTTGAAGTGAGTAAGTAAATAAATAAATAAATGGGAGGAAGTGATGGTTAACCTGAGGTCTTATCCAACATCATTTAGTAGACCACCAGCACAACAATATATGCAGACATTGCACACATTTATTGTGAAGAATCCGTATCTGTCTCCTAAAGGGAACAGATTGCTATCACCCACTTTTGTTTGGAAAATGAGATCTAGCTCCTCATCTGTCAGCATTTTGTAGAATTTGTTTGAATTCTAGAGACTTCAGCTGGATAGCACTCACACAGGGTCCTAGCATCCTTTAGGGCTCAGTAGAAACTTGCAACACAAGTTCTTCTTCGGCACATATATGATGAACTCCTCCCTTATGTACAATTTCATGATTTGTACTTCTAGCCAGACAAATCAGTTGGGGGGGAGGGGGAGGGGGACAGAGAGTATGTAAAAAAGGCTGTGTTCTTTCATTTTATCATGGAAAAGAATTCAAAAACTCAGTGGAGTGGATTACATGAATCTATATTAAGGCCACAGGAGACATAGCAGTCCCAAAATGGTAGAGCTTTCAGCCTTCAAACAGGCAGGGCATCAGCTTTTACACCCTGTTACAACCATGCATAGGACTGGATAAGAAAAGTTACACAGCCATAAAAGACAATGCTACAGCATAAACTTCACATATACCTTCCATTTCCTTGATGCTATGTATACACAGGAAACCTGTAATTGAAGCACAGTGCTTACTCCATTTCTGGAATAGGACAGCCTTGTGTTATAGGAGACAGCCAAGTAACTTTTTTATAATTTTAGCAGACTTCTTCTGATAAATGGCTTCACTGCAGATTGAACACAGCTTGTTTCTACCAGTAGAGGTATGAATATGGACCAGAATCCCATATGGAGTTTATGTATGCATGAGCACTGTAGTTATGGTGCCCTGCAGTGAATCCTGGCCTTCCTCCTTACCCACTTACCAGGAAGCAGTCACTGTGAACAACATGGGTCTGTTTCCCTGTCGCTTGGGAAGCAGCTGACTGCCATTTCCACCCCCTCCTGTGAGTGATCTCCAGGATGACAGACAGAATCAGAAACCATGTCACAATTCCCCCTTGTACTGAGACTGCTCATGGGAAGGTGGGAAAGTTTGGACCTTTCCGCACTATACTGTTATAGTGCTATTATTCTACTTTCAGAAACTTGTGGAATTCTGTAGTTTGTAATTTACTGAGGCCAAAGAGCTCTCCAGCTGAGAATTCTAAATGCCGCTCCCTAAACTGCAAACCCCAGGATTCCATAGGATATTGAAAGTGGAATAATAGCACTATAACAGTATAGTGTGGAAAGGCCCTCCATCAGCTACTTCCTGGGTGACAGGGGAACAGATCACCATGGAGATCACAGCAGCTGCTGCCTGGCATGTGGGGACTGGGGAATTTTCACAGTCGCCACATAGACCCTAAATTATGGGCTACACAAGGATTGTGACTATATAGTTGTCCCTCCATATTTGTGGATTTGACTTTCATGGATCTGATGATTTGTAAGTTTCTCCAACCTCAGGTGCTTCTTTTCCAGGGGAACCCTCCCTGTCAGTGGCTCCAATCAGGCTGTGCAGCCCTTTCAAAGCCTGCCTCTGCTCCTTTTCCTCTTCCACCAGCCACTGCCTGGCCAGCTTGTAGCCCAATTTCTCAGCACCACACACTCTCTCCAGATGGCCACCCACATCCAAGGAAGGGGATGGATGTGAAAGAGGAAGTATAGGACCACCATGCCAACTGACCCCCTTTCCCTCTCCTTTCCCTTCCTGGTTTGGACTCTGGATACCCATCTTCCCACCATGCCAAAGCTGCCTTCCCAAAGATGCACAAACACATTTTGATATTTGCCTTTTTTTTTTTTAACTTTTGCGAGGGTCCTGCACTCCTAACCCTAACAAATGTGGACGGCAACTGTCTAACAGTCACATAACTCTAGGCTGCGCATTTGTAACTGCCATAAAGGCTTCTCACCAAAGGCATTAAATGAAAACTTTGTGTGTCTGGTTACATTGAAAGCTAAATGCTAAAGCAAACACTAAAGCTTATTCAGATTCTAAACCACTTCACTTTTACATTCTATTTTCCCTCAACAATAATTTTGGCTTTTAAATCCATCAGGTACAACTGGCTCTCAAGGTCCTAGGATCACTGTCCTTGGTTATTGTTGCTGCAAAATTGCCCGGAGGCTAATGAAACTCAGAGAATTTTGAGTGAAGTAAGAAGGCAGATTTTAATGAAGACAATTAAAAATTACAATTAAAGATTTCAATTGCGTAATTGGACCAATCCCAAGAATGCATTATGAATTTGATACTGAATACACTTCCTCTCCTAAAACTTATACCCTTCTGTCTTTTCAAAAATACACATTTGGATTCCATTGGTTGTAAAGTATAGACGCAGACACATGCAAAACACTTCTAATCTCCAGAACTGCATTGCTGCTGTTCTTTTTCCTCAGAGAGTTAAAATCTTTATCTCCCAGCTAAGGCTAGCTAGTAACTTGTTTTTTTTTCCATTCTGGGGTCTCTATCTCTTTCTCACATCTTGCCAAAAGGCAGTTCCTTCTACTGTCTTCCTGGTCACACTGTAACTCCCATCATCTACTAAATATGCTAAATATTTTTCAACCATTAAAACAATTCTTCTTTTTTTATTATTATTTTAAGCACTATCACTATTATGATGATTTGTCTTTCCTACCAGTTTCTTACCCTTCCTGTAGGTGTATGAAAAACTCTGGTAGTGGTAATGGTAATTCTTGAGAAAGCACATCACAGAGGGAAGCACAGATCTCTCTTCCTCTCAAACTACATGTTTAGTAGCAGAAGTATATCTGGTGTTCTAACAAATGGCCAGCAGCTTGCTGTTCAGAAGTGTCTTGTTCTTCTCTAATATTGATTCTGATTTCTTCCAGCAAATCTCACAAGATTTGTAGAAAAGGTACATAGATACAGAAAATTAAATTGCCACAAATATCCTCAAGCATGTTTTTCAGTCTGGATTTATCCCCCACAAGATAATACAGTTTTGGCCTGGCCTGGATGCCCCTTAGCCTCAAGGCAATGGTGAATCATACCTTCTTACATAATGACATGACAGACAGACAGACAGACAGACAGATAGATAGATAGATAGATAGATAGATAGATATAGACCCTGGTTGGGTCCTGTATCTATGGTGTCATTGCTAACCACTGAGTAACATCTATTCATGTGATATTATGTCTCTGTGTGGCTTATTCTAAAAAGTGATTTTAAAAAAATCTCACAATCTAAAAAAAATATTCCCTGCTGTGCCAGAATCTAGTCTTTACAGGCGAGCAGGGATATAGGGTAAACAAACTAAACAAAACTAAATTAAATCCTTCTCTTGCAGTAGTGTCTCACCACTTTGCCATTTCAAATAATCTGATTTTATTAAGAATGCAGTTCCCCTCTCTCATGCTAAAGTGTATATCCCTATAGACTTTTTTTTTTAAAAAGGCTGCAGACATAATCTCCCCTTCACAAGGCTATTTAGCTGTTGACTTTGGGCTGGGAATTTGCAGAACTATCCTGCTAAGGCTAAAAATGTGATAGCAATACATTTTTACTGATCGTCTGGATAAGCCCCTTTATGCCTGTCTTTCTTCCTTTTGAAACTGTTTACATTTTGCCACAATCATAGTTTGCCTTATCACTGTCTCTGCAGGTGGGCAATCATCAGTGAGATCTACTGCGAATACACTGCAGCTGATGTATCTAAATGGAACCTGCACTTATAGCCAGACCTGTCAATAACCTTAGCACTATTACTGAAGATAGCTTCTTTCCCCAGATTAGTTTCTTTTTGCAAAGATTATCCTGTGCCCTATGCACAAACAACAGCACACATTATTGCTCTTTATTTCTCATCCTCTTCTTTAGGCAGAAAGATGCATCACTATTTATTATTGTTATCATTACAATAATTATTACTTTATCTGTAAGAGCAGTAAAGAAGAGCCGCATCTTTCTCATCTGTTGACAATAACAAGGTTAGCACTTTTGGAGTTTAAGATGCTCTGTATTCATAATATAATTAATTTTTATCATAACTCTGCAAGGCAAGCAGACAAGAGTTGCCTGCTTTTATAGGTGAGGGATTTTGAAACAAGAGAGGATTTTTTAAATCTGTAGTGAGTATTGGACTAGGACTGAGGATACCCAACTTCAGATTGGTCAACTGTGAGAGATCATAGTCCAGTCACCATCTCCTTGCCTTAACAAGTTTGTTGTGATGATAAAAAAAAACAACTGTGTACTTGAAGGAAAGGCAAGATATAAATTCAATAAATATAATTTAACTTGACCATGGCAGAGGAAATGCCACATTTTAAGTCTTGCTGGCTTGCGCCTGCCAGGGCACACAACTCAGGGGGATGTTCCACTAGAAAATTTGCTTTGTCAGTGTTGTTTCCAGCTATACTGGAAGAATATCAGAGAATGCTGGAGCATGATGAGGATCCTTTGGCGGTCCTCAAGCCATCCCCAATCCTTATTTTCACCACCAGCAGTGGGGCAACTACAGGGATAGAGAGATCTGGCACTATTTTGGGAGGACCTCCTACAGGTAGACCAGGAGAAAAGGAGGATCCAAAATATCCAACTGCACATGGTAATCATACTCAGTATTGTAACCAAATGAAGACTCTGACAGCCACATTCTGCACTGCTGGGGAGCTCAAAGCATAATGCATGGCACTAATCCACGTGAGAACTTGCCAAAGCATGAATCATCAAAGCCAGAGTATCCCTGTCCAGGAATGCTTACAGCTGGTGAACCGTAAAAAATAGCCAAAGACTCTCTATACCAGAAGACAGTCTTCAGAGTGGCTACTCCCAGTCAAGGGAATTCTCTTCCATGGAAGCCTAGGCTGTCCCCTTCCCTGTTCTCTTTTCACCATCAGGCAATTATTCAAACAGGCATTTAATAACTGGTTACAGGGAGTCTTTATATGAGGGTGTGTGCACTGTATTTTTAAAGTTATTGCTGCATTTTAAATGATTTCATATTTGTTTAAAAATATGGTGTTTTCATGTGGTGATTTAATTGTATTTTAACTTTTTTATTAGAGGTTGAATATCCCTGATCCAAAATACTTGGGACCAGAAGTATTTGTATTTGGGTTTTTTTCAGATTTTGGAATACCTGCATTTTTATATCCAGCTGTCCTTCCACATTTGTGGGTTAAGTATTTGCAGATTTGACTATTCACATATTACTGGGGGGAAGGGGATGGGATCGCAGGAGGGCCTGTGCATGTGTTCACTCATTCGCTCACTTGTGTGGGCGGGAGGGGTAAGGAGATGGGATGGGATGGAATCAGATGAGGGCACATGATCGTTCACTTGTTCACTCATGCAGGCAGATGGGCAGGAGGAGGGAAATGGACAAGACAGGAGGAGGGAGGGTATGTGTATTAGCTCACTTGTGCTGGTGGGAGTGGGGAAGGTGGCCGGCTGGGAGGCAGGGGGCATGCACGTTCACTAATTCACATACTTGGGTGGCCAGGAAGGAGGAAGGGGATAGTGTTCCTTTTCTTCTTCCTCCCATTGACCCTATCCCATCTTGCCTCCCGCCACACACATGAGAGAATGGAGGCATGACTGGGCCCAGCCACCTCACTAGTATAGTTACTTTTATCAGGCAGTATACATATACTTTGGGGGGCTTACAATATTCACAGTTTTTCCACTTGTGCAAGGTCCTGTGATCCTAACCTCATGAGAGTAGGGGGCTCACTGTACATAAAATACAGTATTGTTCAGGAGATCTCCAAGGAGGTTGTGAATGAACAAGCAAGAGCTTCATGCTGAGCATCACACTTCATTTCCTGCCATTTTGCAGATCCTCTTGTCTCTCTCTAGCCTCACAACTCTCTGCAGCCTTGCATCTCATTTGTTTGCTACTTTGTGAGATGCTGTGATAACTGAAGCCCATGTCAGAGCTGCTGCTGATGAGCAGCAGCTGTTGGTCCCTGTTGATCTGGCTGGAGATGAGTCCTGCAGCTCAAGAGCTCCTGCTGCTGCCATGGACCAAGCAGGCTCAGACGTTCCTCTGCCTGCTCCTTTAGGGCAACAGGGATCCGATTCTGAAGATGCTTGGGAGCCTGCTTCAATCAGCCCCCAAGCAAGGCAGAGACTCAAGAGAACTGTGCAAAGGGAGGCTTCCTTGGCTAAGTTTAGGAAGCGGTAACTGGACACACCTGTGCCTGGGGCTATATAACTGCCTGCTTGAAAGCTTCCCTTTGTTTTGTGGCAAACTTCTTATAAGTCCTCCCCTTGCCTGTTTGTTGCTTCCAGCTCCAGATACCTTGGATTGATCTCTTGGCTCCTGACCCCTGGCTTTTGGAACTCTGACTACAGCTTTTGCTTGTCACTCTGGCTTAGGTAAATGGACTTCCTTTGAGTAATTGCTTGCTTGACTCCTCCCGGCAGGACTCTGCCAGCTCTCCCACTCCCTTCTCTCGGCTGGTTCGCTGCCTGGCTCTCTGACTTTGACAGATGCAAGAGTGCAGAGATACTGAGGATCTGAGAGATGAATGAGCAGGAACACCACTGCTGCTGCCTCAAAGGTGGAAGTGGGTGGCTGGTGGCAAAAAGTTTGGTTTTTGGAGGTTTTCAGATTCTGCATCTGGATAAGGGATACTCAATGTGTGTGTGTATGTACACACACACACACACAGAGAGGGGGGAGTGAGGGGGGAAAAGAGAGTTTACTGTGTTTTAGCCTTTTGAAAGCTACCTTGCATCCCATGTTGGAAGAAAAGCAACATATAAGTAAATACAACAAATCAATACAATCAATAAATCATGTCTTGCTTGTCAGCTGTATACAGTTGTCTGGCAGAAGACAGAAGTAGGAATATCATATAATTCCTCTTGCCAACTATAAACAGAGATTTATTAGTTTTCTAACGATTATGTGTAGCTACACATAATTAATTAATGTGAGATGACTTTACTCTTTTGCCATGCAACTGTGATTGTAAGTTATTTTTATAGTTATAGGATGTGATCTCACCAAATGGTGGAGGAGGAATATCTCATAATTCATGCGCTGGCAAGTGCTATGCTTTATGGCTATGCTGTAAATGTGAGGTGATGATGAGATAGGCAAGAGAAGGCCATTTCCGCACTAGCCTGTTATAGTGCGATGATTCCACTTTCAACATCCTCTGGAATCCTAGGGTGTGCAGTTTCGGGAGGTGCCAGCCGGCCCCTCCCGAAACTGCAAGCCCCAGGATTCCAGAGGATGTTGAAAGTGGAATCATTGTGCTATAACAGGCTAGTGTGGAAATGGCCAAAGAGTGTTTTGTACCACACATCAGTTGTTTATTGCATTCAGATTTTCATAGATAACTGAAAACTGACTATGTCATTGTAACAAAATGGGAAAATAAGTTATGTTACATATCTAATCTATTGTTGTATTTTAATCTGTCTTTCCCCAACTCAATCCATAGTATTTATATCCACTATATTTATAACAGTAAGTAACTAGTTTTTGGCCTTTCAACTGTAGTTGTAACTACTTTCTAGAAATAGCTTTCCAAGTTTTTACTATAAGGTAGTATTCAATAGAGTCAGCTAGGCTTCATATGCTTTTGTAATATTTAATTTAGTTGTACTGTTTCCTAAAGGGCAAAATCTAGTTCCTTTGAAAAGCCAACCTGTACATGTCAGGCAAAATCCATTACACTAATGCTTCCCTAATACTTGGTGTTGCTATTTCACCATGCGTTACGATCCTTAATCAGTGGAATTGTGCAGCATGTAGATATTCAGCAAAAGTGCTTAATAAAAATCATTAAAATTTAAATGACAAGAGCACACTAAAGATAGAAAATACACTGCAACGGGGAAGGTATTATTTGATAGATTTCAATGGGGAAGGTAGAGGTTTAAAAATAAATGCTTCCTTCATTTATTTCAAAAAAAAAGCACAAGGCTTGTATCCTGTAGTACAACCTATGCTCTAATGCTTTGATTCCATGCTATGATAAACTAATCCATTACGGGCTTTTAAGCAGTAAATATGAAGTACTTAAATCTGCTCAGTGAGAAGGAGGACTAAATATTCTTTAGTAAGGGTATAATATGTAGGAGGGCTGGTTGCTTACATGTTTTTCTGTATGACTAATTTAACACAGTTTCAACCATCTTTATATTTATTTTTGCCTCTGCTTTTCATATTAGGAAATGGTTTATAAAAGGTTTTTGAAATGCTTTTTAAGGATGGATTCCAAGGGTAGGAGTAGGCAAAATGTGGTCAATGGGTCACTTAGACGCCCCCAAGGCCCTGGATGCCACTACACACACACACACACACACACCCCAGAACAGATCTCCAGGAGCAGTAACTTGGGATGAAAACATGTTCTGCCCAAGCCCCAGTCTCCTCCCCACCACTGAAGTCAAAACCAGAAGTGAACTTTCATGCCCTCCAACAATCTCAATTTGGCAGGGACAGTCCCAATTTATCCTCTGTCTCTCCACTATTTTAGATGCTTTTAAAATGCACCAATTTTTCTCTCCTCCCCCTACTTTCACCCTTGGTCCTAAGCTTACTTCAGTTGCTGCAAACTGAGGCACTTTCTGCAGCTTACCTCTGTCCTTGTGGCATCCGGTGACAATGGCAGCAGTGGCTCTCATGAGAGAGGAGCATTATGGAGTTCTCTCCTCTGCACCGGCTGCCTGCAGGAGCCAGGAAATGGGATGGCCAGGCCTCTTCCTTCTGCAGCACAGCCGGGTACTGTCCCAGGCTGCTTGGGGATACGAAGCACAGCCATTATGCTTCCAAGACCTCCGCAGCAAAGGTGTGCATGTGCGGTATGATAACCGGTCACTGACGAGGAAAACCCATCAATGATTTGTAGAATGATCTCAGAAGGAGGGGTCTGGGACAACGTCATGCGTAAGTGTTGCATCGGCCCTATTCTTCTCTCATTCCCACTGCAGGTTGGATGCATTGTACAGAAAGAACCTGAGTTCAAAGTGCAGAAGTACTTTGCATTCAAATCTGCTGGAGGAGATAAGAGTAGGATACAGAATTTTGCTCTTCCCAACATGCTCAGGCAAAAGAAAACTGCTGCAGCCACTTCTACCTTGTGTCTTCTTCCATATTAATAACTCTTGCCATCTTGACCACACTCTGATAGTGTTTGGTCACACATATCCCAGTTTTCATCTGTAGCCATTTCCACACTACACTGTTATAGTACTATTATTCCACTTTTAACATCCTGTGGAATTCTGGGGTTTGTAGTTTACTGAGGCCAAACAGCTCTCTGGCTGAGAATTGTAAATGTCCTTCCCTGAACTGCCAACTCCAGGATTCCATAGGATGTTGAAAGTAGAATAGTAGCACTATAACAGTGTAGTGCAGAAATGGCCTATGAAATGGCTTTCCAGTTCCTGTATCCTCCAAAATTTATCACCCTTTCCCAAACGGATGTCTGAATAAACCTCAGTGGGTGCTCTGGGTATCATGGGCCTTAGTAACTGCTCCATATTGTTGTGTAATATATACCAGATCCTCCTGTGTGCTGTGATGAACTGCAGCTTAGAGTTATGTTTTAGTGAAGGTTTTTATTAAAGAACGCACCATTTTATTTTTACTTTTTGAAGTCTGAAGCTAGGCAGTAACTCCTGATCAGATATTATAATTCATAAGAGTGCTGACATATAGTAAATTATTTTAAATAGATACCCTTTTTATATCAACTTTGTTACATTTTTTATTTTAAAATCTTACTGCAATATGAAACCAAATACAACAGAGGTTCAGAGAGTTAATCACAGCTTAATTAGACTATGCACAAATACCAACCTAATAACAATGCATCTTCATTTAAGTCCTGATCAGTTATCAGAGCGAGATCTGAGAGGGGGAGAAAAAGGAGAAATATAATAGTAATGGGGTACTTAAATAACCCTGAGATTTGCTGGAAGTAAAAGTCTGCCAAGAATATAAAGTCCAACAAACTCCTCACATGTGTTGCATTCATTGTAGGAGACAGCAAGACTATTTTGGATTCAATCCTAATCAACAGAGATGAACTGGTCAAGGAGGTAGAAGTTGTGGGATTCTTGGGTAGGAGTGACCATCTTGTCATTGCATTTGTTATACAGAAGAAAGGAGAAGCCAAAGTAAAACACACACTCTAGAAAGCTAATTTCAGTAAACCAAAGGGGAATACAAATGCAAAGCCAGTACTTGTAGGGGAAAAATTGGAAATGCTAAAACTCAGAATGAGCTGAAGCTTGCTAAAGAAAGGAGGAGGAGGGAAGGATTGAGGCTATATTTAGAGAAAGAGGAAGTAGGAAACAGTAGGGTCCCTGCATAGAGAAGATGGTGAAATGCTGAAAGAGGACAGAGAAAAGGCTGAACCGCTCGATACCTTCTTTGCCCCAGGTTTCCCTCAAAAGTGAAAGAAGTTCTCTGCCTGGTGAAAATAGGAAGGGAACTGAGGTCTACAACAGGTAAAGAGATACTACAGGACTATCTACCTACTCTAAATGAATTCAGTTCTCCAGGGCTGGATGAACTGCACCCAATAGTACTGAAGAAACATGCAGATGTAATCTTAAAGCCACTATGGTTAATCATTGGTTATTCTTGGAGAAAAGATGTCTCAGCAGACTGAAAGAGAGTGAATGCTGTCCTCAATTTCACAAAGGGAGGGAAAGGGACCTACTACTGACCCTTCAGTTTGATGTCATTAATGAGAAAGGTTCTACAGTAGATCATTAAAGAATCTGCCTGTGTGTGCTTAGAAAAGAATGCTGTGATTACTAAGAGCCAGGAAGGGATTCTCAAGAACAAGCCATGCCATATTTCTTCCCCTCCTCCTCCTCCTCCACCACCACTGCATCCCTCGCTCCTCCTCCCCATCCTCCTCCTCCTGTTCATTTCTCCAAAGAATAGGACTTGAGGCAGCTAAGAACATATTTAAAAACAATATAAATTGAAAACTGTACAGCACATCATTAAAAGCTCATCCTATTCCATTTCTAAAAGCCTGATGCCACAAGAACGTTTTCAGTTGGATGGCAAGAAGAGAGCTGTCCTGGCCTCCCTAGAGAGTTCCAAAGACTGAGGCCCTTTTCGCACGTTACCTGTTCGTGCTGCTGGGCTGGAGTCCTCGTGCAAGAAGCCTTGGAAGGAATACTCCTGCTTCCCTCCTGCTTCCCTGCAGCTCGGGCTCTGCAGCTCCTTCCTCATCGCGCGAGCGCCCCACCTCTTCCTTTTGCAGTGCAGCCTGGGATCTTTCCCATCCTGCACTGCCCAGGAAGCAGGACCGGCCCGGCTCCCGACGCACTGCACGCCAGGTAAGTGCATGTGGGGCACCAGAGTGACGTGTGAGCGCACAGCATTATGCCGAAAATGAAAAAATCCGTGCGCGCTCTGCATCCAGCCCTTGAGCGCTGCGTAAATGTGAGTGTGTCATGCAGACCGCTCCTCACATTTACGTGACCCTCAAGGGGCCCTCTCGCTTCCAAAATGCCATGCGTAAAGGGCCTGAGAGTAGCCACTGAGGAGGCCTCTCCTTGCACCCACCAAACAAGCCTGACAAGGTGGTGGGACAGAGAGAAGGGCCTCTTCAGAAGACCTTAGAGCTTTAATTGGAGATATAGTCCTTCAAACAGCCTGGACCCAAGCCATATAGGGCTGTATAGGCTACCACTGGCACTTTGAATTGTGCCCAGAAACAGAGTAGTCAGTCCCTCTTGCAACAAGAGAACTGTATGCTCCCTGTAGCCAGCTTCAGTTAGCAATCTGGCTGCAGCTTTTTGAACTAATTGAAGTTTCTCAGCACTTTTCAAACCAGCCCCACGTGGATGTTAAACAGCATAGGGGATAAGAGAGAACTTTGAGGGACTCCACAGACCAATGGCCAAGGAGTTGAACAGGAATCCACCAGCAACACTCTCTGAGAGTGGCCCTCCAGTAAAGAATGAAACCACTGTAGAACAGTACCTCCAAGTCCCATCCCAGTGGGCCACTCAGAAGTATGCCATGGTTGATGGTATGAAAAGTCACCAAGAGGACCAGAAAACCAACAGGAACACTGTCCAGTTCCTAGCATAGATCATCCACCAAGATGACCAAAGTTGTCTCTATCTCACAACCAGACCTGAAAACAGACTGAAATGGATTTAGATAATCTGTCTCATCCAGGAACTCTTGGAGTTGCAAAGCTACCACATGGTCCAGTACCTTGTCCAAAACTGGGATGCTGGGGGCTGACCTGTAGTTATCTAGTATAGAAGGATCCAGGGAAGTATTTTTTTCAAAAGACCTCTTACAACAGCCTCCTTCATATGAGTTGGGGCCCTGCCTTATTGTAAAGAGATATTATTCACTTCCCTTGTCCACTTGACCGGTCTTCCTCTGGCCTGTTTAATAAGCCAGGAACAGAAAGGGTCTAGTACACATGTGGTTGCTTTTGCCTCTGCAGGTATCCTGTCTCTATCCTCAGGATGCATAGACTGAAGATTATGCTTCAACACTAGAAAAGCAGGGGCCAAGGTTACAACCACCAGACCTGTGTCAACTCTGGCATCCAAGTCTGAGTGGATCCACTTCATTTTGTCTGGGGAGCATATTCTTTCCAGCAGGCTGTTGACTGGCTTAAATTACTCTTTGGGCCAGACCATAACAGATCTCTCAACACTTGAAGCAGCTCTGCTCAATGATCTGTAAGGATGCTGTGGTGTTAGACAAAAACAAAACAAAAACCACAGTTTTTTGGCTGCCCTTATTGCCTCATCATAGGCCTTCAGATACATTTTAGCATTTTTGGTCAAACTCACTCTTAGTGACTCTAAGTCACTCTGTCTCACTTGTTTCATTGCTGCCAGCTCCTTAGAATACTGGGGGGCTGGTAATCCTGTCCACTGCTTTCTTCCTTTCCCCATTCCAAGGATCAACAAGATCTCCTGCCAAGGCAGCAGGAAACTCCCAAGAGCTATCAAGAATCCATCTAGATTCATAAATCTCCTGGAGCAGACCATCCTAATGGGTCTCCTAACCCTGCAGAGGCTCTGAGTCCGAGCCAGTCTAAATCTGACAAAGTGATCTGTCTGTGACAACAGAGCGACAGAAAGCTCCTTTATTCCAAGATCACCGTCA
Source organism: Cyclura pinguis (assembly GCA_030412105.1). Classification (NCBI taxonomy): domain Eukaryota; kingdom Metazoa; phylum Chordata; class Lepidosauria; order Squamata; family Iguanidae; genus Cyclura; species Cyclura pinguis. The sequence goes on from CM059599.1 coordinate 344,288,026, forward strand.
TCCTATGTTGTACAGAAAATAAGATCTAGAGTGTGCCCAGCACCATGGATGAGACCAGACTTATCTCTCTCATTTTAACTACACATGATCTTAGCCAAAAGGCCGAGAAGCGATTCTTATCTCTTTCATTTTTGACAGAGTTATGAGCCTGGTAGATTAGAAGAGTGCCTTCCCTTAAGGTTTTGGACAAGGGACCCAATAATATTACTGCGAACAAGCTGGTAAAATGTGGGCCAAACAATGCTATTCTCAGGTGGATTTGTAATTAGTTGATAGGTTAAATCCAAAGAGTGTGTACCAAGGCCAAAGAGCTCTCTGACTGAGAATTCTAAATGCCCCTCCCTAAAATGCAAAATTCCAGGATTCCATAGAATGTTGAAAGTGGAATGATAGTACTATAACAGTGTAGTGCGGAAAGGCCCAGTGCTTGAAATATTAATTAACCAGCCCACCTCTTCCCCCAAACCCAGCTTCTCATCTCAGTAGTGGAGCAGTGTTATATGTGCCTCTCCATTGTTCCTTCTTTGCCTTTGTAGCAAGCCCCTCATCCCATTGTTGTTATTTCAAACTTATGACAACCCTAAGATGACCCTATCATGTTTTTTAATTGGGCTGAGAGTGTGTGGCCCTTTTTGCATGCTAGTCCTGTTGCAAAATGGCCTCGGGAGCATCGCGCGATTGCGAGAACCATTCCATATGACATCCTTGCAATCGCGCGACGCTCCTGAGGCCATTAGGGAGCGGTGGCGCATTATATCATTTTCAGCTTGTTGCTGAAAATGATGCGTGACCACATGTCCCTCCTGTGCCCCACACGCACTTACTTACCTTGCGTAAGGAGGCTCCAGATGCACAACCATCACGCTTCCTCCCCCAGCGCAGCCTGGGAAAGTACTCAGCTGCACTGAGGAAGGAAGGGGTAGAGCGCTCATGCTTCCTTCTGCCCAGCACGGAGCTGGTGTGGAGGGGAAGCAGAGAAGACACTTGTCGCGTGATCCCCTCACAACGACACCAGAATGAGATAAAGTGCAAAAAGGGCCTGTGAATGGTCCAAGGCCATCCAGGCCATTTCCACGGCTGAGTGGGGAATTAGACCCTGGTCTCCAGAATCATAGTCCAACGCTGAAACCATTCTGGCTGTCCCTCACCCATACACACAGATAATGTGCTATGAAGAAAGGACCATATTCTGTATAAGGAAGGTATACAGACAACCGCATATTACTGTCACCAGAAAGCAGGAAATGTTTTGCTTCTGTTTAGGCCAATTTTGAGGCAGTTCCAAAGCTGAGTTGAGATTCAGAAACCCCAAACTTTGCACCTCCCATTTTTGCTTAGGAAATGCAAAAATGACTACAATTGTTTTCTTTGTCAGTATTGGCTTAGTAACCCCCTTTGGGAATTGCGCCCACCAAACTGGAGAAAAACAAATGTTGGTTTATATGCTGGGGGTGAGCCTTTAGATTTTCTTTTGAAAATGAATTGTCAATGTGTTTTTTTTCCATTTCTCGACAAACAAGAAATGTGCAGGCATATAGTAATCCTTGAGGAGGGAATGACACTTGCCAAATTGTAGAGGAACAGGCATAGTGTGTTTTGTTTTGTTGCAAGCGCAATATTTTAATTTGAAGGGTATCCTCCCCTGCAAAGGAGCTGTTTCATCTCCCTATATAACTAGTATCCCATTGTTGTGAAAAGCAGCAACAAACCTGTAAAGTTTTAGATGCTATAATTTATGTGAAAGGGCAGCTCTGAATGTCTTTTTCCTGAAAGTGGCTTGCTTCAACTTTACCTTAGCTCCCCCTGTGTGATTTAATGTGCAACTTGCTAGGAATGGCATTTTGTCATACATGATGTGAAGTTCTGTATTTTCATGTTCTACAAAGCAGGTTCACCTTGAGACAAGGCTTCAGTACAACAGGAGATTAGCTTGCTATTTAATACATACCTCCCAGCATGAACATCTTTGGACAAAATCTAGCCAACACAAGGCACTCAGCCCATTAAATATTTTTCAGATATATTGAAGGGAGATCAGCCTTAAAAAGATATCATACCACATCATCCTTACGTAATATAATGTACAGGTGGAACGTGGAGGTTTTGGTTAGCTTCAGATGGGGAGTCTGACTCTTCTCTGAGAGACTAAAGGCCTAATATTTAATCACCTATGAAGTTCTGCTAAAAATAAAACCAGCTTGGGAAGGGACTACAATGGCTTTATCTCTTGCTTTTCCAGCAATAGGTCCCAGTACACAAAAACAAACATTTTTCAGGTTGTTTGGCAGCACTTTTTCCTCACTGCATGTTTATTTTGCATTAATCGCTTGAGTTTTCATCCTTGCCAGTGTCTGGTGAATATATAGTATACAAAATGTCTTTTAATGCTGGGTTTTATGGCTTCTAGACTCAATGCAACTAAGGGGCTGGATTTGAATGTGGAAAACCCAGTTCAGTGGGCGGACTTGAAGAAGTCATGATTTCTCTACCTACCATCTGTTATAGTGTTGCTCAGAACTTAACATTTTAAAAACTGATGCTATAAGCACTTGGGAGGAAAGGCAAGCACGTAAATGTAACAAATTAATAAAACCTGAAATTCTGTTGTTGTTGTTGTTGTGTGTCTTCAAGTCATTTACAACTTATGGACCTCCTAAGGTAAACCTATCACAGGGTTTTCTGGGGGCTGAGAGTTTGTGATGTGCCCAAGGTCCCCCAATGCAATTCCATGGCTGAGTGGAGAACTGAACCCTGGACTCCAGCATCATAATCCACTGCTCAGATCACTACACCATGCTGGCTCTCTTGCTTAGAAGTAAATCCCATTCTGTTCAGTGGGGCATAATTCCAGGTAAGTGGTATAGAATTAAAGCCTAAATGTAGTAGATATTTCCCAGTTTAAATTCTCTACCACACCAAAAGCCTCAATGAGGCAGTTTAAAGCCCACTATATGCCTCTTGCTGGAGCTATAATACCTAATCTTTGCTGCTTTTCAGTGACATTCTCTCTTTTCATTAGCTTTCTCTATAAATGGGCTTTTAAAGAGCATATTACCAAAGCTACAACTCTAGCTCCATCTATGCTGCTAGTTCTAGAAGTGACAAATCATCATATCTCAGCTAGGTAGCAACTTGTCGGCTGTAGAAACAATGGGTTGGGTCCAGAATTGGTAATATCCACTGAAATTAATGGGGCTGAATCAGACTGTGGATTGCTCTAAGAATCATGACTGGTCTGCTCTAAGTGTGGCTAAGTCTGGACCCAAATAAATCATTTTTAGACTGTTTTAGGTCTACAAGGCCTACACTTACTAGTATATGTCAGAGTTCAACCCTCTGCCCATGCTTCTCTGCCAGCAAGGGAAGGAAGACAATAATATTTGCCCAAGACGAGGAGGCAGTGGAGAGTGTCCAATGCAAACAGTCAGTAGAAATGCTGAGCCAATCTGAAGTCAAGGTCAAATCCAAAAGGTCCAGAATGCCAAAGGTCTGTCCAAAAAGCGTCAAGAGAGCCAGAACACAAGGGTTGTGGGAGCTTCAGTAGCGATTTGCTACAAGCAAACAACAAGCTACACCAACAGACTTATATAGCTAACAAAAACTGGTGTTACTCATCATTGTTCTGTTTCCCCAATCTCACCAAAACAGCTTCCCTCTGAGATGCTCGTTTCTATCTCCTCCGTGATTGGTTGCTGGGGGGCAAAGATGGATCTAATTCCTCTAAATCATTGCTGGTCCCCTCTCCCTCTGTCACCAGTTGCAACAAATCTGTCTCAGCTTGTTTTTCAGCTGATGGGGGTGTTTCCAAGATAGTTTGGTTATCACTGGCTCTGTTTCTGGCACAATCAATTGTTCATTAACCTCTGAGCCTTCATCTATTACAGTGTACACACAGGAGAATGCAGATGAAGTCCCTGTGGTGAAGTATACAAATAATCTTAGGCCTTTATGCTAGCTGTTTCTTTCACCACTGGCTAAGTAGATTGAAAATGATATAGGTGTGGTCCAACACATTTGAACAACCCAAGGTTGGAGAAGGCTATTGTACACATCTATAGGTAAGCCCCACTGATGATAGTAAGGTCATCTCTGCACTAGATTGTTATAGTGTTATCATTCCGCTTTCAACATACTATGGAATCCTGGGGTTTGCAGGTTAGGGGGGGGCCTCCCCTCCCTAAACTGCAAACCTTAGGATTCTATAGGATGTTGAAAGTGGAATAATAACACTACGGCCCTTTTCGCATGGCATTTCCGAAGCGAAAGGGCCCCTTAAGTGTCATGTAAATGTGAGGAGCAGTCCACACGATGCACTCACATTTGCGCGACGCTCAAGGGCCTAACGCGGACTGCGCACACATTTTTTCATTTTCGGCTTAAAGCTGGTCGCACATTGCTCCGGGGCCCTGTGCGCACTTACCTGGCGTGCGGAGCCTCGGGAGCCGGGCTGGTCGCGCTTCCTGTTGCAGTGCAGGCTGGGAAAGGTCCCAGGCTGCACTGCAGAAGGAAGAGGCGGGGCGTTCGCGCGACCAGGAAGCAGCTGCGGAGCCGAAACAGCAGGGACGCGAGAGCTTTCCTCCTCAGGCTTCTCGCGCTAGCCCTGCAGCCCAGCTCCGCGAAAGGGTAAGGTGTGAAAATGGTCTACAACAGGCTAGCGTGGAAATGGCCTTACTTCTGAGTAACCAGGCAGAGGAGTGCACTGTTTAAAATTCTGTGCAGTCTAACCTGTTTTCAGATTAAGGTTGCTCCTCAGTTTTAATCTGTTCAATGATTTTTGTTTGCCGTTTCTTCATTGACAAGAATAGTTTGTTCCACAAGTAACACCCAAAGATTTAAATTGGAATGGACTGTTGCTTCTCTTACGATATTACATTCATGATTTTCTGTTCATTGTGTGTAAGAATAGGCCAAACGACTCCTCCTCCCCCTGCCCGCTCCATCCCCAGAACATTACATCACAAGCAACCTCCCGTGTTCAGACCTTGCTGACTCTCATTTGCGTTCCAATTCCTCCAACCTCTGAGTAGGAGCACTCCAGGGCCCACTCTTGTAGGTCTTCTCCCCAGAAATAAAAATGACAGCTCCTGTGAAGGAGGCAATACTGCAGTGAGAGCTCCATGCGAGAACAATGCCACGAATAAGTAGCTGAACCTTGAACAGAATCTCTATTGAATTGAAATACAATAGGAGAGGCTAATTCAATTAGCAATTGATGCCTGTTGCTTGAACAAACTTAAACGGTATTTTTGTGAGAGCAGGAATTTTTTTAAAAAAACTACTAACAGGTTGACAATATAGGAAGTTTTAACCTGTACAGTTAAAAAAAGAAGAGAAAGGAAAAGAAAAGAATATATAACATGGAACAACATCCAAGGACTGTTGGCTTTAGCTTATCTAAGTTCTTATTTGATTCCTTGAGGTTTATAGAATTACTGTGACTCCTAAAGCTTAAGCTGCAATCCTATAACCCTTTCTCTGGAAGTAAGACTCAAACATCTAAATATATCTTTCATGTGCCACAATCCAATCAGGCAGACACATTGTTAGAAACTGGTTTCTGTGCACAGATCTTCTTTTCTGCTCTGCAAAAACAGTGGATACCAGCAATGAAAAAGGGGGAGACATGCACAGGATTATCCTGCATTATACCAGGCACTACAGACCATAATGGTCACTGAAGACATGAAACAGTACTACAAATTAATTTTTCTCCTCATCACTTTACTGGCTTGCTAACACTGGCCATATTGATCTTTACGGCCTTACAAGGAAATTGGGGCAGCTCTTGTACTAAACAGTCAGGAAACCCTCTTTCACAAAAATAGTTAAAGAATGCCTTTCTTATGGATTAACTAGGGGGACAGGAACATTATTGTGTGTAGCTTCTCCAGGTTGTATTAGCCTTAAAGGTGAGTTCACTTTATCACCCTACTAGTATAGTGAATTACTTTCAATTATTGCCTGCTCAACTGCCAAGCAGTTGAACCTACCATGACCCAATATTTGTTTGTTTTTATCAACTTATGCACCACTTTTGTTAGACTTCTATCCCTCTTTTCAACCACTATGCCTCAAAGTGGCTTAAATGCAATGTTAATTGCTTTACAAACAAATGCAGACCAATTCTAAGTACAGTCAGCCCTCCACATTTGCGGGTTTCACTTTTGTGGATTTGATTATTCACGCATTATTTGCTGTTACCTCTGCTGCCTCCCTATGCCATTTTTAATAGGGACTGCAAGTCTCATGAGACTGAGAAATTGCGAACAAGGCTTGTGAGTCCCTATTAAAAATGGTGTAGGCCAGCAGTGGAGGTTGCAGTAAGCCCCACCAGCCCCCCACTTCTACCTTGTGAAGGAACTGTTATGCCTCAAAGGAATCCATGCTGGGTTGAATATGGTGATCATACTTTTTTGTGTGCTAAATGTGGTTTGGGAGGGCCTAGAGTTATTCACAGTTTTTTTACTTTCACAGGAGTCCTGTGCCCCTAAACCTAGCAAATGTGGAGGGATGACTGTAAAACAGTTCTCACAACCTCATTGGTTATGATTTCATGATAACCCACTGTTCCTCAGCATCTCCTCACTATCTTTTCCCCATTATTTTTTAATCAATAAAAATTGCACACTCCATATCCCCTCATCTCTAGAAGACTGTTCTTAAGACAGAGGCACATGTTACTACATGGTTCACTTTTCTATCTGTTATCTGTCTTCATCTGCCTACTTTATACCTTTCCACCAAAAAGGCATTTAGGACAGCTGCAATAATAAAATGCACATTAAACATAAAATATTAATTAAAGCGTAGCATAAAAATGAATAACTGAAAAAAGCAATTAAATACACAACAATAGAAAGATATACTAGTCAGAATATGATTAGATTCCCTTCAGCTACAGAGCACTCTCCATGCTGAAGTTCTTTCTATACAAAGGCCATTTTCACACTACACTGTTACAGTGCTATTATTCCGCTTCCAACATCCTATGGAATCCTGGGGTTTGTAGTTTAGAGAGGGGCCTTTCAGAATTCTCAGCCAGAGAGCTCTTTGGCCTCAGTAAACTACAAACCACAGAATTCCATAGGATGTTGAAAGTAGAATGATAGCACTATAACAGTGTAGTGCAGAAATGGTCAAAGTGGTCTTTGTCTGATAGGGGAAGGACAAAGAGAGGGACCTTGAAAATAGCCTCCTATGTCAGGTAGTTCTAAAGCCTAGGAATGGCAAGAAAGCTCTCTCTCTCATAACTCACTAGATGTTCTTTCAAAGGTAGGAAGACTAAAAGAAGGTTATTCCTCAAATATCTTAATCTTTGGTCATAATTTAATCACTTCTTCAGAGCTGACTAATGAATGATGTCCCCTGTGGACTTCAGGGGTCATTTAATGACTCAGGAGCCAAATAAGAGAAGAACCAGGTTTGTTCTGTCTTCAACTGCTAGAATCAGAGAGGCCCCTGAACAGTCAATTTAATTCCTCCTCTATCCTAGAGCTCTTACAGCACAATCCTATCAGCGTGTATTTGAAAGTGAACTCCATTCTTTTCAGTGGAACCAAGTTAGAGAAGTGTCAAATGCTGTGCAGTAGCAGTGAGAGTTCAGAGAACTGATAAGAGGAATGATGTGGTATACATATTATTGTTGTTCTGTACCTTCAAGTTGTTTCTAATTTATGGAGACCCCAAGGCAAACCAATCACAGGATTTTCTGGAGCTGAGATTGTGCAGTTGCATAGGGACGGGAGGGGTGGGGAGGCGGTTCACCCCAGGCAGCGATGTTTTTGGGGTGTCCCAGCCCATAGTCACGCCCATGCACACCCTAGCCATGCCCCCACGCACAGTGGTCACACGCCTTGCACCATAGCCATGCTCTCCTCCTGCCCCCCCTCCCCACACTCCAAGCTCCACCACTGAGATTGTGTGACACACCCAATATTGCCCAGAGGATTTTCTTGGTTGAGCAGGAGATCAACCCCTGGTCTACAGATACAGATGCATAGGATTAAAACCTGTCAAACACATTAGAATCACTGGAAATATTTAGTTGCTTTAATAGAAAGATTTAGCTTCTCCAACTGTGGATCAAATTCTGTTCTGGCAAAAGTCAATGCCCCTAGAAATTTGTCACTTTGAAAAAATTAATACTGCTGCTGCAAAGTCAACACATCATACACCATACAAAAACATTAAATTTATACTATATGTGAACTAATATGTAAGGATTATTTGCATGGGATACTGCAGTAAATGTTGTTCTTTTATGCAAAAGTACATAATGGTTGCAAAAAGCTGTGCTAGGATGTGATACTACGTGGCAACAATTTACTATTTAATTCATTTTGACCTTTTTCGTCATTGGGTATTAAACAAATCTTGTCAGGGTAGCCTAACAACCTATTTACACTAGCAAATTTTGCCCTCCTTTCAGAACAGGATGCTGAAAGCAAAACATTTGGAATAACAAAGAACTCATTATTTTTATAGGGAAATATTTGATATCACCGCACTTTTTCTGCAAACTGTTTTTCTGCAACATTGGTATGACCCAGTTTTGCTTTTTTTTCTCAAGTTAAAAGTTTGTATTTGTGTGCCTGTGTGTACTCTATCAGAAGTGTAATCCTACCAATAAAATGCCTTTTAAAGGATTGCAACCATTCTTGTCTTTACCCCTTTTCATTAATGGGCAAATGACTAATTTATTTCCTATTAGAATTTATATGGTTTGCCACAATTAAGATAAAAAGCATAATTGCTGACAAACCCAGGGCAGTATTTAAATCACTTCCTTGTTGACAACATATTTCTCCTTCTTAAAAGTGAATGTCTCTGAAATTTGATTTGTGCAGAACCCTTGTGGACTCATCATTCGACTATGCTGCACCTGTCACCTGTGTACTAGCATTCTGCTTAAGGATCAATTTACATAACCTCATTTAATGGGTTCATAAATCATACCCATTAAGCCCAGCTAACAGGAACCAAGGGTTCTAATTTATGCTGCCTTTCATAGCAGAAAATTGGGAGGCTGGAGCCTGTGGATAAAGAACCCAGGTCTTGCCTTTGATTGTTGATTGTGATGGTAAATGTATGGATGATGAGAACAGATTTTCACTTTATTGATTTCCTGCCAAAGCACAGCATGCTTTATTGTGAAAGGGGGCCTTTTGGCAGCAGTGCTAAAAGTGGCAGTTGTTTAGGAGCCCTTTGCCAAGATGACATCTAAGACAATACAGACTGGTAAATACTAAAATAATATCAAGCTGAAATGTTAACCTTTTTTTTTAAGGAACCCTCCCCAAATGATCATAAAAAGAGTTATGTTTTCTCAAATGTAAATCTGTGTCTCAAAGATACATAAGAAACTGAACTAATATATGGAGATAAAAAGAAACATTTTGTGTTTTTTAAAATTTATCTGTTGGTTTTGTGCTATAAATTATGTTACTCTCAGATCTTTTCACAGATGTTGGAAACCCATCTAATGATGAATATAAATCCAGAGCTGTTTGTCTCTAGTCATGTTATAATTCTGGGAATTGTTTAGCACTGAAATATAACAAAAGTTGTTTTATTTTCTAACCCAGCGTCCATGATATTATATGTGACCCTGGCCTTCTGCCCAGAAATGTATCCATCTATTTAGCTATGTCTAAAATCAATGGGAAGATCTAGAGCAATGTGGCTCCCCACTACCACCCCAGACTGCTGTCTTTCAGTAGTTCTTTAGGAAATGAGCCAAATACCTGTGCAAAAGATGATGTCCTTGAATGACCTTTGAGCAATCGCAATTTAAGATTGCTAGTCAGAAGGGGATAAGTGCTTGTTTTCATTTCATTCTTGTGAAGCACAGGAAAAGGAAATGTCTTGGTAAATTTAGTAGTTGGGTATATACTGGCATACTGCTTTTCATCCTTGGGTAGATGCCCCATTTTCATTTTCACAGCCATATTGGCTGAGTATGAGAAGGGCATTGTGTGGTTTGAGCATTGAACTATGACCTTGAAGACCAAGGATTGATGCTCCACTCAGCCATGGAAACCCACGGGGTGACTTTGGGGGTCTCACATACTCTCAGTCCCAGAAAACCCTGTGATAGGGTTGCCTTAGCATCATCATAAGTCGAAAATGACTTGAACGCACATGACAACAGCAACGAGATGGGAAAACAGGAGAACCCATTCAGTGTTTGCACATTCAGTGGACGCTGCACACAGGGTTCTAAACATGGAGAAAGCCCATGTGTGTACAAGTAGACACACACAACTCTGTTTTTGTTTTCCACTGCATGCACAGAAGTTGGAGATGAGTCCACTTGCTCAGGTAGCATGGATATGAAAGTGAGATTGTCCAAAAACTCCTACTTGCCCAAAATTCCTGTTTGACTTTCTTTGAGAAAATGTAATGATTTCCTATTTATTTTCATGGGAAGAAAGATTTCTCAAATTTAGATATGTGAGTGTATGTGCTTACTTTAGTTACTTTATGGCCATTTCCACCCTGTACTGTTATAATGCTATTATTCCACTGTTGATATCCTGTGGAATTCTGGGGTTTATAGTTTACTGAGGCCAAAGGGCTCTCCGGCTGAGAATTCTAAAGACCCTCCCTAAACTACAAACCCCAGAATTCCACAGGATGTTGAAAGTGGAATAATAGCACTATAACACAGTAGTGCGGAAATGGCCTACAAGAAAGCCAAAAGTTATGCATTTCTTTCTTGTCATTAGAACCTTTTTAAAAAAAATCCTCATACTGCTAGCATAGGTAGAAATCTCTCTGTATCTTCCCCCTAGCAATTCAACCTGGAATGTCTTGGGAACAGTACAACACAAATAGAACTTGGAAACGTTATTTTGGACTACAGCATCCCCAGTCCTCCTATCAATAGTAATACAGAGATGCAGTAAGGACAGGACCAATTGGCTCATTGTCACTTTTCTTCCCATGCAATGATAATCATATAAAGGGTCAGGGGCAATAGAAAGGGAATGGATTCTATCTGTAAAAGTCAGATTCAGACTGCAACCTATGCGCACAAAGAAATATAGGTTCAAATCTTTGCTTAGCCGTAAAGGTTATTGGATGACCTCATCCTTCCCTCAGCCTAATCTATTTTGAGGAGTTGCAAGCATAACATGTGGAACATTTTGATCTTTGAAGAAAGGACTTTATAAATATGTAATAAGTGAATGAATGGCTCATATTCTTAATCCCTACACTAGGTTAATTCTATCTATAGTGGTAAGAACATAGCTATTAAGTTTTGTTGTTGGGACTATGTCTTCTTTGGGAAAAGAAAAGAGCAAGAAGATTTGAGTTATATGGAAACAATGGGATGGAATATTACAGAGACAGTTTTCACAGAAGTGCTTGCTGAAAACACAGCTTCATTTCAACTGTATTGAGTTTATTCTAGTGAAAGAGTGGTGATAACCAGAAGATAAAATGTGAAATATTAATGGGAAATGATGACAACAAACAGATTTAGCAGTGAGCTATGAGATCAGTGTATAGTTGGTGGGAGGGAGGATGTGAAAAATGTAAATACAGGAACAACAGAAAATCTAAGTGGCAAGACAATACAACAGAGACATACAGATAGCATCAATTTAATTGGGACAAATAATGACCTCAAATACAGAAATAATAATCTAAAATAGAAAATTAAACTATTGCCAATAAAGTATGTACATTCCTCCTACCATTACCACACTAATAAAAGCTCCTACTTTCATAACTGTATAGCCTAAAGAGTGCAGAAGAAAGATTTAGATCTACCTATTCTAACAGGCAGATTCCTGAAGACTCAAGTGAAGGCTGGGGAAGACTGGTCCAAAGGGCCAAGACAGAGAATCCACCACAGTCAAAATGGAAAGATTAAAATCAAAATTTCCTTCTCTGTGTTCTCTAGAGAAGAGAGCTAAGTTTCAGAACACACAAAATACTACTCATATATGAAAGGGAGGTTTGAAGTTAAGATGGAGGCTGGTGAAGAAGAAATGAAACTTTTCTCTGTTCCTCAATATCCCAGAACCTCTTCTGTTGTCTAATTGGTTCCATCTCTTCCCTTGGAAATAAAAATTCATTTCTCTATTGGTAGATGGCAAGTAAGGGTGGAAAAGGTTAATTAAACCACTCTTCTTTATATATAGAAACAGTTTCCCTTTGTTTTGGGCAACTGACATTATCCATGGATCTCATCAGGTTACATTCCAGGCAAAAAGCCATTAGAAAAAACCAGCATCGCACTTCTTCATTCTGGGCCACTGTCTTGTAGGTTGGCCATGAACTGGTCACCACAGCAAGTATTTATCTATCTTTGCTCTTATTAAATAATCCAGAGCTCCATGCCAAGAAAAGCTCTACCCTCTCTTCCAAGAGAAAACAGGCTCTTCAACAATCTAGCTCTTCTGAACTGGCTTTTCTTTCTTTCTTTCTTTCTTTCTTTCTTTCTTTCTTTCTTTCTTTCTTTCTTTCACTTCTGGGGTGTCTGATCCTCTGATTTAAATTGAAGCTCCTGGCCACACGAGGGGTCATAACAGATCTTCACCTCCTCTACAAGGCTTGTATTTGCTTAGTGTCATGAAATTCATGACTAAGCCATGTGTGATGTTAGTTGTAAGTTTCAGCAAATATACCTAATCTCAATATTCCTGATCCACATCAGAACCTTGTATCAGATTTAGTCATTCCTCACTTAAAATCAAGTAATAAAATTATTACTGCACAGTATGTATCAAGCTGAATGTCTGGGTTGCGTATTCAAATGCTTCCATGAGAAGAAGAAAAAGAAAGGCCATTTCTGTGCTAGACTGTTATAGTGCTATTATCAAAGGCACCTCCCTAAACTGCCAACCCCAGGATTCCATACAATGTTGAAGTGGAATAATAGCACTATAACAGTCTAGTGCAGAAATGGCCAAAGCCTTCCAAAATAAAGAAAAACAACACATCATGGGGAAGGTTGTACTGGGCTAGTGCTGCTCAGTACTCTTTTCTGTAGAATAGCGCTGGTCTATGATCCATCAGCTGCTGGCCCACAATGGATTTTCAGGAAATGACACCGACACCACCACCACCACCACCACCACCACCACCACAACACAAATTTGGTACCAGTTCCTGGCACATGGTGGGCAGGAATTGCCAGTATGCCACATCAGATAGCTTGAGAAGCACTGGGCAAGATGATTGTCCCCAATAAGCTCTTCTACCTATAGAGTATGTTTAATAGGGGAATCTTCAAATATGTAAACCAATGCACCCACTACTGGTGTGATGCATCCAGGAAAAGACCTGCCACTTGATTTTGCTGACTGTATAAACAGACCCTCTGTCTTTTGAATACTCCAGACAGAGCCCGTATGTCACATAACACTATCTAGTCCAAAAGTTTGTGCCGAATATGTGAGTGTAACGGCATCCTGTATATGAAAAGAAATTGAGTTACAAATGCCAGTAATTCAGTTAAAAAAAAAAAGGATAGCGATATGCCTTTTGCTGTTTATGGCCTAAGCAACTGATTATGTCTATCCAGTGCCAAGCTTCATAAAATGAATTTTTATTAACTCCCAGAATTTGCTAGAAAAAAAAGGAGTTGATGACTATAACCAATAATGATTATTTTCTGTTCTTCTACCACCACCATCACCACAACCACACAAACACACATTTCAAGTACTTGACCATTAATTATAATATCAATAGACTGCAAATAAGTAACACAGACACATGTTAGGACAACATTTCATTTGTAACTGTTTTGTATATATCATAAATCTCTAATATTGGGCTATTGTCACACGTGATGAATTATTGTAAGCATGTCAGCACATAGTGGAAGTCAAGTACATTCAAACACTACTCAGTCAGAATTGAATTTGGCATGATAGTCTCATAAAAGGGGGCTCAATTGAGAGTTTCCACTTGCCTGCTCTAAACTTGTCACTTGTAGGTGCTAAAGAGCTTGTTGTGTTGGTTTAATTAGTCAACAAATCGGTCCTTACTTGATTGCATGGTCGTATCACATATGTTAACACTTCAGCGTTTGATGGAGATATTAACAAGTAACAAGAGTGTCTTGGTCTATGGACTTTAAAGAAGAGAAGCTCTTCTATATTATTTCATTTGCCCCTGCCAATATTTATTAGATCATGCAGCTAGCAGGCTGCCAGTGAGAGAAAGACAACACAAACATTTTTCAGGGTTATGCTCATCTGTATCCAAAAGAAGGGTCACTAGACAATCGATTGTAGAAGAGTATAAGTAAGATAAGTGTTCTCTGCCGCAGCTTACAAATTCATTATTTGATACAGTTTGCTGCAGACCTCCTTTCAGCCTTTGTCACTTAAAGATAATTTATGACAAGAACAGAGAGGTTCTTGAAAATGCTATAGCAACTAGAGCTGAATGATGCCACTCCGGCATTAGATGCATAGTCACCAGAGGCCAGGAGAAAGGAAGTTTGCATTTGTATGAAAAACCATGTGAGTTAAGCATTCATCAAGGTTGGATAAAATATTCCTATTAATTGTCACTGGAAGATTAAACGGGAAAAGAAAAAAGTTCCATAATTAAAATGGCTTATTCCCAGCAATGGAGTGATGGGAAAACAAAACCAAAAAAAAAAAAAAAAGGTTGGTCCTCTGTAAGGTTTGCTAAGGGATTCATTTATTCAGGATTTGTATAGTGGCAGACAAAAGAAGAGAGCATACTTTACAGCATCCATTCACTTGGACACCATTTGGGAATTCTTTTTTTTTTTAATCTTTTATTGCAAAAAAAGAGAAGCCATGTACTGTAAAAAAAAAAAGGAAATCTTATTTCTAATTTTGCAGCCGCTCACATGCAAAGGTGCAACATTGGGGTTCTCAAAACTACAGGGCAGGCCTCCTTTGGGAATGTTTGGTCTCCTGCAGGGGAGGATGCTGAAAGAGAAGATATCTGCCTTCTTCCTCTATCAACCAAGACGTGGGTAAATTAAATGCCTTCTGGCAAGCAGACCCTTGCTGGTTCTCACTGAATTTGTGAGAGTGAAGAGACAGGTCAGGAAGAGTCAGAACAAGAGGGAAAAAGAGATCAATTGGTAGGGAAGAGATATGGTGAGATATTAAAAATGGGGTACAGAGAGAAAAAGGATACTGGGAGAAGAATGGAGATGAATTAGGTGGCACAGAAAGAATAAGAAAGAAGGTTCACAGAGAAGGAGGTTCAGAGAGTGTTGGTGCAGAAAGACGAAAGAATTCTACCAGGTTCTGATGAAAAATTTGTATTAAGGGGCAGGTAGTTATCCAGCTTTCAAACACAATCATAGCTTCTCTTAATTATGCTTTAAATAAGCCAGCATGGAGGTTTTACCAATTAATGGGAAAAAATCACTGGCTGTAGAACAAAAAGGATGATAACACACAATATAAAATAATCAATTATTTTAGATAGTTGAAAATTAGTATTTTTCCAGCAGATGAAGTTATCAATTGAATATGTGCCTTTAAGCAAGATGATGGGTGTTACAGTATAACCAAGGGAATATGCTTTTTAGCAATGGAGGGAACTGTCTTGTTAGCAGGGTGTGAAACAAAGATAAAGGACACCAGAGTGAAAAACAATGTGCTACTGGCTGGCCTGTGCTGGAAGATAAAGATTTTAACTCTCTGAGAAGAAAAAAAACAGCAAACAATGTAACTCTAGAGATTAGTAAAAGGCTGTGTCAGCCTGACTATGTAAAAGTTTTAACCAATAATATGCATTTTGAAGGGGCAAGGAGAATATAAATTTCAAGTGGAGAATATGTTCATTACTGACTTTTTCTAGGGAACACAAACTTAAAAGTCAGTCCAGTTGTACAATCATTTTAATTAAATAAGCCTTCTTACCCTACTCAGTCCCTCTGAGTTGTTTTTTTATTGGCTTCATAAACTCAGGGACAGGCAGATTTGTGGTAACAAGGATACACCCGATTTTGTGTGGGTTACCGGAGGAGGCTGAAGAGAAGAATTTATTTTTATATTTGCAGAGGTTTCTGAAAGGTTGCATAGATCAGATATTGTACAAATTAAATAAGCATTTCCATTTCTTTCTGGAAGATCATGCAGCTTCCAAGACCTGTTAATACAATTTAATCATGTTAGGAACTGAAATGGTTTAGGGAAAAGAGCTTGGTCCAGATGAATGATAATGAAGTTCTTAGCTTAGCTGATCTCTCTCTAAGAGTTATAATCAAACATAGAGAACCTAAAAATTGAATTGAGGGGGGAGGCTTTCATACAAGAGATTCATTTCAACAGACCACTCTGTCTCAAGTGATTTTTCAGTTGTAGAGCGAGAAGCTAAAGCTCTCCCTGCACCTCTACAGGGCAGCAAATAATAAAATATATAATTCTTGGCCTAAATCCAGTGAAACACTGGTGGGAGGGCTGGGATTTTCAGGCTTTCTTCTGCTGCTATGCAGCCCTCAGAGTTGCCCCCAAACATCTTCTGGAGGTTTTGGGATGTTTTTGGGTGAGCCACAGTGAGAAGATTAGGGATCTGTAACAGGAAATTATCAGAGGCACCTTCAACAAATTCCAGTTCCCATGTTGCTCTGTGTAAGTCACAGCATGTAAGTGTTACAATCCCAGCTGAACTTATGGTCAGTGTAGATAAGCCCTAACATGTATAACTTACAAGATTCTGTGAGGAACATCACAGTTTACAATATGAAATACAAAGTATTTCGAGAGGTGGTATTGCTACTCTTAGTTGTAATCTAATTCTAACTCATGTTGACGTTAAAAAAAATCCTTACAATTTTCAGTGGATCTGGGCATCACTGTGACTATTTTCATATTGCTAAATCCAGCATTATTATGTTTCCTAATTTCTCTTGCTCACTGTGTCCTTCTGCCATAAGGATGAATATGGCTTGAGTCATTAGTCATCTGTTTGCAAGTATCTTACAACAAATCATAATTTTGGATACTTGCCTTTCCTCATTTCCTGTTTTCTCATCAACCCCAGATTTTTAAGATGTTCTCCTTCATTAATTATGTTTGTTAGAGGATTTTAATTATTTTGATAGTACTAGTAGTATGCGTACAGTCCATGAAATATGAATTATTAGCCATATCTAATGAGGTGATAGAACATGCTGTACAAGTGGGATTAGAGGAGAAATGAGGCAAGCAACTGGATTTTTCAACAAAGAAGAATGAAATCAGAGATTTATTTCAACTTGTGTTTATGCTAAATTATACTATACCATTACTGATAGTGGTTGGCTATCATTTATTATGCTGATCGCTTGCTAGTTACCAACGAGTTTAAATAAGTACTGTTCTCATATTCACTAGTAATCTCTCATCATCATAATTAGTTTATTTGTATGCTGTTTTTCCATGGTAAACTATGCTCGAAGCAGCTTGCAATAACAGATGAGTTTGCATAATAATGATAAAAAATAGAATTTCAAGACAATCAGTTACAAGTCAAAATAAAATAATTATATAAATATTTATAAATATAAATATTAAGAAATATACACTGAGATTTAATAGTTGATTCATAATTCCTACTAAGATTTTAAACAGAAACCAAGAGGCATGGTCCAAATAGCAGCAAAAATAATATATATTATCCAAGAGTAATTGTTGTTCCTTCAGCAAAAACTTCTAAAGAATCCTATTTTACACTCAGATAATGACTCCTTGGAATGTGGATGAGAACACCAGAAAGCTGGCCAATGAACAAACATTTGCTCTGGGAGAACAAGAGCTCATTCACACTCTACAATTAGAGTGCTGTTATTCTACTTTAACCACCATGGGTACATCTTATGGAATCCTGTGCTTTGTAGGTTAGTGAGGCACTAGGGCTCTTTGGCTGAGAACTCTAAATGCCTCTCCCTTAAACTGCCAGTCCCAGGATCCCATGAAACAGAATCACGGCAGTTAAAGTGGATACTAGTACTATATTTCTGTAGTGTGAATGGGCCCCTGGCTTTGCAGACCTACAACGTGGTGATCTTGGGAAACATTCTAAAACATTAAACTTAGATAAAGATTTGAAACTAGGTTTGCCATCTGAATTTCAGAAATGATAGAAAGTGAAAGAGCTGGGAATTTCTCTCCAATGCAGGGTTTGTACCAGCTGCTAAGGAAGTATATTCAGCTTTACTGTGCTGTCAACAGCGGCACTCAAAGTGGAAGCCCCTGAGATATCTGCCATAGAGATCCCTAGAGAGCTTTCAGGAAATTGTAGTCAATGGGCACAAATACGATATAAGTGAATAGTACGTGGGAAGCGGGAAATAGCAGATCTCCCACATCAGAATGCTTAAGAAGCACTGCCGTAAACAATACCTGTATCACAAAGGCACTCCTAGGCCATTTCCGCACTAGACTGTTATAGTGCTATTATTCCACTTTCAACATCCTATGGAATCCTGGGGTTTGCAGTTTAGGGAGGGGACTTTAGTTTATCCAAAGGAAAAATGAACAGTGTAGTGCCACACTGGATCTCATTGTACAGAAATAGTATTCTGTCCTGTTACAGCAGTGTTTCCCAAACTTTTGATCTATAGGGGTTACATTTTCATTCTCTTGAATTTAAATCAGAATTCTACTTCACTCAGAAAGAGATAAATGTATTTCCTGGAGGAACAAACAAACATTCTGTTATCTCGGTCAGTATTGATTTTTAGAATCTGATCCTCCTCTTTGCCCATTAAGCCAAGAGTTACAAATTATGCCAAGCTGTTTGGACACTGGCATACTTTTGGGATTCTCCTGCATCTTTTGGCCGTCTGTTAGCTACAACAAGTATAGGGGTAGTCTGTCTGGCTTTCATTTTAGTGCAGATCTGTTTAATTTTGCACCTCTGAACCTATACAAGAACTAAAACTCAATTATCACTCAAGATTTTCACTTCTCTGAACTTTACAACGGAGTTTTTCAAAACATGGTGGAATACCCACACTAAAATGGTGAGAACAATCACTCTTGAAGCATGCCATTGTCCAGACAGATTGGCACAATTCATAACTCTTGGCTTAATGGGCAAAGAAGAGGATCAGATTCTAGAAATCAATACTGACTGAGATAAGGGAATGTTTGTTCTCCCAGGAGACACATTTATCTCTTTCTGAGTGAAGTAAACCTCTGATTTAAATTCAAGAGATAATAATCACTCAAGATTTTCACTTCTCTGAACTTTACAATAGAGTTTTTCAAGACATGGTGGAAAACTTAAACTAAAATGGTGATAATAATACTCCAAAATTCATTGGATTAGGAAAAATGTTTGTGAAAATTATGTATATGAGACAGAATTCTGTACAAAAAGGAATGTATTAAGGCAATTATCCATAAAACTGTGTACATAAAACTCAGTGCCTGGAATAAAGTGGCTTTCAGATGAGAAAAATGAGAAACTGTCGCCATTTCACCCTACCCTGTTATAATGCTATTATTCCACTTTCAACATCCTGTGGAATTCTGGGATTTGTAGTTTACTGAGGCCAAAGAGCTCTCTGGCTAAGAATTCTAAATGCCTCTTCCTAAACTTCAAACTCCAGGATTCCATAGGATGTTGAAAATGGAATAATAGCACTATAACAGGCTAATGAGGAAATGGCTTAAGAAACTGCCAGATCCATCTATCCCTAGTACAACACATCTTTCTTTGCTCCTTCAGAATAATACTAGCCACTTTCCACTGTCCCACAGGGACTTGGCCCTACATACAGGTGGGGTATATATGATTTCATCAGATTGCCACTGTGAGCGTTTCTCATTAAGCAGGTTATAAATGTTTAAATAATTCCGGCAATCTGTGATGTGCAGTTTGGATTGCTTACAAATGTATCCACTGGCTCAAGGGACAGCTGATGATTAAATACAGGTGATAACAAGCGTGGATCAATGGGCTCCATATTTTTAAGATTCCATTGGCATAAGATCCCACAAAGAGCCACACTGTGAATGCTGGCTAACCAAGCATTTTTGCTTAAAACCAGTGCTTGTGTAATAAGGTTCCTACTGGGTTTCTTCTTATGTGATCATTCTTTTGTATTCAGAAGAGCACTTTGCCTTCCAGTGTCCTACTGCGGGAGCATTACAATAAAGAGAGTGGCTGGAGGGAGCTGACTTGGCAGGGAGCCTCTCCACTGGGAGTGGGTCAGCTAATTTTGTTGTAGCTCTGAATAGGATATTACCAGCTCCTCTGGGGAATTAAAAGGTATATTAATGTCTGATCCTCCAGTTAAAATTGTGTCTAAGTATGTAACACTTTAAAAATCTGTCTTGGGCCCTTGATTCAAGTACCACATCTTCCATTAAGAAGGTGAGATTTATCTCTTTACAGTGTCAGAAATCTTCATTTTAAGCTGTCTAGGATCACAAGACATCAGGCAGCAAGCACGTCACTGATCTGGGACTGAATATTGGCCTTCTTGAATCTCACACTTTTGGGATTTGAGTAGCAATAAATAAAAAGCAAAAGGGGAAAATGTTTCTGGCCGTCACTTTTGTGACTTTTATAAAGTTGCAGTCTGACTAAATTTAAGGTATTCTTAACATTTTATGCTGGAAGTACAATACGCTAGGCATTCCGATAGTGCTAGCCATGGCAGTCTGAAGAACAGTTCATTCCTCTTTTCTCTCTCTCTCTCTTTTAAGGTAGTTGTATTACATTCTTTTAATACATGCATCATTCCTTCTTGTTCCAGTGTTCAGGTTGTCATTGCCACTGCTCATATAGCCAAAATGGTACCATCCAAACACAAAAGAAAAGCTTCAGTAGGTTTTGGGAACTCCAGGCTTTATTGAAGCACAAAAAATCTTTTGAGAGAAAACAGAAAAAGCGTACCCCACAAAAACAACCCGGTGCTCAGTGGACATGGCATGCTGACTGACTGCTGGGGAGAGAGGATAATGGACAACCAAGGAGGAGAATGGGGTGAATGGAATCCAGAATAGAACCATTCTAAGCTGCAACATTTTGTTGCAAGTCCCGCTTGTTAAAACAATGCTACCTGCCCATCCATACCCCTTTGCGATCTGATGAGAAAGCAAAAGTCAAAAGCAATTAATATCAAGCATAGCACAAAGTTCAATTAAAACTGCTAGAACTCAAGAAATGTTGAGACTCCAACTCACTATCAATTTATCACCAGTCCCTGAAACTGAATATACAACTGGACCATCAGCCTTCTCCAATATTCAATTGTGGCACAGCTAATCCAGTTTGTAGTCCAATGCATTAGCAGTGTGCCAAGTTAAGAAAGGCGAGAAAACCTATATTTCCAAATTTTGCTTAAGCTTCACTTTTGCTCATTGCCATTGGATGAAAGTTGGGTTTCCTCAAAGTAAGTCTGAAATGAACTTGGCTTCCTTGATTAGGCCATAAAGTAGCCAATGAAGATTTCGTTATAACCATGGGGGGGGGAATAGCAGATAATTAAAAAAAGGCCTAGATATTGACCTTGGTGGAGCAATCCCTGTTCATGCTATCTTATCTTCCCATTCTTTGTGCACCTAGCTTCCTGTCTCAGAGTAATCCATCCTGGCTGTGCAACAAAGAGGAAAGATGCACAGCAGTAAAATGCTCCCAGAGCAAAAAGCTCAAAATGGCTCTTGATCCAAGTAGGTGCACAAGATTCTACATACTGGAGGGCAAGTCTTGCTGTCAAATATTAATTATATAGAACAGGAGTGGGGATCATGCACCCTCCAAACATTGTTGGACTATGGCTTCAAGTATTCCTCACCTTTAGTTATGCTCACTAGAATTAATGGAACTTGCCATCTGACAACAAATGGTAAGGCGAGAAGGAAGTTACATTGTGCAGGAAACCTGCCACAGTTCTGGCTGGTTAACATAAATGCAGAGAGACAATCAATAGGCAGGAGCAGAGTGCTTCATCACTTTTACTCCCACAGATTCTGCCGAAGTTAGCCTCCCCAGCTGATTTTGGAGAATATTTGGCAAGAAAGGGTAGTAGAAAATGGAAAAAAAAAAAAGAATTTGCAGGAGGAAATGTTCATCAGGTATACGAAAAAGTTATTATAGCATCTTAATTTTCCCTTGAAGATGGATTCCTATTAAGTGACAACTAGAGTTTAGAAAGCTTTTGCTTTGAAATGTATAGTATGTATGCAGTGTTCTATAATCTCAGTTCCTATGTATCTCATCAACCTTCCTCTAACTGTGATGGGTAGCCTTAATTGAGTAATCTGTCCACTGTTGCCTTTGTGCACTGCTGACATTAGTGCATGTGGATTCATGCTAACTATATCAGCAATACAATTCCAAGATAAGCCAAGTCAATGGTTGCAGTTGCAAAGCTGTTCGTGGGAATTCTTGAACCCAGCTGTAATACAAAGAATGCATGCGCATCTGCCATTCAATCAGAAATGGATGCCAATTTTCTTAAAATGTGGGAGAGAAAGCAACCGGACATCCCTGATAACTTCCTTGGCACATAAACTTTTTTTAAAAAAAAATTAAAAGTGGTCTTCTATAAAGGAATCTCCTTCCCTTTCTGGATTGGCCGGAGACTCACAGACGGACAGAAATAAGCTGCCATTCTCCCATTTGATAGCCAGACGCTGCCAGTTGTTGCTAGGGTGGTCATGCTGTTAAATTAGGTCTAATGAAAGAGTAATTGCTTTAGGTATAGTGAACCATTTGAAAGAAAACAAGGATTCTAATTGATTTGCAATTTGTTTGGCACATTGCTTTGTCTGGGGCTATTGATTAGTCTTCTGGATTTCACTCTGCATGTGTTTCCCTTTATTAAGGGAATAACAGGTTACTGATTACTTTCCTTCTGGGTTTAATGTAGCAGTTAATGTCTACTTTGTTCTTGTGTCATGTCACAGGCAAGGAAGGAATAATATGCAAGTGGGTGGCCCTTTGCTAAGAAACTCCCCTGCTGCTTAGAGCTGTATACTCTAAGATGGGCTTGATAGCAGATCAGGAGAAAGGGTTAGAATAGCAGGACTCACAAGTTACAGCTTGTGTCACACCAGGACCAGGCTGGCAATTTAGCTTTCCTTCACAGTAAAAGCATGCTGCTAGCATGGAAGAGATTTGCACTTGTGGTATTTGGACTGTACACATGCATGTATGTGTAGGACAGCTCTGATTACATTTTTAAAATCCTGCATATTGCTGAAACCAGTTATCAGTGTTCAAAAGAATACATGCTGAGATAACTCTAAATTAGGAACCTAAAACTACCTCATATGAAGTAGGAGACCTCTGCAATATTGACTTTTAAAACTCCTATTATGATAACAGTTTCTTCAAACTTTCTTTAAATGATTGTATTGACTTAATCAGTAATCAAATTCTTTGGGTACTTCTAAATATTTTAGGAAGCTGTGATTTGGTACTCACATAGTCTAAAAAGTTCTTCATAGTTAAAAATGACTGAAAAGCATTGTTTGGGCACTGTTTCAAAGGAGGTGGGTCTCCCCGGTATCTAGAAATCTGAAATTGCATTGGTATGTAACCCCAAAATGGCACATGTTTATATTTATCATAGAAGACAGAATGCTAGTGCATGTCTCCCACCATCAGTATAAAAAAGAAATCACACACATGCATATATATGTATATATGTATATGTCATAGAATGTTGAAGTTTTGAGCCATCATCTATTCCCACACTTGAATCACCTTAAGAAGGATTTCTGGTGGCAACTAGGAGTATTATCTCCTTGTTTGCAGAAAGTACCCATTACTACCTGCCTCTACTGCAGTTGTTTTAATTAGGGCTGATCACAAGCCACTCACACAGAGCTTTGTTTATGTTTGTTTAAAAGACAAATATCACCTCTACCTGCCTCTCCAGATATTTTGCCAATAGCATCATATTTTTATCAGGAGTTTGATTAACTGAACCAGAAAATGCTGGAAGTTTAGCCGGATGTCAGGCTCTTGGAGGTTTGTTACTGCCCTGGCTAGTCCGAGCTTTGGGGATATTAAAAGATATCCTTTTGATATCACGATTCGGCTTCACTTCTCTATTCCCCTCCACGTGCTTGCGAGGCCACCGGACAAGCACGCATACAAGCTCGGCCGTTAATCGCCGTAATATTCCTGGACAATACAGGCAGGCCAGAAAATAGCTGACTCGCTGCTTTAGGAGACCTTCAAGCAAGTACTCTAATTAGGTATGCACGCAACCTACTAAAGAGCCTCTGCCCCACGATGGCAGCTTGATGGGTAACCTATACAATACCCAAGTACTCTGCGTTTGCATACTGGCTACTCTATTGAGAACCGCTACGATAACTCAATCATTCAGATTCTGACCTTTCGGAGGCTTTGTCTCCAACTCCAAATCTATTGTTTTCCCCAAGTACGGCATAGCCTGCAGTCACAATTCTCCTTATAAAAACCCTTGATTCCGAGACCTTCCTCGGATCACTCCTGAGTTTCATCCCGCCTTGCTGTCACTTTGCTTGGCGAGTCTCCCCTCAGCTTCACGTGCTGCGCTACATCGCACTCCAGCTTCGCTCTCTATTTTTCCAGGCTTCAGGACAGGTGAAGTATCACCCAAACCAGCAACTCCTCTAAAAATCCCTCTATACCACTCCAACCTTTATTTCCTTTAGTTATCTTGTGTGAATGTGTCGCATACACTGTTTTGCTCGTGTTTAATAAAACATCATTTATTGTTTCAACTTCTGTGTGTTCCTTGACTCAACCCAACCCCGTAGACATAGGGTTCAAGATCTCACTACGTTACCCTGCCTCTCGTAACGCTAAGCAGTGCTCTGAGCTAATTTTCCCCACCTTTAGTTGAGCACCTTTTGGTGTCCCTCCCAGGACCTCCAGTACACAGGGTAACAGGTTGCCATAAATCAAAGTTGACTTGATGGCAAATAACAACAAATGCTGGAGGAAGTTGATGTATGCCAACTGTATGCAGTTCTTCCCTTCATCCAAAGCTGAGTAATAGCACACACACTGTCCCTGCCATTAAGAGGAATTCTATGGATATATTACCCATATGGCCTAGTATTATCTATTCTGATTGGCAGCAACTCTCCAGAGTCTCAAACTTAGACTTTTCCCCTTACATGCAAACTGATCCTTTCCACTGGAGATAAACCTGGGATTTTCTATGTGGAAAGCATGTGTGGTTTACCATTGGGTTGTATCCTCCATCTTTGGTCTGTGAAGGCAAGAGTGGGGCAAAAGAGAAAAGTAGCCTGTAGACAGTAGGAGCAAGTCTCTTCATTGTCAGTTCAGTGAGCAAGTCTGGCCCAGAAGCTCTTGTAGAAATCATGGAGCATCTTTGGACCTGCTGTGGCCTATTGATATGAGAAAGTTTCCTCAGCTGATGAGGCCATTTCCCTGAAGTGAGTTGTGGCACACATATTTTCTTTGCCACTGAGATCATTGCCATTGATTTTTGTGAATCATTGGTCTAAGAAAAGGCATAGCAACACAAAAGAAAGCTTTTGAACCAATACTTAAGGGTGTTCTGACCTGCAAGCTTGAGTCTATGGCCATCTGTCAACTGATGATAGTATCAGGCCTAAAGACTCTGATTTTAAATACATTTGCTACTATATAAAAGAGCTACGGAAGCATATGGGATTAACCTTTGTATGATATGTGATCTGCATCAGAGTATAAATCAAATTATCCTAATGACATTGTAATGACCTTGTGGCTTGCCTTCTGTCAAGTTTTTGCTATGCCTAGTTATACTTAGTTGTAGTTAGGCAAAGGTATACTGAACAACTCCTCCACCTCTCAGGTCTTCAAAGTCAGTGTGTTTATTCGAAATGGAAAATTGCATCTTTTCAGGAGATGTTAATTTTCTATAGTCAAAATGTAGTCTTTGCCCTGAGGACCACGGGATTTGTTCCCACCCTTGTATAATAATAGGATCACAGAATTTTGAATGTGATTAGCCCATAAACACAGTCTTGTTTGCCTTATTGTGAATATATTTCAAATGTTTTAAAAAAAGACTATGTAAGGAAGCTCAGGTTGAACCAAAGAACTGTTTTAAATGAAGGGCTTTCACTCCTATCCATCACAGCAGTAACAGGTTAAGTGCTTCTAAGTTACTGCACTTTCCTATTGTCTGAACCCCTTGCTAAGTGTTCAGGATCATGAGCTGTATCTATTTCACTTCACTGGCAAAGTCATTAGCTGCAGCAATATACTTTCTTTTGCAGTTCACAAATTGAGATTATAACATTCAGCACACTGTATTGTATAGTAGTAATCAAATCACTATTATATACAAAATGAAGTCTTAATATCTCGGGTACATAATTTATCTGTTCTGCAAATAGAATTCAGTGGGGAAATGTAGGCCTCTCTATTCATTTAAAATAAAAACTTACTTTCAATTATGTCAGATTGTACTTCATTGTGAAAGTGATGGGGGGGGGGTTTCCACAGACTAACAATGCAGAGGAACCTCGGTCATGCTCGATCACTCTATTAACATGCATCTGTAATAGTGAAATTACCAAGTAAGTTTTGGTGGTTAGTACATCTTCCAACACAGGCAATCTCTTTATAATACATTGTGTTGTTTGAAGACAGCAAACTGCACACATTCCGGGTACAGCAACACATTAGAAGTTGTATTACAGTGGTATTGCAAGGATGTATACTGAGAACATAGCTGGTATTAGATAGTGGACTATCTGTAATGTACTATATAAAAGTCAATGTTTGTCTGTCTGCGTCAGCATAAGATTGGCTGTGTGAGGTGAGAAGACCTCATATGATTGGCTGGCTGTGAGGATTCCATGGAATCCTGGGGCTGGCAGTTCAAGGAAGAGCCTTTAGAATTCTCAGCCAGAGAGCTCTTGGGCCTCAGGCCGGTTGCTATGGAGATGAGGCCTACCATCAATAAGGATGCCAGAAAACATTTGGGAGGCATATGTGAGGAAAATTAAAGTGACATACACACCATAGCCCATTTCCACACTAGACTGTCATAGTGCTATTATTCCACTTTCAACATCCCATGGAATCCTGGGATTTGTACTTTAAGGAGGGGCATTTAAGAATTCTTAGCCAGAGAGCTCTTTGGCCTCAGTAAACTACAAACCCCAGAATTCCACAGGATGTTAAAAGTAGAATAATAGCACTGTAACAGCGTAGGACAAAAACGACCATAGTTACAAGGTCTTCTTGCCTCACACAGTAGATAGATTGCATGGCTTCCATATGTGAAGAATCTTAAAGTTGAAATTCAAAACAAAAAAAATGCTTCCAGAAAAACGTAAAACCATTGTACAAATTCAACAGAAAGAAAAAAAAGCCAGTACATCAGCGTCACCAGAGAACACAGATTGGATTGGCGACTATGGGGAAAATTTACAGGTACAGAAACAGACCAGTTGCTATGGACACAAGGCCTAGCAGCAAGGAGGAAGACAGCGTACTCCCTCAGGAACCCAAACTGTATATGCAAATAACTCTGAATATAGATTGCATTGGGAAATATGGAGCAAAATTACAGGAAATAGAGAAGACAGATTGGTGAATTCTTAAGAGGAAAACAAAAACCCGAGCAATGCCAGGTAAATACGCTAGTTATATATAAACCAGAAAGAGTAGACCTTGTATCTCAGATCCAAGCTGAATTATGCCAGTTCAGAATTGCTTTAGAAATCTTTTGCAAGCAGTAAATTCCTTACTATCAAAGAAATGCCTTAGTGATAACACACCTGAAATACATTCGCAATACATTAGGACTAAACTGCTTTCAAAAAGGCAGCCGTGTTAATCTGTTGCAGCAGCAGCAGGAACAACACAAGGAGTTTAAAAACATCTTAAAGACTAACACATTTATTAACTAATGATTTTCTGTCACACAACCAAAATTTGTGGATTAACTTGGTCATTATCTCACTGTTAATAAATTTGATTAACTTGTTCTGTTATTTATTTTTTTTTTATTTCCCAGTTAATTTCCCAACTACTCTAATGACTTCTAGGTTCCCCCAACTAACTCTACAGTTAAGAACACGCATTAGTTAGTTAGGTCATTAAAATTTGTCAGGATTTGTTTGGGTGGGTGCATCTCAAAGGCCTGCTGCCTCAAGAGAAGTAATATTAGGTTTGGAGAAAATGCATCACATGTCTTGGTTGTTAGCTAAGCTAATCTTCCTGCTTTATTTGGGAAGATAGGAGGAAACAGGGGGAGAGAGAACGTTCATGGAATCCAGGTCAGACAGTTGGGTTTGTGAAACAGATAACAGCTAAGTCTGGGAAAGCAGAGGATAAGGAATGATAAAGAAGATATGACTCTTGGGATGGAGTGGTAAGTGATTTGTTTGCTTTGCTGAAGGCCAAGACCTTCAAGAATCCAGGGCCCTTTCTGAATGTCATTCTGCATGGAATGTATGGTAACAAAAGTGTTTTGAGGTTTTTCAGGGGGTGCCTTGTGCCTCTTTCAGTAATTTTTCCTCTATTAATTATATACTTGACTCATTTCTGTTGCATACTGTGGTATACTATACAATTATTATATACTATTATTCCTCCCCTTTCAGAATACTCTTTTATGCCTGAAGATCTCTTACATCTGAAAGACATTTGTCATGCCGCTTCCCCACAACATTTATGAAATGAAAATGTTTGGAGTCTTTCTGGATTGGCGCATTTTAAATCTCTTCCGTAACTTTCTTCCTCTACTGATTATAATCTGGACTTATTTTTATTGTATTATATACAAATTTGTATAATACTTTTAGTAGGGGTTGCAGTGAACCCCTTTGCATTCTTTGGTGTGTTACTCACACAGTACTAGGCTCTTAGATGACTAAGTGAAAAGTTTTCTTCAAACTCATCCTGCATTTCTTTTTGCCTTGGCTTCTTCCTCACTACACCTCCCATTCAACCTTTTATCCACCGACCCTCCTCATTCCCTTTGTCCTCCTTACCCACCCTCTTTTAATTATATAACAAAAGCAAGATGGGTAGAGAAAGGAGTGGGCTTATTAAGATACCTGATTATGAAAACTGCAGATGTCACAGATTGTGTTTGAGATCCTGCATGCAAGGCCGGTGTTCTGCCACAGATCTTTGGAAATCACACTTTTTGATTGGATGTGGAGAGGCAGAAAAGGTATCCTGATTCATTTAGACAGAAATATTTTCTGCATTTGTTCAGAGGTTCTCAAACATTTCAGTTGAAGAATTCTTCACTCTTGATTTACCGACTGATCTTTGTAGCTATCCACCCACTGTTATACTTCTGATAGATCTGTACCCTCTAAACATTTCTTCATCTTTAACAAAAAATGGTATTTTGAGGGTGAGTGAAGTGTGTACGTTGGGGTTGAGAAGAAAAGAGAGATGCACATGAATGGCAAAGGTCCAGATGGACCAATAATTCTGGTAAATGTCAAGCTATTCTGTTTCTGGATTTCACAGTTTGTAACATCTCATAATGGCTGTTCCTGCTTCCACATTTAGTCATACTCTACATACACTGGAATTTCATCTGATCTTTTTTTCCCCCTGGAGATACGGTTAACTACCACTACAATATATTTAGAGAAATTGAGAGGAAAAGGAAAGATCATACTGTAACTGCAGTTCAGCATTGAGGAAGTGTTTAAGGTGATAACCACAAATACAACAAGGAAAGGAAGGTCAGTAGGAAACTTCAATAGCAAAGCTCATCCCCTCATTCAACACATCTTCAGTAAGACTATTCAGAAGTAAATAGAGAACCAAGATAATGGATACAGATATAGGAGCAGAAAAAAAAATCACCACCTCTCCTGAGTTTAAAAATTTGCAGCTAGCCACAGAAAATCATGAGAAATAGATTGAGAAAGGATTTTTTTTAAAAAAAAATTCTCAGTAAATACAGGTAAAACAGTCACCAAATTGTAAGAATTTTATCCAATTTGGATGAGCTCAAGCTGAAATGAAGAACCTGTAAGATGACATCCATGTTTTGGGACAGCCTTCCCCGACATGACATTCTCCAGAGGTGCAGCACTCTCACCATTCCCAGGCAACAATCATAGTATATGCTTTATACACTCTATGGGGAAAAATTCCAGGTTGGAGGAAGTCACCATGACAAAATGTGCTTCTCTAAGGTCAACAGAAACAACCTCAGCACCATTCTCTGTAAATCCATTTTAACTGACAAGTTAACTAACTAATTAAATGATTTCAATTATTAGTCTTTATGCTAGTGAATACATTTTTCAATATCTAACAATTAACACTATCAAATTAACTTCCCAAACTAATGATATAAATTCTGCCTACTACAGCAGCTAACTTTTAGTGAATGACACTAAGATGATTTTGTTACCAAATCTCAATAGTCACTGTGCTTATTTTTAAACTCTAATTGAAGTTTTCATAGGTTGCATTTGTAGCATTTTATTCTCACTGTACCTCAATTTTTTTATTATTTTCACCTCAGTACACCCATGTTTCAAATGGGCCTATTGAAGTGGACCCATGTTCATGAAAGCCTATAGCATACTACATTTGTTAGTCTTCAAGATGCTGAAAGTCTCTCCCATTTTTTAGAGTCAGCTTATGCTTTCCTGGGATATTACTCAGAATGGGAAACAGACTGCTTTCAAGGGGAAGCTCTAATAAATGACCCAAGCAATTAAGTTATTCACCAGCTTTACAAGATTTTTTTAAAAAAATTACAACAAAAAATTATTGGGGCTGAAAAAAATAAGTAAATGCAAAATTCAAAATATTGGCACAATGAAAATTATTTAAAGACTTTAGTTAAAATCTGAAATTATTTCAAAACATTAACCAAAACAAAAAACAAAAATGGAAGGATAGCATTGTATGAGTGTCAGCTTCAAAGTTATAAAATAGTTCTCAACATTCAGGACTGAAAGAGAAAGACTTTATAAGTACCAACATTCTTTTTTGCTACATGTATTATAGTGTTTCCTGTTTTAACACACCCTGATTTTTTTTATAATCACTTTTGTGAATTTATGCGTACAAGTCAGTGGAAGAAAAGCATACAATATACCCACTCACCATTGTTTTAAGAGAACTGTGTAACTCACTAGATATTTTCAGATGGCTGAAGGATATAAGAAGTAACTCTTTTCTCCAGTCTTGTGCATTGTTTCACACCCATGGCATTTATAGTCTGTGAGCTTGCCCTACTGGCCTCAACTGCAAAGGCATTCTTTTGATTGGTCATTCACAGTTCCCCTTCTATTGGTCATTGCCCAGTTAATAAAGCCTCAAGAGGCAGCAGTTATCTATTGAATACACCAGTTACCTGGCTTATCTAGTCCTGCTGTGAATAAAGTAAAAAATGAACTGGCTGCTTTGTCCTGGTGCATTTTGTTGCAGTATTCATCTGTTTCAAGAATACCTACATGTAAATGTATTGCCTGGAAAGGCTTCTTAATTCCTTACATTGCTGGTAAATCTAGTCATGTTTTGTATTACTTTCTGGAATTTAAAATAAACAGATTGAACACTCAGCAAAGTCCACAGTATGTGCACAAAACAAACACATGTGCGCACGCACACACAGACAGAGTAAAAATCCTAAAATTTGCCTAAAAGAATATTTTGTGACATAGAAAACAGGAAAACTGTTGTATGTCGGAGCTCCATGTGTATATCAATGTCCTCTAATAATTCCAGTTATGCTGTCACCCAGAAGCAAGAGACCTATGGGTAGCAATGACAGTTGGGTTGGTAGTAGGGGGAGAGGTGTTATATACATGTGTTGGGGCCAGCCATGCGGAGGTTCCTTCAGACTCTCTGTGTGATATCCATAAGGTAGCCATGAACATAGACCTTTTGACAAAAGTGACCTGGATTTGTCAATTGCATTTTTTCCCCAACAGCTTCACTGTAATCAGTCAGTCTGCTGATATCTGTTTAATTTTCTATATGGTGTTCTTATCTCTCACAAACCAATATAAAGAAAGTAGCTTTCATATCTTTCTGCTTGATCTATGCTGGCACAAAGCAGCATTCCTACCTAACCCATTTCCAGTTGGTTTCCTTTCAAGTTTTCATCTTTATAGTCATTCTGGGTACTTGTCAACTAAACAGTGAACCAAGTCTCTAAAAGATTTGACATCCCTCTTCTACTGCAGCAGTAGTTCTTTGTATTTTAAGCTGAGTGATATATTTTTGTATGCTTTGCAAAATTTAAGGCTCTGAAGCCTATATAACAGAAAAAGAAGAAGAAAATAAGAGTGCCTCGTGTTTTCATAGAGTTAACAGTATATAACAAAGAAAGTTCTGGACATCAGCCACTTAACTTAAAATATAAGATAAATTAAGGTAGATAACAGAAGAACCTAGGTGAAGAAAATGGGAAACTGAAAAAAAAAATACTCAATTGGTACAAGAGTTGTGAATCATTCTGAGGCATACATGATGCAATCATGTGATGACAGGAACCAAAATAACAGTGGCCAGCAAAGATGTGTATCTGATAAGTGACTTGTCAAAAGACCAGTTAAAGTCTTACATGATTGAGTGAGTAGTGGCCTTTTACTCATAAAATCTCATTTCCTACTGGATGGCTTCCACTTTTGATATATAAGAATATATAGAGATGCCTGTGGAAATGTGTGGTATTTCTTCCCGGATACCTGTTTAGAGATGTATAGTTCAAGAAATGATATTGTATCCCTTAGTGGAATAAGTTGTATTATGTATGATGTAGAATTCTTTACAAGTAAAAGCCAGTCTAAATTGTCTGTACAAGTTATGTGCCCAGACTGAGACATCTATTTCTCTCCAAGGGGAGTGTATATGTGAACATCTCTAAACTACCTATTATTATCCCATGTTAAATATCTTGAAATTCCATGGTTAAGATTACATAAGGTGAGTATTGATGCTAATCTCACTTAACTGGATAAAACCATTGTTCACAAGTTGAACACCTGGGTAACCAAAAGGTGACTATTGGTAACTTCATATAGATATGGGTTAGCTGACAAATGACAAAAAATCCTCAGTCCTTCAGATAAAAGAGACAAGGTGCAGAGTGCAAAACCATGCCAGTCTCACTTGGCCTCTATATGTCTTTGACTTTAACTCTCCAAAGCCCTATCCAGCATAGTCAATGGTCAGACATTCTGGAAAGTGAAGTCCCAAACATCTGGAGGACCAAAGGCTGAGACCTTTGGAACCTGGCTTGGAAAAAAATGGGGAAAGATTTTTAATTAGATTTGGCTGGGCATAGAGCATGTTGCACATTTTACCTTGTGTCTATGTTCTGAACAAACATAGTTCTGGCTTGACTTGATAAAAAGTCATGTACCTTCCCAGTATTGCAAAAAATGTGGAGAATAGACTTATATCTCTAGAACTCAACAGGAATAGTTAAGGCTTGTGTGCCACAAGAGGCATCAGATCTGAGCCATCAGATCTGGTCTTTGGGACACAGGTTCTAGTTAGATCCTGTTTGGATTACTGCAACATGCTATGTATGGCTTTGCCTTTGAAGAGTGTTTGGAAACTTCAGTTAGACTAAAGGGCTGCAGCCAGATTGCTACCAATGCTGGCTACAGGGAGCACACAACTCCCTTGTTGAAACTGTTCCTTTTTATTTTTCTCTTCTTCTACTTATTTAATTGCCTTTTTTAAAAAAGAGACAAGGAAGAGTTAAATAGTGAATTAAATATAATTTCTTTCTTTTCCTTTGTTTTCTCTTCTTCTTATTACCTGCTTTTTAATTTTTTTCCTCTTCTTCTAATCCTTGATAACCTAGGGATTATTGGTTTTAATAATTACAGAGTAATAAGATACCATAAAGATGTTGTAAATATATTATGATAGAATTTGGATAAGCAGTATTGGAGAGGAAGGAGAGAGGAATAGAAAAAAGGGAAAGATGGGGGAAGGTTAGGAGAAGGAGGAAAAGGGGCTTACAGTACTATTATATAATAGAATTGCTATATAAATAAATATACACATACAATAGTTATAATACATACACACAAATAAAAAAAGGAAAAGGGAGAGGGAGGTAGTAACTAAGAGACAGAGAGTGAGAGATACAGTTAAACTATAAATGAATATACCTATTGGTACAAGAAAAACAACAGCACAGATGGCAGTACAAGCTCAAAGACTGTCAAGGTCAGAGACCTGGGCAGCAAGCCAGCCCAGAGAAGAAAAAGCCAGCAAAGCCCAGCTGAGAGGAGACTACCACACACTTTACACAAGGAAGTTCATTTACCAGAGCATCAAGCAAAAGCCATAGTCAGAGTTCCAAAAGCCAAGGCTCAAGAGTCCAGAGATCAATTCAAGGTAGCAGGAACCAGGTGCTGGGAGCAAGGAACAGGCAAAAGGCAGGCTTGTAAGAAGTTTGCCACAAGCAAAGGGAAGCTTCCAGGCAGGCAGTTATATAGCCCCAGGCACAGCTGTGTCCAGTCACCATTTCTTAAACTTAGCCAGGAAGCCTCCCTTTGCACAGCCTTCTTGAGTCTCCGCCTTGATTGGGGGCTTATTGACCCAGGCTCCAGAGCCTCTTCAGAATCGGATCCCTGTTGCTCCAAAGGAGCAGGCACAGAATCGGATCCCTGTTGCTCTAAAGGAGCAGGCAGAGGAACGTCCGCACCTGCTTGATCCATGGCAGCAGGGGGAGCTCTGCAGGACTTATCTCCAGGCAGAGCAACAGGGACCAACAGCTGCTGCTGCTGCTTATCATCTCCACCCTGAGCAACAGGGACCTCGTCATCCACAGCTCTGGCAGGTGCTTCAGTTATCACAAAGATGGCCATCACTGGAGACCACTTCAAGATTCACTGATCAAGGTAAAATTCTGGAAGAAATTAAAAAGATGAAGGCAGAAATGAGACAGGACATGAGGGAAATGAGAACTGAAATTAAGCAGGACATTAAGACAGAATTAAAAGAGATTAAGAAATCAATAGAATGAATGTCAGAAGATCTAAAAGGAACAGTTAACAGTGTCAATGTTTTGGAAGAGAAGATGAAGAATGTGGAAGACAGAATGAACATTATGTTGTCAGAACATGACAGAGACTGGGATGAGAAAGCTTTAACAAAATTAAAACTAAGAGAGAATTCTTTGAATATTAGAGGATTAAAAGAGCAAATAAGTTAAAATCAATATGAAATATTAATATCAGCTTTTGCAGAATTTTTGAATTGGTCCCAAGAGCACTTTGAGTAGGAAGTTGAGAAAATTTTAGAATTAATTCAACATTGGCAAAGGAAAGAAACCTCCCAGAGATATTGTGGTATGCTTTGTAAGGAGGAAAAAAAAATCCAACCAAGAGATATTATCATTCATTGCAATTTGGAGAGAGGTTTTAAGCTGGGAAATGAAAAGATATTGATTTTAAAAAACATTCCAGGAAGAATGCTTGGTAAGAGATGAGAATGTAAGCAAAGACAAAAAAGGAATCCTTTATAGATGGGGGAAATTAGAAGGAGTAATTTTTCATTTCAGGGATAAAATATACAGAAACAACTCTGTTCAAGAAGCAAAAGAATTCTGGAAAAAGTATGAGAAAGAATTTGAAGGACAAAGCTGAGAAAGATGAGAGGGTCAATGGGAATAATCCAAAGAGACAGTGAGAAGAAGAGGAAGAAGAAAGATGACATCAGACAGAAGAAGAAGGGGAAGTTGAAGAGGACAAAGAGGAGGTTGAGGAAAAATGAGAGGAAGAAGTATTTTTGAGTAAGGAATAATTGGAGTCAGAATTAATAGGAGAAAGGAACAGGAATAAAATATGAATTCAAAATTATTGTGGAATATAAAAGCAATAAATACATAACAAAACAGGAAAAAATCTTCCATTGTTTTAGGAAAAAGAAATTTGATACTGTCTGTCTTCAAGAAATACAAATAAAACAAGAAAAAATAAAATTGATTCAGAATAAAAAAATTAGGAAAAG
Source organism: Cyclura pinguis (assembly GCA_030412105.1). Lineage (NCBI taxonomy): Eukaryota > Metazoa > Chordata > Lepidosauria > Squamata > Iguanidae > Cyclura > Cyclura pinguis. The sequence goes on from CM059599.1 coordinate 344,323,912, forward strand.
AATTCATCTCAGTGATGGACCAAAAAAAAAAAAAAAGAGGTTGTTTATCTACATTAATCAGAAAATCAGAAAAGCAAAAGAAATCTTCAGTGATAGATATGGCCAATATTTAGGAACTGAGATAATCTGGCAAGGCCAAACAACTTTATTAATAGGAGTTTATGGCCCACATCAAAATAAAGACAAATTTTATAAAGAGCTCACTGCAAAGATAACAGAACATACCTATGAAAAAAGTTATTATTAGGCGACTGTAATTCAGTGCTTGACCCATTATTGGACAGAAAATCAGAAAAGAATATAACCAAGGGGCAAGCGAAACTTCGAAAATCTTTTCAGGAACTGATAGAAAATTTGGCATTGATGGATGTATAGTGTCATTTGCATAGGTTAACAAAATAAGTTACTTTTTATTCAGATAGGCATACATCTTTGTCAAGATTGGGCATTTTTCTGATTTCTAAAACCATAAGCAAAAACGTGATCAAGATAGAAATACTTCCAAGAAATTTATGTGACCATAATGCAATTTTACTGTTTTTAAAGAAAGATAAACAAGATTTCAGATGGTGGCTAAATGAGAGAGTACTACAGAAGGAAAAGATCATAACAAAAGGAAAAATACTCTCTAGCTATACTTTTCTGAAAAGTTACAGAAAAAAAACAGTGTTGATACTGTTTGGAATGCTAGTAAGGCTGTGATGCAAGGATTTTTTATACTGCAAAATGCTGAATTGAATAGAAAAAGAAGAAGAAAATATAATGTTGAAGTGGCAACTTTTGTCAAATTTTATGCAGGACACTGTGATAGCAAAAGCAAGCTTTTCTCCCCAAGGACCAGAGTATCCTTTTCTGCAATTTATCTCTCCTTCCAGATGGGCTAGAGACTTACTTTTTTAAAAATGAAATCTCAGAATCTGGACCAGCTAATAGACCTAAGAGGTACCAGGTAGAATGCCTAGAATATAGATCTAATTTGGCCAATCTATTCACATAGAAACCCTAAAATATGAGCCTTGGAAAATGTCTTCCCAACTCTTTAATATCTCCACTGGATTCATCATTCTGCTGGGAAGAGAAGATGCTGAAGAAGGAAACTGTAACTCACATTTGAGGACAAACCAAAAGGAAAAGTGAGGGGTTCTACAGCCCCTTTAAGACTAACTGATTTCTGTGTTATCATGAGCTTTTCTAGCATTGAGGAAGTGGACTGATACCCAGAAATGCTCATACTAAAATATAAATCAGTCTTAAAGGCGCTGTAAATTCCCGAGTTTTTTTCTTCTTCCTCTCTCTTTTTCCTTACACTGCACAGATCAGCAGGGTTACTTCTGTGGGTGGGAACTGTTAGAAAATGCTTCCTAACCAAGGATTCTCTTTAACTCCCTTCACCCATTTACTATTAGAGCAATGGGGGTTTAGACAGTAAGGGTTTCCTTATTGCCTCTACCCTATAGGTGCTGTCTCTAGAACTCTTCTCATTTGCTCAGTCTCCTATTGTGCGGATGTATCAGAGCAAGCAGAGAACTTTCCAGGTATGTTTCCTCTTTCCTTCTTCCTCCTCCCTCAAAATGGTAAGTGTAGGGTCTGCAGAGCTGTTCCTCCTCATGAAACTTCTCTGTAGTTAGCCAAGGCTTAGGCAATGCATGTACATATGTGTGTGTTTGAATGTACCTTTGAATGCAATTAGTTATGAAGCTTTCATACTGCCTGTTTGCCTAACTTTGTTAAAACTAGTCTCCAAAACACTGAAGAGGTTCAGCCCTTCCACTTGTGAACGCCACTTAAGAAGACTGAATCTTAATCAAACCAGTCTTCATCTTTCCCAGAAACAGAACTAACACCTGTCTCCTCCCTCCTTTTCTGCCTTACTCAAGAAAATTCCAAGGGAGAAGGGAGAGAGGAAGGAATCAGCCAAATCCACCTTACTTGGAATTCATCCAGATCATTTGTACTAGCCCTAATATGCATTTTATGTTTGTATATATTACCTTGTCTCAGGCCATTTCCACACCAGACTGTCATAGCGCTATTATTCCTCTTGCAACATCCTATGGAATCCTGGGGTTTGCAGTTTCAGGAGGGGCCAGTGCAGTATTCTTTTGCTAACACACACACACACAAACACACACATAGTGGCTTGCCTCTCCTGGAAGTCTCCAGTTCACTTTTTGATTAGACTGGTTGCTGCACTGGCTATCATTTTAGAATATTCATTTTTTCAAAGGAAGAAGTGGATTTCTGTCCACTTCTGGTGGGGGACAGTTGGTTTCCCATCTTCCCATCAATAATGGCCCTCAGATAGCCTGGGCAAGAAAATTGGCCAAAGGAGCTACCACTGTTGCCTACCTCTGCCCTATAGTGTAACTATTCTGTTTTTCTCTGCAGCAGATTACCAACAAAAGCATCAGAATGCCACCAGAAGAGGAATGTGTAATTTTTGCATCTATGAAATGTTTAAATTTCTTTCATAATCAGGATAAAAAGAATGGGAAGGATTTTGTCAACAAAACCATCTACATCCAGCTAATCCACCACATTTGTGGGCTGCTGCTGAAGCACACATTCAACACATCTTCTCCTGCCAGGTTACATGGCACTGACAGAGAGGACGGCTTGATCCCTCTTCACTCAATGCAGCAGGTGCTGGGGATCTTGGGTCTTGTATCGGTGTCACACCATCCACACAAAAATAAAAGAGGGGTTGGTACATGAAGCCTTGGGTAGGTTTGGAACATTTCCTTCCCATCACACTCTGCAACCAACAGTCCTAGATTTCCACAAAAACTTAGCCAGCTCTCATGTAGACATGACCACAGATTTCATGGATGTATTAGGTGAAATTGGTCTGGAAGTGCTTCATGCTGAGTTTACAGCTTTTTCAGAGAGTTGAAAAGAAATTTCTCAGTTATCCTGCTATTGTTAAAAAAAAAAAAGATTAAAACCACCACTCTAATGCTGCTTATGCAATCCCAGTTTATAAATGAAGACATCTTAGTATTATCAAAGATTCATATGCCAAGTTATGAATAAAAAGCTTCAAATGTATTCTTTTGAAATTGCCAAGAAAAGCTGTTCCTTAATGCCTGTTGAACATTGGGGCAGACTGATTCAAATGTTAAAGCCCAGCTCAGACCTGAATTTTTTTTAAAAAAAGCTATCAGAATAATTGCTAAGAATATACAAGGATTATCCAAAGTAAACTGCAGCCTGCAAAATGAGAATTGCATGTTAGCTAATTGTTAATTTTAGCAATTGCAATGGCTAATTAGTGTAGCACATATTGACTATTAGCATGATGCCCCAGCACCTGCTTTCCCCAATGAACCGATTCCTTCATTGCTCATGCAGGAGCCAAATGTGTAATTATTGGCCATCATTGGGGCGATTTTTTCAGTGATTCTTTTGTGTGATGTGAATAAAGCATAATGACATATTTTATTAGAGGGCAAATAGCTGTTTGTTAATGGAAATGATTTGAAACCCAAGAAACTCAGAGCTAGGAACGTGTTTTCAGTATCAGCATGAATTCAAATGTATTCCCTTTTAACTGTATAAAAGAAGCATAGAAATCAAATCTAAACTTAGTATAATATATTTAATGGTATGTGCAAACACAGCATTGATTAGCTACCTCAAATGTATTTCAGACATGCATCATTTGAGTGTTTTGGAGGCTGCCAAGTTTCCACTTTTCTTGTTTAAAACTCTTCTGCGGAATGAAGCAGCAGCAAAAGGAGGTTGAGACCCCCCTCCTTATTTATACTCTCCAAACCATGCCTGTAACATAAAGTAATACTTATAAAGCATACATCTTTGGCAAGTAACTACAGAACACAATCTTATTACATCCTAAAACACGTTTGAATATATATCGAAAAAACACAAGTGTCACCCACTATCTCAATTACTCAGGTAACTGCAGCAGTAAGCAAATAAGTTGTCAAGTCTTGTAGATTTGATGGTGCCACCTCCAGTTTCTTGGCTATGTAAAGGTTTTTGGTTTTTTTTAGTTTTTAGGGATACAGTACAATTGTGAAGTGCCATAGAAATGATTTTCTCTGCAAATTATTCTTTTCTACTCTGCATCTTCATCTGTTTCTTCTTTCTTTCAAAACAACTTCTGTTTCTATGGCCAATGAATTACTTCTAACATTGACTGAGAAATTTTGTATTTACATCAAGTGTAAAGTGGAACCAGTGGCACAGAGTTAGTTCCGACAATATCCAGCAACTGTCTTTCACCATATATACTTGGTCACGCAAGGAGTCTATTCATGTGAGTAATGTAATGTCAGAGTGCCCACCTCGGCCATTCTTCTCTTCCATAAGTTGTAAAAATCATAGCTTGTAATTTGCCATGTCACAGAAAATACTATATCACCTTCTGTGACTTTGTGGATTCTGTGTTACAAAGTTTAACCACAGGTGCCAGTTTCCTGTGAATGTCAACTGGTGTTATCACTGGAACCAACTTTGTGACACCATTTACAGAAATATAAATACTGAGACAATATGGAAAACAATATAGCTGTGTTAGTGACTAATGTTTTATGTTACAGCCAGTAGTCTGTTTAAATCAGACACAATTTAGTGGCTGGATTAATTACAAGGTATTAAACTAATGAGGTTTGTGGATTGCTCTGATACATCAGTAGTTCAATCATTTGTTCTCAGTCTTCGCACTTAGTTCAGTTTTATCAGTTGTTTGTACAGATAGGTGTAATTCAGTCAAGGTTAAACACTTTAGCTCCATTCATTTCAAAGGAAGAACTAAATACATGTTTAATTTTCTTATGTTGGGATCAATCTGACTATAATTTTAGGTGAGTCATACATATTTTTCTTTAGTATATATCAGAGAGTGAAAGTAATCAGTTCATAGAGCTAGTTACTTGCAATCAATGTCTTGATCACAATTGTAACTTAATAAAGGATGAACTCACCCCTTAATAGTGTAATCGTATCTTTTTACAGTGAGTTAGTTATAATGGTTAGTTGTAGTTATAGGGTGTGGGTTTATTAAATGATGGAGGAGAAATAACACACAGTTCAAGTGTTGGCTTATGTTGCTGCCCCATGTTTTATTGTGGCTGTTGAGGTGAAAACAATGGCAGATGATACGATGGCATCTTTTATAGCACAGCTAACTGACTTTTTTTTAAACTATTCAGCTGCTTTTCAGAAACATGAAAGTAAAGATTTTCTTTTTAACAGTTTCGCTTTAATGCTAAGTAATTTGGAGGTGTTAGAATGATAACTAATTGCATTTTTTAAAAAAATCACTTTATTCAATTCACATATAAAACAAACAAATATGAATTTACATGAATTTTCTTTGATCTTCCACACTGATCTAGATTTCATTCTCTATATCTCTTAACTTGTTTATACTAATGTACCACATTGTATTGATCATGTTACACATTAGCTCTTGCATTATCATCATCACATTCCAGCTTCATGATATATGTCCAATTACCCACTCATTAATTATCATAATCGTGAATCACTCATTTTCATCTGTCAGTACAATAACTAATTGCATTTTAAAAGTAACTTTTCAAGCTGTGATATGCATATGCACTTTAACATAGATTTCTCTTTTCAAAGCAATCAGGTGTTCGCTAGAAGACTGCCAGGGAACAATATTTGATGTCCAAGCCACTCACTATGACTCTCATTTTGGGCTCAGTCCAAACTACTCAAGAGACTGCTTTTCTTCATATGGGTGCCTTCTTGAGTTTTCTCCTAGTATGCCAAGCTGGGACCACAAAAGGACTCTAAAAAGGTATTACCAGTGGCAGCTGCTCAGTTGTAGAATTCTTTTTTCCTTGAGAATTGCCAAAAGCCAAGTGTCCTTCAGAAGAATTGTGAATAAACAAGTTTCAGAGTGTTTCTAAAAGAAACCTGGGTTTTAGTGTTTGCATCTGTCTTTGCCACTGAACCTGGCATAGGTTGACATTTTAATCTCTCATACTATTGCTCTGTTTTTCAGATATGAGACATCTGAAACCAATAATGTTAAGCTGTCATTCATATATAGGGAGAGGCTATAGAACAGTAAGTGCCTACTTTGCATGCACAATGACCAAGATTTGATCCCAGATATCTCTAGCTAAAGATACTAAGGACTGAGCCTTGGTTCTCCGACGTGAAAGCATGTGCTCACAATGCTATAGCCTCTCCCAAAACTTGGGATGAGATCTTACATTATTGGCTTTAATGCAAAGGTGTAGGAAAGTTCTCTGTTTGAGATTTTTCAGAAGTGTTCTCATTCAGAGAAGGCAATCCTGGGCTACATCTGAAATGTTATGGTGGAGGTGGTGGTGGTGGTGGTGATTTATAAGAGCCCAAAGCAGATAACAATCAAATTAAAGGCACAAGCTAAGGTCACAAATTACAGTTATCATACATATATGCACACACAAAACAACAGATGTCTGCAAAAATACAATTCAGAAGGTAAACCAAGCATTATTCCCTGAAAACATGTATAAATAAATATATTTGCACCTGGAAGACATAAGTATGAGGAACAACACAGTCTCTAATGGAAAGGAGTTCCATGCTCATATACAAGATGACAAAGTATCTATGATTTTAAGTGCTAATGCCCAGCTCACTGGACCATCAAGCCCAGAACTCTACACTCAACTGGTACCACCATTTCAAGATGTTAGAGAGAGATTCTTCATACCTAAGGTTCTCTAACCACAGCTTTGACAGTATGAAGCTATACCTTCCCTGTGCAAAGCACGCACTCAATTAAAGTGAAAGATATTGAGGAAAGTCAAAAGAATTACATGGTTGCATCCTCCACTCACTTTTCATTCCACATATGTTTATTTCATGGTCACAGTTCTACACACAGAATGACTATGAAGGTACACAGTGAAACTATATTGTTGTGTACTTTCAAGATGTTTCAACTTATGGATATCTTAAGGCAAACCAATTATGGGGTTTTCTTGGCAAGATTTGCTAAGATCTTGCCTTTGTCTTCCTCTGAGGCTGAGAGAGTATGACTTGCCCAAGATCACCCAGTCGGTTTCTGATACTCAGACCCTGATCTCCAACACCCAAATTACTACCGTGCTGGCTGTTGAACCTATGTACCAGGAATGAATGTCAAAGGGATTAAAAAAATCATTTTGCTTTAACTGTTCTTTCTTCTGCTGAAGCATTCCTGTAGTTATACAATAGAAGTAGTAATAAAAGTAGCTTTTTTTTATGATATAAAGACAGGCATGGAACTAAAGCTGAAAGTGAGAATAATCCAAGTGTTCTTTCACTTGTGAAAGAATTTGCACAAGAATGTCAACAACTTCTTACAGAAGAAGTAGAACACCTGTAACACCTTTCTATAGTATTACAGCACTAGGCAATACTTTGTGCAAACTTCTCAATAAACTACTCTGGATCCAGCCCATTACCAGCACTACGCTTGTTCCAACTATGAAAAAAAATTATTTACAAACATGAGAAAGAAACCATGAATAAGCACTTTCTTTTCTCTCCAAAGGCCTATAGCTTCTCTACTGTTTTAAGATGCAGATATATGTTCAGTATTCAGGCTCACTGTTTGACCCATTAAACTAGTATTGAGGAATAATTTGTGTGTTTTCCCAGTATAGCTGCATGTAGAATGGGGCTCATTTCCACAAGTTTGAATAAATTTATCCAGTTCAGTGAACCTGTTGTTAAGCTTAGCAAAACTCAGTAGGTGGCTTTAAAGTCCTGTAATTAGCCCATTACATAAAATCTGTACTTTAGATTTTTGCACATTGGTTAATAAGTATAACATGCTTCATATATATAAATAACATTACATTAAATGACGGCACATAAAGGAATTAAAGGCCAAAGTAGTTAAATAACATACTTGAAAGAGACCATAAATTAGCATGTTTAATTCCAAATCATTGAACAGGAAAAGACTTGCAGCCCCACTGTAACATTTCCGTAAAAATACAATAATTGACAGAGAAACAGAAATTTGGCCCTCCTTGTTTTGTATACAGTTAACTGTGTTAATGTAACTTATATCTGGACTATTGTTTTTAATTAATGCAAAATATTATCACATTCTAGGAAGACTCCAATAACTACAGTTCTATTCAGGAATACTTCAGCACCTCATAACTGATAATCTTCAGTCAAGAAACCACTCATTCACAGAGGAGAGATTGCTAGATGGTACAGCTTCTTGCATCAGTGTTCAGGCCTAATCTTTCAGCCTTGTATTAGGGATGTTGCTTTTTTTTCAACTTGCAGACCAGCAAAGCATTACAAAACTCCAGCTCATCCATAGGGAATTCCGAGGAGGGGCTTCCTGTTTAACTTGAAGCCTACAGCACTGAAGCAACAAAGATGAAAATGATGATGAAAAGAAACCTTTCTCTGCTGACTTTAACCAATATATACCAATACAACTTCTCTCTGCACCTGTAAATCTAAGCACGGGATGGAAACTTGCCACAGCCAATCCTAGGCTAGGCTAGATTGAAAAAGGAATAGAAAAACTAAAATAACTTTTAGAAAGAAAAAGAGGGGGAAAAAATAGAACAGTGAATATTATCTAGCAAGTGCAAATATTGCCAGTGCTGCTTGCATGATACCCCAGTCAGCAATCTGGCTGTATAGTTAAACTTACTGTAGCTTTCAAGTCCTCTTCAAGGGCAGCCCCATGTGTAACACATTACAATAGTCTAATAAGCATTCATAACACTAACTCCATGTATTAAAATATTTATATCTTGCCCTTTTATCATGACGTTTCAGGGCAGTAAACAGACAAAACAGTATAAACAGTTTAAACAATGTCAGATTAAAATCAATGAATAATTTAAATAAGATAAAAATGTGTTGAACAATTCAACAAATTAAAACTGAAAAGACTAAAAGAGTTTTAAAAATCAGGTACTTGCTTAAAAGTAAATTTGACCCCAAAGTCTAATAAAAAATTGTGTCTTCATCTGAAGTGAAAAAGAAACCAGCGGGCTCTACAAGGGGAAGGAACTCCACAAGTGGGGCACCACAGCTCAGTAGGCCCTCCCCCTGACCTCTGCGATTGTGGGACACTGATCTCAACCCTTGGGCAGGCATATCTATAGAGAGGCACTCTTTCAATTACCAAAGTCAATTACCAATTACTTTCAATTACCAAAGTTAAGCAATTTAGGGCTTTTAATAGCACCACCACCACCTTGAATTCAAACCAGAAGCAAATCGGTAGTGAGTGCAGTTTCTTCAGAACTGGTACCATGTGCTGCTTGCATGATACCCCAGTCAGCAATCTGGCTGTATATTTAAACTTACTGTAGCTTTCAAGTCCTCTTCAAGGGCAGCCCCACGTGTAACACATTACAATAGTCTAATAAGGAAGATATCAGTGCATGGACAACTGTGCCTGGGCTATTCTTGCTCAGGAAAGGCTATAGCTGGTGCAACAGTTATAGGTGGTGCCAAGCAGTCTGAGCCACAGAGTCCACTTGGGCCACCAGAGACAAAGATTCATCTCGGAATACTCCTACACTAAAGAACACTGGTGCTTGGGGTCAGATGGGAGAGTGTAGAGTGCATACACTGCCGTTTCCCACTTAGACCATGTAATCGAACAAAACTTTGCAGCTAGAATCCTATTTGATACATTGCTGATGGACAAACCTCTGTTACCAGATCCAGGAGGAAGCGCTATCACTGTCTATTCAGTACCTGTTTGCCAGCACCAAGGTCTTCTCTTCTCTTCTCTTCTGTCTCCCAACACCTCCAAGAAATTGCTCCGGAGGTTTTTTGAATCCTACAGAGCAGATATTGAGGCACACTGGAGGAGGCATAGTTCCATCTGGATGTGCAGATAGAAATTCTTGTGTCCCCAGATGTAGCTGAGTCCTGATATGCAACATCATTCTTCAGTGGAAAAGGGTTAGGTGACCACATTTTCCCATAACATCAGGTACTGTATTTGCTGGCATATAAGACTCACTCCCCCCCCCCAAAAATACTATTTGAAAATGGGGTGCGTCTAATATGCTGGTACATCATACACACCGACAAATAGTATTTGCCAGTGTATAAATGGGGTACATGTTATACATGGGTGCATCTTATACGCTAGCAAATACGGTACTTCTTTTAGGATTTCGGAAGGAGCCCCTCTGAGTCCAGCATACTGTTCTCATGGTGGTGGCCAGTCAGATGGCTGTAGGAAGTCTACAAACAGGACATGATTCCAATAGCAGCCTTTTGTTCATGTTATCCAGCAAGTGGGATATAGAAGCATAGTATTTTTGATACTACAGATAAATATTGGCATTGATAGCATTAACTTCCATGATCTCAACTAAATTAAATTCAACAACAACTTTTTAAAAGTTACTTCACCTAAGATCATCCAAGAGTGCACATTATCAAAATTAAGTATTTAAGCCTTTTTAAGAAAAAAGGAAGTTCTTTCATGTGAAATCAATAATAAAATATGCATTGAATTGCACCTCCCTTTAAAAATAAAACTAAACACTTCTGCAAACATGCAGTTTTTCCCATTTCTCCTTTCCTTCATGAAGTTCAGCCATTCTGTACATCAGGAACAGGCAATTGCCAAGGGTTGAGGTGGCTGCATTGGTTTCTGCGGAACCATGTAGGGTCACCTATCCCTGCAGTGTTTCCATTGAGAAAGGGTGGTTCATTGGAGATTTTGACAAGATGTTTAGGCTCAAAATGCTACTTATGCCCTCTAGGGAGCATGGGGAGTCACTGTGCCATTTTCCCACTGTCCGAGTGTTTTAGTCAATTTCCAGTTAATTTCCTGGTTCTTTTAACGGCCTCTTCTAGGCCAACAAAGTCTAAGGGTACATAAAAATATGAAATTAAAAAATAAATTTTTAAAAAATTGCTTGTTGCTTTTGAGGTCTTCAAAAATGGCCAGAGGGACAGATGTATACTGCTGCACTGCATATTATAGTCACAGATATGTGTTGTAGCTATATTCTGTGAAGCCTCTTTTCATAAAGGGTAAGCATCTGTTTTGGACAAAATCCAAATCTGGAGAAATTTATGCTTTTTAAGTTAAAGTAGTCATTTTCTGAAGGCATCCAAAGTTAATCTAGCTGTTTCTCAAAAAATGAGGTTTGTTTTATAGATTCAGAGTGGCATCGGTGTTTAGACAAGTCAGGTTACAAGTGACAATCCCCTCCAAGCTCTCTGAAGCTACCGTTCCAGACAGGGAAATTAACCAGGGCTCTCCTTCTAAACTTTCAGGTATAGGGCTTATGGAAGAATATAAAAGAAGTTTCTCAATTTGGGTGAGTGAAGCAGAAAACAGAAACAGAACTCCAAACTAAGGCCATTTCTGCACTGGACAGTTATAGTGCTATTATTCCACTTTCAACATCCTTTGGAATCCTGGGGTTTGCAGTTTAGGGAGGGGCCTAAACTGCAAACCCCAGGATTTCATAGGATGTTGAATAATAGCACTATAACAGCCTAGGGCGGAAATGTTTTTTCTGAAAATTTACAAGTTATGTACCAAGGGTCATCTGTAGAGTGCATACTTCTTTCATATAAATCCCTCCCCCCGCAAAAAAACGAAGAAAAGCAATTTCTGCCTCTAAACTTTAAAGGCTCCCCTTTAACAACTCCCTCTACATTTACTGGTCTGAGATTTTGTAGGTTACTTATACGGGGATCTCTACAATGAATGCTATTTTCATTCAGATTTCGTCTGAAACAATGAAGAAGGATGCTTTTCTTTCAAAATCGTAAAGAAATTATTTGTACAAGACTCTGCCTGCCCCCCCCCATCTCTTTGAAATTTGGCAAGCTTTATTGACTTAGATGGATAGATAAAAGAATGCCTACAGATGAGACCCCTTCTCACTCTGTGATTGTACATGGACCTCCTCCCTACTTATAACAGCCCTGTAATAGGTTATGGTACAGTGTGGAAGGTTATGGGTCAGAGAGAGTCACTGGCACTAGAAATAAACATGTTTCCAGACCCCTTATCGTCTGTGCCCAAAATTCTTCTTCATGGAGAAGTTATCGATAACTCACATACATGTTTTTTTCAGTATTTGTGCAGGTATGTTTGGAATCTTTTACAACCAAGCAATGGATTTTATCTGGAACCAACATTTAAGCACATGCAAATCTAATTTTAGTAATGACTTGCAGGTAATGTATTTTATCACTGCTGGTCACTGATGTGTGTTCTACTTGATGTCTTAATTTCATTTTTGTTACTGTTATTGAAGACATCTTATTATTTATATATTTATTTAAAATTATTTTTAGGCCACCCAAGTAGTCTAAAGTCTTCCAAGTTTAGCTAACAAATTTAGCTTGTTTTGCTGTAGCTTTTTTGCTTTCTTTGCCACTCTTGAGTATTCTTAAGGGATATTCTTGGATATGTGAATAGGCTTATCTTCATGCACCTTTACACAACTTTCAGAAGATGCCAAGACTTAATAGGGTAAGCATATGTCTTACTTTACAGAGGAGAGTTTTTATAACAGTCACATGATTCTAGATGTCTTCTGTTTGAAGGGCTAGCCAGTCTAAGGCCCTTTCCGCACAAGGCTGGTGAATCGGTTCATGCCATTTCTTACCAGATTTTCTGGGCTCGAAATAAGGCGGACTTTCCCTCATTTCCTTCCGCACAACTACTGCGTATGTTCCATTCTGATTCGGAGGAGTGCGAGTTCACGAATCCACACTGTCTCCGCTGTGGCCACTCCTGCTATTCCCCACACGCCGCCCCATCAGTTGTGATTGGCCCTTTCTCTCTCTCTCTTTTTTTTTGCATGGTTTAGTACGTCATTGTGTACGTGCGTATGTGTGAAAGTCCATACTACCCCAGCCCCTCCCATGAGCCCTCCCCTGACCACCAATTCGCATTGGTGCGAATGTACGTGTCTGCACATTGTGAAAGTACGAATTGGATCGATCTGGAAAATTGGAAAACCGATTTCTTCTGGTTTTCAAATAGCGCACTTTACCACCACATGGGGGCGCATTTAGTGCAGAATGAAGGTAAATAAACCGAACCTAGTCTGCTCCAACGTGCAGAAGACCTCTGTGGCAAGACGCACTGGCCCACCTTAATAACCGCGTGCGGAAAGGGCCTAAGTCCGATTTAAAGATAAAAGTAAGAAGGGAGAACTTTGAAGTTGCCTATTCAATAGTTTGCATCTGGACAGGAAAATGAACAACCATACAATTCACCTGTTGCAGGCTTCCCTTCTATGCTGTGCTCTTATGTATATTTTACAACACACACGCAAAAACATACACACATGTCTATTCTTTGTCTTAATCCTCATCCTTTACATAATCACACATTATGATTTCTAAATATGCATACACAGTGGCCCTCCAGTTTCACAAGGGTTCAGGATGCAGAACCCTTGTGAAAGTGGAAAAACTGCAAATAACTTCCCCCCATGCTCCTCTCCTATTCTCTTCCAGCACCCCCCCATTCCCTTGCCTTTTGGTCTTGCCTGTGTGTCTTCTTTCTCTGCACCCGGGCAAAAGACAAGAGAATGGGGGGAGGCTCACATGCTTCCCCCCCACCATTCCCTTGCCTTTTGCTCTGATGCACATTCTCCACATCCAGGCAAAAGGAAAAAACATCGAGGGGGAAGCATGCATACATCTTCCTTCTCCATGCACCATGCTGCCCCCTTCCATTCCCTTGCCTTTTGCATAGGTGTGGAGAAAGAAGGCACACACACCCTAGCCAAAGGCAAGGGGATGGGAGGAGGAGAATGGGTGGGTGGCTTATGCACACCTCATGAATAATCGAATTCACAAAGGTCAAACCCGTGAATGTGGAGGGAGGACTGTATATGGTGACAGACACAGAAGGACACTCTGATGTATCCTTGAAGAAAGAGCATGCCCAGCCCAGACAAGGCAGCTATAGACACCAAAACTTTCATTTCTAGACACTCCAGGCTGACTCCATGATTTGGTCTTATGTTAACCTACATGAACTACTCTGTGGGAACACATGATTAAACTCTCCCAGGCTACTGATTAACTGATTTGACTCTTCCCCCACCCCCTGGAGCTGTCCAGTTCCCATATAAATGCTATGGGGGTGATTTTTAGGATTGTACATGTACAGAGGGTTAGGATTGGACTAAGCAATGCTACAGGGTCCTGGCTCCCTACTTGCAAGCTGAATTGTGATTCTTAATTCTATGTTTCATTTCATTTTAAAGAAACTTATTGTTTTGGAACTTCCTTCTATTTAATTATTTAATAAATGTACTGAACTGGGAAAGCGAATTGGTTTAATTCTTTTGCTGAAGGTTAGCCCCACTCATGCACTGGACCTCTTGGATAAGTAACTTACCTAATTTTCACAGATTTTATAGAAAGCTCTGGATAAGGAATTGACTCTTCTCAATGCCTATATTTGTACGTACGCCTATGTCTGTCTATATATGGCTGTTGCAGCTTGGAAACAATACATTAAAAGCAATGATGTTACCTGTTAACACATTACTCTGGATGATAACGAGGTTACAGCATAATGAATTATAATGAAGTTATTCTCTTTCCCCAATAACATATACTTGTTACACCAAAACAACATTGCTGTTAGTTTTTTTTTTAAGGTAACATTAATGTGCTAGCTTGTTGAAGTCTGTAGTGTTACCTATGTACACCTAGGGTTACTAACACATGAATGATGGTGACATTACCTATAAACAGTGGATGTCTTGCAGCCTGCCCTACCTTACAGAGTTGGAAATGCTGTGGAGCCTGTCCTACATTACAGGGACAGGCATTTGTCACTAAACAAATACACCACATGAAAACAATTACAGTCATCCCTCCACATTTGCTAGGGTTAGGGGCACAGGACCCCTATGAAAGTGAAAAATCTGTGAATAATTCTAGGCCCTCCTAAACCATATTTAACACGAGTATGATCACCATATTCAACCCACCACAGATTCCTTTGAAGCATCAGGGATTTCTTCACAAGGCTTCAGAAGTGGGTGGCTGGTGGGGCTTACTGCCACCTTCACCGCTGCCCCATACCACTTTTAGGAGGGATGTAGAAGCCTCGTTCAGAGTTTCTCAGTCTCATGAGGCTTGCAGTCCCTATTAAAAATGGCATAGGGAGGCAGCAGAGGTGACAGCAGACAATCCGTGAATAATCAAATCTGCAAAATTGAAACCTTCAAATGTGGAGGCTGACTGTACTAATTGACCCAGCATGATGCAGTGGTTTGGGTGCTCGGTCAAAACTCGGGAGAGTAGGTTTCGAATCCCTGCTCAGTCATTGAAACTTCCTGGGTGACCTTGGGCAAGTCATACTGTCAGCAGTGCGAGAAGTGAATACTAAAACCTTATCTGAATAAATTCTTACCAAGAGAACCGTAAGATAGGGTCACCATAAATTTGAATCAGCTTGAAGGTACACAACAACAACATTACTAATTGTTAATTCCTAGTCTTAAAGTGAAAATAATCCCACAATTTATGAAAGTTTCCTTTCAGGTATTTATGTTTTTTGGGAATAGAAAAATGAAAGTATGGATTATACTTTTCCTTACTTTCTGTATAGTTCCATTTTCTCCAATTTACAGCCTGTGCTTGTTTTATTTTCTGGAAATATGGAATATGAGTGATTGATGATGAAGAAGTTACATGATTTTTTAAAAAAGGATATCCATATTGAATAGGACTATAGAACTGGGTTCTATAGAACTGTTCTGTAGAACTGGGTTTTATGCAATAGTTTAGCTTATTTTCTCTGCTTCTAAGAAATAAACTGCATAACTACAATAGAATAAATTATTCAAGACCTCAATACAGTTAACATTATTTGATAAGAAATACAGACATTTCATTTATTCTTTGTACAATGGATCCAAAGAACTGAGAACTATTGGAAGCATAAGACATTTCTTAATGCATTCCTGTTTGGGAGGAGTTACAAATGTTCTATTATTATTGTATACAATTATGCTTTATCATTTTGTAAATAATAGAGGAGAGTCTTCATTCTAGCCCCACCTTCTGCTCCAGACAGAACCAAACTGACATTTTTTTACCCTGCACTTATTTTCCCAAGAGTCTTTAATATGCTACAGTAATTTGGATTTCATTTTAAAGACATTTATATCAGGAGAGGGCAGTTCAGTCACATTCTGATGGTGTAGGATCACAACTCCCATGATCCTTTCCCACTATCTCTGCTAGCTAGTGTTGATAGGACTTGGAGTCCAGCCTCTGGAGGGCCACAAGTTGCCTAAGATCAGGGAAGTAGGAGAGACTTAGGAGAAATTACTGTTTTGGACTACAACTCCCCAAATCCTCCAGTTGTTCCATTCTGGGAGTTAGAATCCCCTAAATAAAACCCTTTTCAAAACTTTTAAAAGGAAGACCGCTTTCCTGCTGCCCTTGTCTGTCTGAATCTTTGGTTTTTGAGAGAGAGAGAGAGAGGGAGAGAGAAATAAAACTCTAAAACGAAAGCAGCTGAAACTTTTATACACACACACACACACACACACACATTTGTATATATATTTGTGTGTGTGTGTGTTAATATAAGTTACATATATGTATGTACATGTATGTATGTATGTGTGTGTGTAGATAGATAGAAATAAATGACTCTTCCTCCAAATTTGCGCACTGTCCCGCGACAAGATTAGCAAAGAAGATTTCGAGCCTCGTTGCGCTCCGTTGAGCGAGGCCAACATTTCTCTGCCCGTTTTTCCGTCCTCCTCCCTTCTTACCCCCGCATAAGTTAAACTTCGCAGAAAGTTAACTTAACAGGGATGAAAAAACATCGACGGCTAATTAGCCTGCCCATTGGAGAGAACAACAATTATCCATTAAGCGCGCTGAATTATTAAAAGGTATTGATCTAGGAAGCCAGATTTAAAATCCTGGAGGCTGGAGAGGAGGTTTTCAGCGGACAACCCTTGATTGTACTTGCGTGTCACACACAAGCTCTAATTGGAAGCCCCCCCCGCCCCCCGTCATCTGCACACTTTCCTCCCAGGCATACAAGGAGTGATCAATGGGGGGAAG
Source organism: Cyclura pinguis (assembly GCA_030412105.1). NCBI lineage: Eukaryota > Metazoa > Chordata > Lepidosauria > Squamata > Iguanidae > Cyclura > Cyclura pinguis. The sequence goes on from CM059599.1 coordinate 344,340,973, forward strand.
CGGGGTCAATCGAGCCAGACTGCGAGGAAAATTAAAATAGTCAAATGTCTAAACATTTAGCTGCAGAGAGGAAATCTTTAAACCCACCCACGCCGTATTCTGAGGCAAGGAGAAACTGAGAGCGCGAGCTCAGGCAACCATTATTCCTCTACCTCCGAGTAATTTGCAGCCTCCATACAAAAATCTCATTTCCACGAAGAAATCGCTGTTTCTGCACGTTTATTCCTTCGTTTTCTCCCTTCTCTCTTAACCCCCTCCCCCAGCCCGAAATGCTGGCTAATGGCTGCAATGGCTATTATAAAGAATAATTTTCGCTTAGTAGAAAAAAAAAAGAAATGGGGTGGGGGGGGAGAGAATGAAGAGAACATTTTCTGGTTTTGTTCCTCTGCGGAGGCCTCTATTCAGGCCGAGCTGAATGCGCAGCGTTTCATTGCAACATTTATTATGCTGAGAGGTCAAGTATTACACAGCATCTTGTATGACGCTTTGCATGCTAAGTATTTTCACTTCACAAATTGACCCTTCGGTGCACTTAGGACATAATGCTTTAAAAACCTTGCTAAAACGCAGGACAATTAGCAATACTTTTTGCCTCTCGCTTCACAATGGCAGCACCAATGTAGGTGATTGCATTTTACAGTGGCGCTTTCTCCCCACCCGCTCCCCAAACATTTTTGACACATTAAGGTACTTTGGAATTGTGAGATACACCCGTCGCCTCGCCTCCCCTTGAATGGCGCTTTCCAGCACGCTGAAGCGCGGGAGAAAAACCGCAGAAGTGGGGTGCATTTTGTGAGGTGTTTTTTTTTTTGGAGGGGGAGAAAACTGACAAGAATTTCCGACGCCGCCTTATGAAGCACCAATTAAGGGCGGGATATTATATCATAAAAAGCTGTAACGTCCCTTCTCAGCCTCGCGCAGCCTCCGACACGTACGTACACAAAAAGGCGCGATTTAAAAACAAGGACGCGCGGTTCGAACTCTCGAGGCCGGTAGGTTTAATTAGAAGTCCAGGGCGGGAGGGCGAGGGAGAAGGGCTTGATTAGGAGCACGTGACCCGAGGCAGCCGGCCGGCTACCTGCAGTAGAAGGGCTGCGGCGGGAGCTCGGCTGCTTTGCCCAATTTTTGGCGTCGGTTTCATGGCAGAAAGGAAGCGGGGTCAAAACCGAGGGGAAATACGTCTGTTTTATCCTTTGGTACGCAAGCCCTGCCTCCTTAAAGCCAGCCAGCCAGAGGGAAATGAGCTCTTCTGGGTCTATCCAGAAGAGCCTAATGAGCGCCTTTCCTGTTCTAGTCCTATGCCTTCAAGTTGTTTTTCTGAGGCTGAGAGTGTGTGACCATGTCCAAGGTCACCCAGTGAGTTTCTGTGGTCAAACAGAGAATAGAGCCCTGGTCTCCAAGGTCATAGTCTGACCGTCAACCACTACACATCACGGGTTCAAGGAATATCTACCTTCCAGCATTTTACAGATGAAAAGGGGGACCTGTGTGGCCAAGATGGCAGCAGTTAATAATGAAAAACAGACAAGCTAACAGAGGCTTGGGTAGTTTCCTTTTGCCTGAGTTTACTGGGCAGGGTGCCAATCCACTCCTAAATTGAGTCAAACTACTTTTGCACTTTGAAGTCAATTTGCATCAACTGAAAACAAAGGGAGAGGAGGAGAAACAGGGATACTTAAAAGCAGCTGAGAAAATGGGATAACAGAGAGGGTATTTGGGAGGGTAGGTAGAGAAATGTACCAGTATAAGAACTACAGTGATTGGTTGCAACTTTGTTCTTTCTTAACTTCTCTTCCTCACTTTGGATGTGCCTTAACTCTGCTGTCATGCTAGGACAGAGACCGGGAAAGCCCCCCCCCCTTTTTTTAAGTCTGCCATTCCCAGAGGCCTCAGTTGGCATGCTGCTTGGGGGATTTTAGCAACTGGCCATCCAAAAAAGTAACTTTCTCAAGCCCCTTTGTAGAATATAGAATTCAGGGGGATTCTGAATATCATCTAATCCAATGCCCTTTGCAGTATATGTGACAGATGGCTGCCTAGTCTTGGCTAAAAAAAATTCAGTAAAGAAGAGTAAGACAGTCTGCTCAATGGTTTCAAGAATTTGGAACATAAGAAAGACAGCTGTGCTGGTCTCTGAGGTAAAAAGAACACTGATGAAGAAATCTAAGATCTGCAGTGGAAAAACTGGTATGTCGGAAGGACAGTAAAGCTGGCAAATGTGCGCAGTAGTGACGTTCAGTGGGCCTCTGGTATCCACTAAGGTTTGCTTCCAGGACCTCACATGGATACGAAAATTCATGAATGGTCAAGTTCCGTTGTGTACGATGGTACAATAAAATGATGTCCCATAAATAAAATGGCAAAAACAAAGTTTGCTTTTTGGATTTCTCTCTTTATATATGTTTGTGTGTGTGTTTTTTCAAGCTATGGTTGGTTGACTCTGTGGATACAGTCTGCAGATATGGAGAAACAGAGAAATTTTTCTCCGTTTAACCAAACACACAGCCCCCCATATACATACTGAACGTGATTTATTCTTGGCAAGTATCTGGGCTGGCACACACTAAATGCAGCCAGTTAAATTTGGCATATAGGATATTATAAAACTTATCAGTTGTTTGTGCTTCTAAAGGTCCATCTGATGGGAGATTATGATAGCAGTAGCCTCCCCTCACCAAAAGTTCCTGCTTTATTTTATTGCATTGACAGTTATATTGATTATGTCAGATAACATATGCACAAACACAATTCCCCTCTCTGCCCTTGCTAATAATTTCATAACAACTGTGTAATGACAGCCCCCTAACTTCTTACATCACCTTTCACAGCAGATAAAAAAAGAGAAAGGAAGGGGGAGGAAAAGAAAAATGTAGCAGTACCTTTAAGACTAGCTGGTTTTTATATCTGCATGACCTTTGGGAGATACAAACCCAATATAGAGTGATAATAAATGCTCAGGTACAAAGCATGTTTACATAGTTCTGGGAGTGGGAGGGAAGGCAATAGGATCCAGAAAGGTGCTGCTAACATTTATTTCTCTGTCTTCCCCCTCTCTCTTCTTTGCTTATACGCTGCAAGAGATGGACGTGGCTACTTCTTTAAAAACTTTAACAGAGGATGTTGTGTTATAATAATTGTTTTCAACTATTTGAAAGTTCTAAAAAAACCCAGAAACGATCAACAACCCCCCCCCCCGCTCCCCATTCAAAAGCTGACATGGCACTCTCTAACCAAGAAAAAGTAAGCAGGTCAGTGGCTTTTTGGCCTTCAGAAAAAGCTAACAAAGACTTACCAATACAGGAAAACATTTGGATCAATAGAAGACAGTTTTTGTCCCAAATCATTTAATAGCTCTCAGGTTTGTTGGTTTATTTTTTTTATTCCCTTTAATTGAATATTGCAACATTTATTTTGTGATTTGGGAAGAAGAGGGTAGTAAGCTTCTTTGAGAACCCATATGGGCTAATCCTGTGAGAATTTTTATAAGTTTTTTTTAAATCCCCCAAACTCACTAAATCTTTTGAAAAGAAAAGTTTTTTTAAAAGGCACCTAAGAACCCTAGTCAATGGTTTAAAGAGTTAACATGGCAGTAGGTTCTTCTGTAGCCTGAATGGAAAGAGCTGATACCTTTTTTAAAAAAAATTCTCCAAATGATATTTGTTAATATGTATTTAGGTATTTATTTATGATATGGAGATACACTAATGAGTGAAAGTTTATGTATGTGATTGGTGCCACCCATGCAGCTATGAAGGACACAGGAGCCCTGGTGGGGATGATGGTAGCAGTGATGATGCGGGGGGGGGGGCATTCTCCCTAGTGAGGAATATTTTCAGAAGGAGGTTGCTGCTGTCCATTTCCCACCCGTCACCTTGTGCAGACTCAGTTTGTTTAAAAGGCTTCTTTTCAGGGATAATTTTGTTGTCGTTGCTACTGTTGCTGCAAAGAAAGAGAGCACAGTGTGCTCACACACCTCTACCAAACTGGTGCAAAGGTGGGCGCGGAGTTGGTGCTTTATGTTTAAATCATTGAACTGTACTTGGAGGTCATTGTATCAAGGTAATAATAATCAACACAGAGTCTTGGAAAGGTGCAATGTGTTGGGCAGGCTTTCAGTTTGCCTAATTACCAAGCTTGTTAATCTCCATTTCAGGCTGCCTTAATATAAGCAAAATAGAGAGGCTCATTTCTCACTCTCCTGGGGGAGCTGTAATTTGCATAGCCTTTAATATGTACGGGCACACACACACATATACACACAGGTTGCCCTCAAAGGTGGGGAGAAGAGTGGTGGGTATCTGAAGCAACCTGCAATAAACCATGTCCCCCCCTCCCCTTCCATCAACACCCTGAGTGCAATGTTGTTTTCTTATTTACAGCAGCAATCATGGAAACAAACAGGCTGCCACTGCTATTTAAAAACTGCAGCCTTCATTTGTTGAAAAATCCAAGGTAACAGCAGTAGTTACAAAGTGCCCATACGCAGCTGTATGAGGGTCCTTCCTCTTTGATATTTCACTTTAAGGCTGCTACTTCAGGGAGCAGCTTTGATCAATATCTTGGCAAAGGTCCCAAAAGTACCTTTAAATAAACAAGCTACATTTCTTACATTGGTTCCTTTCCCACTAAGCACTTCTCCAGACTGCATTCATTTACTGGGAAGCTTTTCCTGTCCAGAATTGCTGTCTTCCCCCAACCTCATGGTGATTTTAGCATTGAACTCATGCCCTCTTGATGACTTGGACTGCAACTTACATCATCCCCCAAATACCCAGATGAGGCCTGTCATGTTTTTGCAGCTCTATTTTGGAAAAGGACGGTCTTTTATAGGATCAATATTTTGTAATAGGTGTTAACTATGTGAAACCAAACAATGCCTGTTTGGCTCTTTTGGAATATTATGGCTTCCAGTTGCTTCTGGTAAGGAGTTAGTCATTGTGATATATTTGGACTGGAGAGATATTAAAAGCCCTATCATTGTCATAACATTTTGATGTAGGTCACCGACCTAACCTGCCTCATAAAGTTATTTGGAGATGGGGGAAAATAGCATCGTACCCATCAGTCTGAACTCCCAGGACAGAGGAATACAAATGTACTAATAAATAATATCTGAAAATTAAACTCATTTCAGATATTAAGTCCACAAGGAGGTTTTTACTCTTACTTCATGAATGTCCAGGCTTTCATATTTCTCTTTTTATATTTTATATGGCTATGGAATGCAGATGTTTAACAGATGCTGTTAATTGATTGCAGGTGAAGGCAGCAGCATTGGATTGTTAGATGTGCAGACTTAGTTACAAGACTGATCACTCTGTCTATCTGTGTCTTGTAACTACACATACATACAATCTTGTAATTAAGTTTGCACATCTAGCAGTTCAGTGCCACTTCTTCCACCTGAAGTCAGTTAATAGTATCTGTCGAACTTTTGCATTCTATTGTAATTTTACATATAGATTGATTGTAGTGTGTGTGTGTGTGTGTGTGTGTGTGTGAGAACTGAGACTGCATACTGTTTTACCATATTATATATTCGATTATCAGTGGAGAACTACTGTAAGTGGAATAGACCAACCTTCCCAGCCTGGGACTGTCTGGTGTGCTAAAACTTTCATCTTCCCTAGACAGCACAACCATAGTCCTACATATCTGAAGAATGACAGTCTAAGGAAGGCTGGTCTACAGTCCAGGCAGATTTTAAAAAGAGACAGAATTTGGAAGGAACCATATATATATATATATATATATATATATATATATATATATATAGTTAGTTGATTGTTGAAAAAAGGAATTAATTACGATGAAGATAGAATTACATTATATTATAACTGTAACTTAATGAAAAGTAATTTGACTCTTCTTTGTGGTGTAACTGTAACTTCTAGCTACTTATATAGTTTCAAGGGAGTGACCTCACTTAGAGGACAATATCACACACTGGTTGATGCTGGTTCTTATGTTCCTGTTTGGGTTTTGAGGTGACAGCGAGGTGGAATGAAAGATGGTGTGTTTTGTATGACAAGCCAACAGCTAGCAGCATTCAAATAGAATAGAAAACAGCTGGTAAGTAACCATTTAATCATGTTTTGAGAAATAGCTACTTCTAAAAAAATTAAAATTGTAAGTAGCTCACTTTAGCTGTTCTTGATGGGCTTCAGACTAGCAAAATACTTTTAAAATGTAGCTTTCTAGCCCTTGCACAGAAGTCTTCCTTCCCATCACCTGCCCCCTCGTCCCTTAGTTATATTAAAACTGGAGACAGTATTGATTGAATCTAGAATGTTTTGCATGCAGAACGTGTTGTCTACTGCTGAACCATGATCCTTCCCCATACAACAGAGGTCAGCTGATGACAATTTTATATGCTGTATTTCATTTTTCCCCCCTTCGCTTGGAACTGCCCCCAGTCCACTGATGTATTTGCAAAACACTTTAATCCCAAACTTTTCATTAGCAAGGAGAATTATCTTTTTTTCATTATTATAAAAAGCATTTCAATAGAACAACATAGTCATGATTAATACAGTATATAAATAGTACAACAGGTAGGCATACAAACCTAAATCTACCTTTATACTCTAGTAAGGTGAATTATCCTAATTCTTTAAAACATAAGATGAATGTTGCTGACTGAATCAGACTATAGTTTGTCCAGTACCAGATTGCAGGAATCCTACCAGTTTGCTGGTGTCAAATAGTTTGCCACAAACTGGCCTCTGGTCTCCTGGTAGACAGCAGCCTACTTTTACCCACTGCTTAGTTTTATGCAAGAAGCAACTACAGAAATATCTGAGAAAGTGATGATATGAGCCACGTATCAGTGATGGATCCTGTTACTAAGTCACAGTTTATGCCAACTTCATCCAAAACTGGCTGCTTCTCTCAGCAAGTTCCTTCACATATTTCATATGTCACATATATCCCGGGTGGAATATTCTGCTATTCCAGCTCTCAAAGCTTAGGAGTTTGATTTTTACTAGATTTAGCCTGTTACATAGCTGTTTCTGTTATGCAATCCCCTTGGCATGAGCTATAACCTGATTGTGGATATTTCAGCAACATAATCCCTTTTGTTCCCTGTTGCTGAACACCTCATTAAAAGGTCCATCCTCTGTGACCATCACCTTGTATATACTCCAAATGCAACCCAGAATACTCTCGAGGCCTTCTCCCACTCCTGCTTGAGTTCATTTGTTTCTGCCTGAAAGTGGAAGGAAATGCAGAAAAATGCTGGGTCAGACAGTGTTGGGCAGATGTGTGTAAAATATGCATCAGTGGAAGCTGATGCTACTCCCTCTGAAATAGGAGCCCTGTGACAGTCTTTGTTCCTCACAGATACATTTGGTGGGAGTAGGGGAAAGGGCCCTCTCAGTGGCTGCTCCTGGACTCTGGAAATCCCTTCCCAGTGAGGCTAGAGTGACACCCTCCTTACTGGCTTTCTGCAAGCCTTTTTATTCCAGCAGATCTTTGAGAACATTTTTTAGGGCAAACAGGCTTTGTATAATGTGCTGGACCTTTTGTTGTTGTTTATTATGTATGTTTTTAATTTTATGATGGTTGAATTGCTTTTTAAGTTTTGTATGCTGTGACTTTTTTTGTTTTAACTGTTGTAAGCCACTTTGGAAAACTGAGAAAGAGGTGAGTAGAAAGAAAGAAAGTATATGGCATACATGTAGGGCAAAATTGTATCAGGTGTATGGGGACAGATGTAAGCCCTGCTTTTGCCGCATGCCTGGCTGCTTTCAAGACCTGCACATGTTAAGTGGAAAGATCTGTATAATGTTCACTAACCATGTTTTGCTGAATGTAGTTAAGAGTTTCTGTTCCTGACCACAGGAGTTCTATAACTGGTTTTAATGGACAATAGTTAAAGAACCCTGTCCAAACCTCAGTGTGTAAGTTTTAAAAGCCAACAAGGCTGCAGACATTTGGGGACAAGTCCCTGTACCTAGTTTTGCTCAGTGCACATCAGAGTTCCAGTCAGAGCCCAAAAAGTTTTTCTCAACTTTGACTCCTGAGATGTTGGAGCACAGCTCTCATCTTCCCAGGGACTGGCTGTGCTGGCAGAGAATGATGAGATTTATAGTCCAGCAACATTTGGGGACCCAGAATTAGGAAAGACTGCCCTCAAGTGATCTGTGGAAGTCTTCTGGAGCTGACTCTTACACTTCTGTACCTAAAGCAACAAAGAACTTGGAGCCACCTCCACAAAGAAGCTTTACTAAACTGCTTGCTACCTTTCAACACTCTAATCATAGCTTTTCAGAAATGCAGAAACACCCTCTGACATTACTAGATGGCAAACAAAACCAGACCTTGGATGTGATTGCTTTTCTCCTCAAGCCAAAAGCCTCATGAAAACAGGCATTTGCTGCTGAATGAAGTAAAAATTTTTTTCCTAAGGCCCTAATAATAAAAAGGCAGCTTTTGTGGTCTGCTTTCTGAGCTGATAGTCTCCCTTGACTCCGCAAGTGACCTATTTATTTTTCCCTTGGAGCCAGTCACGCACATGTTTTCGTCCTTTTCCACATTCCTACATTTTCCTTCATGATTCCCAACTACCTTTACAGGATGAGGGATAATAGGCAGGATAATGCCATCTTAAGCACCATAGTGTGCACCAAAGATCCAAAGATGAGTTCTGAATTTTAGAGACTTTGGGTCAAGTGTGGAGAACTGGCAAATGTGATCAGACGACTATGTGAGCCTGAAAAATTCATCCACATTGCCAGGGGAAAAAAACACGTACCTGCCTAAAAGGAAACAATTCCTCTAGAAGATATTGTGCCCCCACAAAGGAAAATTGAATCCCTGCAATGACTGGATCAAATGTAATGATGACTGTTCAAACACTGAAATAGGGCATTTGATATTATCTATAGGGGGAGTATGGCAAGCCCCATTACTTTCCTTCTGTCTGTATACTGAATGGCTGAATAGACCATGCAGCATAAACACACAAGCTCCATTCTTGCATCCATATGAGCAAGGACTTGCCAATAGCTGAGTCCTTGCTCATGTGGACAAAAGTATCTGTGAATACAGCTGAGAGGAGAGCTTCTTTCAGACATTCAGCCAACCCACATTGGAGACAAGAAGACCTGGCCATACGCATTCATCTCTCATTCAAACTACAATAAGAACAATTAGAAAATTTAACAGGATTGGTAAGACGGCTCCTGTCTTTGTAAGATGTACTTTATCAGGAAACCTCTTTTATGCTCCCAACAAATGCCCACTGTCCTCTGAGAAGGTGATAGGTTAGTTCTAGAGTTTTGTACCTAAGAAGGGGGAAAAATCCGTTTTTATCTTTAATTTGTTTTAAAGGTTTGCTTTTTTTCCTTGATTCTCCTGAATAGTTAACAGGTTATTTAACTAATTTTTAAAATTAGTTGAGAGACTTCGGTCAAGCTCCAAGATGTTGGGTGGCTAGAATTGCAAAGGGCCACATATCTTGGCCTGTTTTTTTGTCAGCTCAGCAGCAGCCACAGAAGTATTCCTATTAGTCAAAAAAAAATCTGTGGTTGAAAGGGTGCTTTTTATTTGCTTGTCAGTGAACTGCATTATTTGTTGTTGTTGTGTGCCTTCAAGTCTTTTTGACTTATGGTGACTCTTAGGAGAACCTATCACGAGGTTTGCCCTTGCCTTCTTGTGAGACTGAGAGAGTATAACTTGCCCAAGCTCAACCAATGGGTTTCCATGGCTGAGTGGCATATACTGCTATGCAAATAACCAATTGTCCGTACAACTTGTATTGCTTATTTGCTCATAACCTGTGGTTCTCTATGTTCTGTTTTTTGGATTTTATTTTATTTTTTAAAGTCTTGTTGTGGCTTATGGCCAAATACTTACTTGTTTAAAATGGATATTTAACGCACAAAGAAAAATGCAACCCTGATAAGTGGTGAAAGTTTATCCTCTCTAACCTTGAAATATAAATATTTTATTAAAAGTAAGAGCATGCAGAATCCAAGTGCATTGAACATCCATTATGTTCTACATTGCAGGACTACAATTTAAAAGAATACTTGCATCTCCAAATGCCAAAGATTTTTCTAATGCAAAATTAAGATGTTATAATTCATCCAACCAAAAAGGGATAAACCACATCATGTGCCACATCACCAGCATTTGTTTGAAGTAGACAATATCTTTTCTAAAAATGCCTAACAGTGTCCATACATCTGAGACATCTTTTTTTCTAGACCAAATGTAGTTTTAAGTCTAAGGAGATGTTAAATTTTGAAGGTAGAATAGTTTTCCATTGGTTAATTTGAACAGAATAATCCAACTCTTTATTTTAACATCATTTTAACACACAATTTTAACATCAAGCTTAACATTTACAAAGTAAACTTCTTGGTTTTGGTTTCTACAAGCAATGCTTCCAATACAACAACTTCCAATACAACTTAAAATTTATTTCAAAGATCATTGCTGTTATTTGCAGTCAAGTCAGCTCCAAGTTATGGCACCCCTAGGAATGATACCCTGTCATCAACAGCCCCATTCAGTTCCTAGAACTATGGATCTATCCACCCATCATACTTTTTTCGTACTGCCTCCCACTTTAACTGAGCATGATTGTCTCTTCTAATCAGTCAGGTTATCTTATGATATAATCAAAGTATGATAAACTCAGTTTGATCATTTAAAGGCACGTGTAGATATTAAAACTCATTGCATTATAGAATAAAAAAAATAATAGGTAGAATAAATCTGTTATTTTCTCCAAATAGGTATCATTGCATGACATCATCATTAACAGCAGACTTTTGTATCCATGTAAAACTTAGCATAGTGAACAAATATATAGGCCATACCCTTCAAGAGTCCAAGACTTTATGATTTCTGAGGCAGAACATCCAAATGATTTCCACATCTCTGCACTGTTTGATGGTTTACTTCCCTTTAATGAGAATATGCTAAATGAGATCACCACCACTAGCATTTCATATTCTTTGAGCTACTGCTGCTGCTTATGATGATTATTATCATTCATTGATTCATTATTGTGAGTGGGTTGGTGTGGGTGTATTCCATCTTTCCCACAGAACTGGGACTTACAGCAGCTTACAAAATGTAATACAGATGCAGATAAAAAGCACATAAAGGTAAAAGTACAAGGTACAAGAACTTATTGTTTAAAAAGGACCTATCTATAGAATTTAAAACATCCACTAAAAAAGATATTTCTGAAGTACAGCAGACTATTAAAAGGCCTTTCCTTTATAAACAATCACTTCCTCAAAGCCTGTCACAATTGAAAAAAACAACACTCTTGCCTGGCCACTGGAGACAAGGAGAGAATGAGGCTAGCTTTCCAAGGAATAGAGTTCCCAGCCTAGGAGCAGCCATAAGTAGATTAATTCTTTCTGATGCAAAAACCCTGAAAATACACCATGTTAGGAACAAATGTGCAAACTACAGTTGCATACATAGCACATTGTTGTTGTGTGCCTTCAAGTCATTTCCAAGTTATGGCAACCTATGGCAATCTATCACAGGGTTTTCTTGGCAAGATTTTTTCCAGTAGGGTTTTTTAACTTCCTCTGAGGCTTGGTTTCCATGGCTGAGTGGGGATTCAAACCTGGGCCATTTCCGCACTAGGCTGTTATAGTGCTGTTATTCCACTTTCAACATCCTATGGAATCCTGGGGTTTGCAGTTTAGGGAGGGGCCAGCCAGCCCCTTCTAAAGTGCAGACCCCAGGATTCCATAGGATGTTGAAAGTGGAATAATAGCATTATAACAGCCTAGTGCGGAAATGGCCCTGGTCTCTAGAGTTGACCAGCTCTCAAATCACAACACCACACTGGCTGTATGCACAGTTACATCAACATGAACCACATGGAATTCAGTAATTCCCACTTCTGAGTAAATGTGTTGTCAGGGATTATGCTCGCTGTTTGGTTCCTTTTTAAATGTCTGGCAGAAGGCAATGTGTATTGAAAAAAGCAATGTGTATTATGTGTGAAAAGATCATTTTTGCTTGGATTACAATATATCTGTAAAAATTAAAGTTCTCTTCTATATGACCTTTATGAAAGCATTTCAACCCCATGCTTAATTCAGTAGGACAAATCGATAGGAATTCAGCTGTGGGTTTTAAAAGCTTCAGGACTGTATCTTTATTCAACCTGAGATAACAAAACTATGAAAATTAATCAGAGATCCTTATCACACTACACTGTTACAGTACTATATTCTACTTTAACTGCCATGACAACACCCTATGGAATCCTGGGATTTACAGTTTAGGGAGGGACATTTAGAATCCTTAGTTGTTGGACTTCACTAAACTGCAAACCCCAGAATTTCATAGGATGTTGCCCTGGCAGTTAAAGTGGAATATAGCACTGTAACAGTGTTTTGTGCTAAGGATTTTATCACAGTCCAAGGGGATGTGCACCAATATCTACTGTTTGTACAGTAGATATTTGAAATGTTTGGGTTGTTTGTTTGTAAATCATAACAGCAACTGCATGCCTACCAAGCTGCTTTTGAAACTGGGGAAATTAAAATGTTTCTTCAGGGAGTGCAAAGGACTGTTAATGGGAAGAAAATAAAATGAGAAGCCACTGTGTATGACAGAAGCCTCTGGATGTACCTGTCCTGTTGGTGATCAGGTTGTAAGCAAGACTAACCTTGTCTTGGTGTTGTACATAAGCAACAATAATCATTGCAGGACCTTGGAGGAAGGTAGAATAGTCATCTAGCTCAGGGGTAGGAATGATGCAGCCCTCTACATGTAATGAGGTTACAAATCCCCACTACTCAAGACATACAAGGGTGAGGAATGTCTGGAGTTGCAATGTAACAATATCCAGAGAACTGCATCATTTCTCTGCTTCTTCTTCTCTGCCGCATACAGCATACCCTGTTACTGAGTATGATCCACAGGCATTCTATCTTTGGGCAACCTTAGGAAAAATCCCTGAGGCAGACTCCTGCCACTCAACTTCAGTATAAGCCCTTCTGTTTCATAGACAGTGAAAAGTGACATCAGTACCTAACAGTGTTTAGAAAGCTGCTTGGCGTACAATCTTAAACTTTATCACCTGTTTTTGTCCACTCTGAGCGGTTGTTCTCAGTAAGAATATTTTGCAAAATCAAAGTGCACAACAACACTTGGCCACAGCTATAGATGAAGTAATGTGGAGAAAATGAAAGAAAATAGGGATGAAAAGTACCCCACATTAATAACAGCTAAAAACAGCAAAGCATCTTCTAGCATGTTAAAGACTAATAAATATATCATGGCATAAATATAGTTCCTGAAAATCCACGGTATAATGAGTTCATTAGAGAGCAATCCTAATTATTAAACACACAGGCTAGAGGGGATTAAGATAGGGGCAGAAGTGTCCCACTGGCAACAGAGAGGAGCTGCATTGCTGGGGTATCGCATACACCCTGGTGGCCTCTGGGACACTTGCAGAAATCTCCAGAGGTGCAGCTTTTCTTCTGGCAGTGTTTCCACCAAAGATAGCTCTAAACTTGGGCACTTCAGATGACACCTTTGATCTGCTGGCGTCAAGGTCCCTTCATTCCCCTGAGAGGCCTAGATAGGACCCTTCCAGGGCCAGCCAAAGATATTTTGCAATCTGAGGTAGAGCAGCAAATGGCACACCTTCTAGAGAATACCCAGAGCAAACTTATTTTATAGTACACGGGGCCAGAAAGCCCATAAACACCTCTGCCCATCACTAGTAGGAAAAACAAAGTGAGATGAGTTACATTTTTGCTGCCCTATTATGATGCCCAGAATCTGCTCTCTAAAACAACCACCTCATTCTGCGTAGAGGTAATCCTCCCTTATTCTAGGCTGGAGCTTGTGCTGTTACTTTCCCTCCCAATGAGGAAAATTAGGAAATTAAGGACTATTGGAGCAGAACAATCATGACCACTTTACTTGAAAATCATCCTGGCCAAGCTGTAATGGCTGAAGGTTTTCAGGAGTTACAGTCCAGAAAGGAAGGAAGAAAGCCTGGTCAGCCAGCCAGCCAGCCAGCCAATTACTTTCCAGTCTCTACACTTCCTTTTGCTACAGTTAGGAATGCTCTTCCTATATCTAAGGTGCCACAAGATTCTTTGTTTTTTGGCAGCAACAGACTGACACATCTATCCTTCTGGAAACTGTTGTTAACATGTGGGGATTTCTTTCTGCTGTCAGTAGAATGTTGTGTTTATGTTGTTAGTGGTGCTGCTAAGTCAAGACATTCATTGATAAAGTATTTCAATTAGCGGTGCGAGTCTTTATAGTTAATCAGTTACAACTGACGTACATTTGGGCTAAATACCTATAATTACAGTTGTTTCACACCTGAGTCCCTGTTATTGATGTTGTGTAACAAGCAGTCCTGATTGCTGACATCAGCCCACTTAATGTGCCTGCATTTATGTCATAATCAGATAAAATCAAATATAGAGTTAATAGTAAAACTTCTAAAACATAGGGTAAAATCCACTGGCAACATCTTCTAAATGAGCCCTGTTGAAATAGATGGAAAGTATACAGGGGAGAAATAGATTATGCCCACTATCATTTATATATTTGTGAGAAAATGGTGCATATTCAAAATGTTTATTTATATTTTTCAATTTAATGTCACAAGCAAGGGAAGAACATCCAAGAATCTAACAGCCTTTCCCAAGTATTAAAGAATAGACTAAAACCCATTTATCTCTTTTTGTTTTAGCCCCTATCTAACCCCAGGCATTAATGGAATAGTCTAGCATTTGCAAATGACTAATGGAATTGAGAGAGATAACTTTGTTATATGAGTTACTTTAGTGATTTTTTTAAAAACAAATAAATGTATAAACATGGCTAAGGGGCTTGTGAAGGAGATCTCAGAACTAGATAGCCAATTCAGCCCTATTGCATGTAATAATGTTTCTGGGTAGCTTTTCAACAAGGCTTGCCTTTCTGTCACTTATGTTTAAGGACCTGTACTCAGTTAGTTGAGGAACTCCTCAGTTTCCCATGACTGCAGTGATGAAATGGATGACATGGTTTCTCTGGGTCAGTTTGACTGAGTGCATTATTCTTGCTTTTCACTAATGCCTCCAACTTAAGTGAGCAAAGAAAACCTAAATACAGGTTTCCCACAATTGTTCATATGGAGGAGTTGTGTAGTTCAATGACAAAGCACATCTTTTGCATGCAGAAGGTCCTAAGTTCAATCACCAGCTTCTCCATATAGGCCTTGGAAAGATTCCTGCCTGAAGCCTAAGGCTGGAATCCTGGTAGCACACTAGGCCAGCATAACTATGCTGGTGTAGTGCACCACCACACAGAAATTGATTAATTCAATCATTGAAGCCAGAGCCTTGAATATGCAAGACATGAGCCTGGCTGTTAAAGACTAAGGTTTTTGGAAGATCACTTTCATAGGATCAAGCTGACTTGACAACAAATAACAACCAGTGGCAGAGCTGCAGCAGTAGGAAAAAGGCTATAGATACAATGGCCATGAAGGAAGCCAGAAAAAGTCGTAACTGTTGTAAGCTTAGATTGTTGGCTCTGTGTGTCCAGTTTCTCCAGTGCTTGGTTTCTAGGTGGTCCCTCAAAGCAAAGTGTTCTCAGAAGGCTGACCTGAAAAATTACCTATACCACAGGACAAGCCATTTTTCAAGTCAGCCTTCCGAGATTTGCACCTGCTACTGTAACACTAGTAGAAGTATAGTGCACCGAGAGAACTCTGGTTGTAGAAAGCTGCTGCCATCAGTGTTGACTATACGGGGCTAGGTAAGCCAATGGAGCACATGCTCTACAGGACCCATCTCTGGCATCCTCGGGTGGGGGAAAGAAACCTGCTTGAAACGCTGGAGAGTAGCTGCTGGCATCCATGCTGACAATATTGGAACAAATGAACTATGTGTCTGACTCATGGCACCTTTCTGTAGCATGCTTTAGAATGCTACTTTTACTATGTTATTGCTTTTCAACTGATCCAATCTTCTGTGAGGCCCTTCAGAAGCCTTTTTAAAAATTTAATAGTGATGGGTACCAGTAACTTGCAAATAACACCTATTTATATCAGTGGTACATCACAACCTCAAGCAGAGGAGACATGCTTTTTGCTTAAGGTTTCAGTAACCACATGTGTTTAAGTTTTGACATTTGTAGGTGAGGCTCTGAATGGAAAAGAAGCTTCTTGCCAAACAGGACTTTTTTTTTTCTTTTTCCCCCCCTTGATTGCCTGCCTAGATACCTGCCGGTAAACTGGCTCCCTACCTAAGAACCAATGAAGACTTTTCTTATTCTCACAGGTTTAAGGGAACTCACTGCTTATAAAGAAAAGATTTTCAATAGTGTGCTGTACTGTTTTTATTTCTTGTCTTTGTAATGAATATATTTTAAATGGTTTTTTATTCTATAGACAGAATTAGAATAAACAGTCTAATTACATTTTAACAATTTTTGCATGTTTTACCTATATGTGTTTTTATCTGTATCTTTTTAAAAAATTAAGCTGTCTTGAGTTCCAGTTCTGAAGAAAATATGAGAGTTAATATTTCAGAGGAAGGAACTGAACAAACCCCCTCTGAGTATTCCTTGCCTAAGAATCCCTATGAAATTCATGGGGTCATCATAACTTGACAAGTGACTTGAAGGCACAAATAAAATAATTATTCTTTCTTTCTTTTCCTTCCATTTTTGATGAAATGCACCAGGACATTTTAACCTGAGGAAGACCTATAGATTCGAGATTAACTTTGGGAGCCTGATGATCGTGAAGCAACCCCATCATTTAAGTTGCGGAAGTTTAGGGCTGAGTGGGAATGGATTAGACTACAACTCCTATATTTCTGTAAATGTATGCAATACTACTCCAATTCATTTGTTTTAAAGGAAGTAACTTAATCGAAGCGTTATTCATTAGAACTTGATATTCACTGTCAAATGTAGCTTATTTAACAAAAGCTATTCTAGTATTAAAATACTGGGACCTTGGAAAGTGACTTTTCATTCCCATCCCTCAAACTTACGCTGTTCCATTTGTCTTTCTCCTCTTTCACTTTCCAACAACACACAGCAGTCTTTTGTGCTTTAATGTCTTCCTGCAAACCATTAGCAATAAAATACATTTTCATGCAGCTCTTTCCTTTGTTACAGAGGCTGTATCCTCCATAGGAAGGGGTACATCAAACACCCCCGCTTGCATGCTCTCTCAAGCACACCCAGAGCCTCTCCGGTAGGAAGAAAGGTCTTTATTTAAGGTTAAAGAGTCCTCAGCCAAGGAAAACGGCTGCAGTGCAAGCTTCAGTAAGTGCTTTCCGTATATAGGCCTTGGTGAGATTCTGGCAAGTGGTTGCAGGATGAGGGGCCTCAAGGAACACAACAAATCAATAACAAGAATATGTCTGCTAAGAGGTATCACGTGCTTCACTTCAGTTACCCAAGTCCACTATTTACCTGAACACCTTGTCTGGCTTTTCCATTTGCAGAAGGGCTTGTTGCCAGCTCCATTCAAACCTCTGCGGGTTCCCAACTCTGTTGGATGTCCTCCTCAGTGAGGCATCCAAGAAGGGCCTCAGTCTAGCTGTTGCTCTTTTTTCACCACTTTTGCAATCCTTCTCCTGCAAGGCAGCTTCTGCCCCTCAACTCCTTCCCTGCAGAGCTGTTCAGTGTTCTTTTATTGGCCTCCTAGGCTCATGTCACTGCAGAGACTCCAACTGAAGTCTGCGGCTTGTTCTCCTTTCCTCCTGAGACCAAGGAGCTAGGAACAGACAAGGCAGTGCCTCTGGCGAGCCCTACTCTTCCGCATACCCCACCACCACCAAAGGGCACTGCCACATTCTCCAGCGTCCTCTTCCAGTATCTGGCATGAAAAATGATCAGCGTTGGCATGTTCTCAGCCATGTCAGGGAGACACACTAAAGCCATATGGTTGCAATGCAGGATACTTCCTATGGTTCAGCCATTGTAATGGGACATGATCAGTAACTAGAGTAAACAGGGCTGTTCAATAGCTATCCTACTTCCTTTTCTGATTTTTCTGCTAAGTTGCATGTATTGCTTTTGTTTAATTAAACACAATATACTGCAAAGAAGAGGGGAGAGCATATCAGGATAACTGAAAGAGATTTAGTTTACCGTGTGAAACTTTTAATAATCTCTGTTAGCTTTCATTTGTTTGAATTAATCCTCATGAGAGTGAATATATGTAAATAATGTTTATATCACTATAGTGCCAATATGCTGTTTGTATTGGTTTTAATATCAAGAATAATTCAGCTGAGATTAATGATATAAAAGAAGGTGTTGGTGGGGAATATATCACTATTAATACATATGCATATCTCTGCATCCGCCTGGAGACTGAGAATATTTGGCAGAATGCTATGTGAATTAATGTAATGATTTATTAATTGCAGATTAAAATGTGGAATATTAAATTACATGCCCTAGGGAATGGATTCTCCTATATTCTCTTTAACAGAAGAGTTGTTGTGGGAATCAATTCCCAATCAAGTCATAGATATCTTGAGAACCTCACATCTCTCTCAGTCAGCTGAAGCCATCTTATTATTGGAATTTTATCCATTAACTCCCCTATTCCCAAACAGCTCCCTATGTGCCATCCATCTCTGAAAAGCTGAGGTCTGCTTCATATGATGTCTCCTTTTGAACTAGAGCATGTAATAAGACACTATATACTAACTATACCTATTTGATACCTGCAGTTGGAGAATATATGTAGGGTATTTTGTTCAACCAACTTAATGAGACTTTCAGTATCCTGACACTGATACATAACACATATGCAAATCCTGATCATTTTTACGTGCACTAATTTACACAAACTTAGGGCTGAGATAGATTCTTTTAATGTTTGCTTTTCCTGAACCTTTTTGTGCATTAATGTGTGAGAGAGACCATCAGTAAAATCAATGCTATGATGGTTCTCTTTCCAACCAGTACAGAAACTATTCCAGCACAGAACTCTACTGGTTGCTTAATATTATGTGTTACTATATGGATGTGGTTACCAACTACAGAAATCAAGGTGGCACCAATAACTTGTAATATATTTTTAAAGCTTAAATTTACAAAAAGCACTATATGGAAGAAAATGCGAATTGAAATTACCCCTGCACGTGTTTAAATAAAGTGAATTGTCACGTAGCATTCTCACTGGAATATGACAGAAGCTACATAAAGAATGAAAGAACTAAATGCATTAAAAGCACCATTTTTAAACCAAGAACAAATTTTTTTTTCAGGACAAAAATTTGTTTTTATTTTTGACAGGGAACACTAGATATATACTTTTCTGAATGGTATCTTTGTACTGAAACTGAAACATCATGACAATTGAGTACAGCGCTAGTATATATGATCTATTTATGCATGTGGTTATTCTGGGATCCTTAATATTCATGATATCTACAGATGAGAAGCACCATCTTGAGAGAGAAAATCTTTCTCTATGGAAAATAGTATCTCTTCTGAAATGGTGCCTGCCGTGATACATGTGCATATCATATAAAAACAGCCATTGCGTTATCTTTCACCTGTACAGTACTAAATTAATCTTGATTGATACGTAACAAACCGTAGCTTGACTGAATACCATGTTCTGCAATTTCTCAAAATAGTTAAATAGATTTAATTTTAGCTAAATTTGTATTTTTTGTTGTTGTTAAAAGAGAAGGTTTCTGTTTCCTTTGCCCAAAGGTGAGAGTGATAGAAAATGCAAAAACTGAAAATATAAAAACTGGTGAAATCACAAACTATGAACCTTTATTGTTATGTTCCTTCCAGTGAGTTCCAGGCTGTGGTAATGTGCTCAAGATCACCCAGTGCGCTTCCATTGCTGAGCAGAGATTCAAATTCTGATTTCCCAGAGTACTAGTCCAACACTCAGAGCACTACAACACATTGGGAGTAAGTAACACACCAAATGAAAACAAAGTTTTGTTCTAAAATTATGGAATCATAGAATAGATTATGATGTTATGCTTCTTGTAACTGTACCAAATGTCACATCCAAAATCAACCTTCTCCAAGCTGATCCCTCTAGATGTGTTGAACTGCAAATCCACTTCAGGGATGTCCTGGTTCATAATGATGTAAATTACAGTCCAACACAACTGGAAGGCACCAGACTAGAGAAGGTTGGCATGGATGTTGCAACTCTGCGTATCTTGAGGCCTTGTTGCTGATGAAAATAAAGAGACATGGCTAGACACCCTACTCTTGGATTCAAGCTGCAGGAAAGGAGATTCCACCTGAACCTCAGGAAGAACTTCCTGACAGTCAGGGCTGTCCGGCAGTGGAATAGGCTGCCTCGGAGTGTGGTGGAGTCTCCTTCCTTGGAGGTTTTTAAGCAGAGGCTGGATGGCCATCTGTCGGGAGTGCTTTGAGGGTATTCCTGCGTGGCAGGGGGTTGGACTGGATGGCCCGTGTGGTCTCTTCCAACTCTACATTTCTATGATTCTATGACTCTTGATTTTCTGGAATCAGTGTTAGATGAATTAACACAGTGATAAAAGAAACCTCTTTTCAAGGGACACTGGATTGAATCTAGAGGGTGTAGCAATGGCCACCTATTTTGGGGTTTCTAAAGGAGATAGTACGAAGTCACAAAAAGATGTGGCTATCAGTAGTTACTAATTATCATGGTTATCTGCTTTGAGAGGACACATACTTTGCAATACCTTGATGCAAAACAACTGATGTAGGAACTATTCCCATGTATCTTACTTTGGACTTCATGTGGACACCTGCTTGTCTCCTAGTGAAAGCAGCTGGTCTAAATAAACCTTTCATCTGATCTAGCAGGGTCCAAATATTCTTAAATTCCTATGATTTAGTCATGCTCAGATAAAACTTGTGCTCAGGTAAAATCAGCTCTCCATGATTAACACATCCCATTAATTTCAATGATCCTATACCAAATATGACCATATCTGGGTTGCTCACCTCTCATCTATGCAATTTATAAAGAAAGCCCACTCTAATATTGGAATTTGCTTCTTCTTTGGGAAACCATTGATATAATCGGGGTCAGGAGGAGAGAACAGAGAAGGAACACCTGCAAGTTAATTGTGAGAGGGGTACAACTGAAAATGTTACTCAGTTGGCACATGGGATCTGTGTAACTAAGTTTTAGCTTATGTCTTGTGTTCCTTGATTTTGTGATCTGTATAGCTTGCTTTTTTATAATCTATGGTTTTCACACACAAATCTGATTCAGTTCTAAAACAAAATCCCCTTTCCCTGTTTATCCACATGAATTGATTAGACATCACAAAACTAATTGATGAATGCTGCGATCTTACACATGTTTATTTGAAAGTCTTACTGAATTCTTTAGTGCTCATTTTAGAGTAAACATAGATAGCATTATGCTGTGATTTTCTTTTATCTTGGCAATAAGCCATATTTTTATGTATTTTAGAGAAAATGCCTAGCAGAATAATTTCCGTTCACAGCCTTATCTGTCTGAATGGAATTCTGTGCTTAAAAATAAAGAAACATATATGGAGGCCCCACTACATCATATCAAGCTGGGACATTACTTCTGTGTGTACACAAAAATCAGAATTCTGTATCTGTATCTCAAAAAATGGGTGACTCAAGTAACATGCATATAGAATGAACTTGTTCATTCAGAGATTTCTGCCTATATAAATATCCACATTTTGATAAATCCACATTTTGAAAAAATAAATATAAGCTTTCCTATGGCAAACTTGTCCTTTATTCAGGCTACTGCGCTAGAATTGGTATTTCCTAAATACTCTTTTATTCCTAGTTACAGATCACAAATGTTCCCAAAAAAACTCAAAAGCTGTTTCAACCACTATTTTTTATTATTATTGTCCCAGAAGCTTCTTTTTATAACAGTGTTTCCAAAGGAATATTTTGAGGACTGTTTTAATAGATGTATATATAATATAAAAGCACTGAGGTTTTATTAAAACAGCATCAGTATTTGTGGGTGATAATGGAAAGAGAGAGAGACAGAACATAGTCAGGTTGTTTCATTTTTTTTAATGTGAAGAGGCCAATTGCTTGTTCCTTCAAATACACACACAAAATATAAAAAATGAACATATTTTTAAAAACCATATAAATGTGTATAGCTCACTCTCTGAACTGAATATATTTTGGTTCAGAAGTTAAAAATTAAGATGATATAATTTTTCCAGTTGCTCATAGAAATAAACAGATTTCATGCATTAGATGCTAGACATATTCATCTATAACCAAGCCAGAAATGTACTCTCCTCTCCAAATAACAAGCAGATTCATGACGCAAAGTACTTTGTCTCTGAAAGCAGAAGTCCTTATGCTCCCTCCAGCTAATTAATCCCATTCCAAAACCCCATTCACTTTTTGCCAATAAAGGTGGCTCTGTCCAAGATAGCTATGTGCATTTACAACTGAAAGATAGGGCTTTAATAGTATTACCTGATTGATATGAAACAGTAAATAGTTAGCACATAATTGTCACATTTTATTTTCTTCCCCAGGTTAAATAATTCATCTATCTTTAAGTAGGATATTTATTTCCAATAGTATTTTAAATAACTCTGAAACAACGTATAACACAGATTGTAGTGCTTCAGTAAATAAATGTAAAAGGAACTGAAATAAAACTTCAATCTCATTTTTTGAAATGTGGAGATCATTTTTATACTAAACAGGAATTCAGCACTAAGCCTGTTTTGAGGACAATGCACAATATTAAATGAGTTAATACACTGCAACACTTACCTGTATGTTTCAAAATTACTTATTAATCAATAATTAAAACAACTGGAACAATCTAGATGTTATGGATGTGCACCAACAAGACATTTTCAATTTGGGGTAAAAACAACCAAATATATTTGTTTTTTAAGCCTGCGGATTCCAGGAATTAAGGGTACATATTTGAACTAAATGATTTTGTACTGTGTGTAAAATTTGTTATTTCTGCTTTCAGCATCAAAAACATAAAATACAATAGCAACTATGAAGGAACTTCATGGTTTGTGTACAAGGAAAACATCATTTTTGCTATAGAAAGTAGCATTAACAGGGCTTAAGAAATACATCTCTGCTGCAACCAATGGTGATGAACGAGGAGAAGAGGCTCAAACATTCTCTTTGACAGAATTAAATAAAACGGCAATATTTGCTATGTCAAACTTTACTCACTATATATTTAATATAGACCTAATTGATGCAATGTAGCACTTCATTATTTATAATGCATTAACTGGACTATTTTACAGGATGACTTGATAGGAAAAAACAATTATCTTGTAAATAAAAAAAGTAGTGCAATTGCCATAAAATGCACATTGTATACCCACTTTCAAATAGTAGATGTGACTTGATAATATGCAGCTTGATCTGCAGCCTTGTTAATTTTAAAGTACTTGGATTTCAGCCGATTTTGTCCATTTTATTTCATTGGGACTAAATCAACATAAGTAAATCCAGCCACTTTCAGCATAACTAGGGTGTGTGTGGATTGTCTTTTAAGAATAAAGTAGAATCCCAGGCAAATAAGAACACAATCAGGAATGGTCAACGGCTTATTCTGTTCTTTAGCAAAGCATTTCAAAAAACCCTTTCACTTGTTATTGCAAAGATTCATTGTGATGGCTCCAGATTTTGAATGACTAAAATGTTTATCTTCTGGCAGGTTTTCTGCATCAAGCATGTGGGAAATGTTTACTCTAAGGCTCAGTTAGAACACTGCAGTAAGAAATGTTGCAGAACAGCCAATGCTGACTAGAGCTAATTAACTGCAATGCTCCCTTACTTGTTCTCATTTTAAGCAGGACATCGTGTACAATGCCCTTTTTTTAATCTGGCTTTCAATTGATTTTGTTTTCTTTAAACAACAGCTCATGCACACTTTGGGGGTTCCCCAAATTCCAAACAATCTTTTCCTAGCAATTGTTAATAACTCCTGTTACTTGAAAAAAAAAAAGTTTGAGCCATCCATTAAAGTTTAAAAAATTCTCATGTGCAGATTGAAAACTGGCTGCCATGTTCCTTTCGTGCTGTTGTTATTGAATCTGTATAAAGTTTATCTTTTGCAAGGCTGTTTTAGATATTTGTCGAACAGGGTTCTTTCTTGATCAGCCAATATCTAGGTAGAAATCTGAACTATAAAACTACTTTTACTGCAGAAGAATTCTGAGAAATTCCATGAAGTCTTATGGGAAATTCAGTATCACAAATCTGATTTTGCAGAGGAAGAGCAAACCAAAAAACAAAAAAAATGAGAAGCAAATAATAAGGTGGTGCTAGGATCCCTATAGTGTTAGTATTGTATTTACAAACTGTTACTGTGCTTGTTGCATATGTTACCCCTCATCATAAAGACAGTTGCTCCACTGCAAATATATCAAAAATACATTTCATATATTCTATAAATAAACCCATGTCTTAATTATTATACTTATTGGGAAATGCAGTTAGATCTGTTCAGCTCCTTTTCTTTTCACATATTTTAACATACTTTCCAGGCTCTCTACCTCCAAGGGTATAACTGTTGGGTAAGGGATGAGGGCATTGCCCCTCAGTAAGAATTCTGCATGCCAAATGAAATTTTTCCTTCAGCTTCCAAATTATACTTAAGTAAGTGAGTAGGAGACTGGACATCATTCATACATTTGCTGTATTTCATTCCCCTGGTAGTTTTGCCTGCCTCTTTTCTTTGGATGCTTGAACTGTACTTCTAAATGCTGAGCTGACATTTTAAGTTAGAACAATGCTAGAAATCTGGGGACTGAAGGAAAATTTCATAAGAGGGGCAGAATTCTTATTTGGAGAACTCTGCCCACTCCCTGTGACTTCCTTGCCTGCCTGGAGTCTCCAGTCTGGCAATTCTTATCTTGAAACACACATGTAAATCTTTTTTTTTTACTGATATAAAAACTTTCGAAAACAGTTTACAGCTCCTGGGAAGGCTTAGATAAGTATACCAAGACACTATACAAGACCAGTGATCCAAATATAGGCAGTGCAGTTATGTGCCATCATGCTAAACGTTCAACTATACTGAGACATACAGCTTCAAACTGGGAAAGAATGGGGATTTCCAGGTTACAGAATGAAAAATGGTGCCAACTCTAGGTTTTGGAGGGCCTGTGGGGATGTTGCCTTTATCGTGGTACTCCCTCTGAGTCCATTTCTGCACAAGACTGGTATAGCGCTATTATTCCACTTTTCAACATCCTATGGAATCCTGGGGTTTGCAGTTTAGGGAGGGGCCGTCTGGCCCCTCCCTAAACTGCAAACCCCAGGATTCCATAGGATGTTGAAAGTGCAATAATAGTGCGATAACAGCCTCGTGTGGAAATGCCCTGAGTGGACACATGTCCTTCTTACCATGGGATTCATCTTAGGTCTCCATTAATCATGCACACTATGATCAAGATGACTTTCAAGTGCCTTTTCATGATTTGTTGTTGTTAAAAACCATCAAGTCAACTTTGACCTATGGGAACCCAATGAATGGGAGACTTGCAAATCTCCTTATTATCAGCAGCCCTGCTCAGGTCTTGCAGACTCAGAGACATGGCTTTCTTGATTTGAGCCTACCCATTTATAATGCGGTCTTCCTCTTTTCCTATTGTCTTTTAGTTTACCAGGCATTATTGTTTTTTTCCAGTGAGTCATGTCTTCTTATGATATGTCCAAAATACAACAGTCTCAGTTTAGTCACCTTGGCTTCTAGGGAGAGTTCAGACTTGTTGGGAGTTCGAGTTTCCCAGGCTGTTAGCCCTATTGGAAAATTCTATGAAAGCTAAAACTGTTAGGAATCAGCCTTTCTTTAGCAGAGTAGCAGAAAAAGCATGCCCAAATGTCTGTGTGGCTTCCCTGAACTGAAACTGATTGAGAAAACAAAACAAGGCAGGCAGTTGCATGTTACAAACTTAGAAAAGTTTACTGATGGCCTTTGCATTTACATATGCATTGGGGAACCTACATCCTAACTAGCTGATGAATAGATCTGTAGTAGCTTTCTTCTTAAATCACCATCTTCTTGATGGAGATGTGAAGTATGGTCGGAGAGAAAGAAGAAGAAGCAAAAATGGAGGAGAAGAGAGGAGGAGGGTCTTCTGTAAGACTGATTACCCTAGGAACTATCCGGGATCACATGATCTGGTCACCTGAACACCAAAGGCATTTATGATCATGCATTTAAATGACACAAGGACAAATGGTGAGGCTGTAGGTGAGAAGAGAGAAGGCTTTGGCAAACAAAGGAAAAGAATCCCTATGCTATCTAAGTCTCATTTGCCCTAAAACAAGTTTGGGGGAGGGGAGAGAGAGAATGCTGGAATTTTTCCAGCAAGGCTCAGTTTGCTGTAGGACCCATTTATGTATCTTTTTAGCAGTCCATGGCATTTGCAGAACTCTTACCAGCACCACATTTCAAATGAGTTTATTTTCTTCCAGTCAGCATTCATCACTGACCAGCTTTCACAACCATACATTGAAACTGAAAATGTGATGGCACCAACAATCCTGACTTTAGTTTTCAATTATATATCTTTACAGTTCAGAATCTTGTCTAGTTCCTTCATAGTTGCCATTCCAGGTCTTAGTCTTCTTCTGATTTTTTGATTACAGTCTCCATTCTGATTAATAGCTGAGCCAAGGTATGGAAAATCTTGAACTATTTCAATGCCTTCATCATCTGTTTTGAAGTTATGTAACTTATGTGTGGTCATTATTTTTGTTTTCTTAATGTTCAACTACAGATCTACCTTTGCACTTTCTTCCTTGACTTTCTCCATAATCATTCCAACCTTTGCCATTTTCTGCTAGTAGTATGATGTCCTCTGCATATCTTAAATTGCTGATGTTCCTTCCTTCAATTTTCATGCCTCCTTCCTCAGAATCTAATCTTGCTTTATGTATGATGTGGTCATCATGCAAGTTAAACAAATAGGGTGATAAAATGCAGCCTTACCTGATCCCTTTGCCAATTGGAAAACATTTTTCTTCTTCATGTTTTGTCCTGATGGTAGCCTCTTGTTCTCAGTACAGGCTACACATCAGGACAGTCAAATATTGTGGCACACCCATTTCTTTAAAAGCTACCCATAGTTTGCTATAAGACTTTGCTATAATCTATACAGTTCCAGCTGATTTTCTTTTGGAATTCTTTAGTATGCCCCATTATGCAAGGTATGTTTGCAATATAATCACTAGTATATCTTTCTTTCCTGAACCCAGCTTGGATATCTGGCATTTCTTGCTCCATATATGGTGAAAGCCTTTGTTATAGAATTTTGAGCAGCACTTTGTTTGCATGGGAAATTAATGCAGTGGTCCTCTGGTTACTTTAATCCCTGGGTCCCCTTTCTTGGTACTGGAATGTATGTTGTTTCCATTTTGTGTATAGCCACTCTTTTGTTTTCTATATTTGTTGAAAGATTTTAGTTAAAACTAGAGTCTGTCTCCATGGCTTGAAGCAGCTTTATTCGTATGCCATCTGTTCCTGGTGATACATTTCTCCCAAACACTCTGAATGCAGCTTCTACTTTACTTTCTAAAATTGGAGGTTCATCTTGATATGGGTCTTCCTTGAATGAATCTATCATCCTTTCATCTTTTTTTTAATCTAGATTTCCATATATTGTTTCCATTGTCTTTTTGTTTCTCCTTTGTCATGTAGGGTGTTTTCCTGCTGGTCGTAGAGCATCGCCACTCTTCGTTTAAATTTCCCTTTGATTTCTCGATCTTATGGAAAAGGTCTCTTGTTCTTCTTTTTTTTTGCCATCTTCTATTTCTCTGCATTGATTGTTATAATAGTTTGCCTTGTCCTTGTGCACAAGTTGCATTCAGGTTGAATTCACGATCCTGACCCTGTTTCTGTCACCTTTTATTTTTGCATTTAATCTGTTCTAAACTGCTTGAAGAGTTTTATCTGTCATCCATTGAGGCTTCTCTTTGTTTTTGTCCTACAGATAGTGTCTTTTTACATTTCTACCTGACAATGTTCGTGGCTTCAGTCCAGAGTTCTTCTGGCTGCTGGTCAACTCGGCTTAATAGTGCAAATCTATTTTTACATTCTCTTTAAATTCTATAGCAGTGTTCTTCAGGTTGTATTTTGACACAATGGTTGGTTTAGTGTTCTTCTTTGCTTTACCCTAGTTTTTTATATCAGTAGTTCATAGTCTCTGCCACAATCTGATCCTGATCTTGTTTTTGCAGAGAGAATGAAACTTCTCTATTTTCTGCTTTCAGTTGTGTAATCTGTCTATGTTGGCTATCAGGTGACATCCGTATGTACAGTCACGTCTTTGGTTGCTTGAAGAATGTGTTTGTGATGAATAAACTGTTGGCCTCACAAAATTTGGTCAGTCACTCTTCTGCTTTCTTTTCTTGATCCTGAGCCAAATTTTCCAATAATCTTTGATTCTGCTGTTTCCTACTTTTGCATTCCAATTGCTTGTGTTTAACAAGAAGACCTGTTCTGATGTATAATCAATTTCCTCCTCTACTCCAGCTTAAAATCTTTCAGTTTCTTCTTCTTCTGCCTTGGAGCATAAACTTGGAAAATGGCTATATTAATGGGTTTTCCCTGAAGTCTTATCAATATGATTTGGTCAGACTTTGCATTTTATCATCTGACTGCTTTTGCTACATCTCTCCTCACTATTAATGCCTTTCTCCTTAGATTTTCATTTCCTGAGTAAAACAGCATGTAATTATCTGGGTCCTGGGTCAAAATGGGCCATTCCTCTCCACTTTTGCTCACTCACCCCAAGTATTGAAATGTTATAGTTCCATTACTTGCTTTACTATGTCTGTCTTCCCTTGTTTCATGCTTCTGACAGCCCATGTTCCTGTAATATGTGTTGTGCAGCTTTGCGCTTTCCTTTTGCCTCTGAGCATATCAACAGCTGAATGTCCTTTCAGCTTGAGTCCAATTGCATCATTAGTTACAACATTACTCATATTTGTCCTTTACTGTCCACCAGTAGCTTGTTGAGTGCCATCCAACCTGGGAGTTTCATCTTCTGGCACTATCTCTTGTTTCATTTTGGATTCTCATCATACCCTTGACTAATTCACTTTTGAACGTAGTCTTCCACAGAGCTCTTTGTGGTCCACTGTTCTTTTGTTTACTGTTTTTATATATTTGATCCAGCAAGAAAGTTAATTAGCCATCTCAGAAACTCTGAGTCAAGGGCAGTATATGAATCTCAAAATAAATAAAATAATTATTTGGTGGCATCTTACAAAACAGTACAGTATTTCATCTGCCTGTTGTTGTATGCCTTCAGGTTGTTTCCAATTTGTGGCAACCCTAAGGCAAACCTATCACGAGGTTTTCTTGGCAAGTTGTGTTCAGAGTGGGTTTGCCTTTGCCTCTCTCTGAGGTGGAGAGAATATAACTTGCCCAAAGGCACTCAGTGGGTTTCCATGGCCAAGCAGGGATTCAAACCTAGAGTCTTCGTCCAGTGCTCAAACCACTACCACACACTGCCTATCCAGTTCTTATCCGTCATTTCCTTGGCTGAAGTTGGGGCTATTTGAATCAATATATGAATCTTCAGAATTTCAAATGTGCTGCTGATGTAATTATGAGTTTGTATATCTGGTAATAAATTAGGCACAATTTTTTGCTGACTTTAGCTATAAGTACAGTCATCCCTCCACATTCACTAGGGTTAGGGGCACAGGACCCTCATGAAAATGGAAAACCCGTGAATAACTCTAGGCCCTCCCAAACCATATTTAACACATGAAAGAGTATGATCACCATATTCAACCTACTGTGGATTCCTTTGAGGCATCAGGGTTCCTCCACAAGGCAGAAGTGGGTGGCTGGTGGGGCTTACTACCACCTCCACTTCTGCCCCACACCAGTTTTAATAGGGAGTTGCGAGCCTCTTTTGCAGTTTCTCAGTCTCAGGAGGCTTGCAGTTCCTATTAACAATGGCATAGGAGGCAGCAGAGGTGACAGCAAATAATCCGTGAATAATGAAATCCACAAAAGTGAAACCCACAAATGTGGAGGGCTGACTATACTTCTAAGCCAAAAAATGAATCCAATAACTTCACTTATTGTTTACACTTCTGTGCCTTGTGTATGCAACTGTGTAGGCTGGGAAAATAGCATAGATCCCAAAAGAGCCCTCTTTCTTCAATTCCCATGCTTCCAAAAGCATGAATACATTGTTTGCTGGCTCATGGCAAGGAGTGGTACAACTGGATGCGTTTATCAAGATACATGGTTCTTCCATGCTCATGGTTCCTGCAATGTGATATATGTGCACATCTCTGAGGACCCACAAGTAAACTTGTGTCCTAGGTTGTATTGCTTGTGCCTCATTTAACAACATGTATAAGTGTCATAGTTAAAACTGGTGTTAAAATAGCAAAGGAGCAGAGGGCAATGATTCAGAAAAGGGCTTGGATTTAAAAGTAGTCCCAAACCTGTATCTGTCCCAATATTACTTTTCACTCTCGGCCTAAGTATCATAGCTTTGAAAGAATTGCCTTGCTTCTGGTACTTAATATCTTGGTTTTCTGAATAAAACTTTCAGCTGCTTGCTATGCATCTGCAGACATCTTAATGTCTGCCTCCTCCTGTGTGAACCTGCCCAGGGCTTGTGTTCATCATCTGAGGCCTTGATTAAAGATATTATAGGTTGTGATCTCCCATGAGGCCTAGTCACAGTTCTTCTATGTGAATTAGAAATAAAAATAGAAGAGTCTGCTCTGGATTTTTAAAAATAAGTCTGATATATGCTGCTAAGTGTTGCAGCTAATTGGTAAATATTAAAACTATTATTTTTAACACTTTTTAATGCTTTCCAGTTAGCTGCAACAAATTCAACCTGCTATTATATGTGGCCTAAATACCCTAAAGGCACCAGATCCTGTCTGATCTTGGAAGCTAAAGAAGGTTAGCCCTGGTTAGTACTTGGGTGGGAAATAGCCAATGCATACTAGGTTTGTAAGCTATATTTCAGGGGGAAGAACTGGCAAAACCACCTCTGAGTATTCCTTGCCTAGGAAAACTCTATGAAATTCATTGGATTGACAGGTGACTTGAAGACATACACACACAAAAAAAACCCTGTTATTTCTGATTGCTATATGAAGCTGCCAGATGATTAAAAGGATGGAATTTCCTAGCTACATGTGAGTCAGAAATGGCCATCAGCTAGCTGGTAAGTTCAGAAATATTTCCTCTACTATTTGAATTACATGTACCACAACAACATTCATTCATTCGTCTTGTCTTCATTATTGTAAATCAAGATGTGCTTATTGTATTGCACAATGATTTTAAATTATTTTTAATCAACTGCAGAAATTCCACAGAATTGCCAAATAAAAGCATAACACAGAGGCTTCATTGTATCCAGAAATGAAGAACATCTATTCAACTGTCTCTTTACAATAGCATTCTATGTATATTTCCTCAGAGATGAATTACATTGTGTTCAAAGGGTCTTTTTCTTTAGTTAAATGTGTTTATAACTGCAGTGTCAGTCCCTCTGTAAATAACCAAGCCATGTTATGGAGCATATTCTGATGAATTCTGTGTCCTTAGTATCTTGACATCTGTACTTGAAATTCCCCCGCCTTAGGTCCTCACACCCACAAAAAAATCCCAAGGACTTTATTTGCACATTTGCAGATTGTTTTTTTCACTCACGAATTAATCTCAAAGAGGCTAACAATATCATACTGCAATTGAGATTAAATGTGTGTTGTTAACGTGACTTCAGATCTGACTTACCGTCCTTATCGTCCATAAAAGTTTCCTGCAAGATTTCTTCAGGGGCATTTACCATAGCTTCCACTGAGGCTGAGAAAGTGTGACTTGCCCATGGTCACTCATGGATTCAAACGCTGGTGTCCTGAAGTCCTACCCCAACATTCAAATCATTAAACTAAGCTGCTCTCTTTACACATATGTGTACATGTAAAGTAAATGAGAACCTTAGAAAGTTACTTTTAGTAACTTAATAATTATAGCAGCATGTTAAAACTAATAACAGAACCAAATCTTGATTATGAATTCCTGTTTATTACATACTTCTTTCATTAGCAAGATTTATATCCTGCCTTTCCATATAATGCTCTGATTTTATCTCCCCCACTCCAGTTCAGTTTTGGTAAAAAAACACGATCATGGAAAATCTTACTTGGCTTGAATTTCCTGCTTTTCATTTTACTCATGAGGTATATGAGAATCAACATGGTGTATTGGTTTGACCATTGGACTACAACTCTGGAGCACAGGGTTCAAAACCCCACCTGGCCACAGAAACCTTGAGCGAGTCACATACTCTCAGTTTCAGAGGATGTCAAAGGCAAACCCACTCTGAACAAATCTTACCAAGAAAAACAGGGATAGGGTTGCCTAAGGGTTACCATAAGTCATAAATGACTAGCAGGCACACAAGAATATGTAATCCTTCATGTATTTTTGTTTGTTCAATCATGGCTGTCAAAATTTACTATAAAGAGAACAGCATATTGTGTGCAATATTAAGCTTGGTTACCAAGCGTTATTAATGGAATTGTACAATCAGGGGAAGGGCCAGATAAGTGCAGAGCCAAAGCAAAACTAATGCTGAGGCACAAGGTCTAGATCTGAATGTGAGATGGAATGAAAACATGATCAGCTCAAGAACTAACAAATAGACCAGAGTTTGCAATGGAAATTAATACCAAATGCAAATCATTATGTGCAAGTACAAGAGTTTTGGTCTGTCTGCCTGCATTTGGGAAAACAAATAAGTTACAAAGTAATGTTAGAAAAATAAGAACAAGGCCTGTAAATACCTGCATCAGAACCAAAAATCCCTACCTTTCCCTGTGTATGCTTCTGTAAAGGAAGGAACTGGTTTAAACTTAACTTCAGATATTGTAATGTAGAACTTAGGGGACTTTCACACTACACAACTATAGCACTGTTATTCCATTTTAACTACCATAGCAACATCTTATGGTATCCAAGGATTTATAGTTTTGTGAGACACTAGAGATCTTTACAGGAGAATTCTAAATACTCCTCTGTAAACTACAAATCCCAGAATTTCATAGGGTGTTGTCATGGCAGTTAAAGTGGAATCATAGTGCAATAATTACATAGTGTGAAATGGCCCTTAAAGTCATAGGAGTAAAGGTGGAAACACATTACAGACAAAGTGACAGCAAGGCAACAAAAGTGTGAACAGAAAAATGGTGTGCAAAGCTGCCACCAGCCATGGATATTGTGGGTAAGGTTGGGGGATCCTTCAGCAGGAAAGGGATCCTCTCTAGATTTGTGCTGCTACTGATCACCCACTCTTGCCAAAGATGCTCTAAGGAAGCAAGATGGCATACATACTACCTGCCTATCTGGTGCCACACATTTCAACATAGCATACAGCTACATAGTGAAGAGGAGATGAAGTTAAGCACCAGCCAGCAAATAAGAAGAAATAAGAATGTATTGCTCATAATTAGTCACACTAAGCAGCGAGGCTGGCCCAAAGCTTGAATAGCGTGGATAGAATAGTGTCCTCTACTTGACCTGAAATGAACGGGTGTAAGAGATGCATGACATACACCAATCTAGCACACCATTTTGCTCTCTCGCACACACATGCTTGCCTGATCTCTAACACCCTACAGCTACTCCTGACCCCGTCATGACCTACCTGAGGCACATGCCACACTTTGTCTCATGCTAGGGCTGGTCCTGTCATCCTGCCAAAAGCAAGATTGCCTGCCTTGTCCAAGGCCATGAAGGACCAGTAGCACAACTGTTGGGAATTAGAGTTTCGCAGGGTATTGACCCTATTGGGAAATTCTATGAAAGCTAAAAACTGTAAGGAATCAACCTC
This sequence comes from Cyclura pinguis, assembly GCA_030412105.1. Lineage (NCBI taxonomy): Eukaryota > Metazoa > Chordata > Lepidosauria > Squamata > Iguanidae > Cyclura > Cyclura pinguis. Next base: position 344,374,818 of record CM059599.1, read on the forward strand.
CTTTTAGCAAATTAGCAGAAAAAACATGTTTAAATTTGTATGTGTGGCTTTTCTGATCTGAAACTGAGGAAACAAAACAAATGCAGACAGTTTCAGGTTACAAACTTAGAAAAGTTTATAATGGCTTCTACATTTACATATACATTGGGGAGCCTACATCCTAATTAGCTAATGAATAGTAGTAGCTTCATTCCTAACTCACCATCTTCTGATGGAGGTTGGAAGCATAGTCGGAGAGGAGGAAGAGAAAGCAAAAAAATGGAGAAGAAGAGAGCTCTGAGAAGGAGGCTCTTTCTTTTGTAAGACTGATGACCCAAGCAACAAACTGACATCACATGATCTGATCACCGATGCACCAAAGATATTTATGATCGTGCAATTAAATGACAGAAAGACAAATGGTGGAGCTTTGGCATGCAAAAGAGAAAGGAAGCTCTATAGCTATGCCCACTTGCTCTAAGAACAAGATGCGGGAGAGAGAGAATGCTGGAATGTTTCCAACAACAACACAAATCTAGCTTAAATGGTAGCGGATCCAGTAGCTGTACTTGCTGTCTTCCCCCACTGCTGCCATGATATCTAAGTAAAACGTCCGCTGGATCTTGAGCAGGAACTCTTCCTTCCAGGCAGAAGATGTTGAGGGCAGCAGGACAAGAAGGGCCTAGTGGACAATGATGGAAAGGGGTTTCCTTTCATCCTGTACCTGTATACTGTGTCTCTCAATTGCTAGTGGTTGATGAAGGCCATAGTACATGATTTAGTCTGTCAAAGTTCCATTGTCTTTGCTGCAGCAGGCTAAAGTGGTTCCCTTCTGCCTATTTAGGTAGGGGTACTCATCATTCAAAGTGCATTTCAGTATCAAGCAACCAAATTGTGCACACACTTCATACACACATGTTTGGGAAAAGCAGTAGGTAGAACGTTTAATAGGCAGAAAGTTGAAGTTCTGAATACGCTGAAGCTCCAGAACTTATTAAAAGTCTGGTAAGTTTGCCTTGGGACAGGGAGGGGATGAAGAAAGTTCTGTCATTCATGCTATTAAGTGGTGCAATCTGGAAGGACAACGACATCATTCCCCCCACCAAGTAGCTGTGGCCCTGAGTCTCACTGATATACATCTTTTATACTTAAATTTTATTAGATTATTAAATGAATAATAGAAGTACACAAAAAAGGTTCTCATTTACATGCTATGAAATTCCGATATAACAAAGCAGGAAAAATAAAAACACAAGAAGAGAAAAGCAACAATACTAATAATAAGTTCATATAAAAGCTGACCATTTGTGCGTTTTGTCTGTACATCATTCTTTCAAATGTTGCAAGCACTGTTAGATCTTCTATCCACAAGTGGAGGAAAGTTATCTTCCCAATATTGAAGTATCAATATTTTAGCAGTCAAAAGGGAGCAAAAAATGCACTTCTGCAGGCCTTTTGTTTGTTTCCAAGATGCAGATAAACAATTAAAAGAACATGCACATCAATAAATATTAAAGAGCTTACCAGTACCAAGTTGCCTGCCTAATTATTTCCACCCAAAATAAGGCAAATATGAGACAGCTCCAAAACATATGTGTTAAGGAGGCATTAGTGGTATTACATCTCCAATAATTTGTTGATTTTGATAATCCTTTCTATAGAAGATGCTGTGGTGACCAATATACCTGCAACAGCAATTTCTGCTATATAAGACGTACTGGTAGTGGAAGGCCTATACCCGTATCCATCTATACCCATATACCCATACGTGTTATACATATTGAAACAGTTAACCATTGATTAGCCAGAAATGAGCATTCTAATTCCTTATTCCATTCCTGATATAAAGCTCACATCATTTATTGAGAACAGAAATGTATACATAGTTGATTTAGGTACATGGTCATCCACAATTAATGTTTATAATAGTAAGGGAATCTCAGGAACACTTAGGGATGCAGCACCAAATCTGGACAGTAGGAAATATTTCTGGTTATAAATATTGCCGTTCAATCAACAGAGATAAGTTACACTGTTCTTGTAACATTGAAAAGGGCAGAGACTCATCAGACCCACTAAGTATTTGATTTAACGTAACAATCCCATTACCTACCCATTCCTTCCATGAACACGTTTTCTTATCTTCAAATGCAGTTTCTCCCATAAAGTTAATTTGGCCTGAGCACATGGATCAAACTGTAGTTGCTAGGACAATATTTGCCACACAGTTCTAAGGTCTGAAAGTCTAAGGTCTGAAATTATTTGCAAAGTAATGTCTTTTTTAATAAAATAAGACCCAAGTGCTATCCATTAAATAAAGGTGCCAATAATGAAGATTCCGAGACTGACCATGATGGGCTACTCATTCTAAGTGTAGAAGACCAAGAATAAATGCAAAGTAAGAAATATGCACAGTGGTGTGTCAGAAGATCTGGAAGACCAAATCCTCCTCCTTTAAATTGAAATTTGTATCCTTTTTGAAAAACTGAAATTCTAGGAGGAGATAAGCCCCCCCCCCAAATATTTCTAAAAAGTTTAGTTTTTGAAAATACGTGCAAGGTATAAGGGGACAATGTCATGCGTTACATAAACAATTCTAGGAATAATGTTCAAATTTTAATCATGTTTACTCCACAAACTCAGCTTTGATCCTGCACATTTCATCTGATATTTTTTATTAACTTCTTTATATTCAGCTTAATCATTTCAGATACATCATTAGAAATGATTATATATACCCAGATAAGTAATAGAATTTGGGCAATGCCACTCTTTAAATACACTGAAGTCCATCTTATCTCATACTGATAGTATTTCTGATTTAGACCAGTTAATTGAATACCTGAGTATTTTACCAAAATTATTAATCTGTCGCACGAAGGCTGGGTTTGACTGCTGGGGCTTATCAATAAACAGCAAAATAGCATCTGCAAAAAGAACATTTTTAAATTATAAACCAACATGCACAAATCCATTAATAATGGGATTTTGTGTTCTAAACTAAAATTAACTTTTCCTAGAGACAGTGGACATCCCTGCTTTATGCCTTATTTTATTGAAAATAAAGAAGAAAAAAAGGTTATGGGTCATAACTCACACCCTCAGGGGTGAACATAAAATTTTTATCCATTTCCGAAATATTTTACGAAATCCTGAATTAACCAATGCAGTAAACATGAATGACCAGTAAATTTTATCAGTGGGATGTACAACTGGGTAAACTTGCCTTAATTCACTTCTGTGTTGTAGATTATTGTTAAAGCAGAGCAGCAAGAGCAGTTTAGCATGAAGCCATCTATAACTGAGGGGGGTGTGGGTGTGGATGTGTATTACACATATTACTAATTCACCTGTCAATGACATTTCTCAGTCCTTTAATATTTTATTGCTCATAATGAAATCCACATTTCTAGTCAAGGAGCAAGTTGCAAATACGGCACTGACCGTTTCTGAGATGGATATATTTCATCCTAGTAATCAATTGCTGAAAGTAGAGGAAAGGGAGGTACGTAGTTTATGGAGCTGTTTTTGTTTCCAGACAGTAAAGCCAAAGACTCTGCATGATCTAAAGAAAAGGCTGGAGAGTGGAGAATAATGGGAGAGGCTGCCTTCATAAAAGAAAATCTTCATACATAGTGTCAGTGATCAAAGTCCATCAAGTAGGTGAAGAGACTAGTGCATCTGTCATTTCCACTGAGGTGGATAAGTTTCCCATTCTCCACTTCCAGATAGCATGTAACCAAGCAAAATGTAAACAGTGTCAACTGCTGTCACCATTTCATCAGCAGCATGATGGTGTGATCCATATAAAATGGTTACAGGTCACCGCTGATCCTATCCATCTTTCTCTTCTCTGTCTCTTGCCTCTATTATTGTCTTAAAGGGCTTATATTTGCTTTTCTGTGATGTTCCTTGGGACTTAGCATGCGTACTACCACATGCTGGTCTCTGAAAGGAGAGGCTATCCCCACCCTCCACGGTGTCTGTTAACTGGAGAACAATGGATATTATATTTCCCCAACCTGGTACCCTCCAGAACTCCCAAAAGCACCCAAACAACTCCTAGGAGTTGAAGTCCAACACAGAGTTTGGAAATTTACTTTCTAAAAATAACGTATTGTAACACTCATTGCACAGCTCCCAAAACTAATTGTGTGTGTGTGTGTGTGTGTGTGTGTGTGTGTGTGTGTGTGGTTGGTTGGTTACTGGGAAGAGAACATCTTCAAAATTGTTATAAAACTTGGGAAAAACACCTGTTCAAAATCCTGTAAAAATGTCATTTAAAAGTAAATGAAAACTAGCTAGTCCTCTGTACACCAGTCCTCTCTTACCTTAATGTCCTTGCCACTAATTAATTTTTTAAATGCAATTTTCATTTACATTTCATTACCAGAAAAAGGTTACTTGCTACAGGTTAGCTACTTCACTTGTCACTTGCTATTTTGGAGAATTTACTCCAGTGAATAGTGGAGGGCACTGAATTGGAAAAAAATTATGTATATATACATCCTACCTAAGAACAACTATGTGTCATCTTGGACTTCCTGGAACGATTTTGCTCAAACTTGTTTATGTCTGGGAGTTGAAACCCAACATCATCTGTTGAGCCGGGTATAGGAACTACTGCCCTGGAATAGACGTTGATTCCTGTAGAAATTATGAGAGCCTGATCAGTTTTGCATTGGAGATAATAACTTTATCTCCTATCCTTTCCAGCTCTCCAGATATTGTTGCCCTATAGTCCCAACAGACCTAGCCAGCACAGCCAGTGCTGACGTTGCACCCCAACAACATTCGAAGGGCCTCATTTGTTTATCCATATCCTTCACCCTCTACCCCAGGGGTGTCAAACTCAATTTCATCTTTGGCCACTTCAGCATTATGGTTGCCCTCAAAGGGCCGGTTGTATCTGTAAGACTATATAAATGTATCTACTCTTTTATCATATTAAATAATTGCCTCTGCATTTGATTATTACTGGTTTTAGAAATAACTAGCTCTGAAACTAGAAGTCTAGGAAAAATAATGGCAAGCAGATATTCAAGTGTACAATTATTGTACAATTTATTGAAAAATGAGTTTTGAAAACAGGAAGTTATTTTTTTTAATCATCAGACAAATATTACCAAACACTGTCTATTACATTAACTTTGTTTAATGTTTTGGTCCCAGTTGAGACCCCCTCTGTGGCTCTTTCTGCCCCCCACCCCTCTCTGTACCTGGTGAGCCCAATCCGCACATTGTGGGCCCCATCTGCCAGTATTCTGAAGAGGGGCCTAGCAGCCAGCACTCGTGATCTACTTCTACTTCTAACTGCTCCTCTGTCCAACTCTTGCAAGCCACATGGAACGTTTCCATGGTAACCTGTGGCAATATTCTGGTGGTGAGACTTGGACAGAGGAGCAGTCAGAAGTAGAAGTAGATCGTAAGTGCTGGTTGCTGAGTCCCTCTTCAGAATACTGGCGGTTGGGGCCCACAGTGTGGGGAATGGGTTCGCCAGGTGGGGGGAGTGCCACAGCTGCAGGAGAGGTGCAAGGGCCACATGAAATGGCCTGGCAGGCCAGATTTGGCCCATGGGCCTTGTGTTTGACACATGTGCTCTACCCCCTCCCCTTCCACTGATTCTGTCTCCAACTCGACTGCTTTACTGATCATCTTCAGTCCCACACTCTTCTGCCTTGACTTCATAGCATCTCATTCATTCCCTCACCCTTTCTCTTTCTTTCTCTATTTGTCATCTTTAGGTCTCAATGAGATATTGCACGCAAACATAGATAATTCCTCATTTAATTGTAATTGACAGAGACAACAATATCATCTGTCACCTCCCTCAGGCTTCTCTGTCTGCTTGAACTTCAGTCCACACAACTCTGGGGAGAGGGAATGGATTTTTCCTAGCAACAATATACTGTTGTGCATTATTGCAAAGTATTTGGTGTGGCTTGATTTTAAATGGGCAATTAAGACCACTCCGTTTTACAAAAGACCTTCTCATGGTGGAACTGGTTTGCTGACATGGATAAGCATAGTTATTGGCATTTTGGGATTTCCTGTGAGGATATGGCTGCCATGAAGAGCTACCACAGGACGTGCACCTTCTTTAAACAACAGCTACAACTCAGATCTAATCATTCCCTGTATTTTCATATCAGACATGATTGTTGTCCTTTCAATAGCCGAAAAGCACCACTCACACAAAAGAGGTGAAACATAGCATCCTTACAGGGTATCACTTCTGCAGTGTACTTATACACTAGAGTACCCCCCCCAAAAAAATGGTTCAATGAAGTCTTGAGAGTGTTCAGAATTCAGAATGCTATCTATGTGCTCATGAAAGGCAAGGAGTAAGACCAAATGGAGTAGGAATGGTCTGGACATGAATATTAAAAAGAAGAATGTCACACTGCAACATCCTGTTGCAGGTTCCACACATGGCCGTATCTGAATACTCCTTTTTTGATGGAGATGGTGTGCTTTCAAGTTATTGCTGACTTATGTTGACCCTAAAGCCACCCTGTTAAGGGGTTTTCTTGGCAAGATTTGTTCAGAAGGGGTTTGCCTTTGCCTTTCTCTGAGGCTGAGAGAGTGTGACTTGCCCAAGGTCACCCAGTGGGTTTTCATGGCTGAACCTCGATCTCCAGAGTTGTAGTCCAATGCTCAAACCACTACCCTATGCTGGCTTGTACCACTGGTTAAATATTGTGCCAGTGCTCCATTTTGTGGCATGCTGTTTATTTCTGCTTAACCATTATTATTGTTATTATTATATTTATTTAGTTCCATCCTTTTCTGAGTTTAGGACTCAAAGCAGCTTACAACACATATTTTATAATTCCCAAAATATAAAAGTTAAGAATTAGATTATTTTAAAAAACAGTTAAAAACATAAACCATAAATACCACAACAAGAACAACAAGTAGAAAATCCATCAAGTGGCACAAGGCTCCTGCCACCTAAACAATCAGTCCTCAAGGGCCTGTCGAAACAGAAATTTTTTTATTCGTCTGCAGAAAGAAAGTAGGCAAGGTGCCAGTCTAACTTCTCTGGAGAGAAAGTTCCAGAACCAGGGGGCAGCCACTGTGAAGGCCCTCTCCTATGTCCTTACCAGAGGTATCTGTGAAAGTGGTAAGAGAGCCTTGGTGGCGCAGTAGTTAAATGCTAGTACTGCAGCCACAAGATTGTGAGTTCAAACCTGCTGGGCTCCAGGTTGACTCGCATCCTTACATCCTTCTGCAGGTCAGTAGAATGAGTACCCAGCTTGTTAGGGGCAATTAGCTAAGACACTGTAAACTGCTTAGAGAGCACTTGGCTGATAAGCAGTATAGCAGTACACATGCTATTGCTATTGCTAAGAGAGAGAGAGAGAGAGAGAGAGAGAGAGAAAGGCTTCTCCAAAAGATCTCAAAGGTTCATATGGGAGAATTGCTGTTGTTGTGTGCCATCAAGTTGTTTTTGACTTACGGATATCCTAAGGTGATTCCTATCACAGATCTCTCTGGGGCTGAGCGTATGTGATGCACCCAAGGTTTCCCAGTGGGTTTCCATGACTGAGCAGGGAATCAAACCCTGGGTCTCCAGGGTCCTAGTTCAATGCTTAGGACCACTACACCATATTGGTTCTATGATCCTCCAAAGAATCAGGACCTGAGCCCTGACCTTCCTAAGACTGAAATCCTATCTACGCTTAGTGTATGTATATGTGTGTGTGTGTGTGTGTGTGTGTGTGTATACACATAGTGTGCATGTGTATATATATAGGCACACACACACGTGTGTGTGTGTGTATGCGTGTATCTTTTTATTATTATTCCAATTTTAACCTGGTCTTTCTATTTTACATCATCCAAATAAAGGAAAGCAACTAACAAGCCAGGAATCCATAAAGCAACAAGAAAACATCCTCAATGAAACTATGCAGCAACAGTTTGCAAAGCAAAGGGGCAACAGCCCAATCTTATTTAGTCACACTGAGCAGGAAAGACCCACCAACCTAAAAGTCTGCAGGGCCCCTCCAGAAAGAGCAGCGGTGGAACTGAGGGAGTAAGAAGCAAGTTTCATTGAACACTCTTATTTATGGATAAAGACGCACAGACCCACCAAGTTTTGAGGCAGTTTCTCTGTGCTGCCTCCCTCTTCCTCACCTTCTTTCCTTCCAATAGGGTTGCCTGTTAAAATAAGACACAGGACTTCTATATCTTTATTGGCTGTGTAGAAGAGGGATTTTCAGTAAGCATTGCTTACATGACAAGAAACATCTGCTGTAAGTCCCTCTTCTTCATTGTTCTTGTATGCAACCTTCTTCTATACAACTATTAAAAGCAGCCAGCCATGTCCCTTTTATCACCAGGAAACCCTTCTCCCAGTTATGTCTAAACTCTTGGAAAGCATGCCCTAAATTCTGCCCCAAATTCTTTGATCTTTCAGTTTGTCTATTCGACTAGTACTCCACCTTTTCCCCAAAACTGAGATTCAGAGATGCTCATAGCAAGACTAAAAGCTGCTACAGATAAAAACGCTGTGTGTTGCTCTATTAAAACATAATGAAATAAGTTGTTATATTAAACTAGTATTGAATTAGAAAGCCATTTAGAAACAGGCTGAAGTGGCTCCCCTTGACCCTACTCAGAGACACTCTCCTCATTCAAAAATACAGAACCCAGCTGTTTAAAGCCACTATCACAGCAGATAGGCAATTGCCAAAAAAGTCCACCTAAACAGAAAATTCTTTGCCTGTTAGCCAAAAGAACAGAAAAGAATAGATGCTCCGGTCTCCCGCGTAAAGGAGTTCCACCTCCGTGGAGCGGCCACCAAAAAGTCCCATCATAGAATAAATCCTTTGCGGGAATATTTATGTGCAAAATCCAAAGGTTTTGTAAAAGGGTGCGAGCCAGCGTGGTAAAGTGGTCTGAGCATTGGACTACCAACCTGGAGAACAAGAGTTCGATTTCCCTCCACTTGGCCACGGAAATCCACTAGGTGGCTTTAGGCGCGTCACATACTCTCAGCCCCTATAAACCTCTTGATAGGTTCTCCATAGGTCGCAGTAAGTCAGAAACGACTTGAAGGCGCACACAAGAACTTGTTTAGAAGCTGACAAGAGATGTGAAGGAGCGATTTGGTTCTGCTCTTAAGAAGTGGAATGCAGACCACAGACTGAGGCTTAAACACATCCACAGATGTCTTGAAATGGAAGCATATTTCTGCAAGGAACCTGGCTAGTTTGTTTAGTGCTCATTTCTAAAGGACTCGCTATAAGAAGGGTCCTGCATTTGGATGGCTGGTGGGAGAGAGATGCCCGGTCTCTAAGGAAAAGGGGGAAGCAGGAAAACATTATAGAAACGGGACTTTTTAAATGGTTAAAAAGTAAAGTGGGCACGAGATGAAAAGGGCAATGTGCCACTTAGCCCCAGTGATGTTAGGGGTGTTGAACCAGAAGTGTCTGAAATCTCTGAACAGCTAAAGCCCCTATAATGATGGGGTCGTCGCTCCCCGCCCCCGTAGTAAAATGCTGTGTTCTGAGATATAGAGAAATGTAGTGACTCAGGCATGCCTAATTTATCTTCCTAAACTTAGATTTTCCAAGTTTGGCCAGCTTTCTTTGTTAAGGCCAGCTTGTTCCTGTCCTTGTACATGCAGTATCTTTGTGTTGCTGTTGCTTCTGAGCTTCCTCGAAGAGATTCTGGCTGGGACAACGAAGGCACAAGTGGGTGGGACATGGACGTGAGAAAACAGACTTTCCGAAGGCGGTTGGCCAAAGGCGCTGTTCTCCTTCAGAGTCCTCACGTTAGGAGACTTGCCTTGGTGCGCTGACTCTAGAGTAGGCGCCTAAAGGAGCCCAGTCTTTCCAGAGAAGAGAAGAGGGCATAGGAGGGGAAGCAGCTTTCCTGTCCCACCCACACAGACCACGCATTAGTGCACAGGCGAGGCCGTCCTGCCCTCTGCCTGCGGTTTCTTGTGACACACTGAGCCCCGAGAACTGGGTGGATAATTGCTTCAGAAGCAAACAATTGGAAGAAAAAGACGGGGTGGGGAAAACTCTTCCACATCCTGAGCTAGCTGCATTTTCTCTAAGGTTCTGGGAATGAAGCGGGGTGGGGGTGGGGGGGAGGCCAGGATATCATCGTTCAGACTCCTGTATAAAAATAATCGCTCGCTGATTCTTCTTTTTTCCTTTTAACTGGAGTAAACAAAGTGCAAGAAATCCTAACTCCCGTATGATTGCGCCGAGATGACGGTGTAATTGCGGAAGGTTCAGGTGGGATCCTCGGGCTAAATCCTATCGGGGCGACGTGAATTTCTCAATCCTTCTGTCAAAAGCGAAGGGATGAGAGCCCACACGCTTCCTAACAAGTCATTTTAACAGTTACAAGCCCCTTACAAAGACCACACAGGGAGCCAAAGAGATGCAAATCGAATTCTAATCCATGGTCATTCTGCGGGGCCTTCAACAAAGATGGGCTAAAGCCTAATAGAAAAGAAATCAGTTCTCTGTCACCGGCTCCTAAGGAAAATCTATTAGAGAAAGTACAGATCGTGTATTTACAGCGGTTGCTTTTAAAGGTTAAGGACAAGTACATGGTGTTTTTTTTAAAAGTAGGAAGGTAGTGTTTCTCCCGCCCCTTCCGTGTGAAATGTTGGGCATGATTATCTTAGTTATCATGGTTATCTTCTCATTTTATTCCTCGGGGTAATTTCATAATTTAGTTTGTATTCGTGAGACAAAGGAATAATCCTTTCAAATGGCCAGAAAACAAAAGCAAGAGGATAGGGAAATAAATGCTTCCCAATCCTAACCAACTTACCCCGAAAGCAAAACTCGTTGATTTCTGTAGAGTTTCTCCTTCCAATTGCATGGGGGGGGGGGCTTACGTCAAGATCCTGAACACAGTTTAATAGCAATCCCTGGAACGAGCCTCAGTAACGTGAATTTCCAGCGTTTGCACACACCCTCTCAAAAGCTCACACCTGGGTAAGGCCTTAATGGCAACAGGTTACCTCCCCAGCCAAACGTGTGATACTCGGAAGGAAATTCCACTGAACCTTAAAGGAACGTTTGCAAGTTAAGTACTATAGCAAGGAGCGACCCCTGAAACCTTTCGGACTGCAGTAGTACATGCACTGGATTAAGAGGAACTCTGTTGAGCTCTGCTGAGTTTTACTTTTCACCAAAACTGTCTTGCCCCGGGAGATAAGTGTAGCCCACTCCCTGGAAGCAAGTTCTGTGGAGTTCAGATGGAATTGCTTCCAAGTGACTCCGCAGAATTTCCAATTTGTAGCGACTCTATCATGGGGTTTTCTGGGGCTGAGAATGTGTGACGCTCCCAAGGTCACGCAGTGAATTTCCATGACCTAATGGGAACCGAACCCTGGCTCTAGGGTCGTAATCCTAAACTCAAGCCACTACGCTACGCTGCTCCTCCACTGTGCACAATAGTAGGGAGGAAAGAGTGTAAAAATGCAGAAGAGTAGCTACTGGGCGGGGAGAGGCAAAATGAAACACTTCCCCTTAAACATTCTCCGCTCGTCACATTTTCCTTGCCTCTCCAAATTTCTAGCATTGCAGAAAGACACCGAAAATCGTTCACTCATAGAACTCCTGGATTTGCTGCTCTCTCATTTCCTTGACTGCTTCCTCTTCCCCTTTTCTTCGGGTGCCTCAGCTGTATTTCTAAATGCTCAACTAAAGTTTTCAGTGACTACAATGCTGGAAATTTCGGGACTGAAGGAAAATTTCACTTGGGAGGTAGAATTTGGGGGGAAACTAGCCGTTTGTCCCCCCCCCCAAAAGTCTGTAAAAATGCACTGGAAAGTTGGGTAATATAGACAAAACCCTCGCACACAGATCGATGCCGGACTTAATTTGGGAAGGAGTTCAGAGCGGCTATAGAAACCAAGAGTGGAAAGCGAAAAGTTGGCGTCCAGTTAGGAAGGAGAGGTTTAGTTTTGTCCTCTTCCTTTGCCTTTCCATTTTTCTCGTTGTTCCTGCAGGATTTCCCCAGAGCTGGAAGGCTCCTCTCCCAGTTTGAGGAATGCCAGCTTCCAAACCCGCCACCAACCCTCAAACACCCCATGTTAAACTTGCTTGATAGGAAACAGGAACAGGATTCAATGCTGAGTAAACGTGCTTCGGGTTTACTAAACGGGAGTGAACCTGTTCAGGAGTAAAATCTGGTTAGAGTGTAAATCTGAGCTCCCTCAATTTTTACAAACCATCATTTCAGAAATTAAAACAAGCCGCTAAAGAAAAAGAAGTAAACTACTGCTTTTTTAAAAAAAATATTTTCCACTTATTTCCCCTTTTCAGATTAGTCCTTTTACTTCTTTGCGAGAGAAAGTTTGGGGCGCCTTGTGTGTAAATGCCCCCTTAGCAAAGGGTCAGAAGGGGAAAAGAATTCCGTCTGCTAGCTTCTTCCCGATGCTCGCTTTTTTAGATATATAAAAGATTACATTTTGAACCTGTCTATATCCTGGTGTTAGGATGCACGTCTGAAAGAGAGAAATGCGAGGCATGCGGGAACGTTACATCTTACTCCGGGACAAATTCCCTCCCCTTCCGGAAGGGAACCCCACTGTTGTTACTTCTTTGAAGCTCATTGTCTGACTCCTCAACCAACAGTTAAGACTGACGGGGGGAACTTCTCAGGAAAACGGCCTGGGAAAGCAGAATTACTCTGCTCCTCGGAACTCTTTCTCGATTCGGGAATTATCTTGAGCTCAGCGCACGACTGTTTGACGCTTTCCTCCATTCGGAAACGATTCCGAACGCACTCGAGAGTGGTGTATTTCAGATCTTGGAGGGAGATTTTTCTCGGATGCCACTTTTCAGAACGCGTGTAAAGGGAGCGAGGGGGCGCAGAGATCTCCCTCGTTCAAACCGCAACTTCTCGCTCGGCGACCGAGAAAACAAAACTGGGACAGATGTTTTCACCGCCCTCCCGGTCTTAAAGGTACCAGGAAGCCTAGCTGCTTCCGATGCTGCAAGGAGGCTTCGGAACCCGTCCAGCCGCCTCGTCTCCGCCGAGCTCCACCTGCCGCCTCTGGAGCGGCGCGAAGAGCTGGTCGGAGGCTTTCCTCTAGAGCACTCTTAGACCACTTCCGCACTAGGCTGTTATAGTGATATTATTCCACTTTCAACAGCCTATGGAATCCTGGGGTTTGCAGTTTAGGGAGGGACCTCAAAGGAAATGCATTTGAGGCCCCTCCCTAAACTGCAAACCCCAGGATTCCATAGGACGTTGAAAGTGGAATAATAGCACTATAACCGTCTAATGCCCAAATGGCCGAAGGCTCTGGCCCAGCCTTGCCCTCCAGTAGTGGGGGAGGTGACCCTCGCTATATGAAATAAAACAGCTTTTAATTTATTGTTAGGAAAAGCTCTCCGGAGGTGCTCGGGTTCTAGCCAGGGAAATGAAGGGGGCGTCCTTCTCGGTGGGCGGTACGCCTCCTCGGGCCCTCTCCTTCTTCTAGGCCCCCACCGGAGCCCGACCTTCGGCCCTCCTGCTCCCAACCCCGTCTAGTCCTGTCCGAAGAGCAAGAGGGGGGGCCTTTCCGGCCTTCCTGCCTCGCCCTGAGGAGGAAGCGCTCCTGTCTTGGGGAAAAAGTAACTGTTCAAGTGCCCTGAACAGCCACACTCCTTCCACAGCGTTCAGAGCCCGGTGGGGTGCAACCCAGACCATGGGGTCCAGAAAAGGCGAATTGAGGAGGAGGGTGGGAGCAGGTCACCTTTGACCTGGACAGGAGGCACCCTGCGGCTGGCCAGAAAAAGTCATAGAGTTGGAAGAGACCCCAGGGGCCATCCAGTCCAACCCCCTGCTATGCAGGAACACACATCAAAGCATTCCCAACAGATGGCCATCCAGCCTCTGCTTAAAAACCTCCAAAGAAGGAGACTCCACCATACTAGGAGGCAGCATATTCCACTGCCCAACAGCTCTGACCGTCAGGAAGTACTTCCTGAGGTTTAAGTGGAATCTCTTTTTCTGCAGTTTGAATCCATTGCTCCTTGTCCTAGTCTCTGGAGTAGCGGAAAACGAGCCCACTCCCTCCTCCATATGAGGAGAGCTCAGTGTTTCTTGAGTCAAAACCATGTGCGTTTTAAATCAGGGATGGGCAATCCGGATCCTCTGAGAGAGTTAGGAGCGGATTTCTGTCTTAAAACGGCCAGGACCTACGCCCCCTCACACAAACCAACTGCGCCCTTGAGATGGAAGGAAGATTTAGGGAGGAAAGCCAGGAGTGGACTTTTATGGTCTTTCTTCGGGCCTGACTTCACCTATGAGCAGACCCACCAACTTAGCAGAACTCTTGATTTATCTTCAGCCAGAGTGATGTACTGGTTTGAACGCTGGACTACGACCGCGGGGACCAGGGTTCGATTCCTCGTTCGGCTTGGGAAACCCACTGGGTGATCTTGGGCGCGTCGCAGACTCTCAGCCCCTCGGAAATCCCCCTGATCGGATGGCCATAAATCAGAAAAGGATTTGAAGGCACACAACAACAACAACAACAAGAGGCTAGTAGCTGGGCTAACAGTAGCTGGAAGAGAGGCACTGTTGAAGTAGCATTGTGTGTCCAAAAGGACACCCAGTCCTAGCTTTTGAATATCCAATGGAGACAAAAAGACACGTGTCTTTTTAGCCAAGAACACAGGACTGGAATACATCGACTAATGCTAGCATCTGATAAAGTGGGCGACGGCGGCCAAAAGCTTGTGCTGGAAATACCTTCTTCCGAGTTAGTTTCAAGGGTGTTACCCTTATGTCTTTTCTACACTAGGTTTTGAGGTGTGCAAATATGTTTGCATATTCCATTTTTTTCCTCGCCCCAGTCCAAATGTCAGGACTATTTTACACCGTTTGAATGAAAAAACGCATACCCAATATCTTTACAATATCTTCAAGGTACTCTTTGAAAGAAGGCATAAAAGTCGTGGAACAAGCTCGTGGTCAGAGTCACCCTGGTTCCCTCATTCTCGAAGTCTGTATGTTCTCCTCCCTTCATTCTGTTCTGTACCTTCTTCTGGCTGGGGAGACGTCAAGGTTTTCGTAAAAGAAACAAAAAATATCGCGAGTCTAAAACTCGTTTACGGTTAGTCCGCCCAAAACTTTTTTCATAGGGCATTTCTGCACTACACTGTTATAGTGCTATTATTCCACTTTCAACATCCTGTGGAATTCTGGGATTTGTAGTTTACAGAGGTCAAAGATCTCTTCAACTGAGAATTCTAAATGTCGCTCCCTAAACTGCAAACCCCAGAATTCCACAGGTTATTGAAAGTGGAATAATAGCACTATAGCAGCGTAGTGTGGAAATGGCCATAGTCTGTCCTGCCCCTAGAATGTCTGCACAGTTTCCTAAATTTAGAGCCACGAATTCATTTATTCATGTAGAAGTTTTCAGTGCATGACAGCGATTCCCCTGGAGTGTGGAGATTTGTCGCATTCATTCCCAGCTTTTGTTGGGGATGCTTAGGGCTCACGAGAAACGCGGAGCTTTAGGCTGCGATAGAGACCCGTCCGGATTCCGCACTAGCCTGTTATGGCGCTATTATTCCACTTTCAACATCGTATGGAGTCCTGGGGTTTGCAGTTTCTGCAAACCCCAGGACTCCATACGATGTTGAAAATGGAATAATAGCGCTATAACAGGCTAGTGCGGAAATGAGACCAGTGTAGCAGAGGGGTTTAAGAGTTAAACTCGGACTCCGGAAGACTGGGGCTCGAATTCCCCCACTCGACCACGCAAATCCACAGGGTGACTTCGGACAAATCACACTCTCTCAGCCTCAGAGAAAGACAAATCCCAGGACAGGTCCGCCATAAATCAGAATGGCATAAAACCAAGGTGGTGGGATAGGATGCAACCTGTTCCCATTTAGCCCAGAGTCTGAGCCGCACTGAAATAAATCCAATTGGTAATCCCAACCAGAGTAGACCAATTGAATTAATAGGATTTACATAATCAGCAGTTGATTCGATGGTTTTGTTCTAGTGAAGACTAGCAATTGGATTTAAAGCTGTGGGGGGTTGTCTTCTATGAAGGTCAGTACATTATTAGGATAGTGTTGTTTCCACCAGTCATTCTCTCCCTCCCTCCTTTCACCCATATTTTGTCTCTTTGACACCAGCCCTCGCCACACATCCCTCTAGGTTCAGAACGTGCAATTCGAAGCCAAGTCCGATTGTTCTGAAAGTGCCCGCAAAACTATGCTAAAAAATCGGTTTACCTCCTAGGCTTTCATGGGGTGCAGTGGCAAGAATGCAGTGACTTCTAAACTTGTTCACTTCTGAATAATTCCGTGGATCGGACTCTAGTACTGAGCTCCGCGTGGAGCTTGGCTGGAATTCCACTCCTATCGAGTCCCACCTAAGTCAACGGGATTGTTAAATCTTTCCGGGGAAGCGTGCATGCTAGCTAGATCTTTCCCTACTGATTTCAGTGTTGCTCTAGTTCGTGGGTTCATTGCTTTTAGGGTAGATCGAACTTTTACATTGTAAAACAGTTCAACTTGGGCAAGTTTCCTTAAATTCAGACAGCATTATTTTCCCCACGGGCGGTGCAACCGAGGCCATTTCCGCGCTAGACTGCTATAGCGCTTTTATTCCACTTTCAATATCCTATGAAATTCTGGGGTTTGTAGTTTAGGGAGGGGCATAACTAGGCATTGTTGGAGAAAGATCCACGATGCTCTCCTGAGGAAGTCATTCACCTTTCCTCCCAGTTTGCTTCAAGAGAAGGCCGGATCCTATCTCACTCTGATTCACTTCTAGTTTAGTAAATCCCATGCACACTCAGTTAGGAGTAAGCCCCGGTGAATTCGAATGGGCTGATTTCTCGGTAGGTACCTAGTAGATTGCTGCCTGAATTAAATCGGGCTCAGTCGTTTTAGCTGTCACAGCTTCGAGCTAAGTGGATTGCCAATCCGCTAAGAAAGGCACCTTGTAAATTACTCTCCTCACGTGGCTTTAAGTCTGGAGCTGAGTTAGTAGACCTCTTTATCAACATTCAAAACAGTCGTCGCTGGATCTCTTCGTTGCCTTCCTTTGCCTAGCTGGTAGTAAAGTCTTCGAGAGCCAGCATGCTGTGGTTTGCCTGCTGGAAGGCCGGGGTCCGAATCCCCTCTCGACCTTGGAAACCCATTGGGTGACCATGGGCAAGGCAGACTCTCTCATCTTTAAAAACGAAGGCAATGACAAACCGCTTCTGAAGAAATCTTGCCGGGAAAACACTATGACAAGATCACCATAAATCGGAGTCGACTTGTTGGCATCTCTGTTCATTCATTCACTTGTCTGAACCCTGCCTGGTGCAAATTTAGAGGACTACTGCCAAGTTATAAAATATACAAGTGCATTCTTTTACTTCAGTTTTTTAAAAATTCACTGTTCATAATGTGTTTCCAAACTAGAGCCATCTCAGTTCAAGCAAAGAGATCGGCGTTGGAAACTACAGTAAGACTGCGCACTTAGTTTTCCTTTATCTCCTGCGTGGCTTAATAAGCATCTCTCTCTCTCTCTCTCTTTTTTTTTTTTCTAAATAGCCGCAACAGAGCCCTCCAGATTGAGGACACAGTGCTCCCACGTTTCCCTTGAATGACGGGATTCTCGTAACCCACTGGGTGACCTTGGCCAAGTCACTGTCACACTCTCTCAGCCTCAAGGGAAGGCAAAAAGGCAAAAAAAAACACAACCCGAACAAATTCTGTCAGGAAACACCCTGTAATAGATTCACCTTAGGATCTCCATAAATTGGAAAGGACTTGAAGGCATACAACAGCAACACAACCATAAACCGAAAGGCTGGTCCTTAATCTAAGACACGTTCCTCGTTGGTTGTGTTTAGCAGAGCAATGCAGAACCAAGGTTTCAAACCCGACGCCTCTCGTTGAAAGAAACCCCATAAGCTGGGCTAAGAAGCTGTGGAGAAGCCCCAGTTCTGAGTCACATCGCTCAAAAGTATGACTTAAGTTCAGCCGTTTCAGAAATTCATTTCGCTTGGCTAAGAGAAGACGATTCCTACTCCCTTGCTATGAAAGGACAACTGGGAGAGAAGTCTGGAGGGGGTGTCTTAGGCTGCTAAATAACGTCTCTCTGCTTCCGCACTGACACAATACCCTGGGAACCTGTACTGCACAAACACCATTGACCTGACTGGGAAATGGCTCCCTCGTTCCATCTGGGATTGTGAAAGATATCTTCTCGACGTTGGTTTTGCATCTTGTCAGTAAGGAGAGAGAGAGAGAGACAGAGAAACAATGGTAATCTCCCTCCCTCCCTCTCTGAAAATACCGAGAACAGCAACTTTCAGGCAGTCACGAAAATCGTGATTCGTGAAGGGACGTGTCACCGGTGGGCAGTTGCATGAGCCGTGGATGGTCCTTGTCCCTCTCCCGAATGGGATCCCGGAATGTTTTTGTTGTTGTGTGCCTTCAGGTCGTTGCCGACTGACCCTATGACGAACCTATCATGGGGGTTCCTGGGGCTGAGATTGTGTGACGCACCCAAGGCCAAGTAGGGAATGGAACCCTCCAGGTCTCCAGGGTCGTAGCCCAATGCTTAATCCACTACGCCACTCTGGCTCTCAAGGATCCCGGATATCTGCCCTTAAATCCTACTCTGAGGTCACCACGGTCTGTGGATATAAGTAGGAAAGGTCGTGATGAAATTACTTGCGTTCATCAGAATTCTCGTAGTCTTTTCTTCCCCCCACCCTGGCATCTTTCTTTTCCCCCTGTGAACCGGAGGAAGAAGCGGGGGAAGAAAACTCTGTTTAAGACACCCCAGCACAGGCTAACATCCTGAAGGCGACAGAGGAGCGGGGAATGGTGCTCATGCTTAAAAGGCTCGCACATTCTCCAAATCTGAAATGTGCGCAAATGTTTGTGAGCAGAAAAACCACAAGTCCATTTCCCTTCATCTACATCCACCAGCAGGATGACGAAGGAGCTGCAGGGCCTTGCTACTTTTAACTGAGAGGCCGGCCCTTCTTGCCAAAGCGGAACAGAAAGGGCAAGAAGAATAGTGAAATGTGCAGAAGGCGGTGAGGCCAAAGGTGTCTTGGGCGCAGGCAGGGGCGTCCCATGGGAGCCGGGACGGTGGCCAGAACAATCGATTTGGTTTCTGTATCCCTTTAACCAACCGTAAGGACCATGGGGTTTATTCACGCTACACAATTATGGCGCTATTATTGTTGTGTGCCTTCAAGTCCTTTCTGACTTATGGTGACCCTAAGGCGAACCTATCGCGAAGGTTTCTCGGCAAGATTTGTTCAGAGGGCGTTTCCGCTGGCCTTCTTCCGAGACTGAGAGAGTGTGATTTGACCAAGGTCACCCAATGGTTTTCCATGGCGCAGTAAGGATTCCAATCTGGTGTCCAGAGTCATAGCGCAACGCTCAGATCACAACACCTAGAGTGTGGCTCTAGAGTGCTTCGGCTGAGAATTCTAACTGTCCCTCCCTCCACTGCCAGTCCCAAAATTCCACTGGGTGGAAAGACACCAGTTAAAGCTAAAGGCCCCGGAGAAAGGAGAGGAAGGGTGGTCCCTTCCGGGACTATAAAACTCGCAACCCAGAGCACGTTCTCCCCCAGCCCCAGGCCTTCCGACCTATCCTCCTGCAATTCACATCCCTTCTCCAGCGGTGTCTGGCTGTATCGGTGCGAGTAGTCCAAGGAAGCTGGCAGGCCCCGCCCTGTGGGGGAAGGCTGTGGATTGGTCACGGTGGGTTGCCAAAATCGTTCCCTTTCCAAGGAACGTATTCTGCCTCATATCCCACGAGGTCACAGTTCTGTACGTAACTGGGAGCTAACGGGCCGGGGTGCAGGAGTAGTAGCAACCCCCCCCCCCACCCTCGTTTAAAAGATCTCTCTGGCAAAGCTAGAGGAGATCTGCCGGGAGGCCGTGGGAGATCACAGCTGTAACGGCCCTGGGCGAAGTGGTCTGCCTCAGTACAAATGTTGGAAGCATATTGGAAGAAGTGGAATCTACCTACCTACCTACGTACCAATCATTACTCCTGCTCTTATTCTCATTCTCAGATTAGCACCGGCTTGGTTTTAAATGCTACGGGTTTTCTTTTTTCTCTCCCCCCCGCCCTTCCCTTTCCGTTGTTTTCTTCTCCTCGTTCGGTTTTGCCCTGCGCTTGGCTAGAGGATGAATGAGGTCGTGGAGCACGCTTCGGAGGACAGATGATCCCCATTCAAAGAAACCGGCTCCTTCCAGCCTTAAACTCGGAAAAGTCTCCCAGCCAGCATCTCAGACCACGCAAGCGCACACCCCCTTCCTCCTTCTCCTCCCTCCCCCGTGCAAACGTAGGCCACCGTTCTTTCCGGTCATTTAACTTGCGCCGCAGATGCGCAGAGAACTGCGCGAGATCCTAAACGCGCTTCCTCTCTCCCCTCCTCCTGCGATCTCCGCGGAATTGATTCTCACAGGTTTGAGGGGGAAAGGAACGAACGTTCGGTCGAGGCGCTGACCTCAAAAAATATTGCTTTTCTTGCTCCTGTTCAGATGGAGGACCATCATTTTTTCCTTTACACCTGAATCCTTGATCACCTCTTGCAAATGTATGTTGAATCGTTGCATTAAAAAGCACACATCCAGCACGCGAAACCACAAAAACAAGGCACCCGAGCATGCAAACCAAGTTAGCATTTGGCGCAAAACCATTTACCCTTGGGGTACTTAGTCTTGATTAAATGACTGTTAACCCTAAGAGGCGAGGGGGACAATCAACATGCTTTACCAATCACCATTCTTTCAGCAGCTCGCCGCTCCTTTCCCTCCCCCTCCGCCTCCCCCACCAGAGAGTTCAGGCTGTGGATCACAGCGCACGTCGAAGGGGTTTGTTTGTTTGTGCTTTTTTTTTTAGAAAAAATGTTTTTTAAAAAAAGATATGTGTGATTTTTAAAAAAAGAACGTGATTGGTCCGGCCTGCTTAAAATAAAAGGAAATGTCTTAAAGAAAGGGCTGAATAAACCGGCAGGAAAACCTTGAACGCTTCTCTGGCGGTTTTTCCCATCTCTCACCACCTCTCCCCCTCCGCCCGCCCGCCTTCCCCTCTCCGGGGCACGTTATTCTGTATCTTTCAGCGTGTCCGGCTCTCATGATTGCAAATAGGCCTGTTTTCAAATGGAAATAAGACTTCCAAACTGATTATGTGTATTGAATCGGAGTCGCTCGCTAGAGCCTCTTGTTTAAAATGTATTGAAAAAAGGATGATGGCTCCAGACCTCTGGAACCAGCTCGGAGAGGTCGATTTATTTTGCAACTTTTGGCCACTGGAGAATATTTCAGCTGGATAATTACGGCGGCTTGGTAGGGGGGCGGTGCGCTGTCACGCAAACACTCTCCTTCTCCCCACCCCCGCACCAGACACGCATACACACCTGCCACTACCAACTGGCATACACAAGAGAAATATATCCCTGTAAATATAAATACATAGAGATATACAGATATATGCACGCACACACTCAGCTCTTGGGAAAGTCACTTTATGTATTAGGACTCCCAGCATCCCTCAGCCCCTGGGAGCTGTAGTCCAAAAAAGGCAACTTTTCCAAACTGAAATGCACAGACCACACACACACACATACACACACACACACGTCTACATATATACACATGTGTACGTGTATACATTTATGTATACATGTGTATACACCTCTACATATACACACGGACGAATTTGGATATACAAACAGGTGGACACGCATGCACACAAGTCTTTCCACACTCACGATACAATGACGTTCCCAACTCTTAAACAGAGTGCCTCGATTGGTCGACCCACCCGTGTACTCTGCAGTCTCCAGACGCTAAACAGTGACGTGCTTCCTGCTCAGAAAAAGTGTTATCTGCACGAAAACGGGTAGGAAGGTGGGAGTTGGCTGGGAAACAGCAGATGAGGGGAGGCAAAGGTGGATCAAGACAGACTTCGGAAGGAGAAAGGATTATAACTAGACTCGACAGTTCTGAGGGTCCAAAGTGTTTCACCTGCGAGATCTCAGCCGTACTTACAAAAGCCTTGTAAAGCTACTGTTGTTCTCATCCCCAAAGTGCAATCGGTGGAAGGCGAGGCTTAAACCAGGGCTCGCCTGGAAGAAAGCTTGGGTATGCTTGGCAGAGGCGAGGTGGAAACCGAGGCCCGTCTGTCTCAGCCTGACAGGGCAGGACGCGGGGCAAAAGTCCGCGGGGCATTCAGCAGAGTGAGCCGAAGGGTCTCTAAGACAGGAGGACTGGTAGCTTACAGCCTTTCGAAGTAATATGTTTTACCAGGAGACCCAGCGCAGTGGTTTCGGTGTTGGACCAGAAATCTGAGATATCCGGGGTCCTGCCCCTGTTTGTCCATGGAAACCGAGTAGGTGACTCTGGGCAAGTTATGCTCTCTCAGCCTCGAAAATAGAAAAAGAAAATAATGGCAAACCTCCTCTGCAAAAAAATCTTGCCAAGAAAATGCCGTGATAGTTGCCATAAGTCTGAAACAACTTGAAGGCACACAACAACAACAACTAATTATTAGAACCACTCTCTCTTCACACCACTGGGCTAAATTCGAGAGTTGGCCCCTATGTACAGCAGACTAGTAGAATGGGACTTACTGAGCGAACGCTTCGTAAATCCTTGTGGCTCAAAGGGCCTAACTTTGGGTTGAGGCTAACATTTGGATTTAGCACCTTAAGTCCAGTGTCCCTGCGCTTTGTAGCACGGGGAAAGAGAAGCCTACAGAATGCTTGGCACAGAACTAGAAACGGGACGGAGACGGAGAAAAGACATACTTTAAGGTTTATTGGTACAGTTCTTCAGCCCCCACGCAACGTGTAGAGCTTTGGCTCTTCAGATTTCCAACAGCGAGGCTACGCGTTCAGCTCGGGATTCAAAGCGAGCGCTCATTTCGCCCATCCTTAAGACTGGCACCTCCAAACAATACTACCAGTGCTCCAGTGGCACATTAAACTCCCTTAAATTAGGAGGAGGAATCACATGGCCCTCCAAATGTTGCAGATCCCAGCAGCCTTCACTATTGCAGTCCAACGACAGCCGTTGTAGCGTGCCCAAGCTGCCCCTCCCCTCGCTTCTGGAAAGAACAGCCCAGCCTCTCTAGGTTGTCCATCTCACTGGTGCGACTCAGTGACTTGGGAAATGTCAATTTTGTCAGGGAACACTGTGAAGGTCCACCTCGTATTCACACCCTCAACCTCAAATGAATATAGAAGTACATAAATAAAATCTGAAGATCCTTAAATGAAGCTAACAGCAACGCTGTACAGGAAGTTCTGTGAGATCCGGTTGCAAGCAGCCATTTTTCCAAACTTGGGGGCATCGATACCATTTGAATACTTGGTTCCTTTCGACTGGGCCCGGGAATATGACAAAGGGAGGGTGGTTAATTGCTTGCGCAGTAAGAGGGAACGCTGAGAGCGTGGCTCCTACACATTAATGAACGAATTTGTGGCTGAGGTGAGATATAGACACAACTGCAGCAATGAGGTTGACCTATGTGTTAACGACCCAGTCAACGACTGGTTCACGGGCCTATTGCAGTTGGGAGTAATCAACAAGTCCCGGTCCATAAGGTTCTTCGAAAGGCCCGAAGAAAGACGGTGGTTGTGTGAATCTGATTCTACACCCTGAGCTAGAAGTCTGCTGTATCAAGCAGAATCATTCAGCAGAATAATATGAGTCCTGCTACGTGGCTGCTGAAATGGGGAGACATGGATTCCGATCAGCATGGCTGTTCCACAGAAATCCCGAGGAAAGACTGGGATGCGACACAGCTGTCGATATGAAAAGGTACATCATCCCCAGAGGAGCCCACACGGCCAAGGTCCACGACATCGTGGGCTGCTGCGGTCCTTAGAGTAGACGTACAAGTGTATCCGGATGGATTGTGATCCTGCACAGTGCTCCCCTTTTGGAAGTCTCACCTTGGTCCGCAATGGCTGTTTGTGTGTGTGTGCGCGCGCGCGACCCAAATACATTAAAGAAAGGAGCAATGGGATTGCTTAAGCAATGGTTTTCTTAGGGACCATCCTCAGATAGTTAGTGAGTGTGTGCTCCTTGTGCCATAGGACGATCAATCGCTTAAGCAACTCATTGCTTCTTTCTTTAATGTATTCCGACTACCATTGAAAAGTTCCTTGTATTCTCATGACCGTTAGCAATGGACTGGTGAGTCCTAAT
This sequence comes from Cyclura pinguis, assembly GCA_030412105.1. Taxonomy (NCBI): domain Eukaryota; kingdom Metazoa; phylum Chordata; class Lepidosauria; order Squamata; family Iguanidae; genus Cyclura; species Cyclura pinguis. Next base: position 344,398,978 of record CM059599.1, read on the forward strand.
CAAAGGACTTTGGGTGACATCCTTTTAAGTATATCCTTGAGAAGTGTGTTTTGTGTTGAAAATAGTATCAATTAGCAGCCTATGGCAAACGCAATCCTTGTTTTCGGTAAGGGGCTCTGGGTGTTTTATACAAGGGTTCCATACAAAAAGTATCGAACGTTTAAAGGAACAAGATTTGCACAAACGCAACAGAAAAAGCCTACAATCAGAAACAGAAAGAGATAACAGAGTGTGGGCCGTTATATGTCATGAGTGTGGAGTTAAAATAATTCCTATAATTGCCCTCTAACTCCTCTTCTCACTCGCTTTTAAAAATCTCCCTTCAGACGTTCCAGAGAGTTTGCTAGGTTAAAGCGAGCACACATGTACATACAAAAATCTTGTGGCTCCTTACTGCGGTACACACTTTCCTGGGCTAGAGCCTACTTAAGTGGGCCACAGGGGGAGAGTAAAACGGTGGCATCGAAAGTACCCCACAATTCCAAAGACTGCTTCCCAGTCTGTAGCATATAGAAGGGCACCCTTCCCCAACCGAGCGCCCTCATGATATACTGGGCTGCAACTCCCATGATCCCCTACCAGTACGGCCGGGAATGATAGGCCCTTGCGAGCAAACACATCTGGAGGACCTGCGGCTAGAGAAGGCCGAAGGAAGGAGCATTTCAATGAACTGAAATTTCCCCAGGATTAGTGTTCTGTGGATTCTAATCGGTCGGTCAGTCTTTCTCTCGCGCACACGCCCGCCCTTGCCCTACCATCAGACTGTCTGAGGCTGCCGCCAGAGCCCCACGAACCCCGTCTCTCTCAGTCCTTTCTCAAGCCATTTCCGCCCTAGACTGTTCTAGTGCTATTATTCCACTTTCAACATCCTATGGAATCCTGGGGTTTGCAGCTCAGGGAGGGGATCTCCCTAAACTGCAAACCCCAGGATTCCATAGGATGTTGAAAGTGGACTAATAGCAGTAGAACAGTCTACGGTGGAATCGGCCCTAGTACTGTGGTGGCCGTGAGAAGGCTGTTCGTCAGCAGGCAGATGGCAGCCTCTTTGCGCACGGGAGGGAGCCCGGGAGCTCTCCACCACGGATTCTGTGCCTGGTTTTGCCCGAACTGCCTTCATCCTTCTCCCTGGGCCGGCCAGCCTCCCTCCTCCTCCCTTGAACTCCGGTCCAGCGTCCGCTCTCTGGGCTTCTGATTGGCCGGCACTGCTCGAGCGCTTCCGAACGGACACAAGTGTGTAGCCGCGCGCGGCTGAGATGCATAAATGATCTCTCGCCCAGCCTATGAATATTAATGAAGACTTCTACCAGGGCGATCCGCGTGTAAGTGCGTGCGTGAGAGAGGGGTGTTTTCTCCTTTTTCCTCCAAACGACGACCCTTCCAAACGCTGATTGACGAGTGATGATGAAAATATTTGGAATCTATAGGAAGCAGTTCCGTGTCCATAGGATGACAAAATATTTCCCCCACCACGTCACGCATCCATACAACTGGGTGCGCCAAATCCAATTAGACCACTGTTGTTATGCAGGCCCATAGTATACTGATTAAATGTGGATATAGGGTACACAAGCCACCCACAATTAATTTATTCAAGCATGATTATGTAATTAAATTACCTTTGCGGATTCAGAGACAACCAAGTCTGGTCAAATAGTTATAAACAAACAAGTAGAACAAGCAAAATGTAACCAGGAATCAATAATCTGGGGGGGGGGGGGCATATATTTCACCGATAAAAATAACTCTATACGTCAAAAGAACCACATGGCGGTACACCTCGTAGGCATTTAGACTGCAATTGTAGGCTCAAAGAAAACTTACAACAGCGCAACCCTATCCATGTCAATACCTCAAAAAATTCCCATTGAGTTCAACTGGCACCATGCGAAGTGTGTACATTTGCCATCTGGGGCGCCTCCTTTCCTGGGAGGAAGCAGTAGGTAGCAGTGGGAGCTTACCTCCTCGTAAATATACTTAAGATTGGGCTAATACTTCCATTGATCAAAACGCTTCAACTCCAGTTTCTTCTCTTGATCAGGGCTATAGTAGGAAGAGCGACTTCTGAAAAGATGTTAAGGTCAGGGTATCTGGCCAACTTGTTCACGTTAGTGGAAGAGGCCCTCTAAGCGCATGCGTGCATTTAAACCACACATCGCATTTGCTGGTGACCTGAATTTCTAGGGTGCAGTTCTCAGGCCCTGAGTTTCCAGGACCTGAGCAGGGCTGCTAATAGCAAGGTCTCTTATTCATAGAGCCACCAGAAGTCGAAGCCCGACTTGACGGCATAAAACAACAACAACAACAACTGCAAGGCGATTTGAACGACTCTAACGTTATACGCATCGACTTGGGGGAAACCCCACCACGCAATTCGGATGAATTTACCTCAGACTCATTAGCTCTCTATGGAATCGAATTGGTCAGGTGCAATTTTCTTATTCCTGTATGGCCAGTGGATTTTAAAAGGAGCAAAATTAAAACTCTGCGAAAGAATTCACACGTCTGTGTTGTTGTTCCTGCCGCTGGAATGTATTTGAACCGGACTGAAGGAAGTAAACTGGAGCAGCAATAGAAGCTGGCCTCGTGGTTCTCCATTAACCTCTTACCCAAATACTAACCAGTATGTGGCCGCATTTATTCTTCATTATATTATTTAGGCGCCTACTTCAAGAAAATGCCTTTTTATTAACAGAATTGGTAATATTCATTATTATAATTACCAGAAATTGTGCAGCTAAAGCAGCAAAGGTTCTCACCTGAACATGGAATTCATTCAACAGGGAGAAAAGGGGACCATTCAGTTGACTCATTCTTTTAGAAGGAAATGTAATTCAATAAGAAACATATTTCACATAGCAGAGAAGAAAAGGGAAGGCGAAAGTTTATACTCAAGTTTATATTAAAGTTGTGGTACAGTATTCTAAAGTTAATTCCACTTAAAGCCCTGTAATTGCTGAACTTTCCACCGCTCACAAGAATTCTTTTACTCTTCTTCCACATTTTCAGCCAATCTGTTTTCAGAAATTCAGCTAACCTATTTATCCAAGAGAGTCAATTCAGTTACAGTACAGCATAACTGTACGGCAGTGATTTTTTTTTTTCCGAATCCAGGAACGAGTCGTTCTTCCTTCACATTCTCCACCAAGGAAACTATAAATTTTGATAGAAATTGAGGAATGATTGATAAGAAAAGAGAAACTTTGGACATGATCCAGACAGAATTAAACTCATCGAAGTCCTTCTGACCTCAGTGAGAGACATGAGCCCTGGTCATAGCGCAAGGTTTAGTCGAAAGCGGGTCTCATCGAATTTAAAAAGATGAAGAAGTTGTGGGGGTTATTGGGGCAGGAATAAAGAATACAATATCCGTATTAGTGTAACTTTGTCATCACGGCAACCGAAAGGGGGACATATTAGGAGGAAAGGTATTGCGCTAATAGGAATCGTGGGATTCAAAACTAGGACTTGGTCCGAAGTTAGTCTACATAGAGCGGTACTTCCAAAATGTTTCACTTTGGCGCAAAGTGAATTATTTAAAAAGCGCTGTATTTTTATAACTATATTATATAAATGTAACTGTCATGTCGGTGGCCAGAATTTGGGTTAGATCTCAGTGACAGCAGTACATTTAGCACCAATGATACCAACTCCAACTCGTCCCTTTCCAAAATAATTATGAGCACACCTTGAAAGCATTGACCAGCGTTGACCAGCATTTCAGACCCTTTTCTTAAACTTAACGGAGAAGGGAGACGCATCTGCGATCGGAAGGTAAAGGATTCGGTTTTGTTTCAAAATTCGACAAAGTTAGGTACTTGGGGTTGTTCCAGAGGAGAATTTGACTGAGGGCCTTCTTTCTCTGTTCCAAACATTAAACTTTCCAAAGGTGCTGAATATTTTAGCGGAGGACATTTTAACATGACCTCATTCCCTTTTCCCTCCCATCCCTTTTTTCTTTCCTTCTTTTTTTTTTAGCAACAGAGAAATTGTGGACTGCTTGAGAAACAGAACCGGGATTTTTTCTAAAAAGATCAACCACCCCCAGCAGTGCCCCTCCAGTTATCCTGTTATTTCGAACCTGAAAATCAACATTTTAAAATTATACCAGAAGAAGAAGAGGGGAAATGTTGGAAACTAAGTCCCCGCTCCCAAATTACTCTCAGTTTAAAATACCAATGCTTTGGTACTAATTAAGATCACGTTCGGAGCATAGGAGGACCGTTGTTTTAGGGTCCGGTCTTATATACACCGCGGAGGAAGATCCATGAAAAGGAAGGTTCTATTTGTCTGATTTCTTTCATGTCCAACTCGTCATTCCAATGAAAGTATGTTCCTTATTGTAAACAACGGACCGTAAAAGGGCCCTGCCTCTTTAGGTGTCTGCTCTGAAGCAAGTCCTACTGGGTTCCGTGGGACTTGCTCCCAGGGAAATTAGGTACACGACTTTAGATGAATTGGGGCTGGATCATGCCCATACATTTGGAGAAGAGAAACGAGTCTCTGTAGTGAGCCACAAATCTATTTTAGAAAAATATTTCTAAAACGTTTCTTTTCCTCTGCAAAGAAAGGAATTATCGCCCTCCATTTTCAGAAAAGACCGAAGTGCACAGAAGACAGAGAAAGGCCTAGCCGCCACCTTATAGTGCACGATATGGGAACACTGGGCTTGGGAGTGTCTCCTGAACCAATCGCAACAATATAGGCCTGTTCAAAGTCTACAATTTAAACAGAGCGTTGGAGATCGCCTAACAGGGGGAAAAATGAGCCAAAATTCTTTGGAGAACGGAGCGGCTCTTGAGCCTAGCACTAACTCGACTATATGGCGAACAAAACCCGATCGCTTTCAGCCACGTCGTTGATATGTTCCTCTCCCACCCTGCTCCAACTTCCACCGTTGAAACTTACGAAGACACTTTTGACAAGGACTTTCCGAAACCGCACAATTTTAGACTAGATACCTAACCCTTAAACGAATTCTGTTCGAAGGTTTAAAAAATAGAAAGACCACCCATTTCTGATCCCCGCGTCAAACGGAAAACAAACTTTGATTTGCGGTGGCCGCTAAAGTTACTGGAAAGGTTCTGAGAGGATCCACACCGGCACAGGAAGAGAAACCAGATCATCGAATAAGCGGGATAGATTGGTGGGGGAGAGCCGAGGGGTCAGTCGAAAATAGAGCCAACAACGCCAAGAAAGAGAAGGGCCTCAGTGGAAACAGGCCTCCCAGAGAGCGAGAAACGTCCCAAGAGAAAGTATTCGAGAAACAACGTTTGCAGAAGAGGTTGGACGGAAACCACATACGCTACAGTACAAGGAAGCCTTTCTTGTAAAGGGTTTTTTTAAAAAAAAATACAGTAGAAAAGTTACTCAGGGTACTTTAAGATAATGAGGCCCAATTTCTACTCAATAAGATCAGACGTGCCGATAAGGGAAGCACCCCCCATCCCTCACAGCAGGCTTAATCATTCGTGGGAAAGGGGAATTGCTTTTCCCTCCTCCCTTTCCTGGTCTGTTTATCTCGCTCGCTCTCGAGCCTCCAAAATCGAAGGCGAGACACAACTTTTCTGCAGCTGCCCAAGGCTCCGAGGCATCCCGAGCTGGCTTCTCCTCCTCTTCCTCCACAAATGCCTTTTTGCTTCGCATCCAGTCTTCCCAAGCACACCGATCCGAAGCAAGCCTCCCTTTCGCTCTGATTTCTTGCCCAACTTCCCACCAAGTTAACTTTGCCTACGGACTGCTGGATAGTCCGCGCACCCTGCCTATAATAAGAGAAGTAAGTCCCCTTTGGAGACCGTCGGTCTGGGGTGTTGAAGACAAGATTGGGGTGAGGATGACGCCCCCTCGACGGCGCCTGACCACCTACACCACCCCCGCCTTCTGTATCTGTACTAGAAGCCACCGCTTCGACCAAGGGTGGGAACGGGCCTGTCCTGTTACCAGGTATAGAAAGGCTTGACCTTACCTCCTCTCCCCTCCGCCGGTCGTGAGAAACACGCGCAAGTCCTTGCACTCTAACCACCAAATGGTGGCCGCAAACCGAGGGCATTTCTGCCTTCCAGCACCGGTTGAGAGGGTAGACATCTTCCATCCCTGTACCGTGACCTCCCCTCTCCCTCCCCTCGTTCTCTTCCCCTCCCCACCCCCACCAGTCAACAACAGGGAAGAGCAGGAGCCAACTTTGCTCCAACCCGTACCGCCCTAGGACCGACCGTCTTCACCAGCCACTCCGGGTGTATCTTCGAGTTCCCTTTGTTCCGACAGCCTTCAGTGGTCAGGCGAGGAGCGCGTCCTCCTCGGACCAGTCCGCTGCTGCGCGGGCCCGGCCTACTCAAGGGGGTTCGCTTCCTTTGCCGTCGGCTTTCCCCATATTCCGTCCTCCGGGCCTTGCCCCTCCTGGACGGCGCATGTTCTAGCAAACTCACTCGCCAAGATCACCCTTTGGCGCGCCCCCCCGCCATACGTGCCACCACTCCTAACTCCGAAACATGTTCACCTTGGGGAAGGGGGCTAGCAATCTTCTAGGCTGCATGGTAAGTGGGCATATTTTCCTTTCTTAAGAATGCAGTCGAAGGAGAAGAGGGTGACCTCGCTTACTGCTGATGCCAAAACCGAGGACCTGTTTTGAGAGTACAGAAAGGGTTGGCGTGACCAGAATCAACGCGAAACACGGAGAATCGAGGGGGGGTTGCCTTAGCCCATCCACACTTTACACAGCACCGGTTAATGTATAGTCGCACAGACATAACCACATTAAACAAGTAGAAGCAGGAAGGAAAACCACCTGCCTGAGATTAGACACTGTTATTGACTATTGTTTGCCGTTGTTTTTCAGTACGAGGCCTACCCTCCGGATTGTTCTATGTGACAAAAATGTAGAAGTTCGGTGAAAATTTAAGTCTCTCTTTTCTTCTCTTCCTTCCTTTCCAGTCGGAGTTCCTTCCCGTTCCTGTTCTCCTCCCAAATCTCTGAGCAATTAGGGGGGGGGGGGAAATCGCGAGGCAGTTTTTACTAGGCCCCGCCGGTATGTTTTAAGGGGGCCTATATGTTATTCCCCCATTTCAGTTTAAGTTCCCACTTCCCTGCAAAAAGTAGTCTGGAAGGGAGTTCCATTCAAATCAATGGAGATCCACGGCCAAAGCCAATACATTTGGGACATTAATGTTAAAGAAAGTTGAAATACCCTGTGGGTCATTATAGAGGTACTTCGATTCAAAATATCCTCTCTCCCCGCCTCGCTTCAATAAACAACACCAACAACTGGTAGGCTTCAATCCACACCAAACAAGACCTTAGAAAGAAGATTTTATTAAAAAGTAATGCTATCGGGTTTTTTTCCCTTTCTTTTTTTTAAAAAAAGGAAAGGAGAGAGACACATGATTTTGTTAGAGCAGTTTTGTTTGCATTTCCCCTGACTGATAGGTAAATACAGTTTGAATTGTGTTTGCTTGGGCTCTGGAGCTCTATGAAGAGACGAATTCACCTTTCTGTGGAATAAGCAAACAGACTTTAAACTAAGCCGACATCAGACAAAGTGGAAGCCAGTTTATTTAATCGAAACTAAATCTAGTTGCAGAAAGATAAGTCAGTGTACATAATCATCCATTACAGCCATTACTCCCACCACCAAATATGTGTTTACGAGTTTGCCCAGATACACTATATCCATTTACTTCCCCAAGGCTATTTGGGGCAAATACTAGCCGTTTCCATGTTATTTCTTCTAAGGCCTCCTGTCAGGACGGCAGAGTGGGCGTGGGGAGCGGGAGCAGAGAAGAAAGAAGTCAAATAACCCTGCGGTAATATTTTATAAACGCTCCCCCCGCCGCTGGGCCGACTTAAAAACAGCCGTCTGAGGTCAACAATTTGCTAAAAGTATATATGTGGGGGGGGGGAGAGTCCCACATTACTACCACTGCCAGGAACGCAGTTATTCAAAGACGGTTACCCTTGGTGGCCACAGTCTAGAAATCCATTCGAGCAAGACAGTTGGAATCTACTGTTTGTCTCCAGGCCAAATAGACAGATTTTAGATTTCAAAGTTTGCGGGGGGGTGCACATCCTCCCCTCGCGCTGATCCCGTTTTGCCCGGACGTTATTCCAACGCCGTTACTGCAGCCCTTCCAAACATCCTCCCCTTTTGGAGGGGGGGGGGGTTGGAAAGCACCACAGAAAGACACATCGGAATTTGAAATGACAGCCTCGAGTACTCCGTTTTGGGCTCTGCGGGTGCTAATTTTAGCCAGGAGTTATAAAAGAGAGAGGAAAAAATAGCTCGAGCGAAAGGGAACAGCTGGAAACGTTTCCTTCCCACTTGACCGAAGCCTCTCGCTTTCCTTCTGCGAGCAGGACGGACAGGCTGACCTTTTACGCAGAATCCCTCGGATCTCTGCTGAAACATATGACAACTTCCCATTCCAAAAATTAGGGGCTTATTATCATTATCATTATCATTATCACTACTGCTGAAGATGATCTTCCCTCCCTCTTTCTCCGCTTCCAAACTCCCCGGAGCCGGAGATTCATCTCCCGTGGCTGGGGGCCCCTTTTTTCCCCCTCACAGCTGGCCATCGTTGCCTTTACAGCCCTGTGGAACCCCCTCTTCCCTCCATATAAAGTCTTTCCCTCTGGCTCTCCCTGTAGGATCGGTCCGGGTCCCTCTGCCTGTCGCGATCCCAACCCTGCCTGCCGCCTTGATTTCTGAGAGCTGATCCTTCTAGACCGGCTTGGCGAGAAAACTTTAAAGGACAAGGCCAAACCCGGAACTGGTTAGTGGAAGCGCCGGAACTCGGTTAAGATTATCCAACAGACCCAGCTGGACTTCTAAAGAAAACTTTAAAAAAAACAACAACTCGAAAATGCTTTTGTCGAACAAGATCGGGAGAAGAGCGCAGAGGCTTATTATAACGCAAACAACCGACGGTTAAGGTTCCTTTCTCTGATACAGAACAAGGGTGTTGTTATGGGGTGGGGGATAAAATGAGGAGATTACCTCTCCAAATAAGAATTTTATCCTCCCCCCCTCCCCGTGAAATTTTCCTACAGTTCCCACGTTTCTGGCATTGCAATAATTTAAATTTTAAATCTAGCATTTTTAAGAAATACAGTTTAGGTATCCAAAGAAAAGGGGGAGGGAAAGCCGTCAAGAGAAAGAGAAAGCAGCAAATAAAAGGGTTCTGAAGGTGGGCGATTTTCAGTGTCTGCAAAGCTAGAAATTTGGAGAGCGAGAAAAAATTTCATTGCCGAGCCAGAATTCTTATTGGCGGGGGCAAAGCCTTGGTTTTACTCCCCGCTTCAGGCCGGCCGGACCGCACGTTCTATCTTTCTATTCTTTCGAGATCTATCAAATAGAAGGCCTTTTTATTTGACTCTAAGGCCGCGGGGGTATTTTTTTTCTCCTTCCCTCCTCCTCCCTTGAAACAGCATGAGGTTTAGCCTAACCAGAGTTTTCCGATAAATTGACTTTTAGAAAAACATTTTACCCCTTGGCTTGGTTGTTGGCTCCCCGTCTAGTTCTTTAAAGCAAGAAAAAGCAATCAAAGGACTCAAAACTCGAGGAAATCTCTCCCTGACCGACCACTGAATTTTTCAGGACGCTCAACAAAGGAGGGGAAGGGATGAAAGAGAGGGAGGACGGCGAGACCCCTGCGTTCAAACCAGCAAACTCCTGCTTATCCGGCTGTCTTTTTAAGTTAATGCAAACTACACGGCACACGTCGCTCACAATAAACTAGCGTTTTATTTTGGTTATAAATAAAATGATTGTACTTTCCTTAAAATACAATTACATAGGAAACCTTTGTAGAAATGTTGCTTTTTTTTTTTACAAGTTAGTAAAACTGGACGCTCTTTACAAGGATTTGATATTCCCCCCCACCTTCACCTCGTTAGTATGTCCCTTATTGGCTTTCCTATCCCCAACCCGCCATTAAGCGGATCTTTAAATGCTCCCTTTTGGAATTTCGATTAGAGGGTCGGCAAACACTGCCTCTCCTCTATGAATGACGCCGCTTGGATTTCCTTGTCTCCGAGCTCTCCCTTGTTATCTGGGACAGGGGCTCCCTTCGGGCGTCATTCGAATTGACCGGGAATATAGGGACCCACCCTGTGTTTCTCTTTTCGGGTCAGTTACCACGGAACCTGGGCCCATTAGTAGTGTCCCCGCCGAATAATTCCGCGGGAATTTTGAGTGACGAGGAAGGAACCTTCCTCGAGATGCTTTCGGCCCCCCATTATTCCTGGGGTGGGGTGTGATGGAAAGACCAAAAAGCAGTAAGAAATGTCTGTGATCTTTATAATTTATTAGAAGCTTTTTAGGAAGTATATTTAAAGCCAAATATATCTACATAAGTACCAAGGGGGGGGGGAGAGAGAGAGAGAGAGAGAGAGAGAGAGAGAGAGAGAAAGAAAGGGAGGGAGGGAGGGAGGGAGGGAAACGTGCGCCAAGAAAGAGCAAACTGGCAAGGAATTTCACGGATCTGTGGACATCCACTGAAAAAGTGGATATTTTTGTTTTCTTTGTTTGTTTTTTTAAAAAAAAGTTTTTGATTTTGTTTGGTAGTTCGTCGCTTGATATAGATATATATAATATGTATTTAATCAACAAAATATTCAGGATACTAAAAACTATGGGTTTAGTCCAACTTTTTTTTTTGACAGCATTATACAGCTACAGCTTCACATCAAACATAAGTTGGGGATGTGGGAGAAAAAAGGGGGAATGCTAAGCCGTGGGAGTATCAGCGTCTCTCCATCCACTGTTTGGTTGGGGGGGCGGGCGTGTTCTTGTGTGTGTGTGTGTGTGTGTTGGAGGGAGGAGGATGCTAATGCGTGGGGTAGGGGAGCAAACACCCACCCCTCGCCCCAACGTGGGCTTTTGTGTTTTAAAATCTGTACATACAAGCGTCCAGTGGAGTTCCACCTCACGCGGGGGTACGTGCGTCCTTCGTGGAGCCTCCTGAGCCGCCGGCTTCTCTCCAGAGGGTGATGACCCGGGGGGAGGGGGTCTTCGCCACTTGGGAAGTCTCTTATTTGTCTCTGTCTTGCGGCAAAAAGTACCCTCCCCTTCTCTGGTAAACAAGCAAACAAACAAACAAACAACGAAAAAGAATAACGGAGGGAGGGGGAACATGTCAAGATGGGGGGAGGAAAGCAAAGTCAGCCCGTGGTGGTGGTGCTGTGGGGGGGGGGCGTGTGGAGAAACCGGCGTCGGGCCGGGCGGAGGTGAGGCCGCGGCGGGGCAGGGGCGAGCAGGCGGCGGCTCCTGGGATCTCACCAGGTCCTCCCGTATAGCAAGGTGGAGCAAGACATGGCCGTCCCGTAGTCCGAGCCGGAGGAGTTCAGGTGGGACAAAGCGGACACCTGGCTCTGGAGGGAGGAGGGGCTGCTCCCCGCGTGCTGCCCCAGGTCGGGCGACTGGCCCGCGCTGCTGGCTTGGTGGCTCTGATGCTGTCCCAGGCTGGCCCCGTTGGAGGCCACGGTGATGGCGGTGGCCGCCGCGGCCGCCTGCTGCTGGTGGTGGTGGCCCTGGAGAGCCGCCGCCGCCGCCGCGGGCGCGTTGGAGCCGGCTTGGCAGGGCTTGCCGTCCTTGACCAGGACGGGCACGGCCACCCGGCGGGGCGACTGCTGCTGCTGCTGCTGCTGCTGCTGCTGCTGCTGACAGGAGGCGGCGTCCTGCTGCTGCATCTGCTGCTGGGCTGCCTTGTCCTTGGCCTGCCGCTTCATCTTGTAGCGGTGGTTCTGGAACCAGATCTTGACCTGGGTGGGCGTCAGGTGGATCATGCTGGCCAGGTGCTCCCGCTCCGGCGCCGACAGGTACTTCTGCTGCTTGAAGCGCCGCTCCAGCTCGTACACCTGGGCCTGCGAGAAGAGGACGCGGCGCTTCCTCCGGGGCGTGCTCTGCAGAGGGGCCATGCTCTTGCCCACGTCGCCCAGCGAGCTCAGGCTCCCCATGCCGCCCATGTTCATCCCCGACGACGGGCCCATGAAGCGCGAGACTGGAAGCGAGAACAGCGGGAGAAGGGTTAGGGCTCGGGCTCGGGCTAGGGGGTCGCAAGGAAGCCGCCTGGGCCAGCCCGCCGCGGCTTAACTCTTTGCCACATCAGAGCTCGGCCCAGGGACCCGTTTCTATCCGGATTGCTGGATGCAGATTTGGGGCGGGGGAGAAAACAAGTGTCAAGAGGCCGCGAATGCTCTCCCCGCTGCCCACTCTCGTCTCTTTCCAAGTCCTAAGTGCTAAGACCGCTCTGATTAAAAAAAAAATGCAAATCAAAATCTTAACAGGGTCGCCCCACCACCACAAAAGAAACGGAGAATCCCCAGAAATCCACCCCCTCCCCGAAACCGGATTTGAAATCAGGAAAATGTTTAGGGAAGCTTGTATCGGTAGGTTAGGTGGGTAGGAATCGGCAGATCTCTCCGCCGTTCTCTGGGCCTCAGACAAAACCTCCAGCAAAATCCAAACTAAAGTTGACTAGTCTGAAGCCCAGTGAGGAAGAGGGTTCGAATTACGAAAGGGAAACATTTTGTTGATGTAAATATCCTAGCTATTGCATTCTTACCTATATATTTGCGTATACACGCGCATTCAGATGAAATCTTTTCAGAATCGTGAACTCTGCTTTGAGAACAATACTTATCCTTACAACCTGTCAAGTTAATGAATGTGTTCTCCCTCTCCCCTTGGTTTATACAATTTAACAAATTGTTTCTAATCTCTCCCCTCCCCCCGTTATTAATTCTACACAACATAGTCCAGAAGCAGATTTCTTCCTGGTAAAGTAAATCCGAGTGCGGGACGCAAATTATGTTATCCCTGTCCAATACTAGTTTTTCAAAATAAATAAACCACGGCGTGGTCTTCGCACGGTCTATAGTCTCGCCCCCCCCCGCTTTTTTTTTTTTAACAATTTCGATGACGTCCAAAGATTTTGGAAAACTATACACGCGTGGATCTCACAACTCGGTGCCCCCACCATCACCACAGTGCAATTTCCTTTGCTTCTGCCCGGCTGTTTCGTTTCCGACGGTTTCCCCTCCACTCCTCAAGGACTGATCCGCCACCAGGACCTGTCCAGCGGGGGGGCAAATCCCCCTGGCGTCTCTGCCGGTGCATGCGATTGACCGTGGGACGCAGAGGGGCTGCCCATTCTGTCCTCTGACCAAAACCAGAAGGGAGCCAAAGAGCCCCCCGGAAGGTCAGCAACCGTTTCTTTGACAGGAATGAGAATAACAAGAAAGGAAAGGGAGTGAGAAAAGACGAAAAAGGCGAAATGGGGAAGGCGGGGCAGTCCAGATCAACTTCACGCAACCTCCCGGTCCGTGTTGTCCCCGCATTAGCTGACGATCCCAGAGCCCCTCTAACCGCTACTCCCTACTACCCCGTCTGCCCGAGAGCGGGCGAGGACTCGCCGTCCGAAGCTGGGAAAGGTGACCGGAGAGGGCAAGGGAGGGGGCGCGAGGGGACCCCTTGAGACTTACTGGTGGAGAAGCGCGGGTCCGGGTTGGCCCCGTACCAGCCGGTGGCGGAGGTGCTGTTCCTCATGGTGTCCTGGTAAGGCGGAAGGTCGCCCATGTTGCCGTTGCAGTAGCCTCCCATGGCGGTGTGGGAGAGCTGGGGGACCCCGGCGGCTGTCATGTGGTAGGCGGCGGCGGCGGCGGCGGCGGTGACGGTCCCGTTGTGGCCCATGGGGTGCTGCTGCATGGCCGGCTGCCCCACCTGCGACTGCCTGTACGCTGCGGCCAGCGGCGTCCCCAAGTTACTGCCCTCCATGGCCACTTTCTTGTAGCTTTCCTCCAAGGGGCTCAAGATGTCAGACACTGAGAAAGGAGTCGTATGCTTTGGGCTCATCGACATGATGCGGCGGCTGGGGGGGAGAGGAGGGAGAAAAAGGGAAAGGGGAGGCAAAACTCTCTCTCTCTCCTCTCTCTCTCTCCCCTCTCTCTCTCTCTCTCTCTCTCTCCCTTTTTTTTTTTTTTTTTTGGTGCCAAATATTCCGGTGTGTTGCCTCCACGCCGATCTTGTTGGATGCACACGTAACCGAGTGGACCGAGTCCGCCTTAATTGGATGGAGTGGCGGCTCCGCGCTGCCTTTCGTTTGTTTTAGCCAGGCGCCAGGTTTTAGGCTGCCACCAGAGGCGGGGCGTAGGCGCTAAAGCAACAAGACAATAGAACCCCACATCTTGCCCGAGATAATTAGCCTACATGCTGATGACAAGGTAAACACCTTTTTCTTTAAAAAAAAAATTAAAGTTATACTTTTCACTGCCTTTTCTCCCTCCTTCTTTTTCTTTAGCCCAAAATTAGAAGTCTTTTTTTTTTTTTAAAGCAAAATCCCTTCACTCCCCATACCCGGGATCAGTCAATTTTTATGTATGTGTGTATGTATTTTTTTTTTTCGGATGGGGGAGGGAGAATCTCATCTTAAGGCTGGAGCGGGAAAGAAAAAGAGGTTCTAAGAAAGTTAAGGGGGCCCTTTTTTCTTCACCCCCCCCCCGGACCATCCCCAGGGTGCGCGCCCCGCCTGCCGCTGAGCTTCACGAGAAAACCAATTCAAATAAGAGCTCCTTCTTCCAGCCCCCCCACACCCCCGCCGCCACCCCTCACGTAGCCCCCTCTCCACTCTGCAAACACACATACACGCACACACTTTATCCGCCTACCCGTCCTCCTCCTCCTCCTACCTCAGTCTGAACGAGGAAGGTCAGGACTGAAGAAACGGATTGAGCCGAAGGGGGGGGGCGCTCCCCGCCCCCCTCGAGCCCGCTCCCGCTACCCCCCCGCCTCCTTTTTTTAGGAAGCCAGAAAGGAAGAAAAGACCAGTCCCCCTTCGTGAGAGAACCCCGGGATGGAGCGTTCAGACATAAGCCAAGTGGGCAGCCATGCCGTCTCTCGCCAGACATTGGAGGAATCCGAGAGAGAGAGAAAGAGAGAGAGAGAGGCGGGCGAGGGAGGGTTGTCTCCAGCAAACTCCTTGTGCCTTCGCAGGGCGGCTGAGGAGGCACCCGCTATAACATACAGCTTATA
Source organism: Cyclura pinguis (assembly GCA_030412105.1). Classification (NCBI taxonomy): domain Eukaryota; kingdom Metazoa; phylum Chordata; class Lepidosauria; order Squamata; family Iguanidae; genus Cyclura; species Cyclura pinguis. Next base: position 344,414,000 of record CM059599.1, read on the forward strand.
GGAAGCCAATGTGTCCCAGGCTCCAAACGCGTCTCTCCCCCTGCCTCCCCCGCCTGGTCGCCCGCGCACACCCCCCTGGCCAGAGATGCGCAGTCTCTCTCTCTGTGTGTGTCTCACACACACACACACACACACCCGCTCGCGCGCGCGCGCGCGCGGTCATTTGGTCCAACTCTTTCTTCTGCAGGCACATAGGGAGTCGAAAAATTTTGTTGGGGGTGGGAGAAGGAAATATGTCAAGCGATTCTGTCAGGATGATGGACTGGTGGAAAACACATTAAAGCTAAGAGCCCGCTTGTGATTTTCCAATAGGAGCCGTGGCACGCTCTCCTCCAGGCCACGTCTAACGCTTAAAAGCAGCTTTCGAGGCGTTACTTATGAATCAGAGACGCCGGGGAATGGGGGGGGGGGGCAGGTGAGAGACCCGTTAGGTCATCACCCCGCCGGCGGAGAATTGTGTCTTTCATTTCCCAATATTCCGCTCAGCCTAATTGCGGCCACCTCGGTGTCAAGAGAAATCGAGCGCTCCGAGGAGGCGGCGGCGGCGGCGGCCCATGTGACGGCGCCGGCGGGGCCTCCTCCGCCGCGGCCCCGATTCGCCAGCCCACTCGGGGGACGGGAGACGCCGGAGGAGGGCCGCGATCCCACTCCACGCCCTCACTGATCGATGAGTAGAAGTCATCCATTCATTTTCAACACGTCAGAAACAAATCGGGAGAAAGGGAGGCTGGCTGAACTGGTTTGTGGAGCAGCCGAGCCTACTTGTTCTCAAATTATTTCAGAGATGCGCACGGGGAAAATGCACAAAAGAATCATCTCTGCCTTAGAGGTGGAGGAAACAGGCGGAAGGTGGAGAAAGGAAACGCAGGAGAGGGGAAGAGAGTGTGTCTGAGTGCGTGTGCGTACGTGAAGCGAGTGAGACCCAGCCCTTCCTCAACCTGGCCTGAAGGAAGTGACAACCGAGGGGGAAGTTAAACTGGTGATATTTCTTTCCTTCCTCATCTAGAGCCTCCAACGACTGTTGGGTAAATTGCAGTCGGCAGTTGTAAGGGCGTCCCCCCTGCCCCCTCTTTCTCGGCTGGCCTTGCTTCCTGGTTGTCCTTGTGTATACGTGAGTGTGTTTCCATTTAAGCTAGGGAGCAAATAAATAAACACATAAACACACATTATACAGACGCTCTCCGAAGAGCCCTTTTGCCACGGCCCGAGAATCACGAAATAGCTTTGCCTAAAGTGGCTGCGTCAATGGCCAGGTCGCTTTTGTCGTCGGCTTCGTATGAGCGCCGGAGGATGATTTGGCTGCAACTGGGGGAGCCCCTCCCGGAGTGGGCAAGGCGAGAGCTTTCGAAGGAGAAAGTAGATGCCCGTCTGAAAGTTCACCTCCTTCAAGGAGAAGCCGGCGCCTTGATTATACTTTACCGCTCGGCAAGAGGTGAGCTTTGCCACGCCAATATCATAATTGTAGCAACTTTTCAATCAGGGCCTCGGGATATTCTCTCCCTCCCACCCACCCCGAGCCGCAGCCGCCGCCAAAGTCAACGCCTCGATTCCCCTCGTCGGCTTACACTACGCTGCCGCCGGCGCCTGAAAGCTGCACTCCCAAAGCGGCTCCTGCTCCGAAGTAAAGGGCGCTGAAATGAACGTGGCACCGGCTTCCCCAGCTGGATGGAATAGGCTGCTCATGCGAAGAGACGGGAAGCGCGCTTGCATGGAGGGATGTGCGTGCGTGTCTGTGTGTGTGTCTGTGTGTGTGTATTACTTCCAGTCCTGATCTTCAGTGGATTCCTGGGTAGGACCCCCCCTACTCATTCCTTTCAAGGGAAATTCGCTTCCCGGAAGTTCGCTTGGGTCGGAATGCGGCTGATCTCGGAATCGCGCCTTCGTTTTCGTGGGGCCCGGTGGGAGTTTCTGGTTTTCTAACCAAGATAGATGCAACTATAAAACTTCGGAAGCCAAAAGCTTCTATTTTGATTGTCTTTTCTTTTTGGATCCAGACATTTTAAAGCAAATCCTGAGACTGGGTGCGGCTTACTCAGCCCCAGTATATCAACCCTTTTTTTACTATATATGTACATATATTGTAAATTCAACAAAATACTAATTAAAATAATTTATTTACCTGGGAAATTGGGGGTGTGTGTCAATCTTTCCGACTCAGAGGTTGTTAACAGAAATTGGTGATTTCACGACTGTTCTCTTGTTCTAGGGTTTTGATTTGACGGCTTTTTTTTTTTTAAGCCGAAAATAGAGTAAAAGCAAACCTAGCAACCGAGAAACGAGCTAGAAGGTCGGAGAACTGACTGCCAAGATACTAGGGGGGCGGGGGGAAGAAGGGTCGCTAAATACCTATTGCAAGTAGAAATTCAAGCTTCAGTACAGAGACTCTATAATGATTAAACTTTTTGGAGCATTGCTTGAACAGATGCTTGAACAAAGCGTTTTTCAAGTCCTTAATACCGAAAAGATTAGATATAGATATTTCTGCAGGGAGACTTAGGGAAAAATCCCTACATGAGACTGTCTCCATTTTCTAGCACGTATATCCAACAATTTGTATGAATGTCAAATAAAACTTGCTAGTCTTTAAGGTACCGCTAGAATCTTAGCAGTTTCTCACTGTATTAAAGTCTTCAAGGGACTTTAATATAGTGATCTATTTTTAATATAGCGATACATTTTTTCCCCAAGGGAAAAACAGTTTCTTATTTGCATCATTGTCCAGAATAATTCCAAGCGGTAACTTAGTCGTATTTGATAATGAAATTCGTGGTTAAGATTGTATTTGAGAGTTAAAATTTAATAGGGGAACACCCTAGCCTAAGATAGCTGAGTTAGCCACATCTGCCATGTTATAAGTTACTGGATGGTTCCTGCCCTAAAAAAAAAAGAAAAGGATGCCCCTGCTGTTGCTTCGAATTTAAAACAACAGTGTACTAACGCGGTTTGTTTGTTTGTTTGTTTTCTTCCTTCCTTCCTTCCTTGCTTCCTAGACATTGCCTCTTATCTGTAAGGACTGAGGTGAGTTTCCAAGATCTTCTAACCTCTTCCGCGTCCAGAATTTTCTTTGGAGCGTTGTTTGGAAATGGAAACTGGGCGTTCAGCGTCTGGTGGATAATCGTCTTTTGGGGAATTGGAATTGTTTGTTGTTGCTAGTAGGTCCAAAACTTTTCATCCAGAAGAGGAAATGCCCTCCCTCTTTCTCATCCATACTGGGATTTGGCTGAATATACATATTGCAACTAGAATGATCAGACTCCCCATACGCTGACATTAGGGTTTAGAGATATAGCATAAAGCCTTTAAAAGAAATCTGAAATTTTGCCACAGAATTGAATGGGGCTCACATCGCACCCTAAGGGAAGGATTTGGCTGATATAGCTCGATCCTCAAGTCGATTGAGCCAGACGCCTTGGATTTAAACAGATATGGGGGCTCGGGTCCTACGCGTACTGTGGTCCCAACTTGGAAATAAATGACCTTGGTTTAAGCAGAGCTGACCTCTGCCTAAGGAGCTGCGATTTTTGCCCGAGGAATCCCATAGCATTACTCAATGCGCAATAAGCGTCGCTTATTCCATTGGTCAGTCCGCAATCACTCAGCGATTGAATGGACCATGTGTATGCGTGCCTCTCTGTAGGCGTATGGCGACTCCATGAATTTCGTAGGGTTTTCTTAGGCAAAGAATACTCGGGGGTGGTTTTGCCAGTCCCTTCCTCTGAAATATAGCCTACAGCCCCTGATATTCCTTGGCAGTCTCCCATCCAGGTACTAACCGGGGCTGACCCTGCTTAGCTTCCAAGATCGGAAACATCTTAGTGCCTTTGAGACTGGATTAATTCCGAGTTAAGGGGGCGTGCTAGGCTTTACCCTAGAGTAGTCCCGTTCAACTCGGGGGACTACTAAGGATTAGGATAGTTGAGGGCTTGTGTTCAATTGCTCTGCTGTTTCCCGCTAAGCCCTGGTCCCCGGCCTCTTAACATGGCAGGAAGGGCCGCGAACAGGAGTCGGACCCCGTTTCCCTAAAGTGTGGGGTCCACACAGGCCAGTCTTCACCCTCCGGACTGGGGTTCTGCCTTCCTCCGGCACTCTTCGGATAAACTGAGTGCTCCCGGCAGAAAGAAACTTTCCTTTCGAAACCGATCCTCTTCTTCTTCCCTACCAGCTTCGGGAGGGGGGACGTCGCCTTCGCGCCTACGAAGCCCCCTCGCTCCTCGCCAGCCGCTGAATCGCTCGGTATTCTTTCACCTGACTGGAGGGGGAGCGGGGACGGAGGAGGGGGAAGCTGCTAAAAAGAAGTGGAGTGAAAAAGAAGTGCGAGGAGGAGGAGGGAAGAGTAGAGACAGAATGAGCTCGGCCTGCTTGAAGCTTTTTCTTCTTTTTCCCCTTTCAGGAGAGGCGTTCCATTTGGCCTTCCCTCCCGCGCGCCCTCCTCTTCTTGCGGCTGTCGAATGCTTTTGAGTCGCTTTCCAGCGGTCACACGGGGACGAATCTCGAATAGCTTCTGACCCCAGGCAATCCGGTTGATCACACACTGGATGAATAAGGGGGGGAGGCCGGCCAGTAGGAGAAGGGGGGTCTTTGTCAATCAAGCGGTGCCAAAGCCAAGGCGGACGGTGCCACCCTGCTAACCTGCCGCCCGCGCCTTCCTACCTCGATAACTTGGGCCATTTCCGCACTAGCCTGTTACAGTGCTGTTATTGCACTTTCAACATCCTATGGAATGTTGAAAGGGCTGGCCCCTTCCTAAACTGCAAACCTCAGGATTCCATAGGATGTTGAAAGGGGAGTAATAGCACTATAACAGGCTAGAGCAGAAATGGCCTTCGATGGCGGCGGCGGCGGCGGCGGCGGGGTGGGGGTTAGCGGGAGGGAGGAAAAGAAAGAGTGCGGGCGAGAAGAGGCCCCTCGCCAAAGAAGGCCAGAGGGATTTTCGGGAGTCGAGAAGGACGACCGCGCCACCCACCCTTAAGAGCCTCCTCCGCCCTACAATATTACAGCCAAGCGCTTTCCAAGAAAAAGAAGAAAAGTCGCCCTCGCAAGCCAGGATGAAGCTGTTAAAAGTTACAAGGCATTTGGAGAATTAGAGGCCTTTCGCTGGGTTGGGTGGGAAAGAAGGAAGCTCTCTCGCACTTGTTTTAAATTAAAAAAAACAAAACAAAACCTAGAGGCCATTTAAATTGCATCCATTAAATAGACTTGAGTCCATTAAATTGCATAATCTCAGCTATTGTAAAGCGATTATTAGAAGACAGTTTCTTTATAACGTATCAGCATCAATGTTCTAAGATTTTCAGGCGGTGTCAAAAGCAGAAAAACAACGAAAGTCCTGTTCTGTCAGGCCTCAGGTAAGCGCTTTAATTCAGATCCCCTTCAAATATCGCCTGCCGGTAAATCTCCTCTGTGAAACCAACTTCCGAGGAAGAGGGCTTAAGATGGCGTCCTTCATTAGAAGCACTACAGAAGCTCTTGCTTAAATTAAGCGCCCGCTTAGATACTTGGCTCCAACAGCTTTAATGAATAGCAGCCCTTAAACCAAAGGAGTCTCGAACTACGTCTTCCCAAGACGGTTCTCTCTCCTCAACGGGGTGCTTTCAGGTCAACTGTGTACTCTAAATCCTTCCGGAAATGTGGGAAGTCGATGAATTTTCACAGAGCACGGCTAGCCCTCTCCATTAGGGACCAAAGAGGTTTATTTCGGCTGGTTCAGCCACCAACACCTTAACCTATTTTGAGCGAGAGCCAGTTTGGCGCAGTGGTTTGAGCGTTGGACTATTCTCATTTCCGCACTAGACTGTGCTAGTACTATTATTCCATTTTCAACATCCTCTGGAATCCTGGCGTTTGCAGTAGGGCCCCACCCTAAGCTTCAAACCCCAGGATTCCAGAGGATGCTGAAAGTGGAATAATAGCGCTATAACAGTCTAGTGCGGAAATGGTCCTTGAGTGAACCACTGTGAAAGACAGAACTGGTAGGATCTGTTGTTAGGACTCACTAGACAAACCCAAAACTGTGAGTGAGCCCTGGAGATTTCCAGATATCTTCACCGGACAGACTAAAATATTATAAAAAACAGGTTGGGGCGGGGGGAAGTCATATTAATAAGATGCTGAAGAAAATCTTCTTGATCATAATCTTAAGACGAAGGCGCACAGTTCAGTGGCTTTGCTAGGTGTCACGCACGCTTTCCCCGGGATTGTTGAAACAAAGAAGAATGGTTGATTCGCCCCATTTTTAAAAATATAAAATCCAGCCGTTAGTTGGATTTCTCTTCTATTGAAAGCAAGCATGCGCACAGATTCCCTGTTAAACCTAGATGAAAAATCAAGGCAACCATAGCAGTTTCATACCAGCAAAAATGGAGATTAATTTGAACTGATGAACTACGTTAAAGTAATAAATACACAAACACACACTGTTTGGTGTTCCCTAGTAGTTGGAGGGAAGAAACCTGAATAAGAACCTATCTTTAGGGGGTTTCTTTCTGAATGGGGTGTGATAGACATCAGGGAGATGCATGTTCTGCTGAATGTAGACATATGAATTCCAAGTTAGGTGTGTTTCACAGCCATTTGCTAAAGTTTATTAATTTAAATCAGAGAGTAAATGACAAATTATGGATTCTATTGTCAAACGTTTAGGGGCTGTATCTTACATGGATAGAAGCAGGTGATGAAATGAGCTGAATAGAACTACTCTTGAATGAATGTTATCCCATGCTTTCTCAAAACATCTAGACTTGGTATAGAATTGCTTTGGGAAGAAACCTTTGGTTTCACATCATTTCCACTGGCATATGCAAGTCCACCTCCCTCCACATCCCCTTTTCTAGTTAAATTCATTATCAAGTTTTGCCCCAGTCAAGGTATGCAGAAAAGGAAGTTATGAAATTATTTCTCTGAGTGCCTCCTCTGCACAAGTTTATCTGGCACTGTGGTGCAGCTGTTATGGACTCTGGATGATGACAGTCCACACCCTCTCCGATGATGGTAATGTGGGTAACATCACTTACTTCAAAATGTCAGAAGTCCAGCCCTGTGGTATTTTGTTGAGTGGACCTCTGCTCTAAAGTCCTACCTGGACAGCTCTTCCGCTTTGGTGCCTAAATCCACAGACCTTCCTTTTGAGCATGTAAACTTTGGGTAGGAAAAGGAAGATTGGAATTCATAGTTCCTGTGATTTTTCTAGAGCAATTCCATAAAGCAATGGACTGCTCCAAGAAGCAGCAGATTCAGGATTAATGCTACAGCATCATAAACAGTCAAGTGGATTGAAATTCATGAGAACTCATGCTAAAATAGTCTAGATTCCTTCTACTAAAAGTCTAGACCTGTTCTAGTGAAATAGTAGGTCCATTTCTCCCCACCTTATTTTTTTACATTTATTTTTTACACTTCTAAAAATAACCTTAATAGAAAGTATATTCCTACAGAATGAAATAGGACCTCCTCCTTCTTAGTTTTTTTTTTTAAAATACTACCTCCTTCTTATTAGGTAGGGTTTTTTTAAGCTACTGCAGCAAGAATTTTAGTAAGTAACAGCCTTTTACTGCAAGGAGGTCTACCAGTGATTTCAAGAAACCAGTGCCTTGGCCTGTCTAGAGTACTGAGAAAGAAGCAACCCAGGTCCACTGGGTTAAAAAGGTAGCTGGATTGCCTTGCTGCAATCATAATACAGTCTGTGATAAATTAAATCCCACTGAACAATTTGCTTAAATCTAACTGCAAGTCCCAAATAAAGTAGTCCATTGAAACAACTGGATTTGCATAAGTGTGAACTTATTGTTCAGCAGATGATTTGGTGGGTCCACTCTATTTGGAACTAGAATCACTATCTCCTAGCCAAGCCCACAAGAGCAAGCATGCCAGTAGTCAAAAGGATATTTTGATTTCTTTTAAGTCACAGCAGACACATGTCTAATTAATAGATGCCTACCTAATGCTGCCTTAGTTACAGTATTTTCTCAGCTCCCCTAGCTAGTCCTCATTTCCTTCCTCTTTTTCCTTCTGGGGTCACAGGGCCTGCACCACTTCAGTTTCCATGCAGGAGATCACATCATTAGAACACCTTTTCTTCTTCCGCCATTTGAATAGAAGGTGAATACAGACCTTCCAACACATGTGGGCAAACCCCTGAATTATTGTGGGTGTTTATATATGGAGAAATAATCAAACATTAGGGCATGAATTAGTAGCAGAAGGTACATGGTTCTGGGCTATCTCAAGGCCCTAGTTTTCCCACATGGCATTTGAAGTTCTTTAAACATGCCAATTTCACAGGAATGTTTGGGAAAGATGTATTTGTGAGGGCCTTCTTGGTGGCTGCTCAGGCTGTGGAACTTCTTCCCAAAGGAAGTTAGGTTGGCCCATTCCCTGTTGTCCTTTTGCTTGCAGACAAAAGCTTCTCTCTTCAAGGAGGTTACCAACTGGGCTGCTTCATATCCACTCCCCTGAAGTGTGCTGTGTTTACTTGATGTACTTTTTACCAGAGAAATTGTAAATTGTATCAATCTGGTAGTGACATTTGCCTTTGAATATTATAACTTTTGGGGGGTATAGCTGTACTCATTTTGTAAAACGACTTGCTCCCTCTGTTAGGGGATAATTAAACAATCCTTGGTTCAGGAACAGGTGTACTGCACTTCATGAAGTGATTGAATCACTGCAGCCTCATATTCTTGTATATCACAGATAAGAATCATGCTGCTATCCAGATGTTGTCAGACTGTAAATCCAGTAGCCCTAGTCAGCTGGGTTTTGCAGTCCAGCAACATCTGCTTTGTCTATGGATTTGTTCAACCAAGCTATCCAACATGGCCACCATTAGGACCTCTTCTGGTAGTGAATTTCAGAGTTTGACTGTGTACTTTGGAAAGAAGGACTTCCTTTTTCCCCTCCGGAGTCCCCACCAATCAGCTTCAGCGGATGATCCCAGCTTCTAGTATTGTGAGAAAGGAAGAAAAACTCTCAGTTGTGTGACTTTTTTTTTTTTTTTTTACACCCAGACCCTATATCCCAGCACTTCCTTTTCTTCCCCACCCCTGGCTAGCTAAACAGCCCCCACACATTATACTCTCTTAGTTCATCGTGCTCCAGCCCCTTGATAATGATGGTTCTGCACTGCTACTGTAAACATTTTAAGGTGCAAGGCCCAGAATTTCACGTTGCATTCAAACAGTGATCACATCGTCGATTTGTACAAAGGAATGTTGGGAGCACTATTTTCAGTGCCTGTCCTCATCATTACTGCAGGACTGGCAGTTCCTGCATTAAGCGCAGCAGGTTGTATTCCAGGAAGGCTTCTGTCGCAATACATTTACTAGGTCCGAGAAGATCGATGATAAAATTTTGATGCTTGCCTCCCCAAGCCTTGCCCAGCTTGGTGTTTTGGGGTACGCTGCCCATCAGCTCCAGTGGTGAGGACTGATGAGAAATGAAATCCAAAAGAGGGAGAGGAAGGCTAATCCTGCAGAAGGAAAGGTTAATCCTGCAGAAGGAAGTCACAGGCAGGCCAGCCTAGAGAGGCTTGGAGTAACCCCGACTACCAGTGACTGCGAAGAGCAGCAGCCAATCTCAGTAGTTCCTTTGGGACCAAGCAATATTATTTTCAGAAAGTTAACAGTCTCAAAGACAACCCCCTCTATACTTGCTTCCTGATAGCACCTCACGACCCATAGTGTGTCACTGGGACAATGTGTGGAAGTGGCTGGAGTACTGGGCTAGGAACCTGGGAGACAGGGGTTCGAATTTGTGGTCAGCCCTAGAAATCTACTTGGTGATCTTGGGCAAGTCGTGCTCTCTCAGCCTTAGAAGAAGGCGGTAGAGAACCCCCATGGAACAAATCTTGCCAAGATTTGAGGGTACGTAGCAACAATAACGTCCTTCCGCTGTCCAGGTCTTCCCTCGCCACTGCCAGAATTTAATCTTAGAGGCCCTAGTAAAAAGGAACCAGGGGGAAGAGGCATACCTGTTCCTTCAAGTCGCCTGTCGATTTATGGGGAAACCATACATTTCAAAGAGTTTTCTCAGGCAATGGATTTTTAGAGGCGGCTTGCCTTGCTCTTCTGAATGTAGTCAACAGCACCTGCTATTCTTTGGTGGTGACCATCCAAGTGCTAAGCAGGTCTGGTCCTGCTTAGCTTCTGAGATCAAACGAGATCTCTGTTTAGGTAGCTGGAGTCATCTTGCTGTGTTGTGTGCCTTCAAGTCATTTCTGATTTATGAAGACCCTAGGATAAACTTATCAGGGGTTTTTCTTGGCAAGATTTGTTCAGAGAGGGTTTGCCTTTTTGTCTTCTCTGAGACTGAGAGAGCGTGACTTGCCCAAGGTCACCCATTGGCAGGGATTCCAACCCTAGACTCCGTATTCGTAGCCCAACGTTTGTACTAACACACCTCGCTGCCTCCTAGAGGCGTCTCTACCGGTGAACAAGTTTTGCTCCCAAGGGAACACGGCCATCAAGTTTCACAGGTTAGAAGGCTGAAAAAGGTTTTCAACCACAGCAACTGTCTTAATCACGCTGTGCGTGAGACAGAGAGAGACAGATTCTTAAAGCAATTGTTAGTGGGTGCCTATTTTCTTATTCAAATGCCTCGTGAATGGAAGCCGCTCTGTTACCTTCGATCCTGGCATCAAGAGTGAAGTGAAAGCGGTTTTTAAAAACGGAGTAAATACAGAACTCCAAATACATTTACACATTTTACTGTTCTGGCACTGGAACGGTGAATCATCTGAATCTCTTCTCTTGGTTGATTGATTAAATCATACGTGTGCCTTCGTCTCCACGGAGCGTCCACAATTCTTTCTTTAAACAATGCCTTAATGACTTGGTGTGCGTGCATGATCGTTTTTGGCACACTTGTGACTGATCATTCCTGAAATCTTGGTCCTATTTTGCTTGACGATTTGGCGATTTGGGGCGAATGGATTGTTTCAGCCCATCTTAGGCTAGTTTTGGGGGGCTCCAACCCCCCATTCTTCCTCTTCTGGGGATTCCTGGAATTAAGATGGAGGGTTTCACGCCTTAGTTTTATGAAGCCTGCTACCTCACTGTAAGTCGTCGGGAAGCAATGCTAGCAAATAAAAACAAACAAACCTCAATTCCTTTTCTGTAAAATCATATCCTTCTTACTGAAGCTTGTCTGACTGAAGTTTGGGTTGATGTTTGGTGATTTACTGCTGATACTGCTTCTCTTCCGTCTCACCTGGCTTTTTTCAATCTATCCCATTACCTTTTTTAAAATCCTCATTTTGTCTCCTGTTTCCTAATTTTGCTGGGCTATATTTAGAAAGGTTTTTACATTTAAAAAAATACAGAGGAGATTAAATACAGATATACTTCTCATGTCTGCTGAGAAAGAAGCCCCATTGATTTCAATAGCACTTACTTTTGAGGAAGTACCTACAGAGTTACAGACTTCAAGTTTAAAATTGATTGTTGCCTTGGAGGTTCTCCCCACGATGAATGCCAACTCAGATTTGTTTTTTTAAAAAATAATCTTCTTCTGTTTCTTTTTCAAGAACTTATCGACACTTTCGCTGGTATGGACACCAACGAGTTTTTGATATGCATTTAAACAATTCATATGCTGATAAAGCCAGACAAGGAAGAATTTGGTAAACATTTTACGGTCTTGTTACCTTATTTGATTTGACTATTATCTTCATTGCTTGGCTTTTTTGTTTTTGTTTTTTTGTAAACCATTCCAGGGCACTTACCGGGAGGACAATGTACTAAATAAATAGCTCTAGTTGCACTTCTAAATTGATTTCTTAGGAGATAAGCCCCACTGAACCAAATTTAGTATTGGACTACATACTCAAGGACTTAAGTCTAAATGTTGCTTTTAGCGTTTCGCTTTTTAGAGTGATACCTAACTCCTTATTTCTTTATATTTTAAAAATGCAATTTCTGCCCGAATTCTCAGGACACCTTGCTGTATCATTCATAAAACTACACAGAAAATGTAAATACGTTTAAAAAATGAAGATAGTTTCAACAAAGTTAAAAGGCCTGGGAAAATACAGAAGTCTCCACTCGCCTTGGAATGCCCCAGGTTATCCTGTCTGGGGAGAGCATTCACCAGTGCCGCTATCCACCACTGAAAAGCTTCCTTCTGTGGTAGCTACCAGGGCGCCCCATTTGAAGAGGACGTCGGGGAACGGTCCATCTAAATAAAGATGATCTCTAGAACCACGGAGATATAGACAAGAGAAGACTCGGAGTCCAAAGCCATTAAAGGCTTTTCAAAATCCAAACGAGAGAGCATTTTAAACTTCATGTCACTGCTGATAAGAAAATGTATAGATTTAATGTGTACGACCTGTCTGCTCTCACCCAACCATCTGGCAGCCCAATTTTGGATGAACGGACGTTTCGTTTCCTTCACTTTTCTCAGTACAGCTCACATATACCAGGCACTGTCATAAACTAATAATCTTGAGAAACCGTGCCTAACTAGCTTCAGATCATCTCTGGTAAGGTTGGCATTGGGGTCTATGTTGGCAACCGCTAGTCAGAGCCACAAAGACTACTTGAGTGACAAAGCGACACAGCTGGATGACCAAGGCCACTACCTGCTTCCTTAGGGAATGTGGAACTCCTTCCAGAACAGAGTGAACATCTCCTTCTAGAGGGAAATTTTGACACTCTACCCGTACATACGTGGATGGATAGAAGGAAAGGGGGGGTTGGAGGGAGGGAGAGAGAAAGAAACTGTGGAATAACACGCAAGCCGCACGGTCGGCTACGTTTCCCTGCGAAGTTCATACAAGAAAAGCGAGGGATCTTTCACAAGTCACTAAATGGCCATTGACGAACGTTTGGTTGGCAACGAATGGGCGACCTCCCACCCCTGAAAAGCTGCGAGCTGCTTTTCAGGGGAGGGAGGTTTATCTGCAATGGATCCTCTAGAGTTTACCGCAATGGATCCATTAACCCTTGTCGCCTGCAGTCCTTAAGTGAGGCAAATCCACGTGAGAACGAGCCCGTGGTTGTGGATGGGGGCAGACTCCAAGGCTGTACGTGGACCACTTACTTCGGAGTTTTGTCGGTGCCATACTTGTTCCGTTGAAAGTATGTCAATAGGGCATCTCTAAGACTGCTTAGGGGGAAGAGGACAGGCTTTTCAAAGGACGTCCGTTGCAAGGGCTCTGTTGGAGGTGCGGAGAGACTCAAGTCACTCCCTTCAGGCTTGGATGCCTTTTATCTTCTTATCTCGACTCTGTTGACCTCATCTCTTTTCTTTTTTCCCCGAAAAACTCAAGGAGACTTATGTGGGTTTCCGCCGGGCAGCTCAATCGTGGTACCTTCGAGTTTTGTTCATGTTATATGGTAAAACCTACATATATTTTCCCCCCGGTGAGGGGAAGACACTTTTACACTGAAAGACAGAGGCCATTACCGCACTAGCCTGTTATAGTGCTATTACTGCACTTTCAACATCCTGTGGAATCCTGGGGTTTGCAGTTTAGGGAGGGGCCTCTGAGGATGTTGAAAGTGGAATAAAAGCACCGTAACAGGCTAGTGAGGAAATGGCTCCAGTATGGTCGTCTCGGCTTGTAGAAAGAGTTCAGGCTTAACTGAACTGGTTCTTGGGTTCGTCAATTTATCCTTCTGGCAGTCCGTGGTATCCGTATAACTCTTCTCCAGCGTCACATTTCAAATCAGTTGATTTTCTTCTTGTCTTGTCAGATACGTGTAATTTGTGATGTTTAATGGATTGTCTTAGATTCTGGTAACTTCCCCCTTTAAGTGTGTATTTTGTGTAGAATGGTTAGCCGGGGTGAGCTCTTAAGAGACTGGGCGAAATATGAATCGAGCAAACAACCACACCACTTTTGTACTCGGCAACGTTTCCCAGGTCTTCGAACCGGGGCCCTTCTCCGTAATTTTCTTTTGTCGTGAACCGACTGAGACCTCCTTCCCCGGCAGACGTTAAGGTCCTCTTATTGTTTGGCAATAGAACTCTGAGTGAGTACCAGAAAGGAACAGAGCTCACAATTCTTTCAGACTAAAAGGAGTCCGCTAAACTTTCCTCATTTCCACAGCAGAGTTTGCGACAGGAGGAGTCATTCTGCTACTGCTCTTGTTAAATAATCTGGAGCCTTTCATCCTCTCCGACCTCTCACTACCCAGAGATCTAGTAGCGGATGAAGACCTGCCTCTCCCTCCCCGTCCTCCTCCACTCCCCACCCCACCAGCAGGTAGAGGGGCGTCGTTTTTTCAGAACTAGTTTGCTTGTATCTTCCAGATACGCCCCCTCCCCTCTTGTTTTCTCACTTTTTCCTGCCTGAATGGAGCGGGAAGGAGCCCTCAAAGGTGGGCCCGTACTTGAGGAGCTTCTCCCATGATCCTCCGGGGCACTTGCTTCTTGGCTCCCATTCATTCTCTCAGTTCGCCTCCCATCCACCAGATGTTTGGCTCAAAGGCAGACAGAATGTGGTCACGTGACACGATCCCTTCCGAAGGCTGTGGGGAGTCTTCCCTCCCTCCTCTTCCTCCCTGCCCCCAAAACCACTTTCCAGTACGCAGGGAACTCCTTTCCAAGACATCGGCGATCTCATCCTGTCCTTGGGGTCCGCGAAAACAAACGCCGCCGGGGAAGTTCTGGCGTCTGATTTACTGATTAGGCTTCTAGCCCGCTTTTCCTCCAACGAGCTCAAGGAGGCGCACACGTTTCTTCTCTTTCCCGCTTTATTTTTTCACCACAGTCTTATGAGCTATAGCAAACTGAGACAGAGACCGTTTCCGCACTAGGCTGTTGTAGTGCTATTATTCCAGTTTCAACATCTTATGGAATCCTGGGGTTTGCAGTTTAGGGAGGCCTAGTACGGAAATGTCCTGAGAGTGTGCCTTCTTCCCAATCAACCAGTGAGGTTCATGGAAAAGTGTGTGTGCGTGCATATGTGTGCCTCAAGTCACTTGTCGACTTACTGCGGCCCCTTGAATTTCCTATTGTCTTCTTAGGCAAAGAATACACAGAGGTGGTTGGGCCAGTTTCTTCCTCTGAAATGTAGCCTACAGCACCTGGTATTCCTTCCTAGTCTCCCATCCAAGTACTAACCAGAGCTGACCCTGCTTAGCTCCCAAGATCAGACGGGATCCGATGCCTTTAGGGTATTTAGCCGAACTGTAGCCTAGATATGGTTGCATCTTAATTCCCAGCAACACTAAAGAGCATAGACAGTTTCGGACGAATGGTGGGAGTTGCAGTCCAGCACCCATTGGAGTCCGCACACATGGTCCGCCTCTGTTCTTATGACAGCCTGTTTCATACTGGTTCCCTCTCTCATTGCTTTCATGAGTTCTAGCCTGCATAGTGTGGTGTGTTTTGAGGGTTGTATTAAGATTCCAGGGTTTCAATCCCCACTCAGCCACGAAAACCCGCAGGAGTGATCTTGGGCAAGTCACACTCTCTCGTCCTAAGAAGAAAGCAGTGGGAAACCTCTTCTGAATAAATTCTGCTAAGGAAACCCTGGGATAGGGTCTCCATTAAGTCAGGGTCGACTTGAGCGCTCCAGAAGAGCGATCAGGTTGGCGCAGAGTAAGAACTGAGACGCTTGGGACATCGAAAACTTCGGTGGTTACTCCCACCGATGAATTCGTGGTTTTTGAAATACCGTGCCTAAATATAGACAGTCAACTGGAAATAGTGCAGACAAAATATTACTCAAGATTGTATGAGTGAACAATAGATTGTAGGGTCAATTTAAAAATTAGCTCCTGCAATTAGCGGTTTATCTCCTCCTTCCTGTGAATATACCGCAGGTGCGCAACTAATCCATCCCGCCTTGTCGTTAGATAAGTGGCGGATAACCCAACTAGCTAGTCCGAACTAGGGTAAAATCAGCGAACGGGATTTATGTGACGATTAATAAATCCCATTCAATCCAAAGCGTCTATTCTGTCGGGGATTTAAAGCAGCTTCAGATTGACAGGGCGGAGGTAGCCAAGCAAAAAAAGCGTGAAGAGTATTCGGATACCCGTGGTGAGTCTTTTTTAAGATGACTAGTCCCGGAGTTCCTTGTTCTGCAACCATTTCAAGAGCATGAAAGCACAGGTAGGAGGGCTTAAATCTTCCTTCACCTTGGAAATCATTAGGAAACCTGTCTCGAGTTGATAATGCCCCCAGCCCCCACAATCAATCTTTCTTTTCCTTTCAATATCTGCTTCCAGTAAGACCCAGTGGCTGTAGGTTTGGGGGCTCTTCACAGGTAACGAAATAAAATCAAAATGCAAAATGCAAGCGTGTTCTCACACAAACAAGCAAACGCTAAAGTGCAAAACTCAAAGACAATCGATAACAAGACGCGAGGCTTTTTAAAGGACCGTTTCCAGTAAACAGTTCAAATGCCAAACATGAAGTAGGCTGAACAGAACAGAACCACTAGCAAGGTAGAACCAAAATGAAACCCAGAGCCACTGTGAAGCACCAAGTGTTCTTCCAGCTAAACACACGCACTGAGGCGCCAGCTCCGTTGAAGACAGCGGGGTTCCGCCTCTGAGTCAACACACACTTTAAAATAGAAAAGCTTGCCAAATTGGATAGGCCTTTTACCTGGAGCTGCCAAAAGGACACCTTTAGGCAACGGGTTTGCGTTTCCCGGGTGGGAGGCCAGCACCGAAAAGAATCTTTCTGCAGTAGGAGCCAGGGAGCGTCCCCGGTGCTCACTAAGGGCGCCTGAAATCTTTGTGACGTTTGAAACAAGGAAGGCTGTATGGCGGCCGGCCCCTCCCTAAACTGCAAACCCCAGGATTCCATAGGATGTTGAAAGTGGAATCATAGCGCTATAACAGTCTAGTGCGGAAATGGCCTATGTAAATACCAGGAAGCTCCTGCTGAACCGTAGCTTTACACTGGATGGGTTCTTGGCAAGGAAGAATCACCTTCCCCCCTCCATTGTTCTACGTTGTAAAGGGAGAATCGGGTTTCCACGTGACGCCAAAGTGTGCCAGCCCGACAGGAAAGAGCATTTTGAAAGAATCTGGCGACCATTCCTAAACGTCAGTGCCTGCGTTATGATCCCGTAGGAGTGGGAGAGAAATAGCTTTACCTTTTTTCGTAAGACTGACTGGACACATTTTGAACATTGACTGGGGGAAAGAGCGCGTAAGGGAAGGCCAAACAAAATTTACTTTCTTGTTTCATTACCTGTCTTCTTTTGCCCTTTTGTCCCTGGTCCCACACGTGGCCAAAAAAGGGAGTGGCCCCTGCCGGGAACTGACATCTCTCTAGACCAGTGGTGTCCAATCTTTGGTCCTCCAGGTGTTTGGGACTTCAACTCCCAGAACCCTAGCTACTTGGTTAACAATCAGGAATTCTGGGAGCTGAAGTCTAAAACACCTGAAGGACCGAAGTTAGACACGACTTCCCTAGACCATCTTAGTTTCACTCCACAAGAACATCTAAGACAAACTGTAGGCCTGTGACTCTAACATCGCCACTTTCCTTCTCCTGTGTAATTCTTAACCTCTTTGCCTGACGAAGAAGCCAGCGCAGCTTCGAAAGCTTGCAGAAGGTATTTTGTGCATTTGGGTTGGCCAATTAAAGGTATCGCTCGTTTGTGGCTTTTGGATTTTGTTGTATTTGGCTGCATGGCCAGCCCATGAATATCTTACTCTCATGTTGTTACTCTGACGGAAAGAGAATAGTTTTGTGGGCCTGGAAAGTTGAAAACAACTTTTTAAAAAATTAGGGGACGATTCTTTCTTTGTCTCAGTTTGCTTTCTACGGGATTTTTTTTTTTAAACCGAATTAATACGAACTCTACCATTCACCAGAGAGGTAAGAAGAGAGGAAGAAATTTGGCTCACTTCACCCCTCAAATAGTCCCTCCTTCCCATGCCTTTGAATAACGGATGAGCCCCGGTTGCAGAAAGTAGTTTGCGCTCGTTATTTGAGCACGGTGATCCCAAACCTTGTACGCATTTAAGACTAGCTGATGGTTGTGTACGTGTGCGTTCGCCGTGCCTGGGATCGAAAACAATGTACTGTGTGTACTGAAATGCATCTTTTAATAAAGGGTCGATATGAACCGGAGAATGTTAACAGCTGAAGATGGCGGCAGTCGAAGATGAAAAGCAACCAAGAGTTTTCTGGCACTTGAAAGACGAGCGCTTTTGAGGGGGGTATGACTTCAGCCAGTTAGCCACCGTATGAAGCTCAGACTATAGCGAGTGTCGCAACAAAACGCATTAGTCTTTCAGGAGCCACAACGCTCTTCGGTTGTTTTTCCTGCTTCAGACTCACCTCTCCCTCGGCTCGGGCTCGCTTCCCGCCGCGGGAAAAACGCAGAGTGACCCCCCGCCCCGACCTCGGCAAACTTCGTCCAAAAATGCAAGGATCTGTTGCTTCATCTTTCCACACTAAACTGTTCTACCGCTGTTATTCCACTTTCAACATCCTATGGAATCCTTTCAACATCCTATGGAATCCTGGGGTTTGCAAAGCCCGGGATTCCATAGGATGTTGAAAGTGGAATAGCAGCACTATAACAATCTAGTGCGGGAACGGCTGAATCCCCTACACATCAATCCCTGTCTATGGCCATTTCCGCACTAGCCTGTTATAGCGCTCTGATTCCATTTTCAACATCCTATGGAATCCTGGGGTTTGCGGTTTCGGGAGGGGTCGGCCGAAATTGCAAACCCCAGGATTCCATAAGATGTCGAAAGTGGAATCAAAGCGCTATAACAGGCTAGGCCTCCTTCCTTGATCTTACCTCCGCACCGTTTTCCTGGCAAAGTATTACATTTCGGCTCCCTGGAGTAAGAGGTTACTCTACGGAAAAGAACACGGGTTTTCCTGTAAGCACGTAAATAAATAACAAATCAGACAAACCCACAGATAGAGAAACTCCCCCAGCTCTTCTTAATTTTTTTTTTTAAATGAAGCACGGATCTTTATTTTTAGGAAGGCACAGACGTCCTCTGACGTTCCTGTTTCATAATGGCTACAAGCAGAAAGCCAGCTTGGCATGTTCAGAGTGTTGGACTCCGGGAGAACAGGTTTCGAATCCGTTGGGTCACCTTGGGCAACTCACACTCTCTCAGGCTCAGGGGAAGGCAATGACAAACCCTCTCTGAACAAAGCTTGCAAAGGAACCCCCGGCAGCAAAGTTTTCTTAGGGTCGGCGTAAGTCAGGAACGATTTGAAGGCGCCCAATAACACGCACCCACCAGAAGAGAGGGCCGTCTATGAAATGCACTTGGGTGGACAGGAGGGAGGAGGGAGACCACGAGAGCCAAACTGGTTTGTCATCCATGCTGGAATCATGCTGCCAAAGCCCACAGAAAGCCCCATCGGTGACCCTGGGGAGATAAGAAGGCGGGAAGGGGGGTCCGACAGACTTAAACTGGGCGGGAGGAGATCTTCATATACGCACCCTTCCAGAAGAGGATGGGTATATCCCTCTTTATTTAACCTTTGGCGGTGCCCCCCCCCCAACTCCACCCGCAAGGCATTCTAATCGAAAAGGGAAGCGGAGTGATTCATCGCACAGGCTTTTTATCGAAAACTCCAAGCTATTCGGCCTGGCGGCTTTAAAGTCGGAGGATGTTTGTGTTTCCTTTTTTCTTTTCTTCTTTCATTCCTTCTATTTAAGCGGCTACCAGGCTCCTTGTAGGCGGGAAAGCTGGCTATCAACCCAAAGGACAGCCGCGAGTTTCGTCCTTTAAGCATCTCGGCTTGGGCTTGGGGCGATCTATGGTAGCCTCTACTGGGCGCCGCGGGCATTGCAGTCCAGAAGCACCGCGGCCAAGCGGGGCCTTTGGCCATTTTCGCACTAGACTGTTATAGCGCAAAGGCCCCTCCCTAAACTGCAAACCCCAGGATTCCATAGGGTGTCGAAAGTCGAATTATAGCGCTATAGCAGTCTAGTGAGGAAAGGGTCTCTCTCTCCCGTCAATCAAGCGCGGGAACGCTAATAGCGAGGAGGTTTTTCCCCTCAATCTGCAGTAGGGTCTCCGCAACTGCCCCCTCTTTCGCACTCACGCCCTGTCCTGTTCCTTCAGTCGTTTTGATCCTTTGATTCTTCCCCACAGCAGCCTCGTCTGTAGCCTTTGTGCGGATGAACTGCATGCTGCTGCCAGTGGCGTCTTAGGTGGTTTTAGACCCCATAGTAAATGTTCTTGGGGAGTGAGGTTTTAAAAAGCCCAACCTATTACTTCAATTGCGAAAACTATTTGCCAATCCTATTGAAACACACACACACACACACACACACACACACACTGAGAAAGTGCAGGTTTACACTTTAAAGTCTTGGGCCATTTCCGCACTTAGACAGTTATAGCGCTATTATTCCACTTGCAACATCCTATGGAATCCTGGGGTTTGCAGTTTCGGGAGGGGCCGACTGGCCCCTCCCGAAACTGCAAACCCCAAGATTCCATAGGATGTTGCAAGTGGAATAATAGCGCTATAACAGTCTAGTGGTCTTTGATGCCTGCAGAGGCTTGTAAGAGAAAGCATGGAGTCCCCGGAGTTGGAGACAACCAAATCTACTTGCCTACCCAACCTTCTCCTTTTGCAAGATCTAAGTACAGCTTTACACACACCAGCGCACGCGCGCATGCACCTCTTGGCCTTCCAGGTCAGCTGAGCGGTGAACCCGCTATGAATTTTAGTCTCAACTTTAAAATTCATAGGCCATTTCCACACTACATTCTTACAGCGCAATTATTCCACTTTCAACATCCTATGGAATCCTGGGGTTTGCAGTTTAGGGAGGCCCCTCCCTAAACTGCAAACCCTAAGATTCCATAGGATGTTGAAAGTGGAATAATAGCACTATAACGATCTAGTGCAGAAATGGCCATAGTGGCTATTGAAGTTTCCAAATCCATCTCCTAAACAGAGTCAGCACCCAGGATATCTCTTTCTAAATTCACTCTAGAAACTAGATTAGATTTACCATACCACTGACAAGGAAGCTACTTGCCATCACTGGGCAGGCAGTGCCCTGAAGGGGAATTTTTTTTAAAAAAAAAAAACACTTTAAGTTTCATGAATGGAGTCTGATAGTAGATGGAACAGGGCAGTTTATTTAACAACACAGTGCCAGGTAGATGCTGGCTTGAGAGCTCTGGCTTCCACATCCAACAAGTAGTTACACCAACTTTATATAGAACTATTACAAAAACATGCAGTGGAAGTGGAGCAACAGGCTATGATGTACCTATGAATCTCACCAATAATCAGCAAGCACTATTTCCATACCATGTAAATCACACTTCATCCTTTTACCTCATTGCGATGTTCTAGCTGTTATCGTATCAGAAGAGTCCGTGGAGATGTTTTGGAACATGGTGCAGAACGTTTCGTTTATGTTTATCTTAATTTGAAATAGCTAGGTGTTTACAACATTTTCTCTATCTAAGCAAATTGCTTTCTTCAGCACTGTCTCAATTCTTATGGCCACTTTCTGACTTTTCTCCTTCAACCCCATATTCCCAAACAGTAGGTTCACCCCTGTTCTAAATTCATTGAAATCATAGCACTGTCATGACTGTCGGAATAAAATGGAATTTGCTTTTGTTGACCTCATATGAAAAAACATTCACTCAAGAATAAGCATCATTTTGTCACCCAAAAGTGTAGTATCCTTCAAAAGTATATATAAATAAATAAGAGAATCTGAAGCCATGTGCATTGAGTCCACCGGCACACTGAGCATAAAATGTTTTTAAAATAAGAAGACTGCAGTCCTAATGTCCTTGAACATGATGAGGCAAGAAGGTCTCTCTTCAAGTAGGCAACCTTCTGAAGCCCATTAGGCCTGTTTTCAGAACCAGCCTAGTCTCATCACGGGGATGTGTACAATGTCCAACATCATCAGGAGGACCACACATTCTCCATCCCTACTGTAATACTTAGTGGTAAGGGAAATAAACTCTGCATCAGCTCAAAGCCACACACATTATTATTTTCCATATGCCAGGATGCACCACTGGTGTATATGGTAAAAGATATTTTGTACTCTAATCTTGGAAGAAATGAGGCCCGTGATGCTTCCAAAAAAAGAAAGAAGAGAATGATTCACCGTCTGTCTGACCCACACTCCACTCCAACCAGGGAAGTCAGCAGGAAATGCTGAGCGTAATTTTAGCCCTACTACTGACAGCCAGACAGATTACTTTCATGATGTCTCTAACAACGTGTTGAGCTGCAGCAACGAGTTCTCTCTTAAGATGGTAGCATAAACAAGAGGTATCATGGTACTGCAGTGGATTTATCAATAACCTGACTAATCATTTGCCCCCACATTTTTAGGAGCCTCAAACTCTTTGGAATTAAAAAACAAAATAACCGTCAGTGATGAATCATACATCATACATAAAATAATCCCTTGCTGGTGGATTAATCTTTCACTGTTCTGTACAAAGACCTCTTCTAGCTACCTTCTCATGTATAGACAGTAACTGAAGGTTTCCATTTGTAAAGTAACTGGGACATCCACAGAATTAAATCCAGAGTTTTTACATAACATTTCATGCCAATCTATCTCTAAGCATATATATAAGAAGGTAAATCACATGAAGAAATCCAGCAATAAAAATTTAGCACCTTGACATATAATTTGTCAAATGGATTTTTTCTTCCTTTGTTAATGGAAGTTTGGGAGCTGTCAGTGGTTTCCTAGACACTAAAGATGGGAGATGTTTTTGGTGACTGAAGAGAATCTTTAATTGGGATTGGAAAAGTCTTTGTCCTTTCACCTTCTAGATTTTAACTTGAAGTATTTCTATAGAGAGGTATGAAACTGCATTTATAATAAATACATTTTATTTCCTTTCTGATTATTTCACCTTGCTTCAATTTAAAGTTAGTTACAGTAGATCCTGACAAAGAGGGCTCTTCAGTACAACATGCCAAATTTTTTTTATTCCTTCTGAACATTATTCCTGTGTGATGATGCCTGGCCTTGTATAACTGCTTCACAAAATCTTTTTACATTTTTGTATTGCCTTCTTTTATTTATACTCATATTCATAAAATATATTTTCTATTTGGTTTGTTGCCGTTTGTTTTCATTGCCTGATAGTATGATTGTTTTATTGTGTATGAATTATTGTGCTTTACTGTACTTATTAACTGACTAAAGGCTTTGAAAGAATTGTATTTACTTTTGATGGTTGGTTGGTTGTATGCCACCTTTCATAACATTCATCCCAGGGCCATTTTGTATTGTGTATTGCTTCTGATAAACATTGTTACTGAATGAAGTTTTATGGATTTAACAGTAAAATCAGGTTACTGTTTTGTATTGTAAGTTGTTATGTTTTTAAATATTATCATTCTGAGATTCTGTATTAATTGGTCACAGTTATTTTGTTAGCCTTTTTTGAGTTTCTGCAGGAAGGAAAAGATTTTGTTATAAACATACCTTGTAATGGCAGTTCTTTAGTTTTTGGAGGAGAGGGGAAATCACAAAGTCCATGGACCGGAATAGATTTCTCTGTATGCTTGGAGGCGGTGAGTTTACAGTTGGAGAGGGAGATCCTCCACACGTGCCACCCTTGTCCCTGTGGCCACAGAAATTCCCACTGCCTTTGCTGTTCCAGTGTTGATGATCCAGCAGTGGTATCAGAAAAACAGGGGCATGCCAGAGATAGAAATAGTGAGGTTTTGGATGCCCTGGATCTAAAAAAAACCCAAACCTTTCTAGTTACTGAAACATACTGCCAAAAGCAGGACAAGAGTACACTAGTGCTGTACACTAGCACACACATACCTACTTCCCCTCCAGCTGCACCACTACCACCTTCTCCGCAACGTTGTCAGGAGCTGGTGGTTGGGGTACCATGCATTCTCCCTTTCTCTCTCCCTCTTTGGGTTGTTTTGCGAAGCTGCAGTTCCATATTTCCAGAAATCTAAGGGACAATCAAATGGAATAGATTTCCTGTTCTGTAGATGGAAGAGGCCTGTCCAGCCCCACAGGAATCCTCCTTATGAACTCATAAGCCTACGTGCTTTTGTGACAACACTGTCAGTGCTCTGCCATTTATGCAGGCAAAGGGGGTTTTGCTGGGAGCACACTAGCAGTGGATATGTGTGGATTCTAAGCTCTTCGGCTCCCCTGATACTCTCTCCCAGAGTCAAGGGGGAAAATGCCTTCCTTGAATCTGGTATCTCTGGTCTCCAACTCCTGCACTGTGGCATGTGTCCAGCAGGACTTTGATTTGGTGGTCACATTGTCCCTCTATTACTCATTTTGATATTTGTTTAAAGCAATAGTAGTTGTTCTGTTAACTCTTTGGATTTCTTACTGGAAGGAAAAACTGAGATTGAAAGCAATATTTGAATCAAATAAGCCAAGTGATGGGAGAATTCTAGAAAATATTTTTTAGAAATCTGATCTCTTCTAAGGCCATTTCTGCACTAGACTGTTATAGTGCTATTATTCCTATGGAATCCTGGGGTTTGCAGTTTACGGAGGGGCCTTTGAGGCAAACCCCAGGATTCCATAGGATGTTGAAAGTGGAATAATAGCACTATAACAGTCTAATGTGGAAATGGCCTAAATAGAAATAGTTGGTGGAACATCACTGAGAATGCTGTTTTCTGTTTTATTAATAACATAGATTAATCAGTGGGCTGATTACACTATAGATTAATTCACACACACACACACACAGAGGGGGAGAGATGTTTTTGTGTGCTTTTAATCTGTACTGGCTTTAATAATTTATAACCCACCCTGGGCCCCAGTACTGGGGAAGAGGTGGGACATAAATGACTAAAATAATAATAGAATAATACCAATAGTACTGTAAATTTCCCTTTCTGTTTTGTGTGTAAGAGGCTTGTTCTGAACACGCCAATAGTCCAATTGCACATAGACTATTGTTTTGCTTCTCTTTGCTTTCTGGGCATGCTCTTTTGGTCATGGAGATGAAACAAAACTTTACACAAATTCACAAATCTTGCACAAATCCACCTTGTTCTCCCTGATTTTCTGTCTGCCCTTGATACCCACTTCTGTCTAGCCTTGATTCCAGGAAAGTTAATTATGTGGGGGATACTCAGAAATAAATGGAATCGGTAAGTCCTGAATCATAGATATCTAAATGTTGACTACTGCTCTGAGACTGATCTTTGTTTCATTGCCAGAACCACTGTTCTGGCAGCCAATATTCGGTATGTCTGTCCTTAAGTTCTAACACAATAAATGTTTTCTACAAAGCTTTCCACAAAGATCCAGCATTTCTTAGCTCTCACTCATTGGTTGTTCACATGAACATGAAATACACATATTCATTTGCAAAGGTTTTATGTGTACACATGGTATCCACTGATAACATTAAGAGTTATGTACACACATGAAAAATGAAAATAGAGCTGTCACCATAGCAACTAACAACACATGATAAACTCTTTTGCTATTCAAAGTTGTTAACAGAACAGGTGATAAAAAATTTGACTCAGGGTTGCTATTCGGGCAGGAGGCCAACAAGGTACCCACCCATTTTTCCTCCATGATTTGTGGTAGTGGAAACATTGAGTTAGATGTGAGGCAAATTCACTTTTGATTTAACAAAGTCACCAAATTTAGATTTTCTTTCAGTTGTATGAAATGTGTATTTCCTGAGTAGTACCAATAATCAAAAACATAAATCATAACTATTAAAAAGAAAAGATCACAGATGAATACAAACATCTGTAGTACCGAAAATTAAAAAAAAATGGTTGCCTGCTGAGGAGAATTTTTTCAGTTACAGTAAACTAGTCGACAACGTATGTCTGTCTGTCTGTCTGTCTATCTATCTATCTACACTTAGACCTCCGCATTTGTGGGTTTAATATTCACGGATTTGATTCTTTGCATGTTTCTCCAACCCTTGCCCTCCACCTCAAGTGCTTCTTTTCTGGGGGAACCTTCCCTCTGACAGCTCCAATTAGGCCGCACAGCCCTTTGAAACTCGCCTCTAATCCTCCTCCTCCTCCAGCCACTGCCTGGCCAGCTAAGGACAGCTTGTATCCCAATTTCTCAGCACCACGAACCTTCTCCTGATGCCCCCGACACCCAAGAGAGAAGAACGAAAATCCCACCATTCTGACCCATCCATTTTCCCTCTCCTTTCCTTGACTATGGCCATTTTCGTACTAGACTGTTATAGCGCTACGATTCCACTTTCAACATCCTATGGAATCCTGGAGTTTGCAGTTTCAGGAGGAAACTGCAAACCCCAGGATTCCATAGGATGTTGAAAGTGGAATCACAGTGCTATAACAGTCTAGTGCAGAAATGGCTTATGTTTGGACCCTTGGTGCCCACTCTCACCATCATGCCTTGGCTCCCTTTCCACAGACACACACACATATCTGATTATTTGCTATTTGTTATTTTTCCACCTTCCACTTTTCCACTTTTTGTGTTCTTTGTTATTTTCCCACTTTTGCAGGGGTCCTGAGCCCCTAACCCCAGCCAATGTAGAGGACTGATGGTGTTTTAATAACAAATATGCTGCATTTCCATCTCAAAAATATTTATGTATCGGGTAGTATACATGGAAATGAAACAGTGAATGTACTTTTTAACAAAAGTAGACTCAAATAGCTGTTCAAGTCTGTTCATGCTTGGATGCCCCCTCCACACCATCGCAGCATTGGGATATAATAATGTGAGTAAGATAGGAATGTTTCAGCTAGTTACATTAGGGCCTTATGTTCTTTTAAACAACTTAGGCTTGTTTGTAACCTTGTAACTGATAAGTAATGCCTGAAGGAAGATGCATGAATGAGATGCCTGTTATCCATGTTCTCTGCCTGCTTAGAATAAAAGCCTTCCTTTTAAAACCTCCTCTTTTCCATGCTATCTTCATGTGCCTTGCTTGGTGCGCATGTGCAAATAGAATTCCCCTCTCCCACATAGGTGGGAGAGCAAAACCTCTCCAGTCAGAGGTGCAAGTCTTTCCCCAGTAGCTTCCTGCTGAATTACTGCATGATGGAGATTAAAATAAGTAAGCTGTGGGAGCTGGATGATCTCCAGGGGTCCCATTGCTTACACATGAGCAGGAGACATCATTAAGTAAGGGATTCCTGCCCCTTACATTGAAAATAGTCGGCCATTTCTGAGCAAACAAGTATTGAACTGGGTTAGATGCTGTGAGCTACCCTTTCTGTTGGTTGAGAGTCCATTTCTCAAACAAACAAAATAAAGCCATAAAGCTAAATATGAAGTTTGAGCCAACCATGTTTGCCTGGGCTGTAATGATTACAGCTATACAGCTGACAATTTTAACTATAGCAGCAGTTGGCAATTGTGACAGATAGGGGGGCAAATTTTCTGCCCCAGAATACTTCAGGGACTTCACAGACTGCCAAAAATTTCTCCAACTACACAAAGGATTTTTTTAAAAGATAAAATATCTATGAGTGCAGTTTCACATTAAATAGTGCAGTTGAGTCCTGCAACCTATTTAAAAGGTGAATTGCCACTATTGGGGGCTTCCTGGAGAGGCAATTTTCACAAACCCCTTTTTGGCCAGGGGCAGGTCAGTCTGGGGAGTCTGAAGAGAGTGAGCACCTCTGAACTACAGCAGCAACCTGAACAAGAAAGAGGATCAGGAAATTGGAGGCAGCGGGTAAAGTGTAGGAACCAGGGCTGACCCTGTCATTGGGCAAAGTGCAACAATTGTCTTAGTGGGCATGTGATGGGTAATATCAAGAGGGAAATGGCAGCAGCCCTTTGGCTATTGACTTCTGCCAGAAGATAGATCTTGTGCTCCATGTGTCATGCTATACAGCCCCTAAGGTAGCCTGCTGTCTGCAAATGAAACAGAGGAGCCTGACCTTTCACCATTGTCACCAAGACCGAAGAATGATTCAACCGCCAGTTTGATTGGCTTCTGTACTTGTGGTGGTGGTGGAAGATCTTGTCTTTTATCTTTGGTGGCAAAATGTCTTAGATCCATAGGATCACTAATTTGTTGGTGCTACTGACAATTTTCCACACTTTCTATAATTTCATGTGTTCCTTTTAACTATCGTATTGTAATATGTTGTGGTTTTGTTTTTACTTTTCTCTTGTAATTGTGAGACTTCCTGAGAGTACCGAGAGAGCAAAGGGGCAAGATATTAACTTATGTAACTAACAGAGAGTGACTTTACAAACAAGCAGAAACAGAATGAAAGGAAGACGTGTCAGAGGCTAGTTGGTAAGGTCTGGAAAGCAGCATCAGAAGAACAAGAAGACAACATCAAGGGGATCTGAGAACCATTAGAAGGACGATACATAGTGTGTTGAGCAGGATGATACACACATTGTATCTTTCCAAACACTTATCTTTTGCATAAATAAGCCACGTAAGAGGGTTAAGCAAGGAGTGATGTACAGAAAACCACACTTGTCCTTTTGTTTTGGGAGGCATGCAGAATTTTAAAGTATGGGCCTCCAATATAACCTAAGTATATTACAACATTGGTATCACAAAGGGAAGCTTGTTAGTTTCCAAGCTTTTCCTCTGGCATGATAAGTGCTTACTATCAAACAAATGAGAGACCCCGAAAATGGCATCAGGAAATGATGTGACCTCAGCTCTAGTCACTATGTTTAATGCCATTGATCATGGTATCCTACTGGACTGGCTCTGGGAGATGGGAGTAGCAGGGAGTATGTTACAGCCATTCTGCTCCTATCTGCAAGGTTGGTTGCAGAGGATGGCATCAGGGGACTCCTGTTCAGCCAGCCAAAAGGCCATTGTGCTATGTGGTGCCCAGGGTTCTATCTTGTCATGCTGTTCAACATCTATTTGAAGCCACTGGGGAGGTTATTAGGAGTTTTGGGGTTGGGTGCCATCAGTATGTGGATGACAGTTAGCTCTACTTCTCCTTGTCATATGTGTCAGCCAAAGTTGTGAAGGTGCTGGAGTAGTGGCTGGATGCTATCATGCACTGGATGAGGGTCAATAAACTGAAGTTGAATCCTGACCTCCGTTTCCTATGGCATCGCTTTTGGTCGCTTAGTGGAGGAGCTCTGCTAGGCTACTGTCACAAACGGTTTTGCCAAGGGTTTTTTTTTTTTTTAATATTCTCAAACCCCAAAGTTGGCCAAGTTTATCTCTTTGGAAGAAGAGGTCCAGAGGGGGCTTGGAGGGGATCCTAAGTTAGCCCACCTAGCCTCTTCGTCTATGAAGAGGGGGCAAAGTGGTGAAGAAAGGATCGAAGAGTCACCACAGCCGTATGTTGACCGCTGCCTTACACAGGCAGCTATCGTGATGCCACAGAATAAATTTTTTAAATTTTTTTCTTTTTTCGTTTTTTTAAGAAAGAAGAAAGAAGAGCTAATACATTTAATTTAGAAAAGATCTCACGCACCTGTCACCAAATTTGAGG
Source organism: Cyclura pinguis (assembly GCA_030412105.1). Classification (NCBI taxonomy): domain Eukaryota; kingdom Metazoa; phylum Chordata; class Lepidosauria; order Squamata; family Iguanidae; genus Cyclura; species Cyclura pinguis. The sequence continues at coordinate 344,443,337 of CM059599.1, forward strand.
CTTCACAGGGACAACTCTGGAAGCAAGAACATCGAGCAGATCAGAAGACAGATTTCTTCTGAAAGAGCAACAGCATAACGGTGTCGTAAAGACGGAAGGAGAAAAGACCTGGATAGTTGCAAAACCGAAAGTACGAAAGTACGGACGGATACAGAAGAGCAGGAAATTTAAAAAGATTAAAAGATTAAAAGATTAAAAGACTGAAATCCAGCTTTTTAGGACTGCCAAATGGTAATAAAGGAAGGAGTGTCTGGCACAGGAGCGCCGGAGAACAGGAGAAAGAAGACAGAAGACAGAAGATAGAAGATATAAGTTGGCAAATGCTACGGTATAAAAGAAAAACAAAAGAGGAAGGAAGGACTATAATGTAAAATATAAAATAGACTAATTAAAAATAACTAACGAGTTGACTGGAGAACAAGAAAAGAAGAGAAGACCAGAAAAGAAGAACAGAAGAAAAATAATTCTTTTATTAACAACACAAGAAAGTAGACACAGGAAGAAAATAAAGAAAAAAGGGAAGTGAAGAGGAGACTTGAAGATCTGAAAAGAGGACTGGAATTTAAGAAGATAAGGGGGGGAAAGGAAAAGGTGAATATATGAATTTTAATTTAATTTACATTAACCTTCACATTAACCTTCAACTTTAATTTAATTTAACAAGAAAGGTAAATATATTGGATACAGAGGTACATTAGATTGCTGAAGGTTAAAAAAGTTGATTTAATTAAACAAAGGACGAGAGAAATTTATACAGAAATTACAGAAAATAAATAATTATATTAATATATAGAACTATATAGAATTCATACATTATTTAAAAAATATTGATACATTAAAAATAACATTGCATTATCATATATTAGAAAATATTAGTATTTACAGTCAATTTAATTTATAATACACAAGCATGACAGAATTAAGGAGTATGTTAGACTGAAGAAAGCAGATATAAGTTGTGTTTTGTTTTGGAAAAAAAATACAATAGTAATGTATGTAAGTAATACAAATAATATGATAATTTTATATTGTGATTAATGAATGGAAGTAGGGAACTGAAAGTGAAAATTAACCTGTTATATTGAAATTAATATAGAATAAGGTGTAATTTAAGCTACAGTATGTTGTTGTAAAACAGTTATTGTGATTGTATGAAGAAAAGTAGAATAGAAGTGTGAATGGAAAGTTATATGATATATGGTACATATATGGTATTTAGAAAATATTGCAAAGTAGATTGAATATTATTGATTAGTAATTGTAATAGCATATTATTTCTGTAGTACATAGTATATTGTGATAAAAGTAAAACAGATTAAGACATAAAAAGCAAACAGAAAAAAAAGAGAGAAAACAGATTATGAAATCAAGTAGAATGGCTGCAAAAAAAGCAATGATGTCACTGACTCAAACTCAAACGATAAAAGGAAGGAGACCATCGATTGAATTAGCAACAAATGTAACAGAAACACCCCAACTGCAAGTATTAAAAGGCAAGGAACCACAAGCAGAATTGTCAGCAACCATAGCAGGTGTTTCAATACAAATAAATGAGATGTTAAAAGAATTCAGGAATTTTAAAATGGAAATGAGAAAAGAATTAAAAGAAACAAGAACAGAAATCAGAACTGAAATCAAAAAAGAATTAAATTCCTTTGGAGAAAAATTAGAAAAAATTTCAAATGACATTACTGCAATAAAAACCGACATAAATACCCTCCAAAAAAGGGTAGAGGAGACAGAAACAGTTACCCAGCAAATAATTAAAGCACAAGACCGGGGAGCAAGTGCAATCACCCAACTCGAACTAAGATACAGGGACAAATGTTTAAAACTAAGTGGGATTCCAGAGGAAAGAGAGGAGAACATATATGAAAAGATGATAATGATATTAGCGACATATATGGATTTAGATCAGGACATGCTAGAACAAGACATTGATCAAATTTTTCGTATAAACTCTAAGATTGCTAGAGAAAAAAGACTACCAAAAGATGTAGTTATTAGTTTTACAAGAACAAAAACTAAAGAGTTAATTCTTCAGCAAAACTACAAAAAAATTTGATTATATAGGACAGAGAAATAAAAGTCTTCAAAGACATACCAGGGGAAATACTTCAAAGAAGACAAGAATACAAATTTTTGTCGCAACTTTTATTTAAAATGCACATAAATTACACACGGAATCGAATAGAGGGACTATCATTTATTTACAAACAGAAGAGACTTAAGATAACTACGGTAAATAAAGTGAGACAAATATACAAAAAAATTAAAAAAGATTTTGATACAGAGACATATCATCACAGTGAGATAAGGCATAGACAATCCGAAGAAGATTTACAAGAGTACAATCAGAAACGGGATACTATAAGGATTACACAACAAGAGAATTCAAAAGAAATAAGAACAAAGACAGATCAAGAGGTAGATAAGGAAGAAGAAGAAAAAGGACAAGAAGAAGAAGGAATAAGTGACGACATAGATAAAGGTGAAGAAAAAGAGCAAGAGGAGGAAGAAGAAAAAGAAATAGAAGATATACAGAGTGAAGAAGATTAAAATAATAACGGTAGCACTAATACGGTGAAACATAATGACATTAAAAATAATATCTTGAAATATAAAAGGACTTCATTCAGAATATAAACGAAGACAAGTATTCCACTACTTAGAAAAGACTAAAGCAGATATAATAACCCTACAAGAGACAAGAATATAAAAAAAGATATGAAATATTTAAAAAACCCTAAGCTGGGGAACTGTTTCAATGCAGCATACTCTAAAAAGAAGAGAGGGTTTGTCATATATATAAGATCAGCTTATAGTGTGGAAAAAATATTTTCTGATCCAGATGGGTATTATTTAGGTTTAGAGATCACTCTTCTGAATTATAAACTACTGGCAGTTGGTGTATATGCACCACAAGAAAACAAGGAAAAATTCTTTCGGGAACTGCAAATGAAAATAAATGCTTACTTATCAGAAAGAAATCATGAAAACATATTAATCATGGGAGATATGAATGCGGTGATAAATCCTACAGAAGACTGTAAATCAGAGAAACAAATAAAGAAAAATCAAGGGAAACTCCCCAAAAGCTTTTTCACATTAATGGAAGAACTCTCTCTAATGGATGTATGGAAATTCAAATACCCAGATGAGACAAGCTATACATTTTATTCAGATAGGCGTAATTCATTATCTAGAAGTGATCTATTTTTAATATCAAATAGTTCACATACAGAAATACAAAACATGGAGGTCCAACCTAAAACATATTCAGATCACAGTTTAATAAAATTAGAATTAAAAACAAGAAAAAGGGAATACTCTTGGAAACTTAATGATTCATTACTGACAAACACTCAAAATGTGGAAGAACTAAGAAAAACTTTGAAGATGTATTTTGAGGAAAATAACAATGGAGAATTGGCTGCAAAAATCATCTGGGATGCCAGTAAAGCAGTAATGCGAGGCCATCTTATTAAAATAGGATATATAAATAAGAAGAAACCAAAGGAAAAAACTATAAGAATTTATAATAAACTTACATCAAAAGAAAAAGAATTAGAAAAAGATATGACAAATAAAAAGTTGAAAGATGAAATTAAATTACTACAGGAGCAACTAAAGTTGGTGCACTCTCAAGAAATCGAAAAGAAAATTAAGAACTGTAAATTGAACTATTTCAAGAATTCTAACAAACCAGGTAAATGGTTGGCATATAAGTTAAGAAAACATAAAGAAAAGAAGCAAATTCTCCAACTAAAAAGGGCAGAAAAAATATATACAGATCAAGATTCAATTAAGGAAATATTTCACAGATATTTTACGGATCTATATAAAGAGAATACAGAACAACAAGAGGATGAGCAATGGATACATACCTATTTGAAATGTCAAGAAATGATGGTAATCTCTCAAGATCAAATAGAGATATTAAATGAGAAAATCACAAAAGAAGAACTCTTCAAAGCTATTAAAAATTTAAAAGCTTCAAAAGCTCCTGGACCTGACAGTTTTACTGCAAAATATTATAAAATCTTTGAAGAAGAGATGATACAACCTTTACATGACACGTTTAACCAAATTGTAATAGAGGGAATACCAAAAACATGGACTGAAGTGAATATTGCCTTAATCCCAAAAGAAGGAAAAGACTCAACATTACCAAACAGCTACAGACCAATCTCCTTATTAAACACGGACTATAAGATATTTACCAGCATATTGGCGGAAAGGATGAAGCAGGTTATGTCATCAATTATACATGAAGACCAAAATGGTTTTTTACCAAGGAGATTAACGAAAAACAATGTAAGAACGGTATTAAACATCATCGAGTACTTCAAAAGACATAACGAAAAAGAATTGGCATTGATCTTCTTAGATGCCAAAAAAGCCTTTGATAAAGTGAGATGGAAATTTATGTTAGCGACGCTGGAGAAAATGAACATGGGCAATAATTTTGTAAAATGGATAAAGGAAATATATTCACAGCAAACAGCAAGAGTGATTGTAAATGGAGAAAGAACAAAAGACATAAAAATTGAGAAAGGAACCAGACAAGGATGCCCTCTCTCACCCCTTTTATTTATTTTAATATTGGAAATACTCAACAATAAGATCAGCTCAGACTCAAACATAAAAGGGGTTAAAATCAAGGAGCAGACGTACAAATTACAAGCATATGCAGATGACCTAGTAATATTTTTACAAGAACCACTAGAAAGTATAGACAAGCTAATAAAGGTGATCTATGAATTTGGTGAAAAAGCCGGCTTCAAAATAAACAAAGAAAAAACAGGAATAATAATAAAAAAATATGCATATTAAGAAAGAAGGACAACTCATCAAAAAATCTAACTTTCAATTACAAAAGAAAATTAAATACTTAGGCATCTCACTCACGAAACACAGATCTATATAATAATAACTATAAAAAAGTCTGGGCAGAAATAAAGAAAGACTTAGAGAAATGGAGCAAATTGCATCTATCCTTACCTGGAAGAAAAGCGGTAATAAAAATGAATATCCTTCCCAAAATGATCTTTTTATTTCAAAATATTCTAATAATAAAAAATGACAAACCATTTAAACAATGGCAAAAAGAGCTCACAAGATTTATATGGGAAGGGAAAAACCAAGGATTAGTTGGAAAAAATCTTGTAGATCAAAAAGAAAGAGAAGGATGCAATTTACCAGACTTAAGATTATACTATTATGCATCCGGACTATCCTGGATAATAGACTGGATCAAATTACAAAACGTAAGAACATTAACATTGGAAGGAGCTGACAACAGGATGGGCTGTCATGCCTACCTGTGGTATAACAAGGCGTAGATAGATAAAGATTTTCCGAATCACTTCATTAGGGGTCCATTACTGAAAATATGGACAAAAATCAAGAAAAAATTCTACAATAGAATACCAATGTGGATATCCCCACAGGAAGCCTTTTTTGGGAGATGGGTGGAAAGGCAAGAAAAATGGTTGACATATAAAGATTTGTTAGAAATCACGGAATCCATAACACCACAGATTAAATCAAGAGATAAACTAGCACAAATAGGTTTCAAACTGGGCTGGTTTCCATACAGACAACTATATGAAAGATATAAAATAGATTCAAAGTTAGAGGGATTTAATATGAGACAGACATCCAATGAATTAGGGAAGATTATATTTGGACCATCAGATCATGTAATAGCAAAATTCTACAAACATCTACTAGAATATGATTTAGAAGATCAAACAGTGAAAGATATTATGATAACCTGGGCGAATATAGTAGGTCATTCAATCGAACTAGATCAATGGGAAACCTCTTGGAAACTAACACAAAGATTCACGCTGTCGCAAGATCTCAAAGAAAACTATATAAAGATGTTTTATAAATGGTACATAACACCAGAAAGAATTAAAAAAATGTATAACACACATCAGGATAAATGTTGGAAATGCCAGGAAAAAACAGGTACTTTTATGCATATGTGCTGGAACTGCCCAAAAGGTAAATAAATTTTGGAAAGAGATAAATAAAATATTGATGGAAATATTTAAAATCCAAATACCATTAAGATCAAAAATATATCTACTAAATATGATTCAAATTATAGATTCAAAAATTTCAAAGAAATATTGGAGAATCTTACTTTATTTAATAACCACAGCCAGAATTCTGATTGCAAAAAACTGGAAAAATAAAGAAATCCCAACTACTGAACACTGGATGTTGAAAATATTAGAAATGAAGGGAAATGATCAATTGACTTTAAGAATAAAAGAGAAATCTGACAAAATAATGAAAGAGTGGAATCCAGTAACAAAGTTTCTATGCAATAGATGGGGTAATATAGTAATGGAAGAAATATAGAAAATTAACTTGATGGTAAAAAATAATAATAGTAATAATAATAATAATAACTGTAGAGGATTGGAAATAAGAGGTTAGGACAATTATGTTTACTTGCATGTAAAAAACCAAAAGAGGTACAAGCATGGATGAAAAAGAGAAATGAGGACATAAAGAATCTATAAAGAATGTATGTGTACAGAGAAAGACTACAAGGTTTGTAAAAAGTTTGTATTATGTACTATATGTGACTGAAGGAATATATATGACTGTATAAAAATATACATGTAATGGTACAATCTCAAAGGATCAACACTGAAAGGTAGGAGAAGTAGGAGAACATTTACATATAGGATAACAATTAAAAGGAGGAACAATAACAATGACAACAGAGAAAACTGTAATAAGAAGAGATGGGAAGTATAAGTAAAAATATATGAATATTTAATATTGGTTATCAAGTTGTGTGAGTTCAAACTATACTAAGTAATTATATATAATTATTTTTTACATTTTACTTTATTTTATTTAGTTTTTTAAATTTTTTTATTTGTTATTTCTTTTTTATTGTTCAGAAAAAAGATAATAAGATAATTATTGATAATAATGGAAAACAGTATTTTGTATGTAACGTATGGAAAATAGAACCTTGTATATAATGTAATATGTAAGTGAAGATCAACGATGATGCAAATTATTTGTACAATAACTGAACATAATTTAGTATCAATAAAAAAAAATTAAAAAAATAAACTGAAGCTGAATCCTGATAAGATGGAGGATCTGTGGATTGATGGTTTTTGGATCTGGGGATTGCACAGCTTACTTGCCCTGAATGGGGTTGCACTCTCCATGAAGGAGCATGTGTGGAATCTGGGAATACTCCTAGATCCATCTTTGTCACTCAAAGCTCAGATGGACTTGGTAGCTCAGAGAGCTTGGAGCCAGCTTTATCCACCAGCTTTGGTCTTTCTTGGACAGCAGTAACTTAAGCCACAGTAGTTCATGAACTGGTAACTTCCCAACTGGAATACTACAATGCACTCTATGTGGATCTGCCCTGGAAGATGACTTGGAAGGGCAGCTAGGGCAAAATGCAGCACCAACACTCTTCACTAGAACTCCATGAAAATACCATATAACATCAATTCTACAGAATTACACTGGCTTCCAACACATTTCCAGTCTGAATTTCAGGAGCTGATGATAAAATTTAAAGCCCCAAATGGCTTGGGACCTCGATACTTGAGAAGCACTTTGTACATGCTTGCCCAAGATCTATTAGAGGCCCTCCTGCCCTGTGTTGAAACAATGGTGAAAAATATTGTGGAAGGACCTGAGAGAGGGTCTTCTCAGTGGTTGTGGGGTTCCTTCCCCCTGGAGGCCCAACTGGCACCAATATTGGGATCATTTCAGTGCCAAGTCAAAAGCTGTTTTTTTTATTAATGCGATCAGTTGTAACTGATCTTACCTTGGCTACACATGTCCTGTGGTTACATTATTTAAAATTGTTTTAACCAGTTTTAACTGATAACCTATTTAATATGTTTTAATCTTTCAAAATTATTATTTATCATTTTAAATTGGTTTTTATTACCAGCTGCCTTGAGATCTTCAGATATAGTGCAGGATATGAATGAATGAATGAATGAATGAACGAATGATAAGTTTTGGAGATGAAATGGAGGATAAAGAAGAAGTTTTTGGCTCATGGAGAGGGGGCTATCAGAAATGGAAAACTGGTCTCTGGACCCTTTGCTAGTATAGACTATGTGAAGAAATCACTTCTATGTGACAGGCCACCAGTCTGCATAAATGAAAAACCAGAGAGGAAGCAACATTAGAGGCAATTGACAACCCACCCACTCTACAGCATTTCTAGATTGACATGCTTTGAGAAACCTCAAGAAGGACTTGAAATGCAGTGTGCTAGAGACCTAGAACTTTGAGGCTCTCTTTTCAGAAGGCCCATATTCTCCCATATGGGCCTGCCTGACCTCTGATAGCTGGGGGCAGGGAAGGCCCTTCTTTCAGTCTGCTCCTCCTCTTTTCAAAGCATAATGTGCTTTTAATTTCAGATCTTTCTCTCGCTGACTCTCAGGACATGCTGGTTGGGGTGTTCTGGCAGTTGTAAAGTAATTTTTATCGGTTCTGCTTTTCCTTTGTGGTGCATACAAACAAATAAATGACTAGCCATGCATCCTACTTTACAGCAGGGAGTCTTTTACTTGAGGACATTGTGTATTTGAAAGGTTATTGAGTGCAAACCTGCTTCAGGAATAAAGAAAGGAGAATAGAAGAGTTGATATTTCCCATGAATAATTATCATCTAGATAACAGACTAAGTGGGTACACATGTTACCTGGCTATAGTTTTCTTTTTTCTGGGGAGATGTATTTCTGCTTTAAAAATTGTAGCAATGATTTCTAAATTTGTATATACAAATTAACATATGGAAACAGTATATCAATCAGGCTACTTCTTCCTCTTTCTCTTCCTCTTTTTTCTTCTTGGTAATGTGTATATGGCCACCCAAAAATAAAAAGAAAGGCTTAAATCTATGCTGCTATGATACATGCAGATTCACCAGGATTAAGTCCCGTTGAAATCCATTAGCTTTGCTTCAGAGCAGACATGCATATGTTAGAAATGTTAGCAGTTGCATTTTTTAAAAAAAAATGCTTAAATTCTTTTCATTGAAATAAGTGGGTCTTTAATAAGTGGGTCATCACCTTGGTTGGAACCTGTCCAGTCAGTTTAAGATGTGCATAGGTGCATATGGTTTTGTGTGTGAATCCAGCTTGGAGAATCTACTTTCAGATATACATAAAATTCAAGCAACCAGTTATCCCAAGTATCTTGTTCTAAATTACTGGCCTTAGTGTATACATTGTGCCCTTCAGACGCAGAGGGTTGTAACTCTTATAATCTGGGATTATAGGAGTTGTGGGGTTACATAGCTGGAGAGTGCTAGATTGGAAAAAGCTACTTTACCTTTTTCAGTTTTTAAAGCGAGATCTAACATATTGCAGGGTATGGTTGTCACCACCAGGTGGCAACATTTCAATGACTTCTTTCTTAATAAAACAAATAAGATAAGTGCTGATCACTGTAAAAAGCTAAAGAGGCCTCATACAATTTGTTTCATCAACACATTCAATCTGCTGGTTGTATCCCTCAGGAAATACATAGCACTTGTTTGTGTCTGAAGTTCAGCGGACGCTAATGTTCTTCATTCAGTGATTTTGCCTAAAGTGACTAATCTTTGAATCATTAAAATGATCTAAATTTCTACCTACGTTGCCAATGACCTGGGAGAAGTCACTGCATTTTATGTTTGAAAGGAGAGGAAATTTTATGTACTGTAATATTACATTCCTATACATCATTTTGGCCAGGGATGATTGGAGCTATAGTCCAACATACTTGGACAAAACAGGTTAGGGAAAGCTGCTAAACACTGAGAAAAAATACCATTGAACTCAGTGGAAGCAGGCTATTTCCATCATACCCATACTGAGGAAAGATAGAAGGTGTAATCCAGGAACATCAGGAAGGCCACATGTTTCTCATACCAGCCTTAATATTCAGTGTTAAGAAGGAAAGAAAATCTCTGCGTTAGCTCAGAGGCATGCTAATTAATATTTTACATCACCCATGAAGCAGTTTGGAGTCTGAAGGAGGTTCTATGGACAGTCATGACACAAATGAAGTCCTAAGAGAAAGTGACTACAGTTTTGGGTAGATTCTCTGAGTGAGCAACACATCTGATAAATTTGTATATCAGGTTTACTCCACTCTTGGTGCTCAGTGAGGAGACAGACAATGTTGGTTAGTCCCAATTGGATTAGATATATTCAATCAGTTGTTGCATGATGAGTCAACACATAAATAGATCCCACTGATTGAATGGGTCTATTTTAGGCAAGACTAACAAAAGGATTTAGACCCTGTTGTCCAGATAATGGCCATTTCTGCACTACACTGTTATAGTGCTATTATTTCACTTTCAACATCCTATGGAATTCTGGGGTTTGTAGTTTACTGAGGCCAAAGAGCTCTCTGGCTGGGAATTCTAAATGCCCCTCCCTAAACTGCAAATTCCAGAATGCTAAAGGAGATTGCCTCTCCTTTGGCTGGCTCCTTTGGCTGGATCAGTCTTCAACCAGCAACCCCCTCCTTCCTCCCTCCCTCACTCCCTCCCATGAATGTTTCATGTCATCAACATGTGTTGTCCAGTGTTGCTATACTACATGGTGCTTGCATGGTGCTGGGCACAGCACGTTTCCTCATGCAGATATTTACACTGCACTGAGGGAATGTTGGATTACAGCCTTCGTCTTTCTCAAAGAGGGGCTAACATCCAGAAAACTACCCCTATCCAACACATCTTTTTGGTAGAGATGCATTGACTGACCATTCTTTTCTAGGTCCAAAGAGTTTAGGACTTTAAATGCTAAAGCCAATGTTTTAAAGCCTTCATCTATTTGGAACCAGTTTATTTGAACTACTGTCTGCACTCATATCAAGGCACATCTAGACTGACTGAAAAGTCTCAGATTTTGTTGCTGCTCTTTCCAATTTTATACTGGGTTAAAATTACCTGATCTGGGGAGCTGGTATAAAAAGTGTACACTGGGAGCTGGCAGAAAATATTCTGGGATAATTAAAATGTGTATAGAGCTCCAAAATAAAATTGGAAAGAACTGGAACAAAATCTGGGACTATCTGGCCTTTTTACTCAGTCTGGATGTGCTTCCAGTCTGTCTGAGTTATTTTGATTGGTTCCTGAGGCTCTGCTATCTAGTCCTTCAGCAAGTGATGGTGGGCTTGTTACCCCCAAATGTGAGTGACTCAGGGGTCTACCTGCAATGCCAATATCTCTGTGCTAGGGTGGGGAATTATTAGCTCAATTAGGAGGTCTGCAAGAGGGGGGTTACCTAATGAGATCTTTGACACTATTGTTTACTAGTATTTCTGCAAGGAAGAATGAGCCTGAGATCCAAAAACAGCTAAAATGTGTTTTATTGGGAGAATTAATCATACACAAGATCTCAAACAGTCACGTAATCACAAAAGGCTAACTGAAGGGAAAGGGAGGAAAGTTTTTAGATAGTGAGATTTAGGGTGAAATGGACAATATTTATCAATCCAGAAGAGTAGCAAAGAAGCAGCAATGTGGCTTAGACTTGCATCTAAGGACAGTACACAATTGGGTATCAGAATGGCAGAGTGGTGACCTGCCATCAGTGTACTGCAAGTTAGCTGGTCAAAACTGGTGTTTTTTATACATGATTTCTGCCATGGGGCATGGGTGCAAATGGTTCTCTGACTAAGCAAACAATGGAGTTTGCAGAGTAGATAATGAGGTACAGAATGGGCTGATGGTTTTAGCGTTAGGTGACAAAAGGGCTAATGATTGCCTGGTAGCTCTGTGCTTGTCGGACAGGTTTTAAGGTGATGGAAAGATTGCCTGGTCAGAGAAAAAGAGATTAGACAATCAGCAATTTGGTGGGAATCCCTCAGTCGCTATTGTCCCAAAAGGCAGAGCTATTAAGGCTAGCTGCAAGCCTGTTATCTCTGTAGCTGCCTTATGATTTCCTGCCTCTGACCTGGCTACATGTAGATGGGGTTTCTGACCTAATTCGTAGCATGCATGTTAGGTCAGTCTTTTCCTCTTGTCCAGCCTATCGATATAGCCGTAGCAGGGCATGTTTTGTATCAAAGCCAATTAATGTCTTGCCAATTAAATCATATTTCACCAATTAAGCCATATCAGTGCTGGGGTGTATGGCCTGGTAACAGGCTGGTGAGCACCAGAGACAACTTCTTTCCTGTGGTCCCTCCATCATTTTGGAGTCCTTTTTTAAGGAGATTTAAGGAGTCTTAAGAAAAGGGCAACTGCCAGGGGTTGGGAGTGCATTGGGCCTATTGAAATCTGGAGTGCTGCATTCCCTACCACTGATTTTTTTTTTAAATAGTAATTGGAGGTTTTGAACGATTAAGAATGGCCTGGCAGCGTACTTTCCCCACCCTTGCCCTAAAGAATGATATATTAAATATGTTCAATAATAAATATGTAAATAATCAATACCACTGCTCTTATCCATGGGTTTGAAATCAACATTACCACAGGGAGCAGAGCTATGAGCTTGAACTAGTGTTGATAAAGCAGTGATGGCCTAAGTGTCTGGAACATGGCTCAGAGAACTCTACCACACTGTGTTCTTTTCTGATAACTGCTTCAGATATGTGTGCTTATGGTTTGGAGAAAAAAATCATCTTGATTATTGTTTAGATAGTACTGTGAATGGGTGAAGAAGCCTGATAGGTGGTGGAAAAAACCCTGAGACTGATTATAAAAAATAATGACTTGGGAATCCTAGGACTGAATTCTAGTGACTCCTGCTACCATTCATAAATCCTCCTGGAATTATCTTCAGTGATGCAGGAAAATAACAATCTAATTAAAAAAAGGCACATTATCTATTAATATGTTAATGAAGCAAGCATATTAACGGAGAGATCTGAATTTTAATACATTTTAAGAGCTTCATGATTAGATGTTTGTTAGCTGACATGATCATTACAAATTAGTTGTATGTGGCTTTACATGGACTAAAGACTATATCCAGCCCTGGATTCTCAAGTGGTTATAATGAAGAAGGTGAGTGTGCTCACCATCTGTACCGCAAACGTTATCACTACGATGTTCACTTACAAAACAAATGGATGATGGTTAACAAGCAAAGAAGGTATCAGAAATGTATTTATTCATCTGATTTCTCTCCTGCCCTTTCTCACAGGAGATCAGCATAGCTGAGAGTCTACATCAAAGCACACACTTAAAACCACTCATTACAAACACCTGAAATCACAAATTGCAAGTGTCTAAAATCACAAATTACAAATAACAAGGAAAATACAGTACAAACAAATTGAGGGGTACAAAAATAGCTATACATGTCAAGCTGTTTCCCAATTTTTCAAAACAAACCTATATTTGAACATATTCCTGTGATATTTTACAATTCTGATGTAAATTTTTGAGTAGCTGTAGTTAAGCTATGGGAGGCAAGACACCTTGCTAGTCTGCTGTAGATCATCCAGAGAGCTACTGGTAGATCTCAGACTGCCTTCTGACCACCTCTGACACCATGCACATTGAGTGTAGAAACAACAACAAAATCACACAATATTACTGTGTTCTTACTTATCACTGAAAGATTTTCCAGGGCTGAATCCTCTTCAACTACCTAACTGTTGCCTGGAAATTAACTACTGATCAGCCAAAATAGGTTTTCAATGCCCTTTTGATGCTAAAAGACTCAATATTTTAATACCAGAAAGATAAACACTCAGCCGCTATTGTTCAGTGGACTTTGGCAACCTTTCTATTATTTGTATGTGTGACATACATATGTATACCTGTTTGAACATTTGAACATCCATCTCTATGCATATATATTAATTTATTTTAGTTACTGTATTCTTATTACATTGCTATTTTAAAATCTTTTCCTTTTTTCCTTATGAGATATGATTTTTGCGCAATAACTTTTTACACAAGTTGAATCCAGTCTTTACTTGTGAATAAATGTAATTCATTTTTTTAAAAAAGCTCTTTATATCCTTTCTTTCTTCTATACTGAAAATCCAAGCAGGGTACAGGGGGTTCCCGTTTGGTTCTGTTCCCAGACACCGGTTAGACTCTGGATTTTCTTTGCTTTATCAGAGCTTGGAAAAGTTACTTTTGGACTATAACTCCTATGCTGTTTGGGGATTCTCAAAGCTGTAGGTCAAAAAGGAACTTTTACGAGAGGGACAAGATGGCGTAGCGGGTGGTTGTCACCTCGCACAGCTGTGAGATTGATGACCGGCGTCCGAGATGGTTTGCCTGTTTCGAGAAGAAAGAAATGGGGCAATCTAATCCCTTGGGAAAGGGAATTTGAGGGGCTACAAGTTCGACTGGGTTCGGCATTCGATCCCCAAGAAAACTTCGATGTGGAGTGGGGTAAGAAAACAGCTGATGGGTTGCGGAGCCACCAGGTCTCAGGCAGCCACCGCGTTGCGGTAAGGCTACGCCATGAATTGTTAAACAAATAGAGGGAACTTCAACAAGTAAGTTAAAAGCATCTTTTTTGCTGAAACTCAAGGAGCACAAAAAAAAAAAAATCCCCTTCTCATTGTTAACACCAGAGTAATAAGGAAAAGACAACTAAGAGAAGGCGGTGGGGGAATCAACGTTATATTTTCTGAACAATCATTCCATTGTAAGACTGTAAGAACACCCTAAAATAAAGCAAAAGGGGTTCGGTGAGAACACCTGAAAGTTGTTGCGTGAGAGATTAGGACTGATTAACATTAATATTAACCAATTTTGGTGAAAAGGACAATAGTAATAGCAATATAATATAAGCCTCTGCCTAAACAAGACTAAATAAGATAAAAGGACTTAAAGACTTGCCTTTGGGGTAATTGATTTCTGAATTTTGGAGCGAGGTTCTGATGCCTGAAGTGAAGTACGAAAGTATTTGAAAGTATTTGTTGGACAGAGACTGTTGACAAATAAAATAAAATAGAACAAATAAAATAAACAAACAAAATAGAAAAGAGAATTTTGAAGAAGGAAAACTTCGGACGAGAAAGGTATTGACAGTAAGCTGGAGAGAGGACAAGACGCCGAAAGTAAGAAAGTAAGAAAGAAAGTGGGAAAACACGAAAGCAACGAGGGAGAGGGAGATCGGAGAGAAAGGAATGGATTAAATAAGAAACGGAGAAAGGAGAAAGAAGTGGAGGAAAGGAGACAGCGGGACGAGAGAATTGGAGCGAAGCCGAATAGAGAGAAAGAAAGGACGAAAGTAGAAAGTGATGGAGAAAGCAGAAAGAAGGTGGGGGAAAAGAGACTGCTGAATGAGACAATAAGCTGGAGACAAGACAAAAGAGCAAAACTTAGAAAACGCGAAAGCAACAAGGGTAGCTTGAGAGAAAGCCGGAGAGAAAGGAAGGGATAAAAGCAACAAGAGACGGAGAAAGGAGAAAGAAGGAGGGGGAAAGGAGATAGCAAAGCCGGAGACACGATAAGACAGTGAAAGCTGGAAAATACGAATGCAACGAGGGAAGCTGGAGAGAAAGCTGAACAGAGATAAAAGGAAGAGACGAAAGTAAAGGCACCGCCGCTTCGCTCAGATTTGTGGAAAATATATATTGTATTTGATTTTTCCTTATAGCTTTTGGATTTGGTATGTGATTTCTGATTTTTTAGCTGCTTTAGAAATACCTAAGACAATAACCATTGATTTTTCCTTATAGCTTTTAGATTTTGTATGTGATTTTTGATGTCTTAGTTGCTTTAGAAATACATTTGAGAATAAGACTGTGCTGATAGTGGGACGGGCTCTGGGGAGGGGTTAGTCTTGGTTGATATAAACGATACTGTAAAAACGCTTCGGGTGCTAATATTATTAAGTTACACTGTGCTCTTTTTTCTATAAGTAAAATCAAAAGTTAAGAGATAAATACTGTAAAGTGCTAAGAGAAAAACAGATTGGTAGAGCTAAATTGCTCAAGGTAAAAGGTTGACATTAAGCAGGAGACAATCCCAAGGAGATAACTTCGAGGACAGCAGTTAATAGGCACTGAGTCTTTGTTTACGTACCTTTGTGTCAACAGTAGAAACATTACAATTAACCTATTAAGCACAGGAGAAAAAGGAGTGTAGTAGTAAAGTAAGGCTATAATACCACCTAATGGACATAAAGATCTCAGAGTCTTTCTTTTTTGACTCACTTTCAGTAGTATAATAAAAAATTCATAAGGTTAGTCGAGAACGAGTTCAAATAGTAAATAAATAAAGTGGTATATAATAAGTAGTACATAGACCAAATATATAGAGATTTTATTAGAATTCATTCATTCTTAAAAAATATAAGTACTTATTGTTGAGTAACACTTTAATTGTGTGTTAAAAATCTAAATTCCTTAGAATTTACCAGACTTAATTAGGGTAGGCTATGTAGTAATAAAATAATAAATTAATAGTAGAGTATCAGGTTTAAAACTCTATATTTAAACTTTAAAATTTCATTTAGAACAGTTTAATTTAATAACTTAATAATATAATATTTAATTTAAAAAAAATAGCCATATTCATAGAAGATTACTTAATTTAAAATATAAATCAAGCAGGAGGGTAGGCAAACATAGGGAGGTTTTATTAGTAGTATATTAATATAGTGTCATACATTGCTATTTAGGATTGCCTGTTAGTTTTGTGCTAATAAACTAATTTAAAGACAATACTGGTCAAGAAGACCAGGAATCAGTTAAGCACAGAAGATGGCGACATGAAGAAAAGTAGTGCAAACTCAAATCCAGACGCTCTCACAAAGAAGGGCCTCAGGAGAAATGGATTCTTATCAACTCCTCTTGGAGGAAGTCAGGAAGATTAGAATGGATGTGCGAGTAGAAATGAAAGAACTTACGACAAAGTCAAAAAAGAGGTCAAAGAAATGAAGAGAGAAATGGAAAGTTTGACAGGTAGAATGGAAAATGTCATAAAGGATGTGAGAAATATAAATAAAGATGTTGAAGAGATTCAGGAAAGAACGAAGGTGCTCGAGAAAAGAACAGGGGACCTGGAAGGAGCAATGGAACAGGTGGGAAGACAGAATACTCTATCCGAAATAAAATATAGAGAAAAATGTATTAAAATTAGAGGCCTTGGGGAATTGGAAGCAGAGGATCTTTATAACAGAGTCGTTCCAGTATTGGCTAGATTTCTAGATTGGCCGGTTGAACAAATGGACATAGAAGTTGACTGGATTTTCAGAATCAACTCGCTGATCGCCAGCAAAAGGAAGGTACCACGGGACGTCGTAGTGCATCTGGTTCGGGAAAGAGTTAAAGAGTTGATAATCCAACAAAGCTACACGAGTAAATTGGTAATTGAGGTAACAGAGCTGAAGATCTTTAAGGACGTTCCATCTGAAATATTAAAGAAGAGAAAAGATTATGCTTTCTTAACCCAAGAATTGAAGAGAAGAGAAATCTCGTATAGATGGGGGAAGTTTGAAGGGGTTATATTTATGTATAACCAAAAAAGGCAGGTAATTAATACAGTTTTCA
Source organism: Cyclura pinguis (assembly GCA_030412105.1). Taxonomy (NCBI): domain Eukaryota; kingdom Metazoa; phylum Chordata; class Lepidosauria; order Squamata; family Iguanidae; genus Cyclura; species Cyclura pinguis. The sequence continues at coordinate 344,460,821 of CM059599.1, forward strand.
AAGCAGAAGAATTTTTAAAAAGACTTAATGAAGAAGAGAAAAAAAGACCTGAGAAGAATTTAAAAACAGGAGAGAAGAAGGAAGTCAAGGAAGGAAAGAGAACACTGAGGATCGAAAGGAAAGAAGATTCAAAGGATGATAAGAAGAGATCTGAGGATCGACCTAAAGATTACTCTTCGCAAGAACAACGAGAATCAGGAGAACAAGAACAAGAACAAGAAGAAGTTAATCAAGAAGGACTTGGTGAGGAGATATCAACAGAATCTGAAACAGAGGACTAGTATAAATAAAAAATCTAATGAATGAGGCTTAAACTAATATCGTGGAACATTAGAGGATTGAACTCAATAATAAAAAGAAAAAGGATATTACAGTATTTGGAAAAACAAAAATGTGATATTTACTGTGTTCAGGAAACTCATATAACAAAAAAGGGAAATCAAGTATTAAGCAATAAAAAATTGGGAAACGTTTTTTCATCAGGGATTGGAAAAAAGAAGAGAGGGGTGGCGCTATATGTGAGTCCAAAATACGAAGCAAAAGAAGTCATAAACGATACCCAAGGCACATATGTCGGAGTTGAAATTAAAACGTTAGGCATGACAGTGTTATTAGTGGGACTATATGCCCCACTTGATAACAAAAATGAATTCTATGAGAAATTTATGGAAAAAATAAGGGAAGTTGACTGCCAAAATATTATAATAATGGGAGACTGGAATGGTGTTATCCAACCAAACTTAGACAGAACAATAGTAAAGAGGAAACATAAAAATGAAGGGAAATTACCTAAAGCCTTCTTTAATATGATTGAAAATTTAACATTAGTAGATATGTGGAGAAGTCTGTATGGGGAGAGAAAGGAAGATTCCTACTTCTCTGAAGTATACAAAACATGGTCAAGGACTGACATGATCTGGTGCACCAAAACAATCGTGGGACAGATTCAAAAAATGGAAACCCTGCCTAGGACTAGATCAGACCATGCCCCATTACTAGTAACATTGGAAGATTGTAAAATGGAATACAGATGGAGGTTAAACGAGGCATTATTGAAAGATGAGAATGTAATAGAAAAGGGCAAGGTAGTATTGGAAAGATATTTTGAGGAGAATCTAAATAAGGGAACACCTATGCATATGGTGTGGGAGGCTGGTAAAGCAGTAATGCAGGGTTATTTAATTCAACAAGATATAATTTTTAAAAAGGTAAAAAAGAAAAAAGAACAGGCCCTGGTTAAAGAAATTCAGCAGTTATAAAATGCATTAAAAACCACACCAGAAAACATTAAGATAATAGATCAAATAAAGGTATTACAATAGCAATTATCAATCCAGGATACTCAAGAGATAGAGAGAAAATTACAATTTATAAAGCAGAAAAACTTCTTCTTTGCAAATAAAACAAATAAGTGGTTGGCTTATAAAATCAGAAAAGAGAGAGAAAAACGGTTGATATTTCAAATAAATGAAAATAAGAGAACATTATTTAAACAAGAAGAGCTAAAGAAGGTGTTTGAAAATTTCTATAGAAATCTCTATACAGACCCAGGGATAACTCAAGTTAAAAGAAACAAAATAATGGAGTACTTAAAAGAAGGGAAGATATTAAAAATTACAGAGGAATAGAGGGAACAATTAAATAAGGTTATAACTAGAGAAGAGATAATCCAAGCCATTCAGAAACAAAAATCATGAAAGGTGCCAGGTCCGGATGGTCTAACTGCACTTTATTATAAAACTTTTCATGAACAGTTAATAGACCCATTGTGGGAGTTAATGAATGGATTAAACAAAAATACACGACCACCATCCTGGGGCGAAGCTAACATTTCTCTGATTCAAAAAGAAGGTAAGGACCCAAAGGAGTTAAGTAATTATAGACCTCATTGCTAAATTTAGATTATAAAATATTTGCCATAATATTAACTGAGAGATTAAAAAAGGTTATGTCTGCAATAATAAATATAGATCAAAATGGTTTTCTGCCGGGGAGATCACTAAAAATAATATACGAATAGTTCTGAATATAATAGAATATTTTCATAGACATAATGAAAAGAAAATGGCAATGTGTTTTTTAGATGCCAAAAAAGCCTTTGACAGGTTAAATTGGAGTTTCTTAGAACAAACAATAAAAGCTATAAATTTGGGACCCCGATATGTTGAGTGGATAATGGCTATATATAACGACCAAAAAGCGAAGATAATAGTGAATGAGGAGACAACACAAAGTATAAATATAAGTAGAGGTGTCAGACAAGGATGTCCTTTGGCACCACTTTTGTTTATACTAGTATTAGAAATATTTAACAATAAGATAAGACAAGAAATGCAAATCAGAGGGGTTAAAATTAAGAAGGAGGAATGTAAGCTCAGTGCTTATGCTGATGACCTGGTAATTTTCTTGGAGGATCCCAGTAGTAGCATAGATACATTAATGAGTAAATTGAAAGAATTTGGTATATTATCTGGATATAAAATAAATACGCAAAAGACAAAAATGATTGTTAAAAACATTCAGGTGCAGGAAGAATTGGAATTAACAAATAAAACTGGCTTTACGACTGCGAAGATAGTAAGATATTTAGGCATAAATATTTCAAAAAATAGCGTAGATTTGTTTGATAACAACTATAAAAAAACCTGGATAGAATTAAGAGAAGAAATTAAAAGATGGCAAAAGCTAGAATTATCACTACTGGGCAGGATCACTGCAGTTAAGATGAACCTACTTCCAAAAATCAACTTCCTATTCCAAAATCTCCCCATAATTATGAAAAACCTTTTAAAGAATGGAACTGAGAATTGAGGAAATTTATCTGGAAGGGGAAACAACCAAGAATAAAACTTAAAGTAATGGAAGACTGTAAGGAAAGAGGTAGACTGGGATTACCCAGTTTAAAATTGTACTGTCATGCGAATTGCCTGGAGTGGATTACAGAATGGATAGTTCTGAGAAACTCTAGATTATTAAACCTAGAAGGGGAAGAGCTACACTTAGGATGGCATGCCTACGTGTGGTATGATAAATCACTTATAGATAAAGAATTCAGAGCCCATTATTTAAGGAAAGCCTTATTAACTGTATGGTTAAAATATAAAAGGCAATTATATCTAAAAATTCCACTCTGGGTGTCAGCCCATGAGGCCTTTTATAAAAAGGAAATTCCTAAGACAGACTCTTGGGTAACATATAAAGATATATTGACCATACATGGGGATAATATAACATTTAAATCTAAAGATGAACTTAATGCTCAGGGATGGCAGACACATTGGTTATTGTTCTTGCAATTAAGAGATAGGTTTAAAAAGGATAGAGAAGCAGCAGGATTCGAAATAAAAAGAAAAAGAATTTGATAAGATTTTAAAACCTAACGAAAAGCATAAAATTGGTTTAATATATAAAATATTACTGACCTTAGAAAATGAGACAGAAGTAGTCAAAAAGACAATGATAAAATGGGCACAAAATCTGAATGGAGTAATTACCATGGATCAATGGGAAAACTCTTGGAAAGCCACGTGGGAATTAGTAAAACCGGCCAGTCTGAGAGAAAACTATTGTAAAATGTTCCACAGGTGGTATGTTATCCCTGTACAGATTGCAAAGATGCAGGGAAATCTAAGTGATGCTTGCTGGAAATGCAACCACAAAGGTACATTCTTTCACATGTGGTGGCAGTGTGAAGTGGCCAAAACCTTCTGGGTTGGAATACATAATAAAATGCAGGAAATACTAAAAATAAAATACTCACTATCTACCCAAATTTAACTTCTTAATATGACAGAGGTTCTACAGGTAAATAAATCAAAAAAGAAAATAGTGCTTTATATGATCACGGCAGCCAGAGTATGTTATACAAAGGTATGGAAAGAGAGACAGCCCCCAAGGCTTGAAGACTGGTTGATAAAATTATTTGATATTGCAGAGGCAGGCATTGTAATAGGGTCCTTGGAAGACAAAGGAAAAAGGAAAATTGTTGATGAATGGAAATTAATCTCTCCTATTTGGGAAGATTATTGAGGTAAAAACGCAGTAACTTTTTTGGAATAGACAAGATACATTGGTTGTAACAGATATAAGGAATTTCTTTTTTTACTGGATTGGAAAATAAGTGTATAAAAGATAAAAATGGAGATAAGGAATATAAGGAATGTATTGTAAGGTAATGTAAGATAATGAAGGAATAGGAAGGTGTATTTGAAAAATAGAATGAGACATACAGGTTAAAAGGTTGAGTAGCTATCTAAACTTAAGATTTAGAACTAAATATAACATATAATATAATGTAATGTAATGTTGAACAATTTGAAACACTATAAATAATATTTATAATATAAATGTTATAACAAAATGTTATGATTATGTTATAGTTAAATCGATTGTCAATCTATATGCTGCTTTACCTGCTATACTATTCATTATGTCACCATATTATCTGTGAAATTTAGAAGGAACTAACAGATAAGGAAGCATGTGCTAATTGAGTTTCGGCAAAAAAGGGGGGGTACTAGAGGGTGGGGGGATTAGTATTAGGTATTAGGAATGTCTTGTTTTTTGTACTTCGTGTATGATGGGTTTGGGTTAATGGTTTAGTTAGTTGTGTATAGTTAGGTTATGTCTATGTTCGTATTAGTTGTAAGTGTATTATTATAATCATTATTTGTAAGTGTATCATTGTATCATCTGTTTGTTTGTGTTTGTGCTTGCTTAATAAAATTTAATAAAAATTAAAAAAAAATTAAAAAAAGGAACTTTTACAAGATTCTGAAAATAGTAATTCTTCTGTGATTATTTGAAGTTAAAAAGTGGAGAGAGGAAAAAAAACACCACCCAGTGTGACAGCTGGTTTAAAAAAGAAATTGTTTATTTGAGGGGGTGTGGATGCTAATAGAACAGCTCAGCTTAATTTAGGTCATGCTGCCCTCTAGGGGATTAGTCACATATGTCTACTTTTGGTTTATGCAGGATAAAATCTTACTACAATTTTTACGTTAAGGAAAATTCTGTGTATTTCAAGAGATTGCATCACTCTAATAAATATTTTATCTAACTGCAACTCCTGTGGATAATACGAACTATTTTTTGGTTGTTTGAAGAACTCAGGAAAGCACAGAAAACAAATATAATCCAATGTCTTTTATAGGATGGGATATAAATCACTTGCTTCTATACTCAGTTTCATTCAGTGAATCTTGCATGGAGTTGAGCAACTTATTTCCTTTAAGCTTCATTTTTTTCATTCTTAATAATAGCCTATACACACAATTTGGAAAAGTTTAGAAACTGTGACCTGATTGTATGCCCCAAACTACCAAGCATTATTACTCAGAGAGATTACACAGTGATATTTAGTAAAAATCTGACTATGTGAATAACTTAAACGTTATTCACATATAATTGGTACTGATAACAATAATGTTTGAGGATCCATTTGAGAATCAAGTGTTCAGTGTTTAAGGCTCAAGTGGCTGGATTCAAACCAACAGAACACACACATACACATGCGCACATAGGTTTCTAATTCTTAGAAAGTCATATGCATGGAAGGGGCTGTTAGAAGTCAGAGTTTGGCCTGTTGATGGAGATGGAAGCCCATTACCTAAAGGCAGGCCTATAGGGATCTTTTCTGCAACCATGATTCAGTCATATAGTTTTTACTAGACTGGATTCAGAATCTGCTTCCTAAGACAGAATGGCTCCTTCCACATGTGGAAAGCTTCTGATCAATCGTTGGAGGAATCCTCATTGAAAGAATGAAAAAGGGAAAGATTGTATCCCCTGGAAATCCCTTACACTCCTCTGATCTACTCCAGAAAGTTGGGGAATGCTCTGGAACACTGAGCGAGGTGGCATCATAGAAGATCAACTGAAGATTCCTCCTCTCACTTTCTGCCAATATGAGCCTTCTGAAGGAGCTCCAATGAGGGAGTGCTCCAACCAGTGGATAAGAAGACGGATCTAGACTGCTGGCTCAAACCTTCCAAAGCTGCACTGTACATACGTGCCATTAACTGCAGCATCTTCTGCCATCTACCCTTCTTCACCACAGACTAGAAATCATTTTAGAACCAGCAAAGGCACGGCCTTCTATATATCCTGAGTACAGTACTATACTGATTTGGCAGGGACAGTACCAATTAATCCTCTATTTCTCCAATTTTTCAGCGGCTTTTAAATTATCTCTGTTGCACTTTCCTTCTTTGTCCTCCACTTACTTCAATAGCTGCAAACTCAGTTCAAAGTGCAAAAGTAGTTTGTACTCAGGTCAACAGTGGGGGAGAGGAGAAAAGGAGGTGGAATCTTACCCTTTGCAGTTGGCTCAGGCAAAAGCAAATGGCTACAGCCTCTCCTACCCTCTGTGTACTTCCTCATTCATAACTTTTGCTATCTTGGCTGCATACTGGTGTTCCTTGTCCATATTTGCCTTGGTTTTCATCTGTTAAATGTCGGAGAGTGTGCAACAACACTGCAGGCCTTTATCATGTGCAATCATTCCTGCTCTGGAGTGTGAATGTGGGGTGGGAGGGAGAAGGGTCCCCGGGCTTTTGGTTAAAGTTTTTGTTGGGGGTTAGAGTTTCCCAGAGTGTCTTGGGGAACTCTATGAAAGCTAAAGCTGTGAGGAATTACCTTTATTTTAAAAGAGTTGCAGAGAAAGCATGTCCCAATTTCTGTGTGTTGTCTTCCCTGAACTGGAGGCTGCCTTGAAATCAAAAGATATGCAGATTCAGGTTCCAAATTCAAAATATTTACTAACAAACTTTACATTTACGTATCCATTAGATAAACTGTATCCTAACTAACTAATAAAAGGATTTAGGAAGATGCTATTTCCGTTTTAAACTCACCAATTTCTTGGTGAATAGAGCCAGCATAGTAGAGAAAGTGCTAGTAGGAAGATTGCTATAGGGAGAGTCATTGCCTTCTAAGTATGACCAGTAACTGATACCAGAATGTATCCTGGATCACACGGTCTGGATACCATGGCCACAGAGCAACAGTTAACCCTATACTAGCTAATTTCCATTTGTCCTAGAAGAAGGGGAGGGGGAGAGAAAGAATGCTAGAATTTTCCAACAGTTTTTAAGTTTTGTGAAACACAATACTATGTTCAGTGCCATAAAAAGTATTTGTGTTGTGCTGTCTTTAAGAAAGACTCTTTTGCAGTGACAGGCTTTAAATTCCTGAGCTTCACACAGGGAGATTGTTAAAAAAACTAGCAGTACTTGTGCTGCTACCTATTTCTTCATGAAGTTACTGTAAAAAGGGAGATTACATCATCCCTGCAGTTCCAGTGATGAAAGATCTGGATACATACAAAAATAAAAGGTGTTTGAGCAATCAACAAAAAGGAAACAGGCAGACAACTCTGTGTCAAAAGGTTTAAAACAGCTAACCACTTATCTGAGGAAGTATATTTGCAGGAAAAGAAATCTTCTGGTTGGTTTTTTAATACATATATTTGCATAGAGTGTACTTCGCATCTGTGGTGTGGAACCTCTGAATAACTACTGTTGTCATTCTTCATCGTTGGCTGGACTGGCTAAGGCTGAAGGGAAATGGAGTCATGTACTCTCCCATAAATAAAATACACCATTATAGAACATCTGCTGGAACCAAAATGTCTGTTAATTCATTCTTCAGTATATGGATATATTCAGTATATCCATAAGAGACATCTTATGTTTGGCAAGAGCTCTGTAAAATGTGCTTTGTTGGTCCAAAGCGTCTTCTCATCATGCTCAGTGGCAGAGCTTGGAGTGTGTGGAGGGGGTGGTGCCATGGCGCAGGGGACGTGACCACTGTGCATGGGGGCATGGCCAGGGCTCATAGGCTATGGGTGCCCCAAAAACATTGCCGCCCAGGGCAATCTGCCTCCATTGCCTTCTGTCCCTGTGCGACTGATCCTGCTGAACTTGCAGCTGAAAGTGCTCGCTTCTTACCTGCATGCATCTCTTCGCCCCCCCCCCGCCACTAAATGGCATTAGCTATACCTACCTAGCTATACCTGAAAGTTGCCAAGGAAAGGAAAGAGGCACAGAGCTGTGCATATAGCACTTTACACTGCCCATGTAGCAATGCAAGATCTCAGTCCATTCATTAAAAATTTAACCCTCAATAACCTTCAGTTATCAACTGAAAACATAAGCCTTTAAAATGTAATCCTGAATTAAAAATATGAACATCCAAGAACGTTGTGTTGAGTGATTTATGGGATATTTTCTGATCTGAATGAAAATTCCAGTGTACCAAAGAAACTCTCAGGGCTGCGTTCATCTTCTGGAGTTAAAACAAAAGAGTCCTATGTCGTCTTAAAGACTAACAAGTTTTATATGCCATACACTTTTGTGAACTTCATCCAGCTTTACAGAAAATATTATATACACATAAAATTTGTTATTCTTTAAGGTGACACAAGAATCTTTAATTTAATTACAGTTAACAGCATTAGGATTAGCCTTGTAGTTCGAGTTCAGTGGGGAGGTTCAGCTTTATGGATGCTTTTTGTATTGTTTCCTGACCACAATGAGAACCCTAATGTCATCCCTTGACTCTGCCACCAGCCAGCCTATTGATAACCACAATCCCTTACTTCTACATTTCTGCATGATAGTTCACCAAAAAAACTACATAGGATTTGACATAAGTTGTGACACAAGAGAACCCCAGTGGGAAAAGGCAGTAGAGTTGCTGAGGCTTTAAAAAAAATTGTTTTGGTTTGTTAAAAAAATCCTTGGTGAGTGGGTGAAACTTGGAGACATTGTTTATAACAGTTTGGATGGAAAGCCACTGTATATCTAATTCTTTGTGGATTATTTGCAGACCGAAGATATCTCACCCTTGAGCATGAAGTTTAAAAGCCCATCAGTAAAAAGTAAAACACTTATCCTATATTATTGCTGTTGCTATCAGTAGTGTTGCTATCAGTAGTGTTATCATCTACACCATTGTTAGTCTATTTTATGTCTAAAGGTTTGCAGCAAACATTAAAAAATCATAAACATTAAAATGTTGGGCCATTTCCACACTAGACTGTTATAGCGCTATTATTCCACTTTCAACATCCTATGGAATCCTGGGGTTTGCAATTTAGGGAGAGGCCAGCCATCCCCTCCCTAAACTGCAAACCCCAGGATTCCATAGGATGTTGAAAGTGGAATAATAGCACTATAACAGTCTAGTGCGGAAATGGTGTTGCTATCATTATCTACAGGAAACAATATGTAAGAGCACACCATTAATAAACCACAACAGCCTATCACTTGCAAGTCAGAGAAGAACTGGTAAATTATTTTCAACCATCCAGAATTATTGAAAATCAGACACAAACATCCCAGTAAGTCAACAAGCTTTCATTAATAAATGTTAACATGAGCAGTTTATTAACAACATGAAAGAATCATGATCTGCTGACTAAAGCCTTGTGTACCCTAACCTATTACAAATCCATTGATTTTAGCAGTTTTAAGAATATCCAATTCTGCACAGAGCCAGGCTGCAAGTCTTCCAGTGTCTATTGCTAAGTTAGCTCATTCTTTAATTGCCCTGCTGGATTAACACGAAGGTCAATCTGTTGGGGGTTCTGCTACTAACAATGGATAGCCAGATGCTCTAAGAAGCTCCAGAGCAAAGCATGAAAGCATTGCCGTTCACTGCTTATCCTCCTGAGAATAGAAGAGAAAAGATACATAACTAATACACAAGGTTAAACAATTCCAGATTAATGTGATAACAGAATTCAGCCATGGTAACTTGTGTTTAATATCATTATTGGCAGCACTAGTTTGCGGCTTTTTCACACATTTCATTTTGATAGCTTGAGATGTTGCATTGGAAAGCACTTTTTTAAAATCATTATTTAGCCCCAGTAACGTGATTACTTTCATTTAAGAAAATGATATTCCTTCCAATTAAGATGTTTTCAGACAATTAAATTGCTTCCTGATTTCCATAATTGTCTCATTTATACGATTTCTCTCTTTCCTGATTAGTCAGGTAGAGTAATCCCATTCCTTTAAAGAAGCATAGCATTCAGACGTTTGAAACAAACCCTCAGCAAATGTTTAACCCCACAACTTCCTGTTTTCCCCCTCTGCATTGTTTTTGTTTGACTCCATACAGTTTCAACATGTCACTTAGAAGTGCAAATCTATGTTTAATGGAACATAAGGGATTGATGCCCTATTACTAGGGAATAAGATTTCTTATGTGCTGCTACTCTGCACTTTAAAATTGCCTTATAGAGTGAAAGAGACACCAGGTTTAAATTAGACAAGACATTTTGGACTACAAGTGCCACAGATCCTGTCCATTGACAATGCCAGCTTATGGGAGTTGTAGTCCAAAAAAAAAAAAATCTGAAGAGTGCCATGTTGCCTAACACTGAATTAGATCCATCACAAGACTGCTTGGGTATATGGCAGGAAATCATTCATTGAGATACAGAAGCCAAATCTTTACCAATGTCCTTCACTTTCTGCTGCTGAAGACTAGGGACATTTTGGCACTAGAGTGTTATAGTGCTATTATTCCACTCAACATTCTATGGAATCCTGGGGTTTACAGTTTAGGGAGGGGCCTTTGAGGCCCTTCCCTAAACTGCAAACCCCAGGATTCCATAGGATGTTGAAAGTGGAATAATAGCACTCTAACAGTCCAGTGTGGAAATCGCCTAGGTGTAAGTGAAGTGGAATGCAGAAAACGTAGTAGCGCTTATTTCTCAAAGCTCAAAAGACAAGAGCAGTGATGTCGGTTTTCCAGAAAATTTTGAACTAGAAAAATTTCCCAGTGCCCTAAATATAATCTGATCTGACTAAGAAAGTTTAGGTGACCTCTGTTTATTAAACAGAACTTTTAAATGTCCCAACAAGCTGTAAGTATTTGAAATGAAGTAATGGGTAGGGGACACTTAAGGTAATTAAAATATATTTTGTTTAAATATTAAACATTATATTAAAATACTAAAATTATATAAAATGTGGAAAGTAGAATGTGTTATTATGCACTTTCAAGTCAGTCTCAGTTTATGATGATCATCTTCTAGTGTTTTCTTGGCAAAATTTCTTCAGAGGAGAATTTTTCTTAGGCCGAGAAAGAATGATCTGCCCAATGTTACCCAGCAGGTTTCTGTGGCCCAGTGGGGATTCAAACCCTGTTCTTCCAGAACCAAACCACTGCATCATATTTCCTCTCTTAGAATACATATCTTCAAATTTTTACAAGAATGCATGCTTCTCATACTTTGCTTCTATTTAAGGGGCAAAGATAATGAAAGCTGCTGCTACTAATTTTTGCACACCCAGCAAACAGTATATGACATGCTGTGCTTGTCCACTCACCTACTTCCAAAGAAAATTAAACTGCCTTCCATTCAAGCAGCTGGGGACTTTCAGTTTCAGTGCCACTGCTTGTACAGTCACTTATAGTGTTGTGGAATCGCTTACCTAAAATTGTTTAGGCATTCACTTGTTGTTTATTTTAAGAAGCAGGGTTTTTCTTAATCAAACAGAAAATCTTCCACAGAAAAATTAAGCCTAGGCAAGCATTCCATTTTAGAAAAATGTCCACTGTCCATCACTAAGGGTATGGGCGTTGATAGTCAATTCTCCTTCATCAGAATCATTATTACATTGTGATTTTCAAAAACATTAAAACTCTTCCATCCAAGAAGTCATCCAAATTACACTAAAGTCACTGGAAACAGTGGCCAGGATCTGGTTGGCCCGGTGTATTTCCATCAGTACTGGGTAGGAGGCTGCTTCTACTTCTGCATGTGCATAAAGACAGTTGGAGGCTCTGAAGTGCGGCCCCCCCACTGGACACTGATTGGCTGTGACAGTGTGACTGGGCTCCATCCAGCTGCTTTTGTGCACCTGGAGAATCAGCAGTAGCACACATCACAAAACGCATATCAGCCGAGGATAGGAGCAGTTTCTTCTTTCCTGGGTACACAGGATGGAGTTATCTGTCAAGGGAGAGAAGGTTTCAGCATTCTTCTTTCACATTTCCATGGTTAAAATTAACCTCTTTTGTGGTCATAACATAAATCCTTTATGTACTAGAGGCTCTTGGTTCCATTTCATATGGATTCCTTATTTTGTGTGTGTTCTAACTGGGAGAAAAGAAAAAAGGTAGCCAGATTGCCCCTGAATGTACTTCTATAGCCACTTGGTGGCTGGAAGGTACTTGTGCCCAGAAGCCCCCAGCTGACCTTCCACACCTCAGACAATGTTCCAGAAAGAACTGGTGGATACCTCCTCATGCAACCTCTTGCCAGGAATTAACACCAGTGTAAGCCATTATCAGGATTCTGGCTACTGAAAGTTCAAACCATGCTTTGTAGACATTTTTGTACTGTCTGTTCATATCACTGTCATGCTACCAAGTGTTTTGGTAAACTAAGTTTTGATTCACTCGGACTAGGAAATTAACTTGTCAATATGACTGTCCATTGGCCTCCAGACTTTTTCCATAATGGAAAGGAGAAAGGAGAAAATGTGCAAGATATACAGGAAATCTATATTAGGAAAGAACAGTCGTTTCTTACTACCTATCTGCAACAACCAGTGTCAGTTTTGTAGATCTCTGTGGAAACATTTACAGTGCCATAAAATGTAAAATACTAATTACAATAATCTCATTATAGAGCATTCCCATCCCCCTTGCCCAGCAATCTCTTCTGCATTAACACTCTGGCACTAAGTTCAATGACCACTTCCTCTGATGAAGCCCCATTGGCTTTCATAGGTCTAAACCAAAGTAAGTGGTCATTGAATGACAGCCTTTAGCTCTCTGGCTGAACTTCTCTTTGATCAGACAAAGAAAGCGAGCTTATTGATGGAGCAAAATATTTTCCTCCTGCATTGCTGAGCAAACATTCCTCAGGAAACCCAGTAACCATAATCAGCTATCAAACACATGTACTGTATGAATGTTGTGTATTGAATCCATTGTTCCCTTTGATCTGTGTTCCTGATATCTGTGCTTACCAGATGCTCAGAACTTCAAAAAGTTTCTTGATCCTTTTGTCTGAATTTTTATGTGACCAAATGTTTGAAGTGGCCTTTTAACCAATCTCAAAATTTGTGGCTCACAAAAATTCAAAAAGAAAGATAATGTAGTGATAATGCTGCAAAATGGAAATACACCACAGATTGCATGCAACCCAAAATTACAGTGGAATATACACACAAAGTTAGCCAAAGTGAATTACTCCATTTTTCTTAACCCTATATTAAAATATCTTCATCATTTGATGTGAATAGGCTTGCCTTCTCATTACAAATTGACATTCCAGTTGTGTATCATCTAGGTGAGCATCAAAGGTTTTCTTTTAAAGGGCTAACATAACTTGCTGGGTATATATTTCCAGCTCAGACAGATTGTCATAAAACAAGGCTAATTACAATCACAGGTGTTGGGTGCTGAAGAGACTGAGGACAGTATATATTACACACTTTCAGAAAACAGGACGTTTAAATGCAAAGTGCAAACGAGAAACATATGACACCTGCCTCAACTACGGTTCAAAGTCCTTTGCACCCTGATCTGTTATTAGGGTCAGCCTTACCAAGACATGGTCCTTGGTGCCTACAGAGAGTGGCACTTTGGTAAGCAGCACAACTTCTACACATGGACTTGTACTACTCTTACCAAAAAGACACTTTTTCGGACTTGCTGATTAGGGACTTCTGGGAATTGTAGTCCCATAAATAACTTTCCCAAAGCTGTAGGACAAAGGAACTTGATTGGCCACTACCCTGTCTACTCTGACTAGGCAAGGGATTCTAAGTACTCAGCACGGCTACTTGAAATCATTTATATGGACTTAACAGAAAGCCAGCATGGTGTAGCAGTTTGAGCATTAGACTATGACCCTGGAGACCAGGGTTTGATTCCCTGCTTGGCCATGGAAACCAACTAGGTGACCTTGGGCACATCACATAATTTCAGCTCTAGAAAACCCCATGATAGGGTTACCTTAGGGTTAAGTCAGAAATTCCTTGAAGGTGCACCCAACCACAACAACTATGACTAAATTTTGTAGCTTGTGTACACAAAATGTAGCTATGGAAAGTTTGCTCAGGAGGTCTGTCCCTATAAAGAACCAAAACACTATGAACAGTCAGTCCTATATAGTCTCCTGCCTAGCATGAATAATGTGTTGTTTGGAATGCAGCCTACTATCAAATACTAGTAAACTTGGAGCTGTCTATCTTTAGAAACCAGGACACCCCCCAAGGAATCGGGTAGGCTGATTTGTCAATCTTTTATTACAAGGGCAGACATCTTTAAAATTCCAGCAGAATCATACATTCCAGCCTTAGAAAATCAGAATTTTATACCATTCATGTTATGTGATCCCCTCTATCACTCTCCATTCACTGCTAAGGGATGTCCCTCTTCCAAATACTAAGGACTAACCCCAGCCAATAAAAAAGAAGTAGGTAGTAGATTTCATAGACACCTCCCCCCACCCTCCACTGCAAGCAGCAATTTGGAAAGTGCCAGAACAGGGCAGATGTGAATAGTGATGTATTTGGCATCAGCATCCACTAGTAAATGTTACCCATCCCCAACAAGGAGTGGCAACATTGAGCAGGGCATACTGGACTGGAATAACTGCAGAGAGTGGCTGAACAGAGAAGCAGCAAACAGGAAAGCTAAAGTCTGCATGAAGATGTCACTACAAATAAGAGCAGTAGCCACAGCAGACAGAGAAAGGTAGCTGTGAGCATACCAGAAGAAGGACAGAAAACGCTAGGAAATGTCTCAACTGTGGATGTGAAAATCTGCCAGTCTTATTTTCAGTGCATTTTATACAGAATTCCAGTGGCATTTACACGCTGTCTGGGTTCTGTCTTGGATTTTTGATTCTTTCTCCCCTTCCCATATACTAATTTGCGCACCTTTTCCCCAAATATACATTTTTTTCTAATAGACATTTTTGTACACATTTATCAACTGGCTAAAGCGTCTTTATGAGTATTTTTCACATGCACATAATTTAGCTGTATGTGTTCTTTCAAATGTAGTCCAACTATGGACATTGTGTGGATTTTAAAGGAAAGATACACTTCATCCCATTTCCAGTCTCAGGAGGTACAAAGTGGCTGGCTGGAATCCTATGACATATGTTGGTATGATCTGGCAGAGCTGGGTTTTTGGGGAGGGGTCATTGTAGATAGAGGAATTCATCACTTAGCTTACACCCTCTCCCATGGAACTCATTTGTTGTTTTCACCCCTCCCTCCTCCATAATGGCTATTTAGTGACTGGTGGAGAATGGGAGGCAACAAAGAATCATCCAGGTGTGTCCCTTTAGCCAGAAATGCAATGACAATGTCATTCCCTGGGACCTCTGGAGAACTCATGGGAGATCTTAAAGAATGGCTTTGTCATTCTATGTCCATTCTGACCAGAACAGCTACTCAGGAGAGAAACTCAGCCCTTTAGTGTGAGGGAGAGTCTGGAAGCTTGAGAAGAAGATGTATAAAAAGGCAAGCACTGAATGTCATTGTCAATTCTCAGTGAGAAAGAGCTCTGGAATAAAGTCCCTCAGTCAGCCAGGGAGGTTGTCTGAGTGGGGAGGGTTTAGTTCTCAGGGAAACCTAGAGAAAGGCAGCAGAGTAATTAAACTATTACATAATCTGGTCAGAAAGTGTGACCTAGATTGAGAGTTGAGCCTTTGGTGGTAGAGTAGCCAAAGGGCTGGTTATGTTACTTATGCTTATATGAAAATTTAAAGACATAAAGAAACTGACTAGAAGTACTCTGATGAACTTATTAGCTTTTGCCTACATCTGAACTCCAATACTTTGTTCTATATGTTTTTTTTAAAAATGTCACAACATATTTTTACAAATACTGACTGAGCTGAAAAATATACAGCATTTAAAAACGTAGAAACACAGTACCATAAAACTATAAAGAGCTTATAAATAACCATTGAAAGGTCTCACCTTTTACACAAAGGTGGTGCTATAAGGGGGGGAAGGCAGAGTTGTATGTGAAGTGACAGGGTGCTTTGTCAGATTGGGTAGCTGCCATATTAGTCTGAGAGAGAAAGGAGTAGGCCCAGTCACAGCAGGGACATAGTCAGATGCTCCTTTGCTACCTCTCCATTTTCCACTGATCACTAAATAATCATGTCAGAGGTGAGTGTGTGCAAGCAACAGGTGAGGCCCTTTCCACACAGCATTTGCCATGAGAAAGGGCACCTGGAGCGTCGTGTGATTGTGAGGAGCGATCTGCACGACGCACTCACAATCGCGCAACGCTCCAGGGGCCAGCAGGCGCTGATCGCGCATCTTTTCATTTTTGGCTAGAAGCCGAAAATGGTGTGCGATTGCACATTGCTCCGGGGCCCGGCGCGCACTTACCTGCTGTGCGGAGCCTCTGGAGCTGTGCCGGTCGCGCTTCCTGCCCCAGCGCAACCTGGGAAACTCTCAGGCTGCACTGTGCAAGGAAGAGGCGGGGCTCTCACGTGAATAGGCAGCTTGTGTGGAGCTGAAGCAGCAGGGATGCGAGAGCCTCTCACCGGAGGCTGCTCACACGATGCCCGCACCCCAGCGCCGGAAAAAGGTAAGGTGTGGAAAGGGCCTGAGTCCTGCGACAGGGGAGATGGAGTGCCACTTGGGCAGAACTTTATATTTTGTTTCTCCATGCAGGATCTCAGCCACTATTTCCGTACAGAAAATCATAGAGAGAATCCAACAAATTACTTTTTTTTTTCCATATCATGAGTCTCTGCCAATTTATTCTGCAGCCCATAGAACAAGGATGGGGAAAGCATGGCCCGTGGGCTGCATGTGATCTCTGAGGAGCCATTTTGTGGCCCCCAAAGTTCCCTGTAGGCTCCTGAAACCTCTAGACCCTCAGTTTTAAAAAAGACCAGGAAGAGAAGTGATATCTTTCAAAACCCCACAAGAAGAAGACAGTTGACCTCCCTTTGCTACCCCCAAACCTAGGAATAAGAGGCAGGGCTGTTGTATCTTTAATAGTTGTGTGGAAGAGGGAACTTTAGCAGTCTGTCACACAAGCAACACCTACTGAAACTACCTGTTCTGCATAACTATTAAAGGTACAAGAGCCCTACCCAGTCCACAAGAAATGGCCATGTTTTAGCTGTTTCTTGGAACTAGAAGCCATGCAGTGTCATGCAGCCCACCATCTCCTTCTCTGCTTCCTCAGTGTTGTCCAGTCCTGCCATAAATCCTTCAGTCCCAACACCCTGCAACCTAACATATTAGGGCAAACTTCAGTGGCAGTCCACATTCAAAATATCCCACCCCATTTATTTCATTACATACCTGCTTTCATTACATACCTGCATCTGTCTCTTGCTATTTGACATGCATTCCAGTCATATGTAGCAGCACTAGGTTTGTGTGCAGAATTTACTTCCAAAAGGGCTTGATCTTTCACTCCAGTTTCAGGCTGCTGGTATTATGTCATAAATAAGTGCTAACAACAATCAAGAAGGCCTCCATTAAAACAGTACTAACAAAGTAGCTGCTTTTTTTTTAATCACTGAGTATCACAAATCATCCACCTCTCCAAACAACAAGGCTCAATCAGCATGTGGTTAACCTGCAGAAGCCTCCCTCCTGCTGTTGTTATCCCTGACAAAGAAGACAATATTTAAATGCTTCAGAGGACGGACAATTCCTCCCATTGACAGTAGGTAACTCACTTCAGCTGCAGGTGCACCGTTTTCTGAAGAAATGATGACAGGCTTACACATGGGCTAACAAGCGCTCCAGAAATCAGACTGCCTTTCACTTGGTAAATGACCGTTAAAAGGGGAGCTTTGAAAATGACAATGGAAAGTTATCATTTAATCATGGGCAAAGACAGAAGTGCCTGTCAATTGAGTAAAACATCTTCCAGGGAAAAGGATTAGTGTGAGCATAGTGGAAAAAGGCAAAGTGATTTGCTTAAGAGAACCTAATGGCCTTCTCACTCTCTCTTTCATTCTATGATAGAAAAAGCCATATTGAAGGAAAAGAAGTGTCTCCCTAGAACTACTTTCTCTGTCATGTGATTACATTTCCTATTGCAATAAATCTTAAGGGGAAGGGATAGATGTAGCCATCCTGGCTGGGGAATTCTGGGAGTTGTGATTCAAAAAGAGAGTTTTTCCCAAGCTTGGATTCTGATTACATTGAGCCTGAGCTCATTTTTTGCATCCTTGGAATTTAACCCATTTGCTAGATGGGAGGAGATTGAAATTGCTCTAAAGGAGATATGAAAATGTTGCAGCCCTCTGAATGTGGTTGAAAGGTAGCTTTTAGGATTTCTTACCATTGGCTATGCTGGCTAGGACTATTGAGATTTATTGCCCACCTTTATTTATTTATAGCATTTATACCCTGAGCTTGAACTAGAAAGGCTCTGAGAGCAGATTACAAGTTGTTAATTTGGCCATTCCCTGCCCACAGACTTACAGTCTAAAAAGATATGAAAAACACAAAGAAAGGGGGATGGCAGGCAGGGAGCAGACTAGGGCCATTTCCGCACTAGCCTGTTATAGTGCAATGATTCCACTTTCAACATCCTCTGGAATCCTGGGGTTTGCAGTTTCAGGAGGGGCCAGGAGGCCCCTCCCGAAACTGCAAACCCCAGGATTCCAGAGGATGTTGAAAGTGGAATCATCGCACTATAACAGGCTAGTGCGGAAATAGCCTAGTTCCAGCAGGTGCTGGCTACTTTTTTCTCCCTCAGAGCCTAAAGTAATGGCAGTTGGTATGAAGGGAGAGCTTTTCATCAGCAACTGAAATCAAAACTGGATGGTGCTGTGCCTGCCTGCTCTTCCCTTCCTCAGAGAACAGAGCAATGGCAGTTGGTATGGAAGGAGAAGGGTCTTTCGTCAGTCACTGGAATCAAAGGATGATGGTGCTGTGCCTGGTTGTTCTTCTCTTGCTCAGAGGGTAGCACAATGGCAGTAGGTATGAAGGGAGGGCTTTTTTGGAGGGCCACAGTATTCCCATGCCTACTCTAAAGAAAAATGACTTTCCAAACCCATCCTCAGTTTCCAAGCACTTATAGAAGCAACAGGAGCTGTCTTATATCAGGTAAAGATTTTTGGCCCATGCAGCTGAGAGATTAGAACATTAGCAGAAAAGTCTGAATATGTGTAACTAACTGTTACTGGACTCCAAAAATCAATCTTTTTGTTTTAATGCTTGTGGGGGGGGGGGGGGCATTGAGCATGTTAAGTTGTCATTGCCCTGTTGATAGTCACAACTATAGTATAGTTAGGTCTCCAGATTTGCAGGTTTAACTTTCATGGATTTGATTATTTGCAAGTTTCTCCAACCCCTGCCCCCTACTTCAAAAACGCTTCTTTTCTGGGGGAACCTTCTCTCCCAGCAGCTCCAATCAGGCTGCATAGCCCTTTAAAAACCCACTTCTGCTCTTCTTCTTCTTCCTCCTCCTCCACTAGCTGCTGCCTGGCTGGCTAAAGAGAGATTTTAATTTCTCAGCACCACAAACCTTTTCCCAATGGGCAAGAGAGGAAGTATAGGGCCACCATGTTGACGCATCTCCTTTCCTTGACCTGGAATGGACATGCCTGCTCTCCCCACTATGCCTCAACCCCTTTCCCACACACACACATAGACATTTTGATATTTATGGTTTCCCTAACTAACCTTGTTGAATTTGGAGGGCCAACTGTAAATGGCTTATACTGCTACCCTCAGGAAGTGCATTCTGTTGTTGCCTCCTTCAAAAGTAGTCTTTGAGAAGCTTAGATTGCTTTTATTGGAAGAGACAGCAGCTTCTGGACTTGTTCTTTCCATTCTCTTGTCCAACAGGGACAAAATGGCTTGGACAAAGAGGGATTAGGATCTTTGTCTTCCTTTCCAGCTTGTTTTTACTTCCTCTGTCAACCACCTATCCTAAAAGAATTATGGACAGATCACATTGTCTGGTTCAGTCAGGATAAACTGACAGCCCTCTGTTGTCAAGAAAAGGAACTGACCCAACAAAGGGCAGTCACTTAATTATCCTTAACTAAAATTGCACAGGATCTTAGATACTGTGCTTGAAGGCAGACTTCCCCAACCTGTCACTTTTCAGATGTGTTGAACTATCAATCCGAGAACCCTCAGCCTCATGTTTTCCCTCTTCCCATCTGCTCTTTAACAAGGGAATACATGCCACAACATGTCTCTTTCCCATCCTTTTCTTTTTTAGATTAGTTTAGAAAGGATCAGGGTGTTTCTATTTCTTTAATAAATGTTCCTCCTGCTGAAGATTCTGAACTTATTTCCTACCTGCAATTTTGGTTCTTTAAACCCACCAACCTAAGACAGGGGCTTCCACTACTGCTGGAGTAAAGGTTCTAGCTGTCGGAAAATGCAGGGGGGCATGCTGTAGCTTTAGCATGACCCACAATTAAATTGTCCTTAAAAGCAAGAAAAAATACGTCTTCAGTCCCAGAAAACTGCCAGTGAATGAGGCCAGCCGGTTTGACTAAAACCTACAGTTTATTGAAGAGAAGCATGAGTACATAATCAGCAAATCTATGTAACTCTATGTAAAATCCATGTCTGAACACAGACAGCAACAGCTAAGAGAATACATGAAGAGAAAAATACAGAAAAGAGACACTGCCTGTTTTCAGGCTGCTCTTAAGTAGAATCATGTCAACAAGTTTTCACACCATGGGACAGGGAAGTTCGTTAGACTAAACACACCTTTGTTATGAGAGAAGCGAAGCTGCAGAGATTCTCGGGCAAAACCTTATCTACTTGAGCTGGGAACAGGGACCTCAGCAGACAGAGGACAGCGGAGTAAACAAAAACACAATTAACCCTTAACACAGACAGAACTGTCTTGGCCTGCAAATGCCAACACTAGCAGGTCTTTCCCTACAATAATAGTCTCTTAATATCCATCCCTTTAACACCTTTCCCCAGCTTGATGGTTCCCAGATGTATATAAACCCCACAATGTGATCGCTGGCTGAAAATGTTGGGATTGATAGTCCAAGACAGGTTGGGGAAGCCTGTCTCCAAACATGGTATCTAGCAACCTGTGCAATTTCACTTTGCCATTGATCTGCAGAACCTTTTCTCAGCTTTCCACCCCTACCCATGTCCAGGGACATGCATGTTGTTCACTCACCCTTCAAACACAGTTGATTGTTTCAGAAAGAATGGCATGAAACTTGAAGAATTCCTTCAAAATGCTTCTTCAAATGGCTAAAAATTCCCTTTCAAAATAACTTTAAAATACAGTCTTCCCTCACTTACCTGACAGATTAGGGACTGGAGCACTGTGTTACCCTGAAAGATGGGTTACTCAGGGGTTCACCCATAATACCTGTACCTCTGTGAAAAGGTGGGGAATTATTAGCTCAAAAAGGGAGGCCTGTGAGAGGTGGGGTAAACTTATAGGATCTTTTCACCTTTGTATACCAGTACTAACTGTAGGCCATCAGTTGGAGATCAAAAAAGAATGTCTTTACTGGGCAAAATTCACAAACATGCAAATAATTAAACAGTCTCACAAACTGTACAAGGCTAACAAAAGTAAAGGAAAAGAAGGTTGGATAGTGAGAATTTGGGGTGAAATGGGTAATAGTTACCATTCCTGAAGTAGCAGAGGATCAGTGTGAGCTGTCTCAGACTGGGGAAGCCTGAGGGCAGTACAATGAACTGTGATCTGCGGGCCCTCATGCAGCCTAACGTGCCACTTGTGTTCAGAGTGCCAGCAAACAGCCAGGGCCTGAGCCAGGGTTTAAATACTCTTTTTCCACCTTGAGGGGAATGTGTTAATTGCTCTCTGGTAGAGCCAACAAAGAGGTCTGGAAGGTTCTGACTGTCCTTGCCGGCAGGTGAGAAAGTATAAAAGGAAATCATGATAGCCTCTTAATGACTGGAGAGGTAAGGCAACAAAAGGAAAGTTTCCATGGTAAAGAGGCACCAGGATATCAGCTTTTGGATACTCCTTCTAGCAACTTTGTTTATTATTGTCTCTTAGGATTGGGTACTTTAGTGAACCATCTAAAACTCATCAGAGTGAGTTTTCCAATTGATTCTCCTAAATTTATGATCTAGCCATGCTGAGATCCCTTGTCCTACTTTCAGGAAGCATCTAGTCAGAGTCCATTTAATTTCCACACAGCTTTTCTGCCATAAATGTAAGATTTATATTTATTTCATGCCAATTAAACAATGTTTATGGCCAATCATACTGTATCACGGACTGGGGATACATAGCATGGTAACTACTGTCAGAAAACGGAACTGGTTGAAAAGCAGAATCCATGTACTGTATTGTTGGGAGCATGAAGGTCATGTGGAAGCTTATGTGGCTGACTGTGTGTGTTGCTTGCAGAGTCTCTCAGCTAGCTTGGCACTCCCCCCCCCCGCTCACTTTGCAAGAAGCCCATGCACAAGAGCAGTCCCAATTGAGACCCCATGGTCAAGAAGAACTGGTGAAAGAGTGGAACCCCCATTGAATTAATGGAACTTGTCCTCTTTTGACACTTGTGGAAGCATTAAAGTAGCACATTGTCGGATAACAGGGTGTTGAAAGACGGAGGCTTCCTGTACTTAGAATTATTCCTTGTTAACACCAAAACAACTAATTCCTCTAAGATTCTTTATGTTCTTTCAGAAATATGATTCTATTATGCCCTTGCTAATGCCAAAAACTAAATCACTACAGGTAAACGGATTACTGTACTTTTTTTACCTTCTTCTTTAATTCATGTCTATACTAAGCGGTAAGAATTCTTTGCAATTTTTGGACGAGTAACTGCCTTGCCCTATCTGGGGATTCTAGGTACTGAATCTGGGACTTACTGCAGGCAAAGTTAATGCCACAAAGCTATAATTCTTTCCCCTTCTTATGGAAGGGAAGGGCATAAAATCATGATTTGATGAAGCACCAGCTTTGTGTTGGTGACAAATAGCAGAACAGTAGCAGCAACAACAGAATATCAAAAGAGCCCATGCTACTTATTATTTATAACACTGAAAACTGGTATTTCATAAAAGGGATACTAAAATTAAAGCTGAGATCAGTGCTAAAGGTGAGTATTCTCTTTTCAGTCAAGCTAAAGAAATCAAACTTTTCCCACCAAATTTGTCTTCCCATTTTTAGAGTGCATTCATTTTAAATGGTTGTTGTTGATCATGATAGACATACAGGTACTTTTGGATAAGTTTTGGGGAAATCTAAAATATGAATAAAAATGAATATAAAGGTAATTTAATTTGATGAAAATGTTTGGCAAACATTCTGAGAAATCTGTCAAAAGAAGCTCAGAAAATGCCCTGGGAGTGAAGAAAAGCAGATAAAGAATGGAATACAGGATAAAAGGCAACATTTGCAGATATATTTACATGTGTGATATCAAGTAAAGAATAGATAGGGAAATTTGTAAAGGGATGTTACACAGTGCAACAGCTTGAATTACAAGGATTTGCTGGAACAGTACGAAAATGAGCATGGCTCGTGTTAAATCAGCAGTCTTAGAAAACAATTAGAAAACAACAATTGAGCAGTTATGTTAGGAAGACATTATATGTTGAAGAGAAAGAGAGCATTCAATTGGCTGCTTGCCATAATTGCATCCACACCCACACATGCAATAAATCAAAACAAGGCCTCCTGAAAGACTGAATCTTGTATCATTTGGTGCTCTATGTAGCAGGAAGCTAGAAAGAACTTGACCTTTTAGCTGAACAAAGTATGTGACAAATGCAAACCAGAATTAGCCTTGAGCTTTGTTTTCAGTGTCTGGGCTCAGATGAGAAACACATAAGGCTGAAGGAGAGTACTTTTGAGCACGTTCAGAATGCCTCTCTGCTCCTCTTTGCATAAACAAGCCATCTCCCAGACACCTGAGATTAAGGGAGGCAGCTGCCACCACCAGAGTATCCAAGCATAGTGCAGAATCCAGGAGCACTCAAGCTGCATATTGTGCAAAGTTTCTTTCTCACTCACAATACTAGAACCTACTTATACTAAGTTGGAGGAGAATACAACAAAATCCAAAATCCACAAAAGAGTAGTACCTCTATTGGCCAACCAAAATGCAAAAAAATACACCATGCAAGATTTGGAGCTTCATTGGATTCATCGGCAAGGAAAGATGTTAAAAAATCATACAGGAGAAGAAAAGTGACAATGTGTGAGTTACAGGCTTATGGATTGTTTCAGATGTTTGTCAGTTAAGATGGTCTAGAGGGATATTGATACAAGCAGAGGCTGCTCCCCGGTTTGGCCATATGGAGGCTGGGGACAAATAAAAGACAACTAATAAAATGTCAACTGCATTAGCAACAGAAAAGAAACTTCCTTTTAGATCCAGGCTGCCCCTGTCCTGTGCAAAACTGATTGCTCCTTTCTTAGAGAGAGAAGACTGAATTTCTCAAGAAGTCCCTGTACTGTGACATCTGGAAAAAAACTGTATAGGTAAAGATTTCCAATTGTAATCCAAATGAAAGAGTTTTACCTTTGATGTAGGTAGAAACTTCAAAGAATTAAGTGCCAGTCCATCAGCTCCCTCTTGTTAGTTTCCTGCGTTTTGGCAAAATTCAGTTTCTTCAAATCTACAAAACATATTCTGGGGTAGTCTTGTTGACCATATAACAAAATGCAACAAAATCCAAAATCCACAATAGAGAGAGATACTTTTCTTGGCCAACCAAAATGCAGAAAATACCTCATGCAAGCTTTCAGTACTTCCCTGGTTTCTTAAGCAAAGGAAGACTTTAAAAACTAAATCAGAGAGGTAAAAAAATAAATTGGAGGAGGTTTGGGACAGATAAGAGGAGGTACTTCGTGCAGCGCATGGTTAGACTATGGAATTCACTGATGGCTGCAAACTTTAAAGTGGTTGTATGAATTTATAGAGGTTATGGCCATTGGCTATTGTTCAGGAACTAGAAGCAGGATGACTCTCTACTAGGGTACAGTATTTCCTACTGGGGCAAATGAGCTGGAGAGTGCTATTGCAAGAACTGCCAGAGCTTTTGTTCTGTTTAAGGGCTTCCCACAGGCAATGGATTGGCCACTATTTGACTAGAATGTTGGACTTCATAGGCGCTTGTTCTGATCTAGTGTGTTTTTTCTCTCTCTGTGCCTTTCTGCACTACACTGTCATAGTGCTATCATTCCACTTTCAACATCCTGTGGAATTCTGGGGCCAAAGAGCTCTCTGGCTGAGAATACTAAATGCCCCTCCCTAGACTGCAAACCCCAGGATTCCATATGCTCCATCAAGCATAACCGTGCCTCCTCGCCACGCTGTGTGCATGCTGTCTACCTTTCTGCTGTCAGCACAGCTGCCCCAGGGCTGTTTAGTGGCTGAGAGAATGTGAGGTGGCCAGGCAGTGTCCAGATACATTAATTCAGCTGGACACACAATGCAAAACCCCTCACCCCAAACCTCTAAAGAACATACAGGAGGTCCAAGAGGATGTTACCATTTCTGTGTATCTGGCTGCAGAAATGCAACTGAACTCTGCCTGGCCAGCCCTAAATGGATAAGGAGTGTATGCTGGCAACACAAATGTAGGTTGCATGCATTTACGGGCCGCCAAGTGAGGAAGGTAATGGACGTTTCCTTCTACAATTACCCTAAAAGGATATACATGAATGTAATGCTTGTGTATGTCACCAGGGGGATTCTGGCCATAGAATATCATGAGGAAAATGAGCACTGTTACTGACCTCCTGCTTAGATGGTGAATACATCTGATATTCTGTTACATATGTGTTTTCTGCAGTAATAGCATCAGTCCAAAACATTTTGGGCAGTGTCCAATGGTGCCCTTCTGCTGGCAGAAACTGCTGCTACCCATAGAAGTGGAAAGGAGCCACCCTCCTAAAAACTGCTCTTGATGTCTTGGAAACTCTCTGGCCCTGATGCCCTTGGGACCCTAGGAAGGGCTAAAGAAAACTTTTGGGCCTGCCTTGGGTTAGTTGCTTCCCTATAAGTCACAGGGTTTGGGAAGGGGGTCCAGTGAGAGGCAGTCTTCCTAGCATTGAAGGCTGGCTGACAGCAAGACAACAGAGATGGTATGGATTTGAGGCAATGAGTAGCTTAACCTTGGTGCTGATGAGGAGGAAAGTCTTGGGGAGTGGATCCCATCTTTATCAGGTACCACACTGTTTTTACCCTGCTGCAAATCTTCTTTAAATAAAGTGGCCCATCATTTACTCGAACACTGCCTCATTTGTTCTGAATGTGCATGCAGTTGATATTTTCTTCTTTCAGATGATATAATTAAATGAGCTGCACTTTATTCTGAGCTACAGTGGGCCATTGGTATCTCCACTGGCATTCGTTTCTAGAACCCCCAAGGATTTCAAAATTCATGGATGTTCAAGTCCCACTATATATACAATAACAGTAAAATGGCACACCTTACACAAAATGGCAAACAACTCATACAAGTGCCAGAGAGAGCCTGATGATCTGTGAAATGGAAGGAGTTTACAACAGGATATGGCTACACATAATGGGTGTAGTGTTCAGTGTGCGGCAAAACCAAGGTTTGCTTTTTGGATTTTTTTTTAAATGTTTTCATGGTTGGTTGAATCTGTAGACACAGAACCCATGGATACGGAGGGCCAACTGTATGGTGTTACATCCCAGTGAAATGAAATGCAGTCAAATATTACCCTCCTCAAATCCGTAGTATTGTATGCTTGGGGAAGCTTTTATATTGTCCAAGTACTCAGTAGGTCTTCCTGTGCAGGGCCTTTTGTCCATGGACTGGCTGAAGAGTGATCCCATGGTTAACCTCAGCAAACCATTCAGTCATGTTATGGGTGCGATAAATCAGTAATTAATTTTGGAAATTTGGAAAATGCATCTTCTCTGACTGTGATGGCAATGCATAAGCAGTTGCCCATCCAACCTAGTGAATTTATTTCTCACATTTGAGTCTTAGTCTCACTTACTGTGGACCCTCAATAGAACTCATGTGTTTACTTACCATTGATTCAATGGGTCTATTCTGGTTGGTACTAATAATTGTATGTAACCCTCAGATCTCACTCTGTGGCAAGTGAACCAGTGCGAATAGAGAAGAAGATGAGCAGTATAAGGTGAGTGTGAATGTGGGCATGGGGCTTCTTATATTGGGCCTCTTGCAGAATTATGGACTTAGCAGATGCATAATCATGCCAACTTTTCATGCTGGACCTGCTCAGCTCTAGTTATGGAAATGAGCTATGTTCTTCAAATTTCCACTGTACCAGGAGTCTAGGAAGGAGACAGGGCACAGTGCTATTACCTTGAAATAGTAATCCTGGGCTCAAAACAGGGCAAGGAGGATTATCAGCTTGCCAGGCAAAACTGGTAACCTCCAATCTGCCTCTAAGCCCCCATTAAATTCAAATGCAAGTGACTCCAAATAATTACTGAATATGTCAGGATCCATCTGTCCTCCACCACACACTGGTATCTTTTGCTTAACCACAAATGTTACATTTGGTGCAATATCTCAAGAAGCATGCAATGTTGCTTACTTTATTTAATGAGGTGAAGAAGGGTATTTACTGGGGTGGAATGTTGTTTTTTTGTTAAAGACAAACTTAGAGTTTAATAATGCGGACTGATTGGCATAGCATATACCATGATCTGCTTCCAGTTTATCTTTGACAAAAGTCCATTGCTAGAAATCTACCCCTTCTCCACCCCCAATCATTTGTTATAAAGAGAAAGTAGTTTTTATGATACAAATTTGATAATCTTCCCTGCACATTGGTAAGGCTCTAATTCGAGTTGTAAGCCCATAAAATTCAGGGTCTTTGTTTCCCTGAAGGCCACAAGGTTTTCAAAGATACCATTGTACCGCCTAAAACCCATAAAATTGTCACTAGGGACTGATTAAACAGTCCTGAATTGAAACAGTGAGGATTTTGTCTAGGTCCTTTTCAGGAACGACAATGCCCTTTTCAACTCCCGAGACAAAGGGAGGTTTAAGGAGCGAATCTCTGGGAGATTCTTGGAAGATAACCCCAACCATATGGAAGACAAGGTGGCCAGCAGCTGAGACCTCCCTTCCCCCCGACAAAAACCACGCAAGAAAAAAAAAACAAAAAAAACAAAAACAAAAACAGGTGACAACGGAACTGTCCACCAGCCCACCCCCACCCCCAGAAACAAGAGCCGAGACCCACAGATCCTTCAGCTCCGATGTCTTCCTGAAATAACCACCCACGGAGCTGGTTGGTCACAACAACACAATCACTGGGACCCTTCACAACAAGGGGGCTCTGAAGTCCCACTGCCTCTCTTCCCAAAACCTCCCCGCCCCAAGAGCACCTTGGTTGGCTTTTCAGTTGACCCACCAAGTCCCGGGACGCTGCTTCTGGCTCCAACAATCAGTGGGAGGCTGCTTATTTCAAGTCCGAGAAGAGCCGGCCCTGGCAGTAGGTAGAATGAAGCTGGTTTTGGATCTGATGAAAAACAGAATGTCGTTGTTGTTTATAAAATATTTTTTTTCTCCCAGGTAGATTTTCCGGGATTTTCTGTTTCAAGTTGGCAAAATAAATTCCTTGTAGGACTACGTATCTTGACTTCTTGGGAAGGGAGTTATCCTGTTTTGCCTTAGGCGACCCTACAGAAAGTAGTCTACTGAAAAAGACGGGCTGTTTCAAAGGAAAGTGGCCTCTGTCCAGGAAAGTTTCGTTCTCTGGGTCAAACCAAGCTGTGGCTTCTTTTCCGCAGTTTTGCCCGCGACTCATCTAATCTGACTGGTTGGGTGAAATCAAATTTCTTCTAATTGCTGCTGGAGATAACCCGTCTTCCTATTGGCCGCTCTCTGTCTCACTCACACACACACACAGCCTGGGTCACCTGCGGAAGGA
This sequence comes from Cyclura pinguis, assembly GCA_030412105.1. Taxonomy (NCBI): domain Eukaryota; kingdom Metazoa; phylum Chordata; class Lepidosauria; order Squamata; family Iguanidae; genus Cyclura; species Cyclura pinguis. The sequence goes on from CM059599.1 coordinate 344,489,675, forward strand.
CATTCTACAAAGTTTGCAAAACATCACTTGCAGACCCATAAAACGAGGTAGATAGCAAGGGGGACCACTAGAAATTCCGTGTCTATTCTGGTCCTTGTGAAATTTCAACGCAAATATCGGCTTAGAATAGAATCGGCACGATTCAGACACTGCTGACCCCCAGTGAAATGGACAGTAGGTCATGATTCTGGCCTGTTAAATACTCCCAACTGGATCCATTGAATTAACTGATGAATAGTAAGTGGGTAAATTCCACTGATTCAATGGATCTACTCTAATTTGGACAAACAATGGCATCGAGGACGCTTTATCCTCTTATTTTCCCCCCAAAGAGATAAGAAATATACCAATGAAAAACATGAGAAAAATTGGCTTTTTTGAAAAAGTAAAAATCTTGCTTTTTTTCTCAGATTGAAACACTTTGACTTGAAGTGATCAGCTCGATCTAAAACTTGGATCTAAATAGAATTGGCAGGGCCAACTAAAGTAAACCCATAGAATCAATGGTATTCACGCACATGTTGGTTGACTTATTCATTAATGGATTCTTTCGGTATACTCTAGTTGGGATTACCAGACGAACTAAACCCATTGAAGTCTGCAGTGTACTTGCATGCGGTGGGGCAAACAATATCTAGGACATAGGGTTAAATACAAAATAATCCTCTGTTGGAAAACTCTGGAACATTCCCTCCACCCCGTTCCAGCCCACTCCACAGCAAGCTGGCCATTTCCACACTGGACTGTTATAGCGCGATGATTCCACTTGCAACATCCTATGGAACCCTGGGGTTTGCAGTTTCGGGAGGGGCCAGCCGGCTGGCCCCTCCCGAAACTGCAAACCCCAGGGTTCCATAGGATGTTGCAAGTGGAATCATCGCGCTATAACAGTCCAGTGCGGAAAGGGACACAGTCAATTTGAAGCGAATTAGGTGGAAGAGAAGACAGAACATTTGTTTCCAAATAGTATGATGAAAACAAAAGGAGGCTATATTTTGTCTCCCATCCTAGATGTCCATCATCGGATACCTTTAGAGTGTAATTAGAGATACACACTTGCTTTAAACTCACTGAGGGTCCAACTATAACACCTCAGATCAGATATAAATGGGAAGATGGAAGGATGAGGAACAGGATTACAGTATATGAGGTGATTAAAGGAAATACATACACACCCACTCTGTGCAGATCAATGACCGTAATAAAGATATCTATCTACACACCCACTTCGGTAGCATTAATACTAAGCAGCCGTTATTGACGTGGGGCATGAGGAAATGACTTGCCATGAAATCGATTGTTATTAGAATTCCTTCCCAAAGAAGTATGCATTATCCACCACATGGTGTCACGGAAAAATGACTTTCTGCCGGTGTCGAGAGTGTAGCTGAAGGGGCAAAATGAGGGCATTTCCCCTCCTAAATACGAAATCTGCCGCCCGTGAAATTTTCCTTCGGTCCCAAATTTCGAGTATTGCGATAACCTAGAACTCCAATCGAGCGTTTAGAAATACAGTTCAGGCACCCAGGGAAAGGCAACGTTACCAAGGGATTGCGCGCAGGGCAAATAGAAGAGTTTCAGGTATGAATGATTTTCAGTGTCTCAGGTTCTGCAACGCTAGAACTTTTATAGGGAGCAGAATACTTTGGGGAGGGCAATGTCCTAATTTTGGCGCCCTAACTACAATCCTAACGAGTGTAGAAAGATTTAGGTCGGAAACTTTTAGAATTCTTACATCCTTCCTCATGATCAAGCTACTACATCAGTTAAGGATGGTCTGGATTACACCAGGGGTGTATTGGACCCGGTGGTGTGCAGCTCTCCGGTCAACATGAACGTGATTTTCCAAAGGTGGTTGCGCCCCATGTCGGGCCAGATCGTGACCTGGGGTAGTTTCACAAGACTATTGTTGACTCCGACGCCTTTGTTCTACGGTCGTTGTCTGTGGCTGGCTTTTTTGCGATAACTCATGAAAGCCAAACTAAAATCAGATTTTTAAAAATTCGCGCCGAACAATTTCTATGTGTCACAGTTAACGCTCTATACAGGAAACGGGAGGGCAGTCACGGTAGCTAGAAAAAGGCTTTCCTTCTTAACCCTGCAGGCATAGTGGCGCCTCCTATCAATTCGCCAACTGAAAAGCTGGCTTTTAAGGAGGGCGAAGTCTGTGGCTCGTAATTAAGTCGTGTTCGGTCGCTCCTTTTGGTTCTAGGTGGGTGCGCAGATCAATCCATACGCTCCTGCTTCCTTCTGGAGGCGAGATTCACCGAAGAAACTGTCGTGTGAGCGTGTCCGTGTCCCTCCATTTGGGGTTTTAACCCCTTCTTTGCTTGATTTATCTCCATGTTTCTTTAGGCCTCAAGGGTCTACCTGCCCCGTCCCAACTCACAGATAGGGGGCCTTTCTGCACTGCACTGTTATAGTGATATTATTCCACTTTCACCATCCTGTGGAATCCTGGGGTTTGCAGTTTAGAGAGGGGCCTTTAAAATTCTCAGCCAGAGAGCTCTTTGGCCTCAGTAAACTACAAACTCCAGAATTCCATAGGATGTTGACAGTGGAATAACAGCGCTATAACGGTGTAGTGCGGAAAGGCCCAAGGTTTCCAGGTCAGGCGCAGCTCATGTCCTAAGATTAGATGAGGGTCAGTCCCAGGCAATGTACCATTAAGCATGGTAGGTCTTAAGTATCAAGCCTACTTACACAGAGTGCACCATTTAAATTTAAAAAAAAAAACCCAAAAAACTACCAAGTCTGACAAATGAAGAGACATAGATACATGGGAGAACCAGTGTTGTGTAGCGGTTTGAGCGTTGGACTACCACCCTGGATACCAGGGTTCGATTCCTCGCTGGACTATGGAAACCCAGTGGGTGATCTTGGGTGCGTCACACATTCTCAGCCCCAGGAAACCCCATGATAGGGTTGCCGTAGGGTGGCCCTGAGTCGGAAACGAATTGAAGGCACACAATAAGATAGCTAAGCGAGCTTTTCAGGCAGCGCTCTTGTGTTGAGAAGGGAAGAAAAGGGGGCAAGGCCCGGGGCCTGGGAACTCTACTCATAGACCTCCACAGAGGCACGGCTTCTTCCCGGCGAACGATCTCTAGAGCCCTAAGTGGAAGGGAAAGCAAAGGTAAAACACAGGAAAACTCAGAAGGCAAGGCAGGGAGTCGCCAAGGGATCAATCTGCCTCTATTTTGCGCCCACTTTGCTTTTGACGTCCAACACTTCTCCCTCTCGAGTGTCGGGCGTCCAACGCTGGCCATAAAAGGGCCCCTCTGGCTCTCGAAAGGCCATGAAAACTTCACCAGTTTCAAGTGAAGGGGGGAAGTTGCTGCACGAATGAGCAAACAGAACTTGTTGGCACAGAATCCCGCCTCGGGACCCGCCAGTCGCGATAGTCTCTGGGGGCAAAAACAACCGAAAGTCCTGTGACATCTCAAAGCGTCCCTCCCCACAACCTCATGCGCTCCAAGTCGAGTGACCTACAAGGTCCATCGTCCCTATTCAGCGTAGCTATTGATGGGAGTTGTAATCCAAACCATCGGGGGTAGATTGTTTTGTGGGTTACAACCCATTGCATTAGTTCACTAGTCACTGTGTTGTTGTGATCGTTAAGTGCTTCTCCTGATTCTTTTAAAAGTCAGTTTTTCTTCGTGGCTTTTTGCCGTTTCTTGGATTCTTTTTAAGCATTTCACCTCTGAGTTTTTCTTTCCTTTCTACTCATACGTATACATTTCCCTCCCTCTCCTAACTATTCACCTACCCGCTTAATGAGGCAAGATTTTGTTCATCTGACGATATGGACACTAATCCAGAAAGTTTATTTTATCCGGCATGTTTCTTAGAGCAATCCTACACACGTCTATTCAGAATGCAACGCTCACTCACCCCACCCCTTGACTTTAACGGAAATTTACCTGTGTGGAGACAGCTATAGCAAGAGTGAGGAAATGTGTCCTGCTACATCATGCTGGACTGCAACTCCCATCAGCCCTAGTCAGCATAGCCGATGCAATGATGGGAGATGTAGTCAATATCTAGAGGTTCACATGCTCATGTCCCTAATGTGCGCTGGAAGGCTTGCAACCCTATATACTCTGGCCTGGAACTAAATCCCTTTTAACTTATTGGAATTGCTTCTTGAGTACAGCTGTATAGAATTGTGCTGTTAGTCTTTAAAAGCCTACAAAAATTTTAGATATTTTCTTTTAATCTTGCAAATGTCGCTTGTTCTAACAGTTATTTACATACAGGGGAGGGATCAGAGAGTCTGACGTTTACGATGAAGAAACTAAGTCATCTTCGTCCTTGGTTTCAGCCTCACATATTACTTAGTGAATAAGGGAAGAAGTTAAAAATACTAAAGGATTTGGGGCCTTTGAAAAAATAGTTTTTTTCTTTCAATCCCACACCCACATAGCACAAAGCCTCTTCCTCCCTATGCCTTCTTCTCATGAGAAAAAGCCAAGAAGAAACTTCGGTTCTGCCCGCTTCCCCTTTGTCAACAATCCAGTTTATTAATCATCGCAATAAAGTTCTATTTGAAAATAAACTATCTCCAATACAAGCAATTTACAATTCGTTTTGTTTGGAAGAAATCAGAAAAAAACTCTTCCTGTTACAAAAACAAAATGCTATGTTTTCGACTTGCTTTCTAAAATAACAAGCCCAAACTAGTCCGGTAACCCTTGAACCTGGTCTTCTTCCTTTCATCTTGGCTAACTAGACCAAACGCTTCGATGCTCATCCCTTTGACCGGAAAGTCCGATTGCGGTCAGATGAATTTATTTCTAAGTTCACACCCGAGTGCCACTCATCCCTCACGACTGCTCTTGCATTTCTCAACCCTGGATCGCTCCCGAATATTATAATGGCCACCCGTACAATAGCCAGCTTGGTGTGGTCGTTTGAACGTTAGACTACAATTCTGGAGACCAGAGTTTAAATCCTACCGGAACATGGACTCCCTCTGGGTGACCTTGGGCAAGTCACACTCTCTCAGCTTTACAGGCAGACATAGGCAACCGCTTTCAACAAATCTCGTAAAGAAAACCCCTTTGATAGAATAACCTTAGGGTTGTCATATGTTGAAACAGACTTGCAAGGCATACAGTAACAAGTGAGTACAAACGGCCCACAATTTTGCCAGCAAGACGCGTGTTCGAGGAAAACTGTATTCAGGCTGAACTATCTCACATCTCGCTCTCTCCTCTTAAGAAGCAAGGGCTATCCTATGAATGCGGACTCAGCAGTAAGCCCGAAATCCCATTGTTACTATCAGCTAGACTAAACCCATGAAATCAATGGGGATTTGATAAGTCAGATTTTGCGTATGTTTCGTTGTTTCAGTGGTTCAGCTGAGACCAGCTACTAGATTTAGGCCTAGATCTTCCTTGAGTAAACATATTATGAACTAAATCACGGGAGCTCAATGAGAATTGCTTCTAGGAGCATATATAGGATCACATCTTCTGTCTGTATACATTACGTATTATACATTCCTAGGTGCGTCTCCCCCCAGTGCGGCTTATTCACAGTAAGATTGCATAGGATGTGTAGCCTTTAACATCACAATTATCCCCCTGCCATCCTAAACGGGGCCGACCTCCGCGGAGATGGGCATAGTTGGAAGAAAACTGCCGGGATTTAGCCAAGGCTGCAAACGTGGACTCTTTTACTCTAGAGGACTCCTATTGGATCCAGTGGCTTGGGAATATCCCTGGATCTTTTATTCTAAAATAGTTCTAATCAAGCCAGTGCCTTGGGAGACGAAGCTCTGGTCCAAAAATCTTGGTTCCAAGGCAGAGAGGCGGCCGCTGAGCGTCCCTCTTTCGGCGAAAGCAGGCAGGCGAGGAGGCTGTTCACAGTCCGAAGCCTTGGCTGGGCAAGCTAATCTCTTCGGCGCCGGTGGTGGACGCGTTTCCCGCTCAACCCCAGTTCCAGGACACAAGAGCTGGCGGCGCTAAGTGCTGGTAACCGGGGAAAAAGCTCAGGGAGGCCGCCTGGGGAAAGACCGGGTAGCCCCCTGGGAGGCCGAGCGCCGTCTGAGCGCCCCCACCGCCGTAGTCCTGCCCCGTGGCGGCGCCGGTGCAGCTTTGGCAGGCCTTGCCGTCCCTGACCAGCACGGGCACCACCACTCTGCGCAGGAGCGGCGCCCCCTCGCAGCCACTGCCTCCTCCGCCCCCTCCTGCTTCGGCCCGCTCGGCGCCCTTGGCCCGCTTCATCTTGTAGCGGTGGTTCTGGAACCAGATCTTGACCTGGGTGGGCGTGAGGCGCAGCAAGTGGGCCAGCTGCTCCCGCTCGGGCGCCGACAGGTAGCGCTGCTGTCGGAAACGCCGCTCCAGCGCCAGCGTCTGCGCCTTGGAGAAGAGGACGCGCCGCTTCTTCTTTTTTTCCTCTTCCTCCTCCTCCGTGGCCTGGGCCGAAGCGGTTGCGGGATGCGTCCTGCTCTCGGCGCCGCTCTCGTCCGAAGCTGGGAGACAGAGAGAGAGAGAGAGAGAAAGAGAAATTGAGACTGAAGGAAGAGAAAAACCAAATCGGTCAGTTCGGATTTGCCAACGTTCCATATTTCTACACTAGACCGTTATAGCGCTATTATTCCACTTTCAACATGCTATGGAATCCTGGTGTTTGCAGTTTAGGGAGGGGCCTTTGAGGCCCCTCCCTAAACTGCAAGCCTCAGGATTCCATGGGATGGTGAAAGTGGAATAATAACGCTATAACGGTCTAATGCGGAAATGGCCCTCCTTAATCAAAATGAGCAAATTCAAAACGAAAAGAAATGCAGAAGAACCGTGCATTTGTAAGCAAGTTGATTCATGATGGTACTCCGACCCACCAAGGGCACTGGTGAGACTGGATCCTCCTGGGAAGCGAGAGGCTACGCTGAAGGCAACAGTACTGCTGGGAGGGTCTCCCATGTCAGACAGGCTTTTTGCTGAGGAGCCCCACGAAATGTGCCAAAGGGCTTCTGAGCAGCAGTAATGGGGGGTGACGCTGGCGGGGGATCTCTCAGAGACAACTGCAGGGGCACCATAGCTAACGATTGTTAGTACTGCACAGAAACAGGCAGGGGAAACCCTTTTTGAAAGTCGTTTACCACAAAAACCCTATGACGGGACAATGCAAAACGAAACAAGAGGTTGTGCCACATGAGACTTCCAGGTCCGAAAGCGCTCAGTGAGCTACTGGGGTACAGCAGAGACAACTAGGAGTAGAGCTGTGGCTAATGAGACAACTGGACCTAAAACAAAAGGATGTCCAGCTTTTGACTTGCTGGGAGGTGGAAGTCGGAAGTTGCACAACGTATACTATAGGAACATGGAATGTGAGAAGCATGACTGGTGAGAAGCTAGACACGGTAAAGGAGAAATGGAACTTCTAAGCATTGCAATACTGGGGATGAGGGACCCAAAATGGTCAGGAATGGGATATTTTGAGTCAGATAATCACACAGTGTTTTGTTCAGGAAATGAAAATCTAAGAAGAAAGAAGGTGACATTAATTGTGAGAAGAGATGTAGCAGAAGAAGTACATTTGAACATTTGTACGTTTCATAGATTTTTAATCTTAAAAAATTTTTAAGGAATTTTTATTTTTAATCTTAAAAAAATTTAAGTGAGTATTCGTAAAGCAAACAGTGTTTGAAATAAAACAAACGATGGTCCAATACTGTAACCTGCTTTGGGTTCTAATTTCGGGAGAAAGAGGAGATGCACAACAAATAAATATCCGAGCCTAGAGTAAACTTCTTGCTTTAGCAAAATCTCATTGATTCAGTGGACAAAAAAATGGATTTAAACGACGGTACGCAGTTCTATTATATCATATTAAGTATTATATAAGCAATATATTAACCTATACACGACGTTCCATTGTATTAATTAGACGACTATATTAAATTCGTATTCCCTTCCTCTCCCCACAGGGCACATACAGGCCTAAATCCTGTTGTTAATTCAAACCAGAGTAAATCCATTGAATCCGTAAGATTTACCTATGTGTTGACTCACCGTTAAATAATGGAGTCAATGGATCTACTCTAGCTGGGAGTAACTAACAAAGTGCTAGCCAGAGAGAGAGACGGAGTGGGGAGAGACAGAGAGAGAGATGCATTTTGATTTCTAGTGGCGGCATTGGGCTAGGACTCCGGACGCCAGGATTTAAATCCCCACTCAGCCGGGGAAACAGAAGGGAGCTTGGCCAGGTCACACTCTCTCAATCTTAGAGAAAAGCAACGACCAACCTTTTCCGAAAAAATCTTGCCAAGAAAATCCTATGGCAAGCTCTCCATAAGGTACTGCCGACTTGAAAACACATAACAACAATAGCCCTGGCAGTATTTTACACCTAGAACTACAAAGACCTGTGAGCAATTAACGCTGGACAGTGGACTCTTCTACACGCCTAACTCGAAACCACCGCTTCGTTTCAGTGGGTCTCACTCCTGGCTAAGCAGACAGCTGAGCGCGATGGTTACGGGTTGGGAGGTTTCCCTCGCGGTGCCCAGGGAACCTGTGTAGCAGAACAGAAAGGCGAGCGGGGCGGACGGGATGCGTAAGAGCGCGCTTCTCGAGGTTCTGTCCGCTTGTATGGATCCCAGGGGGTGGGGTCCTTCTGTTCCCTCGGAGTGTATTATTGGCAGGGGGCGTGCTTTGTTGAAGCGTTGCGTGCGCCATCCTTCCAGCAAGGCGCTGGCAGTGGTCTCTTTGGCTCGCCAAACGGGGACGAGAAAGCCGTCCTCGGCTTGTGGCGCCCGGAGGAATCCGCGGAGACTAAGGAGAGGGAACGGAGGGAGGGATCAACAAGGGTACGAGCCATGGCCACCAAGAGGCCGCAACTGGAACCGTTGAGGGGTGAACCAGTTTGGCGAAAAAGCACCTCGGAAGGCTGGCTGGGTAGACAGAAGGGAAGGTAACAGAAGCCGTTGGGGAAGGGGGTTCGATGCCATCCTCTCACGGAGTTATATTCCCCGCGCGAGCGTTGGTGGTGGATGACGCTCGGTCAGTACAAATGGCAGCGATTTAAGAGCGGAATAGTGTCTACTCAACACAGAAGGGACCCTTAGATCTTCTGGAAGAATTACGGCTGGTTACGCGAGGCAAAAACGATGGTAAAGAAGACGGTTTTGAAAAAATGGCCACTAGCCTAGCTCTGCTTCCTGCTTCCAAAAGGGTTGATTTCAATGAAATCGAGAGCAAAGCTTCTACGTCGACCCCCACTGGCGATTAAGCCTGAGTCCAAGGAGCTGCAACCGTTGGCGGAAATCTCTCGAAGGAGCTGGAACACTGGAGAGAAATCCGTCGCTTTTAGTGGAACGGAACCCACTTTTTCTGCAGCCACCTTCTTAGGCGGATTTCCCGGGAAATCTCACCTTATCCTGTGGGACTTTCTGTACTCCTGAACAAGTGTGTCTAATATCGGGTCCCACTCCAGGCGGAAAGTTACTCTTAAATACTGGCAATGGAAGGGGGGTGGCCCCTACAGCTTCCCATCCTTTAAAAGCTGTGGGACAACAGGATTCGCTTAAAGTGAGTTAGGGTGTGGATTTCGTTAATCTCTTTCCAAAAGTAATTCTCTTCATAATTTGAGACTGGCCCCAAAGGAACGGAGTGGAAGGAATTTCCATAGAAATCACTGCCCAGCCTCAGTTGAGCGCTGTCCCATTCATTTCTTTAGCAAAGCGCCTTCCTTGCAATCCAATACAAACGTAAACTTTGGCTGGATCACACCCTAACCCTGATTTGCAGACTCTCGGAGGTGAGAAAAAGAGACCCGGCGTTTCGATTTACTCGCTTATGAAAGGAATGGAAATACGAAAGGAACGGATGGGTGGATCCGGACGTTCGTCCTCGCATTGTTCTCATCGGTTACAGCACACATTATTTTTAAAGGATCCTACTTAGGCACCGTCCTTTCACGCTATATGCAAGCAGAGACATAGACTACATTCAGACTTTTGCCAGTATCTGAGGGACATTGCTTAGGATAATAGCAACATTTAATCGCTGAACACTACCTGTGAAGTGTATATAATCATCCTTTCTGTCGGGAGGGAACTACACAGAAAACATGATGCGTAACTAAATAAACTAAGACCCTAGAGAAAATTAACGCCAGAGAGGAAGGGACGGTATCTTCTAATGGTTCTGAACGATTCTGAGTTATTTAATATTAATAGTAATAATGAGACTTAGAACACCTGTGACTATTATATAAATTCTGCTATTATGACCGCACTAACCAATTTTTATCCTCCATTAAAAAATAATGCCCTTAAAATTACGTGAACCGTTGTTATTTCTATACAAATCTCCCCACCGCAAATAAAGACTTGTTTCAAAGAAAAAGAAGACCTTAAAAAAGGTTCTACCAATTATTTAATGAGCCAATATTTGCTTTCAGCACAGGGTAGGTCAATACAATAGCTTCCCAGGAAATGTATTGTAGGTTAGGGCCGCGAATTTATTGTAGAATATGGTAGATTTCATTGGTAAATCACTAATAGGAAAGGGTTTGTTTTGTTTTTGTTTTGTTTTTTTGAGGTAAAAAGGCAATGTTTGATATTCGTTAAAAAGAAAAGAAAAGAAAGACGAGGGAAAGCCCTTTATAGATAGATGATATGGTAGATTTTTATGTTTTTATAGAGATGTCGATACATACGTCAGGACATGTCCGTGTGCTCTTATAAGTATCTATTGGTCTTTGTTCTTTCAACCTATACTAGACAAAATATTATCCTAACCGAAGCCGCCCCCATTTCAAAGCAAAATAACGAACGTGGAGTCAATAAAAATAATGGTTGAATTCTGTTGGTTAGTCCTTAGGGCAGACCCATTGAACCAATTGTTAAATGGTGAGTCAATACATAAGGAAATGTAACAGATTCAGTGGGTCTACTCTGGTTAGGACTAACAATAGACTATAGGCTAATAATAACAGAGTTAAGATTTTGCTTAGATAAAACCTTAAAATCCAAGGAAAGGTATTTCTTTCTTGGTGTGTGAGTCCTAATGCGTGAGTTTGTGTGTGTACCTATACACCCAAGTCCTTTCTCCCTCTTTCTCGTAGGAAAAGATAGGCAAGGGACTGGTTCTCTAGGATTTCCCCCGGGGCTCTCGGGGTCCAGCAGTGACTAACTGGAATCATCGGACAACTAAATTGCCTCTTTCCCCATCAATTCCTTCTCTACGCGCTTTCTCTCAAATAAAGGGCCGTGACCCGGATACTTCCTCTACCTGCCCTTTTCTGCCAAGACCCAACTTGCTGTGCTTCCCACGAACCCATAGCTTCCGCGGGTTTACTCCGAGGAAAGAATGGTTCTCTTCCTTCCTGCCCGGCTGGTATTGCTCCCACCTTCCCCTAGCAATGGGGTGGGGGCGGCCCCTTTGCCACCTGAGCTCACTCACACAGATAATGGCTCCGGTCCCTTTCCATCCACTCCCGAAACGGAGAGCGGCCGTCGAAGCCGTCGGACGGGTCCCGCTCTTTCGCGCCGCCGCCGCCTCCGCTGCCTTCGCCGCCGCAGCCGTCGGGCTCGGGTAAATCCAGAAGGCTCCGCACCGTGAAGCTGATCCGGCTGCCCACGGCGGCCATGGCGGAGAGATGCGCGGGGATGCGCGTGGCGCGGCCAGAGGGACGTGAGGGGGCGCCCGGGGGGCAGTGGCGCATCCCCGCTTCCCCGCCGCCCACCGCCTCCGCTGCTGGGAGATTAGTGTCGCTTACCGAGGGGCTCCTGTTTATATCAACACAGTCCGCCCCACCGTCAACACAGGGGCTGCTTTCAAACCGTCCCTGTCTAGGGGGATGCTAAGGACCTGAATTAGTCAAGTGCGAAAGCTCTAATGGAAGAGAGGGCGACCTCCTCCTCTCCCCCCCCCGCACCGGCCGTGCACCCACCCACCCTCCTTGTCCCCCCCTTTCCTCTCCCCCAGAGAATCCTCTCCTCCCCCCCCCCCCAACAAAGCCAGCAGGAAGCAGCCTTCAGTGTTACAGATTCTGTCTGATTAGGCCAAAGTGGGGACAGATAATGGGGATTGTTCGCCCTGAATAACGTCTTGGGTGGTATGGAGAGCCGGGGAGGGGGCTACCAGCAGCCGCCCTCGCCAGCCGCCCCCCTGCCCGTCTTCGCCCTCCTCGGCGCATACACAGAAACCGCTGCGGCCGTTGCACTGGGCTGGGAAGAGTCTTGGCTGCCTCGGGGCTCCTCTTCTTCTTCCATCCACCCATCCACCCAACCCCACGCCACCGCCCGCCTCGTCCTTTTCAGGAGAAGGCAGGAATTTGGGCATTGTTTGTTTTCTTTCTCCCTGTTTGGGAACCACTTCGGGGGCAAAACGGCTTCAAGTAGCCAGCGTCGATTCGCCTTCGCTCCTTCCCCTTTGGCTCCTCCGTCCCTTTCTTTTGTTCCCTCTCTTCCTCCTCCTTTGCCTTTGGCTTCTGCTTTCCTTTCTCCGTCACACTCCCTTTTTCTTAAAAAAGGAGCGTACGTGTGTTTACCTCACACTTCAAACGCCCGGCTTTCCGGCTTCCGCTGCCCTCTCCCTATTTCCTGCCGAGCTACAGAAGGTCCCTGCAGCCTTTCTCTCTCCTAAACGCCCTCGAATACCCTGAGACCCATTTCCCACCTCCTAAGGAGGCCCGTCACCCTTTGACAGCTAGTTTCACGATCCACTGAAACCTTTACAAGGAAGGAATGAAGGAAGGAAGGAAGGAAGGAAGGAAGGAAGGAGCGAGCGTGCGTGCGCTCGCTGGATCTGAGCCTTTCAGGCTGCGATCCACTTGCCTGGACGCTGGAAAAGGCGCGCCTAAGAGGGCGCTGGTGTGACTCCTATCGGACAACGTTTTTTGCCATTCCTCCTGGGACGCAGACATGGTCCTGGCCACTCCCTTTAGCACTCTTACTTCAGAATAAGTTCCACTGGAAGCTCGCTTAGTAAGGCTCCCGGAGGACTTCTGCAACTCTGGAGCGTTAGTCAAAGAGGCCGGGTAGAAGCCTCCTCATGTAAATGTGGGCACATCGCTAGGTTCGCTTTAGGGGCTCCACGAGTCGGCAACGACTTGAAGGTACGCAACAACGCCACAGCAAGAGGCCTAAGGGCGTTTGCTAAAGGAACCAAAGCTCTGAGCTGGGTTGCCAACAAGCGGTGGAGGGAAGGAGAGGAGATCTTGCTGTTGTTGTCGTGTGCCTTCAAGGTGTTTCCGAAATATGGCGACCCTAAGGCAAACCTCCCACGGGTTTTCTTGGCAAGATTTGTTCGGAGGAGATTTGTCCTTGCATTTCTGTGAGGCCGAGAGGGTGTGATTTGCCCAGGGTCACCCTGTGGGTTTCCGTGGTCTCCAGAAGCCTAATCCAAGGTTGAATTCCTTAAACCACGCTGGTTCTAGGTATGTTTTAGCCTTTAATCGAGTAACATCACCTTCTGCCGCCGCCGCCCTGCATTTTTAAGAAACTAAACACAAAATCGCAAGCTAATTGAGATCAGCTGGAAGAAAAACATGAAACGCCACGTTTAGTATACTTTATTTAGAGCTGCTACCGTTTTTAAAATGAAATGACTCCCCTACCTTTCACAATTCGCCCTGTTTTCTACCTGAAACCCTGATAACTTCGAAGCATGGCAAGAATCTCATTGGTGGTTGCTGAGGCAAGGAGGACACTCTCTTGCCTCGGAAAACAGAGGCCTCTTTGTCCATTTCGGGATCAGGTTGTCCATTACCTGTTTTCTGTTCAGAAAACAGGTAATTTTCGTTTTTATATTTAAAAAACCCAAACTGATTGTCTATACTGTGTCAGTAGAGGAGAAACTCAAATGACAGGGAATTTTGCAACACAAGCTCGGTAGACTTGTCTGGTTTGCTGGGTGTAAATCTACCCTGTGGCCTAAACCCTACTTGACACATAAGGACCTTTCACACTACACAGTTACAGCGCTATGTCTCCGTTTTAATTGCCATGGCTATCTACTATGAAGTCCTGGGATCTGTAATTTAGGAAAGCAGGATAATTTTCTGGCTGGGAATTGTAACAACCCCTCCCAAAACTACAAATTCCAGAATTCCATAGTGTTGCCATGGCACTTATAAAGGAGTCATAGCGCTGTAACCAAAAGCGGCCTCAAAAGAACCATTGCTAGTTATCGATACTAATATAATAGCTCTTCTCCGCTACCCCCTTCACACGACGTCCAGTGTTAAAAACTAGAAATGAAGTCACAGTCCCACCTTGCATTGCCTTTCCATTGCATTCTGTGTTTTTTGCGTTGCCAAGGCACCCTTTCTGAACACACAGTGCGGCTCCAATACATTTATAGACGCATTTAGTAGCGGATGCCCCAAGTGAATGTGGAATCCCAGAGTCACCCAAAGAAAAGCAGGTATCTTTCCTTCTTGTCGGTGCCCAGATTTCTGCTCTCTTGAATAGGGACAGGTGCCTGATTCAGGAGCAGCACCTAGATTGGCAATAGCAGCGAGGCCCCCTCTGAGCCTCTTTCTCGGGACAAACAATAAGAAATACGATTCAAAGTCCACAATCCAATAAATAATGAACGAACAAATAGTTACTGATGTTTCTCACTCAACCACTGAATCAGTTGGTTGTGTACACGCTGTGCGCCAACTGGTTTCCCAACTCAAATGTACATGTACACCGGTTTCAGATGAATTCTGCTGCTGGGTGCTTTCAAGTCTTTTCCGACTTATGGTGACTCTAATGCAAATCTATCATGGGTTTTCTTGGCAAGATTCCTGTTCAGAAGGGATTTACCATTGTCCTTCTCTGAGGCTGAGAGAGCGTGACTTTCCCAAATTCACCCAGTGGGTTTCCACGGTTGAGCGGGGATTCGAACCCTGGTCTCGAGGAGTCCTAGTCTAACATTCAAACCACACCACACTGGTTTCACGTTCACCTAATGGGGCTGGGGAACCATTGGCTGAAGTTCTAGGAGCAATTCAGTCTGATTGAACTCACTGGAACTTACGCCTGGATAAACAGAATTCGGATCGGGACCGTCCGAAGCATTTTGTTACCTATGAGGCAGAGATGCAAATCATGGTGATGCATCAGTATCCCAGGCCAGCCAAGTTCTTCTGACACAGGGTAGAAATCCCCACAAAACATTTTCCCCTGCCACCTCCCCACAAGTAAAAATGAATTACAATAATAACAAAATAACCAACAATTTGCTACACTTTTATTGATACTACAAAGCTGGTAGCGGAGGTAACCCCTCACTCTATATAAGGGTAGGGCCGGCCCTGTTAAGGATTCATTATATAGAGAGGTGTATTCAGGATTCTGAAAGAGCGTAGGTACATCTCCACGCAGGATTGTGACCTCTTTCTGGAGACCACCGCCAAAAACAGTGGTAAGTGGTTTTAAATCCTGAGTGGTGTTTTTCCATTTTGCTGAGTTGTATCTCTCTTATTAATCACATTGATTCAATTGTGAACAATTGAAATGGAGGAAAATTAATTTTCTCCTAGTTGGAGATTGAGGTGGAAACTTATTAGGTTTCCCTGGTCTCGTTCTGAATTGCTCCTGCCTGATCAATGGAGTTGCTCTGTTTTGAAAGAACCTTCTCGGTGGAAGACGGCACGTACTACCAAAACCCGTTTTTCGTCTAAACAAAAGTAGTTTCTTAAAATTCCATTGAGCCCTCTTGCCTTCAAGTCAAATTCATGTTAAGTGGAACTTATGGAAACCTACTAGGTGATCTGGGACAAGTCACATTATCTCAGCCTCAGAGGAACGCAAAAGGTTGCCCTCTGAACAAATCTTGCCAAGAAAACCGCTTGATAGATTCACCTTAGCGTCGGAACTAAGTCAAAACTGGCTTGAAGGCACACAGCAACAACAAATTCTTGAGTAACTCTTCCAGATTCGACTGATGATCGATGGGAGGCTGAAGCTGGTTCATTATTCCCAGTTCTCTCCTGGTTGTGTCTATGTATGATGCAGGATGGTGCGCGGTTTGGAGCTCCAGGGGTGCAGTTCCCTATACTTTCCTACCTCTACACTACATCCGTCATTGGTTTGCGTAGGCACATTTGGAAGGGCCTTGGAGGCATAGTGCTTTGGCCCCGATGGGTGTAGATGTCATCTGAGAGGAACTTCTTCTGATTCTAGAGATGGATGGTGTGGGGTGGGTCACAAAGCTTTATCTATGTTACAGATTTTCTGTCCCGGTACAGCTGAGTGTTTAGGCTGTATTTCGAAAATGTTCATAAACAAGCAACTCGACACTGGGACTGAGGTACTTGCTTCAGCCTCGTAGGACAGAAACCTTATGAAGTTAGCCAAGTCAGAGGGAAAGAGGTCTTGGCCATGAACTTCAACCCTCAGGTAGGACAAGATCCCACGTTGCAATCATCATCAAGACTAAGAACTTGCACGCTTTAACAGTCATACAAAATACAACCCCTTGCACTGAAATCTCTTAGAGGGGATATTAATTTTAGCGCAAATTTTAATCTGCTAAAGATTTGCTTGACATTATAAAATAAGAGATTTCCCCCTCTATGCAATTGATTTCAATGGGATTAACCAGATTATGTAACAAACTAAAATGATTGACCCTGCACATGGATTCTCTACCCTCTAGCAGCGGAGGTTTCCAGCTCACAAAGAAAGGGAACGCAAGCCAAAACTCTGTGGGCCCTTTCACTCTAGACAATTATAGCACCATGATTCCCCTAACTGCCATGACTGCATCCTATGGAACCACGGGGGTTTGTAGTTTGATGAGGTACTAGAGGTCTCTGGCTGAGAATTCTAAATACCCTTCCTAAACTGCAAATTCCTTGGTTCCATAGGGTGAAGCCATGACAGTTAAAGTGTAGTCATAGCGCCACAATCGTATAGTGTGAAAGAGCCATGCTGTGCTGGAATAAAACCGAGGGAAACACGTTGGCAGCGCTTCTGCTTCGATCGGTAGAATTCAACTGAATTGGGTTGTGGATAGGGCAGTCCGTGGGAAAGAAATCGAGATGAATCTGTTGGGATTTGGACCATTTCCTCACTTGACTGTTATAGCGCTATCCATTTTCAACATCCTATGGAATCCTGGGATTTGTAGTTTAAGGAGGGGCATTTAGAATTCTCAACCAGAGAGCTCTTTGGCCACAGTAAACTACAAACCCCAGAATTCCACAGGATGTTAAAAGTGGATGTTTAAAGGGGATGTTGGCCCTGACGAAACTGAATTGGCATCAAGTAGTCACTCTGGGCAAGAGCGTCCCCATTTTTGAAAGACTATCCTGAGACACACCAGAACATTAAACTGTGGGCCTTTCAGCTTCCAGTTGCCCCCAGCCATTACGTGGCCAAGGTAATTGCCGCTGGACATGCTGGCTGGGGATTCTGAGCATTGCAGTCTCCTAGAGCAATCTTTCAGCCAGCAGGTAACTAAGCTAATTTGCTGTTGGTTCGTTGGCTGGAGGATTGTGGGGGTTGTAATTAAAAAGAAAGGTAATTTTCCCCCAGATTTGGAAACCTGGGGTCTGCCTTTTTGATGGCGACGCGGAGGCATTTCATGACTTTGTCCAGGAGGCTTCAGCGAAACAAACGGAGGAAAGGACAAGAGTGGATCGCGGCGGCTTCGCGTTAGGATCCCAGCAAGCCCCCCCCCCCACCTCAGTGCTGGCGAGTGGGGGAGAGACGATTCTTTTAATCTCCTGCCCGTATTGATTCACAGCTTCCTGAGCAAACAGCCAACCCGGCAACGCTTCTCCGCGCTCTGATTCTGAGGAGCCGAGTGCTAACTCCGCGCCCCTTCCTGCGCTTTCCCCCCTTTTAGGCCCGGAGCCAGGCTGAAAAAATGTAAATAATGCCCGAGGCGGAGGCTCAAAGGCTTCTGTCTCCGAGGGCTGATTTGTGGCCTCGGATGAGCAAGGAACGGGGCTCCCGTTGGCCCATTTCCTGCATATTTCTCAGCGACTGGACAAGCTCCCTTCAAAAGATTCCCAGGCCGTGACTGTTGGAGCCACCTATCAAGCGTGCCCGGGGAAAGCGGCTTCCCTCTCTCCCCTCCCCAACAAGCATCCTCCCCCTCCCCCCGCACACTCACACACACTCTCTCCCCGTCCCTCCTTGGTTCCTAGATCAGCCTCCCCGTCGTCCTGGGTGGTCGGTCCGAGGGGAACACAAATACATGCCAACTGCTAGCCTGTGAACAAAAGGGAAATGTAGCCCTATGTCCTGGACCTGTTGGAAGCATTTGTTCCAGTCAAGATTTTGCATTTGTTCAGAGGGGGAAGAATAGGTGATTGACGCCTCCTGACAATGTCCTTTAGCTCGCCGGGATAAATCGGAGCTTGTTTCTTGTTGTCATGGTTTTCAATTGGGTTCAATGGGATTTGAACCACTATCGACTCTGCTTTACGTCTACTGCAGCCTACTCCATACAAATTTATTAGTTATGTCTTTTTAAATGAGATTAAATGGAAACGACTTCAGGGAAACAACTCATTCATGGGCAGAGGCTCCCGGCGCCCACCGGAGTTTGAATGCCAGCCGGCTTAGAGAGAGAAGAGAGAGGGGCGTGTGTATATGCGTGTATGCGTGTGTGTAATGAATATCAATTCATAACCGCAATCATAGCAGCGCGATCGCCAAATTAGCTAAACCAACGTCCTCGGCGTTAACACGCCTCCTTGTTACCTCTGCTTGAAGTGAAAGGGGAGGAATCGGTTTCGCTCCTGATTTAATTCGGTTCCTAGAAGGTCGGGCTGTAACTCGCCTGGGATCCAAACAACTTTGGCTTAATTATGTCTTGGGATCGGACACAACAAATAATCGGAAAGTGAATATTTACCTGTAATAATAGTACTCCTAGTAGTAGATGGGTAGGAGGCCAGCGAAGGTTCAAAACAGCTTACAGAGATTTCTGGCTCCTCTTCGCAAACAGCAATGGACAAAGAGGTTTACAAAAGGAGATGGTGAACTTTTGTGTTCAGTTCTTTAAGGTCAGGCCAATACTTTTGAGGGCAGGGATAGTAAGGCATTCTTAAATTGCGGAGGGGGGAATCTCACCCCCCACACAGAGACCCAATTTTTCTACCTCTCTCAAAAGAAGGATTCTTCTATGAAAATCTTGACCCAGGAAGGCAAACAGCTCTTGGCTGCTACCGGTGGAAGCTCGAAGAGCAGAGAGAGGCGGAATATTCAAGGTAGCTCTCAGAAAGTTTGCCCAGGACTTTGTAAAAAGAAAGTTGGTGCTCAGGTTTTTGTTTTTTTTTTAACATTGCGAGAAGAGGGGAAGAAGTCAGGAGAGAAAGTCTCTCCTTCAGTGACCTCTCTTAGCCTTTTAATCTATTGAATATCCTAAGCCCACACTGCTCTGTGGAGAGAAGTAAATGGTACTCGTCAGCCCTTAAGAGCTCTTCAGCGTCAAATATTTGCTCTTTCTCTTAGGCGTTCTCTCCAGTGGCACCAAAAAACTCTCCTCCTCCAGCCTCCGAGCTGGCTAAGTATACCAAAGCCCTTAACAGCTCTTCGGAAGATCTCCTTGTCTGGAAGTCGAGAGAGAAGGGAAGCAATCTGCTCTACGCTCCGCACATTTTTTTAACAAAAATGAAACGGAGGCTCCCCGGCCTCCTTCACCGTGAACACTTCTTAACTTACACCATTTCCGCACTAACCTGTTATAGTGCTATTATTCCACTTTCAACATCCTATGGAATCCTGGGGTTTGCAGTTTAGAGAGGAGCCTAAACTGCAAACCCCAGGGTTCCATAGGTTGTTGAAAGTGGAATAATAGCACTATAATAGGCTAGTGTGGAAATGACCTTAGTTTGGCCGCCTTAGGTGCTGCAGAACTTTCCAGTAGAGCACTGCACCAGATTCCTATTTATTTTAGGACTTCGCGTTAGCTGCCTTCTCCCCACCAGCAGATGAACTGGCAACATGACTGTATATTCCATGATGAGGCAGAATGAGGTGGCAGTAAATCTGGGGAGTCCTAAAGAGTAGCAAATCTCTCAGTCCCACCGCCATCAGGTTTGCAGCAAACATTAAAAATCATAAACATTAAAATGTTGGACCATTTTCACCCTAGACTGTTATAGCGCTATTATTCCACTTTCAACAACCTATGGAATCCTGGGGTTTGCAGTTTAGGCTCCTCTCTGAACTGCAAACTCCAGGGTTCCATAGGATGTTGAAAGTGGAATAATAGCGCTATAACAGTATAGTGTGGAACATGTCTCAGTGTATCTAAGGAACCATACCATGTGGCCATAGAAACTTCCAGGTGTGTTTAAACTCCTCCTCCTCTCTCTTTTCTTCTTCCCTCAAGACAATGAGTATCAACTCTGCTGAGATGCTGTTTTGCTTGAAACTTTCCTCAAGGTGGCCACAACTTAAGCAACCTATGTACATTAGTTCTCGATGTAAATTTCAGTAAAGTTTTTAGTTAAGTAATTTGCTTACTGTCTGTCTGTTTTTATTTTGCTAAAGATAGTCTCAGCCAGACCCAAGAAATTCCTTGTTTTCATTCCCATGTTCTACTGAAGGAGACTGATTCTTCATTGAGGTAGTATTCGTTTTTCTCAGAAAAGAAGGTAACATCCCAGGAAGCTACCCCTAATTCAAGAGATTTGAACCCAGGTTTCTAGGAGTCCAGCACTCAAACCACTATATCATACTGGCTGTTCTCTCTGTCCGTCTGTGTCTCTGACAGAGCTAGACCTTAGCTATCAGCTGGAGTGAGTTCAATTTCTCCTTTTTCACAAGTCAAAAGAAGACAGGCCCCAGGATGGCAATCTGTCTAGTAAGTAGTCAGTAGGTTGACCGCTGAGAGACAGATTTGCATTCAATAGCCAAGCTCCCAGGTCTAAGTGCAACAAGATTTATACTGCCTTCCCAGATGGAAATGAGAGAACAAGAAGGAAGCCCACATTTCAGGTAATATTTTGATTATTCATTAAGAGTCAAATCTTGGAAAAGTTTCTGTTGTGGACTGCAACTCCCAGAATCCCCTAGCCTGAAGTAGTCAAGGAGCTGTAGCCCCCAAGGCTGATAAATTGGCATAATTTTATTGTGAGTAGGTAAATGCTGCAGCAAATATTGCTTGGACTCATGGTCTCATGAAACGTTGAACAATATAGGCCAACAAGGCATGGATGTACATTACATGTACTACATGGGCCTCTTCCCTTTTAAAGTACATTCATATTTTCCAAATCAAGAATGAAAGTTCTCTGGTTCTCCAGGTATTGCTCAGTTACATCTCTCAGTGTTGGCTATGCCAGCTAGCTTTTCTGGAACCTGCAGTCCAACAGCATCTGGAGGGCCACATAATTCCAATTTTTCATCCCTACTACAGTAGACCCATTAAAGCAGAAGAATTTCCGTAAGTGTTGACTCACTGGATTTCCATTAATTCATCAGGTCCACTGTAAAGGTGACTGGAACTCTGTCTTTAAAACAGGGTAGAGTTTCAGCTTGTCTCAAGGAGGCAACAGCCCAGGTTTCAGCTGTAACCAGGAGTGCATGTTCCCAGTTAAGGCTTGTGGGCCAGCTGCATCTCTTCTTTGAGAAATCAGATCTAGCCATGGTGGCACATGCCTTGGTTACATCCCGGTTGGATTAGGTAATGTGGTCTATATGGGGCTACCTTTGAAGAGTGTTCATAGACTTCAACCGATCCAAAGAGCTGCAGCCAGATTGTTAACTGAGGCTCATTACAGGGATCACACAAATCCCCTGTTGCAGCAACTCCACTGGCTGATGATCTGTTTCAAGGCACAATTCAAAGTGCTGGTGATGACATGGCTCAGTTCCAGGATATTTGAAGGAGGCTGTTCTTCCTTACAAACCAGGCCAGGCTTTGACATCTCTTGGGGAGGCCTTTGTCTCTGTCCCACCACCTTCACAGGTATATCTGGTGGGAACACAGGAGAGGGTCTTCTCAGTGGCTTCTCCTAGGCTCTGAAACTCCTTTCCTGGAGAAATCAGATTGACACCCTTCCTACTGTATTTCTGCAATCAAGTAAATATGTTTTTATTCCAACAGGCATTCGGTATGTGAATACATGTGGCCTGTCTGATAGAATGTGCTGGATATTGTGTTGCTGATGGGTATGTGAGTTTTTAATTACATATTTTAACATCATTTTAATTCTTTTGGATTGTTTAATTTTGGTTTAACTTTTGTACTCTGTGGGTTGTAACTGTGTTTTTTTAATTGTTGTAAATCACTTCCAGTCCCAATCCGTGAAAAAAGCAGGGTATAAATAAAGATGATAACAACAACAACCAGTTGGATTCAGGCCTTCATGTATCTAAATATAAATGTAAAGATTCAATTGTAGTGATTTCCTTATGGCACTTTTTTATATTCTGTGTTTAGTGTCTGTAAATCCAGAAAGCTAATAGTCTACATTTGATTGTTACTTCACTGCATGTTGTGTGTTTTCTATAATATCTACAGTATTCTGAACAAAGTTAAAATTGCCAGCTGTGAGCCCCAAGTGTGTGTGCGTGTGTGTGTGTGTGTTTAGGTAGCCTTTGGCCATTTCTGCATTAGACTGTTATAGTCCTGTTATTCCACTTTCAACATCCTATGGAATCCTGGGGTTTGCAGTTTTGGGAGGAGCCAGTCCCTCCTGAAACTGCAAACCCCAGCATTCCATAGGATGTTGAAAGTGGAATAATAGCTCTAAAGCAGTCTAGTGTGGAAATGGCTTTTGTTGAAGTGGGTTCTGGTATTGCTGATTCCTCCACAAGGGCAGAATGGGCATCTGCAAAAGCAGCCTGCGACAAAATAATGTAGCTGCATATCTTACTTTCAGACTTTGGGATAACAGAACTAAGACCAACAATTTTGTGTGCCAAGACAATCAAAGCTGCATCAGGATTTCTGAGAGTGAGAAGCTACTCAAAAAGAATATTGACATATTGATAACATAAAAGAAATGTTTCAAGATGGGCTTGTAGAGCTAAAGTACAGCAGCACAGAAGTGGTGGTTGCTAATGTCTTCACCACACCTCTTCCAAAAGACTGCTTCCAGAGACTGTGAGAAGAGATGCAAGTCATCTACTGGAGTGCAAGGGAATGAGAAGGGGAATTGTTGGAAAATGCTTCCCGACCAAGCATTTTCTTTAACCTCCTTCACCCACTTGCTATTAGCGCCATGGGGCTTTAGACAGTAAGGGATTCCTGCATGCCTCTACCCCATACATGCTGGCTCTAGGATTTTTCCCATTTGCTCAATCACCCATTGTGAGGATGTATCTAAGCAACCAAACTGTGTGACCAGGGGACCTTCCAGGTGTGTTTGCAAGCACATAAAAGATTCTTCCCTCTTTTCTTTCTCCCTTTTCCTCCTCCCTCAAGATGGTGAGTGCAGGCTATGCTGAGCTGTTCCTCTTCTGGAGACCTTCCTACAGTTAGTCAGGCCTTAGGCGCTATATGTATAATATACACCTTTAAGTGCGATTAGTAAACTTTTTAGTTATGAGGTTTACTTTATAAGACCAGACTCAGAGAGACCCAAGAGATCCAGTGTTTCCCACTTGTGAACTCTGCTGAAGGAGGCTAAACCTTAATTGTACCAGTCTTAATCTTTCTTGGAAAAGGGATTTCAATGCTTATGTTTTGCATGTTCATGTCTGTTTTAATTTGGAGGCCTCCCTCAGTCCCAGTTGCAGAAAAGAGAAGATATAAATAAAAATGCTAGTAAAATAATCATCATCATCATCATCATCATCATCATCATCATCATCATATTAATTAATGGTCCAATTTTCCCATTTTTATTTTTTGTTTTATTTACTGAAAGCGTTTTCAAGTTGCCTATTGAAACAAAGTTTACCTAACACAACCTATAGTGACTAGAAAAATAACACCAATATCTGAAATACAGAAACATAACAGGGCAGTAGAAAACATTTTACACCACGAAGCCCAGCAACAGCAATCCTTTTAAAACAATTTTATACAAATAGCAGTAACAATTTAAAATTGAACTCACCTTCCTAACATTTTAAATGAAGTGACATTCTAAAGCCTATCTAAAAGAAAACATGGAAGGAGACAAATATTCTTGGAGAAATTCTACATGAGGCCACCTCCGAAAAGTCCCTGTCTGTTGCTCCAGACAACCTAAATGGAAGGCCTACTAGCAGATCCTATGTTGCTGATTTTAGCACTTACTCTGGTCCACATTGTTCTCAGAATGTAGTTTTCGGAGCAGCTCCTCTCCCCTGCTTTTATTTTTAATTTTCTCTTTAAAATTCTGTGGAACATCTCTCTCCATCCCATAATATGCACACAGATAGACAAATAGCCTCCCTCCACACATAATTCTCTCATGGTCTCTTTCTAACACACGCATCCCCCCCTCCTCTTTCACACACACAGTTTTAGAGTGTGGGAAAAAGCTCTCTGGACTCTGATGGCAGGCATTTCCTTCTGTCTCTTTTTGTTCTCTGGAAAAGGTAGCTGTGTTTTATTGTAGTGTCCCCCCCCCCCGAGTTGACTTTTGTCCTTTATTTTTTTTATTGGCGCATACATAGGGGAAAGGCAAAAAAGGGAGAGACAGAAGGGTAAGATACACAGTATCTCAAACTTATGTTTTATAAAACATAGAGCATAAAATTTATCCCTGAAAACATAGAACAATAAAGGAAGGGTTTGTTAATAAGTAAATGATTAAATTCACATCAGTAAATCACTCTCTGTGTATTTACAATTTTTTAAAGGACTGCCAAATTCTATGACTCCATTACAGAATCTGAATTGGGCAGCTTCCTGCTCCAAAACTGTACTGCCCATGTTTCTTTAGGACTCAGTTTTTTAAACTAGTGACTAAGTATTATATACTTATACATTGCTTTTCCTCCAAGAGAAAAGAGAGTGTTTTAAGAGGACCTACCGAGATTAACTTGCGTATTCTTACTCACCCACTTAGAATCCACTTAAAGGCCTTCAACCTCTAACTTGTTGGGTAGAAGGATATGCGATGGGTGTGCTGTTTTTTAAAAAAATGTGTTTTTCTTGTCTTTTAAACATTTCAAAATTAATGAATTGATTGTAGACTGCTTTTTAAACCTTTATTTCGAGTATCATTTTGGGTACTTTTAAAAATTTATATTGTAAGTGACTTTGGGTCCCATGGTGGGGGAGGCAGGATATACAATAAATGAAATCAATTCAGTCAATAAATCCAGTCTAATCACTCCTGTCTTCATACAGTCTTTCATACAATCTGGTCCCTTGAAGGAGATATAAATCACTCAGGTGGGTTTAAATGTCTGATCAGTAATACCAACACTACCGATTCAGAAGGAGGGAGGGCCAGTGTATATATTTAGAGAGAGTGCAGATAGATTGACAGTGCATGTATCTATAGAGAAAGTGTGTGTGTGTCTGTCTGTATGTGTATATATTTCATACACAAGTAGCTTTTTTGGTTCTAAATCTGTTATGGCTGAAATCTCAAATACCCTTACCAGCGAGTTATGTCCTATCCAAGGTGAAAATTAGTAGGTGCGCAGAAAGACACTGTAAGAGGTTTTCTTCTCATGAAACTTGCTTCCTCTCAGCATGTTGGCGATCGCCCAATTACTCCTACTGATTTGAATTAATCCAGTGTATTTAATCCAGAGGGCATAACCTATCCCTCCCCTACCACTCCCTCTATTGCATTTCTGATGTAATGCTTTCGACCGAGCTGGATTCTGGTGGAATGGGCAGTTTGCTGGGATTTTTTTACGGAGAAGAAAGAACGAAATTCACTTGCTCACCGTCTGTCCGTCCAACTGCCCAGGAACAAGCCCAGTCAAAAGATGTTGGAGACCCTATGTAATTGCTCCTGAATGCAAACCTCTGCAATCAATAATCACTAAATAGGAAAAAGCCTCAGTTGTTATTAGTGAACTACCAGGATGATTATGTTACTCTACAAATACATCCATCTGGTATTAGACTTGCAGTTTTTCAAATTTGTATGCCAATACAAAAAAAAAATCATGTCTCTCCCTGCATTCAATGCACGATTATTAAAGAAGAGAATCTCTCTTGCACATTCTTGCCCTTTCAATGCCTTTGCACAGAGGTGACAGGGCACAGCCTTTCTGGAGACCAGCAGTTGGACTTGGGGCGTTGTTTCTCTCACCCACTAGAACTACCGGCTTCCATGCGAAGGACTGAGCTCTCAGACTTTGCAGAAGCCTGACATCCCGGTTCTAGACAGGGTTAACATGGATGTCTCGTGGAGCTCAGTGGGAGAACTGTGCATCCTTATGCCTGTTAAGTTTTTCTAAAGAACTAGGCTAAGAGGTTGAATATTTTGCCAAACAAATATTCACAGCATCATCACAGGATGGAAAATACATAATCCCACAGCTGTACTTCTGAGCACTCTTATTTCACAGGAATATAAAGTTCAGTGAAAGTTCTTAAAGTTCAGTGAATAAACTCAGTTCCAAGTTCTGAGCAGTGTCCAATCCACATATTGATGAAGTCTGATAGAGGACCCTCTCCTGGTTCTAGAGATGCAGGATCTGAGGTGGCTTACAAAGGTTGATTTAGGTATCCGTCCGCCAGCAGTAGAGTGTTTAATCTGTTATGTCATTAATTTACACAACTAAGGAAATGGAAGGGGAGCCTTCTTCAGCCCCAGTGGAAGTAGAATCCCTAAATATTCTCTGGTTTGATGCTATTATTTTCGGCTAGACCACACTATGGAATCAATGGTTGAAGGGAGAGTAGGTAAATCTTACTGAACCAGTGGGCCTACTTTAGTTTGTACTGACTGTAGGATTCCAATCTTGGGCCATTTCTGCACTAGACCGTTATAATGCTGTTATTCCACTTTCAACATCCTATGGAATCCTGGGGTTTGCAGTTTAGGGAGGGGCCTGAAAGTGGAATAATAGCACTATAACAGTCAGGTGCAGGAATGGCCCTCAGTGTCCTACGGATTCCCGTGAAGCGCATCTTTCCATCTCTGGAATCCAGGAGACTTCAAAGTGCTTCACCTGGGTTGGTCCTGTTTTTAAAAAATCTA
The DNA here is from genome assembly GCA_030412105.1 of Cyclura pinguis. Classification (NCBI taxonomy): domain Eukaryota; kingdom Metazoa; phylum Chordata; class Lepidosauria; order Squamata; family Iguanidae; genus Cyclura; species Cyclura pinguis. The sequence goes on from CM059599.1 coordinate 344,516,690, forward strand.
TTTCTTTAAAAAAAGGTACCTTTTTTTTTGCTGTTGGCTGATGGCTATGCTTTCTAAATTCAAAGAGATCTCGACCTGTGTCATAGTAACAAGAAGCATAAAAGCAAACCTCTCTCTCTAAGACCCAATAGGGAAAGGAGGTGCCTTAAATCCAGTTTTTAAAAACCAAACAAAGGGAAGGTAGAGGCAGGGAGGAGGCCGGGCTGGCCCGGCAGGCGACGAGGTCCACGTGCACAAAGGCTGAAAGGACGACCACCCAAAGTGACAGCTTGTGGCGTAGAGGATGCACAGAGAGAAGGGCGGGGGGGGGGACGGGGCGATTGCACTCCGCTTGGGACGAGCCCGGCGACGGAGGGGAGGCGATCCCTCAGGGAACTCACTTGCACCCTGCGGGTGAACAGCCCTAAATCATTGTGTGTGTGTCAGAGCCAGAGGTGTAGCTACGGGAGGAGCACACAATGAGGGCATTGCTTCCCCCGCCCAGTAAGAATACTGACTCCCTTAAAAATTTCCTACACCGCCCCCAAATCTCCAGCGCTGCAGAAAGTGAGACACTGGAAACCGTCCTCCCCTGGAGTGTTTGCCGCTCGCCTCGCCTTGTTCGCCTCGCCTGACTCTTTTCCTCGCTTGCCGAAACTTTATTTTTAAACGCTGGTCTGAAGTTTCAAGTTACTGCAATGTTAGAAATTTGACGACCGACAGAAAATTTCATTGGGGAGCATGATTCTTATTTGGAGGGTTACAATCTCCTCATTTTGCTACCTCCTCCGTAGCTGACCCCCGGGAAGTCGGGGGGGGGCGGGTGAGTGGGTTTGTTGCAAGGAATATGGGAGGTATCCTAGGTCTTATCAGAACTCGGGCTGTAAGAGCAACGGAACGGCCCTTTCCTCTTTTTTTAATGGGCTCCCGGAGACTTCAAGGGCCTTTTTGCACGGCACAGTTATGGCGCCCTAGGCTACTCTAATTATTGTGGCAACATCCTGTGGAATCCTGGGATCTGCAGTTTAGCGAGCATTATCTAGAGTGCTCGGCCAGTGAGTTCTAGTACCTCTCAAACTACAGGATTCCTTAGGATGTTGCCGTGGCAGTGAAAATGCAACCATCCTGCTGCAATTCTGTATTGTGAAAGCCACTTAGGATAATACTGAGGAGCAGGAGGAGGAGGAGGGAAAAGTGGTGGTGGTGGTGGTGGTGGTGATTTAAGTCTTCCTCAATACAGCCCCACATCACTCCATCGTTGGTTTGTCTTTTATTAAAACGAAGAGGTCTCCGCTGTCTCCTGCCTGTCGGGAGAGGAAGCTCCCGTGGCGATGAGCGTTAGAACTGCAATCCTAGACCCGTTTGCAAGGGCGTGAGCCCTGATCGCCTCAGTGAAACTGACTTCCGAGAAGACTTCTATGGACTTCCCCTGTCAAAGTGAAAGCCGGAAAGCCATTTCTGGGTCCTAACTAGAGCAACAGACCCACTCAACCAGTGGACCTCATATCCTGTTCCCAGGGGGGCAAATGGTCTCCTCTAACGGGGACTAAGGCCGTTTCCGCACTAGCCTGTTATAGCGCAATGATTCCACTTTCAACACCCTCTGGAATCCTGCGGTTTGCCGTTTCGGGAGGGGCCGGCCGGCCCCTCCCGAAACTGCAAACCCCAGGATTCCAGAGGATGTTGAAAGTGGAATCACCGCGCTATAACAGGCTAGTGCGGAAATGGCCTAAGAAAGGGGTTTAGGCCAATGGGTACCCTGACCGCTTCCCTTCTCTGACGGAGGAGTTCCGCTTCCAGAAGACTAGCCGGAGGGAACCCAAGCGATCCGGTGCTTGAGCTGAGGGGCGGGAAGGAGGCCGCCCGGGGTGGAGAGAGTAATTGTTACATCGCGGCAGCATCTGCACCTCCGGCTTGAAGAAGGGACGGCAAGTGAGGAGCGGAACAGAGACTAGGGCCATTTCTGCACTAGCCTGTTATAACGCTATGATTCCACTTTCAACTTCCTATGGAATCCTGAGGTTTGCAGTTTCGAGAGAGGCCTTTGAGGGCTTGCAGTTTCGGGAGGGGCCTTTGAGGCCCCTCCAGAAAATGCAAACCCCAGGATTCCATAGGAAGTTGAAAGTGGAATCATAGCGCTATAACGGGCTAGTGCGGAAATGGCCTGATGGAAAGGGATTTCCCTTGAGCCGTCTCTTGGCAGCAAGAGATAAGGGCAAGCCGCCTCTGGTAATCCCCACCGCAGGATAAACTACCGCTCCTGGGGAGGCCGACTTCGAGCGAAGAAACCCTCAATCCATTCCTCCCCCAGTGGCCTTTCTCCTGTCCCCTCCCCCCCGCTTTTCTATGTTTGCATCGATGTGTGTCGCTTTGGAAGCATATATCAAAACGTTTTTATTGGTGTCTCGAATGTTGTAAACTTTTTGTTTTAATCTCCCTGACACAGTGTAGGTGCAGATACCATGAACTGCGACACGGGATGGGTCCTAGAGCAAAGGAAACCTGCACTTTCCCCAGAGGCCAAGATGGCTCAGCGGACTGTCGTACTTAAAGGGATAACGTTGGGATCGCGGTGAGTAAAGTGAAAGGCAGTAGAAAAGAAGAAAAGGGCATTGCAGGTGGCCAGACTCAGTCTAGAAACGGATAGCTGAATTTGTAAGACCTGATGACAGAGACTCGTGAGGATCTCTTGTTCATAGAGTCGCGACAAATCGAAGTAGATTTGGCACCTGATGGGCTGAGAGGTGATAGAGAAATGCTTTAAACAAATTTATATATATATTATACACATATAAATTAGACACTATCTCTCTCTCTCTCTCTCTCTCTCTCTCTCTCTCACACACACACACACACACACACACACACAAAATGCACACGCTCACGGAAGTGTTTATTCTGTAGGTGTCCGAAATCAAGTCTTTCTGTACTCTCCGTTTTGGTCCCTTAAAATAACACTCCATGTTTAGTGACTCTGTGTTCAATCGTGGATTTGTATAACCTAACAAGGAGACAGAGACAAACGCTTGTAGTATAATATGTGCGTAAAGACTCACACACTTAAGACATACGGGAACTTACAGAGACACAATCAACCTTACATGTTTCTGTTATCTAATTTAAGGTGTAGTTTGTCCTTGATTTTTTTTTTTAAATGTACTGAGACAGTTTAAATTTCAGATGTAAACTCATGTCTTGCTCTTGTGGTTTATTTGTTACTTCAGGCTCTAGCGCTCACGCTCTACTGCTTCCAGACCAGAGTTTCTCAGCCTGGGATCTTCGGATCTTATTGCGTATTGGCTCTAGTTTGAAAACTCAGGACCGTGGTTTCCTTGACTGAGTCAATCCTTCCGTAATGCCTTGTCTTTCTCTTTTCCTTCTGCCTTCTACTACACCTAGCACTGTCGTCTTTTCCAATGAGTCATGTGGTCTCATATGTCCTCATATGTCCATAGTACCATAGCCTCTGTTATTGGTCTGCAGTGTCCCAAATCCCTGACGATTAGCCATACTGGCTGGGGCTTCTCTAAGCTGAAAAATAACATCTAGATACTCAAGATCGGGAAACACGGTGGTCTAGAACAGCCTTCTTCGGCGTGGGACTTTTCGGATGGGTTGGATTAAAACCCCCGTCAACAACAACACATCTGAGGACTGTGGGGTTCTAGTCTTCAGTCTCAAGCGTTCTGTACTTTGATGCCTTACCTAAAGAATAAATATTTGTGCATTTACAGTTCACAGTTGCTGCCAGTCTGAGCTGTAGCTTTGGAACGAGCGCCTAAATACCCTGAAGGCTCCAGATCGCGTCTGATCATGGAAACTAAGTAGTTTGAGCCTTAGTTAGTACTTGGATGGGAGACCGCCAACCAATGCCAAGTGCTGTAGGGTATATTTCGGAGGAAGGAACTGGAACAAGCACCTCTGAGTATTCCTTGCCTAATAACACTCTATGAAATTCATGGGGTCGTCATCAATCAACAGGCAGCTTGAAGTCATACACGCGCGCGAGCACACACACACATACACACATTATAAAAATAATCTGCCTTTTCAGAAGTGAAGTCGGTGCAGGATTCCTCGTTATTTTTTAAAGGTATTTCTGAGGGTTTAAGAAATAGCCAGTGTAGTTAAGGATGTCAAACATTCACAAGCTGGTGGCTTTTTAACAATGGATTGATGTATGTATTTATTCCCTATATTTTTTTTCTTCTTCTGGACAGTTTTACCTTGTGAGGTTGGTCAGGCTGAAAGACAGTGATTGGCCCAAGGCCTTCTGAGTGCAGTGGTTCAATGAGGACTGGAGGTAGGACCTCCCAAGTCCCAGCTCAGTACCCCAACTGCACGCCTAAAACTCTCATCTGGTCTTCCACTCTGTAAGTGGGCTGGTTAAAAGCTGCCATTGGAACCTTTCCTGACACCCTTCTGTAAAAAGGCGAAGATCTTTTTAGAACCGCACTACACTCTTACAGCGCGATTACTCCGCTTTCAACATGCTTTGGAATCCTGGGGTTTGCAGTTTCGGGAGGGGCCAGCTGGTCCCGAAACTGCAAATCCCAGGATTCCATAGCATGTTGAAAGTGGAGTAATCGCGCTATAAGAGTGTAGTGTGGAATGTTTCAGCCGGCCGTTGATAGCGCAACCCTCGCGCTTTCAGAATGAGCTGTACTGTTTGTTTTCTTTTTAATGGTCTTGCTTTCAACCGCTTTTAAATTTTATTGTTAGTTTAATTCTGTTTTTAATTTCTGTATGATGTGAGTTTTAAAGTTTTAACTTTTAAGCTCTGTAAGCCACTTTGAGAGAGCCAGCGTGGTGTAGGTAGTGATCTGAGCGTTGGCCTACAACCCTGGAGACCGGGGTTGGATTCCCCCCTCGGGCGTGGAAACCCACCGGGTGACTTTGGGTATGTTACACAGTCTCAGCCCCAGAAAGCCCAGTTATAGGCCATTTCCGCACTACACTGTTATAGTGCTATTATTGCACTTTCAACATCCTATGGAATCCTGAGGTTTGCAGTTTAGGGAGGAGCATTTAGAATTCTCAGCCAGGGAGCTCTTTGGCCTCAGTAAACGACAAATCCCAGAATGCCACAGAACGTTGAACGTGAAATGATAGCACTATAACAGTGCAGTGCGGCAACGGCCATAGATTCGCCTTAGGGTCGCCATAACGACTGGAAGGCACACAACCACCACAACAGCAACCCTTTGAATCCCAGACTGACAAGGGCAGGATATTGTTGCAGTTGTCTTTGTTGTTAAGTTGCATGTTATATTTAAGAAGCGGCTGCTGCTTCTCCATTTTTTGGGACAAAGGGAAAAAGAGCTGGGAGGCGGCTGCTCTTGCTCTCTCTCTCTCTCTCTCTCTCTCTCTCTCTCTCTCTCTCTTTTTTTTCCTGGAGGGGGGAAATGGGTTGGATACGCCAGCTGTATCCCAGCTGCAGCTGCACCGTCCTCCTCCCCGGCTTCCTTTCGGAGGCGCTCAGCAGCTTTTCCCAACAGGCTTTGTGGTCCGTCCCTCCCCCGCCGGCCCTTTTTGTCTTCCAGCCGGGGAAAGAGCATTTATTTCATGTAATTAATGTATGTATCTGGGGCCGCTCTGCGGGCGCTCTCGCTGCTCCTCCTTTGATCCTCCCCAGGCCGCCTTAAACGGCCCCGGCTTCCCAGCCTCCCTGGCCGCCTGCGCCGCCACTCCGGTTCTCAAGGCCGCGGGAAGAGAAGGAGGAGGAGGAGGGCGCTTGGCGAGCAGGCGAGGCGAGGCGAGGCGGCGGCTTCTGCTGGTGGCTCCCCGAGCGGCCAAACCCGCCGAAACCCAAGCGTGCCGCGCTCAGCTGGACGGCCGTTCGGGTTTCTGGCATCATTAGCATGCCAGTGAGCACGTAATTGCCTCGTCCTTGTCCGATTGTCATTCCCGGCCGCAGGAGCCCCGGTTTTATTGCCGCTGCTTGGAAATCAACGCCGGCGGGTTGTGGCGCAGCTTGAACAACGCCGCCGTGTATTGGGACTAGAAAGGTGTGAAGACAAGACACTAAGCACCCTTTCCGGCTACACAATGACACCACTGTCATTACCACGTTAACTGTTAAGGTTCAAGTCTTTGGAAATCTTGGATGTGCACTTTTTTAAAGGGGGGATATTTGGAATTCTCAGCCCGAGAGCTGTAGTACTTCACCAGACTACAAACCCTAAAACTCCGTAGGATGCAGCTATCCACAGGAGTGTAGCGTTGGGAGGGAGGGGCGAAATGAAGATTTTTTTTTCCCCAGATAAGAATTCTGTCCCCTCCATTATTTTATTCCTTCGGTCGAAGAATTTTTAGCATTACAAAGAGTGAAACACTGCAAATCACCATCCCTTTTGAGGTCTAAATTGGATGTTGTCTAAATGCTCAAAATCTGAGGGCTGAAGGAAAATTTCCTAGAAGGGGCAAAACCCGGGGGGGGGGAGGAATGGCCTCATTTTGCAATGCCCTCACATTTTGCCCTCCTCAGCAGTTAACATCCTTACTAAAATGGAATCTTCATGCTAAAACTGTGTGTGTGTGAAAGGCCCATAAGTGTGAGTAGAATGGTCCTGTGAGAGTAACATAGAAAAGAGCCTTATAACCACAGCACCATCAGAGGAACAAACCCAGCATGAAAACTAATATACATCTAAAGTTGCCCTTGGCATTCTTGAGTCCTTGTTGTTAATTGCTCTCAGGTCTAGTTTAACTTATGGTGACTTATGAACCAGAGACCTCCAATGAGAGACTCTGTCATCAACAGCCCTGCTCAGGTCCTGCAGACTTGGGGCCATGGTTTCCTTGACTGAGTCTATCCATCTGTAATATGGTCTTCCTTTTTTCCTTCTGCCTTCTACCTTACCAAGCATCACTGATTTTCTAGTGAGTCATGCCTTCTCTTGATGTGTCCAAAGTACAATAGTCTCAGTTTAGTAATCTTATCTTCTAGGGATTGTTCAGCCTTGATTTGCTCTAGGACTCATTGATTTGTCTTTTTTAGCACTCTATACTATGCACAGAACTCCAGCACCACATTTCAAATGAGTTGATTTTCTTCCGATCAGCTTTCTTCACTGTCCAGCTTTCACAACCACACATAGAAACTGGAAATACAAAGGCAAGGGCCATTCTAACTTTAGTATTCAATGATACATCTTGATATTTAAAGATCTTGTTGAGTTCCTTCATAGCTGCCCTGCCAAGTCCTCATCTTCTTCTGATTTCTTGATTATAGTCTCCGTTCTGATTAATGACCGAACCAAGTTGTGGAAAGTTTTGAATGATTTCATTGACTTCATCAAGCATTTTAAAGTTATGTAAATCATCTGTGGTTATTATTTTTATTTTCTTAGTGTCCAGCTGTAAGCCAGCCCTTTCACTTTCTTCCTTGACTTTCTTCAGTAATCATTCCAAGTCTTTGTTATTTTCTGCTAGTAGAATGGTGTTGTCTGCATATCTTAAATTGTTGGTTTTCCTTCCTCCAGTTTTCACATATTCTTCCTTTGAGTCTAATGCTGCTTTGTGTATGATATGTTCTGCATACATATTAAACAGATAGGATGATAAAATGCAGACTTGCCTGATTGTCTTTCCAATTGGAAACCATTTTGTTTCTCTGTATTCTGTTCTGGAGGTAGGTAGCATCTTATCCTGAGTACAGGTTAAGCATCAGGACAATCAAATGTTGTGGCACACCCATTTCTTTAATCCATAGTTTTTCATGATCTACACAATCAAAGGTTTTGCTTTAATTTATAAAGCACAGGCTGACTTTCTTCTGAAATTCTTGGTTGTACTCCATCATCCAACGTGTGTTTGCAATATGATCCCTGGTGCTTCTTCCTTTCGTGAATATAACTTGGACAGCTGGCATTTTTCACTTCATATAGTGTCACTTTGCTTTCATGAGAAATTAATGCAATGGTCCTATGGTTACTGCCTTCACTGGTGTCCCCTTCTTTAGGGACTGGAATGTATCTTGAACATTTCCAATTTGTAGGCTATTTTTTTGTTTTCTATCTTTGTTGACAGGTTTCAGTTAGAACTAGAATAGATTCTCTCTCTGTAGCTTGAAACAAATCTGTTGGTATGCCACCTGTTTCTGCTGATTTATTTTTACCAAGTGCTCTGAGTGCAGTAAGTCCTAGTGAGTTGTATATCAGAGTTCTCATTTTTCACTTCAATATCAGTCTGGACTTGTGCCAGCTATCTCTTCCTGAAGTTGACAGCCAGACTCCCCGGGCCACCTTATCCATTAGCCACCATGCCTAGGATGTAAGAACATTTTAGAGCCTACAAAAGCAGGATTTTAGGACCTACGAAAACATCTCTAGTGATATGGCAAAGTGAGACAGGGAGTGGAATATAAGAGTGCCTAGGGACTATAAAAACTTTAATGGAGCCCTGCAAACTCCCACTGATCTTTAGAAAAATTTGCATTGTTTCTCTTGTGGCTCCTTTGAGGAACTGCTTTTAATTTCTCTGCCTTGGATACTAACTTCATATCTGGTAGTTTCCGATGCAAACTGAACTGTGTTAAGTAAAAAGGTTTATCAGATCTCTCTGCCCCTGCAGGGAGGTTATTTATATTTAAAACAAAGTAATGGCTAAGATCCTACATTACTTCAACATAGTGTAAGTGGACCAGTGGCCAATGCACATGACTGACAACCCACTGTGCAACCACAACACAGAGTGTACAAAGGCAATACATAGAGGCAATGCACTTTCACAAACTCATCTATGTACTTTCATGTGCCGCTGCATGTGTAACAGTCCCACATATACAACCTGGCTTATGTCACCATCAGCTAGATATGACTGTTGTGTGTTTTCCCAGAAAATCACTCTTCAGGCATACACAACTAACAGGATGCCATCCAATGTTATAAATAGAATAACAACAACAACAACAACAACAACAATATTGTATGTATTTCAATATAATATTGTTTGTATTTAAAATAAACATATGGCCCCAAAAGTACCTACATTTGCACAGATGAGAAGAACCACCTTACACTTTATTTCATTCAGCACTTCCTCTTCTCTTTTTCCCCCAACTATCCTTTCTGTTTCTCTTGTTCCACCTCTGTGTTCTTTCATCTTTGTTCACCTCCTCCCCACATTTACCAGGCAGTGGGGTTTCTCACCTCCGTCTTCTCTTTTAATTGTTTGAAGAATGAGTAGGTCAGGATCTTTAGCTAATTTGTAGTAGATCAGTAACACTTATTAAATGGTTTCTGACTCCCTGGTGTCTTGAGACAACTAATTGGATCATCCAATATATATCTATTCAGAGGTAAGCCCTTCTGAGTGCAGTAGGGCTTACTCAACAGGTGAGTGAGTACAGTGAGACTCCAAGGTTGGTTTTCCTTCCTCCTTAAATGAAGTTGCTGAAAAAAGGACATTTGAAGGGAAATCTAGGCATGGTGTGTGTGTGTGAGTGAGTGAGAGAAAGAGAGAGAGAGAGAGAGAGAGAGAGAGAATGACTTGTACATTTACTTCTTGTGTTGATAGCTAATTCCTAGATTTATGTCTTCATAGGCAACTGCTTCCTTAATTCATAATTTCTGCACACCTGTCTGAGCCACTGCATGCATTTGACTCCACTTGTTGGACTTCAGCTTTCTACTAAAACCAAGGTAGATCCTGCAAGCATCAAGTTGATCCACTTATGAGCTGAGTAAACAAAAGGATTCTAGAAAGGGAAACATATTTTCTACCAGAGATGGGGAGAGTTCATTTGGGGGAACTTGCAACTATCATAACCTAGCTAGCTATAGTCTCAAAAAAAGAAAGAAAGAAAGAAAGAAAGAAAGAAACTTGCCCAGGCTCCACCCTTCATCCAGTATTCATGAACACTTACAGTAGTCCTGTACCAAATATGTAATGCAGACAATTAACACTGCTGGCAGCTCTGTGCAGGTGGGACTAGGAAAGGTGATTGCAGCCAATCTTTCTTCCCTGCTCCCAAAAGCAGGTCAGCATGGTTAGAAACGGTGCTCCAGAGCCAACCCAAAGGTGTATGGGGCCCGTTGGTAGCCCTACTGCTGTTCCCTACAAGGGTTTATGGCTTGTAGAAGGGTCAGATGAGCAGGATAGGAAGTTTGGGGGAGGGGACCATGGTACACAAGGAATTAAGTAAGGGAATCTTTGTTCTGTGAAAACCGAGAGTAAATTGCTTCAGTTCTCCTCCTCTGGTATCCCTTATAACCTGTAATTACATCCTAAGACAAAGTTGTGGAACAAAGCCAGGGAACTTCTAGTCTGTAGCATGGTGGCTTCCATGTCAGTGGTGCAGTGAATCTGTTCCAAGTTTTACTCCAAATTCTGATGGAGTTGAATCTCTGAGGAGATGGATTTATTTTGGAGATAGTGTATAGCATCTTGGATAGGTTCTTCAAAATCAGACTAAAACTTGGACTAGATTCACTGCCCCACTGACATGGAAATCACCAGCTATCTCTTCTTTCATTCGTCAGATTTCAGCTGCCATCATCCCTTCCCTCAGCTGGCTAGCGATAACAGGAGTTGCAGTTCAACAATGTCTGGAAGGCTGGACACTCCCCAGCTATGTCTTCCAGTGTATAGATCTATTGGCTTGGGAGGGTCATCTGTGCTATGTAATTTGTTACTGCTTTATTCTGCAAAGCTTGATGGTTCAGGGCAGAAAGGGAGAATTAACTTTACTGAAAAAACAGTCTAGCATGATGTGGAAATTCTCTTTTTGACTACCTACCTCTGCATCATGTATATCATGTAGGTACACAAACCAGCTCAAATAAACCAAAGAGAATTTTCTCAATATGCATCAAGGAATAGCACTAGAATTCAGGTCACATTAGGTACTGGTATCTTGGCTGGATTCCAAAAGTGACGTAGCAAAAGTAGAATTTTATGATTAAACGTTAAAATTTTGTCTTGAATTTGATGTAAGTCTGCACAGATTTTCACCCTGAAACCAGGCAAAAAATTATCCAATTGTGGTTGCTGGGCAGTTGGATCATCACAATTTCAACAAATCTTCCTTAATCCAGATTAGATACGTTTCAGGCTCTGTGTGCACAGAACTTCAAAAGAGATTATCCTACTTCATTCTATGTCATGTTCTGTCATCAGTAAATTCTCATTCTGTTTCTTCTTAGCAATTCATCCTTCTGCATAAGCTGTATGTGATACACAAATCAACCAGTAAATGAAGGACGTGAAGAAGCACATGCTATGGCAGAGCTTTCCAAGCTTTTCATGTTGGTGACGCACTTTTTAGACATGCATCATTTCGCGACACAGTAATTTTAGTTTTACTAGCAAGCTGGAGGTTAAACTAACCTGTTTTAAGAGATATAAACACATACATAAACTGTAATAACAAAATGCATGGAGACACAACATATCTTATGAAGACCTTTCATATACTTTTACAAATATATGATTTATAAATAATAACATACATTTCCAAGATTGTTGGCAACACAGCTACACACTTCAGACAACACAGTAAAATGTCACAGCACGCCGTTTGGAAAACCCTGTGCTATGAGAACAGAGGGCTAAATCCATTTGCTAGTCCCATTTAGGTAGGCCTACTGACTCAATTCCTGAATGGTAACTCAGTATTTACGTAAATTCCTTTAATTCAACAGATCTACTCTAGTTGGGACTAGCAACTGGACTTAGCCCCAAATGCCCCAGATTCAGTTTCTAGATGAAAAGGTGGTCTTCTAATAGGACATTCTTAATTCTGAATAGACTACTGAATAGAATTTACCTATGTGCTGACTTTTCATTCAACAATTGAATCAATTGGTCTCCTCTATTTAGGACTTACCAAGAGGGTTTCAGCAATAATGTGTATGTTGAACACAGACATTTATATTAAAACATAAAAGTGTGAACGAATCATGAAATACTGCAATAATCATGAAATATCAACACTTTGTGCCCTAAAACAATTATGTGCCATTGGAACGTGGAGTCTCAGGATCAAGCAATTCTCAGTTGGCCATCTGCTGGCTGAAATATTCTAGAACCTATAGTCCAAAAAAGTAAGATTTCCAAGCTCTGGATCAAGCCATTTGGATATTCAGAGATGCACGTGCATACTGGAAATATACTCTTCATAGGCAATATATTTTGTCTGTTCCAAATATATTTTCTAAACAGGACTAGTGGTATAGATTTTCCTAATTCAATTTCTACAAATAATGGGGAGAAAGACCACCAAACATTAACACTTAATTTTAAAGCTGCCTAGTACTTAACACTCAGGGTAATAATTTCATAGAAGTAGATTTGTTAGAATGCTCCCAATGCTTAAATATTCCTTAACATTGTCCATTCTTTCTAAATATTAAGGAATCCAGCGAAGTCAGGCATTTCCAAATTCCATATATTTCAGTGGCAAATATTTAAACACATGATTGCCTCTACCTCTGAAAGAGATGGAACATAATAGTGTTCAACTTTGCTTGGACTGGCCTGAATCATTTTTGTCCCTTTGTTTCCAAATTCTTCCTTTCTTTTGAAACAGTCAGAAGGCAAAGGAAGGTCCTATATCTCCCTCTGGAGGTAAAAGTCTGAAACAACTGCCTGGTACCCTCAGCAGTTTGCTAGAACAGTGAAAGGAGAGTGCAAATATTTCTAAGCTTTCTAAGTCCACCAGTACAGGGAATGACCGAAAGACATTTGTAAACTATATCCCAGGTTAGCTGTGTCCCAGATCATCATCTAAACAAAAACTTCAATGCCCACCTCCTCTGCCCTTCGTGATGACAAAAACACAATTAACAAAATGACTGACAGTTGATTTCCCCTTAAACCAGGAACTGGCAAGACAAAGGCTTCCAGATGTTGTTAGATTGCATCTGCCAGCATTCTTCTCTATAGGCTACATTACCTAGAGCTGATGGAAATTACTGTTGCACAAAATCTGGAGGGCTCTGCCTTGCCCACCTGTGTTCTAAAAAAGTACCTCCAAATCTACTAAACAAGGGCCACCTCAGGCATGCTGTCAAATACATGCTGCAGGACTTGTCCAGCTATCAGGCAAAATCAGGCAGTCACCTCAGCCAGCAAAGTTTTGACTGTCACTAAAATTGTTAAGGATTTGAATGTTTAGGTTTTACTGCCAGCAAGAGGAACCTGGGAGTTTTCTGATCCAGGTGTTAGAATAACTTGTCTGTCCTTGGTCATAGTTCAAAGAGCTCATTCTGATCCATCAAGATCTCAACAATGTGGGCCCAGGCTATCTGAAAAAAACATACAGTACATTCCCCCGTATTTGCATGACTGATATACACAATTTCACTTACCTCTGCTGAAATGTGGTCTGAAAATGTTAATTCAAATTTAATGGAAATTTAATGGAAATTAAAATAATAAAGGACAATGAATAAGTGGAATGGAAATCCTTGTACAGTATAATGGCCACAAAGCCTTCTTTCTCTTAGATTCTAAGATCCTTTCCAAACAGGGTATTTGTCTCGATACCTATGTCATTCATTTCATTGAAAAAAATAGCATTCACTATTATCCACATTTTATGTTATCCATGGTAGGTCCACGAATGCAACCCCTGCAGGCATGCGAGACATACCTTATTCTCTTATAGAAGGTGGCCCAGGCAATGAAATCTTCAGGGCAGGTCTTGCAACCCTGACAGGCACATTTGGTGCAGGTGCAAGAATTTTAGTTATTCATTTATTTAATGTATATCCCACCTTTCTTCCAACATGGGACTCGATGGGATCCAAGGTGGCTTATACAGTTAAAAACAACTGAAACAATATATAATACAAACATTAAACAATTAAGCAGACAATCTATTTAAAAGCTAAAAACATTCTTAATTTGTGGAATGGAAGAGTCAGTGAAAAGATTTTTCCTTTTACATTATTTAGTTAAGCTTAAGAATCTGTTTGTTAGTATGGTTTGCTGTTCATTTCAGTTTACATTTGTGCTTTAAAATACTAACAAGATTTATAAAATGCTATGATGAAAACTTAGCCCTCTTTCATTGTCAAATATATACAAATCACAAGGCTGTTTTCTGAAATACAAAAAAAAAAGTGAAAAACTCATCAAGGCATAATTAAGATTTTCAAAAATGGAGCACACACCAGTTACAAGCAAGACTTATTCAGTTGTCAAATTTGCAGTCTGGAAACAAACCTATGAAGTAGAGTGTAACCTTCTGTAACCTCCAGAAGTCTGCCCATTGGGGGAGAGCTTTCTCTCATTCCCACCACCTCAACAATATTCTCTAGTGAGGACATGGGGAGAACCTTCTTCCTGGCTGCTCCCAGATTGTGGAATTCCTTTTCACGGAAAGCTAGACTGTCCTTCTGTTTTCACTGAAGGATAAAGACCTTTGTATTTAAACAGGTCTTCAGTTTTTATTTGGTTGTAGCAGAAGGATATTTCAGGGTGAAACAGGTATGGTTCCCCCTCACTTTCTTTAGACTGAGGAATTCAGGATCCTTGTCACTGTTAACTAATCTGGATTTGTCTGGGATTCTATTATCACCTTCTGGCTACCTGAATGCCCTATTCATAATAAGACAGACTGAGGCCACTTCTGCACTACACTGTTATAGTGCTATTATTCCACTTTCAACATCCTGTGGAATTCTGAGGTTTCTAGTTTACTGAGGCCAAAGAGCTCTTTGGTTGAAAATTCTAAATGCCCGTCCTAAGCTGCAAATCCCAGGATTCCATAGGATGTTGAAAGTGGAATAGTAGCATTATAACAGTGTAGTGTGGAAATGGCCTGCATTAACATCAACACTCAAGCATTATTAAATATTGGATTCTCAGGATATTTACGTGGGAAATGAGCAGAATATTTGGTAATTTTTTAGACTGCAGTGGCCCTGCCACATTCACAAGGGTTTGGGGCACAGAACCCTCACAAAAGTGGAAAAATCATGAATAGCTCCCTTCTGTGACCCCCCTCCCATTCCCCTCTGAGGCTTCTCCCTCCCCATTCCTTTGCCTCTGGCCCCAGCATTGTTGGGAGGGAGAGAGAAGACAAGATAAAAGTCTTACTAACACTTTCCCCTCAGACAGAGAAGAGCAGAGTTCTGGGGTTCTAGCTAATTCCAGTTGCCTCATAAGAAAGGAGGGGTGGGAGCAAAGAGAGCACCTGACCAATCAGCAGCCAGTACACAGCAGAATGTGCAGCCACATGACAGAGAGAACATGCTTCCAGCAGTGAGAGGGGGCTTTGCTTACCCAAAAGGGAAAAAAGTCCATTTTAAACACAAGCCTTGCAAGCCTGGGGTGATGAATGGAAGGAAATGGGGGGAGGTAACCATGTGCCTTGCAAACAGTCAATTAGTGAAGGCCAAACCTGAAAATGCGGAGGGAGGACTGTATTTATTATAGTCATTCATAGATATACAATCATATAAATTTCTGTGATGGAGCCTGGGGGTGTGGCTAGCCTGAGTGGCAGGGCAGCCCCAGCAACAGGTTGCCATGTAACCAAAGTGGCTCTGTATGAGAGAAACCCAGCCCATTTGTAAGAGGGAGGGGCTGAGGTTTGAGAGGAGAAGGTCTATATATAAGACAGAGTGACTTGGATTTTTCAGATTTCTTCAGTGATATTCACAAAGAGAGAGAGAGAGAGCTCTGGGATAGAGCCCTTCAGTCAGCCAGGGGGATTGTCTGAATAAGAGTGGTTGTCTTCTCAGAAGTCGAGAGAGAGAGAGAGAGCTGAGAGAAACCAAACCATTTTAGTTGTGTCAGAAGGTGTGACCCAGATTTGGGAATTAAGCCTTTGAGCAAAAGGGAAGCCAAAGGCCTGTGTGTGTATGAAAGTTTTGTATCTGTATACTAGGTTAAGGTATAAAAAACTGGATAAACACCTGTTTGAAGTTCTATACTGCTTGGATATACTTACAACATCCAATACCTTCCCCTGTTTGTGATTTTAATGAAGATTACATTATATTTTTCTAAATTCTGACTCAGTAGAGTACTTTCCATTAGTTCTAATCAATTAGTAATGCTCTACCACAGATCAGTAAATCATTCTGAATAAAAACTGAGAGGGTTTACCCTTTATGCACTAAGGTGATGGTTTTAAAGGGGAAAGCAGGGCTGTATGGCAGGGGCAAGGTGCTTTAGAAGACTGAGAGAAAAGCCAGCATTCAATTCTGAAAGAAGGAAAGCAGGCTTGGCCTCGACAATTCTCCTGAAAAATAAACTCAGATGTGTCAATGTCTTTGTGCTTGCTTTCACCTCATTACATTACATTGCAGGTAAGGCATCATACATTCTTTGCATTACATCATATGGCCATTAGGATGTTGGACTTTCATAAGGACTATTGACTGCTCCCAGACTGTAGAAATTTCTTCCAAGGAAGACTGATCTGGCTTCCTAATGTCTTTCTGCAGGTGGGCAAAGTTTTTTTGGGGGAGGGGGTTACTTTTCAATAGACTTTTGGCAACTGACTGGCTCCTGGGGAAAAAGCTTTCAATGAATTTTGAGGGATTTATGCTATACTTTTTGCTGACATATTCTTCAAACAGCTTTTTAATCCAATAGAGTTTTTACATTATGATGCGTTTAACTGTATTTTAACCTTGTAGCTTTTCATTCAATCTATACTGTTTTAATCAGTTTTTATCTTTACCGTTTGGTAATCTTGCTGTGATCTGCCTTGAGTCCCAGTTCTGGGAGAAAGGCAGAATATCCATCTGATCAAATGATCACTATGTACCTGTCACAGGGAAAGAGATGTCATTTGCTATTCTGCCTCAGGCAGCCAAATGTCTTGAGGCAGCCCTGTATATTTGCACTTGAGGTATCAGGTTCCTAGGATCATTGGTTTTAAAAAAGACCCCTTTCTCAGATCTCAATTTTTTCTCCTTCATTTTTGCTTCTTCTTCCTTCTCTCCAACAATGTTTCACATCTCCGTCAAGAAGATGGCAAGTTAAGAATGAAGCTACTGTCTTACTTGATCTATTTGTTAGCTAGTTAGGATGTAGGTTCCCCAGTGCATAAATGCATGCAAAGGCCATCAGTAAACTTTTCTAAGTTTGTAACCTGAAACTGCCTGCCTTGTTCTGTTTTCTCAGTCAGTTTCAGTTCAGGAAAGCCACACAGAAATCTGGGCATGGTTTTTCTGCTACTCTGCTAAAAGAAGGTTGATTCCTAACAGTTTTAGCTTTCATAGAATTTCCCAAAAACGGCTAATACCCTGAGAAACTCTAACTTCCAGCATTATGTTCCTAGAGAAAAGCTCTCACATGAAACTGTTGTTTGCACTGGGAGAAAATCCACCTTTAGGTCCAATGAAATGATATCCAAATAATTTCCCTTTGAGAATAATATCTGGGCAGAAGCATTTTTTCTATACCCCAATTTTCCATTTGCTCTTATGGGACTTTAGACAGTAAAAGTTTCCTACATGCCTTTACTCTATACATGCCGCCTGTTCAGAACTTTCCCCATTTGTTCAATCACCTACTGTAATGCATGGTGATCATTGTATTCATGTATCTAAGCAACCAGACCTTGTGACCATAGAACTTTCTAGGTGTGTCTGTGGACACATAAAAGACTTCTTCTCTCTCTTTTTTCCCCTCAGAATGGTGAGTGGCAGATGTACTGAGATGCTCCTTTACCTGAAACTTTCCTCTAGTTTGCTAGGGCTCAAGCAGTCTATGTGTATAAACTCTTAATGTTCATTTCAATGTAAGTAGTAAAGTTTTTAGTTAAGGAACATACATTCTGCCTGTCTTCCACACCTTGCTGAAGCTAGTCTTGGCAAGATCCAAGAGATTCAGTGCTTTCACTTACATACTTTCCTGAAAGAGACTGATTCTTAATTGAACCAGTCTTCATTTTTCACAGAAAAGGGGCTAACACCCTGGGAATCTACCCCTGGTCCAAAAGCTATCACAGTACATGTCACATTTTAGTATTCAAAATTCAAATGTTTCATTTCAAGTCAAATATATGATCTATTGTAGAACAAAGACGTTTTGCTTTTATGTCCTCTCTAAATGAAACATATCAGGGTAATTATTTCTGACAGAATATGTGGCCTAAGAAGGTTTTATTTTTATTTTTATGAGGACATATTTTTCCATTAAGGAAGCATTTTGTTGGCTATGACCTAGACATTTCAATCCATTACACACAAGTGAAACAAATTAAGCAAAGCACATTTTTTGATTAGGAAAGTCTGGATTAGGATTTATTTTCACTATTTAATAATTTATGTTTTCTGTAAAGGTGAGAAAATCCTCTGATTTCATATTTTTTCCCTAAGGCCAGAAGGTAAATGAGGTAGAAGCTATAGTTGTATAGTAAAGGCAGGGAATTGCATTAGGCCAAAAGGACTGATCTCACATTCTTAATGTCTAGAGGCTGTTTGAGTTTGTGTGATTGTGTGTGTTTTTAAGAAAAAGAACTCAAACAAATTTGCAGTGCCGTTTATCATTTTTCTTAAAAAAAACATGGTGCAAGCATACCTACAGGGTGTAATTAGCATTCTGTGGGTAAAAATTCATACCAAACACACGTTCACACACCTGTCTGAAAGCTTTCATGTGGCAACGTGAGCATTTGTCTTGAAAAAGAAAAATGGAAGATTTAATTGATTATGACACTGGGCGGATTTAGCCAAAGGCAAAATATAGTCAGCAAGGAAATAGGACCATGTGTAGAAACACAAGTTGTTGCAAAACAGATTGTGCCAAGAAATTTCCCCAAACCTTTCTGGAGGAAGGAGGTTCTTTGTTGGAAGCCAAAAAGTAGATTTAAAAGATGCTTCCCGCAAATGTGTCTTTCTACGATGTTGAGAGAGGGAAGGAGAGGGAGAAGAGAGAGATCGCAACTGAATTAAACAAATTTAACTGTAAGCAAAAAGAAGGAATATGCCATTATTAGAAAATAATAGTGCCAGATTGTAGAGTAACAACAAAATTTGTCCCACCCTCCCTTCAAGAATGCTGAAGTTTCTACAGTCCTCCCTTTTATCCCCACCACAACCCTGTGAAGTAAGATGAAAGAGAGTGGTCACAAACCTACCCCAGACTGACAGAGAAGAAAATGCCATCAGCATACTCCCACCCCTTCCTCTTCTATCCAGTGCAACAGACTTGCACATACAGCTCTGCATCTGGAAGAAGAGACATCCTCTTCCTTGATCTCTAGCAAAAACATGTCAGTACAGTAGAAATCCAGACTCCTCTCAGCTGTGGAACTTCAGCTGCATACTTCCTTGGTGCCCCCTGCCTTCTCTTGTGCAGTAATTGACTGTGAAGGTGTTCTGAGCAAGATCAATTATGCTGGGCAGCCACCTAAAAAGCAGATACACAGATGTAATGAAAGGTTAGATCTGTGCTTAGCACCAACTGGATTCCACACAGATGCTGGTCCAAGATAATTCTTTAAGCATTTTAGGCACTGAACCCAGTGCAACATATTGGTCCACTGTACCACATTAGCTTACTGTGATGGTAGATGTCATAAGGACAGGCACCTTGGTTCAGCTAATTGTATCAGGTGTTGAAGAAAACTGAAAGAAAGAAATTTTTCCCACCTTTAGAACCCAGAGTCATCAGATGAATCTAAATGATGAAATATTCAGGTCAGGAAAGAATGCATAATCTAAAAAGCTCTACCCTGTCCAAAAATCTGCTCCTACAGTAACTAACCAGATGCCTACAGAATAACCATACAAAGGATACAAGTTCAAGCTGATGGCCATTGCCACATCCTGTGGGAGTAAGCACCATAATTACATTCCTTTTTCTTTCATAGAATCATAAAATTGGAAGAGACCACAAAGCGCATCAAGTCCAACCCCCTGCCATGCAGGAATATATCATCAAAGCATTCCTGATTCCTGTCAAAGATGACCATCCAGCCTCTGCTTAAAAACCTCCAAAGAAAGAGATTCCATCACACTCCAAGGCAGCATACTTCACTGCCAAACAGCTCTGACCATCAGGAAGTTCTTCTTAATGTTCGGACGGAATTTCTTCTCCTGATGTTTGAAGCCATTGCTCCATCTCTAGTCTCTGGAGCAGCAGAAAACAGGCTCATTCCATCCTCCATATGACATCCCTTTAAATATTTAAACATGGCTATCATCTCACCTTCTTAACTTTCTCTTCTCTAGGCTAAACACATCCAGCTCCCTAAGCCTCTACTCACATGGCACAGTTTCCAGGCCTCCTACCATTTGGGTCACCCTCCTCTGGACACCTTCTGGCTTGTTAATACACTTCATTTTAAAAGCTTCCTCTCTTTCTTTAAATTAGCTTCTGTTTTCAGTCTAGGAGAGTTGCTGGCAGAATGGCCAGTGGTAAGTCCAGGAAAAAAATATATATATAAACAAGCAGTCCAAGGCTTCCAAACAATAAAAAGGGAAAGGAGACGATACTGCACAACATTAAAGTGCAATAGCCAGCTTATGAGAAAACAGGACAAAAAGGAAAAGAAAGACCTTCTTTAAATTAAACATTCCTTCCTTTTAGAGTTAGATTTAGGTTTATTGGATGACCCAGGGTTATAGGGGTAAAAGCTGCTTCACTCCTTCAGTTTTGTCTAACACCTTATGCAGCTGGCTGAACCTCTATGACGTATGTCCTTCATTGCATCATGCTCATGTAAACAGCTCCAAACACTTTAACTTTTCCTAAGGAGTTTTTCTGGCCACTTGAACATCCTGATTGCTCTTTTCCACACTCTTATGGTCACAACTCCTCCTTTAATTAGAAAGATAGTTTATGAGAGACATACATGCAATTTCCACATGATATATTTAGGGTAACAGCCTTAGAATTTTAATTCCACTGAAGCCTACAAAATTTGCTTCCAGGTAAACATATGCCAAACATATGAACAAGCTCATAGCATTTCTGCCATCCCATGCAGGCCTGGCAACTCAGACTACTTTCACATTTATTAAATGATACGGGTTCAGTCATTCCAATGCAGTGCTCATCCCCCCCCCCAACCCTATTTTCACAACAATTCTCTATAGTATTTTAGGCCAAGAGAAAGTGACTGGCTCAAGATCACCCACTGAGCTTTATGATCGACTAGGATTTGAATATGGGTCTCTGCAGTCCTAGTGTGATTAGAATCTAGAGATAGTGGTTTTCTTGTGCTGCTTATTTGCCGGTATGCCATTTTCAAATGTAACCATCTATAGCAAGTCGCATCGCAGCTTAGGCCATTTCCCCATCAGACTGTTATAGTGCTATTATTCCACTTGCAACATCCTATGAAATCCTGGGGTTTGCAGTTTCGGGAGGGAACAGTTGGCCCCTCCCAAAACTGCAAACCTCAGGATTCCATAGGATGTTGCAAATGGAATAATAGCACTATAACAGTCTAGTGAGGAAATGGCCTTAGTGTTGCCTGTTGAAATGTGGAACAGGGATCTTGTACCCTTAATGGCTGTGCGGATAAAGGATTTTCAGCAAATAAGCAACAGCTGCTGAAATTCCTCTTTCCACACAACCATTAAGAATATATGATCCCTGTCCCACATTTCAATAGCCAGCCTTATTGCAGCTCTACTCCTTAAATTGGTCAAAGATAGGAGATACATTTTACTCTTCAAGGAAAGCAGTGAGAGAAGTTCAGATTAATTTCAGCCTGTAAACAGATGGCTGACAACATCATACAAAAACCAGGATGCATAACAATTTTGACTGCACTTACCCCTGATCTAACTCTCTGAACCACTTCTATCACACTGACTTTCATAACTGGAACTGTATGATGACCAAGGGTCAGAATTACAAGTGAGGAAAACCCACTTTCGGTTTCATCTCTACCACAGACTCACTGCACAGTTAGTTTAGGCAAATGCTTTCTTGCAGCTTCCCCTAATCTACAAGGCTGAAATAATGCTACTGACCTGCTTTACAGGGTTGCTGTAGAATTGTAACAAGATTATACTTTTGAAGTGCTTTGAACGCTCTAAAGTATTGAATATTATTTTGATTCATACCTTGATTAACATGAAATACATTTCTCATTACCTAAATACACTTCTCATTACCTAAATCAATTTGTACAGCCTAGACAAATAGGAAAATAGACTGAGAGATGCATAGATGAAATAAGCTTTTCCTTTGCTCAGAATTATTCCAACTGATGTTCTTAGACTGCTTGCATATTGCAAATCTTTTCGCACTTTTAATGATGGTTGAAACGTAGATGCTTCTCTGTTCTGCACATTTTATTGCTGTACTTCACAGAAAAGCCACATAGTTATTGCACTGGGTCTTCATGAATCAATCTGTTCATGCTCAATTCAAGTTGCAGTAAAACAAGCCTGCATCATATGTTAACAATTGTGGGTTAGATGTATAAAAGCATGACACATTGTTTGCATTGGTTTCCTAAGTATTTTATTCCTGCTGAGTTCACCTACAATAAAACTTCTTTTCTCTCTGAAATTCATTAAGGACTTGTCTCTCTCCACAGATAGGGAAGAGTTTCCGGCTTAAATTCTGAAAATGTCTTCTTTCAAAGGATCAATATGGCATTTAAATCTGCTATGTTCTTAGCCCATCATCCTAGGAACAAATCAAGAGATGACTCCAGTTTTGTTTTTGGCAGATAAATATGTATCACCATATGACTGTTTTAAAATTCTGGGGGAAAGAATGGAGAGCCTCCTTCTCAGAAATTCTCATATAGGCCTTTCTTTCCACACTGGGGCAGGGGATGCAGAGAAATCAGGGGATGGAGAGAAGGAAAGAGGATTGATAGCTTCTCTATGTGTACATCTGCACATGACTCCTAATTCCCATACGGCCTTTAGAACTGAAATTATTGTCTCTCCCCATTATACAGAGAAGCTGAAGGATCCTATGTCCAAAGCAAATGCACTGAAACGTTTCTAATTTTCTAAATACTCTGGAGAGAGGGGATGATCAAGATGTTAGATTCATTGACTTCAAAGAATCCTAAATATATCTGTTGTTGTATGTCTTCTAGTTGTTTCTGACTTATTGTGACCCTAAGGTGAACCTATCATGGGGTTTTCTGGGACTGAAAGTATGTGACATGCTTAAAGTCACCCAATGGGTTTCCACAGCTGGGCAAGGAATCAAAGCTGGTCTCCAGGCAGAAGCATATTTAGGGTAGGTCAACTGGGGTGCGTGCCCTGGTTGGCAATGCCAGGAGGGGGGCAAAAAAGAGGATCCCTCCCGCCTGGCCTGCCCGCCACCACACCGCCCCTGCTCACCACTACTCACCCTGCCCCCGCTTGCCCCACGACTTGCCCTGCCCCTGCCAGGGTCTTTCCTAGACCAGTGTGGTGGTGGGAGCAATGGCAGCATCAGCAGCACCTAGAAGCACAACTTCAGTGCTTGCTCTAGGCACTGTTGAGCCTCAGTACACCACTATCTCCAGGGTTGTAGTCCAACTTTCAAACCATGCTGGATTAGCTAGATGCAACTAGGCTAGCAGAAGGGCACTTTTTCATCCTGTCCCTACAGCAGCTCTTTTGGCCCCTGAAAACATGGCACAAAGCATCCAGGAAACCCACTGAATGGAGAGAGCTGTGGCGAAGTGGGGAGGAAGGTTGCTGAAAATGGTATGGTACCACTTTCTGTGAGCAGAGCTCTTATATCGACAGAAGACAAATCCTCTACCCCACTCAGTTAAAGTGAGGCAAGATAAGTTGAGCTGAGGCAGAAACAGAAAATTTACTAATAAAGGGTTAACATGTTTAGTTAATTATGAATAAGCAGAAAAATCTAATTCAATTGTGTTTAGACTAGAAGTGGGACAATTTAAGTATTATGTTTATATTTAGTTGCCATTTAAATTTAAATTAAAAGCCTGCATTGGAAACCCCACTAGAATGAAAGTGAAAAATACCGCTAGTTATTTTACTCAAATTTTTCCCCCACTTGTCCTTATCTTGGTCTTGGGAGAGATGGAAACATCTACCACAGCTACTCCATCCATGCTTTTCTCTTGCTTTGGGTTTTGTCCACCTTATAATCTCCTCTCTCTAACTTTCCTCTTTCTTTAGCTTACTGATTTCTACATGGATCCCAAAAAAAGTCACATGGGTAAAAACTGCAAAACCAAGATTTCTGGGACAGATGAGGAATCTCTATGAATTGTTTAGTTTGAACACAAGAAGACCATTTGGATGCAAAGAAGATGAGCCTACTACTCTTACTATCTGTTCACTTAAAATCTTTTAACCTTAGAATTCACTGAACTATCTTATTCTAATCATGAATAAAAAATAAGCAAAGATTCCTGTGAACTATTTGCATTTATTAAAGAGCCATCTGGGAAATGTAAAATTTGTTGACTTTTCTTCAACATAGCTTTTCATACATTAACAATTAAATTAATAACTTGATTTATAATTTAATTCTTGAATTAATTAAGTTAATGAAGAAAGTCCAACTAATTTTATAAAATAGATTCAGGAAGTTATCCTTATTGTTAGAATAGCCTAAATTAATTGACGACTTAATTGGTTTTTAATTAGTTTGTTCCTATCACTAGATCAGATGAAACAATCATGATAGGCCTATAATGGCTCGGTGACTCCACAAGTCACTACCACTTGAAGCTGCAGCCATTGCATTGTGAAGATTTGGCCCAAAGAGCACATGAAGCCCTAAGATTCCAAGCGAGATATTTTTACCTTCCTCAGCTATTCATTATTTCTAAATATGCCCTCTGGTATTCTTTATCAACTACTGGTTAAGTATACTTCACTAATTAACCCCTCCTGACCTGACCCAGTTCCCAAGCTTAACAGAAACATCATTCACCCATGCTCTGACAGCTGGCAGAATGGACCTTCTTCTCCTTGTGCAACTGATGGCCAGTAAATTTGGTTGGGGGAGGGAGTTATAACTGTGGCATTAGTATCAAAATCTTGACTAAGTAGCAATTATCAATATAAAACAGTTATCTAGATTTAATCATCCGTAACTGTTCTGTATTTACGTTTGCTACTTAGTCACAGTTTTGACAGCATTGCCACAATCCTAACTGCATCCCCAACCTAATTTTTACCAGGCATCAGATACACGGGGAAAAGGAGGTCTGTTGTGCCAGGATTAGAGCGCAGGTAGGTGATGTTTCGGTCACATTTGGGGGTGGGGATCAGTCCAGGAGAGGTTATTAACTTAAAAAATTCTCCTGATCTGACCCCCAACCCCAAACTTGACAGAACTATATTATACTTCACTAGGTAACTGATAGAGAATATCACTGTGTGTCTTCAAGTCATTTCTGACTTATGGCAACCCTAGGGCAAACCTACCACAGGGTTTTCTGGGGGCTGAGAGTACTGTGACGTGGCCAAGGTCACCCAATGGGTTTCCATGGCCAAGTGGGGAATGAAATCCTGGCTTCCAGGGCAGTAGTGCAACGCTCAAACTACTACACCACACCGGCTCTCAAAGTCAGTGTTAGCAGGCATTTATGCACTAAGTCTGTATCCTTAACTGAAAATAAGTGGGCTTCTTTCTTCTACTGGACATTTCCTCAAGACCACAGATGGCCATGGTGAGGCCCTGTGTGGCCATCAAGGGTATTTTTCTGACCCTTGGCCCATTGTTTTTCTGGCCAAAGAAAGTATCCAGGAGCAGTATTCAAGAGCAGCTATATAACCTTTTAATGGGTTGCAGCTCCCCTCAACACTGATTACCATCAAAAATACCTGTTGTTCAAAATTGGAAGTGGAATTCCAGCTGCTGCTTCTTTTTCACTCTTGATTTTTTGGCATCTCTAACAGTCCACATCACTGCTGGAAAGTCCAGTGGCAGAAAACCAGCCCCCAGATTCACTGCAGTTCCCTCTAGATCTAACGTTTTTCCCTGTGTGTATGCACATGTTATGTATATCCACCTTTCTACCAGATCTTGGTGCCAAGTAACTATTTCCATTCATAGAAATGAGCACATTGTCCAGTTTTACATTTGTTACTTACATGCTCAAATAAGCAGCTTCTGGAACTGTCTCACAGTAAGCAAACCAAGAGAAATCCATAATTCATATTCTGCATAAATCATTTTATGACACAATGTTCCTCAAACAATCAAGAGACTGTAGGTAACTGTCCTGAAGGAGGCTGAACTCAAATTAATTCTTGTGGATTGGTATCCAACCCAATGTTCTTCCCTAGAGTCAACTCACATAAACATAACATTAGAGACTTTATCACAGAAATAAAAGAATTCATTACAGCCCACCAGACTGAAAGAGTTAATACATACAATTTTGTATGTACGAGAGTAGCGATACACAAGGGAATGATAAAGGCATAAAAATATTAATGATTTAGAGCTGATTGTCCTGTCCAAGCCAGAAAACCTGCTATTTTATGGATATGAGTTCAGCTGTGTTCTCAGCATACCAAGCAGAAAGAAGAGGTGGGTGGAGAGGGGGGAGTACATCTAGGTTTTAGCAGCTTATAAAAGCAACCAGTGGTGAGGAAAAAAATAACACATTTTTGACTAGCTTCAAATGCATTTTGCACCTCTGGTTTTGAAATCTACAGCCCAATTACCTGTTTACTTGGTGGTGGTGAATAGTGCTCCAGATCATTATTTGCTTGTTAGTTGAAAGAGCCAACAAGAACGGCAGCCCAAAGGTAGCCATGCATCTAATCACTGCCAGATGACAGGGCACACTCTGATGGTGAAACCAGGCTTTATAGTTCCAGTGCACTAGGCAAGATTCAACAGTCATCCAGGTCCAATTAGGTCTTTGTAACAGTATATGCCTGGCCCAAAGGCTTCCTTTGTGAGTTCACACTGAGTTCCTTTACATGTTTAAATAATAATTTACTTACCATTACAGTTCAACATCTCTCATTTTGGTTTAAAACAGCAACATCAGAAGAGCAAAGAAATAAACACATAGACTGGATTTATGTGTCTTGATAAGCAGAGTTTAGAAGCAACACATTATAAGTAATGATGTCACCTGTAATGTGTAATTTGTGGGGTAAAAGGGCACAAGAATGCTATTTAAAAAACCATAACTGATAATGTTATGTTTATCGTCACTTGTGATTCCTAAAACATTGCTTTTGCGGGGTCATTTGGGCAGATTTGGGGCCACACTGAACAACTCTGCACTTCTCCGCTGCTTTCAGACGTCAGCCCCAATATAACATATAACATTGCCAGATTCTGTGCAGTTGTGGTTAAAATTTGTCAGGCATGGACCTCCACAGAAGACTAGTACTAACCTTGTCTGTTATATTGGAGCTGTATAGCCTGAAGGGATGTTTTTAAATGCTGTTTTTAACTTGTGTTTTTTTTTCCCTTTTATTACCTTCTTTTATTCTGTATCTTCTTTTTACCTGTACTGATCTGTGACCGTAATAAAGATTCTATTCTATTCTATTCTATTCTATTCTATTCTATTCTATTCTATTCTTGCTTTTGTGGGGTCATTTGGGCAGATTTGGGGCCATTTTTGTATTTTTAAAAGAGTAATGTACATACCAACTCATTTGAAATGTAGTGCTAGAGAGGAGTTCTGCAGATACCATGAAGTACTAAAAAGACAAATAAATGGCTCCTAGAGCAAATCAAGCCTGAACTTTCTCTAGAAGCCAAGACGACAATATGTATGTTGGACATACCATGAGAACGCATGACTCCCTAGAAAAGACAACAATGCTTGGTGAAGCAGAAGGCAATGAGAGAAGAAGAAGACTGCATTACAGATGGATGGATGCAATCAAGGAAGACCTGAGCAGACCTGTTGACGATGGGGTGATTTGAAGGTCCCTCTTTTATAGGGTTGCCATAAATCAACATCAACTTGACAGCAGTTAACAACAACAACAATTTACAACTAAAAAGAATGTGTTAGTAACAACTTTCATTTGTGGTTTGCCTTCTATGACATCCAAACTCAGCATAAGCCAGCTCTCCCTCTTGTCTTTCCTACAACAACCCATGGTTTGTTGTAGGGCTATTTCTCCAGTTTGCTGGGCAGTATGCATTTGCATACGGGCTCATCCATAACAATCCAGAATCATTTAGAACTGTGGCATCTGAGGTCCACAAAGCTGCAAAGGCCAGGATCCCATTGGTGACTTACACACACATGGGTCCAGCTTAAGTCCTCCTTTAGATGGGCTGCAGAGAAGTATATGCTTGCCTTCACACTTCATCTAAAACCTGCTGGATCAGGTCAGGAAAGGTTAATTAGTGAAGTATACTTAACCAAGTAGTTGACAGAGAATACTGATGAACATATCTAGAAATAAAGAATAGCTGAGGAAGGTGAAAGTATCTCACTTGGAATCTTAACAAGACAGGGCCAAAGTAGGACTTCATGTGCTCTTTGGGCAAAATCTTCACGATGATATGGCTGCAGCTTCAAGTGGTAGTGATTTGAGGAGTGACTGAGCCATCACAGGCCTATCATGACAAAGTTAACTTCTATCATCTCAACTGACCTAGTGATAGGACCAAACTAATTAAAATCAACAAAATCGTCAATTAATTTAGGCTTTTCCAATAAAAAGGGTAACTTCTTGAGTCTATTTTATAAACTTAAGTTGGACTTTCTTCATTAACTTAATTGACTTAAGGAAAAAAGGATTCTTTCTACACTGAAGAAGAAACTAGATCTTGCAATTGTTTCATAGGTTTTTTGAAGGGCATCCTCCCATATCCCTGTGAAAATATGTAGCTTCCCTTGCTTCACTTAAATATACTGCACTGTAATGAACTTATACAATGATGCTTTCATTATAAGACATCATTGCTTGGGTGCAATGATGTCTTTATGCTAGTGGAATTAGCTTCCAAGTAAATGTATAAAGCTTTTGGTTTGTCATGATACCTCCCATAGCATCAGCTTATAGGAGTTTTTTTTAAACGTCCTTTTCTATATGTTACCACCAAGCTTGAAGCATTTCTTCTTTCAAACATACCAGCCACTGTGGTCTGGTATTCATTTGCTTGCAAGTTGCTTCCATACTCTGTGGCTATGAACTCATAAAGGCTAATATTTTCATAAAGGAAGTCAAGTATCAAGGATCATGCTGACTAACAAACAGCTAATGAGTCTTTTCCATGTTTCAAGAAGTTACCAGGAAAAGAAGATTTACTGCAGTTCAAATTCCAGGTCAACATATCTGAATACTTGTGAAACAAGAAGTATTATTTACTCATTGTGGTATAGACAGATAGTGTGGTGTAGTGGTTTGAGCATGGAGACTAGGATGTGAAACCCCGATCACCCATGGAAGCCTACCAGCTGACCTTGGGCAAGTCACACTCTCTCAGCCTCAGAAGAAAGCAAAGGCAAACCTCCTCTGACTAAATCATGCTTATGATCCTACGGTTGCTATAAGTAAAAAATGACTTGAAGATACACAACAAAAACAACAAAGTTGTCTTATATAGGTGTCCTTCAGATATGTTTAGAAATAGGTTTCCCCTGTATATTCTTTTCATGATCCATCAAAAATACCTATACGTGACATTTCTCAACATACATATGTTTGTATGTAAAACTAGTCTCAATATCCAATTGGGCATATATTGTGGAATAGTTGTCTCATGCAGAGCTTGTAAAAGCTACTTGTTTGGACTACTTCCCACTACTGGCAGAGCAATTCTGGAAGTTGAAATTATAGCCCAGTCCAGTAATTTTCCAAAATTCTGCTCTCATGCACCCAGGTTATTTCTTTCTCATCCAGTTATCTGAGCACTAGACTACATGTTCCATTAAACATATAGTTTGTCCTTGAGCATTTAAAAGAACAGTAGCTTAGATTAGAATCCATGGCAGAATTGATAGGAGTTTTACTCTTCTCTCATGATTCTATCCATACAAAATTTGGAAGAAGAATAATTTCCCTTGTTGAGTAAATAGCAATGCCAGGAGTCAAGGATCATGGTATGGTGGGAGCAAAGACTAATTCCTCACCATGCTCAAAATCCAGATCCAGACCCAACCAAAATATGAATGTGTTTTAAGTCTTCAAGGTAAATCATGTATTTTATATGACACACATTGATGAATCCTACGTCGTACAGGAGGTGCATAAACCATGACAGTGTGCTTCTGGATTTCCAGCTAGTCTTTTCTCAGGCCATTTCTGTAGTAGATCGTTACAGCGCTATTATTCCACTTGCAACAGTCGGCCTCTCCCGAAACTGAAAACCCCAGGATTCCATAGGATGTTGCAAGTGGAATAATAGCACTGTAACGATCTACTGCAGAAATGACCTCAGTTTCAGAACTGCAGCCTGATGTTGTCCAAGTGTCTACTGTCCACCCACTCTTGCCAATAAATAACTGTGGCAATATATTCCAGATCCTGACATTGCACAAAGAGGTGTGGAATACCAACTTCCTCAACTTCCAACAGAGACATATGACCAAAAAAACCCCAAGGTGGTGCGAAAATATGCTACCAAAAGGACTACAATAATACTTTAATGTAATTTATTAAACAATAAGCTCACTGCCCAAAGGTCCACCCAAATGGGTTGTAACTTAATTATCTCTGCTTTGAAAGTCAGTTTGTTTGGTACTAGCTGTTGTTTGACATCAAACTGGCTGTGGCATACGCCAGCCCTATGAAGGAGAGACTTCCATGAGCCCCAATCTCAACTGCCCTGTTGAGGTCTTGGAGACTCAGGACCACAGCTTTATATATTGAATCAATCCATCTGTAGTATAGTTCTCCTCCTTTCCTCCTGCCCTCCACATTACTGAGCATTCTCATCTTTTCCAGTGGGTCACACCATCTCAGAGAGCCAGAGTGGTGTAGAAGTTTGAGCACTGGACTGTGACTGGAGACCAGGGCACCTTCCGCCCCTCCCTAAACTGCAAACCCCAGGATTCCATAGGATGCTGAAAGTGGAATAATAGCACTATAACAGGCTAGTGAAGAAATGGTCCAGGATTCAAATTCCTGTTCAGCCACGGAAACCCACTGAGGGATCTTGGGAAAGTCACATTCTCTCAACCTCAGAGGAAGATGAAGGCAACCCCCTTCCCCCCAGAAGAAATCTTGCTAAGAAATCCCAACGATAAGTTTGCCTTAGGGTTGCAATAAATCAGAAATGACTCAAAGGCATATAACAACATGCCATCTCATTGTATATCCAAAGTGCAAAACTAAAATTTTAAGATATAATAGCACTACCCCTCTGATGAAAATGAGAGGGAAATAGCACCAGATTCAGATATTTCAACTTTGTTATGAATTATGATCAGAACTGGCCCAATAATGTTCACTGCCTGAGGTGAAGGGCAAGATTGAGCCTTTTCCTCTATGCTACATAGAGAACTGACTGGCCATGCTAGCTGGAAGTTCTGCAAGCTGTAAACCAAAAATAAAAGGGATGTTCCCAAACTCTGGGCCTGTAATGCAGATGTTTTGGTATGTCTTTGTTTTGTAGGGCAGGAAGAGGCAGAGCTAGCAGAAGCCTGAAGGGTAGCTTCTTCTCTTGAAAATAGTTTGAAACACAATGTGATGAATTTCCTATCAGATTTTTGTGAATGGATCTTTCATCTTAAGGTAGAGTGGACAACTTGTAAGTTACAGTCTACAGGTGGCTTTCCTACCTGTTTATGCAGCTCCCACACACCATCACAGAACACTCCCGAGGGGGAAAAAGTATTTTTGTTCAAAGGTAAGAATCAGCACTTTTGAAGCCTCCAATCACAGCAATTCTCCTCTAAAAAAATGGCATAGAGAGTTAGGCTTTTCTTGTTTTCATCCCAACTCCACCTTAAAAAAAAAAATCCAAGCATTCTGCTTTTGGAGGCATGGAAGCAGAAAATATATATACATTGATACACATATTAGAGGAGTGCATACTGAGCGATGTTCTGTATACATGAAAAGTGGCTCCTAAGTCCACCCTAAGTCAATCATTGGTCAGAATCTTGGATTTCACAAAGGAATGTTGGTAGGTTAACATGTTCAGGTAATAACTTTGGCCTCTTCTCCTCCAAAGTCTAAAAGCAGCCACTGAGAAGACTGTCTCTCATCTAATGTCCCAGGGAAGGTGCTGTAACTGAGAGAAGATCAACTCCAGAAGATCTCAAAGCCCAGGCAGTCTCATATAGGAAGACACAATTCTTCCTATAATGCAGCCCCAAGCCACACGTTAGAAAGACATTAATGTTATGCACTTGAAGTTTCCTTGGTCCCGCACAAAAAGAACAAACCAAACAGGAAATCACTGACGGCTACAGCCAAAGTTCTGCGGTCAACTGCTGGTCCCAGCTAAAAGAAGTCTCACTGAATCAATCAGAACTTGATAAATCAACAGTTCTGTACATTTCCAGTGATCCAGTGGGTCACCTCTAATTGGTATTAACACATGGATTTAGGACAGGGATGGAAATCATGCAGCTTTCCAGATGTGATTAGATGACCACTCCCAATATCCCTCATGATTGACTAGGGCAGATAAGAGTCGCAAACAACATCTAGAGAGCCTCACAATTCCCACCTCTAATATTTGCCAGGGTGAAAGTTTTTCCAGGACCAGGGGACATGAAGATGGTAAGAAAATGGTCTCAGAAATATTGTTGCCCTTGCTCTCAGACTTGGCAATACCAAAAGAGCAGGCTTTAGAAAGGAGTGGTTAGCTTTAGTCATGATTTCAACAAGTAACCCAAGGTCCTCTTCCTTCAAAGAGAGGTGAGTTTTCCTGGAATAGATGAGCAGTGGAAGTGTGGTCACAGTCCAAAATACAGGTTCAAGGGATTAAGTTCTGTTGGATGGTTTAGGACTGTACCATGAATGACAGAAGAGAAGAATTGCAGTTAGACAGTAACCGTTTGTTAACCTAGAAGACCTGCCTTATTGACTCACATCTCAGTCTGCAGTAAATTCTCACACAAGGGAAGCTTTTTACACCTGGAAAGATTCTGAGAGAAGGTCTATTTATTCAATTAAGGGAATCCTTACTTGAAAGAAGGTTTGTATTTGCGGGGACATCTTGAGGGAAGGTCTTTGCTTACCTGAAAAATCTTGCTTAGGAAACTGATACTCTTCTATGAGAGTAAATTGTTTCCTTGCAATGGTGACTTTCAAAGCAGAGTCAAAGGTTAATGTTGTCACTCCATGGCTTAGAACAGAAGTGAAAGAAGCTTTAGAATATCACCTTGTTTTATTTTAATAAACAGATTCAATAAATCAAATACGAGGTTATTCAGTGAAGGCCAAATCATCCCTATTTGACCAGACAAAACTCATAAACATCAGTAAAAACAACATACTATGGATCCATGCTATTAAAAACCCTTGCAGTCAGTACCTAAAGGTTTGTTGGAAGGAACAGAGAAATTTATACTAGTTGATGGAAGGACTGGAGGGAAGGAGACACCCTAGCCTTCTTAGGGAAGGAAATGCAGAGTTACTTTTGGGACTGCAATGCCTACCATGCCAGAGACAGAATGGCCAGTGAACATCTCCCATAATACCCAATCAGTATGTCACTGCTGACTAAGGCACTGCAGGAGCTGGAATCTATACGAAGAACCTCTCCCAGGCTCTGATAACACCACAGTCAAATGGTAATTCTGCCTGTCATTCTGTTCTTATTACTTAAGAAGTCCCAGAGTAGAGGAGTGAGGGTGAGACATACACAATTATATCTGTCTTCTTTAAGCTTTCAGCTCCTCAGGGCTGCTTCAACTTACAGTTGGATGCTTTTCCCCACCATTCTCAAAACATACCAACAGGAGACTAAGGGGAGGATTCTCAGCCCAGGCTTAAGCTAGTGAAGTACAGCTACTCCAAAAAGCCATGAAACTCTTCTAAGTCTGCGTATTTGGTGCATGCTGTGCTGTTACTGCCTGTGTTACACCGAGAGAGGGCGCCACAGCCCGTTGATCTTCTATTTTAGGATGCCTAAGAAAGGGGAAATTTCAGCAGCGTTTTCAAGAGAATTTGTGTAAAGACCTCAAGAACCAAGCATCTAGATCAGAAAAGGTTTCAGAGCAAGTCAAAAGGAGTGTGGGGCACTGGAAGAAATCCCTATTCTTTTCAAAAAAGGATTCCTGTTTTGGAAAAAAAAGGGAATTTAAAATTCTTGAGACTTCAGATCTATCTCAGAAAGGGTATGATATATTAATTTCTGAATGAGGTGTTTTACGGTTTTTGTTTTTGTTTTCTTTAATTGTGGGTGGTCTGGGCCTTTATATACCCCTCCCATGTATATCAGAATAAAACCTGAAACATGAACCATTATGTGAACATGTCCCTTAAACTTAATCTAGAACAGACTTGGGGGTGATTCAAATGATCATTTCAGAATATGGTTTGAAAGAAGAACATCAGAAGTCTCCAGTCTTATTTTAGACCACTGTAATTTTTGGGAAGGTTTTCTGAGCACTCTCACAGAATAGTTGCCATGGTGGATGGGACTTTCCAGTTCATAAAATGGCTTCTATGTGGCTGTGGCCAATCACAGAATACCCATTTCTCGGGAGACAAAATGGTAAGTGTAAAAGACACATAATTTGTCCAAGACATAAGTGACAGGCAGAAGCTAGGTGGAAGTCTGAGCTGCAAAATGCTCTTTTGAACCCACAAGTGTTTTGTGATTGTTTTTCTCCAACACCTATTTCATAATTGTGAGAAAATGCTTCTCTGCTAAGCATTCTCTTTAATCCACTTCATCCATTTGCTCTTAAAGCAATAGGAACCTAGACAGCAAGGGTTTCCTATATGCTTCTAGAATGTTTCCCATTTGTAGTCACTCATCGTGGGGATGTGTGACCAGAGGGTCACATCCTCTGTGTTTGCAGACACATAAAAGATTCCTCCCTAGTTTTCTTCTCCCCCTCTTTTTCCCTCCTCAAGCTCTGCTGAGCTGCTCCTCTTCTTGAGACTTTCCTGTAGTTAGCCAGGGCACAG
Source organism: Cyclura pinguis (assembly GCA_030412105.1). Lineage (NCBI taxonomy): Eukaryota > Metazoa > Chordata > Lepidosauria > Squamata > Iguanidae > Cyclura > Cyclura pinguis. Next base: position 344,551,558 of record CM059599.1, read on the forward strand.
GTTACATGTCTATATGTTTGAATGCACCTTTACATGTAATTAGTAAAGTTTTTAGCTATGAACCTTGCATATTACCTTACTTTGTTAAAAGTAGTCTCAGAGAGTCCCAAGAGATTCAGGACTTCCACTTGCTAAAGGAGACTGAATCATAATTGAACCAGTCTCCATCTCTCCCAGAAAAGGGATTAACACCCTGGGAATTTACCTCTAATCCAACAACAATGTATGTAACATGAGCAGAAAACAAACACAAAACAAAACAAAAAAATGAGGCACAGACAAGTAATTTGGCAGAGAAACTGAGAGCAAGAGAAAAATGTGCTCTGCATCCAAAACATCAAATCACATAGGAGAATACCCATTTCATCATTGGTAGCTGGTAGTTTGCATGACAGTGGAGTGGTGAATCAAGCCCAAATTTTAGTCCAAAGAAATCCAAGGTGCTGAACGCTGTTCCCAAAATAGGCTTAGAACCTTGGATAATTTGAACTAAACTCAGCATAGATTCACTGCTGCATTGATATGGAAACCATTGGCTGCTGTTGCATTTCACTAAAGGCAAACCAGTGCTGCTTAGAGAAAAATACATCACAGACAGGCTAAGTAAATAAATAAATACATATGGGGGGCGTACTGACTCACACAAACACCAGGCGAAACACTCAGAAAGAGAGAGAAAATTCAGCAAGACACATACACAGAAACCAACAAACCAGTTAGTGGGCACACATCAAACCACAAACATTGGCCAATGCGCACACACACACATGTATATATACATGTATGACACACCCTTATTCCCCATCATGCTCTCTAGCTCCCCTGGGTGTTCCCTAATTTTCGTCCTTTTTCTGGGTAATTAGGAACACTTAAGACCAAATGGATAATAGCCATTTTTATTTTCTAAAAATGCCTTTGGAACTCATGTAGGACCCATTGGCATTCTTGGAAATGAAGATGGCACTGGAGGTCAGTGCTAGCCTTTGCCACGTGTCTCCCCTTCCTCCTCCTTCTCTTCTTTTTCCTTACACATATCTCCCCATGGATAAAGGTGGGGAACAACAAATTATACAGGTAGCATCAGTTAAAAGAGTATATAAAATCAAAACAAAATAAGTCAATAATCTGGATAGGCCTGGTCTTTACTGTTGTTTTAAACACAGTCAGCATATCCAGTGGATGAATTTACTCTGGTAAGTCATCTGGGCAGCCAAGGAAAGTGTCCTCTGGGTAACAATGGTTAGTCTAATTTTGGCTGACTGAAGTGGATGTCCTCCTTGAGGACCTGAGTCTACAGAACAGATTATATGATAGAAGGCAATGCTGTAGGTAACTTGGACCCAGACCATGTAGGGCTTTATAGTAACAGTAAACATATTGTACCATGTCCAGAAAATAACTGGCAGTCAGTAGAGTGATTTTATTATTGGTATAATACAAGGACTTCTAGATGTTCCAGTTACCAATCTGGCTGCCATGTTTTGAACTAACTGAAGTTTCCAAACTTGATACAGAGGTAACCCAATGTACAGTGCATTGCAAAAGTCCAGCCTTGAGGTTACTAAGCATATTCACTGCTATCTTTAGATCATCCAGTTCTAGGAAGCAATGCAGCAGACATAACAGCTGAAGCTGATAGCAAGCGGTTATTAAAATTTTAAATAAATAAAAATCAGGACATGCGGGGAAATTGACACCAACAGAGGTATCTGCAGACAAACTGGAATCCATGGGCCCTATAGCTATTGGAAATGGAGGAATAAAACATGCAATCAAATCTTGGAAGAAACGTGTTTGCCTTAATCCTGTTGGTAGTCCCAACCAGAGCAGACCCCTTGAAAAAACTGTTGAATGATGAAATGAGTCAACACATACAGATAAATTTCATTAATTCAATGGATCTACTCTAGTTGAGATTGCCAATAGGAATGAGGCCAGAATAAGTAACAGAATTACCTGTAAAGCATTAATTTTTGTATAACGAGGGCACAATTTTTTAAAACTATAATGACTGGTAACGCTCCTACTTTTTCACACAACCAGTAATATTTATTTGCTAATCCTATACTGTTGTTGGGGGGGGGGGTTCCTTTTGGAGTATTCTTTCAATTTTTACCCTTATTCACTGGGATGTGACTTTTTTGCTCCCCGCAGGCACATGGGGTTGCAAAATTGCAGAAATGCAGAACCAGATCTACAAGATAGGCATTTAATAACATTGACTCCTCCAGAAGTGTAAACCATTTCTCCAGATTTCAGGCATTTGTCATGTACTGGGGGGGGAGGGAGACAAAAATTGTTCCAATACATTTATTGCCGGGGGGGGAAGCAATTGGACTGCTTTTTTGTCCCAGCAAATGTAATGCACTGTAAGGTAATGGCACCAAGAAGAAGATTGTGCCATTTTCAGCAAGCAATGATATTGAGAAGCAGAAGCAACATGTTCTTTCTGTCAGTGTCTTTCAAGGTAGGAGGTGTATTTTGGAATTCAGTGCTATCAAGAAATACAAGAGATGTAAAATTAACCCTAACATCAATACATTCGATTTGCACTGGGGTCAGAAAATACCCCAGACTTCACTTAATGCAAGTTTTTTTTAAAAAAAAATAACCTGAATCAGGGTTAAGGGAATTTTTTTAAAAAAATAATAATTAAGAAGTCACTTTAAAATAACATGAGTAAAGTTATATAAAGAAGGAAGGAAGGGAGGGAGGGAGGGAGGGAGGAAGGCAGACAGACAGACAGACAGAAAAGGTATTTTTTTAAAAAGTTCCAGTTTCTAAGGTTAATGTCGTACATTCACTGGCTCTACCAGAACCAAAATCAGAATGAAGACACAAAGGCCATGGACCTGTTTAGTCAGGCACACCTATCACCAGCCCCAGGACTCATTGTATTATTGCAGCAGCTGCTGCAATGGCTGCTTCATTGGGAAATGGGCACATAGCCAGATGTTTCTCTAATCACTTCCATTCTCCACTAGCAAAGGAATGGCCATGGAGGATGACTACTGCAACAACACAGTGAATATTATGAATGGGGGCTTAGTCATTGCACAAGCAAGTGGGGAATACCAATCACTGCAAAAAACAAAACAAAACCATATTCAAGCATGAGGTGGAATTAAGCTTGCACATGTCGCTTACAGGATGCCAGCTCAAATGAAACCACCCAGGGACTACACAGGTATATATACTCTGTCTCATTTCCATGCCACCAGATCCTCTGAAGATGCCAGCCACAGATGCCGGTGAAATGTCAGCAGCAAATACTAATAGAACACAGCCTCAAAGCCCAGAAAATCCACAACAACCTATCAAATAAAACCGATGGCTAGAGTTCTGTTGGTGCACTAGGCCACTAGTTGCACTTTTTCTAAAGTCACAGGCAAAATCTGCTAGCTCTGAGCAGCCTATTTCACCAGTGCCTTCCTTCCTCCTGCTGTCATTGGTATACTGCTTGGGCTTGTACATTGTGTTCTTCAAGGGCTGGGCTTATGAAACATTAGCCTAGGATTGGACTAGAGGCTTAGTTCCTTTTGTGACAAGGGCTTGGTCAGTGCGCAACTTGCAACACAAAAGAAATGAATACACAGTATATATATAAGGTGATGCAATGAAACAAGGCTGCAGAGCAAAACTTCTAAGTATTGGAACTCCCTCCTTTGCTGTCCTGTCATCAACTGAAAACTTTTCTAAGCTTCTAAAACATTTTAGGAATTGACTGCATAGGTTTTGAATGATATTCTGTTCTGCTGATTTTTTATCTTTTGTTTTTTAAGGGATTTGTTTTAAAGAGTTTTAATTCCATGTAATGCTTAGTTGTATTTTAACAGTACAATTTCTTCCAAATTTGAAAGAAAGGCAGAATCTAAGTAACATCAGCAACAATAACTTTTAAAATGTTTTCCTCTGTAGATATTTTAAACTTCTGTAAGCCACATTGAATCCTAAGCCTGAGTAAAAAGGTTGGATGTAGATGAGTTCTAACCATCCTCACCTTCATCTAATCAGATCTGCCCAATGTTCTTTAGACGTACAATGAGAATATACCTGTTAATGTAAAAATACAAAATCTTGCATATTTTGAAATTGATTGGTTTGTGTGCCTTCTGTTGAAAAGTTTATATGCCTCATATTTGGGAATTCATTGTTCTTTATATATAGATGTGGGGCCCGTTTTCACATAATGTTATTTACTCTACCTTGGGATTTATTGTGGATAAAAATCAGCCAATAGATTTTTTTAAAAGGCAACTGGCAAATGCCCTGCTATATTTGTTGATTAGTATCAAGGGAATGGGTGCTGCGTTTAAAGTCCAACATTCAAGTGACTTAGTTGAGTGCCTACATGTCAGTTTGTGAGATTGGCTCTATTTCTAGGAGAAGATGTTTTTCTCAAGTTCAACTAGAAGTGAGTAAAGAAAGATGTCCTTTTTCAGAGCCTTCCATCCTGCCCACAGTGCATGTGACCCATTAAAATCTGCCAAGCACCAGGAAAATAAGGCTTTTTATAAAGCCATCCATTGACAGCAGTGGGAGTCTAATCGTTGGGGCAAATAGTTTTGGAAGATTAATTTTTGGCAACTCCCAAAATTCTCAGAACCAATTTCTCAGGTTCTGATTGGCTGGGTGGGGCATTTCTGGGAATAGTAATCTGAAAGATAACTCCCCAGAACTCTGTTGCACCATCCATCTTTCTGTTGTGTGTTCTATGTAACAGTAGAGAATAAGGAAGAGGCTTTGGTCCATCCAAGTTTTGTCTTAGACCCCCCCTCCCGACACACAATGCTGACTGATGTCATTCAAAGGTCATCTAGGAGGGAATGCAGCTGTTAGGATAAAGGATTCCCTGCCCTTGACATGTGTGGACCTTCTCTATGGAGTTGATTTTCCCATCTCCTGAGAGCAAAAGAAATGGGAAAAGAATTCTTCCTTACAGATCAGGGGAGAAATGTGACCCTGAGACAAACACCCTTCTAAGGGCCTTTCCGCACTACACTGTTATAGTGCTATTATTCCACTTTCAACATCCTGTGGAATTCGGGGGTTTGTAGTTTACTGAGGCCAAAGAGCTCTCTGGCTGAGAATTCTAAATGCCCCTCCCTAAACTGCAAACCCCAAGATTCCACAGGATCTTGAAAGTGGAATAACAGCACTATAACAGTGTAGCGCAGAAATGGACCAAGTTGGAAAGAAGTCTTTCTTCTCAGCAATCTTTCAGATGCAAAAACCTGCCAGAATAACAAAGAGAGGTTTGCTTGCGGATGGAAAGACCTGGGGAAGAGGTTCTGCCTGCCTATCTTCCCTTGGTCAGGAGATCGGGCTTTGTCTTGGGGGTGGCCACCCAGAAAGCTCAAATACAGGAGGACACGCACCTAAGTCTCTCCTGCAGAAACCAAGAAGACTGTAAGAGCTTAACTGTGAATCTTAACCTAATTTACTGCTTTGCAGTTTTATGAGCTTTCCTAAGATCAGATAGCCAGCCCAGTCATACGAGATACATCAGGATACAACCCCAAAAGAGTGTCTTGTTGTTGTGTACCTTCAAGTTGTTTCCCACTTACGGTGACCCTACCGCCAGTCTATCACCGGGTTTCCTGGGCGCAGAGAGTGTATGAGGCGCCCAAAGTCACTCAGTGAGTTCCACAGGCCGAGCCCAGGATCCTACTTCAACGCTCAAACCACTACACCAGCTGGCCTCAGAAAGACTGTAGCATCCCAGATACTAAAGGATAGGGACGCACATGCGCAAATACGCACGTTGGAATAGTGGAATGGTCGCGCCAACACGCGAAAGGTACAATTCGTTGGCGGGGTGGGGAGAGCAGCTGGTTAAAAATTTCTTACTTGCGACGGTTCTCAACTCGTTCCTGGTTTAATCTTTGTTTTTCCGCCACCAGAAGGAGCCGCAAAAAGACGTTTCTAGTTTCTCCATCCAAAAACCTATTGCTCTCCTTTGGCCAAAGTACAAGTACTCAGACCGTGGGAAGAAGAAAAAGGCAGTTATCTATCATGTGCGTCTGTCTTCTTCTTCTTTTTTTTCTTTCCCTTTTCTTTGAGAGGGGGATGGGCACTGGTTTCCAATATTCGTGGTGACGATGACGTTATCTTTTAATTCAAACCTTTCTACAGCAATGCCCTATTTTTTTTTTTATCGAAATGTGCATGAATGCCTCTGTTCACGGTCTGGAGGGAAGTCTTGTGGCTTGGGGAAGATCTGGGATTTCGAATCTTGTGCTATGATTTTTATTTCGTTTCGCCCTCCTTTCAACGAACCAGCAAGTAAACTTTAAGAAAGAGTGGAATCCTTATATTTACCTGACATTTCCGCACTAGGCTGTTATAGCGCTATGATTCCACTTGCATATCCTATGGAATCCTGGGGTCTGCAGTTTCCGGAGGGGTCGGTCGAAATTTATTATTAACATAATAAATATCCTACAGCGTAAATCCTACACGTATTTACTCAGAAGTAACTACTATGTGTTACCTGTGGTTTACTCTCCAGTAAGTCTCTATACGACTGCAGGCTTCTGAACTTCAACAACTCCAAAAATTCTTCTCCCCCCCTCCCCAAATAAGCCCAAGGGGATTATGGAAAACCGTTTTTCTGGTAGTAGCGAGGCGCCAACAAGACTGACAGTCTCGTGAGAGAGAAAAAGGGTGACTCCTGGATACACACCTAGGCAGTAAATGTCCTATCGCTGACTAGCAAGCAAATTGTACAACATGAAATTCACATTTCTGGTAATTACTTATTGATTCACAATAAATTTTCTAATTACTTAGAAGGAAGTAAATTGCATAAAATGGATGAAATATACCTTTCTCAACTCCAGTTTATGATTATAGGGGGCGGGGAGGGCTGCACCAGTTGTGTTCAAACCACTGTGCCTTTCGTTCACTGTGGAATTGTGTTCCCAGACTTTTGAAGCCAAGAGCAAGAGCCAGTGTGACTTTTGTTCACAGTGGCTGTGCATTGTGATTTTTGTTCTCATTAACTTCAGTTCCAAAATCTATTTTAGGGCTGATGCCTTCAGGAAACTCATTACAAGAGAGCAAAATAGATGTGCCAAGTTCTTATTCTCCGAAAGTCCAACAGTTGTACGTCTTGTTCCGGGCCCTGACTTTCTCTAACAAACTTGGTGTTGCCCTTATATAGATTTTGACACATACGCACCGTACCCTCAACAAACACCTTTACGTTCAGGTGGGTTTAAATAGTTCTCGAATATCTTTGTTCACGAAGAGAGAGATATAATACCTGGAACTGACTCGCCTTAATTGCAGGGGCGCTTCTTGGTTTTGACTGAGAGCTTAAAGGCAGTTCCTAAGCCAAGCTGATGGCTGATGGCAACGGACGTGCGGGGACCCACCGCTTCACAGCGACACTTTTAGTTCGTCACCTTGGGATTTTAGGAAAAAAACCGGAGCGGGAAATGGGAAGTGGGACGCAGACTCTCAGCCCTCAGCAAAGGGTTCTTTCTTCCCTTCCGCTTTGATCTGCCAACTTAATTCATAGTTCTACAGATTGAACAAAACATGTTGCGGGAAAGTCAAAGAACAAAAGATAAACCTCATCGGTCCCCGTCATCCCAAATTATTTTAAGGGTAGTTGGAGGGAAGGGGTGTGGCGGAGGCTTTAGAAGCTCTAGTTCGAAGTTTCTCTCTTTCTCTCTCTTTCTTCTCATGCTGCCGTCCCTGCTTCCGTCCCTGCTGCTTCATTTTGCAAAACGGAACGCTGCCGGCGTGCCCACCCGCGCTGTGTTGAATGTCTGCCAGCATGTCTGCCCGGGGCAGCCCAAAGAGGCAACGGGCATCTCGGGGAGGAGGAAGAGCACGTGGCAAAGCTTCTTGCCTTCAGGTGACCGCAAAGGTCCAGCCATGCTCCAGCATCTCCTCGCGGATCTGTCCACGCGCAACCTGCAACCCACGGCTACATCGCCACGCAAGAGGGTGAGAGGGCATTACCAGAAGCTGGAAGGAAGGTGAACGGCCGCAGCCGCCTGGGATGAGGACGAGAGCGCTACAGTGGCGCTCGCAGCTTCTCGAAGTGCGTTCTCACCCTCCAGATTTCGAAATAGCTTGATTGTCTCTGATTTCCCACGTATGTGGAAGAACCAGCGTGGTTTGAGCTTTCGACTGGGACTCTGGGGACAAGGATTCGAATCCCTCCCGCTCGGCCATGAAAACCCACTGGGTACCCTTGGGCAAGTCGCACTCTCTCGGCCTTAAAAGAAACGAAAGGCAAGCCCTGTCTGAACAAACCTTGGCGAGAAAACCCCGTGAGAGGTTCGCATTAGGGTTGCCGTAAGCCGGAAACGACTTGGAGGCACACAAGAGTAACAACGTAGGTCGAAATGGCGTGTTCAGCCTGAAGGAGTTGAAAACATCAATTTGACGAGGAAAAACGCAGGTTTCTTTTCTCCCCTCCCGCATTTTGTTTAAATGAGATTTAATTTTTAAAACGTTTCTCTATAATTTAAAACCATTTTTTTTTGTTAGATTAAACGCCTACGTCTAGGGAAGCGAGAATCAACGCTCAAATTTCAAGTTGAAAATATGCTATAATTGGAGCACCACACAAGAATAAAAAGGAGATCGCTTGCTCAGGAGAATGATTACGTTTGGCCTCGGCAAGTCACACTCTCTCAGCCTCAGAGGAAGGCAAAGGCAAATGCCCTCTGAACAAATCTTGCCAGGAAAATCCCGTGGTAGGGTCTCCGTAAGTCGGAAACGACTTGAAGGCAGACAACGAGAATAACGAAGGTGCCACAAAATTCATGTGTTCTTCGACGTTTCGTGGTTTCTCTTTCCTAGAGTACTGTACACTTGGTAGTAGCAGAACGTATAACTTTTAATCAGAAACATTGTCTTGGAGGAGATGCTACAGGTTCCGATCCATCATCCGTGTAAATAACGAGGGAATGTCCGAATCAGGCGAAACTAACAAAAATCAGTGATGGAATATTCCCGTGAGGAGGGTCGGAGTGGGGCAGCTGTACTGAAACGTTGACCAGAGCTGGCTTTTTTCGGTTTCATTCTCAACAACGCTTCAGGGCTTTTAAAACACACAGACACACACGAACAGGCGTGCGGGCGCGCACATACACAGAGAACCACCCAAGGTAAAGCCAGGTGGGTTTTCTTTTGCCTTTTTGAAAAGGTTAGTTTCTGTCTCTCTCTCCACCTTGATCCGATTAGGAGGCCTTTGTCGCCTGATGAAAGACGCTTTGTATGGCCCGGGGCCATCCGGGCCCAGGCAGATGCTTCACCTCATTGGACAGCTGGTTCGTGACAGGGCCCTTCTCCGGCCAACGACCCGCCCATTTCATTGACCTCTCCGCCTCTCGACTGGGGCGCCAAGCAAAGCGAGCGTCCCCTCCCAGCCCCCAGCGGTTCCTCGGAAAGACGAATGACTCATCCGTCAAGCCCCCGCTTTTGGGACTGAACTTGAAACTTGCTGAGATTTGCGGATGTGCAGTGAACCGCGGAATGAACTTTGGTAGCTAGGCCAGAGCCCTGAAACCTGATGAATGACTTTTGTCATAATATATATACAGATACATACATAAACCTGCAGATCTCTCGAGGGTTAGGAGCGAGAGCCAAAAACACTTATGCCGGCAACCCGGACGTAGCGTGTGAAACGCCTCCTCTTTTACAGGTCTCAATGTGAGCTAAGCTTGGGGTCCCTTTTTACTTCCAAGCAGGCTTTAATGGTTGAACAAAAAGGGGTGCTTGCCTTCGAGGTCAACCTGTGGGCTGCTTTCATTTGCAATCCAGATTTTAAAACTTTCTACCAAGAGGGAAACTGTGTATTTTGATTAAAATGAAATATGAACTGAAATAGTATAGGTGGGATTAGAATTCAAAAGATCCACTGTATGAAAGGCACTGGTGGTGTTGGACCAGTCACAGTCTCTGTCTCTACCCCACAAGTGCTTTGATGTGGGTTCCTGTACGGCAGGGGGTTGGACTGGATGGCCCCTGTGGTCTCTTCCAGCTCTATGATTCTATGACACAGATACTGTGAGAATAAAGTGAAGAGAACTGCATAGGCTCACTTGAACTCAGTTGGAGAAAAGAGGAGAAGGGTAATACACTATGTTTCTCCTGAGGTCCAAGATAATAATCCTTTGTCTGGGCTCTGTACCACTGTGGTTTAGATGTGGGAGTTCACACGAAGGCATTCTCTTCTGTCATATCTATCTTTACCAATAGTATTAATGTACATTCAAATAAACTCTGACTTATGATGATCTTGACAAAGGGAAGCTGACAGATAATGACTTGCGTAAGGTGGGTTTCCCTGGCTGAGTTGGGATTCAAAACCAGGGCCATTTCCGCACAAGTCTGTTATAGTGTGATGATTCCACTTTCAACCTCCTATGGAATCCTGGGGTTTGCAGTTGTGGGAGGGGCCAACCGGCCCTTCCAGAAAGTGCAAACCCCAGGATTCCATAGGAGGTTGAAAGTGGAATCATTGTGCTATAACAGACTCGTGTGAAAATGGCCCTGGTATCCCAAAGTTCTAATCCAATACTTACACCACTACACTATGTTGGCTCTCATATACAACTGTGTTGTTGTTGTGTGCCTTCAAGTTTTTTCTGACTTACGGTGACCCTAAAGAGACCCCCCCACAAGGTAAACAAGGGGGTTTTCTGGGCCTAAGGGTATATAACACATCTAAGGTCACTCAGTGGGTTTCCGTGGAGAGTGTGGACTCCAACCCTAGTTTCCAGGGTCATAATCTGATGCTCAAACCCTACAACATGCTGGCTCTCTGCAGTACAACTGTACATACATGCCATCAGTTTAGCAAGTGAGGAGAAGGCTAGATTAAAACCCTTTTTCCCAACTTCTACTTTTCTATGCATATGGTCTTTTGTTGTGGGGGAATATTGAACCCTTTGAATCCAAATCTCAGTTTGTTTCAACTGATCATGTCCCGACATGGTTCACCTCCATGAGAACTCTACCGAGAAAGCATAAACAGGGACCTGGGGTGTTCTAGGTACAAATCTGAACTCACTAGGTGGCCTGGACAAGCCCTTGCTAGTTCTTTTTCTTCAAGAGTTCCTTTATTAATGGTCAGATTAATGGCTCTGCACACTGAGTGCTATTATTATAAACAATTAAGGCAGCCTAGGATTAGGTATGCATGCCAAAGGCTTAAATCCTTTTCCTTAAAGGGGAGTGGGAATTATTATTTTATTGAGAGCAAGCTGTTCTTATAAAGCATCCCACAAGCTAGGGTTGGAAACTACTCTGATGTTCTCAATTAATCTTCAGAGCAGCCAGGCGTTGGGTCTGAGGCCCAAAAACAGAGAGAGCTGACATTGGTTCCTTATTTCATGTTCAACAAGAGTTTTTGAAAAGCTGGATTTGCACTTCATGGTTTTATTCATCTTAATGATTTAGTTCTCTTTCAAAATTTGGGACAAATAAGGGACTGGGAATAAGGAATCAACTTCAGCCTTGTCAAGAAATGTTTCATGGAACCAAAGCTTGGTCTTTATTCATGGAGAGTCCTTCAGGTCTCCATGGCCAGGATGAGGAGTTTACCTGGAAAAAAGATTGATTTATTATATTAATAGTAGTAGTATTGTATGAACGCTGCCATAATAAAGGGAGGATGGGTGTTAGTTACTGGCACCCCCCAGTTCATCAACCCATGCACTGATTAAGAAACAGAATGGGCGTCTTTAGGTAACTGAGAACATCAGCATATTTCAAAAGCATTTATTATCTTGCTTTATGATGTGGTGAGATGAAGGATGAAAGAGGAAGCTGGTTAAATTCATGTTTAGTCATGCTTAAGGTGGACTCACTGAAATCAAAAGGGGCTAATAGGTCTACTCTAAGTATGATTTAGCTTGGAACTTGTTCAGTTTCTGCAACACTGGCTTTGTTGTCGTGTGCCTTCAAGTCATTTCTGGCTTACAGTGACCCTAGGGTGAATGTATCACATGGTTTTCTTAGCATGATTTTCTCAGAGCCCTTGCCTTCCTCTGGGGCTGAGAGTGTGATTTGCCCAAGATCACCCAATGGGTTTCCTTGGCCAAGTGGGGATTCAAATCCTGAACCATTTCTGCACTAGACTGTTATAGCGCTATTATTCCATTTTCAACGTCCTATGGAATCCTGAGGTTTGCAGACACTGCAAACCCCAGGATTCCATAGGATGTTGAAAATGGAATAAGAGCGCTATAACTGTCTAGTGCGGAAATGACCCTGGTCTCCAGAATGAGAGTTGAACTCTCAGACCATATACCATGCATAGTACACTCTTGCAGCATTAGATGCTCAGCAACTATTCCTTTACTTTCTGCACCCTTAAACCCAGTCTCCTGAGATTTAGATACTAATTGCAAAATATGTTTCTGTTGGAATATGCTTCTCAATCTAGCATTCTCTTTAACCCCCTTCATCCATTTGCTATCAGAGCAAGGGGGTTTTAGATAGGTTTCCTGTATGCCTCTACCCTATACATACTGTTTCTACAACCTTTACCATTGTAACATCACCCATTGTGGGGATATATCTAAGCAACCACACTGGGCCTTTCTGCACTACACTGTTATAGTGCTATTATTCCACTTTCAACATACTATGGAATCCTGGGGTTTGCCATTTAGGGAGGGTCATTTAGAATTCTCAATCAGAGAGCCCTTTGGCCTCAGTAAACGACAAACTCCAGAATTCCACAGGATATTAAAAGTGGAATAATAGCACTATAACAGTGTGGTGCGGAAAGGCCCACTGTGTGACCAGAGACCTTCCAGGTGTGCTTACAAGTACATAAAAGATTCCTCCCTCTCTTCTTCTCTCCTTCTTCCTCCTCCTTCAAGAAGGTAAGTGCAGGCTCTGTTAGAGGTGCTCCTCTTCCTGAAAGGTTCCTGTAATTAGCCAGGGCTTAGGCATCACAGGTATAAATGTTTGAATGTACCTTTAAATGTAATTGGTAAAGTTTTTAGCTATCAAGTTTGCATACAGCCTGTTGGTCTTACTTTATTAAAACTAGTCTTGAGAGACACAAAAGATTCAGTGCTTTGAACTTTGTTAAGGGAGGCTGAGTCTTAATTAAATCAGTCTCCATGTTTTGCATGGAGCCCTAGGAATCTACTTCTAATCCAACAAATTGGCCGGTTTGGACTCCAGTCTGAATCTTCCAGTATTTTCTCTGAGACCACATTGTTGCTGCTGATTCATCAAACCTACAAAGAGTCCCTGCATTCCTACTTAAGGGTAGATGATTTAGCAATAATGGAGGTTGCTAATCCTCGCTTAGTTCTCAACATGGAGAAGCTAAAAGGCAGAAACTATAAAATTTGGGCTTGGAATATCAAAATGTACTCAACAACTGTCTTGTCTGATGTTATGAAAAAGCAAAGACTTATCGGGGCAGGGGAATTTCAGATACAATTTGATATAAATGATGAAAAGGCAAAAGCTAATATAAGCCTGACAGTAGATATTAGCCTAATCTATCACATTCAGAATTTAAGCAGTGCAAAAGTGGTATGAGACAGGTTAAAGGAATAACAATAGGTCCCCCTTAATCGTGGGGGGGATACATTTTGAAACTTACCCTGGATAGGAAAAAAAGCAAATAACACCAAATGCTTTTTTTTTTTTTTTTTTAGAAATGAGATGAACAATGGGTTCTCTTAGACTTATCAAGATTGCCAGCATCACCACTCTTGAGCTTTGGGACCATTACAAACAATGCAAGGACTCAAGCAGAAGAATTTCGTGAAAGACTGTATTAGATAAAGGGAGAGCCAGCATGGTGTAGAGTTTTGGGTATTAGACTACAATCCTGAAGACTAGGGTTTCATTCCTCACTAGGCCATGGTAACCCACTGAGTGACCTTGGGCATGTTGCACACTCTCAGCCCCAGAAAACCCTGTAATAGATTTACTTTAGGGGTCACCATAGGTAAGAAACAACTTTGAAAGCACACAACAACAGCAAACTTGATAAGGACAAAAACTTTACCGTGGAAGCACAAGAATTTTGCAGAAGGACATTGTACCACAATCAGATCACAAAGAGTAACTGAGACCCATATGAAGAAAAATGGTATGTGTTAGAGTAGGCATAGTACTGTACACATGGAAGAAACATGAGACAGTATGGACACCGTGAGACAGCTAGATACCATGAGTGAACAAAATGCCATTTGCTTCAATTTTTCATTCTCTGACCTTTCCCATGTAATAAGCCACGTATTGTATTGTATTTCACTTTATTACTTTGATTTCTATTTTATTATCATTTAATTCAAAGTAGCATTTTTGGATCATATCTCATCACTAGTAACTGTAAGTGCATATACCAATCACTCATTGTGGGGGACCTACTGTATATGATTCTTTAAGCAAGAGTACCCAGTCTTTACCAGTTGTGTGGCTTATAAACACAAAATTGAAAAGCTCTCCACTTTTGAATGAACATATTACACACTGGCTGTTGATACTGGCTGTTCTTCAAACTCCTGGAGAATCTGTCTCAAAATCTTTGAAGCTTGGGCAGTTTATTGCTAATCTTCCAAAATATTAATCTCCAATAATTAAGACATAAGTCTTGAAACAACAATTGGTGAAATATTGGAGTATCGACAGAGACAGAGCCTTATGGAGAGCCATTCTGAAGTTCGCCAACTGCAAAGGAACTAGCTCAGTTAGTTGAGGGGAATTTGAAGAAAATGACTGTACAACCTTCAGAACTATAGGAAGCAAATTTAGCATCTCAAAGCCCAAGAGCCTGCAAATAGGCCACATTCCAAATAACCAGTTAAAAATAGTAAGATTTTAGCTCAAGAGATAAATCAAATCCAAAACATGATTTGGTCTGGTTAATGAAAAACTCCTATGATTTCTGAGAATCATAGTTCCAGTTCAATTCTTATCAACAGTGGAGTGACAAGGAGCTTTTCACAGACCTTTACCCAAACATAAAGTTTCCTGTTCACCTTGCAAATGGCAAATAGATTAAGGCAGAAGGAAAAGGCACAGCGGTTTGGCAAATAAGACTTGGCGCAAACAGGATGGGGACTTTACAATTTCTTGATGCTTCTGTGTACCAGATCTAAAAGCCTCATTCTTCAACAACTGCCAGAGGTAATTAGATCCTATTCAGGAAGAAGAACTGTTTTGGCTTTCATGGGAGACATTTAATATTTAAAGGAGCTTAGGGGAATGACTGTCACGCAATGGATGTTGCTGCTCCTGTTGCAAACAATGTGATTCGATGCAACTATAATGACTGAGTCTGTGGTGCCGCAGACAGGCTATTGCAATGCAGAATACATTAAGAAACTAGCTAGTCAGAAACTTGCAAAGCTGAAGTCTTTGAAAGGCCAAGGGACCCAAGGCCAAGGGATCTAGGCCAAGGGACCCAGGACTCCATTTACCAGTCACTGAAAGACAATTGACTAAACTACTTGATCTTCCTCACACTGATCTCTACTGCCCACTCAGCATTAAACCTGCAAGTGGAAATTCCTACTTTATGGCCATTACTGAGGACTTTAATAAATATACTTATATTTACCTCCTTAAAAAGAAAAGTCAAGTATTCTCAATATACAGCTATTTTAATCATGTCTCCAACAAATTTGGCTACAAACCCAAGAGCCTATGCACGACAATGGCAGAGAATTTGTCACACTGAATGTGATGAACATTTTAAAAGAGCATGACATAGAGCATCAAATCAAACAGGCTTACAGCCTGGAGCAGAATGGTGTAGCCAAGAGGTTGAATAAAAAGGGCCGTCAGTATCTATGCTTTTAGAAACCAATATGATCAAATGCTACTTGTCTCAGGCTATACTGACTGTAATGTATTTAAACAACAGATTGCCAACTAAAGCCAGAGATGCAGCTCCTTACCAGTTATAGCATGGAGCCAGACCTAATCTAAGTTATCTCAAAGTTTTGGGAAGTAAAGCATATACCTATATTCCCAACCAGAAGGAGGCAAACATGACAGTAGAAATGAGGAGGGGATCTTTATTTTAATGCTTACAGGATTCTAGAACCTAATGGGCATACAATAAAATTATCAAGTGCTGTTTTTGAGGATGAAAAACCAAATTCCAGATCTATTCTCAACCAAGATGTCTGTCCAGATTTGTTTGCAGGGGAAAGAGATCATCAGCAACCAGAGTGTGGAGAGCTCTTCCATCTTTGCATCCTACTGGCACTCCCAGCACTTCCAGAGCACCTGAGCCACAAGAAGCTGCTAATGGAGAGGACCTTTCAGGTGACCAGGAACTGGATGGCAAACCAGAGGCAGAGCCAGCTATCCAAGTCAGTGAGAGCATCCCAGAGCTCCAATAGAGTTGTGCTACCTGTCAGATTCTCCTATCTAGCCACAAAGGAGAAGCTTCCACAACCTTCTAACCTGCAGGAGATCAAGAGATTACCAGAATCAGATACTGAGAAGGGGCTGCAAGCTGGTAGTGAAGAGATGCAATCTTTGTATTAAGACGAAACATTGACAGAATCACCCAAAGGTAGAAAGACAGTTGGCTGTAGATGGGGCCTTACCACAAAGCAGGGTGCAGAAAAGCAGATGTAAAGCAAGACTTGTAGCAAATGGCTATAATCAAAGATATGGTGAAAACGATAAAGAAATCGTTGCTCCAGTAGTCATGAACACAACTATAACAACTCTCCTGGATGCTGCTGCCTCAAAGCAAATGCATATTCAACCACTACGTGTTAAAATAGTCTTCCTGTATGCTAATCTAGATGAGGAATTTCCCATGAAACAGCCACTGAGATTTCAAATTCCAGGAAAGGAACATCTTGTGCACAAATTGTTAAAGGGAATTTTTGGCTTGAAGTAGGTTGCCAGAGCATGGAATGAGAAGCTGAACCAACTTCTTTTAAAAGAAGGATTCATTTCAGGCATTGTTGTCAGATGTATACATAAAGGGTTAAGAAATAATAAGTGGACTTACATTACAAGCTATGTGGATGATCTTATCCTCTGCAGTCAAGACAAGACAGACAGTGAAGAGATAATTCAAAATCTCAAGAAAGAGAAAGCAGTGAAGGACCTTTCTTCCTTAATCAAAGGCAGAAGATAACAAAACCTTGGTCTAAAAGGTGCTAAAGTCATGCAGCCCCCAGCACTAATGGGTTTCTTATGAAACACGGAAAAAATCTGAACCTTTAAGAAATGCTGACAAGTACAGGACTGCAACTGGCAAGCTTATATATATTGCTAGTTTCACCAAGCCTGACATTGCAAATGTGTTGGAAAAATTCCAGCATTCTCTCTGCCCCCTGCATCTTGTTCTTAGAGCAAGTGGGCATAGCTAGCATAGGGCTTCCTTTCTCTTTTGCATGCCAAAGCTCCACGATTTGGCTTTCTGTCATTTAATTGTGTGATCATAAATACATTTGGTGTTCAGGTGATCAGATCATGTGAACCAGGATTGTTACTTGGGTCATCAGTTTTCTAAAGCAAAGAGGCCTCAGATCTCTCTTCTCCTCCATTTTTGCTTCCTCTTCCTCCTCTCTGACCATGCTTCACATCTCCATCAGAAGATGGTGAGTTAAGAATGAAGCTACTACTATTCATTAGCTAGTTAGGATGTAGTCTCGCCATAAGCTGGTCAAGTAAGAAATATTCTGTGATTGCTGATTCCTCCATGGGACAGAATGAGTATATGCAAAAGAAGCCAGTGATGAAATAGAGTGGCTGCATATCTTACTTTCAGACACTGGGACAACTGTTGTTGGTGCCTTTCTCTTTCCTGAGGTGTTCTGAGATACCAAAGCCAACAATTTTGTTGTAAGGCAATCAAAACTACATCAGGATTTCTGAGAGTGAGAAGCCAATGGAAAGGAATATTGACTTATTTTCTACAAGGTGCAACAAATGTGTCAAGATGGGCTTGTTGAGCTAAAATATTGCAGCATGGATGTGATGATTGCTGATGTCCTCACGAGGCCTCTCCCAAAAGACCGCTTCCAGAGACTGCAAGAAGAAAAGTCAGTCATCAATAGGGGTGCAAGAGTATGAGAAGGGGAATTGTTAGAAAATGTTTCCCAACCAAGCATTTTCTTTCCTTCAGTCATGTGCTAATTAGTGCGATGGGGCTTTAGACAGTAAAGAGACTCCTGCATGCCTCTACCCTATACATGCTGGCTCTAGGACTTTCCCCATTTCCTCAGTCACCCAGTGTGGGGATGTATCTAAGCAATCATGTGACTAAAGACCTTCTGGGTGTGTTTGAATAGAAGGATCCGTTCTTCCTCTCTCTTTCTTCCCCTTCCCTCAAGATGGTGAATGCAGGCTCTGCTGAGCTGTTCCTCTTCCTGAGTTAGGACCTTCTCTTCTATCACTCCCAAGTTATGGAATGGTGTGCCGGAGGAGACCCGGCACATTACCAGTCTTGACTGCTTTAAAAGAGCAGTCAAGACTGATCTCTTCCGACAGGCCTTCCAAGACTAGCATTTCCATCGCCTCCCATCAATTGTCTTGCTGTTCCTTTAATAGTTGATTGGTTGTAGTGCGTTTTAGGGGGTTTGTCTTAGGTGGATTGGTGGGTGGGGAGGATTGGGTATGTTTTTTAATGTTTTTAATGTATTAATGTATTTAATGTTGTTCGCCACCTCAATCCATGTGGAGAGGCGGGATAAAAATAAATATTATATTATTATTATTATTATTATTATTATTATTATTATTATTATTATTTTCCTGTAGTTAGCCTGGGCAAATGATGCTTGAATGTACCTTTAAATGTAATTAGTAATGTTTGTAGCTATAGTCTGTATTTGCCATTTTGTGTTAAAAGAAATCTCAGAGATACCCCAAAGATTCAGCACTTCTACTTGAGAATTCTGCTAAAGAAGATTGAATCTTATTAGAACCTCTCTCTATCTTTCCCAGGAAAGGGGTTAACACTCTGGGAATCTGTATCTCAGCCATCAGAAAGGTCTCAAATTCTTTTCTCTGGAACGATGTTACATGTACCTGAGTCAGATACAGGAAGGCCTAAATCCAATTGTTTCTTCTTGTTATCCTCATCTTTATTTATACCCTGCTTTCTTTCCCAGGTTGGCTTAGGACAATTAAAGTAGCTTAGGACAATTTAAAAAGACATAGTTAAAACCCAAAGAGTACAGAAGTTAAACATAACATTCAGGCAATTTACTCCTAATCCAACCATTTCAGATGGACAGGTGTTGTCTTTGCGTCCTAAAGGAAGGACCCTGGAACAAGGGGAAAAGTAGGAGTTTCCATTTACACACTACTCCAGAAAAAAAACTTATATCACAGTTAACTAGAATGATACGAATTGCATACAAAATAAGTGTTGGAAAAATTCCAGCATTCCCTGCCTTCTTAGAGCAAGTAGGCATACCTAGCACAGGGCTTCCTTTCTTTTTTGCATGCCAAAGCTCCACCATTTGCCTTTCTGTCATTTAATTGCATGATCATAAATACCTTTGGCGTTCAGCTGATCAGATCATGTGACCCAGGACAGTGGCTTGGGTCATGGGTCTTATAAAAGAAAGAGACCCCTTCTCAGATCTCACTTGATCTCTCTTATCCTCCATTTTTGCTTCCTCCTCTCTGACCATGCTTTGCATCTCCATCAGAAGATGGTGAATTAAGAAGGAAGCTCCTACTATTCATTAGCTAGTTAGGATGTAGGCTCCCCGATCCATATGTAAATGTAGAAGCCATTAGTAAACTTTTCTAAGTTTGTAACCTGAAGCTGCCTGCATTCGGTTTGTTCTTCAGTCAGTTTGAGATCAGAAAAGCCATACACAAATTTGGACATGCTTTGTCTGCTACTGTGCTAAAAGTTTTAGCAAAGCCCCCCCGCCTTCTCTCTCTCTCTCTCTCTCTCTCGGTTCGCTTCTGTGGAAACTAGAAAGAGGTGGTTAGGAGAAGGGGAATAGCGAGTAGGGGAGAAAGAATGTACATTCCGAGACTCAAATAATAAACAGACATTCCGCTGGGTTAGGGTGGTAATCATATTCTGACAGGACGCATCCGGCCTCCGGAGTGATTTACCCCAGCACAGAGCTCCTAAACAGGAAGCATCCTCGCGTCGATTTCAGACTGCAGAGCTTTTACAGAGACTTCGGGTGGGGCGGGGGGACCGGCAATGCTGCTTTCCCAGCCTGCCAGGAGACGGCACCCTATTTCTACCCATTGACTACAACTATTTCTCTCTCTCCTAGAAGATCTCCAGAATAAAATGGACCATATTCTGAGTGGCACACTCTTAGAGCAAGCACCTTCCCTGGCGTGGCTGAAGAATTCGGGAAGGTAACTGGGGCTACAACTCTCAGGCTATTTCCTCCCTACACTGTTATAGTGCTATTATTCCACTTTCAATATCCTGTGGAATTCTAGGGTTTGTAGTTTACTGAGGCCAAAGAGCTCTTTGGCTGAGAATTCTAAATGCCCCTCCCTAAACTGCAAACCCCAGGATTCCATAGGATGTTGAAAGTGGAATAATAGCTCTATAACAGTGTGGTGCGGAAATAGCCCCCGAATCATTGTTACATACCTTCTGTTAAAACAAGAGAATAGTTTTTCCAGTTACACTGACCTCTTCATCATTGTACCTACCAAAATTTATCTCATAGGCACATAAAACTTGAACCAGTGTCCTCTTCGGTAGCTTTCAGTCCCTGACCCCATGCACTCGCCTAAAATTAATGGAAAAGTTAGTGCCCCGGAAAAGTGTGTGTTCTAAATGGGTCCAGAATCTCTGAGGGCCACTGGAGTTTAATGTTGACTTGCCTGGTCACACAGAACCAGACTAAACAGTAGGTCTCATAATCTCTGCCCTTACACAAGCAACAGATGTTTTTCGTTCCCATTCTGGAGACAGCTGAAAGAAATTGGATGGTTCAATAGCTAAAGAATAGGGTCCTACACCTCATTAGGATTAGATTTATTGTGAGGTTGTTGTTGTTGTTTTCTCCTAATCTGCCACCTGTTCTGTTTAAAAGTAACTCGTGTATTCATTCAAAGATTTTGGTTTTCTGATGTCTGAAAGTAAGCTGATTGCAAAACAGGGGGCAAGGCTGGTCAATTCGGATCACCTCGCTCTTCTTCCTCGCTACAGATACAGGTGCACCGATCGGGAGTTCTCGTCGTGTTAAGAGCCTCGCCTCAGGTTTCGCCCAAAGTCAGGCAACAATGGTGCGCAAAGGGAAACCACTCCTTCCTGAATATTCCAGCATGTCCCCAAGAAATAACGGGGAAAGTGGGACAGCAATGTTATTTCCAGCAACTGGAGAGGCAGTTCAGAGATTATGCCAGAGAAGGCACTCAGCTTTGCACGTCCTTGCACGCATCTCAGCCATTTGGTAGGTCGTTTAAACTTTAGAGCAGAAGGTAAGAAAGTACCGTCTTGGGAAGGCACACGCCCTGTTCCCCACAAATACACTGTGTAAGAGAGCTACCAAGCCATTCCAGTGGGCTTGCGCAGGAGAATTCCGCACATCGTCTCCGCTATTATGCACACACACGCACACACAACCCACGGGCAAGCGGATCGATCAACCGTACTAAGTCCTAAAGACGTCTTTTAGAGCCAGAAGCATATGCCAAAAACGATACCGTCGAGAAAAGGTTTCGCATTTGCTTCAAAATAAAATATGAATATGCATAATCGCGGATTTTCTCTTTCTAGGCTCTACAACCCGCGCGTGTTTTGCTTCCCCCTCCCCAAATCAGCTCAGGTTTAAAGTTTCCCGGACCAGTAGGATGATCGTATACATCTCTTGCGCACACTTCCTCAGGGGTAAGTTGCACTGAGCTTGCCGTGAAGCTGACTTCCGAGGAGACAGGCAGGGCACCATTGCGCAAAAGTGCTAACTGCGCACGCTTGCGGCTAAAACCACGATTTCAAGGATCGTTTGGGATCCGTTGTGTCCCCCTCCTCCCCCGCTTCATTTCTCTTGCACCTCTGTTTACACGGCGACGGGCGGGACGCAGGTCTCTGGACGATTTTCAGTCCCTCGACAAGGATTTCCGACTCTTAACTGTCCAACAATGCATTCACAAAACTGTAGCGCAGCCTCTACCCCTTGCTCTGGTCCCGGGAACCACGGGATCTCGAGGAGAAGATGTGTAGGTGGAAAGCCTAAGAGCTCCGTTCATTTTGGGTACTCTAAAGGAGCCCCTGGGCTCGGGACTGCCCTTACTTCCACTGGTGGCTTCTAACGAAAGAACAACCACGGAGATTAGGCGTAAATTTGCCCCTCTCTAGTGTTTCTATGGCCATTTCCGCACTAGACTGTTACAGCGCTATTATTCCACTTTCAACTATTATTCCACTTTCAAGAGGCCGGCCCCTCCCGAAACTGCAAACCCCAGGATTCCATAGGATGTTGAAAGTGGAATAATAGCTCTATAACAGTCTAGTGCGGAAATGGCAATATGACATTCAAAGCTGAAAGAGTCGCAAGGTTTCCAGTAAATGGTGAAACGCTAATACAACAGCATCGTCAAGGAGACTGCCAGGTGCTGTAGGCTACCTTCACAGAAAGCAAAGCCATTGAATTCATGGAGTCGCCATAAATCGACAGACAGGTTGAAAGCATCACTTTAATACGGAAACCAGCGTAGTCTTATAGTTAAGCGTACCTGCCCAGTACCGGGAAGATCCCATTGGTGCGAAGTTCACAGTCTCTCTTAGCTGAATTTTCCCCGCAAGGTTGTTATGAGGGCAATGGTGTAGCCACAAAATCAAATTGGGGACATTTCTCTCCCAAAGAAGAATACTGCTCCCACAAATGAAAATTTCCTTCAGACGCTAAACTTCTAGTACTGCAGTAACTTCAAACCATCGTTGAGTGTTTGGAGATACAGTTCGGCCATCCGAAGAAAGGAGGCAGGCAAAGTTACTTGAGGAAGGAGAACACAGCAAAGGGAAGAATTCTAAGTGTGAACCATTTTCGATGTCTCACTCTCTGCGATGCTAGAAATGGGGACAGAAGGAAAATTCCTTGGGGAGGGCGTTGGTCTCCTTCCCCCCATCTCTGTGTGAGAGTAGAAGACGTCCTCAGGGGAGAGCGATCTTACACTGTCTTGAGCTCCTTGGAGGACAGATAGGATATAAATATAAGAAATATGGGGAGGGGAGGTAAAATAAGCTATGCCCCCATAGCATTTTAAAGGTTTTTAAAAAGTTTTGACTTAGGAAATATGAATACAAATCAAACAAAGGGACAAAAGAAAATAGGCAACAAGATAAAATCAACGTGCACAGGTTCCATTGGATAGAATGGCGATTTCGGGTGATATTCTGATGCTGTGATGTATTCTAAGAATGTTTCAACAGAAGCAAGGCCCACTGAATTCTGCAAAGTTCTCCCTTCCCTGAAGAAAATGTGCATACACTGTTCCTTTGGAATAAAGATCCCCTGAACTCAAGGAGACTGGTTTTGGGGTGCACATGCAGTCCTCCCTCCACATTCGCTTGGGTTAGGGGCACAGGACTCCGGTGAAAGTAGAAAACTGTGAATAACTGGAGGCCCTTCCAAACCATGTTTAACACCAAAAAAACTACTATCACCATATTCAATCCACCATGGATTCCCCTGAGGCCTCAGGGTTCCTTCACAAGGCAGAAGGGGGTGGCTGGTGGGACTCACTGCCACCTCCACTGCTGCCCCACACCATTTTTAAAAGGGACTTATAAGCCTTGTTCGCAGTTTCTCAGTCTCAGGAGGCTTGCAGTCCCTATTAAAAATGGCATAGGGATGCAGCAGAGGTGACAGCAAATAATCCGTGAATAATCAAATCCACAAAAGTGAAACCTGCGAATGTGGAAGGCTGACTGTACATTCAAGTGCCCTGTTGTTGTGTGCGCCTTCAAATCGTTTCGGACCTAGGGTGACCCCAAAGCGAGCCTATCGCAGGGTTTTCTGAGGCTGAGAGTGCGTGACTTGCCCCGGGTAATCCAGTGGGTTTCCATGGGAGCGGGAAATCCAACGCGGGTCTCCAGGATCTTAGTCCAACGCTCAAACCGCTACAGAAGGCTGGCTCTACTAATTTCTAAAACAACTTCCGGCTGAGATTGATGAGAACCCTAATCATGTTTAAGTGGAGTGGAAGAACTTCTCCTAGAAGGAGAGACTTCAAGCATTCTCAGCAGCTCTGAACCTTTCGCCTACAACTCTGAGCTCTGGCTGAAAGTAATTGGAAGTTAACCACTTCCATAGTAACAAAAAATGAGTCACTACTGAATTTTGCATGGTAAAAAAGGGGAACTGTGTGATGTTAACTTTTCAAATGGGGAAACAGCCAGGCTTATGGCTGCATAGTGCTTCCTACATTCCGGTTTAAGTTGGTTATAAACATCAGGCTTTAGGGAGCATCCATTCGGCTTCCTCCACAACCTTACCTTCC
This sequence comes from Cyclura pinguis, assembly GCA_030412105.1. Taxonomy (NCBI): domain Eukaryota; kingdom Metazoa; phylum Chordata; class Lepidosauria; order Squamata; family Iguanidae; genus Cyclura; species Cyclura pinguis. The sequence continues at coordinate 344,575,978 of CM059599.1, forward strand.
TTTAGTTTAACAGCCTGCTTGACGAAAACCTCTAGGTAACCCGAAAGCTTGCTTTCTCTTTTGTGACATTTCAAGGTAAGAATAAGAATAATATGTTTTTACTGTGGATTTTAAATCGCTGCCGCCAGTTGTATAGGCATAGCAAGTTATGTTCATTGAGGGGAAATGTATTTTTAGTATTGTTACACCATGCTCCCTAAATCTAGAAGCGACAGCAGATCCGAGGGGAGAGGCCCAGCTCAAATTTAATCCCGGTAAATTACTTCCCTATTTTTTTTTACAAAAATATACTATTAAAAATACTATTCCCATTTTTTTGCAAATAAATCTTCTTATTTGATAATCCATCCGTATGTCAAACAACCAGAAATACTTATACTGGACCCTGCTCGACTTTAATTGAACTACTAAATAATCGCGATTTACAACCTGGTTACACGGAAAGATTCGCATTCCCGTGGACTTCCGTTCTAGACACACCTGTAGTAAAAGTTCGAGAACGGTATTGACTCGAAAGGAAGTCCCACGTATTTCAGTGCCGTTTACTTCCAAAGTAGAATGGGATTTCTATGGCCTTAAACTAGATTCTTTGATTTCACTTAGTTTATGACTAGGCTAAATCTTTCAACACCCGGTAGGCAGGGGACAAAATAACAGAGAATTTTTTCCTCTTGTTCTGCTTCCCTTTCAAAAACGAGTTAGCCAATGCCACCTACCGGCTACGAAATCATGGGAAAGGAGATACAGGCGGAAACCAAGCCACAGATTCCAGAGATAATTGAGGGGAGGACTGATTTTGCTGATCGGGTATAAATACAATCCTTCCCCACCATGTCGCCTTCCCAACAACTCCCATCATCCCCATCGGCCATACTGAGCTGATGAGAGTTGTACCGCAGTCCCACTCACTGAAGGGCGGTACGGCTGTTAGGGAGGAAATACGTTCCAGATTTCGCTCCATTCACATACCCCATCTTGTCGAAATCAAGTGACAAAACTTTAAAAAAAAATTCTTAGCCACTGCTTCTGTGAAGAGCCAGTGTTAATAAGGTAATGACCGCGGTCAGTAGTATTTGCTTTTTATTTCCCTCCCACCTCACTGTAACATCTCCACCCTCTAAATGTGCGTTGCCTTTATACCAGAACTTCTGGTGGGTATTTTACGCATCTGGGAGAATGGGTATAGACCGCCCATGAAAGTTCAGGCCAGCTAAAACGTCCTGAAAGAGTCAGGGGGCTCTTTGCTGCTTCTGTTGCAAAAAACCAACATGACCCGCCCCATCCTAAAAAACTTTGGGGCGTCCACTTGACAAGTTGAATTGCTCACGGGCATAATAGGGGTGCAGGTAAGACGGAGGGGGCCAAATGGGAGAAACTTCTGCTCCACCTAAGAATTCTTCACGCCAGTGAAATTTCCCTTCGGTCTCCACATTTTTAGCATTGCAGGGAGTGCGACACTCAGAATACTTCCATATTTGTTGTTTGCCCTCCCTTGGAGCCTTTGCCTTCCTTTTCCTTTGGACGCGTGTGGTGTGTCTTCAAGTTCTTCCTGACTGATGGCACCCTAAGGGGAACCTATCCCGAGGTTTTCTTCATTTGTTCGGAGGGGGTTTGCCTTTGCCTTTTTCTGAAGCTGAGACGATGTGACTTGTCCAAGGTCACCCGGTGGGTCTCCATAGCCGAGCGGAGATTGGAACCCTGGTCTCCAGAGTCGAAGTCCAACACTCAAACCACTAACCACACTGGCTCTGGCTCTTGCAGCATTAAATACTCAGAGACTATTCTTTTACTTTCCCCACCCCTAAATCCAATCTCCTGAATTTTACTCACTGTCACTCTAAAATTCTATTTCTACATGCTCAACTGAAGTTTTAAGCTATGGCACTACTAGACATTTGGCCACTGAAGGAAAATTTCATTTGGGGTGTTAGAAGTCTTCTTTGAGGGGGGAAATGCCCTCATTTTGCTCTCCGCCGCCGCGAAATCTCTGCTGACCGATATCTTGCTACGATCCAACAAAGGTCTTATGAGAAAAAGAAAAAAAAACCCTTCTCCCTTCCTGTTAGGATATTTTTAGTGAAACGTTCTGCATACAGTCAAGACATAAAATGTGTGAAATGATCACCACGAAGACCTGACGTCTTTTCCACTGTAAACCATCACTTCTACCTCAGAAAACTGTAGCCCTAAATTTAAAAGAAAAAATACAAAACGCGACAGAAACGTCTATTGTGAGCGCCTCAGACTCTAAAACCCTCCAAGCCCGACGTGTTCCTCTAGATGGCGCTGTTACAAGGTAATCCGAAAGCCCGGCTCAGCCTCGTGGAGACGAGGAAAATTGCTCAGACATTCCCCAATTGCTCGCTGTAATTGAGGACAGAACAATAGAGGCATTTTTTTCATTGACTCTAAATTTATATAGCATGTGACAAATGAGAAACCGATTCCTTTATTAAAACCAAATACGCTTTCAAAAGCCGGCTTTCCTCAGCTTTAGAGCCTTGGACATTAAACTGTGTATTTCCCTTTGCGTCGTTACTTTCAAAAAAAAAAAAAAATTACCAACGCAAATTAGCTCAGCGCTACACTTTGCAGTCGACTGTGTTCCCCAGGAAAACCCTAATTAGACAATGGCTAGATTCCATCCAATGAGATTGGCCAGAAGCAAGTGGAGGCAACGTTATTACACCCGCCAAAGCAACTAACACATCATTAAGGAAAACCAGCCGATCAACGCGAGGAGCCAAGATTAGGCGTAACTTGCGAGGCGGCGCTCTTACTCCTGGGCAGGCTGGAAAGCCCAGATCGCGCCGAAAGAGAAGGGGAGGGGAGGGGAGGGGTCGTCCTGCTGTAATTGACAGGCTTTGGAGCTACCGCCTGGAAAGAGGCCTTGACCGGCTCTAGTGGCGAAATAATTGAGGAAGGCTGGGGCGATGACATCGGTCCGTGAGGAGCTGGGGAGGATTTTACAGTTTATGAAAAAAATGCGCTCTATTCCAGCGGTCCGCGTCCTTTTTAAAAAATAAAAAATTTAATGACAACACTGTTTTCGCAATAGGAAGCCTAGAACCCAGCGGGGGCAAGTTGGAAGCCCGACAATGTAGAGCCAAGATAGACGGTCTCTCCCGCCCCGCCCCCCCCGCCCCCCACGTTTTCTTGTCCTTTTTCTTGTCTTCTCTTATCCGGGCATAGAAGGCCTTCATCGGCTGGAACTACTTCTGCTTCTTTCCTCTTCGACAGCAGCTCAGGCCTCAGCTTCAAATCAAAGGTTCCTACCAGAGTCTCCAAACGGGAGTCCCCAGGGAGCAATCGAGTCGATTTATGGCGAGATAGGCCTGTTTAGAAACGAACTGAATCTCATCGAGTTGATAGAGGTTGGCCTCTCAGTTCTCTAGGGAGGATTAAACTCGACAGGCAGTTCCAAGGGAGAGTTTCACAGGCCAAGCGTTCTCCAAGAGGGGAATAGCAGCCAAATAGGGCTTGAGATAAGAAGCAGGGACCATGAAGTCCAGCCTTAGCGGTTCTCTGGTTTCATTGGACCAACACTGACAACAGAAGTGCGGCCAGTCCCTTAAGGACCCCTGCAGGGAAAACAGAGATCTCAGAGATATCCCATTCATCTAAGGCTGAAAAAAAACGCTTGTCCTGCTTTGTGACGTCCTGAACCCCACGTCTTTCCCCAATAGTACCTTTTCTTCGGGGGGGGCGGGGGGGAAGAATGGACATGTTTAAGGGCCCGATCTGAAAAAGAAGCTCCACTCTGAATGTAAATAGAAGCGGGACTTTGGGCTGCAAGCCGGTGGCTAGTGAGAAGCAGACTCACTGAACAAAGGGTTTTACAATAAACGTACAGTAGTCTGGAAGGTATTGTCCTGTTAATATCCAGGGAGGAGGCTAGTCGACATCAGAGGGATTACCGTTCATCGGATTGAGGCCACAGCCTTCCCTGTGTGAAGCAAGCGATGGCTTCCGGGTGCTTTTATTCAGAAAACCGAGTTTTCTGTACCCCGACAAGACACTTCTAAAACATGAGCTCTTAATGGATATGTTTCAAATATGGTTTTAATTATATAGATAGTGTAATTACTTTAACAACAGCTTTTTGTCTGATTTCTCCCTATAATTGTTTTCACTTGTATCTTAATTCTCGACTCCTTAGGGGAAGGTGGGATATAGGTAAAATAGATGGACAGACCGGGTGGACAGAATCACCACCACCATCGTTTTCAGCTTCAGATCCAAGATTTCAAGGAAGGAAATCCGTCACGAAATTCTGAAGGAAGAGAAGCCCAAAGAGCTTCAATCAAACGCCCTTTGGCGCCACGAACAGTCTTAAAATTCTTTATTAAAACCGGCTAAAATGTTTTTAATAATGAGAAGGAAAATCCCGGTCCACCCATCGGGCGGAAGAAGTAATCATCGAAGACTCAAGCGCACGCATGACTCCCAAAACCATCTCTAAGTATTCCTTGCCTAAGAAAACCATATGAAATGCATAGGGTCGCCATAAGTCGCCAGACGACTTGAAGGCACGTACTCACAAGCAATGCGGAAGCAAACAAGTTGGAAAGTTGTATATAGAAATGTGGTAGGCAAACCAAGGATTCATTTAAAAGCGGAGGAAAGACTAAGCTTGGTGTATGCCTATCGGAAGGCCAAAGCCACAAGCCTCTGAAGACAAAGCGCTGGGATTCGAAACCGAGAGAGGGAACCCGAATCCCAAGTAAATTGCTGGGACGTAGTTCCCATTGGAGAGCCAGCGTGGTTTCGGCGTTGGACTATGACCCTGGAAAACAAGGTTCCACCGCTCTGCCATGGGTATCCTCTACTGGGTGACCTGGGCAAGTCACACTCTCTCAGCTTCACAGGAAGGCAAAAGCAAACCCCTTCTGAACAAATCTTGCCAAGAAAATCCCGTGATAGGGTCACCTTAGGGCCTCCATGAGTCAGGAACGACGTGAAAGTACAGCACCACCAGCACAAGTCTCACTGATTGCAATGGAAACATTATTCAACAGTGCCCAAGGCTGCTTGAGAACCGGTTGTCACCTACGAACACGGCGCACTGAATCCAGAAAGACTGATCTGCAAATAGGGTAGGAATTCTGGGTTCTCCTATAGGAGTAGGACCCCTTCAACGCCACTCGACTTGTAGTTGACTGGACGTGTACAGGATCGAGCTGCTGCCATACTTATAAGTGAAATTTGCCTCTCCAAAAGTTTAACAAATTTTGAAGCCAAGCATTTCGTTCCGAGCCTGAGGGATGAAGCACCCCATCCATCTACCTACCTCCCCACTGACATTTCTCTCTGATCAGCCCATCCTCGTGCAGTCAGACGAGTTTAAGTCCAGATCATTCCATGCCCTTTGGGCCCGTCTAACTGCAGCGGGTCTGTTTGTCTGTTACTGGAAAAGGAGGCTCAGAATATTCTGTAGGTTCTGAGTCCTGCGGATGCCGCATCCGCCCGTGGAGAGGAACAAGGCTTCAGCAATTTGTGAAGGAAGCAGACATCCAGCACTTTGCAGCTGGGTCCTAAGCATGCTTATGCGCAAAAGAAGCAAAGCATCGTCGACTTCCGCAGCATTTTACGACCTTGCTTTTAGTGCTGTAGTGGAGCCAGGGCTCAGAAGGTCGGCGTGCCAGGACGAAAGGTTAGCAGAAACAATGGTGTCATTTTCCACACACCCCCACAGGTTCCCCTGGTGTTGGGGGTGTTTTTTGTTTATTTTCTTTTGTTTTTATCTTTAGCACAGATGCCGTCACTACTACTATGTTAACTTTCCAAGAAACACTATATTGTTCTGAGCTGTGCCAGTTGTAATGCGAAGTGTGTTGGGGGGGGGGTTTCGCCTTGAATGGGCAATTAATATGCATTAGCGCCACAAAAGACCTACTGCGAGTGCAGCTGAATACCGCGAGGGCGGGTTTGTTGATACGGAGGAATACGGCTACGTGTGTGTATGTGCCTTTAAGTCGCCTGTCGGCTTATGGTGACCCCGTGAATTTCACAGGGCTTTCTTTGGCAAGAACTACTCAGAGGTGGTTTTGCCAGTTCCTGCCTCTCAAATGTAGCCTCCAGCACCTGGTATTCATTGGAGGTCTCCCATCCTGTTTTTAAAAAAGGGAAAAAAATCTTTCAGCAGCGGCGGCTTTTCAAAAGGAGTCACTCGGTCCTTCAGCCCTGTTCTCAAGGCTGCTGCTTTAGGACGAGGGACGGACTCGGTCCTCTATAGGATCCCGTTTCCCTCAGAGGTCAACTCAATAGGCGTCGATTGCGCTCCCAAATGCTCTGAGCCTAACTTGGCTTGCGCCTGGCGTAGGTACTGCAATCTAAGCCTCCCGCCTTGTGTGAACATGATGAAATGGTCGGAGAGGCAGAGAGAGGGTTCTGCGAGCCTTCCCCTCCGGAGACCTTGAAGGCTGAATAGCAAAGAATCAGCTCCCGCCGAATAATGACCAAGTCCGGGCAAGACTTGGAGGAATTGGAAATTGTTCTTTCTCTCTCGGCAAGCAGAGATCTGACAGACCCCGATTCTAAAGTGCGCTTCGTCCGAAAGGAATTAGGAAGAGGAAGGCTCTATAAAAGCTTTTCGTTCGTTCGTTCGCTCGTTGGTTCAGGCCAGTTTTTTTTCCAGCTTCTACCAGACCTAGGAAAAGCTGGCCTCCTATCACAACATCTCCCATGATTTTCCCACTGCTATGCCAGCCCTCGTCGACTCCGCGCCCTCTGGAGGGATTGAACTACAACTCTCATTGTTCCCAAGTTGTCCGCGCTGGGGGAAAAAGAGCGAGTGGGTTGTCCAACGCCTCTGGATGGTGCCAGGTTGGGGAAGCCTGGCCTAGGTAGGAATAAGTCCCATGGGATTCTGGGCGGCGGCCGACTTTAAGAACAAGGGCATATAATTGCACGGTTGACCACCCTACCCCGCTTCTATCTTCTTCCTATCTACCTCCCCTGCCCTCCCGCCACCCCTCGTCTTACTTTCCAAGGCTCAGCGAAGCACGTTTGACTCGAGATTGCAGATCAGAAGAGTATCAGCTGCATCTGCTCGGCGGTCTGGGAATGGTCAAGCAGAAACCGAGGGAGGGATGTAAAATAAGATACAGTGAGCCAGCAAGTGTCGCTCGCACCTCGATCTTTTTGGTACGGGTGACACAAAAGTTCCCCAAGAAAGCGGTGTCAGCTTGGAACCAAGTTCGCTGGAGAGAACGGCTGTCCCGCTGGGAAGGATCCAACGTCAGCATCGACAGCCTACTTGCCCCATCCAAAGCCTGCTTGCTTCTCAAACGTGTTTACACAGAAGAACATTCTCAGTCTGCACACAGACTGCCTTCTTTGTAATCTGTCGTAACCAACAGGGCACCTGTTGGTTAGTCTCACGAATCAATCCCAAACTGATGAGTGAAGGTATCCTCCAATGAGTCTACTGTACTTGGGACTAACAGTAGGACTCCGGCTTTTGTGAAGCGTCTGAGGTCCCATACTAGAGAAAGGCAGACTATACTTTTTAAAAAATAAAATAAAAATTAAGCAGTAAGGTTCGCGAGCACACACAGGGAAGTAATTCTCCTCGAACACAGACTTAATTCATTGGTTTAGTTCCAGCTGGAATAAAACCACTGAATCAATAGGAATCTGATAAGTCAACACTTGCGTAAATTCGATTGGGTCAACGAGTCTACTGTAGTTGAGACTTCACAACTGTATGCTGGGAAGGAAACTTGGGCGTGCGTCCTCATCCTAGAGGCGTTTACTTGCTCCCTACGGGATGGGTTGGTTTTCCACATCGGCTTAGTCGGAAGAGCGCAGTCCCACAGCAGTGGATGAAACTTGGGCACAATCCGGTTTCTGATGAGGGGCTGAAAAGACAGACTTCCCAGAGGCCTAGCATGTGGGGGGGGGGGTAGACAGGGATCCTTCCTCCAAGTTTATGGAGGCAGCTCACTTTAGGGTCCTGTAACTCTGAACCCGGGACGCTATGAGATTAGTTTCTGGGTAGCGCCAGGTTCCTTTTATCTGGGAAGCCGAATTTTACTGAAGGCCGTGGAATCCGCTCTAAATAAGCTCCCTTTTATGATCGGAGACAGTGTTGTTCTTTTATGCCTTCGTGTAAAAAGTCTTTAAAGGGCTCGGAGAGTATAAGGTTAAGTTCCTCAACACATGCATCCTGTTAAAAAGAAAATGCTTTTGCCCCAAATGTGTTTATCCCAGGGGATGAGGCTTTCGAACTGTCGTCGAAAAACGCTACTTCGCACGCATCTGCGGCGCCTCTGTTTTTCCTGACCCTCTTCAGAGATTATTGTTACAGTAGTACGAAGCTGTAGCACCAAGTGAGAGGGGTCGGGACCCTGGGACTAGTCGAAAATAGTCTTCCAGATCGTCTGATTCCCAAGAACCACCCCTGCCTTCTCCGGTGCTCGGAAAATTCACTCTCTCACTCTAAAAGCACCGGATCTCGTCTGATCTTGGAAGCTCTATTTACTATTTTATTTGGATGGGAGACTTCCAACGAGTACCAGCAGCTGTAGGTTACATTTCAGAGAAAGGAACAGGGAAAACCACCGCTGAGAAAACCCTACGAAATTCATGGGGTCTCCGTAAGTGGGCAAGCGACTTGCAGGCTCGTACGTACACACGCATCCTCAGAGACTTAGAATTAGGAGACCTAACATTTCTAAAAAAGGTGTCCCTGGAAGTCCTAGTTCAGATTATTTCAGAGCTGAAGAAAGTTACTGGTTTTTTTTTAAAAAAAAATATATAGTGTATTCCCTTACTTGGGGATTCTCGGAGCTTTTACCTTCCCCTGCCCGGGAATGTCGCTGATCTCTGCATTCACTACGGTTCCTCCGAGCCAGGGCTGTTTAATTTTCCCCATGCTGGATGCCAGTGGTGAAAGACAAGGCGAGGGCGGACTGAGGGACGGAGTCGGGGGCTAGGAGGGGAAAGCCTGAGGCTGAGTTTCTGAGGGTTTCCCTTCGGCTGGGAGAAACTCAGCCTCAGGCTTTCCCCCCCTCACCCCCGACTCTGTCCGTCAGTCCGCCCCCCGCGTCGAGCCTCCTGGTTCTCCGCCCGAGGACTCCACAGAGGCCCCCCTTGTCCGTCCCTCCCTCCTGCGAATTGCTATTTTCCTTCGGCGCTTGGAATAACACACACACACACACACACACACACACACAGCTCTAAGCATGCGGCGCTGGGGAAAAGGCGGCGTTCCTGCCCTTCCCCGACCCGCAGCCGTCGTTCTGCAGATCCCGGACACGCACACGCACACAGAGCGCGCGCCTTGTTCTTAAAGGCCGGCCGGGGGAAGGGAACCTGGTGCAGCGCCGAGACGGGCAAGTGAGAGCTTCTCCTTGTGCAATCCAAGGCCTGATTGACCTGACCTCCCTCCCTCCCTCCCGCCACCTGAATTTCTCCGTGTGGGTCTCTAAGCTCCAAGGAGACCCAGCGAAGAAGCCTGACCGCACACAGGCCGCGTGCGTTCCCTGAGCAGAGAAACTACCCACCCACCCGTCCCGCGCCATAGGCCGGCCATTGACACTCGCACACAGGGGGGACTTTGTCCAGGAGGGGCGTGGTGGGTAGGAAGGGAGGGGAGAGAAACAGGTGGGGCAGGACAGGAGGGAGGTACCACTCGGTTCATGCCGGCTTCTTGCTTTGTGTAAGAGTGAGCCTTCAATAAAAATTCAGCGAGAAGTATGCGTATGATATGCAAGTATTGGTCTGGTCCGTAGAAAACACGGATTCTAAGGTGAATTGAAGCCCTCAGTGTTGTTCATTGCTGTCAATTTGGCTTTGACTCGTAGTGACCCTGCGAATGTTAGACCCCTAAGTGACCCTGTTATCAACAAACCCGACGCAGGTCTTGCAAACTCAGAGCCCTGGCTTCCTTGATTGAGCCCATACATCTGTAAAGGGCTTTTCTCCTTTCCCATTGCCTCTCATTTCACCGCGCATTCGGGTGTCATGTAATCTCATGACATGGGCAAAGTAGGACAGCCTCAGCTTGGTCATGTTGACTTCCAAGGAGAGCTCAGACTCAGTTTACTCTATTTACTCAATTTTGACAAGTTAGCAGCCCACAGGGTTGGTGGAACTCTCATCCAGCCCCACATTTCAAATGGGTTGATTCTCCTCCTAGCAGTTTTACTGAAACTAAACAAAAACCTATCTCCAGAGCACCTCTGATGTTTTGGACTACAACTCCCGTCCTTAGGACACATCAGCATGCAAGCTTTCCCTATTTAGCCCTGCCTTGATTGTTTACCTTTGAACTTTAACCTAGGACAGGAGAACTAATGGTAGCAGGCGCCTCTAGTCCCAATTTTAATAGAGAGGGCAGAATGTGCGGTTGGGATGGCACAGAGAAAGCAGGAAACTCCGCCCCTCTTGGCCCGCTCCACCTCTATGGACTCTGGTTTCTTCTGCAGCCTGATCAGGCTCCTCCTACAATAGGTTTCTCTTCCCCTTTGGGTCAAATGTCATTCACAGAGGAATAAAGTTCCCTATCTCAGTTGTAAATCCTCTGAGCAAAGCATGTGACCTCTTGTGAAGGTCCATACAACTCTGTGGCCATTACCCCACTACCCTGTTATAGCGCTATTACTCCACTTTCAACAGCCTGTGGATGCCTGGAGTTTGCAGTAAGGGGAGGGGCCTGGCCTAATACTACCCACTGAACCGAGTAGGGCTTCCTTCTAATCCATGGATAGGATTGCACTGTAATCTTATGAAGATATGTAAATGTGTAGATATAGATCATGTGTAGATATAGATCTAATAAGAAGAGGTTGACAAAGTACAGCCTTCCTTATTGGACTGCAACTCCTGTCATCTTTAGCCAGCATAGTCAATGATGAGAAGTAGAAGGACCCACCTTCCACCAACAACTGGTGGGCAGCATTTTGCCCAGCCCCAATATAATCTTTGTTGTGATAGGGAGACTAGTGTTTACCACCTTTCAGAAATCCCAGTTATCCTTCAAATCCAGAGAAACTCCAGACCACATGGCAAGCAGTAGGAATAGAAGTACCTCCTCTTCCTTACACCACACACCAGTGGACCTCAAATAATTAAAAAAAGAGACAGGGGAGAGAAGCTTCTCTCAAAGGTTTCAATTAAAGGTAGTGCTCAATTCATACTTAGTCATAGTGTAGTAGAAGATTGAAATCAAGTGGACTTAGGTACAACTCATCTAAATCCCATTGATATCATGGAGTCTACTTTGAATATGACTGAGTGTGGACTAAGTAATAGAGTAGCCAGGCCAAAGTTAACAGAGCTTAAGTTAGGCAAGGATGGTACATTACAATGCCTCTGGTCTATGGATGACTACATCTGGATACAACACATTGTTTGCTGCAACACCTAAAGTGTTTACTTATGAGTTGTTACACTGAGAAATCAAAGAACTCCTCCTATGGTACCCCACAGTAACTGAACCCTTAATTTCAGTCTCCGATTGCAGAACTATGTAATCTACTTTGTTCTCTCTAAATTCCCTTTGAGTCCAAGGCCAACTAAAGTAGACCCATTCAGTTAATGGTTGGTATGCTACTGGCTAGTCCCAACTAGAGTAGACCCACTCCACCAATTATTGAATTAGACAAATAGAATTTACATAAATATTTACATCAATGGGATTAGTATAAATGATAATTCTGCAATTGATTCAATGGATCTGCTCTCCTTGGGAACCTTGATAAGATTGCAACCCATGTCGGTTTAATATGCAGATGTTCAAATGAGGTGTGTTTCCAAAGGGAAAGCTGGGAATTATTACATGAGAAGGGTTCCACTTTCAAGTCAGGATGTTTAGGAGCCTAGGACATAAGATGGGGACTTTAATACCTTATGTTGCTGTATGATCTTGAAAATTTTCCATAGTTGTGGCTGATGGCTCCATTGTCAATGGACTGATGAATCTATTCCAGGTTTTTGTCCAGGTTTAAGGGGCTACCTAAGGCATCCAATCTGGGGGAATTAATATCTGTACCTTGGACAGTTCCTTTAAAGTTCAGGCTGAAATCCACTCACCACCCCACTGCCCTGGAAGCCACCAGCTGCCATTTTCCAATCATGAACCAGAGATATCTCAGATTGACTCCTAGGGAAGACTGGATACATTATGGTATCTTATGAGTAACAGCAAATGGCTTTCCACCTCACATGCCTTCCAGTCGAAATGCATCCTATGGGAGGTTAGCCAAGTTATTCTGGCATTTGAGATAGTTATTTGAGGTAGAATATCCAACTATTGTCTTCCTTCTCTCCTTCCTGGCATTAAAAATACAATCATAATAAATTATATAACTAACAGTTTGCTTAAAGACTAAAATCAAATGCTTAAGGCCAATTCACTCTGCCAAGAGGCCTGGCATCAAATCAACCAGACAAGGCTCCAGTGACATAGGTTGTAGGGCTAAAGTGCAGACCTGTACCCACTAAGTTGGGACTCAGTCCTGTGGACCTCCATGTGGCTTATCTTCCTAGTAAAGATGTTGTGAGAAAGATGTCCAATTTTTTTCTGCCAAAACTGATCAGGTAAGCAGGGTGGGTCAAGAGGGAAAATGCCTATTTTATTTATCTGTCTGTTCTTGTTATTTGCCCTATGAACGAGAACCCATGTTGGCTTCATGAGCCCCCGTCATCAACTATCCTGCTTAAGCTTGCAGTCTCAGAGCTGTGGCTTCCTTGATTGAATAAATCCATCTGTAATGTGTTCTTCCTCTTCTCCTACTGCTTTCCACTTTTCCTAGCATTATCGTCTTTACCAGAGTCACGTCTCTCATGACATGGTCAAAGTTATATTCTTATCCTCCCTCCCGCCTACCGGTGAGCTCGAGGCAGTGTACACGGATCTTGAAACTTGACCCCTGAACTTCCTAACACCCTAACCACCACAATGCCAAGGATTTTTTTTAAGCTACTAACCGAGCTACTCTTGCAATCCTGTGCGCCTCTGTCCAAAGATAAATCTGATTGAATTCGACGGGACTTACGCCCAGATCATAATTTGAACCTGAAAGACCCTCAGACGTGCCGGTGGGGCCCCGTCCTGTGGGTGTTCAGCTTGAGGAGTCCGTCAAGGAAACCGGCCCTGGAGATGTTTGCTTTGGTAAGGTATACTGTGAGGCGCGCGTTGCTGCTCCTTCTGTAAATCGTGCTTCCTGTCAGGAGGGGGAAATGTCAAGAGTTTTACAACTGCAGGTCCTGACCCATGCAGTGGAGGGGATTTACGCTGAGAGAGGTGCATTCAGGATTGTTCCTTGGAATATATGTCCAGATCCTAAACAGCTAGCCGTCCAAGTCTGCGGATATTCACGCGGGAGTCAGTCCCGCTGCGTTCTTTAATCGGCATCCACAGGATTGTTTTTATTAGTGTCCATTAGTGCCCATTGATTTCTACGGGAGATTCGCCTAAGCCGCTGTGTTTCGCATCAGGACCCGGTTTCAAGATTCCACAGACCTGATTGAAGAAGTAAATTCCCTTTGAGTACAACTATATCTCAATTAACAAAGCCGATGTATTCCGAGGCACTTCTTCAATAGAAAATTTGGTACCAGGGATAGAAATAATATGGAAAGAACAAGGATAAGTCCCTATACCACAAAAAGAAGAGTAGTTCAACAAGGTTTCAGCAAATATTATACTCAGAACTAACAACACTCATATGTGAAAAGAAACAACCAGGTCAAATAAGCGTTCTATATGTAAAGAAAAACATTGAGACCAGCTGAAAGCTTCTTCCAAAATAAATCCAGGGACGACTTTTTCTTTCATCAGCCTCCACTTTTCTCATGATTTCCATTTTGGTCTATAGTTCTAATGCTCTTTTAACATGCTTGAGGGAGCTGATTAGGAAGGTTTATCTATTTTCTCCTTTTCTCTCTGTTTTGATGTTCATACATACACAGTAGAGGATTCTGAAGGCAGCTGCCCTTTACTTTCCCTGTTGTAGGTAGGCGGACATGGGTACAGCAGGACTGCTAAGCCGGGGATCCTAGTCTTTCCAACCCAAGTTTTATTCCTTCTCTTACCAAGCCCTAGTGGAGCAGTGGTTAAGTGGCGGTACTGCACCCAGAGGTTGTGAGTTTGATCCTGCAGGGCTCCAGGTTGACTCAGCCTTCCTTCCCTAGGTCGGTAAAATGAGTACCAGCTTGTTGGGGGCAATTAGCTAAAATCCATTGTAAACCGCTTAGGGAGTGCTTTGCACTAATAAGTGGTATAGAAATGTAACTGCTATTGCTACTGCGAACACTGCGAACACGATGCTGCAAACCATCACTGAAAAGTTCTCCAGCCTACTTATACCATCCTTCCAATGGTGGTGCTACTGAAACACTTGCAGTTAGACAGAGGACGAGGAGAAAAATAGGGGAGGGGGCATGAAAAGACTTCATAAAAGGGAGCTTCTTTGTCAAAGGCTTTGTTACTGAAGGTATGCCTGTACTGGCAAAATCAAAGACGTTCTCCTAACCATTTCCCATACTGAAACAACACTGGTTGTGTTTCATGCGTTTTAACGTCTGACCTCATGGCAAATTCCGCCTTGCTATGGCCTGTGCCCAGTGGCATGTGTCTCTTCTCTTTCTTCTTCTTCTCTCTTTTTCAGGGCGAATGGTTGCCCAGATATCTTCTTGGCAGCACTATCCGTTTGGTCTTAACACTTTCAGTGAGAAAATTTAGGAGAAAGTCGATGCTCCTTTGAAAAGCCCCTTGGAAATCTGTAGGATTTGCCTTGTTTCCGAGTAAATATTCCTACATCTGGTAGAAACTTGGTTCTGGGCCGTGGGATCTGTTCTGACATTGCAAAATTGAGGGTGTGTTTATTGAAAAGTAAAACACTATCTCCGATGGCTAGTCTTAGTAGAGTTGACCTACTGAGCCAATTGACAATTTTGTAGCCTAAATGCCCTGAAGGCACCAGATGCCCTCTGATGTTAGAAGCAAAGTAGGGTCACCCCTTGTTAGTACTTCCATGGGAGACCGCCAAGGAATACCAGGTGTTGTGGGCTATACTTCAGAGGAAGGAACTGGTAAAACCACCTCTAAGTACTCCTTGCCTAAGAAAAAAACCCTGTGAAATTCGAGGGGTCTCTATAAGTAGGCAGGCGACTTGAAGGCACATACACAAAGAAATCTGCACTTATGGAAACTCAGTTGATCAAATGGGTCTATTCTAGTTGGGCTGGCACTACGTCTCAGGTTGGCACTACCTTTCCCAGGTGGTGGGATTAGGTGCTCCAAGGAGGCAGTTGGCTGTGCTACGGATAGCACTGCTGGTAGTAGGGTCTTCCACCTCTGAACAGCTTTTGCTGAGAAACCGGATTAAATGTGCCAAACAGCTACGAGACAACAACAGTGTGGGTAAAAGTAGGGTGGACATTGGCAGACAATGGCAGTGGCACCATTGCTGTCGCTGTGTGTCTTCAAGTCATTTCGGACTTATGGAGACCCTAAAGCGAATCTCTCTCGGGGTTTTCTGGAACAGAGTGTGTGTGAGGCACCCAAGGCCACTCAGTGGGGTTTCCATGGCCCAGTGGGGAATTGAACCCTGAGCTCCAGGATCGTAGACCAATGCTCAGACCGCTATACCCCGCTGGCATAGTGGCACCACGGCTAACTCTGAAGGAGCTACTATTGTGCAAGACAAAGGCAATGGTGAATCACTCCTGAGACCTTTTACTCTGAGAGACAGCGCCAGAAAATGGAACTCTCAACTGGCTGCTGGGGGGGAGCAGAGGGCCAGTACAAGTAGAGTGTGCAGGTAGAAGTAAAGAAGAGAAATAAATTCCGTTCATTTCAGTGGAATTTACTTCTCCCTGTATGTAATTTGGACCACAAATTTACCTGGGCGTCAGTCACATTTGACTTAGCGGGACTTACTTCTGAAGTATATAGAGAGTGCAATGGGCACTAACAAGCTAAATACCTCGAAGATACAATCGGACACATTCACGGGGAGCTGCTTACTATCCAGTTTAGGACTACACAAGCTCTTAGCTTTGGATAGATCGTGCCTATGCTATGGAAGAAGACGTACTGGTTTCATCAGAAAGAGTTTTAGGGCACCTAAAGTCTGACCTACTTGTTTCGGCATAAGTTTAGGGTGAAATAAATGGGTTAGTCAAGTGTCACAAGACCTCTTTTTATACTGAGACCAGCTAACACGGTCGTCTCTCTGGCAATTGCTGTGGATAGGGCTTCCAAACAACACATTGCTTGGTAAACCAGTAAGTGCTACTCCGGCCAGACTTCAGGAGTTACCACAGTAGCTGTACGCTATTGTCGATGAAATTTATTACCAACTTCTACGAAGACCAGAGGAAGAGGACGCGGCCTAACCAATTAGACACGCACTTCGCTCGGCGAGTTTTATGCCGAATCGTCCTCGCGATCACCTTATTTTTAGCCCGGGCTTTGCCAGGTGGGAACTAACACCAGTCCCTGTAGATCTTCCAAGTTCAGTTAAGACAGACTGGTGACGTCAGAATGCGAACTCCTTTGCGCCCTCGCCCTGGGTTCCTCCATTCACTTTGATCCCGCAGCCGTTCACACAGAGGCGCCCGATCATCCGGGATAATTCCAAGGACACCCAACCCCATCCGCCAGTCGGTTGAACAGAGACGTGATTTCAGCCTCACGCTCCACAGTAGTTAAACTCTTTCCCGTCCAGTCTTACCCAGCGCTGGGCGCACTGAAGTCTGTGATTTCAAGGGGTGCCTGACTGTGCAATCCTAGACGTATCTATTCAGAGATCAATTGCATTGTGAATCTTCCTAGGCTCTGAGTTTCTCCGAAGTCTGCACTGGATCCGATCGAATAGCCACTGTTTGATACTATTTGGTTTTACTTCGCAAACGCCTAGACCGCCTCCACACAGAAGGGGTCCGAGGAGGAGGCGAGGGGTGGGGAACACATTTAGGAATGATGCGAGAGAACTAACATACCAGAGTAGGAAACGACCTCAAACGCAAACATTGCCACATAACTCTATCACGGTCGGGCAACGGGATCCCTTGAAATGAAATGACTCTTTAGCTCTGCAGCCCAGTCCTAGTCATCCTTATGGGGATGCCAGATCCACTGAGATACAATGAAACTTGTGTTGCGTGTGTGCTGTATGCCTTCAAATCGTTTCCGACTTGTGGTGATCCTAAGGCGAACCTATCGTCGGGTTCTGAGGCTGAGAGTGTAGCCATTTCTGCACTAGACTGTTATAGTGCTATTATTCCACTTTCAACATCCCGTGGAATCCTGGGGTTTGCAGTTTAAATTGCAAACCCCGGGATTCCGCGGGATGTTGAAAGTGGAATAATAGCACTATAACAGTCTGGTGCGGAAATGGCCAATGTCTGTGGCTGAGACAAGGCCAAGGTCACCCAGTGGGTCTCCATGGCGAGCAGGGAATGGAACCCTGATTCCCAAGGTCGTAATCCAATGCTCAAACCATTAGGCTACGCTGGTTCTCACAATGAAATTTATATATTCCCATGTTCAGGATGGCAGTGTAATTGGTTGCTTTGGGTGGCGTCTCCGTAGCGCTTCTCTTCTACCGGGGAAGTTGTGCTGTGTCATCATCACCGCCATCGAAGCCCCTGCATTACATCTTAGCTGGGAACCCCGGGGCCCACGGTCCCCATACGGCCCCTACAAGGGGAGTCCGGTGAGGCCCCGCAGATTACATTACTACATATTATATCGATCATTACCAAAGGCCGTTTCCCTAAACATTTCCCCACTGCTCAGAGCACCTTGCGGTTTTCCTTTGCGCTGAACCACCCAGCCGCTCTCCCACCGGCTGTTCCGAGACAGATGCGAAATTTCTTGCACCAGGCACGTTTGCACTGAACTTCGTGGAACTTACTTCTAAGTAAACTGGCCCAGGGCGGGTGACTCAGACGTCTCTCTTCCAGAGGGTCGCCTTGAGTCGAAGTCGAACGGACGGCAGTTAACAACAGCAACCACAACATGGGCGTAATATTCATGTCCACGGAATCCTGCATCACCTCTGAGACTAGCCCCAGTAAAGACCACGGACCTCTGTGCTAGAAATTTCTTTTTCTCAGGCTCATAGGCGCTACAGGACTCCCTTATACCCACTTAGGCTGAAACAGGCTAACAGAGCTGTGCCTTTGGCTTCATCGTCCAGGTTTGGCTGGGGCTTCTAGAGAAAGCCCGGTTCGAACAGAGCCAGAGGCTGCTCCGTTTTTAATTTTTTTTTAAAAAAAGCAAAGCCTGGAAAACTCTTTTTTTAAAACTCCCAATGGTCATTGTCGGATGGGGTGAGTGAGTCGGGGAGCTATAGTTTTTTAAAAAGTTCCTTAAGTTCTTTTCATGCCCTTTCTTGCTTTTTCGATCCTTTTGGAAGGATCAGAAGTTTCCCCCCACTCCCTATGCCTTGCGAGTGTGGAGAAAAGGCGGGGGGGGGGCAAGGACCTTCCAGTCCCCAGACAAAAAATGCCTTGGAAACCAGTAAAATCGCTGGTCGGGTTTTCGAAGGCGCGCCTCGTTTTATCTCCCTTTCTTTCTCCAATTCGATTTTCCAAGAAAGAAAGCTCTCATCCTTCTCCTCCGTCCCTCTGTCCCTCCCTCCTTCCCTCTCGCCCCCCTTTTTCCCCGTCTCCCACCAATTATTTCATTATTTTGTACCTGAAATTAATCTTTTTGCCAGGCAGGTCAGCGCGATCAACAGGCTGCTGTTTATTATAATGTTTTCCTCCTCTCGTCTCCCCTTGCCCTCGGCCCGGCTCACTCTGGATGTGACCTTTGTTATTTCAGCCTACACGCAGCAGTTCAATGGAAACAAGTTGAGCACGTTCGATCCTGATAAACATTATCCTTAAACCACCGGGGACCCGGGCAGAGTAAACGAGCCTTTCCGACAGGACCACATCAGGAACACACATTGAGAAAAGAAACGAAAAGAAAAGAACCGGAGAGCAAGGGCAGGGAGGCGGAGTTGGACGGGGGAGAGGTACAGATAGGCAGGTCGGAGAAAGCCAGACGACGAAGGGATGGGGGGTGCAGAGAGGGCCAGAAGTGACATTCTGGAGGGATGGTGGAGCGGGTGAGCAGCGCTGGCCCTATCCTTCGGTAGAATGAGGCAGCTGCCTCAGGCTGGGTTGGGGGAGCGGCAGCAACAACAACATTTTAGAGGTGAGAGAACTATGGCAGCCACAGAGCTTGCCCACATCCCTAGAGGGAGCATCCTGGTCCGCCCAGGTACGCTGGGGAAAGCTGGAGTCAGTAAACTGCCTTCCCGACTGGCTTCTGTATATGGAATGGTACTGGGCGCCATTTCGTTCTTTTTTTTAGGCAGGAAAATATCTTGGGCAGGCCCTGTTAGTGAGAAACAGAAGCAAGAAAGAACCGGTGGCCAAATTCTCTAAGTTTACGCCATAGGAAGCCCCAGGGATCGATGGGCCAGGTGAGTCAGACTAGGGCCATTTCCGGACTAGGCTGTAATAGTGCTATTATTCCACTTTCAATCTTCTGTGCAATTCTGGGGTTTGTAGTTTACTGAGGCCCAAGAGCTCTCTGGCTGAGAATTCTAAATACCCCTCCTTAAACTGCAAAGCCCAGGATTCCGTCGGATGTTGAAAATGGAATAATAGCACTATAACAGTGTAGTCCGGAAATGGCCTAGGAGGAGAGGACGATAGCGTGGCCAGCTGATATCTTTCTGGGAAGTAAGTTCGTAAGTCAGTGAGGTTTACTCTGAAAGAACTATGCCTAGAGTCCTAGGCCTCTATTTCGAGTTTGCCCAAACTATTTAAAAAGACAGTTTGTGTGCGTCCCTCCCCGCACAATCAGGGTCTATATCAAACATGAGATCCTATTGATGCGTTCAACCCGATCCTATGTAGCTCATTTGAAAGTGAAATCCACCGAGGTTCAATGGGGCTTATTCCTAAATCAGTGTGCATAACTGCAAATAACTACCACTGGAATCCGGGGTGGGGAGTGGGGGGGATACTTCAGCGAGCAGCGGCTGCTAGCAATCCAGACCCCGATTCCCGATAACGCCCCCCACCCGCCAAAATCTGGAGGATGTGGGTTTACTCTTGTGGAAGAGTTTCAGGCAGACCGATATAAGATCGTGGTTCTCGGGAAGAGGTTTTATTCAAATCCATAGGGATTTGTTTTGTCCATGTAAACGTCACGAGGATAGAGAAAGCACAGCAAAATCGAGCGAGCTGGACTTCACGGGGTCTTGGGTCAGAGAACTTCGCGCCCCAGTGAAATCTGTCGGGGTTTTGGAACATTAGCAGTCCTGCGCAGACCGGCTGATGCGAACCCTTAGGATTAGAGGGAATTCGGCGCGATCTCAAGTCCGCCTCCAACTACTGACGGAGAACATTCTTTAAAAAGAAAAGAAAAAGAAAAGAAACGACAAGAGACGACTCGGGATTGAGGGGCCAAGTGCCTTTGACAGACGAAACTTGCCGACCTAACTCTAAATCTATTACTTGTAATTAAGTAATTCTAAGAGTCTTTTTATTTTTACATTATCCTCATCACTGTCTTCCTTTTTTCTTCCACCTGACGGATTTAGCAGTACAGGAAAGGAAGATGTGGGGGAAGGAGAAGAAAAAATTCTAGTTCTTTTGCTTTATGCACCAGGATTCGAAGCAGGATTAATTGCACAGAGGGGTCTCCTTTGTTGATGTACAGAGGGCAGCATTCAGTAGGTGAGATTATATGCAAACGTCTGAGTTACACAGAACTCTTCCCCGCCCTTTGGGCTTACTTAAAGTCCCAAATCAATGAATTAATACTTTCCTTTTTTAAAAAAAATCCGGATCCCAAAGTTAACTGTGATCCTAACTGTGGTTAAGATCAGAGACTGGGAAAGACTGGGAAACAGCCTTTTATTTTTTGATAGAAAAGGGGCAATGGGACGGGTAGATTCTGATCCACATCACTGATTTCTGGAAACGGGTGATCAGGGTGCGTCCGCACGTCCTTGATGTGGGCTTGCCTCGCATCTCAAGCTCTGAGAGACTAAGCATGGAAAGAAACTCTGTCTAACATGCCTGGATTGCCGTACAATCGGATCCTTGACCCCGTGTTGCGGGTAGTAGCAGCAGTCATTCCTTCGTGCAGGAAACAAAGTTTGCTTTGCGCCCTTCGAACTTCGGAGATAACTTCGCCCCTCGAACGACAAAAGTTTTCTCCGTTTTTAGCTGCTGTCGGAGGGGTACCGCGGTGGGTTCTTTCGCCTTGGGTTTCTCATCGGTACCACCAACCACTTCTGGTTAAGCGGATCGGTCTTGGGTTTCAAGGCAGGCCCTCTGTTCCAGCTCAGGCTACCTAAATTCAATCCACTGCAGGCTTCGTTCCCTTCTTCCTCCGAAACGATCCCTCTTCCATAGGCCGAAGGAAAAGGGAGGTCCGCGAGTAACGCCAGCCAGATTTTCACTTTCCTCTCGGGCAGTTTTCACCCTCTGCCGTTAATGGGTCCGAGAGTGAGTCTTGGATGAGTTCTCCTGTACCGCCCCGAGCCTAAAAGGCGCCTCTTGGTAGGAGGGCCCCTGAGAAGCGGCGAGAGCTCTTTCGGAGTGGACGCGCTTGTGGGTCGGAGGAGATTTGGAGGAAATGTTTCTCCTCGTTAACAATGGGGGGAGGGAAGAGGGAAGGGTCCAAAAATCGTGGCTGAGGTTTCGCAGCGGCTGTGCTTGGCCCAGTCCATATCCTGGATGTGATACCGCGCGACTCAGAAGCACAACGGTGCCAGCCAAAACACACATTTTCACATTCACCAGAAGTATTACAGTTCCGAGCTCATCACAAGTTCAACCAAAACTTTATTTCCCCCGCGAGCTTTCTCTCCCCCCCCCCTTTTTTTAATTTTTATAATAGTGTGTATAAGTTTCACTTGAGTGGAATGGGAATTTCAAAAAGCCGCTTCAGGAGAGTGGGTGCTTTTATACAGTCCGATGTTTAAAGCAAAGAGGGCATTCGTGAGCTGATGGACTTCTCCTTTTAGGATCCTGGAAGAATCACAGACCAAAAAGAAAAGAAAAAAGAAAAAAAAACCACCTTCGGACCAGGGACGCCTGGGGGAAAGCACAGCTGCCGGCCACCCCGCGTTATCTGGGTACCTTTTCGGCCGCTGCTAAACTTTTTCTTCCCCTGAAGTCCGAAGGACTCTTGCAGGAAAGGGATTCCGATAAATACTATTTAATTAATTGCTCTGGACTTCAACAGCGAAGGAAAGATGTGTGGTGTTGGTTCACAAACACAGACCGATGTTAGCATGTATAGTTTAAACAGACATGCAAGCATAGCTATGTGGTAAAATGCATCGTAGAGTCGTCTACTGAAAATAACGCCTAAAGAATTGTTTTTAGCGTACAGCTCAGAGGGCCCCACTGAATTCTCCCTCACGAATTTTCATTGCCCTTTCACAACATCCCTATTTATTTATTTATTTAAACACGGGTTCATTTGTTCATTCATTTATTTGGAAAAGTACCTTTAAACTGTCCTGTGACACAGAAACAAAACCACAGAAGGGGTGCAGAAACCCTATACATTTCCTAGGGAGACATCTTCTGCAATTCGAAAAAACGTTGAAAGGATTGCAAGGAAAAAACACACATCGAAAGATATAATTGATGACACCTGCAAGTCTGCGGGGGGGGGGGGATGTCTATAGATCTTGGAACCACAGCTCAAAGGACAGCTAAAGAGGTACGGTTTCTCTGAGGACCCTCAGAGGCTTGAGAAACAGCCTGGCGTAGGATCGCGTCTCGGTTTTCCCCAAAGGTGCCACTTACCGCCGGTGCACCGATCCCGCCTACGGGCACCGCAGCTGCAAGCGGGACCGGGGTGGGGGTCCAGGTGCCGATCCGTCCAGCCCGCTCGCAAAAGCGAACGGAAGAACCTTCCAGGGCGCGACCGTCCGTCAAGCTTCCCTCCCAATCCGGAGGCCCCTTTCCCTTTGGGCCCGCCCTCCGCGGGGGCGTGCCTCGGGTGAGTGATAGCCTGGGACGCCCCGGCCAGCCCAGCCCAGCCCACGTTGCTGCGAGATTGAAATGCAGAACTTCTTCAGCCGCCTGCCTCGGGAAAGCGACTTCCTCGGGGTCCGTCGCCCTGACACCCGCGCCGGGAATCGGAGGCAGCCCGGGGCCTTCTCCTCCGCCGCCTCCTCCCCCCGAGCGCGGATCGCGGCGGGCCGGACGAGAGCCAGGCTTTCGCCGCTCCGAGTGCTCCGCTTCGCTTCGGGGGATCTCCGGGAAGCCGCCGCCGCCGCCGCCCGCTCCGCGTCCTGACTCGAACCATGGGTGAGTCGGGCTGGGAGAAGCGCCGCGGCGGGAGGGCGGGGGCTTGTCAAGCGAGGGCGAGCGAGCGAGCGAGCGAGATCGTGGGCCAGCCGACCCGCCGCTAGCGCCCCCGTCCCTCCTTCGGCTCCTCTTCTGCCACTCGCGGCTCGGGACGCAGCGTCCGGGGTCCTCGGCGGCATTCAGAGGTCGCGGTGGGCCACTCGGGGCCTCCGGGCTGGCCCCGGAGGGAGGCAGGTGACGCCGGAGCTGGGCCACTTGGCCCACCCGTCCCGGATCCCGCGCGTTCTCCTTCCCCCCTTTCAAAGTTTTCTCCCCCCCCCCCCGCCCATTCCCGGAGTGGAATTTCATAAGCGCTGCTGGCAAAGAGGCGAGGAGCCGAAAAGAAGCCCGGCCCAGAGTCCTCGCCTGCCGCGGGCCACTTCCAGCTTCGCCCAGGCGTTTCCTATTGAGCCAAAAACCCCGGGAAGCGGACCATTTCCGAAGGGTATTTAAAAAAATATTAGAAGAGGCGGTGGGAAGGGCGGGGGTGGGAGGAAGGAGTAGGAAACTCTCCCCCTCCCTTTTGTTTATCCCCATCTGGAGGGGGGCCATCGCGCCTGCGATCCTAAGCACACGGATTGGGAGGGAGGGAGCGCCAGCCGGGGCGTCAAGACTTGCGCCCGAGTAGCGCTTCCTAGCCTCACTTTCCCTTTCCCTCCGCGCATACGCTGCGAGTCAGTTTCCACGGAAGTTGCTTCCTCGCAAGGGAAAGAAGAGTCAGTGCGATTTAGGATCGCGGCGTGAAACCACGCTCAGCCGGCTTGTTGTTGCGTTCATTGAAAGAACAATCATACTAACAGCCCCCTCCTAGAGCCTTTTTTGGCAGTTTCTACGTTCCTTCCAAAAGGCATCGGCCGGGCGGGCGTTGAGCGACCCTGAGGGGCAAGGCCTCTCTCGCCTTTCATTCCGAAGCGGGGTCCGTAGCCAGAAGTGGCTCGGTCATGTGAAGTTCAACATCTTGCGTGGGGTGGGCGAGGGAGAGCCACAGCAGCCTCCGTGGACTCTCACAGCCCCTCAGGCCGGGGCTTGGGTGGCTTCCAGAACCAAGGGGTCGCCGTAGCTGTGCTTCGACTCAGAAATATGTCCCAGGTCTTGTCCGATAACACGTTTCACTTGGGAAGAAGTTTCCCTCGCATGAAATGAGGACCACTCTGAATAAGTGTTGCCAAGATCAGGGGCTAGGAAAGTTGCTTTTATGACTGCAACTCCCACAATCTCAGAAATGGGGACTACAGTATGTGGGTTGGGCAAATTGCTTTTGTTGAATACGACCCCCAGAATTCCCGCAATCACGGGTTGGGAGAGTTAGTTTTGTGGACTATAACTTTCAGAAACCCTCAGTCAGGCTGGGAAATGGTAAGAGTTGCAGTCCATGAAAGGAATTTTCCCCGGCTTTCCCGAATGGCCACGCGGACTCTGGGGGATTCTGGGAGCTGCAGTCCATGAAAACAACTTTCCCCCGTTTTCCCCAATAGCCACTCGGATGCTGATGGATTCTGGGAGTTGTAGTGGAGAGAAGCAGCCTCCCCGAACGCTGCCTCCACGACCTGAGGCCCTGGAGGCGCCGGGCGCCTTTCCTCTTCCTCCGCGAGTCCTACGTGCCTCTCTTTGCCTTGCAGAGCCTGCCTTCGGGGAAGTGAACCAGCTGGGCGGCGTCTTCGTCAACGGGCGCCCCCTGCCCAACGCCATCCGGCTCCGGATTGTGGAACTAGCCCAGCTGGGCATCCGACCCTGCGACATCAGTCGCCAGCTCCGCGTCTCCCACGGCTGCGTCAGCAAGATCCTGGCGCGCTACAACGAGACGGGCTCCATCTTGCCGGGGGCCATCGGGGGCAGCAAGCCCCGGGTCACCACGCCGACGGTGGTGAAACATATCCGGACCTACAAACAAAGGGACCCGGGCATCTTCGCCTGGGAGATCCGAGACCGGCTCCTGGCCGACGGCGTGTGCGACAAATACAACGTGCCCTCGGTCAGTTCCATCAGCCGGATCCTGCGCAACAAGATCGGGAACCTCTCGCAGCAAAGTCCCTACGAATCCTACAAGCAGCATCAGGCAGGCCCGCAACCCGCCCTGCCCTACAACCACATCTACTCCTACCCCAGTCCCATCGCTGCCACCGGGGCCAAGGTGCCCACCCCACCGGGCGTGCCGACCATCCACAGCGCCGTCCATATGCCTCGGACCTGGCCCTCCTCCCACTCGGTCACCGACATCTTAGGAATCCGGTCCATTACGGACCAAGGTAAGAGCTTGAAGAGACCCTAGAGAGGACTTGGTAGGCCACAGTGAAGTAACTAGGGTCCCTGTCCAAAGAAGTCAGGGCTGGGGGTTGAGCAGTGCTGTTGATCTCTTCAGAAGCCTTCCATTTGTTACAATTTATCTGGTTCATAAAATTTACCTGGTCCAAGGTGTAAACTTAAACAAAATTCCTGTATTACTTTGCCCCATAAGTACTACAGATAATCCAGGAAACAATCATTCAGACTTTGTGTGCCTTCAAGTCCTTTATGACTTCTGGTGACCCTAAAGCAAACCTATAGCTGGGTTTGGGTGGCAAGAATTGTTCAGAGGAGGTTTGCCCTTGCCTTTATCTGAGGCTGAGAGAGTGTGGGTGGCCAATGGTCACTCAGTGGGCTTTGATGGCCTAGTGAGGATTCTAGCCATGTTGTCCAGAGTCCTACTCCAAGGCTCAAACCACTACTGGGTGCTGGCCATCCATTGCTCTCTTCTATGTCTGCATATGTGCCTTTAAGTCACCTATCTAGTCATGGCATCTCTATGAATTGCACAAGGTTTTCCTTTACCCTCTGAAATATAGCCTAGAGCACCTGGTATTCATTGGCCCTCTCCCATCCCACTACTAGCCAGGGCTGACCTTGCTTAGCTTCCAAAATCAGAGGAGATCTGGAGCCTTCCAAGTAAATCTCTGGCATAATTTTTCTTTGAGGGTCAATATGTTGTCCGATGGAAAGATCCGAATTGCCCACAATTTCTCATATATTTTTATGGCCCTAGGAAAAGTATTTTCTGACCCTCAGTTCTGGAAGATTTTTGCCTTGGATTATGAGGGCTGTACTGCATTTTGTCTCCTAAACAGGATTCTCTCTAGCTAGTAGCGATTTAAAGAAAGAGAAAATTAAAACATTAAAAATGTTTTCCTGGGGAGCGGATTATACTCCTAGATTTTTCAAAGAAATAACAGTCTGTTATTTTGAACTATTTAATGTTATTGTGTGGGATTTTACTATATTGAACGCTATGTAACAAACTATATATACATGAACTTATTTTAGGTTTCTAAAATATATATCTCAATGTATTTAAACCAAGGTACAGCATATATATATGCTTGCTCAGGAGGCGAATCCCACTATGTTGGATAGGGTTAGGATTGCAGGCTTAGATCCAAATTTAGACTGAAACCAATCCACTAAGATCTAAGGCCCAGCACACTGCACTTTTAATAGGAAGTAAGTTCTGTTGATCTTATGCTGATTACTGAGTGAACACGCACAGGACTGGGCTGTGGATAGATTTAATCCGAGGTAAACTGAATAAACTATGCCACAGGTCTTCTGGATTGGTTTGCCTGCAACAGATAGGCAAGTGATACCCACTGAGGCCTATTAGTATACAGTAATTGTAAATGTAGTTGCTAATCTTATACTGAATCATGTGGAAAGTTTTCCACAGACAGACACACACACACATAATTGGTGTAACTCCTGCCTTACCAATTACAGTTGTATAAAATAATATGTCTCAAGTACATAATCATATTGCCTGAGAATAATTAATCGTATAAATCCCTTTTCCATAGTAGAGTGTTAAAACTATAAAGAATTGTATGCAATCTTTAGGGACTTGATTGTACTGAAGATTAAGACTAGAACTGATTTTGTGAGATGCTGAAATGACACCCGGGTGGGGACACACACACACACACACACACACACACACACTTGCCTAAATCTGCTTGCTAGTCTCTTTTCGAGTAGACCCATGGGCCCAATGGAATTTACTAACCAGGTTCCTGTTGGTTCAGTGGCTCTCTGTTTGGGGCTAGTAATTGCTTTTAGGCCGTTGTATATATATCCATCTAGTACTATAACAGAAAAAACATATATATATATGTATATATGTTTTTTTTGTTATAGTACTAGATGGATATGATATAATACTAAATGCATGTGGCATATTTACACCCACCACCTCCCCCTCCCCAAAATGCGAGCAGGTATGTTTACTTTTTCTGCCAGGCCTTTGTGCCTGTTGTTTGCTTTTAAGTCAGGGATTCCGCAGGAAAGGCATCTCCTTGAAATTGCAGGCAAATCCACCTCGAGTTCTCGCAATCAGGCCAAATTTGCTCAGACAGGAAGTTCAAATGTCACCTAATTGCTTTCGTTCTTCTGCTTCACTTTGTTTTCCTCCAAAGCGGTGGTCCAGAAAGCTGAAACTACTGATGTTTAACTAGCATTTAGCCCCTTCCGCAAGCTTGCTGCTGGGTTCGCTTTTACTCACTTTGCTCCACAATTCAAAGCTTCACATTTTTTAAAAGATAAACGTGATTGTCGCTGACAGTAACCTCGAATTAAACAATTGCATTGAATATTTGCCTAAAGCTGACTGTCTCCACCGATTCAATTTTTTTTAAAAAAAAATGGGTTAGTTGTTGTGCTATGTGGATTATTGTGGGATTTAATCTCAGAAAAAGTGTGCGTTAAATCTAGCCAAAAATATCCGCAGTTTCTCCCCTCCGCGTCCACTTTTAAACTCTATCTGCTTTCCCCTTCCATAAATTCCTGTTTGTCTAATACCATAAATAACTATATGAGCCGACCAATATATACGACAGAGAAAAGACCCTTCCGTTTTAAAATTCCTTTTCATTCCGGGGGGTAAAAAAATGTATAAACCCGTATAACAAAATATTGGACGTTGTTTCTTTTCTGGCAGATTCCAACTGGGGCCCTTCCTAGAAATGAATTTTGCCAGTCCTGAAAAAGTCATATATTGTATTTGGTGTTTGTGCCGTGGTGGTGATGGTGGGCTACATAATTGTGTAGCCGATCTCCTGCAGGGAGAGAGTGATCTAGCCGAGAGACCGAGAGATTTAGCTTGATCTCTTCGTTCATTATCATCAGCGTGGCGAAGGCCTCCTATAGAGCAGGACTCCTGCGGGAGAAGGCTTGGGTGAGAAGGGAGCCTCCCATCCCAGCCCTTCCTCACCCCGGTTGTCGAAGCTGCTCGCATGTGCGGGCTGTTTGCGCTTGATTTATAGGAGAAGCTGACCTTGCTGACACGAAAAGGAAGCCCCTATTCATGGGAAAGTGAGAGATCAGCAGAACAGGGAGCTCACCAGAGACAGCCCGGTTTCCTAAGGCTTTCCTAAGACATGTGCCCGCCGAGCTAGGGTGGTCGCCGGCCCAAGAAGAAGGAAATAAGGGCGGTCGGGATTCCCCCCTCCCTTGCGAGAGAGAGAGAGGCTGTGGCGGGAAGCTTTCCTCCGCCTTGTGCTTCGCTTGCAGCCAGCACTCCTTTTGCGGTGGTGGTCCTTTGAATCTCGCGGGGCTCCTTGTGTTGGTGCAATGCGAGGGCTTTCTGACCCTGAAGAGCATCCGTAGCATTTCCTTTGCCCAGCAGGTCGCCCCCAGAGGATTTGTCAAGCCCCCCCCCCAGCCAAACTGCCTCATCTCCCCCCCCGCTCATTAAACCTGCGCGTTTCTTGATGGCGAACCTTTCAACTTAACTGGTTTGTGGATCCCGCTGATCCACTGCTCCCACAGCAAAGCAGATAAAGAAATGTGGATGTTGCATCCCTCTGAAATCCAGAGTTTTCTTCCCGAAAGTAGAGCAGGGTTTAGATTCTATTCCATGCATTTACTCCAAAGGCAGCCACGGTTCCCATTGATTTCGGTGGCCTTTGCTTCTCTGTGAAAGAGCTGTGGATCTCAGCTTTGGAAAGAGACTATTTTGCTATCAGTGTGATTGGGGAGGAAGGGCTTTGTTACAGTGTCCCTTTCCAGCGGCTGTTAACAATCGAGTACTGTATTCTTCAGAAGCGATGCTTCTCTCGTATTTCAAACAAAAGCCTCCCAGTCATTTCCGAGCTTTTTTTTTTTTTGGCCAGGATGGATGTCGTGCCATCCTTTCAAGGAAAAAAAAAAAAAAGACAAGAACTTAACACCATTCCACCAAAGCGACCTAGGAAATAGTTATGCCAGAGGTAGTTATCGCTCCGCAGTGGCTGTCAGCGAGAGGGGATGATGGGCAAATTTCAACAGCTCTAGGGTTGTTCTTAATCCGGTTAGGCCCTATAATTTCTTTCCTTCGTGTTAGGATGAAATAACTCGCGAAGGGGAGGAGGGAGGGATGTTGAAAACTGTACGGAAGACGGAATGCCAGATCTTTCCATTCACATTTGTCCTACATAAACTTAATTTCCGCGCATAACTTGATTAGGTGATCAAGTTCTTTCAGGGTTTTTTTTTCTTCCCCAGTGCCTTCCCATTTTTTTTCCTGTGGACCTTATAAATTCAACCCAACCCTGCTCTGAACTAAGGCTCCACTCCAGCCATACCGGGTGGACCTAATTAAAAAAAAAAATTGGACTACTCTGGAGTAAGAGGCATTCCAGAATGAAAGAACAGTCGTCCTAGAGCGTGTTAGATATTTCCCTGTGACGTTTTCCCCAAATTGTATACACTGTGTTAAATACACAATGTGTTACTGTGTTATTAAATGCACAACATTCTGGCAAGTGAAAGGCTTGGTGGCCACCTCCAGTGAGCCTTTTGGAGCTTGAAAAGTCCAAACGTGTCTGATCGCCATGGAACCCGACCCTCAGTAGTTAGGCGAAAATGTTAAGAGAAAATAACCTTCCTTTGGGAGAACTGGGAATTAAACATAGGTCCTGCACGTCTTCACGCTCAGGGAATTTGTACTTTGAGATTTAACTGGGTGAGAATAATTACGTTTTGTATTTGTTGTTGCCCTGTGCCTTCCTTCAAGTTGTTTCCTACTTATGACGACCTTGAGGCGAACCTATCACAGGGGTTTCTTGGCAAGATTTGTTCAGAAGGAGTTTTGCCTTTACGTTCCTCTGAGGCTGAGAGAGAGGGACTTTCCCAGCGTTACCCAGTAGGTTTCCATGGCGAAGCGCGGACTCAGTCCTGGGTCTCTAGAGAGAGAGCCCAGCGCTCCGATTCTGGCGCTCACGTAGCAATTCCAACTTTCTTGAATATTGAAGGTAAACTGGAGACACAGTACTTAATTTTAGATAGATAGACAGACAGACCGGCCGGCAGACAGAGATATAAGCAAGTACAGATTTGATACTGGCAGCCTATAAACCGATTATTAACCGAGAATATTAACATCGTAGTAAAACCTCTTTAGTTTCCAACTGAGGCCATTTCCGCTCTAGACTGTCATAGCTATTATTCCACTTTCAACATCCTATGGAATCCGGCCGGCCCCTCCCGAAACTGCAAACCCCAGGATTCCATAGGATGTTGAAAGTGGAATAATACCACTATGACAATCTAGTGCGGAAATGACTGGGGAGTGAAAAAGGAATGTTTCCCCTCAAAGATGTATGTTGAAATGCTTTCGTTTGAAGATTATTCCGTGAGTGTCAGCGGGAGCTGCTCCTTTTTCAATGTTGGATCTCTCTGAAACAGATCGGGGCCTCCGCCGCGCCTCACTCCAAAGCACTTAGTCTGGGAAGTTACATCCCTCTGAAATCTGGTACTTCTCCTTACCGTATTTATGCGGCAGGGAATCCTACTGTATGGTCTGCAGGACCAGGCCACGGCACGTTTGTGAAGGGATATATGCTCAAAGGTATCTATAGTTATTCACTGGAAGCCGGAGATATTCAGCCATGCTTACAGTATCCGTTCCTTCCAACGAGCGGGCGAAGGTTTGCTGCTTTAGGTGTGTGAGAACGAGGAAAAGTGCCGTGCCCCAAGGGTGGGCAGATTTAAAGCTTGTGGAATCTGCAACGAGTGTGTGCTATAACCAGGAGAACCCCGAGATCCACCCCACCAGAGCCAACTGCAAACGGGCAGCGAGTTGAGAGAGAAAGAATGCTGAGCCGGGGAGTTTCTTTCTGGCTGCACATCTAAACTGAACTGAACTTACAGCTCTTTCACCTAAAAATTCACTCCTGGCCCCTTTCTCTGTAGTTCGGATAGTGGAAAATAGGGGGAGTCCGAAATCCCGGACGGCTTGGCTTGCAATCACGCGAAAGATTTACCAGGAGATTGCATGCTACACACTGTTCAACCCCCTGTAGGCCAAGGGATGGGCTGGCTTTAGTTTTGCGTGGGACACGGTTATTTCAGCGAGCCAGCGTGGTGCAGTGATTTGAGCATTGGACGACCACTATGGAGGCCAGGCTTCGAATCCTCGCCCCACCATGGAAGCCCACTGGGTGACCTTGGGCAAGTCGCACTTTCTCAGTGTCAGATAATAGCGTAACAAACCCCGCAACAAAAGTTTGCCAAGAAACCCCCTTGATAGGTTCACCCTATGGGCGCCAGAAGCCGGAAAGGACTTGAAGGCAAACAGCAAAAACTACTGTTGTTTAACTTTTATTTTATTCTAGCTTGTTTGTTTCGCCATCAGTTTGAAATTTATTATTAGTTTTCTACGCTTACAAACAAGGATATGGCCGTATCAGATATGTTCAATAGTCGGTGATCGAGGGATCCCAGGCAAGCGCATTCTTGCTTCAGAACCTGAGGGTTGTTTGGTAGGTCAGACCAGAGTCCGAAGAATCCGAGAGGACTACTTTGCGATAGAAAGAGGGTTAGGGAGATGAAATGGATCGCTATCCGCATCAGGCGCCCCACTCCTTTCCATCCTGGTCGGATCTCAGGCTGCCGGACTTTCCTCATTAAAAAAAAAAAATAATAATTTATGACCTATTGTAAAAGCCACGGCTAAGGTTGTCTCTTGACTTCGGCAGAATTTATGCTTTGGGAAGGCGGCTCAGAGAACTAGCGTGGGTGTGTCTATACAGAAGTAAGCCCCATCGAGTCCAGTGGGACCTATTCCCAAGGAAGCATGCTTGGGGTCGGAGCCATACAGCACCAGAATATTATGGCAGCAGTATTAGGGAAATAAATCCTGAGGCACTTAAATTTGAAATTCCTTTACTTAACAAACAAAAAAGTGAGTATGTTGAATGGTGAGGAGAAGAGAATCGATCCATAGCCCAAATGAACTGGCTTAGTGAGGTTTGTTAGGTTTAGAAAGCAGAATACTCAGCACCAAGTCAGGCTGTGTTTAACACCGTTTACTCTTAGGCGTCAGCGGGACTGCAATCCGAAGCCTGTAGCTTCAGCGGAACTAACATCAAAGTTTTAAGCAAGTCTCCCTGGAAGTAAATCCCGTCTGTTGCGAAGGAGTCTCAACCCGAACTCGAAAGAGAACTCAAAAGTGTATTTGAGGTTAGGTTGAGACCTATGCAGCTTTTATGCCAATGATCCGACATACATATTACATAGAAGTAATTGTTACTTCATTCAAAGACATCCAACTGCGAATGTGCTCCTACTCAGTCCTACGCCATATTCTTACTCCAGAGTAATCCTCCGTGATGTAGTGGTTTGAGCGTTGGACTATGACCCTGGAGAACAGGATTTGATTCTCCACTCAGCCATAGGTGATTTTGGGAACGTCACAAACTCTCAGCCCCAGAAAACCCAGTGATAAGTTCGCCTTAGGGTCTCCCTAAGTCGGAAATGACATGAACGCACAGGACAATCCTCACTGAAATCAGCAGGACTCCTCTGAGTAAGCACGCTCAGGAATCTGCTGCAAGACTAAGGGCTTAGGCATATCTGGAAAAATTTTAATTTAATACCGCGAGATTTACTTCAATGTAAATGCCTAGGGTAGGCTCAGGCTGCAAGGGTGCATGTGATCGTCGGATGGGCGAAGTCGAAGCCTTTATGGTAGACGCGACTTTTGGGCATAAATATCGTTATTTTTATCGAGGTCAAGGAAACTTGATGAGTTTCACAGCCTTCCCTCCCAAGAAGGAAGAATTTCAGGTTGGATTCACTGAGTTCCCTGGGTACCTCAGACTAAACCCCCACCCCCGGTCCCGTTTATCAGCTGGTTCTAAACCGGTTTCCTTGAAACGACGGTCCGACAAAGCTCAATAGAATTTAATTGCCAGGCATGCAAACTGCCAGCCTAGAAAAGTCGTTCAATTGAAAGACAAAAGACTTCCTTACCAAGTAAATGGGAAATACTATCACCAGCATTATTTTATTCATTTATATGCCACCTTTTCCCAATAATGGGATACAATGCAGATTACAAATCATTAAAACCAGCGTGGATTAAAAACATCATACAGTACAAACATATATATCTGTAACTATCCATATGCTATTTTAAAAGCAGTTAATCTCTACGTTTAAAATCAGTCTGAATTTATTAAAGGACAGAATACTTTTTAAAAAATCAACAGCACACCATTTAAAGTCCAGGGCAATAAACTCTTGAAAGCCCGGTGGAAGGAGGGCGGTCCAAACTCTGGGAGCAGCCACCAAAAAGGCCTTTTCTCTTAGTCCTAGCATATGAGCCGCAGGAGGGCCTCCCCTGAAGCGCTGCAACAGGCTTGTACAGGGAGACAGATTCCTTCAAGAAGCCTAGACCCAAGGCCCGCGGTCTTCTTTGCGCAGGAGACCATGGGCAAGCGCACGCAGTGCCGATTTTTCACTCCAAATTGCTTTCCAAAGGGAAGGCGCGTGAACGATCGCCACTTTACCTCACCCCCGTTCTTCTTCTCCTCCGTTTGCCTGCAGTGAGCGACAGCTCGTCCTATCACAGCCCCAAGGTCGAGGAATGGAGCAGCAGCCTCAGCCGAAGCGGCTTCGCGGCCACGGCCCAGCACGTGGCGGTGAACGGGCTGGACAAAAGCTCCCTGGAGCAAGAAGCCAAGTACAGCCAGGTAAGGGCCGCTACGGGCTGGGAAAAAGAACGGGCTGGGAGAAAAAAGGGGGTTCTGGTGGAACGGAAAGAGCGAGCTGAGCACAGGGCAGGTGGGAACCCCTGCCTGTGTCCCCTTGCTAGTCCCAACTAGAGTTGATTCAGCGGGATCTAGCTGGGATAGAGCCTAGGACCCTTCCACATAAATACAGTTACACCACTATGATTCCACTTTAATTGTCATAATCCCATCCTGTGGAATGCTGAGATTTGCAATTTAAGGACGGGCCTTTAGAATTCTCAGCCAGAAAATTCTAGTGCCTCACCAGACTGCTGAATCCATAGGATTCAACCAGTGCAGTTACAGCGGAATCAGAGCTACAACTGTGCGATGTGAAAGGGCCCAAGTAAGTAAACACCTAGGGAAAATAAATATTATAGTTCTTAGGATTCAACCAATCCACTCTAGTTGGAGGCGAACAATCAGATTTAGGCCTCTAATTGCCCGTTGTCTGATACGGGAGGAACTACTTCCGTCTGTTTTTCGTTCTCTGTAACGCAGCTCTCTCAACAAAAGTTCAAAAACGCTGGGCCACTCGCGGTGTCCTTTCAGACGCCCAGTTTTATTTAGATGATCTGGACTACTCACTGCTCAACGTCAAAAGTCGTTCTCCAAACCAAAGAGTAAAATTTTAAAAAGATTCAAAGAATGGGTTCCAAGGAAAGACTTTCTCACCTGTCTTTCTTTGTGGAATATTTTGGGGGTGTCCGCTGCCTCTCTCTTACAACAATAAAAAAGTTCCTCATGGTCTGGCAGGTCCCTTTAGAAGCTCCGCTGAATTTCAAGATGCTTCAGGTTTCGTTTTAAATGTTATATTCAAAGAGTAACGCTCGTTAAACGCAGAGCTTTGAACTCTGGAACAGTGGGATTCTTCGGCACTGGCTCAGGTGTTATTTGCACCATACGTGCTTTTTCAGAATCAAGTCTTGCTGTGTTCATTACGATTTACTCCCAGGTAAACGTGTGTCAAATAGCAGCAGGAGCTTGCAGCTCTACGTGCCCACATCTAAGGAGTAAGTCTCATCCAAGTTAAGAGGGCTCCCTTTGACTAGATGTGAATAGGACCGCGCTTGAAATCCCATTGATGCTGTTGAAGAAATAGGCAGAGGTTTGTGCTTCCGGCTTCTAATCCTTTGAACACTTATTTGAAAATAAGCGCCGCTGAAGTGAGTAGGACTTAACTTGATTTGGAGGTTTGCTTTCTTGGTTCGGGATAAGTTTGGTTTGGCTTACTACGCGCTAGGCTGGGTCGTCTTTAAACAAGGGTGGCCCCGAAACGATTTCCAGGTGTTGTTGGACTGCAACTCCCAAAGCTCCTCACTATTGGCTAAGGCTGCTGGAACGTGGAGTCCAACATCTGGAGAGCCTTGTGTCAAATAAATTCCAGAGTGCCTGGAATGGAGAGGATCTGCCGCCTCCCTCGCCGTCCCATCTTGGTCCACCGCAGTAGAGGACAAGCTCGAGGTCCTTTCTCCCTGGTTAAAGATAGTGGATCTAAGCTAGAACCTCCGATGAGCCGCCGCCACGGAGGGGGCGAGAACCCTTTAGTTGCAACGCCTCGGGATCTCTGAGTACTGTGCGATTTCAGGTCGCAATCCAGTTCATTTCCATGCCTTCTCAATGAAGTTGAGGAAGTGGAGTGCGCCGGTGATGGGTAGGGGAAGATCTAAGGACTAGTCACATGGAATATGTTGTCTCCCTTGGGTCGGGAGAAAGCAAAAGAAAGGTTATAGATGGGTTATAGATCTTTTGTTCGAGGGCCCAC
Organism: Cyclura pinguis; assembly: GCA_030412105.1. Classification (NCBI taxonomy): domain Eukaryota; kingdom Metazoa; phylum Chordata; class Lepidosauria; order Squamata; family Iguanidae; genus Cyclura; species Cyclura pinguis. The sequence continues at coordinate 344,612,095 of CM059599.1, forward strand.
GCGAGCTTCTTTCGGGAAGGGGTCTGCTAGAGCGTTGCGTGGCTACCCTTCGGCCTTCTCGTTCCCTCATCTTCTTGAGAGTGGAGCCCCCTCCCCACATCGCCACCGCCGTCCCTTTCGGGCAGCTGGCTGTTCTTTGTCCCCAGCCCAGCCAGGCCCCCTTCCCTCCCATCTCCCCTTCTGAGCCGTTTGCCCGCCCAAGACGTGGAGATGGACTTCCTTCTGCCCGGCTGTCTGGGTTTGGAGAAATGTGGGCGACTGCAGAAAGTGGGCTTCCGAGAAAACTGTCTAGACGTCAGCAAAGCTCGGATTTGCGAGGGAATTATGCTGACAAGTCACTAAGTTTGGGCTGCGGAACTGAAGTGTTTCCCTACCACCACCAAGCTTGGGAAAGTTACATTTGGGACTACAGATATGGAATCCCACGGCGTTTGTGGTGGGAGCTGCAGTCCAAAGTAATAATTTCTCAATTTTTTTTCCCGGATTTGCTGTAGGAGGCCCGGTTCTCAAGAGGAACACTTTCCTTTCCCAGTAAACGTGTGACTTTGAGGATCGGGCTGTATGGATAACTTGGCCTCTGGATGACTCTGTGTGTGTGTGTGTGTGTGTGTGTGTGTGTTGCGTTCAGTGGGACTCTGTTCTGCTTTGTTCTGCTTCAGAGTTTCTTCCAGGGGGAGTCCTCAGGTTAGCTTCCCAGTTAGCAGGCAGACTGTTAATAGGCAAGGCCGCTGCTCTCCTGCGGAAATGGAGCCTTGCATCAAGAGCTGGGCTTTTCTGTTGTTTCCTTCTTTGTTCTTTGATGCCCTGCTTTGCTTTCTCTCTCCACCATTCAAGATTTAGCCGCTTTTTTTTTTTTTTTAAGAACGGGAGGTTTGCAAACCGTAGTAGCCTTATCTCTTTGAAGAAAGAAAATTCCCCCCCCCCCCCGCTTCAGTCCATTGTGTGCACATTGGGATGTTATGGTTGTCTTTGTAGAGTATTCTGAACTAGTGTTGATTTAAATGAGAGAGACATCCAGCTCCATTCCATGCGTATTTAGTCAGCGGTAAATTTCATCATCTTCAATGAGGCTAAGTGAGTAGAATTCCTATGCGTTTTTATTATTTGTTGCATTTCTAGTCCTCTTTCCATTTAAAAAGTGCTCAAGGCTGATAACATCATCAGTAAAACCAAATTAAACAATAACACAATTAAAATTGGCAATCAATAAACATCTCTATCAACCTTAGGCAGTCAGTTTCCTTGAGCTCTGTGAGAATTACTTCTGAATAAGCATGCTAAAGGGCCCTGTGCACCTATTTAGCTTTTCAGCTTGAAGCCAATGGGATTTCAGTGTGCATGATCTGGCCCTTTGAATGGAGACTTGTGGAGACAGTCACATAAGGACTGCATTCATTGGTCAGCTGAATAGGCCCTAGAGGGTCCTTAAGGCTATCATATAACCTTGACTGTTTGTTTTCAGATGTTTGCTTCTGCATTTATATCCCACTGCCTGAACCTATGGACACTTTTAGAACTGTGGTGCTAGATAGATGTCTTGATTATTTTGTAAACCTCAGTCCCTGAAATGCTTAACTTGATACTGCATCTCTAGGGATCCATTTCTGTAGAGCAAAGATACAAGCACACCGCCCACACTTACCCAGGTGGGCTGGTCCCTCATTTTCCCTATGAAGCTGCACACATAATTTCATACCTAGGGAGATTATTTGTGCAGAAGCTTCCTTTTTTTTTTTTTTTTTGGCATGTTAGTCAAATGTGGGGTTCATATATACTTTAAAAGCATAAACTACACAATTATCCCACATATGTTTTGTTGGGCACATTCACCACACTTGGGGGAGGTAATTAAACTGGTTGGTAATAGGCTTGCTTTCTAAACAGTTTTGTTTAAAGTGGGTGTCTTCTACATGCCACCTGGAGCTCTTTGAAGGGAAGAAAGAATTAAAATGTTGCTGTTGTTCATAATCTAAGGGAACAATAAATTCATATCTGCATTGAATTGATTGCTAGTCATCCTGTTAAAAAGATGGTACTACTGTTCTACTTTCATGATGCACTGGGTACAATCATGAGTTTAATGCTTTTACACAGTTTGGAGCTCCCTGTTTTATTTACACCAAAGTATTTGTATTAGTAAAATAACCATTTATTTATTTAAGAAAAGCTGTCAAAATATGTTATCCAGCTCTATTTTTGTGTGTGTGTATAACTGAAAATACTTAAAATGGCTTCAAATGTTTCATTTTAATTTTTTTCAAATATGTAGCATTCATATGTTCTATACACAAACAATACACATTTAAATCAAGTACTGTGTCTTTGTTTTGTATGTCTGCACGTGAACTCTGACTTACAGTAACCCTATACTAGAGTTTTCTTGGTAAAATTTATTTAGAGGGAATTTGTCATTGCCTTTCTCTGAGGCTGAGAGAATGTGACTTGCCCAAGGTCAACAACTGGGTCTTCATGGCTCAGCAGGGATTCCAGCTCTGGTCTCAGTTCCAATCCAGTTCTCAGACCACTACATAACACTGGTTATATCATGCTGTGGCTTTACTAGATCATAATTTGGTGGTAAATCCTCTTTCTTCTTGCTTACACATCAACTTTGCATTTTTTTAAAAAAGAAAGTTTGATTTGTTTATATGTTCATTCTGCATCAATATAACCTAATTTATGGGGTGATCTTACATTGGACCAGCCGTCATGATCTGCAGTTCCTCATTGCCCAAAATATTTTTATAGCAGCTTTTCTAATCAGGTATGTTTCAAATGTGTTGATTTACAAATCTGAAACTGGACATGCTACAAACATTTTTAATTTTAGATGCATTTTGAAAAATGCACCTATTTTTTTAAAAAAAGTCTTCCCTGCCACCTGTTTCCTGGACAATGTAAATTTGTTATTGTTGTTGTATGCCTTTAAGTCATTGCTAACTTATGGCACCTTGAAGAGACCCTATTTCTTGGCAGAATTTGTTCAGAAGGGGGTTGTCCTTGCCTATGTTCAGAAGGGGGTTGTTCCTTTGAGGCCCAGAGAGTGTGACTCACCCAAGGTCACCCAGTGGGTTTCCATGGCTGAGTGGGAGTTTGAAATCTGCTCTCTCAGAGTCCTGGTCCAACACTACACCACAGTGGCCCCCTACTATGTTTTAATTTCTTTCTTGTGACTTTTGCTTATTTTATTATTATGGTGCACATACCTCTGAAATTTTCAGATCTAAATATTTTATAAATACAGTATCTATAAAAAAAAAACAACCTCCCATCATCCCCTGTGAGGACAGGAGTTCTGGTTTTACACATCTGGAAGGAATCTCATGGGGGAAGGCTGGTCTACATAAACAATCCAGCCCTGCCCTTAACAGACAGTCTGCATTTTAGATTCAGAATGTTAACAGTTAAAAGGAGAGCATATATCTAAAAAACCTGTGTAAGACTTAGTTTCGCTGTTCAATAATGATTTTTAAAAATTACTTCAACCAAGTGGGTTTCAGGTTTTCTATCAACTATATGGCAAGCCCTTATTCACTGGAATTATCTGACTGTATTTTGAAATTTTTGTGCAAAGAGAGAACTAGCAATAAGGAACCAACTTCAGCTTCATCCATATGTCTGCCACAGAGTTCCTCTATATTACAAAGAATTCTTTAGGGAACAGTCCCAATCCACACACAAGTAACTGACAATTGCCACATCAGTCCTAGGCACCCTAGCATTTGCCAAGTGTTCTCTTGCAACTCTGTTGCAGAGCAACATGGATAATGTACTCTGAAAGGTGGGTCATGTTGTAATATACACTGGGTTATGTACACTGCTCATCTGCCATCACCTTCTGCTCATTCTTCTGATATCCTACTCATCTGACACCACAATTTTTCAGATAAATACCTGGAATTCTAGGAACATAGTTTGAAATCCACCATGCAACCCACAGGGGCTAACTAAACTACAGTACATGAATTCCAAGTTTTGCTCTTAACCAGGTCTTGTTCATTTATTGCAAAATACCCTCAGCAGCTTAGAAACTGTCTGCTAGTAAAATCAATAGGTTGGAGTCAGACTAAGGTAGTCAGTGTAGGTTAGGAAATAGGTTACATGTCAATAAGTTCAGTTGGTTTTGATGGGAACAGAATGCAACAAGCAGAGCTATTCTAAGTAAGGCCAATGGGAAGTGATAGTGTAGATCTGTAATTCATTCCTGGACCTGTGGGCTCATGCTGATCAGAGCAAGGTATGCTGGGTTTGCCTGGGTATTCTGTCCTGTCAGTCCTTGTATTTAAATCTTCCCAGTTGACAGCAAAGTGAGTTTATCCATACCAGGGCTACGTAGCCTGCTTTGCAGAATGAAGTGTCTTTAGATGTAGCAGATTCCAAAAGATTTTGGATGCAACAGTTCCAAAGCTATCTCCTACCTCTCTTTGGAACATTCCACTTTAAGACTGGCTAGACATTAGGAGGACTTTTGGTGGCATTTTTCACTTTCCCAGACACAGATGGGTCTTCTGTCCTGGTGAAGGCCCTCCCTTGGTGGAAAAGCAAATGCCTTTAGTCATCAGTATTGTAGCTCATGTTCTCAGTTAGTTTCGATGAAACCTAATAAATATTTTTGAAAGAAGTTGTAGTAATTCTTGGTGTATACATAATTCCTTCCAACAAGTAGAATTGTTGTAGTCCAATGTAATATGTATAGTACTTCATTCTGAATTCCCAGTCTTCAGGCTGTGATAGTGTAATAGGATTTGTGGTGGTTTAGAGATGTGTATTTTGGAGATTGGTGAACTTCACATGAGTTGAATAAGGAACTATGAGAACAAGGCAACTTGAGCCACTGACTGAAATGCAAACATGTACAACCAGGACTTGTGAAAAATTCACTGAATCTCATTAAGTTGTTTATCAGAGGTACCAGCTATTCCATCTGCTACCTGAGGACAAAATCAGTCTGCTGCACAGCAAAACAGCAGGAAAGGCAATAGAAGTTAGGATGTGGAGTTCTGAACTAGGAAAAGCTGATAAGCCAGGTGGGGAAGCCCTGACATCCATATCCTCTCTGTGGGCCAGAGATTCCCCCTGCCTACATTAACATGACAGCTTCCCATTGGAGAGAATTGGCCTGAGTAATCCTAAATATACTTATCTATGGAGCAACCACCTTTGAAGATAATGGGATTTACTCCTGAGAAGATATGCACCCTTATTGTGTTGCCCTACTGCAGGGTAAGGAAGGATATGGCCCTCCAGATATTGCTAGACTGCAATGTTGCGTTTTTCCAATAACATCTGGCGGCATGATTCCCACTTCTATTCTAGTGCAATGTTTTACATGTCTGCTCAAAAGTAAGTTCCACTGAGTTCAATGAGGCTTATTTCTAGGTAAGTGGATAAATTAGTGTAGCCTAAGTGAAAAACATCCTTTTTCATCCTTTCTATAGTAGGCGAAGCTTGGTGTTTCAGAATACAAAGAATATGAAGTTTCTACTAACTTTCATTTCTGCTCTCTTGTCTTTGTTTTCAATATGTACTGCAGAGTACATGAGTGCCCTGGTATGCTATACTGAGTCTGTGAACACATGAACCATGAGCCAAGACACTTTCTATTCAGATTTTAATTTAGCCCTGCTCAGAGGTCTTACTTAGGCAGGACAACATCTTTTTCCCCCATCCTGACTATATTATGTGGATCGTTATACTGACTTATCTCATGATGTTGTGGTAAGAATGATGGAAATAAGTGTTTCCAGAAGGCTAGTAGCTGAGTTTGTTTAATGTGGTGAAAGCGACAAAGACTCTTTTGTTGTTGCTGTTTTTTCTAACCATTCTGTGGAGGAGTTACCAAAGGTGCAATAGAAATGCTCGGTATAAATTATTAGTACAATCTAGGCTGCTGAATCTAGGTCTTCTCTTCCCCCAACACCAAGGTAGTACAACTAGCAACATATTATAGTAGGGATTGGGTAGGGAAGGGAGATCTGCATTTAGGTAAGGTGGAAGAAATACACATACATAAATCCATTTCTACATATCTCTCCATTTTTGGTGGATCAAGATGATTGTATTTCATGTCAGTTTTCATTTACAGTATCATTTATAACTAACTAAAATTATAATTTCTGTTGGTATACCGTGAATAATATTAACCATTTTTAGGAAAGATTTCATAATGCAACAAATGTTAGATTAATGGTTGAGATGCCTGAAAGGCTGGCTATTCATCATCCCCCTCTCTCCTCAGGAGGAGAAGAGGATAAGATTAAGATCCTGATAAGAAAATACTAGTAGGAGACATCCTGAAAATGAAAAACACTGGTTCATTTATCATCCTGAATGGTGGTAACTCCTCCAATTTCTGGGTAGCTCTGTTGTAGGACTGGAAGCTTTAATCAGCTGAAGTGTGGGCAGCTAATGTACTAAAATGCAACTCTCCAGAAGTAAGTTCTACTTGCTCCCAAGAAAGTGTGTGTGTGTGAAAGATAACTAACTAAAGCCAGCTAAAAATTGCTGTTTGACAACTGCCATTTTAAACTTTGGAAAACTAGTTTGAATTGGGAGGAATGAAAATTAAAGATGAACTTGTCTGCTTTGAGGTTACTGTAACTTACTGTACACTCTGTTATGCACGTATTTAAAAAGTAAGCAACACACAAGATAATTTCTTTTTGTTGTTAATAATAATTGGTGGCTTTCACTAGTACAGTTCAGAAAAGTTACCTTTTGGAACTACTACTCCCAGAATATCCTAGACAGCATTGTCATAACATGCTAGCTTGGGGTCTGAGCCCCAAAGTAACTTCTCTGAACTCTGGTTGAAAGTCCTCTTGCACTTCAGTTTCTCAGGGAAAAGATCCTAGCCCAATTAGTCTGCCTATTAGACTGGTGAAACAGTACAGCCTGTCAAATTAATTAATTAACTGATTGGTCAATTAAAAGGGGAAAAGTTACTCAACGAAAAACCTTGAATCAGTTCACAGCCTTGGTCATTATTCTCCATGAAAATGTAAGCTGCACGTATGTGTTCACTTGCCTGAGCAGAAAAATACAGTATTTGTACTATTCTCTGCTTACCAGTGATATTTGGTTGCATGTTGCCTTTATACATGTCAAACTAGGACTGATTGATTATTTATTTAATTAGTTTATATCCTGTCCTTTCAACGAACAGAGCAGATAATGAGATCTAGAGACGTTATAGACATTTTTCCTGCCTTCCTATAGTCAAATACGTGTTTTGCCTGTGGGTTAAGGGCTGAATGCTGTTTTCCTAATCTCCAGAGTTTCCTGAATGAAACTTGATGACTCAAATTCTGTTCAGGAAGTGGTGGTTTTGTAATTGCATCCATAGAATATCGGTTGACCTGAAGTCAGTAGGACAGATTCACCACTTGAATGCTTTTTACATTTATACCAGTCTGAGTCTACCGTGGGTCAGTGAAGTTGTCACCAATGTAAAAAGACAGAAAATGCAACCCTGCATTTAGTGGGAATAATCAGAAAGGGTTTTGTGTGAGTTATGAATAGTTACTTTGGGTCAGATAGCTGATTCAAGTTTTTGACTTGAATTTCGTTCCTAGTCCCAACTAAACTAGACTCAAAGCTAGACTAGAATCAACAGCTGAATGTTAAATCTACACTTATGTAAACCCAATCAATTGAATGAGTCTACTCTGGTTGGGGCTAGGAATTCAGTTTAGGCCTCTGCTTCTTGAAGACATCAATTTGCAATTTATCCAAAGGTGGCTGGTGGCTTCTGTGCCTGTGGGGCACTGAATCCACTCCAAGTTTTCCTCTGAACTTTAAATGAGCTATCCAAGGTGCTAAACCTTATCCCCCAAACGGTTGCTACTGAGTTTATGTGTACCCAGTTTATCTGAAAATAATACTTCTCTGTTGGCTCTTTTTGCAGCTTCAGCACTGTGAACCTGTTTGTCCACTTTACTCACAATCTTTAGATAGGTCATGCTTTAAAAACTGGATCAAAGATCCATTTAATGCCACACTGAATAGGGATCAGGCAGGTCTGCTCCAAGACATTGTCTTATAATTCTGCTAAGACAAAGGACAATATTGTTCCTTCTCCATTCTATGTGTAGTAGCCTATATTGGACTGGCAGGTGAACCCAATGAAGACTGGATAGGTGGTATGGACTCAGATCTGTTTTCCAAAATAATTGAGTAGCTGGAGACCTAAGAGGAAATGACCGCATTCCTTGTTCTTCCTAATGGTGGGGCTCAGCCAGATCTGGAGAGAGTCTGTATCAGGGAATGAAAACAATTCCACTCCCACTTGTTGGTGCCCCTAATCTGGTTTTCTGACAGTGGAAGTTCCATTTAGCTAGCATGCCTAACAGCCACTAATAAACCTGCCATCAACATAAGAACATAGTATTTTCCAGAGTTTGGAAAAGTTACATTTTGGACTGCAATTCCCAGAAATCCCCTATCAACATAGACTTTCTCTACCAGGTTTCCCTATCTCACCTATGTTTCTTATAGTACCATCAAATCTTCGTTATGGACACTTTCTTCTGCCTGTAGTTCTTGCATTTCTGTTGCCTCTGGTCCCTATATTTCAACCACCACCACCCTGCCCACATGATCAAGTTCACCTAGAGCAGAGTTGGGCAATTTTGGCAGGATTGTGGGTGGGAAATTATTCTTCCCAGCACCCACTACAGATTGCATCAGCCTGAAAATGTACAGAAATTACGTCAAAAATAGTCATAATTCCACTTTCCCTTTATTATTTTGTTTTTGGGGGCTCAAAGCGTTGGAGAGGTGAACTGGAGGAATTCATGAATAGAAAACACTTTTCCCCCATCCTCCCACATATTGCATCTTGGAGGGGCACTGAGGGCCACAGAAATAGTCTTGGGGGCTGAATGCAGCCTATGGCCCACATGTTGGTCACTTCCAGTCTTAGAGGTTAAACTCTGTCTACTGAATACTTGGATTGAACAAAGACTTGCCATTGTCAGAGGTACATCCATCTGCTTATCTAATGAAGATGTGCCCTTTTCACCTCACAATGACTTTCAGGCAATTGTGATCATTTCTGGTATTGGTAACTTTTGCATTTCTATTCCTAACTCTCCACTCTAATGCTAAGTGTGTAAATATCTATACTGAGGCTCCACTCCTTGCATCTGATGAAGTGGGCTGCAGTCCACGTAAACTTACGTGGTATAAAACATATTGTTCTTTAAGGGGCCATAAAATTCAGTGGCATAGTGACAGGGGGGTGGGGGGACAGTTCGGCCCGGGTGGCAATGTTTTTGGGGCATCCCAGCCTGTAGCCATGCCCCTGCACCCTGGCCACATGTCCACGCATCATGGCCATGCCCCCATGCACAGTGGCCATGCCCCTCACATCATAGCCCCGCCCTCTCCCCACATTCCAAGCTCCACTACTGATAAAACTCTTTGTTATTTTTCCTTATGGAAAGTCTGGGATACTTATATCCTATTAATCCATTTTGTTTGGAAGCACTTACAGTATAGCCTAAGAAACACTGGAAATTGCTTTATACCAGATCACACTACTTGTCCTACCAAGTATTGTCAATTCTGACTTGCAGAGGTTCTCCAGGACAGAAACGTAGAACAGACCTTGGGATGCTCCAAAGGTGGTCTGTTAATTATCTTAAAAACCTTTTATTCTAAGAGTGCTCTTAAGTTCTTCTTCAGGGGCTATTTAAAATCATATAGGGAATGATTTCACACACATCACGTTTCATGAGATCATTATTGTAGTCATAGAATCATAGAGTTGGAAGAGACCCCAGGGGCCATCCAGTCCAACCCCCTGCTATGCAGGAACACACATCAAAGCATTCCCAACAGATGGCCATCCAGCCTCTGCATAAAAAACTCGAAAGAAGGAGACTCTACCACACCCTGAGGCCGCATATTCCACTGCCGGACAGCTCTGACTGTCAGGAAGTTCTTCCTGAGGTTCAAGTGGAATCTCCTTTCCTGCAGCTTGAATCCACTGCTCCTTGTCCTAGTCTCTGGAGCACCAGAAAACAAGCCCGCTCCCTCCTCGACATGACATGCCTTCAAATATTTAAACATGGCTATCATGTCCCCACTCAACCTTCTCTTCTACAGACTAAACATACCCAGCTCCCTAAGCCGTTCCTCACAGGGCATGGCTTCCAGACCCTTCACCATTTTGGTCGCCCTCCTCTGGACATGCTCCAGCTTGTCGATATCCTTCTTGAATTGAGGTGCCCAGAACTGGACACAGTATTCCAAATGAGGCCTAACCAATGCAGAATAGAGTGGTACCATTACTTCCCTCGATCTAGACACCATACTCCTACTGATACAGCTAAGAATCGCTTTGGCTTTCTTGGCTGCCTCATCACACTGCTGACTCATGTTCAGCTTGTGATCTACCAAAAGTTTTAGATCCCTTTCAGTCTGCTGGAACTTCTCCTGTTCTCCAAGAGTTCTCAAAGATTATTGCAAGTGGTTCAGAAATGACTTCTGCCAGTTCTTTCAATATCCTTGGATGTAATTCATCTGGCCCTGAAGACTTGAATTCATCTTGTTTAACCAAATATTCCTATACTACTTCTCTACTTATTCTGTGCTGCATTTCTCCCCCTTCCTCACTTGCTCCCCATCCCCCAGGTTGAGTACTTCTATCCTTTTGGGAGAAAACTGAGACAAAGAAGGTGTTGAGTAGTTCTGCCTTCTCTCTTCCCTCCATTATTAATTGGCCATCTTCTCCACGCAGCAACCCTATCATTTCCTTGTTTTTCCTTTTGCTGCAGACATATCTAAAAAAGCCCTTTTGTTGTTTTTAATGTCTCTTGCAAGCCTGAGTTCATTCTGCACTTTAGCTGGTACATAGCTAGTGTATAGCTGGTACATTTGTTGATGTTATGTACTTTCAAGTTCTGACTTAATGGTGATCCTATCATATGGTTTCCTTGGCAAGATTTGTTGGTGGGAGATTTGCCATTACTTTCCTCTTAGACTGAGAGAATGTGACTTGTCCACAGTCACCCAGTATGTTTCTATGGCTGAGCAGGGATTCAAACACTGGTATCCTGGAGTCCCAGTTCAGTGTTCAAATCATTACATCACACTCGCTCTATAAGGCTGTATTTATATAGGTTCATAATTAGGTGATGGATAAAGGCCCCTCCCTACACTGCAAACCTCAGGATTCCATAGGATGTTGAAAGTGGAATAATAGCGCTATAACAGTCTAGTGCAGAAATGGCTGTAGAATCAAAACTTTTCTCAGCTAGGAACTCCAAAACCGTTTCCTGGATAAATTAACACATTGGAACAAAGGCTAAGGTGTTTTTTAACACCTTTTGAGCACATGATGGAAAAAAAATTCAGATAACATTCAAGGGCATATGGGCTCCTGGAGAGGATTTTAACTTTAAATAAATTAAAGAAAATGGCCTTAAATCCTTTGGACACACCCATGTCACTACAACTTTTACTACTAACAAATGACAAAAAAAATTTGCCTGAACCTAAAGCAATCAATTTATAATTTGGTGAGCTGATTTTCCAGTTTCTCCATCACTACGCTACAAGCTCAGTTGTAATTTTGCCCATGGAATAACAGCAGAGTAAGGCCATCGTAGAACAGCCTGTTACATATCAGTGAAGCCTTTGTTTTCAAATACATAACAGTCGATAAAGCAACAAGTGTGTTCAGCTTCAGTTATCTTTTTTGATTCTCTTTGCTAAATACCATCAAAGGGCTTTTCATAAGCAAGACAGATGTCCCCTGCCCTCAAGTGACATTCTGGAGCTTCTTGGTAGTATTTGAACCCTATGAACATGGCTTACCATCCATAATTAAATTCCAGTGTACATCTATGTTTTACATTTGAATTACGAAGACGCTTGCAGAATTTATAAAAGAAAAGCCCTCTAGAAATCTCTTGTTTTGCTCTTTGTCTGGGACCATAAAACAAGGGGTTGTCAAGCATCATCCAGGCCACAATATAGGGCTGGTGGGCTGTATTTTGACTAGTGGAGCACAAGGCGTGCAGGTCTGAACCGTAATGTTTCAGCCTAAAAATGCTTCAGGTCCCTTGTGTGATGCTTTCAGAAATGAAAGGATCACATACAGAGCATGGAAAAGTTTTTTTTTCTTTTTCTGCACTTCAAGTCTTGTAATCTCTAGCATGGCAATTTCACTACACTTGGTGGAAGAATATTGCAGGTTATTCATTCCAGGTATTTCTTGGAAAGTCGTCATCCTAAATACATGCATCATGATTACTCTTTTTATTTGTATGGCAAAGGGACTCTACAGAGTATTATATGCAGAACAGGGAACAGTTCTGACAATAACGGGACCAAGGAGATATATGAAGAGCAGCACTTACATTTATTATCTGTGAGACTTAACAAATAAGTAGGACTAGAAACATACCACCTTAATACATCTATATAACAAATAGGTGCGACTAGAGTCACATAACCTTACAATATAGAGGAAGAGGTTCTCCTTCAGAAACTTGCTGGCTCTGTGCTGGATTTCTGGAATGGATTATGGCAGGTGTAATATAATTAATGAAATATGGGCATCTATCTGATGGTTCATAGTGAGGAACTTTCCAGGTTGTATAGTTCTTCCAAGCTGTCTATTAGATATCTTGACCAAACTGGCCTTTTTGTAAAGAAAGGAACTGCCACCAAAACCAACAATTAATAAGGTAAAGGCAGACATGTCATTGTATGTTGCAGATGAAGGGGTATTAGCTGGTCCCACCAGATACACCTGATTCCTTCCCAGGTGAGCTGCACTGAACCCCATTTGAATCCTAGTTGTGAGACCTTCTTCTTACTGACCGCCTGCTTCTATGCCCAAAACACAATGCCATGCCCAATGAGTCACCCAACTTCAGGGTATACTATCTGGATGAACCTAAGAAAGAAAGCCCAAGAGGTGAGTGGATGGTACCAGCCCTGTTTTGTACTGAGCACCATCTGCTCAAAGCCTGCACCTCACTGACTAGGAATGTAGTTGTGGAGGCAAGAAACTTAAATATTATGAGATTTCTTCCTGGACTTGGAAGCATTCCACTAGACACAATTTTTCCTTTACCAGCTTTGGGACTTAGGAAGGTGATAGTTGAAACCTCACTGTTATGTTTATGGCTGGCATGAAAGTAATGAACACAGAGCAGAAGTAGGACATGGAAATCCTCCAGATGCCATTGGAGTTCAGTCCCATCAGCATACATAATAGGCAAAATGATGGGAGTTGCAGGCTGGCAACACCAGGAGCACCACACTTAACCTACCTCATTGTAAGTAATAGTTTGCAAAATGATAAATTGCAAGGTATGCATGTAATGGGTTGGAAATTTTTTTGTATATCATAAAACTGGTGAAAAGATACTATTTGCAAGGACTTCTAATCAGAAAAAAATGCTAGGATTCTCTGTTCCACTTGGCAAGTACTTGGAGGAGATAAATGTTACTGGTAGCAAGACAATAGAGGGTATGAAGAACCACAAAACCCAATATTTTGCCATATCCATCTGTACCCAACTTGTGCTAAAAATTCTCTTTATCTCTAACAAACTCATACAGAGGAAATGGAGTTACATGCAGATGAGAAAGTTCTGAGTAGAATCATTTTTGGGGGTCTGTGACTGGCTATGTGAGTAGGTTAGTAAGAAGTTTCATGTACACCATGGTGGATTCCAGATTGTTAAGTGGTTAACTTAACTGTTAACTGTGGTTAACTTAATTGGGGCCCCACTTTGGTCTCACTTTAATTGGCGTGGCTATATCCCATAGAATCCTGGGATTTGTAGTTTGAGGAAGAATCTGGCAGGGAATTCTAAATACTTCTGGAAATTACAAATTGCAAGATCGCATAAGATGGAATCATGGCATTTAAGGTGGAATCATAACTCTGTAATTGTGCAGTATGAAAGAGACTAATGTCTGCATTCACAGTTATTTATTGGCAGGCCATGAATTAGGATGACTATTGACTTACAAGCTCTTTGGTGTTAGGAAAACTGGTTCTGGTTAGACATGAGGCTTAAAGACTAGCTAATTCCAAGGTGTAATTCGATTCCAAGGTGTTCTGCAACTTGGTCCACACGCTCATGACCATCATTCCTTTCAAAAGAAAGTAAATCTATCCATTAAATTCATGACTTTCTCATTGTCAGAATATCAGTAAAAGCCACAAGTTGAACATTTTGCTGTCCTGTTTAATTAGTCGAATTTGCATCACCACATAGATATGCTGTGCTACCACCTATCCCTTTGATTGCTGATGGATCCTAAATTAGTACATGACTGAATTGTCTTTAAGAGAGGAGAGGAAAGGAAAGAAAAACATCCTAGCTTTTGCACCTTTTGAGAAGTGTTTCTTTTGGCTATACTTGCAAACCTTTACTTGATCTCTCTCAGACATCTGAACATTTTTGTCTCCATCCTACAATGTTGCAAGCCCCTATTTGTGAGACTGTCTCTACTATGAAATCCTTCTGCATTCTTCCTTCAGCACAGAGTATCTGAAAATATTTATCCCCTGTTTCCCAGGAGGGTTCCGAATTTATTATCCCCTTTCTTCTGTAGCTCTTTCTCCTCTTAAGCTGTTTCTAATAGAGACTGTGGTTTGGTTTTCATTGACTGACTCTTGAAAGGAGCACTTCCCACTCTTGATTGTGCAGTGTTGCAGTTGTATCCTACTGTTTGTATGACATTTTTTTTTTCAAAGTGGGTAATTCTCAGTGGGTCAATTACATTTATGATTGCTGCTTCTTAATGGCAGATTTATTTGAAACATGATAAACAAATAATCATGCAATGCATTGTAAATGAAGCAGTCATGCTGACAACATTTGTTGACTCTTTTCAATGTTGCCCCCACTTTGTATTTCACACAAAACCTGAAAAAGTTGCCATAGCCTTTTGGAGTGCTGCTGTCATCTTTTGGCAGTGCCAGTATCAAATTTTCATATCTTGTGGTTGCCAGTACGACTGAACCAAAGCACTTACATACATGGCCAACCTAACACTTTCTGCTGAAGCAAAGATGGCACACACCCTCTCCAGTCTAAATAACAGAAGCTGATTTTACTGGAGCTTCAGTACTGGCAATGGGAAAGTATTCCCAACTGCACCTAAGACAGCAGGCTGGTTTAGGGAATCCACCACAGCCCTCCAACAGCTAGAGAGTTTAGGGAGAACAGCTAGAAGGTTGCCGTTGTTGCTCTCTCTCACATTTGTCACCTGAGGTGGTTGCCTCACTCTGTCTCATGATAAGGCCAGCCCTGTAGATGTAGTGAATCTTATGGCATAGAAATTGTCTGTAATGATGGTATACTGGTCTTGAAGCACCCTTACTGGAAACTATGTTCCACTGTAAATAAAGATATGGATTTATTATTATAAGATATGGATTTATTATTGGTTTAAATGGTAACTTAGAGATGAAAATTTCAGAATGTCAAGGAAATGCCAGCTGTAACTATTTGCTAATGTTATTCGGTTGGTTTTTGAAAACTGTATTAACTGATCAATCTCAGTGGCTTTTCTATGTCTTTTCTTATCTCTGTTGATCTATGTGTAGCAGCAGTAATGATCAAATCCAGAATCTCTGATATAGTTGAAAAATTAGATTGCATTTTAGTCTTTGAACTGTGCAGTGTTGAGACAGAAAAGTATTTGTATGCTCTGAAGATCAGACCCTTTATTTTAAAACTTATATGCCCCACTTTTAATTCCAGCAATACCAAAATAAATACACAAACTGATTAACATTTACAACAATTTCAATTCAACAACAGAAATCTTTTCATTTTATAATATATATTTTTTACTGTTTTATTTTTTACTAAAAATAAAAAAAGGATCATCAGCAGAAGATACAACACAAGAGCCATCCAAATGTTTCTAACACTTTTAGAAAAAACAACCCTGAAACATTTAAAATGAGTAAATAAAAACTATGTACTAAATACCTACTCAAAAAGGAAAGTGCTCACCAGCCTTTAGAAAGTCTTTCTGAAAGTGAGACCACACTCCCTTGGGTTGCTGCAGAAGAAGCAAAACTCTTCTTGACAATAACTTGTGTCAGTGAACAGATTAGTTTTGGAAATGAAAGTCCTTCAGATGGTTGGGGAATGATTCATGGCCAGCCCAGCAATCCCAGTATGGCTCCAATGAATGAATGAATGAATGAATGAATGAATAAAATAAAATAATAAAATAAAAAATCACCTCAAACAAAACACCAGTCAGTTGCAAAATTAAAAAAAAAACCCAGATTGTTTACAAAATATCTTCAGAACAAATCTAAATAAACAAACTAATGTAATAATAAACCAGTCTAAACTAATTTAAAAATGGTTTTCTGGTAAAATAATCAGAGGTAGTTAATGATGCCCAGGCAAGCAAATATGTCTCAGGTTGTTGTTGG
This sequence comes from Cyclura pinguis, assembly GCA_030412105.1. NCBI lineage: Eukaryota > Metazoa > Chordata > Lepidosauria > Squamata > Iguanidae > Cyclura > Cyclura pinguis. Next base: position 344,628,527 of record CM059599.1, read on the forward strand.
AAATACTCCATATGAAGAGCTCATCCAATATCAGTGTGGAAATCATTCCGCGTGGCTGGTACAACAGAGAAGAACACTCCTCTCTACACTGTGACCAAGGAAGCATCAATAAGTTACCCTGCAACATTTCATAGATGAAACTAGAGCATGTGGCTCAGCAACATCAGAGTGTGGTCAAAAAGATGTGGCAAGCCAACAAGAGAACAAAAATTATTAATGAGAAAATCACAGAAAGCTACTATTTTAAGCAGAGAATCCCCGAAGAAGAAGAAAAAGAAGAAGAAGAAACAACCAAATGAACCTACTCGGAAGGACAAAGCTCCATCCTCTTCTCTTGTTCCATCTGAGTTAACTGAGATGAAACTACCTTTTCCCACTTTGAACTCAGCTCAGAGCAACTGAAGTAAGCTGAGGGCAAAGGAGGAAAGTGGAAGAGAAGGAGAGAGAAACTGGGACATTTTGAAAGCATGTGAGAAAGGCCCTTTCTGCACGACAGTGCTGTTGCGTTTTTGGAACAAGATGGCAGCGGTCGGCAGGTCATGCTTCCATATGATGTCATTGCCGTCCTGCTGCCATCCTGTCGCGGAGTGTCACACTTGTACAGTTTTTGCAAAACGGGAAAAATCGGTTTCACACCTGCAATCGCGCAGCGCTCCTGTCACTTCTGGCCATGTGGAAGATGCAGAAGCGCATTGGCGATGCTTCCTTCTGTAGCACAGCAATGGCAAAAGCCCGGCTGTGCTGTGGAAGGAAGACGTGGCGCCATTGCGTTCCCCTCTGCATGGACCAAGCAGGTGCAGAGGGAGCGTTGCTGATGCGCTCTGTTCTGGACCCAGGACTGCAGTGAGACAATGCAGAAGAGCTTCATCATGCGGAAATGGCCTATGTGGGACAACAGAAGACTAACCAGCACTGTCTTGGAATAGTAAGACAGTATGCAGCAAACCATGGTATGGTAGGCGAAGTGTTCTTCACCTCAGGACGGAAAGACCAAAATTGCCTGTGCAAAAGAAGGCAGTTTCTTGGATAATCAAATCCTGTACTGTTAGCATATGTGGTGCTCAAATGATGGAGAACTTGCCATGTTACTTGCTATATTGATCCCCATATTCTTCTCACTCCTGAAGATATGTTCTCACCTGGACTGAAGACACACAATATAGTTTTTCTTAGAACTGTTGTTGGTTTGAAGGATTGCTGCTCACAATCTGAGCATTCATCCGTTTCTTAACTTTAGTTGTTGTTTTTTTTAAAAAAACTTTGCATTGGAAATATTACTTATTTTGGACTACACTTCCCAAGATCCTTCAGCAAACATAGCAATTGGCCAGGCATAGAGTTCTGAGAGTGATAGTTAAAAAAAAAAAAAATTCCAAGATGAGATATTTGCATTTTTTTAATGGTAGCAGGCTTTCACATTAGCTAGACATTGTTCAAAAACCTGCAAAATCTACTAGCCCAGAACTGATGTCTTCTGCTCTCTTGAAATATCAATTTTCTTCTTACCAGCTTTAGATTTACCATATGATTTTTTCCTCGGTACACTTCTCGTCTGTTGGGAGACAGTAACTAGTATGTCACCTATAGACTTGCCTTATCTGCAGACTCATATCTTAACAAGCCAAAAAATAGGTCTGTGGCACATCAGCAGTAGTGTTCTTTAGTTGTAACTGGATGCTCACACCAAAACTCTTTGTCTTGTATAACTATAGATGGCCCAGTGAAGGTACTGTTTATCTGTGTTTAAATATCTCGGACTTTAATATCATTCCATTAGTGCATGTAAAGAACTAGACTGAAATTCATAAAAACTTATATTTGATATGAATCAGTTAGTCTTAAAGGTACTGCTAGAATTCCCACCCCTTTCCTTTTTACTGTGCAGTAATTTTAGACTCTGGACTTAACTAATGATGGCAGGGGGACTCTTTTTCACTTATTTCAGAATGTGGTTAAGCTCTGCTGTGTTTGGGGGCTGCCTATTCATTCTACCAAGCGGGACTTTATTCTTTTACCCCCAAGTCCCATTCTGATGCCATTAATTCTTTCTGGATATCCTAATGAGACTTTTTGCAACATTCAAACATGCATTCATGGAGAGTTTTTAGCATATAAAGTCATATCAAAGTCCCTTTACCTCCTAATATTACAGTTTTCATACCACTTATTCTAGATGATCTTAATAAGTGGGGTTGAAGATTGTATTCTGATTACTCTTTACATGTGTGCATGTATGCTCTTGGGCAAATAAAATAAATTTGCTTGGAAAAAGAGCTCAGTATCTTTTAATTGACCATTTGGCTGCATGAATGTTTGTGTTCTCTGCCACCATGTCCAAAACCAATAGTGGGAGAAAACTGTAGAATTCTGTCTAACATGCTGATGCAAACGTACCCCTCCTTTTTTTTTAAAGTTCAGTAGTAGGACTTACTCCTGTGGAAATGTGTAAAGATCTGACTGCTGGGTAATGAAAGAGTGTGATCTTACGTATGTCTACTCAAAAACAAGTCTCACTGAATTTAATGGGACCTACTTCCAGATGAGTGTGCATAGAATCACAGCCTTAAAAAACACAGCTGTGTTAATTGCGTCTTTACTAAACATCCCATTTGTGAATAAGGTTTCCATCACATTTGTGCTCATGAAGTTAAACTTGAGCAATGTGTTAAATCTTCCCTTGAGATTGCAAACATTGGTTTGATTATACAAATCATATTTACTATGCAATAAAGAGAAGTGATGTAGCATGCTTACATCCTGTGTATTTACACTTTTCCTACATAAACTTCCTATTACATTACCTCTCTATTACTTATATATTACCAGCATTTCAGCCCTCATTCAGAAATACATTTTCTTGAGATCCCATGAGACTTTACTTCCAAGAAACAAGTTAAAAGGTTTTACGATAATTTCTGCATTTTCTGTCAAAAATACAAATATGCAGGAATGCTGCCTCGGTTATGCAAACATACAGTTTTAATGTCTATTTTGCAAATGTGACGTCAAGCCTATTGGATAGACATATTTGAATTCTGCTGAGCTGTAGGTTTCAAATGACCAGTTGGGGAATTATCTGTTTGTGGAGGAATGGTAAAATAAATAAAATAAAATGAATAAATGAAGTCCTGACAGCTTAGGTGGAGGACAGAATGGCTTTTCAATGCTGAATGCTTTCCTACTGAAAAAGCGATGCTTCCCACAGTTTGCTGTGTGCAGCTCTTGTTCAGAGAATAACTGTGCTTTGGGAGCCACAAAGTCCATTACAGCTTACAGTCTGGTCATATGAGCGCTGGTGGAAAGGCAGGAGTGTGGGCCAGTAGCAGCATGAGCGCTGGTTAATTTATTTTACAAAATATATTCTGCCTTTCCACTATAAAAATCCTGAAAGCACTGTGCCTCTCCACATTAATAACAAGAAAAAACAAACAACGTTAAAAGCAATTGTGCAGTGAACATAAACAGCAGCAGTTCATCTCAATGGTTGCAGTTTCAGCAAAGAATTATTAATTGGTGCTAAAAGCTTAGGCAAACAAAGTCAACCTCAGCCTGGTTTCTTAAAGATAATAATGAGGGTACCCGTGGAGAACATTCCACATCTGGGGTGCCCCTGCAGATTTTTCCTCCTTTCCTAGTCACTGTCAGAACTTCTGAAGATAACAGGAACTAGCAATGGATTCAAACTACAGGAAAAGAGATTCCACCTAAATATTAGGAAGAGCCTCCTGATGGTTAGAGCAATTCAACAGTGGAATACACTGCCTCAGAGTGTGGCAGGGTCTCCTTTCAACAGAGGCTGGATGGCCATCAATTGAGAGTGCTTTGATTATGTATTCCTACGTGGTAGGGGGTTGGACTGCATAGCCCAATTCTATGTTTCTGTGATTTCTAGGAGAACAGCCTCAAGAGCAGAACCACAGGCCAGTATAGAAGAAAGTGTCAATTTTGGCACCTATGTGGTCTCATGCAAATCATTTGGACTTACAGAGCTGGATTGCAATCTTGACTCCCAGAGTTGCTACCTAGAGTGTGAGTTAGGATCAGGGCCCTTTCCACAGGACGTCGTCATTGCGCATTGGGAATGGAAGAAGGACGGAACCTGGGCAACACCTATATATGATGTCGTCCGTGTCCCATCGTTCTCCCATCCCCAACCAGGTTTTACCTGTCAATGACCGGCAATTGCACAGCCATCCTGCTGCTGTCAATGTCAGGCGGCGGCTTAAGCAGAAAATGGAGGTAGGAGCCGAAGTGTATGGCTTTTAGTAATAAGTAGTAAAATAAACAAGAGGTTACATCACCCAAAGGAAAGAGGCAGTAAACTCAACAGCTAGGGTTGGCCTGGAACGGAAAATACAGGATACAGATTTCCCGGATGGAAGACGGTTGTTGCCCTGTGCCCAACTCCCCCCAGCGTCTGACTTAAATACATAGTCCTTAACCCAGCTGGGCTGATCAAGCGTCCGTTGGCCCAGCTCACAGCTGAAGGCCCTCAGACTTCAGACGCTTCTCTTGCAAGCATTTTGATCTGCGAACCACCTTCTTCTCTCGCTGCCTCTGGAGGAACGTGGGGGGAGGGTCTGCAGCAAACTCCGGGCTGGAGTCAGGAGCAGCAGCTTCTGTCGAGCCTGAAGCACTGGTCTCATCTGCTGCAGGTACTGGCTCAGGGACCGCTGTGGGGTCCCTGGCAGGCCCCTCCCTTGCCTCTGCAGGAGCCCCCTCTCCCTCCTAGGGATCCACCCCCGGCTGGGGTTCCCCGTCTAACTCAGAGTCCCCGTCTGAGTCGGCAGCCTGCTCAGCCGGGCTCATGACAGCTGCCTTCCTGCACTTACCTGAGCTGTGGAGGGTCAGGAAATGCAATGGCCACACTTCCTGCCCTAGCACAGCCTGGGACAGTGCCTGGCTGTGCTGTGGAAGGAAAAGGAATGGCCCTTACACCTCCTCCATTCTCTCAGGCAGCCAGTACGGAGGGGAGTACTCCCGTTGCACTCCCCTCCTGGGAGAGGCTCTACCGCGATCCCCATGAGATACCGCTGGGATCAGGTAGAGTCCAGAAGGGGCCTGAGTGAAGATGTCACTCTGTCAAAAGGGAGGAACTTCATGAGTACAAGGGTAATATCTATTTTGGAGGCCCAGTTTAGCCTGTGGAACTTTCCAGGGCATTCCAAGGGCAGATAGTCTTGCAAAACAGGCATCCTTGGATCCACTTGATCCAAAGTCAGTGTCTTCCCCTCTGTAGTCATAAGATCATGTCCACTATTGATGCAAGTCTTTTTCCTCCAGTTGGAATAAGAGAGGAGGAGAACTGAAATAAAACGGAAAAGAAAACAGAAGAAAAAGTTGATTTTTTTCAACTGCTACCATAGGTATTTGAATGGACAGTGGCTCCATCATTTTTTCCCACCCCCTAGTCTGGATTTCTCTGTCCACTGCAGCATTAATTCCCAATGGACACAATCAAACCATAGGTAAACAATTAATATCTCATTGTTTCCAGGAGACATATTGGATTATGGGATTATGATTATGATTTATTTTAAGTTAACTTCAATCTATGCCAGCCCTATGAATGGGAGACCTCCAAGAGCCCAGATTACCACCTGGCCTGCTCAGGTTTTGCAAACTCAGGGTTGTGGCTTCCTTGACTGAGGCCCTTTCCACACGACGTCGCTGTTGCGTTTTTGCCACAGGATGGCAGCGGTCGGCAGGCCGTGCTTCCGCATGATGTCATTGCTGCCCTGCTGCCATCCTGTCGTGGAGCATTGCGCTTGTGCAGTTTTTGCAAAATGGAAAAAAATCCATTTCACACCTGCAATTGCGCGGCGCTCCTGTCACTTCTGGCCATGCAGAAGATGTGGAAGCGCATTGGCGACCCTTCCTTCCATAGCGCAGCAAGTATAAAAGGAAAAAGCCCAGCTGTGCTGCGGAAGGAAGATGTGGCGCCATTGCATTCTCTTCCACATGGACCGAGCAGGTGCAGAGGGGAGCGTTGCTGACGCGCTCCCTTCTGGACCCGGAACTGCAGTGAGACAGCGTGGAAGAGCTTCATCGTGCGGAAATGGCCTTAATCAATCCATCTGTGGCGTGGCCTCTCTCTTTTCCTACTGCTTTTCCCATTATCTAGCCTTATCATTAATCCTCTCATGGTGTGTCCGAAGGATGACAGCCACAGTTTAATGACTTATCTTGGCTTCTAGTGAAAGTTCTGCCTTGATTTGCTCTAGGACCCATTCGTTTGTCTTTTTAGTAGTCCATAGCATCCATAGCACTCTCTACAGCACCACATTTCAAATGAGTTGACAGTTGTGTAGGGACGGGGGGACGAATGGGAGGGTTCACCCCTGGTTGCAGTGTTTTTGGGGTGTCCCAGCTGGCAGCCATGTTCCCATGCACTGCAACCACACCTCCGCGCACTGCAGCCATGCCCCTGTGTGCTGCAGCCACGTCCCCATGCACCATGGCCACGCCCCCATGCACTGTGCCCACACCCCATGCCATAACCCTGCCCCCTCCATGTACTCCAAGCTCTGCTGCTGTGAGTTGGTTATCTTCCTTTAAGCAATCTTCTTTTACAATCATACATAGAAATCGAAAATACTATGGCATGGATGATTCTGATACTCTTTAATGAAATTATTGATTGACTAAACTCATTGTGCTTCTAAGGACTGGTGGACCTGCCTCATATTGTAGGAGGTGACATTGAGGCTACAGTTGGTGGAAAGAAGTTGGATTGGATGAACTCAGGGGATTCACCATTCTCAAATCAGATACGAGAAGGACCTTTCTGAATTACATGTAGGGACACGTGAAGAGTGTATTTCAGTTTATTTTTAATATCAGAATTTATGCATCACTACATATTTGGAATGGAAAAGGGTTGTGTTAAATAAAGTGGGAAAAACTGAAACTGGTTTTAATTGTATTTTAACCTTTGTTGTTCCCTGCCTCAAGCTTTGTGGAGAGGTGGGTAACAAAATAATAATAATAATAATAATAATAATAATAATAATAATGATGATGATGATGATGATGATGATGATGATACTTTTTTGGCAGATTTCCCCAAGCCTGACCCCAAGCAGATTAAGGCAGAGTACATACCGGGGGTGGGTAAAATGTGACCAATGAACCACATGTGGCCATGAGGGTCCCATAGACTTCTTCTGACTCTGTCCCCCAAATTACAAACGAACTCCTTGGAAGCTTCTCTAGCTGCAACTCTTCCTGGAATGGTCACCTCCTATTTCTTAAAAAAGAGCCTGTTTTGGCCAAAGAAGCCCTGAGGAGAATTGCATTTAAAGGGCAAATCTCACTCCTTAGACAATTTTGATTTTTCTTTTCTGGGATTTACTTTTATTTGGGGATAGTGGTGTGGGGGATGTGGGTCACAAAGACAGAGGAGAGAATTAAAATATCTTGTGGATGACCCTCAGAATTTGCTCACTTCAGGCATAAAAGTATAACACAACAGAAACATAATCAGAAGTAATTAAAGATGTGAATTTTGTGCCACCAAATAATCCTGTAGATTAAGTATTTTTTTCTCACCAGTGTTTTGGGGGGTGGGTGGGGGTAAAGGTGGCCCATTTAAGACTAATAGACAATCTTATGACTAAGCTGAACTTTGTTCCCAGCTTAACATCTTAACATTAACAAATGATTGCACTAACAAATGAAATGGTAACTTGACTTGGATATAAAGGTTTCAAGACTAGTGCAATTTTCATAAATAAAGCTTTCCTGAAGAACAGCAAGCCCATGCAGGTAGTAGAGTCATCTGAGTAAAATGAAAATGAATACGTTATTGGGATTTTCCAGAAACATAATCATGGCTTGGATTTTGTTCCCCATTTATAGCAGATTGACTTTCTGTCTTCCTTGTTGCCTACACCATATAAACGCCTACAGTATCACATGGCTTCGCTCAGTCTTGTAGAGCAGGAGTTTCCAGGACACTGTCTATTTTCAAGAAAGACATCTTCCTGCATATTGTCTTTCTCTTACCTTTTGCCAAGACCTACATGCAACTCACAGTCTAATGAAGTGCTGAAGTATTGTAACTTATTATAAAAAGTATTAAATATTGAAATATGTTTCCCTGGAGACTTGCCTTGTTGATATGAAGACAGACATGCTCAGATTCAGGAGGGAACATAGCTCAGCGGTAGAGAATGTGTGGTAGAGTTTCAGTCCTGTTTCTGATAAAAAGGTTCAGGTAGTAAGTAGGTGATGGGAAAAGCCTGCACCTGAGACAGTAAAGAGCTGATGCTAGTCCAAGTAGACCAACACAAATAGTGTGATCTGGCATAAGACAGCTTTCTACGTATCTTGCATCACGAAAAGTGAAAAGTGCATATGGCAGGTTCAGCAAACTGAGACAAGCTTTTCCTAAGACTTCCATTTTGAAACCAAACCATCTTCTAGCTGTGTCATATGCAGAACCTAGGTAGTCCTCTGCAAACTGTCTACCTGTTGGAGAAGCTTTTCCCAATGCCCAGCCTGGGACTAACTACAATGATGAATTTGCTCCGTAACAAGCTCAGTGGTATAGCGTGGGCTCAAGTGTTTGTGAAGTCAAAGGGATGGAGCTGGAGGTTTATAGTGGGGAAAATATGCTGTTTAAATTTTGTGTATTTTAGCTTAAGTCCTATGTAGGCATGCAAATGATGACTTACCTCAGTATGGGGAAAGCTGCATAGCATGAGGAGAGATGCATCATGCTGCATAGCCTTGTTGAATGACAAGGAATCACCACAGTGTCTGCATGTATAGTATGGATGTCTGAAGGGAAGAGAGCTGTGTGCATACAGGTACACACAGGTATATCTCTACATAGGCCAGAAATTCAACAACATGGGCTTTTGGTTCTTGTGAAGACCTATGAGTATTGGCTGTACACAGATCTTGGAAGTAAAACATTACAAGTAATGTAGGTACTGGCAATGAGTTACTTTTTTTTAAATTTGTTGGTAATGGGAACGCAGTGAAGTTGCATTCATAAAGCAGTCCAAGTAGGCATGGCAGGACTTTATTGATGTAACAAATAATATTCTTTACATGTTTTTAAAAAGAGCATTTTAAAGGCATTTTGAGAGGATTGGTTTTTTCAAGTATTATGCATTTGTCTTATCGATCCTAAATTCTCTCACTCTACAAATGGAATTAAAGACAAACATACATAAAAGTAATGAATAACACAATGATCAGTTCTTACACATTGTAACAAGCAACAGAAATATATTACTTCCTAAGCACTATAATAAATAATGAGAAAAATTACTTTCAAAAGTTAACTCTGTGACCTCTGGCAGTATGCACATAGTACCCATCATTCTAGGTATTTGCACTGTTGACAGGAATGCTGGGTGAAGGTTTGCCAACCCATGAGCAATACCTAGGGAGCTGGCATATGTGGTGGTGTGGTTTCCCTTTTGTGTTGAGGCAAATCACAATAGATCCACCTGAAAAGGATTTGAACCACAGTTGACATACATTCATACTCTTTCTTCACTCTGTCTCCGGTTCCTCCTTCCACACTTGTTTCCCTGGGTCTATTTTAGGCAGTAAGCCCTTGGGGTAGTGACCTGTTATACCTCCTCTTTGTAGAGTGCCAAGTACAAAGACAGGCCATTTCCGCAGTAGACTGTTATAGTGCTATTATTCCACTTTCAACATCCTATGGAATCCTGGGGTTTGCAGTTTAGGGAGGGGCCTCAAAGGCCCCTCCCTAAACTGCAAACCCCAGGATTCCACAGGATGTTGAAAGTGGAATAACAGTGCTGTAACAGTCCACTGCAGAAATGGCCACAGTGTTGTAACAATAAAAGGGTTTCCTTGGTTTGACAGTAGGCTGAAGGTGCATAAATGGGGGGGGGGGGCAGGGCCAGTGGAGTGATCTTGATCCAAGCCACCCAAACAGGGACATTAAATCTACACACCCTGATGTCAAAACAAGGCTGCCATGTCAGCTCTCCAGCAGGTATGTAGTAATTCCTCCTCCATCTCCAACACTGCACTTATGAGTGGAAATCTTAACCCATTTTAATTCTGTTACCTGTTTGATTTCCGTATTTCATTACATTTTGATTAAATAGGTGTAACTGAAGGGTAACTTCCAAGGCAGTTTTTTTGCCCTGTAAATCTTGTGTCAGTTGCAACAGAAGTGTAAAAATGCATTTTGCTAAACAGACACACGGTGGAAAAGACATGGGGGGTTAGGCTTAGCTCTTCTCAGGTTCCAGTTCCCCTTTGACTCTCGCAAAACATTAATTCTGAGCCATTGAAACAATTCAAAATGTCTCCCCTGTGGCTTTTGCCTCTTAGATATTGAGCAAAAAAATGAACATAGGTTACATTCCGCTTCAAGCACTTCTAAAATAATTAAATTTCCTTTCATAAACAATGGCTTCAATTATGGTAGTAATATTTACAGAACTTTAAAAAAATGTTTCTCAAAACCCAGCACTTAAGAAAAGACTTCTAAGTACCTTGCAAACTCATAAACACCACAGGGTTCTCCCAACTCCTGATTTTGCATTTTGGTATTCATTTCCTTCGACTGAAATACACTGGATGAATTATTGGCCCAATATATAAAGGGTCCTGCAATTTAATCCCCCCCATTTCATCCATAAGTGAATGTAGTTCTTGTAAGAAGTGCCAGATTAACAAATGGAACTCAGTTCTCATTTGTTAACTCATATACCCTGAGTTCCAAGCAATTCCCTCTCCTTGCCTTTGGTACTGTGCGGCTGCAATTCTGCTTTTACATACATGGCAGCAAAGGCTGCTAAACCAGTGGAACTTGCTTCTGAAGTGCAAATTCAATTGTTAGTGCCAACAAGAGTAGACACATTGGATCAATTGCTGAATTTACATAAGTTAGTGTAAATTCTATTGATCTAAGGGCCTAGAGATATTAATGCCTAGGGGGTAAAAACAGAAAGAAATGGGGGGAAATCCCTGCCCCCTCAGTTTTTTTCAAACTCTTTTTATCCTTGAAAAAAAATAGCACAGGGGAAAATGGAATATAGAGTATATTATTTTAGAGTGATGAACAAAATGTTTAAGACCAAGTGTCTGTCTATTCTGGAATATGTATTGTGTCCAGTTTTGAGCACCTCATTTCAAGAAGAATATTGACAAGCTGGAACGTGTCCAAAATGGTTAAGGGTCTGGAAACCATGCCCTATGAGGAGCAGCTTAGGGAACTGGGTATGTTTAGACTGCAGAAGAGACAGTTAAGAGGGGACAAGATAGCTATGTTTAAATATTTGAGAGAATGTCCTATTGAAGAGGGAACAGGCTTGTTTTCCACTGCTCTGGAGACTACAGCAAGGGGCAATGGATTCAAAGTACAGTAAAACAGATTCCACCTAAGCCTCAGGAAAAACTTCCTGATGGTCAGGGCTGTCCGGCAGTGGAATATGCTGCCTTGGAGTGTGGTGGAGTCTCCTTCTTTGGAGGTTTTTAAACAGAGGCTGGATAGCCATCTGCTGGGAATGGTTTGTTGTGTGTTCCTGCATGGCAAGGGGTTGGGCTGGATGGCCCTTGTGGTCTCTTCCAAATCTGTTATTCTATTATTTTATTTACTGTTCCAAAATTATTTATAAAACCTGTGTAATAAGAAGACTTTTATGTAAGACAGTATATATTGTAGTGCTTGGTCTTAGTTTCCTTTTCTTATTTTTTTTTTCCATGGAAGAGAATGCTTTATGCCTGCTTGACACTACAGAGGACTAGAGAAAACAAAATAAGTTTTCTGGTTTTACAAGTGTTGACAGTTTCCTTTTATTGTTTTTTTCCTGTTTCTTAATAAACTGGCAAAACCAGAAGTGGTTCCTTATAGTTCAGAAGCTTGCATCTCAATGTATAACAAAACTTCAATTTTTTTAAAAGAAAATTTTATGTACCATTGATTAGCTGAATCAATTGTACATTTTGTACACCAAATATGTCAATTTTATGCCAGTCGAAATTATACACAATATATTTTCTGTTCCTAAAGAAAGAGTGGCTTTCAGCCTGTAAAGGATGTCAATATTACATTTTGAAAAAATAGGAAAAACTTTCAGAAATGTTACGCCTCTAAATGTGCCTACTCTAGCTAGTAGTAACAATGGGATTTAGCCTAAGTGAGCACGCAAAGGACTGTAGTGTATGGCTGCTTTCAAACGTGAGATTTGAATCAGATTTTGAATCTGGTTTTTAACCAGGATGATTGACTTTGGGTGTTTATACATATACTTTTAAAACAAAGATGTCTTCCACTTTCTATCCTTAGGTAACAAAATTCACAAGAGATGTGTGCTAGAGTAACGTCCATGAATATTTTGTGTATCAGATAGTAGAAAAGTTTTGATCACTGAGGGATCTCAAATTATTTAAATAGGGCAGAGTAAGATGGGATAGAAGCAGTGTAGCTATAGGAGAGAGGAGAGAAATGCCCCTCAAATAAGAATTCTGCCTCCAACGAGCCTTCCCTTCAGTCACACATTTCTAGCATTGCACTAACTTAAAACTTTAGTTGAACATTTAGAAATGAAATTTAGGCATCTGAAGAAAAGGGGCAGGTAATGTAACCAAGGGAATGTGAACACAGCAGACATAAAAGTGCTAGGTGTGAATAATTTTCAGTGTCTCACTCTCTGCAGTTCTAGAAATCTAAGTTCTGAAGGAAAACTTTATGGGAGGGGCAAAATTCTTATTTGGGGGTCAGTGCTCTCATTTTGCCTTTCCTGGTAGCTACATCTATGGATATTTGTGTTTCCGAAAGCATCAGTGTGTATCATATTAGGAAATGACACTCTAGGACATTTTGAAGGGTGTGTGGAATGAGGCCCATTGGCTCTTTTTAAGCCTTCATGTGTGTCAAAAGACACTCCCTCTGGGCTGAAGGTTTCATTGTAGTGGTTGGAACAGGCCAGGGCAATTGTGGCCTACCAGACATTTTGGAACTGCAGTTTCCCTACTTCTTCCCCCTTGACAATGTTGCACAGAGCTGTGAGACAACATCTACCTCTGCCTGATCCGAACTGAGCCATGATGTCCCTTGCATACTTCTGTGTAGGGTCTACAATGCCTGGAGCATCTGAAGAAAATCAGTGTCTCACTGATGTGCCTGCCTAAGAGAATAAGTGAAATTAGTTTTATCAACAGACACCTCTCTGAGGAGAAAATGAGATAACCTTGAATAAGCCACATTGAAATCCTGGATGAGAGGAGAGAGTATAAATGTGATAAAGCTAATATTTGTATACTAAATAATAAAAGAATTGACAAAAGAGCAGTGTTGAATGCCCGGCAACTATAAATTGCTTGCTTCTTCTTAAAAATGAAGACCAGGATCCTGGATCAGGAGACATACTGCAGTGTGTAATTATGATATGTCTCATGTCTGGCTACAGATCCTGAACACAGAATTCTCTGGCTGGTGGACAGCAGAGCGGGAGGTGGCAGACAAATGGCCAGCTAAGTTCCTATAGCTGGACTCAGATCAATGACATCATATTTTGGAACCTCTGAAGGACCCTGGAGGGTTCTAGAAGATGCCTGTTGCTGTGCATCCAGCTGTAGATAGCCAAATGCTTCCCTGCTGCTCCCTTCAGCTCTCTGCCAGCCAGGAAATGGCTTTGTTTGGGGGGCGGTGTCTGCATCAAAGAAAATTGGGTTTGGGGGTGATTTTGGTCACTGCATGGTCAATACAGACTTCATGCATCTGAAATGACCAAAGCAGTGAGCTAGAATCACTGAAATCAATGGGGCTTCAGCCAGTCACAATTCAGGTGGAAACCTCCAAAAACCTTTCACAAGGATGATCCCACCATTAGGACACTTTCAGTCCAGAGCTTCTCTACCAGCTGAATGGTGGGAACTGATAAAGGGAGTTGGACATCTTAAAAATCCTCTTCCTTCTTTCTACTAACTAGAGCCAGAGCTTGGAAAAGTTACCTTTTGGACTACATCTCTCAGAATCCCCTGATAAGCATGACCATTGGATCCTGGGAGCTGTAGCCAAAATAGTAACTTTTCCAAACTTTGGCCAGCTTTCTGAGTGAATGTCTACTTGAAGTTGCCACCTCTGGCGAAAAACTTCAGACCCTATTTCAATAGTTTTGCTTTAAGTATGACTAAGCTTGAACACAGCACCTTGAAGCTAAATTTAAACATAACACGTTTTAGTATTGGCTTTGTAAACTTTATTGTCTTCCAGTATTTTGCTCTGACAGAATGACAGCAGGATTGGGCCCAGCGTTGTTGCTGTTCTCTGAGTGTTTGTGTAAGCTGGTGGTCCAGGTGTCTGTTTGTATAAAGAAGGGAGAGGCTCAGTAGGAATTCACCGTGAATGACATTTTATTTAAATAAAGCAGGCCTGTTTTTTAAACCACCACAAAATGCCTTCTGTCCTCACTGGAATACATTCAAAACAGGATCATTTTTGTCCCTGCTCAAGTGTTCCGCTCTTTTTGTTTGTTTGTACCTTTTAGTATTTTCATTTTTTTTCCCCAAGGTAGCGCTCCTCAAATATGTGGGCTAGGTTTTGTGCTAAAAGGAAGGGGAAATCTACCATAAAGTCTCCAACACAAATTCCATAGAAATGCTTGTGTGCAGTTCCCTGTCCAGATGTAAAAATTTTTGTACCGGTACTCAACAGCTGAGGAGAGGAAGTGAGCCAGCCCAGCCCTCCCTGTCATTACTACTATTGCCCTCTAAGAAGTCAATGCATCGGAAGTAGCAGCTGGTGGCCCCTATGTCAATGGGGAGGTAAGTCCCTGCTGGGTTTTGGTCTGAACTTAAAGGCAACTAACCAAGGTGCTGATGTAACTGTGAGGTAGGGTTCCATACCTTGGATAGTTCTTTTAAATTCAGACTAAACTCGTGAATAGATTTGTCACCCTGCTGACATTGAAACCACTAGCCTCTACTGACAGAGAGCCTCCAGTGTTCCTCTGAAGACAAGGCTGGCCCCTCCTTGCTTTCCTTTTGCCGGGAGGCAAAAACATTCCTATTCAAGCAGGCTTTTAATGTGTGAGGAGCTGAACTGTTTACTTTACTGGGATGTTTTATTTATTTTTTAAACTTTGATTGTTTTACAGTGATTTTATATTATTTTTATATAGTGATTTTAATTGTTTTAAACTATCTTGTATGTGTTTTTAACTTTTCTGGAAGCCGCCTTAGGTCCCACCGGGGGAGAAAGATGGCTTATAAATACAATAAAGAAATAAATAGTAAAATAAATGATCACAACTGCCAATCCAGATAATCTATTTGTTTCACTTCCTCTTTTCCAACAACCAACATATCTCTCACTCCCCCCCCCCTCCTTCCTCTAAGGAAATTTCTTTCCAGCCTCATCTGGTAAACTTTAATGAAACCCAACTATCCTCTATTTTGCCACAGTGCTAATAATACAGTTAATTCAATTTATTTATTTATTAGTTACATTTGTGTCCTGCCTTTTCTCCAATGAGTTCAAGGTGGCATATATCACTCGCCCCCTTTCTTCATCACCATGACCACCCTGTGATACATTTGAACATATTTTAATCTTAAAAATTAAATTTATGGCTTTTATTAGCCACATCCTCCTCAACATACAGCACTCCCAGTGGTATACAAGATTAAAATCAAAACAAAACAGACATAAAAACTACAAAAGATCATTAAAAACACCCTCTGAAATAATTAAGAACAAACCAACCCAGCAGTGAAGCAACAGTAAAACAACATATCCAGTTCAGAAACACAAGAACCCAGCATGTCCAAGCGACCAGTAGAGACGTCATTTAGATTTTTGTTTTTTAAGATTAAGAACTTTGTTCTTGTTACAAAGTGAAAGAAAGAGAAAAAGGAACATGGTAACTTCAAAAATGCAAAATACTGCTTTTTTGAAATCTGGGTCAGATCCAGCAAACTCTTGTCATGGACAGAAGCTTCCTACCATGAGTGGGAAACTTTTGGTCCACCTCTAGATGAGTGAGGAAGGAAGTGACTTTCATTTATTTCCTCTGCTTCCCCCTACCATACCCCTTGGTCTCCAAAAATTTGCCCTGGAGGATTGCAGGCAGAGCTTGAAACATGACTCTCTCTCTCTCTCTCTCTTTAAATTTACCTTGCAGAATCCCCAAACCCACATGGCCACTGTATGTTGGTGGGGGGATCTGGGAAGCTGTAATCTTTCAAAACTAACTTTCAAAACTCTGGTTGAGGGGAACCTTCTGGAGCAATGGAAGAAGCAGCATGGGGGGGGGTTGCAGGAGGAGGAGGGATCAGACAAAGAGCTTCCTGCCAAATTGTTCTGCCAAGGAGAATGTCCTGAGCGGAACACTACTTGGATAACATTCCTGACATCATAAAACTCTGGGACCATCCCAATGTATGCAAAAGTCCTGTTAACATGTTGAATTTTGCCTGCTCCTTCATAAGTCCTGGAAAGTCAAAGTACCAGCTTTGAATTATGTTAATTGACCGTGTTTCAGGTTGTAATAGTCACATAATAGATTTTTACCAACCTTTCTAATGCCAGTCTGTGTTTGTGTTGTGTAGTTGTTTCTCATAATTAATATTTCTGGATGTAAATTGCCATTACCTCATTGTCTGCACCTGCTGTCATGTGCATCAGAGGTGGACAAAGTGCACCTCCTAGACCCCACTTCTGTGGCCCCCGAAGCCACCAGTCCCCTAAAGCACCCAACGTCACATTTAAAAAACAAAGTCAGTGTGAGTTTTTGCCCCAACATCACACAGAAAGCCTCGCCAATTCATGGAAACATGTGAAAATAAACCTTTGTCCACTCCACACAAGTACCCTAGAACCCCATACTACACCCCAATACTTCCAGTTCCCTCGGCAATCCCTCTCAAAATAGCAACAAGAAGTGATGTGCAAAATGATTTCCTGTCACCATTTTGACAAGGACTGCTGAGGAAAACTGAGGTATTTGGACTTGTTGTGGGGGGTGGGGGGCTGAAGCCTGTGGGGGACATTGGGAGGGGGAAACATTTCTTCCAGCATTTCACAGATGAAAACCAGGACATATATGGCCAAACAACATAAAAAAGAGGTTGAGATGGCCAAAGTTATTATTGAAGAACAACACACAAACCAGAAAAAGCTGCAGTAGTTTGCCTTTGCCTGAGCCTACAGGGAAGGGCAAGATTTTGGTTCCTCTTCTCCTCCCTGTTGAGTTAATTGAGTGCAAACTGCTTTTGCACTTAGAACTCAGTTTGAAGCAATTGAAGTAAGCTGACAACAAAGGAGAGAAATGAGAGAAGAGAGAAATTGGGACATTTGAAAAGCAGATGAAAAAGTGGGATGACCAAAGAGTAATCAGGACTGCCTCTGCCAAACTAGAACAGTTGGAAGGTATGGAAAAAATTCTCCCTTGTCATCCATGCATTGCCCAACCCTGATATGCATTGTTTATATATTCAAACTTCCAAGAGTGCACTGAGAATTGGGTTGGGTGTCTTTAAAAGCTCATGCTAGAATAAACCAGTTCTTAAAAACACCTCCTCACTCTTCATTATTTTGTTGCAACAGGCTAACAAAAGTGAAGTGACTGAAAACTGCAACCATTGTCATGTTTTTCCCTTTTTCTCTTCCAGGCACCGAGTGGCCTTCCAACTGTTGGAAGTTTTGTCTCCGCACCAACCATGGCGCCATACCCCACCACAGCACAGGTTTCCCCTTATATGGCCTACAGCGCTGCTCCTTCTGGTTACGTAGCTAGTCACGGCTGGCAGCATACTGGAGGCACTCCACTTTCGCCCCACAACTGTGATATCCCAGCATCACTGGCTTTCAAGGGCATGCCAACAGCCAGAGAAGGTAGTCACTCTGTTGCAGCCTCTGCACTCTGATATCAGAAGCATGGCAGAACAGTCTCAGCCCAGCCCTGCCTCTTGTTTTCTCACTTTCCCTATCATTTCCACTTGCAGGATGACATTGTGGGGTGGTAATAGCTCAACCATTTTTCTCCATGACAGTTTGCTTCCAAAGAAAGGAGGGGTCAGAGAGACAAAAGAAAGATCATGGAGGTTCCATAAGTGTAAATAATGTAAGGAAGTGATAAAAATTTTGTTGCACTGTTTTGCATAAAGAAGATCTTACAACCCTCAGAGGGCTTGTTGTGTGACTGTTTGGTAAAACCACACATATTTATTCTAAATCAACAGGACCTTCTCAAACGTGCAATTGTTTCAGATTTTTGAGGAAAAAAAGTCAAGGAAAACTGGTACATAACTCTACAGGTCTAACTGAAAACTACAACCAAACAGAAGTTCTTTTCTGGATCACCCAGTAGTTCTTATCTTGAAATGTATAGACAAGTGAGCAGTTGTTTTGGTTAACAGATTACTTTTCATAGTAACAAATTGTAGAACCAAATGAATACACAACTCTGTTATTTGTCCTGTATTTTATTGTGATTACAAAGGCAATAATACTTTTATTTTCTTTATGTAAATATGGATCTGGGTCAAGATTTGTCTTTCCACTACTCAACTGTTGTCTGGTTGTTGTTGTTTTGTTAAAGGATAACATCCTAGCCATTTGCTGTTTCTTTTCTAGATGGTGACATCTGCTTTAAATGGCTCAAGTTTAGACAGTTGGTAGGGAATGTTTTGTGCATTGGGTGGAGGCACCTGCATCAAAGAGAATTTGGGTTCATTGGCAGAGAATTGAAAGTGACCAACTTTAAATCCCAGTGGGTGGAATCTGCAAATGGAAAGCCTCCTTATTTTCATTGAAGGAACTGGGATCTACTGGAAAGTCCTGCCAGAGGGAGAGGGGAGGTGATTTCTCACTCGTTTCTCCTTGTCCCTGTAATCCTCCCCTGCCACTTTCTACACTGTACTGGAGGGTCTTCCAACCCTTTAGAGCAGCTTTTCAGGAGCAATGGCTGCAGCAGAGGAAAAAAGGAATGGGTGAAAATCCCTTCCTCCCTTGGGGAGTGTCTTGTAAATGAAATTCCAGTTATTGGGATTTTGGATCCAACTCACTAATTTCCATGGCACTTCAGCATGACTCATTCTTTAGATTCTGGTTGAGTCAATCTTTTATAGGTTATCCCAGTCGCCTAAAATCATGATAGCATCACATTAATATGAAAGAAACAGAGATAGAAAGTTTCCGAATAAAGTGGAAGCTTACGTTTAATGTGAAATGTTGTACAGAGATTTTTAATCATCCAAGGGCAGCATCCATCAGGCAGTTCTCAAACTCAAGCACGACAGAGTTCTTGTGCACTTCAGATTCATTTCAGTGGGTGCTTGTGCAAGAGATGTGTGAATTTTGCCCCAAGTAAACCAAACCACTGTGAAAGAAAATTGTACTGTATTTTTTTTTTTTTTTTTGGCTTACCTGTGTACAATAACTCCAGCCCAAAAAATTATGTTGTCATTTAAAAACAAAACAAAACAAAAAAAGAGGTTGTCTGTAATTCCTGCTTTATTGAATGTAAAAAAAAAGGCTTTTGGTAAAGTTTACATTATTGTACATAAGCATGTTTCACTCCTAAGCATATTGGTGATGGTACTACAGATATTATTTATGTTTAAGAATTCAACTTTTTTTAAAATTTCTATATCCTTTATCAAGCATCATTTCATGGTCATTTGGTTTCCAACTGCTCTCCTTTACTCTTTTCCATTAACAGTATAATCTTTTCAAGATGGCCTGCTTCCCTTGGACAATAATAAAGTTGTGAATATCATTTCAGAAAGCCTCCTCAAGCTTACAGATGTGTGCTGAAGATTAACCATGAAAAGGAAAGATTTGAAAAATGACATATTTCCTAGCATTATGAGATATTAATATATTATGTATTTTTGTAAGTCTAGTGCAATAATGTACAAATATACAATTCATTACAGATTTTGAAAGACTGATTTAATAAAATTATCTCTGTTTCTTCCTAGCCATATTACACATACTGCTGGAACAGCAAGATAAGATCCTGTCTCTTTTATGAGAATTTCATGCTTTTATTTTACAATGCCAACAAAGGTAGATTTCTACAGCCATGCAACGAAAATAATGTGTGATGTCATTCCGATACTTCCTGGGAAAATTTCCAAAACATTTTTTCCCATTGCAATCATTTAGTCATGTCATATGTTGAACTGAGAATATTTGTGAGATGCAATCAGTATGGACAGACGGTGTTTCTGGGTTACAATTTTCTTTTGTCACAGAGCACCACTTGAACCAATTGAGCAGGAACCAAATACAAGTCTGCTTAAAATGAATTAAGGATGTGCAGTTGTAGGGCTTCAGGTACTCAGATATATATGGTACTTGATCATGGCATCAATAATTAAACCAAAGAGCTAGTAATCGCCATGTTGTCTTAGTGGCTGCAATCGTAGTACATACAACAGAAGAGGTCTTTTGACTTGTGCCTGGAATAACTAACCCAGGTTGTAATCTTATGTACACTTCCATGGGAGCAGAGCTTGAAAAGAGTTGAGCCCCCCCTCCCCTAAATTTTACAGACAGTATGGATTCTGGAAGTTGTAGTTCAAAAGTGAAATTTCCAGTTTCTGCTTGGGAATGAGTCTCATTGAATTTAATGGGACCAGCCTCTGGATATATCTATCTGTATAAAGCTACACTGCTCAAATCTAAAATCTAAAATAATTATCTTTCAACTCAACAGAAATTCAGATGATGATAAAACAAAGAGCCCTTTCAAACTTGATAGTAGTAATGCAGGTCTTTCACAAGCATTAAAAATCACCTCTCTTTCCTCTCTTAGAAATGGAGACAAAACTGGTGAAGGAATGAGCTGTGTTATGACTCTCTCCAAAAAACATACGGCCCCCAAGAATTCTGTCATTATTTCCCCACACTCAAAAACTTTTGTTTGCAAAGGGTCCCATTGCATTTATTTGAACAAAACTGGGACGTGTGGAAGTACTATCATGCTGAATTTAAGAGCAAGCCATTTTACTATCACTAAAACTGGACATCATATTGTTCCTGTTGAATACAGCTTTGAAGCATCTGCTCAGCTATGAACTTTCAAATGTTCCATGTGTCAATGAGCCAATGGGTGTTAAAAACACTTTCATGTCACATGGTGGAATTGATACTTTCAACTGGTGGAAGCTTGAAATGCCCTTATGGGATTGTTATATACCTAGTGGCCACAATGGCTTCCCAGTGTTTTTGAATGTAGGATACAGGTTAATTCAAGTCAGATTATATGTCCATTTAGGCCAGTATTGTTTACTCTGATTGTCAGCAGTTCTTCATGGGTCTCAAACAGAGGTTTCTTTTTTTCTTTCATATTAACCAAATGTGTCTTGAAGTATAGAAGCTGGGAATGAAGCTGGGACCTTCTCTGTGAAAAACATGTGCTCCAAGCTGCATTTTCTCCATTATAATTGAAAACAATCAGAAAGCTGGTTCACATATTCAGATACATCTGGGGATCTGATCCATATAGGAGGGAAGTATGTATTGAAATTATCTGGTTTATTATAGTGGTTATAGTAAGTAACAGTGAAATCCCATGCATGTCTTCTCAGAAATAAGTCTCAGTGCATTCAATGGGACTTATTCCCAGGAAATTGTGTATGGAGTTGCAGCCTACATGTGAAGAGTTGGCTCAGACTGTCACTATGAGAGGCAACCTGAACACTGATCTGGGGCTTACTCCTGCGTATACATGTATAGGATTGATTGTAATATTTTGAGGTCCATATGAAGCTCCTGTTCTTTTTGAAACATCAAAGATCATTTGGTTTTGTTTAGATGGAAGCCAAGTGTTTAATAAATGGCATGTTATATGGTATATGACATTATATAGTATATGAACACAACAAAAGAAAGAGATGAGAAATGAGGGGAAATGATTTAATGACTACATATTTTGGTTCTTTTCCGAGACTTTCTTAAATATTTTTCATACTTGGAATAAATACCAACTAACCTGTGAATCCCACAAGGAATGAATACCTACAAGTAATATTTAAAGCAATTATGTCTCGTCTGGAAATACAAATTAATTGTGTTAGTTTTTTCCCTTCTAAACATTGCCTGCCTTCTTTTAGTGAAGGTCAGGTCTTGATAACTTTATGCCTACCAGTTGGTAACTAGGCAAACATGAATGGAACAGATGTTGAAAATTTGGTCCTTTTCAAGGAGATGTAATCACCAGTCAATGCACTCCATTGGACTACTTCTAATTGGTTTCTTCTGGTTGTTTTAACCTGGATTTGAACTTCATATTATTTTGAAGACTTTATCTTTGCCTGAGAACATGATATGACACACACTGGAGACAAGCTGCAAGATGAAGTTAGAGTAGCTGAACTGGCCTTTACACCCTTATTAGACAAAGCCAAAACCATTGGAGTGGGGAACCTGTCATTTGGAGTCCACCTTCTATCACTCCCCACCGCCCAGCAAGTAATCAGGGATGATGGGTGTTGTAGTCCAACAACAGCTGAATATTGCTTTGAACATTAGTCCATCAAAGAGGGAAGGAAAAAGAAATAATCCTATTTACTAAAGGGATAATAAGTCCAGAGTCCAAGCTTGATTTCATGGACATCATGCTGTTACATCTTATCAAGTGTTTCTGCTGTACCAAACCAGCAATTAGATTGCTTTATTATGGTCCTTCTTTTTAACAAATATTTTGCATGGTTGAAAGGATAGGTGATGCTTCTGAGACATGGGCACGAGTACTTTTAAAACTATCATCTGATTCTAAAACCCATCAGTTCCAGTGGAATGTACTTCCAAATTAATGGCTTAGTTTCACAGTCAGTTCAAAACACTTCCACTTCCATTCAGAAAACTGGGTGGAAGACAGAGGGACATTTCAAAGGGAATTGAAGGTGCCATGATAGCTGGTGGGACAGATGAGGACCTGCAAGTTCTCCACCCTGTGAGAAGGGCACCATTGCTTGGTGTATACACATTCCTTCCTTCTCAAGCACCACGAAACCCCGAAAAAGCAGTAAACTGGTCTGATTTAGCAAAACAGACCAGCATAGGTTACTGAGGAAAATAACCCTCTGGATGAACAGCTAAGCATTATTGAAAGGGCTGGGAGCATCACAGGACACCAGACACAGAGGAGGATGCATGTTTACAAGCAGGGGCCACACACTATTGCTAGTTATCTGCAGCCAGTTATGCTAAATCGAGGACAGTGAGAAGCTACAGTGATGCTTCTTGCATTCAGCCTTCCATGTTGAGGACAGAATTATCTGTCTCTAAACCTGGGGCTGCACTTAGGAAGAACTGAATGCATTACAGCACTGACCAGGGTGGAAATGGGAAGAGAGGGGCCCCACGGCAGAGTCCTAGTGCTCCTCCTTCCTACACTACCATCCTGTTGACTGTGAAGAGCAGAATGGGAACTATGTAATTTCCCAGATATTGTGTGATGGCAACACTTAGCAGTCCCATTCAGCCTAGTCAACGGTGGGGAGGACTGCACAATTTCCACCACTGGAACAGAGCACGGAAATGCCACTTTCGAGGATGCTAGCCCACAGAAGCCCCAGCCACTGCCCATGCTGGGAGATGGGGGTTTCTGAACATTGTGGTCCCTCAGACATAATTTTGTTTCAGGTTCCAGATAGGACAAAACCAGTGCAGTGTAGCAGTTTGAGTGTTAAACTAGGACTCTGATAGACTAGGGTTCAAATCCTTGCTCAGCCATGGAAGCCTATGGGCAAGTCACATTCTCTCGACCTAAGAGGAAGGCAATGGCTAACCTCCTGTGTAGAGATCTTGACAAGAAACTCTATAATAGGGTTCCCATAAATTGGATCTGACTTAAAGGAACAGAACAGCAGCAGCAGCACAGGCTACCAGTTCTGTGAGTGGATGTGTATGCAACAGGCATTATCAGTCAGTAAAATGTGGTCCTTCTTCTGCTGTGCTTGATTTGTGCATATTTATAATGTTGATGTTACTGTTTATAGCATGGTGCTGTATTTATAGCATTGATGCTAATGGCTATAGGTTAGAGCAGTTTCTTTGTTACCTCCCAGATGTGCTCGACTGTAACTGTCAGCATTTCTTGTCAATATCTTGTGTATGGTGCTTCTTTGTATGAGAATACATTCTTGGGATAGAAATGTTTAAGCAGAAATCCTATGTAAACCAGTGGGACTTACTTCTTCTGAAAAACACTATTGAGATCAAAGTTTTTCATTTTTATAATGTGGTAAAAGAAACCTATCAGCAGAAATGAAAACTGAGGATCATAACCAATGCAGATTCAGGGTTGAGATAGAATATCAGAATGCTCCTTGTGAAAAACAAACACATATTTGGAGGTCTGTCCTATCAAATGGTTCCATTTGATTGAAAAATGAAGTTGAAAATATAATTAAGAATAATGGTAGAAGCATTGTGCAAGAGGAGGCTATGTATGTATATACAGTATGTGAAAAGCCCTTTATTTTTATATTTTGAAAGCTCTAAATTAATAAAGAAAACAATAATGGAGATGGATCTGTTTTCCTTTTTTTTTAAAAAAAAAGTTTTCACTCCTACACTGGAGGTATCTAGCATGTAGCTGACGACAAAATAACCCTTTCAAAAGACTTGTTTTAGGTATGAGTCAAAATAGGTCAACTGCATATTTTGTTGAATGAAGTATGTCTTGAAAAAGTAAGTGCGGTCAAATTCAGACAAAAGTGACATTTACATTTTCATGTTTGCACAGGTATCTCAAAAAATGCTGAGAAGGCACCTCTGTTTTTATTGTGCAGTAGGTGCCATGTAATCCTTAAAAAAAAAAAGGAATGTAAATACTGAAATTCATACCAAAGGTTTTGCTCAAAATGTAAGGACTAGATTAGATTTAGAATTAGACCACGCCTAGAAAGGTCCACTGAACTCAGTGTGGCTTAATTGTAACTATTGCTCCACTATTTGCCTACTTCTTTAAAGTATGACTAAAGTCTGGCTCCAATCCAGATCTTCTCAGAAGCAGGGCATCAACACAAACAGATGATTAATTGTTCTGAACCCAGCCTTTAAAGACAAATACAATTGCTTTGCATAACAGAACTTCATTTTTTTTTACCCCTAAACTTCAATATTTTAGGGGTAATTTAAAAAATATACAAAATTCTTTCTCCAGAAAGAAAAAACACAGCTCTTTACTGTATGTCCTTTCTCAAAGCTGTCTCTCCCTTTTTTGGGGTGGGGGGTTAGGCTTTAATATATGTGTTCAAGGTAGTCCAGAGGACTATATTCAATATCATGCCTTATATAGGACCTGCTAAAGCTCTCCTGCTACTGCCTGTGATGCCCCCAGTGGAAAAGGAGAGCAATGGTGTTGGAGAGGGAAGAAGAAGACCAAGTGGGAGCAGAGGGATTACCTGTTCCCAGCTCCACTAAGGGGGATGCTGCAGCTGTGGCACCAATGCCATCAATGGGCAACCCAACTGATGATTGTTACACAAAGGAAAGAGGAGGTAGCAGTAGTTCCCAGCTGCAGAGCAGCAGTAGTATGTTTTCCAAGGCATGGGCTCTGCCAGGGTAAGATACTCCAGAAGTACCAATTTTGCTGCTTCCAGTGCCCTGCCACTCAAGTAGATCACCTTTACTAAGGACGCCCTGCTCATATGTGGGTTTAATGCGGGAAATGGCAGCTAGGTACTTAGTGCCACCTCTCCACCCCCATTCCCACCGTTTATAATGTTGAGTGGAACATCTCTTGCATTGTCATGCCTTCCCACCAGCTGTAGTGAATGCCATGCACTGTAGTCATATAACTATATGACAGTCCAAGGACTGAAATTTGATGGAGAGGCCTTCATCTCCCATCATTAGGAACAACTCAGGATGTTAGGGAAGGTCTTTCTTACCATGGTGTCCCATCTGTGGACTGTGTTCCCCTCAGATGCCCAGCAATGGCACTGACATTGGCTTCACTCTGTTGCATTGGGAGATGTCTGTGTCTCAATGCAACTATGCTTTGTTATGTATCCCTCAAACTCACCTAGTAAGCTTAGGAGCCTTCGGAGCCCTGGTGGCACAGTGGTTAAATACCAGTACTACAGCCACAATGTTGTGAGTTTGATCCTGCAGGGCTTCAGGTTGACTCAGCCTTCCATCCTTCTGTAGGTCAGTAAAATAAGTACGCAGCCTTGTTGGGGGCAATTAGCTAAAAATACATTGTAAGCTGCGCACTGATAAGCAGTAGAGAAATATAAGTTCTGTTGCTATAAGCTGTGCAACCACCACAACATGGCAATTTCTGGGTTGTTGGACAATGTGTAGTGGGGTGAACAGCAGTTAGCCCCACTGGACACACTGCACCAGGCACCTGTAGAGATTTTCAGCGATCCTTGGGGTGCCTCTGTAGATGAGGTCCTTCTAGCACATCCAGCTAAAGGAAAATAGATAAATGTATTGCTGCTGATCTTACCACAATTCTACCTTTCTGTGATGGTGGGACTACATGCTTCTGTAGGGCAAGAGGCTATGCTGATGGTACCAATGCTGCTAGTAGGGTCTCCCATGTCAGACAAGCTTTGCTGAGGAGCCAGACTTAATGTGCCAAGCTACTGGGCAGCAGCAGTGTGGGGGAATGACACTGACAGAGGCTTTCTCCAAGACAAAAGCAGTGGCACCATATCTAATAATTGTTAGTGTTCTACAGAAGGAGGCATGTCTTCTACCACTTTTTGAATGACTTTTACCATGAAAATCCTATGATGAGACAATCCAAAATGAAACAAGAGATAGTGCCAGAAGATGAGACTAAGGCTACTGGGACACAAGAGAGGACAAGTGCAAGTAGCACTGTTGCTAATGACTCAAATGGACTCAAGCCAAAAGGACATTCAGCTGTTGACCTGCTCAGAGGTGAAAGTCTGATGCTGCATAACACATACTAGACGAACATGGAATGTTAGAGGCATGAATCAAGGGAAGCTAGACATAGTAAAACCAGAAATGGAACATATATGCATTGCAATACTTGGGATGAGTGAGCTAAAGTAGGCAGGAACAGGACATTTTGAGTCAGACAATTACATAATGTTTTACTCAGGAAACGAAAATCTAAGATGAAAGGGGATGACATTAATAGTGAGGACTGATGTAGCAAAAGCAGTCAAAGAATATAATGCAAAGTCTGGTCAAGTCATATGACTAAGACTTCAGGGAAAAGCCATCAATATAGCCATAATCCATGTTTAAACTCCAACTACAGAGGCAGAAAAAGAAGAAATTTAAAGATCCTGTGCTGGAGTCCAGGAAGAACTTGATCACACACCAAAACGGGTGTATGACTCCAATAGGTGATTGCAATGCAAACGCAGGAAGCAGAGCAGAATCAAAGATTGTAGTAAAATGTGGCCAAGGAGCAAGAAATGAAACAGGAGACCAACTGATTGAATTTTGCAAGGCCAAGAGTTTGTTCATCACAAACACATTCTCTCTGCAAAAACAAGACTTGGAGCAGACTAAGAACTAGTATCAAAAATTAGAATAAAGCTAAAAAAAAGAACACTAAACCAATCATCATGTTGAAATACAACCTGAAGAACATTCCTGTAAAATTTAAAGAGAAGGTAAAAACTAGATTTGCACTATTAAAACTAATTGACTAAAACCTAGAAGAACTTTGGACTGAAGCCAGGGGCATTGTCATGAAGGAATGCAAAAAGAAACTATCAGAAGCCAAAAAGAAATGAAAGCTTTAATGGATGACAGATAAAACTCTTGAAGCAGTTAAGGACAGACAGGAAGCAAAAGTAAAACATGACAGAAATACAGTTAGAATCCTGAATGCAACTGTTCAGCAACTTGTGTGCAGGGAGAAAGAGAAGTACTATAATAACGAAGGCAGAGAAACAGAAGATGATAACAACAAAAAAGGAAGAACCTCTTCCACAAGAATCAAGAAATCAAAGGGAAATTTAAACCAAGAAAGGGGATGCTATAGGAACAGCAAGGGAACACATTACATGACCAAGCAGAAATAAAACAGTGATGGAAACCATACACTGAAGATCTATACAAAAGAGATGAAAGGATGACAGATTCAAAGAAGAACCATTTGAAGTTGAACCTCCAGTTTTAGAAAGTGAACTGAAAGCTGCACTCAGTGCACTTGGGAGAAATAAATCACTAGGTACAGATGCCACACTAATAGAGGTGCTTTAAGCTACACAGACAGAACCTACTTTAGTTCTAACTAAAAATCTCTCACTAAATATGCAAAATAAAACAATGGCCAATAGACTCAATGGCCCTCATGGTCTCTTCCGACTCTATGATTCTATGAGATTGAACATGCTCAACATACATTCAGATCCACAAGGAAGGGAACAGCAGGGGTTGCGGAAACCATAGGACCAATGCATTAATTTCATTCAGTGACGCTCATGAATCTATAATAAAGACTTTTACCATATATAGAGCAAGAAATGCCAGGTGTCCAAGCTGGGTTCAGGAAATGAAGAGGCATAGAGATCATATTGCAAATATGTACTGGATAGCACATCAAAGAATTTCAGAAGAATATCAGCCTGTGCTATAGATTATGGCAAAACCTTTGATTGTGTAGATCCTGGGAAATTATGGATTGGTCTTAGAGAAATGGGTGTGTTACAGCATCTGATTATCTTGATGTGTAATTTGTACTCAGGACAAGAGGCTACTGCCAGAACAGAATATGGAACAATGGAATGGTTTCCAATGGGCAAGGGGGTCAGGCAAGTGTGCATTATATCACTCTATCTGTTTAACTTGTAAACTCAAGATACGTAAAACAGGATTAGACTTGGAGGAGGGAACATCAACGATGACACCATACTACTAGTAGAAAACAGCAATGACTTGGAACAATTACTGAAGAAAGTCAGGGCAGAAAGTGCAAAGGTAGGTTTACAGTTGAACATTAAGAAAACAAAAATAATGACTACGGACGGTTTAAATAACTTTAAAGCAGATGATGAAGACATTGAAATAGTTCAAAATTTTCCATATCTTGGCTCAGTCATTAATCAGAATGGAGACTACAGTCAGAAAATCAGGACTTGGAAGGCCAGCTATGGATTTGGAAGGACAGAGGTGAAGGAACTAGACAAAATCTTGCAGTATAAAAATGAATCATTGAACATTAAAGTTAGGATTGTGTGTGCAATTGTATTTCCAATTTCTATGTATGGTTGTGAAAGCTGGACAGTGAAGAAAGCTGACCAAAAGAACAACAACTCATTTGAAACGTGATGCTGGTGGAGTGTTCTATGGATACTGTGGACTCCTAAAATGACAAATAAATGTGTCCTAGAGTAAATCCTAGAGATCCAGCAAGGTGTAGTGTTTTGAGCATTGGGCTATGACTCTGGAGACCAGGGTTCAATTCCCTGCTTGCCATGAAAACCCACTGGATGACCTTGGACATGTCACACATTCTCAGCCCCCAAAAAACCCCATGATAGGTTTGCCTTAGGATGTCCTTAAGTCAGGAAGAACTTGGAGGCACACAACTACTACAACAACACAGTAAATCAGTCTGAACTCTCCCTAGAAACCAAGATGACTAAACTGAGGCTTTTGTACTTTACATATCATGAGAAGACTTGACTCATGAGAAAAGACAATAATGGCCATTTCCGCACTAGACTGTTTAGTGCTATTATTCCATTTTCAACATCCTATGGAATCCTGGGGTTTGCAGTTTTGAAACTGCAAACTCCAGGATTCCATAGGATGTTGAAAGTGAAATAATAGCACTATAACAGTCCAGTGTAGAAAGGCAGTTGGTGAAGTAGAAGGCAGTAGGAAAAGAGGAAGACTGCATTACAAATGGATAGATTCAATCAAGGAAGCCACAGCCCTGAGTTTGCTGGATCTGAATGTGGCTGTTGATGACAGGGTAACTCGGAAGTCTCTGATTCACAGGGTCACAATAAGTCAAAGTCAACTTGATGTTAGTTATCAATAATCACTGCTGACTCCCCCACTCACTGACAACTTGGAAATGGCTGTGTTAGAGAAGCTGTGTGGCTGACCAGGTGGGTTTTGGAGGGACTTTTTGGTCATTGCATGGCCAGAACAGAATTCTGACCTATGCAACAGCCAAAATAGTGACTTGTGATGGCATATGTTGGATGTACACCATCATAAATCACTAACAGGATGCCGGGCATGGCTTTTTATTAAAATGTTTACTAACTGATTACTTCCAACACGTATATTTACATGCTTTTAAATGGATTTAGCCTTCTAAGCTGTTTTGCTAACTTGGTTTAATATGCCTTTAATCGGTTTAAATTATTTTTACTGTTTTAAATTTTAAATTATTTTAAACTGTTTAAATTTCCTTTTCGTGTATGCTACCTCAAGATTGCAAGGTATAGGGTGGGATATATATGTTTTAATAAAAATAATAAATGCAGAACATTATGATATTCTGAACATACTGTGCACACTCTTTTGTTCATTGGTCCCAATAGTGTCCACTTCAGTAACTGTAACCAATGGTCTACTTCATGATCCCTTCTTTTAGAAGCAGCAGGGACTGAACTTGGAACCCTTCAGCTCAGTTTGGCAGTAGTTGCTTGTTTAGCTTAATGCCTAATTTAGCTGTCTGGAAATGCACTTTCCATCAGCCTAATCTACCTCCCAGGACAACTGTCTGGCTGAAATAATTCTCTAAGATCCTTAGAGAAAGGCTAAGATTCAAATGTAATAAATACAGGTTGTGTGTGGTGTGAGTTCTCTAGCCCATAAAACAATCCTAAATCAATTTCTTTTCACAAGAGCTACACTTGAACAGTAAGCAGGTTCAGTGAAGGCCAGTGGGTGCTACTGCCCATATGGGTTACCATCTATTTACTTTGACTGATGTCCTGTTAGGAAGTTGTATCATTGCAAACTGACTTACGATTGTGTAAACTTGAATTGTGATGTTACACAATGCTAGTACAGTTGGCTCTTCACTTTCATGAGGCTTAGGGGTGCAAAGACTCTTGCGAAAGTGGAAAAAATGCAAATAAGATTTTCAAAGTGCAACCACCTCCAAGGACTTCTGAAGCTGATTTTATCAGCAACTATTGCCACTGCAACCAGACATGTCTCACCCCCTTCTCCACTTCTCCCTCCTTCCATCTCCTATCGTCCCAATAGTCCCAGCTCATACTTTCTTTTGACACCTTCATACTCACACACTTCATCCAGAATTTAACATACCCCCAACTCAATCTGGTTTGGCAAGCACCAGTTGCCAGTGGCCATGTCCTCAACCCCTTTCTCCTTGCCCTCCTCCCCCCATCTCCCCCCATACCACCAGCCACAACTCATACCTTCTTTTGACACATTCACACCCACATGCCCCACTCAGAATTTAAGAGCATCTATCACTTCCAGCAAACTCAAGCCTATTTTAGAAGCAGCTGGCAGAAGCACTAGCAGTACCACCCTCCACCTCCTCTCCTTCTCCTTCCTGCCAACATAACATGTGAGTGAGGCTGTCTAGTGGCAAGACAGCCTCTCAGTGTGCTGTGTGCAGCATCTTGAGTTTCTGGCAACCACAAACACTACCTGTATGATACGGTACCTGTATTGTACAGGCAATCGTGAGTCCAATGCGTGGTTCTTGTAGTGCTTCTGAAAGTGCTTCTAAGATGCAAAAGAAAGTGAAGACATTACAAGAAAAGAACAAATTATGAGAGATGCTGCATATGGGAAAGTCAGCTTCTGCAGTTGCTCACAATTATAGCATGTACAAATCGACAGTAAGGTGCACTAAGAAAAAAGGGAAATTTGTGTGCGGTTGCTGCAGCTACACCAAAGACTCTTAAGGCCATTTCCACACTAGCCTGTTATAGTGCCATGATTCCACTTCCAACATCCTACGGAATCCTGGGGTTTGCAGTTTAGGGAGGGGCCTAAGAGGCCCCTCCCTAAACTGCAAACCCCAGGATTCCGTAGGATGTTGGAAGTGGAATCATAGCGCTATAACAGGCTAGTGCGGAAGTGGCCTCCATCAGGGGTGAGATTTTTATGTCTCTCATGTTGAAAGTGCTACTTTTGTATGGGTGCAGGATTGCTATAAAAACATTCCTATAAAATCCAGTATGGTGAGAGGAAAAGCAAATTCCTTATATGTTTTTATAGAGGAAAGGGAAGGCAAAGGATCTACCTCCACAGAGTTTCATGCCAGCAAGGGTTGGTTTGATAATTTTAGGAAAAAGTTTGGCTTACATTATGTGAAAACTACAGGACAACAGGCCTCTGTTTACCATGAGGCAGCTAGTAAGTTTCCTGGCACCTTAAAGGAACTTATTGAATCAAAGGGATATGAACCAGAGCAGACAGTCATTGCAGATGAAACTGCTCTGCTCTGGAAAAGAATGACACAGAGGAGATTTATTAGCAAAGAAGAGAAGCAAGCACTAGGCTTAAAGACAGCAAGTGACAGACCAACCATGCTGTTTTGTGGAAGCACAGTCAGGCATATGATAAAGTCTACCCTAAGTTATAAAACCACTAACATCCAAGCCTTAAAGGGAAAGGGTAAGTTCCAGCTGTCATTTTCTGGATGCATAATAAGAAGGCTTGGACTACAGGAACGCTTTTCCTAGAGTGGTTTGATCAGTGTTTAACGCCAGAGGTCAGAAAATATCTTGCCAATAAGGAAAAGGCTTTTTAGGTCCTATTGCTACTGGACAATGCCCCAAACATCCATGACCCATGAGTTCAACACTGAAGGCACTGAAGTTGTCTACCTACCCCCCTCAACATAACAACTTTCATACAGCCGTTCAGTTAGGGAGTAATCAGGACATTTAAGACATCTAAGGCAACATACCCTGATGTGCAATGTGTCCTACGCACAAAGTGTCCCGACGAACAATGTGTCCCATTGTGTAATGGGAGATCCTGTTGCACAGCAGTCACCTTGCATGTTATCTACTGTGCATTGTTGTAATTCAGTGGCATAGTTGCATACTGTGTGAGCGATAGAGCTCCATCATCATAAAATTAGGCATCACAGAGTCTGACACAGAATCTCAGTTTTTATCTTTTGACTATTACCTAATTTTCCTAATATTTTCAGCAGTTTTAGAACATGTACACAAAAGGGAGAAAAAAAGAACCAAATAATAATTTTATTGGAGAAAAAAGTTGGTCTACCATGAAAAGGTACAGTGTATAAAATTAGACAATGTCTCATATGCCCTGTCTCACAGACATATTAGAAAACATGGTGCTAAACGGAAAATGATTTAAGCAACATGATGATTAAGAAAATTAGTTCACTACCCACACCCATGGAATTTAATGAGGTTTACCAATAAGTAGACATGAATAGAATTGTATTATTAATTCAAATTAGAATTATATTGAAAGTATTCTTGAATTGCATGGTTGTTTGGGATTCTGTGTCTTTGGGCCTTTCTGCACTATACTGTTACAGTCCTATTATTCCACTTTCAGCATTCTGTGGAATTCTGGGGTTTGTAGTTTACTGAGGCCAAAGAGCTCTCTGGCTGAAAATTCTAAAGGTCCCTCTCTAAACTACAAACCCCAGGAATTCATATGATGTTGAAAGTGGAATAATAGCACTATAACAGTGTACGGCAGAAATGCCCTTTCATTATATAAAAACACAGCACCCAGTCCTAAAGGTGATCATGACACAAAGAGTGGGTATTAACTTTTTTCCTGCTGAAAAATTGCCTCACCACACCTGCAAAATAAAATGGCAGCAAACAACAGCTTCTTGTGGGGCATTGTCTTTAGTAAAACAGAGGAGGAAAAGGGTTTACCATTTCTTCTCTCTCATTGTGCAGCTGCATTTTATAAAAAGAAATATGTGGAAACTCTCATGTGCAGAATTCAAACATGTCTTTAAAATCATGTGCAGTTTTATGAAGTGTGACTTCAGTTACTATTTACACAATCCAAACATGTTAGAAACGCTTATGATCATTATTTTTTCATGCTGGTCACCATACTATTATACTGCTTCCATGATACTTTTTTTTTAAAGGTGCATTTTTGTGACGAAAACATCTTCAAAACAGTTTTCAGGTTGAATCCAAACTAAAGATATTGCCTAAGTCTCAGAGATTTCAGCAAACCATCTTTACGTGTGACTAGGTTTGTATCCAGCTTTTAAGGTAAAAATGGTAAACAGTGCTCCTTATGTTAGCAATTGCTCCTGAGTGCCAGCAAGGGGTCAAACTATGTACATTGCCTCTCTTAACAACTGCTTGTTGCAGATGTGGAAGGAGCAGGCAATTAAGGCTTTGAGGGCTGGTTTTCAAAACTGTTCCCATGTTGGACAGGTTTAGACTGCAGGTAGCATGGGTGAATGCTTCTCCCAAAAAAGCAAAACTCTTCTGCTTACAGAAAATTAGATGTCAGGGACAAGTTGTTGTTATATATATATATATTTTATCCCACTTAGCTAACAGCAGCTGAGGAAGAGATAGGATTTAGATTGGGGAGAGGGTACCAAGGGAAGATACCTTTAAGCCTCACTTCTGTTCAAAATAAGAGCCTCTCGGATCTTCCATGCTGCTTAATATCTTTTTTAAGTACTGAGAAATCTGATCAGGGATTTCTCACATCCTGGCTGAGATCCTGCACTGGAAGATGTGGCTACAAAATGCCTCTCATCCAACCCCCCTCATATACCTCTTTTCTCAGTGGTTGTTCCCCCACCCAGGACCTGGCCATTTTCTGGTTGGTGGAGAACAGGGTAGACAGCAAACAATCTTCCGGCTGCATTCTTATAGCTGCACACACAGTGACTGGCATCTGAAGGCACCTCCATGTGTCCTCTGGAGGTTCCTATAGTTGATATCATTGCTCTGTGTCCACTATGAGAACACAGCCAGACTACTTGTTTTCTCTTCCTCCTGTTCTCTGCTGACCAGGAAATGGTTGGCTTCAAGGGGCTGCTGAAATTCTATTCAAATTTTGTTGTTTGTTCCTAGTAGTGTAGATCAATGGGATTTACCTAGGAGTGTAGTTATGGGGTTATGTGACAATTAGGGCATTGCCCCCCCCTAAAGAATTCTGCCCCCTCAATGTAATTTTTCTTCAGTTCCCAAATTTCTAGCATTTCATTATTTGAAACTTCAGCTGAGCATTTAGAGACAGAGTTTAGGCATCTAAAGAAAAAGCGCAGGCAAAGTTACCAAGGGAATGCCAACACAGCAAACATAAGAGATCTAGGTGGGAATGATTTTAAATGTCTCACTCTCTGCAATGCTAGAAATTGGAAGACTAATGGAAAAATTCATGGGAGCGGCAGAATTCTTATTTTGGCCTTATGACCTTATTTTTTCCCCTCCCTCACTCCATATCTACATCCTTGGATTTACTTCCCTGTGGACTCACCATTAAATAATGGATCCCTATAGCAATAACTAGTGGCAGTTTTTGTTTATTCAATTGTACATTATCCTACATTTTCTTCAGTACTTAAAAATGGTTCTCATCCGTGGCACTGCACAGATTATTCTAATATCAGTGGTTAGTCAGTTGATCAGTTACTGAAAGATATTGGATTTTTCAATTTATAATTTCCTTGAACAGTCAAACAATTATGCTGTCAAACATGGCTGGCATCCTGTTGGGAAGTGATATCTTCCTAAACTGACTTAAATTTAAAGTTGAATTGTGCTGGTGCACAATTTCAAGTTCTCAGGAAGGGAGCAGAGATGCAGCTACATCACTGGGACCACTGTGCAAGTGGAGCTAGCAACATGGCTGTTATGCAGTGATCCCAATGCACAATACATTCCAGTCTGTCCCAATGAGCAATGTGTGCTGATGCACACCATGTCCAAATGCAGAGCATGCCCCAATGTGCAACATCTCCCATTATGAAACATATGAGATGCAACGTGCTCCAAAGTACAATTTGTTCAATTGCACACTCAGAGTTCCTGCTATCTAATGGGACATTTTGCACAGTGCCCTGTTGTGCATTTCACAATTTACTAGCATAGTTGCATACTGTGCCAGTGATACAGCTCCATAACTTAAAGTTATGCATTGCAATTTCCGATGCAGGATCTTGACCTATATGTTCCCATATGTAGCCTTTGCTTGGTGAAATGGCTTGAGTATTTGTGGCTATGGCCATTTCTGCACTGCACTGTTATAGTACTATTATTCCACTTTCAACATCCTATGGAATCCTGGGGTTTGTAGTTTAGGGAGGGGCATTTAGAATTCTCAGCCAGAGAGCTCTTTGGTCTCAGTAAAGTATAAACCCTAAAATTCCACAGGATGTTGAAAGTGGAATAATAGCACTGTAACAGTGGAAGTGGCCTATGACTGCAATAGGATGGAAATGTCCTATGGTTGCAATATAATCTTAGGATTCATTCTAGCAAAGAGTTCTGTGACATGACCTTTTATGAACTGTTATGATAGATGAAGAAGAAACCATTTTGCACCACACATCTATAACTATGGACAGGCTATGTTATATTTCCTTTCACTTTAATACTGAAACATAACTTAATATGCATTGTTTGAAGTCTGAGGTGAGCAACTGTCACTTTCCAGATGTTTTTGGGACTTCTACTCTCATGAGCCTTCGCCACAGGCTTTGGCAGCTAGGACTGATCAAAGTCGCAGTCCAAGAAACATCTGGAGGACACAGTTATGGATGCTTGCTTAAAAGTCATATTTTTGATCACCAGTTTTCTTGAAGCCATCCATAAGCATACTCATAAACCAGGAGCATCACTGCACCACCTAGGAAAGAGAATATTATTGCATGAAATAGAAAATCAGATCAGATTTATTCAATGTCATATATGGTATACAACCAACAGTGCAATAGAATTTGGGGGCGAAAACATGGCTGAAATGATCTGGCTCTTGCAAATCCAATCTGGGTAGGAAGCTGGGTGAGAAATTTGAAAACTAATGTGAACTTAAATGCACTCAAAGCATTAAAAGGGTACACTTACATCATTAAAACAAGTGTGAAAATTATGCCACGTTTGAGGTCCATGTCCTACTTTTACTTGGACTGTGAATCCTTTTGTGGAAGACAGGTACAGACTTCCCTTTTTACATAAATATATGGAGCTGACATATACATGGATGTATCTTTTAAAATGAAGCCATCAAATAAGAAGGGAAACGGTTGTATTTCCTGTCAGCAAACAAAGAATGACAATTGCTCATGGGCCTGTTCATCTTTTTATAGCTTACACCTGCTGTGTGAACTAGGGTTTGAGCTGTTTCCTCAGACACAGGTCCATTTCTATCTCCATGGGACTACACAACTGTATCAAGACTACACAACTGTATCAATTTGATACCACTTTAACTGTCATGGAATCCTGGAATTTGTATTTGGTGAGAAACAGACTTCTCTGTAGACAAGCACTAGAACTCTCTAGCAGAGAATTCTAAGTACTTCTCACCAAACTACAAATCCCAGAAATCCGTAGGATGGAGCTATAACAGTTAAAGTGATATGAAACTGAAATAATTGCACAGTGCAGATACACTCTATGTGTCCATTTCAAAGTCTGGAAAAGATACATTTTCATACTATAGTCCCAAATTTTCAACGCAGGCCACAAGAGTTATGGTTTCAAAAAAGCAACTTTCCTGAGCTCATCTATTTTTACACTGGTCACCAAAATGGGGCTAAAGTGGATACAACTGCATTATAAAGTTCAAATATATTTTTACATATGTGTAACTACAAAATGAGAGCCAGTGTGGTGCAGTGGTTTGAGAGTTGGACTACAACCTTGGAGACCAGGGTTTGATTCCCCACATGGCCATGGAAGCCCCCTGGGTGACCTTGGGTGCATCACACACTCTCATTCCACTGAAAATCCATGATAGGTTCATCCTAGGGTCACCATAAGTCAGAAATCAGTTGAAGGCACAATAACAAGTATAAAATACTAGTGTATTTAGCCAGCGTTGCCCGGGATTTTACTTTCCTCTTAAGAACTCACCAAACTGTCTTCTCCAGTACCTGTAACTTTCCCCCATATTTCCTAATGCAATCTGTATTCAGAATTATTTACATACACAGTTTGATTTCCTGAGGGAATGTGCTCTCCTCTTCCTTGCTGGTAGGGCCCGTCTCAGCAGCAACTGGCCTATTCCAGTACCTGTAAATTATCCCCATATTCCCCAATCCAATCTGTATTCAGAGTTGTTAACATACAGAGGTTCAGTTCTTGTGGGAATACACTGTCCTCTTCCTTGCTGCTAGGCATCGTCTCCATAGCAACTGGCCTATTCCAGTACCTGTAACTTTTCCCTATAGTCCCCAATCCAATCTGTGTTGTCTGGCAACGTTAATGTACTGGCTATTGATTTTTTTTTTTTTTTTTTTTTTGCTTTCTGTTGAATTTGTGCAATGGCTTTACATTTTTCTGGAAGCATTTTTTGTTTTGAATTTCAACTTTAAGATTCCTCACATATGGAACCCATACAATCTACTGTGTGAGGCGGGAAGACCTTGTAACTACGTTGTGTATGTCACTCTAATTTTTCTCACATATGCCTCCCAAATGTTTTCTGGCATCCTTATTGATGGTAGGCCTCGTCTCCACAGCAACTGGCCCGAGGCCTAAGAGTTCTCTGGCTGAGAATTCTAAAGGCCGACACCAAGATTCCATGGAATCTTCACAGCCAGCCAATCATATGAGGCCTTCTCGCCACACAGCCAATCGTATGAGATCTTTGCCTGCCTGATGCAGACAAACAGACACACTCACAAACAGACAAACGTTGACTTTTATATAGTAGATATCCAAAAAGCACACAAGATGTGAGGTAGTGACATAAGATACAAAAAGGCATCTGCTCAGTTATTTGGATCAACAGCAATAAAGGAAGATATACAGGTAGTGACTTGTATTGTTAGAACTAAATCTGTAACCTCTTTCCGGCTAATAGGGTAAAGCAAACAGGCTTTGCCCTCTACTCTCACTGGTGTTTTTATCTAAATTTTTTATCTATCTATTGCACTATGTTTCTGACTCAAGACAATATTATAGCCTGAGTAGTGAGCAGGTGTCAGGAAGGGACGGATCAAGCATCACGAGCTATGAGAAAAACACAACACAACAATGAGAGCGGAGTTTGAAAAAGTTACTTATAGGAACACAGCTCCATTGACCAGATTGGCTGGGGGATTCTAGGAGCTGCAGTCCAAAATGTAATTTTTCTCAAGCTCTGAATAATTCAAACAGTGGCCTTATCACACTAATAAAATATTTGTATGTATGTATTTAAATATTTTTGTTCTCAATAGTTACTGAATAAAAACAATGTTTAAAAAATTATCAAGGCAGGTTTAGATATGGTTAAAAAAAGAAAATCACCTGGGCCGAGCCTCATGATCTTCGGAACCAATCCTTTGTACAAAGCTAAAAATCTGTAGGAAAAAAAAATAAACGAAGTATGTTTTTACTTTAAAAGGATAAAAAAATGGTTTATATTTGTTCCATTGTTTAGACAATGCATGGAAAAAATTACGTGAAATAACAAATGCACAGAGTCTGGATTTTAACATTTTAGAAGAGGATAAACAGCTGATTAATGTTCAGCTATAATGGCTATTCTCTGATCCTTTCACTCAAAAACATGACTTTAATTAATGAGCCATTTGCAAGACAAGTCTGTTAATAGCAGCTGCACTACACATGCAGCCATACTTGAATAATATAACTGTGGTTGGGTTCTCACTTTAGAAGAATTTGCATGGACCAAGTTCAGGGTACTGCAGTCATGCTTGTCCCCACGTAAGAGCAATCTTACCAGCTTGTTACCAGCTTGGTAACATACACTGGATGAAATCCTCTATGGCAATTATGAATGCATATCCTAGGGCCTTTTTGCACTACAGTTATAGTGCTATTATTTCACTTTCAACATCCTGTGGAATTCTGGGGTTTGTAGTTTACTGAGGCCGAAGAGCTCTCTGGCTGAGAATTCTAAAGGCCCCTCCCTGAACTGCAAACCCCAGGATTCCATAGGATGTTGAAAGTGGAATAATAATAGAATAATAACAGTGTAGGGTGGAAAGGCCCCTAGAGTTATTTACTCATGACTGTTAGGTATTCACAATCCCTATGTAGTTTAGGGGCTACGTAGGGGATGAGAAGTCCCCCAATCCCTACTTAGCAGGCAGGAGCCACTGTGATTCACTGGAGAGTGTCTGTTCCCCTGTTCATTGAGAGTCAGAGTCAGCTGGCTGATGCTCCCATCTCCCTTTGTGCTAGCAATCTCTGCCATGACAGGGGTCCTTCTGCCTGTTGCAGCAGAGGTCGCACTCACAGGAGGGAGTGGAGATGGCAGCCCAGATATTCCTGAGTGACAGGGGAGCAGA
The DNA here is from genome assembly GCA_030412105.1 of Cyclura pinguis. Classification (NCBI taxonomy): domain Eukaryota; kingdom Metazoa; phylum Chordata; class Lepidosauria; order Squamata; family Iguanidae; genus Cyclura; species Cyclura pinguis. The sequence continues at coordinate 344,668,873 of CM059599.1, forward strand.
TCCCCCATTGATCACAGTGGCTGCTGCCTGCTAAGCAGAGACTGCAGGGTGTGTGTGTGCGTGTGTGTGTGTGTGTGTGTGTGTCGGGCCCAGATTCACTGCATAGTACCATAACTACAGTGCTAACATATGTAAATCCCACATAGGATTCCAGTCCCTATTTAACAGGATTGTCAATAACCAACATTAAGGAAAATACAAATGCACACATAAAAGATTATTTGAGCCAGTGTAGTGTAGTGGTTTGAGTGCTGGATTAGGGCTCTGGGAGTAATTTTAGGGTTCAAGCCCATGCAAACCACTTCTGAATAAATCTTGCCAACAAAACCCCATGGCAGGTTCACCTTAGGGTCATCATAAACTGGAAAACAACTTGAAGGCACCCAACAACAACAAAAGAGATTATTACCCAAACATCTGGTGCCAGTTTGGTATGGATACACCAACCAAAAAGATGTTTGGGTTCTTGTCCTTATACTTAAGCTAGGATGGAATGATGATCAAAAATATTCAAAGCTCCAAACAGAACAGGAAAAAAAAAGAGATGAGGCTGAAATAAATTTGCTGCTTCTCAGGGTCTGTAGATGTTACAAATCTGTTCTGAAGTGTGGACAATTTTAGATGTTCATCATACATTCTAGGAGTGTCCCTTTTCCATAAGTATGTGGTGACATACAAGCAGGAAATAATCATTCTGAGGTCAGAATGGAGCTAAGTAAAATGTAGTGGTAGACCTCCTTAGATTCAGCCCAAACACTTTGGCATATATTCCATCCAATTTACGGGCTTCCACATTTGAATGGGATTTTTAAAGGCTACTATCAATACGTTTTACAGTGGGTCTTTTAGAGTTCAAGGGCTACCAAGATCTATTCCTCTGGACTAGTCAATTAGTTGCATAGGGAAGAGGGACTTCTCAGCTTCCCATAATATACAAACCAGTCAAGATCATCAACCATTATAATGTCTGCCAGGAGTTACTTATTTTCATCATTCACAACTGAAGTTATTAAACAAAGTTAACTTGTTTTACTAATTTTGCCATGGGAAACAGCAAACTCTGCATGCATCATGTCCAGGATCTGCTCTCTCTTCCCCTCTTCCTCCCTCCCCTCTCTCTATATATCAATAATCTTGCAAATAAAAATCCAGAAAACTCAGATAAAGGAAGACATTTTTTGTGTAATTGTTATATGCCCATTTCTGAAAAGCTAAACTTTCAAGTCCTCCTGATACATAAGCACTTTGCAGGGTGGTTTTTATGGGCCTCATCAAATCTGAAATATAACAGTGTGGTTTTATGGACTTGCCTGAACAAACGAGAGGCCTGGATATTTATGATTGAAATAAGAATGCTTTACCCTTCTTCTTTATAGACCGTTGCCATAGTTTTAAAGCAGGTTCTGTACTTGATCTCTCCAGGAACTGGCTGTGGTCCTTGAATCCTACTTTTTGCAACATCAAAAGGGATGTTAATAATGGAGGCTATTGTTCCTGAAAGTAGTCCGATCCCAAATTTTCTTAGAAACTCCAGAGTTGGATCCTAGATAAACAAACAAGAAAGAGACAGGAGGGAGGGAGGGAAGGAAGGAAGGAAGGAAGGAAGGAAGGAAGGAAAAGCAAGGAAGCAAGCAAAAGAGGAACAGAAGCACTTCAATTGGTTAAAGACTATAAAGTAACATGCATTTAATCAAAACGCTTGGACGATACGACACACTCCTGTTATTCTAGCGGAACACATTAGGATTTCCTACATTGGGGCTCCTTTTCTTGACAATCCTATTGGCTATGTTTTTACACATGGTCTAAATTGCTGAAGTACACATTTCCTCACACAGGATTTATAAACACAGTTCATAAAGCAAGGCCAGTACGGCATATGGGGATGATTTGTATAATTGGGCTTCACAATGTACTTAGTATTACTGTATCAAAACGGGAGAAATCCAAGCACACTATTAGCTAATTGGCCAGAATATTTTACAAATGACAGCAACTTCCACCATGAAGCCTACTAAAATGCTCATTTGTGTGTTGGACCCCCAAATGTTAAATTAAATAAAGGCTAATCTCAGTCTGCTGCTTTCCCCTCCAGGTTTTTTACATTTAGCTTCATGTGTAGCTGATGCACTGTACTAAGCGGGACTGGCTTCCTGCTATTAACAATCCAGCAGCGGTACAACTGCAAAGCAGACTTCAGTGCCCTGTGCATTATAAACAGTAGTAACTCACTAAGCTAATTGGCTGAAGAATTTACAACACATTGTTCCCAAAGCCTCCTATTTTGCCCTGTATTTTTTCTTTCTTTCTTTTTTTTTAAAAAGGTAAAAACTGGTTGTAAAGCCAAACTTGAAACAAAGTTTTTCTGTATGAGCTGAGACAATCCAACTGTGTTCCTATTCCCTCAGACAGCCTTCCTACCCAGGTACTCCCTGGAACATCAAAGTGCTCAATTAGTCTATTTGGAAGTGAAATTTTCCTTAATAAACTTTAATCCCATATGTGCGAACACTGGAAGCTAAAAGGCAATGCTGTCATACTGAATTTACCAGGTAGTTTATAATAGGACTTTAAAAAAATATGTTCCATTTTATGTCATGGGAGCCACAAACAACAATAACAACCTGAAATGCTAAAAATATGCTACATACAGAGTATACTTCTTGCAGTATATTGCACGACAATCTTTTTAAGTAGGCAAACGGGTGGCAACATTTGAATGCATTGTACATCCTCTACCCCACTGCACAGCTTTGGTTTGGCATCTTAAAATGTCAAACCAGATATTTCTTTTGGTTAAACACGGTTTGTTTGACAAATTTTGGATAAGATAAATGGAAACTTTTTTCATAGTTGAATTCATGGACAACTCTTAGGATGCACTAGCATAGGAATTTTGTTTTAGAGCCAGGTTGGAAGGGAGCAGCCACCCACAAGTGTAGTGGCCCATGATCCAAACAAGCGGGGATCCAAACAAGTGTGTACCTCCTTCTGCTACAGAAAGAGGTACACACAACATATGTCCTGCTTGGACCCTGGGATAAACAAGAAATATTGGATATCCAGCATCAGACACTGGATCATCCAGATGATGGGGTTCCACTGATACAGTAGCATAGACATGGGCAGCTGCAGTGGGCCAGCCTTAACCCTTTCAGGTCTTCAGCACATGTTATCACCCTATTTTTTTTCTTCTGAAAACAGGCCAAAATTAGTTCCCAGAAGTGACTGTGTTGTTGATGACAGTTGGCAACTGCTATTACATGGTGATGTTGATGGTTGGCACCCTATTTATTCCTTACTTAGAAGAGTATAAGCAGGATGTATGATCTTGTAACTTTGGTTATTTTACATTTACAGCTGTTAATGACCAAATGTGACCCCAAAAACCTGACTCTCAAGCCAGGAAGCACCCCAGCGGGAGGGTTTCTAAGCCACTGTATATCAGGGAACTGGGGAATGATGACTGCAGCACTCTCCTGGTCATGGGACACACTGAGAGAAGCAGTTGTGGCAGGATCCCAAGGGGTCTCTTCGGCTGCCTGTCTCAATGTGCCCCATGACCAGAAGAATGCTGTTTTCATCATACCCCAGCTCCCCGTTTTTGGGGATGGCATCAGCAGAAGTAGCTACAATGACAGAGCTCCATCACTATTGTTAAGTCAGACAATGCGGGATCTAAAAACAGTAGTAGTAGTGGTAATAACAATAACATAGTAATAATATTATAATAGTATATTGTTATAGTATAATATTATTGTTGTTATTGTTGTAATAATAATGGGTAGAAATATTTAAAGTTAATATTTACATTAACTTTATTTATACCCTGCCTGAGACTCAGGATGGCTTACAATTTAAAGCAAGCACAATACAGCTAAAAGCATACAAAGGTCAAAAGTAAAATAGAATCAAACTATGCACACTACTAAAGCAATTTAAAACATTCACTTAAAAAGGAAAAAAAAAGCAGTTAAAAACAGTTCAATAAAAACAATACCGCACCATCTTAAAAGCCCTTCCTTTAAAAACGTTCAGTTCTAATTCTGTTGGAAGAAAAGGAAAAAACAAAACACACAAAACCAAACCAGAAAAAGGGGGCCATTTGTCCTCCTGGGGAATAGAATTCCAGAGCCTGAGGGCAAACACCAAGAAAGCCCTATCCTGTATCTCTCTCTGCTCCTCAGCAATGCCTGTGAAGGTGGTGGGACTGAGGGAACGGTCCCTCCTGAGGATCTTAGGGCCTGGGAAGATATGGTCTATCAGCACGTGAACTCTACTTCCAGACTTAACTTCTAGGGCTTGAGCTGATTTTCAGGTGGTTTGGGGTTTTTCAGGGGTAGGTCAGGGATATTTAGAGGTACAATGCCATTTCAGAAGCAGTTTAGAGATGTTTTATTAAATGGTAAAATTGAGGAAGCATTGGTGGTTTTGGGCAGTAGATAAAAGGGATGGAAATCACATACTGCTTAGGCATCACATTCTCCGAACTTTTGCAGTTGCATCCACGAGCCATATATGTATATATGGGTTCAGCTCTGGACACACATCACTTATTGCATGCTCACACTTGTATGCTTCACAAAAAGCCCTATGCAATTATTCCATCATCATCATCATCATCAACAACAACAACAACAGAATAGCTTATTTAATTTTTTTAAAAAAAACTCTTTTCACTGTAATGGTTGTGATACATTAAGGTGATATTAAGGTGGGATACAAATAATAACATAATATAAAACAATTGCCATTGTCATTGTCTCAAGGCTAGCCCTAGCTATTTTGCTCAGAGAAGTGCACAGTACCTGCCTAGCACTGATCTTGAAGAAGTACTTTATTTCAGAATGACAGAGCAAACATAATTCATATCACTTTGCTGCTGACCTCTTCTTCCCGGGAGAGGAAAGCTACGCCCCCCAAAGAACTGAAGATATATAATACTTGTTGTAAATACAGTATTTCTGTATGCTTTGCACTCCTTCATTTTGCCTCATTGATCATTCTCCATTCCACCTCCATGTCTCCCGATCTTCTGAAGATGCCAGCCACTGATATAGGTGAAAAGCAAATACTACTAGAACACTGCCTCATAGCCCCAAAAAACGACAACAAGCCATGGATTCTGGCTGTGAAAGCCTTCGACTTTACATAGAAATAATGTTCAAACAGAAAAATTCTCCAGTGAACAATCCAGCATAATGCTAGGTTAAAGGAGTGACAACTGGGTTTGACGACTGGCGTGTAGAGCCTCAATTACACTTTGTTCTCATTCTGAGACTCCATTAATTTGTCTTCTTTAAAACAGATGTTATAGCAAAAAATGTGGGAACAAAGCAGTGGGAATTAGGTTTGGGATTGAGACTCTGCCTTGTATTCTGCTTTAGGCAGGTTGTTTCTCTCCATTTCATCCAACAATGGCCAACTAAATGCCTGTGAGAAGTTTATATCCAGGATAAGAGGGCAATAGCCCTCTGTCATTTATCCCAGAGTATGGAAGAGTTCTTCTTGTTGAGGTTGTGTTTCACTACTAAGGCTGATAGAATATAACAGCTAGCATTTTGTTAGTGAAAAATGCAGGCAAATTAAATTTGTGTATCTCTTCTCTTGCTTGTCGTGAAGGAAGGAATTTACTATCTCCTTTGTGCAATGATGCCCACACTTTGTGATCCACCTTCATCCTAACATTTAATGTCCCTACAGCCAGATGCATGACGATGAAGCCATCTTCTGTGATCTCCTGCAATGACATCACTTTTGTGTGTCTGGTTTATAGGGACACAGTCAGATGCTCCTCTACTGCATCACTGTTCTCCCCCAGCCACAAAAAGGCTGTGAGGGAAGGCCTGCACAAAAGAAAGCCAAGTCTTGCTGGTGGGGAGATGTGACATAGTTCTACCTGGGTGGAACTTCACATTATGTCTCCTGATGTAGGATCTCAGGCAGTGTGGTTTTGTTTTTGGATTCATTAAGGAGGTCTGAAGGAACATTGGAGCGGTGTGAAGATATGATGGAAGAGCTTCACAGCGACTGCTAGCAATTCTACTTTCCGGAGTCAACAGTCATAACTGTTTCAACGAAAGACATAGTGGCAGCCAAATCCATGCCCTACTTATTTTTCTGTTTGTTTATACAATGAAGTACTTACCTTGTTGACAGGAATTATGTTTTTCACGTTGAAGTAGAATCCAAAATAAACCATATTAAACACTCCATGCCGTCCCAAGGTTGCAGGTAACCCTTTGTTGAGCCCACTGAGGCCCAAGCCATGGGCCTGAATAATCTGCCGAGCTTTGGCAAAGGTGGATGGTTGCTGTAGGAACAAAACAAAATGACAGAAGGTGTTCAAAATAAAATAAGATCTCACACCTTTATTTTGAACATGATGTTTACCAAAGTTTGGTGGTGAAGACGATGGGCAACCCATATTAAAACACTAGCCACTTTTTAAGCAGTGGCAACTAGTAGCTCACATGTCAGTGGTGTAGTAAACCAACCCAGAATTTAGTCTAAATTTTAATGGCACTATCAAAGTGTTGAGCCTGCTTATGGGGATGGCTGGAGGCAGCTGGAATGGGCAGAAACAGTGGTACCTGGTGGTTTCCATATCAATAGTGCGGTGAAGCCGTGTCAGGTTTTTAGTCTGAACTTCAAAGAAACTATGTAAAATGCTGGATTCTAACCCCTAGATCCTTACTGAGAACAGATTAACTGCCCCATTGTCATGGTAGCCATCAGCCACCACTTTTTATTAAAAAGAGATGCAGTTATATTACTTTCCTATTCACATATCGATTTACGTTGATCTCTGTTTATTATCAAACATGTTCACCACAGAGTTCTACTTTTCCTGAATGATCTCCCTTAGGCAGCTATCAATAAGAACTGCCTCAACTGTTACTTTGCCATAGGAACATCAGCTTTATTACTGATCCTTGGTTCGTCTAGGTCGAATTGCCTATGCTGACTGGCAAAAATTCACCAGGGTTTTATACCCTTCCAGCTGTATCTGGAAATGTCAAGGACTGAAACCAAGAATTTCTGCCTGGAAAGCAGGTCTAAGGCAAAACTGTATGCAACATGTTAATATATGTGTGGGCCTTATGTATTTGTTTCCATATAAAGAAACAAGTACTGTTGGACTCATGAGACATAAATTCAGTGTTATCAAGACCACATAAATACCCGTGTACCTGAGCACAGATGTATATGATTTATTTTGTCATCCTGCATGTTGCTGAACAGATTCTTGGCACAAAAATGAGAAGTGAAGCAGCTCTCACACAGCTGCTGGTGGTGCTCCCAGTAAGGTGGAATGCTCCTACATCACAGAGCTGCAAGGATGGATATGCCTAGAGGGAAGGCTTGTTTTCTCGTGACTGCACCTGTTTAGAAGCTTAGGGAGACACTAAGCATGAGTAATATCTCCCACCTTTGTGCTAATTAATTTTGTCAGTCCTGTTTTCTTCTGCAGCAGGAAGCATGAATCTAATTTCACAACACAAACATGACAGCCAAGTGGCTGCCAATACAGAGGTACATGAGACACAAATCCTATTCAAGTCTTCATGAACTGGGTAAAGTGAATGTGTGAGAAGGGGAAGCATGCTGGTCTCTCCCTCTCTGTTGTCACTTTCTTCACATGGAGAGCAACAGTTCTGAAGTTCAGAACCTTCTCTATCCATGAGGTCTACCCACGTGATTTAGAATCAAAGTTTTCTACGCTGCCAGTTCATGAGGAGAGCCTCCACATGTAACAGTAGGGCTCCAGTTCCGGAAACTCCTCCATGCAGAGGAGGGCAATGAAAGTGATGACAGCTGGGGCAAGTCTAGCATGTTGCCTGATCCCATATATTTATTCAAAATGCTTAAATAATGACTAGATATGGCAATGACTACTTTGTTGTGTCTCACTGGCTCTGCAGAGTCAGAGAAAAGTTGTGTTCTCACTATGTTATACTAAAGTAATTTTAGTTACCTCCTACCCCATTTTCCTACACAGGTAGTTCTAAGCTGTAAATACTCTAGAACTTCTTTTTGGTTTATCTTGTTTATTTTTTGATTAAACTCTGCCTCCAGCACAAAAAGGAGTGAACAAAGATAGTGGGGTCATATGTGCATCATCCTCCATTATCCTACTCCTGGTAGGAGGGAGATTCAGGAGACCACAGAAATCCGAAGTGGCCTTCTAAGCACATTTAGTAAAAGTTTTTAGCAGCTTCTCTATGACTGAGGACGCTTAATAGCAAGAAATGTTCTCCATCTTGGATGCAGATTAGACAAATTAAAGGAGGATAAGACCATATGTAGTTACTAGTCACAATGGCTATGTATGACCTACAGTGTCTGAAATAACATGATTCTATATACTGGTAGCAGGGCAATACAAAGGAGATTGCTACTGTGGTCCTTTACTGCTTATGGCCTTTCCACAAGTATCTGGTTGGCCATTGTGGGAAAAGAAACCTGGACTAGACAAGCCTATGGGCTCATCCACACAACTCCTTTTTTGACCTCATATTTGAAGCCTACTCTGCAAGGATGGGGATGATGTGTGTGTTGGGACTAAAACTAAAGACACCATATTCTGAACTGCCAGAGAGGATTATCTGGACTATATGAACTGCAAAGTCACTTTAGGCCATGAGTGGGAAACTGAAATGAAGAGATGGATTCCTATACCTCAAACTCTCCATAGGCCAAATGAAGCCAGGGGCAATGGCCTCTGAAGTCAGGACATTGCTGGACAGATTGCTAGCCAAAGGCCTGGATGGACTTTTTCCAGGCACAGTGCTTTGTTGGGGGACCAAGGTTTTCTGCCCTCCACTATCCTCCTCCTATTAGGTGCTGGGAATGAAATGGTCTTAGCCGATGCCTCCAGGATCCCCCTAGAAGTGCCACAGTGGTATGCTCTATTTTGTTCCTTCATCCTTTTCTCCATTTAAGGAGGAGGACATGAAAATGATCTGCTCTGAGCCAGTGCTCCTAAAAACTCCTGGAAACTTCTGCTTAGATGCAGCAGGATCAGCCCCCTTCCTTTTTACTTGGGTGGGGATGCAGGAGGGTGAGGTATCTGCTTTCAGCCTTAATTTCCAGGAGCCAGCTATGTCCTAGACTGGGACACATCCAGCTCTGGGAAGGAACAGCTGGCAGGGGGAGAAGCAGCACCTGGTATCTCAGCTTAGAGATACTTGTGACATTTCACTTATGGATAACTCTGGGGAGGAGAAAGCACTGGGGGTGGTGGTGGTAGAGAGCCTTTGGCAGGCCAGATTCTGACCCTTGTTGAAACAGATTAGGTCTTTGGGGGAAAAGGTCTCTTCTACTGCTTTGATCTACACAGAAACTGCATGACGAAGTTTTCCTACATTGATTTTTTTCTAACCAGAAATTGCAAACCTTCTAGAACTTCCTTCATAGATCATCTGTTATAAACTCACTCAGGTAGAAGGAACTTTTAGGTTGGGGGATTTTGTATTTCGTCTGAGTGACCATTTTTATAGTAATTTAAAAATCCCAATCTGGAACAACACATCACTGTGGAAGATTGCTTTTAACCTTTTAACTGTTGTGCCTTTAGCCTTACATTAAAGTTTATTTTGCTCTCCAGTTGTTTGCTTATTTAGCTTTGCTTTTCACTAATGTTACTTTTGTGTAATCAAATATTTGATCAGCAAGGCAAAACGTAGCTTCCGCAAGGATTCTTGAACAGGGAAATGAAGACCATTTTGACTACAGCTCTATAAATGGTGCTAATTTCACTATACCTATTTGTTTAATATGTTTTCATTGCAAAAATGCCAGCAAAATGATCAGGAGAAACAGCCAAATGATCCCTGTAATAGCCAATCCAACAGGTGAATGCTTATTCAGGTGACAGTCAAGCTGAGCTTTCTTTTAATATTTTGTTTCACCCTGATTTACATACGTTTAGCAAGTATTTATGACTCAGTTTGCAAAAGAAAAATGCTTAAAAAATAAAAAGAACAACAACACTTCAAAGGGGTGTGTGTGTGTGTGTGTGTGTATGTATGTATAGATTTGTGTGTGTGTGCGTGTGCGTGTATGTATATATATATGGTTAGTGGTATTTGCCTACTGCAGCAGGACTGGTCTGGAAAAAGGTCAAGTGATCTCCCTGTGCTGAAAACAGCCTCAACAAGAAGTTAGAGTCATTTGTTTGGAAACAGTTTAAGGCAAGAACACTCCACCCCCTGCCCCAAACCAGGCAACTGACTCTTTAGAGCTTGCTGAGACTGCGCTCAAAATGAGTGATAAGAATCAAACCAGATGCTTCAATTACCTTGATTAATGTGAAGCTTCGACAGAATCATACAGTATGAATGTCTGCAGATCACATTCAGTTTTTTGTTTTTAATGCAAAACACCTTGAGTGAAAATGAATAGGAGGAAAAATTCTGGATCAAGTTCCCAGCAAATAAGTCCCTCTTGCTGCTTAAAGGTGAGCTGGTTACTCACCATTTTTAGCATTAATGGCTTGCATTTTTTCCAGCCCTTTCTTTCTTTCTTTCACATGTTTGTCAGGAATCTGGGACTGGCTCTTTTCATGGATTCAGATGCATGTGATCTGGATTTCTTAATGCCATTTCTGTACCACTTGTGAGATTGGTTGTGGGTGGTGTGGCTCTTGGACTTGGCCATAGCTTAAATCTCCACCTTTGTTACAGCTTGGGACACAACTGGAAGAGCTGATCTGGGCTAACTTAAGGGATGGGAACAGCATCACCCCAGGGACAGCTGCTCAAACATGTCTCACTGAGTTTAAGGAGGCCTGCCCTCTAACAAAGAAATCCTAAAGGCGGCACAAGTGGCACAAGTGTAGGAGCAGCACAGCAGTGAAATAGATTGCTTTGTAGAGTGGTGGACAAATATTTGGAGGTCTTTAAACAGAATTTGGATGTGCATCTTTCAAGAGTGGTTTAGCTGTGGATTTCTGCATGGCAAGAAGTTGTACTAGATAGCCCTTGAGGTCCCTTCTAAATTCTAATATTCTATGATTCTATAAAATGGCAGCTCATTTGCCATTTCCCCAAACTGCTAAATCATATTGGCACCTGTGTGAAGTTAATCTTATCTGTTTTCCTTCTCTAGCACTTTTTGTTTACATTTCCACAGTTTTCACAGTTTCAGTGAGAAGGAAGAAACCTCTGGCAGCTGCAAGGGCAGCTGACCAATAGACATACTATGCTTATTGAATCTGAAGCATAAAATGTAAATCGAATAATGAAATCACAGATTGATGCTGGATTTACCATAACACACTGGTGAGAACAGCACCAAGGGTTTTTTGAACCACAGCTACCAGGATCACCTGCCCTATGTATGGTTTAGGTGGGAGATCCTGTGGATTGTAGTCTAAGAACGGAACTTTCTCAAGCTCTGTGTGAGATACCCAGTGCTGGGGTCATTCAGTGGAATGAAGGGATCTTGGATTTCAGACAGGTTTCTCATACTCCAACTGTCCTGATTTGGCAGGGACAGTCCTGATTAATCCTCTGCTGTCCCACTTTTCAGTTTCTTTTAAACTGTCCCAGGTTCTCTCTCCTACTCTCACTTTCCCCCTTTCTCCTTGGCCTACTTTACTTGCCATAAACTGAGTTCAAAGTGCAAAAGTAGTGTGCACTCAACTAACTCATCAGGAAGGATGATAGGAGAAGGCAAAGTATTATCCTTCTTTGTAGGCTCAGGCAAAAGCAAACTGCTGCAACCTCTTCTAGCTTGTGTGTTTTATCTTATTTATCAGTTTTGCCACCTTGACCACCGTCTGATGCTGCCTGACCATATGTGTTCCAGTTGCCATCTGTGAAATGATGGAGGGTATGGTTCCTGGCGTGTCCCATTTGAAGGTCATGCAGCGAACACAAACACCACCACCAGTAGATCTATGTCTGTGGAGAGCTCTACGGATGTACTGAGGACTGCTGGAGCAGATGTGCTTCTGCACTAGTGGAGGTCTTCTGTTCTAGCGAGGGACACTGTCACTCAGTGGTAGCTAGTGGCTTTCATGACAGTGGCTGTGTGGCTTTAGTCTGATCTTTAAAGGAGCTTAGCTGGACCTGGGATAGGATCCAGCACTTCACATAGCTTCTTTAAAATTCAGACTAAAACCTGGAATGAATAAACCACTCTACTGACACGGAAACCATCAGCCACTGCTGATTCTGTCCCTCCAGCTGGCAGATCTAGAGAGTTAGGACAGATCTCTTGGTCCTACAGAATTCAATGAGAAAAAGTAAGTACTCCATATTTTTTATTAATGTATTCACACTTTACCATTTATTTATTACTTATTACTAGAATAAATTATGTATTTAAATTAGATGACTCTTTTGCCTGCCTTAAAAATTTAGCCAACAATGCTGCTGATCAAACTGCCCTGTGATCCACATGTTTTTAAATAAGTTCTTGTGGCCTGCTAATTGTTTTTTCAGCAAAGAGATCTTCCTTGTAAATGAAAAAAAAACCCCTAAACCCTCATTTATTTAAATGAGAAGAGGAATTTTCTCTTTGTTTTCCTTTTCTTTACAAAAACACTTGAGCTTATTCAAACATGTCAAGATATATCTTACCCTCATAGATTCAGTTGTGTCTGAAGTCAAAGACCAGGCTTGTTTATCTAAGAGATTTGGATAAAAGGCTAACACAGAATAGGAGAACAATTCAATTTCAGGAAGGGAGTGGTGAAGTAGTGTGATCTTCTGTTTGTTCCTCTGTTTTTAAATGTACTTACCTGTTCTCCAGACTAGAGCTGCAAGAGGAAGAAGTTCCATGAGAGAAAACTCTTACTCTGACTGCTTAGACCCTTAGGGGTGTCCCATGGTTCTTTATAAATCTTAACCTCTGTCTTGAATTTCCAGCATTACATTTGTTCTCTCCTCTTTCTGCATCAGCTTAACATTATTTTAAAATTTGCACAGGAATTTGTGTGCATTTTCATTTCTCCTAATACATACATTTTCAAAATTTTTCCTTTCCTTAATGCAGTTCTATGAAAACCCTCTCTTCTGAGTCTAGTATTTGCCTTGTGTGGGAGGTAGACATGGGATCCTCCATTCAATAGAAAACAGGATTTCTTCTGAAATGCAAATAGTATATTTAATGTCAGGTCTAATTTGGCATCTCAACTTCAGACAACAGAAGCTTGTCAGACTCTAAGACTGAAATATGTAAGGATCGTTTAGTTGAGATCACTTCTTCAGCGGATGAGATTGAACAAGCCAGTCTTTGTGATTATGATCCAAAGAATTACAGAATTAGTAATATGCACTGAAGAAGACATTGGCTGTATGTTTCTCAGACAGAAGCCTCTGCTGTCTTCAGCATGTTTCATTGCAAACATCTTTTGAAATAACGGCTCTGATTTTAAAAACAAATTTTGATAAAGCATGGTGATCTACTGTTCAGAGAGTGAAAAACTCCAATATTCCACTGGGAAGAGCCAAAGTTTGGGTTGCTTCTAGGATCTAGGATTAATTGTTTTGGTCAATGTACTTCTAAAGCATGTTTACTGGGGGGCAAGGATCAAGGCATCCCCCCCCCCAAGAATTCTGCCCCAAATTAAATTTCCCTTCAGTCCCCAAATTTCTAATATTGCAGTACCTTCAGTTTATTAATTTTTTGTCTTTGTCCTTGTACAGAATCCTTGTACAGTAATTGAAATACAGTTTAGGCCTCTAAAAAGAGATGAGGGGGCAAATAAAGTGAAGAAATGAATGCAAACACAACAAGGTGGAAATGACTTCCAGTATCTTACCTTCTGCAATCCTAGAAATTTGGGGGCTGAAGGAAAATTGCACTGAAGGACAGAACTCTTATCGGGTGGCAATGATCTCATTTTGCCTCCCCCCATAGATACACCCCTGTGTTATAGTTCTATTTGGATTATTTATTTTATTAATACATTTATATTTATAAGTGGGATATACCTTGATATGAGTAGCCGCAATACCTGAAGCCCCATAGTCTGTTATCTATAGATATGCAAAGATGAATATGTGAGAATAGGGAGTGGAACTGTGCCAGGTGCTTCCACTGGAAGTAAATGGGAATCCTATACCTCTAATAGGGATGTGGGAGAGAGAATTTCAGGATGTGTAGCTTGATACACGAACTACACCTGCTCAAATATCCTTTGCTATGCAACTATCAAATGGATAGAAGCCTGTTCCCTTTTGCGTCTGGCCACCTTCTTTCCACTCCGACCGATCTACAATCACCAGAGTCCATATGAACAAAGATTGTACACAGCTTCCAAGAACATGTGCTACTTAAGGAAAATGGCCAGTGGACACTATCTCATTCTCTCTCCATCCGTTCATGTTCATTGCATGGCAGGGCTACAACCACATTTTCTTCCAGGTGGAGGAAACAAAAAAGTCAAAGCATTTTCACACTATGGCTTTAAGACTGCCAGAGCTCCCTTCTAGTTTCTGATGTCTGACATATTCTTTGATTAAAAACACTGCAGGAAATTCAACTGCGGGGTTCCGAGAAAGCAAATTTTGAGCTTGCCTACACACAGTGTAAAATCTAGACAGGGAATATCTATTTTAAATCAAACCCCTATTTCCTTTCTATTTTTCCCTCTCTTGTTTTTCTTCTTGTTTATTTTCTCTTCTTTTTCCTGTTTTCACTGCTCATAAAGTTTGACTTCCATGTGCTGACTTTAATAGAGGAAAGAGTAATTTCCAAATAGATATTTTCCACCACATTATTCCTATCAAATTTGTTTCCCCAACTATTTTCCAATGGCAATAAAAATGGGACTAATATATATTTTAAACTGCCCCAAGTGATCCCCTCCTGGCTCCCATGTTGCTCAGGTCTCAATTAAGAGTTTATACATATTATCCAGTTCTTTTATTACCCAACATATTGAAAAAATATTCCAGTTACCATACCTCTGTGAAAGCATCTCGATTTGCCTGCAGGCTAACCTTGACTACTTCAAAAGGGTTAACCACAACTGCTTCTGTTAGGCCAGATCCCAAGCCAGCAACTGCAAATGTCTAAAAGAGTTAAATCAATCAGTTCTCAGGCACTGCAGCAAAACATCCCGCACATCACATTCTGAAGTTGAGCATTAAGCTGACTGATATGAGGAAAGTGGAGAGACCAACCCTTGTGCAGGAGTATACCATTACTAAACAGCTTTCGTCCTTGATTAGATGTTGACAGTTCATGCAGAAGAAATTACAAAAGCCACAAACCACATTCCAAATATTCAAAATAAAATGTCAAAGTCCTATCAACAACACATTCTCTCTAGCTGGAAGGAAAGCTTTGTAACTGATTTAAGAAATGTATGTGGGGAAAAGACAGCCCTCCACGTTCTATTTAAAGAGAGTATTAGCCTGTGAAGAAGAATTTACACATTATTATGAGTATAATCTAAGCACAAAGATAGTTCTTAAAATCACTGACAAGCAGAGTAGAAAACAAACTGCTAACGAGGTAGTAGATTTATTACAAAGGAAAAAAAATGGATTAAATTGTTATGTTCCCATTCAGCAAACTATTGTGTTTTTTTTTTTTTGAAGAAAAATTCTTCAGGGCACATTTCACCTCTGAAAAGACTTGAAAAATATATTAGCAATAATGCTAATATGACCTATAACAACTGATTTAACAACCACGACATATAACATGGCCTATAACAACTATTTGATACACAGGCACAATAAGGCAATCAATAATGTGAAAGGGGTGCTTAAAGTGTGCATATAATGCAATGAAATACAGTATAATCACTTTCAAAGCTTTTAAGTGGAAGCTATATTTTTCACCGTAATGTAACACAGATTTAGGCGTATTTAAGACTACTGGGCAGTCCTCAGTTACTGAGCATAGCAAATCATGCCGATCAGAGCATGCTCTGAGCATAGCAAAAGGGCTAGAACAGCATGTTAGAGATATTCCATATCCTATTAGACCATTGTGTGTTGACAGGCACATCAAGTAGAGCAGAAGTCCACCATCTTAAAGAACTGGGGAGTCCTATTAGAAGTTTATCACATGGGAGATGCATCTACAGCAGGCCTGGACCATGCCTTTATTTAGAAACATCAGGGCAAGACTGGAAGAGAAAGTCTAACTAGGGTCTATCTCATAAGCTACCCCATCTTCATATAAATCAGTCCCAAAAGCTGACCAAGGGTAGAAGAATTTGTCAATTCATTTCAGCCACCATCAGAAACAATAAAGAAACAATATTGCAGGATAATACTTAATTTCCTGTTAATGACTGCTTTTACAGAAAGCAACATCACATTGCAGAATGTTTTGTTTAATTTTTTGGGTGTCAAGTGCCACCTTTATAGGTCACAAATGTCAAAACAAAAGACTGTAGATTTTATTCAGATTATTACTAAAAAGGCTTGGTTCCTAATATAGTTTAACTTTGAACCAACCATGAGAGAAACATTTCCCATCTCACTCTCCCTTTAGCTCCTCAAATGTCTTATAATGCCTTTCTGGAGAAGCAGAAGAGTTCCTCCACAGTATGGGATGTGTTTGGTGGCATGAGTTCTAGGTAGATATTGGAACCACCGCATTAATGTTAATTACTCTAATTATATATTTTTGTTGTTTAAAATACTTGAATAACAGTGTAAAGTACATTTTTTTCAGAAGATATTAAAGATATTCTGGTGACAATACAAGGGATAGCATTTTCATTGACTATATCATCCTCTCACCCCTTCCATCTCCCCAGCTGCCCTCACTGGAGTTTTTGACTCTGTGGTGGGAACTGGTTGTGACAGTGAATGGCAAGCACAATGGGCAGCAAAGACTGCACGGGAGGGAGGAAGAAGCAGGAAAAAGTGGCCTACGGCAAACTGCCTTCCATTGCAGCATGTGCACATGGGAAGACAGTTGCTGAATGTGAGAGAGGGTAGGGATGGGAAAGTAGCAACAGAAGAAGAGGAGATGAGATGGTGAATGGACATGACTGGAAAGATTCAAGAGGCAGGGACAGGAAGAGGAATGGAAAGAAGAGAAGAAGGGAAAAATGGGCGGCGGGGGGGAAGAAAGAATGCACAATGACAGCCTCAGAGGACAGCAGGCATCAATGCTTCGGTCATCCTAAGCAGAAGATAACAGAAAAGGGTGAAGAAATAGGATATGAGAAATGGACAGTGATGATAATGCACACATTGGTGTGTGCATCATGATGCTGGAAAGGAGGAAGCATTTTCAAAGAGCTGATATGACAAAACAGAACAGAGACTGAGTAGTCAAGAAGAGAAGAGGTTTCAAAGGAGCCTTGAGTAAAATCGTAACTGGAATAATAAAATCAGGACTCTTTTTGTATGTGGTATATATAATATAATTAATTTTATACATAATATAATGATTTTTCAACATTTTAGGAAGCATATTTTGGCCAGAAATAGAGAATGTTACATCAAGATGTATTGTTACAGTTTCAGATAAATATACCTAATATGGAAATTTTAAAAAGAAATTCTCACCTACCCCAGGAATAGGAATTTTGATTATCAATAAATGAAGTTGTGCTTTTCTTGTTTGAGTTAAAAAAGATTTCAATGTAGTATTAATTCACAGAATCATAGAATCATAGAGTTGGAAGAGACCCCAGGGCCCATCGAGTCCAACCCCCTGCTATGTAGGAACACTCATCAAAGCATTCCCAACAGATGGTCATCTAGCCTCTGCATAAAAAACTCCAAAGAAGGAGACTCTACCACACTCCGAGGCAGCATATTCCACTGCCGGACAGCTCTGACCGTCAGGAAGTTCTTCCTGAGGTTCAAGTGGAATCTCCTTTCCTGCAGCTTGAATCCATTGCTTCTTGTCTTAGCCTCTGGAGCAGCAGAAGACAAGGCCGCTCCCTCTTCAACATGCCATCTCTTCAAATATTTAAACATGGCTATCATGTCCCTTCCTAACCTTCTCTTCTGTAGACTAAACATATCCAGCTCCCTAAGCCGTTCCTCACAGGGCATGGCTTCCAGACCCTTCACCATTTTGGTTGCCCTCCTCTGGATACGTTCCAGCTTGTCGATATCCTTCTCAAACTGAGGCGCCCAGAACTGGACAGAATATTCCAAATGAGGCCTAACCAATGCAGAATAGAGTGGTACCATTACCTCTCTCGATCTAAACACCATACTCCTATTGATACAACCAAGAATCGCATTGGCTTTCTTGGCTGCCTCTTCACACTGCTGACTCATGTTCAGTTTGTGATCTACCAAGACTCCTAGATCCCTTTCACATGTACTGCCATCCAGTCATGCATCCCCCATCCTGTATTTGTGCATTCCATTTTTTCTGTCTAAATGTAGGACTTTACATTTCTCTCTGTTGAAATTCATTTTGTTAGCTTTGGCCCAGATCTCCAATCTGTCAAAGTCATTTTGAAATTGGATCCTGTCCTCTGGGGTATTAGCAACCCCTCCCAATTTGGTGTCATCTGCAAATTTGATCAGTATGCCCTCCACTCCTTCATCCGAGTCATTGATGAAGATGTTGAATAGCACTGGGCCCAGGACAGAACCCTGTGGCACCTCACCAGTCACTTCTCTCCAGGATGAAAAGCAGCCATTGGTGTTCTGTCAGTCAACCAATTCCAATCCACCTAACAGCAGCCCTGTCCAGCCCGCATTTTACTAGCTTCTTTGCAAGAATATCATAAGGAACTTTGTCAAAGGCCTTACTGAAGTCAAGATACGCCATGTCTACAGCATTGCCTTCATCTATCAGACTTGTAACCCTGTCATAAAAGGAGATCAAATTAGTCTGGCATGACTTATTTCTGAGAAATCCATGTTGACTTTTAATGATTACGACATTGCTTTCTGAGTAATTACAAACTGACTGTTTAATGATCTGCTTTAGGATCTTTCCTGGTATTGATGTCAGGCTGACGGGGTGATAATTATTTGAGTCCTCTTTTCTTCCCCTTCTTGGAGATGGGGACGACATTTGCTCTTCTCCAGTCTGCTGAGACTTCTCCTGTTCTCCAAGAGTTCTCAAAGATTATTGCAAGTGGTTCAAAAATGACTTCTCCCAGTTCTTTTAATATCCTTGGATGTAATTCATCTGGCCCTGGAGACTTGAATTCATCTAGTTTAGCCCAATATTCCTGTACTACTTCTCTACTTATTCCTCCCCCCCTTCCTCACTTGCTCCCCATCCCCCAGGTTGAGTACTTCTATCCTTTTGGGAGAAAACTGAGGCAAAGAAGGTATTGAGTAGTTCTGCCTTCTCTCTTCCTTCTGTTATTAATTGGCCATCTTCTCCATGCAGCGACTCTATCATTTCCTTGTTTTTCCTTTTGCTGCAGACATTTCTAAAAAAGCCGTTTTAATTGTTTTTAATGTCTCTGGCAAGCCTGAGTTCATTCTGTGCTTTAGCTTTTCTGACCTTCTCTCTACATATCCTGGCTATTTGCTTGAATTCCTCTCTGGTGGTTTCACCATTCTTCCATTTCCTGTACATGTTTCTTTTAACACTTGGCTCAGCTGAGAGATCTTTAGTCAACCATTCAGGTTTCTTTAGACACCTGCCATTTTTCCTCCTTATTGGCACAGTTTTCAATTGTGCCTTCAGTATCTCACTTTTAAGAAACTCCCATCTGTCATGAACTCCTTTCTCTTATAGTATTCTTGACCATGGGATTTCAGTAAGTAACTCCCTCAGTTTACAGAAAACAGCTTTCTTAAAGTTTAGGATGTGTGTCTGGCTACACTTGGCTTCTCCTTCCCACTGAACCACAAACTCCAAAAGAGCAAGGTCACTCCCTGCTAAGGATCCCACCACCTCCACCTCATTGACTGGGTCTTCCCTATTGGTCAGGATCAGATCTAAAAGAGCTGATCCCCCTGTTGCCTCTTCCACCTTCTGGATCATGAAATTCTTTGCAAGGCAAGCGAGGAACCTGTTGGAACTTGTGGTCTTGGCAGAGTTTGACTGCCAACAAATATCAGGATGATTGAAATCTCCCATTAACACTGCATCTCTCCTTTTTGAATGTGTGGCCATCTGCTCCAGGAAGGCCTCATCCAAGTCCTCAGGCTGGCCCAGAGGCCTGTAGCAAACCCCCACAATCACATCCCTATTGTTTTTCACTCCCTTAATTCTTACCCAGATGCTCTCGACTTGCCTTCCCAGATTTAAGTCATGGATCTCTTCACAGGTGAAAACATCCTTGATATATAAGGCTACTCCTCCTCTTTTCTTGTTTGGTCTATTTCTGCGGAATAGGTTATACCTCCCTATTCCTACATTCCAATCATGAGATTCATCCCACCCGGTTTCAGTAATGCCTATTAAATCATATTTATTTTGTTGTACTAAGAGTTGGAGTTCATCTTGCTTATTTCCCATGCTCTGTGCATTAGTGTAGAGACACTTGAGACCATGTGCTCTTCCTGGAAGTCCTGTACTAAAGTTACTTTCCCTCCCCCTGCTGGTCTCTAGTTCTACTTGGCCTGCCCTATCTATATCATTTGGGCTATTTTTTGCAGCACTTTCTGAATCGTTGCCCAGAATAATACTGTCTCCCTCCTCAGTCAAACTCAATTTAAAGACCTCCTGATCCGTTCTGCAAGACAGTTAGCAAAAACGTTCCGGCCGATGGTTGTGAGGTGCAGGTCATCCCTTGCCAGAAGACCATCTTCGTGGAAATGGAGGCCATGATCCAAAAACCTGAACTGCTCCCAACGACACCATCTTCGGAGCCAGTTGTTAATCTCCACTATTCTTCTTTCCCTTCATGGGCCATGTCCTTCCACAGGGAGGAGAGATGAAATGACAAACTGCGCACGAAGGTCCTTCAGCTTCCTACCCATCAGCTCATAATCCTTCATGTTGTGGTGAAAGCTGTGCCTTGCCGTGTTATTGGTTCTGACGTGAACCAACAGGAGGGGGTTACGGTCAGTGGGCTTGACTAGTCTTGTTAGTGTCTCCATTATGTCACTGATTTTGGCCCCAGGGAGACAGCACACCTCACGATTGATCTAATCAGGGTTGCAAATGGTCGGTTCCGTTCCTCTCAGTAAGGAGTCCCCAACTACTAGAACTTAGCTCCTCTGAGGCTTGTCCGGGGTTACTCGACGAGCAGATTCTGGTATGGCTGCCTGAACCTTCTGTTTGTGCTGAGACTGTTGGTGCTGCTGCTGTTAGATGCTGTTCTGCTGGTGTTGGGGTTCCTGTTGCTGATGTTGGATTTCCTCTCAATGACATTCCATGACCTCTTCCTGCTGTTCCACTTCATCATTTATAAGGTCAAGAACTTGGAAGCGATACTGTAGCTTGAGACTCTCCATTTGGCACCTTGCTTTTCTACTCCTGCGTGTCACATTCCTCCAAGCATCCGTCTCCCAGTTTCGTGAATTGACTTCCTCGTCCGCTAGCTCCTCCGTGCACTCCATCCTCTCAGCCCTATCCAAGAACTCCTCTCCCTCCCTAATAATGTGAAGATTGAAACGCGTGCCTCCAGTTCTTGAACCTTCTCCTCCAAGAGGGCGACCAGCTTGCATTTGCTGCAGGTGTACCCGACAACGTCTTGTGGCAGGAAAAGAAACATTATACCAGATACTTGGGTCAATAGGGATTAGTAATGCTATAGTAAAATTTTAGGCATGCCCAAGAATGCATGTGTCTGTTGCAACATTAAGTATATCAATTTGAAATGTAACTGCATATATTAAAATCCTTGTTTATTTTAGTATAACTAGATCATGAATATTTAGTATTTTTAGAAATAAATGGATTTAAATTGATAGAAAAAAATCCCTAGCTGCTTTGTCTTCCAGGTGTTGTTGCTATCACTGTTGTTGTTCCAGACATCACATGAGAGGTATAGGGAATGCACTACCATTTACTCCTCACTTGAACAATGAAACATGGTGGTACAGGTATGAAATGGTGGGAATGCTTATAACCAAGAAAGGAAAAGATCTACAACGCTTGCTGTCACTCAATGTGAGCCTTGATCAGAGTCGTGGTCTTGTTTTATGGTTTGCATATAACAAAGAAGAATGTGTTTGACTGTGTTGCGAATGTGGAGGTCTTCCTTTCCAATGTTCTCTCAGTATTTGATTCTTCCTATTTTGTTTTTCAGAAAGTTGTTGTGTGTCTTCAAGTCATTTCTGATTCACTGCAACGCTTGGGTGAACTGATCACAGGATTTTCTGAACAAGATTTGTTCAGAGGGGATTTGCCTTTGCCTTCCTTTGAGGGTGAGAGAGTGTGATTTGCTCAAGATCACCTAGTGGGTTTCCATGGCTGAGTTGGGTTCTGAACCATTGTCTCCAGAATTGTAGTGTTAATATTCAGACCACTACACCATGCCGGCTCTTCAGAAAGTACAGCTTGAGAAATGGAAATAAATTATGGAGATCACTGGAAATAGAATACAGAAGAGGAGCTGAACAGGAGATACTGGGAAGCAGCAGAAACTGGGAAGTTCCAATATCACTGCTCAACTGTTTTTCAAAAATATATCTGAATAATAGAATTGTTTTTATTGGTTGTTCCTTCAAAATAATATTAATCAATCATGAAAGAATGACTCTGATTTTTATTGTTGGGTACTATTAATAGTTTATATTTTAGATCCTCCCCCCCCCCCCCAATATCCTTCTTATATGTTTTTCTTTTTAAACTTTGGAGTGTAAGCTTAATATAGTGGCACCTGTCTCATCTTTGGTTCTGCAGTACAGGAGAATTGTCCAAAATTGTGTTGACCTCCTTTCTGGGGTGATTTCACTGATAGCTCAGGAGTGCTTCTAGGTCAGGATTAGGAACATTCCAATAATTTGGAGTCAATTTTCCACCCCAGAATCTAGCACAGATTTTACCAGTCTATAAAATTTGGGGGGAGGGGGATCAAAACTAGAACAGACTGGCTGTCTGCTTCCCATTTTGCTTTGGGGGGTTAGGGAATGAAACAAGATGCAAAAGGCCTACATTTCACTTAAATAGAGGTTTCCAGGAATGGAAACCTACCTTTGCATTGAAATTTTGTTCAGTGAGGAACATTGGAGGAGGCACAGGAGAGGTCTAGAAGCTGTAAAACGTGGACTTCAGCAGGGCTGCCTTATCCATTGGGCACTTTAGGCACAATGCTTAGGGTCTATGAAAATTTTAGGGCCTATGAAAACAGGATTTTAGGCCCTACAAAAACATCCCTAATAGTATACCAAGGATGAGGCGGGGAGTTGAATACAAAAGAGCCTAGGGCCTAGAAAAACCTTAATGCATCTTAGCCTTGGATGCCACAGCTGGTCTATGGCTGCGCTTTGTCCATTTCTGTTTAAGATTCTCTGGCAGGCTTTCCATAACGTTGCATATGCCTACCAAGCAGAGGAAGGGATGGAATGGGAAACATTAGTTAAACCTTCCTTTAATGAAATTCCACACAGGGCCTTTCCACACTATATTGTTATAGTGCTGTTATTCCACTTTCAACATCCTGAGGAATTCTGGAGTTTGCAGTTTAGGGAGGGGCATTTAGAATTCTCAGTCAGAGAGCTCTTTGGCCTCAGCAAACTACAAATCCCAGAATATCGCAGGATGTTGAAAGTGGAATAATAGCACTATAACACTATAGTGCAGAAAGGCCCACATTAACACCTTGGGGTACAAGCCAGTGTATTTAATAATACTTTTGAGTATTGGCTTGTTTTTCAGTGATTATCGTAAATGTGTGATCTTCAATGCTTGTGCAGAAACAAATCCTGACAAAACTCCTCATCTGGAAGTTTCAAATAATAGACAGCATAGGATATCATCCACCTATCCAAATGCGACCACAAATGCACTAGTGTCTATAAGCAAGTGTTGTCGTATGTCTTAATATCAGATAAACCCCAAAGATGTCTCTCACAGAGCTAAATGTTAGATTTCAAGGATAAAATTCAAGTCCTTGGTTTGCATTTGCTTTCAGAAAAGAGACCTGCATGTTATGGTACCTTCCATATATGTCAGAATGTCTGTGAAATAATTTTTCTGCCTGTATTTAATATCCGTAGACCTCAGCACATCAGGGAGCAACCCACAATTGAACACAGTGACATTTCTGCACCCAGCTGTGCTTAATGAGCTTTACAAGTTGATCCAAATAATTACTTTGATACATCCACCATCTGCTTTAACTTCAGCCAGTCAAGCAAGATTCTATAAAGCTTAATGGTTTGGAGTTTTAATCGTTTGTAGGCCTATCTCAGTCCACAGTATCATTGCAGATGTATTGGATTGCAACTTGGAAAACACTTCTGCAATGGTTCTTGATTTGGGGAGTCACTGGTACCCCCTCCCCAACACTGGCACCATAAAGGACATTTGTAGGACAATTTTTCCTATAAAATTTGTGTGTGTGTTTGATTGTGTGTGTATGTGCATGTGAAATAAGTGACCTTCCTCAGAGTGCAAATGTTAATGCCGCATTTGTTATTTTAAAGGCTTGGACTTTTATAACTTCCCAGTACTTCTCCCACAAGTTTTTATTAAACTTGATCCCTAATATTTACAGTTCTTATACGGAGCATATAATTCCTTTGATAAAACAGCTTCACTGGCTACTGGTTAGTTTCTGGGCACAATTCAAAGTGCTGGTCTTGAACTATAAAACCCAATATGGTTTAAGTCCAACCTATCTGCAAGACCATATCCCTCCAAACAAACGCGCCAGAGTTTTAAGATCTGCAGGGGAAGGTTTTCTCTCGGTCCCACTACCATTGTACATTGGTCCTGCACTACAGAATGAGGATGTGTTCTCCTAACCAATTAACTAACTGTAGAAGAGAAACCTAGAGAACCTACACAGTGGCATGTTCTTGGCATACAGATACTCTTAGGGTCAATCTTTGGCATCTCCAGTTTGCAAGACTTCAGGTTGCCAGCCCAGGGCCCCTCCTTTACCAATCTGATTAGCCATATTGGTATAGAGACAGCAATGGTCTACTTAGTATGGGGCAGCTTCAGATACCAGCTTCACAGCTTAGGGCCACCTCAAGGATTACATATTCTTATAAAAATTTGCTGGGGCAGGAGGGGACAGCAGTGCCTTAAAGACTAACATGTTTTATGAAATCCATGAAAGTTTATGCTGAATAAAACTCATCAGTCTTTGAGGTGCCCCAAGTCTACTTTGTTGCTCTTCCTATACGAACCTGCCCATTGACCTGAGATCATCAACAGAAGTCCTTTTCCAACTACTCCAACTCCAACTGGAAATTGAACAGACAACTCTAAGCAAAAGACCATTCCAAGCGGTGGCTTCTGGTCTGTGGAATGACCTTACCATACTTACCGTACTTTAATGCCTTTTCAGTGCCAAAACTTTTTATACTTTCTCAGACTGCTGTCTAATCCCTGACCTGCTGGTTTTTTGTTTTGTTTTCAAATTAATCTTACAGTCACATGCATTGGAGTTAGTACTGCAAGACCCTCACAGAAGTGAAAAAACTGCAAATATCTATAGGCCCCTCAAATCATCTATAATACACATAAAAAAGTATGATACATTTGACTTCATGGGGAAAGAGCATGATAGCCACCCAGTTCTGCCCTGATGACAGCAGGCTCCTTCACAAAGTAGAAATGGGCAGCTGGCTCCTGTTGCTGCCCATTTTTAATAGAGATTTACAAACCTCACCTCATGTTCACAGTGTCTCTCAGTCTCGCAAGGCCATGAGGTGAGACTTATAAGTCCGTATTAAAAACGGTGTAGGGCAGCAGCACAGGTGGTGACAAATAATCCATGAATAATCAAATCTGCAAATGTTGAAACCATGGATGTGGAGGGCAGACTGTATTTTATTCAAGAAGATTTTTAAGTCTGTTATTTTGCTACTTGGTTTTCTTGGGTTTTAAAGCTCTCTCTTGTACTTGGTTTAGTCCTGCTTTTATTTTATATTTGTCAATTTCGTGATTTTTAAAAAAGATTTCTTTCTATGTTTCTCATAGGAATGGCACTTGCTTGGTACATAAAACCAAAGTAGATAAATATATATGTGCAACCGCCAGTTGCAACTATGCTTCCTTTCCCCCCAAAATGAAGTGGGTCTGAGCATCTTTTGGAAGTGCTGGACCACCTGTCGGGAGGGGGGTGTTACAGAAAAACAACGGCTTAGGAATTCTCCCACTTATTCTGCTCTATTTTAGAGGATTTTACCAATTCAAAACATTGTGAGTCAGGGTACACATTGACATAAACAAAGAAATCCTTGATTGTTAGCTGAGAAGCGAAAAGGGACATCTCAGACAGGAACGCACATGAAATCACTACACAAGAAGCCGTCTGTGGGGGGTCAAAAGGAATGCCGAGAAAGGAAGAGAGTCAAAGGAATACCCACTGTAACTTAGGCTATTTCCACACTAGACTTACAGTGCTAGCAGTGTTACAGTGCTATTAATCCACTTTCAACATCCTATGGAATCCTGGGGTTTGCAGTTTAGGGAAAGGCCTAAGCAGTCTAGTGCAGAAATAGCCTTAAGTATTCAACACAACATTCTTCAATATACTAATTCCATATTGGAACCCCAATCTGGAGATCTCCTTGTATGGTGCCTCACAAATATTATGGCCTATTTGTGAAAATGCACGGGATAAATATGCATGCTGACAGCTCTGATAGCACCAATCATCTGTTTGAGCCTAACAGAAAAAGATGTGGAGACAATCCCTTCTAATTCTTCAACAGTAAGTACGAAAGATGGCAATGGGACCCATTCAGACCTGGGAACCAGTGATGTTAGAGGGCATGGCCACACTCCAGATGTTAGGGCTGTGGCCATGGCCAGTGATGTCCTCTCACCTGGAGGGGACTGGAGGGTTGGGTCTCTGGCTGCCATTCCAGACTGGTACCTCACCCCCAATCTATGCAATTCAGACTTTCCTATGTGATGATCCAGCAATATTGAGTCCCAGCATGGGAGAAAGGCAGGATATAAATAAAGTAATGAAGGGACGGAACGGACTCCTCTTCTGAAGTATAGATTCCTAACCTAGAAGACAACTCACCTGAGCATCTCTCTTGCTAGAATATGATGCGGTACTTTTATGGATACTGCAGTGGCCATTAGAGCTTTGGATTAATACATTATAAGTAACAATGTTGCATTTAACATGTTACTTTCAGGATAATGAAGGCATAAAGGTATTTGTTTTGGAAAGCAACATAATTATTGGTAACAATGGGTTTTTGTGTGCATGTAAAATGTTCACTTTGTATCTTACTCATTACTTTTTGGGTACCAGAAACGCATTAGGCATTGGTGATCCATGAACCAGTGAAAACTGGTAACCTACTCGCTACTGGGCCATAAGGAGTTTCCAGGGAAGAAAGAAAGAGTTATAGCCAATGGGCACAAATGTAGTCCTTGGCACACTGGAGGAAGATCGTTGCTGGCCTCCCATATCAAAGAGCTGAAGAAGCACTGATTTAGGGGATCATTTTGAAGAATTCTCCTTCCCTCATAATTTAAGTCATTTTCTTAATTTTTTTTAAAGATGGATCTCCTTCGCAAGTAACTAGAAAGCAAAATAGGAAAAAGTGA
Source organism: Cyclura pinguis (assembly GCA_030412105.1). NCBI lineage: Eukaryota > Metazoa > Chordata > Lepidosauria > Squamata > Iguanidae > Cyclura > Cyclura pinguis. The sequence goes on from CM059599.1 coordinate 344,696,428, forward strand.
GCAACAAGAAATGGTAAAGAGGAAAACTGAGTAATTAAAAGTTTAAAAAGTTTAAAGGAAGTAACTTTCCAGGCTCTGGCTAGACAAATAAGAATAGTATTTTCTCAGGTGTGATTTATCAAAATAAGAGCCAGTCTACGAGAGCCACTCTTCCTGACCTGGAAGTACGCCTCTTGTTCTCTTCCAGCATTTTCATACATTTAATACATTACGGCCATCCCCTTCTGCCATGATTTTATAACATGACAAGTATCCTGCAGTCCATGAAGCTTGATGAACCACTGCCTTATTTATTCAAGTCACATTGAAGAGTTTTCTCTTAGTACCATACATCTGCAAGAAGAATTAGAGCCTTCTTTGCTGAAAGGATATGTGGCAACTTTAAGGATTTATTTCATGTTCTCTGGAGAAAGTAGAAGCCCACAGAAAGAGAGTCAGGGAAACAGGGGGAAAGGATTCACTAAGAGCCAGAGACGAATGCAGTAATTATAGTAATATAATAGATACGTTCAGTATGTACAAAAATCGTATTTCATGCAGACTTTCACTTCCATGGACTGATTATGTACATTCTATCAGAAGGATTCTTACTTGACATGACAACAACAAAAAATTCCTTTCTGTGTTTGTGACAAAGCTTCCACTGAAAGAGCCAAACTCCAGAAAAACTTCCAACCTCAAATTCGTTTAACCAAGAAATCTATAATCCAGATGGTCAGGATTTGTTGTTAGTGTACTCTTCCAATTTGTTTTTTGGTAACAGCTTACAAACCAGCTATATGGACTGATACCTGGGTGGCCGAGTTCCCATGTGATGCATACTGTCCAAGAATCCAAAGGCACACATTCTCCTCTGTAATTGAAATAAACAAACAAAAACTCCAGGGACAAGAGTGAAGTCTGCACATATGCATGAGATTTTAAAGCTCTCACTTCACAAGGAAGCTGCATTGAGTCCCAGTTTTTGTGAAAAGATGAAGTATAAAGAAAGAGAAGAAGGAAGAGGAGATAATAAGCCCTTCGGTACCTCAGTCTAAAATTCAGGAGAGGTTGTTGCTGAAGGAGTTTTTATTCTTCACAAATGATGAGTGGAAACATTTTCCAGTAGTGCACAATGCTTCTGCATCTCTCTGAATCAATCACCTTTCCCCTTTCCCTACCTCCATATATCTTTAGCCATTGTGCTCCCTTTTCTTGACCAATTTGAGAAGGGAAGGAGGAATCTCTCCTGACAACTGAAAATCTCGCTCCCAGTGAGTCTTTTTAGTTTCCTACGAACTTAAAAGTAAATATAGGAAACCATACATTCCAGATACACCTGCGATAACCCTCAGTGTATATTCTCACTTACCAATGCTGGTGATAACGAAACATTTCCTAGTAACTTCTTGTATTGTTCAAAGGTGAAAAACTGGAAAGTAAATACAGTGGAATTTAAAACTCAACAATAGAGTAGAGATTTTATCATTGAAAATTATTTACTTTTATGAGTCCCACAAAAGACAAAGAAAGAATTATTTGATCTAGTTGTTGAGCGATTACTGCAGCACACATGACTTGGGTTAAACTTGAAACAAGATGATTTTGATCCCACATCGTTTCAAAACATTTATTAGCAATATATAGAATGTACATATGTATATGCACATCTATATAGATGCCACACAAATGCTCAGGTCAGTTTATGTCAGCTCCATATCTTGATGCCATCTTCTTCTTTTTTTAACACTATAAAGAAAACCATATATTCCAGATTTCTTTAAAAAAATCAAACTATCTGTCACATGCATAGTTTCTTGTTTAAAGTGCAGAGTTCTCCTTATAAAATATGAAAACTTTTCCTAAATAATCTGATTAGTGTCTATACAGCAGTTTTTCTTTTCTTTCTATTCCTTCCATTTAATGTGAACAATAATATCTCAGCAAAATCTATTGGTGCTGAGATCAGCAGAACTATGCTATCACTACTTTCAGCAGCTGACAAACAATTCAAAATCATGCCAGACTTTTGGTGCAGGGATAATACATTTAAAAATCTCCCAAGAGCACTATTATTGGATCAGGCAGAATATTAACCTTAAATGTTTCATTTTGCACTAACACAACTGGTTTTTAAAACCATGGATTAGATCCAAAGGTACATGGATTGAAGACTGCTCATACAACAAAGCTTTCCTTCCTAGCCCTCCACCTCAGGCCTTTTGTGGGATACGGTATGGTGAGCTAGAATGGGAAGGCAAAACGTGCAAACATTGGGCAGAAGGCACTCTGGACAATCTGAGCTTGCCAAAAGTTCATAGACTGTCAGTTGTATTAACATCTGTTGACTGACTCATTATGAACCTTCACATATTTATTCTCAAAGACCTGTGTGTGGTGGGTGACCCCCTGGGCCACCGTTATTTCCACAATCGCAGGGGGCTATGTTAGGACATGCCTTCCCAGCAGTTCACTTTCCCTTCTGGGTGGCTGCAGTATGCCCTTCCATGACATTCTGGTGGTCTCATGAGTCTGCTGGCAGCCTCCCACTCTGTCCAGAGGCCATTCTATAGTGGCCACTGTATGGATACACTAGGCTTCCAACCTCTTTCCTATGCTCTTTTGAGCAGAAAAGATTGTGTGCATGCATTGGATTTGGTGAATTTATCTCTCCTCTATAAACATGATCACTTTTAGGCTGTTTGGTCTGGCTCACAGTGTTGTCTTTATATGATCTGAAGAGAAACCAAAGACTTGTAATTTTTCATGCCCTTGAATACAAGGATGCAGAACTGTTTAAAAGGACGCAGGTACCCAACCTCAGGTTAACAGAAGCTAGGGTTGGCAAAGGTATGTTTTGCCATGATCACAGCGGGGTAAAGAAAAGTTAACTCTGCCTTTGCGATTACAGTGAAAACACCCCTGCTCATCCACCGGCAATGGTTATTTACAATAAAATAAATATACTACACCATAACATCAGTTGGCATGTTTAGCATCATCACACTTAAGGTGGAATGCTTTCCTGCTGTCATTTCTTAGCTACCTGTTTAGAAGTCATAGTGCTACTTAAAACAAGTATTTTCAGTCTTTTGAAGGAATACCACTACCAGCTCCCTTCTAGAGGATCAGAGTTTGGAACAGAAGGTGGCACTTTAGCATTGCAATATATTTTAAAATGTGTTTAACCAAAGTGTTGTACACACACCCCAAGTCTACCATGTCCTCAGAAGAATGGTTAAAATCAGGTTCTTAGTGACAGGTTGTCTGCAATTTATGTCTGATAACTATGATAACATCTTAAAATGCTGCCTCCCACTTCCAGCCTGTTTTAACATAAAGCATTGAGTATCTTGCTATGTACTTTTCTACCTGACATAAACTAGGCTGTCCACCAAGCTGATAATGCCTCTAGTGGTGATTTGATATAACTATGCAGCAATTATTACAATTTGCCACCCTGCACAGCCCACCCTTTCTGTGTGGGTAAAATATCAAGACACAGTGTGAAACCCAGTGATTAGCATCATCTAGTATAGATTCATTGAATCCATGAGAAATACGTTAAGTGTTGACCTAATAAGTCCCATACATTCAGTGGGCTTATTCTAGCTAGGACTTTTTGAACAGCGACGTAAACACAGTGATATCTTTTTTACAAATATCAGAGAATTGATGACCTGAACTAGGAGTCTCATGTTTCCAAATCTCTCTCCAGAAAGCTCTGGAGGCAGAATTACATCGGTGTGGCCTCCAGAGTGATCTCAACCCACTGAAAGGAATAGGAAGTAGCAATATTTTCCATTGAGATTGGATGGCAATGTGACATTTCTGGATTGGTTGAAACAGGTATAAATCACAATGGATTTATCCCTGTTTACCTTCGTCCAAGCAGTTCCTCCCACAACTATAGTCCAGTCTCCTGTACTCATAATTGATACTTTGATCTGGGATACTTTTTTTGAGAAGGCTAACTCTCACTTTAGATAAAGTTATCCACAATCTGCATCTGGCCCTAAAAATAAATTCTATTTTGGAGACAAAATGGAGCTACCCCATATTCTGTTTCCAGTTATACACGTTATTTGATTCTATATTAGCCTGTCAGTGACATCTATGTGTACAGTCATCTCTACAGTTGTCTGAAGAATGTGTTTGCAACAAACCTTCACAAAATTTCCTAAGTTACATTCCTGCTTCATTTTTCAATTATAGGCCAAATTCATTGACAATTTTGGTTCTATTCCTACATTCACATTCCAGTCACCTATGATTATCACCATGTTTGTTTTGGTGTGTGATCAATTTCTTCTTGGACGTCTACATAGAATGTTTTAGTTTCTTCATCTTTTATCTCTGTAGCTGGAGCATAAATTTGGATTATGGTTATATGGATAGGTGTTCCATGCAGTCATATTGATATTATTGATATTAATTGGTTTAGTCTTTGCATTGTAGCACCTGACTGCTTTGGCTACATCTCACATTACTATTAACGGCACCTCTTTTTTCTCAGATTGTCATTTCCACAGCAAAACACTGCACAATTTATCTGATTGAAAATGTTCCATTGCCATCCACTTTAGTTCATTAGCACCAAGTACTGCAATGTTTATTTGTTCCATTTTTTGATCATTTGATCACATGAGAAGCTGAGCATCCATTCAGGTTGTCCAGCTGCATCAGAGGACACAGTGCTACTTATACTTGTCCTTTGCACTTCCCTAAGTAGTTGGTTAAGTACTTTTTGATTGGGGGGCTTCGGCTTCTAGCACTGTCTTTTGCTTCATTTTGTTTCATTTGTTTCATCACAGGGTTTTCCAGGTAGAATACATTCAGAAGTGGTTTTATAGTGCCTTCTTATGAGCAGTACTAATAATAGCTAAAGTGCCATTATCATTTTCTCTGAGAGATCCTATGCCAGCATCACCTTCCACTAGTGCTGCTACACTGTAGTTTCCCTTCTGGAGCTTTCTGATGCCCTCATCATTGGAACTATCAGTTCACTTCCTTTGAAGAGGCCTTACTCCCTGAAGAGAAAAGAAGCATCTTATTCTGGTACTTCTACCTTCCACTTGGGTGACCCTACTAAAAGTCTAGACTCTTGACAGACTTCTTGATAGAGTCTAGGCTCTTGTTTAGTCTCCTGATACATTCAAACCAACTCACTGTGTTAAGGTGTGGATCCCCCTCAGTACCTTCAAAGATAACCTTTCACTGTTCTCATTATCATGTCCACATTTAATTTTAAAGAACTCTTCTTCCTTTCCTAGAAGTAAGGATGGATTTTTGGTATGAATCTGTTTGTTATAATATAAAATCCTCCATAAGAATCCCAAAGGAAGTTTAGGAGCTTACTTTCCTGCTAGTAGTTCTAGGATATTTCATCCTGCTGAATATGATCCTTCCTTCCAATCACTGACATCCTTTCCTTTACATTTGCAACCAGTGTTATTTTTTGATAGCTGATTCTGTAAAAACCCAGAGCTTGGAAAAATTAATTTTTGAGACTACAACTCCCTGAGTCTTTCAGCCAGAATGGCCACGTTGTAGTTCAAAAACACAATTTTTTCCAAGCTCTGAGAAATACTTATGTATTTTTTCATGGTGCTGATGCTTAATGCTATTTTATATTAAATCTGCCAAACTGATTGAACTTCTTTTAAACCACTAAGTTCCAGTTACCTCCAGCTATTTTTGAGTTTTACCAGTTTTAACAGATTTTATATCTGGTACACTGGTAAGTATGGAGGGCCAGTATGGTGTAGTGGTTTGAGTTTTGGCATAGGATTCCAGGGACCAGGGTTCAAATCTGTGCTCAGCCATGGAAAGTCACTGGGTGTCACACCCTCTCAGACTCACAGGAAGGCAAAGGCAACCCCTCTCTGAACTAATCTTGTGAGGAGAATTTCATGATAGGTTCACTTTAGGGTTGTCATAAGACGGAAACAACTTGAAACTGGAAGACAACAACAATCCTTAAAAATCATCCTCCTCCCTTCCAGTTTGGCCTGTATAAATATTATGCTTTTTTCCTATTTTTCTTCAAAAATTTAATTCTTCTTCGACAATAAGTCCACAGAGGTATGGCCAGGGGTGTAGCTATGGGGGAAGTGAAATGAAGACTTTGCAGCCCAAATGTCCCCTAAATGAAAATTTCCTTCATTGCTCAAATTCCAGTCGAGCATTTACAAATACAATTTAGGCATCTAGAAATATGGAGCAAGCAAAGCTACCAAGAGAATGCAAAGATTGCAAATATGACTTCTATGCATGAACAATTTTGATGTCTCATTCTGTTTTGGGAGCTGAAGGAACATTTCATTTGGGACAGCAGATTTCTCATATGGAGAGACAATGCTCTCATTTTGCCCCCACTCCCATAGCTACACCTGTTTAAAAGCTGTTTCAGATGCCTCTTTAGTACGTTTTAGAAAGAGGAAGCAATTGGAAATAAAATTATTCTTGCAACATCAATGCATTGGTGTGTATACATGTACAGCCTTTAAAAGGTTCTGAGGCATGGTTAACTGGCCCATTGGTTAGAATAGACTGACAGGTCTAACCAAATCAAAGCTTTCAACTTTCACACTTCTCTTACTTGTACCATTTTTATTCTCTTGCTCTAGCCTTCTGGAACAGTCTAACATCAGTCAAGGAGAAATGCTAAACAAAATCATGCTTGGGTTTCTATATTTTCAGGGACAAATTCTGGAACCTGTACTTTCAATTTTAAGCTGCAGTGTTTTCACACATCTTACTAGGTGGCCCTGGATTTCCCTCCCTGCTTTCCATTATTAGAGCAGCCTAGTTATTTAAATATGATTATTGCAGTTTTGGTAATGGGCAATCACTATTGTTAATGGGTGGAATATAAACACTGTAAAATAAAAATAAATATGATTACAGAATACATTCTGTAACCCTAGATCTGCCCCAAACTAACACTGACAATTCTTTCTTTTCTAGGAAGCAGGGTGACTTTGACTACCCATGTGTTAAAATTCAGCATTCCATTTGTTGTAGATGTACCACAATAATTTTGATACAACCATTTGAGTGCATCAATGAATGAAGTCAAAGTCTTGTATTGCTTTTCTAGACATGATGAACTATAGTATTTTAGATCTCTTTAAAATATTTGCTAATGAAAGAGACACAAATATTATAAAGCATATCATCTTAATACTGCTGGGACGAGACCTTTTGTAATATTAAAAAATCTCATTAAAATGTCAGTCATGACTTGATGAGTTAATTCACTGAACAGAGAATAAGACTTCCTGTAATTAAAAACTGTGCTACTTACGAATTCTTATGTTCAGCTCATTCAGACAATAATCCTTAACAGCACAATCTGAGCACTGCCTACTCAGAAGTAAGTCCCTCTGAATTCAGGGGGATTACTCACAACTTAAACAACATACCATGTCTCTGTACTTCAGCTAACAAAGGCAATCAAATGGGTTATGTAAAAAGAAGTGCACTGAGGACTATAGTCTCAAGGAATATAAAACTTAAACCAGAATAATAAAGATAAGAACAGATTTTTACACTGCACATTAAACTAATACAAACAACATTTCTCTTGTTCTCTGCTTTTTTCATGGAATTTTAGGTATCAGTTAATGTTTTCCATGCCTTACATCTACACTACCTAGCAATCTTTTGTTCTTAAAAATTTGTCTTCAAAATACCAATGGTTTCCTAAAGTCATAAACAGAACAACGAGTTAGAATGTAGCAACTCTGCTTCATATTAAGTGGACAATTCTGAGGCTGAAAAAAAAACCAAAGCGAGTATCAATAAGCTCCAAATTAAGAGTTGAATTGGACAAACCAGGTATTAATTAATTTGTCAGGAAAACCAAGCAATGTTTGTTTCCATGACTAACAGCATTTAGGGGCTCACAATATCTTTATCATGATAGAGCAAATCCATTTTTTTTTTGTTAGGTTTAAAAAACAGCTTGCTTCCTCAGCTCCAAGGAAAAATAATTGCAAAATATATGTCTTCATGTATCTAATAACCAGTGCTGTCCATCTGGCAAAGATACATGTAAATCTAAGTTCCACAGAGAGGAAAAAAGACAAAGTACTTACCACATGTCTCAGTAATGTTAAGGTAAAAAAGAAAAAAAGTCTGGGAACACATGCAAAATATGTATTTGCCCAACAAGATCATCTGTTAACCATTGTACTGGCACTGTTCATGTCTTTTCTTCAAGTCCAGACTAAATCAGGGCTATAAAGTTTGGCTTTTCATCCTTTAGAATAACCAGCTTTCTTTCAGAAAGGGGAAAAAAAAGAAAGAAAGACAGAAAGAGGCACAAACAGACAGACAAAGGATCTGAACTCTTCAAAGCAAAATTGTCTTTGACACATGGCGTCCAAGTGACATATTACCTTAATTATAATGGCTTTATTTTTACATGCAAATGGATTTACCAAAGGAATAGACAATTATATTTTTCTTCTCAACAGGAACTCTGCCTTGTTTGTTTATCTGAGTGATCTTTTATCAGCACAGCAGTTTTATAATTCAAGGCAGCCTTTCTCTGCAAGTTTCCGAGATGTGAATGGCAGGTATAGATGCAGCTGTGTAAAATTACCACAATGGAACTTGAACTATAGTATTGAGTTTGAAAAGGATTCCTCCCCCCTCCCATCTAACCAAGAAATTAGAACTGCAGTTCTATAGCCCCTAACTGGGAAGTAAGTTCCACTTAACTCAGTGGAGCTTACTTCTGAGGAGACATGGATAGAATTCCACTGCTACCAAGCAACAGACATCACTTCCATTTCTTTGCATAACTTGCTATTGGTACACTGGATCAGTGTACAACTTCCTAGTAAATAAATCGCAACTGAGCACTTACACAGAGTTTGTTCTGCACAGGGTCTCCCTGTTCAATCCAAACTTAGAATTGAAAATTTCTAATGTAAAGTCCCCTGACTATATGGGAGAGTTTTAATTTATCATCATAATGCTTTTATCACTTGATTTTTATAACTTTACTAACTACATAAGCACTCCACATTTTTCCTTTCTTTTCAATGTAAGTTCAGGAAGCAGTCGGCCAATTCTACCTGCAATGCATCAGGCAACTGGGTTCCAGAGAGGTATTAGGAGGGAAAGTGGAAGGCGGCCATTGCCATGCCACCAAAACCAGATGTTGAGGCCAGACTTTTGTTGGTCTGACATGCGAGTGGTTCTTCTTTCTCTAGGCTTGTGCATGGAAAAGGAAGTGGTGGTTTTAAAGGCAGTAGGATAGCCAGCTACAGGCTCTGAGCAGCTGATCTCCCAATGCAGTTGTTGGGATGGGGGTGAGGGAAAGATCCTAAGAACCGAGATGCTGCAATTGGGCCATTTCCACACGGCATTGCTGTCACGCAATGAGGACATGTTGGCAATGGTCTATGAGTCATGCTTTCACGCAACATCATCGCGGTCCCGCTGCCAGTGCACCCCCTCCTGTCCTGATTGTGGGATATTTGCTTAACAGAATAAATCCATTAAGCGCCTGTGATTGTGTGATGCTCCTGTCACCGCTGGCCATGCGGAAGGGGATCATGCGGAAGCATGCGGAAGCATGATCACTCGCTTCCTTCCCCAGCGCAATATGAGAAAGAGGCTGGCTGCGTTGCAGAAGGAAGGAGCATGTCACTCGCACTCCCTTCAACAGAGAGTCAGCTGGATGTGGAGGGAAGCATTTTTATTGCACTCCCTTCCTGGCAAAGGCGCTGCTGGCACAGCAATAGGAGGATAATGGAAGGAGGTACAGTGTGGAGCTGGCCTTATTTGTAGCATGTTGATTTCCCTCCTTTCTTTGTCGTAGCTGCATCCACCGCTACCTTCAGACATGGCATAACCACTTGGTTGTGTCATGTGTATAAAGTACCATACTAAGCCTAATAAGGTCTAAAGCAGACGGGACACTTATTTGGTATTTTGTTGCTGTGTGCCTTCATGTACTCCATCTTACACAAACCCTATCACATGATTCTCTTGGCAAGATTTATTCAGAGGTTTGCCCTCAGGTTTCCGTTGTGGCCACTGCCTTCCCTTAAGGCTGAGAGAGTGTGATTTTGCAAGGTCACCCAGTGGGTTTCCATGGCAGAGCAGAGATTGGAATCATGGTCTCCCAGTGTCCTAATTCAATGTTCAAATCACTACCTCATGCTGGCTCATTATTACTGATAGCATAATCAATCTTCCCTCCACTTCCAGTCCAAACATTCTCATGTTTACGAGTTACAGTCAAACTACAAGTGGATTTATACACACAGGAGGAGTGTACTTGGCACCTGCAGACTTGAGGTTTGCAGACGTCCAGGAAAATCTTTAAGTGAAAAACATGATGGCTGGGGGTGAAAACAGTTCCATAAGCAGTTTATTGCATGGAATGTCAACCTAACTGAGCAGGAACAAAACGACAACCTAGTGGGAGGGTGAATGGAACAGTATAGTTGGAAAAGGAGGAAAGAGAACATAATACATAGATACAGAAAGCATAAATAGGTCATTTCTTGATTCTCACTGAGCTGCTTTTTAAAAATCCTCAGGGATGGAAGGGAGTGCTGCCAACAGACAGCAATGGGGAAAACCCATAGCATTAACGTAGCTGGTTCTGGGTAATAGTCTGTCAACATCCTCCTCCTCATCCCAACCCAAACAAACATAGAATGGTGAAAAAATAAAAATGCAGGGTGAGAAAGCTTTAACTTGTGCCTCAATCTCTTACAATAAACTCATTTTTGGAGTGACACTGATAGAAATGGGGGCATCATTGGCAGAGCACCTTTACCTCCATTCTTAGATCTTGGTCTAAGAATGGAGGTAAAGGTGGCCCTTTCTGCCGGACAATGCTCTCTTGAGTCATCCCGTCATAATCCTTACAGCGCCTCTGCCAGGATGACAGTATGTCCCCAACGCTTCCCTCTGCAGCTAGCCGGCTGTCTGTGGAAGGGAGTGTGAGGGACACAGCCCTTCCTTCCACAATGCAGCGAGCCTTCTTCCCACGCTGCAGTGGGGAAAGAAGTGTATCATCACACTTCCAGCCCTTCTGCATGGCCAACTGCAATGGAAGGCTCACACAATTGGGGCCATTGATGGAGTTCTGCTATCATTGATATACCCTTTGATGCGCCGGCTGGCAACGCGAGAAGGGTGCGACTGTGACGCCATGTGGAAGCGTTGTTGCAGTCCTGCCTGTCTCACGTCCCCATGTCAGGAGGATACTGTCATGCAGAAAGGGCCTCTGTTTCATATTAAAAAGAAAGATTTAACTCTGCATTTGCTTTAAAGAGTATGACTTACCTTAACTGCCCTTTTTGGTGTTTCAGCCAAGATTGGAGGGAGTATACCTTTATAGAAACCAAATAATCTATTGAGGGAGGAAAGACCAACAAAAAACGTTACCGGGATATATATGAATATTAGCCAAGCAGCAATTCTGTTTTCTTTTCAGGACGAAAAAGCTAACCTTAAAGCATTCCTAATTATTACCAATGGCCCTTTTTGTCAACAATGAATTTCTATTTTCATACGTAATCCTTAAATTACTTATCCTGAGATACTGCTACTGGCTTCAATGGGACTAGACTGGAATAAATTCAGGACAATGACCCATGTCTGACTTTACACAACTGAAAAAAAAGCATACCTGTTGGTCAGTAAGCACAAATACTGCCTACGCTGATTAGATAGCTTCTTATGAAGAAAGTACAGAAATTGTATAGACAATATACAATAAAAGGAAAAAACAGTAATCTCAAAGACTAACACATTTATTACAGTATAAACTTTAAAAGACTGCACCCCATTTCAGTGGTTAGTCTTTAACATATCACAGGGCTCTTTATTGTTTTTATTGCAACAGGCTGACACAGCTGCTCTTCTGGTAATGGTTGTAATCAAAGGAATGTGCTAAACAAACCAAACACCTAAAAAATGACTATACATATTTGGAGTGTAGACTATGGCTCTTTAAACATTTGATTAGGTATGCAGAAAAAGCTAATTGACAATTTCATTTTAATATTAGATTTGTCTATATTTTTTTCTCTAAATAAAACCATTAGAAATATTTCATGGCAAGTAGCTTTTGTTCTGGTTTTTCACAGTATTACCCTGTCCTCGTGCAGTCCTTTGTCACCTTTTTAGGACTGATATGGCTTTAAGAATTGCACGTTGCTTAAGTGAACTTGTAAAGCTCATGTTTTTACAGAACACAAAAACAGTTCATCTATCTTTGAGAAATGTAGCTGACAGGAAATTCCATTGGGTTGGTTGCACACTTCCCTTTTCATGAACAACATGGCTTCTTATGTTTGTCAAAGGGATTGAGAACCAGAAGAAGTTTGCAGTGGGAAAGGGGTTGAGGTTGCCACATCCCTTTCACCCTTACTACCCTGTGGTTCACTCTACATTTTTCCAGAAGGTCCTCACTCCTCTGGAGCAGCTTTTCAGGAGCAAAGAGAGGGATGAATTCAGGGAAATCAGCTCCTCTAATTCAGAAGGAATATCTTGTAAGTGCAGATTTGCTCATGGGAGATCTGGATCTAACCCATACAGTTTTCTCATTCAAGAAGCCTTGTCTCCAGAAGTTTCATGCAACTTGTTGCTAGTAAGAGAGTGTAACCTGTGAAACACACACCCTGTTCATCATCTGTGTTTCTGAAACATCTGCTGATGCTAGGTTTAAAAAAAATCATTCAACTTGACATTTCTCTGTGTACCTCAATGGACAGATCAAGTCAATGCATGTGGAAACAGGGAGAAGAAAATGTACATTAGACCTAGGAACATGTGAAATGGTAAATATGGCAAAGTGCATGTAGTGTGAGGAATAAATACTAAAAATTCTCGGAATACAATATTTTTGGACAGTGGAGTGAGCTGTGTTAGACAGCTGCAAGAAAATCAGAAGAATCTTGTAAAACCTTAGAGACAAGTATGTCTGTTTGGCATAGGTTTTTGTGGACTGCAGCCCACGTCATCAGATGCATGGATGTAGTTTTAGTTGGTAGACTTTATATGCCTGCTAAATACTTTGGGTCTGGAGGAGAAAACTGGAAAGTAAAAAGTACCATCAAGTAATCGTAACAGTAGTTCTTTAACAGCCATTCAAAGATGTCCACAGCTAGGAGACATGGTCTTACAAATATTTCTGCAGAGGTATTCTGAGAAGGCTGCCTTGGGAAAAGGATTTTGAGTTTCTGAAAAACTTTAGATTTTCAGAATGTCTTTTGTGTGAATAGGAACACATTAGGAAATCACCAAGGAAAAAAAATCATCTGTTTCATTTTATGTTATTGAAGAGGAGGTTCAGCACATATCGCTGGCCAAAGTCAAGATTTGTGCTACAATGGATAATAGAGAAGCGTCCTATTAACAAAGCAAGAGCTAAATCTGTTACTCATGACTATAGAGCAAGGAACCAATCTGCATCTAAACATGTGACTGATGAACAACTGAATTCCTATGGTGATGTTCACAATTGTTTTGTTAAAAGGTCTATCTTTTACTGACCAGACTTTGGATGGGAAGAAGCCACTCATACAGTTGGGCCTCCCACTCCCCAACAGATGCCTCCACTACCCCAGAAACATCTATTCCAAAGAGTCAGAGGAGCCTTAAGAAAGGTCTAGGCTATGGCGCAGGATACTGTGTGGGAAGGGAGAGCTTGTGTGGGAAGGAAGAGAAAACCAGGAAGAAGCAGCTTGTATGAGCTCTGGATCAAAGCTGTGAAGTGTATGTGTGTGTGTATGTGTGTGTGGTGGAGGAACATGATTTACAAACAGTTCTGTATTAAAACTGTATATTTACTTTCCTGCACAGTATTTATTTTGGGGTGTATTTTTTTCTCTTCTGATGCTCACTTAATTTTCTTCCTGATTTGGATCTCTCACCACTTTTTCATCCCCATTTGGTTCAAATATAGCTGATTTGGTTGCCATTAAAGGTAGCAGATTTTATTAACTTAAGAAAACCCAACAAATACACACACATTTTAAACTGGAAGGGAGCACATAATGGAGAGGCATTCAGGTATGTTAGACTAACATATTTTATTGTGATTGGCTGACGTGAAAGTGAAGGAAGAAGGCTATGCAATGAGAGATGATAGGCTGGCTACTAGTACTCAACTCAAGCAGGAAATAAGGTTGCTTTTCTGTCCAAAAGCTAAATCACAGACTTTCTGTGTCTGTGACAAATATATATTTATCTATAATGTACATTTATATTTATTATAAACTATAGTGTATAATTTTAAAGTGTGTTGTCATTCTGTTACACTGTACAAATTCAGGTGCTTGACTGCAGAATCACCAAACTTGGTGTGTTATTTAATGGTAACAAAACGTAGTAAGATTTTGTCAACTATTTTGGGTAGTTCCTGAACAAACTCTGCGGATTTCTGTCCCCCCCCCCCTTTTTTCTGTAGAATGCACATTTGCTAATGCACATTTCACATTAGACTTGCGTAGATATCCCAAACATTTTTGTACAAGTTCAGAACCAATGGGCAAATTCTAGTCTTTTTTTTTTTAAGAAAAACTACTCTTTTGGCTGTACCACTCAAATGTTTAATAAAAATCATAAGTGAAATCATCAGCATCAACCTGGGTGACACTGGTTAATTTTCTAGTACTCAATAAGACTATTATGGTTACAACTGAGATGCAGATGGTTCTAAGTTTCTAGGATTTTCTGTTTTGTATTTCTCTTAATTTTTGTTGTTGTTCTAAGAACAGCAAGGCAAATTTTCAGTACCAAAGGGGAGGAAAAAAGTGTCATCACATCTCTAAAGTTTAGCAAAGTGGAAAGAGTTAACAGATACAAGTAACCAAGACCCAGTTAAAATGCATTATTTTGCTTCAGCATTAAGCATCTAAATGAACATCACCATTCAATTGTGTTCTGGGCAACCACCCAAATTCGTCTTTGCAATAGTTGATTTTGAAACATTACAGTCAATCATATCTTCTCAATTTGTTCTTCTTTAAGGCTTTAGGCATCCTTCTGGTTTCCATTTCTTGTTTGGAAGCCTTGAGTCATCCATTTTGGCAACATGTCCAACCCAAATCAGTTATTTTCTCCAAATTATATTGAAATTGGGATCTTGCTTAGTTTGTTGTTTTCCTCCCCTGTCTCTCACATAATTTTCCCTTTAAGGATCAAATACGAAACTGATTGAAGGCATGCATATAATACCCTCTTTCTTCAGTTGCTGTCAAATGTAAGCCTGTTACCCACATAGTTTTGTAATTGAAACAATGACAGAAAGTACCTTTAGGGCCCTGTTCACTTGCTTTGCATGAATTAGGGGTCCATATAATTTAGATGAGTTACAGAACCCTGCCAATGAAGATGCACAGAATGTTCAGTGTGATATATACCATGTTACTGGCACCGCTAAGCTTTCTGAGTTAGTCAAAGTGGAGATAAGTGTTCCTAAAATGTATATAGTGCAACATAGTACAAAGTGTATAACTGAGCAAACGAGAAGAGTACTTCTCTTCCCAATTTAATTTTTTTGAATAAACCAGAAAGCTTGAGTGGGTTACTTATGCATATTTCTTCATTCCACTGCATATCCATGAATGTTTCTCTCCCTTCCTCTCTCCCTCACAAAAGGATCGTGAATCAGAATAAAGTATATACTGCTATTGCTATTATTATTATTTCATTCTTTAAGTGGATCTCAGCTACTTCCACAGAAAAGATCATTAAGAGTACTATAAGGAAAATAGACACACAAACAGATATAAGTATTGTTCTTCATTCCCCTTGTGCATCTTTATACCACAAGCTCAAAGAGGCTTGTGAATATCCAGAAAATTTAAACAACTTAACATTTGCACAACTGCAGAAAGCTTTCTCAGAGCTAAGATTAAATATGATGGATACCATCTATAGAGATGGGAGGTATAGGAGTATTCCAACAAAGAACCCTTACGTGCGGGCAGCTGCCTGGAGCCAGGGGATCTCATTCACTATATATTGTATTGTCCCCTATACAATGGCCCAAGAGAATGATTTGTGACTCCCCTAGTTGGAAATAGTTTTTGTCAGAGCCCTCAGGAGGTGGGTTTTTTTATCTACTAGCGGACATAGATAAATATGTGACTTGGCGAGTTGCTTTGTTTGCCACAGTTGCTAAAAAAATTAGAAAGAAATATTTAGCTGAGATAGCCATAAATTGTAAAGGAGACAAGTATATCTAATAATTGATTATAGTCATTCTATTCGTACATATTACTCTGAAATTTTTCTACCAAATTTTGTGAAATGTTTTACGATTATATGCTTGAGGTATGACGTCTATGATTTAGTATGTACTAAATATGTTATATTTTTCTTCGTTTTTCTTTTTGTTGAAATGGTAGTATTGTCATATGCAATGGCCATTGGTTAAAAGCAATAAATAAAATCAGTGACTCCATTCTTTAAGCTAGTTGTTTAGTAAATTTTTTAAAAGGGTTATTTCTCTCTATACTGAAAATATTGATTTAGGATTTTTTTTAATGAACTAGCATGACTACCAATACTACTATTACTATTTCTACTATTATTACCAACATCTATTGCTGCTACTACTAATTACTACTACTATTACAAGTATACCTGGATTTTGGAGAAAACTATTGGATACGGTATCTAAGGTAAACGTAACTGCTTTAACAGATGTGAAAAATATCCTCGTACAAGGGAACCTGATATTATATACTGGCAGATATACACTGCCAATATATAATATCAAGGAAATGGGAAAGTACTTTTTGGTCCCTCTTTGATCTGTACTTTGTGTAACATCAGTAAGTAAACCATAATTTAATGGTGCCACATAATTTCACTACTACAATGGATATACTTTAAATCACACAGCCCAGAATGCCCCCCTATCCAATGAACCACATGTGTGTTTGGGGGTCCATAGCTGGAAGGCACAGGCCAATCCATAGCTGGCCATAGGGACTCCCCATCTGCAAATGCTACATTCAGATGTTGACTGCAGCCTATATAAATCAGATGTTATTTAAAATAAAAATCATTGTCTGCTGTATGCGGTTTCATCCCATTTCAGTTATTACTAGCCGCATGTGAGCCAAGTTGAGTATGCATGAATTTACACATATTCATTTTAGAAATTTATAAGCAAAGGGATTATGGTGAAAATGAATGTAATCCTAACCTTAAGACCATAAACAGAGCTCTACAGTGTGAACAAAATTTAGCTGCAAAACTCTAAAATAAAGTATACAAAATACATCTTGAGAAGTTAATCAAACACAGTCTATCGCAGACCTAATGTTTGAAGGTTCATGTTTTTTACTGTTTGTATGTTTCAATGCCTCCAGTTATAATTCTCTGAGTTGGGGGTATTCCATATTGTCAGATATGGAGCTATCCCGACTCATTGCAGGAAGTTGAAGTAGATGGCTGAGAGTACATGGCAGTGTATCATTTAGAGCTGAAATGGATTTGCTTCCCAACATTCAGTGCAATATACCCCTTGCTAATTTTATGTTGCATATTTTGCAGATGCTCTATGATTACCAAGCAGGCACTGAGCTTATGGTATCTATTTTGACATCCTGTAATATTTTATTCTTTTAAAGTTATTAATTTTTTATATAATGAACACTATCTGACTTCAGGCATAGAATGACATTAGCATTTAACGATATTTAAAACCTAACATATACAGTGATTTCTAGTCCTTTATCACACTAAACTGACATAGTGCTATATTCTATTTCAACTGCCAGGGCAACACTCTACGGAATCCTGGGATCTGCAGTTTGGGGAGGGGCATCCAGAACCCTCAGCCAGAGAGTTTCTAAGCCTCGCTAAACTACAAACCCCAGGATTCCATGGGATGCTGCCATGGCAGTTAAAGTGGAATATACTGCTGTAACAGTGTAGTGTGGTAATGTGGGCAATTTAACACTTTGACACTTGGCAAAGAGCAAATAGCATTTGACAATATATTCGAGTCAACAGGTTATGAGATTTGATATGGAATATGCGTGTCCACTCAATCAAGAGACAAACCTAATTTCACTTTAATTGCAAGGTAAAACTTCACATTTAGAAAGCAAATTTTTATTTTGTATTTAAAATTTCTTATTTCAAATTTAAGCGGCAAGATTGGAAATCCTGATGAATTTCAAATATCTGTGAATATTTGTTTTGAATTTGTTGTGATCCTATGAACATGTATTAAAGCTGCATTCTAAAATATGAGTGTGTCATTTTAATTAATATTCATGCTGCAGTCTGCTCCTTTAGAAGAAAGAGTGCTCAAATCAAAGTCACAATAAGAAACTCCAAACAGAAAAAAACATACACAATGCAAAAGAGGAATCGTTTCAGACTGGGAGAATGTTAACGAAACATATTTTTAGATTACTTTTGAAGATTCCAGCATAGAACTGGCTCAGGAATCACCGGGCTGGCCAACAAACTGATGAATAGTCAGCATCAATCTAATTTATTCAGAATGACACTCATTGCCATATTTACAGCATATGGGTCAGATTAAGCAGTAGTTGTGTGCCATCATCCATGTGACTTTGTTTTTCTTGCAGAGAATCAAGCCTCCCTTCCAGAGTTATTAACCACCCCTCAATCTCTTGCTCAAAACCCTTGCTAATTTTTGGCCGCCTGTCCTGTACATGACACACCTATAAATAAACCCAGGAAGAGAAGGAAAGACAAAGAAAGCTGTCCGTTCTTCAGCAACAGAAAGCGATACTGGAAACAACTGCTCTCCTCGCTCACCCACCCGTTCCATTTACAAAGTGAATTTTAATTGTATTCCCTCTCCATGCAACTTGCAATACTTTCTACGCTCTTTGACTGAAGTAAATGTATTTTATTAGGTCTAGAGGGAAAATACTTCTTATGACCTCAACTGTGTACTTTTCAGCATACGCAAAGTATTCATTAGTGGTTCGGATATCCACAGTTTGTTCAGAATTTTAGTGTAGAGATTTTTTTTTCTTTCCTGCTCTTTCAACTCAAGAAAATAAAATGGCAACAAATATACTGGGCTTGTAGCAGATAAATATTTAAGTAAATGCACCTAGGTCTCAGAGCAGCTATAAAGCAAAGAGCTACGCAGAATTACCACCTGTATTAGGCAGTGATAGAACTGAACTCTATCATCTTCATTTACTGTGAGCGCTATAGGCCAACACATCTGTGAGCTTGCCAACCACTGCTTAAGAAAACAGCCAAGTTCTCCTATTCCCCCAGCTGAGATAGCAGATGGAGTCAGAATGGAATCTGACAGCAAACAGGTTAAGAAAAGGGGAATCTGGCAGGCCTGGGGCAGACCCATAGCAGAACCTGGTATAGGACAGAGAGAGCAAAAGCAAAATGCAAGACTTTAAGTGAAGCTCGTCAGAATCTAGAGTTTTCTTTCTGCTCCACCCCAGTCCACCAGCTCCGCTAGTGATTTGATATACAGAGCTCGAAAATGTTAATTTTTGGACTACAACCCCCCAAAATCTAGCCAGCAAGGATTCTGGGAATTATAATCTATTATTATTATTGTTATTGTTATTACCACTACTACTACTACCACCACCACCACTACTACTAGTACTATTACTACTATTATTATTACATTTTCATATGGAATCTTCTTGAAATATACATTTTGGCCTCCTTTTGGCTCTCAGAAAGTGACTGATATATTTTTGCTACACCATGCCTTTGGGGATTATATTCGTTTTCTGCTGTGGTATTGAAGCATTTGTTTATTAAGTTATATTTGTATGATATTTTATTGTGATTGTTCATCTTACTGATCCCAAATTGAAAGTAAACTATACAATATAAATTACTCGAGAAAAAAATACTGGAGCATACATTCACTGAAAAATCTATGTATGCTGCCTTACCTTTCCAGTCTGACACACACTAATAGACACATCTACTTGGCTACAACTGTCCCTCTGTTTGCAGTAGGAAAAAACATTCAGGCATGCCAAAACAAATTTGCCTAAAGCTTTGCCTAAAGCTTCTTGAACAGTAAAATTCCTCTTTCTGTCTTAGATTGTCAGAATTGGCTTGTATGTTCAGGTATGCATTTTTTTAACTTTTGAAACACTGGAATAAAAATTAGTGAAAGTCTTTCTTTCTACCCATTTGCTAAGAAAGCTGCCTTAGAATAACAGGTACAGCAGGAAGTAGTCCATAGTTAAACACTATGCCACACCTAAGCCTACTTAAGTTGACAAATGTTAGAAAAAGTATTTAGAATTTTTGTTCTGTGAAAGGGTACAGTAGCATTTTGTCTTTTTCTCTGATGCCATAAATAGTGAACCTCTGCAATTATATGCTGAGTGTGTATTAGTTGCTAGACACCTTAGCAGCAGATATGTTATGACTAAAGGATAGAGAATTAAACTGTCTCCTATCATTACAGAATAATGCCTAAGGACAGGAAAGTTTTCACTGCAGATACACACACTCTCATTAGTTGAACTCTAATATTTTGAAACCAGACTTCTGCTTGTAAAATCGCACTTTCCTCTTCTCTCTTCTTTCCCTGAAAATTGGTTTCAGAGAGTCCCCTGAACTTCTGGAGAAGATTTTTGTAGGCAGGGAGGGGTTTGTTCCACTGATGAAAGTGTTTGGTTGGTAGGAATGTCCAGCAAGGTGCATACCCAATGGAAACATGTATAAATTTCTGAGCCAGCACATCCACCTACACTCCCTATGGAAACCTATTGGTTACATGAAAAAAAAAAAAATCAGGAGTGGCCATGTTGGCTGTGCAGCAAAATGCAACAAAATCTAATATGTACAAGCAGCAATACTTTTGGTGGTGATGATAGTGATGATGTTAGAGTCACAGACTTACATTCTGTGTGAGATATTTTTTTTTTGAGATATTGTTAGTTAAGATAGTATTGAGGGACTTCACAACAGGCAAAGGCTATTGCCCTTATTGGCTGTCAGGACTAGAGAAAAAGAGCAATAAACGAAAAGTAATAAAATTTGACTCCACTGCAAACAGAAAAGCAACTTCTTTCTCGAGACCCAGATGCCCCTGTCCTGTGTGAAGCTACCCGCTCCTTTCTTAGGCAAAGAACATGTAATTTCTCAAAATCTGTATGTACTGTTACATCTGGAAAAACTTTTAGGTGCTGTACAGGTAACACTTGTCAAACTATAGTCCCAAGCTGTGGTGCAATAAAAGAGTTTTACCTTTGCTGGAGGTGGCCAATAAGGGGAGTGGCCTCTGCATGCACTGAAATCCCTCAATACCATCTTAATCAACATCTCAGAATGTAGGCCTGTGACTCTAACATAATCATCATTTTTTCTACTAAATGATTTTTAACACCTGTGCCTGATGAAGAAGCCAGTGAAATTTCAAAAGCTTGCAAAAGGTATTTATGCTTTGGAGTTGGCCCCAAAAAGGTATTACTCTTTCTGAATTTTGCATTTTGTCATATTCTCTTGATTACATGTATTTCTCCCATCTAATCAAAAAGATATTAAAGTCTATTATGCCTATTTTTGATGCTTCTTTGACCACATAATTTACTTTTGCCGTTAATGGTCTCTGGATTACTGGTCCCCAATTCGCAGTTCAAGCCAATAATCTCACTGTCTCAACACACACACTTCTAGGCAAATATAACTGCAGGTGCAAGACAACTGCCTGAAATGATTTGCATGTTCACAGAAGCGAGTATAAAGTATTTACATGTATGGTGGGGTAATCTTGTTCCATTTTTCTTGTTTACAAACTCACATGTTCTCTGTATTTGCTTATATCTGAATTATGATCTTTTGGCTCCATGCCCAACGTCACTGAATGTAGGCTACTTACTGATTCAAACCTGGATTCTCCCTCTTGCCCCCACCTACTGCCAAATATTTCATGCACAGCTTCTCAGTGAAGTGGAAAGTTCAAGGACTTCTTCAAGATTAAAATTCTCTTTCAAGGAAAAAAAATAATAAAATGGTACCGATTGTCTTGTGTGATGGCTGTGCATGTTTCTTTCATTGATGCATTGTCCCTATGTATAACTGACAGCTCCATGCAAGGAAGGATACTCTACTGGCTCTACTCCCTTAATGTCTCTGCATTTAGTATTGACGTCTGCCATGGATTGTCTACTAATGAGTAGCTGAGGTGTGCACAGATGCTCCATGGGCTCAGGACCCTCAATCATACAGGTCCCCAATCACGCAGAGTGCCTCTGCATTTTCTGCTGCTTACATGTAGGCACACTGTTGTAGATGTCATTGTTGCGTACCTTCCTGTCATTTCTCACTTTTGATGACTCTAAGGCAATCTTGTTCCAGGATTTTCTTGGCAAGATTGAACAGATGGGATTTGCCACTGCCTTCCTCTGAGGCTGAGAGAGTGTGACTTGTCCAAGGTCATCTACTGGGTTTCCATGGCTGGGTGGGGATTCAAATCCTGGTCTCCCTAAGTGCATCTCCAATACTCAGAGTACTACACCATGCCGGCTTCTGCTTCTATATAAAAATCTTTTCTTTTCTTTTCTTTTGCTTTTGTTCTCATCAGGGATTCAATTAGTGTTAGGGAGAGAACAGAATAATTGCTTGCTTCTATTGTCAAAAGAAGAACAGCCATGCTTTTCTTTTTGATGCAACTGGAGAAATCTTTTGCATCAAGCATGGTCTAACCCTGCCTTCTCCAGCCAGGTGCTCTCCAGATGTGCTGAACTGCAACTTCCTTTAGAGCTACTGCAATGGAACTTTGCGTTTCAACACATCTGGAAGGCACTAGATAGGAGAAGACTGATTTAAACTACTGGAGTCTGGAAACCCTCCAGCCATTTTAAAACACTTACAAAATGCATGGCAATCTTGCATAGCAAGTCACACTCTCTCAGCCTCAGAGGAAGGCAAAGGCAAACCCTCTCTGAACAAACCTTGCCAAGAAAACCCCGGTCCACTCTAGGGTCACCATAATGAGAAACAACTTGAATGCATACAACAACAACGATATTGACTTAGTGCAAACCTCAATGGCACTGCAAATAATCCTATCTCTTACACGACTAGCCACCATGTCTCTTAAACCATCAAGCACAGAAGTCCCTTTCCCTGTTCTTTTAATCAAGAAGTGTCCATCTAGCTTAGCAGTGACACACATACTATGTAATGTGACAGTCCTCCTAGATTTTATTTTTTCAACATCCTGCTTTTCTTTGAACAGTGAACTTGCCTCAGCAAGTTTAGATCCCTTTTTGAAATGTTTTCTTTATCTGTGCTTCTTCTGAACAGTCAAAATACTCCAGCTCTAGCTATAAAAAACTGCTATATTGGGATGCAGGAAAATGATGTCAACAAATCTGAAGTATGCAGCAGGATGGTTGTTGTTATTGTTCCAGATTTCTTCAAAACAAACCAATAGTCAAAAGGCTTTTTGGCTCACATCCAAAATAACAGTAGATATTTTTTAATAAAATAAAGAATAAAGGAAAATATTAGTCAACTTGCTTGCAAATTGACTTTTCTTTTGAACTAGATTATAATCAGGTTTTTGCAACGTACGGTGGTTCCACAAGCTGGTTGCAACCATTTGGCATCATTAGAAGGCCATTGTGAAGCCAATACAAATAGCAGCTCATTGGGCATGACTAAATCATTATCTGTCTTTAAGCAGCAGAGATCCAGAGATACAGAACAAACAGGCTTCTCTGCAGACTGCAAAAACACTTTCCCATACCTTTGCCAAGGAAAAAGACACTTGAGACAAAATTTTCTTCCAGGCCATAAACATCTAATTTACTTTTTTACCCTAGCCTAATGGCTCATAGGGAGTTACTATACAGTATAGTTATAGTAATCTCCTTGCTTTCTGTATCCTCCCAGCACACTTATGAGATAGATTAGGTTGTGAAGAAGAGACCAGTCCAAGGACAACCTTATAACAGAGCCAGGACCTGAACTGGCTGTTTCTTCTTCTCTTAATCACATCAACATAATGCCCGCATTTCTTCCAATGAAAACTTAACCAAGTCTGAACCTGAGTTCTTCCACTGGCATTCTTTTGGATGTGCTTAGTTTCCTCAGGTTCAAACTGTTATGAGGTTACTGCATTTATGAAATAGAATTTCAGCATTTTAGTGCTGAATACAGCACTAAATACAGCTGAATAGTGTGATGAATACAAGTTGAGCCTTCCTTATCAAGAAATCCGAAATCCAAAAACTTTCCAAAAACCTCCAAAAGTTTTTGCTGTCAGCTGCCTGCTTCTGCCTCCGAGGCAGAGGCTGTGGCACTCCTGCTTATTTATTTCTCAGATCTTCAGTCTCTCTTTCTGCTGTCAGCTTCCACCTCTAAGGCAGTTGCTGCGGTGCACCAACTCATTCTTCTCTCAGATCTGAGCAGCACTGCAGCTGTTGCCTCAAAGGCGGAAGCAGGCAACTGACAGGAAAAAACAGAGACTGAGGATCTGTGAAATGGTGAGAGGTGTAGATCCATGCTGAGCCCTGAATTTGCATTCTCACCATTTCACAGATCCTCGGTCTCCTTCCAGCCTTGTGTCTCATATACAAGACAAATACTGAATGAACAAGACACAAAGCTATCCCAGAAATGTACTGTATTCCAAAATCAGACATATAGAATACTTCTGGTCCCAAGCATTTTGGATAAGGGATGCTCAATCTATACTAGGAAAGTGTGATGTGTCTGCAATGGAAAAAGGAAGAAGCTAGAAAACTTCCATAATAATTAACATCAGAGTTGCACAAATGTAATCTTCTGGAAAAGGTCTCACAAGACTACTAGAAAAAAGAGGAGTGTGCTCTGGAAAGGAACACATAAAATAATTTATCTTTTGAGAACCAGAAAAAAGGCTCATTATTTTGCAAAAAGAGAAGTAAAAATGAATTCCCCTTCAAATATTGGTTAAGGACAAAGTGTGTTGAAATGTACCGTGAGGATGCACTGCTAGCCCCACTTCACAATGCACATCTTCTTTTGGTCCTGCCCTAATTGACCATGTGTTAGTACAGCCACCTGTGGAGAGCAAATCTGTACAGATTATATTCTGTATATAGAGTTTTCCTCACTTCCCAAAACCCTGTATAATCAGGGCTCCAAAACCCACAGAAACACCCAAAAGGTAATCACACTGCCAGAGACCTTTAGGAGGTACAATTATCACTATTTGCACTGTTTCAGGCCACCTGGTATCCTGTCCCCCATGTCTGGAAGAAAAAAAATTGTACCCCGTTATGAACAGAAATCACTTCCTGCTTCATAAAATTAACATAGCTGTGGTCTGTGAAAAATCTGGAGGGTCCAAAAATGACCTTCTGTCATTCTGTGCTTCCCTAGCCTATACCTGTCCCAGTTTGGCAGGCACACTCCTAATTAACTCTCTGTCCTCCCACTTTATCAGCTGTTTTTAAAATATCCCAGCTTTTCTACTCCCCACCCATTTTCCCCCTTTCTCCTCAGCACATCCCTCAAATTACTTCAGTTGCTGCAACTAGAGTTCAAAGTGCAAAAGCGGTTTGCACTCAATTTACTCAGCAGTGTGGTGAGCAGGGGAGGCAGCAAAATGTTGCCCTTCCCAGCAGGCTCAGGCAAAAGCAAACCACAGCAGCCTCTCCCAGCTCCTGTGTCCCCCCTCCTTTCCTATCTTGACCACATTCTGCGTTCTGACATTGCTTGGCCACATGTGTCCCAGGCTCCACCTGTGAAATTTCAGAGGGTATGTGCTTCTCACCTGTGTTCATGCTTATAGAGTTACCCTGCTAATTCCACCTCTCCTAAAGCCTCACTCCTCTGAAAGGAGATGTGATAACTTCGGAGAACTGTGGCCAGAAGCTGACCTCACGCTCTACTTCTTTCATATGCAAGTTAAAGTAAAGTTGGGATTGGGCAGAACTGCATTTAGCAAGCACTTTGACAGCTCACTGAGTCCACAAGGCAGGATCCATTGACTCTCAAAGTGCTGGCTCAGTGGGCCTGTTGAACGAGCCTATCTCGGCTCCCACCTTCCTTTATCCACGCTGAAGCCCTCCCAACATGCTAGCTGAGTTCAGCTTGCCTTCCGCTTCCCTCCTCCATAAAGTAAGGGTTTCATTAGCTCTAAAAGCATCAAGTCAGTATGCCTGGCTTCAGTTGTCCCATATGCTCTCTGTGTGACAAAGGTGAGCAGGGAGCAAAGTCGGAGCTCCACCTGAAGCACCACCAGAAACTCCAGGCCAAACTTCTGGCCAAGGAGGAAGCGAGAGCAGGGTGTGCGGCATGTCCATGCCCCTGGACATCATCCTGCCTCCAAACACCCTACATTCACTGGCACTCCAGCCAAAGTCAATGTGCAGATGGCCTCCTATCATGATCCGTTTCCCAATCCCTGGCGTACATGACAAAGTAATACTTTTAAAATAGCCATGTTTTTCTTAAAAGAAAAAAGTCACCATCACTAAAACTTTTTTAAAAAAAAAACATGGGTGGATGTCACCAAATGCTACATCAGTGTATGTTGTATAATAGTATAACTCTCAGGCCATTTCTGCACTACACTGTTATAGTGCTATTATTCCACTTCCAACATCCTATGGAATCCTGGAGTTTGCAGTTTAAGTAGCGGCATTTAGAATTCTTGACCAGAGAGCTCTTTGTGGAATAATAGCACTATAACAGTGGAATAGTGGAATAATACCACTATAACAATGTAGGGCAGAAATGGCCTCAGAGTCCTAGCATAGTAAGTGGTAGTCCAAAAAAGTTACTTTTCCAGACTCTGTAATACTCATACATCTAGGGATTTGGCTAGTCTGTCCTGGAAACATTAATATCTTTCCATATAAAATCATTACAAAAGTGGCTACAAAAAAAATTGGAAGCTTTGAAGAGTTCATATGAATCAATCCAAATGAATACCCGGAACTGCAAGTTAGGCGGACTATAAATGCTACACAGGAAGCTACAAAAGCTTCCAATTGATTCAAGGGCAAAGAATTCACAGGGCATCTTTTCCCATTGGGAATTGGGTTGATGACATTTCAATTCCAGGGTTGACGGCATTTCCCTGTTGCCTCTCTTGTATATTCTCTCTTCTTTGGGTAAGAAGAACTTTTGGGGAGTAGTGAGCCATAAAGTTTGGGTGCAAGCCTGTTTGAGGGGAATTTATTGCCACTTCAACTGATTTTGTTCCCACTTCATTTTGAAAACCCATCCCTTTGATTATTTGCCACATTTTGATTTCTAACTCCTGTTCGTCAACCAGGCAAATGGAAGAACAGACTGGACCCCTTTCTTCTCAGTAGGTGAGCCATCTCCCCCTGCCACCACCACCACCAGCAGCAAAGTAAACACTGGAAACTGGAGGTTGTTAGAGGATGAAAAATGAAACCCTTCTTGTACACTTAGTTTATATTACTGTTTGATTAACTCCCATTTTCTAAAACTGTTTTAGCCTCTAGGTACATAATTTTCATACTATTCAACTGTTTAGTCAAATGGTATTAAGTCACAGTAAATCAAACATATAACCTCTACTCAGAGTTCCTGGATCACGTTGAGTTTTAGTATTTCATTTATTCACTCACTCATTCATTCTGTCAATTACATTTTTACCCACTAAGTGGCTTGGCACAATGCCCTTGTTCTCTCAGCTCCCCATTTGATCCTCACAATAACCTTATGAGGTAGGTTAGAAAATAACTACTCCAGCCTGATTGGTTTCTGGTGAGGCAGTAATGCCTTGTGATAACATGATACAAGGAAGTTGTTGTTGGCCCTGGCTGCCTGCAGTACATATGTTCGCACACGTTACAGGGAACACTGAGTGAAGCCTGTTAAAAGTGGAAGCATTTGTCAAATAAAACTTGTTAGATATTAAGGTGTCACAAGACTCTTTCTGGTTTTTGGTGCAACTGACTAATATGACTAACCCCCTAGAAATGACTGAACACAGTATATTATAGATACATGCCTCTATGATGAATCCCCTCTGCAGGCTGGTCCCACAGTTTCAGCCCTTGGGCTCCTGTCAGTCACCTTTCCCCTTTTGCTCTCAAAATCCTACTCTGGATGGGGTACATGAGCCCCAAGGTAATTCCTATGTAGTCAAGTGGATGCATTGTTCAATGGGTTCCCTGTGGTAAGTGTGACCAGACTCTCTATCAAAATTTAATAGGAACAGCCAGATGTAATGTAAATGTAAAAAAAAGAATAAATAACTAGAAGTTTATTACCATACAAATAGATCAAATATTAACTCCTAAACTATTAAATCAGTCACAGCTAGTTCTTCTCCCAGCTGACTGTCATATCTCCATTACAGTTTTTCCCTATTTCCATGCCATCTTCCTCCTGCCTCTCTGCAATTTTTCCCCATCTTCCTTCTGTCAGACACAAGCCTCAGTTTTGTATTCTTTCTTTCCCATAGGCCCCGCTTCACAGCATTTCCTGAGCTGTGATTGGCCGGCACCAACAAAGTTTTCTCAGCTCCTCCCTTCACAGCCCCCTATATGCTATGTATACACAATGGATGAAGTGACTTTAAAACCCAGAGCTCAGACTGGGTTGGCACAGGGAGAGGATGCCTGGATTTCTCTTTTGTTATGCTCCCCATTTATTGAAGCCACTGATCATGTTCAGACATTGCTGCTTCCTTTCCAAATCTGAGGAAGTATCAAAAGCAAGAACCTATAATCATAAGAATACTGTATTTGCTGGCATATAAGATTCACTTTCTTCCCAAAAAAAATACTGCTTGAAAATGAGGTGCGTCTTATATGCCAGTGTGTCTTATATGTCAGCA
Source organism: Cyclura pinguis (assembly GCA_030412105.1). NCBI lineage: Eukaryota > Metazoa > Chordata > Lepidosauria > Squamata > Iguanidae > Cyclura > Cyclura pinguis. The sequence continues at coordinate 344,725,205 of CM059599.1, forward strand.
AATAGTATTTGCCACTGTATAAATGGGAAGTATCTTATACACAGGTGTGTCTTATACACTGGCAAATATGGTATATTTGTTACGCTCTGGAAACCAGCCAAACTGTACTTCAGAGAAGTATTTAACCTAAAAGAACTTAAGTAATATCATTGCATGTTGAGATAGAATATTAGTTTCCTATCAGCAATATTCAGATTTCTGTTAGAACAATATCAATGTATTCTTACCAAAGAAACTGGTGTAAGATATATCTTGTCTATACATGCACAAAGACACACACCGATACACAAGCGCCAGTGTGCTGCAGTATGAATGTTGGACTACAATCTTGGAAATCAGGGTTCAATTCCCCACTCAGCCAAAGAAACCTACTGGGTGACTTTGGGCGTGTCACACATTCTCAGCCCCAGAAAACCCTGCAACAGGGTTACTATAAGTCGGAAACAACTTGAAGGCACACAAGAACAAATACACACACACACATTTTTATCCTCAATTTACTTTAGGAAGATAGATTCTTTTTCACAGACAGTTTACACTAAAGTTCCAATGAAAGAGATTTCTCCTAAACATCAGGAAGAACCTCCTGACAGTAAGAGGCATTTGCCAGTGGAATATGCTGGTGGAGTCACTTTCTTTGGAGTTTTTAAAATAGAGGCTGGATGGCCATTTGCTGAGGGTGCTTTGAATGTGTGTTCCTTCAAGGAATGGGTTGGACTTGATGGCCTTTGTGGTCTCTTCCAACTCTATGAGATTATGAATGTTTGGGGTTGAGAATGGTTGATATTTTTAATGAAAAAGGCAGATTTTGAGAAAATGAAAATGTTCACAGAAGCCTAACAGAAGTTAGCATTTTTGTGCTTGTTTGCCAGTTCTTCCAGTAGTTGTTCTGTTGCCATGAAAAACAAAACAAAACAAAACAACAAAGAACAGTTTCTTCTTGCATAGTCCTAGCCAACTAGGAATCACACAGAGACAGTCATAAAAGCATAGAACAATGTAGTTGCATGGTGAAGTAGTCGTGAGCAAATAAAAATCTCAAATTGCCTTTGGAAAGATGTTGATGCAATTTAGATATAATGGGTAATGTCTTGCCATGCTGCACTGGGAAACTGATTGTTTGCCAACGCAGTGCAGCATGACAGGGAGTATTTGCATCATCATCTAGCAATGGTCTGATACATTCTCTGGTTGTCAGAAAACACCTTTTTTTGACTAAGCTCTACTTTAGATTATCCATAGTTTACTTTACCTTAGATCACCACCACCATCATCATCATTGTGATCACCATCATCATTAACATCTTATCTTTTTTGCAGTTCAGGGCTCAAGGTGGCGTACAACAGTTAAAACAAACATAGCTAAAGATTTACAGAACATAAAAAAGTAAAAATGTAACTCAACTATACAGAAAGTAAATTAAAATTAAAAAGAAAACAATTAAATAAACAATCCAGTAAATTATGCAAGGCCCCTTTCTCCTAAGTAATCAGTCCTCAAAGACCTGCTGAAACAAAAAGGTCTTCATCTGCCTGCAGAAAGATAGCAACAGAAGGGAGTTCCCGATCCTTGGAGAAGCACCAAATGCGTGTCCCACATTCTCGCCAGAGGTAACTTTGGGGTATTCAGATGGACAGAAGGCCCTCCCTAGAAGACCTCAAGCAACCAACAGGTTCTTATGGGAGAATGCAGTCCTTCAGATAACCTGGATCATAGCCAGCACTTCATAGGTCCTAACCAACACTTTGAATTGTGTCTGGAAACAGACCAGGAGCCAGTGGGGCTGTACTGAACCAGGGAGTTGTGTATGGAACCGAAATGGTTTTCTTCATCTGAAGACGGCTATTTATTTATTTAAAATATTTCTATCCTATCCTATGTCACAGGATCTCAGGGCAGCAGTTTAAATTAGTTTAACCAGTAAGTTAAAACCACTTTAAACCATTTAAATAACTGAAAAGAAATTAAAAATAAATAAAAAGAATAAAAGCATTATTAAATGATTTGACAAGTTTTTAAAACAATTAAAATGACTTAAAATCATTGAACGCCATAGAAAATCGTAACACATGTTTGAATTTGGGTAAACTCAATTAAGCACCAGAGGCTTGAATAAAGAGACATGTTTTACTTGATACCTGACAGAAGTCAGCATCAGTGCTTCTAAGGGCAAGGTATTTCATAACCTGGACACCATTGCAGAGAAGGCTTTCTCCCATGTCCTTCTACAGTATATTGTCCCTCCACCATCACCGCTGTTGGGACACAGAGAAGGTCCCCCCTGCAGATCTAGAGAGAGATACTCTTTCAAATATCAAGGTCCCAAGCCATTTAGGGCTTTGAATGTTGTCACCAGCCTGGAAGTGTATTGGTAGCCATGCAAATGTTTGAAGGTAACACTGGTAAATGAAATGGATGGGGAATAAAATACAGCTTTTGGGGCACTTTGAGCAGTTAAACATGGTAGGAAGCTGGGCATTCTTTCAACTTCACAATTTTAAAGAAAGAAATTCCTTCCCAATTATGCCTGGCAGGTTACTGGGGGCACAATGGAAGGGAGGAAGAGCAAGGGGATGGCAGCAACAGTGCTGTCATTGTACTGGGAAAAAACACCATGGAAGAATAAGACGGGTGTAGATTGGCTGACACAGGGAGGGAAAACCACTGTGTGTGGGTTGGTTGGCAAACAAATAGATATTGTGGTGAGTTGGCTGGCAGAGAGAGAGACAGAGAAAGAGAGAGAAGAGGAGACTGGGCACAAGAGCTGTGAGATGGGGAATGAGTTGGTTGGTAAGTGAATGGATTGAAAGCTGACGTCTGCGACAGTCTATATGGTATACTGGAATGGAGAAAATATATTTAGATGGGATCTTGCTCTTAATGTGGCATGATTTGGGATTTTTAATTAATTCTGATGAGCTTTATACAAATTAATCATCCCACTTTCTGTGAAATGGGTTCTTTTAGCTGAGAAAGCAAAAGAATGATTCCCTATTATAGGGCACAGACTCAATTTTCCCTTCACTCTGGATCATGGAAATCGTCCTTTAGACTCACCTGGTTTCTATGAAATAGAGATTTGCTTGTGCCATGAGGGGTCAAAAGTGTGATTTGCACTTTGGGGCTTGCAACCTTTTTTTTCTTTCAACAATGACTTGTTTTTCTGAATCATTCATTTGCCCTCCTCTGGCACCCAACTTGTGATTGTTTCCTCACTTTACTGCAATTCCTCAAAGTTCCAAAGATGCCTGTACTCTCAGAGTCTGGGCTGTCCCAGTTTACTTTGACTGTTCTCCAAATTTCATACCAGGGTCTACTCAATTTCTGTTTGAGATGCCAGATCCTGAAAGTGGGGTCTTTTCCACGGAAAGCATGTACTCTAGCATTGACCTATAGTCCTTCCCAACTCCCAGCCCTTCAGCCTGCTGTTGCATTCTTCTTTGTTGCCAGTGTTTGCTAGCAGCATGAGAGCAACACTGATTCATAACACTCAGTCCCTATGCCTGCTTCATGCAGCAGTAAAGAAATACCTCTTAGCTTGTCCCTTTCCCAATCTTTCTCACCAAACAAATGCAGGGTGGAAAAACAGACACCCACAAACCCTTAACTAGTATACCAACATTTCATTATGATCAGCAGATAATGATGTGGGGTTTTGAGGCCAATCTCTTGTTAGCTGATGTTTTGTTACCTGTTAGACCATCTGGGGGAAGCACCACTGGGGAACTTCCATCTCCCTGTAGATGATTGCTAAATAACATCCCCATTAATGTGGGAACACTTAAAGCAAAATCTGTCATTAAAAATGAAGAAAACAGATGATTTTTCCACTGTGCCATTTCCCATTGTCATTTGGATGGTAGCCAAATGATGGGCCGTCCCCCCCCCCACTCCCCAAATTACTGATGAATTCAAAGTAAAGCACACTTCATAGTTACCGGAACAAAGATCACTAACTTTGAATGGCTTGAGATAGGTAAACACAGCTGGGGTTTTGACTCAATTAGCAGTAATGCAACCTGCTGCCACACAAGAATCTCTGGTTCAGGTATGACCTCAGGTTTCCCAGCACTCCAGGTGCTGGTAGTCTGTAGGATTTGCTTTCCATGGAAATAATGATCTCTTGGCCAAGACAAGGGTAAGGACTCTCTTTTTCCTGGACATTAAAAAATGAGACACTGGAGCCATAAATGACTTGCACCTTAATCCTAAGCATGGTTATGAGGAAGTAAATTCCGTAAGATCAGTGGGACTTGTAAATATGGTTAGGACTGAGCTGTAACATTGTTTTCTTTATGTCTGATAAACTGTATATTAGCAGTAGATGTTTTCCTTAAGCCACAGTGCTTACCTATATCAAAACTTAATACCCATTCAAGCAACACATACCTAGGCAGAAACTTGGCTTGGTTTTTACTATATCATGAACACATGGTCAGCTCTCCATGAAGTATTCTCCATAAGCAAATGAGGAGAAACCCAAAGTAAATAGAGGAGCTGGGTTCATGGATTTGGTCAGCTACTAACTAGGATTGAAAATATGGCATAAAAGGAACATTAAACAGGCTAGAGGTCTGCTAGTTCAAAGTGATCAGCCAGAGTAGCACAAACATAATTAAGAAACACTGTTTTTGAAATGGATAAACATGAAGAAATGCTCCTGTTTTGATGTGCGGCACCCTCTCCTCTTCCCTGATTCCCTTGGACTCCATTCACTCTGTTCTCACTTGTAGAATACAAGCAAGCTTCAGGAAGGAAGAAGCACGGTGGAGTACTGGTAAATATTGAAGTTTAAGCATTCATCATGAGAGTTCGAAAAGCTGAAGCCCTAAAAAGAATTTTAAAAATGCAGACAGCTGTCTTGATCCATATCAACTCCTGGACCAGCTCTTGACTACGCTTCTGCTCAACCTTAAACAGGCAAGCTCTGCTGAACTGTTAAGCTGTCTAAGCCTGCCTGCTGAAACAGCCTTCTGCTAGCTCTGCACTCCATTGCCTGGCACCAAGCAGCTGGTGGCTGAGACAACTAAGGGTCAAGCAACACATCACATCAAATGCGTAGCATGAGCACCCTGGCTGTTTTTCCTTTACTCAAAAGTAAGTGTGTTGGTGTGTTATCAGGACTGAAGCCACAATGTGGGGAAGGTGGGCTTAGTTTTTTTTCCCTCTGTAGCCTATTGCAACTCACCTAAATAGACCTATCTTTTGCAAAAAGCTTTTTATTTTTTGTAACTGCTGCACAGGGATTGGTCATGTGGAACTGGGAATTAGGGAGGAGGAAGAATTAAACCTCTCTCCCCACAGTGCACACTAATTTTTTGGTCAATTTTTGGCCAAATTTGCTCCCCCAGTAAAAGGATTTATTTAAAAGAATGTGTTATTCCACCTAGATTCACTACTATAATAAAGCATTAAAATAAGTGCAGATAATTTTTATACAAACTGAATATGCTTCTTTTAGTCCAACCATCATCACAGGAACTTTTGGTGGGAACATCTTAGTGATTACTTCCAGGTTCTGGAATTTCTTCCTTGTAGAAGTTAGACCACTTCCCTTCTTGCTGTCTTTTTGGCAGCAGGTAAAGACCTTTTTATTCCAACAGGCTTTGGGGAACTGAATATTTTATAGAAAAAGGACTTTTAAAAGTCCACAGTCTGTGCTGTTCCTATTATTTGCTTTTAAATAGATTTTAAATATTTTTAATTCTATGGACAGTTCATTAGGGATGAAAACAATATTAAGAAATATTTGAACAACGGACAAAAACATGCTTTTTAAATGGCGGGAAACTGATGAGAACAATCCTGGACAGATGATAATCTAAAATTCACATGTGGTTGTTTTGTGCAGAAACAGCTTTTTCTGTACAGGAAACAGTATTTTCTACACATAAAATAATATCTCTTTGGAGAAATATTATTTCCTGTGAGAAAAAGCTGTTCCCTGCACAGAAAATGCTCTAACTGGAGACCTATTCTATCTGCACATAGTTGATCTGCATAGAAAACAGCATTTTCTGCACAGGAAATTCTGTTACCTGTTCAGAAAATGTTGTTTTCTGTTCAAAACAACCAGGGACTGGCAATTGGATTCAGACCAAAAAGTATAAGCTATTGGAGAAAATGGGGCACAGATAGAAATAGTTCATGGAATGTGAAGACATCTAGCAAGTGTTGTCAATCAGGTTTTATTTGGCTAAATGAAAGCAATCTAAGGTGAGTCTTCACAGTTCTTTGCAAAATTCAGATGTGTATATAGTCCTATTCCAGGTTACATCACCAGCATGCAAATAGAGTTGATAGGCAGTTAAGTTACACGTGCATAAAACCACCCTTGAAACCTCGTACACATGTAACTCCACTCCCAAGCATCCACAAATGCAGTGCAAACATTGGTGCATAGACGGTAGCTGTACATAAAGATATTTCCATGCATGTCAGAATTCTGCACTCCTGGAGTTCTGTTGCATGCGGAAGCTTCTGTGAACACCAGTTTACCTGTGAAGTCAAGCTTCTATGCTGTGCATGTGGATACATGGGGGCAGAATGATGGGGCAAATGCAATACTGCCCATGCAGCTGCTTATCCCACTTGCATGATGTTGAAGTGACACTGAATACTACCTTAGCAATCCTTTTTCAACCACTTTCTCTTGTAATGTCCTGAGCATAAACTGTTCACAGAGAAACCAGGAATGAGCTAATGCAAAAGGTCTGGCAACAGAAGTTGTAAAAATTAGTGAATACCTAAGTAATTTTATTACTTGTGTGACTGGTGACACAATATTTTGTTTTCTTTCTTCATAAAGTTCAGGAGTTCAGCACTGATGTAGATGCCCAAGGAAATTTTACAGCTAAGTAAATAAAGCACACAGATAAACTGTTTCTAAAGAGATTCTGAATTCAAGGGAAATGCATAAATAATCAAATTACAGGAATACTCCAACATCCCTCTGTTCACTGCGTTCCATTAATCCAGTGGGTGGGTTTTTTTTTCCCTGAGAATGCCCAAAACACTAAAGGTTAAATTCTGTTCCCACATATTTTCTGATTCTTGCCCTGTATTTCCTATAACCTGGCTTCAAATCAAAGAAAATACTGTATGAGAAATTAGTATACAAGAAAGACAAAACTGATATGAAAAACAACCCTTCTTGGTATTGATGATAATCATTTCTGGTTTTAATTTACTCGTGACTCTTTTGGTTAGGTCGAGTCATACATGACCAAACAGGAAACAAAAATTAACTAAGGAAACATTCTCCCTTTGCATTCTATTATTTGAACTGCACAGCATACCATTCCATTTGAGCTTAATGTGTTTCATAAGAACACAAAGGAAGAAACCCAACATCATGCGGTCAGACCTCTGCTCAGATTTCAGGAGTTACTCTTGCTCTCCTCCCTTCTACAACCCTCACCATACCTACAACTAAGGGGGGAAAAGGGTACATTTGAACTACAACTCCCAGAATACTTCAGCCAGCATGACCAGCGAGTAGCTGTGCTGCTTGGAATATTCTGTGAGCTATAGTCCACAAAAAGTAAATTTTTAATGCTCTGCACACATCTCCCCAAAATCTGATTCAGATGGTAACCCAGTACTTTGGAACAGAGTTAGAAGGCTGCAGAAGTGTGATGGAGGAATCACCTCTCTCCCCATGCACTGAAGGAAATAATTCCATTAGCAAGAGCGGGGAGTGGATTTGTTGTTGCTGCTGTGTGTCTTCAAGTCATTTCTAACTCATGGCAACTCTAAGGCAAATGTATCAGGAGGTTTTCTTGGTAAGATTTATTCAGAGGTTTGCCATTGACTTCTTCTATGGCTGAGAAAGAAGTGTGACTTGCCCAAGATCACCTAGTGGGCTTTGATGGCTGGGCAGGGATTCAGATCTTGGACTCCTAGAGTCCTAATTCAAAATTAAGACCGTAGATAACAGCCTCCACCCCCAATTGTCCTACTGCATCAGAAAAAAGGTTCCTCAATACAAGCCTACATTCAACAGTGGGAAGTCCAAAAGCATTGGGAAGCTCACACGATTGCAACAGTCCTTCTTTGTCTGTTTGAAGTCTTTATACTCTACCCTTTAGCCAAAAAGACCCCAGAGCAGCCTACAAATAATTAATTAAGGTCCTTGCCCTCATGTTTGCAACCTAAATAAAACATGACTTTCCATGGGCAAAAGGCCAAATGTTAAGTTCAGCAGCAGTTAAGCCCTGGTATGAGAGAGGTGGGCCTGGCTAATCAGGGATGTTAGAAAGTTGTCATCATTCCCTGGGTCTAGGAATGCTGGAGGTGTAGTTATCTGTTATTTTTGTCTCTCTCTGGCATAATGGCAATTGCAGTGGTGGTTCATTATCGGCATTTACCAGGTATTTATTATCTGATATTTAACTGGTATTTAGTATCTGGTATTTAGAAACACGTCACTTCTTTCTGTGGAAGCTTTGTTTAGCTTTCTTTGTCCTTTCTTTGTAACCGTACAGGGGTCCTTTCTTTGTAACCATACTTTAAAAATAAAATTGACTTTTAAAAAGAAAAGAAAGAGTTTGACAACCAGCAGGTTAAAGTTTAAAGAACACAAGTGAAAAATGCGTGTTTTTGAGAGCAGAATGGCATTTTCAGCAGTCCCAAAATTGTTCCAGCAAAGGAAAGCCTGTATTACCTATCATGGGCACTCTCTCATGGATGCCTCCAATAGCTATACCAAAGTATGCACAATGTATATTGCAATAGTTCTGATCATCCTGCTAGAATCAAGTGTTAGCTTCTCCCAAATAATCTTCAATAGGCTATAGAAACCTACAGAAACAGTTCATTCTGAGAATATGGTGAGAAAGAAAGAAAAATGAGAATTGTGAGCAAAAACAGCTTTTGAGTGCCAGTTCTAGCACTATGAGAAGCTGTTGCATATATATATATTGAGAAACAAGGTATGGATAAATCTGATGTTTTGGAGCACTCAGAAATGCCTACTCCTTGCTCTAGCACAACAGCTGGTACAACTAATCATACATAAAGCTAAAATTTAAAGCTCAGAATGAAGTTGTGCTTGCTACAGAGGTTCAAATATTAGAAAGGGGCTTTTGGCTATGTTTGGAGAGAGAGGAAAAGCAAGGAAAAGATAGGACCACTGTGTGGAGAACACAGTGAGATGCCAACAGAGGACAAGAGAAGAGACAACTGCTCAACACCTTCTTTGCTTCAGTCTTCCCCTAAAAGGAAAACTGCTCTACATGGTGAAAACAGAACAAAGAATGTAAGGGAACTTCAGGTTCAGGTTTTGTTAACCTGTTCCTTGCTTGGGTCTTCTTTTCCCTCTTTTGAAGATGGAGGCAACATTTTCTTCTCAAATCTCTCCTGTTCTTAAAGAATTTTCAAAAGTTATCAACAGTGGCTCTGAGATTACATCTGCAAGTTCCTCCTTGCAAGTACTATTAAAATAAACAAGAATTAACATGGACAACGGGCGATTAAGTTCCACAGAATTTGTGAAAGATAACTTGACACTGGACTGTGACCTTTGCCATATATAATTTCCAAAGGAAAATATAGAATGAAGATTAACTTGAATCCTACCACACACATTCATTTGGTATCATTATTGAAAGAGATCAGGTTAACAAAAACAAATTACTTGCTCTAATTGCAGGAGAAAGATATTTTAGAACTACTGATTATTTCAAATGAAATAATTATATAAAAGGACAGACTGATCATTTCAGGATGTTTTATTTTTTAAAGCAACATTTAATATCTCAGCTGCAACAGTACTTTATGACAAATGCTACTAAATTAATTTTTGCAATCTATGGTGTTCAGACAAGTACCTCAATATGCCTCTATGTAGATCAAACACAAGAAAATATACCACAAACAGAAAAGCAATTTACATTTAATACATTTGATAGTTGGTTTCCATGATGTGAGGCTACCAGCAATTTGAATACACTCCATAAATGTTAAGGTAAATTGAAATGGAGTTTTTTCAAAAATGAAAAACTAGACCAAACTGTGCACTGCAGATCCATATGTAGAAAGTTTCTCCCTCCCGCTTTCCATTGAGAGACATATAGAAATATCTGTCAGATCAAATTTGGATAAAGGATGTTCAGAAATTTCAAAAGTTGTAGGATTGCAGCTAGAATAAAAATATAATCCTACTCATTTGTGCTCAGGAACAAGTCCCATTTAATTCAGTGGGGCTTACTTCTAATGTGCGTAGGACTGCAATGCATATTGTTTCATTTCAATCAATAGGACCATCGTTATGTGTCATCACATTGACTGTTATTAACAACCCAGCTCAGGTCTTGCAAACGCAGGCTCACAGCCTGAGCTGGGCTATCACTAATAGGGTCTCTTGGAAGTCTATCATGAGTCAAAGCTGACTTGATGGCACAAAACAATAGTTACACTGAAGTGAAATTATCAGATGCAATTCTACACACATTTACATGGGAATAAGCTCCATTAAACTGAGTTGTACTCATTGGACTCATCTTCAAGCTATGGCACTAAGTTCACAAGGTGGACCAGGCTGTTAACATAAAGTCTCTTGAGGGTCTTTCATTTACAGGCCCACTGTGAATCAAAGTTGACTCAATGGCGCTTAACGACAACAAACCCACTGAATTTAAAGGGACTACAGGGTAAACTAACATTTTGAAACAAAAACTAGAGACTGATATCTTTGGTGAGAAAAAATATGAAACTCCTTGTATTTCCTGTTGAAGTCCTCTCTAGTTTATGTTTGACATAAATCATAGAATCATAGAGTTGGAAGAGACCACCGGGGCCATCCAGTCCAACCCCCTGCTACGCAGGAATACACATTAAAGCACTCCCAACAGATGGCCATCCAGCCTCTGTTTAAAAACCTCCAAAGAAGGAGACTCCACACACTCTGAGGTAGCATATTGCACTGTTGGACAGCTCTGACCGTCAGGAAGTTCTTCCTGAGGTTCAAATGGAATCTCCTTTCCTGCAACTTGAATCCATTGCTCCTTGTCCTAGTCTCTGGAGCAGTGGAAAACAAGCCTGCTCCCTCCTCGACATGACATCCCTTCAAATATTTAAACATGGCTATCATGTCCCCTCTTAATCTTCTCTTCTGCAGACTAAACATTCCCAGCAACCTCAGCCATTCCACATAGGGCATGACTTCCAGATCCTTTATCATTTTGTTCGCCCTCCTCTGGACATGCTCCAGCTTGTCGATATCCTTCTTGAATTGAGGTGCCCAGAACTGGACACAGTATTCCAGACGAGGTCTAACCAAAGCAGAATGTACAAACCATTTTGCCCATATTTAAAAAATGATTAGATGTGGGGAGCAGGCTCTTTCCATAGCAGATATCAATGGTCTGTTTTAGAAGCCACATTCCACACATCTGCACTACTCAAACTGGTGGCCCAGTGATGTCCAAGAGCCACTGCCTGCCCGTCTAGTGAATTTTCAAGCAAGAAGCAAGTACGGATAACAATATGGTGTAACTTGCCTGGTCACTTGCACAGTGGGAAAAATGCTGGTTCACCACATCAAATAGATCAAGAAGTACTTCTGTAACCACAGTGGGGCCATGTTTTGAGACCTCGGTGTACAACAGATGTTGCTGTTTTAATCCATGAGTCAGAAAATACTTACCAAAAAACCCAAAACAAAACAAAACGTGAAAGCTAGCAACAAAGTAGTGATGTGGGCTTACATAGCCAAATATGACACTAGTGCAAGGATACATTCCTATCTGAACAACAATGCTCATTTTTTGACTTATGGCGATCCTAAGGAAACCCTATCACAGGAATTTCTGGGCAAGAGTTTTTCCAAGGGAGTTTGTCTTTGCCTACTTCTGAGGCTGAGAGCGTGCGACTTGCCCAAGGTCACCTACCAGGTTTTCCTGGCTGAGTGGGGATTCAGACTCTGGTCTCCAGAGTCACAGTCCAACTCTCAAACCACTACACCCTCCTGGCTCTCTGCTGTGTTCATTCAAGTGCCATTAAATCAGCTGGACACATTTAGTGGCAGAGATTGGAGTCTGGGGGGGGGAGGGAGGGGGCGGAGCTATGGTGCAAGGGACGTGGCCACTGTGCTCCGGGGCAGGGCTGCGGTGCGTGGGGGTGGTGTGGCCAGGGCATGCCAAAAACTGCCACCTGGAGCGAATCGCCCCCCATCCCCCACTTCCCTATGCAACTGGATACATCTTTTGATAATAAAAGGGAGAATATCTACATCTAGAACCCCTGGTTGCCAAATGTGACTAGGTGTCTGCCTTTACAGCTAGAGCATAGCCTAGATCAGGCTTGGTGGTGCCTTACACTAGTATTGTCTGCATTATCTGTGAACAGATAATGTGAACACAGCCTGATCTAGATAAGGCAGACAATACAGTGTAAGGCGTTACTAACAAAAGAGACATGGATGGGTCTTGTAAAAACTCATTAAAATAATACACAGAGACAAGAAAATCTATTAAATATAATAATAGGTTTACATTTTATCTCTGAAAGTAATTATTTACAATATGATGTGTGTGTGTGTGTGGTACATATAATAGATATTTTTTAAATGATTTTAAAAAGCGCAGAACAGAACAGTTCAACTAATAAGCAAAATGTTTCAGCCACTGTTTTCTCCAGTCACTAAAAATAAAAGTGAGCTTGGAGCCAAGGTGGCATTCCACTTTTAATTCTTTTAAGTAGATGCTGTATTATCTTCTAGGTTAAGCTCAAGTGGTGTTAACCTCTTTACTCTATGGATCCAGAAATTTCCCCACTTGTCTAAAATGCCTGAAGAGGGACAAAACAGAGAGGTTGTAATGTTCTGTATTAAAATGTTTGGCTATACACTGTTCAAGATAAGCAACTTCAGAGGGTGGAACCCAAATATTCTGCATATTAATTGAACTATTCTCTTTTAAAAATCACCTTCATATATCTCACATACACATATACCTGTGTGTGTATTTTTTGAACTTTAATTTTTTTAGAAATTAGAAATCATAGAATCATAGAAATGTAGAGTTGGAAGAGACCACACGGGCCATCCAGTCCAACCCCCTGCCATGCAGGAACACCCTCAAAGCACTCCCGACAGATGGCCATCCAGCCTCTGCTTAAAAACCTCCAAAGAAGGAGACTCTACCACATTCCGAGGCAGCATGTTCCACTGCCGGACAGACCTGACTGTCAGGAAGTTCTTCCTGAGGTTCAGGTGGAATCTCCTTTCCTGCAGCTTGAATCCATTGTTCCTTGTCCTGGTCTCTGGAGCAGCAGAAAACAAGCCCTCTCCCTCCTCTACATGGCATCCCTTCAAATATTTAAACATGGCTATCATGTCCCCTCTTAACCTTCTCTTCTGCAGACTGAACATACCCAGCTCTCTAAGTCTATCCTCATAGGGCATGTCTTCCAGGCCTCTCACCATTTTGGTTGCCCTCCTCTGGACCTGCTCCAGCTTGACTATGTCCTTCTTGAATTGGGGTGCCCAGAACTGGACACAGTATTCAAGATGAGGTCTAACCAAAGCAGAGTAGAGTGGTACCAGTACCTCCCTCGATCTAGACACCATACTCCTATTGATGCGCCTGAGAATTGCATTGGCTTTCTTGGCTGCCACATCACACTGCTGACTCATGCTCCGCTTGTGGTCTATTAAGACTCCTAGATCCCTTTCACACGTACTGCCATCCAGCCACGTGTCCCCCATCCTATATTTCTGTATTCCATTTTTTTCTACCTAAGTGTAGGACCTTACACTTCTCTCTGTTGAATTTCACTTTGTTAGCTTTGGCCCAGCTCTCCAATCTGTCCAGGTCATTTTGAATTTTGATCCTGTCCTCTGGCGTATTAGCAACCCCTCCCAATTTGGTGTCATCTGCAAATTTGATGAGCATGCCCTCTATTCCTTCATCCAAGTCGTTGATAAAAATATTGAACAGCACTGGGCCCAGGACAGAACCCTGTGGCACCCCGCTAGTCACTTCTCTCCAGGATGAAAAGCAGCCATTCGTGATCACCCTTTGGGTTCGGTCGGTCAAACAATTACAAATCCAACTAACAGTAGCCCCGTCCAGCCCGCATTTTACTAGCTTCTTTGCAAGAATGTCATGGGGAACTTTGTCAAAGGCCTTACTGAAATCGAGAAATGCTACATCCACAGCATTCCCTTCATCTATCAAGCTAGTAACTCTATCATAAAAAGAGATAAGATTAGTCTGGCATGACTTATTTTTGAGAAATCCATGTTGACTTCTCGTGATTACTGCGTTCCTTTCTAAGTGATTAGAAACTGACTGCTTAATGATCTGCTCCAGAATCTTTCCGGGTACTGACGTCAGGCTGACTGGGCGATAATTATTTGGGTCCTCTTTTTTTCCCTTCTTGAAGATGGGGACAACATTTGCCCTCTTCCAGTCTGCTGGAACTTCTCCTGTCCTCCAAGATTTTTCAAAGATTATAGCAAGCGGTTCTGAAATGACCTCTGCCAGTTCTTTTAATATCCTAGGATGCAATTCATCTGGCCCTGGAGACTTGAATTCATCCAGTGTGGCCAGGTATTCGTGTACTACCTCTCTACCTATTATGTGCCTCATTTCCCCTGCTTCCTCACCTGCTCCCCAACCGTCAGGTTGAGTGCTTGTATCCTTCTGGGAAAAAACTGAGGCAAAGAAGGTGTGAAGTAGTTCTGCCTTTTCTCTTCCCCCTGTTAGTAATTCGCCATCTTCTCTGCACAGCAACCCTATCGTCTCCTTCCTTTTCCTTTTCCTACGGACATATTTAAAAAAGCCCTTTTTATTGTTTTTGATGTCTCTGGCCAGCCTAAGTTCGTTCTGTGCTTTAGCCTTTCTGACCTCCTCCCTACATCTCCTAGCTACTTGCTTAAATTATTCTTTGGTGGTTTCCCCCTTCTTCCATTTCCTGTACATGTTTCTTTTAACACTTAGCTCAACTGAGAGTTCTTTAGTCAACCATTCTGGTTTCTTCAGATGCCTTCCATTTTTCCTCCTTATTGGCACAGTTTTAGACTGTGCCTTCAGTATCTCCCTTTTAAGGAACTCCCATGCCTCCTGAACTCCTTTCCCTTTCACTATTCTTGACCACGGAATTCCAGCCAGCAGCTCCCTAAGTTTACAGAAGTCTGTTTTTTTAAAATCTAAGATGAGTGTCTGACTACACTTATCTTCTCCTTCCCACTGAATGCCAAATTCCAATAGGGCATGGTCACTCTCCCCTAAACATTCAACCACTTCTACATCATTAACAAGGTCATTCCTGTTGGTCAGGATCAGATCTAGAATATTTGATCCCCTTGTGGCCTCTTCCACCTTCTGGACCATGAAATTGTCTGCAAGACAAGCAAGAAACTTGCTGGACCTTGCTGTCTTGGCAGACTTTGACTGCCAACATATATCCGGGTAATTGAAATCTCCTATTATTACTGTATCTCTCCTTTTTGAATGTGCAGTCATTTGGTTGAGGAAGGCGTCATCAAAGTCCTCAGTCTCGGTTGGAGGTCTGTAGTAAACCCCCACCAGAATATCCCTATTGTTTCTCGCTCCCTTCATTCTTACCCAGATGCTCTCGACCTGGCTTTCTGGGTTTAAGTCACGGATCTCTTCACAGGTGAAAACATCCTTGACATACAAGGCTACTCCTACTCCTTTCTTGTTTGGTCTCTTTTTACAAAATAGGCTATACCCCTCTATTCCTACATTCCAGTCATGAGACTCATCCCACCAGGTCTCAGTGATGCCTATCAAATCATATTTATTTTGTTGTACTAGGAGTTCAAGTTCATCTTGCTTGTTTCCCATACTCTGTGCATTAGGATAGAGACACTTAAGTCCCCGGGCTCTTCCTGCAAGTCCTGTACTATAGTTTCTACTCCTCCCGCCATTGGCCACTTGTACTACTTGTCCAATATCATTTGGGCCTTTTCCCCCTGCACTCGCCGAGTCCTGGCCTTGAATGATATTGTCTCCTTCCCCAGCAGAACTTAGTTTAAAGACCTCTGAATCCTCCTTGCGAGACTGTTTGCAAAAACATTCCTACCAAGTTTCGTGAGGTGCAGCCCATCCCTTGCGAGAAGCCCACGTTCATGGAAATTCAGGCCGTGTTCCAAAAACCCAAAAAGTTGCCGGCGGCACCATGTGCAGAGCCAGTTGTTGACCTCTGCTATTGCCCTTTCCTGACGTGCACCATATCCTCAAACAGGGAGGAGAGACGAAATGACCACCTGCGCACCAAGGTCCTTAAGCTTTTTCCCCATAAGCTCGTAGTCCTTTGTGATGTGGTAAAAGCTGCTCCTCGCAGTGTCATTGGTTCTGACATGAACCAAAATATTTTATTAGAAATACTTTAAACATATAGCACTATACTAAAGAAAAAAATAAGAGGTTGGGAATTATTAAATTATATTTCTATAAGGCATTTGATTCAATTATACACATACACACATACATACAATGTTTGTAAAGGGTTTGATTTAGGGGAGTACAGGGAGTACAGTTAGTACAGTGGGCCCTTGGTATCCACTAGGGTTTTGTTCTAGGGCCCCCAATGGATACCAAAATTCGTGGTTGCTCAAGTCCCATTATATACAATAGTACATATAATCGAACAGAATGGTGTACCTTCTATAAAATGGCAGAATCAAAGTTTGATTTTTGGATTTTTTTCCCAGTATTTTCAAACCATGGTTGGCTGAATCTGTGGAAACATAATCTGTGGATATGAATGCCAACTATAATACCATCTGAGAATTATACAGAGATAATGAGGCACAGATCTCGGTGAATGGACATAGTTCAAGGAAAATAAAAATAAAGACCTGAATGAAACAAGGCTGCCTATTATCCCCTTTATTTATTTTGACTGCGGAATTATTTGCTAATAATATAAGGGATGATATTGATATGATTGCATATATTTGATTGGAAAGAAGGAAATAAAAATTAATTTATATGCAGATAATGCTGCTTTGAGTCCTCTCAAGGTAAAAAAAGAGGGATATAAATAATAATAATATTATTATTAACAACAACAACAACATGATAATAATGACAGAACAACCCTTTCAGACAATAAAATAAAATTTAGCTGAAGTGATTAAAAATTTTAAGAAATATTCACAGTTAAGAATAAATATGGAAAAAAGGTTCTGGCTTAAGGCTCGGAGTTGAAAAAAGACATTTTGGGGTAAATGTAACGAAAAATGTGGATAATATAATTCAGAGTAATTATAATCAAGAATAGAAAAAATACTTTGGTTAGTAAATAGAAAATTAATGGCTTCCGGTTGCATGGCACGTGTGAGCGGTAGCACAGAGTGAAGCTGCGCAACTCCGCGCTATCTCCAGCTGGTATCCAGCCGCTTTTTCCATCTGATAAGTGGCTAGACACCGCCCCGGTAAAGGGGGTGCGGAAGATGCTCGAAGGGGGTCCCGAAACTAGCGTCGAGCTCTTTCTAACAAGAAAGAGCAAGAGGTGCTAGGGGGACCGAGGGGCTATGACGGAACCAGCAGGGACGCCGCATTAGCGGCACAAGCGCTGCCCCCGACTTTTAAATAAGAAGACTTAGTTTTTGAGACAGTAAGCAACCTGATCTAGTTTTTCTTTTTAATTGGAACTGCAACAAATTTGGACTAGCAACGGCGAGTGGGTGCAGGAGTGCGAAGGAACCTGGCAGACAGTGAGTACGTAATGGCTGACAAATTTACAAGACGATTTTAACATTTTGAAAATAGACTGTATTTTGATGTAATAGATTTCCCCCGCGGTTGTTTTAAGAAGATATATTAAAGGACATTTGAAGGAGCACTATATGATAAGCTAGACTCCATTTGGATTTCTGATTCATTGCGTGTTTTGTTTTTTTCTGTCTTGACTGTTGTGAAGAGACTGGACTTTAAACATGAGTATCCCTGCCCAAAAGAGTTTATTGCCTTCCTGTTTCCTTTCAATTATTGGACTGGAGTTTGGATCTTTGCCATTATGAACTGGGCTGTTTGGGATCTAAAACCTGCGTTTATTTTTACTTTTTTAACATTGACTCTGTGACGTGTGGCGGGGAATATTGGGAGTATGGTTTTCTTTTTTTTTCTTTCTTGAAGAGAAGGGTTTTTAAACTGACACTTTCTTTTTGGATTAAATGGACAGTAAAACCCTGGGTCACTATCGGATTGCGGACCGAGCACTTGAACTGTAAGATTTGCTTCGTAATTAAGACTCTTTTGTCTGGCCTGGAGACTATGTGGATATAAAAATATCTTCCAGGGAGCTGTGTTGTGGCTGTGCTAGAAGGACAGGAAGATGAGAGACTTTAACCCCCATGCAGCGGAGCGGTGGAGCAGCTTGGATTCCTGCTACTAATAGTGAAGGAGAAGTTCCCACGCTCAAGGTTTTGGAACTGGAATTAAAGAGGGAGGATTCATAGCTCCAGCTGGGAGGGGGAATAGAGACTTGGGCCTAGGCACAACCTGTGATGTCATTGTATGAACTGAATATAACAAAATAGAATTTAATATTTGAGTTATTTTTAGTAATCCTATATATTTACATTTATATATCACATTCGCATAGCTCATATATATATATATCTATTTTTACATTTAGGTCTTTTAAATAATGATGTTCTTCTGAAAATTTTAATCCATTGTAAATTAGTATAAGGTGGAGATATACAGTGATTGTGTTTTATATGGAATGAAATCAAATGCTAAGTGAAGAGTATTGATATTAAGATTTGAATTCTATAACAATTTAAATTTTATATTTTATACTGTTATATATATTAATATATATATATATATATATATATATCAAAATTATATGTGATAAATGAAGTAACTGTATATATACAATGAATTGAACTTTATATTGCAAAGACAGAAGCTAAAAAAAAAGGAAAAGGGAGGAGGGAAAAAGAGGGAAGAAAAAGGAACACTATTCAAAGGTTGGACATTGGTATTTAGAATAAGAGTATTTACACTGAGATAGACAAATATGGATCAGAGAACAAGGAAAGGAGTGGCGGCAGCGGCAGCTACAATAACTCCTCAGACAACCAGGCGGACATCAGCAGACATACCCCAGAAACCTCAAGATTTCATGTCACAAATGATGGAAGAGTTAAAAAGCATGAGAGAAGACATATGACGGGATGTAAAAGAAACAAGAAAAGAGATGAGAGCAGACATGAAACAAGAGATAGATAAATGGGGGAAGAAAATGGAAAATATAACAAAGGACGTAACAAAGTTAAAAACAGACACTAATGAGATAAAACAACAAGTTAAACAAGTTGAAAAGGAGATGAAGGAGGTGAAGGGGAAGCAGTAAGAGGAAGAATTTCAAATCACTCTGCAGGAGCTGCGATATCGCGAAATATGTCTTCATTTTAGAGGAGTTCCAGAGTCATCAGCAGAGAATTTGTTCGAGATAATTATACCGGCTTTGGCAGAATTCATTGATATAGAAAAGGAAAAGATGGAAGCATATATTGACAGAATGTTCAGAGTTTCCTCCAGAGTAGCGAGAGAGAGGAAATTACCAAGAGACTTCATAATAACTTTCACTCGGACAATGATAAGAGACAAAATATTACAACGAAGCTATGATGGAACATTGAAGATTGAAGATAAAGATGTCAGAATCTTTAAAGATATACCCTACCAAGTCCTAAAGAAGAGACAAGAGTACAAACCGCTGGCAAACCTCTTGGCAAAGTGCCAGATCAGCACCAGATCAGTGCCGATGGGAAAAAATTGAGGGCATTGTTTTTACATATAAACAACAGAGATACAGGATTAATTCAGTACATAAAGCAAAAGAAATGATGGACAGACTGAAGAAAGATTTACAGAAAACCATCCCCGAAGGAGAAAAAGATCAGGATCAGGAATCTCCGGAGGAAGGAAGAGAACAATCTCAGGAAGAAGAAGGTGGAGGAGGGGAAGAGACAGAAACAGAAATACTACAAGGAGATTGAGAACAAGAAGAAGGTGAGATAGAAGGAGAAGTATTGAAGGATTAAAGCTAAATATCACAATAAGATATTAATATAATTCATTAAAATGGATTTGAAGATATATTCTTGGAATATAAGGGGGTTTAACTCCGAATACAAAAGAAGACAAATCTTTCATCATTTAGAAAAACAGAATTTGGATATAATATGTCTGCAATAAGTACGAATTAGAACTCAAGACTTAAGATATATCCGGAATTTGAAACTCGGCAGCTGTTTTGCAGCTACAATTGATAAAAAGAAAAGGGGAGTCCTGGTATATGTAAATTCAAAATATGAGGGGCAGCAAATTTTTCAAGACAGTAATGGTCGTTATATAGGAGTTGAAGTCACTTTGAAACAGGATAAAATATTGATAGTTGGAATTTACGCACCAAATGGAGCTAGAGGAGAATTTTTCCCTAAGATACAGGAAGAGATACAGAAATATCTTCAAGAAACTGGAAACTCAAATATTATTGTTATGGGGGATTTTAACGGAGTTATCAATCCTCAAGTTGACAGGACAATGCAGAAGCTAATCCCCCGAAATAATGGCAAACTTCCCAAGAGTTTTTTTTTTAATATGATGGACAACTTAAATTTATATGACACTTGGAGATATAAGAATGGGCAACTGGATGGACATACATTCTATTCAGATCGGCATAGGTCAATGTCAAGGATAGATATGATGTTGGTATCCAAACAACTATTGTTGAAAACTATAGATATGGATATTCTTCCTAACCTGTGCTCTGACCACAATCCGTTACAGTTAAAGATAAAGATCAAGGATAGAGAAAGAACATGGAGATTAAACGACGAGATTTGGAAAAAGGAGAAGTATACAGAAAAAGCAAAGAAAGAGATAACTAACTACTTCAATGAAAATATGACGATGGAGCTGTCAATGAAAATTACTTGGGATGCGAGTAAAGCTGTGATGCGTGGTAACTTTATCAGATGGTCTGCAAAGATCAGAAAAGTAAAAAAGAAACACTGAGCAGTGAATACTGGAAAAAATGAAAGAGATAGAGAAACAGATGAGACAAAATCCATTGGATCAAAAGATTAGATTACAGATGAAGATACATCAAGCTGAATTAAATTAACTCAATTTGGACGAGTTAGAGCAGCAGATATGGAGAATGAAATATAACTTTTTTGAACAAGCTATCAAACCCTCTAAGTTTTTGGCTAGTTTGCTGCGTAGAAGAAGGGCCAGAAATATCGTACCCGAAATCAGAACAGGAGAAGAAAGAATCACAAAACAGGAGGGAATAAAACAAGCATTCTACAGTTACTATGTTAAGCTAATAAGCAAGATCCCAAAGCCTAAGAAACAACAAGAATTGGAAGAGTACTTGAATAAAATGAGATTTAATGAAGATCAAAGAGCGACTTTGAACAAATCTATTTCCGTGATGGAAGTAGTTGAGGCTATTAGAAATCTGAAAAATGACAAAGCTCCAGATCCGGATGGATTTACTGCAAAATATTATAAGACTATGGAACATGAAATTTCAATACCATTACAAAGTACGATGAATGAAATATTAAAGGAAGGAATTCTAGACATCTGGAAAGAAGCAAATGTGGTGCTGACTCTGAAAGAAGGAAGAGATCTGACTGATGTTAAGAATTATAGACCAATATCATTTTTGAATATAGACTATAAGATCTTTGCTTCAATCCTAGCAATGAGACTTGAAAAAGTGCTTTCAGAGGTTATCAACGAGGATCAGAATGGTTTTCTACCGAAAAGATCTTTGAGAAACAACATCAGAACGGTCTGAAATATAACTGAACACCATGAAAAGCATAATGAATGGAAAATGTCCATGATTTTTGTAGATGCGGAGAAGGCCTTTGATATGATCAGCTGGCCTTTTATGAAGACGGTGGTCAAACAGATGCAGGCTGGAGAAAAATTCATTTCATGGATTGAGGCAATCTATAGTCAACAGCAAGCTAGACTGGTTATAAACGGTGAAAGAACACAATTGATAGAACTACACAGAGGGACAAGGCAAGGGTGTCCTTTGTCTCCTCTGTTGTTTATAATGACTTTGGAAATACTGAACAATGCTATAAGAGAAGATAAAGACATAAAAGGAGCTCAAATCAAGAAAAGTCAATATAAGTTAAAAGCTTTCGCAGATGATTTGGTCTTATTTTTGGATGAACCAGGGAGCAGTATTGAAGAGGTGATGAAAATAGTTCAAGAATATGGAGAATTCTCGGGATTTAAAGTTAATAAGGAAAAAGCGGTCTTTCTAACTAAAAATATGATTGAGAAAGAAGAGAAGGAATTAGCACAAACAACAGGATTTAACAGAGGACAAAAAGCAAAGTATTTAGGTATTTGGATAGCAAAAAGAAACAATGAGTTATTCCAAAACAACTATGAAAAAATATGGAAAGAAATAACCAAAGATTTGGAAAGTTGGACCTCTATGCATCTTTCTATGTTGGGGAGGATAGCTGCAATAAAAATGGATGTCCTTCCAAAAATGAACTTTTTGTTCCAAAATCTACCCATTATAACGAATATGAGACCATTTGTACAGTGGAAGAGAGAGCTAACTAAATTTATATGGCAAGGAAAAAAACCCAGGATAAAGTGGAATATTATGACAGACCAGAAAACTAGAGGTGGAATGGGACTACCAGACTTTCAAATATACTATCAAGCAGCGGCCTTTACATGGATAAAAGACTGGGTTGATTTACAAGATATGAGAATGCTGGCATTGGAGGGTATAGACCTGAGGATGGGGTGGTATGCCTACATGTTTTATGATAAAGCAAAAACAGATAAAGATTTTGCACATCACTACATCAGAAAATCACTTTTGAAAATTTGGAATGATTATAAATCTAAAAACATACGGCAGCTTCCCACATGGGTCTCCCCGCAAGAAGCATTTTTTGGAAGATGGATTGAGACAGATAAATGGCTGTGATATGATGATATATTGGAGATGTCAATCCCTAACAATCTGAAGATTAAAACAAGAGAAAAATTGCAACAAGAAGGAATAACATTAAGTTGGTTCCCTTACAGACAGTTAACTGAAAGATTTCAGATAGATTTAAAAACGTATGGAATCGAAGTAAAAGAAAACTGGAGTAATTAAATGGCTATTTGAAAATCCACCTCATATACTAGCTTGTATATACCAAGAAATATTACACCAGGAAAGGCAAGAGGAAACAGTTAAGGCAACAATGATCTCCTGGGCTCAGAATATCGGACATCAATTCAATTAGATTCTTGGGAACAAAGTTGGGAAAAGACTCAAAAGTTTACAGTAGCCCAGAATCTGAAAGAGAACTATTATAAGCTGTTTCATAGATGGTATATGACACCAGATAAATTAAAAAAGATTTGTAATACAGGTAATGGACTTTGTTGGAAATGTCAAAAAGAGGTCGGTACAATATACCATATGTGGTGGACATGTTCTAAGGCAAAGAAATATTGGAATGAGATACATAACAAAATATGTGTATTAATGCAAGTTCAGTTTGCAAAGATACTGGAACTGTGTTTATTAAATATGACAGATGTATTAGAAGGTACTGACATAAAGAAGTATTGGAGAATAATACTGTATATGATAACAACAGCTTGTATTGAATATGCAAAGTTGTGGAAAACGCAGCAAATACCCACAACAGAACAATGGTGGGGGACACTTATTGAAAATAGAAATGCAGATATGGTCTCTCAGAGATTAAGAGGGAAATCAGACGAACAGATTCAAAGAGAATGGAAAAATGTGATGGGTAATTGCTGGGTATTGACAGATGGAAATGGGTAATTCATGATTTTGATAATTAATGTGGTGGCTACTGGAAATACATCATGATGCAGGAAGTGGAGAGGGAAATGCAAGAACCAACATGTAATATT
The DNA here is from genome assembly GCA_030412105.1 of Cyclura pinguis. Lineage (NCBI taxonomy): Eukaryota > Metazoa > Chordata > Lepidosauria > Squamata > Iguanidae > Cyclura > Cyclura pinguis. Next base: position 344,749,136 of record CM059599.1, read on the forward strand.
AGCAGCAAATTATGGTACAATAATATAAGCATGTTAACAGATATTGAAAATGAAATCTAGATAAGTGTGGAAGATCATTAATAATCCATGTAAACTACATTTATAAATGATTGTTTTATATTGGAAACTTGAATAAAACGAATAAAAAAAATAGAAAATTAATGAAAGGAGTATGTTGAAAAAAATAAGCTTTGAAAATGCTTGTTTTACTGAGGTTATTGTATTTATTTAAGACTATTCTGGAGACTATCTCTGTTAAGGTCTTATGGAAGTTGGAAAGGAAAGTTAAGGAATGGGTATCAGAAAAGAAAAAAATCAAAAACTAACAATAGTTTATTGTATACAGATCAGGGAATAGGGGAGTGGGGGCTCCTCAGTTTAGAAATTTATTATGAGGCTTTTCAATTGAAGGAATTATTAGATTTTGAATATAAAAGACGGGTGAGAGCAGAGAAATATTTAAATAATACGGAATTTAGGTCATTGAAGGAAAATTAGGAGGAAAGATTAACAGTATAATAGAAGGCTTATTGAGGTCCACATGGGTGGTACATAAGAAATGGAGGAAGAAATTGTATGTGCAAAACTATAAATGGTACCCAATATAATATTTAAATACGAAAGGAAATCAAGGAATAGAGTAATTAAAAAATTAAAGGATAAAGTTTACCAAGCAACAAGGCAGTTATATGAGAACTCAGGGAAACTCTTTAAGATGTGTGTATATGTACCCTCAAGTTGCCTTTTGTCTTATGGCAACTCCATGAATTTCATAGGGTTTTCTTAAGAAAGGAATAATCAGAGATGGTTTTGACAGTTCCTTCCTCTGAAATATAGCCTTCATCACCTAATACACATGCGCGCGCGCGCACGCACACACAGAGTTAATCTTGTATGTGTGTGTGTGTGCACATGCGCGCTTGATTAACTGTGCTGTTTGTTTCCTTTTAAATTGTCTACATTTCTACATATAATAGATATATAAAAGTGAATGCGTAACAACAGAGGGTACAATGAGTCAGAATTTAGTTTAGTCAATGCAGTTTTTCCTGCTAATTTAAGTTTCCTTGGAATAAAGTTCTAAAGCAGTAGCAGAAGCAGCAGCAGCAGCGGCTCTGTAATACTGCTAAATATATTGCACTCTATCTTTTTCAAAGTATAGCAGGCATTCACCACACTGGAATAACAAAGCTGTAATCTGATATATGACAAATATTACCAGCTTAATGGCTGATGTCCATTACTGATGGGACCTGCTCACTATTTAGAAAAGTTTGGCATTGAAGGATTACTGAACAAACAGAACACCTGAAAAAACTTGCATGCAAGAGTCTGTCATCAGGTGTGATCGAGGACATTACCTGAGAACGTTGGCTCTTATCTTAAGTTGGAAATTGCCAACAGCTCCAAACAAAGAGCTTCTGTCAAGGAAGGGTGATGCACTGAGCCTGTCAGGTGGTGCTTTGACTTCCCAAGACTTCATTCTTTTTTATGGATCACCTGAGACCAAGCTGTACACCAGCCTTCAATAGGGGAGCAACATTACAAACCAACTACTATCAACAGAAAACTGTTCTCACCCGCTACAGAGAAAGAAAGAAAGAAAAAAACACTGAAATTCTCTCCTGAGAACTTGTGAGAACAAGGGAAAATTCAGGATCATGTAACCAGCCAACCAATTAATTTAATAAATGCATTTACGAATCATACCAGAGTGCAACACCCAATTTTAAAAAAACAAACAAACTTAAAATCACAACATAAAACAATAGAGCAGGAGCAAAACCATACACTAAAAAAAATCCAGCAGTTACAATTAAAATAAGTGCCATATAAAGCACTATATAAAACATCAACCAGCATTAAAATTTGATGAAATAGAACAGTGTTTACTGCTCAGATAAAACATGATTAATAACGGAGCCAACTTCAACAATCCCAGGAGGAAGTTCAACAACCTGCGTGCCACTAATAAAAAGGCCCTGTCTTTGGGCAACAGCCATTTATGTCCTCCAACTGATGAAAATGTTTCCTTCAGAAGAATGGTGGTAGTGCAATTCCTGCTACAGAGCTCCTGTAGTTCACACCATATCCTTAAACTGGGGGATCCCGGAGGGAAGGCAGAGAAGGAGAAAAGCCCAGTGCATGAGCAGAAGCCAATTTGAACAATGTTGGGTTTTACTCTGTATTTTCCAAGCACTGAACATAGTATTAAGGATTATTTTCCATTATACATACACATATACTGCAAGTGCCAAAGACAGACAGACAATAGTAGGGATGTGCTGTATTAAATAATTCATTCTTACAGGGGAGAACAAATAATTTAATCTACAGTTCCCTCTCCACATTTATGGGTTTGACCTTCACAAGTTTAATTATTTGGGAGGCACATGCTTGCCTCCCTCTCCATTTTCCTCCTCCCAACCCTTGCATTTCTCACCCCAGGCTTGCCATGCTTGTGTTTAAAATGGATTTTTTTTCCTTTTGGGTGAGCAAAGCCCCCTCCCACCGCTGAGGGCATGGCCTCTCAGACACGTGGTTGCACATTTTGCTGTGTATTGGCTGCTGATTGGTCAGCTTCCTTCTCAAGACGGCCACCAGAAGTAATTAGAACTCCAGAACTCCCCTCTTCTCTGTCTGAAAGGAAAGTACTGGTAAGCCTTTTAGGTTGTCTTTTTTCTCCCTCGCAACGCCAGGGCAGAGGCAAAGGAATGGGAGGGAGGAAGCTCAGAGGAGAATGGGAGGGGAATTGCAGGAGGAGTTATTCACATTTTTCTCACTTTTGTGAAGGTTCTGTGCCCCTAACCTTCATGAATGTGCAGGGGCTACTGTATTTCCTTCATGGTCCCAGCAGAAGCCAAAGATGACTTGGAGAGACTGTAGCCTTCCAGATTCTCTCTTAACCCCCCTTGATGCAATATCAGAAGGGTGGGAGAGAGGTGAACAAAGACTGGGGAGGCTCCTCTCTTGGTTCCCCCCATACCGTCAGAAGGGTGAGAGGAGCTGAATGAGGATTGAGGAGGCCTTAGCCATGGTCCCCTCTTGGCTCCCTCCTGCTCCTGCACAACACTGGTAGGGGAAAGAAGCTGAGCAAGCATTATGCTCATTCCTCCTGACATCATGAGAGATGTGGGGCAGCCAAGCAAGGACAATCATCCTCACTATCCATATTTTAATAGCTATTTCACAATGATGCAGTTGTCATGGTTATGTGCCAGATACTGGATACTGGAACATAGCCCACGATGAACCTCTTTGCTGGGCTCCCTCTCTACCTTTGGCAAACAGGAAAAAAGTGATTCTGGACTGTGGGTGGGGGGAGGAAGCCAGTCCTCAACTCTATTTGAGGATTAGGGGCAGGTTCTCTTCATCAGGGTTTTTGGACACTTGAAACCCCCCTTTTTTCATTTCCTCCCCTCAAGTCTTCAAATATTCTTCCTTTTTTCCCCCCTTCAAATTCTTTTATTTTCAAATTACATACGCTAACACAAAGAAAAAAAAAGAAAACCATTATATAAAAAGAAGCCAATACAACCTAATAGAATACCAGAAGTACAAAAATGACATACAGTTATCAATTTCTCATTGATGAATATCCCCAATACCAGTGAAAAGTGAGTAAAATAAAATAAAATAAAATAGACTCTATGATCCAGATTCCAAACTAACAGCTATCTACAATCTCTCCGTGCGATTACTGACAAAGCCCCCCATCTCTTTTCCAGGTAGTCACAGACATTTCCCCATTCCTCTAGGTATCTATTCAAAGATTTATCTTTTAACAACAAATATACTTTCAATCCCTAACATACAGTATTTGTTTAAGATATAAGACCAGAGCATATTGTAACACCGATGATGAACTGCTCATATAAAAAATTAGAGTAAAGGTAAAGAGGAACATTAAATCAATCATAGTGCCACAGTATAATCTAAAGAACATGCCTGAATAATTTAACGACCATTTCCAGAAAAGTTGGCACTACTAAGCCTAATCAATTGTGAACCAGAAGAACTGTGGACAGAAACCAGGGACATGACCAGGGAAGAATGCAAAAAGAAACTCTCAAGATACTATATGTAGCAAAAAGGAAAGAAGAGCCTCAGTGGATGACTCATTGAACTCTCTGATCTGTTAAGAGTGGACAAGAAGTAAACACAAAAAGGTGATAGAAATAGGGTGAGAAACCTGAAGGCAACTGTTCAGTAAGTTGTAGGTTGGGACAAAAAGAACTATTATAATTATCAATGCAAAAAAAAAAAAAAAAAACACCAGAAGAAGACAACCACAACAACATCAATGAAAGGAAGAAGAAGAAACCTCTTCCAAAGGATCTAAGAAATCAAAGAGACATTTAAAACTAAGAATAGAATATTGGACAATCAACAGGGAAATACATTACACAAACAGGACCTAAAAAAATTTGACCACGTAAGCAGTACAGTGAAGAATTATGCAGAATTGATAAAATGGCAGGAAATTCTTTCAAAGAAGAACCTTTTAATGAAAAACCTTCAGTTTTAGAAAGTAAAGTGGAACCTGCCCCCGAAGCGTTTGGAAGAAATAAAAGAGAAATAAATCACCAGAAACAATTAGCATATCAATAGACCTGTTTCAACTAGAGACATGAAATCCATGCAAATTCTAACAAAAATCTGTCAACACAATTGAAAACAAAACAATTGGTCATGGATTGGAAACACTCAATATAAATTCCAGTCCTCAATAAGGAGATATCATAGTAACCATTGGCCCATTGCATTAATATTCCATGCAAGCAAAGTGACACTCAAAATGTTGCCAGAAAAACTTTTACCATATATGGAACAAGAAATGCCAGATGTCCAAGGCAGGGGAAAGAAAAGGAAGAGGGACCAGTAATCATATTGCAAACATATATTGGCTAATGAAGCACACCAAAGAATTTCAGAGGAAAATCAACCTGTGCTTTATAGATTATAACAAAGCCTTCGATTGTGTAGGTCATGAAAAAAACTATGGATCACTCTAATAGAAATGGAAGTGTCACAACATTTTATTGTGCCTATACTCTGCACAAGAAGCTGCCATTAGATTGGAATGTTGAGAAATAGAACTGTTTCTGATTGGCAGGAGTGTCAGACAAGGGTGTGTTTTATCGCTATCTGTTTAAATTATTTACAGAACATATGTGGAAAGCAGGATTACACTTGGACAAAGGAGGTATGAAAACAGGAGGAGGAAAAGTCAACCATTTAAGGTATGTGGAAGACACCACATTGCTAGCAGAAAACACCAAAGACTTAGAGCCACTATTGAGGAAGGGTAGGGAAGAAAGTACAAAGGCAGGGTTACAGATTAATATTAAGACAAAAATAATGATCGAAGACCATTTAGATAATGCTAATGTGGACAATGAACATTGAAATAGTTCAAGATTTTGTATAGCTAAGCTCTGTTATCAATCAAAATGGAGACCATAGTCAAGAAATGACTAAGACTAAGACTGATTAGGATAGCTATGAAGGAACTAGGTAAGCTCCTCAAACTCTGAATACCAAAGTCATGTTTATCCATATCACACTATTTCCACTGCCAACGCACATATGGGAAAGCTGGATAGCAAAGGTCCTTTTCACATCTTACCTCTGTCCGGCGCGGTCGCATGGGGATCATGTGAGCAGCTTCTTCCGTGAGGCTCTCACGTCCCCGCTGCTTCGGCTCTGCAGGAGTTGCCGGCCGGTCGGCAGGCAACATGAGGGCTGCACTTCTTCCTTCCACAGCACAGCCGGGTATTTTCTCAGGCTGCGCTGGGGGAGGAAGCACAAGAGCTGTGGCTCCAGAGTTTCGCACGCAAGGTAAGTGCGCGTGGGGCCCTAGAGCGATGCGCAATCGGGCACCATTTTCAGCTAAAAGCTGAAAATGATATAGTGTGCGATCAGCACCTGCTGGCCCCAGCAGCAGCGTGTGATTGCGAGGATGTTGTCTGAAACGCTCCTCACAATCGCACGACTCTCCAAAGGCCCTTTTGCATGAGAAATGCCAGGTGAAAAGGGCCAAAGAAAGCGGTCAGGAAAACTCCATGATAAGCTCACTGCCATAAACTGGGGGGAAAAAATGTAAAGTAACCAACAATGAATAGTAAGTATAGTATGTTGGCATTAGCATTAATTTGGGATCAATACTATTAATCTAGCCACAAAATAAAATTAGATCACAAATGCACAAGCATGAATTAATAAGGCCATGCTTCATCCAATAGTATCAATGTATATCTTTGTATTTGGGCTTGGCTATGGTCTTATGTATGCTAAAGTCAACTTACTAAAGTTCACTTGCAACAAAATATTTTTAGAATAAGTGTATCACTTAATTCTCAGTTATGATGATGAATATAATATTCAAACAAGCTTCAAATTCACCAGTTAATCCTTTTGCTTGTCCACCGTTATTTTTTTTTTTAAAGTCACTTAAAGTACTCTATATGACCTGCTGGCAGCAGCACAAAGAGATGCAAGCTGGGGTTGAGGTGACCCAAGGGAAAGAATTTAGTATTATGTGATCTAAATTACACAGAAGGTTCCAACTTGAAAAATACCTGTTTTGTAATGGCTATGTTATTTGTGCTTGAAGTTGTGAGTCATAAGGCACTTGTTATGTTTGGAGAAGTTTTATTTATTCATTTATTTACAGCATTTATCTGCTACTTCTCATTCCATCAAGGCCCCCCAGAGCAATGTACAAAAGATTAAAAACATTTAAAATATTAAATGCACAAACAAAAACATTTATAGTTGCTAGCATTAGAGATGGAAGATGAGACAACTGAAAATTGTACAATTAAATGGGCGTGGAATGTGGGACATCATATACATCTGGACCAATGGGAAAGAATGTGGTTTAAAGATGTTAAGTTTACTTTGAGTTATGATCTTAGAGAAAATTTTTATAAAATGATGTATAGATGATACTTAAAACCAGAAAAACTATCTAAAATGTATAAAGGTTCTACAAATCGGTGTTGGAAATGTAGTTAAAAAAATAAAAAGAAATTTTTTTTTTTCATTTGTGATAGCCTTGTGAAAAAGTAAGAAAATATTGGATAATGATTCATTATACAGTTGAAGATATTTTGAAGACAAAACTTACAAATCCAATAAAAAGAAGAATGGTTATTAAAAATATTAAAGTCTGCAGAAATGGACAAATTAACTTTCCTGATAAAAGAAGTAACCTGGAAAAGTTTAAGAAAGACTGGAGGTTACTGATATATATACAAAGAACATGGGGAGGGGTGGCAACAATGGGTTTTTATTAATAAAAAGAAAATGGTGGAATAAAATGTAGATGTTAACAGTACATTTGTTTAGGCAATAGAAGAAACAGAGGTTATACTGTTATGAACATGGGCTTATGAAAGAGAGGAGTTTGATTAGAGATTTTATAGGCAAAGTGTATTAATGCAATATTTAATTGTACACATTTCTTGTGCGCACTTTTCTGCAAACATACTCACCTTAATCTATGTCTTTTTGTATGCAATTTTTGATCAGAAAACTGCATTGCAAAACTAAGGGATAATTACCTTCCAGTTTCCATATTAACTTGGAAAGTATGATTTAGTTCACGGCTCCAGAGCCTGGAAAATTGTTCATGCTGTAGTCAAACTTTCACAAGCTTTAGCTGATCATTTTAACTTATGAATTTCTTTCCCAACCCTAATTAAAACAATGTCCCCAAGCTACATGATACCACAAGAAGAGAACAGAAATGAAAAACATGTCCTTCACCTGGAATGCCTATACAAGGGCAACAAAAAACAAACAATTCACTTCTGATAATCTACATTACAGCACAACTCTGCTGACCATACATGATAAATAACCTTCATGCCATTCTCTCATCCTGTAAATTGGTGGCATAAAGATGACATTTTTCAAGTCTTAATTGTTCATCATACATGATGTGAGTCATTTTGATGGGTGGCAAGGTGCACTGCTCTGATGCTTGTGTTTGACCAAGCATGCATAATCTTCGTGAGAAATAATCTAATTGCAATATAACTTCAAAAAATAACAGGAACTGGGTTTTGTATACTGAGTGCAACTGTTTATATCAGCCTTAGTAAAGCTTGTTCTTGTCTTTCCTCCAATATAACTGCATGCAAAATGGTAGTCATATAATGCTTTGTTTATGTTAAAACAAATGTAAGAGATTTTTTTTTAAGAAGCAGAAATCTTAAAAAGTAGCTGGAAAATGTTGTGTGCCCTCTTTCTTTCTCTCTCCCTCTCCCTCTCTCTGCTCTCAAAAGAAATCCTAATTCTTCCTGTCAGCAGAAGGCACTATCCTGTGTGAGTAGTAAGGATTAAAGCTTGTTTCAGGAAAACACCAATTACAATAAGTGCTACAATCCTGGACGTATTTGCTTGCAATATTCCCACCAACACTGAAGGAACTATATGCCAATATGTGGTCTCAGGCCTTGGGATTTGCACAGCATGCTAACCAAGTTTTATCCTGCCAATATAATACACTACCAGGGAATATTTGATTTCTTCAACATTTTTGTCTAATATCTAAGGCATGTCAATCATAGTCACACAACGCTAAACAGGCAAGTATGATCAATGTACAGAACCAGACTTCTAACAAAATCAGCACATTTTTCTTCCCTCAGAAAAACTGAACTTTTATTTGTTACCAATATATCAAACAAAGCTTAATACAGAAACACATACTTTTCTTGAGAAAACTAAATTATGCAGCAGCTGACACTAACAAATCTACTTATTATTTCAGACAAGCCCCCTAATATTTTTTAGATGGTTTAGAAGTACATTGCAAAACCATAAAGATATAAAATCACTATAAAACAATAATAATAATAAAGTGTGAGATAAAAATGACACAAAATAAAATCAGCAGCAGGGAGTAAAAACAGCACACCAGATAGTAAAATCACAATAGAGCCTCCAGGGAGAAAAAAAGGACCAGGAACTATATAGAAGACTGAAATTCACTCAGTCAACACAAGTAGATCAGACGGTACTCTGGACATCTCCACTGTGGAACTGTGGATACAACAGTGAAGGGGAGAATCAAAGAGAAGGGAAACATAAAAGTAAAGAAGGCACATAGGCACAATGCTGGAGATAAAATGGCCACAGTATCATTGGTAACAGCTGTTAGAGCTGTGACACAGCCTAGGACAGTGGATTAAAGCATAAAAAAATCCACTTGTCACTTGATGGACACCCTCCCCTGAGTTCCCTTTGTTGGGAGTGGCAACCTTTGCATGCTTTAATTAACTGGCTAGTTAGTTTGCATGTCTATTGTAGGCATAGAAAGGACTGCCTAGAGTAAACTTCCTGTTGTTTGGTCAACACCCACTTCCCCTTGCATGTTCTCTTCCGCTTCCCTTTTGTTCTTCAGCTTCCCTGAAAGCATGTGGTCTTCGATGATATGTCAAGCATGCTTCTTTGTAAGCATGTGAGTTCTTATTTTGATCTTACCTTCTTCAAGAATTGAACCTGTGTAGACTATGCACAAGCTTTTGTGAGTAAAATTTGTCATACTTTTTAAACAAACTTGTTTATTTTTAAGCTAGATTAAGTGTGTCTGGGGTGGAGATGATAAAGTGGGACTGGTAATTTGTTCAACTTCTGCCTGTGCATTACAAAATACTCTGCTGATTGGGAGACTTATTACTAAAAATCTCTCAATTCCCCAACACCCTTGTTGAAGGAAACAGTGGGGTGCCAGGAAATAGTCTGACATTCCTAAAGTTGGATGCATCTCTAAAAGTCTTCACCCTAATATCTCCAAAAGTAAGGAAGAAAAGTCCCATTTCCCACAAGATGGATCTGGCACAATGCTAAAACTTTGCTGAAAGTTGAAAGAAGGAGAGAATCAGAATGAACACAGAATAAAATGGCTAACAGCTGTAATTTTGTGTAAAGCCATAAGCCATATCTGAACCAAGGGAGGAAGGGCTGGGGTAGCCAGAGCTGCCTGGTAGAGGCCATTTTTAAATTATACAGGAAGTCTGGAGTGAGAGCTTCCACTGCAAGATCCAGGGTCTACTTCCTGGCTGGAGCCAGTCAATTCCTGACTTGGTAGCTACTGAAGCAATTGCTACAAGGGCCTGCACTAACTACAGAGACTTCTGGGCTGCCTGGAAAGACTGTGGTGGGTTCTCCTTATCTAACCTGCCCCCACTCACTCCAAACAGGGCCACAGGTAAGCCTGAGACCCCTGTGTCCCGTTCTGGAACTGTGTGTAATTCTAGGTCTCTCCAACAGTGCTTTCAGTGTGGGACACTGAGACACGTCACTGCTATAGCATTTTTGGTGGTAAATGATGCAGTGGATGAAACACAGCAGAAAAGCATTCCAGTTTTTCCAGTGATGGTATCCAGCACCCCTCACAGCCAATCATACAACTGGGCCCTCATACAACTGGGCCCCCATACAAATTCTACCCAGACTATCCCTCAGCTGACAATCAAAGCCCCCACTGCTAGATTTATGAAGACCTCTTGGGTTGTGGAAGATGGATTCCCAAGGGTTATACAGTACAGGAGCAAACAAAATAAGTGTGTAAATATGACCATCCCCTAATAGCTCCAAGAACTGTACATGCAGGTCAGCACCAGTGGGAAAAAAAATCACTTCTCCCATCTTTTCTCAGCCTTCATCTCTTTTCCCAGCCTCATACTCTAAAGCAAAAGCAAGAAGCATCCAGCCAGGTCACTAGTACAAGTTGACTCTTTCATGCAACAGGACAGCTGTTAATATTTGGCCATGATACTAATAAGGACTCCAAAACTCATACACCTGATGGCAGACACCCAACTCATTACACTATCCTTATACTAAATGTGGAGTCTAAGTCAGAAAGCCTGGGATAAATTTTATTTTCAAAGCATTTTGCAAATGTATTACAGCATTCATGCTACCAAAAGGACAACCAGCTTTCTCTAAACAAGATTATGAGAGGCACCTCACCACTGAGAAAAGCTCTGATGGATGACAGTGTCAAAATGCAATGGAGCTGGAAACCAAATCCTTCTTTGCCAGTCTCATTGCTACAGAATAGGCTCAGTAATGCTCTCTACTCTGTGTTTCATCAGAACCAGCATGATTTTTTCCTCTACCTGTGTTGTAGCCATCATTGCAAGGGCATCAAATAAACTCAAATGAGACTGAATTCTGCATGAATAGAGAGAGTATTATACAGAGAATTACAGATTATGGTGTCAGTCCAAACCGGCAAGAGCATTAGATGAGCTCCATACTGTGTGAATTTAAAGGAACTAGGGAAGTCCCATTACACTATATGCATATACATGGGAGCACTCATGTGAATGCCAGAACTGCCCACTATAGTAATCCAATATACAGGTATACCTCAGTTAACAAAGTAGATGTGTTTCTGGGCATATTACTTTAAGCGAAAATGTGATACAAGACGCAGAAATAACATGAAAAGAAAATGGATAGCTTGCTACTTACCAAAAAGAAGAACAGTTCAACATGTTTCAGAACTCTTCAAAACTAACAATATGCACACGTGAAATTAAACAACCAGGTCAGGTAAGCCTTACATAAGTAAACAAAAACATTTGGAACCTTGTAGACACCACATAAAGGCTTCTTCCAAAATGCATATAGGGATGAACTTTTCTTTCACCAGCCTCTGCTTCTCTTATGATTTCCAGTTTGGTTCACAGGTACAGATCTGTCCTTTTTCAACATGCTGGGGGTAGCTGAGGAAGCATGCTTACTGCTCTATTCTTTTCCCTGTTTTGCTATTCATGTACACTCTGTGAGGGATTCTAGAGGCAGCTGCTGTTTTCCTTGTTGTCTGTTGTAGGTAGACATACACAGCTACAGTAGGATTGGCTAGAGTAGAATCCCATTCTTTTCCAGTTCAAGCTTTATTGCATTGTTTACTGCAGATAAATTGCAGCAACTCAACACAAAGTCTGTGTTTCTTCAGCTCTCTGATGCTGCTAAAAATGTATCCAGCTAGAAAAAGGATGAGGAGGAAGAAGGGGCTAGATTGGCACAAAAAAGACTTTGTAGCAGGGAGTTTCACTGTCAGAGGCTTTCTTAACTGAAGTATGCCTATAATCTCTCCTTGCAACCACATAAATTGAATAAATCAGAAATAAAAAGAAAGCAACAATAGTATCCCCATCTAATGAATCATATTGCTTGAATAATGAAAATTTGCTTGTCATTTTTAAAAAAATCATCCAAACTTCTTGCACACCTGTACAAATAAATTCTACCTACATCAACACTGTTGATTCAAATACAAAAGGTAACAAAACACTTAATACAGGAATCCTCCATTTAATCCTCATTTGTTCAAAGTCTATCCTGTGGAAAACCTTCATGATTGTCCAGGATTTCTGACTAATTGGATCCATATTTGGACACAGAAAATGCCATCACTGTCTTTGCATTTAGATTAATAGGTCTCTGGTGATCAGCCGTGCTGATTTTCAATGATCTAGTTCACCTAAAAAAAGGAGATACCAGAAATGTTCAGATGCTCCGTCATTTAATATGAAGAAAATTGCAAACAGAAACATCATTTTGAGAATTTAGTAAAAGATGAAAGATGAGCAGATGCAGCAATAATCACAGTAACTGCTCTACTAGTCTGCAGGTGAAAAAGAGGGACACATATTTTTAAAAAAAAGAAATTAAAATTTATTTCTCTTCCAATTCAGTGCTTTATGATCTGCAAGCAATAACTCTTTTTTCTTTATGAAAGCTGAGATTATAAAGCCACGCATTCAGTGTTAGAGAAAGGTTAAATTTGTTTGATTTCCTTCTTTGTTTTTTGGTGGTCTGACATTCAGCCAAAGAAGCAGAAGTACTAAACTCTTCTATTTGTGGTTTCTATTCATGCAGCCTGCCCTGATTCTCTGCATGTTTCTTCAACAGTTACCATAATACTGAATGGGGTTTCCCACTCGATCTTCACCCTCTATTTCACTGATATTCACCATCAACTTGATCAACACAAATTAACCACAACAGCCTTCTATGATAGTCACATTTTAGTGTCACCGAAGTCAGTGGAACAATCAGTCACAAGTAACTTGATTTCAAGCAAAGCAGAAACTAGTCTGGATCCAATGCAAGAGGAAAAACATAATTGATTTAATGAGAAGACAATAAAGGTTCCTTTAAAACCACACTGAAAACTATGGATATTTAGAAAACGGTCTTTTAGCATATATTATCTCTTGCTGATCTTTTCACAATAAACATCCCCAATAATATGCATTTATTTAACTTATTTTATTCTTCAGTTCCCTTGACTTTTCTCCAAGTGTTTCTCCTCCTTCTCTCAATGTTTCCATTTAAATCATAAAGCTGCAATACAGTCAAATACATATTTCTCTACTACATTAGGCCAAATGTCCAAATTACTTATTCTCTGGACTGATTAATCCAAAATAAATATAGCTGTCTGGCTCAATGGTTTTCAGCATAAATTACCATTATCAAACTTCAATTCCATTGAAATTCAATAGGTCTTACACTACCAGACCACCTGGAACATACCTGACCTTGTATTTTTTTGGAAGCAAAGTAGGGTCAGACCTGGTTTATAGTTGGACTAGGAAAGAACAGGAGCAAGCATGGTTGGACTACAGTCCTGGAGACCAAGGGTTGATTCCCCACTTGGCCATGGAAACCCCTGGGTGACCTTGGGCATGTCACACACGCTCAGCCCCCAGAAAAATCCCTGGATAGGTTCATCTTGGGGTCACCATAACTTGGAAATGACTTGAAGTCACACAATAACTAGGAAAGAATCCACACCCCTGAGACATTGTGAAAGTTGACAATGCTGAGCTAGGCAGACTGAGGTTGTAAGTCTAAGGCAGCTTCCTACGTTAGTAAGTGTGCATAGGATTGCAACAATAATCACATAAGTAAAGTAGAGTTATTCAAATCATGGGAGTCTTTCCTCCCTGTATCAGGCATTTGGTTGGAAGTCTATAGCGTTTGGGTAACACATCACTAGGTCTCACACAATGCAATCTAGTATTTGCAGCTGACTTTGGGGTCACTAATCAATGCCATCTTTGTATTATAAACTCTTTGCAGGAATGATCTGGAAGGAAACTATGAGCATCAAGAACAGTGTAAAAATAATAACTAGAAATAGACAAAAAGCAAGGTGACGTAATGGCCTTAGAGGCAAGCAATGACCCTACTTCAAGCAAAAAACAAGAAAAGGAATCCCCCCAATGATTTTACCTCTAAAGTATAAAGAAAATACTGATTACATTTGATACAAAATAGTTCTCTACAACAGAAGTAATTCTGTTAAGCATAACTTTACAAGCACATACATGTGGTATTATTTGAACAACATAAAAGGTTGCCAAACACCTTTTCACAACTTCAGGATAAGTCAGTTCACCATCAAATGCTTCAATTGTTGCTCATCATGACATATTTGCTTTCTGAAGCCTAAAAGGAACAGCTCAACTTTGCATTCAGAGAACATTTTACATTGTCTGCCAGGTATTTCCTGTGCACATCCCCATCTAAATCTCCTGGTTCTTGTAACTAATGTCTGTGAAGAAAATCCTGTCATAATTATAGTCCTTAGCTTTGCAAGCAGCCATTTTCTTCAGAAAACTGGTTTAGCTGTGTTGACAATCACATTTTACACTGATTCTTTCCAGATGAAATGATACTTTTTCAAATAATGTAATAAAAATGTAAAGTCAGCTGTTTTAAGGACATAAAAGTGATTTATGAGACATGTATTATGTTCAGTGTGTTTTTTTTCTTGATACAATGGAAGTTTTCTTTTATGGGAGAAGTTAATTATTAACAGCAATCAGAACCACAAATTATGGAAAATACATGGTTGTTCATTTTTAAAAGCACCAGCACTACCACATTTGAAATAGATTCTGGGGTATGTTATTTATTTTTTGTTTCAATGAAATTTGCAAAGGTGAGGAAATGTAAACATTGAACTTGTTTGTGCAGGGATAGTGTTTCGGTTTCTTTCTTTCTTTCCTTTGGCCAAACTAGTTAACAGTTGAGTAAATGACATCATTGTTAGGTGTTAGAGTTATCACTTCTATGAAATGCAATGGGGCACTGGATCTCTCTGTGAAATATTATTTGAGGTTTTTGCAGATCACATAGTTCAGAAAGGCTTTAGCTTCAACAGGAGATGTTTTCTGGCTTCATAACCCCAAGAGGCAGAAAACATATTTTTCCATTTAAATGA
The DNA here is from genome assembly GCA_030412105.1 of Cyclura pinguis. NCBI lineage: Eukaryota > Metazoa > Chordata > Lepidosauria > Squamata > Iguanidae > Cyclura > Cyclura pinguis. The sequence goes on from CM059599.1 coordinate 344,764,401, forward strand.
AAATGTAAAATCTGCAAAAACTTGTTTGTACCACCAGAGAAACACAGAAAGACAAATGCAAAAAAGGATAGATATAAATACTAATGTTCTTTTAGAACTTTTTCTTATCAGTTGGGCATCTTTAGGTGATGTTCCTGGTACGTCACCACCTTTGTTATCATGTTGCTGATCAAAGGCAATAAACTACTGACAAAGAAAGGTTTTCCCCCAACTCCCCTTTCTCAGTGAGTATCTCCCGTTACTACAACACTTTCTTCTTTAGATGATTCCTTGACTGCCTTCTCCATCTAGAAATCAATTTGGTGAGTGTGTGCGTGTTGACAGCATGTCTCCAGTACTAAATTATTTCTGTGGCTTGGTACTGTTCACAGAAGTGATTTTGTGAACATGTTTGCTCCCTTTGTAGTTTCTGTGATTTTCAAACAACACAACACAGCAATACAACACCTGTACGTGTCTCTCCCTACTCTTCCTATAGAATAAAGATGGGGAACATCAAGACTGTGGGTCTAATCTTGATAGAGATAGGTTTGAGTTCCCAAGAGATTTGTTTTGTTTTTTGGTCTCAAGTGGAGAACCAAATTTTATTCCTCTTCTATTTGTTGTTTCCTATCAACTCAAGGTCATTAGTGGTATGTGAAGAACATAGAAAAGTAGCTATACTAGCAAACTTGTGCAAAATCAAATGCATGGACAAATGGAGGACAGATAGAGAAGAGGAAAAACAGCTGCAGGTTGGAGTCATGAAAGAAGAGAGAGTGAATTATAAATCAAGCAAACAAGAAGTTACCAGAAATATAGGTTGTGGCTAAACTCCTATAAAGTAACATGCAAGCTAGCAATTCATAAATACAGGCATGCAAAGATTGCTAATTCTAATGTGGTTAGTCCAATCCAGACCAAGGCCTGTAAATCTGTTTCCAAATAAAAAGGAAAATAAGTAATCTTGACAGGTTATGTTGCACTGAATTTAATCCTGAGCTAGAAGGCCAATATTTTGATTCAATATAAGCATGTATGTTCCTAATTCTATGATACAGCTTTATTTATTTATTTATTTATTTATTTTGCAATTTTGCCACCTTGAAAGGCAGCTTGAGGGGACTTGGCTATGAAAACAAGATAAAACAAACTGGATGTCCATTTTTATTTTATTTACTGTAATTATTTGAGTGTTTCAAGCTGCTGTTTGACTCAACTGATTTTTTTTCTGTTTTAGAATTTTACGTTGTAAATTGTCCTCAAAAGGTGGCATGGAAACAGATAAAATAAGCAAATATACCCATCTAGGTACTGTATTCAAGTATATCCATAGGCATTTTAATAATGTAATAGCGAAGGTAAATGGAAGCCCAGCTTTCTAATTGCAATCATTTGAGTCAAAGAGAGGAAACATCTGGGAGAGAATGTAGCTTTTACAAAAGAGAAAGATACCAAAATAATACAGAACAGTAATGTGTGTACTTTGTAACCTAAGAGTCTATTCTCAGCAGGCAAGAGGCACCATTAAAAAATTGACACTGAGGTGTATATGGTGAGAAACGATGAACAAAATTAGTAACACATGTAGGAAAAAACACCACCAGATCGTTGTTTAATTTAACTACAGAAAACAACTGAAGGGGATTCACACATAAAGGTCCAATCTTTTTTTCCATACTTGTCAATATCTGCAAGTAGAACCTTAAGTCAAAAAACATGAATGTATGAACCACGGCTTCATAGAGTCACTAGCCATTTCCGCACTAGCCTGTTACAGTACGATGATTCCACTTTCAACATCCTCTGGAATCCTGGGGTTTGCAGTTTTGGGAGGGGCCAGCTGGCCCCTCCCAAAACTGCAAACCCCAAGATTCCAGAGGATGTTGAAAGTGGAATCATCGTGCTATAACAGGCTAGTGCGGAAATGGATACTATGTCACAATTTTGAAAATCATGCTGATTCCAAAAGGTAGAGATGTGATTGTAGTTATGACAGCCATGTGCCTGTGATTGCTTGCTACTGGTTCCTACTGCATATTTTTATTCACATTTTTCCCAAGAAAAGCTATCAGACACTCATTAGGATGTACACAGAGATGTACCAGCCAACTTGCTGATAGTAAGTGGGTCTTACAGGTAGATGCTTGTCACATTCATCAGTTGCTTTGGGTTGTTCTGCTTGCTTCTCTTGTACTTGGAAAGGTGTTAGAATGACAGTGTACTCCTTTGCATCATTCCTGCATTTGTCTTTCAGTTGCATTAGTCCCTATGTTTGCTTTCTCACACTTGAAATATGACACCACAATTTACAGGACCCGGTTTGCTCCACCTCCTGCTCCATGATTGATGTAAATTTTTCTTTAACACTCAATATGATCACTTTGGAATTATGCTATTGCATTATTCCCCTTGTTTTAAAAAATAAAATAATGTTTAAAAAAACATGCTGGACAATAGAGAACAAAATGTATAGTTCCCTTGGGAACTCTTTGAAATCCTACTGTCCTCCCAGCTCAACCACCAACAGGAGTCTGGGGTCTCCCTACTATGGATCTTCAGAGAATCCCCAAATGAAGAGCTTGCTATATTTATATTCACTATGCTCCAAATATGACGACAACGCAGAAGGGGACAGTCACACCCAAAGTGGTTACTAAACCATAGTAAGACAAGAGGTCATTAATGGTTATTTCCAGTGGGGAAAGAATCGATTGCCAAGCAACCCAACAGTGGTATAGCACAGTATAGCACGGGAAGAATTGTAACATTATGTGATGAGCTCCAGGCAAAGACAGGACTACCATAATGCAATTGTGATATAACAGTGCCATGTGATAAGCTACTTAGACACTAACTTCTTTCCAAAATCACACAAAATGGTATATTGATTTGATTTGATTAAGCCCCGTCCATTTCATAGAGCCTTACAACTGACTCACATAATAAAGGAACAATCACATTTCACCATGTTCAATAGTTGTCCACATTAGCAGGAAGAGAATAAGATTTCTAGTCCTGCCCTTCTGCTGAAATTGTTTTGGCACATTGGCACTGGGAGAGCAGAACATATGTTCCTACTACATCTGTGATAAAATGTTATAATTTTATCATGTTCTATGCAAATTTTAAACTTTGACCATTTCCGCACTACAGTGTTATAGTGCTATTATTCCATTTTCAACATCCTATGGAATCCTGAGGTTTGCAGTTTAGGGAAGGGCATTTAGAATTCTCAGCCAGAGAACTCTTTGGCCTTAGTAAACTACAAACCCAGGAATTCCACAGGATGGTGACAGTGGAACAATAGCACTATAACAGTATAGGGCGGAAAGGCCCTTCCCTTCTAAGCAGGAATCAAAGATGAATACTTGTTATTCTCACTGGCTGATACTGATGTCTTTTTTTAAATGATTTGGCAACATACACTAGTTTTCATTTCTTTGCTCATTTTGTTTTCCTTCACAATGCATCATAATTTTATTGGAGAAACCCTGAACAGAACAACAGGAGATCTCTCTTCTACTTTTCTGTCCTCTCATAAGCTCTAACATAAGTACATATCTCCTATAAGTCTTAGCTCTGCTGGTTTCCAGAATATTTTGACTCCTACACCAGATCATGTTGTCTTTCTTTGTTTCTCTTTGCTTCATCTTCTCACACTGTGACCCAAACCATTTCTGAATCTACTATCACTCCACCAAAGTTCAAGGGGAAAGTTTTAGGAACTTGTGGGATAGAAGCTTCCAGAATAGAGCTCTTGGATGTTTCACCTCCATCCTGAGAGTATATGAATACCTGATGGCGGAGATGAACAGCAAGGGAGAGGAAACGACTACACAGTCTGCTTGTAAGCTTCTTATAGGCATCTACTTAGCCACTGATAGAGAAAGAAAACTGAAGTAGCTGGATCTTCAGTCTGACACACTAAGGTTTAAACTGGGATGAAAACAGACAGCATAAAAAGGTTGCTGTATCCTGTCTCAGTCAGGGCAGCACAGCTGATAAATAAACAAACCAAATAACTGGCACCTTGTTATTTACTTTTATTCAGTAAGCACAAGGTCATAAATAGAATCCAATAGAATTACAAGGAAAGCATGTCCAAAGTCAGTCAGTGCAGTCCAAAGTCAGTCACAGAGTTCAGCAATATATCCAGCAGTCAGACAGGTCAGATAAGCTCTGACAACTCCTGGAGGGGAAGGGCAGCACCTATACAGGTCAGCAGCCCAATGCAGCTGCTGCCTGAGTAATTGCTGTTGGCTATAAATCCTCTGAGATTGACACAGGCTCTCTCTTTGCTGTCTTCACTCAGTAAAGGTGGGTACAGGTAAGTTATCTTCTGTTTCTGAAGGGGCAGGATTCTCTGCCTGAGCTGGTGGTGCACCCTGTTCTCTTTGTGGCACTGTAACCTCTTCCTATATAGCAGGTCCTGGCATGCTCTCTGTTTCAGCCTCTGGCATGTCCCCTGTTTCAGACTCTGAGTCAGAGTCTATGTTCTGGAAGCAGGGCATGACACGCTAATAGCAAGTAAGTGTGATCCTGGTTTCCATCAAGCTTTGAAATGGCATGCGCTCTAGCATATTAAGACCCTGGCCCAAGAGCCCATTTTTGTTCTCCCCAATGTTTTAGTCAAATTACTTTTAAAAGCACTGCATGTATTTTTAACAGTTAATTTATCTGTTTATTAGGGTTTCTTAGGGGAAAAAAACACATTCCTCCTTCCTTCCAAATAACTGTATGCTGCATGAATTGTTATACTCTGCTTTTTATCCTCTTACAACAACCCTGTGATAGGGAATTCCATGACCGAGTGGGCACTTGAACCTAATGCTTTTCAATCCTAGACTGACACAGTGACCATGATGAAAGCAAGAAAAAGAAGTGGACAAAAAGTCTGGTGCTGAGATTCTTAAAAAATGTAAAACCTTCCTGCAATTATATGACAAGCATCTCACAAACAGTAGTAACAGTAGTGAGGGTACTGGTACTGAACTTTAAAATGTCTCTCTCAAATAATATTTTTTGGCTGCTTCCTTTGTGACCACCCTAACTATTATACTACACATGGTTCAACTGATGCTTTTTAAAAAGAAACTTTCTAAATATACAAAACTACCTTGAAGAGGTTTGTTGAAGAGTGAGGCAATCAGCACTTTGCTTGATTGAAATGCTACTGCTTCAAACGTGTCTCAGATTTTTGAGAAATGAAGAAGAAAGGTATGTTTGGGTTGGATATAGTGAGGGCACCTCCTACCTGGTTTCACTGCTTTAAAATTCTTTATGTCAGTCTTCATCTTAACCACCACCATAATACTTCAGAAAAATTTACAATAACATTTATTGGCTAAATTAGGAGTTCATAAAAATATAGCAAGGAACTTGTTACCACCCTGCTTCTTTAAAATGGTTGGCTGTTATGTGCCTTCAAATTGTTTCTGACTTAATGCAACCCTATCATGGGATTTTCTTGACAAGATTTGTTCAGAGGAGGTTTGTTATTGCCTTCCTTTGAGACTGAGAGAGGATGACTTGTCCAAGATCACCCAGTGGGTTTCTGTGGCTGAGTGGGGATTCAAACCCTGATTGCCAGAGTCTTAGTCCAACATTCGAACTGCTACACCACTCTGGCTCTCCTTAAAATGGTGCATAAGGACAAAACAGATTAAATAACGCATACATTCCATCATGCTGCCCTACCCTGTTAGAATGATTACCTGTTAAATTTCTAAACTATGAATAGGGGTGTGCAACAACAGGTCAAAAAAATGTAACAAAACATCAAACTGGTATTTATAGCATCTGACCATGCTAAAAGGATTTTCTTTGGTCAGTAGTTTTTGGTTAATCCTCAGTTTCAAGTTTTTACCACAATAAACATCAGAGGAGGTATAAGTTGGCTATAAACCCTTCTGTCCTCAACAAACAGATATACTCTGGTGACTCCAGCTCTCCTGTCAAAGGATTGTCAAAATGCACATTGACTCTTAAATTAAACCCTATCAAATACAGAGAGATATAGTTGTAAAAGTCCCATTTGAAGCATTTCAACAAAATTTTCACCCTAGCATTTGAGAATGGCTATTACATCATAGGCAGTGACTGGAAAGTTCCATAGGAATTTCACCAAACGTCTGATCTGCTTCTCCTTAACTGAAAGCTAATGTGACCTTTAATACTCTGTTAGACGGAGCCTGACTCTAGCAAGTCTCAATTAAATTTTATGTGTTGTGGCTCCTGTTTTCTTGTAATACACGAACAAAGTTCAAGGGATGACTCTTACTTTGAAGATTTTAATTCCCTATTGAGAAAATATATTTCAATCTCAAGAGCCCTTCAGAGATTGTTCTTTTTGTACTGACTAGAATATGTTAAGAACCGAAAATGAAGACATTGGAATATACCTCACAAAAAACTCCTGTGCTATAGACCGGCTATTGGTGCTTTTGAGAAGTTATTTATTAGTCACGGTTTGATTCTACTTAGTTTCCATAAATATTCAAGTCTGCTAAACAATCCAGTGAAGCAGCTTTTCCTCAAGCTGGTGCCCCTTATACCTAAGACAGCCTGTCTGCTGGCTTCACATGGCCACAGACCATGTGCCATGTTGGCTGGTGACAATGGGTATTTTAGTCTTAACACTTTTGAGGAGTACCAGCTTACGGAATACATTACTCACTGGTTGTAGTTTTTCAAGGGTAAGGTATTACAAATAAGGTACCATGTTATCAATTTATTACCCTTAACATTATTTTTTCACAAAAACACTAAAAATGAAACCAACTCCTCAAAGCACTATTTCAAAGAAATACCAAGTAAGCATTAGTGTTTGTTTAAAAATTCATCCATCCATCCATCCAATGCTAATGCTGCTGTTCTTAAGATGTTTAAAGGTAAGAGCATTGTTCCTCACCACTTAAAAGAGACAGAAAGCATGAGAAGGAGCAGAGGAAGAGAGAGAGAGAGAGAGAGAGAGAGAGAGAGAAAGCACAGGTAACCAGTAATGGCATTACTTTAAACACATTACTTCCAAGCTCTGGTTTATACTTCAAGGAGCAAAGATTTTAACTAAAATCTCCATCATAAAACACAGACAGCTCTAACAAACAAACAGACAAGCCACTAATAAAATCTCATTACTATATTTATGAGGCATGTTTGCAATTCAAGATATACTTACCTGCAATTAAGCTCCACTGAACAGAGTGATGCTTATTTCTGACTGCATAGCTTGTAATGCACATTGAAGCCTATCAAAGGGTCTTCAACCCACTGAAATGCAACTTTTAGTTTTAATTTAGAAAATAAACAAGCTTTCAAGGAATGCTGCCACTTGAATTGCTAGAGTGAGGTAGGAACCCCATTGTAAAAAGGAAAGGAAAGGCAAAGAAAGGAAAGGCATACCCAACCACTGCTTGATTATTTCTCTCATTGTTTGGCTTCCTATACACCAGTTTGCTCCAACCTGGACAGGTCCAGATGTGTTGGACCCCAACCCACCCTAGCCAGCATAGCTACTGAGCATATAGACTGGTGTGATGAGAGAGTCCAACACATGCAGAGGACACCAGGCTGAGGAAGACTGCTACATGGTAGCAAACGACAGTAAAAACTTCAAAGCCTCATTATCACCACATTGCCAAAACAAAGATGACATATCAATTACTTTTTGATGCTCTGGCAGATGACACTGCTTTTGCTCTGAAAAAAAGTCCCACAGCTTTGTTTTCCTATGTCTTTCCTCTACTACCCCACCGCTTTTGTCATTTCTGAACTGTTTTAAGTGTTGCCACATTGAAATCTGCAGATTCTTTGGGTGTGTGTAGATGTTTCTTTGGCCATCTTAAAATTCTTCCTTCCTTCAGCGCTATGAATCTTGAAATGTAAAATGCTGGTGCCGGAATGGGTAATACCCATGTATGAAAGCCTTTGTGAAAGTGAGCATGACTAGATCAGAACAAAGTCAAAATCAGCACTGCTTAGGATAATTTTTCTTCCTCAAGCTAGAGACAAAAAGGAAAACCACACATATCAACTGGAATCCTGTCAATTAATCCTGGATAGAGGAGATCCACTGAATTAATTTGTGGTTCAACACACAAGTAACTCCAACTGATTCAATGGGTTTACTCTGGTCAGAAGTGGCAATAGGATTTCAGCCAATGTGTTGGCATAAAGGGAGCACATAGATTTAACATTTAAGCTTTAAATCAACACTTGCCTCACTGAAGACCTGGAAATGGCAAGAGGGCAAGAACAAGACCTTTCATTCCTTTTCTCAAGAAAAAAAAACCAGCAGTTTGAGCAGAGGCAGGCAAGAACTAATCACAGATATCTACATTTTACAACCAGATGTCTCCATTTAACATACAGAAAGAAGAGAAAGACATGTGCTCCTCAAAGGTTCAGATTTCATAGAACAAGGGAGGGGCCACACAGGTAACCCCAGCAGCTCTGCAAGGCTGTATAGAGGAATGGTATGAGATATGTCCAAAGAAGAGCCAGAGAATACTATATGTATTGCAGAAAATTTCAGTGACAGATCTTACAGAGGAAAGTGCTGCACATACATACTTATGCTATAGTTGCCTTCTATATGATTGCTGGACTGGTAAAGCAGGATTTGTAGGTCTGATGTGGCTCCCAAACTTCTTAATCCTGCTTATTAACCTTTAGTTCTGAACAGATGCATGTGATTGTCTCCCTCTCTTCTCTTGAGATTGTGAAAATAATAGTATAGTTCCTCTAAAAATTTACTGACTTCATTTGCTCTTTGAATACGTTTTTAGCTGTTTCTCAGCTGAAGGAAGGAAAATGGTGCCTCATTTCAAAAATCTGGCAGCATTTACAATTATTTTGGAAACAACAGCTAATGAAATTAGGCAAATGAAATGATTAAAATTATGTTTAGAGAGAGAGAGAGAGAGAGAGAGAAAGGGAGTGCCACAGGACATTTTCTTCCTGTATTATATTTTATTAGACCTAGGAACATATGCTGTATTTAGCTGAATGTGCCATTTGCCCTGTCCTAATGATAATTTCAGGAAGAGAGACAAGAAACAGCATAGTGAAAAGAAAACTGTCTACAATTCACAATGCTATTTAGAGTACAAGTAGGGAAACTGTAGGCTTCCAAATGTTGCCAGACTTCAGTTTGCATTATCCTTAGCCATTATGGCCAAAGGCCATGGAAGATGGCAACTGAGCAACTGGAAGGTCATCCCCTCACACATAATATATTAATTAAAGCTTGTAAATGTTATTTTTTTACTAAAACTCCTGCCCATGCTGGGACTTTTAGGCTTTGAGTTATAGTCTAAAAAGTTAATTTTCCATGCTCTTGTTATTCACAAGAAGAGAAATAGTATCTTCGGAATAGGGTGGTATAGAAATCTAATAGAATAAAATAATTTTGGCATTCTCTTTGTTTGTTTGTTTCAGCTTTAAAAGTGGGGGAGCTAAATCAGTGCTGAAATCTGACACCAAATTAGGCGGGGTAGCTAACACCCCAGAGGACAGGATCAGAATTCAAAATGACCTTAGCATATTAGAGAGCTAGGCTTAAACTAACAAAATGAATTTCAACAGGGAGAAATGTAAGGTAGTACATTTAGGCAGAAAAAAAAAGTTAAATGCACAAATATAGGACGGGTTGTACTGGCTTGACCACAGTACATGTGAAAGTGATCTAGGAATCTTAATAGATCACAAGCTCAACATGAGTCAACAGTGTGATGCAGCAACTAAAAAAGCCAATGCAATTCTAGGCCCTACTAATAGGAATATAGTGTCTAGACAGACGGAAGTAATAGTCCTACTCTATTCTGCTTTGGTCAGACTTCACTTGGAAATCAACATGGATTTCTCAAAAATAAGTCATGCCAGACTAATCTTATCTCTTTTTATGATAGAGTTACTAGCTTGATAGATGAAGGGAATGCTGTGGATGTAGCATTTCTCGATTTCAGTAAGGCCTTTGACAAAGTTCCACATGACATTCTTGCAAAGAAGCTAGTAAAATGTGGGCTGGACGGGGCTACTGTTAGTTGGATTTGTAATTGGTTGACTGACCGAACCCAAAGGGTGATCACGAATGGCTGCTTTTCATCCTGGAGAGAAGTGCCTAGCGGGGTGCCACAGGGTTCTGTCCTGGGCCCAGTGCTGTTCAATATCTTCATCAACGACTTGGATGAAGGAATAGAGGGCATGCTCATCAAATTTGCAGATGACACCAAATTGGGAGAGGTTGCTAATACGCCAGAGGACAGGATCAAAATTCAAAATGACCTGGATAGATTGGAGAGCGGGGCCAAAGCTAACAAAATGAAATTCAACAGAGAGAAGTTTAAGGTCCTACACTTGGGTAGAAAAAATGGAATATAGAAATATAGGATGGGGGACACGTGGCTGGATAGCAGTACATGTGAAAGGGATCTAGGAGTTTTAATAGACCACAAGCGGAACATGAGTCAGCAGTGTGATGCGGCAGCCAAGAAAGCCAATGCAATTCTCAGCTGCATCAATAGGAGTATGGTGTCTAGAGCGAGGGAGGTACTGGTACCACTCTACTCTCCTTTGGTTAGACCTCATCTTGAATACTGTGTCCAGTTCTGGGCACCCCAATTCAAGAAGGACATGGTCAGGCTGGAGCAGGTCCAGAGGAGGGCAACCAAAATGGTGAGAGGCCTGGAAGACATGCCCTATGAGGATAGACTTAGAGAGCTGGGTATGTTTAGTCTGCAGAAGAGAAGGTTAAGAGGGGACATGATAGCCATGTTTAAATATTTGAAGAGATGCCATGTAGAGGAAGGAGAGGGCTTGTTTTCTGCTGCTCCAGAGACCAGAACAAGGAGCAATAGATTCAAAGCTGCAGGAAAGGAGATTCCACCTGAACCTCAGGAAGAACTTCCTGACAGTCAGGGCTGTCCAGCAGTGGAATATGCTGCCTCGGAGTGTGGTGGAGTCTCCTTCTTTGGAGGTTTTTAAGCAGAGGCTGGATGGCCATCTGTCGGGAGTGCTTTGAGGGTGTTCCTGCATGGCAGGGGGTTGGACTGGATGGCCCCGGGGTCTCTTCCAACTCTACATTTCTATGATTCTATGAAATCTGGGCACAAGAGTTCAAGAAGGATAGTGACAAGTTGGAACGTGTCCAGAGGAGAGTTATCAGAACGGTAAAAGGTCTGGAAACCATGTTCTATGAGGAGCAGCTTAGGGAGCCCTGGTTTGTTTAGCCTGGAAAAGGGAAAGTTAAGAGGTGACATGATAGCCATGTATAAATATTTGAATGGATGTCATACTGAAGATGGAGTAAGCTTGTTTTCTGCTGCCTCAGAGACTAGGGCACAGAGTAACAAATTCAAAATACAAGAAAAGAGATCCCACCTAAGCATTAGGAAGAACTTTCTGACAGTAAGAGCTATTCAACAGTGGAATACACTGCTGCAGAGTGTGGTGGAGTCTCCTTTTTTGGAGGTTTTCAAAGTCTGGATGGTCATCTTTGGGAGTGCTTTGATCGTGTATTCCTGCATGGTAAGGGATTGGACTGGATGGCCCTTGTGGTCTCTTCCAGCTCTATGATTCTGTCATCTCTACCACCCCAAAGTAATGATAGTTTATATTTTATTTGTGCGCACAGCTTCATTTTTATGAGATGGGTCAGATGGGAAGCACTGTCAACATAGAGCAGAAAGGAAAAAATGCAGTAGCTGTATGTTTCTAGCTTCTGATCAAGGCTTGATGACCACATATTTCAAGATGTATTTCAATTATATACAGTTCTCCTTCCACATTTGCGGGTTTGACCTTTGATTATTTATGGGGTGCCCGCCTGCCTCCCTCCATTTCCCTCCCCATTCCCTGGCCTTTTGGTCAGGCATGCTGCCTTCCTTCTCTGTGTCCGAGCAAAAGGCAAACAAATGGGAAAGGAAAAGTTTGGTGTAAATGCAAGCCTTTCTCCCTCCATTCTCCTGCCTCTCCCTTGTGGTGGGCAGAAAGTGGCAGGGCATGCAGGTGAACAGAGGCGGGGGAGTGTTTTCCTTTCCATTTGCTTGCCTGTCCCTGTAGGAAAAAGGCAGGTCATGCAGGCAAGCAAATGGAGTGGAGGAGTGTATTCTCTTCCTTTTGCCTGCCTGTCACCCGCAGGGGCAGGCGAACGGAGCAGGGGGGAGTATTTTCTCTTCTGTTCATTTGCCTGTCACACAGGGGCTACAGGAAGGTGAATGGAGGGGGGAGCCCTGGAAGAGAATGGGTGGGGAGCGCTCACTGGGGGGGGGGTTGTGATTTTTTTGAGTTTCGTGAGGGGTCTGTGCCCTGAACCCTTGCAAAAGTCAAGGGGCTACTATACATGACAAAATACCATTTGCATTTGAAAAGGAAATATTTCAGCAATGTGAAACAGCCAGTGTTCAATTAGGGTTGCCTGATGGCTGAGTTGCATTATCTCCACAAGTGTCATCCAGGTTGGCAAAGGCAGACCAAGAGAATATCTGTTTTTCTCCAAAAAACTGTCTCTCTTGCCCCCCCCCCCAAAAAAAACCAATGTGGAGAGAAGGTAGTGGATTCTAAACTTGGCTGCATTACAGATTAGGAGCCTGTAAAAGGAAATTCAGCCCTGAAGCCAGGAACACACACAGGTCTTCCATGCCTTACACAAATATTAAGACATAGATTTAATTGCTGACAAAATATTGCCCAAACTAAAGTTTGGCAAAATTACCTTTTTGGACTACAAAACCAAGACCCTACCTCTTTTCTGATTTCTGGCAAAAACTTTCACTATGTAAGATTATGTTTGGTTTTATGGAAAGTCCTCAAATTTTATGATTTTTCCCTAGTTCAGGCTTTTAAGAGTTAATGTCCTTTTAGCCTCCTCTCTTATCCTAAACCTTTTTTAAAAAATAATTCAAATGTTTATAATGAGCATATGCCTATAATGAACAACAACAAAAAATCTATCTTTACTTTGTTCTGACCCTAAAGGATTCTGTGATTAATCATACTGATTCTCAAGTCTTAAGGGAGATTTTTCCCCCCTGTAAAACAATCATTTACTTCAAATCTCGGCTTCAAGAAATCAGGAAGATTAACCCCCATGCTCCGAGAAAGGATATTTTAGTTCTCTATAGTAGAGTCCAAGCAGAAGTAGGCTTACAATGCAGATAATCTGTGGCATTGTCACCTCCACAGTTTCAGATAATTTCCTTAATTTTAGCCAGCTACTATGCATAACAAAATTTCTGGGAAAATCTACTGACATTTGGGTACTTTTATTGTCCAGGCCTATATGATTTATGGAGGTGGGGGTGTGTGTGTGAGGGAAGGTCCCATGCCATTGTTTTGTGCAGTGTGTCAGCAAGTAGAATCACATTCATCAGGCTGGCCTCATTCAGTGGAAAATCAAAATTTTCATCACTGTAGGGACGTAAGAATTCTAATTTAAAATGTCAGCCCTAATCTTAACCCACAATGGTAACCTACATGTTAACCCTCAATGCATTGGGATGCTCAATGGGGGTTAGAAAATACTCCACAACTCCCATTTTTTTAAAATTCTCACACATGAGGATTAATCCCACATGATCTAATTCTGTAGCCAGACCAAGAAGCTGAAGGTCATCTCTTGTGCAGCATACATCCAGCTGATTATTCATCTGCACTGACAGTTACTGGATACAACCAAAGTCCTATCAACTCTAGCCTATTATCCCCATAGTAGCCAATCAGACACCCATGGGAAGGCCACAAGCATAACATGAGTGTAAGAGCACCCTTCAGTTCGGTTCCCTAGCAACTGGCATTTAGAGGTACACTGCTTCTCATAATGGGGGCAATGTGCACACATCATGTTATCACTAGTAGATGTCAATAGTTTTATCCTCCATGAATTTGTCTAATTCCCTTTTAAAACCATTAAACTGGCAACCATCACACCTTCCTGTGGTCACAAATTGCACAGGTTTGTGCTGTGTGAAGAAGAAACGGTTCCTAAATATCTCACTGTTTAACTTTGAGTGTTTCTGCACTACACTGTTATGGTGCTATTAGTCCACTTTCAACATCCTATGGAATCCTGAGATTTGTGGTTTAGGGAGGGGCATTTGGAATTCTCAACCAGAGAGCTCTTTGGCCTCAGTAAACTACAAACCCTAGAATTCCAAAGGATGCTGAAAGTGGAATCACAGCATTATAATAGTGTAGGGCAGCAAGCCCCTTTGCAGAATCTCCTTCCTTAGTAGCATATGCCAGGCACCTACATTTCACCTCTGTTAGCCTCCTTGTACCCAGAGCCAGGTCTTTCATCCCAAGAACCACTGCTGCTCTTGCTTTTCTGCATCATCAAACTTCTCATGTCTTTGCTTTCCCTTTGATTCTATTCTGCAAGTCCCAACTTGCTCCCCTTCAGATTTGATTTGCTTCTTGGACTTATTCTATACCTTGCCCTTCCAGTTCTGAGAAGCCAGCTCAGCTACTTCTGGATTTTGTTCTGGCATTAGACTTCCTCATCTGATCTTGCATTAACTGACTCTATGTACACAATGGTTAGTTGGTTTGTGTGCTTGCAATAGAACAAATTCTGCCAGGGGAGTTTGATTGGCCATTCTCTTCTGCTAACAAGGTCTTCATCAGAATATACCACAGGCCACTCAAATCTGGTTATTGCTGGCAGAATCACAATAATGAACCTTTTACTGGTCTCTGCTTTGGCCATCCTGCTGGCTTTCTTCAGTTCTATGTGTCCACTAATCAGAAACCTCACAAAGAACCAAACCCTATTTTAATAGTCCTTTCCTGTTATTTCAACCCAAGTCGTGAATGTTTGCTCAACTGAAACACTTTTCTTTTTAACAACAGCTTCATCTCAGTTTCTTTTCTCCTACAAAACAGGTGCTTGTCTGCTTAATATAAAGCCTGTGAATGCCACATCTGTGACCTTTCATGCCCCCATACACCCACACGGAAAAACTGGGTAATGTTTTTGCATGTTAAGTGTCTGGTCAATCAGCATTCACATGTCATAAGTCTTTGCTGAGCTGTTTGGCTAAAAGGTGGCAAATGCTGGAGAAAAGTTATCTGTTGTGGGGGTGGGAAAGGGAAATCCTGTGGAGTTTGGTCAGGACACTTGTATGTGTTTGCAGTGGTCAGAGTTTCCTGGCCTAAGTGCACAATTCCGAGAAACAAAAATGTTGATGTTTCTCTTAAATGGCTAAGGATTGCTTATTACATTCCATGTTTGGGTAAAGATAGCCAAATAAAATATTGTACACATAATAAGTCAGTTTTGAAGTGTGCATCTGTGCACAAATAGCCATGTTCCTCTTTCAAGTATGTAGAAACCTCAAGGAGGAAAAGATTGGATGTATTTTTAAATACTTCTTTTGTATGTATCTAACATAAGTAAACAAAGGCAAGTCCACACAACAGTTTTGATGAGGAACAGTGGATTTTTTCCCAATGAATTATGACATGTTGACTGATCACACCAGTAAAAACTTTTATGTTACTTGTTTTTCAAAAAGGAAAGGAAGGCAGCCCTTTGGATACACATCACAGGCTCTAAAATACAATGGGTAAGCCAAATTCCAGAATGTATCTAACCAACTCTGTACTAAGGATGCTTCTCAATGCAGAAATTATCAATTCAAAAGCTCTTCTAAACAAACATATGACTAAATTTTAAAAAGCCTTCAATAGGCTCCTTCAGGTTTCCTCCAGCCCAGTGTCCGCCAAAGGTATTCAACATTGAATTGGTATCATGAACAGCTATCTTGTCTGGGTACAATCAGAATTTTAATCCAACAGATCTTAAGGGCACCAATACGAGGGAATGTCAAGCTATCCAAATAAGCTTCTCTGTGACTAGAATTATACAGATTAAATTGAAACAATGGTCCTTTTATTTCTCTCAATCCAAATTCCATGTGAACTTTATATTGGATTAAGAAACATATATCATAATAAGTAATTTACAACAAGTAAACTGTGGAAGCATATGCTTCAACTGTCCCAATTCAGCAGAGACAGTCTCAATTAATCCTCTGCCATTCTACTTTTTCAGCGGCTTTTCAAATGTCCCAGTTTCTCTCTCCTCTTCCCCTTTCTCCTTTCATCCTCAGCTTACTTCAGTTGCTGTAAATTGAATTCAAAGTGCTAAAGTAGCTTGCACTCAACTCAGCAGTGAGGGAAAAGAGAGGAAGGGGCGGAATCTTGCCCTTCCCAGTAGGTTCAGCTGAAACCAAACTGCTACAGCTTCTTCTAGCTTGTCTTTTCTTACTCATTAATAGTCTTTGCCATCTTGACCAAACCCTGATGTTGCTTGGCCATGTATGCCCCTCTTTTTGAGTGTGAAATGTTGGAGGGTATTGGACAGGCATAGCTCACCCGTAGATCAACTGATTTGCCTGAAGAAGGTCGTTTGTTCAATCCCGGGCAACTTCAGGTAAAGCTGAGAAAGATTTTGGTCTGCTGCTATGGAGAACTGCCAGTCAGTGTAGATTAGGGCTGGTATACGAGTGCACATGGACTGTATGCAATCTCCCAAAGGCTCCTCGCTTTCCAAATTATTTAAAAACATTTAAAAATTGGAGGGAAAATTGCCTGTAAAACACCCCAACATGTTTTCTGATGTTCTACTTTTAAAATATGTACCACAAACAAATAAACAAAACCCCTTAGTTCAAGTGCCCCAAGCTGGCAGAAAACCATCTCCCAAAAACAGGAAGTAAAAAAAAAGGGGGGGTGGTTGGGTCACTTCCAGATCACATTTTAGTTCAGTTTTTGGCTGAAAATGCAAAAGTGCATCCCCATGAGACAAAAATTGGTGCTGCAATTGCCCACCTTGGAGCTGACAATACTAAGTAAGCAATTGCCAGTGGCCTGGCTCAGTTTAAAAGACCTTCCTTCAATGAATACCCTGCAGACTTAACTTTGGATTATTCAAAGAGGAACATTTTTCTTGTACTGTAAACCTCATAATTTCTCTTACAGCAACATTCAGATACCAACCACTTGAGAAAGCAGAAAGTTCTCTACTCTCTCTCTAAATACCAAGATTTGGAAAAGAAAACAAAATTCTTCATGCCTTTTTCTTGTCAACACTATGGCCTGCCAGTGGTTGATTCTCAGATTCCTAATCAGTTCTCACTCAGCTCAACACCAGTACAAAAGTTTTCACTTATTGTTTGGCAGTGGCTAAGCTTACCAAAGAGCTCACAGCAAGTAAGAAAGTGTTCACCAGAAAAGCTAAGGTCTGCTATGTTAAAAGAGTAAGTGTTACATTCACTAATCTTTAGTGTTGACAGAGAAAAGTCTAGGAGCAGATGCTTTTCAAAAGGTTATTGTCCTCTTATTCCATACTAAGATTTAGCAAGTTATTTTTATATTGTTTTAAGAGGCTGCCTGTTATCACTGACATGAAAAATAACTTGCCTGAAGCCATTTTTCAGGCTAACATAATCATAGTGGTACGAAGAAGAATATTTTACGCCTAAGGGAAATGCATGAAGCAACTTCAGTTAGGAGATAACCTTATGCATAGCTATTAACTAGGGTTGCAACACAGAATTAATTCAGGCCTGATTTCTGTAAAATAATAGCCCATGCGTAAGTTCATTTCACACACTGTTGTGTTTAAAAGTACAGCTGGTCCTCCACATTTGTGGGTTTGACTTTCATGGATTTGATTATTTGCAAGTTTCTCCAACTCCTGTCTCCTTCCACCTCAGATGTTTCATTTTCAGGGGAACCCTCCCTCTCAGAGGCTCCAATCAGGCCATACAGCCCTTTAAAAACCTGCCTCTTGTCCTTCTCCTCCTCCACCAGTTGCTGTCTGACCAGCTAAGGACAGCTTGCAGCCTAATTTCTCAACACCACAAACCATCCCCTGATGCCCCTCACACACTCATGGAAGGAGATTGGTGACAGAGAGGAAGTATAGGGCCACCATGCTGACACATCCCCTTTCCCTCTCCTTTCCCTGACATAGTTTGGACCCTGGATGCCTGTTCTCCCCATCATGTCTTGGCACCCTTCTCAGACACAGACACACACACACACTTCGATATTTGCATTTTTTTTTCACTTTTGCAAGGGTCCTGCACCCTAATCCAAGCGAATGACAAGGGCTGACTGGACAGACCTTGTGACCATCCTATTAGCATGCTATCAATTGGCAGCCCAGGTGAGCGTGCAGATAATGCTGTTAATACTGTGCACATATAGGGCCTTTTCACACTACACTATTATAGTGCTATTATTCTACTTCCAACATCTTGTGGAATTCTGGTTTTGTAGTTTACTGAAGCCAAAGAGCTCTCTGGCTGAGAATTCTAAATGCCCCTCCCTAAACTGCAAACCCTAGGATTTCATAAGATGTTGAAAGTGGAAAAATAGCACTATATCAGTGTACTGGGGAAAGCCCCATAGACGGAGACATGTAGTAAATGCACTTAGATATAATGGGACACCCACATAACACTTACACAGGTGCTTTTCCAGCAACCCAGAGCACCCAATAAATTGAATCTGGACTGTGGCAAACTAATACTTGTTCTTAGGAGAAGCAACTGAAACCATTTCCTCTATATCACCATTCCCTGTTCATCCTACGGACACTATGAGAAGGTTCAGATGAAATGGGAAGGCATAGTTTCTGAAAAGCTGAAATACATGCTCACCTCTACTCTCTTCACCAAGTTTTGCAGATGTAGATGCATTTCACATCTACGTAATCTCAGTTCCTCATGAAATCAGAATGCAGGGAATTGTGCTTTGCTTTTAACTATCACCATTTCCACACTACAATGTTAAAGTGCTGCTATTCCACTATCAACCTCCTATGGAATTCTGGGGTTGGAAGTTTAGGGAAGGGCACTTTGAATTCTCAGCCAAAGAGCTCTTTGGTCTCAGTAAACTACAAACCCCAGATTTCCACAGGGCTTTGAAAGTGGAATAGCAGCAGTTTAACACTGTAGTGCGGAAATGGCCTATGGTTTGAGAACAAGCCAGGATTTAAAACCACTATTTGATTGTGAGCAGTTTTTAGGAATCATTATTTAAACAAACCATATTTCATTGAAGCTCGATATTAGTAAATGTGTTAATTCAAAATAGGAAATACAGTGTCCTCCCTTTTCTGGGCATGAAAGAGAAGGAAAGCAGAGGGGGAGAGTATGAACTTGAGGGCTCATCATGCACCACTTTCATAGCAGGAAGTCATGTTTTTCCATTAAGACAGAACTGCATTTTCTTAAATAACTGGTTCCACTGTCAAACTGCTCTTACCAAAGCTTGGAAAAATTACTTTTTGAACTACATCTCCCTGAATTTCCCAGCCACCATTACCAGCAGCCATGGTAGTTGGGAGATTCTACTAACTGTGTTCCAAGCTTTTATCTGACACAGAAGCTCCTTTTTCCAGTCTTTTCAAATAATGTTCTGGTAACTCAAAGGAAGATGTGCTACCTGCCTGGAAGTATTGCTACCAACCCTAGTAAACAAGACAGTGGTTCTGAACTGGATCTCTAAAACAGCAGGGAACATTTCCTTAAAAGGTTTGTTTACTTTTATTTATCTTCAGGGTTAACTTCAGTGTGTAAAGGAAAACGTGTCTCTTACGTAATGTAAGTGAAATAAAGTTTTATCATTATCTTCCATGTAATAAAATCCCAGAAGAAGGTTTTATGCCTTTTGTATCCACTAGTTTTCTCATTGTGTCAGCATTACCTCGTGCACCTGCACTGCATAAAACTCGTCATTCAATAACAGTTAATAAAATAAGATCCTTTTCATAGCTAATTAGGAAATATTCTAAACACTTCAACCCCAATCACATAAAAACCTAAACACACAGTGAAAGTTAATACACCAGGAGTACTTTGATTGGTTAAGAAATACTCTAATTGATATGAAGAGTCTAGTAGGGTTTTCCATCACCTTTCAAGTTGACATAATATTCACCAAATAATAATGCTGAGTTTTATTCAACAAGCTCTTTCCCTCAGCAGAAACATTTCCTCAATCCATTCTATTATGTAGCTGAGCGCCCTCTAAATGCTGCTCCTGAGGACTGGGTGACCCTCCCAAATACCATGAGTGATGGTAGAGGGGTGTATATGAGTTAGGGGAAATAATAAAAAATGAAGTTCACTGACGTGTGTTTACTAACCATCAAATACAACTCCATATTCCTGACTCTACATACTAAAGTATTTGACTCACAAAAATATTATTCTTTTGTCTTTAATTTTCTCATGAATACAGTATATTTTCCAAAACAGAGGTCCTGTGGTATTAGCCATTTTTAACCACATGAGAGTTATATCAATGTGGACCTGGTATAGTGAAAAGTAAGAATCTACCATTTCAAGTATAAAAGATAAGTGGGGGTGGTTTTGGTCTGAAAATCTCCCATACATTTTAATAGCAGGGTGGGCAATCTGATCTCCAGGGACTGGACACAGCCTTATCTGGATCTTGGGGCAATGAATTCTCCCACACCCTTCTTTAAAAACACGTTAATTTCTTTCTGTTTCAAAAAACTCCAAGGCCTCTGGATGGCATGGATGCAATTTTGCCATGTTTAAATATTTGAAGGGATGCCATGTAGAGGAGGGAGAGGGCTTGTTTTCTGCCGCTCCAGAGACCAGGACAAGGAGCAATGGATTCAAGCTGCAGGAAAGGAGATTCCACCTGAACCTCAGGAAGAACTTCCTGACAGTCAGGGCTGTCCGGCAGTGGAATATGCTGCCTCGGAGTGTGGTGGAGTCTCCTTCTTTGGAGGTTTTTAAGCAGAGGCTGGATGGCCATCTGTCGGGAGTGCTTTGAGGGTGTTCCTGCATGGCACGGGGTTGGACTGGATGGCCCGTGTGGTCTCTTCCGACTCTACATTTCTGTGATTCTATGATTCTATGATTCTATGTCTGTTGTTGTTGGTGCCTTCAAGTCATTTCTGACTCATAGAGACCCTAAGGCAAGGATTTTCTGGGGCTGACAAAGTGTGACACACCCAAGGTCACCCAGTGGGTTTCCATGGCCAAGTGGGGAACTGAACCCTCCAGGGTTGTGGTCCAACACTCAAACCACTACACCATGACGGCTCTTTTTTTTTTGCCAGGTCTACTCCCTGCAAATTGTTCTTGGCCCAACTGAGGTCTTTTTCTAAAAGAGGAAGTGATCAGAACCTCTCCAGCCTTGAAACAGGGGTTTTAAAAAATGGCAAAATTATACCTTTCGAGTCCCCTACAGAGCACAGGAGGCATGTTGAATGAAAAAAACAGTCACATTTTCCCCAGTTTTGGCAAGGTACCTTGGGGCCATTGAGTCCACAGAAAACACATCCCAAATTTTCCCCACCCTTGCCTAATGAGAACCCTGGATAGATTTAGAAAGCATCTATGGTACATTACTGGATTACCTAGATGTGATATTTTGTTAAATATTGATAATAAATTATTGCCATGCTTCATGATTAGTTTATTGATATATTTTATATCTGTTATATCTGCTTCATATTTATGAATATGGAACTTGTGCTGGGAGAAAGATGAAATATAAATAAAATGAAATGAAATAAAAATTTAAAAAAACTTAAATATAGCATCACTTGGGAACTCCTGATGGACCCAAAAAGCAACTAAAATACTTTCAACAAAGAGCCAAACAATTTCATTTGTTACTACAAATTTAGTATATTCTAATATTGATTTTTAATTTTGTATATATATTTTATTTTATTTTTATATTCTACTAGTGTATATACCCAGTCTTGCCTGGGATTTTATTTTCTCATAGGTAATACTTGTTAGAAAGATTTGAGAACTTGTGCCTCTAATTCTCCAAACTGTCTTGTCCAGTACCTGTAACTTTTCCCCATATTCTCCAATCCAATCTATATTCAGAGTCATTAACATACAGAGGCGAGGTTCCTGAGGGAATATACTGCTCTCCTCCTTGCTGCTAGGCCTCATCTCCATAGCAACCAGCCTACTCAAGACGGACACTATTGACTGAGGTCCAAGAGCTCTCTGGCTGAGAATTCTAAAGGCCCTAAACTGCAAACCGCAGGATTCCATACAATCTTCTTAAGCAGCCAGTCATATGAGGTCTTTTCACCTGACACAGACAAACAAACAAACTTTGACTTTTATATATTAGTAGATTATATTTACAATGACTGTATTTTTGAGCGATTTGTCCTTTACTGGGGCTTTTTTTAAAAAAGGAAAAGCAGGGTACCAACATGAAATGAAATCATTAAGATAACACACAATTAGTTTAAAAGAGATCTCCAAATGAAAACATGAAAATATAATTGTTGTATATATTCTTACCCTTCTGTCTTGAATATGGTCCTAAAACAGTGCCTCAGGCTCTTGTAACTGGATGGATCAGTTTTTCCTCTTTGAATCTGGAACCTACAAAAATAGTGTACAGTAAGTCAAAAGCCATACTAGGTTTTAAAGGATGAGTTCTGTCTCACAGATTCTCTATCTGTCTGCCTGTCTACAGTTAAAAAGAGTATATGCAACCATTAAAAGAGCATATGAAATTGATACGTGTTAAAAACACTCAATGCACATTTTAACATTAGTATATTAAAAATAATCTGGATAAGCCTTCCAGAAGAGATTAGTTTTAAAGTGTTATTTTGAACTCGGACAGTATATTTTAGCTGTCAAATTTCTTCCTGCAGGTCATTCCATAGTCTGGAATGTTTTCTCATGTAAATTATTTAAAACTTACCTTGCACATAGCAGGGAATGGTACACAGCATATACTAAGCAATGTTTTAAATATTACCTCTAAGAGCTAACCGAGAATTTCCTATGATTTAGTAAAAATATACTAGGCTATTACAAAAGGAAGTTTACGGCTCTTCTGAATGCCC
This sequence comes from Cyclura pinguis, assembly GCA_030412105.1. NCBI lineage: Eukaryota > Metazoa > Chordata > Lepidosauria > Squamata > Iguanidae > Cyclura > Cyclura pinguis. The sequence continues at coordinate 344,787,262 of CM059599.1, forward strand.
CTTCATTGGTCCTCTTCTGTAGTCCAAATGAAAGTAGTTCTGGCACTTCTGGAGTCTTTGTCTAAGGTAACTTATTTTATTAGAGAAAAAACATTGTTATGAAGTTGACAGAACAGTGAACACTCTTCAGTAGCTTTATATTTCACTAAGAACTTTAGCCAGTGTGGTGGAGTGGTTTGACATTACAACCCTGGAGACCAAGGTTTGATTCTCTGATCAGGCATGGAAACCCACTAGGGCCATTTCTGCACTAGACTGTTTGCAAACCCCAGGATTCCATAGGATGTTGAAAGTAGAATAATAGCACTACAACAGTCTAATGCGGAAATGGTCTGGTGACCTTGGATGCATCATACACTTTCAGCCCCCAAAAATCCCATGACAGATTCATCAAGAGTCACCATCAGCTGGAAATGACTTGAAGGCAAACAACAAGAACTGTAGCATATTTTTCTTTCTTTACAAATAACTTTTGTGAAACTTACTATTTTCACACACTCCAGTGGAACTGCAATAAAGTACCACATCACACAGTGGAATGATCAAAATCTGAAACTCTTTAAATGGAAGACAAAAAATGTGGCTCTCACTCTTAATTACATTAACTGAATTACTAAATTTATTTAATGAATATGAAGTGATTTACAGATACTATAGATAGCAATCAGATAATTTTCACTTTAATGATGTAGACTATGCTAAAGATGTTCATATGCCCATAATAAATGGTCAGGAGTTGCAGGGAGGTAAAGGCAGAAAGCCAAAAGATGAAGAACAGATGATGAATAGCGTAGATGTGTAAAACAAAATGGAGGAAAAGGATGTTGACTTTAGCTATTATTGTAAGCCCCTTGCAGGCGTTCTGTTGACTACAATAAATATATGCAGGGAATAGCCATGGATACTGAATGTGCTTGGGAATAGAGGGAACTCCAACCAGCATTATAATGATAGTATTCAGCTTTTCCTTCTTTCTCACATACTTCTTTCAAGGAGCCTATAGAATACTCAGACTGGTGTTTACAATTACACTTCTCTACATAGAACCAAGTGTTCAGCTTGGACATTCTCCTGTAATCTGTGCATACTGGAAATTCAAGCAGCACTGTGGCTAGAAATGCTTTTTAACAGCTTAGGTTGGTACACCATTTCATAACCACAGCCATAGCCATAGCATCATGTAGTTGGAAAGAACCCCCAGGGCCACCTAGAGTTGGAAACAATCCCCTGACAATGAAAGAATCCTCTGCTAAAATATTCCTGAGAGATAAAGTCCTAATGAAAAAGGATAATCTTTGGTCTTTTCTGCAGGAGACTCTCATCCCAGCATGGGGATGGGAGAGGAGCGGGACCGCGACAATGCTTCTGCAAGACATTGTCACAGTCCTGTCCTTCTCCTGTTGCCAGCCAGTGCGATTGTGGAGTAAATTATTGACAGGTATTCCTCATCAATGACCTCAGATCATGCAACTATCCCACACTTACCTGCCCTGCAGACAGCTCGGAAGTGCAATGGAGGTACTTCCTGCCCTAGTGCTGCATGGGAAAGTGCCTAGTTGTGCTGTGGAAGGAAGACGTATGCCCATCGCGCTCCCTTCAGCAGGAAGCAGGTCTGGTATGGAGGGGAGCTTTCCTGTCAAGCTCCCTTCACTGGAGGAAAATGCAAGAAGGTAAGGTGTGGAAAGGGCCTTTGTTTCTGTGATCCATAGACCAGTGATTTCTAGGATGGACTACTGCAATGTGCTTGATGTAGGGCTGCCAAATTAGCTTGGAAACTTCATCTAGTTCACAGTGTAGTTATCCAGGTACTGGCAGGTACAAGGTCGTCTCATCATGTGAGATATACTAAACCAGTTGCAGGGATTGATGATTTTCCAAGTTTAATTTTAAGTGCTGATTTTAACCTTTGAAGCTTAAATGGTTTTGGAGTCAAATTATTTTAAGGACTTCATTCACATCTGTCTACCTGTGCTCTGAGGTCATCTGCTGAAGTCCTGCTCACACACCTATCCCTGAGAAGAAACTAGACTGGAAGGTACAGGGAGAGAGTTTTTTAGGCAGTGGCTCAACACCTGTGACACTCACTACTAATGGAAGTTGACCAGGACTCATCTTTGAATGTCTTTAGAAGATCCCTAAATATGTGTTTATTTTTGGTAACTTTGACTCAGACTGGGTTTTACTGGGATGTCATTATTTTAGGTTATTACATTCAATTTTTGCATTTGGCTTATTTTATTGGTCTAACTATTGGTTCTTCATTTCTCTCCTAAGCCTGATTCAGGGGAATGGATTGCCCTCAAAGGTGGCCTGCCCACACTAAAATAATAAAATAATGTTACATATTTAATGAAGGGGAAATAAAAGAAAAATGTAAAAGAGGTTTTATAGATTATGAGAGGGATAGAAGGGAAGCAAGGGCACCATCAGCTTTGTAGAAAAGCCACCTCCACCAGACTCCTCCTTCCCTTAATGTCACCTGGAAGAAGCTGTTCTATTAAACTATAGCAGAGGAAGAGCGCAAGATTTCTTTGCTGTCTCAGCTGAGAAACCAGTGACTTTTGGGTCCTTCTCTCTCTTCTCTGTTGTCTATTCCACTGGGTTCATGATAAGAACTTTATAACTAAAGACTAAAGTCTGAGGCTGCCACCCAAACTTTTTTCTGCTATGACCTATAGTGTCTATGGGTGCTTGTAGAAGGAAGGTGGTAGGTTGGTTGTAGGTGGAGCCAAGGGATTGTAATATGAGGAGCACAAGTCATGTTTGTGAACCAAAAATGGTTGGGGGAAGGGATGGGAGATGTACACATCTACATTCAAAAGCAGTCATTTGAATCCACTGTACCAGAAAAAGGGAAATTGCAGGAAATGATTTTATAATTATTGGTGCAGTGCGAGAGGAAGGAACCCACAGAACAACACAAAAGCACTCCATTGGGGGAAATTTCTTATGTGTTTCAGCAACAGCCTCTACTGAGAAAGGCAAAAGAAGGTAAAATAAGTTTCAGGTCATGCCTGCAAACAGAAGGTGATGGTGATGGTGGACACCAATTTTTGATCCAAACCGATAGTTGCTCATTTGCTTGGAAGATGAGCTCAATTCCTCATCATATCTGAATCCTTGTGACGGCTAAGAGCATTCTGTGCGTAGAAGCAGAATGGTGGAAGACATAAGATTGACATAATGGCATTGTGCCCACTGAAGGTTTTTTTGGGGTGGGTAGATGGACGGTGCGGGTGCTACTCTACTGTCTCTTAACATAGAGTCATCATTGCACATTTCTTTCTGTGTCCGTTTGTCTCTTTCCCTTTATATCAGAGGTCAGAATCATGAAGCCCACCAGATGTTGTTGTTGGACTCTAACTCCCACCATTCCCCACTAGCAGCTGTGTTGGTGGGAGTTGTAGTCCAATAACATCTGGAGGGATGCATGAATCTCATGCCTCTTTTAGACTGTATGGTAAGGGCACTCCCATTTTTTCTCTGAAAGTTGCTCTAGCAGTCATTTTTTCACTGACTGTGGCTAAAAAGTTTTTCAAATCTATAAACAAGAGGAAAGCTTTTTAGATTATTATTTATGGCTTGTTTAACAATGTTACAAAGGGTACAATATAGAACACATTCCTTTCCTTAGGTATTTTGGATCTGTTCTTTTTGTAGTAAATCAGTTTTACAGTTTTAATAGCAACCTTAAACTACATGCCAATTAGGAGCTGTAATCTAGATCTGTGAACTGAGCTCTTTGATATAAACCTGTTAGGCTAATAAAATTAAGCGTAACTTGTTAATGAACTAGCTAATTAATTGCCAGTACTTGTTATAAGAAAGTTTATACACAAACAAAAAAAATCATTTGAAGCAAGTGACAATGTACCAGACATAGGTAGAATGAGTAGTGTTAATTTAACTAAAGATCACAGAACTTGCTTCTAAAACACGTTCTGTTCAGTGAAAGATAATCATAAACTGAATTTGCAAAGTAGTATTGAAAAAACGGACAAATGTTTATAAGTTTATGCTTACGTCGTGTGAGAAATATGCCATTTTGATTTTAATCTTATATTCCTAAAGCAAGAGAACTGATGTGAATCCAACACTGAAAGGCTTTTCTTAATTTCCCCCCTCCCCAGTTGCCAACAACACTCCATTTTGTTAGACCAAAATGCCAATATCTCTGTCATATGGCTGGTCTCCCCTGCAGAACAATGTATAGGGCAGCAGGATACTTAAGGTTAAGGTTAATTCCTTACTGGATTAGTTTGCCAATCAGCCTCAAATACCTTGAGGTCTGAAGAGTGACAACCTAGGGACCCAGGAAAAATGAGCCATTGTAAGATGCAGAAAGGCACTGATGCATTGAGGCATGTTTAACAGCAGCCTTGCATGTGGCAGCAAACCAACGTGGGGAGCATGAGGGGCAGGGAGGTGTTATGAAACATTCCTTGAGAAGCAACTCCATACTCCAGTAGGCACTCAGAAGGGGCTAGATTGGGCAATTACAGATTGCGATCAAAATTTAAATTAAGCCTTTAGGATGCAGTCCTATGTTCACTTATCTAAGGGGTTAACCTGGGGTTAATTCTGGGCCAACCTGTACACCATCTGTTGGTTAAAGCTCTAAGATCAGACCCTCCAATGAATCCAAATCACTGCCAATGAGAGCCTGGCAGGGCAGAAGAGAGAGATGATCAGCAATTCTCTACTTTTTTTCTTCCCTCTGGACCATTAAACCAACCAACCAACCAACCTCTCCTTCTTATTAGTTACAACCTGACAGAACTAACCTATGCTGGTTCCAGGTTTGGTGTCAATCAGCATGTGATCTGTAGGCATCTCTGGGGGCCAGAAGAACTGTATATCCTGTGCCTCTTACAGCATGATTCCCCTGATATGCTTCCTTTCTCCTATTTCTAACACTGGAGTTCTGACACTGGAGAAGAATCAGCCTCACAGGTTTTCACGGTGGTCAGTCTGTAGTATTAGACTTCTCTTTGTCCACAATGAAGGAGACTGAACAAATCCTATGAGCCTTGTGACCCCCTTCCAGTACCGCAAGAGTGAACCATTAATGAATTAAATCTTGTTGACATATTTCTTGCACTTCTGACAGCACAGAAATTGCTGTTTGGTCACTCTTCCTGATTTTCTGCTGATACTGTCCATTAACTCCACCGGATTGTTCCCCATCAATGACAGCACAGTGAACATGTTAAAACCAAAAGACTTGGAAGCAAAAAGTGAAAGAACTGAAGTCACCCTTATCTGAGGTTGGGGTTTCGGGGTCTGCCTGGCTTGAGCTCTTCACAGTGTTTTAAAGAAGAATCAAGCCAAGCTAAGAGTGGTATATAGTTAAATATTCCCTTTTGAGTATCCTATTTATTTCTTAACCATTGGTCCCTCTTTGAAACTTCAGTGGTTCAAGATCACAGGCTTATCAGTTACTGACTGATTCAAATTCCATGAATTTCTGTAATGTCCTTACAAGAGTAAGCATGGTATAGTGGTTGAGTGTCAGACGACAACTCTGGAGACTGGCGTTCCAATTCTTGCTCAGTCCACTGGTAACCTTGCGCAAATTCCATTCTCTTAGCCTCACAGGAAAGCAAAGGAAACCTCCCTCTGAACAAATTTTGCCAAGAAAACCCCATGATAGGTTCACCTTAGGGCTGGCATAAGTTGGAAACAACTTGAAGGCACATGACAACAAATGTCCTTACACAGTATTCCCAGAGCATCTTAGAAGAATACATACTAAACAACAAAATCATACCATCATGATGCCAGTAGGAGAGGGGTCATAGCTACACACACTTTGTATGCAAAAGCTCCCCTGTTCAATTCCTGGTACCGCTAGAAAGGGCTGCAAAATATTTGTATGAAATGCTGGAGAGCAGCTGTCCTAAGTTTGATGAACAATGATCTATTAATTTGCTTATTTATCATTAGCTACATCTGTATCATACCTTCCTCTAAGGAGTTCAGAATGGAATATTTGGCTCTCTCCTTCTTACTGTATTCTGACAAAAAAACAGAAACAAAACTCCTATGAGGTAGATCAGGCTTAAGAGAGAAAGACTGGACCCAAGGTCACCCAGTGAGTTTCATGGGTCAGTTGGGACTGGAATCTGGGTATTCCAATTCTACTCTGCCACTCAAACCACTACACAACTCTGGCTCTGACTTAGTATAAGACAGATTCTTAGGTTCTTACTATAAAAATGAATCAAGATAATAAAAGCATGGTTGATCATTGCTAATATTTATTTAGATTGCAAAACACCAGCAATTGGGACCTCCTTGTTTTTATATGATGCTGTTATTATCCTTTTTTTGAGATCTTGGGATCTTAAAAGTCTAGAAATATTTTTTTAAAAGAAAAAAATATTATGAATTTTACTAACAGCATAACCCCAAGAATACTCTAGGGCTAGACTTTTAGTATTTCATGTGGTTAGATTAAGATAAAACCAGGTAATAATTTAAGCTATCAAATTTAGCATGACCAGTGTTTTTTGTTCAGGATTAAGATATTTGCTAAATATCCACATAGCATTTTTCATTACTTTTTGCTAAGAGTCCATTAGGATTCAAGTTATTACAAAATGAACACTGATAACTTATTCCACCATCTGGAACAGTATTTGCAGGCTGTTTATATTACTTACCAAGGATAATTAGTAAATTGAGAGTATAATTCTGCAGCTTATTTGAAGGGTAAATCTTTCAAATCACATAAACCGTTGAAAATATGAACATTAGAACTCAAAACAAATGCCTAATTATTTTAAGCCAGAGGTATAAATTCTGCCAATACAGGGATTTATATTTTAACTATTGTAATACTGCAATAATATTTTAAGTATGAGTCTAAAAAAGAACACAGGAAAGCAGTACAGAAACAGGAAATGATCTCCTTTCTAGCAGATCTTTCAATAAGTTCACCTCCTAATTGATTTCTGGTGCACTTCTTTATTTCTGATACACTATTTTATACTCTTTTTGTTTTGTTTTGGTCTTTGAACTGCATATAGCTAAACTAAAATTCAGCATTTACATGAATTAAAATGTACTTCTTTTCTTTTGTTATATGGGGAAGGGCACCTTCTCTTAAATACAAAGATTTTAAAGTTAAAGACAGAGGATGGTTTGAGCAGGAGAAAAGATGTAGTCGCTTCATAGTTATTCAAGACATGCAATATGTCATTCACTCAACACAAATATTTACATAATTATCTTCTTATTGATTCAAACCCTCAGGAATAGCATGTCATAAGTACTTCTTTTATCAAATTGAAGACAGGGTGTGTCACATATTTAAATCTTCTGTAATGTCAAGAATTTAGTAAAGAAGCATTAAAACATGAAAATGTATATCTGAAGTTTGAAAAGGTTCATTCCACCTGTGTTCTGATTATATCACTTGAGATTGCATGTGGAAGCTTACAGGATTCAATATTCTTGAGTATAAAAACTTTCCTTACACATAGAAATCTATATGTCAAGGAGAGAAGGGTTGAGTTTACCATTTTTCCTGGCATGGAAATTTATGTGTGGGAATTCCTTTGTCCAACAAGCAAAGAAGAGCAGAAAATCACACGATCCCCACTGCAGAGTGAAGCACTGCAATCCAGCCACCATGATGAACAAATGATATACCAAATATCCAGAATATCAAAATAGTCTGTTCTTTGGGAGAATCAGGCTTCTGCCTCACTGCAAGGAATAGAAGCCAAGTCTTGCTTTCAACTAGACTTCTCTGGATTGATGCCACCTTAGTTATTTACAGTAAGTTATCTTAGGCCATTTCCGCAGGGGGTATTAGAAACGGCGCAGTCCGTCCTCCAGGGAGGACGTCTGCACCTGGGAGCAGACTGGGTCCAGACTACTTAGTGTAGTTCTGCACCTCAACCCGCTCCGGAATGACCCCAAGTGGTCATACAGTGTGCTTTTGAAAAACCTGTTTCTTGCGGTTTTTCAAAAGCACGGAACGCACCAGTGTGAGCCTGCTCTCTTGTGCAGAATCACAGGCTCGCACCAATGTGAGCCTGCGATCTGCCGGGGGCGGGCTTTAGGCTGGCGAGCTTCAGCAGTTGGTCGAGACCCTTGACTAACCAGAAGCCGCCATTTTCGTCCCCAGAGCAGTGTGGAGCTATGAGCACGCACTGCTCCGGAGCAGCCTGGACCGGACCGGGGAGCCAGAAGACCCGGTAAGTAGCATCACGGGGCGATTCCCTCACCCCGTGCAGAAATGGCCTTAGTTAAACGCTTAACTCTTCCAAAACAAAAAACAAAAACCCAGCTCCATGCTGAACTCTAGTGTTATCTTCAACACAGAAGTAAAATATTTCATTTTTGCAATGCTTCTGCTGCCCGTTCAGTGGAAATTAAATAGAAGCCTATATCAAGTTACTGCCTTTCTTCTTTGCTTTGCCTCCTTATTGAGGGAAAAAAAGGTGAAATTTTTGTATTCTTTGTAATGAGAAAGAAAGCTGGGGGGAAAGTGCAATTAACCCACTGTTTCATTGTTCTTTATTGTCCGGTACGCCCTTCCTCAGCTGGTGCCCTCCAGATGCAATGGACTATAGCTTGCATCCTCTGCCACCAGTATTGGGTTGGTGGATGTAACATAGCCCAACACACCTGGAGGGTACTATGATGGGGAAAGCTGATCCAGTAGAATGACTTAACTTTCTATGCTATCCCTTTATCACTCTGTTGGTATTTCCTATGCTGCAGTGTCAATTTATCATTAAGCTGGTACTAGCTAAGTATAAACTTTAGAGGAGTAATAATTTCAGCAGTAATTAGGGCAAAGCATAACTAAAAAGGCAGGTTCAATTATCTATGCACACCACTGTATGCTTTAATGAAACTGCATGCATGAAGTAAATTCAGATTGGTTAATACACTGTAAGAATGTAAGATGGTGGAGGAGCCACACATATTTATTCACTTGTACTTCTATTCATTCCAAAGGAAAGTTGTGAGAACCACCAGACTAAGTCACCTCTTGTGAAACTCCTGATCTTCTGTGGACCTTGGTCAGCTTACTTGACATAGCCACAGCACCAGCACTTACTAAAACTTTGTTCTGAACTAATGTGCCTATTTAACTACGGCAGTTTCATTTGGTACCTATACATGTACTGAAGTACAGTATTATTAATCCCTCTTCCATTTACTTCATTCTTCCTTCCTCCCTGATATGCCTTATCATTATCTTAAATTGCTGGCAAGACACGTTAAGCATGAATATCAAGTTAAACATTTTCTAAAGTGTCTTTAAATTGCACCCAAGGGACAATGGAAACATTGCTACACTGATGTAATATAATGACATTAGAGCTCAAGTGGATTATTGGAGGACTTTCACCTTTGTTGTTGGCAGGTTCTTATGCTTCAAAACATCCATCAATGTGTATAAATGCAATAAAGATGGTTTCCCCAAATAACAGATGTGTAATCAGCTTAAATTCTGCCTATCATGCAACTTCTAATGGCGAACAAGCAATGGGCAGATTGGTATTTCTCTGGTCTGTGTCAGTTTTGCATCTTTTGGTTCATAAATCTGACACATACTCTTTCTGCACACACAAAAAAGTGGTATTTGCAAACATATTGAGGAAGTATGTTTGATGAACCACACCTTTAGATATAATTTTGTTAAAGAACATATTTCTAAATATATTTTATTCCAAAATATGCTGCATATGTTGCATTCCAAAATATCACAAAGCGCAAAATCCAAAGCATAGCTACTTTCTGACCTTTCTGACCAGGATGCATGGAATAGGTTTATTAGCTTGGAAATGTAGACTAAATGAAATTCCTAAACATCTCTTCCTATGTAGTTGTATTCTAAATTTTAAAAAGATTTTGAAATGTGCAGATATCATGTGCAGCATGAAGTCTGAAAGAAATCATGAAATCAATTTAATATTTAGGCCATCACTTTAAAGCGGGCCAAAGGCCAGTTGGGTGTATTATTGGATACAGTATGCAATACAGTGCTGCTCTGTGAAAGGGGAGGAGGCTCACCATCAAGTGACATGTGTATCACAACAGAATCCTCTGCTACTCCAGGGGAAAGACCTAGAATAAGTTGCCAGAGGAGGACTTCACAGAGCATCTCTCACGGCAGACTGTGGGAGGCCTTATTGTTCCTCAACAAATAGTCAAGAGTGGGAGGACACTACACTAGCCTGAAAGTGTTGTCGTTGTTGTTGTTTTTGTTATTTTCCTTCCCAGTGGATGGGAAGTGGGAGGAATAAACTTTAAAAAGGAAAGGGAAAAGAAAATGAAATGAAAAACAAAACACCATCCGCTTTTCACTGTAGCTGAAGCAAATGCCAGTAGGGTGTCGGAAGCTGCGGTTTCTTCGTCATAGACTGCCCCCTCTCTGATTACTCCATAAGTAAGGTACATAAAAAAATACAGTAGCTTTCCAAAGACAGAACTAAGGACTATGTTTGAAAATAATTAAAAGACACTTAGAGTTCTTGGCAAAGTCACAGATACATAAATTAAACCTGCCCAGAAGCAGGTTTAACTTGTCCATGGAACACTTGCATAGTGATCTGCTACAGTAATTACACTAATGGTTAACAAAAATAACTAATTATAGCTGTCTCACTGGTGCATGACACGCAAATACTTTAACACCTCTTTCAAAAAGAGTCACAGCACAGCATAGCTCTAGCCATAAATATTGTTGATATTCTAATTTGCAAGTAGCATTTTTCAGAACTAAGTCATCCCCTCAGTGAACATTACCACTGTTTTATTCCAAATTAAATATGTCAATCAAGCTGTTTGCAGTGCTGTTATACAAACATTTTATTTTAATGAGAAAATGAGAACATTGCACAGCATTCAGTCAATCTGGCATGGGGTGTGGATGGTACTGGATTGGGCCTTAGCAGAATGCCCCTTTATTATTTATTGCCTTTATACAGCTTATCCCCTTGGCCCCTATTGCTTTCTCATACATTTTAACCATGAAAATCAGCATTAATAGTTTTCAGTCATATTCGTACAAGGCAATTGACCTATAGAAGTACTAGATACATCAAGCTGTGATTGAGGTCACTGAGAGTCATGGGTAGCATGGGACTAAAGCTGAGATAAAAGTTTCACCATGCAAACTTCAAATCTAGAGAAAGGGGGTGAAAAGGGTGAAGGTTTTGAAAGTTTGGGGTATGTATGATGGTATTAGTGACAGCAGTGTTCTTTACTCCAGAGTTTTCCAAACTTTTCATGTTTTTAGACATGCATCATTTTGCGACATAGTAATTCAGTAAGTGGAGACAGCCCCTCCACCTGAGCCTGGCCTGCCACCGCCCTCACTGGGACCTTCCTCAGTCCAGGGCAGTGGCAGCGAGAGAGGCAGCTCCTCCACCCAGGCCTGGCCTGCTGCCACCCTTGCTGGGGTCTTCGGCCCGGGACGGTGGCAGAGGCAGCCTCTTCACCCAGGCCTGGCCTGCCGCAGTGGCGGGAGAGGCAGCCCCTCCAGCTGTTACATTCACGCGACAACCTACACACTGCAGCCAACACATTAACGTGTTGTGACACACTATTTGGAAAACTCTGCTTTACCCCCTTCCCACGTTAAAAATGTGTTTCACCTCTTTGGCAAAAAATGTGTTTGAGCTCTTTGGCCATTTTTTTCTGCCATATGCCTCCTTGGAGTGACATTACATCATGTTGCATTTGCTGGATGCCTTTGGTAAAGTAGACTGAGAGCCCATCCAGACTGGTCAAATGTATCAGGAGATGATGGTTTTCACTCCTTGTAATTATAGCTTTTGTTTCTAAGATCCAGATGATATATTGGTAATTCTAGGACATTTCAGGCTTCTCTTCTCCTTCCCTGAGTCTTTTTGCTCCTAAAAGCAAAGTGTTTGTTGTTTTTTTTGCTCCCCTTTAAATTTTCTAGTCTGCCAGCTTTCTCCTTTTCATTCCATTTGTTCCTCTCATGCACATTTTAATTGGATCTGCAGTGCTTTCTGTGTTCATGCATGCATGCGTACATGCACATGTGCCCACAGGAGCAGAGGGAAGAAGAAAAGAGGATGGGGAAAGAGACTTTCTCTCTTCTCACTGTTTTGCAAAACTGCTCTGTGAGTGGAGGAGGGGAGAGGTGGTAAAAAGAGGAAAAGGTGCTGGGACTCTCTTCTTGTGTGTATGTGTGCAGGTTGATCTCATTCATCAAAGTAATAAAGCAAAGTAGACCATACATTTTATTAATTTTTTTTTATAAAAACAAAAGAGTGTATGGATGTGGAAATGGGAAGCAGTGGCCCAAAGTCACATTAAGTGTAGCTGATCAAATGAGCACCAGGTGCCAATATGGATGAGCCCTTAGTCTATGGAAGTTTATGCTACAAACTCCTTTCTTTCCGTCAGTCTGAGAGGTGCTACAGGATTCCTTTGGGGTTTTTTTTTTAATGATGATACAGACCAACATAGCTATGTCCTTGAATACTATCATATCATAGTATATCTTTGTAGGTGACCATTGTGAGTGGGACAGTCACTGAGAGGCAACAATTAAGAACTTACACACATACACACACACTCAGACAAATCTTTCATAGAATCATAGAGTTGGAAGAGACCCCAGGGGCCATCCAGTCCAACCCCCTGCTATGCAGGAATACACATCAAAGCATTCCCAACAGATGTCCATCCAGCCTTAAAAAACTCCAAAGAAGGAGACTCTACCACACTCCAAGGCAGCATATTCCACTGCCAGACAGCTCTGACCGTCAGGAAGTTCTTCCCAAGGTTCAAGTGGAATCTCCTTTCCTGCAGCTTGAATCCATTGCTCCTTGTCCTAGTCTCTGGAGCAGCAGAGAACAAGCCCACTCCCTCCTCAACATGACTTCCCTTCAAATATTTAAACATGGCCATCATGTCCCTTCTTAACTTTCTTTTCTGCAGACTAAACATACCCTAAACTGCAGGGGATCCAGCAACTATAGCTGCAATGCAAGGAATTCAGGTAAGTACGCTATGTCCTGTTCTTTACTGATAAGTAAAAAAAAATAAAAATGTAGCAATAGGATAAAAACACTTCCCCAGTCTCATATATGATGACTCGTTAGATCCTAAAATATGGTCACTTCAAAGTAAGCATTTGCTTTTTCACTGTGGCAAGCTCTAATGTCCCCCTAACCCCAGAGGAGCCAGGGCTCAAGTCCTTTCCCTGAAAATGGTTAAAAGAATGTGATTCCTTCAGAGATACCTTCATAAATTATAGCACTGGACAGTTGCTGATTTAGACTTTTAAAGATACCTTCCCATATAGAATAGAATCACTATACATTATCAAACAAAGTTACTAGATTGTATATTATCGATATGCCAAAGATATAATTTTTTTCACAGCCCTTTGCAAGATACAAAGCTGTTGCTCACTGATGACAACAATGAGATTTAATTGAACTATTTTAATTCTTCCTTCTTGAGCCAGATTACACAATAAAAACATGAAAAGGATGAATGCATGTACACACTATCATTTAAAACAGTGTCATTAAAATTCTACTTCAATATATTAGGAATATTGAGCTCTTTGAGGGCTGTTTAAAAGTAGTCAGGCATACTTCCCATGGGAATACATTCAGTAAAGATAGGGTCATAAAGGAAGAACCACTGTCTTCTTTGTCAACCTCATATATTCTTCCAGTGGCCATGTGCTCCTAATTAATTCTGTCACCATCAAATCAGGAAACACTTGCTTAAATTTTAGTACAGACTTTCACTGCTTGTTACTTCTCATGCTATTGATTTTGTATTTGTAGAATTACATGTAACCAATCATTATGTATGCCCCTCTGAAATGTTCTGACAAAAAAACCTCTTCTTCTCTCTCCTCACCTATTTATAGGGTTGCCACAAGTTGAAGTCAACTTGATGGCAAAAAACAGCAGCAAACAGCCAACTACATGCATATATTTCAAAAAGACTGTTTTATAAAATTTTGCTTTCCATTATGGCACAGCACTTTTCTTTTTGACTAGTAAGGCCACGGAAATGGCTGCTGCTATGTAGACTTCTAGCAAATGGTTTGACGTTTTATTTTATTACTCTTGCCATGTGGAATTAAAATGTGCCTTTTCTGTTTTCATTAGTATTCTGGGGAAGAAGTGTGTGTAAGATTAACCTTCTACACGCTGGTACATTGCCATATTATGTTTTAATGAAGAGGGAAGGAAAAAAAATATTGGCAGACTGCAAAATCATACCCATTAAATCAACTCCATGGTGGCACAGAAGTCGAAATACCCAAACATTTTCTTCACGCCCCTCAAAGCAGCAAATGTTTACAAAAATAACATCCCAAGCTAAATTGCCCCACTACAATTCAAATACATGTCTCCAATTCAGCAGCAGAACAACAAAGATTATAGTCATTCTACTTTTAGATAAAATGTGCAGCTAAAATCTGCTTTAAAATATCAGGCTATCACTTCTCTGTCTTTGGCTAAGAACAACTGTAGAAAATATCAGATTATATCCTTGGTTGCATCAGCATCTTGAAAAATAGATCTGTATTTCATTGAAAAAATAATAACCCTCGTTTGATATGGCTGGCTATAACAAATATTGCCAAGCCACAAAGAGCACTATTAAAGCACTATTAAAGTTTGAAACAAAATTCACTATAAGCTAGGAAATGTAGAATTAATAGCTAAAGTTCTATTCCGATCCACCCAGCTGTGCCCCAATATTAAACATACATGGTTTTCATTATCAGCTAGAAGTGAGAGACCTTTTTTAGTACTTCCCTTCACAAAAACACAAGGGCAATGAGGAAGCATGTTCAAACTGAGGATCTTTACTTTCCATTTCTGCAATTTGGTAAGGCCAAAGAAACGTGAGAGTAAGTTCTAGGCATCTTCTTATTTTAAGCTTATGATAATGTGCAGAACAATTCCATGCATCATTACTTGGAAGGAAGTCCCACTGAATATAGGGAGTCTACAGAACTTGAGAGAGCCAGCATAAGCACTGGATTATGACCCTATAGACCAGGGTTTGATTGCCCACTCAGCCATGGAAACCCACTTGAAGGCACAAAACAACAACAACAAAACAAACAGAACTTGAAGAAGTTAGGTTTCTGAACTACTATTCCCAGAAGCCATGCAGACAGGGGAACTGAGAAGTTATAACTTTTCCAAACTCTGATTCTCATGAAAGTGTACATATTTGTATTTTGTATTTTGGCTCCATTCTCTACAGTTGATAAAAAGAACTTTGATCAACTTGATGATGGGCATCTAGTTTTCAGTAAATAAATATAATTCCCTTAGACAGCTATTCTATACAATTCTAGTTAAAATTATGTCTCACTAATGGAACTTGTACCCAGCTAGGTGGATTGAGGATTGCAGCCTAAAATCTAAATCCAATAGTTAGTTGGGACTAACAATTGGATTTAGGTCCGCTAACCAATATACTAGTCTTAACCATGTAAGACTTATAACTGTGCAGGGATGTGTATCCAGTTATAACTGTGCAAGAAGAACTGCATACAATTTTTTAAAAATAAATACAGCAAATAAGATCTTTATACAAAGATGTTGCATGTTGTACAATTGCAGATTTTGTACAAGTTTTTCCTTATGCCAATTTTTAGTTTTTAAAATAGCTCTTGAAAGAGAAATCTCCTCTCCCTCATCCTTGATCCAGATACAGGATTATTTGTGAAATCTACCAACATTTGGCTTTAATTTTTTATGGCCAAGTTATAAACCTCTGAAAACAGGACTGCATCACACAATGGAAACACTAACAGACTCCTGACAAGAACAGTGCTAAGAGCAGGGCTAACTTGCACCTTTATGACACACCATGTGCTTTACCAACTGTGGAAAAAAGAACAAAAAAAGGCGGGGGGGGCAGAGATGGCAAGATAATGCAGACAAAAAAAAGTGGGAGGAGACACTTATTTTGAAGAGAAATTTTTAAAAAGCTTCTTCAGAATTAGCATAAAACTGTGAAAAAGATTTTAAAGGCCTTTTTTTTAAAAAAAAACAAAACTCTCAGCCTAACAAGTCTATAAAGCAATACGCAAATCATTCATTATAACGAGTCATAACAATGATTTGTGCTAGCCCAAGTTTTTATTTTATGCCCCTCTGTTTTTCCTTAAAGACAGGAGGATAGACAAAGACTGGAAAGTTTGGGTCATATGGATCACGGCTCCACTGCTATGTCTGGAATTTTCTTATAAATATCCTATTGCTCTGAAGTTCACAGGCCTGACTGACACAGCAGGGACAATCTCATTTGTACTTTTATAGTTGGAGAGGGATTTGCAAGAGTTAACGCAATTTTCCATAATATGTCTTACTGACTTCAGGATTAAAAGGAGAGTCCCCCCCCCCTTTTTTTTTTTATTTTCACCAGCATCTGAAATGCTGTTAAATCTAAAGGGAAACAGGGTCTTTCTTTGAGCTTTAACAAGATTTTTCAATGTGCTGATAATTTTAAAGCTACAGAGCAACATGATTTTGTTGTTGTTGTTAAAAAGAAAAGCATTCTAGCCAAAGGTTTGTGGACTGCAGACACTGTTGTAATCTACGAGGCATATACTTTGCAACAGATTTTACTACCTGTTTTGTAGCTTTGTTTCTTTAACAGAAAAGAAAAAGCTTATTGGGGGAAGGGGAGTAATCTAGTTAAATAACTGTCTCCAACCTCATGAAAATCTTTAGATCAAAGAAACATCTTAGCACACTGTTCACAACTTTTAATACTTCTTTCACCCCTGGAATTCAAAAAGTGTTATTTTAACCATCAGCTGGAATTCAGGACAGTTTCCTCCTCTCTCCTAGAGTCGAAAGCCTTTTCAGTCTCTTAAAATTCTTCTTCAGTGAACAGTCATCTTGTTCATCTGTGTCTTATAATTCCTCTGTTTTCTTCTATAAGCAATTATATTAGTTAGCATGGAAGCCCCGTTATTTCTTTTTCAGTTACATGGATCCCTGATAAACCTTATATCCTTATCTCTCCATTATGTTTTCTCCATTATTTATAGCATTACTTTTATCAGGGCAAGTTTGTAAAAACATATTTAATACTGTGCACCCAACCTGTAGTGTTGATATACTGGCTTGTCCATCAGTGCTGCTTAGTGACTGCCTCCACTGGGCAACCAGGCCAAAGTGACATCCAGTTTCCAAAATAAAATGTCTATGAATTTGCTTAACAAAAATTGAAATGTGGAGATACAACAAATGAAGACACCATGTGTTCATGAGAAAAGGCTCTTTCTTTTTCACATGAACCTGTGAGAAATGTTCAGTTATTCTTCCAAGCAGATGGAAAGGGCAGTTTAGAAAGGCTGATTCTAAACTCTGGTTTTATTGCCCTTGTTCTTGTTTAGTATGAACAACTGGTCAGCTATTATTAGGTCAAATGTTTCCATCCCTGATCTCATTAAAAATAAAGCCAGCTTGAATCCTGCTGTCAGCAGTTCTCAACTGGTGCTAATACAGAGGCTGTACTCAATAGTGAAGGACACATTGTCCAGAAGAATCATTGCATGCAAGCTGTCCGCTTCATGCAGTACACTTGGCAGGTTACACAAGTAGAGAGATCAGCCATTCAACTTATATGCACAGCAAGGAAACGATGCCTCTCACGCGAAACATGATGAAGTATTTACCAAAAAGATTAACAAGGGAGCATTATTGATATATTCCTTACATTGTGAAAAGGAAAACATTCTATAGCAACTCAATTCATCAGCTTCAGGTGGGGAAAAAAAAGTCCTCTCTCTGTTGTTTGCTAAATGAAGATAGCAATATAATCATAGGCAGCCTAGGCAGTACGTTCCTACATTGTTTTTTTTAATTTGTGTATTTCATGAAAAATATAACGAAAATTACTAACCATACATTTTGTGCTGCATTTGCTCATTATATCAAAGTGATATCTTCCAGAAAAAAACTGTGCACAACTAGCCAATATTAATGGATTCATTATTTTTCCCCTTAAGATGCCTTTAGTAAATGTGTACCCATGGAGTGGCATCTGTCACAGAACTTAGCTACCAGTTTAACACCCTTGCATAAAGCTAGAAGGGAATTCTAAAATCACTTCAGAGTTATTATTTCTAGAGTGGGCAGAAACAAGTCTTTGAGGATTAATTTCATGCTGTGGGTTAAATTTCTCTCTCACGATAGGCCAACTGTTGCCTGAGGCTCTACAGATAATGAACCTGCCAAGGGATTAGCAAGGAAACACTTGTGTTATTATAAAGCATGTACACTTCCCTTTCTAACCAAGTTCATCCTATATGACATTAACAAATTACTTGCTATTCCTCTCTCCATGTTTAACACAAACCTAGGAATGACACGGAACCAATAAGACCTGAGATAAGATATTTGCAACATACAAACACCAATTCAATTTGGCTGGAAGGGCCAGACCTCCTTTACAGCTGAAATGGTACATATCCTTGCAGTATAAAGAATCTTAGTTAAATTAATTAACAGATTCTGATCTTAAAGCCTACCATATGGATACTTGCAAAGTGTGACCCAAAGTTATTTTAGTATTTGCACAATACTCCTCCAAATCTCAAAATATAGGAGATTGCCCAGTCATAGAATCATAGAATCATAGAAATGTAGAGTTGGAAGACACCACACAGGCCATCCAGTCCAACCCCCTGCCATGCAGGAACACCCTCAAAGCACTCCCGACAGATGGCCATCCAGCCTCTGCTTAAAAACCTCCAAGGAAGGAGACTCCACTACACTCTGAGGCAGCATATTCCACTGCCGGACAGCCCTGACTGTCAGGAAGTTCTTCCTGAGGTTCAGGTGGAATCGCCTTTCCCGCAGCTTGAATCCATTGCTCCTTGTCCTGGTATCTGTAGCGGCAGAAAACAAGCCCTCTCCTTCCTCTACATGGCATCCCTTCAAATATTTAAACATAGCTATCATGTCCCCTCTTAACCTTCTCTTCTGCAGACTGAACATACCCAGCTCTCGAAGTCTATCCTCATAGGGCTTGGCTTCCAGGCCCTTCACCATTTTGGTCGCCCTCCTCTGGACCTGCTCCAGCTTGACCATGTCCTTCTTGAATTGGGGTGCCCAGAACTGGACACAGTATTCAAGATGAGGTCTAACCAAAGCAGAGTAGAGTGGTACCAGTACCTCCCTCG
The DNA here is from genome assembly GCA_030412105.1 of Cyclura pinguis. NCBI lineage: Eukaryota > Metazoa > Chordata > Lepidosauria > Squamata > Iguanidae > Cyclura > Cyclura pinguis. The sequence goes on from CM059599.1 coordinate 344,806,451, forward strand.
ATCTAGACACCATACTCCTATTGATGCACCTGAGAATTGCACTGGCTTTCTTGGCTGCCACATCACACTGCTGACTCATGTTCAGCTTGTGGTCTATTAAGACTCCTAGATCCCTTTCACACGTACTGCCATCCAGCCACGTGTCCCCCATCCTATACTTCTGCATTCCATTTTTTCTACCTAAGTGTAGGACCTTACACTTCTCTCTGTTGAATTTCATTTTGTTAGCTTTGGCCCCGCTCTCCAATCTATCCAGGTCATTTTGAATTTTGATCCTGTCCTCTGGTGTATTAGCAACCCCTCCCAATTTGGTGTCATCTGCAAATTTGATGAGCATGCCCTCTATTCCTTCATCCAAGTCGTTGATGAAAATATTGAACAGCACTGGGCCCAGGACAGAACCCTGTGGCACCCCGCTAGTCACTTCTCTCCAGGATGAAAAGCAGCCATTGGTGAGCACCCTTTGGGAATGGTCAGTCAACCAGTTACAGATCCACCTGACAGTAGCTCTGTCCAGCCCGCATTTTACTAGCTTCTTCGCAAGAATGTCATGTGGAACTTTGTCAAAGGCCTTACTGAAATCGAGAAATGCTACATCCACAGCATTCCCTTCATCTATCAAGCTAGTAACTCTATCATAAAAAGAGATAAGATTAGTCTGGCATGACTTATTTTTGAGAAATCCATGTTGACTTCTCGTGATTACCGCATTGCTTTCTAAGTGATTAGAAACTGACTGCTTAATGATCTGTTCCAGGATATTTCCGGGTACTGACGTCAGCCTGACTGGGCGATAATTATTTGGGTCCTCTTTTTTTCCCTTCTTGAAGATGGGGACAACATTTGCCTTCTTCCAGTCTGCTGGAACTTCTCCTGTGCTCCAAGATTTCTCAAAGATTATAGCAAGCGGTTCTGAAATGACCTCTGCCAGTTCTTTTAATATCCGAGGATGCAATTCATCTGGCCCTGGAGACTTGAATTCATCCAATGTGGCCAGGTATTCTTGTACCACCTCTCTACCTATTATGTGCCGCATTTCCCCTGCTTCCTCACCTGCTCCCCAACCGTCAGGTTGAGTGCTTGTATCCTTCTGGGAAAAAACTGAGGCAAAGAAGGTGTGAAGTAGTTTTGCCTTTTCTCTTCCCCCTGTTAGTAATTCGCCATCTTCTCTGCGCAGCGACCCTATCGCCTCTTTCTTTTTCCTTTTGCTGCGGACATATTTAAAAAAGCCCTTTTTATTGTTTTTAATGTCTCTGGCCAGCCTAAGTTCGTTCTGTGCTTTAGCCTTTCTGACCTTCTCCCTACATCTCCTGGCTACTCACTTAAATTCTTCTGTGGTGGTTTCCCCCCTCTTCCATTTCCTGTACATGTTTCTCTTAACACTTAGCTCAACTGAGAGTTCTTTAGTCAACCATTCTGGTTTCTTCAGATGCCTTCCATTTTTCCTCCTTATTGGCACACTTTTAGACTGTGCCTTCAGTATCTCCCTTTTAAGGAACTCCCATGCCTCCTGAACTCCTTTCCCTTTCACTATTCTTGACCACTGAATTCCAGCCAGCAGCTCCTTTAGTTTACAGAAGTCCGCTTTTTTAAAATCTAAGATGAGTGTCTGGCTACACTTATCTTCTCCTTCCCACTGAATGCCAAATTCCAATAGGGCATGGTCACTCCCCCCACATGTAATGCACTGGCTATGATGAAGGAAAGATGATATAGCACTATTGTTTTTTTTTTAATTCCTGTTACATTTACATGCCATCTTTTCTCCAATGAGCTCAAGATCATGTAGCCTACCTTACTGTCAGAACAACTGTGAAAGGCAGAGTAAGGCAATACAGCTAAAATCCTATTCGTAGTCCCAGCCCCAGTAAATGAAAGAAATTTGCCAAAATATTAAATCATTCAACAATTGATTCAATGGAACTTGTCCAGTTAGGAACAATTGGATTTTATCCTATACACATGCATATATATAAATATGATTTTTATAGCATCAATAAGCACTTCAGATAAGTTTGTTCTGGATCCCAGAAAAGTATAGTTAATCTGTGTGTGTGTGTGTGTGTGTGTGTGTGTGTGTGTGTGTGTGATGTTTTAGCCACATAGTTAGTTCTTTCTCCTCTGAACTCAGATGGAATACAAAGGTACAAAATCATCAACAATACATGTAGTGAGGTTATGTACTAATGTGCCTATTCTTATCCACACTAAATTTTTTAAAAATGGCCTAACTGTAAAACATGCAGCATTATATCTACTCTATTTATCTCATATAAATTATTTCCAAATTTGGATATATAACTCCAAATTCTGAAAAAAAGTTGCATTATAGTAATGCTGATAAATTAATCAGATACTGGTTAGAGGGTAGCAAAGCATGACTAGTATAGCCCAAAATACAGAAATATAGAATGCCTTTCATGAATTATGCACTTGTGCCATTCTGTATATATCGCCAAGAGTCAAGATACATCTCACACAGGAAATGGTAAAAAAACAGTGGTCGATTTTACCAGACTTTCCCTGCAATGTTTGTTTCTCAAGGCATTCACATTCTGCTTCAATATTTGAGAGATGTAAAAGACAGAGTAGAGGTGAGGAGCATGAATCCTGTCTCAGAGTCTGTGCTGCCCTTGATAACTGTGATGAGCACCTAGACTCATGGTACAGCTATCATCAGACGTGCACAACCAAATCTTGTCAAGAGTGCAAAAGAGCCTTTCTTTCTGTCTTTCTGTCTTTCTTTCTGTCTTTCTTTCTTTCTTTCTTTCTTTCTTTCTTTCTTTCTTTCTTTCTTCTGCTAGAAAAGAAGCAGATCATCTGTGGAAAGACTGGATGAAGCATTATAGTACAAGGACACACTGGTGTTCTTTCCTGGAAGTGGAGGTAGTTTCAAGCCTCCCCAAGACTTCATTTGGTGCCAAACACTGACACACGTGCTGCTGGTGGTAAATGCTGCAGAAGACAGCATACAATAGAGAACTATCCCAGACTTTCATTGATGGGCTTTTGGAGTCTCACATAGCCAATAGCAGAACTGGCCCCTCAAATAACCAGATCTACTCAGAAAATCGCTGGCTGGCAATCCATTCACCATAGCTGGCTATGGAGCCCCTGGATTGGAGTGTACCCTGCTGGCCAAGACTGATAGAAGATGTTCCCAAAGGTTATATAATACAGAAACAAAGAAAATCAAAGTGCGCAAGTGTAACCCATCTCCTTCACCCCCATATAGCTTTGAGAACTGTGCAGGCAGGTTAACAACACAGGAAAATTCATTCCTCCTGTTTGTTCTCAGCCTTCATATCCTTTCCCAACTGCAACTGCAACAATGTATCTAATAAAGTCTAATAAAGTCACTAACTCAAATTAACATTCTCTGTGCTACTGGATAGCTGTTAATGTTTGACTATAATGTTAGCATAGGCCCTGCAAAGGCTCTAGCTGGTGGCAGAAGCCCAATTCATTACAACTGGCATTCTCCAGCAGCCTGGAAAACTGGCTGTGTAAACCTTAGGGGTGTTGCTAGTCTTCACGGCAGCAGAAGTGGTGCTGCCCTGGCAAGTTTAGGGGTCTTAAATGGCCTCCTTGCCACTCCTTGCCCACCCCAAAGCTAGAGGGAGGCTGTGAACACAGCAATTCTATCCTAATTGGTTGCAAGTGCCTGAAAATGAGTATCAGTATAAGTTAGTGGCATCCTAGCCAATTGCTTCTCCAACAGAATGTGAGGTGCTATCTGTATCAGATCTCCTATTGTCCAACAAAGCGCATGGTAAGAAACTTTAGGAAGAAATCATTTAAACATTGTCTCTGTGGTTGAAATCACATGAGTGACTGACTCACTCAGATTTGGCCTTTTAGCATCTTCTGGTCAATGATTTGCAATAAGCCACAAGTTCCACCTATGTAAGATATAATAGCTCACTGTGGGTGGATTATATGCAAGCTAACCTGACTTTTTAATCTTTTTAAACCTGACTTTTTAATCTTTCATTTACAAAAGAAAGCATGACTCCTTAATATTACTCATTAAGTACAAATACTAACAGTAGAGATGTCATATGTGTTCATAATTAATATTTTAATCATTATATGAGACAGCCAGCATGAAGTAGTGGTTTGAGCATTGTACTAGGACTCTAGAGACAAGGTTCAAATCCCACTTGGCCATGAAAACCCATAGAATGACCCTGGGCAAGTCACATTCTTTGAGCCTCCAAGGAAGGCAAAGACAAATCTTCTCTGAACAAATCTTGCCCAGATCTTGTCTGAAAACACTATGCATACAACTTTGCTTCTATGGTTTAAGAAGAAACCAGAACTCTTTCACCCCCTTTGCTACCTCTCAAAGGATTAAGTGGCCATTCTACTGTCGCTATCCTAAACAGTCTAAGACTTCAATACTTGAAGAAGTACCTCTCCCTATATATGCCTACCTGTAGTTTGAGGGTGACTGGAAGGGCTCTCCTCTGTGTCCCACCAGCAAGGGAAAAAACACCGTGGGAGAGAGCTTTCTCAGTTGTGGTGTCTCTGTGGAACACTGCCCCCTTGCCTTAGAAGGCTGATTGGCATGAATGCTGGTGTCATTCTGGCACCAAGGGGAAACCTGGGCCCCACTTGAATTCATCCAGTTCTGCATATATATATATGGGTTCAGTTGTCTTAATCTGTTCTAAATGGTTTTAAATGATCTTGTTTTAATTTATCAAATTGTATAGTACACTTTTAGTTTGCTTAAATAATTTTTATTGCTTTAAATTGAATTTATTGTATGGTACCATAATATTTCAATGATATAAGGAAGGATTTAAATAAATAAACCTCTCTTCTTTTTTCATACTTGTGTGTAAAAACAAGTAATTTGAATATTTTCCTCCTTGCTATGTGACATCAGAAGAGAGAGTTTTGTTTTGGTTTTTTTTAACTTTTTGCCCTTTGGAGTGGTGCTTTTTCTTTGAAACAAAACTGTGCTTTTGCACAGAAAACATATGCTGAACACACAAAACCAAGGGTTTTTCTTCTCCCCAAAATCCTGAAGTATGGAAAATCTCACAGCAGTTGGGTATTTTCCTGGTGTCTTGTGAGTGTTCTCTACTTTCTTTGTGTGGGTGCTGTGCTTCTCAAACTGTGCAAACAGCTGACCCTGAAAAGAAAATAAGCACTCTTTTTCTTGCCTTCACTCCGGAAGCAAGATGTCTCATGGGGCTTGAATATTGCTCATTGAGGCAACTGTTTTGGTGGAACAGCCTGAATCAAGAAGAACAAGAAGTTTATTGAGTATTCTTCATATCCCTTGTAACATCTAAAACATCATCTCTTGTCATCACCATTAGCCCAGTTCCTCATATTCCCTTCCTGCAAATGTCAGATCTTTCTCAGTAAAGATACATACAAATAATTCATTCAGCTTCTCTGGAATTTCCTTATCCACCATTAATATTTCTTTAGTATCTTACTATGCAACTGCTTCTCCTCCTTCTGATATATTTAAAGAATTAAATATAAGGAATAATTATTGGTCTGTTATTAATGGTATGTTTCTCAAAATAATGGTTTTCTGCATCCCTTATTGCCTGCTTGCATTTCTGTTTGCAAGCGTGTGCTCATTTTGTTCTTGCTTGGGCAAGATTTTCACTTTCTGAAGGGAAGCCTTCTTTTCCTTAACAGCTACCTTGCCATTAGTCATTAACCATGTAGGACTTGTGGTGCATTCTAGTTAAGGTTCTATTATTGTGGTTTTGAAAAATTCCCAAGTATTCTAGTAGAGAGTTTTCACCTTCTTGACTTTCCCTTTCAACTTTCTTTTCACCAATCCCCTTATTTTGAAAGGTTTCCTCTTCTGAAGACAAATGTGAATGTGTTGCAGTTTTCTGCTTATCTGTAAATCCAGTTATATATCCAGTTTGTATTTGAGCAATTTAGTAGTACGCATAGATGATCTACCAGATAAAAAGATTATTTAATACCGGATGCCCTTCCTTAGTTACAACGCCATGGTCTAAGCTGTATCTAGCCTACATGTTATGGACTTAACAGATGTATTTCCCAGTCAGTTTTGTCTCTTGGTTTGACTGACATGAAACCAGTCTTGCCCTCTTTAATAGCCCCCAGCTTGTGAATTATCTTGTGCTGATTCTGCAAGTATGACCTCAGGATAGTTGCCCTTAAGCCATATAGTTTATGGCCTAGATTATGACACTGAACCTTAATAGGGTAACCTTTTACAATGGCACCAAATGAAAATGATCAAAGCATAAATAGTCACAAAAACCTTGTTAACAAAGGCCTTCTCTGAAACAGTGCCACTATGTTCAGTATAGGTCAGTAATAAATCCCCTTTGCCCAATGTTTGTTATTATTTTTAAAATGATAATCTATAGCCATCTTTGATAGTGCAGAGGCAATCTTCACTTGATATGAAATACTGCTTCTTTTAGTATTAAAGCAATACCAGACAATGACATCTCTCCAGGAGGCAAACTACCTTTGAGACTGATGTGTCTTCCCCTGTTAGGAGACTCTCTCCACACCCAACCTCTGAAATGTCAAAGGGGATATATTACAAATGATCTTGTCTTCAGCATAATTTAAAGCCTGCTGCCACGCTGAATGGAAAACACAGGGAGCAAAGTCTTGTCCAAATACAGAGTCAATGGGCAAGTGTCAGAAGGCAAAGGCAGCTCCAGGTAATCTGATCCTTCTACACACCATAATCTCCATTTTATTTTGCCTAATGAGGCAGGAGTTAAAACAGTTGACCTGATGAAAGTCAGATGGCAGCCCTGGAGGAGCAAACCCCCTGCTGTAGTCTTGTCCCCGACACCCTTTGTTACCTCCAAGTGAGCTGAGACCAGGCTGTGAACCATGTAAATAGGAGGTTTTTAGGTTAATGAAAAGCTGCAACATCATTTCAGAACCTAGGTTGAAAAGTTATGTCTTCTTAACCTGCAGAAACGTCTCAGCATCTCAGACATGATAACTTTTTAACAAGTTCTGATTATCTGAATCATGGAATTAAAGGAGCAGCAATCAAGAAATAGTTTCTTTCCTCGTAGTGCTTCTTTATCTTTTCACCAACAGCCAGGGCACTTTTCAAACATGTAGGTATAGATGGTATTTAATATTTCTCAAGAATTCTTTTAATACTACCATATTGATTTATTCTTTTATTAGCTATCTGTCAAAGACTTTCTTTCAGCATAAAAATACATTCATACAACACCATATTATAATCATTTTATTGTTGTATGACAACAGACTGTTTAACACCCCCACATAGTTTTAATCCCTCAAGTGTACACAGAAAGGAAAATGAGGTAAGATACTTTTAAAGGATTCTCCCCCATGCATTTGAAAAAAGCCAGCTAAACATATAGGGGATATAGGAAGTGCAGGAATCCCTTTCAAGGGCTTTAAAGGTCTGCTCCCCCCCCCCGAAACAGCTGGTCAAAATAAAAATGAGGGGAAAGAATTTAAAGGAGACCAGTGGAGTAGCAAATAGAGACACTGCCCATAAACTCATGGTCAAAAGACCATTTGCCAGCATAGGAAAATTACCAGGATGATTTAGAACAGAAAACATAGCACCCAGTTAACTCACTTGTCCTTTTTAACTATTAATGTGTACAGCAATATCTCTGTTAGTGACCACAGAACTGCTGCATAATTATTAGCTTTTTTTCTTGGGTAAAGTACAATAGTGATTTTTAGGTGCCCAAACACCTTAAGACACTGCTTTACTGTAGCCTGGTGTTTGTCTTCAGCTTTCAGAGTATGTGATGTACTGTCTAGCTCATGAGCTAAATCCTCTTGAGAAAAATGGTTTATTGAAGATATATTTTACTATCTGTAATAAAGCATATCTATGTAACATTTTGTGTGGTATACTGTGATAAAATGTGCACCTTGAGCAATTGCAGATTTGTTGTACTTAAAAATGTGCACAGGTAAAATACACATATTTTAAAAATATATAGAAATATACTTTGGTCAACAGAGGAAATTTTCAAACTTAAATAGTACAGATAAAGGAATTAGAAAATTCATTAAAAATTTGCACAAATTTCCGTGTAGGAAGAAAAAAAAAGTGGTAAACCATGCCATGAGGCAAACAGAAGAAAAAAAATGAAAGGAGGTTCAGAGAACTTTGGCTGAGAATGAATTTTCACGTTGCTCTCACACACAAACACACACACACATTAATGTTGGCAAGCAATGTTAAATAGCAGTTTTATTCCTAGTTCACCATATACAAAGTAACATAAAACAAGTTATCATGCTTTAGTCACTGAAGTATCTGCTCATTTTGGAAGGTTCTTTATGGATTTGCTTAGGCATTTACTTATTTATTTAATTAAATAATTATTAAGACCGACAGTTTTTTTGGAGGATTTCTGCAGTCACTTGCGAATGTACATAAGCTGCACGACAAATCTGACACACACCTGCATGGTGTGTCCCATTGTCCCATTTCTTTCTTACAACACATGTGTATGAGCTCCACTTGCTACGCACATGGATATCACAAAAGAACAGGAGCCACAACAGGAAAATATGCAGGCATGGTTCACTTTTGCCAAACCACAGATGAATGTTACAGTTAGGTATTGGCACCTTAGTACAAAAAGGGACTAACCTGCAAAGGTTGTGCTACATGGTAATTTCTCCCTTGCTCCACCCTCAGAAGAGGATGTTAACGTCCTTACTTCCCAGTTGTCAAGCCATTCATCGGAATTTCAAAATGTAGCATAAAGAATGAGATACATATGCTCAGAGTAAATGAATATTCAATGCTTCATATTGCATGTCACTCAGAAAGACGATAAGTTTCTTTGTGACTTAGCAAAAATCATAACTCTACTACAGGACCATGATCTATTTGTTATATACTTTATGGCCAGTGTGTAACATCTCATTCATATTTTATTTGTTACATGGGGGGTAGGCTTGGAATTAGGCGCTATTCTTATTTACAGCTTGACAAGAATAGCGATTTGACAGTTTGGCTTATGTTTCTACAATGGTCTGATGGAGGTGTCTGTGTGTGTTTGCACTTGAGGCTGAATACAAAAACCCTGAGTCCTTTCAATAGCATGGTGCTTCCCAAGCATTCCTGGATAACACCTCCCCAAGCAGAAGGAGGTATTTGACCACGCTTTACTAGAAGGAAGTATCATTGTGGCTTTTATTGAGGAATGCCTAGATGTGGCTTGCTTCTGCTCCTATTTTAGATTTCAGGCTGGTGAAGATTGCTTTTTGTATACCATCAACACACAGCTAAGTGAACATTTGGGCTGCCATTTACCCTTTTAAAAATACCTGCTCCACAACTCTTTCTTTCCTTAGCTGGGAAGCACAAGAGGCACAACATTTACAATTGTAGGGGAAGGAAGACGGCCTGGAGTTTAGTCAGGATGCCCCTTCTCTGTTGCAATAACCAATAATGCATTACTTAGCATAATATCTATCCTCTGTCAAAGAAAGAGAGATGTATCTAGCCACAGCCTCTCCACCTACATGTTATGACGCTTTGGAAGCCAGTTCAGGAATCATGGAATGATATAGCTGGAAAGCACTGCTGAGAGCCATCTAGACTAACCCCATACCATGCAGGAATTGAATCTTTGTTGTAAATCTGGAAGCCCTATCTAAATGCGGGGAGAGAAGGAGGAAGAAAATGCTATATCGGCTTCCCAAGCCTGGTGTGCTCTAAATGTGATGCAGTACAAATTCCATAACCCAATGGCTATCCTGTCTAGAATTAATAGGCATTTTAATCTAATACATCTAGAAGGTTCTAGGCTGGGGAGGCTGCCTACACAAATAAATACATACACACAGTCCATTGTGAAAGCCAATGCAGTGTAGTGATTTGATTGTTGGATTAGAACTTTGGGAGACAAATCTCTGCTCAGCCACAGAAATCTATTGAGTAAGCTCAGGCAAGTGACACTCTCTGCCTCATAGGAAGTCAACAGCAAACCTTCTCTGAATAAATATTGCCAAGAAACTTCCTGATCGGGTTGCCATAAATGAGAAACAACTTGAAGGCACATAACAACAAACTACATTATCCTTTATTTACCCATCAGTGGCAAGCTGAACACTGATCAGAGCAAGGCTAATAACCTGCTAAAATGCACCCAGATTTGTGAAAGATATTAATAAGGATGAAAACAGAAACTAGGAGAGGCTGCAGCAGTTTGTTTTTTCCTGAGCCTGCTGGGAAGGGCAAGATTCTGCCCCCTCCTGTCCTTCTGCTACTAAATTAATTGAGTGCAAACTACTTGTGCACTTTGAATTCAGTCTGCAGCAACTGAAGAAAGCTAGGGGCAAAGGGGGAAAATGGAGAAGACAGAAACTAGGACATTTCAAAAGCAGCAGAAAAAGTAAGATGACAGAAGATTCATCAGGAGTTCTGCCAAATCAGAACAATTGGAGGTTATGGAGTTATCCGCTGATATGCCAAATGCAGTAACAATTTGGCACAAATATGGCACATGCCACATCAGATAATTTGAGATGCACTGGGTTAGAATACAGGTTCCCAAAATGTGTCCCCAATTGTTGGTAGCATTTAACACTCAGAAGCCCAAACCAGCATGGCCAATGGTAAAGGATTCTGGGGACAACATCTGAGAGCTCATGTTTAAGAATTCCTGTTTTTGAAGATAACAAATAGTAGAAAGAAATAGGTATGTAACATATGTAGCAGAGGTTATGTCTCGCTAAAATTGAAGGTCCGTTTGCACAATGGGCATATGCTTCCCAAACGTTCACAACCAAAGCAAGAAGGTCCTGGCACACTGTTGCACCTCAGCAAATTCTGCATGTTGCTTCTGCAACTTGGCTAGTAGTCAGTAAGAGAAGTGATCAAGTGTCACATAGTTGTATGTAAGCCTGAGCTTATTAAATCTTCTTTCTGGATTACAGAAGTTTAAAAATGAAAAGTAGAACAAATTGTTATTAATTTCTTTTTAAGTATGGGACAGAAACTAGCACTGCCGATAGCACCTTTCTGCATATTGATCAGGATTCCTTTACCTATACCGGAGAGTAACTAAATAAGCTGATTTACATCATTTTCATGCAGTTTCTCAGAAGCAGAAATACCAAAAATCTCTCTCTCTCTCTCTCTTCTTTGAGGAAGGAAAAGAAATACACGATGCTAATTTTCTTTGCAATAGAACAATAAAACACGTGTTTCTAAATTCTGCTCCATTATACCATACATGTTAGTAAAAACAGCCTTTCACTTCAACAGAAGATAGAACACATTAAATGATCCTATTTTTTTTAGCAGAACATATTCATAATTGTTTTCCAGTAAATAATTTAATAACAAGAAAGTTTAACAACAGCAGAGATTTCCCCATCACGTCCTTTTCTAAGCATTAGACATGAAAAAAGATTTTGTGTATTAAAGTCAGAAACAATCAGGTGAAAGGGGTATGTGTGTCTCTCTATCTGTGCGTTTAAATAAAATTACCTTTCACATACTCCACCATTATTTTTGCAGGAACAGGGTCTGCAAAAATCTGAAAGTAATAGAAACGCAGCTATTTGATGAGATAAACGAATTTATACTAAGCTTGCTTTTTCGAGATACCCGTGGTGCAAACACTCCTAAGGGACAAAATATAACAAGAAAAAGATGGAGTCTGAACTCAAAGCAAACATAAAAGCTTTACTTACAAAAAAATCAATTACACAGTCCAATTTGTTTTTACCAGAAGGCAAAGAAAACCCGGTTAGCATGTTTCAGCATCCAAACACCTTCCCTAGATCTATACATGTTTCACCAAACATTACATGACGGCAATTTCTAAGAAACAAACCAGCAATTAGACCCACCTGTCCAAAGTGCCTGTACTCTGTTCACACTTCATGCAGTATCTTAAAGTGACAGCATATTAAAATGTCAATACAATATTTGTGTACATTATATTTATATATGTAATGCAAAAACAACAAGAAGTGCAATTAAATTCACACCCAGAGTAAGAACAAAGTTCAGTTCATTCCACACAGAGGGAGGGGGAAAAAGAAAGGAAATCATTTTTAAAGTGTGTGTAACACACACACAAAATGAACTGCAAATTAATACAAAGCCACCAATAATGGAAGCACACTGTTTTGGTGTCATTTCTTAGGACGGTAAGTTGTCAGCAGCAGATAGCTATTCATCTACAAGAGTGGAATATAAGAAAATACTCTAAGGCATAAATACTACTGTTAATGTCAACTAGAATAGATCCACTGAATCAATGATAATGTGATCAGACTAGATGGATGTAAATTCCATCCAGTAAATGGGTCTACTTTTGTTAAAACAATAGGATATGAACTAAGGAAAATGAAATATGATTTTGCGTTGCTTTACACACCTCAGTGTGTAAAATCTGGGCATGTATATACCATTATCAAGGGTGAGTTAAAGAGGGAACTTTGTATGTGAATTATTTTCAAAATGGTGCTTCTCACAATCCTTTGAGCACTGCTCTATAAAGTAAAGGAAATGTTTATGCATTCATCAGGAGGACTATGATTGTCTGGGAAGTACTATCACTCTTTAAAACCAGTATTGAGGTCATACCATTATTAGGTCAATCTAGTAATGGCACTACTATAATATGATTCTGGAATTTGTCTTGTGGCCAACACAACCACCACCACCTATTACTTCAACTGGTTTGGCTTGTCCCTAGTGAAGTCATCTATATCTATCTATATGGAAATCCATATGATATCCACTCAGTTTTTTTTCTATGAATCCTGGCCGGAAAAATGTCAACCTGCTCACATCCTCGAGTTGTTGCCCATTACTACTTGTCTCAGGAGGCTTGGTACCCCATTTAATCAGCTGGAAACAGGACCTGCCTCCTGTTGATGGAAAGTACACTCACCTGGTTTGGGGGGACCCCCTCTTCTCAGCAACAGTACTGACCCCACTCAGCAGGGTCTCTTTAACCTCTTTGGGGGAGCTAAATTCATAGAGTCATAGGATCATAGAGCTGGAAGAGACCACAGGGGCCATCCAGTCCAGCCCCCTGCCATGCAGTAACCCACATCAAAGCACTCCCAACAGATGGCCATGCAGCCTCTGCTTAAAAACCTCCAAAAAAGGAGACTTCATGACACTCCAAGGCAGCATATTCTACTGCTGAACAGCTCTGACCATCAGGAAGTTCTTCCTGAGGCTTAGGTGGAATAGAGGAACTGTCATATAGAGAAGGCAGTGGAGGCCGATGGCTCCAATGTCAGTCTGGTGACAAATCCATTCTGGGGTTTATTCCAAACTTAAAGGAGCTATCCTGGGTGTTGAACACTATTCTTAACATAGCTTCAACAACGTGCATAACTTCTTCAAAATTTAGACTAAAGTCGGGAGTGGATTCACAGCCCCACTGACACTGGAGTCACCGGCCTCAGGGATTAGGAAAGGATGGGTAGGTGTCCTTCCATCAGCCCAGATGTATGTACTTTATTGATCTTACCTAATACATATGCTAGAGGAAAAAATCTGGGATCTGGAGTATAAAAGCAGAATCTTTTCCAGGTTCTAGGGATGTCATTACATGTAGGTAGTTACCTCCTGAAACACCAGTTGTAGACCTCTAGTTATTTTTTATTACTGCAACTTTTTCTTATTATAGCTATAATAGTATATCCATGGGTAAGTCTTCATAATGAGGCATGTTAAACAGGGTAATTAAAAATAGTTCTGGAATCACACTGCTCTGCCTATAAAGCAGGGCTTATATTGCTATACTTTTACTAGCCGCCACTTTCTAATTGTAGAGGGTTAAAACATTGTTACTGCTTCTTCAGAAATATTTTTGCATCCTCTGGAGAAATGAATAATAAAAATGGAACTTGCTCTTGCCAAAAACACACTGAAGATGGTATTTTTTTTACGTGTAAGCGGCTCACTGTGAGGATTCTTGTTTCTCAAAAGCCCCTCTAGGCCTAGAATACACAGCGCTACATCTGCTAGCAAAAACACGCAGAAAGCTCATAAAGTGAGATATTATCTGACTTTTTGTTTATTTACAGGATTGATTTGGCAACCATTAACTTAATACAGTTATTTTTAGGGCCTTATTTAAATACAGCATTAATGGCCAACTTTTATGAGAATTATTGGCAGTGCTACAGTTACACAGCACTTCAAGCATTTGCGGCTCTCTTTTGTACGAGTAATTTCTAATCACCAGTGAACTGAAACACACACACACACACACACATACATATATATGTAAAGAGGTAGGCCATTCCTCCTCTTCAGGGATATGTTAAACAGAGGCTGTACCCATAAATTATCTCACATTAAGTTTAGATGCATGGAAAAATGTTAAATATAGGGGGCTTTGTATTATCTTTAAAACAAAGTGGTTCCTTGGTTACTTAATTCAGACATGTTCCATCACTGGTTAGAAATCAGGCATGACAGTGGTCTACCCTGAATTTTTGTCCATGGGTAAGAAACTAGGCATGACCACAGCCTATTCTGATTGTGACTTAATGTTTTATACCACTGAGAAATCATTAACATCTGTTAATAACCCACCCAGTCACTCTGTTAAAATGTTTTGAAATATTTCATGTGCACTGTAGATGTCTCCAACTTCATCCCATTTAACCTTTCCCAGCTGCTTCATCCTTATTTTAAATATTCCTTTAAAAATGTATACATAACAATATATTTTTTTCAAAAAAATGCTTGCTCCTTTTTATTCTGACTGTTCTTCCTTAGCTCTCAACATCTGCTTGTTCCCCACCCCATCCCTATTTTTAAACATGTATTTTTCTTGTAAATATAAACCACAGTACTTTCCAGTATCTCTTTCCACTTCTAATATGATTTTATGATTTCCTATTATACAGGATTTTAAAACACACACACTATATTCATATGTAGACAGAGATGGATTTTTCCCTACAAATCAACCTCATTTTTTACATGTATATTTCTTCATTCCAATACCTCATTTGGGAAAAAGAAATATGTGAAGCTACAAAGGAGGAAAAGAAATATAAGAAAAACCATGCATTTAGGAAAAGGGTAGAAATGCATGTAGCAAATTCTCAATAGCTACTAGGAAGAAACCAATAAAAAAGCTTGTCACATTGGCAAATGATGGAAGAAGCACATTTTAAGTGGGCAAAGCATCTTTCATCCTACAGTTGTTTTCAATCTGTATTAAAGGGTAGAAGCCCAAAGCAGACAACATATGGCTTTAAAATTAGTACCTCACACGAGTGGGATCTGAAATTGTGTTCTAGATTTTCCTTGATAAAATATTACATACACTTGTTCTGTTGTAGCACATGAGATTAAGAGAGTCATATGAAAAACAAGTGGGACTTGAGTCCCATTTTTTTGAGAAAACGCAGAGTACAAATCAGATGAAATTGATCAACAGATCTACATACAATACTCTGGAGGTGTTACCAATGGAGACAAACTTCACCTCTTTGCCATATACAAATATTGCATCTTTGCAAGAGGCTAGGTACCATTTTCTTTTCTACTCAAAGGGGATAATATTCATCGTCTCTTGCTAGTCCTACCATAAATGTCTAATATCTCAACATCAGCACCACATCTTTACTCTTTCTCTCCAAGAAGGTTCCACCAACCCCAATCATCCACTATCAGCAGATTTGTATAGATAAGAGGGGCCTTTTGGCCACACTGAGCCAAAGATATCTCACAGAGCTTGGGCTACAACTGCCAGAATCCTCCCGCTTGCATCACCAGTTGTTAAAAAAAAGTAATATTTCCAAGATCTGATGCTGAAGCACATGGGGAATACATGTCCTGGGAGGACTGGGAATAGAGGCAAGTGGAACATCAAAGTAGAGCCACACGAATGACAGCAAACAAATGGCAACTGGGCAGGTGACATCAGCCTGAAGGGCAGGTACACTGGAAGGCTGGAAAGAGAACCCTTGAGTTTGGAAAAGTTACTTTTCTGTACCACATCTCCAAAATATCCCAACTAGTATGACTCTTGTTGTTGACCAGGGTATTCTGGGACTTATGATACAAAAAGGCAATTACTCCAAATCATGAGAGAAGATAAGCAGACAAAGAAGGATGAAGTAAGCTAATGGATAGATAGTCTTAGAACAAAACTAACATGCAAACATTCAGGACTGGCCAGTTGAAGACCATCCTCAACTACTTATATGTCATCTGTCTGGTCTCTGATTTCCCTGCACATCCATATTCTACACAGACAATAAAGATGCTCATTGTCACTACAAAGTCTTGGGAATTTCATATCTTTTCCTGAAGGCATGGTGGCTGTGATGCTGTTGAATGCTGGTGTAGTAACACTAGATTACCACTGTTTGTTGTTGCACATACAAGGATTGCCATTGTGGAAATGCAACTTTCACTTGTGCAAAGAGGTCCTGGATGCATGCAAGTGATGAAAATATCAAACTGGTCATGTATGAGTGGTTTGACACAATCAGATCCTAGGCATTGATTCTGCACATTCCCTACTACTGCATTGAGAATAAAATACTGCTAGAAGAGTTGGGGTTAGAATGCTGAATGGAATGTAGCCAGTTTCTAAAGCAGCTCATTCTAGTGCCCTGTGTGCAACAACTCCTTGTGTCCATTGCTTTTCTGTAGATTAATGTTCACTGAGGAACATGGAAGAAAAAACCAATATTTTTTCTTCCCTAATTGATGCCATATAAAGCTGCATTCATAATAGCGTCTCAACATATAGCGTACACAGTGCAAAAGTAAAGTGTAGTGTTATATTGTGAAAGACAGTATTTAAAAAATCTGTGCAGTTTCCATAATGAAGATTGCAACTTTCTAAAGCCCTTTCTGGCAACTGGAGCATGAAAACAAATTTAATCAACTGCAGCTTTTTCCACTGCAAGGAAATACATCCCATATTTTAAGCTATACCCATTTCTGTCATAGCAGAGATAGTACAGAAGAATGAGCAAACACACGGTACAGGTATGTGCTTTTTAAAAATGCTAGTTGCCAACGTAGATTATAGAAGGAAACTTCAGGTTCCTGACAAATCACCAATGGTTTTCCCATTGCCCTAAGTATTATGCTGATACAGGATTAAACAATATAAGGAAATAGCAGAAATGTAACTTAGAAACAGCATTTGTCCAGCACATGAGATGTTTGTTTAGAAGATTTAAACACTACCTTTCCACAGAAGTTAAAAGATGGCATTACTACAAATGAAAGAATAGATTAATAAAATATAACAAATGACAATGTTATTCATGTTAAAATGTTTGTTAATATTATGATAATGTTAGAATATAATAAAGATGTTACTTATAAGAGCTTCCAGGGTGCCTTTTTGAAACAAAATCAAATATATAAATAGTGTATAAAAAGCAATAATAATTAAGATTCATTGACTGAACAACTTCCATCAACAAAATGGAATTAGGATACAATCCCTGCTTCTCCATGCAGCTACCTATGTATCCCCAAAAACAACTCTAGAAGGCTGGAAACGATTCCCCCGCTATAATCAGTTTTTCAGGCACTAGGGAGGTATGTAGGGAGGGAAGGGAGAGAGAAGAGAGTTGTGTTGTTACCAGGCATTTGCTTGTCTGATACTGGATATAGGCCAAAGTTATTAATGTTAAAATACAACAGATGAGAATGGACTTTATGTTATATTATTAAAATCATCACATAAATAATAACTGTATAAATAAATATAATAAATAACAATGTTATTAGAAGAAAGGAAGTTAAAAGAAAGAAAATTAAAAGAAAGAAGAAAGAAAGTTGCTAAAAGAAAGAAGGAAAATACTTTATATTTGAAGGAGTTGCTATTCCCCAGTTATTCAAATACCGCTGGTTCTCAGTCCCCCTTAAGCAGCCTCCTCATTCATGACTTTTCCAGTGTCACAGGCTCAGATTTTTTCTTAGTCATACCGGACTGAATACTAAAATGATCATCAAACTGTATCCCAGATGATACTACTGAGAAGAGTTCGAATACTAAATCTCTCTCATACAGGAATGTATGTTGAGCAATTCAAAGGCCAAGACCCATTTGTACCTCCTCTTTCATGAATTGATTGGGGAAAAAACCCAGATCCAAAATCTTAACATGGAAGATATTTGTCATGAAGTCACTTTTCTTCTGATCTTTCACTTGACACCTATTTTTCCTGTTCCTTTCTGTATGCTTCAGAAAATTCAGAACACATTTTACGTGTGGTTTCTCAACCTATAACAGTTGGGAACTAGGGCCATTTTCGCATTACACTGCTATAGTGCTATTATTCCCCTTTCAACATCCTATGGAATCCCAGGGTTTGCAGTTTCGGGAGCGGCATTTAGAATTCTCAGTCTGGCCTCTGTAAACTACAGGATTCCACAGGATGTTGAAACGGGAATAATAGCACTATAACAGTGTAGTGCAGAAAGGCCCTAGGTTATCTATTTAGTAGTTCAGAGGCTGTCCTGTATTGATGAAAGTTTACACTTCACAAAGGCACACAAACTTGTCCACAGTTTTTCAGAATACAATTTCCCTATACAAATACCCCATTTTAATATATTATACTTTAATGCAGGGATGGGAATCATGAGATCCCTGAGATTTGTTGGTTGCCAGCTTCCAGCATTTCTCACCATTGGTATGTTGGCAAGGACTGCTGGGACCTGCAGTTCAACAACATCTAGTAGCCTGCATGATAATTCCTAGCAAGGAAACAAGAAACACAGTGGGGTTAAGAGGACAGGAACAGGCTTGAGAAACTAAGATATGGATCACCCAGAGCAGAGAACATGTTTGACCCCATACTTTCTGTCTTCCAAGTGACCCCTTTACTGTTCCTAATGACTGGGAACAGTACTGTTCACTCCTATGGTAAAGCCCTCTGCTTGGAAGTATCTGTTCTTTACTGATAAACATCTTTGGTTTGGGCTACACTCCTACAGTTGCAACAAGAGATGCCCATTGCAAGCTGAAAGGACCAAAGAATTCATACCTTCCACATCATCTCTACTGATGATCTGGATTTTTTTAAAAAACCACAATCATGCATTTAGCTTGCAACTTAATAGTATTCTTCAGTTGGGGCTAGGAATTAAATTGGAATGTACTATCTAAACTATCTGTTGATACACCCATATTAATTTCTAACAGATCCTAACTTGAGGTAAACACAAAGAGAATGCAATGCCAGCTAAATTACAGTAAACCTAACAATTTTTTTGTTAGATAAAAGTGGAAGAAAAAAATCTGTAAGAAAGCATCTTTCATCTTCTTCCGTGGATGAACCATTTCTGGGTTCATTTGACTTGTATGCCTTGCTGATTCATGAGATGTCCATTTAACTCTAAACATTTGTATGTACCAATTATATCTACCATGTATTGTATCAATTATTGATTTTCCTTTCTTTAAATGTGTATTGCATAAAGTTGCTAAAAAGGAATACAATTTTATTTAAAAAAGAAAACATCTTACAAAATTCTATTTACTCTGCCTAAGCAAGGAAACTGAAACTATGAAAGGATTACATTGCTAAATGCCAGATTCTGAGTAGACTTCCACAGTACTGTACTTTTAAGCACTGTATTCTGAGTGTTAAAAACAGAAAGGCTGCTAAGGAATCTCATAATGGAGTTTAATAGCACCCAATAAAGACCAATAATAGTAAAAAGACTTTAGGTTTAATACGGGGATTATGAATTACCCTCATTATATAAAATAAACTATATTTAACTAAACCAACAAAACGCGACATTATTGTGGATCTAAGTAATGTTAGAAACAAAGGAAACTCAGCAATAATTATCTTTTACTTGAATTATCTTTAACTTTAGAATAGATTTAGAATAGAATTGAGCAGTGCTTACTTAACGTGAGAAATGCAAAGAATCAAAGAGAAATTAATTATATAAAAGGGAAAAAGTACTAATAGTACTAAACAACAGCTGGAAAGAGATCAGAAACACATGTAGGAAACAGAATTGCTCTAATAAGACCAAAACACCAGAAATTAGGACACAAGAATAAACAGGAAAAGAATAGCCAGGAGAGAACGTGAGATTAATCTTTCACTACCAATGGGCCTTTTCCACAGAATACATTGAGTGGTGCCTGTAGTTCATGCAATCCAAGAGATTTTTGACCTAGAGTGTTGTTTTAGCTAATAGGCAGTAGCAAGCTGTGAAACCTTGAAAACAACAAGACATTCAAACTCACAAAAGTCAGGAATGTTTCTCTATGCCTCTATGATGTGATTGAACAATACCAAGATAACTGTTCCACTTGCTGGCTAAAATTACTTAACTACTGTGTCCCTCTGCTCTCCTTAAATTTTAATCCTCACAGTATCCTTCCATTCAAAATATCTTACATCTTAGTTTGTACCTTGCTTTTGAGCCAAGCTATACATCCAGCAAATTCACATATGGTAATTCTGACTTGATCTAATCACTTCATATCTCAAATCACTTCAGATTCTACAAGTGGGACTGCCTGTTTCAATACTCTCCTATGTTCGTTTTTTATAATCTGACACTTCCTTTATATAGGAAAATAGGAAGCTGTCTTATACTAAGCCAAACCATTGCCTTGTCTAACTCAGTACTATCTCTACTGATTGGCAGCATTTCTCCAGGGCTTTAGGAATAGCTAAATGTGCCAAGGACTGAACTTGGCTTAAGCCCAAACAGTGCACTGGTGTGTGAAAGACCTTCTTCTCTTCCTTTTCGCCTTGAAGCCCTTGGAACCACCCAAAAACTAGCTTCAAAGATTTCCCTAGCCTTCTGAGTACATTGTGTGTAGGTGGGGTGTGTGTGCTTAGAGGACTCTATGGGAAAGAGAGATAACTTCTCAGTTCCACTGGATTCTACTACTATTCTGTCAATGAAAGTTCTGCACAGAGTACTAGGTACTCCATAAAGCATCTGCTCTGCTAGCACAACTATTAGTTCCTCTGGAAGATTTAGCTAGTCTGTTTCCTTCCTTCTAGCATTCTGTGTTTATATCTACAGGACCTTATCTACACAGAAAATGTATCTGCAGAGCAGTGTGTATGTACTGTAATATTTGAAAGCAATGTGGATATCTCAAACTAGATATTTAATTGTCATGTTAGCAGCACCTACCAGGAATTTGAAGAGCAGCCTTCTAAAAAATTGGATCCCTAAACCCTATGAAATAAAGTAGAATACAAATATTTTAGTAAAAAGTAAAATTAAAGTGAAGCAGAATCTTGGTTGGCACCAATATATTTGGGCTTCCAGCACACTGGCTTTGATCACAGGAATCTATAAATTCATTCAACATGAATATCTCCAGATAGGTATGGAAGGATCAGTATACTTCCAGATGACATTAGTTTTTTATGTTTTTATTTATCAGCCCTTTTCATCCCATTTCTGTATTAATTTGCATTTTTCCATATGCAAATTTATATTATATTTTTGTGTGTTTTTCCCCAATATAAGATTCCCCAATAGAATACCTATATGTGTTCTAATCTAAAATTAAATGCATTTGATAAGGTATTTGCTAGACTTGGGAAACTCATTTTTTTAAAGAAAAAAGAATATGAATGTTACTTATAAAAATTTAATATTAGAACATGTCATCATTAATATTAGCTGAAATCCTATTGGTGTCCTGCACGTGTGTAACGTCTCCTATAAAAGCAGTTGTACATTTTTTTTTCTGATACAGAACATCCATATTCAATTCAATATGATAGAAGCACAGCTGTGCATGCAGCACCATTGCACAAAGATGTATATGTGCACAGGTTGTGCATTCAGTTGCATATTTGCTGCCTCAGTTTGTTTGTGCAATGCTGCCATTCAACACAAAGGCTGCCTAACGTAACTTATGTAAAACTCCACTCAGAGACAGCTGTGCTACACAACCCCACTGTAAGATTTTGGCCATTGTGTTTTATTTTGCAAGTAATGTGTTAGTACATTTTATTAGCACATTTTTGTTATTATTTGTTCCTATAAGAACATTTAAAAATGGATACTAACAGACTCTAGAAAAATATTTTAGGGGTAATAGGTAATCATTAATCTCTGTACTAAGGAAATAACATGTTAACAGTAAATGTGGAAAAGAACATGGCTATGTAACAAAGCACTGCATTACCAGCAACATCACTATTCTAAGTGCATTACTTCCAAGCTCTGTTTTTGGGAAGAGACCTAAAAATCTTACAAAATGAAGAGACATTAGAAATTCAAAGAATAACTATGAATCATAAATTTTATGAAGAGTAAGTACGAATTTGCACATTCCAATGACAACTTTGTCCATGTGATACAGAGGAGAATTACCAAATATTGAATGCCATAAGCAACACTACTTCCTCCTGAAGAAGATCTACGTAGAACCCTCTTTCCTGCAAGTCCCTGTAAAACTGCAGCTGATTGTGTTAGTACTCCATATCTTCTCCAAGAAACTGCTTTCCTGCATAAAAATAGTTCCCTCCCCCTAAATGGTCCCTATCTCTACCCAATGAACATTTCAAAATAAATGCTCATGAGAGAATTTTCAGGCCTATGGTCAAAACATAGAGAATATGAATAAGAAGTGAATTCTGTTTGACAAATTGTGAGAGCTTTTTGCTGTAGGAAATGTCTTCGAAAGAGACAGAAAGGATTTATTTGTCATTTTAAAGTTATTGACTGAACCTAGTAATATTGCCTTTGTTTCCTTGAAATGAAGCCCAGACAACTAAGCTCAAACATAGGCATCCTAGTATCTGGGAATACTTGTTCAGATCACACTGACATTTCTTGTTTAGGAAACATAATGCCAGCAAAACTTGACTGGACAAATATTTGTAGATACAAATACAATGCAAAAGAAAAAGATAAATCACATGTAAATCCATGCAAATATTTACAAACGCATTTATTATTATTCAATTTATTTGTCCTTGTTCAGATGCTGATTGCTGTTGTGTGTCATGCTGTTTCCTCGAGGCATTACAACTGCAGAGCTAGGAAAAGTAACAGTTCCCAGAATCCCACCGGCCATGCTGGCTGGGAGCTGCAGTCCAAAAAGTAATTTTTCCAAGCTCTGAGATATCACAAAGCAGGAATTCCATGTGTACTCTGTTGGATCAACATTCAAAAGCAGGCAATGACCAGTCAAAATTCTAATCAAAAACCTCATAAGATTGGTGGTGATATGCATGGATTCACATGTGTGCTTCATTCACAGGTAAAGTATGAGGTACTTGACATCATCATCATCATCATCATCATCATCTTTATTTGTACCCCACTTTTTTTCCCTGGGAAGGATTCAAAGTGGCTTACAGCACTTTAAAAAATCATAGTTAAAGGCCATTTCCACACGGGTTAAAAAAACCCGGTGCAGTACATCCTCCATGGAGGATGTCTGTACCTTAGCGCAGATCCGCACCTCAGTCCGCTCCAGAGCGACTTCAGCTTGTTTTTGAAAAACCTGATTTTTCAGGTTTTTCAAAATGCTGGCGCACACCATTGCATGCCTGCCTTCCAATGCAGATTCACAGGCTCGCACCAATGTGAGCCTGTGATCTGCGGAGGGCGGGCTTTAGGCTGGTGAGCTTCAGCGGTTGGTCGTGACCCACGACCAACCGGAAGCCGCCATTTTGGACGCTGGAGCAGTGCGGATCTGCAATCACGCACTGCTCCTCCTCTCCCCAGACCGGACCGGACCCAAAGAAGATCCAGTGAGTAGCGGCAGGGAGCAATTCCCTCGCCGCGTGCGGAAATGGCCAAAAAATCATAACATAAGTTAAAACACAAATTAAACAATCAAGTCATGAAAGTGATGTGTGGGTGAGGGGAGTGAAATCTTCCTATTTGTTTGTTTATTATTTTATTTATTTATTAAAATATTTATATCCCATCCTATATCATGAGGTATCAGGGCAGTATACAAGTAACATCAATATAAAGAGATTAAAACAATTTAAAATGATATAAATAATGTAAATGGATTAAAACACATTAAATATGTTAACAAGTTAAAACAGATTAAATAGGTTAAGACACCTTAAAAGCATGTGCATAAACCTTTTAGAGTGAATCTTTTAGACCCCAAAGGGTTTAACAAACAGCCATTGTTCCCCCAGTGCTTAAATGAAGCCAGCAATGGCAATCAGGCCTCCCAGGTCTGATTTACAACTTGGGATTTACAGCTGAGGAGTCTCTCTCCCACATCCTCGCTCAGTGTATTGGCCTCAGCGGTGGGACAAAGAGGAGGGTCCCACATCTTTCCCATCCACTGTGTGAAACATTTGACTCCCAGGCTAACAACGATGGAAGAAGTGGGCTGGATTAGAGAGACCACTACTTCCTACTGTTCATTCTGAGGTAACAGTGGCAATTCTGTTACTGATATGTGACTTCATAAGCCAGAAATGACTTGCCTTTGCCTTCCTCTGAGGCTGAGAGAGTGTGACATGGCCAAGATAATGCAGTAGGCTTCCATGGCCAAGCAGGGATTTGAACCCTGGTCTCTCAGTATCCTAGTGCAACATTCCAACCACTACCCCACACTCTCTGTAGCTACTCTCTATAGCTACAGCAATTCTACAGCTATTTCAACAGGCTACTGTTTTTCTCCGTTTGTCTCTGTCCAGAGTCTCTGTCCAGAGACAAGAGAACTGAAAAACATATAAATGCACAAACCAACAGCTGGGTTCAGTTCCTCAGATTAATACATGTACACAGATGCCAACATACGATTAGCACTCCAGAATCCTCTAGGCAGCACAGCCACTGAGAATTTTGGTCCAAAAAGGAAATTTCCCATGCTCTGATTTTACACACAGGCTGTTGATGTGTCAAGATTTCATCATCCATGAACTTGTAAAATTACGAATCTGAGGAAACAGAATACAGAAGGCAGAAGAAAACAGCAGCTCTGCCCAGTTTGACTAAATTAAGCCCCCTGTTCTAACAGTGATTGGACTTGTTATTTAAGGATACAATCTAAAACGTTTAACTTGACAATGAAAGAACACTCACCCCCTTAACCGAAAACATTATTATTATGGCTAGGCAGCTAAATGAAATGTTTAGGTTAGTGGGATTTTTCCCACAGCCTAATTGAGCAGGTGGTACTTGCCCAGCCACAAATGTATGTTTGGAAGTCCTGGGACATGCCCGAAAGGTAGCTAGCGTGAAACCACCCAACTGGCATGTGCAAATACAGGTTTAAAGGCTTCTCATTTTTTTCTGATTCTTGAAAACATGACTAGCTGCGTCAGGTCACATTTACCATCAATATTATTTTATTTCTAAGGCAATATGACATTTCTCGTTTCAAGTTAAAACATTACTTCAGCTGATAAATATGGTTGGAAAGAAAATCTCACCGCGCTGCACTCTCCTCCTCCCTTTTTAATAGAATAGGATCTCAGGCTGTCACATGAAGAGCACATTTTATAAAGAAGTATTTAGCACCTCCAGATGACCTCCGAGCAGAAATGCATCATGCTATTCAAATTCTGCCTGTCAACTGCTATGAAAAACAGTAAGTAAATATAAATGCCATTAAAGGGAGAAGTTATCTTACTTGGACAAGTTCTAGCGTTTTGAGTTCTGACAGCTTCCAATTTGGATGCCTTCCAGTGTCAATAAAACTTGTTCAAGCAGAACCTTACCTGGTTTTCACCACATCGAGGGGGTGCATCAGGCAAATTTCTACAAGACCTGTAAGATGATAGAGAAGAGAAGCCTGGTAAATACATTTGATCTCTACAGTTATTGAAGTATCAACTGTTCCAGTGCAAAGCATGTTCAGCAAAGAGAACAAGCAGAATGCAAAAGACATGTACAGTCCCCTTACATTTTTCAGGAATCTTCCTTCTGAGACAAATAAAAGTTTTGTTAACAAAACTAGAAACTTGCAAAAGGGCTGTCATAGTACATTGCCTGAGCTAAGACATTGCTAGTTCAATTGAAGGGATGGACAAGAAATTTGTTCAGGTAGCATTTTAATACAAACTTATCAAATCCGCACTTTTTGAATCAAAAATCACACCTGAACACCTTTAAAAATATGCATGTCAAAATATACAGCTTTCTTTATAATTCAGTAAAAAAAAAATCAGCATACAAACATATGCAGATTTGAAAACACGAGCATAAAATATGTACATTAGAAATAATGCATATAACAAATTGTGCACAAAAATGCTTTCCTCAGAAAAAAATGGAGGAAATTGTATTTTTAAAAGCTTACTAAGAGGCATACATTTGCAAAATGCATACAAAAATATGTATATATGCAAATTTTCATAGACAGTAACAATAACAACAACAATAATATTTTTTTTATATCCAGTGGGGAAGCTTCACAGAATAAACTTAACCATGTTAGAATAAGAAAATGAATAAAATTGGGTTGACAGATTTCGTCATTCCTATTGAAATGTCACCTCTGACATTAAATGTTGTAGGTGATCCAATGTTTCTCTGCCTCCCATTTGCAATGTTGGAATAACAAGGCTGGCTTACCTCAAAGGCTGTTGTAATAATTCCTAAGGTAAATGTTTAGAACACCGAAAAACTAAAATAAAAATGCTAATGACTACTATGATTATGAAAAACAGCTGATTTGCACTGTATTTTGATTATATCTTGAGTTATAAAGAATGCTTAAACAATAGGATAATTTAAAACTGCGAAGGAATTATGTACTAGTATCATTCCTGAAGCGACCAGTAGCTCTTTGAGTAAAGACATACTGTAGTATAAGTAGAACGATAGGTAGGATTCTAGTATGCAGCTGGGTTTATGGAAAAGGAAGCTATGATGTCCTCCAGAAACACACTCAGAAGTTATCACATAGATGTGCAAGAGGCAAGAATAGAATGGAGCAACTGGGTGGTATGTACTGTCCAAATACGTAGCATCCATGTCAGTAGAATGGTTAAGTCATGCTAGGTTTTACTCTGAACTTTAAGGGAGCTATCCAAGCTGCTGAACAGGAACTGAGGATAGGTTTTAGGCAATAACATCCAGCTTTTTCTGCGTTTGTAGTCAAATACTGCAATCCTTTGTAGTAAGAAACAAATAATGCAACGGGGTGCAATGGGACTTACTTCTAGATATGTATAATATTAACGTCTATTTGGGAAGAAGGATTGCAAGTTAAACCGCATCAGATTTTGGGGCTTTATCATCATTACATCAAATTATCATGAAATGGGGAGTGTGGAGTTGCCCCACAAGCCTTACTCTTTGGTTATTGGCACTTTGGGACAGAAAGTAACTGGAATGGGCATTTGAGTGAGCAACCAAAGATACATCTTGTCACACTCAGTGCAGTGCAGATGAGCAATGTCTGACCAAGTCATTGCACCTGTTAGCACTGTAGACTCTTCCTTCTTCATTGTTTACTGTTTTAGTATCTAAAAACCAGGCTTTCTGTGGCCATGTCTCTTTTTTCTGGCTCTTGGTTCTTTGCCTGAACTTGAACCTAACCCCCAGGCTGTCCCTGAGTATATTGGGGATCTCTACCCCTTTGGACCTCTGTCTGCCTGCAATGGACACCAAGTTTATCCAAAGCCTGGCAAAATCAAGCAGCTATTGGAATCTCCAAAATCTCACTTTTTGTATAAGAAATTACATTACACGAAAATTTTGTGCAGCACTCAACTTTAATTTATTGGCCTATGAAGGGCAAATTTTTAAGACAGGCATTTTTTCCAGCAAATGAATCAGATGAATTCCACTTCTACTGGCAAGAAATACGTTTTGGTAATATTGAGATTCTATTAGCTTCCTTGATTTCATAAGGAACAAAAATCTTTCCTTCTCATCATTTAATTATACAGTAGGTTTCCACGGCTAGTTCATTTCCCAAAGGAATACTCTCTGCATAATAACCAGGGAAGGATATACAGAAAAGAAAAAGAAATGGAAGGAAACAAAATATATAAAAGTTCCACCGATGATGATGATGATGGTGATCTTTATTTTTATCCCGCTTTTCTCCTCAAGGGGACTCAAAGTGGCTTATAGCCATTAAAAGAAACATAATTAAAAACTGTCAAATACAAAGATTAAACTACAATAATAATTAAAACATATTAAAATACATATAAAACCAGCATTTAAATATCAATTAAATAACAATTAAAATGCCCAGCACTGATACAAATTACATATAAATGCCCGCTGGAAGAGGAATATTTTTTTTAAATTTATTTATCATTTTTACATATTATCATAATGCAAACCAAATATTTAAAAACAGTTTCTCCATCATATTTTTATCTACATACATGAAAGTTTACTGTGTTTTCTTATCCTCCTACACTTCTACTTAAAATCTTAGTATTAACATAAATGTTACCAGTTGTTTACGTACTTCAACAGTTGTCTTTTAATAACCTTCTATCCAGGTCCTTAAGTACTCGCTATTCTATTAAGTAACCTTAACACTTTAGTACGTATTTTCTTAAAACCCTCTGGAATATAATAATGTATTTTTACCAACTACTCAGTCTCAAATGCTCTTTGTATATTAATTATATTTTGTGTTGGAGGTAATTATCTATTGGAGCCCACTCGTTTTTTATGCCTTCTTCTGTCTGGCTTCTTAATTTTCGTGAAAGAGCATCTGCTATTTTCATCTCTTGTATACTTTGAAATCATTGCTCAATTTTGGGAACATCCTCATTTTTCCAAAATTTTGCAAATTCTATTCTCGCGGCTGTTACCATATATAGCATGATTGTCCAGTACTTCTTGTCGGCTTGATTATCTATTCCATCAAGTATACTTAATAAATAAATTTCTGGGGTCATAGTGAATTGAATATGAAAGATTTTTTCTATATTTTTGTGTATTTCTTTCCAGTATCTTCGTGTCTTTGGGCAGGTCCACCACATATGATATATTGTACCAGTCTGAGTATTGCATTTCCAACATCTTCCTGTTCCCGTTTTGTATATTTTTTGTATTTTTTCCAGAGTCATATACCATCTGTGGAAGATTTTGAAATAGTTTTCTTTCAAGTTTTACGCTGTTGTAAACTTCATGGTCCTCTTCCAACTTGATTCCCATTGACTCAACTGTATTGTATGTCCAACGTTCTGGGTCCATTTTATCATTTCATCTTTAACTGTTTCTTCTTCTTTATCACAGACTATTAATTTCTTGTATAGTTTTGCCATTGGATGCGGTGGATTCTCCAATAAAAGTTTAATTATTGGGTTCATTTCTTTATTAGTTTCAAACCCTTGCAATTTTGAGTCTATCTGGAATCTCTTGTGAAGCTGTCGATAGGGGAACCAATTCAGTTCAATTCCTTCCTCTTTAAGCTCTTCTCTGGTTTTAATATTTAGTCTTCCTGTATGGTCTTTTTTGATTAAATCTTCATATCGTAGCCATTTATTTGATATACCTGGCCATCTACCATAGAAGGCTTCTTGCAGTGACGTCCACACAGGTATTTTCCTCAACAGCTTTGGTTGGTATGACTTCCATGTCTTTATTAAAGCTATTCTTATATAGTGGTTAGTAAATGTTTTTAACTGTTTCCTGAAGGCAAGGAGGGAGGGTGCCAGTCTAACCTCTTT
Source organism: Cyclura pinguis (assembly GCA_030412105.1). Lineage (NCBI taxonomy): Eukaryota > Metazoa > Chordata > Lepidosauria > Squamata > Iguanidae > Cyclura > Cyclura pinguis. The sequence continues at coordinate 344,836,043 of CM059599.1, forward strand.
TGGTAGGGAGTTCTAGAGCCTGGGAGCAGCCACTGAGAAGGCCCTCTCCCGTGTTCCCACCAAACACACGTGTGAAGGTGGTGGGACCAAGAGAAGGGCCTCTCCCACAGATCTCAATGCCTGGGCCGGTTCATAGGGGAGGATACAGTCCTTCAAATAACTTGGACCTGAGCCGTCTAGGGCTTTAAAGATCATCACCAGCATTTTGAACTGTGCCTGAAAACATCATCATCATCACCACCACCACCACCACTACCAATTAATCCACTATTACTACAATAGAATAGATAAAGCACAGCATATATTTCCTCAATAACAATAATAACTGATTACAGAATCCTGTTTGATTAATGGCCCAGAAAGTCAGAAAGCCTTGCTGCATTCTGACATGCAGACTGGCACATTAAAATTACAGCATTTGTTTCAGAAAATATCTTTGAACTTTGTAGATGCTTTCCATGAAAAGGCTATAATTGATTGCTCAATAAACTCTCATGAAAACCAGTTCCAAACCCTATGGGAGCTCTGTAGGCACAAGGAGTGCATATGGCACAATGAGTTCTAGCCTTACGATGGAATCATAAACCACTTAGCTAAAAGTCATTTACAATCTATCCATAATCCTTAGCCTAGAGGATGGAAAAGTTGCCTGACCATGGGATTCTGCCAGCTGTAGCCCCAAAAGTGAGCCAGAATCAGGCTGGCAACTGTTACCTAGAAGGCTTTTTCTTCAACTGCCCCCCAAAATGTGGAAGGACTTTCCAGAAGAGATTTGACAGCTGGATACACTGTCTGAGTTTAAAACAGCACTACAGACTAAGGCAGGCCTATCCAGATAATTTTCTAATTATCGATTGTTTGTTTTTAATATGTACACTCCTTTAACTGATTATGTACCTTTAACTGGTGTTACCTATTGTTAACAAGTGTTATTTTAATCTGTTGTTTCCCAACTCATTCCATAGGGAAAGAGAGGTGAGAAACAACAACATTTAAAAAGGAAATATTTTCAAGCTTTGTCTCAGTCAGATCCAAGGATTCATTTATGATTAGGTTTGACATTTATTCAGCCTTTCCCCCAAACTATCCTTTCTTGTTTTGTTTTTAAAATGGAGTAGCCTTAAATTCAGAGACAGAGTGTGACTTTCCAGGGATACAGCGTATTTTTGTCTAGTAATATAATTTAGATCCACATTTCTCTAGCCTCCTCACCAGTTTTTCTGGTGAGTTCTGTTACTTCTGTCTTTCCGTCATACCAAATTCATGGATAATAAGCATTTATATCTGTGCGATATGGGAGGGACAGCATCATATGGAGTCATTATCTATAGATCTTTGAATATTTAGAACAAACTGAAGCAGTCCAGATAATCTACCTAATAAACATGTGGACAAGAGTTAACTAGTAGACATTGTTTAGAGTGGTGAGGACAAAAGTGGATTGTGAAGATCAAAAGGAGTATTCAAACTGGAAGAATGAGTATTAAAATGAAAATGTAAACTTAGCAATGAGGCAAAAAAAAAATCTAACTTCATATATACACTGATAAGATGTAAGCTGGCAGCATCTACCCTAGAAACGTTGAAGATAGGCAGGTATCATGGTATAAATATCAATCCAGTGGGCAGCTACTGCAAAGAAGGCAAATTCCATGTGGGGAGTAATTAGAAGAAGATTTGAAAATAAATCTGTCAGTTAAACTTCTTTTATACAAACCCATCCCCAACCAGAATGCTATCTACAGTTCTGGTCACTGCTCCTTAAAAGAGTAGGAAAGGTACAGAAAAGGATACCAAAATGATTAAGGGAGTAGAGTGACTCCTTTAACTCAGAAAAAGAGCAAGCAAGCTGAAAGCCTCCATGTTGTATTCCCCAATAACAGATACACAGAAAGAAACTGCCTCTGATACTGGAGATGACGGATAATTACGCTGACTTGAGACCATTGATGGCCCATCCTCCATGAAGTTTTCTAATCCCTCTTTTAAAGCCAGCCAAGTTGGCAACCATCATGTGAATTACTCAACTGAACTAACTATATGCTGTATGAATAAGAGCTTCCTTTTATCTGTCCTGGATCTCTCATCATTCAGCTTCGATGGTGGCCCTGTGTTTTTAAATTATAAAGAAGAAAAGTTGCTTTCTATCTTCTGCACTGCTTGGCTAATTCTATATATTTCTGTCATGTCTCCCCTTACTCTAAACTGAACAGTCACAAACGTTATAACTCTTCCTCATAGTGGAATTACTCCCAGCATTTGGTGGCCAGTTTGCTACACTTTTTCCAGCTCTACAATATCCCCTTTTTAGGAATAGTGTATATATAAGTTTCTTCAAACTTTCCAACAGCTACAGTCTCCAGATACATGATTGATGATGCTTCCATGTTAGAGCCTCAACAATCTGTATGTTGTTTCACCTTTAGATTGGGTCTGAGACGCTGGGAAGGATGGATGATACATGCATTTTATTGCAGAATACCCCCCTCGGTGTAGAAAGTACTATTCACCTTCCTCATGCTTTACTCATTTTCCTGGAATGAGATAGTCACAGAGGAAACAAAACACAATGGAAATTTGTTCATAGAGGGAAACACATGTCAGACAGTGTATACTATGTAGTTGGAACTGTACATATTTGTTTTGGCATTCAAACCTCTACTGTCAGAATATACAAAACAGAGATAAATATTGCGATATGTACCTTGTATTTCACTTGGAAAATAATCTTATTATGAAACTGTTAATTGTGAACTGAATTATTCATTTTATTTGGCCTTGATTTATGAAAAAATAACATTTTTTAAAAACAATTTCATCTTAAACCCAGAACTTTTGATGCCAGAACATTGTATGACAAGGCAAATGCTTGCAATGCATTAAATTCTATGCTGTGTATAAAGAATACAGAAAACATAGCAATACTGATCCTCATTGTGATTTCTAGCAAATGTAAAAGTTCAGTTGTGAAGCTGTTCTAGTATCTATACATAGATTCAAATCTTTTACTTTTTTCATGCATGAAGACATGCTCTAATGAAGATGTACCTGTACAGGAATGTATCCCATTCAAAATTAATTACTTTACCTTTAAAACCAGAGACTAGAAAAATTACTTTTTGGACTACAAGTCCCAGAATTCCCCATCCAGCATGGCCAGTGCTTATGCTGGCTAGGAGATTCTGGGAGTTGTAGTCAATTCCAAATGTTACTCTCAGCTAGAACAGAATGATAAAAATCAATAAAATTTGGTTAAATAAACATTTATGTAAGTTCCACTCATTCAGTGAGTCTAAGCTGGGAATAAAACTGGATTTAGGCCCAAACAAGCATCTTTTCCAAAATCTGGCAGAAATGCTTTTTGAGAAGTCTTCTAACCCAGAAATTATATGGTAGAATTCTCAGCTGACATTGTACCAATGGATCATGTGATCACTGCAGATCATGTGGGATTCTTTTAGCCATGCTGCTAGATGAAGGACCAGCAGAAACTCAGCTCAAGCTGCATTCATTTTATTTCGGGGAGCTGTGTGACTAAAATGCCTTGTGGACCAACTACGTTCTCAGCAACCTATGCTTTGAGATGGTCTGACGTTATCTGGATTTCATCTAGTAACTCTTAATTGTACAGATAGTAACAAAAATCTCTGGATCCTGTAAAGTAGTGCATTTGGAGCACAGCAAGGGTGGTGGTAGTGATGACAGAGAAAGAAGGAGAAGAGGAGTAGAAGGAGGAAGAGGAAGAAAAAAGTGTGGCTAAACCCTCTGCTTCACAGCCATCTTCCATCCCAAGATTGTTCCTTGCTCCTTCCCCACTTTACACTGAATCCTGGGGAATAGTGAGTTGGAGGAGCTGTCAGAAGCAGAGCAGAATCAGAGGTAAAAGTGAAGGCAGATGTTCTTTTGGATTTTGTCTACATGAAATTTTAGACTGTGGTGCCTAGCTGAAAGTGACACTTTTCTCAAAGTGAAGGTTCTCTTCTTGGGGACAGAGCAACTACTAAGGAGTGAGGAGTAGAGGAAGTGGGAAAGACTTGGAGGGGCTGTGGGGGTTAGGGTGGTGGGGTGAGAACTGGATTTCTGAAGTGTTCTAGTCTCTAGACCAAATAGCCCCATTACAAGATTTTAAAGACAATAGTACTTTCATGCAATTGAAGGAGATATCATTTTGCATAGCTTATCTCTCTCTCTCTTTTTTTTTTTGTCCCATCACTACCTCTGGCCAAGCAGATTTTTTAGAACAGTGTAAAAAGTAGTAAAAGCTACTTACAAGAGATGAAGCTAAGATACGCTAATTAGCAAAGTGTGGCCATGGTGCTACATCCAGCCCATCATGACTTTTTCTTTTTTTTTTTGCTGCCCCTTGGCTCCTCCAGATTGTCTCTTTTCTGCTCTCCCGAGCCAAATTGCTTTTCCTTAAAGCATTCAGAAGCATCAATTCACCTTTTAAATAGGCTACACCTCCACTGACCCACAGCTTAACCTCAAAACATCATTTTCAAAACCAAAAGTGACATTCAGGCTACTTTTCATCTTTTGTTTTTGTTCTTTGGCCTTTTGGACAGTTTGTGTGGCCTGCAGAAGGTCCCTAGGGCAGAAAATTGGCCCCAGGCCCATCCCTAGTATACATTATATGAAGTAACCCTTCTTTGAAACTATCTTTAAAACTTGTGAAAAAGCTATCAGTCATCTTCATCACTCATTGCCCGATATACTACTTACTAAAAGGAAACCCAAGGTTTCTTCTGGTAATTTTCACAACAGCGGCAATGTGACTAATCACTCTTGTAAAAAATAATAATCCTGTAAAATAATAAGTAACATTGCACAACTCTGTGGATCTAACTCATCTGGGATGCTGTCCCATTTCTTTCTGGCTAGAAATAAATGAGTCCAGCCTAACTAACCTGCTTCCTTTTTTCTTCCCTTCCATTTTTGGGCACCACATAAACCTAAGATCTTTTGTTTCTTCCATGAGAAATGTCCTCTTTACCACTATAACAGGTGTCACAATTACAGAAGAGATGTCAAGAAACAACACTGTCTTTAGCATTTTTGTTTCGTGGATAGAAGGAGCTTCCATTCATGACAACAGAGTTCTGCTCACAGAAGAGTCCCTTCCATGAGTACAACTTTCCTTCCATTTACAAAAGCTCAAGGAGGATGAACATTAAGTAAAATCCTAAACACGCTAAAGGCACCAGATCTTGTCTGATCTTGGAAGCTAAGCAGGGTCAGCCCTGGTTAGTACATGGATGGGAGATTGCCAACAAATAGCATGTACTGTAAGTTATATTTCATAGGAGGGGACTGGTAAAACCACCTTTGAATATTCCTTGCCTAAGAAAACCCTATGAAATTCATGGATCACCATAAGTCAACAGACAATTTAAAGGTGCATGCGTGCGTGCACACACACACACACACACACACACAAAACCTGTATGAAACTGTGCTTCTTACAGAGCAATCCTACATTTTGAGGTGGGTAGGGGGAAACATGGTGGAGCAATTATCACATCCGGGGAACTTCCAGATCATCGTAGCTAGGGTAAGAAGTGAAAAGACCATTGTTGTTTTTTACCTGTTTCTTTGCTGGTGACTTTAAGAATGGTCTTCCTCTATTTCAACCTATGGCAGAGTATGAGCCACTCCAATTTCAATACTTGTATAATTCTGGATCTGTTTGGTGGTATGATGGGGGAATGTAGGGGCACAGAAACCTGTGGATCCATGATCCAAGAACTCCAAAGAACTGCCTTGACACTCCCCTAGGATGTTATATCACTACAAAAGGTTCGATAGTGGAAGTGGTTTTGGAAGGCATTCAACTCCCTCTCTGCACAGAGTATCCTATGTCCCCTCCCCCACTCTGCTGTGCTCCCAAAAAAGCAATAGTGTTGATCACACATATAGTTATATAAGTAGCTTACATAGCGCAAGGCCCAAACCAAGTTCTTAGTCCTCATTAGAACAGATCCACTGACTCAGTGTGAATTTGCAGTCGCATAGAGGGCATGCTCATCAAATTTGCAGATGATACCAAATTGGGAGGGGTTGCTAATACGCCAGAGGACAGGATCAAAATTCAAAATGACCTGGACAGATTGGAGAGCTGGGCCAAAGCTAACAAAATGAAATTCAACAGAGAGAAGTGTAAGGTCCTACACTTAGGTAGAAAAAATGGAATGCAGAAATATAGGATGGGGGACACGTGGCTGGATGGCAGTACGTGTGAAAGGGATCTAGGAGTCTTAATAGACCACAAGCTGAACATGAGTCAGCAATGTGATGCGGCAGCCAAGAAAGCCAATGCAATTCTCGGCTGCATCAATAGGAGTATGGTGTCTAGATCGAGGGAGGTACTGGTACCACTCTACTCTGCTTTGGTTAGACCTCATCTTGAATACTGTGTCCAGTTCTGGGCACCCCAATTCAAGAAGGACATGGTCAAGCTGGAGCAGGTCCAGAGGAGGGCGACCAAAATGGTGAAGGGCCTGGAAGCCAAGCCCTATGAGGATAGACTTAGAGAGCTGGGTATGTTCAGTCTGCAGAAGAGAAGGTTAAGAGGGGACATGATAGCTATGTTTAAATATTTGAAGGGATGCCATGTAGAGGAGGGAGAGGGCTTGTTTTCTGCTGCTCCAGAGACCAGGACAAGGAGCAATGGATTCAAGCTGCAGGAAAGGAGATTCCACCTGAACCTCAGGAAGAACTTCTTTATGGTCAGAGCTGTCTGGCAGTGGCATATGCTGCCTCAGAGTGTGGTGAAGTCTCCTTCTTTGGAGGTTTTTAAGCAGAGGCTGGATGGCCATCTGTCGGGAGTGCTTTGAGGGTGTTCCTGCATGGCAGGGGGTTGGACTGGATGGCCCGTGTGGTCTCTTCCAACTCTATAATATTTCTATGATTCTATGATTCTATAGGGATGGGGGACAAATCCTGTCATCCTTGCTTGCCCTGCCCCCCACATTTTAGCCACACCCCCATGTACAGTAGCCATGCCCCCGTGCATCATAGCCCTGTCCCCACACACTGTAGCCAGACCCCTGCCCCTCTGCCCTCCCTTCCGCCCGCCCCCCTCCACACACTCCAAGCTCTGCCACTGAGAACTTGATAATTCAACACCAAGTTCAATTGAGTCAATAGATCAATTCATTGATTTTCCCTATAAAGTCTCACCTGAAATTCTGATAAGTAAACTCCTTTTATTAGCTATGGTATTTGTGGTCAGATCGCTACAAAATTAGAAAGCTAGCTAAGGTTGCAATATATTGAATACATGAGTTAAGGTGGTTAGGATTGTGCTAAAATTTTTAAATTTTTTATTTTATTTTCTCGCTATTTTCTCACTATCCAGCTATACCTTATTCTCACGCTAGATTTTATATTGGATGAGGTACAGTGTTAAATTTTTCACAGTGACAAAATATAAGCAACTACAAGTAATCCAAGTGACAGGTTCAAACAAGCCAATCATAATGATTTGAGAAACAGCCAAAGAAAATACAGTTATTATGGTTCTAATAACATTCTTTACAATATTGTCTAATGTAAGACATGAAAAGTCCCCGTAAAACATTTAAGAAAACTTTAGAAGTTACTGTGCTAGTTATTCACACAGGTCTTTGAAAATGCCAGCCTGCAAGTGTGAAATCGTATCACAGCAAAAGCTATAAGAATTTACAATATATCAATATTTACACTATATATCAATATTTCAGCAAATTATTTGCCTACAATCATTGTAAATTTAAAATGATTTTCTACTGAAAGTAATATCCAAGAAGCAGCAAAAATAAATCAACTGCATTTAATATAGTTTAATCTTCATCTAAAGGCAGGTGGAAATTAAGATGCTGACTCTACTATTATATCCAACAATGCAGCTGGATTTACTTTCTTTCTTTTTTCTTTTCTTTTAATTTAAGTGGTGCAAGTTCCTCTATGGAAAACCCTGCTGGCAACCACACATCATGTCCCCAGCCACAAAATTCAAATTCAGCAAAAAGTGTGATGTCAATGGTGTGATTATTAATTTGCAAGCAGAACGATACATTTAGCAAGATTGGCATTCACCAAAAGGCAATTGGCAGAAGACTGCAAGGAAGGGAACAGTCTATCATTCTGCTTCTTATGTTAGTTTCTGTGGGCCATTTAAACAAAAAAAATTCTGGTCCATACTAAGGTGGTAGCAGTGTAATTTTTGTCTGAAGTCAGCATTTGGAACGGGCTTTTAGCTAAAATCCATACTTAAACATCACTCTCAAGGATAGATGCTAGCAGCTGAAGTATAAAGCGATGAAATCCCATATCTGCTCTAAAGACAGAAAGTACAAAATATTAGACCCTTTGTGAATAATGCCCAGTTTCTGGTCCACACTTATGAATAAATAAAGCCATTGTCTGACTGATATCTTTATTTCAGAAGTTAGATTAACTACACTTTTCTGTTGCGCTGACAGTTCAGTTGTCATAGACTGTTTGACTGTAGTTTTCCTAAGAGATGATGGTATATCACAGATAAGAATAACAGCACCATATATATATACTCTTTGAACAAACAGATTCAGTGCCAAAAATGACAGAGGAAAAAACAACTTCCTGTAATTTTAGCACATCAAGTGTTAATATGTGAGTTATTTGATATTCCTTAGGTGGCACACACACTCCCCAACATATAGGGAACAAGTATTTTTTAATGTTTTAGCATGAGCATATCTTTAACTGTTAACTTCATCAGAAACACAATAAACTGTTGAACTTAGTTGATTTAAAGACTCAATCAGGATTGAGAACGTGTTATTAGTCCTATTATTTTGCAGGGAACAGACTTGTTGTTGCAATAAACAAAGAATTATTGCAATTATTTACAATCACTAATGATTTCCTCTAATAATTCGGTATGTCATAATTCCAAATAGAAAAAGTACTTTTTGCAAGCATTTGAACTAATGTACAACTAAGATGGAATTTGTAATTCCAAATCACTCTACATTCCTCAAAAAGCACTACAGGCAGTTTGCTGTCATTCACAGGTCACATGCAATTTCTGTTTATAAGGAAGGGTCTCCTCACTTTATATAAGACTAAAGGGATCATTGAGGGCCTTTCTCCACTACACTGTTATAGTGCTATTATTCCACTTTCAACATCCTGTGGAATCCTGGGGTTTGCAGTTTAGGGAGGGGCATTTAGAATTCTCAGCCAGACAGTTCTTTGGCCTCAGTAAACTACAAACCGCACAATTCCATGGGTTGTTGAAAGTGTAATAATAGCACTATAACAGTGTAAGGCAGAAAGGCCCTGAGATTCAAACACAGTTATACTCAGAGCTTTGAAAAATAACCTTTTGCTGCTAAATACCCCAGAATCTCCAGCCAACATTGCCACTGTCTGAGGGATTCTGCGAGGCAGGATCAAAAAAAGTAAATTTTACAAACTCTAATTAATTAATTCAAATGCATAAACAAAATTGCACGGGTTTGAGGCACCTTCCACCTTAGATTTGGAGAAGCATAGAGAGATGCTGTAGGGATGGGATGAATGGGAAGTCCTCTTACACTTATGGAAATCTGCTTATTCAACATTGGATATTATCCACATTAAGAAAACATACGGCCATTTCCACATTAGACTGTTATAGCGATATTATTCCACTTTTAACATCCAATGGAATCCTGGGGTTTGCAGTTTCGGGAGGGACTGGCTGGTTTAACGGAAATGGCCATATAAAACCTGTGTTTATCATCATCATCACCATTCATATCTCACCTTTAGTAAAGCAGCTTACAAATTCTTAAAACCAGTACAGATCAAAAACAAACACGTCAGCCTATCTACCTATTGATCAATCAAGTGATTATTTCAAAACAATAAAACCATCTATAGGCTTAAAACCATTTAAATTTATTGAAAGACAGACTGTTAAATCAACAGAACAGCACTGCATTAAAAGTTTATCTCAGTCAATTCCTAAGATCCCAGGGGAATAAGGTTTTAATTTGAGGGCAGAAGGAGAACTTTTCCTATACAGGGAGTCCCAAAGTCCCAAAGCAGACACCTTGTCCCCATCAAATATGCCTAGGAGGGTAATGGAACAGAGAGACGGGCTCTCTCAAAGAGAGTTTGAACAGGCTCTTATGGGAAGATACAATCCTTCAAACAACCTGGACCTGAGCAATACAGCTTTACAGATCATCACGAGCATTTTGAATTTTCCCTGGAAATGGACCTGCAGCCAGTGGAAGCCCTGCAACCTGGGAGTTGTATGCTTCCTGTAGCCAGTCCCAGTTAATAAACTGGCTGTACACTCTTTGGGCCAAATGAATTTTCTGAGCACTTCTTAAAGTCAGTCCCAGGTGGAGTGTATTACAGTTGGATTCAGGTTAACACTAGAATGCTGATGAAATCCAGGTCTATTACTCTATTCCACCTAATTTCAAGGAAGATACTTCCATGGTCTTAGCATCTGTAATGAACTGGATGAGCACAAACAAATTGAAGCTTAAACCAGACAAGAAAGAAAGACAGATCTGTGAATAGGTATTCAGCCTGCGCTGGGAGCCCTGGTGGTGCAGTGGTTAAATGCTGGTACTGCAGCCACAATGTTGTGAGTTTAATCCTGCAGGGCTCCAGGTTGACTCAGCCGTCCATCCTTCAGTAGGTCAGTAAAATGAGTACCCAGCTTGTTGGGGGCAATTAGCTAAAAAAAGATTGTAAACTGCTTAGGGAGTGTTTTGCACTGATAAGCAGTATAGAAATATGACTGCTATTGCTGTTGCTATTGCTATTTATCCAAACAGGTTGTAACAAAGACATGTGCCACTATGCCCAGATCAGACATCTGCGAGAAGAGGCACAGCTGGCACACTAGCTTTAACTGTGCAATGAACTCCTGATCACTGCTGAAATGTGGGCCTCCAAGCTTATCAGGGCTGAATCTAGAAAAATACGCAAACTACAAACCTGCATCTTCAGGGAGAGCGCAACCCCATCCAGCACAGGCTGAATACCTCTTCACAGATCTGCCTTTCTTTCTTCAATTTGGTTTAAGCTTCAGTTTGTTTGCCCTCATCCAGTCCATTACAGATGCCAAGCACCAGGAAAATAGCTTCCTTGGAATTAGGTGGAAAAGAGTAATAGAACTGGGTGTCATCAGCATTCTAGTGTCACCTGACTCCAAAACTCTGGATAACCTCCCCCACTGGTTTCACTTATGTTAAATGTGTTAAATAGCACAGGGGACAAAACGGCACTTTGAGGGACTCCATAGTTCAAAGACCACATAGTCAAACAGAAATTCCCCAGTACTGTCTTCTGTGCACAACTTTCCAGGAAGGACCAGAGTCACTGTAAAACAGTGCCTCCATGTTCCATCCCAGCAAGCCAATCCAGAAGAATGACATCAAAAGCTGTCTAGAGGTCCACTAGAACCAACAGAGACACATGAGACCCTCTGCCCAGCATAAGTCATCCACCAAGGCAACCAAAGCAGTCTCTGTCTCATAACCAGGTCTGATGCAACACTGAAATGTAGCTAGATAATCTGCATCATCCAGGAGCCTGTGGAGCTGAGAGGCCACCACAACATCTAGTACTTTGCTCAAAGATGGAATACTGGAGGCTGGGTGATAAATATAGTAGGATCCAAAGGAGTTTTAAATAGAAGTCTTACAACAGCCTTACTCAGACATGCTAGGACTGTGCCTTGCTGCAAATAGGCATCAATTGCTCTCATTACCCACTCACCCAGCTCCACTCTGGCCTATTTAATAAGCCAGGAGAGCATGTGCCTGAGACACATGTGGTGGCTCTTGCCTCTCCAAGCATCCTGTCCATGTCCTCAAGTTGCACAAACTGAAAAGTATCCATTATCATTGGACAATGTAAAATCCCATGGAAGAGATAGATCAGAAATGAGGCTAAAACATATTACAAGGTTTAGTAAAACAAGTGACAGTTATGGAGGAATTGAGCAAACCATTCTGAGGGGCAAATTCCATCCCAAACTTGAAAATGCCCTTTCTCCAGTAGCCACTGTACCTTACTTGAAGGGGCACTTGGAGAAAGGGACCTAATGAAGATCTGAGGTACGTGTGGAGACAGGCAATCCTTGGATTTTCCAAGGATTTTCAGCATCAAAGTAATGCCTATTTCAGCTGTCACTTACCTCACTTTTTAAACACATGAGCATAGCCTTACCCCCTTTGCTGTTGTTTTCCTCTTGTGGAAAATGAATATTGTTCTTCCCCTGTGGAGGTATTTCCTTTCAAGCAAGAATCCTAGAAAATCAGGGTTCTTGGCCCTATGGAAAAGCTTCACACAAAACAGAAACCTCTCCTCCTCAGAAGTGCTGCCTTCCATGTGAAGAAAGTGTTAAAAAGGGAGATTAGAAGCTCCTCTGTTCATGCATTGAAGAAGTGAGTAACATCTAAATAAGGCTAGACAGATCAACAGAATTATATTTAATATTCTTTGCTTCTATAACCGACCCTTCTCAGACACTGGCCCCTTCAAATGTCCCAAAATTGTGGTTATCTTCAGTGTTCAGGCTGAACTCAGTGCAAAGACATTACTCTATATTTTGACATGTTTAAAGTTCTCTAACGAATAAAGCTAACAGCTCATGCCTGCATGGACTGTCATTCTCTGCCCCTGAGGGCCTTAATGTCTTTAAAATAGGCCTCCTAGTTTGTATTAAACTACCTTGTCCACAGAGGTCTGAAGGGTAGTGTAGATCAAAGATGTGCTACACACATAAAAAGCAGCTGTCCTTCATTTGCTGTTAATTAACTTCATCTGACCAGATCTTTTACAGCCTCCTTGTCACATATTCAACAGTCTATAAGCCCTATGACCTGCTCCTAAGTACTGGACCATTGCACACATTTCAACAAAATATAAATCTGAAAATTATCTTCTAAATAAATATTTCAAAAGGAAGAAATCTTGGGTTTCAAGCTACAGGGTTGCTGCTGCTGCTTCAGAACCAATAATCTTCAGCTTGGTTTATGTTGAAAAATGGTAGGTTGACACTATTAGCACCCTAGACACAAAATTCAAAGTTACCAAAAAGCCTGTCAAATTCATGCTTGAGTCAACATTTGGGGCATCAAAACATTTTAAACATTACAGAAATGCAGATGCTACAGTTAGTATGTTTGTTTACTGGCCTGAGTAAGTTACTCTGCATGTCAATGTCAATGCATTCATTTCCAGCTTTGTGAAATGTTTCACATTCATAGAAAATGTGTAGAGTTCCTACAGACCCCTATGACTCATGAGATGCTGCTACGTGCCAAAAAGCTGGAAATTCAGGTTTGTATCCAATTATGCCTTCTTCTCGTGGAAGACTCTTTGCACTAGCAAAGCCATTTTCATTTGTTTTTTGGCCACAGCTCTCTTAGGAGCAATTCTCAGGTTCTAGCCCCCTGCCCTTGTCAAACAGGGATACAACATGAACAGATAGACAGAAAATCATTATGGCTTCAAGAATGTTTGATTGACTATGTTGATGCAGTGCAGTCTGATTTATGACTGACTCTAAACTGAGTCTATGTGAGAGACCCCACATGGCTGGTACAAGGTATGAAATATTTCACAAAAGCCTCAACGTTTGTATATATTAGCTCTTAAATTGAGATGTGGAAGGAGCTTAAGCAATCAATTTACCGGTTGTGCAAAATTCAAATAGTGTATTAGAAAGATATCAAAACTATTGACTCCAATCAAGGTCGCTGCTTGGGTATTTCATTGGCTCAGTTACCCTTGAGGCTCCCCTTCTCAGATATTTCAGGCTGTGATCCCCTTCAAATGTCTCAGGGCCCCCTGGGGGGGGGTAATATGGCCCTTGTTGAGAACGGCTGTTCTAGCAGATATTTCTTTGAAAGAAAGGAAGAGGGAAGCAATTTTTACTCATCTCCCTTTCCCCTGAAAAAACCCACATCACCTGCCATGAAAGGACCTTCCAGTCCACTAATGGCGGAAGGAGAGCATAAGAATCCAGAGAGGCAAGGGGGAATGAGAAGACTTGAATTCCTCCTTTTCGTTAATGGAATCTATATCAAATGAGCCATCTGTAGAGGGACACAACTGGAGACAATCTTCTGGGTATCCATTCCACTAAAGTTAAGACCTCCTAAATCTCATGGATTTCAATGGGGATGTTAAGCAGCGATTTGGATCTCTGCGATTAAGATAACTGAGAATTAGAATGGACTATGCTCATTATTTACATTATTATTTCACATATGGTAGGGAAAAAATTACAGCAAACCTGATTTTTTTTCCCCAGTTTCATCCTGGTTCTTAATTTTAAATGTTTAGGTCAAAGTCCTATTGGGATTTTATTTATTTATTTACTAACTAGCCCACATTTCTCCTTTTATGGGACTCAAGGTAGCTGCCAATATGAATAACATGCTGACACAATCTTATGTCAGTACAACTCTGGGTTATGTGAGCAGTTGTACTCTCATAAGGGCATGTATTCAGTACCTTCTTACACAAGCAGTTTCCTTTTGTCCCCCAGCATAAGAAGCTGGCTTAATGGACTGTCAGTGTTCACACACAACTCTTTCTGTAGAACCTGGAATGGAAAGTGGGCTGGCATGGGCAGAACATCATCACTATCTCCACTGTCCCAGGTCATTTGTGTAGGCATGCTTTGCCAGCATTGAACAAGATGTGAATCTTAGGCCATTTCCGCACTAGAGTGTTATAGCGCTATGATTCCACTTTCAACATCCTATGGAATCTTGGAGTTTGCAGTTTTGGGAGGGGCCAGCCGGCCCCTCCCGAAACTGCAAACCCCAGAATTCCATAGGATGTTGAAAGTGGAATCATAGCGCTATAACACTCTAGTGCGGAAATGGTCTTAGTTTCACTGCTGCTTTTTATTATTATTTTTAAATTGTTTTATACTTTTTAAAAATTGAGATGACTATTAGTGTTGTTTTGGTATTTTATTGAAATTACGTGAGGTTTTCTGAGCACCTCCATTCTTGAAGTGGGAAAGTGCGTTTCTTTACTTTCCCTTCATAAATAAAAGTCTCAATAAATAAGTATTTTAGAAAAGACATTGGACACGTGATTGTTGATGGCAAAATGAAGAATCACCACCACCTCCTCCTCCTCCAGCATACATCACGGCATTTTGCATTTCTATACCTTTCAAAGCCATAATCCATGCAGTGGATTGGAAACAGGAACTATGCATGATGCCCTGTTCACCCATTTTGTTGCAACACACATTACTAGGACAACCAAGGAATTAAAGACAAAAGTTCATGATATCTGATTCTGGCCTGTCTCTCCTTTCTATGTCTAAAACTATATTTTTAACCAGACACAATAATAAGGATTTTTTTCTTCTTTTCATTGATGAAAGCATACAATGCTGTGTGAAAAATTAAACAGCTATTCCCAGAGCTTGGGAAAAAGCTACTTTTTGGACTACAGCTTCTAGAATTCCCAAGCCAGCCTTGTATTCTCTATCTTCTCCTAAACCACTATGATCAGTCACGTAGGGATGGGGGGGGTGGGGGGGCGATTCACCCTGGGCGGCAATGTTTTTGGGGCGTCCCAGCCATGGCCACGCCCCTGCATGCCCTGGCCACACCCCCGCGCACCCTGGCCATGCCCCCGTGCTGTAGCCCCCCCCGACCCTCTCTCCACATACTCCAAGTTTTGCCACTGACTATGATTGATCCATCTTCATCTGTAAAAACACACTGCTCCAAAGCATTGATTCTCATTCTGCTCTCCATCTGTACTTTTATTCAAATCCATTTGTGTGGTGAAAATAATTTAAAATTCCTGCTCAGTAAAGAAAGAAAAGAGAGAGTAGGCAGGACTTCTTATTAAAGCTCTGGTAAATACATATTATGTCAGTGCTCCATTATTACCTGTCTCCCACTACTCTTCTGCAACATGTCCATATCAGTTTAGCTAGGTAGGTAGGATGCCCTTAAGCATAACTGAGTGAGTTTATTCAATATGTAAGCAGAGAAACAGGCTAACCCCACCTCCTCTGTTATCACTTTGCTTTATGTAAAAGTGGTGAGTCTCAAGAGAAGAAATTGTACCTGTGGGGAGCTCCACACTAGCTAGTAATCGGGGTTCTGGCTCATGTAATGGGTCTTCTCTTCAGACTCATTATTTTTAAAGCAAACAATCTGGTGGAGAGGGGTAGAGCTGCTACTTTCCCTTCATATTGTGTTTAATAAATACACTTAAGAATGCCTGAATAGGACCATAGTCACACAGAAACACCTAACCAGCTTTACCAGTTACATCTTAGAAAACCCTTTGCACATTTGTCTGCCTGGTGTTCCTTTTTTCCCCTGTTTTTTCCCCCTTTCCCATTATTTTTGTTTCACTCTCTCCATTGCAATACATACCAGCCTTTTCATTTCACTGCCCTTCGTCCTATTAGCAGATATTCTCTCTTTCTTTCCTCCATCTTATAACTATTTTAAGAGGTTAGGGTCCCTGCAGAGGGAAGCATCATTGGAACTGCTTAAAAGCTCTCTGGAGAAAATATCCCAATTGTGATTGCAGCTTCCTGTCTAAGAAAGGCAGGGAACTTGCACATGTTCTAATTGAAATATAGTACTGCAGGGACCTCTCAAATTGGGATCTGGCTCTGGAAGATTCTGTAACATATTCTCATGAGGACAATGTGAAAGAAAGTAGGATTCATGGAGCAAAACAGAATAAATGCAATGTGCCAACCTTTAGGAGGGACTGGCTCACAGTTCAGACAAGGCTGACTCGGAGGAAAGAAACAGATAATTCAGAAGAGTCAAAACAAATTGGCACATTGGTGTATATTCCAAAAAGAATATCATCTAGCTCAGTCGTGTACCATATCAAATACACATGACAAATCATTTTACAATAAGTCATCGCTATTGTTTAATAGCACCAATTTTCAGTTTCAGACCAATAAGAATAAACAGTAGCTAAAGTCTAGCTTCATATGCAAAGGGATCTTGTAGCACCTCTGAGACTAACTGAGAGAAAGAAATTGGTAGCATAAGCTTTCACAGACTTAAATCTACTTCATCAGATGCACAGAGTGAACTGCAAGAATATTACCAGTCTAGCTTCATAGTTTATTTATGTATCTATGTATACTCTAGATTATGGCTGCTGAACATTTTGGCATTGGGTCATCTTGAGTTCAATCCTATATATGCCTTGGATTGTAATTCTGTACATGAAGGCACACACCAGGGGCTTACTTCTCAATAGCCATTTATGGAACAGAACTGCAAACTTTTCAGTATGCTCTTAAAATTATATGAGAAAGAAACTTGAAAGAGGACAGGGAATTTAAGGTACATTAATCAAGTCAACAACTGAAAGACAATAATCTGTTCTCAGGCGCTCTTATCACAACTGTTACTTTATTTTCACAATGTCCAAGGCCTCAGGCAAACAGACAAACAAACGAATGATATTAAAGGCAGGGGGTTCCAAAGGAAAGAGAAACCCAAAATCATACGTTCTACAAATTCCTCTCAGTGGAAGATGTTGCATGCAGAACTGTGTGTGCAAACATCTGTTGTACAGGGTTTGGGTGGAATCTTATAAGGGCCAATGGCCAGCTGAGCTGATACTAGGCAGCTACTCATCCCAGCCTAGAATAGTCAGTAATAATTACTTAGGACTACCCTTGCTGGCACTGTGACTCTGTCCCTGGACTGGAAGAGGTTTGAATCTTGAGTAAATCACTCTTCCTTCACCCCATCCCTTCTCTGCCATGAGTGGCTGGTGGAACCACAGCTGCACTCTGGATTTTACTATTGGATTTTACCACCACTTTTTCTGCAGACACTCCAAGTTGAATGAGAAGTCCCAGTTCCTGGATCCTCATTCAGCATCAGCAGAGCTCCTGTTCAACTTGTCATAACTGTGTAAGTAAAATCCAGAGTGGATTTGCCCCTTTCCCTTGGGGCCCTTTTCTCTGGCCCTTTTTAATCTTTTCTGCTAGCAAAAATCAGAGATCACATAGCAGAGAGAGTCTATCAGCAGATGGACATTTCTGCAGGTAGGGAGGGCTTCCTGTCAGCAGGCATGTGCTTAATCCTAACCTCTTACTGCTGGCAAATCTTTGATTTAGTACTGCACCATTAAATCAGGAAAAGACACTGTTTATCCACACTGAACCACACTGCAGCAACCAGAGTAATCCCACTGAAGTAACAGAATTCATATAAGTGTTGCTTTACTAAGTTCCCATGGATTCTATGGAACTACAGTAGTTGGGACTAACAACTAAATTTAACCCTCCTAGTTCTCCAAATTAAACCCAAACTTTGTTCAGACTATTAAGATCATGACCTTTCAAATGAACTAGGAATTTTCACATTATAAAGCATTTATGTAAAAATCCTTTACTATAACATGGAACTATGTTGTCAGAATCCAAATGTCACAGCATAAATGGAAATGTGTGTTTGTAATATCTAAAAATGCTTTGTAATGTTAATTAGAAGATTCCAAGATAGAGAGATAGATTGTTTCTTCCCTGGGAATAAAATCTTCCTATTAAATGTAAATTGTTATTAAACACACCATTAAGATTCAGAGAAATGGAATGCGGTCAAAAAGAAATAAACGAATACTGGAAAGATAAAAAGAAACCACTTCAGCCAATGCTTCTTAAAATACATTTTATTGTAAGCAAACATGACTAGTTTAGTCAGGCAAATTACTTCTCTTCTCTTCACACAGTCCATGCCGTATATACTTAAGAGACAATTAAGAGGTTATCTGTTACCTGCCTGTTTGGATGTTGCACTCATCAACTAATACATTTAGGCAGTGCCTAAAATATCAGAGATCTAGTTCATAACAGCTCAAAGCTGTGGTTTTAGTGTCACAGTACTCACTCTTTCGGACTCTTTACCAGTAGAACAGTCGCCTCCTGGCCTTTCTGTGCCTAATGATAATTCATTTGTTCCAACAAATGTTGCTAGACTGATTATTCTTACATGAAAGAATATATTTCATACACTCATAGAATACAGCTATGTCTTACCGTAACCCATTATTCAATAATAGTTAGTCAAGGTTCGCTCAAATGACACAGTGGACCTCCCGTCCATGGCTGCAGTAGCATACACGCACAAATAACAACATATAATTCCTGACAATTAATTATTTTCTTCACTTAAATAATGTTTAAAAATATTATGTCTCCAGCAATCAAGCTACTGCATTTAACAATACAGTACTATTTATGTTTTAACATAAATATAAAATTCAAAGAACAAGTCCCTGAGAGAAATCTCATAGTTCTTCCCACAGTGTACGGTCCTCTTGAATAGCTGTAATATTTAAAAAGAGATCATTTCTATTTCCCTCAGGAACAGCCCTTAACTCCCTGCTGACAAATAGTCTGAGGAAAAACAAGACTATTAAGCATGTCTTGGTTGCTGTAACTGAGTAGAAGAGAGGGAGGCAATTGACACAACTTCTGTTGGGAGCACATAGGTAATGAGAATAGTCCATTTTCACCAAACTCTTAATAACAGCTTAAATAATAGCATGGTTTACATTACCATGTTGTATGCATCAATAATATGGCAATACATTGAAATCTGCTGCAATTGAAATGAACTTTATTATGCTTCTTTACCGTGTTTTGCTGCTATTTTACTGCAAGAATTTTGAAAATTGCTTATACCAGTTTCCCCTTTTAGCCACTTACACTTTGATAGGTGGGATTAATTTATCAGAAATAAAGAAATATGCAAAAAAACCCATTAATAATAATTAAATAGACTCACCTATAATCTCAAGTGGAGCAGTCTAGGAAGAACTAAATGACATGATATCCCCACATTGTTAATTTATTATTTACTCAGTGCATAGATTACTTACCATACCAAACATTGTCTCAGATCAGTTTACAATACTAATTTATTTGGGTTAACTACATAATTGCACAGATCACTGCATATAAATCAAGTATTTCTATATCATTCTGTTTTATAAGAAGCAGCCTTATATTCCACCATACAGACTATTGATTTTAGACCAGCACTGTGTGCCCATATCTCCAGTTTCAGAAAGAATTCATTCCCAATCCTTCCAATTGTTGTAAGTGTCACAATTTTCATCAACTGAAAGTAAAGATCTATAGTTTTTTGTTTTTTTAAAGAGGTGTTATTGGCAGTTGCCTTACGTTGTCCTTTCACTGGACAGAAGAAAAGACTGGATAAACTGATGAGAGATAGGCAGCCTGGTCCCTCTAGCAAGGTGGTGCTGAATGATGACTTTCAACCCCTACATGCCAGAGTGGGGAGAGTAGAGAGAAGATGGCCGTAGGAGGCCTTGTCCTTGACTGATTCTCTGTCTCTTCTGGCCTCTTTGTCAGCAATGAGGCTAAGGGTTAAACTAAAATCATAATCAAACATTTTTTAGCCTCTCCTTGGGGAAACCATTTCTACATAAAGGATGTAAAATGTTGGCAAGTCATGCCAGCACACATCTAATAGCCTGTTTCCAGATGGATGTTTCCATTGTTGAGCCTCTTCGTTTGCAGATGCTTGACTGTGAAAACTCCAAAAACACAGAGTGAAGTTTTCTTTCTCATAAACTGCCATAATGCCAGACTGCAATGGCTTTTTCCTTATTTTATTTTAGAGTGAAGTTTATGGCATAATTGCCTTTTTCTGAGAAAAAAAGCCCTTTTCTCTTACTCCTCACATCAATTCCACTATGCACAGATATATACATACACGTGTTCAAAAAGGCTGAACAAACTCAAGTTGATGAAAGTTTATGTGTACAAGGAGACAAAAACTGTGAAAGAACCAACACAAAATTCCTTCACAATTGCAGAACATTACAATGAACATTTTATTAATTCAGTGTACAAATTCAAAAGATTGTGATTAGAATCTGTAATCTAAGAATATGGAAGGCTAAGACCTGTACTTATGAGTGAGAGCACAATTTATTTTACTATACAGAAATATGTCCATTAACAAAGTCTCCAACAAAGAAGCTCCTTTCTACAAAGTCTTTTTATGCCTGCTCAGCTCCTTCTTTCATCCTGGTCTTCTATCTAGCTGAAAGTTTTTTTAGTAGAATCAGCACTGAGAAGAGGATGGAAGAGGGCTGGAAAAACAGACCTGGAGTGTCAGGTTGCAACACTGTGTCTGCCGCAATCAATGCAATAAAACTTCAGTTGAGAAAGAATGGGATTCTGCTCTAGCTAATCATACTTTGGCTATGTGTACCTGACTGCAAAAGGCAAGGTAAAAAGCATCGGTTCCCAGATTCCCTTACTGAGCATGTGTGAACAGAAAATAGAAAGAGACTAGCCTGTGTCTCGAACCCCAGCATGTCAAAGAAGCATAGATCTATATGTTTGGCCACCAAAACAGAAATACACCTGTATTGGACATGAACATGACATGATATGTTGGATTTATATTTTGCTGTTAAACATGCCATATAGCACTGGCCCAAGCATCTGGAGACGTTTTGCAAGCATTTCCATTAACATAATACAGAGGCAAACTAGAACTACATTATACAATTTTACACTCCCCCTCCCATATTTTCTTTGTTGTTGCTGTGTGCCTTCAAGTTATTTCTGAATTATGGCAACCCTAAAATGAACCTATCATGGGGTTTTCTCGGCAAGATTTGTTCAGAAGGGGTGGTTTGCTTTTGCCTTCCTTTGAGGGAGAGAGAGTGTGACTTCCCAAGGCAGAAAACAGTCTCCTGAACCAGCTGGACCACCTCTATGCTACAGCACTACTTCAAATACAGTCACCCAGATTTGATTCATTCTAGATGGAATAAAATTCTATCTACACAATATCTTACAAAAGTTATTTTTTAAGATCATGCAGAATAATTTGCAGTTAGGGAATATTAAACCCAACTCAGTTTCAAGGCTTTGCAAATACAGCTCTTCCCAGATATCTCTTGCATTTCCTGGTACTACATTATCTGGATTGATAATTATTTAGTACCATTTGCTCAGCGTTCCTCTTTTAACATTCTGCTGGAAATCTTAAGCCATTTCTGCACTCAACTGTTATAGCACTATTATTCTACTTTCAACTTCCTATGGAATCCCAGCTGGCCCCTCCCTAAACTGCAAACCCCAGGATTCCATAGGATGTTGAAAGTGGAATAATAGCGCTATAACGGTGAAGTGCGGAAATGGCCAAAAACAAGAACAGAGAGAGCCCCGTTAAATTAGGCAGAGCTATGCCCTGAATTTTCCTGGATTTCTCTCCCTTTTTACAACATTTACTATAGCTGTAGAAAACAGATAGGAGAAAGAGAATGAGCAACAGGACTGTGCACTTTGTGCGAGATGACTGAAAATCTGAAGTGAGGCAACCACACACAGCACCTTTCTGCACAATTAATTAATGACTTCTACAGATGTTGTTCTTGATCTTGCTGCTGCTGTTATGCACATGGGAGTTTTCGCCAGCCATCCAGGGTTTTTCTTTCATTTCAATGGAGGGGAGAAAAAATCCACCATCACATCACATGGCACAAATTGAGCTGTCAAACCACTGAAGTACATGAAACATCCTACACGGCACTGAAGTGTTCACACACTGGCAGCTGCTACATCAATCAATTAGATTTGGCAGATTTTGTACGAGGTAACAAACTCCACAGCAAATGTATACATAGAGTTACTTTTCCACTAAAATGAATATCAAAGCTGTTTCTGAGAGACAATTACATAAAAATCAGAAATTGCTTACAAGAAATTGCTAGACCCAAACAAATCATGGAATTACTGAAATCCAAATTATGATTATTAAAAATTAAAATTATTTTGAATCAAACAAGTATTATAATTGTATAGAATTGCAACTTTGCTCCCTACGGAGCTAAGTTTCTATTTTCTGCCCGATAATTCCTAGTATGTGTTGGTTGAACTCAAACAATTTTTTTTTTTAAAAAAGATGTATTTTATGTTATGATATTGGGGAGCTTACAGAGATGCTGATACTGTCCTCAAACACAGACTGTTAGTCTTTTCCAAAGAGTCTGGTAGAAACTGCCTCAAACACAGTTCATCAGCAACTGACATGTTCTCAGAACTTTAGTCTGGGATTTTTCATAATATGTTATGAAACAATCTTTTTGCATAGCACTTCATCTGTTTATGGTATGAGTTTAATGCATACCACTTAAGTCACTTAAATTCAACTGGAATTTCATTCATGTATTTTTATGCTGTTTTATATATTGAGCATCAGCCTTAACGCAACGTTACAGCCTAAAAGACAGAACTATTGTCAAACCGCAGCACCCATAAAAGTATGTACATCTGCGCACATGATAATTTGTATTCTATTTTTACAGACAAAAATATGTAATATCTCTGCTCCTCCCACTGGTCACCACAAACTTGTTAAAATAAAATTACATTGCCTCAGCAAAAAGTCCAGACATTGATTTGAAAATTTTCTAGGAAGAAGTTAAATACCACGAAAGAATCCACTAAGAACGCCTCTCTGTGATATCAGGAAAGGGGTTACCAAGAATACACACTCTTCTCTGATGGAAAGAAAGGACTACCAAGCAATTTTGCTCAGCTAACAACAGGAAGGAATTTTGTGGAGCAAGTAGTTATTAGACATGTCTAGGGTGTGTGGGTCCATGTGTGAGCGCAGAAGGTACACACTGAGTATGAGAAGACACACATACAGAAAGGAAGAAACTCGTCTTGTACCGTATGTTAATGCAGTGACCGATCCCAAATTCATATATCCTGATGGACTGAGTACAAAGGGGCTAAATCCTGAGGATGACTGGCAACTATTCAAGGCAGTTCAGGGATGATTACATTGCATACAGTGTTGTTGAATACCATGTTGTGGAAACAAGTGATGACAGCATTATTATTCTGTGTTATTTTAGCCTTTGCTGGTCTTCCGAGTATTTTTCACCACTCCCATTTGCTGGCGGCATATCATGGCAGCATTTCAACAGACATCTACCAAAAGTCGTACGCTGACTGGGAAATGTCAGCATGTAGAGCCATCTCTAGAATTAGCCTGTCTTTTGGCACCTGTGCCACATCAGCAGATTACTAGCCTGAAGGAAAAATATACACATACACTGGAGAAGAAGGCTTTTACTTTTCTAGTAGAGGGGAAAATGTTGTTTAAAAAAAAAAGCAACAAAAACAAGAGGACAACATAGATAGTGGCAGTAGATACACTGATTACCAGCCCTGAGAATTCCTTCACCTATGAAGTCTTTATGTGCATACATAAAATTGATTTGCATTCAGACCTAAACATGTGCAGTTAAATGTAATAAAGATATATGCCAACCTATCCATGTGCATAATGAAAAATACATTACGTACTTCCTCAGAATGTCTTGGCATAGCTTTCCAAAGACATCTAAAAGGGAAGGTTTAAACACAAGGGCCTAATTTAAACCCAGTTACTATTCCCAGCTAGGGCAGGACCATTGAATCAGTTGCTGTATCATAAATCAGAGAGCCAGTGTGATGTAGTTGCTTGACCATCAGACTACAGTTCTGGAGACCAGGGTTCAAATCCCTGTTCAACCATGGGAACTCACTGGATGACCTTGGGCAAATCACCCTTTCTCAGCCTCAGAGGAAGGCAATAGCGAATTCCCGCTGAAAAGAGCTTGCCAAGAAAACCCCAGTAGGTTCACTGTAGGGTCACCATAAGTTGCAAACAACTTGGAAGGCATACAACAACTATCATAAGTCACCATTAATATAAAATCTATTAATTCAGTTGGTTTATTCTATTCTGGGCGACTAGCAACTGGACTAAAGGTCAGGACAGAAGGCACAAAGAACACTTCTGTGTGTGTGCTTCTGTATTACTTTCTGGGTTCTGTGGTGCCAACTGTTATTGAACAATTTAAACACAATCACAATTTAAGTCCCAACATATATTTTTAACAAATTAAATAATAATAACAAATTAGATATTAAATTTAACAAAAATGCACTGCCCCAAAAGTTCCATGCATCCAATGAGGTGCTAGTGCAGAATGTTATTGCAGGACCCTTCTGCCTGTGTTGCTCAACAGAATTGCAACATTTGAATGTAACCCTAAAGCTAATAATAATAATAATAATAATGATAATAATAATAATAATAATAAAAAAAAATGTAATACAGAAGTTCCACTACAAAGAACTTACCCCCTACCCTGCTCCTAAATACATCACTGAAAATATTCAAGGCGAATGGCACCTACTCCCTAGAAATGGCAACAGCAACTCCGCTCCAGCTCCAACTTTCTCTCTTTCTGAGCTCAGCTAATAAGTACAGACGTTTCCTTAGGATTTCCCTACCCCATGGGCCAAATCAATAATGCACAGGGGTTACATTTTTACATGAAGTATCACATGCACACATAATTGTCAGAGATCTGAACTTCTTGCTGAATGCATAGTTGTACACCTTCATCTACCAATGTCTCATATGGAAAAGAGCTTCTGCATCAGTAAGATAATCAGGCTTGCTTCTTATTAGTGCTAAGGAGCCTGACCTATTAATAACTGGGCTACCTGACACATAGAAGATTTCAGTGAGCTGAAATGAAAAGGGCGTCTGGAGTACAGATTGCAGAAAACTCAACTTACATCTGACAAGATACAATATAGAGAACATCTTCATTCCCATAAGGTGGCAATACATGCAACAAAGAAAGCCAGAAAGCCAGAAAGCCAGAAAGAAAGAGAGAAAGAAAGAAAGAAAGGAAGAGAGAGAGAGAGAGAGAGAGAGAGAGAGAGAGAGAGAGAGAGAGAGAGAGAGAGAGAGAGAGAGAGAGAGAAAGAAAGAAAGAAAGAAAGAAAGAAAGAAAGAAAGAAAGATGAATTATTCAGGGCGTTGAGGGGTCTAACTCTCTCAAATCCAGTTCTAGAGCCTTCAGCAGTTCATTGTGATGTCTTTCATAATCATTTCACAGATAAAATTTCTCAGATAAGATCTGACATAGTAGCGATTGTTATAGCAGAAGTTGACAATGGGGTGTCCAGCAACTTCTTGTAGGATTGCATTGGATCAGATTCAGTTGGCGATTACTGCAGATGCAGGACAAAAAAGGAAGACAACTTGTCATCTTGATCGCTGTCCTTCTTGGCTGGTTGTCCAGGGAGGAAATGCAGTTAGATCTCAGCTGCAACGTATTATTAATGCATCTCTCAGGAAGGGACGTTTTCCATCTTGTTTAAAAGAAGAAACAATATGACTGCTTCTAAAAAAGGCCTCCCTGGACCCCCCAGACTTTAACAACTATAGACCAGCATCAAATCTCCCTTTTCTGGGAAAGGTGATCAAAAGGGCAATTGCCTCCCAACTCCGGGCTGTCTTGGATAATACAAGTTATCTAGCCCCATTTCAAATCAGGTTCAGAGCACAATACAGAATTGAGACTGCTATGGTCACCTTAGTGGATGATCTTTGCTTGAGCAGACAGGAGGAATGTGTCTCTGCTGGTGTTTTTGGACCTCTCAGCAGCATTCAATAACATCAACCATGGTATCTTTACGGAATGCCTGAGGGGGCTGGGAATTGGAGGCACTGTGCTTCAGTGGTTCTGTTCCTATGTCTCAGCTAGATTCCAGATGCTGGTGTTTGGAGAAAGCTGTTCCTGAAAAAAAGAATTGCTTGTGGCATACCACAAGGTTCCATTCTATCCCCAGTGCTGTTCAACATCTATATGAAACCATTGGGAGAGATCATCTGCATGTATGGGGAGGGGTGCTACCAGTATGTTGAGGACACCCAAATATATTCCTCCATGCCTTCAAAAACAGCCTCAGCTAAGGATAGTGTGTCTTCTCTGAATGAATGCCTGGAAGAGGTACTGGGTTAGATGAGGAAAAACAAACTGAAGCTGAATTTAAACAGGACAGAGGTGCTTACTGTCAAGAGCCCTAACGTGGGTTTGGAATTGTGTCAGTCAGTCCTAGGTGTGGTTACACTCCCCCTGAAAGACTGTTAGCAGCCTAGAAGTGCTTCTGGATCCATCACTCCAAATGACAGCTCAGATAGTTGCAAGGGCCAGGAGCTGTCCTGCTTTTGCCTGCAACTGTCCAGGGCTCAAAAGGGAGGGGGATTGAATTGCAAGAGCTGTCAAGTTGTTATCCTGTCCCAATCAGACATAGCAATGAAGGGCTATCAAGAGTGTAGTCAGCAACCAGTCAAAGTCATAGCAGCAAGCAGGAATTCAAAGGAACAAGTCAGAAGAGGGTCCAGAAGCAGTGTCCATTAAAAAAGCAAGATCCAAGGTCACGAAGTAACAATAAGCCAGAAGGTTTACTAATTAGCCAGATAGATCAGTTGTGAGCAACAAACTGCCAGGGGAGTGACCAAAGAATTTATAGCTGGTTAGCTTCACACAACTGGTGCTTGATTAATTAGTCTCTCTTACTTAAGAGCCACTGGGATCTCCACATGTCCTCTTTGGCTCTCCTTTGTTCCATAAAGTTAAGTATCATGATCTCTGCGTCTTCCACCCCCTGCCTCCTTCTTCTGCTGGGGTTTGGGGTCACTTCCTGCTTTGTCCCTAGATACAGGCACTGGAATTTCTGTGTCTGGCTCAGACTCAGAGGGGGAAGCATGATAGGAATTCATATTATCAGCTTTGACTGTTACACAAACTGTGCCCCTTCCTAGAACTGGAAGATCTAAAGATGGTAGTGCACACGTAGGTAACCTCAAGGCTAGATTCCTGCAATGCACTGTACGTTGGGCTACTCCCATACCAAATTCAGAAACTTCATTTAGTTCAAAACATGGCAGCCATATTGGTTACTGGAACATCTAGGAGAAATCATATTACACCAATAATAAAACCATTCCATACACTGCCAATTAGTTTCTGGGCAAGTTACAAAGTTTAAAGTCCCACATGGCTTGGGTCCAGGTTACCTACTGGACAGTTTCCTCCCATATAATTCACCCCATACACTCAAGTTCTCTGGCATTCAAGACCAGTCTTTTCTGGCAGGCCTGTCCAGATGATTTTTATATTATGAATTTTAAATTATGAATTTTAAAATATGAACTGATTGTTTTAATATGCATTCATCTTATATGTTCATTTCAAATGTGTTACATGTTTTTAACTGGTTTATGTGTTTTTAACTGATGTTCTTTGTTGAATTTTAACCTGTTGTTTTTCCCTACCTTGATCCATAGGGAACGGTGGATAAGGTGTTGTTGTTGTTGTTGTTGTTGTTGTTATTTGTTGTTGTATAAGGAAGGCAGTCTTTTTATTAGTTATTGTTATCTGCTATTATATGAACTACAACATTTCTAAATGAAATCATAAAAACCAAAGTTACCCTCAACACACTATTGTTTATAAAATTTTACAAATGTTTGTTCTCTCAGCTTATAAAAGAGGACAGAAATCATCCTCAGACTTCTAGTTCTACCAAATCACAACATCTAGTAACAGTAGATTTCACTTAGGTCTCCTTCAACCCCCTTATTGTGGGCTAAATGCAGTGTTGGCATGATCTAAAGCAGCCCCATTAAAATGAATAGGACTCATCAGTCACAACTAACAAGTCTACCTGACTTCAATGGGTCTATTCTTAGTAGGATTAATAGTGGATTCAGTGCAATGTCAAAAACTACAGAAGTTTTTAACTCTTTCTCTCTGCTTGTACCACTTCTGTTAAACATATTTATTTGACAGGTAAATTCCAGTACTTTCAGTGAATTTCTCCTTTTGAGTAAATATGTTAAGGATAAGGTTGTTAGACAACACCCAGCTTTTGGCATTATTCCATTAATTTTAACAAGCGAAACCTGGCAATGGGTCTTGAAAGAACATGAGAGCAGTGTGAGTCAGTGTAAGGGATGACCAAGCAAATACTTTCTCATGTGCATCCAGAGGCCATTAAGTACCGTGAACTGAGTTTAGGCAAAATATTTAGTAATTTGCAGAATTTGGAGTGTGAGAAAGTAAAAACTGTTTAAAAGAATTAAACATACATGAAAACCTGATGAACAATGAAACTGTGTATTCTTATGTGTGTACTAATAAAATTGTGTGTGTGTGTGTATGTGTGTGTGTATTTTTCAGCTTCTGAACATGGAAGAAGTGTGGGAGAATAATCTTGCTCTTTCCCTCAGGCAAGAAAATGTCATGAAATAGGCTTGATTACACACTCTCACTTTTAATATACTTTACATTTTAAAAAATATTTTACCAAGTTACCCGAAATCAAATCTTGGTCCCTCTTCTATGAGTAAAAGACCAAAGCCATAACAGTACGTGCTATCAATGCTTCTCACGAGCAAAACCTCAAGGATTCCTAACATTTCTGTTGTAAGCTTTTTTCTTATAGGCCTTCATGGCTAACTCACTAGAGGTTAACTTCTCCATCCCATCCCATCTTATAAAAGTTTGACACCGATAAACCACTGTGGTCAGCAACGGATTGACTCAGCAGCTTTTCAATGAACTGCTTTCATTTGGGTTCCATTTTATTGCATTCTTTAACACTCGACAAAAATTAAAAACAGAGACACCCTAGTACGGTGAAAATTGTTTTAGAGAAAATATGATAGAGCAAGCTTATTTTCTGCTGCCTCAAAGACTAGAACACAAACCAGTGGCTTCAAATTACAAGAAAAGAGATTCCACTTAAACATTAGGAAGAATGTCTTGATACTTAGGACCTTTCCACACTACACCGTTATAATGCTATTATTCCCCTTTCAACATCCTATGGTATCCTGGGGTTTGCAGTTTAGTGGGGGACCTTTAGAATTCTTAGCCAGAAAGCTCTTCGGCCCCAGTAAACTACAAACTCTAGAATTCCACAGGATGTTGGAAGTGGAATAATAACACTACAACAGTGTAGGGCGGAAAGGCCCTAAGAGCTATTCAGCAACGGCCCTGGAGAGTGGTAGACTCTCTTCATATCTTTAAATAGAAATTAGATGACCATCTTTTCAGAGTACTTTAGTTGTGTGTTCTTGCATGGCAGGGGGTTAGACTGAGGTACCTTTCAGATGTATGATTCTATGAATGTTTGCTTGCATTTGGAGTTAAATAATTTGGAACCTTAAGCTAAAACTACAAGGATGAACTATTGCAAATCATGAAATGTCAGTTCTGCATCTGTAAAAGCAGAAAGACTAAGGCAGGGATAACTTTCACAGATGCTCTACATTTAATGAAATTGCCTCAACAAACCAACATGACAGAAAATCGATTTATTTTCTCAGTCTGATCATAGACACAGTCTAATGACATCATTCATTTGTAGTTTAATTTGTGTTTCAGAAATTTCTTGGCTTTGTTTATTACCATTTTTGATATCCAAATATAATGGCTGTTCTTCCACAATACAATAAGGCACGGGCCCACAGGAACAATGATTTCTACAAATGAGCAGTGCATAGTTAAGAGACTCCAACTTGCTAGATGGGGAGGATATATAAAAGCAGGTCATCTTCATGGCCCTTCTCAAACTCTGGATCTCCCTCATGTGGAAGATTACCGTGGGGCCCTCTCTGTCATCCTTCTGCTGGCAGGCAAGGACCTTTTTATTCAAGGAGGTTTGGCTAGTCTGCTATGTAGACTAGTCTGCTATGTAAGCTAGTCTGTTATGTAGAGACTCCTTGAATGTTAGTAATGAGTTATTTTGGTTTCCTTTTTAATTTGTCAGTTGTTTTGAGCATCTTTTTGAGAACAGAAAAATAAGCTACTAAATAGATGAATAATAAAACCATGCAAGCCTGGAGACAACCACATGCTGTATTAAATTGTGTCAAAGCTGATGCACTAAAGTTTATGAATTAGCTACACAGTGTAAGCAAGCATGCTTTTGCACAAAAAAAAAATCCTGTAGCATCTGGGTTAGACACTAAAAACTCTATACAGCTCCTTTGCCAGTTTTTCTGGACTCGTTTGCAACTGGACTGGAAAGAACAAAAACAATTCTTTCTACTAATGTGCACATCAACTAAAAAAGAAAAAAAGAAAAAACTAGGTGCTTTCATCTTTGCCAGTCGCCTACCTACAACATGTTCATCTGAGAATGAAGCTTTAGAAAGTTGCAAGGCAGAGAATTTTATCTGAACATTTTTGTGTTTCAACTTGTAGAGATTTTAAATCATTGTTTAAATTCCTTGTTGCCTGTGTAGTCTTATGTTGTGCAAAGCTGGCACTTATCTAAAATTATTTACTAAATTCAAAAGAGTCTAGAATCATAACTATGTGAAGAAAGAATATTATATAGATGGCACTGGGCTGGAATTAATGCACGAATAAGACTATAGACAGAATCTGACAGGGGGGTTTCATCTATGATCACACACTCATGGCCACACCAGTGGAAAATATATCAAAAGTAACAGAAATTATTTGATGAAGCTTAACACAGAAAAGAATTATATACTGGGGACAAAGTAAGTAACTATTACTTCTTCCTTCCTCCCAGGAGCAAGGAGGAAGGTGTCTGCAGTGTGTAATTTTATAGCGTCCATGACAACCAAATGCTAGTTGTTAAAAAGAAGAATTTATTGTCAATGATTTCAAGTAAGCAGATATAAAAGCAGTTGTGAAAACAGTCTAATACTTTGTCTCATGCCTTTAACAGCCTCTTAAAATATCTAATGGAAAACACCCTTAAAATTTTCTATGAGTGAAACTGTAAAAGTTTTTTTTCCCCTTTCCTTCTGGGTTTTAAGTGTAAAACGACATGGAGACATTTGAAATCTCTCTTCTTCCTTCACATGAGGAAGGAGAGCAATTTATCAAAGCTAGCATGGTAAGCCTGACAGGATGAACTAATGAAGCCCATCTGTATAAAAGTATTATAGGAAGGAAAAGACAATAGGTCAGTTCTTCAATTCCCAAATAGAGTCAGTTTAAGGAGATATTATCAAGACATTAATAATCTAAGACACTAATATGATGTTGGACAAGTACAGTTTTCTCCTATGAATATTGTGGTAAAATTCAAATAACAAAACTGTGGCTTAGCTGTTTTTAATGCACTCGCCATGGGAAGATGGGTATTTAACTGAAGTCATAATGGAAAAGAAGAGAAATAATAATTTATATATGTAAAGGTTTATAATGAGAAAAAGAAACATTAAAAATGAATAAAATATAGGACACCATCTAAAATTATTAAGGAGAAAGTAGACTGTATCATTATTTTTTAAATAAGTTACTTAATATTATACCCTGCCTTTCCATAAAATGATGTTCTAGGTGACTATTATTATATATAAATCTGTCTGCCTGTCTGTCTGTCCGTCTGTTTCCAGCCTTTTCCCCAGTCCTGGGACATAAGGCAGCTTGCAAAAATTACACACATTTAAAATTACATATCATGCAAATATATATAACTAAACATATTTAACTAAGCTAGACAATTAAAAGCACGCCCATTAAAAGGAAAAACAAATGGAGAGACAATAAAGCACATCAGTAAAGGCTCTTTCCCCATGAGGAGTCAATCCTCACAGGCCTGCCAACACAAAAAACGTCTTACATGCCTACAGAAGGATAGCAAGGAGCATGCCTATCTACCTCCTCTAGGAAACTCTCCAAATGAGTCTTCACAAAATGAAACAAAAACAAAACCAACAACCAGCAACAAACTCTAAAACAGCACCTAAGTGTAATAGCAGCCTCATGCTCATGTTCCCCATCAACTTTTATGGCAAGTCATGCTGCCTCTGCTATTAAAGACAATACAAGTAACCTAGCCGTTGTGACTAGCAGCTACTGATGAAGTTAAATGAATAAGTGAGCAGCCAGCACTGTATATGAGAGCCAGTATGGTATAGTGGTTTGAGCAGTGGATCACAACCCTAGAGACCAGGACCATTTCCGCACTAGATTGTTATAGTGTTATTATTCCACTTTCAACATCCTATGGAATCCTGGGGTTTGCAGTTTAGGGACAGGCCAAGGCCCCTTCCTAAACTTCAAACCCCAGGATTCCATAGGATGTTGAAAGTGGAATAATAGCACTATAACAGTCTAGAACTAGACTGTACTAGATTGTTATAGTGCTACTATTCCACTTTCAACATCCTATGGAATCCTGGGCCCAGAGTCTGACCCCCCACTCAGCCATGGAAACCCACTGGGTGACCTTGGGTACATAACACAGTCCCAGAAAATCATGGCATGCTCACTTTAGGGTCATCATAAGTTGGAAACAACTTGAAGACACTCAACAAGAACAAGAACAACATCAGTGTATCTTGCTTTAATAGAATTCACAGTTAAACTTCCTTTGTGGAAGAAAATGTTTCCCTGTCCACTTTCTCCAGACTACGCCTAAAGTGACACACTTTTGCTATATCTCCTGCCTTGCTACTTTAAAACACACACACACACACACACACACACACACACACACACTACAGCATTTCCTCATAGGTAGGAGTTACTTCAGCTTCTTGACTAGATTTTATGGTTGCTTTTCCAACACCTTTTCCAGCCCTGGGATATACTTTTCAGGTATCATTATTCCATATGTGGCCATCTCACAGATCTGCCTAAAGGCATTATGACGTTGGCAGTTTAATTTTGGTCTCCTTTTCTAATGATTCCCAACATGGAATTTACTGCACACTGAACTGATGTTTCCATCAAGCTATGCACCACAAATCCAACACCCTTTCCTGGTCTGTCACTGTTTGTTCAGTGTAAATGTGAAGTTGGGACTATTTATTATTTTTATATTTGCCCCAGTGTGCATCACTTTACTCTTGCTTATTTTGAACTGCCCTTGTCACTTTCATAAGCATCTTCCAGTTGGATAGATCCTTATGGAGCTTTTTACCATCCTTTCTTTGTTTTAAATAATTTAAATAATTCTATGTCACACTGGTCTCATTCCAATACAAATATTAGCATGCTCAATAAAAATGAATTTAAAACAATTTCAAAAAATTTGACAATAGCTTATGAACTAAAAGCTTATCTAAGTAAATATGCCTTTATCTGCTAGTAGAAGGAAAGGTAAGATAATTCTACCCAAGCCTCCCCTTAACAAGGCATTCCAAAAACTATGGGTCACATTTAAAAACATGTTCAGCACTTTTTGCAGAGATGTTTCCCCAGTGGTAAAAGAGATTTATCACAGCACATGATTTTTGCCACCTGCATATCTTATATTTTGCATGGTTTAAGATTAGTCATTGTACAGTAAATGGGATTAATCTGTAAGTCCAATTGCTGAGGATAAATCTGTAAGGGGGAATAAAAATGGTTAAATATAGGGAATATGCACTCGTCTTAATGTTGTGTTTGAGCATAGATCAGCCACCAATTTGCTCCCAGAAACATGTTGGCAGGAGAGACGGAAGGACCTCTCTTGAAGAATTTAAAATCCAGGCATGCTCATATGAGAGAATGAGGTTTAAAAAAAAAAAAAGACAGGCCAATGCAGGACAGCACTTCTGAGTATTCCTTATAGAATCGTAGAGTTGGAAGAGACCCCAGGGGCCATCTAGTCCAACCCCCTGCTATGCAGGAACACACATCAAAGCATTCCCAACAGATGGCCATCCAGCCTCTGCTTAAAAACCTCCAAAGAAGGAGACTCCATCACACTCCGAGGCAGCATATTCCACTGCTGGACAGCTCTGACTGTCAGGAAGTTCTTCCTGAGGTTCAGGTAGAATCTCCTTTCCTGCAGCTTGAATCCATTGCTCCTTGTCCTAGTCCGAGTAGCGGAAAAGAAGCCCATTCCCTCCTCAACATGACATCCCTTCAAATATTTAAAAATGGCTATCATGTCTCCTCTTAACCTTTTCTTCTGCAGACTAAACATACACAGCTCCCTAAGCCATTCCTCATAGGGCATGGCTTCCAGACCCTTCACCATTTTGGTCGCCCTCCTCTGGACACGCTCCAGCTTGTCGATATCCTTCTTGAATTGAGGTGTCCAGAACTGGACACAGTATTCCAAATGAGGCCTTACCTAAGCAGAATAGAGTGGTACCATTACATTATGTTGAAATGTAATGCATAAACAAAACTAGTGTATGAGGAAGAAAGTCAAGTTCAAGGTCTTTTTTGTTGGGTTCAAACATACTAACATTTAGTTGCATTCTTAACATAGTCTGCAAAAACTCTAATATGTGTGTGGTCTGGATGTCTGAACTGTAACTGTCATCACATTTTATGATGAGATGTGAAAACACAAGATCTCTCCCTTCTCATTTATTTACTTCTGAATATCACCAATTAGTACCAAATGCAGTTCTTTGGACTAGGTTTCTAATTTAATCTGGCTGCATTGCACTGATCCACACACACTCCTGCAGTCACTGTCATTGTCACCCATCTCTACTGAAACATTTCTGGCTACAGACCTGTTTGCATACATACTGTATTTCCATATATATATATGAATCGCTTTCTTTTTGTACTTATTGCAATTTGATGTCTTGTTTTGATGAAGGATGGATCTTATACTCTACTGCAAGCAATAAAATCTTGGTGACTGCTTTGAGAGAAGGTGACTTAAAGCAAAAAAAGTGTCCTTTCTCCCTGCAGCATTCTCCAACAACCTGCCCCTCAGTTAAGTTCCAGGAGTGTAGTTGTTAGGTAAGCACACATTTGGAAATCTGCACTGGGCAAAGCAGCTGGAAGGAGAGTTGCAGAAGGAAGGGGGAAGCAAACTCCTCCTCCACCTGCCGCTTGTCCATTTAAAATTACACAGACAGACAGACAGACACGCATTTGTTTTGTCTAGAGGAAACAGCCATCAGAGTTTTGATTCCTCATGTATGCACGTAGAGTGCTGTTCTGCCCAAACAAGTCCACTTGCCCAAGAAAGTGAAGATGAATAACCTAATGTATTAAGTGTACCAACTTAATAGAGGATTAATTTAGCCATAGACCTTGGAATGTTTCTTCTTACAGTTCATCAATTCCCTTTATTCTTTATTGTGTTTTCAAAGTAATGTGTTGTTTTTATTACATTTTGTAAAGCTGCAGTGGTAGTTATGAAGGGGTCAACTACATTTACCCCTTGCACTCTATTGCAGGCTGCTCCATTACTCCGATAGCAACCAAAAGCAATGTCACGTCCTTTCTGGTTTTGGCATTCAGCCTAGAAAAAGCCATTTTTGTGTTTTTTACAAGGTTGTAGGATTGTGAAGGGCAAGGGGACTCAAATTGCCATGTGTTATCACAGTGTGGGCAGTTTTTTGAGATCAGGAAAGAGGAAAAAAATCAGGCATTTTTAAAAAAACTGTCTGTCTGGGTGCTTTTGGAGTCTCCTGACCACCAGAAAATTGGGGGGAGGGGGCACATATGGCTCATGGGCCATACTTCCCCATTCCCATCTAAAGAGTAACTTTTTGATACTTAAAGAAGATCCCTCAGAATCGATAAAAGAATAGCATAGAAAAGCAAAAATGCATATCAAAAGTCCTCTAAAATCCTTTAAAAGTTCTTTAAAACTACATTTTAAAAGTAACAATAAAATCTTATTATACCGATACAGAAACTTTATTCTCCATGCATTATATTACTTTTGAAACATGTCATTATTATACCTTTTTTTAACCAAAGCTGATAATGCTCAGCAAAGCCCAAGGCTGGAGGAAATGAGAAAGGTCACATTACTGGTAGATTGACTTCAGGGAGGAAGCCACAGCCCTGACACTGCAAGACTTGAGAAGCACAGTTGATTGCTAAAGCTCTTGGAGTTCTCTTATTCATATGTTAGCCCTAAGTTGAAGGCAAAAAACAACAACTGAAGCTGGCAGCTCATTACAGGTAACTAGTAACTTGTTACTCCCAGCTTTACCCAACAGGACATTCTATACCACCAAGTGACATGCAATCATAAAAGAATAAAGCTAAAAAAACAACAGAAGTTCCGGAGGAGACGAAAATTAAGCTACAGAATATCATAACATCACGGTGATACACCAGTTTGTCTAGGGGCTGTCACTGGTTTTCAGCTATTAGTTATTGTTACTATTTTTGGTGATATAGTTTAGTTTCAGAGGCTAGGCTAGTTTCTTAGGCTAGTTTCACCTTGCCTAAGAAAACCCTATGAAATTCATGGGGCTGGCATAAGTCTACAGGTGACTTGAAGGTGCACACACACACACACACGAGTTAATATAGAAGCTCATTACAATTTCTTAGATGGGTTGTAAATTTTTTCAGACAGAATGAGAACTGATTTTATTGCTGTTGACAGGATCTGTAGTAGGTCCAGGTTATTTGAAGGACTATATTCTCTCTTATGAACCAGCCTGGGCTTGGAGATCTGCTGGAGAGGCCCTTTTCTCCATCCCACAATCCTCACGGGTACTCCTGATGGAAACACAGGAGAGGGCCTTCTCAGTGGCTGTCCCCAGGCTCTGGAATTCCCTTCTCAGAGAATTCAGACTGGCACCCTCCCAACTTTCTGCAATCAAGTAAAGATGCTTCTAATCAGGTAGGTGTTCCAAATGTGCTGGACATTGTGTTGCTGACAAGCTGTGAGTTTTTAATTATGTTGTTTTAGTTCTTTTTGATTGCTTAATTATATTTTAACTTTTATATTCTGTGGGTTTTAGCTATGTGTTTTTAATTGTTGTAGGCCACTTTGAGCCCCTTGCTTGGCAAAAAAGTTGGGTGTAAATAATGATGATGGTGATGAGCAGCAGCAGCATAGAGTAATGCAGTAGTATTTTTGCTGAGATTTTCAGGTAAATAAAATAATTGGTGAATGCAACAAATATGTGACAACACTGCAAGGAAGTAACTTACTACAGTGTGCATGTAACCACTTGGTAACCACTTAGTTGCCTGTTACATCTTGCCACTCCTGGACCTGGACCTAAGTGTTGATATGTAATTAAATTCTTTTTTTACTGCTTGAAAAAGTTTTTCAGATGACTGACTTGCCAAATGGTTAAAGTACTACTTCATAAATAGTCATCTGTATTCATTCAATGAATAGGTATGCAAGTTTTTCCCAGAGAGATATGTCAAATGGTAGAACGTCTTGTATGTTAATAGGTGGAGATACTCAATTCCCTAAGGAACATATTTAGAAACTCTCTGTGTATGTTGCCACAGAGTCATCTGTTCACAACTGCTTAATTGCACTTTTTATTTGGCCTCTTAAGGTGGAACCCAGCAGAGAATAGTGAGCTGCTCCGTTAAGTACTAATGTCTATTTCTCTACATCTGGCTAATCCATCAGGCTGTACCTTGTGCAAATAAAATGTCTGTTCTGAAAAGTATCCTTTCCCTGATTAAAAATTGTCCAGGAACAGATGAAAAATATCTTATGGCATCCTGCCCCTAGAGGGTTCATGTAATTAACCTAACAATCTAGTTTTCATAAAAGGAATCATTTCAGTAAACTGACAAAATCTAATATGAAATGTTGACAAATAGGAATAATTTTATTTACTCTCAGAAGTAAATAATTATATTTACTCTCAAAAGTTCTGTCCTCTTCCCTTCACCCCACCACTTTTCACTCCTTCTGTGAATAGAAAGGTCTTCAATCCAGCTCACAAAAGCTGGACATGAGAGTGATTTTTGCCAGTTCTCCACTGCAGTCCACCACATCAAGTTCCATGCTCTTATAGAAATTTCCCCAATCCTCCAGAATACATTTTCAGACAGTACAAGGGAAAAGCAATGCAAATTGCCTTCCATGCTTCTGCTAATAGGTGCCATGTTGTTGGGGAACATGAGACATAGTTTATCTAGCAGAGCAACTAGAATTTACAAGCAGAAGGTGAGCAACAGATAGTACCATATGATAACCCCCCGCCAGGTCTAGCTGAGAAAAAAAAAAGAGCCTTAGTATTCTATGCATTTCCTAAGAAGCTGTTATTTATTCCAAAGATGGACTTGGGTAAGCTGTAGCCTCTTGGAGCCTACCTTAATTCAGAGGGTTGTTCTGTACACACATACAGTCTCTCTCTCTCTCTCTCTCACACACACACACACAAATAACCTTACACAGGATATAGGGCAATACGTGGAAGGATGGGATGCAAACGTTTTAAATCATATAGCAAGTCTTAAAATATTCTTCATGTTGCTGTGTCTCTTCTAGTCATTTTTAACCTATGGTGCTCTAAAGGTAACTCTAAGCAGGTTTACTGTCAAGATTGTTCAGAGAGGGTTTGCCACTGCCTTCCTCTGTGGCTGAAAGAGTATGACTTGCTAAGGTCACTCAGTGGGTTTCCATCTCTGAGCAACAATTCGAACCCTGGTCTCCCAAAGTCCTAATCCAACACTCAAACCAGTACTCTGCATGCTTCATAATATTCTTATGCATAGGGGGAGAGGCAGGAAAGAAATTATTATTGTTGTTGTTGTTGTTGTTGTTGTTACTATTATTATTATTAAAACATTTAAAATTAATTATTATTATATTTAAACACAGTTAACTTCTATTATTATTATTATCATTAAACACAATTAATTACTGTATTTTAAACAGTAATTATCAGGCATTTTTACTCTTCATGTATTTGTTCTCCTAAATTAAATACGAAGTAAATCCTTTGTACACTGAATTTTATTTGTTGGAACGAAGGTATCAGTTTCTAAAGTGTTTTCCATCTTCTCAGTTCACAAGCCATGAATCACATCAGATAAAGACCAGATAACCACACCAGAAGGAACCAATACTAGTGGGTTACTAGACACCAAAGTAAATCTGTATCTGCCTTTACCAAGCTGAACCACAAACAGTCCCCACCCTCCGATGATCCTTCTTCAAATAATTCCTTCATTTACATGAGGTACACTTCCTGAAAGTAACAAATAAGCCTGACTTGCTGAGTTATCTTCTCATTAAGACTTGTGAAGCTGCTAAATGGATTGGAATTCTCCTTTCTTTGAAAAAGCAAAAGAAAAACTCTCCCTCCTTTTTTCTAAGTCTTCCGTTCCAGAGAACTTCAGTCTTCAGTTCTCTTGCTACTTTTATGGTTTGTAAATCAGATAGGCAACTTGCATCATAAGGCGATATATTAGCTCGGTTTATAAATACACAAAATGCCTTCAGAGGAAGTACTGGAAAATGGCAAATATGGGATGGTTACTGTAGTAGCTTGAAACTTCAAGGCTCAGAGCAAACAGAACTAATATAAAGAAACCCAGACCTCTAAATTTTGGTCCCGCAGTGTTTTATCATTTTTCATTTTTGATTGAAAAGAAGAAGAAGAACTACTACTACATCGCAGACATGATGAGACAAAACCCTGCAGGTATTGTAACAAAAAAGATAAGCTAATTCAAATTTAAAGATACAGTCAATTAGTCCTAAGCACCTAATTTTATTGCTTCATTGTTCATTCTCACCACCACCACCATTGCTAATGCTCTCATTGAAGAATGTGAAGAAGAAAACTCCAAAGAGCTTAGTCCTCTTAAATAAACACCTACAGTTATCAGTGTTTTGCAGAATGGAAACAAATGGAATGTGAAACTGTTTGAAACACTGGATGTTCAACTTGGAACAACCTAAGTAAGAGTCATGATCTTTAGCAAATGTTCTCTAATGCAGAGCTTGATGCTTATAACCAGTCTATTGCCAGACACAGAATTCAGTAATATCAAAACCTAAGAATATGTCCATTTGGTGTAAAACAATGTTTCCCTAGCCAAAAAAATTCAGTCAGTAAACACAGCATTTAAATTACTGAAACAAAAAAAGCCACATAAAATTATGTACGGTATTCAAATATGTAAGAAAAACTTTGAAACTTTTACTTAGTTAATTTCATTTTCATTTCCTGAAACTAACTTGTCATACAAATTACAAAATGAATCATTCAACCAAAACTGCATATACTTTTAAGTGCCTAAGAGAAAAAGCTGATCACTCTATTAAAGTCTGTCATTCTAAGGTATGCAGAAAGACATCTCTCCTACAGAATTTAAGAGCATAAATTGCCATTGTTTACATTTCCTTCTGTAATGCTCCCAAACCTGCTTCCTCACTTCGTTTTGGAGCAAGGGGCTGAAACTATTTCTGCTAATAAATGTGCAATTTAAATGTTCCCTAATAAATAAGAAACTCTAAAAAAAGTGAATGTGAGCCAGCATAACGTAATGGTTTGAGTGTTCGAATATGACTCTGGAGACCAGGGTTTGAGTCCCACTCAGACATGAAACCCCACTGGATGACCTTGGGCAAATCACACTCTCTCATCCTCAGAGGAAGGCAAAACCAAACCACTCTCTGAACAAATCTTGCCAAGAAAATCCAATGATAGGTTCGTCTTAAGGTCACCGTAAGTTGGAAATGATTTAAAGCTACACAACAACACAACAACACAATGAATATGGATTTTCATTTGCAAAACAAAGCATGCATTATTACATTTTGTTGTTCTTCATTACTGTCAAGTTGGTGCTGACTTCTGAAGAACCAATCACACACGGCCTCCCCACACACACACACACACACACACACAAAAGAATTTTGAAACACTATTCCTGAGGTCTTGTTTTTACCTCTCTTATTTAAAAACTGGCTTTCACACTAGATGCACCCCTTTTCATATGGTTATCTTTTCTATGTTCTTACTTTACTGTAGAAAATAATTAAAATCTTGTCAGCACATTACTTATATCTGATAAGAAACAATTATCATATTGGACTATGTAGTCCAACTATTATTCTACCTGAAGCTGCAGTCCTTTACAAACTTCTGTGGAAGGAAGTTCCATTGAATTCAGTAACAGTTACTTCAGAGTAAACATTATAGCACTGCAGGAAAAAAAGAGTGAATAACAATTGAACTCCTGTCCTGCTACCACTTTACTGAGGTCAGTGAAAAAGGGCCTATTACATTTTCTTTTTTAAATTTAAGTGCTGTATAAAAGGAAACCATGGGAGAATAGATAATGTTTTTCATGGCTAAAGCAAGCATTTCTAAAAGAGTTTTAAAAAAAGAAAATAAATGTTTTTGATGCAGCCTACTTCCTTTCTGCTGTACATAAATACCTAGTGTACTGCAAATATTTGGACTATTTTACCTACAAATTCATCTCAAATTTGCAGACAGTATTCTCTAGTGGAAAAGGTAGTAGTCACTCACTGCCCATAACGATGTGTCATCGATGTACAAATTAACTATGGAGGAGGTATTTAGAAGGTTGGTGAGAGAAATCTGAAAATTTCCAAAGACACAGATAATTCTTTTTTGGCAGTAATCTGTGGTAGAGGCTAGGGGGTAGCGAAATTGAACCACTGCAGCAAATGGATAAAGGAAGCCTCAGATTTAGACTCATAAAAATGAAATCCTAGTAAGACAAACACCAACAGTGTTAATGCTGTGTATTGACCATCTTTTAATTTATATATTTATTTGCATAATAACCCTGCTGCTGAAAGCCTGGGGCTGTTTAATTGTGTACCCAATAAAATGTTGTGGTTGTTTTTGGACAGACAGTGGACTTTTTCAGTCCTTGGCGTCTCTCCTTCCTTTATACCTGGACACTTTTTTTTTTTTTAATCTCACCTGAAAATAAATTGCATGTTTGTACCAAAGTGGAGTTGTTTGGGGACATTCCTTGTCTACTCACTCTTGTAAAGATCTGTCTCAGAATAGCCACTTGTTCTTGAGTCATTGTGGAAATATAAACTGAGCACAAATATAAGTTGTGTAACTGTAGAAATATAAGTTGAGTGATTTAAAAGCTACCTTTTAACTGATCCATTATTTTGGGTCTACAAAATTCTGTGAAGGATTAGTTACAGAACCAGCTGTGGGTCAACACTGAACATATTATCATCTGGAGTGTAACCAGATCTTCCCTATCTTTTCATGTACTTTATTCTCCATCACATTTCTTTTTTTTTTTTCATTTTCCATAATTTAACAGGAGACACTTACGTTTGAGTTGGATGCAATCCTCAGCTATTTTCATCCATCCTGTGTGTTATCCTCCATGCTTAAGCATTTATTTTAAACGTATGTTACCAGTCCTCAGGACTGTCAAGGTAAGTTTAAAAACTGGGTATCCCAAACGAAAGGGAAAAACAAAACATAGGCCAAATTCCTTTTGCTCTTCAACTTTTACAACTCCTAAACCTACACAGCAAAAAATTCTTTTAAATGTTCTCACTGAAAGGAAACATTCCATCCTAATGATACTATATAATAGAAAGTACCATATGCCTGCCAGCTGTTCTTTGATGCCTGTCTTTTAAACTTTGTTTTCATGCAGTCAGAATATGCAAATAAATGGTGGCATTTGGTCCCCCTTATTTTGTAATATACTTGTCATTGCCACAATTATTTTCTCCTTGTAATTTAGTGCATCATATACTGAATGCCATCTTACCAATAAAAATAAAATGTCAGCATTTACGTGCTATAAATATGCTATACAAATGTAAATGTGAATGCATACATAGTCACACAGATATATCTGTATATACAACTAACACATTTGACAGGTGTCAATAAAAGCAATCATGTACATGATATTCTTA
This sequence comes from Cyclura pinguis, assembly GCA_030412105.1. Classification (NCBI taxonomy): domain Eukaryota; kingdom Metazoa; phylum Chordata; class Lepidosauria; order Squamata; family Iguanidae; genus Cyclura; species Cyclura pinguis. The sequence continues at coordinate 344,879,523 of CM059599.1, forward strand.
ACAATTTGAGATATTCTGTTTTCTAACAGTATATTTTAGTGTGTAAATTGGAAAATCTTTATAGAACTACTGTATGTGCTTACCCAAAAGTAAGCCCCATGGGATCAATGGGATTTATTACAGGTAAGAATGTACCAGACGGCAACAGGAATGCGGACAGACTTCAAAATTCAGTTTCTCTGACAATATGCACTGATTGTGCATAATTTGCAAATTTAACAAACATTTTTCCAAGTTTTTTTTCATAACTATATGAAACGCAGGTGATCACAGTATATTGTTCACATATTTCAGAAATTAGTAGGAAGATTGACAGTCAGCAAGGTCCACTTACATGCAATTGTCACTCTAACACATAAAGCCAATGCTGGAAAAAAGAAAGTGGCCAAAAAAAATAATTTTTTTGCAAAAAGTTCATGGCATGACAATACAATTGCTTTTTTTGCACATTTCTGTTACCATTAATATTTATTAGGAAGTGACATCTATTGTAAATTTCATTTCACAATGCTAAACATGTTGAAATTACGTAATCAGATAATGTATCAATGAACATCATCCTCCCCCTCCTCAAAAAGAACTATAAATTCATTGCCAAGGAGAGGAATTAAGACCGATTTTAGTAACTCTCTCTCACCACTAAAAGAAATGGATTTAGTTAAAAACACCTAAAAACGGAAATTTATAGTGGAGATGACAACGCTAATCTTACAGTGTCTCTATACTTATATCTGTATCAGTCACAACAAAAACTTCCACTTTGGTTTACAATCTTTTAATAGCCTTTATAAAATTAACAGGCAAATCGTTTCCCCCTACAAACTAAAAGGAAATTAAAGACATTCTCAGGTATGCTATAATTGGCCACATTTGATTAAAAACAACCGCCTTTGACAGAATATTGAGTGTTAACTTAATGCGAGTTCTCTTAAAATTACAACATAAAAATTATGGGAAAAGTGGAACATGAAAAAGTTGGTCTTTGAAAAATACATTTTTGTGCTGTAAGTATGAAGCTGTTACTCTTCTGCTTGAGCACAGACCAGTTGGTCCAAACTAGCTGGGGACAGAATTCTTTCTTTCTTTTGTTACTGAAATTTATTAGAATTTTTACTCTTGTTGGACAAAAGTTATTTTCCTGGATACGCGACAACGTCAGCTGCTCGACACTGCTTACAACAAATGACACACCTAGCCTTTGCTCAGTTTGTATGATTTTTTACAACGTGCATTTTTTAATGAGGCTGAAATCCTACACACACATATTTGAGAGGCAGCACCGTTTAAATGAAACTTACTTTCAGATGAATATGTTTATGTTTTCACTGATATGTTTCCCTGTGATTCCTAACCAGGTGCTCCAACATACATGGGTGAACTTTTGCTTTGTAAACCATCTACCTGGTTCGCTTTCATTGTTTTAAGCAGATGTGTAGCAGTCTTACACCCTCCTGCAACATCTACTATATGTGAACAAGTTGTTACAGTTTTATAATACAAAGCACTTTGTGGGGGGTGGACCAAAGATGTTATAGGTCTTGCCTTATGATTTATTATTATTGGCCCAGGGTGGGCGCAAGGAGAGAAATATAGGATCTGATTCACAAAACTGGTAAATGGTAAACTGAAATTATATGTAATCCATATACAATAAACATCACAGTCCACACAATTTTATAATACTGAAGGCACAATAAGTATCAATGTTCTTTAGGCATGAATCTTTAACTGGAGGAAGATTAATAACGATGGATCTAAATAAGCCTTCAATAAAGCCAGACACATTTCAACACTGTCATCTTCATCACCGGTCAACACTTACGTTTTTCTAAGCTAAACTAAGCTTCTGTGCTAAACACATTAGTGTAGAGTTCCCCATGGAGTAAGAATAAATATGGCTCTTGCTTTTACCACCCATGATCATTTGAATACATGCAACAAAACTAAATAATGTGTTTTTGACATTGCCCTTTGAACATTACTATTTGCATAGATGCATGTTCCCCCCCTCCACATATACCTATACAGAGAGACTCACACAGAGCTCCAGAAATCCTTACATTCATCTATGATCTCCCCTTCCAAAACACTGATTACCTGCTGGGGCAAAAGGAAATTCAGTCATCCCAGAGTACCAGGAGCTGATGAGTGTGGCTGGAATTGACACTACCTGCATTATTAATAGTTAGTATTGCCAGGTTTCCAAAACAGCAATAGGGTACAGCTGAAACTTACAACATGCAGGGTTGACAATCAAGAAGCAGATACTAACAAGTTTGTGTTCTACCTAAATACCAAATGAAAGTATTGATTTCAGTTAACCTAGTCATGCATTTCTCTGTAAAATTCCGATACTGTCCACATTCATAAACTATATGATACACACATTTCTGTCTTTATGAAGGGCCCACACCCAAAGGCACCTCTTTCAGTCTTTATAAAAGAAAAAGCCTTCCAAACTTCAAACTGGAATATCAAATAAGGGACACCTGCCAGCCCTATAAGGAACAAGTTTGCTCACCTTCAGGTAAGAGGCATCCCTTATAATAAGGGACACTTGGCAATCCCTTCAGTTGCATACAGAGTGGGTGTTGCATGTAAAGGACTAGATACACATAAACCTAATAAAGGGAGTTGCAAAACAGAGGTTTATGCACTGCAGTAATGTACCCATTCAAGGACTATACTTGATTTATTGTTCCAGACACTCTATGACACTCTCAGCTTGGATTGGGGGATCTCTGTAACAAAGCATAATGCTCTGCTCCAGAACAATTATAAACAAGGGACTAATTTTTCTACTCTCCATCATGTTTTGCAAGTGCACAATGGGATAAAGAAGGTACTGATCTAACAAGTGCTACACAAGTAATATGACTTTTTCTATTGCCATGTCCTGACAAAATCTCTAACTGTAACTTCTACTTTAATTAGAATTTTACTTAAATTTACAAGATACATCTTTTTCCCTAAACTGGTTCTATAGCCTAAATCCTATTGCCAGTTCCAACAAGAGTACAGCCATTGGATCAATTGCTGAATGGTTGAGTCAACACTCAGGTAAATCGCATTCATTCCACAGCCTATGGTAGTTAGATGTAGCAACTGTAGCCTGTGTATTTTATATTTAATAAAATTATATTTAATAATTATATATTTGTTTGAAAATAAAAATATTAATTCATAATCCAAGTAACAAATTTCCAAGTAATATTGACATAATGCTTTGTTACTATGTACAGAATGTTCCAAGCCTGAAAAAGTTACCTTTTGGACTACAATTTCCATATCTCTAATGACCATTATGACTGTAGTATTTTTGTCCAAAAAAATGAACTTTTCCAAGGTCTGAGACTAATGTGTTAATTATAGATTACAATCCAGACAGTAAGTTAGGGCAATGCTCAAGTGTTAGTCAACATAGAGCCCTCCAGTTTTGAATCATAATTTCCATAATAATTTATCATACTGGGATGTATGATCATGGGAAATGTAGTATGAAATACTGGGAGAACACTAGATCTCTCTTCTCTAAACATTTAAATAGAGAATCTTCTTTTTTAGGAATAATAACATGTGCATAGCATGTGTACACTGTCATTTTTAACCCCGCAAATTTTGTAAATTTTTTCTTCCAAAACTACAATAGCAAGATAAAAAAAAATTGAGTTGAGCATAATGATTCATCAACAGTTCAAATATTTAAACTCGCTTTCACAGGCCGGACACTGTAATCCAAAACATACTCATTAAAGCCATAGCAAGTTATGAGTAAACATCCTTATGATCAGAAAAAGGAAGCTTTCTTTAAAAAAAATAAAATAGCCATTCCACTTATGTCTAAACCTGTAAAAATGACAACTATAATACTATACTAAAATACTAAAAGAAAATTAAATTTGTTTTGTTTGAAATGTTAACTTCACATATTGCTAATTTTGTCATAAAGATCTTAATTATTCACCTTTTCTCTCAGAAATTGGTACTAACATCCAAATTCAAATATTCTCTGTTTCTTACCTTAAGGATGGTTCATTCCCATCATAAGGTTCCATTAGGTGTTCTTTTACTAATGGTCTACAATAGGGGTTTTATGGAAAGGGGTCTTTTCAGCAAGGGGTGGTTTGTTTGGGTTTTTTTGTTTTTATTTTAAATATCTGCAGCACGAATGGTACCCCCCCCCAAAAAAAATCAAGAGAAATCTATCCTCCCGGTAATGTGTAAGCCAAAGTTAATTCCCATACACATATTACATAATATTTATTCAACTGGACAACACACATTCAGCAAGGTTTCCTTTAAGTTACCTTTTCTTTTACTTCCATTACCTTCCTCTAATAACAAATAGGTTAAAGGGTTGTACTGTCACCTAGTGGATAAAGGTAGTAGAAGTATCTACCTAGCATTTCATTTCTGCAACTTGTTACTGTTTAAGAAAGTTAAAAAATATACTGCATGTCAAGTTAATGTTTTTATAGATGTGGTTAAACTGCAAAAGGAAATTTATGATGGCCTAACTACAGTGGCTATATTGCTGTTCTGTTAGCTGACAGGTTCACCTTCAATACACCATTTGGTTATTCATCCTTTATTTTGAAATATTAAAGAATGTACAGTTCCTCTGGGGAATCACAAGAAGTAAATATGGAATATGAATGGCTGCTAGCATATGAACAATGTTCTCTATCCCTTCCTGGTTCATAATCTGCCTTCTGTACTGCACAAGTCTTCTATAACTTGGAAAGAATTTCCGAACAGAAACTGGTTTCCTGTTCCTTCTGCTTCAACATGCGTAACTATGATAGTGTACAGAGTAGTCTGTGTCTGATGATATATAAGGAAACTGCCTACCTCAGTGCTCAGGTTCAATTTCTGGTGGACTTAGGAAGCTCACTTGTAGATGAAGGGCCAGGTACCCTCTCTCAACCTAACCTGCCTCACAGGACTATTTTGCGGATAAGGTGAAGAGGAGGAGAGGCACATAAATGACCTTAAATTCATGAAAGGAAAGGTGCAAGATGGAGATGGGGAGGGAGAGAGAGAAAGAGAGAGAGACAGAGAGAGAGAGAGATCGAATTTTTGTCAGGAGCCAGATACACAAAGACCAGTACTAGGGTTCCATGCTCCCTGTTTATGCATGCTAACCTCTTAAGATGTACACACAAATTCCAATGAAAGTAGTCTTCACTTGCTGGAGGCTATCTAAGTAAATAAAATACATGAATGTGATCTATTTGAATAGGAATTTATGCTGAACTCCCCAGCTTAAAATCAGGTTTGTATGCCTGACAGGTGAGGGCACATCAAGTTCTGACATCTCACTGCATATACAATCTGCATGGGAGGGTGAAGGTGAAATTATCTATTGACATCTCAGTAAATGGTCCAACCCTCATCAGGAGTATATTTTGGGGGATGTGAGACAGGCTTTTTGGGTGGCTGCTCTCAATTTCTAGAAACTCCTAACAAGAGATGTTGGCTGGCCTTTTTCCCTGATGAATTTCCATAGGCAGGTAAAGACATTTATTCAAGCAGGCTTTTGGTAATTCAGCCCTTGCTGGAGATGGGGCTTTTTACCAGCTGTATTCACCTTAGGATGTGTTTTTATAGTGTGTTTTTCATTGTTCAAAATATGGCTTTTCGTTTAATCCTACTTTAACATATGGGCCCAAACCCTATTGTTAGTTCAAGTTACAGCAGACCCATTGAATCAACAGGATTTATCTTCACACTGATGCACCATTCAACAGTTGATCCAATGAGTCTATTCTAGTATGCCTCTAGTATTTCACTTATGGAAAACAAGAGACATGTGACCAAGCAACACCAGAGTGTGGTCAAGATGGCAACAGTTGTAAATAAGGAACAAACAAGCTAGGAGAGGCTGCAGAAGTTTGCTTTTTCCTAAGTCGACAGGAAAGGGAAAGATTCCACTACTCTTTTCCTCTCTGCCCTCCTCAATTAATTGAGTGCAAACTACTTTTGCACTTCGAACTCAGTTTGCAACAATTGAAATAAGTTGAGGACCAAAGGGGAAAGTGGGAGAAGGAGAGAGAATCTGGAATCTTAAAAGCAACTGAAAAGTAGCTAGGATGACAGAAGATTAATTGGCACCATCCCTGCCACATCAGGACAGTTGGAGGACATGCTCAAATGAGAATAAACTAATAGCATTTAGGCCATGACCTTGTGTTTGAAATTAGATTCTTATTCCTTATTACTGTTAGGCACTTTGAGACCTATCTTTGGGAGAAAAATGGGAGAAAAATCCAAGAGAGGCAAAAGAATTACATGATCTGAAGAAAAACCACAGTATGAAGAGAAACCAGAGTATGCAGGGTTAAAAATAAAATCGAAGGAAGGAAGGAAGGAAGGAAGGAAGGAAGGAAGGAGGGAACAATTGGATCCAGACTGGATGGACAACGGGTAGCAGAAGGGGCAGGGAAGTACTATGGGCCCTTAAAACTGAGCAACATTTTTTTGCATTTGTACATGTGCACACTGTACGTGTGCATGGGTACATTTGAACACTTCCTCACAAATAAACCCTGATCCGGAGAACCACGCCCACACAGCCCATCTGTGCAAAGTTCTTCTCAAACCCAGAGAAAGATCTCTTAGGAGTGCATTAGCAGCTATGCTACTGTTATCAAGCTTGTGGACACGGAATTCCCTGGCACGAGAGGTACAAGAGCAGGTTCAAAATAATTCAGTCTGAAGCTATTCCCTGAACACAGATTGCCCCTTTCTCAGACTGTGACCATTATTTCACATTTTATTGGAAATACAGACTATGTACTAGCGTGATCACACTTGTTTAAATTTTGCCTTTACTTAATGGACATTGAGTTGTTGTGCTATGTCAATGCATAACAGCTTGTTGGATTTTTGTTCTTACATTGCAATGGCTTTTAGTTAAATCAAAAACGAATTTGTTTACTTACAGTGTCTTTCCTCATGTGCATTAACCTAACAATACATTTTGATTATCTTGCCATATGTTCTCTTTGAATTTTCTCCCATATTGTATATTGTCTTACTTCTTAGGACATAACTAAAATATCTGCAGTAAGGCCCTAACAATAACTTAAAAACAATACATTTAGTTCCACAGAGACAGTCAGAGACAATACCAACAGAATGCTCATATTAACATGGCCACAAAAAAGAAATATGTTCTATATGGGTCAAAATTAGTGTTCATGAACTTGACCAAGATGAACTTTGTTACTTCCAGAAATGTCATATACTTCTCATCCTCCTTCCTTGCCTCATCTCCTTGATGTCAAAAAAGAGAGAGCTTTTTTTCAAAAAATAATAATCACCATTAATTATCCTCCCCAGACAATCTGTTCAGCATACACAAGAGAATATAGCAGGGTTAGCTTACTTTGTAATATCTGAAATAGCTGGTTGACTGGAAATAACGTATGTGCAATGAAAACTAATTTGTACTTGATAGCAGTGGTTAGGGCATGCCAGACTGCCAAGGTTAATGAGACCTAGAATAATCTAAGGGATTAATGTTAGTTACACAATTGGAAGCTATAGCACATGAGACAGCTGTGACTAAATGCACTAGACTTTTTTTGAACAAAAAAAAAGTGGGGGGATGGGATTATGTGTAATTTTCATTCCTTCACAGAGAATGAAGTCAATTTCCCTAGATGAAGTATTAGAGTAAGGTTGTAAATCAAAGTAAGGTTGTAGTCACTTACAAATATGCTGAAAATGATAAATAATGAGAAGGCACCATAAGACTGAAATTTAAAAAAAAGAAAAGAAACCTATTTATTTAGAAGGTTCATAATGGTGTCAAACATCTTTTACATTTTATTTACTACAGGGATGTAAAGAATACTCAAACATTTCCTCATTCTTGCTGTCCTGGCACAATGAGACATCCTGTTGAAAAATGGTTGACTATCATAAAATTTTCCCCCATTTTAGATATATTTTTGATGGTGGGGGTGAAAATTCATTTACAAAAATTTGTTGTTTTGCACAGAAAGGTTTGTTTCTTCTGTGCAAAGAATTACTTTTATGGAAAAAAAAATCAAAAATGAACAAAAACTTATATTCTTGCCTAGCAGGGAGAAAACTTTTAACATTCTTTGTTCTTGAAGCAAGAATGAAGTAAGTGAAGAATCTGATTCCCGATGTTCTACTTTGTTGTCTAACTGCATCCTCTAAAGAGGTCACAGAAAATAGCACAAGGGAAATTGAATAAACGGGGGAAATGGTTCCCAAAAGAGGATTTGTTGGGGAAGGCAGGAAGGATAACTTCAGCTCAGTGGGGAAAATGAAATGAACTAACATGTTTATAAAGCTGGTTATGAAAACAATTGTTTCACTAACAAGAAACACAGAGCAAGTTGAATTCCATTCATATAAGCAAACATAGAGACACTGAATGTATTCCAGTTAGTGCAATGAAGCTATTCTTGCACTGATTTACCCTAATTTTATTGCTACTGACTATATGTTTTTGTATTGTGCTTACCACAGCTGTATAATTATATATAAAAATGGAAGTGTGCTTTCTCTTGTTTCTTGTTTACTGATACTTTTCCTTCTTTTTTCTGTCTGGCCTCCTTTGTTTCTTTCTTTCTGTCCTTCCTTCCATAATCAGCTTCCTATTAGCATGTTGTACTTCTCCCATAGTTGAAGGCACCTATTTTTAAGATGCTATAAGATCCACCATTTCGGTATCTGGCAAGAATGAAGCACTTTGGTTGTTTAGCAAACTTTTTGGCATAAATTTGGATAATTTGTAATGACATACTCTGAGAATTTTCCATCTCTTTCTCTCTCTCTCTCCTTCTCTCCTCTCCTCTCGCCTCCAACAAAAGCCTTCTTCTCTTAGGAAAAAAAAAATCACTTAAGCAACAGCAAAAAGGAATAGAACCTGCTGCTATAACTTATGTGAGGTAGGTCTGACCCCGTTTTCAGTCATGACATGCTGTTAAAGCTGTCTTATCTCAAAACTGTCTGCTGCTGAGAAGATAAATTAAGGGTACTGTTTATTTAAGAAAGTTATCTCAGAGGATTTGTGAAGGGATGATGTTATATTGCACTGTTCTGCAAGGATGAAAATAGCATCACCACATCTTAAACAGATTTGCATTATTTTTCTTTTATACTTTATATGGTTTCATCATTTACTACAGGTTATTTTCAGTAATACCATTACCCCCACAGAAGAAACAGGCAAGGTAAGTCAACAGCCTGGACCAAGACCAACTGAGATTTGATCTTTGAACATTCATTGGAGCTAATATCTACCTCTATTGAAATACAACACCTCTGCATTTTTTCAAAGCACGGACAATAAACACATGGGCCATTTCTGCACCAGACTGTTATAGTGCTATCATTCCACTTTCAACATCCTATGGAATCCTGGAGTTTGCAGTTTAGGGAGGGGTCTGGACCCTCCCTAAACTGCAAACTCCAGGATTCCATAGGATGTTGAAAGTGGAATGATAGCACTATAACAGTCTAGTGCAGAAATGGCCATATAGAGGAGTGGGTGATTATATCCAGTGGAAACTGGTGGCGCCCATGGCAGTGGGCAGTGAATCCACTCTGACCAAGATGCTAAACCTATTTTGGAAATAGGATTCAGCAGCACCTTTAGATGGCACCTTTAAGGTTGGACTAAAACCTGGATTCAGTGCCCTCCTGACACAGGAAGCCACCAGCGGCTGCTGATCGTATTGGCTGGTTTCACTTCCAGGCTCTTTCCACAGATGAATCTTCTGTACAGAGCTGATGTATTAAATTTGTATGGCAACAGGTCTATTTGTACAATCTGCAAAACTGATCATATGAAAAGAGTATGTAGCTTGCATCCCTGTAGGCTGTGGTCATAAATTTCACCTAGTGCAAAACCAGCTGAAGAGTTGTGGTTTTGTTGTTCAGTGGCAGTACATAACTCATTTGTTATACCAGCTTCAGTACCTTCAAGTCTGTGTCCGGTTATTACCTTTCAGACTTTAAAACACTATAAAAGCATAGCTAAAACATACATAATTTTTTTAAAAAAAATCACATTCAGTCTTCTAAGACAGTGTGAACAAATACAGTGTGAACAAATCTATTTCCAGAAACACTCACCATATTTTCTGCCTCCCAAACAGTATGTGGGATGAAGTTTCAGAAGGTGTGTGCCACTGCGAAGGTGGCCTACTTTTGTGATATTACATGATGATACTCCATTCCGTAGAACAGACCTTCTCTGAAGATTTCATCCCTTGACAGGATGTATACAACAGAAGGCTGTTTTGTTTTGTTTTTTTAAAAAATTCCCATTGGTTTTCATGACCTTTAAAAAAATTGGTACCATGATTCTTTGCACAATAATTTATTATCCTTGTAAAATTTTTCTTTTCTTTTTTTATTCTAAACATGGACTTGCATCCAGAGAGGACTTGCATGAGTGAAAAAAAGTTTACTTGTGTTGGGGAATTGAGAGATTTTTGGTAATGAGACTCTCAATCAGCAGAGTATCTTAGTAATTGCACAAAAACGGAAGTTGAACAGATTAACCGTCCCACTTCTATCACTCCACCCCAAACACACTTAACCTAGCTCAAAATAAACACAAAAAACAATTTGGTTAAAAATATAAAAGAATTTACTCACAAAATCTTGTGCATAGTCTACACAGGTTCAATTCTTGAAGACGGTATGAAGAAAATTAAGCACTCACATGCTTGCTGAAAATAATCCCTGTTAGGAGATCTCAGGGCATGCTTTCAGGACAAAAGGCGAAGACAAAAGGAAGGAGTAAATGGCAAGAGAACCTTTTTAAGACCAAAGAATGTGTACGTGCTGGAGGAAGAGGTGTTGATCAAAACAAACAGGAAGTTTTCTCTAGGCTATCTCTCTATGCCTACAATAAACATGCAAACAAACTAGCCAGTTAATTAAACATGCAAAGGTTGCCACTCCCAACACCCCTTCTCAACCGTGCATGCACCCCTGAAGTCCCATCTTGACTCGCAGGTTCTCAAAGCCGTCTCTTGGTAGAGGTTTGGTCAGGATATCAGCTACCATCTCAGTGGTTGGACAGTAGATCATCTTGATCATTCCATTCTCTGTCAGCTCACGTACTTTGTGGTATCTTGTTCCTATGTGCTTGCTGCGTGGTGTCATCTTCTCTGTTTGAGAAAGTTTAATACAGCTCTGGTTGTCTTCCATAACTTGAATTGGTTTTTCTTCATTTATTCCAAAATCAGACAACAATTGATCAAGCCATAGTAATTCTCTACGTGCTTCTGATGCTGAAATATACTCTGCTTCTGTAGAGGATAGAGCCACCACACTCTGCTTGTGGCTGCCCCAAGAAATAGGGCCATCTCCATACAAAAATAGGAAACCACTGACTGAGTGATAATCTGCAGTATCACCAGCCCAATCTGCATCAGTGTAGCATACTAATTTAGGATTGCTACTAGCTGGTAGCTTCAGTTTAAAGTTGATAGTCCCTTTTAAGTATCTAGCTACCCTTTTTACTCCAGTCCAATCTTTCTTTGTGGGTGAGCTAACTTTCCTGCTCAGAATCCCTACAGCAGATGCAATATCAGGTCTTGTGTTGGTAGACAGGTACAGAAGTTTTCCTATTGCTGTTCTGTAGAGACTATTATCTGGTAAAACATCACTTTCTTCAGTATTTTTAAGAAAATCTGTGGTCATGGGCGTTGCTACAGTGTAGGCATCTTGGAGTCCTAAGCTTTCCAAAAGTTCAGCAATCTTTTGTTTTTGATTTAGTAGAAAAGACCTATCTTGTTCTCTTTGAATCTCCATGTCCAAATAGTATTTTGCATCTCCTAACTCTTTCAATTCCACTTCTTTGTTCAAGTGATGTACAACTTCTGAGTAGTCTTTATTTCTGTTGGTGGCTGTCCAACAGAATCAAATCATCAACATAGGTCAGGACAAAGGTTGAATAACCTTCTTTGGTTCTGGTGTATAGACACTGATCTGCTTCTCCTTGCTTAAAGCCTAATTGTTTCAACATTGTGTCTAGGTTCTCATTCCAAGCTCTAGCAGCCTGTTTAAGTCCATACAAACCCTTGTTAAGCTTGCAAACCAGATGTGGTTGCTTCTGGTCTACAAAACCTGGAGGTTGTTGCATGTACAGTTCCTCTGTTATTTGTCCATGTAAGAAAGCAGTTTTTACATCAAGGTGTCTGACATCCATTTGTTTGGAAGCAGCTAGACTGAGAAGCAGTCTTATGGTACTGTGTTTGACAACAGGCGCAAATGTCTCATCAAAGTCTATTCCAAATTTCTGTGAGAAGCCTTGAGCAACTAGCCTTGCTTTGTAGAGTTCCACCTTTCCTTGTGCATCCAGTTTCAGCTTGAAGACCCATCTGGATCCTATGGCTTTCTTTCCTGGTGGAAGTTCAGTAAGTGTCCATGTTCTATTCTTATGCAGTGCATCTATTTCTTCTTGTGCTGCTTTTCTCCACTGAGCTGCCTCAGTCGCAGGCATCTGTTCAATTTCTTCAAAGCTTGATGGTTCATTTGGTAACACTGATGTTGCGAGGTAGGACAAGCGTGGAGGTGGTACACCTTTGTTGGGTCGCGTTGAGCATCTGGGAACTTGTTCTGGAACCTGGTCTGTCTCTGCAGTATACTCCAGTCCACTGCTCAGGTCAGAGCCATCTGCATCCCCTTCTCTTAGTGTACTGTTCTCTGCCTTTAGCTTGCTTTCTGCAGCATATATCTCAGTCTTTTGTTCAGAATCAGGTTGTGTAGCTGCTTGTCGTATTTCAGATGAAGGCAACATCTGCACTTCTAAGAGAGGTTCAACATCTTGCTCTTCTTCCAGTGATTCTAAGACAGTCTCTCGTTCATCTGGAAAGTCTACGACAGTTCCTCTCTTATCAACTCTACTTTGTTCATCAAAGTAAACTACATGCCTGGTAGCAACTTCACCAGTCTTTAAGTTCATTACTCTATAGCCTTTGCTTCCAGGAGCATAGCCAATTAGAATAGTCTGCTCTGCTCTTGCACCTAGTTTGTGTCGCTTCTGTTGTGGTATGTATGAATATGCAATACTTCCAAAGGTTCTAATGTGTTTCATGTCTGGTACTCTGCCATGCCATAATTGAAATGGTGTTTGTGTGGTGCCTTTTGTTGGCAATCTATTCTGGAGATATGTTGCGGTCATAAAGGCATCACCCCAAAATTTACTGGGAAGATAAGCATCTGCCAGCATGCACTTTGTCATCTCCAGGAGAGATCTCAGTTTCCTTTCAGCAATCCCATTCTGCTCAGGGGTGTAAGGAACGCTCCTCCTGTGCAAAATGCCATGCTCTTCCAGGAAAGCTTGTGTGCGATGTGAAATGTACTCACTAGCGCCATCCATCTGGATAGCTTTAGGTATTATCTCAAACTTGGTTCTCACCATGACAAGATACTTCTGTAGCATGTCTTGGGCTTGACTCTTCTCTTTCAGAAGATAAGTAACACAATACCTTGAAAAATCATCCACAAAAATTAAAGCATATCTGTTTCCACCAAGTGAAGGAACATTAAATGGACCACACAAATCACTGTGAATGAGATCCAGTATCTTAGTGGTTCTCTTTTCAGTCCTTGGATGAAATGAGGGTCTGACTGATTTTTGTTCAACACAAGTTATGCACCTGGTAGTACTCTCATTGTATCGTTGATTCATCTTGATTCCTGTGGCCAAACTCTGGTTCTGTAGTTCAAGAACTGCCTTTGGATCACGATGTCCAAGACGTCTGTGCCATAGGTCAAGGCTGTTCTCATTCATCTGTGCTCTAGCAACATTAGCTTGTTGAGCTGAAAGATGTAACTCATAGACACCATTATTCTCAAATGCTTCTGCAAAAAGGACATTATCTTTGGTAACTGTGCATTTTCCTTGTTTGAAAAGTATTTCAAATCCTTTCTTATCCAAAGCAGCCACACTGAGCATGTTGCAGTGTAATTCAGGAACAAACAAGACATCACTTGCTACATTCTGGGTAACTTTGCCATTAGGCAATAGACAGTTTAAAGTGCAGCTTCCTGATCCCAGGATCTGCATGGATTCACCATTTGCAGCTTGAATTTTTCCTGTTGCATCTCGATCAATTTTATCAAAATAAGCATCAGAAAATGTGCTGTGATTGGTACAGCCAGAATCTATAATCCAACAATGATTTTTCTGCTTGTAGTCATTAACTGCCAGAGTCTGTCCCATTAAAAGAAAATTACTTCCTCTGTAAGACTGTTTGCTTGATTCACCTACTTCATGCTGCCTTTGTCTTGTAAATTTCTTAGCTGGAGAGCTACCATTGGCTGAGGACTTTTTGGGAAGGGTACAGTTTCTTGCAATGTGACCCTTCTTATTGCAGTTATAGCAACTGAGCTCTGATTGGTCCCTAGGCAGAGCTTTGGGTCTGCCCTTCTTAGTGGCCAGGTAATTTGATCCGCTTGGTCTCTGTGCATGATCAAAAGGGGAGGCCCCTTGGTCAATGCATTCTTCTCGTAGTTTAGACATAGCTTCACTAAAGGTTAGCCCTTTTAAGTTTTGTAAGAGAGAGATGAAGGGATTGAACTCTGATCCCAGAGTTCCAGTCAGGAAACAAACCTTTTGTCTATCAGAAAACTGGAATCCACAGGAATTGAACTTATCAAAAATCATAATCAGTTTGCTGATATAAGCTTCACAGCCTGCTTTAGTATGAAGGCGAAGCTGTACAAGTTCCCTCATCCAAATTGACTGAGACTTTTCATATGAAAGACCATAAACTTCTTTAATTTTGTCTAACATTTCTTTTGCAGTGGTACAGTCTCTTACATAAAGTAGCTGATTAGCCTCCAATGCATTACCAATTAGGTACTGTGCTGTGGCATCTTTTCTCAACCATTGTTCTGCAGCTTCACCACTTGGTTTTTCTTTTTCCATTGCATCAAGAACATTATGGTGATTAAAGGCTAAATTTAATTTTTGTCTCCATTCTGTATAGCTCTCATTGGTGAGTCGCACAAGTCTGGGTTTTGAAGTTAGGTCTAAATCTGCATGCAGCATTTTTGCTTTAGTTAGCAATCCCTCCCCCCCAAAAAAAATCAGCACCCAAAAAGGTAAAAGGTAAAAATTCTCTAGTTAGATGTGTGTTTCCAAAAACGGGGGAAGGGGAAAAACAAACAAACAGCCGCTTTCACCAGAAAGACACAATGCAAAAAATAACTAAAACCCGAAAAATCTGGTAACTGTTCTGTCCTGGGACCCCATAACCTATTGGGGAATTGAGAGATTTTTGGTAATGAGACTCTCAATCAGCAGAGTATCTTAGTAATTGCACTAAAACGAAAGTTGAACAGATTACCAGTCCCACTTCTATCACTCCACCCCAAACACACTTAACCTAGCTCAAAATAAACACAAAAAACAATTTGGTTAAAAATATAAAAGAATTTACTCACAAAATCTTGTGCATAGTCTACACAGGTTCAATTCTTGAAGACGGTATGAAGAAAATTAAGCACTCACATGCTTGCTGAAAATAATCCCTGTTAGGAGATCTCAGGGCATGCTTTCAGGACAAAAGGCGAAGACAAAAGGAAGGAGTAAATGGCAAGAGAACCTTTTTAAGACCAAAGAATGTGTACGTGCTGGAGGAAGAGGTGTTGATCAAAACAAACAGGAAGTTTTCTCTAGGCTATCTCTCTATGCCTACAATAAACATGCAAACAAACTAGCTAGTTAATTAAGCATGCAAAGGTTGCCACTCCCAACAACTTGTGCCATTCTAGACCTTCCAATGACCTTCAGAGCAAGTTGAATTCTGTTCAACCTTCTCCAGATACATTTTATTACATGGCAGTGGACCTAGAACGCTGTAAAAAAATGGGCCATTTCCATATTACACTGTTATAGTGCTATTATTCCACTTCCAACATCCCGTGGAATTCTGAGGTTTGTAGTTTACTGAGGCCAAAGAGCTCCCTGCTGATAATTCTGAAGGCCCCTCTCTAAATTACAAACCCCAGGTTTCCATGGGATGTTGAAAGTGGAATACTACAATAGTATAGTGCGAAAAGGGCCATGGTCTCCTCCCAAGTTACCAGGTTAACAAGGGAAGCCCAGCTATGTGTCTTGTTACCATTAGAGATGCCGTTGGTGGGACTTAGGCCCAGTGAAATCCTTGTCCTGGGAGATTCAAGTTCCTATCAGGACTCTAAAATAACAAATTACAGATAGTGAAGTTACTCTTGAAAAGTAGCACAGTAGGTATGAATGAAGATTTTAGAAAATAATTAGAAAACATTGTTATTTGGAAGAAATACAAAAGTCTTTTAGGGCATTTGGGGGGGCTCACATTTTTGTCATTCTTTTATCAGTCCACAAAAGTAATGAAACATAACTGAAAAAGGAAAGAGTAATGCAATATGCAGCACAAGTTACTTTTAAAGTAATGGCATTAGTAACAAAAAAACCCAAATTACTTCTCAAGTACCATAATAAATAACAGAACAAATTAATTTCAAACATCAACTTTCTCAGCAGTGCTCACTAATGACTTTGAGATGTCAGGTGAAGATTTTACTGTTCCAGTAAGCCTATAGCCTAACCAGTTCCTTCCTAAATGGTTATCTCTTCACTTTGAAATAAGTAGGTTTTATCTGCTAGTCTTATTTGTTTGTATTCTTATTTACATGACTATTTTAAAATGCTGTTGATGTTATTTAGAAAGGCAGGATGAAATATTATTGATACAAAATAGGGATTTTTTTTAATGTTCCAAACACTGGGGGAAAGTTCCTACTGTAAAATCTCAGTGAGACTGACTTTCCATTAAGTTCATTAAGCAAAACATTTTTCCATTAATCTTTAGTTAAAAACATGTACAGTTGATTCAGTTCACTCTTCCCCTGTTAGGTTTATGTTCTCTTCACAAACATGACCAGTACCTGTTAAAATGTTTACAGGGACAAGAAGAAATGTCACAATTGGCAAATACCCGGGTGGAGTTGCTTCAAACATCAACTCAGCAAGTGCAGCTGCTTCTCTTGGCATACAAATGTAAAAATATAAATAAAAATTAAAATGCATAGGCCTCATTCATTTGCTGATGACACTTCTAAATCCCATTGAAACCAATGAAATTAGTATGAGTTGGTTCCAAAGTCTGCATAGATGGTATTCTGCTGGTGCAAGGATCTATCCCATCCCATCTTCTATTCACATAACATACCTCCACCCAATTTTACATAACTTTCTCTACCCTTCCCTATGGATCACTTTTAGGAGTTTGCCTTGGACCTTATGAAAATATTTACACAGATTAAACAGACTGAAGTCAATTTGCTGAGAAAGATTAGTAGCCTTTTGGTAGTTCAACATGATAATGTTTTCAGCTATGCTCTACGCCTCTTATATGAAACACAGGGTTGTCACAATTAGACCAAGCTTATGTAAAAAAAAAATAAGCAGTCATCATCTCACTATTATTTGCACCATTCATGTAGAATGAAATGAGAACAAAAAGATTTCCAATAAATATTCTACAAAAATAGAAATGCAGTCTAGACCTAATTTATAGTCAAGGATTCTTGCTCTGACCACACAGCTTATCTATACCCATATCCATGCTTTGTACACTGGTGATAGGTTCTCGATGGAGAACTAGCTTTCGTTCTCCCTGTGACATACCTAATGTGCAGCCAGGGTATCCAGTCTGGGTGTAGGTGTCCAAGTCAGACTATGATAGATGTTCTTAATGCATTGTTGACACAGACCGACTTGTCCAGTCAAGTTTTTAATATTTCATGTATGTCTCTTCATGTTTCATTACACAACAGCTTATTTTGCTCATCTCACCTCTAATGGGGCTATCATTAAGGAAACCTGTTTCCCTAGTAAAAGAAAACCAGAAGGGCCCTTCTGGGTCAAAGGTCAAATGCAGTCCATTTATTCTCCCTTTCTTTCTTAATGCATTCAGCTGCACATTGATGATAGTTAGCTTATACGTCCCTCCAAGGACTTTGGTTTTGGGTTCCTCCCCTCCCCTGTCTTCTGAAACAAACCGTAAATGATAATGAAATGCTTAAAGAAATATGAAGGGGTGTCCAGTTTCATCTACCTGGACAGTCTGGCAGCATAGTGTGTAACAATAAACGAGTGTTCTTAAGTCACAGCGTTTCACTGGAAATGAGGCAGAACCTGTGTATTTTAACAGCTTTTTTACAACTTGTAACCACTAGCAAATTTATTTTACTTTCTCAGGGAAGTTCAGTGAAATGCTCCTAAATTAAACTAAAGAGTCTTTCAGCCTTGAAAACAAAACTCATTTCTGCTGAGCACCTGAATGTGTACAGGTGAATCCAAAAGACTGCTATGAAAGATAGTTTGTCTTCTGGCTAGTCTGAGTCACTTCCAGCACTGTGATCATTTATTATCCAGAAACGAAAGGCTAGCTTTTTGCTCTGCAAACACAGTGGTGGTCTTCATTTCATGATGAATAGATTTACCAGGCCTGCACTAAAATGCATGATGACATAGAGTTTTCCAAAAAGTCCCCCAACGTCTCCAGAACTCAAACTCACACCTGATGATGTTTTTAATGTATGTGCCATAAAGAGTCAAGCACCTAGCTGTATATCATTCCTCCTTCAATTTGTTACACAAACTCAGGGCAACCTGTGCAAAATATATTACTTTGTGCAGTGATGGATCCATTCATGCTACAGATTTAAACGGAGATGAATGAATGTCACTCTAACCTAAGGAGGCAATATAAAGAAAGGACCCCCCAAAAGAATTCCTGGTCTTATAATGAACATAAGATTTCTCTCACTTTGGTACACATATTTCTTATCAATTCTTCAGAACAGACCTATTCTTGTTAACTTTGGAAGAGCTGCTGTAGACAGCATCTCATTGATTTTTTAGCCAAGTGTTACAATGCCACTCATGATGTAAGCAATGTTTGACAACCAGTGCTGTAGAGGCACATTTTTCCAGATCTGTTCTAGAAAAACCAGAACAGAATGGTAAAGGATAAGCATGCATACTGCATTAGGAAGAAATTCAAGATGAATTTTGCATAAAATAGCCATGCTGGTTAGGGAAATTCAAGAAATGCAGTCCAAATTAACAACTTTTTAATCTTCACATATCATACTTTCTAACTGTCTTGATTTGATAGGGACAGTCCTGATTAATTCTCAGCATCCCACTTTTTCAACTGCTTTTAAAATGTCCCAGTTTCTCTTTCCTCCTCTCACTTTCTTCCTTTGCTTACTTCCATTATTGAAAAAATGATTTCAAAATGAAATGTAATTCACACTAAATTAACGTAGCAGGAAAAGAGTAAAGAAAGAGATGGAATCTTGCCCTTCCCAGTAGGCTCAGGCAGAAGAAAACTGCTGCAGTCTCTCTTATCTTGTGTGTTTTTTAACATTAATAACTTTTTGCCATCTTGACCACATGCTGATGTTGTTTGGCCATGACTCCTGTGAAACGTTGGAGGGTATGGATGCATGGAAAGGAAAAGTAGGACAAGAAACATTGACGCATCACAGCCATCAAGAATGCAGAATCTGATGTGAGACAAAGACAAAGAATTTCCAAGAAAGGAAGGAAGGAAGGAAGGAAGGAAGGGGTTGACCAGGGGCCTCTTCTGACCTTTTGTTCATTTGTTTACAGTTCTCATTCTGAGAGTCTAGAATCACTGTGACACATCTCTAAGGATCCAGAAAGATATAATTTGAACTGCATACCTACTGTAGGGCTATTTTAAGTACTTACTGCCAAAGAGGACTCGTTTCTACTACCTCCTTGTTTGCACTGTTTCCTGATTTGCCCAATGGCAAAAGAAAAGAAAGCTGGCTATCTCTCACAAAAAACAAAGAACTGGCAGGGCCACTGCTACTGCTCCTCGCCCTCATCTTTCCCTCCCCCAGCCCCAACACTTCATGCCCAATTTACAGCCAGCTGTGCATTTGGTGCTGAGTGATGACATCACTCCAGCTGTGCACTCCAGCTGACATTCCCCACCTCCCTACTGCTTGCCACTCCATCTGGCATCCAGCATGTTTTTTTGACACAAGTCAAAAAAGACAGCCTAGTTATACGCATCCAGACATGTGACAGTAATGAGGATCTTAAATGCATTGCTAGTATTAACACTGTCGTTGTCATCATCATCATCACCATTGGTGCAATATTCTACACCTATTATAAAATATATGATCTATGTTTGTTTTGTAAGAAAATACAACTTCTGCTTTTCTCTTTATTTTAAGAGATATTGTTTCATTTGGAAATAATAAGGCAGCAATAGAAATCAACTTGCTGGTGGTCAGCGGTATAAAGAGGATAATTCGAGGGAAAAAAAAGAGAAAAAAAATCTCTATTTGGCCATACATTTTGATGCTAGTCAATAAATGAAAGCACTGTATATAAATAAAACATTCCTTCCAATATGATGTCACCTTTTAAGGGGGAAGAAACTATTTTTGTTGTAACAAATGAATGTTTTCTGCACCTGTAAAATCTGTTTTCAAGTTTTTATTTCAACAGTCCGTCTGTCAGAATAAACCCTTGTTATAAAAACTTAGCATTAATACTAGTACTGCAGAAGTTTTCCAAATGTTATAAAATTGAATTAGGCTCATACTGAGCATGTGTGCTAGGAGAATTACTATGGGAACTTATGCGCTTCTCTCTGTTGGTCCAGATTTACACATGTAAATCTTTTCCAGCTTTACTCAAAGGCTGGCAGAAATTCACAATACGTGCACTGAATGATTGTACGAGCTAAGAGACCAAAATAAAACTCATAACTATGAACTGACAATACTGAAGCATTATCAAATACAAGACAAGACAAAACACAAGAACACCAGTTCTACAGTTAGTCTCAAAGTTCATCCTGCCAGGCACTGGGAAGTCTTTGTTACTTTGTTCCCACACAACTAGCAAATTGGTCCCCATGGCCCAAGAAAGCAGCTATAGCCAGTCCTCCGGCTGTATGAATGCTCTGTAAGCATCCTTATGAGACACAGGGACAGAATGTAAGAAAGGGTCAAGGAATAAGGCCAGCATCTGTACCAGCCTCAACCCCAGCACCAGCCCTTTGCAACACAGATAAAGAGAAGGTATCTTGGTGTAAGATAGGTTTCTTGTCTTAAGAGCAGCCCCTCACACAACTTGGTAGCGTTACTTTATTGGACTATAGCTCTCAGAATCCTGCATACAAGCCGGAAGATTCTGTGAGCTTTAGTCTAAAAGGTAACCATTCTGAAGCTTTAAATCTAATACATTTTAGTAAACCATCCTCGATGTTACCAGGACATGGAACATTAAAGCCAGGTACCCATTTGCTTGAGCACTGTAGCCAATAAATTACTTTGAATAATAGGCACATTTTCATCGTTGCTTGTTTTGTTTCTAAAAAGGAAACAAAATCAAAATCATTCTGCTGCTAGTACTGTTATTCAATACAAAAGAAGACAAGGAGCCTATTAATCACCTTGAGTAAAGGGAAGGCATGAGAATAAAACTTTTTTTCATGTAATCATTATAATTCACAAACATTAAAAGCTGAAAACAACATTTTTGAAAGCGAGGTTTGAAAGCGAGCCTTTCATATTTTTTTTTTTAAGATGGATTAGATACTTGCTTTCTCTCTACAGCTGTGTGAATCCTGCAGAGCGCACTTCACAAAATGGACCCCTGCTGTTTGATTCACAGAATCTGGAAGAAAATCAACCTTTCTATGGCTGCTAAGAGATTCAGGCTAATGACTACATTTCTTAGTGATTTCTTAGTAACTGGGTGTATGTGAGATTGTTTGTGGAATATTTACATATAATGTCCCAGCACATGGCTGCTAGACAAAGCCAGTGGTTCCCTTGACATATTTATAAGAATTATTAAGCTTAATTGCCCTTGAGTTCTTTTAAAAAGTGACCGTGCACACAACTGGAGTTTTAGGTTTATTTGTGTCTGAGCTATTAATGAGATAGCTGGACTGAAACATACAATCCTTGTAATCACCTGATAGACTTTACGTTTTAGACCAGGCTGGCCTTACTATTAGGCACTGCGAGAAAAACACCTCAGCAGTAGATTTTGGGGGCAGCCATGGCAACTGTTCCTCTTGGGCCCATGACCTGTCTTTGCTTTTGAAGGACAAAATGACATGCACTACATACAGGAGAGATTATTTTCACTTGTTCTCTCTTCTCCTTTCAACCGCATGAAGATCTTATCCACAAGTTTGGGGGACCCCCCCAGTCTCACAGGAGCAGGAATGGGGAAATGTACCCCCCAAAGTCTCAGAAAAAATGGGCATTTTTTTTTCAATCCAATGGCTTAAAATCACCACAAAATACAATCTGACTCCCTAAAAACCCTTGAATAACCCCCCCCACACCTTAAAAAAAAAGCCCTGCCCAGTCAGCTGAAAGAAGGGCCATTTCCGCACTACATTGTTAGAGTGCTATTATTCCACTTTCAACATCCTATGGAATCCTGGGGTTTGTATTACCAGAGTAGATATTGGTAATCAGAATTTCTCCCACACACTATTTAAAACAGAGAGCAGTATAGTCCCCCCGCCAATACTCTTGAACAAAAATTTCAGTATAGTACTAACTTACTTTTCACATTGCAGAAATGAGGAAGGAGACAGAATGGCTTTTACTAGAACTAGGCTGATATTGATCCTTTGGCAGTCTGGGACCAAGATTTGGAAACAAATCATATCCTGAATATACTTGCCCTTGTGGGTTAGGACAGGTTAAAGATCTCATACATGCTATTATTTACTATCCCCTTGATAATGTGCTGAACATAAAATACATGGGCCAGAGTTTAAGGAGGAATGGGAGAACGGATACTCACGAGTCTGCACTGTTATCATTATATGGACAAGATAAACATGTTAACTATTAAGGTTGCACATTTCTTATCTGAAATGATGCATGAAATTTTCACATTTTTAAAATGAGAATGATGGTCCCTATCAGTGTGATTCTGACTTTCTAAAGAGTTAATTTTCTCTTGGAAAATGCCCATAATTCCCAACACTTACTGTCACTGACAAGGTACCTTTTTCAAGCTTTCCTACAGCATCTCTACAATTAAGGTGGTTCCACCATGTCTGTGGATTTTGTGCTTTGAAGTAGCTTGAAAACTAGACATGAACAAGCTGAATTAAATAAAATATGATATTGTGGTGCTAAGAAAACAAGTACATTCATACAGGCCCATTTTATCATGCTCTGATATTGACACATTCACTCTTTGAATGCATTGTCATGAATGCATCTATATGCTTGTGCATTTATTTGTTTCCTCCAAAGCATTAGAACAGCAGAGATAAATTCACCAGTTCTCACCCAAATTCAACCCTACTGAATTTTACGGATCTGTTTTATCTGCAGCTCAGTTTCATACTGACTCTTATTACAACTACAAGCTGCCCTAAGTTAGTTAAGTTGCAAAAGCTTCCACTGAACCAGGCTTTCTTTTTGACTCAATCAGTCTGTGAATCAGCGTATGCAAACAGGCATACGTTTGTTTGCTTGTTTTAAGTTTTTATATACTAGTGTATTTACCCGGCATTGCCCAGGATATTTTCTCATAGGTAACATTTGTTAGAAATACCTTAGGAACTACCTTACCTTACCTTAGGAGTTAGATGCAGTTGAAATACACAGATTTGAGACCCTGTGTCTCTAATTCCCCAAACTGTGTTGTTCAGTACCTGTAACTTTTCCCCGTATTCCCCAATCCAGCCTGTATTCAGAGTTGTTAACATATAGAGGGTTGGGTTCATGGGGGGACTTGCTGCTAGGCCTCGTCTCCATAGCAACTGGGCTATTCAAAGCTCTCTGGCTGAGAATCCTAAAGGCCCCTCCCTGAACTGCCAACCCCAGGATTCCATAGAATCTTCAGAGTCAGGCAATCATATGAGGTTTTCTCACCTCACACAGCCAATCATATGAGGTCTTCACCTGCCTGATGCAGACAAACAGAAAAACTCACTCACAAATTTTGACTTTTATATAGTACATTGCTTTCCATTGCCAAGACCTCTGAGGCAATGCACAAACTAAAAATATCCTGTAACAGTAATTTAAAAACAATTAAAACAGATAGAGTGGTTTCAGACACCTGAGGCCATGCAGAAAAACATTGTTTTAGAAGCTCTCCAGATGTTCAGAAAGATGGACCTAATGCCTAACTTTCCTTGGCATGGAGTTCCACACATAGGCTGCTGCTCCACAAAAAGTCCTGTCATGTGTTCACACCAACTCAGCCTTGTGAAGTGTTTAGACATGCAACAGGACTTCCAACAAACATCTCAAATTTCAGGCAGGCTCCTATGCGAGGAGGCAGTCTTTCAGATATCTTCCCTTTCAATCAGTCCCCTTTAGTGCTTTGCAGATCTACATCTTGAAATGAGTCTGGAAGCAAATTAGAAGCCAGTGCAATTCATGTAAGACCAAGGTTATATGATCGCCAATCTGGCTATATGACACCAATCTGGCTGCTACACTTTGTTCTAGCTGCAACATCTAAACACTTTTCAAGGGCAGCTCCACACAGTGTGCATTACAATAGTCTGGATAGTAACTCATAGAATCATAGAGTTGGAAGAGACCACAAGGGCCATTCAGTCCAACCCTGTGCCATGCAGGAAGACATAATCAAAGCATTCCAACAGATGGCCATCCAGCCACTGTTTAAAAAACCCCAAAGAAGGAGACTCCACCACATTCTAAGGAAGTGCATTCCACTGTCAAACTGCTCTCACTGTAAGGAAGCTTTTCCTAAATGTTTAGATGGAATCTCTTTTCCTGGAGTTTGAAGCCATTGCTCCATTTCCTAAGTCTCCAGAGCAGCAGAAAACAGACTTGCTCCATATGACATCCCTTCAAACTAAGACATCTGGGACCAGATATTCCCAGATGTTCACTCTCTAGGAGATGTTACACTTGTAGGAACTAGTTTTTGCAACAATTTTCTCAAAGATGCACAAGGTTTGATATACCCTCTTATATCATCTAATTTCTGCTAAACATTTAATGGTTTTTAGCAACAATAACAAAAGTAATTCTCAATAATAACAGACAGAAAGACTCCATCTTCTGATATTGGTGTGTTGCATAAAATCAGCTCAGTATATCATATGACTCAAAGAAATTAAAAACAAGCTGTTTTAAGACCAGAAAAGCCTGGAATCAGAGTTAGCATTGTTGATGCTGCTTCCCAAAAGAGATGGGAAGAACTGCACTAAATCTGGTTATTTGGACATCTCTCTTGGAACATTTTGTTGCACTTTTATAGTTAGTATTTCTTCACTCATGGGCCAGATGTCACCCTGCCTTATGTGGGTGGAAGAAAGCAACATAATGTGCAGTTGTGGCAGGGAACTTGGCAAGAGGATGAGGGGAGACAGGAGACTTATTGCATATTTTCTACAGATTGTGCAACTTGAACTTTAGAGGTTTATGTATGACATTTAAGTCCAGTTATGTAGCAGTTAACATAAACTCTAAAAGCAAAATAGAATTACTACTAAATAATAATAATTATAATAATTATAATTATAATCATTATTAACAATTATTATATAATAAAATATATAAAATATATAATTATTATTAAAATTATTATAATGATTATAATAATAATATATTTAATAATTATAATATATTATTATTATCACTACTACTACTATAGCAAAACATAACAATAATCATCATCGTTATCATCATCATCATCATCTTTATTTGTATCCTCCTTTTTGCCCAACATTGGGCAATATTTTTTACCTGTGTCCATGACACTGGAAGGCAAAACACTAACAGGCGATTTCTATTCTTTTTGTGCACTGAAGGTTGAATTCACCTGTGGCAGAGATAGATGACTGGGTGTCCTCTAGACGTTTTGGACCACAGTTCTCATGGCAAGTTTACAGGGATTCTTGTAGTTGTAGTCTAAAACATCTGGAGAACACCAGGTTGTCTATTCTTTATGTACGCTGTTTGCCAAGCTCAACAGCATCGTAACCAATTGTTTACATTGGGAGAAATGAATGGAAATTTGAAGTATGGAGCGTGGCCATGTGAGAGAGAGTCTTGCAAATAGGTTTGCAAATGATCAGGATACTAGCACAATCTCAATTCATAAGCAGAAGTATCAAAGGAGAAGTGCTTTTATTCATTAAAATCAGGCACTCTGAAATATACTTAGAGACAAACAGTAAGCAAGTGTGATTTTTTTTTTGAGGGACCAATGTTACAGTGTTTCCCCCCTCCAAAATTCACACAGCTGCTTTTACACAAACTATAATCTCTGTTCCATCTTCCAGCGCAGAGCCCATTACAAAATGTGTGTGTTACCAGGGCATGAACTAGTATGGCCAGGAAATCTCTCTCTAGGAAGGGGTGCAGCTGGTGAATCAATTAGAGCTGGGAAAAGATGCATCACTGTAGCCATTTGGGTTAGGTTTCTAATGCGTTGGGTTTCTAATGAGAAGGAAGAATCAAAATGTATCCTCAGATTGTGTTCCTGCTCCTGGTGCGTGGGGTGGAAGCAACTCTACCCATACCAGACAACTCTGCTAATTCCTAGTCCTGAGAGACCACCCACCCACAGTAACTCTGTCTTGATGGAATTCATTGTATTGGCCATCATTTTAACCACTTGTTGCCTCCAAGCAGTGATATTGCTGGCTCGCCGTTTGGGAACCCCTGTTTTAAACTAAAACTGTAACCCACAACATAATCAGAGCAGGCACATAACATCTGGAAACATCAAAGCCATATCTGAACTCTCTGATACTGATGGGCTATATATTGACCTTTATTCATTAATTTTATTAATTAGTTTTAAGAACCAAGTCAAGGATTACAGCTGTTAAATCAATGTTTAAGAACAAGTGGTAATGATAGTTTACCAGAAATGGTCTCAGTAAAACCTGCAATGCTAAACAACATGGTGGCATCTAGGATTTAGAAATTCATCTTAATAAACCTGCAATACTCAATACCACAGTGGCATTCAGTATGTGGACATTCATCTTGATAAACGATATCTTAAAGCTTACTGTCCAGGAGTGGGAAGCCTCTATGGCACAGGAAGTGCTTTCACTTTTCAGAATATCGTCCATCATGTTTGGGGAAACTCAGGAAAGTAACCTACTACTTCTTAATAGGCTTCTGCACAGAGAGCAGCTTTGAAGCAGCAGCTGCCCACAGTAAATGTCACTGACCCTTAGTGCCATTCCCCAGGTCTCCAACTGTTTTGTCTCCCAAGCTCAGTGTTAGAACCAAGTCATAGCACCTGACAAAACTAAGAAGCCACAACAATCAGAGGATTTAAGGCCTTCAGCGATGTTATCTTTTCCATGTAGCACCAGCAGAGAGACCTGATGCCACACTACATTTACCACTATTCATGGAATGTTCTTTCTAGACAGCAAAGTGCAAAGCACTAAAAAAAAAAAAAAAAAAAGAGTGGCATTTTGCCCTCTGTCATGAAAGCTTACAGCAATACACATAGTTTTTTAGGACAGCAGATGGTGCTTCTACATCCTTTACCATTTAAGTTGTTAACAGAAGGGGAAATAAATTGTGTCACCAAGGCACTGGAAAGGCGAAAATTGCACTTGATGAATACATTTTGTTTTCTATAAAGCTCTTTTAAACAAAGGAACACCTTCAGGGTCTGCATCTGCATATCCTGTGCCAAACTCTACAGGGGAAAAATGCCATAAAAGTTTGAAAGGCTGAAATTAAGTCCTCACACCAAAAGAGAGGACTAATTATGCTCCTATGTTTAAAACATGAGTAACATCAACTTGCATATCTTCACAACACAACCACCAAAACTCTTCCATGTACTAATTGCTCCACACAGTGGTACTAAGGGGCACAGCAGTTCACTGTGCGGATACTCCCCATCATGGAAAACATTTGCAGGGCATCACCAGTGTAGAAAATCTTGGTATGATCTATGCAAGAAAATATTCTATGTGTTACATCTGTGGTGTGGCACTAATAATGGTAGAGTTTTGGATCCATTGGCCCCTTTTTTGCAATTGATTAGCATCTTACAAGCCAATTAATTAATCTCATGTGCTCTACTGTTAACAGTTAACATATTCCACGGGTTCTGCTCTTGATATGATGAAAACTGTTACTTGAACAAAGGAGCTATCACATAGGTCATGGGAAGCAATATTGCGATTCCTGTCTTTCTCCTAGGGTCAGACATGCTCCCTAGCCTTGTCTATAGAGACCTACATTTTAGCATGGTCTTCTGAAGCTCAAGAAATAAAAATGGATCCACAGATGCAGGAGCATGCAATCAGGTGCCCCAACAGCATGGAAGCCTACACATGGACTTAGACTTTGTTTATTTCTTTGCAAACAATTCTGCTAAAGCATGGATAACTATAAGCACAGCCAAGTAAGGGAATGGGCACAGGTACAAGACCATACAAGACCCTCCAACATTTCATTCTTGTGAACATTTCACTCTTGTGGCCAAGCAACATTAGATGGCAGAAGCCATTAATGGGGACAAGCAACCAAGGTAGCAAAGACTGTAGCAGTTTGCTATTGCCTGAGTCTACAGGAAAGGGCAAGACTGCTGAGTGAAGTGCAAACTACTTTGGACTTTGAACTCAGTTTGCAGCAATGGAAGTATGCTGAGCTGAAATGGGAGGAGGAGAAGAGAGAAACTGGCACCTTTTAAAAATGGCTGAAAAAAGATTGTACGGTTTTAACTTTGAAATGAAGGCAGAATTCTATTTGTTGAATATGTTAGGGCAACAAAGAGAAATAAGATCTCATCAAAAGACATTGTTATATATAATAACTGCAGCAAGACTGACTTATGCTCAACATTGGAAAGAAAGAAAATATATTGATATAAGAGAATGGAAATTCAAAGTCCTGGATATGGTGGCGACAGAGAAGTTAACTTTTTCACTCAAAACTAAGCCAATCCAGGCCTTTGAAAGAGAATGGCGAGAGGTATTGAACTGGATAAAAGAATAAGAGGGAGCAAAAGAAAGAAAGATTGTGGCAAAGATGAAAGACAAAATGAGGTGGTAAAAGATAAAATGCGAATAGTTAAATATAAGTTAAAAGTAATAGTTTATGATTGCTGTAAAACAGAGATAATGTATGGAATGGAATGTTTATATGGAATAGAATGCTAAACTCAGATTCAACTGGAAAAATTGAGGTTTGGAAGCGGGGAGGGGTTTTTTGTATTCTTTTTTATTTAAAATTTTAATAAAAATTACTTATAAAAAAAATAAAATAAAAATGGCTGAAAAAATGGGACAGAGACAGTCATGTAGAAGCAGGGGGGTGATGGGGGCACTTTGCCCCAGGTGGCCATGTTTTTGGGGCATTCTGGCTTGTAACCATGCCCCTGTGTGCCCTGGCCAAACCCTGTGCACCGTGGCCATGAACTGCAGCCACACCCTCACTCACTATAGCCCCCCCCTCGCCCCCCTTCACACACTCCACCACTGGACAGAGGATTAACTAGGACTGTCCCTGACAAACTGGAACAGTTGGAGAGTATGTAGTTCCAGTTGCGTAGTCCCATTATGCATCCTTCACACAAGTAATAAGTGAATGAGCCAAACATCACAAATTCTAGAGAACCTATTCCTTCTGACTCCCAACGTTTCTTCAGCATCAAAGATGGAAAAAGGAACTGTTGTCTTTCTTCCTTTATACGGAGTAGAATGCCTTTAAAAGAACTGTGCATTTCTTTATTTGATAACTTTTCATTTTCTTTACCTTAAACATTTGGTGAATATATTATTATAACATTTTTACAGAACTTTTCATCACTTTAAATCATCCTTTCCCAACGTGGTACCCTACAGATACATTGGGCTGCAACAACTATCATTTTGACATACACAAAGTATGTCAAGTGATCAAAGGACCGATTAAAACAAACAAACAAAAATACGGACTTGGGGCCAGCCGTTCTTTAAAAACGGCATTATGAAAATATGCATAACACTGAAAACACATTACCACTGAAGTAATGAATGCACGCAAATGTTCTTTTAAAATTAACAGTGGCTCTTTCTACCTCAATTCATCCCTCAAATTGGAGTGGCATCACTACTTTAGTGCAATGTCAGAAAATGTATGATGCTAAATATAGTGGGAGCTGATACTCTTTTGGGTTCTAGGGGGCCATTAATGTGCAAATCAAAAAGGAGGGATACATTGAAAAAAGTTCTGCCTCCAAAACTAGCAGCATCAAAAGGAGAAAGGGGAAGAGGAAATAAAGAAAGAAAGCTAACTGGCAACATGGGCCATAGTACTGTATTAGCAGTAATGACTTTCTCTTTTTCCCATCCCCAAATAGGCCCAATTCCAAGTTGTGGTTCCTCCCCATCACAGAAAAAGCTTGTGTTTCATCACTAGCATGGAAACTTTCCACGTGCTGTGGTATGATCTACATAAGCAAATATTCTACATGTTGTATCTGTGTTGCAACATTAATAACAGCTGAGCTGTGGTTCTATAACCCCTTCTTTTCCAGCCAATTAGCAAAAATGTAACTTTCCCAAACTCTGTTATTCATTACTGTGTGTATCTACACTGTTACTCACATTCTGTTCTGGGCATATTGGATACTAGCAGCAAGTACTATGGAGCTCTGGAACAAAATGCAAGAAGTCCTTAGTTTGGGAAAAGAGGGCAGAGATACCTTAGGTTGGATCTTTTGGGTTCTGGAATGAATGTAACGACACATAGTTTGATGTTGTAGTGACAAGGCCTTGGTTAAACTAGAAGACAATGGAATATTATGAAGAAGCTACCACCCTGGATACTCTGGAAAGCTTCAAGGACTCTGTGACTAGAGCAGTAGTTCACAACCTTTAGTTCTCCAGAAGTCCCAGCCAGTATGGCCAATGCTCAGGTATTCTGGGAGCTGAAGTCTAAAACCTCTGAAGGACCAAAGGTTGAGAACCACTAGAATTCACTGTGATAGAACTGTACGATCACATGATTTGTCCCTAGAAAAAAGTAGCTGCTTATGATCAGAAAAGAAGAAAAGAAATGTACTCTCCCTCCCAACTTGCCATTTATCAGTACCTATACAGAACTAACTTTTTGTGATGATGGAAAAGAAATCAGTTTGAAGACAGAAAAAATTTGGGTGTCAGTAGATCAAAAAGTAACTGTACCTTGGGAGAGGAGCTCTCTTTTTCTTCTCTTTTTCTTATATTAATTTTACTTATTGCAGATTTTAACTGTCCTGGGACCATAGAGTCTCAGTTTGCCTTTTTAGCCCTGATTTTTTGAGGAAGAATTCATTTTTTATAATGGGTTAAGTTTTCCAGTATGGAGTTCTTCATGGACTCTTGCATAATTCACTTTC
Source organism: Cyclura pinguis (assembly GCA_030412105.1). NCBI lineage: Eukaryota > Metazoa > Chordata > Lepidosauria > Squamata > Iguanidae > Cyclura > Cyclura pinguis. The sequence continues at coordinate 344,910,943 of CM059599.1, forward strand.
ACTCTCTTTTTAATTATTTACACCTCTTGAGGCTCAGGCTTAACAGTTTTATTTTACTCCTCTTCCTCTAGATCCACTTCTCTGGAAACTCATTTTTCCCATCTGAATTCTTCTAGATCAGTCTTCATGTATCTTCAACTAGCTCTTCAGGAATCTACCTCCTGCAACAGAGAAGCCTTCCTTTCTGCATCTTTTGAACAAACTGCTAAGCAGCTAGGGAGGTAGTAAGCTTTAACTACATAGCTGGCAGGACAGAAGGGACAAATGCAGCATTTTCTAAAGGGCTAGCTAGGGCTAATTTTGCATATTGTAAGTCTGGTATGTAGGAGCCAACTACATCTGAATATTTAATCTGAGTGGCTTTAACCATTTTCTCTAAAACTTCATTTATGTACCTCTGATTTCTGCTATATTGTGCCCTCAACTCCCTGCTTATCTGCTGTGATTTAAATAAATCCATAAATTAATTCAGCCCACAAATAGCCTAAGGCTATTTCTGGTTTTACTGTCTCAGCCATAGGGATTGATTTGAAGTCTCAAACTCGTGACTTCATAATCATAAACACATACTCAGGCAGACTCAAAACATGAAAGATGAATTGCGTGAGCATCTGAACTGGTATCCAATGTGCTTTGTTTAATAGATTTGAGCAGACTTTTAACAAATAAAACATCCAGACTTTTGTAGGGAAAAAAAATCCCTATGTCACCATTTTGTTTTTAATTAGTTGTCCCTGTGCAATGGCCGTACAGCCTCTTCATTACTAGACTATATGAAAATAAATTGTTTCCCTAAATCAGTGGAAATACAGGTCTGTTTCATTCCATTTTACTTTGTTTTCTCTTCTAGAATGAAATGAAATTAAATTATTAAACTGCATGCCCAAACAACCACCACCACCAGAACATGAAAACAGTATTAAAACCACTAGGTTTATGCCCCATAAGCACCATTATTCCAGTGCATTAAAACTGCACAATTTGTCAACTGCCCTGAAAACCTGGGAATGCTAAACTAGCCGTTAAGCAGATGATTTCACAAGATTTTTCAAAGGAAAAAAAAAGGCTAATTTTGCTGTTTTATATGTCCCTTCGTAAAGAGCAAGTGGAAAAAGCCTGTAGATACATTGCCTTGAGAATGCAGTGGGCTGACAAAAAACATATCACTAATATATTCAATATGTGCTAAAATTAAGGGAAAGTCTCATAAAATTATGTATCAAGGTGGGGGTGGGAGACTGACCCAGACACGCAACTCTGTTTCCCAAGCAAAATCATTCTCTCAGTGTGAAAGATCCCTGTGCAAAGTGTGAACTGAGTGAGCACTGAAAGAAACTGCCCCAATCCCCAGAAATTTATTTAAGCCAGAAGAAATAATATCAGAGTCAATACCATGTAAACTGTTAAAATAATTACATCTGAGTGCATGCAGAGTAGTTTTCCTTCTTTGTAATTTTGTTTCTTCAAGTATAACTTTATTTATTTATTTAGTATATTTTTATATCACCTTTCTCCCAGAGTGGGTCCATTCATTGGAGAAAAGACTGTTTTACCAGAAGTCCTGTGACACTGAGACAACAGATATGTTGACACACTTGAGGGGAATGCAGAGACACTGTTACCCTGATTTGTGGGGTCCCTTGGGGGACACCTCAATGTGTTCTACGTGATGGGGAATGGAAACTAGCCAGAGCACGAGCAATAGCAATGCAAGAGGCAGGGTAACCTAGCAGGGTCTTTTTACCCAGTTTTTACAGGGTCAGGCCAAGCCAAGAACCAAACGAAGATGTCCAATAAAATGATTTTATTGAATGAAAGTCTCATGCACCAACGCAATCACTCACACACTTACTCAAGACCTATTAAGAAGCAAAAGAGAGGAAACTGGATAGGGGGAATATTGAAGGGATTGTAGCTGGGGTAATACTGCACCTTTTCCTGAAGTCCTTGGTCCGGGAAAGACAGCAAAGAAGTGAAGCTCAGCACGGAGAGGGCTGAGGGGATTACTTAATGGACACAGAAACGGTCAGCTGGGATGACCGGGAGTGATCCAAAGAACCGTTCAAAAACAGGGACTATTTGTAGGGGAAAAAGTACCTGGAGGGCTAATTCTTTCCCGGGGAGAACAATGGGTGTTGCAACGGAAAAGAAGCTCCAGGATGGCAACTCCTTTTGCATGATGAGATCACAAGGTGTTGCCAAAGTTTCAGGATCTTCAGTTGCATTGGGTTGTGGTGTGAATTTATGTAGATGGTCCTCGCCTGATAGGATTTTATTGCTATCGGTGCTCAACTTGGGGCAAACATGCTAATCCCCTCAAGCTGCTCCTCAGTGGCTGAGGACCTTTTGTTTACTCTGGGTTTGCACAGCTTGAGGTCTCCTGGGGCTAGGTGACAGGGATTTTACTGGCCTGACCTGGTTTTCAATCGTTTGACCATTGCTGCCTATGTGCTCATCCGGGTGACCTCTCAGGCACATTGAATCATATTTTAATATCAAAATTGTAGACCCCGGGACAAGGTTTACCAGTGAGGTAACAACACACTGCTCAGAGTCTAGGGCAACCTGTCCCAACATGGTGACCTACAGATGTGTTGAACTGCAACTACCACAATCCCCTCCATGTTGCTGGGCTGATCAAAGCTGTAGCCCAGCACATCTGAATTAAGTCGAGGTGGGCTGCTCTAAAATCTGGCTCTTCTGTTCCCATAGCAGTGTAAAAGGCCCTTTCTGCAGCTAATCTCTGTCCCAGTGGCCTCCGGTGATAATGGTGGCAGTGGATCTCCCACGAGGAGCGTGATGGAATGCTCCCCTCTGCACCAGTTGCCTGCAGAAACCAGGAATCATGATGTCCACACCTCTTCCTGCTGCGGTGCAGCTGAGTACTGTCCCAGGCTGTGCTGAGGTAGAAAGGGTAGCCATTATTCTTCCAAGACCTTCGCAGCAAAGGCAAGTGCAGGAGTGCAGCAGGAGGGCAATGTGATCACTGGTCATTGACAGGGAAAACTTATCAATGATTTGCAGTGCAATCGCACTGCCTAGGGACAGGAAAAGGATGGGTCTGGGATGACATCGTGCATAAGTGTCATCCTGGCCCTGTCCTTCTCTTATCCCCATGGCAGGCTGGATGCGTGGCACAGAAAGGGTCAGACTCACTGTTGCATCACCTCCTCCTGAACCACAATGTGAGAAACCACAGACTTAATATTGTAGCTCATTCCCAAGCCAACATTAATCGAGCTTCCTGAGCAGCCTGAAGATAGGAGGGGTTGCTAATACATCAGAGGACAGGATCAAAATTCAAAACGACCTTGACAGATTAGAGAGTTAGGCCAAAGCTAACAAAATGAGTTTCAACAGAGAGAAATGTAAGGTCCTACACTTGGGCAGAAAAAACGGAATGCACAAACATGGGATGGGGGACACATAGTTGGATAATAGTACATGTGAAAGAGATCTAGGAGTCTTGGTGGACCACAAGCTGAACATGAGTCAGCAGGGTGATGCGGCAGCCAAGAAAGCCAACACAATTCTTGGTTGCATCAGTAGGAGTATGGTGTCTAGATCGAGGGAGGTAATGGTACCACTCTATTCTGCTTTGGTTAGACCTCATTTGGAATACTGTGTCTAGTTCTGGGCACCTCATTTCAAGAAGGATATCAACAAGCTGGAACATGTCCAAAAGAGGGCAACCAAAATGGTGAAGGGTCTGGAAGCCATGCCCTACAAGGAATGGCTGAGGGAGGTGGGGATGTTTAGTCTGCATACGGGAAGGTTAAGAGGGGACATGATAGCCATGTTTAAATATTTGAAGGGATGTCGCGGAGGGAGCAGGCTTGTTTTCCCCCGCTCTAGAGACTAGGACAAGGAGCAATGGATTCAAGCTGCAGGAAAAGAGATTCCACTTAAATCTCAGGAAGAACTTCTTTATGGTCATTGCTGTCTGGCAGTGGAATATGCTGCCTCGGGGTGTGGTGGAGTCTTTTTCTTCAGTGGGTTTTAAGCAGAGGCTGGGTGGCCATCTGTCGGGAGTGCTTTGATGAGGGTTCCTGCAAGGCAGGGGGTTGGACTGGATGGCCCCTGTGGTCTGTTCCAACTCTATGATTCTATGTTTCTATGAAAACTCACTCAGTGACCTTTGGCAGGTCACACACAGTTAGCCCTCAGAAAACCCTGTGGTAGGTTTGCTTACAGTTGCCACAAATTTGAAATGACTTAAAGGCACACAACAACAACAACAAATTCAGGATTCTTCATTCATAAAAACTAAAGTTGTATGTGTTTATGCTTAATGGTGCATTTCCACTGAAATACAGCCTTTCATACAATATTTAGATGGAGGTGCAAACCAAAACTGACTAAATAATAGGTGCAGGCTAAAATATTTAAAAGGAACAACAGTGTTTCTGTATTTCACATGATTAAAAAGCTAATGAAGACAACAAAAATCTGTGTAGATTTTTCATCACTTCTGATTAATTAATGGAGTAATGAAAAAAATGAATATTGCCAGTGCTATGTGTGCCTCTAACTTCACTGCCATCTGAAATAAATTCAGCTAGACTAACCTCTTCTCTCAAACAGGAAAGAGAAAGACAAGCTGTTTTCCACATCTGGAAAACAGAACAGCAGCACAGTAATTTCCAATTGTCTGTAGAAAAAAAAGGCACACCGAAACTTTGTTATTTTGTAATCTCCTCCAAAAGATATGATGACAGCACAGAGAATTCTTTTGCGTAAGTATTGCACTGATATAAAACTCGAGAATGAACTTGGTTCTTCAGTATAGTGATTTGAGTTTAGTGGTACTCACCCCTTAAAATGTGCAGTGTTCTGAAGCTTTAGAAGAGGAACTAACTAGTGAAATAAGCTCTGATAGAAAAGGGGAAAGTGCATGAATGTACCAATGTAGTAGCATGACTAAATCACATTATTTTGGGATAACAGATGTTTGCAAACTCTACAGCAGAGCTAAGCACCTAGGCCTACAAACAATGTTAGACTGTTATTCCTATCATCCCTGACTTGTGGCCATGCTGATGGGAGTTGGAGTTCAACAACATTTGAAAGGCCACATGTTTCTCACACTTGCTCTAGAGAAGAAGTACAGTAACTATCAAGTATGGAGTTTTAAGACTGCATGCTGTAGTGATTTGAGTGTTAGACTAGACTCTGGGAGACTTGGGTTCAAATCCTTGCTCAGCCGTGGAAGCCACTGGGTGACCTAGGACAAGTCACACTCTCTCAGCCTTAGACAAAGGCAATGGCAAACCCACTCTGAATATATCTTGCCAAGAAACCCCCATGACAGGGTTCTCTTAAGGTCACCGTAAGTTGGAAGTTGTTATTATGTACCTTCAAGTCTACAGCAACTTATTGTAATCCTATCATAGGGTTTTCTTGGCAAGAATTTTTCAGAGGAAATTTGTCATTGCTCCTCTTTGAATGTAGCCTACAGTGCCCACTATACCCTGACCAAGTACCAACCAGGTCTGCCCATGCAGACAATGAGACAGGAGCTGGCTTAATCAGGCTATCTGGGCAGTTAAATACTCTGAAGTATGGTATTTAGTATTAAGTATGGAGTGAGGGGGCAATAAATATGGAGGAGGGAAGCACAACAGGCTGACCAGGCACACAAACACACACGCACAGAAAGAGGGGAAGGTATTTCTTGTCTCAGACCTGGCGCTCCAGAAGATTTTGGAATATAGAACAATAAAGGGCCTTTCCGCCCTACACTGTTATAGTGCTATTCTTCCACTTTCAACATCCTGTGGAATTCTCGGGTTTGCAGTTTAGGGAGAGACATTTAGAATTCCCAGCCAGAGAGCTCTTTGGCCTCAGTAAACTAAAAACCCCAGGATTCCACAGGATGTTGAAAGTGGAATAATAGCACTATAACAGCGTAGTGCAGAAAGACCCAAGGTTGCAAGTATCGACGCCCAAGGAAAGAGTCATAATAATACCATCTTGCCTATAGACCACACAAATCTGTATTTATCACTATCAAACTGCACTGGCAAGCTCCCTTAGTGCATTAATGTTTATATGGCTGTTCTTTGCTTCTGATGCATTTATTATCTGCTCTCTTTCAGCATCTCTGCCTGACTCTAACCAGAGCCCTTACCTCATGTTTGCTACAAACACAGTTGTTTTCGCACCTTTCCTTCACATCCACAAAGAGACTTTTGTCTCTGGAAGGACAAATATTGCAAACAAATGTCTTAATGTAAAAAATAATGTCTTTATTTGTCTCAATGAAACAAATAAAAATGGTCATACACATCAATATCACAAAAACTCATATGCCGTTTAGATGTAGTATGGTCACTTATTGTTGGGGTTACGCCATTTTGAGTATTTTATCTTACCTGGGAGTAGATTGATCTTCAAAGACACACACACACACACACACACGTATGTATGTGTGTATGTGTGTGCATGCATATATATATATATGCATATGTATATATATATGCATATGTATATATGCATGCGCACATGTGCGCGTGTGTGCACACAGACACACACACATATATATTATAAATAGAATTCATTGATTTGGGAAGAAGGTTATAATGTTACAAACACTCAGTATTCAGCCTGAACTTCTCCAACAGGAGATGCAAAATCTAGTATAGTGTATTTCTTAGGTTTGGAAGAAAAAATACTTTTTTGGACTACAGTTTCTAGAAACCCTCAGTCAGCATGGCCACTGGTTATTCTAGGAGATGTGGTACAAAAGAGTAACTTCTTTGAGATCTGGATGTATTTCAGTGTATTCCAGCAAAGGAAAACCAAGAAAAATAGAAAAAGAAAAGGAAAGAAAGAAAACAAAAGAAGCAAATGAGAGAGAGAGATTGAAGAGGACAAGAGCTCAGTTATGTCTAGTAGAATTTCAGAGAGGGGAGGGAAAGAAAGATTGAGCAGGGAGGTGGAAATCATCCAAATCATCCACTAATCATCAGAGTGACAGGAGAAACCAACTGGAATAGAAAGTCCCAGAGCAAACATCTGTAAGTACTGCTACTGTGAAGAAAAGGGCAGAAGGCACAAACTCACACGCACTTTTGCCCAGCAGACTGAAACTTAAGCCAAAACCAGTGATATGGGATCAAAGACGACAGCAGTGCTATCTGCTGTTTGCTTAGAAACACCATCGGAGCAGATGGTCCCCCACGTGTTGATCCTTCGTTCCTCTCCTAAACAGCCACTTTAAAGTAAGCATGAAATAGCATGGGAGGAACATCTGCACATAGTACAGAAGACCACCAGTAGTGCAGCCAAGGAAAAGCAAGAGAAGCAGGAGGGAAAGGAACGTGACAATTCAGGCCTATCCAGGTCTAAGTCTGGGACTGGCACCCCACCAGGTGGTATAACCTCAGTGTGTATACATATGTATAGCCACTCACTGGTTGTCGTTTCCTTTCATTATGCAGAAGGAGGATACTTGAGTTCTCACTCAGAACAACATTAGGTACCAGTGTGTGCATATACAGTTTTGGGGGGAAACAGTATTAGAGAAACTGCAGAATAAGTGCAAGAGAAGAACTAATCCCTCATCAGCTTTTTATGGTGCGCTTTTCCAGCTGTCACAGGCCCACATAAGACATTTGTTCCTGAAAGATCATTGGCCTGTACACTCTGGCTCTGATCTATGCCAAAAGAGAACCACTTGCATTGTCAGAGATGCTTTCTGAGGTCCTTTTTCATAGTGAACCCAATTGCTGAAGAGAAAAGCCATGGCTCAGGTTTTAAAAAGCAATTTGCCTCTTCATCAAGAGGAGCTGCTATGATAAAAACACCATAAAGGTTGGGCAGCAGATTTTGTTTTGTTACCCCCACTTCATCCCCAAAACATACATGCATTTTTTTGGGTTACTAAGCACTCTTTAAAATACACAAACTTATATTATTTTAACATATTAATATAGAAAATAAATGGTATATAGAAGTTATACAAGTAGTATATAGTATATAGATAGGTATCACTAACATTGTTGTTAATATCTGCACATTTATCTTCACTAGCAGGGCTGGAGGTAGCAAAGGGTAGAGGTTTTTTGCATGAATTCAGCACATGCTTATCAAATGTGCAGGTGACACCAAATTAAGAGAGGTGCCCAACACTTAGAGGACAGAATCAGGATTCAAAATGACCTTAATAGATTGATTGAAAACTAACAACATGAATGTCAGTAGGGATAAACACCATGTAGTACACTTAGACAGGAAATATGAAATGCATAAATATAGGATAGGTGTCACCTGGCTTGACAACAGTACATACAAAGAGAATCTAAAGGTCTGAATGGACCACAAGCTAAATGTGAGTGAATAATGTGATGCAACAGATAAAAAAGGCAATGAACTTCCAGGCTGCATCAGCAAGAATATAGTGCTCAGACTTAAGGAAGTAATAGTAGCACTCCATTCAGCTTTGGACACATCAGATCTGGATAAATATGATGCAGCAGTTGGAAAAGGACATTGAAAAGCTGGAAATACATCCAGAGGAAGGCAACCAAGATGGTAAGAGGTCTGGAAGCCAAGCCATGTGAGGAACAGCTTAAGAAGGTGGATAGGTTTAGCTTGGAGAAGAGAAGGTTGAGAGCTGATATGATATCCATAGAATCATAAAATCATAGAGTTGGAAGAGATCTCAACAGCCATAAGTCTAACCCCCTGCCATGCAGGAACAATCTTTAAATATCTGAAGGTACATCATATAGAAGATGGAACAAGCTTGATATTTGCTGCTCCACAAACTAGGACACAACCAATGGATTCAAATTATAGAAAAAGAGATTCTGTCTAAATATTAGGAGAAACTTCCTGGTGGTAATAGCTGTTCAACAGTGGAACAGACTGCCTCAGAAGGTGGTGGACTTGCCTTTGGAGGTCTTCAGAACTCACACACTCTTGAACCCTCACTGCCATTTTATTTTCTTAAAAAAAAAAAGAAGCTTACCAAAATAAATTGTTTCTAATAAAAAGTCTCTGATATATATCTCAGTTACACAAATACTAAACAACTAGAAAAATTCATCACTCAGATTAGTTCAAATCAAATCCAGAAGTAATTCCAATTCAGCTAAGGAGGTCTGCTGGAAAACTGTAAAAGATTGCAAGGATGTTCCATTTTGTTTTCTGCTTGGATATTATATGTTCAAGCTAAATTATCCCTTTCTTCCAAGAAAGCCAGCTCTTTTGCTTAGTAAGTCTCTGTTCTTTAAGTTCTGGCTGGGTCTATATTTTGAGCAAACTGCCCCTGTGTTGAAACAGCTCTTCCATAATTCATTACAGGAGACATTGGTGGGGAAACTTGACAGGAATGATAGTCTTATTCACCAGTGAATTCTTAAAAAGAATAAATAAACATTTAAAAAATTATTCACCAATGACGTTTTCTCAAGAGGAAAAAAAAAAGACAGGCAGGAGAGAGCAATGTTTTGCTGCATATAGGTCAAATGCCATTTCATCAATAAGAAAAACAGTGATATCGAATGAGCCTAGCCTTATGGGGGGAATATGTTACCTTCAAAGAAAAGTAATGTATTGGTATCTTAACCCCAGCCCTGGCCCACCTCAAAATAAAATCTCAGCTGCAATTTCAGAATCAAAACTTTCAGTGGTGCAGAGAACTGCAGACTGCCAGGAATCTAAAAGACTGAAGGCCAATCTGCACTCTTTTCCATCATGCCATGCTCCTTGAATCATACTCTTTTTCTTCACAGGGTTGTCACCTTCTCACCTGGCAAAATATGGACACCTCAGACAGCCATTCACTGTATCAGTGGGGCAAAATAAGTATTGTACCAAATAAACTCATGGGCATCTATTCAAACTGTTTAATTCTAACCATTAAATACAAAGGCCAGGATCCAATCCAAGGATTCTGTTTCTGCCAGAATTACCCCCTCTTTATGGCAGGTCCAACAGAGGTAAAAACCCTCTGGAGCTGCAGAGGGAGGAGGAAGGAGAAAGTATGCTGATGTGCACTGTGGGATCCTGGCCAGAGCCACTGCATCCATTATTATTCAACAGCATGGCTACTTCAGAGATAATTCTTAATACAACCTTCTCTACCCAGTCTTGTCTTTCCATCAGCAGGCAAACACCTTTCTATTCAGTATCATACTTATGCAGATGACACTCAGATTTTTCAGAATTTCAAATCAGTTGATGCCACTGTGTGGAAGTCAGTGACAGTCTGTCTGTCACATGCTTCTTCATGGATGACTACTTACTGTCTTAAGCTGAATGTAGACAAAACAGAGATCTTTGTGCTTCAGCCTGATCACCCAGCAGCCCCTCTCTCATGTCCCCCACTGGATTTACAGGGTTACACAGTGGCTTTTGTCTCAATTGCCAGGAACCTTGGAGTTCTGCTAGATGACCACCTATCTCTACATCCCTTTATCAGGGCTACAGCAAAGATATGCAACTTCCGTCTTTTGAACATCCACAGGATCAGGAGGTTCCCGACTGTAGAGACTGCCCATCTGCTTGTCCAGGCTTGGTTATCTCAGGCCTGGGTTACTGTAACGGTCTACTGGCAGGTTTGTCTTCCTGCTCCCTTCTTCCTCTGGTTTTAATTCAGAACAATGCTGTCCGGGTTGTTTTAAATCTGCCAAAATATTCACCTGTTTCTTCTCCCCACAGATCTCTTCACTGGCTACTAGTTCGAGTCAGGGTGTGTTTCAGACTTTTGGTGCTCGTATTTAAAGCTTTCAGCTTTAACCTCCCCCTCAGTACCTTGCAGTTCAGCTTGTTTGGTATGTTCCATCCAGGAATTTGAAATCTGCAGGCAAAGGATTATTGTCTGTTCCACCACTGCGTATGGCTACGTCAAGGCTACAAGCCTTTCAAGATCTGGCTCTGCATTTGTGGAACGGTCTTCCTTTGGACCTCCAGCTGGATCTCACCCATTTTCATAAATGCTTGAAGACCTTCCTCTAAAGACTTTCCTCTGACCTTCCATCTTAAGTCACTGAGATGTGCTTAAGGTGCTGAGACGGGTAGCGACTGGTGGAGTGTTGGGGATTCCATGTCATGTATTGTTGTGCTCTTTTGTTTTAATGTGCTTGTCCCTGATTGTATATGTCGTTGTTCTGCCCTTTGGTGTAAATAAACGTTGTTGTTGTTGTTGTTGTTTTTATTATTATTATTCAAGCAGACCATTGGCAATCAAGATTGGTTGCTGGAAAAGGAGAGAAGTTCTGTTTTTCTTCCCTTGTTGGTATATTTTTAATTGCTTTTCTAAGTTGCTGTGATAAATAATGATGCTGTGATTGAGGAGCAACTGATTGTGCAGGGGGGCGAGCCAGTGAGTGAGCAAGTCAACCTGCAAACATCCCCTGCACTGGAAGGTCAAACAGAGACTGAGTTGCCCCAGCCAGCTCATGACAGAGAGGGAACCAGCAGTGATGCAGAGGAGTTGCAGCCAGCTGTGCCCATCAGCCCTCAATCACGCAGAAGGCTGAAACGCGCTGCTGAGAGGGAGGAAACAATAACAAGCAGCACCTGCTGACAGGGGCTATTTAAGTCTGCCGGCATGGCTGCTCCTTGCTTGCAGCAAATTATTAGCAAGCCCTCACAACCTTTGTGCCTCCTGATCCCTGAAACCCTCCAGATGGATCTCTGCCTCCTCAACCTTTGGACTGGACCTTGACCTGGCTCGGCTTGTGTTTTCCTGGTGTTTGGTATATTCGGACTCCTCAAGTGTTCCTGACCTCTCTCCTCCCTTGTTGGCTGAGCCCCGGCAGGGAGAGATTCCTGACAGTTGCCTTATGTTTTAATTGATCTGTTTTATCAGTTATCCTTAGTTAACTTCATGATTTTTTTTCTAAAAAGTCTACTCTTAGTTATAACTATAATCCACAATAATTTTTATTTACTATGTATTATTTGCAATTTTATAATAGTTATTTATTTATTTATATAATCATATAGTATTTTGAGCATCAAACTATGACTCTGGAGAGCAGGATTCAAATCCTCACCAAGGCATGGAAAGCCACTCTTTGACCTTGAGCAAATCACACTCTCTTAGCCTCAGAGGAAGGCAAAGGCAACACCCTCCCCCCTTTGAACAAATCTTGCCCAAAAAATCCCATGATACGCTCTTCTTAGGTTCAGCATATCAAAAGCGGCCTGAATGCACACAACAGCAACATGAACATAAACATGATCTACAATATAATCACAATCCAAGGTTCAACTATAGAGACAGAAGATGAAGAAATTGAACGATCCTATGTTGGAATCCAGGAGGAAATTGATCACACAACAGAACAGGACATGTTGACAATCGTGGGCATTATGAAAAGCAAAAAGGAAACACAGCAGAACCAAACACTGTTGGAGAATCTGGCCCAGAATCAAGAAATGAAGCAAGAGAATAACTTGTCAAATTTTGTGAAGCCAACCGTTTGTTCTTTGCAAACACATTCTTCGAGCAACCAAAGAAATGACTGTACATATGGACCTCACCTGATGGCCAATGCAATAATGAAATATACTACATAACTGAAAGCAGAAGATGGAGAAGATCTATTGTCTCTGCAAAAACAGTACCAGGAACAGACTGTGGCACAAATATTAACTGCTAATATTAGAATAATGTTGAAGACCATGAATTTAAAGACAACGTAAAGAACAGATTTGCGCTAATAAGTCTAATTGACAGCAAAGCAGAAGAACTTTGGACTGAAACCACAGAGTAATGCAAAAATATATTATCTGCAGCGAAAAAGAAAGAGAACATGCATTGGCTGACAGATGAAATTCTTCAAACAGTTAAGGACAGGCAAGAAGCAAAAGGAAATGGTGACAAAATAGGATGAGAATCCCGAACACAACTGTTTTGTGACTTGTGTGTACAGAGAAAGAGAACTATTATAGTAATCAATAGAAAGAAACATAAGAACACAACAAGAATGTGTAACAAGGGATTTATTCCACAAGATCCGAGAAATGAAAGGAAAATTCAATATGATCAATAGAAGAATACACTCTGTGTTCAAGAAAAAAACAGAAAGACAATAAAAACAATACACTGAAGAACTATATAAAAGAAATGAAAATATGGCTTATTTAACTGAATTCTGTTTTCAGTGAATCTACTATTTTAGAAAGAGAAGTAGAACCCACTTTCAATGCCTTCAGGAGAAATACATCACCAGGAACAGATGGTATACTAATACAGTTGTTTCAAGCTACAGATACAAAGTCCATTCCAACTCTATCTAAAACCAGCCAACAAATATGGGAAACGAAACAGTGGTCCACATATTGGAAATGGTAAGCATACATTACAGTGTCTAAGAAAGGGAACATCAGGAATTGCAGTAACTTTTGGATTGCAGCATTAATGTCTCATGCAAGCGAAGTGCTGCTCAAAATCTTACAGCAAGCAAATACTTTCACCTTTCATGGACTGAGAAATGCAAGATGTCCAAGCTGGGTTCAGAAAAGGAAGAGGCACTTGAGAAATTATTTCAAACATGCATTAAATAATGGAGCACATTAAATAATTTCAGAAGAAGATCAGCCTGTTCTTCATAGATTTTACCAAGGCCTTTGATTGTGTAGACCACAAAAAATACATGGATCACTCCAAAAGAACTGGGCATGCCATATTTTATTTTTCTGATGTGTAACCTGGGCTCAGGGCAAGAGAATACCATCAGGTCAGAATAGCAAGAAATGAAATGGTTTCAATTGACAAAGGGGTAGACAAAGTTATATTTTATCACACTGTTTGTTTAACTTGCATGCTGAACATATCCTATGTAAAGCAGGATTAAACTCAGCAGGAGGAAGGTATGAATACTGGAGGAAGAAAAACCAACAATTTAAGATATCCAGATGACACCGTTGTTGTTGTGTGTCTTCAAGCATTTTCCAATTTATGGTGACCCCAAGGCAATCCTATTATGGTTTTTTTGGGGGTGCTAATGTGTGACATGCCAGGGGTCACCCAGTGGGTTTCCATGCCCAAGCAGAGAACTGAATCCTGTTCTCCACGGTAATCCAATGCTCAAACCATCATATCACGCTGGCTCTCTGACACCATGCTACCAGCAAAATAGCAAAGACTTGGAACAATTACTGAAGAAAGTCAAGGGAGTAAGTGTAAAACAAAGACTACAGCTGAACATTAAGGCCCTTTCCGCAGCTTACCTTCTCACGCTGCTGGAGTGTGGGCCTTGCGTGAAAGGCCTGGGCAGGCAGGCTTTCGCAAGCCTCCTGCTTCCCTGATGCTTGGGCTCCGCAGCTCCGTTCCGCTCGCGCGAGAGCCCCACCCACGCCCTGCCCCTTCGTTCCGCAGTGCAGCCTGGGAGTTGCACTGAGGAGAGGACGCGCAACAGGCCCGGCTCCAGAGGCTCCGCACTGCAGGTGAGTGTGGCCCAGGCCCGTGAGCCTTGCGCAAATGCGGCTTATTTTCGGCTAAAAGCCAAAAATAAGAAAATGCGCATTTGCTGTGCTTGCGGACCTTGAGCGTGGTGGAAATGGGAGTGTGTCATGCAGACCACTCCTGACATTTACGCAACGCTCAAGGGGCCCTTTCACTTGTACACTGCCATGCGAAAAGGGCCTAAGAAAAGAAAAATAATGACCACAGATTATTTACATAAGTAGATAGTGAAGACACTGAAATAAAGATTTCCTATACCTTGGCTCAGTTAATCAAATCGAGATTGTAGTAAAGAAATCAGAAGAAGACTAGGATTTAGAAGGGCAGCTATGAAGGAACTAAATAAATAAGATCCTCAAGTATATAATATAAGGGTTAGAATAGAACATGTCATCATATTTCCAGGTTCCATGAATGTTTGTGAAAGTAGGGCAGTCAAGAAAGCTAACAGGAAGAGAATGAATTCATTTTCAAGATGCTGATGGAGGAGAGTTCTGCAGATGCCAAAGAAGACGAAAAAGCCAAATAAATGGGTCCTTGAGGAAATGAAGCCTCCTAGAAACCAAAATGACCACACTTGAGACTATTGTACTTTGGGCATATCATGACATGACATGACTCATTAGAAAAGACAATAATGAGTTCACAGAGGCCGAGAGCAAAATGAATGTCCTGGTGCTGGAATACCAGCAGTACCAAGATGCGACCGTCAAGGAGGAGGGAGAGTTTGAAGAAGAGGCAGAGGAAGAAGCCACCTAAGGGGCCTATCTGTTGAACTTTATTTGCTTCAGACATGTTTTCTGTTTCTTTATTCCATTCTTCTTCTTCTTTCCTGTGTGTCACCCATCTGATGTGGTATAGGTATTAAAAGCATTTTCACCCCACCAAAAAAAAAAAGAAAAAGACAATAATGCTTGGTAAAGTGGGAGGCAGTAGGAAAAGAGAAAGAACACATTGCAAATGGGTAGACTAAATGAAGGATGTCACCTAGTTGCACCTAGTCAACTTTTGAATTTTTTCACCCTCCCTCTCTGGCTGGGTTCTCCCTTATCACTTGTTTATATTGTATGGTTATTCTTGATCGTTAATTGGTTAAATGCCCAGAACCAGGTCTGATATACATTAACTGATTCTATTAACAGCACTACATTCATTAGCTTAATGTACATATGCATTTTCATCAGCCTACTTTTTCTACAAATAAACACTTCAGGACCTGACACTGGCTATAGCCTACTTAGCGTAGTACAGTGGTCTCAGTGTTGGACTAGGACTCTGGGAAAATCAGGGTTTGAATCCCTGGTCAGCTACAGAAACCCACTGCATGACTTTGGGCAAGTCACACTCTCTTATCCTTAGAAGGAGACAGTTGTAAACCTCCTCTGAAGAAATCTTGACAAGAAAATCCTATAAGTTGGTCACCATAAGTTAGAGTGGACGTGAAGACACATAACAACACACACATACACATAGTAGCATCTAGCCTATAACAGCTTTTTTAGTAATGATCTCTTTGTCCTTCTTGGAAGATCATCCTGGTGCAAAGACTCCTCTCATTTAGGCAGCAGGCAAAAACATTTTAATCTTAAACATGCATGTTAATTAATTTTATTTATTAAACAAGGTCATTTTTTCTGCTGTTTTTTTTGCTTTTGTCATCCTCTGTATATATGTGTATCTTTTATTATGTAGACTATCCTGGAATCTGATATTTTACATAAATAAATAGCCTTTTCATGTGCTGACCATAAAAGTATCACACATTCAGTTGCAGCTATTCTAAAAGTGTACCTAAACCACAGGTAAGAATTGTGTAGCCTCAGGCCTCAAAAGCCTCGCTCATGCCAGGAAAAAACATATCTCCAAATAAGAAGAACTGCAGCCCCAGATGATGGTTTGAATATTAAGCCTATTTTGAGATCCTTTGCTGTATTCAAATCTGAAAGAGGCCTTCTTTTCTCTAAAAATAGAAGTAACGATAAAAACTTCACCAGTTTTGAAAAAAGATGGTAGTGTGGCTACTGGACCCAACACAGCTCAAAGTACTAGTTATAACATTAAAGCTCTCTGAGTCTTTTAACTAGGTACATTATGCTTTCATCAGTCAGTCAGTCATTTTATTGTGCTCTAGCAAACAGTCACCACACACAAACACAAAATATTTACAAAATTTACCAAAAAACTTTTAGGCCATTTCTGCATGGGGCGAGGGAATCGCCCCGTGATGTTACTCACCGGACTTTTGGGCTCCCCGTTCCGGTCCACGCTGCTCCGGAGCAGTGTGTGGCCGCTGCTCCGCACTGCTCTGGGGACGAAAATGGCGGCTTCTGGTTGGTCGAGGCTCTCGACCAACCGCTTGAAGCCCGCCAGCCTAAAGCCCGCCCTCAGCAGATTGCAGGCTCGCACCAATGTGAGCCTGTGAATTTGCATAAGGGAGCAGGCCCGCACTGGTGTGCTCTGTGCTTTTGAAAAACCTCAAGAAACAGGTTTTTCAAAAGCACGCTGGACGACCACCTGGGGTCGTCCTGGAGCGGGCTGGGGTGCGGATCTATGTTAAGTAGGTCCGACCCAGTCCACTCCCAGGTGCAGACGTCCTCCCTGGAGGACGCTCTGCACCATTTAAAAACCCCGTGTGGAAATGGCCTTAGTCTACAAAAGATGGATCACTTTCCATACCCACCCCTTAAACTTTACTGCACATAATTGCAAAGCCCTGACAAGAAATTTGGATGTTCTAAAGGATACTTATTTCATAGCATTGGATAACAGAAAATAAACCTCCACAAAAGAAGAAATCTTGAGCAATTTCAGCAAAAGATAAACACAGTTGTTTCTAAGATCATTATAAATAGGGTATTCGAGCAATACATCAGTCAAATCTTCTATTGAGGCAGAGTTACAATCACATATTCTGTCCTCCATAGGAACACTCTTATGTTGGCCCATGAAAGCTGCCAATCGAAGAACATTTATCCTTGCATGTAAAAAAACTAACCTCATTTAATATTTCAATATTTCATCATTTTTACTAGGTTTTCCTGTTCCAGGAGAACGGTGGAGTAAAAATTAATTAATTAATTAAATAACTCTTTTCCAGAAGATGCAGGCAGATTGCATAGACTGGGGATGCAGGGAAGAGGGGAGGAAGAGGAAGCCCTATTTCATAAGCACACTTTGAAAGGAACCTTTCCTTTCATTTCTTAAATTGAACTATCAGGTGCACATTTCCACAACAAATTACTCCTCATTATTTGTCCAATTGTGCCCTCAAGCTAGAGACAAGTGAATTTTAAGTCCATATCACTTTTGTACGTTTTAACTATAACTCCATTATGTTTAATATTTGCTTTATTTGCTTTAATCCCCAAGTATGCTTTTAATAATCTATTTAAACATGTATTTTCTCTCAAAATCTACACGTGCAATTGTATATATTTATACATTTAAACTTCCTAGAACTGCATCACAACATTTAGAGAAGCATGCTTTCTGATGGAACTTAATAAATTATTGCATTAGTACAAAAGATGATGAAGTCCCTCCATATAGGAAGCTTACAAACATAAAATTTCAAATATTGTAATCTATGATATACAACCATCCAGCCATATATAACCTGCACCTATGTAGCCATTTCAAAACTATTCTAAATGTGAACAATTGAGGAGTAAAAGAGATTTGGCAGCTTTAACTATAGAATACTTCTCTTGCTTTCAAATGCAGCTTTGCAGTATTATGGAATAGATGGAAGCTGACAAGACTTAAGACAGGTAGTTGCTATTCTTTGTAAGGTTTTGCCTGGCTTGTATTTTTAAATGAACTAACTTACCTAGCACTTCCCAGATTAATATATAAACCAAACTGCAGTATTATTTGCATACTTCTTCAAGTTTTACAGTATATGTATTGGCTGAAAATTAATTAAAATGCATATTTTAGAGGACAATATGTTCAAAAGGGTGTATTTGGAAAGAAAATGTTTACAAAGGCAAATTTTAGAACAAAATTTATGTTTTTTCAGAAAATTGCAGACTTATGCAGAACTGGAGCATAAATGACTGTATACATGTATAACAGACATAGGTCAGCAGCAGACACGAGTTCATTCCAGATTCTTTAGAACTGGCAACATCCTCCTGTAGTGCTTTAGATGCATTAAATAATAGCTTTATGATGTGTTGTTGTTGTTGTTGTTACTACTACTATTATATATATCTTCTGTCTTGTTCTCAGATTCAAGGTGGCTTACAACAGTACACAGGCATATCAAAGTACAGTCATTCCTCCACATCTGGTAGGGTTCGGGACACAGGATCATCGTGAAAGTAGAAAAACTGTGAATAACTCTAGGCCCTCCCAAACCATATTTAACACATGAAAAGTATGATTACCATATTCAACCCACCACAGATTCCTTTAAAGCATAAGGGTTCCTTCACAAGGCAGAAGTGGGTGGCTGGTGGGGCTTCCTGCCACCTCCACTGCCACCTCCACTCACACCATTTTTAATAGTGACTTACAAGCCTCATTCACAGTTTCTCAGTCTCACGAGTCTTGCAGTCCCTATTAAAAATGGCATAGGGAAGCAGCAGAGGTGAAAGTAAATAATCTGTGAATAATCAAATCTGCAAAACTGAAACCCACAAATTTTTGTTAAAAATATAAACTATCCACAAAATTAAAACTAATTTAAAACATAACTATTAAATATGACAAACAAAACAGAGACAGTTTGGCACAACTCTGCGGACTTAGTCACCTTGAGCAGTCAGCCTTCAAAGACCTTCTGAAATGAAAAGAAGCCTTAACCTGCCTGCAGAAAGATAGCAGGGATGTCCCAGTCTAACTTCTCTTGGAAGGCAGTTCCAGAACGTAGGAGCAGCCACCAAGGCAGCCCTCTCCCAGGATCCCACCAGGTATACCTGTGAGGGAGGGACACAGAGAGAAGGGCCTTTGCAGAAGATCTCAAAGGATGGCCCAGTTCATAAGGGATAATTTGGTCCTTCAGATAACCTGGACCTGAAACATACCAGGCTTTCAGGATCATAACCAGCACTTTGTACCCAGAAATGAAACAGCAGCCACTTGGAGCTGTTGCAGCAAGGGAGTGATATGATACCATGATATGATATAGACAGTATCATAGATAGATAGCAGTGGAGTCTTATGTAGACCTCAAAGTCAAACAAAACAAAACAAAAACAACCCAGAATGGAAAATTTGGACAGAAAAAAATTGTCATTGTTGATGAATGAAGGCTAATTTGAAACATTAACAATTTTATTAGGGCACACACAGCAGCACACAATATAGTTTATGACAGGTTATCCCAATTCAAAGTCATAAGTGTGCTTATGTTCACACACACACATTAGGAAAGATGTAATTTTCCATATGAATCCCATTGGATGTACCGAGGTGATTCTCCCATTTCAATGAAGGAAGCATCCCAAATGGGAAGCACCTCCCTGTGTGGACCAGAATGCTCCATGACTGTAACAAATTCCTAAATCAAGATTGTCAATATTTTAGGGTACTGTTATATAATCTAATTCTATGCATGTCTACCCTGAGGTGGCTTAAATCCAGATTAACAGCTGTGGAGTGAAAACCTGTACTAGTTCAGTTGCACTGGCTTACATCCTTGCACATTCAGTTCTGCAAAGAAATTGTGCAAGAGGTTATGGACTTTTTCCCAAGTAAATATATATGGGATTGCAGTTTAGTTCTTCAGTTACTGCACTGTATATTCAGTGGTACAGCAATATCCCTGCTTTGTTCCAAAACCACAGAACTGTATGTGTATGTCTGTGATATAAATGAGGAGTGTGGGTGTCAACCTAGTGCCTGTTCACAGAGGATCAGAGATGGAATGGCATCAGGTGCTTTTCTAGACATTTTTTGGTGACTAGTCATATAACAAATGAAAGAAAGGTCACCATCTGAACTGTATCTGAACATGTATTGCCCCGACAAACTTGTAGTCGCATCTGTACAAGGATACCTGGCCAGGCAATATTTGTCTAAATCTGACATCAATTTATTCTTCTCATGACCCCATTAAAAGAATGCACATCTTTGTGAACATTTATAGGGCTTTCCAGGAAAATACCTAACTATGCAAAAATGTCTCCTTGGTTTATTGATTCATTTTGGGCTTTCATGGGAAACTGAAGGATGAAAAATATCTTACCCATAGGCTTTATGTTCACATTTGACATGCACTGAGAACATCTGACTGTAGTGGAGGCCCTTGGTACCTGCTGTTCCTGTTTCTTTACTTGGTATTTTTCTTGGATTGGATTTGCAGCCAAATGGTTGTAATTGACCCTCTATTGGGACAAGTTAGGCTATGAACATATGCTTTTCCTTTTTATTAAAAAATGTTCAAGAGTGAAAGAAAGGGAGAGAGAAATATTATCAGTATTTACTTTAAGTTGCCTCCATTTCCAGTTTTTCTGGCAAGCTGTCAAGCTTCTGTCAGACTACAGAACTTCATCCAAATTCAGCTTCTGGCGAAAAGTGTAAGAGAGTCAGTCCTTTAGCACAGGCAGATAACACACCTGAGTACTGACTGAAGAACACTGCATCCCAAATGTCAGCTTGGCAGGAATTCCTCTGCAGGGCAGTCGTTAGTCAAATTGTCATACATCATCCAAACACAAATGACTAAATTATAGCTGCGGATATGCAAACCTCCAATGGTTCTTTACCTCAGGCCAAGTATTTCCAGGCTAAACAAACCCCACATCAGGCTTTAATGGATTCTCAAAAGGGACAATCCTGGCTACACAATATGAATCAATAAATACATGCAACACACACACTTTCAAGCAATGTTAGAGAATAGGATTTTGAGGAGCACTTCTCAGATTATTGAGAAGAAAAAATATGACGAAAATCATTCACAGCCTGGTCTTTGTTGTTAAAATTATTATCAGGGGCCAGGAGGTCTCCTTTTGATTTTAAGAAGGGAAAATGAAACCCTCCCTTGAGCTCTTCAATTTCATGCTCAATGTACTTTGTATTTTTTGACTCTTCAGCCACCCTCTCTCTCTCTCCTTCAGGCCATTCCCATTTACACGTTGACAGGAAAGATTCTACCTTACAATGCCCATGTTTTCTGTTGTGTTAAAAAAATGGTGAGGAATAAGAAATACTACACATGCTTTTTAAAGTAAATTGCTCTGTTTTTTAAAAAATGTAAATTCTGTAATTTTGATGGGAGAGGTTATAATTTTTAATCTGTTTATCTCCAGTGTACACTACTTGGGAATTCACAAAAGCCATACTGCAAAAAACACCAGCATAAGTTTCTCTTTCCCTCTCTCTCTTTTTCTCATCAAGGAGAAAACTAACTAGTCCTATGGACTTTGTATCCTAATCTGTTACAAACAGATGCTTTATATAAGGCCAATGTTATCAAAGTGGGAAGCATCAAGATATTATACCAATTTGACTATAGGTCTAGCTTTTGACTGTTCAACTATGTCTAATTATTGCAATCATTTTTTTTTTCTCCCTCACTCTCCTTTGCATAAATCCACTTAATTCCACCTCTTAGTGTGGGCAAAAGCTGACAGTTGCATGACAAGGAATGTTTCCCTTTGTAAAAGCCTACTTCCTCTCAATGTAGCTTTAGCCTAATTGAAATGTTTCCTATTAAGCTTAATCAAGGCAGCAATTATCTAATTACTCACTTATGCTTTTCTAGCCCAAAAAAATGCCCAAGCAAAGATATTAGACTGGCTGATTGCATATTTATTGTAGTTTTTTTTACATTTTTCTTTTTTTATTTATGCAATGCTCAAATTTTTAGCAGGTTTTTTTTCCTGTACCATCCTCAAACATTTATTGATATAAACAACTACAGCAAAATCAGAGTGGAAATTTTACTGAAAAAAACCAGCATGTTGAATGGAACATCAAAAATACCCAACTTTTTATTTATTACTTGGTATTTCTGAGTGGCATGTATTAATACTTTTAGTAATGTTTTAATAACACTTTTTAATCAATTTAAAAATAAAATTCACTTTAAAATGCAGAACATGCCTCAAAAAATCCCCTAAAATAATCTCTCCAAAATAGTTTTCCAAACATAATGAGTGAAGGATACTCTAATCTCATCAAATTCATAATTGTAACAACATTGCAGTTTCTTTCTTACAAAGGAAAAAAAAAGTAATGAGTAATGTTACTTTTGACAAGTTACTTCCAAACTCTGGGGAAAAAAATCAGAAAAAGATATACCAAAGTTGAATCTATTATTAGAATAAAATCTATCCCCACCAAAGAAACCATAAATAATTTTCCAAAAATAATTATTTTCAAAACAGAGTACTTATAAAAAAAGCAAGCTGAGCTGGACAATTGGTTCATCCAGTTCAGTACTATCTACTCCAGGGTAAGGGAAACGCAAGCCTGAAGACCTAATTTGGCCTGCCCAGTGTTCCCAATCCAGCCTACAAAGGAATCCAGGGATGCCTTCCCAAATTCCTTCCCTAGCCCAAAATCCTTTCCATGATGTTCATCCTCCCAATTTAAAGATTGAAGAAATGCTCTCCATTCAATGATTGCAGAGAATAATAATAACAACAACAACATTTACTTATAGCACCCTTTACACCAAAGGAGGGAACAACAACGACATATACAATCACAGACAAAGACATCATAGCAACAGCATGTACATTTCTATACCACTTAGTGCAAGCACTCTCTAAGTGGTTTATAACATGTAAGCTAATTGCGCCCAACAAGCTGGGTACCCATTTTACCAACCTACGGAAAGATGGAAGGTTGAGTCAACTTGGAGCCCTGCAGGATCGAACTCACAACGTTGTGGTGGCAGTACCAGCATTTAACCACTGCGCCACCAGGGCACTGCTCTCCATCCCCAATAGGAATTGTTATGCCTAAGAGTCCAGCAGTAGCTTGGATGCACAGAGACTGAGAAACCAGTGAAACCAATTTAGGAGACATTGGGCCCAACCACCAATGGAGGATGATAATCCCTGAGGTTGAAAGATAAGACCTTTGTGCCCAAGAATCACTTTCCTCCAAGAGTTCCACAGACCATGAAGGTCATGCACCAATATCAGTTCATGCATGCCAAGCTTGAACTCCTGAAGAACCAAGTGCCAGGCTTTTCATTTTGTGGGAAGAGGTATAATCTAAGAGTAGTAGTCTTGGCCATGAAACTGAGAATATTTCCGTTATACTCCAGTATGTTGTTGAAACAACTTGAGCTCTCCCAGGTGCTGAACCATCTGGCTTGTCTTACCGCCCTGTGGGATCTCATTACCTGCTTGAACACAATAAGAAGGCCAACAGCACATGGGCGAAATCCCTTCTATTCTCTCCAATCTTAGACAGGCAAAAATTGTGTGGAACTTTTCCCACCCCATGGATAACCAGACAGAGGAAAGTGAATGAAGCTTCTGACATTCAAGAATTAGCCACAGAATCATTCCCATAGCTTTCACTAGAGTCTTAATGATGGCTTCGTCTGTTCTGCATTCTCCCCAGTGGTGTGTGTGTGCAAAACTTTCATGACCCAAGAAGGCACACTTTGACCTAAACACAGATAAGATGATGATAGGGAAAAAGTGCCTTGTGTTTCAGTTTTGTGCTGGGGACAAGATCTCTGACAGAGTCTGGAAAACCCTCACCAGATTGTCTTGCTGTGCTGAGGCAACGTGTCTCAGCCATTTTGGCAACACTAAGATTTATTTCTCTAAAAGAATACACTAAAAACCTAAATAGATCCCTGATCTCAAGGAGCTTATGATCAAAATAGTTGCATACTCAACAGTACAGGGAGGAAAGGACAAATGAGGACAGACAGGAGAAAATATGAACCATTACTGTTACACATATTCTGTTGCTTCATTACACTTGGAAATGATGATCAGGAGGAGGAGGAGGAAACAGACTAAATGACAGACCCCAAAACAGACACCAGATTCTGTTTTTAAGACATTGAATGCATAACCCAAACCTGCTTTTTCTATTTAATATGAATGAACTATGGTTAAAACCAAAACAGGACAGTATTTATAAAATGTTGTATTATCTGAGTTTCCGTTGGCATGATTTTCTCATGGTTTCTTGAGTATAGTTATCTTCTGTGTTCCATTCCTCACAATCCATTTATGTACATGAATTATTAAGAAAAAGGTATAACTAAAAATAAGTCAATGATATGGGTGAGAAGTAAATAAGAACTTAGAAAATATTATTTATAACAGGATATGCTTTCTTTTCTTTGTACTTGAAGAATCCACCACCACCACATATTTCTCTCCTCCCCAACACACATTTTGAGGGGACATGGCTATAAACTGAAAAGGCATGTGATACCTATGGCTACACCACTGCCCATTAATATACCTCACCAGGAGTTGTTTTAACATTCCAATCCCATGAGCAGTTTGGGCAGCTGCCATTTTAAAAAGAAAATTATTGTTTCCCCCTTCATTTCTCCATCTTTTAGCTGTTCATTTTTCCCCCTCGCTGTCAACCCTGCCTGAAGTCTAACACAAGAAAAAAATGTCTTAAAGACCATTTTCAGGCTGAATTTGGACTATTACTTCTAGAAAAAATGAACATAATGATATGCTGAACTCATGCTTGACTGAGCAGTGGAAGAATGATGCTCTGGGTTCAAAGTCTGGAAAAGGCTACTTGTTCAGTCATGCTGGCTGAGGAATATTGGGAACTGTTAAAAAAAAACATACACAACTTCTAAGCTCCGTATGTGGAGATCAGAAATAAGTCCAGAAGGCACGATCTCAATTCTTCCTATGCTGTGCATCTTCTATCTCAGCTATATGCTTTAAGTCTTAAAGAACGTTGATAATGCATTTAGTAATTCATATTATAATTTTTGGACGTGGATTTTCAACAAAGATTTGATAGCATAAACTTGACAATATTAGATCTTTGTTGAGAATTTGTATCCAAAAAATTAAAATGCAAAATTAATAAATATATCATTGGTCTTCTTTAAACATTACAAAGCACTTAGAAGCATAAAATTTTGAAACTACAATTTTCATTCCATTCCTTTTTTTGGGTGGGTGGGGTTTACAGAAGTTAATAACGATACAAAGGGAAGCATGTTCTTCTTCCCTTACAGTTTGTGAAAATCATGCAACCCATTCAATCCCACTCTGATGAATGGGACTGCAGGAAATTAAGCAAAAAGTCTGTTAGATTATCTTTATTATGTAAATACTAGAAGAGCTGACTGAATTCCTGTTTTAGTGCCACCAATGATTAGAGCAAGAAAATATGCAGTTTGGATCAAGAGTGAATAACAGTAATCATAGAATCAGTTCTGATCGTTCTGGTATTTCGGGGCATATTTGAATGGCATTTATTAGATCCTAGTAGGATTAAAGTCTGAAATATAAATAGTGCAAAAGAATAGATGGTTGGGGAACTTAAACTATGTTAGACTCAAGACATTGAGTCAAAATGCATAGGGAAGACTGATAGATATATTAAAGTCAAGTAGATGAATCCCCTGTACATTCGGCACATATGCTATACACACATTAGATTAATTCTTTCTATTCTCTGAAAAGTATAAACAAATGTGCATCCAGAAAGAAGGGCTGCAATTACCTCTCTTCTGCATGATTAGCAAACTGCTCACTTGTAACAATAGTAAAGGACTGGCAAGCATGATCTGTACAATTTACCACAATGAATCTCAAAGAAAACATGATGTCAGAGTTTTGATGTAGGTGGTCTCTGAAGGCAATATGTGGATTTCATAGAATGCAGATTTAATTTAAAATGTATATGGAAAGAGGCAGTGCATATGTGGAGCACAAACCACAAAGATACAACCTCTGTATACAGATGTTTAACCTGTAACAGGACACATTCCTTGAAATTAAAGTTTAAATTACTCCCAGAGGAACAGTTGTCTAGTCAATCCCACAACTGGCCAACTAAATTACAGTATTAGATTGCCATTAGGTATTTATGGTATCCAACAGTCTACTGGCTACAAAAAGATCTATTTTCCTCGAACAGGATTCTGATTAGTTATGCTACATATCCTGGGGGGAAAACAAACAAAGCTGAACTGGTAGATACCCACAAAATGAGTCAGAGATCACCTCTGTGGTTATCCAGTCTCCAGTTCTTCCTGATGACTAAATGTTCCTTAGTGCTGTGCTTTTTAACCAGTGGTACATATAACTGCACTGGGAAACAGAAGTAATCTAGGTGGGACACAGAAATTTGAATAGTTACAGCAATGTCACAATAATAATATCAGTGCAATTTTCAGTGTGTCTTTTTGTGTTTTATAGTTACCATAGCAGTCAGCTATGTGCTTAGCATGAATCATAAAAGGTAATACATTATATTTCAATTTCATTTTGGGACGGGGGGGGGGTCTGTGTTTACTCTAAGGAATACTATTGCAGTTTTTATGTCTTTAAAACTCACCATAATTGATAAACATAAAAACAAAATGTAAGCCTATAAGTGTTTAAAATGCAAGCCTACAAGTGTTTCTCTCAGGAAAAAGTGGGCTTTTTGTGCCTATTGTGTTGGGGCTGTGCTCTTTGATGAGAGTGGTTGGTATGACATAAAGAGACCAGACGTTTAGAATCACTCCCTTCATGTACATGTGGGAATTTTGAGGGATTTGCTGGTATTCTACAGATCTTGTATGGAAAAGTGAAATAAGTTTGTGAATCTAACACAAATGTATTAATTTTTGCATGAGAAGGTAAAATTTAAAAGTTGATTTTGTCTGTTTTTATAGCAGACTTTGAAATTTATTTAATTGATCTCTGACCAATGACACTGATTGTCACTCTCCATGTACGTAGGGCGAAGGACCCATGAGGGACACATTTCTCTCCATGTGTTCATACAACATGTTAGTATAGTAGGAAACACACACTTTTAGCACTGCAGTCTGAATCAGGTCTATGACATAATAGTTATTAACCCTCAACTAATGTTATTATTGACATATATTTCCCTAGAGATACACTTTTGAAGCAGCAAATAAAAATAATCAAACACATTTCAGATAAACAGAGGAGGATGAAGAGTCAGAAGATATTTTAACATGATATTTAAGTTTCTCTCTGGAATAAAAGATGGTATGATTCCCTGTACTTGATTTCAGGATTCCCTGTGCTGGAAAATCAAATTACATTTCATTATATAACAAAAGACATCACGGCATGTGAAATGTTGCCTTCTCAGATCCTCTTATTATGCAGGCAATGAAAATAAAGGCCCTAGGCATATCCACATTCCCAGTTCATTTTCAAGGCTGTTTCTAATATTTAGTTGGTGCTCATTTTAACGGGGGGAAAATAACTGGCAATTATTATACGCACTGACCCACACTATATATAATCCAGCCAATCAGTGTAAAGGATTTTAAGCTCAGTGTGTTTTTGTTTCTCAAAACAGCTGTATTTCATTTTTTTTTCCAGAATTTTGTTTTCCAAAACAGCTTTTAAGGCATTCGCTCTGTCCAAGAAACTCTTTAGTTCTAGGTGGTCAATGTATTAACAAAATCAGAAAAAGAAGGACCGGCAATTAGATTTCACCTTTATGCTTGCATGTGTAAGGACAGTAGTGATATGAGGGAGCGTCAGCCAGACAGTCACAATCTGATTGTGAGTTCCAGCTCTGTTAGATCCATTGAACCAATCGTAACTTGATAAGTCAATGCTTCAGTAAATTTAATTGATTTGCTGGGCCTGCTCTAGTGGGACTAACAATAGGATTCAGGCCCATGTATTTTCATGGTGCTATCTAAAATGGCCTCTGCCTCCTGCCCTATTCTCAACACTAGTAAAGATGGAAATTCCACTTTGCTCAGAGTTGGTCAGAGCTTCCACAAGTGAATTCAAGAAAAGAAAAGCCACCAGTTTATAAAACAATGTTACTCAGGGAACAACTTGATGGACTGTCTATTCTGAAAATTCCAAACAGCTGTTCTAGGGCATAGATTATCAATCCCAGGTGGTCAGGGCAGAAGCGGGTAGAGAAGGAAACTGTTCAGTATCACAGTCAGTAGATATTATTGGTATAAACTGATGGAATGTTTTGGAATTTTTGTGATTTTCTAAAGGAAACATTATTTATACAATTATCCACTATTGAATATCGTGCTGCTGCCTTGATCATTACCTCAAATTAACACTTAAAGATTTCCTTCCCAGAATATACAAGTTGATAGATCACTTTATGTTTCAGAGGATTTATTTGCCCCACAAATAGATAATTTCCAAGCTTCTGAAGCAGCAAATGTCTGCACAAGGCTTGGAAACTGTAGACAGTTCATTAAATGAATCATCCCTAAGTTGCTGCAAGACCTGAATGGAGCAGTTAGTGACTTGGCCTGTTAGAGGTCTCTCATTCATAGCATAGCTGAAGGTGACTTGACGGCACATGGTATAAGCATAAAGATTCTTCCAATCTTTCTAAGCTAGAGGTGGGCAAAATATAGCCAGCAAGACTAGGGTCTCAGGGTGGCCTGTAACACTCTCAATTGTATTTTTTAAGAGGGGGCTGAAAAAGCCTTCTGTGCCCTTAAGGGGCCATGGGGGAAATTTTAGGCTGTTTTAGGCGAAGGGTGGGAATTGTGCCCAAACCCAAAGTGACTTCTAGTTGAGCAAAGATCCTCTCCTGGACCTAAAGAAGGCCAGAGGGCCCCCCCAAACAGCTCCCCATAATCCTTAAAAGCTGTCTTTTTGAACTTGCTGACCTCCAGCTCAATTAATCAGTAGGAGATACTCACCAGAAATGGCAGACCAGTTTGAAACCTTCAAGACGTAGATAGGCCTTTCTAATCACCCTGTCTCTACTACTATCAAGCTGCCCACTGAAGGATTTACAAATAACAACCAGCACCAGAGTTGGTAGTTTCCATGCCAATGGTGTGGTGAATCCACTATGAGCTTAAAGGAGCTGTCCATGGTACTGACAGTACCAATGCTGGTACCTTCAGTAACAAAGCTGGATCTGTCAGTACCACAAAGCTGCAAATCTGATCCTCTGGCACAGGATGGGCAAGTCTGTGAGACCCAGCATTGTGTAGTGGCTTGAGCATTGGACTACAACACTGGAAACCAGGGTTTGATTCCCCAGCTTGGCCATGGAAACCCACTGGGTGATCCTGGGCGCATCACCCACTCTCAGTCCCAGAATACCCTGCGATACTGTCACCTTAGGATCACTATAAATTGGAAATGACTTGAAGGCATACAGCAACCACCATTGTACTGAAGTCTATCATCACCTAGTTTCAGCACCTTAGATAGTTCCTCTACAGATGAAACTAAAACCCAGAGCTGATTTTCTGCTCCAATGACATGCGATCAGCACTTTGAGCTGTGTCTAGAAATAGACTGGTAGCCAGTGAAGTTTTATGAGTAGTGCCCCAGTATGTAAGCTAGCAGATACATCTTTACCTAAAGAAGTTGCTGTGATGTCCTCCATGGGAGCCCTGTTCACAACCCATTGTTTAATAAGGTTGAGATGGAATATAGCATGTATCACTGTCACCTCAGTCCAGATGTCATCACAACTTAGGTGGTAAATAGTCTTGTATGCTGGGAATCCCAACAGGGCCTTCTGTAACAATGCTGGATCCATCAATACCATAAAGCTGCAAATCTGATCCTGTGGAACAAGATGGGCAACTCTGGCACTCCAGATGTTTGTTTGTTTTCTCCTTACAATCCCATCTACCCTAGCCAGCAGAGTCAAAGATGACAGACTATGTGAGTTGCAGTCCAAAAACATTTGGAAGGACACAGCCACCCATCCTTGTTCTAGAGAACAATCCATCTAGAACAGTTTCACTACTAAGTCCACCACTTCATCTGGATTCAGCTTGTTGGCTTTATTGTGTTTCATCTAGAATGGTTCTCATACTACTTTTGTCTCATGTATCTTGATTCAGCACATTCCATACTCAGTTTTCAATATGATGAAAAAGAGATATAGAGTTGGATCTCACCAACATAGTGATGGCACCTCACTCCAACTCTTTGGATGACCTTGTTCTTTGGTTTCAGGTAGAAGGTAAAAAGCCTGGGGAATAAAATACATGTCTTATTGGGACCCCAATATACCACAAAGATAAGTAATAGTGTCCTATCACTGCTTTCTGGAATTAATCACTCAAATAAGAGTGAAAGCACTAAAGTACAACATTCTCAGTTCACAAGCCAGATGATCCTATCCAGAAGTGACCTTGTTGACAATTCTGAAAGATGCCAATTGATGGAGGAGTATTAGTGGCATTTTATAGCCCTTCTCCTGATCTAGACCATTCACAACTTTCCAGGGGAATTTTCTGTGTCAAAGCCATCATAAAACCAAACTGAAAAGAATTCAGAGAATCTTTTAAGTTTCATCCAAGAGTGAGTGGAGTCATACAACTCACCTTAACCCAAGAAACTGGTATTTCTGACCAGCTAATAGGTATTAGAATATGCAGACTACAGGCTTGGTTTCTTTAACAGTGACCTCACAGTTATTCTCTGCCCTATCTTAAAAACCCATTAATCACCTTCTGAACACAGATTGACATCAAAGCAAAGCAGATCGTAATTCTTAAAATCATTTTGTAATTGTGGTTATTTGCTGTCAAGTAAATTTTGACTGATGGCGGCCCTAAGAATGACAAATGTGTGAGAGCCCTTGTTATTAACAGTCCTAGTGAGGTTTTGCAAACTCAGGGCTATGGCTTTCTTGACTTGAGTCTATCCACTTGTAATGCAATTTTCATCTTTTCCTACAACCTTCACCTTTACCAAGCATTACTGTCTTTTCACGAGACTCATGTCATCTCACAATATGACCAAAATATGATAGCCTCAGTTTAGTCATTTTGACCTTTAGGGAGACTTAAGGCTTGATTTGCTCTCATTTTGCCAGTCCAGGGTATCTGCAGAACTCTCCTCAAGCGCATTAAAAATGAATTGTTTCTCTTCCTATCAGCTTTCGCCACTGTCCAGCTTTCATAATCATCACAGAAATTGAAAATGCGATGGCACAGATGATTCTGACTTTGGCATTTAATTATTTGCCTTTGGTATTTAATTAATTTGAAGATCATATATAGTCATATATCATAGCACTTCTCCTCCTCCTCCTCAGTAGCTAGCTGGGTGCCTTTTGACCTGAGAGCCTCATCTCACAATAGTATCTCATTTCATTTTGGATTGTCTCATCATACAGCTTTTTAGGCAAAAGGCATTCGAAAGTGGTTTACCATTGCCTTCTTCCACAGTATTATCTCCTTTAGGCAGAAAAGACTAGTCTGATTTGGGAGTCCCTACCAGTAGCAATGCTACCGTCAATCCCATTACCATTGAAAGGCAGTGCCAGAAGGAATTAAAATCAAATATCACAATAATTTTTAAATTACATGGTGGAACAGTGTTGATAGTGGTGCACTGTGTTTTTATTCTATTTCTTTTTTAATTATATTTTAAATATATTTAAAACTGTCTTTAGCTATCTGTTTTCAATTTTTTTTTAACTTTTATAATATACTTTTAGACATCTTCTATTTTAAATTCAGTAAGCTGCCTTAGGTCCCTTGATAGGAGAAAGATGGGATATAAATTGAATTAATAAACAGATAAATAAAATAATTAATACTACATAGTAAATATATAGTCTACCATATGTAGACCAGTCTGTGATTGAGGTTCTTGTGAGGGACATTGCATCTTCTATGGCAATACAGCATTTTCTTCAGGGAAAATACATCTGTCTTTTCAGAAATACTCATGCCTAATCTCATAGGTTTTCTGTATTTTGAAAAGCAATTTACTAATATGAACACCTTCTGATATGGGACACCTTCTGAAAAGTACATACTGGAGAGAATTCAGGAACACTGGAATACAGAAACTGCAAATGTGTGCACGCTTCTTTCAGGATTTTACAATACTATTATGTACTGAGGAGTACAGTACATGCCTCGCAGTAGTTGCAAAGTTCACTGTATAACAAATAATCTTGTGGCTGGTGATTTTTCTTTGATCAACACAGAAAATCTCTGATTGGGGTTAGAAAGGGCAATAATTTTGTTTCTCAAATTTAACATCCTGGAAGTGGGTTGCAGGAATCTCTAGGATACAAAACTAATCAGAATGACATAATTCTGGTTTCATAATTGTTTAAGGAAGTATACAAAATTAATTTTCTTCAATACAACATGAAAATTTTGCCCATGTGTCACAGAAAACAAAATGTTATCCCCTCCCCCCCCATATACGTAGGGTAGAAGAGAAGAAATGTTTCATTCCACAGTGATCCATATGCTGTGGTATATGCATTTTCATTGGTATGTTTCCTTCACTGGCAAAATGAATATCAGATGGTGGGTTTGAAAAAGGGCAGATCTAACATGAGGTGATTAGTTTCAAAAACAGATTTTATTCTTGATAAATTATTACCAAATACAATCATCATGATTGAGGATATAAAACAGATTTGTCATAGCATAACCCAATGGTTAAATGAAAAACGGAAGTAATAAGTTTCTTTAACATGGTCTGGCAGTAAGCTCTCAGAAGTACAAATTTAAGGCAAATAATTAAATTTTCATTTTAATGATATACATTCGTTAAACCAAAGTTGTTTCTTGAGGTCACCTATTTCATTTCATTTACTTTGGTTGTTGCATTATATACTACACTACATATATGGAACATTTCTATGTAGAAACTATCTTTTTGAACTGGTGGGACTCCAAGTACAATGGAGGGAAGGAGAAGACACCCAATAAACTGATATGAATATAGTTATTAATATACTGATATAGTCACTGAAACAATAACTAGGAGAAATAATACAAATGGACCTCAATTCAATAAGCCCTTGGTGTAACATAAAGAACCACATGCCAGCATACACCATCACAGTGCAATGCAATCTCCATAGAGAATAACAATATGGGGAAATGCACACATACACTTGAGTTGCACAACAGCCAAACTGCACCTGTTGCACTGTGTGCCCCTGTCTATGCACAGGTCATTGGGCTGACTATGATCTCACAATGTTGTGGCTTACGCAATGATATACAATGAAGCATCAAGTCTTGAATGAACAATATCACTGGTTGCACAACAGTGCTTCTGCTGTGGCCTTCTGAATGTGCCTGGTGCACATCATCATGTGACACAGTTCTTCGCTTCCACAATTGCCTACTGGATCTATCTGTTACCAGGCCATACACCCTTACTTCATGTTATGGTTCAACTGGTAAGATATTTAATTGGTATGAAATATAAATTATATCCTGCTATGACTGGGAGCTTGCTAGCAAAGAGGAACTGGTTGGACATGTGCATTGCAAAACTAGGTCAGAATGAGACCCCAGGGTATGGCTAGGTCATACTCAGGGAAACTCTGGAGGTAATGGAGTGGCAGATGTCTCTCAATGACTTGACCTTTAGAAACAATAGCACCTGAAACTGGTTCCATGGAACAACCAATTGCCTTCAACTTTCTCCCTTTGTCCATTAAAACTCTCCTTTTTGTCCCCTTACCTGTCTCACCTTTAAGGAGTTATCACAATTCCCATCAGTCCCTTTCTCACCTAATGTTAAAGCCATTAGCTCATTCCAGATCCCACTGTCCACTCTCCAGATGCCTTTGTTTGCTCTGCCACAGAGCCATCAACACCTTCTTCCTCAGGATGAAAGAAGAGTATTTAAACCCCAGCTCTGAGCCAACCAACATGTAATACAATAGTACTTCTGCCTGCCGGCCACCACTCTGCCACTCTGATTCCTGACAGTACTACCCTTGGACTCCTAGTCTAAGCCACATTGCTTCATTCCTTGTCTGCTGGATCAGTAAATATTGCCCATTTTGCTCTAAACTCTCTCTTTCCAAACTTTTCCTCCATTTTCCTTCAGTTAGCCTTGTGTGATTATGAGACTGCTTGAATTTTGTCTGTGTATGATTCTTAATTCCCCCAGTAAACAAGTTTACTTTTGAATCTCTGGCTGGTTTTTCCTTGTGTTAGTACCAGTATCCATAAGTGTAAAAAAAACCTGTAAGATTACCCCCACTCTCACAGGCCTCCTTTTTGAGATAACACTCCCCTCTCTTTCATGGAGACACTGACGTTGCGGGTAGACCTGTGCGTCACCTACATTTTGGGGCAACATGTCCATTGCACAATGGTGAGTTCTCTGAACTACATGCATAGCCACTACTTCGCATGCATGTATCACTTCCCGTATTCAGGCCAAAATGTCTCAGAAACATACCATTTGGTAAGATTTACTAAGTCTTTTTGGTTATGAACAATGTTATGGAAGAAAATGCACTCCATAAAAAAATTGTGTCTTCTTTTTCACTGTTCTGCTTTGCCGTTGCTTCATGTTAATTTCAACTTCTAACAACCTTATCATAGGGTTTTCTTGGAAAGACTGATTCAGAGAAACTATGCCATTGCCTTCCTCTTAAGCTGAGAGAGTGTGGCTTACTCAAGGTCAACCACTAGGCTTCCAGGACTGAATGGAGTCCTGGTCCAACCCTGAACCATGCTTATCTTCCTTATACATCATGCTTATCTTCCTAATGTTTGCTTTTGGAAAGCTGACTTCAGACCACAATGGAAGCCACCATTTGGGGCATATGTGATCCTCAGCATTGTGCATGTAAAACCATATTCAGAAAGTAATTTCCACAAACATACTGTTTATGATGGCTATTCCTTCAACTGCCTCTAAATTTTTTGAATGTTGCAAGATGTTTTTGTTTAGAGATGCAAAGTTTCCAGAAATTTTGAAGCCATGGAAAAAAAACTGTTTTTTTTTCTGGTTTTTTTTTTTTCAGGAAAAAAAATTGATATTTTTGGAAAAATTTTAAAAATCCAACATTAGCACTTTTTACAGATTGAAAGTCACTCTGTTACTTTAGGAACATAAAATATGACTATGTACAATTTGATTTGGCATAAAATTATCACAATTGGTATATTTAAAATATAGTGTATTCAAACAACTATTACAAATGGAATTTACTTTTATTTTTATTTTTTATTTTTTTAAATTTTTATTTGTTACAAATGGAGCAACAATCTCCTGAACTGTATGGAACCTCTCTGGTTTTGCTAGTTTATGTGGAGCAGGCAAAAAAAACAATTTTTAAAAAATCAGAAGAAACCATCAACATCAGTAACGAAGAAAATTATTTATATTTTCTCTCCATAGTATCAAATAGACATAAAGCACTCGTTCCCATAAAAAGAATTGAGGGGGGGGAAGTGTGTGGAAGGGAGGAGAGAGGGACTAAGATTCAATGAACAGGCATGAAATTTAATCAGACTCATTTTCTGAGCTATAGTTATCAGTATCAGTTTCACTCAGTTTTTAGAAATGGTTTCGAGAATACACGAACATCTTGTCTTAAAGATTTTATTCATTATGCTAAAATAAAACATTCCATAATCGATTTTCTTCCTTTTTTCAATTTTTCCAATTTTTTGAAAAAAAACAAGAACAAATAAGATGTCAGGAAAAAAAACAGAAAAAATTGATTTTTTTTCTGAATTTTTCCATTTTTTCCCCCCAGGTCTTCGCATCTGTGGTGATGCTAAGCACCCTGTGCACCAAAAACACCCAAACACCTATAGCTTTGGGGTGCTGGCAAATTGTCCTTATATTGAGTACTTTTTCAGTGCATACAATCTGTTTCCCTCTTCTTCATTGCAAAAGATCTTAATGGCTTGATTCATTCTATACTACGGACAAAGGAGGATAATCTGTTAATAATTTGATAATCTGCAGACCAGCAGGACATCATTGAAAAAGGCTCATACAAGATAACTGTCAAGAAATTAACAACAACAATCTCTGCTGTGGCCACATCTTCAGAACGGCAACAAGGGAATGACATTGCAAAAGACCTCAGGTATAGGGAACCCCTTTTTCAGCAGAGATGTTGAAACAGTCTGTGTTTCCCAGACCAGAATCACTCAGTGTTCTCTACTTTGTCCCTAGGACCACCAACTCCATTCCTTGTGGATGAGGAAGACGTGATGAGGTGAGCCATGTGGCAGGCTGAGCAATGGCAATACTAATCCTCAAGCACAACTGAATCTATTTAGAGCCTTCAAGGTATATAGGGCCCCATTCTACCAAGATATGTCATTCTAGCAATCCTAGGCATATCTTGTGCAGGAAGGGCAGCTTTGCTGGATTTTATAGAGCTATCATTTGAAAAGCTGAATGCGTGAGGTTTTGTCCTCTGTGATAAAAACTAAAACAAAAAACCCCAACAACGCTACTTTCCTGGGGATGATCTCTCAACAGGAATTCTGGCATGCTTTACAGCCAAGGCTATAACCCAATTGGGATGGGGGTCAAGTGATTTGCAGGCAGCAGGTCCCAAATCCCATTTCCTAATCTCCGTTTGACAAATCTTCAGACAAGTTAGCTAAGAGCTCAAGCCCTAGCTTACAGGAAGCCTTGAAAGGCACACTGTTTTAGTTTTGGTCCCTCTCATCAAGTGGATGGGTTCTGGATTCCTTGTCAGCATCTCAGATAGCATTTACAGTGGCATAAAAATGATTTTGTGTTCATTAGGCCTTATTAGATAGTTTATGCTTCAGCCTGGCAGGTTAAAGTTACCAACTGACCAGCAGCTGAGAAGCAACTGGGGGAGTAAACTTTGCTATTAGCAACTTACTGGCAGTGTTCATAGCTATTAGGATGGGACATGGAACATGCCTGGGCAATCCAGTTTGCTTTATTTGCTATCTTACTAATTTTCCAGTCCCCTTGCTGTGAGGGGGAATGCACTCTCACCCAAAGCACCCATTATCCAGCCACAGAAATCTGAAGTGTTGAATCTGAAATACTCTGGATAGATTTTTTTTTTAGAAGCATAATTCTACCACTTTCTATGAGGGAATGATGGATACCATCAGCCTGAAGACTGGAGTACACTCCTCTGCTATAGACAAATGCAGCAGTGACCGCTGCACCAGTGTCAGTTCCCAAGCAATTGGTTACCAGTCCTTGGAGAGTTTCCAGGATAGAAAGCAACAGCTGCCATCAATAGGTATAAATATGCTACCCATCTCTGAGGCACTGGGAAAACAAAATATTGTTCGTTCCCCACATTAGACAGCTTAACAAACACTCCAGTAGATCACCTACTGCATCATTTACCACCAACAAAAGCTTATACAAGTAATATGTGTCAGTTTGTAATGTCACCAATTCAGTGGTTGTCAATATCACTTATAGAGGACAAGGAAATGTTAAATAAGATGATGTCATTACACATGGTTTTTTTTGTTAGAGACGTCAAAGGGTATATACTCTTTGAGGAAAGCATAGCTTGTGATCATCTAGTAAAATATAGTTCAAGCCTTGTGCACTTGGAAACATCATCACGCATTTGATGAACATTTCGTTCTTCACACCAGAGCAGAAGGCAAGGCAACGGGGGGACATGCATGCCTTCCTCCCCATTCCCTTACCTTTTGCCCAGCCACAGAGAAGGAAGGCAGGTGCACTCAAGCAAGGCGAGGGAAGGGGGGAAGGCACATGCACACCTTCCTTCTCCACAGACAGAACTCTCCCCTCCCATTCCCTTGCCTTTTCCCTGGGCTCTGAGAAGGAAGGCACATGGGCCTGGGCAAAAGGCAAGGGAATGGGAAGAGGAGAATGAAGGGGGAGATATGCGTGTGCCTTGCAAATAATCAAATTTTTGAAGGTCAACCCGCAAATGTGGAGGGAGAACTGCAGTTGCTTCTGTGTGTAATTCAAGATACCAATGCTTAGCATTGAAGTTCTGAATTACTTGAGACACAAATACTGAGATGTGTAGCTGCTTATGTGGCCAGTCTGGCTCTGTCTGCAGAGGAGGGGGTTCTCAAAGCACTTTCTGTTCATTATGTGACAAAGAGGAAAACAACCTTTTCTATTATAGAGTCCTGACTGTGGAGCACCCTCTCCATAGAGTTGTAATCTGGCACCATGCTAGCAAGAATTTTGGATACCAGCTCAGAACCGTTTGGCATTCTGTCTGGTGGTGCTTTATTTCCAATTAATGCTGTGGCTGCTTCCACTGATTATGGTGGCAGTGGCAGTGGTGATTTTATTGTTTTCATTATATTTTTATGGTTATTTCTCCTTATTTTTATTGTTCAGCATGCTGATATCTGTTATAGCAGGGTGATTTATAAATATCCAAACAGACAAAATGAAGATAGTAGTTTTCATTCAATATCTTTTAAGTCTTGCGAGTTTAGTGCCCCCTCTCCTTATATTGATATGTTGGAGGCAGCTTAATTCTGGAAATTGCTAGGCATGCCAATTAAAAGGAGAGCTTGGAAAAGCTACTTTTGTGCATTTCAACCCCAGAATTTCTCAGGATTCTGGAAGTTGTAGTTGAAAAAATAATTTTCCAAGCTCTGGTCATTTCTGAAGCTGAATTTTCAGTTTTCTTTTGTGAGCAATACATAGATCAAACACTTGGTTTTGCCTATACAGCTGGTATCTAAATGTATCCCTTCTAAAAATCAAAGCTCATACAAAATACAACAGTAGCTCCCTAGCATGCTGAGTGGCTCTGACAGTTCAAGCATGCAATTTTATAGCAGCCTGCAAACAAGACTGGGAATTCAGGGTTAAAAACTAAACTGAAGTTTTGTCTTATACAGTAATGAAAGTTGACCAAG
Source organism: Cyclura pinguis (assembly GCA_030412105.1). Classification (NCBI taxonomy): domain Eukaryota; kingdom Metazoa; phylum Chordata; class Lepidosauria; order Squamata; family Iguanidae; genus Cyclura; species Cyclura pinguis. Next base: position 344,950,095 of record CM059599.1, read on the forward strand.
AGAGTAAATCAAATGGATCTCCTAACAAACCAAAAACAGCTGTTTGGCTGGGCATATCTCTGATTTAGGTTAGGTAATTATTGCTCTAGTGTGGTTCAAGGTTGTTCTGTGTTACTGAAATAGGATAGCATATGAAAAGCATCCAACTTCTTAATTTATTGTAGCATCAGAAATTCCACTGTATGCATATAAAAATATCTAGAAACATAATCATCTATGGGTATACCTATAGGCTTTTCTAAATGCCAATTTACTTTGCCTTTCAAGACACAATTACACAACACTTACTTATGTCATACTCAGGTAGAATATCTGAACTAAGGAAATGATATTTTAAGTCTAAAATGCTAACCCTCTCCAGTTGGCTTTTCCTCCTCCTCCTCCTCCTCCTTGCATCTAGACATTATGCACTACATATGGACAATCACTTTTTAAATTACACACTACCTCCACTTTGCAAACTAGTGATTGAATATCTACTTTCAACATTAATTCTGGAGGCGAAACAACACTGGTTCCTGGAGTAAATCACATTTTTAAAGGATAGTATGCAAACAGACTGAAGATTAGAAGCTATAAAAGAATTCAAAGTTGGCAAGCCATTTTTTATTTTAAAAAGTTATATGGCATTTCTGTAAAGTGAGTCATTCCATTAAATGTCTGATATTTCACAATCAATATTCAGACTGTTCTAATAAATAAAAAATATTAACACCTTTAGGTACTTTTATTTGCTTTTGGATGCCAGGTGATGATGCAATTCAAGTGGAATCTTACAAAAACGGTACCCTAGCCAATTAATAATCTAAACAGTAAAAAAAATATAGAACATAAAAAACTGCCTTATACTGAGATAGCTCATTACATACTTTGAATATACGCTTTGCATTCCAATTTTGCTCTAATGGAATTTCAGTTCTGTAAATATAAACTGTTTGGCTCCAAGCTTAAACCCAAAGAAAGTAGACCCACTGAATCAATGGTAAGTCAGCACTTATATATGTTCCATTTGCTTCAGTAGGTCTACTGTACTTGAGACTAACAATTAGATTTAGGGCCAAATATCATATCGGCTACAGATTTATTACAAATAAATAAAAATATGATATTTTGAGTCATTATTTGCTTAGTGAGCACAAAGCTTTCATTTTAAAATATGTAATGTAATTTAGAAAACTGTTTATGAAATATACAAATAGAAAGTTGATCCCAGAATAAAATGCTTTTCCATATCAAAGAAGAGATGATGTCTAAATCAATTTATCAATTATTTAGACAGTGGGGTGGAGGGAATCCTTATCAAATTTTCAGATGGCACAAAACTGAGAGGGGCAGCAAACACATTGCAAGATAGAAACAGAATTCAAAAGAACCTTGATAGACTAGAAAACTGGGCTGAGATTAACAAAATCAAATTCAACAAAGACAAACGCAAAATTCTACATTAAGGCCACAAAAACAAATGCATGGGTATAGCATGAGGGACACTTGGCTCAGCGGTACTACATGTGAAAAGGACCTTGAGATTACTGTTGATGATAAATTGAACATGAGCCAGTAGTGTGATGCTTCAGCAAAGAAGGCAAATGCCATCTTAGCCTTTGTTAATAGAAGAATAGCTTCCAAGCAGGGGGAAGTAATAATCCCCCTATATCCTGTGCTGATCAGGCCTCATCTGGAGTATTGTGTTCAGTTCTAGACTCCTCTTTTTAGAAAGGATATAGACAAGTTGGAGTGAGTTCAGAGAAGGGCAACAAGAGTGATGAGAGGTATGGGGAACAAAACATATAAGGAAATGTTGTTGAAGGAGCTGGGCATGTTCAGCCTGTTAAAGAGAAGATTGAGAGGTAACATGATCACCCTCTTTAAATACCTCAAGAACTGCCACAAAGAGAGGCATGCTGGCTTCCTCTCTGTTGCCTCAGAGGGCAGAACTAAGTCTAACAGTTTGAAGTTACAGGGGGTAGATTTCAATAGAACACTAGAAGGAACTTCTTGATATTGAGAGTAGTTCAGCAATGAAGCTAATTGCTTAAAGAGGTGGCAGGGGTCTCCTTCTCTGGTTATCTTCAAAAACAGGCTGGACAGCTACCTGCTAGGGATGGTCTAGCTGGAGATCCTGCCCTGAGCAGGGAGTTGGACTTGATGGCCACAGGGCACCGTTCAAACTCTTATGATTCTATGATCTATGTTTCTAGATCCAGTACTAAGCTGGTGATCACATGAGATCTCTTCCCCCTTCCCTTTCTCCCACAACTGTCTGTGACAGAGAAAACTAGCTTAATGCATGGGGAGGGGCGACAATGTAGTGCAGTGGGGAGAGAGAACTGCCTCCTCCCAATACTGCAGGATTCTGCAAGTTAAAATTCATAACCGCCTATAGTTCTTCACATACATTGGCTTGTAATCCTTAACAGAACAGAACTCTACCAATATAACATTCATAAGCAGCAGAGGGACAGAAGATAAGACAGTGGGTTGTTTAAGGCCACTGAATGATTTTGTAGTCACTGAGAGATAGAATCATAGAGTTGGAAGAGACCATGGAGGCCATTGAGTCCAACCCGCTGCTATGCAGGAACACACATCAAAGCATTCCCAACAGATGGTCATCCAGCTTCTGCTTAAAAACCTCCAAAGAAGGAGACTTCACCACACTCTGAGGCAGCATATGCCACTGCCAGACAGCTCTGACCATAAAGAAGTTCTTCCTGAGGTTCAAGTGGAATCTCTTTTCCTGCAGCTTGAATCCATTGCTCCTTGTCCTAGTCTCTGGAGCAGCGGAAAACAAGCCTGCTCTCTCCTTGATATGACATCCCTTCATATATTTAAACATGGCTATCATGTCCCCTCTTAACCTTCTCTTCTGCAGACTAAACATACCCAACTCCCTAAGCCGCTCCTCATAGGGCATCGCTTCCAGACCTTTCACCATTTTGGTTGCCCTCCTCTGGACATGCTCCAGCTGAAGTGACTGAAGACTGAAGTGAAGATTTCGTTATCTGAAGATCGGACTCTCAGCCACTCAACTGCACTGAGATGAATGGCAAACAACTAGCTCTGATCAAGCAAGGAGCACATCTGAAGGCGAAACAGTTCAGGGGACTGCTCACGAGTACACAGATTATGCATTTCTGTTCTGCATCCCACACATCATTCTCTTCCATTTCCAGTATTGTTCATTCCTCCTGCATTCATACATTTGAACAATTTCTACTGAGACAAAACATCAGAGGAAAACAGGCAAGCCATTTTCCTTCTTCTTCAGCACAATCTATTACAAATAAGCCTGCATTCTAACTGTGTGGTGAATTAGCATGTATGTTTTAGATTCCAATAATGCAATTAAGTGTTTCATGGAAAGAAAGAAAAGGGGAAAAAAAGATTCCAGTGCGCTGTAGGTTATTAAAAGGATCAGACATTAACTCGTACTCAAATTCTCTTGAAATGAATCATAATCTTACTGTTAAATATATACAGGGCTGTTCTGATTCTACTGTTTTGAAATGGAAACTTAATCTGAAACCCTCTCTGCATGGTTCTCAATGTGGGAATGATTCCCAGATCCATGCTATTTAAATACATCGGGGGAAAGGCCAAAAACGATGCTCTCGCTATCAAATTGTCATGGATTAAAGCTCCCAGCCAACCATCCCCAGAAAGTCTATTGCAGTTGAGTATAGGAAACAAGTTCAATGAAATTCTTTTCCGTTCTTCTAACCTTCTCTCTCCACTGGGAGCCCAGGTTTTCTCATGACAGTGGTACAGCTCTACCAGCTTAAGTTGCCCTCCTGACATTGACATAAAGTGGAAAGAGATCTGGTGGCAATATAGGAAGTTCTTAATCAGGTATGTGTTTGTACAAACATATCTTCCTGCAGTGTCTTTAAGAAACATTTATAAGCACTTTACATGTTAGGAATAATGCAGCCAAAGACAGAGCTAAGATACATACTTTGTTTAATATGTTGCATGCACTTTAAAATCCCTATGTTTTTCACACTAAAGGAAGTGTGCAATCTAGCTCACAAGTATGGAGGAGTGATTTAAACCCCCTCAAATTTATTACAATTTTTTTTTGGTGAGGACTGGAAAAAGAAAAAAAACTGTATTAGTGACAGGGAAGAGAAATAAAAGGAGCAACAGCATCATTTGCCACCAATCTTCACAGCAGATGGAGAAAGGAAGAAATGAATTCTCCCAGCAACAATATAATGTTTTGAGCACCCTCTGTTATGAGGCAAATTACTTGAGGGTGGCTTGGTCTAGAATGAGCAATTAAGAGCCAATAATGTTATAAAAGACCAGTTCCTGGTGGAGATAAAAACTGCTAGAATTGATTAACTGATATGGATAAGTGCATCTAGCTACATTTTTAGGCTATTCTTTTAGGATATGGTCAATGTGGTAATAAGGAAGGTCATTTCTAAATGTAAATAAGTCCTTTAAACAAGGATATACAACCATTTATTTTCTCTTTTCATTATTACATAAATGAAAAGAATGGTTGCACACGCATCTTTTGACACTTTTTGATACAGGAAAGACTGTCATCAGTAGGAAATTATCACAATAGAAAAAGAAGTTTTACGGTACTCAAAGGCAGGGGTCTACTTCAAGTTCAGCACTGACAAACTCCACACATATTGAAAGATTGACACACCCAGCTTGTTTAAAAATGTGCTTCAAGTGATCATTCAAATCCACTAAGGAACAGACACGATTAAATAATTATTTAGATTCCTTATGTCATTGTTGTTACTGAATTAATTATTCACGCTGAATAGCACTATTAACCACATTTCGCCGAAGAGCAGTAGAAGGGAATTCTTTCATTCCTCTGGTGACTACTTACATGGGTGGGCCCAATGGCTTCACTGGGAATATTCAAGAGAAGAATGCCTCCCAAATGAATTAAAGATTGTATATTAGCTGGATTTATATTTGTCACATCTGTTCAATGAACTAGGCTGGCATGTTACACTTTTTATATGAAGACTTCGTAAAACTAATTGTCTGGTAATATAGAAAGGACTGACAGTTTATAGCACATGATGTCTGCTTTAAAAAGAGTGTAAGGTATAAATGATTTTCCACTCTGGCTTGCAAAACAGCCCTCTTTTATTTCTCTGGCCACTGATTGTACATATATTCCTACTAAAACATTGCATTTTGTTTGTAAAGTGCTTACAAAAAAGAATGTGTAGAACATATACTAGGATGCATGAGCTGTGCTGTTTTTACATTGTTCTTATCATGGTTTTAAGTGATTTTATGTTATTTTAAAGTGTTGTTTTAACACAGTATCTGATTTGTTTTTTAACTTTTTTTTTACCGGTAATTGTTAATTTATATACTTTGTCTTAATTCATGTGTGAACTGCCTTGGCTTCCATTTCTGAGAAATGCAGGATGATATGATAATCAGGAGTAATCCCACAATCTCGGGAAAATTTAATACTGAGTAAAAATCCTTTGGACTACAAAGTTAATAATCTTAAATAGAGCTTAGAAATGCTATTTTTGGATTACAATTATCTTATCCCCCAGCCACTATGACCAGCGGCAAAACTAGCTATGGGATTCTGAGAGCTGCAATGCTAAAACGTAATTTCTTTCCAGGCTATTATTTTAAAGAGCCATGGATACCGGTCTCCTATTTTTTTATCCAGTCCAAATATCAGCTTCATTTTGCAGACCTATTGCCTTTCCCTTGCTTCATACAAAAAAACTTGGTCAAGCTGGTGTTTGACCTTTGACAAAAGTCTGCCCTCTCTCCGATTTTTCCTAACAAACTAGGCCCAAGACAATAAGCTGCTTTATAGCTATTAGCTAGGCCAGTGTGTTGCTTCAGGAAGACCTCAAGCTGAAAAGCCAACATGCCTGACAACCACAGCCAAGATACCAAAAGTCCAAGCACTAGACATCAGAAAACAAATGGGAAAGCACACACGGCCACATCTGGAATCCTAATAGGCCACCAATGGTTCTCAGCTTAAGGAAGAATTACCACTGTTATTTTATCATCCCTAGTGCTAACTTAGCTGTTTATGTACAGCAATAAATGATTTTTTAAAAACATATTTGGGTCATTATGTCATATACCACCAGCAAGTAGGATTGTTTTATTGTGCTTGGAGTAAAAATACACGGCTATACCCAGATGTTAGGGGGGAATTTAAAAACCTCTGGCCCTTCTGCACTCATTCCTGTTGGCCAAATGGTACATTTAATTTTTTTAAAAAAAATACCACAAAACTCAGAACTTTATAGCTTGTACTCCCATTTCACCAGTAAAATTTGCACCAGTATTGTTCCTGGATAAGATTTCTCTACCAATGAGAACATTAAACACTAACGTGCAAAGTAAAGTAGTGAGGACACAGCAGAAAACATTGTTATATCACAAAGAAACAACCAAACTACAAAAGAACACATAAGACTACAGATATATAATAATAATACAATACAAAGAAGAAAACAAAAAAATCTAACAAAACTACAAGCATCTATCAAAACTACAACAAACAAAGAAGACTACAAATAAGTAAAAATTAGTTCCTGCCCTTGTTGCATACAACTCTTAGTCATTACTTGTATTTATCTATTAGAATATTACTCAAAATCTATGTTAACTTTGTTGCTAATAATCCTTGTAATCTTATCCCTATACTTATAAGCTAAATTTATCTGGTTATTAATTAAAAAAAAATCAATCATACCCAATTACTACCATAAATCTATTATTTTAAGTTAAATTGATTCCAAACATTGCTATCATACCATAACCTAAGTATTAACATCATCATATTTAAACCATAAGTACCAATGGAAAACAATAACAGAGTAATAGTTCATTTTTATAAAACATTAACAAATCTTGAACATTATTACTAATATCTATATTATAGATATTAAAAATCTCAAACAGCAACAAAACTAGAATCATCATCTTCTACTTTCATGTAACACTTCTCATATAGTAATAAAAGCAACAGTCATAGCTTAAGAATACATGCAATTTTAAAAACCTACTGTCATAAATCACCCTCATATTTCTTTAAATATTCAATCAGACATTTCTATTCAGAAGAAAATTCATCTTCTGTTCAGCCCTTTAACCTACATCTAAAATTGTTAAATTGTTATATCATTACACTAATTTTTATGCCCACAGACACATTTTAATTTAAAATACAAATAAACAGGGAAGTCAGAACTAGATTTTTTTTTTATTTCTGAACTTCAGAACAACCATATCACATATATTTGCTCTGGTCCATCCTCCAAACTCATATATTCTTCTTTGACATTAAAACATATTTCAGTTTTTTTGCTAAATATCAATATGCCACATCTACAGTGCATGAACTGTTAGCACTAAGCATATTAAATGTTTAGGACAGAAAGTGAGAGGCCAAAAACTAGAGGATTTTTTTTAAATGCTATTTCAGTACCCATGCGGTTATTGCAACTGCATGCTACGGTCCCTGACTCATCCAAAAAGGCTGGTGGTGGGCTGTGGGACTTGGGAATGCTGCCATTTTCCTTTCAACATGCTTCTTTTCTTCCCAGAAGCCTGTGTGTCTTTTGTGGCCTTCTGAGGAAGGCAGTCGATGAGGAGCCAAAGGGCAACTGACATTGTTTTGCCACATCTTGAGGCAATAGTCTCCCTCCAAGGTCCCACAGGGAGGAATATGAGCTCTCCGCTATTACCTCTTTTGGCACTGAATGGCCTTTCCAGCATCCCACCCGTTTCGGTTAGGTACTGGATCTGCTATATGTTATTCAGGAGATTTTCTGTTTGCCCTAACTTGGTCACTGTGGCATGGGACAAGAGCTAGTTGTGAGGAAAAAGTCACCTACAAGCCTGTTTAATTTGCCCATTTGGGGGTCCCCTTGGGAGTCAGGCTCAGCTTGATGGCTGAGAACCAGCATCGCTCCCAGGTGGCGGGGAAAACACACAGAGGTGGTGAGCAAACATGGGTTCCTTAACTGTTATCCCATGGTTGCCTCCCCAGACAGACAGGGTGGGGGCTTACAGTATTCAGCTGTATACAGTCAAACTGCGGCCTTTTTGTCTCTAATCTTGTCTTGTGGCTCCTGACCCTTCCTCACTTCTCTGCAGTTCAGGCTGACCTTTGGATACTACACCTGTGATTTATATTTTGCCAATTTCCAGTTTCTTAAAACAGGCCATCTTTTGCACTACACTGTTATAGCACTATTATTCCACTTTCAACATCCTGTGGAATTTTGGAGTTTGTAGTTTACTGAGGCCAAACAGCTCTCTGGCTGAGAATTCTAAATGCCCCTCCCTAAACTGCAAACCCCAAGATTCCATAAGATGTTGAAAATGGAATAATAGCACTATAATAGTGTAGTGTGGAAATGGCCGTAAGCAGTAATTTCAAGACTGTTAATTATTAAAGGTTTGAGATACTTATTATGAGCCCCATCATTATTAGTATTAGCAGCAGCAACATTACATTGCATTGCATTTACAGCACATTATTTATAGTATTGATAACATTCTTCTCCAGTGTCTCACCAAAGAAAATGATATGATACAGTAGTCCCCCCTCCCCCTCAACTGCAGGGGATGGGTTCCCAGACTTAATGTGGACAGCAAAAAACACAGATATACAAATGGTATTGTTTTCAGTGAGATGAATGACATAGGTATCAAGACAAGTATGCATCTTGGAGGGAAGGCTCTGAAATTTGACAGACTTTGACAAAACTTTAGCAGTAAGATAAAGAAGTCTTTGTAGTCATTATTTGCAGTACGACAATGCACAACTGTGAAAAACATAAAAGTTAACAAAGTGTGGTCCAAAACCAAAATGTTTTTATATGTAAAAGGTCAACGCTAGCATTTCAATGCCATAGTGTTAGGCTAGTTTTGACCTTCTGAGGATATATCAGAAGACAGACCATCATCAGAAGGTGACTCTGGATTACAGCACCAGGACAATGTTGATGGTTGGCTCTTGATCTTAGGAGCAGACAATGTTAATGCTGATGGTTGGGAATCCTCTGATAGTTGGAGAGCCTCTTTTTTTTTTGGAACCTTTTGGAAGAACATTGTGATGGAAAGTTGCCTCTTTCTTTTTAATGCATCTAAGTATTGATGTAGAGGTGTAATCCTTCGGTGATCGTACAGGTGACTTTAATGCTGTGTTCTATCCAAGGATCATATTCCATAATTTCATCCATCCATCAAAGTGTTTCAAATTTCTCTAAGGTCCATTTGGCTGGTTCTGCTTCCATCTCTTCTTCTTCCTTTTCTTTCTGAAGACACCTTCCTCCAATTCCTCATTGGATAAAACTTCTTCACGGCCGTTGATAAATTCCTCCACTTCCTCATCCAGCAGCTCAGCAAATCCTTCGCCAAGATGCCTTGCTTCATGGTTGATTCTTCTAACTTATCCATCAATCCCCAGGACAACCTGAAAATCATCCACAGTCTCACTTCACAAGTTTTTCCAGCAGGCATTTAGAGTTTCAGGTTTTAATTCACCAATTGCAACTTTAATTAAGGTTATGGCATCAGCAATAGTGAAGGTTTTCCAGCAATGCATTATGTCTGTATTGGAGTCTGCCTCAAGTCCTGCTAGAATGAAGTCAAATACCAAGCAGGTATACATGGCCTTGAGAAAAGGAACGATGACCTGGTTAAAGGGCTGAATCAATGAGCTTGTACTGGGATGTAAAAAGACAACACTGACATTTTCATTTTCACTGCAGATTCAGGATAGCCAGGTGCATTAGCTACCATTAACAAGACTTTAAAATTCCAAGCCTTCCTGCTGCAAATATTTTTTGAATTTTTGGGAGGAAGCACTAGTAAAATCATTCTCTAAACAAGGTGGCAGTCACCCACACTTTCTCATTGTGCTACCAAAACACAGGCAGATAAAGTTTATTTTTGTGTTTAAGAGCATGTGCATTCTTCAGTTTGTACACAGTGCCTGAGTTTATCATATGTCTTGCAAAGTTAATCTGTCCTTTCATGCTTTATGCCTTGGAGCCACCTTAACACTTTATGAATGTAGGTTCTAGTGGGCATTTTCTTCTCGAAGAGCCCGGTTTCATCACAATTGGACACCTGCTGTGGATGGCAGCCTTTCTCCTGAACTAACTTCTTAAACTGCTCTGGAAATATGGCAGCAGCTGCTTCACTGGCAGAAGCAGTCTCGCCACTCAGTTTTATGCTTTTAAGTCCAAATCTGTTCCTAAATCTGTGCATCCATCCCCTACTTGCAGTAAAGGGTTTGGTGGCTTTCATTTAAGGGGATCCCCTGCTGATATCTTCGTATAGCCTCAATGCTTTGTAATACCAGACGCTGATGTTAATGGGAATTTATTTTCTGTTCATGTCTTCCAATCACAATTTTAATGCCTTCTTCATTTTAATTAAGCACAGATTGTGTATTGTGGAGGTAACTTTTGCAGTTTGAGATGCAACAGCAAAACCAGAATGGATTTCTTTTGATGATCAACCATGAGATAACAAGATCAGACACAGAATCATAGAATCATAGAAATGTAGAGTTGGAAGAGACCACACGGGCCATCCAGTCCAACCCCCTGCCACGCTGGAATACCCTCAAAGCACTCCCGACAGAAAATTGGGTTAAATAAGGGCCACTTTATTTGACTTAACCTATTTAACTTACGTTGGCCTGGAAACTGAGCAAGAGAGGGGAGCAACCTGATGTGGGTCCAGCTGAGGCACAGGTATCAACCCTGTGACAACCTTCTTAGCCTTCCCTTGGGCGAAACACTCAGCCCCAAGGGCAATCCAAATACGATGGGTTGCTTTCCAGTCCAGCTTAATTGGAAAATAACCCGGGGACTCCCACCGAAATTGCAAAATTCTTGAAGTGAGAGCCTGAATCCCAGGTTACCCTCAAACATAGCCTCCCTCCCCACCCCCTGGAATGCAGGGCCCTAAGAGGGGGCTCCAGAGCCCTACTCTACACCATAACGGTACTAAAAGGTAATCACCAAAGTCTTAAATTTGCCCCCCCCCATACCTGCCAAAGGAAGCATATTTAAGGATACCATCTAAAGCCAATTGCCCAAGCAGTATGGGATAGGGGGGGGAAGGGTAATCATCAGCCTCCTGATCTCTCTCATGAAAACCATAAAATGGCTATCCTCCCCAGCAGTGACATTCATCACACAGGTCAAGGTAAGCATTTCCTTCTTCAGAATTTCACAGGTAGAAGATTAATTCTTATCATACATCTTACCACCTTCAGTGCACATTTTGTTTTTTGTTTTTTCCTGATTAAGACAATAACTTCCACTTTCTCACTTAAAGAAAGAACTTTACAGGTTCTCCTAGGCTTAGCAGGATTGCCAGCATCACCAGTCTTCCGCTTTGGGGCCATTACAAACAACACAAGGACTCAAGCAGAAAGACTTTATCAGGGACTCCACGGGATAAGGACAAGGACTTTATTGTGCAAGCACAAGACTTCTGCAGAAAGATGCTACTGTGATCAGATCACAACAGTGACTGGGAGCCCTACTAAGAGACTGGGTAGCATTAAAGCACACATAGGGCTGTATACAGTAAGGAAATGCAAGACAGCATGGACAACATGAGATAGCACGATACTGTGAGTAAAAGGGTGCCATTTGCTTCAATTTTACTTTCTGTACGTACTGTGCTGTATTTAACGTTATTACCTCAATTTGTATTTTCTTTTTATTAAATTCAAAGTATATATTTTCAGACGGCACCTTTTCACGGGTAACTGAAATCATGTATACTAGCCACAGGGTTATGGGGCTAGTAATTCTACTGCTTGGTTTAAAATGCAGTATCTCAAACTAGTAGTTTGCAGCATAATTTCTTTTACAATAAAGAGAAGCATATAAAACATAATTAAAAATACAGAACATAATGCAAACAATACTACAGAAAAACAGGATCACATTTTAAAAAAACAGAAATTGACAAATTAGCCAAGTTGTCTAGGGCAGGAAAAAAACTAATCAAATCAAAGTCAGCTAATTCCTTTATTAGAACCACAAAAATGGTCTTTAAAAGGTGAGTTTGCAAGTTAATTAGAACTCTTCAAAACTTTTTCAAAGGTCTGGGGGAATTATTTTTTGTATGTGTGCTCTCAAGTCACTTCCAACATATGGCAACCCTAAGGTGAACATATCATGGGGTTTTCTGTGGCTGTGTGTGTGAGAGAGACGCACCCAAGGTCACCCACTGAGTTTCCATGGCCAAGCAACATATTGAAACCTGGTTTCCAGGGTCATAGTCCAACACTCAGACCTCTACACTATGCTGGTTTACCTGGCACCAAATGACTTATCCTGGGTTTTTCTCTATCCAATTGTTTATAAATGAGCTTCCTTGTTCTCAATACACACATATACCAAAAGGCCACACATTAAAAGTACAGTGTGTTTGCTAACCTCCTCCTTCATGGGCCATGAGGACTCATGCTCACTAAGACATCTGCAAATTGCAGCCTGACGGGGTATGGCAAACTAGCAGGTAGGCAGGATTTCCCATGATTGGGGCAGAAAGGGAGAGTCATGAAGGAGGACAGACCAAATTAGATGCCCATGGTGGGACTCCATGGACACAGCTGGTATATCCCACTGAGTCCTGGTTTGCCTGTGACGCTATCATGAATAGAGTGGCAAGATGGAACCAGGAGAGCAGCTGCAGCGGTGGCTGGTGCACCATGCTGCCTACAGGAAAGGAGGTAAGTGGAGACCTTTGTGTATCAGATATGTCCTATCAAGTCAAAGGGGATCCAAGACTCATCTCCTTGGGCTAACCTTGAAGGGGTATCTGTTTTGCATCCCAAACAGATTGGGAAGGTGGTATATTGACTTAGATCCACACCCCACAACCAATAAAGGAGAGCCATCACTATTTTCGTTACAGCTTTCAAACCAAGGGGTTAAAGGAGCAAGGCTGATACAAGGACTTCTGTGGTTCAACATGGATGTTTTTAGATTTGTTAAACCAGGAATGCCTTTCTAAGCACAACTTCTTTTTTCTGGCCTGAAGCTCACATTTGGAATATAACACTATCAACAACAAAGCAATACAAAGACTGTGGAATTGTATATAGCAAAATGGAAAGAAAAATCTCAAAATATGGCTGTTTTGTCTAGTCTTTCTACTGTGATTTTTTAAACACTTCGGTATTATTATGTTCAGGTTACAGGTTGAAATTATTTCAAAATAATTCTAACTGGATGGGTGATTATGCCTTTAATTCCACACATGGATGATATAAATGCACTTGCATATGATGAAACAGAGGTATAAACATAGATTTCAGCTGCAGAGGATTTTTAGCAGAGGAGACATACACCTTTATTTCTCTTCGTCCGCATGAAAGTTCATTTTAAAGGAACCTTAACTTTGCTACAATTATAGCTAAATCTAAATTAGGGTGACAGGACAAAATCAAAATCTGTTGAATTGTCAAGAAGCTGAGCATTAACTACTTAAGATAATATTAATTTATACATTCCTAAAAATATACAAAGTAGCAAGGTGGATCAGACCAAGGGCCTATCTGATCCAACATTTAGTTTCCACCACTTTCTATCGGATGCCTTAATATCACTCTGTAGTGCATCTGAAGAAGTGTGTTTATATCCACAAAAACTCATGTTAAAATAAAATCCAGTTGGACTTAAAGGTGCTGCTACATTCTTTTCTCTTCCTCCTTTTTATTACAGTTGTGTGTGGGCAGCCCACAGGCAAAACATGAGTTCTGCACAGGCATATACTTGTAAATAAATCTGCCGGGTTTGATGGAGCTTACTCAAATACATTGTGCATCAGCCTAGTGCAGGGCTCTCCAAATGGTGTGTTGTGACACATTAGTGTGTCGCCTGTAGTGTGTTGGTGTGTTGCCTCCCTGGCCAAGAAAGACCCCCTCCACCCAAGTCTGGCCCGCTGCCATTGCTCTTGCTGAGGCCTTTCCCTGGCAAGAGTGACAACAGTGGCAAGGACCAGATGGCAGGGGATTGCCTTTCTCCCTGCCGTCGCTCTTGCTGGGGCTTTTCCCCAGCAAGAGCGAAGGCAGTGGGCCAGGATTGGGGGCGGCTGCCTTTCCCCACCCTAGATAGGCCTCTGGGTACCTCTGGTTTGCTAGTAAAGCTGAATTACTATGTCGCGAAATGACGCATGTTGAGAAAGTGTGTCACCAACACGAAAAGTCTGGAAAGCTCTGGCCTAGTGACATCATGCTACCAAATGCCAATTATGAAATACTGTAAAAATTTTGTAAATATTGATACCAACTATGAGACTTGAAACATTATCACCTAACAGCTGCCATCCTGATGGATCTAGAGTAGATGTATTCAATCAGTTGTTGAATGGTGACTCAACACATTGGTAAATCCCATTGATTCAATTGGTCTGCTCAGATCAGGACTAAGAACAGGATTTATGCCACTATCTGGTTTTTTAAAAAAAATCCTTAAAATTCAAAGATGAGGACTTTGTAAGGCTTGGCTCCAAATAAACTCACAGTTAGAAATATGACAAAGGAAACATGACAGGTATCTATATAAATTCACTCTTTATTACAGTAACCTTATCAATGGCACTTATATATCCTATTTCTCATTACAGCTGTCTTACTTTTGATCCAGAAGTGAAGTCAAAAGACATTAGTTACTGAGAAAGTAACTTAGTGAGTTCCAAGAATACCGTGGCCACTGGACTTCAGCTGTTTGTTACAAAGTGGAAAAGATAATGGAGAAAATCTTACTGCTTTTTGAGCAAGCAGTTTGTTTTCCTCATACTTCATAAAATGGTGTTGAAACCAGATTTCTAAAACAGCATTTGGCTCCTTCCTATCTTACCAAATAATTATGATGCATTCTACAATGTGTTTCACTACATTAAAGTAAAATACTGCTGAAAAGTCTCCAGATAAAAGTACTTGGTCAGTGAACTACAGTAAAGTTAAATTAGATTAACTTTAGTTGTGGACTTCGAAGTATTACAGCAAAACCATACTAAGTAAGTCTGCATTCCCGTAAGCCACAGTAGCAAGAAAATGTGTTTTTTAAAAAAATATTCACATCAGCTTTGGTGCTAAGGAACTACTTTTCAAAACAGTGTTCTTCTTGCTTGTTTTTCCTTTTGTAATACTCTCTGGGTAACCCTGACATGCCCTGGAAAAACAGACATGTGAATTTGATCCCTTGTACTTGTTGGTGTGTTTTTGAATGTAGAACGTGGAATGTCCTTGTCTGTCCTGCCTCATAGCAGGTTAAAAACACATCTCACTAACTAGATGCAGGTCCTGATTCCAAGAACAGCTTCAACTGTTTTGAAGAGCTTTGGGTTGTTATTGCTTTTTTTAAAGCTTTTTTTCCCGTGCATATTGGGGATGGTGGAAGAAATTGGACTAGAATAAGCTATTAATTCAAATTTGACTTTGTAAAGCTCTGGCAAATTTATATTGTATATAAAATCCAAAAAATGAAGTAGGCTGAACTCATAAAAATCAATACTTTTTGCCCATAGTGTATCCCAGATGTCTTGCTTTACTAAGTTAACATGGCTAAGGGAGAATATAGCAAAGATTTTAAAAAGAAAAGAAAAGTTTTCTGCTCATTTTCTTGTTATTGTAGAAAAATGAACAATATGGAGGATGTTCTCAAGAAAGAAGAAAACAGAATGCCTCATAGAGAAGGAAAATAAACTTTGATAGCACTTGGAAATCTGGAGTGGCCTAGCAAGGCAACCATCCTTTTTACTGAAAAAGAAAAAAGTGGAAGATAAACTGTATGCCTCATACCTGATGATATTGATAAAAAATTATTTTTGTATTTCTGTATCTATTGTCAAGATCTTGGGAGGTTTGCTGGAGCCAGTCAGAAGCAGTGCAAGAACAATCTCAAGAGACATTTTGAGCTGCTGGGCCTCCAGCTCCAACCTCAGTCTCTATTAAGAACAGAGAGAACATGCTTGCGTAGTTCAGTTAGGACCGTGAGACTGACAGGCAGAGATTTATTATATATGACATTGTCTGTCATTGCTCTTCTATATACTTCTATGTGATGCATTTCATATCCTCCAACATTTCATAAATAAAAACTGGACATGTGGCCCAACAACACTGGAGCATCATCAAGATGTCAATGGTTATTAATGAGAAAGAGCACACAGGCTTGGAGAAGCTGAAGCAATTTTCTGCCTTAATATCAGGAAGAACCTCCTGATAGTAACAGCTATTCAGTGCGAGAACAGATCCTCTGGGAGCTTGGACTCTCATTCTTTGGTGGTCCTTGAACAGAGGTTGGATGGCCATGTCTCAAAAGCACATTAGTTGTATCTTCCTACGCAACAGGGGTTGGACTAGCTGACACTTGCAAACCCCTTTCAATTTGATGTTTCTATGCGTATGAATAGTCTGGATGCAACCCAAAAGTGCACTCAGGTACTGGATGCAAAAATGTCCTACGGAAACACTCTTCTGTGTTGAGTTTTCATCTTGCGGCATTTTTTGTTTTGTCTTGTTTAAATATGTGTAGTTCTTATTTTTATGAACTATGTGTTTTTTTTAATACTCTGACTTTTAGAACATTTTGTTATTTATTTTTAAGTGTTAGCCACACTGGGAGAATCATGAAAGGGGTGAAATGTGTAATGTAAATCCTTGTTAATAATAAGAATTTTATTACACTTATGTAAATACTTATATCTTATTTTTCTTGTGCAAATGCACTACTCAGTGTGCTTTCCAATTTTTTTTTAAGTTTCATAAAACAGCAATATAAAAGAGACAGTTAAAAAAAGACAAGGTCAGCAGTTAAAATCAAATTTTGACACAGAACGAAAGCTTGCTGGAACAAAACGTTTTCAATAGCTGGCTGAAGACAGCAAGGGAGGGGATCAACTACACTATACAGGGCAAAGTATTCCAGATCCTGATTGATTTCATCCAAATTTGTACAAATGAGTGGTTTCAAATTGTTTTGACTTCTCTTAAAATGTTCTGTTTTAGGTCTTAAAATAGTTTAATATGCTTCCAGTTTTTAAATTACTGTAACTGGTTTTAAATTATTTTAGACTGTTTAAAACGATTCTACTGTACACATACACATGCATAATGAGATGCTTAGATATAGGGTGGAATATAAATATTTCAATAAAACAGATAAATATTAAATGCAACCTAGAGGTGAACACCAAGAAGGCTCTTCTCTTGTTTTACCCAGTTGTATTTCCATGATGGGCAAAACACTGATAATGAAAATCAGGATGGTGACGGTGATGCTAATAGTGATAATGGTGGTAATGATACTGCATGAATGGGAAGAAATCTGGAAGGATGATTCACATAAGGCCCTGAAACTATTTATGGAATGTCCACTTTGTTCAACACCAAACTCCTCCAAACAATGTGGAGGATACAACCTCCTGAATTGCTGTTCCTGGAGGCTTCCCTCCCTTTTTTCTGTCAACCTTCTGGACAGAAAAAAGGGAGGGAAGCCTCCAGGAACAGCAATTCAGGAGGTTGTATCCTCCACATTGTTTTTAAAAGACGATGGAGTTTGGTGTTGAACAAAGTGATTTCCAAGTATCTTTTGAGGCTTTTTTTTTTCAATCTCTGCTCCTCCCTCTACAAGGGTCCGAGGGACAGAAAACTGTCCCCATGACCAACACAGTTGCCTACCCCCAATTTAGAAGATCAGTACTGTTGGATATGTTCATAGGAACAGTTCAAGTTCCACCACTACTGCTATTCTTCCTCTACAATAACCGGATGTTATGTTTGCGGAGCTCCTTCATTTAAGATTTCTCCCGCTAGAACCAGATGCACAAAATGTATACTTACAATTAAAGAACTCTGATTCCAAGCATTTGAGTGCTAGAAATCTACTGAGCCCACATTCCTTCCAGAGTCCATTTTGACTTTGGCACGCTACTTCTACGCTGAGTGGAATGGAACATAAAGAAGAGCTGGGCCATTTGCAAATACCGCCAACTACTCTTTCTGCAGCCACAATTTTTTCAGCTGCAGAAGTCAACCTCTGGTTAGCCAACACACAGCTGCCTAATACTGCTGGAACACAAACTAGATGAAATATATTTGAAGGCATTTTGTATGAATATGAAAGCAATTTTTGCTTTGCTCAAAATTTAAAGGAAAGTTTGTACTTCTAAAAATACTCTCTGTCACTCTAGTGTGGAATTTAGGCACTACACAACTGACAAAGAAACATGTGAAAACCATGAGTGAAACTCCTGAAATCATGTGGTCTAGTTCTGAGAACTCATATTTTTAAATGCTTTAGAAGCAAGAGAGAGATGCGCAAAAGCAAATGAAAGTTACAGTTGTACTTGCACAGAGAAGTGTGAAAACAGTGTAGGATGGCTTCAGAAACTTGAGACCATTATTTTATTAGACTACAAATTGCAGAACAGGAATTCTGGGAGTTGTAGTAAAAAAAAGGGAATGTTTCCAAGCTTTGGGGATAGCATGGGGAGATATCTGTTAAAATTAAGTTAAAATTGCATTAGCCTTTTGTAAACTCCTGGGTTAGCCCAGAGTAAAAATTGGATCTCGGTTAAATATTTTACAGTATGCTTCTACAAAACTAATGTGTGCTGACATATAACTATACATTTTTGCCTCCCTTCCCTGGGGAAGGGCTAAAGCTAAATAGTAGAGCACATGCTTGATGTGCAGAAGGTCTATGTTCCATCCCCAGCACCTCCACTTACAGAAAATCTGATAATGGGAAAATACCTTGAGACCATGAACGCTGCTGCCATTCAAAGAAAACTATACTGGGCAAAGACAGACCAGTTGTCTGACTCAGTATAAGACGTTAATGCCTTTGTATGTTCTAGTATACAATAAGGGGGGGGGGAATAAGCATTGGAGAGGGAACATTTTAAAATGTGGATGTTTAGAAACACATTTCTTATGCCAATTTCTTATTTTTAATAAATCATACTTTGCATAGCATCTGTCATTGCAATCACAACAGTTTAGCAAGCAAGCCATATGTTTCCTTGTGCTTCTGCAGTTAAATTTGGACTCGCTTGTGTTTACTACTTTCTGATCCAAGTATCTCCAGTGACATCAGAGGGAATGTACACATCTGGGAAGGGACTCACATAACAGCTGGAGGCAACGCAGGAGGGGTTGCTCACACGTTCTGGGTGTGACCAAGTAAAAATGTGAGAAGTGCTAACTACTCTTTCAGAGTTCAGCTCCATTCCTTTTCTAAATGAAATTATTCTAATTTATTAGCATATATTTTTTGCAAGCTAGCATGAAATATTTTTGGCCTGCAACTAGATCTGAGAAGTAAGGGTAGCTATTGAATATTATACGATACACTTAATTTGCACTGTCAAATAAGAAATGTTGTGCCAAAAGTACTGCAGACTGTAAAGCTGATAGTATTGCAGCATATTCCCTGGGCAGCTCTTCATAGAGCAGATGTCAGGCTCCCTTCCCAAAGCACTGTACTGTTTACTGCCACTTTAATTTTTTTTTTTTTTTCGTAATCAAAATAATTCATTTAGCGGGTCTCCTCAGTAGCAAATATGCAAACAATCCATAAAACACATTTTCAATACAGCTGCACATTCTGCTCCACTGTAGCCATTTGGTTCCTGCTCCTCTTATGACTGGCCATCTGTTATGAACTAGAGGGATGCAAAACATCAGCTTTAGGTTGAGAATTATGGCCAGAAGCTCATAAGAATATTACAGGAGTACAGATCCACATAACGTTATTTGGGGGGATAACAATGGCATAACAACATTATTTCTACAAACCAGTGTAGTAATTGGTAACGTCCTTACTTATCAATAATGAGTAACGTTTATTCAGTATGCCTAAACACTGTTGAGGGAGTGAAATCTGAGACAATTTTTCTATTTTTAAGAATTTTATTGGGAAAAAATTGATTAAAGTTACAAGTTGGTAAAATAAAATGACAAGTAACTTTCAATACAAGTAACATGTTAGAATTTTAAAACAACAGTAGAACAGGGATTGAACAAGATATATCTGAGATGTGCCCGTCTGCCATAATCCTTACCACCAGTCCCTGTATCTTATCATAACTATTAAATAAGTAGCTGCAGTAATCACAGTATCTGCCTCTAATTTTAGTTTTCATTAGTAGTAGCATTTCCTGAATGCAGAGGTGTGTCTAGGATGGCGCAAGCAGGGTATATGCCCTGGGCACCAATGCCAGGGGGTGCAAAAAGACCATGCCAGAAGATTTAGCAGAGGAGGAGGAGGAAGCAGCCATGGAGGTAGGGGCATAACTTCCATGCTTGCCCTAGGCACTGTTTACACTAGATACACCTCTGCCTGAATGGAGGTGCAGGCAAATCATTCCTACTGGCAGAAAATGGAAGGGATATCTTTTTTCCCCCAATTTCCTTCTCATGGTGTGATACCCAACAGTGCATCCTACAATATTCTAGAGGATCCACCCGCCTGCTCCCAGAAGATTTTTGTGGAACATGCACAACTTCAGGGAAAGGGAAAAGAATTTATGGAAATCTGAGTCACATAAAAGCAGAGATGAACGGTTGTTCTGATTAATGGTGCAAATATTATGTTTCTTATATCTCTGGTTTAGCCCCCTAATCAGAAAATTATCTAAAGGCTAGATCCACAATTTCAAACTCAGAGGTAAAAAAAGGATTAGTCAGTTCCAGTCAGATGCAATATTATGAAAGCCACCAGGTGCTTTCTAAGCTCGATGTTTTCATGTAGCTCTGGCTGTTATTTAGTGTTGGTTTCTGACTTGCTGTTTAAAGACTGTCACTTGAAGTTGGGGCCCATTCACACTACAAAATTGTAGTGCTGTTATTTCCTTTTAACTGCCATAGTTCCATCCTGTGCAATCCTGTTGTCTGTAGTCTAGTGAGGCATTGGAGGTTCCTGGCAGAGAATTCTAAACGACCTTCCCTAAACCTCCAAAGTTTATTAAAGATGAGAATAAACAAACTTTTAAAAGTATCATATACTTTCTACATCTCACACTTTTATATGGTCATAGTTCCTCATTTTCACTTAGTTTCCAGAATACAATAATGAAAGGTGTAAGCATCACAGCCATTTTCACTATGAAAACTATGGAATGAAAATACCTTGAAGTCATATTCAGAATGTTATGATTTCTGTATAGCTGTTAACAC
This sequence comes from Cyclura pinguis, assembly GCA_030412105.1. Classification (NCBI taxonomy): domain Eukaryota; kingdom Metazoa; phylum Chordata; class Lepidosauria; order Squamata; family Iguanidae; genus Cyclura; species Cyclura pinguis. The sequence continues at coordinate 344,971,294 of CM059599.1, forward strand.
AACTTTGGGTTTCTTCCAAGTCCAAACAAAGTCAGTTGGTAGATATATTTGTTTACTTATTTGTTTTACTAATTTATTAGTACATTTATTAAAATTTTACTGGAAGATTCTCCAAAATGCAAAACTATTTACAGTCCTCCCTCCACATTCATGAGTTTGACCTTCACAAATTTGATTATTTGTAAAGCACATGCTTGCCTTCTCTCTCTTCCTCTCAGTGAACACGGGGCTTATACCCACCAAAGTACAGGATTATCTCTTAAAAGAATAATCCTAAATGATGAAGAATAGGAAGCCCACTTGAGAACCACAATAGCATGTAGATTTCACCTGTCACACATGCAACCAGAGAAAACAGAGAAACATTTCTTGCTCTTCTTTCTCCTGGCAATTCTCTGCAGTCCAGCCTTATACTAAGATCAATAAAGGAGAAAATGCTTCCAGTACCCTCAGACTGACATAGTAAAGAGCCAGTCCTTGGGCCTCACAGTTGAATGGAAAGGCTTTGGATCCTGTAGGTTCAAAGCTGTCCCTGCCCTACCGTAGGAATGCCCTATTTCAGGTAGCAATAGATTTATGCCCTCACAGGGCTAGCTGAGGCCTCCACAGCAGATATGTCCCCCTGCCAATGAATCTCCTCTCCACCAGCAGAGGGGCACTTTCACCCCATCCTATTCTTCTTGGGGAGCTGCTTCTGTAGCACATTGCAGCATTTAAGTAGATCTTCCTTAATTTTCATCTACAAAAGAATTATTTTTTTAAATAGCTCAGTAATCTATGATAGTGTGGATCATGATTCAATACAAATGATTTGAACTTCATTTTAAACCTGTTCTATTACATTTGCAGCACTTGAAACAGCAACAACAAAGTATCCCACTTAATCTTGTCAAAAGCTTTCTCTGCATCTATATATGTTAAATTGATTTTTTTTTTCATCTACATACTGCTGGTCTCAAATAAAATGCTTTCCTTGTATTCTCACTGAAATGTCTAAGTTACACTAGTGTACTCACTGTTTTTTCAGACTACTTACCATTTCTTCAGTTAATATCTTTTTGTTATGAATCTGTAACTGGAAATCTGAGCATACCTCACCTGAATTTCTTATTGCATAACACAAAAAAATGACTTAAAACTAATGAACTCAAGTAGTTCAATGGTGGAATATTAGACTATGATTTGGGAGACCAAGGGTGAACTCATGCAGACTGAATACAATATCAACTGTGGCTGATTCTATGTGGTTGTTCCTGCCATTTAATTATCTATTCGCATGACAAATACACACATTCAAAGTAATCAGTACCTATTCCCATGCATTCCTATCACCACTAGGACCAACAATTTAACCTAATTTTCACTGTGATTTGCTGTGTGTGGTTCACCATATTGTAATTGTGTGCTGATTTAGCTCTGTGCAAAATCAATTTTTTGTACAAATCTGTGCAAATTGTTTTTGCTCCCAAACACCTTCTGGGGACTTGGGGAGCATCTTTCCATGTTCAGCCGAGGCATGGCATTTTTTTGGCCCAGGGCAGGGTTTTGTTTTTTGTTTTTTTGGAAAAGAAAGTGACTGTTTTGGCTGAGGGAGGGCAAAAACATATCAAATATGCCCCACCACATTCTCAGGGTCCCACACTCTCAGGTTCACACTCAGCCCATCCCTGCCATACTGTCATGGTGAAATACGTAACACATTAGCAACGTCTTGCCTCTTCTTATTTACTTGTCCACATTTTCTGGTTTTCTGGCCTGACCTGTGGCTCAGGCAGCCTGCTCCCCTCTTACCAACACTCCCCCCAGCACAAATCAGAGAAGGCAAATAATAAATCCAGTGGCTAGGACATTGAGGAATTTTTGGATTGGAATACCCTGTTAATTAAAAGGAGATGACATTAGCCATCTCTTGCCAAATTCTTTCATAAAAGGTTTTCTGTCTGGATAGGATACAAAAGCCCAGGAAAAAGATGTATGCTATTCCAAGAGGAATATGGAGGTCAGCATACTAGTCAAGGATCACTATAGCTTTATGAAAGCTGAAGGACAGCTTGCTTTAAAAAGCAGAAAAAATATGCTAAGGTTAATTGTAGTACAAATCTGCCAAGCTTGTAGGTGTGTATGTGGCTTCAAGTCGCCTGTTGACTTATGGCGACCCCATGAATTTCATGGGGCCTTCTTAGGCAAGGGCTACTCAGAGTTGGTTTTGCCAGTTCCTCTGAAATATAGCCTACAGCACCTGGTATTTCCTGGCAGTCTCCCATCCAAGTACTAACCAGGGCTGACCCTGGTTAGCCTCAAAGATCAGATGGGTTCTGGTGTCTTTGGTGTTTTTAGGCCCTGATAATGCATACATACCCAGTCTCAGTTATCTATGAACCTGCATACTAAGCAAATATAAAATATTTCACAATTGAAAAATTTTAGCACTCCAATATTTATGAGGTATCTTAATAAGGTGTGAGATGGACATACCCTGTGACAATTACTTACAACAGAAAGGGAGGGAGTGAGATAGATAGAATGTATTTCTTTTTCAGGATCTCAAATCTACCGTTATGGTACACTGGAAATTGTTCAGTAGGGCAACAGCTTTAATAAAAACAACCAAAATGCCCCAAAGTTGTGAGCAAGCCCTTGGATGTTCAAGAACTCTCTCTGCAGCAAGAAATTTATTCAAGGCAAGTGATATGTGATCTTCTAGATACTGCTGGACTTCACCATGCTTCAGTCCTAACCACCATGGCCAAGAATGAAGGATGATGAGCGTGCCAAATCAAAAACATCCCCATTCCTGGTTTAGCACCGAGCAGAGTATATAAATCTTCTTCAGCACACCAGCTTAGATTGTTAGAAACTATACTCTTCAGGCTTTTTCATTAAAGCCTACTTCTCTCCTTCATTTTTTCTTAACCCTCTGCCAGAGAATCTAGCAGCTCATGATCTTTTTGGTTGGTCCTAATAAAGATACTACATACTGTAAGTCTTTGATTTTTCTAATGAACTGCGATAACTACCTCAGAGTTTTTGTATGTTGAAAAGTATTTTCCCCCTCCTCCATGTAACAGAAGATTTCTGGTTTCATGTCATGCTATTAAAAACTATCTCAACATGGTGATAAGGCCCAAAACTTAATAATATATCCCCTATTACTAATGAATTCTAAATCAGAATTTTGGAAAGAGAGAATTTAAGATTTTCTTAGAGACATGCAGTCCATTTTTTATTTGCTGAGAAGTGAACAAAATGGAATGGGTGGGCATGTTACTGTATTTATTTTTGTCCATTTATCTGATTGTTTGATGAAACCCAGATTTTTACTAATAAAAAGCATATCACAAGATGTCTAGACTACAGCAATATTCTTAGCAAGAGATCATTGTGATTTACCAGTCATGTTTCAGTTTTCTTTACAGGATATAATCTTCCACAGTGGCAATATAATTTTTCAGGTTCTTGCCTCCCTTGACTTAGGAACTATGGACCTAAGCAAATAATGATGCAACCCAAGGTTGCATGTTAGAAAAAGCAATGGGCCAGTGCCATTCCACCCCAGAAAAAAGAAAATGGGAATAAGTAATACAGCAGTCTTTAATTCAGTTAATCAGCAGATGAATCAGCTAAAGCTTTTAGCTATTTAATCAGAATGGGCAGATTTTAATTAGTGGTACTTGATATTTGTTTGTTTACTGAAGCTCGAACTACTGTAATGGAATTCAGTGTAACTTTCTTTCCCCTGCCACCCACTTTTTCTAGTAAGAGAAGCACCACTGGAGGCTACAATAGAACAGAGAAAGGGATTCTCAACTCTTGCCCTGCTGGCAATTGTCCATTTCAAAATTGCCCTTCTCAAAGACACGTGAGTTGAAGTGGTTGGGAGAAAAGGAAATGAGTGGTGCAACTTTTAGCTTAAAGTGTGCAGTGGAGAAAACTGTAAGTGTCAGTGCTCTTCACCTGTCCTTCCTCCACTACTAAGTTTCTTCATGCCTTTGATCCAGGGCAAAACAAGAAAGAATAGGCTGGAAAAGATTGCAAGCAATTAAACAACCATAAATATTTTGTATACATGTGCGGCAAAGGAGGGAGAACCTATTTTGAAACTGCAAAGGGAGCCATGGTATTGAGGCAATTATAAATCAGCATAACTTCTGCATATTAAAGTAGGCAAAGTAATCTTGCTCCTCAAAGTTAAATTCAAAACCATTTCAATAGGCTTTTGCAAGTTAGTATCAAAGACTTTGCCAGACTTTCTGCATTGTATTTGTTAAGGGATACAGTTAATTGTTTAACCGCTGACTAAGGTATCATTTAGTCTATAACTTAAACAAGCATTGATAAAGTTTTTTACAAAAAGATGGCTATCAGCAAAACAAACAGAGTATTTTGTATTACTTCAAAGCTTATTTATAATGTGTTTAGAAAAATTCAATGGAAACAGGAAAATAATGTCTTGATTTTCTAAACTTTACAACATCTGCTTTTGCTTACTTGAAGCATTGTAAAGGTCTCCGGATTTCAAATGGATGTGTTTCTCCCCCCCTTTCTTTTGTCTACTACTCTATTCAGCTATCTTCACATTATGTTCTATATAGACACACACACAGCCTTCCATTTTCCACTTGTGAATGTAACCACAAGAAAATATTTCTTTTAAAAGATTTCAATAAGACATTGCATACTATTAAATGAAATTTTAGTTTTATTTATAAATTCCTAAGACAAAGTGGAAACAAAGAGATAGCTACTGCATCTTAAGAAGAGCCATATAAGACTGTACTGAGGTCCCATCTAGTCTAGCATTCAGTCTCCCACGATCTTCTACTAGAAGAAGCCTACAAACAGACCACAGTCCTTTTTTGATATTCCCAGCAACTGGAACTGAGAAGCATGCTTTCCTGAAATTAGAAGTTTCATGTACACATGGCCATTTCCAGACTACACTGTTACAGTGCTATTATTCCACTTTCAATATCCTGTGGAATTCTGGGGTTTGCAGTTTAGGGAAGGGTGTTTAGACTTCTCAGTAAACTACAAACCATAGAATTCCACAGGATGTTGAAAGTGGAATAATAGCACTGTAACAGTGTAGGGCAGAAAGGCCCATAGTTAGTAGTAGTCAGCAATTAATCCACTTTTAAAGCAATTTGAACTAATAGCTGTCACCTCATCTTGTGGCAGTGAATTCTATCCAAATTACTGCATCATGTATAAAGAAGTACTTTGCAAATCCCAAGAATCCACAGAATGAAATCATGTCAGTTAAACTGGAATCTTAGTGCTATAAATGTGTTGTGTGAAATGGTCTCAGTTTCCTGTCAGTCAGTTTTGTTAAATGACCGAATTGTATTTCCAAGTTGTAGGATTTTGAGACGGGGGAACTTTCCTTCCAATTTCTCCACACCATACTTAATTTTATAAACCCCAGTTATGCTCCCTTTTCTCTTAAATTAAAAAGCACTATCCCCATAGACTTTCCTTACAGGATTCTCAAACATTCATAGGGTGCTTTTAAAGTTAGACCTTATCACTCTCAAGTACTATTCAGAAGTTCTAAGAGGTTCACAGGGACAGGCCTCTGCATGCTAGCCTCATATCTGTTTGTGTTCAGACCAGCCTCTTCATTTAATTTAATTTAATTTCTTTTCACACACACACACAAACACACACATACTCTCATCTTCTCAGAGGGAAGCATGAAACAGAGGTTCTCTGCTCAACCAGTGACCCTGATAGAACAGGATCTCTGATCACACAAAGGATCCTGTCATTATACCAGATTTGAATGGAACCTCTACTCAAACCTTGCCGTAACATTTCAACCCACATAAACAGGGACAGGAGAGCCAGCATGAGTTTGAGTGCTGGACTAAAACTCTGGCAGATCAGGATGTGAATCTCTGCTCAACCATGGAAACCCACTGGACGGCCTTGGGCAAGTCGCAGTCACAGAGGAAGGTGGCAACCCCACCCCAAATAAATCTTGCCAAGAAAAAAAATCAGAAATCACTAGAAGATTCACTACAACAAATAGGAACAGAGGAAATGACGTGATAAGTGACTCTACTTTTCAGTCTTCCATAGAGAAGACTTGCAAACTTCCTCCAAAATCAGCTACCTGACATGTGACATACAGGGAAATTCATGCATCATAGTACTAAAATGTGTGTTCCAGCATTAACATGGAAGTACAAAAGGGAAAGATTGATTCCACCACATGCCCTGTCCACACACTGGTGTATAATGTATCCTGCCCTGGAACACCTATATATTCACAAATTCCAGTCTATTAGCAGAGGTTTGAAAAGAGGTAGCTCTTTCTTGGTACACTACAGATATAAATACGCTGGTTCTCATCACAGCTGCATAAGTAAACCCACTCACCCCATAAAAACTTCCTCAGAACTCAGAACTTCCTCAGAAAAATCTCTTATTTCTACAGAACTGTTTTAGTAAGCAGAAAGTATTGCTTTGACACCTCAAAGACAACTGCTTGACAGACTCAAATCATCTTGCACTTCCCTATGTATGTTGCACTTACAACAAGTTTCACAACTGTGTCTCTTTCTGTATCCTATTTTATTTTGATTCCACTGCCACAACTGTGCTACTCTGCTTAAATACCTGTGGCTTGAAGATTGTACTCTATCAATGCATTTGAAAAAGTGGACTCAAATCCATGAAAACTCATGCTAAAGTAAATCAGTTTCAGTTTAAGGTTTCACTAAGTTAGTACTTAAATGGGAGACTGCCAATGAACACGAAGTGCTGCAGGCTATATTTCAAATAAAAGAACTGGCAAAATCATCTCTGAGTATTCCTTGCCTAAGAAAACCTTATGAAATTGATAGAGTCACCATAAATGAACAGGCAACCTTCTTCACTGGCTTTCTTCCTTTTCTTTTTATACCTATATTACCTAGAATATGACAGTTAGAGTATAGGGACTTCAAGGAAGAACCAGAGAGTCAAACAAATATTCCAAAAGTGAATACTAGCTTCAGAGGAGGGATAAACTTCAGGACTAAAGCAGCAGGAAGGGCTATAAACACATCTGGTTTGATTCACATAATCATCCTCTTCCTACCCCACCTCACTGATGGTATTTGGATTTTTAAAAATTAGCATATTTAATCTAAATACATTTGCAATATAATGCCTGTCTTGGCACTGTTTAAGACAGCTCTATATTTTCAAAGAAGTGGTATTCACCAGAACTGAGACAAAAGACAAGATAGAATACATCTACATTAAACAGATCTATTTCATATAATCATGATATTGTATTTTGGACAATCACTAGAGAGCATCTTGCTTCACTTGTTGCAAGTAACTCATTAGAATTAAGAACACACACAATCATCGGTGAAATGGTACCAGATTCTTCCCGCATACCTCCTGTTTTGGGTTTAGAGTATGGATCACATTTCTCCACATTATATAAAACTAAGCCAATGAGTATGGATAAACTTTTCTAAAATTTCAATCCTTGACACGTTGAAAAGGAAAATTGAATTTTTGAGGACTGGAGCCATGAATGGGTAGAAGTTAAAGGAACTGTCCCATTCCCTCTTACTCTACCCCTACACCCTCTCCTCTATTTGTATCACTGAGGAACATTTTCAGTGTTCTAAGATGGAATGAGGGGAGAGATGGACACTGATGGCAGGTAGGAATTGCTTGAATCAGGTACAAGCACCTTTCCTAAACAGAATTCTCCATGCCCAAAATGTCTCTGGACAATTTTGGGTAATTCTTCTTCTCGCCGAAGATGCCTTCCATATTGAATTGATTACTTGTAGAATCCAAAGGATTCTCAAATCCCAAGAAAACCTTTATAGGGATAGCATGTAGGAAGAGAGAATGCACCTTGATCTCAAGTTCAAAACCATTTTAAATAAAATAATAATAAATACAGGTATACCACAGTTAATGAACTAGATATGCTCTTGCATGTTACTTCTTTAACAAAAAATCTGGTACCAGAGGCAGAAATAACAAGGGGAAAGTATGTATGTATGTATGTATGTATGTATGTATTTATTTATTTATTTATTTAATCAATCCATTTATAGTGCACTTATTCCTCAATATGGGGGCTCAGTGTGGCGTACAAATTATTAAAACTGATGCAGATTTAAAACACACAAAATATACGTGTCTGTTATTTGAACCACTCATTTTAAAACAATCTATAGCGCTGAAGTCATTTAAAATTCATTGAAAGATAGGATATAAGCACAGAGATAGGTTCCTCTACCACAAACAATAACATTTCAGAATGTTTCAGCAAACTTTTTGTTCGAAATTAATAATATGCACGTGTGAAATGAAACAACCGGCTCAGATAAACTTTGTGCAAGTAAACAAAAACATTTTGAACCTTCTAGAGACGCCTTGAAGGCTTCTCTCAAAATCCAGCCAGGAACTACTTTTTCTATTACCAGCCTCTAGTTTTCTTATGAAGTCCATTTTGGTAGCTAAACTAAACAGGTTATGCTTTTTTAACATGCTGTGGGTAGCTGGTGAGGCAGGCTTATCTGCTGCAGCTGCTGTTTACTTTGCCTCATGTAAGGGAGTATACAGGAACACACCGTCAGCCCTCCATATCCACAGATTCTGTATCCAACCAACCACAGCTCGAAAATATGCCAAATTTTAAAAAATCCAAAAAACAAGCTTTGGATTTTGCCATTTTATATAAGGGATGCCATTTTACTATACCACTGTACATAATGGGACTTGAGCATCCATGAATTTTGTTTATCCATTGGGTGGGCGGGGGGGTTCCAGGAACCAAACCCTAGCGGATACCAAGGGCCCACTGTAGTAGGATTGGCTAGAGTCAAATCCTGCTCTTCCCTTGCTCAAGCTTTTCTGCACTATTTACTGCAGCGACAAAAACTGTCTATCTCCAGCCCTCTCTCACCATCTTTCCAATGCTGATGCTGATTAAAAACAAACAAACACCTTCCAACTAGAAAGACAAGGAAGGAAAAGGGCAACTGCACTGGCATAAAAAGACTTCGTGTAAAGGAAGCTCACCGTCAAAGGCTTTGTGAACTGATATGTGCCTCAACAAGTACTCCTAAGGTGACAACGAGGAAGAAGATCTTTTCCGTGGTAGTCCTGTCTCTGAAATTTACTCTTCTGGGAGACCCATATATCTTCATCACTGATTGAATCTACTTACAATGTTTGTTTTTAATCAGGCTTTTGTATACTCCTAAACATTTTGGTTTCTGTGCATTTTGATCTATGCTACTGCTTGTTTTTGCTGTTTTTCATGCATATCACTCTGATTACTTTAAGGAGGAAATACGGAATGTAAATGATATCAAAGAAAGAATTGGTTTAAAGATGTATATTAAATGTTACCTATTAAAAAGAAATCCCTTAAAAGATTTTATTTTTCTCTTAATAGAAATTAAACTATTAAGACATTTTAACCAGGGAATGGATTTGTAGTTTTCCTAGTGTAAGGGTGGGCAACTTCCAAGAATAGAGACAGGCACTGTCCCACAGCTCCCCCAGGAACTGAACCCTCCTACTGCCTTGCCTCTGTGCCACTGGCAGGAAAAAAAAAAGGAAATTTGGGGCAGTTAAGGTATTCCCTTCAGAAATAACATGTTGGTTGAAAAGAAAATAGTCTCTCTAGGAAGCTTTCCAAGGATGAAGCATACATTCCCTGCATGCCTTACCTTCAAAGGACATTTTGAGGAGAAGTATCAACTGGGAGATCAGTGTGGTATAATGGTTTGAACATTAGACTATATCTCTGAAGACATGGGTTCACATCTTGCTTTGGCCATGGAAACCCACTGGGAAAGCCACAGTCTCGGCTTCAGAGGATGGCAAAGGCACCCCCCCCCCACATGAATCTTGCCAAGAAAACCCTGTGATAGGGTCACCCAATGTTTGCCCTAGGTCGGAAATGACTGGAAGGCACACATCAACAAAGCATCAACCAGAGTTGAGAGGACAGAACCACATGAAAGAACAGAGCTATGAAATAGCAAGTCACAGAATTCCCCATGGTAACATAGCTAAATTTTTATAGGATTTAACCTATAAAATAATTCTCCATTATTTTATATTATAAAAATTTATTTATTTATATATCAGATCTTAGGAATAGTGAGGTAGTGCATATACTTGACTTAAACTAGCTGTGTAGAAAGTAGTCTTCTTCTAGCAACCACTAAAATGGGATGTACATGAAATATAAGATGGGAAACAGAAGGAAGAAGCAATTCTTACAACAAATTGTTTGGTCAATACTGATGTGTTTGTTAAATTGTGCGGATGTTAAACTGATCCCATACCACATTACAAACCCAGCGTTAAAATGAAGCCCAAAGGGAATTCCTACCAGAATTCAACCTTAATATCAGCTCAATGTGTTTTCAGTCCCCTAGATGAAGAGGTTTAGTGGAACACAAGCTTAAAATCCTTTTCAACAAAGTATTTTTTAGCTAGTGACAGCTGATGGTTCCATGTCAGTGGCACAGTGAATCTACTCTGCATATTCTGGGGGACTAGAGTTTAGTACCTTGGATAGAAAGGTCCTAGATACTCTAAAGGCACCAGATCCCATCTCATCTTGGAAGCTAAGAGGGTCAGCCCTGGTTAGTATTTGGATGGATGACTGCCAATGAATATCAGGTGCTGTAGGCTATATTTCAGAGGAAGGAACTGGCAAAAGCACCTCTGAGTATTCCTTGCATAAGAAAACCATATGAAATTAATGGAGTTGCCCTAAGTTGACAGGCAACCTGAAAGCACACACACACACACACACACACACACCCTGGACAGATGCTTTCAAGTTCATTCTAAAAGCCAGAACAGGTTCACTACCCCACTAACAGGATAAACACCAGCTGCCACTGCATTTAGCCAGGGCAATATACAAAGGCAAAAATAACTCACATAGAAAGCAACTCAATAGCATTATTTTCTCAGAGTTTATCATAGTTCCTAAATAACCTAAAGCCACAATCTGTAAGTACCATCAAAAATTATTGCACCATAGTCCTTCACATAACAGGGCCCAGAAATGCATCAGATGAAGCAGACCCAGACTATGAAAGCTTATGCTACAAAATTCCTTCTCAGCCTCAAAGATGCTACAAGATCCCTTTGCATACTGATACAGACTAGAATCATAGAACTGAAAGAGACCACAAAGATCATTCAGTCCAACAGATGGCCATCCAACCCCTGTTTAAATACTTCCAAAGAAGGAGACTCCACCACAATCTGAGGCAGTGTATTCCACTGCCAGACAGTTATATTTCTGAAAGCTAGGAGAGATTGCAGCAATTTGCTTTTGCCTGATCCTAGCGGGAAGAACAAGATTTGCCTCTTCCTTTTCTCTCCCTTCCCTTGCTGAGTTAATTGAGCTGAAGCTACTTTTTTGCAGCAACTGAAGTAAGCTGTTGACAAACGGAGAACATGGAAGGAGGAGAGAGAAACTGGGACATTTTAAAAGTAGCTGAGAAAGTGGGTTGGCAGAGGATTAAATCAAGACCACCCCTGTCAAATTGGGACAGTTGGAGGAAATGTTATAAAATATTTAGAACTTAAAAGCGGAACAGACATGGATGCTGTTGTTGTGTTCCTTCAAGTAATTTTTGACTTATGGAAAACCTAAGGTGAGTCTTTAACACGGTTTTATTAACAAGATTTGTTTAGGGGAGGCTTGCCTATGCCTTCTTCTGAGGCTGAGAGAACATAACTTGCCCAATGTCACCCAGCAGGTTTCCATGGCCAACAGGGACTTGAACCCTGGTTTCCAGAGTCAGTTCAGTACTCAAACCACTTTACCACACTGGTTTTGCCCCACATATCTACTGGAAATTTTATTTACATAAAGTGTATATGCAATTGTATTAATTTTGTTCAGTGTAGAGTCCTCCTACCAGGCTTATTGGGCTGATTTCAGTTTTTACTGTTACTGATTTTCAGTGAGTCTCATCTTCTGGTTTTTATTTGTGTTTTAAAATCTTGCGCTATTGATGTCTCACTGATTCTTGGAAACAGACTTAGAAGGATTTTACCCTTAAATATAGCCTATAATTTGGAAAAAAAAATGAAATAAAAATGATACAACTTTTAAAAGAAAATTTAAGAGCTCATTGAACCTATTATCTTGAAAAGGGAAGGCTCTAAAGTAGGAGTTTGCCAGCAATTGTCTTCAGAACTGGAATAAGCTCCCAAGTATTTCGTCTTCTATGTAGAGCATAGTTACATGGTTTCAGTTTTCCTTGATTTCCTTGATGAGAGGCTGGCAGTCATGCCAAATTATCTGGTGGGTTCATAATGTGCCTCAACAGTGACTGAAGATGATACCACCAAGCATAGTCTCTTTTCAGGCTCAACGTGGAATTTAAATTAATGTTCCCAAGAGTGAAAGTCTATCTAACCATACCATCTAGCCACTCCAATTACATTTTTTCCTCAGCCCAATCAACATTATATTGCTTAATTTAAATAATATAAACATAATAAGGGGGTTACTTTGGCAGAATTTGACAAGCTACATACATTTTATTTTTGAGGAGAGGCACTTGAGGACTCTCTGTTTCAGAGATGCGAAAGCTTTTCTTGGCAGCCACTGCCGGCTCTATTCTGGATGCGCCAGGCATTCTAGAAAATCAAAAATGCACAGTGACTTCACAAAGGATTCTCTGCATTACACAGTTGTAGCAGCTGAAAATCACTTTAACTGCTGTGGCTCCATCTTACAGAATCCTCAGATCTATAGGGTTTTGAGGTGTTTAGAATTACTTGTTCAAGAGCTACAGTTCAAGCAGTGTTAGAAAGATTTGTCTAACAGTGATGTCTATGTAGCTCACCAACTTCAAATCCCATAGTTCCTTGGATTGGGGCCATGACAATTAAAGCAGTACCCAACTGCTATAATCAAGTAGTGTAGATACAAACAATGTCCAGGGTATCTCTCCCCCCCCCCCCCCGCCTATTTCTTAAGACAGTCTTTGGATAAACTCTGGGTGCCAGGATCCACAATGGTAAAATGTTGGCTGCCAGGGAAAGAGCCTTCTCTCTGGAGATCTGTCTGGCCTCTTCACTGTATATGTTAAGAGAACAGATCTTCCAGCAGATACTTAGTCTTTATTTATTTATTTTTACTTTAATGAGTAAGATTTATTGCTTGCTTTCAGCATCCTACTTTCTTAACATCTTGACACTGAATCAACCGGCTTAGATTTGTTTTGGCTGAGGTTTTATTGACTGTTCTATTTAACGTGTATAAATTGCCCCAAGAGCATTTCCCAGTTTGGCAGTATATAAACTGAACTAATCTACAGAATTGTGACCTGTATACATTAATTTTCCACATACTGCAAACATGTTGCTTTTACCTTGACAACTGTATAGGTGAGTGTATACACCACACACAACTGCCTTGAGATTAAATGAGTGGAAGGCAATACGAAAATACCTATAAATAATGATATGGCTGATCTGTTTAAAATGCTCATCAAATTAAGCATTATTCTAAATTATTCTGAATGTTGTATCACAAAGAAGGGATCTGCCACTGTACTGACTCTTTATATATCACGAAATCTTCCACATGTTTTCCCAAGAGTTAAATTTATACCTGTCCAGAGTCTTATTGTGTTCAATGTGTTAAATATGGGTTGGTTGAATTGTAATTGGTTCAAAACCTGTTGTGAAAATATTGCTATACATTCCAGGTTAAATCCAGCCTAGTGCCATTGCACATTTGATAACACAACAAGTCTGTTTCATTATCTCTTCCTTCTTGCAACCTTCTAGAACAACCAGAAATCTACCACGAGGCATGTTCTAGGCCCCTGAAACAGATTTTGACAGTACATAGGAGCGGTACTATATGGTGTGAAAAATCTCCCTTCCCCATTTCTACTCAGAGAACTGTTTCTGTCAGCAAAATGATAGCATTGGATCCAGGCCTCCAATTTTACGGGTTACAACTGTGTTTTATTTGGTTTTGTACGTATTTTTTTAAAGGAAGGTTAAACAGAAAGAATTTAACCTTGTAATGTTTTAAATGGGGTTTATTTCTGTCAACATTGCAAATACAAATAACAGAATAAAAGTGTGCTAATTCTCTTCAAATCTTGGATTTTTTTAAAAAAAACTTAATTATCATAAGGTAAACAAAGAACACGTTGAAACAGAGCAGAGTTCTAATGAGTTAATGTAAAAGAAAAGCAATTTGCATGAAAACTGGCGGTCTATACCCTGACAGTCATCCATCAAACCAAAAGTCTCTTTAATAAATGCCAATTATAGGGCAAATATGCACAAAACGTGGCTAGCATAAGCCATGGGATCATTTCCTTCCGAGAAAATTAGCGGTGAACAGAACTCCCATGCTGTATAAACTACCAGTCTGCCCTACAGCAAGGATTGCTCCTGATCTGAATACTAAGTACTATTTGTCTTTGTATTTTGTTGTATTTTGCACTCCTAGAAAAGCTTACAAAGACTGAAAATTCTATTCTTAGGACTGCAAAATCCTTCATAATTTGTATGAAAGCCTAACTTAGCTATAAAAGGGAAGGGGGAGTATGATATGCCTATAATGTATACAGTGTCTCTGACTTCCGCTGTAAACGAGTCTTTTTCCTAACTTAATCATACTCAAATTTCACCCTGTTTAAAGATCCTGATTCAAAAATGTTCTCTCATTCGCCACAGTCCACAAATTTATTCCATCTCTTCCTGTGATCCTATATGCTGCATAAATTAAAAAAGAATGGCTTTGAGTAAGACCTGGATTGGACATGTGTAGATTTATTATTGAACTAACTGGAGATGTAACAAACTCCTGCTTGAAGTGTGTGTGTGTGTGTGTGTGTGTGTGTGTGTAAGAGAGAGAAACAATAAGTGATAGAGATATCATTTTGAATCTGATCACTGGAATTTATAACCCTGATATTTCACCTAAAACTGGCAATCATATACAGAGCATTCCATATTTTCTGGAGTGGTGTAGTGGTATTGGACTAAAAAACACACAAGCTTAAACCCATTTAAGCCATGATGTTGGAGCAATCACCCTTTTAATCTAACTTATCCCACAGAATTGCTGAAGGGGAGAAGACATGATATACATTGCTATAAGCTTCATTTGAGCCAGCATGGTATAGTGGTTTGAGTGTTGGCTAGGACTGTGAGAGACCAGGGTTCAAATCCCTGCACCGGCAAGGAAACCCATTGAGCGGCCTTGGTCTAGTCACATTCTTTCAGCCTCAGAGGGAGGCAAGGGCAAACCCCCTATGAACAAATCTTGCCAAGAAGCTCTGGCATAACCTTCCACGCTGTTCCACAGGAACCTTCAACTTCCAAAGCAGATTTTTCAGAGCGCGCCAGGGAGATGGTGGTGGAAAATTTCTCTAGGAACAAGTCTGGATCCAGCCCATCCTTTCTCTCTTTCCCGTTTCTCCCTCACAACAATTTGAGATAAATCAAGACATGTGATAACGACTAGCCCAAGGTGACTCTGTGATCTTCAGTGCTGGGCAAAAATTTTAAAATAGGCCTCTTTGTACAATCCAAGATTTTTTTTTCTGTTATGTACATCACTCATACATCCCTTTATGCCAGGACTAGGCAACTCAGGCTGAGACCAATTTTCCTGTCCCAACACCCACCACCATCAAAATGCTGTATAACAAAATCCAAAATTCGCAAAAGAACAATACCGTTATTGGCCAACCAAAATGTACAAAATTTATCATGTCCAAATACCAGACTTTTCCTCTTCTGTCCTTTGCAAGATGGCAGCAAGTGACTTTGTGACATTTTAAGAGGGACTGCAGAAGAAAACAGAGGTATTTGGGAGTTATATGAGATTCTGGGGTTCTTAGGGGCATGGGGTGTTTTTATACACTTCGGGGGATTTTCTACATGGTTGTGGGGGGAACTGACCAAAAATCACACTGATTTTTTACCTTTTAAAGAATTAGGGGGTTGGGAACTATGGGGGACTGGGACCCAGGACTGCATACAAACATTTCAAACTCATGATGTCTGTGCATTTTCAAAAAGGAAGTCAGAAAGGGAAAGGAAAAAATAGTCTTGTGGCACCTTTACGACTTAGTCTCTTCAAAAATTCCTGGAAAAAAGAGGAGATTCCTAGTATAGATTCATGGCTTATGGACCTTTATGAGAAATGGATAAATAGACAATGTTAGTGAAAGATAAACCATTAGACAACTTTAGAAAACAGTGGTAAGATTTAATCATATATTTTGGTGAGAAATGGGGGGATTCTTTTGTCATAGCTTTCAGAGATTGATCTAGATAATACGGTGTGATATAGCTATTCTGATTTGACCTTTTTTATTCCCCTTTGTTTAATTCCTGTATTTAGTACATTATCTTTGTTTTATTTGTATTTTGTGTAGATTGTTTTCTTTTGTAATAAGTAATAATTGTAAATTACTATGAGAATATAATAAGCTTTCTATGAATGGAAAGAGTCTGGACAAATTGTTCTATCAAAAATGCTTAAGGAAAATATAAGCAGATCAACAAGCTCAAGAGAGTCAGATTCTTTCTTTGCAATCTTATTGGATTGGTCTCCTCAAGATCAGGTGATGAGATACATAAAGGACATATGTAATTGGGCAAATAACATGGGCAAATAACTGTTCAAGTTTGTTTATGTATTTATAGTTAATTATTAATAAAAGCTTTTTAAAAAGATGTAAGCAATTTATTTCATTCCATGCATATGAAGAAGTGGACTGTAGCCCACAAAGCTGGTTAGTCTTAAAGGCGCCTCAAGACTATTTTTACTTTCCTTTTTTTTCCCCTTTAATGTCAGTGATCCACTGCCATCAAGGGACTTCATTCGAGAGCATGGAAATATTACTGTTATGAACTGCAACTCCCAGAATTCCCCAGCAGGTCTGACCATGATCCATGTCAACAGAGGAATTCTGGGAACTGCGGTTCAAAAAGTAACCTTTCTAACTTTGAGAAGAGATTTAAGCCATCAGGTTCCAAAACTGCCTTTCATATGCATCCTGATATGTAGCAAATGTTTAAGTACAGAATGTCACCAGCCTAACATGGTGTGAATACCTAAGAATAAAGAAAGAAAGATGTTTACTACATAAAGCAAATTTCTAAGTAGCAGCAACATCTTGTGCTAGTGCCTAATGACAGAATTAATTTATTTGGGAGCAAGAATCCTGTTTGCTGCGCTTATTACAACACGCAGCCTTAGTCCCAAGTTGACGTCTTACCTAATTGACCTCCCCCACGACATCTCCCATCACCCTGGCAGGCCCATGCTATATTCACTTATTTCCATGTTGCCTGAAATTATGATGAATGATCTGAGCTCCATTCAATTATTGAAAAAGTGCAAAGAAACAGGAACAATGAAACTGGCAAAGTGTTCTGCATTCTTAGGAACAATTTAGGCTAATTAGCATCAACTTCTCCCCCATTCATCATACCCCTTTAGAAATATAAACAAACTGTCAGCTCTAACCTAACAAACAGATCACTGAGCTACTTAACACAAATTATTCTTACATGAAAAGCTCCTTCTCAGGCAATATTCTCCTCTAGGGCATCTGGGAAGCTGAGCTATTAAAATTGAAGACATATGTTTCAGTCAAACTTAACTTCCAGATTGCAAGGATCAGTGTTGTGACAGTTTTCCGTCAGCACACCGATTGCAGGCAGGATGTTGCACACTTAAAACAAAATGATGAAACAATGGAGCTAAATGAGGCTTGTTCACTTAGCATTGTATTAAACAATGTTAATTATCACACTGAGTTTCAAGGTTTCTTCATTCATCATAGGCTTCAGCTTCATAAATGGTTTGTGGTTTACTTGCTGTTACACACAAAGGATTACACAGTGTACACCTAAGAGGTAATCAGAACAAGACAGTAACTAATTGGGGATGAAGAAATTGCAAGAAATCAGGTACCAAGGAATGGATCCACAACTCACATCACAACTATACATTATAGTGCTATACTGCAAAAGTGCCATTTCACTGAAACACTGTCACTCTAAAAACATTTAAAACAGACAGGAGCCAGTATCTCGGAATTACAAAGAAGCCCACTTGAAGGTGGAAATCAAATGTTGCAGCTTGTGCCAGGAATTGCCAAAAAATAGTATGAGACAACAGAAATGCTATTTCTTAAGAAAACAAACAAACCAAGAACTAGCAGCAAATGCCACAACTTAACTGAAACATTTGCTTCATCTGGTGCAGCCCTGTGTTACATATGTAGTGTGTCATTTAGGATCACTTTCCCCCCCACCTCCTGCCCATTCAAGTAAGAGTCTGCATCCCTAGTCAGGCCCATAAGCGTCACACAGGTGTGGAAATTTTCTAAAAGTCACACACACACACACACACACCCCTCTAAATGGAAATTCTTGCCTTTTAAGTTAATTCCATTGGTGCAGTGTTCCCAATCCTGATCAGTCTTCTGTTGTTCTACCTTTTCTGCTGCTTTTAAAATGTCCTGGGTTCTCTCTCCTTGTACCACTTTCCCTTTTTGTCCTTAGCTTACTTCAGTTGCTGAAAACTGAGTTCAAAAATAGTTTAAACTCAGTAGCCAGCAGGGGAGGGGAAAAACCCTGCTCTTCCCTGTAGGATCAGGCAAAAGCAAACTTCTGTAATCTCTCCTAGTCCGTATGTCTTTCCTCATTAACAACCTGTTCCATCTTAACCTTTTCCTTCCTCATTAATAAACGTATCCAGACCACACTCTGCTTGGCCATATGTGTCTGAGTTTCCAACTGTGAAATGTTGGCAGGTATGGCATTGGTATTTATCCCCCCCCCCCTTTTTAAGCACCTGTATAGGGTAGATTTTAAAATGTATCCTCCTGCTCCAAGAACTCTCTTAAAACCTAATGAAAACTCCTGTCTTAGTTATTGTGTAACTCTAGTCTCTGGATATAATCCAACTAGAAATCTTCTTGCAAAATCTGTTAAAATGAGTGGAAATCACAGAAGGTAGTAGTTCATATGTGTCAATGTATTTTGAACTGGAGAACCTCTAGGTAACTTACTTTGTTCCAGAGTTTGTTTAAAATCCCTGTGTGAAAGGGTTTGTGCATGCACGTACAGTACATACTCATTTGTCTTTTTCTCCCCATTCCTGGCCTTATTTATTTTGGTAGAGATATGCCTAAATCCCCAGAGTTAATGCTGTGGCAAAGGAACTACCAAGTAAACGAATGATAATACTTTTCTAAGGGCCAAACCAGATGTGTATGCATTTACTCAGCATGTGCACACCCATCTGAATATAAATTGGACAGGATGGAGAGAATTCATTTTGAACACCAGAGGAAATCTGCAGGTGACAGGAGCAAAACTGGCTCCCTTCCCCTTCTTCACTTATTTAAGCTGTTTGCCCCAACCTAGTTCCCGTACTGAAAGGGAGTCAAGCTAAAGAAAAAAGATCTTCAAGTGAAAGTACAAAAAGATAACAAGAGCGGCGGGGGGGGGGCTTGCACTCTCTCACCCTCCTACCCACAAACTCTCTCACACACAAACATACACAAAGAGTTTGCAGTAATGCCTGAAGTACACTCCCTGGCCCATGCCCTTCCCCAAGCCACCATGCACCAGTTTCATAGAGATCACTCTTTCCTTGTTTCTGCTAACAGCAAAGAAAAAGCAATCTTAATCAGGATCACTGAGGGAGGGGACAGAGAAAGGTTTCTTCATTCATCCTTCAGCAATCTGCACTGAAATCTCTCCAAGTTGGGAGAGGGAATGGAGAGGGGGGGAAAAAAGTCCATAGCCTCCCAGTAGGAAAGAGGCTAAGTGGAGTATGTGTACATATGCAGCCCCCAACTCCAGAACCAGCATCTCCGGGGGCATTCAGGGCCAAAAACCTTGTGTAGTCCTCATTTATAGCCAAACTGGTATGCATGAGTTTAATAAAAATTCATGTCTCCGGTTTGACTCTCGTGTCTCGTGCCCTTATGCATTTCTAAACTCCACTAAAGGAATGCATCTAGGACAGCCCTCCCCAGTCTGGTCCCTTCATAACTGGCTGGACAATACCTTCCTATCATCCTAGCTCTTGCAATGATAACAGCTGTAATTCTACTCATCTGAGTGATGCTAGATTGTGAGAGAATGTTCAGTCTGAAAGGTCAGATAAAAAAGGGTCCAGTCTCGCTGAAACCAGAAGAAACAAGCACATCAGCTATTTGAAGACATATAGGAATCCAGCAGCATATCTGAGATAAAGTACAAAGAAGAAATTTCCAGCATAAGCTTTCATGGAGACAGTCTACTTCACCAGATGGAAGACTTTATCATTTCAGCCATTTGATTCTTTGACTGGTGTTAGCTCCTCTATTCAGTCCACTCCTTAAAAAGGTGTGTAGAAGAGAAAGAGCAAAATCCAACCTTAGAATTTTGGATTTCAACAGAAAATAATCTTGCATTGTCCTGTGAGGCTTTCATTGTTTACTTTGCTTTCTTCTCTAGTAAGATTTATGTGTATTATATATGTATGGATATCTATGCTATATATGTGTGCATGTAAATACATATAGTTATATATGTACATACACATATATAAACATATATATAATTGTAAGATGGTATTTGCTTGAGAATTAAAACACAAAGAAACAATGTTAAATTAAAATAGGGTTTTCAATTTTTTTGAATAACAAATACAGCATCTGCCCATTAAACACCCCTTTCTCAGCAGTCAGGAAGTCAGTTCCTAAAAGGCCACTTGAATAAAGTGGTCTTTACCTGCTGGTTGAAAGATAACAGGAGTTACATTTGGAAGAAATTCCATCAGAGCTTGGAAAAATCCTTCAGCCAACCCAACAGCTAACCCAAGGTCCGAGGTCCGAAGTCAGGTGGTAGCCACTAAGAAAACATTTAAGAAAGGCCTCTGCCTGAAATACTGGGAAACTGACTTTCAGATTCACTATTAACAAGTATGGGCAAGATGAAACCAACACAAAATAATTTACTTTTAAGGAATGTTGCCATCGCTAAAATTTGAGCTTGCAACTTGTGTGGGGTGCTGCTGCTGATGATGAAGAAGGAGGCTGGAAAAATAAAATAGTCAAGACATAAATCCCCTACCTTGGGCAGTGAATCAACAACCATTAGGTTGAATTGGCTCTACATCAAGTTTTTCAATGCATTTACTGCTCTGAAAGATTAGCAACTTTGTGGGTTTTGAGAAACAGCAGTGAAACCACCTGCAAATTTGGGCAAGACCCTTTCCAAGTCTAGGTAGCAGTAAGCCCCACTGAATTCAATGGGATTTTTGTCGTTGTTGTGTGTCTTCATTTCCCACTTATGGTAACCCTATCATGTGTGTTTTTTTGGACTGAGAATGTGCAACACACCCAAGGTCACCCAGTAGGTTTTCATGGACAAGCAGGGAGTCACACTCTCATCTCCAGGGTCATAGTCCAGTGCACAAACCACTACAGCATGCTGGCAGTCAATGGGATTTAGTTTCAGGTAAATGCAACCATGTTGCAGAGGCTAGAGTGGGAATGGATTCAGTAACTGCAGAAAAAGAGTTACACAGATCTGTGATCTGCCAATAGGGAAAAAGAGAAATAAGATCTCCAGAGTAACAAGCAATTCCTCTTACCTGCCAGAAGCCAGCAAATCCCACAGGTTACACATTTCTTGAGTTTGTTTTTGTAAAGGAAGATTTCTCATTTCTGGCTGAGGCAGCAGCTAAGCTGTATAATATAATAGCAAGGGAGTAATAACAACAAAAAATCTGGGCTGGATTTGCATTTAGGCACAGGCAAAAGCGCAGGAGGGAATGGTCTTCCCCAATCCCCTGACCAGTCCTCCCAAACCCCAAAAATGCTACGAAGAAGGTCAAGGGATAAATGGACTGTGCTACAGAACATGGAGATGGGATTCTTGAAAATTAAGTGTATGCAAACAGTTCTGCCCTTCTCCCTTTAACACAGCCTATCCTATTCAGCAGGCAACATGCCTTTGCAGCTTTTCAGGAAAACAGTGGAAGTGGGAAAGTCGGTTTCTATTAGCCCTCTTGTCCATGCCTAATTTTGGCTCCAGTCCACTGATGGTGATGATGATGATGATGACCTTGCAATATTTTAAAACTCTGTAAGAATTATTGTTAAAAATATAAGCTTGCTGATTAAATATTTCTCAGTATCCTCACCATAAAACCTTTACTCCTGGCCACCAGCGTTCAGTTTGTTTTGGAATACCACACTACTCAACAGAAAGAAGATGAGATAAAAAGACAACTTTAAGCTGAAGAAGCAGGCTAAATATCAGCAACAGCTTCCTTGGCAGTAAATTCTATAGAGTGTGAAGTTGTCTGTAAAGGAAGTGGTGAAATCTTTGTCACTTGGGACACTTTAAGCACACATTAGAAATCATGATAATGAGAGTAATCTTGCACAGGCAGAAGCATAATAAACAAGAAGATTATTTCCATCTCAAGTCTTTATGACTGAATAATATCATAAGAACAACTGGCAATATGTGGATAATCAGCAGGATGACGGAAGGCCTGTCCAGATGGGCTTCTTCTCCTCCTTCCAGAAGAGATCAGTGGAAGGGCTTTGCATTAATACTTCAGTTGGATCTCTCCATACAACATCTGGGTGTGAGAAATTTTATAAACTCATTTCACCCTTCTGAATTTTTTGCCCCTCACTGAATTGGCACCAAAGAATATGCTTAGTTTTGACACTAAGTTGTTCTTGTTTCTATGACTTTGCTTGTAATATATGAATATTAAACCTATATTGTCCAAAGAGTTGGTTTGCCCTATAGATACTCTGCATGCAACACGTGTATCAATCAGAGCTGGGAAGTAGAAAGTTACACAAAACTTAATTCTCTGTAACAAGCTGTTGTTTAATTTATTATTTTCAGGAGAAATGTGCTGAGGGAAGAGTACATCCTTTCCCTCACAATGACAAAGAAATGGTCCCCACATTATTTGTTGCAGACTGTCTTCTCTCCATGTTAAGGACAAGCCTCATTTTCTTTCTGCTTTTCTTCTTTATTCTTAAAAAAACTTCCCTCTTTCTTTCCCTCCATTCTTTTAGCCAAAAATCCAGCCCATGAGGCACACATGCGGCTTCTTCAAAAGACTACAGGTATGCTCAGAAACCTCTGAAAAATGCTTATGATGTTATTTTTGGAGCATAAACAGGTATATAAGAGTGCCTTGGAGTTATACCATCAGAATTTGTTGTTATGTGCCATCAGATTGGCTTCAGTTTATGGCAACCCTGTGAATGAAAAGACTCTAAGGCCACTTCCGCACTAGACTATTATAGCGCTATTATTCCAGTTTCAACATACTATGAAATCCTGGGGTTTGCAGCTTAGGGAGGGGCTGGTGCAGAATAATGGCGCTATAACGGTCCAGTGCAGAAATGGTCTAAGAGATCCTGTTATTAACAGCCCCACTCAGGTCTTGCTAACTCAGTTCTGTAGCTTCTTTTACTGAGTCAATCCAACTATAACGTGGTCTTCCTCATTTCCTACAGCTTTCCATAATGCTCAGACATTATCATCTTTTCCAGTGAGTCATCTTGTCTCATGATATTGTTACTGCCCTGGCTAACCCGAGCTTTGGGGGCTATAAAAGATATCTTTTGATATCACTAATTCGGCTTCACATATCCCTTCCACATGCTTGCGAGGCACCCGGACAAGCACGCACACAGGCTCGGCCGATAATCGCCGTAATATTCCGAAACAATACAGGCAGGCCAGAAACAGCCGACTCGCCGCTTTAGGAGACCTCAAGGCAAGTACCTCCATTAGGTATGCAAGCAACTCTCAAAAGGTCCTCTGCCTAGCGCTGGCAGCTTGATAATCGAACTATACAACGCTCAAGTACTCCGCGTTTGCATACCGGCTATCCTATTGACAATTTGGCTGTAACTCAATCATTCAAATTCTGACCTTTCGGAGGCTTTGTCTCCAACTCCAAATTTATTGTTTTCCCCAAAGTCCGACCTAGACTGCGGTCACAATTCTCCTTATAAAAACCCCTGATTTTGAGCGCTTCCTTGGATCGCTCCTGAGTTCCAGACCGCCTTGCTGCCACTTCGCTTGGCAAGCTTCCCCTCAGCTCCACGTGCTGAGATACATCAAACCCCAGCTTCGCTCTCCATTTTCTTCTGGACTTCACGACAGGTTTCGTATCACCCGAACCAACTATCCCTCTGAAAATCCCACTATCTTACTTACACCTTTATTTTCATTAGTTATCTGTGTGCTTGTGTTGCTTACATTGTGTGCCTGTATTTAATAAAGATCATTCATTATTTTCCAACCGGTCTGCTTCTTGGCTTGGCCTGACCCCATAGACACTGGGTTACAAGATTCCGCTAAGTTACCCTGCCTCTCGTTTTGCCAACTAGTGCTCTAAACTAATTTCCCCAATTTGTGTAATTGCAAGGTTATTTAGGTGTCCCTCCCGGGACCCCCAGAATACAGGGTAACAATATGCCCAAGGTACAATAGCTTCAGTTTAGTTTAGTTTAGTTATTTTGGCTTCCAGTGAAAGTTCAGGCCTGATCCAATCGCAGACCCATTTTTTTGTCTTTTGTCTTTTTTGTCTTTTTGGCAGTCCATAGATCACTCCTCTAGCACCACATTTCAAATGAATTCTCTTCCTGTCAGTTTTCTTCAAGCCACTGTGGTGTAGTGGTTTGAGTGTTGCAGTACAACTCTCAGAGACCAGAGTTTGAATCCCCACTCAGCCATGGAAATCCACTGGGTGACCCTGGGTAAGTCACACTCTCTCATCCTCAGACAAGAGCAATGGTAAACCTGCTCTGAAGAAATCTTGCCAAGAAATCCCTGTAATAGGTTTGCATTAGGGTCACCGTAAGTCCGAAACAACTTGAAGGCACATAGCAGCAATAGTTTTTCTTCATTGTCCAGCTTTGACAACCATAATACAAATCTGTAGCAAGATGATCCTGGCTTTGATGTTCAGTGAAACTCATTGGGTGAACCTGAGTCAGTCACTCTTTCCCAGCCTGCCTGACCTCAGAAGGTTGTTGTCCCAATAAAGTGTGGAGGAGGAAATCCACCTTACACTCATGGAAGGATTTTGTTATTAATGTAACAGACACTTTAAGAAATGTTGGGGGAAGTCACTCATGAGTAAGAAGCTCTAAAAGCTCTAGCGGGCTTTTATGTGCTGGAGATGAAGTTTTTCCTGAAGAATATGAATACAATCTCATGGGTCTGTAATTAATCACTCTGTCTGCTTTTAAATTTGCTATACCTTTCCATGAAGAGCTTTTCAGTATTTGGGGAGGCTTATTTGTGTTCATGTGTCTTCACATGAGCCTCTGATTATGGAAACATTAGAGAATTTCTATGGCCTTTTCTAATCATTCTCTGGAGAGTAACAATTCTCATTTCCTTTCTGCTTCCATTACTTGGTGCTTGTTTTTGGTTTTATATGTAGAGATTTCCTAAGGAACTGCTAACAACACATCTGCAGCCTGATCCTAAAAGTACTTCAGTCAAAAGGATGTCCCATTGACTTTCAGTGGACTTAAACCACAATAAGTGCACATGACTATGTACGCTCATGTGCATTGAAATTACTGCTATTGAATTTCAGAGGATTTTCTTCCATGTGAACATGAATAAATGAGTTTGTACTTCACAGGACATTGAAGAGGCCTAACTGTTCTACCCAAATCTAGCTGTATTTAGCACCACAGTGATATATTTTTCCTCAAAACAGAGAAACCATGACATTGAAAAGTGAACAATTCATGGAGCTGAAAATGAAACTATATACACAACTGAACATGAGCAAAAATTTTTTAATCCTTGTGATCTACCAAAAATAGGGATTAAATTAAAATATTCCATCCCTTATCATTTGATTCAGAATATTAGAAGAGTTATTAGAAGAGCAAAACGAACTTAAGAAGAGCTCTGCTGGATTAAAACAATCCCATATGTAGCCCAACATGCATTCCTAAAATAGCAACCTATTGTTGGCCTGTAAGACATGAATGCAAGTGCACCCTCCATCTTAAATTTTTCCAAGAACTGATTTATAGAGGCACAACTGATTTATAGAGTCATAGTGCTTCTAATACTGGGGATGAAAGATATAGCTATCTTTACCAGATGACCTAATTTCCACAAATTATCTACTCTCTTTTTAAAGTTATCTACATGGGTGGCTATCATTAACTATTATGGTAGTGATTTTCACACTTTAACTATACGGTGTGGGAAGAAGTTGAACTAGCTGTCTTGACCATTCAGTTTCACTGGATGATTTCAGGTTCTAGTACTATGGAAGAAGGAGAAGAAGTTCTTCCATTCCAAGTTCTCTTTAATTTTGATAAAGACAATATCACTAATGTTGAAGAAATCTAAATTCTGGGAAAAACTGTTGTTAATAGGAGTGAAATTTGACATTAAATTTTAAAACATTCCCCTAGCCACTGAAATTTTGTATTTTGGCTTCTGAGTGCTAGTGTCATGCTTCAACACCTACAAAAACCTGGAATTCATCCCTTATATTCAGAAGAACCAAATATTGGAAATCGTAGATCTGGGCATCCAACTTTGAGACTAGGGTAAATATTTATATAAATTCAAAATACTGAAATATTTGCTTATTCACAACAGCTGGTAATTAATTTATCAAATTAACTCATTAGATTATTAATTCACTAATTTATTTCCAAGCAATTTCACCTAATACTGAAGTTAGTGAGTTACATCATTAGAATTTATTAGGGTGCATATCCCTCTCTCTGGCACATTCAGAAAAGGAAAAAAGCCTATGGCCTAAGAAGAAATCTTAGGGTTGAAGGAAACAAATCACATGGCTCTGTTGTTAGACTAATTTGTGTGATTTCTTTGAGAAGATAGCAATGAGGAAGAGCAAGAGAACTTTTTGCAGGCCAAGTCAGACACCCAGGCTTGTGGAACAGAAAACTGACAAAGTTATGTGGTATAATACATAATTATTACATAATATTATTTGGGGACATTCAGAAAGTCTGAAAGGCAGGTGCCTTCCCTGATGGTCCTGTATGAAAGGAAAGCAGAGTCCTTCTGTGGAGTGGGAGTACAACTCTCTTCAGTAACTTACTCTCCTTATTCATTATATTCTGTCTGGTTTCCATTGCATTATTATGGTAGATTGTACAATTATTAAAAGTCAACGTGGTGTAGTGGTTTGAGCATTGGACTATGACTCCATAGCCCAGAGTTCAAATCCCTGCTCAGCCAAGCCACATAAACCCATTGGGTGACCTTGGAAAAATCACAATCTCTCAGCTTCAAAGGAAAGTAAAGACAAGCCTCCTCTAAACAAATCTTGCCAAGAAAATGCTGTGATTGGTTCATCTTGGGTACACCATAAGTCAGAAATGACTTGAAGGCACACAACAACAATTATCTGGGCTGAGTTGCAATGAACCTCTTTGCAAACTTGTGTATATTACACAGTAACACATTCTTGGATAATTATGTGAAACATTTTCCCAAACACAACCCTACTTTCTTTCTTCCTCCCTCTCTTTCTGCACACTTCCCATTCTGCTTTCTACCCACATCACTCCTTCTTATCCATCTCCTTTTAATTGTTCAGTCAAGGTAAAATAGGTGCAGAGAAGAATGGGCATGCTGGATATCGAATCATTAAAACTGCAAGCTTCATAAGTTGTGTTTGGAATCCCTGGCTCCATCCTGCACACAAAACTTGTATATTACCACTGAACTTTGCAGACCTTACTTCTTGACTGAGAGTGGGGAGACAGAAAAGATATTTTAAAAAATAAGCTGATAAAATATTGTACATATGCTTAGACACTCTCAAAAATTCCAAATTAAGAATTCTCCACTATTGATTCACTGGTCAATGCTTGCAAATATTACTCCTTATTACCCTTTAGCAAATATTACTCCTTATTACCCTTTAGTCAGTGGGATTAGAAAGAAAAGACAGGTGCAAATAAGAGGCAAACTGAATTGAAAAGGTTGTTAGATGAAATTGCAAGCTTTCTTATCATGGGCATTATAGCCCACATGGGGAAAAAAATTCAAGGCTAAAGGAAGGCAACTCTAAAGGATAAAAAAGACCTTATGAAAAAACAAAATCACAGAATCACAGAGTTGGAAGGGACCACAAAAGCCCATCCAGTCCAACCCTCTGCTATGCAGGAACACACAAAGTAAGCACTCCCAACAGATGGCCATCCAACCTCTGTTTAAAAACCTCCAAAGAAGGGGACTCTACCACACTCTGAGACAATGGAGTGTCGAAAAGCTGTTACTGTCAAGAAGTTCTTCCTAATGTTTAGGTGGAATCTTTTTTTCCCCCTGTAGTTTGAATCCATTACTCCATATCCTAGTCTTTACAGGAGCAGAAAGCAGGTTTGCTCCATTTTCCATATGTCATCCTTCAGACATTTAAACATGGTTATCATGTTACCTCTTAACCTTCTTTCTTCCAGGCTAAACATACCCAGCTCCCTAAGCTGCTCCTTACAGGGCACGATTTCCAGACATCTTACCATTTTGATCGCCCTCTCCTAGACACACTCCAGCTTGCCAATATCATTCTTGAATTGGTGCCCAGAACTGGATACAAAGCAGAACAGAGTGATACTAATACTAGACACCATATTCCTATTGATGCAGCCTAGAATTGCATTGGTTTTCTTAGCTGTCATATCACACTGTTCACTTTTGTTCAGATTCTGGTGTCCTTAAAATGAAGAGTGACAATCTTGACACCATCCCCCATAAATCCCATGGCCTAATGCAGCACTAACCATCTAAATGAAGAATGAATTAATTATCAAATTAATTTTCAAATTTTCAGACCACTATCTTTTTTCACTATATGCCTATTTCGTATTTCTCCTTTGCTTTCATTTTCTGTACTCATTTGCAATACTTTTAACGCACAGGAAAATTTATATTCAAGCACATTTCCTAAAATTTTCATTTTAATGTAGCCTACTTTACTTCATCCAGAACACTTAGTGTTACATTTAACTTGTACTATATGAATTCAACAAAGTTTTTAAAAAAATTTTATAGTAGACTGTCTATCATTTCAGCTTTGGTTATCCAAGCAATATTGTTCAAGGGCTAATGTGCACAGTACTGTTTTCTTAAGGCACAAAACATATGGCTTAAATAAAATTCCATTCTCTTTCTAGAGGAATGATAATTCTGCATTAACTGAGCATTAACAGCTAAATATATGTTATGTTCAGTGACTCATTTAATGACTGTGATATGCACAGCAAGGTGTACAACCTCCAACATTTTCCAAGTGACAGCTGGGATGCACATGGAAAACCAACATCAGAGTGCAGTCAAGATGGCAAACATTAATGCAGAAGAATGCATAAGCTAGGAGGGGCTGCAGTAATTTGCTTTTTCCTGAATCTACAGGGAAGGACAAGATTCTACCACCCCTGTCCTCTAATCCCTGATGAGTTAACTGAATTCAAACTACTTTTGCACTTTGAACTCAGTTTGCGGTAACTGAAGTAAGCCAGGAAAAAGGCGGAAGTTGGCAGAAGGACAGAGAAACTGGGACATTTTAAAATTGGTTGAAAATGTGGGATAACAGAGAATTAATTGGAACTGTCCCTGCCAAATTGGGCCAGTTGGAGGGTGTGAGTGGGCAACCTAGCAATGCCAATCTGCCTTTTCTTCTGAGTTTGTATTGCATCCCTTTCATTGGAACAAGCTAGTCACACATTCCACTAAATCTTACATAACACATTTGTTCCCATCTCTCTCCTCTACAAACTGCATTCATCCCCACATTTTGACCAATTTGTGCCAGAGGTTAGACAACAGGTCATCAAATGCCCCAAGCCAGCAGAGCCACTGACTACGCTAGCTGTGGGATTCTGGCAGTAGTGTCCAAAAAGAGACAAGTTTTCCAAGGTCTGACATTGGGGTAATTTCACTAAAAATAATAATGATCCCTATAAGAGTAGATTTTTACCCTTTTGTCTGAAAGAATGAAAGCTGAGATTCATTGTGTGGGGAAAGTTAAGTTAAAAAGTAGGCACTGGCCCAAGGAGACAAATGGAGATTTGAAACTAACTCTTCTGACCCAGTACTTTTGACTACTACAGCACATTCATTCTGGTTTGATGGTGGATGGAGGAAAGAGAGAAGTAAAAGATGCAAAAACGACTGTAGCAGTTAGCATTCTCAGCAGAAGACAAGTTAAGTGTTACAGGCATGGGAAAAAAATGTTTGTTGCTGAAATATGCAATACAATAAGAATTTTGTTCTTGTCATTTCTCATACCCGCTGAAAAATTCAGTTGTTTGCTTGTCTTGCTACACGATAATGAAATAAACTGCAATAACATTATGATGACAAACATTCCCAGGGTTTGTATGCTTCTGATTATAATGATATTTATCATTTTCTTTTTAGAGAAAATGGTAACAAAAAACTTTAATGCGTAAAAGAAGATCTGGAAGGACATATTGGCAAAGCATGTTAAAATCATATTAAGTACCCCTTTGAAACTATGTCAAAGGGAGAAACAGTACAATTAAGATCAGTCTATCTAAATTCCAAGTGCTTTAAACAATAGAGAAAAGACAAAACAGAAGTTTTTTGAGAATATGTGGGGCCAAAGAGTAGCGGGAGAGGGGAAAAATACACCTTATCCAAGTCTGGAGATTTCAGGGGAAAAGTTGGCCATTATAGTGAGAAGAGCTGCAGGAAAGGAGATTCCACCTGAACCTCAGGAAGAACTTCCTGACAATCAGGGCTGTCCGGCAGTGGAATAGGCTGCCTCGGAGTGTGGTGGAGTCTCCTTCCTTGGAGGTTTTTAAGCAGAGGCTGGATGGCCATCTGTCGGGAGTGCTTTGAGGGTGTTCCTGCATGGCAGGGGGTTGGACTGGATGGCCCGTGTGGTCTCTTCCAACTCTACATTTCTATGATTCCATGATTCTATAAGAACAATTAAGCGACAATAGCTGTAGAGCATGCTTCAATACATTGATTCATTATGTCCCTGTACCCACTGTCTAGATGTTGCAAGTTTTGACGGAACAAGTATAAAGCAGTACTGAAGCACAATGATCAACATTCTAAACAGTTATTGGTCCTTTCCTTGAACACAAGGTGTGTGCCTATGCAATTACATCAGACCTTAGAAAACTTATTTTTGGGGGGACTCCAACTCCCAGAATCCCTCAACCAAGATAGCCAAATTCTGAATGAAACAAGGGCTTAAATCTGAGATACAGAGAAGTTTCTGCCATGTGAGAGTATGTTCTCTGTGTTATATGTCCCAAAATTATTTGGACATAAGCAACAAGAACAAAGAACCACTGCAATAACCAGAGACATTGATCCAAAAGATAATGAGAGACCATGCTGCTGAGAGGATGTGCATAGCATATGAATGTCTATGAACACAGCAAACATACATACACAGTGTACTGGTATGTCTAGCAATAGGGGAGGGTAATTCATTACTTTGTAATGGTAGAATTGGTAGAAAAAGCCCCAGTGTGGGTCAGTGCAATATCAGAAAACCAGGAAATTTAATTTCAAAATTAAAACAGAACCTTTTCATCAATGACTCATAAAACTGTATGAATCATGGGGTGGGCAACATGCCATCTGAAGGTTACATGCAGTCATTTTACTCATACTGTGGCCTCTACAGAACTTCTGCTATCCTCATTCTAAAAATTGCAGTGGCTTCCTCCATTGTTTTCTTGTTGATTCTGGAAGAGAAACTCCACCTTGCAGGGCTCCCTGCATTTTAGGGTTGTGTAGAAAAGTGCTGCAGCTACCACCAAATTTCAGTAGCATATCAGCGACAAAAGGAAATCCAGCAGCAATCCAATTCCTAGTGATACCCAAGGGTACTTTCTGTCCTCTGGCCTCAAGAAGTTGTCCTCACCTGATATATGGGATACATCTGTGTGGGTGGCAGCCCATGTTACAAGTCTGTACTGCCCTCCCATTATATTTGCACCCTGTGAATACACAAGTATGGCATACCTATGTGCACATGCGCGCAGACACACACCCTTTAAGATGAAATAAATGGATGGATTGCACAATTATGAAAGCAAAGCAAATTAGGAGGTGCATTCTATTCTCTGTAGCAGAACAGGAAGGGAGGAAAACATTAAAATCTTCAATCAAAATACTTCAGGTTAAGAGAGAGCAATTATTCCTATACTGTGCTGAGTTATGGCTTGCTAAAGAGCTGGAAAGTAATTTCAAGAAATTGATCAACACTCAAAGAAAAAACACAGTAGTCCACTGCATGACAAAGCTAGAATACTGGACTTCTCGTGGCAAGTCCCCTGAGTCACTCATATTTTGGGGTGACACCAGGGGCTTATATTTTGGAAAATATACACCCGAATTCATGCTAAGTCTGTAACATTGGCAAATCACCACAGATAATGAACAGCTATGACTGCTGAAAATTGAAAGTATATATTTGGCAGTCATGTGTTAGAAAAGTGCACACAATTCACAAAAAGCCATCTGTGTGTCAACCACATCCCATGTAAAGACTGAAAAACCATGTAGAAAGTCCAGCTATATAAACTAGGTTCTAATGAGCAATATATCTAGATTGAAAAGGGGAAAAGCCTTGTACATTGTTTCTCCTTTAGATTTCAAATGTGTTTGTGTCTTTATCTTAGAATGATAGCATTTTAGGAAATTCCAGTGTCAAACCAAGAATCTTGAGACCAGGGGACATGGCGGCACAAGGGAGCAATTGCCCCAGCCCTTCCACATGGAGGGAGCCACATCAACATTGGCATTGCTGTACGGTTGCAAAGCCATTTTTTTTCAGAATTCAGCTAACTTGAGCACCACAAACAAAATGGAAAAAAAATCACTAAATAAACTTGACTTGTGGCAGTGTCCTTTTGATACAACGTCATGAGCACGATGGCAATAATCACAGAGACAGAAAACAAGAGCAGCCCAGGCTAAACCTTACTCAGACATTTGTTTGTTATTATATTTACATGTCTCCTTTTTCTTTTCAGGGACTCTACGAAGGCTTACAAATACTGCTCTTCCTCCTCATTTCACCTTCAGAACAACCATGTGAGGAAGTTAGGCTAATAATCAATGACTGGCCCAAAATCATCTAGTGAGCTTCATGGCTGTGTGGAGACTAGAACTTGGATTTCCTGAGTCCCAAATCAACAGTCTTGCCCTACACTGTCTGTAAGGAAGGGACCTCAAATGCACATTCTGCCTCAGACCTCTCAGTTTCTTTAAAAGGCCCTGCATAAGTTGAAAGAAGTGGGATAGGAAAATGGTCTCACCTGTTAAGTTTCAGTTCAATATTATTCAGAGGCATATCCTGCAGGAACACCTGCAGTCGTAAATAATGTTTCAGCTGCTAGAGAAACAACTAGATAGTATAAACTGAACAAAAACATATCATACATATGTTATTTCAGGCCCACATACTTCTCCAAAAATGCTGTAAGTGTCAAAGACTTCACTTGCAAGGTAAAATAAGCAAATTCTGGCAGTAACATAAACTGTTCGAATAATCACTCGGGGCTATGCTCTTGTTGCTCCAGTTGATACCACTGGAAGGTTTTAAAAAATGTCTGACTCTAAAAATGCATGCCACTTCACAAATACACACTGCATTAATCATCCGTATTAGTGGCATTCAAAACATTTCTAAAATATTCAGTCTTTTAGGTAATCTTACCTATGATCTGACATTGCTTTTGGAGTCATGCTCTCATTATGTGAAACTTATAAATGTGATACATTTCAAAGTCACAAGAACATATCCTTCTCATAAAAAAAGAGCATGGTCTCATTTTCAAAGTTAAGAATTAATATGTACAGTGAGAGGCTACAGCTGTAAAGAATTTTCCTTTCAAAAAACACATTAAATTTATCCCAGAACACTATGAAATCAAAGTGTGTCAAGTGTGATTTGCAAACAGTAAAGCTGGAGTAACCATACTTGGCCTCACTGGCACAGTTCCACCATGCCTAGACCCAGAGGCAGTGAAAGGTCCTCCCTTCCATCCCAAGTGCCACTGCCCTGGCCTCAGAGGAAGAAAAAAAGAGGTAGGCACAGCTATATCATGCCTAGGCCCGGAGGCAGTGAAAGGCTCCCCCTCCATCGCAACTGTTACTGCTCTGGCCTCAGAGAGAGAAGAGGCAGTATTTGCTGGACTTAGGCCATTTCCGCACGAGTCTGTTATAGCGCGATGATTGCACTTTCAACCTCCTATGGAATCCTGGGGTTTGCAGTTTCGGGAGGGGCCAGATGGCCCCTCCCGAAACTGCAAACCCCAGGATTCCATAGGAGGTTGAAAGTGCAATCATCGCGCTATAACAGACTCGTGCGGAAATGGCCTTAATCCACTCCCACACTGCCATTCCCTTTTGTCCTTTTGTGTCATGTCATAATCAGACTGTAAGCCTGAGGCAGGAAATTGTTCTGTTGTTCTTTTACTTGTGAAGTAAAGCACTATGTACAATGATGGTGCAATAATAATAATTATAACAACAACAAAAATGTAATAATATAATCATCATCAAGGGATACAAAATATACATAAATTCTAGCTGAATTCAGTCCTTCAGCCCTTTTGCATTTCCAAGTGATATAAGCCAATCACACTAAATCAGCAGAAGTCAAGGCACAATAAGTACATCCAATAATAGGTGGAAACTGAAATTCATTGAACACAACCAAAACATTGTGCCTATTTGACAGTTCTTCTCTGAGGGAAAACTTGGTATTAAAAATAATACTAAGCATACCATAAAAACAGTACTTTTTATCCATCCACTCCCTCCTCTGCTTGCAGCAGGCTTCCTGTTCGTTTGCAATATTCAAGTTTCATAGGGTTTGTACAAAATAGTCATTGAACAATTTTGTTGGTTAGAAAATGTTGCCAGTCTACATGAAGCCATGTTGTCAGAAATAACACAAAACATTAGGCCAAACTGCAGAGTACCATTTAAAGACTGGCATTTATAGAATTTCTCAACCTCACTGTTTTTGAAAAGAACCATTTTCTGATCAGGATGATTATATACATTTTACTAATCTGAATCTGTGTGTGATTGTGTGTGTTCTTTGCAGGGAGTGTTACAATTTTATTGAAAATCATAGTTTGGACTGTTAGTATGTTCTTTGTAGCCAGTCCTATGCATGTTTATTGAGAAGTAAGTCTATGTTTGTGCAGTGCGAGTTATAGCTAAACAAAATTCAAACAGAATTGCAGGTGCTTAGATGGAAAGAGACAGAGAGCACTACCAAGATACAATACAAAGAAGTGTTCAGGGAGGTAAGAAACAGATCTGTTGGAATTTATTTTTTTGTGGGATGCCAATCCACACCTTTCTCCACTAGCACAGCGTGTAGGAGTGCAACCTTAGATCATATCAGGGACCATTTAGCTTCAGCCAAACAGCATGTTCTGTCAGCACCAAATCAACTTAAGTGTGGAATATCCTTCTTCTATCAAATGCAAGTTAGTCCTGGTGTTTGATTTCAGCATGAAGGATATTTATTCACATGTTTTGTTTTGTTTTCCTTTGTTTTATTTAAAGCTCCAAATTCCTTTGTTAGGACAGATTCAGAAATCTTAACTATGCATTACTACTTCTGGGATCAGTGCAAAACACTCTCTTGAACCAAAATATTGATTTTTTTTTATAAGCAACATTTGTTCTTAAAAGCAATATTTTACAAAGAATAGCACTGATAACTATTTTATCTATATTGTTTCGAAAAACAGCATCATCCACAGAGAAAAGGAAAGTATCAGAGTATTTGGGGGAACTCTGGGGTTTCCACAAGCCTTTAGACACACACACACACACACACACACACACACTCTAAGCTCTGAAAACAGCACATTATGAACTGAACATCCTCAGAGTTCACAGAATGCTGATTCATTAAGCAGAAAAAGAGAAAAAATGGAATACTTTGGGATGAGGCACTAAAGAAGAGCACCGCTGAATTTTTTTGCTTTAGCTCTGACTTATATAAAATGATAACTAAACTGATTATAAAGATATAAAAGACAGTATCTTCAGAAGAAGACAATTCACCTGCAGGACAGAGCAAGGGAAGTCACTTTCATAGAATCATAGAATCATAGAAATGTAGAGTTGGAAGAGACCACACGGGCCATCCAGTCCAACCCCCTGCCATGCAGGAACACCCTCAAAGCACTCCCGACAGATGGCCATCCAGCCTCTGCTTAAAAACCTCCAAAGAAGGAGACTCCACCACACTCCGAGGCAGCATATTCCACTGCCGGACAGCCCTGACTGTCAGGAAGTTCTTCCTGAGGTTCCTTTCACAAAGGACTTTACAAAGGACTTTTAAAAGGACTCAGACTACACAGTGTCTGTTAAATAATTTGTAAAGTTTTAGTTCCTCTTTTTGGAAAAAAAAACCATCTGAAAAAGAAAATTCTCTAAAATCTGGGGCTGGGAATTTCCCTCAAAATGCTCTCCAAATGTTTCTTTCTTTTTTTTTATCCCTAAAAGGTAGTGAGAAAAACTAACATGAGCACGATACAGCAATCCACTTTGCAACAGGACCATTCTTATATCTTTGATGTTCCCAAAACTAACACTGGCAAAACTTACTTTGAACATATTGTTTCCAACTCTGTCATGGAATTATACTTCCTCCAGACAAACCTTGAGCACCATACAAAACAATGACATTCACATTAGGTATCCACAAATATCATTATAACCTTGCTAGGCAGCAAAATTTGCAATACAGAGGAAACATACCAAATCCAAAAACCAAAGCCTTAATACAAAATAAAATAATGATTTAAACTGAATGAACAGCAGCAAGAGAAAACCTCTGGAGATATTGCTAAATTTAATCTAATCTTTGTTTCATTACTGCTTATTCAAGAATACAAAAAGATGGTGAAAAGGCATTTTCAGCACTTAAAACATTTACAACTTACTATAACATATAGTTATAGAATGAATATTACTTATAATGTTCATATGTAAGATTAGCAGCTATTAAGGAGAGCCAGCACAGTGTAGTGGATTGACCATTGGACTACGACCCAGGTGACAGGGGTTCAATTCTGCTTTTGGCCACGGGAAACCATTTGGTGACCTTGGGTGCATCACACACTCTCAGCCCCAGAAAACCCTGCGATAGGTTCACCTTAGGATTGCCGTAAGTCTGAAATGACTTGAAGGCACACAACAACAACAAAAACAACAATTGTAAAGCACATCTTAACATAAAATCTATGCAAGTTTAATTCTTGTTTGTTAACAAAAGCTTGGTGTGCAACTCACATAGGTTCTATTATGCAACAACATACAAACTATTTTAGTGACAAGCAAAACAAGCTACAAACTATGGGTTGGAAAGATGACTTTTCAAAAACCTAAAACACCATCTATCAGTTGTTGAGCTTGGTATAGATTTGGAGAATTCATAACCTCACATATACTGCGTATAAGTCAAGGCCTCTCTTCAGAGTTGTAGAACAATACAATAA
Source organism: Cyclura pinguis (assembly GCA_030412105.1). Taxonomy (NCBI): domain Eukaryota; kingdom Metazoa; phylum Chordata; class Lepidosauria; order Squamata; family Iguanidae; genus Cyclura; species Cyclura pinguis. Next base: position 345,008,877 of record CM059599.1, read on the forward strand.
AAATGTTTGTAAAAGTTGTTTGTAGAAAAACAGAACATTTGTAGATCTGGGAAAAAACCCCTCTGAGAACATATAGGCTCTGGCACTGATATCTGACACAGAAGCAACCATCTTGTTCATATCCCTAAGTGAAGAAGCTTAATATGACAGAGCTATGGGGGGGGGGGCAGAACTGGGCAAAGTGCAGTCAATGGACATGTGGCCCTTCAGGGATTTTTATGTGGCCTGTCCAGGATTTGAAAAAGGCTCCTCAAAACACTTTCTAAAGAACATGAGCGCAGAGACTATTCATGTTTTTGGAACAGACAGGCTATTTTAGGTCCAAGACAGCCTTTTTTAAAAAAACCAGGAACTGAATACAAAATGACTTCCTGAAATGTCTGGGAGAGGGTCAAAAATGTGGTGAAAATATGCCTACACCCCCTGGAGTGGAGAGGTATTGGGGACAAAAATTTGCATTTTTGTGAAGAGGTACAGCCCTTCAAGGTTTCCTGAGTAGCCAATGTGCCCCCTGACCTCTGTCATTTTGCCACCCCTGTTTTAAAAGCTTTGGACATTAAGGATTGGGTTCTGCTCAGGTCAGGGGTGAGCAATTTGTAGCCTTCCAGATGCGGCCAGGTTTTAATTCCCATGAGCTCTCAACAGCAGTTAAGTTGACTAGGGCTGATGGGACTTGCAGACCATCAGAACTGAACGGCTGCCCACCCCTGCGCTAGGAATTATCCTGAGTCAGACTACTGAATGACCACACTCAGCTGATTGGTCATGACGATATGTTGTTAAAAATATTACTCACAGAGACTGAAACATACGCATGCCTCATATAAATACAAATTTGCAGAAAGTTATCAATTTAAAGTACAATCCTATAGTCCCCATGATGCTGGCTGGAGTGCCATTGAATACCAGATTGTAACACTGTCACATAATCAGTGTATGATGTGGAAATAGTTCCTGTGTCAGCTGAGGATCAAAACTTATGACCAAAACCTCCCTCAGATTTGGGCCCTGGCCCTGACAACAGTATAACAGAAGGAATGGGCAATTGTAATGAGTCTGGAGGCCAATTTTATGCTTCCATGGATTGCTTGGACTGCTAAATTTGCCCCCCTCCAAACTCTACATCTTAAGGTCATTTCTGGTTTTGAAATGCAGTTTAAAAATAAAACAGGTTGTAGGGGAGAAGGGGAGCTAGACTAGGGAGTTATTGGTGAGGTGGATGAAAAGTGGGGTTTTCAAAAATGCATACAGCTGTTTCCTTCTTTCCAAGGCTCAAAACAGTGATTGGTGAAGAGGAGGAGTAAAACAATTAACACGATTTTTTTCCTAAAGGTTTAAAAGTTTAATTTAGTACTATAAAATAAATGTTAAAGCTATTTTCAAATTAATTGCAAAATATGCTCCTTTTGATCATAAACGAAGCTTTGTACCTCATTAACCATTAACATGTTAACCCTTTCCCACTAACTTTCATGTCTGCTGTCTGCTACTTTGTTATTTAAACATAAGTTATAGAACTTCTTTGGACTTCTTTAAGTCTTACTGAAATCAGTTGGATATACTTAAAATTGAACACAGGATTGTTCTTTTTGTTCAGAGAAGTGAAATATACAAAATTAATTGGAGAAATGAAATATAAATTATTTATTACCAGTGCTATGAAAACCTTATTGAAATCTTTTACCAATAGGAAGAGGAGGGGGAAAAAGTTTATATGACATGGCAAATTTGCATTCAAATTCAAGTGACTTCAAAAATCTGTTTCTCATTTAACCTTCCAGCCAGAAACATTATTTTCATATGTAAACAACTGTTGCATAACCAGAACTTTCCTAGAATATAGATTGTTGCAAAAAAAAAAAAATCTACAAAATGTTACAAATGCTATTTAACAAAGTGGCATGTTGCAAAGACAAATCATTGATTAGTTTCTGCACCCCAACAGTCTCACTTATAAGGAAAGATTTTAAGGAAAATTTAATCTGGTGTCCAAATATAACATTACTTTAAACATGAGGTCATCTAAACATCTGTCTCCAATATATCCATAGGGATTTAAATCAAAAGTCTGCTAAACATGTACAATCATTTAGAAAATAAATAACAGAACAAATTTAGTCTTGATTATGATTATCATGCATTTTAAGAGGAAACATTTATTCTAATAAGAAAAGTCTGAATTTAAAGTTTATTGACATTAAACTAAAATAGTTTCATACCAAGAATATGACATTGATTTATATTTACTCTTACTTTGAATAATATCCACTGTTTGATACTTGAGGAACAATCTGTTCTTGGACAATTTTAATATGTGGGAGGAAGGCTGTGTTAATGTTATATAATAGTGAAGCAGTCATTCATTCACTTAGACCAGTGATTATTAACCTTTTCTTTATCAAGGACCAGCATTAAATATCTTTTGTTGCCATGGCCCACCAAGACTAATCTTAAGATTTGAAACCCTAAAGTGCATCAAGTATTTAAAGTTTCTCAACAAAAGTCTTCAAATTTGGAGAGAAGGGAGAAATAAGTAAGTGCACCCACTCCTACTATAATTTTTTTTTATTGGATTGATTCCATACAAATTTGTCTTTCTTTTTTAACTGTAAAAGCTCATAACATTCTTCCTAGCCTTCATGGACCCCCCACAGACCAAAGGTTAAGAATGCTGACTTAGAGCTTACGAGTAAAATGCCAATGCCATATTTAATGATGGGAGACAGATTTAGGATGGGGTAGAGATACCCCTGCACTGTAAGCAGCAGTAGGATGCCAGAGTATTTCAGGGACAGCCTGGGAACCTATTTGGATTCATTGGATCCTAAGCCGTCTTCTTTCCACATGAGGCCGCAGGATGGGACCTCTTAGCTAATGAGAGTAAGCCTGGCATAGATAGTTCTCTCCATTCATTTCAACAGGTGGGAAACTTTTTAAAACTAAGAAGATCTGGAAGGAAAATCAGCAGCCTCATGCCCCTGCTCCCTCACACTTCACATTTGCTCACTTTTGAACTAGCAGGGTTTGGGACGTTGTGCTGACTCAACGCCAAATGTCCTCTCCAACCCCATTTAGGATTGTTTTTTCCATTAATAAAGGTTGAACACTTAAACAACTATAATAATTTCTGTCAGTTAGCTAATTCTGTAGTACATGGAGTCATTCTACACTTGGCAACTATTCATACTATACAATTATAGTGCCCTTATTCCACCATAACAGCCAAGGTTCCAACCTATGGAATTTAGGGAGTGGGTACGTTATGAAGCAGCATTTAGTATTCTCAGCCAGAGCACTCCAGGGACTCACCAAACTACAAAGCTCAGATTTCTACAGGCTGGGACTACGGCAATTAAAGTGGAAAAACAGTGAAATAATTACCTAATGTAAATAGGTCCCAGTACAATCCTGCTTATTTCTCCTGACAAAATCAGTGGGTCATAAGAGTTAAAAAAAATACACAACACACTTCCAGCAGCACCAGTAGCCCTATCTCAACTTCCTTCTCTCTTCTACCACACTATACAGACCAGAGATGAGCAAATGTGGCCCAGTAGATGTGTAGATGTTAATGGACTGCAACTTCAACTGCACCAGTGATTGGGTTGACTGCTGCTGTGTGCCTTCAATTTCTGACTTAGGGCGAGCCTAAGGCAAACCTATTGTGGGGTTTTCTGAGGCTGTGTGTGTGTGACACATCCAAGGTCATCCAGTGGGTTTCCATGGCTGAGTGGGGAATCAAACCCTGGTCTCCAGGATTGTAGTCTAATGTTCCAACCACTATACCACACTGGCTCTCTTAGATACACTAGTTATGATATCATTCACACAAATTTCCTTATCAGGCAATGATATGGATTAGAAAACTACAAAGTCTTCTCAAAATGATCTTACTGTAGTAACATAACACCATGAACATACCCAATATCATCTGACTTTCTTGGTTAACACTTGAGCTAGAAATCACCAGAAGCACCAGGGATCTTTGCATAAGGTAAAGGAAAAAATCCAATAGCATCTGGGAGGCTGCCAGTTCCCACCTCTGCTCAATTCACCCTGTAGCTGCTGCCATAGCATTATTTAGGAACACTTTTTGAACCATGAACCATCAATAGACTGTTATAGCATTATCCTTGTGGCTGCAGTACCAGCATTTAACCACTGTGCCACTAGGGCTCCCTATATAAGACACACATGATCTGCTACCACTCTTCCCCATGGAATAACGGAATAATTATCTTAGGACCATGGTACGAAACTAAAGTGATGGGCAAATTTTGCCTCTGCAACTAGACACACTTACTGATTTCTGGGCTGAAAACAGGCTGAAAATCTGTCCCTGAAGCAATTGGAACCCTGGACATTTTTTGGCCCAAAATCCCAAGAGGTTGAGATCAAGGAAAGGTGCAAAGTCAAAATGTCATGCTGGGCATGTTTTGAGAAGTTCTACAGGAACTCTTTGCCTAGAGAAACATTAAAAATATTGAGGGTATCCTGGGACTTGGGGGTCCAGAAAGTTTTTGTTTCCCCATGGAAGTCATGAATTACATACTTTCTATACCCTGATTTAGGAAATAAATTAAAATACCTTTCCCTCCAAGACAGAGAAACCCTGTGTGGGACCTCTCCTCCTACCACAACAGTTAAGGATGTGGTCAACGCAATGATACAGACAGAAGTGGTCTCTGAGAAATGCTTTTGGCCACTCAAAAACCTCATCAGGGGTTGATGATTCATCTTTCAAGACAAGCATTGGATTGCTTGCCCATTTCTACTCACTAAATACATCTGTCATGAACTTTTTAGAGGAGGAAAGAAAAGTTTCTCCACCCAGGCTCTGGCATCATCAAATCTGTGATGATTTTACTCATAATTCATTGCGGCTGAGTGACAATGGTAACGTCTTCATTTTCATTTGGTACCGTTTTATTGAAATTGTTTGTTTTCAATTATTGTTGTGATCTTTGCCTTGGAGTAATATATTTGCAGAATATATAAATGTTCTAAATAAAGTTAATAAACAAGCATAGCTTTCTCTCCATAAAGAAGTCAAGTTCCCTCTGATGCCTCATTTTCACCACTATACTCCTTTAAAAAAAAAATCCAAGTTAAACAAATCTGATACTCACCTGTAAAAGCAACTTTTTTTAAAAAAGGGGGGGATGTTTGTTCCTTTCCTAAAGTCTGTATTTAATATATTACAGCATCATTACACTGCCATCCAGTGGCCAATCTACAAAATGTATGTTGAAGCAACATTGTTTTGTGTTGGTATCCTGTGGTGTGCCATAAACCAGCTCCCTTAAGCAAGTAACTATGTAATCCTATGTATTAGAAGTAAGTCTAATAAAGGTATCCAGCTTCTTGGACGACATGTCATACATTCTGAATTCTAAGAAAATGTGTTCAGTTCCTTTAATTCTTGAGAACCTCACCTACTCTTCCCATGCTACAGCAAACATTAACCCTGCAGAAAGCAGGACATCACGCTAGCACTGCCCCATCAATCATCTCTTCCTGCAGCCTTTTAGAAGGTAACTTTCTAAAGAGGACAAACTTTTGAAAATATGGAGGCTCACCACATGATTGTGAGGCCTAGTCTTTCCGGCACTCCCATTTGCCTGGAAAGCCTCTGCATAAGGAGAAAGTTCTCCTCTTCAGAAAGACATTTTCCATAGAAGAGGAAAAAAAGAAGGGATAAGCATAGCCCTCTACCCACACAGTTGCCCTACATTAGGGTTGTCAGATCTCCGCTTTCAAGCTTCATCTCCAGAGTGGAGAAAAGGGGACACGCTCTACAATTTTGGTGGGTTCAGTTCAAGGCAAGAGAAAAGGGCTGTGTGTAAATCTCCAGCTCCCCTAGTAAAGAAGGAGCTCACCGCAAACTGAAAGCTGTAATTGATTTGCAATTGCTGACTCTTGCAAAGACTATCCAGGAGGGGTCTATGTGTTTACTTCCTCCTTCCCGTGACTCCCTTTCATGCCAGGAGTCACCCTCTGCTCTGCTCTGCGTCCATCTTCTGGCTAGAAGCAACCAGGCTAGATTTAATGTTCCTTAACCTGTCTCCCTAAGTAAATAATCCCATCATTTCAGCTTGATTCAGCCTGTGAAGCTATGAATTCTATCTTAATTTCCAAATAGGAAAACAGGTTATGTGTGTTTGAATGACAAGCTACGAGCAACTGTGATTAGTAGTTAATGCATAACCTGTACTTCAGGTTGTGGCTTGGAAAACTAGGGTCCTGGATGATTTACGGGGCAGCCCTACCTTACGTTACTGTTATAATGTTTGAACGAGACTAGTTATACCATTGACTGTACAATCCATTCAAATCTCTGCTCTTGATATCTAGTCAGAATCTTCACAGTTGATTCAGTACTTACTTGAAGAGGTTTAATTAAGAACCTACTTCAAGGAGCATAATTGATAGTAATTGTGCATGTTGAGACAAGACTTCCATCTTAAAGCAAAAACAAATGTATGGGGAAAGAACACATTATAAGGCAAAACAGCAAATCAAACGAAAGACGTTACATGCTCCAAACTTTTTGCTCAAGCCATTTTGGAATAGGCAAGAAAATATGGAGAGGGACAGGTAGGGAAAATCAGGATTCAGTACCTATACAGAGTTTACAAAACAAAAAGCACAAAGCAATTTAACCAAAAAATTTTATTGGACCAACTCATATTGAAAAATAGTGAGTGTATAACCTGAAATTAATCAAATTCTTCTCCAGACCAACTTGTTCAACACAAAAGTAAACGTTATTCTTTTCACAGGATAAGCACAATTTAGCATTCTAGAATACAAACATGGGTTTCAAAAGCAGCTGCATAAAACGCTATACAAATTTCCAGGCTTGTAATTCCTTCCAAACATTTTGATATGTAATTCCTTCCAAAGATTGATTTTTTTTATTTTTTTAAAATTGCAGAGAAGTAAACCCAGCAAAACTTATAAAGTATCTTTTTTCCATTGTTCCAATGGTCCCACAGTGTACTTGCTGCTAAACTAAATTTAAAAATTCAGAGCAAATCCTATACACTTGCCATTGCCAAATTCTGCTCTGTATAGTTTATCAGAAAATCCAAAATCTGCCATTTTTTAACGGATTCTATCCCATTCTTACCTAAACCATTGCTATGAATTCTGCCTGTATCTTAAGCTTTACCCTGTTTTTGATCTAGTCCCACCAAAAATGCAGCTGAGAAAAATAAAGCAACATAAATGTTCATATCAATCCTATTCTCAAAGAATTGCAATGGAGCTCAACCTTAGTGATGCAATGTTAAGAACAGCAAGAGACATGCACAAGACTGACTGCTTTCATGGTTTCAGTACTATAATGCACATGACATTGTGCAACAGTATACAGATCCATGAATAAAGGCATTTATTCAAACATTTTTCTGAAATCCTCACTCAGGAAAACATGCACAGTCAATAGCTTAATAACTCTGCTCAAGATTATCTACGAGAACCAGCATATTGACATTTAAATAGTAATTAGAGACATGCCTCAGTTAACAAAGTAGATGTATCTTGGGCATTGCTTCTTTAACAGAAAATTTGGTATCAGAGGCAGAAAGAACAGAGACAGGTTGCTACACCACAAGAAAAAAAAGAAGCAGTTCAACAGGTTATAGCAATGTATTATTCAAAACTAAAAATATGCACATGTGAAATGAAGCAATCAGGTCAGATAAGTCTTCTAAGTAAAGAAAAACACTTTGAACCTCCAGAGATCACTTTTTCTTTCACCATTCTTCAGTTTTCTTATGATTTCCATTTTGGCAGCCAGATCTTCATGTCATTTCAACATGTTAGAGGTAGCTGGTGCAGCAGCCTTCTCTGTTATCTTTATTCTCTGTTTTGCTGCACACACACAGTCAGTAAGGGATTCTGTTCGCAACGGCTGTATGCCTTGCCTGTTGTTGGCAGGCACATATGGCTACAGTAGAGTCAGCTAGAGCAGACTCTTACTCTTCCTCAGCTCAACTTTTTTATTGCATTGTTTACTGCAGACACACTGCTACAACCCAGCACTGAATGTCTGTGTTTCTCCAGCCCCCCGTCACCACCTTCCCAATGCCAATGCTGGACAGAAAATCAAGTAAGAAAGGTGGGCCAGCTGGACATAAAAGGAGTTGTAAAAAGCAGCTTCTTTGTCAAAGGCTTTGTTACCTGAGGAACACTGGTATATATACTAGAATCACTTAATCTTTTTGTCTCTAATTAGAACATCTGAAAGACTAAAAAAATTGGTGGTAAAGTCACTGTGAAGCTTATAAACTATGTCAGGGATGGAGATGGATTTCTTTTCGTCCCTGCAGCCAGAATGTCCAACCCAGGATCATTCAGGTAGGAGGGATGATATCTGGAGACTGGATATCATATCCTTTAACCTCAAAGCCCCATCTTTCCTGTTTTGTATTTCTATATGCAGAGGTGGGGCCACAGAGATCTTTGCATCTCTCTCCATGGAGGAAGAGATTTGATTGGTCCTTGGAGCAGGCAAACTGGGGACAGTGAGCAGTGCACAAAGGAAACCCAGCACTGTCATCTCTGATCAGTGATTAACAACAATGATTCCTTTTCCTACCATGGGAGAGGGTGTGGGGGTTGAGGAAGGGGAGCAACCTGGAGGGTGGAAGTTTTCCAGCCCACCCTACACTGCAGAAAAATAAACTGATTTGCACAAATGGAAACAAGTTTGCCTCAGTTTGGACATTCACCTTTCATGTGATTACAACTGCATAAAAGGAAGTGCAGAGTCATGTTCATGTTCACTAGTGCCACATTTTCTGGAACATCCCCACTACACAATCCTGCTGCCATCCATCCATCCATTCATTCATTCATTCATTCATTCATTCATTCATTCATTCATTTATAAGCCTCCTTTTATCCCAGAGTAGGTCCTGAGGCAGTCTTTGGTACCATTAGTGTGTTGTAGAGGTTAGGTAAGTCTACACGCACACAGCAGGCTCTCACTTCCTATTTTTTCCTCCAAGAGATAGGAAGCTGAGGGGGGGCAGGTGACAGTAACACAGGTAGAGGGCGTGGGTCACAGATAAAGAATATAGCCCCACCTTCTGTCCACATCATTCTAACTGCATGGAACTTTTCTTGACTATTCTACAAGTTTGCTATTTTGTCTGTGTGTGAACTTCAAATATTAACTATTTTTTTCACATGAGGGAAAAACTAATGGGGAAAATGAAATAGTGAAAATGTAGGCACACTCAGAATACCTTGACATTACACTGTAAGAACAATATGCTTGGTAGTTCTCAGGTGCATAGGCACAGTTAGCAAAGCATCTGAAGACGAAGCTCCTTTTTACGAAGTGTTTTTACAATCCCTCATTTTTATAGTCACATCCAGTCCCCTATTTTCCTCCTTTTCCTCTTTCTAGCTAGAAATTGTTTGTTTGTTTGTTTGTTTGTTTGTTTGTTTGTTTGTTTCAGCATCAGCATTGGAAGGGTGGTGAAGAAAGGCTGGAGAAACAATTTGGTACCAGATTACAGTTGTCTACAGTAAACAATGCAATAAAGTTTAAACTGGGTTTTATTTTTCTCTCTTTTTAGTGTTTAGAAAGGTATACTGCTGTGCCTCCTTCAGTCACTGCTCCAGATTCACTGGTCTGGACCAGACGTTCTATTCATCATGCAACTCTTGGAATTCTCCAGCCAGCTGTGCTAATACCAGGGTTTAGCTGTTCTCAGGTCTTCCAGATATAAATAGCCATTTCTCTATAACATGCCACTAGACTAAGGCCATTTCCGCACTACACTGTTATGGTGCTATTATTCCACTTTCAACATCCTGTGGAATTCTGGGATTTGTAGTTTACTAAGGCTGAAGAGCTCTCTGGCTGAGAATTCTTAATGCCCCTCCTTAAACTACAAACCCCACAAATCCATAGGCTTTTGAAAGTGGAATAATCGCACTACAACAGTGTAGTGCAGGAATGGTCCAATATTTGGTCTGTTACTGTCCAGCATATCCAGAGGCAGTGGCTTTGACGTGTGTGTGTGTGTCCAGCTTCTTGAACAGTTTCTTCAAAGTCTCAACCAAACCCAGCAGTGTGTTAATGATGGGTCACCAGCTGCCACTGTCTGGAGGGCACCAAGTTTGGATCATTGTATGATCTTCTACTTCATATTTTTGTCACACACCGGATATATACAATAACAATTATCCTCCAGAGTGTGGGGTGAAGATGGAGTGAGGCAGAGAGGAAAGTAGCTTGCCTGCCTAAGGCCAGTTCCTTAATTCATGGCAGAGGTAAGACCTGACCCAGGATCTTCCTGATTCGTAACTTCGTCTCTTAGTCACTACACATTCTTCCTTTCAATTCTTTACATTCAGCAAGCATCAGAGCAGAGATGCACAATCTTTTCAGTCTGTGAACTGTGTCTGGTGTACACATCTTGTAGACGCATGCATACACATAACATGTCTACACACCTCAGTGCTCTCCCATTCACTAGCAATTTCCACTAAGATTGCTGTTTATCTGCTGCTATTAGTGATGGGCAAAAAGTACTCTTAAAAGCCAAAGAACAGTGGTTTTCCCCTGCAGCCCTAACCAACTGAGCTTCAGAAAAACATGGATATTGTCCTGTCAGTATTCGGGGCTGTACAGACAGCAGCTGAGGTCCACAGGTAGTGTTCCCCTGGATTATAGTACATTCCATATAAAATATATTTGCTATATGTGCATGCATTAAAAGAAATGTTTATAAGCATCACTTGTTTTGGGGGCCAAATATAAAAGCTTCAAATTTGTTCTTGTATATAGACTTCAAATTATTGGCTGTAATACTATGCTGGAATGTCCTGTCTCTATGAATAAGCAGAGTAACCTCCTTTGCTTCATTCAAATTAATTGAAACCAAGGAAACAAACACATCATTGTGGTCTTAGAACTGTAAACTGTAAGAGCACAATAGTTCTGCATGCAACTGGCTGCAGCATAGTGAATGGAATCCAGGCTTAGTCATGCTCAGAGAGACTTGAACCTCAGTCTGTGCCACCTCTGATCTACAAAACAGAGATAGGGAGATATTACACAAGGCTATATGACAGGGTTCTGGAAAGCCAGCCTGCTTTTACCCTCAGGTTTCCTTCCTTCCCCCATTCTACCTACACTGCATCTTTCAGCATCACCAACCTACAGTTGCAACATGAGGATAATAACCCTGTGTACAGTTAGCTCCTCGATTTCTAACACAGGAGCCATTTGCAAAATGAAAAGAACACAAACTCCAGTCTTGCTTAAGCCACAAGTCTTTAACATACCATAAGACTCTTTGTTGTTTTTGCTGCAACAAAGTACGTATCTACCATACCTGACAATTAAAAAAAGACAGTCCAGGTTTCACAAACAGCCAGCAAATGCAATGTGATTAAAAATGACTTTACTAGATATTGGTAGCATGCACAGATATGAAGGTCTTTGATAGGGAATGACAAAGCACCGTCTATACAGATAAAAAAAATACATTGGAACCCTGTTGATCCACTAGAACAAAAGGCACAGATGCAATAAGTAGGATAAGACAATTAGTATTCACAGTATGGATAAAAGCCCTTGAACTGCACAGAACTCTTCCTTGGGTTGAGTAATCTCAAGCAATTAAAACAGAGGATAAATGTTGCCAGCTGACAGTGCTCCTTTCAGTTTTTGTCACCATTAATGGTATCTAGTAACTAGAAGTCTTTCACACAAGGCCCAGTTCAAACTTAACAGTGTGCAGAAAGTTTTAATCTTTTATTAATTTTTTTATTAAGGTTTTTAAAACAAACCACAACAATTTCTAATTTTAAAACATACACACACTTGCCCCTTCTAAAAGCCAACCCTCCTTTTAATGACCAAAGGTCATACAAAACAATTGAGTCTTCACTACCCACTGCAAGTTCAAAAGAGATTGAACCAGTCTGACTTTGAGAGGGAGTTTCATACATGACTCGTTGCTAGAGAGAAAATCATGTTTGTATACACATCACTCTGGTCTCTGAATTGTTTTGAATCTGATTCAGCAAAAGACATCTGTGTATGTAAACAACCTTCTGCATATAGTGCTGACCTCATAACCTGCATATACATCCCTGTTTCCGTACGCCAATGGACAAAGTGCACACCTTCAGATGTTGCTGGACTGCAACTCCCATCAGCCCTAATCAGAAAAAAAATACTGAGGGATCCTGGGAGTTGTAGTGCAACAACAACAGGAAGTCTGCATGTGCCTGCTCATGGCAGAGAGGGTCTAAAGATTTCCTTAGCTGTCTGGATGCACCTTTGGAAGCAAGTGGTAATGTGCATCTACCTCAAAGGCCATGGAATGTATTGCTTATGGCTACTGCTAAAGTAAGATACATTCACATATTCCACCCTTACATGTGTATATTCAGAATAAGCTCTGTTGATTCTGAGCAGTGTACATCCCATAAGTATCTTCAGCGCTAATGGTGACTAGTAATATTGTGGGGGAGGAGGGATGCATTCATCCCACCAATTAATATTGATTAGAAAATATTTGAAAGAAGTAATAACTGTTTCTACATGAATTTACAGAGCACACATCAGACAATGTGAAGAAAAGGATGTGTAAGTGGACTCAGGAATTTCCTTTCCCATTTTAACATTGTGGCCTAGAAACTTATGCAGCAAAAATAAGCGCTAGAACCTGCGGATTTTATACCCTTTCTCCAGTAGCCAGTACAAAGCCAGGTGGACCAATAGTCTAATACATGGTACAAAGCATCTCCTACTCAACACACCTAAGTCTGTTTGAAATTGGATTTTTCTACTATGTGCATGTAGCTTTTTTTTTTAACCCTATCCCCGCCACTCTGTTCCTCTGCTGAACAGCATTTTATATGCCATGTTTTAGAGCTAATCCTATCCAGGCTGCTCTCAAAATCTCAAAACACAAAATGCATTGTAACACCTTCAGACAAAATTTTTTTAAAAAAAGGGATTATGGCAGCACAGCAAGGGCACTATAAAACGCGTCAGATATTCAAACTATGGAAACGAGGCTGCGATCACGGACTGGCATCGCAGCAAAGAAACAACTCAAACGTGTCCATGCCCGTGCAAACCCACACCGGGATACGCGTGTGCGCGTGCACCTTTCTGATCAGTTCGCTCTCGGTCGCTTCCACAAACAAGCATTCTGTTCGAGGCACTACGGCCAACGTGGGTACAAAAATATCCCTCCTTTTAAGGGCGCACTCCCGTGCACGCCGACAGACTTGCAAGTACGCCCTATTGAGTTCAACAGGACTTACTTCGGAGGAGCCACGTATAGGTAGATACTCCTGCCTGCCCTTGAAAGGAGGAGCCCAACCAACCGGACTCTCCCCTCCACTACTTCCTGCATCTCCGGGACGCGCCGAATGGGAAGGGCCGACGGGGGAAGACCAGGAAGAGGAGCGCGGCGCCACGCGGAGGTGCACTTCCCTCAAAAGCGCGGCCGGAAAGAGGCCGGGGAAGCCGGGCGTTCAGAGCTGGGGACTGGACTTTCGAGGGGCGGGGAAGGAGCAGGGGAGCGCGCCGAAGAGAAGGCGGGCGCGGCGCGGCTTCCGCCGAGAGAGCGGCGGCGGCGGCGGCGGCAGAGGGCGAAGGGCGCGCCCGCGGCTGACTTACCCGCCGAGCCGCCGGCCACAATCTGGCGGGACGCCTCGTGCCAGAACCCCCGCGGTTTTCCTGCCATGGTCAGCTCGCGCGTGGGAAGCCCCGCGTGGGAGAGCTCCGGGGAGGAGGAAGCGCGACTTCAAAGGCGAGGCGCGGGAGCGGCTCCTGGGAGCGGCCGAGGGAAGGGAGGCGAGACGGGACGCTCCCCTGGCCGCGGAAATAGCGACTGGGCGGGAAAAGGCGCGGAGGGCGGGGGGGGGTAGAGACAAGGAGCGCGCTTGGCCAGAGATAGCGGCCTCCTCCGCCCTTCCAGGGATGCGCCTGGTTTTTTCCTCCCGTTTCCCTCACGGCCCCTGTAACCTTTGGACTGCCGGACTGGGGCCCCGGCCAAAAACCGCCCAATGGAGCCTTTGCCCTGCGGAGAAGAGGCCGTCGCGGCTTCCAGACTTGGGCTCGGGAACGCTGTTGTGCCGCAAGAACAGAAACAACGCGGCCTCCCCAACACGGATTTTCGTGCCAGAGCTCTGGGGGCAGGAAAAGGGAGCGGCCCTGTCAAGCGGCGTGGAACCTTTACGGACACTTTCCTGTGTGAGGGTCCTTCGTTTGCTGTTACCTAGGAACCTGTTCCCAATCGGTGGCCAGCCTAACTAAATTACAGTCTTCACCTCCCGCAAAACCTGCCTGTGGGAATTCTCGGTTTGCCATCTAAAACGTTTGGTGGGGCAATAGAACAAAGTAAACCTCCGCTCTCTGTGAGCATCATACATTCCCACTTTTTCTTGTAACCTGTGCAGAGGCCACTAAAATGTGCTGTTAGGCTACTTTCCTGATATGGATGTGCAGTTAGATAAATATTGGCCAAAGTCTACCATGACGCTAATAGTTCTCAAGGTGATGTTAACTGGAACTTCTAGCAGCCCTGCCCTGCGCAGCAAATGGTAAGGGGTGATGGAGTTGCAGTCACATCATCCGGGAGGCCGTTTGCATTCAGATGTTATGGATTTGCTTTCATCGCCTTTCTTCCAAGCCAGCCCAGGGCCATTGTGGGTGTGATCTTCCTAGCTTAATTTCATAGTCTTACACACTGTTCCTCTTTATCCCACCTGAAGACAGAGGCTATTTCCACATTGCATTAATATAATGCTATTATTCCACTTTCAGCATCTTTGGGGTTTGCAGTTTTGGGAGGGGCATTTAGAATTCTCAGCCAGAGAGCTCTTTGGCCTCAGTAAACTATAAACCCCAGCATTCTACTGGATGTTAAAAGTGGAATAGCACAATAACAGTGTAGTGCAGAAATAGTCAAAATCTAGAGCAGTTTGTTAGGATATCCAGTATGAGGGACTAACAGGTTTTTTCCTCCTTCCCTCCCCACTATACCATTACCATATTTGTGCCTACTGACCACAACTGTTTCTCTCTTTTCCTAGAAGCTCCAAGGAAGAGCAGCAAATGCTCAGGGACTAGTGCCTGTCTAGAGAGCATCACTCTGGATAGCACTGATGTAGACTGTGACTAGTGCCCTCACCACCACCCCCATTATATTTTCCCAATATTTTTCCCTGATGACAAAGTTTTAGTTTCAAAAACTTGCAGAAAGATTTTTGTGTATTTTTAGTTTCCCTAATAAAAGTATTGTCATAATATAGGCGAGGAATTTGTATTGTGGTTAGCACAGCTATCCCGTTTAGGGACTTTTGCATCATTTGCTATGTGCTAATGAAAGGCCTGCAGATAAAACCAGTGTGGTACAAGTATGTGGAGAAACCTGAGTTTGAAACCTTGCCTCACTGGGGCCCTTTCCGCACTACACTGTTATAGTGCTATTATTCCACTTTCAACATCCTGTGGAGTTTTGGGATTTGTAGTCTACTGAGGCCCAAGAACTCTCTTGCTGAGTATTCTAAAGGCCCCTCCCTAAACTGCAAACCCCAGGATTCCACTGGATGTTGAAAGTGGAATAACAGCATTAGAACAATGTAGTGCAGAAATGGCCCAGGTGTCCTTGGACCAGTCAATATTTCTCACCATTACCTACATACCTGTTATGAGACTAGAAGCAGGAAACCATATATATGGTCTTGGTTGGTCTCATATCAAACTAAAATGACCAGTGTGGTGTTGAGAATAACTATTTAGACTGAAGAGAACTGTTTTCATATTTTTTTTCTCCATCTTGCAATGAAAGGAGTGACCATAACTTCAGTGATTCTTTGAAGAATAAAAATAGGAAGTAGGATAGTAGGCATATCTGGCCTGGGAATTACTGCTCAGGGGCACAAAATAGACATTAAACATTGCTGATTGTTCTTAAAACAAATCTATCTATTTAATATATTTTATCCCCACCTTTCCAAAATGAAAGTGCCAATACAGTTTAAAATGCCTAACAGTGATTATGTAAGCATTTTGCCCTAAGAAAGGAGCCCCTAGCTTGTGGTATTGAGATAGTAAACCCTGTTGTACCCTCTAAATGCACTCAAAATAAAGAATTGGTAAACTTGCTACTGGTAGGGGAAGGAAAAATGGAGTACATGCAGAACTGGAATGGACAGCATTATTCATCTTGATCTTCACAAAACTTTGAGCAGAAACAATCCAAGAATGACAACCATGGCTTTCAGCAGCATTACTTTTAAAAGCAGTGGTACTCCTTAGTAGTGTGCCCAGGCTTACAAGTTATATGGCTGACTTGCACACAGGCATCTTCTTAAATACAACTGTTGGCAACTAAAAAAGGATCACTTAAGACTCCTGCAAGTTGAGCCCCCACAAAAGATTCAGAAAAAGTGGTTCTCAGAGGAAAACTCCTCAGAGCTTAAACATTTTGGTTATGATTTCACATGAGCACAGGCAAATTTGTGTTAATCACCAGCTATACAGAAAACCATGCATCTTTTGGCAGGGTGATAGGAAGAGACAAAACTATCAGTTTATTAAGCAGGAAAAAAAAAATCCTTTGAGTCCCATGTTGTACAGAGCAGTGGCATTCTGCCAATAGATGTGTGTGTGGAAAGCCTTGAACAGGGTCTTTCTGTCTGAATGTGTTGAGAATGTTAACTGTCTGAAACTGGTCTTTGTGGATTATGCCTGCAGCCTTCTTGTCCGTTTCAACATAAGTAGAACTGTGGAGTTCTGAGTCTCACCTTCTGTCCATGCCTCCCACCAGTATTGTGTACTGTTGCATAGTTTTGCTCACCAGCATCTATATCTTTGTGGAGTTTTTGAGTAGGCTAAGTTTTCATAAGACATACAGGGAACTTGTTTATTCCCATATTCAAAAAAAGAAAAAATGCTATCAGAAACTAGGATAGTAAACTATTTCAGCTGAAGCCAGTACAAAAATGGCAGAAGGCACTCATGTTCTTGCTTGGGAGATAACAATTGGTAGATAACAATTTCAAGAGCTCTTACGCTATTTAGATAATATCAAAAATGCAGTGCTTAGGAACAGCAGACAGAAGTCTCACAGGATCTGGACTTAAGTACCTGCTTAATAAAGGTGCTAGTAGTTATTTCTTTTCTTCCACCTAAAATAGAAGCCAGCTAGGTCTTCAAGCCTGTCAACGAGTTCGCTCCGTTGCTTTCCTCCACCCCCTCCCACTTCCACGAGTAAAACAAACTCGCCCCCCGAGCTCTCCCAGCCGCCCTTCCAGCGGCCAAAGGCCCATCATGCTCTGCGCCCCCCCCCCCAGCTCTTCCGTCCCGCCCCCATCGCTTGATCGCCAGCGTCCCTACAGCCGTGCCGGTGCCCGAGTAAGAATTCCGAGCCCATCTGTTCGACCACGCCTCCTCCGCGAGGTTTAATTTTGCCGGGAGGAGCATAGAGATTGGAAAAGTGAGAATACCGAGCGCCGTTGAACTTCCTGGTCCCTTAATCCCATTTTTCCTAGAGAGGAAAAAAAAAAAGATGCTTACAAACGAAACGGAGATGCCCAACCTTTTAGCGATGACTGGGCTGCGGCTTGGCTCTTTCGAAACAAGGGGTAGAAGCGAATAGAGAGGCTGATAGTCTTCTTAGCTCTGCCTTTTACGGAGACTTTTAAACGGAAAAGGAAAAAGGACGTTTATATGGAAGCCTGACTTTCCACCATTAAAAAAGGGTTTCAGGCATTGAGAAGAAATGCTATCGCTACGCAGCGCATTATCCCAGTCTTTCGGGGGTCTCGAAAATTGGGGCAGCCCAGCAATATAGGACGTCGCCCATACCGAGATAGGTGGGATTGGCCCTCTCCGCACGGGACTGTTGCAGCGCTGTTATTCCACTTTCGACCTCCTATGGAATCGTGGGCTTTGCAGTCGGCCCTTGGCTTAACTGCAAACCCCAGGTTTGTTGAAAGTGGAATGACAGCGCTATAACAGTCCAGTGCGGAAATGGCCGCTGAAAGTGTGTGACTGCCCCAAGATCAGCCAACCGGGCTTCCGGGGGGTTTGAACCCGGGTCTCCCAGAGCCGCAGTCCAGCATGCAAACCACACGAACTCTCCATGCGGAGGTGCCTCCACCCTTTTTCGTAGGTCTTTCCCGGGGACGGGGGTGGGGAACGGTGTCTCAAAGGACCCCGGAAGTCGAAAAGCCTAAGTGAGTCTAGCCGACGCGTGACGCTAAGTGGCCGCCGGAGTTTGCGGACCGGCGAGTACGGGCGGGGGCAGCGTCGCCGCTATCGCCTCTCGCGCGGATTCCGGGCAGCCTCGGGAGATCCTGGCGGGAAGCAAAGAGGTAACGGAGCGGGGGGAATGGATGGCGAGGGACAGGGACCTTCCTGCGCTTGACGTCCGAGGTCTCCGTTTCTCTGGAGGAGTCCGTCCGAAGCACTTGCGGGGAAATTTCTGACTCGTTTGGGGCGAGACCGAGGAGCGGTTTTCGGAGCCTCAGAGGACTGTTGTTTCAGCGAACCTGCAGCGCTCCGCCTTGACCATTTCCGCACTAGACAGTTATAGCGCTATCATTCCACTTTGAACATCCTATGGAATCCTGGGGTTTGCAGTTTCGGGAGGGGCCGGCCGGCCCCTCCCGAAACTGCAAACCCCAGGATTCCATAGGATGTTCAAAGTGGAATGATAGCGCTATAACAGTCTGGTGCGGAGCTTTCACGTTGCGCCGCATCGTTCCTGCAATTTCCCTATCCTCTGGCGCTCCCCTTAAGAGTTTATCTCCCCAGGGAAGAAAACCAGGCTGAATAGGAACTCAAATCAAGCTCATTAACACTCGAAAAACGACGAGGAGCCTTGTGGCCTCTTAAAGCCGTACACGTTTTGTCTGAGATAAACTTTCCAAAAACTCTAGTGAGCTGGAGTTCCAAGGAACTTGAACGCGAAATTAGATTTGTTCTTCGTTTAAGATGCCAGGAGCCTCTTCGTTGCTTCTGGTTGCAACTCGGGCCAATTCCGCACTACATATTATATATTATTCCCCTTTCAGCAACTTATGGAATCCTGGGGTTTGCGATTTAGGGAGGGGCATTTAGAATTCTCAGGATGTTGAAAGTGGAATAATAATGCTATAACAGCGTAGTACAGAAGTAGCCTTGGATCCAGCACAGTTGAGCTAGGAATAAAAAACAAGACCAAGTAAAGCATAACTATGCTTCTTCCCATCACCCTGACCTCAAGTTTGTATACATAAATACATATGCATATATATTTATATATATATAATTTATTTATTTTACAAATACGTGATAGCCATGTTTAAATATTTGAAGAGATGTCATGTTGAGGATGGAGCAGGCTGGTTTTCCGCTGCTCCAGAGACTAGGACAAGGAGCAATGGAATCAAGCTGCAGGAAAGGAGATTCCACCCGAAGCTCAGGAAGAACTTCCTGACGGTCAGAGCTGTCCAGCAATGGAATATGCTGCCTCGGAGTGTGGTGGAGTCTCCTTCTTTGGAGGTTTCTAAGCAGAGGCTGGATGGCCATCTGTTGGGAGTGCTCTGATGTGTGTTCCTGCATAGCAGGGGTTGGACTGGACGACCCCTGTGGTCTCTTCCAACTCTTAATATTCTATGATTCTATGAAAAATACAATTTAGCCTTTTTGTTCTTCTGTACTGATGGCATTGTCAGAGCTGTCAGGCAGTGGAATATGTTGTCTCAGAGTGTGGTGGAGTTTCCCTCTTCGGAGGTTTTTATACGCAGAGGCTGGATGGCCGTCTGTTGGGAATACTTTGATGTTTGTTCCTGCATAGCAGGAAATTGGACTGGATGGCCCCTGGGGACTCTTCCAACTCTATGATTCAATGAAATATAATTAATTAATTAAATTACATATCCTTAACAATAGTTAACATTCAGTCTTTCAAAGTTATTACAAAGACATTCCCCCATCTCTTCTTCAAACAATTAAACTTTTCCATTAATATCTAAACTTGTCATTATTTTTATCTTTTAAAAACATTGTCAACCTCTAGTTTAAAGCCTGATTTTGTAGCACAGTGTTTACCAAGACTGAGTCAGACATCACATTTTGCCATTTATAAGAAAATGTAATGGTGCTTTCCTGCCTCCTGCCTGTATTCCCATCTGACTTGTTAACAGGTTTCTGAAATCCTTAACTTGTTCAATGTGGAATTACGTAAGTCTTGTAATGGTGTAACTTTCACCCTTTTCTATGAGACTATTGGACTAGGTATGATAGCTGCAAATATCTAAGAATTAGAGCTGTAGCATTTTATCTAGGTCTTTGCCCAAGTTGACTTAGGCATGGGCCTTCCCGCTGCTCTGGTTGTGAAAAGTGGGAGTGAAACCTATCATTTCCATTGCTCTGTGTTGCTTGTTCTCTATAAGACCTATAACAGAACAATGTAGGCCATCGCAAATGATGTAGGCAAAGAATGAAAGGCCCTTTTAATTTAAAGCTCAGCTTCATCAGCATCATGTACTGTCATATTCAGTGTTTTCTGCTTGAGTGTGCTGACAAGGAAAACATTGCTAGCAAGAAAGTCAGGTAGCACTTAAATCCAAGGCAGAAAAATGGTCAGAATTGTTCAGGTTCACTTAGGACCCCAGTACGCCCACATGTGGGCCCACTGGAAAGTCAAGGTACTACTGGGTAGAGCTCCCTAGGAGGTCATTTTGAAAACCTTTCCTCGCACATAGAAACCGTAACTTATGAGAGCAGGCCATTATGTGCAAAAGGGGGTTTGAATTCTTCTTACAGCTGAAATATTGCGTTCTTAGGACTTGTGATCCCATTTGTGTTCCACTTTTGACCATATAAGTGCTTTTCTTTTTATTCTGTTTTGTATTTGAAAATAGTGTGTGTATGGATTTGCAAAACTTTTCCAGATGGTAGGGATTAACTTTGATCAGATTTAGTGAAGAGGATCAAAGAGAAGGCCTCTTGAAAACAGTGAAGGCTGTAATCCTGTGCATACTAATGTGGGAGTAAATTGTATTAAATTCAGTGGGGCCAACTTCCAAGTGGGTATGCATAGCAGTGTAGTGTAAGATGAATAGGAAGGGATAGAAGACAAAAGAATAGCCAGGATCTTTTTAAAAGGTTTTTTTTTAATGTATAAGATAAAGTAGGTAGATAACAAATGTGCTACTAAGGTGAGACAACCTAATCTATTCTGAGTACTCATTCCTGTTTTATATAATGCTGTATGATAAAAGATTGGACGTTTCAGATCTGAAAGCATTCTTAATGAATACCTGACTAAAGTGAGAAATTTCACATTTTTCTCTCCTATGCCTCTCTGTTAATTACACTGTAGAATATGCAGAGTTTTATGGTGAATGGATGTGCCTGCATGTGTGTGAGAAAGATTTCATTAGCTATGTTGTGCTTTTCTCTTAGCTCCCCTGAAAACAAGTGTCAGGGCTGAGCTGCGTTTTTGAACTTTGGATGCAATCCAATTAAGTTTGCCCACTGACAGAGCTACTTCCATCTGCAGAATGGGTTCATTCAGCCCTCCACAATTCCCTGAAATCAACTTCTTTTTGTAGACCTTTTGCCTCCATAGTTAATCAAAATAGTTCATTTCCTTTAGTCTTCCTGTCTTTGCTTAAAGCTGCTGTCTTTTAGTTTGCTTTGTAGCTGTGTTGTCTTGTCAAGGTAAAGGTTGGAAGCCCAAGGGATTTCGCTAGAACAGAACAATCTTTGTATTTCTCTTTTGTGGGGAGTTTCCATTTGTTACTTAGGTATGGACCAGAGTCAAATGACAAGGTAATTGGTTCCCCCCAACCCTTTTTGGCAACTTCAACTATCAAATAGGACTCAGGTTGTAAATAATCAGGAAGATTGAAATATGCATTCTTCTTGCAGTCTTATTATACAGTTTTAAATTTACTGCAAGCTGTGGGAAGGTAGAATGGAAGGAGAATAAATACTCCAATAATGCATCTGTTTGAGTTTGGAAATATTCCATTGGGAATTGGTTGGATGTCGGCAGGATTGGTTACATAGCTGGCATCTCCTTTAAAACTGAAGATGCTTTTAAGTAGACCTGGTTAATGGCTCACTTCACAACATTTCAACCTAGAAAGTCTTTGAGCCATTGCTTTCATAAACAAGGATTGTTGCTGCTGCGTGCAGTGGGTTGCCATGGGCAAACAGGGAATCGAACTGTGGTCTACAAGGTTGTAGTCCAACACTCAAACCACTATACCACACTGACTCTCAAGGATTAATGGGGTGGAAATAAGCAAACATATGAACAGTATTTTTAATAAGATTTAATTTACTTTCAACTTTTATCTCTTTTGTTGATACCTCAACTTTCTCAAGACTAATGGGCCAAAAATTTGAGTGCAGTATTTTATTTTAACTTATAGCACAAAATATAATCTTAATATTATAACACAGATGTGTGCTCATTTGGGTGAGCAACAATTGAATTTGAATTTTTAAAAAGGAAAAGTTTTCAGATTTGCTAAACAGCTAAGTTATGGTAGGTTATGGATATTTCAGTCTGTGCATCACCTACACTTGACCACTGCTTCTTGAGATCTGATGGACAACAGATGAATCCAAACCAAAATCTAGAAAAGTTATTTTTGGACTACAGCTCCCATAATCCACAGGCCAGCATGCTTACTGCAGAGTTCTGGGAACCATAGTCTAAGAACAACTTTTACAGACTCTGCTTCAAACCTTTCTCTGTGTCCTGTGCGGGCAACCAGCCAAGGTTTACAACCGTCTAATTAGAGCCTGTTATCAGTAGCCATCAAGCAAAGTTTGTCTTAGTTTGCTTCAAATTACTGGTCATCATTTTGCAGTCTGAGTTCACAGTAAATCCAGAATGACAGTCCGATAGCAAAATCTGAAGACAAGGCGAAGATCAAGGGTTCTAGGACTGTGAGCAAGAAATATGGATATAAGCCAGGCTGCTTCCACCGATAGGAACAGTTGGCTGCAACAGCTTCCTCCTATTCTGGTCATTAAATAATACGATTGGCCACCGATATTCTGAAGTGACACATTCCAGAGTGTCATGCCCCTGTCCCAGAACCCAGACAGGACCCTTCCCAACAGCCACACCACACAGTCATGAGAGGAACAATACTTATGGCAACCAGTGTAAGTGGAATAGGGAGAGCCCAGGAGTCTTGGAACATTTATATTAATAAAGACTTAGGCCAACAGCTGTGGAAGACTCTGAGCCATGGGTAGGTAAGCATGTGATTAGGTGCTCACACGTGCATCTTTACCTTACATAACTGTAACTTGTTTCTTCAACAGAGAGTGCAGGAGATCAGTAGGACTGTAGAAGTTACGATAGGAAGGTTCATCGGCAGTTTGGTGATATATCTGCTTTACAGTGGGTTTTCAGTACATTGCAGTTGAAAAAGGAGGAAAAGCCACAGGGATTTGGTTACAGTCTAATAGCAAAAGCAGAATTAAAAGAATTATATCTAAGTCTTAAATAGACTTAGACTTAAATGTACATCATAGAATTAAGCATGATATTTTTATGTTGGGACTCTTGGGCCATTTCCGCACGGGGCGAGGGAATCGCCCTGTGACGCTACTCACTGGACTTTAGGGCTCCCCAGTCCAGTCCACGCTGCTCCGGAGCAGTGCGTGGCCGCCGCTCCGCACTGCTCCGGGGACGAAAATGGCGACTTCCGGTTGGTCGAGGCTCTCGCTGAACCGCTGAAGCTCACCAGCCTAAAGCCCGCCCCTCGGCATATCGCAGGCTCGCACCAATGTGAGCCTGCAAATCTGCATAAGGGAGCAGGCTCGCAGTGGCGCGCTCCGTGCTTTTGAAAGACCTGTTTTTAGTGGTCTTTCAAAAGCATGCTGGACGACCACTTGGGGTCATTCCGGAGCGGGCTGGGGTGCGGATCTACGTTAAGTAGGTCCGACCCAGTCCGCTCCCAGGTGCAGACGTCCTCCCTGGAGGACGCTCTGCACCGTTTTAAAACCCCATGTGGAAATGGCCTTGGACTGACCTATGCTGTTCAGAACCAGTGTGTGTTGCATTTCAAATTAGAAAGGTAAGTCAGATGTGGAGAGAAGATGGTACAAGTATACCATGGTTAATAAAGCAGATGTGTTCCTAGGCATTGCTACTTTAACAGAAAATTTGGTACCAGAGACATAGATTCGTCCACTGCAACAAGAACAGTTTGACATGTTCCAGTAAACTTTTTATTCAAAGCTAACAACATGTACATGTGCAATGAATTAACAAGGTCAGGTAAGCCTTACATAAATAAACAAAAAATATTTGTAATTTTCTAGAGACCACTTGAAAGCTTCTTCCAAAGCTCAGAGTAGGGCTTCTTTTCGATAGATTCCACTTTTTCTTATGCTGGTCAGACTTACAAATCTGTGCTTTTGTACATGCTGGGGGTAGCTGATGAAGCAGGCTTGTCTACTCTGCGTTTCTCTTTGTTTTGCTATTCACATATTGTCCAGAAGGGATTCTGTAGGCAGCTGCTGTTTACCTTGCCAGTTATGGGGAAGCACACATGGCTACAATAGAAGTGGCTAGAACAGAGAACTGCTCTCTGCACATTGACTAATGTGCTAGAAATCAAGCAATCATTATGTATTTCCCACGTTCATGCTTCAAGTATCACTGCTTATGTAATCAAAACAGTATCATCCATGCACAAGAGGGGGTATCAGCAGGATTTAGGGAAACAGCAAAGTTTGCAGAATGGCATCTAATATTTTTTTAAAACAAAAAAAATCTGGAGTGAGAACCCTACAATAGCTCAGCTGAGTGCTAATGGGGCACAGAATGATGACTATTGCTGGTGGGAAAAGAAAGCCAGAGGATAAAGTTAAATGAAACAGAGTTGTTAGAATTCTGAACAACCAGCAGTGTAATGACAAACTTTCCACTGCAGGCCCTCAGTATGACAGTCTCTATAGCAATATCCCCAATGAGACTCCCAAAAGATAGCTGTACTGAAGCTGTATGTATGTCAATAGAAAGAAATTGTAGCTGTGTTCATCTCCAGTAGTATCAAGTCTTTTTTAATGCTGTCAGAGCTTATCCACTTATAAAAAAGCGACGCTAGAATATTTTGGGTTACAGCAGGGGGAAACTCATATATAGTAGATGTGACAATCCATTTCCCCTCTAGTTCCTGTGGGTATTGTGGCCACAATAAGAAGGAATGGGGACTGCAAAGTCACTGGTGTGACAGATGATGCCGTTGTCTCTGTTAATCAAAAAATCCTGGAGCTCCAGCCCTATGAGAACTGGCTCCACTACATCACTGTGAACAACATTCTACACTGGAACATCTTGTTGCCATAGCCACTTTTTCTGCAGCTTATATAGTGGTTTTCTGTGTTTTACTTAGTATCAGTGTATATATTGCAAAGCCAGGATATTGTCTGGTGGCTGCATCCTGGCTGACATTATGCAGGTCTTCCTGTTACTTGCATTGGAGCCACCTTGGACATTTATTTTTCCCAGTCATGAACTCTGAGTAGTAATGGTAGTCTATAAAGGTAATCCATAGCATCATGAATATATTTATTTCACATGTTGAATGCTGAAATCTTGTTTCATTCTAAAGCACCAACATGTGTTTTCCAAACTGTGCAATCGCTTACAACTTGTTCTTCAGTTTACAGTTCTTTTGAGCCATTTTCTTGATTACTATTGTTTTGTGCTTGGTTTTAAAATATGAGCATCTGGTTACCATCAATATTTTGGTATATGAAAAATACAGAAAAAAGTGCGCAGGAGGTGTGGTGGTGCCAAAGATTTCTGTGTGCAAAAGAAAAACAAACAGAAAAATGTATAAATCTTCATCCTTGGCTCCAAAGCATTTCCCTTCTTCCTATTAGTTGAGTTATTCAGTGTTTGTACTTAACCACATGTCACAAAAAAGAATATAGGTCCACACCTTTATCCTTGTGAAACAGAACTTCTTTCTTGTTTCATTGTGCTGTTTGAAGGAGCAGTGTGTGAAAACTAACAAAAGTGCTCATGTGATTAGCACACTTTTTATTATTGTAAAAATAAACAGTTGTTACATTTGCAATGCCAAAGGAACTATTCAGATGGCATTGTAGGAGGGACATTGTATCTTTGTTATAAGATCCTAGTGCCTTTCTGCTTTCTACTTGATTTCCAAATTAAGATTGTCCTGCCGAGCATTGGGAATTAGCATTTACTGGAACTAAGTGAAGGCAAAGACATCACAAGTTAGACTAGAAGGCTGGGAGATATTTTACTCTGTAAATCTATAAAAACAACTAGGACAAAATATCTGTGCTTGTAGGACTTTACTAATAATCAGTCATGTTTATCTTTTTGATGGAAGAGTAAAATAAAAACATAAATCCGTCCATGATCAATAATACATTCCAACTTACATTATAATTTGAATAACATGCAAATACATCACTGATAATATTCTCTGATAATATTAAAGGCACAGAGAAAACATCTACGCGTTAATCATTTTGTCTATTCTTTTTTCTTAAAAGTAGCTTATGAGGAAGCTTCCTCCATAGCAAATCATGAAAAAAATAAATGAAAACAGAGCTTGAATTCTCTGACAGCTGTGTAACCACTAGATGGGGCTGTGCACCAACATTTTGTAACAAATGGCCTTTTCCTAGAGAGGCATGTAAATCTTTATTTTCTGACAAATATTTTCAAAAGTTTTCTGCCTACTGGGAGACATGAAGAGAGTTTTTGTGCAACTTTTTGTGTTTGGAGAATTTATCTGAAAGAAAGAGGTGGGCGGAAACTTTTGGTAGGTTTCCTTTCTTCCTTGTTCCAGAAAAACCTGAAATTGTTTTTGCACAAAAATTCTAAGGTTATTGTGCAAACAGTTTTTTTAAAGTCCAAAATTACCAAAACCGTCGCTTCTCAGTTGACCATTTCTCACCAGGGTGTCTCAATCTACTGGTTGTGGATGAGAAAATTAGCAATTTTTTTTTTCATTCCTAGCCTTTCTACTTTCCAGTGAATCACAGAGGCTGATTTTTCATAAAACACAATGAGCATCAAGATGTAAAAATCTTGTCAAAACAAGTTTGACTCTCTGTGCCAAATATTTCAGAACTGTGTTTCTTATGTGTATTTTAAGCTGAATGACGAATGAACAGGTAGTTGTGGATATCTGCAGGAAATGGTTTGGAGGATGTACACAGCTGGCCGGCATAAACAGGAGGTGCTGTGCGTTGCCAGGCAGTGTACATAATCTCCTAGTGCTGTCGAAGTTTATTGGAGGAGGTGCTCATGGTTGAAGACTAGTGGGAGATACTTTGTACATTCCTCACTTAACATGTAAAAAATGTGGAATCATGCAAATTGTTGTTGTGCATGCTGTCCAGAATTATATTGCCTATTGGTGCATGAAATTGTCTGCTTATGTACTGTAAATGAGTTTGCAAGACTTAAGCAGGGCTGTTGGTGGCCAAGGCTCTTGGAGATCTCTCAGTCATAGAGTTGCCGTAAGTTGAAGCTGATATGACAGCAAATAATAGGAAGTCCACATTCTCCATGCCCTTCTCTGCTGTGCACCACCATGAAAACCATACACATTATAAATTTGTCCGTGCTCTGTGATATCATTTCTGATTGTACGCATAGACCGAGCAATGCAATCATTTCATAGGAAGCTGGCCAATTAGCCATTTTGCTTTTAAATAGTTTTATTCACATGCAAACTATCAGACTGTTTTCTTCACATAGCTGTTTTACATATGGCACTTCAGTTACATAGAAGAATAGAAAACAACTGCAAAACAATGCAGCAATTAGTTCTGCTTATATTTAGGAGCAATATCTTATTCGCAGTAAAATTCCAAAAGCCTTCAGCAGTGTATCACAAAAAGAAATATTTTTGAGGCTTTTATCATTCATGTCTGTTTCACAAAATCTAGGTGACCTAGATTTGACTAGCACCACTATAGTGTAATTATGCTCCTGAGCTGTATCTGATATCCCAGAAGAAAGGTGTAAAGTTTATTTTCAAAGGTTACGGATTTGTCTGAGTCATGTCATTGTGCTGCACATAGAACAGGAATCTGCTGAAGTCTTTGCTGATATTTATGCCAAGTATAAACGAACACATTGAGGCTTCAAGGAACAGTGTTAAATGCAAGGTAGGGAAAGGTAATGTTTTGACATTTGTCAAAGTGATTGAACAAAACAATTTAGAATTCTGTTGAAATAGTACCTTTTTTTTTGTTCGGGTTGCCTTTGATGGATAGAATAAATTTGAGCTTCTTACTTGGATATTATTGGCTTGCAGAGATTAGCTGTATGGATTTTCTTTAGGATTTGAACTCTTGTGGTCTTGCACAACACTTTGAATAAGTTTTAAGTGTGGGGAGGGGAGTTGGGACAAGGTCTGCCGCTTGAACTGTGGCATAAAAATGTAAAAGAGACAGTGACAGAGAAAGAAAGACAGGGATTATGCTAGGGGATTGCAAAGAGTTCCAAAAATACTCCCACTACTCCAATTTCTACCCCACCCATTTGACGAGAAAAATATGATAACTTTGTGACTCAGAGCACTCTATTTGTCAAATGGTTTTAGTAGATTAAGGCCCTTTATTTTGGCTTTTGAAAGTCTGTCAGTGAATTTGAATGCTTATTTACGCAATTCTCCAAGACCCGAAATTACAATTCAGCAGTGATTGTCCACGAATGGGGAGAAGGCTGGAGGTTTCACAACATCAGGTCTAAAGCAGGACTCTTCTTTAACTCACAGCACAGCCCATTCTACCACCTCATTCTGCTTCATTCGTAGCCCAGGGCTAATTTGTTAATGAAGGAGGGGAACCTCTGCCCTAGGGAAGCTCCCCTTTAAAAATTGCCCCCACCTGTAAAGCTAGTTCAGAACTCTAGCATGAATCCGTAACTGACTTCAGGGCAGCCTTATGCAGTCCTCCCTCCATATTCACAAGTCTGACCTTTGTGAAATTGATTATTTGTGAGGCACATGTGTGTCTTACCCACCATGGCCCTCCTCCCATTCCCTTGCCTTTTGCCCGAGTGTGAAGAAGGAAGGCAGGCACACTGGGGCAAAAGGCAAGGGAATGGGGGAGCATGCATGTCTCCCTCTCTAATTCCCTTGTCTTTTGTCTGGGCACGGAGAAGGAAAAGATTCCATTCTGGGGCTGCCCCCTCCCATTCCCTTGCCTTTTACTCGAGTGTGCCCCAGGAAATGGGAGGGGGGGCAGAATGGAATGGAAGGAGGAGCACAGGGGGCAGTTATTCACAGTTTTTACACTTTCGCAAAGATTCTGCACCCAACCCTTGCAAAAGTGGAGGGGCCACTGTACTGGAAACAGCAGCATTCTGTTTGTTTCCGGCACAACTTTGCTGTATGTTGTTCAGTACACACTCTTTATTTGTACTGAACAAACTCTGGAGCCGCTCTGATGTAATGGTTTGAGCGTTGGACTAGGGCTCTGAGAGACCACGGTTCAAATTCTTGGTCAGCCATCGAAACCCACTGATTGACCTTGGGCAAGTCACACACTCTCAGTCATAGAGGAAAGCAATGTCAGACCTCCTCTGAAGAAGCGTTGCCAAGAAGTTGGAGTCTTATGGCACATAACAACAACAGACACAACCTTTAACATTGGATCCATCAAATCATTCATGGAGCTGCACTCAGAGAACAAGATGTCCCTTTATCTCTATTCCTGCTGCATATCCTTAAGATCCACTCTTGAGCAGTAGGGAGATCTTATGAAACGTCAAAAGATGTTGTGTAGAACATCTAGTAAAAAGCAGAAGTGAGCATAAGTCATAGAGAATCTCCTCGACACACTGGAGTGGGAGCGTCTTCTGTTCACACTGTTGCTCATGGGATCCCAAACTTAGAGTGATGTCCCCTAGGAAGTCAGGATGGTATAGGGTTTGGAGCATTGGACTACAACTCTGGAGACCAAGGTTTGAATCCCCACTTGACCATCAAAACACACAGGGTGACCTTGGACAAGCCATATTATCTCAGCCTCAGGGGAAAGCAAAGGCAAACCCACTTTGAAAAAAATCTTATCAAGAAAACTTCATGATAGGTTCACCTTGGGTCACAATAAGTCAGAATCAACTTGAAGACACACAACAACTACAGTATAATATTTTTCTGTGTCATGGCCAGACAGGAGGTAACCAATCTAGTCTTACTATTGGGTTTGAGATATTTGCTTTCTGTGAATCTGAACAGTTCTGTATTTTAGTTTCTCCTAAATACCTTCAGTGTAGTGGTTTTAAAATTTCATTAGGAATTTCATTATGAATTCTTGTTCTTAATTGCGATGTGCTGCCACGCTAACTTAGATAGTAAGTGGTAATGAAAGAGAGAGCCTGAATGATGATAATAAAGAACCTGTTGCATCTTTGGCCCCCCAAAAGCACTGCCTTCCACAGCTAATTGACCATATCAGTTTAAGTAGATCAACAAAAGCTGTGGTATAATCCAGAGTTTGAAATAGTTACCCTTTGGGCTACAGCTGCCGGAAACTCCCAGATAGCATGGGCATTGGAGATTATGGGTTCAGTTGATTGATTAGCTTGGTAAAGCAATTTGGATATCTTTTGATCAGCTAAATGCCTCCAATTAATAATGAACCAGCAATTTAAAAAAAAAAAAAAAGCTTGTGTGACTAATAATTTGTGCCTGGCGTCATCAGCTTTTGTGCCTTGAGAGATTCCTCTTTTTATCTTGCATTGGAGGGGGTGGCACTTTTAAATTCAGGTGCCCAAGATGAAACTCTAGAAACAGCCATAGCCAATATAATCAATAGTAAGAGATTGTGGGAGTTACAGCTCAACACATCTGGAGAGGCACAGATTCCACTGTGATGTGTGTATTATTTAAAAACAGTGATCTTCTGTCTTTGGAAACTTGGTTTTTGCTTAAAAATATTTCATTTACTTATCAATTCGGTTGCAGCAATAAATTTCTTAATAGTTCATTCAGGTACATACAACACTTGTGCACATACATATTACATATGCTAGCGTTCACTATGCATCAGGTAGAAATTGGTACCAGTTTCAATTAATTACAGTGACTAAAGCTACCTAGAAGTAATTTTTAGAATAAGCCATGGATATCTACCTTTACAGCATGAGACTGGGCTCCTCGATAGACCATTTAATCAAGAAATAAATAGAACAACACAAAGCAGAGAAGGTAAAATGACAAATCACATGTAATTTCCAAAGTCTAGCTAGCTGAAGCCGTTCAGGACAAAAGATGGTGAGCTAGGTTTACTGGGTTTCATGATGCTGAACAGATCTCGCTTTTCAGGAATTCTATCCTATCCTACCCTGACTGAAAGTGATAAAGGGGATTAGTTCTACCAGCTTTATCTCAAGATTACTTTGGTGATAAATTTACACCCATGGAGCTTTCCATAAGCATCACTAGGGCCTCTGCTTTCTCCACCATCATTTCCAGATCTCTACTCTATCATTTCCACTACAATGTAACCACTTTGAATGAATGTCCATAAAGGGATTAAGATTGCTCTGCCCAGCCACAATCCAATACTCATTCACATAGAAGTAAACCCTGCTGAGTTATATAGGGCTGCTAACTAATTAGACAAATGTAAGATTGTTAAGAATTCGTAGTAGCAAGAGCTTGGGACTTTGTTTGTTTTTATGCACATAGTTCATATTCCACCCACCACAGTACTGTAATTATCAGTATTAAAAAGCAATTATAATGCCTGTATTTATTATATTAAAATTGGAATAGTTAGAGCAAGCCAATTGTCTGAATAAGCTCTAGTAAAAATTGACTGGCAAAAGCTTACATGGGTTCAAACCAGTGGAAAAATTGCTTTCAGTACATCCTTGTAAAGATCTTGTTTAAAACAGATGACACCCTCTCATGTTCAGTAACATATCCATCATCAACTTCATTCTGGCTTTTTAAGCTGAACGATTTCATTCAAGCTTGTAGCTTGTCTTGTCAAGTTACCAAGAGCTTCATAACTTTGCCATCAAGCATAGAATTACTCCAGATGTCCATAAACTGTTCAGCTGTATTTCAGATTTTAACCATTTGTTTGGTTAACTACTCCGTGTGTGTGTGTGTGTGTGTGTGTGTGCGCGCTCACACACAGGCCTCAGTTTATCTTTAAAATGAGTTGATGACTTTGAAGTGCAAGAAACACTTTGCTATGTATAAAACCTGGACAGACTCAAGTCAGAAAGGCAGTGTTGTGTAATGGTTGCAATGTTGAATTAGGGGAATCCAGGTGGTACTTCTTTCTGTCATGAAAGTCATTGAGTGAGTTTACTTGGGCAGTTGTGCTCTCTGAGCTGATCTATCTCACAATGTGCTTGAGAAAATGAAATGGAGATGCAGAGCCATGTATGCTGCTTCGTGTTCATTGCAAGAAAAGTGGAATATGAATATCATTATTAGATAAACAATTGTAAACAATGAATTAATCAGGTAACTGCCTACAAAATATTGGCACCCTGATATTTATAGTTCAGCAGTGATAGCATGAAGCATGCTTGGCACTGGTTTGGCTGGAACTGGACAACTGTCTCCCATTGATCGCTGTCCCATGTTAAAACGTGAAGGGCTAGAGAACATTAGCACTAAGAACAGCTCAAATGTGTTAATGTAATTTTGACTCTTGTGATAGCCAAAATGCCTTTAGAGCAGAGTTGATTGAAAATTTTTTGACTAAAAAGCGGGGGGGGGGGTTGTATCTCACTGATTTTAAATTTAAACCACATTTTGAAATTTTCTTACAGCAATTGTTTAAATATTATCATGAACACTAAATATAACCTTCTAGTTATATTCTATGAATACGTTAACAGCTGTTTATGTGAGTGGGAGGTAACTGATCAGTCTCATTCCACTAGTTGTCTGCATGAAGTGCAGATGAACTAACTCTTTTGCCTTCTCTCAGCTTTGCCTCTCTCCGAGTACAATGATAGAAAACTCCTGAAGGTAAACAGCAAAAAACAGATATTCTGGCATCCTGTTAAGTGAGTTAGGCCTGCGTAAATTGGACTTAATCTACTTTGTAACTGCCACAGTCCCTACTTTGACTTTGTCATTGGGTCTCAGGAAAAGTTCACTGAAAAAGTAGGAGAAATGAAATACATTGTGAAAGCATATTTTATGGTATGTGGTTTCCATTTGTTAATTACATTAAAAATAATCATACAGAGGACCTTAGTTGACCCATCCAAGACATGGGCTAATCTGGAATAATGTACTTACCTGGCTTGCACTATTGCAACATTTGTGTGTGTCCCCATCTTTTTTAAAAGTTTTATTATTATATTTATTAACAGATGAAAACACTAGAAATACACTGGCTGTTCAATCATCTTATACAAGAAAAAAAGACAGAGAAAAAAAATTTTTTAACTTAAATATGTAAATATATAACTAAATGTATATATATGCACTATTGCAATACAAGATGATCTAGAATTGCCTTGATACATGTACAGTGAATCAATCTGTAGATACCATTTTAGTATATTTCTTCTGTCTAAATCATTGATCTTTTGTTAATTTTTCATTGTATTTCTTTGAAAATACCTCCTCCTCATTCTGTCATCATGTTTTAAAGAAAGTTGTGAGTTTTAGAAAGTTCCTTTAAAAAAAAAGTGAAATTCTCACATCCTATATGGAGATAAATAGAAAGGCTTTTATAAGTGCTTCATTTCAGTAGAAAAGACAGAATCCTGGAAAACCCACAACAATCTAAAGACAGAATTTGTCCCCAAGCAGTGTCCTTTTGTAATAGTGATCCCTTACTGAACTGAGTAGAGAAAACTGCTTATGTGAGAACTGACATCAAAGGCTCTGGTTTAGGGCAATGTATTAAGAACTTAAGAGCCAGCATAGTACAGTGGTTTGAGCATTGGACAATGACCCTGGAGACCAGGTTCAATTCCCTGCTTGACCATAGAAACCTACTGGGTGACTCTGGGCACATCACACACTCTCAGCTCCAGAAAACCTCTTGATTGGGTTGCCATGAATTGGAGACAACTTGAAGGCACACAACAATAATTAAGCACTTAGACATCAAAGAGAAGTTATGTTTTTTTGAATGAAAATCCTAGCAGATCTTCGATCCATTCCTGGTTTATCTGCTGGCTTCCTGTTTAAGTCCATTCAGCTTGTTGCCACTGCAAAGGAGAAATAGCCATTTTCAGCAACCCACTTCCTGCACCACAGATTTCTGCTTTTTCTTTGAACAGTGGATCAGGTCATGTTCACACTCAGAAATAAATTTTCATTGTTAAATGAGGAACTGAAGTGTAGATTGGATGGATTTAGACAGCCTACTGTATCTAAGCAGAACTCTCCTCTCAAAGGTTTTAGAAAAGAGAGGCCAGGCATCCAGAATAACAGAAATGAATAATTATAATGATGAAGAATAGTTAAGTAACAATTTTACTGAATAAGAGTAATAATAATATTTATTTATTTAATGTATATCCTGCTTTCTCCTGACACAGGATCCAAATTGTCTTACAACAGAACAAAGTACATCTAAGATGTTATTATAGAAAAAGAAGAGAACAATTAACAACTCTAGTTAAAAAGTGGTGGCCATATACCTAAAAACCAAGCATTTATTTATTTGTTAGTTTAGGATTTTTAGGTTGTACACTCCTGCAATTAAGCTTCCAGGTACTATGTAGTAAGACTGGTAAAACATAATTGTAAAATAATATAGCTACCTAAAGTAGAATGGGGCAACAGCACAGAAAATGTAATGTAAACCTATAGCATGATGCCTATATTATAGCTCACTTAAACCTGATCTGATGTAGCCAAAAATCAGAAGAGCGCATAGTCGTTGGATCATTGACATGCAACACAATAAATCTTCCCTTAATCTTTCTTTACATTACAGCAAAGCTTCCCCCTCGCCCCCACACCATTCCATTATTCTGTATATTTTGGGTTGTAAATGGGAAATGTGTTTCTTTAGCAAGTAAATTCCTTAAATAGAAATTCTGGGAGAGTACCTCATGCATGGCTAAAAATCAGCTGTATGAGGTTGAAGCCTTAGATAGAGTTAAAGCCTGAGTATATAAAAAAATGATTGTTAAAATGTCAAGGTAATGAAAAGTCAGAAAATAAATTATAGCTGTTATTAATTTTGAATTGTATTCAAACACAGAAATTTGTAGCATAGATAGAAGCTGATTACAGAGAGATAAAATTCAATTTTATTCTGGGGTAATTGTTTTATGTATTTTACATTTATTTATAAGATTAGGTAAAGGCTTGGAATCCTCAATATAAATCACAGTATGGTCCCTATGGAAGCCAAGGTCAGAGCAGGAAAAACCCTTCACTTAGGAAGCATATTACTTTTGTGGGAAATACAAAGTGAATAAAATGAGATTAGAAATCTGTTGTCCTCCTCATGACACATACTCAAGTTTTATCAGAATTTATAGGATGAGGCAATTTGAATGTTGGTAGAGCAGTAAACTGTATATATGCTGCAGAGCTGTTCATATGAACAACAGAAGGTGAATCATTTTTGTTGATTGCAGTGGAGACAGAAATACATAAGCAGATAGAGATCTTGTACTGAGTAGGAGTTCCAGGTGTATTTACTCTAGAGTAATTAAACATCATTTAAAGGAATTGTTGTGATAGATCTATTGCCTGCCTTCATATGTATGAAGACAGAAGAGTTTTTGTCTAGTAGTATCAGGATAATGTGTAAGTTAAGAGACCATCTTTATGGTCTTCTAAGTATCAAGTGAAACTTTTCTGTGCAGGATTCCTGAAATGAGGTATTACAATGGTGGTGATGGTTTTAGACCCACTAGATTAAAGCTCTGCTGTTCCTTCATTTGAGTCCTTTCACTGCACTCCAGTCTACTGCTGCAACATTATTCTGTAAAGGTCAGTGTTCTGAAATGTGTGTCAAGGCAAGGGGAAGACAGTACCCCTGTGGTCGTAATAACGGGCTGTCCTGTTGGAAGTTGTTTTCTCTTTCCAGGTAATATGGTAAAGATTAGAAATAATTGTGGGGTGTAATTGTTACTTCATGCTGTACTGAAGGTGACTGCTGTGTAAAGGCACTAGGCAGCACTAATTAAAATACAGTTTTCCCCTTGAAATGTAATTTGATCCATTCCTTTGCCATCCTGGTAAGACTAATATTTGTCTCTAGCCTGTTTTTTAGGGATTTTGAAGTGATATTATAGCCTCTGAAGGTTACAAAATAATGGAAGAATTATGATTCTATTCTCTCCACACCTTCCCCACACCCCATTTATCTCTTTCACATTCCAAAAAAGCTTTTGCATGCAATGGCAAATACTCTTCTTTCTCATGTGTAACCTTATACAGAGTTGCAGAAGAAACTAACCTGCTGCTGTAGTCATGTTACAGAACTGTCTCTGAAAAGTCATTGCAATTAATACCTCTGCTCTAAGAAAGCCATCAAAATTTCTGCCTGCTCCCTGACCTTTATTTGCCATGTCATCCTTGGAAATTGTATATCTTAGTTGTTCTGGATTAGTTTGCATGCTTTTTTAAAACCTATTTATGCACATTTTAAAATGACATTTGTGCTTCTGCCTCTGGTACAAAGCGAAGATTTCCTTCTTAGGTTAATAGTGACAACATGTAAAGTTTTTATGTTTAAAATTTCACTTGTCCTGGAGCCAGACAAGTAGATAGGTGGTTGAGTGGGTATGTTTAAGTCTTAAATCCCACATGTCCTTTGTGAATATCTAATGATAACTAGGATACAGAACTTGGACAGCTAGGGCTTTTTTGGAATACAACTCCCAGAATTCTCAGTCCAGGGTAGCAGTTGTACTGGTTTGGAGGTTATAGTGTTTGTAGTGGCACAAGTACCAAGTCATTGCCCTCAAAATGTGTTATGCTGCATTCCCAAACAACATTTCCTGTCCTGGCTGGTGATGGAGAGATTTATACTCTAACACATGGAGATGTCTCCTCTGGTTCACACTAATAGCAGTTCTCTAGAGAATCAGAGGAAAACCCTTTACCTGTCCTGTTAGGCCTTTTTCTACAAAAAGTCAAAACAAGTGAAGAGAGAAAAAATGAGAGAGACCATGTTTCTTGATTGGGAAAACAGAGGCAGGGGATACTTCAGAAAGTATTCTGCTTATACTCAGAGGTGATCAAAACATTTTTGATTAAGTATTGTTGATTCCTGATTCACTGACCAAACTTTGTATCTAGCCACTTATTAGTATAGTTGCGGTAAATGAGGGTGCCCTAATGAAAATGAACATATCATTCCTTGCTAACCTTTAGCACAACTCCTCATTAACCTTTAATGAACAAGATGTTTGAAGAATGAATGGACAGTGTATGTGGAAAAAGAAAGACAAAATTGAACAAAGCATAAGATAGGATCTCATGCTTTAGAGCAGCCTTTCCAAACCTGCCAGCTTCCAAATATGTCAGGCTTTCACTATCCCCAGTCAACAGCTATATTATGGGCATTGTAGTCCATCTGGGGAAAAGTGCCAGGGTGGAAGTAGGCAATATTGAAACAATACAGAGAGTCCTTTTGAAGGAACCATTAATAAAAGGGGTCTCTAGGGGTCTATGGTTATAATCTCCGTGCCATTCTCAGTAGTATTTTTAATAACAAATTAATCAGTACAAAATTATTGAATGAAACAATTCCAGATATTAAGTTTAATAGTACAGATTAATCCCATTCTATTTAACAATTAACACTAACACATTTATTTCAAATCTGACATTCTTGGTTCAGGTCAAAGGTTCGATGTAAACATGTGCAGCAGGGAGCTTTTGTACTGGTGTGCACCGTTTATGCAGTTTATGATCTTGATTTTCCAAGTTCTAAAAAATACACAAAATGTTCACATGAACTGACAATGCTTCCCACTTAAGAACTCTCCAACTCATGGAAGACAAAATAAAAAAAAGTGGCACTGGAAGGGGCAGACTTAGCAAGGTTACCCTCCCTTTTGCTCCATTTTACTCAGGGAAAAACACCTGAGAAGAGCTCTAGAGATGCTGTCATCTTGGAGAAAAATATCAAGACTAAATCTATTAGGAAGCAGCCTTCCTTCAGCAGAGTTAGAAGGGTAATATGCCTGAATCTTCTGTACTTCCCTGATTGTGGCTAACTTAAGTAAAACAAGCAAGTAGTATCAAGTTACAAACTAAAGACCTTTACTAATTGATTTTATAATGTACATACACATGAAACACGTACATCCTAACTAACTAATGAAAAGATCAGGTAGAAGAAAGAGCTGGAGAGAGCTTCACCTTTAATTCACCTTCCCGTAGGAAAAAAGAAAAGAAAGAGAGAAGGGGGAAGTTTTATTGTCATCACAGACCCTAGAAGTTTCTTGAGTCACATGGTCTAGTGTTCCTTAGATACACAAAGTATTTATGATCATGCATTGCAATAAATAGATGAACAAATGGAGAAACTTGAGCTAAAGGCAGGCAAGGGGACCCTGTACTATCTAAAATCCACAATTGTTCTAACAATGAAAGTGGGGGGTGGGGGTGTGTGAGAAAGAATTCTTGATTTTCCAACAGGTACAAGGACCTGAACCGGGAAGAATTTGTATGCAAAACATATTCTCCATCACTGAGGTCCTGACCATTACCTAAACCTAAGCATGGAGTGTTCAAAGAGAAAGCTGCAGATGTCATTGTACTTCATCTGGACAGTTCCTGCAGTTGCTAGATGGTATAAAATAGATATGAATAGGTGACATTATTTTTCCTTTTAAAGTCTTCATATTCTGTAGTCTCTGAGATTCTTAGCATAGATTTTCTCCAGTTCTGTACTGGACATTGTTTCATGGGAAGCCATGCTATGCATATATTTCAAGTTTAACCCTTATTTCTTCCAGTCTCCCTCTTCCCTGTGTAAAGGAAAAAACATTTTCCTCCAATTTCATCTCTGACACTTTTTAATTAACTGTTGGCAGTGACTTTTTTCCCCCAGGGTAAAATGTGCGGAGGGATGGTGGATGATAGGATTTATGCAAATCGCGATAAATCTTCCCTCATTCCACTGAGCTCTGACCAAACATGGCTCAGAGTCAAGTGCAAAACAAAACATATAGAGCAGAGTTGATAAACATAGCAACAAAAGCGTGTGCAGCAGAGTATGATATGCAGCACTGCTCTGACCCCAAAACTCACCCACTAAGGAACTCTATCACACAGTGTTGTCTTCCAAGGATACCTGGAGGCTTTTAATCTTCTGTTGCAATATATACATATTTACAGGATTCGCAGATCCTCCAACAGAGTTTCAGCATTCCATCATCAACACACCAAGTGGAGATATGTTCTGGCAAAACCTCCGGCCAACAGTCAGGCAGACCGAGAGAGATGTTGGCCAGATCCATCTCCTTATATATGTAGGGACTAGCTGATGTAACCCCAGCCAGGATTTGATGTCTCCCTTGTCCTGGTTACATTACACTGTGACTCAGCTTTTTGTCCCAAGGGGATTACCTCATGACATGCACAGTCATTCCCCCAGGTGCTTTCCACATGCACATCATAAGTATTTTGTTGGACCAAAGGTCACAGCAAACCTTTTCCAACAAAATGAGCATCCATGTAATATGGAATCCTGTGTATATTTTATCCAGGAATTTCTCTTTCTGTTGTTAAATTGCACTTGCCAGGCACTGGCCACACTCCTACTTGTCCTGGATTTGAGTAGTAGTTTGGCTCATCACACACACACACACACACACACACACACACACGTGTGTGTGTGGGAGAAAGAGAGAGAGACAGGGAGCGAGAGAGCGAGCGCTAGTAATTTATAGCCATAGGGATATGCTGTTGCTGTTTTGGGCAAAATTTGTTATGTATTTATCTTAGACAGTCCCCAAAGATGATTTTAAGGTGCCATGGCTTTTCAGACTGTTTTGCAATGAGAATTAGGGGTGATTGTACCTCTTATTTATTTATTTCATTCATATGCTACTTTCTCCTATAGTGGGACCCAAGGCCTCTCACAAAAGGAACGAGCTAAAACCTGAACAATAAAATTTTAAACAGAATTAAAATCACATTAAAACTAGATCGTACACAGTATCAAATCTTTAAAAACCACACAAAAGTTAAAATAGAACACATACCCTATAAAATGTCTCCCTCAGAGCAGTTACTTATTAAAACCCTACTTCAACAAAATGGTCCTGCTGCCTGGAGAAAGGAAGGAGAGAGAAGGCCAGCTTAGCATCCCATGGATGGGAATTCCCACACAACGGGAACAGCCACTGAGAAGGCTGTTTCCCATGTCTTCATCAGACAGGCCTGCAATGGTGGTGGGACTGAGAGAAAGTCCTTCCCTGAAGATCTTAAGACTCTGGCAGATTCATATAAGGAGATAACAGTCTTTTAGAGAGTATGGAATGAAGTCTCCATAAACTATGATTTAGCAGTGACACTATAAAAGCCTGCCTGAAATGTTAAATGGAATCTCTTTTTGTCAGATAGCATCACCAGTGATCAAATTATTGATAAAGTCTTGAACAAGGAACTTTATGTAAATCAGCTCAAAGTTTGTGAGGAGTACATCATGGCTTTCATCCTAAGACTTCACTTGGAGAATTATGCTGTCAGTTCCTGCTAACCATGGTAGCTATGGGTTATCTTCAGGAACTGCTCCAGTATGCCTTTCAGTACACTTTGCTGAGGAACACTGAATGGTCTATTTGTGTTCATTGCATTTATTTCCTTATTTACTTACTTGCATACTTATTTATTTATTTCATTGATTTGCTTCCTTACTGGGAGAGTGGGAGCGAATGCAGATCATGTTCATGTGGTGTTCTTATGGGCAACCCATGGGTCAAAATAGAAACAGAACTCTCAACTGTGTTGTAGGCCCTTGGTACCACTGGGCATAACATTCAGTTCAGGAGGTTAATGAACATTTTCTGTCGTCAACTTCTTTTTACAGGCAGCTGTAAAAATCCCCTCTGGAGTGTTAAGAGACCTTCGTGAGCTATGTGGGATAGAACACAGGGCTGCCGGGCGGGGGGGGAGATGAGGAACTTAGGTTCCAATTGTGATATGGAGCAATTCGCCCTGCCCTTGTAGCCTCCCGTATCTCATAACCATGTTCAGGAGGGCCCTTTAGCCTTTAGAGAGACTTTTCAGGGGAACATGGGTGGCCATAAGAGCAAAAAACACTTTCCAGGGACTTCTTCAGGTTAATTTATCATAAGAAATGAACCCCTTTCTCGGTAAGAATGATTTCTACTACTTTGAGCAATTTGCCTTTTTGTTACAGAACTCTCTTCTGAAAAAAATCTTGAACCACAGGTAAAAAAAAACCTTCTTGACATTTGATTGACCTTAAATTTTTCTGTACTCCATCCAAGTATTGCGCTATTCCAGTTAAAGCTTATTTCTATTCCTGTTTCTTAGCCAGGTAATATAATATGTCTTATAGCTCCCACATCATTTGTATAAGGGTTTGCAACTGGTATTTAAGACACCAGAACAAAACCAGTAAATTCATCTTTGTAGCTCAGGTAGCACTTTCTTCCTGATCTGGTATGGTGTAATGGTTTGAGTGCTAGACTGCAAGAGACCAGAGTTCAAATACCTGCTCAGCCATGGAAATCCACTGACTGACCTTGAGGAAGTCATACATTCTCAGCCTAAGAGAAAAGCAGTGGCAAACATCCTCTGAATAAATCCTACCAAATAAATAAATAAATAAATCCCAAAACAAGTTTGCCATAAGTTGGAATTGATTTTAAGGCAGAGAACAACAGCAGTTTCTTAAATGAAATGAGGACAGCAACAGTAGCAACAACAAATCTATATACAAGGAAGAATTATTCATTTACAATTACTAACAAATCATGATTGCTAGAATATTTTTAGGATAGTCATGACTATCTTTTGCAGTTCATCTTAAAGTATACTTCTCTTTCAGATTCTCCTTCCAGTCTTCTGCAGGGAATATTCACAATTATGTAGCAAGAACAGAAACAGTCAGGCACAAGAGGGAGCTAGGTGCAAACCTGGGAAGAACAAAAGAAATATTGAGGGGAAAAAACTCTTAATGGAGCAGCATAAGAGCAAGCATACCTAGTGAGGACTTGAGCAAGCTGTTTGGATATAAATGCTGACTGAATATTGGGGGAATAAATAGAAAACTGGGAAGGTAGGGATAATCACTGTAATGGAATTGGTTGTCTGGGAAAGGACATGCATAAAATGAGTGAAGAAAACCAGGTGGTGTTTGGACAGGTCATTCCATTTTCTTCAAGATTATTCTTAAATGTCCCCAGTACTTCTATGGTGAGTGAGAACTGCTCATAAAAACTGAAAAATCCAAAATTTTAATGATGCTGGGATTGAAACACCACTGTACACACACACAGCAGTTCCTGCTCAGTTTTAGATTCTGTTCCAGTTTAGTATATAATGTTTTACAGAAAATTAACCTTGCTAATGCAAACTCCAATGAAAACATAATCATTTAAGAAAACCTCCGTATTGCTGCTTGAAATGAATTGTGTCAATGTAAGAGTAACATATGGTTCCCACCACAACAAAGATAAGCGGGCCTGTGCTCAAACCATCAACTGCCAATTATGACAGCCCTACAGCAGTTCATATTGAGTATTGTATGAGTAGTTCACTACATTTCTACAGTATTATCTAGAGATAGTAGATTTCTGTTGCACATTATGGGTTGATCTAAAGCTGAGAGAATATCTTATTTCAAGCTTGCTTTTTTATCCATTGTTTTTTGTCCTCACATTGCAGGTTGCATTGAGACAGTAATGTATGACAGCCCTGAAAAGTAGTTCACTGTTATACTTCTACTACAGGTTGAAAGGCTGCAATGAGAGAGAGAAATATACAGTACCCTGCAATGTAAATACTACACTGTAAATACTACAGACTAAAGGTGGAAATAGTTAAATTGCCACCTATCACAATCTTCTTCCTGCTGAAACCAGGCACTCAGTTGCATTCAGAAGCTTTGTTTTCCATTGCTGTTCACAAAGAGCTCAAAAGTACTCAAAAACCTTTTGTTAGAAGTACATGAAATAAGAACTGAGCTAAAGACTCTCTTTGCTACTTTAACCTCAGCCAACCCAATGCAGTCCAGAGACTCACTGCCACATTCTGTTTCAAAGGCTACCTGTAAGCATATATTTAGCAAAGGACTGCACAGTTCAACACTTTTAAACATAGTTAATCATTTCCAATGAAACATTCGCACAATATATTTAAATATGTACCGCAGGCTTGCCATCAGGCTGTTGTTCCACCATAGTGAACCAAATGAGTGGTGTCCTAAGTCAGGTGCCCAAGGCTTTTAATTGCATCTTTTCATGAGGAGATTAATGGGCAAATGAACATGTTTTCGACTTTGCACCATTATACCTGCAATCAGTAAGAATGAGTGCTTCACACCTAACCCCACATCTAACTGCTAGTTCCTGCTAGAGTAGAGCCACTGAATTAATTGCCGAACAGTTAATCAATGCTTATGTAAATCCCATTGATTTAATGGGTCTTGCTGTTGCTGGAACTAGCAATTAGATGTAGGCCTTAATTGGCCATTCTTAACGCCAGTAGAAGAGTTTGTGACATCATCTCTTCACTGCAGTGTACTGTATATTGCAATATACTTTATAGTAAGGGAAGAATTTTAGTATTTTCAGGCATATTTGTATTAATACAAGATAAATTGTATAAAATA
This sequence comes from Cyclura pinguis, assembly GCA_030412105.1. Taxonomy (NCBI): domain Eukaryota; kingdom Metazoa; phylum Chordata; class Lepidosauria; order Squamata; family Iguanidae; genus Cyclura; species Cyclura pinguis. The sequence goes on from CM059599.1 coordinate 345,052,672, forward strand.
GTACTATAAAATGATCTTGTTTTAACTTGCTAAATTGGCCTGTTTAAATTATTCTGTTTTGAATTGTTTTAAAACGTTTAGATTTATTTCACTGTATGCTACTCTGAGATCTTTTGTGTATAGTGTAAATATTTAAGTAAACAAACAAATAAAGCATATACAAATAAAACATATACTAATAAAAAGTTCCTAATCTCAAACATTGCGTTAAATCATACAAGAAAGCATGTTTGCCTGCTTATTCCACCATTGATTGTAGTTGGCATAGGAAAAGCCCATGGGCCAGATACGTGTGTCTCTTTTAAGGTTTTTTTATGTTCTTCGATGTAGGGTTGACCTATGTTGCAGTCTTAAATGTGCCATTCTTCATTCTGGCATTATTCCAGAAATAACTCAGCTTTACTGTTCTGAATCCACATATATTGTAGCACACTGCCAGGAATACTTAGAGGCTGGCAAAGCAGCTGTAGTCTCTAATAAGAGAGCAAGGCCAGGCTTTCTCAGCTAAAAGGGTTTCAGTATTCTAAAAATCTATGTCCCCTAGCTCCACACACATAATATTTTACACATGGGGCAAAACTCATAAGGTGATGTTAATTGCATGAAAGTATTTAATAGGCTCATGTTCAGTTATATGAATAGCAGCCATGGGGAAAACTCAAAAAGCCTTATGACTGTCGGAGATGCAAAAGGGCGTCTTTGACTCCATTCCTTCTTGTCCTGTTCCCAACAAAAATTGCATGGCTTGGAATGTTACTGAAACTGTAATTCACTGAATTGCTTGTTATGGGCCCCTCCAAGCCCATAATGAGCTGGTGACCATTATCGTTGCCAATGGATGGTTACTAACTCATTAATTTTCCTGTATATTAATGTGTATGTCAGTTTTTCTAAAAATTTCTCTATTGTTATTCAGAAGGGAATTGGGAATGTTTTATTTCTGTCTTTAAAAAAAACAAGTCGTACATACCCCTGGGCCCCACTTTTGTAATTCTTGAAACCCCTTACCAATCTTTTCAAACCCGCTAATCCCCCCGTTTTAAAAAAGTATATTTTTAAAAGGTGAGATTTTCAAGCAAATTCTGCCCCCAAAAGACTCCCAAAATACAAGAATGCATGCAAAAATGCCTGACACAGAAAAAGGCATGGCTAGCGTACAAGCCAAAGCCAACTGAAAACATTCTGTCATATCATGTGGCAATTTTTGTAGAAAGAGATGCAAGGAATGGAACTAAAATGGGATGGATGCATCAAAAAGAAAAAGGATCAGACTCTATAGGGTTTCGAATAATATCTGTAACAGATGGAGAAACTGTGAGACTCTGGGCCACAAGAAGCCCTGAGGCTATTTTTGTAGCCCCAGGGTTCTCCAGGGCTTGGAAAAATAAGAATTACTTTTTTCATTCCAAAACAGCCAATAACATCCCCTAGCTTCCAGGCTACACTAATTATATTCTGCAGATTTTTCAGAAGCTCCTCAGCCTTTTTAGACCACTATGGACCTAAAACTGAAATGCAGTGAAAAGGCCAGTAGCATCTCCTTGTGTGTTTTAGGTAGCTCTGGAGGCTGCTATTCGTCATTTTGGGCATGCATTCCTCTCGAGTCCTACAGGCTGATGGAGCCTCCCAAGCCCTAGCAGTTGCCACCCCAGTCTATAATATCCAAAAGTATTACAGAATAATGAAGCAGTCATGATATTTTTCAAATAACTTCTTAGCAGAGCTAGTTATGTACAAATCACAGTTATAATTTAGAAGTAGAAATAGTATTCAAATGCGTTTGAAATACCGAACATTTTGTTTGAAGATACTATAGTCATTAAAACAATTGTCCTTAACCTTTTTATTCTTTCTGTGGTGGAGATTTCTCATAGCACCTGTTCTAGGCTCTTGAGCTTTTTTTTGATGTAATATTTGACCTTTTGGTTTGCCAGTAAATTTTTCTAGTCTCATGGAAATGCAAGTCCTGTTGCAGAGGAGTTTGTCATTACCTCAAAACTTGGCATGAATATGAGTGCTAAGAAAACAGGCTGTTTGTTCCCTGGGGAAACTATTCTATAAGCTAACTTTGCTTTTATACTCAGTACGCTCCTAGATTAAGTGATTTAGTTTAGCTTGGCCTACGGCAAAACGTTTCAGGATATTTTAAAAGATCCTGGTATCTGATTAACACTAGGAAAAAAGGGATAGTTTTTTTCCCCTCAGTCTTTACTTCCTTATCAGTTGACTTTGCTATCTCCATTATACTTTTTACATTTAAAATATTCTTTCTATATGCCTGTTCCACATTGGGCTTGGAGAGGGGTAGCACTGTGGTTTGCATTTGTGCCAAATTCAGTTTGGTCATTTTTAAATATAAGTTCTGTTTAAGCTTGGAAATGAAACAGAAACTTATAAATATTAGTTACTGCTCGAACCCTTTTGTTCATCAGAATGCCTTCTTCTGGATGTCTTGCAAAATTTTGTGCCACTTTAATTATCTTAGCATAATAGAATAACGTAAAGAACTTGTTCAGAATAACCGAAAGCGTCATGAAGACACTCCTCAAGAAACCTCAGGCTTACATACTCCCATTTCTCAAATAGCATGACCACAAGGAGGAATATAGAAGCTCCCCCTCACATTCTAGATTAGAATCATATAAGAGTTGGAATCATAGAGTTGGGCCATTGGGTCCAATCCCCTGCTCAATGCAGGTTCCCCAGCTACAGCATTCCCATCAGGTAGCTGTCCAGCTTCTATTTGAAGAAATCCAGAAAAGGAGACCTCACTACCTCTCCAAGCAATTGGTTCCATTTCTGAACCACTTTCACTGTGTTAGATGTTCAGTAGAAATCTACCGTCCTATAACTGAATGTAATTGTAATGGTAATGATATGGGAATGGAATGGAATGGTAGTGACCATTCGACTTAGTTCTACCCTCTGAGGCAGCAGAAAACAAGCCTGTATCCTCTTCTTTATGTCAGTCCTTAAAGTATTTAAAGAGTGTGATCATGTCACTCTAGTTTTCTCTTCACCAAGCTGAATGTGCCCAGCAACTTCAACTTCTCATGTGTTTTGTTCTATCTTTTTAACCTCATTGTCCTTCTCTGAATGATGAACCCGCTCCAACTTGTCTATATCCTTCTTAAAATGAGGCACCTAGAACTGAATGTAGTACTCCAGATGAGGCCTGACCAGCACAGAATATAGTGGGACTGCTACCTCTCATGACTTGGAAACTATGGTTCTATTAAAGCAGACTAAGAGAGCATATGCCTTCTTTGCTGTACCATCACACTGCTGGCTCATGTTCAATTTATCATCAACAATAACACCAAGGTCTTTTTCACACGTTGTATTGCTGAGCCAAGTATCCCACGTCCTATACCTGTGCATTTGGTTTTTTGTGGACCAAATGTAGAGTTTTGTATTTGTCTTTGTTGAATTTCATTCAACAAGTTTTCTAGTCTATCAGGGTCCTTCTGTTCCTAGTCTTCCAGTATGTTAGCTACCCCTCCCAGTTGTCCCCCATCATCTGCAAATTTGATGGGGATTCCCTCTGTTCCAAAATCTAAATCAATGATGAAAATATTGAAGAGTGTCAGCCCCACAATAGAATCCTTTGGCCCTCCACTTGAGACCTCCTTCCATTCTGAAGCACAGCCACTGATGACAACTCTTGAAGCACAGTTTACCAACCAACTTCCGACTAATTATTAACCATGGTTTGCTTTGTAAATCCAAACCTGATCAACCAAATATTGATCTTAACTATAGCTTGTTGAAACCAGCCAGCTTCAGATCATAGTTTATGAAGTTGATTTGTTCCAGTGAACCATGGTTAAGATTAACCACAGTTTGACCCAAGGTTGCTACTTTTGAATGCTGTCCACGTGATCTGACCACTTTAATACCAACCATCAAAACAGAATGCAGTACTTTCATTTCTTTTGTATTTTTTCCATTAAACTTCAGCTTGTGACACTAAACAGTAAAGACCAGTTTTGGGGTTTTGTCCCCAAAGTATGTTACACCCTTTCTGATTTTTGGGGAGGGGGCAAAAAGGCACCCTGAAATGTGAAAAATCATCAAAAATATCTAAAAAGTCTTATAGTCTCACTCAGTGGGAAGAAAAAATTTCATTCCTCCTTGAAACAGTGTTCAGGATTTTGCATCAATTCCTTTCTTTCTCTTTTGAATCATGATGGCAGTGTATTGAGTTCTAAAGCCTTAGTGACCTAAATCTGGTGTTACCTGACTACTAGGACTCTGTTGTTTTCTCCTATTTCTGTCCTCTTTGCATCTCTCTGTGTCAGCTGCAAACTAGCTCTAGAGAGTTTCTCAGCCTTCTAGAACAGGTTTTGGGGGCATATGGGTTGACTACAGCAGAAAGAGGGACCCTTCAGTGGAGTCACTCTATTGGTTAGTAGTCAATGGGATTAAGATGCCTCAGAACAATGATGAAAGATGTGTCATCTTGGTGCTAGAGAAGGTTGACCCAGTTCTCCAAACATACTCATCTGCAATTTCTGACAGGGAGGAATGAGAATGAACTGATCAACTTTCACTCTCTTGCCAGACTACTTTACAAATGTAAGGCACTTTATCTGAATCATTGTCACAACACTAAAAATGAATGAATATGTAAATGAAATGGCGAAATGTGGGAACTGATTCCACTTATAGGCATAGTATTTGACATTATATAAGAAAGTGAGAACCAGCATGGCATAGTGTTTGAGCATTGGACTACGACCCTGGAGATCAGGGTTCAGTTCTGTACTCAGCCATGGAAACCCACTAGGTGAGCTTGGGAACATCACACACTCGCAGCTCTCTCACACAGGAAACATAGGTTTGTCTTAGAGTCACCATAAATTGGAAATGACTTGAAGGCTCACAACAATAACAACAACAAAATGTTCTCACTACATGCAAATAATTAGTCCTCAAATGATAAACATTCACATTCATACAGAAACTTGTATAGAAATGGAGAAGCATTTCAGAATCCTCCAATTTTGAACAAAATTTTGGGGAAGAATTCATGAGTTCTAAACACAGATGCAGTTTGCAGTTTACCATCTTTACCTGTCTTTCAACATTCCTGTTCAAGCTTTCCTACATTTAAATACAAGAGTCTATTCAGTGTCAACAGAGTCTGAAGCTCCAGCAGCGTGCTTATTTGGATGATGGGTACAGTGTGGCTGGTCCCAGAATACCCTGCAACCAATCATTGACCATTCCAGTTTTTGGAGGAGGAGATAGACCTCTGCCGGCACAACAACCAACTTCTAAGCTGGCCTGTTGCACTGCACGTGAATGAGCAACTGCTTGGGTTATTGGAAACTACCTTATGAGAACAAGTAAAGAGTACAGCTACACCATATGCAGGCCCTTTGCTGGTATAACAACACCCCTTACAGGATTCCAGCCTGAGATAATATGTGTAGAATTACACTGGCCTTATTCCTGGCAATTATTCATCCCAAGGAGTTCTCTCTATCTTCTGGAAGAGAAAAATGAATATTTGTGTGAATATTTGTTCCAGTGTGAATGTTAGATACCCTGTGCCTAAGTAGTAAAAAGTAGTATAAAAGTAACCGTAAAGTATTTTTTTAGAATAGCATGTATCTCAGGAATGCTCCAGACATTCTGAAATTGACAGAGGCATAAAATAAATTGAACATTAATGGAAAATGTCATTGAGAGAAAGAGAAAGTTGTATGTCATTCCTAAAATGGGTGCGTTTAAGTCCACTTTGCTTGGCACTGAAGTGGACAAAGAGGTTTGGCCTTTTTCAAATATGTTATATCTAATTAAAACACCTTTACCTGGAGTTCTGATTTTCTCTTCTCTTCACATTCTTAATCAGATATTCAAAGAAGGAGATGGCTGATAACCACTAATGATTTTAAACAACTGATCATGAAAGGGCTAAAAAATTATTTTCTTTTACAATAATACTATGAGTAGGCCTGCTTCTTCTCTCTCAGATGGGTAGAGCAGTCCCCAGATCTGATACAGTGCCCTGTCACTTCACACACACACACCTCTGCCTTCCCCTTTAAACACTACTTCTGAGTAAAAAGTGAGGTGTTTCAATGGTTATTTTGAACCCTTTTAGAGTTTTATGGTAGCATGTTTTCTGTTTGGGTGTTAAACACAGTATACTATTCAGCTGAGTCCAAATTTATAAAAATAAACTACAGTCTATATTAAAATAACAAACAGAACAAAGAATTGGAGTTTATATACAATTCAGAGCAAATACAATTCTTCAAAATTCTTTTAAACAGTTTCCTTAGGTCTTGAAACCCTCATATAAGCTCCAATAATGCAAACAACCCTTTGGCTACACTATCACCAAAGGCTCAGCCCTCAACACTAGGTCACACTTTCTGACCAGATTCAAAAATGGTTTGATCTCTCTCTCTCTCAGTCTCAGAGCTTTCTCTGAGAAACAAACCCTCCCACCCAGCCTCCCGCCCCGCTGACTGAGGAACTTTATTCCAGAGCTCTCACTGGCTGAAGGACGGCTAAAACCAATCAGTGTGTGCCTTTTGTATACATTCTCCTCTTGAGCCCCCAGCCCCTCCCTCACACTAATGGGCAGGGTTTCTCTCTTGAGCAGCCATTCTAGTTGCCTGGCAACCTGTTGCTGGGTTACTGTGGCACTTAGGGTATCTGCACACCCCAGAACTAAAACTCCTCTCTTGCCTGCCTCTTGCCTCCTGTCCTCCCAATACAGATTGGGGCCCATTATAGTTTTTTTCCCAAATATATGTGTGGTAGTGGTGGGAGGTCAATACGTCAATGAAGGGCATAGAGTTAAAGCCAGATTAGACTCCTTTTGGAAGGGTGCTAGTCTGAATTTGCCCCTGGCTGAAATCACAGTGAAAGAACCATTTCAACAATTAGTAGGCTGTGGGCTGATGTAACCAGTTTGGCCCATGTTAACATCCTCCTTGATCCAATGCAGTCACAGCATAGCTGCAGTGTGTGTGTGTGCTAAAGAAATGGCTGAAATGGCTTGGTACTCTGGAATGGTTCTGCTCAGCCAGGGATTAGCAAGTTGGACTACCGTGTAAACAGTGTCTAGTGCAATTTACTGTGGTTTCTGCTTTAAACTTTTAAAGTGTACTTATTCCTTTGGATACAAAGTCTTTCCTGTTTTATTATATATGCCACTGGTGGGCAGCTTAGAGCTGGGGTCCAATTTCTTTCCCCAATGGCTCCCAGACCTACTACTGCATGCTGTACTTCCCACTTCTCTTTTAAACCTTCTCCCCACCTACTTTTTTAAAAAAAATTCAATCCTTGCACCCCTATTCTGCTTTCATTTTTTAAAAAATGCAAAACAGTGTAAAAACATTACTTCTTGAAGGAATGTGATTTGTCATTTTTAAAATCTAATTTGAGGAAGGTGGGAGACAGATGGTGGGTTCCCGTCTTGCCCACCTGTGGTCTGTAGTCTTTCAAGCCCCATTTTTGTTTATTTGTTCTTTGTTTGACTACCATTTCTCTTCGCTCTTGCCATCCCATGCAACATGTTTTAAAGAACAAGGGAAGGAATGCCCACCTGCAGGGAAGGTGAGTAGTTTTGGTTTCTTTACTTTCAGTGGCCTGGAACATTTGCATTTACAAAATTAATCCCTGCTAATACACATTGAAATTTTTTATTCAAGATGAACACAGTGAGTACAGGACCTTGGTATGTAACCACATGATCTTGCTTTCTGAACCTCATTCACTTTCTGTTCTTACTTATTGCCCTCTCACATCTGGGCTGTGCTTCAGTTTAGAATGCTACCTTTCTGCAGCCTCAGACTGTTTTGCCATAGATTTCTACATCTAGGAGATTATTCACATCAGTTGCTAAGGATACAGAATAGTTAGGCAGTCCAGAAATGCACAAGTATTAGACATCCTATGATCTTTCTACCTACCATATATCTGGATTCCTTTGAGAACAACATGACTTACGGGGCTGGTGGAGACATTTTGTGGTTTGAGGTGAATGACACAATAATGCCCTCTTAATTCTTAGAAGCTGAATGGACTGGTAGTCAAATATTATTCCAACACTGCTGATGGGACAGAGTCATCCCCTGAAGTAGTGGGCATCAGACTAGCTTAGAGGATACAGCAAAACAGCTTGTTGAAACAGCTCCACTGGCAGCCAATGAGTTTCCAGGCACAACTACAAGTGCTGGTTTTGACTTGTAAAGCTCTATAGAGCTGAGACCCGGGCTATTTGAATAGCCATATCTTTCCATATGAGGCTGCCTGATTTTTAAGATCTGCAGGAGAGGTACTTCTCTGTGTCTTACTGTCTTCACAGGTACAGTTGATGGAGAAGACCTTATCTGTGGCTCCTCCCACACATTTGAATTCTCTCCCTGGGGAAGCTCAGATGGCTCCTTAGTTGTCCTTTCGGTGGCAGATTAAGACCTTTTCCTTCCAGCAAGCCTTTGGAAATTTATTTTTAATATTATGTTTTTACAATGCTGCTGCACCTCTGTCTTGTTTGGAACTCAGGCAGACTCATATAGGGAGATTTAATTCTTATCATCTGGACCAAAGTCATTTAGGGCTTTAAAAGTCATAATCAACACTGAATTCTGTTCAGAAATGGACCAATAACCAGTGAAGCTGTTTCAACACATAAATGGAGTCATAAGCTCCCTATAACCAACCCCAGTCATCAGCCTTGCTGCAGCATTTTGGATCCACTGAACACTTTCCAAAGGCAACCACACTTAGATTGAGTTACAGTGATCCAAATGGAACGTAGTCAAGACATGTGTCACCATAACCATCATATTACCTGTAGTGAATGGCTCTGCAGAAGTTATCACCGATTCACTCACAGTTACCTTTATACTTTTTTTCAATAGATGCAGTGACTTTCAGATTTATAGGATACAGGTACTTGAATGTGATCCCGATATAACAGAGTGGGAGGTTGTGGCCCTCTGTATATTGTTGCACTAAAACTCCTTTGAGCCCCAGAGAGCATACTCTGTAGTGTGGGACTATGGAAACTGCAGTCCAAAACAATCTAGAGCACCTCAGTTACCCAACCCTATAGTATTAGAACAGGTCTTATTTCAAAGTAAACACATAAGAATTGTAATGGAAGACTTAAAAGGTAGACGCCAGAATGCCAGTGTATATGCATATTACAGCCTAAAAAAGGCTGAAGAAATTATGCTAAATTAGGTCTTGAGAAGTGCTGTGTTAATTTAATTTAATAAATGTTGCAACAAGAAAATGAGGATACTTGCATTAACTATGGGTTTTGAATCAAATGCAGGTGATTGTGTATATATTTGGAACATTCTCTAGTTAGCCATGTGTTTCTATCTGCAAATGACCAGTGATTTAATATCATACAGTCTTTTGTGTAAGGTGATTCTAAGGACAGTTATTAGTGTTACTTTACAGTAGCTATCGAGTCCTTTGTTCTAGAAAACACTGAAGTTTCCATTAGAATTGAATATGTTGTGTATTTACAGATAGTCTGAAACCTAAAATGTAGATGTGTTTCTTTTAATTGTTTGAATTATGCAAAGACCTCATTTTTGCTTAAGAATACACAAATGTACCACTAGAGCTGTTTTTAAAGATTTCTTCCAGTTTAATGTCTGAATCCAAATTCATAAAGAGTTAGAAAAATGAGATGTCTGAGCTATAGGATTCACAGGGATTTCACATGAAGCCTATTTAATCAGGATAACACTGTTATTAATATTCATAGAGTCAGCTGGAACACAAATGACAGACTATGGAGCCTAAAAAATTTTACTTGGTGAATTTATTAAAAGCAGCTTAAAAAATTAATGGAATTCAAGTAAAGTTGGTGAAAATGAAAATCTTATGTTAGCAGAAAAAAATCTTTATTAAAACTTTCTTTAAGAACATCTTGCACTGATATTTTTGACAGATTTCTTTGTTACTTAAAGGAGAAGGATGCATGAATGGTCATTTAAAAGGATTTAAACACATTGGCACATTAATTTTTACATGAATAATAAGTAGTTTCCAAAAGCAATTAACTTACAGTGTACAAGATTTGAATAGAAAAATAATACCATGACATTAAAGGGCAAAGCAAATGTGCCATACATTTTAAAATTAGTAATATGTCTTCTAATAAAATAATTGAATTCATACCTACAAGGGGTGTAGTATGAGTGCAGTTATTTATCCAATCTCTTTGCTTGCTTAACGCTATTTAAATATTAATGAGATAAGTGTATTTTGTTACCAAAAACTGACTCAGTAATATGAAGGGGGACAGATACACATCCTTAAAAGTTCAGAGTTGTGACTCTGTTATTGGTTATTACAATAGTAATTTGATTAACATCTGTGTGTTTGAGAATGGTATGTTGTAGCATGTCTGTGTGCTTGTTTTGCCTAAAACTTCTAAAAACACCAGCCCATTAGTGGTTATATTCAGATGAACTGTGTATTTGTATTGTGTTGAATTGTATTAATCTGTTTTTGTTTTCACTTTACTGCAGTACTGCAGAGAATGTAAGTGCTGACGATAACTATTTATTGTCTTTTTGGTGTATGGTATGCTGTTTGTGTCCATGCGAAATGACAGTATTTAATCAGCATTATCACTACTACACAGTCCCGATCCACGTGAACGACTCACACACAAGTCCCGTTGAAATAAAGTTGCAGCACACTTCTTTCCAAGTGTACTCAGAAGTGTTCCATCAGGTCGAATAGGACTTGGTCTCATGGCAGTAGGAGCAATAAATAGGCTGCAATTCTGTACCAATATGAGAGTAAGCCGTATTGAACACAATGAATAGGGGTGCATAGAACTGCACTGTCTGTCAGAAATTACTAGTTTCAACAATTGCATCAAGCTTTGAGTGCAACTAAAATCATATTAAGCATTTATTATTTGAAAATTAGTTCTTGGGATGAATGGGTCTCTCTTGTACAAAACCTAACTCACCAGTTTTCTGTGGGTAATATAGGTGTATTTGTGTAATTTACATAATGTAAAATTATCCATAATTCTTAAAACACTCTTTAGTTTTTTTGTTTTGTTTTTTGAGCAAAGCAGTAACGTTTCATTTAAATTACAGTTACACTGCTGTCAGCACTGGATACTTTGTTTAGTGTGTTTTTTGAGATGTTAAAGCTGTACATTTTATGTATCTGCTGATTTTGTTAAGATAGAAATAATATTTAGAAATAAAACAGGAAATAATGTAATAGAATAACGTTTTATAGCTCCTGTTCATCAAACAGGCTCAGAGTTTTTTAGGATTGCTTAGATAGGTGTTTTTTTGTTTTGTTTTTTAGATTACAGTATAGAAAGGATATGAGCTCAGTATAGGGAAAAGTGTACAATATGTATACATTGTCACATATAGTAACTAGGTATTTCTGTGTGGATAGACATTTTGAGGAAGATTCTGTGTAGACTATATAAACGTCATTTTTGCAGAGTTTTTATAAGTGCTACTGTAAATGTTCCCCACCCCTAAGGTAGGTAATATGTCTGTGCAGAAAGAACATTGTCAGTTTTGGAATAGTATATTTTAATCCTGCAAGTCTGTGAACACTGATGATTTAGAAATAAGGTAAATCTTACTGCGGCTACTGCACTTCATGGTAGTGTTGTGTATGCAAAATGCAAGAATGACTTTTAACTGCCAAAGGTTCTCAGGTATTCCCACCTTGCCTGTTGTCATTCATTCCCCAAATCCCTGTGACTGTTTCAATGGATAGTCACAGGATATATCCAGGAGAGGGCAGCATTTTCCTATACCAGGTGTATAAAAGAGCATGCCCTGCTTAGACTGCCAATGTTTCTTGTAATTACTCCCAGTATATTTGTTGCTTGCTTATGAATTAACTTGCATTTATGGAACTAAATCATTCCAATCATTTAATTACACCTGAGGAGCTGAACTATAATTGCTTGCTTCCAAGTAGGATCTGATATGGCTTGAGCAGTATTAATTTGGTGTTTACTTTTCTGAGTGCTAAAAGCATTAAACTGATTGTGCAGTGGGATTACATTTTACTAATTGCTGGCATTCATTAGCTGGGTAAATGGCGAGGAAGTATGACTGTATATTGTGCAGGGATAAAACTGTGGTTTTAAATAGTATATTACTAGGCACATTAAGGCCCTGAGACATGTTTTAAAATACTCCAGAGGTTATTAAAGACTGTATTTTCTTCATCTCTTGCTATATGAATACCTTATTAAAATACTGCAATTATTATGGACCTTTTTATGTAATATGTAGGGAAAAGGCTTCATTGACTTAAAACACATTTCTTTCATATTAATAATAACCCTCTATCTTTTCAGCTAATCCAAAAGTAAATGAGGAACTTAGAAAAAAAAATTCCAAACCCCCAGTCAACACAGTTACACAGAACTGAAAAAAGTCAAAGTTACGGCTTCATTTGGGGGCATTTGTAAGGAACTCAGGTGCCAGGTTTGGGGTAATCCCACCTCCTTCCGTTCTTGAAGGAGAAAGAAATTGCTGGTCTTACTTTCATCATGGACTGCTAGAATTGAAACAAGCACAGAATGCATGGGTTTTCATTCTTGGCCATATATACATTTTCTGAAAATCAACATGTGAATTAATTTAGCATGTGCCCAAGCAGGATGTGTACTCTCTTATTTTACTGTTGTGGTTTTCCTAAGAAGTAGTGCTTTGTTATTGTGGTACTAATGCTTGTAACACAGTGGTATCAATTGGAGTTCTCCATTAACTATTTTACATGTTGCTTATTAATGCGGTAGTTTATGTACCTTAGTATGACTGTGAATCTGAAAACACTGTAAGAACTTTTTCTTTGTGATTTTTTTTTTCATGTATGCCTAAGGATTGTCTTGAGAAGAATAAAATGTTCACTATTATACCTACTGCAAAGCTGGGGGGGGGGAACGAATCCTATTTGCTTTACTGGGCCTACTCGATCTGTTTTATAGCAACTGTTGTTCAGGTCAGGTTTTGAGAATTAATACATTTCTCAGCATCACTATTAAATGCAACGGAGAACATGAAGGAAAGATCACTCTCTAAATAAAAAGTGTGAACAAAAAAAATCCTTTTCTATGAAAGTCAGTTTAACGTCACCTGTAAAAATAAACAGGTTTTATTGTCCTAGTATAAATATTTTTTGAGTCATTTGTCTTGTAAATTCTCTGACAAATAAGGGCAAGGTATAGGTGTGTTCTGATGTATTGTTTTAAATTTATTTATCCAGAGTTGACTTTATTTTAGCTCTCACGTCTTAGAGCAAGACATGGAGTCCTTGCCAGATCAAACAAGCTCAAAAATACAGATGGAGGACTGGTCAAAAGGCAAAGAGTTTGGAGACATTGATACATAACCCCAGGGACTATGCCAATGAAACGCATTGCCTGGAATGCATTTGTTCTTGGTGGTAGGCAAAATATGTGTGTCCAAAGTAATGTTAGCTGCAAGCGTGTTTCTTCTAACTCTTTCATTTTTCTGTGGGGCCAAAACAGCTAGTATCCAACACTGATATCCCACTAGTCTAAAAGACATTTGTGCTCACAGTTTCCTAGTCCTGCACTATCCACAAGGGAGGATGCCAGTATGTGCAACTTGTTGTGCAACCCATTCTGCAGTTGCTTGCACAATGGTTTCACAGCCAGTTGGTGACAATGGTAAGATATCTAGGGAAAGGAACAAATGCGCTGTTTGTACAACAGAATGCTAGTAGTATGCTCTTGCCCACTGAGAACATTACAGGTGTAATGTTCAGATCTATCCTTCCAAATACTCTGTTACATGTGAATCCTATGTTGTATGCAAATTAGAGCTTAGATGTATTTTGCCAGCTTGCAGCACTATTCGGTACTGTGTTAATGGTTAGGTAGTGCATGAACACTTAGGCAGCATAACTTAAGCAGAGGCTGGATGGCCATCTGTCGGGAGTGCTTTGAGGGTGTTCCTGCATGGCAGGGGGTTGGACTGGATGGCCCGTGTGGTCTCTTCCAACTCTACATTTCTATGATTCTATGAACTCCTTCTAACTATGCATGCATGGAAGAGAAGCAAGACCTGTAGTAGCTACAGAATGCAGCATATATGCATCTAACTTCCCCCTTCCACACAGCAAGTTACATCTGAGCTAAGAGGGCCATGGATATATGACCCCATATAGTTGAGGGGAAGCAAGCAGCAGCCTGTGTTATACTTCTTGTTTATGACAGTTGCTGGGGAGCAAAATGGGAGGGTAAGGTTGCACTTAAGTTCTGTTTGTAGGCTTCCTGCAGACATCTGGTTGGCAACTGTAGGAGCAGAATGCTAGGGTAGGTAAACCTTTCATCTTATAGAGAGGGGCTACAGAGTTACAGTACTATGATTCCACTTTCATTGCTATGGGAACATCCTGTGGAATCCAGGGATTTGCAGTTTAGGAAGGGAGATTTAGTATTCTTAGGGAGTTCTAGTGCCTCACCAGTCTACAAACTCCAGGATGCCATAGGATGGAACCATGCCAGTTAAAGTACAATAATAGTGTTATAATTGTGTAGTGTGAAGTCTTCATATGTTGACTTTTTATATGTTCTTGTGTCTTTTCTATCCCATGAAGTAGTTATTAGTGGAATACATGGGGATTTTACAAGGTTTTTTCCTCTTTCTGTCTCTTCAAAATATTGTGCATAAGTAAAATAGTTTAAAACTATGTATTTCCAGAGGGAACTGAAAACAACACCAATTTTTCAAGCACTGGAATGTCTTATTTGGTGATTCGTGAGAGGTGGACTTGAGATGTGATTCACTGTTAACTATACTATCACCATTTCTCTTTAAGATCCAAAGACCTAATGAATTATATGTCCAAATAAAAGCAAATGCAATGTTACCAGTTTTCTCATTCATTCTCTCCATTACTATCAGACAGCCTCAGTTATTTCCTCTAAAAATGTCCTTCGATCAAAATTATGAACAGAAATCTTTCCTACCCCACATTACTTTAGGGGAAGAAATATTAAGATTTGGCTACTCAAGCAGCTGTAAATTTCAAGCTTTAGAAATTGTGTGTGTGGAGGGGGGGGTAACTTTCCCTGTTCAGCTGTTCTAGTATTTTGTTCCCCATAAACACATACCAGCATTATGACCAGGGAGAGGTTATTGGCTATCAGTGTCACTGTCCAGTACTAATCCCTTGCAAAACTGAAGAACACCAGTAGCCAGAGCAGGCATCTCTTTTGTTTTTGTTTTACATAATAAGCATGTGCCATTCAAATTAAATGGGATGTGATACCAGAGAAAGATGAATTCTTCAAACATAAAATTGCAGCAAAAATGAACGTGCAGCTTCGGGTATTTGAGACTAGGTTCTGACAGTGGTAAGAACGGCCACTGTTTGAAACCAAAAGCACCTTCAACCATGCGCTGTGGCCCCTTGTGGCACAGTGGTCAAGTTTGTGGTGTAGAAGAAGAAGAAGAAGAAGAACAGGTAGTATTTGTTATCTCTCGCACATCCTTGACTGGTTTGGCCCAAGGATCAACAGAAAGAACAGATCAGAAGATTCCTAGCCTTTAAAAACCAGACAGTCCCCAATCCCAGTTAGCAGCCCATTGGTTCCTCCTAAACAGAAACTTCTATAGGATAGATGGCTGGTTAAATAGTGTGTGTGTGTGTATGTGTGTCAGAGAGAGAGAGAATGAACTTGTGTGTGTGTGTGTGTGTGTGTGTGTGTGTATTTGTGTATTACAGGTCAGATTTCAGCCTTATTTATGTGGCTTCCTAACCCTGGTTCATGTATAACTTTCAGTCAGCTTGTCTCTTCGGTCCATGGTCTCCTTGGCCCTTTGTCTGTCCTTGCCTTAGTCTATCAGTGTCCCTGTTGCTTTCCCAGTCTTTAGTCTGCTTACCCATTTGTTGCCATCTCTTTCTAGAAGTAATTTCTCTATTCAGATCCTGGCTTTCTGTTGACCGTCTGTCATACTGTGTCATACTCATCTTGTGAGGCTACCCCTCTTCTTCCTGTGATTTTAGTACTAATCCTGTGTGGACTCATACTTCGCCTTCCACACGGTCAGCTGTCTATATCCAAGTGCTGATATGTAATCCTCTCTACACCGCCATCACCACCCCAGCAACATTTCACTCTCTGTGGAGACTGTATATATAAAGAAGGCCTTTTTGTTGAATACAGTTGCCAATTTTGGTAGCTGTGAATTTTTGTTGTTGGGATCTCTGCGTTTTCAGGTAACACAGAAAACCAAGTGTGCCAGAGCTTGGTACTTCTCTTAACATGAAGGGAGAGCAGGGTGAAAGTGTGTGAAGGAGAAAGGTTGATACCTGGGACTCTTTCACACTACACAGTTATAGCACTGTTATTCCACTTGGACTGCAATATAGAATCTAGGGATTTGTGGTTGGTGAGGCACTAAGGCTCTCTGGCTGACAATTCTAAATTCTAAACTGCAAATCCCAGGAATGTATAGGATGGAATCCTGGCTGGTTAAGGGGAATAATAGTGCTATAATTCTGTAGCATGAGAGGGCCACAGCTTTGTCAATTGCCAATTGCAGCTGCATAGTTCTTTCACCTCCTGACTATGGCCATTTCCACATGGTGTCACAGTTCTGCGATGGAGGCAGAATGGCAGCAGTCTGCAGGTCGTGCTTTTGCACATCATCGTGGCCCTGCTGCTGTCCTGCCACCACCCATTGCAATGGCAGGATATTCACTTAACAGAATAAATTCATTAAGTGCCTGCAATCGTGCAACACTCTCGTCCTTCCTGGCCATGCGGAAGGGCAGGAAGTGCAATGGATGCACTTCCTTCCTCAGCACAGCATGGGAAAGAGCCTGGCTGTGCTGCAGAAAGCAGGTGCATGTCTCTCGCACTCCCTTCCGCAGGGAGCCGGCCGGGTGCAGAGGGAAGCATTCCTGTCACACTCCTTTCCTGGCAAAGGAGCTGCTGGGATTGCAGCTGGAGGACAATGGGATTAAATAAGGTGTGGAAATGGCTCTTGTATTCTCTTGCCTTAAATACAATAATAGCTAATGGAATTGGGCCATAAGCTATATTCCCATGCATATTTTATGCCTTAAAGTATATGAATGAGGATGCAGAGTCCCTGTTTGGGAATTTGAGGGTGCTAATACTGGTAAACTAGGGTTGAGCAATTTGTGGCCCTCCAAGTGGTGTTAGACTACAAATCCCATCAGCGCCAGAAAGATAGTTATTAATGAGGAATGCTGGGAATTGTAGCCCAACAACAGCTAGAGGGCCACACATTGCTCATCACTGTTGTAGAGTGGCATAGTGGTTTTACTCCTCTATCATGAACTCCCACCCCTATTGGCTCAGTCCTCAATCTTTCCGCACAGGGCAGGGAGTTCTGCAGAGACAATCCTTTCAGGTATATTTGAATGCAAAGAAAAAACATGTTCCAGGTTACTGGAGACCCCAGGCCCATTGACACTACATAAATATAGTACTATTTTTCTACTTTAATTGCCATGGCTCTATCCTATGGAATTCTGGGATTTGTAGTTTCATGAAGCATTAGAGCACTCTGACAGAATCCTAAATGCTCCTCCCTAAATTGCCAATCTCAAGATTCCATAGGGTAGAACCATGGAACTTAAAGTGGAATAATAGCAATATAACTATGTGATGTGAATGAGTCCCAGTAAGACAGAGCCCTCATAGGTTCAGTCAAACGTTTGAACAGGGTTGTGGAGAAGTGTGGAGAAGTATGTTAGTGTTAAATAGCACAGAAGCTTTCTCTTAAAGGATGGCTAACGTTTACGTATATATGTATGTATTTATTTATTTAAATCTTATTTGGAAGTCGAAGTGTATTTCAAAGACATATGGGCCACTCTTACCTCCTTCCAAACTTCAGATCCTTATCTTTCAAGGACCTCTACAACCAGTTCAACTTCAGTACCTTTAGGGGTCACTATACCCTAAGAAAGAGTTCAAAAGGTTAATTCTTTAAAAGAGCCAATGCCAAGGCCTATGCAATTATGAAATGAATACTAGGACAGTCTTTTAGTTTGTCTGGTTCTCTTTCCACACATACAGTCTGCAGACCATTGGGAATTCATACTTTTATTCCTATAATTTTGAGGTGAAATTAAAAGTAATTTTTCTTCCAACATATTGACTGGTTGTACATTGAAATTCTGTTGATGACAGAGTGCCTTTCATTGTAATAAGCCAGGAATAATGTGGTATAATGCACTTTTACATTCTAAACAGTAGTTCACTTTACAAATCTTTTCCTCTATTCTTGCCAGTGGAGCTTTGGTGTATTTGCATTAAAGCAGGGATGCACAGACTTGAGGCTCTACAGTGCTTCATTTTTTTTACTAGAATCCCAGATTCTACCACATAGAACATAATACAAAAGACATATTCTTAGAATTAAAGAATTCTCATCCTAAACATTTTTTTTGAGTACTAGAAGTAAACAGAGATTACAGTGAACAAAAAAATGCATCCTCTTTACCTCTGCACTTTCTTCATCTTAGCCATATGACACTGAATGGAGGTGCAAAGAGGAAGAGGCACTTAATTGTTGCTGTTGTTCAGTAGACAGCTGGATAGGGATGAAAGCTGATGGAGAAAGAATCAGCTTGTTTGAAATGTGGTGCTGGAGGAGAGTTCTGTGGCTACCACAGACTGTCGAAAAGACAAATAAATGGGCCCTAGATCAAATCAAGGCTAAACTCTCCCTAGAAGCTAAAATTACTAAGCTGAGACTGTTGTACTTTGGACAGACTATAAGACATGACTCACTGGAGAGAAAAAAACGTGATGCTTGGCAAGTTGGAAAGAAGTGGCTGGGATCCTATTGAGACTGGGTGACATAATATTTTGTCAACATAAGGATTGCTCAGCACATGTATTTCAACAGAGAAAGTTTCTGTCCAGAGCTGCCTGTCACTTTGATGCCAAGCTTTGTGGAGAGGGAATGCTTGAAGACAGGAGATTATGAGAAAAGTGGCTTAGGAGATTGCCAGTGACTTTTCATCCAGATATTTTCTCTTCCCATTCCGTTCACAGTCCCAGGGGCTCCAAGAACCCTCTTGAAGCCCAGCATTGAAGCAGTGCCCAGCTCTGGATAGAGCCCGTCCCCTTCTCCTACTGCTGTTTGCTCTTGCCACCACTGGTGCTTGCTTTCTTGCTTATGTCTGTATGTATGCATGCATTTATTTTAATATCCCACCTTTTCCCCAACATGGGACCCAAAGCAGCTCAACAGAATAAATTAAGATAAAATGCAGCTAAAATAAGTGGTGACTTTTTAAGCTTGAAAAAAATAAAAGGAACTAGTCTCCTAAAACACCTCTAATTTAAAACAGTATAAAAGCATTTAAAAACATAAGAGTAAGATTACTGTATACATACGCACTCATTAAAAGACCTTTGTGCACAGCTTATAATCACCAACAAGCTATATAACTAAAAAAAAAAATCTTTACCTAATGGTGGAAAGAGACCAGAGAGGGGATCAGTCTAGCCTCCTGTGGAAGAAAATTCTACAATCTGGGAGCAGCCAAGAACAAGGTCCTATCATGTGTCCTCAACAGACAGCCATGCAACAATGGTGTGACCAACAGAAAATCCTTTTTGGGAAGGAGGTCTTGGACATCTCCTGGCAGAAGCAACTGATCATACAGAGCAGGTTGTATCATGTTGACATTCTGATTCTTCCAATTGTTGCCTGTCTGAATAGCCATCTCAATTGATCTGAGTGACATCACAAATTTTGTAGATAATAAAGATCTACACCATTAACCCTGATGCTACAGCATCCCTTATGTTGTAGCATTTCCACTGAAACCCTTCCTCTGCAGCAGGTTAACTCTTTGCAGTAGCCTTCATCCACCTTAGTTGCCCCAGACATCTTGGACTACAGTTGTCGTTATTCCTGACCATTGGCCATCCTGGCTGAGGTTGATGCGAGTCAGAAGCGTTTACCCAGGCTGACAAAGCAAGCCACAACCTGCTTACAAGCTATGTAAATGTCCGTTCCCCTTTATAGCAATCTTGTGTTTCTCATCTGTACAATTCAAATCTCATAGAACTGCATAAACTTATGAACCTAACAGCCATATCGGTTGCTCCTGGGCATGTCTACAAACAACAGCAGAGGTCCACTTCATAAGAAGTAAAGTTAATTTGGCACATAAGGTAGACTATCCAACAGATTTCTGCCCTCAACACAATAACAAAGTAAAGAATTCACAGTTGGCTGCCTTTTCATGACATATTGGATCTGCTGCTGCTGAGGGGCCCACTCTACTCTTTCTAATGGTAGTGCTGGCAGTAATGGTTAGGATTTCATTGTTGTGACATAGTGAAATAGAGCCTTCTGTTTCAGATGTCATCTGGTCCATGAACATATGCTACGGTAAATTGTTAGGTGCTGTGGTATTTTTAAAAATTACACTCAGTAATGTTTTAGTTCATGATTTTTTTTTTCTTTCTGGATTCAGTATCTTCCTTCCAGAGTTGCACCCCTGCCACTCAGTTTTCATTTGTTTCCTACCCTCAGGTTGAATTCTGTGCTGTATTGTGAAGAGTAAGACACCTTTTAGCATCCAGCTTGTTAAATTCCACCCAGAAGCAACGCAATACCTTTCTTTGAGATTTATGTGTTAAAAACCTTTAAAACATGCTGAAAAGAAAGAGCTCAGTGTTTCACTAGTAGAAATTGATCATAATATGTGGAAATGCAAATATATTCCCATTTGGAACTCCTTTCTCTTTCATCTTTCCTTTCAAGATCTACTGTGAAAACAAAGCTTCTGTCCTACATGAGCAATGGTAACGGCTCTGGTCTATTTCTCTTCATGTAATCATTGTTTCTTTTTAAAAATGCAGTAAAAGAAAAAGAAAGAAACACCTGAAGTGCTACATTTTATTCTTAAAGGCAAGTTGACATTTTTAAAGTTATGCTTTTTTTACCTTAAATATAATTTGGGAATGTACTGTTCTGAGTCAGTTGGATACACATTTAATAGCACTTGCAGCAGTCCTATTGAAACCATGGAGAGAAATTAAATACAATTAGCAAAATTTCCATTGGTCTCAGTGTGTCTGAGCCATTCATGACTGAGTCTGGATGAAATGCAGTGGCTTTGCACAGCCAGTGTCAAACATTTTTGGGAATTGTTGTGTATTCTGTGTGCTTCCAAATAAGGCTTAAGGAAATTATCACATGCAGTACAAACATCTGGTGATTGTTTTGCTTATAAACCTTCAATGATGATAAAACATTGTCAAGAAGTATAAAGCTTATATTTAGATCACTCCAGCATGACTGCAGGTAAGATGAGCAAAGACATAACAACATTTTCATTAAAAACCAGTTCATGCCCCCTAGAGGAAATGCATCAGAGATGAGATGAGGATCAAAGATTTTGCCTGCATGATTAATAGAATAATTTGATTCAGAATCATGTAGATTGGCTCATTATTACCTAAAGTGGACTTTATTATGACACATGCTTAAAAAGTAAAACAAATATCTTAAAACATATAATATTTTAACAGTAATATGATGTTTATGTGGGTGCACACACATAAGCACTTGTCAAATCCTAAATCTGTCATAACAGCATTAATGCATGAATACATTTGGCTGACAGAGAGGATTTCTGTCTAATTAAAGGGTGTACACAGATATGACCTTGCACCAGATAAATAGGAAATTTGGATAATTAGGATTTGGATTATTGGTGAGAGCCAATATTATGTGATCTGCTATGTTCACAGTAACAAAATATATTTATAAATACAAGCTGTCTCTCTCACACACACATATTATGGAAGCATTACTTTAAAAAAAAAACTGCTGTAGACAACTTAACTTGCCTGAGTAAAACTCCCCCAACCACTGTGTTTGGAAATTATGTAATAAATCCATATAGATTGTAATGATATCCTGAACCCTTGTATTTAAACTAACCTGAATTACACTGAGAGATAAACAGAATATTTACTCATCCCTTATGAGCTGCTGCTGATATGTAAATTTATTCTTCTACTTTGCACAAATATACTTTTGAGCTACTGCTTAAACACTTCAAGGTCCTTAGCCAAACAGTTTTAATGATGCCTCCAATATGATGAAAGTGTGACATTTGACAGATACCTTGTGTCATTGTGATACTGCAAGAAAATGTAAACAACACACAAAGAAACCCCTGTGCATCCAAGTTGACATGCAACACCTAGATAATTTATAATTTTACTGTTTATATCCATCTTGACCTTTTTTTTATCTGCCAAAGGCAGGTTTCATTTGGATTCTTAATCTGAGATTTATTTGGATCTGGAAGTCATAGCTAGAGTTCCCACAGGAAATGGTCCATCTACCAACAGATTAAATGGCAGCCCTGCAGTTGTTAAGGGAGCTCTGCATTTAACACACATGCATACTCACATCAGTCAGCACTGTGGAGAAAAATTAAAGTAGTAACCCAGGTTTAGGAACAATGTAGCTAAAAAGTCCCATATTTGCCAAATGACAAAGGGTTATATAGCAGCATTTTCATTTTATTATTCGTGCTTGAATTTCTTGTTTGCTTTGTTGAGTCTGCTGACGAATGCTAATAAACGCCTGCAACAATCCAGACGGGAGATGCCTGGCAACAAAGCTATGCCGTGGACCTCCCTGCTCTTCTCCGGTTCACAACCTGACCTTTTGAAAAATTGCCTGGGCTAAGCTGCAGAATTTGGGTGTAATGGTTATTGTTAACTCCAGCTTTAGGATTTATTAATTTGTGTGATCAAGACTTACCTATACTTCAAAGTTTCAAAAGACCAAACACAATTATCCATCCATTAGAACTAACATTGTGTTTCACTGAATGTGTCCTCTCCCCACTCCCGCCTCTTGCTATCTGTCTAGCAATACTGCTCTTTTGATTGTATGTGTGTGGAATCTCAAAAATGTCTTTAAAGTACAGGCAAAAAGATCTGTACAAGGGGACCTCGATTCTTCCCAAAATCTGATGCTGGGAAATTATATCATGCTAATGAATTGCAGAAATTTAAGCAAATACCTAAAGAAGCCAGTGATATTTACACAGTACGTGCTTAATGATCACAGTTGACATTGAGTGCTAAAATTGTGATTAGCTAGTTTTGCAAAGAGGTTATGCAATGCTTCATCAACCAAATGGGAGGGAGGGGAGGAAACAGTTCTATGTGTTCTTACTTGAGAGTAAGCCTTGCTGAATATAATGGGACTTCCTTTTTGGGTAAGCATGGATAAAAATTGCACTAACATATCTAGAATAGGGAAAATAAAATTACCGAGCTACCTAATGTCTTAAGGAATTAAACTCACTGGTTACCAAATAAAACTTTCTTCCTTTTTATCTTTCTAATGGCATTGCCTTATTATTATTGTTCGTACATGACCATTATGTACATAAGGATTTATAGAGAAATTTAGGGAACAAAGATTCTTGCCCCAAAGGAGCCTATAGTCTATATTTCAATAAAGTGGGAAGGCAGCAACATCTGGGAAGGAAGGAAAAAAACAGAATAGTAGGAAAGTGAATGAATACACATACGCATGTGTTAACAAAGTCTCTGACAAAGAAGCTCCTTTTTATAGTGTCTTTTTACTCCTGTTCAGCTCTCGCTTTATCTCCTGGTCCTCTGTCTGGCTAGAAGATTTTTTTAGCAGCATGGGCATTGGGAGGATTATGAAGGAGGACTGGAGAAACATGGATTTTATGTTGGGTTTTAGCAGATGTCTGCAGTAAGCATTGCAATAAAGCTTGAGCTGGGAAACAATTGGATTCTACTGCAGCTGTATGCACCTGCCTATAAGAGACAAGGTAAACAGCAGCTGTCTCTAGAATTTCTTACTAAGCATGTGTGAACACAGAAAAAAGGGTAAGGCAGATAAGGGTACCACCACTCTTTTTTTGACCACCAAAATAGAAACCATAAGAAGAGTAAAGGCCTGTGAAAAAAAATATCATCCCTGAATGAATTTTGGAAGAAGATTTCAGATGGCCTGTAGAAAGTTCAGAATATATTGCTTTACATATGCAAAGCTTACCTGACCTCATTTTATTTCACACATGCATATTACTAGGTTTGAATTAAATGATGCTGCAGCTTATTGAATTACTTTTCTTTTTTGTGGTGTAGGAACCTATCTCTATTCTTTCTATGTTATTTCTGCCTCTGGTACCAAAGTTTCTGTTAAAGAAGTAATGATCAAGAACACATCTGTTTTGTTAACTGACCTATACCTGTATTAGCCACTGCACTTTCAAGAACATAGGCTCTTTTTTTCAGCTGTGGATGACTAGAGTTCAATGAGTGGTCAAGAGGTGGAAATGAACAAAGTAGAACACTAGAGTTAAACTACATGTTGCTTTATATACCCTGTCTGCAACTGACACCATTTCCTTTTTGCTGATAAGTGAATGTCCTAATTCCTAATCTAGACAGAGATCACTGCACAGGAGGGAGATTTAAACTCCCCCCTCCTTGAATGTTGAAATGTACTTGTTGAGATGAGATGTCTGATTGTGAAGAAGAAGAATGTGAAAATTTAAACCACCTCACACATGGTGGCCCCAGTCTGGATTGGGACTACCATGTGATTTTTGGCAAAAAAGAAAATACAGGGTCAGCTTCACACTATCAACAGAAATTGCTTGCAGAGAATGAATGTGGAATCATTCTCGTTCAGGGAAAGGACAAGTGATATAGCCCTCTCAAAGTTCTGTTATTAGCTCAGTATACAAAGCAAGAATGATTTGTTTGAAAATACTCTCTTGTCAAATGGCTTTTATAGATGAAGCTATATGTCAGCTGATGCTGTTGCTGATGTCTAAGCTTTCACTGGCTGGGTGGATCTTCATGTGGAATCATTCTTAGCACCCTGGTTTGTAGGTAGTTTCAATGCCTTGAGTGGGGCTGGTTTTGAGTGCTCAACAAAGAAAGGAAAAAAAGCACGGTATAATCTACCCTGATAGCAGTACAACCCCCCTGCTTGCCAGGATGTTTCAGTCAATGCTCAGCAATCTATGTGGACAGTCAGTGCTGTTGTGAAATTATAGTTGTCTGCAAATATTTTTCTAGTTCACAAAAGACAGCAATGCTGCCGTATAGCCATCTGGTTAGGATCCAGATTTCATTCTATGAATGGCCAGTGCTTCAGTTCATACAAACCATCTTTTAATAGATGGATGGAGCAAGCTTGTTTTCTGCTGCTTCCGGAGAGTAGGACATGAACAAATAGATTCAAATTACATGAAAAGGAGCCCTGGTGGTGCAGTGGTTAAATGCCAGTACTGCATCCACAAAGTTGTGAGTTCAATCCTGCTGGGCTCCAGGTTAACTCAGCCTTCCACCCTTCCGCAGATTGGTAAAATGAGTACCCAGCTTGCTGGGGGCAATTAGCTAAAGCATCATAAACTGCTTAGAGAGCACTTAGCTGATAAGCGGTATAGAAATACACATGCTATTGCTATCTGTTCCATAGTGGAATGGACTGCCTCAGAGTGTAGCAGACACTCCATTCTTGGAGGTCTTTAAACAGAGGTTATATGTGCATTTTTCAGGAATGATTTAGTTGTGTATGCCTGCATGGCAGGGGGTTGGACTGGATGACCCTTGTGGTCCCTTCCAGCTCTAAGATTCTATGATTCTAAGCCCAGTTCTTACCAATGACCAGGCTCCTGTTGGTACACTAAGCAAACAGTTGCAGAGGGATCATGTAGTAACTTTGAGACTGAGAGAAAGAAATTGGTAGCATAAACTTTTTGCAAACTTAAGTCTACTTCATCAGATGTTTATCAGTAATCAATCACCCAGTGGGTTTCCATGGCTGAGCAGGGATTTGAACCCTGGTCTCCAGAATCATAGTCCTATACTCAAACCACTATATCACCCACTGTTATGCCTATATGCAGCCTTACAAAAATTTTAAAGATACAGGGGGGGAAAAATTAAAATCAGTAAAAAAAAAAGCAATGTGTTCAAACATCATTGAGTTGTCACTAAAATTAAAAGCAATTTAAAACCATGCACATTGAAAAAAAAAAGAAATGCGAACAGTTCAGCACATCATTAAAAGCCCTTTCGCCATAAACGTTCCCCAAAGTCTATCAAAACAAAAAATTCTTCACCAGCCACCAAAAGAGCAGCACAGAGAGAACCAGTTTAGCTACTTTACAAAGGGAGTTCCACAGCCTGGGAGCAGCCACCATGAAGGCCCTCTCCCATATTATTAGCAAATGTGCCTTCATGCTCCTGTAGACTGAAATCTGTGCAATCTGTACATCTTAAAAGTCACCTTTGCAAGGCCTCCAGAGTTTTTTAATTGCCTCTGTTGGTTACATGTTTAAAGTGCTTTGGTTTCTCATTATTCCAAACTAGCTAAAATTATTTCTTTTTAATTACATTATTAAAAAAAAAACACCTGGAACTGTATGAACCATTGGCCTATGGTACAAAACCCTGTGCAAAGCCACATACATCCTGCAACTAGCAAAGTAACTAAAACAGTTACACTACAGAAAAGCAATTATTATGCCACAATATATAACTTAGCTATGCCTTAGTTGTTTCTAAAAAGATAATTAATTACAAGAAGCTTGTTCATTGTAACAAGTTACTTCCAAACTCTGGTCAATTGTGGTTATATAGGCAGCTTCCCATCTTTCTTTTTTGTTCCCACATGGAAATGATGATGAAAATATAACCTTTGCTAAATTTCCTAAAATGGCTAGTTTCACTGTTTGTTTTCTAATAATCCAGAGTACATCCTGCAATCATGTCTGAATGGTTTAATAAATTGGAGGTTTTTTGGTCCATTTTGTATTTCTCTGGTAGCTGACACAATATATATGTATCGATCATTCCCCTTCCACAGATTATTGCATTTTATTACTTATCTAAACCCAGGGCTTAGGTTATAACTCAGAGGGATAAAGAGTGGTGAGTAATAGTGTGAGAGAAGCATAGTGTCCTAAATTATTTTCTTACCAAGAAATCTTGCTAGGCATTGATTAGCAGTGTAAGGATGAAATTGTAATTAAGCATGAACTTAATATGCAGATAGCTCTTCATGAAACACTGGTGTCCTTTATTTGAATCATAAACTAACTGTGATGAGCCATGACAAAAATATGCCCTGTATGTATTTGGAGTTTGCTAGCAGAGGATCACGGTCTGTGGTGCCATCTTTTGCTTGGTTTGGTAAGAGTCAGCTTTATTTATGGTGGATTGTAAAAACTGCAGAAGAGCTTACGAGATGTGGACAACTTCAACATGTATGGTGGTTGTTTTTTTCACCCAGGGATACATCGTGGTCCACTTTAACTCAAAAAGTGAACTTTTTGCATTTCTTCCCCCCTGTAAACTGGCAGTGACTAGAAATTCACTTCCAGTTTTGAAAACAAAACCGAAAAAGTACCCCTTCCCAAGCGCACACATACTAAAAGAAGACCCTGTGCAAAGTATAAATAATTGTTTCTGGAGGGTTCCAGGTACATCAAATAATTCTTTTTGTCAAAAAAACCAAAAAATATCAGGCAGGGAGTTGACTGGGGGATCCTGAAGGACTTGGGAACTGCAGGTGATCTGTAGGCTAGACTTTGCCCCGACCCCCAGCTTAAACAGGCAAATAATATAGAATTTGAATAGTCACAGTTAAAATGAGTATTACAAAATCATTCAAGTATATTAATTTATTAATATTTATATACTACCCAATAACTGATACAGTTGCCTGGGCCATTGATAGTAACATTTAAACTCTAGAAGTTAAAACATGTGAAAGATCAGAACCAAATAAATTATATTAACATGTCTTATTCTGAAAATCAATCTGTGTGTTTTATATACATATACAGAACATGGGGATGGGTGGCAACAATGGGCTTTTATTAAAAATAA
This sequence comes from Cyclura pinguis, assembly GCA_030412105.1. Classification (NCBI taxonomy): domain Eukaryota; kingdom Metazoa; phylum Chordata; class Lepidosauria; order Squamata; family Iguanidae; genus Cyclura; species Cyclura pinguis. The sequence goes on from CM059599.1 coordinate 345,080,606, forward strand.
AATTGTGGAATAAAATGTAGATGTTAACAATGCACTTGTTTAGACAATAGAAAAAATAGAGATCATAGAGTAAGATTATGAATATGGCTTTGTGAAAGAGGGGAGTTTTTGATTAGTGATTTTATAGGTAATGTGTATTAATGCAGTTTTAGAATGGATTAGAGGTAGCTTTATTATTTTCATTATTATTCCCATCTCAAGAAGGGTTGGAAGTAGCTAAGTTTGTAGTCATAGTTTATTTTGTGTGTTGTATTTTGTCTTTGTGCTGCCCTTTTAGTTTGTATTATGTTGGGGTTTTATTGTGTTATGTTTTATGTACGTTTTTGTTTTAATCCTTTCATGTAGTTTCATATGTAGAAAATTTGTGTTAATAAATAACTTTTTAAAAATTATACTGAAAATCAAGTCCTATGAGGAACAGTTTAGGAAGTTGGATATGTTTACCTTGGAAAAGAGAAGAATGAGAAGTGACATGATGTATATGTGTGCATATGCGCACTGCCTTAACATCACTTGTTGACCTATGACTTTCACAGAGTTTTCTTAGGTAAGGAGTACTCCAAGCTGGTTTGCCATTGCTGTATGCTGAAATACAGCCTTGTTTTCCCCATCCAAGTCCTAACCAGGCCTGACTCTGCTTATCTTCTAGGTCAGTCAGGATCTCGTGCCTTTGAAGATGTCATGAAGGGAATCGAGCCAGCCTCTATTCTGTTGCTTCAGAGACTAGGACACAAATCAATGGATTCAAATTACAAGAAAAAAAGATTCCAACTTTAGAAGAACTTCCTGACAGTAACAGCTGTTTAACAATGGAATAGAAGGTGGCAATCTCTCCTTCTTTGAAGGTCTTTAAGGAGAGGTTGAGTGGTCATCTCTAATGACCACTCTTTTAGTTGTCTGTTTCTCCCTGATAAGGGATTGAACTAGATGGCCCTTGTAGTATTTCCAGTTCTATGATTTCTTGATGTTATGAATCTGACCGTTTGCCTTTACGATACAATATTGACTACTCTGGCTAAATAACAACTTTCTGGGGCATTCAGAGAAGAGATTTCCCAAGTTGTACCTGTAGGGAGACCAATGAACTATGGCACATCCTGAAAAGGACCTCTTCTACACAAACACAGAGGGACCTTTGCTTTCCAGATGTTTTGACCTATAACTCCCATCAGTGCAGATAGGCAGAGATTGTGGGAGTTGTAGTCAAAAACATCGCAAAATTCAATGGTTCGCCATCCCATTCTACACTGATTGGTGTAGACTGGGAAGGATTTCAGACAGACATTTTTCCAGAAATTTGATACTGGATATATCTTTAATGCAACCACTGATTGTGTAGGGTCCAGCAGAATATAAATGAACATGAGATGAGTGTCCACAGATATATTTCATCTGTAAGAGGTCGTAAGAAACTCCAGGTTGAGGGCCCAGTTTCCTCCATAGTGCAACATTTATGGCAACTCAATGTGTGGCACTGTTATTCTTCCTTCAGGAAAAAAGGATTGCAGCAATTTCAGGTAGATTTTTGAGGAATTAGGTTCATTTGACTATTTTTGGATTAGTATCTCATGCATCTACACACAGGGGAGTGGCCTCCTATCATTTAATGTGCATCTTAAAGAGTTATTTGGTTATCACTACTGATTGTGCCAATACAGTACTTTTCTTTATCTTTTTATCTTCTCTGTCTTTTTAAATAAACAGCAAAATGCATCAAAATGTCAATAGGGAAATAATTTTATTTTCAAAAATACTGTACAGTAAATATATGCATAGCTCCATTTGAAATGCTTCAGACTTTGGGAGTTTTACTTTTGTATATTTTATTTTATTTTAATTTTATTTCGACTTCTCAGAATGGGTGAATGGGCTGCTTCATTTGCCCTAAGTGTAAGCATGCTTATGAAGAAGCATGCTTCTGAAGAAGAATGCTTATAAGCTTATGTTACAATAATGTTGTGCTGGGTACTTTCCTAATACACTTATGGGTCAGTCTCCAAGAAGTCTCAACAGCAAATCTGTGCCTGAAGCAAGCCTAAAGGTGTACACCACCTTCTGCACAGAAGGCAAGGACCACTCTTCAGGCTTGACTGCAAAAATCTCACACCCTTCTTTTAGGTTTCTGTAGGTTTCTATTCATCTCTTTATTAAATTATCAGTAGGGACTCTGGGCAGAGTTTCATGCTTGATACATATATAGGTGGATTGCGCATGTAGTGACTAGATCCAGTGTTAAAGATCAAATTCTGGCCAAGAAATAGGAGGAACATATCCTGAGGCTAGTCAAACATCCTATAGGTATAAGTATATTGCATGCCCTTCAACTATCCTGGTTTGGCAGGGACAGCCTCAATGAATCCTTTGTCATCTCACTTTTTCATCTTCTTTTAAAATGTCCTAGTTTCTCTCTTCTACCCCCACTTTCCCTCTTTGTCCTCACCTTATTGCATTCATACAAACTGAGTTCAGAATACAAAAGTAGTTCACTGTCAATGCAGCAGGGGGAAGAGGAGAGGGAAGGCAGAACTTGCCCTTCCCAGTTGGCTCAGCCAAAAGCAAACTGCTACATTCTCCCCTAGGTTGTGTGTTCTTCATCATTAGTAACCTTTGCCATCTTGACCATGTTCCATTGTTGCTTGGCTACAGATGTCCTCATTTTCACCTGTGAAATGTTGGAGATTATGATATTGTCCTGAGAATGTTCATATACAACATGGCAGCAAAGCATGGAAAAGTATTCCCCCCCCCCCCACTGACCATGCTGGCTGAGGGATTCTGGGAGTTACAGTCTGAAAAAAAATAACTTTTCTAAGTGCTGCAGAAAGAGAACCTGTGGACTCTTAGATCAGTGTTCTTGTTCTATCTGATGTGGGGAACTGGTAGGGGTTTTTTTCCCAATGTGTCAGGGAATGGCACTATAATTTTGCCTGTTGGGTATAGTTGTTTCTTTCTTTCCTGGAAACTTGCCTGGGACTACCATTTTGAGTATCACTGCCTTGGATAACAATACACCCAAGTGCTTTATTGCTTTTGTACATTTGTTCTTCATTCCTTTAGATCACAGTTAGCTAGGAAAGATTTGCAAAGAAATCAAAGGATGATTCATCAAAACACTTTTTCTTTAATGTACAGTTTTCTTGTGTATGACTGTGTGGGATGGGAGGAATGTCTGAAGGATAGACATTAGTGGTTTCTTTTGAAAAACACTTATTTCTAGAGCTGGAAGCGCGCAGATGCTTTTAATGCCTTCTGGGAACTATGTAGAGAGACAACTGTGTTCAACAATAGATCATACATTTGTATTCTTATAAACTGCACATTAACTGGAAATCAAACTGAAAGGATCTCTCACCCAGGACTCAACTGCTTCATATTGCAGGTGGAAGACTGTATATTTGTTCTGCAAGACTAAAAATAGAAATGAGTACGACGTTCTTTTTGTGTTGGCTTTCCATAGGCAAGTTATGTGTTCAGTTATGCAGCAACCTCCTTACATAGACACACTTCCATTCTGAAGTGGAACAGTCTTAGGAGGGATATATTGTGTTCTACTTTATGAACAAGTCAGCACTAAGTATCTTTGGAAATGTTCTGGAGTACTTATTCTTTACAGTACAGGTTCTGGTTGTGTGATATTTCTACTCCACTCATCTGACTTTTCATGCTATGAAAACCTTGGTAATTAAAGTAGTATGAAAGTATGTGTTATATTGTTAGTGGTTGTACTGAACTATTGGTCATCCAGTGAAACTGAGAGGGGAGGTATTCAGAATATTTATAAAAAAAAAAAGAATGTTTCTTACTCACATAAGACTGCGACATATGGTCTGCTAAGTGAAACTGAAATAAGAGGAAGGTAAAGAGATATTTTTTTCACGCGTACACAGTTAAACTATCAGATTTGCTACCATAAGATGGCATGATGGCAGCCAAGTTGTACAGTTTTGATAGGACATTAGACAAATTCCTGGAGGTTGAAATTATTAATAAGCGCTAGTCATAATGGCTATGAATTACTTTCTCTGTTAACACAGCATGCCTGCCAACCGGAGCTTAGGAACAATAAGTTAAGTTTAGGTGGTAGTGTACTAATTAGCTACCCTCTTCCCCCAACAAGGCTGAATAAGTTAATTCTTGATTAATAAAATTCATTATCAGAGTTTGAAAAGATAAGTTATGTTTCCTAGTGAAAACTAATTAATTATTTCCCCTTCTCCTGAAGAGGGTTAATCAGCAGCACTCACTTGCATGTTGTACATGGAATAAGGGAAAGGGGTGTTCTCCAGAGAAGGAGGATGACATGGCTCAGTGACAGCTTCTTGTGTGTAAGAAAGGAAGCTCTGTCTACTTGTCCTCTAAGGACTAGTAATAAATGGTGGAGACAGGGTATCAGACAGAGTGAACTGAAATATCTGAGAGACTGAAAAAGGAAAATTCTTTCAATTTGCCTGCCTGCACATCCCTTCCTTGAAATGGCTAAAGTACACACACACTGTCTCAATTTCTCTTCATACCTGAAGTCAGTTTAAATCCATCCAAGTGATCTGCAACCTGTGCTACTTACAGTCACTTCCATGTTGGCAAAAATAACTTAAAAACTACAGAAAACACTTTGAAGGAACCAGTGATAAAATGGGAGCAATGGTGACAAACATGTTGTTCTTTGTAAATTCCATAGTTTCTTTGAAAACTAATGATTTGAGTAATTCATTCATTAATTATTAGTACAAGAATTCATATTTCTCTTTCTCAATCATAAGAATCAATGAATTGCCCTCTTCCCATCTATCACCAAAAGGAAGTTCATTTTTAAATCTCGTATTCCAATTTGTGCTATCAATACGTATTGCTGGGGAACTCTTTTGTGGGTGGGCTTCCCATTGGTGCATATGATGGGCACTGCAGAAACAAAATACTGAACTACTTAGACCAGCAATGGTGAAGATGCATGGTCCTTGAGACATTGCTAGACTACAACTCCCATAATCACTCACTGTTGTCTGTGCTGACTATATATGATGAGAGGTGCAGTCCCAATAACATGCAGAGAATCTCACATTCCCCTCCTCTAAGGTAGGACATGTAGGGCTATGATCCAACATGGCTTTTCTTATCTTCTTAGTTTTTAGAAGCCAGAAGTGTTGTCATTATAAGCTGTGATGAATGATTGTTTTTACATTTTTTTTAAATGAACAGTAAAACATTGCTGTTTTCCAGACTGTGCCTTTTTAACATGGAACAGACTTCTGAGAAAAGAAGAACTTCCCCTATTCCCAGTAACTTGAATCTTCAAAGTTCTTCAGCAAGATCACAGACAAGAAGAGAGCAAGCCACCCTGGCAAACAATGAACAAATAAAGCCCCCAGATCAATTAACAGCAAATTTAAGTGTTGTACAAAATGTTTCTGACCAGTCTTTGCATCAGAATAATCCTGCTGTTTCTTGTACAGATGAAAGGTTAAGGTAAGCAAGCTGTTAATTCTAGACTTTAAAAATACAGTTTGAGCTATTATACTGATTTTTCAAAAATCAGAAGAGGCTACCAAGAAGCCAGTGATCAGCAACAGGGGTTTAATCCATGGACCCTGGAACAATGGGGGCAAGATTAGGCTGGGGAGCCTCAGTCCTCTACATGCAGTCCCAAAATGATCTGGCAGAATTGGACCACCAAGACTGCTATGTAGTTTAGCCCCTATTGGAGTTATCCATGAGATATATACTAAATGATCAAATACTAAGAAATATTAAGACAACTGTTTCCTTGAGCCCTCCAGGAATAATAAAGTTTGCCTTCAATCTGACTTATGCACATTTACTTGGAAGTTAGCCACACTGAACGTATGGATGGCACTTCTAAGTACAGTCAGCCCTCCACATTTGTGGGTTTCACTTTTGCGAATTTGATTCTTCACGGATTATTTGCTGTCACCTCTACTGCCTGCCTATGCCATTTTTAATAGGAACTGCAAGCCTTATGAGACTGAGAAACTACCAGTGAGGCTTGTAAGTCCCTATTAAGAAATGGTGTGGGGCAGCAGCAGAGGTGGCAGTAAGCCCCATCAGCCACCCACCTCTGCCTTGTGAAGGAACCCTGATACCTCAAAGGAATCCAAGGTGGGTTGAATATGGTGATCATACTTTTTTGTGTGTTAAATATGATTTGGGAGGGGCTAGAGTTATTCACAGTTTGCCCACTTTCATGGGGGTCCTGTGCCCCTAACCCTAGTGATTGTGGAGAGGTGACTGTACACATTGTGCTTGTAAGAGCCTTCGTACGTAAGAATGTTTGAAGGTTAATGAATGAGAAAAATAATTTGCCTTTCCTTTGCAAGTACTGGCAAGTAGGCAAAATGAATAACAACCTGCCTGCCAATGTGGAGCTTCCCACCCTTTAAAACAATGCTAGGATCTCTGATTTAATGACATTAGATTTGGTAAGTACAGTCATTTTAACCTTTTAAACCTATTTTAACTTTTTTTTGTGTATTTAATACATTTTTGGTTTTTCTATTGTTTTAAATTGTTTTAAGGTGTTAGCGTCAATTTTAACTGTATGCTGTTCTGCAATCTTTTTCTGTTAGGCAGGATAGAAATATTTTAATAAATGAAAATAAATGAAATAATACTTCAGCCACACTCAGCAATCCTTCCATGCTCCCCTTTTTGTGTTTCTACTGATGTTTGTGGAGGCTGAATCTGAAGAACTACTTGCCACAATCTGTGTGGGTGTGATGAATGGATGTTGACAAATGCAGAAGTTTGTATTACTGATTTCAAGGACTGATCAGTTAAATCTTTGTTCAGCACAAACTGATTGCTACAAGGAGGACATGGAGGCATCAGTTGGAACCTTCTGGCCTACAGGTTCCAATTAATGATCTGTACAACGGCATGCCTAAAGCATTGTATACCATCAACTGGAAGGTTTTTTTGTCTTTTTTCTTTGTCTTTGTTCTTTTGTTACTGATTTTACTTTGTTACTGCTTAGCAGTGTCATAAAGAATTTTCTCTGGGACCTTTCTCTTGCCTCTCTCCTTTGCTTTGATTTACAGTCCTCTATGCTTTCAGTTTTGTGTCTTTATTGGTGCTCTGTGCCCTATTTAAGACTATTTGGTATTAATATCTGGATGCTAATACTGTGAGCTTCTCTGTATAAAACAAGAATAACTACTCTGGATGCTCATAGTAAGGCTGTTTTTTTTTAAAAAAAATGTACGGTTTCTGTTTTAGGAAATCAGTTCAAAGGTAGTACAGAATCTCTAAAGCTTGTAGCAGAAAACTCGCTTCTGTATGTGCACTGCCTCCCTCTCTCTAATGGGGAGAAGCAGAACAGCAGAACATAATTTCAGAGAAATGAGATGGGCTATCTGCTTGTCCATTGATCCAACCCCAGTTCAGGTTATTAGCTACAGCACTGTTGCTTTAATTTCCCAGACCTTGTGCAGCATGCCTTCCAAGTGTCCCAATTAATCCTTTGCTGTCCCACTTTCTCAGCCTGGTCTCCAGAGTTGTAGTGAAATGCTCAACCCACTATACCATGGCCTATTTACTTAAATGCAAATTTTATTTATTCTAAATGTGGACCAAACAAATATTCCAAGTCAGGTCTCCATCAGTTTAGAGTAGTGTAGCAATTCTGCAGAGAACCAGAGTAGCATAGTGGTTTGACCATTGGATTATGACCGTGAAGACTTGGATTCACCGCTTGGCTGTGGAAACCCACTGGATGACCTTGGGTGTGTTACACACTCCCAACTCCAGAAAATCCTGTGATAGACTTGCCTTAGTCCCTCTATAACTTGGAAACAACTTGAAGGCGCACAACATCAACAAGATATTCTCCAGTTCAATAAAAGACACATCTAGTAAAAGTTAGTTATGTATGAGAAATTTGTTTAAATCGCACACATACATGGTTGGTGGATGCTTATGTGTCTGTTTCAATAGATACAATAGTCATCACCAGTTTCTTAAGTTTTAATTTTATTTTTTTACTTGTAAAAGCATCCTAACTGCATCCTCACAGCTATCCTATGATGATATGCTTTGTTTGCCAGAATGTCAGTTTTGTGTTTAAGTGGCACATCTTTGTTTTGTCTCTTAATAACATCCAGTCATTTTCAACAATATGGCATAATTAAAAAGGGAAACAGCATTTAAGGACTGAGCATCACTTTCTACTGCTCAACACAGAAGCGAGGATATTATTTGTTACTGTTGCAGTGCAACGTAAAATAAAATTAAGTTTGCTGCTAATTCCACCCTACATGTTCAGCTACCCTGAGACTTGGATTAAATCCAGGTTCTTAAAGTGGTTTTAGAAGGGCAGTGGGCAGCTGTGCCATTGTGAGGGCCACTTTTTGCCACTGATGTGCTGTATGCATGTATTTATCTAGAATGTTTTAATTTCAGCCTATTTATTTTTGTTCCCTTGCATATCTGTTCTGCTCACAGTTTTCTGTATTTTTAAAATTTCTCCTCATTTTAATTCTGCTTTTTTAATATTCTCCTGAACCTTTCCTATCTACTGCACTTCACATCCTATAAATTTCCATCTGTAGCTGGATGTTTATGGCAAATCAATTATATATTTGTGAAACAATAATTCTAATAGAAATGTATATCCACCTGAATTGTTCTACTCGAAAGAATCCAGAACTTGGAAAAGTTACTTTTTGGACCAAAGCTCCCAGAATACCTCAGCTAGCACATTCTGGGAGTTTAGTCCAAAAAGCAGCTTTTTTGGGAGTCTTGTCTGGCAGAGAACTGCCTTAAGGATCTGACACAGAGATCTTTTAAGTGGAGAGGCCAGTGAATTAACCTGGGTTCTTCTGCATAGATTGTGTGTGTTTTGCCACTGTGTAATGGCCCCTCCCATGTGTGTGGGAAAAGTATGGTTTAATGAGAAGGAGCCTTTATTGAAGTGATCCAGTGACTTTTTCCCCTTTCATTTTATTCTAGTTCTGCTGAAAAACAAGGAGGAAAAATTATGCCTGACCATGAGAATCCTTTTCATGTCACTGCAGACCCAGATAAAAAAAAAGATATTGCATTCCTCTTAAAGGAATTAGATGTTCTAAGGGCAAACAATAAAAAGGTACAGTGGAAATATTCCAGCACAGCCAATTAACCTACTCTAATTTTAGTTTTATTGTTTGTTTTGATTGACAAGACACCACTTCTGTTGTCTGATGAACATTTGTTTCATAATTTATTTATCTTGGGATCATCTTCTTGTCTACTTTTGATGCTTTTTTTAAAGTCAGTGGTATCATAGATACTTTACCAAACTGACACCTGTATTTTTGTGCATTTCTTTTCTGACTCAGGAGTCTTGGAAATTTGGAATGGCAGAACTTGTTCAGAAACTGCTTTGGTTTAATTAAACACACTGAATTGCCCCCAGTAAGCTGTGGATCAAGACTAATTATGAGATTTCCATGAAGCAATAGCAAGGTTATAGTTTGCACTGATTATTAAGAGATCCGTTGTAGATCACTACACTTTACATACTAGAAATACTAGTTCCCCTCCTTAGCACGGTCAGTTTCTGCAGGATCTTTAGACCTAATTGGTCCTGAAGACGGGCTTCTTTGTACAATGAAATAATCTAATTCTACTGTAATTTTGAATGTTAAATCTGGAATGGGTTGTTGTTGTTGTTGTTATTGCTAAATCCTCACTATAGAGTAACGGTTGAATCATTCTCAAGATAATGAAGAAATAGATTAAAAATTACATTTGTGGACCTTCGAGCTCAAAAATATGGCTGTGGTGTACTTATGTTCAAATGAAACATCTGTTCATTATAAAGGGTTTATACAAGTTTTCTTTTTAATTTTTTTCCCTGTAGCTTCTTATTTTATAGAGTAGTTGAAATATGCTCAAAACTGAGTTTATTAGTTAATATTTAACGTTTACAGCCATGATCCTGCAATACAAGGAATTGGACATGTGGCCCACTGTGCTTTTCATTGTTTTTCTTCTTGTTAAAAACTATAGCCATCTACCTGGGCTGCACTGTATATCATGATTGAATTTCACAGGCGTCTTGTGGCAGGACATGGGCACATGATAGGAAAACCCAGTTATTTATATGGATCCTGCCTGCTGTCTAGTCTTTGGGTTCTGCCCTAGATTGGGGTGGACAAGTCTCATCCTTGAACTGCTACTGTGCACCTGAAAATTCAGCTGTTCACACTGGGAAAAGTGTCTCACTGAATTACTGAGCTGCTCAGTAAACACACGTAGGTTTGTTCTGCATTCTGTTTCTTCCCCCTGTCCTTATGGCAACCTCCTCCAACCACATGCCCTCCAGATGTGTTGGGCTGCAGCTTCCATCATTTCCTGTTAGGTTAATAGCTGGTCTGTCTGGGAATGGTGGGAGCTTTATACCAACACAGCTGAGCATCACAACATTGGGGGAAGGTACTATAGCCAATGTCACCCTCAAACTTCTCACACAACAGGAAATTAAACTGGAACACAGAGGTATTTTGTCTCTTGAGCAAACGAAAACACACTGGTTGAAAATGAATAAGAACAATTTTAAAAATCGTTTTAAAGCCTTAGATAAAGGAAATCTTAAACAACTTATTTTTTACATTGTTCAGTGATGAGGAGAACTAAACATGTGTTTTGTTATGGGTTAATAGGTTGCCTATATACTTTCATATATTGCCAATAGTCTTACAGTCTATTTGTTCACTTCAGCTTCAGGATAAGCTGTCTGAAAAGGACAAGGAGCTGAAGACAATAAAGTTGGACTTAGAACTGCATGAGAGAGTGACAGAAGCGAAGATTGCAGAAAAGGCTGCAGGTACAGTAGATGAGCATTCAACAGATGTCCATATGGCTCAGACAGTCTGCCTGGTTGCTGTGTGGCGTGGCCTCGTGAACATTAGGTATATTTGCTAAAGGAGGGATGGTTTGACTTTTTTATGTGAGGCTGTTTAAAGTTGCTTAGAAAATAGGTGGCTTTAACATCCTGGTACTGGTATTAGTAGGAGCTTTACCTGTATTCATACTGATTTGGGCATTAAATGCATTGTTAACACCATGTCAATCCAATCACAAAAAGGGTGTTTGTTTTGTTGGAAGGTCCTGAACAAACGGGGAAAATGATTACCACGGCCACTACCTTTCAACCAGCAGTCTAAATATCTGTTTTAGCGTTTTTCCCTGAGTGTGCTACTCGCTGTCCCTCCACACACCTTTGTATGGAGATACCCCATGCTTCCCTTAACTCAGGACCTGAGCATTGGTTCAGTGGGTGGCAAAATCTAGCTTTTGACAAATGAAAGAAATGTTTGAGGATGATGACTCTTGATCCCTAAAGCTTTATTACACATTACCATGGTGACAATCTGTTGACTGGAAACCAATCAGAGAGAAACCAATAATTTGCATATGGTTTAGAAGTTGTTTTCATAATTTCAGTTTCAATCTGTTTTTAAATGAGCATTTTAAAGTTTGTTGAGATATTGTCAGCTATATAAATCACGATAATACAAAGCTGTGATACTGCTGAAGGTAAAGAGTATAATAGATATTGTACTCTTGATCAAAAGAAAGAAAGTCATACCACTCAGATAATTTTCAGTGATATTGTTATGGTTAATTGTAGGAACCCTGCTGAATTGAAAATATTAAGAATATTTGAACTGTTCAATGTATCTGACTTGGTACCTTAAAAATGTCCTGTCCACATCTTCTTGGCAAAGTTAATGGAAGTGGATGGGGGTAATAGAGTAGATTTGTCAGTTGTGAAACAGGTCAAAACAAAGGATGGAGACTGTGCAGGCTTTTAGATGCTATTGCACTGTAGTTCCCAGCGGCCATAGTCAGCAGAGCCAGTGAGAAGGAGAGCTGGGAACTGCAGTTCAGGAGCACGCAGAAGGCCACACAGTTCCCATGCCTGGGCTAAAATTTACATAAGTCCTACTTGAAATAGCCTCACTGATATTATTAAGACTTAGGTAAGCTGTAATTATCAACTCAGATTGTTTTCCGTGGATCTAATCATGTAAAAAAATATATTTGCACTACTAAGCTAGGAGTTAGGACTCTGGATGAAAACCAGGGACATTGTTAGGGAAGAATACAAAAAGACACTACCTCTAGCAAAAAAGAAAAGCTTTGTTGGTTGACAGATGAAGCTCTTCAAGAGAGATGTGAAGCAAAAGTAAATGATGACAGATATCAGGTCAGAATGTGCACAGGAGCAAATCAATGCAGAGAAGTAGAAGAAGACAAAAAAATGAGACCTGTTCTGCAAGATCCGAGAAATCAAAGGGAAATGTAAACCAAGAGTAGGGATCATATATAACCAGCAGAGGAACACATTGCACACTTAAGAAGAAATATAAAGACAAAGAAGGCAATACACCGAAAGAAGAGATGAAAGGACAATAGATTCATTTGAAGAAGAATCATTTGAAGATGAACCAACAAATGTAGACTATTAAGTGGAAGCTGTGCTCAAAGCACTTGGGAGAAGTTACCAGGAACAGATGGCATGCTAATAGAGATGCTTCATGCTACAGAGACAGTATCCACTCAAATTCTAACTAAAATATGCCAACAAATACTGAAAACAAAACATTGGAAATTGGAAGCACTTGTTATACATTCCATTCACCAAGAAAAGGGCCACCAGGCATAACGTTGATCATCAGAACACTGTGTGAATCTCCCATACAAGCGAAGTGATCCTCAAAATTTTGCAACTAAGGATTTTGCCATATACAGAGGAAGGAGTACCAGATGTCCAAGCTAGGTTCAGAAAAGGAAGAGGCACTAGGGATCATATTGCAAACATACATTGGATAATGGAGTGGAACAAAGAATTTCAGAAGAACATCAGTCTGTGCTTTATAGATAGTAATAAAGCCTTTGATTGTGTAGATCACAAAAAGCTACGGATTGTTCTTAAAGAAATGAGCGTGCCACAACATTTGTTTGTCCTGATCCAAGAACTATACTCAGGACAAGAGAATACTGTGGGGGCAGAATATGGAGAAACAGGCTGTTTTCCAGCTGGCAAGGGGATTAGTGAAGGCTGCATTTTATCATCCTATTTAATTTATTCACAGAACATATCACAAGGAAAACTGGATTACGTTTCGAGGAAGGAGGTGTGAAAATTGGAGGAAGGAACAGTATAAAATATGCAGATGATACCATATTACTTGCAGAAAACAGCGAAGACTTGAAACAATTATCAAAGAAAGTCAAGGAGGAAACTGCGAAAACAGGATTACAGTTGAACATTAGGAAAACAAAAATAATGACCACAAGTGGCTTACATAAGTTTAAAGCAGATGATGAAGACACTGAAATAGTTCAAAATTTTCCATACCTTGGCTCAGTTATTAATTAGAATAGAGACAACAGTCAAGAAATCAGAATACCAGAATTTGGAAGGGCAGCTATAAAGGAACTAGAAGTATAATGATATATCATTACATACAAAAGTTAAAGTTGTCCATGCATAATATTTCCAATTTCTGTGTATGGTTGTGAAAGCAGAACATTGAAGAAAGTGAAGAGAGTTAACAGCAAGAGAATGAGCTCATTTGAAATGTGGTGCTGGAGGAGGGTTTTACAGATGCCATAGACTCCTAAGAAGACAAATGGATGAATTTTAAACCAAATCAAGCCTGAACTCTCCCTAGAAATCAAAATGACTAAACTGTGGTTGCCGTACTTTTGACATATCATGAAAAAACATGGCTTGGTCAGGTAGAAGGTAGTAAGAAAAGAGGAAGACTGCATTACAGGTGGATAGACTTACTCAAGGAAACCACAGCCCTGATTTTGCAAGACTGGAGCAGGGCTGTTGATAATAGAGTAACTTGGAGACCTCTCATTCATAGGTTCACCAAAAGTCAACTTGATGGCAATTAACAGCAGCAATCTATGCAGATCTAACAATAGTCCTACCTAAAATATACCTGCTGATATTAATTAGTCTTAGGTGTGTTGTAATTAAGAACTCTAATTAATTTTGGAGGGTCTTAGCTAAAGAGGACTAACGTTGGATTTACCCCTTAGCATTCCACAGTGTCTGTAATCTGTGTGTGTCCATGTGAGAGAACTGAAACATTATAACCAAGGTCAAACATTTTCTAACACTGGCTGAAACCTAAGTATTTGCAGCTCCAATTAAAGATATTTACCGTAACCCTATAGATTTTTTTTTAAGTCACCATAAAACACTTACCTAGATCATAGTTACATCTTGATTATCCACCAACTAAACATTTACAGTATGTGAACTGTTTGGATTAAATTCCAAGTTATGTGTTTGTTTTGGGGATGTTTGCACAGAGTTTTACTTCTGTGCATATAATAGTGAAATATTTTATTCAGTATAGACTTTTCTTGCTCACTGAAAACCATGGAGGGAAACAGCAGATAAAAACACATGTGCCTTGATCCAGCAATTGTGGTGGTCCATGTAGAGAAGTGCCATCTCTAAAGACCACCTTGGGGATAGGATTCTGTATGCTGCTTATGAGGAAAGTATGTATTCTTCACTTAACATACATGAATTTCCCTGGACGTTAGCTTCTGTGTACTGCTTATGGGGAAATTGACTATCTTGCACTTAGTACTGGGGTGTTGTATCCTTTGCTGACGTTTCTAGTGGTTTTGGCAAATAATATGTTAAAATGTGTCCTTATTTTAAATACCTTTAAATTAAATCAGGTTACATTAATTGATGTTCAGTCATACGTTGCTGGGATTTTCTGTAAGTAGCTACTGTTAGTTACTGCAGCTTTACATAGGCAAAAGAAAAGTCAAATGTTTTCATTGTGTACACGTGTGTGTGTGTGTGTGTGTGTGTTTAAATCATATTTGTATTCTTCTCTTCTATCCAGATGGCAAGTTTCAGCTAGATGTTTTATACACGTTTCCCTTACATTTGAAATCATTGGTGAAGAGTGTCTAATAGAGAGCACTCAAGGAGTCTATTGTCAAATTCTACCAAGCACTTTGAGAAAATATTTTGGATAATCTTACAATATAGCTCAACAAAAGAAGGATCTAGTCAATTTATAATTGACATGGGTTAGAACGTAAAGAGCTGGAGAAATTGTTAAGCAGCTAAAATGGGAGTTTTACCCATATGTATTACATCTGCAGTGCAATTTTTGTACATGTTACTTATAGCTATCAAAGATATATGTCACGGGGTCATGGAGTACAATTATGTAAGCAGTTTCTGTAAGTGTTTGTGTTGTAGCGAATTACATTATTGATGGAAGCAGGTTGCATCTGAAATTCAAGAGTGAGTTACTTTTCCTGCAGTGCAAATGTCTGCAGTCAATTTAAACTTTCTGCCTTATGTTCAGCCCTCCAGAGCATATGCTCATAGAACTTGTTAGATTATTGTTGGTGTTGGAAAAAAGGTTAAGAGGAAAGAAAATGCAAAGGAACAGATGAAGGAATAAAACTGAAAAGAAGTGGGAAAACATCCTGCCAGTGAGGATGCCCATCTGTAGTTATTACCACCAGTCCACAGGCAAAGTTTGAAGTTCCGATGCAATGAAGTGAATGATATTGGATATGTTTGGACCTGGGACTTGTGTTCAAATTTCATCCTAGTTGCTAGTCAGCTTTAGATGTACCACAATATTTCCTGTACCTGAAACGAAACAAAAGGAATAATAATGAGTAAACGATGGGTAAAAAAATTAAGATTCATTTTGAATGCCCTTCTTAAAGAAATATGATTGCTGCCAAACTTATTTTATCTCCAAGTAAAACATTCCCCTTTGCCCATAAATTTGATTTTTTAAAAAATATAGGAATTTTGAGTCAATGATTGGTTTGTTTGTTCACTTACTTTTTCTCTTGCTGATTGCTTTTATTCCTCTAAATGTGTGATTGTGTAATTCTTATGATATTTCTCCTTTCAAAATGCTGCGGACACCACCCTGTGATCCTTATGGATCAAGGGTTAGTTTATAAATTTAAAAATCAGTGAAATATTAGTATTTTTGTACTGAAAGAGCAGGATCAAATGTTTGCGTTGCTATAATATCAACAGGATGTTACGCGTTTATTCCTTCTTTCTCTCTCTTCGCAAATGCTGGGAGTTGGTCTGAAGAACAGGTCAATTAACCAGCGCTTTTCTTTGGCCACTAGAGGCTGCTCTTCCTTCTTGGTGTTCGATTGTTAGAGGTTGCCTCTTGAAACTGTTTTGTTGTTCAGCATATGTGACAAAGGCGTGAAGGACAAGTAGTATAATTACTCTAACTTGAGATGGAAGAAGAGGAAACACACTAGAGAAATGTAAATATGAAGAGAATATAGACTGAGGAATGATTCTGGGGAAGATTCCTTTCAAAGATACTGCTGGGGAGATGGAGAATTGGGTTTGAGATTGCAAAGAATGGACCAAAACCTCATGTCTTGTGCTGAAGCAAAAGAACTGAAATGGACAAGTAACTGAAGAAGATGGATAGGGAGATGTCAAGATCAGTAAAAATATTTTGTCTAATATAGTTCTCTTGTTGTGGTGTGCGTTGTTCCTGACTTATCGATGACCCTAAGGCGAACTCAGCACAGAGTTTTGTTGGCAGAGAGGGTTTACCTTTGTATTCCTCACAGACTGAGAGAACATGACCGGCCGAAGGTCACTCAGTGAGTTTCCATGGCCGAGGAAGGATTCGAACCCTAGTCTCCGGAGTCATAGTTCAACACTCAAACCTCTGCACAATGCTGGTTCTTTCCCACATTTTTCCCTGTTGAATTTTAATTTCTAGGACCATAGACTTTCATACTTAACTGTTCATAAAAGAAGTTAAATCTTCCTGTTTTGATTGTGGTGATTAACTCAACGGAAATTTGCTATTGCCTTTCTCTGTGGCTAAGAGAGTGCAACACACCCAAGGTCACTCAGTGTTTCCATGGCCAAATGGGAATGTAAACCTTGGTCTCCCAGAGTCTTTGTCTGACACTACACCATTCTGGCTCCCAAGCCAAAGCAAGAATTTTTGTCCTTCCTGTTACTGCTTAGCAGCAGGGGAGGGGAACAGTGCTGTTGCCTAACCCTTGTTGTTATATGCCTTCAAGTCATTTCTGACTTACAGCTATCCTAAGGCAACCCTGTCACTGGGGTTTCTTGGTAAGATTTCTTCCAAGGAAGTTTGCCATTGCTTTCCTCTGAGGCTACAGAATGTGACGGGCCCAAGGTTACCCAATGAGTTTCAGTGGCCCAGCAGGGATTCAAATTTGGGTTTCCCGGAGTCCTAGTCCAATATGCAAATCACACCATCCCATGGGCTCTCTGGTACTCTATAAAATAATATCACAGTTTCCAAAACATAAAGCTGTATTCATAATAATGTAACTCTTCTACCGTCTGCCAGATAATCATCAGACACATAAGACTAATGGGGAAAAAATTAAATTTCTGCAATTAATATTTTGTGGAAGAAAATTTGAAAAGAATATTATGTCGGAAGGTATGACATTGTGCTTTGATTGTCTTGTCCCGTTGATTAATGAGATTGTTTGCACAGCCCTTTATTAAGTTTCCAAATATGACTTTTAACATTGCACTGAGATGGAAAGCCCACTGAAGGCTGATAGTGTAACCTCTGGCAATGGTGCCAGTGTTTAACCAATAGGTACACAAAACTTAGTTACTTTTCTGGACTACATCTCCCAGAATCTCCTAACCAACATGGGATTCTGGAACTTTGCAAAATCAGTGTTGGAAAGCTCCTGAATTTAGATCTCACCTCGCATCTAAGTCACAGTTGTCAGTCTCTGAAATGGAGAGAATTAAAAATTTCCTTTGTAGACTGTGTGGAGAGAACAGAAATGGCAAAGTAATTTCACTCTGAAATGTGTCACTTTGGAAACAGTAGTATTCATAAATGCTTATAATTCCTCTGCAGTTACTTGTGGAGTGAAAAACAGATTGTAGGTAACCTGATACTCAGCTTGTAAGGAGAAACATTTTGTTGTATTCATTAAAATCTTATATTCATAAATTTTATTTATTTTTATGTCTCCCAAACAACCATGACTTCTGGATAACTAACAGTAAAAGTTAAAACAAATGAAATCAATCAATAATTTGCTGAGTAATATGTGACTGGCAGGATCTCAGTGCACCATCAAAGCATGACTGCTTTGTTTTCAAATAGTTGAAATATCTGGTACCAATTCCACTATGAGCTTCTGAATCCAGGTATAGAGGAACAATAAAGTCTCAATAATGCAAGCCTTCTCTTGTCACCTAATAAGACTGGGGGCAGTTCTTAAATGTTCCCAGATATATATAGGTACTGGGCAGAAATCAGGCATCACAGGGGCAAGAAACAGGTAGAAATAGGGGACAGTTAAAGCTATTTAATTTGCTGCTGCAAAATGTAGTGATGGCCACTTCCTATCAATTAAACAAATTGACTGTTCTGTATGGGAACAGATGTGCCTTTGGTTTGATCTTGCAATGGTGGTCTTATTTTCTTTACCCTGGCTACGTGGAATTTACCTAGAAGCCCAAACATATCTATATGGCAGGGCAAAATCAGCCAGAAAGTCTGAAGTTTTGGAGGCCCCGCTCTATGAGAGAACTACAAGCTGCTTCAGTAAATCTTCTAAACCACCTTAAAACCATTGTTATCTGGTTCAGCACATGCAGTTAGGCAGGGTGTTCCAGAAAAACACTGCCAAGAAGTTGGTTAATATTTGTTGTTTTATTAAAGTCCTTGGCTGTTGGCCACATTGCAGTTGAGAAAAGATACTGTCTGATTTAAAGATCTAATAATTGCTACTGTTTAAAACAGCAGTGGCTATCAGGTGTTTGTTGTTGTTTTTGTGTACCTTCAAGTCATTTCTGACTTACGAAGACCCTAAGGAAAACTCTGTCACAAGCTTTTCTTCGTGAGATTTGTTCAGAGAGGTTTGCCTTTGCCGTCCTGTGAGGCTGAGAGCATTACTTGCCCAAGGTCACCCAGTGGATTTCTGTGGCTGAGCAAGGATTTGAACCCTTGTCTCTATGGTCATAGTCCAATGCCCAGACCACTTTCAGTAGTTTTAAAGCTTTTTTCTTTGTTGCATTAAAGTTATGTCTCATCTTACTGAAAACAAGACTTTCAGAGGTTAGGATGAACTACAGAGCAGGTGCATGTACTGTGTGTGTACGTGCTTTCAAGTCACCTGTTGGGTTATGATGACCCTATGTCTTCCGTAAAGTTTTCTTAGGCAAGAAATACTTGGAAGTGGTTTGTCATTGCCTTAATTTGAAATATAGCCTACAGCACCTGGTATTCGTTGATGATCTCCCATCCAGTACTAACCAGGGTGGATACTATACTGCACAAATCTTAAGTGTAGAGAGAAAACTGAGAATAAGATGCATACTTGACATTCTTTAATTTCCTGACTACCACAGAAGAACTCACAATTTGGAACTCAGGATTTTGATATCAGACACCCATATTTTAAACAAGCCATTACTTGTGTAGTTCTGGTGGCTTTAAAAGAACTTCCAACAGCTGTACAACAGCTAAATATATACCTCACAGCAGCAGCAAAATGATGATGCTTTAAATGAGATGAAATTCGGAGATACTTTGTGAAATCCCAGCAATATCTCAAGCCATTTTTTTATTATATCACTGTAATTTGATGACAGGTGCAAAAGTATAATTTGGCTGTTGGCATCTATGTAGTTTGATATAGTTGTCTTAAAGAACCCATAATTTTGTTTCTGCAGATGTTACATGTTATTGTAACAAAGAATCCCATAAGCAATTGCTTCACTATCCATGACTTTGTGGTAATACTGTGGCCAGTCGTGGTTTAAATATGTGGAAGTTTTCATATTTTTCTCAGACTGTTGTGTGCATAGTACACAGTCTAGGTCACTTAGCCTTGAAGTGCTTCCTTAAATGTGTTTTCAGCTAATGAGCAGCCTTTATTTAATCATTCAAATGAGTTCTTGAAACTAGATGAAATATGCTACATATTTCTTTATTTAATTTATATCCTGCCTTTCTCCTTATACAGGATCCAAGGTAGCTTACAATGCTACTTTTAAATATTTCTGAAGAAGGTCAGGAAAGTTCTAGTTATTGTGGTAAACAAGCAACAGTTTGGAAGACAAATTAATCAAGTCACAAACAGAAAATAGAGATTTATTATCTTTAGTTAATTCTTTTTTCCTTTCCCTTTTTCTCATCATTACAGGGAAATACCTACCATTTCTTTTATGCTCACTTTGGTGACTTCTTTCTAGATGCCATTTATTTTTCTTTCTTGCATGTCATCCATTAAAGATTAGCTGTGGAAGGTTGGAGCATGGAGAGATTATGAATGCCAGAACAACTCCTGTGGAATAATAATCAGTTTTTGATATTTAATGCTGTTTGACTTTTGCAGACACATTTCTTATTAACCTTTGATACAAAGAGAAATCCAGGTTCCTGATATCTCATGGAGAAGATGAATTTGAGATCCTCTTCCAATTAAACTGAAATAAGGCCAATATTGGGCTTTAGCCAAAAGATCTCAACAGTTCCCAACCCTTGTGTTTATAAATCTAAATATGTGTGACATTCTATTTTTTTTTAAAGAATGTAACGGGACATAGTTTTACTAATAATTCTGTTCTAAAATTATTCTTTCTATATACAGTATGTACTTAGCCTTAGTTTTGTTGTAAGACTGTTACATTATAGTTATGCAAATACATTTTTCTAAACCTTCCATCAGATGGTGTCTTGATAAATGCAAACATCTTTAAGTCACCAAAGGTGCTGTTTAGTTCCACTCAGTTGATTTGAGTTTTCTCATGGACTTCAAGGAATGCTGAATTGTTCCGTGAAGTTACTGAACTTGTAGCAGTAATATCTGAAATGAAGACTTGCCTCATGAAAATTTTGGTGAGGGGGATCAAGAGAAAAGGTGTTTTTGCTTTCATTGCAAAGGCTTATTCTGGGGTAGGAAGCATATTAAAATAAAAAGCACATTCATAATGTCATACTCTGGTTTTATAGAATAGCTTGATAATTGGGGAGGCAAATCTGTTCCCATTTTCATGAGTAAGCCTCACTGAACTCAAAGGGACTTGCTTTTGAGTAGACAGGTCACTATAAGTAGTTGTGTGGTTTTGTTGTGTGCACATATAGGTCTATCTAGGATATAGTAGTTATTAGATATGCTTTTGCTTCTAATAAGATTTCCTGTCAATTAAAAAAATACAACAAAATCCCAGCATTTTCCTTGAGAAATTTAGAACCCTATTGAGAGTCTTCCATCTGCACACAATTCAAAATTCCTGCATTTTACTTTTTGTTATTAGTTAGGGGTGCTTCTTTAAAAAAGTAATATGCATGTAAATGATTTTTTTCAAAATTTACTACTTGGTGAGGAGTAGCACTGCAGTTTTTGAAAAGTTATTTTCACAAAAACTATAATTCTTTAAGGAGAATGGGCAAAATTTATTTTTGCAAAATTTATTTGCAAAATTTGCAAAAAATTTTGCAAAAATTATTTTTGATAAGAAATGCAGAGACTGAAGTGTGGAGGAAAGAAATGTATTCGCATGCGTTCTCTTTCATTTTCTGTCTGTGGCTCAAAGTAAACAGAACCACACTACAATACAGAGTCTTTTCGCTTGTTTTTATTGCTAAACACTTTTGGTTCTTTGATGAAATCAACATATTTACAGCGTCAGAAATTTAGGAGTCTTTGAGTACCTAAAACCAAATACATACAACAAACACAAGGTAACAAACATGTCGGCATATTCTATCTGTGTTTGAACACACTGCTTTATCTGCAGAGTCACATTTATATGTAAATGGCTTTTAGTCTGTAATGCCTAGTACTGACCTCCTAAAACTGCTTTACTTTTATTCATGCATCCCTATAATGCTCCTACTTTTCAGTTACCCTAATGACATCAGAATAACGTCATTAAAAAAATGTACAGTACCATGGGACTGCTGACATTCATTTTAACAGGACTACAATCTAGCCCTTAGAATAATTCCCAGGATTATCAGCATTCTGCAATACATTGTGTGTACAAGCAGATAAGTAGCAGATTGCTGTGACTTTTGTGCAGATACAGTATGCACACATAGAGAGAAAGGCACAGACAGGATCTAAAGCTTTCTGGGTTGGAATAAATGTGGGGTGAGATGAATATTGGGAACCTTGTTTTCAGCAGAACCTATCTTCTCCTCACACAGCAGCACATTTCCTTACTCCAATAAAAAAAAAAGGCAGCATTTTCACGAGGGATATATTAACACTAAAATATTATAGGTAGGTTTTCCATAAAATGAACTAGGAAAATAAGTAAATGAAGTAGACCATTACAGATCACTCAGATTCAAAGGATGACATTACACAGAATTAGCTTTATCATGCATTCCCGTCTCACTGCTTATTTCAAGCAGAGCATAAAAAATAGAAAAGGTTTGTTCTCGATTTTTCTCTCCTACTGCATATCAGTTTTCTCTCATACTGCATATATGTCTGCCTCCTTTTTTTTTTTTTGGATTAAAAACATTTAACATTAGTAAAAAAATAACCTAGTATAAGGTAAATTTTTTTTGTCCCTTATATTGGCCCTGTTAGGGAAAAGACAACTGTGTACAAGTCCTCTGATCATTCCTTCACCAGCTCTATGGAAAATCCTAGGTCAGACAGAGTTCAACAACCCCTAATCCTGAATACTAAATCCAAAATCACAAAACCCCTCACAACAGTCTTCTCATTATTGCAGCAAATTTCTTTCTTTCTTTTTTCTCTGTCTTTCTCTTTTCTTTCTGTTTTTACTTGATGAGGATATCTAAGAAATGATTGCAGTTAAAATGAGTAAGAAAATTCAGAAACCATACACATAGAATGTGGAAATTTGAAAGGAGGAGGAGGAGTTGCTGAAGATGCTGATGTTTTGTAAGAGATTTTAATTTTAGTTTTCCTGGTGGGCATAGCTAGAAGGCTTTTTAATTTATGAATTTCAAGAAGAATGTATTCTTTCAGTAGTAAAATATTTGCCACAAAATATTTCTCAGAGTGATGTATCAGAATGCAGCATGCTACAGAGTGTACAGATTTGTGCATAGTCTTGTTTTATTTATATATCTGCTATGATGTGTAAGTTTTTAAGATTGTTTTTCCTTTCATACGGGTCATGTGAGTTTTGCAGCAGATTTACAGAAAACATCCTAACTATTCCTTCTTTTGTAGGTTTGCTATTCAGTTTCTGTATTTACACAGATGACCCCTAAGAAATCAGCAAACAGACATAAATGCCCCTTCTCTACCTCTCACCCGACTCCTCTCTAGTGTTCTGTTGTTTGGAGAATCATGAACCAATGTTTATACTAGAATGATTTCTAACACCCTCTCTTGCTACTACTGTATTTTAAAGATAGTTTAAAAGTGTGGCCAAAAGGTTTGCCAACAGAATTGGGTTTAACTAAGAAAATATGTACACTACTTTGACTCGGTAAACTCACACTCCGAATGGTTCTGCTTCTTCATATTTGCTTTTTCCCATATTAGAAAACAATTAGCTTACTAAACAAATTTGAGTATTTGGGGGGAAAGATCTACTTTGAGTCTCCCTCATTTGACTAAGAATTACAGGATATTTGATAAGCTTGTTTAAAAATGGACATATCCAAATATTATCGTAAACACCCAATGATTTGTTTTACCTGCAATATAAGTATTTTACTTAGTTGGCTTACATAGTAGCTAATAATATTTGTTAATGTAATTTAACTGCTGTGAACCTTTACTGAACAAATATTGAAATTTATACAAGTCAAAGAATGAGGATCTCTAATGACTTTTGTAAAGACTTCCGTTTAATAGTTAAAGAGAAAAGTTTATATGACATAGCCAATGTAATTAACAGCAGATTTTACATTTAATAAAAAGAAAGAAGTATATGTATTTGCTTTATTCATTCCAGCACAATTTGCATTACAGTTATGGGTATTTAATGAGCAAATTCCAGCTAAAATGCTATGTTGATTTTCTAAGTGAACTTTGAAATAGCTATGTGCCTTCCAAAACGGTCTGTTTACCGTTATTATCTATCTTAAAACTACAAGTGTGTTAGACTTGATGGGTTTAGCACAATTATCTTTCAACAGCAGAGAAGTGGGGAGATTTTTGTAGATGAGGTGTTGGCTTTGATTCTGTCCTGATGGATAAGATATTCAAGCCAATCGTTCACAAATCACTGAAACATATGTTTTAGTAATGGAAATTATAGGCTGCTTCTCTTGTTCACGAAGCAAAATGTGGACACATTGGTTCAGTTGTTCAATTTGTGGGTGTCGTTATTCTTATTGAAGTAGTAGGTGTAGGTATGCTTAACGGGCCTGATCCCTTACCCCTCTCCCCCCATATCATGGCACCTGACATTGAATATGTACATTCAGTTCAATAAGCTTGCCGTTTCAATTAAAACGTCATTTCAAAAAATACTTGAGCACACTAGATTTGGTTGAAACACTGCTGCCAAGATAAACCCAGGTGTTCCAGGAAATCTCAAAGGTGACTTTGGAGGCAGAGTCCTGGAAGTCCTTGCCAACTGCAGTCAAACAGACTATCCAGGAAGCTTGTGATGCATGTGAATAGGAAACTGTTTTGTCCACAGCTGTTCGTTGGACAAATTAAAAATGAGGGTGTCCACTGAACCACAGGCAGATAATACCTACTATTAGGGTCACCCTAACACCTTTTGCTTCCTGAGGTAGAATTGCAAATGATGCCTACCTTCACAATTTGGGGTGCTTAGTACCTAAAGCCGGCCAAGTCATATGGTCTGAAAATCTCTCAGAATCTCTCAAATGCTTCTCATATCAGTAGGAGTAAAAGTATACATTATATGACAATTTGCTTGCTTTTTCGTGCCAGCCAAAAAACTGCTGTCTGAAGCAGCTGCCTTGCCCTAATTGAATGATAGTGTATCATTTTGCAAAGTTATTCACATGTGCAAAAGGCAGCCTCATTGACCATGGGATTGCTAGGATCACCAGGCTTGTCTTCAGTAATCAGTGATGTTCCATTTAGCACTCAAAACTATGAAGATTTGTCAGAACTGAATTCTACGCTTCTTTTCATTTTGACCTTAATGTCTCCTGTCTCAGTAGACAAGAGCCAGGAATGTCTCACAGTCCATCTGGTCTAGAACTGTCATCGTCTTGCCTTATTACCATACCTTGGAGGAAATATCGAGTCATTCAAGTTGTAGTTTGGTGTTTTATGATCAAATACTACTCCATTTCCTAGTGTCTTTTGACTTCACAAGAAACAGTGGTTTGATGCTACCTCCAAATGAGGCAAGCTGTGGTTTGTACAAACTAACATGCCTAGCTCAGCTTAAAAAGCAAATTAGATTAATTCCAAAGCTGTTCTTCCTCAAGACAAAGCAGTTGTTTAATTTGTAGAAGGACTTCAATACACTGGAGGCATTTGTAAATAGGTATGGAGGAAGCTGGTTCATCCTGCACAAAAACATATGTCACCAACCACACTGTTGTAAAGAATTATCCGGTGCTACAGAACAAATCTCCAGAGAGCACAGATGTTCGCAGAATGAATAGGGGGCCAGATCCTGAGAGTGCCCCTGTCCATGAGTACCCTAGTCCAGTAGAACTTTGGTCAAGGAATAGTGGTCGCAATTCAGATGAAAGGGGTGAGACTGAAATGCTTAAAGGCAAGAAGAAAGGAAGTGTGCAAAGAAACAAAGTAAGCCAATCTGGGGAAAAAATTTTAAATCTTTTAAATAATATTTCAAGTTATCTCAGTAGTTAGATGGGAAGGAGTGGGTGGGTTGCATCTACCTTTGAATATCAGTGTTAGGAAATATCAGCAGGAGGAGGATGCTATGCTCCTATCCTACTATGGTCTTCTCTTACATGTCTGTTCAGCTGCTGTAAGTATGAAATGTTGAAAAATAGGGGATTTTGATCTGATGTAACATCGCTTTTCCTATGTGCTTAAGTAGCAGCTAAATGTCTAGTTTGACAGCAAGCAACAATATCATATTTAATTGGATGCTTTGCATCTTGGAGATGCTGAAAGAACCTCCCAAGATTATATCTCTGGATGAGTACACTTAATCGGGAAAAAATAAATTTAATCCAAACTAATTGGCCTACACACATGAAAACTATTACAACAATTACAGAACTCTGACAACTTTCTGAAGAGAGCTATGTTGTTGTGGGATTTTTCTCTGAGGTACAAAGTGATTTCTCTAATTTTCAGACATTTCTGACATAAAATATCTGCCTTCGTCGTAGTAACACACTGAAAATGCTTGGTTTATTGCAGCTTTGGTACAGGAAGTTCATTCTGCGCAACAGGAACGTGATGATGCCATCATGGCTAGACTGAAGTTGGCTAATGAAGAGCGAGATGATGCATGGAAGCAGATAAAATCATTGGAACAATCTTTTGAAATGTATGTATATATTCTTCAATATGTTCAACTTGCTTGTTTTTGTTCAAGTCTTCTGTCTTGGGTAAGCATGCAGTTGTATCCAATATTCCTATCCACACATATTTACACACATACACAAAGGTATTTCTCATTTACCGATTGTTTCAGCCTCTTCCCTACAATATCTGCAGATCTTACCAGCCTTGGGAACAAACATCATTGATTTACTGCAGTTACAGGCCTAAATCCAGAGGGAAACATCTGCTGACAGAATTGCTTCCATCAGTAAAATCAGAAGGGGGTGATCTGCTCTCCACACTATAACCTCCAATGTGCTTCTAAAAGCCAATCTGGAGGACTGGCAAGCACTTGGATTTTCAGGTGGTGTCAAGGACCACAGCAAGAAAGGAAATAAGATTTAATTACACTGGCGCTGCAGTATCAGCATAACACTGGATTGAGAGCGTACTCACTGATCTTTTTAAATGCACATTAAATATACTTTGCCTTAACTGGTACATTTCTGGGTAGAAGACTATAGCCTGCACCAGGGTCTCATTCACACTACACCGTTACAGTGCTATGATTCCAGTTTAACTGCCATGACAACATCCTATGGCATCCTGGTATTTGCAGTTTAGTGGGGGGAATATTTAGAATCCCAATCAGAGAGCTCAAGTGCCTTCTCAAACTACAAACCCTAGGATTCCATAGGATGTTGCCATGACAGTTAAAATGGAATCATAATGCTATAACTGTGTGGTGTAAAAGGCCCGTTGGGAGAAGGAAGCACTTGGTCTTTTCCTAGTTGTGAAATGTTTCTGAGCTTAGGATGAGTGAAATATCGTGAGGACAGTGTAGGAGAAAAGACCACAAGGAGGGAATGCTCTGTTGGGTATCTTAATATTTCTTATTTTTTGCATTTCTGTCATTAGCGCAAATGTCAAGTATGAACGAGAATACTGTAGATTGTTTGCTACATGGGTAGCAAGAGTTTCAGGCAGGCCATCGGCTTTATTTGTTGTGATTTTTATTATTGATTTACAGTCACTGTTTTGCTCCCGAGACAGAAAAAAAAGACAAATGACTGTGGGTAGGTGCAGGTGGGGGTGAGGAAGCAGGATTGATTTTAATCAGGAATAAATCAGGGACGTGTGACATTTCATACTACAGTCCAGAGCTTGGACTACAAGGTTGTCGGTCAAAAGTTACACAGTACAGAAAATCAATCTACTCTTTTGATGCCAGTAGATGTTTTTCTGCGATTAAAAAAATCCCTCTCATTATAAAGAAGTGGTCATCAAATATACTTTCTCTCCCCATATCTCCAGTAATGTTGATTTTCTTAATTTAAACTTAAATTAAAATTAAAACCTCCTTTTAATTTAAAATGGAATAATTTTTCTTTACATATTTTGTACTGCTATGTTAACATCTGGATGGTAGAGCACCAGGTATTGATGAACCACAACTGCTAATATCCCTTACCCCTGGCCAGAGGCTGATGGAAGTTGGAGTCCAAAAAATGTCTCTAGCTTTGTTATGTATTACAAACATCTGTCATGCCATTTGTCACTTGTTATATAGGCACATGGTTTGCATAAATTCCTACTGTCATTTGTGCTGAAAGCACTGAAGTTCCAGGTCAGGCAGCTTCTGAAAACAAAGGCCTAAATTTAACTGCTGGTCCCAACAATGTAGTTTCATTGAGTCAAACAGGCTTTCATAAGAGTTGACTTATTCAGCAGTTGATCCAGTTGTTCTTGTTGTTAACTGCAACTTTGACTTACAGAGACCCTGTGGACAAGAGACCTCCAAGTCACACTATCATCAACCACCCTGCTCAGGTCTTGCAGATTCGGGGACATGTCTTCCTTTGTTGTGTCTATCCATCTGTAATGTGGTCTTCCTCTTTTCCTACTGCCCTCTACCTTACCAAGCATTATTGTCTGTTCTAGTGAGTTATGTCTTCTCATAGTATGGCCAAAGTACAGCAGCCTCAGTTTAGTCATCTTGGCATCTAGGGTTCAGGTTTCATTTGCTCTAGGACCCATTCATTTATCTTTTTAGCAGCCTGGGGTATCCATAGAAGTCTTCTCCAGCACCACATTTTGAATGAGCTGATTTTATTTCATATCAGCTTTCTTCACCATCCAGCTTCCACAACCATACATGGACATTGGAAATACAATCGCACAAACCATCCTAACTTTATCATTCAACTAAAATTTACCCGGCATTGCCCAGATTTTATTTTCTCATAGGTAATACTTGTTAGAAATCCCTTGGGAATTACCTTACCTTACCTTAGGAATTAGATGTGGTTGAAATACACTGATTTGAGATCCTGTGTCTCTAATTCCCCAAACTGTCTTGTCCAGTACCTGTAACGTTTCTCCATATTTCCCAGAGTTGTTAACATACAGAGTTTTGGTTTCTGAGGGAATACAGTGGCCTTCTCCTTGCTGCTAGGCCTTGTCTCCATAGCAGCTGGCCAGGCACAAGAGCTCTCTGTGGCTGAGAATTCTAAAGGCCCCTCCCTGAACTGCCAACCCCAGGATTCCATAGAATCTTCACAGCTAGCCAATCATATGAGGCCTTCTCACCTCACACAGCCAATCATATGAGGTTTTCGTCTGCCTGACGCAGACAAACAGACAAGCTCACTCACAAACTTTGACTTTTATATAGTAGATGATACATCTTTACAATTCATGATCTTGTCTAGTTCTTTCATAGCTGCTTTTCCAAGTCCTAGCTATCTTCTGATGTTTTGACCACAGTCTCCATTCTGATTAATGACAGAACCAAGATATGGAAAGACTTGAAGTATTTCAATGTCTTCATTGTCTGCTTTAAGGTTATATAAATCATATGTGGTCATTATTTTTGTTTTCCTAAGGGTCAGCTATAAATCTGCCTTTGCACTTTCTGCCTTGACTTTCTTCAGTAACTGTACCAAGTCTTTGCTGTTTTCTGCTAGTAGTATGGTACCATCTGTATATCTTAAACTATTGATGTTCCTTCCTCCAGTTTTCACGCCTCCATCCTTTGAGTCTGATCCTGCTTTATGTAACTAAAAAAAATTGAAGACTCTTCCAAATTAGTCTAAAAAAGTGTGGCTTCTTGTGGTATAGTGTCTTGGGTTTTGGCAAATTTTGCCAATTATTGTTGCCTCCACACCCACTCATACCATTGTTTTTGGGACTATTTGTAGTGATTTCTTGGACCTCCTCTAGGGCTTTTCGAAAGGTGTGGTTTGCTGAAATGACCCTACT
This sequence comes from Cyclura pinguis, assembly GCA_030412105.1. Classification (NCBI taxonomy): domain Eukaryota; kingdom Metazoa; phylum Chordata; class Lepidosauria; order Squamata; family Iguanidae; genus Cyclura; species Cyclura pinguis. Next base: position 345,110,330 of record CM059599.1, read on the forward strand.
CATCCTTGAAGTTTTTTTAAAAAATGTTCTTAGAGTTGTACTGTTACTGTGAAAAAAAATCCATTTTATTGGTGCACTGTAGCACTATAACTCTGAAAAATAAGTTTTAAAGAGAGAAAGAAGAGAAGAGAACAATACTTTTATTTTCTGTTTTGTCTCAGGATGAAAAAAGAAACACACTTGTATGTGTGTATATTTGCCTTCAGGTTATCTGTTGACTTATGGTGACACCATGAATTTTGTAGGGTTTTCTCAGGCAAGTAATGCTTAGAGGTGGTTTTGACTGGTCCTTCCTCTGTAATACAGCCTGTAGCACTTGAAAATCAATGGCAGTGTCCCATCCAAGTAATAACCAGGACTGACTGTGCTTAACTTTTAAGATCAAATAGGATCATATGGTCTTTAGGAGGAGGGGCTTTCTCTTCGTCCCACCACCTTCACAGGCTCATCTGATGAGGACACAGGAGATACTTCATGGTGGCTGCTTCTAGGTTATGGAACTCCCTCCCAAGAGAAGCTCACTTGACCCCCTCTTTGCTCTGTTTACACTTGCAAACTTATTTAAAACAGGCCTCAGGCTTTAACCGGTTGGAGCAGGGGGATGCTCAATGGGTGTGCTGCATTTTTTAACATGTCATGTGCGTTGGATCAATTTTTAATTGTTTTAATTTAATGTTTCAATTGGATTGGTTTTTAATGCTTTTAAAAACTTTTGTACTACGTATTGTTTTGGCTGTGTTTTTTCTACTTACATTGTAAGCCTCTCTGAGTCCCATATTGGGAGACATAGATAGGATAGAAATTAACTAAAGGTGGGATATACATTCAATAAATAAATAAAGTATCTGTAAAAGCATTATTGTTGAAACCAGTTCACATTGCTGTCTTTGCTACTCTCGAAGTATTAGTCACTTGCCAACTCAACTTCTCATACCTCTTTCAGTAGGTTCCTTTCTGAAAGCAAATTTCCATACCACATTCAGTAATTTTCTTCAGAGGCAAACTGGGAGTGAACTGAATTGCATGTGAACACCAACTAAGACACTTTGGAAAATGTTTCTTCAGTGCCTTAGTCACTTTCATGGATACTGATTTTAAAGGGTTAATCCCCCCTTCGCAAATATTTTTGGTCATCATTATGCACACTGTGTGAGACAGAAACTGGCCAAATCAAATTAATATTGTATATGATTTTTTAAATCTTTTATAACCTAATAGGGCAGTATGACTTAATTCCAGCATGTTTCATATTAGAACATAGCTTGATCCAAAGTGTTGCACTGAAAATGATCACACATATATTGGGCTTCTGGGAAAATTGTTCCAGAAACTAGAAAATTCTCTCTCTTGAATCACTTTCAGTGAGAAGAGCTGCAACTGTTTTTCAAAAAAAAATTTAAAAAATTGAGCTACAGAATTCTTAAACCCATGGACCAAGCTTGAGAGGTGGCAGCTAACCCCATGACAGGCAATGAGATAATTAGTTATCCTCATTTATGAGTCAGATTCGATCTTCCAAAAAGACTGCTGTATGTTTTAAAACATTTTTTGTTAGCAGTCCTGTATCGTTATGTTTGCTCCTACAGCTTATGCCATTGCTTACTATTGCTAATGAATCTGATTACTGTACTGCACATTTTTAATTAATGTGTAATTCTGGATAGCAGTTTTGAGAGCTGTAAACCTAGTAACAACCATTGTCTGCAAAATCCTTTATGTATATTCAAGAATTGAAGAAGAGGGACAACCACTGGCTTGCCTTTATACACATTTCTCAGTTGTGTTGAAGGTTTTTGAATAAAAGTTCTACCTAATTTTCCTGACCTTCTGTTCTGAACTCAGAAGTGTTACACATTTGGTAAGCCAGCCTCATCTCACATTCCATTGACTTAAGACTGAAATGCTAAGCAAACTTACTTGAAAGGAACAATTCCATTAATGGCCATGAGACTGAACTTCCAGATAAATACATTTTAGGATTGGAAAGTCAATGTTTATGTGACTTCTGTTTTTTAGGGATTTGAAAAAATGAAATTAAAATATACAATTTCTGATGAAAGGCGTAGGTCTAGAAGTAAATAAATAAATAAATAAATACATCTGTGCTCCTGCCGCTGGGGAACTTTCTTCATCTAAGCACATATGAACAATTGATCCTTGTAGTCATATATAGCAGTAAACATTAATAACTTAACATTCTGAAGTCAGTACTGAAGATATGGTGCATTATTGAAAGATGGAATCGAGCAGGTGGCACTTTAATATGTTCAGTGTCATGGTTGACTCTAAAGACTAGTAGAATGAAATTACTTGAGGGTTCTAAAGATTTAAAAAGCGAACTCATTTTGCTGCACTAAGGAAATGCTACTGATCAGGCTTTCTGTGTCCCTTTTTTCCTAGGCTAGAAAATATTAACCCTGAAGAAAATGACATGGTAAGCCATTCTCTGAGGAGATTTCTTGATGTCAGTCTTATATCTTAGAGGCTTAAGTTCAATTGAGTGGGTTTCAGGAACTAAGATGTGGGAAAAAGAAGAATTGACACACTAATAATGTACATCTTTGCTGCAGTATGAAAATTCAATAACTTCACTCAGTCAATTTACAATTCACATGTGCCTATTAATTAAAACCCTATATTAAATAAAATATATTAAAACTTCTTGTCTGACTAACATATAATGCTGTTGGTAGACATTACAGGAATTACTGAACAGAATAAACAATGCAGATACCGGGATGGCAATACGTAGGAGTGGAGCTGTAATTGTCGACCGAATATACAGGATCCAGGAACGAAAAAAGAAAATAACAGCTGAAGAAATGAACACAGTGATCGAAGAACGAGATGCTGCATTGGCTCAAGTAAGTCCACATTATTTTATGAAGGATTCATCAGCAGATATCCATTCACCCTTTTCTTGTCACTTTTGGGAAAAGGAATGGCTTTCTTATTTTAACATTTTAGCTGTTTAGAAGACTTTCATAGGCACGCAGTCATCATAGAAAATTATCACAGTGAAATAAGAAAAATACAAAGGGATTAATTCATACGTCCAAGCCATTTCTCCATATGATAATATATGAGATTATGAAGGCAAAGTACTTTACATGATATAAATGGGAGTTTCCAACCCAGATCTGACATAAAAATCCAAGATGACCTTGATAAGTTGAGAGTGGGATGTTTTAAGGAATGAAATGAAATTTAGTATGAAAAGTGTAATGTCAGCAGAAGTGAAAGAAACCAGAAGTGTGTATGTGGCAAAAAAAGAAAAAGTATATGACCAGAAGTTGCTATGGAAAAGTGGTAAGACTCAAGTGTAAACGTAAGAGGCTTATGATGAAATCCTATACCTATTTTCTCATGAGTACTCGTTGAATCCAGTGGAATTTGCCTGTAAGTTGACATGCAGAGGATTGAACTGTTAAGAGTCATAGTCATAGTTTATAGGGTATCACAATCTAAATTTTACTATGGAAGCCAAAGGCACCCATCCCATAACAGGTTATGGCCCACGTGAGTTAGGGAGCATCCCCACCTCAAAGTGGTATGGATACACCCTACATGGACCATAGGTGGCCCATGCCCTACCAAGCTGGTTTACTAAAGAAGAGGGCCTGTGGCTCACTCCATTCCATTCTAAAGTGGAACAGATAGAAAAAGACATTTCATCCATGGTGGATACACAGTTCAGATTCTATGTACTTTTTATGGGGCATGCAGGGAATGGGATGCTGTCCACAGTATGCTGTCTAGAAAGAGTACTGGAAGGTTACAGGAAGGTGTAGACTTAGCTTTTGAGTGTCCATTTCATGTGTGTTAGGGCTCTTTCTGTTTGCAGAAGAGGTGGTGATCCAGTGGAGGCTCACAGAAGTTGCAGGGGAAACAACAGTCTCCCGTGTTGTCCCGAAAGGTCTGCCTCAGGTATTCAGAGGCACTGAGGATTGCAGGAGGAAGGGAGAAGATATGCAAATTGAACCAACATCCTCTGAATCTAAGGTCCTATTTTCAGGGTATTCTCAGTTTGGTAGGAGTTCAAGTGTTTCCCATAGGGAAGAGAGATAATGTGGTTATGAGCTGAGGTGTATGGTAGCTGGCCATGAACAACCACTCCTGAAATACATCACTTTGAAGCCTTATTTGGAAGACAATGAAGCCTGTAGCTTGAACTGGTGAGCTGATGCATTGATTAAAAGTGGGAACACTGAAAAGGACTGGACGACATGTCGACTGTATTGAGGAACATGTCATTAGTCCCAGAGGAGATGGGTATTTATTTATTCATTCATTCATTCATTCATTCATTCCTTTACTTGGAGTATTTACATTCCACGCTTCAGCAAAAAAAAAAAAAAAGATCCCAGGGTGGCTTACAAATCATTAATTTGATAGTTCTCTGCCCTCAGGCCTATAACCTGAAAAGACAGGACAAACAAGGAAAAGGTAATTTCAGTGGGGGAAGGAATAAAGTCCAGCTGATGCTGGCTGCTCTTTTCTCCCTCAGAGGCCACACCCTCATCAGCCGTTGGGGCCAAAGAGAATAGAGCTATGTCTGGTTGCTCCTCTCTCCCTCAGAGGCCACAGCCATGGCATTTGGAATGGAGGAAGGGCCTCTCACCAGCCAATGTCATAGGAGTTGCTGCCATGAAGCACAACATTGCTCAGAACAATTTTGTTCTTTTCTAAAGCTTTATTGAACCGTTCCGAATGGGTGTCCACCACAAATGCTGCTGATTCACAAAGTTGTTATAGGAAGAAAATCAGCAACCCCTTTCATAGATCTTTTGATCCAAGCTTGTTTTTTGTTTAAAATTTTCAATCAAAACTTGTGACTCACTGCCAGTGTGGGTTATCTCTTAGCTCACTGCTTCAAAATGAGGATTATTACTTCACTGCTGTCCCTCTAGTTTGCCAGTTAGAATATATTTATAATTAATTGCAGAAAGACATACAGCTGGGAAATATCAACTGTAGAATCTTACTTCTTAAAAACCTTTTTTGTCCCTTTTTAAAAAAAAGATACAGAGGGCTGAAAGTAAAAGAGAAGATGACAACAGAAGAAGAGGGGATTTTTATATTTGGCATGTGGCAGCTTTGATTTGTTCAGCATTTCTGTCACAATGTGCTTTCCAGCAGGATTTGTCAAACACACCTGACAAACCGGTCTTGAGCAATTTTGGCTCTAAACTGTGGGTTCAAATTGTGGGTTTCTTTTAAATTGAAAGCCAGTGTCCAAAATATTGAGCAAAATCCTAATAAAAGGCCATTCATCGAGAGCATTTTCTTGGCTCTGTTCTCCTATCATCTAATTCATGGCTCTCTCAGTGTAGCACATTGGGAGTTTCAAGGAGATAGTGCAGGCCATAAATGCCATTTTTATCTTAAGTACACTGCACTCCAAATATTTGATTCCAAGCAGTACTGCTCTATTTGGTATATGTTATATTTAAGAGTGAAAAGCATTTTTATGGACTTTTCAGTGGTACAGTGCCAAGTTTATAACAACTTTATTACATCAGATCTTTCAGAATTTAACCATTAAAGTATTAATAATCTCTTCTCTCCCCTCAGAACAAATGTATATACAAATGAGTTTACTTCCGTTTACTGATTATTTAAAGAATTAGCTATAATACTTCTTAGCTACCTCTGAACAATACTGCTCCATAGCTGACCTACCAAGTGAATAAATATGAATTCCTTTCTTGGCTAAGGAAAGGAATGAGGCAACCTTCCTCAACCAGATGACCTGCAGGTGTGGTGGGCTACAGCTTCCATCTACCTCATTGTCGAATGACAGCTGTAGTCCAATGACTCTGGATGCTTTCGGGAGGGGAAATGCTGGATTGAGCTGTCCAGTGTCCTTCACTCTGCTGCTGCTATGGTGATGAGCAAATGTGAACTGTGGATCATTATATGTGAAGCAAAAGAAGTTTTCTTTTTCATTTTCATCCACAGATAGCATAATCCCATTCATGTATTGTTTGGCTGTTAAGAAAGGGTGGTTAGGTGACGGCTGACTATAGAAGCACTGTACTAGAGACTTAGAACAAGCTGAATAACAGAAGCTGTGTGACAGACTTCTGCGTTATAAATATTGGGCTTAACTGTCAGACCAGATGATACCAGATCCTGCGTATGTCCCAAATATGTGATAGAGAAATGAGTGCATGCCAGCCATTCCACCCTACCCAGGAATGCAGAGTTGAAATACCATCTGTGCATGCAAGCCCAGGTTACATGGTTGATTCCTAGGTTTTCTCTGAAATGTCAGCCATGCGAAATGGGCCTCTGAGTTTGATTTTATGTATGTTGGACCAATTTCAGTGTTATACTCACACATGTGGGTGTAACTGCTCGTGTGGGAGGTGGAGCAGGCAGGTAAGATGAGTGGGAAGAAAAAGTGTGTGATCTTGCAGGGACAGAATTAGGGGACAGTATAGTTTAGCCTGACTCTTACCCCCTTCCATCTGAAGCCATATAATACACAAATTGGAAACACCGCAAGGGCTTTGTCATGAGTTTATTGTCTATAAAGATCACTGCATTCCTAACAAAAGTACATTGATGATATTTCCCCAAAAAGTTCCTTCTCCTCTGAAAAGTTAGTGTAGGTTTTTAAAAATGCATGTAGCTCCCAGTTTGAATCCTAATTGTATTTCCTATCTGTTATGTGTCAGTCATATTAAGTCATTTGTCTTTTGGGAGATGGTCCCTGAATTACTTACTGTTGGTTGAGTCTCAGAGCTTGGGGAAGTTACTTTTTAGACTACATCTCCCTCTAAATCCATGGTATATGACAAATCTGGAAGATGTAGAGTTACTAAAAAGTAACTTCTCCAAGCTCTGTACCAACTTGTGCTGGTGATGTGAAGCTCCAGTGACAGTTGAAAACCATGGGTTGTCATATCAGAGGTAGGATCGTTATCACAAAAGCTACATCTGTTGATATTGGTTGTGGTTGATATTATCCCCTTGTGCTCTGGTGTTAAGTAGATAGTTTAAAAATGTGGGAGTGTATAGAAATGATAGAGTTTTAGCTTTAGTTGGTTTGACCTGACCATATTTAATACTTTTTCATAGTAGCTGTAGAGTAATAAATTGTATGTCTTCTGTGAAGTATGCTTAGAGCCAAATCTGTGGTTGGGTTAGTCTTTCAGATGTTGACATCACTTTGTTATATAATGCCTGTTAAGTTTTAATTAGCTTGTGATAAACCTGCAGCTATGCAGTTGCGTATTTTAAATTAGGATTTCCCTCGAACTTTACTCTGTAGGCAAAATTAGAACAACTTGCACATTCTTAGTGGTGAAATTGTTGTGAAAATTCCAACTGAGACCCTAATTTCTGTGCATGTGACTGTTATAATACGTTGTCTTAATGGAATGATGAGCATTATCTTCACAGGGCTGAATGGCACATGTGTATATAATCTGAGATCATTCACTAGATTGCTGAGCAAATATGCAAACTCCTTTTTCTATGTGCAAAAACAAATAAAATGGGCTAAACTCAAATATTTGATACTACTTTCTTATGTATTTTCAAGTGAATAAAAGAAAACAAACAACTGAAGCATAGCTACACATTGACAGCAGCCTCCTTTTTAGCTCTTTGACCCTCCAAAGAAGAAGCAAACCTCTCAGCCATTCACTTTCAACTGCCAAGATATATTTGTTAGCAAAGAGATACTGGGTTACCCAACGGAACTTGTATGATGATTGTCTTTGCAGTGAAAATGATGCCTGAGAGAGAGAACAGAGATAAATTCTGTGAATGAAGACATTGTATTTTCACCACTGTATGCTTGTGGGACAGCTAGTCCCAACTAAATTAGACCTGTTGCCCTAAATGTATTTGCTAGTCCCAAATAGATCCATTGGCCTAAATCCAGTTGGTAATCCCAGCCACATTTAATCCATTCAATTAATTGTTGAATGGTGGATCAACACTTGTGCAAACTGTATGGATTCAGTGGGTTACTCAAATTGTGACTTTCGATTGGATTTAGGCTGGCATAAACAACTATGGCATTCCAGCTATTTTTGGCCCAGAACTTCCATAATTCCTCAGCACTTGCTATGTTGCCTAAAGTTGACGGGAATAGTAGGCCAAAAACATCTGGCCATAGTTGCTCACCCCTGATTAAAACCATTAAATCAATGGGTTTTACAAAAATATTGGTTTACCATTCAGCAATTAATTCAATGCATTGACTCTACTCAGGAATATCAAATGGATTTATCATTTTAATGCTCTCCTAAACTTCATTCCCTTGGTTTCTGGTGTTCAGGCATTCATACACGAGAGGGAGGTACCAACACACAAGAGGAACCCCAAGATTTATGTGGTACAAAATATCTTGAATCCTGCCTTGAACTCCATGCTGTGGGAAAGGCAAGATAGAAATTAAATTGAATGAATGAATAAAAAATTGGAAGTGGGGAAACTCGGGGCTCTTTCACACTACATAATTATAGCAGTATGATTCCACTTTAACTGCTATGGCAACATCCTTAGGAATTCTGGAATTTGCAGTTTAGAAAGGAATATTTAGAATCTTCTCCCAAATAACTCTAGTTCCTCAGCAAATTAAGAACCCTAGTTTGTACTATGGCAGTTAAAGTGGAATCATTGTGCTATAATTGTATGTTGTGAAAGGTTCCTCAAACATACTCTGGTGAGAAGTGAGTGTATCTGGTGGTCATGTATTGATTTTTATTGAGCTGAACAGAAAACTCAATAGGAGGGTGATACTAGAGCATCCTGGAAGACAGGATGGTGAGCAGAATGGAGCAGTGCACAGGATCCCTTGGTGCATTTAGTTGTTGTCCTGCTGTTGTTTCTGTTTCTGAGGAGCAATGACATTTATTAAACAGCAAACATTTTACCCCTCCTTAAAGGTTTTTAATAAATGCATTTACCAGTAGTGGGCAGTATAATGAAATATCTCAGACTAGCTCCTGGCCCCTTGCCATTTACACCTTTTCGACAGGAATGTTTAACATGAGAGGCTTGGCAGCTGAAACTAAGTAACTGAGGAAGGGATGGCTAGTTTTCTCTTAAAGGTTTTTTTGGGAGGAGTGGAGAAATGGCTATTTTTCCCTGCAGTGGGGAGGGGGTTCTGAACACTCCCAACAAGATGTGAATTTTTCTTCTGTACTGTGCTGCTTTTATTGTTGTAATCATCTTATTGTCTGGCCCAAAGGCCAAAGAGGTAGAATTTGTTGTTAAAGACAAACAATTGTTTCATGGCTGGTGTGGCGCTGTCTGTTTAACATTCTGCACTGAAGCAGTAACGTAATTGGCAAGCAAACCTGGTTTTCCAGCTCTCAAAATAGTTTGATCACATCCTGCTTTGCAGGAACATGCTTGCGACTGTTCATGAACAAAACTGGCGCACGCCCAGTTGCTCATCTGAAACGAGCTCAAGTCCCTTTTCTTCTGTTCGTGGCACTGCTTGGCAAGAGGCCTACTGTTGTTCAGTCAATGAGAGGACAAAGATTGAGAAGCAGCACACTTGACTGCTCCTCTTTGTCAGTTCCAGCTAGTTGTTGATAACCAATAAAGCATCAACAGGCACAGCAGGCCAGCTTTAGAGCAACCTTTTCTCCAGCTCAGTTTACTGAAGAGAGCCATAGAAATCACCTTACCACCCCTCCCACCTTTCATTTTGCTGTTCAAAAAGCATTCAAGCATTCTCGCCACAGGCGAGTGAGCATTTCTCAGGTAAGAACTACACCTGTGAGGTGCAGCAAAGGATTCTTTTTTTTTCCCCTTTAAAAGCTATTAGTTTAAATTTTAAAAAATTAGAGAATGCTTCATCTGGGTCTAGGAATCTCTGTTCTTCACTTGTAGAAAGGGCACAAATCTGCCTTATCATTACTATTCTGTGAAATTGTTGGGTTTTTTTAAAAAAAAAACCCACCCCTCCTATGCAATTAAAATTTAATATTTGATAGGATGCTTCTGTGAGCCAATACAGTACAGTGTTTAGAGTGTATACATCTAGGAATGGGGCAACCCTGGCTTAAATCCCCACTTAGGAGTGAACATCTTGTTGGGCAGTGGTTAGCTAGTCACTATTTTCAGCAAGAGCTTAGAAAAGTTATTGGTTGGACTACATCGGAGGATCCCTAGCCAGCATGGTCATTAGTCATGCTGTCTAAGGAATATGGGAATTGTTCTCCATCAATTTTTCATGGTCTGCTGCAAACTTGCTTGTCTTCTATAATCCAAGACAGAACATAGAATCAAAATTGCTACATACTTTTTATTGGACTAAAATATAGAAGATAAAGAGCTGAGCAAAATCTGCCAAAATGAGACCCCTACTAAATCTTCTCTTTGAGGTTAAATGATGCTTTAGAGGGCTGCATTATGATATTGCATATTATATCCATCTTTTTGTCTGGTTTGTGGTAGATGCTAATGAAAACCTCTCTGAATTTGGCCTAATTTTATATGCTAAACAATCCTGTGAGTATGATAAGAGTGAAATTCATCATTTCCTTAACTGGAAGTTCAAAACAGGCCTAAATCATAGAATCATAGAATCATAGAAATGTAGAGTTGGAAGAGACCACACGGGCCATCCAGTCCAACCCCCTACCATGCAGGAACACCCTCAAAGCACTCCCGACAGATGGCCATCGAGCCTCTGCTTAAAAACCTCCAAGGAAGGAGACTCCACTACACTCCGAGGCAGCATATTCCACTGCTGGACAGCCCTGACCGTCAGGAAGTTCTTCCTGAGGTTCAGGTGGAATCTCCTTTCCTGCAGCTTGAATCCATTGCTCCTTGTCCTGGTCTCTGGAGCAGCCGAAAACAAGCCCTCTCCCTCCTCTACATGGCATCCCTTCAGATATTTAAACATAGCTATCATGTCCCCTCTTAACCTTCTCTTCTGCAGACTGAACATACCCAGCTCTCGAAGTCTATCCTCATAGGGCTTGGCTTCCAGGCCCTTCACCATTTTGTTCACCCTCCTCTGGACCTGCTCCAGCTTGACCATGTCCTTCTTGAATTGGGGTGCCCAGAACTGGACACAGTATTCAAGATGAGGTCTAACCAAAGCAGAGTAGAGTGGTACCAGTACCTCCCTCGATCTAGACAGCATACTCCTATTGATGCAGCCGAGAATTGCATTGGCTTTCTTGGCTGCCGCATCACACTGCTGACTCATGTTCCGCTTGTGATCTATTAAGACTCCTAGATCCCTTTCACACGTACTGCCATCCAGCCACGTGTCCCCCATCCTATATTTCTGCATTCCATTTTTTCTACCTAAGTGTAGGACCTTACACTTCTCTGTGTTGAATTTCATTTTGTTAGCCTTGGCCCAGCTCTCCAATCTATCCAGGTCATTTTGAATTTTGATCCTGTCCTCTGGTGTATTAGCAACCCCTCCCAATTTGGTGTCATCTGCAAATTTGATGAGCATGCCCTCTATTCCTTCATCCAAGTCATTGATGAAAATATTGAACAGCACTGGGCCCAGGACAGAACCCTGTGGCACCCCGCTAGTCACTTCTCTCCAGGATGAAAAGCAGCCATTGGTGAGCACCCTTTGGGAACGGTCAGTCAACCAGTTACAGATCCACCTGACAGTAGCTCTGTCCAGCCCACATTTTACGAGCTTCTTTGCAAGAATGTCATGGGGAACTTTGTCAAAGGCCTTACTGAAATCGAGATATGCTACATCCACAGCATTCCCTTCATCTATCAAGCTAGTAACTCTATCATAAAAAGAGATAAGATTAGTCTGGCATGACTTATTTTTGAGAAATCCATGTTGACTTCTTGTGATTACTGCATTGCTTTCTAAGTGATTAGAAACTGACTGCTTAATGATCAGCTCCAGCATCTTTCCGGGTACTGACGTCAGGCTGACTGGGCGATAATTATTTGGGTCCTCTTTTTTTCCCTTCTTGAAGATGGGGACAACATTTGCCCTCTTCCAGTCTGCTGGAACTTCTCCTGTCCTCCAAGATTTTTCAAAGATTATGGCAAGCGGTTCCTAAATGACCTCTGCCAGTTCTTTTAATATCCTAGGATGCAATTCATCTGGCCCTGGAGACTTGAATTCATCCAGTGTGGCCAGGTATTCTTGTACCACCTCTCTACCTATTATGTGCCTCATTTCCCCTGCTTCCTCACCTGCTCCCCAACCGCCAGGTTGAGTGCTTGTATCCTCCTGGGAAAAAACTGAGGCGAAGAAGGTGTTAAGTAGTTCTGCCTTTTCTCTTCCCCCTGTTAGTAATTCGCCATCTTCTCTGCACAGCGACCCTATCGCCTCTGTCTTTTTCCTTTTGCTGCGGACATATTTTAAAAAGCCCTTTTTACTGTTTTTAATGTCTCTGGCCAGCCTAAGTTCATTCTGTGCTTTAGCCTTTCTGACCTTCTCCCTACATCTCCTGGCTACTTGCTTAAATTCTTCTTTGGTGGTATCCCCCCTCTTCCATTTCCTGTACACTTTTCTTTTAATGCGTAGCTCAGCTGAGAGTTCTTTAGTCAACCATTCTGGTTTCTTCAGATGCCTTCCATTTTTCCTCCCTATTGGCACAGTTTTAGACTGTGCCTTCAGTATCTCCCTTTTAAGGAACTCCCATGCCTCCTGAACTCCTTTCTCCTTCACTCTTCTTGACCACGGAATTTCAGCCAGCAGCTCCTTAAGTCTACAGAAGTCTGTTTTTTTAAAATCTAAGATGAGTGTCTGGCTACACTTATCTTCTCCTTCCCACTGAATGCCAAATTCCAGTAGGGCATGGTCACTCCCCCCTAAAGATCCAACCACTTCTACCTCATTAACAAGGTCATCCCTATTGGTCAGGATCAGATCTAGAATATTTGATCCCCTTGTGGCCTCTTCCACCTTCTGGACCATGAAATTGTCTGCAAGACAAGCAAGAAACTTGCTGGACCTTGCTGTCTTGGCAGACTTTGACTGCCAACATATATCCGGGTAATTGAAATCTCCTATTATTACTGTATCTCTCCTTTTTGAATGTGCAGTCATTTGGTTGAGGAAGGCGTCATCAAGGTCTTCAGTCTGGGTTGGAGGTCTGTAGTAAACCCCCACCAGAATATCCCTATTGTTTCTCACTCCCTTAATTCTTACCTAGATGCTCTCGACTTGGCTTTCTGAGTTTAAGTCATGGATCTCTTCACAGGTGAAAACATCCTTGACATACAAGGCTACTCCTCCTCCTTTCTTGTTTGGTCTATTTCTACAAAATAGGCTATACCCCTCTATTCCTACATTCCAATCCTGAGACTCATCCCACCAGGTCTCAGTGATGCCTATCAAATCGTATTTATTTTGTTGTACTAGGAGTTCAAGTTCATCTTGCTTGTTTCCCATACTCTGCGCGTTAGTGTAGAGACACTTAAATCCCTGGGCCCTTCCTGCAAGTCCTGTACTATAGTTCCTACTCCTCCCACCATTGGACACTTGTACTACTTGGTCAATATCATTTGGGCCTTTTCCCCCTGCACTCGCCGAGTCCTTGGCCTGAATAATATTGTCTCCCTCCCCAGCGGAACTTAGTTTAAAGACCTCTTAATCCTCTGTGCAAGACTGTTTGCAAAAACATTCCTGCCAAGCTTCGTGAGGTGCAGCCCATCCCTTGCCAGAAGCCCACGTTCATGGAAATTCAGGCCATATTCCAAAAACCCAAACCGTTGCCAGCAGCACCATGTGCGGAGCCAGTTGTTGACTTCTGCACTTGTTATTCTCAACTAGAGCAGACCCACTGAAGCAGTGGAAATTTAAGTCACCCTTAATTAGCTCTGCTAATTCAACAGGTCAAGTCTAGTTGGGACTCGCAGTTGGAATTAGACGAGAGCTGCACAGCCTGAAAATAAGTAATAGGGCTCTAAACCTCAGAAAAGCTCAGGACTACTTTCCCATCTCATACATCTCCATGACTAGGAAACAGTCCCCTTTGACCTTTATTTTTATTTTTTTGTTGGGGGGAGGGCACAATAACCTAAGATTATTACTCCAGTACACACTTATGAATAAGAAATTGGGAATTTCTCACCCCAGATTAAGCTTTGCGCCATGCCTAAATCACAGATCCACACCATGAGGAAATTGTATCCAGTGCAGTTCACAAAATCCACAAAACCTTATGCAAAATAAAACTTGTTAGTCAGAGGCAGAAGTGCCAATTGTTCGTCTTTAAAAGGCTTTCAAATGTCCAGACATTCCCAGTGTTACACAATGGAGGCTTCTGCTCATTCAGCAGGACTTCTCATTTTTCTGCTCATATATCTGCATTGCTACCAGTTCTGCTAAGGAGAGCCTCCTCTATAGCAGATCAGGGGGGGCGGGGGGCCGGCAAGAGAGAGAAGCAGATGGATGCCACTAGAAATAACCTAATGGCTATCCTCAGAAGAACTATACAAACCAGAAATTCAACTGAGATTGAAAACTTGAAACGTCTCATTTTAATCTTCCACCTAAACATTGGGAAGAACTTCTATAATGTAAAAGATGTTTGAGAGTGGAATAGACTGCTCTAGAGGGCAAGGCCATCACTATCTTTGGAAAACTTTACACAGAGGTTGGATGATCATCTTCAAAGACTGCCTTAGTTCAATATTCCTGCATGGCAGGAACGGATGACCCTTGCGGTTCCTTCCAACTCTTAAGATTCTGTGCCATTAGGAAATGTATGCATTCATTCAAAAGAAAAAAGACTTGATTTTAATAAGTTGTGGGATTGTATTTGAGTATAGGGTTGATTTGCCCCAAATAAATATAAGGTTTTGTTCATGTTTCTGTTTATAGTAAATATTCTGTGTTTTGTGATTTCATTTTACAATATTTCCGTTTTTTTTTTTTAAGAATTTGGACTAGAATGGGCTAAAAATTCAGAAATGTGACAGGATGCTTATCACCAAAGCTGTCCTATGGCCTTTCTGGCTAATTTTTCAGTTTCTTTCTCTAAATGGCATCAGCTAGACTTCCTGTCCCAGTGTTGCTATTAACTTTCTTTCTTTCCTTCCTTCCTTCCTTCCTTCTTTCTTTCATTCATTTTTTGGCCAGTTTTCCTATCAACTCTTTCTTTCTGCCAGCTTTGCTACAAACTCTTTCTTTTTTTCTTGTTTGATACTCAACAAGAGGGAGCAATACTTAATCAGCATGTATATGAGGAGTTAATGCAATAGATCAAAAAGCCAGGATTAGCTCAAACACATTTTTTTAAAGCCCCCCCTTTTACGATACTCTAATGAGTTGCTATTGCCCTTAAGAACAGAATACAGGTGAAAGGGACATACGTGATAAAATTGGAATGCCAACTTAAAGTTAAGATTTAATTCCTGGAGTATTTGCAGAAGCTGCTAGTGTAGAAAAGCAGCAACAACAGAGAGGTATCACTCTTTTTAAAATGGATGTATGGAGAACACATGTCCTTGATCCATATGGTAGACAATCCAGGAAGCTTGATCATAACTTGTAAAACACATGCTTTACATCTACAAAGTCTCACTTCGATCCCTGCATTTCTGGCATCAACTAACCTAGCACCAAGTTTCAGGTTAGCAGGTCACAGGAAAGACTTCTCCCTGAAGTGCTGGAGAGTATCTGCCATTTTCCCCATAGACCATAGAGCCTGACTTGGAGCAAGACAACTTCCTTTGTTTCTGTGACAGAGAAGTATCCCATTCCATACAAAATTCTGTTTCAGGAACAGTAATTTTGTCATGAATGTCTCCAGGTAAGAGGAGTACAAAACGATGACTATAATTCTAACTAATTTTAGCACAATAACGTTTTGACGTGATTCAATTGTGCTTTGAGCAAAGGAGCAAATGGAGTGTGTCCTTTGCTGAAGAATAGCCCTATCTTTTTGTATATATGGATCTACCATTCCACTGTATATGAACATGAAGTGGGGCAAGTGAGTGGGTGCATGTCCACACAGAAATCTTTGCAAGCATTTAAACTATCCCTGGGTCAGATCCCTTGAGTTTTGTAGTACAGTATAAACCTGTACGAATATACAAGATATATATAGTAAGCGATCAGTCATTGTTTCAGCCCAGTATTGACAGGGAATTAGGCAAAATCGTTCATAGCATTGCTACTTGGGAAGCTTTGATTCATTTGTTGCAAATGTACAGGTCTACTTCAGCCTATGGAGATTCCCCTTCCCAACTACTTACGCTGCTCCTGTCCTGATGCCCCACCTCTTAGGAAAAAAAGGCAATTGAACCCTGAGGCAATTGGTTCCATTGCTTGTTCTTTCTTCGCCTTTGCCAGTGGAGAAGGAACAAAGCTGGGTATAGTCTGCCAGCAGTCTAAGAGCCACCTGATACTTGACATTCAGGACTTACCTGGATTGTGGAATATAGGTTGAGGGCTCTTCACTCCCCACTTGCACTCCTTGCAAAAGGAAATCCCAGATGCACGGTCCTTGACTTGAAGCAGCTACTCTTGGTTCTTCAGCTGGGGACCCACTGATGTTGGGAGCCATGATACTTGCCCCATGGTATTATTTCTACTCCATGGTTTGAAGGGTGAGGGCATTCCCCAGTCCAACCCCAAAATATTCTGCAAATAGAGATTTCAGGAGTAGTGTACAACAAGGGGTGGGGAGAGAGTAGTTTTTGTTTTCTGGTGTTGTTTAGGTCAATTAGGCCAGAATTCAACAAGCCAAGATGACTAAGCTGAGAGTGCCGTGTTTTAAACACATCACCAGACAACTTGATTCATTGAGAAAGACTGTAATGCTTGGCAAGCTGGACAGCAATAGGAAAAGAGGAAGATAGCACTAAAGGAAGCTTGACTCAGGCCATTTCCACACTAACCTGTTATAGTGCTATTATTCCACTTTCAACATCCTATGGAATCCTTGGGTTTGCAGTTTAGGGAGGGGACTTTAAGGCCCCTCCCTAAACTACATACCTCAGGATTCCATAAGATGTTGAAAATGGAATAATAGTACTATAACAGGTTAGTGCGGAAGTGGACTCAATCAGAAAACCAGAGCTTGCAAGACCTGAGCAGGGCAGTTAATGACTGGAGCTCCCGGAAATCTCTCATTCGTAAGGTCACCCCGACTTCAAGCTGACTTAACAGCAAATAACAACAACAATTAGGGAAGGACTTGTGACAGCAAATTCTTGAACTAACTGAAAGCATTTTGTATATATGTCAGATATATACAAGGCATTAATATGTAAGACAGGGGTGCCAAACTCAATTTCATCTTGGGTCGCATCAGCATTATGGTTGCCTTCAAAGGGCGGGCTGTATCTGTAAGACTATATAAATGTATCTACTCTTTTATCATATTAAATAATTGCCTCTGCATTCCATTATTACTGGTTTTTAAATTGCCTTCCTTCTGCATCAACTTTTCTTTTCTTGGACATTTTGAGGCTATTTGATTGTAGTTTATGCTCCCTATACCAACATAGAATTGGTCAGTATATCCAAAGTGTACCACTTTCTGCTCCTCAGACTCACTCTGTGCCTCTTTCAGCCCCCCAGTCCCTCTGCCTCTTTCAGCCCCCAGACCGTCTCTGTGCCTCTTTCTGTCCCCAGGCTCACCAGGCGTGGGGAGTGCCGCAGCTTCAGGAGTGGTGCAAGGGCCACATGAAATGGCTTGGCGGGCCGGATTTGACCCGCGGACCTTGTGTTTGACACACATGACATAAGAGATTAGTTACCACAAGAAGGGAAGAAACTTGACCAGCAATGGCTGATTAAGTGTTGTTGGTCTGATACAAGGGTAGGCTTAGTGCAGCCATACTGAGGCCACATGCAGCGCTAAGGCATTTTTGTTTGCCCTAACACCAGACACACACGCTGTTTGGCCCTGTAGCCATTTTTTTTTCCATTAGAAAGATGCCCCAGATGCAGTTTGGTGCTACCTGGAGCCCCCCCAGGTATGACAGGCTTAGAAAGAAATAATCTCCCCCAGAAAGAAATAATCTTTTAACCCAGCCCCCAAATCAGAACTAATCAGTTTCAGTTTCCATTTTTGGTCAAAATGGAGGCAGCATGTCCTGTCGTGGGTCCTCATAGGCCATAATAGGCTCTATCACCTGCAGCAGTTGCCCAAGCCTGGTCTAACAGCAGATTTGAATCAGTGTGGACATGCACCAAAAGAAGCCAGGATTAGTCTATCGAACTGGAGATGTAACCTCTTGGATCATGCAAGACTACCACTGCAAGCACTCTAGCAAAGCTTTTAAAAAGAGGAGTATTAATGCAAATATATAGTAATGGATCTGTCCATTTTCTATCCTACAATCTGATCTGAGGTATTTTTTTTAAAAAAAATCATATTATCTGAACTTGGTCTTCTAAACTTTGCCTTCAAAATTTTCTTTACAAACGATGTAGATGGAGTGTCCTATCAAATAATAAAAGAAACATCTACAGATGAAAAGCAAAGATTATCGGGTGTTTCCCCTCTTCCTCACATTGCTTAGATTTTTTTTATATACTTAATGAGTACTAAACATATGAACACATATGCAATATGCATAAATTACATCTTAAAATTTTTAGCAAATTTTAGTGATTCTTCCACTTATAGTCAGAGCCATGTCAAATTTCTGCCCTAAGATATCTGTTGTTTGTATTATAAAATCACCTGTTGTGCTTGTTCAAACAACGGTGTTGTGCAGAATTTGCAAAATCCAAGTCTGCATAGTATTTGAGGTCACAATTAAACCAAACCTCTAATTACAAATATTAATTAATTTTTAACATGGAAGATTCATTTTCTCTCTCATAGTTAAGAACCGCTCCCCGTTTATAAATGACTCTAGATAATGTTCCTAAATTTGCATGAAAGCTTGTTAGATTAATTGCTGTTTGACTCTTCTATCATAGTGCTAAGCTCTAAGTTCATACAGATCAGACTCCCTAACCACTTTTTGGAATGAATTTAAATATTTAATGTTAGAACATTGGCGAGGAAACCAAAAGGCATTCTTTTAGTGGTAGCTTGATTTAGTAACATATTGCCAAACCCTTTTTCCAAAGCAGTAGCATGTAATGTTATAGTTCATAGCAAATGTAATTTATTGTTAATTCTAAACAAAAATCTTTTGCTTTATTTTGGCTTGTGCATTCAAAAACTCTAATGCATATATGCAATTCCTGAGCAATTGATTTTCCTGTTCACTTCAGTGGTGGTATCTCTGCTTACTAAGGTTGCCAGATATCCTACTTTAGGAGTTCTTTATTTGAAAGCATTTTCTTTTCAACAGGTTGGTACTCAGTTATGGCTCCCATAGTCTCTTCTCATTAGTCCTGCTGGTGGGCGATGTTGGCCAAAATATCTGAAGTCTGAAATTGTCATGAGCCCGGCTGAGCATGCTGCCGCCTGACATTGACAGAAATTTTCCAAACTCTTGCATATGATCCTACTTTAATGGCTATGATTCCAACTTATAGAACCCTTAGATTTGCAATTTGGGGAATGATATTAATTCTCTGCAAGAGAGTTCTAGTGCCTCATCAAACTATGAGAATGCAGCTGAAGCTGATAAAGAAGAACAATAGCACTATAATTGTGTAGTGTAAGAGCCCCCTTTCTATGAGATAGATTTCTATTTGAGATTATAGGTATCATATCTAAGGCCCTTTCTGCATGGCATTGCTAAAACGCATTAGCTATGGGTTGTAGTCATTTCAGGATTCCACACAACATCGTAGCCATCTAGTAGCCGTCTAGTAGCTGTCCCATCCACAAGTGTCACTAGAACGTTGTATTTCTGGAATTGAAAATCCATCCATCTACTGGATGGCTGCTGGATGGCTACGACATCATGCGGGGTCATGGCAGCTGAAACAATTACAATCCTTAGCTAATGCGTTTTAGGGACACCATGCAGAAAGGGCCTAAGTCTGCACTTAAGTGTATGCACTAGGTTGTACAAATATGTGACCTCCCCCTTTTTTTGGTCCTCTTTTTGGTGACATCTGCGTGCCCACCCTATAGCGATGACACAATGAACTCAGTACTGTTGAATTCCCTGACAGTCCTTTAACACAACAGAGAGAGAGAGGGAGATCATATTGTCTTCCTGTTTGTGAGAAACTTCTACCTGTTGATTCAGTGGCTATTGTGGTCAGTGTGGGAAAAATGTGAGGGAGAAACTCACACCATTGGAAAGTCCCTCCCCATTTTTCTTTCCTCATATAAGTTACCTAGATATATAACATACCCCAAAGCTCAGCTTCCTTACATTTCCTCATTGAACTTCTTCATTTAAACACTTTGTTTTTTAACTTCCAGTTCCACTGGGTTTCTTTTGTTCCATTAGGTACTGAGTGACATCATAAGAGGAAATGAATTAAAACATTTAATAAGAAGGAAATGATGCATAAAGCTGAGGGTTCTCTCCTCATCTTCTGTTTTCCTTAAGTGCAATTGAAAGGACTTTTTTAATAGCAGAGGAAACTATTCCATGTATATTTGTACTCATCATAACATAGCTGTACTTGTTATGTGCTTTGAACATTAGAAAATGGTCCTAGGTCCAGAATACACTTACTTCTACATAGCATACTACTGTTCCATACTATTGTTAGGCCTGTTTTAGCATTGTGGCCTGAAGCAAAAAGAATGTCTAGTCTTTGGAAAGGGTAACCATCGGGAACCTTTCAAATACTGGGAACATGAACAGCTTGGGGGCCTCTATCTGTATATGCCTGCCAGAGAGCTGAAATCTGCTGGAAGGGCCTTCTTCTGTGTCTCACCACCACAGAAAGGTAATGCCGTAATGCACATTTACATAACAGTAAAACACTGTGCAAATTATCTGACTCAAAATGTTCCTCTCCACTTCAGCTCACTCGTTCCAAATACTGCAGTGTTCATACATTCCATTTCTTGTTTTACTATGTCTAGCTTTCCCTAGTTCATGCTTCTCACATTCCATCAGTCGTGTGGGGACGGGGGGGCAATGAGGGCGGTTCGCCCCTGGCAACAGTGTTTTTGGGGTGTCCTGGCTTGTAGCCGTGCCCCCGTATGCCATGGTCACACCCCCACGCACTGTGGCCATGCCCCCACACTGTAGCCCCCCCTCCCGCCGCCCCTCCACACACCCCAAGCTCCGCCGCTGCATTCCATGTTCTTATAGTATATGTTGTGCAAATTCAGACTTTCCTTTCACCTCTAAACATGTCAACAGTTGAATATCCTTTCATCTTGAGTCCCATTGTGTCATTAGCCACAGCACTATTTGTAGTTGTACTCTGCTTACTCCAGTTGCTTGCTGAATGCCTTCTGTCTTGGGAGTGTTGTCTTCTGACACTATCTCTTGTTTCATTTTGGATTGTCTCATCACAGTGTTTTCATGGTAAGAGACATTCAAAAGGGGCTTACGATGACTCCTTCTGTACAGTACTAACAAACGCAGCTATGGTGCCACTGCTTTTATATCTGAGAGATCTTCTTCTAGCATTACCCCCCTATACTGCTGCTCCCAGTAGCTGTAAATTGCACTGAAATGAACAGAATTTGCTTCTGGCTAAAGGTCTGCACAGTACTACTTATCATTTGCTCAGTAGCTGATTGAGTGCCTTCTGACTCAGGAGTCTCATCTTCCGGTTCTATCTCTTGTTTCATAGGATTTTCAAAGAGACTGGTGGAGGGTCTCTGAGCGAAAACAGCAGGGGCAGCTTAGCTAACCCTCATTAAAGTTGCACAGAAGTAAGCACTGGTGAACTACTTCTGTGAATGTCTTTATCCTATAATGAGGCAACCCAAAATGAAACAAGAGATAGGACTGGAAGATGAGACTTCCAGGTCAGAAGGCACTCAACCAGCTATTGGGGAAGAGCGGATGGCAAGTATGGGTAGCACTGAGAAGTGAAAGGAAATCCAAAGCTGCCCAACATATATAATAAGAACATGGAATGTGAAAACCATTAACCAGGGAAAGCTAGCCATTCTAAAACAAGAAATGGAATATATGATCATTGCAGTACTTCAGATAAGAGAGCTAAATTGGACAGGAATGGCACATTTTCAATTAGATAATTACACAGAATTTTACTTGGGAAATGAAAAGCTAAGAAGAAGTGGAATGGCATTAATAGTGAGGAAAAATGTAGTAAAAGCAATTGGGGAATATAATTCAAAGTCTGACAAATAATAGCAATAAGATGTCAGGGAAAATCCATCAATATAGCCATAACCCAAGAGTATGCTCCCACCACAGAGACAGAAAAGGAAGAAAACTGAAAGGTTTTATGCTGTTATCAAGATGGAAAGTGAACGCACACACTAAAACAGGATGTATTGATAATCATAAGTAGTTGGGATGCGAAAGTAGAAACAGAGGAGAAACAAATAGTGTGGGAAAATTTTGTCCAGGATCAAGAAATGAAGCGGGAGAGCAATTTATCAATTTCTGAGGGGCCAACAATTTGTTCACTTGAATTGAACAGACTGTTTGTGGCTGCCATGAGATAGTCAATATAGAAATCAAATAGGAATCCATAGTTTAAAGCAAAAGATGGAGAAGAAGTGGCAGAGCTTAGAGTGTCTGGAGGGGGGCGGCTTTGGCGCGGGGGCGTGACTACTGTGCATGGGGTCATGGTTATATTACATGGGGGCGTGGCCAGGGCATGCAGGGGGGTGGTTACGGGTCAAGACAGCCCAGAAACATTGCCGCTCAGGGTGAATCGCCCCCTCCGCCCCAAGTCCCTACGCAACTGTGGAGAAGATCCATTCACTTTGTGAAAATACGATCAGAAGTGGATTGTGGCACAGACCATGAACTGTTATTATTAAAAATATGAGTAAAGGTACAGAAGTACACTAAATAAATCATTGGCCAAAATAAAATCTGAAAATTATCCTTGTAGAATTTAAAAGCCATGAAAAGAACAGATTTGCACTATTAATCCTTTGAACTATTAACTGAGTAGGATCCAGAAGAACTCTGGATGTTATTTTATTTATTTATTAAAATATTTATACCTCCCCCTATATCAAAGATCTAAGGGCAGCTTACTGAAAGCATTAAAACAAGATACACAATTTAAAAGAAGAAAATAATTAAATAAACTAAAAAGATATTAAACTGCAATTAATAAGTTAAAACAGATTGAAACAATTATTTTAAAAAATTAAAACTATGTACATCGTATTTGGGATTAGTTAATGAAGTTGAAAGGCTTTGATGAATACCCAAGTTTTAACTTGGTGCCTAAATGACATGAATGATGGAGCCAGTCAGGCCTCCGGGGAAGGGCATTCCGTAGTTGGAGGGCCGTGGCTGAGAAGACCCTCTCCCATGATCTAACACAGTATACTGATCTCACTGGTGAGACATAGAGGAGGGTCCCCCAGCAGATATTAATCCTCAGGCAGACACATTTGGGGAGAGGGGTTCCCTCAAATATTGAGATCCCAAGCTGTTTAGGACTTTAAATGTCATCACAAGCACTTTGAATTCAGATCAGAAGTGTATTGGCAGCCAGTACAGTTCTTTTAAGGCTAGAATGATATGCTGTCTGTATGGTACTCTACTCAGCAGTTGAGCTGCTGCATTTTCCAGTAACTGCAGCTTCTGAGTTTTCCTCAAGGGCAGTCCCACATAGAGCACATTACAGTAGTCTAATAGGGAAGTTACTGGTGCCAGAATGACCAAATCAAACCTGAACTCTCCCTAGAAACCAAAAGCGCCAAACTATTGTACTTCAGACATGATTCAACAGAAAATGCATTAATGCTTAGTAAAGTGGAAAGCAGTAGGAAAAAATAAAGACCCCATTACGGGTGAATAGATTCAATCAAGGAGGCCCTGGCCCTGAGTTTGCAAGATCTAAGCAGGATGTCTTGGACATCTCTCATTCATAGGGTCATTTTCTGCACCCGTCAAATCTGCTCTGAAGCGTTGAGGGGGGCACTCTAGTGTAGACTCGGGTTAAGGACCTTCATTTCACTGTGAACGTTCAAAATTAGCATCTTGGAGATAAGGGCTCCATTAGAAGATGAGCAGCTAATGTTGCAGTAGTTCACATTTTTGGCATGCAAAGCAGGAATGATTGATAGCTTCCATGTTCCCCTTGGGTTTTAGTCTGAACTTTAAAGAAGTTTCCAAGGTGCTGCACCTTTTTCCCAAAATAGGTTCGGAATCTTGGATACACCCATAAATTTTGAGCTAAAACACAGATTGAGTTCATTGTTCTGCTGACATGGAAACCAACAGCTGCCACACTGTGCAGGGGATCCCTAGTTCAGTGCCTGGTGGCTCCATTTTAAAAGATTCATATTGTAATTGATGAGAAAGAGCTTTGCCTGAGATCCCAGAGAGCCACTTTTCCTTAAGGCACACAGTACCTGGCCAGATTAAGTGTGAAGTCCTGTGAGAAAGTCTCCAATCTGCCCCTTTCCTGATATTCAGATAAAATGCATTCCAAGTTCCTCATTCCAGGAAAAACAGCGCTATCCAATTCTGCAGAATGTATAAACACAAGATCTGTTTGGTTACATTCTTCAAGTTCAACCATTGCTGCATTATGAGTTCCACAAAAATTGTCCAAACTACAGAGGTTTATTGTGGTAATGACTTTACTTTCCCAAGGCTAAATCCAGTGTAATGTTAGCAGAAGAGAACAGTGCACTCACAGACTTCTGTTGATTTTTCCAGTTGTGCAACTGGTCACACTCTTGTTCTTGTCCCTAGGTAAGAACAACCAGTTCTGAAACCAGTTATTCAGCCAGTAGAACAAGTGGAAATTGTATTGAATTACCTTGTCCATAGTTCGGACTAGGTATTCACAAGACCAGTGCCATTTTCACTTGCAGACCCATAGCTGGATATTGGCTGTAGTGTGTCAGAATAATATATTGTTCCAAAGTGTAGAAGGCAACCCTCAGTTGGTAGTACCCAATCCAATCTGTTTGTCAGCAGAACAGTAGTCCCTGGTAGGATAGATTCCCCTTCATTCTCTGTATCCTCCAGCAATTCTGTTTGACAGTGTTGGGGGGTACTCCAGAATAATTTTGAGGGCTGAAAGATTACAGCGGGGAGGAGACTTGTTTCCAGGTTTTTTTTGTAGCAGTAAACTCTACAGTACTGTAAACTCCACTGAGGTTTTTCAGTGTTTTATTTTCTTGTGCCCTAACTACTTTAAAGTAGTTTATTTAGAATTTAGAGGTGTTTAGGGAATATACATTTATATAACACAACCAAGAAGAGAGACTTAGGCTGCTGACAGCTCAACTGGCAGTATGGTACACAAACAAATACTTGTGTAATGCATGGAGGCACCTGCAAACTCCTGATCTGGAGGAAAACAGAACAAGAAGATTAATAAATGATTTGTGCTGATGATGAGACAGTGATCCATGATATTTGTTTCCTGAACTAATGTGACAGTATTTTGCAAAGGACAAGAATCAGTCCTGTCCTTTTGTGCTATTACTGTCAACTTAACATTTAGGCAATATTCTTGTTTGCATATGGCTTTCAGTAAAATCCATGGAAGCTTATTTGAAAACCAGCTCATTAGAATGACAGATTGTTTACAGAATTTTGTTTTCCTATCCATCAACATACATTGGGGGCGTTCAACCAAGCAAGCACTACAGTCATGGAGAAAGCCTGCCTATGTTCACACAAGCTTCTTCTGCATTAATCGAAGATACTTCTGTCTCACTGCAATGGAACTGCTGGACAAGAAACCAACCAAGTTAAATGTTTGCTCTGACATTACTGTACACAAAAGAACAACATATCTTTTCTTTGCTCAGAGGCAAATGAACTGTGCAACGCATACACAGAGCGGTCTCTTCCTATCCTAAATATTGGGATTGTGATTTCAAGTAAGGGCATTTTGCATGTGCTCTGTAGCTCTTATTATTATTTCAGCCTTTCTAAAACTGAATGCTGTCACTGGAACTATTTCAAAAGTGAAATAGCTATAACACATTTGAGTTGCTGAGTCTCTCTCTCTCTCTCTGTATGTATGTATGTATGTAATGTATGTATGTATGTATATGGTTATAATTCTCCACTGATGATGCATCTCTTCTTCATTTTACCCAGCTTGACAGGGATTTGTTCATTTCTGTTGTTAAATGAGTGCTAGTATTCTGCAATATCTGTAGTTTGAAAGTGAGGAATCTAAATTCATATTCCTACTAATGCGTGAAACTTGTAGCATGGCTTGAGGCCAGCATTGAGCCTAGAAGGAACTTGGGGATTCAGAGGCAGATTTAAAAAAATGTACTTTTCTTGCAGTCTTTAAATCAGTTTCAAACAGCCTTAGCGTATCTCTGTCTCATAATGAATGAGTGCAACCATGGTGCAGTAGTTTGAGTGGCTCTGGGAGACCTGCATTCAAATCTGCACTCAACCAAGCAAAAAGAATGAACGAAATTCCTACTCAGCCACACAAACTCATTGGGTGACCTTGGGCAAGTCACACTCTCTCAGCCTCAGAGGAAGGCAATGGAAAACCCTCCTCTGCAGAAATCTTGTCAAGAAAATCCTGTGATAGGGTCTCCTTAAGATTGCTGTGAGTTATAAATTGTTTGAAGGCACACAGAAGCAACATGGCAACTTCTGTTGAGGTTTGCTGGTACCAAGTTATTTCAGAAGAAACAGATATAGCATCTAAACTTCAGTGAAAAAATTCCCTCCAAAAACAGACCTCACCTGGGGAGAGAGAAGGTCATGGATTGGAAAGTGGATCTGTAGTTGCTGTTGAACAGCAGCTGCCGTGGGAGACTCATCACTGGATAAGCTAGTTAAGTCTGATGGGAGTTGCATTTCAAAAACAGCTGGAGGACCACAAGCTCCCCATCTATGGAGGAGAGGTAAGAAGATGAGAAAGAAATATATGATCACTTAGAATAGTTGGATGGATTAGGACTAGCCAGATGTCAGGATTCTGGGATCTACATATTTATTTATTATAAGAATCCCAGTTTATATCAACCAATGCCTAGTACTAAGTATGTAGACTTAGAATTAAGCAGTTCTGAGTCCAGAACTGTTTGGGGTGTGAGATATGCACAGAGGTCACAGGCTTTCCTCACAAAAAATATACTCCTAGTTCTCACAAAGGAAAGCCAACATGCTGTAGTGGCTTGAGTATTATACTAGGTATTATACAGAGTATTATACTCTGGAGAGTAGGGTTCAAATCCCTGCCCTGCCATGCAAACCTACTGGGTGACCTTGGGCAAGTCACACTTTCTCTGCCTCAGAGGAAGGCAAGGACAAACCCCCTCTGAACAAATCTTGCCAAGAAAATCCCAGGATCCTTTGCCAAGATCTCTGCTGCTGCTTAGAAGTACCAATCTCTTTCTGGGGGGGAATTGTAACAAAATAGGTATTGAGTCGTTCTGCCTTTGCAATGTGATCTGTTTGCATTTTAGCATTCTTACTGAACAGCAGCTCCATTTTCTTCTTGGTCATTCTCTTGCCTCAAATGGGTCTGAAAAAAACTTTTTTGTTGCTTCTTGCTTGCCTCCCAGACTCAGCTCATTCAAAGTTTTAGCTTTCCTTATCCTATTCCTGAAAGCTTGGGCTACACACCCATACTCTTCCTTGGTGATTTGTCCTTCCTTCCATTCTGGGTATATACATACTTCTTTTTCTTTTTGCTTCCTCCGTGAGTTTGCTGTTCAGCCACATTGGCTTTTTCAGATGTTTCTAATTTTTCTGTTTCCATAGGACTGTTTGTGATTGTTCTTTTTTGCAATTACTTCTTCAGGAATTCCCACCCTTGCTGGGTGTCTTTTTCTTTTAGCATGTCTAGACATGGGATTCCACTCAGTAATTCCCTGAACTTGTTAAAATCAGCTTTCCTCAAATCCAAGGTCCATGTTTTTCTATACTCTTCTTTCGACTATACTCTTTGCCCTGTTGTATAATTGCATTGCATGGTCACTTCCCCCCTAAAGTACCAACTACTTTGATTCCAGTGACCAACTGCGTCCTAGTGGTTAAAATCAAATCCGAGGTTGCCAATCCCCTTGTTCCTTCCATTACCTTTTGAAGTAAGAACTTACCTGCAAAGCATATCAGGAATTTGTCAGAGAGCCTATGCTTAACAGAGTTAAGCAGATATTAGGATAATTGAAGTCTCCCATAACTACCAGTTCTTGCATCTTGGAGTCTTCCAAAATTTGTTTCTGAAAAGCCTCATCTACTTTCTCTTCTTGGTTTGGTGGCCTGTAGTAAGCTCCTACCACAATGTTTCTTTTATTTATTTCCCTGTTTAGTTTTACCCAAATTCCCTCAGTTGGTCCATTCTGATCACTCTCGTGGATTTCTGTAGAACTGAATTCATCTTTGACATATAATGCCAGTCCTCCATCTTTTCTGCCACATCTATTCCTTTTGAATCAGTAATACTCTTCAGCTGTGATGTTTCAATCGTAGGAGTCATTCCATCCAGTCTCCATCATGCCTAGAAAGTCATATTTACCTTCCTGCACTAGGACTTCAAGCTTATGTTGTTTGTTTCCCAAACTCTGTGCACCTAGATACTTGGAGCTTTATTTGTTCTCACCTATTAATTTACTGTCAGTTTTTCTGTGGATCCCATGCTCTCCCCCAACTTCTCCTCTAGAATTTACATCCTTGTATTTAGAGCTTACATTTGGGCTGATGTTTAAGCTATCATTGCCACACACACCCCGCAAGGATTCAGTTTAAAGCCCCCTTGGTCAAATCGTCATGCTGCTACCAAAGGCATTATTCCCAATTGTCAAGAATCTTCAGTAGTCTGTAGCCAGTAGTGATCTGTCTGAAAAGTGAAGACCATAGTCTCAGAAGCCAAACGTCCCCCATCTACACCATCTGCATAGCCAGTCATTCACTTTTAGTAACTTCCAACCCTTGTGTAATCTTCTATCTTTCACTGGCAGAACTGACAATAATACCACCTCAAACCCCTTCATCTTCTTGTCCAAAGCTTCATAGTTGGAGGTGATCTGCTCAAAGGTGGTACCCGTACAAATAAGGAGAAAGAGGTACTGGTACATGTTCTTGACGAGTGCTAACAAGTTGTCAGTGACATCCCGGATATGTGCACCGAAAGACAGCACACATCTTGATTCATCTTGTCAGGCTGGCACACAGGTACCTTTGCAACCCTGCTATGGTTGACAGTTAGCTGGACTCCTTCCCTGGCATGCAGAATGCCTTGCTGATGGCTTTCTGTTTGAGTATCTTCCCTGCTGCTAATCTCCTAGAGATGTTGAAACCAATTGCTTCCTTAGAGGGGTTCTGAATCCTTTCTGTACAGTCTGCGCCTGAGAGTGACTTTTCTCCATGGTGTTTCCCCACTGTTACAGGCCTCTTCATTTTCCTCGGAAGTTTTTTCCTGCTGGATCTGTATGGTCAGTTCTCCCTATGTTTTGTTCAAGAAATCCTCTTGATCTCTGATGTATTGAAGGGACTCAACACGTAGCTGTAATGCAGTGACCTAATCTTCCAAGAGAGCTGCCAATTTGCACTTGCTGCAGGTGTAGTTAGTGATGTTTTCTGGCAAAAAGGCAAAACTTTGCACATATATTTCAGCAGACAACTATGTATTCTCCATCTCTGCAGTTACTTCTCTCCCCTCCCTCACTTCTGTTCCTCCCGTTCTCTGCTTCTCAGTATTCTTCGAGACTTTCTTCCAAGGCAACTGTGTCATTCTCATAAAGTTTAACAGCATTGACTCAATTGCTCCAGGGCTGCCCCAGCATCACCTCTGGGCTAGGCAGGGACCAGTGGCCCCTGATGGTTGCCATTGCTGCACTGGTGGCAGAGGTCATATTGATGGAGATTGTTGTTGCAGCTGGGCCAGACCAAGGCTGCTCTTGCCTCTACCTCTTTTTTTCTCTGCCACTGCCACCTCCTCTGCTGGGCCACTATTGATACCACTGTTGTCTGCTGGCTGCCACTGCTCTGCCGTGCTTCCCTCTGATGTCAGCCACAGCCCACACCAATAGTACTTTTTTC
The DNA here is from genome assembly GCA_030412105.1 of Cyclura pinguis. Classification (NCBI taxonomy): domain Eukaryota; kingdom Metazoa; phylum Chordata; class Lepidosauria; order Squamata; family Iguanidae; genus Cyclura; species Cyclura pinguis. The sequence goes on from CM059599.1 coordinate 345,140,288, forward strand.
CAGTACTTTCAGGATAGCTGACTCTTTGTGTTGTGCCGCCTTTTTGCATCTGAGGCACTCTTTACCTCTTACTTCTGCCTCCAACTCAATATTTACTTCTTGCCCTTTCATCTCCCCTTCCTCCCTTCTCTACAGAGTTATGTTCCTTCTTGCTTCTTTCTATATTCCTTTAAACTTTCCTCCAAGGCATTTCAATTGTTCTTGTGAAGTTTAGCACCATCGATCCAATTGCTCCAGGTCTTTCCCAGCATCTCTTCCAGGCAGGGCCTTGCACTCCCCTACATTTGCTAGTGCTGTGCTGTATTTGCACTGGCTTTGTTATATCTAGGGAGGAGGTTTCATTGCAGAGGTGAAGGAAATCAGTGGGTGAAAGGGAAATGTGGCTGAAAAACTGTTGGCCCTGATTGTTGATTCCATGAATTAGTCACAAGCCTCCCGTCACCACCACACTCATCTACACATTTTTTTTCCTTATAAGTACATTGTTCTGAAGTCTGCAGAGCAGCTGTATCATGTTCAGTTTAGCCAAAGCCATATCTGTATATATGTGCCTTTAAGTCATCTGTCAGCTTTTGGTGACCCCATGAATTTCATAGGTTTTTCTTAGGCAAGGATACTCAGAGGTGGTTTTGCTACTTCCTTCTTCTGAATTACTGAATTTGACAAAGTCATATCAGCTGTTATTGTTCATCCTATTTTCTTCAAGATGCTTTCAGATACTTCAGGTACTTATGTTTATCCTAACTTGACAAATAAAATATTCAGTGCCTGCTTCCATGCTCTGGAACTCCCTGCCTTTGTTCTTCTAGCAGCAGCCAAAGGAGATGTTTATTCCTTTGGGCTCTGGGCATGTTGATTGGTCTGTGGTAGAGAAAGGCTTGCTGGAGTACTGGCTCTGTTTTTTGTTGTAGTGGTTTGAGCTATGTTTTTATTGAATGGCTCTTATGTTGTAAGTCAAAAGCTTGTTTTTGATTCCATCTTTTAGCATTGGTAGCCATCTTGAGAGTAAATATGAGATTTAAATTAAATTAAAATTTAAGTTAGTTTGAGTAGATGATGATCGTGATGGTTCATATTTATCCAACTTTTCCCAATACTGACAAGGGTTTCAATGAGCACTCGGCCGTGGACATCCACGTGGTGACTTTTGGCAATTCATATTCTCTCAGCTGTAAAGGAAGACAATGGCAAGTGTCCTCTGAATAAATCTTTCCAAGAAACCCATCTTAGGGTTGGCACAGGTCAGAAATGACTTGAAGGAACACAACAAATATGTAGCCCTTATTCTCGGCCATATTATCGGTTTAGGCAAACTTTTCCGAAGCAGTATTTTAGGGAATCAAAAAGTGGTCAGATTATTGTGGCCGATGTGACTTCCATTGTCCTTCACAACAGGTTGGATCTCAGCCCTTCATTTTTATCAAGCACTGCCACCTCGATCCTAGCACTAGAAAGGATATTAATTTTAGAAGGGCTGTGGTGTCATCAATTTTGTCCTAATAAACCTGACACTTGCTTTCTAGGTTAAGCTTGTTAATATGTGTGATGCATTAAGACCACAGTGAAAAGGAACAGCTTGCTTATCTGTAAGTGTGGTTTTTCAGGTAGTCATCTATGAATTTACCTACCCATCCCACTCCAGCAGCCCAGGTGGGCATTGGATTATTGTCTACTTGAGCATTAAATGTTTCCTTGAATGCAAGAGGAAACAGAACAAGCTTTCACATCAGTGAGAAGGGCCACCAAAATATTTGATGATTCTGAGGATATGCTCTGCATAGGGACAAACCTATGTATTTAAAAGCATAGATGACCAATCTTAAAACAAATGTTGCAAATAAGCAGACTGCTCTTAATTCGTCTTTTATAAAATTCAAGTCACACCCTGAGAACCAGGAAGCCAATCCTAATTATATAATGCCTGCTTCCAAAATACTCCCCACATCCATACTACATGGGCCTTTTTTTACTTTCTTTTTCTCATTGTTTCTACAATTAGCTAGTCTAAAACTCACCAGAAAGCAATCTGACTGTGGAAACAGTATGTGCCTACACACAGAACCAGCTCCACAGAAACAGAATATGAAATCAAGAGCGTGCATCAGTGGGACCAGATACTAATTGCAATGGGTCCATGGTTGCCATGGCAGACATGAAATCTAGAACCACTCCTGACTTTCTGACCTCAACTTGAATACTGAAATTTCCCAGAAGCATAATACAGCCAGATCAAGATGATAACATTCACTAAACAAACCTGGACATATTTATCAGAAATGGTTATTAGAGCCTTACCTTCTTTATCTGGTAACCCTTACTAACATATGACTGTACTTGTCTAGTACTCAACTAGAAATGAATTAGAATTTCTATGTGTGCATGTGTGTGTGTGTGTGTGTGTGTGTGTGCATGCACTGCACTAATGGAAATTATTCTGGGATGTATGATATACAACACTCTGAACCATTTAAAGTCCATTGTACTGCACTGGGTTCCTTTTGTTTGAACAACTGGGAGAAGGTGAATTATCCCAGGTTTGTAAAGTGTGCTTGAGCATACTAATCTATTACCTTGAGTACTATTTATCATCTTACATGCTTTGTTTATAAATAATTTATTTGAATAAGAGGCTTGAAATTAGAAAATTGAATGAATAATAGAAGCTCCATGTAAAACAGAAGTCTGGTCTGGTATATATGAGGGACATTTTTAGAAAAAAATCATGAAGGTCTTTTCTTTACACCCAGAACAGGATCACAGATAAAATGCCTGATCCAAAGTGATTACAATTTTGTCCAACTGCAGTACATTCAATGGAAACAGAATTGGAAAATCCAAGACTGAAAACTAAAGGAAGAAAGAATGGATAAAGATATACACAGAGGCATTATATAATCTACCCAGTAGTTCTTTCTCTCATGAGCCAAAATTCTTGTTACCAAAAAGCAGGGTCTAATGGACTGTCAAGAATTAACCATGCATCATCTGAACTGTTTGCTATTTTGATTGCTTCAGTTTTTGAAGGTGCCATTACAACAGGAAGTGATGTGGAATCGTTTTCTGTCATCTGGCTCCCCACCAGCAGAGCTTGGAAAAATTACTTTTTTGAAATAAAACTCATAGAATCCCTCAGCCAGCATGGTTGGTGGCTAAAGATTTCTGGGAGCTGTAGTCCAGAAAGCTAACTTTCCCAAGCTCTGTTCACAAGACATGAACTGGCAGAGAATTATGCAATGTTTCTGAGGAATCCTTTTGATATTTTGGACTTAGGTGGCACTTCATTTAGCCCACATTTACTTCAATGTAAAATTTTCTTCAGACATCATATAGTACAAACTGAGCAGGAGGCCATGTAATCTTTGGGGCTGGCTAATCTCAAGTAAAGTAGAGGCTTTTGAAAATTAATCTGGCTGTATCTGAGTAGAGCTGGTTACTTTGGGAAGTGTACTCAAAATTCTTACTCTGATTTGGATATGATAAAGACATATTAGCAATCCCTTTGTACCCAGAGGTCTAATTTCCATCTTTGGCGATTTCCACACTACACTGTTATAGTGCTATTATTCCACTTTCAACATCCTATGGAATCCTGGGGTTTGCAGTTTGAGGCCCCTCCCTAAACTGCAAACCCCAGGATTCCATAGGATGTTGGAAATGGAATAATAGCACTATAACAATCTAGCATGGAAATGGCCCTTATTTTCACCTTTGCCCATTCCCTTTTAAAAAGGAAAACTGGTTAGTGGTGTAGTGGTTAAGTGGATGAACAAGAAATCAGACAGTTGCTTAGACTGAATTTTGCCTCTGCCATAGGCAAGACACTCTCACATGAGGCCCTGTCTGCAATATAATATAACAAAATATAATATCATAGAATCATAGAAATGTAGAGTTGGAAGAGACCATACGGGCCATCCAGTCCAACCCCCTACCATGCAATAACACCCTCAAAGCACTCCCGACAGATGGCCATCCAGCCTCTGCTTAAAAACCTCCAAGGAAGGAGACTCCACTACACTCCGAGGCAGCATATTCCACTGCCGGACAGCCCTGACTGTCAGGAAGTTCTTCCTGAGGTTCAGGTGGAATCTCCTTTCCTGCAGCTTGAATCCATTGCTCCTTGTCCTGGTCTCTGGAGCGGCAGAAAACAAGCCCTCTCCCTCCTCTACATTGCATCCCTTCAGATATTTAAACATAGCTATCATGTCCCCTCTTAACCTTCTCTTCTGCAGACTGAACATACCCAGCTCTCTAAGTCTATCCTCATAGGGCTTGGCTTCCAGGCCCTTCACCATTTTGGTCGTCCTCCTCTGGACCCGCTCCAGCCTGACCATGTCCTTCTTGAATTGGGGTGCCCAGAACTGGACACAGTATTCAAGATGAGGTCTAACCAAAGCAGCGTAGAGTGGTACCAGTACCTCCCTCGATCTAGACAGCATACTCCTATTGATGCAGCCGAGAATTGCATTGGCTTTCTTGGTTGCCGCATCACACTGCTGACTCATGTTCAGCTTGTGGTCTATTAAGACTCCTAGATCCCTTTCACACGTACTATTATCCAGCCACGTGTCCCCCATCCTATATTTCTGCATTCCATTTTTTCTACCTAAGTGTAGGACCTTACACTTCTCTGTGTTGAATTTCATTTTGTTAGCCTTGGCCCAGCTCTCCAATCTGTCCAGGTCATTTTGAATTTTGATCCCTCCCAATTTGGTGTCATCTGCAAATTTGATGAGCATGCCCTCTATTCGTTCATCCAAGTCATTGATGAAAATATTGAACAGCACTGGGCCCAGGACAGAACTCTGTGGCACCCCGCTAGTCACTTCTCTCCAGGATGAAAAGCAGCCATTGGTGAGCACCCTTTGGGAACGGTCAGTCAATATGTAACAAAGTATATTATTAATATGATATCGAATATAACTGTTGTTGTTGTTGTGTGCCTTCATGTCATTTCCAACTTAAGATTAGCCTATCATGGCGTTTTCTTGGCAATATTTGTTCAGAGGGGGTTTGCCATTGCCTTCCTTCGATGCTGAGAGAGTGTGACTTGCCCAAGCTCACCAATCAGGTTTCCAAGACCAAGTGAGGATTCAAACCTTGGTCTCTGAAGTCATAGTTCAACACTCACACCACTACACCACACTGGCATGTATCATATTGTATAGTATGCTATCTAATACAAACAAATAATGCAGTGCTGGGCAGACTTTAGTGGGTCTATTTGGTTGTTCACTGGAAATTTGGGATCTCCCAGCATTGGCTGCAGAAAACATGTACTTAGAATGAAAGAATCCTGAGCCTATAAATTTATGGTGAGTACCAGAACTGAACAGAGCTCACAGTACTTTTCCACAAAAACCCACTCCTACTTTCCCAAGCTTTCTTGATTTCTGGAATGGAATTCAAGGCAGGAGGTATTATTGGTTAATGTTAACAGTGGAAATTCAGAAATAGCTGTCAGTTTACTGCAGATCGCTCAACAATCAGTTGACCACCAAACCACCCTGAACACACTCAGTTTCATCCGTAACAGAAGCTAAACTGAATTAGGCTTGATTAGCACGTGGATGGGGAGACCACCACAGGAAACCAGAGATCTCCAGGTAGGCCTAGGAAAGCATCCTGCCTGGAACCTCTATGAGCTGCTGCCAGCATTGGCACTACTGGACTAATTTGACCGACGGCCTGATTCAGATTAAAGCTGCTTTTTAATTTCCTAAGATCAGCCTTCTGCCTCCCCTTGAAATAGACCATAAAAAAATTAGATATTCCTCCTTTATCACGATATCAAATGAAATATAGAGAAAGGAGGGGAAAAAACCCTAGAAGTTCAGAGTGAGAAAGAGCGAATGGGATTTATTGAGGTAGACTAAAAAGAAGAAAACATGAAAGTGTGGTCCGCATTGCAGGGCTGCTTCCAGAGAGTGGTATTGTGGAAGTCCTGCTCAGTCCCAAGGCTATTAAGACACGATGATTCATCCTATCTGCCATATCATTGCATGGAGTTTGGGAGTAAATTGCATCAATATGCTGATGGCATTGAGCTCTAATTTTCCTTATTGCTGGACTCAGGTAAGGCTCTCCAGGTGTTAGACCAGTACCTGGATGATGTAATGAGCTGAATAAGGGCCAGTGAACTGAATCCGAATCCCAATAAGATGGAAGTTCTGTGGATTGGGTAATCAACATATTCTGGATGAAGTTGCATTCCGTTAAAGGTAGCAGGTAGATATCTTGGGAGTATTCCTGAACCCCTCCCTCTCATTGGAGGCCTAAGTAAACTCTTGTAGCTCAGGGTGCTTAGGACCAACTTTTACTGGTCTGTCAGCTACTGCTTCTCCTAGACAAAGATAAACCGGGCACAGTAATTTATGTAATGGTAACCCCCCTACTCATTAGACCCATGTAATGGGGCTGCTCTTAGAAACTGCAGCTGCTGTAAAACACACAGCAAGATAGCTTACTATGGAATTTTGCATTAAAATAATAATAATAATAATAATAATAATAATAATAATAATAATAATAATAAATAATATCCTTTTGTAATTTGGCAGATTTCTAACTAGGAGCACCTACACAATGTCTGCTGTTGTCACACAGATTATCTTCCATGTGAAAGAGGGGTTGATTAACAAAACCTTTTTTTACCTTTGTATGGAAATCTCTGTGCCTTATTTATCTGAAATTTGGCCACCATCATCACTGTAGAAGAGGGACTGCAAAAGTCATCTAATTTTGCAAATTGATTTCTTCCTACAGTTTTTCTTTTTGTTAAAATTACTTTAAAGTCTATTTCTACATATCTATGCCTGTTTGTATGAAATCTGGTGGGGCTTTATCCACTCCAGATATGTCTACAAATGCTATCCAGTTCTTCCAGTAGAGAATACACAGCTAAAGCTATTTGTTCCCCCCCGATATGTTCATGGGAAGACATGAAGCTTCAGGTTTCTGAATCAAAAGTTCAGATCTGGATGTGGGATGAAGTTGATGACCTCAAAACAAGTCTGAGCTGGGCCATTATCTGAACTGAATCTGAATTGAATCTCATAGCTATTGCCCATTCCTTGTCACCAGTGCAGTAATTTCCCCATGAAAAGTGGGGCATGGGGGTTGAATAAAAATTCCCAAGTAAGATCACAAGTTCCATTAACCTTCATGCAAATCACAATATATTCTGTGGGATTTGTGCTCCTAAGTGAGAGTTGCATCTGAAAATCCCACCCCTGGCATATTTTAATGAAACTGTGCTTTGTACCTTTCTTCATCTTATTCATAAACTGGTATTTATTAGGAGTGAACCAAATATACTAAATTCTCTTTGACTCCTTGACAGTTTCAAACCCTGACTGGATTACGGTTAAAAGAACAAGGAGTGTAAAAGAACAAGAAGTGTTCTTTTACATCTTCTGACTGGCAAAACACTGGAACTGTTTTGAAGTTTCCTTCCTTTGACTTAAAATATTTTTCTTGCTAATCATATAAAAATTTATCAAAATGCAGATGTCCCTGGGACTTGGCTTGCACCAGACCTTTTTTCCCCACCTCAAATGTAGCTGTTTAAAATGGCTGGGCATTGCACTAATAATCAGTTAAATACTCTTGTTGATTGTTTGCCAAAATACCAGAGTAAAAACTTCACATTTTTGAAAGTGTGTGTGGGGGGGCTTTCTTTTGAATCATAGTATAATTAAATAAAACCATCTAGATCGTCATTTTACATTTTAAATGTAAAGGAAAGGATAAAATCAATTTAGATAAATATAAGTGCTTCCAAACATCTGCTGCTCAAAGTACATAACTCACATTGACACCAAAGGTTGGTTTGTGTTTTGACTGGAAGAGTTTGATATTATTTTTGTCTGCAGAGGAAGGAGTTGTGTAGCATCCAAGTGGTGAGATATTTGCCTCTCAAGCAATCAGGATGAATTTGGGACAAGGGAGAGACTGTTTTTTTTAAACAAAAATCACTGTGAAAACCGCTTGCTTTCCTTTAGGAATCTTTGTGTTGGGAGCTATCCTCATGTGCAGATCTCTCAAAAGAAAATAAAGAAAAGGAGAACAGAATAATAAAACAAGTTTGAAATCTGTTAAACTGTCTTTGTCTGGGGGCAAATAGAAGTTGCTTTTTGACATGTCTATTGAGTTTCAGTTTGATAGAAGTGTAGGATACACATTTTTAAAATAAATGGAGTAAAAATGTATTTGTTTATTACATTTTGAGACTGCCAAATAAATGAAAGGTCTCTGGAAGGGGTGCAAACCATTCTTTAGGAAAATATGAAGTATGAACAGTTCAAGCGAACAAAGAAAAAAGACAGTTTTGAGATCTGGTGCTCAATGGACTGAATCTTGCCTCCATTTTACTTCAGTAATCATCTCACTAATAAACAACTCTTTCACTAATGGCCTGATCCTATGCACTTTTATTCTCAGATCCTGATGGATTAAGCAAGTTGTGCTGGCAAATAAAGGGCTAGTCCAGGCTGACCTGCATGCAAGCTATTAGAAGCATACAGTCCATCCCTTGTGTGCTTAAGCTCTGCATTCACAGGAGGGTTGCCAGTGGGGGAGTCGTGTCAGTGGCATTGGGATCCTGTGCTCATGACAGCACATAGAAGATTGAGGGCTGAGAGAAGCTGATGGGGAAATAGATTGACTACAAATATATTTAAATTTGCAGTCGTTATATCTTACTACTGAAAGGGAGTACTACTGAAAGGTCTGAAATTTACTTAGTAAGAACAATAGTGTGGTATATGGCAGAAGGTCAATGTAAAGAATGAGAAGCCAGCATGGTAGAGTACTTTGACTGTTGGACTAGGACTCTGGGGTCCATGTTTCAAGCCCACAGCAGCCATGGAAACCCATTGAGTGACCTTGGACAAGTCACATCCTTTCAGCTTCAAAGGAAGGCAATGGCAAACCTCATCTGAGTAAATCTTGCCAAGAAAAGCCTATGATAGGTAAGGGTTGCTGTCAGTTGGAAACTAATCGAAGGCACATAACAACAACAACAACAACAACAATTTGAAAATATCAAGTTACCCTTATATCTAGTAGAAAGGGGAGTAGAGGCAGCGGATGGCTTCCATTACTGTAAGATAGTGAATCCAAGTTTTAGTCTGATCTTTACAGGATCTATCGAAGTTGCTGAAGTTATCTGAGGGACTGGAGTGACCAACTGCCACTGGGTGGGATCATGTGCCTGCACAACTGTTGTTGGTATCCAACTTCAGCATTCCTCAACCTTGGCTTTGCTGACTGGAGCTGCTGGGAGTTGCAGTCCAAAGACATCTAGAGAGCCACATGAATCCCCCACTCCAGCTTTATATTGTTGGTTCATTTCCCCTGGTTTTGACTATTCTGATGGGCTTGGTTCTCCATGAACTTAAGCAGGGAATTCCAATCTATATTATCAGAGATATCAGGACTAAACCTTGGCCCTTACACATGCAAAGCACATTTTCTACCATGTTTATGTAATCAGTCACCAACATTTTTGATGTCAACTATATTCATGGAACATAAAGACAGTCTCCACCATCCCTGTAAATTGGACCTGTCAGTGAGCAACCTCACTGCTAAGTATTGTCAGTGGCCTTATGTTTACCCTAGGTTTGGGAGAAGAGGAAATCAAAATCTGGGGACTTGCTAGTGGCAGACTGTCATCATGAGACAGAACTTAACCCATTGTTGCTTTACTTCTGATTAGTTCAAAGCAGGTTGCCTGAATGACCATGCAATGCAGCATGTGAATATTCCTTGGGAGCTCAAAGTATAATTGAAACTGAGTTTCCAATTAAGAAATGGTATTAAGCATTTAAGATAAGGGAGAAATGACAAGCAGGTAGAATTGAAGGCCACTGAGTAGGCATTTAAAAAGACTCAAGAAATTTACTTGTGGTACTCAAGGGTCACCCTAATGGTAGACAACTTATCATAGGAATGCAACCCCACCTTTGTTTTGTGGAGTGAGAGAACAGATTGACAAGAGACAAAGTAATCCTCCAACCAGATACAATCCTGACCCACAGTAGTTTGTCAGGTCCACCATGTAGGCATGGAGATCACCTATTAACGCATTTTCAACATGGGGAAGTAGAATTAAAAGGTGATAACTGTAGAGATAGTTCTCACCACTTCCTGTTAGACAAAATGTGTGTATTTAATGAATGTTTTGGGTGTTACAAGTCTGTCACTGAGCAATGGAATTGCTGGTCTACTGGCAGATATAGGTCCTATACCATTCTTCATAATTCTTTTCTCCCTTAGGAACTGGTTGGGATATGCACATACATATATAGAGGCAGTTCTTCGAGCATCAAACAGCACCTCAGACAAATCTGTTGCGGATCTCACAAAACAATATTTTAATGTTGTGGCTAGACATTTTTGGCCTCTGCCAAAAACTTTAAAGCAGAAGCTGAAACTTCTTGCCATGATATTCAAATAACTATTTGTTAGACATTCTGTGAAATAAAAACTCATGTATGTATAATCACAAGGTTTTCAGGAATCTTGTGTGCTCCTTTTGCTTTAAATCTAATTGCAGAACATTGTAAAATCTGTAGGTAGAACAGCAGTGTGGACTACTGTTGTAAGGTTTAAGGGGGCTGTGTGGAGATGACACATTTAAGAAGTTCACAGTCAGAACATTATGGAGATGGCAATTCCCACAATCTCTGAAATCACAACCAGTGATTAACTTCATTCTCCACTCATCTGTATAATCTTCTTAAAACTATCTAAGCTAGTGGCCATCACCACATCCTACAGCAGCAAGTTAATTATGCGTGGTGGGAAGATGAATTTTGTCCTGACCTTTCCTTTGTCTCAAGCCAATATCAATTAATTTCATTGGACAAAATTCTGATTGTGGTTCAATAAGATGATATTGAAATTGCCTGGTACTTCATAGGACATTATAGTTCAAGAAATCAGGGTATCTTTGCCAAAGCCAGACAAGCAAGGAGAAGGTAAGGAAAGTGTTGGGGGGGGGCATGCAGAATTGTGACTCGTTCTTAGTCTCATAAATCATGATCTGTTGGACCAAATATGCTGTATCTGAATCTATCCCTGTCATTCCCTCCACACTTCTATAGTGTAACATATCTTCCCCTAGAAAGCAATCATGAGTGATGGAGTGAATGACAGGTACTCAGCCATTTCCAAAGGTCCACTCTTTTGCTCTGGCACAGGTAGGAACTAAAGGGACAATTTTACCTTTTCATTTCTTGCACGGGCTCTTTACATTTTCTCTCACTGGTTTCAACAGAAGGGAAAATATCTATGTCAGCTCCAATCACCTGTTGTAGGACAAGGAAGCTTTGAATTCAGAAGATACAAGGCCTCTTTGACGTGTTCCCTAGACCATCCCATTCTGGGATGTCCCACAATAGTAATTCTATACCAACAGAAATTCTTACTATTGTATTAGGAATCTCTTGGACAGAGGTTCCTCTCCAGCCCACCCTAGGACCCGACCAAAGCTAGCCTTCAATGAAGATTAGGATTGCTCTGCCCATAGTCATGCCTCTAAAGCTAAAAGTCTTCAGCTTTCCTTTGCTGCTATAATTATCTTTTCTAGGAAAACCTTCAAACCCCACATCATTTTAGCTGCCTTCTTTTGGATTATCTTCAGGCCTGTAGTATCCCTTTTAAAACAGGATGAACTTGAGCACCATAGTAGACCATATTTGTTTTCAGGACTGCATACAAACTACTGAGTTTGGAGAAAGCATTATTTTGTGCTTCTTCTGACTAGAGTATTACAGCTTGCCTGTGCAATGCATCTTGTAATCTGAGATGTGTTCACTGTGGTGCATTAGGATGGTGGTGGAATTGAGGTTGCCAGTTCAGGATTGTCCCAGGTCTTGAGTTTCCAAGCCAAAACTTGAGACCTAGGGACAGTCGTGAAAGATGTCATTAAGCTTTATGCATTAAGTGCCAATCACACTTATTCATAGCTCACGGGGGGGGGGGAGAGAGAGAGATTGAGAGACAGGGGGAAAAAACATATTTTTTCTGTTTGGAAATTAAGACAGAAATCTTAGCTAAAGACCAAAGCAAAATGAGGGGGTTATTCTTTCTACTTTATTTAAAGCAGGTGGGATAAGGAACATTTAATCCAGCCTATTTGCTTCCAACCAGGAGTATTCAGAGCAGAGGGTGAGCCCTGGTGCCACAGTGATTGTGAGAGAAAGAGGAGGCTAATTATGTAACTAACACACACACACACACACACAGAATCTTAGCAAGTTGCGGTAACAGATCACTATGGCTTGGAAACTATAGCAAGCTGCTGCTACTCTTGGCGAGGTGGAGATTTGTACTCTGGCCCAGAGCGGAGCCCAGCAAAACTCTTGTCTTCTACCTGGAGATGACCTGTGAAAACTGGAGACTGAAGTCCAGGCCCTGAGATCTGGCAACCTTAGGTCAAATACAAATTATCTTTATTACCCCTGGTACACAGTATTTCAAATTCATCTTAAGGAACATCAGCAGATCCATCTGAAGACTTCATATTGGTGGTAACAGTCAGATAAAGGGGGCTAGCTTTAGCCTCCTCTGGCCACTGCTAGCTGCTCTGTATGTATGGTGCCAAGGTTGCCTCCATGAGTTCAGAGATGTGAGAGTCTTGTCTAAGTTTGTGTGGTTCATCATTGCCAGTTAAGGAGATAGCTTGGAATTAACTGTGTAGTTCTAACCTTAAAGAATGGTTCTCAGTAGTTCCGCTCTGTGTCACATTCCTCCAAATATCTTCCTGCTGTGTTTCAAATTGTTGCCCATTTTTTGCCCTTCCAGAAGAGTCTGCTCCACTCTTACCAAAAAGTTTCATCCTTCCTGATAAGTCAAAGTGTAGATACACAGACCTCAAGCTGCTGTACCTTCTCCAACAGGACAATCAACTTGCAGTTGCTGCACCGATATAGCTGTATATACCCTGGCAAGAAAACAGACATGGCACAGATATTGGAGGTCACTGCAACAACTCCATCATGTTCATCATGCTTATATATGAAGCAGAACAGCTGTCTAGGCTTCCCCCTTCTCCATGAAGTGCCCACAGAAATGCCTGTTTTTCTGTTCCTGTTTGCTGGGCTCCAAAGACTGAGGCAGCAGCTATATAGAGCTAGCAGCTGCTAACTCCACCCTACCCAACCAAGTCAGTGACTCAGCAGAAACCTTAAACCCCATGTGCTCAGTGAGGTCAGACAGTCAAACAAAAAACACTAACACAAGCCTCCAGAGAAGACTAGTAAACTATCAGTGTTGACCCTCAGAACTCAAGCTCTCCTCCTTCTCTCTCTTCCTCTCCTCTCTCTCTGAATAGAAGCAAAATAAATAAGTAATCTTGAGCAGAAGATTTGGCATTATAAAATAAATCACTTCTTGGAAGGAAGGGAACCATCTGTGCCATCTGCTTGCCATCTTTTGCCATGGTGCCTGATTAGATTAATGCCTAACAAAATCCTGAAGCTTAGAAATGTTGAAATAGGTACTTTCATGGCGAGAATCTTCTTGGAGACTTGTGTCTTTGTAAGTGGACTTGCATCTACAGAAATTAGAATTAGGCAGTTCTGTAATGTCTATATCCAGTAAGGGGCTGCTGTCATGTTACTGTGTAGGGGAGTCAGCAAAGTGACCACTGTGTGTCAGAACTAACATACAGTAGGATCTGATGTGCATTAGTTCCATTGTGCATTAGGACACCAGGTAGGGAGAGCTGATGCACATCAAGACACTCTTGATGATGTCCTGTTACACATGGTCACAGTTCACTAACAGGGTTTCTTAGCACCTCTGCTGTGTAGCTAAGCATACATACAAAGTTACATAATGTAGATTGTGATCATGGATTCTGACCCATAGTAGTAACTTTGGTGCTTTTGTTACTCAGAGGGTTGGCTCAGGGATGCTGAACATGCTATGGTCTCAGTGTTGATAGAATGCAAACCGTATCAGCCCTAGCCAACATAACTAGTGGGGTAAAGGATAATGGGAGTTGCAGTCCAACAAATCTGGAGGACAACACATTGCCTGAGTTTGTTACTTTCTGGCAATTTAGACAGGGAGACAGCTCCTTGAAAGAGCTGATTTGGCAGGAAGATATCTACATAAACAAACAGTACCAACAGATCCACTAAAAAGAACAGGATATATTTCTTCAGATTCTTTTGACACAGTGAGAAAAGCTACATGACAGTGTTAATTCTTCCATGTGAAAGTGATGTTAAACACATTCATTCATGGACTTTGTTTTCTAGTCATGCCTATCCTATAACGATGAATCTCATGAATATTTGCTAAATTTGCCAAATTATCACTCCAGAAAGCATTCACTTTGGGCAGCACTAAATTAGCATGAATTCTGTGGCAGGCCTAAACTCATACGCTTTATGTCCTGAGGACAGATACTTTTTCTGCTTAGAGACACCTTCTGATCCAATAGAGCACTTCCATCAATGTAAGAGGCTTTTTCCCCCAGACTCCTCACTTCCCTGCAGACTGCTTACAAATTCATTCTGGAGAGTGTATGGAGCAGAAATCTCTACAACATTACAGGAAGTAGTGTTAGGGACTGTTTAGGTAGGCCCTTTCCTAACACGTGGACTATGCTGAGCAGAGGCTTAGAGGATGTTTGCACTGTTGAAATCAAAGGCTGTATCTAGTGTGTGGTAAATAAAATATATAATTGTTCCAATCCAGTTCACAGTTAAGCATGTCTAAGTTACACTAATTTAGTAGGACATAAGTATTTGCAACTGCACATTGGACTCTAGCCAGCCTGCACATCTGGATGTTGCTTATGTGAATAAATATTTCAGTATGAAAAATATATCTTAGTTTCCACAAAAACCTGGCCTTGCTTACTGGCATTCAAAAATTGCTTACTCTGCAGCTCCATTATTATCGCACTTTTATTATTTATTGGTAAAATAAGTTTTGCTCCTACAGAAATGAACAGCATTGAAATCTAGATAGGTATGTAAAAGGCTCATGAAATCACCTATATCTTGAGTCTAAAAAAATTGGTTTGTAATCCAAAATGGAGTCCCCATATGTTTCTGGCACATTTCCAGAAATGTGTCATGCACTTGACAGCTTTCACACAGCTGAGTGGCCAAAAGTTAAGCTTGTGCATTATTGTTACTGACTAACAAGAGTTGACATAACTATTGTACAAATAAATTTACAGTGTTAATCTCATATAATGTTATGCTTTCAGAGACTCTTTTCTCTCATTTTAATTATTGTGACTTTTCTATCTCCTGTGTTAGACTTTATATGTTTCTTTGGCCTTCAGTTTTCCTATTTTGACCCTTTCCGCACGTTACCTTTTTCCAGCGCTGGGGTGCAGGGATTGCGCAAGCAGCTTCCGGCGAGAGGCTCTCGCGTCCCTGCTGCTTCAGCTCCGCACAAGCTGCCTGCTCCCGAGCAGGTAGTGCGAGAGCCCCGCCTCTTCCTTCCACAGCGCAGCTTGGGAATTTCCCAGGCTGCGCTGGGGCAGGAAGCGTGACCGCAGCAGCTCCAGAGGCTCCATACGCCAGGTAAGTGCACGCGGGGCCCGGGAGCAATGCGCGATTGCGCACCATTTTCAGCTTCCAGCCAAAAATGAAAAGGTGCGCAATCAGCGCCTGCCAGCCCCTGGAGCATCGCGCGATTGTGAGCGTGTCGTGCAGATTGCTCCTCACAATCACGCAGTACTCCAGGTGCCCTTTCATATGGCAAATGCCATGCGGAAAGGGCCAAAAGGACTCTTTCCCCTGCCATCAGTTTCACCTTAAAGGAAGATACCCAGGCATTGTCTTCCATGGCTTTCTTGAAAATGTTAGGGGACCATCAGAATATATACATTTTAGCCTACATTTTGGTTGTTTAATTCTTTGGAACATGCTCCCTGCCACACACAAAAATAACAATTCTGTTCCTTAGCACTAAACTCTAATTAATGCAGACACATGCTGTTCATAGCTGTAGCCTTAAATGGCATGGGACAGTTTGTACAAGGAGTATAATTTGCCTTGTTTGATTTTGTTTTCAGACACAGAGCACAATACTGTGCCTCCATTTTCCTGTTCAGCAATATATAGTCAAGTATACTTGTGTGTATGGGCGTGTCTCTGTGACTTATCAAATTTTTCTTCATTCTGAGTTGGAGGATGATTTTTTCCCCTCAATAATTCATTTTTCATTGTTCTGATGTTTAGTTATATTCCTTTAAATACTGAATTTGCGTTTTTAATCTGTGAATAATTGTAGCACAGGAGAATAAGCTCTATGTTTATCATGCATCTTGGCTCATAAGATATTTAACTCCAAAATCTGATCCAGTGCAATCATCTTCTATTTCTTACATGTATGTATGGGTGTGTGTATATATCCTGTGAAAAATGGAAGACTATTGCATTGATTCAAATTTTGGGGTTAAACACACACACACACACACACACACACACATTAGTATGTCATAAACACTTACGTGAAAAATAGACTATTGCATATATTAAAATTTTGGAGTTAAATATGCATACACGCACCCCACCCCACCCCACACACACACAGAGTAGCTATATTTACATTAATTCATTTGGCTTGCTGAAGGGGAAAATGTCCAGTTCTTTTACTTAATGGGATTCTTTCCTCGTTGCAGTGCAAACGGCTAGAGCAGGAGCTTCATCATATGAAAGAGCAGAACCAGACTTCTGCAAACAACACGAGACATCTGACTGCTGAAAACAATCAAGAACGTGCTCTGAAGGTAAATCTCCATTCCTTCTTGCAGGCAAATTAAGGTTGTAAGCCCTGGGTGCCAGCTTTCTGCACTGCATATATCAGTTGTGTACATTTCAGCAGAAGGGAGCTGCGCTGTTTGCCAACAACCTCTTCTTTAAACACAGATACAGCACCCTTCTGTTATGGTATTATTTTGTGGTGTGCGTGTGTGTTTGTGAGCACAACAAGATAAAAACAACATATTTCCCCAAATTGCCTGCCTCGGTTATGGTAACCGACATTAGGTTCATATGGATTCCCTTTTGCCCATATTATGGGACACTGTCTCTTGTTTGTCCAATGGTGACTGTACATAATGATTTTTTTTTAAAAAAAGAGTGTTTGATATGCTTCAGATAGTGTGCAATGTATTAATAAGACTGTTGTCCTATCCTAGTAGTGACCACACAGTTGATACTGATGTTTGCAAAGGGTAGCTTATGAGTCCTTTTCCCAGTTCAAGGTAGAAAAAGTCTTGTTGAAAAGGATAAAAGGAGGAGATGGATTAAAAAGGAGGAGGGGGATATGAGAAGGCCCATTTCGCCCCTTGTTTATGGCCATCTAGAAGCTAGAAAAGAGCTTCTCCCTTAGAAAAGCATTTGATTTATAACCTGATATTTTTAATCTGTGTCTCATTTTATTTTCTGAATATTTTGAAATATTGATTGCTGCTTTTCATTATCTGCTGCTATTTTAATTCTTTAGGGTGCTCATTTTTTAATTTTTTTCTGTTTTCTTTTAATTGTAAAGTAGATATTAACTATTAATTTATCTGTTTCTTGTTCATTGGCCACTTTGAGCTCATAGGAGGCAAAATGGGATATACATATTAAACAGATAGTAAATGTGAAAGGAGATTGAAAGTATTTGGAGAAGTTGTATACTTTGATTCTAGAAAGCACATAGTACAATGGCACTGACCTTCTTTGCTATCTCCTCTTAGGAAGAAATAGCAGATTATCAGTACAGTCATAAGCTTGTCTGCTCATAGGTCATATAGATTTCAGTGGAGCTTACTCCCAGGTAACTCTTTCTAGGACTGTAGTCTGAAAAAAATATTTTTTAAAAAAAAAAACCATGGATTTCCTATTTACCCTAACAAAAGAGAAAAAACCCAATCTGTTTCAAGCTTTTTACTTTTTCAATCATTTCTTGTTTAATTCTTTTACGTTTTGGAGCATAAAAATTCCACTGCCTTTATAGGTTGCTTTCGAAATGTGCAAAAAACAGCAATAAAGACGCACTTGCAATAGCTTAGGAAGCTGTTCTGGCTTATTCTTCACATACAGCCACCATCCATACAACTTACACAAGGCAACAAAGATGAAACTGATCTTTGTTTGGTTGTCATGGGAATACTTAAAAAGCTCTTGGAGGAGGAGAAATTTTAGACAGCTGTCAAATAAAATGCTGCTGAAGCCCAACTGTTCACATCCTTGTTGCTTCTGTTACTGATCACAAAATCAAGTGCAGATTTTAGCATTCTGGCCACACAAGGATAAACTTCAAATTGGCACTGTCCTAAGTACCTGGGCCCAAGGTACCTGCCTAGAACATTATAAGAAGAAGAATATATCTCAGTCAGTATTGCTACCTTTATATGTTTTAAGGTTGTTGTACCACCAAACACATGTTACATGGCAGGCCCTAACATTAGGCAAAGTGAGGTAGTTACTTCAGGCAGCAGGTTTGGGGGTGTCATGAATAGCAAATTGTTATCGATTTATCAGCTGCTACTTTTGTATGTTTTATGACAGGATAGAGAGAAGTGGGAAAAAGTGAATCTTTGGTGCCATGCCTTGGTCAGATTAATGTTTTGGGTAGTGTTGCCAAGTTTTTAAAATATCAGTAAGGGACAGTTGAAATGCATGACATGCAGGATTGACAATCAGGAAGTAGCTATTAACAAGTTTATGTTCTATATAAATACCAAATGAAAGTATTGATTTCAATTAACTTAGCCATGTGTTTCTTTGTAAAATTAACATATTGTCCACATTCACAAATTACACTATGCACACATTTCTGACTTTATCAAGTGGCCTCACACCAGAAATATGGGATTTTTTGGTATTTTGTTCAGTCTACATAAAAGGAGAAGCTGTCTAACCTTCAAAGAGGAGACATCCCTTATAATAAGGGATACCTTTCAGTCCTGTAAGGGATAAGTTTTATGGCCCTCATGCAAGGGGCATCCCTTATAAAAAGGGACACCTGATACAACGGACCAGCCATGCAACAGATCCTGGAAATATTAAGTTTTTGGTCTACAGCTGCCGTAATCCACTAGCCAGCATGAGCATTTGCCTTGCTGGCTGAGAGATTGGGGAAGTTGTACTCCCAGAAACTAACTTCCTGAAGATCTGATTCAGGGTCATTTTGTCATTTTGAACCAGCTCTGTCCTGCCTTTTGCACTTCTCTACTTTAGAACTAGCCTTAAGACTGATGAAAAAAATGCATCTTTTTCAGTATATTTGATTGAAACTTTGAAGCATCCTGAGTATACTAGCCTATGGTTTTTCTCCTAAGCAAAATGTCCAGTTTGCAGTACACAATGTTTCTTTCTGGAGCTTTAAAAATAAAAACCACACTGTTGACTAATAGATACAAAATGAAATGTTCAAAAATAGTCGTTTTATTAGTAGGGGGGAAAGCCCACACAATTCAGTCTGTGTGTACTCTGAAGGACAAGTTAGCAAATGGTTTGAGAATTCTAGTTTAGAAACTTCTGGACTTTGATTCTAAATAACTCCTGAAGGCCTTAAGAGTACACAAAGGGAGAAATGCTTCAGTCTTTTTCTTTTACTGATAAGACAACCAACTTTTGGGCATCTTGGGATCTATCTCCAGTGTCTTCTTTAACAGATGGCAACAGATGTCAATGTTATTAAATTAATTAAAATCAGTGACATAGTGACAGTTCTTTATGATTCATCCACTTCATTTCTCCAGAAATATTAAACCTGTGAAGTAAGGGCCCCCTTGGAGCAAAAAGCTTTTCCAACATAGTTATGCCACAGCCTCCAAGCAGAACACCATTCTGAACTGAGCCAGTGTCTGGTAGGAGTCATTTGCCGGGCACTGCCTCCTCCTCCCGTAACAAGGGTGCCCGTGTGCAATATGTGCCCTGGGCTACTTTCTGCTGTTCATTACCACTTGGCATTTTTGCTTGCACAACCAAGGCATGGATACCTGGAAAGTATCAAACTGCTTGCACTATGGTCCACCAGATGAGCATTTTTTAGGTTCCTGGCTAGTATTTGTAGATGTATTTTAGATATGCATAACACAAACTGCTGCGGTTTTATAAAATAACTCCATATGCCTCAAAATTTCATAAATGAAATCCAGGGCACCTGTGGCCAAGCAAAATCAGAGTGTTGTCAAGATGGCAGAAGTTATTTGTGAGAAAGAACACACTAGGACAGGATGCAGCAGCATGCTTTTGCCAGAACCCAAAGGGAAGGGTCAACTGATTTCTCCCCCCACGCCCATCAAACTACTTTTGCCCTTTGAACTCATTTTGTAGCAAGGTGAGGACAAATGAGGAGAGTGGAAGGACAGAAAGAAACTGGGATACTTGAAAAGCAGATGCAAAAGTGGAATGACAGAGGGTTAATTGGGACTGTCTCTGCCAACTAAGGACAGTTGGAGGATATTCAGCTCCTGATTTTACAATCAGTGGAATTACAAAGTGGGCTACTTGATCATATTTTCCCCCTTCTTCCAAAAAAAAAAGAAAAAAAGAAAAAAGAAAGAGAGAGAAGAGGAAAAAAGAAAAGAAAAACCTAGACCCATTTTAGAAATAGCATGCTAGTTTTCATGATGAGATTTTGATTCAGCCGATATTTACATATGTGGCTCTCTCTACACAAATAGTACTATTGACTCATTTGTATGAGTAATTTTAATTGTATAGCTAAGTGTCCCTTTCAATGGAGAGGAAAATGTTTATTAGCAATAGTATTCTTTAGCTTGTTACTGAAGACAAATGAATGGAGAGCAGAGTGTTTTTTTTTCCTTTGTGGTTAAGAGAAAGAGACACTTGGTCAAGAAAAATATATTTCTAAAAGCAAAACAGATTAAGGGAGAGTACTGAGTTAATCTTAACAAACTATAAGGCCTGAAGGAAGGGAGTGTAATAGGAAGATGTAATGTAGCTTGTTAGTTTATATAAGCAAAGTATTAGACCTGTTTAGGACATGAGTGGACAAAGTTTGGCTCTGTAGCCACATGCAGCCTCCCCAGGCTGTTTTTGTAGCCCCCAGTACACCTCAAGACTCCCCAGGTTGGCCTTTCTCTGGCAAAAAAAAGGGTGAGTTTCATCCTCTGGCAATTCACATTTTATATAAGTTATAGCACACAAGCCTGGTACTGTTTTTTAAATGTAAAACAACATCAATTTTTCAAAAAGCCTGCCTTCTTTCTTTCCTTCCTTCCTTCCTTCCTTTCTTCCTTGACTATCCATGCAGATCCCAGAGGGTCCCAGAGGCTGAAAATTATCTTCTTCAACCCACAGAAATTTCCTGGTTCTGGACTAGGAAAAAATGAAATTTGAAACAATGAGGGGTCAAAATCCTTCAATTTTGATTAGCAGTTAGCTGTTATGACAAAAGTGAGAGCTATGCCCATTGTTTAATGAATGGCCTTCCTCTTGTGCTCATCCTCGCAGATCTTTCCTGTCCTCTCCTCCACCGAAAATATACCTTTGTGCCCTCTCCCCCCCCCCATCAAAGTGTACTTTAGAGAACTTCTCAACTCTGCAGGGCAGATTTGGAGGATATGGGGTATTCATTTCATTGGCAGATGCTTTCCCGTCAGTAGACAGGCACAACTGGATTCCAGCTGTATTGGAATGATTACAATTAATGTACAGCAGGGGTGTCAGACTTCAGGCTTATAAGATCAAATGTTTGTTTGTCTCCCCACCCCCACCCCAAAATCCCCAAGAGGAGCCTGTTGCAAAAAGATGCAACCTTAGCATTCTAAGTCTAGGAATTTATGCTAAATATCAGAGCTAAGTTGAGCTTACAGTTGACCCACATAAAATCCACTTCTTGTTACTGTTGGGAGTCAGAAATCCTTGGGATCTGGGGGAATGTGAAATCAGTTGATCCAGGTTTATCTTCTGGAAACACAGTTTTTCTATGTCTTTAGGAGGGACCTTTGAAAAATGTTACTGATGAACTGGAGTGTTTAGAAGATAGCAATCTCAAAGAAACAAGGACTTCTGTCTTGTGGAACAACATAAGGGAAATTTGCTTCCCAAGCAGATATCTTTGGCTTCTTCCTTCTGTATATTATTGGTTCAGAAGCAAAAATTGTGTGATACAAAGACCTGGCAGCCATTGCTGCTGCTGTTGTTAAGGAATGCACTTTCAGAATTATTATTTTTTCTAATCAAGAACTGAAATTGCCTTTCCCTTCTGGAAGGCTGTGCATCGAGATTAGTCTTATTGAACAGAATGATATACTAGCTAGAGCTAGAGATGAACGTTAAAGTACAGTTGTCCCTCCACGTTCGCTAGGGTTAGGGGCATAGGACCGCTGTGAAAGTGAAAAAACCGTGAATAACTCTAGGCCCTCCCAAACCATATTTAACACACAAAAAAGTATGATCACCATATTCAGCCCACCGTGGCTTCCTTTGAGGCATCAGGGTTCTTTCACAGGGCAGAAGTGGGTGGCTGATGGGGCTTACTGCTACCTCTACTACTGCCCCACACCATTTTTAATAGGGACTTAGAAGCCTAGTTCACAATTTCTCAGTCTCATGAGGCTTTCAGTCCCTATTAAAAATGGCATAGGGAGGCAGCAGAGGTGACAGCAAATAATCCGTGAATAATCAAATCCACAAAAGTGAAACCTGCAAATGCGGACAGTGACTGTAAGTACATTGGCAAATGACA
Source organism: Cyclura pinguis (assembly GCA_030412105.1). Taxonomy (NCBI): domain Eukaryota; kingdom Metazoa; phylum Chordata; class Lepidosauria; order Squamata; family Iguanidae; genus Cyclura; species Cyclura pinguis. The sequence goes on from CM059599.1 coordinate 345,162,983, forward strand.
CCAAATAACAGTGGTAGCTCATGGCTTCTATGTCTGTGGGCCAGTGAATTAACTGGATTTTAGTCTGGGTTTCAGAGGGACTGTCTGAGTCCTGAAACTATTCTGAGCATAGGGCGCAGTATCTTGGATAGCTCAGTTCAGGATAAAATCTGGAGCAGCCCACCAATATTGACAAGTCACCAGCTGCTCATGCTAAATATCAGGATGATAAAAGCCTCAGGCATACTATCAAGAACTCCACCCAAATCTCTTCAAGCTGTATGACTTGGAGACTGGGTGACAGAAAAGGCTCACGCTAAAGGCTGAATATGGGAATCAAAAAACCCCAATGCTCTTCAAACAGTAGGTGTATATGAATATGAGTTGTCATGACTATGAGTGAACAGTGCTTTGGCATCATAGTAGAAAACTCCATGTGCTACAGCACTTTAAAAAAAAAGCCATTCAGTGTCAGGAATTATTGAGAAGGGGCTGAAAATAAAACAAGTCTCAAAATAAGCTTCATTTAGATTTCCCCTTTCACCTTAAGTGCTTAATGATCTATTCTTATTTGTCCTGTAGTAAAATGTTTTTAAAAGCCATTATTGAAACCCTTCCCCGCAAAGAAAACCATAAGAAGTTCTAAATAGCAAAGGTCTTTCTCTGACCCATCCATGACCTCCTTATCTGAAATGCTTTTCCAAGTTAACAGAATCCACTTTTAGTCTCTAGTAGACATGGAGGAGACATAGGTGGGGCAAGTCTCTATAGATATTTCAAAGGTTTTCCCCTCCCCATGATACTCAAGCCCCTTCACCTGGCAAAGCTTAATTCTTTTCTTTTATGGGCCTGAAATGTATAAGCGTCCTGAATTTTTCTAGGGATGTTTTAATGCATTAAAGCTATAAACATCCCTTGGCTCAAAAGATGAGACATAATTTTTGCACTTATCAAGGCTTCCTTCATTCTTAATCTGAAAGCCATCTTGACTTAAATTCTATGACTGGTAAGGAAGTTCCTTTCAGACTGGCCCAACAATACTAAAACTGGCAAATGGTTCTTATAGGTTATATAGTTGTGGAAATACTTCCTGGGGGCCTGAAATTATCTCTACATTGTACTACCACATTACTCCAACTCCACATTTTGAAACTAGAGGAATGGGGATCATGCAAATCATATCCAGTGGACCTCCATAAATGTGGTCTAGTTTGCAAGATTTCATAGCTTTGTCATTTCACCTGTTCATTCAGAATTCTGTTTTTTTGTCAATTGATTTATTTATTTTATGACCTGCCTTTCTCTTAGCCTGGGATTCATCCTGTTCCTACCCTAAAACAACAAGAAAATAAATACTAGGGTGCACGATGACAGGATGTAGGGGAGATGAAGAGTAGTATGAAGAAATTTCTCCATGACAGTTTTCAATCTTCCTTTGTTTTAACAGAAACTGATAAAGACTTTTCTCTAGTCTTCACCACTGAAGTTCAATTTAGACATACCAAACCATAGCTTGACTTTTAAAGGTCAAATTTCTCTTTCAAAGCCACAGTTTTCAAAGATTAGGAAATTGGAGTTTTAATGGTGGTACCCTGTCACCCAAATACCCTCCCTAGACAAAATTCAGCAAAAAAAGTACCTACTTTTTATCATTTGCATGACAGGTTTTATTCTAGAAGGTTTTTTGCTGCTATTTGTTACCTCTTGATCTTATTGACCCTGTTCAGATATATTGGGAAACCATGGCTTTCCACTGTTTGAACACACTATTTGCCCAACCTCATGGACTTCCTGTTTGCAACTCTTCTTTCACATGCTAGAAGAAAAACGTAAAGACTACCATCTTCATCCTTGTTACAGTTAGTAGGAACGTTCCACTGACTTTAGACAAACAAGCCACCAACTTTTAAGTTAGTGGGATCAAGGCATGACCATGATTTCAGATCTTATCTTGTTTTCACTAAACATAATTTAAACAACCCACACATTATGGAGAACAGGCATTATGGAGAATAGAGATTAAATTAAAAATAAAGCTGATGTTTTTATTCTCTTCTCCAGCATTTGAGAAAGAAGGATAGGATCATAGGACTTCAGAAGCCTGAGAAGAAAGATTCATTCATGTAATGGCAAAACATGTTTTTTATCATGGCTGAATTAGGCTATTTGATTGTTTCCAACAGTGCTCTTCTGCCCACATAATAAGCAACACTAGCAGATCAAATTCCTAGCTCCTGATACCCCTCCAAATCTAATCTGTAGAGTGGAGAGGCCCACTAAAGATGTGGAAATGGCAGGGGCAGGTGAAGAAGGATGGGACAGGAATTTTCATTGACAGTTATTTTGCTGTGGCTTTTAGATTTCTACAGGGGTTAGATTTAGAATTAGACATGTGCAACTGAGCCTGCAGAGATGGCCTCTTCCTTTGCCTCTTCCTCATATAGATGTCTCACCCCCCTGAAAATGCTATACAAAATGTCAGAGCAGAGACAGGATGAACCTTCAACTGCTTGACTTCACTCTGCTCAGTGGCATGGCCAGCTATGCACGGAAGTCCTGACAGGAAAAAAACTAGTAGTCTTGAAAACTTTTTTTTGCTTTCCACAAAATGGCTGCAATCCATCAGTTAACTCCTGCTTCTCTTTTTTTATGTGTTGTTTTAGTGGACAGAGTACAGGTCCCAGAATCCTCTAGAATACTGGCTGGGAGATTCTGGGAATTAGAGTCTTTAAAAAGGTAGCTTTTCCAAGTTCTGATTCAGGATCATTTTGTTGATGAGCTGCTGGCTGCTTTGTCTCATTCATATCCATGCCCACTTGGAAGTTACATCTATGAGCAGTGGCCTAGCTCTGTTTCAGACAGAACAGCAAACCTTGGCGCTACATCTAAACCAAGTCAACAACCAATTCAGTCTGGTCCTACAACTGAAAGTACCTGCCAGCAACAATGTAGAGTGGTCTTTATTTTCAGTGCCTTTGAACTGTGTTGAAACAGTTGGGAAATAAATACGATTCTGCACATCATTTCTGGCAGCTAGTTTTTTGTCAGAACATTTTTGCTGTCTTGGCCTGCTGAGTTCTGGCAACAAGCTGACAATCTATTCCAAAGTCATTTTTTTTACAGGTTCCTATATTTTGAAGCCATTCCTAGATCCAGGGCACACAGTATTCCACTGGTGTGCAAGCAGTTTTCCTGTGGCTTTTTGTGTGCTTTTCCTCAAATGTCATTATGTCAGAAGGACATGGAGAGAGAAGGATGATGTGATGGTGGAGCCAATATTGTAATTGGAGGGCTGGACTATGACTTGAGAGATCTAGAATCTAGTCCACACCAAGCAATGGGATGACCTTGGACCAATCACAGTCTTTCATTCTGTCTTATCTCAAAAGATCACTTATCGATTTGTTATAAGAAAAAGGAATGCAAGAGGAGAATGCCGAATATTGCATTGAGCCCATTGGAAGAAAATGAGGATACAGATGTTTCCATGTGATCATCATCTTTCCTGGGGACCAAGCACCATTTATATGGGAAGGAAGCACAGGATTCACTCCACCTTTATGATGGAAGGACTCATGGTTGAATGGTTGATTTTTCATGGCCAACCATTATTCTTTGCAGCCAGAAAACTTTCTTGCCAGTTTCCTCTGCTTTAAATAATGAGGTCATTGCTATTTCATTGTCACCGGGTAGAAGGGAAAAAAGAGGCAGTTGGAGAAACACTTGCCATAATGGACTTGCCAAAAGGCAGTGTAACACAAAGAGCCAGCTACTGAAAATACTCAAAAAAGTATTGTCAGTAAGTATCATGGCTAATGTCAGAGTGGAGCAAAGCAGAGTGTTGGTGGCAAGCAGGCAGCGGTGACAGGAATGGCAGAGTTGAGAGCAGCCTCAGCTCCGGTCCTGCCACCACAACAACCTCCACTAATAGACCTCTGCCACCAATGTGGCAGTGGTGACCATCACGGAGTGCAGGTCTCTTCCCACCCAGAGGCAATACAGGGACAGGCCTGGAGCAATTGGGTTGATGCTGCTAAATTTCACAAGAAGGATAGAGCTACCTGGGAAAAAAGTTTCAAGGAATACAGAATAAACCAAGAAGCATAGTTATCTGCTGCAAAGTACGCACAATATTTGTCTTCTTGCCAGAAAACCTCACCAATGACATCTGCAGCAAGTGCAAATCAGTAGCTGTCTTGGAAGAGAAGGTCAGTGCGCTACAGTTAGGTGTTGAGTCTCTTCAATTTATTGAAGAACAGGAGGACTTCCTGGATAGAACAGAGGGAGAATTGGTCATACAGAACCAACAGGAAGAAACTCTCAAGAAAAAAAGAGGCCTGTAACAATGAGGAAACACCCCGGAAGAAAGTCACTGTAAGGAGTAGACTATACAGAAGGGATTCAGAACCTCTTGAACTAAGCAATCACTTCCTACATTTTCAGGAGGATGACAGTAGTGAGATAGTCAAACAGGAAGCCAGCAACAAGGGATAAGGCATGCCAAGATAAGAGTCAAGGTAACCATCTACCACAAACAGAAGAAAAAAAGTGCCAGTAGTTGGAGACTCATTGCTTAGGGGTATAGAGATGCATGTGTGCCAGCATGAGAAGATAAATTGGGTAGTGTGCTGTCTTCCTGGTGCATGTATCCATGATGTCACTGACAATTCACTAAAACTCATCAAGAAAACAGATCAGTTCCCCTTTCTCCTTATTCATGTGGGCACCAATGACACAGCCAAGAACACGTTTGAACATATTACCTCAGACTTTGAAGCTTTGTGCAGGAACCTGAAGGAATTTGAGGCACAGGTAGTATTCTTGTTAATTTTACCAGTGAAGGACAGAGGACTACACAAAGACAGGAAGATACTAAAAGTGGATGGCTGGCTATGTAGATGATGTAGACAGAAGAGGTTTGGCTTCTAGGACCACTGTCTTCGCTTCTTAAACAGAATACTATTGACTACAGATGGGCTGCACCTCACAAAGATTGAGAAGAATGTCTTTGGTAGTACATGGCAGGTCTGATTAAGAGGACTTTAAACTAAACCTTGGGGAGCAGGGTGCAGGTGATAGTTCAAACATCAGCAGAAAGACAAGCTGTAAACACAATGATGTGAGTTCTAGAGGAGAAGATGTGGGAGAGAATGGGTTCCATAGAAAAACTGACAGTAAATTAATAGGTGAGAATAAACAAAGCTTCAAATGTCTATACACCAACACACAGAGTTTGAGAAGCAAACAAGATGAAGTCTTAGTGCAGGAAGGTAAATATGATTTTAAAGGCATAATGGAGACCTGGTGGGATGACTCCCATGATTGGAATATTATAATTGAAGGGTAAAATTTATTCAAAAAGAATAGATGTGACTGAAAAGAAAAGGAAGTAACATTGTATATCAAAGAAAAATTAAATTATACCAAAACCCATGAGAGTGATCAGAGTGGAGAGCATCTGGGTAAAAATAAATAGCGAAATAAGTAAATGCAATATTGTGATAGTTCACTACAGCACACCAAACCAAGAAGTAGTAAACTGTTCTTTTCAGAAATAAATCTCAGAAATCTCAAAGATGCAAGAATTAGTAGTTCTGAGGAACTTCAATTACTCTGTTACCTGCTGGGAGACTGACTCCGCTACACATAGGCTCTCCAACAAATTCCTGATGTGCCTTGGAGATAATTTCTTATTCTTAAAGGAAGAGGAAAGAACAAGGGGATCAGCAATCCTGGACTTTCAGGAAAGCTGATTTTCACAAGTTCAGGGAATTATTGATTGGAATCCCGTGGCTGGACAAGCTAATGGACAAAGACATCCAACAAGGGGAGGAGTTCCTGAAGAAGGAGTTGCAAAAAGCACAATCACAAACAATCCCATGGAAGAAGAAAAATGGAAAACATCTGAAAAATTCAATGTGGCTACACAGCAAAGTCAAGGAGGAAGTGAAAAGAAAAAGGAGTATGTATGTATGTGTATGTATGTATATACATATACATATATACATATACATACATAGAGAGAGAGAGAGAGAGAGAGAGAGAGAGAGAGAGAGAATGGAAGGAAGGACAAATCACCAAGGAACAGTATGGATGTGTGGCCCAAGCTTGTAGGAATAGTATAAGGAAAGCTAAAGCTCGAAATGACCTAAGACTAGCTAGGCAAGAAGGAGTAATAAGGGGGGGGGGTCAGATACATTTGAAGCAAGAGAATGACCAAGGAGACAGTGGGACCACTGTTCAATAAGGGTAGCAAAATCAGATAACAGATCACAATGAAAAGGGAAAACTACTCAATACCTATTTTGCTTTAGATTTTTCTCAAAAAGACAACTATATGCTTCCATGCAGCCTCAGAGACCTTGTCAAGGGATCTAGACTGCAAGTCAGGATTGATAGAGCATTAGTGAAAAACAGCTAGTTAACTTAAATGAGTTCAAATCTGCAGGGCCAGAGGAACTGCATCCCAAAGTACTGAAGGAACTTGCTGATGCACCCCCGAGCCATCATTTTTGAGAAATCTTTGAGAACAGGTGGGCTGCCAAAGGACGAGACAAGAGCAAACATTGTCTCTTTCTTTTAAAAGAAAAAGGCAAAAAAGGAGATCCAAGAAACAACAGCCCAGTCAGCTTGACCTCAATACCAAGAAAAATTTTAGAATGGATTATACAGGAGTCTGTCTGCAAGTATCTGATGACAGCGCAATGATCACTAGGAGCAAGTATGGGTTTGTCATGCAGTGGCAGAGCTTGGAGTGTGTGGAGTGGGGATGGGAGGGAGTGGGGCTATGGCGCAGGGGGCGTGGGCGTGGGTTGTGGCCAAGGTTTGCAGGGGCGTGAGTATTAGCCCCGACACCCCAAAAACATTGCCGCCCGGGGCAAACCTCCTCCATCGCCCCCCATCCCTAAGCAACTGTTGTCATGATCAATCCTGCCAAACTAATATATCTTTTTTCAATCAGGTCATTAGTTTAGTAGATAGTAGAGGTTATTTGAATAACTATAGAATAACTATGGTTATTTGAAGGACTGTATTCTCTGTTACAAACCAGCTGGGGCTTTGAAATCTGCTTAAGAGGCCCTTCTCTCTGTCCCACCACCTTCACAGGTGCATCTGGAGGGAACACAGTGGCTGCTCCCAGGCTCTGGGACTCCCTTCCCAGAGAAGTTAGACTTGCACCCTCCCTACTTTGTTTCTGTAGTCAAGCAAAGACATTTTTATTCTGACAGACATTCAGTGTGCGATTGTGGCCTATCTAATAAAAGATACTGGGTATTTGTTAACTGTGTGGAATTTATGAATGTTTGAATTTTAGTTCTGTATTTTAACTTTATTTTAATTCTTATTTGATAGTCTAATGGTGTTTTAACTTTTGTATTTTGTGATTTTTAACTGTTATTTTTTAATTATTGTAAGCTGCTCTGAGTTCTTACCAGGAAAAAAAAAGAGGGTATAAATAAATACATAAATAAATCATATCATTTTTCCAGATTTCAGCAAAGTATTTGATAAGGTTCCCCTAAATATTTTGGTTAGCAAAACTGATTAAACTTGGAACAGATGGGAATGCTGTCAGATAGATCCATAATTGGTTGGAAAACCAATTATGGTCATCATCAATAGCTCTTCTTCACACTGGGGCTCATCTGGAATACTGCGTTCAGTTCCGAACAACTCATTTTAAGAAGGACATAGACAAGTTGGAGCAGGTTCAGAGAAGGGCAACAAGGGTGATAGGAGGTATGAAGAACAAAATATATGAGGAAAGGTTGAAGGAGCTGTGCATGTTCAGTTTGGTGAAGAGAAGACTGAGGGTTGGCATGATTGCACCCTTTAAATACCTCAAGGGCTGTCACTGAAGAGGGCTGGGCTGGTCTCTGCTGGCCTGAAGGTTTGAAGTTACAAGAGAGTCGATTTCAATTAGAAGGAACTGCCTAATGGAGTGATTTGACAATGGGACCGATTGTCTAGAGAAGTAGTAGGGTCTTATTTGCTGGACATCTTCAGAAAGAGACTGAACAGCTACCTGCTTGGGATACTTTAGCTGGAGATCCTGCATTGACCCGAGGATTGGACTTGACAGCCCATAAGGCCCCTTTCAACTCTACGATTCTATGACTCTATGAACCTATTGCAGAAATTTGTAAAGCAGGTCCTACTGGTTCACATATTTGGACTACGGTTCCCAGCATCTCCCAGCCAGCGTGGTCTCTGTTCAAGATGGTAACTTTTCAGAGTTCTGGATATTCTAACAGACCAGCAAGGATGATGTTTTGGAGGTTCTGGGAGTTGTTATTTCAAAATGTAACCTTTTTTGAATCTCTTGCATATGCACAGAACTGATGTTTATATAGAGTCTAGACCTAATAATTGCAACTATGTCCCAGCATTCTCTTTGTGATTCAGAAAGCCAATCAGCTAGGTCATACACAGCAAGAGAAGTCCTTATTTGGTTCATGTTGGTACTCAATAAAGCCTAGGCACAAATACTAAACACACTACTCACAAGCAAGGCAAGCTGAATGCAGCCCCACTGTGTGGAAGATATTAAAGCAGTGCAAATACTTGGAGATCTCTGTGGAGACTATATTAGGATGTGTCGTCCTTGCAGAACCTGATTGCTCAGTCTTGGCGTGTACTTTGATTTGAGTATTTCATTATACTTATACAGAGATGAATTATTCAGTAGGAAGCAATAAGCGCAGAGAAGTTCTCCTCTCTTATAGCAATAAATACAATGCCCTGGCATTCCCAGTTAAGGGTTCAATCTTCACTGATTTGAATATTCACTTAAGAGCATTGTGATTTCAAAATTTTCCCATCCTTTAGAAGAAAAAAAAGAATGTAAATGCAGCTAATAGAAAAAGCATGTATGATGTTAACATTATAGATGAATTAAACATAGTTAAGTTCAGAAGCAGAATTAATACTGCTTGCCCAAAAGTCTGCTGCTAATAACATCTCACAAATAACTTAGTTTTCAATGTAGAACCAAACTGATAATTTGGAGTCTAATCCACAAACCAGTTGACTTGCTGTATTTGAGTGTGAAGGTAGACTGCTAGCACAGTTCTGTGTAAGTCTACTCAAAAGTAAGTCTCATGAGAGGGCATTTCCGGACTAAACTGTTGTAGTGCTATGATTCCGCTTTCAACATCCTATGGAATCCTGAGGTTTGCAGTTTAAACTGCAAACCTCAGGATTCCATAGGATGTTGAAAGTGGAATCCTGGCACTATAACAGTCTGGTTCAAAAGTGGGCAGAGTTAAATGGGTCTTTCTCTGATATAAACATGTTACAGGATTGCAGTCTTAATCCCATAGTCATTAGCATGAAGAAAATGGGTCAAATATAGGAACCTCAGTCTAACAGGGCTTTGGATCAGCCTATATATCATTCTATAAAGACCAAGTAGCATAAAGTGATACATTGACAGTGAAGTCTCTGGAGTCAGGACAGCAGAAACAGCACGCTGAGAAAGAATGCATCTGCATTCTGATAAGCAAAGACACAGATATGGATATACAACTGCACAAACAGCAGCATGCGTGTTTTTGCTGCAATTTCTATATTATATCTCCTCTCTTCTTATCTTGTTGAGGTTATTGCATGTTATTGTGTTATTATGGAAAGAGGCCCTGGGTTATCAAATTATGCCTTAATGCAGAGTTCTCCAAAGAATATACCTTCTGTAATTTGCCAACTCCAAGATGAGCAGTTAACTTAGCTTGTCTGGCTCTCCTCAGACCAAGAGCTGTTCATGGACAGATGCTATAATCTTCCTGAGTACAAACACACAGTTTTATAAGTATCAGGAACAATGTCTTAACCAGTAAAACTTTACTTGTAAAAAGATTTTATAATATAAAACAGTAGACAAAAGGTGAGAATACAGATTTCTAAGCATAACATAGCAAGAATATAGCTCAGTGTAAATATACCAGTCAGATCTAGTAATACGGGCTCAGTCATAGATTTCTAGCAAGGAAAGCTGTGTCTCTGCTCTCTAGCTGAGCCCTGTATGGGACCGCATCTCCCTCTATGAACTTGCCTGGGCCTTGAGATCCCTCGGAGAGGCCCTTCTCTCAGGGCCCTATCACGCTACACCAAGGCCGTGGTGTGCTGTGACACATTAGTGTGTTGCCTGAAGTGTGTAGGTGAGTCGCCTACAATCTTGGAAATGTATGTTATTATTTATGAATCATATATTTTTAAAAATATATGAAAGGTTTTCATGAGAAATGTTGTGTCCCCATTTATTTTGTTCTTACAATTTATGTATGTGTCTCTATCTCTTATAAGGGGTTAGTTTAACCTCCAGTTTGCTAGTAAAACTGAATTACTGTGTCGCGAACTGATGCATCTCTAAAAAAGTGTGTCACGAACTGTCAATGTCAGGTGGCGGCTTGAACATTAAACAGAGGCAGGAGCTGAAGCGTATGGCTTTTAGTAATAAGTAGTAAAATAAACAAGAGGTTACATCACCCAAATGAAAATAGACAGCAAACTCAACAGCTAGGGCTGGCCTGGAACGAAAAATACAGGATGCAGATTCCCCGGATGGAAGACGGTTGTTGCCCCGTGCCCAACTCCCCCCAGCGTCTGACTTAAGTACATTGTCCTTAACCCAGCTGGGCTGATCAAGCGTCCGTTGGCCCAGCTCACAGCTGGAGGCCCTCAGACTTCAGACGCTTCTCTTGCAAGCGTTTTGATCTGCGAACCGCCTCCTTCTCTCGCCGCCTCTGGAGGAACGTGGGGGGAGGGTCTGCAGCAAACTCCGGGCTGGAGTCAGGAGCAGCAGCTTCTGTCGAGCCCGAAGCACTGGTCTCCTCTGCTGCAGGTACTGGCCCGGGGACCGCTGTGGGGTCGCTGGCAGGCCCCTCCCATGCCTCTGCAGGAGCCCCCCTCCCTCCCAGGGATCCACCCCTGCCTGGGGTTCCCCCTCTAACTCAGAGTCCCCGTCTGAGTCGGCAGCATGCTCAGCCGGGCTCATGACACCAACATAAAAAGTTTGGAAAGCTCTGCACTACACTGTTGCAGTGCTGTTATTCCATTTTAATTCGTAGTATAGAATCCTGGGATTTGCAGTTCAGGGAGGAGCATTTAGAATTCTCAGCCAGAGAGCTCTTGGGCCTTAGTAAAGTACAAACACTAGAATTCCATAGAATGTTGCCATGGCAGTTAAAGTGGAATAATAGTGCTATAACAAGGTCATGTGATAGGGCCCTCAGTCCCACCAGCTTCACAGGTCATTTCCGCACCGGGCTTCCGAAATGGTGCAGAGCGACCTCTGATGGAGGTCTTCTGCACCGTAGAGTGGACTGGCGTGGACTACTTTTTGTAGTTCCACACCAGAATCCACTCAGGAGCGGCCGGAACTAGCCGTGCGGCGTGTTTTTTAAAAACCTCTTTCGAGAGGTTTTTAAAAAGCACGGAGCGCGCAGCCCCATGCCGCTCCATCGCCTGGCTCCAACGCGGATTTGCAGGCACGCGCAAGTGCCTTCCTGCAGATCTGCCGGGGGCGAGCTTCTGACTGGCGAGCTTCTCCGTTTGGTGGAGAGCCTCCACCATTTGGGAGGACTGCGGAACAGCGAGCTCGCGCTGCTCCGCGTGGCGACGGACTTACCCGGCTTCAGGTAAGCTCCGTTTTTGGGCGTTTTCGCCCGTTCCCCCCTCCCCCACATGCGGAAAGGGCCACAGACTGAGTTGATGGGGATGCAAGACAGAGCATTCTTGGTGGATGCCCCTAGGCCTGAATAGCCCCCTTTTGGGCCTTTTAGTTCTGACAGACTTTTAAAATAAAAGATTTTTAAAGAACAGATTTTTATTAGGGTGCTGCATTGTTTTAAATTAAACTGTTTGTAATTGGTTTTTATCATTTTAATTGCTTTTTATCTTTTTAAGTATCTGCTTAAATTTTTTAGATATTGTGAATAGTTTAATTCCACTTGAATTGTCACTTCTTGTATGTTTTTGTAGTGGTCTTGTTTTAAATAGTAAGCCTTCTTGAGTCCCAGTTTTGGGGAAATGGTGCTGTTGGTGTTGGTTGTGATGATGATTCAAGATTCTGTCTCTGGTATCTCCATTTGAAAATAAAACCAGGTAGCAGGTAAAAGGAAAATGTCAATTCATGCTAAATAGTGAAGTGATAGTGTTTTTGTGTGTTGCTTCGTTTTCATTCTTTTGTTAGAGTATTAAACAGATATTAAATTTTATCATTAATGCAGTGCATGGTCTCTCTTGAAATCCCCTTAATTATAGATTGACTCCAAGGATTAGGCAGCATGGATTTTAATTTTAACTGAAACAAAAAAAGAAAAGAAAAAGAAAGCTCCTTAAAAATTATTCTTGCAGCTTGGTTGTTGAGTCACAAAACAATTCAAACGTCTTTTGACATGTGAGCCTGTCAAATGCAAAACATTAAAACAAAGTTAAGTGAACCTTTAAACCTAAATTGTGTCATCCTGCCTTCCAAATGTTTTATTAGCTCTGACCCTGCAGAGGAATGTCTACCTCTCTCAAAGTTTTGTTTTTTCAGTTTTTCTTCTGAAAAATGGATTCACACTCTTGCTGAGTTTTGTTTATGTTCAAAGCAAAATGACATCAGCTTTCATGTTTCCTCCCTTTAGGTACTTAAGAAAACTTGTGCGGGAGAGTTGATGTTGTAGTAGTAGCAGAAGCCACTGAGGTCACAACATTCTGGTTTCCTATCCACATGACTTTAAAGTGTTGTAATGCTAACTGCATTCCAGTTGCAGTTTAGCAGATGTGAATCCAGCAGGGAGATAAAGTTTTTGCAAAATGGAATTTCATCTTCTCAGAATTACTTCTGTGGGAAATGTAGTATATATGTGTTTTTAAAATGTAGATCAGTGAGTCTTCTAAGAAATGCATAAAAATAATTTTATTTCGTATTAAAATTAGCCTGGCTTCCTAAATTATACAACCACTTTTAATCAACTATTTATTTTATGCCATCTCATCTCTTACTATTGCTATTACAGTCTCACGTCATTTAGATTGACAAGAAAGATACTATATAATGATATTTAGTAAATATGTTGACAGATTTAATGTACACTTATTACATAGTTTGTTTGTATTTTTCTTAAATAAGTCCTCTAAGTGTTGGAAGCAATATGGGCAGAACAGAGAGAGAGAATGAGAGAGTAAGTATTCCATTACTGAAGGGCGATTGTATCCACAAATCTAGAAATCAGTTATTTTATAGTAAACACATCAAATGGGTTGAGATTACTAAAGAACAAGAAGTTTCAAAATTTGTAAACTGATTTGAATTCATGCCTTTGGACTGAAAGCCAAAGATTCACCAATGTACACAGACTTCCCCCACCTTGCAAAAAAAGAAACCAGTGCAAGTAGTTTGAATGTTGGACTAGAAGTCTGGGAGACTAGGGTTAAAATCCCCACTCAGCCATGAAAACCCACCTTGGACAAGTCATACTCTCTCAGCCTTAGAGGAAAGCATTGGCAAACCTCCTCTGAAGAAAGCATGCCAAGAAAACCTTATGGTACCATAAGAGGAGACATGAATACAAACAACAACACAGAAACAAACAAATATTCTGGGACTAATTTTTGCTCCCATGCAGGCCATCTTGGCGTGTCACCAGTGACCTGGAAATGTGGCATTACATCTGGTCTTTGTTTAAGCTGTTTTGTGACCTTTGTATGACAATTTTGGGAGAGGTTCTGGAGGTTGTAAGAGCTAATGCATTTCCATGCAGTTTTGATGTGAAGAATCACTGAAATTTTTTTTAGAGGGCTAAGTGCCCCTGAGCCCCACAAATTAGGGGATTGTGTGTCCCAAGGCCCATATATTCCCTATGCCCTGGATTACAGCGTACAAGCGTATTCTGCCCACAGGACACACAAACATGTAAGAAAGCGTTATTTGTTCTATTTAATATGGCTGCCTGGGAGGTGGGGGGACCCAACCTGTCCTTCTCCTCTCTTAATAGCCCTTAGAGTGATGTGGTAATTTGAGTGTTGGGTTAGGACTTCAGGAGACCATAGTTTGGATTCCCTGCCCAGTGAAAACAGCCCTATGATAGCATCACCATAAGTTGGAGTCCACTTGAAGGCATGTAACAACAAACAGCCCCTGTACCAATGAAAATCTCTGCAGAGGGTCTGGAGCAGAGTTTCTGGAACCATGTGGGCATAGGGTATTGCTTTTCAGCATATTGTTGCCTCTTCTGAAGTGGCATTAGCTCACTGGCATCATTTCGGAGCCCTCTGGATGGTGGTAATGGATAAGTGTGTTGAAAGAGACTACCGGCTTGTGTACTTAACCCCAGGCCTCTCTCTCCACAAAGATATACAGTGAGATCAGGATGAGGCTGTAACTGGAGAGCTGCCCATACTCATGGACTGAACTCTCTGTGCACAATTTAAAGTTGTTAAGTACTGGAGCCTGAGTGTAATGGATAATAGCCACAGGGCTATATCCCTGGGCCATTCTAAAGAAGACAGTAAAATGCATAAGAAAATGATAACACTACATATCAACAACCTCCATGTTGGTGTTGGATTGTCACCTATGAAGCTACTTTATTCATGTTCCAAGCAAGCTGTTCATGCTAATCTAATATAGCTATCTAAGTACAAATAGTGTGATGACATTAAGTTTATAATGTGATTGTGATTTGTTTGTTGTTGTTAATATGTATTCCAACTTTGTTTTAATTATTACTTTCTTGTTTAACTTGTGTTTTAACTTTTGTACGTATGTTTTTGTATGTTTTTTAACTGTTTCTCTTGTAAAAAAGTACCATAAGCTGCTTTGAGTCCTTCCAAGGAAAAAAGCAGTATACAAATAAAGATGATGATGACGACGACGATGATTCCAGGGTTTTCACCACAGTTTGCCCCACCCCTTAATATTGCAGTGATAATGGTTAGGGTAGCCATTCAGCCTATCAGTATAAATTATTCTGAGCTTAAACCTTAACTATTACCATCTTCTACCACTTTGAATAACACTAACATATGCACATTTGTATAGACCTAAGTAACTAATGATATTATCCTATGCCAGTCCTTAGCAAGTCTGATTAGGCCTTAATCTGTTTTATCTTTCAATGATGCATATCTATTGGCATTGCTCACCTTTTATAAAAGGAGATCTGAAGGGGAAAATACTATACTGATCCAAACTGTGAGCACACCCTCATGTTTATGGTGCTCTTCAGGAAAAATGAGACCTGTCTTGATTGGGTATTCTATATAATTATAGAATATTACTATTTTTACCATTTTAAATATGTTCTGCTGTCCTTAAGGCTTTAGATGGGATTTGTGTGTGTTTCTTCAGATCACCTGTCGATTCATGGTGACCGTATGATTTTCATCAGGTTTTCTCAGGCAAAGAATACTCAGAGGAAGATTGCCATTGTCTTCCCTTGAAATATAGCCTACAGCAGTGTTACTTAAAGTGGGGTTCCCTGAAACATTGCCACTCCCTGACCCAGTGGCGGCTGGTCCCTGGCAAGTTTCTAGGAAAGAAAGAAACAATTCTATTTATTGGGCACAAATTTAATGCCAGTCTTTGTCACACTAATTGCTTTTCCCCTATATCAGATAGCCTGAGAAGCACTGGTCTACAGCACTTGATATTCATTATCTGCCCCACCATCCAAGTACTCATCAGGTCTGACCTTGCTCAGCTTTGAAGATCAGGAAAAATCTTTTGCCTTCAGTTTATTTAGGCACTTAAATAAGATATATCTTAAGAATATTGCCCATTAAGATTAGTAATTAATATAAGAGACATGCATTCCTAGCCTCTGAATTAATCAAAGATGTGTTTCAAAGTGAGATGATGGATTGCACTGACTGTAGTAGATTTTGTAGGTTTATTTTGAATGTTCTGGTTAGCACAGCAGCTGGAGGTTGCTCCAAGGATTCTTTGAATTGGGAGGTGCGGAGGGGGGGAGAAAAGGATGTGTCAACATAACTGAAAGCTTACAACTTCATGAAATACCAGCAGTAAAGAAAAGAGGTTTCACATCTGAATGGGAAAAAGGAACAATAAAACATGGGCAGGAAATATATCCTCACGATTGTTCTGAACATGGTGATCTCCTGATCTATATCTAGTCCATGAAACCTTTAGTTCTTGAGATGTTTTGGTCTTCAGTACCCACAAGCTCCAGTTAGCATGGGCAATGGTAAAGGATTATGGGAGATGTTATCCAAAATCATGTGGAGGGCCAGAGATCATCTACATTGCCCAGTCCATTTTATTTTAATTAATTCCAAAAGTTTTATACTATTAGAAAATGTTTAAAATGCAGACACACAATAAGAAACTTAAAATGTTCTTAACCACATGATATGAAATATAACATCTTCCAGAGTTACCCAAGTTACGGTAGTTAGATTACTTAGCACTTAGTAAATAAACCTTTTTATAGGATGCTGTTTGAAACAGGTGGGTAGTTCTGACCATTGTTAAAGTTAGAATAATTAATAAATGGAACTTATATTGTATAGGATGAGTTATGTCTTTGTTCCTTACCTTTTGAAGCATGTACATGCTTAGCTTTTTCCAGAAGGGCCAGTGACCAGACACATTTTAATAAACCAGAATTAGGCAAGGTAAAATGCTAGTGTTCCATGTGACTCCCTAGTAGCAGATTCTTATAAAAATTAAATCTCTAGCCTAAATATGCAGATGCTGTAGCTTGTGTTTGCTTAATTGATCCATTGTGCATTTTATTATTTACATCTTGAACAGTAACTGTAACATGAGATGGTTGATGCTTTTGGACAGTTTTACCCTTTCAGAGCAAAGATCTGTGTTTAGCAAAAGTTTGACAAAACTTCATTTTTCGAAGTATTCTAAAAAGTAAAGAGAGTTCTGACCAGGTCCTATCCTTGCGTCTAAATATGTCTACTGTTTCTTTTTGGTACTGTCAGTTTTTGAATAGTCCTTCATTGAAGGCAGAGGTAGAACTGGAAAAGAGAAAGAGAGAGTTTAAGCAATGTAAGGGGAGTATGGACAGCTCCAAGTGAAACTGGGAGAAAGGCGGGTTAGATGCAAGCACAGAGCAGAGATATGGAGCCAATTGAGGATGTAATTACTTAGGTCAGTGTTTAGGAACATGTGCCCCTCCTGATGGTGTTGAACTGTAACTCCCAGCTGCCAAAACCAGCATAGACATGGGTGAGGGGAGTTGCAGTTCAACAATATCTGCAAAGTCATAGAATCATAGAATCAAAGAGTTGGGCCATCCAGTCCAACCCCCTGCCATGCAGGAACACACATCAAAGCACTCCCAACAGATGGCTATCCAGCCTCTGCTTAAAAACCTTCAACGAAGGAGACTCCACCACACTCGAAGGCAGCATATTCCATAGCTGGACAGCTCTGAGTGTCAGGAAGTTCTTCCTGAAGTTCAGGTGGAATCTCCTTTCCTGAAGCTGGAATCCATTGTTCCTTGTCCTAGTCTCTGGAGCAGCAGAAAACAAGCCCACTCCCTCTTCAACATGACATCTCTTTAAATATTTAATCATAAACATAACATAAACATAAGTCATAAAGACTAACCTTAGACCATAGCATGCCCTCCAAAATTTCTCCGTTGAAAAGTGGGGCATGTGTGGCGAACCAACATCAGAATGTAGTCAAGGTGGCCAAAGTTATTAAATGAGGAAGAGAAAACTAGCTAGGAGAGTAGGCAGCTTGTCGTGTTTGCTTGAGTCTACAGAGAAGACAATTTGACAATTTGAAGTCCAGTTTGCAGCAAGTAAAGCAAGATAAGGACAGAGGGGGAAATGAGAGGAGAGAGAAACTGGGACATTTTAAAAGCAGCTGAAAAAGTGGGATGACAGAGGATTAATTGGGACTGTCCCAGCCAAACAGGGACAGTTGAAGGGTGTGCTATAGGAAAGCCAGCATTTCTAGCTTTCTCACTCCCTCTGATGAGGAACCTTTGTTTTTCACATTTCCTTCTGAAATATGAAAATGTTTAGCAGTCATTAAAGACATGCCTTTTTCTAATGTGTCATATTCCAAAAAGGCAATTACTTTTCCTATGTTTTTTCTAGTATATAACAACTGATAGCTATGGCTCTTAGACTTGTAGACAATTTTTTTCCCTGACATGGCAAAATTCTTTTCATTTTACGTAACAGCTTAAACTGAAATAAAGTCAAGATCGGCTAAACCATTAGGTCACAAGCAAAGGAAAAGACAAAATCATTAGTAGGGCCACAATCCAGATATTTCACTTTAGAGTTACTTACACCTTTTATATTTTTTCCTGATATTTTCCCCTAAGTCCATGCATTTCAGAGTTTGTTTTCAACATTTGTAATCTACCTTTCAGTTTGAAAATGTATGCAAGTCAAAGAAACTATTAATTAGAACAACTAAGAAAAGTAGAATTAATTAAAACAAAATAAAAACAGCAGCAGCAAAACATGAAGCTCAAAAATGTTTTTTGCTGGACTGCAGCTTGGCCACTGAGGGATTCTGGGAATTGTAGTCAGAAGTTATACCAGAGTTGGGAGCATGCT
Organism: Cyclura pinguis; assembly: GCA_030412105.1. NCBI lineage: Eukaryota > Metazoa > Chordata > Lepidosauria > Squamata > Iguanidae > Cyclura > Cyclura pinguis. The sequence continues at coordinate 345,181,508 of CM059599.1, forward strand.
GTTGGCAATACAGCAATTAATAGAATGCCTAACTCCCTACTGGAAGGCAGGCAGTGAAAAAGTCCAGCAAAGTCCAGCAAATGTCCTTAGATAAGTCCTCAGAGATTTTGGGAAGGCTCACTTCTCAGTGGAAGAGTGGATGCTTTGCATTGCAGATTGTCCCATAAATCTAAAAGAAAAACCATGTTCATGAAATGAGAGAACTCTGCCTGAGACCCTGAAGATCTGCCAGTCTGAGTACAATGGGCCAAATGGACAAATAAACTGATAAGGCAGCTTCCTGTGATCAAAGTCAGGCAGTTTCATGTGGTCAGTACAGTACTTTGGTTTCATACTATTTAAAGTCGAAACAAGAACTCTGAATTACTCCAGAAAGGCAATTATCAACTAGTGCTAATGGTGTTGTGTCACAATCATATGTTGTGATCTGCCTCTACCAGTTAATATCCAGGGAGACATATTCTAGACCAACAGAATGCTGCAAACAAACCCCGGATGGCTTGGTATGATGAAGAGTATACTACAACTCATCTGAAGGCTACGTGGTTGGGAGAGTTTGCTCATTTTTAAGTAGAAGTGGGTAAGGAACCAGTCAACACTGGCAAGCAGGCTGAAGTCAGTTAAAAAGAAAAGGAGTAAAAATTCTCACTGGATTCAAGGAACTATCTAGCCAGTCCTCTGAACTGTGGCCTATATGCAATGCTGCTTTTCAAGAAACAAATAAACCTATTTTCCAAATAAAATAATTAGTAAAAAAATATGTATATTACATGACTAATTCACATTTGGCTACATTTAAAAAGAAAGTCAGAGAAAGAATTATTTGCTTGAGATTTTCCTAGACAATACTTTAAGCTCCAAGTTATTTTGAGGTGTTGAAAGGTGAAACATTTGACATTTTCTTGTTAAGCTCTCCTTTTAAAAAGAGAGGGCGGGAAAGAGGCACAGACACAGTCAAGCGAAGGGTGTTTGTGGTTGTCCATGACAGCCACACTGGTTTTTAAACACCTGTGTTTACTTTCCAGCTTTTCTCAATCTGCTGGAAGTGGCCAAAGAATGGCAGAGACAGACCTGCATGATGGCTTGTGTTGCCTCTGCAATCCACGAGACAGAAAAAGAGAAATCAGGCCTCTCACGCAGCTAATCATTAACAGTACTTCTGAACCTAGTTCAAAATATTTTGATTTTTCCTTTGCTGCACATTTTTATTCCCAGAGACTCCACTCCAATATAAAACACCATATCGTCCTTTCTGAAAATGGAGATGATAGTTAAAAATTTTGTAAGGCATGTGCACAAAACAGACCTTTTAAAACATCTGATTTATCTAACTTTATGCATTTGCCCATTTTTCTTTCCATCAGACTTTGATATAAAAAAATTGCACCAAGCACTTATGCATTTCGTGTGTCCAACCATGAGAAATATTTAAAAAAAGAAAAGAATAGTCACAGGTGGAGGAGGGGTTGCACCTTTTTTATTATTTACTAAATAGATCAAAGGACAATTAGTACTACTTTGATTTTTTTAAATAAAATATTATGAGAGCTACATTCAGTGAACGTATTAAAAGGGGTATCAAAGGATTCTTTTAATTGAAACAAGTCACAAAAAATGTTTTTACCATTGTAATCCTCAGAATTCGGTTGGTTACAAAAATGAAATTTGTTAATAACTTAGCTTAATAACTTGGCATCCATATATAGTTTTATCAGATAATTGATTTATTTCCTTGTTTATATTTTGTCTTTTCCCCAGCCTTGAGACTCAAGGCTGGTTACAAAAAATAAAAAAGATGCAGTTGAAAGGACACATCATACAGAAGTTAAAATATAATTAAACTATGAATAGAATTACAATCACTTAAAAGCATCTCCATGGAAAAAGCAAAAACAACAAATACAGACAAAAATGCAGCACATTATTGAAGACTCTTTCTCCACGAGCAATTGGTCCTCAGAGGCATGCTGAAACAAAAGAAGTCATCACCTGCCTACAGAAGATAGCAAGGAGAGGAAGGCCTACGGCTGTGAAAATTTTTAAGCTGATGTGGTAAAAATCGCTACCGATACGGTTAGTTCATATGTGCTGAAATCTGACACATCTCTGTCTTTTCCTGTGATTTTTTGACAAGTCTATCATCTGTTCATGTTAAATTGTGATTAAAACGAATCAGTTATCTATTCACGCTTCATGGCAGAAACTCAGAATACTAGAAAATGGTCAAAAGAATCACCTTCAAAAAAATGGCTTGCCACCCCTTAAGATTATAGGCCTTGCTAGGAAGCTTACACATTACTCGAGAAGAGAAACAAATTCAAGAATTACAACATCTATGACTTGTGGTATGCATTTATTTCTCCTATGAGCAAAGGAAAATTCTGTGTGGAAACCTCTGATTTCAGATGGAGAAGGACAATTTTTGAAAAAGCAAAAAAGATATTGTTCTTGAAACTAACCGCAGTTGTTTTGTGTGGAGCATACAGTCGATATTTTTCTTTATTCAGTGTTCATTCAATGTTTCAAATAATGGTTTCAAGGATTGTTTAGGCTTCTCGAGGAAAGAAATTCTTCCTTGCTTAGGTGAAATGTTCACCAGCAGTTCAAATGTAATTAGAGTTTTTCTGTTCCATTAATGCCTACAGCAGCAGTTGTTGACAAAGGTATCTCATTGCACACACAGATTCATTCCAAAATTGGAATGCTGCCAGTACCCCAGTGTTTTCAGAGAGTTTCTGTGTTACAGGGGAAGTCTATGTTCATTGCCTATTCCTTTAGTTTTGGAATGGGCTACACAAGATCAGACTACACATGGATCAGATCCCCAGTGGGAAGGGGGCACGGCAGGATTCTTTACCTGCAACCACTCTCGTACATACCAGGTGCCTTCTTTTGGGCTCTGAGAAGCTTTCCTGAAGATGAGTGTTTCGTTTCGTTTTGTTTTGTGAACCAATTGTCAGAGGGAGTAGAAGATTTGAGAAAAGAAAAAAATTGAAGAAACCACAAGGAGAGAGTGAATTAAAAGCACCAGCTAGAGAAGATGATGATGGAAAGAAATGCAGTCGGATCTCCAAATGGAGCATTCATCCAGCCGCAACTTGGAGGCCAAAGAATTGACAGGCTGAGTTCTACAGCAGTATCAGCAGATACAGACAGACTGACAGACAGACAGACAGAGAAAGGACACTAATCTTTCACTGGGGCTAGAAAATTATTTTTGGGCGCGCATTTGGTGTCCTACTATTGATTTGTTTCATTTAGAGACTTATCTTCAAGTAGCTACATTTTTATTTTGCTCCCCTCTTTTCCTCTCCTTTTAAAATGAACTATTATCAGTTTTTTATATTCATTCACATTTTTATTAAATTTCCAAAATTAAGAGTAGCATATTTAAAGAGTAGATATGTCTTTTAAAAACCTTCATAACTGGACAAATACTTTATGCTTGGTTTGGGCAGAACTAGTCATTTTTCCAGAGAGCACAATCCTATGCCAGCTCTATATAACCCAATAAGATTTCTTTCTGTAAAGATTAAGAAGAGTTAAAAAGTGCTTGCAATTTTTTAAAAAAGTATTTTTCTAATATCTAAAAATTCTTTATTGTTACTACTTTTTAATCAAGAAGATTGAATACTACAGCAGCGCAAGAATAAATGTTTTGTCACATGTCCTAACAAGTAAAGGAATCCCTTGGGAGGGCAAAACAACATTGGGAAAATATTCAGACCCCCGTATACACACATGTACACTCTATTATGTGTGAATATACATGTGAATAGATGTGCAATCTTTCTATATGTTGGTCTTGCACATGTTGGCTGTTACAGTGACAAATAATATAGGTCAACTATCGTGTGCAGGCATGTTCACAAACTGTATGTGTGTCTAGTTCAATATGTGAAATCCAAGCATGTTTATCTGCATGTGTTGCTTGAGAGGTATAGCTAAAAAATTCTTAAATGTGCAGGGTGAAATGAAATCATAATTATTATTATTCAATTCCATATATCACATAGCTTGAAAGAAAGTGAATTCAAATACATTGGGGAGATAGCAGCATTGTCAACACTGTAATGATAAATTTCCTTTGGAAAACTAAGGAAATAAGGAATTTAAAAAAAAACTGATTTAAAGCAAGAGTCAGGGTTATCTCATATTGGTTGTGTTGTTCATAGCTTATCCTCAAGGCATCCACACTCTTCTTTAAGATTTCAGGTCCAAATCCAGATTGGTCCCTAGTTCCTGACTGAGTGCTAATTTACCATGTAGCATCGTTAAGCTGGTTGTAACATTCAGCAAGAAGTGAAGAAAATTTTACTGTCACATTTGATACGTGGGGGAAGCAGGGCAATGGTCAAATAATTGTCAACATGTACAGGTGACCAGCTTACCAAGTGGTTATATTGCACACGTTGTCTGGTAAGTTCCTAATTGGTACATGTTCTGTTCAGGACATAGAAACCATTCATTTCCTGTATATCCTGAATTAAATATAACCTTCTTTTTAATCTGTTTCCTGGCTGCCTAACAGGAACCATTTCTGCTCCAATAATGTGCTATGGTTATTACTCTGATAAGGAGATTGCCAGAGCTGATAAAGAATATCTGTTCACTTGAGTGAATTGAAAAGGCTGAGATAGGATATCAACTATTACACCAAACTCTATGAGTTTTGGTTGTTAGACATTGTGTCTTATAATACAAACTGAAACAAATTTAGGTAAATACGCTAAACAAGTATTTATACCAGAATCATAAAACTGTAATCAATTGGTAAAGATATTCAGCATCGCCATGGTTAAATTAACTGTAATTTTTTTTCCTTTCATGAGATGTGGAAGATACAAAAATTTTTATATTCTGTCTTAAAAAAAAGAAACCTGCAATTGCCTATATTTTGAAAAGTTTGTTTTGCTTTGTTTCAGTGTGGTATTTCATCAAATCTTTTGTGGTCCAAGCAGATGAAACTAGTTGTTTTATTACTGGTAAACAATTCACATCTTAAGGAGTGTCTCTTGTTCAAAAGCTTCGTGTAGAATCATTTCACATGAAAGCTCAAAAGTAGTTTCAAGTAGCTTGAAATCCTCAGCAGATACCAGTAGGTTCTTGTGTGTTTTAATTAATTAGAAAAAAAAGGGGGGGGGGATAAATCCAGCTGGTTTCTGTAAGACAATATGGCTTACTTTAATGATTGACTTCTTTGCTACCACTAGTGAAGCTGATTGTTTGTAGTAGCTGGTGGTTTCAGTATTTGTAACAAGGTTCTAAACTGCAGTTTCTCATTCTAGAGCTGTAACCCTAACGACAGATAGTCCAGTTGAATGCTATTGGGCTTATGTTAGAGTAAGCATGCTTCGGATCAGGCTGCAAAACCTATCCAGCTCCTCCACATTTGACTTTGATGTACATCCGACTAGAATCAAGAAAAATGTATAGAGTTAAGTTTCCATAAATAGCAACAACGATATTAATAATGGGCACTAATGCTACTTTAGTGCAACTAATAATTTCTTTTCCAAAAACTAATTGCTAATCAATATTTCAACACCTAGGCACTGTAACATTAATTGTGCCTTGCCCATGGGTTAATGATCTAAATCAGAGCTTTCCAAACAGCGTGCTGCGACACGTTAGTGTGTCGCCTGAAGTGTGTAGGTCACCTACAATCTTGGAAATGTATATTATTATTTATAAATCATATATTTTTAAAAATATATTAAAGGTTTTCATGAGATATGTTGTGTCCCCATATATTTTGTTATTGCTATTTAGGTATGTGTCTGTAGCTCTTATAAGGGGTTAGTTTAACCTCCAGTTTGCTAGTAAAACTGAAATTACTGTGTTGCGAAATGATGCGTGTCTAAAAAGTGTGTGACCAACATGAAAAGTTTGGAAAACTCTGATCTAAATGATAACACATGGTAGAAAGAGCATTGAACAAAAGGTGAGATATAACTTACTTGACTCAAATATTCTTTCTAGCCTTCATATTATGTTAGGGCTTTAATCATTAAGACTTGATTCTGTACACTTATATATGTTGTATGCGAAAATTGGTTTGGTCTATCACAAACATTCCACAGAATGGAGACGGCCTTGACAGTTTTAGCTAGGAATTTTTATAAATGGATTTTTATTTTATTTTTTTATTAGAAGTAGTATTATACATTGGCTGTTTTTCATTCTTTGTTATAAAAGATAGATAGATATATAAATAATTACCTGTAGCACTTCAGGCTTATTATTTTGAAATCCAGTTTTGGAAAGTCATTGCAACTGCACCTTAGGAAAATAGGTTTGTAAATGCTACTTTCCTGAATTGATAAATAATTTATATTAAATTATGAAATCTCTATTTAGGGGGCAAATCTTTACTGTGACATTACTGTGACCAAACTGACACTTTTTCCCGTTTTAAGCATCAAATATAGGTAAATTCCAACAGAGACCTGATCCTTCTGAGCAGAATTCTCTGCTATTGTTAAGAATGAAAGAATTGGTGTCATGTATAGATAAACAGAGCTCTAATTCTACCTTCATGCAAAGCTAGCAGGAAAAGGGAAGAAAATAAAAGTCTACTACATAACTTCAACAAACAGCAAATGCATTTAGTCTTTGCCATTTAATATTCTTCTCCATCTCGGATTAAAAACCCCATGAGATGTCAATCTTCTTCTGTAAGAATGAACTTTTTAAAGGATTATCAAACCTCTTTATTGTCTGTCATTTTTAAAAAAAATTAAAAAACAGATATCATCAGGTAGGAAGAAACAGAAGTTGAAACATGCTTCTGTGCCTCAGAGTTTTCAATGCAAAATCAAAGAATTCAGCTACATAAATTTACTATATAAACAATTCTAGCAGGGAATTTCAGGGAAGGTGCCACTAATATTGAAAGAAAGCAGTTACGTTATATTTTAATATTGAATCTCCATGCCCTAGCTGTTGTAAAGAATGGTGCAGAACTGTTGAATCTATTTAATCACTTATTAATGCTATATTTCAGAGGAAGGAACTGGCAAAACCACCTCTGAGTATTCCTTGCCTAAGAAAACCCTGTGAAATTCATGGGCTCACTGTAAGTTGACAGGCAACATGTAGGCACATACACATAATGTTCTACTTTACCTATTCAGGGAAGACCTTTAAGATCATACATTTACCTATGCTTTTGCAATTATTTAACAAAGACATGTAATTGGAGCCCTCAGAACTGTGTGTGTGTGTGGTATTTATATAGCAGAAGGAAAAAAGGGGCATTGCCACCAGCATCCCACAGCTGGTTTGATTCGCCTTTTGCCTGATCTTGGATTTGTTAGCTTTTTTGTCTTAACAATTCTGTGCTATAATACCACTAGCAATAGTCGTCATGGATGTTAACACAACAGCAAAATTCACCCAAAGTTGTTGATAAGTCATGCAGATCACATTAATCTAAACAGTGTCACTGGGATATTATGCCTCTCTCAGAAAGAAATGACTTTTGATAGATTGGTTTAAATCCAGCAACACACTGCTGCTTCCTGTTTTAACCTTAGTTTAAACTGTGACTCAACCATCTTTTATTTCCTTAGAAACGTTAAACAGTTGGTGCTACTGTGTTGGCACTACCTTGGGTTTCTTGATCACATCATTTGAGGAAAGAAACCAATTTAATGGGTTTCCCTTCCTGTCATTCTTCATTTCATATTCTAGATGGGAAATTCCAAATGTGATTGCTGAAACCTTCTTTGATTCATGATTAAAAGGCGTTAAGAATAAAATATTAAAATTTGCTTACATTTTAGTGTGACGCTTAACCAAACCCCTCCAAACCCTTCTGAGCCGCAGTTTGATTGATTACTTGCTGGGATACATTTATACTAAAATCTTTCCTTTGTCTTCTTTATCCCTTGCTCACCAGTTCATTCTTTTCATGTCAATTATTAACACTGTGACATTGCTTGTTGCTGCAGTAACTTTGTTTCAATGCAACTGTTGCCAGGTGAATTTTGTTGGGAGCATGAGTGGAGCATTTACCAGTACTTTATGAGGTCTATCAAGCAGGAACTCCTGTAGATAGCTTGCAGTAGTTTTGAATTTTTATCAGGATTATGTTCTCATTCCTGCCTGATCAAAACCACCTGTGCCTCCATATCATCATGACTTGGTGAAATTTGGAATTGCATATGTGCCCATTCTATAGATTTTGGGGTGGAAGATGTATGCATGTGTGTCATATCAATGGTAAACATTATGAACGCAATCTATCACAATTAAAATCAGCTTGCATTTTCCCACTGATGTCCACAACATGTCCATCATAGCCAGTATTGTAATGAATACCCTATTTTACAAGCAGTGGAAAATATACTGGAAAAAAAGTGTGCGTTTCAATTCTTCCTGCCTCTGTGTACATCTGTTAACTACTACTTAACTGGAAAAGTGAGGAGCATATTTTAATATCATGTTCTAGGTGCTTGGAGATTGAGAGATTCTTCTTTACGCTTCATTTCCACTAGGTAGACAGACACATGAGGAAGTGTTGTTGTGCACCTTCAAATAGTTTCCAACTTATGGTGACCCTAAGATGACCCTATTACTGGGTTTTCTGCAGCTGAGAGTATATGATGAGCCCAAGGTCACCCAGTGGGTTTCCATGGCTGAGCAGTGAATTGACCACTGGTCTCCAGGGTTTTAGTCCAACGCTTAAACCACTACACCATGCCAGCCGTCTACAAGGGGAAGACAGACTATAAAATATCTTCTTCCAGTCTTAGGGTAATTAACCCTAGTTTTTCAACATCTTAAAATAAGTCCCCTACCCCACAGATCTGACTAAGACAAAAATATTTACTCAATGGCAATAGCCACTGGAGACAAATCCAGTAGTCTATGTCAAGCTGTATGTATACTGCCAAAGACATTGCTACACTTTTTGAGATCTTTTGCTCAGGAAAAAAAGAAAAGAATTTACGAAGACATCTATCATGTTATAACGACAGGAGACTGAATTTTACAGCAATCACAAGTTTCCAAAAATAAATTGTGGGTGAAAGATTACAAAATAATCCATCCCTCTTTTCCCAGGATTTCTCACTTCTGAACATCTATGGCTCCCTCATTTTGTACTGATACATCAACATGCACAACTATTAAAAGAGACACAAGGAAATAAAAAAATCAAGGTAGAAGATAACTCCTTTGGCACTCTTTGCCAACCATGTTTACAGGTATAAAAGAATAGTTAAAATACATGGTGGATAAACTAATCCAGTTAGTTTGAGTACAGAAAGTACTACTCTTTTGGATGGGTATGTAGCTCAGAATTGTCTGGTGTAGTTTACTGCAGGTTTCTATTTTACATTTTGTTTCAAACATAGCAGAGATTTACAGAATCTGTTTTAATAATCTCAAGTACAAATTCTTAAGGAAAAATTCCAAGAAAAAAGGATGTGTTGTACACAAGGCACAAGTGGCGGTGACTTGCAAGAAATTACTGTATTTTATTGCAGCAGTCATGACAGTGGCACTAGTTAATTTTTTCTAAAGTTGATGATGAGAGAAAACTGGATGGTATAAGATATTACTTATAAAGTAGAAACCTGATATGAATTGTGTATTTTAGTTTTCTTTGGCTTTTGCTAAAATGTAAATTTAAATCATATTAAAAATATAATGATGAATAGACAGGCTGCTTGTTCAAGCTGTGATTCCTTAAGAAGCATTTTAGTTTGAGATGATACATTGATGATTGGTATATGTTTCCTTTAGGATTTTGACATACATTCTAATGAGCTCAGCTTTAAATAGCAATTATGTAGATAATTTAAAACACAATACAGTGTTAGAAATCCACTTGTGGACATTGTGTGAGCTGTGTGTGTTGGATTTCTGATTTCTTTGTTGCCTGATAATGTCTCTTAATTGATATTGTCCCTCTTAATGAACAGAGCCCTGATTATTGTCAACTTCTCTTGTCAACTTCTCTCCTTAAAAGTTGACTGAACAGGCTTCTTATGGTGATTCTACTGAAGATATAAGGAAAGAAGGACATGAAAGGGTGAATATACAGCCTGCCTTAATCCTTGTTCTCAATAAGATGGTGTTTTAAAATGTGAACTAATTAGTGGTAGACTTAAATTCCTATAGACACATCCTTTGTTGAACTGTGGTGAATGGCTTTGGTTATAATAGAAGCAAAAATTCTATTTTGCATTATCTTTTTCTCTGAATGCATCATAAGGAATTATACAGAAATAACATTAGGAGTAAGATGAAGAATCTATGTAAACAAATTACTATATGAGAATATGTAGTGGGGCAGTGTGATATATTCTCGCTATTTCAAAACATTTTATTACCACACACAAAATGTAAAACAATGGATGTAGTGAACACCCAAACTATGAGCATAGATACTGACATTTTAAAGCTAATCTCATGCAGAATAAGTAAGGATCTGAAAACATAGATAAATGTGGTGTGCTAGTGCATTACAGCACTGGCTGGTAATGACCGAAACACATGTATCCTGTGAGTAGGACATGTTTGTTTGTGGACATTCATAAAATTCTTCTAGGGTTGTCAGCATTTTCCTATCAATGTCGACTTTCTCAAATTTTTACATTCACACTTATGGGATTATTTTATATGGGATTATTTTAAAACATTTATGTAGTTGAGGAGAAGATATTTCTGCCTTTGGATTAATCTTAAAATGTAAGCCTATATTGCTAAACTTTTACTTTGCATATCCAATTTCAGTCAGAAATCTCTAATTATTTCCATTTTGGGTACATGTCAAATACTGCCTGAAATTACATAAATTAAGTGATGAATCTGCTTAATTAGTAGTAAAGCTGGCATTGAAACAAATGTCTGAAGAAGAATAGTATGGTTGCCTAAACGCAAGATCATTTTATTTCATATTCTATAATGAAGTTTTCGACTGGTGTCATTAACATTTTTTTAAAAAGCATTGACACAGTTGTGTCAAATCATGGTAAAATCCCATTGCAAAAACGTGATTAGAAAGAACAGTAGGCAGAATAATTTGTAATACGGCAAGCTAGTTTTAAGCAATTTATTTGTGTATGCAAGCAATCAATTTGTATGTAATTTTGCCACAAAAAGAAGTCAAAACATAGCATCACGGCTGGCATTCTGTTGGTCTCAGCTACAGTAGGTTCATGCAATCAGTTGTTGAATAGTGAGTCAACACATGATAAATCCCATTGACTAACGACAGTATTTTAGGCTGATGCCTTTGCTGGAAGTTGGAGTTGGCATATGAAAGCATTCAAGACATTCAGGACTTTTTCTTCATTAGTTTTATCAAATTCGTAACATAAATTCTGTTAACACAATCTAATTCAAAGAAAGAGATAACATTTCCTATTTCGGATCTCGTATTCACACAGTGACATCAACACTAAAACCAATGGCTAATACATGCCTGCCATGTTGAGTCAATCCTGAGGCCTGCTGCACTGGTAAATAAATCTTAACATCGGATACAATGTGCTAACTGCTGTACCTACCAAAAGATTTACATCCAACCCATCCAAGAAGATGTGCTGGCACAAATATTGAAAACAGGAGAATCTGGCATTTAAATTAAAAATGAAAGATAGCATATACTTAGTAACTGTGCTTTTGTTATTGAAACTCACAGAAAGAAGATTTACCTCATTTATTACCTGTGTTTTGATAGGAGATGATTACTGAAAAACAGCTGGTTGTTGGTTTTAGTGAGCATCAATTGTTCTCCTGTCCCAGCTGTGGGTTAATAAGGACAGTCAACACATCTGTTTCAACAGCTGGTAATTAACAAAAGCCTAATTGCCCCAACTCTTTTAACATCCAATCTGTGAAAAGAGTAAAAGATGTGGAGGAATATTGTTGACTTTGTACTCTGCACTTTCTGTGACTAGTTTCTTTCTTTCTTTTTTCTTTCTTTTCCTTCCTTTCTCTCTTCCTTTTACTTTGAACACCAGGGTCTTTGTCTGGTGTATTGAATGGCAGGAGAACACAATATGGTAATCCAGAGCTTAAGATTTTTGGATCTTTGTTGGTGATTCTTATTGCAACATTTCTTTGCTACGTTGCAAGGCAAAACAGATCAAAAGCGTTTTGTGTAGTTCCACAGAACAGCCACAAGTTAGTAGCACTATGTGCTAAAGCAACATGACATGACTACTAGAAGTCACAGTCTCAAACAGAAGATGGTATAGGCCCACCTCTCTATGCTTTGACATTCTATTCAGAATAAATTGTGTCATTCTTAGGGACCAACCATGTGAGTAGTTTTATTAGCTTAGTACTTCATGATAGTTGTCAATATATATAACAACAACAACAACAACAAATTAAATATAAAATGTTGTGTAAAGCATGCTTTAAGTGACTTCACACACTTCTATAGGATGAACAAGAAAGATGTGATTTGGGCTTAGTGTCTGTCCAATCTAGTTCCATCTTGACATTACAGAAGAGCCATGTAGCCAAAGACTAGACTAAAAGAGTCCTGAGAGAGTGCCAATATTTTGTATGGAAAACTGGGTAGGTGAGGGTGCTAAACCTTCCTTGACCATGTCATTCCACACAAAAAAAGTTTTCTTTTTGGCATTTCCCCTTCCAATAGGGGTGACTTCCCATCTGCAGCAGAAGGGGGGAACAGCAGGACTGGCTCTGCACACTGGCCTATCATAACCTTGACTGTTTTGATTTGCAACATACCTAAATTAATGGGGACTTAGAGAAGCTATGACACAGTGCATGCTCAGAGCCATGGGTGTTGGAACAGGACTGCTGATGGCATCAGTATTCAGAGTAGACTGAAAAGTCAGCAATACAGAAAAAGATTGCAAGAATGAAAATATATATAATGCAACAACCTTGCTGAAGCTGACTAGATCTGGTCAGTCTCTGAATGGATGAATGCTGGAAGATGAATGAATGAATAAATAAAATATTTAGAAGGCAAGAAGAGTATTTCGAAGGGTTCAAAGAAATTCCAAAACTACTTGCTTTTTGTTGTGGTGGTAGTGATGTTATTCCAACTTAGTGATTTTCTGATCCTTGTTTTCACAGAAATGGTTGCAGAAATCTCAGTGGGCTCATGGATATATGAGTAATTACCATTGTGTGGGATTGGTAGTGGACCAGATGATGGTCCAAAACCTGAAGCTTAGTCCAGACAAGCTAGAACTACTGGTAATAGATGATTCTGCAAGTTAATTGTGGGGGCAGTCATCTTGGGAGTTGGTGTTCAGTGTGTTCTTCCTCCTAAATCTCTCGGAGCGCCTTTGAATCTAGTTCTACCTTTCTATGTTCAAGTGGCCTCTGTGGCACAACGTGCCGGCTTCCAGCTTCTGCTGATAGATTAGTGATGACCAGAGCATGAAAAGATTACTTTTTGGATTGTTATTCCCAGATGAGAGGTGGGTTGAGAGTTATAGTGTGAAAAAGTAACTTTTTCACACTCTGAGTGGGAACCATCTTGGACAAATATTGCCTGATGGCTATCTACAGTTATCTGTGCACTGCTAATTTCCTGGCTAGACTATTGACATGCATTGTACATGAATCTGTCTCTAGATCAGAGTTTCTCTGTTAGGGTTGCCTGGAACTTTACGGGTTCCGTAAGAGATCATGGTTGGGGGAAAAAAAGATAATAACTTTTGAGCTGTAACTACATTAATGTTTATGCAAGGGTTACCTGAGACATGAAAATAATTTCAAGAATTCCTCGAAGGTAAAAAGGTTGAGAAAGGTTGCTCTAGATGGTTGACTATCTAGAGCTTAACTGCATCACAGCACTTCCAAAAAATAACAACCAGCTGCCAGTCTGCTTCCAAGTGCAATTCAAACTACTGAAGCTTGCCTTTAGAGCAGAGCTTCCCAAACACTGTGTTGCGACATGTTAGTGTGTCACCTGCAATGCGTAGGTGTGTCGCATGAATGTAATGGGTTGAAGGGCTGCTTCTCCTGCTGCCATGGTGGGCCAGACCCAGGTGAAGGGGCTGCTGCCACCACTGCCACCCGAGGCCAAGGAAAACCCCAGCGAGGGGCGTGGTGCCATGCCAGGCCCAAGGGGAGGGGCTGACTGTCCCACCACCACTGCCTCGTGCTGAGGAAGACCCTGACAAGGGTGGTGGTGGCGAACCAGGCTTGGGTGGAGGGGCTGCCTCCACTTATTGAATTACTTACTGAATTACTATGTCATGAAATGAGGCATGTCTAAAAAGTGTGTCATCAACCTGAAAAGTTTGGAAAGCTCTGCTTTAGAGCCTTATGTGGGTTTTCACCTAAAAGATTTCCTTCTTCCATATTGAACCTGCAGAAGGGATATTTGAGGCTTACTTCTGGGATGTTCCTGTGTTCAAGGCAGCGGTAATTAGCAAATAATCCAACGCTACTCAGTCCCTTCTTGTTTGTTTGGGGATGCAAAGTGAGAGTCTCTTTTTATTGACCCAGCACAGCCTTCTCCAATCAGGTACCCTTTGGGTGTGCTGGATTTCTTATGAGATTAGGAAAGATGTGGTAAAACATATATGGGAAGCAAAATGAAAGTGAAGACCATTCAGTGGGTGATATATTGTTCCTTTTCATTAACTGGATAAAATATACATTCTGTTTACCAAAACTGCACTTAAATCTGGTAAATTATGTTTGATACTTCCATCTTTTTTTTTCTGCCAGATACACAGTCATTCTTTGCTACTCAAGATTACTTGATTAAACTTGTTTCAATAACATTTCAGTTGGCAAATATCGTTGTACAGTCAGTTCTCCAATTGTCTATTGGTTAAATTGAAAGCTTACAGAGGAAACAGTACCCAAGTGCTTGCCATTCACTGAACAGAGATTGCCTAACATTTCTGGCATGGCAAGTTCAGTTCAGCAGGTGTTCAGGTGGTGAATGGTAAGATAGTCACAGTGACAGCCGATGATATCCTTTGAACAAACAAAAAACACAAGCACTGGCAAAGTTTCCAACTGCAGAAGGGCACCGGCAGGGAAAGTAAAGTTTACAGTTCCCTATTAAGAGACTGTGGATTTATACATGGTAATTCAGTCCATACTGATTGATGTTAGCTCACTAGCATTTTTTAAGCGTAAAGAATTTGGTAAATGCACTTCTAACAGCTCTGAGGAATTTGTGCTCTCATGAGGTCTTGATCCTAAATCTGCTTAAGCCGAGAGCGAAATACCTGTTAATTTTAGCAGACCAGAATTTTGCAAGTTTAGGTGTATTTCTGTGAGTATATGAAGATGCTTTAAGAATAAAGATAAGAGTTACTTAATGACATGTTATAATAACAATGTTATAATACTTCCATAGAAAATTGAGTTAGTCTGGCTGTTGTTGATAATGACTTCCTGGAACGGGGCAGGCTGGATATAGTTGGAAAGAGGTTGCTGGTCTGCATAGCACCTTGGCCCAATCCAGCAGGGATCTTTTCACATTCTTAAGGTAATCAATTCATACAGGAGGCTATTTATTATACTGAGTAACTAAACAATTGCATTGCTGGTTGTGGACTGTCAGGGAGTGAAATGTTCTACCAATGTGCTTATGCCTTTTCATTGATTGGAATGAATTGTTGTAAAAAGGGCTGTAATTGCTATTAGTATGAGTTGGCTATGCATCATGTTCTTCCAGAGGAAATAAATGTGTACAGTTGACTAATATCTCAATAAATGAGTTTTCTACCCCACACCCAATCTTATTAACATTTGTGGCAAGGAGCATGGGCAGACTGATTAGGGAGTTACATGGAAGGCTCCTCCCCAGTGACCCTAATGGAAATGCGTTCATTCACTCACTAACTCACTTTATTTATATGCAACCTTTTCTCCATGAAATGGGACTTTTGGTAGCTTGGAATGTAAAATAAATGCACTCTAGATAAAAACATACAGGCAGTTATCATTAAATTGTAATAAATCTGTCAATAAGATTTTTAAAAAACTAAAGTATGCATTAAAAGAAGACAGTTACAAAAAAAACCAGGACCTTATGAAAACTCCTTTCCTGAAAATGCTTCCTGAATGTTGGAAGAAAAAAGTCTTTGCTGCCAGATGGTCATGCCCAGAAGACTCAGACTCAAGGTCAGACTTAAGTCGCTTCAGTGACTCAACTCAGACTTGACTCGGCAAAAATTACACACTGACTCAACTCGACTTGAGACTTGCATATTTTTAGTGACTGAGTTGCTGCACTTGGTTCAGTAACGTAACACATTCATCCAGAAACCTTACAACTTGCTGGTCACATGACTTTCTGTCTCAAGCCCATAGTGTGGGCACATTTCTCAGAGGGAACAGCAAACGGGTTAGGCAATGGGCTTGAGGTGTGGTTGAAGTCTGCTCAGCAGCCTGTCCCCACTAAATATAGGGAGAGCTTTCAAAAACTTTTCCTAAGAGCAGAAGGCAAGACTCATACCCAGAGTGCAGGGTGCATATGTCAGAGGGAAACAGAAAATGTGTTAGGTAACGGGCTTGAAGAAGAAGGATTCTTCCTTCTAAAGCTTTTGAAGCTTCAGTAACGGGGAATAAGAAAGATCCTATCTCCCACTTCGAAACCTGCAGATGGCAAAATCACAGAAGTAGAGGGCCGACTCTACTTAAATTGTTAAAACTGACTTTATTTGACTCTGTCCAGAAATTCTGGAATACAGGCTGGAGTGCAAAGTTGGCTCCCAGACTTGAGACTTGACTCAAAAGTATCTTGCAAGGACTTGAGACTTGACTTGAAGGTAGAGACTTGAGACTTGACTTGAGACTTGGAGTAAAAGACTTAAATGCATCACTGCCCAGAAGTGACTTCCAGAGCTGGGAAGGCTCTTCCACCACTGTTGGCTCTCTACAGTTGTAAAAAATGCAGGCTTCCCTATCATTATAGCTATCAGGGAAACCAAGCAAGTTGGTAGACAAGTAAAGATGATCTATCCCTCTTCCTGTAACCTACTCGCTCACCTGCATGGATTTCTTTGTTATCTGTGGTGATCAGGCAGGTTATTAAATATGTGGATCAGAAAGTGCACATTCTAAATAAAGCAAGGTCAGAAGACAGACTACTGTACAAAAAATTCTGAATCGTGATGAAACAGAGTACACAGTCTGGAAAGGAGATATATACGTACTAAAACAAAGTATGCCTTACTCATCCCATGAATAAAAATCATAACATTGAAAGGACACTATATTTTCCTTTAAAGATGTATCACATTAATTTTTGCTGTGAAACTAATATGATCTAATACAAAAGTGGGAACTGTGTGCTCTGCCAAATGTGGTTGAACTGCAGCTCTCAGCATTCATCTTTGACTAGGACTGCTGGGAGTTGTAACCCAGCAACATCTGAAAGAGTACATGGTTCCCACCATGATCTAATAGGTAAGTATGAGCTGTGAGATTTCTGTTTCTCAGATCTCACCTCTGCCTTTACCTCATTCAGCAAGGATTGGGAACCTATCCCACAGGTGTCTCCATCTTGCTGACAAGCTTCTCCTGCTGTTTATTCTCATCAGTGAGGGGTGATAAGAGGGTATTTAAAGGAATCAAAACTTTAAGTACCCTGCAGAGATCTGAACTGCTAATTGTAGCTATGAAAGCTGTTATATGAAGCTAAGCTGTGCTTTGCAGACAGAAGAGGTATTACCTGGAACTGATCTCTACTTTGCAGGCAAAATTACTGTTGTACCTGAGCAGATGGGGGTATCAAGTAGGAACACATTCAAAGGACGGAAAATCACAGAAACCAAAGTATTTACAGGAACATATTTTGATTGAGGTTGTTATTTTCAGCTCCCAAAACCAAACTGCAGAATGCTTGGTGTAGTCCTAATGCCAAACTTAGAGGGAAAGAGTTTATGAAGACAGAATAGTTTTCAACATTGCTATAAATAAGGTAGAAAGCAATTGTTATTTATTGCCTATGAGAGCAGGGTGAAATGCAGCAGAGGTTTAAGAACATAGATTAGATTAAATGTCCAACAAAGGTTTCTAGCTGAAAGATTAAGTCATAGAAACCTATCAACAGAGTTTTAAAAGAAGACCATAGATAAACAATTGTCAGAGATTCTTGAGGTATAATGATTCCTGTCTCAGTGTGGTATGTGTGTGTGTTAAACTGGATAATCCTTGTGGTTCTTTCCAGCAGTGCAGTTCTAGGTAAACAACCCTCCTCTTTAGCTTTCCTAAAATGCCATGTCTAGTAAAATCTTTTTCAATAAACTGCACAGGACTACAGTCACGTGTCAGAATTCTTACAACTCACTGAGACAGAAGAGTTCTCTCCTAGACTGGTTCTTAATTTCTGGTTTCCTATATGCAGGGTTGTTGTTTTAATTTAGTTGACATTCCCCTCCATTTGATCTGAAGTGGTACAAACAAGAAGTAGTTTAATTTCTTTAACAGGAACTCTCTCTCTTTCTCAGATAGAATGCACCTAAATCTCATACTGGAATGTTATTGTCTCTGCCTTACAGTGTTCCACTCCCATCTTACGTAGTATACTGAGGAGATTAGCTTCAAGCCTAGTATTGTTATTATTTTCCTCCTCTTGCGGCTGACTATTTTAAATCCACTTACGCCAATTCTCTTCTCTCTTACATTGCTGTACACTAGGAGCTTTTCTTGTGAAGTAATGCCAGACCAGTATGTATGTAAGTGAAAGGAGAGTCGGAACCTATGTCTCCTGACCTTCCTTCTAAAAGGGTATCAGGTGTGATACCTCTCTAAAGAGTCTAGCTAGTAATCTCTTGGGGAGTGGGTGTGTCTGCTGAAAACATTTCCTCCCCATCTACCATTTCAATTGCACTTCACAGCACACTGAAAATTGTCAAGGATGTTAATTGTTGGCCTCTTGAACAACCTACTTTGATTCAAGCGTGCTTCCCCCAATATTTAAGAAGGTTGTTTCACCAATGGTACAGTATAATTATATAGAATAGTTTGGTTTGGCTAACATTCTTGCATTTTGTGGGTTATATTTGTGAGCCTGAAAGCAGAGGCTCTGCCTACAGACAAAATTTTAACTGTTTAATTATAGGAGCTGAGGTCTGCCTGTTCAATGTTTTAAAAGATGGTTAAGAAATGCATGAAAGAAAGAAAGAAAGAAAGAAAGAAAGAAAGAAAGAAAGAAAGAAAGAAAGAAAGAAAGAAAGAAAGAAAAGTATAAAACCAAAGCAAGCGGCATTGAGCCTGAAGTTTGAAGCAACTTCTTATAGAAATTTCTGGTGTTAAGTCTGTCTGAGAACAGCAAAGAGTTTTGTAACACCTTAGAGGCTTACACATTTAATTTGCTACAAGCTTTCATGGACTACAGCTCATTTCATGAGATGCTTCATGAAGGTGATTGCTTTCCACCCTTTGTGACTAAAGGTGGTACCTTCCATCTGAAATAGGCTGCAATCTGTGAAGGACAATGCTAAGTAAAAACTGTGAGTCTTCCAGGTCCCAAAAGACTCTTCATTGAACGTACAAGAAGTGAGTGCCTTTGGTTTTAAAAGTGAACTGTTTGAAGAAGCATGCACTTTATTCTCATTGTTCTTCCTCTGTTTTGGAGTGATGATTGATGGCTGTAATAGGATATTTGTACATTGTTATAGGAGCGTTATAGGCTCATTCTATTGGCTTGGAAAAGGAGATGTTGAAAAGTCCAAAACTGGAGAGAGTTAATTTTGTACTACAGCTACCAGAATTCCCACCCAGAGCATGGGCCATGCTGGCTGGAGGATTCTGGGAATTGTAGTCAAAAAAGTAATATTTCAGACTGCAGGAAAGGCTGTGATCCTAAAGAAAGCTGGAAGGAGAACAACCTGATCACAGTCATCTTTATTGACCGCACTGCTGCTAATATGTTCTGGGTGGGTCTGCCTTTTAAAACTGTGTGGAAACTTCCATTGGTATGAAATGTGACTGTTGGATTGTTTTGACTGGAGTTGGCCACATTAATTTTACCTTTACCTTACAAAGTAGATCTATGTGGCTGGGTCTTAGATATTGGATAGTTTTCTTTCTCTCATACAAATCTAACTGAATATTATGCTGTTCCTCAAAACAAGAAACCCAAGCCCTGAGTATGCAAGACCTGAGCAGGATGGTTAATAAAATGTGTCTTAGGGCCGCCATAGATCGAAGCTGGCTTGACAACACATAACAAAAAAGAGATTTGAGGCAATATGAGGGCAAAAAAATATCCACCCCTAAATTGTTGGTGCCATGAGGACCGAAGAAGGCCTGTAGAAACAGCCTTTGGGCTGCACTGTGGCCCAGGAACTCTGCTTTGCCCACTTCAGTCCTAAAGGTGTCTCTTTGGCATGGGGAAGCAATTTGCTGGAGACTGGATGAGGTGAACTTTGTTCTGATCCATTTGTTGTTTCTTGGCATTTGATTTTTCAGAAGCTTGAATCCAGTGTGTTCTTAGTATGCTTCACTGCACACAGTGAGACTTTTAGGCCATTTCCACACTAGACTGTTATAGCGTTATGATTCCACTTTCAACATCCTATCCGAAACTGCAAACCCCAGGATTCCATAGGATGTTGAAAGTGAAATCATAGCGCTATAACAGTCTAGTGTGGAAATGGCCTTAGTAAACATGCCTAGGATTGCAATGTTAGTTATTTGAATGGAGTACATTTAATTCAATTCAGAAAGTAATACACTTTTTCTATTGTTTTGGAAGGGGGGGGGAGAAGAAAATACTCACCATCTTTATATTTGTAGGAAAGATTGCTGGCTATGCAACAAGAGAGAGAAGCTGCTGTTCAGCGGTACAGAAACCTAGAAGAAGAGCTCCAGACCCTTCGTATTTATTACAGGTAATACAATTTGTGTTCTTAAAAATATATGAAGTGGAAAAAAATGTTTTTCTACTGCACTATTATTCATGGGAGTTTTTTAAAATGTGTGGGGAACTTACATTTCAAATTATCACATTCATTTTTTAATTCCTTGAGTTCGCTACCTTACCTTATAAAGATAAACATACTGTTTTATCTAAATAGGGTTTTTTTAAAATGCATTTGCCTTGCATATCCCAAGGGAAAAAACACAACATTGCACCAGTCTGAATTGTATAGGCCTTGCTCATACACATAAGTTTTGCAACAGCCCACCAAAGAAATGAGTGATAATATGATTGCTTGTCTTTCCCAAACTGTTCTATATTTTTGTAGGGTATATGGGAGATGGCATTTTAGCTGAATATTTCAAACTAATATGGAACTTACTAACAGGAGCTAAAATCTGACCATTTGCCTAATGGCATAACTCCAGATCTCCAACAATTAAGGTGTGGCTTCCCAAGACCTGTCATTTTCCCTGATAGGTTAGTTTGTTTATAAGCAAGTAAATTAAATTATGTTCATTTATACGTGGGTAAACTAAGAATTGTTTGAAAAGATCTTGATCTCGTTCATGAATTATTTGAGTATTACAAGATTAACATTTATTCCTATAAATCATTCTTTTTTTAGTCTTCAATGTGTTTTTTTCGAACTGTATGCAATTATATGTTAATTTGTATCTTATTGTTATAAATAAAAGGCAGACAACATTTGGTCCTTTTCTCCTGTATTATAGAGAGACTATATCCAAGGCCATTTCCACACGGGCTTAAAAAACTGGTGCAGAGCATCCTCCAGAGAGGACGTCTGCACCTGGGAGCGGACTGGGTCGGACTACTTTACATAGTTCCGGACCTCGGTCCACTCCGGAACGACGCGAAGTGGTCGTGCAGTGTGCTTTTTAAAAACCTGTTTCTTCAGGTTTTTAAAAAGCACGGAGCGCGCCACTCTGTGCCACTCCGTTCCCGCGCTCCGGTGCAGATTTGCAGGCTCGCACCAGTGCGAGCCTGCAGATCTGCCGGGGGCGGGCTTTAGGCTGGCGAGCTTCAGTGGTTGGTGGAGAGCCTCCACCAACCAGAAGCCGCCATTTTTGTCCCCGGAGCAGTGCAGAGCGGCGGCCACACACTGCTCCGGAGCAGCCTGGACCCAAGCGTTGAGCCAAGAAATCCGGTAAGTACTGGACCAGGGCGATTCCATCGCCACGTGCGGAAATGGCCCAATAGATGTATGCATGTTCACTTTCCAACCAGGCTAGACAACATTCTCAGTAGAGTAACACTGCCCAGCATTGCTGCCTACTTTCTTTTCTTAAAAAATCCTTTCCCCTCACTGCTGATGCAACTGAGAGTCTTATCACACTACACTGTTATAGTGCTATTATTCCACTTTAACTACCATGGCAACATCCCATGGCATTCTAGGATTTGCAGTTTAGGGAGGGGCATTTAGAATTCTCAGTGAGAGAGCTCTTGAACCTCACTAAACTACAAACCCTAGAATTCCACAGGAAGTTGCCATGGCAAATAAAGTGGAATAATAGTGCTATGACAGTGTAGTGTGATAAGGACCTGAGTCTTGAGCTGCTATTTAAATTTCCCATACTGCCCAGGTATGACAATACTTCTGGAGCATTCTGGGTTATGTGGCAGGTTTCAGACCCAACTGCCAAGGGCCCATGAAAACACTGCTTTTGCTGCCACCACCAAGAAGGCTCATGAAGGCCCACTCTTTAAGAGAAGGCCGATTGACATAGAAGTGGCTTAGCAAAGACATTTTATATATCTTTCAGCCTTTCATAAATGAAAACCAGGACACATTTGTGTGGCCAAGCACCATCAGAGTGGCCAAGCAACATCTGAATGTGGTTAAGATTGCAAACACTATAAATGTAGAAGAACCCATAAGCTAGACCGGTTTGCAGCAACCAAAGTAAGTTGGAGACGAAGGGGGAAAATCAGGTGAGGAAAGAGAAACTGGGACATTTTGAAAAGCAGCTGAAAAAGTAGGATGGCAGAGGATTAATTGGACTGTCCATGCCAAATCAGAACAGTTGGAGGGTATGACTTTACAAGAGATTCTTTAAACCTTGTGGTGCCAGAACTGTTGCAGCATGCAAAATCAAAGCCAGTTCATTGACAAAAGGTTTCTGCCAGAATAATCAGAGAGGGCAGCAGGCCTCCCACACACACACTTTTATCAGGTACCTGAAGATTGCTGTGGATCTCAATCTTTTCTCTGGTGAAATAATAATTAGATCAAATCCTAATTAGATAATCTAAGAATCAAAGCACATACATAACTCATAGGTTGATAAATGCTTTGACATTGTATTTAGAAAATCATGGACCATGGTCTGGCTCCTCATATCTGTCCAGGGGGAAAGTTAGAAGACTGTGTCCTGCACTGTGTTGTGAAAATGTCAGGCTTTAAACCATGTTAGTTTTTAATAATCTGACCATGTTCAAAACAGGCTCGGTATCTGTTGTTTGGGGCAAGATAAAGAATTACTCAACTGTTCCTCAGCCTTCCTGCAGGATGTCTGAATGGAGCTCACAGTCCGGTGGACAACAATTTGCAAATCTCTGCCTAAGTTATGTTTTTATCCAGATAGGAATGGGCTAACTCCTGTTGGTAATTCCCACTAGAGTAGGCACATTGAATCCATTGTGGATTGGAAAGTCAACATGTAGGTAAATCCCATTGATTAATGGGTCTACTCTTGTTTGGACTCAGTACAATTCAAGCCAATGTATTTAAATTGGATATTTGTTTTTTCAGAAAAGGTTGCTGCATATTATTTTTCAAAACTATTTTAATTTAAAATAGAGAAAGTAAGGATGGTAGAATGTGAAAAAGAAGTGTATCTTGGTCCCCTGAGCCAAGAAAAAGTTGGCTGCAAATGAAGACAGGCAAGTTTCTTCTTTGTATTGTGATTCAGGAAAGGGTACCATGCTTCCTGATTCCTGAAATAGTACTTTGCATAACAGTTAGACGTTACAGTTTTGTCAGTTTAACTATTCTAATTTTCTAACCACTGTATTCCCTAGGTGATGATTAATGCAAATCATAAAAACCTGGAAGATGTGCAAAGGCTGTATTAGAATAATCCGTCCTCCTATAAACAAAACAAAAAGTACACCAGATTGCATCCTGAGAGTCTTCCTGTCATTACGATCTACAATACACAACTATATTGTATCTTTAATTTTTAAAAGTGGTTTCATTATTCTCAATAGAATTTAAGGCTGCTATGATTAAATGCTGGACTCTTGATATGATACATTTCAGATTTAATTGGATTTAGAATCATGAGTCCAGCTCTCTGCTCAAGGCAGGGTCTCCAGCTAAAACATCCCCAGCAGGTAGTTGTCCAGCCTCTTTCTGAAGATGGCCAGAGGAGGAGACCTCCCACCACCTCTCTAGGCAGTTGGTTCCATTGCTAATCTGCTTTCATTGTCAAAAAGTTCCATTTAATGTTCAATCAAAATCTACCCTCCTGTAACTTCAGACCATTAGACCTGGTCCTACCCTCCATGGCAGCAGAAAACAGGCCTCCCCACCCACCACTCACCCCATGACAGACCTTGAGGTATTTAAAGAGTGCAATCATGTCACTCCTCAGCCTTCTCTTCACCAAGCTGGACATGCCCAGCTAGTTCAACTTTTCCTCCATACTTCTTATCACCCTTGTCACCTGCTTCAGCTTGTCTATATCCTTCCTAAAATAAGGTGCCCAGAACTAAATGCAGTGCTCCAGATGAGGCCTAACCAGCACCATTACCTGATACCTAGACTTATCTAGTCTCATTTGTCCTTAATTATTTTGCTGGGCTACATACCTTATCATCTTTTTTTGCAGAGGCTCCCTCCATCTGCAGTCCCCCACAATATTTCCATGATGTTCTGAACTTCCCATAAGGGGGCACAAAATCCTAAAAAAGAAGTTGTAATACCACTCAGTATCTCTATGTTTCACAACCTGTAATTTTCACCGCCTGTAATTATTTTTACTAAGAGCCAACATGACATAGTGGTTTGAACGTTGGACTGTGACTTTGGAGACCAGGGTTCGATTCCCCCCAGCCATCAAACCCCACTGGGTGACCTTGGGCACACCACACACACTCAGGCCCCAGAAAATCCTGCGATAGGTTTTGCCTTAGGGTCGCCATAAGTTAGAAACAACTTGAAGGCACAAAACAACAACAATAAATTGAGTTTTATGAGTTCAATCCCAAACAGGGTGTTTACATAGGCTAAACTCCTCTCTGATGCTTCACTTAAACAAATGTTTTTTTTTCACCATGCACTTTACTCTGTTTGTCTGTTCTTGGATGTACTCATCACCTCCCAATTAATTTTGACTTATTCTTATTGACTGCCATTACGATCTAATTTTCATCACCATGATACATGTTTTGCATTTCTGTTACATTTCCCATGCCTTGCTGCTGCTGCTTTGCGTATAAATGTCTGCCCAGTGGGCTGCCATGCTTCTGATGAAGTGGGCTGCAGTCCATGGAGACTTAAAAGAATGCAACTTATTAGTGTTTAAGGTTTCACAAGAGATTTTATTGTTTTTGCTGCAGCAGGTTAGCACAGCTGTTCCCCTGGAAATTTCAACAAGGAAGAGAACATGACAGAGTTGATTTCTGCAAGTAGAATATCATTTTTCATATCCCAACCCAGTGTCATCCAAGAGATCAGTAGAGAGCATGGCCACCATGTTTGCTGGGGTGATGGGAGTTGTAGTAAAAAAAAAATCTAGAAAAGACTAGGCTGGGAAAAGCTGCAAATGATCTGTCCGTCTAACTTTTGCTTGTTATCACTTGTACAGTAGTAAATACTTATGGGGATTCAATTAAATTTAAAACAAATTAGCATGTTTTGAAGTTCTAATTGCATGTCCATTTTCTAAAATAGAAGTAGCAGCTGCATTGCAAAACTATGCTGTATAAAGTATATATGTATGCATGTATGTATTGGGAACTTATAGTTAGAGTAAGGAAATGTCCATCATTATAATTGGCTGTACATATGTGATTTAAAATGCTTGGGATCTCCAGAGGACATAGTGCTCCATTTATTCTCAATAGCCCCAGCAATTGGAGTTTAAGGGCAAGTTTTTTTTCACCTTTAGCCCTAGCTGTAAAGAAATAATAGTACCCACAGCTTTCTCTATATCCGTAGAACTGTTCAGGGTGAGGCTTCTTAAATTTTCCAAAGAATATAAAAGACAGTCTATAAGAGGGCTCTTTCTTATTCAGTAACTTTGGCCAATGTCATGCCTTTAAAATGAGGCTTGATAAACAGGTTAGCTTATCTGATTGATAACTTTCCAGACAGAGGCCTTCCCAGGCCTATAGATGCCAGGAGTAATCATTTAACAGTCTAATATATCCTACTTCCTCCTTTCCCATTTCACCTTTTAGTCTCTTTTAGATTCTCCTATCTTCGCTGATTTAACATGTGACAGGTAACTTCCTCTTATGGGATATTATGGGATGTAGCTTCTAACTCTTTCCTTTTCTGTACAGCCAACTTCTCCTTCTTTTTTCTTCTGTGAAGCGTACGGTAAGGCCAAAGTTCTATAGATACCTGCCCTAAACATCTGGCCTCACTGTGATAAATTTGTATGCATCTGTCTGCTTTACTGAATTGTGTGACAGTGGCTCTAATGGCCAAATGTAACAGTGGTATGTCTTTAGAGCCTGAATGGCTAAACATAACATGTTGCATGAGTAAACTGCTTTAAAATGGTGCCTAAAGCTGCCAGTTTTATTTTGAGGAGACAAACAGTTCTGTGACCCCATGCTCCCAGTCCAAGTTGGGGCAAGGTGCCAGTTTCTCACTCGAATTCTTCACCCCCAGCTAGTATTTTCCCCAAAGATGTGGTTCAATATTTGACACTAATATTCCAAATTAAGTGGAAAAATATCAGAAGTAAAACAGCAAAAGGATCTTGTGAGACAGTAAAGATAAATGTTAGTTCTTAAGGAGCCCTGACTCTGTGTGTGCTTCCATCACAAACAGCTCCTGGCAAAGGGTGGGGAGACCTGTTTCACCTAGGGGCCAAATCCCGATTTGGGAAGATCTCTTGGGCTGCATTCCAACTGTTTGCAGGGCTAAGGACCTGAGGCAGACCCAGGAACAGAGTAAACATGATCAAAGCAAAGTAGGTAGGGCTAGGCCTAATTCCTCCCTCCTTGGATGTTTCACCACCAAGCATGCAAAGTGTAGCGCAATTCTGGCCATCTCTGCTTAGGAGTACCCCCTATTGCAACACATTTTAGGCATATAAAGTTAGTACAAGTTTCCACAACTTTTTTCCATCCTGGCCATTCTCATTCCATCTGATTAAAAAAAACTCATCTACAAAATAATTTCAAAGAGGGAGAACATTTCTTAGAAAATATAGTGGGTAAGATTGAGAATTCTTGTGTTTATCTTACTTATTAGGGAACTGAAGGGTGTATTTGAATGTCCTGTTTTCCCTTGTACAATTTTTCAGTTACAGCCAACAGACTCTGAAAGTTTTCCACACTTCAATTAAAATCGAAGAGAAGACATCATTAGCTAGAATCTGGTTAATGAGTTATACTGGTTTAGCTCCCGCTTATGCCAGGATATGTACTTTTTGGAGACACTGTAGAAGGAGATTTCAGGTACCTCCTTGAGCAACTGCCCTAGCTGTATAGCAGGAGTTGGGGGCTTCCATCCCCCAGCCCCATCTGCTGTGAGGGTTCATCCAGGCACATTTCATTTGCCCCTGAACACCCAGGAAAGAAAGAACTTCCTACAGAGGTTATTCACCAAGTGCTCAAGGACAGCCAGAATATGCCACAACCAATCAGTGGCTGGGGATGGAGCTCTACCTAGGAGCCCTCTAAGTGGTGTTGCTTATCCAGGGAGGAAACAGGAAAGAGGGAACAGCTTTTACCCCTAGACAATGATATAGGTACACTGGAGGAGACTTACCCTGTGAAAGTGGATCTTAATGGATCTCAGCTGTAGGATAACTCCATCCACAGGACTTTTTCAGATGAGGAGGTGTGGGCAGCCAGAGACGCTAAAGAGTACTGAAAAGAAGTGTAATAGAAAGAAGAGGAGTGACAATGTATCCTCAGTCACCTTGCAATGTTA
Organism: Cyclura pinguis; assembly: GCA_030412105.1. Taxonomy (NCBI): domain Eukaryota; kingdom Metazoa; phylum Chordata; class Lepidosauria; order Squamata; family Iguanidae; genus Cyclura; species Cyclura pinguis. The sequence goes on from CM059599.1 coordinate 345,209,494, forward strand.
CAGTAAGCCCAAAAATATCATCGCAAGAAATTCTAAAAAGCCCTGAGAAAGAGACAGAGAAATGGAAGCCTTTTTAATGAGGAAAGAAAACCTTTGGGAAACAGAAGAACAAGTTTTGACCAAACTCTTTCCTGAAGTTGCATGCAACATTGCTTTTCCTCATACCAGGTTTAGGATTAGCTGTTTTGTGAACATACACAGCAAACATACAAATTAATTTACAGTTGCCCCTCTAAGTTGTAACATTTGGGAGACTCTGGAAAAAGCAAGAGCCACAACCCATGCTGAGCCAAAATTCCTTAAAAGACACTTTTCTGAGAAAAACTCTGGGATTTTCCTTTTTTTATTCTTTTAGAAATAGCAGGACACTTGTGGAATATTTTCAAAATTCCTTCTGCCATTTTTTGTGGCTGCTTCCTCATCACTATCACCATTCCCCAGAAGGACATAGTAGAAGGCACAGATTGTGGAGAATGAACAATTGTGGTCAGGCCTTTTGAGGGTGGGGTGGGGATATGAGATATTTTGGGAAGTTGTAATCGCTAGTAAAGTGGGATAAAATACAGTAATTTCATTAATAAAAATCTTGTTTTGTTGTGTGCCTTCAAGTTGTTTTTGACTTATGGTGACCCCAAGGTGAACCTATCATGGAATTTTTCTGGGGCTGAAAGTGTGTGATGGACACCCAGTGGGTTTCCATGGCCAAGTGGGAAATCAAACCCTGGTCTCCAAGGTTGTAGTCCAGTGCTCAAACTACTATGCGATGCTGGCTCTCAATAAAAATCTGAAACCCTATGAAATTGATGGGGTTGCCATATATCAACAGATTATTTAGAGGTACACACACAAACACAAAAGAGCTCCTCCTGCCACATGGTGCTCTTCTTAGAAATGATACCTGCTAAGGGCTATGCCATGCCACATTCATACTGCTCAAATAATTCACGGATTAACTTCGCAGATTCGCAGATACAGATTACTAATGTTTTGGAGCCTGAGTGATTGTGGAAAACCTGTAACACAGTATGTTAATCTGTCAGGCTTTTTTGATAATTAAATATTTTTAAGTTTTTTTCTGTCAAGAAGAGATTTTTGCTTACCTGATCTGTGTAACCCAAAGTAATATACTTCCTTTAATCTCTGTGTATAAAAGAACTCAATCTAATGAAACTTGATACAGCACAATATATATGTAACAAAGAAAAGTAAGGAAATGTCAAATGTATTGTTTCTACTTCTTTATTTTTTTTAAAAAAACCTACTGTCCACAGATGATGCCCTTTTATGATTTTCAGTTTTCAGTGGCGTTCTAATCCTGGGAAAAAAGTTAGTCTGAAGTCTTTACAATCTTACATTCTATTCATTTTATCAATATTCTTCAACTAGATCTCTCACTTTACATTGTTTCTGTGCAAGGTGCATACTAAAATATACTTGAAGTTCCATGTCTGCAAAAAGTATCAGAAATGAAGAAGATACCCAGTGTTTCTTTTGGTCCCTGAAGACAAGAAAATATTCTTTGGTATGAGTAAAATTAAAAACTGTGATGGGGGGGATGAAATCATCCAACAGCAGTTTTGAGACTAAATGTTTTATTTTAGCATGAGCTTTCATGGATATGACTCTTCTTCTTCAGATATACTGAAGGCATGATGAAAATTTCAGAAGGTGTTTTTTGATAATAACTTGCACCCCCCACCAAAAAAAACCCCTTACCTGTATAAAAGCTTGCAAACATTCAGAAATTTGTTGATAAATGGGATGAGAAGAACCTGTATGCCATAAAGTTAGAGAAGCTGAATTAGAGTGGCCAGATGTTTTTTTCTGCCAGGCTACTCATTTTTAACAGTAGTAGCAGTATGGTCTTTTCCATGCTGGAAATTGTTGTTGTAGTGTGTCTTCAAGCCATTTCAGATCCTAAGGCAAACCTATCACAGGGTGTTTTTGGCAAGATATGTTCGGTGGGGGTGCCTTTGTCTTCTTTTGAGGCTGAGAAAATGTGGTTTGCCTAAGGTCATCCAATGGGTTTCCACGACCGAGCAGGGCTTTGAACCCTGATGTCCAGAGTCATAATAAGAGTGATACCTATTAAAAATATTCATAATATGGTTAAATGGGAATTTCACAAGTGCCTTCACAAAAATTTGAGATTAGAATAAAAACTGAATGCAGGAGAAAGGCATGCAGAGTGATAATTCTGACTTATTATAGGGTTTTGAGCACTTATTTTACTGTTAGATTGGTTAATTATAAAATTAGAAATTCAAAGAGTAATAAAGGATTCCTAGCCCAGTGCTTCCACTGTAATTGCTAATGGAGAGTTTGGAAATCATTTATAGAAGAGAATCAACAGGAAAGGGTGCAACCCTTCCCAAGCCCATTAATTTTTACTTGCAGAAGAATGCAGGAACTATGTTAGATCATATTAAAGGCCTGTCTGTCCCTGCATTCTGTTATCAGAGTTGCCAGCCAGATGCCATACGGGCAGCTACTTATGACACTGTTCATATGACACAGCACATGTGAATTTGTGTAATGCCCTTTTAAAGCCATCCAGCCTGACGCAAATGCTTCGAAACACTTTTAAATTGTCTCTTGTCCCCAGAAGGGATCCAGAACAAGTTAGCCAGCCTAGAGCAAAATGATGATTGGAAGGAGCATTTGTAGAGGACAATTGGTAGCGACTGGAGGAGTTAAGTACTCCTTGCTTCTGCCAGTTCTCCATTACAGTTTCCTGCATTTCCAGACTTTTGGCAACACTATTTTTCAGGCAGCAATCCTGTATGAGCTTACCTGGGAATAAGTCCGATTGAACTCAGTGGGACTTACTTCTCAGTAGACATGCATAGGATTGTGCTGAAAGGTACCTTAGAAGTTGTAGGGCCAATGTCCTTGTCAAACAGGAAGTAGTCAGAAATCACTTCCTGTTTACTTCTTATTGTTTTAAAGGCCTACCCTGAGTGTAAAATGGCTCAGAGGACCCCAAAACCTGACAAAGGTGTCCTAGTGCCCAGTAACATATGGGAACAAAAAAACTGACCTCTGGGCAGTCATGGGGGGCACAAAAAAACATACAACCCTCTAGCCACACTTTGCACATCTCTGGTTTTCATTTTGGCTCCATAGGAAAGTGGAGATATGATTAGTTGGCCATCAGAATCACACAAGTATGTCGTATTACACTTGAAAATGTTATTGTAATTGATCCCCTTTTTGGAATTATTGTTGGAACACTTCACAAGAATGTTTTCAACACAGGAGCCATCATTACTTCTATAAACAGAGTTTTTAAAAAGCTAAGGTTAAATAATGATAATTTCAGTGGAAATAATGTCAATCTTCAATCACCATTTCTTTTTTTCAAGAGGTTTTTCTTTATATTCTCAGCTTCAGCCTTTTCCGTTTTCAATGTCTCTGTAGTTAGCTGGGTATTGAATTCACATTTGTATTACATTCAGTTCCAATCATTCTGTCCAGACTTTGCAACAAGCTGTTCTGTGATTCTTGATATATATGTAAAAAAAGAATAACTATGAAAAATCCAAAATCATCACCAAAATTCCTTCTGAAACTCAAATACAAGTCAGATATTTTCAAGATTCTGTGGTTTTCCATTACATGCATTACATTTCAGCAGAACTGTTGGTCAAAAGCATTATATGACAAAGGAAAAGTGCACTTTTGCCTTGGCAGCATTTTTCTCTGAAGAGCAAATACTATATGAAATATGAATCCATAATATGTACCATTCATTAAAATTAATACAGTATAGAAGTCCATCACGTAGAAAACAACAAGAGGTTCTAAGGACTGTTAGCAAAAAAAAAAAAGAAGGCCCTAAAACATATTTAATAAGCACAAACTATTGAGTGGTTAGCAGATTTTGTACAAAATTTTGTATACATTTTATAAAGATTTTATATATAATTACCATCAATGTGATTAAAGATATAAATTTTAAGATTCTTTTAAGTAATATGCCCAATTAGTAAACTGCTATCTATAAAAGAGAATAACTATTTTTGGTTTCTCCATCCCAGTATTTCAGGAATCTGTTTTTAAGTATATGTTGAAACCTCAGATTATTCATATTCGTTTTCTGTGCTGTTCACTTACTTTCATCAGGGGGGGAAAAAAGCTCCTTCATGTTCTTTAGTCTGTTGTTTGGGAGGATAATAGTAAGAAAGAGGAGCAGTGCTTAGAAGCAGACTAGTGTGAAGTCACAATAGGATGCCCACTGTTACCAGATAGAATGTAACAATGGTATCTCAAAAGCTCATCTGTGTTTAACCACTAGTGGTATTAAAGCTAATGATGTTGTGGATAATACAAGTAATCTTATCAGATCTTTAGGTTTCCAGGGCGGAGCTCACTGACCTCAGGTTTTTATTGAATGGCCTCTCTAAGATGTTATGTTTCACAGGATTTTTGTGACCTTAGCCAGATTTGCAAAATTATAAAGAAGAAAGCATTTGTTCCATACATGGCTTCTTACGGATGGTACACAGAAACTGGAGTGATGGAGGGACATAAGAATTAGCAGGAAATCCACATCTGGATTTTCACATCTGACAGAAAATACATGTAGGTTTCACACCCTGTATATTTGTGATGTTTTACTGACCAAGCACTAGCCAATTATGGCTTCCTGCTGCCTGCACTTGCAGCGGTGGTGGATAAGATCAAGACAAGATGATTCACATGCAAATTTCATGCTCATTCCTACACATAATTGGCCTTTGTGTAAGAATTTATGTGATACAGCTATAAGTAGCTTGTGGACTAGCTTCAGAATATGGTGGCTGTCACTGTTGTGCTTTCAAGTCATTGTGATTTATGGTGACTCTAAGACAAACATATCACTTTTTTTTTTTTGCAAGATTTATTCAGAAGCACTTTGGCATTGCCTTCCTTTGAGGATGAGAGGGTAAGCTGCCCAAGGTCACCCAATGGATTTCCATGGACAAGTGAGAATTTGAACCCTGGTCTTCCAAAGTCTTAGTCTAGCAGTCAAATCACAACATCCTTCTGGCATTTACACACCACACTGACTCTCACATATGGTGGCAACACAGTGGAAATCTGGAAAAGAATATTCTTGAAACACCTCATTCCATTAACTAAAGGTGAAATTGTTTTGTAAAGTTGCATAAGAACATAAAAAGAGCCGTATTGGCTGAGACCAAAGGCCTATCTAGTCTAGTTTTCTGTTTAGGCAGTAGCCAATCAATTGCCTAGTGGGAGCCTGAACTGGAAGTGCAACCTTCCTATTTTTGCTCCTCAGCTATTGATAAAGCAAGGTGTACTGCCTTGGATGTTTCAGGTGATATGTGACCATCTTAACTAGTAGCTATGGATGGGCCTGTCATCCATTAATTTATCCAATCCCATTTAAAACCATCCAAGTTGGCAGCTATCCTGTGGCAGTAAGTTCCATCATTTAGCTATGTTCACCCTTAACAGGGTGGAGATAGCAAAGTAGTGAACTGACTGCCGATCTCAAAACCCTGTCAGCTCAGGCCAACAAGGGCAAGAAGCAGGCATTTTATCACCCTTGAAACAAATGGAGTGGATTTAATTGAAACAGTTCCAAGTTGGCATAACTGAAGGACCCAATTCCAAGGCCTCTTGAGGGAACACAAATCCTACAAAGCTACCTCCAAATCTTCCATTTCGGGGGGCTTGCCAGTGGCAAGAACTAGAGCTTTGGGAAGTTACTTTTTAGCCTCAGAATCCCTTAGCCAGCATGATTACTGACCTTGATGGCTGGGGAATTCTGGGAGTTGTCCAAGAAACACCACTTAGTTTTATGTCCATCTAGAACACCACTTAGTTTTATGTTCATTAGTGTACAGGGAGTTTCTAGGTAGATACACCCATCCTGTTGCCAGAGGAGCTTGTCTTCCCTGTCCTAACCCCTGCTAGACTGTAAGATTCAGGATTGCTGCCTTCTCTTTGCATTCTGATCCATTCTATAACACATACATAATAGAACACCTGATCCTGAACACATATACTTAGAAGATGTTCCACAGAAATCAATTGGAGGTGTTTCATGGTAAATGAATTTTTCATGCTAAATTTGTTGTTCAAGTACTGTATCTCAGAACCATTAGACAACAACAAATTATGGAAGTCTGCTGGATATTGTGAAAATCCAGGAAGAGTACCTTGGAAACTTCTTTATATAAATTAGGAGTAAGTCCCCCAGTTGGCCTTGCTTCTGGTTAGTTATGTATTCAAGTTCACAGTTTACAGTTGAAAAACGAAAAGATGCTTCGTTGTGATGAAGAAGAGTTCATCATGTAAATGTTAAAGTGTTAAAATTGCATGAAAAGTATGTTATCAATACAAATGGGAAAACAGTTTTTCAAGAAACTAGGTATTTTAGTCTATAAAATAATTTTCTTCATTTAAGTACAAATCCTACAAATTTGGGAAAAGGAGGCAAAAATCAACAAGCACAGAATTTGTGGAGAAGTTTTTGCCTTTGTTCCTCGCTGAATAATGTTCTGAGAATTCTGGCCACAAATGTAAAATGTGTTTATCTTTGTATGTACACTTAGGGTCATGGTTGTAAACACACTTGCTAGCAAGTTAGTTTAGTTCTATTCATTTAATTATTCAGCTAAGCTTACTTTGATACTTAGCAACAGGCTGCAAGTCCCCTAGGTAATTCATTACTGTTGTTTAGGTGTTTCTCACAGTAGGCTCCCTCAGTTTGTATGTAGTGAACTCTCAAAGTAGTTTTTAAACTCCAAGAAACATAAACTTGGAGGTTTAACTGAGAAATAACAAAATGCAACCTGGGTCCGGTATGTAGCCATATGCTATTTTTTTTCCTTACTCCCAGAAACACGTTTTTCAGAGAATTTGCTTTTTGTCTTACCCCTTTGTAAAGTATGTGGATGTGTTTTAACTGCCTCAAAATTCTCCCAACCTGTCATGGCCGACTGCTAGTGAATATACAAATAAAAGAAACTGCCTTAAAATAACATGAGCATTCTGACATATGCCCACAGAAGCCAAGCAAGTCAGAGCGATCCCATTAGCTCAGTGTGATCCCATTAGCTGAATTGTTCAGCCTCCTTCCTTTCATCTAAGGAACAGTTCTCACATTCCATTTGTCAGTACTTGATGAGGCAGGCTGCTGAAATTCTTTTGAATAGCATAGTCACTCACTATAGTATGTTTAAACTCTTCCCCTCATTTCTCCCTTTTAAGGCCATCTTTAGTATGCCTTAAATCTAAATGTGATAAACTGATGTTACACTCAGATCTGAATGATGTTTTATCATTTAATTTGTGACTGGGATTCTATGAGTGTTCCAACACTACTGCATACACCTCTTAACAATCTCATGAGTTGTCTCGGTTTGACAAAGGACTTCTTTCATCCCAAAACATAACTTGGTTTAGCAATTGTGCTACTGAGTCTGCACTTTAGATTCTCCTTTTTTCCCTCCTCAGAATGATGTTCTGATAATTATTCATTTTCCCTTGAAAATGCAGAGTGTGTTGGGAGGCTAAGCAGCTTACTTTAAAAGTTCATGGCCCAGTCGCAATTCTTCCTGAATACTGAATCTCATCGTCCTCTTCTTGAATTCCTTGTTTCCCTGCAGCATGAGAAAAATACACCACAATCAGTGGAAATCTCTGCATCATTTCAGTTGTGGTATATGTGCCACCAAAGTGTGGACAGTGGACATGTTTGTTTAATGTCAAATTTAATGCCTAGTTAAAATATGTATTTCTAGACTTAATAGCTAGTCAGCTACACAGAAAAAATGTATTGTCCCTTTTTTTGTAATGATTATAATTGATATTTTTACCCATTCAGTAGGAAATCAGGTGATTTTTGTTTTGTTTTACCTTCAGGAACTCGGAATTCTTTTCTTCTTTGTCCTTCTCACCTTTTTACTTTGAAAAGATCCATTGTTGGTTCCTTAAGATAGAACTGAACTTTTTGTACACTGGCAAAACCACCTCTGAATATTCCTTGCCTAAGAAAACCCTGTGAAGCACATACACATACATTTCTGAAAGCGTTTGAGTCTGGTAGATGTACAGAGATGAGCAACTGCAGGAGTTGAAAGACAGTATTGGTCCAACATAAGTTTCTGGAGAGTTGTACCCCAGATTCTGATAGACTGAAAACTTTATCCCTAAATTGCACCTCAAAGCTTCAAAGGATTATTGCTGGCTATTTCATCAAATTTTAGGTATTTGATGCTTTGGGAGGCAAACATTAATTAGTCCTGGATGAGACAAGTAGGTGCTTCTTGGACATCTCCTTTCTTAAATGGACCAAGTCCAAGGAGACTAGTCAACACAATACCTTTGGTGATTGCTTCTAAGTTTCTGCTATCACATCAGCAGAGTAGGAATCCTATATGCTTCGAAGTAGGCAACATAAAATTTGCCAACTTTATTGAAAATATATATTTTTTAATAAAACAGCTGAGTGCCAACCAGAATACAGTCCCAAATAGAATGATGGTTAACTTTGGGTAACATCTCAAAATGCAATGCCAACTGTTCCTCAGAAAAATGACTTTCCCATTTTGAAATTAGCAAATATAAGTATCATGGTGTCTCATAGTATTATTCAGGTTGGAAAATGAAAGCGTAGCACTCTTGTTAACAAATTGTCCTTTTCACTATAGGAATTCTTAGGGAAAAATGTCTTTCAGTGTGTTACTCTTGACACCATCTGTTGTTTTAATGAATCAATTTAAACAATATAAACAGTTTTAAGGGCTAATGGAACCAAACATAATTAACACAAAGGAAATAAGTTGTAATGCAGTTCAAGTTGTTATAATTATTTATTCACTGTAAAAGTCAACTTGATAAAAGGTGACTTTTTCAAAGCTCTCTCCTCTAGGGGCATCCTATGTATTTCTGAATCATGCTTTTGTCTTCCTAGCAGCCTAACCTTTATAACAGCTTTTAGTGCAAGTTATTACAATTCTTTTTGCATAAAATGGGTCATTTGAAGTTCATCTGTAGGTGGAGCAGGCAAGGTGGATTGGGGGACGGTTCTAATAGATCCATTTCAATAATTAAGTCATTTTTTTCCCCTCAAGAAAACCTGTAAGTCAGGTTTAGCAAGGTGGGAACTGTTTTCATGGCTGTTATCTTTGTCAAGAGAAATATTATGAAAATAAGGAATTACAGTGCATATTTTAACTCTTGATTAAAAGGAAGAATTGTACTAAGTGATCTCTCATGTGTGATTTTTGTGTGTGTGTGTGTGTGTGTGCACGCGCGTGTGCGGGTGTATGTGATAACATATAGTAGCAGCAATATATTTTTGCATGGTACCCATTAATTCATATACTTTAACATACACTTTTTAATATATGTGCAAATTTGAGTGAATAGTCTCTTTTTTAAACTCACATTTTTCAGTTGATTTTGAAACACCCGTTCTATTCTTGCCTCAGAGTTTCTCCCAAGAAATTTTTCACTCTAAGAGTCATAATTATCCCTATGAATTGAGGGGCTGGTGGGGTTCGTGTTGGAGGGTCAGGTGTTGCTTTTAAGTAGAATATCAGTAATTGCTGTTATTGTGTAGAATTCCAGATTTATTTCATTCTGTGCTACCAAAGAGGATTGGGAAAAAAAGGAAAACTAAGAAGTCACACAGGAAGGGATAGTTTGTGAGTTGTTGTTTTTTTCCCCAGAGTTGTTTTTATTTGTTCAAGAATCGCTCTTTTCTAAGTAACGGGGAAACACAGTGACCTGTGCTGCTTCTCTGTTTCCCTGCCATGGAGTTACTTTTTTTTTTTTTTTTTTTTGAGGTTAGTGTAACTGTAGATGTACTTTGCCTCAGAAACATTTGCTAGTATTGAGTTGCTCAGATTTCTTTGATAAAGATGCAGAGATGGCAAGTAAAACAGAAAGAGGATCATCTTTATCGTTGTGGGTGGGGAGAGATTTTAAATGAGAAAGGCATTTTAAACGAAGATGATTGAAAAGGGGCATAATGGAGTTGTATAAAAATGCAGTGCATGACAGCCAATGTGAAATAGTGGTCTGGGTGTTAGACTAGGACTCTGGGAGACCACAGTTCATATCCATATTCAGTGATGGAGACACATTTCCTCTCAGTCTGAGAGGAAGGCAATGACAAACTTAGAAGAAATCTTATCAAAAAAACTCAGTCACAGGGCTACCATAAGTCAGAGCTCTCTTGAAGATACCTATCAACAATATCAATTAGATGTTAAGTGGAGAAAACACAATCTAAAAGCTCAGTGTCACACTCTACTCTGAAAGATGGCTAATTTCAGGTGACAAAAGCTAGTACTTTTTCTCACAACACATGAACTGCTGATATGGCGGTCACCTTTACCAAAAACATGATTTTAACCATTATTAGATAAATACATAAATGGTAGGTGCAAGCTGTGTTTCCAAAAATTGATGCCTTATTTGTGAATGTCCTGTTCTGTTTTTCCACTGTGACTAGAAGTAGGAATCAAGGTGCACAATCACTGTAATAGCATTTCTCCTTTTTTGAAAGAATCACACAATGTTTTGCTGTCTGAGATAAATCTGTTATGCTGCTGGATGTGGCTGTTACCAGTGCTGTGGTACCTAGGAAGCCTAACAGCTCCCGCTACCACTATGCTTTATCCTGTCCATCAGTTGTGCAAACTGTATGTTTGTTTAATGTACGTAAGTTCTATTTTTCTCCAATTCATCAGGTAATATTGCATCAGTTTTTCTCAACCTAATCTATTTCATAGCATTGTTGGGATGCTAAAATGGGGGGAAATCTAGGTTATGAGTGAACTAAATAAACTAAAGATATTTGTATAGTTTTTAAACATTTTAAACTCAGTGTGACAATACTAATAAGGTCTATTATCTCCAGATTTCTTGGGGTGGAGGGGATTGAGTATGAAAAGGTGGCTTACTACAGCCCTGCGATGTTATCCACTGTTAATATTGCAGCTGAATGTTGGAGCTGAAGCTGGTTTGGATTTTCAGTCCAGTATTGCCAATTGCAAGTTCGGAATGTCTCTCTGATTGGAGCAGAGTTCCAAAAGTCTAAGACCTGTCAACCCAAATCCTGTGCTTAATTGCACCAAGAAGCTTTGATAGCTTGCTTGGAAATGCATGATGGTTTTTACATGTTTAAGAGTGTCAGCTGGCATCCTTTTCATTATTACAGCATTCTAAGCCTGACTTCAACATTGTAAAATTTTGACATTTATAGTTGCTACATCATTGCAACGACTAAAAGTGCTCCCAAAATCCAACTATATAAGCCAGTCGGCTGGATAGATTTCTGAGGTGCTGGGAAGCAGGGCAATGAAGGAAGAAGCATCCAGTGGTCTCCAAAATGCCTCACCGTTGAAGCAACATCTCCTAGTGCAGGATCTCAGCCATCCACCAGCATCCAGTGGTAGCTATGATTTGTTGTGGACCCTGCTGCAAAATAGATCCCCCTCTCCAGGTTTCAAAATTAGTCTAAATATATACCTGTATCCATGGTGTAGTGGTTTGAGTGTTGGACTATGTCTTTGGAGTCCAGGTTTCAAATTCCCACTTGGCCATTGAAACCCCCTGGTGACCTTAGGTGAGTCACACTTTCTCAGCCTCAGAAAAAGGCAAAAGCAAACCCATCTGACAAATCTTGAGAAGGAAAGCCCATGATAGGGCCACCATAAGTCAGAAACAATTTGAAAGCATACAACAACAATCCGTTATTATCACTGATGTACTGTATTTCATAGTCAATTCTTACTCCAAAGTACACATTGGTGATACCTTTATTACGCCAACCAGGAGGCACAGAAGAATTACCCTAGCATTCAAAACTCACAAGCTTTTTCATCAGGTGAAAAAAGTACAAAGTTCATGCAGGGGCAGGGTTATGTTATTGTTGTTGTGGGTTGCTTGTTGTTTGTTTCGGTGTCATTTCAGTGTTTGTTTCAGAGGCATTTTGGAGAGCACTGGATGTTTCTTCCTTCATTGCCCTACCCTCCAGCACCTCAGAAATCTATCCAGCTGATTGGCTTATGTAGTTGGATTTTGGGAGCACTTTTAGTCATTGCAATGATGTAGAACTGGTGGGTTGCATGTTGTTTGTTTCAGTGTCAGAGTATGTAGCAGACAAGAAGTTTAGGCCCCACCTTCCCCCACACACACACTAAAAGAAAGACAGAACTGACAAGAACAAAGGCAGTAAAAGAAGGCCATAACATGCCAACTTTCCATGGCTGTCCTAAAGTGTGCTCCTTTGAGATCGGCTTTGTTCCCGATCATAGGAAGCGAACATCTCCTATGTTGGCACAGTTCAGCAGTCCTTTCAGGAAGATGCCATACTTTGAGTTCTGAGGAAATATTTGGTTGGTGTGACAGCCAACCGTGCCAATAAAACCAGTTAAGGTTGCTTTACCTTCTTCTTGAGAATCAAGTTCCTTTATAAGATGATGGATAGTCATTCTTCTCAGATGGGGACAGCAATTCTTATTGCTCTTGCTAAAATGAAATCATTGACTTTTTGCAATTCAGCAATCTATTTCTCAGTATTGGCATTCTTTATTCTTTTTACAACATGACTACTATGAATATTTCCTACTTCCTGTTTCCTAGGACTGCTGAGAAAAATTGTTATGTATTTACGAAACTCTATCAAATTGTACAGCTTTCTCTCTCAAGCTACCTTGTATCTTACCTGACTGAGAGAACAGAAGAACCCCAAAAGGGACCTTGTTTTTGTTCCCCTTTTTGGCCCAAGAACAATATTACACTAATAAAGATTTTTGAAAGCAAAACTCAGTAAGTCTTTGCCAGACTCTGAGACCAAGCATCATGGCACGAACCTCCACAAACACATGGGTGGCTGCAAGGGAAAGAAGCTAAGTTTGGTCTTTCTAATCCAGATTGGTAAAGAGTAGGGGTGGTGGTGGAATGGAACAGTACTTCCTCTAAGAAGTTAAGGCAGAGCTTTCCAAACTTTTCATGTTGGTGACAAACTTTTTAGACATGCATTATTTCATGATACAGTAATTCAGTAAGTGGAGGCAGCCCCTCCACCCAAGCCTGGCCCACCGCTGCCACTACCCAAGGTCAAGGAAGACCTCAGCGAGGGTAGCACCTGGCCCTTGTAAGGGTCTTCCTTGGCCCAGAGTGGCAGAGGCAGCCCCTTCACCAGGGCCTGGACCGCTGCCGCCCTCACTGGGGTCTTCCTCAGCTTGGGGCAGCAGTGGCAGCAGCCCTTTCACCAGGGCCTGGCCCACTGCAACAGCAAGAGAGGCAGCCCCTCTACCCATTATGTTCATGCAACACACCTACACACTGCAGCCGATACACTAACATGTCGTGACACACAGTTTTGAAAACTCTGAGTTAGGGGATCAGAATTGGATCCTCCCTCTGTTTTAATGGAGTGGTGGCTTTTCCCTGGAGGAACATGACATTGGAATGAAGACTTGATTCTCCTTAAACTTTCATGGTGGTGTGATTGTGGGGAGCGAATAGTGATCTCCTTCTCCCTGGGTTACACTGGGAAAGAGGAATATAAGTATCATTCATTCATTCTATCCTCTGTCTTGCAATGTGTTCAGGATTATCTGCTTGGGTTTCCTTTCTAGTTCTCATCACAATATCTCTGTGAATTAGCAAATCATCCAAATTAACTCTAAAAGGGAACTTGTGAAGAGATGTGTAGAAATATATCACCTGACTTACAGGTATAAAAGAGCAACATTTAAAAGGGTGGGGATGAGATATCAACAGCAAAGAAAACAGGAAATAATTGTGGTAAATGTGATCTGGAGTTTTAGTCTATTTCCTTGAATACTCTTCCTCATAAACTGCCTGTAAATGAAATTTGGGTGCATGGCTAGCAGCTCTTTTTTAATTTGTCCAAGATTCTTTCCATTAGCATTCCTCAGTGAGAAGAAACAGAATGGTGGACTGTTTTAGAAGGAAGAAATTATACTCCCTATCAATACATTAACATTACACAATTATAGTGCCATGATTCCTTTTTAACCACCATGGAAACACCATATGGAATCCTGGGATTTGCAGTTAGGGAGAGATATTCAGAATCTGAATTCAAGGTGCAAGTCATAACATTTAAAGCCTTCAATGGCTTGGAACCTTGATACTTGAGGAAGCTCCTCTCTGTATGTATGCCTGCCTGAGAACTGAGATCTATTAGAGGGGCTCTCCTTTATGTCCCACCAGTAGGGGAGATACAATGTGGAAGAACATGGGAGACAACTTTCTCTGTGGTGGTACCCCAGTTGTGGAATTTTCTCCCCCTAGAGGCCCAGCTGGCTCCAATGTTGGGATCATTTCAACACCATGTCAAAACCTGGCTTTTTATTAAAAACTTTGGGCCTAATTGATGCCATGTGTCCTATGGTTACAGTACTTAAAACTGTTTTAACTAGTTTTAAATTGCCTGATATTTAATTGATAATCTAATATGCTTTTAATCTGTTACAATTATCGTTATTTATTGTTTTAAATTGATTTTACTGTAACCCCCTCCCCCCCGAAATCTTTGGATATAGGACAGCATGTGAATATTTTAATTAAAAAAATTCTCATCCAGAGAGCTCTAGTGCCCCTCAGACTTCAAGTCCCAGGACTCCAGAGGATATAGCCAGAGCAGTTTGAGTGGAATGGTAGTGTTATAATTTTGTAGATACAGAGGGAAGAAAATGTATTGAGGAAGTCAACAGACCATATAAAAAAATTACCAAATACAGTCAGCCCTCCACATTTTCTGGGGTTAGGGGCACAGGACCCCTGCAAAAGTGGAAGATCCATAAACATCAAACTGTGTATGTGGAGGGAGGAAGGGGGTTGAGGCATGGTGGGGACAGTGGGCACCCACAATCCATATCAGGTCAGGGAAAGGAGGAGGGAAGAGAGTGGGTTGGTATGGTGGCTCTATACTTCCTCTTTCTTGCCCATCTCCTTCTTTAGGAGTGTGTGGGGCATTGGGAAGGGGTGTGTTGTGCTTAGAAATTAGGCTGGGATCCATCTTTATCTGCTTAGGCAGTGGCTGATGGAGGAAGAGAAGAACCAGGGGAAGTTTAAAAAAAAAAGGCTGATCAGAGCCACCAAGAGGGAAAGTTCTCCTGGAAAAGAGGCACTTGGGGTAGGGGGCAGGGGTGTTGGAGAAACTCGCAAAAAATCAAATCTGTGAAAGTCAAACTCACAAATCTGGAGGGCTGACTATACATACAAAGGAACAAAATCTATTGTATTACTACTTTCATCAGGCTTTTTCCCTTTTCTATTTCCCTTAAACTGACCACTTTAACTGCAGAAAGGCAACTTTCCATGTCACTAGCCAGTACAAACATTGCAGAAGTTCAATTCATCTTCACATTCCCAATTTCTCATATGCTTAAAAAAATAATGGGCGCAGAATATCTTCAAAAATATACAACTAAAAGACTGGGGAAAAAGCTGGAGAAGAACACAAAAATTTACTTTATCACAAAATTTAAAAGAGAATTATTTAAAATTGTTCTACAGGTGGTATTGATGCCCCTGTAAACTGAACAAGATGTATAAAACGGGCCAAAAGAATTGCTGGAAATGCAAGAAAGAAGAAGGATAATTTTTTCATATGTGGTGGTCATGCCTGAAAGTAAAAACATTTTGGAAGAACGTTAACAAAATTATGTCAAGTATACTAAGAATCAATATCCCGATACCAGAATTTTTATTAAATATTGTTTCTGACACAGAAGAATTTAATAAGAAAAAATTATGGTGAATAGTTCTATATATGACCACCACAGCTAGGATTCTTCATGCGAGATACTGGAAGACTGATCAAATACCTGAAATTGATGAATGGCTTTTAAAGCTTATGGAAATGAAAGAATGTGATAAATTGACTAAAGCTCTCAACAGAAATGTAAGAGATAGAAATGAGTCACAATGGGACCCAATAACACTTTATTTAAAAGAGAAATTCAGAGATATAATTACATTTTAAAACAAACAAACAAATAAATAATACAAACAAATAAACAGAAATGAATTGCCACCAATTCCTGATTTTTACAGAAGCAGAACACATTTATTAATAACACTCCTCGTACTATAGATGGGGGAATATGAAAATTGTAAAACAACAAATAGGTGGACAAACAAAGTGTTTAAAGATAATACAAAGAAATTATACAAAATAATTATGATGTACACAGAGGTATCTATATTTTTCACAGACTCAGAGATAAACCTCAAAAAAGGAAGGCAGGAAGTACATTTGATAAATATCTTGTAAATGATGAAAAGGAGTTATTAGTTAATGGTTTATGGTTAAAGGTAAACAGGGAAATCAAGACAAAGTAGGAATTTGTACAAGTTACACAATGATGGTAATTTAATAAACTATCATTCTTAGATGAAAAGATAGTAAAAGATACCTAGCAGATATGAAATACTTTTTTTTGGAAAAAAAATCACTATATTTGTAAATAATTCTGTATCATACAGAATTGATATCATACATATATGTACATCACCTTTTTTTCTTTTCTCTTAATGATATTTATATTTCTGCGTTTTGTTTTGTTGTTGTTTTTAACTTATTCATGGAATAAAAATAATGAAAAAAAGTGTTATCTAGCATTGGAATACAACTGATATTCCCCTAAGTGATGGGCCAGATCTTCCACTTCAGTTATACCGCACATAAAAAGTCTGTTTGGTACTAAGATGCCCTGTAATCTTCTTCAGTACATCATTGTCTCCATTTATTCAGACTATAGACAGGTAATGGCCATATATTGTTATTTTTTGCTTTGCTATCCATTTCATAGGTTTTGTATGTGACTTAGCTGTCTATTTGTGTTGTAATATCCTTTAATGTGTGTGTGTGTGTGTGTGTGTGTGTGTGTGTGTTAAACAAAGGATGTTACAACACGATGAATGACCTGGAAGCACCCAAGACCTTCCCACTAAAACCACAATTAGGGAAGTTAAATAATGAGATTTTTTCTGACAGTTTAATTATTTGCTCAGTTAAACATTTCTTAGGGATTTCTATTTTACCCAACTTATACCAATAATCTGGAATGTATCAGGTCTGAAGCAGATGTTATTCCAACTGATATTCTATTTGCTGGGGAGACTCTTGATACTCCCAATATTAACAATATTATGGTAACTGACAAAGACTATAATTTTCTAATGTGATGTTGTGTAGTTTGAAAGAGCCCCAGGTCTACATATTCAGCATAATGTTGAGATGTAGACTACAGTATTCTATCTAGTGCCAACCAACAGGGAACTTTTTTGAATGCTTATCCATAAAGCATGTTGGTAAGTCAAACCTAATACGTATTAGAAAAATATTCTAGTTAGCTCACTGATGTTATTCTACTAACAGATTTTTTTTTAATGTTGGGCGGAGGCATACCTCACTGGTAGTCCCATTCTACCATTCGAGGAGCATTTTAGGGGATTGGACTTAATGGTCCTTCCAACTGTATGGTTCTATGATTCTATGACTGAGCCATCTTCTTCTGATGAATTGTGTTGAATGGGCATATCTGTTTAATGTTATGAGGGCAGGGGAGAGAGACATGATAGAGTAGGCATCCACAGATCCATTTCTGGATAGATCTTTCTGAACACATTTGTTTGAGGGAGGATATAAAGAGAAAATGCAGCTAGGTCTCATCCCTATGAAATGCATGCTGAAAACTAAAACAAACAAAATCTGTGGCAGCAAAGAAATAGATGTCCTGTATCAAAATGTGATGCAGTGGCCAAAAAAACCAATGCAGTTCTAGGCTGCATCAACAGGAGCACAGCATCCAGATCAAGGGAAGTAGTAGTGCCACACTATTGTGCTTTGATCAGATGGCACCTGGAATACTGTGACTAACTCTGGGACCAGAGTTCAAGAAGGATATTGACAAGTTGAAAGATGTCCAGAGAAGGGCAACCAAGACAATCAAAGGTCTAAAAACCAAGCCTTATGAGAACAACTGAGTGAGTTGTGTATGTTTAGCTTGGAGAAGAGAAGACTGAGAGATAAACTGATAGACGCATTTGCCATTCCTTCCCCCATCTCTGATCTTAGGCCAGCTTTTTTGATTAATATTATCTCCTGACTCTTCACCTATGCACACCCCTATGCAATTAAAATCCAGTGGGACATACCTCTAAATAACTCTACATACTATTATGCTGTTGGCGGTACAAAGTGGCTTCTTGACATGATCTGAGGACTAGTTGCAGAAATGTATGAGCCTTGTTGAGTTGAATAGGGCTTACTAACTCACAGCAAAAGAACACCTAGGACCAAAGCTTTAAATGGTTTGCCTATGTTGTGAACAGAGTAACCATCGCCACCACATTACTCATGGGTTGCAGCATCCTTCCTTCAATCCAACCCCAGAAAGAGAAAAAAAATCCAGAAAGTTTGCAGCCATCCCTTGGAAGGGGTTGGGGTGTGCGTGTGCGTGTGTGTGTAGGTAGGTAGGTAGGTAGATAGATAGATAGATAGATAGATAGATAGATAGATAGATAGATAGGGAATAAAGTTACCTCCAAATTTGGGAGCAATTAAAAGTGTAGACACAGATCATCAGTTCAATGTTTCTCTTCTCCCTCAGTGGCATAAAAAGAGATAAGCAGAGAACAAAGTCTTTTCTCTGCTCAAATCTGCTCAACCACAGAGCTCATATGGAGTGGCAAGTTACAAATGACAGCTCTGCTGCTGGAACAGATGAGGCCAATTGTGGGGAAAGTATTGTAAAAGAGAAGAAAAATCTTTTTCGGGGGGTTGTTTCTGCTTGTTAGATGCAACAACTGGGTGAAGGGCAACATAAGCCGAGAAATACTTTCCCTGAGAATTTCCAGAGAAACAGCTTCATTGGACTCTGAGAACTGAGAACTTTACTCTCATTGGCTGTTTGTTTCAGTCTCCTTCTCCCTTTCCTGTGATTTCTGCTTGTTGAGTGTTTTGGTGTCCATGTATGAGTGGGTAGCTCCTGTCAGCTCCTCCTCTCTGTTTCCCATCTTTGCCTCTCATTGGCTGTTCTGATGTCCCGGGATTGGGATTGGGTAAGCAGAGGGTAGAGACAGATAAGTGGAGATACTATTCAAGTCATTTTGGATTTATGGAGACCCTAAATTGAACCTATCATGGGCTGAGAGTATGTGATGTGCCCAAAGTTTCCATAACAGAGGAGGAAATTGAACCCTCATCTCCAGGGCCATAATCCAATTCTCAAACCACTACGCCACGCTGGCTGTCTAACTGGAGATATACCATAGATAAAACTTCAAAAAGGTAACAGTGGGAGGACCAAAGGATTGTCTGCAGGCTGCAGTTGCTGCTGTGCTGACTAGCCCTTCTCAGTTGTTGGCCTCGGTGCTTTTCAGCATCTCGATAGCCGCCCTGCACACCACCATCATCCAGGTAATATTTTTCACGTGAAATGCGATTTTAATTGGCTGTCCTATTCAATCAGTCTCCATAATGTGAGGGAAGCAAAGGGGACATGTTCATTAGGTCAGTCCCCTCCACTTCATTTCCCAGTCCCACAGCCTGTAAAGTATTGAGATTGAACTTCTGCAGCAGGGAAGCTACTGGGTAACTTATCACCTGATGATGCAGGATGACAAATTGTATAAGGAGCCTTCATTTATACAGCAGGTTCTTCACCACAAAAGTTCAGCAATCAAATGAAGCTGCCTTTGATTCCAATACAGAGGTAGGTAACTTCTGGAGGATAGGGATTCCTGCAGCCCCTCAGAACACATGGAGGGCTATACTTACTCCTGCTAATTGCAGCAACTTTGTTGTTAAACCAGCAAAACAAAGAGAATTTTCCTTTCAAACAAGGTGCACAGACAGTGTGTGCCTTGTTTATACACATAAATCACACATCCAAACAGCTTTGTACATTTCAGTGGGCTTGGAAACACAGTTCAGTGAGCTTCCTGCATGCCTTGTTGTAAAGCAGGAGCATATTACTTCCAGGGGCTGCAGGGCAGCATCAGGCCTCTGTGGAACCTCAGAAGTTCATAATCCCTACTCTCATACATCAGTTCTCCTCATCCCCCATCCCCCAAAAATTATTCATAAGGGAAGATTTCACCAAAAATAAGCAATAGTTACCTCCAAACCCCACAGAGCATCGCTGGTTATTTTACCATATATTTTCAGTCTCCATATGCCAAATTTAGGGCTTTTTTTCAAAACTGAAAGTGACTATATGGTCCTCATCCCATAAGGACAAGTTAGCTGTGAGGCTATGAAAGCACTATTGGCCATTTTTGGTAGGGGAAAAAAAAAGGAAAAATAGGAGGTGTAGGGACCCTTGAGGGACTGTGGAACGAGCTAGGAGGCATGAGCTCATGGGCAACATTTTGCCCACCTTTGTTTTAAAGGAAAATTGATGTTTGTTTTTCTATTGCTGCTGAACTTCTGCAGCACAGTGGCAAATGGCAGTGACAAGAACAAGATTTGCATATGAAAAAGAAGATAAATGAGATAGCAGCTAATGAGAAGATGCTAACTACTTTCCTAAACTCAGACATGCCTATAATTGCCTTTTTTTTAAAAAAAAATATCCTTAATTACACAGACAACGCCATGTGTAGTTTGGCCCCTGATTTCAGTGGGAACTATGTATATCTATCACAGTCTCATTTTGGAATGATGTTTTACCAAAGAAATATGGGATTGTAAAGATGTCTCTTCAGACATACATGTGTAGACGTAATTTTCACTTACAACTACACGGCTAGAGTGGGATATTCTCTGTTCTCCAAAATGTGAATTGAAATACATTCCTTCAAGCACTTTGCATCAGAGCTTTATAATTACTGAACCAGTTCTGCCAGAGAGGGGGAAGATAAAGTTTCTTTTAAGAGTTCTTTAACATAGCACTTTGATAAGAAAACACCTTTACTGCCATTAAATATTTACCAAGATTTGGCTTTTGGGAGAGGGGCAGTTCAGAGCAGTGTGCTTGGCTCCATTCAGTGGTATTGATTAGCTATCAGAAGGACATAGTTAATGAATAACTTCAGGTATTATTGAGGACTCCACATTCTTGTCAAGTTTTTCTCTGGCTCTCTCTTTCTCTCTTTACCCGAAGATGACCTAAACTGAAGTCAGTTGGAATTGACACTAACCAGAGATTGCTCAAGAATGCCTACGGTATGAACAAAAGGTTCAGACAAATCGGTTGATCAATGCTTAAGCAATCCATTCTAGTGGCTGTTGTCATCGCTGCTGGACTTTAGAACCAAGTGTGTTTACATTTAATTAGAAAGAACACACAGTTTACATCGCACAGTAGCTATCAATATCGAATTGGAATTGATTTCCGCTCTGTCTCCTGAATCACTCTTTCCTTCAAACTGATTTTTTGAAAAGCAGATTGCAAAATGAGGCATATAAATTTTAAAGCAGGGTAAACATATTCCCTGGAGACAATAATAAAAGTAAATGACATATTTCACAGTCATTAAGTTGAACTTATTTTGAGGTGGGTCAAGTGTCACTTTTAACTCAACAGGCACTTCACTGAATTCTGCACTGTGCAGAAAAGGTAGAATTATCAGATATATAAGAAGATGTCATGCTGGTAGAATGTTTCCAAGCTGTGCCCAGCTTTGGCTTTTACTTTAAAAAAACAGCATTCTGCATGAAATTGTTACAATTATGAGATTGTTATGCTGAGTCTTCACTCTTGTGTACAAATTCTAAATGAACATCACAGCAAACTGCTTTTTGAACATAAATTCTGTCACGAAGTGCAGTCTGAGCCATGTTTAGTTGAAAATAGACTACTCAAGGGGGTTCAGTGGCATTTTGGGGAAGGAGCAGAAACTCAGTGGTAAAAGAAATGCTTTGTATAATAAAGATGTCTGCATGAAGAACAATTGTCAGAATCTCAAGCATATGTTGGGAGGGAGTGGAAGCTCCTACCTGAACTCTAGAAAGCTGTTGCCAGTCAGTGTGGACCAACATAAGGACTTTTTAAAGCTCTTACCGCAAATAGCTAAACCTTGCAAAGAGGCATTTCAAACACTTGCAGAAAAGCTGGGAAACCACCAAGGGTGGTGAGAATGATAGCATGCTCTTCTGGGGAACCCCAGAGGGCTGGACTGGATTGGGATTCTAAGGGGGTCAGATTTGGTCTCAGGACCTGAGGTTCCCCAACTTACTGTAGATCATACTGGGTCAGATAATTTAAAGGTCTTCACTCAGTATATGCAGGGTCTTGTCTTCCTGTTTCCAAGACAATGTACATAAGATGGCAGTCCCTGATAGTGTTCATAACTCTTCCGATAACTGTGGCTTGGTTCACATGTCACAGTAAGTCAAGGGTCCAGGAGAGCCAGGGCTGATCCTTTACAAGCAGTGGACTGGTACAACCTGCTTGGTTGCTCCCACTTGAAGTGGGAGTGGCTAAGCAAATGAGGATCTTTTTGTGTTTCCTTTTTGTGATGTCCAGACCAGGCAATCTAGCTTGTCTTTCTCTCCCATTCCCAACAACCTCTGTTATTGGAGAAGTGCACTAATAACAAACCATGGGGTCTTTATCTGGTTTGCTGGGGCAGATGCAAACCAAAGTGCCAGGTTGGGACATTCCAGTAAGGAAGCCATGACTTAGCTGTTTATTTAGCTGCTCTTACTTGCAATGGGGACAATCAGGAAGCACACGTGTGCACTCTGTCTCATTCAGGGTAAGCCAGAATTCTCCAGTTGTGTGGCTTATTTAACATCTGAATGTACCAGATATGTGACAAGCAATGTACAAGTGACGGAACAAGAACCAAGCAAAATGTTTCCCTACAAGTGTATGTGGGTTTTTCTCTGTCTCTCTTTTTATAGATATGGAAAGGTGACAATTTTGATCATGTGCACAGTGTGTAGGGAAGTAAAGTTTATAAGAGACTGAAATCCAGATCAAATCCCCTTCTCCACAGCATAGCTATGAGGCTTAGAAGAAAAATAAATGCTACTGGGCACCATGTTTTACTGCTCAGTTTCATATTTACATGGGAGGAGTGGGGGTGATTTTTTCTGAATTGCCACTGGAAAGAGAAAGAATAAACCATGCCTGTTTGCCTACTGTAATCCTAGGCCCTCGTAGTGCCTCTAACCAATGAGGGGCAAAGAACTGATGTAATACACTTCCAACTGTCCTGATTTGACACTCACCAGGGTAAAGCAGAGAGAAGAGGGACCAAAACTTTCCCTTCCCTGTAAAGTCTTTCAAAAGCAAACTTCCACAGCCTCTTTTGGTTTGTGTGTTTTACCTCATTCATAATTTTTCCCAGTTTGACCACACTGTGATGTTGCTTGGACACACATGTCCTGGTTTTCCTCTGTGAAATGTTGAAGGATATGTGAGGTAGCTATATGCCTCAAATTTAGAGTATCATATAGCTTGACCCTGACACTGTAGAGTTCTGAAGTTACAGAATGAATCGCACTGCCTCAGACTGTGGATTTTTAAATTCTATCTTCTACTCAGTGCCAGCTTTATGCAAATCAAAGTTAGTTACAGTTCAGGGCCTGAGATTATGAACTGCCTTTAAATACAAAACAAAACCACACATAATTGTTAGAATAATAGCAGTGTTATGGAGCCTTCTAGTTTAGGGCCTTTTAGTGCTTAAATCCAGCCCTGCTTCCACCACCACATCCCAGAAAACCTCTCTTAGAAGTAGAAAACATTTATTAAGTGAAGTGAGTTATATAGTAAAGCATAAGACTGAGAAAATAATATGAACTCTGAAGCATAGTGCTAAAGAAGAAGCCACATCAGACGTGATGTTTTCATGTACCTTTATGTGGAGCAAACATAAACCAGAGGCCTTTGAGCTCTTGGATGTACTGGAAATCGTTCTGTTTACTTAGCTTCCCTAAGGGGGCTGGTTGGTTCCAACCTGCTTTCTGGGTCATCAGAGCCCTCTGCACTGAGCTGTGACAAATATGTTAGGGCAAACTTACTTGGATTTACTCTGAACTATGTGCCGTAGGACATACAATACAAGAAGAGATGCCTAGGGCACCATCTGAGCTAGACGTATGGGATCAGTTTCAGTTGGTACAGCCCAGGCTTATACCATCATCTATGCTCTGGATGATTGCCAAGCAGGATGACTTTAAACCTAGACACGGAAGGTTAGCTAGGTGGGCCCAAGGGTTGCTAAATGCTTCTTCGAGGGAGGGGACGGTATTGATGCCCTTGCAAGATGAGTGACTGGACCCCCTTCTCAAGAAGCCTTCCATCAGTCAATAGTGAGCATCTCCATCACTTTTGGATGTGGCTAGATGAAATATATTTGCCAGACCCATTTCAGTCTTACTTCAAGCCTGGGTTTGGCTTTAAAAGTATCTTAGCCATCCTATGTGTGCTAAGAGGATGGAAGTGGGGTACAATTCTCATTCCTCCTGAGTGTCTCTGTCACTTTTTATACTATCAGCCATGGTGCCCTCCTGGAGCAGTTCTACAAGATAAGAACTGCAGACACCATAAAACATGGTTCTGCTCCGTCCTGCAGGACCACTTCCAGAGAGTGGTATTGGGGGGACATATGTTTAACCTCATGGCTTTTAAACTGCGGAGTGTGGCAGAGGTTTGTTTTCTTCTCCATGGTTCACTAACCTCACAATTGGACTAGTGCAATATGTTCTTTATAGGTGTGCTATTGAAGATAGTTTGGAGTCTGCAGCAGGTACAGAATCCAACTTGTCATTCAATAGTATGCATAGGCAGTTATACTATATCTATTCCTCTGGGATCTGCACTGCCTGCTTGTTTCTGACTTGACTTTGGGGTACTGATGTAGACCTGTATGGGGACCAGATTCCCATCAGAGTGCCTATTTTGGCTTTCACACTCTTTGGAAGGGGCCTTGCTTGTGTTTCTATCCATGGGCAATGTCTCCCAGGGTAATGACCTGAGCAAGAGGATTTGCGGTAGCAGCACCCTCCTTATGGGAATCTCTACATTTGAAAGATCATCAGATGTTTTCTGTAGTTCAGTTTCACCACATATACCATCCAACCCTTCAGGTCCTTTTGATGTTTTCTAAGATAATTTCCGCATTACACTCTTACAGTGCTATTATTCCACTTTCAACATCCTATGGAATCCTGGTGTTTTTAGTTTAGGGAGGGGCCTTTAAGGGCCTCTCTCTAAACTGCAAACACCAAGATTCCATAGGATGTTGAAAGTGGAATAATAGCACTGTAAGAATGTAGTGCAGAAAGGCCCTAAGAACGCCACTGAGTCTTCTGGTTTTTTTGAACTGTTTATAATATTTTTTTCACTTTACTTCTGGCTGAATGTGATGAACTTTTAGGGTTTCACATTTTTGATTTATTACTGCTTCTGTTTTGTTTTTTACTAATATTTGTAAAGTGCTTTGTGGTTTCTTGCAAAGATTGGTACATAAATGTAATAAATAAATAATATTAATTATGTAACCTGATGCTATGCATCTTTTTGTAAATTTAAATCACTTCACTCAGGATTGCAACATTAGAAACTGAAATCTAGGCTTCTGTTATGAAATGCAGTACTCTCAGGCACATTAATAGTGGAGCAGTGATACTTTCAGCTTATATATCTTTGAGTGTTTCTTTGAAATGCTAGAGTACTTAATTTTTTTCCCCTCTACTTCTGGGGAAATGCAAGTCAATATATTTTATCTGCTGCTCTTCAGAGGATGATTTCTTTTTTAGAGCCTCTGCTCTGTGGATTTTTTCGTATCTCTTTATACATTATTTATAGTTTCAAAATGTCCTTATTTAATTGAATAGGTACTTCACACCATTTTCAAACAACCTCAGGTGGTAGGTGTAATGACATACCAATACTCTGACCTTTAACTTCTGGATTCCTATTAAATCAGCCATATTTTACTTATGCATGTGTGGTGGGTTTTAATTTCTATAAGATAGGGCAATGCGGTCATATTTTTTTTTCCTGAAGAAAGGGAAATAAAAGGGACTGTGCCCGTGGTCTTTGTTTATTATTCCATGCTCACGCTTCAAGTCTCAAAATAGGAGAACACAATTTATACCTCATTTCTTACTTGCACAGTCACTCAGAGGTTTAGCACCCAATCTCTACACCTAACATTTGCGGTCAAGCAAACAAAACAAAACAAGCAAAACAAAACAAAAGCCTTGCAAAACAAAAATGGCATAGCAGTATAAGACTAAAATATCATAAAGTTCCCATTTTGAAAGAAAAAATGAATATAAGGCCCCAGCTCAATCTGTAAGCCCCTCCCTTTTTGAAAGCTGATTTCACTCAGCATAACTTACCTCATATCTTTGTTATGAAGGGAAATAGGATAACCAAAAAAGCCTGTTCCAGCAGAATATGTAGAAAAGGTGGGATAAAACCTACAGTGTAATAATTAAGTAATAGTTATTGAACATTTTTTATCCTTTTCCAAAATTCGCTTTACAATGCAGTCCTGAGAATGATCAGTAAAAAGCAAAACCCATTAGGTTCAATAGGCTTACTTCCAAGTAAGCGCATATAGAATTTCAATCTTACAGAAACGGTTTCATTGTTCTTTACACTAACTGTGCAGTATATTACAGACAGAACTGACTAACCTGGTGCCCCCCAGATGTTTTGGACTATATCTCCCAGCATTCTTGACTACTGGTCATGTTGGATGGGGTTGATGAGAACTGAAATCCAAAATATCTGGAGGGCACCCAGTTGTGGAAGACTGGTCTAAAAGAATGAGGAAGCTGTACCTGGACTTTGTTCCCTCTCCTGAACATTCAGGAGAGTGTGGTTATTCATAGATTTAGTGTCAGAGTGCCTTTTGTGCAAATGCCTAAATTGTGATAGGCTCACATTGCCATGTATTCAGACTCTGAGGTTTCGAGACCAAAATCTGAGACCCAGGGATGACTCATTTTGATTTCACAAGGCACTGGTGATGTTCTAAGGGGCAGGCTGTGGAAATGTGATTGAGCCATGATTCATTGAGCGTAACCCATAGTTGTACAGAGTATGTCATTCAGATAAAACAACACCAAGTCCCACAAATGAGGAGAGCACACATATACACTTTTCAAGGCAGTGCTCTTACTCTGAGGACCAGGGAAAAGAGGGCAGGCTCTAAGACCTGGGAACCCTAGTGGTAGGTGTCGCCAAGGAAAGAAGAAATACCTCTGAACAATTCTTGCCATGAAAACTCCGATAGGTTTACCTTAGGATTGCTGTAAGTTGGAAACAACTTGAAGGCACTCAGCAACAGCAACAGGGACTAAAAAAATGGGACACGAGTTAGCATTATATTTATTTACGTTACCTCGATATAGATGTACATTTTGCAATAATTGATGGCAAGGAAGAGAGTGACCAGGTGGCTTGTACATTTAGTTTGCTGACCTAATTCTACTAAAAGTTGTTGGACAACTCTGATCCTCTATTTTCCTTTCTCATTTATATTGAACCAGACACACTTCAAATAGAAGACTAACTTCTGTGACATAGATCACACTGCCACCCTACACTGAAGCCTGCCTTGCACCTCTAGGAAATGTTGTGCCCCTTTGTATGTGAAAGGAGGTATTATGGATTTTCCATATTTCCTGTTTGCTTTAGCCAAAATTTGTTGTCATCATCATCACATATTCTATGAAGTATTTTCAGAGATGAAAATACTCATTTTTGCATTGTATCATTTTGTTTAAAAATATGGATCTTCAATTGCAACTATTATCAAAATATTTGGAATTCATATTCACAGAGTCATAGAATCATAGAGCTGGAAGAGACCACAGAGGCCATCCAGTCCAACCCCCTGCTATGCAGGAACACACATCAAAGCACTCCCAACAGATGGCTATCCAGATTCTGCTTAAAAACCTCCAAAGAAGGAGATTTTACTGTACTCCGAGGCAGCAATTCGAAAATACTGTATTCAAAATTTTCAGTTTATATATCTCTATTTACAAGAATGTGGCCAAAGGTAACTTACAATTTAAATAGAATAAATATATAACCAAAACATAAAATGAATAAAAGCATTAAAACTTCTCAAGCATGTTAAACACAACAGAATTGCTCAAGGCACCCATCCATTTATTAAAAGTCCCTTCTGCAGTAAGAAAGGTCACTTGTCAAAGACGCACCTGAATAAAGAAAAATCTTTGCTGGTGGTGAAAAGACAAGAGGGAGGGGGCCAGCTTAGCCTTCTTCAGTAGGAAATTACTGAGAGAAGGTCTCTGAGGAAGCAAATGAGAAAATGTTTTTTTGTGTAGAATGAAATAAACATGTGTCTTCGCTAAGTGACACCTGAACTTTAGTTCTGTCTATATATAGCATGCAATAATATTTTAATTAATGCAAAATTTTCTTCAGTGGATGACAATTTTACAATAACATTTTTAAAAGTAACGGGACTTTTTGTAGACTGGTATGTAACTTGAAAAAGCTGTGTTTTTGGACTCCTTGTATTGTATTGTATCGCACTTTTTGTTTGATTCAGATGGGCAAAACTGGAGAAGAAAACTTGTTATGGGAGTTGGGGGAGGGGAACATTTAGAAGAAATGTTCTCATTTTATACCTTTATTAGAAATTTTAAAAAAAATATTAAAAAAGAAAAGAAAAAGCTGTGTATTTAGGTCATGTGCTCAGAAAATGTTCAGGAGTGGGTCTGCATAGAAAAGGCATAACATCTGCTAGTTTCTACCACATCCATTTGTGACGAGATAGTCTTATCTATCTTTCTGTCATCCTTTGGATTTGCATGAAAAGATTGTCTTTTGCATACCGCTGGTAGCCTTTTGTTATTGCCATTCCTTGTTTTGGTAGTAGATGACATGTTATTATAACAAAAAAGAGGGGTTATTTTCCCAAGGAGCTTACAAACCAAATTCAGACAGAGTGGGAGGCAGGGAGAGAGGTAAAGGTAATAAGGGATGAGTGTGAGAAAATGCTGCTCACATGTACTTGTGCCAAAATCTAACTGACAGTCCCAACTAGAGGAGACTCTGAATCAATGAGATTTACATAGGTGTTGAAAAGGAAAAGGGAAAAGGAATCTAACAGCACATTTAAGAGTAAGTAAATACTCAGAGGCACTAGATCCCTAAGTAGTATCAGTCCTAGATAATACTTAAATGAGAGACCACCAACAAATAACAGATTCTATGGGCAGAAGAAGGAACTGGCAAAACACCTCTGAGTATTCTTTGCCTAAGAAAACCCTATATAGTGCTATTTTTCCACTTTCAACATCTTATGGAATTCTGGAGTTTGCAGTTTAGGAGAGGCATCTGGAATTCTCAGCCAGATAACTGTGTGGCCTCAGTAAACTACAAAACCCAGAATTCCACAGGATGTTGAAAGTGGAATAATAGCACTATAACAATATAGTGCAGAAAGGCCCTATGAAATTCATGGGAGACTCTGCTTAAAGACCTGCGGCTTTAACAATACTGCACTGGTGTATCTGAAAAAGTGAACTGTTAGGTAGTCTTAAAGGTGCTGCTGGATTCCTCCTGCTCCTGCACTCCTTCCCGCTTTTCATTTTTATGGTGTAACAGAGTAACATGACTATTTCTTTGAAAACTTTCACCTAAGTGTTGACTCACTGTGCAGTAGACTCAATGAATGAGAGCTTTAGGTTTTGATTCAGTCAGCATGGATCAATTCAACATCACTATTGGGAAGTCATTAAGGCTCAGGTTCTACCAAGGAATCATGAGGATAAGGCAATCAGTGGCTATTGGCCATGTTGAGTACACACCACTACCAGTCTCTGTGTAAGCATTGCTAGGATGGGAGGGTATTATTTTCCTGCTGTCCTGCTGATAGGCTTCCCATAGGCCCTATTTAGCCACTGTGAGAACAGGATGCTAGATTAAATAGACTTTTTTTTTTTTGCAATCCATTAGCATTTCTTATTTTCTTATCAGTCATACTGCCTGTACCTAAGCATAACATTTGCAAGAGGTGCATGTTCTTTTGATGCAGCTTAAGGAAATGTATTTCAGCTTCGCAGATAGAAGAGATCCAGCGATGCAGAGAAGTGCATCCTTGCATCCCTGTTTCTGAGATACATCCTTGACTATAACAAAATGCTCTCATCTTGGCCAGTACTGTATCATTTTTACATAATCAGAACTGAGGCAATCCCTGCATCAATAAGAGCTTTTTTGAAAGTTTGACTAAAAGTGACTTCTAGTTCATAGACTTGCCATAAAGGGAATCCAGTGAAGAAGTATAAGGAATGTTGCACATTCATGTGTCTGTGTAATTCAATTGTGCATTAATTTCATTTTATTGCCGTTGGCTTAAATCCCATTGTTAGTTCCAACTAGAGTAAATCAATTAGATCAGTGAAACTTATTTAAGTGTTTACTTGCTAACTTTCCATTGCTTCTGTGGGTCTACTCTACATGAAACTAATGGATAGACATTCCAAGTTGTCTTCTGGTGGGCTGTTTGTATTTAATATTGGAATATTTTAGTCATGGTAAATACTGTATTTATTTTAAAAATTTCTTTTGCATGACAGTTTTTTTTAATTAAATTTTCCGGGCATGTATTCGTATCACTGAAATGTATATATTCTCTTCTGCCAGCTTACATCAATCTTTGTCTCAAGAAGTGAACCTTAAGGATCAGTTCAATTCTGCTCTTCTGACCTATGAAAAAGTTCTGAAGAACAGAGAAGATATTGTATCCATGCTTCTTCTCCAGAATGAGGAGCTAGCGACCCAGCTTCAGCAAACAGTAGAAGAGAGAACAAACATGGAATTAAAGTTTCAGCAAGCTTTAGAGACTTCACAACAAGCCAACGAGAAACTTCAAACGTAAGTCCATTGCCTCACTTTTGAGAAATGCAAACTAAATGGGTTCTTGGTCCTCTTCATGTAGCATAATGTAGAGACTGAACTAAAAGACAACAATCTCTACACCTTTTAAAGTAGTGCCAATATCGTAACAATTCATCAGACAATGGCAGAGCCATTAAACACTGGGATTTTTTTGTTTTTTTCTCTCTCTCTCTCTGTAACTATAACGCTGCATAGTCATACCATCAGCAAGAGAGGTGACTTTTTGTTTTCATTTATTTTATTTTTAAATCATTTATTAATGGTTGCTTCACACAATATAGTTTTAACTGGCATGGTTACAGAATCTAACATTGGAACTATGTACAACCTCACTTTGACTTTACGTAGGCTGAAATTCCTTTCTAGTTCATACATTCACCTGTGTCTTCAAGTCATGAGACATCTATAGATGGTCATGTGCAGAGTTTAACCTCATTCTCATGTTCACATCCCGTCTCTGGTTGCACACTAGACATGAGAAGAACTCAGTTCTATCTGAAATGTAAGAAGTCCTGTATACCCAGAAACAGGTCCATCTGGGTTAGGTGGTACTTACTTCTAGGTAAGTGTATATACTATAATTGTGCATAGTGTTGCAGCCTAAAAGTAGCAATATTCATCCACATTTCTTTCTTTACGGAAAATAGTTTCTGCCATGTGTTGCTACTTAAATTTTGTATTCATGTCTTGATATTCCATCAAATCATATTATGGTATGTATCATTTTCATGTCTAGCATGTATGCATATACATAGCCCTGCTAAAATATTTTTCTCTTTTCCACTTAGTTCCCAATTTTTTTACTTGATTTATCTTCCAGTGTATTTCAATCTATGGATGTATAATTATCTTTCTGTATCTTAACCTGCTTTTTGAATTGGGGGGAGGGATGAAAACTCAGACTTGCTCAGTCCAGTATCTTCCAATATGATAGGCACCACCAGTTATTGCAGTCCCCTCTCTACATTTATGGGTTTAACCTTTGCAAATTTGATTATTTACGAGGCACGTGCTTGCCTCTTCTGACCATTTTCCACCTCTCATCTCTTGCATTCTTCACCCCAGGCTTGCAAGGCTTGTGTTTAAAATGGACTTTTTTTTCCTTTTTGGGTGAGCAAAGCCCCCTCCCATTGCTGAGGGCATGGCCTCTCTGCCATGTGGTTGCACATTCTGCTATGTATTGGCTGCTGATTGGTCAGGTGCTCCTTTCTCAAGATAGCTGTCAGGAGTAATTAGAACTAAAGAATTCCCCTCTTCTTTGTCTGAGAGGAAAGAACCAGTAAGGCTTTTAGATTGTCTTTTTTCTCCCCACCCCCAACGCCCAGGCCAGAGGCAAAGGAATGGGATGGGGGAAGCTCTGAAGAGAAATGGGAGAGGAATTATGGAAGGGGGAGAATTATTTGTGGCTTTTCTACTTTCACAAGGGTTCTGTGCTCCAAACCCTTGCCAATATGGAGGGGCTGTAGTATAGTTAAGGATGATGGAAGCCCATGGATGAGAATTGTATAGCCTCTAGAACACATCTGGCCCCCAAGGAAGTTTTTGCAGCCCCAGGAGCCCTGTTTCATCCCCCTCCTCCATTTGGGGAGTAGCAACTGAAAGACTTGTGCCCCCAGAAGTCTCCAGAGAGCACCATTCTTCTTTGAAAAAGATGCCTACCTAAACTCTGTTGTAGTCCTCTGACACATAATCCTTTTAAAAAGTAGAAGTGATTGTTTTTAACCAGAAAGGGTTAGTGATGGTTTAATATTTACATTGTAAGCCACTCCTTAGACAACTCTGTAGCAAACTGAGTGCGAGCCAGTGGAGGTATAATGATTAGAGTGCTGGACTTGGGGGATCCACATGAAATACAGTGAACTCACTGGGTCATCTTAGACTGGTCACTCTTTCTCAGCTTGATTTGCTTTTTGATCATTTCTGGTTGCACTGGAAAGATTAGTATTGTCCATGGTGGGCCCAGGAAGTGGCCCTTAGAAATCCAAAGTTGTCTACTCCTGTCTTAGTTCAGTACATCTAAAGGAACCATCCTCCGAACTGGGGAATGAAAACTACGAACATGAAGTGAGGCTTGTAAGTTCCTATTAAAAATGGCACCGGGCAGCAGCAGAGATAGTGACAGGTCTTGCCAGCTGCCCACTTCTGCCTTGCAAAGGAACCCCATTGCCTCAGAGGCAGAATTTGGTAGCTGGCATGTTCCCCACAGCAGCTTGTACCATACATTTGAACCTATAGTGGGTTGAATCTGCTCCCCTTGCCTTTTTTTGTATGTGTTAAATATGGTTTGGGGGGGCTGGAGATATTCATGGGTTTTCTACTTTTGTGGGGGTCCTGTGCCCCATCCCCTATAAAAGTAAAGAGACAACTGTATAATGTATTATGTCTGATGTTTTTAATATGTCCCAAGATTTTTTTTACTGAACAGATTAAAAATATAATAAGTTAACAAGTTTTTCTAGTAGGTGAGATTGAACATAGGATTGTACAGTGCCCTGTATTCTCCTTATGCCATATCCACCATCCCTTGGTAGAGATAAAAGGAACTCTCCTGAACTCTCCTGCATTGCCCTGCCACAGTCATCGTTGGGTGGCCACAATTTTTTTTCCTTTTTCTTTTCCTAAATAATTTCTAGTTACAGAAAAGGCCTGTAAGAGTATTGCATGAGAATCACTGCGCCAGAAAACCATCGTACTATCAACAGCTTGGAAATTCATTATTTGCTCACTGTTTATTTGCTCTTTGTTAAATAGTGACAGCTATTCATTTTCTCTTTTCCACTGTTTGTAAAATTTGTCTGGGGATTCTTGGTGTTGTAGTCTAAGAAAATTACTTGTCCAGGCTCTGTCCTGGTGTTTGTCTCAGAAGTGTGACTATATCATTAAACAAAGCATTACCCAAAAGTTCCAAATAATGTCATGTCAAATTCCAAATTCTTCTTCCTTCCCAGTTTTCCTCCCTGCTTCTCAAGGATATTGAAAATTTTCTGAGAAAATTCATCTTGTGCAGCAATGCAGGACTGTAGTGTTTTGTTGTTGTTCTTGTGTGCCTTCAAGTCATTTTCAACATATGGTTACCAAAGGTGAAGTTATCATGGAGTTTTCTGGCGCTGAGTGTGTATGACACGCCTAAGGTCACCCAGTGGGTTTCCATGGCTGGGTAGGGAAATTGAATCCTGGTCTCCAGGTTCATAGTCCAATGCTCAGACCACTACCTTATGTTGTTTACCTTACTTTATTTTAATTTAATTTAACAAGGTGGCTGAGGGATGTGTGCTCTTTAATTGCCAAGTTATAGGTGTTTTTTGTGCTTTGCAGCTTTCCTAGCTGCTGCTGCTTCCCAGAAAGACCTCTGAAGGAATAACCACATGACTTCCTCTTCTGGGTTTTCCCAGGACTTTCCCCTCCTGCATGCTTGAAATATGACCAGAGTCTTTGTTAGTGGTGATATTCAGTCATTTACAATGGGTGTTGAAAAGACACAGGAATGAACTGGCTCCACCTCTCCATTTTCAGCTTCCTCTTGTGAAGAGTGATGAATCTAAGTAGGAGAATTTATTCATGAATGCTAATTGGGACTCCTAATCATGTGGAGAGTGTCTGCACGTTGTGGAAGTTATCCTGTCCAGAATTATTGTTCTCCACTTGAGGAAAATAATTGAACTGGTAACCGGAGGACATACCCTCCAACTGGCCTAATTTGTCAAAGAAAGTCCCAATTGTCATCCCACTTTTTAAGCTGCTTTTAAAATGTCCCAGTTTCTCAGTGATGTACTCCGTCAGCCTTGTACTCCAAGTCTCAAGTCTCTACATCAAGTCTCAAGTTGAGTCTCAAGTCCTTGCAGGATACTTTCAAGTCTCAAGTCTAGAAGCCAACTTTATACCCCAACCTATATTCCAAAATCTCTGGACAGAGTGAAATAAAGTCAGTTCTAACAATTTAAGTAAAATTGCCCCTCCACATTTGCAGTTTTGCCATCTGCAGCTTAGGCAGTGGGGAATAGGGTCCTTCTTACTCTCCATTACTGAAGCTCCAAAAGCTTTAGAAGGAAGAATCCTTCCTCCTCAAGCCCATTGCATAACACACTTTCTGTTTCCCTCTGAGATATGCACCCTTCACTTGGGGGGTGAGTCCTGCCTTTTGCTCTTAGGAAAAGTTTTAGAAAGTTCCTTCTATATGGTGTGGGGACAAGCTGCTGAGCCTACATCAAGCCCATTGCCTAACCTGTTTGCTGTTCTCCTTGAAGAAGTGTGCCCACACTTTGGGCTTGAGACAGATTGTCAGGTGACCAGTAGGCAAAAAGAGATGGAAGTGTTATTCAAAGTTGTAAAGTTTCTACATCAATGTGTTATGTTACTGACCACGGGCAGCAAGTTGGTCGCTAAAAATATACAAGTTGAGTCGAGTCAGTGCATCATTTACTGCCAAATTGAGTCCAAGTTGAATCACTGAAGTAACTTAAGTCTAACTTGAGTCCAAGTCAATCAACTTGATTCTACATCACTGCAGTGTCTCTCTTTTCCCATTTCCCCCTTTGTCCTTTGCTTGCTTCATTTGCTGCAGATTGAGTTTGAAATTTGCACTCAGTTGATTCAACAGAGTAGAGAAAAGAGAAGGAGATAGAATCTTACCCTTCTCAGTAGGCTTGGGTAAAAGCAAACTGCTGCAGCCTCTCCTAGCATGTGCGTTCTTCCTTATTAGTAACTTTTACCATCCTAACCACAAATGTTGCTAGGCCACATTTGTCCCAGTTTTCTTGCTTTGGCCTGAGTCTACTGGGAAGGGAGGATCAATTTGGACTGTACTTGCCAAATCAGGACAGTATGAGTACCAGGAAGTAATACTCTTTTCTGTCTAAAAAAATTTAACTCCCTCTCCCATTAAATCCAGGATCTCAAGTTACCGAGCTGTAGACTCCCAGTTTCTTCAATTATTCAATCCCAGATTATTCAATTCACAGCTGTAGATGTGATAATTATCTCTTGGTCTGGCAACTGAGGGTCAAACATAATTCATGCCCAGTGCCACAGTACGTGCTGGTAAAATCCCATTATGTAATGCTTCAATTATGGAATGACAGTCATTGCGTATTGGTTAATTCCCAGTGACAGTCAGCTGTATATTGCTTCATTTTAGAGCACTGAAAACAAAGGCCTTTTTTGGCCAGTTCATGTTGCTTTGTGATATTCTTTCTTTCTTGGTTTATTTTTGCAAACTATTGTGAAACCATTTCCTTAGTACAATTCATCTGCGTGGTATCTCAGGTGGCACAATCCCATGCCTGTTTTCTCAGAAATAAGTTCCAGGTGATTGGAGGGGGGGGGCTCACTCCTAGTAACTGTTCATAGAGTTGCAGCCTCACAGCATTATTTTGTGTAAATGTACTGAGAATCTAGCATTAGGTACTCCAAGGTATGCAGGCGTAATAGGACTGCACTCTTAATTCTTTTTCTTTACTTTCAAATTACAAATGCTTATGGAATTCAGCTTGCAGCAATTCACATTTCCCCGCCTCATATTTTCTGTTCTTTTAAAGCAGATGAATCACCTCTATAATGGAATACGTATCATGGACTGTGTAGGTGTTCACATGTCTCTCTCCCTCCATATGTGTCCTTGAAGAGTTCTTTATTAAAGGCACATCTTTTACTGTTGATGGTACAGTGATAATCCCTAAAAATGGGACTTTTTCAACAGCTGTGTCCCAATAGAAAAAGAGTGGGGGGCACAGCCTTCAAGGCCCTTTTTGTGAGTTATATCCCTTGCTTTTTCAGAGCCTACTCTCTGCACGGAAAACGAGTGGTTAAAAATGGGCTTTCTGCTCTTGAAGTAACAGCTTTGAGGTTTCATAGGTTGAAGAGGATAACAAGCCAAAAAGTCAAAACTGGAAGAGCATGTACAGTCTCAGTTCTGAGCACCGCCACCCTATTTTGGGCTGGTTTCTGCTGCAAGAGTTCTATCTCTACAGTTCTGTCCTGTCTTTCCTTGAAAAACGCATTTTATCCTCCCAACTAAGAGTCTCTAGATCTCATCTGATCTTAGGAGCTAAGCAGGGTCAACTCTGTTTAATACTTGGATGGAAGACTGCCAACAAATACCAGGTGGTGTAGGCTATATTTCAGAGGAAGGAATTGACAAAATCATATCTAAGTACTCTTTGCCAAGGAAATCCTTATGAAATTCTTGGGATCAGCATAAGTCAACAAGTGACTCTCTCTCACTCAGACACACACACACACACACACACACACACACGAGCCTCTGACAGACCCAAGGTCACTCAATGGGTTTCATTGCTCAGTGGGTACTAGTAGAGTATTAGGGTGTTACCCCAAGTCCAGTCCAGCACTCTAACTACTATAACTTCTCATCTTCTTCCCCTTTTACCCTCACAACAACCCTGTTAGGCTAAGAGATGGCACCTGGCCCAGTGAGTTTCATAGGTGAGTGAAGGATTAGAAACTCCATCTCACCAGTTCTAACCTGACATTCTACTTGCTGTTCAACCTTGCTTCTGATTCAGACTGATTCCATGAGGTATATATGATGATGTTCTTTAAATTTTGGGTCCTTCTGCTTTTAATCTGTAGGCTGAGATCCTAGAAAATCATGTCCTCCAAAATATCACAGCTAAAGACTGGAACATGTGTGGCCAACCAACATCAGTCTGGTCAAGACTGTAAAAATTATCAGTCAGGAAGAACACACAAGCTAGGAGAGGCTGCAGCAGTTGGCTTTTGCCTGGGGCTTCCAGAAAAAGCTATTCATCCTCTTTTTTGGCCAGAAAAAAAGACTGGCCTGTGGTTTCTGAAGGTTTTGAGTCACAAAAACATCAGGAGAGGAAGTGTGTGGCCCCTGGGCTGCGCTACCCTTGGCTTGACAGTTAAAACCAACACTTTTAATTGAGCCTGGAAAGAAACCAGCAGACATACAGATGGCAGAAGACTGGCATAATGTGACTGCAGTGATGGCTGGGGGCCTCCGCATCACTAGGGCAGCAAATCCACTTTGGGTTTTAGTGCAAACTTTAAAGAAGCTGTCCAAGGTGCTGAACCCTATATCTTCTGCATAGATAGAGCACTTCAGGTGCCTAGTTGCATGACAAACAACACATTCCCTCTTCAACACAAGCATTAAAAGTACAGGAAGCCTCTCCATGTTCATGCTGACAACCCCGCCACTCCATACCTCCAAAGTTGTTTTGGTGGCCCAAGGCCTCCCATCTCAGTGTCCCTGCTCAGGGAAAAAA
This sequence comes from Cyclura pinguis, assembly GCA_030412105.1. Taxonomy (NCBI): domain Eukaryota; kingdom Metazoa; phylum Chordata; class Lepidosauria; order Squamata; family Iguanidae; genus Cyclura; species Cyclura pinguis. The sequence goes on from CM059599.1 coordinate 345,247,607, forward strand.
AATGCTTGAGCAGAAATTGAAAAAGGTTTTCAATTTCTGGAGTCCTCCAGAAGCAGTAGTAGCAGCAGTTAAAGCATGGTGCAGACGCTTCCCTCAGGTTCCCAAAATTAAAAGAGAGAGAGAGAGAGAGAGAGAGAGAGAGAGAGATTTCCTGCCACTTCTGTTTTTGTCTGTGTGGGCAGTAATGGGCCTTCTACAGCCGACAATAAATCCTCAGAGCCCAAAGCTAAGCCCTAGACCAGTTGCATCATCATCATCATCATCATCACCACCTCCCACCTTTCTCTGAATAATAGGACCCAAGGCAGTTAACAACATATTTAAAACAATGAAATTAAAAACTATACAAAGTCATTAATAAAAGTAGGAATAAAGGACTTATTTAGAAATGGTTAAACAATTTATGAAGTTAAAACATTAAACACTAAAAACATAAAAAATTCATTAAAAGACTATATATAAACCTTAAAAACAGCACCATGAAGCATTAACTCGTGATGTTCTGCAGTTTTATAAATATTGTAGTGAGTAATGAAGAGCCAGCATGGTGTACTGGTTTGAATGTTGGCCTACAAGTCTAGAGACCAGGGTTCAACTCTCTGCTCAGCCACAGAAACCTATTGGGTGAATTTGGGCAAGTCACACTCTCTCAGCCTCAGGGGAAGGCAGAGGCATACGCCCTCTGAACAAATCTTGGCAAGAAATTCTTGTGATAGGTTCACCTTGTGGTTCTGTGCTTTCGAGTCATTTCCGACTTATGGTGACCCTAAGGCAAACCTCTTACAGGGTTTTCTGGGGCTAAGAGTGTGTGACGGACCCAAGGTTACCCACAGAGTTTCTGTGGCTGAGCAGGGAATCAAACCCTGGTCTCTAGGGTTATAGTCCAAAGCTCAAACCACTACACAACATTGGCTCTCAGGTTCACCTTAGGGTCTCCATAAGTTGAAAACATTTGTGTATGTGGTAGCAATGGCAGAACAAGTTGGATTTTCCCATTTGCTGGGCAGCAGTAGGATTTGAGGGGAAGTGGGATTTGAGAAGTCCCACAAAAGGTAGCAGTTACAGGAGGTTGCAGCTACAACAGGACAAGCTGAGGTGTTATGTACCCCTCCACTGTGAAAAGAGGTTAACTGGGACCACAGTCAGCCCTCCACATTTGCTTGGGTTCAGGGTGCAAGATCCCAGCAAAAGTGGGAAAACTGCAAATATCAAAATGTATGTGTCAAGGTCAGAGACCCAGGTGGTGAGCCAGCCCAGAGAAAGGAGTGGGAGAGCTAGCAGAGTCCTGCCAGGAGGAGTCAAGCAAGCAACTACTCAAAGGAAGTCCACTTACCTAAGCCAGAGCAACAAGCAAAAGCCATAGTCAGAGTTCCAAAAGCCAGGAGTCTGGAGCCAAAAGATCAACCCAAGGTATCAGGAGCCAGGTGCTGGAAGCAAGGAACAGGCAAGGGGAGGGCTTGTAAGAAGTTTGCCACAAGCAAAGGGAAGCTTCCAAGCAGGCAGTTATATAGCCCAAGGCACAGATGTACCCGGTCACCGCTTCTTAAACTTAGCCAAGGAGGCCTCCCTTTACACAGCTCTCTTGAGTCTCCGCCTTGATTCGGGGCTGATTGAAGCAGGCTCCAGAGCATCTTCAGAATCGGATCTCTGTTGCTTTAAAGGAGCAAGCAGAGGAACGTCTGAGCCTGCTTGGTCCATGGCAGCAGGACGCATCTCCACCCTGAGCAACAGGGACCAACAGCTGCTGCTCATCAGCAGCAGCTCTGACAGGGGCTTGGGACCAAGGCATGGTGGAGACAGCAGGCACCCAGGGTACAGACCAGGTCATGGAAAGGGGTGAGTCAGCATATACTTCCTTTCTCATGCCTATCTCCTTCCTTGGGTGTGTGGGGTGGCATCGGGAGAGAGTTTGTGGTGCTCATAAACTGGGCTGCGAGCTATCCTAATTGGCCAGGCAGTGGCTCCTGGGGGAAGAAGAGGACCAGAGGTGGATTTTTAAAGGGCTGCACGGCCTGATCATAGTTGCCGAGAGGGAAAGTTCCCCAGAAAAGAAGTGCCTGAGGTGTGGGGGCAGCAGTTGGAGAAACTTGTAAATAATCAAATCTGTGAAGGTCAAACTCACAAATGTGGAGGGCCAGCTCTATTCTCCCTAAAGAGGGAATTAGCTGCATCATTGCCTAGCTTTTGGGAGCCACGAAAACTTTTGTTCTGTCTGGCTTTTGATGGTTTTTAAAATTAGATTGATTTGCTCTCTGGGTTATTTTAAAAATGGTTTTCTTTTGCTCTTTTTTTTTTTTAATTATCAGCTGTGTGAGACTGTTGCAAATGGTAATATCACCTTGAAACATATCACTTTGAAGACCTTTGGGGGTCAGCAAAGTCATTACAAAATCTGTGAATGAAAAAATTAAATTTACATTTGCTGCTATGATAGAGTAGTCTTGTTGTAAAGACCAGGATTATCCCACATGAAATTTTCTAGCTTTGCTGTAATTCCCGCTTCCTCCAAAAACAAGGTACACTTTAACAGACCTGCAGTTATAACCTGAACCATAGCTAACTCTAACATGAGCTTCTGTGGGGGAGAAAAAAGGAATTAATTCAATTTGACATGCTTAACTACTTGGGAAAATATCTGCCAGGTTAGTTAATGCTAAAGTCAGCCTTCAGAGCCTGTAGCAAAATTATACAGCTGGGCAAAGTCTTTTGACAACAGCTCTATGCCCCCCCCTTTTTTTTTTCAAGGAACTGTGGAAATGCTCACTGCAGCTTCCCAGCACCCACAATCACCCACCCCATCTTATAATTCAACCTGCAAACAGATTAAGCAGCTGAGTTTGTGGGAAGTGTGTTTACTTTGAGCTAAGAACCCTTGTGTGGCACTATAGAGATTCCACTGACACCTCTGGGAGAGCCACACAGACGGCTCTTGCTCATCAGCAGGGAAACCAGGCTAAGAATTCACAATGTCTTTGTAACCTCAACCGCTTCACATAAATTGGTGTTTTACAATTAGGCAAGAACTACATTTGTAGGCTTTTATTAAGGAGAGAGATGAGGGGGGGAATATTCGATATATCTATTGTTAAAAGGAACGGACTGATCGCTTCATCAAAAGACTTCCTAACAGGCTTGTTTTTGTTCAGGGTTTTTCCCCCTTTCCTTGAGGAAATAGTTATTTAGAATAACTAGAAACCAGGTATCCTTAGACAAGTAAAAACAAAATGTGTGCTCCGCACAAAAAAAATCATTAAAAAGTATTGTAATCAAACAATGTGTTCTGACTTTCTGGTTCTGGTAATAGTTATACATGTCTCAAGACATTTCTGAAAATGTAATGCACATTTGTGATCACATCCTTTATTTCTACTTTTGGGATCATGCCCTTTTGTCCAATATTCCTTAGCTTTAACAGTTTAAATAAACCCTGGAATGTTCACAATGTACTTTAACCAAAATTCGATTAGTAGTTACAGCTACAGTAGACCGCTGAATCAATTTCTTATGTAAATCACATTGTCCAGTGCATCTACTCTACTTGGAGCTAGCAGTAGGATTTAGAACTATGATAACAAATTTAGCTTAGGAAAAGAAAGAGATTTGTAAATTATCTTTGCAAGGCAAATCAGGGCAGATGTATGCAACCTTTACTCATAACAATAACTTTTATCGTAGCAGTTCCATGTTCATGGAGAGGAACAGAACTTGGGTGTTTCTGCACTACACTGTCATAGCGCTATTATTCCACTTTCAACATCCTATGGAATCATGGGGTTTGCAGTTTGGGGGAAACTTTTAGAATTCTCAGCCACAGAGCTCTTTGGCCTCAGCACTGTAACAGCGTAGTGTGGATATGGCCCTTGAGGACATTGCCTTTGGTCTGCAACTCCCAGGATCCCAGTGGCCATGCAAGCTGGGAGATCTTGGGTAGTATACTACAAAAATAACTTTTCTAAGCTCCAGAGAGGAGATAATGCCATTCAATTTTTAAATTTGGTTAGTTGTACCAGATTGCTGTAAAGAGTTGTACTATCTTGGATGCCAGTGTCAGGATTCGACTCTGCCCAGACCATGAAACAGGGTTTTCCTTGAAGGACTTGCAGGAGGAACACGATTACCCAAGAATAATCCTGCCTAGCTATCAGACTCTTCCTTCTGCCCTGGAACCATGGGAATAGAGGAAGCAGTGTGCCTGACAGGAGTGGGCTCTGTAAGGTATGCAGTCTCTTGTTAACTGCTGTTAGCTGCTGGCAACCCTATAAATTAGAGACCTCCAAGTCACCCTGTCATGAACAGCCCCAGTCATGTCTAGCAAAGTCAGGGCTGTAGCTTCCTTGACTGAGTCTATCCATTTGAAATAAGGTTTTCCTCTTTTCCTACTGCCTTCTGTCTTACCAAGCATTATTATCTATTTTCTAGTGAATCATGTCTTCTCATGATATGGCCAAATTACAGCAACCTCAGTTTCGTCATCCTGATTTCTAGGGAGAGTTCAGGCATTATTTATTCTAGGATTCATTGATTTGTCTTTTTAGCCATTCACCATATCTGCAGATACCTTCTTGAGTACCACCTTTCAAATAAATTGACAGTCCTAACTTTACTGTTCAACTATATATCTTGAAACTTCAGGATCTTGTCTACTTTCTTCATAGCTGCCCTTCCAAGTCCCAGTCTTCTTCTGATTTCTTGACTGGAGTCTCCATTCTGATTAATGACTGAACTAAGATATGGAAAACTGAACTATTTCAATGTTATCATTGTCTGCTTTAAGGTTATTTTTGTTTTCTTAGTGTTCAACTGTTAACCTGCTGTTGCACTTTCTTCAGTAATTGTTCCAACTCTTTGCTATTTTCTAGTGGTAGTACAGTGTCATCTGCATATCTTAAATTGTTGTTGTTTCTTCGTCCAGTTTCCACACCTCCTTCCCCGAGGTCTAATCCTGCTTTATGTATGATCTGTTCAGCATACAAGTTGAATAGAAAGGGTGATAAAATGCAGCTTCGCCTGACCCTCTTACTATCTAGAAAACATTCCATTTCTTCATATTCTGCCCTGTCAGTAGACTCTTATCCTGAGTACAGGTTACACATCTGGACAATCAAATGTTGCGACACACCCATTTCTTTAAGAGCAATCCATAGTTTTTCATGATCTACACAATCAAAGCCTTTGCTATAATCAGTAAACCAGAGGCTGATTTCCTTTTGAAATATTTTGGTGCACTCCATTATCCAATGTAAACATACATTTGCAATATGAGCCCTAATGCCTCTTCATTGGTCATGTACTGTGTAATTCTCCTTGTCCCTGCACACAACTTGCTGAACAGTTAAATCCAGGTTTCTGACCCTAATTTTGCCACCTTTTACTTTTGCTTCTCATCTGTCCTTAATTGCTTGAAGAGTTTTATCTGTCATCCACTGAGGCTTCTCTTTCCTTTTGGCTGCAGACAGTGACTTTTTACATTTCCCTGACAATGCCCCTGACTTCAGTCCAGAGTTCTTCTAGCTCCTGGTCAGTTAGGCTTTATAGGGCAAGCCTTTCTTTACATTATCTTTAAATTCTATGAAGATGTTCCTCAGGTTGTATTTTGATACATTGATTGGTTTAGTTTTCTTCTTTGACTTTAATTTTTGATATTAGAAATTCAGGGTCTCTACCACAATCTGCTCCTGGTCTTCTGTTGACTGAGAGAATGGAGCTTTTCTGCCTTCTGCTTCCATTTATTGGCTGTATTAGCCATCAAGTGATGTCCATTTCTACAGTTGCCTCTTTGGTTGCTTGAAGAATGTTTGTTTGCTTGTGTGTTTATTTGCCTGTGATGAACAAACTGTTGGCCTGGCAAAATTCAATCGGTCACTGTCCTGCTTCATTTCATAATCCTAGGCCAACATTTTCTACAGTCTTGGATTTTGCTCTGTTGCCTGCTTTTGCATTCCAGTTGTCTATGGTTAACAAGTCCTGTTTTGGTATATGATCTATTTCCTCTTGGACTCCAGCATAGAATCTTTCAATTTCTTCTTCTTCTTCATAAACCTGGATTATGATTGTAGTGATGGGTTTTCCCTGAAGACTAACTTATATAACTCAACTTGACTTTGAATTATGTCCTTTGACTGCTTTTGCATTATGTCTCTTCCGTATTAATACCACACCATTTCTTCTTAGGTTTTTGTTTCCTGAGTAAAACACTATGTAATTATCTGACTCAAAATTATGGAATTATAGAATCATAGAGCTGGAAGAGACCACAAGGGCCATCAGGTCCAATCCTCTGTCTTGCAGGAATATGCAATCAAAGCATTCTTGACAGATTGCCATCTACCCTCTATTTAAAGACCTCCAGCACAGGAGACTTCACTACATTGAGGCAACATATTCCACTGTCAGACTGCTCTTACCATCAGCAAGTTCTTCATTATGTTTAGGTGGAATCTCTTTTCCTCAAGTTTGAAGTCATTGCTCTATGTCTTAGTCTCTGGAGCAGCAGAAAACCTGTTGGAAAATTCTGACATTCTCTCCTCCGCTCCCTTGCTCTAGGGCAAGTGGGGCTTAGCTAGCATAGAATTTCTTTCTCCTTTCCATCTCAAAGCCTTCTTCCTCCTCACCTAAAGCCTCACTCCTGCTCTTTGTGTTATTTAAATGCATGGCTATGGTATTCAGGTGACCGGACCATATGACCCAGGATAGACCCTGGGGTCATTGGCTTTCATAAAAGACCACATGTCTCAGACCTCTCTCTCTTTGCCTTCTTTGCCATTTTGCTTCTACTTCCTTCCCTCTGACCATGCTTCATCTCTCCACCAAGAAGATGGTAAGTTAAAAATGAAGCTACTGTCTTACCTAATCTTTTTGTTAGCTAGTTAGGATCTAGTCTCTCCAATGCACATGTAATTGTAAAATTCATTATTAAACTTTTCATAAGTTTGTAACCTGAAAACTGCCTGCCTTATTTTGCTTTCTAGGTCAGTCTCAGTTCAGGGAAGCCACACAAAGATTGGGACATGCTTTTTCTGCTACTCTGCTAAAAGACGGCTGATTCCTAACAGTTTTAGCTTTCGTAGAATTTCCTCCAAGGGGCTAACACCTTGGGAAAATCTAACTCTCGACAAAAACAAGCTTGCTCCATCTTCCATATGATGTTCCTTCAAATATTTAAACATAGCTGTCATATCACCTCTTAACCTTTTCTCCTCCAGGCAGAGCGTACTCAGGTCCCTAAGCCGCTTCTCATAGGACAGGGTTTCTGGGTCTTTTACCATTATGGTTGGCCTCCTCTGGACACATTCCAGTTTGCCAACATCCTTCTGGAATCGTAGTGCCTAGAATTGGACTCAATATTCCATTTGGGGTCTGATCAAAGCAGAATAGAGTGGTATTGTTACTTCCCTTAACTTAGACACTATACTCATATTGATGCAGCCTAGAATCTCACTGGCTTTTTTTAGCTGCCACATCACACTGCTGACTCATGTTTGGTTTGTTATCCACTAAGATTCCTAGATTCCTTTCACATGTACTGTGGTCAAGCCAGGTGTCTCCCATTTTGTACCTGTGCATTTCAAAAAAATTTTCTGCCTAAGTGTAATACCTGACATTTCTCCCTGTTGAAATCCATTTGGCTAGCTTTGGCCCAGCTCTCTAAACTGTTAAGGTCATTTTGAGTTCTGATCCTATCTTCTAGAGTATTAGCTACCTCTCCTAATCTTGTGTCACCTGCAAATTTGATTACAATGCCCTCTATTCGCCCATCCAAGTCCTTGATAAAGATGTTAAATAGCACTGGGTCCAGGACAGAACCCTGTGGTGCCCCACTAGTCAGTTCTTTCCAGGATGAAGAGGAGCCATTCGTGAGTACCCTTTGTGTTCAGCCAGTGAGCCAATTAAAAATCCACCTAACAGTAACATTGTCTAACCACATTTTTCTACCTTGTTTGCAAGAATATCATGGGAGACCTTGTCAAAGGCCTTACTGAAGTCAAGATGTGCTAAATCCACAGTATTTCCTTCATCTGTCAAACTCGTAACACTGTCCAAAAGAGAGATAAGATTAGTCTGGCGTGATTTGCTTTTGAGAAACCAGTGTTGACTTTTAGTGATCGATTATTTATTTATTTATTTATTTATTTATTTGAGGATGGGGACAATATTTTTCTTCCTCCAGTCTGTTGAGACTTTTACCATTCTCTAGAAATTTTCAAAGATTATTGCCAGAGGTTCTGAGATTACTTCTACCAGTTCTTTTAATACCCTTGAATACAGTTGCAAGTCAGAGCATACCCTTATCATGTAACTATAAATAGTAGTTGAATATGTTGGAGATATTATTTTTGGATTAATATGATTTCAAATTTTAATAACTAATATTCTTATTCAGAATGTGTTCACTTTGAAATGAATTCATTTATTTTGCTGCATCTGTGTTTCTGGTAAATGTGCATTAATTTGGCAATAATTTGTGCCCCTGGGATAACAATGTGTGACATCTATCTAAATTTATAATTTATGGGCGGAGTAAGCCAATCAAAGCAGGGAAGAGAGAACACGTGGCAGAAGAGCCACCAAATCCAGAGTCCTGCGGTTGCAGAGAGGCACTTAGAGGGAAAATCCAAACATTTGTTCCACAGCTGGAGTTCTCTTTCTCCTGTTCTGAGCAATCCTGGGGGAAGTGGAGATTTCCATACCAGCACTGCAGCTGCTCTTTTCACTGCCTGTAAGCTCCACTGTATCTTGTGTCCCTGGCCTGGCCTCCTAAACACTACGATCATATACCTCCTTACTTTGGAGTGTGTGTCTGTGTGCACGCGCATGCCTCAAGTTGTCTGTCGACTTATGGCGACCCCATTAATTTCAAAGGTTTTTCTTCAGCAAGGAATACTCAGAGGTGGGTTTGCCAGGTCCTTCCTTTGAATTATAGCCTATAGCACCTGGTATTTGTTAGTAGTTTCCAATCCAAATACTAACCAGGTAAGCCCCATTTATGGATTGCACTTTTAGTGTTGCTAGTGCACTATCAACTGAGAGCCAGCATGGTGTGGTGGTGTGAACATTGAACTATGACTCTGGAGACCGGGGTCTGAATTCTGGTTCATCCAAGGAAACCTACTGGATGACCTTGGAGAAGTGACATTCTCTCAGCCTCAAAGGAAGACAAAGACAAACACCTCTGAACAAATCTAGCTAAGAAAACACATGATAGGTTTGCCTTGGGGTCACCATAAGTTGAAAACAACTTGAAGGCAGACAAAATAACAAAGTACACTGTCATACATGAGTTCCATGAAGGAAAGATGGAATGTAAATGCATGAAATAAAATTCAAAAACGAAGTTGTTTCATATACGTATAGAACAGCAGAAAAATTAGCAAGGTCATTAGCAGCAATGCTTATAGAATGTATTTTCAATTTGCATAGCATTATTTATTATTTGATATATTTATTTATTTGTGTCCTTTCAACAACTCTTCATTATTTCATTGACAAAACTATAAACTATGCTTTAACATGAGACAAGATTTTTTTTTTCCAACAAACACAATTGTGATAGAATGGAATTTATATCTATATTTGTATCCATCTTACTATCAAACAAGGCAGGCATAATTTTATAATGATATAATTCCATACAGAGCCATTTTTCTATCCTAGTGTGTGTCTTTTATACTTGTAGATTGAGGCCAATGAGATGCTTTTAAGTGTCATGTTTCCCAATAAGTTTCATTTCTTTTGTTGAATTTTGTTGATTGGGATTTTTTTGGAAATCCATATGATTTTTTTTTTATGTTATGTTATGTTATGCTGCCATGTGACACAAGAAAAAAGATCAGATTTGGACGGCTTGTTCAATAGGTGTTCTCATCTTAGAAAGTAAAACTAATCTGCCTTCTTCTGAGCACATGAATTGTGTGCATTTCACACCAATGTCCAAGACATTCTCCAGCGCCCACTGGAGGGTATAATCTTTCCCAGAATGATCTGAGCAGTGCTGTTCAAGAACAAGAATGAATCTTTGAATAATCGCACCACAATGTGAGGTGACCCTCAGACAGGGAACTGACCAGTTCCCCATATGGGTTTGGGGAAAGAGACTCTGATGTTCTTTTTTAACACAGCTGTGAGAAGAATGTGGCTAAGACCCAGTAGCCTTTCTGGTGTATAGCTGGCAAAGGAAGCCACGAGGGGAAGAGAATTTAACACGAGGGTGTAAGCGCTTCAGCTTCATTGATTCGATCTGAGGGGAATGCTTAATGACTGGAAGAATCAACCTTGGCAATGAAAACACAAAGCTCTTTTCATCAATTCAAGCTCGGGCTCTAAGGCTGCAGATGGTTACCTCCAGCATTGCCTATTCAAAATGAGGTTTTATAAAATGGCACTTTGCTGAATACTAATAGATCAAAACAAAGATTTAATTACATAAAGATGGGTTGTTCATTTTTAAATGAGGATACAGGTCAGTGTCTCAGAAAAGGATCATATGAGTATCTTTTATATGTAGGTCTAAAGTCTGAGATTTTTTGTAAAGTGCAAACATTATATCGTTAAAGTACAGATTGTATTCTGTAGAGGATAATGTCTATTAAATAGGAAGCAGACTCAGCCCTGAGCTTGTGGATATCTCTGCTGGTTCATTTTCACCCTCCTGTCTGATACCAGTTTGCTTGTGGCCTTCCTGCAAAGCAGTCAGAATGCCTAAATACATTTCCAGGAAATGTAGTTTACCAAATCTAGTATAAATGTTTAATTGTTAATCAGTGGGCCCAGTTAATACAATTCTAGGAAGCAGCATTATGCCACTGAAATAACTTTATGGAAAATAAGGACTGTTTTGATTTGAAAATATTTGGCCCCCCATTTGAAAAATTAATGTTTTTTTTTAATTTTGGAAACAAATAGTCTGCATCTTAGTGAGTTTTATTAACATTTATTTGAATATATTATTTTATTAATTATCCCTTGTTTGTTTTTAATGTAGCTTATGTTTTATATTTAAAATGGAAATGCAGTTTGGGGCTAACTTGTCTACCACCTGTTAAATACATTCCTATTGCATAAGTAAACAAGTTGGCACTTCATGTTGAGCATCTACATTAGAAGCATCATAATATGTACTATCTTAAGCTAGAGGCATTTTTTTTTCAAGGAACTCCTGATAATTGAAGAAAGATTCTGTGTTTGTATTCAGCTCTCTTTTATCTTGGACAAATAGGATTTTCAGGGTTGTAGGATTTCAAAAACCTATGAAACCTATCAAACAAATAGTGAGAATAGGACAAAAGTGGTGAGTTTTATGCTGGAACTGGGCAGCTATGCCAGTTTTTGCCCCCATGCCCACAAAGCAGGTTGTATTAATACATTCTGGATAACCCAAAAGTGAAGAAAAGTCACTTCCAGTTTTGATTTTGCTTCGTTTTTTAACTTATTTTGGCCCATTCTTTCCCATGGGGGTTTGAGGATACTGGGAGAAAGTTATGCCAAACTGCTGTGTTGGCATTTTTGGTGTGATTTGAGGCAGGGGAGGGGGGATATTCCAGGGATTTGGGAGCCACACAAAAGGCACTGGAGCCATATGCACTGTATGGGCTGCGCTTTGTGTGCCCTCCTGCATTTTATACTGTGGAGTCAAACACACTGTAGAAGTTTGAGGCATGGCAAATTTCAGTGGAACTAAAGCGTGACATTGACCCTTTCCACACCTTACCTTCTTCCAGCGCTGGGGTGTGGGGATCATGTGAGCAGCCTCTGGCGAGAGGCTCTCGCGTCCCTGCTGCTTCAGCTCTGCATGAGCTGCCTGCTCGCACGAGAGCCCCGCCTCTTCCTTCCGCAATGCAGCCTGGGAGTTTCCCAGGCTGCGCTGGGACAGGAAGCACGACCGGCGTGGCTCCGGAGGCTCCGCACACCAGGTAAGTGCACATGGGGCCTGGGAGCAATGCGCGATTGCGTACCATTTTTGGCTTCTAGCCGAAAATGAAAAGGTGCGCGATTGGTGCCTGTCGGCCCCTGGAGCATCGTGCAATTGTGAGTGCGTCGTGCAGAACGCTCCTCACAATCGCGCGATGCTCCAGGCGCCTTTTCACATGGAAAATGCTGTGTGAAAAGGGCTTTAGAGTGGACCAGACCTTGAAAAAGTTACTTTTTTTACTACAGGTCCCAGAATCTTCCAGCCAGTAATAATCATTTCATTTCTAGAATTGTGATCTGAAACAGATCATACAATGAGCTACTTCCACAGTACAGATCTATCCACTGTGACACCACATCTCGTCCCTGGGGAATCTCAACTGCTTCCAATTCACTGGTGCACATGTGTCTCACTTTATACTTACTTACAATGACTGTCATTTACCCATTTTGTCATTCACCTAGATGATAATAAATTTATTTTTGGTAGGGAATTTTATCAGAAAGCTTTTGGAAGTCCTAGTGTATGTACGGCGTCTATCAGTTCACCCTTTCTTGTTGACTGACTTTCTTGTTAACTGCTCAAGATTTCCAAAAGACTAGTGAGGCAGTGCTTCCTTTTGCAAAAGCTATGCTAATTTTATCTCTGCAAGGGTATGTATGTGATAGTGCTACCTTTCCCTATGCTTTCCAACAATTTACCAGAGACCAGTTAATGATATCTCATTTCCTAGCTCAGATCAGCTAGTGTGGGAAGGAAAAAAAAGCTTTCATTATTCTGATAAGGAGGCTAATTTTAATAATAACATATATATTCCATTAGACAACCAACCATTTTTCATTTTATCTCCCTAAGAACTCCTTGGTGACTGCAGGACACAATGACTAAACCTTCATGTATAATTATGGTTGTGATTATTCTGTTTCACAGTCTACCAAATGTTACTGGAGTTTTATAACATTTGTGGTTCAGGTTCTATCCAAAAATCTAGGAATTAGTGAGCTATCATCAGATAATGAAGCATGTCCCAAGTAGTTTCGGTTTTTATATTTGGGATATTCTGATACTGTCTGTCATGATTTTATTCAGATACTTTATCTGTTTAGAATGCATCCCAGAACAGTGGTAGTGGTGAAGATGATGATGATGACAACAAAGACTTAGTTCTTCAGATACCCTTCACTAAAGTAATTTGCTTTGATGGTAGAGGGGCCTACTTCCCCAGCCTCATCACTTTGTACAATTCTGCCTAGAATTTTCTGTAGGAGATTTGTACAACAAAACTGTAGTTTTCCTTCAGTAGTCCTTCCCAACTATGTCATCCATTAAGCCAGTTTTCTCCTGCCTAGTGCAATGCTTCTAATATATTTAAATAACTTCTATTGTTTGTCTTAATATTTTTAGCAATATGCTCTTCCAATCTTTTTTCATTTGCATTGTTGTCTGCTTATATTTTCAGTGTGTGATTTGGTGCTCATTTTTCCTTTATTGTCGAGGAACAGTACTTAATGATAAATGTTATCAATTTTTAAGGATTGTTTTTCCTTCCTCAGTATGATGCTCTCCTGCCCTGAAACTCCTCTCAGTGTGGACGTGGTAGTTTCTCTGTCACATCCCAAATGATCTAGCCTGGGTTCTAACCTTCTCTCTGGTAGCCACTCTGGCCATAAGGGACTGAACATGTTCCCTAGCAGATAAAATCTCACTGCATAAGCACACACTTGCAGTCTCTGCCCATTGGACAAATCTCTTTATGTGGCATTGTTAAAAAAAACACAAAAAACACCCATATAATTTACATACTCCTGCGGGAGTTCTTGCTTTGTAATTGATTCGAAGATATATTTGAAACTAAGTCTTGTTTTTCCAACTTTAAATTTGCAACCTGCTTCTCAGCTTTTTTTACTTCATTGCCACCCTCACAGAAGTTCTTTGCTGACACGTCCCCTTAGCCTTTTTCTTGATGCTTCATCAGTAGGACTGTCTTGTGCTCAAAGAACTGTGGCCCTTTTCGCACGGCATTTTTGAAGCGAAAGGGCCCCTTGAGCATCACATAAATGTGAGGAGCGGTCTGCATGACGCACTCACATTTACGCGACACTCAAGGGCCTGACGCGGACTGCGCACACACCTTTTCATTTTCAGCTCAAAGCGCATCTCTCCGGAGCCTTGCGCACACTTACCTGCCGTGCAAAGCCTCCTGAGCCACGCCGCAAGGTCAGTGTGTGCGGGGCCTGGGAGCAATGCACAACCGCGCACCATTTTTGGCTTAAAGCCGAAAATGAAAAAGTGCACAAGCGGTGCCTGCCAGGCCCTGGAGTGTTGCGCAAATGTGAGTGCGTCGTGTGGACCGCTCCTCACATTTGCACGACACTTGAGGGGCCCTTTCACATGGAAAATGCCGTGTGAAAAGGGCCTCAGTGTTCCTCACCAGTGGCTATGTTGGCTACTAGGAGTTGCAGTTCAACAACATCTGGAGGCTGCATAATTCTCAACCCTGTCCTAGAAAGTCTAGGTAAAGTTTCCGGAAGAGAATGTAAAGCAGGGAAGATTGACTTTTTTTGTGTGTGTTTTTAAAACAGAGGGAGATGTGCACAACTTGTTCTTTAGCTCTGCATGGGCCATTGTCCCTAACTTCTTGTCTTCTCTAGGCTAGTTCCATTCCCCTCCTCCAAATCCAACAAAGTATTAGGAATGTTGAAGGAATTCTGCAGGGTGTTACATAATTGATATTAAGCTTCCCCAGAGCAGAGAGAGAAGAAATTCTGAAATAGAAGAAAGTAAGGTTCCCAACTCACAAGGTGGAGATATTGTCTTTAATTGGCATATAAGCTATGGAATATCTGAATAAAGGGCACAGTAAAGTCACTGGATTTTGTGACGGTGGGTGTGCAAACTAAGTCTGCCTTAGGGATTAAGGTTTGTGTAGAATTAAGACTAATTGCAATGTATAAAGGAGGTTGTGTGTGATCCAACTGAGAACTTACAAAGTTTATTTAGGTATTTAAGATTGATTGCACACATCACAGTTGTTTTAAACCCTTCAGTAATCCCAGTTATTACTCCAGTCAGGAAAATTCATTTGTACAGAAAGGGCTTTTTCAGGAACTGACATGTACGGTATAGTTATAAGTTATCAGGAAAGTCAACCAACTACTAGATCAATTATCACTAGGCTAGAACTAAGGCTATGTGCACACAAACAAATTCTAATAGAAAGTCCAGTAATTTAAAGGCAAGACATACTCTCAAAAGTTGTTAGGTATTTCTGGTTATCAAAGTCTCAACAAAGCAAATGCCGTGAACAGGCATGGAAATTGAGTGATACTACAACAATAGAAAGGGTTTACAAATCAAATGACGGATACCTTCGTTCCCCAATAGGCAATATCTGGTCAAACGAATCTAGGATGATGTCTTGCACCGAGTCCAGACATTGAAACTTTTAGCCTAATAAAGTTGAATCTGGCTGCTAGTGGTTCTTAAATTCGCTTTTGAAGTTGCTAGGGACTGAACATGGGACTGTGCAAAGTACATGCTATACCACTAAATTATTAGCCTTCACTTTTTAGCAGCAGCTTAGGTGTCACTGATAGTTTGGTGTCACTGATAGTCCTGGCCATGACCTTTAAAGCCCTATATAGCTTAGGTCTGGATTATTTGAAAGATTATAACTCCCTGTATGAACCTGCAGAGCCCTAGGATCCACAGGGGAAAGCTTTCTCTCAGTCCTGCTACCGTACCAGGTTCGCCTGGTGAGGACATGGGGGAGCCTTCTCAGTGGCGGTTCCCACCCTGTGGAACTCTCTTCCACAGAAGGCCAGGCTTTCCCCTTCCTGCTTGGCTTTCGCCAGCAAGCAAAAACATTTCTTTTTAAACCCGCTTTTAGTGTGTGAGCTAGGGAGCTTTTTATTTATCAAGCTGTTTTTTAAAAACTTGTAGATTTTGGTAATGTTATATGTTTTTGATGTTTTTAATTCTTTTAAATGTTTTTTATGTTTTTAACTTTTTTGAGAAGCTGCCCTGGGTCCCACTCTGGAAGAAAGGAGAGATATAAATATAAATAATATAAATATATAGTCTATAGAAGGAGTTAGGGAAATGTGGCCTTCTATTTTTTTGGCCTTCAATACCCCAGTTGCCTTACCCAAGCTAACCAACAGTCAGGGACTGTGAGAGTTGCATTCCAGAAGTGGTTGGAGGTCCATAGTTGCCTCGTCCCTATCTATGGCATCTTGAACTTTCTAATATTTGCTTGCTTAAGCATGCCACATGATTGGTGAGTTTCCTTCTATTCTGTAGGCCAAGCATGTGAATTAGGTGTCTCTTAGAGGTGGTTGGACTACATGCTCCAGCAAGCTTAGACGACACAACCAATAATGAGGGGTAGTGGAAGTCACAATCCAACGGTGAGGGCTGCATGATTCCTACCTCTGCTTCAGACTGTGAAAAAAATGGGAGGACACTTACCTCACACACAACAGTCATATGAGAGGCACTAAAAGTGATTTGGGTGTTTGATCTGATACTCCTAAAGTTCAGGGAAAGGAGCATATTACAGAGATACATTTTGGAGCCATTGAGATGATACACATCCACATGTGATGATACATATTCCTAAGACACACACACACACACACACACACACACACACAGAGGGGGGGGCCTTTCCACACCCTACCTTTTCACATGGATGTCCAGTGGGAATCCCAGCATCAGGAGTGCTCCCCTCTGCATCAGCTGGCTCCTTGATGGCCATGCCTCTTCCTTCCGTAGTGCAGCCAGGTGCTT
Organism: Cyclura pinguis; assembly: GCA_030412105.1. NCBI lineage: Eukaryota > Metazoa > Chordata > Lepidosauria > Squamata > Iguanidae > Cyclura > Cyclura pinguis. Next base: position 345,264,303 of record CM059599.1, read on the forward strand.
TCCCAGGTTGTGCTGGGGCAGGAAGTGCAGCCATTATGTTTCTGTGGCTTCCACAGGACAGATAAGTCCAGGATGGGGCGCAATTGTGAGTCATTGATGAGGAAAACATGGGATGGGAGATGGGAGAAGGACAATGCAGAAGCATTGTCACAGTCCCATCCTTCTCCCGTCCCCATAGCAAGTTGGAAAGGTGGTGGAGAAAGGGCTAGAGAGAGAGAGAGAAAGAGGAAGAGAAAGAGAAACGGACCTCCCCCAGTTATCTGACAGGTTAGGGACTGAAGCACTGGCAGAAAATGGAATTGGTTGAAAAGTGGAACCTATGTACTGTACTGTAGAGAGTATGATGGATTTATGGAGGGTTACTTGGGACGAACCATGCACACACTGCTTGCAGAGTCTCTCAGCTGGCTTGGCATTTTTTCCCTCTTCTCAGCTTGCTTTGCAAGCAGCGCATGTGTGCGAGCAGTCCCAGGCAAGCCTCCACAGGCAAGAAGAACTGATGAAAGATCAGAACCCTCACTGAATTAATGGAACTTGTCCTTAATTTGAAAGCATCAAAAGAGCAAGTTGTCAGATAACGAGGTGTCAAAAGGCAGGGGCTTCCTGTAGAGAGAGATTTACTGTTCAGAGAGACGTCTGATTAAACCATTCTTAATAAAAGAATTTCTGCCTATCTTTATAAGACCAGAAGGAACCACAATGAGTTTGTAGGCTGGCCATAAATATTTCATCTAATTGTAGTGAAATACACCAGTGCATTTTAAGGCAATCCCGCTTTCTTGAAAAATGAGGAGAAATGGAAAGGTGGAGAAAAGACAAGTAGCTAACAGAAGCTGAGTCAATGTAGATTCAGTATAAAGTTTTTGTATAATACTAAATATGAATCAGTATTTGGATTTCATATATCTAATTTTGCCTGAAAGGACTGATGGTTGAGAGGAATATGGAGAGTAGGTTTCCATTTTCTTCAAAGGTGACTTATGTGTTCACTATAAGAAATGTTATCATTGTCAGGGATTCCAGGCAGGGAACCCTGGGAAAATGATCAGCCCACTGCAAAGATGTTGCATCATGCCCCAGCTGTGGGTAATTGCAAGGTTGCATAAGAAACTGGAGTAATGTGCAGATGGTAGAGGGAGGTGTGCAAACCTCTACCTGATTGGTTGTAGATATGTATATAACAAAGCAACGCCAGTATGTATTTGTCTGTTGACCAAACCTGGTGGCTGGCACAAGCTTTTGTCCGTCTGTCCTATGTTTTGTATATAACGGAACTTTGCTGCAAGATAAAGTGCCTCCTGTTTTGGAAGAAACTCCTCTGTGTGTGAGTATCCTTACTGGGAACAAGACTGCTGCTGTTGGCTCGCAGAACTCTGGCTTTTCTGCTGCGTTTCCGTGGGGCTGAAACTCCTATCATCCCCCAACAGTGGTTATGGGCCCAGGCTCAGAGTGCACAGCGCACCTGTAGTTGTTTGTCTCCTGGATACTGGAACTGTTTTTGACTGTTTACCTGGCTCTCCGGTGCTTTGGGAGTCTGTGTTTTGGCAGAGAGACAGTTAATTTTTAGTCCAGTGCTGTTCAAGGATACTTTGGAGGAGGAGGCCAGCCAGCTGCGTTCCTGTGTTTTGTTTTTACAAAGGCAGCAGAATGACTGAAACAAGCTTTGTGCGTTTTGAAAGACTAAATGACACGAATTATCAAAGCTGGCGGATTTATGTGAAAGCATCTCTGATAAAGGAGAACTTGTGGCACGTTTTGGAGGGCGAGGGTCAGCCGCCAGCCCGTGCATCAGCTGCTGAGATAGCAGCGTATCGTGTTGCTGACGAAAAAGCCAAAGCAGTTATTTTGCTTACTTTAAGTCCTTCCCAGTTGATTCACGCTGCTGCTGCAGACACAGCATATCAGCTCTGGGAGGCTCTGAAGCGTGTGCATCAATCTTCCTCTTGTTTTTCCAAAATGCTATGGACGAAAAGACTGTATAACACAAAGTTATGTCCTGGAAGCTGTGTAAGAGAGCACCTCATGCTGATGAAACAGTTATTTCAAGAGGCAGCCAACAGATGGGTAAATATCCCAGAAATGCAGAAAAGTTTTATTCGTCTGGGAAGCCTCACTAAGGAGTGGGACTTTTTGATGTACAGCCTCCAGGGTGTGCGTGAGGAAGAGCTGACTGTAGACTTGGTAGCTGGGAGGATTTTGGAGGAAGTCCAACGTAAGCAGTTCGATTCCAGACTGCAGTCGGAGGGGAGAACAGCCAGTCGCCAGGAGGGAGAGGCAGCTCCCAAGGAGGCATCTGACCTGGAAGAAGGAACAGTGTGCAGCTTTGCCAGACGCTGCTACAGATGTAAGAGAGTCGGCCATCTCCAGAAGGACTGCAGAATGCCAGCGCCGAGCAGAGGGAAGAAGACAGCCCAGAAGCGGAGGGGCGTGTCGTCACAGGCTGAAGGCCATGTGTTTGTGGCAAAAGAACAGTCTGAGAGTGGTGTGTGGTTGCTAGACAATGGTGCAACTCACCACATGGTGAACAATTTAAAGCTGTTGAATGATGTTACAAATGCAAATATAACAGCAATTTCCCTTGCAGATGGGGCACCAAGCAAGGTGCAGAAGATGGGTACTGCATATGTGCCATGTTTTGGGAAATCGTTTAATAATGTATTGTGCGTGACAAATTTGCAGAACTGTATTTTGGGTGTCTCCCAACTGGCCAGTGAGGGTTACAAAGTGGTGTTTGAAGGGGTGAAATGTATAATTACTGCAAATGGTGTTTTTTGTGCAAAAGGGGTGAAAAAGCAGGGGTTGTACCACATGTTGCCCAAAGGAAAAGTGGCAAACGTTAACCTTTTGTGTAACAAACCTCTACATGAAAAGTGTGTACATTACCTCCACAGAGTGATGGGTCATGCCAGCTACAAAGGTTTGCAAGAGTTGGCAAAGGTGTGCCCTGGGTTACAGGTCCGAAATTGTCCTAAGTTCCTAGAGTGCTCTGTATGCAAAAAGATTAAGGTAAAGGCTTACCCCATTGCCAAGAAAAGCAAGTGTATCACCCAACAGCCTTTTGAGGTTGTTCATGCAGATTTGGCAGGTCCTTTTAAGCCAACTGCTGGACAAAATAGGTATGTCCTGGTAATTGTAGACAGACACACCAGGTTCTCCTATGTCTATCTACTGAAAGAGAAGAGCCAAGCAGCAGATAAGTTCCAAGAGTGGGTGAATGCTGTTGAGAGGGAATTTCCTTATAAAGTGGCCAGTCTTGTGTCAGATCGAGGGGGAGAATTCCTGTCTAACAGCCTGCAAGCCTGGATGCGTAAGAAAGGCATAAGGCATAAAACCACCAACCCCACATCTCCCGGGGAGGATGGTCTTGCAGAAATAAGAATTGGGCTGTTAAAACAAATGAAGGACTGTATAATGGAGGATGCCCAAGCCCCAGCAGGACTTTGGGGAGAAGCAATAGTGACAGCAAACTACCACTTAAACAGGATGTGGAGTTCAAGTGTGAAGCAAACTCCATATTACCTATTGTATGGTAGAGCACCAAACCTGCAGCATCTACGTGTTTGGGGTCAGTTTGCTAGTGTGTATGTTCCCCCAAGTTTCAGAAAGTCTGGAGAGGAGAAATCTAGACGGTTACGCTTTGTGGGATATGAAGGTAACAAATATAGATTTCTACACCATGCTGGCAAAATAGTGTATTCTAGGAGTGCAAACTTTGAAATCCATTCAGGATGGGATAGACTGCACTGTAACCAAGAGGTTTTGATTCCCCTGGGTAAAAGTGTGAAAAGTGTTCCCGAAATTCCTGAAAATGGAGGGGCAGTGATGTCTGATGATGAAAAGGAAGAAAAACCTGGAACCTCACACGACTCCTCACCACCACCTAGCTTCAAACCTGGGACTGCACTCAAAGAAAAGCCTCACACTGAGAGCAGCAGTAGTCCTAGCGAAACTGAGTCAGGAAGAACTAAGGTGTTCATTCCTAGGAGATCCAATTGGGTAAGAAAAGCCCCTGTCAGATTTGTTGTTCAGGGGGCCAAGCTGTTCAGTGTTGTGGCTAGTGAGCCTGAAAGTTATCAGGAACTGTTAGAGTATCCCAAGGAGGAACAGGAAAAGTGGAACACTGCCATGGACTCTGAGTTCCAGTCACTTGTCGAAAGAAAGGTCTTCCAGGTGGTAGACAGGCCCAAAGACCAGAAGGTAGTCGGTTGCAGGTGAGTGTTTAAATTAAAGGACATGCCTGATGGTACACAGAAGTATAAGGCATGCCTGGACGCAAAGGGTTTCTCCCAGGAAAGGTTCACCAACTTTGACAGGACTTTTTCTCCCACAGCCAAACCAGAAAGTCTGAGGATGGTATTAGTTGTTGCTGCCAAGAGGAAAATGGTTGTTCAACATATTGATTCTGGGACAGCTTACCTGAACGCTGATCTAGAAGAAACAGTCTACATGGAGCAACCACCAGGGTATGATGGCGCAGAAGACAACAAAGTATACCTGTTGCACAAAGCTCTCTGTGGTCTTCGCCAAAGCGCTCGTTGTTGGAACAAATGCATTGATCAGCAATTGGTGGCACTTGGGTATATGAGGAGCATCGCGGATGCACGCGTATATACCAAGAAGGCAGGTGACAACTGTGTCATAATAGTGATATATGTTGATGATCTTTGTGTTGCAGCCAGAAGTGCCAGTGATGTAAAGCGTGTGCAGATGGAGTTAGAGAAACGATTCAGGCTAAAAGATCCAGGCAGTCTGAAGTGTTATTTAGGTGTCGAAGTGGAGAGAACCAGTGATGGTGAGATTTTTCTGAGCCAAAAGAAAAAGATCAACAGTCTTGTTGCTAAATGTGGGCTGTGTGATGCAAAGACAGTCAGAACTCCCATGACAACAGACTTCACAAATTTGGAAGCAAGTGAGCTGTTTGTGAACCCTCAGCTATACCATTCTGTCATTGGAAGCCTGTTATTCATTGCTAACAACACGAGACCAGACATCGGTTTCGCTGTTGGATTGTTAAGCAGGAGAGCTTCCAAACCCAGACAGATAGATTGGGTGGCTGTAAAACGAGTCATCAGATATCTCAAAGGGACAAGAGATCTGTGTCTGAGAATGGTGGGAAGCCAAAAAACACTGGAATGCTATGTCGATAGCTCTTTTGCTGCCGACCCAGCAGACAGGAAGTCAATGACTGGGTTGGTAGCCAGGTATGCGGAGACTCCCATAGTATGGAGATCAAGAAAGCAGAGTTGTGTGGCGCTAAGCACAACAGAGGCTGAATTTGCAGCATTGTCAGAAATGGCTAGTGAAGTACCGTGGCTAAGAGAAATGCTGACAGACATACAAGAGCCTTGCAGCATACCTTGCATAGCCATGGCTGAGGCAGAAAACTTAAAGTGTAGAACTAAATATATTGGGGTACAGTACCAAAATGTGTGAGGCAAATGATCCAGGATGGGATTTTGTGTTTGCGGTATTGTCCATCTGAACACAATATTGCGGATTTGCTCCAGTAGTAGGCCATGAGAAGTTGGCAGGTGAACTGGGCCTTGCCACCAGGGTGTAAGGTGTAAGATGAGTTGTACCCTTGAATGTATGTACTGTATATATTATGTAACATGTATTGTATGACATGTATGGATTGTGAAAATGTCCTACACAGTGGCCTGACCATTTTGGAGGGGATTGTCAGGGATTCCAGGCAGTGAACCCTGGGAAAATGATCAGCCCACTGCAAAGATGTTGCATCATGCCCCAGCTGTGGGTAATTGCAAGGTTGCATAAGAAACGGGGGTCGTGTGCAGATGGTAGAGGAAGGTGTGCAAACCTCTACCTGATTGGTTGTAGATATGTATATAACAAAGCAACGCCAGTATGTATTTGTCTGTTGACCAAACCTGGTGCCTGGCGCAAACTTTTGTCCGTCTGTCCTATGTTTTGTATATAACGGAACTTTGCTGCAAGATAAAGTGCCTCCTGTTTTGGAAGAAACTCCTCTGTGTGTGAGTATCCTTACTGGGAAACAAGGCTGCTGCTGGTGGCTCGCTGAACTCTGGCTTTTCCGCTGCGTTTCCGTGGGGCTGAAACTCCTATCATCCCCCAACAATCATTCATTCCTGGCCATCACTTAACCAGAGAAGTTCCTTCAGAATTCTCAAAATACAGATGTTTGGGTTTTGATAGTGTTCAGCTTAATCTGGTGTATATAGAGCGTGCTAAATACTATTTCCAAAAGAAGAATACACCTTACCATACAAAGACTACTGAAAAATTCAAAGGAATACTTGTGCATCTGGTATGGTTACATTTCCAGTTTCTGTGCATTAATAAATAAATAGGACTAGTTTTCCTGAAGGGTTCAGTTCACAATGGATGTTGAAGCTAATGCCTGTTAGTCAAAGGTAAGCTTCTGAAGTCTGTCATGTTGTGGATCCCTTGGCATTAGAACTGGAGAAATGTGTAACCGTACTCACACAAGTTGACTATGTGTTTCTAGGGGACATTAAAATTAGAGACATGCAGTTAAGGATTCCCTGGTAGGTTCTCTCTTTCTATTATCTACTCAGTTTCTAACCTGTAGACTGGTATCTTCAGTGTTGTCTTCTAAAACTGCAAGTAAAAAAGTCAGTAGGTACTTTCTTAATTTACTTTCACAAAGGGCAGGGGGGAAAAAAACTCTTCCAGGTTTTATACACAGCCACCTACTGTGTGGCTAGTTCATGAACTTTGCCTGAGCAATGCAATCAAAATATTGCTTTCTGAAAAAGTATACAGTGTATGGATTTTATAGCTTATGTGAAAGGTGAAAAGACAAAGCAGGTATTCTCTCATTATTTCCTCAAACAGTTCTCTCAGCTGTTGTTAACTATCTGAAGAGGTCAAGGAAGAGTGATTTTTTTCAGTTGTAGAGATTAATCACCTACTGGCTTAAAAATATCAAATCCAAGGTCCTTGGTTATCACAGACTTTCACACTGTATCATGATAAAAATGTACAGATGGAAAAAAGAACGAAGGATGAAATCAAGCAGTTCCAGGCAATTTTGATTCCTAACTTCCACCTAACTTGGTGTTAGTAACCTCTGTTTTAGTGTGGGAGTTGTATAAATCAGTACTTCAAAAATGCTAATCTAGTGACAGGTGAATCTCTTAATCAGTATGCTATAGAGTGATTGTCACATATATATTAGCATTTTTGATTAGCATTTATAGATTAGCATTTTTGAAGTATTGATTTATATAGATAGATAGATAGATGGATAGATAGATATAGATAGATATAGATATAGATATAGATATATATATAGAGAGAGCACCTCTATGGTTTCACCTGATGACAAGGAGAAGTAGAGGTGGGTGTCCACATATTCATTCATTCATATATATATATATATATATATATATATATATATATTCATATATATATATATATATTCATATATATATATATATATTCATATATATATATATATATATATATATATATATTCATATATATATGAATGAATGAATGAATATGTGGACACCCACCTCTACTTCTCCTTGTCATCAGGTAAAACGATAGAGGTGCTGAACCAGTGCCTGGATTCTGTAATGGGCTGGATAAGAACCAATAAACTGAAGCTGCATCTGAACAAGATAGAGATTCTGTGCATTGATGGTTCGCAGGTGTAGAAACTGGGTGAGTGATCTGCCCTTGATGGGTTTGCATGTCCCCTGAAGAGCAGATGTGTGGCTTGGAAGTGCTTTGTCCCTGGAGGCCCAAGTGGATCCTATGGCTTGGAATGCTAACTCAAACCTTTTCTGGGAAGAGGTAAACTGGCTATGGTAGTTCATGCCCTGGAACTTCCCAGTTAAGCTGTTGCAGTGTACACTATGTGAGGTTGACTCTGAAATTAAACTAGTGCAATACACAACAACTACATTGCTGTTTAAACACTTTACAGGAACCACATGACCCCAATTCCAAAGGAATTGCATTGGCTGCCAATACATTTCAGGTCTGAATTCGAGGTGCTGGTAAGGGCATTCAAAATTCTGTATGGCTTTGAGATTTGAAGGAGTACCTCTCCCTTTATACCACTGCCAAATAATTGACATCTGCCAGAGGGCCCCTCCTGTTTATCCTACAAGTGGGCACAATAAGCTACCTGGCGCAATAGGAGAGGGCTTTTTCTGCTGTGACACACTGGTTGTGGAGTGCTTTGCAGAGCTAGTTGACACTGACACAAGCTTCATTTTGGCAGCAAGTCAAACTGTGGCTCTGAATTAAAGCTTTCGAGACCTAGGGATCATGGCTGAAGCAGACTGTGAAGTTCCAGAAACAAAATTCTAAATTGCTTTGCATAGTTTAAAATTCTTTTAATTGTTTTTAATCTTTTAATTCATTTTAAATTTTTATTTTTGATTTTTTTATTATGTAATGTTGTTGCCTTGAGATCTGCCTTGAGATCTTTTGATACAGGCTGGTATATACATATTTCAACAAATAAACAAACTCTATATTTTTCATTCCTAAAACTCATCTGGTACATCCTTCTTTACCAGGAGAAAATGGAAGATATAAACTCTACCAGACTGATGTCCTTCCGTCCTTCCTTCCTTCCGTCCTTCCTTCCGTCCTTCCTTCCTTCCTTCCTTCCTTCCTTCCTTCCTTCCTTCCTTCCTTCCTTTTTGTTTTGTAATTTTAATATATATTTGTGAAGTTAAAGTCAGCTTTGGATAATTTCTTAGAATTTTTACTATGGTCAGAGGGATGCTATGAGGCAAGAGTGAAGAGGAGCATAATAAATCAGAATGTACATAGATTTGTTAAACAAATAAAACTAACGTTACAATAGAAGAGAATAATTGAAAGTATAGGGTACAGTCAACCCTCCACATTTGCAGGTTTGATTTTCAGGGACCTGATTATTTGTGAGTTTCAACCCCTGTCCCCCCACCTCAGGTGCTTCTTTTCCAGGGAACCATCCCTCTCAGCAGCTCCAATCAGGATGCCCAGCTCTTTCGACACCCAGTTTTGCTTCTCCTCCTTTACCACTAGCTGCTGTCTGACCAGCTGACAGCTTGCAGTCTAATTTGTCAGTCAGTCAGTCAGTCAGTCAGTCAGTCAATCAGTCAGTTTTATTGTTTTTGACTAAAAACCATTACAAGTTCAGTTTAAAAGCAGTAAAACCAGAAGAAGACGGCGCTAATCTTTCTGGATGCAGAAAAGGCATTCGATAATGTCCCTTGGACTTTCATACATCAGGTGCTGAGAGAATATGATCTTGGAGAAGATTTCTGTAAATGGATCGAGGGAACTTACCAAGACCAATCCGCAAGGTTAATAATAAATGGCGACATTACGACAAGCTTTGCAATAAACAAGGGGGTACGGCAAGGATACCCATTATCACCACTACTGTTGAAAGGAGAAATGGAAACAGAGATAGTTAAAGACTCAATGATAAATGAGCTCAGAATGTGGGACATCCAATTGAACTAGAAGTTTGGGAGAGAACATGGAAAACTGATATAAAATTTACCCCAAATTCAAATTTAAGAGAGAATTTTTATAAAATGCTCCATAGATGGTATATGACCCCAATAAGATTACAGAAGATAACCAAATCTGGGTCAGGGAAGTGCTGGAAATGTGATGAAAAGATCAGAACTTTTTCCCATATGTGGTAGACTTGTAGAAGGGCAAGAAAATTTTGGAAGGGGGCACATGATGAAATTCAAAGAATTTGCAAATTGAACTTTGGAATGATACCAGAGTTCTATTTGTTAAATATGTTAGGACAACATATATAGATAAGAAGTTATCAGAAGATATTGTTATATTTGATAACAGCGGCGAGGTCGTTGTATGTGCAACATTGGAAAGAAAACAGATATAAATTTAGAAGAGTGGAAATTAAAAGTTATGGAGATGGTAGAGACAGAAAAATTAGCATCTTCTTTGAAAAATAAACCTATACAGAATTTTGAAAAAGAATGGAAAGGAGTATTGGATTGGATGAAGATATAAATTTATAAGATGTATAAGAAATGGAACAAGATACAATGTAATTGTCTTCTCCTTTGTTAATGAAAATGTAATTGCTCTTCTTTTATGTAAACCAGATACAAAATAGTTTCAACTGGAGAACATAAGTGTGGAAGTGGGTGGGCAGGTGGGATACATTTAACAACGATGTAACCCATTCGTTTTTCCTTTTTTTATTTTCGTAATTAAATTTTAATAAAAATATTTTAAAAAAATAAAAGCAGTAAAACCATTGTGAAAATGTATACATCCATATACATCAATATAAGATATTAAATCAAAGAATCCCTAGCACAATCTATGGCAAACTCTTTCAAGTAGCTGGCATGAATACTTTTAGCAGCTTTGGCAAATAAGGCTATTTTATATGTGACATGTGAATCGCAATCTGAGAGCAGCCAACAGAATTTTGTATGAGGGCTCTCACCTTGTAATGATGCCAAAGTGTGCCCCAGAAACTTCTTTCTGGAATTTTGATAAAGAGGGCAAAAGAGTAGGTAATGTATAATATCCTCTACCTCACCCATGCCACAAATGCAGACTCTTAAATGTCTAGGAATATTTCTATGCCTACTGTCTAGAACAGACATTGGCATAGTTTGAAAATGTAATTCTGTGAATGTAGTTCTCAGAGAGGAAAATGTGAGTGTGTGTAAGTACTGAGCTCTCAAATGATTGGTTTTCACCAAATGATACCAGTGTGAAAACTTTGAGCTTTTGATTAAACCTAGGTCCTGCTCATTATCTAGCTTGTAATATAGTCCCTCAGTTTAGCTTTGAGTCCATGAAAAACAAAGATGTCTGTTGAGAGAGTTTTAGATGTTAATAGGTCTTGGACTATTTTAGCCCAGCCACCTATCTTCCATTGCTCAGCTAAGCACAGCTTGGGCAGATGATCTTCTGTCATGTCTAGAACCCTCTTATAGTACATAAGGGTAGCCAATTCAGCCCTCGCTGTTACAGATGCTACACCTAACTCTGTTCTGAGGAATGCCGCTGGAGTCCCTGATGGTACTGCCAGCAAAGACCTCAGGAACTTGTTCTGACAGACTTCCAGGTCACTCAAGTTCTTATGATTTACCCCCCAGATTTCTATACCATATTGCATTTGAGCAACTATTTTCCCTAGGTATACTTTCAAAGCTGGTACTACCAGTTTTCCCCCTTTAGAATAGAAAAATTTCAAAGTAGCATGGGCTGACTTCTGTATTATTGTTTTGATGTTATGTAATTGTTTCTTCCAAGAATTTTTTTCATCAAAATATACCCCCAAGTATTTAAAGGAGGAGACCTGTTCTATATTGTTACCACCCAAGCTCCATTTAAATTTGGGTGAGCGTTTACCAAAAATGATCACCTTGGATTTAGTATAGTTGACTCTAATTTGTTCTGTGTGACAATACTCATAAAGTTGGTTAAGACTTCTCTTCAGCCCGATTTTAATAACTGAGAGCAGGACAATGTCATCAGCATATATTAAAACTGCTATTTTATGAGTTCCTACTGAGGGAGGGAAATGATCAGGAAGATTTAACTGGGTTACTATATCATTTATATGAAGATTAAACAGGAGGGGTGCTAACAAGCACCCTTGTCTAGTTCCTTTTTTTGTACAGATTTCCTGTGTCAGCCTTCCATCTGTACTGATTCTAACCCTCACAGATGTATTTGTATATAATTCCTGAATTAGGAACAACAGTCTTTTATCAATATCAGTCATTGCAAGTTTACTCCACAAACGATTCCTATTGATTGTATTGAAAGCTGAAGAAAAGTCAATAAATGCAGCATAAAGCCATTTAGAGGAGCCTCTGGTGTATTTGTGATTTAAATGCTGTAAGGTAAAAAACTGGTCCACTGTGCTATAACCTTTCCTAAATCCAGCTTGTTCCTGATGAAGAACAATTTTTTCCTCCACCCAATTAGTCAGCTGCTGAAGAAGAAAATGAGTGTAAATCTTAGAACTAATGTCCAACAGACTGATAGGTCGATAGTTCTGAGGGTTTGCTTTGTCTCCTTTCTCATAAATAGGAAAGACTATACTCTGCTTTCACCTCTCGGGAAAAGTAGCTGTGGCGTTTATATGGGAAAATAATTTTGCTAACATAGGAACCCACCATTCAGAGTTGTTCTTATATACCTCTGCTGGAATCATATCCTCAACAGGTGCTTTATCTACTGGTAAAGCATGTATGTCTAAGTTTGCTCACTTCTTGTTCTGAGACTGGGGGCCATTCAGGTAATGCCATTTGCAAAGCTTGATTAGTGCTTAATTGATTAAAGCTCCCATGCATATCGCTTTCGAAGATATTTCTAAAATAAGTACACCAGGTATTAGCTGAAATGCACACATCTACTGTAGGATTATAACCTGTTTCTGATATTGAAATCAAGTTCCAAAATCATCTTTCATTCTTTTCCAAAGCTGCTAATTCTAATTCCTTCCACTGAGCTATCATGAAGGTCTTTTTTTCTTTCTTAGTAAATCCTTGTAAGTTTGACAACTAGAAGCCAGTGCCTCCAAATCAGCTTGTAGATGGGTTCGTCTTACTTTCCTAGTTAGTTGCACCAGATTAGTTGCACCAGATTCTTTTTAGCTTGCCTACATTCATTATCAAACCAGCCCACCTTACCGAGAACCATTTTAGGCTGATGGGTTTTTCTAGTTAGGATTGGTTTTAAGGCTACAGAAATAGTCATAAAACCTTCTATAGGATCTATGTGTCCATTTACAATATTCTGGTGCACATTTAAAATGTGGGGGCTATTTAGGTGGTTTTGAACTGAAAGTTCTACAGAAAGAGACCATTTTAAACGTTTCCCCACCGTAATTGTTCCTTCAGCCAGATCAATAAGAGGAGGGAGCAGTTGGAGGACTAATATAGGAATGGACAAAAGAATAGGTAAACAATCACTTTCTGGCCAGTCTAAAATATTGTAGTTTATCTTAGTGGAAAATAGCTGTGAAGAGCAAAAAATATAATCAATAACACTACCAGCCCTGCTATTTAGAAAAGTAAAATATCCATTGGAATTGTCCCAAGAACTGCCATGAAGGCATATCAACTGCAGGCTAGACATTAGCTCAAATAGTTTCTGACCTGCTTTATTTACTATTTTGTCCACTGAGTACCAACCAGATAAAAAGACATTGTTACTGTCTAGGCCAAAATTATTTTCTTTTTCATTTGGACCAGAGCTAACACGGGTGTTAAAATCACCACACACCACTATTGTTGCCCTGGGGTATTTCATCTCACAAAGATTCAGAGCCTCTTCCAATTCCTCCCAAGAGATCCTTGAGCTCCCAGATTTATCAGAGGGACAGTATATATTGAAACAAATTAAAGCATCAATCCCTGCCCTCTAATTTTCTCTTAACAATACAGGCAAAATAAAATTGCATTGAGACTGATAAATTACTACAGACTCAACGTGCAGTTTCACTGAGACTAAAATGGCAACACTGCCCCTAGCTCTCCCCTTCTTATGTAATCTAGTTGCAGGGAGTAAGTAGGAGGTAAACCCTTGCAGAAAAGAAAAAGAGATGTCTGAGACCCAGGTTTCTTGGAGATATATGATATGAAATGATGAAAGAAATTTCCCAAATTCCTGGCCTACGTTCTTATTTTGCCACCCAGCAATGTTCCAAGATAAAACCAAAAAGGAAGGCTGAGGATCTGAAATGTCCAGTCATAAAGGGTGTGCTAATTAGTTCTTGGTAGCAGAAGAAATACCTCGTTTTTTTCCCCCTACTTACCTTAAACCCATCCCAATTCTTCTGGTAGGGAAATTGCTCTGTGTTCATCCTGAAGTTGTGCCTAGGTTGATCATGTTTGTAACTAGCTTGAAAGCACCTGTCATAAGTTCTAAAGGGAAACAAGGGATTACAAGCTGCAGACCTAGCCGGTCGATGTGCCTGATGCCCCTGGCCCTTGCAAAAGACTGGGATATTATTTGGATAGGTTACATATGAAGGTATGATTTTACTATCACTTGTACCTTTACATGTACCTTTAGCTTGCATGTATGAATCCTTTTAGGCTTTCCAGGAACAGAATGCCTAGTACCTTTTCTTTGGTGGCTTGTTTGTGTGAATAAGTAAAAGTGGACTGTTGACCTAAGTTGTGCGTACCCCACTTGAAGGACACGTTGTTGTTTGTAAAATTTGGAAGTGAGGACCAGAAGATTTTACAGTGATCCAAAGATGTAAAAAATAATCCAATAACACCTCTTATTCCCTTTTGCCCCCTGGGATATAAACACAAGCATGATAGACCTCCTAGATCCTTCTTAGAAATTCCAGCTATTGCTAGGATTTCAGGAAGCACATCTGTACTTTCTTTCCATGAACCATCTGCTCGCTTTAACGGCCAGTTGAAAATAGAAACACAAAAATCAGGCTTGGACTAAGAAGTCTTACTGGAGGAGGTCCTGATTTGATCCAAGTCCTTGCCTGTTTGGATCGTATTCACCCTTGAATCCTCATGTTCAGCTTCCAAACCATTTAGTGCCTTGGCTGTATCTTTATCTTTAGATTCCATGACTTGATTCTCTTGTCATACGTCTTTTATTATCAAATTGGGAACAGAGGGTAAGATGAGTGATTTCAGATATATCATCCTTCTGTTCTCCTGTTGATAACTTGATCTGATGTTCCCACTCCTGCCACGGGTCACCCAAATGTCCCCCAGAATTACTTTTGTTGCTGAGAGAGATATCAGACTGCAGGTCAGTGGAAGTCAGATTTTTATCAAGTTCATGATTGGGTTGTAGTGGGGCAGGAGCTGTTATTAAAATCTCTGCTTCAATTAGACCCATTAGGACCTGAATATTGGCTTTGAGGCCAGAGATTTCCTTCCTTAAGTTGTCCATGGATTGGAACATTTTCTCTTTAGATTGTGCTGCAAGAAAACATTGGTCCCGTAGACATTCATAAACTTCTGCAAGGATTTCCTGTCCTATCTTATCTGTGTCCTTATCCAAAGGCTGGGCTTGTTGTACTGTGCTTGAGCTAGATGGTGGAATGTTGTGGGCAGAGAGAGTAGAATAAGGATTGTTCCATATAATCCAAACTGGTCTGGAGACCAGTTGCCCACCTGTTCTTGATCACATAATTTTACTGAAGCTTCTAGAAGATCTTCACTGATATTATTACTCATCAAAGGAGTAGAGTTCAGTGCTTCTGTTGCAAGAGAAATAGAGGTAGAATTATCTTTACCTGGGGTCTTCTCCATAAGTGTTCCTCTAGTTCCTATTTGCTGATAGGAATCCAGAATAGTCTTTTGTGTAGGTGAAAAAATACGTTCTGTGACTCTCCCCTGCCTTCTCTGCCTTCTCTGGGTTCTGGTTACAACCATAGTCTCCACCTTCTTCAAGGGACTCTGAATGCAGTTCTCTTTCCACAGGGCCTATTCTGGTAGCTCTCCCAATTTGTCAGTACTACAAATCCTCTCCTGATTCCCCAGCACACCCAAGGAAGGAGGTAGTGGAGAGAGGAATATAAGACCACCATGCTGACTCACCCGCTTTCTCTCTCCTTTCCCTGACCTGGTTTGGACACTGGGTGCTCATTCTCCGCACCATGCCTCAGCCCCTTTTCCCACAGACACACACAGACACAGACACACACATTTTGATATTTGCAATTTTTCTGCTTTTGTAAACATTCTGAGCCCCAAACCCTAGCAAATGTAGAGAGCCAACTGTAAACTGAAACACAGATTGTGGTTGGTTGGTCTGTTTATAGAATAATTTGCAACATTTGAACCAGAATATCATATCCTCTTTGGCCAAGGTTGGGGAGGGTTACTTTGAGAGTATTTCTTGACTTTTACACTATCTTCTAAAAATGATGCAAATGCCTAAAACCCTTGTTGTATAGGGAAAATGAAACTTCAGGCGCGTAGGACCTTTCTTACTCTAAAGATTGTAGAAGGCAGGAGCTAACAAAGCTAGAATATTTTACTTTTATTGTCTATCACATATCAGCTATTGTGCTCTGATTAAGCTGTCATCCTTGAAACAACGTTCACCTTTTCCTTCCATAAAAACGCAGGCATTGCTACAACATTTGCCCAGCCCCAAACAATAAACTGCATTCTATGGAAGTTAAATGTTTTCTGAGTCAACATAATCACAGCATCCCATTTTTTACTTGAATGTTCATTTACAGTTTACTTACAACAGCTTCAGAGACATGTTTGTACAATGATTTGTTAACAGCAAGATACACTAAGTATATTCAATACATTGGAAAAGCTAGCTTGGGGGGCTACTGTAGTAGAACATGAACTTGTTGCAGAATATTTCGGAGAAAACACCAGCATTGGCAAGGTAAGCTTAAAAAAAAATAAACAACCAGCCCAATAGAAACAGTGCAAGATCAATGACACAAACAAATTCAATCCCAGAGTTGTAGGCTTTGTCTAAAATGGGAAAGCATATTTATCTAATGTTTTAACATCTTTAATTATTGGATTGAAAACTGTTAGATGAGTCCTTTTTAAAAACAGTGTTGGCTACTTCGATAACTGTTCTGGATTCTCATCAAGTAAGGTTTACTATTATGTTTTGGAAGAGGCAATGATCGTGATCCATTACTGTTTGCTTACATTGTTTCTTTCCAGATAACAATAGATCTATTGTTGTTGTTGATTGTTGTTGACTTCAACTTATGGAAACTCTATGAATGAGAGACCTCTAGATCCTCAGTCACCAGCTGTCCTGCTCAGATTTTACAAACTCAGGGCCATGATGTAAAGTCAAAGGCTTTCATAGCTGGAATCCATAGGTTGTTGTGGGTTTTCTGGGCTTTGAGGCCATGTTCTATTAGTATTTTCTCCTGACGTTTCACCTGCATCTGTGGCTGGCATCTTCAGAGGATCTGAAGATGCCAGCCACAGATGCAGGCAAAACATCAGGAGAAAATACTAATAGAACTTGGCCTCAAAACCCGGAAGACCCACAACAACTCAGGGCCATGACTTCCTTGATTGAATCAATCCACCTGTGGTGACGTTCCCCTCTTTTCCTACTGCCTTTGGCTTTAACAGGAATTCTTGTCTCTTCTAATAAGTTTCATTGTTTCATCATGTGTCCCAAGTAGGGTAGCCTCAGTTTAAGCATCTTTACTTCTAGTGAGAGTTCTTGATTTGCTCTAAGAACCATTCATTTGTCTTTTTAGCAGTCCATGATATCTGCAGAACTCTTCTCCAGTACTGCATCTGAAATGAGTTGATTTTCTTCCTGTTAGCTTTCTTCATTGTCTAGATTTCATAACTGTACTGTTACCTCAAAACATGCGTGACTCAGAGGTCCATCTGCGATACCAGTACCTCTGTTTGAAAGTGGGGAATAATTAGCTCAAGATTGGGAGGCCTGTGAGAGGGAGGTAACTTAGTGAGATCTCAGCTACCAATGTGTACAGGCACATGCAGGAAAGAACCAGCCGTAGAGTAAAAATACAAGCTAAAAATGTGTTTTATTGACAAGATTCACACAAGCACACAAAAGCTCAAACACTCACACACTTGCAGAAGGACAAACCGAAGTAAAGGGAGGAAAGTGGGATAGAGGACATTGAGGGATTTGGGTGATATTTACCAATCTGGAGAGAAGTGGAGAAAGCAGCAACATGGCTTAGACAAGACGCTAAGGACAGTTCTCATTTGGGAATCAAATAAACAGAGTCGCGTTCAGAATGGCAAGAGACTATACTGAGCAGCCTAAAATCAGGGGTGTTTATAGCTGAAAAGTATCCTGAGGATATGATTGTGATTCACACTCCCAGCTAAGTGGACAATGGGAGTTGCAATACAAACAGTGAATTCCAGGCAGAGTTGATGGTCTTACCGTTTTAGGTGACAAGAGGATAATGGTTGTCGTAATAGCTGAATATTGTGGAGAGGTGGGTAAACAATAGGGAAACATCCAGATGTACAGGGACCGAGATTTAAGACAATCACAATTTGGTGGGAACTTCCTCATTTCAGCTCTGAGAGTCCAGCTTGTGCTTCATGCCCATTGTATTCAGAGTGACCATGGTATTGTCCTGAAACTGATTGAGTCTCTTGTCTAAGAGGCAGGTGTGGCTGACCTGCCTTTCCATGTCATGTTTACAGTCAGTAATTTGCTTCATGCAGCATGACTTGCCATCGCCTCAGGTATTATTTATATCAGTATTGATTAGTATAGTGCCAATCTAATATTATTTGCCAATTACCCATGTCAATTATGGGGGGATGCATGGTTCTGTAACAATACATAGAAACTCAAAATAGTGTAGCCTGCATGATTCTGACTTTGGTTATTTAATCATATGTCTTTATCTAGCTCCTTCATGGCTGCCTTTCGAAATTTTAGCCATCTTCTGTTCTCTAGAGTACATATCCATTTTAACTAATGAATGAGACAAAGGATAGGAAGTTTTTATATCAATGTCTTCATTAACCACTTTAAAGTTATGTAAATCATCTGTGGTCATTATTTTTGTCTTCTAAATAGTCAGCTGTAGTCTTTCTTAACTTTCCTCAGGAGCCACGTCAAGTTTTTGATATTTTCTGCAAGTAATATGGTGTCAGCTGCCTATCTTAAATTCAACAATTTCCCTCCTCCAGTTTTCGTACCTCCTTCCTCTGCGTCTAATGCTGCTTGCCATATGTTCTACATATAAATTAAACAGATAGGGTAATAAAGTACAACCTTACATGGGAGATGTAGTCCAAAAAGTATTTTTCCCAAGTTCTGCTTACAGCACACTTTTATCATTTCTTTATTTTGTTTTACAATCATTTTAATTTGTTGACTAGGCTTTTCTTGTCATTCTCACAGAATTTTGGAGAAGCTACTACTTAGCACAAGTTATCTGAGCCCTGTCAATTTCACTTCTTATTCTGATAGCAGAAATGTGAAGAGCATCTTGAGAAAGTGGCAAGCCTTTGAAACTTCTGTACTGCTTTCCACCCCACTGTAGATACCTTAGCTTGCAAAATCAGAAGGGACCCAGTACCTTCAGGGTATTTAGGCCCTGAGAAGCAAGGCTGGCTGCGGTGTTCTGTGAGTTGCGGTCCAAAAAAGTAAATTTTTGCAGCCCTAATACTGACCACTCAAAGAGCATCTTACAACTTTGCCTATTTCTAGCTACAAGCTGCAACAATATTATGTGATTTGTTCACTCCATGTGTACTGTGGATCCGGGAGCAGAAATGAAAGGTCAAAAAGGCTTTTCATTTTATTTTTATTTTTTGTACATTAATCTTCTAACAATTGTGTTGTGTCAAATAGATTATTTGTTCCAACTTTGTAATGATACAATATAACTTTGTCAAATACTGTAGGTAGTAAAATAGTACTAAAAAGGTGGCTGTGAAACCAGCTGCAACAGCTGTATTCTACTGGTGATGCAACTTCTCTTGATATATGTGAAGCCAGACTCACATGCATTAGCAAACAAACTGTTCATCTATTAGGCTGAGCTATCTTTACTACAGTCAACATTTGTGCCAAAGTATTTATTAGTTTGAAGGGAGGTGAAATGGCTACTTCCTGCAGCATACTAGTAGTTTACTGTCTCATACACTCCTGCCCCCAAAGTCATGAACTTCAGCAAAATTCACTTTCTCCTAACACTTTGGCAACTTCCTCTAAACAGCAGCTATGCCAGAGAAAAGGAGTATTCAGTGTTTCACACACATACAGCATAGAAGTTAGAGCCAAAGCATCACGTTGCCAATTTTAATGTCTAGACAGCTTCTAGGATATAAGCTACACTAACCCTGGTTAACTATATAATAGTTCCTTTTGAATATTTTTGGTCCCAATTTCTCTTGAAAACCATGTGCAGTTCTGAAAGATTATTGACAGAAATATTGAATGTACAAAAATAATTATTCCATTGTACTTTGTATTTTATAGGAAGGGTGAATTCTTAGGGGAACAATATTATGCACAGTGTGCTCAGTTTCACATTTGTAGTATACTACACTCTACAACCAATTGGCCTACATTTGCATGGTTTGTGAATTATACTGTAGAGTACTGTGGCTTTAAATGTAGAGGTGCTTTTTAAAAAAATATATTTGGACAGGGATATGTATCATGCTGCCTTTCACATGTTGTTAAATTGTAACTCCCAGCATTCCAAATAATTTTTTATGCTAGCTGAGACTACTGGCATGTGCAGTCGAGCAACATCTGGAGTCCCACAGTTCCCATCCCTGATATATGGGGGTCACATGTTATGCTGTGGCAGATGAATTTTTTTGTGGGGTGAGCAAGGAGTGTTTGGTTATTCATAAGTGTTTGTTGCTATTACTGTCTCCATCAGTTTTGTTTTGTGTATGCTATTCTTGTAAAAGAAATGGAGATTTTGCTTGTTTTAATTAAATGTGATACTCTGTTTCAGGACCCATTGGAAGGAAATTGTTCCACTGAATCCTCAGTTTAGTGTTATTGTACTGGAATCTTGATTGTACAAACCCACAATGTGATATGTATATTTCTGTCTTAGTTCTTTGGAAAAGAAAGTTATTGAAATGGAACTTTATCAAGAACCCATTGGATGCTATAGTTGCAAATAATTATTTTTAATGGCATGATATCATCATGCCCACTTGTGAAAAGATCAGTATTTAATACATGTTATTACAGGCTGACGTAATATATTTAATGACATAAACAGACATCATGGAATATTACACCTGCATATTAATTTTTTTAGGCATGGTGGATGGAGGAATTCAGCACTTCTTTCCCATACAACTCCTTCCCCATGCCACTTGCCTGGCTGGGTGCCCTCTCCACAACCATTCAGTGGCCAGGGGAAGATGAGGGGCAGGCAGACAACAGCTGCCTGAGTTCCTGCAGGAAGAAAATGGCACCCTTCCAAACCTCCCGGGGAGTCGTCTAGAGATCCAGAAGGAAGACCTCTTTCCAGCTCCAAAAAGACCCAACTGGTTGTCTTGCTGCCCTACATTCTCCCTTGGCCACTAAATGGATAGGGAACACCCACCCAGAAAAGAGGTATGTTAACATACAAGTAACAGGAAGATTCATTGGCCATTTCCGCACGAGGCGAGGGAATTGCTCCGTACCGTTACTCACCGGATCTTCTGGCTCCTCAGTCCGGTCCAGGGTTAATCAGAGCAGCGCGTGGTCTAGATCTGCACTGCTCTGGCTTCCAAAATGGCAGCTTCCAGTTGGTCGTGGGTCCCGACCAACCGCTGAAGCTCACCACACCTAAAGCCCGCCCCCGCAGATCGCAGGCTCGCATTGGTGCGAGCTTGCGAATCTGCAAAAGGGAGCAGGCACGCAGTGGCGCACTCTGGCACTTTGAAAGACCTGATTTTTCCAGTCTTTCAAAAACACGCTGGAGGACCACGTGGGTCATTTCGGAGTGGACTGAGGTGCGGATCTCTGGTAAGTAGTCCGAACTCAGTCCACTCCAAGGTGCAAACGTCCTCCGTGGAGGACGCACTGCACCGTTTTAATTACCCCGTGCGGAAATGGCCATAGCTTTGCCTGATGGAATTTTGTGATCCCACCAGTGCAGTACAAGATTCTTTTCTTTTCATTTCTTGCATTTGTGTTTACAATTAATTGTCATTCAGTCTGTTGCATATGGCCTAAATACCCTGAAGAAATACCAGATCCCTTCTGAACTTGCAAGTTAAGCAGAGTCAGCACTGTTTAGTATTTGGCTGGGAGACCCCAATGAATACCAGATGCTGTGGGCTATATTTCAGAGGAAGGAACTGGCAAAATCACCTCTGAGTATTCTAAGAAACCCTATGAAATTCATGGGATCACTGTAAGTCGACAGGTGACTGGAAGGTAGATAGACACACACACACATTATTGCATATTCCCAGTAATTAAACTGGAATGTTATGCCACAAAGTGCATTTCTACTTCTATTTCTACTTCTACTTCTATTTTGGATATTATTTATGTATGTTAATTGTTAGTAGTGGTGGTGGTGGTGGTGGACCAGCATGCTTATTGGATTGTGACCATTACAGTGCACCCTTTACTGGCACAGCCTCTGCACACATGAATATAGAGGTCACATGAAGCATCAATCCCATTATAGTCACTGTATGCAAGAGGTGCTTGCACATTTTCTTGCGTTACATGAGGGTTCCTGGAAGGCAACCCTTGTGTGTACAATTGGCAAACAGTATATTCCTTTTTAGAAAAAAAAAACTTTAAAGAAAAGAAGGTTGGATATATTACAGACCAATGTCCACAATTCACCTGGGCCCCACGCATCTTGACTAGGATTCCATCAGCTCTGGAAGTACCAACTGACTTTTTTTATTTCATTTCGCCATCTCCTCTACAGAAGGAATTTGCATCTAGCCAGGGGACGAACATGCCTTTGGGGGCTTGTGACTTGTTTTCAAAATGCATTTTGAAAGCAACCATCCTTTTTTTTTTTTTAAACAAAAGCCTCATTCCTTTAGTGAACACTAAAAAAATATATGGACTTATTCTAGAGTAAAACAAAAAGCAAAGTGGCCTTGCTTGCATTCCTTCTGCATGGTGTGGTCTCCCTCCTTTCCATGCTAGCCGTCATCATGCATTTGAAGAGCAAGAGCCATGATTGTTAAGCCTCATTATTTTCAATGAGGCCTGACAGTTTCAAAGTTAACCAGAAGACAGCAACTTTCATCCAGTGGGTATTTCTTTTCAAGCATGGGCGAGTCTTCATTGACTTGTCAATTGTGTTGTTCCTAGATGTCAGTTGGTCACATCTACCTAGAAGTATTTTTGTTTAGCCGAAGCTCTTAAATAAGACCTCTATCCACTGTATTCTCCATACTCATCCCCCACCCAGATGGTATTAGCTGTGTGGTTTAAATAATGTTTGAATGCTCTGACAGATGTTAGGGGGGTTGCTTCTCTACCTGAAGGGGAGAAAAGGAAAGGTGTTTGTGTGTGTGCACATATGTCCATGTGTGTGTGTGTGTGTGTGTGAATGAGAGAGAGAGAGAAAAAGAGAGAGATCAACTCATTTGAAATGTCGTGCAGAGGCAGAGTTCTGCAGATACCATAAACTGCCAAAAAGACGAATGAATCCTAGAACAAATCAGACCTGAACTTCCACTAGAATCCAAGATGTCTAAACTGAGGCTGTCATATTTGGACATATCATGAGGCAACGTGACTCATTGGAAAAGGCAATAATACCTGGTAAAGTGGAAGGTGGTAGGAAAAGAGGAACTACAGCTGGATTGATTCAATTAAGAAAACCACATCCCTGATTTTGCAAGACCTGAGCAGGACTATTGACAACCAGAGTCCGTGGTAGTCTCTCATTCATAGACGTTGCAATAACTCAAAGCCAATATAATGGTAAATGAAAACATACATGTACAGTGCACCCCCCACATCCATAGGTTTAACATTGGTGGATTTGATTATTTCACAGATTATTTGCTGCCACCTCTGCTGCTGTTGTACGCCATTTTTAATAGGGACTTAAAAGTCTCACCTTGCATTTGCAGTCTTTCTGAAAGCCTTGCATAGCTGAGAAAGGGAAAGAATTTTGTTAAAAATGGTGTAGGGCAGCATCAGAGGCCATGGCAAGCCCCACTAGCTGCCCACTTCAGTCTTACAAAGGAACCCTGCTGCCTTGAAAGCAGAACCGGGCAGCTGGTGTGCTTCTCATTGCAGATTCAAATAGCTTCAAATGCTTATAGATATTTGCAGTTTTTCCCACTTTTGCAAGAGTCTTGCATCCCTAATCCCCACAAATGTGGCGGGACAACTGTATGTATCTATGTATGTATGTGTATACACATATACGCACACAAATATCATTAACTGATTTCCTTTTATTCTAATGATTTTCTTTCATGGAATGCATTGCTTTAAATGGACATCATGAAAGAGTTGCCGGAGTGATACAGATAGCTGGGAAGACATTCATTTGTGAAATAAAATCTAAAGACTCTAAGAAATATCATTGGGGTTGTATGCCAGCAGTAATGTGGTGAACTGTTGCTGCTGGCATGATGCAGTTGTCTGGAAAAGGTTCCCCTCCACATTGCATAGAATTGTGTTGTAAAGGTAAAAGAATGGAGTAAGGTGCTGCCTTCTTGGTTTAGCAAAATTTCAATGCAGACATACATGGGAGTGGGGGCTAGTTTCCTCTGTGAGAGCTCAAATCTTAAGAGCTGCCGGTCAGCTGTAACTGAGACATTCCTTGAACCTGGAGCTAAGGGAGTTGTGCATTTATTTTTCACAAAATTCCTCTTGCTGTTATAAAATACCTGAATGCAGGAATGAAATGGACTAGCAAAGGAGCAACATGAAATTGTCTAAAAAACAAAAGCATTCATGGCATAAAAGGGAGAAGATAACTGCTCCCAAACACACTCACTGTGCTGCTGTGGCACAAGGAAAGGATTGCATCTGAGTGGATGGAAATGTATGCCATAATCAGTATAATAGTCTTTAAGATGTGTTAAGTCTCCTTTTTGTAATACTCTCTAGTAGATGCACGGAACTAATATAGCTGCCTATATCCTTCTTGTCTTCTTTTTCTCTCCAACCCGACCCCTATTGTTCCTTATGACTCTTTGTTCTTGTGGTTGTCTTTCTTTTTGAATAGTGAGCTCCTAATCAAGTTTCAGGGATGAGGTTTTCTCAATAGTGCAATAAAAATCTCAGTTGGAGGGCAGCTAGAGTCTTGCGGAAACTGGGAGTGTTCCAGTACCTATTGTGCACCTCTCTTGTTATCAGATATTTCAAATTGCATCACTGAAATCAGAATCAGTTATCTTAGGCGATTTTGTAGAGCTCTGTACTACAGACCTTGCTGTTATACAGTAGGGAGAAAAATGCATTTTGTTCTTCAAATTCCTCAGTTTCCACATTTGAAAGTACATGATTTCATTTGTCTGCTAGATAAATATTTCTAACTTTGGTTGGCATCTTGGACTTATGCCATGGTCACTGCAGAGGTCAGAATTCTCTAAAGACCTCACCCAGTGGCCCAAATCCCGCCCCCCAGGATTCACTGTTTAGCTGCTGCAGCCCCCAGTGTGAGAGCCAGCATGGTATAGTAGTTTGATTATTGGGCTGCGTTCCTGGAGATCAGAATTTGATTCCCTGCTCAGCTGTCGATATCCACTGGATGATCTAGGACACATCACACACTCTGAGGCCTAGAAAACCCCATGATAGTTTCACTTTATGGTCACCGTAAGTCAGAAACCACTTGAAGGCACACAACAACAAGCCCCAGTCTGGCCATTTAGTGACCACTGGATAGAATTGGAGTGGCTCAGAGGGGACATATTCATAGTTATCCCTGTGTAGAGCTTTAGACTACGCCTCCCAATGCAGGACATTGACCTCTAGTAAAGGCAACTTATTGACCATCCAGTGGCAAAAAGGAGTGTGTGTTGAGTATCTTATGTCAAGGACATTGGACTAAAGACCCCAGCATCTCTCAACATGGCCTTTATTCTAGCTAATGGAAGCTGTAGTCCAGCTACCTCTGGAGGGCTATCCCCTATTCTATGCATTGTTATGAGTTTGAATCTCCACTGGGTGGGAACTTCCCATGAAACTCTCCTGCCAGTGAAACACATACTCTCAGTAGAATGGAGAGGGATGATTCTATTACCCCCCGTGTCCCTGGCTTTGAGGGTTCTGCAGAGCAAGATTTGGGGGCACTATGGAATGAAAGAGAACAGAGAAAAATTTTGTTGCTCAGGCAGGTGTCTGCTAGTGCCAGATTGGATTTTGTCTGATGGTATACCTCTATGCTGTGTGTTTGCATATGAGTGAATCTTCTGAGAAAGTTGAATAAAACATAGATAAATGAAGAGAGTCTATGCTTGAGGACACTGTTGTTAAATGTGAATAGAATGCTGGCTTTAAAAAATGACATCATTAAGTCTGGCTTTCCACTATTCAGAATACCAGTTTACTGAAGAAGGCATCTTTTTGAGGGATCCTCTGCTGCTACTGTTTTCCAATATTTTATACCACCTCCATAATATGTGTTATTGGTTTAATTTTGTTGACCATGTTGACCACCCCGGGAAGATTTACCTGAAGAGTAGAATTTTTATTATGGTTTATGCCTCTTTTTTTCACAAAATAAAGAAGTAAGAAGCAAGCAGGAGAAATACGTTTTCTAAGCTGGAATACTGAGATTCTGCCATCCAACATGGCCAGTGCTAGATGCCCAGAGATGTAGCTGTTCCATGCTCTGGCTGGATCCAGTAAAAGCTCTGCCTGCCCTCCACAGACATACTTTTCTGCTGACCAAACAGGAAGGGAGAAAACTTTGCTGATTTGTCCTTGGAGTTCCCTATGACCCCTGAAAAATTGCTCTGGGGTATCGTGGGATGGTGGGGAGAGAGAATGAAAGGAGAATTGATTATGGTTTTCTCCACCAAGCCTCCTCCCTGTTCAAGCAGTGGAAAAGTTCCACTTGATCACAGGTCTCCCAGTGACGTAAAGAGCCCGTTCATCTGTGGGAGGCTTTTTCTGGATCCACCCCAAAACGTTGCTGCTTGAGATTGGTGAAGATGGTAACAGTAGGTACTGCAAAAGGAGAGGGTTAGTAACGTTTGCCCCCTCTCCTGCTTTCCACCAGCAGAAGCATTTGGAATGGGAGCCTCCACCAACAGAATAAAAACTCTGGAACTCATTTTAGATAAAGAAATGTGGAAGTATTCCTAGCAGATATGCATTATCACTTTGCATGGATTTGTTCCCCCTTCCAGCTAGGAAAGCTTGAGCAATTTGATCTTTGCCAGTTCCTATATGAAATCACCTAATCTTCAACTCTTGGACAAATCTGTAGATCAGAATTTGGCTATCTGGTAGATACAACATTCTTCCAAAGGTTGTAATGGAGTCTCCAAAGTGTAAATTGTTTTAAATTTTGAAAGAAAATATACATTGAAATCATACGGAAATACAAGTACAATATTATTTTGAGTAGTTTTTTCACACCTAGATTAATGCATAAGTGAAACTGAATTATGACTTAAAACTTTTTAAAAGCTTTGGTTGTATGTGTTTATTCCCTTGTTGCAGGGTCCAGTGATGCGAGGAGGGAGGAGGAGGTTGTAATGGAGTCTCCTCCTCCATATTATTTATTTATTTATTGAATTTATATCCCACCTTTCTCCCAAAGTAGAATTCAAGACAACCAGTTGCATGGACTAACAATAAGTTTAGCCATTCCTCCTCCCATCATTAGTCCCTGCAACAAGGGAATAAAGACTTACAACCAAAGCTTTTAAAAAATTACTTTTTTGGGTTGTTGTATGCCTTTGAGTCATTTCTGACTTATAGTGACCCTAAGGCAAACTTCTCATGAGGTTTTCTGGGTCTGAGTGTGTGTGATGCACCCAAGATCACCCAGTGGGACTCCAGGGTAGAATGGGGAGTTGAACCTTGGTCTCCAGGACCATTGCCCAATGCTCAAATCACTACACCACACTGACTTTCTCAAGTATGACCCTTTTCACATGGCATTTTCCATGAGAAAGGGCCTCTTGAGCGCTGCGCAAATGTGAGGAACGGTCCACACAATGCATTCACATTTGCGTGATGCTCCAGGGCCTGGCTCATGCACTTTTTCATTTTCGGCTTTTCACTCCAAGGCCCCACGTGCACTTGCTGTGCGTGCGGCACCTCAGGAGCCGGGCCGGTCGTGCTTCCTGCCCCAGTGCAGCCTGGAAAGGTCCAAGGCTGCACTGCAAAAGGAAGAGGTGGGGCTCGCGCGGAGCTGAAGAAACCTGGACGCGAGGGCCTCTCATAAGAGGCTGCTCGTGCGAGCACTGCACCCCAGCGCTGAGAAAAGTTGCGGAAAGGGCCTATAACTCTCAAAATATCCCAGTCCCCATGACCAGTGGGAAGTTCACTGTGCATGTCAAAGTTTCTGTACATGTTTCAAATAGGTGGAGAAGTAATGCTCCTTAAAAGGAGATAAAATCAAGGAATGAGTAAAGAGGTAACAAGAAAAAATGACACTTTTTATTTCCTGAGGCACCTTTACATGGTTAAAAGTATATGGAAAGAATTGGTAGTAGTAACATGAAACTAGGAAGTAGATGATTTGAGAAGATAGGAGTCTGGGTAGACAGAATTCATTGTCAGGTTTCATGGTAAGAAGTGGAAGAAAGACTACTTATGCAACAAAGGACTCTCATGTACCTAATTACATTAGCCAGACCATTAGGGCCATTTCTGCATTACACTGTTATAGTGCTATTATGCCACTTTCAATATCCTTTGGAATTCTGGGGCTTGTAGTTTACTGAGGCCAAAGAGCTCTGTGGCTGAGAATTCTGAACCCTCCTCCCTAAACTGCAAACCCCAGAATTCCATAGGATGTTGAAAGTGGAATAATAGCACTATGACAGTGTAGGGCGGAAATGGCCTAGGACTCGGAGAGATCAGCTTTGGATCTCTGCTCTGTCATGGAAACCCACTGGATTACCTTAGGCAAGTCACACTGTCTGAGTTTCAGAGGAAGGCAATGACAAACATCTTCTGAATAAATCTTTTCTAGAAAATCTTATAATAGTGTTGCCATAAGTCAGGGTAGACTTGAAGGTACATGACAACAATTCCCTCAATTTTGCAAATTATATTTTACAAGACAGTCTTCCTTGGCCAGGTGCCCTCTACATATGTTGCACTGCACCTCTGATTGCTTCCCAGATGGCACACCCCTGCCTGATGTTGAAGACTCATTGTGGTGGCTGAGAGTGATGGGAGTTGTAGTCCAACATGTGCAGGTCATGAGGCTGTAAAAGACCTCTGCTGATGTTAATATCAGTGTACAGAATGCATACAACTGAAGGTCAAGCAAGTGTTGAGGTCTTTCAGATGGCAAAAAAAGAATTGGATGTTCCACGTAATGAGAGCAACAGTCGCCCCAGCAGGGTTTTATGTGCACACATACGCACATCCTACTTATGTAATGGCATCTTTGTAAGAAGCTTCACACACAAACTGATTAAACACAGGAGCCATGAGGTCCTCAGATATTGTATCGACTACAAAGTGGGAGATGAGTTAACACACTCTTCTGACTGTGAGAGGGCTAGGTTGTAGGTTAAAAGTTCCTCTGAAATTGTCTGCCTTCTGCCTTGGGAGTCCGTCTGGGTTACAGTATTGCTTTGTTTCCTAGCATGACCACCCCAGGACATATTGGTCCAAGGCAAACACTGTCTCTTTTCAGTCAAGACATTCTCCTAATATTAGTTTCCTTTTCTTCCTTTCCCTCCCTCCCCTTTTAGGTTGCAAAGGCTGGTGGACGTCCTGAGGAAGAAGATTGGAGCGGGGACCATTAGGACGGTGATCTGATAGAAAACTTCAGTCTAGGGAAAGCATTCACATCTGGTGACCAGGCTGCTTCATTCAGCACTGTGTAAACACAAAAGCCTTAACTTAGCAAACAGTTGTTAGAAGTGGGACACTCCAACGACATTCCAAGCCAAGATAAAATCAAATCATAAATGTTTAACCACTTGGCTGCTGAGTTCTGTGATTTGTCCAGAGGTATCCTGATGAACATTTATTTACTTTTGTAGCAAATCTATTTTGGTATAGTTAGTCGGTCTTTGGAAGAGAATATGCGTATAGGTATATATGTGTATGTGCATACATACAGATAAACACATAGGTGTACGGATAATCCTATGGACAATTGTTTCTTTACAGAGTGCAGTCTTACTAAGCAAAATATAGTTTGGTCTTGCTCTTTCTGCGTAATTGAAAGTGCAAAAGTTTTTAGATCATTCCTGAACTGTAAATACACTCAACTGAATAGAAGTATTCCAATTAGCTAATGATCCTGAATATCATCCCATCAGAATGATATGTACTGGTAAGAGGCATCCAGAATCAAGAATGATCTGTGAATAATATCTTATCAAATGCTATGTTTTATCTTTAGGCATACTTATACTTCCTCAGTGTTATAACGGTTAATGAGAATTCCCTGTCTATATCTGAAAGAAGAGGTATAATGTGGTTAATGGTTTATAAAATTTCTTAGTTGCCTTTTTCTAGCAAAAACTGGAGGCATCTTAGCATAATTAAAATATACAGGAGTTAGAAACAATACAAACTACTTACTAAAATTACATCTTTCTCAAGAATAACAAATTATCAGGAGTATTGGTATAATGCCAGTATTTAAAAACTGGCCAGTCACGCCCCATGAAATGCCTGGGAATTGAGAAACATCTTAATCTGGTCATGAAAAGATGATAATGTAGATGCTAGGTGGACTTCACTGAGGAAGAATATTCTATAGACAGGTGCCACAATCAAAAAAGTCCTCTTCTTTGTTGGTGCCAGCCAGTCTTCTCTTGGCGGAAGTGCTAGAGGGCTTCAGATGTTGACCTGAGGGTATTGACAGGTTCAGGGCAGGAGAGATGTTCCACTATTTTCTTTGATCCTAAGCCATATAAAGCTCCATGGGTCAAAACCAGAACATTGAACTGGATTCGGAAATATACTGGCAGACAGGGCTTAAATACATGTTCAGGCCTTCTGAGCCCTGTGATCACGTTGACTGCTCTTTCAATTTCTCAAGCCATCTTCAAAAGGCAGCCTCGCATACAGGGCACTGAAATATAATAAACTGGAGTTACCCAAACAGGGACCAGCTAGATAGCTAGGCTATTTCTGTCAAGATGGGGACATGCCATTGAGGCCACCACATGGCATTGAGGCCGCCTCAGTTTTAGACAGACAGACAGACAATGTGGGTTTGTGAGAGAAGGAAAGGGAGTATGAGTGAGTTTTCAGAAATATATCATTAGATGTAATTATATATGAACATAAGAGAAGGCATTTCCCATTACAGTAAAAAAAAACCCCTATATTTAAATTTATCAGAATGTGGGTTGTTTGGTGATAATTCTCAACATGTACAAAAGCAGCAGTGAGTCTATGTATCCAGTTAATTCCATGTAAAACAGTCCTTGTTATGAATCCTCTCGATAAAAGCAAATGAACAGGCATATGATTAACCTCTGCTAAGAAAAGCATATCAGTGTTAGTTTCCTGTCATTTAGAATTTAACTCCTTTTGATTTCTAAGTTACTGATTCTTTTGATAACATTTCTGAAAAAGATCAGAATGGAAAAATGAAGAACAGAATGAGGAGGAAATAAATCTCATATTATATCTATTTTTGTGAGTCAGTTATTCCTGTTATCTTCTGTTTTTGTCTTGCTGAGCTATCTGCCATTGTACCGTAGAGTATTTGTATGTGTGTGTACTCACTCACAACCTTCTCAGCTTGTTTCGTGCATCTGAGGAAGCAGGTTGAAGAAGCAGAAGGTGTTCTTGAAACTACAGTAAAACATCTTTTCCCTAAAATGACTCAGAATGTTTGATTTTTTTTTAATTCTACAGACTTCCATGGCTATTCTTGGCATGGTACAGACTAACATGGCTGCTCCTGAAGGAAAAATAGACAGAAGAAATCTATTGAAGATTCCAATAGTTTTAACCTTATATCCTTAGTCCTGCTGAAAAGTTGATCCTCTTGAATCTTTTATGCATTACACTAAATCACATTAATTTTTCTTATTGTCTACAACAACGGTGTCAGAAGTTGCCAGAAGTTGGTAGGAGAGCCAGTGTGTTGCAGTGGTATTGGACTGAAACTTGAGACATCGAGGTTTGAGTCTTGAAGTTGATTAGGTGATTCTGGGCTAATCATTGTCTCTCATCCTAAACTACCTCGAGCAGTTGTTATGAGGATAAAATTTAGAGGAAAACCGCCACGTGTGCTGCCTTGAATTCACTGGAGGGATCACAGGATGTAAATGCAATGAATCAATCAGTAATAGAACCAACAATCAGTAATAGAACTGTCTCCTTCTGCCCCATATGATTTATGTGCCTTCAAGTCAACTCTGATTTATGGTGAGCCTATCCTAGGATTTGCTTGGCAAGAGTTAGGGCCTTTCCTCACTACACTGATCCCGTGCTATAATTCCAGTTTCGACATCCTATGGAATCCTGGGGTTTGCAGTTTAGGGAGAGGCCTTTAGAATTCTCAGCCAGAGAGCTCTTTGGCTTCAGTAAACTACAAACTCCAGAATTCCACAGGATGTTGAAAGTTGAGTAATAGCACTATAACAGTGTAGGGTGGAAAGGCCCTTATTGAGACACTTGCCTCTGTCTTCCTCTTAGGCTGAGGGAGGGTGACCTTGAGCAAGGTCACTCAGTGGGTTCCCACAGCTAAGTAGGAACTCTGGCTTCCCAGAGTTTGGTTCAACACTGAAACAAACCACTACACCACATTGGCTGAAGCAAGCAAAATTGCAGGCAGGAGCCAGGCCAGGGTCTTGATTGACCTCATATATCCCACATGGATAGAAAGGGTAATCAAGGCTTTCTGTTTCAGTTGGGCCATCCTGGCTGTAGTGTGCATCCTTCAGCAATGATTTCCAGTTTGGTTTCTTTAAGTTTAACTGGATTAGCTTTGTTAACTATATTCATATTATTAATAACAATGTTTGATTTATGATATGGAACTTTTTTAAAAAAATCTGTTTCTCATCTCTTGTCTCATCCTGGCTTTTGGGTTCCTGCACCTATCTATGGATCAGACCTCATAACAAATAGCCTGGAACCATTACTTTTTGGCTTATAACTTCAAAAATCCCCCAGCCAGCACAACCAACAATCATGTTAACTTGGAATTCTGGGAGCTGTAGTTGCAAAAAGTAATCTTGCTTACCTGTGGCCTGGAATTAGATCTTTGTCACTTGATTGCAGTAGGAAATGTGAGATGATTTCTAATTGCGTACTGCTAGTGATAATACTTCCTCTCTTCCCAGGGTTCAAAGAAAGAGCCTCCTCACCCCCGGCAAAGATAACAAATTTAATTACCACCATGAGTAGTATCACTCTTTCTTCAATACTACATGGAGATACTGTGTATTTTTCTGCGGGATTGCACCGTGAGCTGTGAGCCATCCATGGTCCATGTCATGGTAAAATATGTAAATAGCATCACGTTATCTCAGAATAAGAACATTATTAAAGCTTTTCAGCACTGTAATTAGATTCATGGTAAGCCTTCCCTAAGCCCTCACTAATTAACTATATTGCAACAAGTCAACTTGAATAGAAAAGAATTGGGGACCTTTAGCCACCCAGCAATGTTTCCCATTCAGCCTCACATTGTAACCTGACCATGGTGTTTTGTACAGTGCAGTCCTCGTCCTTCCACCTCAGGGAATCCTCTTACACCAGCACCCTTCCAAGAAGGGCAGTGGGGTCAAGATGACACCCAATCTAAGACTAGATTACTCAACCTAGGCTTAGGGGGTTTGATCAGGCAAGCTAATGTAGTGAAGTGATTTGTATGTTGGACTGAAACAGTGAGATCCAAGTTCAAATCCCCAGGGAGCCATGAATGTCCTGAAGTGACCTTGGGCCAATCATTTTCTTTCAATGTGACCTAACTCACATGATTATTGTAAAGATAAAGGAGCCCTTGGGCTCATTGGGTAAAAATGGTGGGTAAAGATATGATTAATAAATATAAATTAAATCCCTCTATGAAGTTAATATATTTGGGGGCAGTGGCAGAGCACAGCACCACAGAAGACATCATAAAATGGTTCTTTCAGTCCAACTGGCAGTGTGGTCTTCTTGCTCTCTCTGCTGTGTCCCTTAGGTAGGCAGTAATAAGTACAATTTTCTCTTCACTACTGGTGGCACTGGTACATCTTGCACCAGCAGCTGCATATGTTGAGTCATCTGCATATGTCGAGCATATGGTGAGCAGTGGTTAAATGCCAGTACTGCAGCCACAAGGTTGTGAGTTCGATCTTGCCGGGCTCCAGGTTGACTCAGCCTTCCATCCTTCCACAGGTTGGTAAAATGAGTACCCAGCTTGTCGGAGGCAATTAGGTAACACATGGTAAACTGCTTAGAGAGCACTTAGCTGATAAGTGGTATAGAAATACACGTGCTATTGCTATTGCTATCTGGACTGCTCAACATACACTTTGAGACCTCATAGAGGCGCCTTTATTACTGGGACCCAGGAATAAGCACTTTTCCATACAGGCGACTGGAAGGGAATCTATTTCACAGTAGGAGTCCACTGTTCAGTTTATGATTTGCTATGGAAATAAGCAACTTTAATTATATGTAAACAAATATGTATATAACTTTAAATCATTGTAACCATAAGCTGAGATCCTAGGTCCCACTGGTAGAGTGTAAAGCTCTACCAGATGTAACTAAGTGTCTCCCCAACAACCTTTTCCTGTCTTGATCCTTGGGGCATCCCCTGCCACAACCATTCAGTGAGAAGGGAGTAACAGGCGGGGGCCAGAAAGTGGCTGGTTGTGCTTCAGCAGCCAGCCACAGGAAGATGATATCATCCTCCTGGAATTTTGTGCTATCCAGGATTCCTTTCTTGTCCTGAAGCTGGCAGCTGAAGCAAAGCTGACTAATCCCTGGCTCCCTCCCCAACCCGCCACTTGGTTATCTCCTTGCCAGCAAATGGTGGAGGGGTGCCCTGCCACCAGGAGAGCTGTGGTGAAGATTCAAGAGGTCAGTATGGATGGCAGAACTGAATTCCACTATCCACGCTGACCGTTTAAAAATACATGTAAGTGTAAGATGGATTTAATTCTTGTGGATGTCATCAACAGGATGCCAGAGTTTGATGGGAGAGCATAAATTTCAACCTTCTCAAGGATAAAGGATAAAGAAAGAGAGAACCAGGATATGGCTTTATGCTGCATCTTACAAAGTACACATTGTATGTGAAATTTATTCATTTCTTTGCATACATTTCCCAATGTAGAGCCAAGATACACGTGTATAACCCAGAGGTATAGCTGCCCAAATCATGTATTTCTGAAGTGTTTTGTGCATAGTTTCCAAACATTGTGATATGTAGTTGGATGCCTGCTTTCATATATTCATCACCTTTGTGGCATGAAGGCATATGTGATTTTATTTTGTTCTGCATCCAAAAGACATAAGTTTTGCATTTTAAAAATCTTGTTACTTTTACGCCGTTTCATTAGTGAAGTACTGCTGAAACTCTCAAAACGTTTCTTAGTTGTTTTCCTTTGACTGGAAGTCAGCTTGTAGTCTTGAGCAGCCTAGACTTCAATTCAGTTTTGTTGGAGCTGCACGTGTTCCATGAGGCTTTTAAACAAATAGTTGGAATGGTTGAATGATTTACATTGCCAGTGCCTAGCTAAATATGTAGTCTTTAGAAAAGATGTGGTTTATTTTGGCAGGGTTTAAAAACTCAAATATTTTAAACATTTGTTAAGTTCAAGCCTGCACATTCGAACAAGGAGTATACGTTCCAAAATTGGATCTCAGGTTACCTGTTTCTTACCCTTTTGTAGATTGTAATCCTTTTATTAAAATAGTCTTTGAAAAGATTGCTTTAAAAACAGTTCAGTGTGAAGGATTGTGGCTGCCTGAAGGGAGTCAGCATTAGCTGTAAAAATCAGAAACGGGGATTTTCAAACTTTATTTTAGTAATCAGATTTGTTCTCTCTGCAGAAAAAAAAATGAAAAGATAATAATTGCAAAACTGGAGGCTGCTGTGCAGCCATTGTACCTAGCCTTTTCTTACATCCCCCCAGCATGAGGTTGGCCACTAATGCATCGTCCAAAAAAAGAACAAAAGAGACAATATGAATTGCAAAGATTTGCATATGTTAATTAGTTACTAACAGTTATTACAATTACATTACTTGAAATATAATACCCATGTAAGACAGTTTTTAATACAGTTGAATTGTTGTTAACTGCCATCAAGTCAACTTCAACCTATAGCAACCCTATGAATGAAAGATCTCCAAGTTACTCTAACAGCC
This sequence comes from Cyclura pinguis, assembly GCA_030412105.1. Classification (NCBI taxonomy): domain Eukaryota; kingdom Metazoa; phylum Chordata; class Lepidosauria; order Squamata; family Iguanidae; genus Cyclura; species Cyclura pinguis. The sequence goes on from CM059599.1 coordinate 345,300,200, forward strand.
CTGCTCAGATCTTACAGACACAAGTTGCGGCTTCCTTGATTGTGTCTATCCAATTGTAAAGCAGTCTTCCTCTTTTCCCACTGCCTTCCACCTTTCCAAGTATTATTGCCCTTTCTATTGAGTCATATCTTGTTATGATATGTCCAATGTATGACAGTCTCAGTTTAGTGAAGCTTGATTTGCTCTATGACTCACTGATTTGTCTTCTTAGCAGTCCAGGGTACCTGTATCTTCTCCAACACCACGTTTCAAATGCATTGATTTTCTTCCTATCAGCTTTCTTCACTATGCACCTTTTACAACCATATATAGAAACTGGAAATATAATGGCATGCACAAACCTAACTTTAGTATTCAATTATATATCCTTACATTTCGGGATCTTACCTAGTTCCTTCATAGCAGCCCTTCCAAGTCCTAGTCTTCTGATTTCTTGATAACAGTGACCATTCTAATTAATGACTAAGCCAAGATATGGAAAATCTTGAACTATTTCAAAGTCATCATCATCTGCTTCAAAGTTATGTAAATCATCTGTGGTCATTATTTTTGTTTTCTTAATGTTCAACTGTAAATCTAACTTTGCACTTTTTTCCTTGACTTTCTTCAGTAAGTCTTTGCTGTTTTCTGCTAGTACTGTGATATCTGAAATTGTTGATGTTCCTTAATCCAATACGTTAATTGTTAATAAAGCAAAAGGTATTGATTGCATCTATATTAGAGATGAGTTAATACTCTAAAGGCACCAGATCCTGATCTTGGATGCTAAGCAGAGTCAACCCTGGTGAGTACTTGGATGGGAAACCATGTGCTCTAGGCTATATTTCAGAAGAAAGAGCTGGAAAACCAACTCTGATATTCCTTGCCTAAGAAAACCCTATGAAATTCATGGTGTCATCATAAGACAGTAGGCTACATGATGGCAAATACTTGTTGCTGTGTGCTTATGGTTTTCTTGGCAAAATTTGTTCAGAGGGGGTTTGCCTTTGCCTTTGAGAGAATGTCACTTGCTCAAGGTCACCAAGTAGGCTTTTGAGCAGGGGCTTGAACCCTGGTCTCAAGGGTTGTAGTCTAGCTTAAACCACATCATCATACTGGGCTCCCAACCTGCCTTTACTCATGGCAAAGTAAATCACAGGCCCAAGTAAAATGTAAGAGATCCTGGAAGAATGTGACAACTAGATCATCATGAGTTCTCCAGGGTGTGCATTCAGACATCAATCTTCCACTAGCTATATTGCCTACCACACTATTTCTGTGCCACATCCAGTGTGCTTCAGAGTCCCTAATGGCTTGCAAGGAACCTAGGCAAATGGCCACCTTCTACCCATACAATCCAGTCCACATGCTAAAATCTACTTTGGGGGTCCTTTTCAAGTGCCCACCTTTAAGACTAGTAAGGTTGGCATGTACTAGAGACAGGGAGCTCTCAACAGTGGTCTGACCTCCTTAGAACTTCTGGCTAATCAGGCTATACTTTGCCCTTCCAACTCTTCTCTTCTCTTGTCTTCTCTTCTCGGCTCCCTCTGAGCCGAGAACTTCTGGCTCCGTACATTGCACCTTTCACAGATTAATTCTAGCCCTCTGTTCTGTTCTGATCACTTTTTACCTTTTTTTCCCCCCTCACTTTTGTATACTTCTTTAGAAAGCTGCGTTTTTCCAAACCAGCCAAATAGATGAATAAAATTTGCTTCAACATAGTTCTATGAAAGTAAAAGGGAAGGGCAGAGTTAGAAAGTCATTCCAGGCAGCTAGATTCCATGAGAAATAAGAAAGGGCCCTAGATGTTTCTAATGTGGCAGCAGTTCCTTGAGATGAAATGCACGGACCATAGTTATTTACCACTTGCACACATACAGGGCTGAATTGTGTCAATGGGCTGGATTGTGTCAATTTATTTGTTTATTTCTTTGTTTAATATCCCAGCTTTCTCCCAATATGTTAGCCAAGTTGGCTCACAGAAGAGATTTTTTTAAATTTAAAAATACTATTAAACTAAGTAATTCAATAATTTATTTCTTGCACATTTATGTCTTAGTTTTGGGTGTTGCATTTTGGTTTGGTCCCATGGTATCCCAGGGGGCTCAGGACATGAGGTTAACTCCACAGAGAGATCAAAATAAACCTTGTCCCCTCCTCAGGAAATTCCTAAATTTTACTCAGAGTTATAGCTCTTTCATCTCTTGGCTCGTGTTATTGGAGTTATGGTACATTAATAACTTTCCTTTTTTATTGCTACATTCAGATGGGCTGATTGTTGAATTACGACTAAATACAGTGGATTTCCTGACTCAAGTCCACCAAATTCTTTCCTTTTAGAAATGGCACCTATCAAATAGTGTAAATGTGCTGTACCTTCCATTTCCAGATTTAAGGTGAAAACAAAGCAAAGTTCTGACATGCATGAACTCCAAGCTGAGCCTAGAGCATAGCTTTATAAAAGTATTTTATTGCTCATCATTCCTTACTGTTAGAAAGGTGAATTGTTAATGTTATTTGTTACATGTTGTCACAGCTTGAAAAAAAATGTTGGCCTAAGATTCTGCATCACAGTCTATATTTGGTAACTTTACAAATCTGTAGCTACGGCGCCAAAATGCATTGAAACCCTGTCAGTGAATTGCAAAAATATTTACCTGGGCCTGGCAAGATTTTTCCAATGCATATTGGGCATGCTTGATAGACATTATACACTTCTGATGAGCACTGGGAACCTCTGAAGCACATTACACACTAGATACACATTAGGCGCTTCTCACGCTCATTGATGTGCATTAGGCATTTCTGATGCACATTGGGCATTTCTGTTGCACTCTGGCACTTCCTAGCCAGTGGCTATATTGCATTGGGCATTTCCCAATGTGCATCGCTGCCCATTGTACATCAGAGCAGTGACATATCAGTCACTCCATTGGCTACCATTGTGCAAAGGATGCCCATACTATATGGCAGCCCCTAGGTGGGTACCGACATTGGCAAACTACTTGATTTATTTTCTGCATACATACAACTTAAGAAGATGTTAAGTCCCATGCTGAATTCTGCTCCCCGCTTTTGAGTACATTTCTCAAAATCATTAGTGAGCAAGCTAGTCGAGTGATTTGGGGAACTGTAGTCCAAAAAAAAAAACTTTTCCACGCTCTCCACATATTGAAAGAGTAATTTGTTAGCCTGCATCCCACTAGTTAGTCCCAACAATAGACTCACTGAATCAACTGTTGAATGGTGAGTCAATATGTAGGTAGTTGATGCTCTGGATCTGCTCCTGTTAGGAGTAACAATAAGATCTGGGCTGCTGCTGCTGTTGTTGTGTGCCTTCAAGTCATTTCCAACCTATGGTGACCCTAAGGTAAATCTATTGCAGGGTTTTCTGAGGCTGAGAGTATGTGACATACCCAAGGTAACCCCCAGTGGGTTTCCATGGCTGAGCAGGGAATCTAACCCTGATATCCAGGGTTGTGGTCCAGTACAGCAACCACCACATCATGCTGGCTGTCACGTTGCTCAATAATAATACAATACTTTTAGTTCCTTTTTAATTTTTTTAAATGCACTTAGAATACAAAAAGGCCATAAAGACAAATGTTATATGTCATGAAAAAAGTAGTGTCAGTCTTTGCACTTTTTTTTTATATAAAAATTGTCTTTTGTAGGAGACTATAGGAGAGTTACAAATGTGTACCCACTGTAGCTCTGTGGCTAAGCAGTGACTCCTTGCCCAACCCACCCCCTAATCTCCACTTACAGGGAAGCAGCTGCTGCAATCAACACAGCTCTGTTCCCCCAGTCTCAGAAAGCAATTGTCTGATATTTCCACATCCTCCCATAAATGATCCCCATTGCATCAGTCAGAAGCAGGGTTCCTGTTGCAATTCCCCCTTGCACCAGAAATCATGCACACAAGGCTTGGTGGGAAAGTCAGACAGCTGCTTCCTAAGCTACAGGGGAACAGGCCCCCATGAATTGCAACAGCAACTTTCCAGTAAGTAGGGCTGGGGTATTTTCATCATCTCTTTGTGTCCCCTAAACCAGAGAATATGTAGGGACTGTGAATGCCAATCAGTTACAAACATGTAACCATATGTTACACATTCATAACTCCCCAACAGGGATTCAGCCATTGTTGATAATGTCCTTATCCAAAAAGTCATGTGTTGTAGGCAAAGTTTTAAAATCTTACTCCCCTGTTCTGACTCAAATAGCGGTTGGTATGTTTTTGGTATATTTGCAAAAAAAAAAAAAAGGTAGTGTTGACCAACATTTTCCAAAGCAAAACAACTGAAAGGGAATTCCAGAAATTAAGATACATGATACATAACTGTCTGGGAACTGCTGAAACATGTATGTCTGGAGGCCGAGAGCTTTGTTCTCCAGTATTTGACTTTCACAGATGTTGCTTTATTGTTTCACAAGTTCTTTATGTAGCCTAGTAGGTGTGTTCTCTCTTTCCTATTTATAAAAATCAGCCTCTGAAATATGAGGCTGCAAACAAGCGGGATTTCAAGAACTTTCAATAGAATGGAATCTCCTTCTTTTCTTCCAGCAAATAAAATTAGCAATTCTTAACGGGGTCATTAAGGTTACTTGGCAAGTGCACTTTGCTCAGCATCACTCAGCAAAGAATCACCCTGCACTTCTGTGTGTTCCTGCAAACACACAAAGTCATTTCATAACCAAGGGAACAGAGAGGTTGTATTGGTCCTGTATCTGTTTTCTCAAGTTCTCATGAACATGCTGTGCAAACCGTGAGACTGTGGATCCAGGCTGAGTGCTGCAGTATAATGGCATGCAAGGGTCGACTGATTTCTCCAGCATGAGAATCCAGCATGAGAAACTTGCACACCACATGTTCTCTTCCACAGAGCTTAGAAACAACTAGTTACAAAAACAAAACAAAACCATATAATTGATTCCTATCCCACTAGTGAACCTACAACTATATTACATTACGTTACAACCGTAAATTAACAGTAACTTCACTCCTTTTGCAGCAATTACTGAATATTTAGTTCCTTTCATAATTACTGGGATGTGGCCTTAACAAAATGGTGAAGAAAGAATATTTCATGATTCAAAGGCTGCCTCATGCTTTGTCAAGATAGCAACAAGGTGAATGTGAGGAGAGCATTTTGTATACATTTTTAATGAATTTTCAAGAATTGAATGTTGAATTAATCAACTGAATTTTATCATAGCACATATTAATATATTATAGAAATAGAGTCACTATTTCTGACATTTTATATGGATGGATGGGTGGACAGAGAGGCAGATTATGTATAAGTAATTTGATTATATTATACTACTATAATTATATTGCTAAATTTGTAGGGGATTGGATGGTAGAGATTGCTTGCTTGTTATTATTGAATTTAAAAAGAATAAAGAAAAGGGATTTTTTAAAAAATGTTTTATCAAGAAAGCAAGAAGGTGAACGGGAGAGTATTTTGTACCCGAGACTAGTGATTCTTTGCATTCAGAACTAGGAAAAATTGGCCAGAATCCTATTGGGTAGTAGCAAATGTGCGACTGCCATAGTCACAGAGCTACATAGTGAATTCTGGCCAACCCCCCACCTGTCTCCACAGCCACTTCGATCAATGAGGATTGTGACGAACCTGGTGGGAGGGGGTCTTGACAACAGAGCCTCCTTGGCAACTGAGAGTGTTTAAGCTGATTGGCCGGTGAAATGGAACCTTGGGTAGCCCAGGGGAGGGGCCGGGGGAAAGAGGAAAAATAACGGATTTTAACTGTCTGGTGGGTGTTTGAAGAAGAGGGTGATTTGTGGTGTGTTTGAGGGAGGCTGGAGATTTGAATAGCTCTGTGGAGGAGAGAACTGAGAAATTGGGTGTGCGAAAGATAGTGAATGAATTGAAAGAGAGAGAGAGAGGGAGAGAGAAGAATGGGGTGCTGTTTGTAAACATTTAGATACAAGACACATTTAAAGCAACAGTGTTACAATAAATGTTTGAAGTTCTGTGTTCCTTAAAACAGTGTCACAGATTCTTATTTTGAATCCTGGAATATGCACGCTACCAATAATATCATCTCGACCTTAGTGCCGACAGTACCACAGTCTTGGAAAATATAAATCACTGCTGATCCTTACATCTGGGAGGAGGGCAGATTTAGGGAAGGCGGTAAAGGGGGAGAGTCCTGAAAGGAAGAAGCCAAGGGGGGACAAGAGTGAGGAAGGGACTGCGTTCTCAGAGAGGGAGAACCATTTGTCCTGGCCCTGGATTGATTCAGAGGTCTCCCTGGCTGTTCAGACCTGAACACAAAGAGGTGTCAGGCTGGGCAGGCCTTGAGTGCGAGGCTTGGGTGCGCCTTCTGCACTCGGCACTGACGGGCGGTGGTTTTCTGCGCGTTTTACAAGGATCCATTCCCCTGTCACTCAGGAAGCAGCTGACTGATGTTCCTACTCTCTCCCATGAGTGATTTCTGTTGCAACTGGCAGAAGCAAGGGCCCTGTTCCAATTCCCCTGTGTGCTTGGGGTTGCTTGTATGAAGAAGAATGGGAATGTCAGTCAGCTGTTTCCCAAGCAAAAGCGGAATGGACCCCCATGAGTCAAAAAAGCTGCTTCCTAGTAAATGGAGACTGAAGGACTTTCACAGTCCCTATGGGTCCCCTAAACTAGGGGCTATGTAGGGATCATGAATACCACACAGTTATGAAAGCATAACTCCAGGTTACACATTCATAACTTCCCAACAGGATTGTGGCCATTACTTTTGGAGCTACAACTGTCAGAATCCCCCATTGTTACCATAGCCTACCACCCCTCCTGTGAGAGATGCAGTTTTCATAAATTGGACATATTCATGACTGGAGAACATGATCAGGGTTACGCTGACTGAAGATGTGGTTGGGGTCATGATGGTGGGAAAAGTCCAGATAGGATTATGCAGAAAGTCCCAACACTGACGGGTTTGTGCTAATCACTTCCATTTCAGGCTCCTTGCATTTTTTAACACAATGGAAGATGCACTGCCCAGATAAAGCAGACCATCCCTTGATCTAACCCTTCAGAGATCTTCCCTATACACCCTACCTGACCAAACATTAAGAGATTGTCATAAATCCCGTCGAATGTTTTGTCACCTCCAGATCTGCAAATTCCAGCAATTGCAAAGCACCACATCCTATACCTAAAATGGTAACACCATGACCCACTGTAGTAAAAAAGTAACTTTTCAAAGCCCTAAATGCTACAAGCTGCTGACCTACAATCCTAGACCAAGCCATCCCAACATAGTTTGCATGATAGCAAGGATGGATCATAACAATATACTGTTGCTAAGAAAATCCATTTTCCTCTCCCTGTGTTCCTGTGATGATTGCAGTTAATCTCAAAGGAAAGAGGACAGCCTGAGGTGGATAGGAGATTCTGTTAGCATTTCTGTTAATCAAAATGACCTGGTACTTGTGGTCCTCAGGTCCACCATGCCACTGTCAATCTGCTATCAACAGACTAGCAACGGTACGGCACTCTCCCTGTAAACTGTCATCAAGGAGAAAAGTATTATTGAGCAGTGAATACTTAGCAAGTGTTTATAATATACATTGTTATGAGTGGGAGTGAGTAGAGGGGAAGTGACTTGATTTCAGAGTCCAAGTTGTCACGCCATATAGAGGTGAGAGACATCTGAATTAAAGAACTAAGCCTGTAATTCTATATACACTTACTTGGAAGTAGGTCTCATTTAACTCAGTAGAAATTACTTCTAAATATTATTTTAAATATAAAATATTCTAAATATTATTTTTTATTCATTCAAATATTTATATCCAACCCTACATTCAGTGGTCTCAGGATGATCTACAATAAAATCGATTCAAACAATTTAAAATTTGAAACAGTAAAAAGTAAATTACAGACTAAAAATATTCTAAACTGTGTAACAAAACAGTTTAGGCATATATTAAAAGAGAATAGAGACAGAGATATATGAAAATAGAATAGGCATATATTGCACTACACTGTGCCAAACAAAAATTAAATCACAGTTAGGTGCATGGAACATAGTTCCAAGAAAACATGTGTAGTATCAAGCTGTAAGACAAAATGAGGAGCTTCAGTTGGTATATAACTGTGTAAAAGTTTTGGGTTTGTTTTTTTTTAACAGCTTATATTGGTGGTCATCAATTGACAGGACAACTGATGACCATCACCATAATTTTTAGAAGACAAATTCATGAAAGATATCTCTATGTGAGTGATAGCCAAAAATGCAATATCCATGCTCATTAACTATGCCTCTTATGCTTATGTCTCACAACAAGGCATAGATACCACCATAGTGTCCACTATGTGACTGAGACATTTGAGTGGCTACTGAAGAAGACAGAATGCTGAGATATATGAACATTAGTCTGATTAAACATGGTCATTATGTGTTCTCTTTTGACAATGTTGAGTCCTAAAATGCAATGTAGGAATCACATTAATTTCATTGACATCTTTGGAACAAGAAACATATTATAGTGCTGATACTAAAACTGGAAAGCAATCCAAGCCTAACTGTCCTGTTTGGTGAGCATCCATTTAGCAGGTAGGATTTGCAGATACTATCCAGGCAAGCCATTGGCCATCATTGACAGGAAGTAGTATAAAAGCTTCCAGTTCAGACTGGGACTTGACCTAGACCACAATAGTCTATGCTGGATCTAGATGCTTTACTTTCTAACTCTCCACAATCCCTGGCTTTGAATCCATTTCACACTTAGTAATCACAACATTCTGAAGTGTGCACAAATTGACCGTTCAACTAACTGTTCTACAACATTTCCTGGTATTGATGTCAAACTGACTCATCAGTATTTGCTTGGATCCTCTTTTTTTGCCCTTTTTTAAGTCATCCAGCTCTTCAGTCTGGCTGGGGCACCTATAGTAGACCCCAACAATGATGTCACTGTCATATCCTTCCCATTTAGTTTTTACCCAAATGCTCTCAACATATTTTCCCTGTTCTATGTCATGGATTCATCACATATGTACACATTTTTGATATATTCTGCTATTCCTTCTCCTTTCTTGTTTAGAGTATTTCTTTCAATAGGTTTCTATTGATGCATAGGAATAATGAGATTCATCCCACTAGGTTTCAGTAATGTCTATTAAATTATATTTGCCTTTCTGTCCCAAGAGTTCAAGTTCATCTCATTCATTTCTTGCGCTCTGTCATTAATGTAAAGATACCTAAGACCATGGGTCATTCTCTCCAGCTCATTCCTTCCCCCCCCCCCATTGTTGGGTTTTTGTACAATTGGCCTAAAGTCCTTCTGTACTAGTAAAGCTATTGTCCCCAGTACCTGGTGTCCCACTGCCCTTTGAAATACTATCTTCTTCCCCCATATAACTCAAAGTCCTCCTGATCAGATTTGCAGGACTCTGAGTAATATGGTCTTACCAACTGCTATGAGATGCAACCCATCTCTTGCAAGAAGTCCTTCTTCATGAAAGTGCAAACCATGGTCTAGGAAACCATATTTTTCTTGATGAGCCCATATATGAAAACAGGTCACTTCTGAACATAAACCTCAAGAGGAAGGAGCAATGAAATAACCTGTGTCTCAAGGTCTTTTAACTTCCTACCCAGAGCCTCATAGTGCTTTGCAACACATTGAAGGCTACATCATGAGGAAGGGATATTGAACAGTGGGCTTTATGTGTCTTGTCAGCCTCTATGATACATCGTGGATCTTCACCTTTGGGAGGCAGCAAACCTCTTGAGACATCTATCAGGCCTGCACACCATTGCTTCTGTGCATTGCTACAGGGAATCACCTATTACAACAACATGTCTCTTCTTCTTTGGGAATTAGCAGGAGCCTTCCATCCACTGAACCCTCCAAAGTGATCTCCATGACTCCTGAGGAGTCAAGGGACATTGTACAAGGGATTTGCTTATGGTTTCCCACAGGCAGCTGGTTGGCCATTGTGAGAATAAAATGCTGGACTACGTAAGCGGATGGTGCAATCCAACATGGTTCTTTTTATGTTTGTATATTCGAATACAATAGGTTGAATGCAAAACCTGACTTGAGGTAAAAGCTGACAACTGTTGCACTGGTTCATGGAACCTTTCTGTAAGCAACATAAGAAACAGAAGACTGTGGTTATTTATATATATATATATGGTTTAGTCTGTAGAACAGAATGCCTCAGCTGTATTCAGTGATCCACCAAGACTCTGAGCAATTTTCAGGTGGTCCATAGAGAGAGAAAAAATTGAAACTGCAGGTCTAAACCAAAACTTCTCCATCTTTAACATCTTTCAGCCTGTATTTAATTAAATTGTTCCTTTTATTAATCTTATTTTCATGAACTGACACAGACTGGCTTCCAATCTGCTCCTCCCAGCTAGTGGCATGCAATTCTAATGGCATACCTCTATTTCAATAATCATGTTATGTCTGCAGTGTTCCAGTCATTAACTGTCTGTCAGAAGAACAGCTCTCATCAGGCAGAATATTTCTCATTTAAGACTTCACACATAGAAGTCTCATTTCCTTTTAAACGTCATAAGGTATGTTATCAAGCTAGCCTCCTATTTTGCTCCCTTCCCACCCTCCTTATGAGTGTCAAATCTCTTCACAGCCATTTCGGTTTTTGTACAGATATTATCTAAATCCTCCCTCAGCAGCATAACATTACTGGCAGGGACTGCTCATATAGCAGCATAACATTGGGTGCTCTTGTTACTCAGCTCAGTTATTTCCTTATGTTAAATAAAGTTTGGCTGTGTTCATTTCTAAGTCTGGAAAAGCCCATCTATTTCATAGTTTTATAGCCAAGCCACACATTTAGAAATATCATATTGTTCAACACACCCAGGACTGCACCGCTTCAGATTGCATGAGTAGGAAACACAATTCTCCTACATGTCAAAAACACCCTGACTATGGGTGGCTACCATTCCAACGAGAAAGTGTCTAACCCTGCTTTCTGCCTGATGTCTTGTTTTTTTAGCTGTGGAAACATTTCTGAAAGAGAACATTCAAAAGGAAATCACTGCATGCCTTCAGGAACATTTGTACAATGCACTTCATTTTCCCAGGTCTTTCTTCAGATACATTTTTATGGGCTGTTGAGCTATTATCGTTTTAGTTCCTGACATGTATTTGAATTCATTTGAGTTTTATATTTTACCAATCACTGTCTTTTAGGTTTTATCTAGTTTCTATGTACATTCATTGCTTAATGGGTTTATACTGAGTTTTGGAAGCCATCTTAGGACAGATTGTTCCCTTAAAGATAGCATGCAAATATTTTAAACAAATATGGAGCCTTACCTGTAACCTGTAGGTCTGAAGTGTTTCAGATCTCAGAGTAATGTATCACACTAACCCATATTTCTGGACTATTGCCAAGTTAACACTGTCTATGTACTCCTACCTAAGTCACACTAAATTAACATATGCTAAGACCATTAGCTATGTCAAGTTTAAGAAGCCCCCAGGATTGCCAAAAAATTTGTATTACATAACATTTGAATTGTGGTACATACATACATGTATGTTTTTGTAGTTATGTGCCTTCAAGTTGACTCTTACCTTATCATAGGGGTTTGTTCAGGGGGCTAGCCATTACATTCCTCTAAGGCTGAGAGAGCGGGACTTGCCCATTGGATTTCCATGGCTGAACAGGGATTCCTAGGGCCCTAGTCCAACACGCAAAGCACTACACCAAATGGTGCTCATATGTGCATACATATATACAATCTGAACTTAGATTGTAGATAAATGTGGAACTCCTAACTACCCACTTCTTGCATCACTCGGATTAGGACTGTCATGGGAATTGGAGAAGCTATAAGCATGCTGCCTACGTGGAGGCAACAGTTCATACAAATGATAACTTCCAGACCAGCAGCTTCATGGATTCGCAGAAGTATTTATATAGGGGTCTTACACATAAGAACAACTGCCTATTTTTCTATAAAGTGAATTCTGGACACAGGGAGATGAGATTAAAACATGAACCATGCAATAGGAAGGAATTAGAATATGGTCTTAATCCACAGACCCAGGGAATCAATACAACATGTATTAAGTGCTTACTCACCATTCTGTGAGTTTGCTTTATTGGGACTAACAACTGGATTTAGGCCAGTGCATGCAAAATAAACATCTTGTATCATTAAAAGAAGGAGGAGGAAAAATGTGTTCCTATAGTCCCTGATCTCTCCCGCCACAATTACCCAGCCCACCCTTTTCTGGCCAAAATAAAAAATGAGAAGTAATTTGCTTTTCCTAGAAGTATTCAATAGTAGCAATTTTAAACAGGGTGCAGGATCCTCTGCATTGCTTAAGATTTAAAAAATATCTGTTTTTCAAAGCCAGAAATAGACTTCTACCCACCTCTAGGTGATGGTGTGTGTTTTTTTGTTTGTTTGTTTGGGGGGGGTTTGGCCAATTTTTGTAGCCACCAGGAGGTCCCAGGGGCAGCGTTTTGCTCCCAAACCTTTCTGAAGTTGCCTACCCCTGCCTTTTGTCTGTCTGTCTGTCTGTCTGTCTGTCTGTCTGTCTGTCTGTCTTCCTTCCTTCCTTCCTTCCTTCCTTCCTTCCTTCCTTCCTTCCTTCCTTCCTTCCTTCCTTCCTTCTCAAAACGGAAACAGCATCATGTCAAGGTTGAGTTTTAAACAGTCATTTCCTCCAACATCTTTTAAACAGTTTAATATCATGCAGTGGCAAGTGTTGATTTGGTAGTAACAGATTATATATATCTTTCTGTTTCAGAAAGGGAAAAGAAAGATCTGCACCTATGGAGAAATCATACAGTGTATCTTCTGATGATTTAGCAGTCTTTGTGGGAATGGCAACTGCCACAATAATATTATCACAGAATCTTTAGCTATGGGTAGCCCAACCATGAGATCAGTTGAGGCTGATGAGATGGGAGAGTCAGCTGAGGTCAATACGATATCAGAAATCTGCCTCTTTACTCCAGCCTCTCCCCAAATATAGTGGTTTTTTATATGTATTGAAATGTAGTTCCTATGATAGCTGAGGAATGATGGTGATTGTCACTGAACATATCTGGAGATCACCAGGTTGGAAAAAGTTGCATTAATCATTGTCCCACAGTGTCTGGTGCCTTAAAAATCACATGTGTGAACTTATTTCGACTGGGCTCACTGGAACTTACTTTGTGGTTCTCAGGCATTGTGTGATGCAATGAATTCTGTGCGTGGCTTGGAAAAGCCACTCTCTTACCTTTGCTGTAAGGAAAAAAACCAGCATTGGCAAAGTTACTTTTCCAATAGAAAGCCTACAGGTGTCTGTTAAGGGGGAGATTCCCTTGTGAATTTGGCATGACATGAAGCCTTGAAGGCAAATAATAAAATCTGCTTCATAGCTCCCTGTCCCAAAGAGCTTACAGTCCAAGGCAACAACGATATCTAGTTCAGTGAGGCTGAAAGGCTTCCACATAACAGCAAAGTAGTTAATCTTGTTAGCTTAGCTTTATATTCTGACTGTTTTAATTGTACTGTAATATGAGCTAAATCAATGGATTGTCAAGTACTGTAAGAGCAATGGGGGAGGTGGTTCATGGTGGAACGCTAGCTGCAAGTATGTTTGGTTTGTTTTGTTTTTTCAGCGATCGAAAAACAGAAACAGAGTGGAGAAGAGAGTGATGTTGCTTTATTCTCTAGAAGTGAGAACAATGGCGAAAGAGGGTTGGAAATCAAATTGCATAATTGGAAAAGGAGATTTAGCTCAGTGTGTGAAATGCAAAGGTATCTACTGTGAATGGACATGAGGCCTATTGCAACTTGTTGGATTAGAAGTGGATTCCTAGGGTGTTAGTTCCTTTTCTGGGGAAAGATGAAAACTAATTCAATTAAGACTCAGCCTCCTTTAGGAGAATTCAAAACTGGAAGTCCTGAACCTCTTGGGTCTCTCTGAGATTAGTTTTAGCAAAGTAAGACAAACAGGCAGTATGCAGACTCCATAGCTAAAAACTTTACTAATCACATTTAAAGGTATATTCAAACATATATACATGTCATATCTAAGCCCTGACTAACTAGAGGAAAGTTTCAAGAGAAAGCACAGCTCAGCAGAGTGTGCACTTACCATCCTGAGAGAGGAGAAAGAGAGAGAGAAGATGTCTCACTACAGGTGTAACTTAACCAGGAATCATATCATTGCTTTTGCACTGTAAGTGTCATGTTTTGTTGTTTTTATGGAAGTCAAGCATCATTGAATGGTGAAGGAAGAATATCACACACTTCAAAGGCTGGCTCTTTTGGTGCACTGTGCTGCTACATTCAGGTGCTTTTTAACAATAACTAAAATGTGACTATTTTCATAACTTTTCAGAGACAAGAAGCAAAATTTCCTTTAAAAAAAATCTCTAACTATGACACTAAGAAACTACTGGGGGCATCTTGAAACAAAAACTGCAACTAATTACTTCTAAAAATTAATTTTCTGAGCTCTATGGGGGTTATATATGCACAGTTATATAAAGCAAATATAATTCCCTGGCTTGGTTATTCTGTCTATTGGGGTGGGCTGAGGAGAAGGTGATCAACTGATATCAGTGACATTAGTTTATCTATCATAACATCTGCATCCAGAGGACTGTAGTCGACCAAGGATGCAAAACATTCTGAGTTAGAGCTTCCAAGTCAAATTTCATTTAACAGACTGCAGAATCCAAACCATTGACTTTAATGGAATTTATTCATACCATCCTCAGCTGTGGGGTCAGCTCCACATTTGCAAGATGCTAAGTACAGCCCATTTACCCTGTTCATTCCTACAGGGGTTAAAATGATGAGTGCTCAGCACTAGATTAATCTCTTTACAAAACTCAGTGGATCTTCTGTGACCTACCACAACGTTCAGGGTTACGTGTACCTTCCTTAGCCATTCTGAAACTAAAAATAAGGACTTCTAAATCCTTTCTTTGGGGAGGGGGGAATGTTCACTCCCCTTGGAATTTAACCTTCATTTGAACCAAGGGTGTTGAAAGAAAAGCACTTCAATGTATTGTTCACTGGCTCCACCCATTCAATTCCTTATCTAACCTGAGTCATTACAGCCTGTAGCTTTGTAACTCTGGCAGCAGTAAACTTCAGCTTTTACCAGTTAAAAGCCTTACCTGTATGACCCACCCTCTATGGCTATATACCCACCCCCCTTAGCTATGGGAGCTAGAGGTCAAGCCTTTCCTAGTCTTTAGCAACTCTTGCATAGCTTGTCATGGTGATAAGTATCAATGGATTGACCTGCAACTGATCCACCGTTTAATGCACTTCTTTCCAATATTTAAACATGCTGCAAATTTTAGTTTAAATTATCTATTCCAGATTAACCTCACCTATGCTGGCCACTTGGAGGTGCATTGGGTCTCTACATGGCGCAGAAGGAAAGATACTTTTCCAGCCAAGGAACTTAAGGGCTGTGGTTTGTAGTGAGCTGGAACTTACCATTGTTCAGGGCAGAAAAAATAAAATCCAAATGGGTTCCATTCAAGGTAATATAGTCCACCATGAAGTTTGCCTACACTGAGCACAGAGTTTGTAAAAGTTACTTTTTTCAAATCAGCTCCCAAAATTCTATGATTAAATGGGGAGATCTGGGAGCTATAGTTCAAAAAAAGTAACTTTTACAAGGTTTGGCCAGAGTTGGACAGAAGATCATTTGAAATGTATTTCTGTATCTGTATTTCTGTATTTCTGGTTGATTTTCAGTAGATTACCAAAGAGTTTTCAAAGGCCCACTTGTTTAGCTATAGCAACAATTTTAATAATTTGTAAGCTACCTTGACTCCCCATATTGGAGGAAAGGTGGGGTATAAGTAACAACAACACCCATCCTGTGAGGCACCTTATGAATAAAACACATGGTTACAGAGAATACACAACTTCCTTTTCATAACAGCTACACTGACTGCCAGCCTCTGCACAGCCACAATTCAAAGTAGTGATTATGACTTATAGGGCCCATTACAGTTCAGCTCTCTGTTCTCTGAAGGATTGTCCCCTTTCATATAAGACTTTCTGAGCTCTTGAGATCTTCTTTCGATCACACCATCCACAAGGGCACCATTGGAAGAATGTTAGAATGTGAGAGAGCCCTGTCAGTGGCTGCTCCCAGGTGCTGGCATTCCCTTCCTAAGGAGGATAAACTGGCTCCTAGCCTTGCTGTCCTAGCAAGTGAAGGCTGTTTTATCTCAGCAGGCTTTGGAGAAGCTGATTGCTTTACAAGGAATGCATTTTATTAGTGTACATTGCTATTTTTATCTTTTGCTATTTAATAAATAGATTTTACATTGTTTTAAATCAATGTGTATTAAATCTGTCAGCTGTCCCACTGCTCCTTATTTGTAGGATTTAGAGAATCATCGAAAGCTGGAGAATGTGTAGAGCCCAGACAGGAAGTTTGAGATCTCAAAGGATGCAAAAAGTGTTGAATCAGTTTCCAGGTGTTAATCACTGCAAAAACAGAAGAGTCCTGTGGCACTGTAAAGACTAAAACATTTTATTTGGGATAAGATTTCATGGACTCAGATGCATGGAGTGTTGGCTCAGTTATCAAATTAGTATACATATGTTGGGCAGAAGAGTAAATGAGCAGATGTAATCAACAGGATGAGAGGGAATTAAAATACAGATAATACAGGCTTGTTGGTCCATGAATTCTACTTTGAAACCACTTCTGGAAACCATCTCCTGCAACAAGACAATTAGCTCATCTTGTGGAAAGGGCTATTGTACACTTTATTCAGTAGATGGCACTGCACTTGGGTGTATATGACCTAATCTAGCATGTCCTGTAGATTTTCATGTAGCTAATTTCCAGAATTTGGGTGTAGTTTCAAGTGTCTTTGATCTGAGATGGGCATATGTTTAACATGGGGGGAAACCCCAAGAGCTGTCTTATAAATTTATTTTGATGAATCTCCAGTTCATCTTCCTTTTAGTGCTGCCACCACTGTAGTAACCTCTTCCTCCTCCAATTTTGGGAGCAAAAATAGTAATTTTCCAAGCTCCAGAAAGGAGTTCAACAGAATGTAGCCATGACTATCTACACTGCTGCCATATGTTGCATATGGGATTTCATTTGAACATGGTCTAAAAACTGTTAGGATTCTAACCAAGACTGATCCTCAGGAACTTAAAGCAAGACACTAGTTTTATTAAGAAGTCCCAGTCTGTCACCACAGTTTTGGACCTGAACCTGATAAGGATTCTCATCACACTGCATATAATAACTGGCTTATCAGGTACTCCAAAGTTTGTGTTTCCTGCAACATTTTGAGAATGGCCAATAATGCTAATAATTGTGAATTTCAACAGTAATTTCAACAATTAAATGCAGAAAGTATATTGTCCATATATTCTACATTTAACTGATCTTAGTTGTTGAAAATCCCACACTGCTCCATGTGTAGTATGCATGCATACGTACCCTTGAGTTTCTTGAAAACCCTTCATCCATGTAATGAAGTAAGTTATAATATATAGAAGGTCAAAATATGATAAAGTTGTTAGGCTTTAAGGTGCCACAATACTCATTGTTGCTTTTGCTGCAACAAACTAATATGGCTATGGCTATGAAAGTCTTTGGAACAATACATCACAACTGTGTGGAAAGAACTGTACAGGCTACCTGTCCATTTCTATTTCCAATTCAAAATGCTAGCGATCACCTTTGACATAGTTTGGAATGCAGAAACCTGGAGGAAGGACTGTTTGACGCTGCCCTACCAATGCACTGAGATCACCTCAAAAGCCATTCTCATATTGTCCCCCAGCACCTGCTATGAGATGGGGAATTCGGGAGAAGTCCTTTCCTGTGGTGCTTCACATATGGAAACCTATCTCTATCCTCTATTTTATTTTTTTTTTACGTACTACAACATTTGTCTTTTAATAACCTTCAATCCAGGTCCTTAGGTACTGGATATTCTATTAAGTAACCTTAACACTTTAGTACATATTTTCTTAAAACCCTTTGGAATATAATAATGTATTTTTACCCAACTACTTATTCTCAAATGCTCTTTGTATGTTAATTATATTTTGTGTTGGAGGTAATTATCTATTGGAGCCCACTCGTGTTTATACATACATACATATATTGAAATTTTACACAGAAAAATACCACCCCCCGGCTTCCAAGCATCTTTTTTCCAGTTGAGTTTGTGTTTACATCCCATTATCCCATTACATCCATCCCATTACATCCCATTTATACATTATTTCTATTTAAGAGTTAATCACAGAGTTAATCACACTATCACACTATTACTTTTAACATTGTTACATTTTAACATTGTTACATTCAACTTATTCTGTAACATCCTTAATCTTCATTACCAACATTTCCAACACTCTTCCTTTGTTTCTTCTTTTCTTCATTCTTTTATCCAATTTAAAACTTCTTTCCATTCTCTTTCAGAGTTCTGGATTGGTTTATTTTTAAGTGAAAAAGTTAACTTTTCTATCTCTACTATATCCAGAACTTTTAATTTCCATTCTTTTATATCAATATAATTTCCTTCTTTCCAATATTGTGCATATGTCATTCTTGCAGCAGTTATTACATATAACAATGTTTTCTGATAAGATCTTATTTCTCTGTATTGCCCTAACATGTTCAACAAATAAAATTCTGGCTTCATTTCAAAGTTTAAGCTATACATTCTTTGAATTTCATCATGTATTTCTTTCCAGAATTTCCTTGCTACCTTACAAGTCCACCACATATGAAAAAAGGAGCCTCCTTTTTCATCACATGTGGAGCCCACTCTTTTTTTTTATGCCTTCTTCTGTTTGGTTTCTTAATTTTCGTGAAAGAGCATCTGTTATTTTCATCTCTTAAATGCTTTGAAACCACTGCTCAATTTTGGGAACATCTTCATTTTTCCAAAATTTTGCAAATTCTATTCTCGCAGATGTTACCATATATAGTATGATTCTCCAGTACTTCTTGTCAGTTTGATGAAAACTATCTCTATCCTCTTTTTAAGTCATACAAAACACTTCTTATTTTCCTTGGGTTTTTAACTATCTGAGGAGTTCAATTTTCTAAGTATACTATTTATTTCATTCTGCTGTTTGCCATTGCAATGTGTCAAATAAGGTGCATTCCAGGTTTTGAGGCTGTGTTCTATTAGTATTTTCTCCTGATGTTTCGCCTGTGTCTGTGGCTGACATCTTCAGAGGATATGCTCCTGAAGATGCCAGCCACAGATGCAGGTGAAACGTCAGGAGAAAATACTAATAGAACATGGCCTCAAACCCCAGAAAACCAACAACAACTGCTGCACTACATGTTTGAAATAACCCATGGCAGTTCCTGAAATAAGGAGTTACTCCTCATCTGTCAAAGCACCTTTTTCCTACCAGAGGCCTTCCAGATATTTTGGGGTTCATCTACCATAAGCCGCATCCAGTATGGCCACTGGTCAGGAATACTGGGAGTTGTGATCCAAAACTTCTGGAAGGCACAAGCTTGTAGAAAGCTACATTAGAACAGGGATGAGCAATACATAACCTATGAGCCCCTGCTGACATCACTGATCCTTAACTGCATTTAGAATTAAAATAAGGTACACTGGAAACATATATCTTGTTTTAAAGGAGAACCACACTCCTGGAAGCCTCTTTTAAAATAAGGTGCATGCTTCCAACACATATTGTTTTAAGCCAAAATTGTGGTTTTTGGTGGAGTGAAAATGTTTATTTGCTTCCAACACCAACAGCAGCGATTGGGGGTAAATGCAGTTCCTGGGAAAATTGCCCTGCACCAAAGCTACCCACTTCTACAGTAGAGATAAGTGATGAAGAAATCCAGCACAGAGAGCATTAAGGAAGAAAATGACTTTAAGCGTGAGGGTATATGTAACAGGACACTTAAGTACGTCTTTTTTTATCCTTCCCCCAACACTCACTATAGCATTTATTTTAAGCTTGTGGGTTCCTGTGAGTGTGCCTTTCCTGTGCCTTTCTGCCCTACACGGTTATAGTGCTATTATTCCATTTTCAACATCCTGTGGAATTCTGGGGTTTGTAGTTTCCTGAGGCCAAAGAGCTCTCTGGTTGAGAATTCTAAAGGGCCCTCCCTAAACTGAAAACCCCAGGATTCTGTAAGATGTTGAAAGTGGAATCATAGCACTATAACAGTGTAGTGTGGAAATGGTCTAAGTAACGATCAGTCAAATTTTGGCAGCTTTACTCTAATCAGTGACACAGTAATAGTCTCTCTATTGTGGAAATTCTGATTGAGAGATTTTGCTCTCTCTCATGGCTGCCATATTTGGTAGTTGCCATGCTTCCCTGAACATCAAAAAAGGAGATGATGCCTGATTAACCATTTTGAAACTGATCGGATATAGAGAACCTGTACAAAACAACTTTTTACATGCTTTAATTAAAAGCATGTTCTGGCAGCCTGAGCTGAAAGGGCTTTAGAGGGCAAAGTGGAGACAGGGACTGATCTGGTTGCTATAACTACCCCTTAAAATCTTTTGAGGCATTACTTTTCCTAAGCACAGTCTGTCTAAATTGCTCCAGCTGCTAATTTACAAATATATCCATCTGTCAAACTTCAATCAATTCACCCAATCATTCACTCTTGAAACAGGATTTTTCTGCCGTTTAAATTACACCGTGATGGTCTTTTCTATAAAACATTCCAAGAATTGCTTTAGTGCCTTTCAATGGAATCGCTGGTATTCACCTTAGCACAAGATCCAATGTAATATTTTTGTCCTTCCTTTTTCCTCTACCAAGCAAATGGCTTCAATTAAATAAGAAGTTCTAGTCTTTTCAGCAGAAGCTTTAGGGCGTGTGACTGCCAGAATTCCCCAGTCAGCACAGTCACCAGCCACACTGGCTGGGGATTCTAGGCCTCATACTTCCCAAAAGTAACATTTTCAAGCCCTGAAGCTAGGATGACAGATTTCTTAATGCCATTGTATGTGCTAATTGGCTTACTTAGGGCTGATGTGTTCCTGTTATCAGCAACAACACCTTTGTGAATGGCCAGTGTTAATAAGCTAATTGCCACTGATAGAAATTACTATATTTAGTTTACCTCTCACCTCACTGTCTACAGTTCTACCCCCTGCCATGTATAATGTAATGACTGTTTTCCAGGAAGTGGGAGTCTGCCACATTGACAGCTGCACATAACCCAAGAATCACTAGCTGTGTCTGCACACTTTCAAAGTCACAATTGGTATCAGTTATCTTTGACTGAAGTGATGTGGATCAATAAAGCAACAATAATCATCTGCCAGGAATCAGGCCCACTCAATAAGAACTTTCATTTTCTATTTGTGAATTGTCATAACCCAAGGCTACTATTTGTATCTTTCTTGGCAAACAAATCCTTTGGATTTTTATCCCTGTTCAACAACACAAAGATTGTTGTAGTGTTACTATGGATAGATACATCGACCCAAAATTTAAAAGAATTGTTTTTAAAATTAAGTTGATTGCTGATCTTCTAAACCAGGAATTAAATTCAGCCTGCAGTCTTGTACCACTAACCTGGCAATAAGCCTCACTGAATTCAGCTGGCCTTATTTTCAAGTAGACATGTGTAGGATTGTTTCACTAATGTTTTCTGGCTCTGGGAAGAAAAAGGTGTGAGCAAAGGATTTTAACTGTTGTAATTCCAATGAAAGAGTCCAGGGAAAATGAGAATATCAAAATCCTTATTATCTATACAACAATAAATGCACATACATACATATGATGCCTCAAATATATTAAAGGAATCTTTCCATTTAAAGCAACAGCATACATTCAGAATTGGCCATTATTCATAGCAGCAACAGAAGAAAAGTCTTGACTGGTGCTGCAACGGATTGTGGGTAAGCTTTTGGTTACCCAATATGAAATTTGGTCAAAAGGTCTGTTGTGCAACATTGTCAGGTGCTTAAAATGACAGCAAGAGTCTCTGGACCTTGGCTTTAGGTTTTATCTAAAGGACACATTTGCCTGAAGAGAGACAATCCTCACTTCTTGTCCTCCCCCATTTTGCTTGACAACCTCCTGCCTGATGAAGAACTCTCAAGAACTGAAAAATTTGCTCACAAGTTTACAGCATTTTAGTTGGTCCTAACAATAAAGAGATTGCTGTTAGGTCTCCACGAACCAACAATGCTACCTATGTTTTTCATGTGTCTTGGACAGAAGTCACGGAAGTCACTGAAGAAAAGGACCGTCAAACTGTAGGAAGATTATTTTCTCACACCTAAAGATGAGATTTTATAAAGGAATGGTTACATGGCCTGCTAGTCCCTTAATAATGGTGCCTCATTTGGCTCCTATTGACTTTTTACCTTGTACATATCCTAAAAACTAATCTCCAGTATTTTCTACTTCCCCCATGACTTGTATATTTCCCTGAGAGCTTGGGACAGAACCAAGTAACTACCAGATTTTATGTGAACAAAAGAAAATCAGTTTTGTCTATGACCTGTTAGTTCTAAATGCACCATCTGCTCTATCTTCTACCATGAGAGGGTAACATAAGGATGGTGTGTGCAGAGTGCTTCCTGCATTTCAGCTGAAGATTGTTATAAAGTATTCCCTTGGCGAATAACTACAAACTCTCCAGCTTCCCCTATCTCTAGTTTTATGTAGCTGGTGGACAGTTCTGGAAATTCAAGGCTGAAGCTCACACTGGTCTTAATAAAAGTATTTTGCTGTGGATTTTGGTTTACTTTTTCCTTTAAATGATACTTTTAAGAATAAACTCAGGTGAAACATGTGTAAAATACTGGGCTTACTCCTTCTCTACACACTGGAATAAAAATTAAAATGTCTTCAGCCATGTCTGACACGTAATCAAAGCCACAATGGGCTTAACAAAGTAACTCTTATCATTCTGACCTTCTGGAAGTATTTGTGAGGCTTTTCTCTCTTCAGCTCCCTTCCCAGTGGTTTCATCTAATCTTAACTTTCGAGAGGAGTCTATGCTGGTAACAGCATTAGGCAAAAGTATTAACAGCCAAGATACTGGGAGCCTAGTGTGGAGCCATTCTAAGCTTTTCCCCCACACTCCCCAAAATGTAATCCCTGAAGGTTTAGGAGGCCCAGTATCCTTTTCTCTAGTCCCCTTCAAGTTGGCTTCAAATCTTGCAGCTTGCCGGACATCTTAATTCCTTTGCATTCAGAGCATTTGAGCCAGATAACGCCCAAAAAGAGCAAAGCAACCCAACTCTGGAGTCTACTTTTAGCACCTTGGCTGAGCCTCCCTCCTCCAGCCCTAGTCATTTCATTTCTAGGAACAAAACATTTCACATAGCCAGACCCTGGAAGGGGATTCAGATAAAGCCCAGGCTTGTGATGTGCTCATCACAGGGGCAAGACAGCTCAGGCAGGTCAATACCAAGAGTAGTTGTGTGCCTTTTAAAATGTGTTATGTTGGGACTAAGCCCACAAATTTTAACAGAATGCTTGTTCCATCATCCCACCATAGATCAGGGATAGAGATGGTTGTGATTGCTTACTTATGAGGATGACAAATGCATTTTACACATTTTACACATGCTAACTTTACTGCATGTTAATAGCAGTCAAACAGGCATAGAAACTATTTAAATAAGGGCTAGAGAACCTCTGGTCCTCCAGCTGTATTCAAAAAGCAGTCCAAGCCACTCTGGCCAATGGTGAGGCATGTTGGGAGAAGTAGTTCATCAACATCTGCTGATCTTCCACTCCAGTTTAAAAAAAACAATGAAAGCTGGAATGCTGTTATCATCAGACTTTGTAATCAAAACATATATACTGAGACTTGGCTGATTTGTGCATAAATTGGAAAGTGTAGGAGAAATCCAGTTGCTTGCTCCCCACCCACTGCAGTGGTATAAATTATGTGATGACATGAAGTATACTTAGAAGAGAAAACCCTTCCTTCACTTTTGGGAAATGTATGACAGAACATATACAGGATTACAACAATGGGACTTGGTACCTAGTGTTTTAGGACTGTAGTTAGAATCTTCCCTTGAAAACCTTTTAAACTTTCTAGAATCCCCCAGTAAGCATGGAGAAAATAATGTTTCCAGGCTCTACTCCCAACTTTATGTTCTCACTCTTCTTCACTTCTTCACTCTTCACTCTCACTCTTCTTCAATACTAACATGATTTTCATGTCTTGTATTCTTACAAGAAACTGGACTCCTGCCCCCCCCTTCCTTCCCATTTAGCTCAAGAGTGGCAAAGAGGGTGGCACTTCCCACTCTTTCGATATATCAAGGCTCCCTACATGTTTTGGATTTCAGCACCCA
Source organism: Cyclura pinguis (assembly GCA_030412105.1). Lineage (NCBI taxonomy): Eukaryota > Metazoa > Chordata > Lepidosauria > Squamata > Iguanidae > Cyclura > Cyclura pinguis. The sequence continues at coordinate 345,324,469 of CM059599.1, forward strand.
GAAGTCCTAACCATAATCCCTTCTTGGTGAGGAATTATAGAAACTATAGTTTAAAATATTTCGTTGTGGTCAACTGCCATTAAGTCAACTCTGACTTATGGCGACACTGTGAATGAGAAACTTCCAAGCCACTCTGTCATAATCAGCCCTGCTCTGGTTTTGCAAACTCAGGGCTCTAACTTCCTTGACTGAGTCTATCCGTCTGCAATGTGATCTTCCTCTTTTTTTTTTTGATGTCTTCTATCTTGCCAAGTATTTTTTTTCCTAGTGAGTCAGGTCATCTCATGATTAGTACAATAGCCTCAGTTTAGAATCATCTTGGTTTCAAGGGACAGCACAGGCCTGATTCACCCAAGGACCCATTTATTTGTACTTTTGGCAGTCCAGGGTATCCACAGAACTTTTCTCCAACATATCTCAGATGAATCGATTCTCCTCCTACCAGCCTTCTTCACTGTCCAGCTTCCACAGCCATGCACAGAAATTGGAAATACAACTGCATGGACCATCCTGATTCAATGAGGTATCAAAAATTCCTCACACCTGCTCTGCCTGCCTATTTTAAATCAGGCTTGGCCATCGCCCCTCTGATCTTCTTCCAACTTCCACCATCCCTCACTTCTGTCTATGCTGGTTTGTCCAGCCTTTCTAAAAATCCCATTTTGAATGACTTTCATACTGATGTTTCTGTGCTGGACGTATTCACACTGGGGGAATCAAGGCCGACCTCCAGACTGGGAGAATTAAGGCCAACCTCCGGACAATTACTGTATTGATGATCTCTGATATTTTTGATTCTCCCTCTTCTCAAAGCTTCGGCGACCTGCTTTATGCGCGTCCACGAAAAAGTGCTGGCAACCCTTGCCTACAATAAATAATTCGCTCGCTCCGTAAGGAAGACTGACGGTGAGAAACAAAACGGGAGAGGGAACTAATTTCTACTCTGGCCCGTGTGGTAGCCAACGTGCCTAAACACTGGTGCCGTCCGTCCCCTTCTGTGGCTCTCACTAGGGAGCATTTCTCCTCCAAGCTCTTCCCGCGCACTCGAGCGTGAGTCTTTCCTCCTCCTGGGTGTGGGCGTGGGTGTGGGTGTGTTTTCCCCCTGCCTCGCAATAAAGGGGTGGAAGAAAAGAAGCGGCACAGGCGCCTGTCGGCCTCTGGAGCCGCGCCTGCCCTGCGCTCCTGTTTGTTTAACCACCTTCGTCGCCGGCCGAGCGCCTTTTAAACAGCCGGGGCCGGAGACGGACGCAGCCACGCCCCAGCCGCCCTCGGGCACGCTCTGGAACCGCCCCGAGCCTCGGCGTTTTGTTTTGTCTGGCAGAGCCCGCTTTGCGGTGGCCTGACTCGCCCCTTTGGGAAGGTTGAGGCGATTGGCCACGGTGCCAGCCGGCCGCAGCCCACCCACCTGACCGCCTAGAGGCCGGGCGGGCCTTTTCAGGATCCCGCGCCCCCCTGCGTGGCGGGCATTTATTTATTTATTTATTTATTTATTTATTAAAATATCTGTGTCCTTCCCTTTTATCCTAAGACCCTGAGGGCGGCAAACCGGTAAAACAATGTGAACGACCGAAACAATTCCGACTTAAAAATCAACCATTTTAAACAACAGGAAAACATACAGAACAATTCAAGTTGAAAGAGTTTAAGGAGGCTGAAAGAGGTAAAGCCGTGTGGATGCTTAAAAGTGAATCGGGCCCCAAAGGCTTTAATTTAAAAACCCATGGCCGTTTCCGCACTAGGCTGTTAACAGTGCTATTATTCCACTTTCAACATCCTACGGAATCCTGGGGTTTGCAGTTTAGGGAGGAATAATAGTGGCGTAATAGCACTACTGACAGTCTAGTGCAGAAATTGCCCATCTCTTGACCAGGTGCTCAAACCAGTTTTGATGCCAACGCAGACCTCCAAGGGGAAAGTATTCCATATATGAGGTGCTTCAGCACATAAAGCTCCTGAATCCTCCCAATGGTACTTTCCTGTACTCGTGAGAGTTTTATTGTTAGGTGTTAGCTGACTTTTTAATTTTATTTTATTTTATTTCATTTCATTTCATTTCAGTGAGACACGTTTCTCATGCTCTGGGAGAAAAGGGAGCCATATAAAATGGAATAAATAAATGAATGTAGTGGTGAATTTAGAAGTATTTCACAGATCATGCATGATCTATGCCAAGGGTAGGTTTTGGGCATCTCAGCCTTTCTGCTCTTCAGCACAGCAGTTCCTTGCTAATCTTGTTTGGGGACTGAGAAGACTGCTTGAGAGTTGGCAGTAGCCCCTAGGGAAAAATATACAGTGGGGCCTCTTCCCTAAATTTAGCAACAGGTGCAATAGCCATTCTCTCAGCTTTGGAGATACCAGAATTTATTTACAGCTAGTGTATTTACCCAGCATTGTCAGGAATTTTATTTTCTCATAGGTAACGCTTGTTAGAAATACCTTAGGAATTACCTTAACTTACTTTAGGAATTAGATGCGATTGAAATACACAGATTTGATATCCTGTGTCTCTAATTCCCTAAACCGCATTGTCCAGTGCCTGTAAGTTTTCCCCATATTCCCCAATCCAAATACACTGTCCTCCTCCTTCTGGCTGCTAGGCCTTGTCTCCATAACATCTGGCCAGGCCCAAGAACTCTCTGGCTGAGAATTCTAAAGGCCCCTCCCTAAACTCCTAGGATTCCATAGAATTTTCACCGGCAGCCAATCGTATGAGGCTTTCTCACTTGACACAGCCAATCATATGAGGTCTTTGCCTGCCTGACACACAAACTCACAAACTTTGACTTTCATATATTAGAAATGTTGCTGGTGGTTTGCTGTCTGAGCCTTCCATAGGTTTGGCCTGGTGATCTTATCCTCCTGTCCCCACCTCCTCTGTCCCAGGCACTCTGGAAACATCCCAGCCTGTCTCCAGTTTGTACTCCTGCCACTGTCAGGATAGAAATGCCTGAGTTGCTGTATATGAGTTGGGGGGCAAAGTGTGACCCTTGGCCCACATATGGCTCTGCCAGGGACATTTTTGTTGCCCTAAGTACCTCCAGATTCCTCAAACTAACTTTTTCTCAAAAAGAAAAGAAAAGAAAAGGGTGGATTGCTGCTCCTGGAAGCCACCAGGTGCAACAAATTAGCTTTTAAGTAAGTTTCAGCATCTCTTTATATGGTTTTAAAAAAATGAGAACCAGAACTGGACTTCCAAGGTTTTTTATTTTTCAGAAATACAAGATGTCATAGTTCGCATTTTAAAGTTGGTAATGAAGACATTGAAATAATTAAAGTTACTCTGTACCTTGGCTAAGCTATTTACCAAAATGGAGACTGCAGTCAGGAAACCAGAAGAAGACTAAGGCTTGGCAAGGCAGCCATGAAGGAACTAGATAAGATCCCCAAGTGTAAAGACATATCATTAAATACTAAAGTCAGAATCATCCATGCCAAAGTATTTCCAGCATCTATGTATGGTTGTGAGGGCTGGACAGTAAAGAATGCTGACAGGAAGAGAAACAACTTGTTTGAAATGTGGTATTAAAGAAAAGTTCTGCAGATACTATAGACTGTTAAGAAGACACATGAATGAATCTTTGAGTGTATCAAGCCTGAACTGTGACTAGAAGGGAAAATGAGGGAACTGAAGCTGTCATACTTTTAACTTTTAACGGATGACCTGACTCATGGGGGTGTGATCATTCTGGGGAAAGCAGAAGGCATTAGGAAAAGAGGAAGAAAACATTATAAATGTAATGATTCAATCAATCAAGCCATGGCCCTGAATTTGCAAGACCTGAGCAAAGCAGTAGGTGACCAAGGTTCTTGGAGTCTTCGTTTGTAAGGAGACAATAAGACAAAGCCTTGAAGACAAATGACAACAAATGTGACCCCCAAAGAGTTGTGAATGGTCAAAGCAGTTCCAGACATGCTCCAATTGCCCAGCTCTGCACTATCTCTAACATGCAAGTTTGTATAAATTGTTTGTCTGCATTCTCATTGCAAAGCCCTGAAAAGTTACCTTTTAAGAAACTGTAGCTTACAGTGTTCCTCCAGCTTATTTTTTAAAAAAATTCAGAAAGAAATTCTATTGCCTGACTAGAGCTTTGTTGCCTTTTTGGAATACAACTCCCTAATTCCTCCTCCAGCAAGCACAGACTCATTTCTTTTCTCTATTGCCTCTCTTTTCAGTTGTACCTCTTGAGTCACTAGATGTTGGGGGCAGATTCATTATTTTTCCAGAAATAGAGACTAGTAGTGTGGAGGGGAGGTGTTTCCATGGTGCTTGACATGTTCTGGTTAAAATATTCCAATTTAAACAGAGGTTAAGACACTACCTTTTGAGGTGGTGGGATTGCATGCTCCTGTGAGACAAGAGGCTATACTGATGGCAGCAGTGCTGCTGGTAGGGTCCCCCTTGTCAGGGAAATATTTGCTGAGGATCCAAACTAAATGTGCCAAACAGCTACTGCTGAAGCATTAATCAGGGGGAACTGAACATAGTAAAACAAGAAATGGAATGTAGAAACACTGCAGTACTTGGGGTCAGTGAGCTTAAGTGGCCAGGAATGGGACATTTTGAGTCTGATAATTACAAAGGTAGTGTTTTACTGAAGAAATGAAGATCTAAGAAGGAATAGGATGGCAATAATAGTGAGGAGATATGTTGCAAAAGCATTCAAAAGATATAACGCAAAGTCTGACTGGATAGTATCGGTAAGACTTTAGGAAAAACCCATCCATATCACCATAATGCATGTTTATGATCTAACTATGCTGGAGTCCAGGAAGAAAACCAGAACTTGTTATTAATCATATGGAATTGGAATGCAAAAGTAGAGAACAGAGCAGAATCAAAGATTGTAGGAAAATTTGGCCTAGGATCAGGAAATGGAGCAGGAAAGTGACTGATTACCAAAATGGAGACTGCAGTCAGGAAACCAGAAGAAGACTAAGGCCTGGCAAGGCAGCCATGAAGGAACTAGATAAGATCCCCAAGTGTAAAGACCAATAGTTTGGCCAATAATTTGTTCATCACAAGCACTTTCTTTAAGCAGCCAAAAAGGTGACTGTATACATGGACATCACCTGATGGCTGATATAGAAATCAAATAGACTACAGTCAGACTTCATACATTCACTGGGGTTAGGGGTGCAGAACTCCCACAAAAGTGGGAAAAATGCAAATATCAAAAGGTGTGGGTGTGTCTGTGGAAAGACGGGTGAGACATAGTGGAGAGAGCAGGAACCCAGGATCCAAAATAAGTCAGGGAAAGGAAAGGGAAAAAGGGTAGGTCAGCATGGTGGCCCTATAGTCCCTCTCTCACACCCATCTCCTTCTTTGAGTGTGGGGGAGCATTGAGAGAGGATTCGTGGTGCTGCGAAATCAGAGTACAAGCCATCTTTAGCTGACCAGGCACAGCCGATGGAGGGGGAGGACAAGAGGTGGGTTTTCAAAGGGCTGTGTGATCTGATCAGGGCCCCTGAGAGGGAAGTTTCCCCTGGAAAAAAAGCACTTGGGGCAGGCGTTGGAGAAATTATCAAATCCATGAAAGTTAAATCCACAAATGTAGAGGACTGACTGTACATAATTGGAAGCAGAAGGTGGACAAGCTCCATTCCCTCTGCAAAAACAAAACCAAGAGCAGATTGTAGCCCTGACTATGGACTGCTAATATCAAAAATTAAAGTAAAGCTAAGAAGAATACTAAACCAATCTGATGAACGTCCCCATAGAATTTAAAGATAATGCAAAAAATAAATTTGTACTATTGAGCCTAATTGACCGGGAGCCAGAAGAAATCTAGACTGAAGCCAGGGACATTGCCAGGAAGAATACAAAAAGTCACTATCCACAACCAAAAGAAAAGAGAAGCTCCAATGGATGACAGATGAAACTCTTCAAGCTGTCAAAGATAGATGAGATGCAATATTAAAAGGAGGCAGAATGCATCTGAACCCTGAATGCAATTGTTTAGCAACTTATGCACAGGGACAAGGAGAACTACTATAATAATCAATGTAGAGAAATAGAAGATGACAACAAAAAGGAAGAATGTCTTCCACAAGATCCAAGAAATCAAAAGGAAATTTAACCACAAGTGAGAAAGCTATACAACCAACAAGGGAACACATTACATGACCAAACTGAAATAAAAAGCCAATGGAAATAATACACTGAAGAACTGTATAAAAGAGATGAAAGGATGACGGATTCATTCATGGAAGAACCATATGAAGACACAATGACAATTTTAGAAAGTGGAAGTTGCACTCAGGGCACTCGGGAGAGATAAATCAACAGGAACAGGTGGCCTACCAATATAGCTGCTTCGATCTACAGACACAGAATCAATTCTAGTTCTAACTAGAATCTGTCAACAAATATGGGAAACAAAACAATGGTCGATAGATTGCAAATGCTCAGCATACATTCCAGTCCCCCAAAAAGGAGATATCAGCCATTGCAGTAACCAAAGGACCGTTGCATTAATTTCCCATGCAAGCAAAGTGATACTCAAAATTGTAAAACAAATACTTTTGCCATATATGGAGTGAGAAATGCTAGATGTCCAAGCTGGGTTCAGGAAAGGAAGAGGCATTAGGGATCATACTGCAAACAAAGTGCCTCTCCACACTACACTGTTATAGTGTGATGATTCCACTTTCAACATCCTCTGGAATCCTGGGGTTTGCAGTTTCGGGAGGGACCGGCCGTGCTATAACAGGCTAGTGCGGAAATGACCTAGGACTTGGAAGAGCAGCTCTTGTCTAAGAAATTAGACAAGATCCTGAAGTGTCAAGATATATGGTTCAATACTACAGTCAGGATTATCCGTGCCATTGTATTTCCAATTTGTGTGCATGGTTGTAAAAGCTGGACAGTGAAGAAAGTTGATAGAATGAGAATCAACTCATTCAAGATATCAGGCTGGAGAAGAAGTCTACAGATACTGTGGACTGCTAAGAAGACAAATCGGTGGATGCTAGAACAAGTCAAGCTAGAAGCCAAGATGACTAAACTGAGACTGTCCTACTTTGGAATATCATGAGAAGACAGGACTTGCTGGAAAAGACAATAATTCTTGGTAAGGAGAAGGCATTAGGAGAAGAGGAAGACCACATTACAGATGGGAATCTGCAAAATCTGAGCAAGGATGATAGGGTTACTTAGAGGTCTCTCATATGCAGGGTCACCACAAGTCTTCAAAGGCTTCTTTTTTGCTTCCTGTGGTTGGGCCGGTCTCCTTGTTCCCCCTTGCCTTCCACCTGCCACCTTCTTTCTCTAGCAGAGCTGGAAAAAGTGACTCTTTGAATTATATCTCCCAGAACTGCAGCCAGCACACTTACTCTTCCATTGAAGAGTTTTTTTGAAGCATCTGTTGAGAGGATGGAGCTCCCTTCCATCTTAAAGCTGAGTATTTGGGTAAGGCTGATGGGAGTTGCAGTCTAACATTATCTGGGAAATTCTAGGAGCTATAATCCAAGGCCTGAATTGTATTGTTAGTCTTGACTAGTGTAGATCCATTGAATCAATGGGATTTACTTAGATGTTGACTCACCATTTAATAATTGATTCACTAGGTCTACTCTAATTGGGACTAACGAGTAGGCTTTATACACCCTTACTAAGTCTTCCAGGTTCTCTTCCTTCCCTTTGTGTCCCTTTCCCACATGCCCTGCTCTCAGGCCATGCAACATATTCTGCTTAGCCAGAATTCTTATGGCAACACCACTTACAGTCCTCCCTTTAAATTCTGCTGCTCTGGTCACTTGCGGGACCTTTTCTGATTCCATCCATGTGGGGATGTCCCCAAAGCCTGTTTGTACCCTGCCAAGGTACTGTTTCCTTACTTTCTTTCTTCTGTTTTGATCATATCCTCCCTGGCATGCTTCTGATAGCAGCATTTCTTTTGGTTTCCCCTCTTCCTTTCTTTAATCTCTACAGCAACCCTGTGAGGTAGGTTGGGCTAAGATGTACTGGATCTGAAATCTAGTTAACCTGTTTCTCCAAGTCTTACCTCAAGGACTCTAACCTACTGGCACCAGATATTGTTGAGCTCCCCTCCTCCTTGGTTAGCTATGTGGGCTAAGGGTGATGGGACAAGGTTATCTCCCAGGGCCACATCCTAGCTTCTCATTCTCAAATCATTCTTGGCACCTAGGCCTTTACCCCACCCCTTCCTTCTTTTTTTCTTCTTTGGTGTTGGGAAGGGAGTTCAGTCACCTGATCAGAGCTGGGAGAAGCTGTCCAAACTGCCTGGGGGATTCTAGGAGTTGTAGTCCTCAAGACTAACTTACTCCAGCTCTGCACCGACATTAAACGGTGGGAGGAAGAGTGGCCCAACCTCTTAGGCCATTTCCGCACTAGACTGTTATAGTGCTATTATTCCACTTTCAACATCCTATGGAATCCTGGGATTTGCAGTTTAGTGAGGGAGCCTCAAAGGCCCCAGGAGAGCCTCCTGATTCTTTAATATTTGGGTCTTTGGGGGGGGGGTTTGAGGAGGGGATGTGCTGAGGGGCCTCCCCTGACCCAGGCGTCCTCCAGAAGCTTTGTACAATTCGCCTTATCCCGTCCGGGGCGGAGATGATGGGTCTTGTAGTTCTCACCTGGAAAACGCCCGAGGAGAAGAAGCTGACGTCGGGAAGGGAGCAGATCCCAGGGCCTTGTTTCGGTGCCTGCGGATCAAGGCCTCTGCCCTCCGAAATCCCTCCGCAAGACACAGGAGCCCCCCCTCGCGCCCTCCCGCCTCCCTGATTAGAGGGGTGGGTGAACAAGTCCTTCCTTCCCTATCTCGGGGGAAAGGAAATGTCAAGCCCTCCCCCGGCCTTGTTTGCTTCCCCCGGCTGTCCAAGACACGCAGGCAGGAATGCGCCTTCCGGGGACCACCAACGTGCCCTGATCCGGGCGATGGCCCACTTCATCCACTTCTGTGCGTTAAACTGGGGGGGCCCCCTTCGCCGGGCCGATTGTCCGGCTAGGTGTTTTTCTCATTTCCACCCCCTCGCCTCTGCTCCCTTTGAAACGGCCCCTCCGTCCCTTTTCTTCTGAGCCCCTGGCTCTAATTCTAGATGAGTATACTTTGCTCTTTTCGTTGGCCAAGCACAATTGTGTTATTGGAGATAATGAATTCAATCCCCCTCAAAGCGTATTAGCCGCGCCCTGGCCCCGGCGCAGGGGCCTTTTCCCCCTCGCCTTTCCAGCCGGGAATGAAAGGCCAGCGGGGAAAGGCGGCCGGGAGCCTCCCTGATAGCGGCTTTTGAAGTGAAGGGGGGACGAGGACGGCGGATCACAGGCCCTCCCCCGCTCCTCTCCCCCCTTTTTCCCCCCGGAAGGGCAGCGTAAGGCTGAAGAAAGGCCGGCCGCTTTTGATGCGCGAGATGAGAACCGCCTCTCCGTTGCGCAACGGGTTGGCTCGGCCCGGCGAAAGTGGGGCCTGACATATGTCCGGCATTAATCCGGGTTCGAGGGGGGTTGTAGTCAGGGTGGAGCTGGGCTGGCAGGGTGCGTGCGTGGATGAATGGCGCTTCTCCTCTGACCGGAGTGGAAGCACTGGTTCGACGACTCCTAACCACAGAGTTCACATGTGCATCGAAACATTTCACATCCCCCGATTCCTCCATGGCTGTTGGGTCAGGCGGCGTCCTCCAGGGAAGAGGAGCGTGTGGGAACCGGTCGGCAGCGGTGCAACAACGGCACAAGATCGGACTTGGGAAGACTTTACTCCTAAACTTGGGCCATTTCTGCACCACGCTGTTATAGTGCTATTAGTCCACTGTCAACATCCTGTGGAATTCCGGGGTTTGTAATTTACTGAAGCCAAAGAGCTCCTCTGGCTGACAATCCTAAGTGCCCCTCCTTAAACTGCAAACCCCAGGATTCTGTAGGATGTTGACAGTGGAATAATAGCAATATAATGGTGTAGTGCGGAAATGGCCTTGGTGTTTTGTTGCTGTGTGCCTTCAGGTCCTTTCCAGTTTACGGCTATTCTAAAGCGAACCTATCATGGGATTTTCTTGGCAAGATTTGTTTAAAGGGGACTTGCGCTTACCTCCTCTGACGCTGAGAGTGTGCCGTTTCCGCCCTACACGGTTATAGTGCTATTATTCCACTTGCAGCATCCTATAGAATCCTGGGGTTTGCGGTTTAGGGAGTGGCATTCGGAATTCTCATCCAGACAGCTCTTTAGCCTCAGTAAACTACGAACCCAGAATTCCACAGGATGTTGAAAGTGGAATAATAGCACTATAACAGTGTAGGGAGGAAATGGCCTGTGCGACTGGCCCAAGATCATCCAGTGGGTTTCTGAAGTCGAGCAAAGTCCTCTGGCAACATTCAAACCACTGCACTGTACTGACTCCGACCCCTCACAACCAGGGGAGGGACAATGCGGCCCTGCAGATGTTGCTGAAGCTCTAAGCCCCTCATGGTGGGGGCTTAGTGAGGAAGGTGGAAAGATGCGGCTCCCGTCCTCTTCTTCCCCAGTCCCTTCTGAGTCTTGATTTTTATACTAACCACCTGCATTTTGTATTCTACTTGAATAACTGAATGAAAACAGGTGAGATCAGGCTGTAAGGAGAACTGCAGGCTCGAAACTGAGTTCCTACCCAAAGATTTTTTTTTGTGCCTCTTCCCCTGGACTTAGAATTTATTTAATTTCTATGCCGCTGCTCTCAGAACAGTCCATGCATGTACAGAAAGACAGTGATGCTTTTAGTTTTGGAACTGCTTCAGGGCCCCAGCTTCCTTAATCCAGTTTTGTGGGCCGCAGCTCTCGGGATTCATCACCATTATCTGTGCTAGCCAGGGCAGGGCTGCTGGGTTCTACAATCCAACAAAATCTGGAGAGCCCCACAGTTCCTCCTCACGATTAGCGGAATCAAGTGTCACGGAATGGTGTACATGCATGGCTGAATAATGTTATTTACCTCCAGTAAAACGTGTGGCTGTCTTTCAAGGAACAGGAAAGCCTTTCTCGGCTTATTTGACCTGCAGGGACTAATCTTTCACGCGACCGTCCTCACTGCAGGCGGCCCTACTCCGCGGAGCCGTGGTTGGACTCCCGTTAAAATGCTTCAGGAGAGATCCCACAGCAACCCAGTCAGTCCGAAATCGTAGCGGACGCGTCCGTATTCCTCTCTTCGCTTTCAGTTTTCTGGATTGCGGCCGAAGTTGCGATGAAACTCTAACTTGGTAATGGGGCCGCTGGGAAATATGTTAAGAAGGTAAGGCTGCCTCACGCCACTACTCCTCAACTACACCTTGCTTGGAAATAACCTCCACTGGTGTTCAACCCAACCCCTGTGCCTGTTTACTCGGAAGTAAATTCAGCTGAGTTCAGTCGCTTGTGCTCCTAAATCTGTGTGGACAGGATGGCAGCCTTCCTGTTAATATAAGCTGTTTAGGGTAAAGTGTAGTGATTTTATGCTAACCATATTTACTGAGGAAAAAGCCTGCGTGGTGTAGGGGTTTGAACGTTTGACTACGGCCCTGGAGACCAGGGCCATTTCTGCACTACACTGTAATAGCGCTATTATTCCACTTTCAGCATGCTGTGGAATTCTGGGGTTTATAGTTTACTGAGGCCAAAGAGCTCTCAGGCCGAGACTTCTAAATGCCCCTCTCTAAACTGCAAACCCCAGGATTCCATAGGATGTGGAAAGAGGAATAATGGCGCTGTAACACTATAGTGCGGAAATAGCCCAGGGTTGGATTCCCCGCTGGCCGGTGACCGTGGGTGCATCACACACTCTCAGCCTCAGAGAAACCGGTAGTAAATTCAGCTTAGATTACTTATAAGGCGGAAAGGACTTGAAGGCACACAAAAACAATAACAGATGAGAAAATCAAGGGGTCTTTGTTGCAAAGCAAGTGCGATTAGGGTTTCGTGCAATCCACAAATCATTGCCTTTGGAACAAGCTAACTGAAGTCCACTTTAGGGAAAACCTAATGAAGGGCTTTTGGATTAAGAGTAACTTGTTCCGAACCAGAGCCCGAGTAAATTCTCCCCAGACTTCTTTTACACCCCTTTGCGGCCTGGAAAACTCCTGAAGTACCATATTGCTGGAGGTTCCAGTGCTGTTCATACTTACTAAGGAATCAAATTAACCGGTTTCAGTGGGTTTTACTTCAGGGCAACTCACCAAAGGCTAAGGCTGGAGGGCTCTACTCTGGCCCTACGCGTCCTTACTTGGAACTTACCTTGTGGCTTGCTTTCGAGACTTTTACTCTCACATTAAGCGCTCATAGGAGGATGACCCTATGTGTCTCTACTCGGCATTCAGTCCCCCAAATGTTTAGGGAATTCACTTTCAGCAACTGGGTACAAATGCTCACAATCTCAGTTTAGATGAAATCCAAGCTGCTGGACCCAGGATTTTTTTTTTTTTTTACCCCTATATTTCAGGTAGATTAATTGAAATAAGTCGGACTTACAATACTCAATTTAAGTCCCACGGCTACGTCTATACCTAGCTTAGTGTCCGGGCATAAATCAACCAGAAGTCCATCCCATGAGAGTTTGGTGAACAGCAGTAATGATCATAAAGGGAGGCCTCTCCTGTCTTTTGGTTCGGCTCTCCTTGTGTCTCTTCTCGGCTGCTGGAGTCTTTTTCCAGCTTCACAGGTAATTTTGATAGAACCCCCACTTCCCAGTAGTGAACTTTCCGGAACCGGACGTCATGAAGTACCTTACGCCATTTCCGCACTAGACGGTTATAGTGCTATTAATCCACTTTCAACATCCTGTGGAATCCTGGGGTTTGCAGTTCAGGGAGGGGTCCTTCCCTAAACTGCAAACCCCAGGATTCCCCAGGATGTTGAGAGCGGGATAATAGCACTATAACAGTCTAGTGCGGAAATGGCCTTATTCAGGTGGAGTAATCCCAGGAAGCTGGCCCCAAAGGATCTCTTTCTCTCTCTCTCCCCCTCCCTCCCAACCCGTGTTCCCCCTTCCCCGGCCATTGGCTGATCCCTTCCCCCAGCCTCCCACCTCAAGACTCCCCCCCCCGCCTTCTCCTTTCCCATTTTCATGCTAACGGGGGTCATTGCTAAGAGTCACTATGGAGAGAGTGGAACGCGGGACCCCCCTCCTTCTCCTCGTTACCAAGCTGTTGACATCCCCCCCCCCCGCCCCCGAAGAGCCAGGAGGAAAGGCAATGCGCGTCCGCTTAAGGGCCTGCCTGGAAGGAGGAAGGCCGCCGGGAGCCGAGCCGAGCCTGGCTGCTGCTCCTTCGCCCGCGGTTCGTTTCAAGGCAGAGGGGAGCGAGGACGAGCCTGGGAGGCGCAGAAGGCCGTGTTGACGAGGGGCAGAGGCGGGCAGGCCGAGGCCGGATTCTGGCTTGCCACTGCGCTCAATGGGTGTGGAGGTGTCAGCTGTTCCTTATTATGAGGGATGTCCCTTATTTGAGGGCTGGAAAGCTTTTGCTTTCATATACGCTGAACAAAACGTCCAAAATCCCAAGTCTGGGGTTGTGGGCCCATCATAAAGACAGAAATGTTTGCATCATACAATTTATGAATGTGGACAGTATTTCTAAGGACCACATGGCTAACTTAACCGAAAGCAATACTTTCCTTTGACCTTTAAATGTCCCTTAGGCCATTTCCACACTACACTGTTAACAGTGCTATTGTTCCACTTTCAGCTTCCTATGGAGTCCTGGGGCTTGCAGTTTAGGGAGGGGCATTTAGAATTCTCAGCCAGAAAGCTCTTTGGCCTCAGTAAACTACAAACCCTGGAATTCCACCGGATGCTTAAAGTGGAATAATAGAACTATAACAGTGTAGTGAGGAAATAGCCGTAATAGCTGTTTCCTGATTGCCAACCTTGCACATCATGAATTTCTGTAGTCCGTTATTGCTGTTATGAAAACCTGGCTATGTTAATGAATCAGGAAGTTCTTAGTGAGACTCTAAGATCCCTGAGAGTAACAGTGAAGCAGGCAGGAGGCATTCTTCTGGTACTACAAGGTTTGGCAACTGAAATTCAGAAACAGGAAGCAGGGCTGTTCCATGTTGAAGCCTATGCACACAGTAAGCATATCTAAAGTAGTGTGATACCACTTTTACTATCATACCTCCCTTTTATGGAATCTTGGGATTGGTGAAAGACTGAATTCTCTACTTGAGCATCTAGTGCACTGTGCTGAACAACAGTACTGGAGCTCTCTAGCAGAGAATTCTCTCACCAAATGACTAATCCTAGGATTCTGCAGCATGGAGCCATGGCAGTTAAAGAAATATCAAACTACTGTAACTGTGTAGTGTTGACACACTCTTGTTATTGAATCTGATGGCACTTCTCTCTGTGTAGAGGTGCCTAAGAGTACACTGCAAGGTGTCTAGCTTGTTTTCCTGAAGGGGATGTTAAGGCCAGGGACTCAATGGGATTGGGTTGTGGGGTAAAGCCATAGGTCTGGGCTCTGTTGGAACAGTGTATTGCCTTTATCCAGAGGTGTGGGAAGTTCAGCATTTGAAGCCATTCTACTGCTGCTGTATGTGTGCAGAAGGTGTACCTTCAAGTAGCCTGTCAACTTATGGCAATTTCATGACTTTCATAGGGTTTTCTTAGGCAAGAAATACTCAGAGGTGGTTTGCCAGTTCCTTCCTCTGAAATATAGCCTACAACAGCTAGTATTCACTAGCAATCTCCCAAGGAGAAATTTCACCTGCCCTATTGCTATGATCCTTGGAAATGCATGGAAGGAGGACTGCATGAGTGGCAGATATATTACTTAGATTTTAGGGGAAGGTTGATGGAAGTTATGAAGAAATGGAACATTCTTTCTGTTTGTCCCATATTCCAGAGTTTGTTAAGACACTGTCCTAATGCCATCACTCCGATCTGAAACATGTGGATTGCATTGTGATTCTGAGCATGGACAGAGTACTTCTCATTTGATGACAACTACTATCCATTTAGAACTGGGTGTGAAGAAATACCAGAGCAGAAAGGCTGTCTTACAGGATTTTATAGATATTAACCATTTGTTAGAGCATCAGCAAGCTGCACACTTAAAGGATATTTTAATGAGCCTGTTCCATCCACTTTAGGGGACACAAATACTCCTGTTTTGCAGAGGTTATGGTTGCTTCTCCTGTTTAATTCTGATTGCAGTGCAGAATAGAGAGGTAGGGAACTTTTTGTCCTCCAGATGTTGTTGGACTCCAGCTTCTATCAAGCTCAGCCAGCAAAGTGAATGGTCACATATGGTAAGATAGGTAGTCTGATAGTATCAGGAGACCCACCAATTGCCCATCATGCCAGAATAGATTTGCCTTATTGCTGGCCCCTGTGATATGTATACGAAAATGTTGCTGCTTTTTCCTTAAGAGCAGTCTGGGCACAGAAATACAGCAGAGGAAATGGCATCATTAAGCTAAATTCTGCTCACATAAAAGTGATAAATAAACCTAGTTAAATGATGTGGACTAGCACCACACATATCAAATTGCATCTTGTCAGAAACCCCTTCTACATAGTGCTGCTCCCACATCATAGTACTCTTATCACATGCACACTCACATATCTGTTTAGTGTGGTTGTTAGATTATTGGACTGGGCTTCCAATCCCCACTGAGTCATTAGACACTCTGACTGAACTTGGGCCAAATGCTTTTTCTCTCAGCCTATCCTACCTCAGGGGATTGTTGTCAGAATAAAATGAGAAGAAAGAAAACCACCTATACCCAAACAGGAAGACTACATCTGTAACAAACGAGTTTATAAGTTCTGATCCAGATCCCCAGGCTGAATGAAAATAACTATTCAATCAAACAGCTTTCAATCGAACTATTCTTTTAGGTCTTGCTGACATTCATTTTAGCCCAGACTGCCTACTGAACACAACTTTATAGCGTTTTGTGATTTTTATTTATTGTTCGGTGCTTTCTTGCAAAAGGCCTCCTATAAATGTCATAACCATAGAATTTTTGCACTTGGAAAAGGAGGCAAGGGCCATCTAGACCCCCTCCCTGCCATACAATACGCAATTACACCAGTCCTGAAAGACGCCCATCTAACCTTTGTTTAGAGACCTCGAGAACAGTGTCCACCCTCCACCCTTTCCCCTTGACAGTCTAATAAATGAGTGAGTGAACGACTCTTAGTAGCTCAGCCTGGGCCATTTCCGCACTACGCTCTTATAGCGAGATTATTCGACTTTCAACATCCTATGGAATCCTGGGGTTTGCAGTTTAGGGAGGGGATTCCATAGGATGTTGAAAGTGGAATAATCGCGCTGTAAGAGCGTAGTGCGGAAATGACGGTCTTGTGGTTTGAGTACTGGAAAAGGACTTCGGGAAACCAGGTTCAAATTCCCGTTCGGCCATGGAAACCCACTGGGCGACCCTGGGCAAGTCACACTCTTCAGCGTTAGAGGACGGCTATATCAATCCCCCTCTGAACAAATCTTCCAGGAAAACCCCGTGATAGGGTCTCCGTAGGTTGCAAACGACTCGAGAACACACAACAGCAGCAGCAACAAATTTATAGGGAGAGGCAAAATGAGAGCATTCCGCTCCACATGAACTTTCCTTTTAGTCTCCAAATTTCTAGCTCTGCAGAGGATGAAACATTGAAAGCTGTTCACACCCTAGAACTCCATTTCTCTTGGTGCATTTCTATCTACTCAACTGAAGTTTTCAGATACTAAAATGCTGGAAATTTGGAGATTAAAGGAAAAATTAATGGGAGGGGACAGGATTCTTATTGGGGTGCAATGCCCTCTTTTTGTTCCGGACCCCTCCGTAGTTACCCTTCTGGGTGTAAACAGCATCAAAGTGACCAAGTTCCAGGGAGGATCGAAATCTACAGATGTGGGAGGCCAGGGATAAACAGTGGAACGGGGTAATTCAAACGGCAAGTACCGGGGGCGATTTCGGGACGGGTTGGGAAACGGAAAAAATTACCCTGGTAACTCATTTGCAGAATGTAAATGCGTTGTACAGCCTGGCTTTCAGTGGTGCAGGATTTGAAAACCATTTCCGCGCTAGACTATTACAGCGCTATGATTCCACTTTCAACTTCTTACGGAACCCCGGGGTTTGCAGTTTAGGGAGGGCCGGCCCCTCCCGAAACTGCAAACCCCAGGGTTCCATAGGATGTTGAAAGTGGAATCATAGCGCTGTAACAGTCTAGTGCGGAAATGGCCCTGGCTTAGGAGGGTTCTTTAGGCCGAAGATGGCTCTCGGTGTATGGGATTAATTTCCCCCCTTTCTGTGGGTTTCTTTCTCTGTTTCAGCCGGAGCCAGGGCGCGCGGTGTGTTTAGGCTGGAATGTGTGGATTTGTTGACATTCCAATACTTAGGCTCCACCGAGTTTGGGAGAGGGGTGACGGCTGAGTTCCTTTCACCTCGCCACAAAGCAAGCCCTTCTCTGCTCCGCTTTTCTTGGGAGAAAGCTCCACTGAATTCGGCGGGACTTACTTCCAAGTAAGATTCTGCAGATCTGACTGAAAAGCGGAGACAGGAGCGCTGAATCTGTTCAGGGAACTCTTTGGGGGCAGGGGTGGAGAAAATCCCCTGGAATACTTTCATGGGGGTCAAATTGCTAATCTCAATGAATGGGACAACTATTCAGTCACTAGCAAGGAGCTCCTGCAAGTAAATGTCCGCAGGATTGTAACCTAAATATTTTACCAATCAGAAGCATTTGAGTGGTAAAACTCAACTATCTCCAACTCTTTGGAGACAGGAAAAGAAATGCGCCTCAAGGCGCTATGAAGTTGGTGTGAACTGATCCGATTACGCTCCAAGGCTCGCCCTGCCTTGGAAATATGTGCGGTTGATTGCACCGCGACCAAATTTTAGGTAATTGACAGGCGTGTTTCAGTGAAACTCTACCGAGCCTCAGACATTTCGATGGCAATAGACTTCAGTTTTTCCTTAACTCTGGACAGTTTTTTGTTTTGTTTTTTAAACTTGGACTGGATGGAGATGGAATCGGTTGCCAGAGAACTAGTCTGTGCTGTTTACACGCCGAAGGGGGCCTTTTCGGCAGGGAATTTGGTTCTGGAAGAAGACCGTGGCTTTAAAAAAAAACAAAAAACAAAACAGGAGAAGATGGAGGGTCCAATGAACAGCTTCGATTTACAGAGCTGTATGTTTCCGACCTGCTTGCAAAGCTCGGGGTTAAAAGTGAAGACTTGACAGCGAATATGCCGGGAACATGGGTGGGAGAAGCGAGCGAGACCAAGAGCACGCGTGCTGTGTCTCTTGCTTGTGCTACTACTGACCTTTACAGCAGTTCACACAACAGAAAACGGTGTGCATTGGTGATTTCACGTTCCGTTAGCGTCTATTTGGAGATACATAAATTAAGCAACTTCTTAGCTGCCTGTTGTGTTCAGAAACTTTTAAAAAAAGATGAATTCGGCAGAATGAAGCGTTTAGCAATTTAGCGGTTTTTCCTAGACTTCAGGCTGCGGACGGACGGGTGTGTGTAGACAGGTTCCAACGTTTCTCTATGTGGATACACACACACACCTTCCTGCAACTCTTTGCACATAAAAGCAAACCCATGAGATGCACACAGAAAGTCTTTCCGCTGGATTCCTTAGAAGATAAAAACTTTCCCTAACTGATACCAGGTGCTGCAGGTTATATTTCAGAGGAAGGCAATGGCAAACCACTTCTGAGTTTCCTTGCCTAAGAAAATCATGAGGTTGTCCTAAGTGGACAAACAACTTGAAGGCGCGCACACACACACGCACGGAGGGATGCTACTCTTAGGTCCTTTCTTTACAGGAAATTTAAAAAAAAAATATCTGGAATGTGATTTGCCTAGTCACATCTTCCAGCTTTTGTTGATGGGTTTGTTCAGAGTGTGGGGAAGTTACCTTTTGGACTACAACTTCCCGAATCCCCAGCCAGCATGGTCGCCATCCTAGATGTGGATGCTGGGAGTCGTAATATAAAAAAATGTGTTCCTGAGCACTGGGTTTTGTTGTTATTATGATCTGAGCCGGTCACTATGACTCAGTGCGGAGGGGCCACCTTGCTACGAATCTAGAGATTAAACGTTCAAATTCATCGTGAGACCAGTGTTCTTTTTTCCTTTCCTCCTCGACGGATGACCACCTGTCTAACTCCATTTCCGCACTAGCCTGTTGAAACTGCAAACCCCAGGATTCCGTAGGATGTTGAAAGTGGAATAACTGTAACAGGCTAGTGCGGAAATGGCCAGAGATGTTTTCCCTGGGGTTCCTACATTGACAGACCCTTGAAGTCTCTTCCGCGTCTCTATACAGTTCTATGTTTCTTTCCGAGGTTGCAGGTGTGGAGGAGATGTTTTATCTAGAAAGTGAACTGCACCTTTCTGGTTTTGCCACCTGACGTTCTGTTACACTCCTTTGCTTGAGAAATATATTGTGATTGAGCTACTCAGAGGTAATGACCAGAATTGCCATATACTGGGATTGCTTCAAGGTCCACGAGTTATTCTGGGATTCTCGCTACAATTTGCACGTGCCTCCCGTTGAAACGAAGACATCTTGGGCCGAAGGCATGCTATCCGGTGCCTGGCAGAGATGCTTCCTGAACACTCCACCGTCACGCATTCCTCTTCGTGAGTCTCTATGTGCGGAAGAGTTCTTGCAATGCATTCCGCACAAGGGTCTGTCTACAGCAACAGCGTCCCTTAGTTACCCTTGCAATACCTTGGGTCAGGGCTGGATTTTCCCCTGACGTCCTCTGTTTCCCACCTCCGCGGTGCTCTCTGTCCTAAACTACTAGTACTAAACTCATTATTTGGAAGTGAGTCTGTGGGACTTGTTTACCAGGGGGACGTTTCAAAGCGAGGCCCCAAGCCGTTTAAGAGGTTGCTATCTATTTAGTACAACCTGGACAAAATTGCAAACCTGCAGCTTGGTTTCAAGGAGGGGGAAGAACCAAAGGAAGGTTCCTCTGGCTTGTCACCCTCCGCAAACCTCTATTATAATTTGCATCTTCCCCCAATCGCTTACTCGCAAGTATGTTTGCTGTGCGGCGTTAGATTCCAGCTGCTCTCTTCCTCGAGGCGTTGTATTAGATTTCCAGCTGTTACAACGTTTATCTTCTTCTTGGTTTCCAGTAGAAACGCAAAAAATTGGTAAAGCATGCGACATAGCTGAGCCATTCTTTCCTTTTCATCCCCGTCCCATCCCATCCCTCCCAGCGAGGAAAAAAGACTATCAGAATATCCTACTGCTGGTGTACGTTCAGGCCATTTCCGCACTAGACTGTTATAGCGTTATGATTCCACTTGTAACATCCTATGGAATCCTGGGCTTTGCAGTTTCGGGAGGGGCCGGCCCTCCCTAAGCTGCAAACCCCAGGGTTCCATAGGATGTTACAAGTGGAATCATAGCGCTATAACAGTCTACTGCGGAAATGGCTTTCAAATTCTGCACCACTGAAAGCAAAACTATACAACGCGTTGGAATCATAGCGCTATAACAGCCTAGTGCGGAAATGGCCATAGAAAGGGACTATTGCTTTGTAAACGCCATCCTCGTGTGTCTGCTCATGAGTAAGTCCTGGTTACAGCAATGAGACTTACTTCTAGGATGTAAGGGGTAGGACTGCAGACTCCCAGAACAATACTATATATATGCGTATTCAGAGTTAAGTCTTCTTAATGCCAAAGGGACTTGATGGATATAAGGATTTCAGTCTTCGATTGCCAGTTTATACATTGCTATGTGAGACCAAGGAGGTAGCTGTTGTTTTTAAGATTGTGCTCCTTCAAGTCGTTTCCGATTTAGGGCGACCCTAGGTGAATCTATCACAGGATTTTCTGGGGCTGAGAGTGTGTGACGCGCCCACTGGGTTTCTTTGGCCCAGCGAGAGATCGTACCCTGGTCTCTAGAGTCGTAATCAAACGCTCAAACCTCTATATCACACTGGCTCTCTAAGGATGTAAGTAGTGGGTACAAAAATAGCCATTGTTGTTGTCCTCCTTCAAGTCAGCCCGATTTATGGTGACCTTAAGGGGAATCTGGCAAGATTTTTTTTCAGGGGGCTTGCCTTTGCTTTCCTCTGACGCTGAGAGAGTGTGACTTGCCCAAGATCACCCAGGGGGTTTCCATGGCCTCCAGGGTCACGGTCCTCCACTCGACCACGTTGGCACTTCCTCCCCCCTCCCCAGAATAAGAATTCTGACACCCCATGGAATTTTCTTTCAGTTCCCCAAAATTTCTAGCACTTTAGAAAGTGAGAATTGAAAATCTATCTCACCTAGAACTCTTATATTACCTCTGTTTTCATTCTTTTGGTACAATTTTGCCTGCCCCTTTTCTTTGGATGCCTAAGCAGGCATACTGTGGTTAACAAAGATTTTGATAAAGAAGTTCCTTTTTCGCAAGGTTTTTGACACTGACCCAGCCCCACCTTTTCCTCCTTGTCCTATGACTACCTGCAAGTTTTTTTTAAAGCAACGTCTTCATTGGAAGGCTGGTGAAGGAGGATTGGAGAAACATAGATTTTCAATGTCAGGTTGTAGTAGTGTGTCTACAGCAAACAATTCAATAAGGTTTGGGAAAGAATGGGATTCTACTCCAGTCAACTCCACTTTAGCCCTGTGTGTGCTGCCTACAACAGGCAAGGTAAACAGCAACTGCCTCCGGAATCCCTTGCTGAGCATGCCTGACCAGCAAAACAAGGAGAAAAGACATAGTCTGCTTTACCAGCTATCCTGACATGTTGAAAAAAAATAGATCTATACATTGGCCACTGCAATGGAAATAGTAAGATAAATGGGGGTTGGTAAAAGAAAAAAAAATCACGGGATGTCTTTCAGAAGAAGCTTTCAAGTGGTCTATAAAGGTTCCAAATGTTTTTGTTTAGTTATGTAAAGTTTACCTGACCTGGTTGTTTCATATCTATATATTAGTTTTGAATAAACAGTTTGCAGCAACATACTGACTTTTTCTTTTCTTTCTTTCTTTCTTTCTTTCTTTCTTTCTTTCTTTCTTTCTTTCTTTGGTGGTATTGATGTTGTCTGCACCTATGCTTACTATTTCTGCCTCTGATACCAAAAGAAGTGATGTCCATGAAGTGATGTCCTTAGTTGTCTGAGACGTGCCTAGATTTCTGGTCGGTCAACTGAATTTTTAAGCTACTGTAATTCTAGAAATTTGGTGACTGAAGGAAATTTCATTCTTATTCAAATTCTTATTGGTCCCCCTACGAGTAAGTCCACCACTAAGACCCATTGGGCAGGTTGTACTTACTTGTACATCCACAGGACTGAGCTTTTAACATACCTGTTTAGGGGGAGAAATGGGGTAAGGTTCTATAATTCGTATATTCCTATCTTGGTCTTATCTTTTTTTTCTATCTAGCATCCAGTTGTATCAACATATGGTGTTCAGATCTTTCATCTCTAACACAGCGGTAAGAATAAGACAGACTATTTATTAATTTATATTTGGTGCCTGGCCCAACCTTTCCAAAGTTCTAACAGGTTTAGAATGTGGCATTTCACTCGTTTTCAGTATCAAGATTTGGAAAAGGGTGCAAGGAGCGGGGGGAATCTGAACCGTGAAGGCGACTCGTTAGCCTATTTACAACCTACTTTGAAAATAAATGTACCTATAAAACAAAACAAAAAATGATGAATTCAAAACAGTTATTTTCCTAATTCTCCTCCTGTAGAATAAGATGAATCCACACCATAGTATTTCTGATTTCCAGAGGAAACTGGACAGTGAAGTCGACAGAGAGAGAATGAACTCATTTGAAACGTGGTGATAGAAGAGCTATTTTGAACTGCCTAAAAGAAAACAAATAAATTCATCCCAGAACAAATCAAGCTCTTAGATATTCTCCACAGAAGCCAAAGTGACTAAACTAAGGCCATCGTCCTTTGGACATATCGTTAGACATCTGAAAAGGACAGTAATGCTGGGCGAAGTGGAAGGCAGTAGGAAAAGAGAGGTTAGATGGATCCAACGAAGGCAGCCACAGCCTTGAGTTTGCCAGACCTGAGCAAGGCTGCTGAAAACCGGGGCTCTCGTTCATGGGGTCGCAACAACGAAAAACCAACCACTTTTCTGGTTCTTACACTCTCTAATTAAGACCATTTCCGCACTAGGTTGTTGTAGTGCTATTACTCCACTTTCAACATCCTATGGGATCCTGGGGTTTGCAGTTTAGGGAGGCCCCTCCCTAAACTGCAAACCCCAGGATCCCATAGGATGTTGAAAGTGGAATAATAGCACTATAACAACCTAGTGCGGAAATGGCCTGTGGCTAAGGGAAGCGTCCAAGGTCATTCTGTGAAGGCTGAACTTCTAGAAGGGTGACTTGGAGTCAGTTTTGCTGAAACCAATGGGACTTCTATCCAGGTCAATTTGGTCAGATCTGAGAGTTAGAAATGGACGATCGTTGCTCGGCAGCATCTTTCTCTACAGTAGGACAGGAGCTCCAGTGAAACCAGCTAGACTCTGGCTGCTAGACCAGACCAAGGTAACAGAATCAAGTCTATTGATTTAAACTGGACGGTGTTTCCAAGGAAATGTTTCAGCCTTACACTTCACCGGATCCATCCCCAAAGCAATGAAACTAAAATGCTTGGACTGGATTTAAGCTGTTTAGAGTTTCCGCATGTTGCAGGTCTTCAATAAATCTTGTGAACCATCATGCCATGAGGAGAAATGAGGAGAAACAGTACGGGAAGAGGATAATGGTGTAACTATCACTCTGATTATTCTGGAAATGACATTGAAAGATAGCTGTGGTAGTCTGCATCGCCATAGAAAGATACAAAGAAATCCTGTAGTACCCTCGCGACTGAGAAAAAAGACATTTCTAGAATAAGCTTTCGTGAACTCCGGTAGACTGCATCTGAGGATGATGATGATGATGAAGTGGACTACCGTCCAGAAAAGTTTATGCTGGAAATTACTTTTAGTCTCAAAGGTGCTACAGAATTCTTCTCTCTCTCTCGTTCTCTCTCTCTATATATATATATATCAGAGCACAGAGGACAGAATATCTCGGGGGACCTTTGTCTATATGTATCCCAGAGGACCATATATGTATGTGTGTGTTTGTGTTTGTGTGTATCTGTATATCTATCTCCGATGACTGAATAGCTCAGAGGCCCTATATATACACATGCGAATACTCATACACATAAATACATATGCACTCATACACACAGATGTCATTTTAAATATTCTGTCCTCTGAGATATGTGTGTGCATGATATTTAGATAGATAGGTAGATAGGTAGGTAGGTAGGTAGGTAGATAGTGTGTATGTATATATCTTTTCCTCCGAGATATAAATAAAGGTCCTCTGAGGTAATTATTCCTCTGAGATATTCAGTCCTCTGAGATACTATAAGGTCCTCTGAGACAGTCGATTTTATATGTGTGTGTGTATTCGAATATGAATATGTATATATGAATATATGCGTGTGTGTGTGTGGTCCTCTGCTATATAGAGAGAGAGTGGGAAGAGCGAGAGAGAAGAATTATATATAGGTCCTCTCCTATCCCCCCCCCCCATTAAAGGTCCTCTGAGATATTCAGCAGCAGCAAAGGTCAAATATTCCATAAATGCCCTACATGGGTTATGCATCAATTACGAAGCCTGCTGAATGGACGTGAGAACTACCCCCCTTGGGATGGGCTACTACGAGGAAAGCAACCCCGTTGAAATCAACGTGCCTTCCGAGTAAGGAGGAATGGGGTTACCACAGGTCTCCTAAGACTAGTATCCGCTCCTCCCCACGCTTTCTTGTCAGTAGGTTCCCCTTAGCAAAGGGAGAGGAAAGCCCTCTTTCCTGACAAGTTGGGACAAACAGCAGCCACGACTTGGAAAATAAGTTGCCAGTTGTCAAAGGGTTTAGGGGCTGGGTTCATACCCTTTCACCGGGTGGCTGAGCACCTGCCCGGAGAGGGAGCAAGATGAAGGGAAGGAGTAGGCAGGGAAGTTCTCTCTCTGGTATTTATCATCAGGGTGAAACTAACTGAACAAGGAAAGGAAGGCTCCGGCTGTTCAAAGTTCAGAGCTCGGAAAGCTCGATTCTCGGCTTCCCCCACTCCCTGAGAGAGAGAGAGAGAGAGAGAGAGAGAGAGAGAGAGAGAAGCAGAAAAAAAGAAAAGAAAAGTAAAACCAGTTTGGGCCGGGGGGGGAATAGCACTCTGCTGTGAACGGAGGAGGTGATTCCGACTAATCTGTCCTTAACTGTTACATTGTCACCGTGTGCGGAATAATTAGTGGAAAAGAACACAGGGAGAACAAAGGCAGCGTTTCCATGTCGTCACCCGCCCTCCTTCAGTTTGGGTTTCCACCCCTCTGACCCTCCGGGGAAGGTGGTTGTCGATCTTTCCCCTCCAGAGGCGAACGCAAACCCCTTCAAGCCATCCCCTTTATTCCGCCTTCGCTGAGAAAGTGAAGCCTGTTGACTTGCAAGGGGCGAGGAAAGGGGAGGGGACGGAGTGTGTGTGTACTCTGATCCTGAACCGTCTTCTCACTCGGAAGTAAGTCCCACGGACTGCAATAGGCTTCCTCTCAAGCGGAGTGTGGTTCAGAGAGGGCCAAAATGGAAGCGGTGCCTCCAAATCAAAATTGTGCTTCCCTCGTGAAATTTTCCTTCACCTCCAAATTTTTAACACCGCATTAATTTACAACTGCAGTTGAGCATTTAGAAATAAGAGTGCAGGCAACCGAAGCAAACGGGGAAGCAAAGCTGTGAGGTGACTGCAATCACAGCAACTGAAGAAGTTTTAATGCCTCGCTCTCTGCAAGGCTAGAAATTTGGAGACTGGAGGAAAATTTTCTTGGGGAGGCCAAATCCTTCTCTGGGAGTAATGCCTGCATTTTGGTCCCCGCCCAGTTATACCGAGAGCCAGCACGGGGTAGTGGTCGGAGCGTTGGATTACGACCCTGAGTTCAATTCCCTGCTCTGCCATGGAAACCCAGTGGGTGACCTTGGGCGTGTCACATACTCTCAGTCCTAGAAAACCCCGTAAAAGGTTCGCTTTAGGGTCTCCATAAGTCCAAACGACTTGAAATCAGACAACCAACCCCACCAGCAGCTGTATCCCTGCTCCCAAGGAACAGAGTTTCAGCCAAGAGCTCTCATAGGGTACAGAGAAAAAATGTTGTGTTCTATATCTCCATGACCAGGCGGATGTTTAGATGAAAGTCAGTTTACGAACCTGTTTCCATATAAAGCCTTACAGTCCACGACTTTGGTGCTGCATTTCTTCTGTGCTTATGGGAAGGGGAGGTATTCCACTGATTTCAGTGGAAATTACATCTGAGTAAATATGCTCAGACCGTAAGGTTAAGACCTTGCTGCAGATGCGTAGTTGGAGCCAAGATCCACTGCAATCTAAGTTGGACTGGCACGGTTCTGCAAAACTATCGCCACCCAATAAGGACGAGATAGTCAGATTTTATACTACATAGTTTTCTGCTGGAGCTAAAAAAATCAATTCATAACTGTATTAGTGCAGATTCGCGCTGGTTTTGGCACCTGCCTTTGTTTTCCTTGCAAATATCGGTACAATTCTGTTCAATGTAAAGGCGAGACCGTTTCGATGCAGAACACACTCATTAGAAGCAATGCAAATCCATTCAAATCAATGAAAGGTTTCCCATTGACCTCAGTAGGATGTGGAATGTTTCCAATATAAATCAGCCGTATAACGAGCCGTCTCAATGCAATGTTTGAGAAGCGGGTGTGTTACCTTTAAAGGATTTGGGGCACGGGTGGGGTGAGGGCTAAGAACGGCTTCAGGTAGATTTCACTAATTCAGCGGAAGTTGGGGTTCAAATCATTTCCAAGCTTAATTTTTTTCAAAAGGATGTTATTATCGCAGGTCTTCTCAATGATTTCCTGTATGTATGGAGGGGTGTGTGTGTGTGTGTGTGTGTGTGTGTGTGTGTGTGTGTGTATTCTGGCTCTCTAATCCTCAACAAATTTTAAGGGAGGCCAGTGTTGTTGATTGAAATCATTCCTACTTTCAAGTGGGAGGTTTAGGATCTCGTTCTTGGAGTATAACCTAAATGAAGTAACTCAGACAAGTTTTCTCAGATCTCTCCTACTCCATGGAGCCCCCCCCCGAAAAAAATCTGAAACTTCTTTCTTTTTTTAAAAAAATCCGGTTCGGAAAGACAGTCAGCTACCAGCGGATGCCCCTTGGAAAATGTCTTTTTCTTTGGAGTTTTATTCTCTAGTGTGTTCCCGATGAGAGCCACTTGAAATTCTTAGGTTGTTGTAAACAGTGTTTACGTGAGAAACTAGTGCAGCTTGGACCCACAAACTAGAGTTACCAAGTGTCCCCTAGTATAAGGGATGTTCTTTATTTGAGGGCCGGAAATGTTGTCCCCTATAAGGACTGGCAGGTGCCTCTTATTATAAGGGTTGTCGCCTATTTGAGGAGTGGAAAGCTTTTCTTTTCACATAGGTTGAACAAGATCCCACCACAAATCCTGTATTTTGAGGTGCCGGTCCTCCATAAAGACATGATGACATTTATGAATGTGGGCAATATGCTATATTGTTTGCAGATATCTACATGGCTAGGTTAACTGAAACCAATACTTTCATTTGGTATTTAAATAGAGCACAAATTTAATAGCTACTTCCTGATTGTTAAGCTTGTGAGTCATTAATTTCGACTGTCCTTTGTAGCAGTTTTATAGCAACACTACCACAATCGGTTTATGACACTGTTTGTAGGGCATACACACAGGAATAAATATATTATACTCTTTGTCCCCCGAGGAAGAATCCTGAGGGTTTTTTTAAAAAATGTATATAAATAAAATAACAGGCTACAATCCAGTCACCGGTTTTCTGCATCCTCTACTCAGGATCGGTAAGTCGCTGGGACGGAAAAAAAAAAAGATCATTGAAAAATGCGTAAAAATGGCCTCCTTATAGAGCTGAGGAGAAAATAAAACTGCAAAATACATGTACTAGGTCCCGATTCTCATCCTTCGCCTTGGAGTTACGGGAAGGGGGGGAAAGGGCAGGGGAAATATTTCAGTGTTTGGGAAGTAGGTGAGCCCCCCTCCCCTCCCCTCCTCCGTCTGCTGTTTAGGGTCTTTTCCACCAGCCCAAATCCAGTTAGCGCTCTCCAAAGCTTCAGTAATATGCTGAATTGCTCCCCGCTTGAGTTTAATGGAGTTAAATGAGCCTGAATGATGGCAACAGTTTTAGCTGTCTAGCACGTGGCTTGTTAAAGAAGGTAATTGCATTTGAAAAGGAAAGACATTTCCTGGGTCCGCGGGAAGAAACTTAGCGCTTCTCCGACACCGAGACTGGAATGGCGGAATTTCCCCCCCATCCTCGGGTGTCCTGGGGGACCGGCTCTGGAACAGGGCGCAAAACTCCCCCCGCAGAAAAGGAATCCGAGCCAGGAAGGAGGACCGAATTCGTGGTGGTGGAGAAAACAAACACACTCACACACACGCTTCTTCTCTATGCATATGATTTAAGGCTTTCAGAGAAATGGACGCCTTTTCTTTTTCTCTGGGCGTTGGAAACGCACACACACACACACCGCCCTAGAAGCAAGGGGTGGTGGCCATCGAGAGTCTGGCCGAAGGATCAACAGCTTTCCTTTCCTTCTTCTAGCTTGAAACTGACATCCAAGCAAACGGAGTTGTGGGCTCCAGTAGCGAAAATGTTTTTACAGGCGTGTAATGAATGAAGCCTCTCACCCCCCCACCATACTTGCCCCAAATACACACACACAGAGACACACACACACACACACAGGGCGTCCAGATCCAAGGTTTTCTGCAGGTCCAAGGCATTCTCTTCCCCCTTGACGATTCCGAACCACAGAAAACCTTTAGCGTGTTTTGTGGGTGTTTAATCATCCACCCACCATCCCAAACATATACATATATATTACACCACTATAAATACACACACAGAACCTTAAAAGATATTTTGGTGGGAAGAATCTCCTTAACTGACACGGGGAGATCAATCCCCTGAAAATCAACGAAACTCATTTGCAGGTAAATGTCTTTTAAAGAAGTCCATAAAATGTGCAGGATTGGGGACAGAGGCATACTTCTATGCAGCTGCCTACATTTAGTCTCCTGACCCTTTCAGTAAAAATAAAGCTCATATACTATATCGACTGATTTTTCAGGAGTCCTACCGGTCAACCAGTCCAACAGAAATATGTATGCATATTGTTATTTGTAGCACGCATCGGGACGAGGCTGGAGAGAAGCGAAATGAATCCATACCGAACTGGCGAACTTATTACAAAGGCGTGAAATCTCTCATGTCCCTTTTTTCCTCTCGGTGGGAAGGTTATGCCGCGACACTCATCTTGCGTATGAGCATAGTTTCATGTTGTGTGAATATCAAACAAAGTAAATGTGAAAAAAGAGGAAGAGAATTGGTGGCCATATTTTAGTAATTGTTGCGGAGCTCACCAACCTCTTTTTTCCTCCGTCGGTCGCTCTAAAACAGCTTTACGAACTCTGATACACATTGCCAGGGACCTCGAAACAGGGGCACGGGGCCCACCTAATACTGGGCTAATGAGCTGGCAAAATTGGACCACCAAGACGCCAGTGTAGCTGAGCTTCTCCAAACATTTTGAACCACAGGTGTACTAAATGATGAAACACTAAAAAAATACGAAGAAATATAGTTGATGAGCCAGCCCGGGAATAATAAAGGCAGCCTGCCATTTATTCTATGTCCATTTACTTGGGAGTAAGCTACTACCTGCACCTCCATTTTGGCCCTTCCCCTTAAAACTAATCTCCGCATGCCCGGACATTCCCACTGAAAAACTGTAGGTTCTGAAATAGGCCTGGGGAAGCATTTCAACCAATGATATAACACTGAAATCAACTGGACTCAAACTAGCCAGGCCTCCCTTGCCCCGGGAGTCGGCCAACTGAAGCGCAGCGGGGGCTTACTGGAAATGGAAGAATCCCATGTGCTGTAATTCTAAACATTTATTTAGAAATATAACCCATCTTTGTGGTTCGCTCATGGTGACTTCGCAGCCTGAACATTTTACTGAGTCCCAAGTCCTTCTGTAGTATGTGTATCTGCTTTTGTGTGCCTATTTCTGTTGTTATCACACATCAGAACTTGGATTTAGCTGGGGATCCGACTCAAATTTCCACGGAGTCCAGAATGCTGGACGCAACAACTTGATCCTACGCTTGTTTACTCAAAGGCAACCTTCCTCTCAGTCACTTTGGTCGCCCACTCTTGCTGGACCTTGCAATTTAGGAAACGGGTTGAAGGCGGGCCTTAGAAACAGTTGCTGACCTGGCCCCCAAAAGTGTACTTTTAAAATTTCGGTGATTCAGGTAAATAGATGTAGAGTCCTCCGCTCCTTTTATTTATCTGGAAGGGGGCGCAAACAGATTCGGCATCTCTGCCTGAGCTAAGCGCATATTCTTGACGCGGGTTGGTGTAACATCTGACCTTCTTGCCCAAGGTTACTTACAAAGCCCAACCCCGTGAACAGCCGAAGTGACTGGGAAACAACGCGGCATATGCCTGACCTCTGAGTAAACAACACATATAAATAATTAAACATATACGTATACATGCGAGCACCCATATACAAGTACATAAACATTTACTGTGGTTATGTGCCTCCAAGTCGGCTCCGAGGTATGGTGAGACTATCCTGGGGTTTTCTTGGCACGATTTCTTCAGAGGAAGTTCACCCGCTGCTTTCTTCAAAGGCTGAGAGAGTGTGACATCCGAGGTTCCCCAGTGCTTTTCCGTGGCTCCGCGGGGGTTCGACCCCTTATCTCGCCAACTCCTAATCCAACGCTTAAACCACAACACAGCACAGCCTTCCACACAAACCTCTACGGACCTTAAATTTCTTTTGTCCCCAGTGGCTGGTAGTTTTAGGTTTGAGTTTCTTAGGAACCGAGATCTACTGAGAATGAATGAGCCTCTTTAAAGCCCTCATGCAGATCCTAAAGATATTATTAGGGAGAGATTAGCAGCTCCAGTCTTTGCGCTTGTGGTCTTCCCTGCTCCAACCCAGGGTGACTGCGAGTTAACGGTAAGAACAATCCTGCGAGATTTTGCCCAAGAAACTCGGGCCGTTTCCCTGGCCAGCACGGCTGGAAATGGGGCTGGCCACAAGGAAAGCAACCCAAGCGGTGATCACACACACATACACACACCACTGTCTCAGCCACGAGGTTCAAAATGGTGTAGTCTGAAAAGCCTGGTGGATGGAGGCAGGTTGGAGACGAAGGGACCTTAGTGCTGTTATTCTTGGTGTCATTATTCTTGGTGCAAAAAAAAAGAGGGGGACCTAGAGGGAAGCGACAGGTCGTGATGCTCCCTTCACGGAAGCCGATGGTTTTAAAGTTCCTAGTTCTTGTTCATCAGAGGCCTGGAAAAACCGGGATCGCTAATATCAGGGCTGAATGGCTTTTGGCTGGCTCAGGTGACTCAAGGAGGAGCCGAGAGGAAGCCAAGGCATTTAGGTTACATTTTTGGCCCTGGCTTGCTCCCTTATACCGGTTTCCCAAGGAAGTTCACCCTACCAAAAAAGACTCCACAGCTTTTAAGCCGTGGGCATCCTTAAAAAGAAAGTTGGTGGCCCAGTGAAAGGGATAGGACGATTTCCACAGCCAACCCTGAAGCTGGGACCACAGGCCTCCTACTGCAACCTGGCCAAAACCAGCAGGCCTAAACTGAGAGCCCAGAGCAACCAAATAATGGTAATGATGCTACAGACCTCAATTAAAACACCACTGGATTTCCTTACTGCTAAACGGGTTTAGAATTGATTTGTGAGCTGCATCTCACGCAACAGTTCTGGCTCAGGTATAATTTAAGCCACAATCCATACCAATTTTAAGAAAAAGTAAGGCCTATCGAGTTAAATAGAGGCTACTGCCAGATAACTAAGTATCGGGAAATCTGCTAGAGATAAACAGAATAAGGCTTACTTCCAAGGAAACATACAGAGGTTTTTGCTTCCTGCCTCTAATGTTCTACAAGGCTTTTATGGGATTTTTTTTTCCTGCATCAAACTTAATAGACCTTCCTCTGTGGAAAATGCATTTAGCATTGGTCCCTTTTTTATACCCATCGTGTTAACAGCAATCTACAAATTAAGGTTTCAGTCCTAGGTGAAAATGAATATGGTAAAGAATGCAAAGGGATTTATTTTCCAGAAAACAACTGTAGGATCAAAAGTAAGTCCACTGAATGTAATAAAGCCTCCAAAAATGTGTCTAAGGGAGCATAACCTGAAAACAGTTTAGACTGTGGGCATTTAGAAACGGGGCTCCTCCTCTTGTACTCTATAAAACACTATGAACACAGACAGCCAACAACAGCACTAATAATGATGATGTTTTAGGATTTTTATAAAAAAAAAATTATATTCATATTCTAAAGGA
The DNA here is from genome assembly GCA_030412105.1 of Cyclura pinguis. NCBI lineage: Eukaryota > Metazoa > Chordata > Lepidosauria > Squamata > Iguanidae > Cyclura > Cyclura pinguis. The sequence continues at coordinate 345,356,829 of CM059599.1, forward strand.
CTCCGTTCAACAGTCCAATCTGAATACAATCATTTACAATATGGAGCCAATTATGTACAAAGAGCCGAATCAAACACTAACTTAGCGTTTGGAAAGGTATGATCCCATCTTTCTTTCCCCGCTTCCAAAAGAGTGTGAGTGTCAAAATACATTTTGAGGAGTAAGTTAACCCAATTTCAAGGCCCTTCTTACTAGCTGGCTAACTTGGAGCCAAATTCCCCCCACAACTACCTGGGAAATGTGCTTCCAAAAAAGTCCTCACCTTTTGCAGGATAAATGTTACAGACGTGCGTCTGCGAAGAGTTTGCTCTACAAAAACGCAATGCGATCTCCTAACAGATTTGCCCAGGATCCGGTAGGAGCTGGCACATACAATTATGTACATTAGAACCAGAACTGAACGCATTTCTTGTGTCTGTTTCTCAGAGGAAAAAAAGTGAAATCCCACTCGAGAGTTCACCTCTAGCCTTCATCTAGCGAAGGCGAAATCCAGAGCAAAATGTCCCGTTTAGGCATGCAACCCGAATCCACATTTTTAAAAAGACGTGCAAAAGGACCTCAACCTATTTCCCGCTGAAGCCAATGGCAATATTGCCGCAGATTTGAACGCAGCAGATAGTTCCTACTCGAGGATAGCTGATTTGAACTTCAGTGCAATAGACTATAAAATGGAGGGGGGGGGGGTCCTCGGCCGGGTGGAACCTTTTCTGCCGAATTGAATATTTCTCTGCTCCGAGGAAATGAGACCTATTTTGTCTATTCCCTCGATGCAAACAGGGAGAGATGTTAATTGCACTGCTTTCTTTCCAATTTGCATAAAGCGTGAATATTTCAATTTGTGATAGTTTTTTTTTCCTGTAGGATCGGACTGCTGGTTAAATATTCAATATGTTCGATAAATATTTAATATACATCTCATAAGCCGTGTGTTTGGACATCCAACCCTTAATCACGGCAGCCCCAGTGACTCCTAATGCTTCGTATGGGGAGGGAGGACGGGAACAGCCAATAAATTCTTTTGTTTCCCCCTGCCTCTCTCTTTCAACACCAAACCATTAAAAAAAATCATATGGAAGCAACTGTTCTTCCAAGAATGGAACCAAAAAAGAGAGAAAGTAACCCAAAAAAGTCACTCGTTAATAATGTTTGATTTATTTAAAAATCCTTAACTGCAAATGATCGAGAGGGAGAAAGGGAGAAAAAAAACAACACCCCAAACCAAAAACCATACTTCACGGCTTATACTGTCAATTATTCTTTAAAAAAAAATAAAATCAAAACGTTTTCTCAATTACAATCACATTTATTATAAAATTAAGATTTTTTTATTTTCTTTAAAATGGTGTATCATTTTAAAACCGTCATTTAAAGCACTTTCAAGCTGTAAAGAAAGAAAATATAAACCGTGCAAATAAATTAAGAACATCCTGACAGCCAACAAGGAGAAATAACAACAGAATGAAACGGAAAGTGGGGCAGGAGGGGAAAACCCGTCTGGTTAGGCAAAAACAGGGTGTAAAACTGTGGAAAGTGCATTAACACTGGATGGACGTGCTAAAAACGGCGATAATTAACCGGCCACAAGAAATTAGGTGAAGGGTGGGGGCTGGGCAATCATGATTGGGAATAAATTGATCTGATGAAAAGGCGAGAAAGAGCAAAATCCCTCTAGAATCTAGTGGGAGGGGAGCGTGGGAAGGCTTGGAAAAATGATAATAACGTCGTCACGAATAGTTACACAGTTCTAGAACGTACTTGGGGGAAAGGGCTTCTGGAATCAAATAACCGGGTCGTCCACGTGGCCAGGAGGTTCCCTGATGAAGGAGACCCCTCAGTAACAGCTTGGGCAAAAATAATAATAAAAATGATAGCAACACGCCTTCAACTGGCTGTGACCTGTGTGACTCTGTATCCCAGGCAATTTTGGAGACGCACAAGTCTCCTACTTATTTCTGATTGCCACCTCCTCTGTCACTTTACACTGTGGGAGCATTCAGGATCTGGCCCACTGTCCTTGAATTAATATATGGGTGTGTGTGAGAGAGAGAGAGAGAGAGAGAGACCTTCACCTCCCAGGGGAGCAAAACTGTGCGCGTGGCTCCTCTTTGATCACCGATTTCAACAATGCCGTTTTCGAACGTCTCCGAAAAATGCCTTAACTCATCTTTGCGTCTTACTATTTCTTACCATGGTGGCCCCCAAAAGCTTCCTTGTTTAAATTTACTTTTAAATTTCTCAATCTGGCTCCTTGTTTTTTGAAATCGGAGCCCACATCAAGCTCAGGCTTTGCAGACGGAAAGCCCCCCGGTTCGACCTCTAACTTACAGTCATCTCGGGTAGGTAGCAGCAACCCTGAGAGAACCCCGACCAAACCTGTCCTGGGGGCCTCCGCGAAGCCACTGCCACCCGGAGGTGTCAAGATCGCTTCAGACCCGGACCTCCTGGGTTGTACAGCAAACCTCCTAGTCTCGCGAGATTACAGTGAAGCGGTGGAAACCCCCCAATAAAACGCAAGATGGAAATCTCTCTCTGTTTCTCTGGCCATTTCCACACTAGGCTGTTACAGTGCTATCATTCCACTTTCAACATCATCCATCCAGTTTAAACCGCAAACCCCAGGATTCCATAAGATGTGGAAAGTGGAATAATAGCACTATAACAGTGTAGGGCGGAAATGGGCTCTCCCTTCTTTTTAAGAGGAGCTGAGTCTGTATATACAGTCTATATATCTGTGTGTGGTGGGATGGGATTTAATGAAGTTTTCAGGCCAAACGAGAAGAAAGATGATGCGTTGGGATACAGGAATAACAACAACAACAACAATTATAATAAAGTAACAGTCTTTTCTCTGCTCTCCCCTCTTTTTTTTTTTTTCCTAGCACGGATCGTGCTGGGGGTGGGGGTGGCGGGACGCGCAGTCAGTCTGCAGAGAGATCTATGGAGCAATTGGGAGAGGGGGTCGGGAGAGAGACCGACGAGGCTCGGGGGTGGGGCGGAGAGGGCCGTTCAGCCCGGCAGGCCCCTCGCGTCTCCCTGCCGGCTATGAGGTGTTTAGGACCGGTCTGGAATACACACCTTGGTAGTAGGAAGGCTCCAGGGCCGAGGGCTCAATGCCTCCCCGGCCGCCCATGGAGGCGCTGCTCAGAGGCAACCCGCCGGGCAGGCCAGCCCCGTAGGAGGAATATTGCAGCGCTTGCTCGTAAGCCTTGAAGTCCAGCTTGTGCTGCTGTTCCGACGAGGACATGAGGTTGTTGATGGAGAACGGGTGGTTGAAGGAATAGTGGGCCGGGTCGCCCTTGAGGTGCAGCTGCGACTCGTGGTGGCCCAGCCCGTGGCCCGGGTGGCCCAAAGAGGCCAAGGACGGGCCGCTGGGGACGGAGGCGGCGGCCACGGCGGCCGCAGCGGCGGCCGCGGCGGCGGCGGCGGCGGCCACGGAGGGCTTCAGCTCGACTCCGTGGCCGCTGTGGTCCAGGGCTGGCGGGCTGCCGGCGCCCGGGTTGGACGGGGCGGCCTCTAACTGGCCTCCTTTGGCTTGGCCTCCGCGGTGCAAAGGCGAGTTGGCGCCACCGCCTTGCTCTTTCCCTCTCCCCTCGCTCCCGTTGCCCTGGCCGCCTTGGCCACCCCCGGCCTGGCCTCCTCCTCCTCCGCCTCCGCCGCCTTTGGCCCCGGGTTGCTTCTCGCACTTGAAGCGCTTCTGTCGCCGGAGGTAGCAGCCGTTCTCGAACATGTTGCCCGAATCCGGGTGCAACGTCCAGTAGGAGCCCTTGCCGGGCTTATCCGGCGAGCGGGCCACCTTGACGAAACAGTCGTTGAAGGAGAGCGAGTGGCGGATGGAGTTCTGCCAGCGCTGCTGGTTCTGGCGGTAGTAGGGGAAGAGGTCCATGATCCACTGGTAGATCTCGCTCAGGGTGAGCATCTTGCTGGGCGCCTGCTGGATGGCCATGGTGATGAGCGAGATGTACGAGTAGGGCGGCTTGGCGTGCGGGTAGCTGCGCTTGAAGCTCTTGGCGTCGCGCCCGCCGCGGCTCAGGTTGGAGGGCGCGTAGCCCATGGGGCTCATGCACGGGCCCATGGCCCCGTAGGCGCTCAGGCCGTTGAGGGAGGCCTGTGGGCCGCCCATGGCGTTCATGCCCCCGGGGCTCAGCGCCGAGCCCATGGCCGACATGCTGTTCATGGCGCCCCCCGTGCCTCCGGGGCTCAGGCCGGCGCCCAGGCTCGGGTTGGCGTAGGACATGTTGAACGAGCCGGACGTCATGTTGCCGCTGGTGGTCATGGCGTTCATGCTCATGTAGGTGTTCATGGAATTCATGGAGCCCAGGCCGGAGTTCATGTTGCTCACGGGCACCGACGAGTAGGCCTGCGGAGGGAAACACGGGTTAGACCAAAGGAAGGAGAGAGGGACGGAGCTGGTGACTTAGCCCCCCCCCCACCTGTTACACCCCAGATACGTGCCCTTACTGGATCCTTTCAAAGTAGCCTGCCTCCGCGCATCGTTACGCTCTCCGCTTTCCACCCCAACCCCGCGCTTCTTATACCCTCCTAATAGCGTATACAGTCTCTGTGAAAGAAGGATATAGGTGCTAAAGGCACCAGAACCTGTCTGATCTTGGAAGCTAAGCAGGGTCAGCCCTGGTTGAAGGAGAGACCGAATACTAAATAGTAAATGTAGAGTACATTTCAGAGAAAGGAACTGGCAAAACCACCTGTGAGTATTCCATGCCTAAGAAAAGCTTACGAAACTCAAAGAGTCAGCATCAGGCGACCTAAAGACACATACCCCCCCCCCACAGGTGTTCACATTTATCGCCAAAATATAATTTATGGATTCTCAATTTTGGGCTGGGCGTACAGTACTTGGATGGGAGACCACCGACGGATACTAGGTGCTGTAGGCTATATTTGAGAGGAAGGAACTGGCAAAGCCACCTCTGAGTATTCCTTGCCTAAGAAAATCCTATGAGATTCGTGGGGTCGCCATAAGTGGGCAGGCAGTTGAAAGCGTGCGCACACGCCCACACATGCCCTCGGGTAGGGGACGCGGGCACGAAAAAACACGCACCCCGGCGTGTGCCTGGATCCGAAAAGACGAATGCCAGGACCGAGGATAATACTGGCAAAACGTCTTCATTTGTCTGTGAAGTGATGATTTGTAAAAATGGGTAGCAAAATAGTGGCCCGCGCCGTGCGTTAAATTGACTTGGCCCTACTAACGACAAAGCATCGTACTTCTAAATAAATAGGCTTACAGCGCAAAAATCCGTCTCTCCGTTTCGCTCTTCACAGGTCTTTACGAAGATATCTAGATTGAGATTAATAACGGATTTTTCCCCTTATTTTTTTCCCCTTATTAATTAGGGACCCTGGGAAAAGCATGTGATTTGCCAGTGGATCCCCACAAATCACACAGATCGAAAACGGGGTGAAGAAAAAGAGGAAGCAAGCATACCCAGAGTGTCACGCCCGCCCTCAAGGCACCCGTGCAGAGAATCAACGTACCCCAACAGAGGGAGCCGCGGAATTAAATCATCTAATATAATCTGCCCTAAAGATGGTTCAAAGCATTGGGAAAGGGACTTGGATTTCTTGCTCTAGAGAATGCTTGTTGCCAGTGGTTTGGAACACAGTTCCGTTATTTAACTTGTAAAAAATTAAAAATTAAAATCCAAAGGAAACGCAAATCAAAAGGAGCGGGGTAGAGAATACCCCTCTAAAGGGATAATTATTTTTGAGAGGAGTCGAGAGACGCCGTTCCTGGAAGACGGCCCTACTACATGTTCGACCATAACTCCAATCCAGAGGGAAGAAAATCCAAATTTCCTCCAAACTGATACATTGCGGCCTAAACCTCCAAGAAGGCCTCCCTTTCAGTTCCTGAGCCTCGGAGCTCCGATGCTTGCACACCCGGAGAAATTCAGGCCCGGCCTAAACCCCACGAGTGGTTCCCACGTACCAAAATTAAGTTCTCGCCAGCAGCGCTTTGCCTGGCAGCCTTTAGCCGTTTGTTGCTCCCACCGGGAAGACTGGTGGGAAAAGCAAACTTTACGGCGTCTTTCGCCCCCTCTCCTCCGCTCTGCCTCCTTTGGTTCCTTCGGCCTCGAACCGTTACAGGCAGCCGAGGAAATCGGGGCCGTTTCTACGCGAACAGCTGCATCTTTTTGTCAAGAAACAAAACAAACAGCCTGAGGTTTATGAGCAGACGGAGAGGGGGAGGCCTTTCACCTCTGTTCTTTTTAATTCCAGCCTGAGCTACTTGGCTAACTAGTAAACGCCAATCGAAACTCTATTGAACTTTCCAGCAGCCTAAACTAGATTCGGGAAAAATACGCCTTTAACTTTCACTTTTAACAATACAAAGGTGCAAAAAAAAAAAATCACGTCGTGGTTAGGTTTAGGAAGATCTATATGAAAGAGAATTCCTTCCGGTTCTTAGTTGTTCTTTTTTTCAAGGTAGAAAACGCCTAGGCCAGAATCTTCAATATAGTAAGAACTGCAGCGCTTTTAAATAGCGAAAATATTCACAATTGGGTGGCACTGGATACGTCTCAGGGAGAGTTCCACGGGCATGTTTGGACATCGAGAGACCTAAGTATTGTGGATGATAGACAGTCGGATCATTTACAAATTGTGGTAAACAAATCCAGGCCTGCTAAGTGGCTGTAACTGCTGGCGAAGAATCCTATCTATATAAACATAATTTTGCCCGCCTGTCTTAGCTGTGTTATTTAAAGATTGAACATTTCTGTATGTTACTATCGTGTTCAAACACGTATTATTATGTGTGTACAAGACATCGTATATATAGGATAAAGACATTTCAGGGCAACGTTTTCACTATAACCTTGACTCCGATCAGAGAAAGAAACAGACCGGACTCAGCGGATATAGCCTGCTTGCAAATGAAAAATCCCACCTTTACTACAGGAGGGTCTTTTGAGTTTTTTCTTCCGACAGGAGGAGTGCTTTAGGAGGTGGGGAAGAGGCACACATTTTCATCTAAACCTCTTCTTTGCCCCCCGTTGACCCTGGAGTATTAAATAAGAAGCCCGAAGCCGACCGACCGCACAAACACAGATGTTGACGGGGAGTCCGCCGCTCAGGAGACCCGAACCTCAACTCTGGTAAGGCACCGCTAAGCAATATCTCCTCTTTGTCCGCGCAGTTAATTTCTGCCCGCCCTTCTGGATGCTGCCCTCCCCCCTCCCCGGCTGCCCCCTTTCTATTTTTGTCTTCATAGCATCTGCTTTCTGTCTTTTTTACGTTTTGTTAAAGCTACCTTCGCGGGGTTGAAGAGTTCTCCCCCTCTTTTTTTTTTGTCTGCGGTTTTTCACTTTTTTTTTTTTTTTTTTTTGGTAGTTTTCCGCCTTTCATTCACTATTCAGTAATAGAACGCATTCATTTCTCCACTTTTTTTTTTTTTTAAACATGCTCCTCCACCCGTTATTGTTCGTTTGGTCGTCTTTGATCCTTTTCTTTCCACGCTTTGGAGCATATTGTAAAATAAGGAAGGGGGATACGAACGGACAATGAAAAGAGCCCGGTTTCCTGGTTAACTGAGCCAGATCCTATTCTCAGCTGCGCCACCCGCCGGCCTCCGGGAAAATGGCGCACCTTTTATCTGCAATCCCTCTCGCCGCCGCCCCCTCCTTCTCCTCCCCGCATCCCCCGAAAGAAGCGTGTGGCCAAGTACGCACACAAACGACTATTTTGCCCGGCAGAGCACAACAACGGCACAGGTGAGGGGCGGGAGGTGGGAAGCGACCGCAAACCTAAAGCTTTCCCCCAAGAGGGTGGGGGTTGTGCTTCTTTCCTCCCACCCCCCCTACGCGCACAAACACACAGACACACGGCGCCCGGGCCCTCAGCGAAGAGACGTGGCGAGCAGGAAGAGAAGTTTGAGGAGCGCTCCAAGCGTGTCCCCAAAAGGAGCTCGAGCGTTTCTTTCCCGCTCGTCCCGTCGACTCCACCGCCACCGGTCTCCCCGCACTCCCCACGCAAGCTCCCTTTCCTCTCCGTGGGACGATCGGGGGAAAAGAATGAACTGGCTTCTGGCCATAGCGTTGCAAAAGGCGGAACAGTGGGTTGTAAAGAACGGATACACTGAGGTCTCGGGAGGGGAGACGCAACCGAGTCCCCCCTCTCTTGGCGGACGGATTCCCCCTTTAGGGGGCTGAAGCCTCCATCTTTTCCCTCCCCCCCCCCAAATCCCAGCTCTCCCCCTGCTCTCCTTTCCCTTCTCCAGACCCCGGCTCAGCCCCCCAGGTTCCCCTCCGGCCGGCCCGCCCTTTGGCTCGTACTCACCTCCTGCGTCTCGGGGTAGTAGTGGTTCCACTCGTTCGTTTCGTGCCCTTCCATTTTCACCGTCCCTAACATCATGGAGCCAAGGCGCCCGGGAGAACCATCCAGCCCCTTCTGGCCAGCGACGGGGGCGGCAGAAGGAGGCAGGGAGGGAGGGTGGCGGGGGCAGAAGAAGCCCCCCTCCGGAGCCTAGCAGGGAAGGGGACTCCTCGGGAAGGAGGAGCAGGAAGAGGAGGGCTCGCTCCAGCCCCCCACCCGCCCACCCACGCCGGCGGCAGGGAGCGGTGTGTGGCGCCGCGCCACTTGAGAAAGTGAGGAAGTGCCGGCTGGGCGGCGAGAGGAGTTGGGCGGCTGAGGTGGATCTTACGTCGCGGCGGCGGCGGCGGCGGCAACAGCGCCCACCTCCTCCTCCTCCTCCTCGTCTCCTCCCCATTTGTCCGCGCACAAAGACGCTCGCCACCTCCGGAGCCGGAGATGCACCTGCAAAGCGGGCGGGCCCACGTCGCGGGGAACTCCACGCCCCCCCCGGCAAGCCCAGCCCACTCATCCCCCCCCCCACACACACACACGGCGGCACGTTAGATTTGCCAAGCGGTGGAATAGGTTTAAGCCGGGCCGACGGGGGAAGGGAGGGAGAGGAGGACCTGATCGAGGTAAAAACGACAACGACGAAAAAGAGGAGAGTGACAGGAACAGAGAGAGAGAGACGGATGGAAAAGGCGCGCAGAGAAGGAGCAGGAAAATGTCAATTCAGTTCCTCCAGCCCGGCGAAAAGGTAGCGAGGGGCATTTCGAGGCAAAATGAGGAGCCGGCAGAGGGGAGAGAACAAAACCAACCCGACCATGTAGGCCAGGCAGGGTCTGAAATTGACAGAGGGAGAAAGGGGAGTTTGTCTAACTTGGTTGGAGGGGCAAAGCGGGGCTTAACTGTGCTCCCCCCCCACCGCCTAAGCAAGGTTGTTCTTGATCCCACCTCGTCGATCCACCGCCCCCTCAAAGCAGAGCAAAAGAAAATACACATTGCACACACACGCCTACATCTGTCCGTCCGTTTATTTGTCTGTCTGCCCCGTGCTTGAAAAGTCTACCCAGCAGGTCTGCCCGTTTGTCCCCGGGATCCTCCTCCCTCCTTCTTTGCAACCCCCCCCCCCCGTGTCACCTTGTCGCCCAGAAGCCCCGGGCATGGGAATGACTCACTCCCGTGACGTGAGCCCAGCCAAGTCCCGGGAAGGGAGGCCTGAAACGCGGATCTCTTCGCCCGAACCCTCCCCCCGCGCTTGGCGGACCGCCCAGGTGAGTCACGCTCCGGCCTTTTTGCCGGCCGTTGGCCGCCCGAGCCCCTCTCTCTCCCGCCCCGCCGCTTGCCTTGCCGGAGTCACCTTAGGAACGGCCCGGGCAGGTAAACAACAGGTGATCGCCGCGGAAAGGCGGGAAAGCCGGGCTTCAGCGCTCGGCGGAAAAGGGTGGCGATCCTCTTGCAGAGGCCAAGGGAACCTGTGGCCCTCCCGGTGTTGTTGGACTGCAACGCCCATCCCTCCTGGCGACGGGGCGGATGGGAGTCGCAGTCCAATCACACCTGGTCGGTACTAGATGCCATCCCAAGTCCAGATCCAGTACGGCTGCAGTTCTATAGCAGTACCATAACTGAGAAATAAGTGCGCAAGGGATTTACTTCAGAGTAAATCCGCCAGGACCCTGGTTGCGCTTACCCTAAGGGGCGCTCGGGTACTGGCGGGCGGGATCCCCTGATCCAGTGCTCGCAAAATGCGAGGTTTTCGTGATCAAACGGCCCTCGTTGACTTTAATAGGGCTGCGCTTGAGTAAATTGCCTAAGCGTTACAGTGTGCAGTCTCGCGTGTGTCGTCTATCCTTGCGCCGGGAGTGTTGGGACGGGAGATCATTTCATATAAACCAATTTTTAAAGGGGAGGACAGCGAATAAAAGATATTGCCTGGTAGGATCCGGACCAAGAAAGCTGAAATTCGATCTTACTCAAATTTGTTTGTCCTAAATAGTGTGTCCCATTGATTTAACTGGAACTTCAGTTCACGAAACTTTGGGTCCAGCCTTATATTTACTTAAAGTGCAGTCGTGTGCATGCTTACCGAGAAGTAAGGATTCCCTGTGTTCAATGGGGCTTATCTTACGCAAGCAAGTATAGGATCGCGGCGCAACTGATACTTCCCAGCCCTTTGTCCCACATTCCTCTTTCAAGTGTATGGATCTATGTCTGCAATCCTAAATTTGCAATCTTCCTCGAGTGTCAAACCCCACTGAACAGAGAAGGAAATGACTGGTCTACACGTAGAGAAACAGATCCTCCCAAAGGCGATTGGACATACACTGATTAGGAAGCGGCTGCAATCAATTTCGAGATAGAGTAAAATATACTCCGATGTAAACATCTCCTCCTTACTGAGCGGAGTAGATTAGGGATTTTCTTTCTGAGCTGCGTTCCGGTTAGCAAAAGACGATCAAAGTGGCATCTGGATTCTTTCTTTAACGTATATATAATTTTGATTTTATTTATGGGGGAGGAGAGACGAGACTGACTTCTGATACTCCCCAGAGAATTTGAACATCCAATTCAACGAGGGAAAGGAAACCTGCTGAAGGATGACCCGGCTCTGAGTTGAATGTATGGAAGGATGATGTTTATCTGACGGAGCAAACACAAATCCTTTTAGAGCTTCATCTACAACCCCCAGCATGACAAACTCAAGTCCCTAAACACCTTCATCCCGTGTGTTTAGAACCGTAAACGCTCGCGCTGGATTTCACTCCTTTTCATTCTAACCCAGGGGGCTGTTTTAGAGCCTTACAACCGAAACAATCTCTTCAGTTTACATGGGGTTGTGAACCTAACTATTAATTTTTTCCACATTTGGAGTTCCGTTTCCCTCTCTAGATAAGGAAGTTAGTATCTGCTACATTGCAACGTATTTGCATTTTTCACCAACAAACGTTGATATCAGATTTAAAATAATCAATACACTATTTTATTATTATTTTTTACAGAAAATGGAACCCCTTGCTTAAGAAATATGTTTTAACCCGTCGACAAAAGGCGGTCTCTCTTTATCCCTTTCTTTCTTTGTCCCCCCCCCCCCCTTCCTTGCCAATTCTGGCAACAGAATTAAGTTAAATCCTTGAAACAAACAACGGTCTCAAATCAGCAGGAGAGAAACAAGGGATGAAAAAATGGACCACTAAGGAAATAAAAGATAAAAGCACTGGGCTACAAACTGCTCTTTAAATACTGCCCTAGTGTAAATTAAAGACTGACAATGAAATAAAACGGGCAGGAAAAAGCATCCCCGTTGAAGAATGTTAAGCACCAGAACCTTTGACAGTGACCAGTCTGGACAGACAGACGATACCGTTTGTCATGTTGGTGGCACTCTCCAAGCCGAAAAAATATTGCCCGGAGGAAGTTCTATTCAGATTAATGGGTCCTATTAGTGGTAAGTGAACCGCATGTGACTCCCATCAGTTTCAGTGGAAGGGAAATTGCTGCAGCAGGGTAATGCCCATAGCAGGGTAGGGATACTGTGCTGCAGTCCTGAACATATTTTCAGCCTCAGAGCAATCACTGGAAGAAAAATTCCAGGTTCATTGGGAATGAGGGCCTTCTGGGTGGCTGCTCCCGAGTTCCTTGCAGAGGAGAAACCAGGTTAGTTTCATTTGTGTTGTTTTCTTTTAGTCAACTAGCAAAGACTCTAAAATGGGTTTTAAGGGCGGATTCATATATATGCACAAACATAAACATACACACCGTTTTAAAGGATGTTAAAAAAACAGATTTTTATTATGTAACCTAATTTCTGCATTTTATCTGTAGTTTATGCAAACCGCCTTGAGCAATATAAATGGATGATTTCCGATTGCACCTTGACTTGGAATTTAAATTCTACTGAAATCAAAACTTTGGTGTTCTTTGATGTAAGGTTTATACCGTCGTCCTTTCACCCACCGTATCCGAAACACATGTATCTGGAAGCTGGCTCCATTGATTTTAATGGAGATTGATCTAAAATTTGGAAGGAGGAAGGTTGGGTAAGGAAGGGACCCAGCCTAAATTCCTGACGCGCTAGAGCTCTGGTTACTTCTAACACTGCCTAGTCGGCCATTTCTGCGGAGATTTTTTTCCCTCTAGGAACTCAGCTGCAAGAAGTGCTTCTTTGTCTTCTTTTACTTACTGCCTGAAATGTATTATACCAGACTGGAAGGATATTTACCGCGACTACTGGGTTAAAATCCAGTTATTAGTTCTAACTAGGGTAAACCCATTTAATCCATAAGCCTTATAATCCCAGTGCATACCTCCTCTGAAATACTTTCCATGCACCTGTAGGAGATATCCAAGCCGCAGGTGAACAGGAAGGTACGCTCATCCCTTAGCCTAGAGTAGATCCATAGTTAGCCGCCACTAATTTAAGTTCCACTGCTCTCAGGTAAACGGCGGCCTCTTTTTATTCAATAGGCTGGGGAGCTCAGCTCTTTCAGTCTTTGGGCATGTGGCATTCCGACCTCTACCAGCCAGGAATATTTTCTTGGAGATTTGGCCGTCGTTTATTGACATTTACGCACAGATTAGTCAAGGTTATATTTTCATTGCTACAGAGTTCTTTTCCCCACGTTATCTTTCTCGTGCTATATATATATGTAGCATAAATCGTACCAAGAAAAAAAACACGAGAGAGGCTCTCACTGGGTTTAGTCCCATGTGTGAACGCATGCCACCGCAATAGTAGCGGTACGTGATTTCTACAATCATGTATTCTTTTTAAAAAAATTGACCGCTCAGTAAGCAACGTTGTCAGAACAGCGACCGCCACCCTCCACATTTTGGGATGGGGTGTTAGTTCTTTGGTCAGAGGGCGCTCTGCGGACAGGGCCAAATCCTCCTCGCTAGAAGGGAAGGGAAGGGAAGGAAGCAGGACGCGGGTGTTCTTCTGCTTGTCCAAACGCACAGCGCCTCCTGTTGTCCGGCCGCTCCGTCGGGCGCGCACACCTGTCTGGAGGATCTCAGCGGCTCCGGGGATCTCCTGAGCCCAACCTCATCCTCCGAGCTTCAGAGGGACATAGAGACCCTCCCCTCCGGGCGACTCCTCCTAGCCTTTCCTGGGTGCCTTTATGGCAACCAAAGCGGCCCGGAAGAGAGCCCGGCTCCCTGTAACTTTGCGCCCGCAGAGCGCAGACGGCGGACTTGGGCTCCAGAGAGGGAAACAACCCAGCAGGAGGGTCCGTCCTCATTATTAGGCGGTTACCATCTCCAGCACCCCCCACATCGCTCGATCTTTTTGTTTAACTGAAGTTTTCGAGAAGGGGGAAAAAAAACCCACCCACAGACCAGTGAGGATTCCTTCACTCCCCTGTGTCGCATTTTCATACGATTCTGCTGTAGGCAGGCAGGTAGGCAAGCCGTCGTGGGGTTGGGAGGGCGACACCCTCTCCAAGCGCTTTCAGATGCCTCTAACAACCTCTTGGGTTGTGGGTCCGGGACAACTGTGACGCCCCTGATTCTTAGCAATAGAAAGACGCCCCGGGTGCAAGCCATTCCTTTTCTTTCGGAGGAAACCGCGGGAAGAAGGGGCATAGAAGCTGCTTTTTTAGGGGAAGGATTTCAGCTTTTGTCTCCAGTCATTTTTTTTTTTTAGAGAGAAAGGGAAGGGGAGGAGAATAATACTGGGGCTGGGTGGACCCAAGGGAGAACTTCAAGAGAAGAACTTTTGCTCGGCTGCTAACGGCAAAAAAAGGTGTCGCAAAAACCCAAAGGCAGGATCTTGAAGAAAGATCTTGGCAGAAGGCTTTCGTGGTGTGGAACCTACCTCCTTGCACGAAGTGGGCCATAGTTCGGGAGTTGAGATAAAATCTGCCCATCTACACAGTATCAGGAAACTGGCTGATTTCGTATGAACAGGGGAAAAAAACCAAATCTGCAACACGTATCCAATTTATGAGCTCTCCAAATCTGGGTTATAGAAAGGCGCGCGCTCTGGGCTGCCTCTGCGACTCCCCCACCCCAGACAGAACACCATCCATTATTTCAAGGGAAAAGTTAAAATCTCAGGCCTCTGTCAAGAAACCGAAGAGGGGGCTCTTTTCCTCCGTCAGGGTTGTGCCCCCGTCAGGCTGCTACTCGCAAGTAAAGGACAATGTGGAAGCCTCTTCAACTCCCGTTGTCCCCCGAGACGTTCACCGTCCGTGCCTTTGTACAGTTCTAAAATGCTGTGGCCCTCCAGATGTTTTGGATTTCAGCACCCAGAATCTCTGACCACTAGCTATGCTGGCGGGAGCTTCTGAGAACTGAAGTCCAACACTTCCGGTGGACCAAAGATTTAACTCGTTTTCCACCGGAAGCAAAATTGGCTTGCAACCCTGTCATATTAATTTAGGATGTAAGTCATCAAAGGAAAGCAAATCTTTTTTCCACAATAACGAACGTTTCTTAGAACAGATTTTATGAAGATGTTAAAAGGACGCTTTCTGGGTTGTTATTTCAACACTAGACAAGCTGTCCTCATTGATCCCTCTGCTCCCAAACAGGCGGACTTTAAATCCCCCTACTTTGGCTTTTAGAGGTGCGCTCTGGTAGTCAGGAACTTGGCTAGTTTGGAGACTGCCTTCTGCTTACTTTGATATATTCGTTGTCATCCAGATAAGGAGAGAGCCGAAGGAGGCTGTATCCATTTGTTTTATTTTATTTAAAATAGGAAACGGGACTGAGAAGTCTGGTCTTTCTGAAGGTCGAAAGTCGCTGCTGCTTTTCTGTTTTTTTATGTCTCTTTTTACAGTTTCACAGTCTGCATATCTTTCCTGGTATCAACAGCCTGTCCTACCTACCCAAATCTGTCTAGCCATAGGATCGCCTCCTTGATTGAGAGAGG
This sequence comes from Cyclura pinguis, assembly GCA_030412105.1. Classification (NCBI taxonomy): domain Eukaryota; kingdom Metazoa; phylum Chordata; class Lepidosauria; order Squamata; family Iguanidae; genus Cyclura; species Cyclura pinguis. The sequence goes on from CM059599.1 coordinate 345,372,013, forward strand.
ATGGGCAGAAAGCTTTTTACATTGTTTGTTTTAAACCTGATAATGGAGTTCCGGATGACCGGAATTTCGCATCTAATCCTCGTGAACCAGAAGGAAGGGCTTGCTGGGTAACAACAATGGTCTATTTAGCTCGCTATTGTCCCTTTCCACGGTGGTCAACCAGATGTAACAGCATGTCCCCCAGGGAAAGGTCTGATCTGTCTATCTAGCTACCTATCCATCCTCCCTTCTGCAAGGATCTGCCCCCCCCCCCCCGTTTCGTGCACTCCTATCCTTTTCTCCTAAGATACATTCTCTAAGCCAAAATGGAGAGCTTCCCCTTTCCAAGTCCATTACCCTTTCAGTCAATAAATAGAGCAATAATTTCATTTATATCCCACTTTTCCCCAAAAAGTGGGACTTAAGGAGGCTTACTGAATAAAAACATACAAGTAAAACCACGTGTCGGTAAAAACATACAGAAAGTTAAGATGAAAGTAATCTTAAAGTGTCCATAGAATTAAAACCATCTAAAACATTAATTTAAAAGCAAAGATGAAAAAACTAGATTAAAAACAGTACAGTACAGCACCCAAACCAGAAAACCCCATTATTTAAAAAAATCAGTTCCCAAAGTGCTGCTGAATGGGAAAAGTTTTAATTTGAGAGAAACATAGCATGGAGGGAGTCGACCTGGCCTCACCAGGGAGGGAGACCCCAACGTGTAGGAGCAGTCACCGAGAAGGCCCTGTTCCTCATTTCCAACAAAGGAGCCTGTGAAGGTGGCGGGATTCCCCTAAGATCATAGAGTCTGGGTAAGCTCACATGGGACCACAGGATCCTTCAGATAGCCTGGACCTGAGCCTTTATGCTACGACCACACCTTGCCCCACCAACATAGCTGATTTCCAAAGGATGCTGCGAACATTCACCTAGCCTTTTCCCAGAGGAGGGAGGGACCGTTTAGTTCAGGTAAGTGAAGACGTTCTCGGAAACAGAATGTTGATGTCTGGCAGGATTTCTTTCAAAACGAACTAAAGGCAATTTTATAACAAGATGGTCACCCTACTCAGCTTCCCAGGACAAAATAAATGACAGTGCTTTGGCGATTTGCAACGTTTATTCGGCTGGGGAAAGTGTTTGCGGCCACGTAATGGGGCAACGTCTTTTAAGAGGTCTTGCTGCTTTAACTGCTTTCACACGCCTTGTTCAACACCAAGACATGTGCCCATATTTTTAGGGGTTGTGTTGCTGTGTGCCTTCAATTCGTTCCCGACTTAGGGCGACCCTATCACAGAGTTTGGAGGACTGAGAGTGTGTGACGCGCTCAAGGTCACCCAGTATGGTCCCACGGCCGAACGGGGAACAGAACCTGGCCTCCAGGGTCGCGGCTCAAGCCACGACACCACGCTGGGTATCACCCTAGGCCATTTCCACGCTAGCCTGTTTTAGCGCTCTGATTCCACTTTCAACATCCTTTGGAACCCTGGGGTTTGCAGTGCCGGGAGGGGCCAGCTGGCCCCTCCCGGCAGTGCAAACCCCAGGGTTCGGTAGGATGTTGAAAGTGGAATCAGAGCGCTAAAACAGGCTAGCGCGGAAATGGCCTTAGTGTCGATTTTTCTCGGCTGTTCGGGGCTCCTTTGACTTAATTCACGCTTGAGAAGCTCCAGTTCAAATAAAGTAGAAAGGTGAAGCCCTATAACCGCCTGCTTTGGTTCGGTATATACCTCCCGCTCCACCTGTCACCTCTTCCTCCAGTCCTTGTTTCTTCCATCTCCCCTCTCCCCAACCACCCAGAGCAGAAGACCTTTTTCATAGTCTTCCTACATTGGGGGAGCCAGCGGGGTGTAGTGGTTTAAGCTTTGGTCTGTGACTCTGGAGACTAGGGTTTGAATCTTCGGTAGGCCATGGAAACCCACTGGGTGACCTCGGGCAAGTGACACTCTCTCAGCCTCAGAGGAAGACAAAGGCAAACCTCCTCTGGACAAACCTAGCCAAGGTAGCCCCGTGACCGTTTCGCCTTACATTGGCCATGTGTAGGAAACCACGCACTAACAAGAACCTACTTCTGCCCTGCTTCTGGGCACTCCCACTTTATACATTTTTTAATCTCTTGAGAATTCTTGCTAGTCCCCCCACCCTGCAAAATTCCAACCCAAGCTCAGCCAAGCCGAACAGACACCGCTCTGATATTGTCACCTCGTTTTCTGAATGCTTGGAATGTTGTTAAACATTCTGAGCCATCTCAACAGCTCAGCCAGTAGGCTTCGGCGGCAGTAGTACACTACGCCGTAGATACCACAGAACACCTAGAATTGCTGAAGAGTAAGTCTTCCAGCGCAAACTGACTGAGGGGAGGCCAGAAGGTCATATTTATGGCGTTGCTGTCTCTTCATATCACTTACATCCACTCAGATAGCTGCAGCAGCTTGATTTTCTGCACCAGTCCTCTGCAAGAGAAGTGGCCATTCCTTTTCCGATTATGCAACCAATTCAAGATCATTGCAATCAATACTAGTTTCCCAGATTTCTACCCCAACCCGCTACCTTTTTTCAGAACCAGGTCCCCTTGAATTCCACAGCAAAAATGTATAGGATTGAAACAAACCCGGTAGGTGACTAAATGTGGCGTGTAAGATCAAGAGATCAGAAAATACTGCTTGGAAAAGAAAGTGGTCGAGTCACAAGAGATACCAGAGGCTGCTTGTTTAAAAGATTTCTACCGTAGTTGGGTTTTCTATGTTCAGAGTGGTTCACAGTGAACCACTGCAATATTCATTACACGAACGTATAATAGATGCAGGAACTATAGCTGGAAACGATGTACATCTCTTGCAATGTAATTGGTTCAGAGAGCAAACTTGGCCCGCTACGTGGTTCGTCTGGACCACGGTTTCATCTAGTACTATCACCAGAGAAATACTTCTCCCGATCCACAGTAATCTTAACACACCCATTGGTCTGAATGGAAATTATCGCGGAATTGCTGCAGTACTTAGAATCGATGTTAGGTATCTGTGTGTATATCTACTTGTCCTCTGATTTTTAGCTTATCCTTCCTCCAAAGAGTTCAAGTGGATCTAGACTTAATACCAGGCAAACCGAGGCAGCCGCCTCTGGCCACGGAAGTCGGAAGGATGCAGCCAGCTGCTGAAAGAGGCAGCCAGGTGCCATTCGTGCCTGCACTGTGCGCGCTGAACTAGCCAGTCACCTCCCTCCCCCCAGCCTAAGTACAGACCCTGTACTAAGCCTTAAGCCACAGTGGGTTTGTGCTGTACCTTGGAAAGGCTGCAAAGCATCCCTCCTCTTACGTATCAGTAATCTTTACAGCCACCATATCAATATGATTGCTTATCAACATGTTACAGACGAGAGGAGGGCTTTGTTAATACTGACGACACTGGTGGAGATGACGACGACGATATGATGGAGGCATCCAATGCACTTCGTCCACAACAGGATCGGATCACCTCTGAAAATCTTGAGTTTCTTTATGCTGTTCTCTACCGGCTTTGCTGAACCTGGTTATCAACTTCTTTCCGGAGCCAGTCTTTCTATGAAAGGGCAGGGAAGTAACCTGTGTACAATTTATTTACCGGTCCTTTGGCAACAAAGCTCTCCCCGACTCCCAACCCTCCTACCCGAAACCCTCTGCCTCCTCCTCCCACCTGGGTGGAGAGCACTTTCTGACCCTTCGCTGCCGCCTGTGGGAGCCTGGCCGTGTCCTTGCAGACAACGAAACGGCACCTCCGCCGCACGTTCAATCGGTAACGGTGTCTGGACGCAAGCAAACGAATCCCCGCAGCCGCGAAGCGCAAATCAAGGCGTTGTATAAAGAAGCCCAGATCGCCAACCCAATTACTATTCTCACCTTTGGCTGACAATTAAGGAAGCTGTTGGGCTTAAAAGTATAGTACGGGCAGGCTTGTTAACTTACTGAATCAGAGCTTACTTTTCTGAGGTACAGCTTCCAGAAATGCCATGTGGCCACGCTGGCTAGGGGATTCTGGGTGTTGTAGTCCAAAAACTCTCTCTCTCTCCCCCCCCCCTCACACACACACACAGCTCTGCCTTGAAATTGCGGTTCCCAGGAACGAGGACACTGAAGTGGGTTCCTAGCTACCTTTGGGATGTGAGCAGCTCCGTTTCCACGTTCCTCACCAATCAGGAACTGCGTGGGAACAAGGAACCAATCTTCGCTCTCGTCCAGGCCGAGAAGATGCTCTACATTTCTTCAAACTTCTCTGATCACCCGTTTTCTCTGTTGTCCAATATAAGGCTTTTTACAGAACATCTTGAAGATTAATAAATTTATTGCGGTATCTGCTGCTGCAAACTAGATACCGTTACTTCATTTAGGCACATGAATTCAGTGGTCTTTAGCGCGCGCATACTGCTGCCATAACAAACTGGTCGATCTTTCTGGAAATCCCACAAGACTACTCGTAGTATTTTCTGCAATGGATGGATACAGCAGCACTAACTTTCTGGAAGTCAGTGCTTCTCTGGAGGAAAGAGGTTGGAACTGGGATAGCGATGGAGCCTAAAGAGGAGCGGAAAAACATAGCTCTGTGGGACTTAACCACGTTAGACCAGTTTCCAGGCTTTGCTCTTTAGAACCCATTCCCACCTACATGGGCATTACAGTCAGTCCTCCACATTTGCGGATTTCACTTTTGCGAATTTGATTATTCACGGATTATTTGCTGTCAGCTCTGCTGCTGCCCTATGCCATTTTTAATAGGGACTGCAAGCTTCCTGAGACTGAGAACCTGCCAACAAGGCTAGCAAGTCCCTATTAAAAATGGTGGGGCAGCAGTGGAGGTGGCAGTGAGCCCCACCAGTCACCCACTTCTTCCTTGTGAAGGAGCTCTGATACCTCAGAGGAACCCAAGGTGGGTTGAACATGGTGATCATACTTCTTTTCTGTGTCAAGTATGGTTTGGGAGGGCTTAGAGTTATTCACGTTTTTTTCACTTTCAGGAGGATCCTGTGGCCCTAACCCTAGCGAATGTGGAGGGATGACTATAGTTGATTGCTAAGTGCGTGTATAGTTCTCGGAGCTCAGTGTGGCCTTTGACTGGCGTACGATGGAATTGCGTTGTGATCCTGGGAATCCTGAGGCAGTTAGGCTCACATAGGGGGCTCCTGACTTTCGCCTTTTATCATCACTACTACCTGTGAGAAAGTGTAGCTTGAGAAACAGAGACAGCCTTAAGGTCATACCGTACCACGCAACCGAGCCGATGTCAAATCAAAGTTTTGCCCGTTCGAATCTGACAGTCTAAAGTATTAACACATCAGGCAGGCAATCTTACTTGCTTCCGAGATCCATGAAAGCACCGAATCCCAAACGTGGGTCTCCAGATAAGATGAACTCTGACTTCCAGAGCCGCTGACCACTGACCTGGCCGGGGCTCTGGAAAACTGAACCCCTGCAACACCTTGCCTTTGGGGACCGCTGTGTTTACCAGTCGAGTCCCTGGAACTGATTTCCGTGTAAATGCGGATAGGACCTCAGAGTGCGTCCCACAAAGCTTTTGCTAAGTTTCGAAGGTCGATTGCAAAAAACTTGTCCTCAGCGCTTACTTTGTATCTCGGCTTTAACCTTGAATCTTTTTTTAGACGCATAGCCCTGTAACGCGTAAAGAAGGAGCAAACCTGCCTCCCCTTCATTGCTTGATAAAACACAACCTTGCCTTTTGTTCAGGAGTGCCCCCAAGTCGCGACCCTATCACGGGGGTTTCTTGGCAAGATTTATTTGGTAAGGATTTGGCATTGCCTTTCTTTCTGGCTGAGAGAGAGTGACTTGCCCAGTGAGAGAGTGACTGGTCACCCAAGTGGGTTTCCAAGGTCGGATGAGGATTTGAACCCTGGTTCTCTTAGAATTCTAGTCCAGCAGCAGTCAAACCACTATATCGCGCTGGCTCCATAACCTTGTCCTTACTAATTTAGAAACAAGGAGCGTGGTCTGATATCGCCCCCAGGGAGAACCAGCCGTTCTTCTCTTTGAAAACGAGAAACCCTCCTCTCCCTGTTCATTACCTTTAACGATTATTTTACCATAGCAATATCCACCGCATAAAAAACATTGTTACCTGCAACTCATTTCTTAAAAACTAACTCGCAAGAGAATCCTACGAATGTTTACTCAGAAGTAAATACCATTTTGTTGAATAAGATTTTCTCCAGAAAGAACGATACATCGAATTGCAGGAGAGACTGAGAAGGGAAAGGCTGCCCCCCTCGTCTTTTTTCCCCTTAAGATAATAGCTCCAGTCCAGATGTAGCTACTGAGTGTGATTCAGACACGTGGAGATCTAGGATTTTGGTCATTGATTTCAATACAGATACTAATTACTTGAAAATAAATCCCAGTGATTACATAAGGACTTAGCTGTGAACGTTTAGAGGCAGCAGTCTTAAATGAATTATTATGTGGAAGCGGATTTCTTGGAAATCGATAACAAATTTATTTCCAAGGATAAAATGTATTTAGGATTCTAAATGAGATGAACATACATATTCTGAAATAATTCAACTGGAATTAATAATTTAAGTGTCCAGGTGTATTTTAAGGCTGCAATCAGTTTAAGGCAGGATAAGAATCTATAGCCATTTCCACACTACACTGTTATAGTGCTATTATTCCACTTTCAATATCCTGTGGAATCCTGGGCTTTGCAGTTTAGGGAGGGGCCTTTAGAATTCTCAGCCAGAGAGCTCTTTGGCCTCAGTAAACTACAAACTCCAGAATTCTACAGGATGTTGAAATTGGAATAATAGCACTATAACAATGTAGTGAGACTCTGCAGACTAGGGTTAGATTTCCAGTTTGGCCATGGAATCCCACTGGGTAACCTTGGGTGTGCCGCACACTCTTAGTCCCTAGAAAATCCATGACAGGTTTGCCTTAGGGTTGCCATAAGTCTAAAAGGACTTGAAGGCACACAACAAAACCCTCTAGATATTACTGGATTGCAACTTCCAGCAGCCCTACCCACATAGTCAGTGGGGTAGGGTGCTGGAAACTGCAGTTCAACAACTGGGGAGGGGCTGCATGTTTCCCCATTTAAAGATACTACTGGGATTGTCTCTGTGCTTGTACTTTTAATACACTTGCGTAAAGAAGTTTTCAATACCTCCCTAAGCAAGTGCATTTCAATAGCATAGCAATAGCAAGCCACTGCTCCATCCCATGCTGCTGCTGACAATTGGTCCACAGCATGAACTGGGAAAGTCCCAGTCAGAGCCTGGGATTTCTCACACTTTCAGGATGACTTTCTCTCTCTCTTCCCTGCACTCCCATATCAGAGGCATGCCAGTGAAAGTTTGTGCTCTGCTGGTTCTCAGTGCACATGATCTTGGCCTGTATAATGTTAGTGTTCAGATATATTACAAGTCTAAATACCCTCAAGGTACCAGATCCGGTCTGATCTTGGAAGCTAAGCAGGGTCATTTCTGGTTAGTATTTGGATGGAAGACAGCCAATGAATACCAGGTGCTGTCTGCTATATTTCAGAAGAGGGAACTGACAAAAACACTTCTGAGTATTCCTTGCTTAATAAAATCCTATGAAATTCATGGGGTCATTATAAGTCCACAGGCAATTTGAAGGCACACACACCCTCCCATATTACAGCAGCGAAGAGCAACTATTTTTGGTGAGAGGGCCAATTGACTCCCCAAGGGACTATGGAGGTTCACACACCTGACATAACCCCCTTTTTTCTTGCTTCCAAACGCCCCTCAGTGTCACCAAGCAGGTGGAGCAGCAATTTTGTTCTTGGTCCTCAATGAGCCATTTAAGGAATTGTTTCCATACCCTTTAAGGGATAATTGAGGCATTGTGAGGCAAGAACTTTCTTATTTAAAAAAAATGGCCTATGATGGATATAGCCTGTGGGCCATACTTCATCATCCCATCTTTACACCAATAAACAATGTACAAAAGTTGTCTACCAATATTTATAAATCAATTAAGAGCACCTTCACCCAACATAAAATTACATGCACAAATGGTCACATGTGCATAGACCGGAACAGAAAAAGTGCAGCATGAAGGCTGTGACTGTGTACAATTCTCAACACCTTTCTGCAAGCTCTTTGAACTCAAACCAACACTCCAATGTCCCAAAATGTCCAAAATGCAGGGTGGGGAGAAATAAATCACCTTAAGAGTCGATTTTTCCCGCTGAAGGACTGAAAACCTAGGGAATGGGAAGTCCCTTCTGTGCCAGGTGTTTGTGGCTGCTGTGTCCATGACAGGCTTGCCTTAGGGTTGCCATGAGTCAGAAATTACTTGACAGCACAAAACAACAACAAAGCTGGGACTAGAAATAAGACAGTATTGATAAATAGAATTGATAAACTATCCTACATCTAAAATAGTCTTAAGCATGGAATAAGAACTGTGTCAAAAAAGAAAATTAAAACAGTTAAAATGTTGAGACAATTGCCAGAATCCAAAGGTACTGTATCTAGTCCAGTTATCCCAATTTCATCCAGGGAAGGCTTGTTGAAGTAAAAATGTCTTTAGAGGAAAACAAAGGGCATTTCTGCCCTACACTGTTATGGTGCTATTATTCCACTTTCAACCTCTTGTGGAATTCTGGGGTTTGTAGTTTACTGAGGCCAAAGAGCTCTTTGGCTGAGAATTCTAAACACCCTTCCTTAAACTGCAAACCCCAGGATTCCATAGGATTTTGAAAGTGGAATAATAGCATTATAACAGTTTTTTTGTGGAAATGGTGAAAGCCACATTGCGGGGTATGCTTGCCATTCAGTGTCAAGGCCTTCCACAGAATAGGAACTAATCATTACAAGTGAGTAGTGTCCAAATGGACCTCAGCCCAAGAGGACCCACCAGGAACACCTAACCTAAGGACCTTAGTGACTAGGCAGAATGTAAGAGAGAACACACTTTCAGATATCTAGGTCTCAAGCCTGGATTATTGGTGGTATAATTGGGGAAATTCTTCAGGGCCCTCAGTAGCTAGGGGCATATAAAATAATTAAAAAGCTGACCATATGTGAATATCAGAAGATGAAGGTACAGAATCTAGATCTCAAGAGATAAAGTGTGATAATGAAGTTACATATGGGCAACACGTGATTGAAGAACATAGAGGCCTAGGTCCAGATTTGGGCCTGTGAAACTTGGACTGACAGCAGCAGACTTCCCCCTCCCTCTGGCTGTCCCTCCAATCTCCCTAAAGGATTATGGAGAACAGGGGTAGTCTGAGGAGCCAGAGGAGTGGGGCAGAGGAGCTTTGAACACTCAGCTGAGACAATTCTGTAAGAGGAGCTTCACTCATGAATCCCAGCATGGTATAGTGATTTGAGTGTTAGACTGTGTGTTGGGAATTAGAGTTTCCCAGGGTGTGAGCCCTACTGGGAAATTCTATGGAAGCTAAAACTGTAGAGATTCAGCCTCCTTTTAGCAAAGTAGCAGAAAAGCCCAAACGTGTATGTGTGGCTTTTCTCATCTGAATCTGACTAAGAAGACAAAACAAACGCAAGCAGTTTCAGGTTACAAACTTAGAAAAGTTTACGAATGGCTTCTACATTTACATATGCATTGGGAAATCTACATCCTGACTAGCTAATGAATAGTAGTAGCTTCGTTCTTAACTCACCATCTTCTGATGGAGATGCAAAGCATGGTCAGAGAGGAGGAAGAGAAGTGAGAAGAGAGAGAGATCTGAGAAGGGATCTCTTTCTTTTATAAGACTGATGACCCAAGCAACAAACCTGGGTCACATGATCTGATCACCTGAACACCAAAGGTATTTATGACCATGCAGTTAAATGACACAAAGGGAAATGGTGAAGCTTTGGCATGCAAAAGAGAAAGGAAACCCTACGCTAGCTATGCCCACTTGCTCTAAGAACAAGATGGGGGGAATTTTTCCAACACTATGACTGAATCCCTACTCAGCCAAGGAAACACACTGGATTACCTTGCTCAAGTCATACTATTTCAGACTCAGAGGAAGGCAATGGCAAACCCTTTCTGAAAAAAATGACTGTGCCTTAGAGTTGCCATCAAGTCCAAGATTACTTGAAGGTATCAAACAATAAGGCAGTGATGTATTTAAGTCTTTTACTCCAAGTCTCAAGTCTCTACCTTCAAGTCTCAAGTCCAATCTCAAGTCCTTGAAGATACTTTCAAGTCAAGTCTCAAGTCAAGTCTGTGAGCCAACTTTATACCCCAACCTATATTCCAGAATTTCTGGACAGAGTCAAATAACGTCAGTGTTAACAATTTAAGCAGAGTTGGCCCTCCACATTTGCGATCTTGCCATCTGCAGCTTCAGAGGTGAGGAATAGGAGCCTTCTTACCTCCCCTTCTTGAAGCTGGAGGCTTCTATGCCAATGGGCATAAAAGAGTCTGCAGCTTTGGAAACAGGGGATAGGATCCTTCTTTCTTCCCATTTCCAAAACTGGAGGATTTTTCAGAAGTAGGGAATAGGATCCTTCTTATTGCCCATTACTGAAGCTTCAAAAGCTGTAAAAGGAAAGATCCTTCTTCCTCAAGTCCACTGTCTAACACACTTATTGTTCTCTGAGAAGTATGTCCTATGCTCTGGGGACAAGTCTTGCCTTCTGCTCTTAGGAAAAGTTTTAAAACACTCCTCCTATATGCAGCAGGGACAGGCTGCCGAACAGACCTCAACGCCACCTCAAGCCCATTGCCTAACCTATTTGCTGTTCCCCTCTGAGAAATGTGCCCACACTATAGGTTTGAGAGAGATTGTCATGTGATCAGAAGACAAAAAGAGATGGAAATGTTTTTCAAAGTAGTCAGGTTTCTGGATGAATTGTTTATGTTTCTGAACCAAGGGTAGCAAGTCAATCACTAAAAAATATACAAATCTCGAGTAGAGTCGAGTCAGTGCGTCTTTGCTGCCAAGTCGAGTCACTGAGGAGACTTAAGTCTGGCTTGAGTCCGAGTCAGTTGACTCAAGTCCACATCACAGCAATAAGGTGTATCTGCCTATTGAGGGGGTGGGATATCTTCCCTTGTCCCTTACATACCCCTAAACCAGGTTCCCCTAGCTCTTTCTAACATTTGTGGGGGTGGGGGTGATGTAGGGGCTGCCATGAAGTAAAAGTGGAGAGGTCCACATCAACCACCGTGGCTGCGTACATCCAAATTGGGATCTACTCCAAAGAAAGAAATAGACAAAGCTTACCTCATCGCTGCATCTTCACATCAGGAAATGTATCCCTTTTTATTTCCATCTTTTGTATAGATGGCAATGATATACTCTGCCCACTGAAAAGCTAGCAATAATTTTAACCTGTAGTTTAATGTGGGATTGTTACAATTTATTCTACCTTTCTATGGCTTCAGAATCAGCTTGATCCAAAAGTATAGCCAGTGATTATATTTACTATCCCCATGCACCAGAAAGTGTTGTCCCTTCATACCTCTAGATTAGCGAGCTGATATGCCATGGACCATTCCTCTTCCAGCCACTGCGGATTACTATTTTGCCTGTCAAGTGTTCCAGGAAATCTTATGTTAGCTTGGATACTAGACTACTCTAAGCACACGTAACAGTGCAGAAAGAAGGATGAGCAAAGGAGAGAGAGGAAACACCTGGATATGAAGAAATGACAGCTGACATTGAAAGCCAAATGTGCATTTTTTTTTTTTTTACTAAAGACGTCTCACAGTGGGCATATTCCATCTTTATCATTCCATATGCAAGCTCCTGCTGATTTCAAAAAGGCTACAGTAGCATTTCTTCTTATATCTTGTTACGCTTTCTTTACTCCTTGAATCTGTATGTATTAAAACAATTTTTATTCCTTTTTAATATACATGTACATACAAATACCCTAAAGGTATCAGATCCCATATGATCTTGGAAGCTAAGCAGGGTCAGCCCTGGTTAATACTTAGATGGGAGACTGCTGTAGGCTATATTTCAGAGGAAGGAAACTGGCAAAACAACCAATGAGTATGCCTTGCCTAAGAAAACACTATGTAATTTATGGGGTAAACATAAGTTGATAGCTAACTTGAAGGCACACACATACCTACACACACACACACACACACACACACCACTGTACAAAGAAATCATTTTCTGTTGGGCATATTTGGTAAAAATACATATAACAAATGAAGATAAAGCTCTGATTTTTTTTAATACAGAAGCTGGTTGATATTGAAAGAGTCAGTAAAATAGTATAAAGATCTCCATCTTAAAAGGTGTAAAAATAGAATTACCCTTTCACCTTTTCATTAATTTAGTTTGTGCAGATGGGAAAAAAAGAACGATCCGATCTGAAAAAATAGTAATATATCTAGTAAAAATCACAGAATTCTAGGGATATACTTGTCATGTGCCTCTTGAGCACCTCCCTGATCTGTGAAATGGCCCAAACTGTTTGGTCCTCCTATCTTCATAGACTGAACAAACTGTCAAGACATTACTGTGTGATACAACACAAGAACTTCAGGAGAGCCTTCCTGCATCAGATTAAAGACATCTGTCCCATCATTATGTTCACACCATGCTCAACCAGTTGCCCTTTCGATAGCCACAAGCACCATGGACACAATACCACCCCCTTCTGTTCCCCAACAACTGAAAAACAGAATCACACTGCTTCTGATGCTGGAGGGAATCTATATTTATCATGATGCTAAGCCACTGACAGGCCCACCTTCAATGAATTTGTCCAATTCTTCTTTAAAGCCTTCCAAACTGGAAGAAAATCCCATAGTTTAACTATGTACTGTGAGAAGAAGTACTTCCTTTTATTGATCCTGAATCTCTTACTGTTTGTTTTCAGTGAATCCTAGAATGAGACAGTTGGAAGAGACTACAAGGGTCATCCAGTCCAACCTCCTGCCATGCAGAAATACACAACCAAAGCATTCCCAACAGATGGCCATCCAACCTCCCTTTAAGAACCTCCACGGCAGGAGACTCCATTACACTCTGAGGCAGCAGATTCCACTGTTGAACTGCTCTTACCATTAGGAAGTTCTTCTTAAAGGTTAGGTGGAATCTCTTTTCCTTTAGTTTGAAGCCATTGCTCCATGTCCTAGCCTCTGGAGCAGCAGAAAAAAAATGTTTACTCCATCTTCCATATGACGTCCTTTCTAATATTTATGTCACCTCTTAACTTTCTTTTCTCTAGGCTAAACATACCCAGCTCCCTATGCCATTCCTCATAGGGGATGGTTTCCAGACCTTTTACCATTTCGGTTGCCCTTCTCTGGTCATGTTCCTGCTTGCTGATATCCTTCATGAACTGTGGTGGCTAGAATTGAATGCAGTATTCAGGTAGGGTCTGACCAAAGCAGAATGGAGTGGTACTGTTGCCTCCCTTTTTAAGCTGCTGCATCATACATGCATTCATGTTCAGCTTCTGATCTTCTAAGATTCCTAGATCCCTTTCACATGTACTGTGGTCAAGCCAGGTGTCACCCATCCTATATTTGTGCATTTCATTTTTTTCTGCCTAAGTGTACTACCTTACATTTCCCCCTGTTGAAAATCATTTTGTTAGTTTTGGTCCAGTTCTCTAGTCTGCTAAGGTCATTTTCAGTTCTGATACTGTTCTTTAGAGTATTAACTACCCTAACCAATCTGATGTCATGTGCACATTTGATAAGCATGCCATTAAATTCTAATATATCTATATTTCCTTATCTTGATTATTGTAGAGACTCTATCATGTATTCCCTTCATCTGCCCTTTTTCCTATCATAAAAATCCCCAGACATTGTAACCTTTATTCATAGGAGAGTTGCTTCTGCCAGTTGATCATTTTGCTTATCTTCTTCTGCATGCTTTTTTTTGCTGAGCAATACCTTTCTTTCAAAAATGGTGTCTAGAACTGTACATTGCATTTCAACTGAAGATGTATAATAGATTTATATAAGGGCAATAAATGAAAAAAGGGGGCAACACAATGAATCTTTACACTGTATTTTACAGGTTGATTGCTCCTGGTGACGCTAATTCAGTCTTCCCCAAGTGATGTCCTATCATTCCTGAACATTGCCTTGCCAGTTGAGGCTAATGGGAATTTAGTCCAAAATGTCTGGTAGATCTAGGTCAGGGAAGAATACTTTAAATCTACAAACGGCTGGCTGCTCATAATACCAGAGCAGGAGTGGAGCAGGACTCCATATAGAAAGACATCTGTATACAGTCAGCCCTCCACGTTTGTGGGTTTCACTTTTCAGGATCTGATTGTTCACAGATTAATTATAAAAATGCCGTATGTCATTTTTAATAGGGACTGCAAGCCTTGTGAGACTTCGAAACTGTGAACGAGGCACGTAAGTCTCTATTTAAAATAGAGTGGGACAGCAGTAGGGGTGGCAGTAAACCCCACTAGCCACCCACTTCCGTCTTGTGAAGGAACCCTGATGACTCAAAGGTATCCATGGTGGGTTGAATCTGGTGATCATACTTTTTTGTGTATGTTAAATGTGGTTTGGGAGGCCCTAGAGTTATTCACAGTTTTTTCACTTTCATGGGGATCCTGTGCCCCTAACCTTAGTGAATGTGGAGGGATGACTGTATATGGTTACTGACATGATTTTGATTTTCACTCAACTTATCAGATTTAAATGATTCAGAATGAAGAGAAACAAACAAAACAAAATGCATCTCAATGCTACAAGCCAACCTGATTCCAGTTTCCATTCTGGCAAAGTTTCCCATTAAAAATATACAACAGGTAAGCCATTATATAGTTGATACCATTTGATTATAACATCACACCCAATCTTCTGTCTTTCTAAACTGGGTCATATTCCCCTTAATTTACTGGGTAACAAAATGCCAGCACTACATTATCTGTTTGGTTGATTTCCAGTTAACAACTAGCCATAAATAGGATACAATCTAAATATTTGACATCTATGCTTCAAGAGGTATGCAATTCTGGGTCTTTCTCTTTCCTTTCCCATTTGAGTTTCTGATCATCTACCTGTGGCACTCAGAGGAAGGAAGTTTGCACACTGAAGCTAAAATTCTATTCCCACTGAGTTAAAAAAAGAAATTCTTAATAATTTCAATGGGATTAGGATCGAGCCTGCTTTGCTGTGAAAATGAGTAACTTTGAAGAAGACTCAAATTTCTTGCTTCCACTGTGCTATAGTGTAGGAAAACAAACAGTGCCAATTTATTTGAAATGTTTCTCACAGCTGTGCCAGAATCCTGACCCAGAGAGCATCTATTGTGACACAGACTTACATGTCTATCCCTCTGTCTATTGTGGAGTGTCCTTTGGCTTCCTTCCTGATGCAAATGCTGCTCCATTCAAGGCATCCTTCCTGAGTTCTCCTGATGCTAATGCCTCTTTACACTCACTGCCATGTCATCCAGCTCCTGCTGTGACTCCTGCAGAGAGGTGTCATGGCTGCCTAAAATGGCATTTTGATGCTTTATTTACTATTACTTGCTGACTGGTTGCTCCCTAAAATCCCATCTGTATGTAAGATTCTTATCCCACACACTATTTGCTGTCAGTCTTTCCTCCCCCTCATTTCTATACAGCTGAATGGGAAATCATTAGAAAAATACTTCCTCAGGAGGGGAGGGAATCATTAATATAGTTTTGCAACACATAATTAGCATTTATTGAAGTGTGGCTCTGTAGGAAAGGGAAACCAAATATGCAGTAACAAAACGAACTGTAGAGGGCAGTACTTAATGGCAGAATGAGATACAGTATTTCATTTTTAACTGAAGGATGTATCTGCATTTAGAAATGGAATATCTTATCGAGCTGTTTTTTAAAAAGAAATTACAGTAACAGCATACTTCGCTGAGTGTGGTTAGAGCATACACATTTCTATGGTTTATGGTGAGAACTTCCGTACTGCTGAAATGGCACCAAAGAAATGAAGCCATCTCCTTCTTTCTGGTTCTTCCTTGCACATGTGTCAAATTCCAGCCCAGGCAACTTTTGACTGTCTTGTCCTATCTGTTTCAATAAGACTTTGGGACTCAGGTTTGTCAGCAAGATTGGGATAGGAAAGGGTAGATATCTAATTAGGTAGACTGCACACACGATCTCAGTTCAAATATTTCCCTTAGACCGTGTGTCCATTATTGCTGTGGAAATTTCTTAAAGACATAACATACAACATCATGTCAGATCTCTGCAGAAGCATTCAAATGTTGCCCACCTGTGATCACAGTTTATAATAATGAACATGCGTGTATAATATCTCTGTCACAACTCCAAAACTGTGAAATCTAGAGACGTGAAACTTGTTGTGCACACTCAGGGGACCTTGAGGGTGTGCATCACAGAATTACTTTGTTTTAAAATGGATTAATTAATTTTAATCCATTAAAATATGACTCTAGCCTACATTTGGTGACATTGAATCATTAATCCATTTGGTGGCAGGCACCAGCCTTCTAAGAACACACTCATGAGCACTGAGGTTTGGTACAAATGCATGCAGTTGGTTTCAGAGGGGACAGCAACAATGAAGAAAAAGAATTTGGGAAGGGGAAAGAAGAGAGTCAAGAAGGAAGGAAAACATATGAGGCAGGGGACTAAAGCAAAGCTGGTATTAACTGAAAAAGTAGTTGTGTGAAGAAATAGTACTAGGATGTCTCTGAATTTAAGTGAAACTGGTGCTTTTGCTATAAATCCCCATCCAATTTTAAGTCAGGCTATTTGAAAGACTGCATCCACACCAAGAAACCTGCCAAATTTTTAAGATGTTTGAGGAGTGAGATTTTCTCTTGCCTCCATAGGTACAAGAGACTTAGCTGATGGGGACGTAAAAGAAGTCCCACTTAAAGGCTGCTCCCAGGTTTCTCTCTGAGGGAAGCTAACTGGACTCCCTCTCTGTTATCCTTTCTCATCAGGCAAAGAAGTTTCAGTTAGATAGGCCCTTTGGCATGTCAGGTGGTCTGTTATTGAAAGAGTTATTACTAGGTTTGGTGCTATGTTTTTGTTTTATTGTTGTGTTTCAAATTGCACTTTAATTGATCTGTTTTTTAAAAGTTATGCTTAACTATCATCCAAACAGATGGTACATTTTGGTACCCCAGAATACTATTTTTCTTGCAGTGTTCATACACAAGTAAACCTATGCAATAGACATTTGTCATCCTGAAGAATTTTAAACAGTGTCCCCAAGTTTCAACCACCAGGAGCTTTTAGGGGCAAAAAACAACCAGGACAAAAATTGTGCCCAGAAATTTGATGAAATTTGCCATTGTGGTATTTCTTTGTCCTACACAAGATAATGTGTTGGGACAGGGCTCTTTCATGCTATGTTGTCACCTTCTATGCCCTTAAGAAGGACAGCTTCTTCTGAGAAACAGGCAAATGACCAGACGTTTCTTGGTTCAAAGGCTAGAGGCCAGATTTATTGAGTACAAAAGTATGAAAGTATAAAAATATATAAATCTGCTGCAGCAGGGTGCCGGAGGTTCGGGACAAAGGCCAGAGGCTTGGCAAGGCCTTTTTATCCAGGTAAACAGCATACACACCCACTGCGGCATTTTCCCACCAATTGCAGACCACCCGCCCCGTATTAGATAATGTCCAGAAACTTCCATCCATATAAGGAAAGGTCCAGAGAGGCAGGTAATATGAGGTTTCCTCCAATTACAAACTACCTTCCAAATAAGGCAATGTCCAGGGAGAGATGCTACAGGTGAGGTAGAGTCATGAGTCCGCAGACGGGAGGGACTAGAACTCCTGTGTATGTGACTACCTCCTAGCTTGTAATGGAGGTTGTCTTTCCTTCACTCACAATGTTGTCATTGAAAGGTAGTATAAAGAAGCTGGTTTTAATGCCTGCATAAGAAATAGCCTCTGCCTGTGCTCAAAGATGAGAGGGCAGCAAGTACCCCCTCACTTGATCTTTTCCAGAAAGGACCAACCAGAGATACTGAAGTTAAGAAAGGCAGGGACATAAGGCAGGGTACAGACATCCACAGAAAATTTGCTGTCGAGTATCCAGAAAGATAATTTGGGAAAGAATTCAAAGAAACAGTGCTAGACACCTTTGAACTGATTCTTATAGAAAGCACTGTTTACCATATAAGTCATGAAATGGATAGAAAAGTACAGTGTGCCTTTAGGACATGTAACCAGAGGAATCTTATAAAAGACAAGGTGTAGGAGCTCTATGACATCACTGAAATGAAAACATACATTGGCCTATTGCTCCTGGGAGGGCTATATCTCAGACATATCAGAGTGCTTCTGCTTCAGAATAATGAACCCAAAGGATTTTGTGGATGCACAAAGTACTTGAGGTTTGACAACAGGAAAAGAGGAGTGATGTCTAGAGTCTGCTTTTCAGGATTTGTGGACGATGTTTATTGAGCAGCTTTAAACACGATTCACGCCAGGTTGGATCTAATCATTGTTGAACAGCTGGTTGAATTCAGAGGTAAATGTACATTTCACTAGCATATACTAAGTAAAGCAAGGAAAATGTAGAACAGCATTTGTGCTGATGACATTCTGTTCTCTGAAGGGGATCTATTTAGGTGGACAGGCACTTGGTATATCAAGGGAAGCCCAGCTGGTTACAGTGTCCTGACAACACTAGCTGAATGATATTTTCATGCTAGATGAAACGTAGTGAAAGACAATTTTTCTCACCAACTTAGAAGCAACAGAAAAGCCACTATCCAAACACCCAAATGTACTTTTCACGGAATCAACCATGCAGGCAATTTCCTCCAGTTATTGCTGCAGTGTGGCAGCAGATAAAACCAGCATGTAGTGCACCTTACATGGGGAATTTGTTTGCAAGGACCATATACCCTACAAGCGATACACCTCCCTTCCTGTAGCGTGGATGGCATAAAGAATGCCTTTCAATCGTCGGATTTTACTATGTTATTGCGACAGAAAATTACTTGAGGATACCATTAACCCAGTAATGCCGGTAAACAAAACCAGCGAAACAACTGTTTTCCTTTAGAGTTTTACCCATTTCCTAATTTGGAGGGTTCTCAAGAGTTTTTTTCCCCTTAAGTTGGAAATAATAATGGAAGCATTTTTTAAAAAATCAGAAATTATCCTGGTTTTTTATATAAATATGCATGGGGGGGGTAGAAAAAGAGGTCTGTCTCATGCGAACACACATTCTCTGTGTCTGAATGATGCAATTTATCTTCCTCCCACCAATCTCTGTGTACCTCCCCACAGAAAACCCCACTTTTCTTTTTTCTTTCAACTTTATGCATTCCAACAGTCCCTTCGACCTTTTTCTTGTATTGCCGTTGCTTAAACTACATTCTTTTAGAACCCTTTGACGATCTATTGCAAACCAGACGCAGATCTCCCAGCTGATCTACAGTTCTTGCCTGTTCCTCCCTGCCCTACTCTGCTACCTAGACTAGCCAGTTATAGCGCTATGATTCCACTTGCAACATCCTATGGAATCCTGGGGTTTGCAGTTTCGGGAGGGGCCGGAGGCCCCTCCCGAAACTGCAAACCCCAGGATTCCATAGGATGTTGCAAGTGGAATCATAGCGCTATAACAGGCTAGTGCGGAAAGCAGGGCAGATCCCCGGTAATCGCAGAGCGCGCTCCACAGGAGTCATCCGACTCCACCGCCCCCCCCCCGCCGTTTTCTCAAAAGAGGAAGCCATTTTCCGCCCGGGACTCCCTTCTCTAGCGGGCGCTCTATCGTGTCTTACCCCCTCCCGCCATTTTCTCCTCCCTCCCGGCGAAAGTAGGGCCTCCCCCTTTTTTGGTCCGGCGCCGCGGCCCGTTGCTAAGTG
Organism: Cyclura pinguis; assembly: GCA_030412105.1. Lineage (NCBI taxonomy): Eukaryota > Metazoa > Chordata > Lepidosauria > Squamata > Iguanidae > Cyclura > Cyclura pinguis. Next base: position 345,391,749 of record CM059599.1, read on the forward strand.
ACGGGGCGCGCGTCCCCCCTCCCTTCCAGCGGCTGGCCCGTCGGAGGAGCGGTCGGCGGCCTCTGAGGGGCGGAAAGAGCGCGCAGCCGGACAGAGCTGGGCTCGTTCGGGCGACGGCGACAGCGGTTCTGTCGCTTGGAGCCTGCGTGGCGGAGGGGGTCGCCTCTGCCTTGGGGCGGGTGGACGTCTTGAGGGACGACAGTGGCGAGGGCGGCGGTGCGACCGAGGAGGGCGAGAGGCGAGTCCCTCTTTCGTGTCACTCCGAGTGTAAACAGGGTCGAGCTGCTGAGGATCAGTTTGAAAAGGGGCGATTAGCCCGCCGACCCGAGAATCGCGTCAGATAACTTTGGCTGGGAGGGAGGTCGAGTGGGGTGTCTTGTTGGACGGGCGTTTCGTGGCAGGCCGTAGCAGCGGCCCTGAGTAGTAAATCCAGATCAGTCCCAAGTGGCCTGGTTACGTTATTCCTATTCTTTTTTTTCCCCCTGACCTTAAAAGGCTGCAAGGTAGAAGTCCAATAACAGAAGGTTTTCCCATGGCCGTTTCCGCACTAGACTGTTATAGTGCTATTATTCCGCTTCCAGCATGGTTTGCAGTTTAGGGAGAGGCCTTTAGACTTCTCAGCCAGAGAGCTCTTTGGCCTCAGGAAACTACAAACCCCGGAATTCAAGAGGATGTTGAAAGTGGTCTACTAGCACTACAACAGTGTAGGGCAGAAATGGCCCATGATCGAAAATCACCTTTCAGGAAATAGATCTTCCCTTCTTGACTTGATGCTGTTAAAGGCACAGGGTTTTGGTACTCTACCCAAAGGTGGAAACTAGTTAGAATTTCAGTAATGTTCAATCCATTAATAGGTTATGTGGACAGATACAACTTTTGGTAGATCAAAAAGATATTCCCCATTGGTTACACAGTAATAGGGCAGGTATAGGTATATCTGCCTCTCTATCTGCACTATATTTGTCTACCTGTCTTCCTATAGATATATGTACTTTATAAATACAAGTACTTTTATGTACTACCTCTGGTACAGGGTTGGATTACTCCATCCTTTCAATTCTATGATTCTATGATACTTGTAAAAAAACTGCAGATGGCAAATAAAATCCTTACCAGCTTTCTTGTCTTGGACAGCACGCACTTTTATTAGCTAAAGGCAAACATAATATGTCTACTGTCATTACGCTGAGAGAATCGGTGTGATGTAGTTTGGATATTAAACTAGGATCCTAGAGACGAAAGTTTGAATCCTCATTCAGCCATGGAAACCCATTGGGTGACTATGGGAAAATCACACCCTCTCAGCCTCAGAGAAAGGCAATGGCAAAAACCCCTCTGAACAAATCTTGCCAAGAAAACCCAAGAAAACCTTGGTGTTTCTGTAAGTCAGAAATGTGTCAGATGTTCCTGCAGTTACTGCACTGAGAGCCAGTGTGGTTTGAGGGTTGGGCTAAGACACTGGGAGACCAGGGTCCAGAGCCTCATTCAGCCATGGAAACCCACTGGGTGACCTTGGGTGAGTCACGGTCAACCTCAGAGGAAGGCAAAGGCAAACCCCCTCTGAAAAAATTGAATCGAGAAAACCCTATGATAGGTTCATCTTAGAGTTGCCATAAGTCAGAAATGACATGAAGGCAGACAACAACAACAAATTATTGCATATATTAGCCCTCTGCATTTGCGGGTTTCACTTTGTGGATTTGATTATTTACAGATTTTTTGCTGTCATCTCTGCTGCCTCCCTATGCCATTTTTAATAGGGACTATAAACCTCATGAGACTGAGAAACTGCAAACGAGGCTAGTAAGTGCCTATTGAAAATGGTGTGAGGCAGCAGTGCAGGTGGCAGTAAGCCCTGCCAGCCACCCATTTCTGCCTTGTGAAGGAATCCTGATGCCTCAAAGGAATCCATGGTGGGTTGAATATGGTGATCATATTTTTTGAGTGTTAAATGTGGTTTGAGGGGACCTAGAATTATTCACAGTTTTTCCACTTTCCCTAATGAATGTGAAGGGATGGCTGCGTGTATGTATGTATCTATGTATGTATATGTGTGTGTGTGTGTGTGTGTGTGTATTTGTTTTAGTGTAAAAAATACTATCCTTGTTTTTTTAAATAAAAGAGCACTTTGCATATTTATGAATGCTATGTCAGTCAGTTTGCTAGTTTGCTTGATAGATGTATCTCAGATATACTAACTGTGGAATGGAATTATTAAACCTCAGAGGTGGTGGGGCTGTGCTTGCTCATACTCTTTTTCACTGGAATCTGTTCAAATTTGGGTTTTTTTCCTGATGTTCCTTTCAAAGGATTCCTTCGAAAGACATTGAGAGGTCTATCTCTACAAGTTTATGTTGTTCTATGCCTTCAAGTTGTTTCTGACTTATGGCAATCCTAAGGTGAACTTATCACAGGGCTTTCTGGCATTGAGTGTGTTTGATGCGCCAAAGGTCACCCAGTGGGTTTCCATGGCAGAGCAAGGAATTGAACCCTGCTTTCCAGGGTTGTAGTTCAATGCTCAAATGCTACACCATTTTGACTTACAAGTTTATAAGTGATTGTAAATATGCTAAATTACAAAGTGATGGCTCTCCATCACATAATCAGCCTTATACATATAAACAAAATTCTATGTTTCTTTTCCCCAAGGTTTAAACAAATGGCTAGAAAACATGAGCATTTTGGATTAACATATTTGGAAGAACTAATGATACTGAAGGAGCGTGAGAATATATGCAAAGAATCTCGGCAAAAGTTTCTGAAGTTTAAACAAGAAACAGCTGCTCCTGACACAGATCGGACTAAACCTATAGTGGAAGTGACACCACCGGAGGAATCATTTGAGATACAACGACATTCTCACCAAACATCAAGGAGCCCACCTCTGCTTCCTGAATATCAACATCTTCCTTATGAAGTGGATACTTCTAAAACCCTAAAAAAAGTAAGGATCTCCCCTGAGGTAATAGAGAAGGAAAAACAAACAGAAGATGTCACAACTCATCAAAAGAAGCCTGCAAAGAAAGAAGTCAGTGTGGAGAAAAAACAGAGACCTGACTCTGGAAAGGCAGTCTTAGAATGCAAAAGTGACAGTCAAGAATATGGTGAAAAAATGCCAGTAGCAATAGCCTCTATAGTAGGTACCAGCAAGCAACTCAATATATTAAAGAAACCGGAGCCCCCACCAAAACCCAAATATCCACAGGTTGTTCGTCCAAAACTACAGTTCAGATCTCCCAGCCTTCTACAGAAAGACAGCTCTTATACTGAACAACCAGAGAAAAAAAAGATATTATATGAACACACCATCACAGTACCCAGTGCTCTCACTGGAGAAGTTGACTCATTTTCTGTTGTTTCCTTTTTGAGTGAAAAGTCTTCTAAAATTGGTAAGGAAGCATCAAAACAAGGTTTATTAAGTTCACTGTTAGCATTAGACAAACCATATAGTAAAAAAAGCAGTAGGTCATCTGGTGTGAAGTCTGCTCTAGATTCTACAGAAGAAGCTCTTGGTGATAGTAGATCAAAAGTACATGTGAGGCATTTCTCACGGAGTAAGTCACAAATACGTGCTTCTGTTCAGAAGATGTCTTCGGCATCTGGAATTGTTCAACGGTCTATTGATGAAATAATTGCGTCCCTGAAGTCTACTGCTCCAACTGAGTCAGACCTGAGGATCAAAGAACTCATAGAAAGCATTCTTGGCCAGGACTACAACATTAAAATAGATGTAAGTAAAGTAGAACAAACTGAACTTTGTTGGTTGAAGTGGTTAAATTGAAATGGTCAAAATATTTTTTAAAATAAAAATTACATTTCTGCCACCCCCAAAACTACAGTGTCTTACTATACAGTTCTCTCTCCACATTCGCAGGTTTCACTTTTGCTAATTTGATTATTTGCAGGGTGCCCACTTGCCTCTCAATTCTCCCCCTCCCACTCCACCCACCCTGCTTGCTCCTCCCATTCTCCCTGCCCCCAGTGCAGGCATGCCCAGTGCCAGTGGCAGGAAGGTTCAGGGAGGGCAATCATCAATTCCCCACGCTCCTCCCGTCTCCCCCGCTGCCACTGCAGGTGTGGGTGCCAGGAAGGCCTGAGGAAGGCAATCACCAATTCCCCACGCTCCTCCCGCAGCCGCTGCCCTCGCCACCGCTGCAAGTGCTTATGGTGCCTGTGCGGGCGGCAGGAAGGTCCGGGGAGGGCGATTGCCAATTTCTCACACTCCTCCTGCTGCCACCACCATGGGTGCGGGTGTGCCCACATGGACAGCAGGAAGGCCCAGGGAGGGTGATCACCAATTCCCCGCACTCCTCCTGCCACTACTGCAGGTGTGGGCATGCCCACACGGGCAGCAGGAAAGACCAGGAAGGGTGATCGCCAGTTCCCTGTGCTCCTCCCACCGCCCCCATCCCCACCGTGGGTGTGGGAGTGCTGGCGGGGGGGGGCAAGAAGGTCCAGGGAGGGCGATCGCCAATTCCCCATGCTCCTCCCACCATCCGTGCCGCTGCCGCTGCGGTTGTGGCTGCACCCTGCACCAGTGGCAGGAAGGTCCAGGGAAGGCGATCATGAGTTCCCTGCATTCCTCCTGCCACCGCAGCCAGTGCGGGTGCGCTTCTTGCGGATGGCAGGAAGGAGCAGGGAAGGCGATTGCCTGTTCCCTGCCTCCCTGCCCCCCGCCTGGGTGAGTGCACCTGCCTGTAGGGAGGGCACCCTATTCACAATTATTTGACATTCACGAGGAATTTGTGTCCCTATCCTTTACGAATGTGGAGAGCCTACAGTACAGGCATTTGGATAAAAAGCAACTTTGATCAGCTCCTTTTTATCAATCCGCTATCTTTTAATCACAAAATTTAGCAAATTTAAATGCACTCTTTACAGAAATGTTTTATATGGTTACGTAGCTGTATTAGCTGAAGTACTTCATAAGTACCAAAGCTGTTATTGTTGTATGCAACAATGTATTATTTATTTACATCTGGTTTCATTCTTAAGGCTCAAGACAGAGTAAGATAACTATAAGTAGAATTCAACATTAGCCTCTTATGCTGTTTCTGAAATAGTTCCAGGCTAGGCTTCTAGGGAAGCGAGTTTCATGCATGCAAAATGTTTTAATCAGTAGACTGTGGAACCCCCTTCCACAACAGGCAAGGCTGGCCCTTTTGCTGCTCTTCTTCTTGTAGGTAAAGACCTTATTATTTAAGTAAGCCCTTGAAGAATAAGAGGTTGTGTAGAATACTCTTTTAATGGTGTGTGTGTGTGCTGTACTTTTATTATTATTGTTATGTTTTAAATATGTTTTTATACTGTCAGTAGTGTTTTGATAAGATAGTTTACTGCGTTATTTTTAAACTTTTTATCATCATTTTTGTAGCCATAGTTTGTTTTAATCATGTTGAGAGAAAAATATTCTATAGCTATTCTGTGATTTGGAAGGTTGTGGAGGCCTAATTGCACCACTTTTTTGATATATTAGTGATGGTGTATACAAGAAGGGCATATAGAAACATGCTGGAACCTCCTCCACTTGAAAGTATCCCTTTGGCTGGACACAAACGGAAAGAACAGACAAAGATAACTCAGTTCTGCTCTCCAGGTGTGGAGGAGCGGAGAAAGGATCAGCTATTAAAAAACAACTCATTAGCTTCAAACCCTCAGACTGACTTGCCATTTTTCAAGCAAGAGCAATTGCACAAACTTAAGAGGAATACAAAGGAAGATTCTCCTGCCCTGAATCTGGCAGTAGAAATTGCCCTTGCTGAGACTAGGCTACTAAAGGAATGTCCACAAACTGGTGAGATTGATAGAGAGCAGAGGGAATTAAAGCTAAAACAAGCCTTGGAGCTAGGTGGACACATGGAAGGGGCAAGCTTGGAAAAGCCACATAGTAATAGCGAACTAATTACTGGAGACACCACATGGATTGAAGAAAGGCTTTGCTCCCTGTCCAAAGATATACAGTATATTAAATCCTTCTTAAATGATTGTAATGAGCTCTTGACTCTGTTTGTGAAGGTCTGCAAAATATTGAATATAGACAAGCAAGTGGATAAGGCTTTAAATGGTGGTAAGCAGCAACCAATTAAACCAGGTAACTCCTATTTATCTGCTAAATCAAAAAGGAATCATTCTAAGAAAAAAGTGAATAAGAAGACTGTGAACAATTTGAAGAAAAGTAAAGATATAAAGAATGTAAAACAATTGAAGCATGCTTCTAAGATGAATTTTGAGAAGCTCTTTGATTTGCTAGCCAAGGAGATAAAATCAGAGATAAAGTTACCCAAGGAAATAAATACAAAGTCTAATGACAACAGCTGCATCAGCACCAAGCCAACAACGTGTGCATACTAACACCCCAACCTGTAAGCCAACTGTACAAACTTTCTGCTGCTCCAAAGGAATTAAGAGGAGATGATGCCAGTCAGGTAGCTCTTCCCAGAGATCCGCTCCAGAACCTGGGTCCTCCAGACCCTTGGTCAGTGACAGCACTTACAGAAAAAGAAGTACAGAAGGGAAACACCAAGGACATCAATTGCAAATTTGTGTTGTCTCATCAAAAACTGGTATTTCTGAACTATCCTAAACCTGCAGGGATTCTATCTCAGTATGAACGCAAAGCTCATTTTGTAAAGTTACCAAGTAAGTCCTCCATTAATTTTTGCACTATCAGGGATATAATACAAATAGAGAATCTGTTTTTTAATTATGTATGTGCTCGTACAGTGGTCACATTTAAAAACTGGTCAATGGCTAGCTGGCTATTAGAAAACAAGGATGAACTAGCACATCTTGGCTTAATTGTGACAATACTGAAAATCGAGCACCACCTCTGCACTTAAAGGGAGGTAACTTTAGTCATGCTGTTCAACAAACAAAACCCTGTGAAAACCTGACTGACTTGACCAGTGAAGGTCTGACACTGTAAAACCCAGTTTAGCTGACACTATAGGGGGAAAACAGAAAAACTTCAGCTGAGTCAGAGTTTAAATTGTGTTTCTGCCAAGTTAGAGCCTGCATGTTGTGATGAGGAAGTAGATCTTTTGAACTCATTCTCTGCTCTTCCACTTGAGGAACAAAATAATATTTTAAAATGATTAGACAACTTGAGAACAACTCTATTAAGCAAACTGTCCTCAAATACACACCAGTTAACTGTGGCAGAAGAGTTTATAAAAGCAGAATCTCTATATCCAACTAAGGAGATAGTGAACAAGCAAGAAGGAATACATGCTTCAATCCATCAGGGAGGAAAGCAAATAAATTCCTTGGCTACAAGACCTGAAGGCTGTACTACTTGGACTGATATACCTGTGCAGCATGACCTGAGGTCAACAACTCTAAAGACAAGACCCTCCTCATGGATTGATATGCGATACCTAGAGGACCACGAACTAGGACAGACAACAGGACACGGTGACCCTGTATATCAGCCATAGAAGGAGATTGTGCCAATAATTTCAAACGTTAGTAGACCTGCCCATCAGCTGGATTTGATTGAAAGCTTGGATAAGGAGTCCCATTCATCTGGACTATTACCCCATGAGATTCCATCACCTTTTGCAAGATCACATACTCAATTTGTGTGTGATAACATATCTGCCTGACAACGAAAGGGTCAGAGTAAGATTTCTTTCCTAACTTGGAATCTGGCAGGATGGACTGCGTCTACCCGTGACCCCAATTTTATTACCTTCTTATCTTGCTTTGATATTCTTTTGATACAGGAAACTTGGTTTATGGGAGAGTTATCATTAAATGGGTTTCATTCTTTCTCCCTAAAGGCAGTTGTAGGGTCCAGGTATGGTAGACCCCTAGGAGGATTAGGAATTTTGGTTTCCACAACCTTACGAGTTTCTATAATACCACTCTCTTCATTTGAATCACATGCTATGGCTGTTAAGATTCAATTTAAATCTATCAGTTTATTGATTATCAATGTTTACATGCCTCCACTGAGACAGAAGAATCAAATTAAAGCACTGTGGGCAGAACTTGAGTCATATGTGGCTGATCTCTCTACTAAGTACCCTGATGGATCTGTGATATTGGGAGGTGACCTGAATGCTAGATTGGGCCCTAATGGCAGCACTTTATATTTGCAGTTTAATTTTCCACCTCCACATTTAGAAGAAGATGTAGTCCTACTGACACACCACTCTAAAGACCAGAAAGCCAACTATGCAGGCTTGTGTTTGACATTAATGACTTTCAGATTAAATCTCCACATACTAAGTGGTGCTATGGATAAAGATCACCCAGCTAGTTTCACCTACCTCTCTGGAACCAGAATGAGTGCAATTGACTATATAATTGTCTCTAGGGACCTTCTTATATATGTAAAGGACTTAGAAGTCATCCCAAGGTTTGACAGTGATCACCTCCCAATAACTCTGCAGCTAATTAACTTTGCACAAGAGCCTCATGTTAAAGACTTTCACTTAATTGATATTACCCTTGATGAAAGAACCCATCGCAGACCTAGACGGTGCCCACAGTTAAATAATGTGATAACTGATTCTTTGTCCACCATCACTTTCAGAGTCTTCAACTTGCGATCCTTTCCGCAGAGTTCCCTGAGGTGCTCCTTAATAATTATAACATACTGATTCAGGAGTTACACCAGTTACTTTTATATTATGGTAGCACTCAATCAAGACCAAATAGATTTTACTCCAAATTGTGGTTTGATAAAGATTGTGTCAAAGCAATAAATAAATAAATAAATAAAAATTGCTACTTATCAGCCACATTTAGTTAGTACATCATCATTCACCGCATCAGAGCTGCTTCAGAAAAAAAGACAGTATAAACTATTATTGGCACATAAAAAGAAAGAAGCTATGAAGAGCAACTAGTTCCTCCTTACTCAAGCCGTTAAATCTAATGAGCCATCCCTCTTTTGGCATATCACTTCAGGTATGCAAAGCAGAGCTTTAAACAGGATAGAATGTTCAATCACTCCCAGTATTTGAGAAGTGTGCTTTCAAGATCTGTATTCAGACTCCAGTGTGAGAAAAGAAGATTGCATTCAGTCTATTGAGACCTTTCCACCATGGCCTCCTGTGACAGTGTCTGAAATAAACGGTCTTGCAGCTCAATTATGAACAGAGAAAGCCCCACCAGAGGACTTGATTCCACCAGAAGTCATTAAAAACAACTTGGAGTTCTGGGCTCCTCTCCTGGCTTCCCTTTTCACCTGTATTGACTGCTATGGATGTGTTCCTTCAGACTGGGGACTGGCAGTCATTGTGCCCATCTTTAAAAAGGGGTCAAAGGACGATCCAGCAAATTACAGACCAGTTAGTCTGCTTAATACAATTAGTAAGCTGTATGCAAGGCATCTACATAGGAAATTCTTGGATTGGCTGGAACAAGAGAATATTTTAGCAGATGAACAAGCTGGTTTTAGGGAAAGCCGATCGATTATCGATGAATGGTTAGTTTTGCAACACCTGATTGGGAAATACTCCTCTGGTAATATTACTGCCTTGTATGCTGCTTTTACTGATTTCAAAGGAGCAATTGATTCCATTTCATGCTCCATATTATGGGAAAAATTGGTGGTATCTTCAATTGATAGGAGATTACTCCACCTAATACGAATACTACATGAAGGAGCCTCCCTTAAAGTACGATGTACCTTACAGGGTCATCTTACTACAGCAATTAAAACAGAGAAGGGAGTAAAGCACGGCTGTGTCTTGGCTCCACTTTTGTTTAATTTTTATATTAATTCGATGGTGGATCATTTTCATCATACCAACTTCCACCCTCCAAAGTTAGCTGGAACAACCATCCCCATACTGCTTTATGCAGATGACGCAGCCATCCTTTCAAGAACATCTATTGGCCTTAAAAGAGCTCTGAGAGAATTGTCCCAGTTTTACAAAGAAAATCATTTAGTGCCTAACTATCAAAAAACTAAAATCATGTCATTTGCCAAACATCCTAGGCAGCTCTCCTGGCATGTAGACTCCCATAAGATTGAACAGGTTTCCCGTTTCAAATACTTGGGTGCAGTCTTTCATTCCTCAGGAAGGAGGAAAGTACATGGGGACTACGTTGTTAGCAATGCCCACAGGAGCTCAATGGCTATTCAAACATTCTTCAGAACGAAAGGTGGATATTATGTCGCAAGAGCTTTAAAATTATTTGAGGCAAAATCAATAGCCCAACTTTTATATGGAGCCCAATTAGGCCCTTTCCCTAATAGTGCCGTTTTGGAGCACATCCAATCTAAGTTTCTGAGATCAGTCTTTCAAGTCCTAAAATGCATCTCCAATGCCACTCTACGGTTAGAGGCAGGTTTCTTGAGCATAGAGGCCAGGATATGGATGTCCACACTTAATTACTGGCTTAGGCTAGCCTTTTTTCCCAGGGGGCTAGCCCCTCTTGTTCTGAAGGATGAATTCCAGTCCTCATGGATTAAGGCAGTTTCAAGTAAAATCTTGACCTTGGGCATTTCCCCACATCTTTTATTTAGTTTGGGGTACGATCAGGCTAAAGTGGCCATAAAACAGCGTGTCACTGACATATAGCGCCAAATGGATCTAGTCAGATCTCCTTCATTCATTGTCAGTGAATATAACAAGTACTTAAAAATGCCAATGGCTTACATAAGCAATCTAGACCTGCCAAAACAGCGTAAGGCCTTCACTTGGCTCGATGTCATGCTCTCCCATCAGCTGTCCTCGAAGGTTGCTATAGGAAAATTGCATTTTCAGAGAGACGCTGCCCATGTGACTCTGGCCAGATAGAAGCTGTAGAACATGTGCTCCTTCAGTGCTCGTTCTATAGAGATTTATGGTCTGATCTTATTTTGCCAATACTGTATAATTACACTGGTGGGTCTAATCAATTTTATGTTTCTCTGTTGCTCTCAGATATGAATCCTAATATAACTTACAGGGTGGCCAAATTCTGCGCAGCAGCTATTAAAATGTGACAGGTGATGATTAGCAGCATAGTTTAGCAAATACATCATCCAAAAGCCCACCTAGGTCTATCAGGGCTCTTCATCTTGTTACCCTGTGAACTGGGGGTCCCGGGAGGGACACCAAATTGTGCTCAACTAAAGTTGGGGAAAATTAGCTCAGAGCACTGCTTAACGTTACGAGAGGCAGGGTAACTTAGCGAGATCTTGAACCCTATGTCTACGGGGTCAGGTCGAGTCAAGGAGAACACAGAAGTTGAAATAATAAATGATGTTTATTAAATACAAGCAAAACAGTGTATGCGACACACTCATACAAGATAACTAAAGAAAATAAAGGATGAAGTGGTATAGAGGGATTTTTAGAGGGATTGTTTGGGTGATACTTCACCTGTCCTGAAGCCCAGAAAAATAAGAGAGCGAGGCTGGGGTGCGATGTAGCTCAGCACGTGGAGCTGAGGGGAGGCTCGCCAAGCAAAGCGGCAGCAAGGCGGGATGAAACTCAGGAGCAATCCGAGGAAGGTCTTGGAATCAAGGGTTTTTATAAGGAGAATATGCCGTACTTGGGGGAAAACAATAGATTTGGAGTTGGAGACAGAGCCTCCGAAAGGTCAGGATCTGAGTGATTTGAGTTATCGTAGCGGTTCTCAATAGAGTAGCCAGTATGCAAACGCAGAGTACTTGGGTATTGTATAGGTTATCCATCAAGCTGCCATCGCGGGGCAGAGGCTCTTTTGTAAGTGGCGTGCATACTTAATTAGAGTACTTGCCTGGAGGTCTCCTAAAGCAGTGAGTCAGCTATTTTCTGGCCTTCCTGTATTGTCCAGGAATCTTACGGCTATTAACGGTCGCGCTTGTTTACGTGCTTGTCCGGTGGCCTCGCAAGCACGTGGAAAGGAATAGAGAAGTGAAGCCAAATTGTGATATCAAGGGATATCTTTAATATCCCCAAAGCTTGGACTAGCCAGGGCAGTAACAATCTGAAAACTAAATGTTGTTATTGATACCAAATCTTTAGGTATGTTTATATCTAATTTTATGTACCTGGTTTTATAAGCTATTTTATTATTCCTAGTCTATTTTATATTTTTGTAGTTTTATACCAGCTTAAGATTGTAATATTACTGTTTTTAACTCTGCATTTATATTGTTTTAAATACTGTTTTAAATATTTAATTGCATTTTATTACTGTTTTTAATGCCTTTACCTTTTATATTCTGTATCCTCTTTTGTGCTGGTCAATGACTGTAATAAAGATATCTATCTATCTATAGCTATTCTGTAAATATCTGTGATTTAAAAGAATTATACTGGAGATTTCGTGCTTATTTTAAAATATTTTGCTGAAGTTTGTTATACTTTACTTGTACAGAATTTCAAACATTTTTAGCTGGCCTTTTAGGGCACAGCTTCACAAGATGTCTTAAAACCAGCAGTTTAAAAACCATATATTAATATCAATGCAAAGATAAAAAATAGCAACTGAAACAAATGGTAAGCACAAAAACATTCAGGAAAAGCTCACTAAAACAAATAAATCTTTTAGATTTAATTAAAATGTCCGGTGGGTCTGTCTTTTGGTGCAGTTCTTGGGAGAGGGAGTTCCACAGTTTTGGAGCTACTAACTGTAAGGAACCTCTCCCTAGTAACTGCTAGCCTGATTTTCTCTGTAGATGTACTAGAGACCAGGGCCTCTGAGGTCTGACCTCATTCATGTGGATGCAGGTGTTTTTTCAAACAGCCTGCTCCCAAACTGCTTACGATGTTAAATGTAAAGACCAACACTTCAAACTGGGACTGCATGCTTATTGCTAGCAATCACACATTTGTGCATTCTGATTTTTATTCTTATTATTTCCTTTGTAAAATAAAGCTACCATCTGTTAAGAAGGAAATTCATCCAGTTGAGTCTTCAGTTGCAGAGGTTACACCAGTGGAAACAGAACTAATAGAACCGGTAAGGTTCAAGAAAGATGTTAATTTTCTGTCTTCTGAGACATAGAGGATGGCTCTAGTAAAATTATCATACATTTTTTAATCAAAGTGGCTATAGACTTATGATTCTGCATTTGACTTGCACATGAGTGGGGGTACTGATTCTGTAATTGTTACATTCGAAGTCCACTTTTCCACCAAGGCAGTCAGGATTGCAAATATTGACTTCTTTCTTCTAATTTTTTCCTATAAAACCTGTGACATAGGATGGGCTGAGAGATGGGTACTTACAAGGTTGCTTGCCAGATGGGACTTTCATGGATGAGTGTGTATTTGAACCGGTATCTCTGCTGTTTTTGTCCAAACCTCTAATCACGTGTAAGCAAATTCTTCCCAATAGGACTAGAATGTGTTACTAGGAATTATGCATTTTTATCCTAATATTGAGACTTTTATTTATTTTTTTTCTGTCCTGAAGCTATCATCTGTTACAAAAGAATCCTGGACCACAGAATTTGAATCACCAGTTGAAACTCTACCTGAACAAGTAACACCAGCAGATGATGAACAAACAAAGGTGGTATAGTTTAAGCTGCTGTTATAGAAGGATATATGTTACTTTACTTGTGTTCTTGTGCTCTGCTGTCTCCTGGCTTCTAAATACAGGAGTCAGAGGTTTTTTAAATTTTTTTTATTATTATTATTATTATTATAAAGTGAAAGGAACAATACATAACAGAATAAAACAAAAACACCACATGAATAACATAAATGTGAAAAAGAAAAAAATTACAACACAAATAGCTTATATTACTAATTTCTCTCCAGATCCTTTATCATCATATACTTATTCAACATATCATATTGATTAAATATTTTTATTTCATGTATCTAAATCTCATTCTCCTTGTACTTATTATTGCTATAGTAATTTCATTCTTAAATCTATTCTTTTCAACTATATTTAATCTATTACTAATACTATATATGATTCTGTTATTAACCATAAAGCCTAACCCTAAATGTGAAGCCATTCCCAGAGCCAATTATATTTCAGCTTACTCTGCTTTCCAAAATTGTAATTTTTCTTGTGGAGATGTGACACTTCCCTCTTTTTTTAAAACCTTTTCCACAAATATTTTCCATATTGCTTCAGAGTCATTCCTTTTCATTATCCCTTTTTTAACCTTGATTCGACATGTTAACTTATCATTGATCGCAATTTTCAACACTTGTTTATACCAATCCTTTATTTGAAAATCTTCTTGAGTTTTCCATTTTCTCGATATAATTAGTCTTGCTGCAGTTAATAAATTTGTAATTAACTCCTTCATTGTCTGGGTACAATTAATCTTATCAAATATTGATAATAATGCTGTACTTGGACATATTTGTAAATCAGTTCCTGTTATCTCTTTTATCTCTTTAAACACTATTTGCCAAAATTTCTGTACACCTTCACAGTTCCGCCACATATGGATATATGTGCCAATCTCTTGGCAACCCCTCCAACATAACCTTGAATGATTCTTGTCTATATGGTTTAACCTTACTGGTGTTAGGTACCATCTCCAAACCAATTTATAATAATTCTCTTTTATCCTTACAGATAAATTTTTTAAATGACGCTGATTCCAAATTTTCCCCCAGGCTTGAGTATTTTTTGTACTAATTCTTCCTCCCATATTTTTCTAAGATATTCATCTTCATCTTTTGACAATATTTTATATATTTCTTTTGTGGTACCCTTCAGTATTTCATTTTCTTCTATATCATCTCTTTGCTTAATCCTTTGTTCAAATCTAGTGTATTCTCTAAAAGCTTTATTATTGTTTTTCCAGTTTCTTGTCCATTGCTCCAGCTGAATATAATAAAGCCATGACATCTTAGTACCCTGCAATCTCTCCTTTATTCTATCTTTATTCATCATTATATTCATCCATTCTTTTAACTTATATATTCCCTGCTTTTTTAATTCCTTCTCTAATTCATGCCTCAAATTTATTGGAAATTTTTCCATCATCACTACTGGAGTTAATGGTGAGATAGCCGGCATTAGTTTTTCCTTTTTTTTTGTTCCTTATTTCTAATATATTCTTTAAAAGGGGAATACAGGAGCCAGAGTATGAAGCTTCTGGAATGAGAGAATGTATATTTTTTACCCTGTTGGTAAAAAGCTTTTATGTGAAACAGAAGCACTGTATGTTGAGTGGCACTGTATGGCTTCTGATCAGGCCTAGATAAAGAATAGATGTACTCCTATAAAAATTAATTGTGAAGCCATTTGTGAGGACATTTGCTGCTTTGGCAGAAGTAAGACTACACTGGACTTCTGTCCTTGGTAGTCTGCTTTATGACGCTGCTTTGTACTTGTTTAAGCTGCTGAAGCTGAAATTGGCTGCAGTTACACTGGCCTGCCAGAATTACAGAAAAGTACTATAGTGCAGCTTGTTTTATCCACTCCACAAATTGTGTTATATTTAAAAGTGCTATTTTATGTGACTTGAAGTTAACATATACAGTGAGCCTTCAATATCTGCTGGGGTTTGGTTCCAGGACGCCCCTATGGATACTAAAGTTAGTGGATGCTCAAGTTCCATTATGTACAATGGTTTAGTAAAATGATGTCCCTTATATAAAATGGCAAAATCAAAGCTTGCTTTTTGGATTTTTTAAAAAAATATTTTCAGGCTGTGCTTGGTTGAATCTGCGGATGCAGAATTCACAGATATGGAGGGCCAACTGTATTATCTCTGAAAAGCTGAATGCAAAAGGCTATTGCTTCTATTTATTTTGTATAGTTGAAAAGATTGTAATTTGAAATGAGTATGCTTTTTGCTCCTTTGTTTATGAAGATATTAATAATCCTTCAATTGTTTTCAGATAGTAGAGTTTTACAGTAGAAACTCTAAGGAAGTATGTTATTATGAATCATAATAATGGCTACCTTAAGTATGGCTATTTGATGTTCTTTGTTTGACAGGTCGAGGAACAAAGCCAGTGAAAGAGTATGAAAAGTGTATAATGTGTCTACAGCACTGTTTAGCTTTTTGCTGTGACTGTTGACAATTTACTTAGATAGGGGTGGGAAACTACTGGGAGTTGAGGCATTGGTTCTCTATGAGGTGTTGGAATGCTGTACCATCCCACTGCTGTACCTTGCCACAGATGAGTCTTATATTGGGAGAAATGCAAAATAAGAAGTTAGTTAATTTATAAAAAAAACTTTTTACTGTTTTTTTTTATAGCCTAAAATGGCCCCATATCCTCAGGAGGCTTGGAGAATAATTTTGCCATGTTCTTTTTTAAGTCTTAGGAGAGATTATTTCAAACTGGAAAAGATCTAGAATTGACAAGGACCTGAAAGTTTTTTTAAAAAAGGGCTTCTCCTGGGCCTAAAATGCCTGCAATGGGATGAAATGTGTTGAACTTTCCTCCCATGCCTCCTGTGCAATGTGGGGAGCCATTTCTCCCATTTATTTTCTCCAAAATATTTTTGAGGGTGCTAGATATACCTGAGGACCTTGGAGAACTGCAGTTCTTCGACACTGACCTGTATCTTACATTGCTTGTAGAGTGAGCATCGTTCCTGCCTTTTATTATTTTTCATAGGAAATATCTGCAAGACCACGGAAGGAAAGCATTTTGTATGCCCTGCAGCAGGAAGCTGCAAAAGAGGGGGCAGCTGCTTTTGATGTTGAGGTAAAACATTATAAATTCTTCTGTTTCATACTTGTCTGTTCTTTGTTGCTGTTGCCGTTCAGTTTCAAAGCTGTGTGTTAGGCACTGAACTTGGTATGCCATCCTTCATTTTTGTTCTCAGTATAGAAATAAATACAATCTGGTTAATTTTTAAAACATTTTGTTTAATATTTACTACTAGGTAAATATGACAGTCTCAAGTCGTTTGAGTTCTTTCGAAAACCTGACAAACCAGAATAAAGTATTAATAGCTGAAAGCAAAGCTTGGTTTTAATCTCTTTTCCTGCATGGCAGGGGGCTGGACTTGATGGCCCTTGTGGTCTCTTCCAGCCATATGATTCTATGATTTTATATTATTCTAATTCTTATTTTTTATTTGGAAGACTACACTTTTTTCGTTCAAAATTCTCATGAATATTAATTCAGTTGCTCTAGTTATGTATGGTTTTTATAAAGTACATCATTGTTGCCATTTTCTGTTTTCCCCAGGAAATACCTGAAAGTGCACAAAGAGTGAGTGTTGTCTTAGAAGAACAACAGGAAGCCTCTAGAGTGGGAGAAGATACTCTCGAAATGGAGGTGAATCACTGAAAATTGTAAACTTTTGTGTTCTTTGTCAATAAAGGAGTGGAGCAAACAGCATAAGGCTAACTAATTTAGGCCCTTATCGCATGACAGTGCCATCCTGGCATGGGGGTGCGTCACTGCAAGTCCATGGTGCGTTCCATCACACAACATCATTGCAATCCTGCTGCTATCGCAGCCCCAGCTGTCGCAATCATGCCGTATACCCTTGCTGGAAGAAATCTGGTAATGACCTCCCTTTGCACAACGGTCCCGTTGGCTGCGGGGATGTGGGAAGGGTGGAAGCATTTAAGGAAGCGCAGGAAGAGGCTGACTATACTGTGGAAGGAAGGAGTGTTATCCCAAATACTGCCCATCTGCTGGCAGCTGACCAGTACAGTGGAGAGCGTTCCAATCGCATCCCAGTGTAGTAATCAGTAGGAACCAGCATGGGTTTGTCAAGAACAAATCTTGCCAAACTAATCCTATATGAGTTTTTTTGGTAATAAATCAGGTCACAAGTTTAGTAGATGGTGGGAATGCTGTAGATATCATTTACCTGAATTTCAGCAAAACATTTGATAAGATCCCACATAATATTTTGATTAGCATTCTGATTAAATATGGAAGAGGTGGAAACACCGTCAGATGGATCCATAATTGGTTAGAAGTCTGTGCTCAAAGAGTCATTATCAATGGCTGTGCTTCAGACTTGGAAGTCTCAAGAGGAGAGCCTTGGGGTTCTGTCCTAGGACCATTAATCTTCAATGTTTTTATCAATGACTTAGAAGTTTGCAGATTATACAGAACTGGAAGGGTTGGCTCATGTATTAAGATGGTATGAACAGAATTCAAAAGGACCTTGATAAACTAGAAAATCTGGCAGAAATTAATAAAATGAAATTCAATAGTGACAAATGCAAAATTGTACAGTTAGGCCACAAAAACCAAATACACAGAAATAGGATGGAGGATAATTGGCTTGGCAGTACTACATGTAAAAAGGACCTTGGAACTATTGTTGATCATGAACCAGCAGTGCAGTACTGCAGCCAAGAGGGTGAATGTTATTTAGGCTGCATTAATAGAAACATAATCTCCAAGCTAAGGGAAATTTTATATTCTGCACTATTATATTCTGCACTAGTCAGGACTGATCTCAAATACTGTATTCAATTCTGTGTACCTCATTTTAAGAAAGATATAGACAAGTTGAAGTGCATTTAAAGAAGTGCAATGAGGACAATAAGAGGTATGGAGAACAAAACATGTGAGGGAAGATTGGAGGATCTGGGCATGTTCAGCTCAGTGAAGAGAAGACTAAATTGCGACATGATTGTACTCTTTAAATATCTAAAGAGCTGTCACAGCGAGGAGGGTGCAGACCTGTTTTCTGCTGCCCCAGAAAGTAGAACCAGATCTACTGGTTTTAAGTTACAAGAGAGTAGATTTTGACTGAACGTTAGAAGGAACTTCTTGGCACTAAGAGCTATTTGGCAGTGGAACACATTGCCTGGAGATGTAGTAGGCTCTCCTTCTCTGGATGTCATCCAAAAGAGGCTGGATGGCTACTTGCTTAGGAAACTTTAGCTGGAGATCCTGCATGGAGTAGGGAGTTGAACTCAGTAGCCATATGTCCCCTTCCAACTCTATGATTGGCACAAGATTTGAATATCTAGGAATCTGATCTTAGTGACGACAGTTTCTAGTGCTATCTACTCCACTTCTCTGCTGACCAAGAACAGAAGTTGGTCTTACTGAAAAGCATTCTTCTCATCTGTGAGGAACAGAGTAAATAAGCCTACCTACATGAAAATGGAACCGCTAGCTTTTGGAAGATGATTTAGGTGTCTTACCTGTGCAGTTCTTCATAGTAGTTCTCAGTTACTGACTCTGTGAGATTCTTCCTTTGTGTACCTCCTTATTTCTGTTTATTGTTTTCCTATTGATGATAAATCTTTGTGTTATATTTTTCCCCCTAATAAATTTTATGCTACAAATTTTCTGTTAACTGAAAAGTTTCAGTTTTTGTTTTTCTGGTGTGTTGCTGTTTTCTATCAGATGCAATACTAACTGTTTGTTATTTTTAAATATCCCCCCTCTGACCACAAGAATGCTTCAAATTGAACCAGACTTTCTGTTCTCTGTGTATCATTCCTTTGTTGATAAGTATGTATTCTTTTTCTTATACTTGAATTTAAGATAACATGTGTTTTTGCTCTCAAGGTAGTTAGGAGTAGTCAGTGCTGGTTTTTATGAACCTGTTTAATAGTGACTGTGTAGCAATGCCTGAAGCTTCTGTAATTGGTAACTCAGGACAGTGCCTATTTGTAAGTTCACTTCCTCGCAGAGATAATAAATTGAAATATAGTGCTCAGTGAAAAGCTGGCAATGAACCTTGATTTGATTTTTTTAAATATTATTTGCATAATTAAATTTCTACACTGAAAGAGTGTCTGTTTTTGTTTTGAAGATCTCATTAATTTTCTGAAACTTTTCTGTTTGTGGTTTTAGAGATTGTATTTTTTTCCCCTTTCCCTAGGGTATACCAGAAAGCTCACAGAGGGTGAGTATTTCCTTCATGGTGCAAGAGGAAGCCTCAAAACCAGAAGATACTGGCAAAATGCAGGTAAAATATAGCAATAAACATTTTAAAATTTGTATTCATTCTTTGTTGCCTTTTCTTTTTAATCATTTGTAAGTTATTATCATCTGATTGTAATCATTACAAAGTGAAAGCTGCCTTGCATTCTAATTTTAGAGTAAAGGTGGAGCATAAATAAAGATGCTGCTGCTGATAATGCTAATAATAGTAATAAAAATTGTATTCTTATTCTCTTTTCAATATTCTATTTTAGAATACTTTCTCTTATTCTTGCAGTTCAATGCATTTTGTTATTGATATAAATATAATGTTGTAAATTACCAGAAAACTATGAATAGTAGGAAGTCAAGTAACTGTCTAATGATGTTTGCTCCTCTCTTGCTGACTAACAGTAACATCAAATTGTTCGAGTGCTTCCCCAAAGGCAGTAATATTCACGTGGAAGCTGAAAGTAAAACTTGGTTTTAAATCTTTGATATTGTACAGTTAAATTTTCTGATATGAAAGAGTACTTTTTTCTTTCATTTTGAAAGTCCCATTGAAAATCTCATTAATATCCATGAACTTTCTAGTTTGCAGTGATTTTAGAAAGTGTTTTGTTGTTATTATGTTCCTCTGCTCCAACTAACGGCAACCTTATCATATTGTTATCTTGGCAAGATTGATTTGGAGTAGGCTTGCCATTGCCATCCTCTCAGGCTGAAAGAAGCACCTTGTGGGTTTCCGTGACTGAATGGAGACTTGAACCCCAGGCCATTTCCGCATCAGACTGTTATAGTGCTCTTATTCCACTTTCAACATCCTGTGGAATCCTTGGGTTTTCAGTTTAGGGAGGGGCCTTTGAAGTCCCTCTCTAAACTGCAAACTGCAAGATTTCATAGGATGTTGAAAGTGGAATAATAGGACTATAACAGTCTAGTATGGAAATGGCCCTAGTCTCCCAGAGTCCTAATCCAACACTCAAACACTACACTACATTGCCTCAGAAAGTGTTTAGCTGTTTTTCATTACTTTCCCCAGGATATACCAGGAAGCCCACATAGAGGGAGTGTTGTTTTTAAAGTACACCAAGAAACTGAAAACATGGAAGATACTGCTGAAGATGAGGTGAAATTGTCAAAATTGCAAACTTTGCTGATTTCTGTGAATTAATTCTTTGTGCATACTGTTGTTCTGTTTCAAAGCTGTTCTATTAGGTGTGTTTTTTTCTTATTATTGAATTTCACATGTCATGCATGCATTTTTGTTCATTACCATGAAGACAGTCTTGTAATTATTTGTTTAATAGAGAGCCCAGTAACAGTCATGTTTATGCTCTGTAATTGACTCACAGCAGTATCAACATCTTAGAATGCTTAACAAAAATATAACAAACTAAACATGGGGTGCTCCTATAGCACAATCCAGTGTGTGTCTATTCAAAAGTAAGTCCACAGTGTTCACTGGGACTTACTTCCAGGTAAGAATGCCTAACATTGCAGCCACACAGACCAAGATACCTGTGTTAATTGAAAAGTCTTGAAAGGGTACATTTTTATTCCTCTCTGCTAAAACTTAAAATATTAGTCAGAATATCAACTATCACTTGTACAGAGAATAAAGCAACAACAAATGGTACAGATGCATGGATGTAGTCAATTCTTTTTACATGCTTGAATCAGCCTGGGAAAATATAGAAGGGATTTGCTATAGTAAGGAGGACTGCAGTACTCTTGTAATACAATGAAAAAATGTAGGGATTGCCTGACCAAACGTTTAATAATCTTCAAATTAAGTGAGGAGCAGGTGTTCACATGCTGTGCCTGAAAATTTAAACCACTTTTTTTTTTTTTAGAAAGCACCAGAAATTATATGCAGACTTCTTCTTGGTCATGTGCACATTGCCTTTCTCTTCTCATCACACAACTGCAATTTGGCTTTCCCTTCACACAATTACAGAAAATAATAAATGGCAGGGCGCTGTCTCAGGTTTTAGGTCTTGCTGCTTTTAGAAAATTGGGTTCTTTTTAATGAAATCTAGAAAGTCTGGACCCATTATGTTAATGTTCAGTTTCACTTGCAGTTCAGCTTTCACAAGGTTACCATGCAGCTTGTTTCTGTCCACAATTGTGTCATTACACTGAAAACTCTCTCTCAGCAGACATTGGGAATGGGAAGCACAAAATAGACCAATACAATTTGACTGACATCATTCTCTAGCATTTGTCTGTAAATCTCTACACATCTCTGATCTGTTTCACCATTTGGAGACAATATTTTTTCCCCCATACATCTTGTCAGTGTCAATCTCTTTGTGGAGTGCTCTGAGAAGAGTCTGTAAATCTACCCATTTCACATAGTTGTGAGGAGTGAACAGTTGGCATCTGTTTTTTTTTTAAAATGTGATGCATCAACATCATATCATTTTTCCTGGTATTCAGTGTGCTGGGTCAGTGTCTTATAGGCAGCTTCTCTGAATTTTCTTTGGTCAACTGCAGACACATTGTTCAAAATGATTTGGGCTAATCTTCAATAGAATTTATCTCCTTTGGTCTTCTCTTCATTTTTGAATGGAAGTCTTCCATGGCACCCTGGATTAGTCATTAAAATTACACAAACACATTCTCTTTTTTACTCCGCCACTGTTGGAAGATACCACACCACTCACTCTGTCATGATTTGAGTGTTTTGGTTAAATATAACAATAAAAATTATATAACTTACCAGTATAATGCGAAGAGGCCTTCTCTTGGCTTAGCAGGTGGCTGTAACACACTTAGCTACAGAAAGATACAGGGAACTGTTCTCAAATATTTAGCTCCTCCTCTCTGTTACTCCTTTCTGTGTCTGCATCTTTGCAGTCTCCTAACTCTGTTTCACTACATTTAACTAATATATTTCCCTAGTTATTTAAGATAATTTATCTGACTACTTTAGCCACTTTTCTTTACTTTTTATGTCATGTCTTATGAATTGTCATTATTTGAAAGTTTGAGCTGTGGATTACATATTTTGTTACTTGGCTAGATTAGAAGCTTTTTTTTAAATTTTAACTCAGAAAGTTAGGAATTATAAACAGACTAAAATCTCCCCACAGGCAGAAGAACAAATGACTGAAATACCTAGAGAAAAACCGGTTCATGCATCAAGAACATCTTCACGAGAGGGACTAAGTGTACAAGAAAGTGAAGAGTTTTCAGTATCAGAGGCTGAACAGTTACAAGAGTCAATTTCTCTGATATCAAGAGACTTGAAGAAACTCACAACAGAAGAATCAGAGGTAACAAAACTGTTTTAAGTAGCGGTTATGAATTAATTGCAAATCAAGCTAAAGCTCACCAGCCCTCAAATTAGCTGATTCAAGCTAATGCAAGAGAACTGAATTTGAAGGATCCATGTTGGGGAAAAGTGATTTCATGATAACTTAAACACCCTTTATCACTGATATGCACTCCTGACATCCCTTTTCTCTGTAGAACAAGGTGGGAAGCATCAGGCCCTGAGGCTGAAGTTAGCCCAGATAGTTCCTAAGATAGCAACACCATTTTACCCATGGTGGTATAGTTTCATGTGTTCCAGTTCTTTGGCTTTTTCCCATTGTTAAAAGCTTGAAGTGTCTATGCTAAGGCTTAGTTACTTGTAGTAAGAGCTTTAAGCTAAAAATGCTGGTTTTAGTTCTTTTTTTTATTTAGCTCCACTCAACATTGGAATGCACTGAAATAACTAAACCCCTTAAGTTTAGTTATTTCTGGAGTGTCACAAGACAGGCCCACTGAGTAGCTTCAGAAAGCATTTTTACTAGCATTTTTCATATTCTTGGATAGGTTGACGTTATTACATTAGGCTCTCAGTATCTGCTAGGGTTTGGGTCCAGGACCCCTTGTGGATACCAAAATGGATGCTCAAATCGCTTTATGCACAGTGGTGTAATAAAATTGTGTCCTTTGTATAAAATGCTGAAATCAAAGTTTGCTTTTTTTTTTTTTTTTTAGTATCATGGTTGGCTTGAGTCCATGGATACAGAATTCATGGATATGGAGGGCTGACTGTTTTATCTCTATACAGGAGTCTCTGTCTTCAGACATGGATATGTCAATAAAAGGGAAAGCATTTACAAAGGTTAAACCCGTTGAAATTCAGAAGAGTTTAGAAGATCTTTCTGAACCGGAGCCTGTGTCTCTACTTTCCACATGGACTACAAAGATCAAGTGAGCTTAATAAAATTTCCTTTTACTATTATTGCGTAATGATAATACTTTGTGTTAAGGTGCTTTAAAGTATTCTAAGTGTTACTTCTTTTAAGCCTGATGTAAACTTGTATGGTAGGTCATATTATTATCTTTCTATTCCAGATGTTCAGACATCCTAAATAGCAGGTGATGAGAGAATAGTGATATGTCCAAACCCACCTAATGAATTCAAAGCAGAGATTTTAGAATTGTTAGCTGCTACACAACAGCTTGCTGTGTTATAGCAATACAATTTTTATGCAGAATGTTCTAGATTAAACAATGAAAAAGATGTGGTAATCATGTATCTATTTTAGTAGTGCACATAAGATTCTATTACAAATGTCTGCTTTGTCTGTGTGAGCTGCCGGTCTGAGAATGAAAAGTGCCATAATGCAGGCTATTTTGTATGCAAAAGATCTCGAAAGAGGAGCCCTCTGACTTAAAGTGTTAGAATGTACCTAAAGATTGCTCTGTGCAGATACAGAATCATATGTGTAACTCCTCAGAGAACATTAGTTCTTTGTGCTTTCCGTGCATCACCACATATAAGTCTGTACTGACAGAAGGATCACCCTGGAACTTTCTAGAAAGCAGAAATTTGAGTGTTAAACCACTCCTCTCCCTAACCATATGCTTGTACTGCCATCTTGTTAGTTTTATTTTACCTACCACAGCCAGAGCATTGGCAAGACCTCTCTATTTAATGGTTGGCATACTTCGTCTTCTTTTCTGCCTTTTTCTGCTCATCTGACTGATAGATATGCTTTTCTTGTTTTGCTGACTGTTACAAACCTTTCTACCTGAAGCCCTATACCCTCCCAGGATTTCTATGTCCTTCCATATTATTAAATCTGAAGAAAAAAAATTCTCTCTTAGAGACCAGTGAGAAGGGCCCCCTGTGTTTAGAAGTGAAAACTGCTGTTGATTCCTGCCAATATTTGCATGGCTTTATTGGTCAGACTTGCTGGAATTGTGATGCCTGCTTGAGGCTATCAGACTGGAAAATTACCGTGATTTTGTTGAACCTGTCTCACCAGTAATGATAACTGGACCTGCAGTTTCAAAATCTCCCAGTGTACTGAAGGTACTTTAGTTGACACTAAGTTCCTGTGTGATTGGTACCAAGGGTCCTTCTATGCCATCAGTACATCTCTCCATGGTTGAATCCCAACAGATTATTAAGGTCTTGCCTGCTTCACCAACTTAAGATAGGCATTGTAATCATAAACATTCCCACCTGACAGATCAACTAAAGCCTTAGAAGTAGAAGGAGCAGCAGAAATCATCTTCAGATCAGTTCTGTCACAACTGTGCAACCACTAAGGTACCAAGTGTACTGTTGATTCAGCCCCATGAGTTGTTTGATCCGGAGCTCTCTCCTACTCATTTCTTGAAACAAGAGTCTCTTCCTAATGTTTGGACCATTAGGTCTACTTCTGATGGTAAAATTCTTAAAGAATCTGTTCAATATGAGACCAAAGCAAACTACTGAACCACTAAGTCTTTGGTCTCCATATCTGTTCTGGTGCTGAGAAAACCCATCTTCATTTCCATGTTCATTCCCATTATAGTTAGGAATGACACAGTACAGAGATAACTACAGATGTTGTGAAGATGATCTTTCTCATTATTTCAGCAGTCCACAGATTTTGAGCAAGAGTACTCTTGCTTACAGTTCTGATCCTGAGAACTAGTGTTATGAAATTCTTTAGAATATAGTTTTGGAGAATGTTTGAGAATTTTCTCCTTAATGTTTGTAAAATATATTTTAACAATTGCTTTCTTTATTAATGTGTTTCTTCAATACCATGTTGAAAAATAATTAAATTTTCATAGTGTGAAAATGAAAATGAGCCACATTTCTTCTTTATTAAAAACTTTTAACCATATCCTTCTCTTTGGTAAATGAACTGTCAAGAAGTCACATTTCAAGTCACTTAATTCTCTGAAACATTCAGGAACTTTGCTTACTATTGGCTGATCAGATGCAAGCAGTAGTCCGTTTAACAACAGGATTTATCATTCATGTCATTTTTGGGCCTCTACCTAAAATATATCTGCATATCCTGTAGCACAAACAATTTTCTTGTTTATAAAAAATGAATTGAAAGTTTTTAGATATATTAAAATTCTATAAAAACATGAAAGCAAAAAGAAAGAAAGAAGGAAAGAAAGAAAGAAAGAAAGAAAGAAAAGGAAAAGAGAAAGTAAAGAAAAAGACATCCATTCTTCCTTTCTATGGAAGGAAGCCTCTATTCAAGCCTCTCTACATAAAAACCCAATAGTTATTTTCTTTCCATCCTGTTACATTATTTCTCCAAAGCCAAAGATATTTTCCTTATTTTCAAGCTTGATGTATCTAACATTAAAATATCAATTAATATCTTATCTACAATCCTGTCAAACATCTGCCATTACATCATATTCCATAATGGTAAGTAGTTTTCTAGTTTCTCTAAATATAACTATAAATCTCTTATGTTAAGTAACTTGACTAAATCACATTAATTATTAAACTAATACCAAAACTTCCATTGTATTTAAATTCCAATATTCCTATAAACTTTCACTATGTTAAATTCTCACCAAGCTCATATCCAGATCCAATTCTCGTTGTCCTGTATCTCTGTCCAAATTTTATAACATCATAACCTTATTTCAACCAGACATTATTTCTTCTATTTCATTTTAAATTTAACTCTTGCTTTCTTCTTCCTAACCATGGCCTCTCTCCCCCAATCTCTTCACATTGTCTTTTTACACCTTGTTACTATTTCCTTCTTCCACTTTTATGCTTTACAAGAATTGCTTTCAGACAGAATACCTTTCTTTTCATCCTGCCCTCACCTTCCCCATTCTTACAGGCTAGTCCTTTCATTACATTCCCATGAGTTTGTTTGTCCATCAACATAAATTCCTAAGATATCGGTTCCAGACTAGCTTCCCTCTTCTTCTCTACTTGCACATTCTTTATCCCATGATGGACTCTGGCAATATGTGTCACTGTAGTCACATCACACGCCTCCAAAAATGGGCACAACTGACACTAGATTTAACTGCATACACACACTCCCGGCCATTGCTGAAGCTCGACATCCAGATTCAGGGCTTACTCCAGGAGTATAGACAAGCTGTGGACCTGAGATTTCTTGCAGAGTATAACCAACACAGCATACACTGAATTCCTATTCCCTGATCTACCTTTTTGACTGACCCTAATAAAGTCCATTACTGATAACAGAAACTGTTTGATCATTGAAATGGCTTCCTTAGACTGAGATGGAAAGGAGAGATAGAGTTTGGTCCAAACTTCAGAAACATCTCCCAATACTTCCATGTATATGGGGGGGGGGGCAAAAGTGAGCCCTGAGGAACCCTACAGGGCCAAAATCAGGGTATCCCTCAGACCCACTTTCTGAGCTAACACCTCTAAAAACGACTAAACTCCAACTTCCATTCCAGTGAGGCAGTCCAGAAAGATACCATAGCTGATGATAATGAAAGCTGTTGGGAAATCCAGCAGAACCTGTCATGAGCCAGGCTGATCTCACTCCCGATTTGGACTTGGACTCCGAGCCTGGGGTGGATCCCTTGGAGGATCCCTAGGGAGGAGTCTGCCTGCGACTCCACAGCTGTCCTTGGCGTGGAGCCTGGGCCAGCACCTGCAGCAGACGTTTGCGCTCCAGAGGCAGAGGCCGGGGTTTCTGACTCCAGTCCGGAGTTTGCAGCGGACCCTCCTCCCACGTTCCTCCAGAGGTGACTGGAGAAGGGGGCGGTCCGGAGGTCTCAGCGACTGCAGGAGAAGTGCTTGATGAATCGGCCCTGAACTCTTGAGAGGCTCCAGCTGTGAGCTGGACCAACGGACATTTGATCGGCCTCAGCTGGGCTAAAACTGAGTATTTGAGTCAGACGCTGTTGGGGTTGGGCACGGGGCAACAACCGTCTACCAACCGTGAATCTGCGTCCCGTGTCGGGAGCTCTTGGTTCCAGTCTGACCTTGCTGCTTTGCGTTTGCCGCTCCTGGAACTTTGCTGTTTGTTTACGTTGACATTTGGTGAAGTAACCTCTTTGATTTATTACCACTAAAGCTATAAAAACCCAGCTTCTGCCTCTGTGTCTGCTTAGCTGCTGCCTTGACATTGACAGAATCAACAGGGACATATCCCCTTATCGAGGTCCTGGGATAGGCCATCCAGCAAGGTAACCAAAGTCTTGTTGGCATCCATTAGATTTGAAAGAGGAGTGACGTGGATCTAGATAATCTATTTCATCTGGCTCCTTCTATTTTAGGAATACTGTTGCTCATCTAAGAATCCCTCTTACTGCAAGCATTCTTTACAGTTCTGTCATTTCTCTCCATTTTAATACAATTACCATCAGTCTCTGAATTTTCCCCCTGTTGGCACAAATTTCTATGGTTGTATTCTCATCTGCCCTGGAATGTCTGATTGAGTTCTGAGGATGAATTTGAGAGTCTCCAGACCTCCAGACTTGACACATCCCATTGCTCTTTCAATGTTTGCCCACACAATTTTTGATGTACTGCTGTGCCTATTAATCTATGGTATTGACACTTTCAACACCCATTTGTAGACAGTGACACAGTACTGATGATTTCTACAGCTTTCTATAGTTTCTCTAGCAATCTATCTATGTGAGTGCCCACTGTTTTGTCAATACTCACCATTAGTGTTTTGCAGCCAGCTGTGTCACTCACTTTCAGCTGTTGTTGCTCCCTCTGCTGCTTCTTAAGCCCACCTTCCTCAACAGCAACCAGCAAAACAGCACAGTTTATAAGGAGGCAATTCAAATTCTGTCTTAACCTCCTCCTCACCAGTGGAGAGCCCTTTTTCCTTAGTAGGTCAAGATCCTCCATTTCTTTCAAGGGATTATATGAATCATTTGAACCCACTTATCAACATGAGCAAATGGCTTCAGTTAAAAAACAAGCAGTACATTTTGGTGGGTTATTCAGTTTTTAAATTCATACATACCAGCGTGAACTGCCCGTTGTCTTCTATTCTTGTCACTACTAAAATCAATCAAGACATCTTAGTTTCTATTCAAGTCCCGTCCAGGTAGATAGACAACCTCTATCATATTGAGGAGAATTGAGAAATTTTGTTTAAAACTCCAGATGGCAGTTTGGTAATTGTTTTGTCATCACTTTTATTCAGCATCTACTGCTTGTACTACAGTAGATGCAGCCTTTCGAAAACTGCAGTGTCATCACTGTTGTCAAAATGTGCTTTCCCACCTCGTTTTTCTGGTAAGCTTACTAATCAGCACCCATATATGTGATGTACAAACACTAGCATGAAGAACAATGGGGTGCTTATCTGCAACTGTTCATCTGTGGTCACCTGTGCGTTCATGCAGCCTGTCCTTCCTCTTCCTAAAGTACATTGGTGGGTGCTTTTTTGTGTATGACTGTATTGGACAGTTATTTGAGCTCAGGAAGTGGAAATATGAGCATACTCATAAGTGAGGAGGAATGAAGTTATCACAGTCTGCATTGTAGAAGGTTCCAACTTGGTCTCAGTTTAGGTACAGACCAATGTCAGTGGATGCACAGAAGATTCCTTGAAGAACACAGTTATAGTTAATTAAGCTCTCCTCAGAAGTAAGTAAACTCATTTTCTTAACCTTATTTCTTTTGTTTATTTTGTCCAAAGAATACAGACTAAGGTCTAAATAAAGCTTCTAAGCCCAAATAATGTAACCTAATTTTTGTTACCTGTGGTGCTGATTGATTTCTTTTGCGACTTTCACTTGTTCCTTAGTCAACTCAGATTGTGTTGTTTTGCAGCTCAAGTCCATTATTTCTGTATATTGGTTAATATTTGGGGGGAAAAATCAGTATCCCCAAAGCCACAGAATTATTTCCATGAATTCAAGGAAGCTTCAGAAATTTATTTCTTAAAACGTCAAGCCCCATGCAACTTTTCAAATTGTTTTTGAAATAGAGATGATGTTCAGAGAGGAAAAAGGTCAAACATTCCACTGGGGAAGCCTAAGCTCTTCACAGCAGTAGTTCAGATCCAAGCACAAAGCTTGGATATCTGGAAAGCTTAATAAATGTTCTTTCTCTCTCTTTCCCTCTTTCTCTGTGTGTGTATTTCTGCCTGCCTGCCTATGTGTACATATTTCTGAAAATCTTCCGCTTCTTAGTGCAAGTACAGGCAAAGTATTGCCCCCCTGATATTACTGACCTGCAACTCCCAGCAGCCCTAGCCAGTGTGGCCAGTAGGGGGGAATGCTGGAAGTTGCAGTCCACTGACATCTGCAGGGCTGCACCTTGTCCACCTGTTGTCTTAGCGCCTATGCTGTAGTCCATAGGATCCTATATGTAAAGTTCACAAATATTCCATACAGATATATACTTGTCCTGTTTCTGGTAGGTTGTTATGTGTGTATACAACTTCTTGTGTTCATTCTGTGCACATATTTTTAAGCAAGATTTTAAAAATGTCATCTAGTTGCAATCTGAAGCATGTTTGCCTGGAAGTAAGTTTGGCTGCAGTCCGTGGAACTCATTTAATTACATCTGTGGTCTGTTAGATTACCTTTGTATGATTTGCCTGGTACAGTTTTCTTTGTGCTGAGCTTTTCATTTGGTTTTCCTCTCTTTGTGCTAACAGCATCTTAAGGTAAAGCTTGTTTTGGAATATCCTCAGTTACCCTTCACTATTTTATTGATGTAGAGGGGAAAAAAAACTTTAATTATTAGCTTTTGTTGTGCTTGAAGCCCTGAAAGGTTTCTTGGACACGGAAGAGAGCCTTTTTATGGTAGGGCTGAAGTTTGTAAATAGATATTACTTTCAATTTAAGTAACTTAAAGTAAACTCACAGGAAAAGAATGCTGAAGTTTATGAAACAGTCAAATTGGCATTTAAGTGACTCTGTGCATACCATTGCTTATCTGCATTGCTTTAAGTTCATTTGGTTAGCAAGATTATATATTAAAACAAATAATGACAACAGACAATGAATATTTTACTTCAATAAAAAGTTACTGTCAGTTTATGAATGGTGCAGAAAAAGCATGATTTTGTAGGGGGAAAGTTATTGAGTGCATTAAGTGAGGTTAATGTAGGCCACACACATAGTATTGGTTTTTCTGGTCTTCTCTTTCAAAGGATGATAAATAGACTGCTTAACGAGAGTGTGTGCTGTAAAAACACACACCTTTACTTGCAACATGCTCTAAATATTTTAGTTTTTGTTAGGAGTGTTTCCTTTTTGTCTGTTAAATGAATTCTTCTGGCGACCCAGCAAAGGGACAGAGAACTATATGATCTAACTTATTTTCTTAGATAAATGTAAAACTATTAATAAATCATGAGGAGAAGCTTTTCAATGGGTATCCATGTTTATTTAATTAAACTTGTACAACTGCACTATATGAGGAAGAATTGTAACTTTTCTGTTTGAAAGAGATTGGCTGGAAGATTGTGTATTAGAGTATCATAAGAAGTGAAATTGTTGTTTTTATCAGTCACTATAAATTTCACTTCACAGACCACCATAAATTTTCAAGCTGGTCTGGCCTTGAAGACTATTCTCTTAATTTAAATACCGGATACTTAACAGTGATTCCTTGCTCTGTGCATTCAGTACTATTTCATTTTATTTGTATGTCTTTTTTAGCATTCTACTCTGTGGTAGCCTTTAATGAAGTAAATTTGATCATCCACAATGAAAAACCAAATAAGTGTACTGGTTCGCAGTGCAGCATAGTGTAAGAATCTCTTTTACACAATAAAATATTATAGCCCTACAACATCTATGAGCATATTTTGTAAAATATTCACCCTATATGTATGGAGTCTGTTAAATATTGTTTAAATATGTAAACTCTTATTTTATTAGAAGTTTAACATTTTCCAGTTTCTCATGTGCATCTCTTGATGGTGGGAGACAGAGCTGTTGGTGCAGATGTTGTGTAACGTATCAGGGATTGATTCAGAAAGGAAGTAGATAAGATGTTGTTGTTGTGGGCCTTTGTTGTTTCTGACTTACAGCAACCCTAAGGTCAACCTATCATGGGGTTTTCTCGGGCTGAGAGTGTGTGATGCACCCAGGGTTACCCAGTGGATTTCCATGCTAAGTGGAATTGAACCCTGGTCTGAGAGAGCAGCTTGGGCACACGCACATAATACGCCTGCTGCCACACCCCTGACAAAAGCGACATGGTGGCAGATGTGTGTGCATACCTACACTATGGCTCTGGAGACCAGGGTCTAAATCCTCAGTCAGCCATGGAAACCCACTGGGTGACCTCAAGCAAATCACATTGACATGGGGGCTAGAAAGGACCTCTCTCTATTAGCAGCACTTTGTTGTTGTGTGCCTTCAAGTCACTTCTGACATATGGCAACCCTAAAGTGAACCATCACAGGGATTTTTTGGAAGGATTTGTTCAGAGGGGGTTTGTCTTTGCCTTCCTCTGAGGCTGAGAGAAGTGACTGGCCCAGGGTCACCCAGGGTCTGAACAGAGGTTTGAATCAGTCTCCAGAAGCTTTTAATAAATAAATAATATTTGAAAATTTAAATAAATTCTTGAATATTTAAATCTAAATGTAAATATTTAAATCTTGAGTCAAGTCTTGGAGGTTCCCGGCAACAAATTATATTTGCAGTCCCGGGTAAAGAAAAGGTTAAGAACCACTGCTCTGTGCAGATGGAATGTTGAGCTTATGGCACAATTGTTGAGCTAATGCAGGAATTGTAGAGGTAGTGCTCAAATCTAAAATGTGTTGGAAATATAATGTCAATACTTGTACAGAGAGGCTCTCTTAAGATCTAATTTATAGCATGGTTAAGTCTTCAGGAGAGCCAGTGTGGTGTGGTGGTTTGAGCATTGGACTACAGCTCTGGAGAATAAGGTTCTAATCTGTGCTTGACTATGGAAACTCACGGGTGACCTCGGGCAAGTCACATTCAGAAGAAGGCAAAGGCAAAACCCACCGTGAACCCAAACTTTGCCAAGAAAAGTCCATGTGATGTTCACTTTAGGGTCACCATAAGCTGGAAATTACTTGAAGGCAAACAACAAGTCTTCAGTCCACACTTGCCTTAAAATAATCACAGTTGAACTGCGTGAGACTTTATTTTGATTAAACAAACATTTGTAGGACTGAGCTGTTTAGCAGTATCTTTATAGTCAGTATTTTCATGCATAAAATGTTGACTTGAACTTTTATTTTCTTTGCAGGGATGTGGATTACCCACTTATTCACCTTCTATGTACAGCTTGTCCTAGATGTGTGTTGCCTGTTGATCTGCAGTTTGTGTCTAGAGTACACCATACGTTAGACAAAAGAGGCCATAACATTTTATTGCCACCAATTGATCTTGGCTACTACAAACCAGAAGAGCTTTTCCCAGCTGTTGCTGCTCTTGAGGAAAAGTGGGAAGGAGAAAGGTAGGAATTATTTTGTATTGAGTCTGAGGGTAGCAGAGTAGTGTAATACTGCTATGTGTTAATGCTTCTTTTATATATGAAAGACTAATAAGCACAACTTTCTTTATGTGCTGAGAAGTTGGATGAATTTCATGTGGCCTATTGCATCATGGTGCCTAATACTGAAACATGTTGGCTTCTGACATCTCTTTCCAACACATGTTTATGCAATGCTTTTAAGCATTTTATTTTTCTTCTCAGAACTAGCTGTTGCTCAGTGTTGGCACTGCTGTCTGCCAGTGGCATACCCTCTGTTTTTTCAGTCCCACACCAATTGCAAAGCAGCAACAGCTTGAACACTGCTTCGTGCTGTGAGGTGCTGGTAAGAAACAGCTACAGATGAAGGCAGAGGGAGAGAGCAGGAAAAAGTATTAGATTTCGTCATCAGATCCGTCAGATCCACGACAAGGAAAAAACAAACAAACTGGGAATCCTTTTAATAATTCTGTGCTTCGTGAATGTAGTGAAATTTGGAGAATTCCTCACCTTTCTTTTGACTTTCCTGTCGGACAGCGATGGGGGAATGGAGCTGGTTATCTCTAAGCTTGTTGTATACTTTGAGATTCAAGATTTTTAAAGCTCAGCATAATAATAGAGACAAGAGTATGCCCCTCTGGGGAAGGTTTATGGTAAACATAGATTTTAGTAGCCTGTTAAATTAGTTCAGCTAAATAGATCTGAACTCACCCTGGAAGCCAGGATGACTAAGCTGAGATTTTCATACTTTGGATACATCATAAAAAGACAAGATTCACTAGAAGAGGCGGTAAAACTTTGCAAGATAGAAGATAGTAGGAAAAGAAGAGGACCCCATTACAGGTAGATGGACTCGATTAAGAAGGCCAAGGTTCTGAGTCTGCAAGACTCAAGCAGCCCTGTTGGTGACAGGGTGATTGGGAGGCCACTAATTCATAGGGTTGCCATAAATTGCTGCTCCAGAGACCAGAACAAGGAGCAATGGATTCAAGCTGCAGGAAAGGAGATTCCACCTGAACCTCAGGAAGAACTTCCTGACAGTCAGGGCTGTCCGGCAGTGGAACATGCTGCCTCGGAATGTGGTAGAGTCTCCTTCTTTGGAGGTTTTTAAGCAGAGGCTGGATGGCCATCTGTCGGGAGTGCTTTGAGGGTGTTCCTGCATGGCAGGGGGTTGGACTGGATGGCCCGTGTGGTCTCTTCCAACTCTACATTTCTATGATTCTATGATTCTATGAAATCAAAGTTGACTTGATGACAGTTAAGAACAGCATTGAAATAGTTCAATATATATTTTTGTTGATGGGTAGCATG
Organism: Cyclura pinguis; assembly: GCA_030412105.1. Classification (NCBI taxonomy): domain Eukaryota; kingdom Metazoa; phylum Chordata; class Lepidosauria; order Squamata; family Iguanidae; genus Cyclura; species Cyclura pinguis. The sequence continues at coordinate 345,426,453 of CM059599.1, forward strand.
AAATGATCACTTGATTATTTTATCATTCACCCAGCTTGTTGTAAAGTAATTGAAGACTGATCAGATGGTTCATCATATGCTCACTGCAATACTGATCAAATTGCAATGTGATTTTCATATACAACATGAAGTCAGATAAATCCAGTTTGTTTTGGATCCTGCTGACATGTAGATTTTTGTCAGAATTAAGTACTTAAAAGGTTTTAGTGTTTCAGATTATAGATTATTTTATGTAAATATTAGAATTTTTACATATTTCAACAAGTTTCACAATGAGAGAGAGAGTTTCTCTGTGAGATATTATGTTGTCTGCAGTTGTTGAATACTTTGTGGCAGCAGAGGTCTTATTTTATGTTTTGATTGGAATGGTTCCATAGCTTTTTAAATTATCTGTTCAGCTTGGGTTCTGTGTAATAAAAGGTGGTGCTTTCAGAACTAAACCTAAAATTCATTTCAGTTTGAAAGAGTGGGATTTAAAAAAATAGCCTTGGCACTTTGTTAATAGAAAGTGGCAATGATTTTAAAAAATCAGTGATAGCGGTGAAAGTAGGCACTTTCCCCTTTAAAACACACTGTGTGTGGAAAGCAATCACATTCCTGGAAAGCTTCCTGCGTGCCTTGTGTTAAAGGGGAAATTGCTTGGTTTTGGCAAGTTTAGTTGTTCTGGTGGCCAAAGGGACTGCAAAACAGGTGGTTGTGGGGCTTCATGTGACCCACAGACTCCAAGATATCCATCCCTGTTTTAAGTACCATTTCATTTTTTGTACTAGCTCAGTTCACTCTCATTGGCAATTTCCCTAAAATTGTGTTTTTCGATTGATCTTTTAAGGAGATAATATAGTAAAGACTGTTTAACACAGAGAGTTTCACTGCTATTTTGTCTGCAGTTTCTGTTTGCTCTGCTTTATGTGCTGTGGCTTATATCCTGCAAAGAAGAATGAGTCATAAATAGTGACAACTGATACAGATTGCTTAGTTTCATCAATAGAACTGGTTGTACTACTCATTGCTCTCACAGTTACATGGTAAGGGCTTAGCTGCGCTTGGGGATTTGTTGGCAAGAGATACCCTTGTACTTCATGTCCCTTGCATAGGAGGCGGTACTATAGCTTTGGAACAGTGGAAGATTATTTAGTCAGTAGACAGTTATATCTAATTGTAGGATCTGGAGAGCTGTGTCAGTGATGGTGTCATGCTTATGCTGCTATATTATTTCCTCTTCCTTTCACAATTAGATGTACAGTATTATCTTTGTATTACATTTATATTACTATAAAGCAGCAAATGTGCTGAGATCTGTAGTGAAAACTGAGGAGGAGTACTTTAAAACACACTTTGCTAAAGACTGGATTGCCATATTGGAGAACTTTGTGCCTCTGTTAGTGTTTTGGGTCATGAACAGCAATCCTGTAATGGCTTTCAGCAACATGAAACAAATGATACAAAAGTCTGAAAAGATAAGCAGGGGCTCAAGATGTATAACATCTAGAATGAATAATGGTTAGATATGCTCTCCTCTCATTGATTGCAGAGAATCAGTCATGTTACATACATACTTGCTAATCAATATTTCAGTGTGAAATACTTTTTTGTATTTGTTTCATGATCAAATGCTACTTGCCATTACCGGCAAATGGCGTACAAAAATACTAAAATCACAGAAAGAATAATTATAAAGCTGGCATAAAAGAACACATTGTGAAGATAATTAATTAGGTCCAGGAATAGTAAATGTATTTGACTATGCTGGTAAATGATTGTTTACTTGCAGAAGCTAAGAGTGTTTGCCTATAATTTTTAGCAAGAGGATTTGTGAAACACCAGTAGATGTCACTGTCAGCTTGCATAGAGAAGAGTAATAGTGATTTAAATGCAGCATTCTGAAAAGTTAGTGCGTGCTTGTTCCATTGTTCTTTCTTCTTTAGCATAAACCCAACCTTACTGGCATTTTGATCTCCAATTTTCTGTTTTGGTTTGTAACCTTTAACAATTAGAACCAAATATGATGAAAGTTTAATCACATCATATGGACTAGAATGCATTTGATTAGAACTCATGAAGGATTCTCTTCACTTGGTGGGGGGGTGTGCTTGTATGTGTCCACACACATATATGAACATTTACAAAGACATTTGATTGTAGAAGGTGATTTGGAGAGAGTTGTAAGTAGTAAGATCAGAGGAAAATGCAGTGCAAGAAACTAGATGGTAAATGTTATTACACTGTTCAGAAAGCAGTGTTGATGATAACAAACATTGGTAAGGTGGTTCACATTTGTGCTACAAATAGGGGGAAAAAATCCCATAGGGGATTGTTCTCAAGTAAATGGATATAGTATTATAACCATAAAGACTCACAAGCATTTTTTTTCTAATTACATTGTGTTCTCATTTTTGTTTGTTTAAAAATGAGATTCAAACATAAAAGCTCTGTTTTACACAATAACATCAGTCCCACAAAAGTCTTAACACATATTTACTATTTCACTGGACTTTGAAGTACTTAGGATGGTATCTTTGAAATATATGTCTGAAAGTAAGTGCTGTTGTTGTTTCTCTTATATGGTTTCAAGGCATTTCCTAAGGGGGAATCTATCATGGGGTTTTCTTAGCAAGTTGCATTCTGCACCTGCGGACAAGGAGGGAAAGAAATTGGATGCCCTAAGATAAAAGTTCTATTTCAACGCAGCCCTCTTGTTTTCAGCCCTCTCTAATTATGTAGCCTACATGGGTGCTTATCAACGGTTTCTGTGGAATAAAATAAAACCATACCTCAACCTCCTCTTCAGTGAGGACCTTTGCTATCTTTGGTGAAGCTTATTGACTTGCTTCCCAACAAATCACTACAGCCAAACACATCACCAACTGCCTTGGCTAGCACCATGTCTTTGAGGTGCCATGCATGGTTGCACTTTTTGGGCCTCTCTCAACAAGCAAAGTCCATGATTGAAGATTTTATTTTTGGTAATTCACCTTGAAACCTGCAAGGGCATTAAAGCTGTTTAAAGTGACCTTTAGCATTGGAAAGGAGTCTTCTGGATTTTGTTGGAAAATCAAAACATTGTGTACAAAACAACTGATTTTTTGCTGTTGGTTATTAATTATCAGGCCTCTGATGTCTGGATTGTCTCTAATTGCAATGGTTATAGGTTTAACTGTGAGGGCAATCAGCCATGGTGACAGTAGAAAACCCTGTTTAGTACCTTAGGGTGAGAAAACAGGAGATGAGTCACATCTGTGGACACAAACCTAAGCCTTGGATCCTGTATAGGGATTTTCTGGGATTCTCACCAATTTGTCATCAAAGTTCATTTCCTTAAAGCTGCAAAATATAATTCCATTCCACTCTGTTGAAGGCCTTAAAGACTTCTAGGGCCATCATAGATATCACAGTTTTCAACAGGGTAGAATGAAGCATCACATTTAGAATCATTTGGATGAAATCAGGTAATCTTCAGTAAATATATAATATATAAATCTAGTTCTTCCAGCTCTGCTTTTTTTTAAAGTAAGGGATTATATGCTGTCTAATCCTGGTTCAATTTATGTGAGTGGATTAGTTGCGTTATTTCATCTAGTAGAGTTTTTTTCCATGATTTGTTAATTTTTTTCATTTTCAAACTTTCTTGTATAAGAATACCTTGCAAAAGTACCTTCCGTATGTCCCATAAAGAGGTTCTAACCAATTAGGGGAACTATTGTCCATGTAAAATTGTTTAATTTTGTCCTGGATGGAGATCTTAAATGGTTTGTGCAAGACTAATATAGGCCAAACCTCCAGATTATTGGTGAATGTGATATTGTGTCTAAGGACCAATCTAGGAAAAGTGGAGAATCATCAGAATAGAGAATGGGCTTAATTGATGTTTCTGTTATATTCTGAAGTAGTGATTTGGAGATAAAAAAAATGATATAGCCTGGAGTAAAAATGATCTTAAATACAAATGTTCCTATGTAAGTCAGGGCTTCATGGTCAAAAGTGATCTGCTCAGAGGTGTTCTTTGCAGCATCATTGGTGTCCACATGAATCAGAAGAAAAGAGGACTGTTCTGTGTTCCTGCTGAACATTGTCAACTTGTCAATGGCATTCTGGACACATGTACCAGGGAGATAGCACACTTCCTGATTCATTCTCGGGATGAGCAATCCACTACGTATGGGTTGTGATCCTCACGCCAACTGATGCAGGAGCCACCCTCGTGCCAACAGAAAAAAATGTTTAACTGCTCCAGTCCCTCTCTGGTCAGTTTTTAATTTCTCCTGCAAACCAGCTAGGTGCAATTTGTCCCTCTCCGGTACAGTAGGTTAGATTTTATTGAAATGGAGCAGGATACAGAGAGAAAAGCAAAGAGCTTGAGAGGAGAAGGAGATAAGACAGTGGAGAAGAATGTGAGTAGTCACGGAACAACTAAAGATGATTTAGTCCGGAGTACCGCTGTACAGCTGGGCTTGGACAAGGAGAAACAACATTCTGTCCAAAAAACTGCAGTACAACAGGTCACGGAGGATGGCACTGGCGGCTCTGTCCATAGACCCAAAATGCAGGTGGTCATGGAGGATGAAAGAAGAGCTGATTTAAGAAAAATCTTTTTAAGCTCCAGTGAGAGTGAAGTGGTTGAGGTAAAGATTGTTGGTGGGCACAAACAGCGAGCCCCAGACAGTCAAAAATTATTAGTTAAAGAAAAGGGGATGTCAGATAAAAAGGCAAAGAAAACTGACAAGTCTGGGAGCGGTAAGAAGCTCCCGAAGAAGTCAGCGATAGTGCAGAAACTTAAAATCGCGGCTCCCGGGCACTATCTTGAAAATGTAAATTCTAAGGTGGCATCACACACCCCTAGCAGGGCCTTGGAGGTTTCGGAGGGAGGTGCGAGAGACGGAGCCACAGTGCACATAGGCAATGACGCTGGTCCAATCACAGGGAGCGTCGTGGAAGCAGGAAGGGTGGCGGCTTCTGCTGCTGCAGAGCCACGTCCGAGTGAGCTTGGTCAGTCCCTCTTCGACCAAATAAAGATGACACTGGAGTTTAAGAGTTTTCTAATGGGATGGTTTGAGAGTGCACCGGTTCAGAGGCAAGAAATGTTTCACAACACATGTCAGTTGCACTTAGGCTCACGAGGTGGGCCACTGCAGCACCCCAGAGATGAGTTTCGGGGCAAGATAAATCAATTAGTTAAAGAAGCTGTGCAAGCACAAGTGCAGGCACTTTTTAATACACAGATGCCACCAATGAATTTTAATACCTGTGATTTTCAAAACCAGATGGCTATGTGCAATATGATGAACTTATTCAAGAATACGAATTTACAAAATCAACTTAATCTTTTTAATCAAATCAATTCACAGAAACAATCTAATCTGAATGAATTTGCTACTGCTGAAAATGATAATGAATTGCCAGCAGCAAAAAGAAGGAGACTGGAACAAGAGGAAAGACCAGATGTTAGCAACTTAAGGGACAGAAACAGTAAAGAAAAGTATTCAGCTGACAAAGAGAAAGGCTATAAAGAAAAGGATGTGACAGTGGAGCAGAGAAGTTCAAGGAAATGTTTACAGCAGGAGTTAGAAGAGAGTTAGTTGAAGTACAGGAGGAATTCAATAATATGGATGAAAAGGATTTTATGTGTTCTGATGAGGAGGAGGAGGAGGATAAGGTGGACTCTGATAGGATGTTTGAAGCAGAGACCTTTCGGGGTACTCTGCAGAGGGTGTTGCAAACATTAGGATTGGACAGCTATAGAGAACAAGAGGCTGACAATAGTAGTAAGGAAAGTAAGGAAAGCCTTCTGTGATAAGAAAGAAGGAATCTAGGGGTATGGAGATTCCCATGCCTCAGTTAAGGATGTGATAATGAGTGAGTGGTCCTCTCAGTGGAGTTCTAAGAAATTTTTAACTTATAGTCAAAAGTTATATTCGTTTGTAAAGGCAGGTGTTGAATTTCTTAAAGTGCCCCCAGTGGATGCCCCGATTGCAGGGTTGGTTTCTGGGGCAATTGTCCCTAGGCAGAGGGACACCCGACTAAAAGAAGTAGATGAGAGGAGGGCAGAAACATCTCTGAGGAAGGTGCATGAGGCAGCATTTTTAGTAATTAGAGCTTCAGTAGCTGCATCCCTATTTGCTAGAGCAGCGGTCCTCTGGTCACAGGATATTTTGGATTCCCAAGATTTAAGTATGCAAGAGTTGATAAGAGCTGTGGAAAGAATCCAGAGAGTTCTGAAGTATGTGGCTGATGCGAGTCATGATTCTGCAACATTTGCAGCAAGGAATATAAATTTGTTAACAATAGCAAGACGGTCATTATGGTTGAGGCACTGGGAGGCTGATCAGAAATCTCGCAATAATTTGGCCTTCGTTCCTTTTAAGGGAGATTTATTGTTTGGGGGTCAGGCATTAGAAAAGGTGCTGGTGGAGACGAAAGAGAAGAAGCAGATAATGCCCACTTTGCAAAAAAAAGAAAATGGATAGGAGAAGTTTTTGGAGCTCTAACTACTCCTTTCGAGGGGGAAGATCATATGGTTACTCTAGAAGAGGCTCCGAGTATAGATCTGGTAGATATCAGTGGAATAGACAGAGACCGCAGTTTAATAGATGGTTTCAATATTCTAGACAAGGACAAGGAAAGCTTGGAAATACTTCCAAGCAGGGAAAACATCAGTATTGACAATCAACAGCAATTGATGGGGGGAAGACTTCCGTCTTGTGGTTACAGATGGTCTCAGATAACATCAGACAATTGGGTTCTAATAGTGGTCACTCAGGGGTACAAAATATGTTTTCACACGAGGCTGAAAGACAGATTTCTTCCATTCCCCGTGTCGAAAGACAGAAGCAAACAGCAAATTGTTCATTTGTTACAGATAGGAGTGATAGAGAGGGTTCCAAAGCAACAGGAGTTTTCAGGAGTTTAATCAATATTTTTTGTGGTTCCCAAACCCAATGGCAAGTACAGACCGGTGTTGAATCTGAGATACCTCAACAGTTTTGTGGAGTACCGGAAGTTCAAAATGGAAACTCTGCAGACAATCAAGAAGAATTTGTCTGTGGGGGATTACATGGCGTCCATACAGCTCAAGGAGGCTTATTTACATGTTCCCATGAGGGAACAGGACAGGAGATACCTGAGGTTTCATTACCAGGATTGCCACTAGCAGTTCAAAGCACTGCCTTTCAGGCTGGCATCAGCACTTTAGGTGTTCAGAAAGGTGCTAATTCCACTGATAGCTTTTCTTCGGGTGCAAGGGTTACAGTATACCCATATTTAGACAATATCTTGCTGAAAGCAGAGTCAGAGGTCAAGTTGAGGAAGGATGTGCAGTTAACAATCCAAATATTAATGGATTACAGATTCCTTCTCAATTTCGAGAAGAGGATGTTGAATCCAACCACGGTTTTGACGCATTTAGGAGCAAGGATAGACACTTCGAAAGGGAAAATATATCTTTCTCAGGACAGGTTAGTGAAGCTGAGGCAGGAAACTCTCAAGTTATGCAAGTGCAAGTTGGTAGATCTGATGCAACTTCCAAAGATTATGGGAATTTTCATCTCAACAACACAGTTGGTTCAGTGGGGAAGTTTCCATGTGAAACCTCTGCAGAGACTGCTCCTGAAACACCAGTTTGCAATATCTGTAGAGAGACATTACAAGGCGACAGTACCAGAACAAGTGCGGAAGGAGCTTACTTGGTGGTTGAAGGAAAAGAATGTTGCTCCAGGAGTTCCCATTCGCATTCAAAGTATGATCCATGTGACAACGGATGCCAGTCTCCATGGATGGGGAGCTCGTTGTGAAGGTTACTCAGTGCAGGGTATTTGGACTTTTTCAGACAAGCGGTACAATATAAACTACCTAGAGTTGAAAGCAGTATGGTTAGCGCTGCAGAGATTTCTGCAGCTGGTGAAAAATCAACATGTGAAAGTTCTCACAGACAATATGACAGTCAAGGCATACATTTGCAAACAGGGTGGACTGCATTCAGTGCCCCTGATAACGGAGTCAACGCAGCTGTTCCGCTGGGCCGAGAGACATGTGAAATCAATCACAGCGGTGCATGTGAAGGGAGAGTCGAATGTTCAAGCGGACTATTTAAGGAGAAATTGGCTGCATCCAGGACAGTGGTCTCTCAACGCAGATGTATTCTGCTGTTTGATAAGTATTTTTGGTCCATTACAAGTGGACTTATTTGCTTCTGGTGGAAATACCAAGTTAAAAAGGTATTTCTCAATCGATGGAAGTGAAAGTGCAGAGGCACACGACGCTCTATCGGTGGCGTGGCTGATGGGGATGCACTACACATTCCCTCCAATTTGAATTGTGCGGAAAGTTCTGTCAAAGATCTGCTTGAAGAAGGCATCAGTGGTAATGATAGCACTATACTGACCAAGGAGACCTTGGTTTCTGATGCCGCTACAGATGACTCAAGCACCACTGTGGAAGTTGCCATTGAGAGCGGACTTGCTCACCCAGGGTACAGTGTGTCATCCAGACCCCAGTTGGTTGAGTCTGGCAGCATGGAAATTGAATGGAAATTTTTAACACAACAAGAGTATGCTGACAATGTGGTCAAGACTGTATTGGGGTCCCGTAGAGAGGCAACCCAGAGGATATACGATAGAACTTGGAAAACTTTCCAGAAGTGGTGCGAGGCTAACATGGTGCATGTTGTGGAAGTGAACGTTTCACATATATTACACTTCCTGCAAGATGGTGTGGAAAAAGGTTTGTGTCCGAATACCTTGAAAAGACAAGTGGTAGCACTGTCTGCGATTCTGAATTTGGAAGGAGAGTCTTACTCGAAGCATCCTCATATTAGGAGATTTCTGAGGGGTGCCACTTTGAGTTCATTTCCAACAGTGCACAGGTTCCCCTCGTGGGATTTGAACTTAGTGCTGAATGCTTTAGTGGTGGCACCATTTGAGCCACTGTGGGAGTCATCTTTGAGACTATCTTTCAGAACGGCCTTTCTACTAGTGATTACTTTGGCCCGGAAGGTTTCGGAATTGGCAGCACTAGCAGTGAGTGAAAATATGTGTAAGTTTGAGCGGGACAGGCTGACACTGGGCTTCAATCCTTCCTTCTTGCTGAAATGTGTGTCATCAACATCTAAGCTGGGAGAAATTCATTTGCCAATTTTCTGTCCAAGGCCAGTACATCCTTTGGAGAAAAAAATGGCACACTTTGGATGTGAGAAGAATACTGAAGGCCTACATTAAAAAGACAAGACAGTTTAGGCGGTCGGATGCTTTACTGGTATCCTTCCAATCAAAGACTTTGGGTCAGCGGGCGAGTAAATCGGTCATTGCCGGATGGATCAAGTCCTGCATGTTTCTTTGTTATGATTACGCAAAGAGGCCACGGCCAATGAATGTGTGGCCACATTCCAGAAGATCGATGGCGACTTCAATGGCGTTCGCTTCCTGGTATTCTTTGGAAGATATTTGCAGTGCAGCTGGGTGGCAGGAGTCAACAACTTTTATTAAGCATTACAAGTTGGACAAATATAAGTCTGCTCAGGCGGCTTTCAGGCGTCGTGTTCTGCAGGCAGTGTTATAGTTCTAGCCCACCCATGGGTACAGCCATGTACAGTATAACCATGGTACAGCTTGGGAAGGTCCCATACATAGTAGATTGAGCCTTCTGTCATCCCAAGAATGAAGAGTTGGTACTTACGTGAACAGTCATTCTGGGATGACAGGGGGAGCAATCCACACCCACCACTAGGTTAGGAGGAGTTGATGCAGGCATACGGTGGGGTCCAGGTTTTTTCTGTTATGCTAGGGGAAGGAACTGACCGGAGAGGGACTGGAGCGGTTAAACATTTTTTTCTGTTGGCACGAGGACAGCTCCTGCATCGGCTGGCGCGAGGATCACAACCCATACGTAGTAGATTGCTCCTCCTGTCATCCCAGAATGACTGTTCACATAAGTACCAACTCTTCATTTTATTTGGCTGGCACACAGTTCCCTCCGTAACCCCGAGCAATGAATCCCTTACCATCAGCACTATACTTTTCTTCTTCCTGCAGTTGATGGTTAGGTTGGATCCTTCCTTGCCATGCAGTGTCTCTTGCTGCTGGTCTCCTGCTTGTGCCTTTTTACCACCATTATCCTCTGGAAGATGTAGGAAGTGATTGTTTAGTTGAAGCAGTTGCGAATCCCTTGAGCATGGGCTGCTCCAGATGATGTCTGTCCTCCAGAGTGCGCCCTCAGTGTTAAAACACTGTTTTCATTGGTAATTTCTTCCCTTTGACTCTGTAGGAGAATTCTCCCTCTCTTCTGTCCAGGAAGTCCTTGTGTCTTCTGATGTGTTGAACATTCTGAACAAGTAGCTGGAGTTCAAGTACCTTTTCAAAGAAAGCTACCAGTTTGCACTTGCTGCATGTCTAGTCAGTGAGATTTTCTGGCAAGAAGACAAATATTGCACACATATTGCAGCAGACAACAGATCCTTCTGCCTCTATCCCTGCAGTTATTTTTTTCACTCCTTTCAGACTGTAGTAAGTTTTGCCAATACAAGTGTGTTTGCTGTTGGCCCTTAGAAACTGAGTTCCAAAGACTGAGGCAGCGATTACCTAGAATTAGTGGCTGCTAGCTTTACTCTCCATTGGACCATGTGGTCAGGGAGAGCATATGGCCAAAAACAAACAAAAATCGCTAGAAAAGCCTTCAGAAAGAAAACACAGTCAAAGAGTGAAGGATGATCCCCAAAGCCCAGCTCATCTTTTGCTATCTCCTCGGGGACAGTGCTGAGAGTCAGAAATAGCACTGGTTCCCCACTCCATTTCTTCCTCTACCCATTATTGTTGGAATGGCTACTCCCTGTGCTGCCATATATGTCTGCCCATGTTTTATGATTTTCTGGGGAGACCATTCTTTCTCTCCCACAAGCTACAGAGGTGTGTCTGGTGGAAACACGAAAAAGGGCCTTCGCCGTGATTGATCCCGTGATCACCGTGATTACAAAGGGTTTGGAATTCCCTTTGTAAAGAGGTTAGACTGGTGTCCTTGCTATCCTTTCATAGGGAAGTGAGGGCTTCCCTTAGAGGGAAAGGGTGTTTTCATGCACTGTGTTATTATGTTATATTGTGTGTATTAGAAATAGGCCAGTAAATTCAGTATTTACTTTATTTCAGAATTTGTAATGACGGGCTTCCTATTTCTGAAGTGTACCAGTGCAGTCAGGAAGATGGAATTAAGGTTTTGCCTCCACTGAAAACTATGCCAGAGTGGCAAAGAGCAGCTGAGTATTATGTTGAAAAACCTCAACTGGAGTTATTAGGAAAGAAAGTAAGGCTTAGTCCATGTGCTTTTGATACTATCCTTTGATAAACTCCCATATTTTGAAACAGAACATGCTGTTGTGTGTCTTAGGGGTTAAAATTTGTCCCTTTCAAAAAAAATCTTGAGTTGAGTGCCCTGTTTTGAGACACATTATGAGGATGGGAAATGCAACTCTCTCTTTCACCCCAATTTGCCCAAATGATTTATATCAACATGATGCCTCCTTCACATTCCATTCCTCTTTTCTCCCTCTTCTCTGGGAAAACCTTTATGCTTCCTTAATAAAACTGGTTGACTGTACTTCTGTTGCTCCTGTGTAATTTGTAAGGGCAGTCTTCTGCCTAGATTGCTACACAGAGTTATACACATTGTATTCCTATGTATTTAGGCAAACTTGTTTCTTTCTGGTTCGGCTCTACCAGGCAAACAACAAGCTCTACTCCACCAGAATAGAGCAGGGCCTTCTTAGCACCTAAGCTAAATTTCCCTGATCCTTCATGTTCTGGAACTGCTTATTCTTTTAACATGGAGAATTGTTTATAAATATGTATTGATAGACATCCCAAGCGAGCATAGTAACATTCCATATAGCCAGATATAAGGAAGGGAAGGACTCTGCATCTAGAAACTTGTAATGCAAACAATACTCTTGCACAACTCTCTGGAAGATAGAGGCAGTTTTGGTTTCTTAATAGTGATTACTTGTTAGGTTGAGTTTACAGCCAGTGCTTTAGGATACCTGAGGACAGAAACATGTGTACAACCTTTTACTTAAGAAGAAAGTATATTTAGGACTGTTTGTAACAGGTTATACTAAATAACTTTTCTCCCCTAATTTTTTGAAGGTCAAAGTTCATCCAGGCTCCCTCAAAATGTTTTGGACACCAGCTCCACAAAAATTCTCTGCTCCTCTGTCTGTAATGAAAGAAGCTTTATTTTCAAAATATGAGGTAAAATTTCTGAATTGTATTTGAAGCATACCACTCCTGCCTACCGCTCCTGCCTATTACTAAATATAAATAGAATTTTATTCTGTTTATTCTATTTATACAAATAGAGTTTCTGCACTGAAGTATATAGGTAAAAGTATAATTACAAAGAGATGTATTATAGTCCTACTTTTATGTAAAGAGGTGTAATTTTGATTTCTGTGAAAATTGCTTCCACTTTCTGGAGAGTTACCATTTATGAAGAAACAGCTCAGATATATTTGTCAGAAACACAGAGTAACTAAAACTATTTTTGCTAAGGTTACTTTTAGATTTCAAAATTCCGAGGGAAAAACTGTTCTTTCTGAACTTACATACACATCTAACTACATTGTTTTTAACCTACATATTGTGTGGTACATTATTCTGGTAGTCTTGTTTTGTAGAACTAACATGGGATTTGTGAGATTTGAGCAAAATGCAACTTTCCAGTTTCTTTTTTTAAATTTCAAGTTTATTAAGTCAAATGGAAATTGGATGATGCTTTATAGCTTCTCATTGTTTTTCCTACAGAGTAATGTAATTAATGGAGTTATCTGTGAAGACTTTTCTTGTGATCTTCGAGATGAGGAAGAATCTGAATCTGATGAGGACTTTGACAGTTTGCTTGCAGTATGTATTGCTTCAGTAGGCTCTGTGTTGTCTGTATGTTGTGTAATCTGCTCCTATTACTTTGTATTTGGATAATGGTTTTGTGTTGTCTAAATAACAGTTTTATGTCAGTCACTTTGGGAGGACAGCATGCTGTATTGAAATTTATGATCACATTAGCATATTTTTTTCAACTGTTCCTAAGCTGAAAATTTCATTTTTTGAGAGGGCTTCACTTAGTCACTATATCACCCTTGCTTATGAACACCAGTTATGGGTGGCTGTGAATTCCATGGAGATAGATCAGTGGTCCAGCTGAAGAAAAGAGGACACTTTACCTCTTCTCTGTACCTAACATAAAAATGAAATAAATTGCTAGAACAGGAAAACAGCTCCTCTGTAGCTCCTTCTGTTGCTCCTTAGCCAGTGTCCAGCAATTTTACCACTAAAGAACTTTTGTGAACTCATTTACAAGAATACTTTACACTGTGACTTAGGATGGTTGAAATGTAGCATGTGTGTCATGTGGCAAATAATTTCACCAAGTTCCCCTGCAGAACTCTTTTAGACACGAGAGAATAAAGTGGAGATAATTTCTGTTTTGTTTTGTTTTTTTAGTTTTTGTGACCTTAAATTATGCCAGGGGACAATAAAACATGGCAAAACTGTCCCTCACTGTCCCTTCAGGTTGCAAGGGGATTTTTCATGTTCTTAAAATGTGGTGTGCACTCCCTGTTTTGGCATGGGGTGTGTGTGGCTCCTGTGCTTTACAAAGTTACCCAGTCATGCTGTAACTCCACAGAGCTAAGCTGGACATTGCTTCCTCCATCTTTACCTGACTGTTACAAGACTTATCAGGGCAATTCTAAAGGGAAATACGGTAATTCTTGGACAATTATCTTCTGGGTTTCCAAGTTGCACTCCAATATTTTCTTAGAAATCTTAAGCACTCTTAAAATTCTCAGATGTAACCATTTTTATTCAGGCTAAATATTGTTGATTTCCTGACTTCTTCCATTGTTCTTACACCTGACAAGCTATATGCCAGTGATGGCTCCTCCCTTCAGCAGGACTTAGTTAATAGTGTGCTTCTATTTACTGTTTTAGCACTGTAGTGGAATGATAGACCAATAGAGATGGGTTCCCTCCTTACAAAATTATACTATCAATGAATTTTTAAAATATTTATCATGAATAAATGCATGTAGCTGTGCCTATGAAATATTGAGAAAGCTGTGTGTTTATTGAACATTGTCCCTGTTTGAAAATTCCCAAGCAGCTAACATAACACTTTTATATATGTGAAGAAAATAAATAAGATGGCAGGCTGAAACAAGTATAAGGGTTCAAACCATGGTGGTACATGACATGTTATATAAAAAAGGTTAAGGGGGGGAAAGAGACATGGAGGGAAGGTATGTTGTTCTGTGTAATGGTGGCAAGCAGGACAAGGCTTGAGCTTTCTCTATCAGGGAGGGGAACCAAATTTCCAGAAGGGGGAAGGGTAGGATAGTTTATAAGGGTTATAAATTGTGGAATTTGTGGTATAATAGAAAAAGAGTTTGATTAATATGCATGAATTCATGTCAGTGAATGTCAATGGTCTTGGTACCCCTATTAGAAGATACTGCTTAAACAAATTGTTAAATGAAAAAAACATGGATTTTTTTTTTACAAGAAATCCATAAAAGAAATGATAAGCAAATCCTTTTTAATTATAAGAGATGGAATATTCAACTAGAATCTAGGGGAACTAATAAGGCAAGAGGAGTAGCAATTATGATTAATCAGGATATATAGTTCCAACTAGGGAAAATGGTAAGGGATAAAGAGAGTAGGTACATTTTCGTTAAAGGGAAACGATGGAATTCAGAAGTAACTTTAGCTTGTATTTATGGACCAAACAAATGTTCCTAAAGACAAATTTTAATAAAGAAAGCTGAAACTTTTCAACAAGAATATCAGAAAAGTAGAGATAAGAAGCTTAAATTTCAGTAGAATAGTATGAAGAAAGAAATAAGAGATTTAGATCAGTTGACAGTTATAAAAAATCAACTGTATGTAAGAAATGATGATCAAACTATGGATCCAAATACAAAAAGGATGGCACATCACTTAAGAAATAAAAGAGAGAATGGAGGAATTACTACAATAAAGGGAAACAAGGGATAATGGTAAAAGAACATGAAAAAACAGGAGAGGTAATGGCAAAATTCTATGAGAAACTTAATGAGGAAACTAAAGTTATAGACTGTGGGGCAAAAATAGAAACTAAGTGATCAGAAGCCCAAAGAAATCACCTAAATACCACAATCTCACAGGAAGAAATTGGAAAAGTTATTGACAAGTTGAAAGGAATAAAATCCCCAGGCCCAGATGTCTTCACCAGAATTTTTATAAGGTCTTTAAAAAGGAAATAATTGGTAATATAACTATTTTATTCAATAAAATATTAGAGAATAAAGATATACTTAAAACTTGGAAAATGGCTGAAATTACTACAATATTAAAATCTAATAAAGATCCTACAAATCTGGATGCATAATGCCCCATTATATTATGCAATCAGGACTGTAAAATTTTTACAAAATCTTGGCTAATAGATTGGAGCAATATCTACCTGATTTAATACAAGAAAATCAATTTGGTTTTATTAAAGGAAGAATAATTGACAAACCTATTAGAAGTGTCTTAAATGTTATACATAATGCAAAGCAAAATAAAAAGAAACTAGTATTATTAAAATTAGATGTTTACAAAGCATGTGCTTCAGTTAATCATGATTATTTATATAAATTATGTAGAGACTTTGACCGGGGAGAAAAAATAAGTGAGATTATTAAAGAATTATATAAAGATAATGAAGTACAGATTATGGTCAATGATGTTTACTCTAGAAAAATAATGATTAAAAAAGGAATGAAGCAAGATTGTCCATTATCTCTATTACTATTTGTTTTAGCAATAGAACATTGAGCTAATGTTATAAGAAATGAAAAGGAGATGATTGGTTATATAATTGAGAGGGAGGAAACAAAGATAAATTTATTTGCAGATGATGCCTTGTTAATTATATAAGCACCATACCAATCAATAAAGAAATTAGTGGAAGTAATGCAAAAATTTGAAAAGTTATCTGGTTTTAGAATTAATATGCAAAAATCTGAGATCATGTTTTTCAGTACCGAATGGCAGGAACAAAAGAGAATACCGAGTATAACAGCGTTAAGAGTTAAGAAAATGAAGTATTTGGGAATATACATAATGACTAATGTTAATAACATGATACAAGGCAATTGTAATCAGGTTTGGAAAAAAATATCTAATGAGATATCTAAATGTTCTCATAAAAAAATGGACTATCCTTACCAGAATAAGAGTCTTTAAAATGATGTTGCTCCCAAAATTATTATATCTTTTCTAAACAATTCTAGAAATAATTCCCTTAAGCATGATTAGAAAATGAGATAAGAGTATTAAAGATTGAATTACAGCAACAACAACAACAGCTACAATAAAATCTAGAATTTCCAAAGTGCTATTCTACTTGCATCAAGAGAAAGGAAGCTGGGGAACCCCATCTTTAGAATTATATTTTGAGGCTTCTAAAATTGTTAAATATTAGATTTTGAATATGCAGGGAAAAAAGAGGGATTAAAATTGAAAAGTATGTGAATAGTATGAATTGTATATCTATATTTCAAATGAAACCAATAAGCAAGAAGAATGTGGATGTCATAATGGGCCCCTTCCAATCTATACTATATGTATGAGGAGAGAGCAGAAGGTGAGCTGGGTCTGTGAAGACATCCTTGACCAGGTGTTGTTTACAGGCTTGTGGCTGAGCTTGTTTGCTTGTTTTTGTTAAGTCTCTTTGTGCTGGCTGTGTGCTCTCCCTGAGCACACGGTCTAACTGACTAACTAGGGGGAGGAGCCAGCTAGGGGGAGGAGTCTTATTAGGAGCTCCCAGCGGCACGCACCAAAAGGGTGCGCAGTTGAACTCCTCTACTTCAATCCTTCAAGTTCAACCATTCAAGTTTAGGAACAACCTATCTCTTCTTGAGTCCCTAAAATTTAAGAAGAGTTCATTTGAGCTTGGCAGTCAGCAGAGCAGACGTAGCTTATACAGCTGAATTTGAGAAAGAAAGCCCGGTTATTCTTTCTAGACCTACTCCCTGTACTACTCTCTGTAGTATCAAGTATGGAAGGTGAGGGAGCTGCCGCGGTCACCTGTAGCATTTGTGGTATGTTCCTTTTCTTGCCACAAGATGTTGTCGGGTACACCTGCAGCAAGTGCAAGCTGGTGACCTTCTTGGAGGAGAAGGTTCAGCAGCTGGAGGCACGAGTTTCTAATCTTCGTCTTGTTAGGGAAGGTGAGGAGTTTTTGGATAGGGCAGAGAAGACCTTCCTGAAGACCAAATGCGCGGAGGAGCTGCCAGACAAGGAAGTCAGCACACTGTGCCAGGAAACGGATGCTTGGAGGAATGTCACACGGAGGAGCAGAAGGACCAGGAAGGAAACAGAGACTCTAACTACAAAGTTCTTGGCCTTATGAACAATGAGGAGCACCAGGAGGAGGGAACAGAATGTCAACAAGAAGCAATCCAACTTCGGCAATAGGAACAAGATCAACACTCCCAGCCTCAACAGAATGCCCAGGCAGTCCTAGAGGAACCTGCTCATCGAGGAGCCCCGGACAAGCCTCAGAGGAGGCAAGTTCTGGTTGTTGGGGACTCCTTGCTCAGAGGAACCGAACCGGCAATTTGCAAACTGGACAAGCTCAATCGAGAGGTCTGCTGTCTTCCCGGGGCCAAGATCAACCACATAAGGGAGAGACTAACCAGGCTGGTCAAGCCCACTGACCATAAGCCCCTCATTTTGGTTCATGTCAGAACCAATGACACTGCAAGGCACAGCTTTCATCACATCACAAAGGACTATGAGCTTTAGGCAGACAAAGCTTAAGGATCTTGGTGCACAGGTGGTCATTTCATCTCTCCTCCCTGTTCAAGGACATGGCTCACAAAGGGAAAGGGCAGTAGCAGAGGTCAACAACTGGCTCCGCACATGGTGCCACCGGCAACAGTTTGGGTTTTTGGATCACGGCCTGAATTTCCATGAACGTGGGCTTCTGGCAAGGGATGGGCTGCACCTCATGAAACTTGGCAGGAATGTTTTTGCAAACAGTCTCGCAAGCAGGATGCTTGGGAGACTGGGGAGGGAGACAATATTATTCAGGGCAAGTACTCGGCGAGTGCAGGGGGAAAAGGCCCAAATGATATTGGCCAAGTAGTACAAGCGTCCAATGGTGGGAGGAGTAGAAACTATAGCACAGGACTTGCAGGAAGGGCCCGGGGACTTAAGTGTCTCTACCCTAATGCACGGAGGATGGGAAACAAGCAAGATGAACTTGAACTCCTAGTACAACAAAATAAATACGATTTGATAGGCATCACTGAGACCTGGTGGGATGAGTCTCATGATTGGAATGTAGGAATAGAGGGGTATAGCCTATTTTGTAGAAATAGACCAAACAAGAAAGAAGGAGGAGTAGTATGTCAAGGATGTTTTCACCTGTGAAGAGATCTGTGACTTAAACCCAAAAAGCCAGGTCGAAAGCATCTGGGTAAGAATTAAGGGAGCGAGAAACAATAGGGATATTTTGGTGGGGGTTTACTACAGACCTCCAACGCAGACTGAGGACTTTGATGACGCCTTCCTCAACCAAATTCAAAAAGGAGAGATACAGTAATAATGGGAGATTTCAATTACCTGGATATATGTTGGCAGTCAAAGTCTGCCAAGACAGCAAGGTTCTGCAAGTTTCTTGCTTGTCTTGCAGACAATTTCATGGCCCAGAAGGTGGAAGAGGCGACAAGGGGATCAAATATTCTAGATCTGATCCTGACGTAGAAGCGGTTGGATCTTTAGGAGGGAGTGACCATGCCCTGTTGGAATTTGGCATTCAGTGGGAAGGAGAAGATAAGTGTGGCCAGACTCTCATCTTAGATGTTAAAAAAGCGGACTTCTGTAAACTTAAGGAGCTACTGGCTGAAATTCCGTAGTCAAGAATAGTGAAAGAGAAAGGAGTTCAGGAGGCATGGGAGCTCCTGAAAAGGGAGATACTGAAGGCTCAGTCTAAAACTGTGCCAATAAGGAGGAAAAATGGAAGGCATCTGAAGAAACCAGAATGGTTGACTAAAGAACTCTCAGCTAAGCTAAGTGTTAAGAGAAACATGTACAGGAAATGGAAGAAGTGGGAAACCACCAAAGAAGAATTTAAGCAAGTAGCCAGGAGATGTAGGGAGAAGGTCAGAAAGGCTAAAGCACAGAACAAACTTAGGTTGGCCAGAGACATTTAAAAACAATAAAAAGGGCTTTTTAAAAATATGTCCGTAGCAAAAGGAAAAAGAAGGAGACAATAGGGTCGCTGTGCAGAGAAGATGGCGAATTTACTAACAGGGGGAAGAGAAAAGGCAGAACTACTTAACACCTTCTTTGCCTCAGTTTTTTTCCCAGAAGGATATAAGCACTCAACCTGGCAGTTGGGGAGCAGGTGTGGAAGCAGGGGAAACGAGGCACGTAATAGGTAGAGAATACCTGGCCACACTGGATGAATTCAAGTCTCCAGGGCCAGATGAATTGCATCCTAGGATATTAAAAGAACTGGCAGAGGTCATTTCAGAACTGCTTGCTATAATCTTTGAAAAATCTTGGAGGACAGGAGAAGTTCCAGCAGACTGGAGGAGGGCAAATGTTGTCCCCATCTTCAAGAAGGGCAAAAAAGAGGGCCCAAATAATTATCGCTCAGTCAGCCTGACATCAGTACCCGGAAGGGTCCTGGAGCAGATCATTAAGCAGTCAGTTTCGAATCACTTAGAAAACAATGGGGTAATCACGAGAAGTCACCACGGATTTCTCAAAAATAAGTCATGCCAGACTAATCTTATCTCTTTTTATGATAGAGTTATTAGCTTGATAGATGAAGGGAATGCTGTGGATGTAACATTTCTCGATTTCAGTAAGGCCTTTGACAAAGTTCCCCATGACATTCTTGCAAAGAAGCTAGTAAAATGCAGGCTGGACGAGGCTACTGTCAGGTGGATCTGTAACTGGTTGACTGACCGTTCCCAAAGGATGCTCACCACTGGCTGCTTTTCATCCTGGAGAGAAGTGACTAGCAGGGTGCCACAGGGTTCTGTCCTGGGCCCAGTGCTGTTCAATATCTTCATCAACAACTTGGATGAAGGAGTAGAGGGCATGCTCATCAAATTTGCAGATGACACCAAATTGGGAGGGGTTGCTAATACGCCAGAGGACAGGATCAAAATTCAAAATGACCTGGACAGATTGGAGAGCTGGGCCAAGGCTAACAAAATGAAATTCAGCAGAGAGAAGTGTAAGGTCCTACACTTAGGTAGAAAAAATGGAATACAGAAATATAGGATGGGGGACA
Organism: Cyclura pinguis; assembly: GCA_030412105.1. Lineage (NCBI taxonomy): Eukaryota > Metazoa > Chordata > Lepidosauria > Squamata > Iguanidae > Cyclura > Cyclura pinguis. The sequence goes on from CM059599.1 coordinate 345,446,763, forward strand.
CATGGCTGGATAGCAGTACGTGTGAAAGGGATCTAGGAGTCTTAATAGACCATAAGCTGAACATGAGTCAGCAGTGTGATGCGGCAGCCAAGAAAGCCAGTCCAATTCTCGGTTGCATCAATAGGAGTGTGGTGTCTAGATCGAGGGAAGTACTGGTACCACTCTACTCTGCTTTGGTTAGACCTCATCTTGAATACTGTGTCCAGTTCTAGACACCCCAATTCACAAAGGACATGGTCAAGCTGGAGCAGGTCCAGAGGAGGACGACCAAAATGGTGAAGGGCCTGGAAGCCATGCCCTATGAGGATAGACTTAGAGAGCTGGGTATGTTTAGTCTGCAGAAGAGAAGGTTAAGAGGGGACATGATAGCCATGTTTAACTATTTGAAGGGATGCCATGTAGAGGAAGGAGAGGGCTTGTTTTCTGCTGCTCCAGGGACCAGGACAAGGAAGAATCAAGCTGCAGGAAAGGAGATTCCACCTGAACCTCAGGAAGAACTTCCTGACGGTCAGGGCTGTCCAGTGGTGGAATATGCTGCCTTGGAGTGTAGTGGAGTCTCCTTCTTTGGAGGTTTTTAAGCAGAGGCTGGATGGCCATCTGTCAGGAGTGCTTTGAGGGTGTTCCTGCATGGCAGGGGGTTGGACTGTATGGCCTGTGTGGTCTCTTCCAACTCTACATTTCTATGATTCTATGACTCTATGATTCTATGACTATATGGAATAAATGGTCTGAAAATTTTAAAATAGAAAATTTGAAATGGTATCTGATAGAATGGTGGAAATCATGAATTAGGAAGAGTTATCAAGGAAACATAGGATACAGAATAATAGGTGATTTATTTGAAGAAACAGAGAGACCGACGGGGTTCGAAAAATTAACTCAGTTAATTGGGGAGAAATATTAACTGCATTTAGTGGCAATGGGAAGAGGTTTACAAGAAATAAAAGGAATAGGTGATAACCTGTCACAATCTGAGGAAATTTTGAAAAGGAGGATTGGAAGAGAAAAAGGGTTAATAGATATGGTATATAAGCTTCTTCTGGAGAAACAATTTAGAACAAAGGAAAGCCTGGTTGGAATATGGGAGAAGGATTTAAGGATAAATAAAGAAGAAATAATACTTTCGGTCTCCCAGATAAAGTAAGTAAAAAATGCAAAGGTTAGAGAACAACAATTAAAGTTAATTAGTAAATGGTACAAAACCGCTCATCAGATCTGAATGATAAAAATCTTTCATTAAATTTCTGGCACAGATGTGAGCAAAAAGGGACATATGTTCATATGTGGTGGGAGTGTTACCATGTACAAAATTTTTGGTTAGAAATTATCCAAGAGATAAATAAAACAATGGAGAGAAACCTCCAATTTGATAAAGAGATCTGCTTAACTTTGAATCTAAGAAAATTGGGATTGAGTAAATCAGAAGATTATGTAATAAAATTTTTCTTAAGAGTAGTACATGTGGTAATGGCATTGGGATGGAAAAATAATGTTGAGATAAAAAAATTGATGCATTACAAAGCAGAATCTCTCTTATTCTGGATTGAAAATGTCAAAGGGGAAAGGGGTACAAAGAAGTGAGAGAAACTACTGATAAAATATTTTACATTTTGTGTAATGGTTACTAAAATTTCCTTTAAAGCCATCGAAGGGGAATGGGGGAGGGGACTGTTATAATTATAGAAAAATATTTAAATGTGTAATATGTAATGTGTTATAATACTGTATGTTTTAGGGTAGTATTAAATTTAAAATCAATAAATAAAACTGAAAAAGGGTTCAAACTGAGAAGGAGATATTTTTGTGCTACCGATGTTGCCAGAATAACTTGTAAGAGCATGTAGGGAACAAGGAGTTATACCCCCTACCCATCCCACATGTCTTCATGTGTTCAAGCCATATAAATTTTTGTGTCATTGATGTAAAACTTGAAAGGCATTGGAATGCCATATTCCCCACCTAAAAGATATCTAGACTCATATGTCAACTCCATCTCACTTTGAACTTGCATTCCCAAATTCTTTCTCTTGAGACCTATCATTCACTCCTGCTTTCTACTGTACAGGAGAATATGTGGGGAGAACTTGTCTATGATACAACTGAATTTTTTAATAGCCAGTTTGACATTTTAAAAACAAGCCAGTGTTCTAGTTAATGCTTGTGCACTGGGATAAAAACATTTAGGTTGTTTGAATTGCAAGGTATTTTCTAATTGTAGTGAAAATGCCACTGAATCATAGAGTATTAGAAAGACCCAGGTCCAAATGAATTTGTGTGTTCACCTTTTTTTTTTCTCCTTAATGATGTGGAGAGCAATTTTATTACATTTTGGCCCTCTTTCAGTCATTTTAAGCCCAGAAGAGGGCTTCTTTTTCAACCAGCTGTGATCTGGAATTTGACTTCTGGGTCACTTCCTTTGGAAGATAGTCATCTCCCAGGCCTAAAACAACCCACTGTGTGTGTGGGGAATATATCAGAATTGCCTACCACACACCTAAGGGTGCATTGGGGGCCTTTGGGGGCTAAATTTTTTTAGGGGACTTTATGTGGTCTGGGGGAGCAACACTTTCCTCACTTCTGATCTAGTATATTTCTCTCAAGCACCCAGAGCCAAAAAACATAAGGTAAAAATAGTAAAAATAGTAGAATGAATGAATGAATGAATGAATGAATAAATAGGTAGTAGAATAAAAAAAATTAAATTAAATTTAAAAAAATGAAAAATACACTTCTTGTATTGTGTGATATTTTGTGATCCCAAAATGTCTTCCTCAGTGGAAGAAATTCCAGTTTCCTGCAAATGGAGCTAACCTATTGAAAACTAGATTGTTTTTAAAACCAGATTATCATTGTTGTTTCACTGAATCATAGTTGGCCCAAAAGTGGCATGGGGCATTTTTTTGTCATAATGCAATATGTTGGCTAGAACAAAAAGAAAACAAAGAAACAAAAAACCCAATACAAATATTTAGAGGGGGGGAAATCAATGCATGCCAAGTGATTGAAATTTTGAAACATTATTTACAACTCTACTAGTGACCATGTTGTAGAGTACCAGCATCGCAAATCTTGTTAATGTTTGGATTCTACACCAAAATGACTCATCTCTTATTTTCTGCACATAAAAATATTAATTCAATGAGGAACAATTCTGTTTATGTAGAATATTGTTTCCTTTTCAACATGCAATTGTTAAGAAAAAGTTGATCTAAATTAGAAAGAAAACCCACACTATTGGTCTCTCCCATCATTTTCAAGCTTCCAAAGTTATATGTACTAATTTAAATCTTAATGTAAAATGTACTTACGTTAAAATTATATACTTCTGATGTGTAATTAACACAATCTTCACAAACATTCACAGGCAAAATCAAATTTTCAAATGAAATTTATAGTAGTAAAATGTGTTGATCGTATTTACAAATAAAATCCACTTTATTTTTCTTTGTAGAATCTTACACTAGACGTAAGAAGTAATTCCTGTCCGCAGCTTTCGTTTTCTGCAAACGAAGTGGAGGTATTATAATCTTTAATTCCTATTTATGTTCCTTATGACCAGTTTTTTTCCCCAGTGTGCCAAAATGCATTTATTAGGAAATCATTTTAAAAATCAGCACAAGCCAGGCATCTTTTCTATACAGGCATAGTTCAGTTAGGAAAGCCCTTGACAGCCTTTTACAAAACCTTTTTATATCCATGTATTTCTTCTTTTCTTCCTTATCCTCCCTCTAGATGGACATTTTCTAGCTGCATCAGCATTGGGAGGATGGCGAAAGAGGGAACACTTTGTTGGCTCATTGCTCAATAGCTAGTTGAATGACTGCATTGATTTTATTGTTTTCTTGCTCTGTCACCTGTGTGTTTGCAGTTGTTAGGGTGAATTTCATGGCTGACTCATCTTCTGCTTCTCTTTTCTTCTTCTTTGAAGGCAAACAGGACTCATTTCTATTATCATCTGAATCTTGTAACTTTGTTTTTTCTTTAATGCATCATTATTTGTTGATGCCATATTTTGCCCTATTTTAGTCTGAATTTAATTAGTAAAGAATGGAATATAGTATAGAAGAGGAAGAGAATGAAATAATCTTGACTGGTTGGCAAGGTAGGAAAGTGAAAACTGGTGAGGAATGGTAAGGAGTCAACAAATGAAATGGATTAGAACTTCAAACTCCTGCTTCGATCAGTTGACATAAGGGATTAACTCACTGGTTATGGATTGCTGCTTCAACCCTCCTAAAATGACCATTCACTGTAAGTATTGACCTCTCATTCTCTAGCAGCATCAGCCCTGGGAGGGTGATGAAGGAGGAAACTGTTTTGGAGTTGGGTTGCAGGTGCATGTCTGCAGTATGCAATGCCTTAATCAATGCTTCAGCTGGAAAGGAACAGGATCCAAGTCTAATCACTCCAATTGTAGCCATGTGTGCCAATTTACAGTGGGCAAAGTTAATAGCACTTGCCTCCAGAAACACAGAGAGAAAAGAGGAGAGAAGATAAGCCTGCCTCAGTAGTTTCCCCTTCCTGCAACATTAGAGAAGCATAGATCTGTAAGTTAAGCCACCAAAATGGAAATCAAAAGAAAAGTGGAGGCTGGTGGGGGAAAAAAAATCATTCCTGGATACGTTTTGGAAGGATCTTTCAAGTGGTCTGTAGGAGGTTTGGTGTGTTTTTGTTCACTTATGCAATACTTACCTGAGGTAGTTGTTTCATTTCATGGGAGCGTATTGTTAGTTTTGAATAAAAAGTTTACTGTAATATGTTCAACTGTTCTTTTTTGTGATGTAAGATCCTAGCTCTACTCTTTCCATTTTATATCTGCATTTGGTACCAAATTTTCTGTTAAAGAAGTAATGCTTAGGAACACAACTGCTTTGTTAACTGAGATACACCTGTACAGTTGCCTGAGAAGAAACTTTAGTGGGACTCTTGAATTGATTTGCATTAACATTATAGTGTTAGACAATAGAAATGCAGAAGCACTTCTACCAACAGAACACTGTAACTGGGTAATACTGAACACCATCTCTCTCACCTATTAAAATTATTTTATATAGGCATTCAAATTCTGGTTCTAGGTTATAAAGATTATATTAATCTCTCCCCCTGATTTTTTCAGTGTAACTAAATGTATTGATAGTAATCCATCTGTATAACTAAAAAGACTGGAAAACTATGCCCTGATCTAGCAATCTGGTCTGGTTGGGATGTGCATATGAAATTCTAAATCAAGGATGTTCTTTAGTTATGTTAGTATTAAAACATCTTTCATTCATTTTCTTTCATTAAAATATATTAAAATATAAAATATATTTATTTTATATAAAATATAAAATATTTATATTTTATATAAAATTAAAATATTTATAAAATATTTATATTTTATTTAAAATATATTAAAATTTGATTTATAGTTGGATTAATTTATTGATTGTTTGATTAACTGCTTGGACCATTTCCACGAAAGACACCAGATAAATTGGCATTTAATTTTCTTGCAGGTAGATTCAGTTAAAAGACCTCATAGTGCACCAGAATTATCATCATATAGAGACAAAACAAGTTTTAAAGTTTCTTCAAATTTCAAAACTACAATGGAAGAGATAAGAGCTATGAAGAAACACATTTCTTCAGCAGATGTTCAGGTTACAATCCCAGAGGTTGAAATTTCTCCAGCAAAGCTTCAGCCAAACCTTCCTACTCCTATTGATGACAATCCTCCTAGCCTTCAGAAAATTTTTCCTGCTACAGATCAAGAATCTGATTCACTTCTCACAAGAGTAGTGAAAAGACAGAGAGCAAGTATTTTCCCTTCCACCCCAGAACCTGAACAACCATCCTTTCCTCTGGATGACAGTAGTCTTGCTGAGGCATCTCGAAAAGCTGGGATCACATATATTATTTTCCCAAAGAAAACACAAAGGAAGAGGTCATTGAAATCAAGGGAATATGTTACTCCTCAAGTATTGGAAAATATACGTGAGAAATTAAATGAACCTCCCAGAATTCTTGAAAGGTTGTGATTTTATTAACACTTGCAGAATATATACTTACAATTTTAATATGTTTATATTAAATTCATTTCACTCCCAGAGTATTCTGAAATTGGAGATTTGAATAAAGCTGATGTCCCTCTCTGTCACAGCTCACGGAAAGGATCACAGATACAGGTCTACCACTGGCAGTGTTTCTGCCATTGGTCAGCTTCAAGAGAATGTTTGGAGAGCAGCTCAGGTCTGGTCAAAGGCATTCCTGGATCTGCTGGGTCCATTTCATGTGACAGACACCAGAATGGAACCCCTAAAATAGGCTAGCTGGCATAATTATCTCTGCATTTGCAACCAACATGCAGGGACAATGGGGAATTGAATGAATAAAAAGAAACTGTCAATCACCAGAGAAAAAAACTACTGATATCTCTTACTCTGACCAATGTGAGCTGGCACTGGATTTGAATTGACAGACAAACTGTCTTTTCATCCTTCCCTTAATTTAAAACAGTTGCAAACAATAAGAAAGATAATAAAAGTCCAAAAACATACTGAACCATTTCTTACTTAAGACAATTTAAAACTAATTAAAACCATTTAAAATAATGTAAACCATGCACATTTGCAAATATGGACAAAACCAATTAGGCCTTGAAAATTTTAATGAAAAGCTGTGTTTTGACTTTGGGCTAAAATGGATCAATGTCAGCATCAGTTGTCTTGGGGAGAGAACATAACTGGGCTGCCACAGCAGAGAAGTCTCATTTTCAGGAATGCTTTCAGAGCAATCCACTACAGAATGGGTTAACCTCTCATGCCAACTAAACGAGTTAGGAGAAAAATATTCCAGTTCATTGAGGCTGTTATCCCCCTGCTCCTCTCCTCAGTTTTATTTCTCCTGTCTTGCTGACTGGATGAGTTTTAACCTCTCTGAGTTTGTGGGTGTAAGAAAGCTAGCAAGTTTAATTCGTTAGGTCTGTAGGAGAAGTAAAATGGAGATCTTAACAAAAGAGCCAAGAAAACGAAAAAATGAGTAGGATTTATCTGACCAGGATGATAGTTATGGTCAATTGAAGAAGCGCAAAAGAGGCTACTGAGACAAATGTCGCTCAGATCTTGACTGGATTGCCAGAGAAATAACATGATAAATTGGAGCATGAGGCAAAATCTGATCAGATCGGCCTGGACAGGCAGACGACTGATCAGTCTTCTAATTCCAATTTGGTGTTGAGGAAACTATTCATAGCCTTAAGTGAGAGTGGATCAGAGGGGATATCCCTGTCCAGTTGCTCCAGTTCTGCAAACAGCGATGTGAAGGTGAAAAAGATTGAATCTAAAAGATCTACAAAGTTCATGAAACATAAAGGTAAAAAGGAGGTAAAATTACCTGACTTAAATGCAAAGGCAGTTCAGAGTGGCAAAAGTGGAGAGGGAGCTCTGGTTGCATCACTTACTTCCGTTCACCATCTTGAAAAGAGGCATTCTGACGTGAACGGGGCTGCTGGGAGAGGAAGTAATGTCAACCAGGTATGTAAGCTCTCTCAGGAGGCAGCCAATCAAAGAATTGGAGAAGGAGAAGAAAGAGTGAATGTACTGAATAGCTCCACGATGGGCAGTTCTTCCCCTCCTAGGATTAACAGTGCCACAACGCAGGAGGATTTAACAGCGTTGTTGGCAACTTGTATGTCTAGAGCACAAGATGTATCAGCATTAGGACTCAGAGGGGTGCCACTGTCACCTTTGTTTAATCAGGGAGGATTTTTTCTCTGTAATAGAGAATCAATGAGACAAATAATGGCAGAGAAAATGAATGTGCATGCTGACAGGCATAGGAGCGCCAATATCGTAAACCCTCAACATATATTGCGATTATTAAATTTATTGTTGAAAGCAGGTAGTTCAAGAGTTTCCTCCATAAATTCATCTGTTCAGAATAATCGGAGTACATCTTCTTCTTCTACATTTAATGCCAATAGAAGCGGTGTTCAAAAACAATCTGCAGTTGTCTCAAATAGTAGTGAATCTAGTGATGAATATTATATGTCAAAGAAGCATTATAATAAATCCAATATGAAGAGATTGGAAGAACCTTCATTATTGGAGACTCAGGGAATACATTCTGATTCTGAGGGAGATATGGATAAGGATGTAGTGATGTCATATGAAGAGAAGGATTCTGATTCAGAGAAATGATGATACGGAGGATGAGGATAGTAAAGGGCAGTTATTTTCAGCAGAGTCCTTTAAGTCAATTCTGAAAAAGGTGCTTTTAGGTTTAAACGAGGTAGAGAACATGGTAAAGGATAGTAAAGGAAGTAAATCTGTGGCAGATATTGTGAGAAGCAAAACAGTAAAATCTAGTGTTATTCTTATGCCTGAATTATTTACAGATCTCATTCAGGCAGAATGGAAAGATACCACTTCTTCTAAAAAGTGCAAAGGTTATAGTAAAAGTCTATATAACTTTGATAATAAATCTATGGAGATGTTAATGACCCCTGAGGTTGATGCACCAATTTCTGTGCTTGTCTCAAATGCTGTGGTTCCAAAAGAAGGAGATACATTGCTGAAGGATCCAGATGATAAAAGAGTTGATTCTGCTTTAAGAAGGACTCATGATTCATCAGCATTGTCCATTAGAACCTCAGTGGCTGGGTCTATATTTGCTAGAGCAGGACTGCTATGGGTTCAGGAGATTCTTGGTGCAGATGATGTGTCTGCACACACAGTTCAGAAAGTTTTAACCAAATTAGAGCAAATATTGAAATATGTGGCAGATGCAGCTATGATGCAGCTACTTTTGTGGCATGCTCTGTGGCAACATCAGCAGTAGCACACAGGGCCTTATGGTTAAAAAATTGGGAGGCGGATGTGAAGTCTAAAGCAAATTTAGAATCCCTTCCTTTTCAAGGTAAATTACTTTTTGGAAAGGATTCTCTGCAAAAAGTACTTGTAGAAGGGAAGGACCAAAGACAGGTTCTTCCCTCATTGAATAGGAAAAAGACAGATAGAGGCTGGTTCAGGGGCGATAATTATTCCTTTCGAGGTGCTTGACAATTTCAAAAACAAAGAGATTTTAGAGGTTTCAAACAGCAATGGAATAGAAATAGAATCCATTTCAAACAGCAAGGTCAGCAACAATCAAAACGTTCCTCTGCTCAAACAGGTAGAAGAACAAAACAACAGTTCTGACTCAGACAGCATACTAGTGGGAGGAAAGTTAATTCACTTTGGACAACTATGGAGCGATATAACTACAGACAAGTGGGTATTGGAAGCAGTTCAGAAGGGATATCAAATTGTTTTTGCAAGTCATCCAAAGGGAAGGTATCTTCTGTCTCCAGTACTGAAAGAAGAAGAGAAAAGGAAGATCTTTCAAAACAAGATAAAACACCTTTTGAAGATAAGTGCTATAGAGCCTGTTCCAATCAGTCAAAGATATCAGGAGATATACTCCATCTTCTTCACTATTGTGAAACACAGCAAGGGTTATCGTCTGGTATTAGACCTGAAGTATCTAAATGAATTTGTCCAATACAAGAAGTTCAAAATGGAGGGTCTCCATTGATACTTCAGTTTCTTGAGTTAAACAATTATTAACTCTCTTTGGACTTACTGGAGGCTTATTTGCATGTCCCAATGAATATCAATTGCAGGAAGTTCCTGAGATTTCAGTTTCAAGGCAGTCACTTCCAATTCAAAGCTCTCCTGTTCGGTCTGGCCTCTGCTCCCAGAGTTTTCACCAAGGAGCTGGTTCCAGTGATTGCATTTCTCAGGCAACAAGGGATATATTTATTTCCTTATTTGGATGACATCCTGTTGAAGGCAGGGACAAGGCAGAACAGGATCTTCAAATGACAATGCAGGTGTTTCAAAGGTTAGGATTTCTAGTGAATTTCAAAAAGAGTCAACTTATTCCAGTGCAGGAAATTGTGCATTAGGGGGAAGAGATAAATACAAGAAAGGGCTGTGTATATCCTTCAAAGGACAAGATTTGCAATTTAGAGAAAGAAGTTACTTCCTTGTGGAAGCAAAAGTTCATGGAGGTGATGACTTTAGCCAGAGTTTTAGGTCTATTAGTGTCGACAGTACATTTGGTGCTGTGGGCAAAATTTCACATGAGACCTCTTCAGTTGTTCCTAATACCTTGGCAGAGTCATATTTTGAAGAGGAGCAGTATAAAGATCAAGCTTTCTCTTAAGGTGAGAAGGGAGTTGAAATGGTGGTTAGAAGGGAGTTTCATTTATTCCTCAGGATAAGATTTCAGTTAGAACAGATGCGAGCCTATATAGTTGGGGGGAACACTATTTAGGGAAAACAGTGCAAGGAAAGTGGTCCCAACCAGAAAAAAAGACCTTCAGTATAAACGGGGTAGAGTTGAGGGTGGTGAGATTAGCATTGCTGCATTTTGTGGACTTGATTCAAAACAAGAATGTTCTAATTTATACGGACAATGTAACAGTGAAAGCTTTCCTGAACAACCAAGGGGGAACAAGATCCAACCAGTTAATTTTGGAGGCCTCCAAAATATTGATTCAGGCAGAACAGACTCTGTCTTCGCTGTCAGGTCTTCACCTGAAAGGAAGCTTGAATGCATGTGTGGATTATCTTAGCAGACATGATGTTTTGTCAGGAGAGTGGAGCTTGAATCAGAAGGTATTTGGGATGCTGCAAAAAAGATATGGTGATTTTTCAGTGGACCTGCTCACTTTGGTGAAGAATCACAAGTTGACAAGATATTTTTCAATAGGTGGCGGTGTAAGTGCGGAAGAGCAGGATGCATTGAGAGCAGAATGGCCAGAGGGTCTACTGTGTCTTTTCCCACCACTTCCCATTTTGCAAAAGGTCATGCAAAGAATAAGGCAGCAAAGAGCTCAAGTGGTTCTGATAGCTCCTTATTGGCTACGCAGACCGTGATTTCTGCAATTGGTGAACATGTCAGTGAAGCAGCCATCAAGATTACCTCTCAGACCAGAATTACTGACTCAAGGTCCAACTTGTCATCTGAATCCTCGCTGGCTGAGCTCAACAGCATGGAGATTGAGCAGACCCAGTTAAAAGAAAAAGGTTTTGGGCATTTGGGGATTAGGACAGTGTTGGCATCAAGAAAGTCTTCAACTCAAAAGAATTTATGAGTCAACTTGGGAAGTATTTAAGAAGTGGTGTTCTGACAGTAAGGTGAATGTAGACACTGTGAAAGTAAATGAGATTCTTCTTTTCTTACAAAGCAGTTTAGAGAAAGAGTTGCAGCCCAACACCTTGAAATGGCATGTGGCAGCTTTGTCATCCATATTACAAAATGAAGGAAAGCCTTTATTGGCTAATGTGCATATAAAGCGCTTTTTGAGAGGACCGAGTCTGCAGGCTCCTCCTACTGTTCACAAGTTTCCATCCTGGGACCTCAATTTGGTGTTGGACAAATTGACCTTGCCACCTTTTGAACCACTCAAAGAAGCATCTCTTAAGATTATAACTTACAAAGTTGTTTTCCTGGTAAGAATATAATCTGCTGGAAGGGTGTCAGAAATTGCAGCTTTGTCCACAAATCCAAACTTGATCCAAATTTGAGAAGGATGCAGTTGTTTTAACCATTGACCCCCTTCCTTTAGACCGAAATGTATGTCTTCAGGACCAGTTTTGCTGACAATAACACTGCCATCTCTTTGTCCTAACCTTTCTCTACCACTGGAGAAGAAAGATGCATTCTTTAGATGTCAGAAGAGCTCTTAAAGTATATTTAAATAGGACAAAGCTATTAAGAACTACAGAGGCTTTGTTTGTTTCATTCAATCAGAAGAGATTAGGCTGTAAAATATCTGCTTCTACACTATCAAAGTGGATAAAATCATGTATCTATTTCTGTTATGATTTAACCAAGGTTCTGAGATGGCAGGAAGTCTGGGCTCATTCAACAAGATCAATGTCTTCAGCAGTGACTTATAGAGTTATGGCGTCATTGGGTCAAGCATCTGGGTGGAAAGAACCTAATACTTTCATAAAGCACTATAAATTAGATAAGTTTGCAGCTAGGCAAGTAGAATTTGGAAAGTCAGTGTTATGGGCAGGAGAGTGGTAGCCTTTCCCACCCATAGAAGTAGGCTTGGGTATATCCCACTCTGTAGTGGATTGCTCCGAAAGCCTGAGGTTGTACTTACTGGGAATGATCATTCTAGGAAGGCTGGAGGCGCAATTCACACTCTCCTGGGGTGCTTAATATTTAGTTTTAGGTGTTAGGAAATGTTGTCACAGGCAAGGCTATGTAATTAAACTGAGGAGAGGATCACGGGGATAATGGCCTCAACGGATTGGAACATTTTTCTCCTGCCTCGTTCAGCTGGCACGAGAAGCTAACCCATTCTGTAGTGGATTGCTCCTCCAGCCTTCCTAAAATGATCATTCTCGGTAAGTACAGTCTCTCCTTCCTTTCTCCTCCCACAATGTTTTGCTCCCAGTGGTGGGACACAGAGGTCAACCCCTCCATTTCAGGAAATGCCACATATTCCTGAGTCTGAGATACTACATAACCGAGCTGCTATTCACCACTAAATGCTGATTCTTTTACTTATGGGAGTGCTTGTAACATAGAATCATAGAATCATAGAAATCTAGAGTTAGAAGAGACCACACGGGCCATACAGTCCAACCCCCTGCCATGCAGGAACACCCTCAAAGCACTCCCAACAGATGGCCATCTAGCCTCTGCTTAAAAACCTCCAAAGAAGGAGACTCCACCACACTCCGAGACAGCATATTCCACTGCCGGACAGCCCTGACCGTCAGGAAGTTCTTCCTGAGGTTCAGGTGGAATCTCCTTTCCTGCAGCTTGAATCCATTGTTCCTTGTCGTGGTCTCTGGAGCAGCAGAAAACAAGCCCTCTCCTTCCTCTACATGGCATCCCTTCAAATATTTAAACATGGCTATCATGTCCCCTCTTAACCTTCTCTTCTGCAGACTAAACATACCCAGCTCTAAGTCTATCCTCATAGGGCATGGCTTCCAGGCCCCTCACCATTTTGGTCGCCCTCCTCTGGACCTGCTCCAGCCTGACCATTTCCTTCTTGAATTGGGGTGCTCAGAACTGGACACAGTATTCAAGATGAGGTCTAACCAAAGCAGAGTAGAGTGGTACCAGTACCTCCCTCGATCTAGACACCATACTCCTATTCATGCAGCCGAGAATTGGATTGGCTTTCTTGGCTGCCGCATCACACTGCTGACTCATGTTCAGCTTGTGGTCTATTAAGACTCCTAGATCCCTTTCACACATACTGCTATCCAGCCACGTGTCCCCCATCCTATATTTCTGTATTCCATTTTTTCTACCTAAGTGTAGGACCTTACACTTCTCTCTGTTGAATTTCATTTTGTTAGCTTTGGCCCAGCTCTCCAATCTATCCAGGTCATTTTGAATTTTGATCCTGTCCTCTGGTGTATTAGCAACCCCTCCCAATTTGGTGTCATCTGCAAATTTGATCAGCATGCCCTCTATTCCTTCATCCAAGTCGTTGATAAAAATATTGAACAGCACTGGGCCCAGGAGAGAACCCTGTGGCACCCTGCTAGTCACTTCTCTCCAGGATGAAAAGCAGCCATTCGTGATCACCCTTTGGGTTCGGTCGGTCAACCAATTACAAATCCAACTAACAGTAGCCCCGTCCAGCCTGCATTTTACTAGCTTCTTTGCAAGAATATCATGGGGAACTTTGTCAAAGGCCTTACTGAAATCGAGATATGCTACATCCACAGCATTCCCTTCATCTATCAAGCTAGTAACTCCATCATAAAAAGAGATAAGATTAGTTTGGCATGACTTATTTTTGAGAAATCCATGTTGACTTCTTGTGATTACCGCATTGCTTTCTAAGTGATTAGAAACTGACTGCTTAATGATCTGCTCTTTCCGGGTACTGATGTCAGGCTGACTGAGCGATAATTATTTGGGCCCTCTTTTTTGCCCTTCTTGAAGATGGGGACAACATTTGCCCTCTTCCAGTCTGCTGGAACTTCTCCTGTCCTCCAAGATTTTTCAAAGATTATAGCAAGCAGTTCTGAAATGACCTCTGCCAGTTCTTTTAATATCCTAGGATGCAATTCATCTGGCCCTGGAGACTTGAATTCATCCAGTGTGGCCAGGTATTCCTGTACCACCTTTCTACCTATTATGTGCCTCATTTCCCTTGCTTCCTCACCTGCTCCCCAACTGCCAGGTTAAGTGCTTGTATCCTTCTGGGAAAAAACTGAGGCAAAGAAGGTGTTAAGTAGTTCTGCCTTTTCTCCTCCCCCTGTTAATAATTCGCCATCTTCTCTGCGCAGTGACCCTATCGTCTCCTTCTTTTTCCTTTTTCCTTTTGCTACGAACGTATTTAAAAAAGCCCTTTTTATTATTTTTGATGTCTCTGGCCAGCCTAAGTTCGTTCTGTGCTTTAGCCTTTCTAACCTTCTCCCTACATCTCCTGGCTACTTGCTTAAATTCTTCTTTGGTGGTTTCCCCCTTCTTCCATTTCCTGTACATGTTTCTCTTAACACTTAGCTCAACTGAGAGTTCTTTAGTCAACCATTCTTGTTTCTTCAGATGCCTTGGTTGCCCTCCTCTGAACTTGCTGCAGCCTGACCATGTCCTTCTTGAATTGGGGTGCCCAGAACTGGACACAGTATTCAAGATGAGGTCTAACCAAAGCAGAGCAGAGTGGTACCAGTACCTCCCTCATTCTCAGTAATGAGTTACAACAAAGATATGCTATTAAGCAGGTAACTGAGGTTGAGTTTAGGATGCCCCTAAATGCCTTCAGATGTCTAATTATTAATTATGCTTGGCACTATGGCATAAAACAATTATAGTCATGGGGAAATGGATTATTTAACAAGTATTATGTATAGCCTGAAGAAGAGATATTTGAGAGAGCTGACCTGGTGTGTATCACAGGCCCAGGAGGGCATGCTGTGCACAGCTGATCTGGTCTAGTTTTAGCCACCTGGGTTTTTGGTCCTTTGTATTTGAGCATATGCTCATATTTGGTAGAACTGAATTGTCCTAGTTTTTTAAGACAATATAAGACAACTGAAAGGAAAGGGTGGTGCTGTTCGGATTTTCTGTGTATTGTGCCAAAATATGTTGGGCCATCTCATTAGAAGTAACTACTTTGAGTTAAGACACACATTTATTTCTGGATTTCTTTCTGGATTTGGATTTCTTTCTGGATTTCTGGATTTGTACAATTCTACATAAGATTACTTCCAACTGAAATTTTCTGATATGGGCCAAAGTTTGACTTTTATGTACCAAAACAAAGTATATGATTGAATAGTAAACCATGAACCTTTCACATATGTGGGAGCTCTACTGTACTAACCCCTGGATTCGTGAATATGTGCATATATTCAGTGGTGGCGACGTTTGCATGGATGCTTCAGCGCATCCACAGGACATCACTGCCATTTTAGGTATAGGGACACAATGCTTTGTGCGACCTTGCAATTGTGCATACAGAAGTTTTGGGTAAGGAGGGGCCACTCTTGTATAATGTGTTTTCCAATTATTTTAGCAATCTTTTCGGTACTTCGCTATATCATTGATAAACATAGTGACTAAAATTTTGCTTTGCTTTCCTTTATTCAGGTCCACATCTCTTGGGAAGCTTCATATACATAATAAATTTAGCATCAAAGTGTCTCGAGCAGTTCGCTGTTATCGAAGTCCAAGCCTCCCTTGTTATTTAGATTTTGAAAAATTTGTAGAAGAAAAAGGTAGAACACCTGAAGACTTTGATGATTTTCTTTGGGTCAGAATGCTATGGAATAAGTGGTTTGATGAGTTGTACCCCCCCAGTACACCATCTACTGAAGATAAGCCAGCATCAAGCAGAAAGGACTTGAAAGAGGAAACAATTGAAAAAGAACTAACTGACACAGTGAATCCTCTTCTGTTGGAAGGGAAAACAGAGGAACATGACCAGTGTCTATATGAAATTGATAGACTAACCAAACAGATAAATGAAGGATGTTCTTCTGCATTTAACTATTGCAGGCGTGGAGCAATCTATAGGAAAATAGGCAAAATGCAAGCAGCTATGGATGACTTGGAAAAAGTTAGTATAAAAGAAATATTAACTGATTTTGCCAGCTACTGATGTGTTTTTGTAACCTAGAGTAGCTATGACCCTTCAGGTGTGCGAAATAAGTTCAAAAAGAGGGATTGGTATCTCTTTCATATAACACTATGGTAGAATACATTCTCACCCTAAAACTTCCCATGGTCTTACATTGGTCAGGGAACAAGGAGGAAGCTCATCATAAGTAGATATCTGGAATCTTCTTTATTTAACATAGGAATAGAAATCAAGTGATTCTCCAGATGTTAGACTGCAGCTCTGAGTACTCCTCACTATTGGCTACACTGGCTAGGACTTTTCAATCTGACAACTTCTAGAGGACCCTGATTTAGCAAATAATAATGCTATATCTAATGACTGCGTGGGTACACATATACTTAGATAGCATATTGATCTTGAACCAAGGATCTGAGGGCTATTGGGAACTTTTGGTATCTACTAGTGGTTTTTACGTTTTTCTTTACTGGAGACCCACTGTAAATATAATTTGTTACTGGGGACCCCAGGACTTAAGATTTAAATATTCAAATGTTTATTTAAATATTTAAATATTTGTTTAAAGTTGCTCATCAGTTGCTCACTCTTATTCCTTATTCTTCCAATACACAATGCAAAGGAAAGAAGGCTTGCTAATGGTCTGTGGAGTAGCATGCTGAGATCCTTCAAGTGCCAGAATTGTTGAATCAACTGGAATTTCCTAAGGGAAGGTTATGAATTGGAGGCAGGCCTAAAGAATAATTTCTTTTGCCCGTCTTAGTGCTGCTTTGGGGGAAAGCATGAAAGAAATGCTGCTTCCTTCCAAAGAGGCACCAAGACACTAGAAGGGGTAAGTGCTTTTTTTTGAAAGCACCTACCTTTTCTACTCTCTCTGATCCTTCAGAGAGAAATGGTGTTTCTTTCACTCTTTTCCCCAGAGGAGCAGTGAGACCTTCACTGCTTCTTTTCCAAGCAACCACAAGAGTAAATGGGCTCTCTTCTATTATCATGGCTGCTTGGAAGTGAAGCTCAGCCGTGCTGCCTGGCCCTGGGGTCAAGCCGTATTGCCATATTCTCAGGAAGGCTTCAGGAGCAGTCGATGTCAGAATAGGTTATCTCATACCAGCTGATCAAGGCAGGAGTCGAATATTCCAATCTGTTAATAACGTTTACTCCCTGAGTCTCTTTCAGTTTTTATTCTCCTGCCTTGCCAGTTGGTCAAGAAAACACCCTTTCTCATTACCATAGGAAATTTAATAGTTTAGGCAAGGAAAGGCAACTTAAAACAGCTTAGAAAATCAGCATAGTAAGGAGGAAAATGGAAGTGACGAAGAATCAAGGAAAAGAAAGAAAATATCAGAAGCGCAGGGGCCAGAGGAGTTTGCTCCACAAGTGGAGAAACATAAGAGTTTGTAGAAGGCAATATTACTCAAATGCCTACAGGTGTGAAGGAAAAAGATCATGGCGAATTAGTGAAGGAAGCTCTAGCCAATCAGTTTGACCTGGACAGGCTGACTGCTGATCAGGCGTTAAACGCAAACTCATTATTAAGAAAAATATTCCTAGCCTCTAATGAGAGTGAAACGGAGGGGAGATCCCCAGTGCATCGCTCTGAAGCACAGGTCAACACTGCAAAGGTAAAAAAAAGTCTTGAGTTTTAAAAACCTTAAAGGAGAGAAACAAAAGGAAAGAGAAAGTGATGGGCTTACTGGTGGATTCCAGAAGCAGAGAAGGAGCTGCAAATCTGACTTCCTGTCACCATTTTAAAAAGGGTGTTCCATGGAGCAAGGAGCAGCTGGAGTGGGGAGGAGTCCTGACCAATTGCAACCGTCTCAGGAAGCAATCTCCCAAATGCAAAGGGAGAGGGAAGCGTAAATGATCTTTAAAGGTATAAGCAGAAGGAGAGAACTTCCCTTTTAAATGTTAACAGCATTTCTGTTCAGGAAGAATTAACATCTTTAATAAATTCATGGTTATCGCAGGCCAGTTTGTCACCTAGCTCCTCAATGGCTAAGTTTAACTATTTGGAAGTTAAGCAGCATAACTTAAAAAACAAAGCATTTGGAGACTGTGATTGGAACAATGTTGGCATTCAGAAGAAGTTCTACATAAAACATACAAAACAACCTGGGAAGTATTTAAAACATGGTGCATAAGTAATTTGATAGATATTGATAATGTTAAAATCAGTGAAGTGCTGCTATTCCTTCAAAAAGGTCTGGAAAAAGGTCTGTGGCCACACGCTTTGAAAAGGAAGATGGCAGCTTTGTCTACTGTAATATTGATTAGGGGAAGACCATTGTCGGTGGACGTCCGTGTAAAATGCGTTCGGAGGGGAGCAAGTTTATAGGCTCCACCTACAGTTCATAAATTTCCCTCTTGGGATCTAAATTTGGTTTTGGACAGATCAATTCTGCCACCGTTTGAACCTCTGAGAGGTGTCGCTTAGGTTGCTAATATTGAAAGCTGTTCGTAGAAGCAATAATCTCAGCACGAAGAATGTTGGCAATTGGAGCATTATCAGTGAATCCCAATCTATGTAAGTTTGAAGAGGATTTGGTGGTGTTGATAGTTGATCCTTCGTTCAGACCAAAGTGAATGGTTTCAGGCCCAGTGTTGCCCCCAATAACATTACCATCTTTTTGTCCACATCCAGTCCATCCAACAGAGAAGAAACGGCACTCCTTGGATGTAACAGAACAATCAAAGTGTATATGAACAGAACAAGAGGATAAGAAGTACAGAAGCATTGTTTGTTTCAATCCAAAAAAGTTAGGCTGCAAGATGTCAAATTTCAAGATGGATAAAAACTACATTTTTTACTGTTATGACTATGTGAATGTTCCAAGACCACATGGAGTGTGGGCATATTTCATGAGATCTGTGGCCTTCACAATGGTGTTTAGGGCAATGGCATTGTTAGAGGATGTTTGTAAGGCGGCTGATTGGAAAGAGCCTACAACTTTTCAGACACTATAAGATAGACAAATTTGCTTCTAGACAGGCCGCATTTGGGAGATAAGTATTACAGGTGGTAGCTCAAGGGGGTGGCTGTCATTCCCACCCATAGGAAGTATAGCTTGGGTATGTTCCATTCTGCCGTGGATTGCTCCTGAAGCCTTCCTAAGAATGAGAGATTGACACTTACTGAAAAGGATCATTCTAGGAAGGCTGAAGGAGCAATCCAACCCCTCCCAGGCTGTCAGAGTGAAAAAAAAGTAGTCAAAGGCACATTAACAATCCCTAGGAGTTAGGTAGAAGCAAGCAAGGCACTGGCAGGCAAGGCTATATAACAAAACTGAAGAAGGGTCAGGGAGTCAATGTTATTAATGAATTGGAATATTCGACTCCTGCTTTGATCAGCTGGCACAAGGAGATAACCCATTCTGTCATGGATTGCTCCTTCAGACTTCCTAGAATGAGCCTTCTCGGCAAGTATCAAGCTGTCATTCACCACACAAGGCCTGGGCATGGCACCTTGCCTCATCCTTTGGCCTCACCTTTCTGCCTTTTGTGCTCCTTGGCGCACCTGGGCAGTAGTGCCTGGAGCCTCCAGCACAAGATGAGACACTCACCAGTGCACCATCACTGCTGCTGGTGCCGCCATCATCACTTCCTCCTTTGAGTAAACTGGGATGTCCCACCTCAACCGGCCACAACTGGCTGGGACATGCTTTAGCCCCTTAAATCTGGGATTTTCCCATTTTACAGAATGAATGGCAACCCTATGTGGACCCCTTGTGAGGGCTCTGCAGACCCCTAGGGGGTCCTCAAACCCCAGGTTAAGAACCACTGGTATACACATATACTAAAGGGAAATTAGCAAGATAATATAAATAAAAATTTGTATCAAAAAGGTTTATTGTACAGAATGTTTTAAAACAAGTGGCTGTGAGTCTTCAGTCACTAGAATGTGTGTTATCTTCTTAATCTGTGAACTTTCACACTATACATTTATAGCACTTTGATCCCACTTTAACTGCCATGACTCCATCCTATGGAACCATGGAATTTGTAATCGGGGGGCAATATTTAGAATTCTCTGCCAGAGAACGCTAGTGCCTCACCAAATGACAAAGTAGTTCAAGTGGAATCAAATTGCTTGACAATTCAGGCAATTTATCAAGAACATATTACCAAAAATTTTTAAATGTTTCTCTCTGATTTTAAGACTATCTTCTAATTTTATTAATTTATTTTTTATCTCTGCTTTTTTTGTCTTGACTGTTGTTTTTATTTGTTCTATTTGTACATATGCTTTGAGTACTTTGTGAATAGAGGGATGATTTATAAATATGTCAATAAATAAACATAAAACAGCAGAATAGAAATGTCAGTTAAAACCAACCACATCTTTAAAAAGGTTGGGTAAACAAATAGATCTTAACCTGGCACTCATATGATAACTAAGACAGTGTCAGTCATATCCTTGTAGGAGAGAGAATTCCACAATTGAGACGCAGCAGCTCAAAACACTCTCTCTGGTTATGAACTGTCTTTGATGGCAGAGGCACCCAGAGAAGGGCCCTGAGGGATGATCTCAGTACATGGACAGGTTGATAAAGGAAGCAGGCGTTTGTTTATGTTTCTAGATCTCAAAACAGATGAGGGCATTAGGAGAAAAAACATCTTAAAGATATGTGTTGTTAGTGACTTTGGTTTTGCTACAAAGTCAAGATTACAGATGACTGGGTTTCAGGATGGAACTGGAAGCTGAACCAACTTTTTTCTAATTAAAAACACTACAAAATGTTTTTCCAGAGCTAGAAATGCTTGCAAGAAGGTTAACCTATTGGATGTAACCGTACCTTTTGCCACTGAACTGCACTGAATTTGCCACTGAATTTGAGTTTTGCTGAAGCATGTCATTTATAAGTGAAATGCTTTATTTCCCAAGGAAGAATCTAAGACAGATCTGCTGCACTAGAATACATGACCAACTTTCATGCTGTTTTTTGTTTCATTGCTTTTACAGGCAATAAGTTTAGAACCAACACTGGTTAATGCTTATTGGCACAGGCATTTACTTTTTCTTTACCAAAATAAAATTCTTCCGGCACTAGAAGACCTGAATTTTATAATTAAGTACAACAAAAACAATGCAGGCAAGTATCTTTGAAAATCTGTTACCTAAATGTTGGTCCTCAGATTTATATGTCACCTGTATCAAGATAGTGTGATATATTGAAGATTCATACTTTTTGGAAAGATCTTGTCCTGTGATAGTTCCATTAAACGTGAATAAGGTTTATTGAACTTAATTTACATAACCTGCAATCCATGATATTTATTTCTAGTGGTAATTATATGCATAGACATTTATGTATGTGTGTATGTGCCTTTAAGTTGTCTGTCGACTTATAGTGACCCTGTTATTTTCATAGGGCTTTCTTAGACAAGGAATACTTAAGAGGTGGTTTGCCATTGCTATCCTCTGAAATATAGCCCACAACACCTGATATTTCTTAGTGATCCACCATCCAATTATGAATCAGACTGAGCTGTACTTAGTTTCCAAGATCAGACAGGATTTGGTGCCTTCAGAGTGTTTAGGCCATTGCTTTTAGGACATTTAACAGACTTGAACATTCTGTTAAGTGATACCAAATAACACATTATCTGTGACTTTCTCCAGACTGGAGCAGGAATAAATACTGGAAAGCACATATAATGAATCAGCAGACAAGAAGGAGACTAGATTCCACGTGCTTACAGGTGGACCAAATTTTATTCTTTTAAAAAAGCCCAACACGTTTTGGCCTGTTTATAAATTACTTGGCCTTCTTCAGGGGCTGTGTTAATAAGAAATACAATATTATCAATACTATATAAAAGAACACCCATATTTAAAATCTGTCAAGTTCATATAACAGAACACTATACATATAACAGATCTTATACAAATCTTGTACATACCATAAATCCAACAAAATGTTTTGGAGTTGCTGCTGCACTCTCTTTAAGAACCAGACTGATAAGCAACAAAAGAGACAAACTATACATTTTTTGTTATTTATACAATTCCTCAGATGGCTGGAAGCATGGATTAGTCTAGAGAAGCTGGTGTGACCAGTTGCAAGGACATCTGATGTAATCTGGCTACATGATTGCCTGGTGTGAGTTTTTTTCTGTTGTGCATGGTAGAATGGTTTTATAATAGTGAGTGAAAGTCCAGATTCTCATTAAGACCTTTTGGATACAAAGAATGGATTTCTCCAGACTGACATAAAACCTTGGGATTTGTGTGAGTTATAGCTGTACTCACTTTTTTTTAAAAAAGATGTTCTTCCTGATGTGAATTTTTTCCTTTCCTGAAATTGTGGTAGTAGCCATACCTTCTTATATCCACCACAAGGGGAGATTCTAATACAGTGGGCCCTCCACATTTGCAAGGTTCTCGGGCACAGAACCCTCACAAAAGTGGAAAAACCATGAATAACTCCCCCGCTGCAATCCACTCCCATTCCTTTGCCACTGGCCCCAGCACTCTCTGGGAGAAAAAAAAAGACAAGGTAAAGGGCTTGCCAGTACTTTCCCCTCAGATGGAGAAGAGCAGAGCACTGAGTTCTGGCATTTTAGCTGTTTCCAGTTGCCATCTTGAGAAAAGGAGATTCCTCCCAGAGGGGAGGAGCAAGACCAAAGAGAACACATGACCAGTCAGCAGCCATTACACAGCAGAATGTGCAGCCATGTGGCAGAGAGGACATACCTCTAACAATAGGGGGTGGCCTTGCTCACACAAAAGGAAAATAAATCCATTTTAAGCACAAGCCTCACAACCCTGGGGTGAGGGATGCAAAGGAACATGAGAAGGAGAATGCAGGGGGCAAGGAGAGACAAGCACGTGCTTTGCAAATAATCAAATTCGCGAAGGCCAAACCCATGGATGTGGAAGGAGAACTGTATAGGCTAAGGTAAATATAAAATGTCTGCATCCTATGTCTCAGTTCCTTCTGCTTTTTTGGGCAGGGGGAGGGCAAGTCCTTTAAATTAACCTTTCAATGGAGGCATAGTCTTTGCCATGGAGGTTTCCTGCTGACCTGTGTTTCCTTGTTACATTTCCAGTTACTAGATTGAATGTTCCCCTTACCCACTTCTTAGAGTTACAGTGTTAAAGTGGTATAGCCTTACATCACTTTAGTGCTATGATTATATAAAAAATAATTAATAAAATAAGAAGCAGAATTCAATCACCAGATTGAAGATTTCTTTTCCCCCCTTCCTTTTAGAGTTACAGTGCTAAAGTGGTATGGCCTTATACTACTTTAGCACTACTGTTACACAAGAAACTTTTAAAAGAAGAAGGAAAAAAGTTGAAATAAAATAATAGAAGTAACGTGAAATACTGGGAATGTTTATACTGAGTTAGGAGTGTATTGGGAAGAGTTGATCACTTCATGGAAGGGGTAGCAGGGATGGAGGGGAACTATGCTCACATCACAGCTTAATCACACCACAGGTGGGATAAATGGGTAATGTCCAGATAGCGGGTAGTGCTAAAATCTGCAACAACTAGCAATAAAGACCAAAAACCCAGGATATTTGGGACATAACTGGATGTGGGAATGTGAAAAAGAATACGAGGTGTTATAGTGCTTGAAGCCCTGAAAAAGAATGCCATAACATTTACTTGAAGTATTGGACAATCTGGAGGAGCTCTATGATCTATACAATTTTGTTGATTTGGACACATCAACTGAAAAGTTGAAACAGCGATGGTGAAATTATTTAAAATAGTTTCTAATGAAGATTGGTGACATGTTTGCTTATTTGCCTCTCAGGCTTACAATAAAAATACCATTAAGGAATTTATTTTAAATAAACTTGTATATTATATGCCAGTATGGATCAAGGGAATGTTTAAAGTTTTGTTTTGTTTAATTTTGATATGTAGATGCATATCTGTCAAGAGCTGATATATACAGAAGGCAAGGAGATAATTCCTTAGCAATTATAAACTACACTCTTGCTGCAAGATGCAGGCCTACAGATGATGAAATATATTACAAGAGAGGTGAAGCCCATGAAGAAGATGGGGACCTACTATTGGCAATGGAAGATTATACTAAAGTAAGTTTTACTGAGTAACAGCCCATGTGGTATAGTGGTTTGAACGTTGAACTATGATTTTGGAGAACAGAGTTGAATCTCCACTCGGCCATGGAAACCCATTAAGTGACCTTGGGCAAGTCACGCTCTTTCATTCTCAGAGGATGGCAAAGGCAAACTTCCTCTGAACAAATCCTGCCAAGAAAACTATTTTAAATTTGCCTTGGGGTCAGTATAACTCAGAAGCAACTCGAAGGCACACAGCAACAACAAACATTACAAAGAACTTCTAGACAAGGGAAGTCTTGAGTGCACCTAAAGTATTTCTTTTAATCCTGACTTTTAATTTTGTTTTTAAATAGCACCAGCTTTTTGAAGTGAACAGTTTTTGGCATGTAAAGGAACAGCTTTATTCTTTCCTTCCCTCCCTCCCATGCCCACTGCTGATTGCAGCCTCTTAAGATGCCTTTCACTTGAAAAAAGTCAATGTACTGTTTATATACCTTGGGAAGTACCTGGTTTGACCATGAATGGATAAAGCCTTTGAGGAAATATATACCTCATTTAAACAGATTTACTTGAAAATACATTATTTTTAGTGGAAACTTTTCTGAAGTGGTGCTATATCCCAACAGAATAGGAGGCAAGCATCTGCTTTTTTCCTCCCATCCTTTGGAATAAAGAAGGTGATCCAGCCTTAATTCTACTTGTTTCCTAGCAGGTTTAGAACAAAGTTTGCTTTTTTTTAGGTGATTACAGGTTGCATAATTTTTTCAGCACACCCCCCCCCCCCCCGTGCCTGGCATTGGCTGTGGGCCACAACTACGCACATCTACATTTCACATACAAACTTAATTTCAAGCCCCTTCCCACTAACAATCCTGTTTAGGATTTCTGGATGGAATGCTTCTTTATGGTTCCTGAAGGGGGAGGTGAGTTAAATTGTTCTCATCTCCTACCAACCCTAATTGGGAAAAGCTGTGATCCTTGCTGCTTTGGAATAAGTTTCCTGCCATCACTGACATGGAAGCAGTGACCCCCTACTTCTTTGGGATCATTGGATAGGGAAACACTAGAGGTTACGAGTTTGTCCAGATTCTCCCCCCACTGTACCCCTGGGGGAACCTTCCTTCCCTCTTGGCGGCTCCAATCTTCACCAGGTGGAAGTGAAAAAAGGGCTTCACCTGAAGATTTCAGGGCTTGGGCAAGCTTATGTGGAGATATGATCTGTTAGACAGCCTGGCCGTAAACTACATAAGGCATTATAGGTAATAACCAGCACTTTGAATTGAGTCTGGAAGTGGACCAGAAGCCCATAGAACTGTAACGAGAGTTGTATGATCCCTGTAACCAACAGGTGAACCAGGCTGTGTTGGAAGCCCCAAGACACTTGAGAGCCACAACTGTTCTCAAACAGATATTTGTTCATTGGGAGGAATACCCTGGCTTTGAATTTGAACACTGGCTTTCCCTTCATCCGTGCTACATTTCCTTTTGAGATCGTTCTGTCCTAATGGATAATACCATGTGGAGTTTTGTGGTTTGGAATGGGGAGACTGCTGAACTGTGTCTGCATAGCATATCCTCTAAAACAGGATAATATGGTGGCAATTTTTCTAAATTTTTCCTTTGACTAAAACAAAAATGGTTAAGGAATCTTTAAACTCTAGAAATATCAGTTTTTCTCTTCAGGTTTCTCTACAAGTCTGCTTTTGTTGTTGTATGTCTTCAAGTCATTTCCAACTTACGGTGACCCTAAGACAAACTTATTATGGGGTTTTCTGGGGCTGAGATTTTGTGATGCACCCAAGGTCACCCAGTGGGTTTCCATGTCTGAGCGGGGGGATCAAACCCCGGTCTCAGCACTCAACCACTACACCACGTTGGCTCTCTTTATAAGCTTAACCCACTTCATGTTGGGCAGAATTTTACAGAATTATTTGAAGTTTGATTGTTAGTTATGTTTTATGTTCAAGTTTGTATTACAAATAATTGCTGAGTTTCATGCTGTTAAACTACAAATAGTTGAATTCTGGTTTACTTCCTTTTTGAAAAAAAGTCTCTCCTGTTCTTTATACTTTTATTTTTTTTTTAATTAAGTAAAAAAGAGGAAAAAAACTCAACAAACTAAACAGGGAAAACAATAAAAATACAACCATACAGACATCAAAAAACATCTTAACCTACACATATCTAAAACAAATACTAACAAAACATAATTAAAAATTGGTTCCTGCCCTTTTTTCAAACAGTTCATATTGTTTAAGCATGTACACCTGACTGCTGAATCATTTTATCCCATAATTATTAAATGTTGGTAATCACTTACCAAATTTGGTTATTTACTTACTTAATTTTTCAACTTCATAAATAATCGTAAACCTATTCTAGATTACTTTATATTAATAATGAATCATCAAGAGATAATAATCTTTTGTATAAAAAATAATATTTTAAACAACAGAGTGTATCTTCTAAGATCTTATTTTACACTTCTCATGTAATAATAGAAA
The DNA here is from genome assembly GCA_030412105.1 of Cyclura pinguis. Taxonomy (NCBI): domain Eukaryota; kingdom Metazoa; phylum Chordata; class Lepidosauria; order Squamata; family Iguanidae; genus Cyclura; species Cyclura pinguis. The sequence continues at coordinate 345,473,397 of CM059599.1, forward strand.
TATAAATTTTATATATATATATATATAAATATAAATTTTAAGTTTCAAAGCCTGTTGCTATCAGATCACCTTCATTCATGTCTGTCTTGTTCTTGAAACAGCCCAGGAAGGTCCAAAAAAACCTGGCAGAATTACCCCCATGGATCCTAGGGTATAGCAGGCCATTTTTGATCAAAGCATACTTTTAAAATAGAAATGTCTCTCCATGGTCCCTGAGGTTGTGTCTCTCCAAGTTTCTAATGCAGTCCTCAAGCTCCTCTCAGTAATTGGCCACCTCTGTTCCAAAGCAGAGTCATGGAATCATAGAATCATGGACCATTGAGTCCAACACCCTGTTCAGTGCAGGGTCTCCAGCTGAAACATCCCCAGCAGGTAGCTGTCCAGCCTCTTTTTGAACACATCCAGAGAAGGAGACCCCACCACCTCTCTAGGCAGCTGGTTCCATTCATGCACCAGTTTTACTATCAAGAAGTTCATTCTAACATTCAAAGTCTACTCTGCTATGACTTCAGACCATTAGACCTGGTTCTACTTTCTGAAGCAACAGAGAACAGACCTGCCCCCTCCTTTCTATGACAGCCATAGATGTATTTAAAGATTGCAGTTATGTCACCCTTCAGTCTTCTCTTCACCAAACAGAAAAAACCCGGCTCCTTTAACCTTTCCTCATATGTTTTGTTCTCTGTACCTCTTACCGTCCTTGTTGCCCTTTTCTGAACCTGATCCAAGTTGTCTATATCCTCCTTAAAATGAGATATCCAGACCTGAATCCAGTACTTGAGGAGATGCCTGACCAGTGCAGAATATAGTGGGACTATTACTTCCCTTGACATAGCAGCTTCTATTAATATAGGATAAAATAGCATTCACCTTCTTTGGTGCAGCATCACACTGCTCACTCATATTCAGTTTACAATCAGGATTAACCCCAGGGTCCTTTTCACATACAGTACTGCTGAGCCATATATCCCACATCCTATACCTGTACATTTGGTTTTTATGGCCTAAATGTAGAACTTTGCATTTCTCTCTGTTGAATTTATTAATTTCTGCATGGATGTCTAGTTTAGTTGATATGACATTGTGTCTGGTGTTCAAATGGGGGAACCAAAATGCTAGGCATACTCAAGGGCTTGAGCACACAGCAGAAGAAGGTCTTTGAAACTTGGCCTTTATCTAAAGCCTACTGAGCCTGCAACCAGGAGGCTGTTTTCAGGCACGTAATAGTCCTGTTAATATGTGGAAGTGGACTGAAATGTAAAGCAGATGTGAAAGTGCTTTTTGAGAACCTGTTAGGTTACAATTGATCAGTTATATCTGAAAAAACTGAGAAACCAGGTCAGTATGGCATCCAACTTCATTGTTTTCTGTTTTTATTTCTGTCTAAGGTAAGGTATGGCGAAAAGGTATATAAAATGGGTGACATGATGCCTCTTATTATTTCAACTTTAGTAAGTGAACGTGTATTTATTACTAACAGAATGCTTTATGCAGCAGAATAAAAAATTAAATCTCATTCTCATAGTACTGTTAGTTAAATTCAAAACAAATTTGTAATGCAAACTTATTTAGTATTTGCAGTGAAATCCTGTGCAGGTCTACTTAGAAGTAAGCCTTATTGTACCAGTGGGACACACTTCAAGGAAAAGCATGTATAGGATTGCAACCTTTACCACTTCAGCTAAATAATGAATGTATTAAAGGACTTAGATAGCATGGACTGTCTGTTGGAATCAATCATTTGTGAGCTACTTTAAGCCAAAATAATGTGGTGCTCTGTTTTAAAAGCTTACTCAAACTTATTCAAAATATAAAGCCTAGTATAACAAGAATTGTGGAAATGTTGTGTTTTATTTTAATGTAGTGCCTTTACTATAATCCAAAAAGAACAGATGCACTTATGAAGCATGGAATATATTCCTTTAACAAATCTGCTTGGAGTGTAGCTATAAGTGATTTCACAACTGTGGTTGAAGAAGATCCAAACCATGCTGAGGCAAGGTAAGCAGAGGCAGCTTATGAAATGAACTAATTGTAGTTGCTTCAGCAATTCAGAAATTAGGTTAACTTTCAGTAATACAGTTAGGGTTATATTGTACAGATAGAGTAAGTGTATTCTGACTTCAGTTTTATGTCCATATGCTATATAGTGGTTAAGAATGAGTAAAACTATCAGCATCTGTTTTATCCTTTGTGTATATGACTGTAAAAAGAGGAGAGGGAATGTCTCTGTGTTTCCTGTTTCTGTGTACCTTATATATGGATATGATGGAGGGGATCTGGGTGTATCAGACAAAAATCCCTACATCTTAATGTAATCTATCCATATTGGTGGTGGGTTGGTTGTGTTTGTTTTTTTACAATTTCTGCTGTTTGTATATATGCCTCCGTTACCTTGTAAGCAAGTGTGCATGAACACAGCTGTGAAAAGGAAATTACAATGTGAGGATGAAACATATACTATGTGCAATTTCTGGAAATGATTTAAGAACATGGGGTTGTGTCCAGTGGTGTTACTTTATTAATGAGCAGAACATCTGCTTATGAAAGGTGCATCTGCTGAGTGTTCGGGCATATCTGTGTGTGATTGGCCACCACATTTAAGGGCATATTCTGACCTGCAGGAGAGGCTTTTAGATGCTCAGGGATGCTAGGGGAAGGAGGAAAGTGGCAGCAGTTATTTTCTATGAAGTTTTACATAATATGACCACTGATAAAAGTGCTGGAAGTGAATGGTTTTAGGGCTGGCTACAGCCAACTTCCAGTTGGAGTTAAAGTTACTATGTTCACTTAAGTGGTGATTGCTTACCTCAATGTCATGCTTTAATTCTGCACTCAAATCTTTCTAGGACCTATCGAGGAAGAGCGTATCTTAAATCAGAGCAGTATAAAAATGCAGCTGAAGATTTATGTGCTGCAATTCACTTGAACCCTCGTAACTGGATTGCCTACTACTATAGAGGTTGCATTTTGAGAAAGGTTAATCCAAAACAAGCATTGCAAGACTTGAGTATTTCTGGTACTTCTCTCTTGGTTTTCATATATAGGCTAAACTGCATTTAAAGTTGTTGCAATTTAAACAGAGTCTTAATAGTGAGATTTATTTTTAATGTGGATGCTATGGATTCATAGTTCATGTCTTTCTAAGCTCTTCAACAGCTGAGCATTTTTTAGTAAATTTTATTCATTTGTAGTTAGCAGGCTCTGGGTGTTTTAGTCTAGCTTTCCGATAACTTGTCTCTTGCATATATTTCAGCATTTCATGATGTTTCCATTGCCCACCCCTCATCTTTCGTGATTAGACCATGCTCTTCTCTTTCTTCCTAACTTGTTTTTCCCGTGTATCCACTGTTTTTTAACTAGTTCTCAATTATCAGACATTTCTCCTCCTTTAAACTTTCTTAGTACTGAATTTGTACATAAATTATTCACAACAGACACCTCCTATCACAGCGCTTGGAATATTGAGTTTTGAAGCAGGGGTGGAGAGAAGAGGGAGGAATTGAAAAGCAGTTTGGCAGTTGGAAGACAATTAATGAAGAATTAGATCAGGAAATGAAAGGAAGGTTTAAAAAGTGAGTTAGTTTGAGGAAAGTGTTACTGCCCTGGCTAGCCAGAGCTTTGGGGATATAAAAGATATCATTCGATATCACTAATTCAGCTTCACATATCCCTTCCACGTGCTTGCGAGGCCCCTGGACAAGCATGCATACAGGCTCAGCCAATTATCACCGTAATATTCCTAGACAATACAGGCAGGCCAGAAAATAGCCAACTCGCCGCTTTAGGAGACCTCAAGGCAAGTACCTCCATTAGGTATGCACGCAACCTACAAAGGATTCTCTGCCCTGCACTGGCAACTTGATGATCGAGCTATACAAAGCTCAAGTATTCCGCGTTTGCATACCGGCTACTCTATTGATAAATTCGGCTCTAATTGAATCATTCAAATTCTGCCCTTTTGGAGGCTTTGTCTCCAACTCCAAATCTATTGTTTTCCCCTAAGTCCGACCTAGCCTGCAGTCACAATTCTCCTTATAAAACCCCTGACTTTGAGCGCTTCCTTGGATCGCTTCTGAGTTCCAGACCGCCTTGCTGCCGCTTTGCTTGGCGAGCTTCCCCTCAGCTCCACATGCTGAGACACATAGAACCCCAGCTTCGCTCTCCATTTTCCTCTGGACTTCAGGACAGGTTTCGTATCACCCGAACCAACTATCCCTCTAAAAATCTCGCTGTCTTACTCACACCTTTATTTTCCTTAGTTATCTGAGTGTTTGTGTTGCATACATCGTGTGCCTGTATTTAATAAAGACTATTCATTATTTTCCAAACGGTTTGCTTCTTGACTCGGCCTGACCCCGTAGACACTGGGTTGCAAGATCCTGCTAAGTTACCCTGCCTCTCGTTTTGCCAACTTGTGCTCTGAACTAATTTCCCCAACTTATAGCAATTTGGTGTCCCTCCTGGGACCCCCAGAAAACAGGGTAACAAAAGGCTTAGACTTCTTAGGCTAAGAATGACATAACAGGGATCTGTGATGCATTAGAAAAGTTAAAGTTAGAGAAGGAAGAAAATAGATCCCAGCAGCCTTGCTAGCATAGATAATAGGAATGCTGAGAGTTGCCATCCAGTAACATCTGGAGGCTACTTGAATCCCTATTATAGAGAGTGAGAGGTTTGAACAATTGAGAGGAAGATATAAATTAGGAATAGGATGGAGCTCAGTGGAAGTTTATGAAAAGATGCAGTTGTCATTTAGGGACTGAAACAAGTGAGCAATCTGGCTTTATGTTATAGAATGTCTTATAATACTTTTTTCTTGTTTGTGATCAACCTCTGTCTAAACTGATTCTGCTGGGAATTTATTGTATCTCAATGACACATAAAGAGAGACACAACTATATTTGTGCCTATTTTAATTATCTTACTTCCTTTAAAGATAACCTTGGAAGTAGATTAAGGGGAAGGGATAAGGTAGATGGCAGGAGCCCCATAGTGAAGAGAGAAGGTAATATAGGAACAGATTTGGTTAGAACAAGTCTTCTACATTAGTTCCCCTAGATATTTTATAATTGTTGTTCCTGCTTCAAGTCTGTTTCAGATTAAAATTGTTTAAAAACATATGAGTGACACTGAATGCCTTCAGTTTTTTTCCAAAAAAATGATTGATTTATTAACATTAATAAACCCCACATTTTCCCCAAAACGAGGACTCAATGTCATTTCAAAATGATATGATTAAAAAAAAAAAGCACTCTCTTAGAAGTCCTTTCTTTAAAACATTTAGCTTTCAAAAGCCTATCAGAATAAAAGTCTTTATCTGCTGTTAAAAGAACAGGGACACCATTCTAACTTCTCTAGGAAGGAAGTTCCAGAACTTAGAAGCAACCACAAAAAAGACCCTATCTAGCACCCCTGCAAGCGATGTCTATGAAAGTGGCAGGACTTGAGAGAAGGACTTTTCCTGAGGATTTCAAGGCCTCATATGGTGATATATAGTCTGGGCCTAAGCTATATAGGGTTTTATAGCTCATAACCAATAGGAAGTAGAGCTGTTAGCAAGGGTTTGTATAGTCCCTGTAACCAGCCCTAGTTAAACAATCAAACTGTATCTCTTAGCACCAACTGAGTTTCTGAACCATCTCCACAGCAGGTTTCAGTAATCCAAATGGGATGTAATGATGTCACAATGGTCACATAAGGTATATCTGGGAACAGGTAAAGTTGAGGCAGTAGCCTTATGCGGTCACTAGCAAAAGCATTTATGGCCACTGCAAAAACCTGGGCTTCCAAGCTCAAAGCTCAGTCCATACGTATAGCTAAACTGCAAATCTGTGTCTTCAGGGGAATGTAACCCCATTCAGCAGAGATCTATTGTTCTGAGAGGAGGATGTGTTGTGTACTGTGAATAAAAGGCACATACAAACAGTTAAATATCTGGATTTTCCCCCTCTCCAGTTCTTCTCAATCACAGTTATGACAATCTCAGTGCTTTCCTTCACCGTGGAATCTTGTATGCAGAACTGAAACAATGGGCGCTGGCAATTTGTGATTTTGAAAGTGCATTAGCATTGGACAGGTACACTTTGTTTATTTGCTCTCTTGCTTGCTTAATTTCTAATGCTCTATTTAAAGACCCCTTAGGACAATGGATCAAGTAAAATCAACTGAGAAAATACTCAAGAGTAAAGTAGGACAACAGTCAAAGGAAAAATTCAGTAGTAGAAAAAAAAAGAAAAAAAATCCAAACAACTCAGTAACAGTCACAAACTTGCAATAAGTTCAAGAAAACCTACTACTGGTAACAGCATCTTCCACAAAGGGTGAAGTTGAGTCTGCTTAAATGTTCTTATTAGTACATAGTCCCACAATTGATTCTGATACATAGAATCATAGAATCATAGAAATGTAGAGTTGGAAGAGACCACACGGGCCATCCAGTCCAACCCCCTGCCATGCAGGAACACCCTCAAAGCACTCCTGACGGATGGCCATCCAGCCTCTGCTTAAAAACCTCCAAAGAAGGAGACTCCACCACACTCCGAGGCAGCCTATTCCACTGCCGGACAGCCCTGACTGTCAGGAAGTTCTTCCTGAGGTTCAGGTGGAATCTCTTTTCCTGCAGCTTGAATCCATTGCTCCTTGTTCTGGAGTCCATTGCTCCATGTGCAAAGCATCTGTAAAACCTTTTAGAGCTTTAGTTAGGGAACTGCGCTTATTTCTTCCCTTGTGCAGAACAGGCTGGTTTTTCCTTTATGCGTATTCCAAACAAGGATATCCACTTACTCAGTTTGCTTCTAAGTATCATAACATTTGCATTGTTGAGAACTGTCACATGTTGAGCTCGTCATTGTCTTTGCAGAGATGACTCACACTTACATCAGTATTTTAAAATAACTTTTATTTTACACTGAGGAGCATTTATCCCCAGATTTAATTTGGATTTCAGGACAATTTCTCTGTGATAATCTCAGTCCCTGCAGGCTCCAGAATGAGCTTGTGAACAGGGAGAATAAACAGGGTATTTGAGATTGCTGGAAAAGACAGATCAGTCTTAGCTTGTGTCTTTTGAGATAAGGCTAGTTGTTTGTTTCGCTTACCTAGAAGTTTCCTGGTGCACGTGTTACTATGGCTTTGGCCATTCCTTCCTTCCACTCGTACCACTATTCCGTCCTTTTGGAGGCTAGTATCCAGAAAGAGGGAGAGATTACTACAAGTGAACAGGTGGCTGCTTTGGTGCTGTTGGAATGGCATGGCTTCTTGGAACACGATCTGTACTTTCATGGAGAAGTTTTGGCCAGTTGCATAGGGACGGGGGGCTATGGAGGTGGTTCACCCTGGTGGCAGTGTTTTTGGGGTGTTGCAGCTCATAACCACACCCCCGTGCACCACAGCCACGTCCCACACACTGCAGCCATGCCCCCATGCACCGTGGCCCCGCCCCCACCTACCCCCCCCTCCACGCACTCCAAGCTCCGCTGCTGGTTTTGGCAAAAGATGGGTTGCATCTCACAGTGGTTAGGAAGAATGTATTTGCTAAGAGCCTCACAAATCTGATAGGGGAGGGGATTAAACTAAAACTTATGGGGAAAGAAGAAATATGTCAAAGGACAGATGGATACCAAATAGTTGGTGATGGAAGGGAAACAGTGTTATGGAAACCTGCCAGTGGGCAGGGGAGAAAATTTAGCACTTGAAGGGAATGACCTATAGTTTTCAATGTCTTTACACTCATCCACAGAGTATAGGAAATAAACAAGATGAACTTGAATTCTTAACACAGGAAGGTAAATATTATTCAGTTTCCTTTATTGAAACCTGGAGAAATGACAACCAAACAGAAAGGGATTACATGTAAAGAATATGTATATATGTAAAGAGCTTCATTATTTGGAGCATGGAAGGCAGATTGAGAAAGTCTGGGTAAATGTTGTATGATTGGAAAACAGCAGTGACATCAGTAGGGAGTCTGCTACAGACCTCCAAGTCAGACTAAAGAAATGGGATGGTGCCTTCCCATAACAAATCTCCAAACATTCAGTAAGGTAAGATGTTTTTTTTAAAAAGGAGAGATTTTTGCTACTCTGATATCTGTTAGAAGTCAGCTTCCAGCAAGTTGTCACTTGCCTTGCTGATAGTTTATTTTCTAGGGGAAAAAACTTATGGTGTTCTCTATAGCATCATGCAACTCTCCTGTCTTCACTGCTGCTGGTGGCTCTTGTTTGTTAAGTGACATTTTGTGGCCAAATGGAAAATATTAAATTAACTTCACTTGCTGGATCATACATGGGGAGCTGCAAGAATATCAGAAAAGGAGTAATAAATTGTAGAACACGGGCATCAGCTTTTCTTGGTTAATTCTTAAAGCCCAGCATAATTTGAGTATAGGTTGAATTTGTCTGATTCAGCTTCTTGAATAGATCTAGATAAAATTTATAAGCAATAGATCTCCTTCCGACTTATGACGTTAGTCCATCTCTTAGTCCTGTTAACATGTGGTCAACCTCACTACCAAGCAGCTGATGTTTTTGTGCTGTTTCCAAGGCCAGATTTTGAATGAAATTGAGAAGAACATTTTCACCTTGGCATTTTGCACTGTTTCTTCCTCTGCTGTGGAAAGCCTAATGAAGATGGGAGAGATGGAATTCAAAATACTGTTTTGTCTTTGATCTGCAGTTTCTATCATTAAGATATCTATCATTAAAACAGTTTTTAAAAAGTTGTATGTACATGTATGTGTTTTAATATAATACGAATACTGTTACACACAAGACAAATATATTGTGTTATACACTCATAAAATTCTGTTTATATTTTAGGACTCTTACCACAGCTTATGTAAACATTGGACTGATTATGATGTTGCATCTGGATCATTATTTTGAATCTATTCGACAGTTCACTCATGCCATTAAGGTTGATCCCTTAGATATCAGACCTTACTTATGCAGAGCTCAAGCATATCACAGGGTATCCATTATTTTTTCCATATTTTAGAATTTCTGTGATAAGCCTTTAAAATCTTAACTAAGTGCCTGTTCATTTGATATTGGACTGGGTGGATGATATTAGGTTGAGAATTTAGCTCCTTGTCTCCAATACAGTCCAGCTTCATTCTCTTCTAAGCATGGAAGCCAACTGAACGTAGTTGAACAACGTAGCTGAAGTAATATAGGTCTTATATGCTCCTGACATTCGTCATTACCTGTTGTCAGACCAGCTTCACTCTTGCTACCATGCATCCTAATACCTTGTTATTTGCCATGTAATGCTTTGCCATGTAATGCTGTTTGATGCCATGTAATACTTGGAACAAAGAGGCTGAAAGGGGATGATGGAAAATGAATGAGAAAACAGTGCTTTGGGAATGAAGGAATGTTATTTTAACAAACTCTGTTAAGAGGGAGAATAAAGGCAGACACAAGGTCAGGCCAGTGGCTGGTGGGAAGTGACCCTGGGAAAGGGGTTGTTTTAATTAGCTGTGGAATAGATGGCTTGCATGCATAGATTTATAAAGTTACTGCTTACAAGACACTGTAAATCCAATAAGAGCTTTTAGTTTTGGCAGTTGCCAGAAATGTGTTGCTGTTAAAGTTCCTGAATAAAGATTTTGCAAATTTCTAAGCTAAATCTTTGGGACTGGAATTATCCTGTACATGACATCTGTTCTCATTAAAAGTCAACATTCTATACATATTCCAGACCTTAAAGGTATCTGCTGCAAAAATCTCTTTTGACATAGTTGTTTTGAATTTGGCAGGTTACGTTGGTCAGAAAGAGCTATAACATCTTCAGCGTAGCCAATTCTGATAAAACATTTTTAAAAATAGCCACTTGTTGCATTGCCATAATATTTGGTAGGGAAAAGGTTCAACTTTCGAAAGTAAACTGATGGTACAAACCATTACTTGAGTCATATTGGTGCCTTCTCTAAATTCTTTTTTTTTATATATATATATATATATATATATATATATATATATATATATATATATGCATGCATGCATGCATGCATACATACATACACATACACACACACCCTACATTGTTCTTTTCATGGTCATTATGCATCACACAACTGGGTCTTGTGCCTGCACACACTCCATTTGGAAAGTTCTAGCGCCAAGTAGCTTTGAGGGGAGCTCCACCCTTCCTTCATGTCATGTACGCTCTGCATGCCAAAGCTAGTCTTTTCTCAGTTCCTTCCTGTCCACCATTCAGGCAGCTTCCTCCAGAGAGTTCTCACAGAATTGCAATTTGTTGAGCAACTACCTTTCTGTTCTTATGTTCTATCTTGCCTTTTGCTTTTCTTATCTTTCTGTCTGAAGTTTCTTTTAAAAGGTTACCATCTATCACTTTTGTGTGGCATCAAAAATGTTCTTTAAAAGGTGTACTTCATGAGGGTGATAAAATTTCACCACAAAATGACCAGTCCCAAGATCTCTTTTGTTTGAGAGAAGGTCATTTAGTATCTAATTTCCAGGTATGAAGAAGTGTCGCTCTTCAGTGACTAAAAAAAACTGACTTTCACAGCTTCATCTGTGTTTGTGAGAACAGTCCTTACAGGTTGCAGACAAAATGGCTTAAAATGCCTGTTGCAATTTTGGTTTGTAAGACTCTGTCAATTTTTGCTCTCATATTGAAAGAAATTGTTTCTTCTGCTTCTTTGAAGATTTTCCCAGCAACAACATCGGCACCTTTGTCAGTACCAGAGGGCTTTGGTCTGACACCCCCAAGTACATGCAAAACCCTCAGTAATGGAGGACTCAGCCAGACTTCAAAGCAGCCGCTTCATGGAACCTCCCCTGATTCTATGCAGGTCCTTGAGGCTTATGCTTAAAAGGGGGCCATTAAGACAGAGGCTGGGCAAGCTTGGCTAGAGCCAGCCAATCACAGATCAGAGATTACTGTGAAGGGAGGGCCTCTATGGGTGGGAGGATACAAACTAGAGGCTTGTGTGCTAAATTGAGAGATAGGAGTCAGACAGGAAAAAGAGTGTAATAGCTTTAGGGCAGTCAGAGACAGGGTAAAGATCTGAATATTGTTTTCGAAACTGTGAATAAAGAAAGAGTTCAGGGATTTTTTCTTTAGTTCATTTTGTAATATAATAAATCTTTTCTTGTTTATTTTCTACAACTGAATCTGACCCATTTAAAAAATTGATAAGGAGGCTGGTCACACTGACCACAGTGAACCCAACGCAGTTACTTGTCCATAATAGGGATCACCTTGAGACTTGGGTACCAGATCCAGGGAGGAAACCTGAGGGTAAAAGGGCAAAGTGAATGATGGCAATCCAAGGGTTGGAACTATGTAGGGCCAGGCTGGAAAAGGGATCCATCACAGGAACATCCCCCAAAAGGGATACCTTGGATACCCTTATGAAATTGAAGAAGAAAAAAGACAAGGAGGGGGAGAGAGAGAGAGAGAGACATAGGACAAACATAAACATGAGAAAGCTATACATTTGGCATTGATCTTGGTACCAGCAGCAACTCTACCTAATATCAGCTACTTCGGTTGTAGTAATGAGTTTAATGCCACAGTGTGAGGTAGTTTTCTTGACTATCCAGGACAGACCTCCAGAAGACTTAACTGATCCTACAAAACCAACCAGTACAAAAGTGCTTAGGACCAATCCCTCTGATACTGGTTTGGTCTTAGTATCTATGTATTTCTGAAGACTTTGTATCCACTTTGTGCAGTCAGTTTCTGGGACAGTCTTTTCAACCTCACCTGAAAGTGCAGTGGCAGTTTTACCATTTGTTCTATGACATATTTCCAGGGAGTCAACTCCAGTTTGAGGATGTATGAGGCGGGGTTGAGACCCTTCCATAAGTAGTTCTAAATACTCCCCTGATATGACCTGTCATTTGTACCACTCTCCATATAAGGAAGACTCATTGTTGATAATCTGATTCTATTGACATAGTTTATCCAGAACTGGAATAGACAGAGCCTCCAAGATTTTACATGTTATTCCTCAACATGAGTATTTCTATTCTGATAGACACAATTATGAATCTCTGAGAAGACAGCAATATAGGAGCTTGTTCCATTTGCTGTGCCAATACCAAGACTCTGATTTTGGCATCCAGCATCCTCTGCCATGGCATTGCAATTGCCTCCTGAGTAACAAGTGGTCCAGACACCTTTGGAAACAATATACAGGCAGGCTCAACCACCAGCTGCACAGCAGCTTTTAGAATTCTTGCATGCAATTCAAAATGCTCCTGAATGTAAGCATATGACTATTTTAGTAACTTCAGTACCACAGTCTCAAGATACTCTGTCTGAAGTTCATTTATCATCTATTGTGCCTAAGACAAGTGACATGCCTACAGCACCTTCTGAGGTAGATTCATCATTGTCAAATTCATCTTCGCTGCTCACTTCTTCCCTGACACTGGAAGTAGGATATAAAAGTCTTACTTCACTTACAGAAGATCTCAGGATGGCAATCTTTGGGCCTGGAGATCAAAATGATTCTGGAACTGGTTCTAATGTTTCAAAGAGTGTTTCAAACAGTATTTCAAAGAGTGGATAATCAAAATACAATACCATTATACTACATTTGCTGATGCTCTTTGAATTGGTCAGATAATCATGGATCAAGCTGTCTTCTGCTCCAACTGCATCTAAGTGACTGGAGGATCTTTATAAGGTCCAGGAGAGTGGAGACTTTTTCTTCACCCATCCTGCCCGTAATTCCATTGTGATGGGAGCATTATATTTGAAAGGGGCTAGAAAATCCCATTTGACTCTGCTAGACAGAGAGGGTAAGATAATGAAGTTGTTGGGCTGGCATGTATGTTCTTCCTCTGTCTTGGTGATATGAGTAGCTATCAAGCCAGCATGGCTGACTTTCAACAGTTTTTATGGGAGAAGATGACAGCATTTATTCTGCACCCCCCCCCCCAGAAGATCACAGGAATGTTGAGCAATTATTCCAACAGGAGATACATGAGTTGTCAGCACAAATTCAAGCAGTGAGACACGCAAGAGACTACGGAAAGAAAAGTCTATGGCAGTTCCTTCACTCATAGGAAATATGCATGGCTATATTCTTCTGCCCTTCACTGAAGATATAGGACCCCTCCTTTTGATGGAGAAGGCCTCTTCAACTCCAAAGGTTATGAAGCAGTGCATGCTTTATTTAAAGTTCCACTCCACTGCAAAAAAGATAATTCACATAGTATAATCCACAGATTTCACATCTGGGCTACCAAAACTTCTCCAGTTGTATCTGGAGTTTAGACTCTGTTATGGAAAGATGCCATTGAACTGATTCATCCTTGAGACAAATTGAAGGGCTGCTTCTCCCCTTATTTCACCATTATGAAGAAAGACAGAAGACTTGAACCAATTTTGAACTTAAGGGGCATCAGTTTTTACATAACTCCAAAGAAATCCATCATGCTACTGCTTCAGTCATTTCTACTGCTGTTAAGAAATCAGGGTTGGTTTCTGGTGAAAGTCTTGAAAGAGTCATACTTCCTTATCAAAATGCATCATCAGCACAGGAAATTCTTCAGGTTTGCAATGGTAGATCGATTTGATTTGCTTATGTGCAACTTAGGAACAGATTTAAGCAAGACAAGAGAAATGCAGCCATAGAGGTTAGAGAAAATGAGTTTTATTTAGAGTTATATAAAGATGACAGGCAAGTAATTAAAAAAAGTGTATAAATGACTTATCAAACTAGAGACCAAAGATGAGCCTGTACATGATAAGGTGGGCCCAAAATTTTGAGCATAATGTCTTTGGTGCTCTCATAGCTCACAACCAGCACCATTTGAACTTTTAGTTCTGGTAGATTTAGATCTCATTTTCAAGACTGCCTTTCTGGTTGCAATAACTTCCTTTATCTGATGTTCTATTGAGAAAAGGCAGTGTGAAGAACTGATGTCACTTTCCTCATGAAAGTAGTGCCAAATTTCCATTTACAACAAGATATTTGTTTACTAACATTTTTTTTCTTACTCCTTCTCAGCTGAAAAGGGCATTTCATTCCCTTGATGTATGAAGAGCCCTAGCACATTACACATATAGGACTAAAGACTTTATCTCCATGCTTGTTCCTTTACTATAGGACATAAAAAGGGCACTCCTGTATCATTTCAGAGATTTTCAGAATGTATAATGCAAGTCATGAAACTGACTTATCAGTTGACTAAGTGACCTATGCCCAGTTTAGTTAAGAGTCAGTTTATGAGGCCAATATATTCTTCATCTGTTTGGCTGGCAGAAATCTCTCTTCCTAATTTGTATAGAGCAGCCACATGGCCTTATCCATCTGTCTTCATTACCTTTTGCAGCTGGATTGCAGAGCACAGGCAGATGTAGCTTTTGTCAGGGCAGTACTGTCTTCCATCACATTTCTACATGCCCCGCTGTCATGCCCTGCTTCCAGAACATGGACTCTGACTCAGAGTCTCAAACAGAGGGTATGCCAGAGGCTAAGACAGGGCATGCCAGGACCTGCTGTACAGGAAGAGGTTACAGTGCCACAAACAGAACAGGGGGCAGTTCCAGCTCCATCAGAGAGTCCTGCCTCTTCAGACATAGATGAGCACTTACCTGTACCTAGTTTTGCAGAGTGCAGACAGCAAAGAGAGACCTGGCATTGCTCTCCCAGAATTTATAACCGGCAACAATTAATCAGGCCACAGCTGTGCTAGGCTTCAGACCTATATAGCTGACATCCTTCCCCTCCAGGAGTTGTCAGAGCTTATCTGACCTTCTACCCAGCTGGATACCTTGATGAATACTCAGACTGACCTTTTGGACACTCTTTTGCCTTGGAACCCTGTTGGACTTTATTTATGATTCTGTGCTTACTGCCTGGAAGTAAGGAAGGAGCTAAGAGTTATTCAGTTTGTTTTGTTCATTTTATCAGCTGTGCTGGGACTGAGATAGGACATCCACCACCATAAGTAATCACCCAGTTGTGTGATACACAGTGACCATGATGAAGAACAGTTTGCTTCCATGTAACTGTGGTTTTTAGCGTGGTCTTCTGTGCATTCATACAGCCTCTGCCACTTCCCCATCCTTGCAGGTCCAGCTCTGCTGCCATGTCAGACCATGGCCCTTTTCGCCACAGCATTTGTCATGTGAAAGGGCCTCCGGAGCATCATGCGATTATGAGGAGCATTTCACATGACGTCCTCACAATTGCACGACACTGCCGGAGCCAGCAGTCACCAATCGCGCAATATTTCATTTTCGGCTTTTGGCCGAAAATGATGCATGATCGCGCATCGCTCTGGGGCCCCACATGCACTTACCATCCGTGCAGAGCCTCTGAAGCCACAGCCCTTGCACTTCCTCCCCCAGTGCAGCCTGGGAAAATACTCGGCTGCACTGCGGAAGGAAGAGGCAGAGCCCTCATGCTGCGTGCCTGCCAGCAGGCAGCTGCTGTGGAGACAGAGCAGAGGGGACGCAAGTGCCTCATGGAAGAGGCTGCTCATGTGATCCTGGCATGACCGCACCAGATGGAGGTGAGCTGCAGAAAGGGCCCATGGAACCGAGGGAGGAATAGCTTTAGTGCACAGGAACGTATGTGACTAGTTCCTTCCAAAATTAGTCAGCTCTGGAACTTTCTGAAATTTGTTGTGTGAATGCACAGAAGACTGCTTGAAGCCTTCCACAAAAAGGGCAACTAGCTCCTTTCTCACCTCCATGAACTCTAGTAGAAATGGTCAGGGTCACTGAGGTCACAGGGTTCTGGTTTTCCATAACTCTGTCAAACAAGCTGCTATTCTTGTTGTTGCTGCTGCTGCTACTACTGCTACTTTGTATTGTGTTCTTAGGACATTGGTATATTTTACTAGATGTTGTGGCAGCAATGAGAAGATTGATGGCTCTTGTTTTTAGACAAGTCATGCTTTTAGTATTGACTGGAGTTGTTTTAAATGTACAGGAAGAAAGGATAATAGGATAATGTACTGAAGGGCATAGCAATATCCAGAAACTAGAAATAATGGCTGCCTGTCTTTTTGAAAATAACAGATTCATGACTTAAAGAATGCAATTAGAGATATAAACAGAGCCATTCATCTCTATCCCAAATCAGCCCATTTATGCTTAACAAGGTAAGATACTATTGTTACCTAGAGTGAGTAATGCATTTCCCCAGCATCTCTGTTTATTTTATTTCCTCCCTTATTCCACTGTCTGTTTTTAAAAACAGAAGAAAAAGAAGGGCAAGAAGATACAGTCCTTTCACCAAGATGGCCAAGGGTGAGATGAGTCAACACTAGGCCAGCCAGAATTGTGCTGAGTCCAAAACTTTCTGAGTCTAGTAATGTTAGAAATTACTTAGCTTTGGTCCTGGTCTAACTGTGCCAGTGTGGTGGATGTGGCCCTACGCTGGGGGAGGTCTGTTTGTCTGTCTCTCCACTCTGTCTCTGCCTGTTTCTCACTCTCTGCCAGGTGATTCCTGAGTTCATCCAGCAAAAGGCCAGTTCAGCAACTGCAAGATGCTTTTGCTTACTCCTGTCTCTTTACTGCCAGCACGTCCTTGAGTTAGGATTGTGCTGTAAGTCAGGAGGGTTTGGAAGTAGTAAATGATCTGGTGCTTCACTGTGTCCCTGGAATGCCCTTTTAATACTTGGGAAGATAATTATCGCTTCTCCTTTGTACTGTCTGTGAAACAGACAAATGGGTTTTTCATCTACGCAGATCCTGTCACTGAGCATCCTACAGCTGAGCAATTTTTGTGGAAACCCTACCCCCATTCTCTCATCACCCATTAAGGCAGTGCTTCTCAGGTTATCTGATATGGGCAATCAGCATACTTTTTCTTTGACTGTGCCAGGGACCAGCACTGTATTTGTGTCCATTGGCCAATTGTTTCTTTCTTCCCTGGAACATGCCAGGGGCCAGCAGTCAAAGGCTCAGGGACTGCTATCATTCCAGGGGCTACAGCTTTAATTAGCACTGCATTAAGAACTATGAAACAGTTTCACAGAAGTTTCAAGCAATTTATGTCTTTTAAATATTTTATTGCAGAGGACAATATTTACTGGAAATGAAGAACTATGAACTTGCAAGTTTCTGCATACATCAAGTGGCAGAAATGGATGAGGGTATAGTCTTTTTCTGTTTGGTTTTGTGTTCACTGTGTAAAAAGGCCCAGGGCCCAAAGACGTGCTTGAAGGATGCCTAGTGTTTTGTTTTGTTTTAAAAAAATGATTTTCTATGAACAGGATTCCCTGTGTCCAATCACAGCTTTTCTTTTGGAAGTCTCCTCAGGTTCAGCATTGAGTTGACCATGACCCAGTGTGCTGCTTTAAAGAAACACAAGCTCAAAATCCCCTCAAGCATGTAGAACTAGTAAGGTTGTCCTTTAGATCCTGCTGTATAATCACAGATTATGGAAACTAAATACAGGATGATATTATTGGTACTAAGTGCTATATTTGATTACTATATTCTTCTATTTTTATCTCCTTATCCTATGCATATTTGGCTGAAAGTACAGACCATTCATTCAGTAGACTTTAGTTATAATGTGTGGTTCACATGGTTGCCAGCACTAAATACATTGGGTTGGGTACAAGGCCATGTGTCCCTTGCCACTATGCATACACTGCTGTGAGAACATTTTTAATATATGAATGCCAGTGATCTTTCTACAGTCTTTTGTAATGAGTCATAGTAAACAAACAGAAGTACAAATACATGTGCATCTTCTCTAGTGCACATATAGTTGTATTTTTAGTATAGGGACTAGTATAGGATTGGGTCCTACAGTGAATATGGACTGGTGTATCTCTCCAATCAGGTGTCTTCCGAATATTTTATCTACAGCTCCCATCATCATCAGCCACTTGCTGGTTTAGCTACTAAGCTGAACCAGGCTTATGATCTGACTTGACATTAGGAAACTTCCTTTGTTCTTTTGTCTATTATAAAAAACAGGAAATTGATAAGATAGTTTAATATTTTGACTATTTGTATTAAGATTGGTAATCTCTTAAAATTTCTACTTATGACTGTTTATTTTAGAAATTTATTGAATTTATATTTTATTCTGGACTGCAGAATAATGAATATTTTGGCCATAATCAATTTCTCTTTAAATACCTTGCAGGATCCCTTGAATGTTCTCTTGTTCAGGAGGCGCTTGTTCAGTCATTTTGTCAGAATCATAACAAGGCTACTGAGTATGCTCAAGCTGCTGCCAGGAAGCAACCTGAACCTCCCATGTTTGTTCTGCTTGGAAAAATCCAAATGAAAGCCAGAAAACACAAGGTTAAAAACTCTTACCGTCTGTGTAGTTTTGAAGGGAACCTTTTACCTTCAGGGAGTAGAATAAAAGAATTGCACTGTGTGAGTTGTGGGATATTTTTTGACCCCAAAGAGAATTCCTACGTATTCATGGTTAAGGACAGCATTAGTGTTAGAGTTTAAGGTACAGTTTATATTTTCTGACTCCTATTGAAAATCCAAGTGTATCCCCCTTCATGAAAGAAATGCCAGTTTCTCCCAAATTGGACCCAAATTACTGTTAACTAGGGCACACCACTTCTGCTTTACAGTTTGCCAAAAACCAAAATGAGACTTTTTTTGTCTTACTTTGTTACAGTACAAAGACTAAGAAAGTCCCTAGTGATAAAAAGCAATGGATTTGTTGATATGATTTTTGTTTGGGGAAACCCAAACAACCCCTGTACATAAGAAGTTTGGGGAAATTATTTACAGCAGAATGCTGCAGAACGCTTACATTATAAATCTAGTTCTATATAGCTTCTGTAACAAAATATGTGTATATTAACTCAGTGAATAAGATAAGGAAAACAGGCATCTGCATGGTTGCTTTGTTGAAGAATTTGGGGGAGATGCCTAGAGTGCTATAATGTTACTTACACAGGATGACCGAATGTGGATAGTGAGGGAACTTCTGCAGTGGCCTGCAACATCTGTGTTATAGTTGTTTTCTTGCATGAGGATAGAAGGGACTATATCTGCAGTAAGTGCAGGTTGGTTACCCTGCTGGAAGAAAAAATGCTACAGCTTGTAGCCTGCATATCTACACTGATATTTATCAGTGAAAGTGAAGTCTTTTTCAGAAGAACAAACTCTTCTGAATGGGCAAAACACAGGATATGCCTCCAGAGGAGAAGAAAATTTCCAAACACAGTCAGTCAGTTGTGGCAAACACAAGAGGCAGACACTTGGAAGAATATAACAAACCTGAGCAGAACTGTCAAGAAACATGCTGTGAATTTGGAGCTGTATAATCAGTTCTGTCCTTGATCAGTGATTATAAAGCACATGAACAGTGTAACAGTCTCAGTCCTTGTGGGGGTTCACCACTGCTTTTCCACCAGGCATGAGGTTCTGCCTAAACTTCCACTGCCTTCAAATGTGAAGACTTTTTCACTAGGTGGTAATCTTCATGGGCTATCAATAGCACAGAGATCAAGCCCATACATAATAATTTATCATTGCTTCCAAGAAATACTGAAGAGTAATAAAAGTACTCCACAGTATTGTATTGGTTGGCCTGTTACGGGAACAGAAATTCTAATAGCTGTTTCCAAAAGGAAGAGATATATGTGCAGTCTAACTGTGTATGCACCAAAGAGCCACTTTCTGCACATTCCCATAATCATAAAGAGAGAAATTGTTTACTGATACCAGCTAGAAAACCAGTGTCTTGTAGTAGTTTAAGGGTTGGACTAGGAGACTGGAAGACCGAGCTTCAAATCCTGACTTGGCCATAGAAACCTCCTGGGTGACCTTGGGCAGGTTGCACTCTTTCAGCCTCAGAGGAAGGCAAAAGCAACATTCTTCTTAACAAATTCTACCAAGAAAACCCCACCATAGATTCCCCTTGGAGTCTCCATATGTCTGAAATAACTTGAAGGCACACAGCAACAACAACCAGCTATTTGGACAAAATGAGAATAATGATGAATTATCTTAAGTGCTCATTCTCACATATGTGCAGATAAAGATTTGAAGGAGTTAAGGGCCATTTTTGAAGCCTAGAAAGGACTCTGGTGTCTGGGAGAGAGATCTTAAGGTCTGTTTTTCTGGCAAGTTTTCAGCCTAGTACTTTATTCTGAGTCTTTTCCACTAACTAACCATAAATTGAAGATCCTTGATTTCTCATGTTTATGGGAATGGTTCACAAAGCCTTCAACATAGATTTTTAACATCAGCTGACAATGCTTAGCCTTTACATTTTATTTCAGGATGCAGTGGTCAGTTTTAAACAGGCTCTGAAGCTGCTTACTGGTACTGCGAAAAACCCACCAAGCACATTTGAGGCTGCAGAAATGTATTTTCTTATGGGAGAATGCTACATGGAACAAATCTGTTTATTAGAGGTATCTGTTCCTTACAGTTTTGCACTGTGAATGAAAATTTTGATTGCTAGGTTAAAATGAGTAACGATATTAAAATATTCTTTATTGATTTGCTAAATATTCGTTTAAAATATTGACGGCTGTATGATGACCCTAATAAAAAGAACTCAGGAAATTGACTGGGGAGGGGATTGCCTGTGGGCTGTTGCTATGGGGCAGCAGCATTTCAGCCATAATTCTCATGGCTGTTTCAACTGAAGTACAAAGACTAGGGTTCATTGCCCTTTCCTCACATTTCTCAACAGAAATATTCAGATAATCAGCTCATCTATTAATGAGAGCTGGCTATTGGAAGGACTATTTTGTGACTATCTTGTGACTATTTTATTACAGCATTCTCTTTGGCTCCTAATTAATTATGTAGTCTTATTCAAACTGCTGGATATTATCTTTAAAGTCTTAAAATCTTAGGACTAGATTACTTGATGAAACTGTTTTCTCACAGATGAACCTGTCTGACTATTAAGATATGGAGGAGATGTTTTTCTCTATCTGTCAAGAGTTTTATTTACTGGAAACCAAGGCATTTGCTGTATACAGACTTTGAAAATCTTTGTCAAGAGAGGCCTGTCTAGTCTGCTTGGTACTGGCCTTCCAAAAGATGTTAATGATCTTCTATTCCAGCAGTCTTTTCATCTGCCATATTGGTCTCTTGTTCCTAAGTATGGTTTTTATTATTGTGTGGACAATAATGTTCATAATTTTTAGCTACTTGCTGGTATTATTTCTTTTTAATTTTTTAATTTACTGTCAGTCCTCCACATTTGCTTATTCATGTATTATGTGGATTTTGTGGATTTGATTATTTACAGATTATTTGCTGTCCCCTCTGCTGCCTCCCTATGCCATTTTTAATAGGGACTGCAAGCCTCCTGAGACCGAGAAACTGCAAACAAGGCTTGTAAGTCCCTATTAAAAATAGTGTGGGGCAGCTGTGGAGGTGGCAGTAAGCCCCACCAGCCACCCACTTCAGCCTTGTGAAGGAACTCTGATGCCTCAAAGGAATCCATGGTGATCATACTTGTGTGTGTGTGTGTTAAATAAGGTTTGGGAGGGCCTAGAGTTATTCACGGGTTTTCCACTTTCATGGGGGTCCTGTGCCCCTAACCCTAGCAAATGTGGAGGGATGACTGTAATTAATTATATATTAATATATTTAAATCCCACTCTGTTTCCAAAAATCTCAAAAATAATAGACCATTAGACAATTTAAAACTGTCTAACACAATTTTAAACTTTCTGAAATCCCCTAAAACAATTTAAAAGAGTGACCATAGTAAACACTGAAAAAGAACTCCATATCTCAAGCAAGGTATGAGCACTAGGCTGCAAATGCTTTGTTGAAGAGCCAGTTTGGGCGCATTCCTCAGCTGCAGTGTTACAGCACAAAAGGCCTGTTCTCATTCTCCACCCAGTGTATTGCTTGAACCAAGGGGACATAGAGGATGGCATATCCTAGTGCTCAGGCAAGTATATAAGGGAGAAGAGGTACTCCTTCAACTATTAAGGTCTCATTTTATTTAGGGCTTTGAATGTTATCTTCATACGAACTCATATCAGGATCATATTGCCTGCCACTGGAGTTTCTTTAAAACAAGTATCATACAGTATCTATGTGTACAATATACCATAGGACTGTTACAAAGTGCAGGAAGATCAATATAAGTGCATCCCCATGCAAATTAGCTTTAAAAATCAGCCATTGCAAACCAAAGGATCATGTGCAATAACAACCAGGAAAGCTCAAATGCCGCCCCCCTCATGTGCAATTCATTGTAATGTGATGTTGTAGTGTTATTCCTAGCTATCATATTGTTTACCACCCTGAACATGACATATTTAGGTAGATTATGATAATAAATAATGTGGTGCAGTAGTTGCATTTGACAAAGCAACAAGCGTTTATGATCACAAATTCCCAATTTGGCATTGTTCTTCCCTACCCTTGATTCTTCTCAAGAAATATATTTAAAAGTTACTTGTTTTATTAAGCACACTGCAGTGATGCAAATAACATAGAAAGGTTTCTGTCCCCCTTTCTCAATAATTTAAAATATTAAAAAGAAAATTAAAGTAAATTAGCTTTGAATGTTGATATCCTTGTTATTTCATAAAAGGCAAAACTCAGCAAAACTCTTTTGCATTATCTTTTTAGGCATGTGATGCTTTTACTTCAGCTGTCAGGCTATATCCACGTTATGCAGATGCATTTTATCAGCGTGGGCTATGCAGAATGCAACTCCAGCAATCTAAAGCCATACTAGATTTTAATAAAACACTTGCTGTTGCACCAAAACATTTTCAGGTAACTGATAACTTGGCTGTTTATGGTCTGTAATAAGTAGTACATAAGTAGGAAATGGAAGTCTGAAGGAAAGATTTATTCTCATTGGTGTTTCCTAATTGCAGTGTTCCTTATCTAGATATACCCTTCTGTGGCCAGGCCTGCTTCTTTCCTCTCAGATGGATGGAGCAGCTCCCAAAAGCACACACACACTCTGCTTTCCCCTTTAAACACTTCTGAAAAAAGAGTGAGGTGTTTCAATGGGTATTTAGAACGCCTTCAGAGTTTTATAGTAGCGTGTTTTCTGTTTGGGTGTTAAATACTGTATATTATTCAGCTGAGTCCAAATTTATAAAAATAAAATTATTTATAAAAATAAATTATAACCTTTATTAAAATAACAAACAGAACAAATAATTGGAGTTCGTATGCAGTTTGAAGGAAATACAGTTCTTCAGAGTTTTTTTAAACAGTTTCTTATGTCTTGAAACCCTCACATAAGCACCAATAACACAAACAGCCCTTTGGCCACACTGTCACCAAAGGCTCAACCTTCAAATCTAGGTCAACTTTCTGACCAGATTCAAAAACAATTTGATTTTTTCTCTGACTCTCTCTCTAGGCTTGCCCTGAGAAACAAACCCCCCCACTCTGATCACCCCACTGCCCTTGGCTCACTGAGGAACCTTATTCCAGAGCTCTCTCTGGTTGAAAGACTACCAAAAACCAATCATTTTATATATATTCTCATCTCAAACTTCCAGCCCCTCCCTCACACTAATGGGCTGGGTTTCTCTCTTGAGCGACTATTCTGGTTTCCTGGCAACCTGTTGCTGGGTTACTCTGGTATTCATGCCATTTCCGCACTACACTGTTATAGTGCTATTATTCCATTTTCGATATCCTATGGAATCCTAGGCTTTGCAGTTTAGGAAGGGGCATTTAGAATTCTCAGCCTTTGGCCTCAGTAAACTACAAACCACAGAATTCCACAGGATATTGAAAGTAGAATAATAGCACTACAACAGTGTAGTGTGGAAATGGCCTCAGAATAGCCGCGCACCCCAGAACTCCATCACACATTCCTATCAGCACACTTACCTGTGTATTTAAGCATTCTTATAAACCACGCTATTTTCATTTCTCCTAAACAACACAAGTATCTAGCCTGTTTAACATGCCTTGTCTCATTTCTCATTTTCCTTCTTGCCTGCCTCCTGTTTCATGTGTCCTGTGTTATCCTCAGGATTGAGAATTTTTTAGTCCTCTGGATATTGTTGAACTGTAATTTCCAGGATTCTTCCCCATTGGTAATGCCGGTTAGGGCTGCTGGGATTTGTGATTCTACAGCATGGGGACAGTTACCAATTTTTCACTCATCCATTGTGACATTGGGGAGGAGAGTGTAGGAAACATCATACAGAAGGCGGGCAAGGTTTAAGAAAATCTTATGCACTTCTTCGCTCATGGAGTCTCTTTTCACTCTTTCCTCGTATTCCCATACTTGTAGCTGATGCTAACTTTACCTGAATATTGATCCTTTGAAAGTTCTGTTTGTGTTGGAAGTTAATCCACATTGGCATCAATTATGGTTTTCCTACAAATGCAAACAGTGGCTTCAAAGGCCTATTTTTGTCAGGGAGGGAAGGAAAGGATCAAATTCTTCTATGCTCCTGTGACCTTGATAAGAACACCTCCCTAGTAATTGTTATATACATTTAAAAATGTGAACATCAATGTTAAATCAGTAGTCACACAAAAATGTGGTTTTGATCTTACAATATAGACAACTGAAAACTCAACAAAACTCAAGACAGAAGATTGCTAAGACTCTTACTTACGCTTGAGATTGCAGGTTAGAAATTGCAGGTGGAAATGCCCGGAGTAGAAATGCCAAAACTGCTTTACTTTACAGAATTGTTCTGATAAACTCGTACCAGCCGTTAGGTTTAGTGGCATGTTAGTTTTTAGGTGAGAATCACGTTCAGACTTACTTGGCAATAAGATGTATTTCATAGCATGTGATTGACTTTCAAACATACAGAGGCACAAGTTTTTGGAGCCTTTCTGAATGGTATTGCTCCCAAATATTTCTCTATGTCCCATTTAATATCTGAGTTGCATATAACAGAATTTGAGTGGGAGGGCTCTTGCTATGTGGGAAGCAGCTCTGGTTTTGAATCTGCTTTAAAATATATGCCAAGATATATGCTGTCCTGCAGGAGAAAGAAGCTCACAGTCTATATGAGAGTGGTGGGCAACCATGGCCCTTCAGAGGCTGGATTACAATTCTCACCAGCCTTAGCCAGCACAGCTAGCGTGAGGGGTCATGGATATTGCAATCCATTAAAATCTGGAGGGCCATGGTTTCCAACCCTGGTGTACATGGAACAGTTAATAAGTCTCACTTAGAAATGAGAAATTGGGAGAATCAGAAGTAGTTTCCTGAGAACTCCTAAGGCTTTTTTGGTATATAAAAGTGGCCAACCACACCCACACCCCAAAGCCTCCTGGATGCACAGTGAGCCACGTAAATAAAATTTTTATGTCTCTTGATTTGATTTAGGCCCCAAATTGCCTTTTTCCAAAAAGAGGAAGTAACCAATTAAAAAATGTCTATGTCAAGTCTGTGAAGAGAGGAATAGCCTTTAAACAGCCCATTGTGCACCATGGTGGTCTGATTGGCCATTTGGATGATAATTTTATTTCAGAACATGGCCATGTCAGAGGTAATTGGGAGCTGCATGTGGCACATGAGCTATGCTTTTGCTTGTCCCAGTGTTAGTGAAAGATTGAGAAAATGATATTTCTTTCTAGGGGAGAAGAAATGTAACTTTACACTTTGTGAGGAAAACTCAACACTGCACTGTGACACTGGGTTGTATTGTGGGAAAACATAACTTTGAAAAAGATATAATGATTAAGACTAAAATAAAAATTTTACAGAGAATGGAGCAGAGAGGGACTTATGTTATGTTACCTGCCATAAATGACTTTGTCATTAATAACTCATATGTAATCGGGAGCTGTGACATTTGCATATCCACTCTTCTACCAGTTACAAGAAAATTAAATGCACTGTTGGAGGAACAAACAATTTTCCCAGGTGCAAATGATAACATTAATTTGCATTTACTGTCCAAATGCTGATTGCATATAAAATTTTAATGTGGAAGGGTGATTTACTGTTAATATGGCTGACTGTACTCAGTTTTACTAATCATTATTGGCAGCTCAGAGTGTGAAAATATTAAGCTATTTGCCCTTCTGTTAAACATGTAAGACAATGTTGTACCTACAAGCCTTTGTACTACCTATTCCCCATTTTTGTTCTATAATGTATTTGTGTTCCCTGCAAAGGCATATTTAAGTCGTGCTGCTTATTATGGGAGCAAAGGAAGATTCTCTAAGGCAATAATGAATTGTACTGAAGCCATCAAACTACAGCCTAGAAGCGTGAGAGCCTATCTCTACAGAGGAGCACTGAAATGTTGCAATAGGGTAAACAAGTCTATTGCTGCCTTAGCATGGAGGGTGGGGTGGGGAGGGTGGGGTGGGGAGGGAATTGTATGCAGTCCTATTATAGGTCAAGGCAGATGCTTGAATTTTGCCACTTTTTGTTTATATGGAAAACTGAAAACTTGCAGACAATATACTAATTGGTCTTAATTAAATAAGTTTTTCGGAATATAGTTCCGTAAGAATTTTATCTAGTAATTTCCACTGGTGCCTGTCATGGAAGTAGATCCAGAGACATATAGCTGAGTAATACTAAGCACTAATTAAATTATTATAATTTTAGTACTAATTTGTTTAGAGAAAAGTGAATCTAAACCTGATTCAAGTCCAGCAACACTTGTGATTCCTAATGGGCAAGACAGTAGGTCTTGATGTACCATCATTCCTGGAGTGATCTTAGGCCCTTTTTGCACCTTACCCTGATGATGCTCTGTTCGGATCCCAGCACTGCCAGTCGTGGGACTGGAGTGGTTTTCCACCACTCCCTCCCGCACGCATCCCTCAGCAATGGAGGAGTAGCAGCATTAACACTGCTGCTGCTTCTGCATTAAAGCATCAATGGTGATGCCTTCTCCCCGCCCTTTCCCCATCCCACTGCGCCTGACTGGTCACCTTTTTACAGGACCTTTTTTCTGATTGGCTGGCATTGGGTATATGCGTTAGGTTTCCATGCATTAGGTTTCTGGATTGACCACAGGAGCTGGCACGATTGGAGAACTGCACACAAACAGGAAAGGGGACTGCCACACAACTGGGAGTCATAGATGGGGAAAACCCATCCATGATTTATCCCACTATTGCATCGGCTGGCCATGTGAGAAGGATGAGGCTGTGATGATGTTTTGCAGAAGCATTGTCTCACAGTCTCATTCCTCTTGCGTCCCCGTGCTGGGATGCAGGCCTTCTGTGGAAAGGGCTTTAGTTTAAAAGAAATCATTATGGAGAAAGCCATCCTTTTGAAAACTCAAGATTATCCGTGGGGATGTGGTTTCGCTCCTATTGGGCCACCAAGAATGTGCCAAGAAGAAAACCCTATTTGGTTTGGGTTCAAACTATCTGAAAGACTGTATCTCACTATATGAGCCTGCCCAAGTTTTAAGATCCTCAGAGGAGGGTTTTTTCTCATTCCCACCAGTGCCACAGTGGACATGTGGGAGAGGCTTTTCAGTGGCTGCTCCCAAGTTGTGGACCTCTCACACTGGATGCTGATTCCCTCCTTGCTTTCCTTCTACTGGCAAGCAAAGACCTTTTTAGATACTGGTAGGCTTTTGCTATTAACTGGTTGCTACAGAAGGGTCTTTTGCTTGGTGCAGGCTATATATTGTTCTGTTTTAAATGTTTATAAGCTGTTTTAAATTAGTACTGTTTTTAATGGAATAGTTTCCTTCTTCTGTAAAAAATGATATAACTATTGGTTTTAGCTTTACTTTATTTTAATCTGTGTTGTGAACCGCTTTGGTTTCCATGTTGGGAGAAAGGTGGGATATAGCGTTTTTTAAAAAATTAAGAATATCACTGAACAGTTGCTACTTATTCCAACAAAAGTCAATAATTTCTGCAGATACAGGACCATGACATGTAGTTTTCATCTCTTCTATGTTTACAATTAATACTACTAATGCTGCAGCATTTTTCCCCTGTAGACCTACAAACATGCTATTGAAGACTTAACTAAATCTATAGATCTGGATAATACATGCATTTTGGCATTTTACAACAGGGCAATTTCCTATCACTTACTGACGGACTACAAAAATGTGAGTTTCATTTTTTAAATGAGCAGTTGCATAGTATTGTTCTCTTGCTTTAACCTAATCTCTGGATAAACATGTGGCAGCAGTTCACACATTGCATTCACTAGTCCCAGTCTAGCATTTTATGTACACTGTAGTATGTACTTGGTGTTCTTACACATGTGTATTTTCCCATTTACTTCAGTGCAGGGAGAGCTCAACACATATAGAACCACCCTTTAATGTACTATATGAGCTGTTGTTGTAGTCAAAGGAATTTTGTGCGTGCATCCAGGACTCTGTGGTTTCATCAGTTTACAAAAGAGGCAAACAGCTGCCAGGAGGTAGGGATCTGTATTGGCCTCCTACAGGGATATAGACAGGCCTTATCCTCCCTCCTCACATATATGCTGCCTCATGTTTATGGATGCCAGTTTTTTACCCCTCCCAACAACTGGCCAATAGCACCCTCAGGGCTCTTGGGGAGCCACTGGCCATTTGGTGTCCCCTCACCTGTTATATACCTAGATGGTCTTATTTTCAAATAGGAAGTGATAGGACTGTCAAATACTATTTGGAAACAAAATTCTGGTACAGGCCTAAAAAGGGTGAGAGAGACACCCAGAGCCTCAGTATTACAGCAACAGTATCTCCCTATTATGTCTTATATGAATTAATATATAGTGCTCTGTGTTGGGCTGCCATTGCAAACTGTTCAGAAACTTCAGTGGGTCCAAAATGCCGTGGCCAAAGTGTTGACTTAAGCTACATGTAATCCCTTATTGAAACAGCTTCACTAGCTACTGGTTCATTTCTGGGCATAATACAAAATGGTGGGTATGATCTATAAAGTCCTATATGGCTTAGGTCGAAACTGTCTGAAAGTCTGCATCTCCTCGTAATACAGTTCTACCTCCACATTCGCAGGTTTCACTTTTGTGAATTTGATTATTCTCGAGGTGCCCACTTGCCCTCCTTCTCATCCTCCCATTCCCTGGCTTGGGGGGGGCAGGAGGGCACAGGGAGGGTGATCGACCCTTTCCTGTGCTCCTTCGGCTGCCGTCACAGGTGTGGGCGCACCCTCAGCAGGCAGCAGAAGGTGGGGGGGGCATAGGAGAGACCCCGTGGGGAAAGAGCTCTTTCCCTCCTTGGTTTCTCTTGCGCCCCCCCACTTGCCTGATCGCGGAGGTGGGAGCCAGGAGAAAGCCACGCAGGGAAGTTGTTTCCCCACTTGGCTTTCTCCTGCCCCCCCCCACTCACTCGATCACGGCGGCGGGGAGCCAGGAGAAAGCCAAGGAGTTTCCCCACTTGGCTTTCTCCCGTGCCCCTCCACTCACCTGATTGTAGGGGTGAGAGGCAAGAGAAAGCCAAGCAAGGAAGTTGTTTCTCTGCTTGGCTTTCTCCTGCACCCCTCCACTCGCCCAATTGCACAGGTGGGAGCCACGAGAAAGCCAAGCAGGGAAGTTCTTTCTCTTCTTGGCTCTCTCCTGCGATCCTCTCGATGGCGCAGTTATTCGCGTTTTTTTCACTTTCGTGGGGGTTCTTTTTCCTTATCCCTCATGAAAGTGAAGGGCCTATTGTATATGAGTCTGCCCAAGTTTTAAGATTCTTGGGGGAGGGCTTTTTCTTGGTCTCACCACTGTCACAAGTCTGTCTGGTGGGGATACAGGAGAGAGCCTTATTAGAAGCTGCTCCTAGGCTGTGGAACACCCTTCCACAAGGGACTAGGCTGGTCCCTCTCTGCACTCTTTTGGTGGCGAGCAAAGGACTTTTTTCCCTTTCTGTGGTGGTGGAATTGCATGCTCATGTAAGGCAAAAGGCTGCCTTTTTATTTAAACAGGCACTTGATGGTTAAGTGTTATAGGGGCTGTTTTTATGATGTGTGTGTGTGTGTGTGTGTGTGCTGTACTTTTTTTTTTTTGATGCTGTGTTTTTAAAATGATTTTCCACCTTTTAAAATTGATAGCTGTTTAATAGCATTTTAACTTCTTATCCTTTTAGCTTTATATTATTTTAGCCTTGGTATAAGCTTCCTTGGTATAAGATCCCACACTGGGAGAAAGGTGGAATATAAGTAAATTAAGTAAAGTAGATCCCCCCAAGCTTTTGTGAGATATAACTGGCCATTTTTGTGATAAAACAGAATATTCAAGCACCAAATTTTACAGTTACTACAGTTTACTGAAACTAATGCTTCTACACAGTCTTCCTTGTTTTTAACACTTTTGTTGAAAGTTGAGAAATATATTTAAAGTCTCTGTTTTAATCTCTAGTAAACATATGGTAGAAAGTAAAATTCCCAGAACTCTTATTCATTTGAAAAGAAATTTGGTAAAGAGACTGGAGTATCTTCATGCTGGAAAGAACTCCTTACTCCAACAAGAGCATTCTATTTTATAGACATTTCAGCACTAACCATACAACTTCTATTCTTTTAGGCTTTGAAAGATTATGGGATTGTTCTTCTTCTTGAGGCAAACAAGGACATTGTCTTGAAAGTCCTAATCAACCGTGGACTACTCTACATAGAATTGGACCAGTATACAAATGCACTGGAGGTTAGATACTTTGCCCAATAAGGGAGATAAAAAATTAGAGATTTCTTATTTGTGACTGCAAATGCTGGGTACAGTATTTGGAAAATATAGAATAAGAGAACATCCTATATATAAGTATGATTGTCAATAGCTATCTATGCTGATTTACAAACATATTTAACAAAAGAGAGATTGAAATCAGTTCTCAGTGAACTGAAACTGAATCCTGACAAAATGGAGGTTCTGTTAATTGCTGGTTTCCAGGTCAAGGAATTGGGTAAACAGGTAGCTCTGGATGAGTTTACGCTGCCCTTGAAGAAGCAGGCACAAAGGCTGACAGTACACTTAGATTCGTGTTTGTTACTTGAGGCTCAAGGGACCTTGATTGTCTGGAAAGCTTTTGGCCATTCTCGTTTGATCTACCAGTTATAGCTTTTTCTGGACACCGATTATTTGGCCACAGTAGTTGAAGTGTAATTTTCTATCTAGATTACTGCAGTGTACTCTAAGTGGGTTGCCCTTGAGGATGAAACAGAAACTGTACCCAGTTCAGAATGCAAGTGTAGGCTGCTGTTGGGAACATATTATAGAAACTATGTAACACACCTTTTAAAGGAGTGGCACAAATTGCCAATACCAAGTATTAATTATGACATCTCAAACTATAAATAGCTTGGGACCTCAGTATTTTAGAGAGTACATTTCTCTGTATAGACTGAAATCGGCCATGGGGCTGTCCCCTGCATTCATTCTTTGGGAGCAGTACATTATACAAAGACATGAGAGAGGGCCTTCTCACCCATACCTGTCACATCTTTGTTGTAGAATTCCCTTCCACTGGACACCCATTGGGCACCATTTGCTCACTTATCCATTGAGTCATATTGATCATAGCTTAGTTCTAATGTATCCTTGATGATTTGCGGATGTTTGTGGTTTTATGTTGATTTGTTTTATTGCTTTGTATCACAGCATGAGATCCACTGATATAGGATGGGTTAGAAACAGCCTAATAAATCTGTCATTAAAAATGAACTTGCAATAAGTGTTTTGAAATAATGCAAATAACGTACAAGGAAACCACAGAACCGTGGAGGACATGTGTGGATTCTTGGTTTGAAATTCTGATGGAAGTTCTAGAAACTCTAATGAATCTTTAGAAATTATGCAACTGTCACTCAACCACTCAGAAAACACTGCTCCAGTCCTTCTGCAATGCTGCAAGCCCTTCTGTTGCAGCGAAAGCACTGTTAATCAACATTCAAGCCATTCACAGAACCTGGCAGTATAAACAGATACACTAGTGTCATGGGCATCTATTGAACAGTCCCTGTGCAATCAGATTCATGTGTATCACAAGTATTATAATCTATTTTTAGGATTTTACAGAGGCAATGCGGAGTAAACCAAAAGACAGTCAACTATTTAAAGTTATTGGACAGTGCTACCACAGGTAATACTGATCAGTAGAAGTTTATAATGTTTTCATGTTACAGTTTACAGTTAAAATAATAATAAGGGTTTACAAAGTGGGAGAAAGTGAACAAGAAAATAGTAACCACCCAAAACATTTTTCCTGCTTGAACTAGAGTCCAAATGGTGTTGGCCTGCCCCATCCATGACTAGGGCTAACGCTTTTCAAAGTCTTGTGGAACAAACACCAGTTCCTGTTTCCACCTTCATGATGGTACCTCTATTATGCTATTTCAGTCTCCTACACGGCACACTTAACCTTAAAGTTAAAAAAAAAAAAAAAGAGGGAGACGGCGGGGTGAAAGATTTACTATTTCTCACGAGCCATAGATGTGGCATGGTATTTTTTTTCACTTTGTAGTGTTGCTTGGAAACAGTATTCTACAGAGAGCCTGTTAGTCCTGTTCACAGATTTTAAAATCAATAGGATTGTTATATAGTTGTCTAAACACGAATTTGGCAAATGGAATAATTCAAATATCTCTTGGGTTTATACGTGGTCCAATTACTCAACACTTGCTAATGGCAATGCAATCTGTATTATTTGATATTTATTGATTCTTGTTTCTATTGCTTCTTTAAGTAACAGTGTAATTCTGCAAAACAAAAACACTTTCTTTTTTTTATGAATATTTTTATTAAAATTTCTAAAAAAGATATAAAATGGGAACATTTCTTCTAAATGTTCCCCCCTCCCAACTGCCATAACAAGTTCTCTTCTCCAGTTTTGCCCAGCTGAATCAAACAAAAGGTACAATATAATACAATACAAGGAGTCCACTCCACTATACATAGAACACTTTCAATGGATGCTTACTATGTAGTTTTATTCAAAGCCTACAATTTTTAAAAAGCTCATTCTCTAATATTTTTATGATTAGACTAGAGATGTAGTGGCACAGTTTGAAATCAAAATAATTTTATATATTCTTATCCTACCTATGCAGCAGTAGAGAGAATATCAGTTTAAGAGGAATTGCTGCATTCAGGGCATACCCATGAGCATCAGGCATACCTTGCATGTATGAGATGTGGAGGCATCAATTATATATTCCATTTTCCAGCAATGGAGGGGAAACCTCCTATATTGGGTTGCCTGTCCTATTTGCTCTGATAGGCACAATGAAGTTCGCAGTTGCCGCCAACATGGGAAGCAGCCCGCAAATTATTCAGTCTTCTTCCTGCCTGGATTCAAGAACAAGGCCTTGCATTTTCCTCATTGAAGATATATTTTGCTGCAATTATAGCCCATCAACCAGTGCTTCCATCTTCTACTACTCTGTTTTCCAATCTGATAGTGAAGAGTTTTCTCAAGGGTCTAATACATCGCTATCTACCTGTTTTGCCTTCAACTCCACCCTGATCTTTATGACTGGTTCACAATTAATGCACAAACCTTTTGAGCCCGTTGCACCCGTAGATAAATGTCTCCTTACCCTGAAGGTAGTCTTTCTTGTTGCTATCACTTCTGCAAGACAAGCAAATGAGCTTTCAGCTCTTCAGTGTGATGAACCTTTCCTTTCATCATGGCAAAATTGTCCTCCATCTTCCAAAGAGGATCTCTATTTTATTTGAATCAAGACATTTTTTTACCTGCCTTCTACCAACAATGATCATCACCCTAACATTAGCCTTCTGTGTTGAACATACTGTTGTTTTCCAGCATTTGAACAGATTGTTTATTTCTTACAAACAGCACATATCCTTTCAACGGCTATCAGAGTGGGTGGTAGAAGCTATATAGCTCTCCTACGGAATCACTAAGCAGCCTGTTCCTGTTTGTCTTAAGGTGCACTCTACTAGATCTGTGGCTTCTTCTGTAGCCCTACTCCATGGTGTGCCTTTGCTTGAACTTTGTAAAAGTGCAACATGGTTACAACCACCTGTCTTTATTCACTACTATATATTGGGCATCTGCCTGACTTCTGCAGTCTGATTTGGCC
This sequence comes from Cyclura pinguis, assembly GCA_030412105.1. NCBI lineage: Eukaryota > Metazoa > Chordata > Lepidosauria > Squamata > Iguanidae > Cyclura > Cyclura pinguis. The sequence continues at coordinate 345,507,270 of CM059599.1, forward strand.
ATGCTGTTCTTTTTCCTATTGTCTGGCCCAGCTCCTCTGGTAAGCTTCATACTCACCCATTTGTGTGAGGCAGAGACTACAAAAAAGAAGGGCACATTGCTTCCCTGTAACTGTGGTTCTTTGAACAGTTGTCTGTGCCCTCACACAACCTGTCCTGTCCCTGCTCTGGGGCAGGACTTCAAAACTGAGATGAGTAGCTTAGCAGTCTTGGACATGCATAGTAAATAGGGAAGTTGTAGGTTTCTGCCAAGCTACTCAGGTCTAGAACATTCTGATTAGATCCACGTGCAGGTTCAAAACTCCCATTTGTGTGAGGGCACAGATGACCATTCAGAGAACCACAGTTAAAGGAAAACAATCTGTTCTTTCTTCTTTCTTCCTGGTTTTTCTCTTGCACAATTGGTGGTGGTAGAGGTTTTCCCATGCATGGTTGAAAATGAACATCTGACAGGTAACAGCAATATTTCTTCTTGCAATTTGTACAGAAGATTTCATTGAGCAAAAAGGATAGTTTGTTGATAAGGAGAACTCTTCATTAGGTTAAGAGCTATAGTAACAAAAACAGGTCCAGTTGTTGTTGTTAATTGCTGTCAACTCAGTTTCAATTTATGTTAACCCTATGAATTAGAGATCTCCAAGACACCCTGTTATTAACAGCCCTGCTAATGTCTTGCAGACTCAGGGGTGTAACTTCCTTGATTTTGTCTATCCATCTGTAGTGTGGTGTTCTTCTTTTTCTATTGCCTTCCACTTTGCTGAACATTACTGTCTTTTCTAGTAGGTCATGTCATCATGGTATGTCCAAAGTATAATAGCCTCAGTTTGATCATCTTGGCTTCTAAGAAGAATTCAGGCTTGATTTCCTCTAAGACCCATAGATTTTGCCAGTCCATAGTATCCATCGAACTCTCGTCTAGCACCACATTTCAGATGGGTTGATTTTCTTCCTGTTAGCTTTCTTCACTGTCCAGCTTTCACAGCCATACATAGAAATTGGAAATGCTATAGCGTGAATTATTCTGATATAGGTATTCAATGATATGTCATTCCAACACATGTACATTTCAAATGGGACCCCCCCCTTTTTGGGGGGGCATAAGTTTTCAGGGAGTGAACTCCATTAAATAAATTTTATTTGTCTTGAAAGTCCCACAAGACTGTTTGTTGTAATAGACTGACACAGCTACTTGACTTGACACTTTGAAAATCTATAGCTCTTTGAAATCTGTAGATCTTGTAGCAACTGTCATATATCCCATATTTCATACTATTGTAATGCACACAAATATACACCTATATTTCCTATCAAATTCTTTGTATACTCCTTATTCGGCACCTTTATATAAGAATGGATTGCATGAAACTGGCGTGTTATGATAACTTATTTGAACCAGCAAACAACTGATTTGAAAGCATGACGTGATCATGATTTCTAGTCCTAGTTTGAACAGCAAACACAAACCAGTCTGTTTCTCCTTCCTTTTGTCCCTGTTTCTTCCTTTTCTTTGTAATCACACTTTTAAAATGTAACAGAAACAACCATAACAATAATAACAACAGAACTACCACAATTTGACGAGTTGCAAAACTTGAACCAGCTTCTTTGACTTCTGCAGTCTGTGAATCAAATTAGAAAAGAAAATTGTCTGGATAGTTATATCCTTGTTTGCCCAGATAGGGGGAGGAAGTCATGAAATCAAACTAATTGTTGGTTGTGACTCCTTCAAGCCATTTCCCTTCAGGTCTTTTCTATGCCTTGCCCACTCCAACGTCTTAACATAGAGCTCCCTATCTGTTCTTTTCATTAATCTCTACCTTTTCCTTGGTCTTTATCATTTTATTTCCACTCATTATTTTCTTTCCAGTGATAGCTGCTTCTTTTTAAAAACTCCTTAATTTAAATTTCTTCTCCTCTGGATTTCGTTTTGTATTCTTTGCTTCCCTCTCTCATGGCTCTGGAGAGAAAAAGGTTGATTCAGCTGTGAAGCAAAGAAGGCTTTAAAGCAAAACTTGAATGCTTCATCCTTAGTTAGATGACTCAACCCGTTTGATAATCCAAACTGTTACATTTGCCTCTAGGTTGGTATTGTCAGGTCAGAGGCCTTCAGCAGTGAGGATGAGAGCGAAGTGTCTCCAGAGCTGGTGTGACAAGTCACTCTGACAATGTCACCATGGGGGGAAAAAATGAAAGAGCTGTCAAAGGGAGAAGGCATGAGTCCAACAAATTCCCACCATTTTTCTCCAGTAAAAGGGATACCTGTCATTTTTCACTCCCACAAGCAGCACCTATTATTTTCCAATCGATAACAAATACTTTTGCAACAAGCCACCATTCTGGAGTTCTCTCCTACCAGCCATTTTGAGTTCAAGCTGGCTCTTCTCATGACTCCAATAAACATTTGCCATGCTTACAATTGCAACACTTCTTTCCCAAAGACTGAATAGCCATTCAAAGCACAGCAAACCAGCATTTCTCAGGACTCCACTTCAGTAATCATTCCCTCTCACTACCTGAGTGTCAAGTAATTGCTCAGCAGAACCTACTACGACTGCTTGGGCAGCAAGAGCCACCAATCTAATTGCATCCACAGTCTAATTGCATCCTTGTGAGCTATAAGGGACCTGAATAAAGTCTATATATATCTTGTCAGTTTGATGGTAAGTAACTGATGCAGACTTCAGAACTTTCAGCACAGTTTTCAGGTCAGATTTCAATAGAAGACTGTAGTGATTTCTTTTAAGAGTGCTGTTTCACAGGCAACCCACTCAATTTTTTTTAAAAAAAAGTGAGAGAGGAAGAAAGAGACAGAAAAAAAATTAGGCCAAAGAGAATTTTTCTAAGACTCCGTCCATAAAGGTCCAACAAGCATCTGTAACCAAAGAGTCCCCTGCCTCAAGACCATAAAAAAGGCATTTCCAGAATAATTAATATCAGGTCCAAGACACCAGGTTTCAGTTTTACCACAGCACAAACAGAAACGCTCATTCTGGGGCACACTCATTCTGGGGATAATTTGGAAGAATCTGTTTTAGAGACCTGGACAATCTTATTTTAAGATTCGACACTTCTGATAAGAAGGCAGAGAGTGGTCAGATTCTGGAAGACTTTATTTCTGAACATTATTTTACTTTTCTGTCTAAGGTTGTTTTCACCTTATGTTTTATTTCCATCAATCCACAAAGGCAAGAGATAACCAACCTTAGACCCCTTGCTCCATGTGTCAATGCTACCAGAATCACAGTTCTACTTGAGTTGAAGGCATCAGTAAGGAAAGTACTTTTTTAAGGATGTAAGTCTTCACTCATACCATCCTTGTGTACAAGAACAAACAAAAAAGTTTTCTCCCTGTTGGGTGAAATAACAAGGGATTTTATGCATTTTTCAGTGTTTGTTTTTTTCAGAACTTATTTTTTGTTAAAGATACATAGTAGTTTGTGTGCAGTAAATGTTTTCTGTTCAGAAAGGGTTGTTTTTTGTTTTTTTTTTTGCAGTAAAACTGTTTTTAGCACAAACAAAACATTTGTAAAAATTCCAAAAGCCAAAAAAAAAAATATCTTATGGCAGTTGACCAGTTTTCTGTTGGGATATCTCAATATGTCAAGACACTTTCCCATTGAGGACAAGAAAATCTGTCAGTATTCCTTAAAGCTATGGTGCCTTTTCACTCAGTCTTCCAACAAGGCCACTTGAGTGACTCAGATGTACCTCTGCCTGAACAGCATTGTGCTCAGAGCCCCTTCTCTGGACAAAATCAAAAAAGATTTGGTAGCTACCATAAATGGTGTCCAGTTACACTGATATTTTATAAATTTCAAGAAGAGCCACCTCTCTCCATCCTTGCTTCTGACTCAAGTTGGAGAAGAAATAAATACTGTATACTCCTCTTGCTGAAGCCAAGGGAAAAGATGGTACAGAAGGCACACTAGGCAAGTTCCAAGCATAGAATGGACTTGAGAAAAAAAAATCTTCTGAGCCATAGTGATTGCCATAGTGCCATTGTCCCAGTTTCCCACCAGAACATTAGCAGGGTGTTTGATACCTTATCAAACAGTGGTTGCCAATAAATGTCCTTGTTCGCCTTATCCCAAAAGTTTGAGCTGACTTCATTGTAGACTGTGCTCAGCCAATTTGAAGAAACACAATGTTAGAAATTCTGCAGGGTAATTGTCACTGTATCCCAGTTTGGTGGGCTGGGTACACTGTCAAAGTCAGCTGGAAACCAGACAGGATATTATTTGGCAGAAGCCCTGGGAAGCTTGTTTGGCACTGATAAATTTACTCCAAGACCTGCATGTCATTCAAAAAACTGACAACACAACTACCGAAGCATACATGCAGAGAGCATCAAATCCAGATTGCTTTATATGAAAGCAAGCCATCAATTTTGACTAGAAGTACATGCAGTCTATCTTGGAACATTAAGGCATTCTAAATTGCAAAAGTGGATAATTTTGTAAGAGTTCTACGTTAAATTCCTTTGCCAGATCCAGCAGCAGACATATTTATTTTAGCCTTCGATCATGAATTCCCTTGGTTCTTTTTGTGATACTGGCACCCTTGACTTAGTGGCTTTCAGGTTTTCTGTTTCTGTTCCCGTTCCCACTACTTCCACTATGGTCCAGGGTGATGCAAAAGGTCAAACAAGAGCAACCAGGACATATTCAGGAAATGCTCTCAAAGGAAGAGAGCCCTGCTTGCATGGGCATGAAGGTGCAGCTACTGCTGCTCCTCCTCCTCTGGGGAGCTGAGGCCAAAGTGGTCTAATGGCCCCTGGGTCTCTGTTTCCAACTACCACCACTATTGTCAGATGTCTTGCATTACCTATGACTTCTTACAGCTCTGCCAGCTTCCTCCTCTCTTTCCCTTTCTCCCACTCAGTGGCACTACTTTTGCATACACTTGGTTTCTTTTCCTTCACTTGGCCCCAGCCCTGCTGTCTCTTGCAGCAGCCGTGGATTTTGTAATATAGAACTATAAAGGCATTATTATTTTCTTTGAAATTCATCAATTTTACCATGTATGTCAAAAACAACAGACAAATGATGATACCACAGGGAAAGATAAAAACACAGGCAATGCAGTTGAGTCCTAGCTTTCTTCTGAGCTGCAAGGCCATGGTAATTTGTTCCAGCTTCTCCCACCTCCACCTCTGTTGGCCCTGGCTCTACTTATATTTAAGTCTTCAGTTTTTTGACCAGTGTTTGCTTTCTTCTTAAAATATGCATATATAGTATCAAATGTTACTAATAAACAATAACCTTAATATGTATGTATATTGATTTTAGACTTCAAAAATATGAAGAAGCAGTGCATTCATTTTCTGAGGTTCTTAAAATAGACCCTTTTTCTCTGGATGGCTACATTGGACGAGGAAATTCATACATGGAATATGGTCATGTGGAAGGTGCTCAGCAAGCCAAGAAGGACTTCTTGAAAGCAGTACATCTGAATCCAGTTTCTATAAAGGCTCGGCTTTGCTTAGGATACAATTTGCAAGTAATGTATTTCCGACTTTGCCACCCCATTATCCTATTGAAAATAGGAAGTTGATCTGCCAATTTTCTGTTGTTTGAAGGATTAGGTCAGTTACGTTATTTGAGAAAGATTAAAGTTTTTGATGTTTTGCTTGGACATCAAATAGTTTGTACATAAAGTAAGTTTATGGAGCATCTCTTTTCTTCATATCCCATATCTATTTCAAGGCTATTTTTAGTCAGTGAGAACATGATGGTGTCCCTTGAATTATGTAAGACCCGTATGTGTCTCATTTAGCACTCTTGCTGTTTAATAATGTGTGAAAAATCTACACTTTCAAAAAAACTTTTGGAAGAGCTTCATCCATGGCCCCCTTTCCTAGGAATTACACAGGAGAACAACACTTCTTTCTGCTCCTGTTCTGTCTCTTTTTGAATTATTTTTAGACATCACAAGGCAATATTATTTCTTTATGCTTTTTATAGGCAAAGGACATAGTGGGAAATATTTCTGGACTCTATAGTATTCCTTAACAGTTTGTGGGTTTCACTTCCTATCATTTTGCCTGGTAGTGCAGCAAAGTAGTTTAAGAGAGAAAGAAAGAAAGGCAAAAGTGTGCAAAAGCACGTAGAAGAGAAAGGTGGGATACAAATCAGTCATTCAAATAAACAGACAAACAATAAATATTTTTGTGAAATGTCTAAACATTTCATTATTAAAATTGTCCAAAAGATGTAGAGCTGATTATCCATATGAGTGGATTTTTAGAGATTTGTGAGCAGAAATCCAGTTGTGGCTTGCTCTGATGAGCAGAACAATATCCTCCAATTCCTGTAGCCCCCTTAAAATCTGCTATAAAATAGTTTGGGAAATGGTGTGGAGGTTGCAGACTATAAGGGGAATCAATGAAAATTTATCCCCTTGCTGCACATCTCCACAGGATTAAAGAACCTCTCCACAGACAGAAGGAGGCCTTCCTAAAACGTTTGGATCCAAGACAGTGAAAACCCTAATATTTCAGTTCTAAAAGTCTTGTAAGGTTCTGAAATAATATAGATGTTTACAGATTGGAATAATTCTACATCACTTGGCAGCAAACTAAGAAATAAGTAGCTGTCTTTCCTTTGCAATGTGTACAGTTTTGCCATATAACTGTTATTGCATGTGTTATAATAACTGTCTTCATAAAAAACTTTGCATTAATACTCATTTAAATTTGGTGTTAATATTGCTGGCTTCCAATAGTATTCCTAGTACATTCCTCTTGTGCCCAACTACTCATATTTTACTTTGCTTGTGGAGGAGAAATCCCTGACAACCCATTACTATACTTACGCTCCACCTTTTCTCCAGGCTGGAATTCAAAGCAGTTTTAAAACGACAGAAAATTAGGTAAAAACATATATTGTTAAAAACATACAAAAGTTGAGATTAAAGCAGTATTAAACAAACAAGAGAATTAAAACCATTTAAAAATATTACTTTATACAAAGAATAAAAGCACTATAGTACCATAAACAGCCCATTTCTAGTAAAACAATACATTCCCAAAGGCTTGGTTGAAGAAAAAGGTATTCACCTGCCACTCAAAAGACATGAAGAAAAAGCCATCCTAATGTCTCTAGGAAGAGAGTACCAACATCTGGGAGCAGCCATGGAGAAGCCCTCTCTCAATATGCCTATGCCTGTGAAGTGCTCAAGAAGGTGGTGAAATAGAGTGAAATCACTGAGTTCTAACTACAGTCGTCCCTCCACATTTGCTAAGGTTAGGGGCACAGGACCCCTGTGAAAGTGGAAAAACTGTGAATAACTCTAGGTCCTCCCAAACCACATTTAACAGATAAAAAAAGCATGATCACCATATTCAACCTACCATGGATTCCTTTGAGGCATCAGAATTCCTTCATAAGGCAGAAGTGGGTGGCTGGTGGGGCTTATGGCCACCTTCACTGCTGCCCCACACCATTTTTAATAGGGACTTAACAAGGCTCATTCTCCGTTTCTCTGTCTCACGAGACTTGCAGTCCCTATTGACATAAGGAAGCAGCAGAAAGGACAGCGAATAATCCATGAACAATCAAATCCGCAAAAGTGAAACCCGCAAATGTAGAGGGCTGACTGTACTGCTGTCAGTAGTCATTAGCCTTTCAATAGAGCTAGTGCAACCCATATCTACTAGCAAATATCAGAAACAATGGGGACATCAGAGAAGGTGACCATGGTAAGGTGACAAGCCAAACTTTTCAACTGTTAAAACAGAGCTCAAAGGGCTGCTGAAAATAAGTGTGTGTGTTGGCAAGGGATGAAATTACCTCTACTTCTTTTACCAAGTTCTGATGGAAAGCACAGTAAAACCGGAGGTCAGATTAGGCTGGGAGGGATAGCACTCTGCCAGTCCTAATCCAGCCTCCTTATTCTTGTGTGTGTGTGTGCTTGGTGTTAGTTGGTGAAGAGGAAGAGAGCGATATCAAAGCTATTTAGTGACCTCTAGTGAGTTTCCATTTTCTCCATTGAATAATGGGTTATGATTCTCTTAACAACATGCTTCTCATTTTTCCGAATAAGATTAGATTCTTCTTTGTGGTCTCTGATACTCATACAAATGGGTTTATTGTATCTGTGCAGTGCATCATTTGGGAACTGTTAAAGCTGTTATGTAAATGTTTTGGCAGTAGTCCCCCCTCCCCTGATCCATGTGACCAGCTTGATTCCCACTCGAACCCTCAGTTCCTTTTTTGTCCACTGCAGCAGCAGCATTGGAAGAACTGTTGGTGAGCTTCTTGTATTGTATTTTCCTGGCTTTTTAATTTTTGGCTTGCATTGTGGCTTCTCTTGTGTTTGGATTTGACTTTGGCTTTGGCCTCTGTCTTCCTCTGAGTTGGACTGTTCTTTGGGCTACACTTCTAACTTCAGTTCTTGGATATAACTTTGCAATGGTTACAATGCCCTCTGGTTCTATCAAACCATGCATCTCTTGTGGCACTAAAATCCCTATTATTGATGGGCATTTGCACTGCCTCTTATGCCCTGGGGAAGGCCATAATATTGGGTGGTGTACTCACTGTACAGTATGAAAAAATCCATCATCTAGACTAAAAGCTCTCTTATATGAGCAAGCCCTAACTGATATTAGTGTGCCCTCTACTTCGGGCCATGTCTCAGCTCCACAATCCTTGTCTGCACTGACTGCTTCTGGCTTCTTGGTCTGTATCATCACTGAAAAGTCCATAAAGAACTCAGGGACTAAAGACAGTGCTAAGAGGCCTGCTTCCAACTTGGCAGTCATGCTGGAGGAATTGTCAGTACCAGCCTGAGAAGCTGAGTTACAGACTCAATCTAGAGTCCCATTGACACCAGGTTGGTCTCTCAGGGTGGAAATCTCTTCTTTGAAGCATCAGTCCAAATTGAGATGCCATAAGAAGAAGAAGGTGAAAGATTTGTGAAGTCCTGTGCCTTCCTCTTTGCATTGAGCAACTGAATCTTGTGCTGAGTGAAGAGAAGAAAAAGAGCTCTCAGTTTCAGGTTTGGTTCCATCCTGTCACTTCCCTGCTCAAGAAACTAGTGCCAGCCCTTCTGTAGAGAGATTTCTGCAACTGATTCAAGTGACTACAGCCTCTGAGAGAGAAGTAATCAAGTCACCTGCGTATGTCCTGCAACTGTCTCCAGAGTTGCCTGCTGAGGTTCCCCTAGTACATTCCTTTATTGTTCCAGCGCCCCCATGCAAAGAAGCTCCCTTGCCACCTTCTTCTCAGTCTGCAGTTTGTCATCAGCACTCAGCTTCTTCTTCCCCCTTGTGCTAATCTCAGGGAACAGATTTGTTAGACTCCTGGAGTTGCTTTCCCCATTCTTCATGTTGATGGTCACTGACACTATTCATCTGACCTATGAAATGGCAGAGAAGGACCCTCCTGTTCATGTGCATAGCCAAACTACCAGGACTATGGCTACATCAGCCGTTTTTGAAAGGCATTATTCCTGGAGGACATTGGCAGGGCAGATACTTGTTTCAGGGCTGATGGTGCCTTTGGGAGAGCTGTACTGTACTCTTGTGTCGCATGACATTCCCACATCCTATGATGAGTAGCTTGCTAGCCTCCTTAGGCCCATGGCTGCTGCCTCAGCATCCAGGAAACTGGGGGGTTGGACTTGTCTATGGACTAGGAGAGGAGGGGCTACTGCCAAAACACTCATATAACTGCTCTAGAAGTTTCCAAATGATGCACTGTGCAGGCTCAGTAAACCCATTTTTGTGAGTTCACAGATGATCACCCAAAGAACCACAGTTACAGGTAAGCAACCTGTTTATCTTAACACAACTGTACAATCTATTTCCTATAATTAAAATATAATTAAAGCAAACCATGTAACCATAACAAATTAATTTGGAGATTTCCAGCATAAGCTCATCTTTTTGATTTCTTTGACTGATTACCACTGGCCACTGATTACCATATTGCCTTCTCAATATTTTTCTGTAAATAAAACACTTTAATTCACACAATGGGAGAACATTTTGGTGGTGTTTAATTCCTACAGTGAGTTTAGCTCCCCAAATTGTAACTTCTGGAAATTATAACTGTTGGATTTGGCCAGTGTTACTCAGAATCTCTGATGTCAGGAAAGACTGTATGTGTGTCAGACTTTAAGGTTAGGTTTTAGCATGCCCATTCATTATAGTTTTGCCATGCCCTTCATAGTCTCTGTTGAAAAAATCATGAAAAATGAATGGAAGCCATATCTTCTGCCCTTTATTAAGTATGAATGATTTCCAAACTGGTAGAATTCCAAGACATAGCCATGTTAGCCTGGAAAGTATGAGCAGGAATCCTGCAGCACCTTTGAGACTAAGAGAGACAAAGAAGTTGGTGACATAAGCTTTCTTAGACTTAATGAAGTAGATATAGGTCTACAGAAGCTTATGTCACCAATTTTTTCTCTCAGGCCATTTCTGCACTAGACTGTTATAGTGGTATTTTTCTACTTTCAACAGCCTAAAGAATCCTGGGGTTTACAGTTTAGGGAAAGCCTGAGGCCCTTCCCTAAACTGCAAACCCCTGGATTCCATAGGATCTTGAAAATGGAATAATAGCACTATAACAGTATAGTGCAGAAATGGCCTCAGTCTCAAAGGTGCTATAAGATCCCTTTGTATACAGATTTTCACACTGTTTTCCTTGCAGATTGTTAACTTTTAGCAACTCTTTTTAAAGAGATGAGTCAGCTTATTATATGACATTATATGACATTTTGCTAATAATTATGTTAAATTATTTTAGGCTCTTGGAAAGTTTCAGAAAGCATGGGCCCAGTTCACAGCAGCCATTCTTATTGATCCAAAATGTTACATTGCTTATGATGGGCGAGCAATAGTCTGTCTTCAGATGGGTGATACTTTTGCTGCTTTTCAGGATACAAACACTGCATTGAAGGTAAACATGTGCTCTGTTACTAGTCATGTTTAAGGTATGTTCTTTGTTGATTGTAATTTATATTCTTCCTATCAACCATCTTCCTGTAATTTTTCCAATTTCTTCATCATTCCCCTCTTTTCTTTGATCTCAGTTACACAGACACAGGCTGAGATTTTGTTTAATTTCATACTCTTGTAACATTCTCCTACCATTTTCACATTTTGCATGCAGGCACAAAAAGACATAATGTAAGGGAAGATTTAACTGGAATTTTCAAATATGCTGATATGGTAAAAAAACAACAACTTTTAACTATCCCAAGTTTATGGATTGAGAGAGATATGCATAGAATTACAGTAGGCCCTTAGTATCCATTGGGGGTTGGTTCCAGGACTCCCTATAGATACCAAAATCCATGGATGCTCAAGTTCCATTATATACAATCTTGTATTAAAATAGTGTCCCTTATATAAAACAGTGAACAATTCAAACAAGTGCCAGAAAAAGCCTGAGGATCTGTGAACGGTGGGAGATTATAGCAAGGTATCCCTAGACATTAGCATAGTGGTTGGTGCAGAGCAAAATCAAGGTTTGCTTTTCTGGATCTTTTTTCCCCAAATATTTTTGAGCCATGGGTGGGTGAATCTGTGGAGACAGAAGCCATGGATATGAGGGCTGACTGTACATCCAGGTGATTGTAGTTTCACATGTCACTCTATACCCCTTATAGTTTTCACTAAGAATAGTTAAAGTGACAGATCATTGCTCTGTATCATGTTAGCTTTGCTCCATGCCATGATTCATAATGTGACTCAGCCATGATAGCAGGTGGCTATAGTAGGTGTATTTCTATACCACTTATCAGCTAAGTGCTCTCTAAGTGGTTTACAATGTGTTTAGCTAATTGTCCCCAACAAGCTAGGTACTCATTTTACCGACCTGCGGAAGGATGGAAGGCTGAGTCAACCTGGAGCCCGGCAGGATCAAACTCACAATCTTGTGGCCACAGTACTAGCATTTAACCACTGCGCCACCAGGGCATGCTGTTAATGAAGATGAATACTTGTTGATTATGCTGTGTTTTCCAATACTGTATGCTGGTATAAAGCATTGTTGTAGTGAATGGTCATCTTGGAATAGCCAAAGGCTTGGATTACCGTCATGTGTTACATGCTGCTTTATGTTAACTTTGTGTATAATGTGAATGATTGTTGCAAGTGTGCAATGGGACATGAGTCTATTGCCATAGTTTGCTAGATAAAAATCATTGTATTCTTACTGCTTTTATATAGAGTTCGGTAGAGCTGATAATATTAGAGTTTTGTTATATGTTATGTGCTATATGCCTTGCTGGAGAAATATGTTATAATTGCTTCTAGAATATGTGGCCATGTATATTACTATCCTGTGCTAAGTTACTGCCATTATACATGTGATCCTGGTGCTGTGTTATTGCTGTATTGCCACGGGCTTTGCCGAATGTATGTCTTGAGGTTTATCAATGCCTGCTCAAATGTTATGATATAATAGCATTTGCTTTATGCTTTGCCTTTACTGGCCATATGTAGTAGTGTTGTGACGTATGTATTGCTATTTGAATAGAACATGTTTAGAGACTTGCTATATTGTAGAAGGGATGCTGGGTTTTGATACTGTATACTTTACATATATGCTTTGTACTTTTGCCTGGAAGATCATGGCTATGCAAAGAAACATAATGGGAGAAGGCTGTGCTGTAAAAGGATGATGGGATAAGCTGGGAAACTGAATGTGAGAACAGAGAAGTTATCTGATAAGCTTTGATGTGAAATAAGGTGCTGAACTAGCTTTCAAGGATTGTTTTATCGCCACGCTCTGAGACCAGGGATGTCCAGTGGAAAGTTTTTATATCAGCAGAGGTCAAAGGGGTGCAGTGTAGTAACTCCAGGGAGACATGGTGAGAAGAGCCAGGCAGGAAGACTGTACATTAAAGGAAGAGTGACTGTGCACACGGTTAGACTGTGCACAGAGTTAGAATGTTACTTTCAGGAGCATGTCTCTGTTTCTATCAGTGAAAGTCTCTGTTGAGAAGCTGTGAAAGCTGTCAGGCATGGGCTGTGCGTTAAAGAAATGAACTCACTTAAAAATGAAAATATAGCTCAGGTGGCAGCCATTGAAAATTATTAAAGGTGTATCCAATAAATTCCATGAGGTGGGCTCTGCCAAAATATGGAGAAGTCTGGATTAGAAACAAGGTGAATTCAAATTACTTCATCCTAATGGAACCAAAATGATGATGTTACATTTGTAGTAAAAAGATTGTATGAATTTGATGGTAAGGGACCTAGATTATTGACTGGTAAAGTAAAGCAAAGATAGGCAAAAAATAAATAGGAACTATAATGGATGAAAACATTTATAAAGCCCTCCTCAGTTAATGCAAAAAATATTATAGATTACAGAATGGAAGCCAAAGTTTCTCTTCTCTCTGCTAAAGCTGTGGCAAATCTGGAAAATCCAATCCCACTGGAGAAAATTCATGAGACAGTAAAAAGACTTAAACCAAATATGTTTCCAGGACCTGATGGGTTCTCAGGCAAATTTTTACAAACATTTTAGAGAGATGTTGCTTCCGCTTTTACTAAGTGTTTTAAATGATATCTGGAGGGTATTGGACTTCCTAAAATTTGGACATACCCTAGAATTATCTTATTGAAACCCTATGAAGATCCATTGAAAATGGACTCTTATCCAGTCTCTTTATTAAATAATGATTCTAAGATCTTTGCATTTGTCATGACTGCCCAGCTTAAAATATATAAAAATAATGTTACACATTCTGATCAGTTTGGATTTCTACTCCATAGATATATTGCTGACCCAACACACAGGGTGCTTGGTACTATTAATTACTGCAAACAGTAACAGTACTGCTGGCTCTTATAGCTTTAGATCCTTTTAAAGTTTCTGATTATTTAACTAGCAATTCCTATTAAGTTCATTTATCAGTTCGCCCCCAAATTTAAATAATCTCTATCTTCAGTTTATTCTCTGTCAATTATTAAGGCATAGATTGATTCTCTAGACCTGTTGAATAACAAGTACAGTGACTCTTTTTTGAGGGTTCAGGGCACAGGATCCTCATAAGAGTGAATAAACCATGAATAATCTTATATCTAATCTTATATCTTATACAAAACCACCTGTCGTACAAGCCTTTTTGTCCAATTTATATGTTCAACACAGACAAGAAATTAGTCAGGCCCTCAATAGCACAGACTGTCAGATCTGTACCGATGGTCCTGCAGAAGGTGGATCAGGCTTTCCCATGTTTGCCATCCTGGTGCCCCAAACCAGCTTCCTTTTCAAGCTACAGATTCTTCAGCATTAAAACTCTACTAGCTGTTATTGTAAATGGGGAGCCGAAATGTTCCTTCCCTGGCACATGTAAGCTGGTCGGATTTCCATGTCACAGGCAACATTATTATTCCAGACAGCTCATTTCAGTATCTGACTATATGAACTTGCCGGGACACCTCATATACCTACACAGGTTGCTTTGGCCCTAATCATTCTTGCACTGGTAATGGACACAGAATCCTCATATACAATACCTCGGAGGGCATATTGCATTTCTTAGAAGTAGGTCATCACTGTTCCTCCCTTCAAACAATCAAACACAATCAAACAGATTCCAATTGCTTCCACTGTCATCAGTCAATTTGGAGTGCTGTTTACCTGCAGTTGGCCTGCAGAAACTGAGATGCCCCACTGGTCTCTAGAGACCCCTACAGAGTACATGATTATGTGATTAGAAAAAATGCTTTGGTTCATAGCAAAGCTCGTTCCCTCAACAACTGGGTAATTTTCCTTCATGCTGAAAGGGGCCATTATTGAGCATATGGCAACAGAGCCTACAAAATGCTTTCTTACAACATCACTGGAATATTTTCCTTAACAATGATCATCACCTCTGGCCTCATATATAAGCAGACACCTTTGTATCAGCTGAACCCAGAAATTACAGATCCCCTGTAGTACCCCATTTCTTTGCTAATGGGACAATGTAACAGCCACTGGAGAATCATGAGCCAGAAGTGCAATTCTTATTATGGGACAGCTGTGAATCATATGGATGTTATAAGGCTTGTCCTACCCATAGAAACAATAGGCACTGCCACCAATGCAGCCTTTTCTGCTGTATTGCAAGGAGTAGGTCAACTCAGACAGGTCACCTTACAAAATAAAATGGCTCTGGATTATAGATTAGCCTCACATGGGCGGGAGTGTCTGTGTATTAATAAGATATGAATGCTGCAGGTATGTAAATGGCACTACATGCACAGTAGAGACCAAGGTTGATATAATAAAAGAAGTCATCCAAAAAAGGCCAAAGAGGCCATTTGAAACATCTTGCAGGAAATTGGTTTGACTGGTTACCTGATGGAGGGGCTAGTTTTGGTGCCATTAGAGCCATTAAATGGCTTATTATATGCTTAGTCGTTATAGTGGTGCTGTATGTGAGTATTTATATTTGCCTTGGATGTGGAAAACTATGTGTAAAAAGAACTGTTGACTAGTTAACTTTGACCAAAGTGAGAAAGATGCTGATAGTTTTCCAGAACTAAGAAACCTTAAGGCAACAAATTTTTGATGGTAACTGGAATTAATTAGCTAAGATAGAAGTGGACTAGGTTTCAGTTCTTCCAGCTGAAAAGGAGGGGAATGTCAAGGAAAATTTAACATGGCTACACAGATCCTGGCCCCCAAAATGCTTGCATCTCTGTTGTTTGTGTGCCTTGCTGCAAGGAAGATTCTTCCAAAAGAACAAGCTGACACTCTGAAGGTCACATGGTATATTTTGTTCCCTGCAGTGCCAAGAGACTGGGCAATGGGTTATGTGGCAAAGACTGGGGAATGGTTGTTTACCTTACAGGAAGCTGTACCTAACCAACTAACAACTCGAAGTGGAAACTTCTATCAAATTTGTTAGCTTCATGGAATTTTCCAGACACATGCACTTTGCAGTAGAGATTTGGCATCCTTGGCAAACTATATCAGGATGTAAGAGCTCAGGGCTCCAATTCCGTTTGGATTCTGGTCTGGCAGGGTGGGGGACAGAAGTTCATTCTTTCTCTAAATAAATTTGGAACATTGGCAATTTCCGCACTAGACTGTTACAGCGCTATTATTCCACTTTCAACATCTTATGGAATCCTGGGGCTTGCAGTTTAGGGAGGAGTTTGTAGTTTCCTTAGGCCAAAGAGTTCTCTGGCTGAGAATTCTAAAGGCACTTCCTTAAACTGTAAACTCTAGGATTCCATAGGATGTTGAAAGTGGAATAATAGCACTATAACAGTCTAGTGCAGAAATGGTCACTGATTCACCAGCATGGCCTGCTAATCTTTCCTGATTCAGCTGGAAGAAATAATTCTACTTCAGTAGTATGTTGGGCAAGTTCCTTTTCAAAAGTGCTTTAATAAGGAAAAGTACATTACATTTTTACATAAATAGCCCTTGACTCTTGTGAGACTGCCATACATAGACCCCACTCTTTCCCCTCTTTGCTAGGGTGGGTGTAAACTTAAAGGTTTGTGTCAATATTTGTGATGGCTATGTAATAACATATCTAAATTCTGAGATGTAGTTTTGTCTTGAAATAATGTTGCTAACCAGCATCTTACAAAGACTCCAGAACTGGTCCTCCTGGCCTTCTCTCAAGGAGACAATGCAAAGGCATCTCATAAGTTCTTAATTGGTTATTTTAATTATTAGTTGCCAGATTGGTCTCACTTGTTTTTGGAAAGATTTAAAGGGGATATCTGTGACCACCTGGTATAATAAGGTATGGCAAATTGGCTCTGATTGAAAAACTTAACTAGTAAAGTTCAAACAGCTAAAGAAAAGAAAGGAAATCATAATTTTCCTGTGATTTGGAATTGTTTTATTGAATACAAGCAAAGGTGTCCACAGAAGGTAGGAGATGGATCTTTTGGATTGTTGTTCAGCAAGTTGTATGGGAACGGGTGTATTTAAGCGTTGCTTGACCTGTGGAGGTAAAATACCTGATAAGGACAGACACTCAAAGTGCCTCCTTTGTTTAGGTGAGGGCCACAACGTGGGAGCTTGTTGTCATTGTCAGCTATTTACTCCGCAAACTTGTCGCAATAGGACCACTTGGCTGAAAGCCCTATTGTGGGAGAACATGCTGATTGCTTCAGAACCACCCAAGCGGGCTGAATCTACTCCCTTACCATCCAGTATGGCCCATTCTACTTTGTCCTCCACTTCCCGAGGAAATGTGTCGGTACCGTCATCGAGACCGAGATCTCACTCAATGTTGAGGCCTCGAGATCAGGCTTTGTCTGGTAATGCTGATGATCATGGAGACCGTCCTTCTCCTCCACCTAGTACCTAACTGCTTAGGAAGGAGAAGGATCGGAAGAGAAAGACATCCCAACATCCCAAACCAAACTCTACAGTGGTGGATGCGGCCCAGTCAAAGCAGTCACAGAGACTACATGCTGTCCCTGCTAATTGTTAGGGGAAAAAAATTGACAACATTGGTAAGAAATCCTATTCGAATGCAGCCTTGTTGTTTAGGATTTCAAATTATGCCACTTGCATGGGCGCATACCAGCAGTTCCTGTGGGGCAGAATCAAAATGGAAATGCTTCCTGATACCGAAAAGAAGACTGCCACTGCATTATATGGTGAGGTTTACCGTTTGTCATCTCAACAAATCACTACAGCTAAACACATCACAGACTGTAGTAGTAAAGCTGTGGCAGGTGCTATAGCGATCCGATGGCATGCATGGCTTTGCTCATCTGGGTTGTCTCAGCAAGCCAAGATGATGACTGATGACCTACCCTTTGATTCTCTAGGGTTGTTCAATGCTGGTACTGGTGAAAAGCTGGAACATGCCCAGAAAATGCATTCAACGGCCAAGAATTACGGGTTTCCGGCATCGACATATCAACAGTGATACCGATACTGTCAATACCAGCCGTTTCTGAGGAGAACGTTGAGTCCGACTCTGCCTCAACACAGACAGAGCAGCAACAACTCAACAACTCAACAACTCTTGACACGGAAGTTTCCGTCTGCAAAGTACAAGCAGCCTCAATATAAGAAATGGCAGTCAGACCAGAGCAAGCGTAAGGTTTGACAACTAACGCCGCGAGACCTTTTCTGATGAATACTGGCCTTCGCCAAGGACAGCACATCCTTTCTGTTGTGGACTTGCATTCAGACAAGCATCCAAGTCTCCATTCCAAACCACCCTTTGGGAAAAGACTAAGCTACCATTCCGAGGTTTGGGCACTTATCACTTCGGATTCTTGGGTCGTAGACATCATAAAGTATGAGTATGCCATAGAGTTTTGACATCTACCACCGACAGATCAAATTCAGAGGACTATGCCATCTCCAGAGCTTGAAGGGGCAATAGAAAGAATCACCACAACTCAATTGAAAAGAAGCTTCTCTTCAAGGTATTTTCTGGTGAAGAAAAAAAATGGAGGCCTCTGGCCTATATTGGACCTGAGAAGCGTCAACTACTATATCCGACCAAAAAAGTTCAGAATGATGACTTTGACTGCTATCCTGCCATTCTTAAAAAGGGGCGATTGGTTTGCAACCTTGGATCTAAAGGATGCATATTTCCATATAGCCATAAGACTGGAGCACAAACGGTTTCTTGCCTTCACCGTCGGCAGGCACACGTATTGTTTTCGCGTCCTTCCTTTCGGCATAAGCACAGCTCTGAGGGTCTTCACAAAATGCATGTCTGTTGTTGCAGCTTTTCCTCGTCAAAAAGGTATCTTTGTGTTCCCGTACATAGACAGATTAATGGTGGCATCCTCTCAAAACCAACTCAGGACCACCATTTCTCTTCCTTCAGGAAGTTAGGTCTAATGATAAATTACAAGAAGTCAACCTTGGTACCATCCTGACAGACCAAGTACATCGGGGCAGTATTGGACTCGAGTCGGCAAAGAGCCTTTCTTCCACAGGACAGGTGGGAGAAGATTCTGCGATGTCTGAAGAGAATGCAGCGACTTCGCAGAGTACGAGTGAAGGCAGTACAGGTTGTGGCAGGACTCATGGCATCAACTACGCTTGTTATACTATATGCAAAACTAAGGATGAGGCCATTCCAGCAGTGATTTATACATCGGTTCAACCCTCTTCAAGATCATCCTCTCAAGTACCTGACAGTACCAAGGACTATCCTCATGTCTCTGGATTCGTGCACAAGACCAGAGAACGTGTTGTAAGGAATGCCCTTCCTTCCTTGACTGCCGTCACTGTTGGTGACAACAGCCATGTCAATGGAATGGGGTGCTCACCTTGGAGCTCTTACAATACAAGGTCATTGGACATCTCAGGAGAGGAATCTCCATATCAACATTTTGGAATTCATGGCAGTACTGAAGGCGCTGCGAGCATTTCTGCACTACCTGTATGGGAAATCAATCCAAATCATGACGGTAAATACCACAGTGATGTACTACATAAACAAACAAGGTGGAACTCGGTCGCGTGCGTTGCTGAACTTGTCAGTGCAACTATGGGAGTGATGCCTGTCACAACAGATTCTTCCTTTGGCGGTTCATTTGGCAAGAGACCAGAACATCCTGGCAGGCACACTCAGCAGGACACTGTGGTCTTGCCACAAGTGGACGATCAACAAGGGCATCATCCAGGAAGTGTTCGCAAAGTGGGGGTTTCCTCACATAGATCTCTTTGCATCGAGACTGAACACCCAATGCAAACTGTACTGTTCCCGACACTCGAAGGGGCATCAAACTCTGGGGGATGCCTTTCTGTTCAGTAGGACAGGACCGAGGGTCTATGCATTCCCACCGTTTCCCTTGATAACGAAGGTGACTGCCAAAATTCGCCAAGACAGAGCAAAGGTGATACTTGTAACACCATGGTGGTTGAGGCAACCATGGTTTGCCAATCTCCTTCGGTTATCACAGGGGAGGTACCGACTGCTGCCTTGCAGACAAGATCTGCTCAGCATTCACAACGGTTCTGTCTTCCACCTCGACGTTCAAACACTGCACTTGACCACATGGAATCTACTGTAATAGATAGCCTACCTGATGCCGTAAGATGTATCGTATTGGCTGCACATAAGCCCTCAATGTTGAAGTCTTATGCTTATAAGTGGGGTAAATTCTGTGATTACTTGAAACGACAAGGTGTTTCCCCTACAGATTGTGACAACGTGCATGCCTTGTCCTGTCTAGCAGAGTTGTTGATTCAGGATTTGTCTTTATCCTCAATGAAATGTTATTTAGCCGCAATTTCATGTAATTTTCAAAGACAGGGTAAACCATCTTGTTTTTTGGACCCCTTGATTTAAGAGGTTTACCCAGGGCTATAAACAGTTACATCCTCCAATCCAACCACCTCTCCCGGGATGGAACTTGAATTTGGTAATGAAACACTTGGCTGCTAGGCCCTTTAAGCCTATGGCAACCTGTGACATGTGACTGCTCGCATGGAAAACTGCCCTTTTGGTTGCAATAACATCTGCAAGGAGGGTTAGTGAACTATGTGCACTCAGGGTTGATCCTCTTTATTTGCGATTCCACAAAGATAAGGTGGTGTTAAGACCAGACATAACATTCTTGCCGAAAGTGGTGTCATATTTCCATGTGAATCAAGTTATAGTATTACCAGCTTTCATGCAAAATCCTGATTCAGACAGGGAGAAAACTCTGCATTCTTTGGATGTCAGACGGGCATTGGCGTTTTATGTTCAATACACTTCTTAATTAGAAATTCAAATAAGTTGTTTGTTTGTTATTCAGTATCTAAACAGGGTAAGCCAGTATCGCCTCAAAGGCTCTCTAAATGGGTGGTTTCCACCATTAAGTTATCTTATGAACTAGCAAAAAAGAAAGTCCCTGATTCTATACAAGCTCATTCCACAAGATCTACGGCAGCTTCTGTGGCCTTTTTGTACGGGGTATCTCTTTATGAAGTCTGCAAAGCAGCTACCTGGTCTCAACCTCATACATTTATCAATCATTATAGAGTTGACAACCGTTCTAGGAATGATGCATGTTTTGGGAGAGCTGTATTGTTTTCCTCTGTGGGATGAAGGAGACAATATTGTCTGTTTTATTAATAAGTGTTATTTATTATCTTACATGTTGGTGCTGACTAAAAAAAAAAAAGGGAAAGGAAAGGAAAATGGGGAACCGGAAGTTGACATAAGTGCTTTTTCGGCAGCATAACGTACCCTCCATCCTTTCTGGTCAGCTTGCTAGTCTCCCATTTGTGTGAGTCACAGAGACCACGAAGAAGAAGAAGAGGTTGCTTACTTGTAACTGTGGTTCTTCGAGTGGTCATCTGTGAACTCACACAACCCCTCCCTCCTCCCCTCATATGTCGTGCTATGCGGTGGTTCTGTTGCTGTCACATGTGCGGCAACGGAACTGACCGTTACACGAGGCGGGGGATTATATACCCTGAGGGAATGGGGGATGGGTCAACCGCCAAAATGCCAATGGTAGGCTCTAGAAGGTTCCAAATGCTGTTTCTGCGCAGGCGTGAAACCCATTTTGTGAGTTCACAGATGACCACTCGAAGAACCACAGTTACAGGTAAGCAACCTGTTCTTCTATTGAATATTTCCTTTGTAAATTTATTCTTACAGGCTTATTTCTCTAACTACATTTCAGATAACTACCAGTGCAGAATTGCTTACAAATCGTGGTGTTATTAACCAATTTATGGGATACTTAAACTGTGCCATGAAAGACTACCAGCAGGCTGTCACTGTTGACCCCAACTATGCTTTGGCATATTTCAATGCAGCAAATATCTACTTTCTTAACAGGCAGTTCTCACAGGTCAGTATCTGGTTCTATGCTCCAAATCATTCTGGAACATTTTTCTTTTGATGAAGCTGTGATTTCAGCTAAACACATTTACCTCTTTAAAAGATTCATGCCACAGTACTTAACATTTGAGTCCAAAAACCCTCAAGGACAGGTGACCCACAGCCCAATCTTCCAGACTAAACAGAAAAACCATTTTGTACAAAACACATGGTAGAGGACAAGGAAAAGAATTGTGCTATATTTACAGACCATTCTCCCAGCCTCCATGCAGCATTACAATGGGTAGCAGGGGAAATGTTGAATTAGTATAGTTCATTTCTATGGCAAGTCTCTTAGCAGTAAAAACAACAATAGCAACAGGTGTAGGATTTAGTCAGTGCCATCAGTTCCACTTCCTCTCCAAACTGCAGAAACATAACAAGAGAGTTGGACAGTTCATTGTATAGGATTATTTCATAGTAATTTAGTTGTCTCCTAATGTGCCGAAGCCATTAATACTCTTATGTCATTATAATTTATAGTATACATTTAAAATGGCAGCTGCTAATAGAGCTATAATATGCGTTAGCTATGAAAGTAGCCATCAAAATGTCTTGCTAACATTCTTGTCTAGTGGAACAGAGTTAGACCTACAGTCCTCCCTCCACATTTGCAGGGTTGTCCGCGAATTTGATTATTTGCAAAGTGCCTGCTTGCCTTGCCCCCATTCTCCCCATCCCATTCTCTAGCATGTTGCACAGGCGTGCTGCCTTTCTGCTCTGCACTGCGGCAAAAGACAGGCAAATGGGAGGGGGAAAGGTTTGCGTGCATGCAAGCCTTTCCCCCTCCATTTGCTTGCTTTCACTCAGGCATGCAGAAAGAAGGCAGTGTGTCCAGGCAACGGCCAGGAGAATAGTGGGGAGGTGTTTCCTTCTCTGTTCACTTGCCCTTTGCCTGGGTGTGCAGAAAGAAGGCGAGCACGTGGGCGAAAAGCAAGGGAATGGGAGGGGGGAGCCCCAGAAGGAATGGGAGGGGGAGCGCTCTCTCAGATGAGGGGGAGTTATTCGTGTGTTGTTGTTTTTTATTTTTGTGAGGCTTCTGCACCCCAAACCCTCACAGTAGTCAAGGGGCCACTGTATTACTGTAACATTAGTTACAGGTATTCAAGCATATGCTAAGCACTCACTTATACTGAGCAAGATTTTATCTAAAAAAGATACTGGCTAAGATCCTGCATCAACAGATGTAACTATATTGATGGAGTTCCATCATCATGGTTATTTCTGACAGTCCCACCCTCCCAACAACTACCTTTTCAGCCTGCAGCCTGGAAGGACTTCTGATGTGCTGCAAATCAGGGCACTGTGAAATGGCGGTTAGGATTCTGTATCAAGAGCCAGCATGGTATAATGGTCTGAGCATTGGACTACAACCTTGGAGAGCAGGGTTCAATTCCCTGCTGGCCATGAAAACCCACCTTGGGCACATCACACACTTGCAACCTTCAGAAAAACCCATGATAGGTTTAGCTTAGGATCACCATAAGTCACAAACAACTTGAAAGCACACAACAACAACACAACAGTCTACATCAGCAATTTAGTTAAGTATAATTTCATTCACTCATACTCCTAATTCGTCATAACTGTTCCATGTTCATGATTGCTACTTGGTCACGATTTTGACAATTCCCACAATTGTAACTCCACCCAACCTACTTTATTGGGTAGCAGCTGCATGCGGAAGAGACTCATTCTGAGTGATGTTTCTAGTAGGTGTGGGGTGGTTCAGGCCAGGAGAAGTTACTTAGGTAAGCTTAGTTAAGGAACTAAGTTGCTGATGCAGAATAATGGCCAACATCAAGAGTGTTCTACCAGTTGCAGGGTGTATTGAGAACAGGTAGCTGGAAGACCTCTTGGGCTCCTTTTGCAACTACTTGTCTCAGTGCTTCTGCAACCAGGAGAGCACTGCAGGTGTCATTTCCCAGTGCCCCAATCTGCAGTATCTCGGAAACCCTTCTGCTGGGGCATTGTCAGGCTGAGAAAGTAGGTATTTGGGTCACGTTGGATTAACGGCCATAAATGTGTATCCCTAGCAGTTATGAGATTGTAAGTCCAACTTAACAGTCTTATAACTGCTGAACAAGATGTCAACCAAAATGTAAATTGCAATAAAACTAAGAGTAGAAATAATTTTAACTGAGCTTTAGTGGCATGACACTGGCCTGTGTTGTTAATAGCCTGTTATTAATTTGATGATTCGATGGTTTTAGTTGATTGCACCATTTTGTACATATATTTTCTAAACATATAGAACAGGTTATATTTGACATTTTTACATATTATGGAATTCTTTTTAGGAGTACTTAATCCCAGAAGGCTGTCAAAAATAAATAAAGAAATGTAAAGAAATAAGTGTAAACAGCTCTTACCTGTTCAGGTTTAAAGACTCAAGTTAAACAGTGTTGATTTAAATTAGCCTCTTGATCATTCACTGCCCAACATTATCATTTTTTTAAAAAAACTTCAAGTGAAATTGATAAGCCAATTCTTTTGGAATTCCTGAAAAATGCACTACTGAGGAGGAAAATCTTTGTCAGAGCATCACTGTTTTTTCTTCT
Organism: Cyclura pinguis; assembly: GCA_030412105.1. Lineage (NCBI taxonomy): Eukaryota > Metazoa > Chordata > Lepidosauria > Squamata > Iguanidae > Cyclura > Cyclura pinguis. The sequence continues at coordinate 345,531,603 of CM059599.1, forward strand.
TCGTAAGTAATGGCAATAGCAGGGGGAAGTAGACACTGTTGAAGCTAGAATGGTGGGATGAATGGATATCAATAGTGTCACCACCTGTTCTTTACTGCTGATAATACAGGTTGCAGCTGACGCTTCTTCAGTAATTGTATTAGAAATTTCAAAATGTATGATTAATCAGACCTCAGGAAAAATAATGCAACAGAGAAAACACAGATATAAAGTTGAATTCTCAGAAATAAATGAGTCAGCATATAGGGTAATTATAGGAGGAAACATATGAAGTTCAGGAGAACCAACCTTCCTGTTGACCTTTTTTTCTTCTTGTATTATTGTATCTTGTATTAATATTATAGGATTACTCTTGAAAATCAATTTAAAACAATATAATTTTATATTTTCCAATTAGTTCTTTATAACAGTTAACAAATATCAAAAGATACAAAATATGCACTTTATTATTTTACAGGCATATGACTATTATACTAAGGCACTAACACTTGATCCCAAAAATGAATCTGCATTCCTGAATCGTGCTATTACTAATACTCTGCTGAAGAACTTTGAAGAAGCAAAAGCAGATTTTGAGAACGCAGTTTGCCTCTCTCCTTTTTCTGCAGCAATATATTTTAACAAGGCAAATCTCTACAACACTTTACAAGAATATGAAGAAGCTGAAAAGGACATTTCAAAAGGTATTAGTACTTGGAGATACACATAGGTCATCTATTGTCACTTGCTTTCCTCTTCATTTAAATGGAGGAAATGAATGGGTGAAACAATCTTTCTGATCAAAATGGGCAATTGATGCAGACCTGACAGTATTGATACAGACCGAAGTGTGAATGCGTCCAGTGTCTAAGGCCATTTCCGCACGGGGTGAGGGAATCGCCCCGTGACGCTAATTATCGGGTCTTTTGGCTCCCCGGTCCAGTCCAGGCTGCTCCGGAGCAGTGCGTGCTTGTTGCTCCGCACTGCTCCGGGGATGAAAATGGCAGCTTCCAGTTGGTCGAGGGTCTCGACCAACCGCTGAAGCTCGCAGCCTAAAGCCCGCCCCCGGCAGATCGCAGGCTCGCATTGGTGCGAGCCTGTGATTCTGCACAAGGGAGCAGGCTCGCACTGGCGCACTCTGTGCTTTTGAAAAACCGCAAGAAACAGGTTTTTCAAAAGCACGCTGGATGACCACTTAGGGTTGTTCCGGAGCGGGCTAAGGTGTGGAAATACACTAAGTAGTCCAGACCCAGTCCTCTCCCAGGTGCGGACGTCCTCCCTGGAGGACGGACTGCACCGTTTCTAATACCCTGTGCGGAAATGGCCTAAGTATGCATATGCAGTGGTCCTACACCAGTCATGCATAGCTGGCCAGCAGTGTCTACACTGACACACTAAAGCGTTGGTTATTGGGTGGACACAGTGTCCTAGTGTCCCTTTTATACTCTTCACAAAAATGTAATCAATAGCATCAGACCATCAGTACCTACAATCTATTCAGTGGTAGAAGAGCTCTGTGTGTAGCAACTAGATGCTGTGTGCAAGGCTGACTCAAGAAATTTTGCTGCCTCAAACAGGGAGCAACATAATAACACACACACCCCTTCCACCTACTGTTCATAAGCAAAGAGGACTGGGAACTGACTTTCACTTCAGCGCAGATAACAGGAGAATGTTGTGGGTTTTTTTTACTGCATTTGAGGACAGCAGATGAGTGGTTATGTGTGTGCAGGTATGGGAGAGATAGCTTGGTTCCCCAAGAGAGAGAAAAGGCTGGGACATTCAGGAAGAACAGACAAAGATTGCAAGTGCTGCCTGACAGTTGCCTCATTCTCTCTAATGTTAGGGCTAGCCTTGCAAGAATCTCTGGACTAGAACAAATGAGCTTATGTATTCTGGCTGGAATCCAATCAGATACTTAGTTAACTAAGTATACTTCACTAAGTAACCTCTCCTGGCCCAAACACCCCCAAGCCTGGCAGAAACGTCATTTGCCCACACTATGGTCACTGGCAGAATGGACCTCCTTCTTCCCAGCTGATGCCCAGTAAGTAGGTTTGGAGGAGAGTTATGATCAGGGCAAGAGTGTCACAACGTTAACTAGCTTAGCAATTGTGAATACAGAACAGTTATGCGTGACTAAATCTAGGTAACTGTTCCATATTCATGATTACTACTCAATCACGATTGTGACACTATTGTCATGATCATAACTCCCCCCACCCTACTTTGCCAGATTAATTAACAGATTAATGATGTTTCTGTCAGGTTGCAAGGGGTGGGGGGCAGCTGGGCCAGGAGAGGTTATTTATTGAAGTATACTTAACTAAGCAAGTGATACAGGGTTACAGCCTTTCATACCTAATTTGTTTCCAGTGTCATACTACAGAGCATCCTTCTGCTGGAGATTCTTAACATTACATCTTAGAGATCTGGAAGGAATGAAAGACCTCTCTCAGTTCGTTTTAGTAAGTGGGGTGAAGATCATGGTGTCACACTTAACTTCTTGAACCAAAGATAAAGACTCAAAATTAAAACAAGTAAATTACCATTTAGGCCTGTGGCTTGAATCCTTTTAGTGGATTTAGTGGCACATACGTCCTTTTTGAATGAAGTACAAAAGACTATTCCCTAGCCTCTGGCACCCTGCACAATGCTCCTCTCCCAGGAAACTGCCAAGCTTTGTGGGGCTGCTGCTATTGGAGTGGGAAAAGAGAGAACTGGGCAGTGGAGATAGCTTCTTAGGTTCTCATTCCCCTGTAGTTTTCTAGAGAGAGGGGCAGAGGAGCAACATCATTATCATTCCTTTGGCTCTCTCGAGCAGATTTCAGGGGAGCAAGAAGCTGTCCTCTGTGCTCAGTTGCTGATTTCCACTCACTTTCTCCTGGCAACTTAATGTCTGTAGCAGCAGACTCATGGGGCTTAGCTGCTGCCAGAGAGTCAAAACAGGTAAAGAGATGTGCAGCATCTCTACATGTGATGTACAGGCTCTTCGCTATTATATTTGATATATTTGGAGTATACATGCTTTTTTTCAGGTGAGTTTTAGCATATTGTTGTTTTTTATTCTGAGAAGTCACCTAATAGAATTACTGTTTTTTTTTAACAGCACTGTCAATTCAACCTTATGATGCTTTGATGTATAAGCTCAGAGCTGATATTCGTGGCAAAATGGGTTTAATTAAAGAAGCAATTGCTGATTACAAGAAAGCTATCAGTATCCAGGAGCTTATCAGTACTGGGTGAAAAGATATCTTTCAGTATTTAGTGACATCAGGGCTTCCATTACAAGTACTTTTAAAAGTTCAACATCATCTGTATTTTGCTGCTATGTAGAATATATACTAATCTGGTTATTTCTTGTCACGGTGTTTAAATTTTATGTATATTTCTGTAGTTATCTTGTTTACACAATTCAGTAATGAACACTACAGAAAATGAATGCAAGTACTGCTAGTTAGTATTTTGAAATTAAATTTTGTTGTACAACTTCTTGCATTCCTAATGGGATGAAAGTCAGTATATAAATTTTTAATTTGCAAATAAAAAAATAAGAATCACTTCAGTATTTATGTACATGTTTATTTATATCTTCCTTTTCTACCATTGTGGGACCTAAAACACAACTAAAATAAGTTACTGAATATGTTACCGAAGATATGTACTTGTGTTGCTGTAACACTGTAGGTACTTATTACGTCTTTGTGCGTCTGATCTTAAGAATTAGATATCTTGAAATTGTTTTTGGCTAAAATTTGCTATTAGGTAATTAAAATATGGAAGATAAAACCTAATAAAATAATAAATATTAATGTCTCATATTTTGATCCACAGCTACCATAATAAAGCATAGGCTGCCTATCTGAAACTCTAATCTAGAAGGGCAAAACTTGAGAGTTCAATTATCAGAATATCTTATCAGATCCCTAATTTCAATGCCTTGCAAGGGCACTAAACTTTCTTTTATCTTCTTTGCAATATATCTGCTCTATTCTCTGATTTGTATTCTCATTCCTTTATTTTCTGTCTTGGATGGTATCACATAAGATAATTAACTTTAACTGATGGGTTTTAGCTGTCACAGAAAATCCTTTCTGAAGGTTGAGTGGGGGCTGCTCAACACTGTGTTACTGAACAAAGTTAGACAAGCAAAAAACAATGTCAGAATGAACCATTTGGAACCATATGGGAAAGTTCCAATAAGATATGTCTCCTGCTAAAGGTCAGATGCAAGATGTAAACTCAGACTCTTAAGATGCTTGAGGGAGAACTAGAGATATGAAGAAAGTGAATAGAGAAGAAAACATAGTTTTTGGCCTCTATCCTTTACTTTGCAGATTAAAGAAATATGAATAAAGTTTGCATTATTAAACTCACCTTGAGTCAATTCAGAAAAACATTTGTCTCAAGTATCATCATAACAATCACAGTTCTAGTGAGTTACCTGTAGAGGGCAGCATGGAATTTCTATTTACATAGTTTCATAAAATATGGTAAAAGTTGAAGCCGCACTTAAGTTTTATTTGTACTACAGAAAGTTGTTGCTGCAGATAGTTTTTGGGTCCCATGAAGGCAGAAAGCGGAATATTGATCGACTGAATGAATAGCTACTGTTTTCATTTTGCAAATATCTGTTCTGTGTAGTTATATATTTTGAAATTCCTTCTGTATTCATAGTACACCATATAAAATTCTTTGTAGCTTAAATTAAAATTTTACAGCAACTGAAGATAATTTCTGTACTACCCACCCCACTACTCAACAGTCTGTCTTCCTGAGCTTGCTGGGGTGGGGTTAGGGTTGGGGTTGAAGTTGAAGTTGGACTCTCTGCAGCTGCTTGTGTTGGGGGACTTCAACATCCATGCTGGAATTGTTCTGTTGGGAGTGGTTAAGGACTTCATGGCCTCCATGAAAACCATGGGTCTGTCCCAAATGTTATGTGAGCCTACTTATACTGCTTGGGACACTGTGGACCATGTTTTCTGTGCTGGATGGAATGATAGTGATGTTGCTGTGGAGGAACTTTCGCAACTCTGCTGTCATGGGCAGATAATTAACTGGTCAGATTTATATTCACTGGGACTTGGAACTGTTGTAGGGATGGCAGACTAATTATGATGGTTCTCCCCAGAAGGTTGATGGATCCAGATGGTTTCCTGATGGCTCTTGAAGATTTTCCTGTCACCTCAGCTGGTGATTCTCTCAGTGCTCTGGCTGACCCTAGAGCGGAAAAATAGCCAGGGTGGTGGACACAATCACTCTTGAGTGTCCCCTCTTATGGAGTGGAGGCAAGAGTGAAACAGAGACTAGAGGAAAGTTGATGGAAGATTGGAGTGAGTCTAACCAAACATATGCTAGTGCCTATTTGAAGGCCCACTCCATGGCAGTATGAGCAGCAAAGAAATTATTGTTTGCTGCCACCATTCCATCTGCAAGGACCCATCCAGCAGAACTGTTTCAAGTGGACAGAGGTCTATTACACTGGTCCTCAAACAGAAAATGCAGGTTGTTTGATAGCCTGCTGTGAAGAATTTGTACAGCCCTTTGCAGATAAAATAGCTCAGATCTGCTCTGACTGAGATGCTGCAGTTGATACGTTCCCAGTGGATGTAACCTTGGCTCCTGCTTGTCCAGTGCTATGGGATACTTTTCGGTGTCCTGAGTATGTGGAGAGGATCCTTAGAGATATGAGGGCTACCACATGTATGGTAGACCTTTGCCCTTCCTGGCTTGTCAAACAGGTCAAAAGAGCACTGGCTGAGTGGGTGAAGAGGATAGTCAATCTTATCTTACAACAAGGCAGAACTTGCCTAAAAGAAGCAGTTGTGAGGTCTCTGTTGAAAAAGCCATTCCTGAATCTGTGTGTAATGAATCTGTCAGTGTCCAACTTACTATTTGGGGGCAAGGTGTTGGAGTGTGTGGTGGCCTTCCAGCTCCAGCATTTCTGGATGAAACAATCTAGACCCATTTCAATCTGGGTTTATGACTGGCTATGGGATGGAGACATGGTGGATGACATATGCAGGAAATTGCATAGGGGAATGTATCCTTGTTGGTTCTGCTGAACTTCTCACTGGCTTTTGATACCATTCTGGGTTGTTTCACATTGGCTCCTTTCCTTCCTGGAAGTGGAAGTCCAGAAGGTGGGTCTGTGGAACTCCTGCTCAATCCCCTGGCCACTGGTTTGTTGCATCCCTCAGGGTTCTGTTTTGTCCCCCGTGCTGTTTAACATCTACATGAAACCGCTGGGAGAGGTCATCTGGAGTTTTGGGGTGCAGTGCCATCAATGTGTGTATACTACCTTTTATTCCAATACAAGGAAGGTGTCCTGGTTCTAAACGAACATCTGTCATCAGTAATGAACTGGATGAGGGCAAACAAACTGAAGCTTAATTCAGACAAGACAGAGGTGCTCCTGGTCAGTCAAAAGGCAGATCACGGAATAGGGATTCCAGCCTATATTAGGTGGGATTACACTCCCTCTGAAGATACAGGTTCACAGTTTGGGTATACTTCTGGACTTAACTTTGAAACTGGGGAGCCAGGTTTCTATGGTGGCCAGGAGTGCTTCGGCAATTTAAAGCTTGTGCATCAGCTGCGCCCATTCCTTGAGACATCAGGTCTGGCTACAATGGTGCATGCCTTAGTTACATCCCATTTGGCTTAGTGTAATGTGCTGTACTTGATGCTGCCTATGAAGAGCATTTGGAAACATCAGCTGATCCAAAGAGTTGCAGCCAGACTGTCAGGTTACAGAGACAATACTACACCACTTTTAAAACAGCTCCACTGTCTCCCAGTTTGTTTCTCGTCACAATTCTAAGTGCTGGTTATGACCTACAAAGCCCTATATGGCTTAGGTCCAGGCTATCTAGCAGACCACATCTCTAGCAGGAGAAAAGCGTTGTCTCATCTTCTATGTGACTTCCTTTCAAATATTTAAACATGGTTATCATGTCACCTCTTAAATTCTGCTTCTCCTGTAAACATACCCAGCTCCCTAAGCTTCTCTTCATAGGGGATGGTTGCCCTCACAGTGCATAGGCCTTGTTGTTCTTCGGGTGGCAGGCTAAAACCTTTTTATTCAGAAAGGCTTTTAAAACAGAAAGTTTTTAAAGAACAGAGTAGAGAGTGTGGCATTGTTTTAACTGAACTGTTTATAATAGCTTTTTTTTAAAAAATGCATTTTTTTTAACTCAAGGCTTGAATTGATTTAATTCTGTGAATAATTTAATTCTATTTTAATGTTCATTTTTTGTATAGTTTTAATTTGGATTTTTCTTTTAAACTGGGAAAAATTTGGAAAAAAGTGGGATACTACTACTATCACTACTAATGATAATACACACAATCTGCATCAGCCATATTAAAAATGAAACTTTCAGGAGAAACAAATTTAAGTTCAACTAGATTTATATAGGATGGCAGGTTTTTTTTCTAAAGATGTAAATATGTTCCCTCCCTTAATCTTGTTAAGAAACAAAGCCATTTATTCAATTAGCAGGAGATTTACCAAGAGTTAATTAGAATTTTAGACTATGCTACGCCTAGCATATCTATTAGAAAATGAGAATATCTTGGGATCTAAAACACCAAAGGAATTCTCAAGGAGAAGAAAGTGGTATTAAGTGTTTTCAGGGTCAGGCTAATGTACGTTAGGTCAACACAAATGGGGCTTTCTATATGTTTATTCAAAAATGAAAGGTTGCAATTCTCTCTTTCTCTTATTCCCCCCACTTCTGTTTGTAAGGTTCAGTGCACATCTGGGATATTTGGCGAATGTGCATTCTTATGAAATTGACTTGACCTTGGACAAATATGTGGATCAGAATATAATTTTCTTTCAGATGTTACACTTTTCAAATGTTGTAATGTTCTCAACTATGAAAATCACCATATGTTAAAATGTGATTTTAGGATAACATAGAAATACACATTATATTAGATTAAAGATACATATAAATGCAGATTATGTCAGAAAATATGAAATATATGTAGTTATGTATGAATTTTGGGCGTTAAAATCACACATTAGTTCAAAAATGGAACAGAGTAGATTCCTAAATACCCTAAAGGCACCAGAGTCTGTTTGATCTTGCAAGCTAAGCGGAGTCAGCCCTGGTTAGTACTTGGATGGAAGACTGCTGCGGGCTATTTTTCAGATGAAGGGACAAGCAAACCATCTCTAAGTATTCCTTTTCTAAGAAAACCCCATGAAATTCATGGGGTCACCATAAGTCAACAGGTGACTTGAAGGCACATACGCACACATATCTAGGTTTGACACAGAAAAAAAAATGTCTGCCCAAGTGGTACATATGTCCAGCCACTGGATTCCACAGCAACCACTTGATGTAATGCCAGAATGATGGATAAAAAGATAGGTGAAGGGAGGAGTCATGTGGCACCTTTAAGTGGTTTATGTTAGCATGAGTTTACAAGGATTATAATCCACTTCCCCAGATGTACCAATAGAAGACAATGGCCATTTCCATACCGGGCTTCTAAAATGGCGTAGAGTGACCTCTAACGGAGGTCTTCTACGCCGTAGAGTGGACTGGCGTGGACTACTTTTCGTAGTTCCACACCAGAATCCACTCAGGAGCGGCGGGAACTAGCCGGGCTGCGTGTTTTTTAAAAACCTCTTTTTCGAGGTTTTTGAAAAGCACGGAGCACGCAGCCCCGTGCCGCTCCATCGCCTGGCTCTGAAGTGGATTTGCAGGCGCGCGCAAGTGCGTGCCTGATCTGCCGGGGGCGGGCTTCTGGCTGGCGAGCTTCTCCGGTTGGTGGAGAGCCTCCACCAACCGGAAGCTGCCATCTGGGATGCCGGAGGAGTGTGGAGCAGCGAGCTCGCGCTGCTCCGCGGGGCGACGGACTTACCCAGCTGCCGGTAAACTCCGTTTTAGCGTGTTTTCGCCCGTTTCCCACCCTACATGTGAAAAGGGCCAATATTCAAACCTCCATCAGGTTGTATTATTGTACTCCATCACTGCATCTGAGGAAATGGGCTGCCACTGAGGAAACGGATTGCTAAAAGAAATCACTTTGTCTTAAAGGTGCCACACTCATTTCCCCTGCCTTTCCTTCTCTCTTTCTCTTGACACTGAAACAGACTAGATGGCTAACTCTTGAAAATACGATGAATACTTTTTCTTTTGGCGTACTGCTGGTGTGCATCTACTGAATATGAATGACATTCTTGAATCAGTTACATCCAATACTACGTAAATGGATTCAGTATTAAAGGTTTAAATTGTCTGCATAATATGTGTGTTTCAGAGACTGAAAAAAAGAAATAAAATTAATTCATTGCCCCAATTTGTTATTTTTTTCCTGAAAATAATTCTTAAATGACAACAATGTAAATAGGTTGGATGATTATTAACATGTCATCTTAATTTGTTACATTTGGGGTACTTTGGCTTTTATTTTGGCATTTTGACCACTTTTAATACTTTTCAATTTTTTTAAAAAAATTACTACTGTGTAACTATTGATATTAAATAATCTTAGAATTTTCACTAAAACAGTTTGTGCTAATAATATCTGATTCCGTGTTAAGAAATTCACTTTAATGAGAACATTTCCAGGCTCTGGTGTATACATTTGTGTCTACACACCTACATATTATGCCTGATCATCACTACCACTTGAACCACTAGTACTTAGTAAAGTGGTGTATCCATGAACAGAACCTCTGATTACTTCTAAGAGTAATGATCTAACCTCTGTTAGAAAGCTGTTCAGGTTCCTTGACAAAGTCCTACAGAGATACAGTTGTTGCCACTGAAGGAAAGAAGCTGAAAGAAACGACCAAAACACTCAGTTTGTTCAACCTTGCTCTTATTGTCTTTAATTTATAGAAAGTGACACCCAAATATTGATATTGTAATTAGAGTAACCAAGCATGGCAATATTAATTCACTATCAATAATGCTGACGTCCTAATCATTTTTTTTGGCAATTTGTTAGACTTGTTGCTGACAATCTGTCATTGCCAAGTGCAAACTGGTTATGAAGTCAAATGTGGATTTTGTTTTTAACGGTGAGTTAAAAAAAAATCATTGTCATCTTTTGCTCTTGAGGGATAATTGTTGTGATCCACTATCCATGAAAAGCTTGTTTTAGAAAACAGATTATAAACTCAGCTAAAAAAGAAAAGAAGTAAAACATGGTGAAGAAGCAAGAGGACCAGACTTAACAGCTGTCATCCTCTTGGTGACATATGTAATACCTAATTATACCTGTATTTTCCTTTCTGGCATTGCTATTCACTGCCCCCTTCATGCAGTTATCCCTCCTACATGGAGAGTTCACTTTCCTCTTGCATCCCTGGACAAGGACATTTAGGGAGAGTGGGAGCAACCAAGGAATATGCAACTGTGTTATTACCACTGGACCCATGACAACATCGGCCCTTTCCACATGTGTGGGGGGGAAATGGGCGAAAATGCCCAAAAACGGAGCTTACTGGCAGCCGGGTAAGTCCGTCGTGACGCGGAGCAGCGCGAGCTCACTGCTCCGCAGTCCTCAGGCGTCCCAAATGGCGGCTTCCGGTTGGTGGAGGCTCTCCACCAACCAGAGAAGCTCGCCAGCCAGAAGCCTGCCCCTGGCAGATCTGCAGGCACGCACTTGCGTGCGCCTGCAAATCCGCGTCGGAGCCGGGCGACGGAGCGGCATGGGGCTGCGCGCTCCGTGCTTTTTAAAAACCTCGAAAAAGAGGTTTTTAAAAAACACGCAGCGCGGCTAGTTCTGGCCGCTCCTGAGTGGATTCTGGTGTGGAACTACAAAAAGTAGTCCACGCCAGTCCACTCTACAGTGTAGAAGACCTCCGTGAGAGGTCGCTCTGCACCATTACGGAAGCCCGGTGTGGAAATGGCCATCGTCATCCTCCAGGAACTCTGGAGGAATCCCCAAAAGTGCTGGAGGATGCCTTTCTTGTGCATCCAACTGGTGGAAAATAGCTAGATGGTCCTTAGCTGTCTCTCCCCTCAGGCACTAAATGGCTGTGTCAAGGGGAGGACATAGGAGGGAAGTGAATTGTCTGTATGAGGAGGGGGGATGAGATAGAGTTCTATATGAGAGAATGTTGTGGTCCACTACATGATGCAAGATCTTAGCTAACATTTATTTATTTGTTTTACAGCTCACCTTTCTCTTAAAAATGGGAATCATGATGACTTGACTACTTATATTTCAGTCCCAACCCTCTGTTTTTTTTTGTTTGGGGGGGGGGGGCTTAGAATTTGACAGTTTCTACTGGTTGTGGGGCTCCATGGAGGCCCCTATTAAGCCCACAGAGATACATGGGCAAAAGGTTACTACTGGCAGCTAATAAAAGGCTTCAGATTTTAGCATTCTGAGATTGATGTGAGGGACAGGGAACTTTGTATCCTCCTGATCCTAGGTGCCATGGACCTCCTGAGGAAAACTAGGAAACATCTCACCAGTGTAGGACTGTTTGTCCATTATGCTTTGTTGGCAAGAATCTGGTATTACAATTCTCTTGTCAAGTTAGGCTTCCTCCATTACTTAAACAATGCAACCATATTTGGTGTACTTATTATATATGTATATCTGTGTGTGTGTGTGTGTGTATACACACATACATACATACATATATATGAACATAATATACTTGCAGCTCTCCTAAACATGCCATCCAGTTTTATTTCTCTCATTTTATTCTCATTCATGCTCCAAGAAATTCCAGGCACTGTACAACATCTCCCTCTGCCTTTTTATTTTATTTTGACAGCACCTATTATGTGGAATTAATCTGAGAGATTATCTATTATGAAATATTCATGCCCCACCTTTTCAAATTGAATAGAAATCTGGTAGCTAACATTCAGAGTGATAAAAACAGGAATACGATAAATTAAAATTAATAGAATATTTAGTGGCAATCAAACCTAGGAATCTGATCTGATTTGATCAGCCCAAAGTCAACCATAGTAGAAATATTTAGTGACTATGTAACAGAAATTACACTGCACCATCAATACCTGGCAGTGAAACAACTTCAGAGATTAAATCAATCTGAGAATTTCATAACCTGGGGCCATGATGAATAAGACTCTGTGCCATGTTTCCACTGACCATCCTCTGACAGTGGTGGGACAAAAATGGCATGACGAGTAGGCAGGGCGATGTGAGAGGAGGTGATCCTTTCACAAGAGCTTGCTATAGAGTTAATCCCAAGCAGACCTTGGAAACAATTAATTAAAAATTAACTTGTCATCCCTAATTCATTAAAGCTACTCATAGTTCTTTCCTCTTCCAACAGAACTGGTGGTACTACCTAATATTCTATGTAAGTCTCCTCAGTGAATTTCAATTAAAAGAAAACACTACCTTTTGTACTCAAAATCTTAGTGCACATTCTTTCTACATCTCTTACTCAGATAAGCTCTGAAAAATGTGTTATGTTATTCACTGTATCTTTTCAGCTCTAGCCACTTCTAAATACTGAAATATTGTCACAGAGGGGAGACCTGAAAATATATACATACACACACACACACACACACACACACACACACATATGTGTGTGTGTGTGCATATGCACGCACACACACACACGCACACACACAGAGGAAGACACTCTTTCATACACACTGAACTGTGAGACAGACTTCTAATACCACCAGAAGCCCACTTGTGATAGAAAGAAGATATAATAAAATTCCACATCTTTAATTACATTTTGTCAGAGTATACAAGGGATGTTATCCAGAAGAAATACACGTACAATAGATCTTTGCCTACCTCTAGCTATGTAATTAAAACAATTATTAAACATTACGATCAATTAAAATGATCAGATGTTGTTAACAAACATTACTGCAAAGCTAACGCAGAGTGAACAAAATGCGGCTTATGGGCTGCATGAAAGGCCTAGAAAGCATGCCCTATGAGGAGTGGCTTAGGGATTTGGGTATTTTTAGCCTGGAGAAGAGACACTTAAGAAATGATATGATAACCATGTTAACTATTTGAAAAGATGTCATATGGAGGATGGAATAAGCTTGTTTTCTCCTGCTCCAGAGACTAGCACATGGAACAGTGGCTTCAAACTACAGGAAAAGAGATTCCTCCTAAACATTAGAAAGAAAGAACTTCTTGATGGTAGGAGTAGTTCGACAGTGGAATATGCTGCCTCAAAGTGTGGTGGGGTCTCCTTCGGAGGTTTTAAAATAGAGCCTGGATGTTGGGAATGCTTTGATTATGTGTTCCTGCATGGCAGAGGGGGTGGACTCAATGATCCTTGTGATCTCTTCCAATTCTATTATTCTATCACCTTTGGACCCACTAAAGCACCCCCCGTACCAACAAAAAAAGCTGAAATTCAGGCAAAATTGAAACCAGGAATCATGTGACATCTCCTCCATTTGTTCATGATAAAGAGCCAGTGTGGTGTATTGGTTTGAGCATTGGACTATGATTCCAGAGACCAGGCTTTGATTCCCCCTTCAGCCATGGAAACCCACTGGAGGACCTTGGGCATGTCACATTCTCTCAGTCCCAAAAAACCCTGTTATAGGTTCACCTTAAGGTCACCATAAGTCAGAAAAGATCTGAAGGCACACAACAACAACAACAACAACAACGATGGCATGACCCACTTAGGGTGCACGGGTGAAAATTGGCCCTCCCTCTCCACCATTACCCTTCTCTGATCTAATGGATATAGAATCGTAGAGCCATAGAGTTGGAAGAGACCACAACAATCATGAAGTCCAACCCCCTGCTATGCAGGAACACAAACTCAAAGCACCCCCCAGCAAATGGATATCCAGCCTCTATTTAAAAATCTCCAAAGAAGGTGACTCCACCACACTCCAAGGCTCTTCTGATGGAAGTTCTTCTGATGTTTAGGTGAAATCTCTTTTCCTCTAATTTGAATCTCTTGCTTTGTGTCCTAGGCCATTTCCGCACTAGGCTGTTATAGTGCTATTATTCCGCTTTCAGCCTTTGAGGCCCCACACTAAACTTTAAACCCCAGGATTCCATAGGATGTTGAAAGTGGAATAATAGCACTATAACAGCCTAGTGCGGAAATGGCCCTAGTCTCTGGAGCAGCAAAAAACAAGCTTGCCCCATCTTCAATATGACAACCCTTCAGATATTTAAACATGGCTATCATGTTACCTCTTAACCTTCTTTTCATCAGGCTAAACATACCTAGCTCCCTAAGCTACTCCTCACAGGGCATGGTTTCAAGACCCTTTACCATTTTGGTCACCCTCCTCTGGACACATTCCAGCTTGTCAATATCCTTCTTGAATTGTGGTGCCTTTGAACTGGACACAATATTCTAGGTGAGGTCTAACCAAAGCAGAACAGAGTGGTATTATTACTTCCCTTGATCTCAACACCAGTGCTAAGTTCTGTTTCAAATATTCTGTCAATATTTCTGAAATTTTGTGCTTACAGTTAATTTAATTTTTCTCATTATGCTTACATATTCTTAGCTTTTCTGCGTTGTTAGATTGTTCAACTTCTGTGGGCAATCTTTTCTCTTTGATTTCCTTTTTGATTTTCCAGGAACCTCTATCATGTAGAGAGAGATTGATAGAAAAGGTTCTGTGTTGAAAAACATTGGCCATTTCTGCACTAGATTGTTATAGCGCTATGATTCCACTTTCAACATCCTATGGAATCCTGGGGTTTGCAGTTTCAGGAGGGGCCGCCCGGATTCCATAGGATGCAAACCCCAAGATTCCATAGGATGTTGAAAGCGGAATCATAGCGCTATAACAGTCTAGTGTAGAAATGTTAATTGTCTCTTAATTTGGAAGATGATGACAACAGCAACAACAGAGGAGATGGAGCTAATGTGTTTGTTCTCATTCTCCTTTTGTACATTTATTTGTTCACCTATTTTATCTTTGGCTACCTAACTATCTTTGAATATCCCAGTGCATCTACTCTGTTATTTGTCAAGGAACATTTCTCATTTGGGTATCTAAATATGACATTAGAAATTTGCCTTACTTCAGTTCCAAACAGACTGAGGATGGTAATATAGGCATATTTCCTCTATATGGCCTACATACATATAGACACCTCAGTGCAACTGAAATTTCTTTCCTCCTCTCTCACCACAGCCCTTCATATCACTCATATCACCCACAAGCAGCCTCAGGAAGGTATCCTTCTAAAGTCAGTTTTGTGGCTTCATAGGGTGTGTGTGTGTAAGGGTTCTGGTCTGGGACTAAGTCCTTGCAGGATTCTGCCTGCAAGGATCCTGGCCTTGACCCTGTTCTTTGCGGAATCCTGCCCAGGACCTCAGACCCAGCCGGCTGCTCAGATGCAGGACAGCTGGAGCAGCCAACAGCCAGCTATATAAGGGCTGGGGTTTCTCTGCAGCCCTTGCTACAGCAACATGGTCTTTAGTGCTGTCTGTAGCCTCTCCTGACTCTCCAGTGTTCCTGACCTTCCTCACCCCTGGACTTGGGCCTTGGCCTGTTTTTTAGACCTGCCTCTGGTCTTGTGGACTCTTGTTACCTGGTAGGCTTCTTCTGCCTGTCTCTTGCACCTGCCTCCTGACTCTGACCCTGTCTACACCTGTTGCCTGGGAGGTCCCTGTTGCCTTGGACTCTTGTGTGCTCTGACCTCCTGCCTGTCTTCCGGACCCACTTCTTGCCTCTGGCCCTGTGGACTCTTGCTACCTGGAGGACTCTGCCTTGGACTGTTGTTGTGCCCTGACCCTTGGCTTCCTGACCTAGTGCCTGTCCCTTGGCCCAGCCCTGGTGCCTGTACCAGTTGGCCCTTGCTGCCCATGGTGTGGACTCTGACAGGGGAATGTAGGGAAGGAGGATCACTCCTTTCCTGCTTCCACAGGAGCAGTTCCATCAGTGGAACTATCCCAGTGGCTCTTGTATATGAATTCTTAGAAACAGTGACAGCAGCCAATACTTCCACTCCCAAATTTGATGTCTTACAACTATAGCTTCAAATACATGTGCATGATTCACAATGTGACATTTAAAAGTTCCATCTTGATGTGCAACAGATAGCTACCTATCATAGAATCATAGAGTTGGAAGAGATCCCAGGGGCCATCAAATCCAACCCCCTGCTATGTAGGAACACCCATCAAAGCACTCCTGACAGATGGCCATCCAGCCTCTGCTTAAAAACCTCCAAAGGAGGAGACTCCACCATACTCCGAGGCAGCATATTCCACTGCCGGACAGCTCTGACCATCAGGAAGTTCTTCCTGAGGTTCAAGTGGAATCTCCTTTCCTGCAGCTTGAATCCATTGCTCCTTGTCCTAGTCTCTGGAGTGGTGGAGAACAAGCCTGCTCCCTCCTCAGCATGACATCCCTTCAAATATTTAAACATGGCTATCATGTCCCCTCTTAACCTTCTCTTCTGCAGACTAAACATACCCAGCTCCCTAAGCCGTTCTTCATAGGGCATGGCTTCCAGACCCCTCACCATTTTGTTTGCCCTCCTTTGGACACGTTCTAGCTTGTCAACATCCTTCTTGAATTGAGGTGCCCAGAACTGGACACAGTATTCCAAATGAGGCCTAACCAATGCAGAATAGAGTGGTACCATTACCTCCCTCGATCTAGACACCATACTCCTATTGATGCAACCAAGAATCGTGTTGGCTTTCTTGGCTGCCGCGTCACAATGCTGACTCATGTTCAGCTTGTGATCTACCAAGACTCCTAGATCCTTTTCACACGTACTGCTATCCAGCCACACATCCCCCATCCTGT
This sequence comes from Cyclura pinguis, assembly GCA_030412105.1. Lineage (NCBI taxonomy): Eukaryota > Metazoa > Chordata > Lepidosauria > Squamata > Iguanidae > Cyclura > Cyclura pinguis. The sequence continues at coordinate 345,548,321 of CM059599.1, forward strand.
ACTTGTGACTTTCATTTTTGCTGCCCAAATGCAGGACCCTACATTTCTCTCTGTTGAAATTCATTTTGTTAGCTTTGGCCCAGTTCTCCATTCTGTCAAAGTCGTATTGAAATTTGATCCTATCCTCTGGTGTATTAGCAACCCCTCCCAGTTTGGTATTATCTGCAAATTTGATCAGCATGCCCTCCACTCCCTCATCCAAGTCACTGATCAAATGTTGAATAGCACTGGGCCCAGGACAGAACCCTGAGGCACCCCAGTAGTCACCTCTCTCCAGGACGAAAAGCAGCCATTGATGATCACCCTTTGGGTGTGGTCGGTCAACCAATTACAAATCCAACTAACAGTAGCCCTGTCCAGCCCATATTTTACTAGCTTCTTTGCAAGAATGTCATGTGGAACTTTGTCAAAGGCCTTACTGAGGTCAAGATATGCTACATCTACAGCATTCCCTTAGTCTATCAAGCCTGTAACCCTATCATAAAAAGAGATAAGATTAGTCTGGCTAGTCAGTAATGATTCTTTCACATGGAAAGGATACTTTCCAGTATTTCAGGCTGAGATTGCTCTGGCACAGACATATTACAGAGTCGGGTTACTGCCCCCTCTCAGAAATAGGACATGGCAGAAAAGAGGGGCACATGACTATGCTGATATGCATTTCTAACATGATGAGTGAATATGTTATAGTGTGGTCAGAGCCTAATTCAGACTTAAAGAAAGCTATAAATTGTAAGGCTAATGAGTTTGGGAAGTGATTACATTTCTTCTGCTCATTCTTTTTCATTCCAGGTACCACAGAGCTAAAGTGTTTATGTTTGACGGTAATTTCTTCTCATTAAGCTTGTGGCAACTTTCACCATAGGAGAGTCAATTTGGAGGCAAGTTCTAATTAGATGGAAATACGGCCTCCAGTCCCTTAATTACAGCTGCCATAAACAGTCCTTTGGGCATTACTAATTAAAAAAGGAGACTCTAGACACATCATTCAGCTACATCATTACTGTCCTGATAGGGACCTGAAGAAACTTTTGGAACTGTATTAGCCTTATAATGACATTTGAAGTAGAAATGCCACAGAGAAAGCATTTGTTTGGGATATTACACAAACAGCAGACATATTAGTATTAAAGAATTACTATCTTTCTGTAGTGTTGGTAGTGTTCTGTAGCGGCTATGCTGACAGCATCAGTGCTGCTCATAAGGTCTCCCATGTCAGGCAGGCTTTTGCTGAGGAGCCAGACTAAATATATCAAACAGCTACTGGGCAGCAGCAATAGTTGGGGGCTGACACTGGTAGAGGATCTCTCAGAGACAACAGCAGTGGAACCATAGCTAGCACTTGTTAGTACTGCACAGATGGAGGCATAGGATATCCCTTTTGAATGTCTTTTATCCTGAAAACCCTAGGATAAGACAATCCAAAATGAAGCAAGAGATAGTGCCAGAAGATGAGACTCCCAGGTCAGATGGTACTCAGGGGGCAATTATGAGTTCCACTATGGCTGATGATGCAACTGGACTCAAGCCAAAAGGATGTTCAGCTGTTGACATGCTCAGAGGTGAAAGGAAAGTCTGAAGCTCCACTACATAAATTATAGGAACATGGAATGTGAGAAGCATGAATCAGAGGAAGCCAGACATAGTAAAACAAGAAATGGCACATATAAACTTTGCAATATTTGGGGTGAATGTGACAAAGTGGACAGGAATGGCATGTTTTGTGTGAGATAATTACACAGTATTCTACTCAGTTAATGAAAATCCTAAGAAGATATGGGGTGGCACTTAAAGCGAGGAGGAATATAGCAAAAGCAATCAATGGATACAATGCAAAGTCTGACTGAGTCATGTCAATAAGACTTCAGAGAAACATCTATATAAACATCAATATAAACATAATCCAAGTTTATACTCCAACTACAGAGGCAGAAAAAGAAGAAACTGAAAGATTCTATGCAAGAGTTTGGAAGGAAATTGATCGTACACCAAAACAGGACTTCTTGTTAATCATGGGCAATTGGAAAACAGAAATAGGAAACAGAGCAGAATCAAAGACTGTAGGAAAATTTGGCCTAGGATCAAGAAATGAAGAGGAGACTGACTGAATTTTGCGAGGCCAAGAATTTGTTCACTGCAAATACATGCTTCAAGCAACCAAAGAGGTGACTGTACAAATGAACATCACCTGATGTCCAGAATAGAAATCAAATAGATTACCTAATTGGAAGCTCCATTCCCTCTGCAAAAACAAGATCAGGAGCAGATTGTGGCACAGACCATGCATAGCCAAAGTTAGAGTAAAGCTAAAGAAGAACACTAAACCAACCATCATGCCAAGATAAAACCTGAAGAGCATCCTCACAGAATTTAAGATAATATGAAAAACAGATTTGCACTATTAAGACTGGGAGCCAGAAGAACTCTGGGCTGAAGTCAGGGACCCGGGTGGGAAACAATGCAAAAAGACATTTTCTGCAAACCCCCCCCCCCAAAAAAAGAGAAGCCTCAATGGATGACAGAAGAAACTCTCCAATCAGTTAAGAAAAGAAACAAAAGTAAAAAGTGACAGAAATAGAGCCAGAACACTGAAAGCAACTGCCAGTATATATTACACTCCCTCAAAAAGGGGACATCAAGGGCTGCAGTAACCACAGAACCATTGCATTAATTTCTCATGCAAGCAACTGATGCTCAGAACTCTCAAACAACCACAGATTATTTACATAATCTCAAAGTAGCAACAAAGACATTGAACTAGTTCAAGCTTTTCCATACCTTGGCCCAGTCATTAATCAGAATGGTGACTGCAGTCAAGAAATCAGAAGAAGATTAGGATTTGGAAGGACAGCTATGAAGGAACTAGACAAGATCACAAAGTGTAAAAATGTATTGTTGAATCTAAAGTTAGGATTGGCCATGCCATCATATTCCCAATTTCTATGTATGATTGTAAAAGCTGGACAGTGAAGAAAGCCAACAAGGAGAAAATCAACTCATTTGAAGTGTGGTCCTGGAGAAGAGTTCTGCAGATACCCTAGATTGCTAAAAAGACAGATGAATGGGTCTTTGAGCAAATCAAGCCTAAACTCTCCCTAGAAGCCAAGATGACTAAAGTGGGCTGTCATACTCTGGCCATATCATGAGAAGACATGACTCACTAGAAAAGACAATAATGCCTGGTAAGGTAGAAGGCAGTAGGAAAAGAGGGAGACTACATTACGGATGGATAGATTTAGTCCCTTTTCACAGGATGTTGTTATCCTGCCATAGAGACGGGAGAAGGATGGGACTGTGATGTTGGTTATGCATGGCATCATCATGGTCCTAGGTGGAGTGATCATGGATTAAATCTTTGACAGGTTTTCCCCGTCAATGACCTGTGATCATGCCACCATCCTGCACTTACCCGGTATGTGGAGGGTCTGGAAGCACAATGGTTGTGCTTTCTGCCCCAGCACAGCCTTGGACAGTACCTGGCTGTGCTACATCAGGAAGAGGCAAGGCCATCATGCTTCCTGGATCCTGGAGGCAGCTGGTGAGGAGGGGAGCGCTCCTGTCGCACTCCCCTCCTGGAAGATCTGCTGCTGGGATCCCCACAGGATGCTGCTGAGAAGAGGTAAGGTGTGAAAAGAGCCTCAGTCAAGAAAGACACATCCCTAAATGTACAAAACCTAAGCTGAGTGGTTAATGATAGAGTGACTTGGGAATCTCTCAACCATAGGGTTGCCATAAGATGAGGTTGACCCGATGGCAATTAACAACAACAGTCTTTTGAAGGTATGGGAACATTATATATTCCTATACCAAACACTGTAGCTGTATTATGCATGGAGAAGTCTACCAATAATATGAGGAATGCTTACTATGACTTGTTTAAATTTGTAAACTGACTTTTATAAATCCTGTTAGCTGTACTGTATATGTATTTTATTAGTAGCAATAGCCAAAGGCCATTAAGCTCTGAGAAGGAACAAAAGAGATTACTTGAGTTTACCACTGGGTGGGATATATGCACATAAATAAACATTTTTTAAAAAAAATTGTGGGGAAGACCTGTTTCAATTGTGCTGTTGGCTAGAGAGCAAGAGACCATAATGAGATTATAGCACCAGTTTCTGCTAAGAAGACTGCCATTCCAAGTGGGAGTTGCCCCAGATTTAAAGAAGCAAGAAGAAGATCACACTATCTCTTATAATATGGCAGACTTATAATTAGCCATTTCTGCACTAGACTGTTATAATGCTATTATTTCACTTTCAACATCCTATGGAATCCTGGGGTTTACAGTTTAGCCCTAAACTGCGGAAATGGCCTATATCAGCTTTGTCTTAGGAAGAACAACACAAAAACAAGAAAACTAGCTTGGCCCAAACTGCATGAAATGTCTCTGAGCAGTTAATGTTTTCGTTCTGGAATTGCCAGAACTTCTCTTGCTTTTCTTCCTTTTTCTCTCCACTCCTCTGTTCTGCTGTGACCAGTCCTTTAGCCTGTGGTTTATTTTAATTTGTGGACCATGTTCAATTAATGTAGACACTTTAGAATTAGTAAGGAACAAATTGTAACTATACTGGGAAGACTACAACAAGTTAACAGGCAGGCACAGAATGAACCTCTCATTTTCTGGCAGATAGAAATGCCCAGGCTTCAAGTTTCTGAGTGATCTGTGTGCCTTCAAATTGTTTTTCACTTAAGATAACCCTAAAATGAACCTATCAGAGAATTTTCTTAAGAGGTTTGCCATTGTTTTCCTCTGAGGCTGAGAGTCTTCCTTGGTCAAGGTCACCCAATGGGTTTCTATGACTGAAAGGGGATTCAAACCATGGTTACCAGGAGTGTTCAACCAACATTCAAACCATTATACCACCCTGTCTGTGGGCAATAGAGAACACTTAAAGAATTCCCATCACTGATGATCTGAATAACTGATTGGCTAAGACATTTGCCACTTCTCCAGTATCTGTAGCTGAATATACCATTAGTGTTGGAATAGACTGAAATATCAGCCTACCCATGCCTTCCCAGGTGAAACATGGAGCTGGACTGGGGCCCTGAATCATGTTAAGGAGGAGTTGCACATACATACACATAATACTTTTTGCAGTATTTTTGCAGTCCAGTCCTATGAACTCTGCTTTTAGTCAAACTGAATAGTAAGAGATTGGTCAGATGGACAAGGTTTATTTGAAACAGTAGCATATTTATAGAACTTTCAGTGTTACGTGAAATAGAGGGGACATACGCAAGAGTTAAAAGGCTGTTTAACAAAAGTTGTGAGATCTACAGCACAGAGTCTTTGTGACCTTTCTAAGTATAAAATGTCATCTTTCCTATGCAAACAGATGTTCTCAGAGCAAGACAGTTATCAAATTGTTCTTAATTATCTTAATTGACTTTTGGCACAGTTCTTATAGCTGAGCAAAGGCACGTAATGAAATGGCTTCAGTTCAGCTAAGCTCATAGTTACAAAGACATACACTTATGTGTGTGGGAAAATTTTTTACCTCCAACATTAGCACTCAATTTCATAAACAGCTCTACTGAAGGGTACTGAAGGAAATGCACATCTGAGAGATCTACCTCTATGGTCTTCCTCCATTTGCTTTATTCATACCTAGTCTCTGCTCAGTTTGTCATGTTGTTGTTTACAACAACACTGAATAATTTACACACAAGTAGGCCTACAGTGTGGTTCTCCTAGGGCAGAAGTAGGAATCATATGGCTCTCCGCATACTGTTCGACTGTAACTCCCATCAGACCTAGCAAGCATATCTAATAGCAAGAAATCTTGGCAACATCTTGAGAGCCCCAAAATCCCCACCCATATTCTAGGATGTGCCCTAATTTCAACCAATTACAGTCCCCCCAGAACACCACCACTCAGGAACTACACAAACTCAAGAAACTTTTTGGATTTTGTGTTAACATGGGGCGGGGTTGCTCCAATAATGGGAAGTATTGTAATTCCCCACCCTGCTTTCCAAAATAAACTCATTTTGGGAAGCAAGTTTAGCTTAAATACCCATCATTTTCTGTTTGAAAACAAAAAATGAACATGAGACATAAAGGCTTCAACAAAATACACTGGTTATTAGGGTGTTATCTTTATTCCCCAATGAGAGATATCAGGGTTAAATAATATTGGAGTTTTTCAAACAAACCAGCAAAGAAACAGATTGAAGAAAGCAGGCTTAAGTGTTTTTCTTCTTGCACCCTCTTGTGTACGAAAGTTTAAGAAATGTCTCTTTGGGTGCTTTTTATTATCTTGAGATATAGTGGAATTTGGCTTGTGAGGGTAAACCTTCTCCACTCTATTTGTGTTAAGTTTCTTTCCATCCATACTAGGTTTCAAAACACATATTTTAAAATATACAAGGATCTAGAAAAGGATATTCACTAGGTGTTCCCACAGGATCATCACTTGCTTCTTCTTTTTCTTTTGGTGCACAGAGTTATTTGTTGTTCTGATGCTAGCTTATAAATTAATATCATTGCCCCCTCTCACTAATTATTACACAAAATCCAAATGACATTGCTGCCAAACTACTGCAGCTAACACACCACCAGCTTTCCTGCTCTGGACTGTGACAGGGCTATTGTTGCTTGTCTTGATTCCACAGCTGTTTATTCTGCCTACAGCATTACTAAACTGGCTCTTCAGTAAACAATTTCCCAGTCACTGTTGGCAGTGTTTAAGTACTTATTTTCTCTTTACAGCCAAAACAATTCCAGGTTCTTCTGTTTCCACTAGTTCTGCTTCAGCTGCTACTCTTCTTGCAGTTGTGCAAAAGAGTAAGAAACTGAGCCTTGCTGATTCACTTTACAAGTTGGCTGAGATATGGCAAGAAATACATGTTGTAATTCTCTCATTTGCACAATCATTAAAAGGGCAGGTTCCCTGGCCCTTATTTTACCTGAAGGCGAGAACTGACAAGCACATATGAAAAGCAAAAGCAAAACAGGAGACAAAGGTCCACGTCCTATAGATGGTCAGTTCCTTTAAAACAAATAAAGCAAGGGATCTTCTATTAGCCTGTGGAGCTTTGTCTCCTGTATTTCTTACTTTACCTCGCAACCCTGCTGAGATTCTGCATGGTACTGGTGGAGCATAAAGCTCTGTCAGGCATCCTCTGTTTTCTCCTCCTCTTCTCTCCCTCTATACATACTCTAACACTTGTGGAGACCAGAATACCTGTGGCCAAGCAACATCAGAGTGTGGTCAAAATGGGAAAAGTTATTAATGAGGAAGAACAAACAACTTAGAAGAGGGTGAGGCAGTTTGCTTTTGTCTGAGCCTACTGCCTCCTCCTCTCCTCTGCCCCCTGCTGACTTAACTGAGTTGCAAAGTTTGAACTCAGTCTGCAGCATCTGAACTAAGCTCATGACAAAAGGGGAAAGTGGGAGGAACAGCTGAAAAAGTGCAACAACAGAGGATTAGCCTGGATCAACCCTGCCAAATTGGGGATGTTGGAGGGTATGTGCATGGACAACCTACCTCACTGCTGCATGTGCCCCCGCCATGGCCCCCATGGCCTGGGGGCAGTGCTGGAGCTTGGAATGTGTGGAGGGGGGGCGGGCAGAGGGTTGAGGGCATGGCTATGGGGGTGTGGCTATGGCACTCAGGGGCAGACTTACTGTGTGTGGGGCAGGGCTACAGTGCACAGGGGTGGGGCTACAGCATGCTAGGGCAGGGCTATGGTGCATGGGGCATTGCTACAATGGATGGGGCGGGACTACAATGGATGGGGTGGGGCTATGGCATGGGGGGAGGGCAAGTAAGGAGCTCAGGTGCCCCAAAAAATTGCTGCCAAGGGTGCACTGCCTCCACCACCACCACCACCACCACCACCCCGTCCCTCTGCAACTGCCTAGGGGCAGGAGGGCACCAGCAGCAGGAAGACAGATTGTACAGGCAGGGAGTCATTGCATGAAGGAAGCATTGGATATCTTCTTCTACAATGAGCATAGAATGATGTACTCAAGTCTAATGTTTAAATATGTTATCGAAAGAATTCTGGTTTGTAGGTTCTGTTCAGGGAGGAAAAACAGTGTGGCTGAGAATGAAATCTCACCTAAGAGCAGATGGGATACTAATGAGATGTCTGAGAATGTAGGGAAACAAAGGGACAGACACCTCAGAAGCAAGCGAGTAAATGGGAAGGTGCAAAGTAAGCAATGGACTATAAAAGAACTCTGAAAACAAGGTAAATGAGGAATGAGATTTTGGGATTTATATCATAGAAGAAACTACAGAGGCAAAAAAGGGCATAGCACTTAAGCTCAAGAGGGTCTATTAAATGTAGCTGAGAAAACACAGGGCGGCAGGGACTCAGCTTCCAGCAGTTCAGCAGCCAGGAGAGTTTTCACAGTAAAAATGCTGGCCAGGGGGACCTCTGGCTGGAGTAACTTCTCTGGATGAAGGAGGAGCGGAGATCCCATTAGATCTCATTAGGATCTGGAATTCCCATTATTTGTGTTTACTCACTAGTAAACATGTTATGAATCAGAAGGACTAAGGGAGTGATATTTTACCCTTCTCATGAAACATAGCTGCTGAGTCAGAAGATCTGAAGACCCTATGCTCACAACCTGCTTTTTAACAGCAGAAACTTTTCATTAACTTTTGAAATTATAAAAGTGAAGAATCCTTCTGATTAAGATTAAGATGGAACAGTGAAGCCTGCACATCTGTCTTCTTTCTGTACTCAAGAGCTAAGTTTGTTTGCCCCACAAGATCAGAACAAATGAATTAGAAAATTGCGGGTTGATATCTTTGAAAAAGAATAATTAAGGATTTAAGTGCATGCATTTTGTGAATAGACTGAATTGCATTTTATCTGTAAGATGGAATTGGATTTTAACAAGGAGAAATTACAGCATGACAAAGTGTGGATGTCATAACATTGTCTTGTTGGCAGCTTCTGGCGAGACATGAGAGAAGTGAGTTGTTATCTCTGTAACTGCTGGATTAAGTGAAAGATGGAGATTTCACAGGAGGATTCTGATATTTTACACTGGATTTTTGAAAAATTCTGAGTATATGCTCTAAATTGGGAGACAAAAATGGTAAGAAACTATGAGGAAGGAGTTCGGTGTCTAGGAATTGTAGTGAGAGTTAAAACGAGAGGGAGACACAGAAATTAATACAGAAGTGAAAGAAGATGAAAACCAGATGGATAGACAAACTCAAGTCAAGTCAGTGGAGGGAGTTACTGCTTTGTGAGAGATTTATGATCAAGAAGCTTTGGTTTCTGAAAGGAAGATCACAGCTCAAAAGGGGAGAGGAGAAGGAGGGGACAAACTTAAAACTGACCTGTAAGCAAATTATTTTGATGGTTAAATAAAACCAAATTATTTTAGCCTGTATGATTGAGGGTCCTGTAAGAAACATGTAAAAATAAGGGTGTTGTCTCTGGACAGTGATTTTAAAATGTCATGTAAGAATCAATTTAAAAGAGTAATAAAGGGCAAGGATGAGAGTCTGAGATGTTGCAGGGGTGTATAATCCATGGCAAGGATGGCTACTAGGGAAGAGGGGAGTTAAATTCAAAATGAAATATTTGGCTCAAACTAGGTTAAGATAATGTTACAGGTGTAGGATAATGATAACTGGATTGGATCTATGAATTCTGTAATGGCTTTTATAATATAAAATGGTATTGAACTATCTGGATTTAGAGATGTCATTAAAAATGCAACAGACTTACAGTTTTAACTCATGAACATATAATATAATTAAGCGAGCATTCAGTAAAATTAGTTGCATTAATGTTATTTAGAGGTATTAACGTTATTTAACATGCTATGCTATTTATCTTGTAAGCAATTTGTAATAGAATGTAATAGAAGCTAATATAGAGATATTATGCCAGATATGTTAACCTTGGGTAGAAGAAAATTGGTTTGTTTTTTATTCTTGAGAGCATGTATTGGGGGAGAGGGAAGAAGAGAAATGATATTTGTGAGAGGCCTGAATTAATCATAAAATCATAGAGATAGAAAAGACCACAAGGGCGATTGAGTCCAACCCCCTGCCATGCAGAAATAAATCATCAAAGCATTCCCAGATGGCCATCCAGCCTCTGTTGAAAAATTTCCAAAGAAGGCTACTCCACCACAGCCCAGGGAAGTGGATTTCACTATCAAACACCTCTTACCATCAGGAAGTTCTTCCTAATATTCAGTTGGAATCTTTTTTCCTAAAGTTTGAAGCCATTGCGCTGTGTCTTAGTCTCTGGAATAGCAGAAAACAGGCTTGTTCCATCCTCCATATGACATCCCTTCGAATATTTAAACATAGCCATCATGTCACCTCTTATGGCTATGTTTAAATATTTGAATCTGTTTGATATAATTCATTCCAAGAGAGTAGATTCTTCTCCTTTTCCTTTCTTTTCCTTTTTCTCTCTTCCTTTTTTTTTCCTTATTTTTAAAAATCATATGTTTTTATGTTTTTCTTCATGTTGTCCTATCCTTTCCTTTTATGTATTTGTAGCATTTTTAGTGTTTACTAAAAATATCTTCAAAAAAGAAAGACAGAGTGGTAAAAAGAAATGTAACGCTAGGAAGTTGCCACAGCAATACATCTTAGAGATATGGAGCTGAAGAAGGGAACAATAAACTGGGGCTACTGCATAATGACGTAGTGAACTTCTATAAAGAATAAGCTGTAGGGGTAATGACTGCTGGGAAGAAGCAGGCAAACAATGGAAGGAGTCAAAGGAGAATTGCTTAACAAAGTTTAGAGTCTGCACTCCAATAAGGAAATTCCACTGTTGGGCCTCTACTATCATTTCCCCAATTATGGTTTAAGACCAATAAAACAGTCTTAAATTACTGCAGGTTAACTCAGGGATAGCTATAGAGTATGCCTTCAGCATGAGATGGTTGCTGGGTGCTCGTGTTGGGAGAGCAGGGTTGCAGATGCTTTGAAGCTTGTCCTTCACCCCAAAGTTAGCTTGCTGTCCTCAGGTATGGTGGAAGATTCTTTTCCATTATCAGTAGTAATATAAGATTCCACTAATGCTCTGGTCATCCTCTGTATCTGGAAAGGAGGTTTATTCTTTGCATCAGGCAGCCAAATACATTGGGCTGGCCCCAGGTGCAATCTTGTGCATGCTTGTATAAGACTTGTATAAGCCTCAGAGGCCCCTCTCTAAACTCCAAAGCCCAGGATTCCATAAGATGTTGAAAGTGGAATAATAGCACTATAACAGTCTAGTGCGAAAATGGCCTATGCTTCAGAGAACCCAGTGCAGTTACTTTCAAGTAAGTGTGTGATCAAGCTATAAGAATGAATCCAGAAACGGTGTGGTGGTATGTTAGGGCACCCATTTAGGCTTTGCTGAAAAAGAATAAATGCATTTTTCAAAAGAGGAATCAAAGTGGAAACATGTTTGCCAAATATTTGTATGCATATAGATGCAAATTTAGGGGAAAATTGTAATTCTCACAGCAGAAAAAAACTGTGACCAAATGAACAGTGTGCCTCCTCACCCTGCATAATATGGTCCGCTGGCTCTTTCATCTTATACATTTAAGGTACTATGATGCCACTTTAATTACTATGGAAATAACCTATGGGATCCTAGGATTTGCAGTTTGGGGAGGGGTATTTAGAATTTTCTGCTGGAGAGCTCTCGTGCTGCACCAAATGACAAATTCCAGGATTCCACAGGATGTTGTCATAGAAGTTAAAGTGGAATCATAGCACTGTAATTGTGCTAACTGTTGCTGGGCAACTTGAAGGTACTTGAGAGTTCTTTTTCTTTCAACTGCATTTAGGGCTTTGTCACACAAGGCAAGTAAATTGCAATTACAACAGGATAATAGCGTCTTTGAGAGCCAGCATGGTGTAGTGGTTTGACTGTTGGGCTACAACCGCAGAGACCAGGGCTGGGTTCTCCTCTTGGCCATGGAAACCCATTGAGTAACCTTGGGTGTAGCACACAGTATCAGCCCTAGAAAACCCAGTGACAGGTTCACCTGAGGGTCATTGTAAGTGAGCAACAACTTGAAGACACACAACTACAACACTAGTATCTTTGGCTGGGACTTATGACATTACCTCTTCCTTTTCCGTTGTACTCCTAGTGGGAGACCGTTTGAAAGGCATTTCTTTTACGAAGGAGGTCATTAATAGATTTGTGTGTGTGTGTGTGTGTGTTAAGAAAAGAAACACTTTTTCAAACAGTGTCTGAGTAGGAGAACAACAGAAAAGGAACAAAGTCACAAGATAAGTTCCTGCCAAAGTTCTTATTATCTTGTTGCAATTGTGATTTACCTGCTCCCTATAATAAAGCCCCTGGACCAGACACTTTGTTAAATTAACAAGAAGAGGTTCTCTTCCCCATCATGGGGGCTGGGGGACAGTCTCCTATTCATGTTCTGGACAGCTCTTCATACAGAAGATTGTCCTCTTAGAGGCAGAAACATGGCCAGCTCTATGTGTATATACACAGAGATGTGATGTATTAATCTGAACTAACTACTAGTACTTAGGCCTGGAAACCTACAGTCTGCCACTCCATCTGCTCTTATTTTTTAACCGCTGTAGCAGCTGTCAATTTAGCCTTGGTATAAATCACGATGTATTGATTCCATGATGGTCATGAATTCTTATGTCAGCATATCATAAGGCTCTCACACTAAGAGCAGTTTATTGCTTGTGCCAACACTGAATCACACTGGTGTGAATTGGGTGCCCTTTGCTGTGATCCTCAGAGAGGATTTCCTGCTCACAAAGAATGTTCTCCAATCAATGCTATTAATTGTGCAGGCTCTCACATCTCTTACATCTGAAGTTGCTTGGAGCACATCAATTTGCTTAACAGCATTGCAAACAGATGGAAATACATATCTGCATAACAAAACCAAGTCTCTAGCCTCCTCTTCCCCAATTTTAGGGTCTCCCACAGAAAACTATTTTCCAGTTACCGATGTTTGCTTATTCGTGCTGTTTTTCTCTAACTTGGACAAAATGCTTTAAAAATATTTTCAAACCCTTACTACAAACAACAGCAGCAACAGGGGAAAAAAAACCTCCTTAGGAATGTGGAATATATATATATATTTTATAAAGTCATTTAGCAAAGCCTGAGGGATCCCCCCTCATCTACAGCATCCTTTATGGACTGAAAGTGTGTGCTGGTATTTCAGCTGGAAGAAAAGTAGGATGAGACAAATTACTATACCATCAAGAAGGAAATATAGAAAGTATGCATTTTTTTTATTGATTATTTTTATTACGGATTAAATTACAAAAACCGATTAACATTCAAATCACAGACGTTACTTTCCAAAAATAGTATAATCCCCCCACCCCTCCCCCCAATGGCTTAGCAGAGGTTTAATTAATTCTTCTCATATAGAAAAATCTTCATTCAGAATGTGGGCTATGGATTTGATTACTTTATTAATTTCACCGTACTCCATATCCTCTTTAATTTTTAGAAGCAATAATTCCCAACCTGATTTCTACCCCCCTTCCTTCAGTATTCCCATAAACTTTAATCTTCTTTCCCTCAAAATATCGAACAATAGATTTTCAGCCAGGTGTTTATCGACTTTGTTTATATTCCAAATTGTTTTATCTTTCCATCCTAATGCTAATATAGCTTGTGCTGCTTTTAATATATGTATAACTGCTTTTACCTCATTATTTTTCAGCCGCTTGTCCTTTAAATTTAATGTTATGCAATTCTCCCTATTCAGTTACCTTTTATTCTATAAATCTCAATTTTAACCTTGTCGCAAAATTTTTGAACAAAGGGACATTCCCATCACATATGTATATGTGTACCTTTAGCTCCGCAACTGTGCCAACACTTTGAAGATATATTTTCTCTAAAAAATGCTAATTGGGAAGGTGTTCTATACCGTCGGCCAATCAATTTCATTTGTTGTTCTTTTATCCTAGTATTTTTATTTTTCTTTATTTCTTGTATCCATACTTGAATATCCTCCCTTTCTATTTAGAAAGAATGCATTTAAAACTGTCTCTAGTTATCCATGTTCTTCACCAGTTAGACAAACTGGTGTTTCATGAAGGCTGCCATCCTGAACACAGTTACCAGGGAGTAAGCTCCACCGAACCCATTAGGATTTTCTTCCAAACAGGCATATAAAAAATTGCACTATAAAGATAGTGAAGGGAGGAATCGATGGTAGTTGGTAGTCAAAAATATGAGAGAAGCAGCCATGCAGGTCTCAGTCTTCAAGTGTTGGGTGGTGTCTTGAGGTACCTCTAACTCATGAGATTTCCACAATGTCTCTTGCTGCTTCCCGTATCTCCTGCCTTTTCCTCAATCCTGAGACTTGAGGCAGCTTCAAGAATTAAAACTTAGGACTGTCGGAAGGCATGGGCCAAGTAGAGTATGTAGATGTTCTATTTGTCATTTCAGGTGAAGACATTCTCACCACCAATTTAGTCCATGAATCACCACTGCTGAAGAGAAGGAAGAAAAGAAAGTGTGTTTTTACACATACCACCATGTTTGAATTGTGCAGTCAGGGTGGCATGCATGGTCACCAGGTTAAGCCCCCAGGGTCACTTGTGCCACCACTTGGGTGCTTAGCTTTGCTTTTGCCCAGCGGCATTCATTGTGTAGTATAGTCTCTTCTCCACTTAGACCTGTACTAGCCTCAGAGGCTTGATGTGGATGTTGTCCGACACAGAGGTGTAACAACAGGGAGAGGGGCAAAATCAGGACATTCTCTCCCCACTCCATGAAATTTTTGTTCATTCCCCAAATTTCTAGCATTGGAGAGAGTGAGACATTGAAAATCATTTGCTGCTAGAACTCATCTGTTTACTATGTTTGCATTCCTTTGGTCCACTTCGCCTGCTCCCTTTCTTTGGATAACTAAACTGTATTTCTAAATACTCAATGGAAATATTAAGTTTCTGCAGTGCCAGAAACTTGGGGAGTGAAGGAAATTTTTTATTGAGGGGGCAGAATTCTTATGGGGGCAAGCCCTCCTTTTTTCATTTGGGCTTGGGGATTCTGGGAGGTTTCGGAAAAAGATTAAAACAAAACAAAACAAAGTAGCCGTGGAGGTCCATAAACAAAAACAAAATGCAGAGACCACTAAAATGTTTTGCAAGTAGCACAAAGGTGTCACGCTCCTAGTGACCATTGTGTGTGCATCTCTGAAACTGCATGATGTCTACAGCAGGGTTTGTGAACAAGAAAAGTGTTAAAAGTATTGGTTTTCAGCTTCCCAAGACTAGGGCCATTTCAGCACTAGACTGTTATAGCGCTATTATTCCACTTTCAACATCCAGTGGAATCCTGGCCAGCCCCTCCCTAAACTGCAAACCCCAGGATTCCATAGGATGTTGAAAGTGGAATAATAGCTCTGTAACAGTCTAGTGCAGAAATGGCCTTACAGTTGATGGTTTTTCTTCACCTTCTGTTGACTTAGAGTGCTGCCTCAGACCCATGCAACTGCCCAGTGATCTCCAGCTACCTCGCAGCACTAGGTAACACTTACATTTTAGTTTCCATTGATCCTTTTCAAACCTAATGTACCACCTAAATTTAATCTCCAGCTTGGTTTTCCTGGATATAGTCTTGTTTCCCTGTGTTTATGTTCTAATGCACGGGAGGTCCTTCTGTGCTTTGAAACAGTCAAAGGACAATCTCAGCCTATCCCTTTAAGTCAACAGGGGACTGAGAGGAGCCAACAACAGATCCCAGAAAATGTAAAGCCTAACTGTTCACAAAGCCTGTCCTAACCCATCTTGCAACTTTGCACACACGATGGACAATCCACCCAGCCAAATTCTTGGACTTCCAGCCTCTTCTCCTCATTTTTGTATCAGCATGCCTGATGAAGACTTCTGAGAAAACTCAAATGCCTGCACTGCCTTTGCAGTTTTGTAACATTTTAGTGGTCCTCATAAAAGGTGTAGAGAGCCAGCATGGACTACAACACTGGAGACCAGAGTCTGAATCCTCATTTGGCCATAGAAACACACTGGGTGACTTGGGCAAGTCATACTCTCTCAGCCTTAGAGGAAGCAAAGGCAAACCTCCTCTAAACAAATCTTGCCAAGAAAACTCCGTGATAGGTTTGCCTTAGAGTCACCATAAGTTGGAAACAACTTGGAGGCACACAACAACAACAATAAAGGGTGTTATACTCCTCTGCATTTTGTAATCCAAAGAAGTGACTCTTTTGAGCTAGTGCAGTGTCAATAATAAAAAGCTGTAAAGGCATGCATAAAATTAAGTTCCCTTAATGTTGGGTGGCACCTTCATTATTGCTCACAAACAGAGGATTAGGAAGAAGAGCTGTCAGGGTATGGGGTGGAATTTCCCTGCAGGCTGGTGCTCTGGGCAATCTCTTTGCGGAAATTAAGCACTGCAAAAATGGAGAAAATGAAACAGGCAGTTTTCGCAGCAGACAGGAGTACTAAGCAGGAAGAGTCTTATTAGTTCATAATTGGAAGAAGTAGGGGTAAGAGCCACAGATCACCAGGGAGGTAACATAAGGAACAAGCTACCCAAAGGTTGGAAAGATGCCAGCCAACTTGGAAGCACAAGAGATCCCAGAGGTCTTATGGATGTGTGCCAGAACAGCAAAACTGTAGTGACTCAAGATAAAACAGCAAGCACTTGCATTATATTGGTGATGTAAATGTACTTCCCCAGGGTTTCAGACATATCTTGTGTGGACTTGATCAAGACTACATGGTGATAAAACAGACTCTACCAGGATCCTGTAGTTGTTACAATTTAGATACACACATGCAAATATTTTCCAGCTACTGTTGTATAGGGGTACAAGTGTTGGACTAGGACTCTGAGAGACTAGGACTCAAATCTCTGTTCAGCTGTAGAAACCAACTGAGTGGTGAGTCACACTCTCTCAGCCTAAAAGAAAGACAACATGAAACCTCCTCTGAATAAATCTTGCCAGCAGTACCTTATGATCTGGTCACCATAAGTCAGAGTTGATGCTGAACACACATAACAATTTTTTCCAGCACTGATGCTATATTTATGGTATTCAGATTAACCTTGTACACAATACATATGGGGCTGGGGAAGCTTCTATTGTTTGGCTCCCATTCATCCAGTAGGCCTCTGACTATGGAATCACCTGGCATGGTACCAGCAGACAACGAGTAAATTCCCCACAACATATTGGAGCAGATGTTAAGCAGAGACATTGTGGATATTTAAAATGGCCACCCACCACAGCTATCACCAGGTAAGTCCAAGGATGGGAAGCCAGGGTAGTTTTTAGCTCTAGAAAATCCTATTGCATTTCCAAATAATGAGAAGTGTTGGAACTGTAAGGCTGAAAGAGGGACATTTTTTCATTGTTGGTGTGATTGCAAACAAGCCAAAATATGTTGGAAAAATATCCATTTAGACGTTTCAAAAATGTTAAAACACAAATTTCCCCATGTTACCTGAATGGTATTTGCTGAACATGGTTGAGCTAATTGAAGGATATATTGGGAAGCAAAATAGAAAAATCTTCTTGTATTTGATAACCAAAGCTCGATTACTATTGCCAGAGAGTGGAAAAAAGAGAAAGTACCAGAAATAAGATTGGTTGTATGAGATATATGACTTGATGCAAATTGATACTCTCTACACTGTGAAAAAACAAATCTTTGAATAGATATCAAGAGGAATTGGGAGATGTTTGTAATTACCTGGAAAGGAGATGGGCGGCCTTGTCAGTTGTTGTGCTGAGAGATTATGGATAGCCACATGGCCAGTAAGAGTTTAGATGTTACTGTAGTTTCTAGTCCGATCTTGTGGGATATTAGATATCATTTGATATCAAGAATTTGGCCTTCACTACCCGTTCCTCTCCACGTGCTTGCGAGGCCCCCGGACAAGCATGTATACAGGCACGGCCGAAAATAGCTGAATATTCAAAAACAAATCCAGGCAGGCCAGTAATTGCCAGACTGCAGCTTTAGGAGACCTCCAGGCAAGTACCTTCTTAAGATCACATTATGTATGCACACTGTTTACAAAAGATCCCCTACCCCGAGCAGGCAGCTTGACGAGCGGACTATCCAACTCTCAAGCACTCTGTGTTTGCATACTGTCTACGGTATTGACAATGCTGTCATAATTCAATCATCTAAAGTACTGACCTTTCGGAGGCTTTGTCTCCAGCTCGAAACCCATTGTTTTCCCCAGGAACGAACTAGCCTACAGGCACATTTTCCCCTATAAGAACCCTTGAGTTTGAGCATCTCATTGGATCGCTCATGACCTGCCTTCCGACTTGCTGCCACTCCGTTTGACGAGCCTCCCCTCAGCCTCCACGTGCTGAGAATCTACGCTCCCAAGCTTCTTTCTTTCTATCGGGCTACAGGACCAGGTGTAGTATTTCCCCGAAAATCTTCCTGAAAATCCCCTATCTATTTTCCTCTCTTTATTTTCTTAGGAGTGTGTGCGTGTCTGTGCAATTGTGCAGTATTTCTTAATTTCTAGTGAGTGAGTGCATACGTTTGCTGTGACTTTATAAATAAAGGAAAACAATTATTATTTACTTCTGTTTGATTATTGACTCGGCCTGACCCCATAGACACTGGGTAAAAGATCTCGCTATGTTGCCCTGCCTCTCGCGTTGCTAACTGGTGCTCTAGCTAATTCCCATTCCCCATTAATTTGAGAACATTGAGGTGTCCCTCACGGGACCCCCAGAAATCAGGGTAACAGAGAATTCATGTTAGAGTCTGTTTTACTTTACTTTACTTTACTTACTTTGCACCAGAATTGGGGAGATTCGTTAACGAGAAATTGACAATTGTATTTTTTTTGTATTGTTTTATGTTTTGTTCCTTGAAAGCTTGTTGTATGGTTGATATTAAAACTAAATAAATAAAAGGAAAAAAAGATTAAAAAAAAAAGAAAATTCTAATATATTTCCTTGGACCTGGGCCCGTGCTAGATATTAAAAGGAATGATACTGATTTCCATGTTGGTTGGGGATGCTGAAAGTTGGGGGGGGGGAAAGGCAACTTGTCCAAGTGGCAGAGTGCTAACACCAGTTCTGAAAAAGCTTAAAAATAGCAAAGACAGAAAATTCAAAGGTGACCGTGAAAGAAGGAGAGAGAAGCAGAGAGTAGAACAAAGTTCCTGAGAACTTGAAGTGCCAGAGTTGTTCTTTTCAATGCTTAGCAACTCTTGATAGCTGTCCTTCTATATCTTTTACATTTTGTAAGATTAAACTGATACTGCAAAATGGGAGTGTGAGGAACAGAGTGTATAATAAGGGCACTGGAGAACTACAACTAGATAGTTTGTGCTTTCATGTCAGTTCATAGGAAGTCTGCTGAAAAGCAGAGGACATATAGTATTTTATGTGAATGGATCAGTTTGAAAGTAGGCTTTCTTGACAAGAATGCCCAAGACATAAAAGTACTACAAAATACTTCCTAGTCCTCTTTCATCTTAACTTTACTCTTAGAGCTATTTGTTTTTAACCACTGTCACTTCCACAGCATTTTGTGCTATTTAATTGGGCCAAACCACAGAACATCGTACATTGTCTTGAAATGGAGTGATTAAATCTGCTTCTATAAAAACTCACTTTAATGTTTTCTTTTTTAGTATTTATTATTGCAGTATTGGAGTAGACAGCCAACAGCCATCTTGACTTCTAGGTTTGGGGGAAAGGCAGAGTGTTAATTGTATACAGTATTCCAGATAGGGTATGGCCTTAGGACCTAGGGAAAGCTGGTAGAATATAAGACCTAAGTTCATAGGGAAAGCTGATAGAGATAAAGCCTCATCGTAATGACAGACAGTCAAGAATGGGAAGTCAAGCTTATGCAAGGACAAGTACTGAATGAACAAACAGGAATGAATGATTGGAACTTCAGTAAGGCACAATACTGAGGAGTGGGTGATCTCCTCCACCATGATTAGAATACAGAAGAATATAAGAGCCACATTGGACAGGACCAATGTCCAAAGATCCATCTACTACTCAAGCAGCTGTCCACAGAAAGCCCATCAGCAGGGCACAAGTGCATCTCCCACACCCTCCAGCTCACAGTCCCTGGCAACTAATACACAAGGCCACTCTGATGGCAATATATAGCCATCCTGACTAATAACCACTGATAGCTCCATGCCCTTCATAAATCTGTCCAGTCCCCTTTTAAAACAACCCAATTTGGCAGTCATAACTAGATCCTGTGGAATGAACTCCTCAGAGTAAATATATATTGTATGAAAAAATACTTTGTTTTATCTGTTCTGAATCCCCCTTTGTTTAGCTTCTGTGGATGACCACCAATTCTAGTCTTGCAAGAGAAGAAGATGCTTCTTTCTTAGATTTATATACTGCTATCATGTCTACCATACTTTTTCTAAGCTAAGGAGCTCCAACTATTGCAACTTTTTCCTTGTGCTTCAGTCTCTTGAATGTTTTGCTTGCCTCTTTCTGTCTCATTCACAATTTTATAGTATTTTTTTTTTAGGTGTTGTAACCAGAAGGGTGCACAGTTTTAGAGATTTATATATGGGCAGTAAAATTTGGGAAGTTTTATTTTCAGTTCTTTTTCTAATTATGCCCAATGTGGAATTCACCTTTTTTATAGCAGCTGTAAGATAAGAGTATCAAGTTATTTCCTCAAGCTATCAACTACAACTCTGAGATCCCTTTCTTTATTCAGCAATTGCCAGCTCAGATCTTACCAATGTATATGTGAAATTTTGACACCCTCATATGCTTCACTTTACACTTGCTTACATTGTATCCTGTTTGCCATGTTTCCACCCATGCTCTCAATCTGGAAAAATTCTTGTGGAGCACTTCATAGTCTATTTTTGTTTTCAGCATGCTAAATAATGCAGTGCCATAAACACACTTGGCCATTTCACAGCTCAACGCTAAGTATGGCTTGTTTATGGATAATTTATGAAGCACCAGTCCCAATGTCAATCCAGAGCACTGGTGTCTGATGAACCCCATTGGTCATATCCTTCCATTACATGAACTGACTTTTCATTCCTCCTCTCTGCTTTTTCTTCTTTAATCATAGTAGTTATCATATCACTAAACACAGATTAAAAACTTAATTTTTGGACTACAACTCCCAGAATCCTCTAGCAGGTATCCTCAAAGCTAGAACCCATAAAAATAATTTTTTCAAGTCTGCTATTTTTCTTACAGCTCTCTCTCCTATTTGCTTGGGCTGTTTCTTTCTTTTCCAGACTTCACATCTCCTCAAGACTGGATTGAGCCATTATAACCTTGCTATAAGTATAAAAAGGATTGGCAGGAGAGGGGAGAAGAAATGTCACAGCACCATTAAGACAAACTGGTTTTTACTTCAGTATGAGTTTTTGTGGATATAAATGGACTTCTGTCAATGCAGCCCTGCATGCTATTAGGGCCTCAGCTTAGAGAACATTTATACAGCTGTGGGAGTGGGATAGAATGCAATAGAATTCACAAAGTTGAAAAACATGTTCCTCACCCTAAATTTTCAAAGGGTTAGGAAAGGAGATACAGGTCTTTCAGATATTTACAATGGTCAGTTGTAGTCAGATACGTGAAAGCAATAAATCTGCTTACTAAAAGTCAGCTTCTCTGGGTTGGAAATTCTTTGAGAGGATTCCTTTTGTTATATATGCAATAGTGAGGACTCTTGTATTAATATATGCAGTGTGCCATGAAGCCATTGTCTTTGTTCGTACCTTTGCTAAGGGACTGGAATTTGTGAATACAATTCAATCATCTGTTTCTCTTTGTATTCTTCCTTTGTAGTTTCCTTTTTCAAGGACCACAACCAGTAAATCTCTTAGTGTAAGTCCAGGAAGACTGGAATATTCTGCAGTTGGCTTTGGGCATTGCCATTTCTAATGTCAGATTTTTGTCCATTAATCCTCTTGCGTACTGACTGTCCTGTTTGTCCAACGTAGAGTGCAGAGGGGCATTGCTGACACAAGATGACATATATCACCATCATATGTCAGCAATGGAGGAAGAGAAAATAAATGTACCTCTGATGTTGTGAGTGGCTATTAGCCCCTGTAATATTGCTCCCAGAGTAGATGTGGGCACAGAGTTGGCATCTAGGTTTGTGGCAGGGTCTTGTCCCTAAAATGCCATTCATGTTATGCCTCCTGTTGTGAGCAGTTGTTTAAGATTTGGAGGCTGTCTGTAGGCCAGAGCTTTCCAAACTTTTCATGTTGATGACACACTTTTTAGACATGCATCATTTCACAACACAGTAATTTCAGTTTTACTAGCAAACTAGAGGTTAAACTAACTCCTTAAAAGAAGCTGAACAAAATACATAAGACAAAGAATAATAACTGTTGGAAATGTGGAAAAGCAAATGGAACTTTCTATCATATGTGGTGATCTTGTTCATTAGCTAAAAAGTACTGGAAAATGATTCTGGATAGATCAGTAAAACTTAAAAAATGGAGAATTATGTACATGACCACCGCGGCTAGAATTACATATGCTAAATTATGCAAAAATGAACAAATCCCACAGATAGAAGATTGGCTGATAAAGCTTATAGAATTTAAAGATCTAGACAGAATGACTCAGGTGTTAAAAGGGAAATTGCTAAACAATAGAGAGGACAGTTGGAATATAATTGAGAACTGTATAAACAAGAAAAATAAGAAAACAGGAGCTTTATAGTTTACATTATGATTAAAGGTCAAGATCACTCTTTTAGATAATGTAGTGCTTTATTTTTTGTAGAAGAAATGAAATATAGATTGAAAAATAAATTGTAAGAAAATCAGAAAGACAATCAGTTGTTTTAAAAGGCAGACATCATAGATGCCACCATTACTACAATATAGTATATGACAATAAGATTTCATATAGGTTAGGAAACTGAGGAAAGATAGAAGTGTCAATTATAAACTGAACTATGGAGATGTATGGAAGTAGATAAGAAAAGGAATATGAGGATAATATGCTGGAACTAACCACAAATCAATTGTGCATATATATATATATATATGTATGTGTGTGTGTGTGTGTGTGTACACGCACACACATATATATACAGGCATATAGATGGTTAAATCTTATTCGTTATATCATATTGCTGATTGCTATGTTTAAGTGTATTCTAATTTTCATATATATGAGTGGAACTATTCTTTATATTTTATACATATACACTTTGCTTTGGTGCTTTTTCCTACAATTATTTTCCCTTTTTTGTTTTGGTATTTTATATATTTGAATATTTATCTAATAAAAATTAAATTAAAAAAACCCTAACAGACACATACATCAATTGTAATAAAAAAATGTATGCAGACACAACATATCTCATGAAAACCTTTCATATATTTTAAAAAAATATTATTTATAAATAATAACATATATTTCCAAGATTATAGGTGACACACATACACACTTCAGGCGACACACTAATGTGTCACAGCACATTGTTTGGAAAGCCCTGCTGTAGGCCAATAAAGGCTCGCCTCCCAGAGCTTATGTGAGGGCTGTGTTACTTTCCAGAACTTATTCTAGCTCGTTGATGACGTATTTGAGTGATCTCAGCTGAGGACTTTAGGTGACCACTAGGGGTGCTCTGTCATTTTGTGTTTTTGTTTTGTTTTGTAGTAGAT
This sequence comes from Cyclura pinguis, assembly GCA_030412105.1. Lineage (NCBI taxonomy): Eukaryota > Metazoa > Chordata > Lepidosauria > Squamata > Iguanidae > Cyclura > Cyclura pinguis. The sequence goes on from CM059599.1 coordinate 345,571,925, forward strand.
GGTTCCTGGATATTAATCATGCCTTGTTGATTTATTTCTTCACTTCCTTAGGTGGGTATTGTAGTTTGAGAAATGCCTGTTGTAAATCCGAGAGTTCTGAGTCTCTGTCTTATGGATCTGAGGAGATGCCATTGTATCAGAGAACTCAGCTGTAAGAAATAGATCTGGTTAGGTGTTCTGGGTGGAAACTGGGGGCATGTAAGTATGTGTAGCAACCAATGGGTTTTCAATAGAGAATGGTGTCAAAACATGGAGATCTGGGTCTGTTAAGTATTAGACCTTCTGGTCCTCTGCCTAAAGGGTTAAAGTTTGAGTCTTGTTCCTCTGCTGCACTCGTGGTCATGGTAACTTGCAGGCTGGCTTGACCCAGCCAGTGTGATAAGAAACATCTGGTTTGTCTCTCAGTTCCTGTGAGAAACCTAAGGGATGTTTGGAAAAACAATCCCACAGTAGCTATAACAGCGGTAAGAAATCACTCACTGTGCTCTCTCTTTCTTTCGTCTCCCCCTTCGCCTGCTTGCTGTTTTGCATTTTCACTGCTCTCTCTCTGTCATGCTGTAAGAGGAGAGAGAAGCGCAATGGATTTTGCCTAGCTTTCTGACATCTTTATGTTACTTAAGCTGTTTTGCAATAAAGTACAAGTTTAGTTTGGCAACCATACTTTGGCCTCAACTCTGGACTCTGGTCGTTTTTAATCCTATGCTGGTTTTTTGCGTCTGCCTATTCTGAAGCCCAGACATTCTATGGGTCATGTTGGCATACAGCATGTCCCCTAGAATCAACCAACAGGTTATGGGCTGCAGCTTCACGCTCCCGCTGTGCCACCCAGCTGTGCCAGAGTGGTCCTGAGGCCAAGTTCATCGGCTAGTGCTTATCTGCCGCTGCGCTCCATCTGCTGGTGATCCCCGAGGCTTCTGGTGAGTACCGGATGACCGGAGTTGGGGGCTGAGTAACTATGGTAGCCAGTTCTGAGGGCGGCTGCTGAATGGCCACAATTATCTCACTTGGGCTGTCAAGATGGAGATGTATCTCTGGAGGGAAACCATCTAGGGAGCCGTTTCTGTTCTGCCGGCCCTCCCTTCCGACTCGGCTGCAGCTGCCAGGATGCGGGAGAAAGCCATGTCTTGTATTTTTCTAGCTGTGGAAGACAACCCGCTGGTTTACATCAGAGATTTAAATACTCCCCATGCTTGCTGGGATGCCCTGCGTGCCATGTATTCCGTACGACCACAGGGAGCAAGCTCTCGCTCATGAAGAGGCTTTTTGAAACGAAGCTCAGGCCAGGCGTGTCAATTGAGGAGCATTTGCAGACCAAGGCCAATATTCTTGTTGCTCTGAGTGAGAGGGGGAGAGTTCTGTCAGAAGTTGACAAGGCCTATTGCATCCTGTGTTCCCTTGACCCGAGTTGGGATGTCATAATTGCCACCATGGAGACCGTTCCAGAGCAAACTCTGACCGTGTCCTATATCTCCTCTCGCTTGCTGGAGGAGCAGGAGTGGCGTGCCCAGAGAGGTCCCCTGGAGGCTGCTGCTGTCGAGCCAGAATCCGGGAGGAAACCTGCCAAGGCTGGTGAGTCCAAGCCGGAGGGGCTAGTGAGAGCCAATGCTGCCAGGAGATGCTACAGATGCGGGTCCACTTTTCACCTCAGAAAGGACTGTCCGCTGGACAAGCAAGGAGGGAGAGGTGCCCGAGGCAGAGGCTCGAGAGGTGGTCATGGAAGCCGTCCATGCATTGCATTTGCAACAGACTGTGTGGTCTCTGAGAGATGCCGGGACACTGATGAAGCCCTTTGGCTGCTGGACAGTGGCTGCTCTCAGCATCTTGCAAATTGTAAAGGTCTGTTCAAGTCTTTAAACCAAGCCAGTGTTGCTACTGTTGCCCTGGCTGATGGGACTAAAGCAAAAGCCAAGGGAGCAGGGTCTGCGTATGTTCCTGCTTTAGATATGTATGTTGACAATGTGTTATATGTGCCTTCACTGGATTTCTGCCTGCTCTCTGTTTCAGAGTTAACTCAAAGTGGTTTTGAGGTTTTGTTCACAAAGCATGAGGGCAAGGTTCTGAAAGGAGGGGCTGTTTGTGCTGTGGCAGAGTTAAGTGAAAAACTGTACAAACTCAAGCCCAGATTCCGTGCTTGCAATGTGTTTGATAACAAACCACAACATGATGAATGCATACATTTGTTGCACAGAAGAATGGAGCATGCTAGCTTTCCTGTGTTGAAAAAGTTAGCAGACAGCAAGGGATGTTCTCTGAAATCCTGTGATACTTTTCTTGACTGTGCCATTTGCAAACAGTCAAAATCCTTGCAGCTCCCTGTGCCTAGGTCCAGTTCTCAAGTTCTAGATGCTCCTTTTCAAATTGTACACTGTGATGTGGTAGGGCCCATGTCTCAGCCCAGTATTGGGGGAGCAAGGTATTTTCTGTTGCTGGTGGATGACTACAGCAGATACACGTTCTGTTATTTGCTGAAGCAAAAGTCTGAAGTGTGAATTAAGAACTGGTGTACTTATGTTGAGAGACAATTTGCTTGCCAGGTCAAAGCTTTCCAAACAGATCGGGGTGGAGAGTTCCTGGCTGAGAGTCTGTAACAGTGGTTCAAGAGTAAGGGCATTGTCCACAGAACAACCGCTTCCCATTCCAGTTTCCAAAATGGGATTGCGGAGAGGACTGCTGGTGTGTTGCAGGTCCTCATGCACTCTTTGCTCACTGATGCAGATCTGCCTCTGAAATTTTGGGGAGAGGCAGTTCTGACTGCCAGTTGTATACACAACAGGCTCTGGAGCTCTGTCTTTCAGACCACCCCATATGAGCGTTTGTTTAGCAAGAAGCCTTCTATTTCCCACATGAAGGTCTTTGGCAGTTTTGCCTGGGTTCATAGTCCAAAGAATCAAAGGAGAAAGGGAGAGCCAAAAGCTCAACGCCTGAGATTCTCAGGATACAAACCATACTGTAAAGGGTACAGATTTTACGTGGGAGGAGGCTACTGTGTGGTGTCTAGAAATGCGGCTTTTGAGGAACACGCAAACTGATCACATGTTCATGCTGCTTCTGAAGTCCTCCTTCCTGTCTCCCGTGAGCCTAGCATTCGGCCAACGCAACCTGCCTCCTCAGCTCCTCGTCCCTCGAGGGTTAAATCTGAGCCAAAGCCAGAGCCAGCACAGGAGGAGGGGGCCGCGGGGAGTGAAGCAGTTCAGAGCATGGAGGAGAGAGAAAAAACTCCGAAAAGGTCTTGCAGTTCAGACGATGAGGCAAGTGAGGGAGGTCAGCCCACACAAAGTCCCGGGAGGTCAGAGGGAAAAACAAAGGGGAAGCCTCCGCAGCATTACACTCCCACCTCACACACTGTGCGTGTTTGTTTAGCAAACTGTGAGCCATCTAGTTTTGATGAAATAGAGCAAATGTCTAAGAGTCAAGCAGCGCCATGGTGAGATGCTATGCAGGAAGAGATTAATTCCATTGCACAACACAAAGTGTACACGTTGTGTCAAATCCCCAAAAATGTAACCCCTGTTGATTGCTGCTGGGTCTGTAAGTTGAAGACCACAGCAGATGGGCAAGTTAAGCACAAGGCTCGTCTGGTAGCATGAGGTTTTGCCCAAAACGAGCAGTCTTTTGATGAGGTCTTTGCTCCCACGGTTAAGATGCAATCCATATGTTTGGTATTGGCAATTGCTGCTCAGAGAAATGCTTTGGTCACACACTTTGATATCACAATTGCTTATCTCAATGCTGATTTGCCAGAGGAGATTTACATGTGTCAGCCACCTGGATTTCACCAGGGAGGAGAAGAAATGGTGTGGAAACTTGAAAAATCACTGTATGGGTTGAAACAGTCTGCTCGCTGCTGGAATATGTGTTTAGACAAAGTTTTGCAGGAATGTGGCTTTAAACAGAGCAAAGCTGATCCTTGTGTATATGTCAAAGGTACAGGGAAAAAGCAAGAGATCCTCTTGGTGTATGTTGATGATCTGTGTTTGATTTGTGACATACAACAGCAGGTGCAGGAGTTTGCCCATGATCTAAGCAAGAAATTTCAGATTAAAGATCTGGGACCAATTCAAAATTACCTTGGGATAGCAATACAGAAAACCAAGGGTGGTTATTTGCTGGATCAGAAACAGAAAATTGTGAAACTGTTGGAGAAATGTAACATGACTGATTGTAAAAGTGTAAAAATGCCAATGATCCAAGGATTTAACAAAAACATTGGAGATACCAATCCCACAGTAGCTATAACAGCGCTGAGAAATCACTCACTGTGCTCTCTCTTTCTTTCGTTTCCCCCTTCGCCTGCTTGCTGTTTTGCATTTTCACAGCTCTCTCTCTGTCATGCTGTAAGAGGAGACAGAAGAGCAATGGATTTTACCTAGCTTTCTGACATCCTTATGTTACTTAAGCTGTTTTGCAATAAAGTACAAGTTTAGTTTGGCAACCAAACTTTGGCCTCAACTCTGGACTCTGTTCGTTTTTAATCCTATGTTGGTTTTTAGTGTCTGCCTGTTTTGAAGCCCAGATGTTCTGTGGGTCATGTTGGCATACAGCATGTCCCCTAGAATCCGCCAACAGGGTCAAGCCAAGGCTATGACAAATCCAATCTGTTTTGAATTCTCTCTTCCTAGAGAAGCAGCACCCTTCTATATTCTTGTCCCCCACTGGCTTCCTCTCCCAGTTTATCTCCCTCTACTGCTTTCCCTAAATCCACACCCTTGTAAATATAAGGCAAAGCGTGTTTGAGTTTATCCCAATGACTGTGTTACTGGTGGTAGTGTGTGTAATTGATCCAGATTCAAGAAACACTCTATGGAGACTGCTCTTTACAAAAATATAACAAAATCTTTATTGAATAAACTGATAAGGGAAAAGGTAGTTGACAAATTAAAGGTTACCAAAGATCAACACACTTTTAGCTCTAAACCCAGCAAACACTTCCCCAGCTATTTCACTCTTTTTCACGCTCTCCCTCCACTCTCATCAAAACCCAAATGGATCTCTAACTAAACTCTCTTCAAAATTCTGTTTCAGACTTTTTCAGTTAGACTCACTCCCTCCGCCTAGCCCCTCCCTCTGGCTAGCCTGAGTTCCATATCAACAACAATCACTTTAAATCCTCTTGGTTGCTAGGGCAGCTCTGTTGCTATTCCCCCCCCCCCAGGGTTCATCACAGATGTTTCTTAGAAGTCCACTGTGTAGTTTGCACAGTGATATCAGATAAGTGAATTTGTTGTGTGGATTGTTCTAGGCTCAGGTTGATATTCTGAACGGCAACTAGGAAATGAGAGAATATTTGACAAAGGTAATGATAAGATTGTATTGATGGTTTTTGTCTTCTGCATCACTGTGTGGACAGATCAGTCTTTAATTTGGGTGGAAACTAACCTAAGCCAAGTCCCAGCACAGCAGTAGTGAGGTTGTGACAGAGAAGGGAGCTCCTTACAGGTTGCTTAAGGACTCAGTGTCATAACCCTCTCTCTCTCTTTCAGTTATATTTGGTTTCCCATGACAAATTTGGGAGCTCCACCTCAATTCTGCTTCACTTGCTAAGCAGAAAATGACACCTAACTTGTACAGTGCAGACTTGGGTGGACATAGGGAGGTCAAAAAGAGGAAGCAAAAAGAGAGGAGAAAGAGAGAAAAGATGAACGGATAGAAGAGAGGAAGAAGGGAAAGAGTGAACTGATTATATAGGAAAGGGGATTGTTAAGGGGGATGAGAAAGGGGGCAAGAGAGTGTGGCTCTGTGAGTGTGGTAGCTCTGTCCCACAACTTTTGGTAGTGCCTTCACCCATCACTGGCTCTACCTCTGCAGCTGGCATTCTGTCCCAAAGTGTTTCCTACGAGATGATGTGGTCCTTAGGCTGAAAAATGTTCTGCACATTTGCTGTATTTATTGGTACATAAGCTCATTCAGCCTTCTGTTTTGTCATTATATCCTTGTATCACTTTTTGAAAATTAATACAAAAACTTTTATGCAGATTTGGTGAGCCCATCTGTCTTCATATTTAGTGATCTGAATTTGCAATTAGCAGCGCACTAAGAACATCACATCTTCCTCCAGTTACCCAGGTAGATAAATCATTGCCAAGACATAACTGATCATTTAAGGCTCACTTTTAAGACTAAGGAAGTTGCACTCAAACTCTGAATACGTACAAATTACTATATAGTGACTGGCACCTTGCTAGTGGTACACTAAATGAACCTGTTACTAGTACACTAAATCAAACTCCTGCCTATGTATGTAATTTTTAAAAAATTTTTGGTTGATGTGATGGTTGGTATTACTTCCTTCTTCTACATTGACCACATTCTGCCCCCTCCCCAGACTTATCGTAGAGCTGCTGAACCTTCCCCACCTCCCTGTCCCACAGCCATCTATGTGTAATGGGGACCAAGGCAAAACCAGAGACATATTTGGCCATGTCTCTATAGCCAAACATGGAATTATTATACCATCTTCTGAGATCACCAGAGGATCCAAGTGGTCCTCACCAGATGATGAAATCATTTGGCTTCTGGCTATGGAGACACAACCAGACAATTCCCCAATCTCCCCTTGCTCTCTGCTCTCATTAATGGAATGGCCTTTGGGAAAGATTGCAGCACTTCTGCAGCAAGTCAGTGAATGGCCAGCTGTAGCATAAATCTGCATGCTAAACTGAGCAATATAAGATGTAAGGAATTGTGTGTGTATAGGTGTGTATGTGTGTGTATAGATATGGATATAGATAGATATATAGATATACGTACAGTGGATCCTCCGTACTTTCAGGGCTTCAGTTCCAGGACCCACTACAAATGGCAAAAAATGCAAATGATCGTGTCCCATATTATGGCGGTGGTTGCTGGAAATTTCAGATCTGAAGGTCACAGATGCAGGGGGTCCACTATATTATACAATAGATTGCCAGATATGCACTTGTTTTCCAGATAGGCCTTGGGAACAGTTAGATTCTTCGTAGCATAAAAATAAATTTGCTACCTGCCCACCCTGCCTAAAAAATACTCAAGTGGCTTTTGACATATCACTGATCTTGAAAGCATGAGGTTTCCTTCTCGGACCATTTGGCTTGATTCAGAAGGTAACATGATTATTTTGGCACTTCTGTGTATGGACTGTTGTGAGCAAAGGAAACAAGCATGACAGGAAAATGAGCTTTTTGTGACAAGAAAGTATCTCAGTTACTATAAAAAGATAACTTGTGTGTTTCTTCTAGGTTGCTCCTGACAGAAGATTTATTTCATTGAATTGTAGCACTGCTGAAGTCGGCTTGAAAGTCTGGCAGTAGAGGTGTTGTTTATGCTGAAAAAAGACTGCCATGAGCAATTCTGTTACCGGCCAACTTTTTAAATATAACAACCTTATCATGTAGGAATGGGTTAATCTATCTGTTTTCCTGTGCATAATGTTCACATATTTTGAGCAGAAGCTTAATTCATCATGTTTCACTATCAGTCCATGATTTTGTGCACAAAAATTGTATAGTCATAAACATTTGTAGGTATCTGTGTAAGGAATTTCCCCTGATGGAGGCTTTCTTGCATGCATATTCCCCTTATGTACATATTTTTGTATATCAGGATCCTTAAGTTGTGCACTTTGTGCAAATATTTTGATTAGAGCGCTGGAGTGCAAAATTCAGTGTAATGCCAAAGGACGATTGTTTTCTAGTTGGTGAATTAATTTGGGAAGTGTGGATTAGGACAATTTGCATTAAAATGAGAACAAAACAAATTTCCTTCCCATTCCTATTGTCTCTTCTGTAACTGACGTACTGGAGACCTGAAAATGCAGGGTAGCCATGTTGACCATAAGACAAGTTCAGTAGTTCATAGTGTGGTAATCCCTTTGTTAGGACAGCAAATTTCCTGCCCTAAGCACTGTGCTAGAGCACATCCTTTGCATGTAGAATTTCCCAGGTGTCATCCCTGGTATCTCCAGGTAGGGCTGACAAAGACACATTTCTGAAGCCCAAGAGAGCCACTTCCAGTCAAAATATACCACACCGAGCACAGTGGTGACTCAGCAGTTTCTTATATTCTTCCCTAGTCCCCAGGTTGGACTAAGGTTCAATGGGCTCCATAGATTTCTTTTCTAGACAAAATCAATCAATCAATCAGTCAGATGGGCTGCATATGTATATACAATTTTCTGGTTTCTTGAACCTAAAGTTCTCACATTAAAGATAATATAAACTCTTAACCAAACAGGATTAAATTTATCCTGGCCTCTGAAGAGGTGGTAGAAACCCTAATTTCTTCTTCAACCTTCCCTCCTTCCCTCTGTGTTTGTGTGTATGTACCCATACTTTAGATTGTACACCTTTAGCAGGACCCACTGTTCTTAGCTGTTTTGCTCATAAAGCAGCATGTACATAGATGGTGCAATATAAATAAATGATGGTGATGGTGATGATGTCCAGAATTGAAAGTATTTTCTTCACTTCATCCCGTGAGGCCTGTTTGCTCTGACGTTTCCGGGCCTTCCTTTGAAAGAAGCCCTGATGCAACAGGGCAAATGGAAGAACCCTCCATCAGACACTCAACTGGGCTAATGCATGTGGCATTGCCTATGGAGGCAGCAGCTTTTTCTTCTGAGCAGACGGAAGCAGCCTGCAAATGGCCATCAGCTGTGCTTGCCGTTCGCTCCCTGGATGAGATTGACCTTCACAGCCACGGGTAAACAAAGGGTGGCCTTGAATGCAATCCCCAAGGCTCTTTTTGCTGATTCTTTTGGCCCCAGATGTAAATTTCCACTCCTGGAAGCCTTGGACATGATAATACACCTTTTAAATTATTTAGCGAGAAAGCTGTGCACTTTCCAATCAAAATCTATAATTTTTCTCAAAACCAGAAGTAGACATCTGCCCACTTCTGTTTTCTTCCCCATTTTTGGCAGTCTTCATGGCCCCTAGAAACAGCACATTTTCCCCTCCCTATCCACTACAGTTGCTCACCCCCGATCCAAAGCTATGGTGCCTCGTATACACAAACAATGAATTAGAATCATAGAGTCATAGGCCATTTCTGCACTACACTTTTATAGTGCTGTTTTTCCACTTTCAACATCCTATGGAATCCTGGGGTTTGCAGTTTAGGAAACGGGATTTAGAATTCTCAGCCAGAGAGCTCTTTGGCCTCAGTAAACTACAAACCCCAGAATTCCAAAGGATGTTGAAAGTGGAATAATAGCACGATAACAATGTAGAGCGGAAATGGCCATAGAACTGGAAGAGACCATATCAAGTCCAACCTCCTGCCATGCAGGAATATACAAACCACTCCTGACAGATGGCCATCCAGCCTCTGTTTAAAAACTTCCAAAGAAAGAGACTCCACTATGCTCCAAGGCAGCATGTTACACTGTCAAACTGTTCTTACCATCAGAAAGTTCTTCCTAATGTTTAGATGGAATCTCTTTTCCTGAAGTTTGAAGCCCTTGCTCCATGTCCTAGTAATTACTATATTTCTGATAACTGCTTCATAAATCCTATTATATTTCATCAAATGATGTATTTAGATTCCATAGAACAACATTATATAAAATGTGGTTTGAAAAGAGAGAAGAAGAAGAAACCAAAGATGCTCTGGCAAAGCAGTATTAGACCTGGTAGGCACCTTGGGAACTGGCACTGGGTCTGTTTGCAGTTGCCCCTGTTAATTGCTGCTTTCTGGGTAATCATTTGGAGGTCACCTAGGCTGCAGAACCCTGGATTTTGGTCCCAAGATCCCCTCAATGTGCACTACTGTATTTGATCCCAAAAGGAAGAAAAGACATTTTAAAAAAAAGAACATCTTGTGGAAGGAAAATGATATTAGTTCATCTCATGGGCCTTCAGAATGGCAAGCTCTTCAACAATCTTAAACTGCAGAATTATTATTCATCCCACTGATTAACTGAGGGCTAAATTATAATCTGTGATCAATGATTTCATTAATAACAACAATCAGTGGGTAGAAGCTTTATGTTATCATAAATTTGTTTAAAAATAGCTTTCCAAATGGATTTGCAGTTTCAGTGTTTGAGCTGCAACTGGATTTATCTAATCCTCACCAACTGAGAATATGACTTTTTCCCTAGCATGATTTGATAAATTAGATACAAGTATTCTTCATCAGCACTGTAATCCTTGTGAAATGCTGCCTGGTTCCTGAGGTCATTTTCTTGGCTGCTTCTGTTTGCTATTGTTAAAATTGCAGCTTACAAAGCAGATCAATCCAGTCTTGATCTGTTTTTGTTTTTTCCCATACTTCTTGCTACTCCTGTGTAAGGCCCTTTCCGCACTACAATGTTTATAGTTATCCCACTTTCAACATCCTATGGAATCCTGAGGTTTGCAGTTTAGGGAGGTACATTTAGAATTCTCAACCAGAGAGCTCTTTGGCTTCAGTAAACTACAAACCCCAGAATTTGACAGGATGTTGAAAGTGGAATAATAGCGCTACCACAGTAAAGGGCGGAAATGGCCTAAATATCTTTTCCATTTGCAGTGCGGGGCAGCACACCTCAGTTTCACAACCACAGTCAGCTCAGAGTGCAGTATCAATTCTAACTGCTGCATTTTCTAGTACAATATCCTAAAAAATAAATGACAATGTTTTTAGTCATACCTTGCAGTCATGGTCAAGTTAGATATGAATGAGTTTCCATGCAGAGGAAAATGTGCTGATTTTTTTCTATTTGTTTGAATTGTACTCCATAATTAGTTCATTTATTTTCCCACAAGTTTTAATGGAATCACCAGACAACCTTCTGCTACCTATACCTTCAGTGTTTTCTATGAAGAAAACAAGAAATGTCCAGGTCTGCTGCTATACCTAGAAGGCATCAGACTTACCAGGTGTCAGATAGATAGAATGAAGTGTCATAGGCCCTTTTCACATGGGGGGGGGGAACGGGTGAAAACGCCCCAAAATGGAGCTTACCTGAAACCGGGTAAGTCCGTCGCCATGTGGAGCAGCGTGAGCTCGCTGCTCCACACTCCTCCGGCGTCCCAAATGGCGGCGTCCGGTTGGTGGAGGCTCTCCAGCAACCGGAGAAGCTCGCCAGCTGGAAGCCCGGCCCTGGCAGATCTGCAGGCACGCATTTGCGCGCGCCTGCAAATCCGCGTCGGAGCCGGGTGACGGAGCGGTGCGGGGCTGCGTGCTCCGTGCTTTTTAAAAACCTCGAAAAAGAGGTTTTGAAAAAACACGCAGTGCGGCTAGTTCCGGCCGCTCCTGAGTGGATTCTGGTGTGGAACTACAAAAAGTAGTCCACGCCAGTCCACTCTATGATGTAGAAGACCTCCGTGAGAGGTCGCTCTGCACCATTTCAGAAGCCCGGTATGGAAATGGCCTTAGTTTTACAGGCACCTACATTGATGCATAAATACAGTCTGACTTTTATGAAAACCAAATATAACTTTCTACCATTTATTTGATTGTTCTAATTTTTCCTTTCCTCCTATGACCTTTCTATGAGCTGCCTATACAGATATAAACCTAAATCCAGTGACTGGTCCCAACTAGAGGATGCCACTGAATGAACAAGACTTTTAGAAACAGTGCTTATGTAAGTCCCATCAATTTAAAATCTCTCTCTAGCTGGGACTAACAACTGGATTAAGACCACAGTTCATTTCTTCAATACAAATTTTATTATTTTACTGCAGACATTTATTAAGCACAAAACAATACACCCAATGCAAACCAGTCAAATGAACTGCATTTTTGTTTAATTTTCTTTCATTCAAATTTCCATTTGTTTTTGCAAAAACAAAAACGAATCAGATGGTGATTCAATCATTTTGCTTTCCACTTATTTTACAAAACAATCCCATTGTCTTTCAACATCTAATTTTTGTACTGAATTTTACCTGGAGATAGTGATAGATTTAACAAGCATTCTGCTGCCACATAATAAAAATATGCCAAAACTTTTTTCTTTCCTATTTTGACTTTCTTTAAGATGAACAAAACTTCAGTGTATTATCAAATACACTATTTCATCAAGCATCTCTCACAAGAGAAAGAAAACTGGCGAATCTATGACCCCGTGTTAAAGTGGTAGGGTTTCATTTATGGCATCAGAGATTGAGGGTTTCTGTTGTGTGAAAGTAAAAAGCACATTCTGCTGAACAGAAGAGATCGAAAACAGCATGGGATAACATCTTAGCTTTCTGCTACTGCTCAAAGAAACCATTTAAGGTGAATAAAGCCTCAACGGGATTGAAAATATATAAGGGCTCTCCAGCAAGAAGTACTGTAATAACAAACCCATCCTTGTAAGTGATAACAACTATTCTCCGATGCAGGTACAGCTCCACAAACTAGACAGAAGAAGGGCATTAAATGTCTCTATGAACTATGATGGGGCAAAATAGGGTGGCACAAAGGCTGCCAATTTTAGGGAGTATGCAAATTGCACTAAATAATCTTGCCAAACCATTTCCTTATCCCAGTATTTCAGTTAGGGCTGGGCCAAATCTTCCGGATCAGCCTTTTTTGGAGGGCAGGGTGCAGTGGGGGACAAATTGGTGAGAAGGCTATTTGGAAATAAGTCTACAGGGATGGTACCGGAGTTCAGAGAAGTTTTCACAATGTGTGGGTTTAGCTGGGATGTAACTGTGGGACAAGGATGAGGGTAGTCCCCCTCCAAATAAGAATTCTGCCATCCCAATGAAAGACCCATCTTTGGGCAAATTTTCAGCATTGCAGTAGCAGAAACCTTTAGTTGAGCCATTTAGAAATATACTTTAGTCATCGAAGAAAAGAGGCAGGCAAAGTTACTAAGGGAATGCATTCATAACAAATATGAATCCTACTTGTGAACTATTTTCAGTTCTTCATTCTCTGCATGGCTAGAAATTTAGGGACTGAAGGAAAAACGGATTTAGGGTACATAATTTGTATATGAGGGACAGTGTCCTCATTTTGTACCCCTTCTTGCAGTTACACTTCTGGGTTTAGTATATGTTGTTGCTGTTGTTGTTCTTGTTCTTGTTGTGGGCCTTCAAGCCATTTCGGACTTATGGCAACCCTAAAGGGCACCTATCATGGGGTTTTCTCAGCAGGATTTGTTCAGGATTTGTTTGCCTTCACCTTCTGAGGCTGAGAGAGTGTGACTTGCCCAAGGTCAACTAGTGTGTTTCCATGACCCAATGGGGAATTCACATGCTGTTCTCTAGAATAGTAGTCCAACACCCAAACCACTGTACTGCTCTGACTCGTGTTACCTCAGCTTAGCTTTACTTACAAATAAAAAGCCCAAGGGAGTTTAATCCACTGTCCCTTCTTCCCATAAAAAGGCTTTGCCTTCACTTATAGTCCCGCAGCCAGTACTTGGAAGCTGCAGAGAGCTTTGCTTTTGCCCCAAATGATTTTGGCCTTTTTACTGGAGAAAAAAATAAAGAAGAATAAAAGTTTTGATGTAGTTCGGGTCAAACATAGACAAAGGCAAAGTGACCAGAGCTTCAAATTTCTGAAAATTCATCTCCAAACAGGTGGAAACCCCCTTAACTTGGGGGATGATGAAAAACTTTTTTAAAAAATGGGAGTGGGGATGGGTTTCACCCCTCCAAGGGCTTTATCACATGAGCCTGTTGTCTTACAACTATCACATTGTTTAAGCAGACAGAAACATACTGTTATGGAAACAATTACTTTCAGACCATCTCTGCTATAGCGCCATTTGGTGATGCATGTCCCTGCAATCTTAGGCCATTTCTGCACTAGACTGTTACAGAGCTATTATTCCACTTTCAACATCCTATGGAATCCTGGGGTTTGCAGTTTAGGGAGGGGCCGGCTGGCCCCTCCCTAAACTGCAAACCCCAGGATTCCATAGGATGTTGAAAGTGGAATAATAACACTGTAACAGTCTAGTGCAGAAATGGCCGTAGTCTTCCACACTGCCTTGCTGACTCTCCCTTCTTACCCACGTCTATACTACATAGGGCATGTACACTGTTTATTCTTTCTTTCTTTTTTTTCTTTTTTTTTGCTGCAGTTTCATGATTTTGGTTCCAGTACATATTTCTTTTTTTTTAATTTGTTTGGTTGTAATTGTGTAATTGTAGCATGCTGGTGATTGTCACAGCAGCATAATTGTGCAATTATGGGGGAGAAATGCAAAAATTCTACCAGGGAACAGAGTAAAACCAATGCATTCCTATTTATCATTGATTGATTGTCACAACTGCACAATTTCTATTCCTCAGTACATGTTTCTTTTTTATTTGTTTTGATGTAATTGTGGCATGCTGGTGACCACTTCAGCAACACAATTGCATAGTTATAGCAAAACGACAACAAGAAAAGAAATATGTACCAGGCAACAGAGTAAAAGCAATGTTGTTTCTGTGCACCATGATGTCCTCTTTGGAAGTGAAGTGATTTCAACCTCCCTAGGAAACCACGATCTACCATGTGACTGCCAGAATATCAGAAGTGCAGTAGAGTGAAACCATCGCAAGTAGCTGAACAGTAGCAATATTAGAGCCATTAACAGGTTTTTTCCCCATGAATGAAAAGATGTGATCTCATGGAGGTTGAAATGCAAATCGACATTGCAAGAGTCACAGTGTCATGTGATAAGGAAAGAACAAATATGGAACTATGCTAGTGCAGTTGTGCAACAAACCTATCAGGTAATAAAGTTCCTAGTTTTAAGATATTTCTTTGAGATAAATAAAATTATTCATAAAATTATAAACTTGTAATGATACACCCATTTTTTAAAACTGAAGTTTTTAGTTTATTTTATAACAGCTTCCTTCTACTGCGGTAGGTGTCATAGTGATATAAACACACACATCTCAAAGGTCATATCTGTTTTTCCTTTAGGCATATTAAGATTTAAAGGCTCAAGTAAAGAATAGAGGAAACAGACAAAACTATTTCCTTCCCTCCCATAGCAGAAACCGACTGTGAGAAAGGAAGATTTTCTTTTGAGTTGTGGCATGGAGACCAAAGGTTAACAATAACAACAACAACACTTCTCTCTTTTGCCCGTCCTTCAACTGCTTCCGCCCATACTGGCTGGTATTCTTCGAAAACCCAGGCATATTAAATGCATTCACTCATTTAATGTAATATGTAGGTTGGCCCTCCGACACACACACACACACTGGGGTGAACCACCAGAGAGAAGATTTTCTAGATTTCAAAAAGCAGGTATAATATTGAAGACTTGTGAAGACATAACCTTGCAGACTGGTGGCAGGGGGTGGGGAGGAGGGCAGGCCCGCTTTCTTTTCACAGACTGGAGAGGGTAGATTGTTTTCCCAGCCTCTCCATAGCACCCTGTCCCTCCACCTTTGCATACAACCTTGTTTTCCCCTCTTAAACCTACCACCTTAGTGAGTAAGGGGTAAGCTTCTCTAGTCTTATTCAAAAGGATTTGAAAATCTGTGGTGGCGTGTTTCTATCAAAATAAGAACTGAGAAAAAGTACTCTGCTGAGTCAGAAAATATAAAAATAGAATGTAGTCTTTATTAACATAACAAACAGGGAAAAGGTATTGGGTATTATGAATATATACAGGCAAAATAGAACCTCCAAAATGTGTAGTCAAATTCCTCAGCTCAACTCGGTAGTCAGGAACAAAGCTTTCATACCCACTCAGACTTTTTGTTTCCCCTGCTCAAAGTCCTAATCCCTAAGTGAGGGCCTCACTTTCTGACCCACTCAGAAGTGATTTGGTCTCTCTTTTACCTCTCACTAGGCCTCTAAGAAAACCCAACTCTTAATAGCAACACCCTCCCTTCTTTCTCTCCCTGAAGGATTCTCTTTCAAAAATGCAAGATGTTCCCTTATATAGAGAGCTCCTTCCCAGAAAGCTTAACTGCTCCCATGCACTAATGGGCTGAGTTCCTCTCTTACCCTGAACCCCTTGGGTCCCTTAGCAACCTGTTGCTAAGGCCAGCCTGCTTCTCAGGCTTACCACACTCACAGGCTTTGTCACAACTGACTTTTCTCTTTGCTACATACTGATGTTGGTGGATGAGGTATTGATAGCCTAGAGCAGAACTTCTCAACTGCAGTGGATCAAACGGCTCTTCAAAAGCCAGCAGGCCCATTTTAAAAGCCATTCATATTGGGGAATAAGGGGAAGTGTACTCTTTCCTCTATCAGACTCTTCTTTTTTAAGGGGACATAGAATAGAATAACTGTGTATTTATGTACCTTCAAGTTTTTTGTCAGCTTAAGGCAAGGTTTTCATTGCCAAGGAATGCTCAGAGGTGGTTTGCTATTGTCTTCATCTGAAATACAGCCTACAGCACCTAGGCCATTTCCGCACTAGATTGTTCTAGTGCTATTATTCCACTTTTAACATCCTATGGAATCTTGGGGTTTGCAGTTTAGGGAGGGGCTGGCCAGCCTCTCCCTATACTGCAAACCCCAGGATTCCATAGGATGTTGAAAGTGGAATAATAGCACTAGAACAGTCTAGTGCGGAAATGGCCCTAGTGGTACCTTATCCAGCTACTAACCAGTCCTAACCTTGCTTAGCTTCTTCAATTAGGTTAGTACAATAATTACAGTACAGAAAAATCAGGTGTGTTACCAGAATCAAAAGGTGTGTTTCTGCAAGCGAAGATGGCAATCTGTTTCTCTCCTACCCTAGATACTCATAGTCTAGAAAACCCTTTGTACCAAGTTTTTGGCACTGTACAGGTCAACCGGAGGGTAGGATTCCCGGTGTTGCTCTGACTGTAGCATTAGATTTTTCTATTGGAAAGCAATAGATGGTGTTCAATACTCGGAACAACAGATTTCAAAAGAATGTACCCCTTATTCTCTATTTTCTATGGGTTGAAATCTATCTATAGTATCTGAAGATGTAGGCTGATATCCTGCTCTGTAGTTATGAGATTGCAAATTGAATTTACAATATTGTAACTGCTGCAGGTTCACGTTACAGCTGTTAATGACTAACTGTGGCAAAGAGACAAGAGACCTGATGGGGTCTTTCCAACTGCTTCCCCTTGATGGGCCCTGAGAGTGTTGTGGCTGCCATTTCACAGCACCCCAATCTGCAATGCCTCAGAAACTCTTCAGCTGAGTGTTGCCATTCTGATAAGGTAGGTTTTGAGAAAGTGTCATCATCTGACATAATTAAGATAACAGTGTTTCCTCATAATTATGATAACTAGTGTTTCCTAGTTATGTCTGACATTGTTGGATAGTGGTCCTAGCTATCTATTTAGAAATACAGTCAGCCCTCAATATTTGCAAATTTAACTTCCATGAATTTGATTATTGACAGATTATTTGTTGCCACCTCCGCTGCTGTCCTGCATCATTTTTAAAAGGGACTGGAAGCTTCATGAGACTGAGACTGTGAATACATAGCAAGGCTTGTAAGTCCCTGTTAAAAATGGTGCGGGGCAACAATAGAGGCAGCTGCTGAGGGAGGCAAGTGAGGGCGAGCTAGACAGGAGGCTTGGGGGGACTGCTGAGATGGCAGTGGCACACAAAGCCTGCCCCCTCATCTTCTCCCTCCTGCTGCTGTGAGCCATGTGACTCTGTGCCACCTGGGCAATGCCAATGATGCCCTGGCTGGGGTGTGCAAGACTGAGGCAGTGTCAGTGTCTCCAGGGAACGTGCTCAGGAGGGGCTGTGGGATGAGGAGGAGGTGACAGCAGAACCCTGGCCCTCTGCCAGTACCTTCACGGGGGCACTTCTGCCCGGAGACACTGCTTGTACACAGGAGGGAGAATCAGAGAATCATAGAATTATAGAGTTGGAAGAAACCACAAGGGCCATCCAGTGCAACCCGCTGGCATGCAGGAATGCACCATCAAAGCATTCCGGACAGATGACCATCCAGCCTCTGTTTAAAAACTTCCAAAGAAGGACACTCCACCATACTCCGAGGCAGCATATTCCGCTGTCAAACTGTTCTTACCATCAGGAAGTTATTCCTAATGTTTAGATGGAATCTCTTTTCCTTAAGTTTGAAGCCATTGGTCCATGTCCTAGTCTCTGGAGCAGCAGAAAACAAGCTTGCTCCATCCTCCATATGGCATCCCCTGAAATATTTAAACATAGTTATCACATCTTCTCTTAGCCTTCTCTTCTCCAGACTAAACATACCCAGCCGTCTATGCCACACCTCATAGGATATGGTTTCCAAGACTTCTACCGTTTTGGTTGCCCTCCTCTGGACACATTCCAGCTTGTCAATATCCTTCTTGAATTGTGGTGCTCAGAACTGGACACAGTGTTCCAGGTGGGGTCTGACCAAAGTACAAGAATAGATCATAGTGGCACCAGCAGCCAGACTCAGGCTTGTCTTTACAAAGCAGAGACCTCAGAAGAGCAATGGCAGCAGCCTCTGTGGCCTCGTTAGCAGATAAGTTCGACGAGGGTGGGTGGAGGAGGCGGGTGAAGGCTGGTGGAGGGAGGCAGGAAAGGGTGGTCCTTTTCACTCAGTGGCACACCAGTCCCACAGAAAGGGGAAGAACAGCAGGCCTGGCAGGGAAAGAGCCATTTCCTTAGCTAAGAACCAACGTCTCTCCAGTCCTCTCCCTCCCTTCTGGCTCCTGTCGGCGGGCCTGGCCCAAGCTTGCGAGCAGGCAAGAGAGGAAGAAAGACCAGCACGTGTATTAAATATGGTTTGGCCGGGGGGGCGGGGAGGGATGTTAAGATAGTCATGGTTTTTACACTTTCACAGAGATCCTGTGTCCCAAACCCCTGTGAAAGTTGAGGGCTCACTGTAGTGGCAAAATAATATTTAACATCAATATTTAAGAGCTATTGTCATATAGACTCTTTGTACATTTTTCTGTTTATATGAGGCATTCATCTTGGGCCATTTCCACACTAGACTGTTATAGCGCTATGATTCCGCTTTCAACATCCTATGGAATCCTGGGGTTTGCAGTTTAGGGAGGATCTAGGTGGCCCCTCCCAAAACTGCAAACCCCAGGATTCCATAGGATGTTGAAAGTGGAATCATAGCGCTGTAATAGTCTAGTGCTGAAATGGCCCTAGTGTTTGTACTTTTACATATGGGAATGAATTAGTTTTCGTTAGAATGGAATTTATTATGTCTTAGGAGGAGGGAAGGAAGGAAATCAGACCAAGTGTGTGTGTGTGTGTCTGTGTGTGTGTAGCAATTATGATGCTCTAGAATGCTGTCTGCATGTGGGACATTGCACTTGTTTTGTGGCAAACCCAGCAATGTGGGCCCTTTCCTCACCAGGCAATTAGAACGGGGCAGTGCGTCATCTCACGGAGGTCACCTGCACCTTGGAGAGGACTAGGAGTGGACTGCTTACCGGAGATCCGCACCTCAGTCCGCTCCAAAACAACCCCAAGTGGTCCTCCAGTGTGTTTTCTAAAGACTGCAAAAAACAGGTCTTTATTTTCCTGGAATGCGTCATTGCGTTCCTGCTCCCTTGTGCAGATTTGCAGGCTCGCACCAATGCAAGCCTGCGATCTGCGGAGGGCGGGCTTTAGGCGTGGCGAGCTTCAGCAGTTGGTCGGGACCCACGACCAACCGAAAGCCTCCATTCTGGAAGCCAGAACCGCCATTTTGGAAGCTGGATGCCACCATTTTGGAAGCCGGAAGCTGCCATTTTGGAAGCTGGAAGCCGCCATTTTGGAAGCTGGAGCAGTGTGGATCTACAGACCTCGCACTGCTCTGATTCGCCCTGGAGGAGGGGCGAAAAGGAGGAGCCCTGCGGAAGGGCTTCAGGGACAGTCCGCGTTGCTTCGGACCCCAGAAGAAGCGGTAGGTAACGGCACGGAACGATTCCCTCGCCTCGTGCGGAAAGGGCCGTACTCTTTGTCCCTATTTGTTCAGCCTCATTTCCCAACAATATCTGTAGATTTTTCATGCTGCAATAAACTCAATTTAAACTAAAACAAGTTGATGTTATGCCATTTGTTGGCATGCTTTTTTCCAGCAGCAAAACATCACTTTTGGTGCGTGTGTGATGTTGTGGGCAGAGAAAATGGTGGATGTCTCCCTCCTTTACTAACCCCTTCTCTGCTTTCTCTTCCATGCAGTAATATGATTTCTGGTAGCCTAACAGGAACATTCTCTCACAAGGTGATGACATAGCAGCATAGTGACTTCTGGAAAAGAGGCATGGTGACCTCCACACGAGTCATGGTTCACTTCCACTGCAGATGCAGTACACTTAAAACAGGGATGCAAAATGAAATGAAAACCCATTGCATTCATTGACTATAATGGGACATGATGCTCAAGGTTAAGTTGGAGGAATTGGATATGCTCTTTAATACAACAGTTTTCATTTCCAACTGCTGTTGGAACTGAGAAGGAGGGATGGCTGAGGAACTTTGCATTGTCATAACAAGGTGGCCTCAGGCAGTAGGTATCTCCATTTATAGACCTCCAGTCAAATGACCTCACAACAACTCTTTCTGGGAATACAAGATTGTTCCCTTAGTGCAGAAGCAATTCTTTCTGAAAATAATCAGACTAGGGGTCCTTCACCTTATAGAAATAAACAGCATGGAAAATATCACAGGCCCTCGATTACAATGATTTTCCGTTGTTATTCTATTAAATATGGGCTGGCACATACACCAGAATGCTGGAATTTTTTTTCTTAATTGTTGCAAAGGAAGTAATTCAAGACCTCAATGGTGGATCGATCTCCACTGTCTCAAAACTCACCTGTCTCTTGCATGTACACCCCACCATGATCATTTAGTGGCCAATGGAGAGCAGAGTAGTGGTAGAGGAGAGCCCAGCTATGTCCTTGTAGCTGGATGCGTGATGATTTCATCCTCCTCTAGGATCTCTGGAAGTTTCTGAGGGTCCCATCATCACTCTCTGTGTGGCTACAGGGATATAGCTAGGCACTCCTCTGCTACCAGTAGCTATCCATGTATCACTTGTGGAAGCCCCACAAGTGATACATGAATCCTGTGGGAGATGAGACAGGACATAGTTCCACCTGGGAGAAACTTTATGCTATATCCCCCTTTGTAGGATCTTGGCCGACACTTTTTTAAAAATATCATTTACATTTAAGAAACAAAGCATGAAGGGTGAAAAGGAAAGCAGTGCATTTCTCACATGACTTTAAATGGTTGGAGTTGTAAGCTGTAAGGCTCTTAGGGAGGAATTCTGGGATTGTAGATTATTGTCCTACCTTTCCCCCAGCCCTGGCATACAAACATTAAAAGAGAATAAAATAATAATAATAATAATAATAATAATAATAATAATAATAATAATAATAATACACATTTTTATTTCTTACTCGCCTCTCTCTGAGACTTGAGATACAGATCAGAGACAACATAAGAAAGAACATGCAAGCTAAAATATCAGTAGAATTAAAATCATGTCTATCAAAAAGAAATAAAAGCTATAGGATACATTACAAAAAGAAATAAAAACTATAGGATACATTAGCCAGCCCCAAGAATGACAGTGTGTGTGAGGGTTGGCAGCGGTGAGTGGTGTGGGGCTGATTGAAAATACCAGTTACCCTTCTTTTGAGATACACCACTATTTCTCATATTTTCTAGGTTCTACTTCTGTGTAAATCAGCTGTCCAATGGACTTTTTCTGTTCCTGACTCCAACTATATGTACGTGTATGGGTACATCCATGTGTGTGTGTGTGTGTGTGTGTGTGTGTGTGTATGTGAGAATTATGTGCCCATTGAAGGAACAAGAATCCTTGCTACCTGATATGTGAGGGGAGGAAAGTGAGGAGAGAGATCATCTTTCTGCTTTCAGCCTCAGTCTAGTCTTTAAAAGAAGCAGTGGAAGTGAGTGGAAGACACAGCTCATATAAACATTTAACTTCAGGTGCCCACATGCCCAAAGCCAGCACTAATAGCTTGAAATATATTCATGCACTTGAGTCAGCACAGCTCTGACTAGCTGCAATACCTACAATTTCATTCCTGTAGGCTCTGTCTTCAAATAGAAGCCATGGAAGTGAGGAACAAGAGAATGGTATCTTTTTTCTCTTTTTGTTCACTTGAAGGAAACAGAGCTCTGGGCATAATGCCTGCATGGCTATTGCTACATAAGAGAAATATATTTATTTCCATTATCATGTAACATATCTTTGTAGTCAGCTGTGTGTTGATTAGCTGATGGCCTAAAACTTCTGATATACAAAGGGTTTATTAGCAACCCACCCATTTCTGCATTTATAAGATCTATCCTTCAGAGAACCAATAGATAACAGCTAGGGAAAGATAATTTTCTGGTGGCAGAAGACTACAGCTTCCCAAATCCCACAACCAGCTTGGCCACTAGCCAATTCTGGTTGTAAGATTTGATTTGATTTGATTTGATTTGATTTGATTAAAAAATCCTTTCCCAAGCTCTGGATCTAAACCAGACTTTCCCAACTTGCTACCCTCCATATATATTGAACTACAACTCCATTCTGTGATTCCTAGTTCCTGATATTTGTAATCTCACACATCTAGAGAGTACCAGGTTGGGGACGTTTGACTAAGATGTAACAATCACTTTCCAAGTACTACATCAAACCAAAGCTGTACCTAGCCCTGCATTTGTGTCTGTCGTGGGAATGATAGCATTTTTTTTATCTAGACATGGAAATAAAATGATAAGAAAAAATGGAATAGCTGCTGAAAATTTTAGCCTCCTCATCTGTAGTCCAGTTTATCTTATGTTCTGAACATTTAATTGAACTTGCCAATAGTAACGAACAATACAGAACAAAAGTGGAAAAGATATAATGTATTGACATTGGGCATAAGGTAAATTTTAGGGAAATTTAGGGAGAAATCAGCAAGAATCTGTTGTTTTCTGTAGCAACAGCTTCATGTTTCTTATAATCTAAATCTCTGCCCTGAGAGATCTTTTACTTGTGCATCAAGATAGAGGGTGCCATTGCACCCATGGTCTTCTTGTGGGATCCCCATAGGCATCTGGCTGTGAAACAGCATGGTTCCTTATCCTTATGTCTTTAGACTGAGGGACTGAGAGTCTTTTGCCATTTGTCAGCCAATCTATATTCTGTCTGGGGTTGCATTATCACCTTTTGGCCAACTAAGTGCCCCATTTGTGATGGTGGTTATACCAGACAGCTCTAGTTAACACCAACACTTCACTTCAGCATTCTTAAGTATTGGAATAGGAGGATATTTATATTGGAGAATGAGCAGACTTTTTGGTTGTTTAACATATGCAATCATAGGTCTACAAACATACATAATCTTCTTTGAGAAAAGAACACAGACATGTCAAAGTCTGGGCACATTACTTTTATACCATTGTTTTACATTATTGGTAAGGCATCATACATTACATTACAATATATGGCAAATCAGCTGTTATACTCTCATAAGAACTGAACTTCTATCTCTCTGAATCTTTAACAGGTTTCTTAATAGTCAACACATAGAGGAATATTACCATAGCTTAGCCATTTTTCCATTAAGAAATACTACATCATCTGTTGAAGAACCATACATTTCTACACAGGCATCTGTGAACACACAGGCTTTCAAAGGTTTATGTCCTCAATCATTGCTAGATCTTGTTATATCTAGCAGCATCCATTACTTAGTTAGAAACACCTATAACAGGTATCCAGTACTATAATAATGGGAAAGATATCAATTTTAGCATGGCCTAGGTGTTTCTTTTAGCAGTAATATTTATTTGCACCAGCAAGTCTGAGCAGTTTGTCATTTATCAGGAATAGCATGACTTAGAGGCTATGCTGCAGCCTTCTCTTCATTCAGAGAGAGTGGCAAAGCAGTCTGATTTCTCTCTTTTCTTGGCTTCTTCTATTCTGTCCCTAGTCTCCACCCAGCCTATCAGCTGTCCTATCTGATCCAATGAGATAAGAGATCTGTAATGGTTCTCTATTTATGTCATCCAGTCAAAACAGAGAACTTAGATATGATGTTATTCTGGGGACGTCTGGGGTCTCTGGCTGCATTCTATCCTTATTGCATCAGACGTTGCACCTGCTAAGAGGTTATAATTGGTCAAGTCTGCTCCTATCTCAATGCTAATGGTTATGCTGGCATTCTCATCTCTTTGTTTATAATGGAGTAGATGTTCTGTCCAGAATTAGCATTATCTCTTTGTTCCCAGTAGCACACACACGTATTCTAATATACATACTTTTCTGCATTATATATTATACTCTATAAGTTATACTCAATAAGTTTAACTTTGTAATTTATATGTATATTTCCAGGCCTCAAAGTTGGCAACCAAATCAGACAGATCTGTAAAAGCTATAGTGGGAACCAGCTTGGATAGGCCTTTGGTATAATCTAGTTTAGGTATTTTTATATTTGTATTTAATAGCCATCGCCACAGCTCCGGACAGAAGACACTGGGCTCTTACAAACTGATGTAAAGAAGTATGGGTTCTTGTAAAATAGATCTTTGTGTTTTTCTGGGATTTACCAGTTGTTGTCTCCTCCACAGCCAGTCTTTCCATTCTTTTGGGAGTCTATCTGGAACAATTTCTTGAGTCTGTGCTATGGCTATTCCAAAGTTGTTGTTTTTTTTCTTAAAACTATTGAATGTGGTTTGCAGCCATGGTCTTATAGCCTGAAAGGCAAGTGTTCTCCTCTTTCCACTTTATTTAAAAAAAAAAAAGTGCTAAAGTGCAAAAAACAGTTCCATTTTCCTAATGTGCTAATTCACTATAATTCTAAGAAAAAATTGAAAACAGAAAATAAAGGAGTAGAAAAGAATGAGATCTTTTTGTTCTAATCTGTTTCTGAAATAAAAGGAAATCTATTTGAGAGTGGGAATAAAATGGTGCTAAGAATTGCCAGAAAAGAGTCTGGGTCAACAAAAATGTCATTTGGATATTCTAAAAACAAACAAACAAAAACAAAAGCAACGAATACTTAAGCCTCCCAACACATTGGCCCTGTCTGGATTTCTATACTTGCTTTGTTCTTGATTTGTGCCTCCTTGCTTCAAGCAGTAATAATTACTGCAGTAAGCAGTAATAATTTTCTGTCATGGATTCCATTTATAAGTATTGGATGGCTACTTCCATGGCCTTTGTGAAATTTTATAGCATTCTGAGTAATCTTATGGGGCTATATGTATAATGAGCAAGTGAATATTCCATTCAAAAGCCAATCAGAACTCCACTGCAGTGGACTGTAAAAGACTGTGCCTGAGCTCCAATAGACTAGCTTGCAAAGTAGCATCTAGTGAAGGAGTGGCAACTGTTGGCAGCTAATTTTACTGTCCCCATCCAAGACCCAGGAAAGTCATACTTCCCACCACAAGCAAGAGTTCAGAGAAATCACACAAAACTATTGTGACGGATCTCCTCTCCAAGCTGGTCCCACAGTTCTAACCCTTTGGCTCCTATCACTTATTTTGTCCGCTTTTCTTCCTAATTCCTCCCTGAGTTAGGTACTTGGGCCTCAAAGTGATCCCTTTGTGGCTGGGTTATTCTGTGGGTTCACTGTGGTAAACGTGACCAGACTGTCTATCAAACTTTAGAGGAACAGTCAAAGACATCAGTAGAGAATGAGGATGGAGGGAGAGAGAATGAGCATTCTTGTCATAATTTAGAACTATTTTTTAACGATTTACTGTATATGTTTTATGTAATACTAAATATAAAATTAATAAAGAAACCTAAAAAAAAAGAACAAATAAGCAGAATTTTTATATGATACACTTAGGCCCTTTTCTCACCTTACCTTTTCGCAGCGCTGGGGTGCGGGGATCGCGCGAGCAGCCTCTTGCGAGAGGCTCTCGCGTCCCTGCTGCTTCACTTCTGCAGCTGCTGCCTGCTGGCCAGCAGGCAGCGGGAGGGCTCCTCCTCTTCTTTCCGCAGCGCAGCCTGGGATTTTCCGAGGCTGCACTGGGTCAGGAAGCGTGAGCGCTGCAGCTCTGGAGGCTCCACATGCACGGTAAGTGTGTGCGGGGCCCTGGAGCAATGCACGATCGCGCACCATTTTCGGCTAGAAGCCGAAAATTAAATAGTGTGCAATTGGTGCCTGCTGGCCCCGGCAGCGCTGCACAATTGTGGGGACGTCATGTGGATGGCTCCTCGCAATTGTGCGATGCTCCAGAGGCCCTTTTGCATGGCGTATGCCATGCGAAAAGGGCCTTAGATCTAACACAGTAACCCCTGAACTATTTCATCATTCACTGCTCTCCGATCTTATTCAGTTCTTTCCCTGGCTGAATGTCCTATATCTGTTACAGCTTTTCCCTATCTCTAGGCCATCTTTCCCCATCTGCCTTCTGTCAGAGACAAGCCTCAGTTTTGTATCATTTCCCCCCTGTAGGCTCCACTTCACAGCATTCCCTGAGCTGTGATTGGTTGGCAGTAGCTGGGCTTGCCCAGATCCTCCCTTCACAAGTATATTCCTGTGTACACCAAACACACATGAAGACAGAGTGGAGCTGCACCCATTGACACTGCTTCCAAAACAGAGCTCAGCAAAGTGACTTTCTCCAACAACTCTCAGAATCCTCCAGTCAGTATGGCTGGTGCCCATGCTAGCTGAAGGATTCTGGTAGTAGTAGTCCACAAAAGTAACTTACCCAAGCTCTAGCACAAGGGCACTGTGGTAAATTCAAAATGGCAGCTAGCCTGACTGTAGCCTGGTTGCCAGCCCTAGGCTGAAAAATGCTAACACCAGCTAACACCAGTTCAACATCACTATCATGCTGTGCTTTGTTGTTGTTATGTGATGATAAGCCAGCTTTGAGTTACAAGTGATCCTGTGAACGAGAAACCTCCAGCAGCCCTGCTTGGGGCTTGAAAATTCAAGGTGGTGGCTCATGTCATGCCCTGTTTTCAGGACCTAAACATAGACTCTGACTCAGAGACTGAAACAGTGAAAACAGTACCACCCACCCCAGAGACAGAACAGGGGGCAGTGCCAGCTCCAGCAGAGAGCCCTGCCCCTTCTGACACAGAAGATAACTCACCTATACCCACCTTTACCAAACGTAGACATCAAAAGGAAAGTGTACGCAGATCTCAATGAATTTATAACAAACAGCAGTTAATTAGGCACCAGCTGCCTCAATCTGTGAAGCTATAAACACTCAGCCACCCCCCTTCAGAACTTGTCAGTGATTGACTGACCATTTCTCCTGCCATGTCTCTGACCTCTGACTTAGAATTTTATTGACTGTGCTTGATTTATGGATATTGCTGGGAATGTTGCTATGCTTCGTGTTTGTTTCGCGTCTGTTTTCCTACTAGATCAAAATAAGGAATCACATTTTGGAACTGTTGCTTGCTGCGAGCCCTTATCAGCTATTCATTGGTTGACTGCCCAGACTAAGAATGGACAGTTTTCTTGGTTGAGTCATGCTACATTATGCTGGGTAGGGCTTTAGTCCAAAACAGCAGCATTTCTGAACTCTCTTCACCCTTGTGATAATTCCAAACCAAGGCCATTTCCATACAACATTGCTGTCCCACAATGGGGACGTATTGCTGCCAGTCCACAAGTTGTGCTTTCACATGACATCATCACAGTCCCGCTGCCGGGGCATCTCCACCCGTCGCAATTGCGGGATACTCCATTACCAGAAAAAATCCTATAATGACCCTCAATCACGCATTGCTCCCATCAGTGGTGCCTGTATGGAAATGGCAGAAGTGTCATCTATGCACTTCCTTCCCTAGTGCAACACAGGAAGTGGCTGGCAGCACTATGGAAGGAAAGAGCATGGTCCTTGTACTACCCTTCCACAGGCAGCTGGCTGGGTGCAGAGGGGAGCATTCAGATCGCATTCCCACCCAGGCAGTGGCACTGCCAGGATCGTGACGAGACAGCGACAGAAAACAGTAAGACGTGGAAAGGGCCCAAATTTTTCCCCCTCACAGGGATTCATCAGTAGTGTATTCTCTCAAGTGAATACATTTTGTAGCAAAGAAAGGACCACAAGAAGGAAAAAAGGATTATGTAACTCATTACTTTGGGTTCTGGAGGACCTTAGACATGCTTAGTGAAGAATTTAATTTAGGAGGGGGGATTTCCATACAGAATAACATAAATTTAAAAATCATTAGGCTTTTACTAATTAATAAGGTAAAAGATTTTCTTTATCTTTCCCCTGCATTAATGCAGCAGTATCTCATTTAGCAAGCTGTGCATCCCTAGCTTTAAACCATTACTGTGCAGAAATATCATGGGATAATTCAGAGGAGAGACATTTATATGACCTGATGCAATCCCCTCAAAGCAATAAACCACCTGGCAAATGATACCAGAATGAAACTGACCACCATTTTGGAAGGGGTAGCACAACAGAAGCTTTCAAGGTGGCATGATATATTATGAGCCATCTGCTTTAAAAAAAGTTAATTGCTACTGAACAAAAATTACAGTTCCGCAAATTGGCTGTTGCAAAA
Organism: Cyclura pinguis; assembly: GCA_030412105.1. Taxonomy (NCBI): domain Eukaryota; kingdom Metazoa; phylum Chordata; class Lepidosauria; order Squamata; family Iguanidae; genus Cyclura; species Cyclura pinguis. The sequence continues at coordinate 345,600,255 of CM059599.1, forward strand.
GTATCCAGTAATTATTCACATGGAGTTAGACTGAAGTTTAGTTGGGAATGACTGTTACAAAGTTTTCATTGGGTATGTGGCGTGACTCCATTTTATTGAAGCCTTGAGAAAATGAGTAATTTAAAATTGCTGTTAAATTTTTCAAAAATTTACATTACTGTAAAATTGCAGAGGCAAAGACTGTGTGGAGTACTAACTACTACCCCCCCACACACACACATCAAAAGCTTAATCAGCCCAAATGCTTCTAAAATCATGGAAAGGAATCCCAGACAGGGAGTTCAGATGAGGCCCCAGCCCACATGTATTGAACAGATACAAAGCACAGAGCCTTGTGAGCTAGCACTGGCCCATGACTGACACATCACCTAATATATAAAAGTCAGAGTTTGTGAGTTTGTCTGTGTCAGGCAGGCAAAGACCTCATATGATTGGCTGTGTCAGATGAGAAGATCTCATAAGATTGGCTGCCTGTGAAGATTCTATGGAATCTTAGGGGTGGCAGTTCAGGGAGGGGCCTTTAGAATTCTCAGCCAGAGAACTCTGAGTAGGCTGGTTGCTATGGAGACAAGCCCTAGCAGCAAGTCCCCTCATGAACCCAACCTCTATATGTTAATAACTCTGAATACAGATTGAATTGGGGAATATGAGGAAAAGTTACACATACTGGACAACACAGTTTGGGGAATTAGAGACACAGGATCCCAAATGTGTGTATTTCAACCGCATCTAATTCCTAAGGTAAGGTAAGGTAATTCCTAAGGTATTTCTAACAAGTGTTACCTATGAAAAAATAAAATCCTGGGCAACACCAGGTAAATACACTAGTTATAATATAAGAATATTTGCTAACTATACTAGCAGTATACACTGGGCTAGGACAGTGATGCTATAGATACAAAATGGGAGTCACTATTATAGATGCTCATACTAAAATTACTATGCTTTCAGTGGCAGTATAGTGTAGTGATTTGAGCATCAGACTATGACCCAGGAGACCAGAGTTCAGTTCCCTGCTCAGCTGTGGAAACCCACTGGGTGACCTTAGGCACATCACACACTCTCAGCCCCAGAAAACCATGTGATAGGTTCACCTTAGAGTCACATATGCTAAACCCAGGGGTGTAACTGCAGGAAGAGGGGTGCAAAATGAAGGCACTGTTCCTTAAGTATGAATTCTGTCCCCCAGATGAATTGTTTATCCAGTTCACAAGAACCACTTACCCTGTCTACTCTTCTGGTGCTCCTTTGGAGCAAAAATGCATTTCTCTTGTGCTTTTCCCCAAAGCAACACCAAGACCCTTACTTTCCAGGCACTACTTTGGGGGAAGGAAAGGGCAAAAGAAATACCATTTCCCCAAAGGGCACCAAGAGAGTAGAGAGAGGACTAGTACTCTCTCAGAGTGCTCCTTCTAGAAAATAGTACTCTCTCCATTGCTCCTTCAGAGGGAAACGGCATTTGTTTCACACTTTCCCCCACAGCAGCACCGAAACACTTATTTTCTAGGCTCTCCTTGGGGGAGAGGGCCAAAGAAATTATTCTTTAAACCTGCCTCCCATTCATAACCTTCCTTCAGGAAATTCCGATTTATTCTACTCTCTTGGCACTTGAAGGATGTCAGCATGCTACTCTTTTCACGCATATCGCTTTTGGGGATTTGGGTGTGCAGAAAAGCAATTAATAAATATTATAAATAAATGTTTATGCTCCCCTGATATGAGTTGGGAGCTCCGATTTTCCAGGGTCTCTCCTGGAATTGATGAGAGATACATACATACAGTTATCCATAAGTTTTGTACTGGCTGTCAGCTAAATGTATGGATGTAGGGAAGACCAATAGTATATGCAATCCCCACTCTCCATTTTCAGTATAATGTATAATGATTGCATTTTGCAGTAGGCCTGTACACTGTGTTGTAACTGACATTTTTTACAAGAAAAACTGCCTGCAAATGTCTCATTTTTCTCATGGGAAATCAGAATCACTGGAAGGATGGATATGTCCTTCAGGACCAAGCCTGTAAGACAGGAAATGCATCTTTGTTGAAGGAAATAATGACTTCTGGCTGTTGTCTGTATGTCATTGATGACTTGAAGTTTAAGGGCAGCTTCACAGATTTCAAGACTGGTAACTCAAGATTTTCTTTGCAGGTCATCAAACAGGTATTATAAAGCTTCTGGAAAATAAAACAATGTTCTTATTTCACATATGGGACATTCAGGCCCTTTCTGCATGATGACGGCATCTCAGCATGGGGACGTGAGAGGCACAGGACCACAATGATGCTACCACATGATGTTGCTGTGGTCCCATCCTTCTCCCATCACCAGCCAGCATGATTGTGGGCTATATCATTGACAGAAAAACTCCATCAATGAGCCCCAGTCACATGAGCCTTCCACTGCAGTCAGCTATACAGAAGAACTGGAAGAGTGATCTACGTGCTTCCTCCCCCACTGCAGTATGGAAAGAAGGCTGGCTGCAGTCCAGAAGGATGGAGCGTGTCCCCCTTGCCCCCTTCCACAGGCAGCTGGTCATGTGTGGATAGGGGTGTTGGGAGCACACTCTCATCCTGGCAGTGGTGCTGGCGGGATTATGACAAGATAACGCAGGAGAGTGTTGTCATGTGGAAAAGGCCTCAGAAGCATGAGAAGCAAATTATTTGAGAAACAAATCGAGAAAGCAGCATTACAAGAAGGACTTTCCCAGAGTTTGGAAAACCTACGCTTGGGGTGACAATTACTATAGAAACCATGCTGACTCCACTTTTCCTGGCTCTGGACTCTTGAACTGGGCACTCAGAGTTCTAAAATAAAAAAATTGAACACTACTATACTACTGCTGTCAGTGTGTTTATTTTACATGACAAATCTGGCATCCTGGGTCACATTCACACTATGAGATTATAGCACAGTGATTCCACTTTAATGGTCATGGTTCAATCCTATGGAATCCTGGAATTTGGAGTTTAGGGGGAGGTGTTTGAAATTCTCAGCCAAAAAGGCGGAGTGCCTCACCAAACTTCAAACTTCAGATGTTTCCAGGGCAGTTAAGATGGAGTATAGCATTATAACTGTATTGCACGAATGGGTGCCAAGTAAATGCTTAAGATTCTATCTAAAATGCCTCATTTTGCTCATTTTATTACATTGGCTTCTAGTACAGTAGCTGTGTGAACTTGTAACACCCATACAATCTTGCCAAAATCACCAGGTATCCCACACCTTTTCCAGTCTTAACACCCCACACATTTGGATTGACAACTGACTGATTCAGCCTGAGCCAATTTTTGTTTACTACCTCTCAGCCCTACTTTAAATAGTAATCTTTATTGTAGAAGCTCAGGCAATTTGAAACATGTGTATGTATAATGGATATGAGAAAGTAAAATGCAGTTGGCTCCTCTAAAAGCTGATGGCATGGAAATAATTAACTTAGAATAATAATACACACAGAAAACCTGCGAATTTAAGATGTGTTTCCTGTTTCACAGCAGTAGAGAAAGCAGGTTGTAGAGTTATTCAGTATTCTTTGCTCCATAGAGATTGGTATGATCCCAGTGACTTGGGTAGCCATGCCACTGGGAGGATTAATATTACACATGACAGCCCATGTGCAAAGTCTGGAGTATTACAAATTCAAGTGATTAGTTACAGTCAGTGTGCAACTAGTTATACTGAGTGGATATTCTGGGAACTGCAGTCCAAAAACTTTTTTTTTTTTTTTTGCTTGTTTGTTCTGGACATACCTTTCATGATTGATCTCTGAGGCCTCCAGAAGGTGCTTCCATGTAGGTTTGCCAGATCTCATGTCCTGGCCTCTCTTCTCCAGATGGGGAGGAGGAATCTTGGGGCAAAAGAACTGCTTTGCAAAGTGTATCTGTGTGCATATGTTTTCCTCATTTGGGATACATGGTGTCTTTGATTTGAATGGCATACTCTGAACAACTGTGCTTAATGCTTAATGTGCCATGGTTACAAAGAGCCAATGTGTACAACATCAACTTTGTAGCATCACCAGGACTCACCCCAGGACAATACAAGTCCTTTATTCTCAGGTTTTGGCCATGAAATTTCCCAACCCTGGCCTGCCAATCCTTCTTCCATGTGATTTTGGGACCATTCCCCCACAATCACTTACTTTGATCTTACAACTCTGCCCTACTGTACCATAGAGTAGAAAAATGGTAAGGTATTCTTTGTTTGTTTGTTTGCTTACTTATTTGTATTCCGTGTATACGCTGCCTTTCCCCTGATGTGGGAGCCAAAGTGGTTTACAAAACTAAATCGAGATGAGCTAAAAACCTGACAATAAAAGTTAAAACACAATTAAAAACCCTCACATTAAAACCATTAATTTCTTTAATATAAAACATTTGAAAACATAAAAAGAGAGCACATACACCCCATAAAAGGGCTCCCTGAAAGCAGGTACTCATTAAAATCCTGTTTGAACAAAAAGATTTTTGCTGCTGGCAAAAAGAGAGCAGAAATGGAGGCAGCCATGACCATTTCCATACTACACTGTTATAGTGCTTTTATTCCACTTTCAGCAGCCCTTGGAATCCTGGGGTTTGCAGTTTAGGGAGGGGCCTTTAGAATTCTCAGCCAGAGGGCTCTTTGGCCTCCATTAACTACAAACCCCAGATTTCCACGGGATGTTGAAAGTGGAATAATAGCACTACAACAGTGTAGTGTGGAAATGGCTATACTGTGGAAGGGGACTCCACAGCCTAGGAGCAGCCACTGAGAGGGCTCTTTCCTGGGTTCTCACAGATGGGCTTGTGACGGTGGCAGGGCTAAAAGAAAGCTAGATGTTTCATTCTTATCTGGGGGACACACATCACAGCCAAAACTCTAACACAAATATTTTGCATCATTTGAAACTATGCAACAGAGCATTGTTAATGGTCTTGGTCAAATTCAGGGGCAAGCCAAATTATCTTCTTAGCTTGGAGGATTCTGGAACAGAAGCTGAATACATTGGAATGCTTAATAGCTTATACCCACAGATACACAGCACAATAGCAGTGTTACAACACCGAGTAGAACTCTTTCAGGTTGCTCTCTTTTAAAAGATTTTCTCCAGACATCTGCTGTCTGTGAAAGCCACATATATTTCCCAAGTTTTAAAATGAAACTTTTGCAATTCAAACCATTTTGCATGAAGAATCTGTCCAAACGATTTTTTTAATCTATGTCACTGAATAAAATCCACTGCAAGATGTGGGTGGGTGGGTGGGTGAATGCATGGTGGAGTGTTTGCTACTTACTCACACTGCTGGGCTGATTGTTTAAACAATTCTTAAATCAGAGCTCATGAGCAATGATTTACACACTAAAGTGTATGTGCCATAAACAGCATTCATTGGACATGAGAGGAAGAAGTATGTACAAAATGTAGGGTGCTTCCCAAAGAGCCATTTCCGGTGATACCAAAGAAAAGATGCAGTCCAACTATTCCACCTGCTTAATGAATGGTAAGCAACCAGATAGGAAAAAACCCCGGGGATATACTTCTTGCTTCTGTTTTTCTCTTTGTGTGTGTGTGTGTGTGTTTATGAACATATGGAATATGACACCATCTGGATGCCCTATAAAATTTCACGAACAAGGCACAGTGATTGCACAATAAAAGCCCCATCTGGAAGCATCCCAGATGAGGATGTTTTTATAGTGGAACACAGTGATTTCAAAGTTATGATTTGTGTTGTAGTAATGATGGGGCTCTTTAAATAGTACTGTGTACTAATTCACTTACTTCATAAGCCAGTCTTTCTGAATTCAGGAGCCTCCTGCTCATGCTGCTGAGGGGGTCCCTGGGCTTCTGCCCCTAAGCTATGACAGCACCACAGCTGTCTTTTTGAACATTCACTATGGGAGTGACCACCTAAAAATCCTCTTTGACTTAGAAGGCATCCAATGAACAAGTTCTTAGGAGTACAGTGACAGCCAGTTTGCCCTTAGTTGGAAAGCATAAGCGCACTAATTTTATCTTGTATCTTGGGATGCCTCCAGATGGAGGGCTCTTAGCACTACTAGCCAAAATGCATTATGCAATGATCTGTCCTTTCCTTATAATTTTTTTCCATTTTTTTCCCTATGAAAAAAGACAGAGGTAGTGATAGAAAAACATGGGAGTTTATAAGTCAAAGACTTTAGGATAAAATTCTAATTTGCAATCATCTTTTGGGGCTATTCAGTCTTTTAAAGCAGTGTTTGCCACGTTTGTTGCTGTGTGCCTTCAAGTTGTTTGTGACTCATTGCAGCCCTATGGCAAACCTGCATAGCAAACACAGTGTAGTAGTTTGAGTGCTCGTCTATGATTCTGGAGACCCTTTCCACACCACCCTCCCAACCCACCATGGAGACAGGAGAAGGAAAGGGACCACAATGACAGTTCTGCATAACATCAGCGCAGTCCCATCTTTCTCCCATCCCCAGGCAGTGCAATCACCGAGTAAATCATTGATGATTGAATCATGCCACCAGTGTGGACTTACCTGTCTTGTGGAAGCCTGGGAAGCACAAGGGCTATGCTTACTGCCCCAGCAGGAAGCGCTGTGGAAGGAAGAGATGTGGCCATTGTGCTCCTCTCTGCAGAGAGCCAGCTGGTGCGGAGGGGAGCACTCCTGCCACACTCCCCCCCCCCGGCAAAGCCGATGCTGGAATCCCCACCAGACATCCTTGCAAAAAGGTAGGGTGCGAAAAGGATCCAGGATTCAAATCCTTATTCAGCCATGTACATCTCCTGGGTGGAGAAGTCACACTCTTTCAGCCTCAGAGAGAGGCAAAGACAGAGCCCCTGTGAATAAATCTTGCCAATAAGACCCCGTGATAGGTTCACCTTAGTGTCACCATAATGTGTCTGTGGCAAACAGTGAAAGAAAAACTTGAGCTGGGAGTGAATGGGATTCTGCTCTAGCTTGCTTGCTTGCTTATTTATTTATGCATGCATGCTGCCTTTTCTCCCAAAGCAGCTTCCAAAAAGTTAAAAACATTAAAAACAATTAAAAACATTGAAAAACATACAAAATTATAAAAACTTACTTTTTTAAAAAAATCCAACCTAATAAATAAGTAAAAGCTCCCCTGCTCACTCATTAATAGCCTGCTTAAAAATAAATGTCTTTGTCTGCTTACAAAAGGAAAGCAGGGAGTGGGCCAGCCTAGCTTCCTGTGGAAGAGAGTTCCAGAGGGTGGGAGTAGTCACTGAGAAGGCTCTCTCACATGTCCTCACCAGGCAAGTCTGGGATGGTAGTGGGACTGAGAGAAAGCCTTCCCCTGCAGATCTTGGGGCTGTGGCATGTCCATATAGAGACATATGGTCTTTCAAACAGTTCAGTCCTAAGCCATATAGGGCTGATCCTACTGTAGTTATGGGCACCTGTCTACAAGAGGCATAGTAAACAGCAGTGGTCTCCAGAATCCCTTAGTGAGTAGGCGTGAATAACAAAATAGAGAGAAAAGGAGAAAGCAGCTAAGGTTGCCTCATCAGCTATCTCTTCGCACCCACCCCAAAGCATATATCTGTAAGCTTGGCCGCCAAAAAAGGGAAATCATAAGAAAAGTGATGGTTGGTGAAAGAAAACATCATATGTGGATGCATTTTGGGAGAAATCTTCAAGTGGTGTCTAGAAGGTTCAAAATGTTTCAGTTTATTTATGTGTGGCTTGTCCGACGTGGTTCTTTCCTTTCACATGTCCATATTATTAATTTGGATTACAAAGTTTGCTGAAACATTGAAATGCTCTTCTCTTTGTGGAATAGGAACCTATCCTTGTTCTTTCTGTGTTATTTTAACCTCTGGCACCAAATTTTCTTTTAAAAAATAATGCACAGGAACATATCTACTTTGCTAACTGAAGTATACCTGTACTATACAAAGATGCTAAGTGGGCCATTTGCAGAGAACACCAGTACATGCTTTGTGTAAATTAATACTGTAGAGTGGTATTTTCAGAAAGGGTGAAAATTATTGTAGAGATTAGGCAGACTGAGGCCCTTTTCGCATGCGAAAGGGCCTCCAGAGCGTTGCGCGATTGCGAGGAGCGTTTCAGACAACGTCCTCACAATTGCACAATACTGCCAGGGCTGGCAGGCACTGATTGCGCACTATTTCATTTTCGGCTTGTAGCAGAAAATGGTGTGCAATCATGCATTGCTCCAGCGCCCCACACACACTTACCTTGCGTGCGGAGCTCCGGGGCCGTGGCCCTCGCGCTTCCTCCCCCAGTGCAGCCTGGGAAAATAGCCAGCTGCACTGTGGAAGGAAGAGGTGGAGCCCTAATGTTGTCTGCCAGCCGAAGCAGCGGGGACACAAGAGCCTCTCACAAAAGGCTGCTCGCGTGATCCCTGCGCCCTGGCACCGGACAAAGGTAAAGTGCGGAAAGGGCCTAAGAAGCCCAGAATTGTGGCCTGAAAGCAAGATTGTCCCTCCCTCTCTCTCGTTCACACGCACACAGGTAGACACATACATCGGCATGTACAGAACTATTAAAAACTAGAAGTGCCTGATCCATCCCATTGCTCAACTGGTAACAATTCACCAGAATCAATCTGACAAGAGATAGGAAAGTAAGGGAAGGGTTGAGTAAGGAGGAGATGTTTCCATGATGAATGTGTGTGTGTGTGTGTGTGTGTGTGTGTACACATACATACATACATACATACATACATACATACATATATATTGTGCTTGTAAGAGTCTTTATATTTTAGGATGGGAAAAGTAATTTGGCTTTCTGTTGCAAGGACCTCCAAGTAGAACAAAATTAGTTACAATCTATCTGTTAATATCTCCTCCCACCTTAAAAACAATTCCAGGGGCCCTTGTAAATCATCGTGGCTTGTGTATGTCTTCAAGTTATTTCCAACTTATGGTACCCTCTAAGGCAAACTTATCACAGTTCTCTTGTTCAGAGGGGGATTGCCATTGCCTTCCTGAGACTGAGAGAGTGTGACTTGTCCAAGACCACCAGTGGATTTCCATGACCAAGTGGGGATTCCAACCAACCAGAGTCCTAGTTCGGAACTCAGACCACTACACTGTGCTGGCTCTGACGCTAAATCACCCCACTGGAAAATAGAAATTACAGTTTGGGGTGGAGAAGGGGACCTTGTGGTGGTTGGGGAACACAAGGAAAACACATGGAGAAAAGGAATCACATTCAACAATTCTTATTTTAATTTTCAGACTTATTATAGCGCAAAAATAATCTTGTCAGTGTCAGAAATGTAACCTGGATTGATTGCAACAATTCTAAATAGGAAAGCAGGAAGACATTGAAATGCAACAGTTTTGTTGTATGATTTCTTCCTCAGTCTTGGCTGAGGCGATTAAATACTTTTAAGATTTTTTTTCCCACGCTCAAAAGCTATTCTCTAAATACTTCTTGGATTAGAGTGGGAATCTGTGGTCCCTGAGAACAACAACAAAGTTTTTCTTTTAAAGAAAAGTACGTTCATGAGCTTTGTCTGCTAATGCCTGGCAGTTGCTGTAGTAACCTCGATCTGAAATCCTCCTGAAGAAAAAAATTGCAGCATGAGACGCAGAAGCTGCAGGATGCTTGAAAATTGATCCAGCATCGTGGAGTGGGAGGATGTACACTAATAGCTCTTGCCTGAGCTTCTGTTGGTATTATCTGCCAGTCTTTGAAAACCATCACAACAAACTCTGGAGGGCACCATTACCTCCATTTTGAAGTTACATAAAAGTGTTAACGGCAGGTGTCTTGACACCAAGAATGTTTAATTCTGTGACTAAGCCCATGGCGTTTAGAAATGCTTATGGTCTCACTCTGATTTGCCCGCAAGCCTTGAGGTGAATAGTAAAAAGGAGAGTACCTAAAAATATATGCAAAGCTCTTGCCAACACATGCTGTTCTCTCACCCTGCTAACCTTGTGAGCTTGGGGACGAACATCATAATTCCCAACCTACCAAGAGAACTGAGAAAGAAATTGTGATGTTCTTCTCTAATCTCATTCTCCCTGGTTTTCTCCTGCTGTGCATGAGCAGCAAATCCTAAAAGTGTTCATTTAAAAAGTTATAACACCAGATTTCCATTCTGTGAAGATTTGTGTCTAAATAAACAGATGTAGTAGAAGAAACAGCAGGTCTGAGGTGGCTTACTGTCGAATATGGGGGTGGAGGGGGAGGTTATGAACTTAGTCATGCTTGGGAGGGAAGTAGTTCTAATTCTAAATCCATCAGAGACAATATCATTTTTAAAAAAGTCATTTCTCCTTGTCATATTTTGTGGCACTGAAGCTGTACTACTTGTAAGCCACCTCTCCTACCCCAAACAGTAATTTATGCTTTCTAATGAAGTGATTTAGCACCCTACAGCAGCAGGAACCCTGGAATTCTTTTTATACGGTGTGTGGAGCGGAAGGGGAGGCTCAACTCGGACAGACAGGTTGTTTTTAATTTTGCCTACTCAAAGGTGCTTGCAGGGGCAAGGTAAATTACTTTTCCCATCCATTATCACTGAAACATCCTTAGATATGACAACTCTTAACAATATGCACATAGAAATGCGTTCCATGCATTCAGGATAGCTTAGTCCCAATTATATGTTCATAGGACAGATTGCAGGCAGCCTTTATTATTCCTGGGAGGGCTCAGTGGCAACTGCTGTCTTCATATTTCTCTGTGCTTTCCCATTTTGTGCATTCCTGATTGATAATTCCTGGGGATACTGAACTAAATAGGAGTCTTGGGGGGTCCACTTTTGCTAGATCAGTTGGAGATGGAGCTCAGATCCCCCCCCCCAAGTCTTGGAGGAATCTAGCCCCTCTGCTTACAATGTTGGGTCCCATAGATAGCAGAAAAAACAAAATTTTGACTTGAGAGGCCAAGCTATATGAAATGGTGAGGAGACCATATGGTTTGATTTTTCCCATTGGCACTGCAGTGAAAGGAGAGGCCCTTATTCTCCCATTGATCCACTTATATCAAGTACTGACACTCCTCTTCACAAGACCTGCAGAGCAAATGGAAAAAGACAAGGCGGAGAGATAGTCAATCTCAGCCAGTCCTGCTCAAGGAAACCCTCTACTGACACTGTAGTTGCTGCAGTAACCTAACATAGGGCCTGGTTTGGAAGTTCTGTTAAAGAACAAAATTGCGGTGTGAGACTGAGAAGCTGTAGCAGTCATCAAAACTGATCAAGGTATTTTTTGAAGCAAGCAAGAAACGTGACCTAGTAGCACTTGCTATTATCTGTTAGGCTAAAAACCATCATAACAAACTCTGAAAAGTATTATTTTGAAGATATATCAATGTTTGATTTTGGGTATCATGACATCAAAGATGTTCTTGCTTTCCTTCAAAGACTATCTATTCCTATATCAGTCTGTCTATGCCCTAAGATCATATGGGAAGGCCCTGTGTTTTGCCAAGCACATACCATGGAGACACAGTTGATGAGGACAAGAGAAAAAGGACTTTCTTAGTGGCAGCATCAAAATTCTGGAATTCCTTGCTTCCAAAGGCTGACCTAATACCACCACCACTGCCACAGAGCAAGGCCTTCCCGTCAGAGCAGGCATTTGCCTCTTGAGTTGTTAATGTTTTATAGTTATTATATTTTATCGTTTTTAATTGCTGTGTCCTATATGACTGGTATATAAATGTGAAAAGGATGGTGCAGGAGGAGGAGGAGATATTTACACTGATATTTACACTGGTACCCCTTAATGCAGCACTGTCTTGAATGCTGAATTTCAGTTTGGGAAGGGCTCCAGGGGCTGTATTCCAGGTCTAAAGTCCCCAAGTGGAGTAAAAACATTGTATGCAAGGGTTAAACAAGGGTTAAACAAAAGTCGCCATTTTTCCCCCTTCAGATCTCTTGTTGAGTAGTGGGGACACTAGACAGTCTAGATCAGGGATGTCAAACTCAATTTCATCTTGGGCCGCATCAGCATTATGGCTGCCCTCAAAGGGCCAGTCATATCTGTAAGACTATAAAAATGTATCTACTCTTTTATCATATTAAATAATTGCCTCTGCATTCGATTACTACTGGTTTTTAAACTGTCTTCCCTCTGCATAAACTTTATTTGTCTTGGACATTTGGGGACTATTTCATCGTAGTTTATGGTCCCTGTACCTCTGTAAAGTAACACAGAATTGGTCAGTATATCCAAAGTGTGCCTCTTTCTGCCCCCAGGTTCGCCAGGTGGGGGGAGTGCCACTGCTGCAGCAAAGGTGCAAGGGCCACATGAAATGGCCTGGTGGGCCAGATTTGGCCCGCGGGCCTTGTGTTTGACACCTGTGGTCTAGATGAACTGAGAGGCAAGGAAGCCCCAGCTCTCTGTGTTCTTTTGCATTTAGCTCTGCTCCAGCAGCAGAGGGTGAGGAGGGGAATCATAAAGCAAACCACATCCCACTTGGTACAATGATAGCACTAGAGCTAAGAAGATCTACGCTATTTCCCCCATGTGACATCCTCTGCTTTCTGCTTTTGCTCGCTACTCACCAGTAACATTAAGCACTATTACTCTATTGCCCTCCCTTGTATTGCTTAGAATCAAAGAATTATCATAGAATCATACAGTTGGAAGAGACCATAAGGGCCATCCAGCCCAACTGCCTGCCAGGCCGGAATATACAGTCAAAGGATTCCCGACAGATGGCCATCCAGCCTTTGTTTAAAAACCTCCAAAGATGGAGACTTCGCCACACTTTGACACAGCATAGTCCCATTGAACTGCTCTGTCAGGAAGTTCCTAATGTTTAGGTGGAATCTCTTTTCCAGAACTTTGAAGCCATTGCTCCATGTCCTAATCTTTGGAGCAGCATAGTCAAGCTTGCTCCATCTTCCATATGACATTCCTTCAAATATGTAAACATAACTATCATGTCACCTCTTAACCTTTTGTCCTGCAGGCTAAACATACCCAGCTACCTAAGTGCTCCTCATACAGCACAGTTTCCAGGCTTTTTACTTTTTTTATCACCATTCTCTGGACATACCCCAGCTTGTCAATATCCTTCTTGAACTGTGGTGCCCAGAACTGGACACAGTATTCCAGGTGGGGTCTGACCAAAGCAGAATAGAGTGCTTCCCTTGGTTGCTTCCATTGACCTAGGCACTATACTCATATTGATGCATCCTAGAATTGCACTGGGTTTTTAGCTGCTGCATCACACTACTGACTCATATTCAGCTTGTGGACCACTATAATCTCCTCGATCCCTTTCACATGTCCTGTGATCAAGCCAGGTGTCACCCGTTCTATATCTGTGGTGTTACATTTTTTCCACCCAAGTGCGGTACCTTACATTTCTCCCTGTTGACATTCATTTTTTTAGTTTTGGCCTAGATCTCTCACCTGTTATGGTCATTTTGAATTCTGATCGTGTCATCTGGGGTATTAGCTACCCCTCCTTATATGCTGAAAGCCAGCATGGTGTAGTGGTCTGAGCATTAGACAGTGAGCCCGGAGACCAGGGTTCAATTCCCTGCTTAGACATGGAAACCCACTGGGTGATCTTGGGAACATCACACACTCTCAGCCCCCAGAAAAGCCCATGATAGTTAACCTTGGGGTTGCCAGAAATCAGAAATGACTTGAAGGCACACAGCAACAGCAATAGCCTAATTTGGTGTCACCTGCAAATGATAAGAATGCCCTCTATTCCCTCCCCAAGTCATTGATAAAGAAGTTGAATGGAACAAGCTAGAATTCTTACACCTAACACAAACAGATTCATGCATCATATGAATGTGCTTGATTTTTGTATGCAAGCAAAGATTTTTGTGTATCTGGATTCAAATTGACCTGATTTGAGTTTGTGTGTGTGTGTGTGTGTATGCGCGCATGGCAGTAAGAGATGGGGTGGCAGTACATTAAGAGTATCTTTCCAGAGCCAAGAGCAGTCTGGAAGAAGCTGCTGCTCTTTTCTGTCTGCATGGCTTCATCCTTATCTTCATAGACCCATCTCTGTTCTGCTGAAATAAGATTTGCAGCTCAATTTCCCAAGTAGAGCAATTGAGCAAAACATTTGAATTTCCTCTGACAAATTCCCAGACTAGACTATTGCCTTGGGTGGAATATAGCTGTAACTCTTTGGCATATAATTGTTTCTTACTTATTAGACTTGTTTTTTTTATTTGAATAGTATACTCTGTGCAACTACGGTTGATGCTTAATATCAGAACCAGTGCCCAGCTGTGCAGGGATGGGGGGGGCTGGGGGGGCTGGGGGTGGTGCACCCCCGGCAACAATTTTGGGGGGGCACTGCAGCTCCTTGCTTGCCCTCCCCAACATGCCGTAGCCCCGCCCTGTGTGTCATAGCCCTGCCTCATCCATCGCAGCCCCACCCCATCCGTTGTAGCCACGCCCCTGCATGCCATAGCCCTGCCCTCATGCGCTGTAGCTCCGCCCCTGCTCCTCTGCCCACCCGTCTGCCTGCCCCCCTCCACGCACTCCAAGCTCCGCTACCGCCAGTGCTGCCCCCTGTGATAACACAAGAAGCCATCCTTGCATCTCAGGTTTGGGCCTTGGAATCTCAGGACTTGGCATGGTACTAACTTTGCCGACCTACTAGGTAAGCAACCAAGGGTGGATGGGTGAGAGGAAGGAGCAAGGGAGAGAAAGGGTGATAGGCCTCAAAGCTTCAGATTCCTTCACTGCAATTCATACCTTGTGTTTGTAAGATCTGCTTTAGTGCAAAAGTGGGAAAAGTGCAGTTCTTCAGCTGTTGCTGAACTCCCATCAACCGTATCTCATATATACAGTGACAAGTAAGGCAGCCAATTGCATTCCAAGAAGATCTAGAGAATATCAAGTCCCCCTGTCCTGGATTTCAGCTCTCACCAACTCCAGCCAGCATGATCACAGATCGAAAGAGCTGTAGTCCAACAGTATCTGGAGGGACACAAGTTTAGTACCCTGGCTTTAAAGTTCTTGCATCCTGGCTCTCCAGCCCATACTTTTCAAGATGTTCAGGAATAAAGGGTAGGGTTGAAAGGACTTCAAAGTTGAAAGAAGGGAAGTTATGTAGAAAAAGAGATTTTGAAAATATGTACTTCTCCCCTGGTGTTTCATTTCCTGCCAAGCCTGTCCTCTTCACAAGACAAAAATGTCCCATATTTCTTTTTTTCAGTGAGAGCTTTGTCCTTTAAGGCACAGACCTTCAAGGGGAAATTTCAGAGAACCCATTCTTAAGGTCAAGGAAAATTCCACACACTTGCTTTGGTGCTTTTGAGAAGCTTTAGTGCTCATAGATTTCATAGAAAAAACCCCGGAAGTTTCATCTAACCCAGACCGATATATTTTCAAATTGTCCTTCACTGAAGCGCTCTTCACCCCCACTTTCCAGTTTAACAATGAATAACAGCAAGCTTTTTCTGGGTGGCTTGACACGAGATGTTCGCAACCCTTGACTGCTGAACTTTATTATGGAGATGGAAAGCTGCCAGCGCACAGCCAGTTTGCGCGAGCTGACATTAGTTGTTTGAAGCATTGGAGTCACCTTCACAGGGGGTTGAATGGGGGATGGATGTCTGAGTTTCTGAAAAAGGACCATGTTTCTTTCTTAACAGAAATGGTCAAAGTCCTGCATAGACAGAACCAATTACCCTTCTGCAAAGTTAGTGGGTAATCACTCATTTTTAATGAACTCGGTTCTCCCTCATCTCTAGGGATTATTTAGAGTAGTGGTGCCATGGGAACATCTGATTAATGTTGAGGTACAGTTTCAGAAAACACTTGCAAGAATTAGTATCCTATTTTCCATGTGCTAGGGAAGTACACTGGCTGCCATTATAAATCAATACATGCTAACATTCTCCAACCTGAGCAATCCTGCAGTGCTGTGCTTTCCACTAATACAAATCCTCAGAGGGCTATATATAAAGTATGCTGCTGCTGACTGTGTATGCTGCTGACTAATCCTGATTCCCTCCCCGCCTTACATGACTATTGTGCCTGTAGAATTATAGAGCTGAAAAGGACCATAAGGGCCATCTAGTCCAGACCCCTGCCTTGCAGGAATAAGCAACTGAAGCACTTCTCAAAAATGCCCACCCAACCTCTGCTTAAAAACCTCCAAAGATGGAGACTGCCCTGCTCTCCAAGGTAAGCCATTCCACTGTTGCATAGTTCTTACAGCAAAAAAGTTCTTTCTAATGTTGTGATGGAATCTCTTTTCTTGTAATTTGAATCCACTGGTTCTTGTTCTAGTTTTGGAGCAGCAGAAAACAAGCTGGCTCCATCCTACACGACACCCTTTCAGATATTTAAAGATATCTATCATGTCTCCTCTCAGTCTTCTCTTCTCCAAGCTAAACATATCCAACTCCCTCAGTCTTTCCTCATAAGGCTTGGTTTCCAGACCTTTGATCATCTTGGTTGACTTCTGGATACATTCCAGCTTGTTGATATCTTTCCTGAACTGTGGTCCCAGAACTGGACACAGTATTCCAGGTGAGTTCTGACCAATGCAGAATAGAGTGGCATTACTATTTCCCTCAGTCTTGCTGCATCCTCTTCATGCAGCCCAGAATTGCATTGATTTTTTTTGTCTGCTGCATCACACGAAAGTTCTTGTGAAAATAAAAACCAGTTAGTCTTAAAGGTGCCATCACATTTCTTTTTCCTTTCCCCCCTCCCCTCCCCTCCTCCTTTTTAGACCGTTAACTCATGTTTAACAACAACAACAACAACTTTTATTTATAACACCCTTTACACCTTTAGTTTGTGGTCTGCTAAGATTTTTCAAGCCGGGTTTCACTTATCCTATAATTTTTCCATTTCATTTTCCCTTGTCTGGATGTAGTACCTTACATTTATCTCTATTGAAATTCATTTTGTTAGTTTTGGGCCAGCTCTTCAATCTCTCACTGTCATTTTGAATTCTGGTCCTATTGTCTAAGGTATTACCTACTCCCCTATTTAGTGTCATATGCAAATTTGATAAGCATGCCTTCTATTCATCATCAGGGGCCATTTCCACACTACACTCTAATAGCGCGATTATTCCACTTTCAACATCCTATGGAATCCTGCGGTTTGCAGTTTAGGGAGGGGCCCAGCCGCCCCTCCCTAAACTGCAAACCCCAGGATTCCGTACGATGTTGAAAGTGGAATAATTGCGCTATTAGAGTGTAGTGCGGAAATGGCCTAAAAGTCATTTACAAAGATGTGAAACAGCACTGAGATCAGGCTGAGGCACCCTACTTCTCACTACTTTCCAGGATGAGCATGCTAGGATGCGCAAACATAGGTGAGTACTCTTTGGGCTCAGTCTGTTAACAAATTACAAATCACACAACAGCAGCTCTGCCTAGTCCACATTTCATCAGCTTGCCTGCAAGACTGTTGTGAGGATCTTGTCAAAAGTCTTGCGGAAATCAACTATTAATGCCTTGATGTTTTCTTGCTATTGATTTTATTGTTTCTTTATAGTAATTATTTTAATGGCTTATTGTTTAATTTGCTTTTAGTGATAGCAGCCATCTTGAACCCTGGTTTTTTTAGTGAAATGGTGGCATTAAAATGTAATACAAGTAAGTGAAATAAACACCCACACCCACATCTCTGCAGCAGATAAATAACTCATTAGCTCTAGTTCACATTCAAACAGATGTACCATGTTTACTTCAATCTAGAGAGGGAGGAGGCAGAAGAGAAATATTAGACATTTTATACCTGATTTTTTAAAAATCTCCCATCCACCACCAGATTAAGGTTGGTGCGGAATAAAAAGCGCATATTAAAAAGCATCCATTAATTTTAAGAAGGTGCCTATAAAGAGAAGAGATAGGAAAAAGGTATCACAATACAAGTCCTAGGCAGTCCTTGCTCCTGTTTACAACTGTTCATGATTGCAGAATCAGTGCCAAGATATGGAAACAATCACAATTGGATACACTGTTGGTGAGTTTGCAAATAGTGAGTCAACAGTGCAAACAATAAAGCCAACTGTTTCGCAGTATATCTACAGAAGCGTTTAATTTCAGCTGGTTACTCTTAACAAAACTTGTTGATCACTGCATATCCTCACTGGAGTGCAGAGAGTGCAGTGGGCACCTGATGAAAAGTGGTTTAGTTAACCAACAAATTCTGGAATCAAATACATTCTATGGTATACAAAATTCTGAAAGTTAGAGTTCAATTAAAACTAGAGTTGTATTTGTTGGGATTAGCAGAAGATCAACTGGAGAAAAAGTATGATAAGATACTACAATACATGACCTCCACAATACAACTACTATATGCACAGAAGTGGAAAAATAAAAAATTCCAATGAAAGAGGACTGGCTGATAAAATTGTTGGACTTAGGGGAAATGGATAAATATTGCTAAGAGAAAAATCAGTTGGGACCTTTGTGAAAGGTCACGAATCTTTAATATACTTTTTGTAAGAAACAGAGTACAATATGGTGACTGTACCATTTCACAATTAGTGTGGTTTTTTTTTAAAAGTAGCAGTTGAAGCATTTGAGTATTATTTGTAAATAGAGGAGTTTTTCTTATAAAGATTCATCTATAGTCTCTGCAAAGAAACCTGGAAACCGTTCTTTTTAAAAGTATTTTTATAGTCTTTAGTTAATTTTTAGTATTTAGGTATTTAGTGTTTTCCTTTTTTAATATATTTTTATTCTTTCTGGGTTTGTCTTTCTTGTCATTGTAATTTGTTGTTTATTTTTTGTCTTGTTTGTATGTACTGTGATTTTTCTAAACTAAATACATCTTAATAAAAAAATGTGTTCATAGTTGATAAAATTTCCCTTTGGTATGCATTTAGGGCCAGCCCCACTACTGGGCATAGCAAAAGCAGCCTCCTCGGGCTTTGGGGTGTCATGAAAGAGTAACAAAATGAAAATTATTTAATCTGTTAATGATAGTATTTTGACTGCCAGAAAGGGGAAGAGGAGTTAGTGAGATTTTCTCCCTCAGGTCCCGAAAGAATTTTTAAATTTTTAGTTAGAATTTAAATACCATATAGAAATAATGAAGTAGCAACTAACAACAGAAAATGGGACAAGTAGCTACACTGGAGAAACAGGTACAGTAGAGTCTCGATTATCCGACATAAACGGGCGGGCTGATAGTCGGATAGCCGAAAATGTCGGATAATCCGGAGGGTCTAAGAAAAGCCTTGAAATCACTATGAATTGCAAATGAAAATGTAAAGAAATCACTGATTAACATTGTGATGTACAGTATAAACAGTTCAGTCCTCTGAAAATTTAAAGAAATCACTGATCCTTTTCTGCTTTCCCGACGATTGCCGTTTCTTCGCAGCCAAGTGTCGCCATCTTTGCAGCATCATAATGTCGACCCCCGTAGCTTCCTCTTGTTGCTCGATGTACTTCATTGCGATTTCTAGAGCCCTAACCTCATCGCCATGCGAGATTGTGAGAGGTTCAACAGATGATGCTGTGCCCGTCGCCTTCCCCGTTGCCATGCTTTGGTCCTTGTTTTGGGGCCTGGAGGTACTCGCCCTGCTCGCTGCCGCCACCACCGCCGTGCTTGGGGCCGTGTTTTGGGGCGACGCTTCACTCGCCCTTCTCTCCTTGCCCATCGCGGCTGCCATGTTTGGGGGCGTGTCTGGGGGCACGGAAATGCCTACAGCCACGCCCCCAAGCAGCCGCGACGTCGGATAATCCGGAATGTCAGATGACCGAAGGACGGATAATTGAGACTCTACTGTAACTTGAATTTAGTGGGGTTTATTATTGTGTACCTTCAAGTCGTTTCTGACTACTGGCTACACTAAGCCATACTTATCATGGGGTTTTCTTGGCAAGATTTGTTCAGAGGGGGGATTGCCTTTGGCTCCTGAAGCTGAAAGAGTGTGACTTGATTCAGGTGAAACAGTGGGTTTCCGTGTCTGAGTGGGTATTCGAACCCTGGTCTGCAGAGTCATAGTCATAGTCCAGCACTCAAACTACTACATCACACAGTGGAGTAGGGGGATATATTTGCTGATTTGCTTCAAGTAGCAACATTCTTGGGCCATCTCTCCCTATATATTATTATGTTTTAGATGAAAATGAGAGCCCTGCCCCGTAACACTACTAAGCAGTGCAGAAAGCAATTACCTTGACCAGTGTCCAGAACAATACAGAAACAATGGGGTTTACCTTCAGAAAGAGGTTCTCTCCTGCACCCCCAGCATTCATTAGGTATTCTTTGAACTCTCCCAGATGATTTTATCTGCTGTTAATAATTATAAATTCTCTCATTTATACCTTTTTAATATCTTATAGGGTATGCCTGCTCTGCCCCACTGTTCATTTGTTATGTTCTCTGAGACAGAAATAGAATTACATGTTCAGATGTTAATTTTATTAGGGGGACATCTCACCCTCCACCCCACCTCCCCAGTGCTTGAGAACGAAGCTGGCAATTTGCTGCCCGTGAAAAATGCAAGATGTGAAATTGAGACAAAAATAGGTTTCGGCTCCATTCGGCAACAGTAGAGAATAAAGCCTTATTATTCTGCCATTTGGGCAATCACCAAACCCTATAAATCTGCACTATTGAGACAGAACTAATTTTTCATTCCCATAGCAACATTTTCAGTGTTGTACACAATATAGGAGCTATATAGGCTGGATAAGCATCTACTCACATTGGAGTAAAGTATAATATATCTAGGACCTATGAAGATCCTTTAACTTTGCTTCAAATCAAAGTTCTGTTCTTCCAATTCACTCACTGCACCTTAGTTTTATCTTCACCATGTCCACAGGGTGTCCTAACTTAGGAGTGGGACACAGCCAGACAATCACATCAGATACAAAACTGTTAGTAACCCTGCATCTCATTTCTCCTCCCTTTCCTATAATGTTTAAACTCAGGCCTAAATCTAGCATGGCACTGGTAATTAATTGCAAGCATATCACACCTTCTTTCCTTCCTTCTTCCAGCCTTATTGCTACCCAGATACCAATAATACGTTTTCAATAATATATTTTCAAAATGCCTGTGCAGCTGTATTGTAGCAAGAAGGAACGATTACAACTCCCACTCTGAGTAGATCCCACTGTTCTACCAGTAAAAATACATCAGATTATGCCTTGATGTGTAATATGACAAAACCATAGCTGGAATCCTGTTCATGACATATGCAAACATGACTTGGAGTGCCTATGTGGGTGGTTTTAGATGTTTCACAAGGAGCTATTTACTAGTTCTTCATGTGGCATCCAGTAGCCTGGCTGGGGGAGGGATGAAGTGGCTTTGTCACAGCTGAGTTTTACAGCCAGGAGAAGAGAGATGAAATCTTCTACATTTTTTAAATATTCATTCATTCATTCATTCATTCATTCATTCATTCATTCATTCATTCATTTATTTATTTAGTGGTATCTCAGACCATGACTTTGCCCCACTTACCTTCAGTTGTTTATGGCCGTAATGTGAAATTCGAAGATCGACATCTTTTTACTGCTGGTGAAATTAAAGCTTCAGCAGCATACTTGTGTAGCCCACACCAACTAGCCTTTAACCTGGTTCATTTCACTGCTGGTTTATGGGCAACGGATTGCATAAGAAGGTACTTGTTGTCTCCCTACACAAGCATGTAAAAGGTGCATCCACTGATGTAATCTGGAATTATGCGATTGTAATGACCCAACAATGTTCTGGCATATATGATGATGTCATAATATTGGGAAAATACCATTAGATGTTGTAAGGAAAATTATTTCTTAATTTCTTCCATGAAATTCAAGGTGGTTGACAACAGTGGGTTCCCAGGCAACCTTCTCTCAAGAGTCTGACCAGACCCAAACATAAGCCAGCATGTATCACCAGAAATCTTCAGACTATGTCTTGGGACTTGGAAGAAAAGAACCAGGCATGAGACTATCATTTCTGTCAGAAGTGTATGTCTGCTATAACACCTAGTTGTACTATATGTCCATGTTCCAACTATACTAAGATGTATCTTATAAGTAGTATTCCTTGGAAAGAAAGGAAAGAAAGCAAAAAGTAAAACAAGGTGTTAGTTGTAGGCATTTCAATCAGAAGGAGCTCATGTGAGGGGACTTTTTTGCCTCATCACTACCCACTGCAGTCATTGGTGTCTATGCTGAGCCATATAGTGGTTCTGCTTGGAGACAAATAATTCTGGATGGAGAAAGGAATTGTCCCAAATCAAGTGAAGGCATCATGGGCAAGCTCTGTGTGATCCAGGGTGATTTTCTTTCTTGGTTCAGCCTCTGTGGTCACCATTCAAACAGGCTTTTGGGGGAGGGTCCAGGAGGAGGAGGGAAACATTCAAATTTCACAGGTTTGCTTCTGATCTCCGTTCTTAGACTCCTTGTGCTGCTAGTTGCCTTGAGGTCCTTTCATGGGAGAGAGGCTGAGATAGTTGGAGATGGTTTGTTTTGTTTTAAGAGAAGCATAATGGGAAAAATCTTTTCCATGCTTCTGTTTTGTGAAGGACAGGGAGCCTCCCACTTTGGATACTTTCCTCTCTCCCCAGCTCCAAGTACTGAAGGTGGGCTAGGAAAACAATGTCTCAAGAAGATTCCCCAACATATTGTCCTCCATATTTGTGCAACTACTGTTCCCATTATCTCTAGCCAGTGGATCAGCTGAGGATAATGGAAGGTGGGATCTAATGCATCTGCAGGGCACCAGTTTGTGGAAAGTTCTCTTAGGGAAATAGAGCATGGAGAACTAGGTTGACACTTCCTTTCCACTATAAAATCGTGCACGCTTTATTCATGAATGGACACAGACATAATTAACCAGTGCAGCTGCCCCAGTTATGTGTGGTTTGCCTTCAGGTGATCTATGTGTCTCTTTGAAAAAAGAGACTTGCTCCATACTGCAGGATTGGTTCTAAACCTGCATGGAGTGGACATGTGCATCCTAATTTCATCAGTAGCTGGATGTGACAAGATACTCTCAATTTGCCCTGGCTCAGACAGACAGACAGTGGGAAAGATGACATTTTGGTTATAATTCTCACCCAGTCACCTCTTCAACTCAGCAATGAATGCATTGCCCGTCGTTTCTCCTAAACTCAATATTGTACTCTGTGTTCAGAAAATGTGACTATCCTGTGCAACAAATGAGTAACAAATATGCACTTTTTGTACAAAGCCAGATTGTATGCAGAAAGGTCATTCAAAGTCATTGGCTCTCTCAGTACAGGAATGGAACATTTATTGACCTGAGAAAAACAGCAATCACTTGCTGGAAAGATGAAGGCCTCGGGATTTCAGTTCCTGAGCTCCTGCAGACATGCAGTCTGCTGCCATCCTTAACAGCAATGTATCATAATTTGGGGCAGCACTCATGATGGAGAAGCAGGCTATGTTGTGTGCATGCATATGCACACACTACTTTCAATACGATTTTGGGAGATTCCCCCCACCCCATCCTAGCACATTTTAACGCATGAAGCTGCGCTCTTACTAGATGAGGGTGACTGATTCTAATGAGAGTTACTCCAGTGCATGACAATAAATAGATTCCAGACATTATTGCCCGCCAAGTTTTGTTACACACCTTCTCTCCAAATTGTAGGTGATACTGTGTGTGTAAAACAGCTGAGGAAATTTGTCTAGCACTCTCAACCTCCAATATGTTAGTTTAATTTCCAGGCTCCTTCAGTGGGGGCGAGGGAACCCATGTAAATAATGTCATGGAAAGTAGAATCCAAGCATATAAGGAAAGCTGGCCTTACTGTGGTAATATGAATAAAATATTGGTCTTCATGAAAATGTTTCATGTGCTAATTTTCCTTTGTAAAAGTTAAGTTGCTTCTCTTTCTAAATTAGATTATCTCATTAGTAGCACTAGAGACTAGAAAGGCAACAGTTTAATCTTGACAAAGGAAGTGTCATGACAACATCTGCTGAAGCAGTTTTGTCAGAATTAAGCCTGAAGTGCTGTTCCAAAAGGAATCTGCAATATATGCTAGGAGGCAGACATACAGTGATATTCAAAGGACGTAAAAACAAAATGTTAAGGAGAATTTTGCAACAAACACAAGCTTATTTCCAGTGTTCTGATAATTAAAAGTCAAATGGCTCACACACAAAAAAAATGTTTTTAAGAAACAAGTTGCTGTAACGTTATTACTTTGGATATGCACGCAGGTGGGTTGCAAGCAAATTTTAACATACGGAGCATTGGCTCAGCTCATTAGGATTTCATCACGTTAGACATAGTTCGTATATTAGCTGTTGGCCAGCATTTGAGCAACTTGGTAGAATACCTCCTGTACTTTTCCCATTATGCTAACATTGGATTCAAGCAATATAGTTTTATGAATGTGCATGCCTGATACTGAACTGTATTCTTTTTCTGCTCTTAACCAGCTTGGAGAAATTATGATCTAGAAAGTTGGAAAAGGAATAGATAAAATAAAATGGTACTTAGAGGTGACTGTCAGACTTTTAAGGGTCTTCTCATATGTTCATCACTGAATTCCAAAGGAGCACACCACCACCTTACTCTGAACAGAATATATTCATATTCACCCATTAAGTCAAAAGTTTCCTTTTCAGTTAACTAGACTGTTTCTGTTTGCTCTCCTTGTACACTAGTAATTTTATTCCTGGAATTTCATATTGTCCTTATTAAGCCCACTGCAGATGTATTTATTTGCCATCTTTATTAGCCATTATTGCATTAAGTCACATTAAAAACATGAGAAAACAATTAGGATCAGCCACTCACAATGAAAAACTGGTGATGCTAGGAAGATGTTTATTAACATCTAATGTTTCTGCTGCACTGCGCTAGAGATGGAGTCAGTAATTACCTGCGTATGGTTGTGGCAATGTATTTATAAAGTGTGTAAGCCACAGTAAAGCAAAGTACATGTCAAATCCAACTGATTTTACTATTTGAATAGATAATTGAGCTGCCCCAATAGCTTTAAAATTATGTGTAACTGGTTTCATCCAAATAATTAAGCCTCTTTCTACATCAAATAATGTGGTCATATCACATCTCTTTACATTGTGGCTGTTGTCTGCTTTTGCCACAATCCATCTTGCTACAGTACATTTCTTTGGGCGAAGGAAAAGTTTATTCCTATTCTTTCATGCTGGAATTTTGAAATATGTGCCGTGTGTGTGCGCGCGCAGGTTGAAAAGAACATTTGTGCCACTGAAAAATTCAAATTGCGCCAAAATTGTACTACATTAACTGACATGACAAGCAATATGTATTCATGTGCATAGAAAACAAGTAGGCCAAGTTCTCCGTTCAGGCCTGCCCCTTTTTCCTTCCTGTGCAAAAAAATAAAATAAAATAAAATGCTGTTGCTTAACAATATTTCAGATATGGAAGAAATCGTTCTAGAACATGGTAGCCTCTTACCTGATTAGCTGTTGGATGTTTTCTCTGGGTTGGAACCAGCAAACGCCTCCTGTGGACAGACAGAGACCTTCCGTTAATTAGAAGCCTTTGATCTTCTGGAGCTTTTCTTCATCTGAAGGATTTGGGCAAGGAAAAATCTTCACTTATTGTCTCCTGCCCCTGATCTCTGATTTTCACTGATTTCCCCTCCCATTGTAGCTGCCTGCACTCTCACTCCTTTTTGCCTGTGGGGATCTAAATAGAACGTGGGGATATTTCTGGTGGTAAAATAAAAGCCCAGGCCTAAATTCAGCCCTTAGTCCTAAATACAGTCCTGGCATGCAGGCCATTCTGTCCATCTGACCACTGTCCTAGATACATCTGATGGAAACATAAGGAGAGGACTCCACTGGTGGTTACTCCCAAGGCTCTGGAACTCCCTTTCCAGGGAGATTAAACTGGTGTTTCCATTGAGTCCTTTTAGTGACAGGCAAAGTTGTTTTTGTTCCAACAGACCTTTGGGGACTGATTCTTCTGGAGAAAGGACCTTTAACAATTTGAGATAAAGCTAGATTTCATTGTTTCCTTGACTCCTTGCAACTGTTGTGCAGCCAATGCATTTCTACATTACAGTAGCTATTTGTCTTAATGTATGGGAGGCAGAAGACTGTTTGCAGCCATATGCTATTAAACAGATGTGGGCAATATGCTGCCTCTGGGCTGCATGCAGCCTCTGCCTGGGGCCATTTTTGCAGACTTCCATAGCACTTGGGGCTTTAAAAATTATCTTTTACCAAAAAGCTCTTCTGGGAGGCTAATACGGACCCCTACTCTGATTGTGCTTGAACCAATTGGGGGAAAAGGCTTCATCAACATAGATGCTCCTCTGATGTTCAGACTACACCTTGGAGTGATGCATTGACATGGGAGCTACCAGCTGCCACTATTATTTGTTATAGGTAGTTTCATATTTCTCTTCACTAAAAATTCATGGGTGGTCTGTGTGAGAAGAAAAGAAAATGAATAGAAATAGAACAAACCAAAATCATTAAAAAAACCCATAAATACTAAAAAGCATCAAGGACTAAAGTTGTATAAGTAGGCCTGGAAATAGATAAGGGATTTTGCCCAAAATCAACAAAGAAAGCAAACCTGTTGTTAGGCAGATCCTTCGAAGATGTGTGTACCAGGACAGGAACACCACCCCTACGAAAGCCCTTTCCCAGGTAACCACTCAGCTTGTTTTAGATGACATGGGCACTTCAGGAGGTCTTCTGTTAAAAGTCTTAACAGAGAGGTAGCACAGTTTGGCACAATAAAACAGTTAGCTGGCATTGCAGTTCCAAAATAGCCTTGGGGAGAGGTGGATAACAAAATAATAATAATAATAATAATAATAATAATAATAATAATAATAATAATAATATAATTAGCAAGTTACCACCATAAATTTTTTTAAAAAACTATTTACTTTCATGTTTCTTAAAAATAAATAGAATAATTATTTGGGGTTACTCTTTTTCAAAGCTATCTGAATATGCTATGTTGCTGACCTGTCTTACAAAACTCACTCTCCTTCTGTCTACTTCATCATCATTCTAACACCTACAACAGAACATGGAAACAGCAGCGTAAGGCATTAATACTCCAGCATTTGAACCATATGCCATTCTTATTTCATCAGTTAATAAGGTCATATCCCTGTAACTATAAAAACAACTAAAAGATTCCATTTAGACTGCAGAAAGAGTAAAGATGTCCCTTCTTGAATTACGACCATAATGTTATTTGACTGTAACTTCATTGATGGAAGAAGGACTTAATTATAAGAAACTAGCTATTTAGTTCTTCTAAGCTTTGAAAGACAGAACTGTTCCTTAAATTGCCCAGCCTCAAAGTTAAAAAGGACTTTAAAGATCAGAAGTGGTACCCACATGGGACCCAGAAAGACTCTGAAATGTGGTTCGGATGACATAGTACTAGTATAATTACTAATATTGTAATAACGCCCCAAGTCTGGTTACTAATCTATCCTTTGTATAGCCACAGCTTCTAAACTTGCTTTAAATTTGGTATGTTAACAGTAATGTAACCTAGAGGTCACCAGAGCTTGGTAATAAAACTTACTTCAAAATAATACTGAGAAAAGGAAAAAAGGAAGAGAAGCGGGAGAGGGGAGGCCCCATTCTTCCGCTTCATTATGATGTGGAGATGATGCCATGGAGGTGATGGCATGTATTAATTAAATTTATACCCTGCCTTTCTCCCAATGCAGGATTCAAGGCAGCTGAATTAGTTAAATAATTCTAAAGGAACTGGAAACTGGAAATCTTCTTTAAAAAATGAAGAACAATTTTGAACCAATGTATTTTCCCTTTTGCTAGCTCTGTATACTTTTCTTCCATAACATTTAATTACTAGGATGCAACCCTATGACAGCCTCTTCATTAGAAATCATGTGGGAGCTGAAAAAGGTCAGATACTCCTTTTCAATAAAAGCTCAGGGAATTGGGGATAAAAAGCAATAAAGGGCTGAAAGGCTTGATTATTTCAGGCTACATTTTTCAAACCACTACTCATATAAATGAGGAGAGGACAGAGAGGTAGACAGAAAGATACTGCATGTGGATATATAGATATACACATATAAATGTGACAAGGAATTCATATCAAAATGTAAGCAACACAACATCTGAACAACAGGAGCATAAAAAACTGTCAGAAGATACCGAAATATGAAATCATTTAGAGGACTGCTCTCATTTTACTCCAGCGAGTTTGGCAAGAAGACAGTCAGCATCTGTGAGCATACACTCTACTTTCAACTGAGCACTTTTTATGTCTGCTGATTTCATTTGGACCATGAATTTAAAGGAAGCTATAAGGCAGCTTTCCCTAGGTTGTTGCATTGCAGATGCCACCTATCATGATGGCAGCTGGAGTCCAACACATCTGGAGGCTGCAGGCTGAGAAAAGCTGCTTTAAGGCAAACTGTACTCAGAATGACTGGCCCATTCATCCCATTTAGCTGGGCTCCGTGATCTTCAGTGTAGCATTTTCAGAAGGCTGGAGAAGCTGTCATGGAAAAGACAGAAGCATTTGGCTAGATCTATATTCAGTACACAATAAACAACCAGCCCTAGGAGTTTAGACCATGAGGCTTTTTATGTCACACACCGAATAGCACTGTGATTCCACTTTAATTGTCATAGTTTCATCCTACGGAATCCTGGGATTTTAGTTTAGGGAGAGGTATAGAACCAGCTTGGTGTTGGCCTAGGACTCTGGAGGACCTTCTCAGCCATGGAAACTCAGGCCATTTCCACACTAGACTGTTACAGTGCTATTATTCCACTTTCAACATCTATGGAATCCTGGGATTTGCAGTTTAGGGAGGGACCTTCAGGATTCCATAGGATGTTGAAAGTGGAATAATAGCACTATAAGAGTCTAGTGCGGAAATGGCCTCAGTGGGTGATGATAGGCAAGTCATACTCTCTCAGTCTTAAGAGGAAAGTAATGGCAAAACCTCTCTGAATACATCCTCTGTCATCCCACTTTTTCAATAGCTAGTAAAATGTCTCAGTTTCTCTCATCTCCTCGCACTTTTCCCCTTTGTCCTCCCCCCTTCAATTGCTGCAAACTGAGTTCAAAGTGCAAAAGTAATCTGCACTCAATTAATTTAGTAGGGAGGAAAGGGAAGGAGGAGGTAAAATCTTGCACTTCTCTGCAGTCTTGGGGCAAAGCAAACTGCTGCATCCTCTTCTAGCTTGTGTGTTTGTTCTTGTCAATAATTCTTGCATCTTGACCATACTCTGAATTTTGCTTGGCCACATGTGCCCCAATTTTCTGTCAGGGATTCCAGCCAGGGAACCCTGGGAAAATGATCAGCCCACTGCAAAGATGCTGCATCATGCTCCAGCTGTGGGTGATTGCAAGGTTGCATCAGAAACTGGGGTCGTGTGCAGATGGTAGAGGGAGGTGTGCAAACCTCTGCCTGATTGGTTGTAAATTTGTATATAAGAAAGCAATCCCCAGTATGTAATTGTCTGTTGACCAAACTGGTGTCTGGCGCAAGCCTTTGTCCGTCTGTTCCATGTTGTGTATATAACGGAACGTTACTACAAGATAAAGTGCCTCCTGTTTGGAAGAAACCGCCGTGTGTGAGTATCCTTACTGGGGAACAAGGCTGCTGCTGTTGGCTCGCTGCCTGTGGTTATTCCGCTGCATCTCTGTGGGGCTGAAACTCCTATCATCCCCCAACATTTTCATCTGTGAAATGTTGGAGGCCATGAATAAGTCAAAGTCAGCTTGAAGGCTGACAACAACAATGGCCCTTTCCACGGGACACTGTTGTCTTAGCATGGGGAAGGGAGAGGAGTGGGACTGCGACAGTGCTTCTGCATGACATTGTTGTGGCCCTGTCCATCTCCCATTGCCAGGCGGCGTGATCATGGATTAAATTGTTGATGGGTTTCCCCTGTCAATGACATGCAATCGCGCCACCATCCCACACTTGCCTGGCCTGCACAAGCCCCAGAAACGCAATGGAGGAACTTCCTGCCCCAGTGCAGCCTGGGAAGGCTGTGCTGTGGAAGGAAGAGGCATGTCCACCACGCTTTCTTCAGCAGGGAACCAGTCTGGTGTGGAGGGAAGCACTCCCATCGCACTCTCCAGCAGAGGCGCTGCCAGGATCACCACCAGATGATGACAGATCCAGGTAGGATGCAGAAAGAGCTAATGACAGTAACAACTTAGCATTTTCTGCCAGACAGCTCTAATGCCTCACCAAACTGTATATCTCAAGATTCCGTATAAAACGGTAGTGCAAATAAAAGTGGAATCATTGTGCTATAATTGTGTAGTGTGAATGTGCCCATTGTTGTGGTGATACCTTTCTTAGGCCAGTTCAAACAGTTCAAACAGTTCAAAATACATCACAGTAATGTTCAAAGCTCATAAAGCATGCAGAAGAAAGAAAGTGACCGTTCTGGAGTCACAGTGCCTTCATTCTTGCTTTCAGATGTCATTGTGGGGAGGTCTGTGGATGAAAAGTTAGGCCTCAGACACCCCCATGGCCATGAATTGATGGGGAACAAAGGCAGTAACAGAGGCAATAAAATCTTGCTTTTCCATTAGAAGTTATAAAACACACTCTTCTGAGAATTGTGTTTGCCTCTATCCAGTTTGAGTGCCAGGCTCCTTTGTTGGAAGAAATCAGTGAGTCCTTTGGAGAATATCTGTGCTGTCGGGTTTTCAGATAAATTTCAGCATTTAAGCAACCCCATATCCTTTCTATTCTAAACTGACCCTCCACAAAATGTCATTTTTAAAAAAGTGAATAAAAAAAGGAGGAAGAAAGGGAGAGCCAGTGTGCTCTAGTGGTTGGAGTGTTGGACCAGGACTCTGGGAGACTATGGCCATTTCAGCCCTACACTTTTATAGTGCTATTATTCCACTTTAAACATCCCATGGATTTCTGGGGTTTGTAGTTTACTGAGGCCAAAGAGCTCTCTGGCTGAGAATTCTAACCGCTCCTCCTTAAACTGCAAACCCCAGGATTCCATAAGATGCTGAAAGTGGAACAGCAGCATGATAACAGGGTAGAGCAGAAATGGCCTACGGTTCAAATCTCCGCTAAACCATGGAAACACACTAGTTGACCCTGGGCAAGTCATACTCTCTCAGCCTAAGAAGATGCCAATGGTAAACCTCCTCTGAACAAATCTTGTCAATAGTGTGGTTTTAGGGTCACCGTAAGTCCAAAAGGATTTGAAGGCACATAACAACAACACACTTGAATACATTTGTATATAATGTTTCATTATATACATTATATATATACTAAAAAGTCAAGCTGGCTTTTGCATGACACATTTTTTTTAATATACCATAGCGTGTACAGCTATATAAATTTCTCATAAGGAGGAAAGGGACAGTCTGTTTTTGAATAATAATATATTATAACTTAGTGGAGCATTACTGAGGGCTAGATGACGAATAATATATGATTGAATAGAGCATTCTTTTAATTAATCTGATAATTAATACAGAGTGTATTGAAACAGTTATTTTGCCACATCGGCCTAGAACTGTAGAGGCTACTCAAATTTTAATACACTTCCCAGTGTGAAGAGTAGAATGGTCCTCCCTCCTGCTGTAAGGACTGTGTAGACAAAAACATCCTGTTTCCCCATTACCCTTTTGATCTTCCACAAGATGGCAGCATTTATTGACTGGATACTGGTTGGCCTTTACAAGCATGCTTGATAAAAGTACTCCTGATAACTGAATATGGAGAATTTCTTGTACCTTTTTTGGGCAGAGGAATGGCAGAAATGGTAAATATGATGGGAGGGAGACTGTGTAGATTTTTACACATTTGAAATTAATTCACCATAGTAATCAGTCTGTTCTAAACATCGACATTTCGTTCCACCTTTTGGACAAAGAGTTTGAGATCTAGTAGAACTGCCAACTGATGAAATAAATTTTGGTTGATTTATTATCGACCTTTAAATAACGTTAAGGGCAATCTTGAAAATATTTACTCAGAAACAAAATCGATTGATTTCAATGGGACTCATGCCTTAGCACATGTAGGATTGCAGCCAAACAGTGCAATCCTATACATGTCAACTCAAAAATAAGTCTCAGTGTTTTTAATGGGAATTTCTTCCAGGTAAGTATATATAGCATTGTTGTGAGATCTAATAATTATTTGCTTTTGGATGAATTTAAATGAAGGCGGGGGGGAGGAGAAGGAAAAGGAGAAGGAGAAGAAGGGGAGGAGGAGGAGTCCTACATTTTAAAATATTGGTTTCTTTTTTTACTATTGTAAGGAAAATCCATCTTAAAGCCAATGTGGTGTAATAGTTTTAGCACTGGACTACAACCCTGAAGACCAGGTTCAATCACCCACTCAGCTATGGAAACCCACTGGGTGACATTGGGAGAGTCACACACTCTGAGCTCCAGAAAACCCATGATAGGTTCACCTTGGGGTCAAAACAGAAACGGCTTGAAGGTACACAATAACCAACCATACCAGCATCATATGGAACTAAAATTAAAAAGAAATATGGTAAGTCCTTATCTCATAGACACAGCAATTAATTTGCTGTCTTAATTACTTGCCCTCTTGATTATTTAATTATTAGGGAACCAGGAATGAATTAACTAAAGGTTTAACTGATTGATTTACTGTTGAAACTGATTTTAAGTTTGCAAATATAACACTATTGGCAACTTTCTACTGTAAATT
Source organism: Cyclura pinguis (assembly GCA_030412105.1). Taxonomy (NCBI): domain Eukaryota; kingdom Metazoa; phylum Chordata; class Lepidosauria; order Squamata; family Iguanidae; genus Cyclura; species Cyclura pinguis. The sequence continues at coordinate 345,632,811 of CM059599.1, forward strand.
CTCTTCCAAAGAACATGCCAAACCAATGATTCAGGTTTTTCCCTGATTGTCCTTAGACTTCTAACTGCACCATATATAGTTGTTCTTTCTCACACAGGCCACTTGCATAGCTCATTAATGATGGCTGTTCTCTAGTCATTTTGCAGAGGTCAATGAAATAAGTTTTCCTTTTGTTCTCATTCCAGTTTGTGCCACATAACACATAAAGTGCAAAGTAAACTTTTGTCAACTTTCCTCCTATTTGCTCTGCATGGTCAGATCTGCAACATTTATTCTAATAAAGGCTTTTAGCCTTACCCTGTGACATTCCCACTAATGGCAAAAGAAATTATTGAATTCTTCTCAGATAAATGGACCAAAGATGTCCCTTCTCAGCAACACTGTTCATTCACTATCTACCCAATAATGGGTCATTCATTGCTATTTGTTATGGGCATGTAAATACAAATTAACTCCCTGACCCCATTCTGTTCAATAATGGAATCCCTTTTTTATACTGTAGATTTAGATAGGGTCCAGTTACATTTCCCATCTGCCAATAGCAGTGCACAGAGAAAGTCAAGATTCAGAGATAGTACCACATGACACCAACTACATGTTACAGCAACTGGTGCTTTTTCTAACAACAGCAGTAAACTCCAGAAAACAAGCATCGAGGGAAGTTTGTAATGAAGACTGGTTATCAGCTTATCTTTCTCACCTGCCACTTCTCCAGCCCTCTGCTGCCCCCAATGAGATTGTAAAAGTTTTATCTCTCTTGTTGCTTCTCTACTCTAATTCACTCTTCTTAAAGTTATTTTATTCTTTGTTTTAAAAAAGAAAAGGCACCTATTGTATGCACAGGGTGAGACTGATGGGCTTGACTGCCTGAGGCAGAGTGACTAGTGTTGCCAAGTCAAGACGAACCCAGATACTGAAATTTCAGGGCCAAAACCTGAGACTTAGGGATGACCACTTGCAGAATCACAGTGAGCTGGTCCTGGTGATATTACAAGGGTAATGTTACAAGGATCATTAACCTGATAGGTTAAGCTTCAAGCACACTTGCAGAGATTATATTTCTATTTGTTTGGTTTGTTTTATAGGTCATTTTTCCAGACAATAGTCTCACCCTAAGATCCCTCCTCCTTATTCTGAAGACCAAAGTCCTCAATACTCTTAAGGCACCAGATCCATCTGATCTTGGAAGCTAAGCAGGGTTAGTCCTGGTCAGTACCTGGGAGAGTACCTGCGAATACCAGGTGTTGTGGCTGATCAGAGGAAGGAACTGGCAAAACCACCTTTGAGTATTCCTTGCTTGAGAAAACCCTATGAAATTCATGTGGGCACCACAAGTTGACCATTGACTTGAAGGCACACATGCAAAGAAAGCTGCTGGCAGAATTGCTCTGCTGGCTACAGTATGCTAGAAGAAAAGAAGAACGAAAATAAAAACAAGGGACAGAGAATGGATGGAATGAAGGAGGACCCAAGTTACTCTAATTCAAAGCTTCCTCCAGCCCAGGGACACAGCCACAGTGCCAGAACAAAGGGTGAAGGTAGTCGTAAATGTTTTCCAATACTCACAGACCCAGGAAGGGGGATGCTTTAGCTGGCCTAGTGCTGGCTCAGGTGGCTCCTGGCTGACTCAGATGATTTTAGGAGCTTGTTCAAAGAAAACAGCTGACATTTTTCTTTCATTATGACACCCAAAATCTGCTGATTGGAACAGCTGGGTCATGTTGCTTAGAGGTAGGGCCATCTCAATATGTATGTATGATTAGTCCTTACTTCAGCTCTTACTTTTGCCATCAATTCAATAGGTAGCCTGTTTTTATGTGCCCTCAAGTCATTTCCAACTTATGGAGACCCTAAGGCAACCCTATTGCAAGGTTTTCTTGCTAACATTTATTCAGAGATGGTTTGCGTTTACCTTCTGAGGCTGAGACAGCATGACTTTCCCAAAGTCAGTCAGTGGGTTTCTGTGGCTGAGTAGAGATTCAAACTCAGCTGTCCTGGAGCCCCAGGCCAACGTTTAAATAACTACACCACTGGCTCTTGTGTGTACATATAGTGATACTATTAACATGAAGACAACAAAAATATACTTCAAGGAAACAGAAATGGAGAACTTTAAATGGACAAGAATCTTAAAACTGATATAGACTAGCACAGTGTATATGGAGCCATCATGGTGTAGTGGTTTAAACATTGGACTATGAAACTAGAGACCAGGGTCGATTCCCTGCTCAGCCGTGGAAACCGACCAGATGACTTCGGGCACATCACACATTCTCGGTCTCAGAAATCTCTGTGGTAAGTTCTCCTTAGGGTCACCATAAGTCAGAAATGTCTTAAAGGCACACAACAACAACAACAAACAACAACAAAGCAGAGTGTGTGGGTTTCCATGGCCAGGTGGGGATTCATACCCTATCTCTAGCCTTGTAGTCCAACACTCAGACCACACTTGCTCTCAGGTAGCTTGAGACAATAATTATTATGCCCCCTCTTCCATCTACGACATGGGGATAATGCATAATTATGGTCTAATGAGATCCAAATGTCCCCGTTCCAGGAGTTTTCTCCCAGTTTTTTTCCCTGCAGCTGGTTGTATCACCTGAAAAGTTGCTCTTACCTCTCTCTCTCTCTCTCTCCTTTTTTTTTTTTTGACAGAAGTATTTCCAGAAGTGAAACAAAATGTCATCCCTTGTGAAAATTATTATTATCCTCAATTTCTGCAAACAAAATCAAGCTTTTACATAGTATGAAACTCACAAGTTGGCTACTGCCATTTTGCCTACTCCTGCTGTAAAAGGAAAAGGAGAAGAAAAATTAATGAACAAAATAAGACCAATGAATTGTAAACATGATAAAACTTTAAATAACAGAGAGGATTATAAGAAATGATTATAAGAAAGATTGGTAATTCAGTCTAGGCCAGGTTTATACTTTGTTAGGTTTTTGATCTGTAATGAATTGTTATATGTCAAATGCAAAAATAATTTTAAAAATATCACTCAGATGGCATTCACTGCAACCCACGCTTAGAGTTGGGGGTGGGATCCACCTCCCCATGTATTAGTGGATGTGGCTTCCATTCATGAGCAGGTCACTTGGAGCTCAGGCCTTTGTTTCTAATTTAAAAGTCTCAGATCTGTCAGTGAAAGTGAGAAGGCACTATGGCCATTTCCGCACTAGACTGTTATAGTGTTATTATTCCACTTTCAACATCCTGTGGAACCCTGGGGTTTGCAGTTTAGCCCCTCCCTAAGCTGCAAACCCCAGGATTCCATAGGATGTTGAAAGTAGAAAAATAGCACTATAACAGTCTAGGGCAGAAATGGCCTCTGTGTATGCTAAAAAGCTATTTGTTTGCTTATTCCTTCATATTTCACAGAAATGGACTCCAGTCCTGAAGATCAGTTCCAAGGTGACACACCCTGATTCTTATTAAGTCCTGCTTCCAACTTCTTTTGCAATCAGAGGTAAATGAGGATATTTAGCACCCGAATGGATCATAAGCCAAGTAAATTACTTCTTCTTTCCATAAATGGAATTTCTCTTAGATATGAACAAAAGAATGTGCCACTTTTCAATTACTAGGTGATCAGACTGGCAGGGGGAAATTAATGTCAGCTGTAATGGTGGCTGTAGTTCACATCCTGTCATCCATCTATTTGCATTGGACGAGATAAAGGGTAAGTAATTCTGCTTTCATTCAAACCCACATGACCTCCATTGACCTCTGGAAAGTTCCTTGGTGGTTTGTAGTTCTGATGAAATACTAAGGCATGTGAAATACCCAAGCTGCTGTAGCAAAAACATTAGCATGCTTAACACTGGTGTCTGCATCTGTTGCATATCTGTAGTAGTTATATGCTAATCACCCTCCTGAAATGTTGTAGCAGAAAATACTATTCTTAACTATAAGAAATGTGCTAAATATATTTCCTAAGTTTCTTAATTTGTAGTGAAACAGAGCTTGAAAGCCTTATATTTTGGATTAGAACTCCCAGAAACCCTTAGCCAGCATGGTCAGTGACATGCTGTAGTCCAAAATGGAACTTTTCCAAACTCTGGTAATAACTAACTGCAATCAGAACTCAATGGCCATTTTTCACTGGAAAAATGACTTAGGAAAGGGTGATACTATTTTTGGCAGAGAAGTAGCAGTGAGGATTATATTTCCTCACTGCTGGCTGCTCCCACAGCTTCCTATCATAGGTTTACAAATTAGTGAGAACATCATACCAGGAGGCATACCGCATTACATTATATGCTTTGCTTATCTGTGTTTCTTAGTCTACCTCTGATTTGCAAGCTTCAAAAACAGCTTTATTGTGGAAAAGTTCATTCATTAAAAACAAAGGAAAGGGTCTTATTAGTGGTGGTCCAGAATCTTTGGAATGCCTTCCCTGCAGAATTTCAATTGTTGCTGACATTACTGACACCTCAGTCTCAAAACATGTTATTCTGTCCAGGGATTTGGAAGTGTTACTGCTCTGGCCAGCCCGAGCCTGTGGGATATAAAGATATCTCTTGATATCAATAATTCGACCTCACATACCCATTCCCCTCCACGTGCTTGGGTGGCCCCCGGACAAGCACGCACATCGGCTCGGCCGATAATCGCCATAATATTCCAACACAATACAGGCAGGCCAGAAATAGCTGACTCGCAGCTTTAGGAGACCTCAAGGCAAGTATCTCCATTAGGTATGCACACAACTTTCAAAAGATCCTCTGCCCCACGCTGGCAGCTTGATGATCAGACTATACAACGCTCAAGTACTCCGCGTTTGCATACTGGCTACCCTATTGACAATTTGGCTATAATTCAATCATTCAAATTCTGACCTTTCGGAGGCTTTGTCTCCAGCCCCAAATCCATTGTTTTCCCTAAGTATGAACTAGCCTGCGGTCACAATTCTCCTTATTAAAACCCCTGACTTTGAGCGCTTCCTTGGATCGCTCTTGGCTTCCATCCCGCCTTGCTTTCGCTTTGTCCAGCAAGCCTTCCCCTCAGCCCCACGTGCTGAGATCCACGCTCCCCAGCTTCTTCACTTCCAACCGGGCTTCAGGACAGGTGAAGTATCACCCAAACCAACAACTCTTCTAAAAATTCCTCTATCCCACTCCAACCTTTATTTCTCTAGTTTTCTGTGTGAGTGTGCTGCATACACTGTTTGATTGTGTTTTAATAATGTCAGGGATTCCAGGCAGGGAACCCTGGGAAAATGATCAACCCACTGCAGAGATGTTGCAACATGCCCCAGCTGTGGGTAATTGCAAGGTTGCATAAGAAATGGGGGTCGTATGCAGATGGTAGAGGGAGGTGTGCAAACCTCTACCTGATTGGTTGTAGATATGTATATAACAAAGCAATGCCAGTATGTATTTGTCTATTGACCAAACCTGGTGCCTGGTGCAAGCTTTTGTCCGTCTGTCCTATGTTTTGTATATAAGGGAACTTTGCTGCAAGATAAAGTGCCTCCTGTTTTGGAAGAAACTCCTGTGTGTGTGAGTATCCTTACTTGGGAACAAAGCTGCTGCTGTTGGCTCGCTGAACTCTGGCTTTTCCGCTGCGTTTCCGTGGGGCTGAAACTCCTATCATTCCCAACAGTGGTTATGGGCCCAGGCCCAGAGTGCACAGCATCCACAGCGCACCTGTAGTTGTTTTTCCCCTGGATACTGGAACTGTTTTTGACTGTTTGCCTGGCTCTCCGGTGCTTTGGGAGTCTGTGTTTTGGCAGAGAGACAGTTAATTTTTAGTCCGGTGCTGTTCAAGGACACCTTGGAGGAGGAGGCCGGCCAGCTGCGTTCCTGTGTTTTGTTTTTACAAAGGCAGCAGAATGACTGGAACAAGCTTTGTGCATTTTGAAAGACTAAATGACACGAATTATCAAAGCTGGTGGATTTATGTGAAAGCATCTCTGATAAAGGAGAACTTGTGGCACGTTTTGGAGAGCGAGGGTCAGCCGCCGGCCAGTGCATCGGCTGCTGAGATAGCAGTGTATCGTGTTGCTGACGAAAGAGCCAAAGCAGTTATTTTGCTTACTTTAAGTCCTTCCCAGTTGATTCATGCTGCTGCTACAGACACAGCATATCAGCTCTGGGAGGCTCTGAAGCGTGTGCATCAATCTTCCTCGTGTTTGTCCAAAATGCTATGGACGAAAAGACTGTATAACACAAAGTTATGTCCCGGAAGCTGTGTAAGAGAGCACCTCATGCTGATGAAACAGTTATTTCAAGAGGTAGCCAACAGAGGGATAAATATCCCAGAAATGCAGAAAAGTTTTATTCTGCTGGGAAACCTCACTTAGGAGTGGGACTTTTTGATGTACAGCCTCCAGGGTGTGCGTGAGGAAGAGCTGACTGTAGACTTGGTAGCCAGGAGGATTTTGGAGGAAGTCCAACGTAAGCAGTTCGATTCCAGACTGCAGTCGGAGGGGAGAACAGCCAGTCGCCAGGAGGGAGAGGCAGCTCCCAAGGAGGCATCTGACCTGGGAGAAGGTGCAGTGTGCAGCTTTGCCAGACGCTGCTACAGATGTAAGAGAGTCGGCCATCTCCAGAAGGACTGCAGAATGCCAGCACCGAGCAGAGGGAAGAAGACAGCCCAGAAGTGATGGGGCAGTAATGTCTGATGAGGAAAAGGACAGTGTCCCAGATACGCTTGAAAGCTCTGAAGATAGAGGGGCGGTGATGGCTGATGATGAAAAAGAAAGTACTGAGGAAAGTACTGAGGAGGAGAAGCCAAAAATCTCACTCAACGTCACACCAAAAAGTTCAACACCGCCACCCAGTGCTGAACCTGCATTTATGGTCAAGAAAGAGCCTCGCACTGAGATCAGCACTAGTTCCAGCAGTGGTTCCAGTGAAAGTGGGTCAGGAAGTACCCAACTTGCTGAGTCAGGAAGTAAAGTTATGCTTATCCCTAAAAGGTCAGGAGGAGGGTATTCTGCTGTCCTGTGTGACTGAGGCAGAAATTTTGAGTGTAGGACTATATTGGGGTATGGTGTCTGAAAAACAATATCGCGGATTTGCTCACAAAGGCACTTCCAGTAGTAGGCCATGAGAAGTTGGCAGGTGAACTGGGCCTTGCCAGCAAGGTGTAAGTGTAAGATGAGTTGTACCCTTGAATGTATATACTGTATGTATTATGTAACATGTATTGTATGACATGTATGGATTGTGAAAATGTCCTACACAGTGGCCTGACCATTTTGGAGGGGATTGTCAGGGATTCCGGGCAGGGAACCCTGGGAAAATGATCAACCCACTGCAAAGATGTTGCATGATGCCCCAGCTGTGGGTAATTGCAAGGTTGCATAAGAAATGGGGGTCGTGTGCAAATGGTGGAAGGAGGTGTGCAAACCTCTACCTGATTGGTTGTAGATATGTATATAACAAAGCAATGCCAGTATGTATTTGTCTGTTGACCAAACCTGGTGCCTGGCGCAAGCTTTTGTCCGTCTGTCCTATGTTTTGTATATAAGGGAACTTTGCTGCAAGATAAAGTGCCTCCTGTTTTGGAAGAAACTCCTCTGTGTGTGAGTATCCTTATTGGGGAACAAGGTTGCTGCTGTTGGCTCGCTGAACTCTGGCTTTTCCGCTGCGTTTCCGTGGGGCTGAAACTCCTATCATCCCCAACAAATAAAACAACATTTATTATTTCAACTTCTGTGTGCTCTTTGACTCGGGCTGACCCTGTAAACATAGAGTTCGAGATCTCGCTACGTTACCCTGCCTCTCATATTCCTGGTTGTGCTCTTGGCTAATTTCCCCAACTTATAAAATTGAGAGCGCATTTAGGTGTCCCTCCTGGGACCACCAGGAATCAGGGTAACAAAAGGTTTATGCCAGTTTGTAATTAGGCTGCTTTGGTGTTTTAATGCTTTGTTTTGTCTTTTGTTGCAACATTGCTCTCTTGTTTTACTATGTTGCATTTGTGGCATCCTTTAGGACAGGGGTGGGAATCATGCAGCCCTTCAGCACGGCCAGTGGCAAGAACTGCTGGGAGTTTCAATACAACATCAAGAGGGCCACACATCTCCAATCTCTGCTTTAGCATTTTGTACTTCTTGGCATACCAGCTTCCTATGTACTAGGTTGTGGGATGGTTTAAAATACCTTTAATATACAATAAATAAATTTCAGGTATATATCATACAGATATGGGAAGTAGATTACTTTTTTTCCCCTGTTTGCTACTTAGTGTTCAGTCATTCTCTTTCTCTACCACCTCACCCCGCTGCTAAGCATCTCTCCCCTGTTTTTATGTCTTAAAATTTCAAATAAAATATTCTGTTTTTTCAAGAGTGGTGGAAGGGTTCTCTTTCACTAGGAGGTAAACTAGGCAGCCTAGAGAAAGAATCCCAGTGTAAGAGTGTTCTGGGGTCATCTCAGCACAAGCAAACACAATACAATCAATAGAATCAAATTCAGTTCATTAAAGGATGGATCTCCTGAATATGATTGTACCTTCTGTTTAAATTAAGATATAATATGCATATTGAATCAGCTCCTGACAGATGCTGAACATCTGTGTTCTTATTCTCATTATTTACTGAATGATAATGCATCCCTCAGAACACGTACTCAGTAGTGCTTCATGCAGGTTCTTAATACGTTTAATCATTCATTTGCACACAGAGACCGGTGTTGAAAGAGGGATGGAAGTTTCCCATTTTTTGTTGGTGCTGAGAGTCGAACCAAGTTTAAATTTGTCAGTCGTGAGATCAGATGAAAAGTTCAAGTGAAAAAAATTGATAATCCACAGTCTTGAAAGGATGGGTTTCAGGTTTTCTGTTGATATGGGCCTGAATATTACACATTTTTGAATACTGATCTAAAATGTGGCACGGTTACAGAACTTTTGAAGGTACAGATTGTTCATTGAGACCCACTATAGTTGCCTGTAGAGCAGAGTTGTGAAATTTACTTTTTTGAATTACAGTTCCTGGAATCCTTCAGTCAGGGTGGCCAGTTACCATTCTGGCTGGGGGATTCTGGAAATTGTGTACCAAAATTAATATTTCCAACCTCTGATGCAAAGGCATGTATGTGTACAGAAGGAATCAGACAAGCAATTAAATTGGAATGGAGAACTATGAAGCTGTTTACAAAAGGAGTTATCCTATGATAGCATCATCAGATGCACTTGAACTTATCATATGCTCTCAGCTTGAACCTCTGATAAGGGCCATTTCCTCACTATAGCGCTATTATTCCTACAGAATTCTGGGGTATGCAGTTTAGGGCAGGTGCCTTGAGGCACCTCCCTAAACTGAAAGCCCCAGAATTTGGTAGGATGTTGAAAGTGGAATAATAGCATTATAACTGTCTAGTGCGGAAATGGCCAAGCTCTCATCTCCCCACCTGATAAGAGAAGAGAGTATGTGAGAGGTTCAAGTGAGTTTTGGCAATGTATTTGGGGGAACAAACCCTGATAATCAACAGTCCTATGAAGGTAAGAGATTTTTGGCTCGCAAAAAAAAAAATGTCCTGTAAACAATTTCAGATTAATTCATCTGACATGGGATGGGCAAATGTGGAGAGTCCGGGGGCAATCTGTATTCCAGGGTCTGCACACACTACCCCAAAGGTCCAAACTCCACTTCTAGAAGTCCACCTCTGGTTTTAAAAAACAGTTTTGAAAAAAAAATATTAAGCAGTGCATGATAGAGCCTGCAACGCATTTAAAAAGTGAGTTGCTCCACCTGAAGGCATCTAAAAGGAGGCAATTCATCAAAATAATCCATCTAAGGAGACTGGAAGGACCATGGCCCCCAAAACACCAGGGTGTATGTTCTCCATGCGACCTCAGGGCCTCACTTTGCTCAGCCCTCCTGTAACATGATGAACCCACATTTCCACATATGTCTGTGATTTTTCCGGTACTGAAGACATGCACTGGTGACCTGTGGATCAGGCAGAATCTCTTACTACCTTCATTATTAGATGGCTGGAAGAGGTAAGTAGATGATTCCAACCAGAAGACTTGGCATAACCACATATAATCCTCCTGGCCAAGGAAGTCAAGCAGTCCAAGAGCCCTGGATCTGGTCTTATTAGTCAGTATAGGGAATCTCAGACCGGCTGCTTTCTTACCCTGGGCAACCTGTCAGTTGTGGGGACTATCTTATTCTTTCCATCTGGATTAGATTATATCCACGTAGATGGAAATACAGCTTGTCTGCAACTCCAGTCTATCAAGCTATCGGTTGTCTACAGCCAAGACAATTGCCTGCCCCTGGGTCTGAAAAGGGAACAAAAAGACTGTCACAGATAAGAAAACTGCGTGTTTCAAACACCTGGCAACTCCAGATGCTACAAATAGGAATTATTATTGCAGGAGAGCAAGTTAACCACCTCTGAACTTTGTGAAGACCAAGCTCTACATGAATCAATGTGGCTCGATAGAATGGGACAAATTATAAAGATATACTGGAAGAAATCTGAGAGCTGCTGCTTGAACCTTATCGATTTCAAGTAGGCTTCTCGTATCACTTGACAAAAGGGGATAGGCAAAGGGAAAATGCAGAATCTCTAAAGAACTGACAAGATTGACAGAAAATACTTATGGCCTGTTGATGAGTGCTATCCGGAGAGAACAGAAGATACTTTCAGATCAGTGAGAATCTGTTATTTTCCATCTACAATACATGCAGTTGGATACAGACTAATGGTTTTTCATTGGAATTGCTAGTGATAGTTTTTGAGGCTTGGGTACACTTTGTACTTTAGGGGGTAGATTTATGAAAAATCCTGTATCTTACTAAAAGAGTGCTTTTTTTTTTTTGCACTGTTGTTTTGGAGAGATGTCTTGTGTATCCTTCAGTGAATGTGCATAATCACAGTCATAGGTATAATTAACACATACAGACAATCCACACAATTGTTTCATGTTTTCCTAACACACTGGAGCTGCAGAGACCCTGAGGAGTCCTGCCAGGATCTTGTCACCGTCCTGCAACCAGGCAATGACTTGGCATGTCATCACTCACCACCTTGCTCCCCAGTGCCTTGGAGATGGTTGTCTTGGGGTTGTCTGTGAGGCTTCAAAAGCAGCACTTTTAGTCATTGTGATCATGCAATGACCATAAACATCAATTGTAATAATTACAGTGATGTACATCAGGTGTACGACATCATAATTACCAAACAGGATGCCAAACAGTATTCATAGATGTTTAATTAGCTCTAAAATGGTTTTTGGCATTTAATGAAAGACAGTTTTAGTGCTGTGATGTTGCAGTGCTGTTTTCTGTATTATGGCATCAAAGAGCTATAACACTATAATAACAGTAATGTTAAAAAAATGCTTCAAATCCACCCTCCACCCCCACCCACCCCGTTACTGGCATTAATGGTTAATGATGAACATTGGAGAAGTTTTTGAAAATGGACTTTAAAAAAATGTAGCATTTATAATTCCCACTTTTTTAGGGCTTCGTGGGTCTTTTTTTTTCTTACCAGGAAAGTGGAGTGGGGGAAGGAAAGCAGAGAATCGCACAGCTGCATGGTGTCCTATGGATGGCAGCTTGGGGAATCTTCTGCCTGAAAGCATCTGCTCTAAGAAGTACAGGGTGAATCACAGGGAAACGACAGCATGACAGTGTTTGGATTATCATATGAACCATAAAAAGTGATTTAGCAAAGCAAGTTAATTCCAGATTAAACACCCAGAGGAGAAGTACTTTTGAGGCCGTGGTACTGCCACTCTATGTCCTTATACAGTGACTATGAGCTAAGCTGTATCTATTTAACAAACAATTAATTTAACCACTTAGGGAACAGAATTACATAAGATCATGGGGATACCCTTTGCCAATCTAACTCCATGTGAGTTAGGAAGGCTTCAAAACTTCTTGAACCTTCCAAGGCCAGAGGCCTTTATTTTCTTCTTTTCTCATCCCTTGCTCCTGTTCTAGTTCTATTATTGGCATGAGCCCAAGGAAAGAATTATAGAGGTTGGATCCAAAAAGGTCAGACTCTAGGTTTCTATATCCATGGAAAAACCGAGAACAGAACATCTACCTTTAGATAAGTGGCAACACATTGTTGAGATTTCCCATTATGTTCCCTAACTGGGTGATGATTTCCAAAGCACTTAGATGTCAGTTGTTTTTGTAATTCTGCAACTTCTTAAACTAATGAACTGGGGAAGTGTTCCAAGCTGTTATGAAGCCCTACTAGTCTGATATAATCTTTCTTATTTATACTGTAATAAAGACTTTCTATACCTGTTAAACCTGGTTGGCTACCGAGGCACTCAGTATGCTGTCCCCCAGAAAGAGGGGTGAGAAAAGAAGATTTGCTTCAGTGTATTTATTGCTGAAATAATGAAAAGAAGCAAGGAGTATGTCTGTAGTAGCTGGGAGCTTCTGGTTGGATAAACCTTGCCCACCCTAACTCAGGACAGAGAGGAAATCTAGATAGACATCATCTTCGCAAACAGTATAAACATTTACTCTTTCCCCTACATTTCATTCCTTTTTCTTCTATTTCTTTTCCCTTTTTGTTTTGAGATCAGTCTACATGTGCAGAAAGGGAGAAGAATCTGGAAGTGATTAAATATATAGTACCAATTCAAACTCTGAGGGCATGTGTCCCATTTTTTTGATGTCTTCCCACACATACATTCTTCTTGTGGTCTGATGGAAGCTGAACAGACATTCTTCATCTGATCTGGCTGCTGAATCTCAAGGAAGGCTGGAGTGGGGGGGGGCTGCCAGGCCATGAGACTGTGAGGAAAGGTTGGACATGACCTGTAGTCCAATAAAATATATATGATGTACATTGAGGTTTGCACCTGGGAATGACAGTGAATGATGTAATCCCACGTCACTCTAGCTGAGTCATTGTAATATGTAACCGGAGCAGAGGGTTGCATCAGACATCGGAACATGCAGAGTTGGCTAGAGTTGCATCAGCAAGGGATGTATATAAGGGGCTGAGTCCTAGCCAACTGTCCTCTCGATTGTCTGATCGTGCAACCGGAGACTATATCTCTATATCTCCACTTGCTGTGGAATGTTGAAACTCTGTTGGAGTACTGTAAATATGTATGTATCATAACTGAAGAGTAAAAGCCTCCAGGTTGGAAGATAATATTGCGTGGGTGTATTTTTGTGGCTTCAGAGCATTGCTGCTAGTGTTTAAACTCTGCTGGGCACGCTTCTAAAGCTGTGGGTACAGTCTCTGCTATATGGTGGTTTTTGACACACCTGACTCTGGTACAGCGTTTTGTTCAGAGCTCAGTGACAGGAGGGAAGTGCTATCGCGGTTTTGCGTAGCTCCCATCATCCACCAACCCTCCACAGAGACATGCAAAAGTAACTAAGTAGCCAGTGCAGAATATTGGTGATAATTTTCAAAAAGAAAACAACCAATAGACAATACGGCACATTATGCAAAGCTACTCCCTTTGAGCAATCTGTCTTCAAAGATCTGCAGAATCAAAAACATTTCCACCTGCCTATGGCAAGACAGCAAGGAGGTCCACGGCCTGGGGGCAGCAACCAAGAAAGCCTTCTCCAACGTTTCCAGCAGATGTACCTGTGAAGGTGATGGGACAGAGAGAAGACTCACCCCTGAAGTTCTCAAGGGGAAGGTTCATGTGAAAGGGCAGAAAACCTTAGAAGCTCTTGGAGAATTTTCCCTTCCTTCTGGAGAAATTCAGTGAAAATATTTTCCCAATTTGTCTGCCAGTAAATAGAGTGATGAATTTGGTGAGGCTGTTTACATAGGCTAGACCAACTGATCCAACCAACTGAGTTTTCATCCAAAGTTCTTCTTTAGTATACCTTTATGCAGGATCACAAGTGAACACAAGCAAAGAACTCTGCTGCAGAATTTTTCATGTTGTTCCCAGTGACCCAGTCTGTCATGGGGATATCCACCACAGAAATGCTTTCAATGTAAAACTATTTCTAGGGCCTGCATAATTTTTTAAAAAATGAAAGGGAGCCATTAAGCATTTCCAGGAAGTTTTCAATTCATTATGCAATTTAATGAGCACCAGAAGTAGGCCGGTAGCTATTATATCATTGCTGTTAATCACTTTATTCCATTTTAGTTTTCTTAATGATTAAATATGTGATTCTGGTAGATCTTCTGTTGCCTGGCTTACCTTCATTTGGGGGTGTGTGTAGATGATGAAGCACAGATTAAATCTCCCCAGCTCACATCATCAATATTCATTTGCCTTGCATGAGAATGAGTATCCTGAGCGCTGCCTTCAATATTCTATTTTTTGTAATATTTCTATGAAGGCCAGAGCAGTTTGAATAAGTCATTGATGGAGACTGAGTTAATGACTTGGTGCTATCTTTATTCATGTCACTAAATCAGCTCTATTTGCCATAATATGATAGAGACCATCCTGCAGCCAGCTCTCCAAAATGCATTTGGAGAAAGTGCACCCAAAAAGATACAAAGTGTCATATACAAAGCAAATTTTGCAAACCAAGCGTATAAAACCATGACCCTTTCTGCAGAATGGGGGTGTCCCGGCACGGGGACAGAAGAGGAGAAAGACCACAATGACACTTCCACATGATGTCATCATGGTCTCACACTTCTCGTCTTGCCAGCTGATGCGATCACAGGGTATGTCATTGACAGAAAAAGTCTGTCAATGACCCCTGATCGCTTGAGCCTTCCGTTGCAGCAGAAGGGCTGGAAGCAAGATGATGTGCTTCCTTCCCCACTGCAGCATGGGAAGAAGGCTGGCTGTAGTGCGGAAGGAAGTGGCATGTCTCTCGCCCTCCCTTCTGCAGGCAGCCAAGTTGGATGCAGAGAGGAGCGCTGGGGACATGCTTCCATCCCATCAGAGGCACTGCTGGGGATTGTGATGGTACAACACATGAGAGAGTTGTCCTGAGGAAAGGTTCTATATTTTCTAAGTCATATATATGCCTTATTATGTATGAGATCATACAAATCTTGACAGTGTTTCATATGGATAACAAATCACCTGTGGGAGGATGGGGGCAATATTCCAATACTTCCTGGTAGTAGCAGGAAATCTGAGTCATGGATTTCCTAGGCATAATTCGTTCAAACATTCTACCATTACTAACCACAGCATAATGGGAAGATTGGAGCTGAGTAGTCTTCTGGAAACCACATCCCATATCTCATTGTTCTTGGCATCTGTTCTATGGATATAGTGGGAAAAGTGGTAAAAGTGATTGAATTAATGGTCCCTTTCTCCATTCCCTCACTGTGACAGATCTTTATTTCTCCTCAGATTGGTTTTGCAGTTCCTGTCTAATAAGATGCCCTGACGCTAACAGTCAGCCCGAACCCTATCCTCTAACCACAACCTTCGTGCAAAAGGGCTAGTGTCTGAGAGAACCAAATAAGTATCTTGTTTCATTCCCTCAGAACCAAATAAGATACTTATGGTAGCATGTTCTTTTTTGTTTCGAATAATAGATAACACAAGCCAATGCAGTAGTTATAAAAACAAACTGTATCCTTTATTGTAATAGTGTTAAAAATAAAGTATCTTGTCAAGGTTCATGTAAAGTACAGGGTTGTTACATTAAACAGTTCAAAATTCTGACAGTCTACGCCAGTAACTCCCAATCTTAGACACCAGTTCAGTATCTTTTCCTCAGCTGCTTAAATACAACTCAGCCACCTTCTCTGGCCAAGATCTCACTGAAGCCTCGCTTTCAAACAGAATCCCTTCCTTATAATTTTTCTCATCCATAAGCCCCTTCCACACACACACC
This sequence comes from Cyclura pinguis, assembly GCA_030412105.1. Lineage (NCBI taxonomy): Eukaryota > Metazoa > Chordata > Lepidosauria > Squamata > Iguanidae > Cyclura > Cyclura pinguis. The sequence continues at coordinate 345,648,539 of CM059599.1, forward strand.
ATGATTCTGGGTTTCATCCTTAAAGCACTACTCTTGTTGCCTAGCAACCCCCTATCAAGTTGCACTTGCATTCCAAATAACTGACTCCCAAAGCAACTTAGTTATGCTCATCCTTCACATATTGCAAGAGGACTGTAGATGGGAGGATGGAGTTGCACTTTCATTTTTCTCCTACATAGAGGTTGGAGATAGCATATACCTGCAACATATTACTTTTTAAATAATGATGTCACCAGTGGCACTACCTAACTTTTAAAATCCAATGAGTAACATTTACTTGTTACTTAGCATTTAGGAGTCAATTGGAGAGGGGGATTATAGGCTATTTTTTCTATTTTAACAACTTTTTTAAAAAAGTAATAATTTTAATCATATAGTTCTAAATTTTTTAAAGTACAATTATGCCAAGCTTTAAAAAAAAGTGTTCCAAGCTCTGCTTTCACAAAAATTCTCTGCAAGTAGAATCTAGTCAGTCAGTGAACTGGGCCCAAAACTTTCTCTGTGGTGTTGTAAGATTTTGGTGGGTTGGCAGGGAAATTAACTTGCAGGGAAATGATGTTTCCATCACACTCTCTCCAGTGGGCAAAGCTGCAACAGGACCTGAGATGGGACTCCTCCTTCTGATTGTCGCAGTTTTGTTCATTGGCAGGAAGAGGGTAAAAACATTTAACCTTCTTGTGTCATGACAGAAGCTCAGTGGGCCTTCTTCACCTGATGGGGCTTTTGGTTCTTAAGGTGGGCTAGACTAGCATTTACATAGTTTTACAGTAAGACTATGCAGTCTTATTAAACGCAGAGCAGTTACTGATCTGCAACTCTAAGTTATGAATCCATAAATCCAGTAAAGAATGCCAGCTCATTTTTAAATAGTTTTAATTTTTTCAATAGTTTAATTGCATCTTTAGCTTTTTTATGACAAAAATTTTCAACTATGTATGTTTTAACTGTTGTTAAGTGGTTTTAAGTCCTGGACTAGGAAAAAGGTGAGATCAAAATAATGATAAGGAGTAGCTTGCCATTAGCTATGGTGGTAGCATGTCTTCTTTCTTTTCTCTAATGGCTTTTTTCCCCTGCTGCTGCCCATGAAAGAGTGATGCAGCTACCTCTGATATCACATTTTGAGTAGTATAAAAGGGTAAAGCTTGGAAAGTACTTGGTAAACAATTGAATGTGGAAGAAAAGAAAATTGACAGATTTGTCCATCCAGAAATATACATGAATAGAGGAGCATCCTCCAGTTCTCCTCCATTCAGGAGTTAAATTTTTGGAGAGGCAGAAACACCTTTTCTTAGCCCCAACTGATCAACTTCCATAATGGAGGATTTCTTTCTCCCTTCCCACTGGATCTTTCCCTCTTCCTTTAAGGGGTTGACAAGCTCTCCACATGCACAAAGAAGCTGGTCTCTTTCTCTCTTTCTCTCCCTCTCTCCCTCTCCCCCCCTCTGTTCTCACATCATTCTTCTTCAACGACTTCTACTCCACCCCCAAATTTTGGAAAAATACTATGGCAAACACTTTGTTGGTGTACTAAGTTAGTGGCTGCACTTTTTCCAGAGTTGGACAGCCATGGCAAGAGAAGACAATCACCTCCAGAAGGATTCTTTCCCATATTCACTAGCCATAAGACCTGGACACGTACAGATAGATAAAGCCTGTCAATGACATATGCAAGTATAAGTTCAACATATACCTCTATAGGTCTTTATTTGGGAGGGTGTTCATTCTGGAGACATCCCAGAACCACCAAGGTCCCTACAGGATTCATCATTTTGCTGCAGTAGCCCCCTCCCCTCAGCCATTATGTTGCTGATAGAGACCAGGGGAGAATCAGAGAACTGCCTGGATATGTTCTCGTAGCCAGATGCAAAAGTATTAAATCATCTGTTGAGACTTCTGGAGACATAGCATAGGGATTGCAACTGAGAAAAGCTGGGTTGGAGGGATTGTTGTCACAGCATGGTCAGCAGAGTGTTCTGATCTCCACAATGACTAAAAGAGTTAGTTGCAGTGGCATAGGTCTGACTTAGCCATCACAATTCACCAACACGATTTGATTCAAAAATGCAAAAATGAAAAATACATTACATTACAATCCAGTTATTATTTAAACATACAGAGACAAAATAATAAAACATCAGCCAAGCAGCAGTGTTTATTTGTTCAATTATGCATTATGTCTTGCCTTTCTCTAAAGACTGGACCACATACAGAGAAAGGATAGCCAAAATGTTACAAAGGTAAAATAATGACTGGCAAATGAAGATCGAACAATTTACTGAGGCAAGTTTTTTTTTTAAAAAAAAAAATCCTAATCATATTCTTTTATGTGCCTTTGCTGGTTGTCATTTTGCTTTTGTTTGGAAGATTGGTGAAATGCATTACCCATGGACTGATTTATCAAAACATTTGAATGTTAACATGTTTAGCAAAAAAAAAAAAACCCTACCAAATTAAGAAGCAATTGAAAATCACAACACTAAAAAAGTACAGCTCTAATCTGTTAAAAACTCTTTGTGTATCAGCCAGTCAGCTGCTGAATGCTCACATAACTAATAAAGCACACAAGCAATTAAAAGGTGGGATGTAAGTCAGAGACCCTGAGGCTTGTCTTAAAGGAGAGGTGTGAAATGTGTGGCATCCATATATCACTTAAATGCGATTCCCAGCATTCCTCAGCATTAGTTACACTGGTTAAGACTTCTGGAAGTTGCAATTCAATAACATCTGGGTAGTTGCATGATTCCCATCTCTGTCTTATAGAGTAGATAGGTACATATAGATGCAAACAGCCTTTCAAATTAACACATTTTATATTCCACCTTCTTACCAATATTGGAACCAAAGGCAGCTTACAAAAATTTAAACAAATACAATTTAAAACAGTTACAGAAAGAGGTAAAACATTACAAAGTTATTTTTAAAATACAGTCTAATAATTATCTAGAATTAAAGCCTGTTAAAACAGATTTGTTAAAAAGCAAAAGATAAAAATCTACAGAACACACCATAAACAGCACACCTTTAAAATTACTCACCATAATTTTCTAGAAAATCTGTCAGAACAGAAAACTTATCACCTGCCAATAAAATGACAAGAAGGAGGGGACCATTCTGGCCTCCCCTAGGCAGGGAGTTCCAAATCTTGGGAGCAGCCACCAAGAAGCCCTTCTCCTTTATTCTCATCCAATTAACCTGAGGAGATGGTGAGGATGAATCACTTGCCCCAAACTGTTTAGGGTTTTAAAGGCACAACACAGGCCCCAAGGTTGCATTATCACACAGCAACTAGTGCTGCCTAAAAGGAAATACAATACCAAGTTAGCATTTTAGGAGCAGGTTTCAGGATTCCAGTTTGAGAGGCTGGCTATTCTGATTAAAGCTGCCTTGGAAAAGATGATGATGATGATGAAGAAGACTGCTTCCTTACAAGCTATATAAAGCTCCAGTATTCTCTGCTCTTATATTTCATTTTTGTTATATAAGTTGATGCCATTAAAGATTCCCCCCCTCCACTGATATCTAAATTCCTTCACTGGTCAATGTACTGTACACATATTCCATTAAAATATGTACCCTCTATTAGTTTTGCTGACCTCAGATATTCATATTTTACATCAATCTCCATTGAATTACATTTTCTATTTCCACACCAGCCAATTTACAGAATCAAAATTATTCTATATCTGGCCACCATGTGCTGACATTCTTAAGGTACATTCGGATAATTGCTGCTTAATTTGATGAACTGCATTGAACAGTCTCATAAAGATGGTTATACACATTTTTCAAAGAATGTAGACTCATAAAAATATATAAAATGCCCTCTTGGAACCATCTAGATGAATAAAGGAAAAATCTTTCCATTATTTTAAAGTAGTTGCTACCGTCTTAAAACGTTCTCCTTCTCTTAAAAAATGCACAGAAACCGGCCAGAACTGGTGATATATTAGTGACATTGCTCACCTGTTGGTGTCACACTCATATGGAAGTTCAGATTAAACACAGGTATCTCTTTCTTGTCAGGAGCATTGCACGAGGAGCTGTTGACTAGCTCCTTGTGCAACATTCATGCCATTCTTTCAAGCTCTAGAGCATTGCAACAGCAACCAGGCAATGCCTATCCTGGCTGCAGTTCTGCAACTGAGAGAAGAGATGTCAGGTTGCAATCCCAGATCTCAAGGGATACACTGGAGACCCAAGAGAGCACTCACATTTCTCTTTCCCCCAGTTGCAGAATGGCAGCCATGATCACCTTCCCACTTCTGCCAGATGCTGAACAGACACAGCAGTGCTCCTGGGGAATGAAACCTGTCTTTCAGGAGTGGAATGGGGCAAGAATTGTGCATGCAGGGTGTTACTCTTGTCATGTTTTGAACTTGGATAGCTCCTTTAAAGCTCAGGCTAAAACCTGGAGTGAATTCTTCAGCCCACTGACATGGGATCTGCCAGCAGCCACTGGTGGGAATTGGCTCCAAATATTCCTTTGAATGAAATTCAGAAGTGCACGTGATGTGAAATGCAAGAGGAATAGCAAATATTATCTGGAGTATTTCATGCACCTACCCACATAATGGAGTTCCACTGAAATAAATAGCACATACAAGTTCTCAGCTTTGGCTGAATTGTGTCCATTGTTCTGTCTATGTGCCTTAAACTTATGGCAACCCCATGAATTTCATGGGGTTTTCTTAGATGAGGCATACTGAGAAGTGGTTTTGCCAGTTCCTTCCTCCGAAAAATAGCTTACAGTACCTGCTATTCATTGGTAGTCTCCCATCCAAGTACTGATCAGAGCTGACCCTTCTTAGATTCTAAGAGAAATCTGGTGCTTCAGGGTACTTAGGCCTTTGCCTATTGCTGCTGCTGTTGTTATTGTTTTTGTGTACCTTCAAGTCATTTCTGACTTATGGCAACTCTAAGGTGAGCCTATCATGGGGTTTTCTGGGGCTGAGAGTATGTGATGCATCCACGGTCACCCAGTGGGTTTCCATGGCCAAATGGGGAATCAAGCCTTGGTCTCCAGGGCTGTAGTTTAATGCTCAAACCACTGCACCATGCTGGGCCATTGTTACTCAAATGCAATTCTAGTTTCAGCTTAGTCACATTGGTTTTACCAGGGTAGTCCCTGTGAGTACTAGTTTGGCCCAGTGGGTGGTGAAATCCCAAGGAAGCGGCTATACTTGCTAGTTGAGTTCAGGAGAGGGAAAGCCAGAGCTGCAACTGCCAGGGTTAAAGAGAGGCTCTTTTCACTCTCAGTAACGTAGTGGTATTTTCAGTTGTGTATTCAGTGGGGAACAAAAGGGAATATTTTTATAGTGCAATTTCTATATTGCATTTACTTCTATTTTGAATTTTACATTTAGGACTTTAAGGTTGCACCAGACATTGCGGTCATACTGAGCAGCACAGGCAGAAGAGTCTTGCAATCAGGTCCTGCAATGACATCTCATTGGATGCATGGATCACTGGGGACAGTGCATATGTGTCAGATTTAATATACAGTTTCTTGTATTGTTGTCAAGATATGTATTTTAAGATCTAAAATGCAATTGTGCTTACAATATTCAAGTATAGTTAGCCCCATGGGACCCAGATAGGGGCGCAACAACATACATTTGACAAATAAGCAGGAATGTCCTGTGTGAGGGAGGAATGAGCAAAGTAAAGCTTTCCAGATGTTGTTGGAGTACAAATCTTAATATCCTTCCTCATTGGCTATCCTGGCTATGGGTGATAGGAGCTGCAATTCAAGAATATCTGCTCTTTGCCCATCAATGGCTTAGGTAATTGGAAGACAGATAAAGACTGTAACACACTTGACACTTACAAAGGATCAACAATCAACATTTAGCTTGGGCCATTTCTGCACTAGCCTGTTATAGTGCTATTCTTCTACTTTCAACATCCTATGGAATCCTGGGGTTTGCCTTTGAGGCCCCTCCGTAAACTGCAAACCCCAGGATTCCATATGGAAGGATAGCACTATAATAGGCTAGTGCAGAAATGGCCTTGGTCATGTCCCAGTATCTGCAACTCCGAGAGCAACTTCTACGTGATCACGTATTGTCATTGCCGACCAACCCACAAAATGAAGAGACCACACACAGAGCTTGGGTTGAACTAGGGCAACTCCAGCCCTTGGTCTTTGCAAAGTGTAGAAGGCTCTAATGATGAGGAGTGACTATTCAGTGCCAGTCTGTGCCAGTTTCTGTAATGCTCATGGCCTACACATAGTAAAGAGTATGTGAAGGAGTCTGGCCCCTCCTAATGTTTGCTAAGTGGCTACCCATACTTATCAAAATTGGGCTGTTGTAGTCAAAGACATCAACAGGTAGGAGCAATGCCTTCTTTGACAGCATTTATGCATAAATAAATAAGTAAAAGCTTTCTGTGATGACCAAATATTGTTGACGAGTGGGCAACCTCTGTCCCAGCCTCCATGTTGAATTGTAAATTTCAATTTTAAACAAAGCAAATGTGGAAAGAGCCAATCACAGCAGGCTGACTTGTGATATATAGATTTGGGAAGTGATGCTATATTTCATATATCACTTTCTGAAGATGCTCTTTGGTAGTACACTTGTATAAAAATGTGTTCAACTGTTACCTTTGATTCAGGCAGAGTTTCTACTTTATTCCACACCCTGCCCTGTCCATGAGCTTTTGATGTTGAAGATACACTACAACACTTTCTAATAACTGAGAACTTTCTGCAACATTTATAACACTCTTATTTGTAACAGTAAGCTAAATAGGAACTACAGTTGAATCAACCTACCTATCATTATTCATAAAGCTGCACTGGAATACTTGTGCGTAAAATATACCATGAAGCTGATGTATTTATGCTGCCAGAACAATTTTGTCCTAGTATATCTATTTAAAAAAATGCAAGCAGACACCTAATTCCAGAACAACATACAGAAAACATGTAATGGTAATTTAAAAAGTAATGGAAATAATTTTGGCCTTACAAATAGCCCTAAATAAAAGAAAATGCATAATAGCTACAATGTTTTTCTCTAGAGACAAAGCAACATTGTGTTGTTGTTTGCTATCTTCAAGATGATTCTGGCTTACAGCAGCCTTATCTGCCTCCCTAACCCTTACCTGCGATGAGACAATGATCAGGCAATTGTAACCCCCTCTAAAATGTTAATCTGTTTTTATATGTAGATACAGTACATAGAAACATCATCATCATGAAAAACTAATTAGGTGTAAATATAATTCCAACAAAAAAAAAATCTATTGCACCAGTGAAATTAAGACATTGCATTGCTTCCTCATATTGCCCACCATGCACTATATATTTTCGTTCTTATGTACCTTCAAGATGATTCTAGCTTATGATGGCCCTACTCCAGGATTCACCTGGCAATTTTTATTCAAAGATCATTTACCACTACTTTCCTCTGAGGTCGAGAGGGTTCAGCTTGCTCAAGGTTACCCAGTAGGTTTCTGTGACTGAGCAGGGATTTGAACTCTGGTTTCCTGGATTCTTGTTAACAACATTGAAACCGCTACACCATGCTGGCTCTCAAAGCAAAATTATAAACAATCATCTAGAAGTGTAACTCTTAGGAAGATTCTTTCTTCCTGTTTACGATATAATTTCTATTTTGCTTTTTATTTATCAGTTACATTTATATGCTGCGTTTCTTCCATTATTTCTCCCTTCACTTTATTCTTATAGGAGCCTTATAAAATAGTCCAGGGAGAGATACAGAAACTGATCTAACACAGAAGAGATACAGAAACTGATCCCTGATTTTCATATACACTCTAATAGGCCTAATTTGACATGGAGAGTCCTGATTAATCCTCTGTCATCCTACTTTTTCAGCTGTTTCTAAAGTGTCCCACTTTTCCTCTTTTCCCAGTTTCCCCATTTGTCCTCAGTTTACTTCAATTGCTTCAAATGCACAATGTAACAGTAGTTTGTACTCAACTCAGCAAGGGGGAGAAGAGAGGGTGAACTCTCACCCTTTCCTGTAGATGCAGGCAAAAGCAAACTGCAGCAGTCTGTCCTAGCTTGTGTGTTCTTCCTCACCAACAACCTTTTCCATCACAGCTGTGCTCAGATGTTGCTTGTCCCCATGTGTGACATTTTTCTCTCTGTGAAGTGTTGGAGGCTGTGGTCTTGTGAGAGGAGGGCTCTTGTGAGGGTTCTGCACTCCCACAAGATCACTATTGGAGCCTGGAACTCTCATGAGAGGCCATCTTCTTGTACAGTTTGAAGTGCAGTGGCGGAGCTTGGAGTGTGGAGAGGGGGCGGGGCTATGGCACGAGGGGTGGGGCCACTGTGCAGGGGGTGTGGCTGCAGTGTGTGCAGCGTGGCCAGGGTGTGCGGGGGCATGGCCAGGGTGCACAGCCAGGGTGCACAGGTGTGTGGCTACGGGCCGGGACACCCCAGAAACATTGCCGCCTGGGGCAAACCGCCCACCCCGCCCTCACGTTCCTACATGACTGTTGAAGTGGGCTTGTTCTAGGCTTTCATGACATGTGCTAGCCTGTCTTGAGCTGGCCTGCCAACAGGGAGGGCTGTCCTATATTGCTGTTTGAAAAATCTGGCAATCTTAGATGGAGGTCTGAATTTTTTTTTTTTCACTTAGTCTGAACCCACTTTCAGCTGCCCTGTGAAGTTCAATGGCATCTGGAAAGCTACACAATTCCTGTCCCTCTCCCTGTACAGAGACTAGCAGCTGTACATCATATGGAATCTTGGGATTTGCCATTTAGGGAGGGACATTTAGAGTTCTCAGTCACATAGCTTTGGGCCTCACCAGGGCCTTTATCCTGGCGTGGACCCAAAACGAGCTGTTAATAACATATACAGTGGCAGTACATAATACCATATAACAGTGACCCCTCCACTTTCGTGAAGGTTTGAGGCACAGAACCCTCACAAAAGTGAAAAAAAAAAAGTGAATAACTCCACCCTGCAATCCCCCTCCCATTTCCTTTCAGGGCTCCCCTCTCCTGTTCCCTTGCCTTTTGCCCTGATACCTGAGCCTTCCTTCTCAGCACTGAGGCCAAAAGCAAAGGAATGGAAGAGAGGAGCTCTGGAGGGGAGAAGGAAAATGTGTGTGTGCCTTCCGCTCCATTCCCTTGCCTGTTCTCATGGTACGCGTTCTCAGGATCGAGGTCAAAGACAAGGGAATGGGAAGAAGGAACTCTAGAGGGGAGAAGGAAGGTGTGCACATATGTCCCCCTATTCCTTTGTCTTTTGCCTGAGCATGCTTGCCTTCTTCACATTCAGGAAACCACAAGGGAATGGGAGCAAGAGAATGGAGAATAAGGCATGCACACATGTGCCTCATGAATAATCACATTCGCAAAGGTCAAAACTGCGGATGTGGAGGGAAGACTGTATACTCATGTATTGCTGGCTTTTTGCCGTAATAATAAACTTGTACTTGTACTTGTATACTCATGTATATATAAATCAACCTCATGTACAACACAAGGGCAAGTTTGGGGACCAAAATTATGGATTTTGATATGCCCTGTGGATAAGTCAAGGGTCATTCCAAAGAGAGGGGAAATTGCCAGTGCTGCCGGAGGAAGCCAGTTAGCCCTGGCTGCTGCCACCGTTTTCCTGCCCAGACATTCAAAAAGGCTGTCCGCCACTCTATTCGGAGAAGCTGGTTTTTTAAATAAAAGTTAAGGCACAGTATTAAATCTTTATATATATAAAAAGGAACCATCCCTTTCTTTGAGTGGCAACAGGCAAGTGCTTAATCCACCCCAGGAAAACCTAAAAGAAGCACAGACCCTCCCCTACTCTCTCAGCGCTCCTTTGAGGGGAAATGCCAAAGAGCCGGTGTTGCCACTATTTCCTCACCCAAGCATTCAAAAAGTCCACTAGTTCAGAAAGCCCAGAAGCAGCACTGCAGTGTGGAGACAGTAGAGGGGGTTGGTGCCCCTTTTAGGTTCTCCAGGGATGGATGAAATTCTTGGGCCATTTCCGCACTAGCCTGTTCTAGCGCGATGATTCCACTTTCAACATCCTCTGGAATCCTGGGGTTTGCAGTTTCGGGAGGGGCCAGTCGGCCCCTCCCGAAACTGCAAACCCCAGGATTCCAGAGGATGTTGAAAGTGGAATCACCGTGCTAGAACAGGCTAGTGCGGAAATGGCCTTGCTTTTCATCACTCTAATCAGAGAAAGGGATGGTCCCTTTTTTTCTTTTCTTTTGATAACAGTTAAGATACAGTACTTACACTGATTCATGGATAAGCTGACTCAGGTTTCTGGGGTCAATGTTTTGACTAAAATTTCCAGACTTATACATGGGTATATATACAGTAACTGAAAACAAAATTCAGCTAAAATCAAAATGATTTCCCAGTTATAGAAATTTAACAGATCATGTATGTCACTGAATTGATAATCTGGCCCAAGCCAAAGCAAAAATATTGATTGTGTGAGCAAAATGTTGGTCACTGCAATGAATCACCATTCTTTTTTTTCTTTTTTTTCACCAAACTAAATCATTCAGCATGAGATAGATACAATTTTATTGCTGGCTATTTCAATGTCCCTTCCCCAGTACCTCTAATCTTAGCTATTACTATATCAATCAATCTTTTAAACCCAAAGTTATGAAAGGGCAGGAATTTTGACATTCTGGTGATACATAGGTTGATACAAGCTTAAAGTATAAAACACAGAATAGAAATCCAATTATCAACATAGCTGTCACATAACATGGAGCTTTAGATCAAATGGTCTCTCAAGAGCAAACCACACTCAGTTTCACAAAGTCTTTGCTTGTTTTTCTCCACTTTAATATATAAAAGTCAAAGTTTGTGAGTTTGTTTGTGTCTGGCAGTCAAAGACCTCATATGATTGGCTGCCTGTGAAGATTCTATGGAATCCTGGGGTTTGCAGTTTAGGGAGGGGCCTTTAGAATTCTCAGCCAGAGAGATCTTGGGCCTGGCCAGTTGCTGGAGGTGAGGCCTAGCAGCAAGAAGGAGGAAGATAGTGTATTCCCTCACAAACCCAACCTCCCTATGTTAACAACTCTGAATACAGATTAGATTGGGGAATATGGGGAAAAGTTACAAGTACTGGACAACATAGTTTGGGGAATTAGAGACACAGGATCTCAAACTTTTCAAACAAGTATTACCTTTGAAAAAATAAAATCCTGGGCAACACCAGATATACAGTAGTATTTAATATACTTGCCTTGGCTGCTTAATAAAAAGTTTGCTTTGACTATGTCTTTGTGACTTTGCCCAACCACATCAGAATAAATTAAGAGTGAGCAATTTCTGGAGTCTGAGATCAGAATGTACAGTATTACATAAGAGATTCAGTGGCACTGATGCAATTGGGGAATTTTAGATTTTGGACTTAATGGTTTTATGGGTGGAGAGGACTTGTGGCTGCATTGCATTATTTCACTTATATAACCATATAAGTACCGTTTATCACTCTCCATTTTGTGATTTACAATTCCTTCTATATACTAGATACGCTGGAGCAAGCAACTACAATCCAACCTTGATTCCTTTTTTAAAATTGACTCTGTACACTTTTGCATTTTAACATAACTTAAATCATAGCCCTACCACGAATAAAGAAATAGAATGGGGTTTAGTTATGCTGTTCTGAAACTAAACATACTTACTTCGGAATAAGCATCATTCTCACACAGAAAAAAAAATAAGTATTTTTTAAAATAGAAGTGATAAAAAGCACCTGCTTCACATATCTACCTTTCTAGAGCAAGGGTAGGCAAGGTGCAGCCTTTCACATTCCTGAACTGCAACTCCTATCATCCCCACCCTAGCCAAGATAGTTCATGATGAAAGATGCTGGGAGCAGCAGTCCAAGAACATTTGAAAGCCCATACTTCATCTACACACTTCCTGTAGAAGAAAGGAAGGAAGGTGGCAGGAACTAGCTGAGGTTTTTCTTTTTCTCCAATTAATCAGAAGCACATTGAGGATAATTTGGAAGATCTTTAATTGATTAATCAGTCCAACTAATAGATTAAAAACTATTCTGCTACCTTTAAATAAAAAAAAAATGCAAGCACAGGATTCCATTAAGCAAAATTAACAGGGAATAAAATCATCTTTGGGGCCTTATTATTGGCTAGTCTCTTAATTAGTTAATTAAAAACCTGCTGCTGTAACAGGTGGCCAGGGATTTGATTCTTTTAGAGCAGGAAGCAGTGCAGCTGGTGGCTTTCATGTCAGTGAGGTGGTGAAACGTCTGACGTCTGTTTTTCAGTCTGAACTTTAAAAGTGCTCTTCAAGCCTGGGGGACTGAGTTTGGCACTTTGGATAGCCCTGTAAATTCAGACTAAAATTCAGAGTGGATTCATGACCCACTGATGTGGATGCCACTAGCCACCATGAATAGAGAATTATGGTTGGACCCTAGGATATTCTTAACTGTACCTCTTAGAAAATACCACAATAACTGGAAAGCAAATTGTGCTTTGCTTCAAAACCTGTAATGTCACACATATAGTGACCTGCTGTAAACAGCCTTATAACTGAGCATTGGTAGGATGATGCTCTGGGCTGTGTCATCCTATCACAACTTGGTTATAGATGGCTTTACTGTATTATTAATATTCATTCTTTTTCAAGGTAGCTTTCCACGCTTGGTAAGAATTTGAACTTCCTTTTTTCAGTTCAAAAATTCATTAACTGTCATGCTCAATTAGAATTTTAGCAGAGATAAACACTTCTTGTTTTGTCACACCCAAGCTGCTTCTGAATTTCAAGTGTATAATTGTCCCACACCTGCTTGTACCCTTGTTTTATAAGACTAGGTTGAAATATGAGTGAAAAGCACCGTGATCTATCCTGCTGTCTTCCAAGTCATCTGCCTGTCTGTCCTTACTTATCCATAATGTATCATCAATGTATGTGGTCCCTTACAGAATTCAGCAGGCAACAGAGATAAATTGCTTGTCCCAATGGGATTATAATCAAAAGCAGAGAGAGAGAGAGAGAGAGAGAGAGGGAGAGAGAGAGAGTTGCAAGGAAGCAGAAAGGAAGAATGAAGTTACACACACGTAAAATCATAATAAAGAGCAACACCTAGTGACATTTTTCGTGAAAAATCCACTTGGTTACAGGTTGGAATGAGACTTAAGAGGATGAGTCCAAGGCTACACGGAGAAGGTGGCCATTTGCACCTTGCTAAAAAAGAGGGCACACAATGGAATAAATGTTGCATATCCAGAATATCCAATGGTGATGGATGTTGTGAGCTCCAGTCCAAGCACATCTGCAGGGCTGCATTTTGGCTACCCTAGAAATAGAGGATGTCTTTAAAAAGAGGACTGTTTTTGTAAAGCAGAACACAGAACCCTAAATCTGAAGAAAGAGAAGGGACACGGTAAAGATAGATTGAGGTGGCTACCTTTGTCTTTCGGTGTTCTTGTTGGGGATGATAGGAGTTCCAGCCCCACGGAAACACAGCGGAAAAACCAGAGTTCAGCTAGCCAACAGCAGCAGCCTTGTTCCCCAGTAAGGATACTCACACACAGAGGAGTTTCTTCCAAAACAGGAGGCACTTTATCTTGCAGCAAAGTTCCCTTATGTACAAAACATAGGACAGACGGACAAAAGCTTGCGCCAGGCACCAGGTTTGGTCAACAGACAAATCCATACTGGCGTTGCTTTGTTATATACATATCTACAACCAATCAGGTAGAGGTTTGCACACCTCCCTCTACCATCTGCACACAACCCCAGTTTCTTATGCAACCTTGCAATTACCCACGGCTGGGGCATGATGCAACCTCTTTGCAGTGGGCTGATCATTTCCCCAGGGTTCCCTGCCTGGAATCCCTGACAATCCCCTCCAAAATGGTCAGACCACTGTGTAGGACATTTTCACAATCCATACATGTCATACAATACATGTCACATAATACATACAGTACATACATTCAAGGGTACAACTCATCTTCCACCTTACACTCTGGTGGCAAGGCCCAGTTCACCTGCCAACTTCTCATGGCCTACTACTGGAAGGGCCTTTGTGAGCAGATCCGCAGATGGACAATACTGCAAGCACAAAATGCTCTTGGACCATTTGCCTCACATTTTGATACCATACCCTAATGTAGTCCTACACTCAAATTTTCTGCCTCAGTCACATGGGACAACAAAATACCCTCCTCCTGACATTTTAGGGATAAGCATAACTTTACTTCCTGACTCAGCAAGTTGGGTACTTCCTGACCCACTTGCACTGAAACCACTGCTGGAACTAGTGCTGACCTCAGTGCGAGGCTCTCTCTTGACCGTAAACGCAGGCTCAGCACTAAGTGGCGGTGTTGAACTCTTTGGTGTGACGTTGAGTCAGACTTTTGGCTTCTCTTCCTCAGTACTTTCCTCAGTACTTTCTTCTTCATCATCAGCCATCACCGCCCCTCCATCTTCAGAGCTTTCAAGTGTATCTGGGACACTGTCCTTTTCCTCATCAGACATCACTGCCTCTCCATTCTCAGGAACACTTTTGTCACTTTTTCCCAGGGGAACCAAAACCTCTTGATTACAGTGCAGTCTTTTCACACTTTTCACACTTTTACCCAGGGGAATCAAAACCTCTTGGTTACAGTGCAGTCTATCCCATCCTGAATGGATTTCAAAGTTTGCACTCCTAGAATACACTATTTTGCCAGCATGGTGTAGAAATCTATATTTGTTACCTTCATATCCCACAAAGCGTAACCGTCTAGATTTCTCCTCTCCAGACTTTCTGAAACTTGGGGGAACATACACACTAGCAAACTGACCCCAAACACATAGATGCTGCAGGTTTGGCGCTCTACCGTACAATAGGTAATATGGAGTTTGCTTCACACTTGAACTCCACATCCTGTTTAAGTGGTAGTTTGCTGTCACTATTGCTTCTCCCCAAAGTCCTGCTGGGGCCTGGGCATCCTCCATCATACAGTCCTTCATTTGTTTTAACAGCCCAATTCTTCTTTCTGCAAGACCATCCTCCCCGGGAGATGCAGGGTTGGTGGTTTTATGCCTTTCTTACGCATCCAGGCTTGCAGGCTATTAGACAGGAATTCTCCCCCTCAATCTGACACAAGACTGGCCACTTTATAAGGAAATTCCCTCTCAACAGCATTCACCCACTCTTGGAACTTATCTGCTGCTTGGCTCTTCTCTTTCAGCAGATAGACATAGGAGTACCTGGTGTGTCTGTCTACAATTACCAGGAAAAACCTATTTTGCCCTTCAGTTGGCTTGAATGGCCCAGCCAAATCTGCATGTACAACCTCAAAAGGCCGTTGGGTGACACACTTGCTTTTCTTGGCAATGGGGTAAGCCTTTACCTTAACCTTTTTGCACACAGAGCACTCTAGGAACTAAGGACAATTTCTGGCCTGTAACCCAGGGCATACCTTTGCCAACTCTTGCAAACCTTTGTAGCTGGCATGACCCATCACTCTGTGGAGGTAATGTACACACTTTTCATGTAGAGGTTTGTTACACAAAGGGTTAACGTTTGCCACTTTTCCTTTGGGCAACATGTGGTACAACCCCTGCTTTTTCACCCCTTTTGCACAAAAAACACCATTTGCAGTAATTATACATTTCTCCCCTTCAAACACCACTTTGTAACCCTCAGTGGTCAGTTGGGAGACACTCAAAATACAGTTCTGCAAATTTGTCACGCACAATACATTATTAAACAATTTCCCAAAACATGGCACATATGCAGTACCCATCTTCTGCACCTTGCTTGGTGCCCCATCTGCAAGGGAAATTGCTGTTATATTTGCATTTGTAACATCATTCAACAGCTTTAAATTGTTCACCATGTGGTGAGTTGCACCACTGTCAACAACCACACACCACTCTCAGACTGTTCTTTTGCCACAAACACATGGCCTTCAGCCTGTGACGACACGCCCCTCCGCTTCTGGGCTGTCTTCTTCCCTCTGCTCGGCGCTGGCATTCTGCAGTCCTTCTGGAGATGGCCGACTCTCTTACATCTGTAGCAGTGTCTGGCAAAGCTGCACACTGCACCTTCTTCCAGGTCAGATGCCTCCTTGGGAGCTGCCTCTCCCCCTGGCGACTGGCTGTTCTCCCCTCCGACTGCAGTCTGGAATCGAACTGCTTACTTTGGACTTCCTCCAAAATCCTCCTGGCTACCAAGTCTACAGTCAGCTCTTCCTCACACACACCCTGGAGGCTGTACATCAAAAAGTCCCACTCCTTAGTGAGGCTTCCCAGCAGAATAAAAGTTTTCTGCATTTCTGGGATATTTACCCGTTGTTGGCTGCCTCTTGAAATAACTGTTTCATCAGCATGAGGTGCTCTCTTACACAGCTTCCGGGACATAACTTTGTGTTATACAGTCTCTTCGTCCATAGCATTTTGGACAAACACGAGGAAGATTGATGCACACGCTTCAGAGCCTCCCAGAGCTGATATGCTGTGTCCGCAGCAGCAGCAGCGTGAATCAACTGGGAAGGACTTAAAGTAAGCAAAATAAATGCTTTGGCTTTTTCGTCAGCAACCCTGAACGCTGCTGTTTGAGCAGCAGTTGCTCCTTCTGGGGGCTGTCCCTCATTTTCCAAAACGTGCCACAAGTTTTCCTTCGTCAAAGCAGCTCTCACATAAATTTGCCAGCTTTTATAATTAGCGTTGGTCAACTTTTCAAAACACAGATAACCTCCCTCAGCCATGCTGCTGCCTTTGTAAGGAAAATTCAACAAATAAAGCAGCTGGCCGCAGTGACCTTGATGAGCTCCAGACTGAAGATTAACTGTCTCTCTGCCTAAACACAGACTCCCGAAGCACCGGAGAGCCAGGCAAACAGTCAAAAACAGTCCCAGTATCCAGGGGAAAAACAACTACAGGTGTGCTGTGGATGCTGTGCACTCTGGGCCTGGGCCCATAACCACTGTTGGGGATGATAGGAGTTTCAGCCCCATGGAAACACAGCTGAAAAACCAGAGTTCAGCAAGCCAACAGCAGCAGCCTTGCTCCCCAGTAAGGATACTCACACACGGAGGAGTTTCTTCCAAAACAGGAGGCACTTTATCTTGCAGCAAAGTTCCCTTATATACAAAACATAGGACAGACGGACAAAAGCTTGCACCAGGTTTGGTCAACAGACAAATACATACTGGCGTTGCTTTGTTATATACATATCTACAACCAATCAGGTAGAGGTTTGCACACCTCCCTCTACCATCTGCACACGACCCCAGTTTCTTATGCAACCTTGCAATTACCCACAGCTGGGGCATGAGGCAACATCTTTGCAGTGGGCTGATCATTTTCCCAGGGTTCCCTGTCTGGAATCCCTGACAGTTCTGAGAGGAAAGCAAATGGTTGATTTTTTAAAAATTTAGTATTATTGGTTTTTATAACTCAATGAGGTGAAGAAGTGTTTGTGAGATTTTTTGCCTCGCATACCAAAATAATTTGGCTGGCTTTAAGTACTTATGTGTTTGACTTAATGGTGTGTGTAAGAGGGTAGGGATTTTATGGTCTGCCTCAGACAGCAGAAGCCTGTGAGTCTTCCCTGGGAGGAGCCATATACTAAGATCAAGATTCAGTAGGACTGCTGGCACATTGTATATCGCCACCAGCATAGCTTATATTAATTTTATACACCTTACACAAAAGCCAAGAACAAAAAACTGGCCATATTTAGTGAGGTCACACATCAGAATGTCTTGAAGGCACACAACAACAAATATGGAGCATAAGAGAATGCAAAGGAAAACTGGTGGAGTCAACTGAAGAAGCAGAGTGTCTCCAGTCAGCCAAGGATGGTGTAGACTTGCAAAATGCAGCTCAGTTTTAATTTCATTTCAGTGTTCACTTTCCTTTCCAGCAAACATATCCAAGTCTGAAATGTTTCACACTCATCCCTTAAGCAACATTCACAGGAAGTTTGTTTGTGTATGGAGCGTAAGAGTCTAAGCTCCATAATACCAGTTTGCTGAGTAAGTATAATCTATTCCTTGAAGAGCCAAACTGGATTATTTGCATGTATTAACATATTTAAGGCACTGTCTTATTAGCGCTTGTATATTATGGTGCATGAAAACGCTTAAATCATCAGTAGACTGATTAAGGTCACTAAATGCTAATTCTTCATTAACCTTACATCTTTTTAATTTTAGCATCCTACTGACTCACAGCAATATGGGTGGTGACTTTGTAAACTATGTGAACACTCCTAAAACCAGCAAGGGACTGACTACAACAGTCCTTTATTCCAAAGAGGAGAGAGTCAGCAGAGGACATCAAACCTTTCTGCAACATTGTGTTATTCAATTTTAGGCTGAAAAAATGAAGCTGACATAAGCAAAGCTAGACATAATTAGTTGTCTAGAGACCAGAGAGAGTGCTATTGGTGACCCTTCAGTGATGGTAGAGCATATTAATCTGTTTTTCTCTTGGTACAAGTTGTGTCTTGGCCTTGACTGGTATTTCTTGGAGACCTTAGCTACTTCTAAAAACTGCAGAACTGAATTATTGAACTCCTCTGTGAATCAATCAAAACAATGCACACCTTCTACATATAACTGTTACAACATCATAAAGGTAACTTAAAGTACATACACGTATATTTCAACTCCAGTGTAAACTCCACTGAATTTAGTGGCTTAACTACTGGTAAAGATATGTATAGGCTTGCAGCTTAATAAAAGATCTTGGTTCAAAAAGAGCACATTCAAAAATAAAAATGTGGGGACAAGCCATAGCACTGGGTAGTTATTGTTAACTGCCATCATGTTGACTTTGACTTATGGCAACCTATGAATGAGACCTCCAAGTCATCCTACCATTAACAGCCCAGCTGAGATCTTGCAGACTCAGGACCATGGCTTCCTTGACTGAATCTATCCATCTGCAAAGCACTCTTCCTCTCTTCCTACTGCCTTCTTTCTACCTTACCAAGTGTTATTTTCCTTTCTAGTGAGTCATGCCTTCTCATGATATGCCCGAAATACAACAGTTTCAGTTTAGTGATCTTGGCTTCTACAGATTGTTCAGGCTTGATTTGCTCTAGGACCTATTTGTTTGCCTTTTTAGCAGTTCACGGTATACATAGAACTCTTCTCCAGCACCACATTTCAGATGAGTTGATTTTCTTCCTATCAACTTTCACTGTCCAGCTTTCACAAACATTCATAGATGTTGGAAGTATGCTGGCATGGACAATTCTAACTTTAGTATTCAATGATACAACTTCATACTTTAGGATCTTCACAGTATCATAGCTGCCCTACCAAGTCCCAGTCTTCTTCAGATTTCCTGACTGCAGTCTCCATTCTGATTAATGACTAAACCAAGGTATGGAAAATCTTGAACTATTTCAATGTCTTCATCATCTGCTTTAAAGTTATGTAAATCATACATGGTCATTATTTTTGTTTTCTTACTGTTCAACTGTAAAACTGTCTTTGCTTTTTCTGCCTTGACTTTCTTCAGTAATCGTTCTAAGTTTTTACTATTTTCTGCTAGTAGTATGGTGTCATCTGCCTATTTTAAATTATTGACTTTCCTTCCTCCAATTTTCACACTTCTCTCCTCCAAGTCTATAGGGTGATAAAACGCAGCCTTGCCTGACCTTATTGCCAATTGGAAACTATTCAGTTTCTCCATATTCTATCCCGACAGTAGGTTCTTGAGCTGAGTACAGGTTATACATCAGGACAATCAAATTTCTTTAGGAGCAATCCATGGTTTTTCATGATCTACAAAGTCTTTGCTATAATCTGTAAAGCAGGGCTGAATTTCTTCTGAAATTTCTTCTGAAATTCTTCTGAAATTATCCTATGTATCTTTGCAACACTTTCCCTAATGACTTTTCCTTTCCTCATCCCAGCTTGGACGTCTGACATTTCTTGCTCCATGTATGGTAGAAGTCTTCGTTGTAGAACTTTGAGCATCACTTGGCTTGCATGGGAAATTAATGAAATGCAGCTATGGTTACCTCAATCCCCAGTATCCCCTTTCTTGGGGAATGGAGTATGTATTAAGTGTGTCCAATTTATGGGCCATTGTTTTATTTTATTTTTATTTGTTGACAGATTTTAGATTTTAGTTAGATCTAGAATAGATTCTCCCTCTGTAGCTTGAAGCAGCTCTATTGGTATGCCATCTGATCCTGGTGGTTTATTTCTCCCAAGTGCTCTCACCACAGCATGCACTTCACTTTCTAAAATTGCAGGTTCATGTTCAAATGGGTCTTCTTTGAATTATTCTGTCAGCCTTTCATCTCTTTTGTATAGTTCATCAGTGTATTACTTCCATCAGGGTTTTATTTCTACTTTGACAAGTAATGTGTTCCTGTGCTGGTCATAGAGCATCCTCATTTGTGGTTTAAATTTCCCTTTGATTTCTCATATCTTGAAGAAGAGATCTCTTGTTCTTCCTTTTATGCTGTCATCTTTTATTTATCTGCATTGATTATTACAGTAGTTCTCCTTGTTCCTGCGCACAAATTGCTGAAAAGTTGCATTCATGATACTGATTCTATTTCTGTCACTTTTCTGATTTATTTATTTTTGCTTTTTCACTTTTGCTTTTTGTCTGTCCTTAACTGTTTGAAGAGTTTCATCTGTCATCCACTGAGGTTTCTTTTACTATTTGGCTGCAGATAGTGTTTTTTTGCATTCTTCCCTGATAACATCCCTGGCTTCAGTCCAGAATTTGGACTGCTGATCAATTAGGCTTAATGGTGCAAATCTGTTTTTTACATTATCTTTAAATTTTACAGGGATGTTCTTCAGATTGTATTTCAGCATGATGGTTAGTTTAGTGTCCTGTAGAGTTACTCTGATTTTTAAGCAGTTGATGTTCTGTACCACAGTCTGCTTCTGGTCTTGTTTTTGTAGAGATAATGGAGCTTCTCTACCTTCCGCTTCCAATTATGTAGTCTATTTTATTTCTGTATTGGTGGTGTCCATGTCTGCTTCCTACTTTCACATTCCAGTTGCCTATGATTAACAACAGATCCTGCTTTGGTGTGTGGTCAATTTCCTTCAGCACAGAATCTTTCAGTTTCTTTCTCTTCTGCCTCTGTAGCTGAAGCATAAACTTGGATTGTTGTTATTCTGATGGGTTTTGCCTGAAGTCTTATTGATACGATTTGGTCAAACTTTGCATTATACCCTTTGATTTTGCTACATCAATCCTCACTAACAATGCCACACCATTTATTCCTGTATTTTCATTTCCTGGGTAAAACACTGTCTAATTACCTGACACAAAATGTCCCATTACTGTCCTCTTTAGCTTGTTCATCCCAAGTGCTGCAATGTTTATATGTTCCATTTCATGTTTTATTATGTCTAGCTCCTCAGGTTGTTGCTTCTCATATTCCATGTTCCTATAATATGTGTTGTGCCACTTTGGACTTTCCTTTCACCTCTGAGCACATCAACCGGTGAATGGACTTTTGGCTTTAGTCTAGTTGTGTCATTAGCCACAGTGCTACTCCTGGTTGTCCTCTGCTCTACCCCAGTAGCTTGTTGAGTGCCATCCGAGCTGGGAGTGTCACCTTCTGGCACTATCTTTTGTTTCATTTTAGATTGTATTCTCCTGCATAGTCCTAACAAGTGTTAGCTACAGTACCACTGCCCTTGTCTCTGAGAGACCCTTTGCCAATGTCTCACACACACACACACACACACACACACACACCCCACAACTGCTGCTGCTATCCAGTAGCTGTTTGGCACATTTTAAGTCTGTCTCATCACCAAAAGCCTGCCTGACAAGAAACACCCTACCAGGAGCATTGCTACCATCAGCATAGCTTCTGGTCTCACAGAAGCATGCAATCCCACCAACATGGAAAAGTAGTGTGATTCATAGGAGCACTAAGTGGTACATACATTATTTTCATGAAAAAGGTTTGATTCATGGTGCTTCTGGTATGTTTGTGTATGTGTCTTCAAGTCACTTACTGATTTATGGTGACTCCATGAATATCATAGGGTTTTCTTAGGTGAGGAATATTCAGAGGTGGTTTTGCTGGTTGCTTCCTCTAAAATATAGTTCACAGCACATGGTATTCATTGGCAGTTTCCCATCCTGCTAGCTTCCATGCTCAGACAGGATCTGGTGCCTTTAGAATATTTAGTCTCTGGTAAGATTACAAAAACCCCTATCCGAAAACCTGGAAAGCCACTGGTTTCAGTGTCAACCATGTTGGGCTAGAAAGGGACGAAGCAAATCCCTATCTTCCATGGTTAAAAAATAGCCTCAACTGCATTTTAGGTTTTTTGCAAGGGACCTTTTTACCCTTCATAGCCCTATAAAAGTTTGAACTCCTAGCCCAATCTACTTGTAGGTAGATCTGGCACTATTTGTGGCCACCATGGCCCCAGAAGAGAGGTTTGCTGTCTATCACTACTTATCGAGGCCAAAGGGCCTTTCATTCTACCCCTGCTACACGTAGGACTAGCCTCAACTTCATCTTCAGCACTTTGGAGAGAGTTCATTTTGCTGCTGCTTTGACCACATTAGTTTTGCTAGCTGCTGTGTACCAGAAAGGCCAGGGAGTAGGGAGGATGTAGTGAATATGGCTCCTGCCCTCAGGTAGATGAGTTTTAGAGTATGTCTTGGCATCATGGCTAAATGTTCACACCTGTCAAGTGGCATAGAAAAGGTTAGTTTGTAGGTATTGCTAGATATTTTGCTTTAGCTTAGCAGTTTAAGGTTGGGAAAAGATACACACCTGGGAACAGACCAGAGAAATAAATATTCCTTTTAGCCACCTGCTTGCACAGTTCTTATAACTATTGAGACATAGGAAGGGTCATACCTGTACACTGTACTATATAAACCATTGAGAATCCATCTTCCATTGATCTCACTCTGGGTGGGAAGCACACCAATTCAGGGACCCTGTTTAGCCAGCCCTGGGGAATTGAAGTATCAGTCAGTTATGGGATAGCCTGGCGCTGCTTAGGGGCCCAGTTTTTTCACTTGCTGCGAGGGAATTTTGTACACCATCAAAAAGCAGTACCTCTCAAGCTATCTGAAATGAGGGACCAACAATATTCTTTTCCAACGTACCAGGGACCAGCACTATTTTTGGGCCAATTGGGTACATTTTTTTCCCTTCCTGGAAACTTGCCAGGAAGTGGCAGCCAATGGCTTAGGGACTAGCACCAGACCAGGAGGACAATCACTTTGAGCATCACTGAGCTAAAGGACTGTGATGTTTTCTTTCCTATGTATTACCTGCTGCATTGTTTATCATGCTCGTGAGATAAAGCTTATCTCATAACACTGATATGTGTCAGTTCAGGGCACATTTGTTTGTGGGTACCAAATGAAGTCTTAAGAAGACCTGTTCTGGCTCAGAACAGGGGACAATCTACAGTACTCCAGATGTTGAGCTGCAGCTTCTAGCAGCCCTTTGAAGGATCATGGGAGCTACAATCTAGCATCTAGAGGGCTACACACTTCCACCCTTGCCAGAAGATGTTCAACTTGTTCCACTAATGCTTAAAAACTGATGATTGGTGCACTCCTCCCCTCACATTTCTCTCTTTCTGTGTTTGTGTGTGTGTACCTTCAAGTTGCCTATTGAGTTACTGTGACCCTCATGAATTTCATAGGGTTTTCTTAGGCAAGGAATATTCAGTTCATTAAAAATGTTAAACTTGCTTGTTATTTTTCCCACCTTGGCCAGAGAGTTTATTTCTGGTTTGCTCTCAGTGAGAGCTGAATTAGAAATTAACTGTGACCTTTTTATGTGTATATTCCTCTGCATTCTTGTTACAGTGAAACTCTTGTTTGAATTGTCTTGTTTGAATTACAAAGGTATTATGGATATTCTTGTAATGTGATGCACTGGGGGGGAGTGCCATAAAAATACTCTCTGTTAAGTGTTACAAGCAGTGCAATATCCTCCAACAGTTCTGATTTGGAAGTGGTGGTCCTAATTAATCCTCTGTTGTCTCATTTTTTCAGCTGCTTTTAAAATATCCCAGTTTTTTAAAAAAATCCTTTCTCTGCCTTTTTCCTCAGCTTATTTCAGTTACTGCTAACTGAATTCAAAGTGTAAAAGTAGTGTATACTCAGTTAAATCAGTAGAACAGTGAGGAGAGAAGAGCAGGGAGTAAAATCTTGCCCTTTCCAGCAGACTCAGGCAAAGGCAAACTGCTATAGCTGCTCTTAGCTTGTACATTCTTCCTCATTCATGATTTGCACCATCTTGACCACATTCTGATGTTGCTGGGCCACACATGGCTCACTTTCAGTCTGTGAAATGTTGAAGGATATACAGTGCTTAGCCTAAAGAGTCAAGAATGCCCCAGAGCAGATGACAGTAATAGAAACCTAAAGTGTCCTCCAATCTTGTCTATATATCCCGAACCCTTTGTGAGGTACACTGATACTTATAGGGATGTTTTAACTTCTTCTCTTCCCAGATTCCCCTTTTAGCTCTTCCCTGAAATGCAGATACACTTGGTCCTCCACATTTGCTAGGGTTAGGGACACAGAACCCTCACAAAAGTGAAAAATTCACAAATAACAAAGCTTGCGTGTCTGTGGGAAGGGGGCTGAGGCACGGGTGGGGAAAGTGGGCATCCAGGGTCTAAACCAGGCCAGGGAAAGGAGATGGTTGGCATGGTGATCCTGTACATCCTCTCTCCTGCCCATCTCCTTCCTTGGGTGTGTGTGGGGCATGGGTACAGGGTTTGTGGTGCTGAGAATTTGGGCAGAGAGCCATCCTTAGCTGGCCAGGCAGAGAGACTGGCAGCGGAAGAGGAGGACTAGAGGTGAGTTTTTAAAGGACTATGCAGCCTGATTGGAGCCACCAAGAGGGAAGGTTCCCCCAAAAAAGAAGCACCTGAGGTGGGAGGGCAGGAGTTGGAGAAACTCGCAAATAATCAAATCTGTGAATGTCAAACCCACAAATGTAGAGGGCTGACTGTTGATTAACTTAGCATTCCTAGTAACTTTCCTGTCTTAGCATAGGATTCCTATTATAAAACTTTACTTAGTTTCTCCAAGGTACTGGTGTCTTTGCTCTTCAATCAGGATATCTAACCACTACACACATGCTCCATTAATAGGAAAGTTCCTCATAGCTATAAGATCCAAGATTGAGCCATGACTCCAGATTTGGAGGATAGCAAATCTGAAGAGAGAAAATCATGCGGAAATGTAATTCACCTACTCTCAATCTTAGGCAAAAGGCTGAGAGGTTCTTCATCTCTTTGCACCTCTCATTTTCATAACTACTTATATAAGAGGAAACAGATATAGAAACTGAAAAGAAAAAAAAACATTGAAGCAGTATTAACATTACCCAGGGCTACAAATGCTGAAAATGGTCTTGGTTTCTCCCCCCACTTAAAATCTACCAACAGCAATGTAATTATGTAGGATTAACAGAGACTAGAAATAGCTATTGCTTGTGCCTGCAATCTTTAAAATACACTCAATTATAAAATAATCCAACTATAACAAATTACACTTGTTTGTATGTTGTTAATGATCCTATTAGCAAAGGCAGTGTCTTTTGATTAGGAACAAACTATCTCCGAATACTGCAGAAAATGAAGGAAAATAGCCTGCAAAATTATGCAACTGCCAAAATATTTTTGGATTTTATTGTATTTTTTTTAAATAGCAGAATGTACCGCAACAAATACTGTTATTTTCCAACAAATTTATCCCCCATCTGGATGAATTCATTTGCTTCATTGGTTCCTGCATTCTTATTGTTTAAAGTGTGTGCTTGGACATCAATTTTTTTTCCCCTGACCTCTTTCATTTACCCTGCCTTGTGGTTGCACAGGTATCAATCATGCAGGAAAACAATCTGGTGACCTCCCGCGCCACACAGAGCCACTGTAGTTGCTGTCAAATAACAGTGCCAGTTGCAACAACAACAAATTTAGCAGTTACCTAATTTGAGCCCCTATAGGGCTCCAGGTGTTCCGATGTACTTTTTCCCAAAGCACTACTGCTACCTTCTGCCTAGGTAGTATACTGGATGAAGTTGCTTTGGTCATCTCACAACTCAATTATACAGAAATATTTGGGATTGCTTTGGTCCACAGAACAAGACACAGGAAACTTTGAATTTCTTGGCTCTATCTCTGACTTGCCAAAGTCTAACAGTTAGAAAAGTCAGCCACAGTACTTACTTTATTTTTTAGCCATGTTAGTCTGGGTCAGTATGTAAAGGGACATTGTAGCACCTTTGAGACTGAGAGAAAGAAATTGGTACCATAAGCTTTAACAGATTTAAATCTATACATCAGATGCAAATCCATTCAGATAAATCATGATATATGGCCTCCAAATCTCACCAAGTTAATTCTGTTGTGATTCTCTCCCTAACAACATGGCTGAAAGTCAACACCAATTATTGAATACCACCAAGTGAGCAAGTTCTTGGCCATGTGTTCAAAGAATGGGGCTAGCGACAAGTATGAAAGGATGTGTCATGCTGGCTACCAGTTCACAGTCCAAAGAGAAACACTAGTATGTTTTCACCCATAATTGGTGCTATCAGTATAAAGTGCTTGCCCTGACCTACATCTTGCAGAAACAAGCCTCCAGAATGGAGTTGTGGAGGTGGTCAGTCTCCTTCTTCCCACCTAGTGTGTATCTGTGTATTTGGTGAACTGAGGGAAAGAAGGGCAAAGCGTGATCCTTGCATGGCTGTCATTTGGGTAGAGTCCCTACTGGACACCTTGTTTATGATAGTATTATGGCATAGCTTATTATGGTATTGTAACATGATTTACTGTGGAATTATGTATCACCATACCATAATGGACACACTTGTTCTTGCCTGATTTCAGAAGCTAAGCAGCATCAAGTCTGCATAATACTTTGATAGAAGACCACTAGTCAATATTAGTGTACAAAAGAATCCTACCTGCAAATCCTGTAGGCAGAGCTGACAATACTGGACTGGATGGACCAATGGTCTAACTCATATTTATTTCCATAGCACCTGCAGCCTGCCAGACCTCACGAGGCAATGAACAAATAAAAACTAATTAAAACAATACAAAGATAAAACAATAAAAATGCATTAAAACATCTAGGCATCTAAAGCATCTAAAAAACAATCCTAGCATCCAGTTTTAAAACAGTAAAAAATAGCAATTTCAAACACTGAATACCATGCAGAATGGCACTGTTTTGGCTGCCAGCTAGAAGCTTAAAAGAGATGGAGCCAGTCTAGCTCTTTTGGGTAGGGAGTTCCACAGTTGAGCTGCTGCTACAGAGAAAGCCCTGTTACATGTACCCACCAACCTAACTTCATGAGGTTCTGGGACACACAACAGGACCTCCTCTGAAGATCTCAAATTTCTAGCAGGCTTATGTGGGAGAAGGCAGTCTTTCAGATTTCCCTATTCCAAGTCATTTAAGGCTTTCTAGATCAACACCAACACCATAAATTGATCTCCGAAGCAAATTGGAAACCAGTTCTTGTTGAGGATGACATTATGGCATAGGTTATTATGGTGTTGTAATCTGATTTATGATGATTTACTATGGAATTATGTATCACCATACCACCATAGACACACCATCTATGTATATTTTAAGAGAAAGTAATACAAGTGCTCTTCTCTCTCCCTCTTTCTTTCTCTTTCTGTCTCTCTCTCTTGCAATTTAATCTTGAACAGGTCTTTGAACTTTGCTGTATCTTGCCTGCTAAATGTTCAGTGATGTCTGATGCTGTTGGATCCCTATCACATAAATGGAAATAGGCTTCTAAAATAAGCATCAAAAGCCTTGATTCCTTGTCAGAACAGATGATGTAATCCCATCTGGAGATTATAAAGAGAAAAAAAAATAGAATGTGTTTGTACTGTACTGTCTGGAGAAGCAAACACCATTTCAAGACTGCTGTTTTTGATAAGCATATTTTATCTGTCTCTTAAACATCATGATGCTTTTAAGGCCATGGGAATGTTATATAGTTCTTGACATTACTCTTTGCTGCATGTTTGACTTTAAGCCACCTCAAATGCTGAACAATGAGATGAGGAGCAGACAAGAATTCTCAATGCTCATGACAAGTCCCCCAAATTCTAAAGAGCTTTTAAGTAGGGCACCATAAATCATTTGCATTTCTAGGTAGCATGCCTGGTACGCCTTAAAGAAATCCGCACAGAGCATGATGTGATGCTGGGAAAAAACTTATGTAGTTAAAAATATTTTTAAAGCCTTCTGGCAAGGTTTTAATGATCACTACAAATGGAAGGATCTGCTTTCAGTCGACATGGATTTCCTGGTGCAGTTTTTTTTCCCATGGAGAGCCATGAGGCCAAACTCAAGGCAGAGGTTTAATCCAGCAGTAAGCTAGTGAACATTCACTAAGGCAACAGGACTTTCTTCCCCTTCCCTTATCCTTCCAGTCTATCCGTGGTCTGGTGGGTTTCCAGAAATGGTTCCCTCAGCAGAATGAGGGCTTTGGATTCAATATACAATTTTTGTGAAAAGGAGACATGTATGAATATAATGGCCTGAATCCTATTGTCATTCCCACTTAGAGTAAATCCATTCTATCAGTGCAATTAACCAACATGTTGAGTAATCATTCAACAATTTGTTCTATGAGTGTGATCTTGCATCATCAGATGGAGCTGAAACAATGGAGCTCCATCTTTACAGCTATATCAGCTGATGCTCTTCCCATAACTTCTATCTTAAGCCAGGCAGTGCTCCAACAGAATGGCTTCTAAGGCACTGCACATTGGGGCATCAGAAAATGATCAAAAAGTCTTAGAATCACAGAATCGCAGAGTTGGAAGAAATCACAAGGCAATCTAGTCCAACCTCCTGCCATGCAGGAATATGTAGTCAAAGCACTCTCTCTTTTGCTATCAGTTCTGTTCCACCAGTAGGAAGAGGGGATTGTAAAGCAAACTATATCCACTTGGTACAATTATAGATCTAAAGTGAAGAAGATCTATCCTATTCCCACTCATGTGACATCCTCTGCTGTGTGCTTTTGAGACTCACCAGTAATATTAAGCACTGTTACTCTATTGTCCTCCCTTGAAAAATCTAGTAAAGCTTAGAATCAAAGAATCATAATTGAATGATACAGTTGGAAGAGACCACAAGGGCCATCCAGTCCAACTGCCCTGTAGGAATACGCAATCAAATTCTTGACAGATGGTAATCCAGCCTCTGTTTAAAAACCTCCAAAGAAGGAGACTTCACCCTGGAGAAGTAGGTGCCACTGTCTTTCTTCCTAATATTCCTAATATTTAGGTGGAATCTCTTTTCCTGTAGCTTGTAGCCATTGCTCCATGTCCTAGTCTCTGGAACACAGAAAACAAGCTCATTCCTTCTTCCATATTTCAAATATTTGAACATGGCTATTCATGTTACCTCTTAACCTTCTCTTCTCCGGTCTAAACATACCTAGTTATCTATGCTTCTCCTTATAGAGCAAGGTTTCAGACCTTTTACTATTTTGGTCACCATCCTCTAGACATGTTCCAGCTTGTCAATATCCTCCTAGAATTGTGATGCCAGAACTGGATGCAATATTCTCAATGAAGTCTGAGCAAAGCTGAATACAGTGGTACTATCCATGGTACTGGACACCATTCCCAGAATATGTTCAGCACCTTGCACAGCTCCTTTAAAGTTTAGATTAAAACCCATTAGGTTTATTGCTCCACTGATATGAGAGCCACTAGCCACTACTACAGCTTGTTGTGGCTCAGGTTATACTGTTAGGAATCATTCTAATTCTCTCAAGAAGCCGGCTTGAATGCAAGGATGTATGGCAGCACTGATATATATCCAGAGTTTCTGAATGTATAACCATTTCCTTCATTTCAATATTGACAACATTAGAACCAGTGTAATGATTGAGTGTAGAACTAGGACTCTGGAGACCGGGGTTGAAACCCCTGCTCAGCCATGGAAACTGCTTGGGTAACCTTAGTCAAATCAGACTCTCTCAGCCTCAGAGGAAGATAAAGAGAAATCCTTTCTGAATAAATTTTGCCAATAAAACCCATGATATGTTCAACTTAGGGTGGCCACAAGTTAGAAGCAACTTGAGGATACAAAACAAGAATAGCAACAGCTAACCAGGGACATAAACAAAAATGGACTGAATGGGGATGCTCTTTGTGCATGTGGGAATTCTTGTGACATTTCAGCTGCTACATGTACATGTATTTCTTAAAGGGAATATTCAAAATATTCCCTTTGAAGCTGAAAGTAGAGACTGAATGCAGAAAAGCTGCCTGTTGGGGTGAACCATTTATTTGCCCACCCTCCAGTCAGCTTATGCTGATTAGATTTGTGCACCAGCTCCACTTTTTGCTTCAGAATGTTAATCTACATTAGACCATCAGGCCATCTGTGGCTAGCTTCTGATCTTAAAGTTCAGCTCCAAGACTGAAAACAAAGTGATTTATGCTGTCACTTCTTTGCTGTTGCTGCATAAAGAGGACCGGTGGGTTAAGTACTGGAGCTCATAAAGATAAATGCATCTCGCTTGTTCCAAAAGGCCGAGGGAACACAATGCATAAGCAGATGCACAACAATTCCTGTGATCATGCCAGTAACAGACAACCTTGCTGAAAACATAGAAATTGCTATACATGTACCAATACCTAAAATTCATTTCATCTCTGTGTGAGTGAGCTGTTAGGGTCAAAGTACACTTCCACTTAACTACATTTTCTTTTATTTTTTAAAATTCTAAAATAAGTTCAGGAGCTCAATTCTGAACTGGAACTTTAGCAAAATGCATAGGAAGGATTTAATCTTCTGTATCCTGCTGTGGACCCCTGTGCCTACAGTTAATATTACCCCCCACCCATGTGACCTATTTGTTTCAATAGTTACCTTTTGACAATGTAAATGGCAGTGCAAATTGACATGGGTCCCCTGATCCAGATCCAGATTAGAGTGTTAAGAAAAAGATTAAATTTCTTCTTCTTATAGGGATTGCTGTCTCGATATCTGACTTGAACACTCCTACTCTTCTTTTGAAGGAATTTATATTGAAACTATCCTAATTCTGTTCTCCATTGGTTCCTATGTATCATTTCCTAATTCAATTTCCACTTGGTATGTATCTCTTCTCCTTCTTATGATGTCCATACCCCTGACTGTATCAGTGGAAGAACAATCCAACCAATGCCGGGGATATTTCTGATTCATCCACTGAATTTTCCATTCTGTGCCACTAGATTCTCTAGTGGTCTTTATTTCTCACTTTCCTGTCATCTTATCTGAAATTCTCTCCATTTGAAATCCTCTCTACATCTAAAGCAACATGTAAACAACTATTCTGAAATTTATAGGGTTTTTTTTTTAAATTGTGAGATTCCATTAAGAGATGCTTTGCCATTTTCTTTTACATCATTATTACAGTGAAATGGATGAGGCTGTCTGGCAGGCAGCAACCTGTTTATACAGTTACATTCCAAGACAGGTATGGTTCATTTTCCTGACTTTGTGTGATTGATCTGTAATTGCATCTTGACCAAGAATATTAGATTCTACAGCTTCTCTCTGACACCAGGACTGCTTCACACATTACAATTTTCCTACACTAAAGTAATCTTCATGAAAGAAAAGACCTCACTTTCTTGCTGCAATATGATGTGCAGATGAAATCAATGGTGGGGGGAACGAATCATTTCATCTTATTTTTGTTGGATAGACAACAACAAGTGAATAGAATTACATCAATGCATTACTGAAGACACAATGGTCAGTTACAAAAGTAGCTAGAGGTATAACCTATTAAATTGATTGGATAGAGCAGTGTTCCTTAAACTGTCTGGCAACTCTCCCCCCACCCCTGGTGTTCCAGGCACTGGTGCCATATTTGTTTCTATTGGCTTAAATTGTTTCTTTCTTTCCTGGAAGCTCCCCACAGTCAAGCAGCAGATAGCTCAGATACTAGCAATGGTCTACAGACCACCACTTTAAATAGCACTGAGTTACAGCTCATTTTTCTTTCTTTCTCTTATCCAAGCAACTTCTCCTTCAACTTCCCTTTCCTTTTCATAGAAATCATAGAATCATAGAAATGTAGAGTTGGAAGAGACCACACGGGCCATCCAGTCCAACCCCCTGCCATGCAGGAACACCCTCAAAGCACTCCCGACAGATGGCCTCTGCTTAAAAACCTCCAAAGAAGGAGACTCCACCACACTCCGAGGCAGCATATTCCACTGCTGGACAGCCCTGACCGTCAGGAAGTTCTTCCTAAGGTTCAGGTGGAATCTCCTTTCCTGCAACTTGAATCCATTGCTCCTTGTCCTGGTCTCTGAAACAGCAGAAAACAAGCCCGCTCCCTCCTCGACATGACAACCCTTCAAATATTTAAGCATGGCTATCATGTCCCCTCTTAACCTTCTCTTCTGCAGACTAAACATACCCCCGTTCCCTAAGCTGCTCCTCATAGGGCATGGCTTCCAGAATCTTCAACCTTTTTTTCACCTTCCTCTGGACACATTCCAGCTTGGTAATATCTTTCTTGAAATGAGGTGCCCAGAACTGGACATAGTATTCCAGATGAGGTCTAACCAAAGCAAAATAGAACGGTACTATTACTTCCCTTCATCTAGACACCATACTCCTATGGGTGCAACCTAGAATCACGTTGGCAATTCTACCTAGAATCGCATTGGGGAGTAGTGTCAGACATAAATATGATGACGGAACCCTGTTAGGATAGTTATCTTTGATTATGCAGGATCTCAGCCCATGTTTTAAATATTGAATTGTATTATTTTAGGTCTAACGCATAGTTTGTATCTTCTCCCTCTGCAAAAATTAAAGATAAGTAGCCATCCATTTCATATTTCTTCCTTATTCGTTCTTTCATTGTTACCTTCTTTGTTCTTTATTTGGACCATAGTATAATCCCAGCAGCATCAATTGGTCTCCTAATTTACCCTGTACAAAAGTGAATATTCCTTCAGTGTCACATAAACAAACCTTTCAAAAGGCACAGGTTTTTAAACAAAATTGCAGCCTTCCTTAGATTTCAGTGTTTAATCAGCACTGTATTTCTTCCCTAAGAAGCTGTTACAGAACTTTTTTTTTTTTTGCATTTTTCCTGTAAGAACAATATTTCTGGGTTTAATTTTTTAATAACTTGAAAAATTCTGTATCTCTTTAGCAGAGTTCCTAGACCATTATGAACCAACAATCAGGCTATCCATCTCTAATAGTTTTTCTTTCTAAGACTCAAAAGGTGCCCAGTAGTCTTTCTATGACTCAAAAGAGGTCCAAAATCTCATAAGTGCTGGATTTCTGATTTGCCCTTGTGCACTTCATAAGATTATGAACAAACTTTTCATACTATTCTTTTTATCCTAAATCACCTACTTTCTCCATTTGGCCCCAACAAAACAAAGAAAAGCATCCCAATGTATATATGTGAAAATACAAGAGCTATCATTGCTCTTGTGGCCAGACCTCTGTCACCGCTTATACAGCTTTTACTCCCTACCAAATAATGGGAAAAATGAAGTGGGGGGCGGGAAGTCAAACTGCTATTTAAGCATATATTCAACAAACACCAAGCATTGTGATATGACTGCCAACCTGCAGTTAATAAGCATCAAAACAACAAGGCATCTCTGTAACTTTAGATAACTAATCATAAATATGGTTTAAAATACAGCGTGATGTAGTGGTTTGACCATTGGACTGTGTCCCTGGAGACCAGGGTTTGATTCCCTGTCTGGCTATAGAAACCTCATGGCTGCATCACACACTCTCAGTCTCAGAAAACCTTAGGGTCACCATAAGTTGGAAGCAACTTGAAGGCACACAAAACAACAACAACAAAGGTACAATACTTTCTTAGAGTAGTCATTGCTGTGCTGTTTCATACTAAGAAAGTCATTTTTTACTTGTTTTGAGCCATTTCCAACCTTCTTTCTTTTTTGTGCTCCAGCTTTTTCTCAAGGCTACTCATCATTTACAAGTTTCTTGGGCACCTTTGGATTTAGTTGCTTGAAGACTTCAATTAGCTTTCAGGAGATGGTCCAATTAAAGTGTTGTTACCATGGCAGATTAGATTTTTAAACGGAGGCCAATTCATCTACCTTCTCTGCAGACCACACTATCTGTTATAGTTCTCTATCTGTTATAGTTCTTTACCACTTTGACTCTTAGCTCTTGGAGGTTATTCTTCATTTCCTTCTATGAAGTTACTTGCTTTAAGCAAAACTCCAGCACCTTGTTTGCCGTTTCTTTGATCTCATTCATTCTTGTTGCCACCATAGCAAGCTTCTCATCCATGCATTTCAGAACTTTCAGAAAATCAGCCTGAATCTCCTGGATTTTTTAAAAGTCTGCATGAAATTCCATTTTCAGTTGTAACAAGAGGCTTGTTTTGTCTTCATCTCCTTTAACTGAGATCTTCTGCTGTTCTCCTTTTGCCTCTTTGAATTTTCTTGACGCCAAATCTGTGGGAATTTTTTTCTGTAAACTGTGGGAAAAAATGATGCTTTGGTCCATGGGATTGGACTTGTTGACCTCCCAGACATATGATTCTCAGGATTTAAGATTACTCAGGCATGATAACCCTTCCCTCTATTCTCTGTCTGGGCCACTGACATTTGAAAAGGTCAGCTAGGGGGAAAAAAATCTTTCGCTCAGAAGAGCTGAAACAATAAAATCAGTTTAGAAGGATGCTGTGCATTTTAACAGGCTTCTTCAAAGGCATTTAGCATTTTATAAATGGAATAGAGGTGCATCAAAAATACACTTTACAGAAGTAGTATCTTGTGCCTATATTGTTCTACATGACTTTCCAGTATTCTTAATTGCTGAAAAGCAACAGATTGCCATTATGGCTTTCAAGTAATATAGTTTCTATATGAGGGATGGGACACAGGCTATTCTCCAAGTGTTCTGCTGTAACTTCCATCATCCCTCATCACTGGATATGCTGGCTAGGTCTTATAGAAGCTTTGGTTTCATATAATTTGGCAGCAGTGGTGTATCTAGGTTCAACAGCACCTAGGGCAAGCAGGGAAGTTGTGCCTCTAGGTGCTACTTCTCCCACCGCTGCTGCCCCAGGCCAAAGAAGACCATAGCAGTGGCAGGCCAGGCCTGGGAGGGAAGGCTGCTGCCGCCACCGCCACCTCCACACCAGGCCAGGAATGACCCCAGCAGCAGGGGAACAGCAGCAGGCCAGGCCCGGGTGGAAGGGTGTGGGTTCGGCTTTTTTGCACCCCCCTGGCATTGGCATCTAGGGCAAGCACCCTAGTTGCCCACTCTAGATATCCCTCTGTTTTGCAGGCCACATACTTTCCACTGTTTAGAAAATGATGACCTCACAATGGGGATGCATGCTTTCACACTATTATGTTGTTGTTACTATTATATTTATTTACATTCTACTTTTTTCACAAAATTGGGACTCAAAACAGCTCACAGTTTAAAAGAACAGTACAATTAAAAACATACAAAAAGTGAATATCAAAACTGAATTAAACTATTTATGCCATTACAGCAATTCACATCTCAGTGAAAGAATTAAAAAGCAATTTGAAAAGAGAAAAGCTCTTAAAAACAATTCAGTTAAAACGACCCAGCACCCCCTTGTCCGTTCTTTAAAAACTTTCTATTTTAAATGCCTGTTGGAATAAAAAAGCTTTATCTTGCTGATGGAGGGACATCAAGGACGGGCCCATTCTGTCCTTCCTGGGAAGGGAGTTCCAGAGACAAGGGATGGCCACTGAGAAGGCTCTCTCTTACATCCTCATCAACTGAGCTTGTGATGGTGGTGAGTCTGAGACAAGGGCCTCTCCTGATTTCAGATCCAGGCCAGCTCATACAGAGAGATCTAGTCTGCCAAATAGCCTAGACTTGAGCCAGATAGGGATTTATAGATCATAGTGCTATTATTCCACTCTTGGAAGTGTGACCAGAAACAAACTGGGATGCAATGGAGCTGTTCTAACAGGGACATATTATGGTCTCTGTAAGCTACCCCAGTTAACAGTCTGGCTGCAACTCTCTGGACCAACTGAAGTTCCCAAACACTCTTCAAAGGCAGCCCCAAGTACAGCATATTAATAATAGTCCAAATGGGATGTAACTAAGGCATGTACTACCATGGCCAGATCCAGCATATCAAGGAACAAATGCAGTTGGAGCACAGGCTTTAAATATGCAAAAGCACTCCTGGTCACCATGGAAACCTGGGCCTCCAGGTTCAAGGCTGAATCCAGGAGTATACCCAGACTGCAAACCTGCATCTTCAGGGGGAGTGCAACCCCATCCAACAGAGGCTGAATCCCTGTTCCCTGATCTGCCTTCTGAATGACCAAGAACACCTCTGTCTTGTCTGGATTAAGTTTCAATTTGTTTGCCTTCATCCAGTCCATTATTGATGACAGACTCTGGTTTAGGACCAGTACAGCCTCCTTGGATTGGGGTGGAAAGGATATGTAAATTGCATATTGATGGCACCATACCCCAAGACCTCTCCCAGTGGTTTCATGTGTATGTTAAATAGCATAGGGCACAAAAAAGAACCCTGGAGGACCCACAGGCCAATGGGCAGGGAGTTGAACAAGAGTCCTCCAGCACCACTTTCTGGGTTCACTTCTCCAAGAAGGAATAGAGCCACTGTACAACAGTGCATCCAAGTCTCATTCCAGTGAGGTGACCAAGATGGACATCATGATTGATGGTATCAAAAGCTGCTAAGAGGTCCAGCAGATTCCCCCGTCTAGTTTCCTATATAGGTCATTCACCAAAGTGACCAAAGCCAGGCCTGAAATCAAATTGTAATGGATCTCTAAGATATAATGGCCCCATGGTCTCTTCCAACTCTGTGATTCTATGATTCTACACAACCTGTTTCATCTGGAAACCCCTGGAGCTAGGAGGCTACCTCACACTCCAATACCTTGTCCAAAAATGGTAGGTTGGACACTGGTCAATAATTGCCCATTATAGAGGGATTCAAGGATGGCTTTTTCAACAGAAGTCTCATAACTGCTTCCTTTAGGTAAGTTGGGATGCCGCCTTGTTGTAAGGAGGCACTGACCACCCTCTTTACCCACTCAGCCAGTTCCCTCTCTGCCCTGTTTGATAAGCCAAGAAGTGCAAGTATATAGCACACAAGTAGTGACTCTCACCTTGCAAAGTATCCTGCCCACATCCTCAGGCTGCACAAATTGAAAAGCATCCAATAACACTGGACAAAGTTACATCCACTGAAACTGTATCAGCTACAGCATCCAAATCAGAACAGATCTGAGCAACTTTATCTGCAAAGTGCCATGCAAACTCTTCACAGCAGGTTGTCAAGCATTTTGCATTTTCTACTTGAGGACCAGTGTGTAACAGCATAACCACTTGAAACAGCTCTCCTGGCCACCTCTTTGCAGATGCAATAGTGGCAGCAAAAAATAATTTCTTTGCTGTCTGCACTGCCACAGAGTAGGCCTTCAGATAGGGTCTAGCCCATGTTTGGTCAGACTTGCTTCAAGTCTTCCGACGTTGCTCTAGTCTCCATCTTACTAGCTTCATCACCACCAACTCTGTGTAGTGCTCTGTACCACTATTGGGCTGTTTGGAAACTGGTTCTTTTCTCTCTTGAAATAATTTGTTGATGTCCCCTATCCCACTATGTTTTAGTAACCACTTTGGGTGTGAATGCTTCCTTTTGCTTTGTTGCATTTTTGGGAACTTTGTGGGTGTGGTGTGGGCATGGATTCTTTGCTCCTGACTTGGGTATTCACCAGATACCTCCAACAGGGAAACTCCAGACTGCTTCCCGTATTTGGGCTGGGACGACACCAGGATTTCCAAGAGTTTCCAAGGGAACTGCTGTATGTTTGATCTCTATTCTCATATTTTTTTTAAAAAAAAATATTTTTTAAAAAAAGAGGAGTAGTGCAATAGTACATTTCTAATGTAATCCTACTGAAGAGTGATGCCCAAAGAAACCACAGGGTTCAGGTAAAGTTTAAAGGGTAAATAAAGAGTAAGAAGAACTGGCAAAACCACATCTGAGTATTCCTAACCTAAGAAAACTCTGAAATTCATTGGGTTGCCATTAAAGAACAAGCAACTTAAAGGCACATACAAAAGTTTAAAGAGTAATATACAAAAGCAGAACCAGGTAAGTATTACTTTGTGAAGGAAAGTATAGAAAAATGCTTTTGGAAGTGGTGTGATGTGTGTTTATTTTCCCAATCTGGGCAGGATGCGAGGCTGGTTACATAACGTACAATTATGTAGCTGTGCAATTACGGTTTTTCTTCATGGTCTCTGTGAATCACACAAATGAGTTTACGCACCTGTGTGAAACAGCATTTGGAACCTTCTCAAAACCTAGGAGTAGGCATTTTGGCAGTTGACCCCTCCCCCATCCTCCTAGGGAATATAAGGCCCCTCCCTGTATAACGGTCAGTTCCTTTTCTTCTGCCATGGTAGCAAAATCAAAGGAGCCTTCCTCTAGTTTTCAGATTGATCTAATGATTTTTTTAAACAAGATTTGACTAAATACTTATGTTTTTCTTGGCATTTTGATGGTTGTTTCTAACATTCAACTTCCCTTTTTGCCTACTGGCTTCCATTAATCGGTTGAGGAGTTGGACAGCAACTACCTCTTTTGAGAGTTGTTTGTCATGTGGAGGGAAAAAAAAAAGGAGGACGGCTGTTCTAAAATGGCTCGTTTGCTTGGGAGGGGGCCTTAACGTCGGTTCTTGTCGGAACTGTCAACTACTTACCCCACAAGTTAGATGAAATAGAGCAACTCGTTAATGGCTTTTTTGTGGGGTAAGACTATAAAGCTCTCCCATTCCAGGCCCACTTGTCATTATCTTCCTCCAAAATTGACATGATACTACAAGTTCGAGATGAGGCACCGTCAGCATCCTCTTGGAAAGGGACTGAGAGTAAATATCAGCCTCCTACTTTGCCAAAAAGGAAATTGAATGACCCCTCACAGGAGGAATCATCACTGAAAACACAAAAGGAGGGAGCAAGCAAACTTGTTCTTCACCCGGAGCAGTGCAGAATCTTCCTCTTGTTATAACTGAGGAAGCTATATCTCCTTCTCTATGACCCCTCAGACGTTTTCTGTGGGTGGCCTTGGCAGTGGTCTTTAAACTCTGCTTTTTGTGTGGAGGCAAGATCTTGGATATTGATGGACTTGTGTGCCTACCTGCCTCTCACATTGCATGATCTTGCTGTCATCATCAATTTCCGCACATGAGGCATAACAGAGCAGCCACTTCAGGCTTTGCTCTAGTAAACCCGGTGCCTTCGACGACGCTGTTCTGGTCATGCCTTTCCCCACCATGTCTATAATGCCGGGACTTCTAAGGCAATTTATGGCACTGAGGAGGCTTGTTCACTGCTTCTTCAACAGCAGTGCACCCAAGGCGATTTCCAGTGCCAACAGCAATCCATGGAATGGCTCAGTCTTGAAGGGCCATTCGCCATCAGCTCCCTTACCTATCAGTACCATCTGTCTAAATATACAGTTTGCCATCAGTCCCATCCATGATTTCTACTGTTGATGATGTTGCCATTCTCATAGAGGCAGTCTCCAGTCAACCCCTCCACCATCATGGTATTGTCGATCTCAAGGAGATGATACCATCGATTCTCGATATTGACGATGATGAATACTACCATGATATCTAGGCTTGATACCTAGGTTTGGTACCTAGGTTTCGTATCTAGGTTTCGTACCTAAGCTTGATACCTGTGCTTGGTATCTATTCTGAGTGCCTGAGCTTGGTGCATTGTCAACACTACCATACAGTCAATTCTTGATAGTATGATACTGTGCCACCATGACACCTGACATTGGTGCCTAGGACTGGTATCTGGACGTGAAGTCTGGCCTTGGTGCCTGGCCTTGATATCTAGCCTTGATACCTAAGCACAGTGCCCGGGCTGGGTACCTAGGCTGGATACTTGGACTCTTGACACCTAGGCTCGATACCGACGCTCAATGCCTAGGCTGAATACCTGGGTGTGATACCTAGACTGGATACCTACGTTTGAAACTTAGGCTCTGTACCTAGGCTAGTGAATTTGCTCGGAATCGCCATCACTTGTTGGTCCTCTAGATGTTGCCAGTAACACCTTCCGACACATCAGTATCGGAGTCTTAGATTTCGACCTCAGAACACGAGGTTGTTTTTTCTGTTACATCTTGATAATGATGGTGGCTTTTTGCATACTCCCTTCAGTACCGAGGTTGTCTATGTATCCAGTACAAGTCATGTGTACAGGGAGACAACTCCATAGAGTTAATTGAAGGACATGAGGTTACTATCTTGGAAAACTGTTTTCTTGTAGCTATAACTTCAACAAGAAGAGCTAGTGAACGGGCAGCTCTAAGACTCTTGATAACTAGGCTACAGTCTTAATACCCAAGCTGGTTACCTAAATTGAATACCTGAGCTCAGTGCCTGGACTCGGTATCCAGGCTCAATACCTAGGTTTGATACCTAGGCTCTGTACCTAGACTGGTGCCTATGCTTGATACCTATGGTTGGTACCTATGTTCTACTTATCTTTTGATTCAGCTTGCCTATTCAATGGTACTACTGATGATAAATTGGAACAAGAAGAGTGTTGAGCTGTTGCCTACATGACAACAAAGGCAAACAACTCCTCAACAACACTCCTTGAGAAAGTTACCATCTGCAAGATTTTAAAAAAACGATACCTTTTCAAACAGATTCCTACCATTGATTAATTTAGGTATCGACATCGAGCATGGTTCCGACATCACATCAGAGTAGATACCAATATTGCTCCTGCTTACAACATTCTTGACATCCTGGTGTCGAAAAAAGACGGTGGCCCTCACCCTATACTGGATCTCAGAGGTGTCAGCCATTATATACAGAGAAAACTGTTTCGAATGGTAACCTTGATATTGATGATGCCTCTGTTGGATAGATTTTAGCCTTTTAATAGGATATCAGGCTTATTGATTCAGACTCCTCCCCTTTGGTTTAAGTACAGTACCAGGGGTATTCACCAAATGCTTGTCAGCGGTGGCAACTTACTGGCATCAGAAAGTTATTATCCTGTTTCTGTATATTGATAACTAGCTTGTCATAGCATCATCTCAAAAGTAAATTAAATAATAATAATAATAATAATAATAATAATACAGGTAACATAAAATAAAATAATTGGTTTGCACTACTTCTGCAAATGTCCAAAGGTTGGCATACAATACTTCCCTACAGACCAGGCCTACTGAGTATCCACTTCGATACCGTTCTCCATCCCGACATTCATTCTCTATGATTGATGGTATGGAACTGCCAGGATGGCTGAGTGGTCAGGGCCCAACGCCGCGGAGCTTTCGGTCATGAGTTCAAGACCCGGTCAGTTTTTTTCCCCTAATGAAGTAAAGGAATTCACACATCCACTACGGAGAATTCTTTTGGCTGCACCCAAACCTTTGACGTCGAGATCGTATGCATATAAATGGGAGAAATTTTTGTGCTTATCTACGAGACAATGATATTGACCGACGGACCTGTGGTACCGTGGATATCTTCTTGTTCCTTGTCTTGTTGGTATCTGACGGGCTATCATTCATCAATGCTGTGTTATGCGGCAGCAATTTCCTGGCATTTACAACAGGAAATAAGACCATCCTTGTCTCTGGACCCTATGTTTAAGACACTTTTACAAGCTTATAAGCATTTATGCTTTCCAGTCCAACCTCCTATACCAGGTTGGGACTTGAACTTCTCGATAATGTGATTGACTCGCAGGCCACTTGAACTTGTGGCAAAGTGTGACATTAACTTGCTGTCATGGAAAACAGTGTTTTTGCTAATGATAACCTGAGCCAGAAGGATGAGTGAGTGATGTGCATTTAGGACTCATCCTCCATATTCACAATAGTGATATACCATATCAATAAATAAGGAGGGACTTGGTAGCATGTGTTACTGATGTCAGCAATTTAATTCTGCCTCTCGAAGAAGATGGTCCATTCCGCAGTTCATCTACCAGGTACAGAAAACCTTTTGGCAAGTGCACTCAAGAGAACATCTTGCCATAGATGAAGGTTGAATGAGATTGGAATAAGTAACATATTCCTCCAATGGACAGTACTGTGTTGGATCTATTTGAAAACAAAAGACAACAAGCTGTACTGTTCCTGACAGAAAACAGAAGACAAAGAGAAGAAGAGGAGGTTGAAGGACTCTTCACATAAAGGACCATCAAAGAAATCAAAAAGAGCAGCCTAGTCTTCCTATTTCAATTTGATCCCCGTCTCCAACGGTACCGAGTACTATGGCAGGGAATGCACATTGCATGACTGCCCGAGATGTGAATAGAGACACAGTAACATCTAGCGAGACTGAAGAAGTCTGTGTGGCTTCTGAAGGGGAGATCATGGGGTCCATAACACGGGGCCGAGAGTCGAGATCCCCTGAGGTTAGACAGTTGAGATCCCGGCAACGTGAGTTTGTGGAACGAACTTCAACGAGGGGTCAGCAAAGGACACCACCCTTGCCTCTGAGGTCTCACAGCAGGCACTCACATTCTGGTACGAGGTCACCTCAACTTTCATGAAAAA
Organism: Cyclura pinguis; assembly: GCA_030412105.1. Taxonomy (NCBI): domain Eukaryota; kingdom Metazoa; phylum Chordata; class Lepidosauria; order Squamata; family Iguanidae; genus Cyclura; species Cyclura pinguis. The sequence goes on from CM059599.1 coordinate 345,691,098, forward strand.
AAACACCCAAATGCTTTTGGCTGTTCATAAACCTCCCACATCTAAAGGGTTTGCCTACAATAGAGAAGTCTTGTTCCTACTTAAAGGACAACGGGATCAATTTCCAATTATGCGGTCCTGTGCATATATTGTTTTTTGCAAAAGATCTATCTTGTTGGTAGGTAAACTGTCATTTGTTAGCATTTTTCTGGTATCTTCAGCAACAAGGAAAACTTTCTAGTTTTATGGACTGTACAGTTAGGAGTTTCCTCTGGGTTACAAACATTTATACCTCCCAGTACAACTACCAGTACCAGGGTGGGTTTTTGAATATAGTACTGTTACAACTTACACATAAATCCTTAAATTACTGACAAATTGTGATTTCCGGTTGTTCTCTTTGGAGATTTTATTTTTCTAGTGGCAAAACCTATGCTAAGAGAGCCAGCAAATTACGTGCATTTAGAATGGATGCACCATACTTGTGTTTGCAAAAAGGGAAGTTGTTTTTAAGGCCAGATATTACTCTTCGACATAAGGTGGAGTCATACTTTCATTGAACCAGGACATTGTTCTACCTGCATACATGGAAAACTCAGTAACTGATTTTAGAAAAGATTGCATTGCCTTGATGCTAGACGTGCATTACTGTTTTTATGGAGAACATAATGCTTCCATTAGTAAAACAAAAAGGTTGCTTGTTTTTTATTGTGTTCCAAAGCAGCAGGAATCTGGTTTGTCACAGAAAGGAATAAATGAATAAATAAATAAATAAATACTTTCCAGTTTCTGTAAGGGCCCATTCGACAAGCTCTATGGTTACATTAGTTGTTTTCTTTCCATGGTGTGCAACTACATGACATATGCAAAGCTGATCAGTGGTCACAACCACTGACATTTATTTCTCTTTATAGGGTAGATAACAGAGCAAGAAATGATGCAGTATTTGGGAGAACAGTTTTATTTTCTTTTGTGATGAAAAAGAAAAAAGCATCAAAAATTGAAAATGAATGCAGAAATGAGTCCTTGGCATAAATAAATTTTGATTTATTGGCATGGTGAAGATAATAAAGGACAAAAAATAATTGAACATGTAATTGTTGATATATATGATGATAATAAAAAGAATTTTAAGCATGACATTCCCTCCTCCAAACAGGACAGCTTGCTAGTCTCCCATTTGTGTGATTCACAGAGACCACGAAGAAGGAGGACAGGTTGCTTACTTGTAACTGTGTTTCTTTGAGTGGTCTTCTGTGAAGTCACACAACCCCACCCGTCCTCCCCACATCATGTCCTGCTGGATGGCTGGTTCCCATGCTGCTACTCCAGCGGCAAAGGAACTGATCAATATACAGGGAGGGTCCTTATATTCCCTAGGAGGATGGGGGCGGGGTCAACTGCCAAAATACCTACTCCTAGGTTTCAAGAAGGTTCCGAATGCTGTTTCGCGCAGGCACGTAAACCCATTTGCGTGACTTCACAGAAGACCACTCAAAGAAACATAGTTACAGGTAAGCAACCTGTCCTTCCTGGTCTGTCTGTTTTTTTAAATACCAATTATAGAGCAAGAGGTGGAGCAGACAGGTTGGTATACATGGTATTGTTGTAATTCAAGTGTGAGAAATCAAACATGGGAACTAATACCACCAAAACACAAATGCAGTGATGATGCAAAAGAATACATTGTAATACACTACCTATCCTAGCAGAGGATACGAGGTTTTTCAAATGTAGCCCCAAACAATTGCTTAGGCCATTGCCTCACTACACTGTTATAGTGCTATTATTCCACTTTCAACATCCTGTGGAATTCTGGGGTTTGTAGTTTACTAAGGTCAAAGAGCTCTCTGGCTGAGAATTCTAAATGTCCCTCCCTAAACTGCAAACCCCAGGATTCCATAAGATGTTGAAAGTGGAATAATAGCACTATAACAGTGTTGTGTGGAAATGGCCTTAGTGTGATAAGTACCTAGGAGGTATAGCCAACATTGTTCAAACAGACGTCTCCTTATGCAAGAGACTCTTCTCTTCTCTCCTGTTCCCTCTGCTGCAGCCCCAACTGTACCCAACCCCATATCTGCTCCAAAAATTCTTCCTCTATTGGTAGATACCTTGCAACTAGCAAATAGACATGACTGGACTAAATTGTCCAGTCAAGTATGATGATGGTGGTGATGATTTAAGTTTGTATTTTCCAAGCTGCTTTTTCCAAGGGATTCCTACATTCTGATTGATATAGGATGCCATTTGCCATATGGGGAAGCTGAAACAGATGGTATTGGGATCAGCAACTGATTGAATGTGTCTGTGAGCTCTGTTTTCACTCGATGCTCAGTTTCCAAGGTACACAGAGCCTTGTCACTTCACTGCATTTGACACGAATGTCTGTGCTAATATATTTTGTCCTTGGCCATGACCCAATCGTAGAACACGTAAAAAAAGATACAAAGATGTATGTATGCTTGTCAGGCGCTCTCATATGCTAATATAAATAATATCCCCACCTGAACCAGAATCAGCAGCTTTGCACTACAGATGGTTGTAAGTCAACTTAGCATGGCAATGAAATGTGTCATAAAGTTAAACCAATCTATAAAGCAATTTGAGAAGAGATTTGCAAAGGCACTTTTTGGGTTATTTTCCTTTCCCTGTATTTTTTTTCCAAAATAGGCTGATTAAAATTAAAGCCTTATGAATTTTAAAAAGGTAAAAGCAGATGTTTTCTTTGGCTCCGAAGTGTCTCATCAGTTACTGAAAATGAACTAGAAAATAAAGTGTATAAATGCTGTGTCCAATGATCGTGGAGTGGGGAGGACTTTCTCCCAATAATAAATATAGTTGCATTTTCAGCGACATTTGTCAGAGAATGTGAGAGTGAACACACAAATTTATAATTTTTACTACCAAGAAAGATCTTGTGCTTTATGTACACGCACCATAAAACAGTTCTGTAGCTAGATTACACCAGATGACTAAGCAAGACATTTGGAGCAGTTTCTTATGATAACAGGTTTGATTTAGTCTTGCCTTAGTTTGTATTCTGTTTTTCACATTGTCTCTCTCTCATATCATCACATCATTTCTAATACATTGTGTGGACCATGCTGCAGTATAGGGGACGAAGGCAATGTGACACTGCCTGAATGAATCTAATCATCATGTATGAATCATACATTAGAACCACAGGGGTGAGAAAGGAAGGTTTAATTCCTTTCCACCACAGTGGTCAAAAATAATTTCTTGCCTAGACCTGCTGTAGTGATAGAGAAGGACAAATACAGCAGTAAGAATGAATACATCTAATAGCTAACTACCAGCCTTGCTCTACTCTTCATTCCAGAACAGTAAAACTAAACGTGAAAATGCAGAAAAACCGTGAGCATTTAAAATAATAGCTGATATTCTGAGCATTTAAAATAATAGCACAGGAAACCCATCAAATACGACAATAGACATGCAACGATTGCATTTCTCACAGACTTTCATTCATACCCTCATGATAGGGAATGCTGGTCCTAGAAGGCCACAGAAACTGCCATTGCAGAGTGATTTTCTAAGTTATGAACAATAAGCATGCAAAGATTTAAGATTTGTAGACTTTCAACAGATAAAGTACAAAGCATAATATTTCATTTAACAGGTAGCAGAAAGAAAAGTTTATCAACAAAAAGACACAAAGTGTATAATTTATTATACCAAATACTGAATTTATAGACTGCAGTTATTAATTATAGACTACAGCAGAGTAAGATTGTCATGATGTGTGTCGCATGTCATTTTTCATGAGAAGATATTTCTGGCGTGATTTTGTGCCAGCTGTGCTGGCTACCAAGGTATTTCTCAGCTCACTTAAAAGTATTGGCATTAATCTTTAAGTCCTAAACTAATTAAGATCAGGTTATTTGTCCACACAGTTGTATCTGTACATTACAATCAGTTTTCTTGTGCACCTGCCAGTAAGATTGATTAGAATCATGGATGCAATTTACTAGAGACAGAACCTTGTTTTTGGTGGACCCACAGCTCCAAAATTCCCTTCTAAATGATTTATGCATGGCTCTTTCTGGGCAGATATTTACATGGGCCTTAGAAACATGTTTTTTTCTGGGCTTCCGTTCTTCAATATGTTTTGTGGAATGATTCCTTTCTCTATATACTGAAATCCTACAGTTTCATTTAGACCCATGGTGCTAAAATCCAAAGTAATTCCTATTAATTTAAAGGCATTAAATCAATATGTGTGCATCTTTGTTCTGTATGTCACTGCTTTGAAGCTATGGTCTAGCATTATCAGTAAAAGCAGACTATAAAAACTGTCAACAAATAAATGCTCTTTGGCAGGTGAAAAGAACTTTACTGTCCTGGGCAAGGGAAAAAGGATATCAACAGGTCATAGCAGATGTCCTTGATTGTCAAGGGGTTTTTCCACCACAAAAGTGACACTAAGTGAGCTTCAATCTCCTGGAGCTATATGTGTTTTGGGACTATTATCCCAAATACTTTGCCTGGGCTTGGAGAATACCTGCCTCTGCTGCCTTTCCCAGTCATGCACCAAATTTGGGGAAGCTCGAGGGGAAACAGAAGGAGAGAGCAGCAGTATTTGCAGAATCAAGGCAAACAGAACCCAGCTTACAGAAGGCAGGGTCTTGCTCACAGTCCTTCAAAAAGGAATACTTGCTTTCTGCAAATGCCTTTACTCAAATGCTGATGAGAGGCCAATTCCTGACTCTGAGGCATTCAAGATGTCTGCTTTGGACAAAATATATCATGGCATTTCCTTTCAGCTGGAGAAGAGCCAATATAATCAGTGCAAGGTTATGAAATCTAATTATGATTTCTTGAGTACAAGTCTGGCTATTGTCCATTTCAAAGTACATGGTGGGGTTTCTTATTGAAAGGACACATTATGGATTGAAATTAGGTGAAAGACAAATTGCTTCTCACAAATTGCAAGGAGTGTAATGAGTTTTTAAAGAGGTAATTTTGAGAAGAGATTAATGTACAGAGATTGTGGCCTCTAACTTACATTTGGAAATGACCCATGGGAAACCATATCATCAAACTTAGCTGAGCCAGAGATCCCTGGTATTTCAGCGATTTTAAAGAATACACCTGTATCTGATTCATCCCAGGGAGGTATATGGCACTCCATCAGTCCTCTCCTGACAGTGACTGAACACTTTTTTCATGTTTAAAATGGAGGACAGGCTTTTCTATCAAAGTGTCCTCTCTGTTTGAAGGCTTGTCAAGTCTGAGGGCCAGCATAATATAATAGTTTGAATATTTGAGACATATGTTGGAGACCAGGCTTCAAATCCCCCACTCAGTCATGGAAATCTACTAGGTGATGTTGGGCAACTCATACTCTCTCAGCCTCAGAGGAAGGCAAGAGCAAACTCCCCTAAACAAATCTTGCCATAGAAACCCCATGATTGAGTTGCTATAAGTCAGAAATGACTTGAAGGCACACAATAACCAGTCCAAGTTTCTTTAATGAACCATGAGAAGGAAGAGCAGGGCCCCTGAAGTTCCTAACACAAATTAGCACATTGACTGGAAGCTTCTGCACTGCATGTGGCCCTTGAGGCTTATTTTGTCCCCCCTTCCCAGGCTTGTTCTGGTTACTCGCTAAGACCTCCACAAATGAAAAATGCCTGAAATAGTCAATGTTTGCTCCCGAAGACCACTAACATCCACTGGAAAACTTTGAAACTGCAACTGAAAATAGCCTCCTTAGACACTTCCAGTTGAGATTATCAGCCAGTTTGGGGGTGGTACAGCCCACTGGGTTTCCACATGAATGAAAATAGTCTCTCATGTACACTGCAGTTGTCCACCTCTACTTATCCCCTAGAACACCACAGCATGCAAATTGTGTGTTCCCTAATAATCCAAGCAGATACCTATGAATATTTTGACATCAGTATACTAGTTTATTATTAACTTCTTGTCTCCAAGATCCTTACCTAAAGTTAATAAAATTTCCACAATGGCCTCTGCCATTGATGTGAAGAGGCAGCTACAGACATTTAATTTATTGTTGCTGTTCTTTAGCGGCAGAGAGGAAAAGCAGACATTTGTGGAGCTTTCTTTACCTAGGAATAAAATAACCTGACCAGTCTGGGATACTATGAACTTTGACTTGAGTGAAGCTGGGGGGCAAAATACAACTCTTCTTCAGGCAGCAAAATGTCTTGGGCTAGTCTGATAATAACTGTAGAGACTAAAATTCTTCTCAGCTATTTCTATTACCTTACATGAAGGGAAAAAATGTTTTCTTCCATTCCCATTAAAAACTACTCATTTATTAAAAACCCTGTCCAGGCTTGGAATATTACTGTTTTGCTTTCAACACTGCTCTGTTCTGTGGTATCTTAAGCCCAATTAATATGACAGGAAGTACAATGAAGGTGATTTTTTTATTTTGCACCTCATGAACACCCAGAGCTAAAGCCATATACCTGGTTTCATCATCTGTCATAGATCATCCTCCCCCCTGTTTCCTGTGTGAAAGGGATGACATACTCAACTATGTTAATGTTATTGTGACTTATTAATGAGACTGTCACTCACTTGGTAGTCTATTAGTTTGTTTGTCATTGCACATTAATTCCATTTGTCATTTTCTATCATCATCATCTACTATGTGATACAAGCAAACAAGCAAATGGAGCAGTCTCAGACTTTTGGACAACCTGAGCCAGCTACAGTGTAGGGTTTCATCATGAGGGGTCTCTCAATATGAAAAGACAAATCTGTGAGAATGTACACATTTGGGGCTAATGTTTTGCAGCCTCTTCAGTTTGATATGGTTGAAGGCTTCACACGTTCCTTAATTTGACCTTGAAGGATGGTAATCCTTAAATACACAGTCAAATACAACTGTACATAGATGTAGCCTGTGTCCTAGATGTCTTCAGTCAAAGATCTCTTTTACATGACTCCCATCACCCCAAAGTTTGGTCTCCAAATTCCTCCATCAGTCTCCTAAAGAACCAACATTTAAAATCAATTTGTAAAATTTTCACATAATTTTTATCCCAAATTGGAGCAATCCTGCCCCTTTCAATACCTCATTTTCCCTTCATTTTACCCTCCAAAATGGCAACTGGGTATGACACAACAATACTGCTGTTGACATTCTAGAGGAAAAACAGAAGGAAATGAAGATATTTTGGCATGTTGGGGATGCTTCCTAAAGGGGACAAAGAGGATTGAGGATGAAAAATTGACCCCAGACAGTTACCCACTCTGGCTCTGTTAGGGTGGATAAACAAACCACACCTCACCATATCTCCAGGTGGACACAGAACTGACTTGAACCCCCATGAGAAGGAAAGAAAGACAAGCACACACACGCACAAGTAACTTTCGGCAAAGGATCCATCCAAGTAAGAAAGGATGATCTATTCTTTCAGGTTTCCCTTCTTATACCATTTTTATGATTATATTAAAGAATGCTTACATGGAAGAAAAGATTCATGCATCAGCATCAACAAAGTTACAGTTTGTACACGTGCTACATTTTATCTGACTCTTAACATTTCTAAGTCTTTCTGTTCCAGTCAACTTCCTGGGTCATTCTCAAAGATATCTTCGACGTTAGCAATGCCCTTCTTTTCTGCACATACTGACAACTGACATGTACTAGGCAGAACAAACAATTCTAAAGCAAGGTTGTTTGATGAGCTACAGGTGTCTACGATGCCAATTAATATCACAGTTAATGATTGTCAAGTGTTAATTCCAGTCGCATAGGAACGTGGGGGCGGGGGGGGGACGACACGGGCATCCCGGCCCGTAGGCATGCCCCCGCACTCCCTGGTCACCCCCCTATCCACCCCAGCCATGCCCCCATGCAGAGTTGCCACACCCCTCTCACCCCCCCTCACACACACACTCCAAGCTCTGCCACTGATTAATTCTATAGCAAGTTACAGAGCACCAAATTCCAAGCCTAACACCTCTACCTGAAAGGCTTCCTTTTAAAGTTAAAAACAGATAAAAAGAGAAAGCGGCCGTGTGACGAACCTGGTGGGAGGGGGTCTTGACAACAGAGCCTCCTTGGCAACTGAGAGTGTTTAAGCTGATTGGCCGGTGAAATGGAACCTTGGGTAGCCCAGGGGAGGGGCCGGGGGAAAGAGGAAAAATAACGGATTTTAACTGTCTGATGGGTGTTTGAAGAAGAGGGTGATTTGTGGTGTGTTTGAGGGAGGTTGGAGATTTGAATAGCTCTGTGGAGGAGAGAACTGAGAAATTGGGTGTGCGAAAGATAGTGAATGAATTGAAAGAGAGAGAGAGAGAGAGGGAGAGAGAAGAATGGGGTGCTGTTTGTAAACATTTAGATACAAGACACATTTAAAGCAACAGTGTTACAATGAATGTTTGAAGTTCTGTGTTCCTTAAAACAGTGTCACAGAGTCTTATTTTGAATCCTGGAATATACACGCTACCAATAATATCGTCTCGACCTTAGTGCCAACAGTACCACAGTCTTGGAAAATATAAATCACTGCTGATCCTTACATCTGGGAGAAGGGCAGATTTAGGGAAGGCGGTAAAGGGAGAAAGTCCTGAAAGGAAGAAGCCAAGGGGGGACAAGAATGAGGAAGGGACTGCGTTCTCAGAGAGGGAGAACTGAGGCAGACCCGCGTGTCCTGGCCCTGGCTTGGTTCAGAGATCTCCTGGGCTGTTCAGTCCCGAACATAAAGAGGTATCAGGCTGGACAGGCCTTGAGTGCGAGGCTTTGGTGCGCCTTTCGCACTCGGCACTGAGGGGTGGTGGTTTTTTCCATGCGCTTTTTACAAGCAGCCTTCATGTTGTCCATCAACAGTTAACAACTGGACTGGAGACACACAGGTCATCTGGCCACAGTCTTCGCCACTTTGGGAGTTAAGAGTCATTGGACAAATTAGAGACATTAGAGAAATTGGCATCATTATTTCTATAGTTGCATCTCATCTGTATTGCCATGTGTAAATTTTAGGCAAGTCTCTGCCCTCTTTTGTTCTCTTTATGCTAATAGGCTACCTTAACACCTTGCACATAGAGCTATCTGTAAAAAGTTTTTAAAATGTCAGTTGGACCATAGAATTCAGAATCTAGAGCAGGGGTAGGCAAAGTGCAGCCCCCACATTTAGTACTGTGTCGGTTTTTGTCGCCTCCCAAAAAATCTGGGCCAAAAAAATGTTGCTGTTGTGTGCCTTCAAGTCATTTCCAACTTATGGCAACCCTATCATGGAGTTTTGGAGGGCTGAGAGTGTGTGATGCTCTCAAGGTCACCCAGTGGGTTTCCATAGCTGAGCATGGAATCAAACCCTGATCATCAGGATTGTAGTCCAACACTCAGCACTCTTTCACACTGGCTTTCAATAGTAGCTCTATGGTATTATTTGGTTTAGAGGGTACAAATGGCCATTTCTCTGCATTTCTGGAAGACTCAGGAGGCCCATTTTTTGGTCTTGAGAGTGATGTTTTCTCAAAACGTGACTGGACTTGCACTTGAATCCACCGCATCTGGGGCAGCCATCTAATTTAGGTACCCCAGAAAGGAAATGCAGCATCTATGGTTTTGTCCTCTGATTTTGGAGTGTTTGCAAGGAATAATCTCACCACTCTAGATCGGCTTTCTCAGGTGACAGCCTCACTCAGCCTCATGTCAGAGATAGCCCCTTGTGGGCCTTTCTACAACCTTCTGTGTGCAGAAACTTAGTTCAGAACATTGTTATGAATAAGTGTGTGGCATCATCAATGTAGGTTTAATGTATCACACTTTGTTCTTGTTGTTATGCGTCTCCAAGTCAACTCTGACTTATGGTGACCCTGTCATAGGGTTTTCTTGGCAAGATTTATTCAGAGAAGGTTTACCATTGCCCTCTCTTAGACTGAGAAGGTACGACTTATCCAAAGTCACCCAGTGGCTTTCCACAGCCAGGTGGAACTTTGAACTCTGGTCTCTCAGAATCTTAGTCCAGCATCCAAACCAATACAACACACTGGCTCAGAACTGCACTTGGACTATTACTGAATTATACAGCTATGTCAGTTCCAAAACATTCCCAACAGATGGCCATCCAGCCTCTGCTTAAAAACCTCCAAAGAAGGAAACTCCACCACACTCCAAGGCAGCATATTCCAGAGCAGTCTGGCGGTGGAATATGCTGCCTTGGAGTGTGGTGGAGTCTCCTTCTTTGGAGGTTTTTAAGCAGAGGCTGGATGGCCATCTGTTGGGAGTGCTTTGATGGGTGTTCCTGCATAGCAGGGAGTTGGACTCGATGGCCCCTGTGGTCTCTTCCAACTCTATGATTCTATGATTCCAGCTCCCCACTTTGATTCTGATCCAGAGAATCACATGTGCAGAAGATGGCTGTTTAGGCATTGCTGTGCTTGCATTCATACAGCACAACTGAGGCTGAAGAGCAAAGGTGTCAAGCAGTTGGGTGCATTGGTAGAGAAACAAATGAAATTACGGAAGGTCTACTGGAGGAGATGTGCCCAGCATGAATAGAGTATAGTGAGTGCATAATAAAAGATTCTAAACAGAAAGATAACCGAATACTTACATGGGATTATACAAAAGGGAATTAGCTATGTTTTGTTTATTAAAGTTTCTTAATTTCTTTTGCAGCACAGGTGATTGCAATAAAGCAGAACTTTTTTCTCTCAGGAGCAATAGGTAGGAACTCTCATTTCCATCAGGCTTCCTTTTTTTTCTCCCTGTGCCATAAATTATGTGAGTAAATGGCCTTTCCAGAGCAGATTTAAATTATGGTAATATTATTATTTCTAATCATGAATTGTAATTATTCTATAACAAGTCTTTCAGTCATGACTAATTTGGTACATGGGTGACTCATTTGTCTTGTGATTAAATAAAGATTTGTGTACGTTTTGATCTTTAAACATAAGTACACTGTAAATTAGGCTGAAGTAGCGTTATAGTGTGTGTGTTGTGTTATTTGCTTGTTTAGCCATGTTTAACTCAATAAAAGAGTTCTTACATGAGAATTGACTCAGGGTTTGTTTTTCAGCCTCCTTTATTGCCTCTGGGATTTTTCTTACAGAAAATTAAGTCTCGTATCTTGGATGCACAGTTCCCTGTGGATGAAATGCTTGCTCTTGCAAAGCAATACATAAAATATGGAACACTGCACATTCTTCTCCATCTATTTGTTGGTTCAGCAATCATGATCTCTTTAGATTCTTCAGATTCTAATATCTTGGTGAGGCATGACACAGGCACATAGGGACGTAGATCAGCTGGGAAATGTACGGCCCTCCAGCTATTGTTGAGCTTCACTGTTGGCTGTGTTGGCTGAGGCTGCTAGAAATTGCACTTCAGCAACTTGGAGAGCTGCACAGTTCTCACCCTGATATAGATCAGGGCTAGGCAAATTAAGTTTTCGGAGAGGGTTATGTTAAAGACCCTTGAAAACCAGTAGAGGTTGCAGTGCCTCCCAATTTCTTGCCAAAATTTCCATGACAAGTGTGGTGGCCCTGTGTGCTTCAGGACAATGTTAGAGCATCCTCCCAATCACAGAGTCCTGTGAGAGTGAAGGGGTGAGCATATATATCTTTTCCTGGGAAAAGAGAAAAGAACATGAAAGGAAGAAAGGAGTGATGCAGGTTATAGGATCAGCTGCTATTGCCAGAGGTGCTGGAGAAGCCACATATCAGTGCAGAGAGAGCTAAATGTGGCTCACACGTTGTCCAACCTGACACAATTCAGGTGGGGCAAAACCATGGTCCTCAACATTCTTCTAAACATAAAGTATCTTATTGTCTACTTAACTAATTGTGGAAGACTACAAGACAGAACAAGGATCCGGGAAATTGCAGCCCACCATTTAACAGCTAAAAACTGCAACATGTGTAGCCAAGCAACATCAGAGTGTGGTCAAGATGGCAAAAGTTATGAATGAGGAAGAATACAGAAGCTAGAAGAGGCTTCAGTACTTCATTTTTCCCTGAGTCTGGAGGGAAGGGCAACATTTTGCAGTTGACTGCAAACTACCTCAGCATTTTGAACTTAACTTGAAACAACTATGATAAACTGAAAACAAAAGGTGTAAACGGTGATCGGTCCTCCAGTGTGTGCTCCTTAAGTTTTGTAGGGAGGAGAGAAAGGCAAAAAGAAGAGCAGGCAAGAGAATCAGCAAAATGGCAGTTGGGAAAAGGTTATGCAACTAACGAGTTTCCATCAAGGGTGTGGCTGTGGTAGGGCAAAATGAGGACATTAGTCTCCCAAATAAGAATTCTGCCCCCAGTCATGAAACTTTCCTCTGGCTCTCAAATTTATAGCACTGCAGAGAGTGAGACATCCACACCTAAAGCTCTTGTGTTTGCTTTGTTCTAGGGATGGAAATAATATGTGAATACTCAAGGGTGTGGGACTAGAAAGGAACTTTTCAAGTGTCCAAAAATTCCAATCAGGGGAACCCTCCTCGAGCCCCGTTCTCTCCCCTCTCCCCCCATCATCAAAGAGACTTGCTTCCAGATGTAGCATGGAACAGGAGAGGGAAGAAAACAGCTGAGGATCCTAGAAGGCTACAGCCTGGCAGAAGATCAGCTGCCTCTCTGCCCCATCCTCCTGATATTTCTTTCCCACCTTTCCCCAAGGCTCGAGGCAGGGTAAAACGTAAGATTAAAATAAAATGTATAACTAAAAACACATAAAACCATTTAAATACCATTAAAACCATTAAACACAACCACTACACATAAATTTTAAAATTCATAGTTCAAAATTGACCGGGTAAGCCTAGCTGAAGAGATACGTCTTTAATACTTTTTAAAATTCAGGCAGCATGTTTAGCTATTGAATCTCTTTCGGCAGGTCATTCCACAGTCTAGGAGCAACTGATGAAAATGTCCTCTTAGTGACCATTGCCAGTCTAGACTTGGCTGGTTTAAATAAATGGCCCCACAGAGGATCTAAATGTATGGGACAGATTGTAGGGGAATGTCACTGTATGTTTCTTATGTCAAAGAACAGATCCTTTAATCTCTCTACTGGCTCAAGTGTTTATTACATACTGATAGCTTTTGCCCTCATACTGTGATGTCAGGGACTTGTCATATGTTGTCCAAATGATGATTAGTTTATACAGCTTTTTAATATGTATCATCAAGGATAAGTGTCAGGAACATAGAAGCTTTTGAAGAGCCTCATGTTTATAAGGATACTGACGAAAGCAATGGAAAATTTCTATCGCTTTTTTGCCTGGAGTGCTGTTCTGCACTAACAAATTATAGAATTGTTACTTCTGTTACCCTGATTTCTGGGGTCCCTTGGGGGACACCTCATTGTGCTCCACGTGATGAGGAATGGAAACTAGCCAGAGCACAAGCAACAGCAATACGCGAGGCAGGGTAACCTAGCAGGGTCTTTTTACCCAGTTTTTATGGGGTCAGGCCAAGCCAAAAACCAAACAAAAATGTCCAATAAATGACTTTATTGAATGAAAGTCTCACGCACCAACGCAATCACTCACACACTCACTCAAGATCTATTAAGAAGCAAAAGAGAGGAAACTGGATAGGGGAATATTGAAGGGGTTGTAGTTGGGGTAATACTGCACCTTTTCCTGAAGTCCGTGGTCCGAGAAAAACAGCAGAGAAGTGGGGCTCAGCACAGAGAGGGCTGAGGGGATTACTCAACGGATGGAGCAATGGTCTGCTGGGATGACCGGGAGCGGTCCAAAGAAATGCCCAAAAACTAGGACTATTTGTAGGGGAAAAAGTACCTGAAGGACTAATCCTTTCCCGGGGAGAACAATGGGTGTTGGAGTGAGAACGAAGCTTCACAATGGTAATTTCCTTTGCATGATAGAATTACAAGGTGTTGCCAAAGTCTCAGGATCTTCAGCTGCGTTTGGTTGTGGTGTGATTTCGTGTAAATGGTGCTCACTTGATAGGATATTTGCTCAACTTGGGGCAAACACACTAATCCCCTCAAGTTGGCTCCTCAGTGGCAGAGAACCCTTTGTTTATTGTGGGTTTACACATCTTGAGGTCTCCTGGGGCTACGTGACTGGAGCTTTTCTGGCCTGACTTGGTTTTTGGTCTTTCAACCGTGACTGCCTACGTGCTCATCCAGGCGACCCCTCAGGTACACGGAATCATATTTAATATCAAATTGTAGACCTTGGGATAGGGTTTTTCCAGTGGAGCAACACTTCCCAAGTCCAGCAAATGTAAATACAATAATCTTCACTGAAGATCAAAATTTGAAGCTCAGCCACCATCCTGCCAATGAACTTTAAATGAAAACACATTATTGGAAGTAAGTCTTATTATGTAAAGACTTTGCCTATACTGGCATGTCTTGGTCATTGACAATTGGTACTGATGAGAGTTATGCTCCTCTTTATCCTCACTCACATTCATCAGCCAGATAAACTCTGAGATCATTTCAATATTTTCTTTAGCCTAAATCCACCTGTTAATCCCAACTAGAATAGACTCATTAAAATCAATTCCTTTCTGTTGTCATGGCCAAATAACTACCTAGTGGGGACCACCTGGGGCTTGGAGTCTCTGCAGGGTTGGAGGGACAATTAAGATGCTGTGCCCCAGGAAGCTTATGGATCCAGACAAGTTCTTGATGGCTCTTTGCAGTTTTCTGTTGCCAGGGCTTGTGACCCTGTTGAAGCCTTGGTTGATCTCTGATGGGGAAAGGACCAGGGCAGTTCCCCTGAGAGTCTCCTTCCATGGAGTGGAGCTAAGTGAGCTTCTGGTTTATTAGGGAGCTAATAAGCCTATGCCATGACATGGTGGCAATAACAAATCATACTCCTCTGTCATCATTGTATCTGCACACTGCCATCCAATGGATCTGGCTTGAATGATTAGTGGTCTTCTACATTCTGCACCAAAGGAGGGGAATAATGACTGCTCAATAGCACCATGTGAAAAATTCATACAACATTCTGCAGACAAAATTACTTGGATCTGCCCTAACTTGTATGCTGTAATTGATACAGGTCCAGTGAATGTAACCTTGCTTCTGTTTGTCCTATGTTACTACAAATCGCTCAGCCCCTTTCCACAGGATTGCATCCTCCCAGCATGGGGACATGAGAGGAGATGGACTGCAGCAACATTTCTGCATGACGTCATCGCAGTCCCACCCTTCTCCTGTCACCAGCTGGCACAATCATGGGGTATATCATTGATGGAAAAACTCCATCAATGGCACCCAATCACACGAGGCTTCCATCGTCGCTGGCCATGAAGAAGGGCTTGAAGTGCAATCACATGCTTTCTTCCCCTATGCAGCATGAGAAGAAGGCGAGCTAAAGTGCAGAAGGAAGACATGTGTCCCTCACACTCCCTTCCTCAGACAGACAGCTTGGGCATGGGAGCCGTTGCAGACACACTCCCATCCAAGCAGAGACGCTGTTGGGATTGCGATAGGATGATGCGGGAGAGCATTTTCATGCAGAAATGGCATTTTCATGTGGAAATTATCTGGATCCAATGCAGTTTGGCTTCTGGCCTTGTTATGAAAGAGAAACAGCTTTGATCTCCCTGGTGAATGGCCTTCATCAAGAACTAGATAAGGGGAATGTATCCCTGTTCATCCTGCAGAATGTCTCAATGACTTTCAACACCACCAACCATAATATCCTTCTAGACTTCCTCTCTAGAATGGAACTTGGGACACTGACTTAGAATGGTTCTGGTCTTCTTAAGAGGGCTGAACTCAGAAGATGGTGCTGGAATATATCCGTTCAACACCATGGCCATTGGCTTGTGGTGTCTCTCAGAACTTGGTAAGTGAGTTTTATTGATTTAGTAGATATACTCTAATTGGAGACTAACAGTTGGGTTTAAACCTTTATGGACATGCATGCATATGAGTACCCAAGGACTAGGGTAGTGCTCTGCACAGGGAAATACTTGGCTTGAATAGAAGACTGTTTTGTCTCAGTGGATTGCACTGATGTCAAGCCTCACCACAGACCCAAGACAGAGAGTCACATCACTTCCTTTTTTATAGCTCTGGATTCTTACAAAGTTCTGGATTTTCTACACGGGGGAAAACCAACAAACACCTATAAGAGTTTCATCAGAACTGGATGCAATTTGCCTTCTGAGGGGTTGAAAAGTGCCAAATTTCTGCAATGTTTTTGTTTTTTTTGTTTGTTTGTTTGTTTGCTTTGCAAGAGGCACTCTGCAAAATTGGAGAAGAATAAGAATAGTACTTAGGTAGTATTTGAGGCTTTAATCTCCCCTTCCAAAATAATTGCCTTTGGCAAAGATCTTTCCCAGTCTGAAAGCTCAAGTGTCAAGTGTCACAGACCCTAAGATGAACATATGATGAGGTTTTCTTGGCAAGACTTGTTCAGAGAGGGGTTGCTTTTGCTTGCCTGTGTGGCTGAGTGAGTGTGACTTCCACAAGTTCAATGAGCCCAGGTTGTAATATTATGAAAGAGTAAGAAATGTTTCCCCCTAAGAAAGAGGACAGGAAGAAGCAATGTCTTACTCGTTCATAATACTACAACCTGGGGTCATCAACAGAAGCTCATTTATGGAAATTAATAAGAGGATGTTTCACTTCACACAAAATGCAGTTGATTGATAGAATTTGCTGCCACAAAATGGCTACCAGCTAGACCGCTTTAAGAGAAGGATGGGACAATCAATGGCTAGTAATCATAACGCCTAAAGTTCCCTTGCAGGCAGTATGCCTCTGTGTTCTCAGTTGCCAGGGAGCATGTGGGATAGGCAGAATGTTGCACTCAAGTTCTGCTTAGTGGCTTCCCATAGGTAACTGATTGGCCACTGTTTAAACAACATGTTGATCTCATAGGCCTTTAGCATGATTGCATACAATTCTTCTTGTGTTATGATCAGTCACAGTGATAGGCTCTCCTCTTAAATAAGATGGCTCTTCTTCAGAAGTTCCCACATCTCCTATTGTGAAATTGGTTGGGTGGAATACACAACAGGCATTCATTCTCACCTGATGTATGGTGGAGTTGTCAAGAGACTGGAAAAACAGACACCAGTGAGAAGCAGCTTGGCCATAATGTCTCTCTCACTCTCCACTGCAGCAGTGAATATAATTGTGCCTGGTTGCTGCTTGACCAGGTTACCATAGAAACGTAACCAAACAAAGGACAACAAAATGATGTACGGAGGGGTGGGAGAGAATATAAAGTTACATAAACACTTATTAAGATTTATCTACAATGAAAATACCATGTCTAAACTTTTTGACTTCTGAACAAACACAAACAGGAATCCTGCCGCTGCACCATGCAGGTTTGGTCCTGTTGTTCCCTTAGCACATTTCGGTTAAATCCTTCTGCCTTCTGTCCATCAATGTCTCAGAAGTGCTTATTCTCTGAACATGTGGAAGTAGTCCACAGCTGGAGTGTAGAACACTTTTCATGTGACCTCTAGATGTTGTTGGACTGGAACTCCAAGTATTCCTCACCATTGTCTCTGCTGGCTCAGGCTTCTGAGAGTTATAGACCAGCAACCTCTGGAGGGTTGCACAATTCCATATTCTCTTGCTATTGCAGGGCTGGATAACCTATAATCCAAGCACATGGTTATACTGGTCAGGGGGTGGGCAAGGCTCTTGAATAGGGGCTGCCAGAGATCATGACTCCATTCAGAGTCCTCAGTTTTGGCAGGTCACCTCTGGGCAACAGGCAGGGGTTCCGATTCTCCCACTTTCATGGAATCAGCTCTGGGCAAGAGATAAGGCTGCATGCAAACTTCCAGTCAAACACAAATCAGGCTTCTAGCTGTCTGTACAGCTTGTTGCACTTTGCAAAGGTTAATTAAATCAAGTGTTGCAATATGAAAATACACTTAATTTCCAACCAGGAAAATATGCTCTGTCTCTCAATATGCCTGAGTGACAAGCTGTGAGTAACTGCAATTGCTGTATAGTGCATAATAGTGCCACTTTGAGTCCAAAACAGGGGGAAAAAGCAGGATATAAATAAAGATGATGATGATGATGATGATGATGATGATGATGATGATGATGGTGGTGGTGGTGGTGGTGGTGGTGGTGATGATGATGCACAATAACACCCCCAGACTTTGCCTCCATGACATCACTACAGTCTGTCTCTAGATCTCAAGTTCTGACCTGGAAATCTAGAGGAAGACGTATCCTCCAATATATCACAGATAAAAATTGGGACACCCTGTGGACAAGCAACATTGGAGTGTAGTTGAGATGGCAAAGGTAACTAATGAAGAATATCACACAAACTAGTACAGGCTGCAGCAGTTTGTTTTTGCCCGAGTGTACAAGGAATGGCAAGATCCCATCCCTTCCTGTCCTCTCTGCCCTGCTGAGTTAATTGAGTGCAAACTACTTCTGCACTTTGAACTCAGTTTGCAGCAACTGAAGTAAGTCAGAGACAAGTGGGGGAAAGTGAGAGGAGGAGAGAGAAATTGTGACATTTTAAACACAGCTGAAAAAGTGGAATGAGAGAAGATTAATGCCAAATTGGGACAGTTGAAGGATATGGGAAGAGGAGAGAACAAGGAACATGGGGGAGGAACTTGCATGGTAAGAGAGAAGACCTCTCTCTTGGGCCATTTCCACATGGGCTTAAAGAAACGGTGCAGAGCATCCTCCAAGGAGGACGTCTGCACCTGGTAGCGGACTGGGTCGGACCTACTTACTGTAGTTCCGCACCTCAGCCCGCTCCCGAACGACCCGAAGTGGTCGTCCAGCGTGCTTTTGAAAGACCGCTTGAAACAGGTCTTTTAAAAGCACAGAGCGCGCCATTCTGTTCCCATGCTCCGGTGCAGATTTGCAGGCTTGCACCAGTACGAGCCTGCGATCTGCCGAGGGCGGGCTTTAGTCTGGCAAGCTTCAGCGGTTGGTGGAGAGTCTCGACCAACCAGAAGCTGCCATTTTCGTCCCCAGAGCAGTGCGGAGCGGCGGCCACGCACTGCTCCGGACCAGCCTGGACCCAAGCGTGGAGCCAAGAAGTCCAGTAAGTACCGACACGGGGCGATTCCCTCGCCCCATGCGGAAATGGCCTTGGTTGCTTGTGAGGGCCACTAGAACTGTTACCTTTGTTTTCCTATCTTCCACTTTCTGTAGCAGGCAAGTTGCAGACGTGTGCGTGTGTGTGTATGCATCCACAGGTGGCAGCAGCAGTAGTGAAGAGCAGCCATAAAAAACAAAGTGGCAGCAGTATGAAGATAGGTTCTATTTCTTAACACCTAGTCCCTGCTACAACTTCCTCACATTGATTAATAGTCCTTCCATTATCCATCACAATTGCCCAAGCTAGCGGGCACTAATAGAAACTGGATTGTAACAACACAGAGAAGGTCACAGTCTGCTTTCACCAAACTTGTGGTATTGCTGCATTAAGTTTTTATTTCTTAAGTGAGATTGCCTCAACAAAGGACTGAAAATTCTGAGAGCCCTAAAAGTGCAGTCCTAAGCTTGCAAGATTCTTTACATGGCTTTCAGATACAGACCTATCTGTGGACCTTTTTTTCTAGACTTGAAACAGAGTGGACCACAAGAAAAGGATTGCTGTTGAACTTTTGATGATACCAGATCCACATGTGTGGAATTCATAGAATCATAGAATCATAGAGTTGGAAGAGACCCCAGGGGCCATCGAGTCCAATCCCCTGATATGCAGAAACACCCATCAAAGCATTCCCAACAGATGGCCATCCAGCCTCTGCTTAAAAACCTGCAAAGAAGGAGACTCCACCACACTCCAAGGCAGCATATTCCACTGCCGGACAGCTCTGACCGTCAGGAAGTTCTTCCTGAGGTTCAGGTGGAATCTCCTTTCCTGCAGCTTGAATCCATTGCTCCTTGTCCTAGTCTCTGGAGCAGTAGAGAACAAGCCTGCTCCCTCCTCAACATGACATCCCTTCAAATATTTAAACATGGCTATCATGTCCCCTCTTAACCTTCTCTTCTGCAGACTAAACATACCCAGCTCCCTAAGCCGTTCTTCATAGGGCATGGCTTCCAGACTCTTCACCATTTTGGTCACCCTCCTCTGGACACGTTCCAGCTTGTCAACATCCTTCTTGAACTGAGGTGCTCAGAACTGGACACAGTATTCCAGATGAGGCCTAACCAATGCAGAAAAGAGTGGTACCATTACCTCCCTCGATCTAGACACCATACTCCTATTGATGCAACCAAGAATCGCATTGGCTTTCTTGGCTGCCGCGTCACACTGCTGACTCATGTTCAGCTTGTGATCTACCAAGACTCCGAGATCCTTTTCACACATACTGCTATCCAGCCACACATCCCCCATCCTATATGTGTGACTTTCATTTTTTCTGGCCAAGTGCAGGACCCTACATTTCTCTCTGTTGAAATTCATTTTGTTAGCTTTGGCCCAGTTCTCCAGTCTGTCAAGGTTGTATTGAAATTTGATCCTATCCTCTCATATGTTAGCACCCCCCCCCCCCAGTTTGCTATCATCTGCAAATTTGATCAGCATGCCCTCCACTCCTTCATCCAAATCATTGATGAAGATGTTGAATAGCACTGGGCCCAGGACAGAACCCTGAGGCACCAATAAGTCACTTCTCTCCAGGATGAAAAGCAGCCATTGGTGATCACCCTTTGGGTGCGGTCGGTGAACCAATTCCAAATCCACCTAACAGTAGCCCTGTCCAGCCCGCATTTTACTAGCTTCTTTGCAAAGATTGTGATGGGGAACTTTGTCAAAGGCCGTACTGAGGTCAAGATATGCTACATCAACAGCATTCCCTTCGTCTATCAAGCTCGTAACCCTATCATAAAAAGAGATAAGATTAGTCTGGCATGACTTATTTCTGAGAAATCCATGCTGGCTTTTAGTGATTATGGCATTGCTTTCTAAGTAATTACAAACTGACTGTTTAATGATCTGCTCTAGGATCTTTCCTGGTATCGATGTCAGGCTTACCGGGTGATAATTATTAGGGTCCTCTTTTTTCCCCTTCTTGAAGATGGGGATGACATTTGCCCTCCTCCAGTCTGCTGGGACTTCTCCTGTTCTCCAAGAGTTCTGAAAGATTATTGCAAGTGGTTCAGAAATGACTTCTGCCAGTTCTTTTAATATCCTTGGATGTAATTCATCTGGTCCTGGGGGCTTGAATTCATCTAGTTTGGCCAGATATTCCAGTACCACGTCTCTGCTTATTCTGTGCTGCATTTCCCCCGCTTCCTCACCTGCTCCCCACGCCCCAGGTTGGGTACTTCTATCCTTTTGGGAGAAAACTGAGGCAAAGAAGGTATTAAGTAGTTCTGCCTTCTTACTACCCCCCCCCCCCGTTATTAATTGGTCACCTTCTCCACGTAGTGATCCTATCATTTCCTTGTTTTTCCTTTTGATGCGAACATATCTAAAAAAGCTCTTTTTATTGTTTTTGATGTCTCTGGCAAACCTGAGTTCATTCTGTGCTTTAGCTTCTCTGACTTTCTCCCTACATCTCCTGGCTATTTGCTTGAATTCCCCTTTGGTGGTTTCACCATTCTTCCATTTCCTGTACATGTTTCTTTTAACACTTAGCTCAGCTGAGAGTTCTTCAGTCAACCATTCCAGTTTCTTTAGACACCTGCCATTTTTCCTCCTTATTGGCACAGTTTTCAATTGTGCCTTCAGTATCTCACTTTTAAGAAACTCCCATCCATCATGCACTCCTTTCTCTTTTAGTATTCTTGTCCATGGGATTTCAGCAAGTAACTCCCTAGGTTTGGAGAAATCAGCTTTCTTAAAGTTTAGGATGCGCGTCTGGCTACACTTGCCTTCTCCTTCCCACCGGATGTCAAACTCCAAGACAGCATGGTCACTCCCTCCTAAGGATCCCACCACCTCCACCTCATCAACTAGGTCATCCCTGTTGGTCAGGATCAGATCTAAAATAGTCGATCCCCCTGTCGCCTCTTCCACCTTCTGGACCATGAAATTGTCTGCAAGGCAAGCAAGGAACCTGTTGGACCTTGCGGTCTTTGCAGAATTTGACTGTCAACAAATATCAGGATAATTGAAATCTCCCATTAACACAGCATCTCTGCTTTTTGAATGTGTGTGTGGAATGTGTGGAAGGCCTCATCGAAGTCCTCAGGCTGGCCCGGAGGTCTGTAGCAACCCCCCACAATCACATCCCTATTGTTTCTCACTCCCTTAATTCTTACCCAGATGCTTTCAACTTGGCTTCCCAGATTTAAGTCATGGATTTCTTCACAGGTGAAAACATCCTTGACATATAAGGCTACTCCTCCTCCTTTCTTGTTTGGTCTATTTCTGCAAAATAAGTTATACCCCCTTATTCCAACATTCCAATCATGAGATCATCATATCACCTATGGTGCAGCCTACTTCAAATCCTATACTTTTATAATTTAGCATGTGTGTGTGTTGCAGTATGTCTTGTTATATTTCACTTCCACTTCAATGTTTTCATCAGCTTAAAATCCTGCGATGCTCCAAAGCCACAACTCATACATTTACTTCCCTGTCTGAAATGTAGCTCTCCACTCAAGGGAATAAAAGCCCTGTTGCTTAAGAATAAACTTGTCTTGAGCACCCTGTCTTTTTCTGAGATGAAGAGCTTCAAAAGGCCTGCTAAGAGTGCAGCAGCCAAGACCATAAATAAAAAGAAATCTCTTGTTGGTTTTAGGCATTGCAGGATCTTGAAAAGAAATATTTTACATCCATTTAAAGAAATAAAAAAGAAATGGGGAGGGATGTTAATTTTTTTCTTCCTACTGTGGTGCCGGTTTCTTTTTCTGTGAGTTGTATTGCTATATTAGCTTGCCACTGCAGCACAAAGAAATATACTCTCAAGAGTTTTTCAGTTGGGAAAAAAAAACACAAGCAAACATTCCTTTTCACACTGCCTTAACACCATAAAATTGTCATTGTCTGGAACTTTTCATTAATCTCTGTTGTAGACACAGGGCATCACAATCCTCTAGTCTGCTTACTTCATGGTGGAAGAACTGCCATTACAACTATAACTGCTCATTTTAAGATGAGAGATGGAAATACCTCAATCAAAAAAATTCCCAAATGGTGCCAAAATGGCAGCAAAATCCCCAGTCACTCTGGAACGTGGCCTGTCCCATCAGGAGCAGTATTATCAGCAATACACATGTGCCACTCACACATGAAAGGAGCTCATGAACACAGGTCAAGGGGGGGTAGGACACTCAGGGCATTCCCTGTGTCATAGCACACCCTCTACAAAAATAGCTATAGCACAGGAGGTGCCAGCTCAATTACTTTGAGTGCCCAGGCAGACATTTAGATACATCCAGATGTCCAGACAGACATTTAAGCCTAAGGCTGCCATATCTTAGGGTCTGGCCTTGAGTGTCCAGTTTTTGTGGATCATCTCCAAGTGGGAGATAAGGGTGAACATTCTCCAGTTTTGGTGGAGTCAGTTGTAGGCAAGAGGAAAAGGCTCTGTGCAAATCTCCAGCTCACCTAGTAGAGCACCAGCTTGCTACAATTTGCAAGGTTTTATTGATCTATGAAGGAAAGATGCATTGCACAAAGAAGCTGAACTTTGCACATGAATTGATAAAAAGCCCAATACATTTTGACTTGTAAGTGTTCTCAAAGGCCTTGGTCAAGGCTATATAAAATCATGAGAGCCAGCATGGTGCGGTGGTTTGAGCTTTAGACTACAACCCTAGAGACCAGAGTTTGATTCCCTGCTCAGCCATGGAAACTCACTGGGTGACCTTGGGCACATCACACCCTCTCAGCGTCCCAAAACCCCATGATAAGATCACCTTAGAATCTCTGTAAGTCAAAAATGACTTGTAGGCACACAACAGCAACAATATAAAAATCATTAAAAAGAGACAACACAAAAATACATGATAAAATAATGCATGATTTTACAATGTCATTTTTACAAGAATTTACAGTGTCATTATAACAAATCATTATTACATTTGTTCACTGCCTATGGCCCGTACACACCTATTTGACCTGTCAGAAATTTCTGGAGCTGCAACCCTCACACCATTTTCTAGACAAATGGAAGAAACATATGGCTAACATTCTTAGATAACATTCAAGGACTTTGTTCATTGATTGAGCACCTTGAAAGGTACCTCCAGTTCCTTCTGAAAATTCTGTTGAGTACTCCCCCATTTTTGCTTGTAAGAGCATCAGTATCATTTCTCCTGTTTCTAATTCAAGCTAATGTTGCACTAGCCCCCCTGCACTCTGCTTAATATAGATACCAAATATTCTTACATTGATTAAGTGGACTGGAGTCCATGAAAGCTTATGCTACAAACTTCTTTCTCTCAGTTTCTCTCAAAGGTGCCACAGGATTCCTTTATATCTCTTTATATTGAAATAGCCTAGCACAGCCATATCTTTAGAAACTGCCTGGCAAGCTAATTCAGAAAGACTGGTCACTGCCCTGACCTCATATCAGAATGCAAGGTGGGAAGTGAATGGTCTTAGGCTCTGTAAGGCTTTGGAGTCAATGCAGCAGAGTTCAATTCCAGGTTGTCTTTCTTTTGTGCTATAGGGCATAGTGTTGATTACACATCCCCTCAAAGCCCGGAAAACCCACAACAACCATACCCTCTAATATTTCATAGATGAAAACTGGACGACTATCCTTTCCTCTCCCAGTCACAGCAGGTGCTCTCAAAGTAGCCACCGCTGCTGTTGCTGTTCCTGTCATGGGCTTGGCTCTGCCACCACTGCCATCTCCTCATCCAAGCATTGGCTGTTGCTCCTTCAGCACCCAATTGCTCAGCTGGGGGAGCACCATGGGCCTGGGCTGGAGAAGCAGCCCCATCAGCTTGGATAGCTCCTTCTGAGGCAACTGTGAGGTGTTATCCCCTGACATGGTCAGTGAAGGTTCAGCTAGGTGGAGGAAGTGGCAGCCAGCAAATGTAAGGAGGAAGGTGGCAACTTGGCCATTAGCAAAGGCAGTACTAAGGTGGAGAAAATGGTGGCAGTAACTGAGCCCTTAGTAAGGACAGCCCTTGGTTGAATGGAGGAAGTGGCAGCAGTAACGATTATGAGGAGGGTGGTGACTTGTTCTTAGCAACCTGTTGTTGCTGGTACACAGCAGGAACAATGACAATGAAGGCTACTGCTCTTCCTTCTCTTTTAGGGTGCAAGGCAAGATGGAAGCAACCTGCGACTTACCACTGCCGCCACCACAATTCCCTTCAACTCAGTGCTAATTCCATGCAAGCTGGAAGTAGCACTGATCCAAGGAAGGCCATGGTGATGGTAATGACAATGGTGACAACCCTGCTAGTACCAGGGCCTGGGGCACTCTCACCTAGCAACATGTCCTAGGAGGAGCCTCCTGTCATCATGGTCACTGCTGTGCCCTAGCAACAACATTGCTCCTTGTTTTTGCTGCTGCTGTTCCCACCCCCAGCAAGGTTGCTAAGCAGCGGAGTGTGTGGAGGGGGGGCAGGAGGGGGCGGGGCCACAGCACACAGGGTCATGGCCATTATGCGTGAGGGTGTGGCTGCAGTGCATGGGGCCACGGCCACAGTGCATGGGGGCATGGCCACAGCACGTGGGGGCATGGCAATGAGCCAGGACATCCCAAAAACTTTGCTGCCTGGGGCAAACCATCGCCATCGCCCCCCCCGCCCCTATGCGACTGTTGCTAAGGTCTAAGTAGTTTCCCTCCTTCTCCTTCTCCTTCTCCTCCTCCTCCTCCTTCTCTTCCTCCCCTTCACTTCCTCCACACAGCCTAGCTGAGCCTTCACTGGCCATGCAAAATGGTAGTTCCTCACCTGAGGAGGAGCCATCTGAGCTGGTGGTGCTATAGACATAACTACATTCCTTGGTTTAAAAAAATAAATAAATAAAACTTGGTACTGTGTGGGGAAAATTGGGACAGATGAAAAGGTGAAAGGGGAGATTAGTAAGATGCCTGGCCCACTGGAAAGGTATGCTCACAAGCTCCTTGCCTTGGAGGGAATGGATGGAGTCGCAAGCAGACTGAGCAGGCACAGCAATTGCTTGATCATAGTTTCCCATGCTGTGGGGACAGTATTTTCACTCTTTTCACTAGGGTAATGAATTAATCACATCTGCATTGATCACAGCTGTATAAATTAGCAGCTGCAATTTTCATTCATATTTATGTTTCTCTTCTGTTTTAATGATATATAGCTGTGCTGCATCATCTACAGAAAGAGGAGACTGCCAGGATTTTGGAGCCACACTGTCCTTCCCCATACCACAAGACCTTGGAGGGCTGTGCCCACTGTTGTGCTCTTCAAAGACAATTTTTTAAACTTAAAAAAAAATTACACTCAGAATGCACTCACATCGTTTTCACAGGGATCCTGGGCAGTTCTAGGCCAAGGAGTGTTCTTTTTTAGTCCAAAAGTACAACTGGAACTTCCAGTTTTACTTCTCAGGCCCTTTTCACATGTGTGGGGGGGAACGGGTGAAAACGCCCAAAAACGGAGCTTACCTGAAACCGGGTAAGTCCGTCGCCACGTGGAGCAGCGCGAGCTCACTGCTCCACACTCCTCCGGTGTCCCAAATGGCGGCTTCCGGTTGGTGGAGGCTCTCCACCAACCGGAGAAGCTCGCCAGCCGGAAGCCCGCCCCCAGCAGATCTGCAGGCACACACTTGCGCGCGCCTGCAAATCCACTTCAGAGCCGGGCGACGGAGCGGCACGGGGCTGCATGCGCCGTGCTTTTTAAAAACCTCGAAAAAGAGGTTTTTAAAAAACACGCAGCCCGGCTAGTTCCGGCCGCTCCTGAGTGGATTCTGGTGTGGAACTACAAAAAGTAGTCCACGCCAGTCCACTCTATGGTGTAGAAGACCTCCGTGAGAGGTCGCTCTGCACCATTTCAGAAGCCCGGTATGGAAACGGCCTCAGTTTTACAAAAGGCCTAGCCCCCTTCACAAAACATGGTGAAATTGCTCACTATGTCCTTCGGGGGGCATTTTTAGTTCAAAGAATAAAACATAAATTGAGGGCACAAGGGGACTGGAGGGCTTCAAAAACAGTCTTGAGGCCAATTCTGCCTATGGGCTGTACTTTGCCCACTTTGATCTACATATCTGCCAGTCACTTACCGAGAGGACTAGTAGTACTATCATCTTATATACAAAAGGTTGTAGGGCTTCTGCTACATACTCTCCGACTGTCCTGATTTGGCATTGACAGTCCCCTTTAATTCCCTGCTTTTTTTAATTCCCTGCTACTTTCTCAGCTGCTTTTGAAATGTCCTGATTTCTCTCTCCTTCCTCAACTTTCCTCCTTCGTCCTCAGCTTACTTCAGTTGCCATAAATTGAGTTCAAAGTGCAAAAGAAGTTTGTACTCAGTCAACTCAGCACAAGGGAGAAGACAGGAGGAGATGGAGTCTTTCCTTTCCTGGTAGGTTTGATTGGTTTGGTTGTTGTTTTTTCCTTTTTCTTTTTCCAGGTTTCCCTAAATTCACTACAAAAATTCCAGAGCTTTTCTGCTTAAAATAGTAGTTTCACACATTCCTGTCCACCTATTACATTTGGTCTCTTATTGCCTGGCTACACCCTTTTGACTACAGTCTGATGTTTACTAGTTATGCATGTCCCACTTTTCATCTGTGAAATGTTGCGGGGGGTAAGACCCAATGTGGTGTGATGTTTTGAGCACTGCACTACAACCCTGAAGACCAGGGTTAAATTCTCCATTCAGCCATGGAAAGCCATTGGGTAACCCTGGGTGCATTGCACAGGCCATTTCTGCACTAGACAGTTATAGCGCCTCTCCCGAAACTGCAAACCCCAGGATTCCATAGGATGTTGAAAGCGGAATTATAGTGCTATAACACTCTAGTGCGGAAATGGCCACAGTCTCAGGCTCCAGAAAACCCCATGATAAGTTCACCTTAGAGTCACAATAAGTCTGAAACAACTTGAAGGCACACAACAACAACAACAAATGCTGACATGAGAAGCCATTATTGTTGAAGATGTTTCTTCCTTTCATTGTGGATCTGAAAGGTCTAATGAAGATTCTCACTAGAAATGGTTCAGCATATTATAGGAAAGGTGAGGAGGCAAAAAAAAAGCAGGAAAGATAAAAGTGGGATGTAGAACTTCTTGATGACTTTGGAGTTCACTTTCAGGGATGCTGGGCTTGAATCTTCACTTTTCACAAAGATACTAGCTCAGTTTGTGGGTGTTTTATCTTTTTAAATGTTTCCCACTTCCCTATCTGCTTTAAAAGGGTTTTGCCATTGTCTCCTCAGTAGCAGTGACCCTCCTCTATCACTGTCCCTTTTGGCCCACTATGCACCAGAGGGAAGATGTGTTCTGGAATGTCACTGTGGAAAAGCAGCAACAAAAACTATTCAAAAGAAAGGATGAGAAAGAAGTTCTGATAGAATAAGAAATGTCTGACTTTGCCACTGCCTCTGGCTGCTAAAAATGTTAAGTCGCTTATCTGAAGTCGAAAAGAACCACTACAGCTACAGGAAAATCGCAACAAAAACTTTTGAAATGTGAAGAGAGAAATAGAAAAATGGGAGGGATGTTTTAAAGGAACTGTGATGTACCACACTTCTGAAAGGCAAGTTGAGAAGGCCTCAGTGTTAGCAGGCTACCCTAGTTGGAAGCAGAACCTAGTTAGAGTAGCTGGGTTCCATCATGTGCTCAAATGGTCCTCTATCTTCAGGGTAATCTTAGGCCTATTCCACTTATGTAACTATGTTTCTTTGAAGTTAGAAGCTGCCCTATGTTCAAGAGATTTAAATAAATGACTCTTCATCCCTCTGTAGTGTGCTTTCACATGCATTTTCACATAGTCAGAGGCATTTCCTTCTTTTGACTACACTCCTGCCTCTAATAGCTAAAAATGTGAATCGCTGCATGAGAAATGCATCAGAATTTCTCCTACTCATCCTTGAATCTGCAGAAAGTGCCTCCTCATCTATGCAGCTACCACACTGACTAACAGGGGAAGTGTTTTTGAGGAAACACAACAAGGTTTTAGAAGTTGCGCATGGCCTGTTGCAGACTCAGGCCATTTCCGGACCTCACCTCATTGCTAGGATGATTCGTGGAATCACCAGTCCTGGGACAGGAGTGGTTTTCCACCACTCCCTTCCATACACGTCCCTCGGCGATAGAGGAGTAGCAGCATTAACACCGCTGCTCCTTCCACATTACGGCATCCCATAGCGATGCCTCCTCCCCGTTCTTTACCCACCTCGCGGCACCTGATGGTCACCTTTATCCAGGGTCTTTTTTCCTATTGGGTGATGTCAGCTGCATCCATACACTCATGTGTCAGGGCTCCCAGGTTGATAACAGAAGCTGGCACAATTGGGGAACTGCACACCACAAGGTAATGGAACAGCCGTGAGAACAGAAATCAATAACACAATTTTTCTGTTATTGACATAGGGCATGATACAGGCAGGTTAGAGGCAGTTGGCGGTGGGATAGCGACAGGTTGCCCACAATATTGTGCAAAAAGCATGGCTCCTGGAACCATGATCACCTGTCGCTGTGGTGGCTTGACACAGATGTGTGGAAATGGCCTTTGTTTTGCACCTTTATGCCTTATCCTTCTTCCAACAGAGCTCAAAATGGCCATCCCATAGGCTTTCCACACCAACCATTGGTGAAAACCAGATACGGTTAACTTCAGGCAGGTGGCTCCATAATGTGCTTTGGAATCACTGGTTAGCCAGTGGGATTCAGGCAATCCTCCCTCACCCTAATTTTCAAAAAATTTTCTTGCATCATTCAGTATTTGAACAGATCACAGCTTCTTGAGTAACAGTGTGATAGTACATATTTTTAATGTTGCAAGTGACAAAGGGCTGATTATTGATTTGAAATGTGGAGATTTCTACAGATAGTCCCAAAAAGATAAATTAATAAGTCCTGGAGCAAGTCAAGCCTGAACTCTGATGAAACTGACTAAACTAAAAGTGTTGTACTTCAGACATACCATGCAACGACACGACTCATTGGAAAGACAACAATGCTCATTAAAGTAGAAGGAGGTAGAAAACGAGGTAGATTGATTCAGTCAAGGAAGCTTGCAAGACCTGATGACCAGTGCTCTAGAACCTCTGTCATTCATAGGGTTGAAGTTGACTTGATGGCAGACAACAAAAATAACAACAAAAGGCTGATTAATTTCAGACATGGCTACCTAATTGTAGCGGTACAGTCACAAAAGCTGCTCACAGAAATTATCTATGATATGTTTACAGAAGGCAAAACAACTGTCACTGGATAAGATTGTCATGAGTACCTACATGGTGCACTGAACATTCATGGCACAACCTAAAGCACAGTTAAAAGGGTTATGACGCTGGACCACAGGGAGACTTGGAGGACACCAGCCCACTACTGAATCCCAGGGAAAGATTCCCTTTGCCCCTCTCAGTATCCAAGGGAGCAGGGGGCAATTTCACCACAGTTTGGGCTCACTTGGGGCCATTTTGGTCCCAGGAAAGGCCTTTTTTTCCCCAACAGGAAGTGACCCAGTATTTCACGGGGAGGGGAGACACTTCCTAGGTCATCAAGGGCTATTTGGGTACAAGAAAAATCTTTTTGGAAAAACAATTTCTGGAACTTCCGGTCGTATGGTGCGCGTGAGTGGTCGCACAGAGTGAGCTCCGCAACTCCGTGCTATCTCCCGCTTTTTTTCATTTGTTAAGCGGCTAGACACCCACCCACCCCCCGGCAAAGGGGGTGCGGAAGATTGCTTGAAGGGGACTCTGTAACTGGTGCCAAGCTCCTTCCGACAAGAAGGAGCGGGAGGCTTCAGGGGGGCCGAAGGGCTACGACGGTTCCAGCAGGGACGCCATGTTTGCAGCACAAGCACCACCACTGACTTTTTAAAAAAGAAGACACAATTTGAGACAGTAAGCATCTGATCTAGTTTTTATTTCATTGATACTGGAACAATTTGGAACTTGCAGTGGTGAACAGGAGTGGCAATACGTAGTGACCCAGCAGACTGTGAGTATGTAATGGTGGATAAATTTTTTTTAGAAGACTACAACTTCCTAAGATAGACTCTATACTAAGAATGTAATGGATTTCACTAGCGGTTTTGATTAAAAGAGCATAAGCGGAGAGTTACAGAGACGGGATTGAAATTTGCGCTTTTTTTTTTTTTTTTTTTGCCTTTGCTTGGTATGAAGAGACTGGACTGAGAATATGGTTACCTTTGGTTTAAACTTAAGCCTTTGCCTTTCTGTTTTTGCCCTCCGTTTTGACTGAACTAACTTGGAATTTTGGAATTTTGGTACATAATTGATCTGTGTTTGTTTGGGACCTTACATCTGTGTTTTCGGATGTATAGGATTTAAGACGTGGCTGTCGAACTCTTGTGGATTATAGTACCTTTTTTGGTGACGAGATAGGACATCGGTATTCCCTTTTAGATTTTTTTTCTTCTTTTGGTCTATTGAACAACACTGAATATTGAACTTGGAACAATGAACATGGAATATTGAAATTCGGGACTGTGACATTTGGATTGTGGTTTGATTTTTAAAATCAGGGACTTTGCTTTGCAACTGCATTGTTTCCTTTATTTTTTGTCCGTTTGGCTTTTGAGAACAATTTGAGGATTTAAAAATACTCATAAGGGAGTGTTTTTTGAGGCTGTGCTGGAAGGACAGGAAAGACAGAGAGACTCTTGCCCCCACGCAGCGGAGCAGCTCAGATTCCTGTTATCAACATTGGAGGAGAAGTTCTCACAGTCAAGGTCTGGGAACAGTTCCAGAAGAGAAGCAGTCAGTTTCTAATCACTTAGAAAGCAATGCGGTAATCACGAGAAGTCAACATGGATTTCTCAAAAATAAGTCATGCCAGACTAATCTTATCTCTTTTTATGATAGAGTTACTAGCTTGATAGATGAAGGGAATGCTGTGGATGTAGCATATCTCGATTTCAGTAAGGCCTTTGACAAAGTTCCCCATGACATTCTTGCAAAGAAGCTAGTAAAATGTGGGCTGGACAGAGCTACTGTCAGGTGGGT
Source organism: Cyclura pinguis (assembly GCA_030412105.1). Taxonomy (NCBI): domain Eukaryota; kingdom Metazoa; phylum Chordata; class Lepidosauria; order Squamata; family Iguanidae; genus Cyclura; species Cyclura pinguis. Next base: position 345,723,053 of record CM059599.1, read on the forward strand.
CTGTAACTGGTTGACTGACCATTCCCAAAGGGTGCTCACCAATGGCTGCTTTTCATCCTGGAGAGAAGTGACTAGCAGGGTGCCACAGGGTTCTGTCCTGGGCCCAGTGCTGTTCAATATTTTCATCAATGACTTGGATGAAGGAATAGAGGGCATGCTCATCAAATGTGCAGATGACACCAAATTGGGAGGGATTGCTAATACGCCAGAGGACAGCATCAAAATTCAAAATGTCCTGGACAGATTGGAGAGCTGGGCCAAGGCTAACAAAATGAAATTCAACAGAGAGAAGTGTAAGGTCCTACACTTAGGTAGAAAAAATAGAATGCAGAAATATAGGATGGGGGACACGTGGCTGGATGGCAGTATGTGTGAAAGGGATCTAGGAGTCTTAATAGACCACAAGCTGAACATGAGTCAGTAGTGCGATGCGGCAGCCAAGAAAGCCAATGCAATTCTCGGCTGCATCAATAGGAGCATGGTGTCTAGATCGAGGGAGGTACTGGTGCCACTCTACTCTGCTTTGGTTAGACCTCATCTTGAATACTGTGTCCAGTTCTGGGCACCCCAATTCAAGAAGGACATGGTCAAGCTGGAGCAGGTCCAGAGGAGGGTGACCAAAATGGTGAAGGGCCTGGAAGCCATGCCCTATGAGGATAGACTTAGAGAGCTGGGTATGTTCAGTCTGCAGAAGATGAGACAAAATCCGTCGGATAGACAGACTAGATTACAGATGAAGGTACAGCAAGCTGAATTAAATCAACTTAATTTGGAAGAAATAGAGCAACAGATAAAGAGAACGAAATATAATTTCTTCAAACAAGCTAATAAACCTTCAAAACTTTTGGCAGGTTTGCTGCGTAAAAGAAGGTCCAGAAATATCATAACCGAGATCAGAACAGGAGAAGAAAGAATTACAAAACAAGAGGGAATAAAACAAGCTTTTTATAATTACTACGTGAAGCTGATGAGTAAGATCTCAAGGGGGGAAAAACTACAAGAAGTGGAAGAATATTTGGAGAAAATGAATAAAATGAGATTTAATGAAGACCAAAGATCAGTCTTGAACAAATCTATTACTATGATGGAAGTAGTTGAGGCTATTAGGAATTTGAAGAATGATAAAGCTCCAGGTCCTGATGGCTTCACTGCAAGATATTATAAGATTATGGAACACGAGATTTCAATACCTTTGCAAAGCACTATAAATGAAATAATAAAGGAAGGAATACCAGATACTTGGAAAGAAGCTAATGTTGTGCTGATCCCGAAAGAAGGAAGAGATCTGAGCGATGTAAAGAACTATAGACCAATATCACTTTTGAATACAGACTACAAGATTTTTGCTTCAATTCTAGCAGTGAGGCTCAAAAAAGTGCTGTTAGAGGTAATTGATGAGGACCAGAATGGCTTTCTACCAAAAAGATCTTTGAGAAATAACATTAGGACGGTCTTAAATGTAATCAAATACTACGAAAAGCATAATGAATGGGAAATGGCCATGATATTTGTAGATGTGGAGAAAGCTTTTGACATGATCAGCTGGCCATTCATGAAGACAGTGGTTAAACAGATGCAGGCAGGAGAAAAATGTGTTGCAAGGATTGAAGCAATTTATAGCCAGCAACAAGCTCGACTGGTCATAAATGGTGAAAGAACACAAATGATAGAACTGCACTGAGGTACGAGACAAGGGTGTCCCCTGTCTCCTCTGCTGTTTATCATGACAATGGAAATACTTAACAATGCTATAAGAGAAGACAAAGAAATAAGAGGAGTCCAAATTAAGAAATATCATTACAAGTTAAAAGCTTTTGCTGACGATTTGGTCTTCTTACTGGATGACTCAGGGAAATGTATTGAAAAATTGATTACTACAGTTCAAGAATATGGAGAATTCTCTGGTTTTAAAGTTAAAAAGGAAAAAACAGTCTTCTTAACCAAAAATATGACTGAAAGAGAAGAGATGGAATTAGTACAAAAAACAGGAATCAATAGAGGACAAAAGGCAAAATATCTAGGTAACTGGATAGCCAAAAGAAACAATGAGTTATTTCAAAATAATTATGAAAAAAAAATTGAAAGAAATAACAAGACTTGGAAAGTTGGACCTCCATGCATTTGTCAATGATGGGGAGAAAACATTCATCTTTATTGTCATCTGCAATAAAGATGAATGTTTTGCCAAAAATGAACTTTTTGTTCCAAAATCTTACCATAATAACAAACATGAAACCTGTCATACAATGGAAGAGAGAACTAACCAAGTTTATATGGCAAGGGAAAAAACCTAGGATAAAATGGAATACTATGACAGACTTAAAAAGTAGAGGAGGAATGGGACTACCAGATTTTCAAATATACTATAAGGCCACGGTTTTCACGTGGATAAAAGACTGGGTAGACCTACAAGACACGAGAATGTTGGCACTGGAGGGAGCAGACCTGAGGATGGGGTGGCATGCCTATATGTTTTATGATAAAGCAAAAATAGATAAAGACTTCACACATCACTATATCAGAAAATCGCTTCTGAAAATTTGGGAGGATTATAAAACTAAAAACATACAGCAGCTCCCCACCTGGGTCTCACCACAAGAGGCTTTTTTTGGCAGATGGACGGACACAGATAAATGATTGCAATATGGTGATATAATTGAGAGATCAACGTCCAACAACTTTAAGATTAAAACAAGAGAAAAACTAGAACAAGAGGGAATAACATTAAGTTGGTTCCCTTACAGACAGTTAGCAGAAAGGTTTCAGGTAGATATAAAAACATATGGAATTGAATTAAAAGAGAAAACTGGAGTAATTAAATGGCTGTTCGAAAATCTGCCTCACTTACTTGCCCAAATGCATCAAGAAATACTACATCAGGAGAGGCAAGAAGAAACAGTAAAGGCAACGATGATTTCATGGGCACAAAATATCGGACATTCAATACAATTAGAGTCTTGGGAGCAGAGCTGGAAAAAAACACAGAAATTTATAGTAGCACAGAATTTGAAAGAGAACTATTACAAGCTATTTCATAGATGGTACATGACACCAGATAAATTAAAAAGATTTATAATACAGGTACTGGACAATGTTGGAAATGTCAGAATGAGGTCGGTATGATATATCATATGTGGTGGACATGTCCTAAAGCTAAGAAATACTGGACTGAAATACATAACAAAATATGTGCATTAACAAAAGTACAGTTTGCTAAGTTACCAGAATTGTATTTGTTAAATATGACTGATGTATTAGAAGGTACTGCTATAAAGAAGTACTGGAGAATATTACTGTACATGATAACAACAGCTCGTATTGAATATGCAAAGATGTGGAAAACTCAGCAAATACCCACATTAGAACAATGGTGGGGTACATTGGTTGAAAACAAAAATGCTGATATGGTCTCTCAGAGATTAAAAGGGAAATCAGACGAAGAGATACAAAAAGAATGGCAAATTGTAACGGGTAATTGCTGGGTACCATCAGATGGAAATCTGTGACTCATGATTTAAGATAAATTATGAGGGGGCTACAGGATATATATCATGAAGCGGGAATATGGAGACGGAAATGCAAGAATCAACAAGTAATAATAGCACTAAAATGTAGTACAATATTTTAACCATGTTAAGAAATATTGATAATGAAATCTAGATCAGTGTGGAAGATCAGAAATATTTCAAATAAGTTGACAGTTATAATTGTTTGTTTTATATCTGAATTTGAATAAAATGATTTAAAAAAAAGGAAAAACAATTTCTGGGGGGGGAATGTTGCTTCATCGCATCCTGATTATCCTCAGAACTGTTTTCATTTGGTGGCCCTAATCAGTCTCTCCACAGTTCACATCATGTTATTTCCATCGGTTATTTTCTGTAATAATTCTTGATTTCATGCCTATATAGTCTGCTTATTCACTGTAGTAATGTGATATTTTTATACTTTATCTCACTACAAATTTATTAGCAAAATGTTTTTAATATTCACAGATGGCTATTTCATGAGTATTCCAGGAAGACTATTTCAAGAGAAAACTGGCAGTTTTTCTGATCCCTTTCACTAAAATAGAACTAAAATTCTAAAGCTCTAGAATAGTCCCTTATAGCAGCTACTGGCAAATAGGTTATTGTCTGTGTAGCTACTTCTGTGAAGATAATTTGGGAGAAGGTATTGCGTAAAGGTCGTATCATTATACAAATATAATTGGAAGCCGTCCCTTTATGAAATGCAGCCAATCTTGTATATGTAGTCCAGATAATTCAGATTGCTATATTGTTTAAAAAATTAATTTTTATTAAAATTTTTAATGAAAAACAATAAAAAAACCCTCCCCGCTTCCAGACATCAATTTTCCCAGTTGAATCTGAGTTTAACCTTCCATTCGATATAAATATTCCATTCCGTACATTATCTCCATTTTATAACAATTGTGTACTATTACTTGTAGCTTATATGTAACTATTTATAATTTATCTTTTACCACCTCATTTTGTCTTCCTCCTTTCTCACAGCCTTTCTTTCTTTCCCCCTTTTTCATTCTTTTATCCAATTCAATACCTCTCAACATTCTCTTTCAAAGCCCTGGACTGGCTTATTTTTAAGTGAAAAAGTTAGCTTTTCTGTCGCTACCATATCCAGGACTTTGAATTTCCATTCTCTTATATCAATATATTTTCCTTCTTTCCAATGTTGGGCATACGTCAATCTTGCTGCAGTTATTATATATAACAATGTCTTTTGATGAGATCTTATTTCTCTTTGTTGCCTGAACATATTCAACAAATAAAGTTCTGGCTTCATTTCAAAGTCAAAACCATACATTCTTTGAATTTCATCATGTATTTATTTCCAAAACTTTTTTGCTATTTTACAGGTCCACTGCATATGAAAAAAAGATCCCTCTTTCTCATCACATTTCCAACATTTTCCATTCCCATTTCTTGTTATTTTTTTCAGTTTTACTGGCATCATGTACCATCTATATAACATTTTATAAAAATTTTCTCTTAAATTCAAACTTGGTGTAAATTTTACATCTGTCTTCCATGCCCTCACCCATGTATCCGACTCAATTGGATGTCCTATATTTTGAGCCCAGATTGCTTTAAATTGTGTTGTTTCCTTGTAATTTTACACATTGCTCTTTGTGGAACTTGGCAGAGATTCATGACTGAACCACAGCCTGCTTTATATGCTACACATTGTTAGGAAAGAATCCACAAAGCTGCAAACTTTCCACATATCCGTCCCGTAGACCAGGAGATATCAAATGTTTTGCAAATACTGAGAATCCTCCAAAATTATGCTGTGATTCAATATGTCTTTATTATTTTGTCTCAAAAAAGAAATATTTCCAAGCAGCTTATATACAGAAGAAAACTATGAGGAGCTGATGAGCAAATACTGAATGCTTTGGCTTAAAATCAGCTCATGTCTCAAGACATTGCCTATGGGCTCTTTCATACTGCACAGTTATGGCACTATGATTCTATTTTAACTACCGTGACAACATCCAATGGAATCCTGTTGATCTGTAGTCTACTGAGGCATTAGAGATCTCTGCCTCAGAATTCTAAATGTTTTCCCCTAAACTGCAAATCCCAGGATTCCATAGGATCTTGCCATGGTGGTTAAAATGGAATCAATCATGCTGTAATTGTGCAGTGTGAAAAAAATCCCTTGTTATCTTCTGAAATACTTGAATAACAAAACTGACAGATTGGGACAGACATGGCAAACTGGTTTCAGTGTATGAATGTAGCAGGTTGTTGCTCAAAATTGCCCTCCTCCTGGAATTCAGCAACTTCCCTGATGCAGGTAGAACATGGGACTGGTTCATCCAGCTGTCACTGGCATTTCAGTGGCCATAATATCTTAAATAGAAGCCAGCATATTGTAATGACTTGAGTTTTGCACTAGTACCACTGATTGTGGAAAACTACTGGATGACCTTGGGCAAGTCACACTGTCTCATCCTAAGAGGAAAGCAATGGCAAATCTCCTCTGCAGAAATCCTACCAATAAACCCTAGGATGGAGTTACAAGAAGTCAGATTCAACCTGAAAGCATGCCAGAACAACATCTTATGCATAGTGTTAACAGTGGAAAAGGAATGTAAGATCTTCATTGCACTGGTGAATGAAAAGTTTCTATGTACTATTAACAATATCAGTGCCTTAAACAGACTGACATTTCGAATGGTTTGTCATTACTTGAACATTGTCCTATCACAGATAGGGGGGAAGGGGAAAAATGTAAACTAAATCTCAATATTTTCTTCAACCTCTACCTACTCACTGGAGCTTCAAAATACTTCAGAAACCTAGTCACAATAACTGGATAAAACCATGAGCACAGTAATGGGTATGTGACCTTTTGCAATTTTTGTAGCCTGCTGGATCCAGCTGAGTTTGGGACATGATGGGTGGCACCCTGTTGATTAATTACAATGGTGTCATTTGGATTTACACCATTGCAACTCATTATTTTTGCTCATTGAGGAGGTTGGAATTCTCTACTGGCTATGCTGTGACCAAAATGCTCCCAACACACTGAGCTGTAGCTCTCCGTATGTGTCCACTTTGCAGTTGGTGGAGAGTGTAGGAACAGCAGCCAAGTTTCCAGCTGTTTTCCTATAGCTGGATGCAAAGCAATGAAATCATCTGCAGGGACCTCCAGAGGACCCCAGGGATCCCTGTGAATGCTTGTTACTGGAGAACGGAGAAAGCACTTGTCTGCTGCTCCCCTACTCTCCACCAACTGGTATATGACCAGGTTTGTGGAGCTGCAGTGGAGAAAAGGAGAATGGATGGATGGATGGATGGATGGGCAGAAGATTATGCTAGCTATATCTCATAGCTACATTTCCCAATGCAGGATTGTTGCAGAGCTTTAAAAGTCTTCAGAAAGGAACTTGAGGATGTTCAGAGAAGCACAACAAGGATAATAAGAGGCATGGAGAACAAAACATATGAGGAAAGGTTGAAGGAGCTGGTCATGTTCAGCCTGGTGAAGAGAAGACTGAAGGGTGACAAGATTGCCCCTTGAAATACCTCAAGAGCTGTCACTGAGAGGAGGGGCAGGCTTGTCCACTGCTGCCCCTGATGGTAGGACCAGGTCTAATGGTTTGAAGTCACAGGAAAGTAGATTTTGATTAAACGTTAGAAGAAACTTCTTGACAGTAACAGCAGTTCAGCAATGGAACCTATTCCCTTGAGGGGCAGTAGGGTCTTCTTCTCTGGATGTCTTCAAAAAGAGGCTGGACAGCTACCTGCTGGGGATTCTGTAGCTGGAGATCTTGCATTGACCAGAGGGCTGGACTGGATGGCCTATGAGACCCCTTACAACTCAATGAGTCTATGATTTGTTAATAGTGAGCTTTAAGAAGTATCTTATTAATATTGATGTTAGTTGTTAAAATGTGTAATTCATTATATTGATCATCATGCTCATTGTGAATTTTTAATTCTTACAGAAATCATAGGCACTCTGTACACTAGAGCTCCTATTCTATGCAAAACCTTCAAAAGTTGCAGATCAGAGCGGTCATCACTGCCAAAGCTTTCCAAGGATTACATATCTCCTTATTTCCAATCACTAATTGCTCCAAACACTGGAAAGAAAACAAATCAAACCAAAATAAAGATCCAAAATAATGTACCTTGTTAACTTAAAAGGAAAATACAAAATCATTTCCCCTAATTATTCATCATCCACCCTAATTCACATAGTACATTATTCTTGATGCAGTCTCTCTATGCTCTGGGATCAATGCCATTTGCAAAAAAACCTTTTTTTTTTAAAGAAATGCCATGTCTGCTATTTGTATGTAACTGTGGGTGCTTTAATAGTGAAATTCCCTCTCTAAAGTGTACGGCCACGTATTAATTTCAAGATAGGGCAATGTCATGTCTGGGGACTTAGTTTAGTTATACTATGCAAACCACAAATTTGTTCAATTGGACAGAAATGAGGAGGTATTGCTCAAAAGCTTGCCAGTTCTTATACTCTGAATAATCAAGTGGTACAACTCTTCTTAGACACTACCACGCTTCAGAAATGAGAAAAATTAACCTACAGACCAAACTACATTTAATCCATGATTGCTGTCCACCTTGATTTATTTTTTTTCACTGAATTTCAGCTCAGGGGAATTACCAAGCTGTTCAGATCCATGGCAGGGATAAGGGGATCTGTTTAACACTTTACTGTATGTTAATTTCCCAAAGGTGATGTTTTCCCTGTCAAGGAAAAGTATAGTGTCTCCACCACCCTGATGATACCAGTCAAACAGAAGACGGCAGAGCAATTTATATTTGAAAAATGTTCTGGATGGTAGTGGTGAGGTGAGAAGGATTAAATATTGCCCCTCCCTTCTTCTGCTGGTCTGAACAGTCTGGTATCTGTCCTGTAGCTGCATTACAATGTTAAAATAAATCAGGAAGTCTTCCACAAACATCCCACATCCAGTAAAGCCTGGTCTGGCTGCCAGATTGCATGCAAGGATTCAGTATGGCCATCAGATTGTATTTCAAGGATTGTTCATCGCTTTCTCTCACACAAAGGCCATTTCCACACTACACTGTTATAGTGCTAGTACTCCACTTTCAACAATCCTATGTTTAAAGAGCTTCTGTTTCAAGATGTGCTCTAATGTAAGGGTTATCCATACCAAGACTGTTTTTAAAGCCTTAATAAGGGAGAGAAGCACCTTGACTTTTGTCCATTAAGAGTTCAAGACCTTTACAGAGAAAGTAGAGTAGGCCTTGTAACTGCCCATCAACAATTAGTGCTGGACAGCAAATTCAGTACCAGGCTATGAAAGTATTAAGCAATTTGCACCCCCTCCTTTTTGGTGATACAGGGCCTGGCTGGGTTAGTAATTGGATGAAATAACAGGGACTGTAGGCTCTGTTTCAGTGGAAGACAATGGCAATCCATCTGGAAGCTTCCCTTGCTTATGAAAACCCTATGAAATTCATATGGTTACTATAACTCAGCAGGCAACTTAAAAACACATACATGCAAATGGCCACCCTAACCAGTGCTCATACGTCAGAGCACCCCATAGGGGAAGCAAGTGGACCTCAGTGATTCATCTATTCCCTCTGGGAGTTGCAAAGGAGCTCCATGGGTATAGGAACAACTTGCTATGTGGGATTCATCTCTGCAAGACCTAAGAGCTTGCCATGAGTAGCTAGCCAGTAGCGGCAACAGCTCAAGTAGAGTGCCTGGCTCTTGCCAAGAAAAGAATTATTTGCTTATAGTTAGGCCTTCTTACTTTTAGGGGAGTGGGAAAGTGTCTCAACTAAATGGTTGCATCTCAACACAATATTCACCTGCAATTAAAGGGGGAAGAACATGGGAGATGTAGGAATATTTGCTATCTATATCAAGCAGAGTGTAGCCAAGTTAGTATAATATGAGATTGTGCTTGAAACAAGAGTAATTGCTCAGGATGCTTTTTTAAGGTAAAAAAGGAAACTGATGTTTATTTTCTCAGAAAATCCATCTTAGGATTGTAAAGGAGATAGGCAAAAGAAGTTGGCCTAAACATGTAGAAGAGCTGGAGCTCACTGTGGGTGTAAGTTAGTTTTCAATATTGCAGTTGGAGCCCCATGGATGCTCCCGGCTTTCTGTAGGTGCAAGCTATTGTGTGTACTGTTGTTTTTTACCATTTATTATTATTTACATTATTTCTATATTACCTCCTAGCCCACAAGGGCTCCCAAATCTATGAACAAATAAAAAACAATTAAAACAATACCAAGATAAAAACATTTTACTGCACATTAAAATACTCTTTTAAAACTCCTAAAAGCAGTCTAAAAACCATCCTGAAAACCAGTTTTAAAATAGCAATTTTAAACACTGAATATCATGTAAACAGCACTATTTTGGCTGCCCACTGGAAACTTAAAAGAGATGGGACCAGTTTAGCTTCCTTGAACAGGAAGTTCCACAGTCGACATGCTACTATAGAGAAAGCCCTTTTACTTTCACCCACCAGCCTAACTTCATGAGATGTTGGGACACAAAACAGGCCTCTTCTGAAGATCTCAAACTTCTGGCAGGTTCATATGGGAGGAAGTGGTCTTTTAGATAACCTGACCCCAAGTCATTTAGGGCTTTGTAGGTTAACACCAGCATCTTAAATTAAGTTTGGAAGCAAATTGGAAGGCAGTACATTTCTTACAGGATCAGTGTTACATGATCTCTAAAATGCATACCTGACACCAATCTGGCTTCTGCATTTTGCACTAACTACAGCTTACAAACATTTTTCAAGGGCAGACCACATAAAGGGCACTACAGTACTCTGATCAGGAGGTATAGCTAAGGCATGAACCACTGGGGCCAGATCTGCCTTCTTCAAGAAAAGGTACAGCTGGTGTGCCAGCCAAAGCTTCACAAAGGTATTCCTGGCCACCACAGCAACTTGGCTTTCCAGGAACAGCAGTGGATCCAAGAGCACCACCAAACTATGAACCTGATCTTTCAGGGGGAGTGCAACTCCTTCCAGAACAGACTGTGATCCCAGTCCCAGGCTGGTGTTTCTATTGACCAGCAGCACTTCCATCTCATTTGGATTAAGCCTCAGCCTGTTCATCCACATCCAGCCCTTTTACTGCATCCAGACAATATTCAGTACTAACACTTCCTCCTTGGTATCAGTTGCAAAGGACCTCTCCCACTGGCTTCATGTAGAGGTTAAAAAGGGGACAATATTGGCCCCTGTGGAATCCCACAGGCTAATGGCCAAAAGTCTGAACACCATCTTCTTAAAAATAGTATCCATTGTGGGGGTTGGAGCCTCATAGAGATGCTCCTTCCAGACAAAGGGAGCAAAGAGATTAACTAACTTCTTGAGAGAAGAAGGGAAGTGACATCTGCAGGTAAGAAGGAGGTGAAAGGCTTGAGCACATAGACCAAAGAAAGATACACAGAAGTGGAAATGAAAAGGCAGGCATTATCTAGACTCCTTTCTCTCACTAATCACTTAGTCTTTTCTCTCACTAATCACCAAGTGTTGATTCCCTTGCACTTCCAACAATCAGAAGGCTAAGGCCATTTCTGCACCGGGCTTCTGTAATGGTGCAGAGCAACCTCTCACGGAGGTCTTCTGCACTGTAGAGTGGACTGGCGTGGACTACTTTTCATAGTTCCACACCAGAATCCACTCAGGAGTGGCCGGAACTAGCCGCGCTGCGTGTTTTTTAAAAACCTCTTTTTCGAGGTTTTTAAAAAGCACGGAGCGCGCAGCCCCGTGCCACTCTGTTGCCCGGCTCCAACGCGTATTTGCAGATGCGCACAAGTGCGTGCCTGCAGATCTGCCGGGGGCGGGCTTCCGGCTGGCGAGCTTCTCTGGTTGGTGGAGAGCCTCCACCAACCGGAAGCCGCTATTTGGGACGCCGGAGGACTGCGGAGCAGCCAGCTCACGCTGCTCCGCGTGGCGACGGACCTACCCGGCTGCCAGTAAGCTCCGTTTTAGGGTGTTTTTGCTCGTTTCCCCACCACCACATGCGGAAAGGGCCTAAGTCTATGCATGATCTCGCCAGTTTCCAGCTCAGGGTAGTCAGATGTATAAGTTAATACAAAACCACGATCTTGACAGCACACACTCACACCAAAGCAGCACAGCAGTTTTGCCCAACCTCTTTATAGGAAATTCAGGATTTTAGAGCTGTTCTGAAGGGTGAAGAAACTGCCCAAACGGGGATTCATGAACTTGGGAATGAAATCTCACTGGGAAAACCCCCCAGGTATCCTGTGGTGCTTGCTTAGCTATCTCGCACTTCCCTGCCTTTGTGTCTTTTGGTGGCAGCCTTCCCAGGTTGACAAATCCAACACCTCCCCACTCTGGCTATGTACTTTCTCCCCTCCACACTGCTGGCTTTTAAGTCAGGGTTGCTCTCCAACCCTCATTGCTGAATGTCCAGTATTTCCATCGTGCTAAGTGACCAGTCATTTGCACAGCTGCTAGCATTCTGTTCATCACTGGTCAGCCTAGCAGCTGGCAGATTTTCTAGTTTGTGAGAAGCAGCAGGAGAGAAGGATGGTAGCATAGCAGTCCCTCTCCCACTGCTGTTCAGGTACTAACTGATCATGGGCAACATTAAGGCCCCTGCTGTCTTTTCTAGTGTTTTTTTCTTTTTCTTTTTTTATCTTTAAACCATTCTTGGACAGGACAGACTTTCAAATTGGTAAAGTAGGATACATCATCAACCTAAAGCAAAGACAGTTCAGAGGGTGAGCCTGCTTTAGATATATTGATATTAAAGTGAAAAAAAGGAGTGCATTTTAAGATGGTTTCACATACCTATTAACATCAAAATCATCAGAAGTATAGAGATAGGATGATAACCCATATCATTACCTGCCCATCTTGAATGCCCACTCCCCAAAATTGGATTTGGCGTTGATCAACAGTTCTTGCTCCTTTTATCTTTGAAGTAAAATGGCTGCCCAACAAGCGATGTAATGGACAGTTTTTGTTCACGTTTTCATTAGCCTAGCCTTCCCTCGATTCTCAACCATTGTTCTCTGAAGTGAAGAGCACAAAAATTATTGGGGTCATCAAGCTCTTAAAGGGATGCATCTCAGTTTAGAAAATAAAGGATATTTCTCAATGGGTATATTGATTCTGTGAGATATAAAATATGGAATATCCTTTGACAACTTCAGTACTCTTTTAGAAGAAAAGGATCCAGCAAAATTCCATTTTAGGTAGAATCATCAAATTCAGACATTCTATGCAAGGGTTACCTAGAGAGTGGGCAAAGGACAGTCCATGGGCCAGATGAAGCCCTTTGGATCCCTAAGAGCAGTCCCTGCAGCCCTGTGGAAGCCTCCCAAAGTCCCAGCCACCCACCCAGCCCCCTGGGATTTTAAGAAAGCTGATTTTCTGGTGATTTCTTTCCCCCAGGAACTGCCCCAAAATATCCCCAAACTGTCTGAAAATGCGGCAATTCGCTTCCCCTGAGTAAATGTGGTGGTTTGAATCCCCTGAGTAAAGTCACGACCAAAGAGGAAGGACAAGGACACTTGCTTCCTTGTCTGTTCAATTAACCTTTGTATAGAACAGTGCTGGTACAAGTAGTTGTCCACAGACTGGGATCAGTCCATGAGGCATCAGCTGGCAGTCTTTGCCCAGTTTTCAGGAAATAAAGAAACAGTTGGAGCCAACGGGCACAAATATGGCACAAGTCCCTGGCACACTGGGGGGGGGGGGGGAATGGCTAGTTCCCCATATCAGTTAAGTTGAGATGCACCCAAACAGGTCTCAATTCTTAAAGGAAAAAAAATCAACATATAAGGAAAATCTTATGAAGATGGGTTTGAAAAAATAAGACTGAATGGGATTTTTTGCTAGGTTGTGGTTGTGGCCATTCTCAGCCAGCTGTTAATTTTGTGTATTTTTAAAAAAGGAAAAATTGCCATTCAGAACCAGTGAGGTCTTTCTGTTCCTAAATGCACTCAGCATGTAAGGCCATTTCCGCACAAGGCGAGGGAATCGCTCCGTGCCGTTACTTACTGGATCTTCTGGGCATGGACCAACGCAGACTGTCCCTTGAGCCCTTCCACAGGGCTCCTCCGTCTCGTCCAGGGTGAATCGGAGCAGTGCAAGGTCTTAGATCCGCACTGTTTTGGCTTCCAAAATGGCGGCTTCTGGTTGTTCTTGGGTCCCGACCAACCGCTGAAGCTCGCCACGCCTAAAGCCCGCCCTCTGCAGAGCGCAGGCTCGCATTGGTGCAAGCCTGCAAATCTGCACAAGTGAGCAGGAATGCAATAGCGCACTCCAAAAAATTAAAGAACGGTTTTCTACCGTTCTTTAAAAAGCACACTGGAGGACCAGTTGGGGGCGTTTCGGAGTGAACTGAGGTGCGGATCGCAGGTAAGTAGTCCAGACCTAGTCCACTCCAAGGTGCAGACGACCTCCGTGAGAGGACGCACTGGGCCCTTTTAATTCCCTCGTGCAGAAATGGCCTAAGTCTATACCTACTCTGTTTAAAAAAAAATGCTAATGTTCTGATAAAAGCAAAAAATATATATATATTTCAGCAAATAGTGCTGCTTCAGTCTATTGCAGATTCCTGTTCATGGACATTCAGTCATTTGGTTGCCAGATCCAAAAGCAGACACTGTGAAGTACACAGCTCACACTGTTTACCTAACCTCCATGGAAATAAAAATACCAAAGTGGTAGCATGTTTACTAAGACATGGACATTGTTAAAGAAAAACAGAATACTTAAGCTCATTGGTAACTATAGTGAATGTTATCCTGGAGATCTCATAACATACAGGAAAGTTTCCTTTAATTCCAGGGTGATGAGCTTTTGCCTTTGTAGTTGTTTTGGGCTCCTGCTCCCAGAAGCCCTGGGAATTACAATCAGTGGTAAAGAATTATGGGAGTTGTAGTGCCCAGAATATTGGTAACTCAACAGTATGGTGGACAGAGAGAAGCAGCAATTTACTTTTGTGGCAAAGTATGTAGGCAGCTCATATTTTGTTTCATCACTGAGTTCACTTCCAGAATTTTCTCAAGGGACTAATGCTGAAAACAGTGTCTTTTGGTTTGAACAACTTTGCGGAGTTGGTAGTGGGGTATTTTTGCCCTCTCCAGACTTCAGAGGCCACCCCCATCCCCATCCTGAATTTTGTTTCAGCATAAAAATAGGCAATCATGTTCCCCAGCAGCTTGGGGGGGAGTGGTACACCATTAGCCATTTAAAGTATTTCAGGATGCCCTGCGCTTTTTAAAGATCCAGAATCACCTTTTAAAACAGGAAAAGAAAAGGATTTTCTTAGAAGAGGAGAGGGAGAGGAACTAGTTATCTATTAGCCTTTAATGGGCTTCAAAGGCCTGGAATGGAATTTATTTGGTCAGCTTCTCCACCCACCCACCCACCCAGTGATGTAGACTCGAGTCAATAGACTCAGACTCAAGTCGGACTTAAGTTGCTTCAGTGACTCAACTCAGACTTGACTCGGCCATAAATGATGCACTGACTCGACTCAACTTGAGACTTGTATATTTTTAATGACTGTCTTGATACCCTTAGTTCAGTAACATCCATTCATCCAGAAAGCTTACAACTTTGAACAATGCCTCATCTTTTTTTGCCTACTAGTCATATGACAATCTCTCGCAAGCCCAAAGTGTAAACACATTTCTCAGAAGGGAACAGCAAACTGGTTAGGCAATGGGCTTGAAGCAGGCTTGAGGTCGGCTCAGCAGCCTGTCCCTGCTGCATATCAGAGGAGTCTTCTAAAACGTTTCCTAAGAGCAGAAGACAAGACTTGGCCCCAGAGTGCAGAGTGTATTTCTCAGAGGGGAACAGCAAATGTGTTAGGCAACAGGTTTGAGGAAGAAGGATCCTTCCTTCTAAAGCTTTTGAGTCTTCAGTAATGGGGAGTAAGATAGGATCCTATTCCCCACTTGTGAAGCTGCAGATGGCAAAACTGCAAAAGTGGACAGCCGACTCTGCTGAAATTGTTAAAACTGAATTTATTTCTCTCTATCCAATAATTCTGGAATTTTGGTTGGGGTATAAATTTGGCTTCCAGACTTGAGACTTGACTTGAAAGTATCTTCAAGGACTTGAAACTTGACTTGAGATGTGAAGGTAGAGACTTGAAATTTGACTTGAGACTTGGAGTAAAAGACTTAAATACATCACTGCCCCCACCAGAAGCTTCTTCGGATTCAACTGGTCATTTTCACACAGGAGCAGTTTTGGAGACTGTGCTGGAAGATCTGGGTGGCTGAGTGGCATGCAGCTTGAGAGTTATATTTTGCTCATCCCTGTTCAAAGGAACTTTTTTTTAACCTGTTGGTACCAAAATTTGGTGGCATGGGGATGGCAAACAAAATTGATACTTGCCTTTAAAAGAAGGTGTCTGAGGAATGTTTACTTTGATTCCCAGTTGATTGGGACAATAATAAAATGGCTTTTTGTTGTGGTGTACACTGAGACCTAAACTTTTGTAGACTACACACAATATCCCCAGTGTTGAAATTAAGTGGATTTTTTGGGATGGTATAAAATATCAACCATGTCAGCATGCTGTAAATATTTTACAGGCTTCCCCCACTCATCTGACAGGTTAGAGGTCAAAGCACTGCCAGAAAATGGAATTGGCTGAAAAGTGCAGCTCACTTGGGACTGACCACGTGTGTACTGCTTGCAAAGTCTCTCAGCTGTCTTGGTGCCATTTTTCCCCTCTCAGTTTGCTTTGCAAGCAATCCTCACACACAAACGATCTCAAAGAAACCACCATAGGCAAGAAGAACTGATGAAAGAGCAGAACCCCCATCAAATTAATCAAACTTTTCCTTTATTTGGAAGAGTCAAGGGAGCAAGTTGTCAGGTCACGGGATGTTGAAAGGCAGTGGCTTCTTCTATTTAATTTACACACACATATGCTAAAAATGCAACATCATGACAATGTTTCCTTCTGGGCTAGTCTATATTTGAATGAGGTAGCAAACTTTCCAAAAAGCTCCGTAGAGATATGAAGCCTATCATTACATCAAAGTTTTACAGGGGTCTACCCATACAATATTTTCATATGCTGTGAATGCAGTTTCACAGTCCACATTTTCAGGACCACACAACATGTTTTATTCAACGCATAGTTAGTAGATATGGCAGGAGATAGTTTAACATTTTAATACTAGGTATAAAATCTAAAAGTACTTCTACCGGAGTGTAAATCCTTACCACCATACTGCTACCGACCTTCTGCTGTCACTTTGCAACACAGCTTGATGGTGCTAGAATGAACTCCCATGGGCAACTGGTGGCTGAGGGGTTCTCAAACATCACCAAACTGGACCTTCAGTAAGTATCTTGGAAGTCGGGGATGTGTATGGCTGCTCCTTTCTATTGGCTGTGCAACTGCAGACAGATGTTTGCCTGGAATTCTCCCAGGGGAAGGCAAGCCATTATGCAAAGAGGTACTGGATGCTTCCTTCCACCGCAACTGAAGTACATATCCTGACAAAAGAGAAGGTTTTCATTGCTGTACATCACCTAAACGACTCTGCTCTTGGTGTTACAGAGGGCTGGTTTTCAACAGAACTGCAGTGGACAGGAAAAGGAGATCTAATTTCCACTGTTGCAATCCCAACAACCGTCTGCAATTTGATACAGGGAGAAAAAGCTTTAGTGGAAGCAAATGGGAACGCTTTCCTAAGATTGATTGCAGGATGTAGAGGATAATTTTCGTTATGATCGCAGCTGGAGAGGGAACGGCTGCCTTCTTGATATGCTGTATTCCCAGTGAAAACTGGGGGAGCCCACGTGTAGCACTGATTATACAAAAAAATTACTCTGATATTACTAAGTGTATCTTAAGAGAAATGAAATTCAGCTGCAGGGAGCAGAAAAAAAAACACCTCTTGTTGAAGAACAGAGCTGAAAGCTCATTTGTCAAAGATTGCCCCTCATATATTAGTCTAGTCATGCCAGTTGGTCAGATGTATGTATTTTCCTTCACTATACAGAAAGATTTGTATGGTTGAAATTCAATAATTACCATATTTTTAAATGTGCAGTTTCTAAAAGTAATACATGAATTGTTTCTGAGATATTCCATCCACATGGGTCCCTTTTGCTAAATTTCCTCTAATTTGAGGAGCAAATCTATATAGGCAACAGTCTCTTCTATGTTTTAGAATCATTTAGTTGGAGTCTCACCTCCTGATCAATGAAAGATTTGCAGCTAGAACATCCCCAGCAGGTAGTTGTCCAGCTTCTTCTTGAAGATGTCCAGAGATGGAGACTCCATCACCTCTCTAAGTAACTGATTCCATTGTGGAACTGCTCTGTCAACAAAAAGACTAGTATGAGTTGTACTAGATTTTCATGGCTGATTAGGCAGAACAAGGTTTAAGAAAACATGATTTCCTCACCCATGCACAGATTTGTAGTAATGGCAATATCTTTTAATTTTAGTTATTGAAACCTTGTACACAAATTATTGCATTTTATCCATAAAAATCTTTCTACATGGTGAAGGAAAGGCCAAATGTTTTACTTACGCTTAATTCATTTTTCTGGTCTGCTGAAATTCTAAAGCAATTACAACAGCTATGTGACAGGCTAGTATTTAAAAAACAAAACCAAACCATTCAACCTGACATCTTTTTGCAAGATTATTAGTGTTCATTGTTAAGAACGGCTTGCAATCTCTGGTTCCTATTGGCTTCTGGATTTCCATAGCAACAATAGCAATATCTTTGGTTCTATCATTAACTTAGTATGCTTTCTCCTCCTTCTTTAGATATACAGTAACATGTGTGGCTGTACATAGATGGATTTTATCTGTCTAATCAAAATGCCCTGTGACTTGCAGTTGGAGTCATCTGTATTGGTATATCCCTTAGGTTAATTCCTGAACTCTACACCTTTTATCAGAATTTTCCTCCTGAGTGCTTCTATGAAGTCCTGGGTAGCATTTCAAGGAATGCAATGCTTCATACATGTTTACTTAGAAGTAAGCCTCACTAGCTACAGTTATGGTCCTTACTCCAAGGCCATTGCCTCCCTACACTGTTATAGTGCTATTATTCCAATTTCAACATCCTGTGGAATTCTGGAGTTTGTAGTTTACCGAAGCCAAACAGTTCTCTGGCTGAGAATTCAAAATGCCCCTCCCTAAACTGCAAATCCCAGGATTCCATAGGATGCTGAAAGTGGAATAATAGCACTATAACAGTGCAGTACGGAAATGCCCCAAGTTAGGTGAATATAGTGGTGAGCAAAATCTCTTTTTAGCCCTTTTTATATGGGTCTTTCTGCAAGAAGACCGATTAGTCCTTGCTTTTTTCCTTTGTCTCCTTCCTCAAATCATACCTTTTCTGTGGAATCGTTGGCTTAAGTGAGGGTTCCCTGTCTGCATTTAAAAATATCTTAATGCGGAGGCATTAGTATGTGATCTTGTCAAGCTACATGCTTTAAAAAAAGCTTCATCTTCTAAGTTTAAGGCATTAGATTTAGCAGAATTGGACAAACTCACAACTCTGTTAAAGGGAAACTCGATTGAATCTTATCTAAAAATATGGAAACCTTTTATGGGCCATGTAAGGAATAGAAACAGAGATTTAACAACTATAGGTTTGGCTTTGTAACAATAAAAATAGAATTAATCTCTTTTTTATATAACGAGGAGGAGTATATAAGGATTAGTAAAATTAGGAATTCAGCTAGAAAGTTGGTGATGGGATTTAGAATAGAACCTATAGAGTAAGGAATTCTGGAAGAAACCTGTTTTTTCTTTTCTCTTTTTTTCTTCTTTTTTTAGATTGTTAGTGTATTACTAGTATCTGTATGTGTACTTTATAACCACAGAAGTTGTTCTCTAAGTATATGGGATTTGTTTTTTTAGATTTGTTTCTTCCTTTGTGCTTTTTCTCTTTCTTATTACTCTTTGTCTGGTTTTCTCGTATTTTTTTCTATTGTCTTGTTTACTTGCTTTTTTTTTGTGATCTTCTATTGTAGTGTCTTTAAGTTTACCATGGTTTAAGATGTGTATGTGTATAATGTTCTCTGTTTTTTAAATCATATCAATATTTTTTTAAAAAAAAAAAAGCTTCATCTTCTGTTTTGTGCACATCAAACTGCTACTATATTTTCTACCCAAGTTGGTTGGCAACAATAGGTCAACTCTATCTTAAATTACCTTGCAGTTATATTTTTGCAGGGAAACATATAAACATTTTATTTATTTATTTATTAGCATTTTCCATATCTGTGTTAACATAGGCCCTTTCCGCATGGGGGGGGGACAGGCGAAAACACCCTAAAACAGAGCTTACCGGCAGCCGGGTAAGTCCGTCGCCACATGGAGCAGCGCGAGCTTGCTGCTCCACAGTCCTCCAGCATCCCAAATGGCGGTTTTTGGTTGGTGGAGGCTCTCCACCAACCAGAGAAGCTCGCCAGCCAAAAGCCCGCCCCCGGCAGATCTGCAGGCACGCACTTGCGTGCGCCTGCAAATCCGCATCGGAGCCGGGCGATGGAGCGGCACGGGGCTGCGCGCTCCGTGCGTTTTAAAAACCTCGAAAAAGAGGTTTTTAAAAAACACACAGCGCGGCTAGTTCCAGCCACTCCTGAGTGGATTCTGGTGTGGAACTACGAAAAGTAGTCCATGCCAGTCCACTCTACAGTGCAGAAGACCTCCGTGAGAGGTCGCTCTGCACCATTACAGAAGCCCGGTGCAGAAATAGCCATAATTGAATAGCCCTGCTTAGGGCATATAGAAAAGTTGAAGAAGGCACAAATGGGTTATGATACATGGAAAACCCTCCATCTCTGTTTTCTTCTATTTCTCCCAATCTATCAGCATTTTTATCACATCTCATTGCCCTCATTTCCTTTTAATAAAAAAAAAGTTTAAAATTTCCTATCCTATATTTATGTATATTACAGTACATGAATTTTTACCCATTCCACATTCTCAAAATACATATATGCTTTTGTGCACAGTTTATCTCTTTGAAACATAGCACAAGCACAGCAAATACACCAATGCAAGGCATAAGGCACTTCATCTTACAACTTTTACAAGCACTTTCAACAAAATGTTTACTTGTCCTCTAATGAACGAGATGGAAACTTGCTAAGTTTGGAAGAAATTCTATGGAAGCAAAAGGAGAGGATCAAAAGTATCTCTAAATGACTGGGGATGTCATTTAGCTATATCAAAAGGCAGCTGCATGAATGAGTAAATTCTGTGTTTGTGGTTTTTGCATATACAGCTTTTTGTTGAGCAGGAATTTTTAAAGAGTCATATGAATATGTTCCAAGTATGTTGGGGAATTTACTATTCTTTCCACTGTCTTCAAGGAAGTGCCAGCCCTGAATCAGCATGCCCTAAGCAGAGGTGTTGATGATAAGGTGATTGTTATTCACAGGGTTGCCATATGTTGAAGTTGACCTGACAGCAGTTAGCAACAAGAGAAATACAGTTAAAACCCTAAACCCTAAACTATTCAAAGACAATTAAATTAAAAGTACAGTTTAAAAATGTGTTGAGGAAAGGACACCACTCAACCAGTTTACAAAAGGATTTTCAGGTGATGCCCATTTATACAGTCACCTCTTCAGCTGCTTGAAGAATGTGTTTGCAATAAACAAACTATTGGCCTTGCAAAATTCAGTTATTTATTGTCCTGCTTCATTTCTTAATTCTGAGCCAAATTGTCCCATAATATTTTATTCTGATTCTTTGATTTCCTGTTTTTGCATTCCAATCACCTATGATTAACAAGAAGTCCTGTTTTGGTGTGTGATCAATCTCCTTCTGGACTACTGCACAGCATCTTTCAATTTCTTCTTCTGCCTTTGTAGTTGGAGTATAAACTCAGTTTGTGGTTATATTGGTGGGTTTTCCTTTAAGTCTTATTGATGTGATTTGACTGCTTTTGCTATATCTCTCCTCATTATAAATGTCACCCCATTTCTTCTTAGATATTCACTTCCTGAGTAAAATGTTGTGTAATTATCTGACACAAAACATCCCATTCCTGTCCACTTTGTCTCATTCACCTGAAATATTGCAATGTTTACATGTACCACTTCTTGTTTTACTATGTTGGGCTTCCTCTAGTGTTCCTATAATATGTATTGTGCTCCATATGTATTGTCCTCTATGTTCCTGTAATATGTATTGTGCACCTTTGGACTTTGCTTTCCCCTCTGAGCATGTGAGCAACTGAACATCCTTCCAGCTTGAGTCCAGTTGCATCATTAGCCACTAGTGGCTGTCCTCTGCTCTACTATACTCCAACAGTTTGTTGACTGCCTTCCAATCTCGGAGGATCATCTTCCAGCACTACCTCTTGTTTCATTTTGGATTGTCTCATCATAGGGTTTTCATGGTAAAAGAAGTTCAAAAGACATTTACTATGCCTCTTTCTGTGCAGTACTAATGAGTGTTAGCTATGGTGCCACTGCTGTTGTCTCTGAGAGATCTTCTCCCAGTGCCACCGCCCACTAATGCTGCTGACAGTAGCTGTTTGCAACCATTAGTCTGACTCCTCAGCAAAAGTATGTCTGACATGGAAGACCCTACCAGCAGCAATGCTACTGTCAGATAGCTTCTTGTCTCACAGGAGCACACAATCCCACCACCGTGAAAAGGTAGTACCATTGGTGGCACTTTGTCGATAATGGAAGGTAAACAGAGGGTGTACACAAAATCCAAGAGTACTGTACTTGCTCGGGTGAAAATGTATTTATTTAAGAGTCGTACTCTGCTCTTCACCTGAGCTTCCAGATCAATTTATAAAAACAAGATGAAATGAAGAAAACATAACATGTTAAAAAACACATTTTCCCCTGGCAATGGAAAGAAAACAATGTTGATACACGGCAGGTCTTTCTAGAGAGGGAGTTCTGTCTCTAGAATGATCACTGGCCATATCTTGAAGGATAGGAGTACGTGAAAGAGTGTGTTTGAAGATTAGAATTTTAGCTGATGGACCACATTTTTAATGTTCTGCTGTCTACAAAATTTCAAACTATAAATCCTTTTATTTTGCAAACTGTATTTTTAAATCACCTTTCACAAAATCCTACCATGTTTCCTCATGGTGGTGACCCTGGCCTCCTGAAGGCTATACCAAGAAACTGCAAGCTTTTGTGGCTTGTGTCAATTCAATAAGGCTTCTTAGTACAGTCCAATCTATACTAGACTGAATATCTGCCAGCTAAGAACCAACATAAGTGGGTCATCACCATAGAGATGGCAATCAGATAATGAATTAGCCACAGCAACAGTGAATACCATGACTGCAAAGAACAGTTGCCATCTGCATCAGTGGAATGTCAGCCTACACCAACAATATCTTCCATGTATTTTTTTAATGTCATCATGGGTGCCATTTTAAGGAGCTGTAAAAGAGAATCCACTAAAGAAACAGCTGTTTAAGATGTGAAGGGGCTGGCAGAAAGACACAAGCTACAATAAAATGTAAGCAGTATAGATTTTTTTAAAAACAATAATAATAATTGAATGAAAAAAATTATACAGTACATGATATAAGCTACGGTAGGCAACATTTATCTTTTCCTACCACCACTGTTTCATGAGTATGCTCTTAAGAGTTTTTCAGAACAGTGATCTGTTGCTGATTCCGTTGTATTCATTACAACAGTGTTATTAACAGAGCTGTTTCTTTCCACATAGACCTCTAATAATCATTCATGTATTGTAGAAATAATCCCCAGGTGTCCTTATTCGTCTGCAAGTTAGTACAGACCCACTGAAATATATTCCTGTGGTGCTAATCATAAAACTGATTTATAAAAAAAAAGTAAGCTAGTTTTTTACAAGACTTGTTATCATTACAGTGATTAAGCATCTCCAAAAAGCATTACAACTGTAAACAAATTTCATATCTGACTTTATAGTTCTGTTACATGACTGATGGATATTCATGTTTATCAGTTATTAGAGCTTGGGAGAAGATGTTTTAACAATAGTTTCCAGAACTCCCCAATTAGCGTAGGTAATTCAGGATGTTCACTATCTTTGGTGTGACTAGATCACTCTTGAGTCATCCTTTGATGAAACCAAGTGCTTGATCTCAACTGAGGACATTTCCACATGCAGCAAGGGAATCGCTCCCTGCCGCTACTCACCGGATCTTCTGTCAGTCCAGTTCAGTCCGGGGTGAGGAGGAACAGTGCGTGGTCATAGATCCGCACTGCTCCGGCGTCCAAAATGGCTGCTTCCAGTTGGTTGTGGGTCTCGACCAACCACTGAAGCTCGCCAGCCTAAAGCCCGCCCTCCACAGATCGCGGGCTTGCATTGGTGCGAGCCTGCGAATCTGCATTGGAGAGCAGGCACGCAATGGCGTGTGCTGGCATTTTGAAAGACCAAAAAAATCAGGTCTTTCAAAAACATGCTGGAGGACCACTTGAGGTCATTCCGGAGCAGACTGAGGTGCGGATCTACAGTAAGTAGTCCGGACCCAGTCTGCTCCAAGGTGCAGACGTCCTCCGTGGAGGATGCACTGCACCGTTTTACTTACCTCGTGCGGAAATGGCCTGAGTGTTCACATACACCCTCTTCAGATACTGCCTCTTCCCTAGATCTGGGGGTGTTTGTGCCCCTGATTAGTATGGCCTACAGGCTGCCACCTGTGGCAGTGCTTTCTTGGTATTAGCAGCATGGTTATAGCACTCATTCCACTATCAATCCAACTGTTTGTTACAGCTTTGTCTTGTAAGGGTCTGTTAAAAATATATCTATTTGTACAAGCTTTCAGGGAATTAGCAAATGTTTGCTTTGCCTTTTATCGTTGCTATTTGTCATAGCTTTATTGTAGTTTAGCAGATATCTGTATTTTTATTTCAGTGTAACTTATAATTTTAAATATTTGCTCTTTCTAATTTTACCAGAATGAAAGGATAAGGAATAAATCAAACTATTACTGCTGCTACTACTACAGCATATTCCCAATACTAGCACAAAGACATTGGTGGAAGGGCTGAAAGAGGGTGGGGTCAAGAGTGTGTCATGTCTGATTAAGCTTAGGCCTTATCACATTATGCTGCAATCCTGCGTCGCCCTGATCCCATCCATCCCATCCCAGCAATGCCATTGCCAGGATGGAATCGGGACCTGAATGTTCCCCACCACACTGGTCAGCTGCTGGAGGACGAGTAACATTCAGGACATTCTCCTTCCTTCCTTCCTTGCTTGCTTGCTTGCTTCCATCCTTCCACAGCACAGCTGGCTTTTTCCTGGGCTGTACTGTGGAAGGAAGTGCTTGATAGTATTTCTGCCCTTCCCACACACCTGCAGCTGAAAGGATCATTGCTCAAAGGGAGGCCATCACCATCATGGTGATGGTTTGTGGCACGATCATGATGGCTGGGGACACAAATCAGCAGGACCACAACAACATTGTGTGATGGCACACGTCATGGACTAGCAGCAATGCATCCCCATGCCAGGATGGCACTCTCATGCAATAAGGGCCTTAGTTCAAATTCTAAGGTCCTTCAGACACCAGTTCTGATCTTTACACAAGTGTAATAATGCATTCCTGCAATCATCACCTTGCATTTCTTTGTAAGAGAGATCAGGTTCTGATAAATAGTGCATAAAGTCACAGCACACTAATGTCAGCACATATAAGAACTTTAGACATAGAACCCATAACTCAGATGATTGTCCGTGTGTCAGGAAGCAATGTCTCTCTGGCCTTGAGATATACATATATAGGATAGCTTTCTGGTAATGGAATGTCTACTGGAGAAGCTGGCTATGTCCCCATGGCCAGATGTGAAATGACTGCGTCATCCATTAAGGTCTCTGGAGAACGCTTAATGACTTTATTGAATGATATAAACATTCTGTATCTAGCTACAGGGATAAATGCTTCTCTAACTAAGCAACCCCCAGCCTCTTCACCAGGTATAGCATGGCCATGAGGAAGCGACAACAGTTTTTTGGTAAGTCCAGAACTCAAAGAATGGCCAGCTATAGTATAGTCCTGTGTGCTGAACTAGTATGCTGCATTAATCCATATAGGATTTAGCCTTATTGCTCACAAAAGGGAGTTTTGGTAATGAGAGCTATGAGAACAGCAACAAAGGAAACATTTGGTTCAAATAACCAAGGTACAGAGAAAATTAGCAAGCACTGATTGCTAACAGTTGTGTTTTCATAGCCCTTAAAGCAGGAGAGCCAAACATCTTGCCCACAGATACATTCTGGATGGCACAGTGCTCCAGTCCATATGTAGAGGGTTCATAAATGCCCCTCCCCATCCTCAAAGGTCCATCCAGTGGGGTAGAGAAGATTCTCACCTATTCCGTTAGCCTTCATAATTGATAAAGCAAGTGGTACAAGGTACAAGGTGGCTTACAACAATTAAAACAAACTTAATTAAAAATTAACAGCATACAGAAGTTAAAAAGCAACTAAACCATTATGAAATTTGGAATCACTTGAAACAAATTAGAATAACAACAACAAATAAAAGCCCAGCCATTATACAAGCTCTGTTTCCCCTGAAAAATCCAATCTCAAATGCCTGCCAGAATAAAAAGGGTTTCACCTGCTTATGTTACATTATTATACTGTATTTGACTGTGGAGCTGCACACAAGCATATTCAAATTTTGTTCAAATATCTGCCCGCTTTTATCCCTCCTCCCTCTGCTGCTTTTTAATATCTGTTGCAAGCCTATTACTCTATCAATTGAGGGCTTCAATCAAAGTACACATAGGCAACATAATTTCCAAATTCTAAACTGCTTCTACCTTCTCCACTTCTTTTTCATTGGCTTTCTGAAAAATCCGTCTCTGTGTCCTCTCTTTTGAATTAGATGAGGGAGATCTTTCCTTGCCATGTCTAAAGAATCAACTGAACACATGATTACTAAAATGCTTACCTTGATTGTCAGCCAGAGTTGTTTAGTTTTTGGTCAGACTGAAGACAACATAGATTTTAAGTTAATGTTCAGTTATAATATATTGAATTGGAAAGAACACTTTCTGAAGCTGTTTTCAGTTTCAGTTCAAGCTTATCTTCCCTAATTAATTTTATAGCATCTCTATGTGTCATATTTAATAGGAAAGCTGGACACCAGATTTCTACTGGTTTAAAAAGAATGGTGTGTATTTCTATACATGGGCATGATGATATTTTTTTTAACCACAAAAAGATCAGCAACAAATTTGAACTAGCTAAAACTGGGGGAAGGGAACCATTTGCAGAACAATGGTTGAACAAGATATGGATGCTGTTCATTACAGAAAAGCTCTCACACCAAATTAAAGAGGTAACGTGCCAAGAAAAATCAAAAGATGTTCTTCACACATGAATGCTATCTCAGTATGTACAGAAAGTGAGAAAGCTTGCAAATCCCACAATTCATCTCCATATTTATTTTTTACAGCTACTGTAAAAACCGAATCCCTCGTTATCCATGTTCACCACAAATGATTCCAAACTCTAAATAATTGTAAATAAGTAGACTGCAATTCTGTTGGCTGTTTGGTGAAACTACGTAAGAGCAGTGATATACTTAAGTCTTTCACTCCAAGTCTCAAGTCAAGTCTCAAGTCTCTACCTTCAGTCTCAAGTCAAGTCTCAAGTCTCTACCTTCAGTCTCAAGTCAAGTCTCAAGTCCTTGAAGATACTTTCAAGTCAAGTCTCAAGTCTGAGGGCCACCGTTATACCCCAACCGATATTCCAGAATTTCTGGACAGAGTCAAATAATGTCAGTTTTAACAATTTAAGCAGAGTTGGCCCTCCACATTTGCAATTTTGCTCTCTGTAGCTTCAGAAGTGGAGAATAGGATCCTTCTTACCCCCTCTTCCTGAAGCTGGAGGCTTTTGTGTCAATGGGCATAAAAGAGTTTGCAGGTTTGAAAGTAGGGAATAGGATCCTTCTTACTTCCCATTGCTGAAGTTTGAAAAGCTTTAGAAGGAAGGATCCTTCCTCCTCAAGCCGTTGCCTAACATTTGCTGTTCCCCTCTGAAAAATAAGCCCTGTGCTCTGTGGGTAAGTCTTGCCTTCTGTTCCTAGGAAAAGTATTTTAGAAGGCTCCTTCAATAGGCAGCAGGGACCAGCTGCCGAGCATACTTCAACCCTGCCTCAAGCCCGTTGCCTAACCTGTTTGCTGTCCCCCTCCCCCAAGAAATGCATCT
This sequence comes from Cyclura pinguis, assembly GCA_030412105.1. NCBI lineage: Eukaryota > Metazoa > Chordata > Lepidosauria > Squamata > Iguanidae > Cyclura > Cyclura pinguis. Next base: position 345,750,736 of record CM059599.1, read on the forward strand.
AGGATTTGGGTTTGAGACAGGTTGTCATGTGACCAGTAGGCAAAAAGGAGTTGGAAGCATTGTTCAAACTTGTAAGGTTTCTGGATGAACGTGTTATGTTACTGAACCAAGGGCAGCAAGTCAGTCATTAAAAATATACAAGTCTCAAGTCAAGTCAAGTCAAGTCAGTGCATCATTTATTGCTGAGTCGAGGCCGAGTCAAGTCAACGAAGTGACTTAAGTCTGACTTGAGTCTGAGTCAGTTGACTCGAGTCTACATCACTGTGTACAAGTAGGTTGCAGTGGCAATGTAGGCCAGTGGTGCAGGGTGGAGATGGCTGTAGGTGGCACAGTGATTGAGCAGACAGCATAAGAAGCTGTCACTGTCAAGAGAAAAGTGGCCCTGCCAGCTCACAAATTGCATGGGGACAGGCAGGACAGTTTTCTTCTTGGGAAGGTGTTGGATCTCTCTTTTGTCTCCCATTCCCCCCACCCATTTCTGCGTAGTTTTGTCTTCAAAGAAATAACTTTTAAAGATAAAAGGCTAACATGCAGAGAGGTAATTATTGTTGTTAAATGCCTCAAGTCAATCTTGACTTATGATGATCCTATGGATGAGAGACCACCAAGCCATTCTGTCATCAACTGCCCTGCTCAGGTCTTACATATTCAGTGATGTGTCTTCCTTGATTGAGTCTTTTCATCTGTAATGTGGTCTTCCTCTTTTCCTACTGGCTTCTTCCTTAGCAAGCATTTATTGTCTCTTCTAGTAAGTCATATCTTCTCATGATAAAACAGAAATATGACAGCCTCAGTTTAGTCATCTTGACTTCTAGGGAGAGTTCATGCCTGATTTGCTCTAGAACCAATTCATTTGTCTTTTTAGCAGTCCAGGCTATACATAGAACTTTTCTGCATCACCACATTTCAAATTAGTTTCTTTTCTTCCTATCACCTTTCTTCACTGTCCAGCTTTCACAACTATACACAGATACTGGAAATATGAGGCATGGAAAATCCTAATCTTACTATTCCATGAGATATCTTGAAACTTCAGGATCTTGTCTAGTTCCTTAATAGCTGCCCTTCCAAGTCTCATTCCTCTTCTGATTTTCTGACTCCAGTCTCCATTTTTATTAATCACTGAGCAAAGGTATGGAAAATCTTGAACTATTTCAATGTCTTCATCGTCCACAGCGGTATGATAGAAGTAGATCAATTAGGAATGAAAACAAAATTGGAATTGATTCAAAGCAGTTTTGATATTAGATGGTTTGCGTATAGACTGAATGTTATAAAATGGATAAAAAATTGTTTGGCATTGAGGTTTTGAAATCTGAAATCTGAAGAAAAGATTGGATTTTAAAGATTTTAAAAAACTGAAGAAAAGATGTGGATAAAAGATTTAAAATTTACTTTATGGATTGAGAGAAAATTTTTATAAGATGATGTACAGATGGTATTTAACCCCAGAAAAATTGTCTAAAACACATAAAGGATCTTCAAATAATCGCTGGAAGTGTAAACAGACAGAAGGGACATTTTTTTCACATGTGGTGGACTTGTGAAAAAGCAAAGAAATTGTGGGTACAGATACATCGACTGATGGAAGCTATTTTGAAGATGAAAATTCAAATGAAACCAGAGCTTTTCCTATTGGGGCTGACTGATGATCAGATAGACAAGAACTGTGCATGAACTGTACAATATGACAACTGCAACAAGAATACTTTACTGTCAGAAACTGAAAGAGCCCACAATACCATTGCTTGAGTGATTAAATTGCTTGATATGGCAGAGATGGATAAGTTGACTACAGGAAGACCCCATCTTTCAATGCTCATGTATCTGATGCATCACTCTTTCAACATTTCCAAATTAAGGACAAGTTCTATTAATTTGATTTGGGTGCCACTCTTTTGTCAGTTCTCCTTGCTTATAGACACTCAGTTGGGATCACTTGTGCACATGTGTGCTGCTTGCAAAGTGAGCTGAGAGGGGAAAAAAAGATGCCAAGCCAGTTGAGAGACTTTGCAAGCAGCATGCATATGGTCGGTCCCAAGGAAGTCCTTCATGCTTCCTACAGCACTGTACATGGGTTATCCTTTACAAACCAATTCCATTTTCTGGTAGTACTCCAGTCCCTAACCTGTGAGATATGTGGGGGAAGCCTGACTAAAGAAATTCTTCTGACCAAATTTAAGAAGGAGTGGGAAAAAGTTACAAGCTATCTTAGAGATTGCTGGGGTGAAACTGCAACGGTAAGATTGTAACAGTATGAGTAGAAATTTATGCTGTAGAAATATATGCTGTAGAATATTATATTTAGAATATTATATATTCATTATAAATGAATGAAAAATATGTTAGTGAACAATTTTATATGCATTTTCTGTCTCTATTTTTCTTAGATATTAGATAAAAGATAAGTTTTATCTAATATCTAAGAAAAATAGAGAAAGAAAATGCATATAGAAATATATATAACATATCTATTTACAATATGGTTTAACTTAGAGAACTGAATTAATATATCTCATAATAGCCATTCTCTGGGGAGCTGGAAGTCATCTGTATACTACTTTTATCCCTTTTTTTGTTGATGTCTGTCTTTAGGATTAGGATTTTTTATGTGTAGGTAGTGTATGTAGTATGTAATTTGTTTTTTTCCATATATGTGGTTGTATATTTTTTTAATATGGTATTCAATAAAAATATTTTTTAAAAAAGTAGTCAGATCTGGCTACAGTGACACATGACAATTGCATCCTGTTTGGACTATTGTAATGCATTCTATCTGGGGCTACATCTAGAAACTGTTTGGAAACCTCAATGGATTCAAAATGCTGCAGCCACCCTGTTGACCAGGACTGTCTAGAGGGATCATGTGACTCCCCTGTTAAAAACAGTTGCATTGGCTACTGATCCATTTATGGGCAGAATTCAAAATGCTGGTTTTGATCTTTAAAGGCCTAACTGCCCAAGGTCCAAACTATCTGAAAGACTTTACTCCTTATACAAGTCAGCACAATTGTTAAGATCTGCAAGGAAGGGCTTTCTCTCAATCCCACCACCTTAGCAAGCGCAGTTAGTGATGATTCAGGAGAAGTGTTCTCCATGGCTGCTCCTGGGCTGTGAAACCCCCTTCCACGGGAGGTCTGATTGGTCCCTTCCCTGGTCTCTTTCTATGGGCAGATGAAGACATAGGCAGGCTTTTGAATCTTGAATTTTAATTATGGAGCGGTAGTGTCTGTTTAAGTGTTGTGCTGTTTTAATTTTTTTGTCTATTATTGAAATTATGTTTTTAAATATGTTTTAAGTTTTTGCTGTTTAAGCATGTTTCAATAATTGTGATATTTAATTAATATTTTAGCAGTGTCTTTTTAGATTATTGTAAGCCACCTTGAATCCCATTTGGGAAATAGACAAGATATATATTCAGTCAATCAATCAATCAATTATATTTTCCATATCCATTTTGTGATTTCCATATTAGTATTTGAGTATTATTGTAAAACCTCTTCATTGTACTTAAAACTTTTAAAGTTTTATATTTTAAGCCTGTCATGAGGATTGCCACATGCTTAAATGCTGGGGATAATTCATCCAAAGTTAAACACTTTAATATGCTCCCTTTGCATGAACAAAACAGGACTTGCCACTTGTCCTTTCCCTCTGTATTTCCCCATGTCCTCCAAATATATTCATGTGAATTGGGGAATCCTTAGGTAAGGTAAAAGATATGGTATAGAGTTGTGGGTATGATGTATGTAGATCAACTCTCCACCTTATGTGAACAGAAGAACTGTTGGGGAATATGAGCGACAATAGTACATCTCCCAAACAGAATAATTAGTATTTGGAAGCAGAAAGTGAGCAACAACCTGTCCCATACCAGCCCCCCCCCATATAGGGTCTAGCAGAGAAAAAAAGCATGGATAATTTTCTTTTACAAAAACATATAGAGTTAACTTTTCTTACAAAGATCAAAAATTTTGTTACAGCTCCTCATAAGAGGCTCTGTAACTTGTGCTCTTCAAAAATGGAAGGGATAGAGAGAACTGTAGACTACAAAGTGAAGGATAAATTAATATAGGCATGCTGAAGTGGCTACCTCTAACTGGAACAGTGTGGGTTTCAACTCATTTCAGTCCATGAAACCTAAAACAGTTTAGTTTTTGCAAGATCTCAGCCAAGTTTTTTTAAAAAAAATCATAAAATGCCATACTCTAGAGCCCACAATTGTATCTTCTGTCTTTCTTGAACAGAAACCTTGCTGTTCTGTTGAGACTAATGTGAGCAGCTGACTGTCTTGAAAGGTTTTTATTGCAGAAATATATTTACAAGTCTGCAGCACCTAGGAGAGCCACTAAATAGCATTGCACAGATGGGCAAACACAAAAGTTAAAAAAGAAATATAAGTAAGGTGTACTGAAAGCATAGCAAAGTGCAAAGGCTACTTCTCTTAGAAGTGAGCAGGTGCTTCCAGTGTGAAAAGTATGTATGTATGCCTTTCCTTAAAAATATAATATAGCCCACTGCCTTTATCTAGGGCCACATTAATGCTCTGATAGCCACAGTAATTTTCTTATGTATTGATGAAGGGGATGTATGTGTTTCAGCTACCAGTAAAGTTTCTTTGGGTTTTAAATTGGTAACAACCAAAACAGACAGTAAATGGCAGTTTCCCCTCCCTCCCTCACTTTACAACTCAATCGGGCCTGTGTCCATTTTTATCAGTCCTGAATTCTGTTCAGATGCCTTCCATTCCACAGACCTTCTGTCCCTCACAGTCATTTTGCACTTTGGTAGTCAGACCAGTTCTTAAATTCAGCTGTTGTCTCAGCATTACAGTCCTAGTGTGGATGGGTTAGAATTTCATGTCAGTTCAATTTTTTATAAGAATCTATCAGATTCAGATAATTTTCATCTTTGTGGGATGGAAAAAACTTTGGATTGAACAAATTCCGTTGTGGCAGAAACTGAAATTGACAGATTCATTAACAGACAAAACGTTACTAGACAAAGCCACATGTATGTATCATTCTAGGCCTTTCAACAAGAATTGAGCCAGCCAAAAATGCACTGTCTCTTGTGCCCTTCAAGGTATTTGGTACTCATCATCCATTGTACCAATAGCCACAGAAGAAAGGCTGTCCGTGGCCAAACACAGAGTTTAGACAAATAGCCCCTCAAATCAGAAATAAAAATGGAAATGAAATGAAAATGTATTGACTTCTGATTCATTGGCATCATCTCCAGGGAACATACAATGTATGTGCTTTATGGGTTTTATATCTGCAGTGGCACCAGAATCAGGGTCAGGTGCTCAATCCATCTGACGGATTCCTTTTTTTTTTCCCCTCCTTGTTGAAGAGTGGTGGTGCTTCTCCTAGTGTCCCAGCCTTAACAATGCATTCTGAACTGTGGTTATTCATCTTCTCCATAGCTGGAGGGGCTCTCATATGGGGCTTCAGCTGGCAGTGTTCCTTTGTTTTTTCCTAACTTGCAGGTGCTCTCTCTTATAGAGGCCTCTGCGAGCTTACTAGAGCAACCTGCCTGTCTTGTCAACAAGCTCTTCACTGTGCCATCAACAGCGGTGTAGGCTCTAGGTGCTAGGCACAATCCCAGTCTTAACACAAATGCTGCTCCCTCAGTTTTAGCTGTAGCAGGCAAGTCAGGTTGCAGATTAGAAGCTGCCACATGTCCATGAACCTTCAGATACAAGGCAGTTTTATTTGGTTTCAGACAAACTGTGGTCACTTAAAATCAGAACTGAAAACTTCCAGTCTCTTGCCCATGGCTGCACTAGCAAAGGGGAAAGGGGAGCTTGCTGACAGCTCGTAGGCCATTTCCGCACAAGACTGTTATAGCACTATTATTCCACTTGCAACATCCTATAGAATCCTGGGGTTTGCAGTTTAGGGAGGGGCCGGCCGGAACTGCAAGCCCCAGGATTCTATAGGATGTTGCAAGTGGAATAATAGCGCTATAACAGTCTAGTGCGGAAATGGCCTAAACCTCACTCATATAACAGAATGTAGCCACAGAATTTACCTGCTTAAAAAAGGTTGCAGTATATTGACAGTTCCAACTAAAGGTAATGGGGGGAACCCCACTATGCCCTTCTACTGATACAACACTTTCCATCAACAGAATACAGAGAGAAATAACTGCTTACCATCCGCTGCCTTCATATCCCCTCAAAATCTATTCCAGAGGACTGATGTATGCTTCAGACCAGATCTTTGGGGTGGGCATAGGGGATGTAGAGGTGATGGAAGAAGATCCCATTGCCATGACTTCTACTCACGTGGCACAGGATTTCACCCAGTGTGGCAACAACTGGTAGCAACTATATTATTTTTCTTCATTTTTCTACATAAGAACGCTTTCGTATAAAGGTTATGAGGATCTGATCAGCACTAGAAATACGAAATTTAGTATTTCATTTAATTGAGTTTAAAGGAGCTTAAATTAATGTGTGCAAATGCCAAACCTAATTATATCAACAGAACGGCATATCCAACAAAGTGTTCTCGGTGTGGGCTTTTTGTATGAAATTCCATGTTCTTATTTTAGTGTGTGAAAACAGATCTTTTTTCACACAAGGCAGCCCTTAATATTCATATTATAGAAGCTGCTGATCTTTTGGTTTGGTTTCACTAAACACAATCCTGGTTCTATCAAAATAGTTAGATCCAATTATTCTCTATAAAAACATCTCACAAGTATGCTAGGCACCATTCCACTCCCACCCCAACTTTTCTCTTGCATAACTTACCAGAGACAATGTTAAAATAACCCTTTTAAGAAATGTGTAAAGCAATGTAATATTTTGCTTCCAAAGGAATGGAAATGGTAAGGGCATGAGAGTCTGTAGTTTGCTTCTATAGACTGTCTTAGCGCAATGAATGTTTATTGCCTGTCCAGAAAATTAAGAATTCAGTCTTGCCTTTGGAGCTGATGAGAATCAGTATTCCCAATAAGAACCAAAACTACCCTTTCCTTTTCTCTCTATAAAAATATTCAAAGTAGCATTTAATGTAGTTCCACAGTGTTCTTCTTCCCCACAAACCGTTCATGGCAATAAAATTTTCAGAGGAAGCCCAGCAATATGGTGCATAATTGGGTAGGCTCAAACTTGCCCCCCGCTTCTTTTCTAGGTGCAGAGAAAAACAACTGGGATGTGAAGCACCTTCATAGAAACCCACCACTCCACCCTCCCCACATCTCAAGATTTCAGGTTCATGCAAGTAGGCTTCCTTCTTTTAAAAAAGAGGAAGGATTTCACTACCTCATGTAATTTATTTATTATTTATACATTTGAAAATATTTGTGGGGCATCTTTTAAGTCCCCTCTCAAGGTTACTTTTAACATGAAAACAATAAATTATTTAAACTCATATAAAACTCATATAATACCATAATAACAAAAGTAAAAATTAATAAAGATCAACAACATGAAGAAAAGAAAATATTGAGTCCAACATAAGACTGAATTCAAATGATTACACTGTTACTGCCCTGGCTAGTCCGAGCTTTGGGGATATTAACGATATCCTCTTGATATCATAATTCGGCTTCACTTCTCTATTCCTCTCCATGTGCTTGCGAGGCCACCGGACAAGCACGTAAACAAGCTCGGCCGTTAATAGCCGTAATATTCAAACTACAATACAGGCAGGCCAGAAATAGCTGACTCACTGCTTTAGGAGACCTCCAGGCAAGTACTCTAATTAAGTATGCACACTACTTACAAAAGAGCCTCTGCCCCGCGATGGCAGCTTGATGGGTAAACTATGCAATACCCAAGTACTCTGCGTTTGCATACTGGCTACTTTATTGAGAACCGCTACGATAACTCAATCATTCAGATTCTGACCTTTTGGAGGCTTTGTCTCCAACTCCAAATCTATTGTTTTACCCCAAGTAAGGCATAGCCTGTAGTCACAATTCTCCTTATAAAAACCCTTGATTCCAAGACCTTCCTCGGAACACTCCCAAGTTTCATCCCGCCTTGCTGCCGCTTTGCTTGGTGAGCCTCCCCTCAGCTCCACGTGCTGAGCTACATCGCACCCCAGCCTCGCCCTCTATTTTTCTGGGCTTCAGGACAGGTGAAGTATCACCCAAACCAGCAATCCCTCTAAAAATCCCTCTATACCACTCCAACCTTTATTTTCTTTAGTTATCTTTTATGAGTGTGTCGCATACACTGTTTTGCTGTGTATTTAATAAAACATCATTTATTGTTTCAACTGCTGTGTGCTACTTAACTCGACCCGACCCCGTAGACATATGGTTCAAGATCTCGCTACATTACCCTGCCTCTCGTAACGCTAAGCAGTGCTCTGAGCTAATTTTCCCCACCTTTAGTTGAGCACATTTTGGTGTCCCTCCTGGGACCCCCAGTACACAGGGTGACAACATCTAAAACCACATCATGTCAGCATCGATCAAATCCTTTAAAAGAATCTTAGGCCCTTTCCACACCTTACCTTTTTGCGGCGCTGGGGCATGGGGATCGCGCGAGCAGCCTCTTGCGAGAGGTTCTCGCGTCCCCACTGCTTCACCTCCACAGCCCGCTGCTTGCTGGCGAGCAAGCAGCGTGAGGGCTCCTCCTCTTCCTTCCACAGCGCAGCCTGGGATTTTCCCAGGCTGCGCTGGGGCAGGAAGCGTGAGCACCGCGGCTCTGGAGGCTCTGCACACATGGTAAGTGTGCACGAGGCCCTGGAGCGATGCACGATTGCACACCATTTTCGGCTACAAGCCGAAAATGAAATAGTGCACAATTGGCGCCTGCCGGCCCCAGCAGTGTCGCACAATTGCGAGGACGTCATGTGGACTGCTCCTCACAATTGCATGATGCTCCAGGGGCCCTTTCGCATGGTGAATGCCGTGCGAAAAGGGCCATAGAAACATAGAGATCCTTTCTTCATGACGCACGCAACCCACCATGGGGATGAGAGAAGGATGGAGCCAGGACAACCCTTATGCATGACATCATCCCAGACCCATCCTTCTCCTGTCCCTAGGTGGTGCAATCACACCACAAATCATTGATGGGTTTTCCCCGTCAATGACCAGCAATTGCACTGTTGTCTTGCCATGTGCCTTGCACTTATCTTAACTGAAGAGGTCCTGGAAGCATAGTGGCTACACTTCCTTCCACAGCACAGCCTGGGACAACACCTGGCTGCACTGAAGCAGGAAGAGGTGTAGCCATTGTGCTTCTTGGTTCCTGCAGGCAGCCAGTGCAGAGGGGAGCATTCGATTGTGCTCCTCTCCTGGGAGAGCCACTGCTGCCATAGTCACCAGGTGCTGCCAGGACAGAAGTAAGCTGCAGAAAGGGCCAGAATCATACAGTTGGAAGAGACCACAAGACCTATTGAGTCCAACCCCCTGCCATGCAGGAATACACCATTAAAGCATACCTTACAGATCCAACCTCTGTTTAAAAACCTCCAAAGAAAGAGACTCCATCACATTCCCAGGAAGCGTATTCCACTATTGAATTGCTCCTACAGTCAGGAAGTTGTCCCTAATGTTTAGATGGAATCGCTTTCCTGAAGTTTGAATCCATTGCTCCATGTCCTAGTCTCCAGAGCAGCAGAAAACACACTTGCTACATCGCCCACGTGCCATCTCTTCCAATATTTAAACATAACTATCATGTTGCTTCTTAGGCCCTCTCTGCACAATGTCACTATCCTGCAACAGCAGTGGGTTATTTCCAGTCCAGGAGTCGTGCTACCAGATATCGTCACTATCCAGCTGCTTTCCTGTCCCCAGGTCTCCTTTAGCACTTCAACCCCATCAACCAGCTCAGTGCAGTACTATAATAGCACTTGATAGCGCTTTCTGTCCTCCTGGATCCAGGAGTGGGCATAGTGTGGGTGTGCCCAGCTTGTCCCTCCCTCAGCTACTCCCATGGACGGTGACTTTGAAATCTATCACCTCTCCATGTTTATTTTAAACTTCTCCTTTGAGTTAAAATTTTGTATTTTTTAAAAAATATTTTTAAGCATTATGGCACAAAAGTGCAATAGTGTACTGGCCTGTCATACCGTTACAACATTGCTGCACTAGTATAGCTTCTAAAAAAAAAATGACCAATCAGGGACAGTGGGGTGGGGTGAAGGTGGGGTCAACGATGCTGTAGTGAGAAAGGAACACTGATGACAATACCACTAGTCATCCGCTTAAGGCAGAAGGGTGCAGAAGAGCACATTTCTAACCTGCTATCATCACACAAATAGCAATGCTGGGATTGTAATGGAAGAACATACTAATGGGGTATGGTGTGGAAAGGGCCTTAACCTTCAGCAGCAGAAAGCAATACTCAAATATGGATCTTTTAGAACCTCTTACAAGGCTTGCTGTGATAGGGCCTAACATCTACTGAGTGATAGAGAATCGCAAATATTTGAGAGAAGAAACATTGCTAAAAAGACTTTCTTCTGTGTACTCACAAATCTCCTTGTTCTCACAGGAGTTCAGATGCTGACCTCAGAACGCAGAGAGACTGATAAAGGTGATAAGTTCTTCTTGAACCATGTAAGGCTTTGAAAATCAGGATCACATTAGATTGGACTCAGAGAAGCATAGTAACGTATGCAAGTAATATGTTATAGGTGTCAAATATAGATCAGCCACCTAGCCCATACATATACTCAAGCAGCCACAGATAGATAGCCTGGCAGCTAGTTTGTCCCTAAATCTGTAGAATTCATTACGGGATATCCTGGACATCTTCTGTTCCAAGTCAACATGCCTATAGAACCTATCGAACAACAGTGTCAATACCATCTGTTAAACACTTGGTACAGTTGCTTCCTGGCTGATTTTCACACTGTGGGAAGTGATTTCTTAGTAGGAACTTGGTGTGATAGATGATACTGCTGTGATTGAGGAGCAACTGATTGTGCATGGGGCTGAGCCAGTGAGTGGGATAGATGATGCCTCTGAGATCAAAGAGCAACTGACTGTGCCAAGGACGGGGCCAGTGAGTGAGCAAGTCAACCTGCAAACATCCTCTGCATTGGAAGGTCAAACAGAGACAGAGTTGCCCCAGCCAGCTCATGATGGAGAGGGAACCAGCAGTGATGCAGAGGAGTGGCAGCCACTTGTGCCCATCAGCTCTCAATCACGAAGAAGGCTGAAACAGGCTGCTCAGAGGGAGGCTGCATGGACTAGGTTGAGGAAACAATAACAAGCAGCACCTGCTCACAGTGGCTATTTAAGTCTGCCGGCGTGGCTGCTCTTTGCTTGCAGCAAATTACTAGCAAGCCCTCATGACCTTCTTGTCTCCTGCTCCCTGAAACCCTCTGGATGGATCTCTGCCTCCTGAACCTTTGGACTGGACCTTGACCTGGCTCAGCTTGTGTTTTCCTAGTGTTTGATATATTCAGACTATCCCTGACAGTATTCCTGACCTCCCTCCTCCCTTGCTGGCTGCGGCTCGGCAGAGAGAGATTCCTGACACTTGGGATCTTGCCTCCAGCATGAGGCTATAATACCAAGTCTTGTTTTCCTTGTTATATTTTCCCCAGTTTGCACACAAATATCTCTACAAAAAAAAAAAACCTAGCGCCTTTTCCCCCCTGTGTGAAATTAAGGATGCACACACAATTTGCATAACAGGACAGGTTGTTTAATCTCATCCACTCATTGAGTACTACACGTTTATTAACCTATGCAACAAATCAACAGTTAATTCATTTTTTCCATGTTGCACATTTTAGAAAAATGCACAAGTATGGATTGAAATGTGCAAAAAATAATTCTAACAATGCCCAAAATCCTCTCAACATTGACACCCTCCTCCCCTCACGAAAAAATCTTATAATCTTGTAGCAAGGAACAATTTTTGAACTTTGCCTTGTCTCGTCTACTGATGAAAATCAAATCAAGATTTATACCTCTATTAAATTCTGTGCATATCAGAAAGAAAACAGAAAAAGAAAGGAAAAGCAAAAGGAAAAAATTGTCAAGGTGTGTTGGATTACCTAGAGATAAGAATGTTACATGTCACCTTTACTCTTTTATTTGCTGTTTTAATTGATAAAGTTAGCAGCCTTTGGACACCTATACTCATTAATTGCTAGGAAGAGGACTAGAATTTGGAGGAGCCACTGTAAAGGAACTAAACAAGATCCTCAAATGTAAACATGTATCATTGAATATTCAAGTTGTGATTGTCCATGTCATTATATTTCTGATTTGTATGTTTTATTGAGAAAGCTGGACAGAGAAAAAACCGTTAAGAATCAAAGCTTCTCATTTGAAATGTGATGCCGGAGGAGACATCTGTGGAGACCACTGACCACCAAAAAAACAAATAAAAGGGTCCTAGAACAAATCAAGCCTGAACTCTCTTCAGTTTGCAAAACCAGTGCAGAGCTGTTGATAACAGGGTGACCTGAGGATCTCTCATTCACAGAGTTGCCATAAATTGAATTCAACTTGACAGCAGTTTAACAAGATATGTTTCAGTATTAAGCACCATACTGCAGCCCATTGTCACTTTTCCCCCTCAAATTGCTTCTGGAGCACTTCAGGTATAGTCTTAGAAATATCAAAATGTGGCAGAGCAACCTGTAACTTCCTATATTTTTTTTTATTAAACATTCTTTAAAATCTTTAATCCATGGGCACATTGAGGCCTACAGGCACCAGTTGTGGGGCCCCATTCCTAATACCAGGGGAAGGGTTGGCAACATTTAGGCTGTGGGCCAGATGTAGCTCCAAGGCCTTTACCCCGACTGTTCCTACAATCACAGCACCACAACCCGGGGGGGGGGGATCTCCAGAATGCCACATCTTTGCTGGTAAAACTTCCATTACTTTTATCAGAACCTTATCTGTTGGGGATGATAGGAGTTTCAGCCCCACGGAAACGCAGCGGAAAAGCCAGAGTTCAGCGAGCCAACAGCAGCAGTCTTGTTCCCCAGTAAGGATACTCACACACAGAGGAGTTTCTTCCAAACAGGAGGCACTTTATCTTGCAGCAAAGTTCTGTTATATACAAAACATAGAATAGACAGACAAAAGCTCGCGCCAGACACCAGTTTTGGTCAACAGACAATTACAGACTGGGGATTGCTTCCTTATGTACATATCTACAACCAATCAGGTAGAGGGTTTGCACACCACCCTGTACCTTTTGCACCCCACTCCATTTTCTGATGCAATGTCCAGCAATCACATATACCTGGAGCATGACGCAATGTCTTGCAGTGGGCTGAACATTTTCCCAGGGTTCCCTGCTCTGAATCCCTGACAGTATCTCCTCTTGTTTCCTCCTTCCCTTACTGCCTTCCCACTTCCTGTTTTGTCACGCCATAGGAAGCTGACACAGTTGCTTCCCAAACATAAGCATAATTTGTGGCACGTTTAGCAAATTTTGACCACCAAATTCTGCCACTAGCGTTCAGTGGGTTCTGGAAAATGGGCACAATACAGCTGCCTAGCTGGGAATTTACCCATCCCTGATCTTGATTTTCCTATGTTTTTCAGTTATTTTAGTTCTCCTCCTTGGTGGGTAAAGATTGAAATAAATTCAGGAACTGTGCTTAAAAATACAATTTTAAAAAATATGTTCATTTTGTATATGCTGCAGCAGTTGGCATTGAATTTTGGAAAATTCAGAGAAGTGTGAACAACTGGTGAATAATGAAAGTCTGACTCATATATTGGTCTGAACAGTGTGAATCATGCTGGTTCATTTAAAAATGTAGTGGATTCAAAATTCTTGAGCAACTCTAACGCTCAAGAAAGCTGGTTGTTTTCTAGATAAATCATCTGTATTGCATAGGACAGCATGGATAATCCAAAGGTTTTTTCTCTGTATGTTTTAAGTAGTACTGATTCTTTGGGGGCATATGTTTCCATCTGAAAGACCAGAACACCATAACAAGCATTGCTGAAGATTTATTTAGATTTATAGCCCACTGCATCATAAAGGCTTAGTACTAGTAACTAGTACTAGTTTTATATTTATATATTAGCAAGTGTGAATGCATATGTAGAATTCATAATATATCAGATCTTCATTGTGGCAAGGGCTGAGTTAAACACAGAGCACATTTCATGAAAAACTTTATTCCTTGTCCAACACACTCATACACAGTGTTTAGAAAGAGGGCAGGAAGTGCTTAGAAAGAGGGCAGCAAGCACACTCACACAGTGTTTAGAAAAGGGCCAGGAAGTGTTTAGAAAGAAGGTACAAGCACTCTCACTTACAGAGTTTAGAAAGAGGGTAGTACACATGGTTAAGAACTTTGACTACGAACTCTCAGAATTCCCTTTGGTGGATGTGCGATTCTAGAAGCTGCAATCTAGAACAGTAGTTTTTCCAAAGCTCTGGAGTACAGAACCCAAATATTTTTACCTACAAGTCACCACAGAAAGCCAAACAAGACATTAAATGGAATTTGGACTTCCTGCAATTTCCTCTCTCACAATGGTGTTTCCTCAAACATACATGTTTCAACAATATGAGACCCTTTCCACACCTTACCTGCATCCTGCGACATCCCAGCATCATCCTGGCAATGTCTTTGCTGGGATGGGAGCGTATCCCAAATGCTCCTCACCACACCCGGCCAGCTGCCAGCGAATGATAGCAGTTGAGACAAACTCCTTCCTTTTGCAGTGCCACCGGCTTCTTCCTGCACTGCCCTGAGGAAGGAAGCACCTAGATAGCACTTCTGTCCTTTCCACACGGCCCCAGCTGACGCAATCGTCACACAAAAGGGGCCTATTACCAGATTTTTTCTGGTAATAGTATAATGCATGAGCACGAGAGCTGGGGACGTGACAGGAGTGGGATCACAATGGTGTCATGTGATAGGATGTGTAGCTGTCTAGCTTCAATGCATCCCAATGCTGGGATGGGGCTGTAGTGTGAACATGGCCTGACTTGCATATTAAACTAAGTTAATCTTCCAATGAACAAGCACAAAACATTCTAAATGTAAGATATGGAATTGTCCTCAAATCCATCTTGCTTTTTGTGCCGGGGCAAGCAAGAAATCTTTCACCTCTTCTGTGAGGAGCCAACACCGTATAGTGGTCTGACAGTTGGACTATGACTGTGGAGACCAGAGTTCAAACCCCACTCAGCCATGGAAACCAGTTGGGTAACCTTTGGCAAGTCACACACAAACTCAGAGGAGGCAAACCCCCTCTGAACAAATCTTGCCTGTGATAGATCTGCCTCAAGGTTGTCATAAGTTAGAAACGACTTGAAGGCACACAACAACAAATAGCTGTTAAAAGTAGTGTTCTGTATATGACACCAGATTGGATGAAATAGTCTCAAAGAAAAGCCTCTGTTAGGGAATAAATTCCAAATTTGAGGATCAGGAAAAGCAGCAGGTAATGAAAAGGAACATTTAGTGAGTAGCATACCAAAATAATAATAATAATAATAAGGATGATGATGGTGATGAGGAGGAGGAGGAGGAGGATAAAAAATGTAAGCATAGAGAAGTAGCAAAACTCTTCCCTCCCACAATCCTGAAAACAGGCATGCCTAAAAATTCATCACTTCTCTTTGGAGTGTGTGTGAGAGAGAGAGAGAGAAGGGGAGGGAAGGGAAGGCATGCTGGAAAGGGAGCAAGTAGAAGTTCTGTCAATCTCACCAATATTTTTCAAAGTAATTTTGAGGTCTATTACAATTACTGCACCCAGTACCATTTATATTTTGCAAAATGTTTGAGATTAAAAGATTGTATGATTTTATCCATAGCCAGAAAAATGAAAAGCAACCAACAATTGTACATTTTCACTTAACTTATCCTTGAATTTGGTTTCCTTCACCTTATGCTGAGCAATAGCACCCTGTTTCTCAGTATCCATATGCTATGTGCCTCCTCCATGGCACTGTGTAGACAATGTAACTGCTGTGCTTTGTTCAGAGAAGTCATTTGTATATCAGATTACGATGCAGCATTAGTCTTTAGGCAACGTGAGAGCAGCAGCATGGAAAAAGAATGCCAGAAACATTGTTACTTATGCTGTTTGTTCACTTATTTTGAAACAATTATATCCCACTCATCATAATCTCTACTGCAGGCTACTTTGCAATACAGTTTAAAACAATGAATAAAATAACATAGGCAAGGGGAAAGTGTAAATACAAAAAGGGTTGACTCCTTTTTAAATTGTGCAATGAAACTACCAAAGTTTTCAAAGAAAACAGAATTGTTATAAACTGCAGGAGGATAAAGAGTGATTTGTTTGTTTGCTTCATGCCTGAAAGATTATAGAGGACAAGCTAGAGGGTTTCCTTTAGGAAGACAGATCCATAATGGGAGTACCTGCCTTTTTTTCAGATGGCAAATGAACAAGGAAAAGCCTTCAGGAGAGGAGTACAGCAGGTAGGCTCCCGTCATCCATCCATAAAATGTGCCATAGTCAACTCAGTCAAGGGACAGGGGCAGCAATTGATCACCAAATAAGTTGAACACATAGGCATTGCCAAAAAAACACCCAACATTGTCATATAGTGTTCATGGGATAATTTATAGAGAGATAAGCAAATTTTAGAGAAGATTACAATAACATAAATGGAAATAAAATACACATTCCCATAGTGAGGGAAAGCTGGAGCCTTTTCCCACTACATAAGCATAGCACTTTATTTCCATTTAAATGCCATGGCTGCATCCTATGGGAACCTGAGGTTTGTAATTTGGTGAGGTACCAGAGCTCTCAGAGAACCAGCAATTTGTAATGGCTTGAGTGTTGGTCTATGACTCTGGTAAACAGGGTTCTAATCCCTACTTGGCCATAGAAACACACTGGATGACCCTTGAGCAAGTCACCCTCTCTCAACCTCAGAGAAGGACAAAGGCAAACACCCTCTGAACAAATCTTTCCAAGAAACCTTCATGATCAGTTCATCTTAGGGTCACCATAAGACAGAAATGACTTGATGGCACATAATAACAACATAGCCTGTAAGTGGACGAAATGAATAATGATGCCAGAGTGATCTTCCACACAGCTTTCAAAAAGTTCCAGGGTCCCTGGCCCAGCCTAACAAAGCTTGCTGTTTCCATGGGCCCCAAGGATTATGAGGCAAGATTTAATGTCAGCTGGAAGTAGTTTAAACAGTTCTGTGGCTTATACCATAATGGCTTTTAAATCACCTCTCAACCTTAACAGCTTTGTTTGTCAAGCACAGAGTTGTCCTATCAAAATGCTCTTTCCTGGTTTTTATGGGACAAGGGAATATATTTTCTATCTCATTTAAAGCTGTTTGTATGTAATAGTGAATTATGCCACCCATCTTTCCGTGCAATTTTCTCCTTGCTTCCCCCACCATCTGATTATCTTTTCCTTCTATTGGTACATTTAGCACAGTGGTTATCCTCCTTATTGAGCCAAAGGTTCTAAAATAACTAGCTGGACTGCATTCAAACTTGCAAAAACAAACCAGGAAACTTATTGCGTGAGTCATTTGGAACTAGCCTGTGCAAACAGATGAAAATGCTGAAGGCAAAAAGCTTTAGAAGAAAGCATGCACTATAAGACTTTGAAGTATTTTCTCCTTTTTTCTAGAATCATATCTGTAGGGGAGGAGGAGTATATCAGGATGCATCACAAGGTCAACAGTAAAGGTTATTTCACAGGAGATGCTGAAAGGGATTCTAATATTGCCCATCCATTGCAGTTAGATTTTTGAATAGATTTATGAAAGTAAAATGATTGCCGGTGGTAGTGGGGGGGACTGTTGCATCACTTTGTACACGAAGCACATTTTGTATGTTTTCAAATGTCAAGAATGTTAATTGGAATCAAACGAACAATCACTATAATTTTCCCTTTAAAGAAACATGCTGCTTGCCAAGTACTTTTTTTTTTTTAATCACATACAGAAGCCTGATTTCTGTCAGTCACTGGAGGCAATTGAATACAATAAAATCCAAAATATACATCACGGTGATACCTTTACTAGGCCATTAAAAGGTACAAAATATATTATGCTAGTTCCCAAAGCTCACTGGTTTCTTTATATGGCAAAGATTTTTAAAATCGTACAGGAAAAGAAGAATAGTGGCAATGTCAGAGTCATAGGCCTTCCTCTTACTTGAGATGTTTGCTTAAGAAGATTTTTAATGTGATTGTGAAGGAGAGTTAGCTGCATTCAGTTATCAGAGAAGGGTATTTTGGAACTTCAGATAGAGAAGCCAAGCGGTATTTCCCCTGCTTTATTGCCTTTGTTCCTGATCAGCTTATGGCTATAGGGGTGGCACTCAATTTTCATCTGCGCATGCATCCTATAACATCCAAAGCAGAATCTAGACGCTGGGACCACAACATTGTCACTTTATTTACCCTGTATTAGCATACATTTTTACCATCTGCCTGATAAAAAAGCCTCCGAAGCTTTGAAAACTATCATGCACAGTGGTGTACCGACCCTTAACAGTGCCCAGGGCAAGGGGGCGGGGTGAGAGGAGGTGGGCAGGATGAGTGACAGAAGTGGGCAGGGCAAGCGGCAGTGGGCAGGGGGGGAGTGAGTGGAGGTGGGCAGGATGAGCAGGTGGGCAGAAGCGAGCGGGACGGGCGGCAGTGGGGGCGGGGCAAATGGCTGGCAGAGGTGGACAGGGCGAGTGGCAGTGGGGGGCAGGAGGGGAGATTCCTCTTTTTTGCACTCCCTTGACATTGGCGCCCAGGGCAGATGCCTCAGTTGCCCTACCTTAGATCTGCCTCTGATCATGCACCTTTTTGGTTAGCCCAAGAAAGGTATTACCGCAGGATGGATTTTGGATCTTATTTGTCTTCTAACAATGGATATAGCTATCCCTACAACATTTCCTGACTCAGAAAGAGTTATTCTCTTTGCCAGGAGGTATTTGAATACCTTGAGGCAGGTAAAACCCCTTTAAGGTTTGATCCAAATGTCATAGAGAATTCAAGAAGGATTCACTGCTCCCACATACTTCCATCTTCACCACCTCCACCTCCACACACTGAGTAATGTGTAGCAAATGAAACACCTGATATGCTGTCATCACACCTACCGTTCCACACCACTGAAAGAGGCAGCCAATGAACTGGAGTGTGGATAGAGAGATGTTAAATATAACATTGCCGTTTTGTTCCACTGTTACTACGGTAGTGCTGGTCAGCAGTGTGTGCTGCTACCTGAAGCAATACTTTTTGCTGCCTGAGGAAAAGACAAGATGGCACATCACTTCCATTTGATAAGCAGAATGTGACCACACTATCAGTCAAATCTTTCTTCAGCAATGGTGACAGAACAATGTCTTGAAGACACCACACCCAAGGAGAGGAGTCTAGCTTAGGGAGCACAGAATAAATTATGTAAAAGACAGTATCTTGCCATGAGTCACTGCCCTTCCCCGTATCTTGTTTGTCTCTCTCTCTCTCTCTCTCTCTCTTTCTCTGGCTTAAGATAGTACTGGTCAACATACTAAGTCTTGTGAGTTAGGAGACAAATCTCAGCTGTCCAAACAGCAAGAAGATAAAGCCTCAAAACCTGGGCACACAAGGAAAAAATATTTTAACCTTCATTTCATACTATCTGCCTCTGGTCAAAATCTGTGGGGAGTTCAAAAGCTTGCAGGACATTTTGAAAACATATTAGTTCAATCACATATTTAATTTTCCTTCTGTCTTACTGTCATCTGAGGATAATATGCTTATAAACCATTCTGCAATTAGTATTTCAGCTGAGCATAGTGGGACTCAAGTTATTCCCAGCAAGCAATCAAGTAAAAGTAAGTGGGCATGGTCATTCAGACACTATGATTTATTACATGCATTTTGTTAAGTAGGAATTTTATATACTATAGGACTGTAATATTTAGTCAGTTAGGTGGTCAAATCATTCTTTTTAAAATCAATTAGATATAAACCCTTGATAAATCAAGCGGCCTCTCTGCCGTGGTAGGAGTGCATGTTCCTGTGAGGCAAGAGGGTATGCTAACGGTAGCAGTGCTGCTGATAGGGTCTCCCATGTCAGACAGGCTTGTGCTGAGGAGCCAGATGAAATGTGCCAAAGGGCTACTGGACAGCAAGCAGTAGTGGGGTGGGGAGCAGTGGCACTAGCAGAGGATTTCTCAGAGACAGTGACAATACCACCATAGATAACACTTCTTAATACTACACAGAAGGCAGCACAGTAAAAAAAAAAACCAAACCAAACCAAACCAAACCAAAAACCTTACAATGAGACAATCAAAAATGAAACAAGTGATAGTGTCAGAAGGTGAAACTTCCAGGTGAGGGGCCCCTAACAAGCAACTGAGGTACAGCAGAGGATAATTATGAGTGGCACTATGACTAATGTCACAATTCGACTCAAGCCGACAGGACATTCAACTGTTGACGTGCTCAGGGGTGAAAGGAAAGTCTGAAGTTACAAAACATATATTATAGGGACATTATAAGGAATGTGAAACATATGAATTAGGGAAAGCTAGAGATAGTAAAACAAGAAATGGAATGTATAAAGATAGCAATACTTGGGATGAGTGAACTGAAATAGGAATAGGACATTCTGAGTTAGCTAATTACACAGTGTTTTACTCAGAAAATGAAAACCTAAGAAAAAATGGGATGACACTAATAAGATACTGCAAAAGCAGTCAAAGAATATACAGTGGCCCCTCCACTGTGTGATGGTTCACAGCACAGAGAGAGAGAGAAAAAGAGAGAAATCCCAGAATCTCTCAGTGAACATGGCCACTGAGCATTCTTAAAGTTACGATCCAAAAAGGAACCTTTCAAAATACTAACTTATCCTGAGACAACCTTCCAATTAAGCAAAATCCTATGCATTTCTACGTATTCCACTATATTCAGTGCAATTCACTCCAAAGTATGTCTGCCCAGCACTGCAGCCGTTACTCCCAAGATGTGGGTTATTAGTACTCTGATCTTCATGTCTTCCCTCTGGGTTGAATTGCTTTTGCAGGATAATTGACTTTTTTCCAGTACTTGTGTCAACAATATTTCATGGGAAGAGAAATTTAGTTTGGGGGTTCCTCCATCAAAACACCTGAGGAATTGGGGAGAGGGTCACACAAAGGCTAACAATATTTCTCTGTTTACTTCCTCACATTCCTGTAATGAATTTCACCTAAAGCAACATTTGAAAGCAATTTGGAGTTTCCTAGCACAGTGACAGAAAAAAATGAAAGAAGCCTCCCCCCCCCCCCAAAAAAAGAGGTCAGTAAAATGAACAAAACATTTCAACTTCCCTTAGGGTAGCCATATTATTCTGTTGTAGCAAAAATAGCAGAGCCTTGTAGCACATTACTGGCAAATTTATTGTGGCATACGCTTCTGGTGGATTGGTAAAGTACACTCTATCACATATATGAAATGTTACCCCCAAGTAATCCTCAGTACATGGTATATGGTTTCAAGTCTGCAGTGTATTGGTAAGGGGAAAAGGAATCTAAGCAGTTGCAACAAATGGAAATGAAATGTAATACTAATATTCACTCATGATTTAGCTTGGTGTTCATTTAGGATAGTTCAAATACCATATATCCCTGCCTAGCAAATATTAGTTGTGAAAGGAAAGGGCAAATCAGCACCACAGTGCCACCAGCACCTACTTTGCCCATTCCCAACATGTACTGATACATATCTGTGGGTGGGGCATGTATGGGAAGGTAACCACTGAGGGGGGAGAGGAGGAAAAGAGATGTTGCCACCATGTTGTCCATGGCATTCGGCTAAGTCTGTTTACTCTGTCACTCTTGTTTTTTGTATATGCCATGTGGAACCTACTGAAGCCCTTGGCACTGCTGCGGCCAGGAAAGTGGCCTCTGCTTTTCTACACAGCCGGGTGGCCCGGAGATACACTGTCACCACTGTCAGCATTAATTCTCCTGCTAGTGTTTGTTATCTCTACAATGATGTCACTGTGGCTGATTTCTCTAACTACTTTCATGAAGAGATACTAGATAGCATCCTCTGAAGAACACTGCTAAGCCAGACAGGCATTTTCCTGCTTTTCTCATAGCAACAACTTGTCTGGCCTCAACATATGTTGCTAAGAATGTTGTCACTCAGTTCATCTCCAGCGTGAGTGCTTCTGCCAATCTGCTTGCAGTGTCAATGATGGAGAACAGCCTGTTTGATATTCCAGAAGGGAAGAACACAGCTGTCAAATAAAGAGGAAAGCCCCTCTTTGTGCATCACAGAACCCCAAAAGAGATTGAGCAAGAAGCTCAAGTACCTTAGATTGAATTAAGAGACTTGCAGCATGACTTAAATAGAGTAGAAAACCCCAGGGGTCTAGATAGGGGAAGAGAAGGAATAAGGGCATTACTCTTCCAAGTAGCATAGTATTAGAGGTACAAAACACCACAGAAAGCTGAAAAATAAAATAGTCTGACACAGTCCACTAATGTTAAACACAAGTAAATCCCCACTGATTTTTGTGCAAGGACATCCCTCCAGAATAAATGATGTTAAAATATGTTATAATTCACCTTGAACATGTCTATTTTAATTGAAATAACAATCTTCCATTAACATATTAAAAACAGGTTTTAAAAGTACTTGGTCCTGAATTAAACAACACACCAGAATCTTGTGCAGTTTTGCCAACTAATCCATTTTAATGGCATAGTGTATGAATTATTGACTATTAAAGTTATTAAACTATTAAAGTAACAGGAGCAGTTGAACTGATTAGTATTACAGTGTGAACTAATGTTTGTTTGCCAGCTAACCTAATGCTGTGGTCCACCTCTGTTGTTTTGTTCATTTTTTTCTCTATTGCAACCCCTACTCTTTCGGTTTTCCTTGTCGTATTTCTACCCAAAACCCAACTGTTAAAGACCATCTTCTTTGTTCTTCCTGTCTTTCAGATTCTTCATGGGCTTGACATCTCTTCTCCCTTACATTCTAGGCTTTGACTTTTACTCTACTCTCTTCAGCATTCTAAAAAGTACCCTACCCCTAATATGTCTCCAGTTTTCACTTGCTGCCCTGCCTATTTGTGCCATACATTTACTTATTCAGTCATACTTTACTCCAAACATTTTTGGTGAAATACGCTAACACAACAAGGGCATGAAATCCCTGTTATCTTGGGGATAATCTAAGCAAGCATTTATATCTAGGAATGCTTGTGAAATCCTCCACAGAACCTACTGGTATCAATTTTTCCCCATCTTGCAAATGATGTTCATGATGCTGGACTGCCTTGCCTCAACAGAAAGTATGGTTGGGCAGTAAGAATCTACTGCCTCTGAAATTTACAGAGATGTTTGTGTATATACCTGTGGAAAATATTGCATTGCCTTTGAAAATGGTGGATGATGATGAAAGAGATGCAAATTAAAGAGAGAATGCATTTTTTTACCTATACAAATTCACGTATGTGGCTTTGTACTGGTGTAGTTTGTACTAGCCTTTTAGAAAAATGTGTATTATTTTCCACCCACATTCTGCTTGTGTGAGGGGAAAAAAGGCCAGATAGAGCACTCTGCAGAAAATTGAGCAGATGAGAGCACCTGACCTTCTGAAACAAATGCAGAATGGAGTATGTTTAAATAGTACATTGCTATTTGTAACTACATTTGCAGACATCCACCGCATTGCCTTTGTCTCTCAACCACTGCTGACATTGTGATCGCAAGCTTTTCAAAGCAGAGGTCTGCCTGTTTTTACTTACGCACTTAGTAAAATATCATGTACATCATTAATAATAACAGAACATATTTTCAGTTGCAAGAAGTGGAATTTAGATCTCTGGCTGAAAGCAGCAATAAAGACCCAGTGTATTCTAATCTAGTTTAGAGGAGAAAGGCCAATTAATTGCTAAGTGCAAAAAGACAGATGATTCCAGTTAGAAAGCAAAGCTTCCTAAACCGCTATTATCATAGTGAATCACTTCCAAAAGGATATTTTTATTATGTTCTCAGCTGAAGCAGTAGAAAGGTCAAGCATGGTGCTAAAATTAAACTGATAGCAATCCAGAAAACACAGATTTTTTTAAAAAAAAATTAGTTTGACACTCTAAAAAGAAGGAAGCATGATGCACTTTTTAAAGTGATATCAGCATGAACTGGGAAAAGCCAATAATAGTTCCAAATAACATGACATATTCTTTCTACACTGCCTTTTCAGTCAGATTTTATCTGCAATTTTATTAGTTATCCAGTAAAACAAAACTATAAGTAAGAAGGAAGTTGCCCATCCACCCCTGGCCCGTCCAACACTGTACATGCAAAATTTCTCAAATCAAAAAGCAAAGAAAGAAAGAGTAAGAAGACTGGATTGAGAGGAATGAAGGGCTTGGCATGTTTGATGGCATGGAAATAGGGAATGAAACTATTCCTCACTCCCCACCCCCACCCCTGCAATTCAGATTCAGCTGCAACTAAATATTTTGCACTTTGATTCAGTTAAAACCAATAACAATGCTGTGAACAATTCAGCACATGCAAGCCAGTTTAGTTCTCAGTTCTCATTAACACATGATAAATATAAAGCACATGATAGTGATTATTTCCATAGCAGGACAAGTATCTATTAGAAATTGTAATGTATAACTTAGTACAATGGTCTAAATTCAAATCTAAGCTACAATTTAGGCCCTTTTCGCACTTTACCTTTTCCCGGTGCTGGGCTGCTCGGCTCGCACGTGAAGGCTTGGGAGGAACGCTGTCGTGTCCCTCCTGCTTTGGCTCCGCAGCTGCTTCCTCGTTGCGTGAGCAACGCCTCTTCCGTTCGCAGTGCAGCCTGGGACCTCCCAGGCTGCACTGAGGAGAGGACGCGCAACTGGCCCGGCTCCCAAGGCTCTGCACGCCAGGTAAGTGTGCACGGGGCCCTGGAGCGATGCGCAACGACGCAGCATTTTCGACTTTGAGCCGAAAAAGAAAAAATGTGTGTGTGGTCTGCGTCAGGCCCTTGAGCGTTGTGCAAAAGTGAGTGTGTCGTATGGACCACTCCTCACATTTACATGACACTCAAGGGGCCCTTTTGCAAAAAGCGCCTCAGTTTCAAGAAGAACAGTCATCTAATACCAAGCCAGTTCAGCCCAGCCAAGCCCCCGTGAGATCAGCAGTCGCAGCCTCTTCTTGTCCCTCCAGAGAACATCCGTACATTTCTCTAACCTGGCAAAAGTATGCTCTGGGGATTTATGCTTTAAGCCTCTTTAAAACTGGTGGTGGGTTGAACTAACTTTGTGTCTTCTTAGTTCTATCAGAACACATCCCTGTGGTTTCCAGTGATTCCCTATGGCAGAGCTCTCCAAACTGTGTGTCACAAGTTAGTATGTTGGCTGCAGTGTGTAGGTGTGTCACATGAATGTAATGAGTGGAGGGGCTACCTCTCCCTCCACGGTGGCAGGGCAGGCCCAGTTGAAGGGGCTACCCCTGCCGTCAGTGCCCTGTGTCAAGGAAGACCCTGGCGAGGGTGGCAGCGGTGGGCCAGATCTGAGTGAAGGGGCTGCCTCTCCCGCTGCTGCCCCAGGCAGAAGAAGACCCAGCAAGGGTGGCAGTGGGCCAGGCTCAAGTGGAGGGGCTGCCACTGAAATACTTATTGAATTACTATGTCGCAAAATGCTGCATGTCTAAAAAGTGTATCACCAACATGAAAAGTTTGGAAAGCTCTGCCCTATGGTATTTGCTCCTCTCATTTACATTAGTCTCAGTTTACATCATGAGTCCAGGGAACCAACCCCAACATGAATCAAGACTGACTTGCATAAATGTGGCTTGTTTACACAATATGAACAACTGCTGATCCTGTTGCTGCAAGTAAGGGATGTCAGCCTAAATTAAATGGATCTCTAATAACAAAGCAACATTGAAATCTGTCCTCCTAATGTGCATTTCGAAGGGACAGATAGGAAAGGATAAGGGCCCTTGAACTCCTGTGTAATCCTATCACCAACCCATCATGCTGATCTTGCGTCTTATTTAACAAGCATTGTGAAAAGGCTAATCCCCAGGGATGTGGGGAATTAAAATGCTAATTCTCACACACACACACACACACACACACATACATTTTCCATGTTGATACTATATTTTACTCCTCTCAGTCCATTTTTCTTACTGATCTCTTAACAGGCTGCTCAGCAAATAACCTCTCCCTGCTGTGAAAGAAAACCAATATTTTTTGCCCAGTATTCACACAGTGATAGGAGCCAGTGTTGGGTGGTGGTTTGAGTGTTAGACTATGACCCTGGAAACCAGATTTTATATCCCCACTCAGCCATGGAAACCCACTGGATGACCTTGGGCAAATTACACTCTCTCAGCCTCAGAGGAACGCAAAGGCAATCCCCTTCTGAATAAATCCTGGGAAGAAAACCCTGTGATAGGTTCACCTTGAGGTCATCATAAGCTGGAAACAACTTGAAGATGCACAGCAACAACAACATTCCACAAATGTTCCTAGTGCTTTGGGAAACTATTCTCCACAGATATATGCTTGTGTGCTTGTGCCTTTTTGCATAAAAACCATGTTTTTGTGCAAAACCTTCACTTTTTTTTGCTGGGAAAACACTTTCCAAATAGTCATGTAGAGTTTTGTGTGCAAAATTGCTTTTTTGTGCAAAAACAGCAAACTTTACATAGGTACATAGGTTTCTGGAATTTTTTTTTTTTTTGGTGCAAAAATGTTTGTTTTGTCCAAACCCATTCATGTGGTTTTCTAGGACATTTCCACACCTTACCAGATCCTGTTGTCCTCCCATCATGATCCCAGCAGCATCTTTGCAAGGAAGGGAGTGCAACAGGAACAGTCCCCTCCACACCCAACCAGCTCTCTGCCGAAAGGAGTGCAAGCAACACACGCCTACCTTTTGCAACACAGCTGGGCTCTTTCTCATGCTGTGCTGGGAAAGGAAGTGCCTCCATCATGCTTCCTGCCCTTCTGCATGCCCAGAAAGGACACATTCACACCAGCTGGTGACACAAGGAGGATGGGACCACGACGACATCATGTGGAAGTATTGTCGCAGTCCCAGTCCTCTCGCATCCCCATTCCAGGACGCCATCATCGTGAGGAATGGGCCTAGAAATAGTGGAAAGAGTTGTATGAAAATTGTGTGATTTTGAGTGAAAATGACTTCTTTTTTGCACAAAAAATGCAAAACAATGCAAACAGAGTAAGTTGAACTATTTCCAAGCATCCATTAAAAATTGTGAATGTTCTTGGAACCTTTTTTAGGTCTACAGTAAGGTAGATTCTGTTTATAGTGACATTTAGCCCTTTGGGGACTGAAAGTTAACTAATTATGCAAACAAATTAATAATTAATTCATGTTTTTCCAAGCTCTTGGTATGAGGTATGAAAAGTGATTATGAGTCATAAGGACTGGTAGGAAGGTATTGCTGCAAGCAGGAATGGTATGATCAAAATGGGAGTTTAACAACCTGAAGAGACCCATTTGGATGCTTAAATCTACAGTTTGTTGTGTGCACAGAAGATCACAGGCAGGTAGGCTATGTTGAGCTCTTCTGATACCACTGTTGCCTGTAAACTTTGATCTTTGATCTTACTAGGTTTCACATTTGGATTTTCCTCTCAATCTGAACTGCCCTCTGATTCTACAACTACAACTCTTCCTCCACAGAACTGGAAATATCTCTCTATTCTTGAGAAAACCATCTCTTGTATAGTCTGAAATACATGGATGAACATAGAGGAAAACAAAAATCATTACTGTAGGCTTCTTAACATAGAGTTATGAATCACTTGTCTAGATAACGGAATCTGTATGATAAGAATACACTGAAAGATAAGAAATCAAGGACATCACTCTGTGGGATGTTGTCAGAAAAACAGAGAAAGAAGATACATTCAAAAAAGATGTTGAAAGATCTATTGGAAGGATAGATTATAACAGTCTGTCCTTATACTGTACACATTATTTAAAGTACTGAATATCGGAGTTATTAACATGTGTTGAGAATGATGGATTAATCTGCTGTCTGTCTACAGAATTTATTAAAGCATTCATCAGTGTTAGACGTTGCCACTAAATATAAGAGAAACTAGTGCGTGAGAAGCAGCTTTTAGAGCTGAATAGCTTGGGCAGAATAAAGTTCCTGGTTGAAACAATAATTAAAATGTACTGACAGCAATAATGGCTTACATAACAATAAAAGGAGGTAAAAGCAGTGCCAAATAAGGTTGTTTTTTCTGCAAAATTTGCAGTCCCAGCCCTCTGGGAAACCAGATATATAGTAAATAGATCCCTACAGATTATTTGGAGGGTGTTTTCTGTTTCAATACAATTTGAGACAAGGCTTTTCACCAAATGTGTCCAAACATTGGAACAGTTACTTTTTTTGACTACAGCTCTCAGAATCCTACAGTCATGCTGGCTGAAGCCTGAATAAAAAAAAAAAAAAACTTTCAAGGCTGTGAAAATATCTCTAGATTGTCTTTCCAGTGCCTAAGAAAAGTAGAAAAACAATGATACCCATCAGAAGTGGCTTCTCTGTCCTAATAAGTAGACTGAAAAGATCATTTATTGTCCCTCTCAGGTTTTTTTATTTAAAGTTTATTAGTTTTAACAGAAGTTACGTACAAACCAATCCATAACCACAGAAGAAAAAAAGAATAGGAGAAAAGAAGCAAACAATGCACAGGCAAACATTCGACATGTATAAGTAGAACTAAAATTAAACTAAACTGAATCAAACTAAGACCATTTCTGCATGGGGCGAGGGAACCACCCTGTGACGCTACTCACTGGATTTTAAGGCTCCCCGGTCTGGTCTACGCTGCTCCGGAGCAGTGCGTGGCCGCCGCTCCGCACTGCTCCGGGGACGAAAATGGCGGCTTCCGGTTGGTCGAGCGTCTTGACCAACCGCTGAAGCTCGCCAGCCTAAAGCCTGCCTCCAGCAGATTGCAGGCTCGCACCAATGCAAGCCTGCAAATCTGCATAAGGGAGCAGGCTCGCAGTGGTGCGCTCCGTGCTTTTGAAAGACCTGTTTTTAGCGGTCTTTCAAAAGTACACTGGAAGACCACTTGGGGTCGTTCTGGAGCGGACTGGGGTGTGGATCTACGTTAAGTAGGTCTGACCCAGTCCGCTCCCAGGTGCAGGCGTCCTCCCTGGAGGTTGCTCTGCACTATTTTAAAAACCCACTGTGGAGATGGCCTAAGACTTAGGCCATTTCCGTACTACGCTGTTATAGTGCTATTATTCCACTTTCAACATCCTATGGAATTCTGGTGTTTGCAGTTTAGGGAAAGGCATTTAGAATTCTCAGCCAGAGAGCTCTTTGGCCTCAGTAAACTACAAACCCCAGAATTCCACAGGATGTTGAAAGTGGAATGATAGCACTATAATAGTGTAGTGTGAAAATGGCCTAAAACTAAAACAGAACCCATTACTAAATATTGATCTCTTACACTGAACACATCTTAACTATACTACAATACACTAACTAACATACAAAGGAACTCTGACCCCCCCCCCATACCAGTTGTAATGCAAAAAGAAAAATCAATTAATATCTCACATCTTATGCTACTATTACAGGTCTAAATACATAAACTTATTAGAATTATCAATCATCATAATCTCAGGTTATTATATTATTAGATTTTTTTATTGTTTAAAAAGACTGTAAACAGTTTCCAATCTTTCAGATAAAAAAAATCTTCAGTTGATCTATCTTTTAAAATCCGTGTCAATTTTGCAACTTGGGCAAGATGTTGCATGTCTTCAAGTTGTTTCCAACTTATGGCAACCCTAAGATGAACCTATCATGGAGTTTTCAGAAGGCTGTGAGTGTGTGATGTGCCCAAGGCCCTTTTCGCACACCATTTCCCATGCAAAATGGCCATGGGAGCACTGCCGGATCGCAAGGACAGTTCCACATGACGTTTTCGTGATCACACAGCAATCACAGATTATATCATTTTCGGTTCTTTGCCAAAAATGACCCACGATTGCGCATTCCTCCTGCGTCCCTCCCACACTTACATGGCATGTAGAACCTCTGGAAGAACGATGGCTGTGCTTCCTCCCCCAAGCGCAGCCTGGGAAAGTACCCAGCTGTGCTGCGGAAGGAAGGAGTGGAGTTATCACACTTCCTTCCATCCAGCACAGGGCTGGTGCAGAGGGAAGCGCAAGGGATGCAATTCCCTCCTGCAGGAGGCTTTTTGCACAATTCCCACACAATGGCAGCAAGAAAAGTTACAGTGTGAAAAGGGCCCAAGATCACCCAGCAGATTTCCATGGCAGAGTGGGGAATCAAACCCTGATCTCAAGGGTCATAGTCCAGTGCTCAGACCACTACACCAGTCTGGCCATTATTGTGTCATCAATGCATCAGTCTGCTTCTAAGCTTGGGCAAACAGCATTCTTGCAGCTGTTACTGTGCATTGAAGAAATAGTCCATTTTTCTGTCCAGTTTTTTTATCAATAATCTCCCCCCCCCCCAAAAAAAACTGTTAATATAGCAAAATGTATTTTTTAATTTTTTGGGGGGGGGATTAACATATAATCTTAGACCAACAATTCTTTGCTTTCTTGCAAGTCCACCACATAGGGAAAGAAAATCCTTCCTTGTCCTGATAGCCCCAACATTCTTTTGAAACATTCTTAGACATTTTTGACAACTTTTCTGCAGTTAAGTACCATCTGTACGTTCACCTTATACATATTTACTGCACAATTTATTGCACAAAGTAAATTTTATATCTTTAGTCCATGTTTTTCCCATGCCTGTATTTGCACATTATGGCCCAAATTTTGGGCCCACCTTATCACAAACTCCTTTACGGGCTCCTCTTCTGTCTCTGGTTTCAAAAACCATTTGTACACAAAACTTACTTGAGTGGACAATTTATAAAATATTGCTGCAGACTGAAAAAGCAAAGAGAAACCAAAATGTCTAAATTGCAGGATGAGGTATAATTTTTAGAGAACGAATTGAAGGAAAATCTTGACAAAGAAATACACGAAAAGATCAAGCTACTTGGACAACAGTTTTCATTGTTTCTAGTTCAAGAAATAAATGCTAAATTATTATATCATAAACAAAAGAATTTTGAATTTGCAAATAAGCTTGGGAGGTGGCTTTCTCACAAGCTGAGACAGGAAAGAAAATTTGTCATAAAAATTAAGAAAGGAGACTACTTTGTGAAAATGGGAAAATACTAAAAAAAAATTTGAAGAATTTTACAGAGGTTTATATGTTCCTGTAGAGAGCCCTTTTTGAGAACATCATTCTGCAAAAGGTTTAGATTTTCAACAAAATGACTGGCAACCAGATTCTGCTAAAAGGGAATGGATTTTAAAATTTAAAAATTTGGTCCCTTTAAGCCTGAATGAAAAGCTGGAGTGTTATCTTTTGCAACATTATACTGACCTTAATATTATGCCTTTTTGAAAAATCCAGAATGACAAACTATATACCTCAAGATGCACAACAGTCAAAGTATAGATCTGACCTTTTGTTCTCTCACATAGTTTTTTGTATTTTGCATACAGCTAAATACGTATAACATCTATACACATTAATGCTCTTTACTGTTCTGAAAGACAATGTGAAACACACATACACACCTAAGACAACAGAGTTGCCAAGATCCTGAATCAGGACACGGATTATAAAAGTCTACCGAGGTAGAACTACAACACATCTCTCCTCCTATAGAACTCGCCTTTCTATGACACTTGAGTGACTAGTAGAATGTGGGATCATCAAAGAAGTGTCTGACTGCATGCCAGGCATACATCCAGATGTTTTTTCTGAAGCCCCCTTCTTCCCACCAGCCACTAAATAATTGTGGAGTGGGGCAGAGTCCCCACAAGATGAGTTCTCTGGGGATTTGGTCATTTCATGAGGGACATCCCTAATGACCAAAGTCATTAACATGGTACCAGCCAATATGTCAAAATTATGTCAACACATGGATGAATAAGCACTAAAGCCTTTATGGTGTCCTTAAAGATCACCCACATGTACGGAAGAAAGAGAATATAATAATTTTTAAAAGCATAGATTCAGCTTGGACTTCGTAATATTTCGTAATTAAATTTAGTATCTTATCTCCTGAGCATATGCCTATGATGGGCCCATTCCCCTATTAGAGTGATTCAGAAAATACTATATCCTGATTAATCTCAAGGGTGAGTAGTATTGTTTCCATAATGGTTATGAGAGCTGCTGACATCACAAATAAAATGTTATCTGTTACAAATAATCATATGAGTATTCCTGACAATCAGGCATTGCTTCTTTGTTAAGAAAACATGGACCAAAAAAAGATTTAGACATGAGTCACAGGCAGCCTAAACATCTGTACTTAAAAATGGTTAAGCTCAAAGAATTCTAATTAAAGATATGAAGCACTATGTTAAATAATCCTGTTGAGTGATCTATACTTTGTAATACAGTTTACACGCTTGATACTTTGTTATGTAAAGTGCATTTCCCTTACAGTAAGCAAGTATCCTATCAGTTTCTAGAATCTTCAGACAGGGTTTATTTACTTATTTTATGTATTTATATACCCTCAATTGTAAAAAAAATGTAAGAATATTTAAGCAAAATGTAAAAAATCCCAATAAAACTAGGAAACAATGGGGGTGACAACACAACTGTCACCCAGAGTTAAAGCTGGCTGGCAACCTGTTACTCAATTACAATTAAATAATTCAGTCTTAAGCTGTTGCAACTCACTTTTTTGGTTTTTACAGAGTTCAGAATTCTTTTTCAAATACTTAGTGACCAACCCCCCCCGCCAAACCATCCTGGTCATTTCCACACTACACTGTTATAGTGCTATTATTCCACTTTCACCATCCTGTGGAATTCTGGGGTTTGTAGTTTACTGAGGCCAAAGAACTCCCTGGCAGAGAATCCTAAATACCTCTCCCTAAATTGCAAACCCCAAGAT
This sequence comes from Cyclura pinguis, assembly GCA_030412105.1. Lineage (NCBI taxonomy): Eukaryota > Metazoa > Chordata > Lepidosauria > Squamata > Iguanidae > Cyclura > Cyclura pinguis. The sequence goes on from CM059599.1 coordinate 345,783,595, forward strand.
TCCATGGGATGTTGAAAGTGGAATAATAGCACTATAACAGTGTAGTACGGAAATGGCCCTTGCAAAGCAGTACATTCTTCCCACTGCAAGATGGCTGTTTCTGTGTTATCAGTGAGCAGGAAGGTAAGTGAAGAGCATCCGGCTATTTTTCTTTTGCTAAATGCACTGCAAAGATGTCATCTGCAGAGACGTTCCCAAGGCCTCAAGAGTCTCTGTGGATGCCTTTGGCTGTGCTACCAGCTATAGGAAAATATCTGTACGTGTCCTTGCTGATTTCCCTACTCTCCGTCAACAAAGAAACGGCCAAGTTTGGAGGGCTGCACTGCTTACAAAGTGAGCTTGGGGAAGTTAGCATCAGGTGAAAGAACTACAAGAGGCATAGCTTTGGCATAAACGTACATCTCCCACTGCTGGATCTCAGACAATAGATTAAAAGTGCTGTTCCCTGCTGTAATAGATATATAAAAGAAGATGAAGAGGCAAGCTTTGGGCAACTGACTCTTTGATGGAAAGGGGCTTTTTTTAAAATACACTTTACTGGTATGCTTTTAAATTGCTCTTGATTCAATTGTGTTTTAAAATCAGGAATTATTTTACTTTGTCTTAACAGTACGACCTAAATCTAAATGATAGTTCCAGCTAGAGTAAATCCATTGAATCAATAGAAACTTGGTAAATTAACACATATAAATTTTTTTGATTCAATCAGTCTACTCTCAGTTGTGACTCATTTTTGGATTTAAGCCTATGAAACATTGTGTTTTTATCTGTACCTTTCAAGTCAATCTTGCTGTGAGCTACTGTGAGCCCCAGTTGTAATATAAATTAAGAAAGAACCTAATAGGCCACCTCAGGAAGATCATCCCAAAAGTCAGGTCTCACCATTGATAAGCTTCACCCCCTCATTTTCGCCCTACTCCTAAAATGAATCTCCACTGGCACTGAAAGAAGTCTGAAGCAAATGCAGAGGTGCAGGCACATTTATATGTAAGAAAGTGGCTTTCAAGGTATCCCTGTTTGGGGCCAGGGCAATCCTACATGTCTCCACAGAAATATGTATTGTGCCTAGAACTGAAGCTCATGGCAGCAAAAGCAATCTCATGCACGTTAAACTGGAGATACACATTACTGAACACAGCGGAACTAATTAAACATGCATAAACACTTTAAAGATTAATACCAGCACCTTATATTGAGTCCAAAAACAATAGTAGTTAATGAACGTTGTATCAGATTGGATTGCTGAGTCCTGGTTATCTCCCTGGCAGATGTATTTTGTACCAACTGAATTATGCAGATTGGCTTCAAGAACAGTCTAACACAAAGAGCATTACAGTAATGCAACCGATTCTAAATTGTTAAGAAAAGGACATAACTAGTGTACATGAACATTTAGAAGCAGCAGCAGCTCTTGAAATCTCTCCTAAGTTGTGAAGATGGCTTGTCTTTCATCTCTCAGAGGCCAAAGCAATGGCTGTTGGAACAAGCAGGGAGGGACTTTCACCAGCCATTACAGTAGTTGATTATGTTCATATAATTTATATGTATAGCTACCTATACAATTTATATTTATATTTATCAGTGGCCCCAATCCAACATACTGTAAATATCTGCTTGTGGACCTATGGTACACTGAGCAATATTCCTTTTGCCTGACTTACTCTAAAGCGCCTGAAGCTGACCTACCAAGCCATTCCATGATTCATGACAAGCAGGCAGGACTGAGAAGCATTGGGCTACATTCCCATGGCCAGACACACAATGATTACAGCAACACTGACACCAATGGAGCCCAATGCAAACCAATGTGCAATTTTCATTGTTTTGCATTGGGCTATAGGGGAGATAGCCAGAAGCTCCTCTAATCCTGCTTGCTCACTGCAAAGCATGGAATGGCCATGGCATGGAATGGCTTACAATAAGGGAGAGCTTCAGGTTCTGTAGAAGAAGGAAAGGAATACCAACCCCTGAAATGCCCCCAAAAGGACATCCACTTGTGTAAGGGACACTTATGTGCATGCACGTCCTTAACAGAATTCTGGCCTCAATATGCCAAAGGAGCTTTTTCACAAGGTTCATAAGTGCACATCATTGCATTCTCTTAAACTGCCTAACTGGAAGTACAATCATCACAATGACATAAAAGTGGATTTTCAGAAAAAAATAAGTGTTGTAAAAACAATTCCAAAATATAGAAAGTAAATTAAAGGGACATCATTTCAGTTGCAAGCTACCTGATTTTTTATTTATTTATTTATTTTTATACACACAGACACACACACATATAAATTAGTTAAATACTCTTTCATTCTATTCTGCATCCATAGTTGTAATGTCATGGTAGCTCTAAAATAAATCTAAAGAAAGTTTGAAGTCACTTATAATTTCAACTTTTGTTTGGCTTCATACCTAAATTTCTTTGATCTTTTGAATTAAGAGTTCTACAGTTACAGAGATCAGCTTAATTTCTAACCTGCAAAATTTGTAGTTTCAGGAATAAAGGAGATATAATAGCATGAGAACTACTGGTTCAATGCAGGTCTTCCCAACCCACATAAAAAGGAAGCACTGGATTATGATTTTTAAGTGGGCAGTCAGCACATGTAGAGTAGCTGGAGCCACCCTACTCTTGTTTCCTTCATGTGTACCTTTTTCCCAACAAATACTTGTCTCCTAACTACCCTCACTTTCTGTTGTATCACAATAGAGCTCAGTTAACAAGCACTGGGATGGGAACCACTGTGTGGAAGTAAGGTACTGCTGGAAAGGAGAGTTTAGCAGCCTCACATGTCCTATGCTTTTTTCACTCTAGATGTTGCAAAGATGCACTTGAGTGATACACTGTCAAATAGCTGAAAATTTAAACCACTGGCAGGGAAGTTGTCACCCTCCAGATCTCATTTGACTGCAGCTCCCATCAGCCCCAACTAGCATAGCCAGTGATGAGGAGACAAAAACAGCTGTAGCCTAGCAATATCTGATTGCAAGCTCAAATTTAAGCAAACAGGTCTGCTGCTAGCATGCCCAGTTTGAACTGGAGTTGAGGGAAAACTTCAATTGCCAGGCAGGAAGGCATAGTAGAAAGCTGCGGCAGGGGAGTGTTGATAACATTTTCTAATCACCAGAAAACTGCTTTTACAATGTGGTTATCACACTTCCACCTTACTGTTGTGTGTTTGCCAACAAGGATGTTACCAGACTGTACTACTCTCACACTTTGATATGGTTTAATTGGCAAAATATATTAATTGGCTTTGATATATAAAAAAGTGTCCTGCTATGGCTATATGGTTGAGCTGGACAAGAAGAAAAGACTGGCTGAACACATGAGTTGCAAATTAGGTCAGAAATCCTCTCTAGGCATAGCCAGGTCATAGTCAGGAAATCATCAGGTAACTCCAAAGATGACTCTGCCTTTTGGACAATAGCAACTGGGAGATTCCCACCAAACTGCTGATTGTTTGAACTCCTTTTCGTCTGAGCAAGCGACCTTTCCTTTGTCCTAAAACCTATCTGACAAACATTGAGCTATCAGGCAACCATTAGCCCATTCTGGACCCCATTATCCATTCTGTGAACTCCATTATTTACTCGACTGGAGAACCATTCACACTCTTGCTCTCCAGGTAAAAATCATGTATAAAAACCCCTAGTTTTGGCCAGTCAAGTGGAAGTACACTGATTGCTGGTCACCACTCTGACAACCGATTTCTGGTTGTGTACTGTCCTTAGACTCAAGTCTCAGCCATATCGCTGCTTCTTCACTACACTTCAAGACTAGCGAATATCACTCACTACACCAGAGCTTTCCAAATTTTTCATGTTGGTGACACACTTTTTTAGACATGCATCATTTCACACCATGGTAATTCAGTTTTACTAGCAAACTAGAGGTTAAACTAACCCCTTATAAGACATACAGACACATACATAAATTATAATAACAAAATGTATGGGGACACAACATATCTCATGAAAACCTTTAATATATCTTTTAAAATACATGATTTATAAATAATAACATACATTTCCAAGGTTGTAGGTGACACACCTACACACTTCAAGCAACACACTAACATGTCATGGCACACCATTTGGAAAGCTCTGTGCTACACCCTGAAATCTCACTATCTAAAAACTTTCCTCCCTTTTATTTCAGTTAGCCTTGTGTGATCGTGTGCTTGTTTGGATCTTCTGTGATTAATTCCCCTAATAAAGCATAATTTCATTTATTTTTGGATCTCCAGCTGGTTCTTCCCTGCAGAAGTACTGGTAAGCATAGGTGGAAAGATCTCCCTGGGTTATCCCCCTCTAACAGGTTTCCTAATTTGAGCTAATAATTCCTCACCTTTTCACAGAGGTACTGGCATCACGGGTAGACCCCTGAGTCACCCACATTTTGGGGCAACAAGGAAGCTGCTAAAAGCTTGTCTTCCCCAGCAGAAACCAAGGATGTACTACTACATCAGCTATCTTCAGAAAGGTCAGATCATTTCCTACCCTTCCATAGTAATGACTCAACAAAAGCTTAATTCAAATAGCCAGTGTTAAGCATATCACTTACTCAACTAAATGAACTCCTTTTGACCCATGTGGGATGAAGATCATGTCAATTATTATTAAATTGAGCAGACTAGATCTAATGATTTAAAGGATATTAAGTCACTTAAAGCATGAGGGATTTTTAATAGCTCAACCTTTATTTTAGGGTCCTCCTTAAATGCTTGCATTATCAAACTGAAATTCATGGTTTAAAAAGTCAGCAGATACACTTGACCAGTCCTTTCACATCTTGAAAATAGAAACTTGAACATGATTGGTTTAAGCAATCCTTTTTTCTTTCTTTCTTTTTTTTTAAGCATATGAGGTCTAGCATGGTGAGTCATAAACTGCTGAAGGAAACTGTAATAACAGAAGCATCATTCCAAATGAAAGATTTCCAGGAAAGGAAACACTCAGGGTGTCTCCAAGATGTGAGCAAGCGTAAAGCAAATGGGTGGGAGGATGATAGCTTCACAGGCTAATCTACCCTCCTAGAATGAATTGCAGAGCTAATAATGTTTTCTTCCATTTTTTCATGCAGAAATACTGGATAAATTGTTTGTTTATATTTGAGTAACTGAGCAGGTCATTTTTTGGAGAAATCTTCTTATATATGCAAAAATAATTGGTGGAGTAGGGAGAAGGATGATTTGTCAGTATCACAGAAAGAAATGGCCTCATAAGAAAAGGCCTTTCTATGCATCGCCTGCATTTTATCAAGTGGGAGACTAGCATTTCAGTGACATTTTAAAAACATAGTAACTTAATTGTTTATGTATATGCAATAGGTAAATAGGACACTATTTCCAATGGTGGGAGTTGCTATAGGGTAGGAATGTAAATTGCCTAATTCTAATATGCAGGAATGGTGAGAGGCTGTACAGTTTTGCTCATCTATGATACACTACGGGGAGACATTTCCTTCTCCTTTTTTGGAATTAATTCTTTCATTTGAGATGAGGATTTTTGTGCAAATTGTACAAATGTACCATTGCTCAGCATTATAGCTGTTGGTTTCTTGCATGGCCTTTTAAAAAATCAGAAGCTTTGATGGGTTGTTTGCATTTTTTTCAATCAACCAGTCCTCCTATGCTTGCTGTTTGTGTGCTTTGCTTCAGAAAGGGAAAAGAAAATAGTTTTGTGCAAAGACATTCTTGTGCAAATTATAGAAACTAGTATGGGCAAAGATTGGTCTTTGTCTCTTTCTTATGCTGGAGTTGAAAATTCATGTGGAGAATGGTGATTCTTTGGCAAGCTATCTTTATATGTCAATATAACCTTTGGCACAGAGAAGGATGATTGTGGATATTCTTCACATCTCTGTTCTAAGGTGCCTTCCCCAATCTGGTGTCCTACAGTTGTGTTGGGCTACAAATCTCATCATCCCAGCCAGCATCATTGTCTATTATGCTAGTTGGGAATGATAGGTGTTGTAGTCCAATACATTTTGCTTATTCTTCTATATCTCTCCTTTAAAAAAAATAGTTGTAGCAAATTTCAAATAGTTTAATTTCCAAGGAGCATTCTACCACAATTGCAGCTGGGAGCACAGCACCCGTCTGAGTACATGCACCAATATGACAAGCCAGAGAAGAATTTATAGACAATTTAGAGGTGCTTTTCTAAGCACTCACTAAACTGGTAAATTATAGGAGTATGTCAGGAAACAAAGAGATGCAAGAAACTTTATGGGGCATTACATATTTGTACAGGCCCAAAGTGGGGTATTGCTTTGCTTTTTGAAACTATAGATACCTCCCTCAATGACTATAATGTAAAAATCAGCAAGATGCAATAAATATATGTGTTTTTTAATCAATAGATGATTATATATTTCCCCACCACCAGAGTGGATGAAATCAAAGCATTGTAAATCCTTTTGAGGGGGCAGATTTCAGAGAAATTGGTGCAGTGAGTTTGTTTGTTGGCAAAGGGAGGCAGTTATGTTTAAGCATTTGTGCTTTTTAAGAGATGCCTCTCATTCCCCGTAGTTTAATGGGAAATTTCAGTGAACATTACTTTCAACAGAGCATTACTCTTAACATTGAAATTTATCTAGAATTTAGTTAGCACCTTGATAAATTCCCTATAATTTCAGGGTTAAAGAGTTATAGAATTAATGAGAAAAAAAGGTAAATTTGGGTTGGAAGCAGGAAAGAGAGATTTTGCAACAAGATTTCTGCTGCCTCTATTTCTAAGCTTTCCAGAAACTGTTGTGGGGCCAATGCAAACTTTGCCATATTCCTGCTTCATCCTTGGCATGGGCAAAACCTAACTGTAAAGCACAATCACACAACAAGGAACAGAAATACAAAGTGAGACAAACTTTATGGCCAAGATCTGATTGGCTGTAGGGATTAATATGACTGCAGGCACTATGCCAACAGGAAGAGGAGGCAGAGTTATTGAGTTAAAAGTGGCCTTGTGGGCCTTTGAGTCCAAACCCCTGCTAAATACAGGATCTCCAGCTAAAGCATCTCCAGCAGGTAGCTGTTTACCCTCTTCTTGAAGATGTCCAGACGTCCATCACCTCTTTAGGCAATTAGTTCCAGTCAAGAAGTTCCTTCTAATGCTCAATCAAAATCTATCCTCCTGTAATTGAAAACCATTTAACTTCATTTTACCTTCTGAGACAGCAAGAAACAAACCTGCCCCCTTCTGTCTGTGACAGACCTTGAGGTATTTAAAGTGTGGGACCATGTCAGCCCTCAGTCTTCTCTTTACCAAGTTGAACATGCCCAGATCCTTCAACCTCTCCTCATATGTTCTGTTCTCCATAGCTCTTATCATCTTTGTTGCCCTTCTCTGAACCTGCTCCTACTTCTTTCTCTATATCCTTCTTCAAATGAGGCATCCAGAACTGAACACTGTACTACAGATGAAGCCTCACCATGATTGCACAGAAAGTCATCACTGTCAGGAAAGAAGGGAACTTTGTTGGTTCCCAAGCTCCTCAGCAGTCAGCAGGTCCGCTTTCTTGCCCAACAAGGATAGCTTCATCTGCCTCCTCCCACTACTGCGATTATATACCTCTGCCAAAAATGCATTACTGCAATGTGATAGTCTGTTACACAAAGCATCAAGATTCTTCCCTATATGCTATGGACAGGATCCAGATTAATGCATATACAAAGAGGCTGGCAGAAATGGGCTTCCCTTCCCCCATTTCTCCATGGCAGTTTCCTCTATAGGTCCCAGACAATGCTACACTAAGGTTGAGGGGACCATAGAATCATAAAATTTTGGACTTGGATGGGACCCCAGGGACCATCTACTCCAACCTGCAGGAATATACAACTAAAACACTCCTAAGAGATGCCTGCCAAACCTCTGCTCAAGGTGAAGAGTCCACTGTCCTCCAAGGCAGCTTGATCCACTGCTGAACAGATCTTACAGGGGGAAAAAATCTTCCAAATGTTCAGGTGGAATCTCTTTTCTTGTAATTTGAATCCACTGGTTCCTGGTCTAGCCTCTGGAGCAGCAGAAAACAAGCTGGTTTCATCTTCTGTATGACAGCCCTTCAGATATTTAAGGATAGCTAGCATGTCACCTCTCAGTCTTCTCTTCTCCAAGCTAAACATACTAGCTCCCTATGTTGTTCTTCAAAGGCTTAGTTTCCAGATCTTTGATCATCTTGGTCATTCTTCTCTGGATATGTTCCAGCTTGTCAATATCCTTCTAGAACTGTGCTGCCTGGAACTGTTCACAGTATTCAAGATGTAGTCTAAAAAGTGGGCTGCTACTTCCCTTGATCTGGACATTACACTCCTGTTGATACAACCCAGAACTTCACTGGTCAGTTTTGGCCAATGCATCACACTGATGACTCATATTTAGTTTGTGGTTTCCTTAGATCTTTTTCACATGTACTGCTTTCAAGCTAGGTGTCACCATCCTGTATTTGGACATTTCATTTTTTTTCTGCCTAGATGTAATACTTTACATTATCTCTGTTGAAAGTTTTTTTAGTTTGGGCCCAGTTCTCCAATCTTTCAAAGTCATTTTAAATTCTAATCCTGTCCTCTAGGGTATTAGCTATACCCCTAATTTGGTGTCATCTGGAAATCTGATAAGCATGTCCTCTGCTCCATCATCTAAGTCATTCACAAAGATGCTAAACAATACCAGGCCCAGGACAGAACCCTGAAGCACCCCACTAGTTGCTTCTCTCGAGGATGAAGGGTTACTATCAATGAGTACTCTCTGTGTTTGGTCTGGCAGTCAATTACAAATCCACCTAACTATCATTTCCGCACTACACTGTTATAATGCTATTATTCCACTTTCAACATCTTGTGGAGTTCTGGGGTTTGTCATTTACTGAGGCTAAAGAGCTCTCTGGCTGAGAATTCTAAAGGCCCCTCCCTAAACTGCAAACTCCAGGATTCCACAGGATGTTGGAAGTAGAATAATAGCACTATGACAGTGTAGTACAGAAATGATCTGTAACACTGTCTAGCCCACAGTTCACCAGCTTGCCTGAGAGAACATCATGAGGGCTTTGTCAAAAGCCTGACTGAAATCAAGATATACTACATTCATAGCACTCCCCTAATCTACCAAGTTTGTAACTCTTTTTAGAAAGAGAAAGAGATAAATTTGAGATGACTTGTTTTTGAAGAGCCCATGCTGGCTCTTACTATCACAACATTCCTTTCCAAGTGAGCAGAGACTGATAGCAGTTATAGCAATATAACAGTTACATTTCTATACTGCTTATCAGTGCAAAGCACTCCCTAAGCGGTTTACATATATTTAGGTAATTGCCCCCAACAAGCTGGGTACTTATTTTACCGACCTATGGAAGGATGGAAGGCTGAGTTAACTTGGAGACCGGCAGGATCAAACTCACAACATTGTGGCTACAGTACTGGCATTTAACCACTGTGCCACCAGGGACTGAGTGTTTAACAATCTAGTCTGAAACCTTTCCTGGTATTGATTTCAAGCCGACTGTCCTCCTTTTCCCTTTTTGAAGAGGAGGACATTATTTGTCTTCCTCCAACCTGCTGAGACTTCCCTTGTTCGCCAAAAATTTTCAAAGATGATTGACAGTAGCTGGACTGACCCTGATGGCTGGGGACAGTTGTGATGCAGATGGAAAAGGGGATCCCTGAAAACCAAGTGAGGGCACGTGCAGTGTCTGGAGCCCTTTTGTCAGCAGGTAAAGGCCTAAATCCTATTCCTGTTGTAAACTAAATTACCTCATGGAATCAGTGGAATTTCCCTGTGTGTTCACCTACCACTCAACAATTAATTCAATGGTTCTACTCTAATTCATGTCAACCAATAGAATTTAGGTTATAAGGAAGTGCTGTATCCAGTCTGATATTCACAGAAACACAGAGGGCAATCAGATAATGATATCTTTCATTTGTAATCCTCCTGTGTTTCCGCTTCTGTTTCAGAAAACAGCCAATAGCAAGCTAAAGATGATATATGAATATTTTATTTTGACCGGTCACAGTCAATCTGAAAGCACTTCAGGAATGGAAAGTGGAGGCCTTCATTATTACCTACTTATTACTAACAACACTAATTATTTTAGTCTATAAGACAGGCACAAACAACAGCATCAAGAATACTTTTTTTTAAAGGATTCACAGAATTGGATTGAGGAAATTATTAGTCTGCACTGGAATAAGGGGAGTTTTAGGTAACACAAGCAAAACACTTAACAGCCAGGTCCACAAACTATTTAAGCATTGGTGCTCCTGTAAGACTCGGTTTGCAAAGAACAAGGGAAAACACTGAGCAGCTTCTGACATTTTACATCACCATACATGTGCATGCACATTCTGCCAAAGCATTGTAGTTAGACAGGTCTGGTAAAATCATTCCCTAACTGGAAGGTAGAAGAGTAGGGCTTTGTGTTACAGAATTATGCGTGTGCTCTCTCTCCCTTTCTCCTGCCTGGCATTTTTATTTTATGGACAGCCTAGGGGAAAATATATCAAATTAGGCTGACAAATAGAAACTGAAAAATGTGTTCAGAAGCTCCAAATCAGGTCCAGGACAAGCACTTTAGACTTCTTCAGATTGATCTGCTTCAACTCAGATTTGAAACAAGTGGATGCACATTCCTAGCAGCTTCCAAGCCAATATTAAATTAAGCTGAGGGAAGTTCTTCCATCAATAAAGATCACCAATGAACTACAAAGTTCAGTGAGTGGGGATTTGAACCCAACTTTCCAAATCGAAGCCCAGCATTTTGTGCATTCTAGCTATCCTTTAGACTGAAAAGAGTTTTCTTATAAGATTAGCACCACACATTAGTCCTTTGACTACACAGAAATAAATAAAAATTCCCTTTGAGATGTGCCATGCAACACGTCCCATCATTTTATCACCTTATTTGTCTGTCATTGTTGGGGTAGATCTAATCTTGCCATTAAAACATGTATGCAGCCTAGAATTATATTTGGATGCTGCTTTGCTTTTAGGGAGGCAGATGGCAGCAGAGGTCAGGACAGTCTACTAGCCATTACATACTAGCTTTGCATCTTCCGTGCCTCTATACCCTCTGGGGTTCAATATTACAATCTGTTTTACCTGGGGTAGCACTTGTAAGCAGCCCAGCTAAGGATTTTGATCAAATGAAAAACACAAAAGATGCTGTTCCAATATAACAAAAAATGCAAAATATTCTAACAGCTGTAATATATCAACATTTTTAAGTGGCTGGGTGCATAGGTTTAACTTGCTGTGTGCCGTAATGTATTTTCCAAGGCTGCTCTGCCTAGCAAAAGCTATGGAAACATCACCAAGAATATTTAAATCCTTAATAAATGATGTTAAAGAAAGCCAGCCCTAATGATTTCTAGGTTACAAATAGTATCATTAAAATATCATATGTGTAATTACTAAGGCATTGCTGCTGACACATAGAAAACAGTTTTGTAAAAGTAAGGTTTGTACATTTTAAAACCCCACAATATTTCAGTCTACTTTTAGCTGGATGAAATGAGTGTCTCTATGTTTGCTGCTATGAATACATACAAATGTGTCAGACCTACCTTTCACAAATGCCAGAGGAGCATTCAGCAACTATTCACAAGGTAAAATACTGACATCTTCATGTTTATGCCTCAGTCTCATTGTGGACTGACTGATGTGTATTAAGGTATTTGCTACCAGTGAAAGTTTTCTACATGCCACACATTTACATGGTGGTTCTTTTACATGTGGTATCTATAGCCATAGTGCAGAAAGCAGATGTCAGACTGTGGCAGGAATGTGTACTTTAATCAATGTCACCTATATGAATTTGTATTGTAGACATTAGTGTCCCTGTTGAGACAAGATCTCCACGATATTCTGTGTACAGACCAGAAGCTGTGGCAAAGTAGTGTAATATTTATAGTGGGCACAGATTGGGCAAGGGTGCTAACTGGCACACATTCACTGTGCGGTTTAGCAGCTAGGGGCGAAATGAGGTAGATGTGGTCCCACCAACATAGCAAACCCCCACAAAACCTGAAGGCTGCCTTGGATCCTGTATATGGAGGAAGCTGGGCTATAAATCAAATAAACAAATAAAATAAACTAGACCTTGGAAGATGGTGACCACAGCCAACTTTACAGCTAAGAGAATGAGGCCAGTGCTAGGAGATGGCACTGAGGGGCTGGAAGGCAGACTTATACGTGCCAGGCTCCTTGCCCTGAGCTAGCCACCTCTCCGTAGGAGCAGTGAGGATGCTATCCAGTCACTACTGGTGAAGCAAGATTCAAGCCGCACTCAAGATGGTTTTTTTGTTTTTTGTTTTTGTATAAGGGGCAGGGCGCCCTCTCACTCTTGGCTTCAAGGACTCGAACGTCTTGTGCTGGTCGCGATGATGAGATAAAGAGGGTGTTGGAGTTGTATATAGGCAAAGGGCAAGGTGGGAGTGGAGACAAGGGAAAGGGAGGTGGGTAAGAGGTAAAAATGAGGTAGCAACTCAGAATAAACGGTGTCATATGAAGGTCGCTTACGAAGTTTTGTGCAGACCCATCAGGCACTATGATGAGCAGTCCTGAGGCGGGGAGGGGGGGATTGAGAGCCGCCAGGGGTTGGGAGGAGGTACAATAGAGGACAGAGTAAATGGGGATAAGCTCCACTAGTGGGGAAAGCACGCTAAGCAGCGAAGGGGCAGTGCGCTCCACTTTTCGCCTGTTGCTTCCGCATCCCCCTCGTAAGCTCCCCTGTTAGACTGCCAGGTGACCCTCTCCCGTATGGGCTCCCCCGGCTGGCAGAGGTGGCCGCCGACCGACACGGCCTCTTGGAAGCAGACTGGCGGGAACTGGAGCGAGGCGGCCGGGGCGGGGAGGAGAGGCGCCTTCATCGGCGCCGCCACCCCGCCCTCGCCGCCTCCCGCCTTTTCCCAGCCCGGTTCCCGCCTCCTTTTCGTAGCTGCTGACGCGCCGCTTGCCTCCTATTAATCGTCCCCGCGAGCCGGCGAGAGCGGCAACTAATGCCAGCGACGGACTCGAGGTGGCGCGCCCGGCTCCAGTCCGCCTGCCCAGCGCTTCCAGCACCCGCTCCTTCGACCGGACGACCGCCGGGCTCTTAGCAGCGGCAGCAGCGGCAGCGGCTATAAAAGGAAAAGAAAGCGAGAGGGTCCCGCGGCTGTGCCGGGCGGAGGATGCCGGGCGGCGGCGGCGGCTGCTGCTGGCAGCGGCGGGCTGCGGGTGCCCGGGCGCTGGCGCCGCCGCCGCCGCTCTGAGCCCAGGCCGACGGGACGGAGGATGGCCCCTGCGCCAGGCTGCTCGTCGCGGGCGCTGGAGGCATGGACTCGTCGGCTGGCGGCCGGAACTCCTCCGGCCCCGCCGGCCCCAACGGCACGGTGAGCGGGAGCGGCGGCGAGGGGGCCGCCGGCGGGGCTGGCGGCGGTGAGTCGCAGGGCGGCAGCGCCATCCTCATCTCCTTCATCTACTCCGTGGTGTGCCTGGTGGGGCTGTGTGGCAACTCCATGGTCATCTACGTGATCCTGCGCTACGCCAAGATGAAGACGGCCACCAACATCTACATCCTCAACTTGGCCATCGCCGACGAGCTCCTGATGCTGAGCGTGCCCTTCCTGGTCACCTCGACGCTGCTGCGCCACTGGCCCTTCGGCTCGCTCCTCTGCCGGCTGGTGCTCAGCGTGGACGCCGTCAACATGTTCACCAGCATCTACTGCCTGACGGTGCTGAGCGTGGACCGCTACATCGCCGTGGTGCACCCCATCAAGGCGTCGCGCTACCGCCGGCCCACCGTGGCCAAGATGGTCAACCTGGCCGTCTGGGGGCTGGCCATCGTCATCATCCTGCCCATCATCATCTTCTCCCGGACCGAGGTCAACACGGACGGCACGGTGGCTTGCAACATGATGATGCCCGACCCCAAGCAGAAGTGGCTGGTGGTCTTCGTGGTCTACACCTTCCTCATGGGCTTCCTCCTGCCCGTGGTGGCCATCAGTCTCTGCTACATCCTCATCATCGCCAAGATGCGCATGGTGGCGCTCAAGGCGGGCTGGCAGCAGCGCAAGCGCTCCGAGAGGAAGATCACCCTCATGGTCATGATGGTGGTCATGGTCTTCGTCATCTGCTGGATGCCCTTCTACGTCGTGCAGCTGGTCAACCTCTTCGTGGAGCCCGACGACGCCACCATCAGCCAGCTCTCGGTCATCCTGGGCTACGCCAACAGCTGCGCCAACCCCATCCTCTACGGCTTCCTCTCGGACAACTTCAAGCGCTCCTTCCAGCGGCTCCTCTGCCTCAGCTGGATGGACAACGCGGCCGAGGAGCCCGTCGACTATTACGCCACCGCCCTCAAGAGCCGCGCCTACAGCGTCGAGGACTTTCCCCCGGACAACTTCGGCGAGTCCGGCGGCAGCGTGTACAGGAACGGGACGTGCACCTCCAGGATTACAACCCTCTGAGGAGGGGGAGGAGGGCGGAGGAGACTCTCCTGCTCGCCCCCGTGAGGAAAGGGAGACCGAAAAGGGCGGGGGGACAGAGCCCAACTCAGGGCAAGGGAGTTTGGAGGGAGAGATCGGGGAATGAGAGAGAGAGAGGGAGAGAAACAAGGAGAAAAGCGCTGGGGGAAGGAGGGCACCGGAGACTTGCCCGTGAAACGAAGGGAAAGGCTTCTTCTCTTCATCCACTTGGAGCTCCTTTGTGGACCCTCCGCGCCCCTTCCCTCCTCCTCGAAGGCACTTTGGGGACCCCTAGGCCATCAAATCGCAACTCCCTCAGCGAACCCCGGGGTACAGCGCAAATGTAGGGGCAAACTGTGTGTGTGTGTATGTGGGTCTCTACAGTGCGGATCGGTAGGGTCCCTTGGTGATTTGGGGGCTCGGTTTCATGTCGTCGTTCCCCTCCCCTGCCCGCCCTCCTGAGTTGTTCCTCATCATCCTCCCCCAGGTCGCCTCTCTCTCGCCTCGCTTCTCGGACGGCCGCCCCGGGGACCGAGCTCTCCAGAGCCGCCCTTCTTGCCCGCCGCGCCCGCAAAGGGGCGTCGGCGGTGTTGATGGTTTCGTCCTTGACGTCCCGAAAGAAATCGAAGCCAAACCGAAAACTCAATAGGTTGTCTTTATGGGCTAAATAGAAAAAAATTAAAAAGAAAGAGATGCCGCGGCTCAAAGCACAGCCCCTTTCGTTTCCAACGTCCTGCCTAGAATTACAGAGATATCTCTTTTTCCTTGTCTTTCACAGTCTCTCCTTCTCTCTCTCTCTCTCTGTGGGCTCTTTCAGCTTGGAGGTTGAAACGCACTCTTAACATGCTCAGGGGGCGCGCTCTTTAATTACTTCACGGGAGCAGGTCGTTGGCATTGAAAGCAGGCGGCGAAGCTTGCCTCGCTTTCAGATCATCCTAAGCCTTAGAGATCACGTTTGACAAAATCAACCAGCTGCGCGGCCGGCGAGCACTTTTCCCGTTTCCTCGGGAGCTGTCCCGCCGCCGCTGGGAACAAACTCCTTCCCAGGCATAGTCCTGAGGCCGCGCGAATCGAAGCAGCCCCGGGAAAATGGGAACCTAAACATCGCGTCACTTTCGTAGAAAAGCGGCCTTTCTCACACACGCACGCCCCCGATCCCACCCCGTCGTCGCCCCAATTCGAATTTTCTCCTTGGCATTCAGCAGCGGGGCTCTGGGCGAAATGGCAATCCGTTTGGCAAAGGAGAGGCGCCCGGCCTGGGAGAAAGGGAGGCGATTATGTCGTTATCTCGCGGCAACAGCAGGCTGCTGATAAGGGCGAGATAAATAGCTTTCCCCAGCCGCCACCGCCACCTTCCCCGGTGCCTGTCAAGAGCAGAGCGCTGGGCTGCCAGCGATGTTTGATCCGGGCAACCGTTCCCTCTGTAATAAAGGTGTGCAAATAAAGCAGAGGAAAGAGCGACAAGGTGATTGTCCTGGGCAGCGTGATATTTGGCAAGAGCGGAGGGAAGGGGAGGGGGCAGCTATAGGGAGAAGGAAATAAATAATTGGTGAGTCAGACCTGATAAAAAGTCTGTCTGGAAAGGATTTTTTTTAAAAACCTCCCAAACAACTTGGCTACAGTTCACACAATGGCCATTTCCGCACTATACTGTTATAGCGCTATTATTCCACTTTCAACATCCTATGGAATCCTGGGGTTTGCAGTTTAGGGAAGGGCCTTGAGGCCATTTCCACACTGTACTGTTGTTACAGCACTATTATTCCACTTTCAACATGGTATGGAATCCTGGGGTTTGCAGTTTAGGGAGGGGCCTCAAGGATTCCATAGGATGTTGAAAGTGGAATAATAGTGCTATAACAGTATAGTGCAGAAATGGCCAGTATTTGCTGGTAGTTGCCTCAACTGAATCTGGTTGTTTTCCAGGGAGCCATCCCTTATTAAATAGCTTGACCAGTGCAGCCAGTTATAATCAGAGCCTGGCAACCTTACTCTTTTTGGGAGCACGGCTCC
Source organism: Cyclura pinguis (assembly GCA_030412105.1). Classification (NCBI taxonomy): domain Eukaryota; kingdom Metazoa; phylum Chordata; class Lepidosauria; order Squamata; family Iguanidae; genus Cyclura; species Cyclura pinguis. The sequence continues at coordinate 345,800,046 of CM059599.1, forward strand.
CAGAATCCTGCCACTGGACACTGAATGGATTCTGAAGATGTAACTCTGCTAAAAGTAACTTTCAGGGGGCTGCATCTATATGCTCAATAGTGGTATGTGGTGAATTGGTGGCATACTAGAACACAGACTGGCCAATTCAGTCGGACATCTTGTCTAGCCCAGGGTTAAGTTTCCAGGTTCCAGTGGTGCCCATGCAAAACTTGTAGGGCAGCCCCTGATGTAATAAACAAGCTACAGGTGTCCTGCTCTCTTGCTTAGTCCCAGCAAGTGGCCATCAGGAGGTACATAGTTGGTAATCTTTGGATGTCTCTATGACGTGTAAATTATGTGGGAAATGCACCCAGACTTCTGGCTGCAGCCCTAATGTGTAGACTTTCTGAATCCATTCAGCTTGCCATGGTTAGTGTTTAGGGTAGAATCAGGTTGCTTCTTCCCTGTTTCACTCAGTACTAAAGAGAAGCTGAAGAACAAGGGAACTGCCAAATTGGTCAAACCAAGTGATCCCTTGTGACCAAAAGAACTGACCAAAAAACCCAGAGTAGATGCTATTTTATTTATACACACACACACACACACATACACGAATGAATTGTGCAAAAACATGGTGCTGGGGAGGGAAAAGATCAACTCCATCCCTTTATTTTTCATTGCCAAGCTACATAAATTTGTGTTTTCTCCTTCTCTGTTTTTCTGTCAGCAGGTCTCTTGAGTTGTAATACACTGTCCAATTACTTCACTCAATGTATGAGATTTCTTGGAATCCTGTTTTCAAATATAAGACCATTATGTTGTTTATTTGTTTTATGCAATATATTGTTGTTTCTGTGCTGTAAAAACTTTTTATCTTTGAAACTGTTCTCTTTTGAAGCAGTTTGTGATGTATATCAAGTTTGGGTAGTTATTCAAATGTTGAATAACTGCAAAGATTGAATGAAAGATAATTTACAGGCGGCATTTGTCCAAGGTACTTTCACAGAGGGTAAGTAAAAAGCTTGTAGCTTTGAGAAAGTCCTTTTTCATTCCTTTTGTTTCCTGTCTTTTAAAATGATTCTTGTACATGTTTGTAAAAACAGCAAAGTATTGTTTTATAAATGACAATGGCTAAAGTGCAAATCTCAAATTATTATGTAACCATACATACACAATCTGATAAAACAATCTATTCTATCTTTTGTTTTTAACCAAGTCTACAGTATGAATGCAAAACAGAAGCCAGTACATTCCAACTATGTACTCCAAATCTGCCCCCGATAAATACAGTTTCTGGATTATCAGAGTTACTATAAAGAATTGAATTAGAGAAATAAATATACCAAATTGCTCAAAAGTATGATTAAAAATTATTTTGGAACAAGTGATTTGAAGATTGAAACCATAATTATTCTTCCTCTCCCCCCAAAATAGTTTTCTCTCATACTACAATGGTGTTAAATTACACATTTCAGGTGTAAAGGAAAATGGGAAGAAATGCAGTTTAACACTGCTTCTTATTCACTTTTTCTACTCTGTCCATTCTATATTCTTACCAACATTATTACAAAAATTCTGGGTTAAAATCTTTGGTAGAATGGAACAATATATGCGTTTCTTGCAATTTTTATTAGCAGTATAACACCATTTACATACATGGTGCTTTATAGTTTGTGTGTGCGCACGCATGTGTTCTTATGCACACACATGCACAAGCACATATGCATAGAAGAAAGGAATAGATTCTTGCCTCTAATAGCTTAACTTTGATTGGATTATGTCTTTACATGTTGTCTGATTTACTGCAGTGGAAAAGACTTGTAGCTAATCCTATGCATTTTTTACTTGGAACTAAGACATATGTTGTTCAGGTGCTTACTCCCATCCAAGTGCCATAGGTCTGAATTTTTCCAAGCAAAATCTATAGGATTTCACTCTGACTGAATTGTATTTACTGTTTGGTCAGTGAGAGGTAAAGGGAGGAGAAAGACAAAACAAAGAGGGCCAAGGAATCCATGTGTGCACATGTAGCTACATCTGTTTTGGCTTTGGCTTACTCGGGGATTTCAACCTATAAGCTGGGCACCATTTGGACAAACTCTCATCATACTGTTCTGTACAATTGTCCCACCCCATGGGTAAAAAGCAATGTGGAAAAAAAAGCTTGTAATGATGTCAGTGGAACTAAATGCAAAAACTTTAGTTTACTTTAGGTTGCAATCTTGTATCTAATTATTCAGAAGCAAGTCCCATTGAGTTTAATAGGGCCTATTCACAGTTAAGCGCATATAAGATAGTAGCCTTGGAGGACTAGATCCTTTTATTACGACAGTCACCAACATGGAAGTTACTGAATCGTGCCTATGGTCTATATTTCACTTCTGTCACTATTTTGCTGATTATTCATTTGCAGTTATTCTCTTATATTAACTTGATTGCTCATTGTACCTTCCCACTCTCCAGATTCCACTTCAATGTCTTTTATAACATGCCTCTAAAATTAAAAGAATTGTCAAATTGTTCAGAACAGACAGAAACCCCATTGGGCTAATTTTTAATTAAGCTTTTTTTAAAAAAAATTAAGAGTGCCATTTCAAATTTGGATCACTATTTCCTTAGGAGTGTATCAATCTAATGCTCTTATGCTGTCATTTTTCCTCAGCAATACTGTAATTCAGTGTTAGCTTAATAAACGGATGTACTAATCAGGACTCTGCAATCCATTTTTCACTGTTTCTGTGCAATCACTTGGATGGTTTGATCTTTAAAAGGTACTGAAAAAGCATATAATCACACAAAGAACTGAGATTTGCTCAGAAGCAAACCAAAGCTTTGCTTGTTTGTTCTTTCCCCATCTCACAAAGGCAATTTAGAGGGTTCTGTACTCCATACTAGACTAAGCCAGTATATATACAAATTTAGCCAATCTGACCAACCTTTCAGTGTGAGAGCCTAGAGACAAGAATTAATATAGAGACTGAGCTGACAGTATTAAACTGAAAGATGGCTCTGGTTGCACTTGAAAATAATCCTCTATGAACTCTAATGAAAGTGTCAATAAGCCTTACATTTGGCAATTTGAGGAGAAGCCAGTACAATTTAATACTGAAATGTTTGCAAAAGCCTCAGAGGGGCTGTGCCCTCTCTGGTGCAGCCCAACAGGAAAGCACTAAAGTTCATGGAGACACATGATGGATTTCACAGAAGATGGCACTCTTATCCTTGAAAGCAGTCAGCTTTTTAACAAACCAAAGCCCTCTTGGCTGCCTTTTCATGACATTTTAAGCTTGTTTGTGGAAATCAATGCCTTGAAAAGGCATTTATAAGCATGGTGAAAATAACCACACAGGTTGCTAAGACTGGGGAGGGGAATCATGAAAATCCTTGCTCTGCAACATGCAGTGTTGTACCCTGAGCATGGAATTAAACTGCCAACTTAGAAACTATCTAAATAGTGTCACCCATGCAATTTCAGATTGATCTAGCATTGAATATCCAAAAATCTGAAGGTACTATATTTTACCTTGGCTGGTGCAGGGAGACTAATTATAGAAAAAGTGACCAAAATGACTTATTGTCTGAAGATGAAAGAATTGCCGAGGTTATCATCATGTGCGTATGCTTCAGTTAAAATTCTACTGTTGAACTCCGTTTAGTCAGTATAATACCAGTGGACATTTCATAAATGCTAGCAGGCTTTAGTGATACGCACAAAGTGTTAAATCAGATACAAGCTCTAAATAAGACTTGCTGTGCCAGCAAAAAGATTGCTTAGCTTATAGTTTACCAGCTGCTGCACCAGCACAATATCACAGAATATTACATTGGCCCTTCATGCCAAAACACCATTATCTTGGGATTTTAAATACGGAATGTTGTGTTGAACTATGCTGCAGCATTTTCCTAGCGAAAAAAAACATGTCTCTGTTGGGTCTTTTTTCCCTCAAGATAAAGCACTTCTGATTACATTATGATATGATGCTAGTTTTGCTGAAAACCTCTAGATTCCAACAAAACGTGATGAGATGTATTCATGAACAAGGTCATTGTGTTGTTTTTGGCATTTGGTCTTCAAACATGGCAAGCTGTTTATGTGAAGCAAAGAGCAAAGTTTCCAGTCATGTGTACACAAAAGAGTATATGCACATGCTATTTGGATACGTGAAGATTCAGAGGTTATACTGAAAGCTTGTGGGGTAAAGCCAGTGGATGTAAACAGATGTTATCCCAATCCCCTTCCATTTCATGTATACCAGTATGGGCAACACATGGCTAGTAGGCCACATGTAAGCTCCCTGGTGTCCATTTTTGCTTACCCTGATATTGTCACAATCAGTAAAAACACACAATCAAAATGCAGTGTTGCTGCAAAAGCCATCTTCCCAATCTTCCCTTCTAGAAGATAAGGCAGAACTCTACTCCTGCAATAGTAGAAACCTTGGTGTTAGCCACCAAATTGCAGCAGGAGCAGAATGGTTCCCAACAACTTGGTGCCAGTGATGGTGTGAGCACTGAACACTCTAGCACTGTGAAGTTGGCTATGCCTGGTGTACATAATTACAACCACTGCAGAACCCAAAAGTGAGAGGTGAAGGGATATCCAGGATTTGAGTACCATGAAATGAATGTTTACTGAAGTCCAACTTAGACCATGTGCTTTGACTTCTCCAGTTACGCATTACTGTGAAATAGAATTTTCATATGTTAAGACCTAAAAATCTTACATTGGTAGATTTCTTAAAGACAGGACATTTCGCATATTTCTTAAATTTTGTAGTGTCGTTGCTCCCACTTTGGGAAGATATAATTTTTAAAACATCTCAGCTAACCTCAAAGCTTTTAATGCAAATATACAGTAAGCTGCCCTCAATTTTGTTCCAGAATGGAATCATATATTCCCATTTCTGCACATTCCGATTCAAAACCTAGTCCTTGCAGAGACAGAAGCACTTTGAGAAATGCCAGCAAGGTCTGACTGCTTTATTTCATTTGGCTGAAAAAAAGTAAGATTCAGAATAAAGATTTCCATTATTTTAAAAAAAACTATAGAGAAGAAACAAAGCAATAATAGATGCATAAAATAAATTTCATTCTCAACAAAGAATTGCTCTGCACTTGGCTTCTGCAATTGTTAGTCCGTAGAACTTTATCAGTCTCCAGGGGCAGCAGCTGAGAAAATGAATCACAAATCTATGGAGGCAAATAAAATACTTTCTTTGCATTATGCATTATGCATTGTAGATTTCTCTCGCATAAACTCCCACTGGACCAATAGCTGGGAACCTGAGCCTATACAAAAAAGCCCAAACAAACCCACGTTCAACAATTAAATTTCACACACGTACACACTCACAATCACACTTGAAATCTATTGGAGGCCATATTGCAAAAATAAGGGATAGTCAAGAACCATGGTGTAAGAAATAAAAGAGTCTGAACCTAGTGCCTTAGAAATTATTGCATTTTAGATGTTTGCCATTTTATAACTTTTGTTACTTGAATAACAGGTGTTTAGGCTGCCACCTATCCCCTCTGAAATGCTTTTGTATTGCAACTCCTCTGCCTCAAACATGGAATCTCATTAGTGTGTGTATGTTTCAGCCAAGAAAGAAAAATGGCTTAGGATGAATTAATAGGTACACAGGCCTTTATAATTAGTGGTCCCTTCTTTGCTCTTCAGAGCCTGAAATACTTTTTTCTGCCCAGAGAGGAAGGTAAAGAGTATATAGGGTATTGCCTTATACCAAGTCCGTCTGGTCCAGTATTGTCAGTTCTCACTAATAGTGACTATCAGGGACAATACTGTCCTAGTTCCACTTAGAGATCCTTGGCATTCTCTGGTGATTTTTCATCCAAGTACCAACCAAGCATGACACCCCTTGGTTTCCAAAATCAGTCACAAGCAGGTGTGTTCAAGGTGGTACAGCCAGCCTGCTACTTGCTACCATTAATAAACTATCACTCTTTCCTTAGTTTTGTCTTAAAGAATACTGGGGAGTTTGTGGGGATGAGGGGCCGTGTTACACAAACTGAGGGCCTGTAGTTGTTTATTTCTTTCCACTCTACATGGAAGTGATCAGGTTGAACTGGGCTTTGATGTGGATGTGCTCAGATAGGCCATAGAATTAAGGAAGATTAAGAAGCCTATTTGGCTGGCAAGTTCCTCAGATGAAAGATAGATGGAAGTTCAATTAGTCAGGGGATATAAGATGCTTTGATGTTTCAATGGTAGTTACTGCTCAAGAGGTGGTTGCTTTGAAGGAGGTATACTTAGTTTTTAGTCACTGCCGTGATGATAATTCCATATAATTTATGATACAGATAGGCAAGCCTTTTCCCAAAGATCACAGGGCAGCCTATTATCTCCAGAATACCCTCTTAAGGTAGATTTGGTTGGGAAACAAAGTCTATTCAAGTGTTTGACCATGGCTGCATTTATAGAAGGCATGAATCACATGCCATGTATGAGGCATGAAGCATGTGGATCTATCCCCTTTCAGTGCACCCGCACTTACTGTCCGTTCCGTTTACTCCCATCCTTCTCCCATTCTGTTGAAGGCACTTAGGCACTTACAATGTCATTTGAGACATTCATGCTGACTGAATAAAAGGATGAGAAGAGTTTAGTGAATGCAGGGATGCTAGAGGCAAGGTCAACATTCAGGATCTACACCCCCTACACAGATTGAGCCATTTATGGTGGGCTGAACACCTGAAGAGAGCTTCGGTGACCAATGCAAGGACCATCATTGTTCTGAATCGGAATCCAAATCCTTACTTTGCTCACAATATAAACAGTACAGCACACATTGGTTGTCAAATAAGACTGTGTGATATGTTTGAGGCTTTGTTTTTAAGAGTAAATTGCTTTCTCAAACAGAGATAGGAGAGAGGCACAATATATGCTTTTCTGATCCAGTAAACGTTCACAGTTTCAACCAAGTTGACAACAGTCCTGGTAATCTGAGTCACTGAAAAGAAAATACCTTGTTCTAGATTCTAGTTGCCTTGTTTTCAGAATGATGTTAGAATACTACCCCGGTTAAAACTCTGATTCTCTTCAGAGAGCAGTCTGAACTCTTAAAGAGTATAAAAACATAAGAACTTTGATGGGTCAAACTAAAGACCTATCCAGTCAGCAGCCAGTCAGCTGTTTACAAGGAAGACACTAGCAGGGTACCATCTTTTCCTTGTGTTCTCCCTCATGAATTTGTCTAATCTTCTTACAAGAACACAAACTGTATTTCTATCTGCTTAGCGTTGGTAAGAAATGGTGATTTCAATCAAAAATAGCCAAAATAAATCTAGTACTTGTCCACATAGGAAAAAAAATTAGTTATTTGAAATGTCCCCACCTCCAAATTTTTTCCCCACATAGGTACAACCTGAATACACAAAATGGAAACCTCCTCTATAGAATATCTTTCTGTCTGCAATGCCATGTGTAGGTATGATCTATGGACACTTCAAACTGGAAATGTATGGTCATACTGGCTAGTGAAAACAAAGTTGCAGAGATTTCTAACAGAGTGTCCTGAACACTCCTGCTTTGTCAGGAACTGAATTCACACACACAAATATAACAGTGCATATACACTATTTATTAGGAGCATGAAACATAGTACAGGACTTCAGTCAGCGAACTGGAGGCAATTAGCAAAATTCAAAACGTTAAAGGCAAAGAGTTTCTCATTCCACAAGCAAGAGACCTTGGAGTTCTAGTTTAGCCTGGCAGTGCTCATCACTACATTCCTAGCTTTGTTTATCTAACGGTCTCTGGTACTCATACTTTATTACAAGCAAGCTGCTACTTAACTCCTACTACATGTCCCATAACTAAAATATGGAGGGCTACCTGACATCCTGCCCGTCCCGAAAAAAAAATTGAATCAACATATAGCACATCAGTGATGAAGAGGGAAAAGGGAAAGGTTGGGGGGAGTGGAAAAGAAAGGGGAAGAGGGGAAACAACAGTTAAAATGCAAACGGAAATGCAGTAGTTAAACATGGAGTGTTGACACTCGCGATGCAGGAACAGCCGGTTGAGTAGGTGGGTTAATCTCCAAAGAAGAATTTGAAGGAGCTGGTTTCAGTAAGCTGGAATGTAAAACAGGGTGAACAAGTTTGTAAGTATCAGGCAAAGAAAGTTGGAAGGTGCCATCATTAATGGCACGTTTGATTGGGAAAGGACCAAGGTATTTGGGGGAGAGGTTTTTGGAGGGGGCATTGGAGGAAATGTTTTTGGAAGAGAGGTAGACAAGATCTCCAGGTTGGTATGTAGGATTGGGTTGCCATTTTTTGATCAGCAAAGCGTTTGTGAGAAGCTTTAGAAGCTTCAAGAGAGGAACATACAGAGTCCCAAGTAGAAGAAATTTTTGTAATTGAAGAGGTGAATGAGTCAGGTTGAGTCGTAGAGAAGGTGGTGGGGAGCAAAGGAAAGGATTATGGGGTGCTGCCAAGGACAACTTCAAATGGAGTTTTGCCAGTGGAGGAGTGTAGAGCAGAGTTGTAAGCAAATTTGGCAAAGGGGAGGAGGAGTGCCCAATTATTTTGGTTGGAATTGATGAAGCATCATAAGTATTGTTCTAGGGTTTGATTTGTGCGTTCAGTTTCTCCATCAGTTTGTGGTTGATAGCAGCTGCTGAGTTTTTGGGAAATGCTGGGAAATTTATGCAGTGAAGTCCAGAATTTGGTAGTGAAGATAGGTTCTCTGTCAGAAATGATTGTGGAAGAAAGTCCATGGAGTTTCCAGATGTTACTGATGAAGAGGTCGGCTAGTTTTTCAGAGATGGGCACTTTTTTCAGTGGGATGAAATGAGAGTGCTTGGAGAAATGATCGGTGACAACCCAAATGGTATGAAATCCACGTGAGTTGGGCAGACCAACAATGAAGTCCCATGAAATAATGTCCCAAGGTGAGGATGGAGCAGGAAGTGGTTGGAGAAACCCCTGTGGCTTAGATGAAGAGGATTTGCAGGTGTTGCAAATGGTGCAGTTTTTAATATATACTTGGACTTGTTTTGTAAGACCTGGCCAGTGGAAAAGTTTTCTGATGGAATGTAGCATTTTAAGAAAGCCAAAGTGTCCAGCAGTTTTGGAATCATGGTATCTCTTTAAAATTTCAATTCAGCAAGCTGGTGGTATGTAGATTTTAGTTCCGATGAAAACCAGATCTTTAACCCAGGTGATTGAGTCTTTGTGTGTTTGTAGCCAAGTGTCTGTCTGGTAGGCAGTCTTTAGAGAGTGCTGGAAGGCAGAATCAAGTAGCATTGAGGCTGATTCTTGGGTTCTCTATTGTGCAGGGGTAGTGACTAGTAATCCAAAATTGTTTGGGGAGAAGAGAGGTTTTTCCTTGGTTGGAGAAGAAAAGGAGGGAAGTCTGTGGCAGGGTAGTCTTGAGAGTGGATCTACCAAAGTGTTACTTTTTCCAGGTTTGAAAACAATTTTGAATCTAAATCGCTGGAAAAATTCAGCCCAGCGTGCTTGTTTAGGGGTCAGTTTTTTGGAGGTTCTTAGTGTTTCAGGATTGTAGTGGTCAGTCCAGACTTGAAATGGAAGCTTAGAACCTTCAAGGAGGTGTTGCCATGAGGTGAGCACCAAACGGATGGCCACGTGGCTTCCTTTTCCCAAATCGGCCAGTTGCATTGTGTGGCAGAGAATTTTTTGGAGATGAAGGCGCATGGTTTTAGGTGGTTGTCTGTGTCGTCTTGAAGAAGAACAGCTGCCATGGTAAAGTCAGAGGCATCAGTTAGAATTATAAATTCTTTGCCAGTATCAGGGAATAAGAGAAGCAGTTCAGAAGTAAATTTTAGTTTGAGGCTTTTGAATGCTGTTTGGCATTTTTCAGTCCAGAGGATGCAGTTGCATCGGTTAATTTTGTTATTGGTTGTTTTCTTCAAGAGGTCGGTAAGAGGGAGAGCAATTGTGGCAAATTCCTCTATGAAGTTACGATAGAAATTTGCAAAGCCAAGGAATTGCTGGAGTTGCTTTCTAGTTTCGGGGGTAGGCCAGTTTAAAATGGTGTCAATTTTGGTGGGGTCCATGTTTAGGGTATTCTGACAAATACGGTACCCTAAGTAGTCAAAAGTTTGAGCGTGAAATTTGCATTTTGAGAGCTTAACAACAAGTTCGTTGTCTATGAGTCTTTGCAATACAGTACGTACGACTTCAGTGTGTTGTTCAAGGGTTTCCAAGTAGATCAAAATGTCATCTAGGTAAACAACAACACCTTCATAGAGGAGATCTTGTAATACAGAATTGAGAAACATTTGGAAAGCTGCAGGACCAGCTTGTAATCCAAAATGGAGAACAGTCCATTGGTAGTTTCCCGGGGAGTTGAGAAAGTAGTCAACCACTCACTTTCGGGGTCCATGCGTATTCTGTGGAAAGCCTCCTTGAGGTCTAATTTGGTAAAGAATTTGCCTTTAATGAATTGATTTAGGATATCCTTTGTTAAAGGAATCGGGTACATATTAGGCAGTACTGCCTGATTAATTAAATTATAGTTCACGATGAGCCTCAGTTCTCCTCCATCCTTTTTATTGCAGAAAAATATTGGACTGGCAGTGGGAGCAGATGAGGGTTTAATAAATCCAAGTTGTAAGTTTTTGTTCAGGAATCTTTTTAGAGCCTCTAGCTCTTGGTTGTTCATTGGGTATATCTTGGGTTTGGGAATTTTAGCTCCATCTATCAATTTGAGTTTGCAATCAAAGTCTCTGTGTAGGGGCAGTTTGTCTGCTTCCTGGTCTTGAAAAGCTTTCTGCAGGTCTCGGTATTCTAACAGGATTTCCTGCAGCTCCTCAGGACTCAAAGTGAGTTCCGAGTCAGGGGGGTTTGGTACGGGCACTAGATTTACATCGTGGTTATGCTTGAGTAAGCCTTGTGTCCAGTCAATTTGGGGTTTGTGATTTTTTAGCCAGTCGTACCTAAGAACTACTTGAAACCCGATTTTGGTGGGCACTAGAAAATGTAATTGCCCCTGAAAGTTTCCCACTTGAACAGGGATAGGTTTGATGCTTTCCCGTACAGGGCCTCCTGCCACGGGCGAGCCGCCCATTTGAGATAATTTGATGGCCTTTTTTAGGGGTTCAAACTTTACTGCAAGTTCTTTTGCCACAGCAGGTTTCAATAAACTAGTTGTGCAGCCTGTGTCAACTAAGGCCCTGTACATTCATAATTTCCCATCGTTTCCTTGTAAGGTTACTGTAACATATACATGACGAGTTTTGGTTATACTTACATCTGTGGACTTGTTGGGGTCCCAATCATTGCTATGCAAGTTGGACGTAGTCAGTGGGCTGTCCTCACCATCACAAGTTCCAGCAGCGGTTCCGCCAGCAGGATGTTTGGTTGTCTGCTTTGGGGTGTCAGCTTTGCAGGATACAGGTTGGGTGGGGGGAGTGCCCGACTTTTCTTCAGTGGGTTTCTTCGATCCCTGGCATTCACTGGCGATGTGGCCTTTTTTCCCACATTGGAAACAAGTGCCTTCTTTGAGTGGTTTTTTCTTTTCCTCACTGCTCAGGAAAGTGGTTTTTCAGAGTCCCGGGGTTCGGTGACCACTTTCTTGTGCTTTTCTTTGCCGGGCAAGCTGGACACTCTCCATGATGCTTTCCACTTCTCTGGCTAGTTTCATCCATCCCAGGAGACTAGCAGGATCCCCTTGGGTCAGGCAGCGATCTAAGATGGTGGGGTTTAATCCGTCTTGGAAAAATTGCTTGAGGATGTCATCTTTCCATTCTGGAACCTTAGTGGCTAACTTTCTGAATTCTCAGGCATATTCGCCAACGGTTCCTTTTCCTTGGCGCAGTTTCCTCAGTTGGTATCTGGCTTGTTCTTGAAAGAAAGGATCCTCAAACCTTTCTCTAAATCGATGCATGAACAGCAGCAGGTTGGCTGTTTCTGCAGCTCGTGAGTTGAACAGGCTGGTGACCCACTCCGATGCTTCTCCTTTGAGGTGCTGGCTCGGGTATCTGACTCTGGCGGCATCATCAGGGAAACTGTTCCCGTAGTCAATCATATAATTAGAGGCCATGTTGAGAAAGTATGTCAGGGTGGCTCCATCACCATCGTAAGTGGTCTTCAACTCTCAAAAAGTCCGGGGCCCCACTTGTGGTGCCAGTATCCCAGGCGGTGCAGGTGCAGCAACCACCGGAGCAGCTGCCGCTGCTGAAAGCTGGGGTGATGCTCATCCAACCTGAGGCACCAGGAGTCTCCAGTCGTGCAACTGAGCTCTCAGTTTAGAAATTTCTTCTCACTGCTTTTTCACTTCTTCTTCTCTGGCTAGAAGTTGTTCCATTAAGCTGGTCTCGACAATAGATGTGTCCCATCTTGTAGCCCGGTGACGTTGGTGCTGAGCAGTTTCTGGTCTCTCTCCCCAGACCCAGGTTTGGCCTCTGGTCAGGGTGGATGGAGAAATCAAAGGTCGTGTCTTGGGTCTCACATCAGGGGCCCGGCTGGGGACTGTCTTGTCTCTTTCGGCGATTCCCTCGCCTGGAGCTTCGACGACTCCACCGGATGCTCCCTTTTCTTCAGACTCTTCTTCAGTTATTTGATACATATTGTTAATATTTTGTGCGACAGTTCACTCACTCTGTCAGGAACTGAATTCACACACACAAATATAACAGTGCATATACGCTATTTATTAGGAGCATGATACATAGTACAGGACTTCAGTGAGCGAACTGGAGGCAATTAGCAAAATTCAAAACATTAAAGGCAAAGAGTTTCTCATCTCACAAGCAAGAGACCTTGGAGTTCTGGTTTAGCCTGGCAGCGCTAATCACTACATATGGTCTCTGGTTCTCATACCTTGTTACAAGCAAGCTGCTACTTAACTCCTACTACATGTCCCATAACTAAAATATGGAGGGCTACCCGACACTCTTCAGTGTTAAAACTTCAGTTTGCTCTTCAGTGTTAAAACTATACAACTTTTGCCCAGAAGTAAGACCTACTGTTTACAAAAGCATTGTTTGTATGAACTTAACTGCAGCTGAATTTTTGAAAAGCATTCTTATTTTTTTTAAAAAAGATGTGAACAACGGATTTTTTCTAGTCTTTCTGGTTTTAAAAATAGCAATTAAATTATTGATGAGAAGGCTTCTCACAAAGGAACAAAAAAGGGAAGGAGAAAAAAGAAGCTGGTTGTATACCTCTGCTTCCTTAGAACAGAGGGAATGGAGGATGTTTGCAATATAACTGAGAACATTTTAAAGAAAGGAAATTATTTTTTAAAAGGAGATAATTTTTACCACACATTTTTTTCTGTTCTGTGTCACTTTTTGGGAAGAGGCACTGGTCCAGGGAGACAAACACAAACATTGAGTCTTACACCTGACTGTCATTTCACCATTTTGATGAATCAAAATAACCTACTTTGAATAAAGAAAACAGGCATCAACATTATTTTTGTCAATTTAAACCAGTTCTATTATTCTTGATCCATCTGGGAGAATTTTATAGGATGTTGCAGGCCCTGAAGCCTGGACACAGATGACAAATAGCTTATTTTATCCCAGGTTATCAGTAGTGAGGAGGATGAAGGAAAAAGTCTAACACAAAAAAAGTGAAATGACTGCTCTGGTTTAAAAATTAAATAGTTCAAATTAGATGTGATGTTAGATATACTAGTACTCTTTGGCAGAGAATCTAAAGTCCCCACCAAACTACATATCCCAGAATTCTGTAGGACAGAACCATGACAATTAAAATGGCATCAAGCTGTTCTAATTGTGTGGTACAGATACACTTTAAAAAGTAACCACAGTTGCAGCATGTGGGGGGAGTTTTAGATTGGAGCCACATGTCCTTCTCCAGACATGTGTGCCAGCTTATGCATGTTCTGAGGTACATATATATAAAGCACTATTTAATCTTAGCAGTAGTGTGATTGTTCTACTTTTCAGCAGGTTTTTAGTTAACACACATCAGATTCAACAATAGAGATGACAATTACTCTTTGGCAAATAGCTTATTTGCAAAAGGCATCCAGCTACAAAATCTCATGAATCCTAACAAGAAATGAATTTGCACAGGGATGATGGACACTCCTAGGCATAACAGAAATATAAAACAGAATATCAAATAAATAAAACGTAAATGCAACCACCTGGCTTAATCGGCATCTTTTAGTGTACAAAATCTATGAGATCTAAAGAGACAGGCCACAGTTGTGTGCAAGGACTTGCCCTAAATGGTTAGAGCTATGATTATTTGGATGCTTCTGGGGTAGAAATTGCAGTTCAAGGGTTTCTGGAAGAAAGAGAGGAGTAGAGAATATAATTAGAAAAGCTAAGGAAGGGAAGAGTTCTGGAAGGGTTTGTCTGTGGGCATAGAGAAAGCACAATGGCTGTTATGTGTCCCTGTAATATCTTACCATGTTAAAGGGGTGGAGCAGTTGGGAAGGCTAACTGCAAACACAAATGTATGTAAAAATCCTATATTAAAGATCTGCCAGTGTACCTATATTATGCTTCTACACTGAGCACAACAGAGCTTGATGATGCTACAGCATGTTCCCCTGGAGAATTAGTGACCAGCGGAGGGCAGAGGGCACCCAGACAGCAAATTGGCTGCAGTTGTACAGCCAAAGAAAAGAATGTCCATATCCCACTCAGATCTCCAGTGAGTACAGTGGATGTACTTTAGCACAGTGCTCCTTAGGCTATCTGATACAGGAGACTGGCAATTATTTTAGGGAAAGCCCAATGTCACATTGGTGCTCACTGCTTCTATCTATCTATCTACCTATCTATCTATCATCTATCTGCACAGATATACCTATATATGTGTGTGTGTATATATAATATTTTTGACAAAATAACAAACTCCAACTAATGTTTTTAACATAAACATAAACTAAAAGACCATACTAAAACAATAAAACTAAAATAAACCTAAACACTAATTCATTAGAACACTAACTTACTAAGCACTAGCGTGCTAAAACACAAAGGACTCTAACCCCCTGGCCAAATTGTACTAAGAGGATATTTAAAAAAAAAAGTCATTCTACCATTACAGATCCATCTAAACATACTACTAAATCAGGATATTCACAAATTATTCCATTGTTTGATTTCTTATTGTTCCATAAGCATTTCCCGATCTTTCATTCCAATTGCTTCTTTCTTTCCAGGTCATTCTTCAGAGACAGCTCACAAGTGGCACTGGTCCATGGATCCACTAGTAGCACTACTCTAGTATCAGCTGGAAGTCTGGAAGAGTGACAGCTGTTTCTTTCTTCCAGCTGCACAACTGCCCCTACTCATTCCTGGCCACCAATTGCTCATTGAGGCATGTCCCAATGCTGTGAAGCTGTTAGTTGCACTGGCCAGGGAGGTGCTGTATACCTCCTTCTGCAATGTCCCCAGAAGTACCTCTGCTAGTGTAATCTCCAGTTATGCTAGTTTATGCTACAGGATTTGAGCCATATATTTTCTAGCTCCTCTAGCACCTTCATAATGTGTTCTTATTCCATCTCTTTGTTGTGGCAAATCCCATCCCACCAAACTCCTGTAGAAGCATTTGACAGGATAGGAAAGCCAGCACCAGTGTTTAAGGAACAAAGACAGAATCCCAGATGGAAGACTAGATGCAATTCTGGGACACCAGGAAGTGGTTGTATTGCTAACTAAAATCAGTTCAAAACCAGGGGAAAATATCTCTGTATACATGAACAGAATCAGAAGCAGGAGCCAAGCAGCCAGCTATACATGGTCTTCAAAGGAGAGCTAGCAATGTTTTCTGGCACTTCTCTAGGTTCATTGGTGAGTTATCTCAGTAAAGATATTTCAAAGTGATGACAGAGAAGCAGTTTGTGATTGGGAGCAGGAGTGCTGTATCCAAAGAGAACAAGAGAACACAGAGATGAACTAGTACATACTTTGGTGTACTTTCACTAGAACCGTCAACTTCCCAGGCACTCCCAAGCTGCTATTTGCAGAAAGCAAACAAAAAACTATCAAGTATCACACAGTATCTTCCAGCATTAAGCTCAGCGGCCAGTCAACATGAAAGCACAGAGGAGACAGGGATTCACTGTTCCCTTTAAAAAGCACCTCTAAAGTATAATTTACATATTAGGAGTCTAAATCTACTAGGAGCCTGATGTAATAAATTCCAGTAGTCACCATGGCACTTAGAATAAATATTCTCTATTTGAAACACTCCAGTGAGGGTTACATGATGCCAGTAACATAAGCTGCACAGCACATTTGTATACATTTGAAATACTCACATTTTCTTTTTCCCATAGCATGCATTTCATATAATTAGCATGATACTGAAATGTAATTACCTTGATCTTGAAAATCTTCATTTTAGGCATAAGGATTGAATTACTGTTACTAATTAAGCTAAAGGCATATCTAGAAGGACATGTTTCATTCATAGTATCACTATAAGTCAATCTGAGAGGAAATAACAATAAATACCTGGAAGGACTTGTAGAGGAGGACAGAAAATGGGACAGGGGATTGCCTTCCCACAATAATTTAAATAAAATCCATAGGGGAAAAAAATTGAAATTTGGGGCAGGGTAATTGAGGTAGAAAACTCCTATGAAAAGATTTCTTTTTTAAAATGATAGAATGTTTTTTAAAAGCAAAGTTTTAAAATCAAGTTTTTGATGCCTTCAGTCACATAAAATACGTTACAATTATGATGAAATAACTATGGCTTATTCTGCAGTATACTATTCTAGTGCTATTATTCTACTTTCAACATCTGATGGAATCCTGGGGTTTGCAGTTTAGGGAGGAGCCTTTGAAGCCCCTCCCTAAACTGCAAACCCCAGGATTCCATCAGATGTTGAAAGTAGAATAATAGCACTATAACAGTCTGGTGCAGAAATGGCCTATGTTAACACATTGAGAAGTGTTAAGGAATTACAATCCAGCATGTGTGTGTGTGTGATTTCAACTCGTCTGTTAACTTATGGTGACCCCATGAATTTCATAGGATTTTTATAGGGAAGAAATACTGAGAGGTGGCTTTGCCGGTTCCTTCCTCAGAAATATAGCCAGCATCTGGTATTCGTTGGTAGTCTCTCATCCAAGGACTAACCAGGACTGACGCAGCTTAACTTCCATGATACGATGGGATCTAGCACATACAACTTGAAAATTTCTTCACAAGCTCCAGTTTGTCCATTTTCTACAGAAATGTGTAGAAGAATATCGTGACACAGTTAATCCTCTTTATGTTTTATTACAGAAACAAGTACAAATATCTTTGAAGCCTCCTATTCAACGACCACCTATCCTGAAATATTTGCCTTAAAGAAAACAGGAATAGCAGAAAGTAACATTGGCCAATTGAAGCATTCCTTTCTGCTGTAATGATCCTGAGATTATATTAGTGTGCCTATTTCATATAAAAATTATTTGTTACTTATGCATGTATTCCTGGCATATTCTCATACCACCCAGTTTAGTTCTTCACAAACGCAAACTGTTATTATGTATTCCTGGGTTAGAATATATTTTAATGAAATGAAAAATGCATCCTGGTTTTAATCAGGGAGCCAATTAAGAGTCAAAGAGAACTTACAGAGGGCAAGGTTGATAAAGTAAAAGCCTTACGAGGATTGTTCCATTGTACGTAACAGAATAGCCTGCCAGATCAAAAAAGAAAATTCAGAACACATTGATCTCTTTGGAGCAAAACAAATCAATAGTACAGTTAAATGCTAACTTCTTCCTATTACCTTGGCAGCTTTAGTTTGCATATTATCTGACAGAAACTGCTGGGAGATCAAAAATACTGTTTAGAACCAAGCTCTATATGTTGTCAAATAAAAAAAGCAAGAGTTCTTAGGAAAGTTGGAGATTCACTTTGTGCTGATGAAAGAAGCTCATCAGCGAGTCTTGACAGAAGCCAACTCCACCTTCCTGAAGTGGCCCTCGCTGACCACTCAGATGGTGGAGAAATTCTCTACAGTAGAATTTTGAGTGGCATGGAGGACTAGAGGAGAAGGAGAGGAAAATGACCCATTGTGGGCGTATAGATCTATGTAGGGAAAAGGAAATAATGTCCTCTGAGATCCATTGACGGGCTTTTTTGCAAACATCAAACTGGAATCTGCCTTTTGTTTAAATAAACATGAATGATATTTTTGTATATCTCTGTATGATCTTTATGTTACGTTATTCTTAGTGGAGGTACATTATAAATATATTGTTTGCAAATATTCTGAGTTTTCTATAATTTAGTTGTTATAAGACTTTTCAGACTTTTTGACTAAGAGGTTCTCCCACAACCCGCACAGTATATAGCTTCAGGGAAATGAAATTTAAATCTATATGCAAAGCATGTGGCCTACCCACTGAGCAGAGCAGTGGCCCATCATGTCAGTTTCAGGAATCTCTATGATCAATTTCATGGTTAATATACCTCATGCCAGCTTACTTCTTCAGTGTCATGATGGGCTTAACAGTGCAATGTTAAGCGATATCATAGATTCTGACCACATTACATTTGGTTTGAAGAGGATTTGAGTTTCATTTCAAGGACATTCTTATTTCACCTCTAATGAGAAGTCAAAACTCTTCAGAAACAAAAGAACGGACTCCAAGCACTGCAGATGCACTTATGAAGAAACACACCTTTATTATTTAATTAATAAGGTAGTTTATATCTAATGACTTGATGAAATATCAGACATGATGACATCAGAGCAGACCAAGCCCTCTAGACAACGACTCGATTCTTTGATATATTGCTGTCACTGCACTGTGAGAGCTAAATAATCATCAAAGAAGTAGCACTAAGGCAATTACTCAGGTTTGACTTGACATTGCTAAGAAGGGACCCAGACGAGCTGATGAAGTATGATGAAGTATGTCACAGTATGACAAGAAATTGTATTCTAAGCCTTATTGATAAATTAAAAGGCTACAAATCACTAGGTCCAGATTATTTGCAGCCAAGCATTCTTAAAGAAGAGAGCCAGCATGGTGGAGTGATCTGAGCATTGGACTATGACCCTGAAGACGCGGCTGGATTCCCCACTCAGGGATAGAAACCCACTGGGTGACCCTGTGTGCGTCACACATTCTCAGCCCCTGGAAAACCCCATGATAGGGTTGTAATAAGTCAGAAACAGTTGGAAGGCACAGAACAACAACAATTCTTAAAGAACTCAAAAATGAAACTAGATCTTCTAACAAACATTTATCTTCTCCCTAACATTAATCTCTAGTATCCCAGGAAATTACATGCCCCAATTACTTTAATGGTAATTAAGGGAATTGTGAAAATTACATGCCACAATTACCTTAACGTCTGTTCTAGGCAAATTGGGAGAAAGCATTATTAAAGATAATATGATCAAGTACTGAGAATGTTTGTTTGGTCAAGAAGAAGATGTAACGATAAGTTGTATCTCATTCTCAATAAACTTAACGCTACAGTATTAAGAGTGTCAACAAGCACACAGATAAAAAATAATCCACACTGTGCAATTTCAGAAATTTGATTCCACTTTAACAATCCTAGCTTCAATGTACAGAATCCTAGGCTTTATACTTTGAATTCTATAGTTGCAGAATTCCATAAGAAGCAGTCGTGACAATCAAGGTGGTATTAAAGCACTGTAATTATGTAGTGTGGGTATACCTCTGGTAGACATTGCTTATTTACTTATTTGGTCTTCTAAAAAGCTTTTGAGACAGTACTTTTATGAAAGTCTATTGAGCAAAATTAGTCATCATGAGCTATCATTCTGCTCACGTTTCACAAGGAGGAATGTCAGAAGTAAAGGTAGGCTTGATACAGCACATAACTTAAAAATCAGTGAACAGGTGAACAATGAATCTAACAACCTAATGTTATACTCTCATGGAGAAGTAACAGAGCAAACAGAAAGAGAATTACATGTCTGCCTCCAGTGCAAAGATATGGCTCTTGCCTTTCCCTTGAAGCAAAGATGCCTTAGTCATCTCTAGCTTGGGTATAGCAGCAGTGACCAATGATGTTTCACCAGCACTTGCTATCTGTGAGGCACAAATATATCAGAGCATTTGGTGACCTACACAAGATGTGAAAGCTAGTAAAATTCTATGTGATCTTTCATTTCCTGATTTTATTTTTACAACGTAGCAGCAGTATATATGAATAATGCTTCCTCATTCACTCTCAGACTTAAATAATTATAGGTGATCTAACACTGTAAAGGATTAGTTAGAAGTGTGTTTTTTTGGGGGAAGCCCCCTGTTGTTTAAGTAGTGGGAAGAATCTAGCACTTACTGAAGTGAATGGCAGATCCCTCATTAACTTTACTAAGGGGGTGGGTTGCCCCTGATGCATTTTCTCAGCTAAGTAGAAGTACTGATTTGTTTTCAGAGCAAATTAAAATTATTTTTGGTCTAAATGGGGGAATCTGAGAGAGGGTTGTTGTAGATTTCTGATTGGGGAAAGAACTTTACATGTATGTTTTCAAATATATTACTGGGTTTTCAAATTTCTACACACACTTGAATTATAAGTATTATATTGCAATATACTAATATATAGCAATAAATTAAACATAGATGTGACGTGCATAGTATGTTCTGTGAAGATTTAATTAAAACCGCCCAAATCAAAATATTTGCATTTTTGTCTTTCTTTCTACAGTCTCATATGATTGGTAAACTGTGACAAGATTTCATCTTTAAAGCATTTATTTTCTCATTCAGCTACAGATAACATTCTTCACTGTTTTGCATAACTTAATCATACTTGAAACAAGTTCATAACGGTTGGAAGGTGTCTCTTTCATATGAATTAGCAAAAACGTTTGAAGTTCCATGAAAGCTCTATTCATGTAATCTTTTTTAATTACTATCTTGAACTTTTTCCAAAATATCCTTATAATTGGACAATCCACAAAAAATGTAGAGTGGAAAAATTTCACCTCATCTTTTTCGTGCACCAAATATATCAAAAACAAGGCCATTACTACATCTAGCACTGTGTGATCTCTTAAGATGTTATATGTTCCATTAATTCATTGGAAGTTATGGACTTTCTTTGGGACAAGGAGACTGAGATAGCTCCATGGTAAAACATAAAGCTCCACTAGTGTACTGATATTGGGTTTCTGCTTCCCTCTCCAGCACAACAGTTTGTTGGTACCAGGGCAGACTTCTATTGTCAGTGGCTGGGAGAGGTGGACGAGTGCCTGGACCAGGAAAAATGAACAGTTATTGCCCTCCTGGATCTGCAATGGGTATACTGGAGGTTCTGTAGTATATGTTGTAGGTCCCTTCTCCCAGCTGCATAAGGGCAGCCAAATGCTGCCCAGTCATCCTATTCCCAGCTCCTAGCTGACCATGAAGGCCATCCACCCAAAGGTGTGTGTGGAGGCATCTTGTTATTATGCAAGGAGGTACTAGATACTTCCTTCTGAAAAATACATATTGGATATCTCCTTCTGCAATGTCCAGGAAAGTACATGCTGGCAATTACACTAGCATACATAATTAATGCTAAATTGCAGGATGCAGCGACCCTTCTACTTCTACCCTGTCACACAGCAATGTCCTCCCATCCCCTTAATCTTCTTATTGATTCCCTTTCCCACTTCAATCAACCCACTTTAACTGTAAATTGTTTGTTTTAATTTTTAAAATTGGACGCTTTGTATCTTTAGTACCATATTATCCAAACTGGATCCTATCACTTTATTGCCTGCATTAAGTTATTTTATTTAGTCCTCTATAACGACTCTCAACACATGATAAAAATGAGTCGTTGGCATTTATAGAAAATACACAATTCAGCTGTACCAATTCTTTTGTCCCTTGATACACATGCTGTAGCTGTTTAATTGGCACTTCTTCAACAGTTGCTTGAGCCACCACTTGGGTTTCTCTGCAAGCCTTAGAAATGCTATCTGCAGCTACGTTAAAAGAGTCTCCAGATAAGGCTACAACTTGACTGATAGACTGGTCTTTAAATCTGTACCATTGTATGTATCATTACCAGCAGCACCGATTTAAGTAGAGCTACAGTTCTGTGTGCTGTACTTACCTCTAACGGTCACAGCCCTCTCCATCCAGGCTGAGACATGGTCTAGCTTCACATTCCGCCAGGCTATTACTGGATCTTAGCCAAAGGCAACAGACACAAAAAAGAAAGAACAAGGTGGCAAACTCTAAGCCACTGATTTCTTGAATGTCTGGCCTCAGAGCCAAGGCATGATGCAACAAGTGGCTTGGAAAATCGGAGGCACAATGTTCCAGGAGAACTTGACACGGGGCTGATGTTCCAGCGGTGGTGGCGATGGTGGATATCCCACTCTGTTCCCAGTTTGGAACGCAATTTGGCTTACAACAGTGAGAACAAACATAATATTAACCACATACAAAAGTTTTGAAGGAATTGGGCTGTCAGAGAAGTGAAACCAGTTAAAACAAATTAAAACAAAAAATAGTAATAATAATAAAAATTTGGTATTTTTATGCAATGACTTTCTTTGTAATGATTAATTAAGCCCTTTAAATAGGCAGCTCCGAGCCATCTTCCTCTTGTGTTACCATTGCCACTACCATTGCTGTAACTTCCCTGTGTGAGTGTAGAGAGTCCCAGACTATTCACATAACGAAGGACTGTGTGAGTGGTCCATCCCTACAGAAGCCTGGCCATCATTCTTATAAAGAACCATCTACAATATTTTACACAAGAATGCGGGTTACTTTGCTCTCCATTGCATACCGAGAGCTGTAAACCTCAAGATATTTGAAGCATGACAAACAGATCTAGTCCAGCTCTATCTGCATGTTCTTTCTTGCCGTTCGTAGTTCTAGACCAGCTTGTACATTCCCTGTACATATCATGCATCCTGTAAGGACTGGAATGAACACATTACAATGTACATCCACATAACAGCAGCAAACATAGGCAATTTCTGCACTACATTCCTATAGTGCTATTATTCCACTTCAAACATCCACTGGAATCCTCGGGTTTGGTGTTCAGGGAGGGGCATTTAGAATTCTCAGCCAGAGAGCTCTTGGGCCTCAGTCAACTACAAACCCCAGAATTCCACAGGATGTTGAAAGTGGAATAATAGCACTATAACAGTGTAGTGCAGAAAGGCCCAGAGGTCTCTCTTCTTGGACTGTGTAAACATTTTTAGTAAGAAATGAAGCTGTTTTAAGAGAGAAGGTTGGGGGAAGCCGTTGTCACCAAATGATAGGGAAATAACCAATTCACTTTACAAAATCTCCATTAAATTGTATGACTTCGGATTTTTTTTTAAATGATCTTTGGAGTATTTGAATTTAGCTCCTGGCCACCTTTCAGTTTTACTTTAATCCCACAGCACATTTAATCAAGCCCTCTGTAGTTTAAAACATTATTAAACATCTTTCTGAGGATTTGAATTTTATCCTTGATTATGTGATGAAGATAAATCATCAAACATTCATCATAATCACACCTTACAGTTCTCTCTTCCTTCAAGATGTCTATAACCATTTTTGAAGTTTCTTAGAAGGAATTAACATTCCAGAAATAAGATTTAACAGGGGACAAGAGAATGTACTTTTCTACTGAACTAGATCAGAGGAGTGGGCAATCCTGTCCTTTGCAATGTTAATGGGCCTTCTGTGCTTTGAATAATTGAGCACTAGGAATCTTAAAAACACTTGGTAGAAATTATACTATTAGTATTACATGAATGAGCCAATATGGTGTAGTGCCTTGAGTGCTGGGCTAGGATTCTAGGACAGCAGAGTTCAAATCCCTACTCAGCCATGGAAACTCACTGAGTTACTTTGGGCAAGTCATATGCTCTCAGCCTCACAGGAAGGCAATGCCTCTGAACAAATCTTGCCAAAAAAAAACCTCATGACAGGTTCATCTTAGGATTGCCATAAGTCAGAAACAACTTGAAGGCACCCAACAACATTACATGGATGTTGTTGTTTTTTTGAAAAAGCATGGTTAGTCTTATAACCTTTCCCAAATTATCTAGTTGTTTTTTTGTTTGCTCAACAAATGCTCAGACATCAATCAGGACTAGTATAGGATATTTCTTCAGTGGCACCAGCTCCGAATTACTAATATAGAAATACCTTAATGTTATAACAAATGCAGTGTTCTAAATGCACTGAAATCAACAGGTTTGGGTGCAGTTAATTTTGCATAGGTATGGATTGTTAGATAAATAAAGTGAATTTGGGTTACACTCTCTCAAAGACAAAGTATATTCTAGAAATACCTGCTATTTCAGAGTAGAATCTATTTTAAAATATGTTCATTATTTTTCTGTTCAGTTCCCACATTAGAATTGGCATGTGTCCTCAGTGTGCTTCTGGAATTTCCTTTGAGAAATAGGAAACTCATCAAAAATTTGCATTTAAAAAATAGCATGCTCCTTTGCCAGTATGGGTAGTGGTTTAAGCACTGGACTACAAACGCTGGATACCAGGATTCGAATCCCCACTCAGCCATGGAAACCCACTGGGTGACCTTAGGCAACTCACACTCTCTCAGTCTCAAAGGAGGGTAAAGGCAAATCCTCTCTGACCAAATCTTGCCAAGCAAGCTCCAGTGATAGGTTTGCTTTAGGATCACTATAAGTATGAAGTCCCAGTGCTAAAATTCCAGATCATTAGACCAACCGATGGGCTTCATTTTCATCTTTCAAAAATATTTCTACAATCCCAAAGAGATAAAGCAATTGGAAGGAAGATAGCAGAATGGGGAAGCAGGATGAACATTCCCATATTCTGCTTCTGTGCACTCCTTCTCTACACTGCCTTTCAGCTAAGTGGCAGGCCTTCTGGCTTTTACACATGATGGCACAGAACATTCAGACCACCACACGGTGATTCATCATTCTTGCAGGTTGTTCCAACATGGTACTTGTATCTTGCAGGCATTTTTCTGCCAAAGCACATCTGATGGCCATATTCTCTGAACACAATTAACTTCTAATCAAAGCTCTGCATTTGAAAAATCTCACAGACCTAATATGTGATTTCTTGAAATGCACAGCTTTGGGCAGGTAACGCTCCATAGTTAAGCATTCCTAAAAGCTTACTGGTGTCCATTATCCACAGCTTGCATGACCATTGGCCAAAGGTTGCCAGACAAAGGAAGCTTGGTTTACAAAATACTAGAAAAAGACAGAGTCTGTTAGGATTTTGGAGGAGAGAATCATTTTCTTTTCTTTTTAAACTCCTCTGCTTCATTCCCTTCCCTACAATGAGCTGACAGCTGAAGAAGGAAATTGTGCTTAAAGAAAGTTTCCTCTAACCATTATCTCCCCTTTCCCCCCCATTTCCTTCTTTCTTTCCAGACTAGACCCTCCCCATGGGGCTCTGCGGTAAAGAAGTGGGCCATCTGGATTTCATTATATTGGAAAAGACAATGACATTTGGTAAAATGGAAGCCAGTACGAAAAAGCAAAGGTCCATCCTACAGCTGGATGGATACAGTCAACAAGACCTGAGGGTGGTGGTTGATGACTGTGGCTCTTGGAAATCTCTCATTCATAAAATCACCATAAGTTGAAGTCAGCTTCCCAGCAAATAACAACAACAAACTTCTGTGTACCAATATTTTTATTTATTAACAAATTTGTACTCTTCTTTCCAAACAGAATTTTCTAAGGTAGCCTACAAGAAAAGAGAGCCAGTGTGGTGTAGTGATGTGGGTGCTGGTCCAGAAACCTGCTAGATGGGGTTTCAAATTCCCACTCAATCATGCAAAACGACTTTCCCCCCATGGGCAAGTCACACACTCAGCCTCAGATGAAAGCAATAGCAAATCTCCCCTGAATGAACCTTGCAGAGAAAACCCTATAATAGAGGCACCGTAAATCAGAGGTGACTTTATGGCACATAACAACAATAGGCAAAAAAATCAATAAAATCATCAGCCACAAAAGAAAAAATACACAAAATGTAACAAATAAAAAGTAACAGATAAAAAGCAGCCAGTTCAGGAATACAGTGGCCAGCGTCCTGTTAAACCATTACATATGCATAAACTAGACGTACACATATGTATTTATGCTTACCATCACGGCCATATTTCCATGATCACAAATGTTTTTCCCAAACCTACCTTAACAGCCAGCAACCATACCGAGGAATGGGCATCTGTTCAGCTGGCAGTTGGGGTGCAGCAGGACGTCATTTCTAGTCCCCTTTCACCAGTAATCTGTGGTGCAACAGCCAGAAGCAGGAACCCTCATGCAGCTCTTCATCCTACCACAGATCACTTGTGGGAGGGGGCTGAAATGTCATCCTACTGCACCCTGATCACCAGCAGAACAGACCTCCGTTGTTTGGTGCAGCTGCTGCCTCTTAAGGTAGGTTTGGAGAGTCAGGTCAGGTGTCATTTCACATTTATACATTTGCAACTACATCTGCGATGTAAGATCTTTGCCTTTTTTTAACTGAAAGCTAAGGACATTTTTTAAAAAAATCTTTGCCTGGTGCAGAAAAGACATGAGTGCCAAGTAAGTATGGTATATACAATCTACAAAAAAAAACCCAACAACCTCTTTATAGCATAAAATCTAGGTGTACTGGCCTATACCTTTCATAATAGCAGTCATGGATCCAATTCAAAAGACAGGAAAGTCACAATACATTTCAGGTAATTTTTCAGTTTTATAAATTGATCTCCTTGTTCACACAAAAAGCCTGATGTGTGGAAAAGAGCACTAGTGCAAAAGATTAATTAGAAATTAGGGTGATGCAGGATTGATAAGAAGCCTATCTCAGCTTGCAACACTGTACAAATACCTGGAAATAAGGCCCCCTAAACTCAATGTGATTTCTAAGCAAACAAACAGAACTGTGCTGGCAAGTGAGCAATTTAAATAAATCTACGAGTTCCACTCCACCTGCATCTTGCAACACTCTGTGGCTTTCTCGACAGTACTCATCTTTAACACTTCAACTAAGAATTGGAAAGTGAACATTTTGAGGTTAAAAATAAGAAAGAAAGCTGGGCAATCAAAGTGATAGTTGGTGAACAATATCAAGGAATAATGGTCATTTGCTTATCACTGTAGAAGGAGCGGCAGCTGGGACTGGCCAACCAGGCCACACACGTACACATATCAATGTCTGTGCTGCCGAGGCAAGTGGAAAGCAAGGGACAGACAGTAGGAGAGCAAATTAAGGCAGCAATTCTTTCCAGTCATCTCCATTGATTTGTTCACTATCTCATCTACCCCTCCTTTGCAGTCACGAGTAGCTCAATCAATGAGCAGGCTTCACTGGTTTCCTCCAAATAAACAGAGAAGTCCCAACAGCAATAATATCCAGAGAGGGGACATTCACAATGCCCAATTATAGCACCATGAATCCAATCTAACTACCATGGTCCATGCCAGCGGTTCCCAAACTTTGGTCCTCCAGATGTTTTGGACTTCTGCTCCCAGAACCTTCAGCCAATTTGGCCAACAGTCAGGAATTCTGGGAGCTGAAATCCAAAACCTTGAAGACCAAAGTTTGGGAACCACTGGTCCATTGTATGGAACCCTGGAGTTTAGGGAGGAATATTTAAAACTATCAGCCAGAGTGCACAAGTGCCTCAGCAAACTACAAATGTCAGGATTCCCCAGGACGTGGCCATGGCATTTTAAATGGTACCATGGAGTTATAACTGGCTAGTGTCAATGGCCAGAGAGAGGTTCCGATGGGGAAACAGGTGAAGGCAGGAGCAGCTACCTCTTGCAGCCAGCACCCATTATCTTGTTTGGAGAGATAAAAGTCAACAGCACTGCCTCTACTGCTTTATTTTTTTTTTCCTTCCTCTGGATGACATAGTGGGAGGGTGGGTGGACTGGAAACATATTATGCAGCCCAGAAATCACAAAGCATCCGACAGCAACAAGTCTTCCCCAAAACCAAAACAGAACTTCTAGTTATGCATCAGAAACCCCCAAAGAAAAAACACCCAAATCGTGGGTAGTTTCCTCTTTGAATGGCTCTGCCCCCCAGGGCACTGTCTTTAGGTGAACCGGGCCAGCCCACTCAGGGCTATTCCAGTTCCCCCTGTCCATCTACTGGCTCGGCGGCGTCCCGAGGGGCCTCGACGGACTCGGCCTTGCTTGGCCCCAAAGAGTGTTCAGAATCGGTGTGGGTGGCCGAGGCCTCCGGGTCGCCCTTCGCGGCTTCGGCGGCAGCTCCGTCTTGGTCGCGCCGCCGCCGAGACCCCTTGGAGGAGGAGCACATCCTGAGGCAGACCTGGAAGACCTGCAGCGCGGCCATGATCAGGATCACCAGCATCACCACGGCCACCGTGATGAGGATGAAGACGTAGTTGGAGGAGGCCGGGGCAGCCCAAGGCTTCCCGTCGGCTCCGGCGGCGCTACTGTTGCCCGTCCCAGAAGGAAAGGGCTCCTCCAGGGAGCCGTTCGGGCCAGGCCACCCGGTACTGTTGGGGAGGAAGGTTCCGCTCGCTGCCGGCGCCGCAGGCAAGTCGGGCCTCGCCGTCGAGGCGAGTCTGCCATCTTCGCAAGATTCTTCGTCGGCCACCAACCGCGAGCCCCAAGCACACAGGCAGAGGAAGGCGCCGTGGGCGCCCGCGCAGTCTGAACGCTCCGCGCAGGCTCCCTCGCCGGGGCTCCAGTAGCCGCTGGGGCAGGAGCAGAGCCGGTCCTCCGTGCCCTCCCAACGGTAGCCGTCGGGCGACCGGCGGCAGACGAAGCGCGCCTCTCGGCCGGCCGGGCACCGCAGCGTGAGCTCCGTGCCCGGCGGGCTAAACGCCGCCGCCGCCGCGCTTTGGAGGCCGCCAGGGAGCGTGTAGCGCAGGCTGGGGGCGCCCGGCGGCGGGTGGAGCGCGAGGCAGACGCGCGCGCGGCTGTACTTGCAGATGTAGCCCGGGCTGGCCTTGGCGCAGGCGTGCTCCCTCAGGCCCCAGGGCTCCAGGAGGGGCCGGCCCAGAGTCACCTGCAGCCCGGCGCACCTCTCCATCGTGCACGACTTGCTGGGCTCCCTCACCCAGCGCGGCGTCCCTCTGGTGGTCTCGTTCCTCGTGGCCTCCTGGAGCCCGGGAGGGACCCAGGAAAAGCCTCGGAGCGGCAGGTCTTCCCTGGTGCATTGCTGGGCCTTCCTCACCAGGCCCAGCCAGAACAAGGAGGCGCCCGACCCGTTGCCGACCCCGCCCAGCAGAGCGAGGATGGTGCGGACCTCGGCGGTGTCGCTCGCCGTGCTCAGCCCGCCTCCGTGCTCCGCGCAGGCGTCCCGGGCCCCCTGGAAAGTCCGCCCGGCCAGGTGGACGCTGTAGCAGGCCGCCGCGTGGCACCAGGTGCGGGCGCCAGGGAGAGGGCCCTCAAGGCCCCGTGGCGCGCAGAAAGAGCGCCAGAGGACGAGAGCCGCCAAAATTATCCCCCTCATCTCGACTCCCAGTGCCACAGTGGGCCGGGTAGGGGCGTTCACAGGCCAGCCGGCCAGCCCGGACTGAAGGAAAGTGTCGTGGGGCAACTCCTTTTCCCTCCGAGTTCACAACAATATCTTCTCTCCCACAGCCTTCCCTTTCGAGCTACGGAAAGGAAATGTGTCAGGGGTTCGCCTTGACCTTAACATCCTTGATTTGTTGAAGGCCTTGTGCCAAATGCTCCTTTCCAGAGCAGGGAAACATCTGATAAAACGGGCCTCCAGGGAGAGCAGAGGATTTCTCCTTGCCTCCGCTTCACCGCGGGTGACTGGAGAAACTGCCCGCGCAAACCAGACGTAGTAAAGCAGCCTGGGATTTTAGGGTATTATTTGCTTAAGGTTTGATCCCTGCTGCTCTGAACTTTGAAGAAGCAAGTGCTAGTAGTTAAGCTGAAAAGAGCCATTTTGTGATATAAACAAGCCAGAAATGAATGCTTGTGTTTGACTGGTAGGTAACTCAAATCTCTGTGGTTGGCAGGGTTGCTGAGTTCTATTATGATTGTGATGATATTTAATTGTAAACTGTGTTAGTTTTAAAAGGAGAAAAACTCTAAATTTTTTAATTTAAAAATCTGATTTTAAAAATCAGATTTCCCTCCCTCAAATTATTGTTTTTAAACTATTGATTTTCATCCTGGTTGAAGTCTCCAATTCATATCACATCAGTCTTGCCCCCCACTTCTCTCTGCAGTGAAGGTAAGGCTTTAGCTGCGTTTCAAAATTGTGGGAAGGATCGTTGAGTGACTTTGAACACTTGAAAACATCCTGCAAAGCTAGCTTTTATGGATATTTTTACTGATGAAGTTTTGGAAAAAGACTGGGACTCATTGAAGCAATAGGGTCAATAACCAAGATAAACCTGTTGTATGACAGGTCAACCAGGTGGTTGAAAGAACAGGGGGACTGTTTTGTAAATAATTTTAGTAATGAATATGCAGTGTGAAAGTTCATGCTGCTTGTAAGAGTCACCTTTACTTCTTTTTCCCCCTAATGAAGTAGCAATTTTCTGTCCATATCTTTCTTGGCATTTCTAAGATCCCAGGTTGTTTTGATTTTGATTTTTTTTTTTTTTTTTTTTTTTTTTGCCACTTTGCCCTATAGCGAGGAAAATATCAAGTGGCTCAGCTTTTGTTCACAGATTATCAGAAAAAACATTAATATTTCAACATTTCCAGGTTCCTAATACAATTGGTTGTTTAGGTTGGTTCTTTTCCCCCCAGTTTAGGAATTACATTGTCTCTGTACCTGATAAAGCCCTAACTAGAAATTCTGATGTTCAGTTTACACTTTGAACTCAAGAATAAGTTCCAAAGTACAAAGTAACATTCTTGTTATTTTAGTTTCCTAGAATCATAGAGTTGGAAGGAACTACAAGGGCTACTTAGATGAAACCCTGCAATGCAGTCTAACCATCAAATTACTCTTGAGAAATAGTTGTCCAATTTGGGTATAAAGACTCCAAAGAAGGAGAATTCACCACTCTCTGAGGTTATCCATTGCACTGTGGAACTGCTCTTACTGTCAGGAAGTTCTTTCAAATATATAAGTGGCATCTCCTTTCTTGCAATTTGAATCTGTTGGTTCATGTTGTAATCTCTAGAGCAGCTGAAAACAAGTTTGCTCCATCTTCAACACAGCATCCCTTCAAATATTTAAAATTGTTTGTCATATCACCTCTCAGTCTCCTCTTCTCCAAGCTAAACATTCCCATTTCCTTCAGCTGTTCCTCATGGGACATGGTTTCCAGACCCTTTACTATCTTGGTCACTCTCCTCTGAACATGTTCCAGCTTGTTAAAATCTTTTTTGAACTGCAGTGCCCAGAACTAGACACAGTACTCCAGGTGAGATTGATCAAAGCTGAATAGAGTGGTACTATTACATTCCTTGATCTGGACACTATACTCCTGTTGATTCAACTCAGAACTATTGGACTTTTTCACAACTGCATTGCGTTGCTGATTCATGTTAAGCTTGAGGTCTACTAAGACCCATAGATCCTGTTCACGTGTACGGTTGTCAAGCCATGTGTCACCCATTTGTGCATTTCATTTTTCCTATCTTGTATTTATATTTGTTGAAATTCATTCTGTTAGTTTTTGCCCGGCTCTCTAATCTATTAAGGTCATTTTGAATTCTGATCTTGTCCTGTAGGATAGTAGCTATCCCCCACTAATTTGGTGTCATGTGCAGATTTAGTAAGTATGCGTTTTATTCTGTCTTCCAAGTCATTAATAAATATGTTAAACAACCATAGGCCCAAAACCAGACTCTGTGCACCCCGCTAGTCACTTGTCTCCAGGATGAAGAAACACCATTGATGAGTACTGTTTGATTTCAGTCCTTCAACCAGTTACAAATCCAGTAGCACTCTCTAGTTTTTGGCCAGCCTGCTCTAACCAAGCACGTGATGTTTCCATTTTGGTACAGTGAAGCTACAGGTGCAAGATACCCATCCTTTCTCCCAGGACTGGATGAACTGAGCTCACATTGTAGAAAATACCCTTCTGGATCTAAATCAGGTTGCCCTGAATCTCTTCTAAGCTATCTGGATCTAATTTGCCGACCTTATTCTGTGTGTTCCTGCCTGGAACACGTAGCAATATGCAATCTAGGTAAGCATAAACATAATAAGATAAAATGGTAAAACTGGAATATAGCATAAAATGTATGCCATAATGGAATTTGTTAATCTTTAAGGTGCCACAAGTTTCTTTGATCATTTTGCAGCATCAGACAAAAACACTCCTTAATAATGTTGATACAAAAAAGAATGTATCAGGAGCCACAGATACTACATGGAAAGTAAAATAGTGGTCTTTGGAAATATTAATCAAAAACAAATGTGTGTTAGAGCTAATTCTAAAACCTATTTCTCCATTTTGGTCTTTGTCATAAACATTTTCTTTAAAAATTGCTTATAAAGCTTTATTTGTTTGTTATAGCTTTGCTCCTTGTTCAGTCCCACAGCCATGCTGTGCTAGAATTTATCCATCTCCCCTTGCTCAACTCAGACAACAGATGAACAGTATTTCTGAACCTCCAGGATCAACACAAGTTCTGCATAAATTAATGACACCGTAATCCATCATCGTGATTTCTTTGAAGTTAGTGGCAAAACTCCCATTGATCATAATGGAGCCAGGATTTTATTAAGCAGCTGAAACCTCCAGGCACTTTTCCTGAAGTTCCCTCTTTCCACTCCCTCAAACAGGACCATTTCAGAGTAAGTGCTTTTAGCCAGAAGCTTAAAATATACATCATACCAGGTTTGAAGATGTACATTGTACTAAGTTTGAAAACTTCAGTTGATTCAAAACATGGCATCCAGATCAGTTACTAGTATTTTTAGTGTATTTTATGATCTGTTTTTAGTTGTACTTTAATTTGGTGTACCCCATCTTGAGCCATGGAGAGAGGTGGGTAAGATATTACTACTACTACTACTACTACTACTACTACTACTACTACTACTATTGTTGTTATTGATCTAGGAAAGATCATATTATACCAATATTAAAGTCACTCCACTGGCTGCCAATTAGTTTCCAGACAAAGCACAAAGTGCTGGTTATTACCTTTAAAGCTCTACATGGCCTGGGTCCAGGTTACATACAGGATTGCCTTCTCCCATATAATCTGCCCTGCACACTCAGGTCCTCTGGGGGACATTTACTTCAACTGGACAGGAGTATACTGGCAATGGTCATCCAGAGGACTTTTTCTTCAGCTTCCCCTAGACTGTGGAATGACCTGTTGGAAGAGATTTGAAAGCTGAATATGTTGTCCGAATTTAAAATAGCATTAAAGATCAGTCTGTTCCAGCAGGCCTATCCTGATGATTTTAAATTATGAATTTCAACATGAATTTTACATATGTATTGTCTGGTTTTAGGTATTGGTATGTTGATATGCATTTTAACTACTGTTTTAATGTTCTGTTTTTAACTAATATATGTTATATGTCAATCTGTTGTTCCTTGCCTCAATCCATGGGGAGAAATGGGTGAGAAATTGTTGTTGTTGTTAAAAGAGATGGTGCCAGCCTAACTTCCTTGGGTAGGGGGTTCCACGGTCCAAGTGCCATGACACAGTAAGCCCTATTATGTGTATCCACCAACCTAATTTCACAAGACATGGAACAGGGCTTCTCAAAAACTCAAATTTTTAACAGAGCTGGCAAAGGACACAAAAATTTACTGCAGCCCAGAACCTAAAAGAGAACTGTTATAAGCTTTTTCACAGATGTACATGACACCAGAAAAATTAAAGAAGATATACAATACGGGAACAGGTCATTGTTGGAAGTGTCAGGAGAATGCTGGAACACTTTTCCATATGTGGTGGTCATGTCCTAAGGCTAAAAAATATTGGAATGATGTACACAATATGATATGTAAAATATTGAGGGTTCAAATGGATAAGAAACCTGAAATGTACTTATTAAATATGACACATATGTTAGATGGAACTGTAGCAAAGAAATATTGGAGAATAATGATGTATATGATTACGACAGCCCATATTGAATATGCAAGGTTATGGAAAACTGAGCAGATACCTACAATAGAGCAATGGTGGGCAAGTTTCATTGAAAATCGAAATGCGGATATAGTCTCTCAGAGATTAAAAGGAAAACCAGATGATGACATTAACAAAGAATGGCAAATCATTCTGAAAACGGGTTGGGTGTTGACAGGTAACAATTCTTAATTCATGGTAGCATGAACAGTTAGAAGTAAAAATCAGTGGAATAGCATGGAACATGAAAAGTAGGGTAGAAGAGCAGGATCTAACTTGTACGTTAACAAATGTAATGCGATGCATAATGTTGAAATGTCAATGAAATAACAGTATTGAAATCCAGAGAGGAGTGGAAGAAGGCTGTAATAGTTCGGTAAAATGTACAATGAGAAATGTTGTTTTATACGATGTAATCACAATAAAATTATTTTTTTTAAAAAGTCAAATTTTTGGCATAAGGGAAAAGGCAGTCTTATTGCAGTTGATGTCTCACACCTAAGAGCTTGTACAGACAGAAGCACATGGATGTGGAATACTCTTGCTGAAAAAAAGGCCAACATCTAGTAAAGCATTCTTTTTCCCAACAGCATTCAGTTAGACGCTTCTGTGAGGTCACTAACAAGCCACAAAAATGATAATCAGTGGAGTATACAGAGGTGTACTTCCTTTTAAGCAAAGGGTTTTTTTTAGTTTTCATGGCTTAAAGCTGTTGATCAATCTACATAAATCTTAATAATTCAGATGCAGCGGTAATCCAAAATGTGGAAATCAGTGGTTTATCACAAATGAGCAAGCATCCTTGTCAACACCACTTGATTGTTCTTTCTTAGTTCTTAGTCATGAAACTTTCATCCATGGCTTCTTTAGCATTATATCCCAGTTAGGATTCTTGGCTGCTTTTCTCCTAACAAGCTAAAATTATAAATCAAGAATAAACCCTTACTTACAATTTGGATGTAATGCCTAAGATCACATTATGTTCAGCATTTTCTCAGCATTTCACAAGATATTCTGCTGTACATATGAAATTCAGGAACACTATATAAAAACACTAACAATACCTGCATGTTGCAGAACCTTCTCTTTTCGTTCTATTTTTTCAAGGACATGTGCTCCCTCTTAAAAGTTCTGCCGTACAAATAACCAGTAGATCTTTAAATACACACACACACACACACACACACACACACACACACACACACACAATGGCCTGACCTGCTGCATGTCTACTCTGCCATTTACTTTATATGGACAGTCTTCTCTTTCATTGATTGTGACACTAGCACTGCAGAGGAATTTTAGATCTTTTTTGACATCTCTACAAGCCTCACTTCACAGTGTCATCATAGACACAACTTCTTTCCAGTTGAGGAATGATGGCAGAGTGAAGAACTGAATTTTCTAAGGGCTGCTCAAACAACAATAAATGTCTGAAGAATTTCAGTCCATTTGTAATGAGGCAGAGTTTCCTAGGGAAACACACTAGAATAGCAGGAAGCTTCAAGCCTAGCCATAAATAAGTGACTTCAGTTCTTGGCAATTTGCCTAGGCTCACTCCTCAGCTGAGCATCTTAATGGAGAAGGCAGCAGGTTCTTGCTAAAAAGAACAGCTGAACCAAAAATTTAAAAATATAAGGAAAGGGCATTCTGACTTAGCAAAATTATTACTGAACTCAAGGACACAGGATCAGTGTGAAGTCAAATACCAGATGTAACCACTCTTTTTGTTAGGAGCTTGGCAATTTCAAAAATACATGTTTAGAAATGCTTTTCTGTTCACCTGCTTGGTAACATCTAAACTAGGGTAGGCAGCTGTCTGGGTCCCAGGGGCTAATTTTCACTCCCCCTCCACATGGACATGCACCAGCAATATATATCATTTCTAGTCATTTTTGATTTATTTTCAACTAAAAGCTGGCATGGGGGGAACGTTCTAGGAAGATGGGAAAGATAAACCAGTACATTTGTGGGCCATTTTCGGGTGAAAGATCACTCAAAATTTGAGTCTGAAAGTGTTTTTGAATGAGAGGAGATTCAGGGGTCTGCAGACCACATTTTCCCCATTCCTCTTCAAAACCCTACCTGGCTTGATCTTTATTTAGTGCATCTATATCCTGCCTGCCTTCTATGGAATTGGGGTTACACACCCTTACTATTTACAAGCACTGGAGTGGGAGACAAAAAGATAGAAATGGTGGGAGAAGATGGGAAGATTATGAGTTTCTGAACAACAACCTCCAGAAGACCCCCTGTAACATTCAATGTAGCAAGTCAGCAGGTCCTGGAACTACTGTTCCTTGCAGGTGGTAATCAAAGAAGTAACTCGAATGAGGATGAGCTTTGTGGTGTGTGTAAATTACTTTACAATATGTCAATGCAAAAAAAAAAAAGCCACCTTCACTCATAGTGTCCTCAGTTGTACCCAACTGCCTTTAGATGTGACAGACCTGGGGGAATCTTTACAAATCCTGTAATTCTTCCCCAGATAGGCAAGACAATTCTGCAACCAAGATAGTTGCAATCAAGATGATATCAACAAATGGATTCAGGTTTCCTTTCAGACATCTGTAGTTCTCTATGCAACATTATTCCTAAGTTGTGATCAAAATAGAGTAACAAGTGTTGCAGTGATAAGTTTAATGATTAGAAATACGATTTTGAACTGTGTATTTCCTATTACTTAAAACTATTCTCAGGCAGAATTCATGATTTTCATTTTCTTTTATGACAATAAAGCACAATTCACTGAAAGTACTGATGAAAGAAGTATGTTCAGAAAGCTTGTTAAAATTTGTTATCTTATGGGTGGCCAAGGCAGTAATGGTAAACTTGGAAAAACAAAATAAGATTCTGATATTCACATTATGCTAAACCAGGGCCCTTTTCACATGTGGGGGGGGAAACGGTGTAGAGCGACCTCTCACGGAGGTCGTCTACACCGTAGAGTGGACTGGTGTGGACTACTTTTCGCAGTTTCACACCAGAATCCTCTCAGGAGCGGCTGGAACTAGCCGGGCTGCGTGTTTTTTAAAAACCTCTTTTTAGAGGTTTTTAAAAAGCACGGAGTGCGCAGCCCCGTGCTCCTCCGTCGCCCGGCTCTAAAGTGGATCTGCAGGCGCGCGCAAGTGCGTGCCTGCAGATCTGCGGGGGGCGGGCTTCCGGCTGGCAAGCTTCTCCGGTTGGTGGAGAGCCTCCACGAACCCGAAGCTGCCATCTGCGATGCCGGAGGAGTGTGGAGCAGCGAGCTCGTGCTGCTCCACGTGGCGACGGACTTACCCGGCTGGAGGTAAGCTCCGTTTTGGGGCGTTTTCGCCCGTTCCCCCCCCGACATGTGAAAAGGGCCCAGCTCTCCCTAACCCAGCACCCTCCTGATAGGTCTGACTTTAATTTCCATCACCTCAGAACGATTTGGGGATGCTGTAAAACACATCTAGAGGGTACACAGTTGGGGCTGGTAGTGCTAAACATTTTGTAATGGGGAGAGATTTTCTCCCTTAACATCACAAACTGAGCCACACATCTTCTTTTATGAAGGCATTTTTAAAGGTCTCCATCTGTTTATTCTGACAATTGCTTGAATCTTTACAAGGTAAATTAATTTTTATAACACATCAAAATATTTGTAATTAGTGATTGAAAGAAGTAGATATTTGTTTTTGTCATCAGCCTATTAACTGATTCAGCTATCTTGCACACATCAATGAAAATAATTAGTCAAGCAGCCTTTACATAAAATGTAATCTTGCCACTGAACACTTCTAGATTTCTACTAAGAGTGTCAGTGTTTCATGTGAGCATTTACTTTTTAATATTATGAAGGCCTATACTAAAAAAGGGACCAAGAATAAGGAAAATTCTATTCCCTTAAAGTCTGTCTTACATACTGCAATTGTTTTCACACAGAAATGTTTACACACATCTGTCTAGAAGCTGAGACATCAATTCATGAGCTTTTTAAAAAAATATAAATATATTTATAAATATATTTATTATAATATATAAATATTATATAGTACAGTATATACATTATATTTATATAAATAAATATTTAGTAGGTACTTTTTGGCCTATCAGAGTGTTCCTTTTTCACAGAAGGAGATCTAACTTAGTATAAGAGCAGCTTTATAAATCAGTAGCGTATTTACCCAACATTGTCCAGGATTTTATTTTGATAGAAATACCTTAGGAATTACCTTAACTTACTTTAGGAATTAGATGCAGTTGAAATACACAGATCTGAGATCCTGTGTCTCTAATTCCCCAGACTATGTTATCCAGTACGTGTAACTTTTACCCATATTCCCCAAACCAATCTGTATTCAGAGTTGTTAATATACAGAGGTTTGGTCTCTGAGAGAATACACTGTCCTCCTCCTTTTTGCTGCGAGGCCTCATCTCCATAGCAACCAGCCAGGCCCAAGAGCTCTCTGGCTGAGAATTCTAAAGGCCCCTTCCTAAACCGCCAACCCCAGGATTCCA
Source organism: Cyclura pinguis (assembly GCA_030412105.1). Classification (NCBI taxonomy): domain Eukaryota; kingdom Metazoa; phylum Chordata; class Lepidosauria; order Squamata; family Iguanidae; genus Cyclura; species Cyclura pinguis. Next base: position 345,838,411 of record CM059599.1, read on the forward strand.
TAGAATCTTCACAGGCAGCCAATCATATGAGGTTTTCTTGCCTGATACAGCCAATCATATGAGGTCTTCACTGGTCTGACACAGATAAACTCACAAACTTTGACTTTTATATATTAAGATTACTCTGGTATTAAACTGTATCAAAAATCTAAAATGAATAGGATGTAGAGAAGGGTGTAAATGAGTTTAGCAAGGGAGGGAGTGTTAAGGTAGGTGTCAGCAGATAGGTTTTCCTTCCTCTTATTCATCAAATGCACCGCACACAGTGGTGAGACACAGAGCAGAGCCTCCCAGAAGATCTTCACTGACAAGCAGCCATCCTACTTTAACAGGTGGTCTTTTGCATATTATAGGCACAAACCATAGAGTAGCGCTTTAAAAGCGTCAGTCTCGTTTTGAATTTTGCAGCGAAAGGACTAGACTAGATGGTGATGATGCTGGTGGTCGTGATAATTCTACTCATTTATATCTTGCCTTTTCCCCAATAATAGCACTCAAGGCAGCTTACAAATTATTAAAACTTGAACAGACAGAAAATCATACAAAAACAGTACCAAAAAAAAAAACCCAGTAAAAAGAAAACTGTCATCAGCACTTTGAATTTTGGCCAGAAACAGACTGGTGGCCAGTGGAACAGTTATAAAGGGAATTGCAAGTTCTCTTGTGCATTATGTGGATCAAATAACAATGGAGTTTTATGCTCTGACTCAAAGAGGAAAGGAGATATTCTATCATTTGTTCCTTCTTCTGTAGTCCCCTGTGTATGTGCCCCCTGAAAATCTACTTGATAGCATTTAGGAACCCTGTGGAGCAATGTGGGAGCTGCCATGAAGGACTACAGTGAGAAGAGAGATTCAGCAAAATTTTCTGCCACTAACTCAACTCATCTGCAATCTACGGGATTGCAGTCATGTCTGTGAATAGGTCCCTTCATTTCCAGAAGGGCAACTTGGAACTCAGCCCAATATTTTATATTGAATTTCCCCCTAAATCTGTAAGTCTCAAAGAATCTAGCTGGAATGCTCCCCGAAACCAACACTTCAGAAAACAGATATTGATTTCCCCTCCCAAATGAAATTTTGAGTTAGTATATATTCATTTCTTTTTAAAGTACTCTTATCTTGCCCTTCGTCTCAGAATATCAGGGCACCATTAAAAAAAATCAATTTAGAACAACAATAACAATAATTTTAATAAAAACTATAATATTTTCATTTATCATTTAAAACAAGACAAATAATGGGACTTCTCCCCACCGTCCAATTCATTTCATGTTTAACTGACACGAGTACGAAGCATTGCAGGTCACTACATCTTTTTTGAATGCTCAGAAAATTGTTCCTTGAATCCTCATGAAATATTGATTTCATGTCAAGACTAAATTTAAATTAATCTATAACACTGTCAGAAATGCGCTCAGGCAATTTGACTGAGCTGGCTAGTTCAAGTTTTAAATATTGACATTTGTCCTTAAATGAGCTTTTTATTTCATGATTCAGAATTTGACTGTTCTACTTGGAATAATTTCGTGAGCAATTTGCACGTAATTATGCTCTTGTAATGTATACTGCCATTCTCTGCATTGCTGTCTAGCATAAGCATAAACTGCAATGATTGAACTGCAACACCAAGTTGCTTATCATTGAAAAGTACTTGTTGGTAAACAGAGAAAGCTTGGTCAGCTTTAATTAAGAAAAAGTAAATTAATAGTGCAAAGTACTGTGACAAAATTGATGCTTGTTAAAAGGTCAGATATATTGTCTTTTTTTAAAAAAAGCACAACATGTAAAAATTAAGAAAAAAATTTGTACTACATGTCAGAATTCTATGGATTTTTAAAACCACTGGATTTAAGAAACTAAACATTGATTGACACGGGTTGGCACAGGACACATGCCTAAGGTGGAGACCACATACACTGGGTCATTTTGGTCTCTGCAGGCTGCATGATATGGGGTAGTCTTTTCTGTTGAGCCACCCAAGACATTGATGGCATGGGAGCATCTTCTGCTTCTTTCAAACATCCTTGCTGTGGCAAAGATAGCGAATAAATTGCCCCTTCTACAAGCCTCTCGGAGTCTCCATTTACATTTTTATGAGTAAAAAGAAGGGGAAGAATACTTAACAGGAGATGAATAAAAAAGTACTAAGGAGGAAAACATTTAAAAGGCTTTTCTTGCAACTTCAACAAATTCATAAAAGATCAGCCAATTAAATCCTATAGGTGGTGCCAGCCGCAGCTCGCCATTGAATCAGTACAGGTTCAGTACCCACAGGTTCAGTGGGCCTATTGTAGCTGGGACCATCAATAGGATTCAGGTCAATATCTCCTGTGTCACAGTTCTTCCAGAAACAATTAATCTGAGGACAGCCGAACTATGGAATTCCTCACCACAAGAAAATCAGTGACAAAGAATTTACTAATTTCCAAAGAAAGATATCGGCAGAAGAAGGATGTCAACAGTTATCAAATGATTATCCACCAGTATCGTGTGAGTGGCTTTACCTCTGCACCTCCATTTTGTGACTAGTGTGCCTCTCATCAGCTTTCTCAAGAGGGCCCTTTGGTAGAACATTTAAGAACTTCTGTGTTAATGGTTTAAATGTTTTGCAAGGCAGATTTATTCATGGATGACACAGATAAACCTTCCTTGAGTAATGTCTGGTCATTATTTTTTTTTCCTACCACAGTCTTCTTTGCAGTTTTAGCATCTCCTAAACATACGCATTTAGTTATAAATGTGTTTCATGACAGTGTTAATGGTAACGATAATGTTATTACCCACTAGGATGATGCAGCAACTATGACCACATAAACACATACAGAAGATTTTATTGCTCATCTCCACAGGGTAGTGACCTGCATCTAAAAAACCTGACAACACATTATCCTGTTACGATGTAATTTAGAATGAGAAAGACCTGACGCATCTCTGCATTCTAATGAAGTTAAACATTTTCACTTTGGGGAAATGAGTTCTATTAATTATCATTATCTTTAGTGAGTGCACCTAGCAGAGAAATAGTTCACAAAGGGTTCTGTCCCTGGCTTTTTTTATTCCCATAATCTTTCCCCATTTAAAAAAGATGCACAAATGCACGCACGCATGCATGCGTGAACACATAATCATATTTTCTGTCAAGCTTCTGTTTTATGTCGAGGCACAGCATTGTCATTGTCATGGTCTGGATATTACAAGAAATGCAGAGCTACTCCCATGTTCTCTTCTTTGTAATGTTTGCTATCAATACAATATGATAATGCATGCTATCAATACAATATGATGCATTGTGCATAGGATGAACCCAGAGTTGAGAGCCCCACTGGCAAAATGCTGTTTGCTACAGTCTCCTGTCCCCCAATATCTACAGAAATCCTGCTTATATCTACAGAAACTCCCTCTCTCCATGAATGTGGCTGTGAGAGCAACAGCAATACCACAATGCCCACTATTTTAACCTCCCCACGGTGCTCCGACACAGCATTTCTCCAAGGCACTGTGAAAAATTTAAAATGGCAGGTGGCTCAAATGAAGCCTTCACAAAATACAAATGAGGACAGAAGAGCCTAATCAACGGGGAATATCTTCGCCAGTGGGCCTAGAGAAACAGCCTAATCATATTGTGATTGCAACTGCTTATTTCTTCACTTTTATGGTTGCCATTCAGTGATATGGGGATTGGATAATGCTCTTCATAGTAACAATAGTGTGCTATGTGAGATGTTACCTGGAAGACACAAGAAAGAGAAAGGCCACAGAAAGACAGGCAGGCAGGCAGGCAGGCAGGCAGTCAAAATTTTATTTTAAGTAGCAAACATCTGTTTTAGAACAAACATCATCTTTGGTCTTTGCATGCAAGCATAAGGCCAAAGCCAAGAATTTATCAGTTCTCAAAGTTATATATTTGCTACAATCATCCAATAAAAGCACAGATTTTCCAAGTCACCACCCTGTCAGAAAAACACAGCAGCTCCATATCGACTATCTAAAGATCAATGTTTGTCTGTGAGTTTGTCTGTCTGTCCTCATCAGGCAGGTGAAGACCCCATGTGATTGGCTGGCTGTGAAGCTTCTATGGAACCTTGGGGTTGGCAGTTTAGGGAGGGGCCTTTAGAATTCCCAGCTCAGAGCTCTTGGGCCTCAGGCTGGTTGCTATGGAGATGAGGCCTGCCATCAGTAAGTATGCCAGAAAACATTTGAGACACATACGTGAGAAAAATTAAAGTGACATACACAGCATAGCCCATTTCCACACTACACGGTCATAGTGCTGCTATTACACTTTCAACATTCTATGGAATCTTAGGATTTGTAGTTTAAGGAAGGGCATTTAAGAATTCTCAGCCAGAGAGGCCTTTGGCCTCAGTAAACTACAAACCCCAGAATTCCACAAGATGTTGAAAGTGAAATAATAGCATTATAACAGTGTAGTGCAGTAAGGGGCATAGTTATAAGGACTTCTCGCCTCACACCGTAGATTGTATGGGTTCCATATGTGAGGAATCTTCAAGTTGAAATTCAAAACAAAAAATGCTTCCAGAAAAAAGTAAAGCCATTGCACAAATTCAACAGAAAGGCAAAAAAAAAAAAAAAAGTACATCCATGTCACCAGACAACACGGATTGGATTGGGGACTATGGGGAAAAGTTACAGGTACCAGAATAGGCCAGTTGCTATGGAGATGATGCCTAGCAACAAGGAGGAGGACAGTATATTCCCGGAGGAACCCAACCTCTGTTAACAACTTTGAATAAAGATTGGATTGGAGAATATGGGGAAAATTCACAGGTACAGAAATAGGCTGGTTGCTATGGACATGAGGCCTAGCAGCAAGAAGGAGGACAGTGTACTCCCTCAGGAACCCAAACAGTGTATGTAAATACAGTAGGACCCCTGTATCCGCAGATTCATTATCCTCTGATTCAGTTATCCGCAGTTGGCAACAGGCATGCAGAAAATGGGAGATCGCCCACTCTGCACACCCCTGCCGGCTGGAACCAGCATGCCTGCATGGGCGGTGGCGGCTGGCATGCAGAGAACAGGAGAAGGCCCACTCTGCATGTAGTGTGATAGCTGGCCCTACACGCCACTGTGGGCCTGATCCGGGCATGCACACAAGCTCAGGTCCCGGGATGTGCAGGGACGCGGTGATAGCCCTACATGCCGCTGCAGGAGAACTGTAGTTTAAAATTGTTTTTTGGGGGTGTTGACATCTGCAGATTTCAGTATCTGCCGGGGGCTGGAACCAATCCCCTGCAGATATGGGGGTCCTACTGTAACTCTGAATACAGATTGCATTGAGAAATATGGAGCAAAGTTACAGGAAATGGAGAAGACAGTTTGGTGTGTTCTTAAGAGGAAAATAAAAACCCCAGGCAAAGCCAGGTAAATATGCTAATCTCTTATAAAATCTAGTTCTGCCTTTAACTACAATTAAAATGTATGTACCCTGCAGAAAGGCAAATGCAGGGGATACGCCTCCCAACGGCTCATGCAAAGGAGTCAGACTGCGTATAAGGGGGGACAATGCTTCCCTCCAGTGACAAAATGGACAGCAAAGTGGCAGAACTCATCCTTGTTATTACCGCAGCATTCACAAATTTGCTCTTTACTGATAGGGACTCCCATTACAGTGGGACAGTGAATCCACTTTGAATTTTAGCCCTAACTTCAAAGCGGTTGTCCCAAATGTTAAATCATTTTGGGTTGAGGGTTCATTACATTTGATACTTCCTTTAAAGTTCAGACTAAAATCCAATGTTAATTCACTGTCCCCCCCAACATGGAAGCTACCAGCTGACACTGCTGTTTCTACATGGAAATGCTCCCTGAATTCACAAACGTTTAGCTTCGGCGACAGGAACAGTCAACAGCAACTCTGTAAGTTTCCTTATTTCTTTTTCCACTTTTTTATCTCAGCAGAAAAATCCCTCAGCCCCTTGAAATGTAATTCCACCCAGCAGTCCCACGAGTTTACTATACCTGAACTAAATCAAATCCTGTCATCATTTAGCCAGAGGGTTTCACAGTCATTTGACTGATTTCAGCACATGTGATATCTCCTGTGAGCCTCTCTACAGCTTTTTGATCACTTTTCTTCCTTTGCCTTTCAGTGCATTTGTGCTAGTTTTGTTTCCCTTGCTATATTCTCTTTGTCAGTGAAGTTAAATATCTTTACAACTTCCTGTTGAATGCACATGCCAGTGATACATCAGCTTAAGTAGTCTTGCCTAGGAGTTTATTGTGAGTGTCCATTCCTGATTAGCTATGTTGACAACCAATTTTTGCAAAAGAATTATACTTATTTCCAAAACAAAAAGGCTGTCCAGCCTAAATCTAGGTTCACTTTGTTCAATGCTAAGCTCATTTAACTATCCCATTGAAGTCGACAGGACACAAATACACACGACTTTGGATCATGCCAGAAAATGTATTTTCACTAAAAAAAAAAATGACCAAAGCAGCTTAAAAGTAAATAAATTAAAAGATGAGAGGGATGTTCTACCTGTGATAATACCAGGGAAAAAAATACATAGCAAGTACAGTGGCATAAATGATAAAAGTGGTGTTTCTTCAAATAAGAAGAGAAATTCAGCTATGTGGGAGCATAAAGGGAAGGCTACATATAGAAGAGGAAGAGGAAGAGCTATCTTGTCCTTCACTGAAGGAAGTGAAATGTCTTGAGCTGGTCCTGACAAATGTCATCTGCAACAAGAGCCGAATCCATTGGTAGACCTGATTGGCTGTGGCTAATAAAGCACACTTTCTTGCACATGCAGTTTTGAGAACTGCTTGTATAAGAAAGGTGCATTGCGCTGTTTAGAAGACCCTGAAACCTGTCTGAAATGCCATAATAAAACCCTAATAATAAATTGCTCTATTAAAAACCAGCAAGTGCAAAAAATAGATATTAATACAAGTTATCAGTAAAAACTCAACAGCAAAATACAAGGATAGCATTTGTCATACTACTGCAATATTGTCTTCAACATCGCCAGGACCCAAACTAAACACTATGTGTAGATGTGTGTACCCTTCTGATGATTTTCCTACATCTCTTCTGTGTCTCACATACAGACCCACAAAGAAATGTCATTTAGGGAAACACTTTTGAGCAACGCCTCTTCCTGCCACTCAACTTGAAAAGGCTGCTTTCAGCTTTCAAAATGTTAAAGAAAGAATTCACAATATTGCATGCAAGCTGTAATATGGGCAGAAACGTGCCATAAGAATAACGTAGTTCTCCCATTTCATACCAGTGTGAATACTAATATGCAGAGCATGAAATATTATGGAAAAATCATTACCCAAATAGATAATGTAGAGTCTTATTATTAATCTAGTTACATTGGCAGGGACAGAAACTGGGACAAGACAGATCATTCTTATTTAGAACTAATAGATTAGGCTTCTGTGCTATTTAACAAGAGAAAACCATGAAGATTAATTCATTTAATATCCTCAAGCACAATGAACATGTGCATTTCTATGTGGGTAATAAACAAAGCATATTTTTCTTCATTGTTCATGCAAAGTGTTGCAAAATATTGCAAGTAGTATACATGTGGGTACAATCCAATTCAGGCCGATAGAGGAGGCAAAGAGTTAAAGATGAAGCCTACTCCATGCATATCATGGTCTCATTTGGGTGAAGTGAAACGGAGCTGCATCAGCTATTTAAAAAAATGATGCAGGAACAAACTGTGCCTAATTTGGCTCTATGAAACCCTAATTAGAAGAGGCAGCACTAGTGGTAGTCACATACTGACATTCATAATCTATGTTCTGATCACAAACAGAGAATAAAAATCACTGCAAGCCATATATTAGATCAATAAATAAAATGTGTTCTCTGTCATGAGCCCGGCTGAGCATGCTGCCGACTCAGACGGGGACTCTGAGTTAGCAGGGGAACCCCAGGCGGGGGTGGATCCCTGGGAGGGAGAGGGAGCTCCTGCAGAGGCACGGGAGGGGCCTGCCAGCGACCCCACAGCGGTCCCCGAGCCAGTACCTGCAGCCGATGAGACCAGTGCCTCGGGCTCGACAGAAGCTGCTGCTCCTGACTCCAGCCCGGAGTTTGCTGCAGACCCTCCCCCCACGTTCCTCCAGAGGCGGCTGGAGAAGGAGGCGGTTCGCAGATCAAAACGCTTGCAAGAGAAGCGTCTGAAGTCTGAGGGCCTCCAGCTGTGAGCTGGGCCAACGAACGCTTGATCAGCCCAGCTGGGTTAAGGACTATGTATTTAAGTCAGACCCTGGGGGGAGTTGGGCACGGGGCAACAACCGTCTTCCATCTGGTAAATCTGCATCCTGTATTTTCCATTCCAGGCCAACCCTAGCTGTTGACTTTGCTGCCTCTTCTCGTTTGGGTGATGTAACCTCTTGTTTATTTTACTACTTATTACTAAAAGCCATACACTTCGGCTCCTGCCTCCATTTTCTGCTTAAGCTGCCGCCTGACATTGACATTCTCTGCCATTTTCAATAGAAATCCATTTATATTTCCTAGGACAGTTTCAATTAGCAAGTAAACCTGCATGCTGTGAACCCTCAAAGAAAATTCCTCAAAGAATATTTCACAGAAAAGATTAGGCTGGATTGATCCACAGTTCTGATTTTAGTGTGGAGCATTCCCAACTGAAATTCCACCCAGAGTGCTCCCATTCTTGGAAAAGGCAGAGAGGGAAAGGTGGCTTCTACTGACTCCTCCTTCTGTATCCTCCGGTGTACCAAATAATTCCTGAATCCTACAAAGCAGGGGGTGGAGCTAAATACCCTAAAGGCAACAGATCCCAACTGATCTTGGAAGGTAAGCAGGGTCGGCTCTGGTCAGTAGTACTTGGATGACAGCCTGCCAACAAATATCCAGTGCTGTCGTCTATATTGCAGAAGAAGGAACTGGCAATACCACCTCTGAGCATTACTTTCCTATGAAATTCATGGTCACTATAAGTCAACAGTTGACTTGAAGGCACATACAGAGAAAGAGGGAGAGAGACAGATTGAGAGAGAGAAGAGGGGGCAGGAGACAATGGAGTGAAGGGGGAATCAGCAAAGATCGTAATTTCCTTCCTTACAAAAATCAATGCTGCATTGGATCAAAAGCCTCTTGTTGGCAGGACCTTTTCTGTCTATGGGAGGCTTTTGCTGGATATAAGCTATTAAACCTTTTGGCCCTCTGTTATTTTAGGTAGTGGTGCTTAAGCATAGTCTTAAGCTTCCAATTGATGCTTGACTTTTCAAGAACACATGCCCATTGTTTTTATTATCCTAATAGTATATTTACCACATGTAGATATGACACATTCGGGTTCCAAGATACTAGTTTTCAATAAGACCTTTCAGGATACCTTTTTGTGGGCCTTTTGAAAACTAGCAGCCTCATATGTTTCATGTGTTTTAGAAATTGTGCCTTCTTGTTTGTTTTGTAAAAGCTAAACATAAAAATTCAGAGAGATATGCTGCATTTAAAAGGAATAGGTTCCTCTTCACAAGCATTAGTACAAAAAAGTCATTTTCAATTTTTTCACCCTCGAACTAATGTCCCATATCCTTTCTGCTGCAGGCTGAAAGGTAAGAAGGAGTCATCAGTAGAAATTTAATGCATTGATACAAATACTGTGGTAGTGTTTCAGCTGATATGGGAAGATGGTACCACTAATGGATGGGCAAATTTCCCTTTGGGAGGAAAGGCAAACAACTGGTTTAGGGACCCACTTGGTTTACATCAATTGCCACCTACCTTGAAAGTTGCACTTATCTTGAGATTTTAGGCTTAAGTTATGAGATCTAGGGATAGACCTTGGTGATGCTTATTGGGCAGCCCAGTATCAGTATACATTGAGCATCAACCACAATTGCACAGAGCATGCCGTTCAAACAAAAAGTATACCTTACAACAAAGAAAACATATTTCTCTTGTTGGACATTACTTTTTCTGAAGCTCTGGACTGAACACGGGGGGAAAAACCTTTTTTCAGGTCTGTTTTTAACAGCTTTGTGAATACTGCTTTTAAAACTACTTAGCAGTAGTAATCCACTCAAAGTAACATTTCCAAGTTCTTGTTTGAACAGAAAAAAAACCCCTGTTCCTAGAACTGCTTTTAACACTTTCGCAAGCATTAATATTAATGCACTGGAGTTATAGTTCAACCAGAAAAAAAAGTTTCCAAGCAAATTTTTGCAAACTCTGCTGTTAATGGCTTCTTCCCATCAATTGGTACCCCTTTGCTGGCTCTATTTTCTTTTCTTTTCTATTCAGTCAGGTTGTGGAATCTTTCTTTTCATGCTTCTAATAAGCACCAATTATTTGGAGAGGAATGATGACGATGAACTTACAGCTTAAAAATGCAAAGAATCTAACATACCTCAGTGATGGTTTCAAGATTTTCCTTGGTGGGATGGAGTAGGGTAGGAGAGACAGAGAAAGAGAAGATAGACATTGAATGTGGCTAGGAAAAGTGGAGGTAGAAGGAGAAAAAAGGTGAGGAAACAGAAACAAAGGGATGGGTAAAGAAGAAGAAGACAAAAAGGGCCAAGAGAACTGGAGAGGGAGGAAAAGAGAGAGAGGCTTCTTTCACACAAGACCCCATCCTCTTTCCTCCCCTCATCCTCCTTCCTCTCTCTCAGGCACCTTTCACATTGCTCGTTTGTAGCACTTTGATATGACTTTAACAGCCATGGCTGCATCCCATGGAATGCTGGGATTTGTACTTTGCTAGGGTATTTAGGATTCCCTGCCAGAGCTCTTTAGTGCTAAATAAGCCACATAAATCCTTAGATTCCTTCCACTGCCCAAAAGGACCTGATTGTGAGCTGAATTTAGGCAAATTACTTATTTGGACCACAGGTGTCAGAAGAAAAGCTAGGAAATTCTGGAACTTGTAGTACAAAGCAGTAACTTTTCCAAACTTTGGTTGTAAGGAGGCTATTGGAAACTAAGGCCATTTCTGCACTTGACTTTATAGTGCTATTATCCCACTTTCAATATCCTATGGAATCCTGGGATTTGCCTTGAGCCCACTCTGTAAACTGCAAACCCCAGGATTCCATAGGATGTTGAAAGAGCAATAATAGCACTGTAACAGTTTAGTGTGGAAATGGCCTAAGTTTTTCAACATCTTTAGACTTGGTAAACATCTCTGTTGGCATGCTTGGGCCTACAGAGGTGATGGACAGAGAAATGAAGAGACATCTCCAAAGAGAGTAGAGATGCAGGAAAAGAGAACCTGCTGCTAATTACGCCCTATCATCAGGTAATTTCTGAGATGGTGGGATGGGAATATAAGCAGAATTCATTGGCATCCCCATTATGGATCAATAAAGTAGTAAGTCAAATTTGGAAATATCTCAGCTTCCCTTGAATATGATGGACATAACTGCATGAGAGGAGCTTCTGTTTCAAGCTCCCCTAGTTTGATTTATACCTCCATCGTTAGGTACAAGCTATGCACTAATCATGTAAAGAAATCATTTATTGGAAGCTAGTGTGAATGTTATTATGCAAGCTAGTGATTTCCTGGCCACATGAATGTTAACTGGAATAATTTTTTATGATCTGGTGGCAAAAATCAAATAGAAGAAAATGTATTCATAACCCAAATTTTCCATAAAACAGCCCATATCACATGTGTTTATGAGTATGACCCATGTGGCTATGGGACATATTCTACAACCATAACTTTAGAAACATAAGATATTCAGGGATAAGCCAAATTATACCGCTGTTATTTTGCAAACATATTCAACATGAAAGTCTCCACCCATTTCAGTAATTTTCAACAATGTACAATAAAACGTTTGTCTCACTCTGATTCTCTCTCTCTTACTCTGATTTTTTTTGCACTGCCATAGTTGTATTTGACACATACCTACATTTGTTTAGCTATAGTATTATTTTTAGCAACTTCCTTCTACTTAAGTGGGATCACACACATGACAGACACAAGATGAACTATCTAGATATCAAATGAAGCTGTTTGTCCCCAGTGGTGTCATCATGCAATCAAATCTGATGAGCTGTGTAGCTTCACAATGTCACCACATTCACAATATGAGTCCTCAGTTAGCTAAGAGTGTCTAAATGATTCCAGAAGAAGAAAATAGTTGTCACTAGAAGAAGCAGAGGCAGACATGGAAAATAATAAATCAGAATTTAATTAGAATAATTTCTACTCCATCTTTGCATTTACCAGATTAAGTATTCAAGGTGGCTAATAATGTCCAATAAATAAAATAATTACCAATAATTAAACTATTTAAACAATTAAAATGCAACACACATGACTTAATAAGACATTAGTCAGATTAAAATACTAGGATTAAAAAGAAGTCAGTCTGAAGAAGGTTGTATTCTCCTGCCAACAGAGGCAATGGGGTTGCAGACAAACCTCCCACAGGTACCACTGGGATGCAACTGTAAACAGGAGCATGGCAACAAACAGGATTAGGAGAAAACAGCATTCTCACGATTCAAGCTTCCCACTCCAGGAAATATTTAAAATGTTTGTTCAGGAAATACTTCTCCTATGTATCCTAAAAATAATTTTGGAGTGTTCAGTGTGGTATTTTCAGCATAGCTGAAATGACATCTGTGAAGATCAGCAGTTTGTCTCAAAAGCAGAACTGGGGAGATCTTTTGGGCAAGGCCAGGGCTATGACAAAGAGGTCTGCTTCTATTCTCCCTTCCTGAGAATCAGCACCCTTCCCACTTTTGTCCCCCACTGGCTCCTCCTCCCAGGGTTATCTACTTCTACTGCTTTCCCTAAATCTGCTCCTCTTCAGATATAAAGACAAGCAGTGATTTATCTCTTCAATGAATGTGGTACTGATGGTACAAATGGCACTAATGATAGCATGTGTAACCCAGTGCAGCTTAAAGAGACAGTCTCTTGAAGCAGCCTTTATAAAAAGAGATAAATAAATCTTTATTAAACACACTGTCAAGGTAAAAAGTATTTTGTAATTAAGGATTCATAAACCAGCACAACACTTCTCCCGCTCTCAAATCCAACACTTAGCTCTCTCCACCCACTCTCTCAGTTCTCCACACCAACTCTCTGCTCCCTACCTCCGCTCTCTGTTTTCAGTTAAATTTCCATTATTCCTTTCCCCCATCTAGCCCCTCCCTTTGGCTATCCAGGGTTCTATTTACCCCAGCCAAACATTTTGAATCGCTGGGGTTGCCATGGTGCCTACATTACTAAGGCCCCCCTCAGGGGTCATCACAATGTCCAATTAAAAAAAAAATAGAGCCAGTGTGGTGTTGTGGTGTGAGCATTGAACCAGGATTCCACAAGACCTGGATTCAAATCCCTGGTCACCCATGGCAATCCACTGGGTGACCTTGGGCAACTCAATGATGGGTTCTCCTTAGAGTAAATTGAAAATGACATGAAAGCATGTAACAACAGCCAACCAAATAAAAACACAGAAACACACAGGCCATTTCCGCACTAGCCCGTTATAGCGCTATCATTCCACTCGCAACATCCTATGGAATCCTGGGGTTTGCAGTTTCGGGAGGGGCCAGCCGGCCCCTCCCGAAACTGCAAACCCCAGGATTCCATAGGATGTTGCGAGTGGAATGATAGCGCTATAACGGGCTAGTGCGGAAATGGCCATAGTTAAATATGGCTGCCTCCCTTTTGGCCCACCTCCAAAATGTCAACTTCAGTGAAAAGTTCTTAACTGTTATCTGAATATGAATTTTTGTTTCATAACTGAGATCACCAGGGATAAGCAAAGTGTGGCCCTCCAGATACTGATGAACTGCAGCCCCTGTGAAACGGTGAAAAATGCTGGGATTTGCAGGCCAACAGCATCTGAAGGGCCATACCTCACACACGTACATTCACTCTATACTCTTGCTGTCCAAAGGTGATTGATAAGCAAAGAAAATAATCCCTAGTGGGCTTAAGACAGCACTGCAGCATATCTTACCATATGTAAGAAGCCAGTCTATCAAAAACAGGCTGTAATACTACTTTGTATGAGCTAATGCTCAAGTGTAATGTGATTTTGGCAAACTAACTTTTTAAAAGGCATACAACTACATTCTCCTTCTATGGAACATGCCAACCATGATTAGTTTTTAAATATAATTAATTATAGCAACTTTCAAAGGTGAAAAATGCATTATAGTCACCTAGCTAGACAATAAGGCATGAATGAAATTTTATGGTAACAGGTTAAATTACAATGGTTTAAATTTTAAATGAGAGAGCTACAGCTCTTTAGCCACAAAGAGTTGGTAAATACTTTCTGACAGCTGTCTTTATTTCACACAAATGCTTTATTCGTCACAAAGAGTGCCAGCCATTATTATTCTCTCCTGCGTTTAATTTTGCCTAGTATCTCTACACTAGAAGTGAACAACTTATTATTACTTATGACGTATAAATTGCCTTGCAGCCAAAAGTTAACAGATTGTCTTGAGTGAACTTTATTTTGCTTAGTCTACTTCATTTGAACTCTATCCTGTTTAATGTACTTCATTTGGTGTTCAGATAACAATTGCTATCCGAACACTATAACCAGGGGGAAACCCAGGCCTGAATTTCATTGTTAACTGAATTCAATAAGCCAGTTGAATCAACAGAATTTGCCTGCATGTTTACTTACAACTGAACTCGGTGAACTCAGTGGGTTTATTTTATTCTAATTAACCAATAGGATTGAGACTGCAAACTGCATATTGCTTCAGGAACCTTAAAGATACTTTACATTGAAACAATAAAGAAAAACACCTTTTTGCATTTAATTAAGTTAAACTGCTGGCATAAAACTTGATTTCAGATGTCTTGGCAACTAGTCAATAAATTACCGAAGCAAAACAAGAGATTTAGGCAAGTTCCAGTACTGCCAGTTCTGCAACTTCTGTCTAGTTACATAGCAATGTTGCTGAGCACAATAAATCACACATACTCTGCTTCAATCATTACCTAGTACACAATATAGGAAGATTAAGCATGGTGTTGTGTTTTAAATGTTCGACTAGGACTCTAGGAAACCAGAGGTTGAATTCCAACTCGACCATGGAAACTGGGTGATCTTGAGCAAGTCACATTCTGTCAGCCCTAGGGACAGCCAATGGCAAACTTCCTCTGAATGAACACAGCCAAGAAAACCATAGATAGAGTCTCCATCAGTCAGAGTCAACTTGAAGGCACATAACAACAACAATTATCTACTAGTCATAGTAGTTAAGATACTCGTCATAGCATCTTAATAAATGGTTTGAGAAACCTGAAATGTTCACCTGGTTTGTGCCAAGGGTGATAACAATTTAGGGAGCATGTCATTTCATCACTAGCTTTGTAAGATTAAGAGATAAGATAATTTGTCCTGGAGCTGAGTCTGTAGCAGAGGTGTGAAATGTGTGAGCCATATTTTGCCTGCCCCAGTCTAGAATTAGTCAGTCTGTTTCCTGTTGTGTTGCTGGGTCCTAAAATTATACACTCCTTCTGAAATGGGTTAGCAGATATTCTTGTGCAGAATCCTTCATAGATAGAGAGGCTTTGAGAATGTTCTTATAAATGGCTACCCCCCTGGAGCCTCTTGATGCCATCTGCACTTTCCCCAAGGAAGCATCCTGTTTTCAAGAATTCTTTATAGAATAATCTTTTCATGGTACTCTTCTGAACACTATGCTCCTTGAGGGAGAAAGCAACCCTTTTGCCATATGTCCATTGTCGTTTGGCAGCCACTTGCCTCATGCAAGTGGTTGTTGGTCAGCCACTTCTTTTGTTGGTCAACCATTCATCACATCCAGAATTTGAGTCATTCCATTTCTTTCTGGCAGCAGAATGTCATCATGGCAGCCTCACAATTTAGATACTAATGTAGGTCCCAGTCACACTGCATGGGCAATCAAAGTAAATATTTGGAAGGGTTCTATAAACTAAAGGGCACCAGTTAGTTTGCAACACCAAAAATTAATATTGAAAACAGTGAGTTCATTTGACCTGAACATTCACAAGAAAGATATGTACAGAGAGGACTGTGCTAAAATAATTTTGACCCATTATGCAGACAATGGCAGCACAACCATAGCAGCGGTTTCATATCTCCTGGGAGACTAGCATAAGCTTCAAGTTGCAGTATCTTCTTTATTGGATTACAGGTAAATTTCTTGAGGGAAAAATAAATATATGGGAGCTTCTGTGATCTTTTGAGAGAAATCTGCACTGAAACAGTTTCCAATTCTTACAGATGTGTTTTAGCATAATGCCCCAATATTCTATCTTTTCCCCAATAGATATCTCTACACACAAGAGAGACATTGCAGGATATTCATGTGTCTTGCAAGGTTAAGAATACAGGGAGAGAGCCAACATGGTATAGTAGTTTGAGTGTTGGAGTACAACTCTGGAGACCAGCATTTGAATTCATACTTGGCCAGGGAAACCCACTGGGTAGCTTTGGGCAAGTCAGACTCTCACAGGGAGGAAAAGGCAAATCTCCTCTGAACAAATCTTATGAGGAAAACCTCATGATAGGTTTCACCTTAGAGGTATCATAAGTCACAAATGACTTGAAGGCACACAAGAACAACAACAAGGAATATGAGAGCAGAGTTTCACTATATTTTTTTCAAAACTTATATAGCACATTAATATTATTTCATCAGAAATATTTACCTTCATTTCCTCCCAGTTGACTCTCTTGTGCTAGGCAAACTCTGGGACTCCCTTAAAGCTTGGTGAATTTTTCTGAGTATTTTTAAAAACTGCTATGTATCAGCCTATTATGCAGTTTTATGAGCTAATCAAATGTCTAGTCTTTGGGAAAGGGGAATTGCATTTGAATGTTGAAAGTGCAGATGAAATTGTATCTCACCTCTAGGAAGCAACCAGCAAGCACCAAGGATATTCAGTTAACAATACTCTAGAGGAAATAAATATATTTCAGTCTCAAATTTCTCTATGTTATTGCTTTCTAGATAAATGTACTTATAAAAATGAACGTGATGGAAAATGTCACAAATTGTAATGCCTCTTACTCACAAGATGTTAGATTACTTTGGCTTGAGTTTTATACCAAATAAAATATTATTTTTATATAATTGATCAGTTTGGAAATAGGATTATATTGTTCTTTTCTCACTAATTTTTAAAAAAATCATTACATAAAGATCTCTCACATGATTTTAATCACAAAAATTAGCCACAGCTTTTATGGGCTTCAATATATATGCTTATTAATAAAGTTTTCTCTGTCAGACATAAGCTAGTATACAAACCAGAGAGTTATAATAAGGATCTTTTAACCTGAGGGTAAAACTAGATTATACATTTCACACGTTGTTGTTTTTTCTCTTCTTCTTCTTGAGGTGCTCAGTGCAGTTCCCAAAAATGTTTGTCATAGTACATGCTTATCCTCACCTACTTATCCTGTATTTAATGTACATTGTTTTGTGACTGGTCACTGGAAGGTGGGCTTGATCTGCTTATCTGATTGCTGAAGGATGTATCTTTGTAGATATCAATTTGTGGGAGTCAAACAGGTTAATCATAAGGAATATGCATTCAATTCCTTTATTGCCACATTTGACCTATAAGCTATAAATTAAGATAGGTCTTTCCCAAATTGTAGGCCTGCCAAGCTTTCTATAAATCTTTAAGCTGTATTTAATATTAAAGTAGAGCCACCTCTAGCATTAGACAAAATGAGGCCACCTCAAAAACTGATTTGGGTTAGCATGAAAAGGCAGTACATCTATTAACTATTTAATTTGATGTTACTCTATTTTTACTGTCAGAGAGAGTTGCTTGTGCAATACTTGGCCTCAGGTGCTGAAAAAACTCGGGCCCTTTTCACACAGCATTTCCGAAGCGAAAGGGCCCCTTGAACGTCGCGTAAATGTGAGGAGCAGTCCATACGACGCACTCACATTTGCACAACGCTCAAGGGCCTGACGCGGACCGCGCATGCATTTTTTCATTTTCAGCTCAAAGCCGAAAATGCTGCATGGTCACACATCGCTCCGGGGCCCCATGCACACTTACCTTGTGTGTGGAGCCTTGGGAGCCAGGCCGGTCACATGTCCTCTCCTCAGTGCAGCCTGGGAGGTCCCAGGCTGCACTGCGAAGGAAAGAGGAGGGGCGCTTGTGCAACCAGGAAGCAGCTGCGGAGCCGAAGCAGGAGGGATGCAACAGCGTTCCTCCCAGGACTTCCTGCGCGAGCCATGCAGCCCAGCACCGGAAAAAGGAAAGGTACAAAAAGGGCGGTCATCCTATTGTAGTATGCACCTTAACATGTACTGGTGAAGGCAGACCAATTACTGTTTCATTCAGGCAGCAGAATGTTTGTGGCTAGTTTGAAGCCACAAACCTCTTAAATGATATGAACTCAGGGATAAAATATTCAAGTGGTAGCTTCAGATTGTTCTGATTTAGGTTGCTTCAAAATGGAGATCATTTCAAGTCTGAGTGACAGGCCCAGAACAATGAAGTAATGTTATAAATAGTTACTGATTTGTAATTTTCTTTTTCAATATGAAGATATGACTATATATTATAATTGTAACTTAATGAGTGATAATGTCATCCTTTATGTGGTATAGCTGTTACAGGCTGGATTATTTAGATGCCAGTTTTGTAGCCTGATAATATACCTTTTATAAAGTTAAGAATGTAACCTAGTATAAGCTATAGAGAGTAAGATATATAGCATAAGAACTAATACAAGCAGTTAAATCTGTGAGAGCGTATGTCTGGCTTCAGGTCTTGTCTGGGAAAAATGTCAGGCCATTAGAATGCAAATAAGATAAAGCCTGCCTCAAAAGGAGATGACACTTGGTAGATTGATCAGGAATAACTCTTCTAACCCGTGCACTAGATAAGGGATCTAGCTAGTGCACTAGATGACTTGTCCTAGATAAAAATATTTGATTGGAAGAGAGGAATGTTGATACAACCAAGGTCCCCTAGAGACCTCCTATTTCATTGGGCAAACTGGAACAGCTGATTACTCAAGTGGGCTCAAGAGGGCAGAAGAAGGACCAACATACAGCCCATAACAGACTGACATCTGCCATGTCTCCAGCAAGTAAGATTGTTGTCTGTGACAACCATGCTCTTCCTGATGAACTAATAGACTGATAATAACCTGGAATATGTTGGTACTGGTAAAGTTAGGTTAAGATAGATATATATGTCCAATTATGAAAATGATGCTGTTAAGGTTTAACAGTGATCAGGGAGAACAACCTTTGAATGCCTGTGTATTCACAGAAGTCTGTTTAGACATATATAGTTCCTCAACAGATAACAATGTATACCTGAATGAATAATTGGCTAAGTTGTATTGATGATTAGGAATATGATACAAGGGGCAAGTCTGTAAATGTGAAGGCCTTTATGAAATATCTGTATAATGCCTTAATAGACATCAGAAAGAACCTGATGCTGACAATAGATAAATAGCTGTGTCAGTGGTTTGGAAGGGGCATATTCCCACTTTTGTTAACTATCACAAAGCCTGTTCAAGGGATACAGAAAGATAACAGCAGTCTTTATTAAAGTTTTTATGAAAGTGTAACATCTTAATGACCATATATGATCACAACGATACTGAGTAATAAATGTATGATGACTTATATACAATTTCATGCAACTGACTGAAAGCTCAGCACTCAGGCATTGATACATTTGTGTTTCTCCCTAAGGGGAATGTATATATTTGCATATCTATTCATATATATAATGAATAGCCTAAAAATTATCAAAGAAGCTGCTCACTTCCCATGGAAATATCCTGAGATACCACTACTTAGGAATGCTAAAGTGAAATGTTGCTATTAACTCTTAATATTTAGTTAAACCCCCTCATTAACTGGGCATTCAGAAAGCCTGAAGGTGATCCCAGACAGAATCCAGACTACATGACAGGTGGCAGGGACCCTCAATCCAAGAAACAGGTATGGAGAACCACACCTGTATCGCATTTATAATATTTAAAATTATTTTCTATAGTTGTAGAAGTGTGGCTTCAACTAGGGAGGAAGTCAATCACACTGAAATGCTGTCTTGTGCTATGTGTCATGCTGTGGAGGTAGATGGAAGGAGAGTGTTTTTGTGCCACCAGCCAGTTGCTTGTAGCATTCAGACAATTTTCTTTGAGTAACTAAAATAACTATTTACTTACTATGAGAGTGAAGCAAAGAGTTATTTTTTTAAATAATGTAACTACCATTAAGTACCCCTTGGGGCCTCAGAAATAAATGGCAACTAACGCAGATATACCTCAGTTAACAAACCTGACAATGAAACACCCTTTTACAATATCTTTTGTATGTTTGCCCAGCCCCTACCTTTTTTTCCATGTTCCTATCCAGCTGGAAGTTTTTTTAAGCAGCATTGGTGTTGGAAAGATGAAGAAGGTGGGCTGGGAAATACAGGTTTCAGACGCCAGGTTGCAACAAAGTTGTCTGCAGAAACAGCAGGATTCTACTACAGCTAATCCTATTGTAGGTGTGTGTGTGTGTCTGCCTACAACAAGCAAGGTAAACAGCAGCTACCTCCCAAACAATGTGTATGTGAACAGCAAAACAGAGATAAAGGAGGAATGCAAGCAAGTCTGCCTTACACCCAGCATATAGAAGGAGAAGAGGGAGAAGAAGAACCAGCACCACCACAGGTCTGTATCTTTGGCCACCAAAATGGAAATCATGAGAAAAGCTAAGGCTGGTGGAAGAAAAAAAAATCATCCCTAGATGCATTTTGAAAAAAGTTTTCAGGTGGTCTCTAGAAGGTTCAAGATGTTTTTGTCTACTTGGGCAAGGCTTATTTGGCCTTCTTTCATTTCTTGTATGCATATTATTAATTTTGGAGAACCGGTTTTCTGAAACTCATTGAACTGCTCTTCTTTTTTGCGGCACAGGAACCTCTCCCATTTTATTTCTGCCTCTGGTACTGCATTTTCTATTAAAGAAGTAACATCCAGAAACACATTTACTTCATTAACTAAGGTATATCTGTACTATTAAAAGAAACTTTGTAAGCTTCTGGGCAGGTCTTCCATTCATTTGCTGTGATTTTCCATTGTGATGCTTAGAGCCTATGTTTCCCATCTGCCTGCTTTAGATGTGAATTTCCACATTTCACACACCATCTAACTATGAAGTCCAGTTACACATTTTCTCAAAAGTAAGTCCCATTGATTTCAGAACGATATATTTCCAGTCCCAAGTAAGAGTACATAAGATGGCATCCTTAATTATAATCCATTGAAAACTGGGCTCTTCTTGATGTATTCTGAAGTTTGTTAACAAATACCACTGGCATTAAGAGCTTGCCTGAAATACAGAAGTATAACAAAAGAATAAAAATCTATTTACTAAATATGTTAAATGAAATAGACAGTTAGACAACTAAGAAATATTGGAGAATTTTACTCTATATAGTCACAACTGCAAGGATAGAATATGCTAAACTATGGAAAAATGAAGATGCCCCCAAAATTGAACAATAGTTTTATAGTTTGGTGGAGATGAAAACAGTGGATATATTTCTCAAAAATTGAAGAAGTCAACAGAAGAGAACATAAATAAAGAATGGGCCTCTATCGATATCTATCTCCAGCTAAAAAATTGGGCAAACCAATGATACAATGAGCAAATAGAGAAAAATGTAGAAGGGGAGATTTACTAGTTAACAAGATCTGGGGGAGTTAAATTATGTGTTGTTATAGTTCACATGACAGAGGGGAAAAAACTTTAGAACCAAAATGTATATTAGTTATTATTGTGTGATTTACCTGTCTAGGATCTGGAGTAAACTCTTAACGATGTAATAGAAGTACATTTACAAATAGAAACAAATGAATATACTATATTTTAGGTTGAAACGATGGAAGGTTAAGAAGATGCAATGAACTTTATTTATAAACATGAACAAATGATTTTTTTTTTAATGTTTGTATGTTTCCTACATATATAAAAATGATAAATAATAAAAAAAGAAATATAACATGTGTTTGCTCCAATCTATTATTGCCACCCTTTCTTAATACCCAATATGATTTATTGAATTCTCTCCATTCATTGTTAATAATAACCTAGTATTTATTCAAGACATATGTTTAATGTCTTGTGACTTGATACCCCCATTGTGTGTTATCCCCAACTACCGTTGTTTAATTTCTCCCCATATCCATTGTGCTGGCTCAAATCAATACAACCTTAAGCAGAAAAATACTTCCATTTATTGTTATAAATACTCCTGTCTCTTCTCAGTCTATTGAAACAAATGAGGTTGTACAATATTTGTTTTTTTTAGTCTGAGAATTGGCTGTGTTCCCACCTGAATGGATGACAAGATAGAAGCTAATCTTGAGTTCTGAAGAAAGATATCATCATGGAGAGTAAATATTTTGATTTATAAATTAAATACTGTCGCTGTGTTGGCATACTTTTTATAGCCTGATGAATGTAGAGAGCTATAAATGCCATATGTAAGTTTCCATCTCTGGACTTCTGTTAACCTGCATAGAATTTAAATTTCTTTTTATGAAAAGTAACAGATGCATCTATTATATCTGTTTTCCAAGCAAATAACTGGAACAGTATCTTCACTGCAGCCACACTACTGACCAGGAGTGAATACAGTGAACATACAACTCCCATGTTGCAACAACTTCATTGGCTACCAGTCTGTTTCCAGGCACAATTCAAAGCACTGGTTATGATCTTTAAAGCTCTACATGGCTTGGGCCCAGACTATTTCCCTCTATAAGCCCTACATGGCTTGGGCCCGGACTATTTCCCTCTATGGCTTCTTCCCATTATCTAGGCAACACAGCTGAAGGGGGGATAGTTCTCACTCCAGGTAAACAAGGGGTTATGTTTAGGTTACATTTATTGGGGACTCAGCATCACACAGGACATCAGAGATCACGAGAATCAATTGTCTAATCAGCAAGACCAGATAGGAGAAAAGCTAAGAAGCTTCCAGATGTTTTGGTCAAGAGTTTTAAAAAAGGCAGAGGGACCACCAGGAAGGGAGAGAGAGACACACACACAAAGGACCATTCATGAGAGACAGAGAGCTGGTGGTAGGCTGGACACACTAGGCTTGGCCTTCTGGCTTCCTCTTCCCCACCACATCATCCCAGCATCTGGATAACAATGTGAGTAGATAGAAATGTTCTTAGCTAGTTGTATTAGGGGTTTTTGTTCTTTTAAACTCTGGCTGAAATGACTGAGGCTTGTCTGTAACTTGTAACTACTAAGTAATGCCTGGAGGAAGTAGCCTCCATGAATAATATACCTTTTTATCATTGCATTGCCTGTTTAGAATAAAAACATCTTTCTGTAAAGATATCCTTGCTCACCCTCTTTCTCCACGTGGCTTTGCTGGCTACATCCACAGATAGAATTCCTCTCTTCCACAGAGGGTGGAGAAGGAAGGGGGCTCTAAGCTTAGAGATTCTTTTCCCTAGTGGCTTCCTACTGAGTCACAAGAAAGGGGGTTAAAATCAGTAAGTAGTGGCAGAAAGGTTTCCAAGGGCAAGGGTGAATTCTCATCTCCTACTCAAGGGCAGAAGTCAGCATCGAGTGGAGAATAAACCTCTACTTTCCTTCACGTGTTGGTAGTAGTCACAAACTTAGAAAGTGTCTCAGAAGTTAACAGAAAAGTTTTGGGTTGTTTCTTCCCGGTTGTTTTCTCTCTCCATCTCTTTGTTTTCTTCCCAGAGGGCTTTGTCTCCACCCCTCCACCATCACAGGTGTGTTTGGTAAGGACACAGCATTTGGCTGCTCCTAAGCCATGTTTTGACTTGGCTTTGAAATGACATCAGCATGGGTGCCAATAGGTTTTATCTGTATTTTGTTTTAATATGTAGGCCTCCTTGGGTCCTGTACTGGGAGAAATATTCATTCATTCAAATATTTGAAAGGCTATCATACTGAAGAGGGAGCGGGCTTGTTTTCCACTGCTCTAGAAACTAGGATAAGGAGCAATGTATTCAAGCTACAGGACAAGAGATTCCACCTAAACCTCAGGAAGAACTTCCTGACAGTTAGAGCTGCTGTTCGGCAATGGAATATGCTCCCTCAGAGTGTGGTGGAGTCTCCTTCTTTGGAGGTTTTTAAGCAGAGGCTGGATGGCCATCTGATGGGAGTGCTTTGATGTGGGTTCCTACATGGCAGAGCGTTGGACTGGATGGCCCCTGTGGTCTCTTCCAACTCTATGATTCTATGATTCATTCAATTTATATGCCACTTTCTCCCAAAGTGGGACCCAAGGTAGCTCACCAAGCTAAAACAAGATCAGCAAAAAATCTGACAATAAAATGTATAACACAATTAAAAATTACCATATTAAAACCACTACATTTTAAAAAAATACATAAAACATTAAAAACATGATGAAGATAAAAATAGAGCTCACACACCCCAAAAAGGCTCCCTACAAACAGTTACTCATTAAAAGCCTGTTTGAACAAAAAGCATGTTCGAACATTAAAAAAAGTTGACAGTGAAAGGATAGCCTAGCCTCCCATGGGATTATCGGCTGACTGTAAGTAGTCACTTGGAATAAAAGACAACTGAAAATGTAGAATATATGTAAACCTTGTGTATATCCTATGGTTATATATAATTGCATATGAGTAACAATCACAATGTTGTGAAACAGAGTTATCTATTACTGTTAATATGTATTTACACCAAATAAATAAATTGTTCTAGTTAGCAGAGGATGTAATATTTTCAGATTTTTTTACAATGCAGTTAACAGATAGTATCTAAGTTACAGGAACCATAAACAAAGACAGTAATAATAACAGTAAGTTACTGTGGGACTGTGATAGAGTTAAAAAAAATAGTTCATGATTCAGCCAGAACTACACAAATTTTTGAAGATAAAAATTGATTTAGTGCCTGGACTTTTTCTATTTAGTATCCTTAAATTTGATAGTAAGACGGAGGGTGAGATCAGAATACTGGTATGGCATATGTGTATGGTGGCTAAAATAGTTTTTGCCAGACATTGGAGAAAGGGTACTATCCCGATTCCTAATGGAGAGAGCAGAAATGGACAGACTCATATTTATGTTAGAGGCCAATAGCAAATGCTGTAAAGTTTGAGAACAGCTTAATGAGTTCTTATAAACTAAAATCGACAATGTAAATGAATTTGACTAGTAATTCTCTTGCATCCCAATTTGAAGTTAATTTTTTATCAATCAAATGAGGGAAAATGAACCTAAATTTTGTGTCGACCAAGTACCCCCCATATAATGATTTAATGTGATAATGTTATATATGTTATATAATGTCTTGTATGAGATTCCTGGATGTTTAACTTTGAGTGAAGAGGGAAGAAAACACATTGCTCTATGATAGTAATCATGGTTGATGACAATTTCGATGAGAGGGAATGGTATGTAGTTTTTCTGTTACTAAATCTTAATCTCTTCTCTTTTTCGAACTATAGTAATGATATTTCTGTTGGATAGAAATGCTGAGACATTTGCCTCAGCTGAAAATACATTTGATGAATATGTAGGATACACCTGGGGAATGACTTGGCAAGTCATGATGTAATCCCTAGGGGACAGTAAGGCTGAGTCATGGTAATGTGAAATTATGGCAAGGGATTGCATCAGCCATTGTCCTTAGCTTGTGTGTATAAAAGAGGGGAGCTCAGACTGGTTCTTTCTCTGACTATTCGCTGACTCTATGACACCGAACCTCTGTTCGAGCGAACCTCTGCCTGATGTGTCTGTGATGCTGAACCTATGACTGAGAATCTGTGTATCCTGATTGTACAGATGTGTATATATTGGAACTTGAAGATTAAAAGCCTCCAGGTATTTTTGGATGACAACTCTGTGTGTTAGAGTTACTAACCAGTGAGTAGAGTGGGGTCAGAGCTGATGCTGTAAGTTACACTCTGCTGCTGCTCACGCTTGTTGCTGTTTTGAAACTTTGCTGTATGTTTATTGCTTGCCTCTGGGACACATTTTTCCAGAGAGCAGCAGTTTCTGGGAGGATTTTGTGCTAGGTGCTGTAAATCAATCTCCCGACAATTTCTCGTAACAATTGAGTAAGGCTATAACCTCATCAAAGGGGAAGTCTATGTATTATAATATTGTTGTGTTGTTATTTTTTGTATATATATTATCTAGCAATAGGTATTATGTTTGTTGTATTATGTTATGTATCACATTATGCTTTGTGTTTTATGTATTATTGTTTTTGTTGTTCTTGTTATTGTTATAGATTTTGCTCTTTGTTAATAAAGATAAATTTAAAAAGTAAACAAATTCTGTAAAACAGTCAGTGTAACTTTCATTCATTCCCTTAATTCACCAGTTGTTTGGGCTGCAATCACAATAACATCCAAAGAGTAAGTAGCTGCCCAGTTTCTAAACTCATTGTCAGGTGATGTTTGTAAACAATTTGCTGCTACTCAGTTTAGAGTCTCATTGTCCATTGATGTTCATAAACAACATAAGCAGTCCCAAAAAACATGCAGAGAGCAAGTTGCTAACCAGTATTCAGTTTCATTATCAGGTGATGTTTGTGGTCAAACATAAAGGCAAGCAAAGATTATATTGTTACTTTCTCTCACAGTCCATACACATTCATAGACAAATACAAGACAAGTAGCCTGGGAATATCAAAACATTTCATGAAAACTTCTTCAGTTGTTATTAATGCCTCTACTTTGCTCAAAAGCATGTAATGAGATATCTGTGGAAGATGAATCAGGCAATGTTGTTAATGCAAAATTAATATAATAGTTACTTTTACAAAACAGAAACATACGCACAATTAGAGCAGTGTCCTTTGAATGCTGAACGAGTATAATGTCAACTGAGAATTTAAATAGTCCAAATGCTGAGATAGTTTGGCAGAGAGTTCCACAAGAAACAGCTGAAGTTTAATTGTTCATTAAGATCATGTGGAGTAATAGTTCGTAACCTAAAAACCCCAAAAGCTTCTCTCCTTAAAAGAGCATTACTAAAATTAAGACCAAGATGAATTTGTGGTGCTTCTAAAACACAAAATTTAAAGGAAATCATCCAATGTTTCATATTGAAGAAGTGTTCATATAATGGTGTATCTCGTGCCCAGTTCTTATTTCGCTCTTATGCTTAATTAGTTTTGCCTTTAAACACTTAGATGCTTGCCCAATATACATCTTAATACAGGGGCAAATAATTATATAAACAACACCTAAGATCTGATAGGTTGAAAAGAACCTTAGTTTATATGCCACCTGAGTAACAGGGTGAATAAACTGTTTAGTGTTCAGGCTTTGGCAGAAAACAGAACACCTGCCATATCTATAATGGCCTAACAAAGTTGGACTGGTATGAACAGGTTGATAAAAATCCATGTGACTATCAGCTGACTGACATTCCACAGCCTAAACACAGTCACTGAGAGGATTCTTCTCCATGTCCTCACTACCACGCCTGTGACAATCATGGGTCCAAGAGAAAGCCTTCCCCTGTGGAAATGTGATCTTTCAGATAGACTTGATCTTAGCAATATAGGGTTCTACAGGACATGACCAGCATTTTCAATTGTGCCCAGAAATAAATCAGTAGTCAGTGATGCTGTTTCAACAAGGGAATTATATGCTCCTTGTGACTGGCCCCAGTTAGTATTATGGCCACAACATTTTGGATCCACTGAGGTTCCTGAACAGTTTGCAAAGGCCAGCCCCATTTAGAGTGTGTTACATTAATCCAAGCGGGGATATAATCAAAGTATGTATTACCATAACCAGATCTGACCTCTCAAGGAACAAGCACTGCTGGCATACTAGTTTTAACTGTACAAACACACTCCTTGCCACCCCTGAAACCTGAGCATCTGATCTCCTAGTTGAGTCCAGGAGTATACCCAAAATGTGAGCCAGAGATTTCAGGGGGAATCTAACCCCATCCAGCACCAGTTGATTCCCTATTCCATGATCTCCCTTTCAACTGACCAGGAACAACTCTGTCTTGTATAGATTGTAAGTTTCATGTTGCATGCACTCATCCAATTCATTCCTGAAACAGCTTCCTTGGAATCAGATAGCAAGCAGATATATAGTTTGGGATTATCTGCATATTTGTCCCATTGAACCTCAAAACTCCAGAATCTTCTCCAGAAGTTTCAGAATTGAGCCCTGAGGCACTCCACAGGCCAATGGCATTGAACAGTCATTGAACTAGCATCTCCCAGGACCACCTTCTGAGTTTTGTCCCTCCAGGAAGGATTGGAAGCACTGTAGAACAGTACCTCCACTGCCCATCCCAGAGAAGTGGTCCAGAAGGATACAATGGTCAATGGTATCAAAAGTCAATGAGTTGTCCCGTGTGTCACAGTCAGAGACCTGGGCAGCAAGCCAGCCCAGAGAAGGGAGTGTGGGAGCCAGCAAAGTCCAGCCAGAAGGAGACAAGCAAGCACTTTATACAAGGGAGTTCATTTACCAGAGCGTCAAGCAAAAGCCATAGTCAGAGTTCCAACAGCCAAGGGTCAAGAGTCCAGAAATCAGTTCAAGGTAGCAGGAACCAGGTGCTGGAAGCAAGGAACAGGCAAAAGGAGGGCTTGAAAGAAGTTTGCCACAAGCAAAGGAAAGCTTCCAGGCAGGCAGTTATATAGCCCAAGACACAGGTGTGGCTAGTCGCTGCTTCTTGAACTTAATCAAGGAAGCCTCCCTTTGCTCAGCTCTCTTGAGTCTCCGCCTTGTTTGTGGGCTGATTGGCACAGGCTCCAAAGCATCTTCAGAATCGGATCCCTGTTGCCCTAAAGGAGCAGGCAGAGGGACGTCTGCGCCTGCTTGGTCCATGGCAGCAGGGGGAGCTCTTGAGCTGCAGGACTCATCTCCAGCCAGAGCCACAGGGACCAACAGCTGCTGCTTGTCATCAGCAGCTCTGACAAGGGCTTCAGTTATCACAAAGTGGAACAAACAGGGACATACTTCCCCTGTCCAGATCCTTGTCCAAAATAACCAAAGCCATCTCTGTCCCATAGGCAGTTCTGAAGCCAGATTGAAATAGATCTAGAAAAAGTCCTTTCCTCCAAGAATCCCAGGAGCTGAGGCTACCACAAACTCTAGGACTTTGCTCAGGAGAGGGATATTGGAGAGTGGCCTGTAATTCTCTAGCATGTTGAGGTTCAGGAAGGCTTTTTCAGTCATGCCTTCACCCTGGCCTCCTTTAGACAGGATGGAAAGCTGCCTTGCTGCAGTGATCCATTCACCACTCCCCTTATCCAGTCAGCTAGTCCCACTCTGACTGCTTTCAGGAATGGCAAGAATCCAGTAGACATGTAGTTGCTTTCACCTCTCCAAGGATCCTGCCCGCATCTTCAGGCTGTAAGAATTCAAATTCCCCCTACCAAAAAAAAATCCCAGGCAGGCCAGAAATAGGCGACTCTCAGCTTTAGGAGACCTCAAGGCAAGTACCTCAATTAGGCATGCACGCAACTTTCAAAAGATCCTCTGCCCTGCACTGGCAGCTTGATGATCGGACTGTACAATGCTCAAGCACTCCGCATTTGCATACTGGCTATCCTATTGACAATTTGGCTATAATTCAATCATTCAAATTATGACCTTTTGGAGGCTTTGTCTCCAGCCTCAAACTCATTGTTTTCCCCAAGTACAAACTAGCCTGCAGTCACAATTCTCCTTATGAAAACCCCTGACTTTGAGCGCTTCCTTGGATTGCTCTTGGCTTCCATCCCACCTTGCTGTCGCTTTGTACAGCGAGCCTTCCCCTCAGCCCCACGTGCTGAGATCCACGCTCCCCAGCTTCTCCGCTTCCAACCGGGCTTCAGGACAGGTGAAGTATCACCCAGACCAACAGCTCCTCTAAAAATCCCTCTATCCCACTCCAACCTTTATTTCCTTAGTTATCTGCGTGAGTGTGCTGCATACACTGTTTGATTGTGTTTTAATAAAACAACATTTATTATTTCAACTTCTGTGTGCTCCTTCACTCAGCCTGACCCCGTAAACATAGGGTTCAAGATTTCGTTACGTTACCCTGCTCTCGTATTGCTAGGCTGTGCTCTTGGCTAATTTCCCCAACTTATATAATTGAGAGCGCATTTAGGTGTCCCTCTCGGGACCCCCAGAAATCAGGGTAACATAAGTCAGAAACAACTTGAAGGCACACGATAACAATCCAAAAATACAGGTCATTTATGTGCAAAGGTTACACCCACTGTACTTTTAGCAGCTACAGCATCCAAGTTAGAGTAGATCCAAGCAAGTTTGCAAAATGTCTTGCAAATTCTGCATAGCAGGCAAGTGTTTTCTTCTAGTGGAGCAGAGTGTAACAGGTCCCTAACTACTAATATAGCTCTACTGGATGACTGTCGGGATCAGACTCGTACACAGGATCAATAAACTTGCATAGCAGATTTATTTGAGAAGATGCAGAGCAGTGAACACAGACGTCAAAAGACAGAAGTGGCAAAATTTCCCAAAGTTTCTAAGGTTAAACAGTACAGCTTCACATGAGAGATAAGCGAGTGCATATTTTCTCTACTGCAGGTCAGGATGACCGCTAGGTCACCATAGCTACTGTCTTTCTCCTCTAGCGAATGTTTTGAGAACGACAACTTAGGAATGTACACCTGCGCTATCCTTACTACAAAGCCACTAGGAAAATTACTAACAGTAGTACATGCACAATCTACACACTAAACCATTATCCCCTACATATGGAGGGCAAGCCCGACATCCTGCCTCTCTTCAAAAAGAAAAAATTATACAGTGGTATGAGTATACGGAATACAGAAAATAAAGAAGCAAAAAAGACAACGGTACAGCACTTCCAACAAGAATGAGATAAAAGAGATGAGGAGAAACTCGGCGTAGTGGAACCTTGGGGTCAGGCGTCGAACAGTCCAGAGAAGGGCCCCTCGAGTAGGCTGGAATGGAAAACAGGATGGATACCTTTAAGAGACGAGGGCAATTCCAATTCAAAAGAAACA
This sequence comes from Cyclura pinguis, assembly GCA_030412105.1. NCBI lineage: Eukaryota > Metazoa > Chordata > Lepidosauria > Squamata > Iguanidae > Cyclura > Cyclura pinguis. Next base: position 345,869,362 of record CM059599.1, read on the forward strand.
CTGTTTATGGCACGCTTTACAGGAAAAGGTCCCAGGTATTTAGGAGAGAGTTTTTTAGAAGGTGAAGCAGAGGAAATGTTTTTGGAGGAGAGATAGACTAAATCACCAGGATTATAAATAGGGTCTGGGGAACGTTTAGCATCAGCAAAACGTTTATGAGAGGCTTTAGCAGCAGTCAAAGATTTTGAAACAATTTGCCAGACAGAGGAAGACTTGTCAATCCAGGCAGTGAGAGAGGGGGGTGAGTTAGGGGATGGTGTGGGAAGGGGAGGAAAGGGGGTTGGGTTGAAGCCATAAACGACTTCAAAGGGGGGCTTGCCAGAGGAAGAATGCAAAGCAGAATTAAAGGCAAATTCAGCAGAAGGAAGAAGAGAAGACCAATTATCCTGATTAGAAGACACAAAACAGCATAGAAATTGCTCAAGCGTGCGATTAACCCTCTCCGATTGACCATCAGTTTGTGGGTGATAAGCACTACTGAGTTTCTGAGTGATGTCCAATGATTTCAAAAGAGAAGTCCAAAACTTGGAGGTGAACACAGGGTCACGATCAGAAACAATAGTGGAAGGCAATCCGTGAAGTCTCCAAACATGTGTAATAAACAAATCAGCAAGTTTTTCAGCTGTGGATACTTTTTTTAGAGGCACAAAACAGTACCGTTTTGAAAAATGGTCAGTAATGACCCAAATGCAATGGTAGCCAGCTGAGGAGGGGAGACCAAGAATAAAGTCCCATGCAATAACATCCCAAGGTTTTGAAGGGATGGGAAGGGGTTGCAATAACCCTTGTGGCTTGGAAGTAGGGGATTTACACAAATTACACGTTGCACATTCCTTGATATATGTTTGCACATGAGAATTTAGACTGGGCCACCAAAAAAGCTTGCGAATGGAGTGTAAGGTCTTCAGAAACCCAAAGTGACCAGCAGGCTTGGTGTCATGTTAACGATGCAATACAGCAGGGCGGGCATCAGGAGGTATGTAAATCTTAGAGCCATAGAAAGGGAGACCGTTTTCCCAGGTAATGGAGTCTTTGTGAGAAGAAAGCCAAGGGTCTTTGTGAGAGGAATTTTTAATGAGGTCTCAAAGAGTTGTATCACAGAGGGTGGAAGCTGAAAGGCGGGCTTTACTAAGCGCGTGAGTGGTGACTTGAGATGCAAGAGAGTCAGATGGAAATAAAGTTTTTTCAGTAGAGGTGGCGGAGGGGAGGGGTTCGTGACAAGGCAGGCATGAGAAAGGGTCTGCCAGAGTGTTAGATTTGCCCGGCCGGAAAACAATCTTAAAGCGGAAGCGTTGGAAAAAATCAGCCCAGTGAGCTTGTATAGGAGTCAGCTTTTTAGCAGTTTGCAGAGCCTGTAAGTTCCGGTGATCAGTCCAAACTTGGAAAGGAACATGAGCGCCATCTAGGAAATGCCACCAGGTTGACAAAGCAAAGTGAATAGCCTTAGCTTCTTTTTCCCAAACTGGCCAATTCAATTGCTGAGGCTGGATGGCCGTCTGTCGGGAGTGCTTTGAGGGTGTTCCTGCATGGCAGGGGGTTGGACTGGATGGCCCGTGTGGTCTCTTCCAACTCTACATTTCTATGATTCTATGATTCTATGATTGCTGAGCGGAGAATTTCTTGGAAATAAAAGCGCAGGGCTTAAGGGCTCCATCAGCATCGTGTTGTAAGAGCACCGACCCCATAGCAAAATCCGAAGCATCGGTTTGGATGATAAAAGGCTTAGAGGTGTCAGGGGAAAAGAGCAAGGGCTCTGAGGTAAATTTCTGTTTCAAAGCCTCAAAAGCGGTCTGGCACTTATGGGACCAAGAGAGTTTGTGGTTTTTAGTGGACTTGGCCCCTTTAGGTTTTTTCAGTAAATCAGTGAGAGGTAAAACAAGGGTGGCAAAATCTGCAATGAAGTTACAATAAAAGTTAGCAAATCCAAGGAATTGTTGCAGTTGTTTAAGAGTTTTAGGAGCTGGCCAGTTAAGGATTGTTTCAATTTTAGCAGGATCCATGTTGAGAGTGTTGTTGGAAATACGGTAGCCCAGATAATTGAAGGACTGGGTGTCAAACTGACACTTATTCAAGTTAGCAACTAGTCCGTTATCAATCAATCGCTGTAGCACAGTTCTAACCAGCGAAATGTGCTTGTCCAAGGTATCAGCATATATCAAAATATCATCCAAATAAATAACCAGTCCTTCGTATAGTAAATCATGAAAAAGAGAATTGAGAAACATTTGGAAAACAGAGGGCCCAGATTGCAATCCAAAAGGGAGCACAGTCCATTGAAAATTACCCAAAGGGGTGGAGAAGGTTGTTAGCCCTTCACTATCTGGGTGCATTCGAATTCTGTGAAAAGCTTCCTTAAGATCCAGTTTAGTAAAAAATTTCCCTTGAATCAGCTGATCCAAGACATTTTTGATAAGCGGTATCAGGTAACAATTCGGCATAATCACTTGGTTAATTAAATTGTAGCTGGCGATCAGCCTGGGGTCGGCATTTGGGTCCTTTCTCTTGCGGAAAAATACTGGGCTGGCCATAGGGGCAGTAGATGGCCTTATGAACTTTCGTTGCAAGTTTTTGTTCAGGAATTTTTTTGGAACAAAGAGTTCTTGGCGGCTCATGGGGTAAATTTTTGGCTTGGGCAGCTTTGCGCCATCAATCAAATGTAATTTACAGTCGAACTCTCTGTGTGTGGGGGGGTAATTTATCAGCTTCCTGTTCATGGAAAGCCTTTTGCAAATCCTGATAGTGTGTAGGAATGTGAGCCAGTTCCTCAGGGGTTAACGAAAGTGCTGGGAGCTGCCAGCTCGCAGCTGAAGATTTATGGTTTAATAGTTTCCCAGGTGTCCAGTCTATATTCGGGTTGTATTTTCGTAGCCAATCAATTCCCAGAACTACTTGGAATTGCACTGCCTTAGGCACCAAAACTTGCATTTTACATTTGTGGTCCCCTACCCTGAAAGAAAGGGGGATGGAGATTCGCCCGATGGCCCCCCCTGACATTGGGCTTCCATCCATTTGTGTCAGTTTAATAGGTTTTTCTAGTGGTTGATAATCCACATCAAGTTCCATAGCCAAATCTGGGTGTATGAGGCTTCTGGAACAGCCAGAGTCAATCAAAGCTCTATGAATTCGAAGTTTTTTATCTTTTCCCGCCAAAGTCACAGTTGCAAACAAATGGGGGGTCTTACAGTTACTTACATATGTTGTTCCAGCACTGTCCCAGTCCTCACAGCCACTTTCAGAATCTTGGTCCGAAGGCGAGGAAGAAGAAGAAGGGTCCTCCTTCTGTTGAGGGCAATCTTCTGCGGCTGCTGTTGCTTGTTTGATGTTGCGTTTAGTTGTTTGCTTGGGAGTAGCAGATTTATGAAGGGTGATTTTCCCTTTGGCAGTATCAGGTTGCAATTCCTTGGAATTGCTGGAGGTTTTGTTTTCAGGGCAGTTGCTGGAGAGATGTCCCGGCTTTCCACAAGAAAAACAGATGCCCAGACGGAGGCATATGTTTCTTTACTCACTGCTGATGAATGTGGGTCGGCATGGGGGTTTTCGCGGTTCCATTTCTTGAGCTTGTCCTTGTTGAGTTAGCTGGATGGATTGAGTTATTCCTTCAACCTCCGTGGCTAGCTTAATCCACCCAAGCAGCGTTTGGGGGTCACTTTGAGTCAAACAGCCGTGCAGCACCGTAGGGTTCAATCTGTCTTTGTATAATTCTTTCAGTACTTCATCAGACCAGGGCACTTTTGCTGCCAAGTTTCGGAATTCCCTGGAGTATTCTCCCACATCGCTTCTGCCCTGTCTTAATTTTTTCAGCTGGTATCTAGCTTTTTCTTGCAGGTGTGGGTCTTCGATGCGCTCATGGAGATAGTTCATAAATAATTGCAAATTCTCAGTCTCTGGGGCGCGTGGATCATATAGATTAGCAACTCAATCAGCTGCCAAACCTTTCATCCGTTGACTGATATATCTGATTCTGGCTGCATCGTCTTGGAACAGATGCCCATAATCCAGCATATAATTGGAAGCCATGGTTAGGAAAAAGGAGAGTTTTTCTCCACTTCCATTAAATGAAGCTTTCAGCTCACCAATATTCCTTGGAACTACAGGCGGTAATGCAGGGGCAGCTGGTGGCGCTGGCTGTACGGGCTGTCCGTCTGGCAGGGGAGCTGCTGCTGCTGGACCGGCTGCTGGAATTCGTGGCTCCCTGGCTGGGGTTCTTCCCAATTTTGGCCCCATGGTGCGCATTTCACGGATCAGAGCCCGGAGTTCCGATATCTCTTCATCTTTTCTCTCCATCTCTTCTCTGTTCAGTAGTTCATCCATAAGGGCCAGTTCTCTCGCAGAAGTGTCCCATCTGGCTGCTCTTCTGCACTGTCTTACCGTAGTTCTCAGCTTCTCGCCCCAGGCCCAAGTGTGACCGCTTGTAGGGGTGGTGGTGGGTAAGGACATCCGTACCTTGGGTCTGGTGTCTGGAGGCAATTCACTAGCAGTAGCCCCGTTGGAATCAGCTAAATCCTGTTCCTCCTCCTCGGTGAGGTTTTCTGCCTTTTCAGTAGTTTGGTGCATGGTGGACTTCTGTCTTTTCTGTCAGGATCAGACTCGTACACAGGATCAATAAATTTGCATAGCAGATTTATTTGAGAAGATGCAGAGCAGTGAACACAGACGTCAAAAGACAGAAGTGGCAAAATTTCCCAAAGTTTCTAAGGTTAAACAGTACAGCTTCACATGAGAGATAAGCGAGTGCATATTTTCTCTACTGCAGGTCAGGATGACCGCTAGGTCATCATAGCTACTATCTTTCTCCTCTAGCGAATGTTTTGAGAATGACAACTTAGGAATGTACACCTGCGCTATCCTTACTACAAAGCCACTAGGAAAATTACTAACAGTAGTACATGCACAATCTACACACTAAACCATTATCCCCTACATATGGAGGGCAAGCCCGACAATGACGCTGTGCAGAAACAATGATGGCAGACAAGTATAATTTCTTTGCTGTTGTCACCAGCATGGCATAAACTTACCAATGGGCTCTAGCCTTTTTTTAGTCAGACTTGCTTTGAGTTTTCCACCATTAATGCAATAGTCTCACTTGTTTCATCACTGCCACAAATTCTGGGTTTTGTAGTTTGGTGAGGCACTAGTGCTCTCTGTCAGAAAATTACAAATTCACCATGAAACAATAATTCTCAAGATTCTATAGAATGGACCCAAGCCGAGTTGTTCATCTCTGGTCTCTTATTCACAGTAGTTCATTGCAGACTACAAGCAAAATTTTCAATGAATGTAATCTGCTAGGATAGGTGATGCCTATGGAGAATGGCTGAAAGAGTTAAATGGATTCCACAATCATCTGCGCAAAGGATGACTGGAAGGTGAGATGAGAATGAATTTCAAATATTTGAAGGGTAATCATGTGAAAGATGGAGCAACCTTGTTTTCTGCTGCTCTAAATGGTAGAATCCAAACCAATGTGTTCAAATTACAAGAAAAGAGATTTTAGCTAAACCTTAGGAATTCTAAAGGTTCATCCCTACTCATAAGTAATACTTGTTAGAAATATCTTAAGGTAGCTTTACAATTTTCAAAAAAGGCTCCATAGGAAAGGATGAAAAGCAGATTTTTAACTAAGCAGAGAAGACATTTTTTTTCCTCTTAAGTACTCATTCAGAAACTTATAACTGTTCATCAGAATTACATCTATGGGGGGAAAGGTTAATATTAACAAAGTACATGTTCATTGTAAGACTTCTTTATAAACCAAATTTTGTGTTTTTCCAGTTGGAGTAAATATAAACAACTGGTTTGGGGGAACCCACTCTAGAACACATGACATATAACTGGCCATAGGAGATTCTGTTTAACTTGTGCAATGCCTTTACATTTTTCTGAAAACATTTTTTGTTTTGAATTTAAACTCACATATGGAACCCATACAATCTACTTTAGGCCTCATTTCCATAGCAACCACCTAGGGCCAAGAGCCCTCTGGCTAAGAATTCTAAAGGCCTCTCCCTGAACTGTCAACCCCATGATTCCATAGAATCTTCACAGCCAGCCAATCATATGAGGTGTTCTCATCTCACACAGCCAATCATATGAGGTCTTTGCCTGCCTGACACGGACAAACAGACAAACTCACAGACACACTTTGGATACAAAGCAAGAGGAAGGATGGCTGCCTAATTTGATGCATCTCTCTTAAGCCTGTGTAACCTGTTATGCTAAACAAAATCATTGGTTTGATATACTCCTTGTTTTGTTGTCTCTTGGGGATTGCAAAAGCAGAAGTGTTGCTAAGCATTTGACAGGCCATAATGCACAGCTGATGTATTGTGCTTAGCCTGATGGTTCACAAATTGTGCTGACCTAATCCATTATGCAATGCAGAAGACCAGGTAGTAACTAGGTATGTTTTCCAGTCACTCTTGGGCCCTTTTCGCATGGCATTTTCCATGTGAAAGAGGGCCTGGAGCATTGCGCGATTGTGAGGAGCAATCTGCATGACGCATTCACAATCGCACAACGCTCCAGGGGCCGGCAGGCGCCGATCGCACACGTTTTCATTTTTGGCTAGAAGCCGAAAATGGTGCGCGATCATGCATTGCTCCCAGGCCCCACACGCACTTACCTGGCGTGTGGAGCCTCCAGAGCCGTGCCGGTTGCGCTTCCTGCTCCAGCAGAGCCTGGGAAATCCCAGGCTGTGCTGCAGAAAGAAGAGGCGAGGCTCTCACGCGAGCAGGCAGCTTGTGCGGAGCTGAAGGACCCCGGACGTGAGAGCCTCTTGCTGGAGGCTGATCGCGCGATCCCTGCACCCCAGCACTGGAAGACTGTAAGGTGTGGAAAGGGCCTTAGACATGGATAGAAAGGAGAAAATCTGAACAGGGGAGAAGGAATGGGTGATGGAATAGAAATCTGAGCTTTGAAAATGTTATTCACTCATTCACTTTCTCCTTATCCCACTTTTTCCCAGAACCAAGACTCAAGGCTGCTCAGATTTTAAAACAATATAAATAAAAATATACAAAACATTAAACTACCTGTAACATTAAAAAAATAAAAATAAAAACATGGCATTGAAAAAGAGAAAAGGCCATTTTAAAAGTGCAGCACCTTATTAAAAGCTCATTCTTAAAAACAGTACTCAAAAGGCTGCTGGAACAGACAAGTCTTTGCCTGCCAATGAAAAGACAGCAAGACAATTTGGCCTCTTTCAAAAGAAATTGAGAGAAGGCCTTCTCAGCGGCTGTTCCTAGGTTCTGGGATGTTCTTCTGTGGGAAGCTAGCATGACTTCAATCATTTCCAAAGTGAAAGGAAATTATCTGGATTTATCAGCCTATGGTGGTGGACTATCTTAATTAGTCCTGCACCTGAGGGCCCAAATCCCACTGAGTTGAAACCCTGCCAGGCTTACTAATTCTGAACTGTGGAAAATTCTTCCACTCGTAGATCACCATTGTCCCATCTACTGCTGAAAATGAGGTCCAAATCATGCCTCTGCAGCATACCTGTAGCTATTTACTATTTGAGATGGACACACAGTTATCACAATGGACAATGAATCCTAAGCCACTTCTAACAGCAGCTTCAGCATGGATGCTGGAAGTCTGTCAGCACAAGAAGGTGAAAGAACTCCAACACATTCTCACAACCTGAGTAAGAGAGACTATTGAGCAGTAGAGTGGGTAATACACCAACAGAATTCCTGTGCTGACCTGGACACCCCCCAGGCATTGCTTTTTTTGGACTACTACTCCCCAAATGCAACAGCCAGCATGGCAGGTGGCTATGTTGGCTGGGGGATTTTGGCAGCTGCAGCCCCAAAACTAACTTTTACAATCTGTCATAGAAACAAAATTTATTGTACAAAGATAGACTGTAATAATACAGTGGCAGTATTGTCTCCATTGTCTAAAAGGGTAGGCAAACACCAGGATTTTTTAACCACACAACAGGTTGTAGAGAGTGTACATTTATCAATTTCCCTTTAGGACAAGAAACCAGGTTTTGTTAAGTCTTCACTCTGAAGCTTCTGGTGCCTGTATTATTCATGGCCAAACGTGAGTGTGGCGCTCTTTCGTCACTTGAATCTAATATCTGGCAATGTTTATCTTTGGGTACTATTCTGGTAAGAGACAATATTATCTTCTTATTACCCACCTACTGTTGCCTGAAACCAAATGATTCTCAGCATATACTTTCCCCATTAAGAATACAATTGTACACGTCTACTCAGAGGAAAGCACCCTTGAAAGCAATGAAAATGTATCCCAAGTTTAGTGTGTGTTGCTGAGACGAGGAACTGTCATTTTCCAGCTGTTGCTGGAACTCATCTTCCAGGCAACATAGCCATTGATCTGGAATGACAGGGGTTAGAACTCAATGACACCAGGTTCTTCAACCCTGATGTGTAGGGCTACCGCCTTAACTTCTTCCTAAAAAAATTCTGTGACATGGAGGGAATGTGTTTGTGTGTGCACATAAATGCACATGTGTGCATGCACCCACCTACACTGATTGAACCAGCTCATTGATGTTCAGCTTGTGTGACCAAAGTCTTGATTGTTTCAGCTTTAAAATTTGTAACATTTTATTTTCCTGTACTAGCAAAAGGGGATTTTTTTTCTTTAACCAGTCTTTTAGTACCTCTTGTTTATCAGATTTCCATTTTATGTTCAGTTACTCAACCCGCTTAAAACAGTGGAGTGTTACGTCCACAATGAATGCAAAGTGGAAATTCTAATGCAGCTACAGAGTGAGTCAAATAATTGGTCCATCTGCCCCAGTAATGTCCACTCTGCACAGAGCTTGGAAAAGTAACTTTTCTGTACTACAATTCCCATCATTCCCCAGTCAGCATGGCCATTGGGATTGACCCTTGCAAATTCCCAGTATGGATTTTGGAAGCTGTAGTCCAAAAAAAAGAAATTTTTGCTAGCCCAGAGGGTTTTTGCCTGGCAAAAGCTGACCAGTCCACTACATGAAATTCTGATAATTTTCCAGTGGCTAAGCGGAGTCTCTCCAGAAACCAAGAATATGTTAACTGGGGTTTGTTAGGACTGAATGAATGATCAAACACTTATGAAAATTTTCCAAGGTTGATTTATCATTGAACTGTTCAGCCATGTGCATTCCCTTAATAAGCAACGCTAATCTGTCTGTGGACAAACAATTAGCTTAATTGTATTATCAATTAACTCAGACATGAATTACTACAATATATCAATAATCAACTGAGACAAATTAAATAATAATTAATTGCCTTCCAAAACTTGATCCTTTCTATAATCTTTGAGAAGGACACTGCAAAATCATTATTGGAAAAACAGCATAGCCCATTATTGCCTCTTTTTTAATCAAATTATAGGGATTTTGGTGAGGGTTAATTAAGCAAATTACAGATCTGATGAACAAGCTGGTTTGGATAATCTTGCTAATACAGAATCGGAAATATTGGCTCTGATCCCAGAAATAGATTCAACTTATTAGTTTGCTGCTTGGAAAAGGGTTTGTGATCATTTAGTAGACATATCACAGTTGAGAAGTAATTTTTTTTTTCTGAAAATAGTTTTACCTTGATTTCCTCACATCGTTAATAACCTAGCTTTCTTCCTATCTGGCAGATGTGTAGCAGAAGGGAAGAGATACAAAGTTGCACTTCCTATACACAAGAAGGACTGACCCAGAACATTTTGCCACTTGAGGCAAAGGACTAGTGGGTAGTGGCCATTTGCAAAGCAGACTGCATTGGCAGTTGAATCTTAGGCCTTTTCCACACCCCATCTTTCTGGGAAGTTGTTCATTGGGGATCCCGGCAGCAGCTCTGCCAGGAGGGGAGCATGATGGGAGCGCTCCCCTCTACACTGGCTCCCTACAGAAAGGAGTGTGATGGTCATGCCTCTTCCTTCTGCAGTACAGCCAGGTACTTTACCATGCTACAGTGGAGCAGGAAGTACAGCCATTGCACTTCTCGGGCTTCCATCAGACAGGTAAGTGTGGGATGGTAGTACAATTGCAGGTCACTGATGGGGAAAATCCATCAATGATTTAACCTATGATTGCACCGCCTGGGGACAGGAGAAGGACAGGACCTCTGCCACAAGTGAGGCAACCATATTAAACAGCCCAGGACAGAGAGGGAAGTGGCTAGAGACAGTCCATAAATACAACTGACCGAACCCAAAGGGTGCTCACCAATGGCTGCTTTTCATCCTGGAGAGAAGTGACTAGCGGGGTGCCACAGGGTTCTGTCCTGGGCCCAGTGCTATTCAACATTTTCATCAATGACTTGGATGAAGGAGTGGAGGGCATGCTGATCAAATTTGCAGATCACACCAAACTGAGAGGGGTTGCTAATACCCAGAGGACAGGATCAAATTTCAAAATGACCTTGACAGATTGGAGAGCTGGGCCAAAGTTAACAAAATGAATTTCAACAGAGAGAAATGTAAGGTCCTGCACTTAGGCAGAAAAAATGTAATGCACAAATATAGGATGGGGGACACATGGCTGGATAGCAGTACATGTGAAAGGGATCTAGGAGTCTTGGTAGATCACAAGCTGAACATGAGTCAGCAGTGTGATGAGGCAGCCAAGAAAGCCAACGTGAAAACAAGTTTGCTGGTGTCTAGATCGAGGGAGGTAATGGTACCACTCTATTCTGCATTGGTTAGGCCTCATTTGGAATACTGTGTCCAGTTATGGGCACCTCAGTTCAAGAAGGATATCAACAAGCTGGAATGTGTCCAGAGGAGGGTGACCAAAATGGTGAAGGGTCTGGAAACCATGCCCTATGAGGAACAGCTTAGGGAGTGGGTACGTTTAGTCTGCAGAAGAGAAGGTTAAAAGGGGACATGATAACCATGTTTAAATATTTGAAGGGATGTCATGTCGAGGAGGCAGTGGGCTTATTTTCTGCTGCTCCAGAGACTAGGACAAGGAACAATGGATTCAAGCTGCAGGAAAGGAGATTCCACTTGAACCTCAGGAAGAACTTCCTGACAGTCAGAGCTGTCCAGTAGTGGAACATGCTGCCTCAGAGTGTGGTAGAGTCTCTTTCGTTGGAGGTTTTTAAGCAGAGGCTGGATGGCCATCTGTTGGGAATGCTTTGATGGATGTTCCTGCATAGACTCGATGGCCCCTGGGGTCCCTTCCAACTCTATGTTTCTATGATTCTATTATTCTAACCAAGATGCTACCACAGCTGCCTGAGAATCTGCCTCACTATGGCCATTTCTGCACTAGACTATTATTATTATTATTCCGCTTTCAACATCCTGTGGAATCCTGGGGTTTGCAGTTACAGGAGGGGCCTCTGGATTCTATAGGATGTTGAAAGCGGAATAATAATAATAACAGTCTAGTGTGGAAATGGTCTATGCTTAATAGAAGGGCCTCCATTAGAAGTCAGTTGCCTAACTCTGCCTAATGGAAGGACCAGCCCTACTCGTAAGAATCTCTGTACTGGTGGTTCCCTTTGAACAGAAAACTGAGGGAGGACTGAACATTCACACCAGCCCATCACACATGCTATGCAGAAGTTCCTGAAAGTGTAAGTCACCTTTCAGCACAACAATATTTATCAAAATGATATTTGAGAATAAGATGACAACTGGCCTAAAAGACCATAGCAAACCTGAGCTAAAATGCATGGTAACCCAACCACCAGCTTTTATCATTGGAGAGGTATGGTCTGCACTTCGGTTGGCATGCCTATTTGTGGTATGGCAAAGCTGAAGTGCAGAAGATATTCCTCCAACATGTAATTCGTAAATCTCCATATAGGATGTGGACTAAGTACAAACCCCTTCTGTATTCTAAGCTGCTACCCTCAGTTTCCCCAGCAGAAGCTCTTCAGGTAAAAGGTTTAAGGAGAGAGGGGGAATGGTTCACTTACAAAGATCTAGTCCACTTAGAGAGTGGAGAGATAAAATTAAAAGACCAACAAAGGCTTCAACAAGACTGGGTTATCATACAGTGGTTTCCTTACTTTCAGATTAAAGAGAGGCTTAAGAAGACATGGAAATGGGCAGTATAGTTCTAGAGACACCACATCTGGAGAAACAAATGCAGAGGGGGGGACAGCCACTTGCTCTCAAAGATGTACAAATTGATATTAGGAATCAAGCTGGAAGGAGAAACCGCCAAGGAATGCATGATTAAATGGGCTCAAGATTTAGGTCATAATATATAATTTGAAGATCGGAGGAAAATTTGGAAAAATTGTCCTACATTCACCTGATCATATATTCTGCAAGAGAATACATTGAAAACCCCACCCACTGAAAACTCCCACCCATGGGAATCGCTAAAATGTTCAAAAATGCAAGGAACCAATGCTGGAAGCGTGACAGAGAGATTGGTACTTTCTTCCATCAGTGGTGGGGATGCCAGAAGGTTAAAACATTCTGGAGGATAATATGCTCTAGAATGCAAAAAATATTGTAATTTAAAATTGATCTAAAACCAGAATTCTTTTTGTTGGGCATTTTCCATTTGGACAAGGAAACGAAAGGAAAACTAGGCAGACTGATCTGGCATATGGTAACAGCAGCTAGAATAACTCTTGCTAGACATTAGAAAAAGGAGTCCATACCATCCAAGACAGAATGGTTGGAGAAGTTAGCAGAAGTTGCCGAAATGGACAAGCTTATTCGTCTGATAGAAAATAAACCTTACAGTAATTTTTCTAAGATTTGGCAACCATTGTTAGAATATTTACACATAAAAACAGAGACCAATTATGATCTAAGAGGGAAATCTGATTGAGAATTTGGCTTACAAGAGTCTACAAGTGGGAAGTATAGAGACTGAGAATTGATAAAGGTAGTTACATTTAACTATCCACAATAATGGGATTTTTTGCAATTATGAGACTAGGGAAACTTTTGTATATATTCCACCAACTGTATATATGCCAATTGTAAATTGAATTTTATTTAGGGATTTATGTGTGTTTATATTGTAGAAGTTGAATACATAGTGTCATACAAGGCTGTAGCCATTAAGATCACATGCAACACTTTTAAATGTGCATCGTTTGCCTGAATTCAGAGGAAGATTTTTTTTTCTTATTTATCTGAGATTATTGGGAACTTAAAGTTATATTTTTTGGCTCATTTTTCTTGTTTGGAGGGCGGCTTGACAAGAAATTTAATTTCATGCTGTTTGGTCAGCAGAGGGGGACTCCTTTTTAAATTAAATTGTTTATTGTGTTGTGTGAACCCCTAGGTTCATGTTGGCTTTCAAAGCAAAAATGCCTAAATAGGCAGGACCATATGTCCTTAGCAAATGTTGGTTTAGTTATTTCATAATTGTTGTATGTTAGTGCAATGGTATTGTTGTGTTAGTGCTATTGTTATGGTAGTATTACTGTTATGTTAGTATATTGTTAGTATAATGTTATTGTGACTGTAAGTTTTATATTCTTCAAGTGGATGTGTGTCAGATATTATGTGAAAATTTTGTGCTTCTTTTGTATGTTATATCCTTTCTTTTTCTACGTGTCTTGCTTAATAAAAATAATTTTTAAAAAATGCATGGTGACTGCTGGTAGAGTCCAGGAGATCTGAAGTTCCATATTTCCCCATATGAACTTGCCAGAATTTAGAGACCTTGGTGTAGTGGTTTGAGCATGGGATTACAATCCTGGAGACCAGGGCTCAATTTGCCACTCAACCGTGGAAATCCACTTGCTGACTTTGCATGTATCACAGACTCTTCAGTCCCAGAAAATCCTGTGATTGGGTCTCCTTAAACTCACTAAGAGTAGAGCCATTTCTGCACTAGACTGTTATAGCACTATGATTCCACTTTCAACATCCTATGGAATCCTGGGGTTTGCAGTTTCGAGAGGGGCCAGGTGGCCCCTCTCGAAACTTCAAACCCCAGGATTCCATAGGATGTTGAAAGTGGAATCATAGCGCTATAACAGTCCAGTGCGGAAATGGCCTCAAAGCTTACTTGAAGGCACACAACAAGAACAACAAAAACAACAACAACAGAAGGTCCTTTGCTCAGTCCTGCTCCCCTACATGCACATCTCTTGGAACACAGGCCAGGAGGACCTTGTGGTGGATGCTTCCAAACTCTAGCTGGTTGTTTCCTTGCTGTCCTTCCATTAGCAAGCAAACATTTCTCTGCTGGCTGTTTTTATAAGGAAAGGACTTTTAATTGTGTGTTGTCATGTATTTTTTTTTTGCTTTTTTAACAGATATATTTTAAATGATTTTATTTCTATAGATAGATTAATTACATTTTAACTATGCTTCATATGACTTTAAAAAAACTAATAGTGTTTTTATATGTATTTTTAATTTTTGTCAGCCACTTTGATTCCCAGTTCTGGGGGAAAGGCAGGATATAGAACAACAATATTTTTATTGGAATGTATAAACTTACAATGTTTTGACTCCATATTATACAAATAATAGCAGAGGTTGAACTCCTATTTTAAGGCTGTTCATCAACTTCCATTCCTAACACTGGCTACCTCATCTAGGAAAGGGGACAGCTTTCCTTATCGAGAGCAAAACTGGTTATATCCTGCCAAGCACAAAATCACAGCCAACTGCATTATGCACAGGTAATGCCCCATTTAAATAAACCAGAGGTCTGCCTGGAGGATATCTGTTGATGGAATAGTGGCAAAGGACGCCTAGAAAACATTGCAGGAACAGCTAAGCTCAACCTGGTGTTTTACAGTGTAGCTGATCAATAAACTGAGCATCAAGGACAAGCATGAACGTCCTCAAAGGAGCTTTGAAATCAAATGTGATCCATGTAAGTACAGTTAGGTTTACCACCTTCTTTTCTGAAAGCACTCTTGTGATTTTGACCACTGTACAATGGGTAGAAAAACAAACTTAGATTGGCAATCTAATGATGGGGAAAAGAAGCTTTACCTACTAATATCTATCTTTTATGCAACTGAAAAACACAGATATTGTGTCAAGGAGGAAAAAGACCTACAGTCCTACTTTTGGACTCAAGTTATTAGTTCTCTGCAGTGTGAAACAGCAGAAACCTGATTCATCAGAAGAAACTTAAGACCACAAATGTATTTTTAACATCCCCCATATTAGGAGAGCTCTTTCAAGTCTAATGATTATACCTATATCCAGAAAGATTGGATCTATTGGTTCTAGCAGTAACAGACAGTCACTAACCGTACATATCGGTATTTTCAGGAGTGACTGCTAATTTGTTTATAATGGTACCTTTTCATTTTAACATACCCTACAAAATTACATGGATATGTAACTCACTCTTTAAAATTCAATTGATTTGTTGGATTTGTTTAAACAGCAAGACCAATTATCACAGGAGACTGGAAAATATTGAAGTAGAAACTTAATTCATGAAGTGATAAAAAAATTCAGTTTGAATTACATTATAATTTTGAATCATCATAAGAGACTTGGGAGTGCCTATAAAGGCAATCATCTCTCCAGAAATTAATCAAAAGAATAAAAAGTGAGACAAGCTCAGTTATTGCTCAGAGGTTAACTTTCTTCGTCATCCTGTTATCTGCATAGTTTCGTGAACTAAGAATGAATCAATATAATTAGGTTGCAGTCCTACACCCATTTACCTTCCAAGAATTTTAAGACATGATAATGTTCTTCCTCTTCCTCCTCTTCTTCTTCCTCTCCTCTTTTACTCCATATTTTTCTGAATGTATTGGAAATACAATGGTGACCACTTTATTTATTGATTGATTTATACTGACTTCTTCAGGCCACCTTAATAAGAACATGTAGTCCCTTCTATCATGGCTTACTAAACACAATCTTTATGGGAATATTACAGTTATTCATTCATTCATTCATTCATTCATTCATTCATTCATTTATAAAATATTTTTATCCCACCTATCCATCTGAAGTTTCAGGGTGGCAAACACATAACACAATGTATACAATTTTAGCAACTCAAATTTGAAATCAGTCAATAATTTAAACACAATAAAAACATTAAATAGCTCCAACAGATCAGAACTGCTTCAAAAGGCTAAAAAAAAGTTTAAATTTTTAAAAAAAGCCATGTCTTGACTTGGCACACCCAAAAGAAACCAGTGTGGGCACTAGGCGGGCCTTCAAGGAGAGGGCATTCCACAAGTTGCATGCCACAGCCCCAATGGCCCTCTCCTGTGCTCCTGTCATCTTGACCCCATTGGTAGGATACAAAGGAGGTCCTCTCTGGAAGATCTCTATTTCTAGGCAGGCATATATAGGGAGAGCCAATTCTTCAAGCTATGAGGTCCCAAGCTATTTAGGATTTTGAATGTTATCACCAGCATCTTGAATTCAGACTGGAAGTAAATTGACATGGTTCCATGTTATTTGTCTAGGAAGACTCAGGCCCTTTTCACATGTGGGGGGGGGAACGGGCGAAAACACACTAAAACAGAGCTTACCCGCAGCCGGGTAAGTCCGTCGCCACGCGGAGCAGCGCGAACTCGCTGCTCCACACTCCTCCGGTGTCCCATATGGCAGCTTCTGGTTGGTGGAGGCTCTCCACCAACCGGAGAAGCTCGCCAGCCGGAAGCCCGCCCCCGGTAGATCTGCAGGCACACACTTGCGTGCGCCTGCAAATCCATTTTAGAGCCGGGCGACGAAGCACCACGGGGCTGCGCGCTCCGTGCTTTTTAAAAACCTTGAAAAAGAAGTTTTAAAAAAACACGCAACGCGGCTAGTTCCGGCCGCTCCTGAGTGGATTCTGATGTGGAACTACGAAAAGTAGTCCACGCCAGTCCACTCTACGGTGTAGAAGACCTCAGTGAGAGGTCGCTCTACACCATTTCAGAAGCCCGGTATGGAAATGGCCTCAGAAAGACTGTTGATGTGAGATGGCTTCCTGTTTGGGTGTGGGACTGTCCTCTTCTCGCTTGCTGCCATTTCCAGATTTTTAAAATCTCCTTTGTTCTAGATCAGATCCACATGATCCAATGAACAGCAAGACTGGCTGCTCTGTCCTTTATGGTAGGTAAGTGATGGGCTTCAAGGAACTTCTTTGTCCATATTTTAGAATCATAGAAATGTAGAGTTGGAAGAGACCACACGGGTCATCCAGTCCAACCCCCTGCCATGCAGGAACACCCTCAAAGCACTCCCGACAGATGGCCATCTAGCCTCTGCTTAAAAACCTCCAAAGTAGGAGACTCCACCACACTCCAAGGCAGCGTATTCCACTGCCAGACAGCCCTGACTGTCAGGAAGTTCTTCCTGAGGTTCAGGTGGAATCGCCTTTCCTGCAGCTTGAATCCATTGCTCCTTGTCCTGACCTCTGCAGCAGCAGAAAACAAGCCCTCTTCTTCCTCTACATGGCATCCCTTCAAATATTTAAACATGGCTATCAAGCCCCCTCTTAATCTTCTCTTCTGCAGACTAAACATACCCAGCTCTCTAAGTCTATCCTCATAGGGCATGGCTTCCAGGCCTCTCACCATTTTGGTCGCCCTCCTCTGGACTTGCTCTAGCCTGACCATGTCCTTCTTGAATTGGGGTGCCCAGAACTGGACACAGTATTCAAGATGAGGTCTAACCAAAGCAGAGTAGAGTGGTACCAGTACCTCCCTCGATCTAGACACCATACTCCTATTGATGCAGCCGAGAATTGGATTGGCTTTCTTGGCTGCCGCATCACACTGCTGACTCATGTTCAGCTTGTGGTCTATTAAGACTCCTAGATCCCTTTCACACATACTGCCATCCAGCCACGTGTCCCCCATCCTATATTTCTGTATTCCATTTTTTATACCTAAGTGTAAGACCTTACACTTCTCTCTGTTGAATTTCATTTTGTTAGCTTTGGCCCAGCTCTCCAATCTGTCCAGGTCATTTTTAATTTTGATCCTGTCCTCCGGCGTATTAGCAACCCCCCCAATTTGGTGTCATCTGCAAATTTGATGAGCATGCCCTCTATTCCTTCATCCAAGTCGTTGATGAAGATATTGAACAGCACTGGGCCCAGGACAGAACCCTGTGGCACCCCTCTAGTCACTTCTCTCCAGGATGAAAAGCAGCCATTGGTGAGCACCCTTTGGGTTTGGTCGGTCAACCAATTATAAATCCAACTAACAGCAGCCCTGTCCAGCCCACATTTTACTGGCTTCTTTGCAAGAATGTGATGGAGAACTTTGTCAAAGGCCTTACTGAAATCGAGATATGCTACATCCACAGCATTCCCTTCATCTATCAAGCTAGTAACTCTATCATAAAAAGAGATAAGATTAGCCTGGCATGACTTATTTTTGAGAAATCCATGTTGACTTCTGGTGATTACCACGTTGCTTTCTAAGTGATTAGAAACTGACTGCTTAATGATCTGCTCCAGAATCTTTCTAGGTACTGATGCCAGGCTGACTGGGCGATAATTATTTGGGTCCTCTTTTTTTCCCTTCTTGAAGATGGGGACAACATTTGCCCTCTTCCAGTCTGCTGGAACTTCTCCTGTCCTCCAAGATTTCTCAAAGATTATAGCAAGCAGTTCTGAAATGACCTCTGCCAGTTCTTTTAATATCCTAGGATGCAATTCATCTGGCCCTGGAGACTTGAATTCATCCAGTGTGGCCAGGTATTCCTGTACCACCTCTCTACCTATTACGTGCCTCATTTCCCCTGCTTCCTCACCTGCTCCCCAACCGCCAGGTTGAGTGCTTGTATCCTTCTGGGAAAAAACGGAGGCAAAGAAGGTGTTAAGTAGTTCTGCCTTTTCTCCTCCCCCTGTTAGTAATTCGCCATCTTCTCTGCACAGCAACCCTATCGTCTCCTTCTTTTTCCTTTTGCTACGGACATATTTTAAAAAGCCCTTTTTATTGTTTTTAATGTCTCTGGCCAGCCAAAGTTCGTTCTGTGCTTTAACCTTTCTGACCTCCTCCCTACATCTCCTAGCTACTTGCTTAAATTCTTCTTTGGTGGTTTCCCCCTTCTTCCATTTCCTGTACATGTTTCTCTTAACACTTAGCTCAACTGAGAGTTCTTTAGTCAGTCTGGTTTCTTCAGATGCCTTCCATTTTTCCTCCTTATTGGCACAATTCCTCACCAGGAGTAAAAAGCTGATAATTATAAATTAAGTAACAAGAACTGCACTTTCATGATGCCTTGTAATCATCTGCCTGGGCAGCGACCTCACTCTGCCTCTGCCACTGGCTGGCATTATGCCTCTTGCACAAAATGACTGGATCATTTGGAATTGGTAGAAACTAAAATGCTGGCAGTGTCTGACCTTGGTTGAGATCTGATCTACCATACATCAGACCCTGTTTACTCCAAGGACACAGCCACTAAAATCAGACTTGAGTCTATAAAACTGACAACAAATCTGACTTTAGAAGACAAGTGCATATATATCACTATATTGTCTTAGTTGAAAGCTATAACAGTGAAATGTGAAATAGTAATCAAATACCTGAGTAGCAAATAGATCATTCCACCAGATACCTGTGCAAGAACTAGCTACTTTGGCTTTTATAAAATTAGCTCTTAGTGTAAGTAGCCGTTACACCAAATATAGCTACTACACGGGCAATTTCCTTATCTTTCCCATTAAGAAAAAGACTTGATTTTCTGAGTGACTGACCTGCAGGCACTTGTATTTGTGGCAAGGGGCAATAACTCACCTCTAAATGATGTTGTACTGAGGATAGGTAGTGAATGAGGCATCCTTACTACTACTGTATTTGTATTTAAGTTGAGCAAGCCTGGATTCAGCATCCTCATTTCTGTAGCGATCTTCCAAGATTCAGAGGAGAGCCTGTGACTCTCCAAAAATTGTTAGATTGCAATTCTTCACATACCTAACCAGCACGGGTAATGGTAAGGGATGATGCAAACTGTAGTCCAACAACATTGGGAGATCTACAAATCGCCCACCTCTCAAATAAATGATGTTATTCCCAGGGTCACTGCAGTGATCACATGGTCTTCTAAGCTTAGAAACTGATTTAATTAACCTTCTCATTGCTATGCAGCTCGGGGCTAATAGCACTTTTCAAAGCAGTTACGGTTTCCATATTGGATAGACAGTGAAAGTACTCCAGATTTTAATCTGAACTTTAAAGGAGCTAGCCAAGGTGCTGAACATATCACTAAAATTAAGATCAGCACACTAGACATCTGCTTTATAATTCAGACTAAATCATGAAATCCACCACTGGTTCCAGTCAAGAACTGGCAGCCCGAAGTATGAAAGCCTAGATGATATGCATATGTTGCCCAAGACAGAGCAAAAGCCAGGCTCTGAGTTGGTCAGAGAAAGTCTATAGGCGCCAAAGATAAATAACCAGAACATATAGTTTGTTGAACTTAATTCCTTCCCATTACTCCAACAGAAGTAATCTGTGGTCATTACTAATTTGTTGTTGTACGCCTTCAAGTCATTTCCAATTTATGGCAAACGTAAGCTGGAATTTTCTGGGGCTGAGAGTCTGTGATGCACCCAAATCACCCTGTGGCTTTCCATAGCCAAGCAGGAAACACACCCTTATCTCCAGGGTCATTGTCCAACACTCAAACCACTACACCATGCTGGTTCTCCATTACTAATTATAGTGTAAGAAATTTATTTGTTTCATAAGTACTAAATGTAGTGGAGGCTTAAGTTCTCAGAAGTGTATAGGCTCCTTGGATATTTAAAAGCTGCAGACTTCATTGTTATGCAGTTCCCAGGCTGAGTATTCTAGTCTTCCCAAAGGTACCACAGAACACTTTGGGTGGCCTTGCTACACCTGCTTCCTGGACATTCCAAAAAACCTGTCCCAGATCAAGAACTAGATCTGCTGCAAATTTTACACTTCTTCCTTCATTTTTGTTACTTTTAAAAAAAAGATTCCTGTCCATTATGTCGTTTTTGATGCATGGCTTTGTTATACCCTTATTGTAAAATGGGAGAAAGAAAAACAGTTTAAACAACTTGTTAAGGTAACTATGTTCTTTGTAACTTGTTATTTCCAAGCTGTGCAGATGACATAGTCCAGAACAGAGAGACAGACTTTCAAAAGTCTGCTGAGGCAAGGGCCAGAGTTTGTACCCATAGTCCAGCACCAAGTTGCTCAGATGACGAAGCTTGGGCAATTATTATAGAAGACCACAAGGGCTCTTAATGTGCCTATAGGTTGCTAATGTGTAGGCCTTTCCAGATAATAATGACATTTTTATATTAACTTTTAATGGTAATAGGTCCAACTCCCATTATCTTAATTTGTCTTGAAGTTATACTTAGAAAAATTGCTCCTTGTACTTATTTCACCCTTGATTGGGTAAAAATAACAGAACACCTTGGAGGGTTCAAAACATTTCATATCCATAACAGCAGGCACATTTCACCAATTAATATTCCTAAAGATGATTCAGAACTATTTCCTCAGCAAGAAATTTTTGTTTGAACAAATGCTAGCCGGTATTTCTACAATTTGCGCAACAAGGAAAGTATTTGCTATATATGCTTCATCGTTCCTCACTCTCTTGTTTCAATAATTGTAGTGTCTGATCAGTGAACACCAACAAAAATAAAAAGTAAATAAAATCACATGATAATAATACTTAACATTCATCCTGTGCTCCTCAGCATTCAGGGCACTTATTACACATTACTGCAGTAATAATTACAAAAACAATATAAAGGCCAAACCCAAATTGTGTTAAATGCAGTATTGCATGGTGTTTCTCCCCCCTACCCCTATAAAAATAGAAGAATTGAGGACATAGGCCATTTCTGCATTACACTGTTATAGTGCTATTATTCCACTTTCAATCTTCTGTGGAATTCTGGGGTTTGTAGTTTACTGAGGCCCAAGAGCTCTCTGGCTGAGAATTCTAAAGGTTCCTCCCTAAACTGCAAACCCCAGGATTCCATAGGATGTTGAAAGTGGAATAATAGCACTATAACAGTGTGATGTGGAAATGGCCATACTATGCAGAGAGAAGGTTCAGTTCCTCCGTTTATCTGCAATCCAGCCACCATTCCTCAGCTTAGGAAGGAAGTTACCAATTGGCAGCTTCATAACAGCTTGGGGAAGGAACATTTTCACTGGGATGTTGGAGTTGATGGGTAGGGGTTGACTAAGGTTAGTCTCCCGATTTGCAGATGCAGAATTAGGAGAACAGTGGCCTGCTTAAAATCACAGCGTTCACAGCCAACTCAAGATTTGCCTAACATATTTGGCGTGCCTCATTTTTGAACAAGATGGCACAGAATGTTGTTAGTTCCATCTTTTTGGCCAACCCAAATCTCTTCCACAAGCAGTGTTTGTCTTTTTTTTCTTTTTTTTTTCTTTTTTGCAGGAAAATATGTGCATGTCATCATGCATGAAGTAGAATAGGTTTGTTTCAGTTTGTGCAGTTGATAGATTTTTGTGCGCAAGGAATGTCCATGTAATGTTGCTGTGTGCCTTCCATTTGTTTCCGACTTATGGCAACCCTAAGGTGAACCTATTACAAGGTTTTCTTGGCAAGATTTGTTCAGAGGTTTGCATTCCTCTAAGGCAGAGAGAGTGTGACTTGCCCAAGGTCACCCAGTGGGTTTCCATGGCTGAGCAGGGATTCAAACCCTGGTATCCCAGATTCATAGTCCAACACTTAAACCACTAAACCACTTTGGTTCCAACTGTCCATATATTTAATGCAACATCCATGTTGTTGTTATTGGGTGCCTTCAAGTCATTTCCAACCTATGGCAACACTAAGACAACATTATCACATTAACTGCAAACCCCAGGATTCCATAGAATGTTGAAAGTGGAACGATAGCACTATAACAGTCTAGTGCAGGAATGGCCTAAGAGTGTGTGACAGGCCCAAGGTCATCCAGTGAGTTTCCATGACCAAGCAGGGAATCAAACCCTGGTCTCCAGGATTGTATTCCAATGCTGAAACCAGCACACCATGTTGGCTCTCAATGCCCTAATCTAATATATAAAAGTCAAAGTTTGTGTGTTTGTCTGTGTCAGGTGAAGACCTGACCTCATATGGTTGGCTGTGTGAGTTGAAGACCTCATATGAAGACCTGAAAAGATTATATGGAATTGTATGATTTGCAGTTTAGAGAGGGGCCTTTAGAATTGTCAGCCAGAGAGCTCTTGCATCCGGTTGGTTGCTATGGAGACGAGGCCTAGCAGCAAGGAGGAAGAGGGCAGTATATTCCCTCAGGAACACAAACTCTGGATGTTAATAACTCTGAATATAGATGGGATTGGGGAATATGGGGAAAAGTTACAGGTACTGGAAAAGACAGTTTGGGGAATTAGAGACACAGGATCTCAAATCTTTCTAACAAGTATTACCTATGAGAAAATAAAATCCCAGGCAACGCCAGGTAGCTATGCTAGTGGTAAAATAAAGCAGTCCTGCCAAATTATTCTCAAAATCCCTGTATATACCTTCGCCCTACACTCAGAAAAAGTTATATTGAAATGAACAGAATTCTCCACTTCTCAATATGCTACACAAAATCCAGATCAATTTGGAAACCTGTGACGGGTATGAAATGAATGAAATCTTGAAATCTTGAAAGAGTAGAGTCACAAGGAAAAATTCAGTGCTGCCACTGCCAGATGTATACAGCAGTCCCAAATGTATGGCCAACTTGCAGAGGTGATTTGGTCAATCAAACTATTTTAAATTACTTGAATTATTTTATATATTTTAGACGAGGAGTCCTAGTCTGCATAGCCAGTGGAAAGGAATGCTGCAGGCTGCAGTCCAGCAACATTTGGAGGTCTCCATGATTCCTAACCCTGTTTTAGTTTGGTTTTTTTAATTGTTCATCATTATTTTAAATTGTTTTTGTTTGCATGCTGCCTTACGATCTTGTGATATAATGCGGATATTGCCAAAAAGGCAAACAAATAAGTCCTAAACTTGAATTCTCACTAGAAATCAAAATGACTTAAATGAGGCTATTATACTTTTGACATATCATGAGAAAATGTGACTCATAGAAAACACAACAATGCTTGTTAAAGTTAAAAGCAGTATGAAAAGAGGAACATTGCCTTAGAGATGAATTGACTCATTGAAGGAAGCTGTGTCCTAAGAGTTTGCAAGACTTGAGCAGGGCTATTAACAACATCTCTTGGAAGTTTCTCATTCATTAGGTCACCATAAGTCAAAGGCCATTTCCGCACTAGTCTGTTATAGTGCTATTATTCCACTTTCAACATCCTATGTGGAATCCTGGGGTTTGCAGTTTAGCCTTTTGACCTTTGATTTATTTATTATTATTATTATTATTATTATTATTATTATTATTATTACTATTACTATTATTATTATTATTTATAAAACATACATCATTACATACATCAACTTTCATCTGGTCATGTTCATATTTTAAACTGTATAAAATACTAATTACATAAATATATAAATACAATCTTCAATTCTACATTTGTTTCTTATTTTTCTTAACTGTTATCAGTTAGGATCTTTTATTTTGATATTCATATTCTTAATCATGCCATACATTACCTATATTTTCTTGCCTTGAATTATTTCCTTATTCAAGACAAAATTCATCATTATTTTTCAACCATTTTACATTCAGTTTTCTTAGTTAGATCCTATTCCATTTTCCCTATTGTGTCAACTTCCTACTTTCCCTTGTTTGGATATTAAACCTTCGTTCTATCTGATACCTCCACTTTATTACTATTTTTGTTGACTTGCCTGAGTATTGGTATTATTTAGATTTATTTGATCTGTTTTGCTTACTGTCAGTCTTTACTTCTTTTCCTTTCATTCTTCCTTGTTTCCTTGACATAATCGAGTCCAGTTAGTTTCGATATATTTCTTCACTGTTTCCATTTCTCTTTCTTTCTTCTCTTTCTTCTCTCCTCTCATTGCGTGGTTAAAGCATCATATGTTACTAGTTCTAACAGTTTATTCAACCATTCTTCCATCCCTGGTGTTTTGTCCCTTTTCCAATGTTTTGCATATATTATTCTAGCTGCTGTTACCATATATAATATTGTGTTTTTATGTTTGATGTAGACTTTGTCAACTTGATGTGTCATATTCAATAAAAATATCTCTGGTGACATTGGTATGTTTATTTGTAAGATTTGCATCATACTTTTATGAATTTTTTTCCAATATTTACTTGCTTCCAAGCATTGCCACCACATATGATAAAACGTACCATTTTCCTCTTTGCACTTCCAACAGTTTTTCTCATTCATCTTCTACATTTTGCTCAGCTTGTCTGGGTCCAAATACCATCTGTACAGTATTTTAAGATAATTCTCTTTCAAGTTCTGCGCCAAAGTAAATTTTTGGGTGTCTCTCCAGCTATTTACCCAATGCTACAACTTTGGCCCTTTCCGCACCAGCCTATTAAAACAGTGCAGAGCGACCTCCAACGGAGGTCTTCTGCACCATGGAGTGGACTGGGGCAGACTACTTTTTGTAGTTCCGCACCTCAGTCCGCTCCGGAGCGACCGGAACTGGTCGCGCAGCATGCTTTTTAAAAACCTCTTTTAAGAGGTTTTCAAAAAGTATGGAGCGCGCAACCCCGTGTCGCTCCGTCGCCGCGCTCTGGTGCAGATTTGCAGACGCACACTAGTGCGTGCCTGCAGATCTGCCAGGGCGGGCTTTAGGTTGGCGAGCTTCTCTGGTTGGTGGAGAGCCTCCACCAACCAGAAGCCGCCATTTTGGACAACGGAGCAGTGCGGAGTGATGAGCTCGCACTGCTACTTGTCCCGACGGACTCGCCCGGACCCACCAAAAAGCCGGTGAGTAGTGGCAGGGAGTGTTTCCCTCGCCGCGTGCGGAAAGGGCCTTTATTTCATGACCTATATTTCGGGCCCACATGATCATTGTATCTTTTATTACTTCCGTTCTCTGTCTTCCGTTTTATTACTTCTAGTTCTCTGTCTAACATAAACTTGTAAAAGTATGATGTATGATGTTCTTTTTTCTCAAATATTATTCTTTCAAATTCATTTAATTGAACATTTTTTTCGAAGCCTTCCAGTTTCTGGTTCATTTTAAACCTTTCTTTCAATTGCATATGTAAGAACCATTGACAGTTTCGACCTTCATTTGCCAGTTCTTCTCTTGTTTTTATTCTTGACCTTTGATTTATAACACTCATAAACATTTTAATTAAGAAATAATTAAATGGCTTTTCAAAGAAAGCTGCCATCTTCCCCCACCACACATACACACACACTATATACCCTTTTCCTTGTTTGTCAGTACTTTCTAAATTCTGTTACATTTATAGTACTTTAATTGTCAAAAAGGAAGATGAATTGCCCACTTCCTTACTTAGCTAGTGAGTGTAGTTATCTGAGAAGGTTGGTACTTACACAACTGAGCACAAAAAACTTGGGCAAATATGGCATATGAAAATGCAATAATAAGAATGAACTATTAAAAATGGCTTGGGAGGAAATGATCAGAGAAGCAAAAGACCTCAATAATGAGGACAATATCACAGATAGGCCTTGTTAGACACCCAAAACCGTACATGCAAAATACCCCAACTCCAGCCTGCCCCTACACTTATCTACAGTCATGTGGAGGAAGTAACATTTGATTTTGTGTGACTATATACTTTGCTATTGTTATTAATTTGGTGCCTTTCTTAGTGTTTATTTAAAAGTTATTTCCCATTGCTTCCTCCCTGTCTTTCTTTCTTTCTTGATAGAGATGTTATTTACCTTTTAAAACCTCATACAGATTAAAATATCCTGAATGGAAAAGGCTTTGTACCTGAAAATAATCTGTCAGCTTGCATTTTCTTCAAAACATGTTGTGTTTGATTGGGTGTCAGTTTTCGAGACAAACATCTCAAGTCTTCCCAAGATGATATAACATTTTTGTTATTGTTATTCTGTAAAGCATCTCTTTTTTGTCCAGTTTCCTAGCTAATTTCATAACTCACAAGTTCTATTTCTCCTCCCTGCTGAGTTTCCTAAATGTAAACCTTAGAGGGAAGGGAAATGGCAGAAGAATGGTCTTTTGTGTTATTTCCTGAAGATAAAACCATGGAGCTCAATGTGAAAAATGGTACTCTAGCTGATTAGATTCATTCTTATAGAGCAGGTTAAAGGTTTTGTGGAGGACCCCTTTGGCATTCCAAGCAATTGATCTTTCAAATTAAGTAAACTGTCTGCTGGCCAATGTGCTACATCCTTCATGGGAACTCCACCTATTTCAGAATATGGATAGGATGAGCAAAAAAAAAACAACTTATACAATGGTTTAAGTCTATACATGATTGCTTGGAGGTAAACACCACTGTGTCCAATGGAGCTTATTTTCAGTTAAGTATGTTTTCTGGCAATAAACGCATTAGCTATCCAAACAGAGTTCAGGAGAATGTATTTCATGAACCAAACGAAAACTTCCCAGTCTCTCAATCGAGTTCACAAAGCTCTCTAGGCAGGGCACATACTCCCTTTCCTGCCACACTACTTGACTTTTCCCTTCTGTTGATTTCCCCATTGCCATGCAAGTGTGTACACTTTTGGTCCATCATTGTTCAAATGTTGAATTGCCAGTTCAGAATTGTTCCAGGCCCTCAGGTTTGTCAGCTATAAACTGAGACGCAGAGACAGCCCCTGGTGATGTTACTAAGCGTTATGCATTAAATACCAACCACAGTTGCTCACAACTTCTAATTCAAACACACACATACACATTTTCTGGTTTGGAAGCAAGATAGAAATCTTAGCTAAAGGGTCTGTTCCCAAAGCACTTACTTAGAGAGATGGTATAAGGAACATTTAATTTGGTCTACTTGCCTCTGGAGAGCTAGCATGGCATTGTAGTTTGAGTGTTGGACAATGACCCTGGAGACCGGGGTTTGATTCCCTTCATGGTCATGGAAACTCCCTGGGTTACCCTGGGAAGCCCTTTGGGTGACCAGAAAACCCCATGATAAATTCACCTTAGGATAGCCATAAGTGGGAAACAACTTGAAGGCATACTACAACAACAACAACAACACTTGCCTTGAGCCAGACAGATACAGAGCAGAGTAGAGGGTGAGCCTAAGACAAAAAGGGCTGGAAGAGAAGGAGGAAGCTAGCAAAATATTGTAAATACATAGACACTCTAGGGAGTCTTTGCCAGTTGCAGCAATAGATCAGTTAAGTTCTGCAAACTGCAGCAAGCTGTTGCTTTAATAGCTGGGCTGGAGATTTGAACATAGTCCTTTCTACTTGTGTGGAGATGAAACTATTAAAATTGGAGAAATTGCACCCTGGACATGACCCATGAACACGGGAGATTTGGGGCCAGACCCTGGGATCTGGCAACTCTACCAGAATCCAGTCTTAGGCTCTTCTCACATATTCTGGCTTGTTTCTGTCCTTTCTGGTAGGCCTCATAAGAGTATTATAGTAATGCGGATTTTGTAAGCCAAAATTCATTATCTTTATCAGACCCTGCCAACCATTATAAAGCTCTATCATGGATCTCTCCATAAATTGTGTGAGCCTACCTCACCCTAGCCTGATCGCCCAATGCAAATTGAATAGGAAAATTCAAAGCTTATAAAATTCATGTGGCCACCTTGAGCTATTCACAGCCTCTCAGCTAAACCTACCTGACAGGATTGTGGTAAGGATAAATATGTGGAGGGAGCAACATGTAATGGTATCCTGTAACTGTCCCGGTTTAGCAGGGTCCATCTTGATTAATCCTCCATTGTCCCACTTTTTTTTTTTTAATAATTTTATTAAGTTTCACAAATAAAAAAAAAATCATCTCAAATTGTACTTTTACATGTAAGGTTTTTGTTCTTCCACTCTGATCTAGTTTTCATTTCCTAGATATCTACTCACATATAAAAAATTATGCCTCACAATTCCATGTTCATCTTACGTGCTTGGTCTTGCATTTCTCTCATCAACTCCTGTTATGTTACAGTTATTCCCCTTTAATTTCAACCATAATTCAGACATTTTCACTTGGCAGTTCCCAGCAATTACCCATTACAATTTGCCATTCTGCTTTTATCTGATTGTCCGATTTCCCCTTTAATCTTTGTGAAACAATATCCGCATTTCTATTCTTAATAAATGCCCCCCACCATTGTTCGATTGTGGGCATTTGCTGAGACTTCCACAATTTGGCATATTCAGTTCGAGCTGTCGTTATCATGTACAATATTAATCTCCAATGCCTCTTAATGTTAGTATTCTCAAGAACATTTGTCATGTTTAACAAATAAAATTCAGGTTTTTTTACAAATTGAAACTTCAGTATTTCACACATCTTTTTATGTATTTCACTCCAATATTTCTTTGCCTTGGGACATGACCACCACATATGAAATATTGTTCCCACCTCTTTCTGACATTTCCAACACATTCCCGTACCTGTATTGTAAATCTTTTTTAACTTGTCTGGTGTCATGTACCATCTATGAAACATTTTAAAATAGTTCTCTTTGAGATTCTGAGCCATTGTAAATTTTTCTGTCCGTTTCCAGCTCTGTTCCCATTCATCTAATTGAATTGAATGCCCAATATTCTGTGCCCACAAAATCATTGCAGATTTCACAGTCTCCTCCTGTCTCTCTTGTGTTAATATTTCTTGATATATATGGGCTAACAGATGCGGTGGATTGTCAAAGATCCATTTAATCACTCCTGTCCTTTCTTTGGATTCTATTCCATAGGTTTTCAAGTCCATCTGGAATCTCTCATTTAGCTGCCTGTACGGAAACCAACTTAATGGCAGTCCTTCCTGTTCCAATTTTTCTCTTGATTTGATCTTATAAGCATTTGTCATTGTTTTCTCTAATATATCCTCATATCTCAGCCATTTCTCTGCTGCCTTCCATCTTCCAAAGAAAGCTTCTTGGGGGGATACCCACATGGGTAGCTGCCTTATGTTTTTACTCTTATATTTATTCCATATCTTCAGAAGCGATTTTCTGATATAGTGATGTGAAAAATCTTTGTCAATTTTTGCTTTATCATAAAACATATAGGCATGCCATCCCATCCTCAGGTCTGCTCCCTCCAGTGCAAGCATTCTTGTATCTTGTAAGTCAATCCAGTCTTTTAGCCATATGAATGCCGCAGCTTTGTAATATAATTGAAAATCCGGTACTCCCATCCCCCCCCCCCCCCTAGTATTTGAGCTGTCATAATATTCCATTTAATTCTTGGTTTTTTCCCTTGCAAATTTGGTGAGGTCTTTTTTCCACTGTATGAAAGGTTTACTGTTTGTTATTATGGGGAGATTCTGAAACAAAAAATTCATCTTTCGAAGAACATTCATTTTGATAGTCACTATTCTCCCCAACAGAGACAATTTCATGGAAGTCCACCTTTCCAAGTCTTTAATTATCTCTTTCCATTTTTTCTCATAGTTATTTTGAAACAGTTCATTATTCCTTTTTGCTATCCAGACACCTAGATATTTTGCTTTTTGTACTTTATTAAATCCAGTTGCAAGTGCTAATTCGTTCTCCTCCTTGTCTGTCATGTTTTTCATTAACAAAGCTGTTTTTTCTTTATTTACCTTGAATCCTGAAAATTTTCCGTATTCTTGTATTATTCCAATAAGATTTTGTATGCTTCTCTTAGGATCTTCAAGAAACAGAACCAAATCATCAGCAAATGCTTCAAGTTTGTATTGATAATTCTTGATTTGGACTCCTCTTATAGCATTATCTTCTCTTATGTTGTTATTTAATATCTCCATTGTCAATATGAATAACAAAGGGGACAGAAGACATCCCTGTCTTGTTCCTCTGTTCAATTCAATCTGCTTAGTTCTATCTCTGTTAATAACCAATCGAGCTCTTTGTTGGTTATATATTGCTTCAATCCGTGAAAGAAATCTATCTCCAGCTTGCATTTGCTTCATTACTGTTTTCAAAAACGGCCAACTGATCATATCAAAAGCCTTCTCTATTGTCCCACTTTTTTAACAGCTTTTAAAGGATCCTTTTTTCTTTTTCCTCCTGCCACTTTCCCCCTTTGTCCTCAGCTTATTTCAGTTGCTGCAAACTGAGTTCAGAGTCCAAAAGTAGTTTGCTCAGCAGAGAAGAGAGGAGAAGAGGGGCCCAAATCTTGCCCTTCCCAGTTGGCTGAAACAAAAGAAAACTCATATATTCTCTCCTAGCTTGTGCGTTCTTCCTCATTTGCCACCTTGACCGCACTCTAATGTTGCTTGGCCACATATGTCCCAGTGTTCATCAGTTTTAGGGGAGGTTTACAACCAGTTTAGTTCTGGAAGTTACATGAAATAAAATTAGAGTTAAAATAGATATAGTAAGGAAAAACTTACTGTCTTACAGCACCTGAAGCATTCAAACAGCTTTTTAAAATATCCCATTCTGCAGAACTGTACACATTTACCTGGAAGTAAATCCTACCAAACTCAATGGAAATTAATTCCTGAATAGACATGACTAGGATTGCACTATTAATGTAATTGGAATATTATTTGGCTGAGTCAGAGTCTCACAGACTATGCAGTCAATAAAGATACTGTATATAGTTTGTCTTATCATGGCTCAAACAGTGAAAAATATTTTTGCCGAGACAGCTATTTTCCTCTACAGAAAACCAGTGAATGTCTGACTTTTCTTCAGGTCCCAAAGAGTGTTCAGGACTAGGGAGGGATATTAGTGTGATATATCTTCAGATTACCACTGTCACTGCTGGCACAATTTATTCATCCGTGTACAACACCAACCTGAGGGATCACTGGATAGGCCTGTGTGTTTTATTTTTTTTAACCTTAAAACCTGACATAGAAGGAAAATGGGATCAATTTCATTAGTGAAGCAATCAAAAACGCATCTGAGATGCTCTGGAAACATGCGGCTGTATCCAAATGATAAAGTTTGAGACTGGTATTTGATTTCTTATCATTGTGTGAGGGAAACTAATCAAGTCTACTGTAACACTGGTTATAAACCAGTACAGAACAGAAATCCTGTGAGATTTGGCCCTGCCCTGCCATTAGATACCCTGCATCGGTGGGAGGGGGAGGCATTAATGGACAGCACATTCTGAGTTAATAGTCAGAATCCTGGTGGAGTCTTGTGCAACATTTTTGTCCAATGTGGATTATCTGCATATAGATCAAGGTTGCTGATGTGGAGTTCCACATGGATGAATATTACACATGCAAACATATGTGCATTTGGTTGTGAATTCAGTTGCATGCTTGCTGTCTTGATTCAGTTGCCATTCAACAGAAGGGGTGCATAGCCTAATTTAATAGGCAAGTCCATATGCAGAGCTTTACATTAAAACAACCCTGATTTAGAATCATGCCCATTAAATTATCATATTTCTATTGCCTTAACAGACGCTGCTTGGCTTTACAGCTCAAGCACTAAAATACAGAAACCATAGAAGCTAGACATTTAGGAGTTAACCATTGCCTGACATGTATAGAAGTTCACAGTGATGCTCCATGGAAGCACACAGAAGAAAGAAAAAGGAAACAAACTCCATATTCTAATTGATGGCCAACTGCTTTTTCCTGGAAAAGGCACAATGTGTTTCAGACTATATGAGAAAAAGCCTTCTTCACTGGCTAAAAACAGAACACAAACACAATTTTTCATAAATATTAAAAAAGAAACAAGACAACAATAAATTAACCATATCCTATAAAAACATGATTTCAATGTGGCAAAACCAATATTTAATGATATTTATGGACATTCCAAAACCAAACCAAATGGACACCATCCATGTGGACACTGCTCATATTGTCTTTATACAACTAAAATTACAGAATTTGTAAATCGTACAGACCAACAGCAATGTAAATAAACCCACTATAGCACATGCAATAGTAGCTATGTGATTTATGCTACTGAATACACATGTAAGAAAGTTTATGTGGGAAGGATGTTGAGACCCATAAAACAAAGAAGAGAGAAACATCTTTTCAATTTTTTTAAAAAAATAAAAGGGTGGAGGCTCCTTTACTTTGTCATTTTGAAGAAATCCAACATTCTGTACCAGATTTTCATTTTTTGATATTGAAAGAAAGAAAGAAAGAAAGAAAGAAAGAAAGAAAGAAAGAAAGAAAGAAAGAAAGAAAGAAAGAAAGAGGGAGGGAGGGAGGGAGGGGGGGAGGGGAAGGAAGGGAGGAGGAGGCAGAAGCAGTGGCAGAATGTTTTGAGGAAAAAAGGGATATAGTGGATTCTGGCTTCATTGGGTCTGAATGAATCTGGAGTAACAATCTTTAATATAAAAGAATTGTAGATTGATTATAACCATAAAATCATTAACAAACTGAGTACAGTCAGCCCTCCCTATCTGCAGATCCTGTCTCCTTAGGTTCAACCAACCACAGCTTGAAAATGTTTTTTAAAAAATCCAAAAAGTAGACTTTGATTTTGCCATTTTATATATGGGACACCATTTTACTACACCACTGAACATAATGGGACTTCAGCATCTACCAATTTTGGTATCCACAGAGATCCTGGAACCAAACCTTAGCAAATGCTAAGCGCCCACTGTAATTGCCTAGATAGATTGCATCAGATGTGACTGATTTCAGCACATATCTTTGGTTCTTCCTTCTTAATACCTATCAGACATATGTATAAATAACAAAAAAATGTAGATTCTGTTCTGTTTATCCTTAATGATCCAGATTTAGGAGAATGTATCTACAACTGCAGAAGTTTCTGTTGAATGGAATGTATGTTTATGTTTATAAAAAAGAATGTAATGTTTTTATAGGATATGGCTAATTAAGTGCTGTCCTGTTTCTCTTTTAATGTTTATAACAGAATATGTATTTCTGTTCTGTTTTTAGCCGCTGAAGAAGGTCTTTTCTCACATAGACCAAAATACATTGGGCTGTTTAAAGGAATAAACAGTTGCCCACCCATTAGCACATGTTTCCTACTTATATACCTGCTTTTCAGTACTCTCTCCCTTTTCATTCAAGTATAGCACACCACTTCTTTGGAAGAAAACTCTTTCCCCACTGCCCCGCCAGGAAAGGGGAATAAAGAAATGGTAAGCAAGCTCTCTACCTGATTATTTCTATTATTTGTTATGTTTTGTTTTGCCTATCTGTATCTCTAGCTACTCAATGTTTCTTCAGTGGTACTCAGACTGGGCCTTACATGTATATTGTTATGACATAAGCTCAGTGCTCCTTAATCTTTAAAATCTTAACTCTGTGCACATTTTTGAGGACTAACTCCTATTTAGTTCATTGGGACTTAGTTCCAGGCAAGCATGCACAGTATTGTATCCTTCATATTATTTTCTTTATTTATTTACATCTGTTGCAGAACTGAATGTGTAATCATACTTCTATGGGATATGTGAACTTGAATTATCCACAACATGTGCTTTGGTGTAATCTATTCAGAACTCCAGAAATAGCTGCATTCAGTATGTGACATACATGCACCCTGCTGCATTCAGTAATTCAAAAGCCTTAGAACTATAAATGGAAAAAAGAAGAAAAAATAAGAGAGCCCAGAGGCACCTTATTGTGGTATGTGATAACTTAGACAAAGCATTTGCTGGAGGGGGGGGGGTGTCACATTCTTTTTGCAGCCCTGGCATCCTCACCACAGCTGAATTTTGACAGTTCAGCAGCAAAAAGCGAACCCCAAAGTATGTTTTCATGTTGGTAGCACTTAAAATTAAAAATAAGGAATTTCTCTAATTGAAGAACATTAGTATATTCAGCAATAAAGTGAATATGTGCCCTTAACCAAGATGTAGGGTTTAATATGAAGCTACAGGATGTGCTCTGAAAGGAATATGTGCAAGAAGTCAGCTAGAGATTAGAGAGATAGGAAAGGCAGAAATACCTTTGGAAGACCACAGATAGAAAATTAACCTTTTAAGACCGGAATGGCAGAAGGAAAAAACAGGGGATATAGCATTTGCGAAATAGCTGTGTCAGAGCTGAGTGTGTAAAAATATTGAGCCAATTAGATCGTATTTTGGAAAAGAAAGAAGGGTATTAGTTTTAGGAAGGGAAGTGTATTTGGTATCAACTCATGGTGATTCTGAGTTGATCAGATTGCGCAATCTAGATCTTTATTGTAATCTTTGACTGAATTAAACTGTTTTCTTCCTTCTCTTGACTCTCTGGGTTTCATTGGCTCTGTAGCTCAGGGAGAGGCAATTTAGTGGCAACAATGTTTTTTTAAAGTAATCATGCTTATCAAAAGCCCCCAAGAAGCATGATTACCCTCTAAAGCAAAGTATGCATTTCCTCAATGTCTTGTTTCAGCATGGAAACTAGAACAAAAAACCCATTTCTTGTTGCCAAATTTTACGTGTCCAGTAAAAAAAGATACATATTGCAGTGGGATCTGAGGGCTGAAAATCAGTCCTTGGACCTACTGAAATTGTTCCCTAGTCCTCTTCCAGACCATGGAAGTTTACCATTTGTTTTTGCTTAACAAAGTAACAAGCTTAGCACACTGGTCAATGAAATGCATACTATAGTTTTACAGACAAAAATAAGAGGAAAAGGTTGAGACATCCTATAGTATATGATACCTTTAAAAGGCAAGCCATAAATTCAAAATGTTAGCAACAACATTTTCCATTAAGGATACTGGAAGACACACAGTTCTCCTTGTGTCAGTATGATGCATGCTAGCATTTCTAGAGCTGCACAAATACATCTTTTTCCCTCTGGAAAAAAAATAAAAAGGAAATATGGTTTTAATGAATATTAGCCAAAGCTTGAGCCTTGAGGAAAAGATAGCTGGATATTCTACATGACATCTTGTGGGATTCACCACATCAAGCAAAGGTAGGATTGCCTGATTTCTGACCCCCTGGAATCTCTGGGAACCAGGGCCCACGGCCAAGCTTCAGGTGAAGTCAGGAAACTTAAACCAGGTGGGCTGTGTCCCCCTTCAATGAAGAAACAGTCAGTCAGTAAACAAGCTGCCACAAACGCTGGCTGGCTGTTGGAGACTTTTGTGGGGTGGGTCTCTTTTTCTCTGTGATCTCTATTCCTCCTCTCCACTTTACACTCTAAAGTACAGCTCAGCAAGGTTGGAGGAGTGAAGGTGCATGCTTACTTTTAAGAAGACCAGTTAGTTTGACACTGAGGCCCAGCAGGCAGATATGAGCAATTCTCACAGCTGGACTGTTGCTGCCACGGATCAAGATATCTGAGAAGATTGTGAAAGC
This sequence comes from Cyclura pinguis, assembly GCA_030412105.1. Taxonomy (NCBI): domain Eukaryota; kingdom Metazoa; phylum Chordata; class Lepidosauria; order Squamata; family Iguanidae; genus Cyclura; species Cyclura pinguis. Next base: position 345,905,478 of record CM059599.1, read on the forward strand.
CTGCTAAGGAAAGGAAAGCAGGATTTATGGGGTAAGTTGCTTTTTCCCCAGCTTGTAATTCATTTTCTTTCCATCACCTTCCAGATGGCTTAACCATTTCCTGGCTTTCCCTGATCTCCTCACAGCCAGCTGATCAAACATGTAAGGGGGAAGGGAGTTAAAGAACTTTGCAGGCTGCTATTCTTGCACTTTGTTTTTTAAGCAACTTACCAGAAAGAAAGCTCACTTGTGTTCATTTGATGTGGTGATTTGTCTAGTACAGAGCTTTCCAAACTGTGTGTCAGCTGCAGTGTGTGTGTCGTGCAAACATAATGGGGGAAATGGGGCTGTCTCTTCCCCTGCTGCCGCCACGGCCCCAGCCCAAGGAAGACCCCAGCAAGGGTGGGGAGCAGGTTCAGGTGGAGGCGATGCCTCTCCCTCTGCCACCATAGCCACTCCAGGCCAAGGAAGACCCTGGCAAGGGCCGCGGTGGCAGTCCAGGCCTGAGTAGAGGGGCTTCATCTCCGCCCACCACCATCCCAGGCCAAGGAAGATCCCAGCGAGGGCAGTGTTGGGCCAGGCTCAGGCGGAGCGGCTGCCTCCACTTACTGAATTACTTACTGAATTACTGTCTCAAAATGATGCATGTCTAAAAAGTGCGTCACCAACATGAAAAGTTTGGAAAGTTCTGGTCTAGCAGTTAAGCTATTTCTCTCCCTCCTGTTGCAAGTTGTTGTGTTAAAACTTGCTCCTGCATATAACTAATATAATGCAGCATTGTATAGTAGCATCCTGTAGCATAATTGAACATTGTGAAGTATACCTACATAGTAGAAGGGTGAGTGCGAATTGCTTCTCCTTAAAAACAGAAAGAAACCTTTTTTGTTTTTGCTGTTGTTTATTGTATTGAGCCTTTTCACCTGCTTTTGAAATCTAAGAGAGAGGCAAGAAAAGGGAGGAGTCCAGCCTACAAACTCCACCTCTCCCCCTCCACTGTCCAATCAGCACATTTGATTTGTTTATTCTGATAGAGCAACTGAGATGGTGTGGAAAGAGGAGTGGAAAGGATTAAAAAGTGATGTATTAGCAAAGGAGTGGAATCCTATGTGTAGATGCATGTGTAGAGCATGGTGAGAACTTTAATATTTGGATCTCTGGATCGTCTGCTTTTTGCTCTGCTTGCTTCTGTTGCTTCTTCCAAAAGTTCATGTGTGGGAGGCTGTTTTCCCTTTGCACAGTCTTGGCATTTATTTTGCAAATAAATGGAACCTGTGTAAATTTTGTATCAAGTAGAACAGGTTTTTTTTTCAGTTTTTAAACATGTGGTTCAAATGTTGTATGAGACTTGGGAGATGTGAGTCACTGAGAATACAGAAGAACCTAGATGGATCACAAAATTGGACATACGTAATTCACAGTATTCCATGCTTGGTAGACAGGTGGATTCATTCCATGGAAGATTGTTTTCTTTTTATGAGACAGGCTGTTTCCAATGTATAGGGTAATTATATCAATTTCAAAACTTCTTTCAATGTAAGTTTCCTGTCCAATTGGGGAGTCTTTACTCTTTAAAAAAGAGAATTCAACTACCTAATGACTGATTATGAATGCATGGTATGATTACTCCTTCTGTCATGGATCCTACATCTCACCAATAATGATTAAATGATAGAATCCCATCAGCCATTAGAACCTGTCATAGGATTTACTATATGTTCCATCCATGTTGTGTGTTTCTATTAATCAAATATTACTAGTGAAACATAGTATCCTGATGTATGGAGCTGCAACTACACCACACCTGTAATATACTAAGCTGTAAAAAAAAACCTTGAAAAACTTTCATTTCTTGCCTTAGAAGTCCCATCATACCATTTCATGAGTATGTAAAATGGAGGTTGTGAAAGGTTTACTTAATGACATCAGCAAGAGTCAGCCCAAAATCTCAGGATCTGGAATGCTCCTGACCTGGCAACTCTAAAGAAAAAGCAACAGTTGTTAGGCAGAGTGCAGCTAAAGTATTTTGCTTGTCTACCATTGTTGTCTTTGTGTACCCTCAAGTTGTTCCCAATTTATGGTGACCCTAAGGTGAAACTATCACAGGGTTTTCTTGGCAAGATTTGTTCAGAGGGGGTTTAACCTTTGTTTTCCTTTGAGGCTGAGAGAGTGTGACTTGCCCAGTGTCACCCAGTGGGTTTCCATGGCTAAACTCCTAGGAATCAGAATCCTGGTCTACAGAGTCATAGTCTACACCTCTCTGGTTCTCTTGTACTGTGTACTAAAAGACACTAGTGGAAGAAGAGTCAAAGATTCAATGCTCCTTTTCCTCTTTTTTGTGATCTTTTCCCTCTGGTTCAGTATTTCATTTGGTTTTATATCAGGTATATTGCTACTTTCTTTGGCAAGATTGATTCTAAGCAAAAAAGTGGAAGACAACAGAACCTGTAGACATTTTCATTTGAGGAAGAAAAATATGGTACCTTGTACTCAAGGAAAAACTCACTGCACAATATAAAGCTCTTCAAGGAGAAAAAGACACCTTTATTGGTACATGGATGCTGTTTATTAATTATACAAATAACAAAACTGATGGTTATGATGCTGCTGTTCCACAGTGGAGATTTTGGAAAGGCTTATTTGATATGTCTTGAAAATGTTTTTGTCAAAACTTAGAACTACCTGCTCAAAGAAACAGTATGATATTCCTGGAAATATCCAGGGATAGCCATGTTGACCGTGCAGCAAAATACAACAAAATCCACTTGTTTAAAAAGTGAAAAGAAAAACATGAATGGCCTACGTATGTGGAGGAGTCAGCATGACTTGAAATGGGGAAAGAACTGTTCAGACAGCTAGCGTGGTATACTTGGTGTGAGCATAGAACAGTACTCTAGAAGACAAGTGTTCAAAATCCCCCTCTCATTCATGGAAACCCATTGGGTGACCATGGGCAAACATGTTCTTTCAAACTCAGAGGAAGACAGTGGCAAAACTCTGCATAAATTTTTCCAAGAAAATCCTAGAATAAGGTCATGATAAATCAGAATCAGCCTGGAGGCACAGAGCAATAGCTTCTACAATCTATTGTTTGCTGTGCTTTGTTCTTTGATGTCTGGCAGCATGTCCTCTTCCAAATCTGTGGATTTAAGTTGTTGTTCTTGTTGCCTTCAAGTCATTTCCAACTTATGGCAACCCTGAGATGAACCTACCACAGGATTTTCTGGAGGTTGAGAGTGTGTGACGTGCCCAATGTCACCCAGGTGGTTTCCATGGCCAAGAAGGAAATCAAAATCTGGTCTTCAGGGTCATAGTCCAACACTGAAACCACTTACCTGTTTTTCTATGATTTCAATTTGTTTATTGTATAAAAAGAGGCAGGAATGGTATTGCACTTACTAATGAACCATACTGCCAAATACTGACCTGCCCACTGGTCATATACTGTGGTAGTACCATGTTCATCATTAATGAGAAAGCTGTAAATCTATTGAGCTGTCCTTTGCAGTCCAGAACACAGATTGGACCAGTATTCCTGATCACGAGAGAGAGGGAGAGGGAGAGGGAGAGAGGGAGAGGGAGAGTGCTGTACACATATACACAGGCACATATGCAGGAGCCCTACACATTAACATTGGAAGAGACTAGCCAACAGGTGCATTAATGTCAGTGTTGAACCAGTTGGCACAACACTGCTTGCCATTCAACATGTGTCCCGTACCATGTATGCTTGCCTGAGGGGCTAAGGTCTGCTCAAGTGGCCCTCTTCTGCGTCCCACCAGTGCGAACAATACATTGTAGGAGTCCATGGGCTGAGGGCCTTCTCCACTGTGGCACCTCATTTGTGGAATGCCTTCATCATGGATGATGTAGGTTTCTTTGCAAAAGTGTTGGTTTCTTTCCAGCAGCAAGGCAAAATGTGGCGTTTTATTATACCTTTTGGGTCCTAACTTATTTTTCAAATATCCATTACATGTTTTAACCATTTTAACCTTTTAAGCTGTTTTGACGTCTTAAGTTGTTTAACATGGAATTTTAGCCTGTTTCAATTATACCATTATTGCTTTAAATCTGGAATTGTTTTAAATTGTTTATATGGTTTTACTTGGGTGCCACTTTTGAGTTCCCATGATATAGGGGAGGATAAAAGGATACTATAATTATTGAAGAAAGGAAAAGAGGATACTATAATTATACTATAATTACCAGTATTAAAGAAAGGAAAAATAAATGAAAGAGAAGGTCATGCTCAGACCTGTAATGTCATATTCTGTAAGTTTCCACTTACCCATTCCCTGCAGCAGCCAATGATGCTCACTGGGAAAACCATGACATGGTACTATCCTGTCTCCCTTTTGAAGCTATACATTATGAAGGAGAAGAAAGATCCAGCCACTGTTTTTTGGAGACAACATTTCTCATTCATAAATATTCCATAGTAAGGTAAGTAAGAAGGAGCATACCTCTTAGCCTGTAAAGCAGGTAACATTTTCTTAAAGGACAGATATATATATAATCAAAGAAAAATAGAAGGTACTGGTAGGTTAGAAGCACTATACTATTAAAGATAGCAGCAGCATCCTTTCTGATGTTAATGGCACTATAGTGCTGCCATAATCTCAAATGTATTCTTGTACTTAGAAGCCATTAAATAACACATTATCCATTAAAAATAAAATAAAACAAGGCACTAAGAAATGCAAGATGTTCAAACTTCTTGTACAGTATAGAGTCCTGTTCAGCCTTTAGATTTCTATCACACACTCACACCTCTTTCCATTTATCTAGATGGAGCTGCAGGGAACACTTAAGCTTTATGGTTTTATGGCCATCAGATTTATTAGATGCAATAGGTTTTAGGAAATTGATGATAGGTAGTGTAACAGTCAAGGTCATAAAAAACATTTTCTCTTGTAAAACAGGCTCAGAACTCTTGCTTTATCCTAGATATGCAACAGTAATACATGAATTAAAAGAGATTACACTTCTTGAAGGAATTAAACCACAAAGGGGAAAACATCTAGCCACAACTCCCATCACCCCAACAATTGGTTTTTCTGGCTAGGTCTGCTGGGAACTGGAACCAAACAGCATCTGGTAGACTACACATTCCCTACCCCTGAATCAAGCAATAAAACTGCAGAAATACTGGAAGACTTCTCCGTTCGTTGTCAATGTTTTAATCTGAATGAGCTATAGCTTAATGATTTGTCCCAGTGCAAAAACTGATCCAAAAACATTGGTACAATTGGTGTTCTTTTTGCCTTTCCTTGCTGTTTCACATAATGTTTGTGACAGCCATGCCATCTCACTCACATATCCTAGATTCTGGCACTATTGAACAGTGTCTCAGCTGTTGCAGAGACTACAAAAACCTTTGGCAAACAAATTGAGACATCCTTGAAGATGATCTGGTGCATAACAGCCTCTGAGTTAATTCATAAAGAGTCAAACCAAGGGCACCATTCAGTCAATTCAGACATCATTCTGCACTAACTCTATGTATGCTTTTCAAGTCAGAATGAGCCATCCTTTTAATTCCTGCAGGATGGGTCCTATTAGCAAAACCTGGTGATGGATCCTGCTTACAGGTTTTTCTGCAAAGGTGTATATAATATTTTGACACCGAACCTGAGATCCTACATTGCTTGAGTGTAACATAAATATCCACTGGTGGAGTTATGTTATTCAATCCTATTACTGAATATCAATATAGTGCAGCATATGTGGATTCAATGTGCTACTAGCATATTTTAAGCGCCACTACATGTGTAACAGTCCCACATGGGCAAGTCTACTTATGCTGCCATCTGCTGGCTACAGCCACTGTGCATTGTCCAAAAAATAGCACAACATACACCTACATATGTCACAAACAGGATGCCAGCTAACATTTCCACATCTATGTAGGGTCCCATGGGATGACTGCAAATTGTCAATGTGTGAGTACTTATTTGTGTGTGTGTGTTAAGAGAGAGAGAGATTTTCATGTGTATATTTGCTGTTGTTGTAATCATCCAACCTAATGAACAATTCACAGCCCAGGAAAAAAAGATGTATGACAGAGAATGTGTGGAAAAGCACATTTCACAGAGATAACGAGACACCATCAGGGACAAACCAGGGTGAAAGAAACTGTCTAGAACAATGGTTGACATACTCTGGGAACTTCACAAAGCATAGGCTCTAAATTTTTAATTCATGTTGTTCTTTCAAAAGACAACAAAGAGAATAAAAATGAGTCTCCTGAAATGTAGAAAGATCTGACTCTGACTGTGGTGCATATGGTTTTATTCTAGCTCTTTGGGTTTCTCTTCTCATTCTGAAGCATTTTTGTATAAGCTAAACTGAAAAGAAGGTTACACTTACCCAACCTAGGTTAGCTTGCTATGCTAACAGACTTTGAGACAAAAGTAGAAAAATGGGATAACATCATTAGTTATTTCAAGACCTCTCTCACCATGTATCAAATATTTATTGTAAATGCTTTCCATTTTATCATGATGCTAAGTATCATTTGCAGATAACATCATCAGGTCAGGACTATCCCAGGCCCTGAGATATTTAGGGCCAAAAAAACTAGACCTAGGGATGACCTCTAATATTGTTAGAGGAGGCAGGCAAAGATGATGTCATAAGGGGCAGTTTCTGCTGATGCCATTGGATACAGTACATTAAGCGTCAAGCACAGCTGAACAAAGGATGTTATTTGAATTTTTTTTAAAAAACTATAGCAAATGTATATACATGCACTTTTCAGGCAGTGCTCTTGTCCTGAAATTCTTCTCCCTTACCCTGAGGACCGGAGAATCAAGGCCAGGCCCTGAGATCTGGCAACCCTATTTTTCAAAGGATGTGACTTGAAGAGCCTGAAGTAGTAAATCTATTTCTACAGTGTATCAATCCAAACTATGTGGATGAATTGTTCCTTGATACCATACATAGACCGTAATTCTACACAGAAGACACTTCTCCTTGGCATGTTCGGATCACACAGGGAAATATTCCCATGTAGAGGGATGAAAAGCTTCAGGGATTTTGAGGTAGCAGCCTAAGGCAGCAGATTTCAGCTGTCACAAAGGAGGAGCACATAAATGATGATGATGATGATTTTGTTACCCATCTCCCCTCAAACCTTGAGGCGAGGTACAACAGATGTTAAAATACAATTAAAATACAATTAATACAAGCGTATCAATTAAAACACATTATGGCCATTTCCACACCGGGCTTCTGTAACGGTGCAGAGCGACCTCTGACGGAGGTCTTCTACACCGTAGAGTGGACTGGCATGGACTAGTTTTTGTAGTTCCACACCAGAATCCACTCAGGAGCGGCCGGAACTAGCCACGCTGCTTTTTTTAAAAAAACCTCTTTTTCAAGGTTTTTAAAAAGCATGGAGCACGCAGCCCTGCGCCGCTCCGTCGCCCGGCTCCAACGCGGATTTGCAGGCGCGCGCAAATGCGTGCCTACAGATCTGCCGGGGGTGGGCTTCCAGCTGGCGAGCTTCTCTGGTTGGTGGAGAGCCTCCACCAACCGGAAGCCGCCATTTGGGACGCCGGAGGACTACGGAGCAGCGAGCCCGCGCTGCTCCACATCGCGACGGACTTACCCGGCTGCCGGTAGGCTCTGTTTTTGGGCGTTTTCACCCGTTTCCCCCACACACATGTGGAAAGGGTCTAAGATTTAAATAAAGTAAAACATAAAACCATTCAAATATATCATAACTAAAATCATAATTAAAATACATCATAATTAAAATAGACTGGGTAGACTTGCTGGAAGAGATAAGTCTTTAGCAGTTTTTAAAATTCAGACAGCATATTTTGGTAGGTCATTCTGGTAGGTCATTCCACAGTCCAGGGGTGGCCGATGAGAAAGTGCTCTGAGCAACTGTTGCCAATCTTGTTTTAGACAGTTGAAGTAAATGGCTCCCAGAGGACTTGAGTGTACAGGGAGGATTGTATGGGAGGAGGTAACTATAGGTAACTTGGACCCAAACCATGTAGGGCTTTAAAGGTAATAACACTTTGTACTTTGCCCAGAAACTAATTGGCAGTCAGTGAAGTGATTTTAATATTGGTGTAATATGCTAACTCCTCGATGTACCTGTAATCAGTCTGGCTACCATATTTTGGACCGGTTGGAGTTTCTGGGCTTGCTACAAAGGTAGCCCAATGTAGAGCGCATTGCAGAAGTCCAACTTTAAGGTTACCAGCACATGCACTACCATCTTTAGGTCATTTAATTCTAGGTAGGAGTGCAGCTTATTTATTGTTTATTGTTTATTGTTATTTATTGTTACAGCATTTTTATTCTTAGGGAGAGGTGTTTGTGGGATTTTCTTCCTCAAAGTATCTTGGCTGGACTAGAATATTATGTAGCTCAGCTTGGTGGAAGAGGAGAGAACACCATTTGCTGCTCTGACTCAGGCAGCAAAATGTCAGTCTGGTGACCTCCTACTTGCAGTTTGAAGCAACACAACCCAGGCATCAGTGAACTCCAGGACTTTGTTTACTTTTGAAATGTCTTTCTAGGATATTCTGTTCAATTAATTTTATGTTACAATAAAGGACAATTTTTAGTTCTCAGAAGAAGGGACCACATACTTTACTGTTTAAAAATAGGATGTAAAGTACTGCTTCCTAATTAGCAGAAGTGCTTCTTGCTGTTGTTTTTCAGCTAACTGAATTCATGATTGACAAAATCGTACTGCAACTAGCTACCAATGATAATTCTTTATGTTATTCTTCCTATTCTCACTTTATAGTGCACCACATTATTTTTTGCATCTTGTCCAAGTACCAAACTGCATGGTGGGGAAAAAATTGTGTCCATATCTCCTTCTAAAAGTAGACACAACACCTTCCTCTGTTTCTCTCATATGGTGATTCAGACTGGAAGGCCTACAGCTGCTTTCAGAAGAATAAAAACATATCACAGGACCCAGGGTCCATTTACACCTACAGAATTATAGTGCCATTATTTCACTTGTACTACAGTGGTTCTGCCCTATGGAACCTGGAGTTGGTAGTTTAGGGAGGGGCATTTTGAATTTCCTGCCAGGAAACTCTACTGCTTCACCAAACTATAAAACCCAGGATTCCATAGTATGGGACCATGGCAATTAAACTGGAATAAATGACACTATTAATCTGTAGTGTGAATGGTCCTGCAGTCACAGGTCTTCTAAATAATAATAAATTATGGTGAGAAGAAAGTGCATTTGCAGTACAGTTAAAGATAAGCCAACCTTGAATGGAGTGACTCCCAAATCTTTGGGTGGTGCCAATTCAGGCCATGTAGAAAGTCATGGACACCACTGCAATGTGAAACTGATAGAAAGAATAACTAAAACCCTGGACAGATGCAAGCTTGTCTTATTTGTGAAGGTTCAGGGCTGTTTAGTACTTAGATGGAGACGATAAGGGAATACCAAGGATCTTCAAGAAGGACTACAAGAGTGTACTGCATGAAACCCTGGAGAAATGCTGCCAGTCAGAAAGACCAATATTCTTAGCATAAGTATACGGTAGTTTCCTCTGTTCCAGTCAACTAACAACATGTTGGTCTGTTGTTAGGCAACTACTGAGTGAGAGGTGGAAACAACTTGTAGTGACGCATCCAACAGACCCCCACCCAAGTGATGGGCAAAAGTATACCTGGAATCAGTACTCTGTTCATAGAATCCTGGGTGAAAAATGAGAGAATCAACTAAAATAAGAACAAAGGTCTGAAGAACTGTATATACTCATGCGTACATCTAGAAATTTTAGTCAAAAAAACTGACCCCCAAAACCTGGGTCAAGTTATCCACTGGTCCATGTAAATACAATGTAAGTAATCCTTAACTCTTATTCAAAAAGGAGTCATCATCTTCTCTGAGCAGAGTAGTGAAAGGCAAGAGCTTAGTCCATCCTGGGAGAATTGTAAAGAAACACCACCCTCTCTACTCTTTCCACCACAGCACTGCTTCTGGCCTTTTTGAATGCCTGGGTGGGAAAATGACAGTGGTGGTGGCTCTTTGAGGGGATGATACTTTGCCTAGGTTCTCCTGGGATGGGCTGAGCTCTCAGCTTTTGCCACTCAGAGAAGAGGATAATTTTTTTTTTGATAAGTTAAATCTGTAGCTTAACTTTTATGAAGAAGAAGGAGGGGGAGAAGAGGAGGAGGAGGCACTTTCCCCCCTCCACTGAATGGCCTTTGATTTATCCACAGGTCACATCAAAATCCCTAATTTTGGCCCCAAAACCTGCCCTCAACTTATACATGAGGTCAACTTATACTTAAAAGCCCATCATACATCACCTTTTTAACAGAGGTCTGATGGCCCTCTTTCAAGGACATTTTAGCTCAGCTCTGTTTCTCTGTGTTCTCTGAGGAAGGTGAACCTTTGGAAGTGGTTTTGCTAAGGGGTGGAATGAGGGTCCATTATTTAAGACTTAATTATAGTCATGCAGAGGAAGGGTCACAGGGCTGCAAATCTTGATCAGTCCCTACTTCCCTGCACTGCCAGAGGAGGAGTATAGCTGTGTCTCTTTGGGTAAAAAGGTTAGAGACTAACCTATAGAATCAGCAGTTTTATACTTCCTTCAGCCAAATAAATTTATCCAGATTTAGTGGATGATATTCCAGAAGTTTAGTTTTTATGTGGGGCATTTAAGTTTAACTTTTATGTGCCTTTAGGACAGCACCACCAGTCAGTTCCCGACAAAGTTGTAAATACATGCTATATCTTAGTAGAAGGCCATAAGACATGGCCTAAGTCTCAGAACTCCCACCTGCTGTCTTTGGCCATTTCCGCACGGGGGAATTAAAACGGCACAGTGCGTCCTCCATGGAGGACGTCTGCACCTTGGAGCAGACTAGGTTCAGACTACTTACCAGAGATCTGCATCTCAGTCTGCTCCGAAACGCCCCCAACTGGTCCTCCAGCGCACTTTTTAAGGACTGGAAAAAAGAGGTTTCTCATTTTTCCAGAGCACACCATTGCGTACCTGCTCCCTTGTGCAGATTCGCAGGCTCGCACCAATGTGAGCCTGCGATCTGCGGAGGGCGGGCTTTAGGCATGGCGAGCTTCAGCGGCACCCACAACCAACTGGGAGCCGCCATTTTGGAAGCCGGAGCAGTGCGGATCTAAGACCTTGCACTGCTCCAATTCACCCTGGGCCAGACCGAGGAGTCAGAAGATCTGGTGAGTAACGGCACAGAGCGATTCCCTCGCCTCGTGCGGAAATGGCCTTTGTTAGCAAAAGGTGCTTCAAAAAGGAACAGTTTGGAGGGCTGATAAATGCTTTTCCCTGCTTGTCTATTTTTTATTGCAATTTCCACAGTTTATGCTTCTTCCTGCTTCTCTAATACGTGTGGCCAGAATTTGCAAATAACTAGTTACTTGTAATACATTCCTTTTCCAAACAACATTAGAACAGCTTTCTTCCTTTTGTGGTGTATCGATAAGTTCAAGTTACTTTTACACTTATGGGATATGGTCTCACTAAATGGTAGAGGAGTGATATTCCATGGTTAAAGTGCTGGTTCATGGTGTATTCCTGTTCTCAAGGAGGTACTGAGGTGACAATGAGGTGCATCAGAGGAGTGTTTTTATTAAACAGGCTAGAAACTTAGACCATTCAGATTTTTAAAAAGTAACTAAGAAGAAATGGTTTTCAATACTGTTGAAAAATAACAAAGTGTCTTGGAGATCTCTCATTCTTAGAGCTGGCATAAGTTGAATCTGACCTGATGGCAATGAGTAACAACAACAAAGAGTTAGAAGAGTAATTTTTTCAAAAAAAAAAACAAAACCGAACTACAACATAGACCTTTAAGCAGTAACTATGAAGGTAACTTTGCAAAAGTAACTTTTCATACCAGGGCATATATGTTTTCTGTGACATGCATGTATATTCAGATTGTGCCGTTTGGAAAGCACAGCTTGAGTAGGGAAAGAAAAATAACAAAAAAACAGAAAGCAGTGGGGAAAGCAAATAACGTGTGGCACGTTTGGGATAACGTGAAAGACGTATATAAAATTATACAGACGTAGAGAATGTGAACAGGGAGTAGTTTTCTTCCCTTTCTCATACCAGAACTGAGGATCATCCCATGGATGTAATGGTGGGAGACTGAGGAGAGATGAAAAGAACTACTTCTTCATACAATGCATGGTTAACCAATGGCATTTGCTATCAGTATATTAAAGACTACCAACTTGTCTGGCTTTGAATTAGGCAAATTCATGGAAGATAAGTCTCTTAATGGCTACTTGTCATGATACTTACAAATTAACTCCAGTGTCAGAGGCAGCATGTCTCTGAATACAGCTCCTGGGAAGCATTAGCAAGAGGGTCTTATTGAACTCATGCCCTGCTTTTGGATTTCCCATAGTGATTCAGTTGAGTTCTATGACACAGAATGCTGAGGCCCTTTCACACTACATCAATATGGCAATATGATTCCATTTGAACTGTCATGGCAACATCCTGTGGAATCTTGGGGTTTGTAATCTGGTGTGACTCTAGAGCTCTCTGGCTGAGAGTTCTAAATACCCCATCGCTAAAGTGCAGATCTCAGGATCCCATAGGATGGAACTGTGGCAGATAATACGGAATCATAGTGCTAAAACTGTGTAGTGTGAAAGGGCCCCAGACTAGTTAGGCCTATGGTCTGCTCCAGCACAATTCTTCCTGTGTTCTTAAAAAAAGCATCCCCTTTCACAACACTGTGTTACCCCAGATTTTCTGCCCCAAAGCTGACTTCACTTAGATGAAGCATCCGTCCAGATTTAATCAAACTAATTTGCATATAGCCACTGTTTTAGTGAAAAGGAAATTGTTTAATGCAGCTGTTCCTCATGACCATCCCCATAGCCATACATTCAAGCTCCAAAAAAAAATGCTGGCAACTGTGTTGAGTTATATCAACAAATAGGCTCTAGCTGGTTTCATCTCCACCAGGAACAGGCTATTTGTAAAACTAATGGGTCTTAAATACCCACTGAAGACTGCACTATGACAAAATATTTTGCATATTATGCAGGTAGAACTCACAAAAATGTATAGTTGCTGGGAAAAATTAAGGTATGCAGCTAAACTCAATAAGGCCTGGGGTGGGTAGCAGAAGATATTCCAGCTAATCAGGAAATCCTTAAGCTATAATTCTACCATGTAGTTAGAGCCTAAAGCTAAAGATAATTGGTTACTGTCTGCACTATGCATATACTCCAGATATAAAGGATTATTTTCCTGTAAAAGGGGATGGGAGAGAATTTACTGTTATATGCTAGGACAGTGGTTCTTAACCTTTCGTTTACCATGGACCCTGTTTAAATATCCTTTGTTGTCACGAACCATCAAGACTTAACTTAAGGTGGCTTCTGGCTGTATGGGTGGTAGTAAGAAATGCCGTGTGCTTTCACTCAGCCACTCAGCATCATTCACTAGCATGTTCTCTTCTCCTGCAGAAGTAGCAAGGGCTGAGTCCTTTTTTTTTCTTTAGCTGTCAAACTGTTGTTTTCATAACTTTCGAATGGTTTGAGATATTGGAATGAAACTTTGTGCAAATGATGTCAATTACCAGCAAAAGACTCCTGTTATTTGAGATCAGTGTATGATCATCCATTTGCCTATCAACCTTCTTTCGTTCCTTCCTTCCTTCCTATTTCAACTGTAAAAGTTCATAACATTTCTCCAAGCTTTCGCAGACCCCCCTGTGAGGACACTGAGGCCCCCTGGGGTCCACAGACCACAGATTAAGAACTACTGTTCTAGGGTATACCTCACATCACTTTCACAGACACGTTCATGACATTGCTGATTGCTTCTATATTTTGTAATAGTGAAGAAGAAATGTGTGAAGAAAATGCCTTTGGTCTTAAATTGTGTGAACGCTAAGGTTTCCTCCTGTGAAACCATAATAGTTTTACCCAGCAAGAGCAATTTCCTCCTTTACTCAAAGAATTGTTCCGCGTTGCAAAACTGACAATTTAATTAAAATATATCTCTTTCTTGTTTTTGTACTTAATAAACATGCAGTACTGATCAAAGGCCCACACAATTGCTTTTCACTGCAAGAGTATGTGCATACACATAGACACACATTCCACTTTTCCAATAACATTTGGTACTTTGGAACTCAAACATATGTATTTAAAAAAAAAGTCTATTAATGTTTAGCTTGTTAATTGGTATTTCTAATCACACTAGGTTTTCATATTGGCTGTTTGTATAATCAAAATAACACAGTTGGTAGAATAAAACATTTTAAAACATTTTCTATATCTTCATATTCAGTTTTCATGTTGGCAGTATTTGTTTATTTCCCACCCTATACCATCAGATCTTGGGGCAGAGTACCATAAATAAAATTACCCTAGAACAATTTAAAACACTTTAAAATAATTTAACAACTCAAACAAATTAACAGTTGTAAACTGATAGACTGCCACAGTCTTACTAAGTTCCAAATGCTAAAACAAACATTTTGTTTTTAAGAAGACATCAAAACACGTCACTGTTGGTGCTAGTCAGATCTCTTAGGAAGGGCTAAGAAACTGATGGGAGCAGGGGCTAACCCAAACAGGCTGCTTGGGTATATTTTCGGTGACCTAGGAGTGATAGGATGCCTTTTCTCCTTTTGCTTTGAGCCTCTTACCAGTCACTTTGGGGTTTGAAGGCACAGTGGGATTGAATCTAGCCAAGCCACTATGTTTGAAGGGTAGTTTGGCACCACTTTCAACTATTTGAGGGTGAAATATCACCCAATATTCTTCCTGCTTCGGGGATTTCATGGCTGTCCTGGGGAATTTGGAGAGCATAAAATTAGGTTCTACTTTCCCCATCTCTGGTCTAAGGGAATGTCATTCCATAACTGAGGAGCTATGGTTAAGGATGTCCCCTCCCACAATCCTACACGGCATGCTGTTCCCAATCATATGGAATACAAGGGATCCTCTTCCTTTCCCACTGATCTTAACGTCTGGGCAGGTATATACATATATAATATATACATACACATATAGCTGTCTCAGTTGACTAGGTCCAATCCAGTTGAAGAATGTCACTAATACCTCACATTTTGACTAGAAGTATATTAGCAGCCAGTGAAATTCCTTTAAAACCAAGCTCATAATGTTACTATAAGGTGTTGTTCCTATCATCAAGCTAGCCGCTGCATAATGCGCTTGCTGTAATGTCTGTGTCGTCTTCAAAGGCGGCCCCACACAAATCACTCTGCAGTTACCTAAACTGGAATTTACCAGTCGATGAACTACCGTGGCCACATTCTTCCTGTCTAGCAACAGTTCTAGCTGATGAGACAACTGAAATTAGCCTCACAGGCTATGACTTACTGAGGCCACCTGAGGTTCCAGTGACAGAGATGGAACCAGAAACACATCCAAGAAGCTACACACCTGTTTCTTCAAAAAGATAGCAATGTGTCCAAGGTAAGTTACTTACCAAATTCCCATACTTTGTGGAAATCTGGAGAGCAACTTCTCTCACCTACTCACTCCAAAACTACAGCTGGATGCTGTTCAAGAGCCCTTGCCCACTCGCCTGCTTCCCTGGGTATGAGATGGCTATGAGGGTGGCTGCATTCCCGAGACTGGCAAGTGGTCTGTAGAACGCTGCTCACGGCACATTGCATTCTGCTGTCACCACATAGGAGCCTGATCACAAACTTTTCAAACTGACTGCAGCTCTCTGCCAGATCTTTCCTATCACCTATTTTAAGATCTCTCTCATTCAGGATTGGAAATTATGCAACCCTATAGATAAGTGGTTCTCACACTTTAGTCCTCCAGATGTTTTAGACCTCAACTCCCAGAAGCCTCAGCCAGCATGGCTGATGGGTCAGGACTCCTGGGAACTGAAGTCGAAAACAGTTGAAGTCCAGAGTTTTGAGTCAGTAATCTGGATGTTGTTGTATGTCAAGGGCATTCTAGCCAGAATAGCTATTGGTGATTAATACTGGGAGTTGTGGTCTAACAAGTACATGCAGGGCCACAGGATCTCTCCCCCCCCCCCCAATTTAATAGAAGATACTAGAGATGGAATGAAAGATTTTCTATACGTAAAACATGTGTTGTAAATTGTGACTCCTTACAGTCCGTTTCAAATAAGGAACAGAGCATAGAAGTTGCATGTTACAAATAATGAGGTTAGCTGCGAAGTACTACTTTTTTGATAACAGCTAGTAGTGTTACTTTTATAAAACAATGGAACTTTTTTATTGTTTTCAATAACAACTACTGTTTACTTATTACTTTGAAATGTGACATTGGAGGCAGTTTCAAAGACTTGCAGCTGCTTAAAACATTTTTTAAAAAAATTGTAAGGGTATTTTGAAAAGCACTTACAGTCAGCCCTCCACATGTGCTAGGTTTAGGGGTGTAGGATATCAATTACAGTGGAAAAACTGTGAATAAGTCTACCTCCCAAAAAAAATCATATGTAACACACACAAAAAAGTATGATCCACATATTTGAGGCACCGGGGTTCCTTTGCAAGGCAGAAGTGGGCACCTGTAGGGTCTTGTCACCACTTCTGCTGCTGCCCTACACCATTTTTAATAGCGACTTACAAGCATCACTCTCAGTCTCACAAGTGCTCAGTGTCCCTCTTTAAAAAGGCATAGGGCAGCAGTGGAGGCAGCAGCAAACAGTTCATGAGTAATCAAATCTGCCAGTGTGACACCCGCAAATGTGGAAAGCCAATTGTAAATGGTAACAATGCCATACATAATGCAGTGGTGTTATGACCACAGTGGGGGAGTGGGTTGCTAACAAATGGCTTTTTGAAAGTATGTCATAAACAATGAATTACAGTCCTCTCTCCACATTCATGGGTTTGACTCTTGCGAATTTGATTATTCGTGAGGTGCCCATGCCTCATCCCCCATTCTCCTCCTCCCATTCCTTCGAGTTTTGCTGGCGCAGAGAAAGACGGCAAGTGGGCCAAGGCAAAGAGTAAGGCAATGGCGAAGGAAAGATGTGCGCGGACTTTCCTTCACCCCCTTCCTTTGCCTCTGCCCCAGCACTAGGAACTCGTATCGGGGCAAATGTAAGGCAATGGAGAGGCACACACACTCCTTCCTTCTCCCTTCCAGGGCTCCCTCCATCACTCCCTTGCCTCTGGCCTTGGCACAGAGAAGGAAAGGCTCCCATAACTAGAGCCCTGGAAGGAAATGGACAGATTGTGGAGAAGGGGAGTTATTCACGATTTTTCCACTTTCATGAGAGTTCTGCACTCCAAACCCTCATGAATGTGGAGGAGCCACTATATATTCTTTAACATTTCAAACCTTTTTTCAAGACTGAATGTCCAGACATGTATCATTCCTGTCCTCTTCAGAACTCAGTCTCATCCAATGATTGGCTGGTTTGTTTTAATCCATTTGTTGACTTTGCATTCCTCTCTGCCTTTGGAAGCCTTAGCCATTTTCTAAGCAGTAAAACTGACAAACAGAACTATGATTGTGGATGCTGCTGCTGGTTTCATAGCCCATCCATGCATCTTTTTTTAAGCTGAAAAATTAAACTGCAAAGTTTAATTGATCTCACATATGTAATTGCAGTTGCCAATTACCAGCCCAGAACTTACAATAATTCTGCATTAGTTGGCAAGGCACATATACATTCTACAACAGGATGAATTAATCTTCTGTGAAGTCTTTCCATTAACATAATGGCTGATTGGAGAATTCAACCCTCACTTCACATTTTTCATCCTGCTTCCTTGGACTTGCTGGAGCAGCAGAGCATCGGCAATGGGTGTTCTGTCATTCACTGTTAGTGGCTCAGCTTCACAGTTATTGGTCTCTGATAGATTATAAAACAAAAGAATTCAAAACGTAGGTGTTATGATTATGGCAAATGTATTGCTATTATAAAATGGGGAAGGTCTGAGAGGTGAAATTAAATATGCTTCCTCCAATAGAAAAAAAAAGGAGTTGGTATCTTCATCTGAGCAGAAAGTAGAATTCAATTAATTCTATAAAATCTGCTGAGCAGAATCACACAATATGGCACTGAAATGCAAATATTGTTGTTCATTGGCTCATCCATTTCATTTGTATATATGGAAAACATCTCAGTAGGGGCTGATAAAATTCTATCTTAATATATAACATAGAATATTTGACATTAATTGTCCACATTATTCAATTGGATGCTTGTCTTATATCCATGAAAATCAGTATACAGTGTAGAACTCCATCGCTTTCAATGTTTATTGAAGCTAACCTCACAGGATAAAGGAAAACAGTAAATTTTTTTATTATTATATAGATAACTGGTTTTCCCCCCCTATGTAGAAGTGTCGAATGTTGGAAAATTGAACCAAGAATTGAAAACCTGATAAAAAGCTGCTAATCAACAATTAATATTTTCTCTATGGAAAATTAAGAAATCCTTTTAGAAATACTCAATTACTCAAGAACTTAGCAGTGTTTGTTGTTGGAGTCAATTGGGGCAATGCAGGTGCTAGACCACTGCCTGTGTGCTATAATGGGCTGGATGAGGCCAAAAAACTGAAGCTGAATCACAATAAGATGAAGGCTGTGCGGACAGATGTTTCTTGAATCTGGGAATTAAGGCCATTTCCACAGCCAGCCAGCCCTTCCCGAAACTGCAAACCCCAGGATTCCATAGGATGTTGCAAGTGGAATAATAGTGCTATAACAGTCTAGTGCGGAAATGGCCTAAGTAAGCTACCTGTCCTAAGTGGGGTTGCATTATATCTGAAGGAGCAGATGTGTAGCTTAGGAATGTCCCTAGATCTGTCTCTGTCACCAGAAGCCCAAGTGGAGCTTCAGAATGCTTGGTGTCAGTTTCAGCGGATGCACTGGCTATGGCCTTTCCCGGACAGGGATAACTTAATTGCAGTAATCCACACATTGATGATTTCCTGATTAGCCTACTCTAATGTGCTCTACATGGGGCTGACCTTGAAGATGACTCAGAAGTTACAGCAGCAATATTACTGAAAGCAATACCATATAGAAAACACATAATACCAGTCTTAAAGGAGATTCTTTGGATGCCAGTTTGTATCTGGTCTAATTTCAGGATACTGGTGATAATATTTAAAGCCCTAAGCAACTTGGGAACTCAGTACTTAGGATACTTAGCTCCTTTCCCTGTACATAACAGCTTGAGGGCTGAAGTCTACCAGACAGGCCTTCCTCTGTGTCTCACCACGGTTAACATGTTGACTTATTTAATATCTTTTTATCCTGTTTCATATTGTTTATTGTTTTAATCTGAAATAGTTTAAAGCATTTTATATTTTATTTGTGCACTTCACCCATGGTGCCACAATGAAGGGCAGGGCATAAATATTTTACATAAATAAATGTTATATTTACACAGAAAGCTGGAGCAAAAGCATACATTAATTATATTCATGTTGACAAGTGGATGTTAATGTCATTCTGTTATTTCTGATCTGGCATTTAAATTTTAGTGCACCTTACTGCAATAAAATCCTTACCAGAATACAAGTGAAAAATCCTATTTAAAAAAAATGACTTCTATCAAAAATGTGTGTGTGCATATGCCTTCAAGTTGCTTGTTGATACATTCCACAATTAACATCTGAATCTTATATAAATATCATTAATATAAATATTAATAAATATTATTTCATATGGTTGAACTGTCCCAATTTGGCAAGAAGAATCCAAATTGTTGTCCCCCCCTTTTTTTCCAGCTACTTTGAAAATATACCAGGTTGTTTTTTTCTCCTCCTCCCACTTCTCCCTTTATCCTTGGGTCATTTCACCTGATACAAATGGAGTTTGCAGAGCCAAAGTAATTTTCACTCTGTTTTGTAATGAGAAGAAGGGAGGTCCTTCCCAGTTGGCTCAGGTTGAAGCAAACTGCTGCAGGTATTCCTAGCTTGTGTGATTTTCCTCCTTAATACCTCTGGTGCTGTTCAGTATCAACTGCATCCCTTGGGGAAGATTGCTCTGCCGCTTTTCTCTGTCCCCTTCTTCCTCCAGTGATCTCCATGACTTCCTTTCATTTCTCAGGATGTACTTTTTGAAAGAAAATAAGGAGAAATGAAGAAGTCCTGAGACAAAAATGGAAAGAAAGACACCTAACATTCACACTGAAAGTATAAAATACATTTTTCATTTGCTACGAAAAAAAGAAGCAGCTTAGGGGAAGAGGCCACCAGTTTGAGCAAAGCTGACATTTAAATGTTGTGCCATGTTGGCTGAAAAGTTTTTCTTCACATAAATGGCTGTATGTATTGGGTGGCTGCAAGTTACAATTCATCAGCAGATGTTTTCCCCTCCTGGTTATAAGGCTTATTGTTGTTATGTACTGTACCAGGGTATCACAGACTGACATCATCCTTACCCAATTAAAAAAAAAACAGTAATCTAATAATAGTCAAAGTAGTTTTATTACATAGGCAGAGGAAAACATTTTTTTTTTACGCTTCCAGATAGGACACATCTATCTGCAACTGTTTAAAGACCATTCTAAGGTTTTATTCTCCTCCAATACACTAAAACAAAACAAAAAAAAGTTCTCATATACTTTTCTCTATTTCTAGGCCAAAATATTATTTCTAAGTCTTCCCCCTTTCCCCTATTTGCAACTCTTTTAAATTTATTTATTTATTTACTGTCATTCTCCTAATATGAGACACAAAGAGGCTTACCATACAAGTTTGAATAAAACACAGTGAAAGCAAGGCATAATGCAAAATTTTAAAACAATTGAATACACAACTATATTTTAAAACATTAATTTATAACCATTTACAATACTGCCCCATCCCTTTTAAGCTCCCAGCAGATAGCCAAAAGTGTTGTTTTCCATGGCACTCAATGTTTGAAGCTGCTGTTTTAACTGTCTCAAAACTGGATTATAGGATTGTTTTTAGACTGCTTTTAGGAGTTTTAAGAGAGTATTTTAATGTGTTTTTAAAATGTTTTTATCTTTGTATTGTTTTAATTGGTTTTTATTTGTTCATTGCCTCAGGAACCTTTGTGGGCCGGCAGGCAATACAGAAATACTTTAGTAGATAAATAGATAAAAATAGTGCACCCCATTAAATAACCTTCTGCAACATCCAGTTAGAAATCAAATGTCTGGGTAAAGAGGTGTTTGCCTGCTGGCAGAAGAAGAACAGAAAGGAACCAATGTGAGGCTCATCCAGAAGGGAAAATAATCTCTGGAAGTATTGAGAATTTCCAGTTCTTTTTGTTTTGATTTTGTCTTGCACATTCAGAGGTTTGCATCCTTTCTTTCTTGAAATATCCTAACTTTCCCTCACCACCACCATCCCCAATCTCTTGTTGTCTTCTTCTTCCTTCCCTTCCTACTGATCATGTGTCACATCACTGCCAGGCAATTAAGTGCAGAGATAGCAGAAAGCTGTTCAGCACACAGAGTGAGACAGCTTAGTAGTTCAGCAGAGCTTGCCTGTTCAGGATGGAGCAGAATCATAGTCAAGCATCAGTCCAAGAGTTCCAGAATCCAGTGGGCAGTAAGGTCAGAAAGCCCGAGGGTCAGAGAATCCAGGCAGACTGCAACCAGGGAATCTAGAGCACACAAAGGTGAGGGCTGGAAAATACACAAATTGTTTCTGGTGTCAGGCCACCATCCTCTGCCTTCCTTAAAAAGGCTGGAGCCAGTTGGATCTCATCCCAGCCTGATTAGCTCCTGAATTTCACCAATTTCCACTGAGCCTTCTTTATTCAGGAGTTATAGTCAAAGGGTTAAAGTGCTTGAACAATATTACACTAGTTCAGATCATTTTGTTTTGGTGTGAATATTCCCTTTTCCCTGATTTGATCGCTTTTGAATCTATGTGCTACAAACAAATGCTTTGTTTATTGGCAGTGGCCATCTTAGTTAATTCTAGGATAATATAAACAGACAAGTAGAGATATGTTTCATTTTGGAAAATACTGGGCTCATTTAAGCTGA
Source organism: Cyclura pinguis (assembly GCA_030412105.1). Classification (NCBI taxonomy): domain Eukaryota; kingdom Metazoa; phylum Chordata; class Lepidosauria; order Squamata; family Iguanidae; genus Cyclura; species Cyclura pinguis. Next base: position 345,927,404 of record CM059599.1, read on the forward strand.
CTTGGAAAGTAGAATGAAAAGTCTTTGCTACTTCCAGGACTCCTAGCATTACCAACTCCCAGGTCATACTTTGGGCTGAAGAAAATGTTAGGTGAATCTCCAAAATAAAATTAGTTTGTACAGAAACAAAACCTGGCACTGTCAGAGACTTTTATCTCATGCAGAGAGGCTCTGGACAACCTCTTCCAGAGGTTTCATGTAGATGTTGGATAGCATGGTAGGCAGAACCAAGCCATGAGAGACCCCACAGGCCAGAGCCCATAAGGTTGAACAGGACACCTAAGACTCAATTTTCCAAGTTTCCCCCTTGCAGCAAGGCTGGAACCACTGTCCCAAGTCCCATCATGGAGAGGCAGCCCAGAAGGATATCATGGTTGATGGTACTGAAGCAACAGAGACGTCAGTAGAATGAACAAGGACGCATTCCCTCCATCCAGATCCCAGCATATGTCATCTCCTAAGCAATCAAAGGCATCTCTGTCCTGTAACCTTGCCCAGAAAATGGATTTTAAAAACTGTCCCAATATGCCATTTTAATATACTGTTTTCTGTTTCTATCTCAGAATACCCATGCTAGCTGCTCTTCGCTAATTTCTCCTGTCCCTTTTCTTCCCAAATGCTCTTTATCCTTATCCACATTTTAAGCAACTTCTGTGATATCCTCATTACTGTCTTTGTCTAGTGTTGTTATGGTTGTAAACACTTTTCCTCTTCTGTGCTCCTATATTGTCTGAAATACACCTTTCTTTCCTCTTTTATCTCTTTCTGGCCAGAATCCATGCATGCAGAGCCAAAAGAATCACTATTGCTCAATAGATGTGCCCTGCTCATAGTGGCAGACGCATGTTCATTTGTGCCTTGTCTTTGCAAGCCATGCATTGTGGTTGTGCATCCTATATTTGCATTGTGGTTGTACATCCTATCCTTAGTAGTGTAATTGTACATTGTGGTTGTGCACTATATATTTTGCACTGTGATTGCACACTGTGTTGATGCATCATATACTTTGCATTGTGGTTGTGTATCCTATACTTTGCATAGCAGTTGTACATTATGCATTGTGAATTGCACATTGGTACCTAGTCATTGACATGTGCTGCACAATGTTGGTATTTTTTGGGGGGGTTGCCACAGTATATGTCCATATGTAAGTATTTATGCTGTGCTAAGGGGATGTTGGACTGAGGCCTCAATAATTCTCTGTGATTTCAGCTAAAATCCTGAGACTAGGATCCCTACTTCCTTCTACAGAGTGGGCCTTTTGGCTAGTGGTACCCATTTATGAAACTATCCCCAAAGTAGCTTGTCTCCAATTTTATTTTGTTTCTTTTGTGATTTAGCATGGCAGTTGGACATGTGCAGGAGGGAATTATGCAGCTGAGAAGCTGATAGATGCACAGTTAGGGAAATGCAGGGAGAGAAATTAGACACATGGGATATAGTGGAGATAGGGCTTCTGTATGGAAATTTATAACAGCATGAGTATGCAGAATGATTTACAGAAGGTTTAAAAACATTCAAGGATTATTGTGAACCAAGGGGGGAAATAACGTTTGAGAGGTCCCAGTTTTAGCAATACAAGTCTGTTGAGGCAGTGGAAATAAGCAAATGTTACTGAACTAAGGGAGAATCGTAAATAAATTATTGCCATATAGTAGATAAGAATGACTAACTCCCCTGAGAAACTGCTATTGGGACAGGGTATAACCAAGGAACAAAGCACACTTTGTATTTAGTTTTTCTCACCACAAGATTTGTGTATCTGGGAAATCTGGTTGGGTTTTTTTTGTTGTTGTTGTTTTTAATCTCTGCTTCCATGAGGCCCACTTTGCTATCTGTTACATGCAAGGTGGGTAGTCAGTTACTGCTTTTAATCTGTCAGTTCATATAACAGGTCTTGCATCTGGATTGCCTTGGTTTTATTGTGTGATCTCATCATGAACCATTCTGGCATCCATTGGGTGAAAGGTAGGAAAGCAATGTTCAAATAATGGTGATAAATAAATAACTTCAAAGTTTTTCTTTTGCTTGTAAAGTTGATTCTTCACTTGGAATTACACTTTCCTGTAAGTGTTGATTAGAAACTCGTGGCTGGGTTTTCACTTAGTTCCATGCACTTGAAAATGAACTATAACAATGTCATGAAATCTCAAGTATCAACCTGCTTTTTCTCCTCTGCACAGGAGAGACATCAGGATCTCAGCTCCTCTTTGAAATCATTGTAGATTTGATATATCGTAAGGCTTTCATGTAATAGCCTTTCTGGGACATCTGACCTTGTGAAAATTTGAGAGGGTCCTGGAGTGAATTTTTTTTTTCACACTGGCTATAACTTTTTCCATGTCCTCTCACTGCCTCAAAATCCTGCTGTGACTAGAGATAGTTTTTGGGCCAGGGGCAGCTGACATTTGATGTGGATTTTTATTCTTTCTTTCCCTCAACATCTAACCTGGTCACCATCTAAAGTGATTGTGCTTGTGTTATTTTATATTTTCTTGATTAGGTGATATAAAATTTAAAAACAAAGACAAATATCGCTGGGCCAAAAAGAAACACTTTGTTTGTCAATATTGGCAACTCATTAATTGCTTAGTATCTTACCGGCTAGCATCATGTATATTCCTATCCAGGGAAATTTTTTTGATGGTTGAATCATATCTAAATTTGTTTCAGATCATGTGCATATATATTGTCTAAGATTAGAGGGTTTTGCAGTAATCTTTCAATGTTTGAAAACCATGTACTTATATCATTACAATTTTTAGCTCTTGCTGTGAGCTTTAAAATACTGAACCAAAGTGTCTCCATTTTGTATGCTTTCAGCTCTTTTCTTGACCTTGTGCTAAATTTTGTCTGTAGAACTGGAAAGTTTTGATTAAACGCACAGGAGCTCAGAATGCCTCAATAATAAACTGTCTATCTACACTGGACAGTCCAGATTTTCTAATGCATTTTATTACATATATAGAAATAACAAGCAATTAGACTAGAAAAAGTACAATAGGACAAATAAGAATATGTACTGCCCTCTGATAATCTGACAGTGTATTATTCTCCATAAACACTGAATGAACAAAGGATGGCAATTCCAGAGAACAGGAATTCTGGGGGTATGGACAACTCTAAGACAATGAGCTCAAAGCTTGAATTCGGTAACTCATAGCAAAACAGATTTTCTTTGTTTTTCATTTCTTAGATGGTGAACTTGAGCTTTGCCATATTATTTTTCACACATTTAGTATTAGCTCCAGAACATGAAAAATATTCTTATTTCTTTCTCTCTCCCTCTCCCTCTCTCTCTCTCACACACACACACACACACATACATACATATTTTCAGTTACTGAGAAATATATATAGGAAGAATAGAACAGCAGCTGAAAAGTCAATTGAAGATGGTGTGCTGGTCTTGGGGCACAATCTGTACCATTGTATTTCATTGATGTGGTGGAGATTTTTCATTAACAAAACCTCTTTTTGGGCCTGTGTAACCTATATGTTGTGCTCAGAGCTCAGAGCAAGGAGGCAGGAATGTTACAGCATAAAAGCTTGGCTATTAACACAAAAAATGGTCATTCAGCTTTAAAAAAAAAAAAGACTTGTTTGTAGGCAGCAAAAGTCAAACATTTTCACAGCTGCCTCCTGTTGCACATACAGATTTCTTCTGCTCTGTTCACCCAAGCAAATCCTTCTCCCTGTACAGCCTAGTTATTTCTGTTCTGTGATGAAGATATTTTACAAAAACATTCAAAATAAACCTGTAATGCCCTAAGGTGAATCCTTGGCTCCCATGGAATTAATTATCAATTTATGTACCAAAGCCCTTCAGTTCAGTAATTTGCATATGGTGGAAGGATTAAGTTGAATTTGTATTTCTGGCTACTACCCTTTCTAAAATATAGTGCTGCGGTGGTTTTATGTGCCTGCCCTTCTTACACTCATTGGTCTGAATCTTATTTTTTGTCCCATTTAGAGTAAGCCCACTGAATCAATTGACTTTACCTACACATTGATCCACCGTTCAATAACCAAATCAATGGATTTACTCTAGTTGGGGCTAATCAGTAGGAGTCAAGCCATTAAGTTATCATCTATATGTCTACATCCTTTGGTCACTGCTGAAAGCAAGATCAATTCACACAGAAAACTTTAATATCACACCCTAAAAATGCAGTGTCAGAATCAGCCTTTATGAGCCCTGTCAAATTATATGTAAAATATGTAATAGCTAACTGAGATTCACAAGGTGTGATCAGTTTAAATCTTGCTTCACTGTACTTTTCACAACATGGATGACTATCTCCAAAGAAATATGTTCACATGTGATATGGAAATGGCCACCAGGATGTCTGTTTTTGGTTCCAAAACAAAAGGGCAGAGAAATTAATACCAAGACAAAAGAAAGTTAATTTTTAACTTTGGTATTGAATCTACCTGGACTTAACTACATATCCCCAAAGTGCAAAAGTGCAAGATGTAATGATCACTACTAAAAAAGGGATTAGAGAAACTGATGAAGGATAAGATTTCCACTAGCTAGCAGTCATGATGGCTATGTATCAGGCAATATGTCTTTTCCATTTTTTTTTTTTTTTTTTGTAACCTAGTTGCTGGGAAACAGAAGCAAGGGGTTGGCTGCTGATGCATCCTGCAGTGTAAAGTCACATATGTTTCATCCTAACAAAATGTCCTGCTGGTGGACTTTTAGAAAGCCAATGAATGGCCATTTTGTAAACAGAATGCTGTTTGATAAGCCTGTGTCTCTTCCCATGTTTTTATGTTGTAATGGTAAAAAAGATAATGAATGATTTATCCGTTTATACCTATCTATTGATCAATAAAGCCATTTCTCAATGAATGAAAAGTGACTTAAATGGTTGCTATTTATTTCATTTTTCATTTGTTCCGGTGCTGGCTGGCAGTTTCCTATCAGTTCGGCAGTGAATGACTTTGAATTTCAGACGATACTTTATTGAAAGGAGATATCCAAGATATGGAATCTTATCTTGCAAATTGTTTCAGCACCTTGGATAACTCACACTAGAACCTGGGGCAGATTGAGCATCTCAATGGCATGGAAGCCATCAGTTACCTTATTAATATCATGTGCCAATGATATTAGCAGAAAGGCCTAGATTTGTACTATTTTCGCTTGATTTCCTACAGTTAAGTGTTGCACCTTGTTCTGATTTCTTAATACGTGCCGTTAATGATGATTTGTTCTGCATCTGAATTTGATGAGTTAATGCTTGTTTGCATTGCCTAAATTGCTTTGGTTTAAAAAAAAAATAAAAATGCTAATGTTAGAGAAAGCAACTTAATTCTCAGGCTGAAAATTCTGTTGACTTTCATGGCCAAACTCAACATCGTTGCCTGATACCTTCTTGTTTAAACCTATCTTCTCAATCCACATATAATAATGAACTCTGGGATCTGATTTTTAAGTACATATTCAGCATATGTATGTGAAACCACCCTGCTTTTCTTTCTTTTTTGTTCCTTGTACTCCTTTCTCGTCAAACATATTTCTTCTGGACAGCTTTACTTTCTTTTGTGTCACAACTGAGCAAAACTGAGAAATACTGGAGTACAAGATATTGTGTAGACATAAAAGAATTTGGTATCCCTACCTTCCTTACCCCTTTTTTCCATAAAATGTTGCAGATATCACATGCGTTATATGTTATCATTTGTAGTGGTGTTATGAACCATCAGTTTGGCTTCAATGTATGGCAACTCTATGAATGAGAGATTTCTATGGGACGATATTGCTTAGGTCATGCAAACTCGGGCTGTAGCTTCCTTTACTGAATCCATCCATCTGGAATGTGGTCTTCCTCTTTGCCTACGGCTTTCCACGATACCAGGCATTATCATTTTTTCCAATGAGTCACATTGCTCATGATATGTCCAAAGCACAACAGCCCCATTTTAGTCTTTCTGGCTTCCATTAAGAGTGTGTCTTGATTTGTACTCAGCTTCCTTTATCTATCTTTTTGGCAGTCTAGGGTATCAGTCCATACTATCTCCTCCAGTACCCATGTCAAATGAGTTGGGGTTTTTTTCCTCCCTGTTAGCTTTCTTCACCGACCAGCTTTTGCACCCATACAAAGAAATTATAAATACTATGTTATCAATGATTCTCACTTTGGTATTCAGTGATATATCTCTACATTTGAGAATATTATCTAGGTCCTTTTAAAAAAATTAAAGGTTATTAAAAATAATGATTGCAAAAAAATTCCATAGTTTTAACATGGACGATGAGGACACCAAAATATTTAAAAGATTTTCTATACCTGGGCTGAGTCATCAACCAAAATGGAGACTGTAGTCAAGAAATCAAAAGAGGACTTATCAAATAGATGTAGATTTAAACCCCAAGGCAGGGAACTTGAGACCCTCTGGATGTTGTTGGCCTGCAACTCACACCAGCCCTAGCTAGCATTTCCAGTACTGAAGGCAGCATGGATACAAATCCCAACTGGTTCACATGAGCGAGGAGAGAGGTGTCTCTATATTCCAATGCCCTTCTTTCTTTATAATTTCTTTATACCCACTCATTTCAGTAAGCCAGCAATTTGTTTCTGGCAAATCTCTAGAAGCCAATTCAAATGGGTCCCCTAGGAACCTGGTGAGACTCCTAACAAAGCATTTGTACAATTCCTCAGTTCCTGCAAGGGAAGTCTGCAGGCTTAGCTATAGTGCATTCACTGAAGCTTTGCTGAATGTGATGGATGCAAACAGCAGTATAACAACATCAAGGCCTCCTAAGAATTGCTTCTTTTCTCATGCATCTACTATAAGGAAACAGCATGACATAAATGCTACATTTTAAAAAAATGTTTGACAGGAGGAGCTTTATTTCTACTTTTAAAAAACCTGGCAAGAATACAATATGAAAGTCACGTTGCTAAGGATCATGGTCATGTTAGATGGGCCACACACTGGGTTGGGTAAACACTTCAAGAGAATAGGGATATAAGGACCAGGGTCTTATCTTTACAACAACCCTTTGCAATTTACTTTCAAGTGGTAACCCCATGTAAAGCTGCATACAAAGTATCAGCTTTCATCATACATTGAAAATTATTGTTTTTCTGATAGCTTCTCCCTCCTCTCATTTCACATTAGTCATGGATTTGGGCGGGGGGGGAGGAACTTTGTCAACTCTGTTTCTCGGTTTTTGGTAATACAGGTCAAATCAGCAGAATTCTAGAACACCTTATTCTAAGAGCAGCTTCCCCTGACCTGATAGCCTCCAGATGTGCTGCACTGAAACCCCCATCATCCCTAGTCAGCATAACCCATGTTGTCTGGCGATGGTTGGAGTTGCAGACTTGCACATCTGCCAGGTGAGGGAAGGTCAATCTAGCTTAGAGCATCCATAATTAGCTATGAAAACATTTATTCTTATAGACAGTCCTTAGGACCAGCAATAAGTTTATAAATCATTTTGACATTCATGTGAATATTTCTTTTGTATGATAGTGACTCATGACCCAGAGACGTACTATACTAGTGTGCAGATGCTTGCAAATATATGGACCAACCCATGGAGTAAAAGTTTTATAAATATGATGCCCAATACATGGAGTGTCTAAATAGGTGAGTACTTCAAGATACCATCTTCATGGCTGTCATCATAATTTATAGAACTACAGAATCATAGGTTTGGAGGTGACAGAATCGTAGAGCTGGAAGGGCCAATCTAGTCCAACCCCTTGACATGCAAGAATACACAACACAAGTACTACCAAATAAAGTGATGCAACCTCTGTTTAAAGACCTCCAAGCAAGGAAAATCCACAACCTTCCAAACCACTCTATTTCACCATGGAACAGCTTTTACCATCAAGAATTTTTCATAATGATTAAGTGAAATCTTTTCTCTTATAATTTGAACTCATTGGTCCATGTCCTTATCTCTGGAGCAGCAAAAAACATAACCTTTAAGTCTGTCAACCAAGGTCAATTCTTCCATTTTCCAGATGTTCATCCAATGTGCTATCAGATCTCAAAGTTAGATCTATGGCAAAAACTATTGAGTGTGCATCTACTGCATTTCTGCCATAGTGGCAGTGCTTGGAAAAGTTACTGTAGCTTCCAAAATCCCCTAGCCAGCACAGCTGTAGTCATGCTTATGTTTAACTAGCTGAAAGATTCTGTATTTCCTAGATCTGAGTGGTGGTAATGTATGTTTGTTTGTTTGTTTGTTTTTTGGCATGGTGCTGTGTGTAGTAAGGCCAAGGTTATGCTTGTACAACTATTTGGGGGAAAATGTCAGTTTTGCTCTTAAACTGATGACAAAATGTTTCGTTCTGGCACTACTTTCTTTAACATAGGAACCTGGGACATGAAAGAATACAGAGAACATGGTACAGGGTGTGGGGAGAGAAAACAAACTGAGCAGAGGAAAGAATGTGCTTCTTAATTGAGCTTGAGAAAAAGAAAAGTGATTGATAGTATTGCCTTCAACTCTCTGGTTATGAGCACACTTCCTTGCCATGATCTGTGCCTACATTAGGTACATATGTCAGAATGAATAATAAATCCAGCTGATGCTACAGGCATTACTCCAGTTAACAGTGTTGAAGCACAAAAGCAATATATTAAAGTGCATGAAAAAGAGGACTGGGGAAGGGGTATTGCAAAGTAGGTAAGTGTCAAAAGCTAATTAATAGCTCAGTTCTATATTATTAGAAATATATGCAAGTAACAGGGCTATTTATTTACATACTTATTTATTTATATTTACTTCTAGTAGCAGTGTTTAGTGAAGTTTCCTAAACTTATATCAGCTATCTAAAAAGTTGAGAATACAATAGTTATAATTCTGAAGTATTTAGAAACTTCATTGGATCCAGAATGCTGTAGCCAGGCTATTGACCTGGGTTGTTTTTTTGGGGGGTGGGGGGTTCTGGGTGTGGTTTTATCATATACTATAACTTATCTGTTACAGCAGCTTCACTGGCTATTCCTCTTTTCTGGGCACAATTCAAAGTGCCACTTAAAGCCCAATATGACTTGGGTCCGGACTATCTGAAAAACTATAATTTTCTATATAGCCCCACCCAAGTTTTGATATCCCATGTAAGGTTTTCTCTTCAGTTCATCACCATCACAGGTCCACTTGGTGAGGACATTGGAGAAGGCCTTCTTAGTGGCTGCTCCTAGATTCTGGAATTCCTTCCTATGAGAAGCTAGCCCTCTCTGGTCTCCTCCCACCAGAAGGCAAAGAACATTTTTGCCATTAGCTAGTAGCTGTAGAATGCTTTTTTAAAAAGGGATGAGTTTTTTTCCAAATCTGTTAAGTTTTATTTATTCGCTAATAGTTTATTCAAATTAGAAAGTTTGCTTTTAGTTGTACAGTTGCCCCTCCACATTTCCTCAAAAGTGGAAAAGCATGAAAACTCTCCCCCTTTGATTCCTCTCCCATTCGCCTCTGGAGCTCCCCCCCTCCCATTCCTTTGCCTCTGGCCTCGGTGCTCATTGTAGGGGAAGAAAAAAGATGAGGTAAAGAGCTTATCAGTACTTTCCCCTCAGACTGAGAAGAACGAAGTACTGAGTTCCAACATTCTAGTTACTTCCTGTTGCCATCTTGAGAAAGGAGACTCCTCCCAGAGGGGAGGAGTGGGAGCAAAGAGACCACCTGACCGATCAGTGGCCATTACACGGCAGAATGTGCAGCCATGTGGCAGAGACAACATACCTCCAGTAGTTGGGGCAGAGAGTTTGCTCACCGAAAAGGAAAAAATGTCCATTTTACCAACAAGCTTCACAAGCCTGAGGTGAAGAATGCAAGGGAATGGGAGGAGGATAATGGGGGGAGGAAAACACATGCCTCATAAATAAACAAATTCGCAAAGGTCAAACCTGCAGGTGTAGAAGAAGGACAGTATCTCTTTTTAATCTACGTTGGAAGCAGCCACTGGTTATTTAACAACAACAACAACAACAACATGTCACAGATGAAAACAGGGCCACATGTAGCCAAGCAACATCAAAATGTGGTCAAGATGGCAAAAGTTATTCATGGAGAAGAACAGATAAGCTAAGAGAGGCTGCAGCAGTTTACTTTTGCCTGATCCTTCTGTGAATTGCAAGATTCTGCCTCTTCCTCTCTTCACCACCCACTGAGTTAGTTGAGTATAAACTACTTTTGTAAGCCAGCATAGTATAGTGGTTTGAGTGTTGAACTATGAATCTGAAGACCAGGGTTGAAATCCCTGTTTGGCAATGGAAATCCACTGGGTTACCTTGAGCAAGTCACACTTTCTCAGAGCAAGGCAAGGGCAACCCACCTATGAACAAATCTTGCCAAGAAAACCCTCTGATACGTTCACCTTTAGGGCACCATCCATCAGAAATGATTTGAAGACACACAACAACAGGAACAACTGTGTTTGCACTTTAAATTCAGTTTGCAGCAACTGAAGTAAGCCAAGGACAAAGCAGGAACTGGGAGGAGGAGAGAAAAACTGGGATATTTTAAAAGTAGCTGAAAACTTGGGAGGACAGAGAATTAATCTGGATTGTCCCTGCCAAATTGGGACAGTTGGAGGATATAAAATATCCACACTATGAGCTGCCATTCATCACAGTCTTGCCATGTCAAAACAGCTGCCACATGGAACAACGTAACACAGCATCCATTCCATAATATACGTGCATATGTCAGCCCTTCAGGAACATTCAGACCTAAACCCAACTTCTTGCCCCGAATAAAATAAAACCAGGAACTCAATAGGAACTTGTAAGTCAGTGCTAACATAAGTTCAATTGATTCAATGAGCCTACTCTAGTCAGGATTAGCAAATAAATTTACGCCTTAGCTGTCTAGTTATTGATGTTGGCATTTCAGTTTCATTTTTAAAAAAAAACTATGAAAACTTCTTTCAGAGTGTACTGAATTTTGTTATAGTTTCTTTTCTCAGTCTATCTGGAAGAGACACAGAAAGTAGAAATGATACATGTAGCCTCAACTTTTGAAACAGTGTACCAGTGGGAATTTGTAGAGGCCTGGAAGATAAATATACTGTGTCAAAGAATGCTGTACACTAAATTTATCACTCTTCTTTTGTTTACCAGAAGTATTTTTGTTTGTTGATTGCACCGAAGGATCATTAAAACTGGTCCGGATGTTTGCCATTGCTGAAAGTGTTTCGCTTAGTGGAAATCTTGCTGGGGAATGGGCAAAAGGCAATGATTTCTCCCTCCATCAGCAGCGCCCTGTGCCACCATCCCCATTGGTTTTGCAGAGTGTGTCAACATTCCAGATCTGGGGGACCCTTTCACATTATACAGTTGTAGCACTATGATTCCACCTTAATTGCCATGGCTGTATTCCATGGATTCCTGGGACTTGTAGTATGGTGAGGCACTAGAGTTCTCTGGCTGAGAATTCTGAGTACCTCTCCCTAAATGGAAAATCCAGCATTTCCACCTTCTACTTAGCTAGTGACCTGAATGAAAAAAAATGTATGTTTAGTTTGGCAAGATTTGTTCTTGACAAACTCATGCTGGCTCTTACTGATCGCTGCATTGTCATCAAGATTCTTACAGACAGACTTTCAGTTCTTGGTGCCTCATTTTAAGAAGGATGTAGACATGGAGAAGGTTTAAAGAAGAATGATAATGATAATAGGTATGGAGAAAAAATATGAGAAAAAGTTGAAGGAGGTGGGCCTGTTCAGCTTGGTGAAGACTGAGGGGTGACATGACTGCACTCTTTAAATACCTCAAGGGTTGTTAGAGAGAGGGGGGCAGGCCTGTGCTCTGCTGCAAGTTTAATGGTTTGAAGTTACAGAAGGGTAGATTTTGATCGAACAATAAAAAGAATTTCTTGGCTGTAAGAGTGGTTCATCAGTGGAACCAACTGCTATGAGAAGTGCTGGGGTCTCCTTCTTTGGATGTTTTCAAAAAGAAGCTGGACAGCTACCTGCTGCGTATGCTTTAAGTGGAGATCCTGCTTTGAGCAGAGAGTTGAAGTGGATGGCCCATGAAGCCCCTCCTAGTTCTATGGGCCTTTCTGCACTATACTGTTATAGTGCTATTATTCCACTTTCAGCATCCTGTGGAATTCTGGGGTTTGTAGTTTACTGAGGCCAAAGAGTTCTCTGGATGAGAATTCTAAATGTCCCTCCCTAAACTGCAGAAAGACCTTATGATACCATGAACTGTCGAAAAGCCAAATAAACGGGTCCATGAACATGCCTGAACTCTCACCAGAAGCCAAATGTCTAAACTGAGGACTCATCCAGACTGCCCAAAAGCTTTGGGATTTGTTGGGAGTTGTACCTGTACTCATGAGGATATATTTATCTCAGTGCAACATGCCTTGTGTCCCAGACTTTTTCTCATAAATTTCCTGGATTAGTTGTGAGTTTTTAAATCCAGGGCAGTAGGTGGGGGTGGAGTGGAGGCGGTTGTGTTTCTGTTTCTGTCCTGTTTCTGATACAGGTGGGATAAATTGCTATGTCTGCATCCTTCATCATGTCTGCATCCATTCTACTTCTGGCCAGTCTGACTGATGATATGTTAAATTGAGGTATGACATTTGCCATAGAGGCTTTTTTCCAGTCATTCTCCCCTTGTTGCATTTCTGGTTACAAGATTAAATACTTTCTCTGCACAGTGCTGTGTTCATTGTGAGAACTTTTCTTTTCTACTTTCCTTTTAAAAATGTATATATAGCAATACAATGTTTTACCTCTGTGGCACTTTTGCATCATGACTATTTAAAAATATTAAAATTAAAATAAATAAACCTGCCAGACCTGGGAACAAGGACACTGGAGAAGGAATGCAGGGTGGGGGGAGATGTTATATTCATGGAGAAGATGATGGGAAGGGAACTCTACCCACGCCACAGCAATATTTCACATGGGAAAAAAGAATGAATGGACAAACCTCCAGTATATTTAGGGCTTGAGTGGATGCAGGCTCTAGAACAACAGTTCTACACAAGTGTTAAAAGACATGAGCTTCAGAACTCTACATTTACCAGAACTATTGGCCCATCTGGATGAACCTTCAGGCTATTGGATTTTCAGCATATCATGAGACGTGACTCATGAGGAAAAAAACAATAATGCTCAGTAAAGTTGAAGATGCTAAGGAAAGAGGAAGAATGCATTATGGATGGATGGACTGAGGGAAGCCACAGAATTGAATTTTCAAGACTGTTGATAATTGTGGAAATCTCTCACCTATAAGGTTGTGTTCCATTGAAGGACAGCAGCAGCAGCAGCAGCAACAACAGCCATACCATAGGAATTCAGTGGCACAGACACTGCAGATTATGGCCCTTTCAGAGATGGATGTGAGCCCTGGGAAACAGACAGCTCCTGAGTGAAGATGATGGATTTATTCCAAAGTGTGTTGTCCCATTGCTTCAGCATCCTGTTGTTTCTATGAAGGAGCGACAGGCAAGCACCCCAGCAGTACTATACTCCATCGCTACTGGTGATGATATTATAGCCATTTCCTTTCTCTTGTGCAGCACAGCAGCACCACAGTAGTTCTCCTTCAACCCTGGGTAAAGCCAAAGCTCCCTTTACACCCTTTACATATGCCTCTCATCTCTGTGCTTAATGTTTTTGACATTGGACTCTATTGTTGTAAAACCAAAGTGAATGGATGCAATTGGGCCACTAGGTAAACTTACTTGGTGATGCTGTATTCTTTTTGCAAGGTGTTTCACTCTTAAGTCTTTGTTTTTCCCTGAAATTTTATGGCAGTCTGGTAGATGCAACAGAGTTTTATCACTACGACATAAATTACTAGAGATATTGGTCTACGCTGGGTGATTGCTGCTGTCACTTTCTCTATAGCAGCAAGAATAGCATTTCAATGTAATCTTTTAAGCATTGATTACCCCCAAAATGCCAAGGTTAAATGGAAACCTTAGGAAAGTATGTGAAGAATTTGCTCCTTTGTGGAGTGGGATTTGGCCAGGGGGATGGGTAAAGGGGAGGCAACGATTCACATTTTGTCTTGTGCTACAAAAAATAACCACACATAATTGCATAATCTTATGCAGCCACAGCTAATCTTCCTTTATTTTACTGAAACAAAACTTACATCCTAATTTAGGCCAACACATCAAAAGAGAAGACGTAATCAAGCCAAGGGATCCTTCTCTCACCAGAGCACAAAGTAGTCATGGCTGTTCTTCAGATAACACTCCTATTCCATTTCGGTCCACATCAATTTAACTTCAAAGGCAAACAGAATTCTTTATGTGCAACTTTCTCTCTGGAACAAAGCTACCACAAACTGGCATAGGGCCTTTTAGAACTCACTTTTGATGGAAACAACAGTCAGCATGTGGTATAGCATTCCCAAGATGTCTCCCTGCCTGCATTTATGCATGTTATCTTTTTATATTAAGAAGCTACAGTGCCTGCTGTGAAATGTAGCTGGCCTGCCAGTAGCCACTTCTCATGTATTTTATGCAATTTAAGATTTCCCATCTACAGCCATTTTGTTTTCTTGTTTTCTTTGTGATGATCCCAGGCCAGCTGCAGAAAATGTAGCCTGAAGTGAGGTATATTGAGATTGCTAGGAGTATCTTCTTACATGGCTTATGCAGTTTAAGATTAACCACCTACATCCCATTTCTTTTCTCTTATCTTCTCTTCTTTTCTTTGTGATGACCCCAAGCCAGCTGCAGCAAGTGTGCCTGGTTAAAAAATAATTAATTTGCTAATTCTAGAGATATTGGAGCAGTAAATTATTCAAAATTGCCAAGGAGCACTTTTTATGCCTGGAACGGGAAAGTGGAGTAAAATGATTAATAAAACCAAACGCAGACACATTACATTTGATGGTTATCTCCATCAGAGACAAAAAAATCACAACCATTGTAACTTTTAAAAAGATGCTAATATGAACAAAAAAAACATGTTCACATTAGAGAAATGTTCTGTTATGGCACTCTTATGTATTACTTTCGTTCATAACTAAGCTGACAGGGAGCAAGAAATGCATCTACAATGTAGGAAAACAGTGAGATTTTATGGCTTAGCAGGTGTCAGGTCTTCATTGAAGCAGCTGTTTACGTAATGCTATAAACGCTGGGTGTTTTTGATCCTATTAGATACAGATAATACAAGATGAGCCATACTGGATCAGATCAAAGGCCAGTGTTCCTCATTACGTTCCCACAGAGACCAATCAGATGCCTATGGGAAGCCCACCAGCAGGACATGGATTCAATAGCACCCTCCCAACTGTATTCTTCAGCAGCTGATAATATAGAACCACAATATTTAGTAGTCACTAACACCTTAATTTATTCATTCACAAATGTGACTTATAGCCTGCCTCCCTCCTGTTCTAGAACTGGGATTCAAGGAAGCTCACATCACGACTGAAACAGATATGAATAAAATAATGTAAACCTAAGTACAGATAAAAAGAGGGGGGGAAATAAAATACAATTAAATTTTATAGTCAAACATTGCTGAATTTAAAAATAGTTAAAAACGTATCAATAAAAAAGGTAGCACACCAATATATGAAAAAGCTGGAAAGTGACCTAAATAGAAAGGTCTTTGTCATAAAGGCATTTGTCTAAAACCCTCTTAAAACAATCTAAGGTTGTCATCATCACTATATCCTGTGGTAGCAAATTCCAGAGTGTTAAGGTGTTCTGTTGCAAGGTACTTCCTTTTGTTCTTGTTGTTCTGATTCTCTCACCATTTTCTTTCATTGGATGACCTTGGCATCTGAACAGAAGGAACGTTTTCAGGGACATTTCCTACTCACATAATGAAATGAGGAAGGTAGTCTATTTAAAGCCTTCATCCAGCATCCTATTGGTTACATACAGGCATCCTTTGCTTATTTAACTGGTTAGGGACGAGGGCACTATTGTAAAGTGGAAACTGTCAAAATGTGGAAGCTTGAATTCTAGAACAGTGACGGAGAGCCAAATGCTCACATATGAACACACATAAATTCAATTACGTATGACTAACTGTATCAGAGTATTAATCAGCAACCTGGGTATAGTGTGTTGTTCTTGTTCTTGTGTGCCTTCGAGTCATTTCCATCTTACGGCAACTCTAAAGTGAACCCTATCATGTTGTTTTCTGGGGATGAAAGTGTATGATGTGCCCAAGGTCACCCAGTGGGTTTCGATGGCCAAGCAGGGAATCAAACCCTGCTCTCCAAAGTACAGTGTACATGTGTTGAATGTTACATGCTGAAAAACCCTACCTAGGTCACTTTTGTTTGGCATCCATCTGCTGTCATTATGTGCTAATTTAGCCTAGGCATTGCACAATTTCCACTTCTCCTTCCTCAATAAAGAATAGCTTAACAATCCCTCCTTACCACCATACTTGCTTCCCCCTTTTCTCTCAACCACTCTACTGCCTATGCTCTCAGCCTAACTTTCCATCCCCCTGTCCTGCAATCACCACCAAGTCCTGCCTCCGCACTACTGCACTTTGTGGAAACAATCTGGGCAAGTGGAGACATGGCATCCCTCCTTTGGGCCTGAGGAGGAGGAAAAGAGTAAAGAGGGAGGGAGGGGACAGGAGGTAGAAGGTTCAGTTGTGCAGTTTGTTGAGTCCTCAGGTCTGCTCTCCCTTCCCTCCCAGCCTGAGTCAAGCCTTCCTCTTTTAAATCCCACCTCCATGGCCTCCTCTTTTCCTCTTTCAACTGTGCTGAATTATAGACATGTACCATGCTTTTGACATGGGGTCTACTTTTTCAACCCCTTTCAATTTGTACAGTACGCATGGTTGAAAGAGCAGACCACATGTTGAAAGTACATGAAAGTATAATTCAGCATGGTCGAAAGAGTGGAATGCAAAAAAAAATGGGTTGTCAAAAGATGGGAGACACCTGTATATGTTCATATGTTCTGTGTATGTATGCCCTTTTAAAATCTGTTGTGCAAGGAGTTACCAAGAAACTCCTTGCACAACATCTCGTCTTACTTTGGGAGCCTCCTACACTCTGGAGATGAATACTGTACCAGCCTGACACTATATATCTAGTGCTGTAATAACCAAGCTGAATTCTTGCAATCAGGTGTTCGGAAGGGGAAAGAGGTTGGAATTCATTTTGTTAGGGTGGATAAATTAATCACACCTCCACTGTATCCCCAGTGAAACACAGAGCTGATATGAACCCCCAAACACAAGGTAGGAAGGTAGATAAGAGAGAGAAAGACCACACACGCACAAGTACTTTGATCAAAGGATCCCTGTAGTAATCATCAAAAGTGATGACTCCACAAGGATGGTTTATTCATCCATGCTTCCCTTCTTATACCATTTTTTATACTTGCATCAGGAAAAGGTCATGCATCAGCAGAGTTACCGCTTGTCCAGTGAAATGTGAAATTGTACAGCTTAAACAGTGAAATTCCCACCCGATCATTTCCAAGGACATCAGAGATGCAATACAGAATTCTGTTTGGGTATGTGTTAACTATAAACAGGAGCTAAACATAATAAACAAGTGAATGGTGCCAGGGAGTGCAGCTATCATATGCCCTTGACCAAAGAACACTACATTCCTTCTATCTGGGATGGTTGCCCTCCCACTTTTTACTAAAGTGAATGCAAAAGTCATTTGATGAGCTACAATTGTCTAAAATGCCAATTAATATATCAATTCTATAGCAAATTGTAGAGCCCCAAATTTCAAGCCTAACCATGTCTTTCCACATAACACATCCCCTCAGTAAAGATTGTCAGTGTGACTACAGCTTATTTATATAGTCCTTATGGCTAAATGCATATAGCTTGTTGATTGGACTCAATATCTAACATGTTGAATCGATAGGCTTGGTCCAGACTAAGTTACATACCATGCATGCTGTTCTCTGAATGAAAGGCAAAGTATAAATCTAATCAGTCACTCAATCAATAAGTTGCCCTTACTTCCCATTCAAATGAATGGGCCAAGTAAATCATAACTAACTAATCATATTTGATTTGAATCAATCGTGTGCCATTCACTCAGAATTCTAACTGGCCAAGATGGCCAAGTGCTAGTTGAACTTGCACAGAAGTAGCTAAAACCGTGTTAAATCCAAAACTCTCTCAGCCTGGTGGTGGTTATTACAAAATTTAAAATAGAAGATAGCTAAATATATATTACAAAAGTTTTTTTAAAAAAACTAATAATACTATTAAAAACAGAGTTAAAAACAGTTTAAAATACATTTAAAACATAAATGATAATTATTTAGGATACCTTCACCCTAAGTAATCAAGTCCAAGAGCAAATCAAGCCCGAACTCTCATAGAAGCTAGAATGACTCAGCTGGGGGTGTCATGCGTTGAACATAGCATGAAACAATATGATTCATTAGAAAAGATAATAACCCTTGGTAAGTTGAAGGCAGTGGGAAGACTGCATTACCGATGGATAGAGTAAATCAAGGAAGCCACAGCCCTCAGTTTGCAAGACTTTAACAGGGCTGTTAATAAGAGGGTCTTGTGAAGGTCTCTCAATCATAAAGTCCCCATAAATCATCACAGCACATCACAGCTCTCTCTCTGTTGCCTAACTAAGGTATTTCCACACTACATTGTTATAGTAGTGAAAGTATTTCACTTTCAACATCCTATGGAATCCTGGGGTTTTCAGTTTAGGGAGGGGCATTTAGAGTTCTCAGTCAGAGGACTCTTTGGCCTCAGTAAATTACAAACTCCAGAATTCCACAGGATGTTGAAAGTGGAACAATAGCACTAGGGCCATTTCCACATTAGACTGTTATAGCGCTATTATTCCATTTTCAACATCCTATGGAATCCTGGGATTTGCAGTTTAAGGAGGAGTCTCAAGGCCCTTCCCTAAACTGCAAACCCCAGGATTCCATAAGATGTTGAAAGTGAAATAATAGCGCTATAACAGTCTAGTGCGGAAATGGTGTGGAACAGTGTAGTACGGAAATGGCCTTAGTGCTACCATTGTGACTGTGTCCCTTGGTTGGAAGAGATTTGCATCTGCCGCAACTGGGCTCCTCCTTTGTGTAATTCAACTCATATTTCCCACCTCCCACCTCCCATTGTTTGGCTCTTCCACAGCAGATTTTTCGCCAGCAGAACTGGTGGCCAATCTCTGAGATCAACTGGCGGAAGGGAATTCCTATCTGCAGAAAAGACATGTGCCTCATCCTAACCCTCTGCAACCAGGCATTGCTAGATAAGGATTACACTGTTAGTCTGGATCTGACCCAATATGTAGTATGTATTAACTATGTATGATTCTTTAAAGATTTTACCATCTGGAGTATTCATCAGAAATCCAGATATTGTAAAATTCGTTATTACGTGATCTGATAATTCTCAAATGGAGTAGGGAACAAGGCCTTCCAGACATGTGCCACGGCATGTTAGTGTGTCATCTGCTGTGTGTAGGTGTGACATCTACAATCTTGGAAATATATGTCATTATTTATACATCATATATTTTTAAAATTTTAAAATTTTAAAAATATATGAAAGGTTGTGCCCCATACATTTTGTTATTACAGTGTGTCTGTATCTCTTATAAGGGGTTACTTTAACCTCTGGTTTGCTAGTAAAACTGAATTACTGTGTCACGAAATGATACATTTCTAAAAAGTGTGTCACCAACATGAAAAGTTTGGAAAACTCTGCCCTAGAGGTTGTCCAGAGGTATTCTGTCTAGAGATATTCCAGACATTCTGTTAATACCCACGATGTTTTAAATTAAACACATCTTTTTATTGAAATAGCAGAGCTCTAGTTTTCACAGTCACATACTGTAATGTTTAGCAGTGCACATTTGTGGACAGAAATAATTTGTATTGTAGTCAAAACAAATTAGATAAGCTAAGTTTAAAACAGATTTGAATATGCAAATTGAAACAGGATAAAAATTACAAGCTACTCTAAAGCTACAGAATATATATTTATGTAAAATTAGGCTCACACTTCTTATCATCATACCTCTCACCATCACATGCCTTTGAAAATATTTGCTTTGTTGTTATACTAAACACAAAAATGATGTTTCCTAGATAGTATTAATAATTATTACTGTCATCCTGCACTAAGCTGAGCACTCTTATCTGTTGATAGGAAAGAATATTGATGTTACTTCAAAAAGCATTTTGAAGATGACAGATTGAACCAACTTTCTCAGTGTTTGGTTATAGAACTTCAAAAGAAAGATGTATACTATTACAAACCCCTGGTGACAACCCCAAAACATGGCTAACAGAGAGCCATGGGAACTTTCCCAAGTTAGCTGATGGAAAGCAATGTCAATCAGTTTGATGAGATGAACTGAGGGTGGAAATGGTGATCAAAGTTTTTTAAAAGAAATTTGCTCCCATCCCATTGCTCATCACAGTGTTTGCAAAGTAATCTGTTGGGGCTACCTGCTATGTGGAAAATTTAACATATTACATTACTTGTAGTACTCTGCCTTACTTTTCCATTGTTTTCTGTTCCTTTTTTGAGAAAGAAAATTTACAATGAATAAAGGAATGGCATAAGACTTGAGAAGCAAATACCATAAAAATGCTTCCAAAGATGCCTTTGGAAAGTAACCTTCAAAGTCATTAGAAACTGTTACTCATTATATGAAAAAAATAACTTCACTCTTCCTTGTTACATTGCATTTGAAATGTCACTTGTGACACAATTGTTACCTTGAAAGTAACAAATTACCTGAAAAAGTAATGGTGTTATTTGTGACCTGTTACTTCCAAGCTCTGGTGGTAATGGGCATGAGATGGCTGTACTGATAAGAGAAGTAGACTGCACATTGATATAATGCAAAGATGGGGAACCTGAAAGTACACCTGGCCCTCCTGAATCCCAATCTAACCTCTTGGTTTCCCCAGGTATCCATCACTAGTTTGTCATGACATCATCATTTGGTGGTTTCCCAGGTTTTGCAGGTGTCTCAGGCACCAGCTGTTCATCACCTGGCACGGAGTACTAGGCTAGCAGGAAGCCATGCACAGTCAATAACACTTGCCTGTTCAGAGTAGATCAGCCCAAAGATCCAAGAATCCAGTGGGCAACATGGTCAGTCAGTCTAGGGTCAAAAAATCCAAGCAGTCAACAAGCAGAGAATCTAGAGTCCACAAGGCAAGGGCTAGCAAACACACAAATTGTTTCTAGCACTGGGCCACTGCCCTCTGCCTCCCTTAAGAAGGCTGGAGCCAGCTGGCTCTCATCCCAGCCTGATTAGCTCCTGCTGCACTTGCATCTGTTTGTCTTCCTTTGAGGCTGCTGTTCACCTGGGGAAGCCAAGTCCTGGGCCATGACAAGGGGATCCCATTCTAGCATCTTGACTTCTAAGGCTCAGTTACTGTCAGTAAGAGCTTTAGCCCATTTCCGCACTACACTATTATAGTGCTATTATTCCATTTTAACATCCTATGGAATCCTGGGCTTTGCAGTTTAGGGAGGGGCATTTAGAATTTTCAGCCAGAGAGCTCTTTCGTCACAGTAAACTGCAAACCTCAGAATTCCACAGGATGTTGAAAGTGGAATAATAACACTATAACAGTGTAGTGTGGAAATAACCTTAGTCTGAATATGCTGAATGTGTTGGTACCACATTTTTTGCCTCTGGCCACTGCAATGTGTCCTCTGAATTTTTTTCTAAATTTGAATTTGACCCTAAGACTGAAATTACATGATAGATGGATGGCATCCTCTTAGTGACTTATGGATGTTTGGTTTCCCCACAGAAGAAATCTGATTTCATTTGATGGCTGCTGAAGAAGAGTAGCATGTGCAGTGCCATTGTGCATGTTGTGTCATTGCATATTGCAAATGCACATTGTACAGTGTGCATGCAGATGTGCATTGCACATTAAGATCTTGTGCTTTACATTTGTTTGCACATTCCCTTGTGCAGTGTAGCAGTCCACTAATGCACATTCATCATGTAACCATAAGCATATCTTTACACTCTTTTTCCTTGACAAAGGATCTCAGCGGATATACCTCAACAACATACATCAGAATGGTCACACCAGATGATTACACCTATTGTCAGTGTTTCAATGGAAACCCAACTCAGGGCTAATGCAAGCATTTATTAGCAAAATAAAGGATAAAAGCTCTTGTGGGTTCTACCACTCAAACTAATATAGCTTTCAAGGCCTTTTCCCCTTACACATGCAAAGCTAACATATCGCTATCTTTGCTTGATTTTTTAAAATCATCTTTGCCTGATGAAGGAGCTAGCAAGCTTCAAAAGACAACATGGCACTTTCCGCACAAGGTGAGTGAATCGCTCTGTGCCGTTACTTACTGGTTCTTCTCTCTTCGAAGCAACGCGGACTTACCCTTAAGCCCTTCTGCCGGGCTTCTCTGTTTGTTGCAGGGCGAATCGGAGCAGTGCGAGGTCTGTAGATCCGCACTACTCAGGCTGAATGAACAGGCGGCTTCCTGTTCTTCGTGGGTCCGGACCAACCTCTGACACTGACCATGCCCACAGCCCGCCCTCCGCTGATCGCAGGCTCGCATTGGTGCGAGCCTGCGCATCTGCACAAGTGAGCAGGAACGCAATGGCACGCTCCAGAAGATTGAAAGACCAGATTTTTCCAGTCTTCACTTAGCACGCTGGAGGACCACTTGGGGGCATTTTGGATCAGACTAAGGTGCGGAACTAAGGTAAATAGTCCAAACCTAGTCCGATCCAAGGTGCGGACGACCTCCGTGACAGGACGCCTTGGCCAATTTTAACTTCCTCGTGTGGAAAGGGCCATAATGTTTTTGCTCTTTCTGGTTAGTTTAATAAAGATATCACCAATGTGTATTTTGGATTTTGTTTAATGGTCAGCACTGCTACTCCTGCATTTTGTAGATCTTCAGTACTCATTGTCATCATTGTTGTTATCTATTTATATAGCTCCATGTATGTCCATGGGGCTTTACAAGTAAAACAACCAAAAACAGTGGGTCAGGCCAAAGTGTACAATCTAAAATATATGTATGTGCACTCAAACACAAAGGGAAGGAAGGAATAATAAAACTATGCCGTACAATGGTAAAACAAATTATCCAGATAAAATACAAATATATATATATGGAGCACACTGAGAAGTACATGTAATCAAACCATACAAGATAATAAATTGTATAGTTTGGTGTAGAGAGGTACTCACATATCAGCTTCTTTAGTACAGACTTCCACACCATTACATGTATAGATAAGCTAGGCAGGACCTGGAAGGTGCCCAACACATTGGGCCCAATACATGGTGGGGGTGCCTCCCATTCCATGGGTAGTAAATCTGCTCTGAATTACTGAAACTCTGGTGTTTAAAGGAATAATCCAAAGTGCTGGATCTATTCTAGCAACAGGATTCAGATGGCCTTGTATGTCTCCTTTAAAGTTTAGACTAAGACCGAAAGCAGATTCACCACCCCACTGACATGAAAGTCATCAGCCCCCCTCCGCCCAATAATTATATGATGCCCCCCTTCATGCTTCTGGTCAGTCAAAAGGCAGATCAATGAACAGGGCTTCAGCCTGTGTTAAAGGGGATTGTATTCCTCCTGAAAACCCAGGTTCAGAGTTTGGGTATACTCCTAGATTCAGCTTTGAACCCGGAGGACCACATTTCTGTGATGACATTGAGTGCTTTTGCACACTGAAAGCTCATGCATCAACTGCACCTGTTCCTTGAGATGCCAGATCTTCCCATGTTGGTTCATGCCTTAGTTACATCCCATTTGGACTACTGTAATACATGATACATGGGGCTGCCTTCTGAAGAATATTCAGTCACTTAGCTGTTTCAAAATAGCTGTAGCCAGAGTGCTAACAAGGAACGTACTAATTCCCTGTTTAAAAAAAAACAAAAGCTCCACTGGCTCTCATTTTGTTTCTGGGCACAATTCCAAATGCTGGTTATGACCTATAAAAGCCTACATGGCTCAGGTCTAGGCTATCTGCCAGGCCGTATCTCTGTGTGCGTGCCTGCTTGCTGCTTGGGCCCTGAGATCATCGGGAGAGCCCCTTCTCTCAGTTCCAGCACCTTCTCAAGTGGTGGAGATGCAAGAGAGGTCCTTCTCAGTGGCTGCCTCTAGACTCTGGAACTTCTTTCTCAGGGATGACACCCACCACTTCTGTTCTTCCATCATCAGATAAATCTCTTTTTATTCTGACGGGCTCTTAATACAGAAAGCTTTTAAAGAGCAGGCTATGGGGTGCTGTATTGTTTTGAACTGTACTGTTTTTAATAAAATAAAAATAAAATAAAAATGCATTTTATTCTTTTAACTAGAGATTTGAAGTGTTTTAATATTGTGACTGGTTTAATTCTATTTTGATGTGCACATTTTACATGTTTTTAACTGTATTGCTCTTTTAAACTGTAAGCTGCCTGCAGTCCCAATTCTGGGAAGAAGGCAGGATATAAATAAATATAAATACAATAATAATAATTCATAAGGATCTATACCATTTCCAATTTCTCTGGTCATACAACTCAACTTTAAGTGTAGGAGTCTCCCATTTGGGCATTTCCCCGAAATTATCCTAGAGCTGATGTTGGATTTCAACCCAGTTCCCCTCTTTCAGAAAAATACATACACATTAAATTATAAAATATAGTTACTGTGTAAAGGCAGCATTTATAGTAGATCATTACAAAGTTACCTTTGCTAGGGGAAAAGTTTTTGTTTTAAAGTGTTGATTTTTAGGCAGTTGTCATTTATATCAAACAGTTGCATTATATTTAAATTACATCTAGATTTCTTTTGGTTGCTACAACTGTGGCCACAATCCATCATTTTCCTGCTACATTTAAAAATTGATTCATACTTCTCACCTATGAATAATACAACAAAGAAATGGATCAATATGCCCTGTGGAAATATCAACATACACATAACTATCGTAGTTGATAATGTCACTCTTCTCATTTTAGTCTAATGGCCCAATACTAATAGCTCCTGCCCAGAAGAACAAGTGAATGGGAGTATGTAAAAGAAAAACTCAGTTGGCATTACTTGTTTCCAGTACACTGGCATCACAAGCCTACCCAAGTCAACATGAGAGATGGAGAAGCTTAATGAAAGAAAGTCAAGACATTAATTTGTTATAAACTAAGCAATCTAATTAAATCACATTTATGTTTAAATGGGAATATTTTTATCAATTGGGTAAATTTTAAATTGGGATTTATTTTTTTCCTGACATTATTTTTGCTTTGTGCCTTCAAGTTGTTTCCAACTTATGGCAACCCTAAGGCAAAACTGTCATGTGGTTTTCTGGCACTGAGAGTGTGTGACAAACCCAAGGTCACCTGGGCTACATTAGAAGTCTTAGCAGAATAAATTTGAAAAATTTAAACCATTACTTTAGTTTTCCTTTCTCTGTCTTTTGGATGGATTTTTGAAAATGCCATTTCTAACCCAGCCCACCAAAACCCCTTCTCTAGCCTTCTTTTCCACTTTTCCATTTTATAATCTCTCTTTACCTTATTGTTCCTATCTGGTTCCCAATAAAAGCCCCATGGTTAAAAACTTCAAAATTCAGTTTCCAGGGACGGATGAGCAGCTTCCTTATGATACACAATATAGAAAACAAGAGGAAAAGCTAAAAGCAAAGAAGATCAGCACCATCCTTCTAAGCTCCACATACTACTTGTTACTTAAACCCTACAATTTCTTAAACCTGAGAAACCAAAAAAAAAATCTGAGAAGTTATTTTGCAAAAATCCAAGAGAACTTGGCTTTGAATAAAGAACCAACGAGGTAAAGAAAAGTTTATTGCCTTTTCAGCACTGTGGCTCATTTAATTAAATCAAGTTGTCCTTTTTCCTTGGCAAATTTCTTAACTCATTTATAACTTAATTGATTTTAATTTGTTAGTCTCTGTTACTGGCCAGCACTACAAATAGACATCAAGAAAATGATTTTTAAATAAACTGTTGTGGCTCACCTGCCCTTTCAAACTGTTCTAGCCACTCTAGCACTAGATCAAGTTCCATTAGCCATATTACAAAGAACTAACCACTTTCAATGTCTATAAATGTCATGCATGTTTTTATGATGCTCCAGTGTAGCTTTCATTGGTCAAACTGAGGAAATGAAGAAGGATAGACCATGGGCCACATGAAGTCCACAATCCCATTCTCACAGCCCCTACCTCCAGGAAAACCCCAACACTCCCAGATCCTCCCAGTTTATTTTTTTCCAGCTGATTCTTCACCTTTATTTATTTATTTAGATTCCACTTTTTTGTCCCATGTGGGACTTAGGGCAACTTACAAAAACATTTAAACAAGAAAATACTAAAATTATGGTAATAAACATATTATTAAACAAGTTATCATAGCCAAATTCTGTCAAATCTTTAAAAATGTAAAATCATTTAAAGGCATTAACAAGAAATGTTAAAAATAAAACACATGTACCCCTTGAAAAATGAATCCAGATGTCTCTAGTTGTCACAAACTGTAATGGTTTGGCTATTATTCCTTGCACAATCCCACCCCAAGCCCAAAAAAATGACCCAAAACCAGATGAAAATCAAATCAGAAGTGGCATCACATCATATTCAGTCTGGCAGGAATGCACCAGCGCAGTCTGTGATGGAGCAGCAAGGGTTGAGAATCACACTCAAACACAAACCAGTTTTCTCCCAATGCAAAACATATTAGGCAACAACGTTTTCAACTAGATTATTGTTGTTGGATCCCTTCAAGTCATTTGAGTTATGGCAATCACAAGGCAAACCTACCATGGGGTTTTCTTGGCAGAATTTGTTCAGAGGGGATTTGCTTTTGCCTTCGTCTGAGGCTGAGACAGTATAACTTGCCCAAGGTCACCCAGTGGGTTTCTATGGCCTAGCAGGGGTTTGAACCCTGGTCTGCTTCTGTCCTAGCCCAATAGACAAACCACTACACCATGATGGCTCCTGTTAACTGGATTGATCTTTCCTTAATGCAAAGTACTAGAAATAAACAATACATAACTGTTTCCTAGGCTTAGACCTATAAAAATCACAAGTAAAATGTTGGCCATGTGTGTTGTGCTTTATAGCAGTCAGTCTTCTATTTGAAGAGCTATTAAAAGACAGTTCCCAGTTTGAGGTCATCCTCCATTTGAGTGGTCGTCCTCTCAAAGGCCTGTTTCATGCTACACAGCTATGGCACTTTGATGCCATTTTAACTACCATGGCTTTATTGTACAGTACGCTGGAGTTTTGAGTTTGGTGAAGCACTAGTGGAAAATTCTAAATTCTTTATGAAACTACAAAACCTTGGATTCTACAGGATGAAGCTGTGTATATTAAAGTGGTATCAAAGGGCTATAACTGTGTAGTATAAAAGACACCCAAGTCTTGTTTCAAGATAAAGAACCATGATCCTAGAATAGTGACATGTCATGCATTCCATGTCAGTGGGCTGGTGAATCTATTCCATCTGAACTTTGAAGGAGTGATACAAGTTGCTGAATCCTAATCCCAAAATAATTTCAACTGCATGGATTGCTATTTTAAACTTCATACTAAAATCCAGGGCAGATTTGGTACCCCATTTATATGGGGACCACCAGCTGCCATCAAACTAGAGTTCATGCACTTTTAATTTAATGCACTGAGGGTGTTGTACTGTTTTACGATGAACTGTTTTAATTGCTTTTTATCTTTTTAACTGCCCTTTTAAATGTAGGTTTAAATCATTTTAAGATTATGAGTAGTTTAATTCCATTTTAATGCTCACTGTTTGAATGTTTTTAAGTATATTGTTTTTATAAAGTTGTAAGCCTTCTTAAGTCACAATTTTGGGACAAAGGAAGGAGATGATGGTGATGATGATGATGATGATGATGATGATGCCCATCGGTAGACAACATCTGGACAGCAGATTTACTAGGCACATGGGTCATTTGGTCACATTCTTTCAAACTGTGTTATGTACAGTATTTCTATATATGCATCTATTTATATTCAGATTAACACCTGCAACTTGTGTGCAAATTTTTGTGCTCTGTTTTGGCGATTCAGTTTCACCTTTTTTTTCCATTAAGCATTTTCTCCTCATTGGCAACCACTGAGCACACTTCATCACTCATTTCAAAGTTGACATAAGTGACAAGATTGTGAAGGAGTAGAATTTTTTTATCATCATATGGAAACCTGAAAAATTAATGAAAGCAAGAGGAGCAATAGGGGTCTCTATAAGGCAACAGGTTAGAATCAGTATGAGAATTTGAGTTTGCATTGAACAACAGGGAAGCCAGATTGAAGTCAGAATTTCAGGTGAGGAGTACCATTATTCTTATTATTATTAAAGCTGATTTTCAAATATTGGGGTGAGGACAGTTAACATATTTGTACCATAAAAGAAAATTCAGATATTTTTTAGAAAAATGTCTTGTTTGCTATAATCCAAGGTTCTGTAATCCAAGGTTGGAAATGGGCTGCCACCCAGATGCAACTCTCAGGAGCACTTCTCAGCATATCTGCAGTCCAACAACATTTGAAGAGCTGTGTTTCCCTCTCTTCTAGTAATAAAGTCAACATATCTTCAAATAACATCTCCACAAGAATAGCAAGAACATTTTAATTGTAGTTATACAAAAGCTGAGAAGCAAAAAAAAATTTGGAATGCATTCCGCAGTTTCATGGCAATGTTCTGCCTTATTGATCAAACCCAGAAGTTTAATCAATAAATAGTAGTTGGGATTAATTTGAAGGACTTTAGCCCATTTGCTTTAACCCAGTGAATTAGAAGGCATGCTCCTTATTGAGATGTGAATCACTTTATCTTCCCTGTCAAAATGGAGGAACAAATTCAATCACTACATGCTAAGGGGAAAACAATTTGCCATGTCACTGGCTTTTAAATATTTGTCAATATTTACTCATCTATTAGATTGCCACTTAGACATTTATGGTTTCTTAATGAAGTGTTTGAAAGCCAATTTATATCAGAGAAGGATGATTGTCCCTAACCCAGAATGCCCTGGTACTGGACACACCCCAATATTTCGATGTTCAAGAACACAAAATATGCTGGTTCTTGCTATGGGAGACTGCCTCAAGCACACTGGTGGGGAAACAATTCCAAATGCACACACATTGGTGGACCCAACTGGAACTGAGGTAAGTAAAGGAGCGGGTTTGTCCTTGCGTTTCTCTGAAGCTGAGAGAGTGTGTGGAGGCTTTTATCTACAGTTTATGCTTTCTGCTTTTTGCTAGATACTCTGTATAACATCTCATGATGTTTCAGAAGATGCCCAGACCCTCAAGAGTGGATTTTAAGGAGATGCAGCAAGAGCAGAGATACAGGAATACCCTGTTCTTTGAAGACAAACCATTCCCAAAAGGATCTTATGACTCTAGGTGGGTTTGTATAGGGAGATTTCCTAAATAATTTATTATTAAAACAGATCATACCACAGCAATTACATACTTAAATGAAAGAGAAGAAAAATATATCAGATATAATATTTAAAAATCAGTAGTGTTCTAAAAATTGACCATATACGCCACAATGTGTCCCAGTTTTTTCATATGGGGATAGAGAGTGCACCATTCCACAAATGTATGTGGGAAGGAAGGACAGACAACATCAGAACTGTAGTTGGCAAAGTGATCAAAATATGGAAACCAAGTACCATATAAATTATGCAATAAATTTACATTTTTTAGAACTTTTGCTTGTGCTGTCAGTCTTTCCATATATGCAATATTCCAGATACACATATTCCACTGATCTAATGGCAATCCTTTAAAATCTTTCCATACTGAGGCAGTTTCTAATCTTGCTGCTAGCCATACCAGTATAATAAGATCTTTGAGTAATGGTCTATGATCTTTGGGATAGAGAAATTGCTGATGACACAGTAATTGTTTGGCCCGTGATTTTACTTATTTCAGAGAATATATCTGACCAAAATTTCACTATATCTGGCCATTGCCACCAAAGATGAATGTATGCACCAACTTCTCTATAATCTCACAAACAGGCGCCCTTCAGATTAGAATTAATGTACCTTAAACACATAACGGTCAGATATCACTTGTGAATGGTTTTAAACGTTGTTCATGATGAACAGAAGATACAGATTTAAATGGAGTTCTAGCCCACGTGGAAGGCCAAACATCATTTTCTATATGTATTTCTAAATATTTTTCCCAGAAATGTTTAACCCCTATGAAAGTTCCAAATGAGATCTCAAGTGTGATACTATAACTCAGTGAAGAAGAAGAGTAAAATGGAATATAGCTTAGACGTAAGGGATTTTTTATTTTCTTCAAAATTC
This sequence comes from Cyclura pinguis, assembly GCA_030412105.1. Taxonomy (NCBI): domain Eukaryota; kingdom Metazoa; phylum Chordata; class Lepidosauria; order Squamata; family Iguanidae; genus Cyclura; species Cyclura pinguis. Next base: position 345,957,655 of record CM059599.1, read on the forward strand.
AATATAAGTTCTTCAAAGCCTCTCAGGGGCTCTTGTGCTTGTGTCTTGGTTATAGCAACGGCACTAAAATGAAGAACTTGGCAAATAGATAACCAGGGTACATTGAGAGGAGCCCACTGCTTCTTCAGTTGGACACCTGTTTTAGGTTTTATACCATCGTTTTTTCTCCTCCTCCAAATTTGTTCACATCATAAAATAATGGATAGCATAAAAATGGAGTTAATGCCAAAGGGCATGGGAATGATTGTTTCTTCCAGTTAAGCCAGATTCTAAAGCTACTGCACAAAAAAGGATTACCCAAAGTTTCAGTACTTTTGTTTTTGATTTTTTTTTAAAAAAATTATTGATTATAAAAAAAATGAACAGAACAAAAAAGAAAAACACCACGTGAGACACATAACAGTAGAGGGGAATAAAAGGAATTTCAAATAAAACAGACTTACATTGCTATTTCTCTCCAATTCCATTACAATAATATATTTATTCAATATATTATATATCATACTACTTACATACTTTTGTTACCTATATCTAGATCTCATTCTCATTATACTTATTACAATAATTTCATTCTTAACTCTGTACTTTTCAGTTACATTTAATCTATTACTATTACTAAATATAATCTTATTACTAACCATATCAAACTGTTCCTAAAAGTGAACCCACTCCCCGGAGACAATTATGTTTCAACTTACTCCACCTTCCAGAATTGTAATTCTTCTTGTGGAGGTATGACGCCTTCCTCTTTTATTAAAACCTTTTCCACTAATATCTTCCATATTGCTTCAAAATCATTCCCCTTCATTATTCCTTTTTTGGTCTTAATTCGACATGTTAATTTATCATTACTTGCAATTTTCCATACTTCTTCATATCAATCCTCTATTTGAAAATTACCATAGATGTTCCATTTTCTTGATATAATTAACCTTGCTGCAGTTAATAAATTTGTAATTAAATCCTTCATTGCCTGGGTACAATTAACCTTATCAAATATAGATAATAATGCTATACCTGGACATATTTGTAAATCAATTTCTGTTATCTCTTTTATTTCTTTAAACAGCTTTTGCCAAAATTTCTCTACACCTTCACAACTCCACCACATATGAATATATGTACCAGTCTCTTGATAACCCCTCCAACACAACTTTGAGTAATTCTTATCTATGCAATTTAACCTTACTGGTGTTAGGTACCATCTCCAAACCAATTTATAATAGTTCTCGTTTATCTTTAGGGACAGGTTTTTTAAATGACGGTGATTCCAAATTTTCCCCCAGTCCTGAATATCTATTTTTTTGTGCTAATTCTTCCTCCCATATTTTTCTAAGATATTCTTCATCATCTTCATATTTTGCCAACATTTTGTATATTTTGCTTGTGGTGCCCTTCCATGTTTCACTTTCCTCCATACCTTCTCTTTGTAAAATCATTCGTTCAAATTTAATATATTCTCTGAAATCTTTATTATTCCTTTTCCAATTCCTTTTCCACTGCTCTAGCTATATATAATTAAACCACAGTATCTTAATACCCTGTAATCTCTCCTTTATTTTATCGTTATTCATCATTTTATTCATCCAATCTTTTAACTTATTTATTCCCTGCTTCTTTAATTCCTTCTCTACTTCACCTCTCAAATTCACTGGAAATCTTGCCATCATCACTACAGGAGTTAATGGTGAAGTAGCCAGCATTCATTTTTTCTTATTTTTCTTCCAAACTTCTAATACATTTTTCTAAAAAATGTTTTCTATTTTTTCCATTTCTCTCTTGACAGGTTTCAAAAAAAATTCTCTAATCTCTTCTCAATTCCTATTGCTCCCATCTTTAACCAATCTAAATCTCCTTTTCCTAGAACTCCATCTATGATATATCTCAATTGATTTGCATTATAATACCATTTTAGATTTGGTAGGCCCAATCCACCTTCTTTTTGGGATTTGCACCAAAATTTCTTATTAATCCTCACTTTCTTATTCCCATTACAAAAATTGTTGTTTTTGATTTTTAAGAAAGGAAATCCTCAGGCCCAATCAATATGCATATTGCCAATTTCCAATAAAGACCAAATTTCAATATTGTCTTTGATCTTTATTCTCACAATCTGAGTAAGTTGGTAAGCTTCAAAGTATAACCTTTGTTTCAGAATTTCCAGTCCCCCTATTTTAGTTGATCTGTATATTGCTGATTTGCTTATCCTTGTTTATGTTTGTTAATAAATTCATTCACTATTTTCTCCCACAGAGAAAACATTCTAATAGGAACTGACATAGGTATACTTTGAAAAAGGAAGCTTAACTTAGGTAAAACAGACATTTTTATTGAAGATATGTGCTCCAACCAAGACATATTGAGTTTTTCCTATTTGTCTAACTTCTATCTAGTAGATTTAATTCAGGGAGCATAATTTAGTTTGATCAATTTAGATAATTTATGGGGAATTATTACACCTAGATATTTTAATTAACAAGGATCTACATGAATCTCAGTAGTTTCACTGAGTATTCACTAACTGTACAATTTGTATTTAATCTTAAAATCTTGGGATTTTTTAAAAAAATTATATCTAGACAAGATATTTAGCCACATTTATGAAATATATTTAAGACTTGAGGGATTACTATGAGGGGATTTGACAGTGTTAGGACCACACTGTCTGCAAATAAGTTTAACAGAATCTTTTGGCTATTGACTGTAATACCTGAAAGATGTTGGTTTTCTCTTTTTGCAATGGCCAGAGCCTCAGTGGTCATTGCAGAGAAGAGAGGGGGAAAGGAACGTCCTTGCTTAGTAGAACTTTCATTAGTAATGGCTAAAGAATGAATAGTATAGGAAAATATGGTCTTTTAAGTAGTCTGGACCTAAGCCGTATAGGACTTTACAACTAAATTTTAACACAAGAGCTCTCCTCAGTCAAATCAGAGATAAGCCAACATCCTGTCTATAGCAGACAGCTATCTCTGGAAGGAAACCTTAGGCAATAGCCGTACCAGATGGTATTTACAGAAACGATCTGGCTTAAGTCAAAGTCCTAGACCCAACTAGATTAGATCCACACAATCAAATGCTGAATGGAAAATCAATGTAAATGCCATTGATTCTCTGGATCTGTTCCATTTGGGGTGAGCAATTGAATTTAGGCCTCTCATTTTAAACATTTATCCATTTAGAGATGTGTTATCGTAATAGCATTTCCTGCTGGGGTTCTATGTGCCATGTAGGGCTTGTGTGCTCTGAATCATTTAATGCTGAGAAACTGTGTATGGAAAGAAACATTCCCATACTGATATGTGGCAAGCTTCCTTAAATAAGAAGATCAAATATTCTCAGGTGGGCTGTGATCAAACAGAAATCTTCCTAATTCTTAGCTTGATATATTTGGTGGCCACAACACCTCACCCTCTGCCTCCTCAGCAGAAGCACTTCAGACAAAAGGTTTAAGGAGAGAGGGAGAATGGTTTACTTATAAAGATCTAGCATACTTAGAAGATGGAGAAATAAAATTAAAAGATCAATAAAAGCTTCAACAAGATGGGGTTATTATACAGTGCTTTCCTTACCTCCAGATCAAAGAGAGGTTTAAGAAGGATATGGCAATGGGCAATATAGCTTTAGAGTTACCATTTTTGGAAAAGCAATTGCAGAGTGGGGATACCCACTTGCTTTCAAAAATGTATAAATTAATATTAGGGATTGATCTAGAGGGAGAAACCACCAAGGAATATATGATTAAATGGGCACAAGATCTAGGATATAATATACATTTCGAAGGTTGGGAGAAGGTGTGGAAAAACTATTCTAAATTTACCCAGTCTTATATTCTGCAAGAGAATGCATTGAAAATGTGGTTCAGGTAGTACCTCCCGCCTGTGAGAGTTGCCAAAATGTTCAAAAGTGCAAAGAATAGATGCTGGAAGTGTGACAGAGAGACTGGCACATTCTTCCACTAGTGGTGGGAGTGCCAAAAAGTTTTTAAAAAATGGAGGATGATATGCTCCAAAATGCAAAAAATACTGCTTGTTAAAATTGATTTAAAACCAGAGGTTTTTTTGCTGGGAATTTTTCATTTGGATAAGGAAGTAGAAGGAAAATTTGGCAGATTGATTTTGTATATGGTGACAGCACCAAGAATCACTCTGGCCAGATACTGGAAAAAAGAATCTGTACCACTCAAGATAGAATGGTTGGAGAAGTTGGCAGAAGTCACCAGAATGGATAAGCTCACCTGTATGATAGAAAATCAACCATACAGTAAATTTCTAAAGATTTGGCAACCATTGTTAGAGTATTTGCATACAACAACGGATCGACTATGATTTAAGAGGGAAATCTGGTTGAAAACTTGGCTAATAAGACTCTATAAGTAGGGAGTATGGAGAACGGGAGTTGGCAAGGGTAGCTATAGTTAACATTCCAAGACAATGGGTATTTTGTAATTATGAGATTAGGAATTATGAGATTAGGAAAACTTCTGTAATACTTTGTTAATTGTATACATACTAATCAAAAATTGAATATTACTTAGGTTAAAACCATATATGTGTGTGTGTGTATGTATGTATATGTATATGTGTGTGTGTGTGTGTGTATATACATACACACATACATATACATACATACATACAAACATATAGTCTCATTTTTTATTTAGACGGTGGTTTGATAAGAAAATTAACCACATGCTGTTTTGTCACCAGTGGGGGAGGTCCCTTTTAAAGTTAATTGTCATGGGTCTGATGTCATGTGAGTTATTGTGTAATTGACTTATGTTAGTGTGTGGTATTGTCATGTCAATGTACTGTTATCTTAACGTTATTGTTTTTTCTGTGTATTGCCAGAGTACTGTATGTTCTATGTGAATCAAGCGGATGTTTATCCGATAATATGTGAAAACCTATGCTTCTTATATATGTTATATCTTTCTTCTTGTTTTGTTCAAAAAAAATAATTGGGAAAAAAATATATTTGGTGGCCACAACGCCAGATCCTGTCTGATCTTGGAAGCTAAACAGGGTCAGGCCTGGTTAGTACTTGGAAGGGGAACTGCCAAGGAATACCAGGTGGTATGGGTTATATTTCAAAGAAAGATAATGGTAAACTGCCTCTGAATACTCTTTTCCTTAAAAAAAAAACTATGAAATTCATGGGATCATCATAAGTCAACACTTAACTTGAAGGCACAGACAGAGAGAAAGTAGAAAGTACCAGAGACAAAGTTGGTGGATGTGATAAATTGGGACAGAACAGAAATTGAAACTTTGTGTATGAGATCGGCAAAGCCTGGAAAGGTGCTTTTTTTTTTTTTCCCTATAAAACCTAGAAATCACCAACCAACAAGTTCTGGAATAGCAGATGTGATTTTGCTCACTCACATAAAAATATAATTCCAGTATTATTATATCTTCATAATATAGCAAAAGTAAGAGGAAAAACAAGAAGACTTTCTGCTCCAGTTCTTCTACAGCTTAAATCCACAGTTACAGAGGAAATGTCTATGCTGTCAACTGAACTACTACTTCATCATAATTTTGGAATTAATTCAATTACCTTCAAAGAAAAAGTGAACATGGAATACAATGAAGAAATATATGGTTATCTTTTGGAAGAAATTCAGCGTAGAAAACAAAACTCACTGTTTTTTAGAAGCTAGCCAAAAGACTGTCAAAGCTCTTTTTTTTTTTTTACACAAACAGTGAAGTGACTCCACATCAGTGTCTTTGCTTTATCATTCCTGATCTCTAATTTCATTTCCAGGTCTACAATCTTTACATAATTTATAAAGATTGCTACTAGAACAGATAAGCCACAGCTGCTCTTGCATTTGGAAAGTTCTGAGATTATTCAAAAGCTGTGCTCTAAGTGTGAATCTTGAAAGCTATAGAATCAATCAGCATGACCAATTTCAGCATCATAGCCAACTATTTCATAGGCTCATATGGAATCTGTTGAGTAGAATGGGGCCATTATTATATATTGACCGATTGCTTATCAAGATTCATTGTCCTTTCTATACAGTGTCTGAAAATCCATATAAGACTGCACAACCTATAGTAAAACAATGAGAAAGGAATAATAATGAAGTTAGCCCAATCAACTTGATGACTGATCAGTTCAGCAGCTACATATACACCCTACTGTTACCCATTTAGTTATCTCCTTCCACATGTATGATGCATGCATGGAGATGGAAAAGAACTATTCCTGATAATGTCCTGTTGCACTGATTCCGTTTTCTCTCTTACCTCCAGTTCCTATCTCTGTTTTATTTTTACAGTAGCTCTGACAGGTCAACCTGTGATGGAGTGACAAGCCCAAGGTCAGCAAATCTGTTCCACAACTCAGTGGGGACCTGAACCTAGATCTTCAAAGTCTTAGTCCATTCGAACCACTACACTTGACTGATTTTATATTCCTGATTGTGTGGTGCACCTATATCAGGAGTGGGAAAATTGCAGGCCTTGGGTTGTATGCAGTTCCGGGAGCATTTTTGTGAGTCTCTCACCTCCATTGGATCCTACAAGACCCCTTCAGTCTCCCCCAAGCAGAACCAAAATTCCCTCCAAAATTGCTACTACCAGAGGTCTCTAGGAAAGGCACGGAGATACAATCCCTCTGAATTCAGTCAAACCCACAAAAATCAGCCTCCAACAGTAATTTCTGCTTTCGTTTTCAGACACATGGCAGTCACTTTTTGAGTGAGTTTGGCCCACAGGTTGGCACAGGAACAAGAACTGGCTGCTGCACTCCTCACAGTTGCCTAACCTTGGAGGCCTGGGAGGGAGGGGGGGTCAGCTTTTTTGTGCCCCCCTGGCATTGATGCCCAGGGCATACACCCCAGTCACCCTATTCTAGATACCCCTCTGCTCCCCAGAGTGTTTGGTAAAAGTCTTTCACATTACTTTCAACCTAAGCCTCTTACCTGGAGAAAGAACTGAACTTCTGCATGCAGAGTATGAGATCTACAAAAGAATTAGGTCACTACAACTCCCATTTCTGGAGTTGGGAAACTGGGATCTTATGAAAAATGTGGCTTCCAGTTTAAAGAGCAAATTGAGATGCCTACTTGCAAGTAATTTCTTCATTGGTAGACACTTGAGTCTCTCATTCTGGCATATCCATGTCTATTTTCAAGGAGGTGCCCCCGCTTGCTATCCAGAGGGACAGACCACTGGAGTGTCTCTCCACTGTCAAAGTGCAAGAACTGTACAGCCCATCCAGCCATTTAGTATTCCTTTCCTGACCTTTGCATAAATGGTTTGGCAATGCATCAAAGACACATGGAGAGAGAGAATGAGGCAGAAGAACAGCAAAGTCTGGCAACTAGCCCAAGAACTGCCCTGGAAGCCATCCTTGCAAATAGGGATTTGGAATTTCAATCACAGTAACCCAAGTCTGCCATGCAAACCACAGAAATAATTTAAAATAACATAACATAAATTGTGGTTGGATGTTTGCAGCATTAATACTGGAATCATATGCCTGACCATAAAGCTGAAGACAAAAATGAAATGTTTTATTGATATCCAGGTTTATATTCAGGAAACAAAACAAAATTGCTGTCATATAGGTTTAGTCATAGCTCAGTAACTTATGCAGATTAGCAATGCAGAGCTGCAATGTATTTTTATTAATATTCATTGTCTTTCTCTATGTTTGAAAGACTACCAATTTGCCTTGTAAGTGGAGTAGCATATGGTTGGCCAAATTATCATTTTATCCTACAAAAATGTTCTGTAAATAAATGCTGCTAGAGTGAACTTAGAGACTTAGACAATTGGGTGTCCAGTTAGTATCCAATAATGGACAATGAGTTGGCTGCTGAGCAATTAAAGCAATGCACATATTTAACAGTCTCTAAAAATCAAACTTTTATGCCTTTTTTCTTCATAAATACAAAATGAGCATGGGGGAATTAAAATGCAAAAGACAAGCATGAAATAAAGACAGACAAAAGAAAATATGATGCCTACTTTAAAGAAAACAATTCAATAAGGCTTGCGGCACATACTTTACAAGACAGAACAGAACTATCATGCCAAAATGGTAAATAAGGTCTTTCTGAGAAAGATTACAAAATCAAACTGTCAGTTGATAATAAAGGCTGAATATACTTACTGAAAAATGTAATTGGTGGAATATTCTGTCAAATAGGTGACATCTGGCTTGACAAAATGAACTGAATGGAATGTGAGTAATATATTCAGATCATAAGAATGCCTGAAATATATTTCATTTGTGGAATAAACACGTTGTGAATATTTTTTGCAAAAGGTAGGTATTTGCTCTTCTGTCCACAGTGTGGTGACAACATAAGATTATCATATTAAAATGACACCATTGTGCAATCACAAGCCCAGTATGAGAATGTTTAACATCTCTGGTGACAACAACAACAAAACAACAGGGATAAAGATGAGGAGGTGGTGGTTGTGGTGGTGATAATGATGATGTATGGGCATTTTAGAGGAGTTAACACAAGTAGGTTTAGAAAAGCTTGCTATTACAAGCTAAGAATTAATCTGAAGGATATTTTGCAAAATTTAAGTCCCTGAAGTCTGAACAATAAATAACTAAATAAGTGTGCTTATTTAAAGTATAAAGCAGGAATATTTGTGTGTTTGACAGCCTCATAGGAAGTGCATAGGTTTCCAGGCTAGTTCCAGGCATGAAACCAAGCTAACTCAAAACAAAGAGATAGCAGAAAACAGCCCGAGAGAAAGTAAGCATGTGGCCAGCATATAAATGAACTCAAGAAATGGTACTGCACTGGTATGAAGGGCTGCTAATACCTGATGACTGATACAATCTGATGCAGGCAGCCAGGAAACAGCAGCCTTCCAAATGACTGATCATCGATAAAAAGCCAGTAGGATCCCATCTCTGATTGGAGACGAAGACAATTATTTAGATTAACAAAGGTTAGTGAAGATCTGCCTCTCACTGGGCAGATAGAGGCTCAAGATACTGTTAAGAGCTAGCTCTTAAGAGACAAAAGTCAGGCTGTTATGCAGCCTCCACTGCAGGCATCTTCTACAGCTCTGATGCTAATAACACTGTTCCTGGATGATAAATAACCAATGTTGATAAGAGAGAGAGGAAGAGAGAGAACCTCCACTCTCAAATGGGCCATAATAATGATATAGTTTTTATCTGAATAGTTAAATGCCTATTATGATTATAATGGATGCTTCCATTGGTTGCAGTGTCCGTGTGTGTGTGTGTGTGTGTGTGTGTGTGTGCACGATCTAACAGTGTCTACATGCTCATCCACAGATGTTAAGTTCCTCTGTCTGTTAAGTATGTTTAAGTTCTTCTGTGTGCTAGGAAGAAAGCAAATGATATAAAGGTCTAATTCCTTATGCCTATATAATACCTCTTAGTACTTTATCACACTATAGGTTTGTTGCACAATTGCACTGGCTTAGGTCTGTATTTAATCTTTCCTTATCACATGATGTCATGACTCTCCTGTTGTTGTGTTGCATTATGTTTCCATTATTATCGGATTGCATCTTTTCACTGATGGGAAAAACCCACTAATGGCTCCAATATCACTGCTGTTCAATTATTCCTTCTTGGTACAATTGTTTTGTTCCACTGCAGTTCTGATATTCTCGCAGTCATGTGGTGTGAGTGAGTGTGGTTCTTCACCTCCCTATTTTCCAGCAAAGTAAAGCCACTCCACTTCCAGTGTCCAGATAGAAAGGATAGCATGATTCACAGAAACAACATTGCTTTTACAGTCATCCCTCCACATTCGCTAGGGTTAGGGGCATAGGACCTCCGTGAAAGTGGAAAAACCGTGAATAACTCTAGGCCCTCCCAAACCATATTTAACACACAAAAACGTATGATCACCGTATTCAATCCACCATGGATTCCTTTGAGGCATCAGGGTTCCTTCACAAGGCAGAAATGGATGGCTGGTGGGGCTTACTGCCACCTCCAGAGCTGTCGCACACTGTTTTTAATAGGGACTTACAAGCTTTGTTTGCAGTTTCTCAGTCTCACGAAGCTTGCAATCCCTATTAAAAATGGCATAGGGAAGCAGCAGAGGTGACAGCAAATAATCTGTAAATATTCAAGTCCACAGAAGTGAAACCCACAAATGTGGAGGGCAGACTGTACTCTGTTCCCTTTTTTAAAATGATTTGTTTTGCCCTAATTGCACAATTGCACTGCCATAGCAGTTGCCAGCATGCTACAATTATGCAATCATGACAAAACAACTTGTTTCCAAATACAGGAAGTATGTACCAATCGTGGAAAGAGAAAGAGAAAAAGAAAGAAAGAAAGAAAGAAAGAAAGAAAGAAAGAAAGAAAGAAAGAAAGAGAACAAACCACCTTGTTTTTACTCCTTTCCCAGTAATTTTTTTGTTTTGCTGTAATTGCAGAATTGCACTGCTGTGATGGTCACCAGCATGTTACAATTATGCAATTATGGCAAAACAAATGAAGAAATATGTACAAAGGAACCAACATTGTACAATTGTGGCACAAAAAGAAAAAATAAACCATGCACATGTGCTATATAGTGCAGACATGGGTAGGAATGTGGAGTCAGCAAGGCAGTGTGGAATACTGATTGTGGGAACATGCATCACCAAACTGGCACCATATCATTATTGCAGAGAATGTGTGAAAGTGATTGTTTCCATATCAGAATGTTTCCATTTGCTTAAATAACATGATTACTGTGAGGCAACAGGCTGGTATGATAAAGCCTTAGTGAATGTTGGTAAGATGAATATAAAAGAATCTGGTGGTGATGTAAAAATTTGATGCCTTTCATAGAAAGTAAAGTAACAGATAAGTAATGTGCCTAGACAATGTCCATTTCCGCACTAGCCTGTTATAGTCCTATTATTCCACTTTCAACGTCCTATGGAATCCTGGGGTTTGCAGTTTAGGGAGGGGCCTCAAAGGCCCTTCCCTAAACTGCTGCAAACCCCAGGATTTCATAGGATGTTGAAAGTGGAACAATAGCACTATAACAGTCCAGTGCAGAAATAGCCAGTGAGAAGTCTGTGTTCCTTTCCAAAGGGAGTATATTAATGTGTATTTACTATGTCCGTTCTTATAAACAGTCTAAAAGTATAGCAGCTTGGCTGCTCATTCTCCCATATAAATATTCTGAGACTCAAATACTTAAGGAGCTCTTAAGTTTGGATTGTACTGTTGATCAAAATTTGGGACCCTGGGTGATCAGATGGAGACAAAGGAACTTCCAAACATACAAATTAGCTGACAAGCAGCAAAGAACCTTCACTCCCTCAGTCTAAAGTGATGGAGTGGGGAACCACACTTGTTTCATTGCAGAGTAGTAGTACATTTTGCTGCTATTATGCTGAGTGTGACAAATATGGGGCCAGCGCCACACACTGTAAGTGGGATCATTGAGAGAGTCTCACACCTCATTTCTTTATACATTTTTAAATGAAGAAAATTTTAATAGAACTTGAATGAATGGGATAAATCAAACATTATTCAATGCTTGAAGATGTCAGCATTGCCAAATTGCCTGTATCTGTACAACATCTCTGCTAAGGATTGGCCCATGCCAATCCCAAAGAAGGCATGTGGTGATGGTAGAGGACTTCCTACTGAGGGGGGCTGAAGCAGTGGTTTGGGCCTGATAGGATGTCTCGTGCGGTGGGCTGTGTCCCTGGAGTATAGATCCGTGATGTAGCACAGCAGCTTAACAAAAGTGGCCAAGTCGATTGACTGTCACCCCTTCAAAGAATCATAGAATCACAGAGTTGGAAGGGACCACAAAGGCCATCAAGTCCAACCCCCTGCCATGAGGGAATACATTTTCAAAGCATTCCTGACAGATGGCCATCCAGCCATCTCCAGCCTTCGTCTGCCATCCTCTTAAGGCCAGTGCTACTTTTTAAAAAAAAAATTCTTCCAGCTGCACTAAGGACAAGGAGGGAAAGGGCATCTGGGCAGACATAAAAAGAGTTGAAGCTTCTTTCTCAAGGGATTTGTTAACTGAGGCATGCCTGTACCCTGCAATGCCTCTAAGGAAAGCCATATTGTCTCACAGTCACGCTGTTGGTTTTCTTTATCTTAAAGGTCAAGGCTCTGCCTCACCACCCTCCACCCCCATACTCATAAAAACTGTTTATATGTCAAGATCATTTGTTCTGGGGCAGGGGTCTCCTTGCTACTTCCATCTCTGACAAAGAACTCTGATCTCTCATACTACACAGTTATAGCACTATGAAGTTTCTGGGCGTTTCCACACAACACTGTTACACTGCTTTCATTCCACTTTCAACATCCTATGGAATTCTGGGTTTGCAGTTTAGGGAGAGGCATTTAGAATTCTCAGCCAGAGAGCTCTTTGGCCTCAGTAAACTACAAACCCCAGAATTCCAGAGGATGTCGAAAGTGGAATAATAGCACTATAACAGTGTAGTGCAGAAAGACCCTCTGACTGAGCAGCCCTGACTCTGTCCTATGAAATCTTTGAGCTTGTAATTTGCTGAAGGACTCCAGCTGTCTGACTGAGAATTCTAAATACCTCTCCCTAAAGTGCACACCGCAGGATTCCATAGGATGTTGCCATGGCAGTTAAAGTAGGATCACAGCACTACAACTATGTAGTGTTAAAGAGCCCCTGAACTTGGGGGCCTCATACTGAAACACTGCTAAAATTGCAGGCTGGCTTTTGCCTCGCTCCATCTGAGCTGAACCAACTGAAGCCTGAAACTCCAGGCTTAAAAGAAATCTCTCCCTCTCTCAATCCCTCCCCCATGGAGGATTTAGCCGGAGAATTTCATTAGTTTATTCTCTCTTTTTAAATCCTTGCTGTAGCCCTGAGGACTTTCGTTACTTTGCCTCTAAAAATATCTCCCCCCCCCCGCCACAACTCCTCTTTGCATCTTCTGAAGCCCAGATTCCTAAACCCCATACGCTATCACTGCTTGAAACTGGAATCCAGCCACATATGTATCCTCAGACTTTGTTACAGAAGCCTGGATCTTACTGAGTCAACTCCAACTCCATCCTAAAAATACTGTATTAGCCAGTTATTTCTGTTTTCCATAAACTGTTTGCAGTTTATGAAGTTCTGCCATAATATTTGCTATACCCCAATATGATTATTTCATATATTTTTATTCTTGCATGTTTGCTAAAATTCCTCATTAGAATGTGGGTTACTGGGTCTAACCTGTCTAAAGGCTCCTTCAGACAGAATAAGTGTTGCTGTTGTATTTGCTGCTGTCAATCTGAAGGTTTTTGTTTTGTTTTGTTTATAATGAGATGAGATTTCTGTTGTCCTGGGGGATTCAATGACAATTCCCAACACCAGCAGCAACATGTTATTCCTGCCCAGTGAATGGGGCTTTTATTTAAGTAATAATATTTAAGTAAGTAACAATATAATATTTAGGTGCCCAAGTGATTAGAGTGGTGACAGTCACTCATCCTTACAAAGCTAAAGTATGAATATTTCTAACTTCACATTTGAACAGTTTTTGTAACCCGTTTGAGCCACAGATTTAACTTCAAATGTTACTCCATCTTCTTCCAAGAGGAAAACAGTGCTCTAACTGGTGAAAATGAAGCAAATGCTACAGTAAGGCATTACAGCCCAGAGTAGATAAAAGGGTAGTAAAGGAATACCCAACTACTCTAAATGAATTCAAGTCTCCAGGACTGGATGAACTGTACTAAACAGCCAGTCCATGCACACTTAGAAAGGAGTGCTGTGATTATTAAGAATTAACATGGGTTTCTCAAAAACAAGCCCTGTCAAATTAATCTTATCCTCTTCTTTTTTTTCTTGACAGAGTTACAAGTTTGGTAGATCAGGGAAGTTATGTGGATGTAATCTCGATTTCAATAAGGGCTTTGATAAGGTCCCCCATGATATTATTGCAGGCAAGCTGGTGAACAATGGGCTAGATAGTGCTACTGTTAGGTGGATTCACAACTGGTTGACCAGCCAGACCCAGACAGTAATTATTAATGGTTGCTTTTCCTCCTAGATAAAAGTGACTGGTGGGATGCTTCACGGTTTTGTCCTGAGCCCGGTGTTGTCTCATATATTTATAAATGACTTAGATGATGGAATACAGGGCATGCTTATCAAATTTGCAGATGGCACCAAATTAGGAGGGATAGTTAATATTCAAGAGGACAGGATAAGAATTCAAAATGATCTTGATGTGTTGGAAAACTGGGCCAAAAGTAATAAAATGAATTTCAACAAAAATAAATGTAAGACACTACCTAAAGTACCAACTCGTATGAGATCTTGGAAGTTAAGCAGAGTTAATACTTGAATGGGGGACTGCCAACAAATACTAGGTACTGAAAGCTATATTTCAGAGGAATGAACTTGCAAAACCACTTCTGAGTGTTCCTTGCCTAAGAAAACCCTATGAAATTCATGGAGTTGCCATAAGCCAACAAGCAACTTGAAGGCACATATCCACATGCACACACACATTTAAGCAGAAAAAAAGTGAAAAGCACAAATACAGGATGGGTGACAGTGGCTTGAAAGCAGTACATGTGAAAAGGATCTAGGGATCTTACTAGACCACAAGCTAAACATGAGTCAACAGTGTGATGTGATGGCAAAAAAATCCAATGCAATTCTGGTCAAGGGAATTAGGAGTGCTAGTCTATTCTATCTCACCTAGAATACTATGTCCAGTACCGGGCCGCACAGTTTGAAAAGAATATATACAAGCTGAAACATAACTAGAGAAGGATGATCAAATTGATCAAAGGTCTGGAAACCAAGGCCTATGAGGCCCTTTTCGCAGCTTACCTTTTCGCAGAGCTGGGGTGTGGGGATCACGTGAGCAGCCTCCAGCGAGAGGCTCTCGTGTCCCCGCTGCTTCAGCTCCGCATGAGCTGCCTGCTCCTGAGCAGGCAGCATGAGAGCCCCGCCTCTTCCTTCTGCAGTGCAGCCTAGGAGTTTCCCAGGCTGTGCAGGGGCAGGAAGCACGACCACCACGGCTCCGGAGGCTCCGCGTGCATGGCAAGTGCGCGCGGGGCTCTGGAGCAATGCACGATCATGCACCATTTTCAGCTGAAAGCCAAAAATGAAAAAGTGCGCAAGCGGTGCCTGCCCTACCCTGGAGCATCGTGCAATTGTGAGTGCATCGTGCAGATCGCTCCTCACAATCACGCGACGCTCCAGGCGCCCTTTCGCATGGCAAATGGCGTGCGAAAAGGGCATGAGAAATGTCTCAAGGAGCTGGATGTGTTAGCTGGGAGAAGAGAAGATTAAGAAATAACATGATAGTGACCTTCAGAAATCTGAAGGGATGGCATGTAGAGGATGAAAAGAGCTTGTTTTCTGCTCCAGAGACTAGAACATGCACCAATAGATTCCAGTCACAAGAAAAATGATTCCATTTTAGGAAGAACCTCTTTAAAAGCTGTTTGAAAGTGGAAAGGGTGGCACGCTTTCCTTCTTTGAAGGTTCTTAAACAGAGCTTGGGTGAGCATCTTTCAGGAGTGCTTCAGTTATGCATTTCTGTCTGGCAGGGGGATGGAGTAGACCGCCTTTGAAATTATCTTCCAGCTCTAAGATTTTATGATGCTATGGTTCTACAGCCTCAACCGAGAATTCTCCAGCTACTAAAGGGCAAACAAAGAACACTTGAGGGCCAGCTGATAAAGCTTGGAAAAGTTGCTTCAAAAAAGTACAAGATACACCCCATAGGCTGTTGTCAGCTGGCAATTTCTGTACAAAGCAACCTTCAAATCCGTTTCAAAATCCCTACTGAGAAAATCTGATGTTTTCTCATATCTACAGGTAGCATCTTTTGCCCGTGACTTTTTTTGTGAAGTGCAAAGGTCTGATGGCTGGATGTAATTGTAGTGCAGTGTTGTGTGAAATGTGACATTCTGTTTTGATCTGTATGGAGAAGTCCTGGGGTTTCAACCACAGGTTTAACAGGAATACAATTCTGTTAAATATGTATAACTTCAAAGACTTGACACAAAGCCAAAAGGAACATTAGACAGGTTGGTTTTTTAAAAAAGATTATTCAGCAACTGAAATACAATGGTTCAGCTCATTCTTTGGTAACCATGGCAATATTCCATCCTTAAATTTCCAAAGGAAGAGAGAGTACCCCCAATGCCAGAAAAATATGTCCTAGTTTTTATTGGGCAGAACTGTGGTTCCTAAGAGGAACCCTTCTTAAGACAATTAAATATGGATGCAATTAAGTTGTTATGACCAAACTGTGACCTGGGCTTCTTGCCCAAATGCTAAGTAATCAAGGTAGAGGCACATGAGACAGGAGTAGTTCTCATAGAGCATTATGAACTGATTGTGCAATTTGGAGGAAAATACTTTCTCTCTGCCTAATAACAGTGACTAACCTAACAGATTTGTGTTGTTCTTTCTTCCTGCACGTTTCTCTTGCTGGATGAGCCTTATATCTGTGCATATAATCATAAACATATTTGAGCCATGGTAAGTAAAGTCCATTGATAGTAGCCAAAGGTTAATAGGCAATTCTTTGCAGGAAAAAAAAATCTCTCTGTCTTATGAAAAAAGTAAAAGGGCTATAATATACAAGCTCTTGATCTACCCAGTATCTGCTATAATACTGAATGCTTTGCCAGTATTTGGCAACACCTGGCATGCATCAGGAAATGATCCTTGAATAGATACAGACTGCTAAAAGAAGCCTGAGAGTTCTTTTACACAGTACAAGATATACTTCAAGCATTTCAAGAAAGAAAAGAGTGAAAATTATTATAAATCCAGATCTACAGCAGAGGGTTGGATTCAGTGGCCATTGTGGTCTCTTCCAACTCTATGATTCTATTGCAAGTTGGATAAGCAAATAATGGACATGCCTTGAAATGAATATCTGAATATATGCAGGAATGATGGTTTGTTTTATGTACCGTGCATAGTTGTGAATGGGATGCATGTTTTGATGAGTATTCATATGCATGTGTCCTGTTGCACTTACACCATGTATGATGGTATACAAATCGATCAATCAATAATTTGCATTGTCAGAGTTCAATCTTATTTATCCTAGTTAATAAATAATCCATATTGTCAGACAGATGCTAACTGTTGAATGATCAGAGCTAGTTCAGCTCCATCTACAACACAGATGGACAACTCTGGGAGGCTAGAAGGCCTCATTTTGCTACACATCTGAATTCCACCCTCGTGCAGAAATTTTCAAAAATTATGTTGCCTTCAAATACCCTCTATGGGTTGTGGAAGGATTCACCATATTTTGGGGAGCCCTTGGTCATTTCAGGCTCTGGTGGGGTCTTTTTTAGGTCTTTTTTAGCAAACAAGAAGTGACTCAAAGTCACTTTCTGTCTTATTTTAAAAAAGGGTTCTCTTAGGCCTTAAATGCGGGGGGAGGGGAGTGGCAAAAATGTCTCCAAGACCCTTTGAGGACATTTGGAGACAAAAGTTTTACAGGAGATGCAGTGTTTTTGTGGTTGCCAGAGTGAAAATTGGAGAGGGCTCCTGTACCTTTAAGACTGCATAGGAGAGGATATTTCAGCTAGTGTTCAACTGGTGTTGCATGACAAACGACACCTTTTGAATCTTCTAATTCTTACACAATCATTAAAAGGTGCAGGAGCCCTCGCAAGTTGTCATTCTGGCAACCCAAGTTACAGTTTGCGCAATGGGTAAATAAAGAGCAACTCCTTCTCACCAGCTAGTGAGAGTTTACCAGACATATTCTCTCAGCAAATTCACATCATTTTGGAAGAATATTTCAACACAGGAGTGCAATTTTTATTTTATGCCTTTCTCTCCACTGGGGAGAGAAAACCCTACAAAGGTTCTTGTAAACTAGGATTATCAAAATTCTGCGTTGTTTTCAATAATGATAGTACATTACCTTGAAGCATTTGTAGCAGTGGTGCTATTAATTCCGCCATTCTTCTGTGATTTAGATTCAGTGACCTGCCACTGTGAGCAGTCCTTGTTTTTGTGCAGGCATGACAAATGGATCGCTTGGATTCTGCTGCATATCCTGAAAAGGGCCATTTACTCTCAGTGATTTACTGCGCTCTAATCACATGAACAGATCGGTATCATGGAGAGAAAAGAAAAAAGAACAGTACATTTCAAATATTAGTGGGCTAAAAAGAATGCCAGCATTACAAATAAATCTAAATTATGCAGAACTCCGGCTGGCAAATATTTGGGGAGGGAAGGTAACAAAGTTGAAACCATTGTCATTCCTCTCCCCTGGACAACTGAATTACAAACATTATCTGCATCTAGTTATGATTAAGAACAGGAGATACCACTATTGAATTGCTGCATAGATCATTTTTCTCCTAGAACTAAATTCAATATTATTCCTACCTGAAGAGAACCAGCATGGTGTAGTAGTCTGAGTGTTTGACTACGACTCTGGGAGACCAGGGTTTGAATCCTCATTGAGTTATGAAAACTCACTGGGTGACGTTGGGCAAGTCACATTCTTTCAGCTGTAGTAGAAAGCAATAGCAAACCTTCTCTCAACAAATTTTGCAGGAATACCCCATGAGGGGCTCATGTTAGTGTTGCCATAAATTGGACATGACTCGAAGGCATGCAACAACAACAAAAAGAGCAGGCCCATTGAAATGGATGAGATCCGGTAGTCACAGCTAACTTGAGTCCCACTGATTACCATGAGCTCACTTTCTGTAAGACTAAAACTGGATTTAGCCCACAAATAGAATTATTCCATGTCAGGGCGGGTGGGTTATTATCTGTTTTTATGGATGCCTGAGAAGGTGCTGCGGGTGAGTGAGCTGGCTATTTTTACTTATAGTCAGTTTATGTTATTGCAAGCACTTTAATGAGTTAGAGGACAGTATTGCAGCTATGATGCTGGAAGGGGACAGCAGGAATGCCCCCATAATTTTTATTAAGGACAGAGGAAAATATGGCATTAGCCGGGAAGCAGGTGAGAAAAGAAATGGGGTGAAATACCTATTTCCCCTCCTTTCTCAAAATTTCTTTATTTTTGGCTTCAGTTATTTTAAAAAGCTTTTCTCAGGATTTTATCACTAAAAGCTCATTCATGTGCTAACCATAGACAAGAACACTCTGCTATCCATTATGTTCCAAGAATAACTTGTAAGCCTTTGAAGAAATAAAACTAAAGTCAAGAACCTGCATCGACCTGCACCACGGTGGAAGTATGAAATTGTCTCCCTCCCATAAAGTTCACTATCCTCATGTTTCCCCCTTCCAACATCTGTGTAGTGGCTGCTGAAAAGCAGCAGAGAAGCATTGGCCTATGTTATTATAGCCAAATGCACAACAGAAACAGCATCTATCAAGACCTCCAGAGGTTCCCAGGGAGATGCTAGAAGATGTTTTCATTGTTATGCATCTGGCTTTAGTCACATAGCCAGATACTTCTCAGCTCAGCTGTCTCCACTCTCCACCAGTCATTACATGGATGCAGAAGGGGGCATAAAAGAATAATAAGTTGTTGCAGCGGTGCTCATTGCACAAAGGAGGAAGGAAATTCAATGATCCTATCTCCTAATAAATACATACATTGGCGTAAATTGGACTTATGCCAACATATGTCACTAACAAGATGCTAGCCTCAAACTTCTTTCCCAGTCCTAGAGCTCAGCTGGAGGTGGGATCCTTGGGTAGAATGTTGTTGGTGTTCTCAGGTGTAGGCAGTGGAACTGGGAGGAAAAGGGCCATTGTTGCAGTGGCCTTAAAATATGGCATTGAAGAAATGCCAGCTGATTTTATCTGCCTTGTCTCACCATTGCTGTGCAACTGCTAGCCAAGTCCACCAACAAGATTCTGGCCTTTGTCTACAGGGCTTCACCCTTCCTAGGGACAAGAGCTAGACATGCTTAAGTGTGCCAGGAACTTCTTTTCTGGGACAACCTTAGACAAAGAGAATCTGCCAGGAGAGAACTTTCCCCTATCCCAGATCCATCACAACCCAGCAAACTCACAGTTGGCTGGATTTGGACACAATGGCAAACTGTAGTTTGCCAAAAACCATGGTTGGAAATTGTTATTTTTGGGACACAAAGGCCCTTTCCGCATGGTATTTGCGATGTGAAAGGGCCCCTCGAGCATCGCGTGAATGCGAGGAGTGATCTGCATGATGCACTCACAATCGCGTGATTTTCCAGGGTCCAGCAGGCGCCAATCGTGCACCTTTTCATTTTCGTCTGGAAGCCGAAAATTGTGCGTGATCACGCATTGCTCCCAGGCCCTGCGCGCACTTACCTGGCGTGCAGAGCTTCTGGAGCCACGCCGGTCACATGTCCTGCCCCATTACAGTCTGGAAACAGGCTGCACTGCGGAAGAAAGAGGCGGGGCTCTCGTGTGAGCAGGCAGCGAGATCCTCTCGCCGGAGGCTCGTCGCGCAATCCCTATACCCCAGCACCAGAAAAAGGTAAGGTGCGGAAAGGGCCAAAGACAGGGGTGTTACCCTGCTTGCTGGGGGTCCCTTAGGGGGGTTCCCAATGCCTGTCAAAATTATCACTTGTGGGGAAAATTAGCTATGCACACTGCTTTAGCAATGCAAAGAGGGCAGGGTAATTAAGGATCTTTTACCCAAAGTTTACGGGGTCAAGCTCAGTCAGAAATCACACAAAAAGGTACAATGAATGACTTTATTGAATAGTAATAGTTCGCACTAACACTAACACAAACACGCGCACACACATCCAAGAACTAATAGAAATAAAGAGTGGAAATAAGATAGAGGGATTGTTGAGGGATTCACAGCTTGGGTGATACTGCACCTCTTCCTGAAGTCTTTGGTCCGGGAAGCAGCGATTGAACATCAGCTCAGCGAAGAGACGCTGAGGAGGGAGGGGGGACCGGTCAGTTGGTATGACCGGGAGGCATCCCTCTCCTTGCCTCGCCTTTCTCTCCTTGCCCCTCTTGCCTAACTAGCCCAAAAACAGGGCCTATTTGTAGGAAAAATTTACTTTGAAAGCAAATCCTTTCCTGGGGAAAACAAACAGGGACAGAAAAGAAAAACAACTCCACACCTGGCATTTCTCTGATATCAGAAGATAACAAGGTGTCATCCCAGTAACAGGCTCTTCCTGCGCTTTGAGGCTGCGGTGTGAGTTTCTGGAGATCGGTTTGATAAGATTTTATTGCTTCCGGTGCCCAACTTTCCGGGAATACTTTTACTCCCTTCAAGTGGACTCCTTAAAGGTTAAGGACCTTTTGTCCACCATGGGTTATCACAACATGAGATCTCCTGTGGCTACGTGACTGGGGATTTTACTGGCCTGACCTGGTTTGTTCGATTGTACGACCGTTATTGCCTACGTGCACATTCGAGTGACTTCTCTGGTGGGTTAGATTAATTTTATATCAAAGTTGTAGACCCCGGGACAGGGTTTACCAAGGGGGCAACAGGGGGAAAGGTGAAAGAGAGGATGCAAATTTGAATACTATATACTTTCACTGTTGTAAAGCCAAACCATGGTTGGATGTCAAGTCTAAAAAGTCTCTGCATTTCTACAAGAGAAGTTTTCTCCACTGGCTTCTGCCTGTTAGGTAACTATGAGAATCACAGAAACACACCAGACCAAGTCCTCCAAAGGGGAAAATATAGCTGCAAAGTGTCCAATATAATTTTAACTGAAAGTAGTATCTCATCTCCCTGTATTTCTCATTCACAGTGCCTTCACCACCACTTTCATTGATTTTGGCGAACACTTTGATTAGGAATCAAACCAAGTTGTGAATCTGGATGTGTGCTGCTTTGAAGTTCTTTACTTAACATTGGCAGAAATCCCAAAGCAAATACTTGTTAAAAGGAATTAAAGTCTTTGTGATCTGATGGAAGTAAAATGTAAAAATGTTCTGAATACTAACATGTTGGTATAGAATTGTATGCTAGTATTGCAGTCCTCATTTTTAAATAAAATTTGGGCCCATTTTATCTCCAAAAGTAGTATCTATTTCTGGCAATATGTAACTAGGATGGACAACTCTGGCTAGTCCCCAGGACATTTTTCTGCCCCCAGACTCCTCCAAGGGCTGCGCTGACTGCCAAAGCAACTTACAAAAAGGCAGAAAATTACAATAAAAATAAATATCATTTTTAAAAATACAAAATTGAGATTAAAACAATATTAAACAACAACAGAATTAAAACCAGAACAGGGGGCTTGCACGCACCTTCCTTTTCCCATTCACTTGCCTTTTCCCTGGGCTAGGAAAAAGAAAGCATGGTGCACCTGGGCAAAAGGCAAGGGAATGAGAGAAGGAGAATGGAGAAGGCAGGTAGGTGCCTCGCAAATGATCAGATTTGTGAAACTCAAACATGAATGTGGAGGGACCGATTGTATATCCCACCATTTCACCAATACTGGGACACAAGATTGTTGTATATTACAACCAATAGATTCAAAACATACACCATGAGTATATATATGGAAGGAAGGCAGCACACCTAGGCAAAAGGCAAGAGAAGGGGAGGGGGAGAAGGCGTGCCCATTTGCCATTCACTTGTTATTTGCCCAGACCCAGAAAAAGGAAGGCAGCACACCTGGGCAAAAGGCAAAGGAAGAGGAACAGGAGGGGAGACAGCCCCAGAAAAGAGTGGGAGAGGGAGCACTCACTTGGGTGGGGTGGAGAGTTATTTTCAGTTTTTTGTTTACTTTCATAAGGGTTCTGCAGCCCAAACCCTCACAAAAATCAAGGGGCCACTATAAACGATTAAAAATAAGAATAAAATAAGAGCAATAACAGTATTGCAAGATGATGATGATGATGATGACAAAAAGTGTGATGCCTCTGATTCAGACCCCACTAAGGATGGAAAGATATTCCACAGCTGAGATTTGTTAGGAGGAAATGTGCCCTTTGTATTGCAAGTTTATGAGCTTAACAGGACATTTCTGAGAAATCAGATCCTCACAAAACAATGCATATGTTTTAAAAGTGAACAGCTAAGATGTGCATAACCAAAAAAATACACAGAAACACACTGGGAAAATGTTCCATACAGTATGTAAACTGTGGAAATAAATGCACAAATTAGGGAAAATGTGTGTAAATGTGCGCAAATTTTGATGTGTGAAGAAAACACAGTACGTCCACCGAACTCATTGAGGAGCACAAGGTGGCCAGTGCAATTACACTCATGTCCTGCTGGCAGGCTGCCACTGGACAACTTACTGGCCACTTTGTGTACAGAATGTTGGACTGCATAGACTTTGATCTAGTCTGACGTGGGTCTTTTTATGTTCTTGTGTACATGTACACATATCAAAATAGGGGTGTATGTAAGAAAAATGTGGGAAGGAAAAAAAGGTTTTCACAATCTGATGTGAGCAAAGGATGAAATGAAAATGCAAGTAGGATGAGTTCCACAAAAGTGAGTTGGAGCATTTCTTACATCCCTAGGCAGAAATGCTGCCAGAATTAAGGCTAGAGTGCCTCTAAGCTCAGCCCTGCTTTTCTTCTGAGCTTTCTCCCTTTCAGCAGCCCAATAGTGGGCAGAGAGACTTATTTCTTGTGTGGTTGTAGTTCAATAATGGGAAGATGGACCCATATACCAATGTGCTGCAAATTTCCCACACATCTACCAGTAGATTTGTGATCCACATTCTGCCTGTCCATTTTCTAAGATTTCTGGGATATCCAGTTCAGAGCCTTAGAAATGTTAATCATCCTCTCAAAGTACTTTCTCACTGTTACATAGATGAATTAGACTACTGGCTTTCAAGTCACTAGCCTTATTGGCTAATAGATGTCGTTATACTCATGTCCTCTACTCATGAAGGCTTTCCCTCAGCAACTGATTGGCCATTATGTGAACAGAATGTCAGCTAGGCTTTTGGTATTACTCCACCTGGCTCTTCTTATAGCCTTATGGCCTCTGAGATGATAAAGAATTGGCCGTGACTTAAGATGATGGCACAGATGAGTGTCATGCATGTGTGAAAATTAAGCAGGATATTTTGGGATAAAGACAGGTTAAAAACAGGCTTGAGTTCTGAAATAGTTTCAAGTATAAGCGAATTCTGATGTCGGAACAGAAGAATCTGGAAAAACTGCAAAAATCCAGAAACTGGCATTTTTAAACTGTGAGCCACATATATTCAACTTGCGTATTTATATATAAATAGAAATCTTACAAAATACCATCTAGCTGTCAATGACTGGGGTAAATGCTGTGCCCCTGAACTTGTTCATCACTTGAAGAATTGGGGCACGTTCATAACAACTGGAATGGAATAGACAGGTAAATATACAAACAAAAACATAATTTTGCAATAGTTAGAATTTATTTTTATGGCACAATCTCAACTTCAGATCTATAAATACCAGGGCAGTTGTACATGTTCATGCGGAAACAAAAGCCTTTGCAGTAAGATTCAAAGCACATAGCACAACATAATTGTCCTGTTTCACAATATGACTCTGGCTCAGTTTCTGTGACTGGAAAAAATGATTCCTTAATCCAAACACCTTACTATAACATAGCGTATTTTGTATTCCCAACTGAACCATCTTATTAAACAGTTATTTCTCGAAAACAGCAGTTCTGAGGTTCTTGGCATTACACACCAGTATCACTATGGGGTACTTAGTAGAAGATATTTAAAACATAAGCTCTTAGATAACCATCAGATTACTGGTATGTAAATTTGAAAATGACCATTGAGCCTACTAACATTATAATATATTAAAGATGTATGATACTGTGAGAGATTTTAGAAAGTTGCTTTAACCAACAGAGATAACAGGAGCTCCACCTTAGTCTTCCTATACTTATATTGATGATTACCCAACCACCTCTGGAAGAAGTTAAAAAAAAACAGATTTATGGTTTCATTTAATTTTAAGTGTGTTAAAGGTAAGAAAAGACAAACAGATTCAAAAATATCACACTTCCCACCAAAATACTATAAGTACTTACAGAATATTACCAGCACTGGGTCTTGACAATGGATGTTCCCTTGGAAGCATTTGTTTATGTTTCAAAATTCTAAGAGATCACACTTCTTTTCTGAACAATGTTTTTAAAGATTTTTCTCCAGCAGCAGCTGGTGGCTCCCATTTCAGTGGAGTAGTAAATCAATTCCAGCATTTAGTCCAGACTTTAAAGCAACTATGACTGGCATCCTATTGGGAAGTTACATCATTGTAAACCAACTTACAATTACATATGGCTGAATTTTGCCATTCTTGTTGTTGTTGTTGTGTGCCTTCAAGTTATTTCCAGCTTATGGCAACCCTAAGGTGAACCTATCATGAAGTTTTCTGGGTCTGAGTGTACGTGATACCCCCAAAGTCACCCAGTAGGTTTCCATGGCTGAGTGGGAAATCAAATTCTGGTCTCCAGGGTCATAGGCCAATGCTCAAATCATTGCCTCATGCCGGCTCTCCTGCAATGCTCATATTCTCAGGAAAGGAACAGAAATGTAGCTATGGCAATGCTGTAGCTACATAATCATAAAGTTATGTATCATAGCCTCTGAAACAGGAACTTATGTTTATATGTTATAGATCCTTTAAAGTTTGGATTAAAAGCCAGAACTGATTTAATCATCCAACTAACTTAGAAGCCACTAGTTGGCACTGTTCTTAACTCTACCTCTGCTGAAAATGATGTCAGTAAGGTCATATTAGTCATGTCAAAATATATATAATGAAGCGTGTGCATGCCAGTGAGGATGGCCTAGGTGAATACCTTTTTGACTGCCTCACCCTGGGTGAGTCCAGTGAACTGAGGCCCTTTCCGCACAGCATTTTCCATGCAAAAGGGCACCTGGAGCGTCGCGTGATTGTGAGGAGCGATCTGCATGATGCAGTCACAATCGTGCAACGCTCCAGGGGCCAGCAGGCACCAATCGCGCACCTTTTCATTTTCAGCTAGAAGCCGAAAATGGTGCACGATCGCACATTGCTCCCGGGCCCCACACGCACTTACCTGGCATGCGGAGCCTCCGGAGCTGCGCCGGTCATGCTTCCTGCCCCAGCACAGCCTGGGAAACTCCCAGGCTGCACTGCAGAAGGAAGGAAGAGGCGGGGCTCTCGCACAAGCAGGCAGCTCGTGCGGAGCCAAAGGACCTCGGATGCGAGAGCCCTTCGCCAGAGGCTGCTCGCACGATCCCTGCACCCCAGCCCCGGAAGAAGGTAAGGCACAGAAAGGGCCTGAATCTAGAAGGTGTGGCTCCCTCCTGACTTCTCCAGCCTCATCCAAATGTGTTTTGTTTAGCTTGTGACGAAAGCTGGCTACTCAGTACATAAAAGGCTCTGTATCATTACTATTCTGTGCATGTGGGGGAGTCTGTAACTGGCATTAAATAAACTTGGCATTAAGCACTATTTGGTTTATTGCTTTGTTTCCAGTTGCTTTTTTGGGGAAGAGTGTTCTTCCTACTTGTTCATCATTTTTCTCTAGTTTGGAGATTTTTTTTTCATATAAACCTCTCCCAACTATCATGCCAATTCAAAACCAAGCCACTGATAACATCCACATTTTAGTTCTATATTCATCACCTGCTACTTTATACCTTCTTATCTGTGTCCCTACTCACCTGTGTTCGAAAGATTTATCCCGTCTTCTGTTTATGGCCTACATTATAACATAAAATTCATTTCTCTGTCATCTGCTGCTATCACTCCATCTCAGACTTTTCCTTTCTCCCCTGACATGTAGAATACCCAAAAGTAGAAATTAGCAACTAAAACATATGACTGCCAGCTTCAAGCTTGGTTGTCTTCATAGGATATATAAGCTAAAAAAATTCTCCAACTGAAATAGATTAAAAATTGGTAGATCTATCACTGTTGTAGGGTTATTTGCTGGCTGACACCAAACTCTCCTTTTGGAAAGACCTGTAGCTTCATATTTCAGTGTAAATATATTTCAAAAGTGTGTCATGAAACAAAATGACTCATGCATATGAGAGAAGTAAAATTAGCATTTAGAAGGATCCCGGTAGGATGACATTTTAAAAAAGAGGTTCTAGAATTTCACATATATCCAAATAATTATTTAGTGTCTGAATCTGTTATAGTTTGCAAACAGATTTAAGCAATGAATAACCCATTTACAATTTATATTTATAACAGCCCTACTACTGTGATTTACAATCGGATGACTAAATTAATGAAAGTTGCTGAGCATTAGTTTTAGACTCATGTGTGAAAGCTCAAGGGAACAGTGATGTTTGCATATTGTGTATGACTGGTACCTTTGCTGATGTTTAGAGGCTATGTACATAAAAATCCTGACCAGCTTTAATAGAAGATCCTTGTTGAAGACCCTGGAGGAGAGGTTTTATCAACATCCTCACCTTGTGTTTTCAGATAGGTGTCAATTCATTTTGTTTAGCTCACAAAAAAATGTAGTTATCTCTTCAAGCTCTTCAAATTGTTTTGTCTTTAACCCTCTAAGTATTTGCGAGTGTCAGTTACTCAAATAAGCCAACATATCTCTTCAGCAATAAAATGTAATACAACTGAGTGTTTAAGCCTCTATTGGCACAGAGAGCTTACATCTATAGATAATTATAAATCAAATAAAAACCAGCACTAATATCCTACATCACCTACTTGTCTAGGTAATTAATGACTTCTGGCCTCATCCCTCCAAACCTACATTAACAGCCACGAACTGCGTCAAACAATGGCAGGAGGGGGCTGGAAACATTCTTCCTCCTTCACCCTGATTGCCAACTGAGCAGAGGCTTCCATCACTTAATGCAGCTACTGGCTCTTAAGGTAGGTTGGGAGGGACATAGTGCCATAATTGTGAATATGTGCTATTGAATACAGAGCAATTACAGATCCATAACTCTAGGTTACAAATCCAAAACTATAGTTTATGAATCTGTAACTGCAATACAGGATGCAAACCGAGATTTATATCAACTATAAATTAAAATGATTGGCATTTAGAGGTCTGAATGTGCTTTTTGTCTCTTCACCAATTTAATTCTCATCCAAAGCTATTTTCAAACATTCACCCTAGGGCAAGCAGACTCATTAAACCCTTGACTTGCATATGTTAGAATTGCAGTTGCAGTTATTGTTGTTGCTGCATTCCTCCAAAGTGCTTGTAGCAGAATACAAGAGCATCTCCATTCTTCCCAACATCCTTGTGCAGTAGGTGAGGCTGAGAATTTTATCAATCCACAGTCACAAAGTGAGGTTTATGGCTGAGTGGGAATTAAAATCCAACTCACCCTGTTCTCAATTCAGCATTACACCACAATTTACAGATATGGTCAACCCTATATGTCAGCAGACCATATGCACACAAACAAAATAACCCACAAGCTGTTGAAGTCTCTTTCTCTCTCTTTCTCCTCCTTATAGTACAGCATTCCCCAAACTGGCTTCCCCTCAGCCCATTTCCGCACTGAGTGTTATAGTGCTATTATTCCACTTCTGACATCCTATGGAATCATGGGGTTTGCAGTTTAGGGAGGGGCCTTTGGATTTCTTTGGATTACAATTCCTAGAATCCTCCAGACAGAATCGCCACCAGTCATGCTAATTCTGATAGTACAAAAAGTAACTTCTCTAAGCTCTGAGTTTGTAAGTCAATGACAGTGTCCTTGGGAGTTAGATGGGAAGGCTGAGAACACAACTGGGATCATTATGTACTTGCAATGCACTATGATACGATACAATACAATACAGTCTTGCTTTTCAGTGCACATATTACCTAATAGGGAAACAGTTTATGCCATTATTTGTCTACAGTATTTGCTCCCCCACTCCACAGCTGAAGAACTCTATTGGTTGCAAATATTGCTGCCATATAACACTAATAGTTGGAAAGTGCTGACACTATTGCATAATACAGTTTTGTTTTATTTATTTATTTTCCTTTCTTTAATCTTAGTTTTCACTCTCTGTGGACTGATTAAGGTGGTTCATTATCTTCGGCTTTGACTAATAGTTGAAATCGAGGATGTTGGAGCTTTGGAGACGTTCTCAACATTATCTTAGCTACATGGGACTGCTTTTTCCATGAATATCTTGTACAGAGTTGAGAAAAACCTTTTTTCATGAGTAGGACCTCCGGATAATCTGCCCCGGCCTGCATGCCAGTGAACAGCAAGGCTCAGTCCAAAGTTGGGCTGACCCAAAATGGATGGGACCACCTCTTTCTCTCTTTTTCTCTTCTACCTTATCAGGCAAATTGCCACTTGATTGCTCCACTCATCCACACTGAACATTTGCAGGGGGCCTTTTATTTATTTATGCAGAGCTTGTGAAAGTTACATTTTGGCCTACAGCTCCCAGAATTCCTCAGCCAACAACTGATCACAGGAGTCCCAACCATAGAATTAGTATTTTATTGCCATGGACAAGGGAGGGGTACTGCTTCCCTAGAAAAGGGTCCAGTGGAAATTTGTCAACACTGCTCCCCAACTCTGCTCACTGAAAAGAAGCTACAGGACATCGCAAAAAAAACAAAAAAAAAACCCTCTATCTGATTTTTCAGGAAAGCTACCTTAGATAAAGAGTGCTGATTAGGATCTCTTCTGTTGAAAATATTCTGAATGGGGAGAAATGCACTTGCAAGTCCAAGGGGCAATTCTAGCTCTGCCAATAACAAAACACACAACTCTCTTATGGAGGAAATAAGGCCACAATTTTAGTGATTACAGCTGCACAAAGGTTGGCATTATCACGGGACCAGATCCAGGCACTGGACAATCTGCCTGTTGGTTGATGAGGCCGTGCCTATAACCTACTCGGCAACCTGAGGGATGACAGTGGCAGGACTCCACATGGGTGGACATCGCTTCATGGTTTCCCTTATCACTTGAGGTGTGATGAAGCAAACACACTCCCTGTGGGGCATTCCTCATACTGTCCACACACCCCACAGTCCTGTAAGGGGATTCCCTCCACTGTTTGTTGGACTTACAAACTACCAGACATCATCTTCTGCATGCAAATGTGAACACACTTAACACTACCCCCTTTCTCTTCATTTTGCAGAGATCACAAACATCAAAACCAATTTTTTCAAGGTTGCCTGAGTTATCTATTGCTAAGAATAGTCTATTTAGGTTTAGCCACATGCAAGGGTGGATGACTGTGAAGGGCAATTTTCTCCACACAACTCTCCTCTGTAAGCTAACTTGGCCTTGGGTTTTATTGCTGCATTCTGCTTAATATATTAATGTAATCAATAAACTATTGTTTTAGTGCACCTATGACTGTGTTTCATTTTGACAGAGCCTTGAGCTTTAGTTAGTCTGGGAAGTGGGTGCGACAGGGGTCTGGAATTGTTAGAATTGTTGATAGTAATATTTTGTTTTCACTGGAAGTCTCGAGTCACGGGAACCATACTGTTAAAGATATAATGGATTCAACAGCATTACCAGTAAAAATCATCGCTTTAATTGCTCATTTCCAAAGCATGAGTCATCTCCATTAACTGTTCCTCTTTAATTCCCTAACTAATTTCATCCCTGTTCAACTTCATCTTATTACAATGTACAGAACACTATGAAAACCAAAATCAATCAGTTCTGTTCACATGCCATTGATGCAGATAGATTAGAATTCAGCCTTCCCTAAACTATCAGCTTCCCAATATATTGGACTGTAATCCCCGTCACTCATAGCTGCTGCTAGCTGGACATGATGGAAGTTGTAGTCTGACATATCCAGAGGTCACTAAGTTGGGAAGACTGGATAAGCAGTCCAGTCTGAGCAGTAAGCTAAAGGCTTACTAAAATATAGAACTGTCAGTACATGCATATCAAAGAGTATGGTAAGAGTGTGATTGTGCAGCATAAACTGTATACAAAAAATACTCTGAGATTACAATCAAACCATCAGGAAATTGATTCCTAAGAGAAGAATCAGGTAGACAAACATTATTTCTCTAAATGATTGAAAATGAAGTCAGAAATGGCAGCATGTATTACAGGAAAGTGGGCATTACTCATTTTCCTAGAAGACGACGGATTCTTCACACTGGTATGCCATAGTCTCTTGAGAACATATGATAGTAGGTATGCAATTACTGAAGTACGACCTTCTGCAGTTTAATAAACTGGAAATTGCAGTTTTAACCTTGGCTGATATTGCATGAGAGGTCTGTCATTTTTTTCTTCCCATCTGGTGCAGAACAGTAAATCAAATTGATCCCCAAAAAATGAAATTTATGATCTCTGGGTATTTCTTCTTGCTTTGAACTGTGCACTGGACTGTAGCCAAAATTGCACATAATGAGAAAACACTGAAATACATCTTCACTGGCATCTGCTTCAAAGTGCTCTCTTTGCACACACAGAACATGCCAGTACACAAGCTGCTTAGGTTGGTGGACACATGAAGAAAAATGCACCGGTCAAAAAGTTGATTGCAAGAAAATATAGCTGGTGAGGCTCCCCTTTTGATTTTCATGCACTTTGCCTGGCTAGTGCTGGTAAAGGTTTTTCAACAGCATCTGACGTTTTCATAGTTCTGAACATATCTAGTTATGATAGATGGGAAATAACAGAAAGCTACATAATTTATTTAAGGATTACCATCCACAGTGAGACAGTAAGAAACAACATCCTGCCTTCTGAGAGAGGAAGCTGAGCAGAAAGCAAATCTTCCAAACAAAATTGACTGTGAAGTGCTTTTTAATGGATATGACACAACCATAAAAAACAAAGTTTATTAATAGCTGGAGTTTATTAATAGTTGAATTATGCTTTATAAAAACAAGAGGCTGCTTTTCATAATGGCAGTCCTGTCCAGTTCCCCTTCTTATTTTGTATTGAATAATACAGCTGCCCTCATACTTATCTGATTTTGCTGTATCAGTATTCTGTTGTACCTTTATACAAGAGGTGGGAAACTGGAAGAGGGTAAGGGTGCAATTTCCTGCCCCTGGGCAGAACGCTTGTATCACCAATGGGGATTTTCTTATGTTTGTGATTGTTTTACAATGGGAAGAAATCAATGACTGATTCATCCCAAGGAACATATATTTATTCCACATATTCAAGAATTCTAATAATGTTTTCTGGTGATTTACCTGGAGCAAATGTCAGTGTAATGGGTCTGGCTATCTTTAAGTTCACTGATAAAAAAAAAATCAAGCTAAATTGGTTTCCCTATCTACAATTGAAGGAACGATTTAAAATGGACTTAAAATTAGAAGGCTTTACACTTCAAAAAACCTATAATGAATTGGAAGCAA
This sequence comes from Cyclura pinguis, assembly GCA_030412105.1. Classification (NCBI taxonomy): domain Eukaryota; kingdom Metazoa; phylum Chordata; class Lepidosauria; order Squamata; family Iguanidae; genus Cyclura; species Cyclura pinguis. The sequence continues at coordinate 345,989,823 of CM059599.1, forward strand.
TATTTTTTACAAAAACAAAACAAAAGATTTCCCATTTTTATACATATCTCTTAACCCGCCATTTAGAAGATGAAACTGTAAAAAATGTCATGATAAAATGGGCAAAAAATATACAACATGAAATACCGTTAGAACATGGCGAAAATGTCTGGAAAAACACAAATCAATTTACTTGCTCCCAAGATTTGAAAAAAAACTTTATAAAAATGATGTATCGATATCATCTATCTCCAGAAAAAATAGACAAAATCTACCAGACAGGAAACAACAGATATTGGAAATGCCAGGAAAAGATGGATTCTTATTATGACCTTTGGTGGACCTGTCCAGTTACAAAGAAATTCTGGACAAAACTATATGAGGTTATAAAAGAAATATTTCAGATTACATTCCCTATGTGCCCAGAATTCTTTCTGTTGAAAATGACTTTTATATTAAAAAAAAAAAATTCTTAAAGAAAAACAATAGAATCTTGTTGTATTTGGTTACGGCAGTGAGAATAAATTTCGCAAAAATTTGGGAAACAAAAAACATGCCAGACATAGACCAATGGTCTAACAGACTTGAAAGAATATGACTTACTCACTCATTATATAAATGGGAAACAAATTAACCAACTGGAAAAAGATTGGGAACTTGTGATAACATATGTAAATAAGAGATGGGGTGTTAAGATACAAGATAAAAGAAATAATATAGGAAAATGTATATTCTAATTATTAGTATACATAACATTAACTTTAGATGTTGGATATATGCATTATGTATGGAGAATTTAAAGGTAAATACAACTGAATTACGACATTAACTTTTCTTTACATTCTGTAAAAAACGTTTAGATAATCAGATAAGAAATCCTATGTAAAGAACCACAAGAGAAAGGAAAGAGTGAACTCAAACTGAAGATAATAGGGAGTTTCAAACACGAAAAAAAGCACGTAAATAGTGTTCCAGATCTATGGCAAAAGGAAGTCAATAACTTTCTTTAAATGTTTTTATTCTTAATTCAACGTTTATATATGTTTTTCTTTCCTTTATTGATTGGATAGTTCTGTATTATAATAGTACTGGAATAGTTTTCAGTATCTGCTCTGTTTTTCTCTTTCGATTTTTGGGTTTTTTTTACCTGTGTGTGTTCTTTTGATGATGTTACAAGTGTTTTTTAATAAAAAGATAACTTAAAAAAATCAGGTTTCAATTACAATTTTAATAATATTTTCCAGGGCCCTGTTTAACCACCTCTTGTTTGATTTTTGCAACTAGCAACTCTGTTTACTACTCACCAGGGACATATCTATAGGGTGGCAAAATGAGGGCATAAAATCCCCCCTATAAGAATTTTTACACTACTCTTCCTTAGTCATTCTTGGATGTTTGCAACATATTGAAACAACAAAATACAATACACATTGAACAATCAGTATTCTATAACTCCTTATTCTGATTGATGCAGCATATGTAGGTGGGGCTAGATCAACACCTTGCCTCTGATAAGCCTGAAATTGATTACTGAACCATCTCCGTCTTCTTTCAGATGTGCTGTGCAGTGCCTATCCAAAAGCACATTCACCATGCAGACTTAACCTCCTACAAACCAAGATTCAGGTTCTACCATTCATGTCTGTAAGTAAATTGAATCCATTTTTCACTCACTGTGTCTGGGTGAGCATTAACAGGTAAAGGTGCAAGGCCATTCGCAGCACTCAATCTGTTTCCAGAATTAGGCTCTGAGAGAAAGTACTTAACTTGTAACCTTTACCACTGTGAACACTTATAAGAGTCAAGGCAATCACACACACTCCTTGAAGAAATGGACTGCACTGTCTTGAAAGACACTTCCATGTGACCAAAAAAAAGTTTCAAAAGATAATCGAAAATTCAAGGCAATTCAGTGGACAAAAGCACCAGTCCCATCTGTGAAGGCCAAATGTGAAGGACTGTCTTTGCTAAGTAGCATGGACACAAACACCCACGTATACCTATTATGTCTGCATGAATGTTAGATAATAATGATGAAATGAAGCAGATTGTTTGAAATAATAAATATTTCCTAAAGCAGCATCTGAGTAGCTCAGAAGCACGACAACTTCGGTCATCTTCCTGAATCATCTGAGCATATAATGACAGCATATAAAGTCTGTGCCTCATCATACCTGGAACTTCCAGTTGTATATCTTCAAATCAGACCACACTGCCCTTCAGCATTTGTGGCTACGTACTGAGAAAACATCATGTGATAGTACATGCTGATAGGTAAACCTTACCACACGTGAGGCCCATTCACATTATACAATCATGGTGCTGTTATTCCACTTTAACTGCCATGGTTCCATTCTGTGGGAATGCTGGAATTTGCAGTTTGGTGAAGCACTGGAACATTCTGATTGAGAATTCTAAACTGCAGAGCCTGGGATTTCATAGGGTGGAACTATGGCAGTTAAAGTGGAATCATAGTGCTATAAATGTGTAGTTTGATTGGTAGTGGGTACACACAACTTGCTTATCATATGTTGAGAACTGTGTCACCCAAAACAGAGAGTAAAAAATTGCATATGTATAAATTACATACTCTTTGTACGGATGCAAATTTTATAATTTAATAATAATGGCCAGTATTCTGTATCATCTGCTTAGTTAAGTATACTTAACAACCTCTCCAGACCCAACTCTGATGGAGCCATCATTCATTCACGCTCCAATCACCTGCAGAATGGACCTCCGTCTCCCCATGTAGCTGATGCCCAGTAAAGTAAATTGAGGGAAAATTGTGGTCATGGCAAGAGTGTCCCTATCTTGACTAAGTAACAATCATGAATACAGAAAATTACTCATCCTTAACTGTTCATATTCACTTATACTTTGTAGCTTATTCAGAGTATTGGCCACTGACTATAATTCAGTTAGAAACACAGTCCATCTCATTGTAAACAAGAAGACTATGACCAGGCACGTGCCGGTTTACTCTGCTTGCCAAAGTGTTAACTGCTGATGGACAACTTTGTCTTTCTTAGCATTTTCTGTCTTTAAACCAGCCCTGAACTGGACAGCCCTTCAAACAGAGCAGCAGTGGGGAATTTCTGTGCATACATGTTTTGGACTATAGATCTCACACAATCTCTCCTGACTGGCCACGCAGGATAGGCCTGATAGAAAAGGAGTCAAATCATACAAAGTTCAAAAATTTACCCATCTCCGAAAGAGAGAGCCACCCAGCGGTATAATGGGCAGTTATGTATTTAAGGCCCTTTCCACAGTAGCCTCCCATACTGCTACAGGGACTGGAGAGGAGTGGGACTGCAATGACACTTCTGCATGACATTGTCACAGTCCCGCTCCTCTCCCATCCCCAGGCAGCACAATCACAGATTTAAAAATTGATGAGTTTTCTCCAGCAATGATCATGCCACCATCCCGCCCTTACCTATCCGGTGGAAGGGCGGGAAGCTTGATGGTGGCACTTTCTGCCCCAGCGCAACCTGGGAAAGTGCCCGGCTGCACTGCAGAAGGAAGAGGTATGTCCATCGCACTCCCTTCCACAGGGAGCCAGTCTGGTGTGGAGGGGAGCACTTCCGTCGTGCTCCCTTCCTGGCAGAGCCGCTGCCAGGATCATCACCAGAGGACCACACAAGAAGGTAGGGTGCAGAAAGAATCTAAGTTTTTTACTCCAAGTCTCAAGTCAAGTCTCAAGTCTCTACTTCAGGTCTCAAGTCCTTGCAAGATACTTTCAAATCAAGTCTCAAGACAAGTCTCAAGTGTGTGAGCCAACTTTATCAGAAAAAAAAAGGTTCTAGGGGGTGGGGGGTCAATGGGCTTACAAGGGTCTGCAGCTTTGGAAGTTTGGAACAGGATCCTTTTTACTCCCCATTTCTCAAGCTGGAAGCATTTGTGTCAGTGGGCACAAGAGTATGCAGCTTCTGAAGTGGGGAATACAATCCTTCTTACTTCTCATTTCCAAAGCTGGGCAAAACGAGATGGAAGTATTGTTCAAAGTCCTAAAATTTGTGGATGAATGGGTTATGTTACTGAACCAAAGGCAGCAAGTCAGTCACTAAAAATATACAAGTCACAAGTTGCATCAAGTCAGTGTGTCATTTATTGCCGAGTCAAGTCCAAGTCAAGCCACTGAAGCAACCTGAGTCCAACTTGAGTCCGAGTCAATCGACTCAAGTCTATATCACTGATGGGGGGTGCAAAATGAGGGTATTACTGCCCAAATAAGAATTCTTCCACTCCCATGAAATTTTCCTTCAGCCTCCAAATTTCTACCTCTGCAGAGAGGGAGACATTAAAAATCATTCACCTGGAATTCTTATATTCAGTGTGTTTACATTCCCTTGGCACCTTTGCTTGCCCCTTTGCTTTGGATGCCTAAACTCTATTCCTAAAAGTTTTATGTTACTGCAGTGTTAGAAATGGGGGTCTAAAGTAAAATTTCATTTGCACAGAGTCTTATTGGGGGGTGGGGGGAAGTATTCATATTTGCCCCTCTTGTAGCTACATCCCTGGGGCCACCTTGCCACCAGATCAAGGAAAGACTTGTTCAGGGACTAACAACTAATTATAGCTGATAGCAGAAGAGAACATTTCCTCAGATCATATTAGCTACTGTGACCCTGGAATATTTTTTCTCTCTCCTGGAGCATGTGGCTTGTTTTGCCTGACTGATTCATCTGGGACCATTTGTTCTGCTTGCTTCTTTCTGAATACATCTGCCCTCTGCCCACTTTTAAATGATGTAGGATAATTGAAACAGCAAGTGGGGAGGCTGATGGTCTCTCCCTTTCCAAGGAGAAATAATATATGGCTCACCACAACCTACTGCATGATAAAATGAATATTTTCTCCCACTAGAAAATAGGTCAGACACCCAGCATGGTGTAGTGGTTTGAGCACTGGGTGCATATATTTGGGGTAGGGTTGTAGCAGCCTGCCTGTGGAAAACAATGCAGTAAAAGCTGGAATCAGGGAGGAATGGGATTCTGCTCTAGCTAATCCTATTGCAGGCATTTGAACCTGCCAAAGAGCCAGCATGGTATAGTAGTTTGAACTTTAGCCTACGACCCTGGACACCAGGGTTCAATTTCCCACTCAACCATGGAAACCCACTGAGTGACCCTGGGCATGTCATACACTTACACTTTCAGCCCCCCATTAAACCCCATGATAGGTTTACCTTAGGGATGCCATAAGTCAAAAATGATTTGAAGGAACACAACAACAATGAGAAAATAGTTCATTAGGCAAAAGATGTTCAAGGGAAGTTACTTTTCTGTTGCTAATGGAGTTGAAATTTTATTGTTGTTGTTGTTGTTGCCTTCAAGTCATTTCTGACTTATGGAGATGAAGGTGAAGCTATCGTGGGGTTTTTAGGAGCTGAGAGTGTCTGACGTGCCCAAGGTCTTTTATTGCCCTTTATCTCTGGTCTCCACATGGCTAAGAAGGGGAGTGACTTTTGCCTGTGTTAAGATCCTTCCAGAACAACTGAATTACAAGAGAAACAACATCTGGTACAAAATGTAGGCCTGTGACTCTACCATTATCAGCTTTCTTCTCCTGTATGATTTTTTTAAACATCTTTTACCTGATGAAGAAGCCAGTAGAACTTCAAAAGATTGCATTATGTATTTTGTGCATTTCATTTGGACAAGATACTGTTCTTTTGCGGATTTTGTATTTTGTTGTGATTTGTTGAATGGCAAAAGGTGATTATGTTTCCTAGAAAATAGGTGTTATTGACATGGTTGTATATATTGGACTCAATGGTCTGAATCATATGGGTAGTCCCAATTTGAGTATATTTACTATATCAGTTGTTAAAAAATGAATCCACACTTATGTAAATCCCACTGAGTCTATGAGTCTACTCTAGCTTGGGTGACTGGAGTAGGATTTAGGTCACAGAGTATATTACACTATACAGGTATAGCAGTTTGATACCACATTAATTGCATTGGCTGCATTCTGTAGAATCTTGTGATTTATAATTTAGCAAAATACATTAAATTCTATGACAAGGAGATTTAGTGCCTGTCTACAGAGAGTTCCAAGTACCTCACCAATCTATAAGTCCCAGGACTCCATAGAATGAGGTTAGAAAAGCTAAAGTGTCATAAAACTTGCTTTAACTGTGTAATGTACAGTATATTCACAGATACCTGTCTGTACCAATTATTCTACAAATGGACAGGACAATCCTCCATCCTAACTGAATGGGCTTATACAAAGCTTGAAAAGTTCCTTTTAAGAAGAATGAATGTAATGGCATCCATTACAGACTAGTTGTAAGATGATGCAAAACTTCAAAAAATAATCTCTTTTTTTTTTTTTTTTGGACTACAGCTTCCAGAATCCTTCAGCCAGCATGAGCCCATCTCAAAAGCAACCATAGGCTTGTCTCAGTTACTGTCCAACCTAGTTCTTCAATTTGTGGCAGGATATACAGCAATCTTGTATTTTGTACAGGTTTACGTACAATGATCCATGGTAGTGAGGCTAGAAATAGCTTCATTCTTATGAAGAGTTCATTATCTGAACGTGTTTTAGATAATGGCTGTTGTTAATCCTTGTGGATAGAGAACCAGTTGGGTGTCTTGGGGTTTTATGTTGTTTTTAAAGTGTACATTATTAGCCTTTGAGGGTGTAATCCAGACGTCTGGTCTAAAAGGTCTACAGTATGTAAATAATACACAGCCCTACCCTTCATCTTGGACAACTAGTCCCAGAGAGAGTGTGGAATCCATGAACAAGTATCTGGGTGCAATTTTGGGACGGATGAGGGCAAAGAAGTCAAAGCTTAATCCAGACTAGATGGAAGAACTTTGGGCAGGGAAGCTCTGCTGATCTCAGAGGAGGTGTGAGACTAGTGTTAGATGGAGTTGACTTCCCCAGAGCAAGTGCATAGCTTGGGATTCTCTTGGACTCACTGCTATTTATGGAAAATATGCTATCCATGCATGCTGGTGTGTGGCATCCATTACTGGGGTGCTTTCCATCAGCTTTGGCTGACTTACTAGCTGTGCCTATAATAAGAAGAGAGTAGACCTTGCTACCGTCATCCTCACTTCGATCAGACTAGACTACTGTAGTATATTCTTAAGAAGGGCTGCCCGTAAAGATAGTTTAGAGGCTTCAGCAGATATAACAGGCAGCTGTCTGGTGGATTATGGCAGCCAGGTGGTCAGAACACACAACTCTGCTTCTCCATCAGCTGCCAGGTTGCCAGTACATTTCCAGGACTGGGCAACAGAGTATCAAAATGATCCTTGCTTAAAGATCACCTGGACTTACACAAACCTATATTGATCTACAGTGAGCCACATGGACACACTTCAGATTCCAGATAGTAAGATCTGTTAGGCTGGAAGGAACAGAAGAAACCAATTTTTGTGCAGTGTCCCATCTTTATGGAATGCCCTACCTTGGAATGTGTCTTGAGGCTTCCTGTGTTTCAATGTGCCTTAAAGGCTCAGTTATTCTAGGTTGCTGTTAAATGGATGCAAATTCATCTTTTGTACCATTATGTTAGGTTCTTCTGGGAATTTTAAGTATTTTATGTTGTAATTAGCTCTTTTTATTGTTTTAACATTTTACTTTGTGAACCACCTAAAGGAAGTTTTGCCTCAAAAGGCAACTTAGAAATATTTTAAACCAATAAGCAAAGAACCCGTGGGATGCTAAAGATGCTAAAGAAATGCACAAACTTAATGCTTAAATTTGAGCAATACAGCAAAATAAAATAAAAAAGTTGATCCAGCTATTTGACTTCACTTAAATGCAAATTTAAGACCCACATGCAATACAACCAAAACTTATTTTGCCAGTGGGGTAAACAAGCAGAAGGAAGAATGTACTTAGATCAAAAACACATTTTGACAGACATTGTATGTATCAAAATCTTTAGCATCTCTCTGGGTATTAGGCTTCACACACACACACACACACACACACAAACCCATATATCTGCACCATTGCACTTTTATCAAGTTGTCGTTAATGATCTCTGCTTGCTTGTTGCTTTACTGGTACTCCTTCATGACTTTTGTCACTTGGAAATACTGGTAACTTAAGTCGGCAGGTCACATAGACCAAATGTGAAGATAATGGATTTTATTCCCACCAAGAAAATAAAAATCCTGATTTAAGTCCCATTGGACAATTCACTACGTGCAGAATCACCTATTGCTAAATAGTGTTCAGTGTTTGGTGGGCTTGAAAATAAAAGAACATGGTCCCTGAACATGTTGGGAACTATCCTTTTGCTCAATAGGATGGGTGACAGAAATGCATGTTCTTGGCATTGCAAGCATTTTCAAAGCAATAACTCATGATTAGTGGAATTATAAAAATGACTTAACGCTCGGTATAAATATTAAATCACAGAAAATCTGCGGTTAGAATATTATTAACATTTATTGTACAATTTAATGAATTGGTTTCATTGTGTATTCACCCTTTGTATTAACAAAAAAGGCATAGAATATCTTTTATATGGAGTCTGTAGAGGAGGAGATTCTTACTAATATTGCATATCCACACTCCCTCCCTCACCGTACTGATTGCATTCTCAAATTGCTTTGCAGCCATTGACCAGCACAAGTTCATTTTAGGCACATGTCAGACATTTATGATACTGCAGAAGATATGGTTAATGAGAAAGTTTTGGGGAACTGGACTACATCACCCATGTAGTCCATGGGTTTGTTAGCTGGGAGATTCTGGTTTGTTAGCTGGGAGATTCTGGGAGATGAAATATAAAAAGTAATTATTTTAAAGGTTTGGGCCAAATGGGAACCAGATAGCATTCAGAAAATTTGAAGTATAATGCAGGCGCAAACCAAACTCTTCTGCTGCCTCCCTGAAATAGCAGAAAAATTCCAGTGTTGCCCTACTATCATTATCAGTACTTCTCACCATAATAACTCATTACTGCACCCCAGCTGCTGGGTTGTAGGTATGAGGGGACAAAATAAAGGCATTGTCCATCTCAAGTAAGAATCCCACCCCCCAGCAAGAATTTTTCACTCATTCCCCAAATTTCTAGCACTGCAAAGAGTGAGACTAGAACTCATACTTCCTGTCTTCACATTCTCTTGATAACAGTGCCTATCCTTTTGGATACCTGAACTGTATTCCTAAGCACTCCACTGAAGTTTTAAATTGCTGCAATGCTTGAAATTCTGGGTATGAAAGAAAATTTCATCAGGGAGAATTTTTACTTGGTGGAGCGATGCCCTCATTTTGTGCACACCCCTTAGCTACACCCCTGCCAGATACCTTCTATCTCACTCTGACAGAGAAGCCGAGTGGGCAGACTCTCTGGAGAGCAATGCTGGCCACAAAAAGCTGTCAACAAACCTTTCCAGAACAGTGAGCCAGGCCTTTCCTGGCAGGGAAGTGGTGTGATTAGTTGCTCCTTGTACTCTTGTCACGCAAGATAGGTAATTCATTCTGTCTAAGAGGAAGACCAGCCCTGGTTAGGTTTTCCATATCTCCCAGATATTGAGGTTTCAGATTCTAGGCATGCCACCTAGTGCCCATTGGGACTATCATTTGGGCTAGATTCCAAGCTTTCACTTTTTTGTTGTTGTTGTTGTTGTTGTTTTGTTTGTTTGTTTGTTTTTTATACCAAAAATAAGGAAGTCTCCAGCCCCTGTAGAAACTGAGGAATGGGGCAAAATGTGGAGGCATTCTTCTGTTAACTTCTTGTGAAAGAAGGAAGTCCACCTGGGAATTTCAGACATGAGGGAACTGAGCTAGAAGCAAGCAAGGTGCATACCCTGCAGGCACAAGTGGGGTGAAGAAAGGAGCAGGAGCAAAGTGTGCAACTGGCAGAACACAAGACGCAATGGAGGTACATGCCACAGAGGCAGGAAATGAGGCAAGGAGGGGGAAGTAGGAGAGATAGGAGAATTTGCAAGAAGTAAGCAAGGGGTACACTCTGTGGGCGCAAGATGAGATGAGGGGGAGACTGAGGCCATTTCCGCACTAGCCTGTTACAGTGCTATTATTCTGCTTTCAGCATCCTACGAAATCCTGAGGTTCACAGTTAGGGAGGGGCCTCAAAGGCCTCAGACCCCCTCCCTAAACTGCAAACCCCAGGATTCCATAGGACATTGAAAGTAGAATAATAGCACTATAACAGGCTAGTGCAGAAATGGCCTAAGATAGATGGGAGAGTGAGTGATGCAGCAGTAGAGTGCAAGCAGCAAAGGGGTCCATTGCAAGGGCATGTGGTGAGGCAAGTGAGTGATTAGAAGAGAAGGGAAGCTTAGGCAAGGGAAGGAAGAAAGGGAGGGTGAGAGGAAGAGTGGCATGGTGGAAGGATCAAGAGGGGAAGATGTCATGGGGGCAGGTTACAAGAGAGAGAGATGTGGTATCAACAAGATGAGGGAAGGGGATAGGAAGTGCAGCAGCAGAGCGCAAACAACAAGAGAGGCAAGCATGGCTGAGGCACGAGGTGAGTCTAGAAAGGGACGAGCAGATGGGGCAAGTTGGGAGACAGCAGTGGAAGCAAGGCAACAACAGCAGACTTCCCCCCGAGGGAGGAGAACAGGGTAATTCATTGTTCCCATGCTCTGCTCCTTGAAGTTGCCCGCCACCTCGTGATGCTGCTCGGAGGAAAGAAGGCGTTGGAACAGGGCAAAAGGAGAGAGCGGACAGAAACTTGTTATGGTCGATGCTTGATGTGAATCTTCAGATTGTTGGGAAATGAATTCAAAGAATTATGAAGAAAAGATCATTTTTGGATGGATTAATCCCACATTTATTTGTCTTGGAAGTATAATATGCACATTTGAATTTTTTACTCACGCATGTATTCTACTAAGGCCTTTTCCACACGACGGGGCCGTACCACTTCCAGGACAGGATGGCAGCGGTCAGCAGGTCATGGTTCCGCATGACATCTGCGCCAGCCTGCTATCATCCCGTCCCCAAGTGTCACGCTCATGCAATTTTCACAAAACAGGGGAAAAAATCTGTTTTGTGCCCGTGATCGCATGGCGCTCCTCTCCCCTCGGCCATGCAGAAGCCACAGAAGCACAGCAATGGAAAGTGCCCAGCTGCACTGTGGAAGGAAGAGGCAGCACCATCGTGCTCACTTCCACACAGAGCGAGCAGGTGCAGAGGGGAGCATTGCTGATGTGCTCCCTTCTGGACCCAGGACTGTAGCATGACGATGCAGAAGAGCATGGTTTGAGCTAAATGTGCCTGAGAGAGGGATACCATTTACCCCTACAGCATAGACTCTATAAAGGGGGGGAAAAAACAGTAGCTACAGTTATGATGATTTAAAAAGGATTTATGATGAGAAGAAGCACAGATATGGTGTTTGGGAAAGGCGACACATCCGCAGCATGTGATTAGAACTTATTTTGATTTTTTTTCTTACACCAAGGAATAGTTTTGAAAGTTTTCAAAGACGTAGCTGTATTAGTCTTTTGTAGCAACCCCCTCCCAACAACCCAGGAACCAACAACCACCCGTATCTACTAAAGAGTTCAACCCTAAATGTTAACAGGTTTTATTTGTCACAAGCTTTTGCAGACTGCAGCCACTTCATCAGAAGCATGGAGAGTTACCTCCCTTGGCAGCCATTTATGCACATCTTTCGAGTGGGAGAATGTAATAATGAGGTGAGAAAGAATAGAAAAGGACAAAAGTACAAACATTTATCATTACCAAACAATAAGTGAGTGTGAGATCATAAATGTCATAGCACAGATGAGCTATGTACACATGAGCTGTGTGCATATCACATACAAAGAAAAGAAAAGAGAAGACAAGACAAGACAAGACCAGACCAGACCAGACCAGACCAGACCAGAGTTCAGTTCCCCACTTGGCCTTAGAAACCCACTGGGTAACCTTGGATGCATCACACAGTCTCAGCTCCAGAAAACATGTCATAGGGTTTCCTTATGGTTGCCATAAATCAGAAATGACTTCAAGGCACACAACAACAACTACTACAACTAGATTGAATGAGTGTTAACAGTAGACTGTTTTCTATTTACAACAAATTATTTATTCTGTAACTCTGAGGGAAACCAGACATCCTTTTTTGCTTTCCTTTCATTTATCTCTATGTTCTTCTGCATTTTGTCTTGTGAATCAGATGACAATCACCCTCAGGGGCTTCCTGTGGTATTTCCATGGCCCTTAGTTTTTTTGCCGTGAGTGAATAATGGATAGTAAAATAAGTATATTAATTTAAACCAATAGCAATCTGATGAAAACACCACGAAGTGTTAAGTGTTCATGCAGGGCAAAACATTAACATTATTGTTTTATTTGTACTCCATTAGGAATGTACATGTCCACTTTACTTGGTTTCTCTATAGCAATCCCACAAGGTAGGTTTATTGGCAGATAGTGGTCACCCATAGCCAAGTGATTAATTCTATGACTAAGCAGAGATTTTAACCTGGGTCTCCTTGTTCCACTTCCAACACTTTAAACATAACTATACACTGGTTCTCTTAGATTAGTTGTAACTGTAAAAAATGATATGAAGTTAGAAACATAGTGGGGAAAAATGCAACTATTAATATACCTAATTTGCATAATTAGAATGCAAAATAGAATGATTTGCATAATTAGAATTTGCATAATATGCAAAATGGATGCCCAGATTTGAGGAAGTGAAATATGGCAACCTTAGCCCTGGTGTACTGTATGCACATTCTTTTCCTTTCTCCTTCTCACAGGCCTTTAACACCAACTTGCCATGCAGGAATTCAGTTTGTGATCTGGAAAATGACAGATACACGTGTGTACCAAGTCAAGGTAAATGGGCTGATGAGCTAATTGAGGCAGGTGTGAGCTGCACATAAACAAGTAATACTTGAAGAAAGAGGCAACCAACTTTCAAGACCACTTCACGATGGTAAGAAGTAGTATGATTGATCCGTTCTTGCCAGCTGCTTCTGCAGATCTTAAAAATAGACTTGCTAATAGTGACCCACAGAATGTCATGTATTATTATCTAGTTATTTTAGACAAGGACATAGAATTCTTAAACTGACAATCTTTCCAGGTTTAGGTCTGTGATATTCATATTTGCATAAATGCTGTCATAATTCACCCTGAGGAATCAGACCTGCATGTGCCGCTGGCTCCAGATGATACTTCCTCTCCACAACCTGGGGAGGCAGACACAAGCCAATGTAGGTATTCTGCAAAATAGTCCCACCTCAGCCAGAGGAAATGGATGCCAAGGCAAGACCACCTCCATTTGTAGAGTGACATCAGGACAAACAGAAGCACAAAAAGAGTCAACACCTCTTAGAAAGGCTTCAGTAAGTAACACAGAACAATTAACCACCTGATGTTCCAAGGTCAAGCAGCTAAAAATCTGACCGCAGAAGAAAATTCTTGTTGCAGAGAACCATTCATCAAACTAGTCCACATTCTTGTGGAACTGCTTGGATTCTTGACTCCTGAATTGGCTCCTTGTGTACTCTCTTTGACTTTGTTTATTGTGAATGTTGGTTTTTCATGATTGGTTTGGGAATGACTGACACCTTGCCACTACACCTCTCCACATTTTCAGGGAATACTCAAAACTACATGTCTATGATGTGGAGAGACCTGATTCACCTATGAGTACTTCATCCCATTAAAGTCTGTCTTTCCTGGCACTTGCTGCTTCTAGGCATAGGACAAATGTCCTCTCCCAAGGCCAGGGGCTTTCCAGAACAGTATTATGTGAGGCCATTTCCTCACTACACTGTTATAGTGCTATTATTCCACTTTTAACATCCTATGGTATCCTAGGGTTTGCAGTTTAGGGAAGCACAGTTAGAATTCTCAACCAGAGAGCTCTTTGGCCTCAGTAAACTACAAACTCCAGAATTCCACGGGATGTGAAAGTGGAATAATAGCATTATAACAGTGTAATGTGGAAATGGCCTAAGATATGGGTAGGGAAAATCTTGAGGGTAAGGGACCTGCATAGGACTGGATGACACCTAGTGCATGGCCATGCTCTTGCAATTGGAGGCCAGGCCCCCTGACATCAACAAGTTCCCAGCCCAAGCACTAGCTGTGGCATCTAGAGCTGATGCCTGGGCTGGGACCCAGATTTTGGATTCCACATATGGAGAAGGCAAAAGAGGACAAAACACATTCAACAAGAGCTTCTAAGATCTATTTGAGTTCTAACCTTGGCTTCTGGAAATACCAGATGAATGGTTGGCCTTGCTTTATATGGCACTTGTCCACCAGAATGACCAAGTGTGTCAAGGGGAGCTTCTGCTGATACCTCCAGTCAGTGATTGGAGATAATGGCCTGTTGGTTAGTCCCAGAGGATCAATTGTTGAAAGGTGAGTCAGTACATATGTAAATCCCATTGGTTCAATGGGTCTATTCCAGTAAGAGCTAGTTATAGGATTCACACCAGTAACAGGTATTCTTCTCCCCTTTAACCTGGGCTTGGGAATGAGTTCCCCAAACAAAACGAGGCTTGTATCATTTAGGAGAGGCTACCACTAAAAGGAAATGTTCACACACACACGCACACACACACACAGAGTGGGTCATCCACAAGGAGAACCACTAGTCAAGCATGGGCAGAAAATTGCATCTCAGTCTAGCAATTTAAAAATAATGATCTATGTTCTGGTGAAACTTTTAATCAAAAAGCAGAAGCATTCATTTAAAAAGAAAAAACTTCAAATCTGCTTTGAAATGCACTGTGGAGCTCAAACAGCTGAAATTGACTACATACATTAGTTTCCACAGGGGGATCGATTAACTGTAATCCTGATCGGAATTTGACTGAGTTTGGTTCATCATGAATGTACAAATGGGAGCAATTTCAGCTTGGATAAATTGTACATCCCTCAAGCTAGCATCGTCTGCATACTTTCTCAGAGGCAAGACTTGACACATTTCTTGTCAAAGTGTGGAAAACATCAAAGCTGCTAATTATGTATTGAATTGGTAGGAAGGACTTATTTGTTGACTTGGAACATTTATGATGCTACTCTGTAGCCCAAAGGTTCTCAGAGTGGCTAAAAATAATTAACAGCATAATTTAAAACACGTCATAAATATGGACAGAGCAAAGTTATGTCAGTGTAAAGCCAAGCTTAAAAGACAAATCTAAACACAGAGAGACTAAAAAGAGTAGGCATTAGAAAAAAAAAGAGTATTCAATTTGTGCTGAAAATTCATTAGACCAGGTACCAGGTGAGTCTCTGAAGGAATTGTGTTCTATAGGTAATGTGCCACAACCGAAAAGGCCTTGTCCTAGTTTTTAAAAAATCCCTCTCACATTCAAATGTGGAGGGGGAGTATTCATTTCTAAATTATCATTTCAATAATAATAATACCTATAGTGCCTAGTGCCATTTAATAACTGCATAAGTGGAAATTTATCTTCTGTAGGGAGATTACAGAGCAAGTATGTTGTAATGGTTTGAAAGCGGGACTAGGACTCTGGGAGACCAGGATCCAAATCCCCACATGAACATAAAAACTCAGTGGGTGGCCTTGAGCAAGTCATACGGTCTCAGTCCCAGAAGAAGGGAAAGCCAAACCACCTCTGAACAAATCTTGCCAATAAAACTCCATGATAGGTTACCATAGGGTCAACCATACATTGGAAACAAAGGCACACAACAACAATGGAGTTTACAAACACAGAGAAACTTGAGGATAGTTTCTGCAGAGGGCAACTAGAAGTGACAGTTCATGCCGTGAGACTTTCCAAAGTAGCACCACTGCATGGATTATTACTTCTAGATGCTCCTAGAGGTAGCCATACGAATATTTTCCAATCAAATTACATTGGGCTAAATTGAGAAATCAGATCGTCTTTTACACATCCTCAGAGACTCTCTCTCTCTCTCCTTTCTGCATTAGATTCACTTAATGTTTCCAGTTCCTTCTTCTTCTTGGGTGACTGAATCTAGAGTGTGCCCTTGAAAAAGGTGATTGGAGGGATGCTGAAAGTGGTAGCACATTCAGAGATACACTGACCAGCTATCTTGATAAACAAACTGGGACCTGTTGAGAGCAATGTGTTGGACAACATTTGTTCTGCTCTCCTGTTCCTATGAACTGCTCCTGAAAACCTGTTATGCTAAGCTGATGGGTGATAAGAAACATTGAGCGGCAGGCAGTGTATCACTGCTTTCCTGGTTGCTAATAGCTTTAGTACAGTGGAAGAATTGCCTTTCATTGACTGAAGATGCGTTCACTCACTCAAACCAAGCAACAGCAGCAATATTTGCATGTTAATGGAACTTTGCACCCTAAGGCTCTGGCTAATCACTTCGTAAGGATACATTAGCTATTAATAAGCACTGGTGGACAGGATTCATTAGCATGTTAATGATACCTTGATAATAAAGTACTGTTATTGTGGCAAACATTAAAATCAGCAGGACTGATTGAAACAGAAGCCATTGAAACAGAAGCTATAAGGAGCTCAAGTCAGCAAATATTATAGAATCCAGGAATGCATTGGGTAAGAGCTTGGAAAGAAATGTTGGACCCTAGCTCCAAGCATCCTTTCTCTTTCCTGTTCAGACAGACCAGCTGCATAGGCTTGTGAATAACAGAGGACAGCCAATTCCAGCACAGAGAATTATATGAGGGTAGGGAGAGGCTTGGGTGAAGGAGAGGAGAATTTTTCAAAAAAGCAAGAGAGTTGGAGGAAGACTTTTGAAGGAGTGAGTTGTAGAGTCATAGCGAGGGAATGTGTCCTGAGTGTCTGAACTCACTGAAGGAAAAGGTCTGACATAACTGAGGCCATTTCTGCACTAGACTGATATAGTACAAACTCTAGGATTCCATAGGATGTTGAAAGTGGAATAATAACACTGTTACAGTCTAGTGCAGAAATGGCCTCAGTTTCAATTTTATTATATGTTTAAAACTGAGCACTGGAACTCGATTAAGTCACCATTATATATGGTAAAAAATAAAGTTTAACTATCAAGTGTTTTGTTAAACCTGACTCTGGCCATTTTCACACCACACTGTTATAGCGCTATTATTCCAGTTTCAACATCCTCTGGAATTCTAGGGTTTGTAGTTTAGGAAGGGGCATTTAGAATTCTCAGCCAGAGAGCTTTGTGGCTTCAGTAAGACTGGCCCCTGTGTAGTCCTCTATCCTTCAGTGGCAAAATTGACAAGAATACTACTTGTGCCTTAAATGCCTTCAGCTTCCTGCTCAAAGCTTCATAAGTGTTCTTGGCTGCATTGTTGGTACCCACATGAATAAAGTGAAAGGGGTACTGATCTGTGTTCCTGGTGAGTTTTAGTAATTTGTCAGTGACATCTTGGATGTGTGCATCAGGAAGACAGCACATTTTCCGATTTATCTTGTCAGACTGGCACACAGGTGCCTCTATACCTCTGAGCAATAAGTCCCCAGACACCAGCACCTTTCTTCTTCTTGTGGTTGGTGGTTACCTTGACTCCTTTCCTGACATAATAGTATCTCTTGTTGCTGGTTTCCTGTTTGAGCATCTCCCCTGCTGCTATCCACCTAAAGATGTAGGAAGTAGTTGCTTAGTTGGAGAGGTTCTGAACTCCTTCTGTACAATACTCCTGACAATGGTTTTCCTCTCAATGACCTGACCTTCAATATAATAATAGATGAAACTGCCCAGATTCAGCATGCAAGCACACCTGCTGTGCACATTCCCTATACAGACCTTCCCTATGCATTCTACCTAACCAAGACACAAAAAGCTATCAGACTCCCATCAATGTTTTGTTACTTACAGTTAAGACAATCAGCCTGTTCCAGACACCTTTGTTTACTGTGCAAGAAACCCATTAACATGCACCCCTTCAGGGTGAGAAATAGAGTATAAAACCCCAGCTCCAGCCTAGGTAATTTATTAACACTTGGCCATCACACTGCACCCCAGACTCCTGTTCCTCCATGTTTCCCTCAAACTTCTGTTTGAGCCACTCCACTTCAATCTTCTGCTTAAGGACCAGTAAATATCACCCCTTACACCCAATATCTCTCTCTATCCAACCTTTCTCTCCTTTTCCTTCAATCGACTTGTGTGGTTTGTGAGATTGCTTATTCTTTGTGTGTGTCTATTAATTTGTGTGTCTTTTAACTTTTAACTGGAGTCCTCTCTACAGTTAGTACTGGTATGCACAGGTGAAACGATCTTCCTGTTAACCTCTCCTTGCAAGCATCCTTTGAGCTAATAATTCCCCAAATTTGAAGGAGACTGCAGACAGACTTCGAGGTCCTCTATCTTTTAGGGAAACAATTCTTCCTGTTGGTATTGTACAATCTCTTCTCACTCTGTTCTATCCAGGAAGTCCTCCTGTTCTCTGATGCATTGAAAAGAGAGAGCACATAACTGTAGTGCACTGACCTTCTCTTCCATGAGGGTTACCAATTTGCACTTGCTGCAGGTATAGTTGGTGAAATTTTCTGGCAAGAAGACAAATATTGTGTATACATTGCAGCAGACAATTATGGATCCTTTGCCTCCATCTCTGCAGTTATTTCTCTTTCCTTGCTCCCCTCTCTACAGAGTTGCGTTGCTTCTCAGTTTTTCCCATATTCCTTGAAACTTTCTTCTGAGGCACCTCTGCTGTTCCTGTGAAGTTTAGCAGTATTAAACCAATTGCTCCAAGGCTGCCCTAACATCACCTTTGGGCTAGGCAGAGATCTGTGCTCCCCAATGGTCTTCATTGCCACACTGGTGATAGGGGTTATACTGATGGAGATTGTTGTGATGGCAGGGCTAGGACAGAGACTGCTCTTGCCTCCATCTCCAAGTCCTCTTCCCCTGTCACTGCCACCTCCTCCACTGCTACTACCGGTGCACCGTCACTGCTGCTGCCTGCTGGCCATCCCCACTGATGATCTGTGTTGTTTCCCTCTGATATTAGCCATGGCCCACATTGACAATACATTTTTCAATACCTCCAACGCAGCTGGCTCTTTCTGTTGCACCACTTTTTTTTACCCTTTTTTTTTTTTTGCATCCAAGGCACTCCTTGCCCCTCACCATAGATCCTTTTGCCTCCAGCTTTGTAGTATTCCCTCCCCTACCTCCTTTCTCTACAAAGATACATTGCTTCTCAGTTTTTCCCATATTCCATGAAATTTTCTTCTGTGGCAGCTCCATCAGTCCCAAGAAGTTTAGCAGCGTGGATCCAATTGCTCCAGGGCTGCCCCAGTACAACCTCTGGGCTAGTCAGGGACCTATACTTCCTGAGAGTCACCATTGCCACATAGTGTCTGCACTGGCCTTTTTATATCTGGGAAAGTGGATTTATTTATTTACGTACTTACTTACTTACTTACTTACTTACTTACTTACTATTTGCCACCTTTTCTCCCAAAGTGGGATCAGTGAGATTTTCTATGGAGATGAAGGGTGTTAGGGGGCAAGGGGAGAAGTTGGATGAAAATCTGTTGGCCTTGACTGTTGATCTCATGAATTAATCACCAAACTCCCGCAATTTCCCACCACACCTCTACTTTGATATCCAAAATTTCTACATCTTAAAATCTGCCAAGGAGGGGGAAGTGCACACATATATTCTGAAACAAGGCAAAAGTGTTCCAATCTTAGCTAACAATTATGACAAGAGTCCTACTTGGGGATATGTAGGATTACCTCTGAGAGCCAGTGTGGTGTAGTGGTTTGAGCATTGAACTATGACCTTAGAGACCAGGGTTCAATTCCTTGCTCAGCCATGGAAACCCACCGGGTGACCTTGGGCATGCATCACACATCTCAGTCCCCAGAAAACTCATGATAGGTTCACCTTAAGGTCACCATACATTAGAAAAGGTTTGAAGGCACACAAGAACAAGGATTATATCTGCTTGTTTGCTTTCGTCTGCCATTTTTCAATTCTTTCTTTCTATGTCTGATTTATAGTCCATTTATAGCCTGAAGCAAACAGATTGTAATTTACACAGACATATGTCACACTGAAATACAATTGACAGATTTGTGTCCAAATACTGACAAATTTGGTGTTCTACCCCACAGCAAGATTCTAACTATAAAACAAGAACATAGAAGGGGAAATATAGCAACATAGGAAACAGGTTAAAATACATGTTTGTGCTGCTGAATCCAGTAAACTAAATGTTTGAAATATAGTTGGTATGATTCAATTATGCTGTTGCCAAAAATGTGCAGGAGGTGTGTATTGATTTATATCACGGCTATACAAACAAGTCAATACTTCTATCACACTCAATATATAAAATGTTCAGCAGCTTTACTGGAAAGCAGTTTCTTGATGGAGAAAGACAAATGAAAGCTAAGCTCATTGCCTGTCCACAATATAACTGTGATGCTAAGAAATGCACCATGTAGATGTAACCTCTATAAATTACTGGTTTGGCCCACTGAGTGAGGAAAACCTAAAGAAGAGGCAGTACTTCCTAGTTCAGTTCAGAAAGAGAGAGATTGTTGAGATCTTTTCACACTACACAATTATAAAACTATGGCCCTTTTCGCACGGTATTTGCCATGCGAAAGGGCCCCTCGAGCATCGCGTGAATGTGAGGAGCAGTCCACACGACACACTCACAATTGCGTGACACTCCAGGGGCTGGCAGGCACCAACCGTGCATTTTTTCATTTTCGGCTGTGAGCTGAAAATGGTACGTGATCGCACATCACTCCAGGGCCCCATGCACACTTGCCGTGCATGCGTGCGGAGCTCTGGAGCCATGGCGCTCGCGTTTCCTGCCCCAGCGCAGCCTGGGAAACTCCCAGGCTGCACTGCAGAAGGAAGAGCGGGGCTCTCACTCGAGCAGGCAGCAGCTGCGGAGCTGAAGGAACCCGGACGTGAGAGCCTCTCGCTAGAGGCTGCTCGTGCAATCCCCGCACCCCAGCTCTGCGAAAAGGTGTGTTGCGGAAAGGGCTTCTGATTCATCTTGAACTCCAGTGGCAACATCCTATGGAATCCTGGAATTTATAGTTTGGTGAGGCATTAGAGATCCCTGGCTAAGAATTCTTAATACCTCTCCCAAAACTGCAAATACCAGGATTCCACAGGATGATGCTATGACATTTAAAGTGGATTCACAGCTCTAAAATAGTGTAATAAAGGAGAAGAACTATGTTTGCCAGGGAGAAAGATTAGGCCCTTGTCACTTCGAATGTGTGGATTTAATGTGGATTTAGAAGAAGCAGTGAAATTCCTAATAGTTGATGTTATATTACTGGTATTTGTATCTATCTTGTATTTTGTAGGGATTTGCAATCCAGCGTGATATAATTGTTTGAGTGTTGGACTAGGACACTGGGAAACCAGAGTTCAAATCCCCACTCAGCCATGGAAACCTACCTTGTGTGAGTCACACTCTCTCAGCCTCAGAGGAAGGCAAGGACAAACCCTCTCTGGACCAATTCTGCCAAGAAACCCCCATGGTAGGTTTGTCTTAGAGTTACCACAAGTCAGAAAAGACTTGGGCCCTTTTCGCACGGCATTTCCAATGCGAAAGGGCCCTTGAGCGTCGCACGCATGTGAGGAGCGGTCCACATGACGCACTCACATTTGCGTGAGGTTCAAGGGCTTGACACGGACCGCGCACGCATTTTTTCATTTTCAGCTTGAAGCCAAAAATGGTGCGCGGTCCCGCATCGCTCTGGGGCTCTGCGCACACTTACCTTGCGTGCAGAGCCTCAGGAGCCAGGCCAGTCGTGCTTCCTGTCCAGTGCAGGCTGGGAAGGTCCCAGGCTGCACTGCAAAAGGAAGAGGCAGGGCTCTCGCATGAGCAGGAAGCTCATGCAGAGCCGAAGGAGCAAGGAAGTGAGAGGTTCTCTCCGGAAACTGCTCGCTCAAGCCCCGTACCCCAGCACCGCAAAAAGGTAAGGTGCGAAAAGGGTCTTGGAGGCACACAACCAAGCAGCAAGAATTACTACTCAGCAGCAAGACTTCTGCAAGACCTACATTCGTGCTTTGTGCATTACCTGAAACTTTGGGTGACTGCATATGTTTTGGATTCAGTATAAGATTTGCAGTATTATTTCTGTTTAATTAAAATGTAAGTTATATCTGCAAACTTTTAAAATCTGTGATTGTATTTGCAGCATTGCTACAATGGGCTTCAAAGCACACAAGTGGTAGGTTGACAAAGACAGTAATACGAAAGGACAACATAACTGATGCTTGACACAGTATGCAAACTACAGTCATCACTAGTGGCCCTTGAGCCAAGTGGCCTTGGCTCAAAGCATACAATGCCAGACTGGGGTTAGGCATATATAAACCCAGATGGTCCAACATGGTGTGGCAGCAGGTCAAATACCAAACACAAGTTAGTCCCAGGTGGACCGCTTCTACCACTGCAAATTCAATATGCAGCTATTCTAACCTTTCCTCAGACCTCAGGTGGTAAATGACTGAGAAGACAATGTAGCACTACCCCAGATGTTCCTCCTGACACATACACACACACCTTCGATAGAGCATCATATAGAGAAAGAAATTATTTTAAGAAATTGTTTTAAGTAGTTGAAAAAAAATTAACAGATGAAGAAGTGAAGTGGATATGTGTTTTTAGCAAATTAAGAATACATGGCTGAATGGACACTGCTTGTTAAAAAAAAAAAAAGACTGAAAGTAAGAAGAAAGATGCTCCAGGAAGAAAAACAAGTTAGACAGGATCTATTTGACAGGGACTAGGAGCAAGAGTTAGGCAAAGTAACCTTTGTACTCTTGATACAACACAGAGTTGAAATACAAGATTTCAGGGCGGAGATAAGCAATCTATGCAGGTTTTGAAAGATCAATCTGTAGTTTATATCAGTATGAATTTTATCCAATGGAAATTGTAAACGTGTATGAAAAATTGCTGAGGGTGTATGAAGTTCCGATGAAAATCATATTCAGCACCAACTCATTTCAGAGTGAGAGTTCAGCTGGTCCAATTGCATAATTGTAATCTTTAATTGTCTTAATTAAAATCCTGTCTTCTCACTTCACTCCAGTTCTCTGAGTTTTATTTGGCACAGGTCAGGGACAAGCAGTTTTGAGGCCACCCCCTGACACACACCATTCTCTCTCTCAGAGGACAGAACGGTGCATGCCACACAACTAGGCCTGCGCTTCTAAACTCACCTGCTGTCTTCTGGTGCGGTGAAGGATCCTTTTACACTGACAGTGTTGAAGTTTCAACTTCCAGCTCAGGCAGATTATGTACATGGAACGAAGGAGGATGCCATCTTGTTGCCTCAGGTAGCAAAAATCGTGCATTAGCTCTACTGAACTGGAATACGACCCCAGATATCTCCAAGGCACATGGTCTTCTGTAAAATAAAATAAGTAACAGGAGCCAAAACTGAACTGCAAATGCTCCCTCAAGGTCATGCACAGAGAAAAGAAATTACCAAAACATTTTTGACTGGGCCCACCGTATTGTGCTACTCCTTATTCAATGCAGCTCTTAACACTGTTGTTTACCTCCATTTTTACACTCTATATTCCTGCTTTGCCTTGGGGTCCAACTACACTCTTTCTCAAGAATCTTGTTTCTGACTTTTATTATCCTTTAGTTGTACAAAATGCAGCCACTGAACACTGTAAATTGAAGGCTAACATGAGAGAATGAGCTTCATTGTCCACCCCTGCCCTGAAACAATCACGTATTTTTTTTCCTAAGCAAAGCCAAAAAGGAGCTTTATGTTTGTGGGTATGCGCAGTGAGGAAATGACATAAGGGAAAAGGTAAACAATCAGAATATGGAAAAATTAACTCCTCGTCTCTTTCAGCCAGCACTGGGAAACTGCGTACCAAAAGTATAAAATTTCGTGTTTTAGTCTCTGGAACAGTAGAAAACAAGCTCACTTCATCTTCTACATCAGCAACTGTAAACCTTTTCTTTACTGGGGACCCCCTGTAAATATAATTTGTTACCAGGGTCTCCCAACACTTAGCTCAAGATTTAAATATTTAAATTTAGATTTAAATATTTAAATATTTATGAAAGGCTTCTGGAGAATTCAAACCCTTGCTCAGACATTGGGTGACCTTGGGCAAATCACATTCTCTCAACCTCAGAGGAAGGCAAAGGCAAACTTCCTCTAAACAAATCTTGCCAAAAAAAAAAAAAACTGTGTTAAATTGACCTTAGGGTTGCCATAAGTCAGAAGTGATTTGAAGGCACACAACAATAAAGTGCCCCTGACAGGGGAAGGTTCTTTCCAGCCATCATTCTGCTCCCCTTTCAAGACTGACTTATGGCAGCCCTAAGTTGAATCTATCATGCAGGTTTTCTTGGCAAGATTTTTTACCTTTGTTTTTCTCTGGGGCTGAGAGAATGTGATTTACCTAAGGTCACCCACTGAGTTTCCATGACTGAGTGGGAATTCAGACCCTGGTCTCCAGAGTCATAGACCATTTCCACACTAAACAATAAACCTCAGGATTCCATAGGACATTGAAAGTGGAATAATAGTGCTACAACAGTCTAGTGTGGAAATGGCCATAGTTTGGGCACACGCACGTGCCTGCCACCGTGTTTCCTTCAGCAGCAAAACAGCAGCAGGGTGTGTGCACGGGTAACAAAACTATTCCCTTGTTTGCAAACAAGAGAGCAGTTTGGGCACGCATACACATGCCTGCCTCTGTGTCCCTTTCACATCCAGCAGACGGTGGGAGCGAAGAGGGACATGGTGGAAAGTATGTGCATGTGCCCCAACTGCTCCCTTGTTTGCAAATGAGAGAGCAGTTTGGGTATGTACACGGGCCTGCTGCCAGGTCCCTTTTGTCAGGGACATGGCAGTGGGGAGGGTGCATGCAGAGGGACACATCAGAAGGCATGTGTGCACATCCCAGCTGCTCTCGTTTGCAAATGAGAGAGCAGTTTGGGTGTGGGGGCGGCTCACTGCTGGGTCCTTTTCCTCAGAGACATGGAAGTGGGTGGGAACAGATAGACATGGAGGAAGACAAGTGTGCACACCTCAACAGCTCCCTTATTTGCAAATGAGAGAGCAGTTGAGAGGTATGCACATACCTACCACTAGGTCCCTTTCAGCAGACACTCAGCAGTGGGGGGGGGCACAGAGGGGCACATCGGAAGGTATAGGTGCACACCTCAACTGCTCTCATTTGCAAATGAGAGAGCAGTTTGGGCATGAATGCAGACCTGCCACTAGATCCCCTTCATCAGGGATGTGGTAGTGGGGGGTCATTGGAAGGCATTTGTACACACCCCAACTGTTCCCTCATTTGCAAATGAGAGAGGAGTTTGGGTGCATGCAAACACACACACCACTGCCGCATCCCTGTTGCTGCTGCTGCTGCTGCTGTTGGGTGTCCACCAACAGGGCTCCTTGGGCTGCCTCTGAGGGCTCTGTGGACCCCCAGGGCTCTGCGGACCCCAAGATCAAGAAGGTTCTACATGATTTAAAGAAGGCTGTTGTCACTTCTGTCTTCTCTTCTCCAAGCTAAGCATACCCAATTCCGTAAGTTTTTCCTCGTAAGACTTGGACTTCAGTCATTTTAGTTGCTCTTCTCTGGACATGTTCCAGCTTGTTGCTATCCTTCTTCGACTGGAGAGAGTGTTCTGGATGTGGTCTGACCAAAACAGAATACAGAGGGATTACTGTAGGTTTTTATTTTTTCGCTATAGTAAGAGATATTGATTCCTATTCAAATGTATAATAATTATTTCTATATTATCACTTCACAACTCTTTTGTGAATGGCCACTGTGAATAAAGTAGTTATTATGGTCTGCATTGTCTCTATTTCAGTTCCCCTTGAACATGGTTATGACTCAAAAAATGACTCCATTTGCATCTTTATACCTAAAGCGACTTGAGTCCCAGTTTGGAAGAAAAGCAAGGTATAAATAAAGAAGAAACTGGTTGTAGTGATGATGATGATGATGATGATGATGATGATGATGACAATGTGTTATTCAAATCTGCAAACTCTTCTTTCCTCTCTTTTGGTCATGCATTTTCATCTTTTAATGATGTTTAAATGGCCATCTTCCCTCTCCTCTGGCAGAAATACAGAGAAAGAGAGCTACCTCACAGTGGTCCATAGGGCATCAAGTAAACAGAGTCTCAAAATTGCCAGTCCAGCCCATTAGGTTACTTTTTAGATTATTAGGATTTTTTTGTAGTCTTGGAAAAGTCTTGAAAAAATGTTTAGCGTATAACAAAGGAGTATGTTGCACATATTAAATTTAATCTTAATCATGATACCACATGATACAGATACATCAAGTCTGGCCTGCAGTGGGCGCACAAGGGTTATTTATTTATTTACGTACTTATTTATTAATTTATTTATTTACCATCTTATCTTTCTCTTAAAACTGGGCTTAGGCAGCTCACCTGATTCTTTTTAAAGAAGTACAGTAAAAATACAATATGTTATCATATTGAGACACGATTAAACAAAATATAATTTTAAAACAAAAATAAATTGAAAGCAAATTAAAAACACATCTGTAAACAACTATAGATATCTATCCAGTAAAAATCCTTTTCTCTTCAACCACTCAATTGCCAAAAGTCTGCCTGAATAAAAATGTTTTTGCCTGCAGGGGAAAGAAAAACACATATGATGAAGTTCTAATGGGTAAAAAAAAGAGATCACAAGCTGGACAGCTAGAGTTCTTGAACATTACAGGCTAATGTAGGTCATATTCTAAGACTTAGAACAGGGGTGAGGATTCTCTGAATCTCCAAATATTTCAGACTTCAGCTCAAGAGGTAATCCCTTTCTATGGGTCTGCGACTGGTAGGAGTTGAAAGTCTGAAATGTCTGTAGTGGAGCCAAAAGTATTAGAACTGAAGGCGTAGGCCTGATCACACTATACAATTCTGGCACTGTGGTTCGTTTAATTGCTCTGATACCATCCTATGGTGCTCTGGGGCTTGCAGTTTAGGGAAAGGAATTTAGAATTGTCAGCCAGAGAGCTCTAGTGCCTCACCAGATTACAAGCTCCAGGATCCCATAGGACACAGCCACGGCAGTTGAAGTTGAATCATAATGCTACAATTGTGTAGTGTGAAAGAGGCCCAGGTCATTTTGTTGCTTCCAGATCTTCTGTTGTTATTTTAATCTGAGGAGCAAAGGGACTTAGATTACTGTACACTGACAAAAAATGGTCATCCAAAGTCTCTGCCTTTTACTGTGAAGCTGGCCCCTAATATATTTGCAAAGGCTAAAAAATTGGCATATGGGCACCGTTACCATATGCACAGTGTCACATGCATATAGACATACTACCCCTTCTGAAAGGTAAACATGTTTGTTTTGTATCCGCACAATTGTAAGGCTTTGACTGAGCTATCACTGTTTTGCACTGTAAAAGTAATTCTAGATTTAGTATGCTGCTAAGAGCTTGTAGCTTTGCAGGGCGAGAACTGAAGTTGAAAACACAGCAGCTCCTTGTTGTTTTTAAATCAGAACAATTTTACATTTTCCTTTCCTTTTTAAAATTACAAAAAGTACCTAATTTTAAATGGAAAAATATGCAATTCTATCCATGATTACTCAAATAGGCTTATTACCCTGTATCTATAAATAGGCTTGCAGTCACAGTGTTATCAACAGACTGACTGGCATGCATTTAAGTGTTAGGTTTCCTCTAGTAACCAAAGGCTCAGTTCTTTCTTGATCACTGCCTTCTGTTTGTTGCAGCAAAACCTGGCCATTTAAACATGCACTAGTCTCAAATTCTTGGTACTGTGTATGTTCTCAAATTGTGGTACCGTCAGCCTTCAACATTCACAGGTTTAACTTGAATGGATTTGATTATTCGTGAGCTTGTCTAACCCCCAAGCCCCACCTTAAGCATTTCTTTCCTAGGGGGAACTCTCCCTCTTTGGCCATTTCCACACAGGCTTAAAGAAACGGTGCAGAGCGTCCTCCAGGGAGGACGTCTGCACCTGGGAGCGGACTGGGTCGGACCTCCTTACTGTAGTTCCGCACCTCAGCCCGCTCCTGAACGACCCGAAGTGGTCATCCAGCGTGCTTTTGAAAGACCGCTTGAAACAAGTCTTTCAAAAGCACAGAGCGCGCCACTCCGTTCCCGCGCTCCGGTGCAGATTTGCAGGCTCGCACCGGTGCAAGCCTGCGATCTGCCGGGGGCGGGCTTTAGGCTGGCGAGCTTCAGTGGTTGGTGGAGAGCCTCGACCACCCGGAAGCTGCCATTTTCGTCCCCGGAGCAGTGCGGAGCGGTGGCCACACACTGCCCCGGACCAGCCTGGACCCAAGCGTAGACCCAAGAAGTCCGGTAAGTACTGACACGGGGCGATTCCCTCGCCCCGTGCGGAAATGGCCTTTGCGGCTCTAATTGGACCACACAGCCCTTTAAAAACCTGCCTCTCCTCCTCCTCCTCCACTAGCTGCTGTCTGGCCAGCTAAAAAGGGCTTGTACCCTGATTTCTCAGCACCATAAACCCTCTCCTGAGACTACCTGCATCCAAGGAGGCAGATGGGTGAAAAATAGGAAGCTTAGGGCCACCATTCCAACCCATTCCTTTCCCCAATCCTTTGCCTGACCCAGTTTGGACCCTGGTGCCTTTCCCCACTCTGCCTCATTCCCCTTTCCACAGACACTCACACACGCATTTTGATATTTGCCATTTTTCCACTTTTGCAAGTGTCCTGCACTCCAAACCCCATGAATGTGGAGGGCTGACTGTACTGTGCCTAAAGGTAGCAATGAGCTCTCCTTTGACAGAATCAAGTTAAAGTATTGCTGCTACAATATCTGAACTTGGAAGCTATTTCTCAGCCATTGACATTTCACTATAGTATGCCATTTATAGATTCAAGAAAACACAATTTACTCAAGGGAAAAACTGCTGGGGAAAAAAAGTTTTTGTTCTTCTTTCTTCAAGGTTGCGAACACCTTGGAGCCCACTGTATTTATTCTTAACAAAGACTGAAATCTATACTTTTCATCAAAATGATGCAATGGTTACTTTTTTTGTTTTGCTTTATTTTGATCAACCTTGATTGTCCTTCCATCATGATGATGATGATGATGATGATGATGATGTGCTGAGCATGGAAGCCAAAGAGATCAGGTCTTACAACACAACTCTTAACTTACATAAGCCAAATGATTCTGTACTATGTTAGCTCATTTGTACTTTCAGTCATTATTTATTCTAAAACATTAAGCGCTTATAGAGAAATAAGTAGGTCCTCCATTCAAAATTAATCTAATATAATGCATCCTTCTTATATTACTGCAGGGGTGGCTCTCAGCATCTCAGCATCTCTCAGCCATCTTTGAACAGCCCTCTGCAAGCAAGCAACTCACACCTCCAGCAAGACACCTCCAGCAAGAGTGGTCTTTAACAGTCTCCTGGGCAGTGAATAGGAGAAGGTAAAGAGAGCAAAGGGTACATGGTTCCTGATGCCCGCTTGGTTTGTGCTTGCAGAGGAGGAGGTCACCAGAGCCAAAGCCAAGGGGTTAACAGAAGCAGAGACATCTCTGCCTCACAAGATGTAAATAATCTATTTCTCCTTCTGCACTTTGGAACGGATGTCAGATTTCAGGTGGATGGTGTCCTTTCTGCTCAAACAGTAGTACCACCCTGGAAAAGAGGTGTCAACAAGAGTGAGAAAAGAGGGACAATCCCATCTACTTTGGGTTCTGTCTCTCTCTGACAGCTGGCTTTGCTCCAGTTAGTGATTGCCCATAACCTCTGAACATGTGGGAATGTGATTTTAACTATGCAGTGATGCTCAGGTTCTTGAAACTAGAACCAATTAGACTCCTCCAAATAGACTTCAGGAGCAGTAGGGACAAGTGCCACACTTAACCCCTTGCATTCTCAATTTTTCAGGAATCTCTTCAGACAAGAAAAAAATCTTTGAAAGTCCCAGGTTTTGCTCCTATACAAACCAATTTCATTTTGGAGAGCTATATGATATTTTCCTGATCCTTAACAATTCTCAGAGAATTCTCAGCATTATGAAGAACTTTTCATCCTCACTCCCCAGGTCAGTTTAAATTCCCAAAATGAAATTCCCATTACCTCCCGAAATGAAATTTATTCCTATGTGGCTATTTCTGTTATACTATCTGAACTGGCTGCTGGCAAGAAACACAGCATTTTTTCAGAACTCAGACTCAACAGGTATTAAGATGTTAATTAATATTAATATTAAGATATTATGGGGAGGACAATGCCTCTTTGGTCGGCTAAGCTGAGCAGCTGATGGACATCTGCAAAGCCCTCTCTCTTCTTACAGTTCCTTATCTGTCAAGTGGTCAGCTTTTCAAATAAGGAAAGCCTGAAAACAGACAACTAATCTCTGGTAGAGATTAGAAGACAGCCTCTTCTTGGCCATCACTCAGAGATGAAGCAATGGAAGCCTTTAACCCAACAAAGATCTGGAAGGAGCTTGAAGAATTAGATCCATACTTCAGCCATCTTTCTTCTAGGTTCAGTGGTTTGGAGAACGGTCTGTTTCCTCACTGTATCCAGCTGGGCGTTTTCTCTCCTACCAAAAAGAAGTGGACCTTTCACTTTGAGGAAACCCTGAGCAAATGAATTTTCTGGAAGCCGGGTGAGTGTTTCAATGACATCTTTGAGTTTTCCTCATGATACTACACCTATTCTCTGGAGAACCTCATGATGGTGAGAAACAGATGCAAAGTTTGGGACTGGATCCAAAGTTTGGGACTGGATTCGTATGAGGGTACGAAACAAGACATCTCTGCAACAGCATTCCTCATGTTGCTACAGAACATCCATGACAATAGGGTTTGCTATGGATTTGCTCTTGTCTGAAGAGATCAGTACTGAGATCAACTCAAACAGGACCGTGACACCTCTTATACAAGTCATATGGCTATCCTAGACAAGCTCCAGGAATAAGCCAGCCCCTATTTCAGAGCAGCTTTCTGTTAGAATTACTAGGGTGTATCCACAGGGCGCAGTTATAGTAGTTTGCTACCATTTTATTTGCCATGGCATCATAGTATGGACTCATGGGATTTGTAGTTTGATGAAACACTAATCCACTCCCCTGAACACAGTTCCAAAAATATTCTTTTTTTTTTAATCATTTTATTCAGTTTCACATATAAAACATACATTTATAACTGATAACTTAATTGAAATATTTCTGCTCTTCCACACTGATCTAGTTTCCATTATCAATATTTCTTATCGTGCTTATATTATTGAACTACATTTAACTGCTAATATTACTCATTGATTCTTGCCTTTCCATCTCCATATTCTCGCTTCATGATATATAACCTGTAGCCCCCTCCTAACTTATCTGAAATCATGAATTACAGATTTCCATCTGGTTACCCAGCAATTACCCACTACCGTTTACAATTTGCCATTCTCTTTGTATCTCATCGTCGGATTTCCCTTTTAATCTCTGAGAGACCATATCAGCATTTTTATTTTCAATAAATGTACCCCACCATTGTTCTATTGTAGGTATTTGCTGAGTTTTCCAGAACTTAGCATATTCAATACGTGCTGTTGTTATCATATACAGCAATATTCTCCAATGTTTCTTTATACCAGCATCTTCTAATGTATCAGTCATATTTAGTAAATACAATTCTGGTGTCTTAACAAACTGAACTTTCATTAATGCACATATTTTGTTGTGTATTTCACTCGAATATTTCTTAGCTTTTGGACATGTCCACCACATATGATATATCGTACCAACCTCATTCTGACATTTCCAGCAATGTCCATTACCTGTTTTGTATATCTTTTTCAATTTATCTGGTGTCATGTACCATCTATGAAATAGCTTATAATACTTCTCTTTCAAATTCTGAGCTACTGTAAATTTCTGTGTTTTTCTCCAGCTCTGCTCCCAAGACTCTAATTGAATTGAATGTCCAATATTTTGAGCCCATGCAATCATTGTTGCCTTTACTGTTTCTTCCTGCCTCTCCTGTTGTAACATTTCTTGATATATTTGAGCTAGTAAATAAGGCGGATTTTCAAACATCCATTTAATAGCTCCAGTTTTTTCTTTGAAGTCAATTCCATATGTTTTTATGTCCATCTGAAACCTTTCTGCTAATTGTGTGTAAGGGAACCAACTCAATGTTATTCCTTCTTGTTCTAATTTTTCTCTTGATTTGATCTTAAGACTATTGAACGTTGATCTCTCAATTATGTCTTTGTATCGCAGCCATTTATCTGTATCTATCCATCAGCCAAAAAAAGCCTCTTGGGGTGAGACCCAAGTGGGGAGCTGCCGTATGTTTTTAGTTTTATAGTCCTCCCAAATTTTCAGAAGCGATTTCCTGATATAGTGATGTGTGAAGTCTTAATATCTATTTTTGCTTTATCATAAAACATATAGGCATGCCACCCCATTCTGAGGTCTGCTCCCTCCAGTGCCAACGTTCTCATATCTTGTAGGTCTACCCAGTCTTTTATCCACGTAAATGCCGCAGCCTTGTAGTATATATGAAAGTCTGGTAGTCCCATTCCTCCTCTAGCTTTTAAATCAGTCATATTATTCCATTTTATCCTAGGTTTTTTCCCTTGCCATATAAACTTAGTTAGTTCTCTCTTCCAATGTATGAAAGGTTTCATATTCGTTATTATGGGGAGGTTTTGGAACAAAAAAATCATTTTTGGCAAAACGTTCATCTTTATTGCAGCTATCCTCCCCAACACTGACAATCACATCAAAGTCCAAGTTTCTAAATCTTTTTTTATTTCTTGCCATTTTTTTTCATAATTATTTTGAAATAGTTCATTGTTTCTTTTAGCTATCCAAATACCCAGATATTTTACCTATTGTCCTTTATTAAATCCTGTTTTTTGTACTAATTCCATCTCTTCTCTTTCAGACATATTTTTGGTTAAGAAAACTGTTTTCTCTTTGTTAACTTTAAAACCAGAGAAATCGCCATATTCTTGCACTGTAGAAATCAATTTTTCAATACATTTCCCTGGATCCTCCAGTAAAAAGACCAAATCATCAGCGAAGGCTTTTAACTTAAATTGATATTTCTTAATTTGTACACCTCTTATTTCTTTATCTTCTCTTATAGCATTGTTAAGTATTTCCAGTGTCATAATAAACAACAAAGGAGACAGAGGGCAACCTTGTCTCGTTCCTCTATGTAATTCTATCATTTGTGTTCTTTCCCCGTTTATAACCAGTCGTGCTTGTTGTTGGCTGTATATAACTTCAATCCATGCAACAAATTTTTCACCTGCCTGCATCTGTTTAACTGCAGTCTTCATAAATGGCCAACTGATCATGTCAAAAGCTTTCCCCGCATCTACAAATATCATGGCCATTTTCCGTTCATTGTGCTTTTCATAATATTCTATTACATTTAGAACCGTTCTGATATTGTTTCTCAAAGATCTTTTGGGTACAAAACCATTCTGGTTCTCATCTATTACCTCTAACAGCACTTTTTTAAGTCTTGCTGCTAGAATTGAAGAAAAAATCTTGTAATCTGTATTCAAAAGTGATATTGGTCTGTAATTCTTTACATCTTTCAGATCTCTTCCTTCTTTCGGGATCAGCACTATATTAGCTTCTTTCCATGTATCTGGTATTCCTTCCTTTATTATTTCGTTTAGAGTGCTTTGCAAGGGTAATGAAATCTCATGTACCACATTTTTGTAATATCTTGCAGTAAAACCGTCAGGTCCTGGAGCCTTATCATTCTTCACAATTCCAAAAATATTCTGAGTCCTTGTCTATATTACAGAATTAAACTGATTTAAATGTCAGTCCCTCTCTTGTCAGGATATCTTGGTGCCTTCTAAAATCCCAGCATTCCATAAGATGGAAGTAAATGTGGTATCAAATGCTATAATTATGCAGGGTGGATAAACCCGTAGATACTGTTTTTGACATCCTGAATTAAAAAACTCTCAAAAATAGGCTTCTGGAATGTTTCACATCCTAAATTTTAATTATAAGGTGAACATTTTCCTGAGCAACTGCAATCAAGAATTGACCTTTTATTATTTCCTGCACAACACAGAGTTCCCTATCTGAAAATGTCAGGAACTCGAACAGAAACAGTAGTGCCATCCTATAACTAAGTGGATGTATTATAACACTAGAGCTAAATTTGGAGCTTTCCACTGGAATGGGAAAAGAAAGGAATGAATAGGTGCTTCCATTTCATAAAACCTAAATATAATACAACAGGATGCAAAATTATTAACAGGTCAAAGGCCCCAAAGACTGATCAGGATGCCACACCCTCCAGTATTTCAGAGATGAAAACTAAGACAAGTGTGGCCATGAAACATCAGAGACTGATCATATTTACAAAAGACAGTAATGAGGAAGAGCACATCAGCTAGTTTGCTTTTACATGAGTTTACAAAGAATGATAAGATCCCATCCCTCCTCTCCCCTCTAGTGAGTTAATTGAGTGCAAACTACTTTTGTACTTTGTACTATCAGTTAACATCAAAGTAAGCACAGGACAAATGGAGGAAAGTGGGAGGAGGACAGAGAAACTAGGTTATTTTAAAAGCAGCTGAAAAAGTGGAACAACAGAGGATTAATCTGGACTGTCCCTGTCAAATCACGGCAATCGGAGGGTATGGCATACAAATATATTTTCATATGTATTTATTTATGGAAACATAAATGCAGAGTTGATGCCAATAAGGAATGTTTATTTTTTTAGTAATCGTGCTACAATATTTGGTTTCTTGAGACCAATATTTGGTTTCATACTTACCTACTTCCAGTAAGTAAGTAAAAGTTAATTAGCAGCATTCATGTGTTGCCCAGTATTGAGCTGTGTTGGAATGCAATAAGAAAACCTGAGAATGCAGATAAAAACCATCAACCAGAATATAAAATAAAGCATAAAAAC
This sequence comes from Cyclura pinguis, assembly GCA_030412105.1. Lineage (NCBI taxonomy): Eukaryota > Metazoa > Chordata > Lepidosauria > Squamata > Iguanidae > Cyclura > Cyclura pinguis. Next base: position 346,024,624 of record CM059599.1, read on the forward strand.
TTAGCACACATAAAATTAGAATAAAATCAATGTAGTACAGCTGAACTCTCAAGCTAAGCAGCAGAGAGCATCCTTACAATTTTGAAAACTATCCTCCCCCACCCAAGCCAAATCTTAAGCTATGTTTTTAAAGTCAGGGAAAAGATGCTGGATAGAAGATAGTGAGGGCACTAGCTGTCTGTTGAGAGAGGAGCAACCAGGGTGCCAGCATTAAAAAGGCCGTCTTGGCTGTAGTCACATAAGAGGCAACCAAGAAAAGGCCTCCAAAGATGACCTTGGGGTCTAGAAAGGAACCTATGAGAGGAAGTGATCTTCCAGTTAGCCTGGCCACAAGCTGTTCATGATTATAGGGGTTAAAATCAGTGCACTGAATTTGTCAGAAATGTACTGAACTGTTCACCAGATACTGACTGGAATAATATGCTCAGTTGTCAACTCCCAAGTCAGGACTGATGAAGGTTGAGAAGCTGGAACAAGTTAATGGGGCCTGGTGGTCCAGGAAAGGGCCTGTGGCCCAACTACGTTATATGTGTTTTTTCCTTTCTTAGTAAAAGCATTGTTTGTCTATTGTTTTTACCATTCATCGTAAAAATAGTGAATTTCACAGAAAATAATAATGATATACAAAATTCTGTCAGCTATTGCCTAATATGGACACAAATCAACCAAATAACTATTATTTACATATCAAGAACAGGCTGTAGTCACATTTTAATATATATTTAATAATATATATGAACAATTCTAAATAACAGTTTGTAAATGTGGGCCATGAACCAAACATTTCCAAGAAAGGATCTTCAGCTGGTCCACACTTCACGGGCAGGCCAAAAACATTTCAAGAGGATCTGAACCAACTCTGTCTTGGACTAATTTAAGATTCAAGACCATTTTCAAAGGCAGTCCCACTTACTTCATTGCATTAACTACCACTTTCTGCCCACTCAGTGATGGCACAACAGCAATATGGGGTAACTGTAGCTCTCACCTAACTATACTTTCTCTGCCTGACTGGGAAGGATAGGACAATCTCAGGGTTGAACATCAGCAGCCTTAAGAATATTCGATGTCACTAATTCCAATACCAGGGCTAAGTACATACCAGACGATTTTAAAAGTGTTTATGGGTGCATCCACACTGCACAATTATAAGACTTTAATTCCACTTTAACTGTCATGGCTCCATTCTATCAAATCTTGGAATCTGTAGTCTCTAGTCCGTTCCTTTCAAATATAACATGAGAGCTCTCTAGCAGAGAATTCTAAGGACCTCAGCAAACCAGAAACCCCGTGATTCCACAAGACTGAGCTATATTAGTTAAAGTGGTATGAAAGTTATATCACTGTGTAGTGTAGATTCACCCAATAGTAGTCTAAATCCAGCTACTAATGCTGAGTAGACCCATTACATCAACAGAAATGTGGTAGGTCAACCCATATATAAGTTCTATTGTTTGAATGTGTCTAGTCTGATTCGGACAACCACTTTGATTTAAGATGCTATCTTTTTTTTTCCCCATCCAATTCTTCATTCATTCAGTTGTTTATCCTGCCTATCTTTCAAGAAGAACTTTACTACTTCCTTCCCATGCTTCTTTAAAAAAAAAAGTTAGACTGTTCACCTTTGGCAGGGCTATCTGTCTCTATTATTGTTTTATTCCCAGAAATGCCATGGTGCTATATAGATGATGATTATGGTTATTATTATTATTATTAGCAAGAAATAAATCATAAAAACAAATTAATATTACAATGCATCACAGCTTTTGCCTCATGTTAATTTGCCATTTATCAGGTGCACTTAGCATTTTAAGATACCATTCATTTACATAATACGCACAAAATTGCTTATAACACTAATACATTATTGCTGCTACTTGATCCATAATACCCAAAGCTAACATCAGTTTATATGCCTGTTAAGTTTTTGTACTTTTCATTTCTCCGTTCCATCTCCGTGTAATACACTGATGTCATAGCCAGCTCCAAAAGGTGGAACTGGTGGACATCTTCTAAACATCCTGAGTTCAGCAGAGGGCCCACTATCCTAGGCCATTTCTGTACAGCGTTGCCATACCACCATAGCACTGGGTTGTTAACAATCCAGGAGCCGTGCTTCTCCACATCATCGCTATCCAGCTGCTATCCGATCCCCAAGTGTCATCAAAGCACACTATTCTATTTCCAGAAAAAAATCTGTTTAGCACCTCCTTTAGCGCTTCAATGCCGTCAGCTGGCTCAGTGTGGAACTGTTATGGTGGATCCAGCAGAAGGTGGGCTGTGGGCCTGGCCATGGCCAGCTTGTCCCTTTCTCAGTGACTCCCATGGTGTGGTAACGTCAAAATCTATCACTTCTCCATGTTTATTTGAAAGTTCTCCTTTGAGTTAACACTTTTTTAAAATACATTTTTAGGCATTATAACGTGAAAATTCAATTGTGCACTGCCATGTTCAGTATGGCTTCCAAAGAAAACAAACTCCCAACCACTCGGGGCAGTGGGGCAGGGTAAAGGTGGGGACAGGAGTGGCTGAGGACACTGTGGTGCAGAAGGAACACCGGTGGCAATACCGCTACTCATCTGCTGATAGAAGAAGGGTGTGGAAAACAGCATTCCTAACCCAACGGCATTGTGTGAATGGCAATGCCACAATTGTACCAGTATATTATAATAATGGCCTCTAGTGCAGCAATGGCTCTAATCATGCAGGTTGGAGATGTTCTGTTCTGTTCACATCAGATGGAAAGAGCATTCACAAATTATGTTTAACACATATACAATTTGTGCACAGCTGAATACAGTGGAAAGTGAGACCCGCAGGCTGCATGCAGCCTCTTAGAACCCATTATATGGCCTCCCAAAGTACCCCTGGAGACCCCATAACCCCAGTTCCCTCCCTACAAAAATCTTTAACTTTTTTCTGCTAAAAAAAGAGCCGAAAAAACCTTACAACACTCTGAAACTATCCTTGCCCTCCCTCACTACTTCCCATTCCAAAACCCTCCAAACTGCAAGACTCTGCTATGTTTCAGCAGGTTCCCAGAATCAGAAGTGTCCCTGTGTCACTTCCAGTCACATCAGGAGAGGTTATATAACCCAGAAGGAGTGGAGAGAATTAAAATCGTGCCTTTTGCAGTTTCCAAACCCAGATATGTTCAATGGGAACAAACTAAGAATCTCAAGCTGCACACACATCCTGATGCACATCTGCATAGAATCATAGAGTTGGACGAGACCCCGGGGCCATCGAGTCCAACTCCCTGCTATGCAGGAACACCCATCAAAGCATTCCCAACAGATGCCCATCCAGCCTCTGCTTAAAAACCTCCAAAGAAGGAGACTCAACCACACTCCAAGGCAGCATATTCCACAGGCTGGACAGCTTTGACCGTCAGGAAGTTCTTCCTGAGGTTCAAGTGGAATCTCCTTTCCTGCAGCTTGAATCCGTTGCTCCTTGTCCTAGTCTCTGGAGTGGTAGAGAACAAGCATGCTCCCTCCTCAACTTGACATTCCTTCAAATATTTAAACATGGCTATCATGTCCCCTCTTAACCTTCTCTTCTGCAGACTAAACATAACCAGCTCCCTAAGGCGTTCCTCATAGGGCGTGGCTTCCAGACCCTTCACCACTTTGGTCACCCTCCTCTGGACACGTTCCAGCTTGTTGACATCCTTCTTGAACTGACGTGCCCATAACTGGACACAGTATTCCAAATGAGGCCTAACCAATGCAGAATAGAGTGGTACCATTACCTCCCTCGATCTAGACACCATACTCCTATTGATGCAACCAAGAATCACATTGGCTTTCTTGGCTGTTGCGTCACACTGCTGACTCATGTTCAGCTTGTGATCTACCAAGACTCCTAGATCCTTTTCACACGTACTGCTATCCAGCCACATATCCCCCATCCTATACTTGTGACTTTCATTTTCTCTGCCCAAGTGCAGGACCCTACATTTCTCATCAAGTAAATAGAAACAGGCAACTTACTGGCCTCCAGAAGTGGTTGGACTGTAACTTCCATCAGCCTGAGGCAGCACAGCCAGTGATGAAAGATCAAGGGAACTGGAGCCAGCAATATCAGGAGGGGTCACAAGATGTCCACTTCTAGGGTAGATGCACAAGAAATGGATTTGGTCCCATATTTATAGAGATGCCACAGCATGGGTTTTGCCTGATTATGTAGACTCCGCAGCCCTGGATACAACTAGAATAACAGAGAAAATGCATTTTTTTTTCAATACAATGCCAGGTTTTTACTAGAGAAGGAACAACTACAGCAAAGCTATTTCTGTCCAAGTGAGGCTGCAGGTTGCAGTTGCGTATCTACTGAAGCTAATGAAAGAATCTTTAAGCCCAGTACTGTATGTTCCACAACAAAACTGGGTCAAAGAGTGCAAAAATATGCATGCTGCAAAGAATGCAATGATGAAAGTTTCCTAGGCACTGACTGGAAATATTTCTAACAACCCAAATTTAAAAACAATCCTAGATATGTTAAAAAAACCTTGGTTTTAGAATTCACAAACAAGCTCCTCCAATTTCCTACAGCATCTTTCTCCACAATTAGTTTGTGCTGCTTCTTTGTGATATCCCAGAAGAACATTTTTGCAGAGGAAATTTCCATCAGCAGCACTTTCCCCAACATGGTGCCTTCTGTGACAAACCCTGGGGGGGAGCATAGCAATGGAGCCACCCTAGTAACCGAGAGGATTTAAATTGATTGGTTGTTGACTATGGAACTCAAGCTGGCCAGAGGGAGGGGCTAGGTGGGGACTGAATTTAACAGAAAAATAACTGAAACAGAGTTTGGAGAGAGAGAGATCCATCTGAGCGTTTGATGAGAGAGGAGGGAAAGTGTGAAAGAGAGTGAAAAAGTTGGGGAACTGTTTGTGGGGTTAGAGCTACAAATGTTTTGCTGTTTGCAAATCTTTAATTTGCCAACTACCTTGTCCCTGGTCAGTTTGTTCAATAAAGATTTTATTATATTTTTGTAAAGAACAGTCTCCATAAAGTGTCTCTTAGATCTGGATCAATTATACACACTACAACCAGTGACACATTCATTGGGATTAACCAAAACATGCTTTGCCTTATATCTACTGGAGCATGGATTTAGGGAAAGCAGTAGAGGGATAGAAATGTGGAGAGGGAGACAGTGGGTGGCAAAAACATAGAAGGGTGCTGCTTCTCTAGGAAGGGAGAATTCAAAGCAGACCTGAGTGTCATAGGCCCTTTTCGCACAACATTTTGGAAGCAAGAGGGCCCCTTGAGCGTCGCGTAAATGTGAGGAGCGGTCTGCATGATGATCAAGGGCCGGATGCAGAGCGCGCACGGATTTTTTCATTTTCGGGAGCATCGGGAGCCGGGCCAGTCGCGCTTCCTGAGCAGTACAGGCTGGGAAAGGTCCCAGGCTGCACTGCAAAAGGACGAGGGGGGCGCTTGCGTGACGAGGAAGGAGCTGCGGAGCCCAAGCAGCAGGGAAGCAGCAGGGAAGCGGGAGTGTTCCTTCCAAGGTTTCTCGCGCGAGGACCCCAACCCAGCAGCGCGAACAGGTAACGTGCGAAAAGAGCCATAATCTTGGTTTGGCCCAGATCTCCACGTTTTGACATCTTCCAGACAAGTTAGACTAAGACCAAAACCCAATTTAATCCCCAATAGGGCTTACGCAGTGAATCAACAGAACAGATGTAAGTGCAGATTTCCCAAGCGCCTATTGATTGAATGGGTCTAGTTAGGAATAACAGGTGTATTTAGGTCTAAAACTCCTATCACCTCAGTTTAGAAGACCAGAAGGGAGATTTGGCCAACACATCTGGAAGAGTGAAAGGTTAGAGAAGGCTGAGATACAGAACATGCAGCTCTTCTGAACAGAGCTTGGGAAATGGTTTTATGATCTTTAGGTCCCTGAATCTTCCAGGTAGAATGGCCACTTTTTTATTCTTTCTTCCTATACAAGTATCTTCCAAATGCTACAAACAAAGAGCAAAAGCCAACTCCAAAAGGGACCACACAGAAATCTGGCTGCAGTTCTAACATGTGAAATTGCTCAAAACTAAAATACAAGAAAATACAAAATCCACATGCAACAATACCTTTATCAGGCCAATTCCAAGCATAAAATACATTATGTAAGCTTTCATAGCTTCACTGGTTTTTCCGTCAGCCAGAGATGTTAAAAACCATACAGGAGAAAAATGGTGATGGTGTTAGACTCCCGGGCCTACGTTCTGTCTGAGATGTTGTCAGTTAAGATGGTACTGAAGGATTTCAATGCAAGCCGGGGCCATTCCTTTTATTGACCATGTGAGGGCTAGGGGCAAAGAGCAATAAAAGACAGGTAATAAAATTTCAACTCCATTATCAACAAGAAAGTAACTTCTCTTGAGATCTAGCTAGACCGCTGAATCCAACTGGTGTACGTAATTTGCTGAATGACCAACACAGCTATCCCAAATACACTTTTTTGCTCAAAGACTTTAATCTAAATTAATTTAACCACTTTCAGATTTAATGTGGATGATGTTTGTAGGGATGGCAATAACCAGTATGACTTTTCAGCACTATGACGCTTTTTTTTCCTCAAAAGCTTGCCTTAAAAACATAGGAGATGAAGAAGAAAATAAATGCTTGGTATCCAGCTCAAAATTCTTGTAATGATTTGAATTGTCAATTAGTCCCTTGGGCTGTCTAGCACACAAGAAAGCAACGCTGTAGCTGATCAACTTCATATATCATTAAACAAGCCCCTTTGGCAGCTTCTGGGACATGACTGAAGGACTTAAAATGATTATCTGTTTTCCTTTGTCTGCCAGTCAACCAAAATAAAATAAGATAATAATAGTAACCACTCACATACTATGCTTATAGATACCTTCTTCACTTCTTCTAAAGAATCAGCCAAATAAAGCAACAGCAGGGGGGAAGAAATCTAACATATAGAACACTGACCATATATCCAAGCTGGTAGTAATTAGACAAGGCTTAGCAGGGCCGCTGAGAATGGGTTCAGATCGTGGTAAAAAACTGGAGGGTATCCCACAACAAGCAGATTTTGTGGTGAGTAGAGGCCACTGTGAGCCAGCTAAGTAAGTGCTTAGTAAGGTGGTGGCTTGTACCAAGTGGGAAAGGGACTCCTAGCCATACATGAAGGGAAGGGAATCAAAGAAGGGGCTTTTCTCTCAGCCCTCCACAATTGGGAGCTTCCTACTTGGTGATCCTGGTGGCAAGAAAGGAGGAAGGTGAGAGAGCAGCCAGGATTAGAAGAGGGAGGTAGCTGTTTGGTGGTCTGGACAGAGAAGAAATAAAGGAGGGTCTCCAGTGCCTAGAGCAGCCTAGAGCCTGGCTTGACCAGAGGTGAGAGGCCTTTCCTCCTTTGTTCCCATGGTCAAGTTGCTTAACTTGGCCAGCTGCAGAAGCAACTCCTGAAGCATCCAGCTTGTTTTCTGGTCCACCCAGTGGCAGATTTGAACCCCTGTCATACCACCTAAAAATCTTTACTGGAGATGTCAAATTTTTGTAGAACATGATTATTTTCTCTGAAATTTACTGATCTTACAAAGGATGTCAAAAACCATTAAGAAATAATGATGCTACTGAGAGAGACAAAACAGTATGCAAATATAGGCCCTGGACCCCCCAAAAGACGGCTGAGCCCCATAGGTATGTATTAACTTTCCCACTATTTGTCAGCCCCACATCTTAGTGCCCTTGCTCCTGCCCTGGATATTAATCTTCCAGAGAATATGACACAGTAGCTAAACGTCTGTGCTTTCCTGGTTCTTCAGCTTCCTACTCATAGGCTCTGGAAGAAGCTAAATGTCAACCTGATCTCCAACTGTTATAGGGAAAAACATTTGTGGGATCAAGTGTTCTTGTGGGGTCAAGAACCATATATGGTGATGCTGTCAGCAATGACACCGCCATTGGGCAAAGTAAGTAAGTAAGACAACTGCATCAAGTAGCAAATGTTAGCAAGTCCGTAGTGCCAGTCCCATAGCCACTCCCCTTGAGCCAACCAACCATTCCCCCTGAGCAAGAACAGAGTTGTGAATCCCACATAGCTTCTCGAGCCTCTAAACTAGCCTGCTTCCTCTGATGTGATGAAAGATGCTGTCCCATGCCAGTAGCAAGGAAAGATTCAGTTAGGATTGCAACAGTTTCTTATGTAGAATGGGAGAAGGCTGCCATCTCCTCTCTTGTCTCAAGCCACAAAACGTCTTGTCTCAATCCAGCAATAATAAAAAGAGGCAGTAGCAGCAGAAGGCTATACAGAGATATGTTCACAGCTTATGAAATTACTTTTTCAAAAGCAATTCATTGTGTAACTTTTACAAAGTGCTTTCAAAATAATGCATTATACCCTTAAGGTGACAATGGCATAATGCTTGAAAACTGTCTCTCAAAACGCCTTTCAAAATACTGTTAAAAGGTGACTTGAAACATTACTAGAAATCATTATTCTTTACACCAAAAAGGATATTGTTCCCACCTTTTATTTTATCTTTAAAATGTGGTTTCATTGTTTCCACATCACTAAAACAAGTAATAAGTTATACATCACTATGCCACCTCTAAGAAGAAAACTAACTCTTTGGACTACAGCTCCCAACATCCCCCAGCTAGCTTAAAATACACAAACTGCAGCACAGGTGCTGCAGCTACTGCTGCCAATTGAAATAGCTGAATGGCCACCAGGGATGGAAAGAACATTCAAAAATATTCAAAAGATGGTAAAAAAATAAAATAAGGCAAGAATCTTCACACTTCAGGACTTATTTTGCACCAAAAAAAAAAAAGTATGCACTTTTTTCTTCCAGAAAAGAGCATTTTCTGTGCAAACAGCAATTTTATCTTTGCAGTAAACCTGTTTTCTACGCAGAAAAGGCCATTTTCTGTGCAAAAAGAAAAGAAAAGAAAGAAAATAGATCAACTCCCATGTGTTAAAATTGATCTTGGCAAAGGCTAACTTTTTCGTGTCACCAACAGAATTTGGAGAAAATTCATCTGCTTTTTGCAAGTGACCCTGTTTCTACCATTGTGCAAGACAGCTAGACTTGCAGATAATTTTCTATATGATGAAGTTATATGGATTCCATACTGCATGTATAAGTGATCAAGTCATATATCTCTGTTAGAACTGATTTCCAACAAGAGAAATATTTTCTCATTTGTTTCACTTTGTGTTTTTCTAATCTCATGACATCCTTTGAGCAACTGTTATTGATGCTCACTGTATTATGCTTACTGACTTCACAGTGGCCTGCTCCCATCTCGTCATAAAAGGGCATTCCAAGCTCTCGGATCGTAGCCCTAAAATTTCAAGGCCTAGGATGCTACTCATCTCCAAACCATATGTCCTCTATATAAGAGCCAGAGGAGAATTGCTTTCATATAGATGGCAAATGATGATGGTTTTATCAGAGGTTCCCCATTGTGAAAAGATCAGATTGTGAAATTATCTATCAGGCCAAAACACTGTTAGCTCTGTAAGTAACATTCATCTAAGCCTTAATCTTAACCAGAGAGGTAACAATATTTATACCTGAGGATGATTCACAAACACATTTTTTCACAAGCCCATCCCTTTCACATATAAAGAAAGTAAGGATTTATTTAACAGTAAAAGAAAAGTTAATTTTCTTTTACTGAAGAAGCAGGAGTGTTGAATCGCTTCCCCCACCCCATTCCTCATCTCATGGGAAAAACAGATGAGAGTTTTGTCACACTCTAGAGAGTTGTTCATACACTATGCTTTCTTACTAGCAAGCCAAATGATGCATTCCTTGTTCTGTTTACTCAGACACTTTCTCCAAAACCAACTGCATTTTTTCTCATACTACAAAAATAACAACAACAGCAACAACAACAACAACAACAACAAGTCAGTATGATGCCATTTGTCCCATCTGTTTTCTCCAGCCATAATGTATCACATCAAGGGCAGGCATGTCTAATGCAAGGATGAGGTAGCTCTGCGTGTCTTCCCGGTTTTCTGGTCTCTCTGCCCACTTTTTCCCCCCTTCACCTTTATAATTTCCAGTGACCTAACTGTGATCTGCCTGTAGAATCATACATTTTGAATTCCAGTGTTTTAATCTGCAAAAAAAAGAAAGACAATAAATTTATTTCCACCTCTGTTCGTTCTCTGTCTTGGCAGATGATATGACCAGTGGCAGAGCTTGGAGTGTGTGGAGGGGGGTCAGGAAGGGCTGGGCTACGGCGAGAGGGGAGTGACCACTGTGCATGGGAGCATGGCCGAGGCACGTGGGGGGGTGGCCAGAGTGTGTGAGGGGCGTGGCCAGGGTGTGCAGGTGTGTGGTTATGGGCCAGGACACCCCAAAAACATTGCCGCGCGGGGCGAATCGCCCCCTCACCCCCATGTCCTTATGCAACTGGATATTACTAGTCTCCAGTGGGATGGGACCAAGAGGATGGTGCTATGCTGCCTTAGCACCATCACAACATGGCATATCAGTTCTATGGGTATCTCCCTCCTTTGCCAGCTCCTCCTCACCATTCTGACTTCCAGTAGCCTAATTAGAATGATCTTCTGCAGCTGAGGAAACTGTATGTTCAAAATTCCTTTGGTTTGGAGGGTGGGATGCAGTGGACCAGTTGGATAAGAAAATGGTATTATGCTGTCTTATCACCTTTATATCATGGCATGTATTCAATTCTGTCACGTTTTGAACAATGCTGTTTTGTCTGTGCCCAGAGAAGTAGCAAAATCAGTAAGGTAATCATGAGTAATGCTTCTTACATTATGATGTTCAGCCATGTTTAATTTTGCCTCCCCTTTGATTGGTAACAGCCCTTTTCCTTCTCCCAAGAACCACTCTTAGCAAGCAGGAAGGGGCTGGAGACACAGAGCATCAAGCAAGGAGCACTGAGCAAGGTAGAAAGATGGCAAGGGAGGAGGAAGAGGAGACAAGGAAGTGCAGATTGTCAATAGTAGGACATTGCAGTACTCTCATTTGGATTAAAATTGTAGAAAGAACTGGGAAGAACTGTTGCCAGTAAAATGCAGATAACAACACACCCAAAAACTGTATGTTGCCTCAGCCAATCTTTACTGTGTTTGGAGGCTTGGGTTCTCAGAAGTACCACTGTAGGCTCTTCAGATATTTAAAACATAGAAGCATTATTGATCTGTAGTTCCTTCCCTGCCCATGGCCACAGGCTTTCCCACGCCATTTCTGCACTACACTCTCATAGCGCAATTATTCCACTTTCAACGTCCTATGGAATCCTGGGGTTTACAGTTTAGGGAGGGGCCAGCTGGCTGCAAACCCCAGGATTCCATAGGATGTTGAAAATGGAGTAATAGCACTGTACGAGTGTAGTGCTGAAATGGCCCCAGACACACAATACAAAACTTGGGGAGAACTTTACATAACTAGTCCAGGACATGTTATTAAACTGGGCAGGGATCAAGGAATAAACCTGTTGCAAATATTAACATGTTCTCCTTTCCTGACTCATTTTCAGCTCTGGAGTAAGCAAGGCATGCAAAGACATAAGGGAGGTAAGGTGCCAATGGGCGAGGTTCAACTCTCCTTTCCCATCTACTTTTTTTACTGCTAAAATAAGAATGCACACATATCAGCTTTATATCTGAATAAGATAGTCAATATGAATTATGGCTCTGTCACAGAGGGTAGACTCCAAATAATATGTGTAACAGCAGACATGGCCAGTTATAATCTAGCATAAATAAATCACAGTGTTAAAGCACATTTCTGAGTTGCATTTTCTGATCTAATTCCAATCATTAATCCCAACTTCAGTTGCACTCTTGAATCAATGGTTCTGCATCATTTTTTACTTCTCTCTCAGCAATTGGTTAAATGGGTCTACTCTAGCTGGGTCTGTTACCCTGTTTACTGGGGGTCCCGTGAAGGACACCAAAATGTGCTCAACAATAGGTGGGGAAGATTAGCTCTGAGCATTGCTTTAGCATTACGAGAGGCAGGGTAACTTAGCAGGATCTTGTAACCCAGTGTCTACGGGGTCAGGCCAAGTCAAGAAGCAGACCGGTTTGAAAATAATGAATAATCTTTATTAAATACATGCACACAATGTAAGCAACACACACACACAGATAACTAAGGAAAATAAAGATGTGAGTAAGATAGCGGGATTTTCAGAGGGATAGTTGGTTCGGGTGATACGAAACCTGTCCTGAAGAAAATGGAGAGCGAAGCTGGGATTCGATGTATCTCAGCACGTGGAGCTGAGGGGAAGCTCACCAAGCGATGCGGCAGCAAGGCGGTCTGGAACTCGGGAGCGATCCAAGGAAGCGCTCAAAGTCAGGGATTTTTATAAGGAGAATTGTGACCGCAGGCTAGGTCGGACTTTGGGAAAACAATAGATTTGGAGCTGGAGACAAAGCCTCCGAAAGGTCAGAATTTGAATGATTGAATTAGAGCCGAATTTATCAATAGAGTAGCCGGTATGCAAACACGGAGTACTTGAGCATTGTATAGTCGGATCATCAAGCTGCCAGCGCGGGGCAGAGGATCTTTTGAGAGCTGCTTGCATACCTAATGGAGGTACTTGCCTTGAGGTCTCCTAAAGCGGCGAGTCGGCTGGTTTCTGGCCTGCCTGTATTGTCTAGGAATAATACGGCGATTATCAGCCAAGCCTGTATGCGTGCTTGTCCAGGGGCCTCGCAAGCATGTGGAAGGGATATGTGAAGCCGAATTATTGATATCAATGGATATCTTTTTATATCCCCAAAGCTCAGGCTAGCCAGGGCAGTAACAGGTCTAGCAATTGGATTTAGGCCTCCACTCCCCTTTATAAATAAACTGATTTTCTTCTGTTTTGAAAGTGAAAAGATGGGAAGGATGTGGAGTGGGCTCTTTTTAGCAGAACGGTAAACATTGTGGCATATTTTCTTTAGTTTTAGAAAGTAAAGTGAATCCTATTATCTTTCTTGTGAAAGCAAATTTATTCTTGGAGGTAGGTGATAGAACACTGCATAACATGTTTCTCTTCCTTCTTTAGCACTGACTATGTGTGCTTGCAGATCTTCGCATGGACTCGCAACAACTGCACCCTGCCTGCAAGAGAGCAGAGATGCAATATTGCCAACGGAAGAGTCAACAGCCAGCCTCTTAGCATGATCGCTGGATGCCCTAACCATAAAAGGAGTGCCCCTGTTTCCAGATTTCTTCTCCACTCGCATAAGGTCACTGGCTGCAGTGCAGAACATTCTTTTTCAATGCATGGAAGAATTTCTCTGCATCATAACCATTACAAATATCCATTGTGCTGCAACTAGTAAAATGAACTAGTCCTGTGGGCCTTTAACGGAACGGTCTGTTTTCCTTTTCTTGATACTTTCCTCATATGGTTGAGCCTCACTGTGGCCCTTTCCGCATGACACTTTTATAGCGCGATTATTCCACCTTCAACCTCCTAGGGAATCCTGAGGTTTGCAGCTTCGGGAGGGGCCGAGGATTCCTAGGAGGTTGAAAGTGGAATAATCGCGCTATAAGAGTGTCATGCGGAAAGGACCTGCGTGTGACTCTGGATTGTTCATTTCTTACTGTGTGCTTGCTGAGGCAAATGTGTAGCTGTATGTGGGGCTTTTATTTGCCATCAGAAAGTTATTTTTCCATTTCTTCTTCTCAGGAAAAAAGAACTTCTCAATAGCTAGTATCAATGGCAACTTGTCAAGATGGTTATATATAACCTCTACTGTAAGAGGTGCCTTTCAGTATGGAAGTTGCTGGAGAACTTGTGTAGAAGATTGCTCAGGTTCCCATGTTTGGCTTGTGGGCTTTCAATAAGCATCTGGCTGATAAATGAGGGCATGGAGTGCTAGTGTTACCCTGTGTACTGGGGGTCCCGGGAGGGACACCAAAATGTGCTCAACTAAAGGTGCGGAAAATTAGCTCAGAGCACTGCTTAGCGTTACGAGAGGCAGGGTAACGTAGCGAGGTCTTGAACCCTATGTCTACGGGGTTGGGTAGAGTCAAGGAGCACACAGAAGTTGAAACAATAAATGATGTTTTATTAAACACAAGCAAAACAGTGTATGCGACACACTCACACAATATAACTGAAGAAAATAAAGGTTGGAGTGGTATAGAGGGATTTTTAGAAGGGTTGCTGGTTTGGGTGATACTTCACCTGTCCTGAAGCCCAGAAAAATAGAGAGCGAGGCTGGGGTGCGATGTAGCTCAGCACGTGGAGCTGAGGAGAGGCTTGCCAAGCAAAGCGGCAGCAAGGCGGGATGAAACTCGGGAGCGATCCAAGGAAGGTCTCGGAATCAAGGGTTTTTATAAGGAGAATGTGACTGCAGGCTATGCCGTACTTGGGGGGAAACAATAGATTTGGAGTTGGAGACAAAGCCTCCGAAAGGTCAGAATCTGAATGATTGAGTTATCGCAGCCGTTCTCAATAGAGTAGCCAGTATGCAAACACAGAGTACTTGGGTATTGCATAGTTTACCCATCAAGCTGCCGTCGCGGGGCAGAGGCTCTTTTGTAAGTTGCGTGCATACCCAATTAGAGTACTTGCCTGGAGGTCTCCTAAAGCAGCGAGTCAGCTATTCCTGGTCTGCCTGTATTGTTGTTTGAATATTACGGCAATTAATGGCCGAGCTTGTTTACATGCTTGTCCGGTGGCCTCGCAAGCATGTGGAAGGGAATAGAGAAGTGCAGCCGAATTGTGATATCAAAAGGATATCTTTTAATATCCTCAAAGTTCGGACTAGCCAGGGCAGCAACACTAGGCTAAAGATCTTAGGGCTGGAATGGTGCAGTGAGGTAAAAAACAGGCCACTGTATCTTTCAGTTGTGTGGAAGAGGGCATTTCAGCAGATATTGCTTGCATAGAGCCAGTGTTGCGTAGTCGTTTCAGTGTTGGAGTAGGATTCCAGAAGACCACAGTTCAAATCACTACTCAACCACAGAAATCCACTGAGGGGTGACCTTAGGCAAGTCACATTCTCTCAGCCTGAGAGGAAGACAATGGCAAACCCCCTTTGAACAAATTTGCCAAGAGAATCCCATAATAGAGGCCATTTCCGCACTAGATTGTTATAGTGCTATTATTCCACTTTCAACATCCTATGGAATCCTGGGGTTTGCAGTTTAGGGAGGAGCCTTTGAGGCCTCTCCCTAAACTGCCAAGCCCAGGATTCCATAGGATATTGAAAGTGGAATAATAGCACTATAACAGTCTAGTGCGGAAATGGCCAGAGTTGCCTTAGGGTTGCTGTAAGTCAGGAACAACTTGGAAGGCACACAACAACAACAAATTGCTTGCATGAAAAGTAACTGTACTCCTGCTGAAATCTCTCTTCCATGCAGCTATTAATAGCACAGTTTCCCTGAACTCTTTTTTCATGTGGGCATTCTGCCCTGGGTTGATCCACAAAGGCTCTTCTCATGTTCTTTTACTGATTATTCTGCCTGTATTTGCTGAGTGCTGTTGGGGCCTCATGAAAGCCAGAATAAGTCTGCTATACTATGAAGTCCAAGCAAAGAGTAACTATTAGAATGTCCAGGAACCACTCTGCCTGCAGAGAAAATCATACAGCCCTCCAGATCCTGTTCAGTTGCAACTCCAGTATTCTTCACCATTGGTTATGCTGGCTAAGGCTGCTGAGACTTGCAGCCTAACATTATCTGGAGGGTTGCACTTTTATATTCCTGTGCCACTTCATCCTGATGTACTGTAACACCAGAAGATCAGAATTTGGGGATGTTCTTTTTTGGAGTCATCCTCAGAATCCATCTGCCAAAAAGTAACTTCTCCAAGCTCTGGTCCTATGTCAATGCCAGCAGGCAACACACCAACCCAATGAAAGAAGGTGTGACATTAAACTTGCTGAGCCGTCACTGTGCTTCATTCCCCATATTTGCTTACCAACAGCAGCTCATAAATTTGAAGCATTTGGTTTACCGACATCTCAAATATTACTCTGGTTAGATTTTACAATGTGGCCAATACCTTTTAAGAGCTATAACTACAATTACCAGTGTAAAATTGTGAGATTTAGGACAGGTGGGAATGAAAAGTATGGGAAATTGTCTCCCTTGGGAGAAGTAATCATTCAAGTTTGTTACTATGCACTGAGAAACATTTCATAAAGTTTGTTGTAAAGGTGCCACAGTGAAAAAGCAAACAGTAGTGTGGTTTATTACAGTTAAATCATATATTGGCTGCCATTTACTACAAATAAGTGACTTATATTTTAAAGGGAGACATATGGAAATAAGTAGGGGCTTTCAGTCACTGCAAGAACATACCTGAGCAGTAGGATACTGATATGTTCGTTGTTTGCCTTCAGGTCATTTCTGACTTACGCCAACCCCAAGGCAAACCTATCATGGGGTTTCCTTGGCAAGATTTGTTCAAAGGGGGTTTGCCTCTGCCTTCCTCTGGGTCTGAGAGATTTGCCCAAGCTCACCCAATGGGTTTCCACGGCTGAGCTTACAAGTATACCTACATATACTGAGCATACCTACTTATAAGTAGAGAACAACTTCCAAAGGCAGTACCTGCTGAAAGTAAAGAAAATTGCATTGGAAATATCCTATTACACGAAGTAAAAAACCTCCCATTTGAAGGTATGTTGTGTTTATTATAACGTTTAGTACTTGTGTCCTCATTTGCCATCTCTCTCATTCAGAGAAAACAAATGTACTTCATACATTGCACTCTGGATAAAAGAGGGACAGAGTGGGGTGCTATGACAGCTGCACAAGTGTGAGATCACAGCTTCTTGCTGGCTAGGGGATTCTATTCTGCACTGGCTTCCCTCCAGTTCTTGAAGTTTGTATATGCTTATTGGAGGTCATGAGATACTGCTTTTCTGACAAGCAGAAGAGGGTGGAAACTCTGAACAAAACACAAGCTTTTCAACCAATTTTCAATTGGAAGAAAGCCAGTTGTTTGATGTTGCCTGTTTTGCTCCATCACCTCTGTTAATTGGGGCATAAGAAGTTTTCTATTGGCCCTTGCTACACTCTGCAAAAAAAAGCAGGCAAAAGCAGATGCAAAATCCCTAAATATGATGGAAAGAAAGAGAAAAATATTATTTAAAAAAATCTTCTAGTATTGCAGTTTAAAAATTATATTCAAGTGTGAAGGGACAATCCCCATTCATTTTAATTGGCCCTACATCTTATTAAAAGTAACTGTCATTTTGGTATTGACCTACCTTGGTCGTGATTATGCATCAGAAGACTTTGCTACAATAGTTTACCATCCAACTCTCTTCTTCCCAACAAAAATTTTTTTTCATTTGTAACCCCCCAAACAAACCTAGCTATTTCCTGAGTAGTAGAGATCAGGGGCAGCAGCAAACAAGTGTCCAGCTGTTTTCCCATATCTTCCAACTATCCTGATATGGCAGGAGACATCCCACCTTTTCAGATGCTTTTAAAATGTCCCGGTTTCTCTCTCCTCTTCCCACTTTCCCCGTTTTTTCCTCAGCTTACTTCAGTTGTCATAAACAGAGTTCAAAGTATTGTGCTGTGCCATTGTGTGTGCAGATGTGCATGTGCATTTGGGTGTGAATTCAGTTGTGCAATTGAGTACATGTTCAGCAGTTCAATGCTGCCATTCAGCGCAAGGGCTGCACTGCATAATCAACACATCATTCCACTTTTCCACTCAGTAAGAAAGCCATACTGGCAGGGGGATTCTGGAAGCTAAAGTCCATAGAAAGATAACTTTTCCCATAACTTGTGTGGCTTTCATGACATCAGGAAGCCAAATTTGAAATTTATGTAACTGAGAAAAGTGCAAAGAAAAGTTTGCAGCTGGGGTGCTCTTAAAATGCTCTCATGATTTTGGAGCGATCAGACATGCACCCGTATCTTTTCTTCTGCTGTACATAGCAACTCAACCTGCTAGGACTCCAGAAACGCTGGTTTAAGGCTACTTTTGAGATGAAGTCAAAGCAATGAGACATTTTAACTTGCTAAGGGACATAAACAGAGAAACCTCAACAGAGCTTACTTAATTTCAGTGAAATGCATAGCACTTTATAATTCATGTCAACATATGCATTATTTATCATCTGAGGTTCCCCTGCAGTAAAACTTTGGAAAAGTAAAAAGAAAAAAAATTCACAACTGAGTCAAGGAGCTGAGGATTAAGGGGACTGCAAGAGGTGATGAGCAAACCAAGATGCCCAATTTTTCTTCTCCTATATACCCATACTCTAATGGATAAGCCACTATTTATTATTTAGATAACATCTATGAAGAGAACTCCACTGGAAACAGAGTTTGAGAAAGCTGCTTTTGGGACTCTACCTTTCAGAAATCTTCAGCCTTTACAGCTACTGGTCATGCCGGCTGGAGACTTCTGTGAGTTGTCTTTCAAATAACCAACTTTTCCCAGCTCAGGAGGCAGTGTAGAATGGAACACATGGCCAATAGGGGGAGAAACTATGGGACTTCCAGCATTACCAGTGCAAATTAAGAGACCCCTCAAGATAAGGCCAGCAGAGACCAAGGTTCAAGCCATGGAAACCCACTGGGTAACCTTGGGTGCATCACACAGTCTCCGCCACAGAAAACCCCGTGATAGGTTCATTTTAGGGTCACCATAACTCAGATATGACTTGAACACACACAATAACAACAAGAAGAAGATGAGGAAAGGAGGAGGGACAAGAGGAAAAGCAGAAAAGGCTGGAATAAGATGAGCAAAGAAACTACTACCAAGGAGGCTACGTAGACACACCCAGAACAGACTGGAAATACCTATTCAGAATGGAATACGGAGATGATCACAGAGCACAACAACTATCTGAGGACTAAAATCTATTGTGACTTTCTAGGGCCCCATTAATACTACATGCAAAATCAGTCGTGTAGGGATGGGGGCGGGGAGCGGTTCGCCCCAGGTGGCAATGTTTTTGGGGTGTCCCAGTCCGCAGCCATGCGCCTGCGTGCCCTGGCCAAGCCCCCACAACCGCAGCCACGCTCCCACACACAGTGGCCACGCTCCTCATGCCGTAGCCCCGCCCCCCCACCCGCTCTCCACATGCTCCAAGCTCCGCCACTGTGCAAAATATCTGTTCAGTTCCCTTTTTAGCTCTCATATATTCTTTGAAATCCATAAATAGGACTGAAGAGGTTTGGAGTTCCTTATGAAACCTGCTCTCTCAAGAACCACTAATACCAGAGTTCCATGTGCACAGGCTGAAAGAAGAAATGCTTGCGGGACAGATAAAACACCACAATAGTCTGGAAAAGTGACTATGACAGAGCTGTTGGCAGGATTTAAAGGCAAAATCAAAACAAAAAGGGAGACAGCTAGAGCAATATATATTGCTCCCAATACACTTCAAGATGGATTTATTGCTTGCTTCTATTTTCCTTCAAACACTCCATGGGACTACCTCATTTCTGGCCCAGCTAAGAAGATAATCACAAGTAGCTCTTAAGGAAGCATTAGAAGTAAGTGAAGGAGTTTTCCTGTATTACAGAGACATGTCTGGAAATGTAGTGAGAACATGATGATTATTGCAGTGGTCTTGTCTTGGGTTTATGTAGCTGTTTTGTAACTTTCTCCTTGTTTGTTTGTTTGTTTAGTATTCTTCCATGAGACCCAAGGTAGCTGTCATAAATCACTCTTTGTTGAATTTCAAAGAAATAGTTGTGTTAGTCTCTTGCAGCATAAAAGGAGGAAGGGGAGGGGGAAGAAAAACTAACAGGATTTCAACAACTTTCATTCCACCATCAACCTGAGCCTGAAACAATCCACACAACAAATTTACTTTCTTAAAACAACTGTGCAGTTGCACAATTGACTTCTAAGCACTACACTCCATCAAAAACCCACTGACTGCTGCACATACTTACATGCCTCCTGTTTCTACCCTGAACACGTGATCAAATCCAAGCCCTCCAATACAACTGCATCTGCTCAGACCCACAAGGAAGAGACTCAAAATTCTTGGATTTACAACAGCCATTTCTCAAATGACAGTATCCATCTAAGGAGGTCAAGAAACAAATTGATACGGCAAGATTAATACCCAGGAACAATTTACTAAAGGCACAAATGACAGCATACTCCTAGTGGTCACCTACAGTCCTCAGCTGTAACCACACAATCGCATGAGTTACCACCACTTTTGGAGAATAACACAGCCCTCTCACAAGGTCTGGGAGTCAGGTGTTTATTGACCTATAGACTGCCTCCAAATCTTAAACAACTACCCACAACAGGATACATAACATGAATGGTAATACAGGGACAAGACCCTGCTGCAAGCCTAGATGCCAACTCAATCTCCACATCTACTTTGGGAGCAATATTACATGAACCAATAACATGACTCACAACATCAGAGGTACATTTACTTGCTCTCCTCCAATGTGATATATGCCATCCTATGACAGCAATGCCGCTCTACACTTGACATTGGACAAACAGGGTAGTCTGTTACAAAAGAGGATTAATGGACCCAAATCTGACATTAGAAATGGCAATATCCAAAAAACATTTGCAGAACATTTCAACCTTCCTGGACACAAAGGAAGTGATTTAAAGATTGCAGTACTTGCACAAGGAAAGAAGACTAGAAAGAGGGGCTGGCTGGCCCCTCCTGAAACTGCAAACCCCAGGATTCTGTAGGATGTTGAAAGTGGAATCATAGCGCTATAACTATCTACTGCAGAAATGGCCTCGGTCATGGAAACCCACTGGGTGATCTTGGGCTCATCACACACTCTCAGCCCCCAGAAAACCCCATGATAGGTTCACCATAGGGTCACCATAAATTGGAAACAACTTGACAGCACACAACAACAGAAGCCTATTCCCTATTCTTTCCATGTTATTTCCATGATGCCAAAGTTTCTGTTAAACACATAAAGCCCAGGAACCTATCTACTTCATTGACTGAGGTATGTGTGTATTTATAAATGTTTGCACTTTCATGATCCCTTACAATTAAAAAATAATAACAACATTGACAGGGTAGTACCTGTCAGAGTGTTGGACTCAATGGCCCTTGTGGTCTCTTACAATTCTGTGATTCCATGAGTCTACCTTAACTAAAATCAACCAAAATTCTAGAAATAGTGAGCAAAGTTTGAAGGACTCTTCCTTAGCCTGGATGGTGCATTAAATGAAAAAAAGAAATGGAGGGGGAAATATTTTTGAGAACTGATAGAAAAGCTTCAATGTTATTATTTCAGAAATATTAGAACATTATAATTGACCTTTACCATTCTTTTTCGGGGATATTTTTCTTTTTTGGCTCTTGCAAGGAAGAATAATTTTGTTTAACTTACCAAACAGCAATAACTCTAGAATTAAAACTGAGCTCCTATTGCACTTTGATATACTGAACTGGTGAACAGTATATGGTAAATAGAAAAGGGACACAAATGGCTGAGATTATACATTTCTTCAGTGTAACATAAATATCCACTGGTGCAATTATGTTATGCAGTCCCTCATGCTGAATACCAACATAGTACAACTTATGTTAATCAATGGTCAATGCGCAGAACCGAAAATCCATTGCACCATTTCACTGCATAAAGGCAATGCTCATTTACGTACTCATCTGTGTATTTTCATGTGCTACTCCATTTGCAACAGTCCCACATACACAACTTCCCTTAAGCTGCCATCATCTGGTTACAACCATTGTGCACTGTGCAAAAAAATCACTGTGCATGTATAGCACAACTTAGACCAGGATGCAGCCCAATGTCAGAGAGCAGGCAGGCATTGCTAGGTGTCCATAGGCCCCAAAGAACAAGCAAACAAAGAATATTGGCTGGCAATTCAACAAAGCTTAAGAAACATTACTCTGAGGGATTGTAGTACATTGATATTATCAAAATACTCAAGTCAATTGAAAAGTTTTCTCATTAATCAAAGGCTAAAAAATCGTTTCTGTGCTTTAATGAAAGATAAGCAACAAGACTGTTGTCTTGACCATTCTTGTCTTGACCTTGGACTGTGGTGCCCACAAATCACTTCTAAATGTTCTTTTCTTGATGTGCAACTGAATGATTAGGCTTATTTATTTGTTTGTTTGTTTATCTCCTGTCTTCCTTCCTAAAAACTCAAGACCATGTAAACAATCCATCCTCACATTTTATCTTAATAACAAGCCTATCAAGTCAGTTAGGCTGAGAGTAAAATGACTACCTCAAGCCACCCAGTGAATTTCATGACTGAGCTACAATTTGAACTGGGGTTTCTCCAGTCCACCATAACCTACCACTACACTGCAATCACTTTCTTGCTGCCATGTCTTATGAACAGTTGGGCTTGTTTTTAACCATTTCCATGTGTGTGCTAGAATCAAAGCATTAGGATCCTTTTTTAAGAAATGAAAGAATGTTCTTTGCTTTAGGAATCATCAATGTTATTTTAATTAGAATCAGTATGGGACTTAATGATGAAGCCACACGCTTGTAAAATATGGCTGGCATCCTGTTAGGCAGTTACAATGCCACAAGCTAGGCATATAACACGGTAACTGTTTGGTTTTCACATTAATGATGATGAAATGCAAATAAACCCCAAACACATCTTAAAATCCAGGCAACCATGCTGAGTGAAGGAGTTCTGTAGAGTTGGCAAAGAGAGTCCTGAACTATAGCATGTCCAGCCCCTTCCACCAGGTTGACATGTCCATCCCCCTGATGCAGTATGGAGTTGCAACAGAACCCATGGGGTCTGTGCTTTTCTTGTTCCATCTTGGCTCACTGGTCGAAGGGGCCTGGCTGCATCATCTTTTGGTGCTCTGCTTGCCAGCACTGCAGAACTCCTTTTCTTGTTACGGCCTCCTGGATTTTAAGGTGGGTTTTGAGAGGTGACTTAGGAGACCGAGCATAGTCATGACATCATAACTAAAATTCCAGTAAAGGCTCTAAACCCATGTATCTCAGTAATGAATAACTGTGGCTGACATCCTGTTAGTAATACACCCAGATATAAATCCAACTTATGACTGCACATTTTTAGGTCATTGCAGTGGTCAGAATTTTCTACCTCTCTCATGCAAAGACCAAAATCCCCTGAAAACGCACCAGTGTTACGATACCACCCCTGGACAGTGGAGACTGAGGGATTGTGGGGATGTGTCTGGCTTTGTGACTTATTAGCAAGAGGGGATCTCTGGGTGACCTGGAAGATGACATCATTATTGTGCATCTGCCTACAGTTACATATCCAGATGTTTTTCAGCCCCTGTTCTTCACCAGACACTATACAGCTTCTGAGAGAGGTGTCCCATGAGAGGAAGATGAGTGTCCTGCGAGAGGAAAGAGAGGAGAGACATATTGTAGTTCTATCAAAGTGAAAATTTTACAATATGTCTCCCAATGCAAGATCTTAGGCACCAATTGTGCATTAAAATCAATTATGCATTATTGCCAGTTGTGGTTTCCATGACAGTAGAATGGTGAATCCACCTGGGTTTTAGCCTGAAATTTGCAGGGTACTGAATCTTATTCTCAAAATACTTTTAGCACCTTGGATAGCACCTTGCCTCCTACTTCTTCCACTGCACTCTACACAAAGATGTCATTTTTCTCTAGCCACTACAGGAAATGTGACAGGCAGCTACCAACACTTCCTGGAATGGCTAACAAAGCAGTCTGATATAAATCTAACAGACTGTAGTGAATTGTTACAAGGAGATAGCAACTCGTATTATGAGAAAGACCTCCCCATTTCCCTCTCAAAAGTGAAGATGGAAGTTATCTTCTTAACTAACAGCAAAAGAAAGTAGAAATACTGAAGTATCTTGGATTAACTTAAGCACACGCAGTTCACACTGCTATGGAGACCAACCACTAGAAGTACACTACAGAAAGCCAAGCATTACCAAGCAACACACAGGACAGAGAAGCCATTGGGAAGCTTCTGTATGAAAGCAAAGTGTCAAGACCGGATATACCAGCAGCCGTTAGGATTTTGTGCAGAGGATCCAGTCACCAACTAAGTGTTATTAGATTGCAGTAAAGAGGCTAACCAAATACCTGAAGTGAGCTGCATGCCTGAAACTTCAGCTGCAAACAACAAGCACCCTAAACTAACAGGATAGATAGATGCAGGCAGATTGGGCCAATGGTGTCATTGACCAGAAATCTACAAATGGATGCCTACCCATGTTACTAATTTATTTGTTTGTTTGTTTGTTTGTTTGTTTGCTGCATTTATGTGCTGCCTTTCTCCCAGAGTGGCACCTAGGATGGCTTCCAAAACTGTTAAAAGTAGTTTACAAACAATGTAAAACTATTAAGACTAACCATACAAAACAGAACAAAATCATTATAAAAACTACAGAAGTTAAACTCTAAAATAAAACTTCCTAATAAAATAAAAAGCTCTCCTTTTCACACTGGACAAGCTGCTTGAACAGAAATGTTTTTGGTTGCCAGCAAAAGAAGAGCAGGAAGAGGCCCAGCCTAGCCTCCCATGGAAGAGGGTGGGAGCAGCCACTAAGAAGGCTCCCTCATATGTCCCCACCAAGCAAGACTGGGATGGTAGCAGGACTGAGAGAAAGCCCTCCACCACAGATCTTAAAACTCTGACAGTTTCATATAGAGAGACATGGTCTTTCAAATAGTCTGGACCTAAGCAACATAGGGCTTTATAGGTCATGACCAGCACTTTCAATTGTGCCCAGAAATAAGCCAGTAGCCAGTGAAGCTGTTTTAACAAAGGAGTTATATGCTCCCTATAACTAGCTCCACTCAGCATTCTGGCTGCCACATTTTGAACCTGCTGACGTTACCAAACAGTTTCCAAAGGCAACTCCATGTAGAGTACATTATAGTAGTCCAACCAAGATGTAACCAGGGTATGTGTAACTGTAGCCAGATCTGATGTCTCAAGGAGCTGGTGCAGCTGGCACACAAATTTTAGCTGTGGAAATACACTTCTGGCCACTGCTGAAACCTGGGCATCCAAGCTCAGATCTGAATCCAGTAGAACACTCAAGCTGTGAGCCTGAGATTTCAGGGCGAAGTGTACTCCCATCCAGCATAAGCAAAATCCCTGTTCCCTGATTTGCCTTTCGACCAACTAGGAGCACCTCTGTCTTGTCTGGATTAAGCCTCAATTTGTTTGCCCTCATCCAGTCCATTACTGACAACAGACATTGGATACCAAGATAGCTTCCTTGGAGTGAGATGGAAAGGAGAGGTTGATTTGGGTGTCACTGAACCCCAAAATTCTGGATGACCTCCCCCAGCAGTTTCATGTAGATATTAAACAGCATGAGGGACAAAACCGAACCATAAGGAACCCCACAGTAGTCCCCCAATGCCACCTTCTGAGTTCGTCCCACCAGGAACAACTTGAACCGCTGCAGAACAGTGTCCCCAAGTCCTACCCCACAGACTCCATCTAGAAAGATACCATGATTGATGGTACCCAAAGCCAAAGACAGGTCCAGCAGAACCAACAGAGACACACTTCCTCTGTCCTATGTAGGTTCCTCTACCCCTGTGTAGGTTCTCTACCAATGTGACCAAGGCTTTCCCCATCCCATATCCAGGCCTGAATTGAGACTGAAATGGATCTAGGTAATCCATTTCATCCAGAAACTTGTGGAGCTGGGAGGCTACCACATACTCCAGAACCTGGCACCAAAAAAGAATATTAGAGACTGGCTGATAATTATTCAGAATGATAAGCTCCAGGGAGGCTTTGTTTTTTTAAATGATGGCCTCACCACGACCTCTTTTAAGAAGCTTCTCTTGCTGCAGTGAGGCATTCAGCACTTCCCTAACCCACTCAGCCAGTCCGTCTCTAGCTGCTTTCAGAAGCCAGGAAGGGCAAGGGGCAAGTAAACATGTGGTGGCTGTCACTTATCCAACGATCCTGTCCACCTCCTCAGGCTGCACAAATTGAAAAGTATCCTATTAGACGTTTTAACAGAAGATCCAATGTCAATAGAGATATATGAAGATAATCAAGGATGTATACAAATCTCTCAGACAGAGAAGATCAGTACTCAGCTTAAACATGTTGAAACAAAGTATCATTTTAGGAAAGATACACATGAACAAAGGTTTATTAAACAGGAATATTGTCCAACAGAAGACATGATTGCTGATGTCCTTACCAAGCCATTGCCCAGGGACTGCTATGAAGCTCTGTGAGAGAAGATAGATCTTGTGGACTCACGCACGTGTTGTTGGAGAAGATGTGTTAGAAGTGCAGCAATGCTTAATTCATTTGAGAACAAAGAAACGTGGTGACCTCCCAGAGTACCAACTTAATGATTCCCAAACATGGGGAAAAATTTCTAGATATGGCTTTGGGAAATGGAACCTGAATTAGCAAGAACACATCTCCTGGGTGTTTCAAAGGAACAGAGGCCAATGAAAATAGAGCACATCCCAACTTGGGAGACTAACTATCTTGAGGTTCATTGTCTCTTACTGCAGAGATGTACAGGTATGTTCAGACTGAGAAAACTGCTAAATCAACAACAGAATATCTTGAAAAGATGCAGAAGAAATCAGAATTAAGTTTTGTTTTTCCTATTCCGTACACACGATCCTTGATACTTTCATCTAGTTCTCTGAAATATGGTCTGCATTCACACATATACAAGCTTGCCTCACTGTCCAAATTCCAGACACAAAACTTGGAGACTGCTCCATATAAATAACTTATTTTATTTCCCCATATAGAAAAATCTTTAGTCTTTACAAGCAAATATTCAACACACATTTTTCTTGCAATGTTTAAATGTTCTTATTATTTCACAATGGGTGCAAAGGTCTGACCATAACCCTCTCCAAACTCTTGTGAGTATCTGATGGCAACTAGTCTGGCTTTGCATCTCTTAATTTCTCTTCCTGCATTATGTTTGATCTTAAAGATCTACTTATATCCCACAATATTCTTTCTTTGTGGAAGTTTTCTAAGTGTCCAAGTTTTGTTCTTGTGTAGAGACTCAGTTTCTTCTTCCGTAGCTTTTCTCTATTTATCTCTTTTGTTTGCTGGCATCTTATATAATTCAGCCCATGTGGATGATTTTGGTACTTCTTCAAATCTTACAAGTTAGGAATGATGTCTGGGTTGTTTTCCTTCATTAGGTCTGTCTAAACATCTGAGTTGCACCTCTGCATCCCCTTCTTGTAGGTTAGGTGCCTTGACTATCTAACTGGCAAGCTTCAGTGTTACATTGGGTTCTTCTTGTTCATCTGGAGCTGGAATAGATATTTTGCCATGCAGAACTTCTTTGTCCCTGGGCTTTCACTCTCATCAAAGTACACTGCTCTGGCTATGATAATCTTTTCATTATTTGAGCATAGGATTCTGTAGCCTTAATATTCTATACATCCTATTCTGTAGCCTTTAACATACCCACTTCTGTTTTATTGTCAGTTTTGGTTCTTTTCCCTTTTGGGATGGATGCATGAGCCTTGGGCCTGAACACTCTTAGGTATCCCTCCCACACTTGTGTCAGCTCGGCACTCTGGGAAGTCGCCGTGCCTCTTTGTTTTACCTTTGATCTACCTTAATCCATTGAGAGATCTCTTCAAAATAAAAGTCGGGGCCCATAACCTGATAGAAAATGCATCCAGTGGTTAGAGATCCTCATTAAGGAGCAAGGACACCACTTGATTGGAGAAACAAACTAAAAGCTTTATGATAGGAACTCCATTCTAAAACAGGAAAGTTACTGATCTAGCTTCATTCCAGGGAAGAGCTGAGAGAAGACTGGCAGTGGGAGAAGAGGTGGGAAAAAAATCTCTGAGTATCAGTTTATATCACAATTAGATTAGGATACACTGGGTCACTCAAACTATCGAGCCCTATTGCTACTGCATTCTTGACTCTTCAGTACTAAGCATTGTTGCACTTCTGACAAAAAGAAGTCTCTGTACCTGAACTGCCCTGGAGCAGCTCACCGCTTGTATTGTTCTTTTGAATACATTCCTTGGCTCCACAGGGTGCTTCATCACAAAGAGTTTAGTTTATGTTAATTAGTTTAACTCTGTTTAATTTAGAGTATTTATATGTGACTGACCCCTTTGAAAATCTCAAAATTGGCTGAAGCTCTAGGCACACAAGAGTATTTGTGAGCAACTGTTTTGTATAACAAAGCTCCCAACAGAAAGGTTTGCTTTAGCTGTTTACTGTTTATTCAGATGAGCTAATTCGCATAAATTTACAAGTTCACTTTGCATCAAATACAATTTTTGCTTGTGGAAAAGGGCTCTTTTAAAACAATAAGGTACACTCATTCCGAGGACACTTACTCAGATTTCTTGTAACATATCCTGGGCAATTCTCCTTGAGAAACAAAATAAAGCCCCCTGGTTTGGGCCTGTACTCTCAGAGCAGCTGTAGATCCTAAATGGGTGACTTCTTTTCCAATCTATTAGCCAAATGGAGTCTTTTTCTCAAGAGACCCAACTGGTACTTTACTGAAAGAATTCCATCTTCTTGAAGCCATTAAGAGTCACTGCAAACAATATTGGTAACAGCGAATTCCCTCTAGGCATACACTACAATAGCATTGCACTCACAAACATTCACGCCTGGATGTTCTGTAATGCCTCTGTTACAAAGCAGCATCTGTTTCAATCTCTCGTACATGCAAATCTGCACATGTTCTGTTCCTCCTCCTCTATAACTATTTTCTGTCACCTCTCCACATACATAGATACGCCCCACACACACACACATACACACACACTTATTCAATGAGACTCTCATGACTGCTCCCTCACTGGTAGCCATCTGTTGGGTCTGAATTTTCTGCATCAAGAAAGGGTAACTTTGTATGTTTCTAGATACAACATAGATATCTGCCTGGCAGTGTTCATGCAGAACACCCTATGATATCAAGACCACAATTAATATTTTTCCCCTCTTCAAATGTTGGTCGCAGTCCCATCAAAGCTATCAGCGGGATATTTAAATTGGACTGAACTGGTACATGCCTAACACTCTGCCTCTGAAATCAATTGGATTTAGAAGTAACTATGTTTGGCCAGATAATGTTCTTCCTTTATAGAGCTTTGCATAGTTTGGCTTAATTTCTTGGAATTTCTTACGTAAAATCCATCAAGCAGAGTACATTCACTTCTGTAACCGGGCATTTTAAATTATTAGAATTTGCAGGTGTTCAGCACTATTCTAAGACATCATTTATTTGTTCATTTGGGGACTATCTACACATTGCAAAAATTGCCATCACCAGAAACTAGAGCACTTCCAGAGTGTCACTGTCTATATTAGATCAATGGAGCACAATACTGTGAAGCGACAAACATGCAGAAAATGTATCTTGAACTCACAAGATTTAATTCTTGGTAGGGATTTAAGCAAAGCAATCCTACTGCATAGCAATTTCACCAGGAAGAGAAAGATACCACTGCTGTGTTGACACAACATCCACTACATGCTACAGAGCAGGAACAGGAGAGAAAAATACAGCAGAGCAACAATGAGAGGCACACACCAAAGTCAGTTGTAAAACTATTAGTGCCAACCAGTCATAAGGGTGCTGATGCCATAGAAATGATGGATTGACATTGTGATGATGTGATCCCCATACTAGCCATAAAGTTATCCACTTATGGTTTCAGAACTGTACATGTCTATAAATTAAACAGACCTTAATATGTTTATACTGATTCATGTTGAAATTCCAACTTAAGTCAATTACTTTAGTTAAAAAATAAATATAATTAAATTGTCCCTTTTCATCAAAGTTCCAACTTAATTGAGAATGCAACTTTTTTAAATAGTTCTTTTCTATCACTGATCCTATGTACCTGAACCAGAGGTTGACATGTTAACATCACCAGAAAAATGAAAATCAAAGACTTACGTCCCTAGGTTTGCAGAACTGATCTTAGACTTTCCACTTAATTTTAAATCTTTTCTGGCTGTGTTAAAGTGACAAAGACATATTTTCTGATTCTTCAGCGAGCAATATAAATACATCAGTTTACAAGTGCGCTGCTTCATCCATCAAGGTTGCATGGGACAAGTTGTGTTTAATAGGTAAGCACAGCATGGCAGAAAGTGATAAAAATGACAAATACTTCCAACTCCAGCTATGCTAATTCTCTGCAATGTACTGTAAGTGCTTATGCTTGCTATTAAGTTCATGCTTCTCTAAAGAAAATTCTGGCCACATGGCTAACATGTAGTTTAATAAAACAGCATGAAGAGACCTCAAATCAAAGCAACATGTGTTTGTGTGACTTATAAGACCAAACTGAACTCCTTAAAAGTAAACCAAGCCATGCAAAAATCTTGTATATATCAGAGAGGGTTTAAAGCCTCCTACATTTCTTCAGCTTCCCATAATAGAAAATCTGTCTGAAAACTGTGGTGATCCCTCCAGTACCAAATGAAAAATTCCAATGACAAATGGACACTAGCAAAGCTGCAATATCCTATAAAATTTCTTGCTTTCCATGGAACTTTTCAGATTCTGTCTTTAATATACACATGTGCCAGTCAATGGCCCTTTCCGCAGCTTACCTTTTTTAGGTGCTGGGTTGCGGGGATCATGCGAGCAACCTCCAGGGAGAGGATCTCGCATCCCTGCTGCTTCAGCTCCGCACGAGCTGCCTGCTCCCGAGTAGGTAGTGCGAGAGCCCTGCCTCTTCCTTCCGCAGCACAGCCTGGGAATTTCCCAGGCTGCGCTGGGGCAGGAAGCATGACCACAGTGACTCTGGAGGCTCCGCACGCACGGCAAGTGCACACGGGGCCCTGGAGCAATGCGCGATCGTGCACCATTTTTGGCTGAAAACCAAAAATGAAAAAGTACGCAAGCAGCATCTGCCCTACGCTGGAGTGTCGCGCGATTGTGAGTGCGGCATGCAGATCTCACCTCACAATCGCACAATGCTCCAGGTGCCCTTCTGCATGGCAAATGCCATGTGAAAAGGGCCAACGAAGCAATCTCAAAACTAAGGGCTTTTCCGCACTAAACTGTTACTGTGCTATTATTCCACTTTCAACATCCTGTGGAATCATAGAATCATAAAATCATAGAGTTGGAAGAGACCCCAGGGGCCATTGAGTCCAACTCCCTGCTATGCAGGAACACCCATCAAAGCATTCCCAACAGATGGCCATCCAGCCTCTGCTTAAAAACCTCCAAAGAAGGAGACTCAACCACACTCCGAGGCAGCATATTCCACTGCCGGACAGCCCTGACCATCAGGAAGTTCTTCCTGAGGTTCAAGTGGAATCTCCTTTCCTGCAGCTTGAATCTGTTGCTCCTTGTCCTAGTCTCTGGAGCGGTAGAGAACAAGTCTGCTCCCTCCTCAACATGACATCCCTTCAAATATTTAAACATGGCTATCATCTCCCCTCTTCACCTTCTCTTCTGCAGACTAAACATACCCAGCTCCCTAAGCCGTTCTTCATAGGGCATGGCTTCCAGATCCTTCACCATTTTGGTCACCCTCCTCTGGACACGTTCCAGCTTGTCAACATCCTTCTTGAATTGAGGTGCCCAGAACTGGACACAGTATTCCAAATGAGGCCTAACCAATGCAGAATAGAGTGGTACCATTACCTCCCTCAATCTAGACACCATATTCCTATTGATGCAACCAAGAATCGCATTGGCTTTCTTGGCTGCCGTGTCACACTGCTGACTCATATTCAGCTTGTGATCTACCAAGACTCCTAGATCCTTTTCACACGTACTGCTATCCAGCCACACGTCCTCCATCCTATACTTGTGACTTTCATTTTTTCTGCCCAAGTGCAGGACCCTACATTTCTCTCTGTTGAAATTCATTTTGTTAGCTTTGGCCCAGCTCTCCAATCTGTCAAGGTCGTATTGAAATTTGATGCTATCCTCTGGTGTATTAGCAACCCCTCCCAGTTTGGTATTATCTGCAAATTCTAGGATTTGTAGTTTACTGAGGCCAAAGAGCTCTCCAGCTGAGAATTCTAAATGCCCCTCCCTAAACTTCAAACGCCAGGATTCCATAGGATGTTGAAAGTGGAATAATAGCACTATAACAGTGTAGTGCAGAAAGGCCCTAAGAAAACTCTTAAATAAATATTTAGCCACAAAAGTGGCATAAAAAATGCCAACTGTATCATATTGTGCCTATGTCTTTAAGAGAAATTTAATCAATCCACTTCCTGTCACCACCTAGAGCTTTTTTCTGCGTAGCTAAGAAAGCTGTGACGCTCCAGATGATTCTGTAATCCAGTTTCCATCAGTTGTCAACAGTGAGGCAAAATTAAAACTGAAGCCCAGCATCTGGAAATCCACAGATCTTCTACCCCCTCTTACTTTCTGCCTTTGCTGCCTCTTATCAAGTCATCCATATTTTAGAGAGCACTTTCCAGATAACACACTGGTATCCTCCAGGTGCTTGGGAGGACAATTTTCATCACGCTGACCATCAGCTATACTGACCAGGGTTGTTGGAATTATGATCCAAAATTTCTGGAGTATACCAGGCTAAGAAAGGCTGGTCTTGTTGCAGAGAACAAAAAATAAATTTAGTTGCCATTTAAAACATTTTATGTCCCTGTCTTGTGATTACATGCCTGTCCCTCGTAAAAGCCTTTGGAGAAGTCTGTAAACTTCCTAAATCCACAAGTGAACAAAGAAGACTCCTTGCACATCACGTCTACACAGGTGTTGAGCTACTGATGTTTCAGAAAGGCAGTGTTCAGTTCTGAAGGCCCCGAAAATTATATGTTTATCCTTTTTCTATAGGCAATTGTTCAAGGTGCTAACATTGCAGGACTTTGCTTCACGATGAAGGCCACACAACGAAATTACAACTGGGTGACTACTGCAAAAGTAAAAACCTCTATATAAAGAATATATAGCTGAAAATTATAGCTTGTTCAATATTTCACCTTTCTAATCGGTAGATTTAGCTTCTATAGAATAAAAACAAAGTGAAATGCATGTGATGTGTCTTTGCAGTAAGATAGCAGCAGCTGCTATTTTGGCTCCAAAAGACTGATGAAATTTACTGGCTTACTTCAAACATGCTGTTGGTTGCTATGGTATCCGAGCATGTCTGACACAACTGTTCAAAAGCAACAAAGGCTGGTAATTTGTCTCACAGGATAGGAAATGATTTCTATATAGTTGTACGGTTCTTGGTCTCTCTCTTGGTGGGTGTTGTGATAAAAGAAGAATCCTTGGAATAATGAATTGCACGAGGCCAGTTTTGAAAACAGAGCTTCTTGCTTCAAAGGCACACATCCCCTCTCATCTGCTGTCTTTACAAACGTTTGCCAGTGTATTCTCTTTTCATCTCCTTGCTTATTCAACCAGTGTGTTTGGGGTGCTTTTTTGAGCTTCCATCTGGATTCTTGTTACGTAGTTAGTCCGAACTAGATCAGACTCATTCCATCCATTGCTGAATGGCAAGTCAGCAAATAGATACATCCAGTTGATTCAGTGGCTCTCCTTCAGCCATGATGAGCAAAAGGATTTAGGTCTCTCTGTGGTGCAACCTGTCCCTTGATAGTGAGGTCAAAAGACAGCATTACACCAGTTCTCCAGCGACACTGCTGCCTTCCTGTTTTTTTCTCAGTGTATTTCCAGGTGCTACTTTTGACGTATAGAGTCCTTAAGGGAGCCCATTATTCTTTATGCGAAGTTGTATTATCTCAGGCTGACTTGTTGTTGTTGTCAGTTGAGATCCTACATAAGCCGCTCTCAACAGCGTCATATGGCCCCCAAGGGGGCCCTGCATATTTGAAGAGGGTCACAGACTGAAACTGTAAGAAGGGGAGCTCCAAGGGTTTATGGGGGTCCTGGTAAATGAACCGATGAAATACCCAAGCGGCAACCTTAATTGAAGTCAATAGTTTCCCTCCAATTTATAATATCTTTCCAACACACTGTTTGACGTTTCCTTGACAAAATCCAAGAACAGAATTGATTTTGTGACAAGAGCTGACCTCCGACTGTCATTGTCTAATACGGTGCCCGATACCATGAAACTTGTGGGAAAGCACCAAGCTCAAGGATCATTTTAGGTCTGATAGATGTTTAATCTCATACAATATTTTTTAAAAGTTTTGTCCAGTTTGTCAGAATGTTCAAGTTTTCTTAGTGTTCAATAATAAATGATTTTCTATCTATCTGTTCATGTTGTTTGACAGTGGGGCCTGGAACCTAAGAAGAGCTCCTGAGGAACCATGGCCAAAAAATAGCGGATAATGGCTGTCCCACATCACATTCTATGTTTCACGACATTATGAATCCATAGCTATGTTGCAGAAATGCAACAAAACCTTATTAGTGAATTGTGAAGATGTGCATGCCAATGTGCATTGGGCACTTTTGATCTCCATCAGGCACTTCTTTTGTGCTCAGGCAATTTGTATCTGGTGCCCGGATATGCATCAGTACCCACTTCACCTTGGCCCATGGTGCTGTTACCCAAAAAGGTGGGGGACCTTTAGGTTCATCAGCAGTACCAGTGTCTCCTTAGAAACTGAGGGAATTACAGCTCAGAGGAGGCCTGTGAGAAGGGGGTAACTGCAGGATCTTTTCACCTCAGTATACCAATATTAACTGTAGAGAGGACTCCAGTTAAAAGCTAAACAGAGTATTTTACTGGAAATCAGCAGACACACACACAAGAAATCAACCGGTCTCATGACCGTACAAGGCTATTGAAGGAAAAGGCAAGAAAAGTTGGACAGACAGAAATTTGGGGTGTAGAGGGTAAAATTTATCAATCCTGGAGCAGAGGATCAAAAAGGAGTGGCTCAAACAAGACTCTGAGGGCAGCATGGAGGAATGGTTATAGTGTGACATCAAAAGTACTAGCAAATTACCTGGGCTAGAGCTGGGGGTTTTATACCCTTTTTCCTATCCTGAAGGGGCAAGTGTTAGTGGCTTTCTGGCAGAGTAAACGAAAGGGGTCCAGAACAGATTGATTGTCTTACTTTGTGTGACAAAACACTGATGGGAGTTCTGACAGCCTCTTAATGTCTTGGTTGGGTAAAGTGAATGGGGGATCTCTGTAGGAAACGTGCACAGCAGAGATGCTTGGCTGCTATGCCTGGGCAGTTTCATTTACTGTTGTCTTTGTTACCTGTACTATTGAAAGCATTTTTGGAAACCCATTAACACTGGGTTTTCCCACCAAATCCTCTTGAACTTATGACCTGGCCATGCTGAGGTCATGCTGACCTAGCCCAGGCTTACAGCCAGTGTACTGCTTATTGTATGTTTCCCAGACATACGTGTCCAGTTTTTATATGAAAATGATATTTCTTGCCAATTTTGCTATCCTGAAGGATAGTGTGTGAAAGGGGTGGTGGACATCCATACACTATAATATCTTGGCAGCCCCCAGGGGAATATAGATGTTGCAAAACTGCTCAGTTCAATTTTGCACACACATAAGGCGATTTACAAAGTTATCAGTCCCAAGCAGAAGACCAGCCATCACCATCACCATCATCATCATCATCTCATCATCATCATCATCATCATCATCTCTGATTTTGTGTGCCAAAACCAAACCCAGGCACCAGCATATTTCCAAAGGTGTTAAACTGCATAAAAATGCCAAGGACATAAATTACTAGAGAAGTGTTTATATTGGTTACGTTCTCCTATTTTGCCTATTGATTTATCTGACTTTTTAATTCATGATCATGCTTTTCCCACTACAATGGCAATGTTTTATGCACATTATGTGATCTAGAATATGATTATTTTCATACGTATACATTTTGTTGTATTGTTTATTTTGTGCTTGTTGTTTTGTGCAGTGCCACCCAGCCAGAATCTTTTAGGAAGGCTGCACTTTGAAAAATGAAAAACAAATGAAGAAATTCTAGGAGTTCTCATCTTTATCTGAAATACTGAGGATTGAGGTTGGACTAATGCAAATTTTCTTCAGATAACATGAGTAAGGAGCACTTTATGTTCATTCAACTTCTCTTCACGTATGCCTTTACTAACTGAATAACCATATACTTCTGGGATTGACATCTTTCTGGGAGTAACACAATGTAGCTGTTCGATTTTAAAGATGATTGATGGATCAATACAGATTTTCATTCTTTGTCAGTCACAGAAGACCCAAATAACTACCAGAAGAGAGAGTGACTGAAGAGATGCATCTCCACTTCTCCCTCATATTTATAATACCATCCATCTGAGGAAATAGATTATGATTTATAAGTCATAACAATACCTTGAATTTATAATATGTTTTTGAGTATTCATAGCACTTTATATGTACATTACAGTAGTGTTCAAAGTCACAGTGATCTCGCAAGAGTGAAACAAACCTACAGTCTGGTGGTACCCACTTAACTTGATAGATCTCTCTCTCTCTCTCTCTCTCTCTCTCTCTCTCTCTCTCTCTCTCTGGGACCACTAAATAAAACTAAAGTAAAAGCCCTGGGTTAGCCATCATTGTTTGAGTTAATTAATCATTTTCTGAGAGGACTGAAGGAATATTCCCTCTCCAGGATGGGGCTCAGGGGCACTGTTTTACAGTTACTCAGATCTTTCTTGCAGAGGTGGACTCAGAGGGTGGTGCTGGGGGATGCCTGTTCAAAACCCTGGCCACTATCCTGTGGTGTTCCTCAGGACTCAGTTCTGTCCACCATGCTGTTTAACATTTACATGAAATCATGAGAGAGGTCATCTGGAGTTCTAGGGTTTGGTGTCACCAGTGTGCTAATGACACCCACCTCTTATCTCTCCTTTCCATCAGATTCTAAGGAAGGTGTTACTGTACTAAACAAGTGTCTGCTGTCAGTAATGAATTGGATGAGGATGAACAAATTGAAGCTTAATCCAAACAAGACAGAGACGCTCCTGGTCAGTCAGAGGACCAGTCAGGGAATAGTGATTCAACCTGTGCTGGATGCTGTTACCTTCCATCCAAGGTTCTCTGCTTGGTGCGCTCCTGGATTCAGATCTGAGCCTGGATGCCCAGTTTTCATCTGCAGCTAGGAGTTCAATTGCACAGTTAAAACTTGTGCACCAGTTGCACATGTCCTTGAGAAGTAAGACCTGGCTGTGGTAACACATGCCTTGATTACATCCCATTTGGACTACTGTAACTTGGTGCTGCCCTTGGAAACTGTTTGGAAACTTCAGCATGTCCAAAATGCTGCAGCCAAGCTGTTGACTGGGAATGGCTATAGGGATCATGTGACTTCCCTGTTAAAACAGATGCACTGGCTACTGGTCCACTTCTGGTAAGAATTCGAAGTGCTTGTTTTGCCCTTTAAAGCCCCAAACAGTCTGCGTTCCAGACTATCTGAAAGACTTTATCTCGTTACACAAGCCAGCACGACCGTTAAGCTCTGCGGGGGAGGCCTTTTTTCTCATCCCACTACCTTTTCAGGCACAGTTTATAAGGACTTGGGAGAGAGCATTCTCCATGGCTGCTCCCACACTGTGGGACTCCCTTCCATGAGAGATCTGGTTGGCCCCTTCCCTGGTCTCTTCCCACTGGCAAGTGAAGGCATTTTTACTTAGGCAAGCATTTGAATCATGAATTTGAGTTATGGAGAGGTAGTGTCTGTATGTATGTAACCGATGTGCTGTTTTAATCTTTTAATCATAGAATTGGAAAAGGCCATAAGGTCCCTTGAATCCAACCTCCTGCCATGCAGGAATACACCGTCAAAGCATTCCCAACAGATGATCATCCAACCTTTGTTTAAAAACCTCCAAAGAAGGAGACTACACTACTCTCCAACGCAGCACATTCCACTGCTGAACTGTTCTTATTGTCAGGAAATTTTTCCTAGTGTTTAGATGGAATCGCTTTTCCTGAAATTTGAAGCCATTGCTCTGTTTCCGAGTTTCTGCAGTGGCAGAAAACAGACTTGCTCCATCCTCCATATGACATCCCTTCAAATATTTAAACATAGCTACATATTACCTCTTAACCTTCTCTTTTCCAGGCTAAACAGACCCAGCTCCCTTAGGTGGTCCTCACAGGGCATGGTTTCCAGATCTTCTACCATTTTGATCGCCCTCCTCTGGACATATTCCAGCTTCTATCAATGTTTTGGATGAGGGAATAGAAGGCATTCTAATCTTCTTATCTGTTAAGTTTCAAATATGTTATGTTTTTTAAGTATGTTTTAATAATTGTAACATTTAATCTCTTCTTAACAATTGTAAGAATTGTTTTTAGTAATATCTTTTTAGATTATTGTAATGTCTCAGATCCCATTTGGAAAAAAGGTGGGATACAGATTCAATAAACAAATTTTAAAATATATAAATCTTGACACAAGAGTAGTGGCCTTGCTTCAGCAATGGGCCAGCACATCCATCTGCAAGAGCTCCACAACCCAAAGAGTTAGTACTCCATCAACAGCAACACAACTGGCATGTTCTGGAGAATGGAGGAGTACAAGACCAGTCCACTTTGTGGGAAGAAGTGAAGCCTGAAGGAGGGCTTTCTAATTTAAGTATAGAAGGCATCAATCATCCCAAACATTATTGGTGCAGGCTGCTCACTAGGAGCTATTCTGAATACTTGAACGCTGGGGGCTCCTGCTTCAGACCAGAGATGGACAGGTTTATAAACTCTTCAATATACTGATTTCCCATTGTTTCAAAAACCTGGAGAACCTCTTTGATCATAAACAACAGTGGAATAAAAGACAGTGTGCTATGAAAAGCAATTACTTCACAGTTACTTAGGCCATTTCCACCCTACATTGTTATAGTGCTATTATTCCACGTTCAACATCCTGTGGAATTCTGGGGTTTGTAGTTTACTGAGGCCAAAGATCTCTTTGACTGAGAATTCTAAATGCCCCTTCTTAAATTGCAAACCCCAGGATCCTGTAGGATGTTGAAACTGGAATAATAGCATTATTAAAAAAAAACGTCTAAAAGAGACACACACTTTTTTCAGAGTAGTGCTTTTCCTCTTAGACTATTCCATTTTACTCTTTTACCTGGAGGAGAATGTCCAGGGCCTGAGATTCAGGGCCTGAGATTCAGGCTGGCAGCTCTAGTTGGTGGGCACATTGCTCTCTCATGGGACACTGAAAGATCACACACCCCAGCATTACCTCATCCCAAATTAAGGGGATTCTGTGGAGTACCTGTTGCATATATCACCATGTTTGGGACATGGAGTAGGGACTCTTGACCTTTTTTAGGCTTCTAGAGTCCTTGGTTTGGGCTGCACAAGCCCTTCTTCAAAACAGAAAGTAATCAAAGCAATTATAATGTAGAAAGGTATCCTGATTTTAGGACTATGATTCTGAAAGGCAGCTAAAGAATATACCTAAACTATCAAAATATTTCTGTTCATGTTGCTGAAGAAGGTTGTTTCTGCTGTATTTGAGGGGAACAAAAAATCTACAGTTTGATACTGCCACAGTACTGCCATAACGACACCCCATAGGAGTCATAACTCAGAGACTGCAGAACACTTTATGGATTGACGCTTCAACCCTTAAGTGCATCCTTAATTTTTGCTATGGAATCAAGCTGTTCAAACATACGAACAGAACAAAATGCTCATGCAGATTACACGTAGCAGGAGGCTTGGAGAGTTTTCATTTTGCAATTTGCCAATGAGAACCTTGTCATAAAGGTGATTCCAAAACTCATTGTGGGAAGTGCACAGGGATTCACCAAGATCCTTTGCAGAAGTCCCTGAAGGTACAACGGAAGTCACTTTTGTCATCAAAATGACTGGAGAACATTTTCCTTTTGTCACTGTACCCTGTTGAGACCCTAAGTGAAAAAAATCGCTTTTATATATCCAGCCAGACTGTGTTAGCTAACAGCCTTCTGGAATCTACACTTTACATTTCAGCTGTGCATAGAGATATCTTTCCAGAAGTCTCTAGCACTAACTAGCATGAACAAATGACATTAGTGAATTTGTAGGCAACTAGATGCCTCCCTTCAGGCACTCCACAGCTGCAGCTGCATGTCACAAACTTGGCCACCCTTGCTCATTATTGGATAGTATTAGATGTATGGCTCACTCTTCTCTACAGTCTTATATCTCACTGTGCAGCCCTGTAAAGGCACCATGACTGCTCTCTCTGTATGATGAACTTTCACTGACAGTAAAGCTGGAAATAGAGAGAAGGAGGAATGCTGTGGGGAAAGTGTGGAAATACATTGCTGCTTTAAAGCTGACGCGGTCGGCACAGATGATTTGCCAGTATCTTTATGTCTCTTGCCTTCATATTAAGATGCTTCTAGATCATAGCTAGAAGGGTACCACTCCCAGAATCCCTCCAGTCAACATGATGTTAAAAAGTCACTTTCAAAAGCTGTCTTCCAGGCAGACAGCTCCTGGGTTCACCAGCTAAAAAGCATTGTGTAGCTATTCTTCTTTTTCCCCTCACAGGAGATTATCACATGACACTGTTATACTGCAATTGCACTGCATTCATCATGTCTTTGCCTGGAGTTTATTGCAAGACATCGTAGCTCTCATGGGACTGCATGGGGCTGTCCCATTGTTGGGTCACTTGGAAAAGGAGTCTTTTCCCACTTGAAATAATCCATTAATGACCGCCTGTCCTGCTATGGTTCAATCACCACTTTGGGTGCAGATGTCGCATTCTACTTTATTGTGATATTGGGAGCATAGTGGGTGCAGCACAGGTGAGATTTCATGGTTCCTCCCTTGGGACCTCTAGCAGAGAAACTCCAGACAAATTCTGCTGGTTAGAATGGGAGGACACCAGGATTCCCAAGAGTTTCTTTTTTTTTTTCCATTCTACTTTTTATTGAACCATTTAAAATTGTATTATTTACATTGACAAGGTTAGTAACCACTAATGAGGATCAACAATCAAATCAGCAAATCATTATTTCTTCATTATTTCTTCATTATTTTGATCTTTTCTTCATTCTTGTTTCTTCTTCTAACTTCAACAGAGTTTCCATTGTTGTCTTCACATTCATATTAGTTTTGTATACATAATTGTATATATTACACGAATTTTTTTCATACATTTGCATAGTTTTTGCATGTATTTACATTTACATTTACATAAAACTAAATAACAATAGCGAACAAACAAAACACACACAAAAAATTCTTACTTCCTTTAGTTACGAACCCCTTTGCTTGATGTAACGATCCTGTATCTTTTACTTATACTTCCTTCCCGTGTTCCTTTCAACAAAAATCTCTGTATCATCAGTATCGTTCCTCTAGCTTATGTAGTCTCCATTATCTCACATTATAACCTTCTACAATCACTTTGTCATTGATTTTCAAAATTCTGTCCCCTTCTTATTTTTACATATAATCATACATACAAGCATACGTACATATAAGTACACATACTTATATACCTCTGCTAGAATGTCTTGAACATTTACTCTTATATTACTTCTTATCCTATACCTTATTTTTACCATAGCTCTATTATTGATTTCAGAGTCAAATATATCAGACTTGTACTTATTCAATAAATGTTCTGCCCCATTTCCTTCGAAGAAACCTTGTTATTGGGTCCCATTCCCTCACTTTTTCCTCGGATTTCTCCTTGATTTTTGCAGTTAATTGATCATTTTCTTTCATTTCTAATATTTTTATCATCCACTGTTCTATTGTGGGGATTTCTATATTTTTCCAATCTTTCACGATTATTGTTCTAGCTGCAGTAATAAGGTATAATAAAACCCTCCAATATTTCTTTGATATCTTTGAATCTACCATTTGAACCATATTAAGCAAGTATATTTCTGGTTTTAAAGGTATTTGAGTTTCGAATATTTCCGAGAGGGTTTTATTTAAC
This sequence comes from Cyclura pinguis, assembly GCA_030412105.1. Classification (NCBI taxonomy): domain Eukaryota; kingdom Metazoa; phylum Chordata; class Lepidosauria; order Squamata; family Iguanidae; genus Cyclura; species Cyclura pinguis. The sequence goes on from CM059599.1 coordinate 346,066,347, forward strand.
TCTTTCCAGAAATTATTGATTTTTTGACAGCTCCACCACATATGTATAAAGGTGCCTGTTTTCTCCTGACATTTCCAGCATTTGTTTTGGTTTGGTTTGTACATTTTTTCCAACTTGGAGGGTGTTATATACCATTTGTAAAACATTTTTATATAATTCTCTTTCAGATTTTGCGATGACGTGAATTTATGTGTTAGTTTCCATGATGTTTCCCATTGTTCCAATTCGATTGTATGTCCTATTAATACTGCCCACGATACCATTGTGTGTTTTATTACTTCGTCCTCTAATTTGTTATTTAACAGATAACTATAGAATTTTGCTGTGTGATGGTCTACCTGATCAAATATGATTTTTTCCAATTCGTTCAGTATTCGTCTCAGATCAAATCCTTCTGATTTTAAGTCTATTTTGTATCTTTCATGTAATTGTCTGTATGGGAACCATTCTAACTTATGTCCCATTTGTTCTAACTTTTCTCTTGTTCTTAATTGAGGTGTTGTTGATTCTCGTACTTCCAATAGATCTTTATATGGTAACCATCCTTTCTGTGTTGTTACCCATCTCCCAAAGAACACTTCTTGGGGAGATATCCATGTTGGAATTTTATTGTTTAACTTTTTCTTTATTTGCATCCATATTCTTAATAAAGATCCCCTTATGAAATGGTTTTTGAACTCCTTGTCTATTTTTGCTTTATTGTACCAGAGATAGGCATGCCAGCCCATCCTGTTATCAGCTCCCTTCAATGTTAATACTCTGGAATTCTGTACTTTAATCCAGTCTGTAATCCAGGTTAGACCTGCCGCATAGTAATATAATTTGAAGTCTGGCAAGTTGCAACCACCTCTCTCTTTTAGATCTATAAGATTTTTCCACTTTATCCTCGGTTTTTTTCCTTCCCAGATGAATGTCGTTAGGTCCTTGTGCCACTGTTTAAATGGTTTATCATTTTTTATAATCAGTAGATTTTGAAATAGGAATATCATTTTGGGAAGGATGTTCATTTTAACAGTTGAGATTTTTCCGAGGAGAGACAGTTGCAATTTATTCCATTTTTCTAAATCTTTTTTTATTTCTGCCCACGCTTTTTTGTAATTGTTATTGAACAATTCTGTGTTTTGTTTCATTATCCAAATACCAAAATATTTTAATTTCTTTTGGATTTGAAAGTTAGATTTTTTAACCAGCTGTTCTTCTTTGCTTGGACTCAGATTTTTTGTTAGAATTCCCATTTTTTCTGTATTTATTTTAAAACCTGCATTCTTTCCAAATTCATTAATAGTCTCTAAAAGCTTATCAATGCTTTCTAACAATTCTTGCAAAAAGATTACTAAATCGTCCGTGTATGCTTGGAGCTTGTATATCCCAAGAGTTTTGAAGGTAACTGCTGTACATTCGTTCTCTGTCTTACAACATTTTTATATTATTTCTTTAAGGGGAGGAGAGTAGTGCAATAGGACAATTCGGATGTACCTTACTAAGGATTAATGTCCAAAGAAACCACAGGGTTCAGGAAAAGTTTTAAGAGTAATATACAAAAGAACCACACAAGTGTTAGTTCACAGGAAAAAAATGCTTTTGGGAATAGTGTGGTGTGTTCATCTTCCCAATCCGGGCAGGGAGTAGTGGTGGTTCCATAATAGCATAATTATACAATTACTGTCAGGATGCCCTCCATATTAAGTAATGGGATATGTAGTCCAGCATAAGTAACAGCCTGCTTGTACCAAAGAAGCCTAGGTACCAGAGACCGTCAGGTAAACACTTGCTAGGAATGTGCTGATAAACACTGCTTGGCTCTCATGGCTTCAAGGTCTCTAGGCAAAGGGGAGGGAACGCTGGGGAATCTTAAGCTCTTGCATTTCCTTTTAAACAGTAGTCTCCTCACTAACATCTTGCACAATGTACCTCACTGCAAATAAATAGTGTTCATGCACTGTACTATTTTTGTGTGTGGATTCACTTTCTGACAATTACAGCTTCCTAGTATTTTTATTAAAAAAAAAAAACAGGATCATGGAGCAGGAGGTAGGACAAACAGGGTGGTATAAATGATATTATCATATTTCATGTATGAAAACAAACACAGGAGCTAACACCACTGATGTGCAAATGCACTGATGATGCAGAAGAGTACATTGCCATTGGCTTTCCAAGTTTCAAAAAAACCCATGCAATTCTGGGCTGCGTCAATAGGAGCATAGTGTCTAGGTCAAGGGAAGTGATAGTACCACTCTATTCTTATTTGGTCAGACCTCACCTGAAATACTGTTTCCAGTTCTGGGCAACACAGTTCAGGAAGGATATTGACAAGCTGGATATTGACCACCAAAATGGTAAAAGGCCTGGAAACCAGGCCCTATAAGGAGCAACTTAGGGAGCTGGAAATCTTTAGCCTGGAGAAGAGAAGAGAAGAGAAGAGAAGAGAAGAGAAGAGAAGAGAAGAGAAGAGAAGAGAAGAGAAGAGAAGAGAAGAGAAGAGAAGAGAAGAGAAGAGAAACCAGGTCACAGAGCAACAGCTTCAAACTTCAGGAAAAGAGATTTCATTTAAACATTAGGAAGAACTTCCTGATGGCAAGAGCAGTTTGACAGTGGAATACGCTGCCTTGGAGTATGGTAGTGTCTCTTTCTTTGGTGGTTTTTAAACAGGGATTGGATGGACACCTGTAGGGAATACTTTGATGGTGTATTCCTGCATGACGAGGGTTGAACTTGATGGTCTTTATGGTCTCTTTCAACTCTACAGTTCTATGATTCTAGGAGAAGCATTTTTCAAAGAGAATGACTCCAAACTACTGACTAGTGTGTTAAGCATGCCAGTCTTCTCTTCTCCAAACTAAGCACACCCCATTCCCTAAGCCATTCCTCATAGGGCTTGGAAAACACAGATAAATTAGACGTGGAAGACAACAACGTTTACTAGATCCTCATAAATTCTGTGAATGAAACAGGGCATTTGCACAGTAAAAAGCATGGTTTGTAAGAATTCTATGAGGTCTGATATTCTTCTGTCTTTCAACTGACTAGCCAGAGTGGGAACATAGTCACATACCTTTCTTGTCTCCTCAGCATGCATTCTGAAAGAACAGGAAAACTGATTTATATTACCATGGAATCTAACAGCTATTTGAATTTTAAATGCATACCTTTATAAAGCCAGGTCATGTTTCAAAGTCTTCAAGAATATTATCTTTGTCTGCTCTCCTACCCAATTAAAGGATCTATTTCTTGAGTACAAGCATTATTTAAAATTAATGATATTTCCAGCTGGAAATGTTTGTGAATTATCTAGAATGCCTTTGGTTTGTGTGAACAGTCCAATGTGAAGACCCCAGTACTGAATTATAAATATTTGCCTTTATTTGGCAAAACTTTAATTTCTATGTATGGTTTGACGTGTTCAGTCAAACTTTTTAAATAATATGGAACTGTATTGGCTTCAGCAAGCAGGTGTGGCAAAGGTGAGTCGGGTATGTACAAACTTATTTTTAAAAATGGGTATTAAATTGGGGATTGGGGCCAAAGGCACCAGATCCTGTCTAATCTTCTTAGCAGGGTCAGCCCTGGCTAGTACTTGAATGGAAGATTGCCAATGAATAATTTATTATTTATTTTATTTATTTATTATATTTGTACGCTGCCTTTCTCCCCGTATGGGACGCAAAGTGGCTTCCAACAACAAATTAAAACATCAAAATATTTAAAAACAATTAAAAACATACAAAATTATTTAAAAACCTAAAACAATATTCAATTAAAACAAGTTAATAAATAAAGCTCTCCCAGCTTACAGAAAAGCCTGTTTAAAAAGAAAAGCTTTTGTCTGTCTCCTGGCGAAAGGAGAGCAGGAAGGGGGCCCAACTAGCCCCCTCTGGAATAGCGTTCCCACAGGGTGGGAGCAGCCACTGAGGAGGATCTCTCCCGTGTCCTCACCAAGGCTTCCCCCACTTATCTGACAGATTAGGAACCAGAGCACTGTCAGAAAACAATTGGCTGAAAAGCAGAACCCGTGTAACTGTACTGTAGGGAGCATGAAGGACTTATGGAAGCTCACTTAGGACTGATCATGCATGCACTGTTTGCAAAGTCTCTCAGCCATCTTGGTGCCTTTTTTTCCCCTCTCAGCTTGCTTTGCAAACAGCATGTGTGTGTGAGCAGTCCCAAGAGAGCTTCCGAAAGCAAGAAGAACCGATGAGAGAGCAGAATCCCTGTCAAATTAATGGAACTTTTCCTTAATTTGGAAGCATTAAAAGAGCAAGTCATCAGATAATGGGGCATCAAAAGGTGGGAGCTTCCTGTACCAAATGCTGCAGGCTATTTTTCAGAGGAAGGAACTGGCAAAACTACCTCTGAGTATTCGTTGCCTAAGGCCATTTCCACACTAGAGTGGAGGAGCATTTCACCGCGTGTTGTGAGCGGGATTTTTCAACCTGACTTACTCCGATTTTACGGGATTGTTATCTGCACGCCCTCCGGTTTCTGTCAAAGTAATGCGGTGAAAATCGTTTGCCACTTCCACTCCGTCAATTCTCATGAAACTCCCATTCTCCTCCCACTCCCTCCCTTGCTCCACACCGCTGCCTCTGATTGGTCGATTTAAAAAAAAACAACGTTGCTACATATCAGTGGAGGTACTTTAGTTCCTTCTTACAGAAGACAAGCCCCCACCCATGTCTTGGACATGTATATTACGTGTTGTAAATAAATCATATATTTTTAAAAATACAAATGAAAGATTGTCATGAGATGTGTTGTGTCTCCACACATTTCATTATTACAATTTATGTATATGCCCAGATCTCTTATAAGGGGTTAGTTTAACTTCCAGTTGCTAGTAAAACTGCTAGTAAAATGACTATGTTGCGAAATGATGCATGTCCAAAAAGTGTGTGACCAACATGAAAAGTTTGGAAAGCTCTGGTCTAGGTAGCCAGAAATTGAAAAGCAACCATCCTGAGGATCCCAACATATTTCATTGTATTCCAGCAGTCCGTGCAACGCAATGGCACCCACCCTGCATTTGAGGGGCAGAGACAGGAGCGGACAGAAATGACACCAGGGAAAGGTAGAAATGCCCACAGAGAACCACCTCTGCATGTACACCTTCCACATGTTGTCAGAAATGCAGCCGAACCGGTTTTTGTACTTTACATCAGTTTTTCTGGTTTTACAATACATTGGTTTTACAGCAATAGTAATCACGCTAAGAGCTCAAGCTGTGCAAATCCACAGAAGAAACATCGATACTAGCTGGTTTAACGCGCAGACGTAACAGCAAGAATACAATGCCAGCACGATGTACTGCCCTTGCACAGAAAAGGCCTAAGAAAACCCTATGAAATTCATGGGGTCACCATAAGCCAACAGGCAACTTGAAGGCACATGCAGGCATGCCACAGAGTAAGCCAGGCACACATGCACACCTTCCACTTCTACAGTCACACTGTATCAGACAGAATTGTCTGCCCTGTCCCTCCCTATATTTTAGGTACATTGTCTGCCTTTTAAAAAATTTTTCAATAGTCACATGGAGCACTAATGTAAGCATTCACTAATGGATTCATTTCTTTAATAAAATAAAAAATGAAACTGCAATTCCACTCCATAGGTGAAGGGTGGCTGGCCTTACTGTTTCTCTAGAAATTCTGTCTTCAACTTCATAGATCCACTATTCATTCTTTCCTCAGCAGTCTGCTTTTTGGGACTCCTAATCTACAAAAAAAGAAAGAAAAGACTCAGTGGAGAAGACAGGTTTGAGGCAAATCAACACACAACCTACAAAGAGGAGCAATGTGCACTAGGGGCAGGAAGGAAACAGGCAAGCAAGAGAGGGAGTCAAGGAGCATGGGCTCACTCTAGAGCAAAGTAGGCATCCTCTTTCATTTGAAAACTTACCTCTTGGCCAGCACCTCTACTTGCTCAAACAGGAAGGGTCCTAACAAGTAACCTTTTCTGACTCTTGTTGTACAAATTTCTTCCATCAATCTTCCATCCCTGCTAATCCTTACCTTCATAGGTGTATACCCTCATAGGTGAATTAGGAGTTATAGCCTCTTGTAAGTATTAGTCCCAGCAAGCTCATCCCCCTGCCCAAAAAAATCCCTATTAATTAGGTCAAAGGCTGAGAAAAAGTCCATGAACGTAGCAAAAAGTCATTTGAAGACCACTAGTATATTTGTGAATTAAATGATGTAACACAAAAATTTTGTCCACTGGGCTGTGGCTTTTCCTAAACCCAGCTTGTTCCTGGTGAAGAATATTATTTTCGCCCACCCATCTTACCACATTCTGCAGAAGGAACTGGCTGTAAATCTTAGAGCTAATATCCAGTAAACTAATTGGCTGATCATTCTGAGGGTTTAATTAACTTTCTTTCTTATAAGTTGGGCAAATTATGCTCTGCTTCCATCCCTCAGGAAAAAAATGCCTAGATAGTTTGTATGAAAAAATAGTTTTGCTAGCAGAGGGGCCTATCATTCAGACTTGTTCTTGAAGACCTCTGATGGAATCATATCCTCACTAGACCCTTTTTCTGCTGCTAGAATACATATAAGTTTGCTCATCTCTTGTCCTGAGACTGGGGCCCTTTCTGGTAATGCCATTAATAAAACGCAATTAGCAATTGATCCACTGAAACTGCTATGTTACTTTCAAAAATATTGCTAAAATAGAAATGAGGCATTAGCTGAAATGCAAGCATCTAACATGAGATTAAAGTCCACTGACTCCGAGCCACAATTTTTTAAGGCTTGCATTATATATTATAAATTTATTGTTTAAAACATTTATACCCTGGACATTAGCCAAACTATCTGTAAGAGCCACTTACAACTAGTTAATTTGACAATCCCTTTTGTCAGACTTGCAATGTAAGTAAGACACAATACACCAGGGAAAAGGGAAGAAGGAGAGGAAAACATTACATTCAGCAACAGGTAAAATCCCAGCACAATGGAAGTGTGCCTGGCTGTTCCTCTTTCTCAGTGGCCAGAACAGCAGCAGCTAGAACCTGGAGAGGGGATAATTTCAATTTTTTCAACTGTGTAATGGAAAGGTTTTTTAAAGAAGTATCTCCAAACATCAAAATGATGCCAGTTAGAACCATTTTAATTGTGTGTATCAAGGAATCCTGGCATTTGTAGTGTGTGATGTACTTCAAATTATCTAGTGGACTTCCCTGAACAACAACATTAATGCTGTCTGGGAAAGGATATATGAAACTATAAATCCCAAGAGTCCATAGGATGTAACCATGGCAGTTAAAGTGGTATCAGCATCTTAAAATTGTGTGGTATGGATACAAGCAATGCCAGATTGTATGAGCACACAGCATCCAGGGGTAACCAGAGGCGTACGTAGGGTGGGGCAAGTAGGGCTTGTGCCCTGGGTGCCAATGCCAGGGGGAACAAAAAAAAAAACATGCTGGAGGATTTAGTGGCATCAGAGGAGGAGAAGGAAGCGGCCCTGGAGTTGGAGTGCAACTTCCATGCTAGCCCTAGGTGCTGTTTACAGTAAGATACGCCTCTGTGGGTAACTCACTGTCTCATATTGTTTAGAAGGTAGCTTTCCTCTCTGAGCAACAAAAAAACCACCTTTGTCCTTAAAATAATATAGGGAGCCAACATAAAAAAAACTTCCAAGTAACAGTCAGTAGCTTTCAATGACCTTAAACAATTTTAGAATTTTGACATTTTCATGTGGCACCCACTTGTAGACCAGGTACTGTAATTTTTAGCCGACCTTAAAAAATGACTCTGGCAAATGAGGCAAATGTAAAGGTCAGTGTGAGAGGATCTGAAGATTGGGATCAGAGACAAGATGGAGGCAGGTACTGAACTTAGAAAACTTACTATTTTTCACTAAAACTCTCAGAATTTCCTAGCCAAAATGATCACCAGAATTCAGTGAGATACAATCCCTCCAAAATTTACTTTTTCTGACTTCTGAACCAATAAAGATCTATGAAGGAAGCAGTAACCAGTGCACAGGGCAGGATCAAAGTGAGAAAATGGGTCTGAAGATGGCCATTCTACGTGCACTTCTATGCCCACCCTGGCCACAAGGGGTTCCCCATTTGTTTTAGTGTGCAGCTTTTTCAATAGGCTGAGCTACCATCTCTATATAGAGGTTAGATTAAGTATGACATGGCAGGAAAAAGACATTTGTGAAAGAAAGAGAGAAGCTTTCTGCATTCTTACTGTATGCCAGTACGCATGCAGCCCTGGTCAAAATGCTGGTATTTGTTTGGAGGTGAAAGCACAGCCTCTCTCCTGAATAGATTGCAGTCTGTCTAAGGTATTGCCCATGATTCTCTGGGAAATATGGACAACTCTTCATGCTGCACCAGGCTGAGAATGCAGCACTTTGCACCCTTTCGCCCATATAAATTCTTCATCCCGCTAGAGGGACATGCACAAAGCCAGTGTAGATGGGTCAGAGTGGTTGCTATAGTCCTTAGCATAAGTGAATCAGAGCTAGAAAGGGGATGAGCTTTCTTCTGTGTTGTGCCCCAACTGTTACTGGAAATATAGGTCAACACCATGTCTGGGAAACATTGGATGCCAATTGTCTAGTGAGCTACTAAAAGCCTTTTGTGCTCTTAAGAGGATCAATGTGGTACTGTTAGGCAGTCTGAGACATTGATAAGAGACTTTTAGGTGGCGATGCATATTAATTTTGTGGTTGGGATCATGACTAAGGCAAGCTGATCCAGACAGCTGTGAAAGATCCTGACAGGACCCTGGAGGGTTCTCTGAAGCTGTCTATGTGTGCTTCACAACTAGAAGAGGGCTGGACACTTTATTACTTGCCACTCCCCTTTCCAGTGCCTCAGAAATGGCTGTACTGGATGGGGCTTCAAAGGTAGGGTTTTGGAAAGTAGCATCAAGAAACATCATAGCTACATCTTTGTAGCTATATCTCATGATGCAGGATCTCAGCTATTAGAAGAATGAGAATGAGAATGAGAATGAGAATAAGAATAAGAATAAGAATAAGAATAAGAAGAATAAAAGAATAAGAAAAAAATGTAACCCAACTTTTCCCCAGTAATAAGACTCAAGGTGGCTTACAAATTATTGGAACCAGGACAGATTATAAACATGATTTTAATGGTGAAGCACACAACTAACACTTCTATTCTTCTCTGCCACCAACACCACCAACATCATGCCATTCTTTAGGAACACTTCTGCCATCCTGATATGTTAGAGCAGGAATGAGGGAAGGGTGGCCTGCAAGGTGCATGTGTTGTCCCAAGTCCATTATAGAGTCCTGGGGCTCCCCAGCATCTCCAAAAAAAACCAAAGGATTTTTCTTGGGGGAGGGAGACAAGAAATACCCCTCTGCCCCCAGGGAGCATGGAGGGCAATTTTGCCACATTTCTGGACTGCCCGCTCAGCTGTTTTAGGCTCAGAAGGGGCCATTTTTAAAGAGAAAGTGAACTGGAAGTTGACCTCTCTGTGAGCTGCTGTTATATAAAGGCCCACTGTTATATAAAGGCATCTCCTAAAACTGGACATGGGGGTAATCTGGATTCAATATTTTGAAGCAGAAGAGCTAAAAGATTTTTCAGAACAGGACGTATGGGAATGGTGAGGAAATGTAGCCCCCCCCCCCCAAGATCACATGGAGGACCAATTCTCTCCCCGACCTTTGGCAGTTGTTTAGTATTAAAGTGAGGGAGGAAATCCAACAACAGTGACTAAAAACATCCCTTCATCCATCCATCCATCCATCATCCATCCTTCCATCCATCCATCATCCATCCATCCATCCATCCATCCATCCATCCATCATCCGTCCATCCATCCATCCATCCAATATCCTGCCTTTCTTCCATCACAGGACTCAAGGCAGCTTTGTCGTAGTTGCTGTGTGACTCCAAGTTGTTTCTGTCTTACGGAGACCCTAAGGCAAATCTATCATGCGGTTTTCTGGGGCTTAGACCATGTGACACACCTAAGGTCACAAAATGGGTTTCCATGGCTAAGCAGGGACCTGACCCCTGGTCTCCAGGGTCAGAATCCCATGCTCAAACCAGTGCATCACTCTGCTTACAACCAATTAAATGAAGTACAGCTAAAAAAAAGTCCAAAAGTTTTTTAAAAATTAAAAAATCTACAATTCTGTGTCTACTCACTCATTATATACTGTATATACAATTCTGTGTAAGCTCACTTAACACAGCCCTTCTATGATCTCAGGCCCCTACCTTTTTGCAAAGTCATCTCGTGGGGATGGCACCAGCAGCTCTGCTGGGAGGCGAGTGCGACAGGAGCACTCTCCTCCACACTAGCAGGATCCCTGTGGAAGGGAGCACGATGGCCTCGCTTTGCAGGTCTTTGACAGGGAAAGCCCTTCAATGATTTAATCCACGATTGCACCACCTGGGGAAAGGAGAAAGACAGAATCATAACGATGTCATGCAGAAGCATTGTCGTGGTTCTGTCTTTCACCCATCCCCATGGCAGGATGGGAAGGTGCTATGGAAAGAGCCTCAGAATTAAAATGGAATTTGCTTTTCCTGACATGATCCTAAATGAGCATAGGCACCATTATGTTGTTGTTGTTGATGATGATGATGATGATGATGTTTTCACAAAAGATCATACATTTTTAAAGCAAAGGTAACAGAATAAAACTCTTAAATCATGTACACGTCTGGCTGCAAATAATCAACTCCTGACTATATGCAATGCTCTTAAAATAAGAAGGAAAGATGCTACAGTGAGCAGCATGAACCCTGGTGGGTCCTCACAGGTGCATTTCAACCTGGAGGGATGACAGTGAATGTGTTTGATTTTCCCCTTCCACCTGTCTCTCTCTGGGTTGTTATGGGGAGATGGCAGGCTTAGGTTGCAGGATCCTGGACTTTGATCACAAGGTCCAGCTTTAGCTGTATCACTAATGAGGTGGCCTTCCAAGAAATGAGCATTTCAGTTGGAAATTGAGGAGGAAAATGCAAAGGGCCATCATAATAGCTCCCATTATGTATAAAAAGACGGCAATTACTCTCTATAACCACTTTTAGTAGAGAGTAGATAATGGAATTAAATTAGTGAATGAATAATATCGGTTAAGTAGCAAAAAAAGTTGCTAGTTACTAATTACATTCAAAGGTACTTTTCTGTGAAAAAAGAAAGAGAGGGAACGCAAATTATCTTGGTAAGCTGTAATGCTTTAATAACTGGAAGGTTTTTTAATTTAGTTTTGTTTTAAAGCCCAACTATCAGATACTAGAGCTTTAATTTCTCTAGGACTGGTACCAAAATGTGTTTAGGGAGAATACAAATGATATTGATAAGCTTTCTCCTAAGTTTACAAAAAACATATTATTATCATTGCAAAATAATCAAAACAGTATTTATACTTTTGGTCTTTCCAACCTGACATCTAAGTTAGCTGTTATTCCAAATACAGTACATTTGATCTCATGGATTAAAATAGATACAAAGGCCACAAAATCAGTCCCCTTAGCCTTACAACAGATCCAAAAATATTTTATACTGTTGAAAAAGCCTCAAATTGAGAATTAAGGTTCTAGTCACTGTGGAATAACCTAATCAAAAATGAGTACAATAGAATGAATATTAGCCCTAGTATTTCAAAGGAATAACAAGCACATTCTGATTGCTGTTAACTATCAAAGCCCCTTATTGAAAGAACAAAAAATGGGATATTTCATGCCCTGCGGGAGTAGGGTATAATTACATGGTACTGTCAATTATTTCCCAGTGGTGCTACATATCATGACAAGAAAGTGAGCAGTATTAAAAACTGTCATTTCCTTCTAGTATTCTCCATTGCCTATATCTGGGTCTTGGACGCTGTGGAGTAGTCATCAGAAGAAGGGGAAATGCCCTTTTCATACATCTAAAAAGTCAGTCATCTTCACTTGGTGATATTAATTCAATTGCCCTTGAGCAACACAAGGAAGGGATCTGACAGTAAATCAAACAGGATTTATCTTACTTGATAGAATGTCTAATCTTTGACATCTATCCCCAAGAGGAATAAAACTGCAAAAGCTAAAATATCAGAGTATTAATCCATTTCTGAGAGTCCTGTAGAGTTCTTTAAAATATACTCATAACCAACAGATAAGGATACACTCAAAAGGTGAATGGTAAACTCAGTTTCATTTTTAACAGTATCAAAAAAACAGTGCAGCATTGGAGATGCATAATATCGCTTCTGACTTAGAAAACTGATGGGGGAAAAAACTGCACCTGAGCAATGAAAAGATAGATATGCTTCACTCTTTAATGAAATGTTCTGCCGTTGGATTTCCCATAGGCTATTGGTTGGCCACTATGTGAACAGAATGGTGGACTAAATAGGCTTTCACTTTGATTCAGAAGTGCTCTTACATTCTATGTTGTTGTATTCTTTTAAGTCTACTACAGTATTTTTCACATAAAATACAATTTTTTCTTCTAGTGACAACAGAACAGATATTTGTTTGGTTTTTAAATCTTAATCCAAGGTGTTGACACTGTGCTTCTCCACATGAAATAAATGTTTCAGGAGGTTGTGGTATTTGTTACTGTAGCTCTTTCTCTCTCTCTCACTCTTTATTTTGTTGATTCTGTTTGTGTTGTTTTCTTTTGTTGATTCTGTTGCCCTGGACTATTTTCTGGCAAATTCCCAGCACCAGCTGCAACATTTTATTCCCACCCTTGAATTTTTTTTTAATATCAAGACATGGAAGAACAAAAAAGTATCCTTCGCCCCTTTCTATACTTTTTTTTCCCATTTTTAAAAGAGCTATGGTGCATCAATGTATTCATGAAACAGCATTTTTGCACTACAGCACTATAATTCTTTTTAAAAAGCAGAAAATCAGAGGGGGAAATCTGCCTTCAGACCATGAAACCACCTCAGCAAACTTTGTTCTGACTTTTGAAAACCTTTGGTAGAGCTATAGTGCAGATCCAAGACATGGCTGCAAGCACATCCTAAAAGGAATGAGACAGATGGGCATAGAGGTGACAACAACCAGCAAAACCCGAGAAGCTATACTGTAACAGGTCATGCTCCTTTAGAACAACTTGGAAGATATCCTAGTGAGTCAAACAATTTGCAATCCTTACAGCATGGTTGGCAACTATTTGGAGTGTCAGGAGGCTATGTTGTTGTGTGCCTTCAAATCATTTCTGACTTATGGCAACCCTGACGTGAACCTATCACAGGGTTTTCTGGGGCTGAAAGTGTATGATGTGCACTTTCACCTAGTAGGTTTCCATGGCTGAGTGGGGAATTGAACTCTGCTGTCCAGAGTCATAATCCAGTGCTCAAACCACTACACCATGCTGGTTGGAGGCAGTGCACAAACAGCTTCTGGGCCCTACAGTTCGAATTGTATTGAAATACTTAACAGAACATAAGAGCGATGTATGGCTGCTTTACCTGACTACTAAAAAATTGAGATGAGGGAGCAGAAACAAATCTTCTTTACTAGCCTGTCACTGTCCAGCTTTGGCAGGACAATCCTGATTTAATAACCTATTGTTCTACTTTTTCCACCTGCATTTTAAATGTCCCAGTTTCTCCTCCCACCTTCCCCTTTTGTCCTGGCTTACTTCAGTTGCTACAAACTCAGTTCAAAGTGCAGAAGTAGTTTGCAATCTATTACTGGTGGAGGAAGGAGAGGAGGGAGCAAAATCTTTCCCTTCCCAGTAAGCTCAGGCAAAAGCAGACTGCTGCAGCCTCTCCTATCATGTATATTCTTCCTCGTTTATAACATTTGCCATCTTGACACTCACCTTTGTTTGGCCATACTTGCTCTGGTCTTAATCCATGAAATATTGGAAAATATGTTGTTTTCCTGTATGAACTCTAGCCATAACAGTCCTCTGGAGTCACTGGTCTTTAAAAACAAAACACCATCACTCATTGTCATTGCAGAACCCTCAATAACGTCACTTTAAAAGGAGCTCGCTTTATTTCTCTAGATGTCATTTTGACTTTTTGTAGTACTTTTGGTGTGTCTTGAGGCAGCTGCAAACTCAGGGATCACCCTGGGCCACAAAAGTTATAGCTATGCCACTGGTTCTGTGCCCTTTGCTATTTTCTGTTTCAGCATTGTCTTTGGGTAATCTTATTTGTTCTTACAGTTTTCAATATCATCTTTATGCTGATGATACTCAGATGTATTTTTCCACTCTAGAACTTTGATGTTGAACACTGTATTACAACATGTCTTTCAGCTATCTTAGTATGGATGCCTCATTGTCACCAAAAACTTAACACAGCAAAGATGGAACTACTTACTTTTCCTCCAAAATCTCCTTTCCAACATACATTCTCTATTACTGTTAATAAAATTGCCATTCATCCTGTGAAAGAAGCAAGTAGTTTTGGTTTTATAGTAGTTTTGGTTTTATTCTTGACAGCTTTTTGTCTCTTGTTCCTCATATTGAGGCTCTAGTTAAGTCATGTCACTTTTTCCTACATAATGCTGCCAAAATTAGACCATCGCTTTCTCTGCAAAGACTTTCGTTTAAACCTTGGTCATTTCCCATCTTGATTATTATAATATTATTTTGGCTGGTATTCTATTTTCTCATCTTAGTCCCTTGTTTTCTATTCAATATTCTGTTGCTAGGACTATCTTTTCAGGTCATCATTCTGATCATTTTGCTGCTCTCCACTGGTTACCTATCCCTTTTTGAATCCAGTATAAGGTTCTTGTTTTAACTTTTAAAGGCCAAGATAACCTAGCTTCCCACTCTTCCCACTGTGTTGCATTTCTCCTTACCAGCTTGCTTGGGATCTTCATTCTAGGAACTCTAGGCTTTTCACCCAACAAAAGGTTTTCTCTTCTTTGGCTCAGATTTGTCCTACTTTCACTTATTCCTCTGTATTCTTTGCATTCCCCACCTCCAAGTATTTGCAAACTGCTCCTTCTTGCAATATAATACAAGATAACAAACACATATAATCAAAATATACAAGATTACTGCTTTTGAAAACAAAACCACATTGTTTTGAAATCTCAATTTAAAACTTTCTTGTTTTCAAAAGCAATAATCTTTTATATTTTGATTATATGTATTTGTTATCTTGTATTGCATTGATTTTTATATTTGGATAACTTGTTTTACAGTTGTATTGCACTAGGTTTTATATCTGTAATACTTCTTCCTTCTCATGTGTGTTTTTGTTTATGAATATTTAGACTGTACACCTTTGGCAGCACTATCTGTCTTATTTTATTTAGACTATACACCTTTGGCACAGCTATATGTCTTATTTTATTGCTGCATTCTGTGAAGTGCCATGTACATTGATAGTATTATATAAACAAATGTTAGAATCATAGAATCATAGAGTTGGAACTGACCACCAGAACCATCTAGTTCAATCCTCTGCCATTCAGGTATACACAAGTAAAGCAATCCTGAAAGCAATCCAACCTCTGTTTAAAGACCTCCAAAGATGGAGATATTAACCAGAATTCACTCAGGCATTTATAAATGTGTAACCTAGAGTTATGCATTCATGACTGTTCCATATTCGTGATCCTATGTATTCCCTAGTTTAAGGGATACACAGGAACTATGAAAGTCCCCCAGTTCTCACTTGCCATAATGGCGACAGCTGCAATAAATGGAGGACTCTTCCCCTGTTGATCAGGAAGCAAAAGACTGACCCATCCATGTACCCCTCACATAATCAATCTTCAGTGCAAGAAGGAATTCTAACAGGGGCCCTGCTTTTGCCCATCGCAACACAGATCACTCACAGGTGGGGATGGCAACATCACCTGGGAACAACAGCAAGGGAACAGACCCTTGTCAGTCACGGGGGCTGATGCCCAGTAAGTGAGGTTTTGGGGGGATCAGGCCAGGAGTCTCTGTGTAGCACCATAACTATGGTGGTTGTGCATTCTTAACTGCCCAAGTGAAATCTGGCCGATGATGATGATGATGATGATGATGATGATGATGATGATGAGAATATTATGATCTTGTTAATCTTGCCTCACATCAGTCTTCTGTCCTCCTGGTTAAAAATATATGCATTTCCTTCAAACTTTGCCTGGAGGATGTTTTGTGAGGAAAGGTTGGACATAACCTGTAGTGCAGTAAAATACATATGATGTACATTGTGGATTGCACCTGGGGATGACAATGTATGAGGTAATCTCATGTGACTCTAGCTGAGTCATTGTGATATGTAACTGGGGCAGAGGGTTGCATCAGACATGGGAAATGCAAAGTTGGCTAGATGTTGCATCAGCAAGGCTTGTATATAAGGAGCTGAGTTCTAGCCAACTGCGCTCACGATTGCCTGATCATGTTTGGCCAGAGGCTCTGCCAGAAAGCGTATCTACAGAGGAATGCTGAGTTTCTGTTTGGAGAATCCTGTAAATATGTATGCATCGTAACTGAAGATTAAATGCCTCCAAGTTGGAAGATAACATTGCGTGGGTGAGTTTTTGTGGTCAGAGCTTTGCTGCTAGTTTAAACTCTGCTGTGCATGCTTTTGGAGCTGTGTCAACATACTCTGCTATATGTTGGTTTTTGATACACTTGACTCTGGTAAAGCTTTTTGGCCAGAGCTCAGTAGCAAGGAGGGAAGTGCTATCGTGGTTTTGCGTAGCTCCCATCATCCACCAGCCCTCTACATGTTTCCGTAGGAAGCTCAATGTGTCGCAGCAGATCTGGTGCTCTCATTCACTCCAACATCAACAGTGAGCTCTTACCAGATTTTATTTTTCATAGTGAATTGTGGGCAGAACCTAATATACAAATTAATACACATTTTTCTGCAATGCATGCTAATACAAAGCTACGCCAACAAAACAGAAAAAAAACTAAGGTACCAGCAGATTCTGGCAATCTTGCACCTGACCATCCTCTTTTTTTCTTTCTCATTCTGAAGCCTTCTCATTTGTTGATTTAAAGGGGAGCATCCAGAATTAGACACAGTAGGGCGGAAGGCAACCAACTGGCATAACAAAAGTGGAAGTTGGAGCCATTACTTATCATGATTTGGAAACTACAGTTGTATTCATGTCTAAAACTGCATTAGGCTTTTTTGCAGCCATGGTGCACTGCTCATTCACATTCACCTTGTATACGTCTTGCATTGTTTTACTACCAAGCCAAGTATTCAATACTTTTGCATTTGACAATGATGACCATGGAATACTAGAACTGTGGAGTCAGAAGAGCCTCCACAACTAGAAACACAGTATAAATTGCAAGGTTTTGTTCATATGTCACTAAACCATAGTTTAAGAGCAGCTAAAGATATTTTCAAATACAGTGGGCCCTCAGTATCCACTAGAGTTTGATCCCACCCACCCTCAATACCAAAATTTGTGGATGTTCAAATCCCATTATGTAGAATGGTGTAGTAAAATGGCATCCATTATATAAAATGGCAAAATCAATGTTTGCTTTGTGGATTTTTTTTTCTTTTGAATATTTTCAAGCTTTGGATGGTTGAATCCGTGGATACAAAATCTGTGGATATGAAAGGATGACTGTAATAATAATAATAATTAATAATGATAATAGTTTGCCACACGACAATCCATACTTAGCTTATACTGACGCCTCTCTTGTCTGCTCTAGGTATGAGGGAAGAACAAATAGCTGAACTCTTTGACTATACAATCCACCAGGAAAGGACCAGTGTTTGTGAACAGAAAGTGTGCACCTATATTGTGACTTCTGTGTTCAGATTTTTCTTTCTGAAATTATGTATAGCAGCAAGATTCAAGATAATTCCTCTGGTTCAACGCAGGATCTTAAGCAAACCCAAGACACTTTGCTGAGCAAGGTGGAACCTGATGGGTAAAGGCCAAGACTTTAAATAGATTTCCCATAGCACTTTTTGGAGTCATCTATGTATTTCTTAGAGATGGGAAAGAATTTCATTTCAGTTCAGTTTAAATAAAAGTATAGATATATTTCCTCACATTCAGAATGGAAACAATTTGATATTTAAGAATTTCAAACGCGGGAGATTCATTGATCTAGTCCAAGGAATTTGAGAGCTTAACTTTTAAAAGTCTGGCTTAGAATTCCTGTGTATGCAACCATATCTGTGGTGCTGAGTTAGGTTTGTCACCTCTTTTTTTTTCTGAGGGATGACTCACTTTTAACACCTGTATGGGAGGCAGGGTGCAACACAGTTTTCTCTATTCTGGTGATAGCTGCATATATTTAATTTAGCCAGAATAGATGATTGAGAATTTTGTTTCAGATAGTTTCTCAGGAGTATATCCAAATCAACAAATGTATTTATATTCAGGATAGAAAGAACTTCTGGTGTAAACATTTTAAATGCAGAAGAAAGCAAAACTGTCAGTTTTTCCCATCTCTGTCCCTTTTATCATGGTGTATCTCAGGGCAGAATATTTTATCATCATGCTGCATGGCAGGGGGTTGGACTGGATGGCCCATGTGGTCTCTTTCAACTCTACATTTCTATGATTCTATGCTATCCGGTAAGCTGGCTTGATTTCTGTTCGTAGTGACACACCAACCACATGATACACCTGATGTCTATACGTGACATACACCAATCACTTGAGTACCACCATACTGTTGCTATTCAAGACAGCCAAGTGCACAGACAGGGCTTGCAAGTTTATTATTCACTTTCTTCAGCCTTAACGTATTTATATAGAAGCAGCTACTAAGCGAAACCACCAAGATAACAACAGAATGTGGCAGTGCAATAAGTCGAATTTCACTCCAAGTAAGTTGCTGGGGAACAAAACTTGGAGTATGTAAATCAAAAGCCATTATGTGACAAAATACCAGAAAGCTAAAATCAGCAACGGTTACTTTTGTTACAATTAAATCCTGCAGGATTCCAAGACATATTTTTCTTCTCAGCTGTTTTTTTTTAAAAAATAGTATTGACCTTTGCAGTAGCTCCTTATATATCAGAAAGCACTTTAAAATTTAGTTTGGGCCTTCAGTCACACCAGGCAATGCTTATCTGGCAGGCACAGGCCACTCTGGATTGTGAGAATTTCACTGAGAAAGCACCAACCTTGCAAAGGGCCTTGAGGAGCAGAATTCAGAAGTGAGAAAGAGCACTCAGCAGAACTAGGTAATAGGTCATATAATAAACACATTCCTGAAGTATCCCTCCAGGCAATTTTCAGAAACTAGAAACAAATGGAAGAGGAACATTCCACCATTCATTGTTTTTTGTACTGAGCTTTGAAAGACATATCCAAGGTGCTGACCTGATTTAGGAAAGATAGGGTTCAGCACCTTTGATAGCTGCAAAAGCCTCATTTGTGACTGAATTCTAGTTTCCCAAATTAAGGGGAATCAAGGGAGACCTCACATAACTTTGTAGTGGCTGCCACCAGCTACCAGCAGGCAAACAATGACTCAAAGGAAAAGAGGACTCGGAATGAAAACTCCTCCTCTTATCTTTTGTAGTCTCATAAGATCCCACCACTTCCCATAACTACTCTGTGACATTTCAAAGACACCTCCAAGCATTCAGATGTCATGTATTGTAATTATTCTCCTAAAAACCAACTCGGCACCACAAACTTAATTAGTTTTCAAACTGGGACAGAATTATTCTAGCGATTTTCTCCTTCTCTTTCTTGGGAAATGCACACTCAGAATAAAACAGTTACCTCGCTTTGCCCCTGCCTAACATACTGTGACATTTCAATTACAGAGAATTTTTTTTTCTTCACCACATACCTTCTGTCTTCATTCTATAATCAATTCCTATCCTGCAGCAGTCAGACACTCTGTAAAGTAAAGTAGATTACTGAAGCAGAAGTCTCTCCAGCGAGTATTCTATTCCAATAAATAGCTTCCCATCGCTAGTGTGATAACCACCCTCTAGAGGCTCACATTAAGGGAGAATGCCATGGAAAGAAAATGCCATCTGGTAGGAAGTTCATTAATGCTGAACAATTTGGATACCATGCGCAGAATCTTCAGGCAGTTCCATTTTTGTGTCAGCTTTTTTGCCCTGATTTTGGTGTTGCTAATGGTCATCAAGTCAATTTCAACTTATGGCCACCCTATATATGAGAGACTTCCATTTCATCTCATCATCAACAGCCCTGCTTTGGTCTTATAAAGTCAGGGCAGCCATCGTTTCCTTGATTGAGTCTATCCACCTAGAATGCATTCTTCCTCTTTTCCTACTGCCTTCTACCTTACCAAGCTTTATTTTCTTTTCTAGTGAGCCACGTCTTCTCTATGCCCAAAGTCTCAATTTAGTCATCTTGGTTTCTAGAGAGAGTTCAAGCTTGATTTGCTCTAATAGCCAATTATTTGACTTTTGGCAGTCCAGGATATCCACAGAATTCTTCTCCAGCACTACACTTCAAATGAGTTGATTTTTTTCTTCTCAACTTTCTTCACTGTTCAGCTTTCACAACCATACATAGAAATTAAAAACACAGTGGCACGGAAAATCCTACCTTTAGTATTCAATTATATATCTTTACACATGAGCATCTTGTCTAACTCCTTCTTAGCTGCCCTTCCAAGTCCTAGTCTTCTTCTGTCATACAGGCTCTATCAAACATTGACTATAGTCTAGGAGTTTACCTTCTAGTTAAGGATTTTCCAAAACTACATGAAAATTTTTTTAAAAAAGATTTTTTTGCATGTCAAATATACAACCCTAGACTACATTTTACAATTGTACAGATTAATTTGTACTCTAGAAAAAAAAAAAGCCACCTGGTTTCAAAAGCTTTGCAGGATCTGAGTGAAACTGCTGTCAGTTGTATGGGAAGGCTAAATCAGAAATAGTCAAACAATATTCAGACTTGTCTGACTCTATCTCAGAATACTGTACCTGAGTGTTGGGGTCTATTTTTATAGAAGTGCTCCATCCTAATATAAAGACTCTATTTCTGTAATCTCCATGCCTGCTGCTTCTTCAGATTTAGTGGTCTTTCAAGATTTGGCCCCAGAAAAAAAAAGTGTTAATAATTGTTTACTACATACAGACCACTACTTGGTAGCTCACTAGAATATTTACCATGCCCTGGCTGCCGTGCTCCACTGAGTTTTACACATTGGAAAGGAAGGAATGTTAACTGTTTTAAATCAGAATTAGTATGTTCTAAATTTTCCCATTTTTTTATAGCTGACCACTGTACTCTCTGTCTGATTTGTCAAAAACATAATGGAAAAAAAATCTACATAGCAGGTATCTAAAAGAACCAAATAGGTGGGCTGAAAGATTAGGCTTAGGAGAGCAAAATGTCTAACTGGCACGTCTATTTTTATATGATTTCTGAAAGACGTGCATACATCTGTGTCATGACTAACTTACTAGAGATTTCTGGCAACTTCTTCCATATTTTGGAAGCTGTGTATGTTCTGACTCTATCAGCAGGTGGTTCTGGAAAAGAAAGCAATAAAAATGTTGTGAAATCCTTTGTTCTTGCCCCTCTCTCAGCATCTGAGTTTACCTCTGTGCTGGTGGGAACTATGCACACATAATAAAGCTTGGCTTTGCCAATCAGTCACAATGTCCTGCTTCTCCTTCGAGTCCCACCAGGATTGGGGAAGGTCTTTTGGTTTAGCTAAAGATAGGTTCTTGCTTTGTTCTGTTTCCCATACAATCTGTAACCACTTTAATTTCAGCAAATCACCCTGAGTGTGAGTACTGGAGAAAAGGTAGAAAAACAGCAGCAGCAATAACAACAATGGTGAATCAGAACTTGAAAATTATTTTAAATAATATGTTAGTATTGGTTATTACTTCTTAAAAAGTTAACACATTGCTCAAAACTCAGCATTTTAATGATGCACTTCTTTGTAGTTCAGCCTCCTCCACCACCACCTCTTCCTCCTTCCAAAAACGTAGTTTGAAATAGGAAAAAAATTGCTCCCAAAATGACCTACTAAAAGACAACATTTTAGAAATAAAGAGTAAGCGCTGCACAGGAAAAAAGGTAACACCATTGCCAATGGTTACATTATTGGGATGACAGAATTAACTCATTATGTTCTCATTATTGTAAAAAGCAATTGTTACTTGCTGGGATGGATCTTGAGGTATTCTCCTGGCACAGAGGTCTATTTAGAGGCTGCTTTCACGGGAGGGAGGGAGGGGCATTGGTTATTAGTTGCACCTTCACCCTTCAATATGACAGCCCTGTTACCATCTTGGTTCAAATGTTTGCTCAAAGACCGTAACAGTGGGTATTTCCATACATGCCTTAGGCCTCAAAAATTGGAGGGTGAATGCTACAAATGGGGAGGCTCTAGCTGTTATCTCAGCGATCAACATCTTGTGACCTACAGTTGATAGCTACACGAGTATCAAGCGCCAGACAAGCCAGCGATCCTCATACTTTTCTCTTTGCGCCATCCCCTAAACCACAGATTCATCTGTTCTCCACTTTGGGGATACCACTACACCACTTGACGCTTGCTCTCATACTTGTACAAAAGTATGATACAGCTATAGACCATAAAGAAAAGAACGGAAGATTGGAGGAATTACCAACTAGAAGTGTGTAGCTGGTGTAGATCATGTTCAGTATTTATTTGACTGGTAGTATTGCAAAATGAAACACTTTAAAGAATCAAGATAAAATATTTCTTCAGAACACAGACAGCAGTATAGCATTAGTCAGTGTAAAGTTAGTTTAGAGATAAAAAGATGTCAAATTTCTGTTACTATATATAGGTGACTTCAAAAGCTTCAATGAAGTTAAAATATCTGTTCTATTACCTTCAGTTTGCACTCTAAACTGGAAAGATAGTGCCCTCTGCTGAAACACCTTCAGCTAACTGGGTTTCCTAGTTTATTTGATAAATCTTTAACCAACCGCCTCCCACAAGGAAAAAAAATCATAATGTTCTATGAAGAACTATTAGAGTATTATAGTTTTCAACTGATCTACATATTTTAGGAAATGTCTCTGCTTTAAGTTAAAGCAAATGAAGGCCTCCTTGATAACCTTTTCCAAGCCAACATAAAAATAGACCTGGAAATCTTACTTATTTGGATTACAGCTCCCAGAATCCCTCAGCCTGCATGGCCACTAGCTATGCTAGTCGGCAAATTCTGAACTAATAGTCCAAAGGTAGTACTGTGCAAATCAATGAATATGAAAAATCAATGGTTTTACATTACAGTCTCCCTCTGAAGATCTTTTACTCCAAAGTAGCCATTATTCAGTCAGTTACAGAAAATCCTGGGAGGTTGAAATGTCCCCCAATGGTATCTGAATATCATCATTTCAGTTCTGTACATCAGATTTGTGTGTGGCATTGGTAAGATAACTAACCTAAAGCAGTTTAATATTTCTGCCGGTACTTTGTGTGTTGCTTTCCTTTGATTTCATTGTTTATTGTTCACTGTCTACATTGTTTCCCACAATACACACACACACACACACACACACACACCTCAAGAAACCACTTCATGTATTTGAGGAAGCAAACTGCAGTCCACAAAAGGTTATGCCAAAAACATGTTAGTCTTTAAGGCAATGGTTCTCAAGACTCTGGCTGTCCAGATATTTTAAACTTCATCTCCCAGAATCCCTGAATATTGGCCATACTGGCTGGGGTTCGGAGGCATAGAGGACCAAAGCATTTAAAGGACAGAAGCTGGAAACCACTGCTTTAAGGTAACGTACTCATTCTCTCCTAAGGTCGCAATTTCTCACATGTCTTTCTGTCTGATCCCTCTGTTTTGTTTTTTCCGTTTTTCATGTTCCTTCTCCATTCCTCCATGTATTTCTAAATCTCATCTGATTGCTTCTCTCTCATCTTTCACCACGTGTCACTCTTCCTCCACTGCCTTCCTCTTGATTTGTTCATCATACTAATGCATCATACTTTTCCTCATCTCAATTGCTGCACAATCCAGCTTTCTTTCCTACACGCACCATGCGAGAATGTGCCATGGGCTTTCTCTTCCTCTCTCCCTCCCTCCTGTTCTTTGTTGCCCATTGTGCTTACTGCTCTCTACCACAGCTGCTGCCACCAGCCACAGAGTGAAAAACTCTAGGGAGGATGACAGGGAAAGAAGACAATGTAGCAAATAAAAATTACAGTAGCCCCTCCAAACTCACAAGAGTTCAGGGTGCAGAACCCTCGCGAAAGTGGAAAAACTGCAAATAACTCCCTCCCCCTGCAATTCCCCTCCCCAGGTCCCCCTCTCATTCCTTTGCCTCTGCCCCAACATTCCAGAGAGAAGAAAAAAGACAAGAGAAAGAGCTTACTGATACTTTCCCCTCAGAGGGAAAAGAGCAGAATTCTTGGGTTCTAATTACTTCCAGTGGCCATCTTGAAAAAGGAGGAGCAAAGAGAGCACCTGAGCACTCAGCAGCCATGACACAGCAGAATGTGCAGCTAAAAGGCAGAGAGGCCATGCTTTCAGCAGTGGGAATGCAAGAGAATGAGGGGAGGAAAATGGGGGAGGGGCAAGCACATGACTTGCAAATAATCAAATTTGGGAAGGTCAAACCCACAAATGTGGCAGGAGGACTGTAGCTTCGTATCTAGCTCCATATCAGTCCCTGGAAAATGCCCTCAAAATTGTTTCACTGGGAGAAAACTAGGGTTGCCAGATTGGTTCCGGGCTGGGACTCCTCTAACTTCACTCCTTAATAGAGCTTGGAGCAGGATGAGATACCATAAAACTCCATCATATTGGATGAAGGTACTTGCCCTCTCTTACCTTCCAAGACCTAACTTTTAGCTGTAGCTGCCCCTTTCAACACAGCCATTGCCTTCCCAAGGGAAACTGGGAGGAGGGTATAGAAAAACACCAAGCTCTCTTCTTATCATTGGATACTGCTCTACACCCCACACACACACACACTTTCCACCAGCTAGGCAATAATCATATGAAAGGAGATGGCTATAGCTAAAACCGGGGGTTCGGAAGGTGAAGGGGGACAGGTACTTTTATCTCCCTTGATAGAGCTCTGTGGTACCTCCTTCTGCTCCAAAATCTGTTAAGATCTGAAGTTATAGAAGGCCTATATCCCAGATCCATTCTGCCAACCCTAGAAAAGCTACTTTACATTCTCACTCAAATCCTCCTCGATGTCATTTAATGTAATTAATATTAATGCATTCATTCCAGTTTTTGCCTAAACTTACAGGACTGTTACTGTATACGTTTTCAGATACTCTTTATGATATTTGCATTTTGCCTCAAACTGTTTTTACAGAAAATGTGTCTTTCATAAGTTATAAAAAAAAGGATATAAAAGTTTATAATGTAGTGGTGTGATCTAATCTGTACTAGAGAAATATGACATAGAATTTATGGTTGGCCACCTTTTTTATTTCATATCCCTGAACTAGATTAAGGGGGGGGGGGACTCATAACTTTGCAAAGCACTATAAACTTAAATATTTATCATTGGAGATGAGCGTAGCCACGAAACAGCCCAAGTATTTATAAAGGAAAACAGGAACCCAAATTCTGTGGGTATATACTCAATGGCTGAGTGTGCATATGTACAAATGTGTATGTATGCACATGCATGTACATACTGGATAAACTGACATCAAGACGTTCATGGACTGAAAATTCTCCTGTTTCCTCCTGTACTTCTATTGATCTAGAGGGCCTGGTCCATTCGGGTCCTGCTCCATTTAGGTTCAAACAATCCATTGAAGTATGACTAAGCCTTTGAAAGTAGACGGTTCATATGAGTTACGAAACATAAGTGAAAAATATGTTGCGAAGGGTGTGGTGGCTATTACACTCTTAATATCCCCTGTGGGAGCAGATGTAGTCCACCGTAACTTACTGGATTAGCTCTGAGGAGAAATGATATTCCATTCAGTTCTCTAACACAGAGATTGGGAACGTGTTGCCCTTCAAATGCTGTTGGACTGCAGCTTCCATCGTCCCTCATTATTGGTTGCGTGGTTAGGGTTCATGGGAGTTGGAGTTCCACATCAACAGGATTTGAATTGCACATTCCTCATCCCTGCTCTGTCGAAAACACCATGTGTCCCCTAATCCCAAAATCATAATTATCATATTTGCCAATGTGTAAGACGCACTTTTTCCCCCAAAAAAATGCCTTCTGAAAATGGGTACATCTTATATACCAGCAAATACAGTAACTCCTGCCTGCTGAGGCAAAAAGGAAAAGGAAGACACTTTTCTGTTCCTTTTTGCCTCAGTGGAGAGTTCTCCCCACCTGGGCAGAAACAACAGGAACAAGGGAGAGGGGAGCTCCTTCCACACACACACACACACACACACACACACACCCCACCACCTTTCCTGTTCTTTCTGCCTCGATGGGGAGGTCTTCCCACCCAGGCAGAAATGACAGGAACAGGGTACTAAAAAAAATTTCCTAAAGAATACAGTCTGAAAATAGGGTGCATCTTATACGCTGGTGTGTCTAATATGCCAGCAAATATGGTATACAACTAACTAGTCTGTGATGTAAAGATCAAGCAAAGAAATACCCCTAAGTTCCTCTAGTATGCTACTTTTCTGGTTCTTATTTCTTTACAGGATATGTGCTTATTGTTCCTATGTGTATTCAAGTTGATTTGAATTTATGATGACCCTATTATAGGGCTTTCTTGGCAAGAATTATTCAGAGGAGGTTTGTCATTGCCTTCCTCTAAGGCAAAGAGACTATGCTTTCCCAAGGTCATCCAGCGGGTTTCCAGGGTTGGGCAAGGATTCAAAATCTGATGTCCTGGAGTCCCAGTCCAGTGCTCAAACCACTGCACCTATATACTGATGTATCTTACTAGATCATAATTTGTTGGTGCTAGTCCAACATTCAAACCAGTATACCATTATGGCTCTTGCATATGCTCTATATTGTCACTAAATAATCTCAAATCAGTAACATATTTTTCTTCCCTATTGCATACTAATATAAAATATCAAATTAGTCAGCTATGGTTCCTCCTAAATTGGAAAGAGACCCAAATGTCTCTCGCATCATGTTCTTGGCAGCTATAATGAATATCGTAGCCAATTCTTAAAATCTTTTAGAAATAAATCCATAAAAAATAATCCTAAAGTGGTTATTAGAGGATCACAGGGATTTATACTTTTTAAAAATGTGATGTTCTGATGTAGCTCATCAAAGGTACATATACATTCTCATAGCAGATTTGTTCTCCTAAATGCATGCAATCTGCATCCATAAAGCCCCTTCTGAAAAAAGCCTGAAGCCTACCTCCAGCTTGTTAGGGAAAAAGTTTTTAACACAAACTAAAATTACTACTTCTGGGAAAAGACAGTAACCTAAGTACTATTTGTGTTCTGACAATATTGAAACAGATGAATGTTTGTCATACTTCTCGTTCAGGCCATACTCTCAGTACTCCTTCTTTGTTTTTATCAAGACTTTTATATGTAGCTGCATATTTGCTTCACAAAAAAAAAATACTTCTTTGCGTCTTTGCCATTTGACTCTTGCTTTAAAAATGCCGCCTGCTTTCCTATTCATGCAGAGAACTTTTTAACTATGGTTTTATAAAGTAATTTTAAATTATTTGCATCCCAGCAAAGTTAGACCAAAATCAGCATGATGTAGTGGTCTGAGTGTTGGAGTTCAGATTTTGAATAAGCCATGGAAACCTACTGGGTGATGTTGGGCACATCTCACTCTCTCAGCCTACGAGGTATGCAAAGGCCAACCTCCTCTACATAAATATCACCAAGTAAACCATTGGATAGGATGGCCATAAGCTGGAGTTCACTAGACATGCATAACAACAACAAAGTTAAACCTATTAAAAACCCAGGACCTTTCTCTCCCACTCCAAATTTGGCTAAAGGATTTTATCAAATGCTAAGTCATGAAATTCAGCACAAACAAATCTAAAGAAGCCTCTCTTCACAGCTCGGATTCCAAGAACCTACTTAACCATTAGATAGTTGGGGTATATAGTTTGAGCATCAGCTTCCTGAAATAAGCTACAAACCTGTTGGTGATGAAGGGGAATAGGGCAAACCCACAGTGGTTAAATTTGATGTTCTGGATCTTGAAAGGAAGGCCTTAGAACTGCAGGACTATTCCATGGAAGTTATTGAAACCGTTTTAGCATCTAGGAGGTAGTCAACTCAGAATATTTATGGCATGACATGGAAGGCATTTGAGACACAGTGCACTCAAAACAGTTGCAGACGGCATAAATTCAGGTCAAGTGTGCTTTACAGTATTTGCAGGGTGGTCTACACTAAGGGCTGAGACCTAACACATTAAAACGCCAGGTGCCAGCATCAGCGGTGGTGCTAAAGTTTGAAGGCATTCCACTATCTGCTTATCCACATATAAAGAAATTTCTGAGAGGCACAACTATTTTGTCTTTCCCAACAAGGCACAGGTTCCCGAGCTGAGATTTGAACCCGGTCCTGAATGGCTGAACGAAGCCTCCATTTGAGCAGATTAGAGAGACTTCTTTAAGAATCAGAATTTTCAAAACAGCTTTTCTTGTTGCAATAACACCAGCAAAGCATGTATTAGAGTTGACAGCATTGTCAATAAATCTGAATTTGTGCCAGTTCAAACAGGACAGGTTAACTTTAATACTCGATCCAATACTTAACTTTAATACTTGATCCAATACTTTAATACTTGATTGGTGTTGAAGTGGTAGTAGGGCAAATAACTAACGAATAACTGCATAATAAAGGGAAAGTATAATGCATCTGATTAGCTTTGGGTCAATGGCATGGCCGGATCTGGTTTAGGTTTGTTGTCGTTACGTGCCTTCAAGTCATTTCTGACTTATGGCAACCCTAAGATGAACCTGTCATGGGGGCTTTCTTAACAGATTTGTTCAGAGAAGTTTGCCTTTACCTCCCTCTGAAGCTGAGAGAGTGTGACCTGCCCAAGGTCACTGAGTAGGTTTCCATGGCTTAGTGGAGATTCAAACACTGGTCTCCCAATGTCCTATTTCAACACTCAGATCTCTACACCACACTGGCTCTCTGGTTTAGGTAAGGAATACAAATTCACCAAGAGAGGGAGAATGATGTACAGTAATGGAGCAAAGAGCCAAGTATTCTGTAAGTAATAACTGCCCTATAGCATCTTGGGGTGTTTCCACACTTCATAATTATAGCACTTTAATGCCACTTTAAATGCCATGGCTCCTTCCTATGGAATCCTGGGATATGTACTTTGCTGAGGTATTTTGAATTTTCTCCCAGAATACTGTAGTTTTATAGTTCAATGAAGTGGATTAGAGCTCTCTAGCAGAGAATTTAAGGACCTAACCAAATGGCAAATTCCATTATTCCGTAGGATAGAGCCATGGCACTTACAGTGGCATTACATTGTTATAATGGTGCAGTTTGAGGCATACCCACCCATCCCTATTTGATGAAAGGGTAGAACTTCCAACTGCTTTCTGTCCTTTGCAAAACACTGTTGTTACATCACAGAATTGGGCTAGAAGGGACTTTGTACAACAGTGCAGCAAGGTAATTTTAGACCCTGAAAATAATGTTGAATCCCTGGGCCAGGGATTGCTTTAGACAGCTCTTGTGGATCACACAAGCCTGCACCTCTTTCCACTGCTGTTAGGTAGAAACTGGTGGCTTCCAGGTTCAGTGGGGCAGTAAACCCACCCCACAGTTTTGGCTGAACTTTAAAGGAGATATCCAAACTGATGAATCTTCTTTTCAAAATATATTTAGCACTTTGGATAGCCCTTTTGATGTTTGGACTAAAACCTAAACTCTCCCACCAAAATGGAAGCCCCCATCCACAACTGATTAAATATCACCTGCTGAAATATCCCCAGCAAAGGAGAGCCCACCAGTGCCCAAGTCATTTCCCACCTTTGAACGACTCTTCCACTAAGAAGTTTCTCCCAACTTTTAGCCCATATCTCTGTAATAGACACCCATTAGTTCTAAGCCTGATTTCTGAAGCAATAGAGAACAAATGTGTTCCATCTTCAGTCTGACAACTCTTCAGATATTTGACAACCACTGTAAGGTCTCTTCTTTATCTTCTCATTTCTAAGTCAACCATTCACTGTCTTTTCCACTGTTCCTCATTGTGCTTGATTTCTAGAAACCACACTCACTATCTGGTTACCTTTCTCTAGACATTCTCCAATCTCCTTATCAGAAATGTATTGCCAAGAACTAGATATCTCATTCCATGTGTGGTCTCACCAGCACAGAACAAAATGGAAGTGCTAATTCTCATGATCTGGCAGCATGCCTTGGCAAGCTCTCCTGAGCATGTGCAGAGTATAAAACAACAAGGCAGTACTACGCCCATGCTAATTGCTCCAGATAAGGAAAAAACAGCCACACAAACGCATTGCATCTAGGCTAAACTAATTGTTTATTGCGGCAAAGCAGAATACATGATGAAACGCTTCAGACAGCATGTCTAGAAGCAAAGCATAAACATTACAGGAAAACAAATCTAAGAGAAAAGGAATCATGGAAATTCACGAGAAAAAAACAAAGAAGAACTTACAGAATATGATGTAAGCTTTTTAATCAGTGCTAAACCACTCCCAGACATACATCATGTGACACATTACATGTTTAGTTCTCAGGCTTAGCGCTTTCCCATGAGGCAGGAACTTTAGGAAACAAGATAGCCAAAACAAACTTACAGCTGTGCAATGAAGAACAAAGTGTCCTCTCTGCTCTGTTCACCAGAAAAACACCTAACACACACCACACTAACCTTCTAGAAACCCTGACATGATCTGTAGGACTACACATGTCTGTAGCTAAGCCCACATTAATTTTTCTACCATGCTGTCTCATGCTCAGCTTATGACAAACTTCTCTCCAGTGGCGTCCTTCCACTGGTAGAATGGACCCTGCTGATGGAAGGAATTTCCCTCCAGCCTTCATTCCCCCTGTATACCCTACAAATCCACTCTGGAAAGCTAGGAGACTGCAAAAAGAATTAAAAGCTCTCTTGGTTTACAGCTTAGATACAGTGGCAGCTGGTGATTCCCATGCTAGCATTCCAGGTTTTTGCTTGTTTTAAAGGAGCTATCCAAAGTGCTGAAACAATTTGGGAATACAGTTCAGAACCTTGGAGAGTTCCTTTAAAGACTGGATTAAAACCTGGAGTAGATTCCCCACCACCCTGACATAAGAGACATCAACACTATTCAGGCAAAAATGGGGAAGAGGCTTTCTTAATACAGTGTTAAAATGGATTTATGATAGATGAATGTTTAGATGTTGCTTATTTACATGTATAGCAATATCAACAGGCAGGAGGGTCTGCCAAAAAGTTCTGTTCTTCTGTTTCATTGGCAGGGGTGATTATACATACACGATTGACCTTGAATAATTAATAATGATAATATTAAGGAAACTGAGCTGGAGGCAGTCTTCAACCTTTTTGAAAAAAAAGATTTTGCTGCTTCATGGTAAATTTTATGGCAGGCAAATCATAATGGTGTAACAATGAATATTCATTGCTGTCAGGGTTGCCTCTCATTAGAAACACTGTATTTGTGATCTAAAAGTAAATTGTTCATTTATGAGTACATGGCCCACATAAATACATTTGCTATGTCCTTAGGAATATTCTGCGCATATTCATTTTGACAACCCTAATTAAACTGTTTGTCATAACAGTGCAATAACAGCTTAAGATTTTCATATTAGAAGGATCATTTTACCCTCTCAGGTAAACAACCGCAGTGAATACAAAGAAACAATAGATTATTTTATATAAAAGAGAAGGAGAGAGAGAGGTCTCATCTACTACCATTAATACACTCTGAACCCACAGTGCCTTAACTACTAATCTACTAACTAAAAGTCAAAGTTTGTCTGTGAGTTTGTCTGTGTTAAGGAGGTGAAGACCTCATATGATTGGCTGTGTGAGGCAAGAAGACCTCATATGATTGGCTGGCTGTGAAGATTCTATGGAATCCTGGGGTTGGCAGTTCAGGGAAGTGCCTTTAGTATTCTCAGCCACAGAAGATGATGGAGATGATGCCTAGCAGCAAGGAGGAGGACAGTGTATTCCCGCAGGAACCCAACCTCTGTATGTTAACAACTACAAATACAGATTGGATTGGGAAATATAGGGATAAATTATAGGTACTGGAAT
The DNA here is from genome assembly GCA_030412105.1 of Cyclura pinguis. NCBI lineage: Eukaryota > Metazoa > Chordata > Lepidosauria > Squamata > Iguanidae > Cyclura > Cyclura pinguis. Next base: position 346,098,391 of record CM059599.1, read on the forward strand.
AGGCTGGTTGCTATGGAGATGAGACATCAATAAGGATGCCAGAAAACATTTGGGGGCCATATGTAAGAAAAATTAAAGTGACATACACAACATAGCTACAAGGTCTTCTTGCCTCACACAGTAGATTGCATGGGTTCCATACATGAGGAATCTTAAAGTTGAAATTCAAAACAAAAAATGCTTCCAGAAAAACATAAAGCCATTGAACAAATTCAACAGAAAGCAAAAAAAAATCAAAAGCCATCAACATCACTAAACAACACAAATTGGATTGGGGACTATGGGGAAAAGTTACAGGTACTGGAATAGGCTGGTTGCTATGGAGATGATGCCTAGCAGCAAGGAGGAGGACAGTGTATCCCGCAGGAACCCAACCGCTGTATGTTAACAACTACAAATACAGATTGGATTGGGAAATATAGGGATAAATTACAGGTACTGGAATAGACCGGTTGCTATGGAGATGAGGCCTAGCAGCAAGGAAGAGGACAGTGTATTCCCTCTGGAACCCAACCTCTGTATGTTAACAACTCTGAATACAGATTGGATTGGGGAATATGGGGAAAAGTTACAGGTACTGGAGAAGACAATTTGGTGAGTTCTTAAAAGAAAAATAAAATCCCAAGCAACACCAGGTAAATATGCTAGTCAGCTACATAAAAGTCAAAGTTTGTGAGTGATCACAGGCACAGACCTCATATGATTGGCTGTGTGAGGCAAGAAGACCTCATATGATTGGCTGGCTGTGAAGATTCTATGGAATCCTGGGGTTGGGAGTTCAGGGAAGGGCCTTTAGAATTCTCAGCCAGAGAGCTCTGGATAGGCCAGTTGCAATGGAGACAAGGCCTAGCAGCAAGTTCCCTCACGAACCCAACATCTTTATGTTAACAACTCTGAATACAGACTGGATTGAGGAATATGGGGAAAAGTTACAGGTACTGAACAACACAGTTTGGGGAATTAGAGACACAGGATCTCAAATCTGTGTATTTCAACCACATCTAACTCCTAAGGTAAGGTAAGGTAATTCCTAAGATATTTCTAACAAGTGTTACCAATGAAAAAGTAAAATCTCGGGCAATGCCAAGTAAATACACTAGTGACCGATAAGTCTGTCTTTGAATTCCCCCTCCCCAGAAAATCAAAACTATACAACATAGTCTTAATTCATTGTTCTGAATTTCACTTATAGTCCATTGTTTTCTTGTTGCTGTGTGCCTTCAAATCGCTTCCAATCTATGGCGACCCTAAAATGAACCTATCATGGAGTTTTCTTGGCAAGTTTTGCCCAGAGGGTTTTTGCCTTTGCCTTCTTTTAAAGCTGACAGAGTGTGTCTTGCCCAAGTTCACCCAGTGGGTTTCCGTGGTTGATGAGGATTCAATCCCTGATCTCTAGAGTCATAGGCCATTTCCACACTACACTAATATAGTGCTATTATTCCCCTTTCAACATCCTGTGGAATTCTGGGGTTTGTAGTTTACTGGGTCCAAAGAGCTCTCTGGCTCAGAATTCTAAAGGCCCCTCCCTAAACTGCAAACCCCAGGATTCCATAGGATATTGAAAGTGGAATAATAGCACTTTACCTGCGTAGTGCGGAAATGGCCATAGTCCAGTGCACAAACCACTACACCACTCTAGCTCTCAGTCAGTTGTTTTAGATATTTCCATAACTTTTTCCTCTATCCCCATTCCAAAGCCAGAGCAGATGGGTAAAATTTAAGCTGAAGTCCTCAGAACATTTCACTGAAGTTTACCTCCAAGTAAAATATATGCAATTCACTTCCATGGATTGAAACTCTGGGTGCCAAATATATCCATTAAGTGAGCTCACTTGAAGATGTTCAAAATTTGTGAAAAGGCATGCATGACAAGCAATCATAATGTTCATAGCTTAATAGTTAGAGGCAATAACAAAAAATTAGGCGTCACAGTAGCTGAATCGTAACTTCTATTAAAATGTACCATCTCAATTTAATCTAATTCTCAATAGCTTTTTTCATGCTTGGCAGGCTTTTTCTTATCAATGCTTACCTTTTTTTGGATTTTTGTGGATTCAGAAATAGCTGGTATTGGTGAATGGAATGGTGATGATTTTTTTTCTTAAACTTCTAATTAGCTAGAGAGATTTTAGGGTGAAGAAATCACATCCAGAATAGATGAGCAGTGGCATTACTATTAGGATAACTAGGGCTGCAATTCCATGCATATTTTCTGAAAAAATAGAACAGATAAGGAATTGGTAGCCCTCCATATGTTATTTTATTCCAGGTCTCCTCTGCCCCAGCCACTGTGGCCAATGATTGAGATGATGGGAGTTGTTGTCAACATCTCCTGGAGGGCCATGGGTTCTCCATCCTTAACCTAAGAAAATCCATGTCGTATCTCTTTCCTATATTGTCTTCCATAAGTCCACTCACTGTATCTGGTACCTATATAAACAGATACAATACAGTAATCATTCAAGCAAGACTTCATGTCTATTGTTAGGAATAAAATAGACTATTAGACCAGACCAAAGATAAAATTGGACCAGCTCGGTTTTGACTTGTACCAAAGTTCCATGAATATCCATAGCAACGTACTGTAGTGTCTGGTTGCAGATGAGTATGGCAAAGAAACCCATCAAGTGTTGTTGTTAGTAGTAGTAGTAGTAGTAGTAGTAGTAGTAGCAGTAGTAGTAGCTAATGTTTTTAAAACATAGTAAGAAGATTAAATAACAAATTGCCACTGAATGCCAGGTAAAGGAAAAGGGATGGAGTGGGAAGGAAAGAGAAAAGAAAGCAAGCAATTCAGCAATCAATTCTTGATGCTAAATAACCCTGCAACAGTATCTGATCTGGAGAGATAAACTTCTCTGTCTTTAAGAACACCTAAATACACAATGTGGCAGCCTTTAGTCAATCAACTAATCCACTAAAGCAAGTGTGAGCAACCACTGAAGAGCTTGAACAGCACCCCTGCTGGATCCCAGAGGGCCATTTTCACATACCCCTCATACTTCTCACCACTACCTCCAAGTTTCAGAGATCAAACTTGTTTTTTAACCTCGTTGGGGCTATGGGCCATTTCACTTTATTGAGGAAGATGCTCTTTTTAGACTTGGGTAGGTATCTTTTTTCAAACAGAAAGTGACTCCAATGAAAGCAAGGTGGCCTTCAAAATGGGCAATAATGTGGCAAAGTTACCCATAGATTTAGGGAGTGCTGAGGACAATTTTTGGACAAAAATCACATTTTTGGATCCACCAATTTTGAGGAATGGGTGTGAAATAGGTGTGAAATGTAGGGATCTTTAGGGATCTATAAAAATAGCTTTGAGGGCCTCAGGACACATTTTGCCCACTCATTTAGCTGATTAGTTAGTGCGGACAACATTAATCAGCAAGACCAAGCACTTATCTATTGAGACTGTGAGGTAAGACTGCACAATTAATCAATTTTTAATGGCCACAAAAACCATTTTAAGGCTACAAAAACCAAATGCATGGGTATAACATAGGAGAATACATGGCTCAGGACCTTGGGATTATTGTTAATCATAAGTTGAACATGAGCCAGCAGCATGATGCTGCAGCAATGAAAACAAATGCTGTTTTAGCCTGCATTAATAGAAGCATGATTTTCAAATTGATGGAAGTAACACTACCACTATATTCTGAGACAGTCAGGGCTCATCTAGAGTACTTCATTTAGTTCTGGGCACCTCATTTTAAGAAGGATATAGACAAGTTGGAGCAGGTTCACAAAAAGGCAAGATAAGAGGTAGGGAGAGGAAAGGTTGAAGGAGCTGGACGTGTTCAGCTTGGTGAAGGGAAGACTGAGGGGTGACATTGTTCTTTAAATACCTCAATGGCTGCCACAGAGAGGAGGGAGCTGGCCTGTTCTCTGCTGTGCTAGAGAGCAGGACCAGATCTAATGGTTTGAAGTTATAGAAGGGTAGATTTTGATCGAACATTAAATGGAACTTTTTGACAGTAAAAATTGTTTGGCAATGGAACCAATTTCCTGGCGAGGTGGTGAGGTCTCCTTCTCTGGATATCTTCAAAAAAAAGGCTAGACAATTACCTGCTGGTAATACTCTAGCTGGAGATCCTCCACTGAGCAGGAGGTTGGACTTGATGATCCATGACACCCCTTCCAACTCTATTATTCTATTATTCTATTATTAGTAATTCTGGTTTGTTATTATGAGAGGAACTAAAGACAATATTCAAAGTTGGTAGTGCTAATAAAACTGAGTGGCAACTTTTCTTTATTAAATTGAAAATTACCTCTCCACTTCCTGGTAGTATAGTTTTATGGCCAAGGTCGGGAAGGGTAACCTAGAAACCATGGGATATATCAATACTCTCTGTCCAAGTGTGGAGATATCAGAAACCTCTCAGGTACCACAGCAAATATCAGAACTGGTCCCTCTGTATTACAGCATCAGAGAAATGGAAGAGGGAAGATCCATCAAATGTATTTCAGTGGGCATGCTAGAAGAAGGAAGTTGTGGATTCTCACAATAAACAAGTCTCCTAGTCCACAGACATCTTCATCAAATATTAGTCGGCCCATGGAAGCTCTGGAAATGTGGTACATCAATTGCCTCCCATTGCTTTCAACAGGAGGGAATTCAAACCATAACAATAACAACAACATGGCCAGAGAGGGAGAAAAACACTAAAAATGCACTTCTTCCCTCATTATCATCCTCACAGTATGGGTACAGGTGGGCTCTAGATATTGGGGAGAGCTCACAGCCATGAGTAGAATTGTTCTGTCTGTATCTCAAGAAGGCACTATTCAGTATCAATTGGTGATTTCCATGTCAATGGGGCTGGTGAATCTGTTCCAGGTTTTTGACCAGGCTTTACATGAGGAATCAAAGTTGATGGAGCTGTTTACACATTAGAGTTTGGAACCTTGAGCAGCTCCTTTAAAGTTTAGACTAAAATCTGGAGTGGATTCACTGCCCCTCTGACACTGAAGCCACCATCCAACACCATAACTAGTGTTGAAACTTTTGTTATATACAAGGGTATTTTACTAGCTAATTGATTAATGTAAATAGCACACAATCAATCAACTAAGACTTAATTTGTTCATAGTATTAAGAAAAAAAATATATAACAGCTGATCAGTAGCCAGTCCCACAAAGCTGACAGGTCTCATTTGTCATCAGGTCTCTTCTTCAAACTGCTTAGCTATCTGCTGCTGATTCTGTATAGTGTTTAGAAAGTTGCTTGCTTAAAAGTCATTCTTTCTTGTTGTTCACTGTAGTGTCCAGAAAGTAATTAGTCATCTATTCGTTATTGTGCTGAAGAACTCATTAAGTTATTTGTTGCTTTCCGTTAAAGTTTTGGGATGACTTTACAGAGGAACTACAAAACATTGCTTGTTGCACCATTCCTTGCATTATCTTTGAGATACTGGCTAGTACCATTAAGTGAGTTTGTTGTTGATGTGTGCCTTCATACCATTTCTGATTTGTGGTGACCCTAAAGTGAACCTATCATGAGGTTTTCTTGCTAAGATTTGTTCAGAAGTAGTTTCGTTTTGCCTTCCTCTGAGGCTACACAAAGAGTGACTTGCCCAAGGTCACTTAGTGAGTTTCTATGGCTGAATAGGGATTAGAACTCAGGTCTTCGGGAATCCTAGTTCAGCACTCAAATCATGACACCACACTGGCTATTATGATGGCATAAGTCCAATTTATTTTAACCCTCCTTTTTTTTAGGTCATTGCTGAAGTTGGAATTCTGTTGCAATGAGACAGTTACCAAAACTGCCTCCCAATGCACCTTTTCAGTGTGGTAGCCTCCCCGTGACAACCATTTCTATATCAGCAGATAGTGGGTAGAGGAGCAGAAATGAATCCAAGACTCTCCACTATGCTTGTCATAGGCCCTTTCCACATGTGGGGGGGGGGGAACGGGCGAAAACGGCCAAAAACGGAGCTTACTGGCAACCGGGTAAGTCCATCGCGACGCGGAGCAGTGCGAGCTCGCTGCTCCGCAGTCCTCCGGCGTCCCAAATGGCGGCTTCCGGTTGGTGGAGGATCTCCAACCGACCGGAGAAGCTCACCAGCCGGAAGCCCGCCCCCGGCAGATCTGCAGGCATGCACTTGCGCGCGCCTGCAAATCCGCGTCGGAGCCGGGCGATGGAGCGGCACGGGGCTGCGCACTCCGTGCTTTTTAAAAACCTCGAAAAAGAGGTTTTTAAAAAACACGCAGCGCAGCTAGTTCCGGCCACTCCTGAGTGGATTCTGGTGTGGAACTACAAAAAGTAGTCCACGCCAGTCCACTCTACGGTGCAGAAGACCTCCATCAGAGGTCGCTCTGCACCATTTCAGAAGCCTAGTGTGGAAATGGCCATAGTGCCTCCAACTAAAGAAACATAACTTGACACACTGAAAACGTGGCTTTGATTGTTTGTTTATATCCTGACCTATCTCAGGGTGGCATACAAGTAAAATAAATTTAACTAGATTAAAATTAATTCAACAATTTAACAAAAAGCACTTAGGTCCCAAAGGTTCTAATAAAAAGCCATGTTTTAATTTGGTGCCAAATTAAACTAGTGTCATCACCAATCAGACCTCCAAAGGAAGTATATTCCACAAATGGGGTGGCACAGCTAAGAAGGCCCTCTCCAGCAATGTGTTGCTCCACCTGGTGGGAGACAGAAGTAGGTCCTTCACTGTAGACCTTTGTCCTCCAGTAAGTATGTGCAGAACTTCCATTTCTCTTCTTTTTCTTTTAGGTTTACTCCCACAGATGAAATCTAGATTCCAGTCCTGGGTTCAGTGGCAGTAATCATGAATGAACCTCTTTTTCACCATGATGTAGGTATCCCTCTTACAAGTAGATGTGGAAGAGATTATAGAAAGTGTATCCCAGGAAGGAAGGATAAACCCCTAGACAAATATGCGTGCTAAAAAAGTCCCCTTGCCTGTTACCATTTCAGTAACAATTACATCATCAGGACACTACTTATAAAGATAAGTTTAATTGAGACGTCAAGCTTCCAAACTCTTTAGACTGTTTGACCTAGTAGACATTTTATAATAATGAATGTCTTAATTTATTAATCACACCTTTGAATTTGACTGCAGTAATTGTAATAACCTTTCTTTTAGAGCTCAGTCCTTTGACAATAGATGTCTGGATCCTTAATCATCAGGACCATTAAACTTCCTGTGAAGTGAAAAGCTGGTGTGTCAATCAAAGTCCTCCTGTTTAAAGTAAAGCAAATAGACAGGAACATTCAATTTAAAATGTTTTGTCCATATCATTCTTCTGAGATCAATAATTTCTTTGAAGTTCTGTGTGAATCATCTATTCATCAGGAATCTCATCAGATAAGTAGAATATACACTGCTCTTAAGTGACAGCAAACATTAACATTAGTTTGCCATTTCTCTGAGAACAGCCTACTTCAAAAGAATAATGAAGACTTTTCTTGGTCTGTGACCTTTTCCACTTCTGTCTAATAGGACTCAGCTCTTTCACTGAGCAACTGGTAAGAACACAGCTGCTTTCACTGAATAAATTGGTATGGAGGAATAATAGGTGTGTGCATAGACATACATGTATATGTACATATGTATATATTGTATTGGAGTATAGCAAATGATTGATAGATAGGAAGAATGGATAGATGATAGATAGACAGATAGATAGATAGATAGATAGATAGATAGATAGACAGACAGACAGACAGACAGACAGACACAGATATGCTGTCAGTTCAAGGCCGCTTGAGACCTACATTCTTAGGACTGCAATCCTAAACACACCCACTAGAAAATAAACACTGCTGAACTTAGAAGAACTTTACTTGGGAAGATGTACATTTAAAGATGTATGTTTAGTACAACACAGCAAATCCTACCAATACAAAAGTGTTAGATCAGAAGCCAAATAGGAAGACTCAGAGGCCATAGCCAGCATAGGCAATGGTGGGGAATGATGGGAACCACAGTCCAAATGTATCTGTAAGGGCTGAATGATTTCCAGCACTGGATAAGAGAGGATCAGAGAGCAATGGCAGGATTAAGAATGTCAACTTGGAAAGTTCCTTCTAAAAAGAACCATTACAGTGGTACCGTGAAACTACTCATGCCTGAGAAATGGTGATTCTCTGGGACCCAGTCAAGCCTTCATATATTATCTTGAAAAAGATTTGAGGTCTAATTTGATAACAAATTTAATTTCAAACTGAGATATTCAACCACAGTACAAAACTTTAAACATTTTTGAACACTAAACAGCTGTCCTTTTAGATTAAAAAGTAATAAATAATAGTTTATTTGAAGAGTTGACTGGCCCAAAGCTTCACAGCTGAGGGGGGATTTGAATCCCCACCTTCCCAGTCCTACTATAAGACTCGATGTCTAACTGCTACAATAGGTTCTTCCTGTGACTGTAGCACTAAAAAGGAGAGGAAGATGGGAGAAAGCACCTTAGAGGAGAGCTGCCAAATAGACTGGACTCTGGACTTGTTTTTTGTACTTTCTTACTGATTTCACTGATTTGTTTAACTGGGCAGTTTTCATTCCTATGATCCACACAGCCCAGAGGATAGGAAGACCAATACTCACCATACATTTTGAAATGCTTGGAGAATCTTACTGTGTTATCTAAGCTTGAAAGCATATCTCTACAGACTTCTACTTCTACCAGATACTTTTTGAAATACATTCAGCTTACATTATTGTAAAAGTCCAGTTCATGACTCTATATTAAGCACTTTCTCCTATTTTTTTTTTAATCTCTTCACCTCTTTTTCAATTTCCATCCACCCCTTATTTAGCCCCTACCGTTTTTCCAAAAACAGGACACAAGTTTCCTGTTAAAAACTTTTTTAAAAAATTGTGGTATTTATTTATCTGCCTCCCATTCTTATCAGGATGAATATACATTCCAAGAGGCAGGGATCTTCTATAGATCAGCTGCTGGAGATTTTAAGGAACAAGGTGATGCTGTCTTCATGTCTTGCTTGTGCATTTCCTGTACACAGTTGGTTAACCACTATGTGGAAAGAACACTAGACTGGAAAGATCTTTGAGCAAAGTTTTTCCTATGTTGTTAATATAGTTAGAGCTGCCAGTAACTGTAAAATACAATACAAATAAACAATTAATTTAGAACAAGGATAAATACAGGCTGATAAATCAACATGGTGGGTGCTGCATTATAGTTCAATCATACAGCACAACATCTAACAAATAAAAGGCAAAATTCAGAACAGCTCACAGCAGTCTGTGGTAAAATAAGTTCTGGTCATCCTCCAAAATGATCATTTGGAAGATGGCCAGAGTAAATCAATTTAAATTACTCAAAATGCCAGAGAGATAAACATATTTAGGACTGTGACTCATAATAACAGAACAAGCTGAAATACTTTATGGAACTCAAGTTTACTTAGTTTGGGGGAGATATTCAGGCATCCTTTTGACAGAGCAGAAATATATCTTTGCCTGTAATCAGGTTGATGATTTTGCATACTACTTATTGTTCTGTCCTTTGTGCACCAAAGAGAAAATTTCTATCATAGACTCTCCTCTGTTACACAGATAAAACTCTGCAGGGTACAATGGTGCAATTACTGGCAGATAATCAGCTCTATATTACCTGTATGGGAACTGTACCCAGCAGGAAATTACATATTTATTTTACTCATGGTTCCAATATTTCTTCATCATAAATTTTAAAGGATTGTTGATCTATCTGCTGCATGGACAGCTTATTATGGTTCAAAAGCAAATTGTATTTTATCTTGTTCTTTCTTATTATGGGTTATTGCTTGTTATATTGTGCACCAAATTGAAATGTTTTTTGGTTAAATGCAACAAAGACAATTTAATACAAACCTAAATGCAGCAAGGCAGAAGGGAGGTAACAGATTCTCCACCACTCCCAATCTCTAGTCAGATCCAACCAGCTAGGGTAGTACAAATTTTTGTTCTTGCTGTTTTAAATTCCTTTCACACACACACACACACTCATCCTCCTTTTATCAGAGATAAAAATTTGTTATATCAGCACCGATCAGTTGAGAACAGAAGACTTCAATTCTGAGGTTTCCCTGATGATGAAAGAGACTGCCACATCTCCAAACTGTCCCATTGTAGAACCTTGTATTACTACTGCTTGCAGAAGGTTGTCAGGCAATAGAATCTTGTTTTCAAAGTACTACAGTAAAGTACTACAGCAGCATGGTGTAGTGGCCTGAGCATTGGACTATGATCCTGGAGACCAGAGTTCAGTTCCCCGCTCAGACATGGAAACCCACTGGGTGATCTTGGGTGCATCACACACTCTCAGTTCTAGAAAATCCTGTGATAACACTAGCCTTAAGATTGCCATAAGTCAGAAATAACTTGAAGGTACACAACAACAACAACAGCAGCATAGCAAGATTATCTATGAAAAAATTGTACACTCCTTTGACTGGCTGAACACTTCTTCATTGGCAGGCAGGCATTTCAATGTAGTCCTAACCATTTCGACAGTAAATCTGGAGGTTATATTTGCACCAATAGTTACATCATAGTATTTGTCCTATTGATATGTATATTACATGAATTCTTTTCTTTTAAAAAATGGGAAATACTATACAGTCATCCCTCCGCATTCGCTAGGGTTAGGAGCACAGGACCCCCATGAAAGTGAAAAAAAAAAAAGGAAACAACTCTAAGCCCTTTCAAACCATATTTAATGCACAAAAAAGTATGATAACCATATTCAACTCACAGTGGATTCCTTTGAGGCATCAGGGTTTCTTCACAAGGCAGAAGTGGGTGGCTGATGGGGCTTACTGCCACCTCCACTGCCACCCCACGTCATTTTTAATAGAGACTTACAAGCCTCATTCACAGTTTCTCAGTCTCACGAGCCTTGCAGTCCCTGTTAAAGATGGCATAGGAAAGCAGCAGAAGTGACAGCAAATAATGCGTGAATAATTAAATCCACAAAAGTGAAACTCGCAAATGTGGAGAGCTGACTGTATCAAATTATTAAATATTCGTAGTCAATGAACTTGAAGACGAATGTCAGTTTCAGATTCTAGAACAGAATGGCATTAATTGGTGTCTTTTTAAAACTCTTTTCAGACTTTGACAACCAAGTCTTACTGGCAAAATGAACATAAAGAGAGGAAAATGCACATTGGTGTAACACAGCTGAATGTTTGAAAAATTAATCCTCATACCCATGATTTAAAAGAAATATTTCCATTCACAAACGTCATTCAGCTATTAATGAAATGCAGTGTTTTGAGAGAGAACAGACAGGATGGAAATGGAAGACATCTGGGCAGTTCTGTCTTTTGGTTTGTTCGCTGAACAATTAGATATTATGATAGCTTGATCCATGGCCCAAATGAGCTGCAGTACTTGGATTAAAATTGATTGTGGCTGGAACAAAACCAGAGGAGATGCAGGTGCCAGAAAGAAGTGCATGCACAGCCATGGCTTTGACTGATGTTTTTCCTAGAGCAAATTGCATTAACAAGGCATGCCAGGTTTTAACTGAAGAGCATTGCCACAAACTGCTTTCCTGACCACTCCGGGTTCTGCGATACTTCTATTAAGACAAATGCATTAATACCTAACTATACTAATTTGAGCATGTTTTCCAGGCTCAAAACAGCTCTGTGTGTATGTTCACTTCCATTTTAACTGAAGCACTGGTTATACTCATCATAGAAAAAGAAGTGCCAGATTAACACATTATTGTTGTTCTGTGCCTTCAAGCCATTTCCTACTTATGATGACCCTAAGGCAAACCTATCATGGGGTTTTCTGGGGCTGAGAGTATTTGATGTGCCCAAGGTCACCCAGTGGGTTTCCACGGCCAAGCAGGGAATGGACCCTAGCCTCCAGGATCATAGTACAATGCTCAGACCACTATACCAGACTGGATTCAAAATAACACATACCATATGTTACATCACATCTGGACTACTGCAGTGAGATCAGTTAGTTCAGAATGCTGACCTGAGAGTGTGGATTAGAGGAGACTATCAATGGAGTGGTCTTTTGTTGCAAATAATTCGCTGGTTTTCAGTCCATTACAAAGGCTTTATGTGTGTACATGCCTTCAAGTTGCCTGTCAGCTTATGATGACCCCATGACTTTCATAGGGTGTTCTTAGACAAGAAATAGAGGTGGTTTGCCAGTTCCTTCCTCTGAAATATAGCCTATAGCACCTGGTATTCATTGGCATCTCCCATCCAAGTACAAGCCAAGGATGATCCTGCTTAGCTTCCATATAAGACAGGAGCTGGTGTCTTTGCCCTATATATATGGGGACTGGGAAAGCTACCAAGCTCGCTTCTTTCATAAAAGCCTCTATTTATTAAGACTGCCTAAGGAGATGTTTCTAAGGTTCCCTTGAGAGGTTTCTGGTGTGGAGACAGGGAACAGTTTACAAAGGAGCTGCGGAATAAAATGGAAGTAAAACTTTGATTCATAATCAGGCCTTTCCTTGATGGCTGAAAAATTTCACAGCCTGCATATCCCTCTATATTTCACAAATTGAAACTGGGATGTGTGTGGCCAAGCAACATCAGTGATCAAGGTGATCAAGACAGCAAAAGTTATTAATGAGAAAGAATGATCAAGCTAGGAGAGGCTGCAGCAGCTTGCTTTTCCTTGAGCTTACTGGAAAGGACAAGATTCCACCACCACCACCCCAACTGAGCTGAGTGCCAAACAACTTTTGCACTTTCAACTCAACTTACAGCAACTGAAGTAAGCTGAGGATAAAGGGGGAAAGAAGGGAGAGGGGAGAGAGAAAGTGGGAGATTTTAAAAGCAGCTGAATAAGTGGAATAACAGAGGGTTAATGAGGACTGTCCTTGCCAAATCGGGACAAATGGAGGGTATGTGTTTGAAATCAGACATGTAGGAAGAGAGAGTTATGCTGACACAGCTATGAAACAATGAACCAGCAGGAAAAGAAGACAAAATTTTGGCACTTCCTGTAGCTAGTCACTCCTGAGACCCCGAGCTCTTTGTACCTTGTTAAGGCCAAGGATTACATCAGCCCTCTTAAACAATGGAAAACTTTTTCTTTCTTTCTTTCTTTCTTTCTTTCTTTCTTTCTTTCTTTCTTTCTTTCTTTCTTTCTTTGTCAAGATTGGGAAACAGAAAACAAGATATCCAGAAGTTCCTTCACAAACACAGTTTCTGCCATGGCTCATCTCACACATTCCAGGGACATCATGCCATTCACTATTATCAGTGATATATTATTTTCCCAGACAAGATTATTATCTTGTATGTGCATGCACTCCTATAACTTACAAACATTCTAGCATATTTGTTACCAAGGGATTTTTTAAAAGGTCATCTAAGAATTTATGAGAAATTATTACCATATAAAAGACCTTGGCAATAAATGCCTGCTTGGAATTGTATATATTCCTGAAATACCTCCTAGGTTTTTAGATGAAGTGCTGCCTTTCCTGCCCACAATGGATGTTCTTCGTAAACCTAACAAAACTGAGCTCTGAAAGTTCATGCAGATATAGGACAAAAGCTACACCGAGTATCAAATCATTACAACAGAGCAGAAAAACAAGTGGAATAAAGTGGGGATGAATTGAGGAAGGTGCTTCATATTTCAAGAAAGTAGTCATTAATTATATATGGAACTACGTTACTGTATGCATTACCATTTACTAATGTCGTTACATTGGCTATTGAGATTTCTATCCCGTACCCATCTACTTGGGAATTAAGTTCCACTGAACTTAATGGAGCCTGACTGTTGAGTAGCCACATATAACTAAATTCCTATACCATAATGGAGGTAAACCTGACTGAATACAGTGGCTGTTATGTATCTTGAGTAAACATGCATAAAATTCTACTGCTCAGCAGGAAACCATAAGGACAAAAACCAGACCATCAGCAAGATGCAAACAAGCATCAAACTCTCTACAATCTTTCTAGGACAACACTAATTCAGACTGATTTTTAATATCAGATGGATGCTGCATGCATTTGCATTAATCTCTTTCATCAGTCTTCGGGGTATGTCCATGAATTATTAATTCAAAATTTGACTGATCTTTGCTTCAATATACCATAACATTGTCATTTCCTGAATTCTCTCCCACCTCCTTCCCAACCATCTCCCTATGAAATTCACACACACACACACACATTTCTTGAAGATTTTCCTCCCTGCCCCTCCATGAACAGCATATGGGCTTTTGTACAGGAAGTGAAACCACTTAAAACAGTAATTTCAAAGAAGTCTTGACAAACTTGATAGTGAAGAAATACATCTGTGCTAAGATAAACATTCCTCCTTTCACAAGTAGGTGTGAATTCTGCCATGGGTCAACCTGTGTATTTCCCTACCATTACTCTTTCACTCACATACACCCTGGCTCAGATCACAGTACAAATTCACTTTGAATATCATCTTTTTCAGTATTCTACCCTGTTCATCCTTTTTAAATATTTCTTTGACGCTTGATTTTGCTTATTGTAAAGCATTGCTGTGTGCCACTGCTGGGTTGTGATTCCCAAAAACTCTGCCCAGGGAGCAGGCACTTTATGCTGCCAATTGGCAAAGCAAGGCAAGTGGCCAAAAGGGCTACCCAATAAGTACTCAGCACTAGCAGAAACCAGGAAGAGCTTGTTTCTCTTCAGTTTGATTCAATTTGGAAACAGGCGTCTGTCAATGAGGAGAGCAACTGCAAATCCACAGTATGCTCACCAATCAAAGTAAGCATGGCAGTTTTCACCTTGCAATCTCCACAGATCAACAAAGACAGGCTGCATCTGCCATCAGGTTGCTTTCAGACATTTTATTTTATAACTTACAAAAGGCTGTTATTAACCTCCAGCACGTAGTTGAAAGCAAGCACAGAGGAAATCAAGGAGAAGGAGGTAGGCTGAGAATCAGGCCTGCTTCACATTTCTAGGGACTTTTGCTGGATCCTTTCCCATATGTGAGAGGCCTGCTCAGATTACCTCATGGATGCATATTCTGATTGCTTTTGGACAGCAGAGAGTGACCATTATAATTTCCCTCAAAGTTTAATACCGTCTTGCCCCCAGGACACTGTGGGAACTATTAATGATGGTCTCCAGACCCCTCCCTAAACTGCAAACCTCAGGATTCCATAGGATGTTGAAAGTGGAATAGTAGCACTATAGCAGGCTAGTGTGGAAATGGCCATAGCCAAAGACAAAGGAGGGCTGAACAGGGTCAGTGCTCGGCCCCACCAGGCTGCTGGCACCCTTGCGGGTGCTCAGGGTTGCCACATATTGATATGAGATCTATCACTCACATGAAAACTCCTTCAACAGAAAGTGCCCACCTATGTCAGGGCCTCTTTCTGGCTGAAACCTAGCAAAAGAATCTTAGCATTGCATTGTGATAAATATTCCAGAGCTGATAGAAAAGATTAGTTTGCTCCCGGACAGAAAATTCCACCTTTCAACATAAATTATATACTGTTTCAGATATTTCAAAAGGCTCACAAATATTTTATCAGCCAGTTAGAGAATAAAAGGTCATTTCTGTTTAAAAGAGATAAAACTCAAGAACATTTGCTGGTTCACACATGCCACTGATTTTGTGCCTCAGATCTGTGCTCTCTTGGCTGATTTCAAGCAGCCAGTTCGTTACGTACAAAAGCTTAAATTAAACAAAAACCCATTGCAGTCAAGCAAACTGGCTCCCAGTAGAAATACTGAAACTAGCACAGAACTTGCTGCCATGTTCTCAGACTGTCAGCGTAGCAATTAAAGTCAATGTAAGATATTTTGCATCACTCATCATTACATACATCCTAGGACCAACACTTCTGATTTTGAAAATGGGTTTCTTTTTATAGTAAATGGGGAGGGGCGCTGCAACCAATTTGAAAGCTGAATTCATCTTCTTGGAGGCTTCTAAGAGGAACAGTCCTCAGAGTGGGGGAATGGTCAAGAGAATCTGAAGGGGTCAAAGAACATTTTTTCCACTTCTGCCATCAAAATATCTAACTTTGCCTTCTCTGCTTATTTCACCATGCTATGTAGAAGGCTGGCCCCCTGCAGCAGAGGTTAGAGTTCTATGCTAGAGGAATATTTTTGGATTTATAGTCTTATCCTCTTAAATATTTGCTCTGGCATTATCCACCTATGACATTGGTATAATGTATTTCTAATGACAGCATCATGCACTATTCTTCAGTGATGTGCTGGAACAACAAGCCTTTTAAACAGGTTTCTTGTCTTGTAAAAAACAGCCTGGAAAACACAGTGTTCCAAACAGTGTGATTTATAGGGCATGTTTCACTTCTGTCAAAGAACACTGCAATGAAAACTACAATACTGTTAGATTCATGGTCTGAGCATTCTGGTTAAGTATGAAATTGTGGTATCTTTAAATACTGGAATAACATAGTATGTTATTTTCCTGTTGGCCACACTTGAGTTTCTAAACCATTCTCAAGAGTTAGCAAATGTTAAGCACATTGTAGCAGTCCCAACAGGGATTTATCAGAGAACATGTGACAGTGGCAGAATACCTATGGATAATGTACAATTAATGGAAATGGAAATTTCTGAAGACGGTATAGAGTTTTGTATCTAATCATCTCAAAGCTATATTACAGCCTGGTTCAGACAATAATTAAACAAAGCTTTCCATATTAGCTTCCTTCCCTTCCCTCCCAACATGTCCTTTGGTCATGCTGGCCTGTGATGATGAGAGTTGTAGTCCAACACATCTGAAAAGCACCAAGTTGGGGAAGGCTGATCTAAACTATGGTTTAAGATTATTGTAAGCAAGCTGTCATAGGCCTTTTCATCATGTGCTACTTCTCTCCTCTACATTTCAGAATAAGCAAGTAAACCTTCCGCTTTTACTAAGCCATTGTGTTCTGTAAGATATAAACTTGGGGGAATAGTGGTTACATCTAATTCCAAAGCTACATTTAGGCATCTTAAAATCTTTATAAGTTAAACATGTAAGGAGACAGCTCCTCTGTTTCTGTTTATGTCATCCCACACACACATAGGCAATGTTACTTTCAAAAAAGAGAGCCTCTTCTATACAAGGAGACCTTCCACATGATGGATATGACGGATTCCACACATACAGGAGGTTCGACTACTCAGAATGTTGCTATCCACTTGTGGAGGATGACAGTTATGCTCTCATTGGAGGGATCTGCATCTGAGGATGATCACCAAAAAAAAAAAAAATGACACAAAGAAGCAGACCATCCCTGAAGATCCTAGATTCTGGTAGAAGAGAGTGGGTGAATCTTCTTCCAAAGAGTCAAAGGACATGAACAGGTCCCCCATTAGCTCCAGAGAGTACAGGCTGATGAAAGTGTTGGGAAGTTTTTGGCTACTCAAAGAACCACCCAACTACTAGGAAAGCTTCCTTGGGAGTAAAATCCTCCTGAAAAAAAAAGTCCTCATCATGCAGAAGGCTTGTGAAAAAGTCTCAGCAGCTCTGGTTCTGGGAGCTCAGCTTTATAAGTTTCACTGGTGGCAAAGGAAGATTTCTGGAACCATAGGGTTCCAGAAATACCCATAGGGATTCTGCCACTGTCATATGTTCTCTGATAGATCCCTGTTGGGATTGCTACAATGTGCTTAACATTGTATGAGCTACATCCAAGGATATTAAAAGAACTGGCAGAAGACATTTCTGAGCCACTTGCAATAATCTTTCAGAACTCTTGGAGAACAGGAGAAGTCCCAGCAGACTGGAGGAGGGCAAATGTCATCCCCATCTTCAAGAAGGGAAAAAAAGAGGACCTTAATAATTATCGCCCGATGAGCCTGACATCAATTCCAGGAAAGATCCTAGACCAGATCATTAAACAGTCAGTTTGTAATTACTTAGAAAGCAATGCTGTAATCACTAAAAGCCAGCATGGATTTCTCAGAAATAAGTCATGCCAGACTAATCTTATCTCTTTTTATGATAGGGTTACAAACTTTAGACGAAGGGAATGCTGTAGATGTAGCATATCTTGACCTCAGTAAGGCCTTTGACAAAGTTCCCCATCACAATCTTTGCAAAGAAGCTAGTAAAATGCAGGCTGGACAGGGCTACTGTTAGTTGGATTTGTAATTGGTTGACCGACCGCACCCAAAGGGTGATCACCAATGACTGATTTTCATCCTGGAGAGAAGTGACTAGTGGGGTGCCACAGGGTTTTGTCCTGAACTCAGTGCTATTCAACATCTTCATCAATGATTTGGATGAAGGATTGCAAGGCATGCTGATCAAATTTGCAGATGATACCAAACTGGGAGGGGTTGCTAACACACCAGAGGATAGGATCAAATTTCAATATGACCTTGACAGATTGGAGAGCTGAGCCAAAGCTAACAAAATGAATTTCAACAGAGAGAAATGTAGGGTCCTGCACTTGGGCAGAAAAAATGAAAGTCACAACTATAGGATGGTGGACGTGTGGCTGGATAGCAGTACATGTGAAAAGGATCTAGGAGTCTTGGTAGATCACAAGCTGAACATGACATGGCAGCCAAGAAAGCCAATGCGATTCTTGGTTGCATCAATAGGAATATGGTGTCTAGATCGAGGGAAGTAATGGTACCACTCTATTCTGCATTGGTTAGGCCTCATTTGGAATACTGTGTCCAGTTATGGGCACCTCAGTTCAAGAAGGATGTCAACAAGCTGGAACACGTCCAGAGGAGGGCAAACAAAATGGTGAAGGGTCTGGAAGCCATGCCCTATGAGGAACGGCTTAGGGAGTTGGGTATGTTTAGTCTGCAGAAGAGAAGGTTAAGAGGGGACATGACAGCCATGTTTAAATATTTGAAGGGATGTCATGCTGAAGAGGGAGCAGGCTTGTTGTCTACCGCTCCAGAGACTAGGACAAGGAGCAATGGATTCAAGTTGCAGGAAAGGAGATTCCACTTGAACCTCAGGAAGAACTTCCTGATGGTCAGGGGTATCCAGCAGTGGAATATGCTGCCTCGGAGTGTGGTGGAGTCTCCTTCTTTGGAGGTTTTTAAGCAGAGACTGGATGGCCATCTGTTGGGAATGCTCTGAAGAGTGTTCCTGCGTAGCAGGGGGTTGCACTCGATGGCCCCTGGGGTCTCTTCCAACTCTATGATTCTATGGAAGCACCAATCACAGGATTCAAACATTGCTAACATCTTCCTCAGTGCCTTGGTTCTTGTTCTGTTAGACTTCCTTGGTGCTTAACTCTAGGCACTTTTGACCTTGCTGTTGGATTGTTCTCATTGGAACAACCTGCTCTTTCATCAGGCCCTACTGGCTTGAAGCACAGATTGCTCCTTACCCCTACCTTTGGATTGTCCACACCTGAATAGCCTGCTTAGATCCTGCCGGCTCTTACTCTGAACTATCTGAATTTTTCCTCTCGAACCCACCTGGACTGAACCAAGGCAGGAACAGACATGGTGACAAAAAAGGATGAAGCTAGTAGAATTCCCTCCTATAGAGGCTGGGCAGGCACTCTCTCTATCAACCTTTCACCAGCAGATAAACACCACTTTATTTAAACTGGCATTTAATGTTTAATGGGTTGTGCAAAAGAATTTTAATAGAGAAGGTTCTGCATTTTTATCTTTATTGCTATGTCTTTTAAATGATTTATACTATTTTAATGGGTGTTTTTGCATGATAATTAATTTTTTTTCCACATTTGTATCATTGGATTTTTAATTGTATCTTGTTTAATATTATTGTAAGCCACCTTGGATCCATTGTTTGGAGAATAGTAAGGTATAGATAAATTATGCAAAAATAAGTGATGAAAAATAAATAATAGTAGAGTGTTCCATCTCCTTGTGCATTTGCTTTATTCAGGTAGAAACCATTCCTTGAATATGTACATAATAAGATTGTTGTTGTGTCCCTTCAAGCCATTTCTGATTTACGGCAATCCTAACGCAAACCTATCACAGGGTATTCTTGTTGGGGGATTCCAGGGGACATGCTGTACGCCAACATGACCCACAAAACGTCTGGGCTTCGGAAGAGGCCAAAGCAAAAACCAGAACAGGATTAAAAACGAACAGAGGCCAGAGTTGAGGCCAAACTAAACTAGTACTTTATTGTAAAACAGTTTACGTAACATAAAGAAATCAAAGCTGGGTAGAATCCATTGCGCTTCTCTCTCCTCTTACAGCATGACAGAGAGAGAGCTGTGAAAATGCAAAACAGCAAGCAGGTGAAGGGGGAGTGAAAGAAAGGGAGAGCAGTGAGAAATTCCTCACAGCAGTTATAGCTACTGTGGGATTGTTTTTCCAAACATCCCTTAGGTTTCCCACAGGAACTGAGAGACAAACCAGATATCTCTTATCACACTGGCTGGGTCAAGCCGGCCTGCAAGTTACCATGACCATGAGCGCAGCAGAGGAACAAGACTCAAACTTTAACACTTTAGGCAGGGGATCCGGCAGGCCTAATACTTAACAATTCTTGGTAAGATTTGTTCAGGAGTTTGCCCTTGCCCTCCTCTGAGACTGAGTGAATGTGACTTGCCCAAGGTCACCCAGTGGGCTTCCATAGCTGAGTGGGGATTCGAACCCTGGTCTCCAGAGTCTTAGTACAACCCTCAAACCCCTACACTGTGCTGGCTCAGAAGAAGCATTTTTTACTTTCCTTCCCTCATAGGCAAAACAAGAGGAATGGGGGAACATACAGCCTGGAACCTCACCTGAATCAGTCCACAATGTCCAAACATGCATTCCCTTGTGAACATAAGCAGTAGGCAACTGTTCTATGTTTTTGTTTTGTAAATCACCTTTGGAAGGGTATTTAAAACTCTGAAAGTAGGTGGAAAAACATTCTTAAAATATTCTTTTAAACACAGTCAGCCCTCCACATTTGCGGGTTTCCTTTTTTGCGGATTTGATTTTTCATGGATTATTTGCTGTCACCTCTGCTGCCTCCCTATGCCATATTTAACAGGGACTGCAAGCCTCATGAGACTAAGAAACTGTGAATAAGGCTTGTAAGTCCCTATTAAAAATGATGTGGGGTAGCAGTGGAGGTGGCAGTAAGCCCCACCAGCCAGCCACTTCTGCCTTGTGAAGGAACTCTGAGGACTCAAAGGAATCCACAGTTTGTTTTTGTGTGTTAAATATGGTTTGGGAGCGCCTAGAGTTATTCAGGGTTTTTTCACTTTCACAGGGACCCTATGCCTCTGACCATAGTAAATGTGGAGGGATGACTGTATTCTAAATTATATCTTGCTAGACAGTTTCTTCTTTACAATCCACAAACATTATTTTTTTTAAAAAAAGACAAAATTTATGTACTATTTGCAGTTCCATCATGCTTCTCAAAATGGTTTATAATGAGTAAATCTGATTTTTGAGTTACACAGTAACGGGTCTGGAATACTAGGTGTTGATGGTGCCTAGCAACAGTATTACAAAGCTCCCAGTACTGCTCCCTTGAAATACAGCAGTGGGAAAGGGGCAGTACTGGGAAAAGATGCACATCAGCATCCTCTCCCCACTCCACGAGGTCTTCTTACTGGGATTGTGGACAATACTTTCTAGGACAGTATCACCATCAAATAAAAATATGGAAATTATTAACTGGAGCAAATGTTTTTGTCAAAATGAGCCAAGAGAAACTATAGATAATCTGCTAATGAGCTTTTAACATATTTCATAAGGCTATGGAACACACAGATAGGAGTAACTTGGCCACAGTCATTCATGCACTGATGACTTTTCATTCAGATAACTGTAATGCACGCTGTAATACACCAGGCAGCCCTTGAAGATGACATTGAGACTTCAGTTAGTACAATATGCAGCAGCTACACTGTTGACAGAAACATCATGCAGGGACACATGTGACACTGGCTTTAAAAGAACTACAAATAATGTCCCCCAGCACATTCTTGGAAGCTACAAACAATTGTAGTTGTATGTTAAAAGTTAAATGTGGGCTCTCCGCCATTAAACAATGTTAGGCAGACTAGCTGTCATTAAGTCATATTTTACCCATATTTATGTTTGTATTTCAAGTCATCCTCCTTAGTCTGCAGTTAAAAAGATTTAGTGAATGGCAGACAGATTTGGAATGATTTGTTGCTAGATGGGAAATGAGATTTGTTAACAGTGTAAAATACAACTCTACAGAAGCAAGTAGGCTCACTATACCTAATTTAGAGAAATATCAGGCATTGCAATTAGTGCAATTCATCAAATTCTTACAAGCCAATGAGAAAATAAAACAGAATGGAAATGGAAGAGATAATAAACCTGAAAAAATGGACTCTCTGATTTCTCTTCCAACTTCTAAAGGGAAATTGGGGGCAGTCAAGCATTCTTTCATGAAATAAATTTTTAGAATTTTATATAAAGATGTTTGTTCCCTCTGTGTACATACCTTACCCCTCCAGCCTTCCAGCAAGGGAACAAATTTCAACAGTACGCTGATTGAAGGATTAAGGAAGTCTGCAGCAATAAAGATCTGTTTATTAAAGACAGCTCAATCACATTTGAGCAGTGAGAACCAAACTGGAAGACTTTTGTCCAATGTGCTGAGCAGATGTTCCTGATGATGACATTTGTTTCTGAACTGTATAGGAAAGATGAGCCACCTTGATCTTCTACTTTTTCACAAAAGTTATTGTTTAGATTATTCCATTGTATTCATCAGGGCTATGGAGCTGGCATGCCAAATCTTCAACTCTTCAATTGTTCTACCGTTCAACTTCAATTCCAACTCCTTCACAAATGTCAAATATACATTAATTAGTAATAACAAGTTTACCGTGGTAAAATGATAGCACAAGGTATTTCATCACCATCGCATGAATCACCAGGCTACTTCAATTGACAGAACATTTGTTGTAGTGCTGTTCCTTCAAGTTGTTTCCAACTTATAGTGACCCTAAAGCAAACCTATCATGGGGTTTTCTTACCAAGATTTGCCTCTGCCTTGTTCTGAGAGTGTGACTTGCCCAATGTCATCCAGTGTGTTTCCATGGCCAATCAGGGAGCTGAACCCTGTTCTCCAGAGTCCTAGTTCAAGACCTGAATAACTATGCCATTCTGGGTCTTGTAGAACATAAAATGTATTTATTTGATTAAGATTTTTGAACAAGAGAACTTTCCTTAATTCCTATTAAATTAAATATGCCAAAAATTAGGCTTTTAAAATTATAACTTTTTATTTTTAAACCAGAGTCAGCATATTTCTACCAACAAATCCAAAAATTACTTCTAATTCCATCTCCAAAGCCCTGGGATTTAGAGTTTATATTTAAAATTTTCATAGCAATGATTGAAAAATTATACGGCTCAAAGGTCCTAAAATATTGTAGGAATTCATTTGGCAACCAATTTAGACGAAAGCAAGCAGAATAAAATATGAAAATCCCCTTCCCATAGGCTGATATTAGCATGAGCAAAAAGAAGCTACTTATATGGTGATGCATGAGTGATATTTATATCCATTAAAATTACATGAGATCAACAATGTATCTGAAAAAAATGCTGAAGAAGCTGTAGGACAATAGGAGCAATTCATCACATCTGGATATATTGTCCTAGATTAACCAAATTCTGTAAAGAAATTAATGAATAATTGAACAAAATGGCAAAATAAGCAATATATCCCAATGGACCTTTATTCGTACTGCCAATTTTTGAAGATACAATAATGAATAAAGATCTGTCTTCAGTATTTCCCAGTGCAGCATGAATTGAAACTGGTAGATTCTCAGGGTCTTTCATTTCACAGATGTTTAGACAGAGTTGGGAAATAGGCCCTGAGGAAAAATCTGACTTTTAGAATCTGCCAGGCTAGAGGGAAGATTGCAGAGGATAATTTTGAAACTATGCGGGATCTTTCTTCTCACATTTGCTTCAAAAATGAACTTTGCCCATGGACCTCAATTGAAATATATGTCATTTGGACTGACACGTTCTAACCTGACCTTGTTACTTGCCACTAAGGTTAATTGGACTGGCTTTGTAACTATACGGGTTTAATTGATAACAGTGCCTTTCATGCTATTAAAAATTAAACTAACTGCACAGGCTGCCAATACATTTCCAGTCCAAGTTCAAGGTGCTGGTGATAACATTTAAAGTGCTAATTGGCTTGGAACATTAATAGTTGAAAGAATGTCTCTCCCTGCCAGAGCATTGTCATTATTAATTCATTTATATCCTGCCTTTTCCCCAAAACTGGGACTCAAGGCAGCTTACAAAAATTTAAATACAGATAAAAACATATATAGAAACATATGTAAAAACAAGTTATCCTTAACATGCAGTACATCTATGGAATTAAAACTTTTAAAAACAAATACAGTGGACCCTCCACTTTCATGAAGGTTCCGGGTACAGAACCCTTGCAAAAGTGGAAAAACCACAAATACCTCCCCTCCTGTGCTCTCCCTCCCATTCCGTTCTGGGGCTCTGCCCCCCCCATTCCCTTGCCTTTTGCCATGGCACACATTCTCCATGTCAGGGCCAAAGGCAAGGGAATGGGAGGGGGAGCATCAGTAGGGAGAAGGAAGGGGCACACATGCCTCCCCCCCCTTTCCTTACCATTTGCCTCAGTGCATGTTCTCCATGCCACGGCCAAAAGAAAGGGAATGGGGAGGAGGACTACCAGAGGCAGACAAGGAAGGTGCGCGTGTCTCTCTCTCTCTCCCTCTCTCTCTCTCTCACACACACACACACACTTGCCTTTGCCCGGTGTGCTTGCCTTCCTTTTCCACATCCAGCAAAACACAAGGGAATGTGGGGGGAGGCACACACACTCTTCACAAATAATCAGTTTCGCAAAGGTCAAACCCACGAATGTGGAGGGAAGACTGTATATTAAAAGACAAAATATAATTTAATAAAACTGGAAATTATAAGAAGTTCTTGTAGTCAGTCCTAAAGGAATAGAAAAGTCTTAACTCCCTGGGAGAAGGACAGCAAGGAAGGACCCATCCTAGTCTCCACTGAAATATGTTCTCATCTACATCCCACCTGCAGGAACAACATGCTATGTGGAGACATGGGAAAGAGCTTTTTCTACTGTGGCCGTGGAGTGCAGGGGCCTTTCCACACTGCACAATTACAGTGCTATGATTTCACTTTAACTACCATGGTTCCCTTCTGTGGCATTCTAGAATTTGCAATTTAATGGGGCACTAGAACTCTCTGGCTGACAATTCTAAGTAACTGTCCTAAATTAAAAATGCCAGGATTCTACATGTTAGAGCTATGACAGCTAAAGTGGAATCATAGTATTGTCTAGCGTGAGAGGGATAGTAGACTGACACCACCAATGGTGTCATCTTAGTAGCAAGTTAAGATAGCTGTTCATGAAAGTTTTTGGGGACCACCTGATTATACCTTTACTGGGTTGTGGATTTCTATTTTAGTGCACACTGGTTTTGGTTCTTTTATTTCCTATACTCTGCCCTGAGATCTTTGAACATAGATATAAGATAGGATATAAACACTTTAATAAATAAAATAAATATATTTGTTCTTTATATTCAAACTACCAGATTAACTCGGTATTGCCCAGGATTTTATCTTCTCATTGGTAACACTTGCTAGAAATACCTTAGGAATTACTTACCTTACCTTAGGAGTTAGATGTGGTTGAAATACACAGATTTGAGATCCTGTGTCTCTAATTCTCCAAACTGTGTTGTTCAGTACCTGTAACTTTTGCCCATATTCCCCAATCCAATCTGTATTCAGAGCTGTTAACATGTAGAGGTTGGGTTCGTGAGGGAACTTGCTGCTAAGCCTCATCTCCATAGCAACCAGCCTATTCAGAGCTCTCTGGCTGAGAATTCTAAAGGCCGCTCCCTGAACTGCCAACCCTAGGAATCCATGGAATCTTCACAGCCAGCCAATCATGGGAGGTCTTCTCGCCTCACACAGCCAATCATATGAGGTGTGCACCTGCCTGATGCAGACAAACAGACAAGATCACTCACAAACTTTTGACTTTTGTATAGTAGAAGAAGATAAGAACTGAGGAAATGTATTAGTATTTGGATTCCGTAATACTGCATGAGGACTTGAAAAAGAAGCTTGATATTCAATCCAGGCAAGAAAGAAGTGCTGTTGGTGGGTAGCTTTCTGGAAGTAAACTTGGTGAGTGTGTGCATCCCTTTTCAGGGGCAGACCCCTTTCTCAGTCAGCACTTCCTTTGTTTTTCAAATGAGAAGGAAACTGATAAATTCTTAATTAATGACATGAAAAATGTGAACCTCATATATTCTACAAAATTCCCTCAGAAGCTGGTGGCAAATAAACTAAATAAGAGAAACAGCAGGACAGCTGAGGCAGGGAGATATTTTCCATATTCTTTAAACAAATGGTGATCAGAATAAGATTGTAAAGGCCGGGGTTGTTGTTTTTTTAAGCGAGGTCCGTGGATCATTTTCTTTTGCATAACCCATTTAGGGGGGCGAAAAAAAGAAGGCGAAGATTCCTGCAATAGTCTCATTGAAGGTCACAGAGTTTCAAAGTCATATCATGACCTAGTTTGTTCGTGACATTCACAAGGTAAGACTAAAAATTCACAGCTATGTTGTAGCACCCTAATGGATGAAAGTTGCAAATATCAGATAACGTGAATGTGTCATTTAAAAGATAAAAGGTTGCCTAATAATGAGTCAGATTCTTAATCCATCTAGCCCAGAGCTGTTGGCACAGATTGGTAGTGGCCCTGAAGAGTTCAGATAGGGTAGGGACTGAGCTGAGATATTCTGCATGCAAAGCAGGTACTCTACACTCAGCTATAGCCCCTCCTTTGTAAATAGTATAGCATAGCATACCTCCAGCATTTCACAGACGAAAAGCAGGAGCATGTGGCTAAACAGCATCTAAGTATGGTCAAGATTGCAAAAGTTATCAGTGAGGAAGAACAACCAAGCTAGAAGAGACTGCACCCATTTGCTTTTACCTGAGCCTACTGGGAAGGGCAAGACTACATCATCTCCTCCCTCCACGAAGGGCCTTTCCACACTACACTGTTATAGTGCTATTCTTCCACTTTCAACATCCTATGGAATCCTGGGGTTTGCAGTTTAGGGAGGGGCCTTTAGAATTCTCAGCCAGAGAGCTCTTGCACATCAGTAAACTACAAATCCCAGAATTCTACAGGATGTTGAAAGTGGAATAATAGCACTGTAATAGTGTAGTGCAGAAAGGTCCTAAGTTAATTGAGTGTAAATTACCACATTTTGACATGAAATCTGCCGCAACTGAAGTAAGAAAGTCAGAGGAGGAGAAAAAAATGGGACATTTTATAATAAGGCAGCTGAAAACTTGGGGTGACAGAGGATTAATGAGGGCTGTCCCTGCCAGATCAGGACAGGTGGAAGATTGAATAGCAGGCTTGTCAACTTTTGGTCTTCCAGGTTTTAGGAAGCCCTTTACTGCATCATAAAACTGAGAGACTGGCCAGAATCATGCTGAAGCATTATACTAGTGTTAAAAAATAGTCGTGTAAGCACTTAATCTTTCTCACAGTTTGCACAAGTATGATTCCTTTTGCAATCTATCATTTTGTAAGCACACACACAGCCCCCTCTGTCTCACTTGTAAGTAGTGAGCTCTTGTGCGAGGGCTGAGCTCAAGGCCATGGAGCCTGTTGCGCAGCTGTGGAATCCAGCATACATATGCTGATGTATATTTACACAATGCTAAAAGTATGTGGGATCTTGGCCTCATTGTGGTTCACATGGAGGCATGGTGGGCTTTTTTGCCAACCTTTTTTTCTAATAAGATATTAATAGATTTGCCATTAGCAGAAGTTCAAGAAAGGTCATTTTTCCCATCTGTGCATGTCACTGCTTGTGGCAGGATGGAGTGGGAAGGCTGGATCAAGCTGAGAGAATCAGAAACAGTTCCAAAAAATAGTTTCTTCGTTGTGCTTATGCCCTGAGATTCCTCCCCATAGTCCTGAGGACTAGAAATGAAAGGCCAGGGCCTGAGATCTCCTGTGAGTAATATCTCTTCTCAGGTGACAAAAACAGCACTTGTTAGTTAGACATATGTTATGAAGCTTTGAAAAGATGTGAAAGATGGTATTAAAATGCTGTGGAAATCTCAAGGAACTCTCTTTCTGTATGGGTCAAATGTTCTCTAGAGGGACAATAATCTGCGTCACAGGCTTTTTACAGGTACAAACTTTGAAAAGCTTATGCTCTAAAAGTACTGTGTACATTGGAGAGGGGGGTGACCTCTACATGTTTCTGGACTGTCTATGGTGAATAGGGCTGATGGGAGCTGCCAGTACCATCAAGAAGACTATACACACAACTGAAATAAATTACAATAATAGATACACAGAATCTTAGGCCCTTTCTGCACCATACCTGCATCCCACAATGTCCCAGTGTCATCTCAGCAGTGCCATTGCTGTGATGGAAGCATTTCCTGAACACTCCCTCCGCACCTGGCCGGCTGCCAGCAGATGGTAGTATTTGGGACATGCTCCTTCCTTCTGCAGTGCAGCCAGCCTCTTCTGGTGCTGCACTGAGGAAGGAAGTGCTTTGATAGGACGTCTGCCTTTCCTGCATGACCCTAGCCAATTGTTGTGCGAAAAGGACCTATTACCAATTTTTTTTCCAGTAATAATATAATGCACAATCACAACAGCTGGGGACACGACAGGAGCGGGACTGCGATGACACTGTGCGGTAGCACACATGTCAGACCAGCTTCAATGTATCCACATGCCAGGATAGAGCCGTAGTGCGGAAATGGCCTTAGGGATGGAAGGGACCACAAGTGTTATGTAGTCCAACTCCCTGCCATACAGGAATATATAACTAACATAATATTGTCAGTAAAGGTTGGACCAAACCTGTAGAAAATACTTTGTGATGTGGGTCGTTAAGTGCACCTGTGGAGAACCATGTGACTTTAGCTGAGTCATGCTGATGAGCAACCAGGGGAGAAGGTTGCATCAGGTGTGGGGAGAATGCAAAGGTTGGCAGGATTGCATCAGCTAGTGTGAGTATAAATGTACCTGAGAGCTAGCCAACAAGTGCACACTGTGCTTGACGTGTCTGCCGGAGGCTCTGTCAGAAAGAGCAAGCAGAGGGATACTGGAATGCTTTCTGGAGAATCTTGTAAATATGTACACATTGTAACTGAAGAATAAATTGCCTCCTTGATGGAAGAAAACAATTGGCGTGGGTGAGTTTTTCCTGGCTACAGTGCATTGCTGCTAAGGTATTCTCTACTGCTGGACACGCTTCCAAAGCTGTGGGAGCAATCTCTGCTATATTTTGGGTGTGACAAATATAACTGAAGAACTCCTAAAAGATGCCCATGCAACCTCTGCTTAAAGACCTCCAAAGACAGAAAGTCCACCCCCTTTCAATCTGGTCCACTGCTGAACAACTCTTAATGTACAAAGTTCTTCCTAATGTTGAGGTGGAATCTCTTTTCTTGTAATGTGAATCCATTGGCTCACGTTCTAGTTTCCGAAGCAGCAGAAAACAAGCTGGCTCCATCTTCTACATGCCATCCCTTCAGATATTTAAAGATGTCTACCATATTACTTCTCAGTCTTCTCTTCTCAAAGCTAAACATACCCAGCTCCTTCAGTCATTCTTCCTGAGGCTTGGTTTCCAGACCTTTGATAATCCTGGTTTCCTTTCTCTGGATATGGTCCAGATTGTCAATGTCCTTCTTAAATTGTGATGGCCAGAACTGGACACGATATTCTGTGTGAAGTTTGACTAAAGCAGAATAGGCTGGCACTAATAATCATTTGATTGGGACACTATACTCCTGTTGATGCAGCCCAAAACTGCATTGGCTTTTTTGGCTCCCACATCACATTGTTGTAGTATCTTTGATTTATCCCTGTTGAAATTTATTTTGTTATTTTTGGTCCAACTTTCCAATCTGTAAAGGTCATTTAGAATTCTGAACCTGTCTTCTGGGTAGATGGAATCCTGGGGTTTGCAGTTTAAGGACAGGCATTGAGAATTCTCAGCCAGAGAGCTCCTGGGCCTCAGTAAACTATAAACCCCAGAATTCCACAGGATGTTGAAAGTGGAATAATAGCACTATAACAGTGTAGTGTGGAAAGGCCCTAAATAATTTATGAATACATTAAACAACACTGAGCCCAGGACAGAACCCTGAGGCATCCCAGTAGCCACTTCTCTTCAGCATGAGGAGTAACCATTGCTGAGTATTCTCTGGGTTCAGTATGTCAACAAAGTACAGATCCACCTAACTAGAATACTATCTAGCACACATTTCACCAGTTTGTCTACAAGAATATCATAGAGGATCCTGTCAAAAGCCTTACTGAAATCGAGATATACTGTATCCACAGCACATCGCTAATCTACCAAGCTTATAACATTGTTAGAAAAAAAAGATAAGTTTAGTTTGGCATAACTCGTTTTTGAGAAACCAATGCTGGCACCTAGTATTCATAGTGTTCCTTCCAACATGCACAGAGATTGACAGCTTAATGATTTGTTCTAGAATCTTTCCTGGCATCGATATTAAGCTAACTGGTCAGTAATTGCTCAAATCTTCTTTTTTCTCCTTTTCAAAGATGGGGACAACTTTTGGCCTCCTCAGTCTTCTTGGACCTCCCTCTGATAAGCCTACAGTTACTGGTTGTGATCATGGGGATTCCCATTACCCAGGTAACAGAGCTGAAGGGAGATAATTCTCTCTCCAGGCAAACAAGGGGTTAATGAGGTGTTGGGGTTAAGTTACATTTTATGGGAGTCAACATCACAAAGACATCACAAGAGATAATTGCCCAGTCAGGGGGGAAAAGGTGAGAATCTTTCAGATGCTTCAGTCATGAAGTTTTAGAAGGCTTCAGGGGACCATGAGGCGGAGAGAAGAACAAAGGAACTTCAACAAGAGGGACCACTGGTCATAAGTGGGCAAACTGGGCCCAGCCTCCTGGCTCCTCTCTCCCCCCCACACACACCATCTCAGCATCTGATCAACAATGTGAGTAGCTAGGATACGTTAGCTAATTGCGTTAGGATTTTTCTGTTCTTTTTAAAGCTCTGGCTGATATGATGTAACTATCTGTAACTTGTAATTTCTAAGTGGGCCTGAAGGAAGAAGCCTTCATGTGTGGCAGTGCCTTCTGTACTACATTGCCTGATCTTAGAATAAAACCCTTTCCTTAAAGAACTCTCAGTTCTCATTCTCTCCTTCCACATGCTTGTCGGCTACGCACATAGATAGAATACCTCTCTCCCAGAGAGGGTGCGGGGAGGAAAGGGATCTCTAACCTTAGAGATGGCTGTTTCCCCAGTGGCTGTCCAACTGTGCCACAGAAACGGGGATATTTAATCCAGTAGGTTATGACAGCAATTTTAATCAAAAAAATAAGGGGAGTTTCCGTCTCCTATTCAAGGGCAGAAGTCAACACTGAGTGGGAGAAGAGCCCTCTTTGTTCCATAACATTGGCAAAATTTCAACATTGGTATCTTCTGTGCCAGTTTTTGGCAAAAACGTGAGATACAAAAGTAATCCCAAAATCTGTATTTGGACTCAAAGTTAGGAAACACACAGAAGAATCTTTGTTTGAATGTCACCTCTATGAAAAAAATTATAGTAGCTGAGGAGCAATAAAATGTTATGTGAGAATGGATCAACTATATTTGACCAAGGAAAGGTAGTTTAATATTGTTCTTATTACTTATAGATAATGTAATGGATTAGTCTTGTTAATATTTTTGGATCACATCACAAACGACATAGGAGCCGCATTCAGCTCTTCCAGATTTGTCTACAGAAGACTGAATTCTCATGCTATAGTCCTTTGTGTTTTGCAGGTTGTTGCCTCCTCTATGTCCACTCATTCCATTCTTCTTGCGGGGTTATTTGTTGCAATTTCTTGGATCTTCTAGGACTCTTCCAAAGGTATTTTAAAACCAGGGTACGGTTTGCTGAGTTAGTCCTATGATCTAAAGGCAAATTTTTCTCCTTTCTTCATTTTTTTTTAAATTAAGCTGTGGTATTATACTGCAAAAGTACACTTCATATGATACTTTTTTTTTCTGATATGTCCCAGAATTAAAAAGAAACTCATTCAAAGGTGTGATAAAACGTTGCAGCTGGTGCCACGAACTGCCAGAAAATAGGACCAACAGAAGCATTGTTTGGACATTTTAAAAACCCATGGGAACTATAGCAACAAATACCACAAATTCTCGACATATTTGCTTCATGTGGCAGAGTCCATTAGCAGGAGCACTAGAACAAGAAAGAAAACGGATGCACGTGGTTTCCTCAAATAAATTCTAGGACATAACCAGGGTCAGATGAGTTTGGTATCAAAAGTAATACAATACAGAATGCCCTGGTCTTTGTATCTCTTGCAGTCCATCAAAATATAAAGGGGGACATTTGTTTACTTTAGGAATGCCTGCATAATGTTTCTTGTGAATCAATGCCAACTTGAGGCAACTGTGAGCCTCTGAGCAAACAGGCATCTATATGAGTGCCATGAAGCCATGGTGAAATTTCTAAGAAATCTCTCCTCACTTTAGTTAGCATCCATGGTGTGTGGATATAAATTTGGAAAATATCCACAAATTTAGCATCACAATGTCATATTTACATATTGTCTGTATCATCTATAAAGGCAAAAACTTCATCATTTATCCAAGCATTTGAAAATATTTTAAGCTACAGGCAAAATATTAAGCCCACTGCATTTCACCTGCCTTTTCATTTGTGAAAGGTTTTTGTCTTTTCGTTGTTGTTTTTTTAATTTGAGCTGATTTGGGGATTGGCATATAAAATATTTAATAAACAACTGAGCAAACAAAAAAAGACTAAGAACTCTCCCTACTGGCACATTCTTCATTGCTAGAGCAGTAACATCGGGCATATTGGACATGCAGTTTTACCCTAACATTCATATTTAAACAACAAGGACTCATACGTGTTTAATTTCAGAATCATTATGCCCATTTTTTTTCTTGTGTGCATAATTTTGCAACAGCTTGCCAGTACATGTTTTCAGTTTGCTTTGTGCAGCTAGCTCGGTATTAAATTGGCTTCCCATTCTAATTTACACTAGTAAGAGAAACTTCCAGAAGTAGAGGAATTGTAGCTTGGGGCTCTGATGTGATTTTTTTTTTAATTAGTCTACAGCTGAAAACAACATTCTTGATTGGCTGGTTCATTTTTGCTCTTAACAAAGTAAGGCACTACAGAAACATCGACCTTTTCAGGATGTATAGCACAGCTCCTGTAGATAACAAAGAGAATCGAATTCCATCTCTGTCTACGAATACATTGTGAGAATCTTTCAGAAACCAAATTGGTTCTGACTGAGAATAATGTTTGCACCTTATCTTCTTTCTTTTACACGATTCCTCAGTTGTATGGTGACACTCAAGGTGATGCTATTAATAGAGGTAGTTGGTAGAAGTGAAGGGAACATTTTCTTTTTCCTCATTTCAGTTCTGTTGTATAAACAAGAAAATACAAACTTTTTTTTTTAGTTTTTCTATAGTTTTTTTAAGAGTTGGATTTTGAACTTTTAAAAGGCCTTCAGAAAGCTGTATAGAAACGCCTGAAGTAGCTAGCCAAAAGATGCATGGCTATAGTCTCCTAATTCTTTATCTGAGAAAGAAAATCTATGAAAGACACAGGTTTGAGTCAGAAGGAAAGGCATGCAGATGATTTGAGAACCTTTGCCATGGTGGAACAAGCTGGAGATGCCAAGCACTGACCAGTCCAGGATAAGTAGCCTAGGGTCCCGAAACTGCAGTCTCTTCCAAGAGCCACTTGCCTCACTGCTCCATTACCACCAGCCTAGAAAGACAACAACAATACATCTTGCTGGAGTTAAATAATTGATGACAGAGTACCAGACCTCAGGCAGAAGATAGATCTACATAAATTCAAGATGGAACACTGAGCTTGGGATAGGAAACAAAGCCAGGAAAGAATACACAGGCTCATTCTGACTTTAGACCAGGGTAACCAATATGCCTGCCCCTTTTTGCACACACACTGGAGGGGCAGCTGGTCCCCACCAACCCAACCATCACCAGATTCTGCACCTCTCCCCAAACAGAGTGAGTCATACACCAAGAAAACTCGATGAACACCAATCTGCCTTTAAAACAAGGGTGAGTGCTTCTCACACACCTTGTTTTATGAAAATAAGGAGTTTTCAAAAATACCAGCTTCTGATTATAATTAGTAAAAGTGGTGCAGCCTGCAGCAAGTTGTGAGTGTAAAATTTCAAGTCCTGGACCCAACACAGGGGTGGGGAAAGTATGTTGTACAAACCACATGTGGCTGCGATATCCCCCCCCCCCAGTCCCTTGAACAGCTCCCAAAAACATTTTGAAAGTTTTCATCAGGATTTTCAGGTAAAAATCATCCAGAAATCACACCCAAAGCAGGTAAACATGCAAAAAAAAAAATCCTTCCCCAACTCTCCTTAACTTTCCCTGACCCCCCCCCCCATTCCCTCTCAAATACCCTCATTTCTCTCTGTTTCTCTTTCAAAATGGCAGCAGGAAGTGACTGTAATGAACCGAGGGGGGGGCTTGGCAACAGAGCCACCCTAGCAACCAAGAGAATTTAAACTTGATTGGCTGTGGAATATGGCTAGCCAGAGGAAGGGGCTAGATGGGGGAAGTGAGTAACTGAAATTTAACCGGAAAACGGAGTTGAGGTTCTGGAGAGTTCAGAAGAGTGGTTTTGGAGTTGAAAGACAGCGTGTGAAAGATCCATCTGAGAATGTGTGAGAGAGAAAGAATAAAAGAGTATTTGTTGGTTTAAATGGACAAGTGTTGTGATGGTTGCTAACCTTTTATTTGCCGACTAACTTTTCCCTTGACAGTTTGTTAAATAAAGAATTGATTACATTTTTTTAAAGAGCAGTCTCAACTGAGTGTACGCGCTACCACCAGTGACACAGTACATTGGGTAAATCAATCCGTGCGTTGCCCTATGTCTGAAAGGGTACAGAAGCAGTAGAGGGAAATAAACTGGGAGAGGAAGCCAATGGGGGGCAATAGTTTGGAAAGGTGCTGAATTCTCTAAGAAGGAAGAGTTTATAGCAGACCTGAGTGTCATAGCCCTGGCTTGGTCCAGATCTCCCTGGTTCTGACACTTAACAGTGACACATTCAGAGGGAAAAGGAGGGAAACAAGCTGTTAGTAGGACACAAGTGGGTTGGGGATACAAAACTGGCCTACGAGCCCCACACGATTACTCACCCCTGTTCTAAAGGGCAGAAGCATGCCTTCCTAACATCACATCTGCCCCCAAATCGCTCTTGTAAGCACCCCTGTAGGGACTTTTTAACTTGCGTCACCACCTTTTCAAGTACTCAAGAGTTCTCTAGTCCATACACTTGAACTACAGGATTTGGGGTTAAAGTTTGCCATTTTATTTCCTCCTTACTTATTGATACATTATTTCTAACTGTCATACAGCTGTTTTCTTTAATCTTGAACTGAAAGTTTATTTATTGGTTTAATATAATTTTATTGATAATGCTTCACAATGTTTGTCTCCCTCTGCTAATGTATTTGTCCAACCAGAAGTCACGGACCTACACCTCAACAGCCAGCCTGCCTTTGCCACTCCTCCATCTTCCACCGTAGCACAATGCAGCTATGATGTGACACTTGGTCATAACTTGGAAATAATGAGTTACAAGTAATGACATTACCTGAAGCACATTGTTTTGGATGATAAACAAAGGTGCTTTTCCAAAAATAACGCTTACCCATTATCTGTTTAGAAATTATCTTTTCCCAAAAGAACAACAAAGAAAGTAATCGGAAACTAAAAAGTAGCATGATGAACAACACATTTTAAAAACCTGTTATGTTAACAGAAATGAATTACTTTTCTGGGTTGCAAAACAAAGTAATTTTTAAAAAGAACTTTTCAAGCTGTGCATTCTGCCCTAATCTGTAAGGTGTGGTAGGGACCAAACCCCCTATTTGTAAAATCTCTTTTGGTATTTCTATATTGCTATTTACTTACTCCTGCTTGTACCCATCATCTCATTTTTCTAATCATGCCAATCAACTGCTCTTTAATTTTTTTCAAATTCAGTGCCTGTGTTACTCAGCAATTGGTGTGAGCTGAAGAAACGTGTTCAGAAGATGGAAAATGAGAACACATGTTTTGTTTCATTTACATTTGTGGATAATTATTATACTATCAAACCTGTCAAAAAATGTACACCAATATCAGCTCCTTACCTTTCAGTAGATAACTTTACATTGTGAGGGTGATATTATTAGCAAATTATTTCTCTCCAAGCTCCTAATGTAAATAAATTCATTTGTCATGTGCTTAACATTATTTGTGACATTGCTATTATAGGAGTGGGCTTGTTAATATTTTACTTCTCAAGATTATTCTTCTGTATTAAAGCACTGGAAAAATACTTCATTCTGTGTTGACTTTGACAAGTCTTTTCCTCAGCCTCCAAAGGAGGAAAAATGTCTTATATATTGCTATACAATTCATGACCACACTCATTCCTAATCGTTCTGGTATATATAATCATGTCATTTATCAATGTTCTGTACTTTTACGACACTAATTCACAGCTATTAACACTACTGGTTAAACAGCCCTTCTTTGTTTTTATCTCTTATTCTATTTTATCTTACTTCCAGCTTGCCCTAACCTATGCAGCAATTCTGGAAGTTTATCTAAATATTTCTTACCCTCTTACTTGTGTGGGAACCCAAGGGTACCCAGATGGGAGAAGAGGAAGTAATGCTATTTGTCCCACAGTCCTGCAAAGCAAGAGAACACTTGCTTAGTTCTTGTGCCTCCTATTGGCCCTGATACTGCCATATATTTGAGAAACCCGCACATGGATGGACCTTTGTAGATGGTGGTGGGGAAGGTACATCCAGCAGCCCACATGCAAGCCCTAGACCCCACTGTGGGGACTCCCGAAGTCTTCACAATTCCAACAATTATATTTAAAAATTCCATCTTGGATGTCAGTTCATGAGGTCTTCTATAAAAGAGAGGTCCCTATAATAAATAAATGGATTACGTATAAAGATATGTTGAAGATCCAGACAGACAGACACTTTATTTCGGTCATTGACCAATAAAATAATAAACACAGTCATAGAAACTGGTAACAAAAATAGATAACACAGATAATTTTTGATAACTCATGTCAACTACTATTAACCATTTGAGGGCGTATCTTGCACATAATATAAAAGAATTTTGCTACTTTAAGTATAACAGTTTGTTCCTGGTTATCCAACAGATAGCGTAAATAGAAAACATTGGAATGTCCTGGAAACTGGGTTAGCAGGGGAATAATCAGCTGTTGGCGAATATTCCTGTAAAACTGACAGTACAAGAGTACATGGGCTATAGTTTCTGTAGCATCAGTGTTGCAAGGGTAAAATCGGATCTCATGGGGAATTTTCCCGTATTTCCCTTCCAATACCGCTGTGGGGGGAATATTGAATCTAGCCAATGATAAAGCTCTCCTAAATTTGAGTACAGTAACATAGTATAAGTACGTGGCCAGTTTAGAAATCAACATTTGCCTGTTGGCAAATGTG
This sequence comes from Cyclura pinguis, assembly GCA_030412105.1. Taxonomy (NCBI): domain Eukaryota; kingdom Metazoa; phylum Chordata; class Lepidosauria; order Squamata; family Iguanidae; genus Cyclura; species Cyclura pinguis. The sequence goes on from CM059599.1 coordinate 346,135,937, forward strand.
TAGTTAGTAAGGGCAGCAATTTCAGTTTGACCTTCTATATCTAAGATCCTTTGTCTTACAATAGATTTTGCTTGATCTAATCCTAACCTTAGAATAATATCATTTGAAAGTCCACAAAGGCTTCTTGAAATTCCAGCACTACCCAATTAGCCCAGCTTAGGTTTCTCATCCTGCAGCTACTTAGTAGCATCTAGCCAAGGGACGTGTGCTGCAGTCCTTTTACATGAATGAGGATGTGTTAAACTTAGGCCATTTCCACACTACACAGTTATAGCGCAATTATTGCACTTTCAGCATCCTATGGAGTCCTGGGATTTGCAGTTTAGAGAAGGGCATTTAGAATTCTCAGCCAGAGAGCTCTTTGGCCTCAACAAACTACAAACCCCTGAATTCCACAGGATGTTGAAAGTTAAATAATAGCACTTTAACAGTGTAGTGCAGAAATGACCTTAAAGTCCTTTATTCCTACCTGAGAATCTCCAGGTGTGTTTGATGTACCTCTTCCCATGGAAGGTACAGACTCTGTGACAACATCTCAGACTTCTATGTTTGTACCATTTTAGATCCTCAGCAGCAAACTACATGAACCATGTAGGTCTTTTTCTCTGCCATTTCCTTCTGTCTTTTTTTTTCCCCCACTGAAAATATACACTAAATCATGCAAGTTGTAGCAAAAAAAATGCCAATTGTGTTTTGGTTTTTGGTTTTACCATTTTCTTTCAGGGCCATTTTTTTCTATTTAAAACTCTTATTCTCTGGCTGCTTTTTGCCTCACAGATGGAAAGATAAAGATAACTTTCTTCAGAGGTAATTTTGTATGCGGAAAACAGCTAAAGGGAAAAAGGTTAAGTAGTGCCTCCCTACCACCATCCATCAGTTTCCTCCTCTAAAACAACTTTGGGAAACTGATCTAAATTTGAAAAAGAAAGAAAAAAAAAATACAGAGAAAAGATACATGTGGTTTTGTTTGACATATAACTTAGCTTTCAATGTTATCAATTCATTTAGCTGTGGGCTAAGTTACAGAATGTTCAGTAAAAACAGCCTTTTATCTTCTTCTTGCATTCTAATGCAAACATAAAGACAGCAACTAAAAAGATAGGGGGAAATGTTTCAGGAGGTTGTGATATTTGTTGCTACAGTTCTGGATCTTTTCAATAGATAGATAGATAGATAGACAGACAGACAGACAGACTAGCCTATATACCTGGCATTGCCTGGGATTTTAGATTTTATTTTTACATGGGTAATACTTGTTGGAAAGATTTGAGATCCTGTGTCTCTAATTCCCCAAACTGTCTTGTCCAGTACCTGTACCAGTACCTGTAACCTCGCCCCATATTCAATATTTGGTCGTGCAGATGTTTGGGACTTCAGGTCTCAGAATTCCTATCCATTGACCAAGATGGCTGGAGCTTCTGGCACTTGAAATCTAAAACACCTGCAAGACCAAAGTATTTCTACTGTGTCTAGAGCCTATGCTTTTACTAGCTGTAGGAGCAGGCAAGTCTCTCTCTTCTTCCTGGTCAGTTGATAGTATTGCCACTACATGAAAAAGTTGGGTAAGATTGTTGAGCTATTTGTCATTCTTCAATACCAGACATGCTTTTGGATCCACAAAAGGAAAACAATTTAAACAGTAAAGGGTATGATTTGATCCTTCTGTTGCACTGCAACCAACACCTTTCACTTGTAGCCAAGTCCAAAGTATTTCATTTCAGAATATTCTTAGCAACCTAATCAACTCTTGATTCTATACAATCTCTAAAATATATAGTGAACTCGGTTGCTAGACATATTCTGAAATAATGAACAAAATTGTGTATTACAGATCATATCTCCCCACGTGAGCCTGCCCTGGCCCAGAAATCCTCAGAAGAGGTCCTTCTTTCAGTCCCTCCACATTCAGAGGCAGAGCTAATGAGGATGCAAGATAGGTGGCTGCCCCTAGGTCCTGGAGACCTCTTTCTAGACTAGAATGATCCCTTCCTTGCTCTCTTTCCATTTACAGACAAATACTTTTTCATTCTGACAGGCTTTTGAGAATTAAATTTTTTAAAGAAAGGGCATTTAAGAAGGTGTCATATTATATTAATAGCACTGTGTGTTTAATTGATATTTATCATTTCTAAAAAAAAATTAAAATTTTTTTTAAATGTTGTTAAAAGTTTAATTTCATTTTAATGTTGATCTTTTGTATGTTTAACCTATATTGTGTTTACATTAATTTATAAGTCTCCTTGAGATCTTGTTTTATAGAAAAGTAAGGATATAAATATACTCTCCCAGCCTTGGAAGGCAGCAGCAGCAAAGCTCCTTGGAATAAATCTTGCCAAGAAAACCCTAAGATAGGATCACCATAGATCGGAGTAGACTGCTGATGATGGTGATGATGGTGATGATACAGTCACTGAAGCCTGGTACCACAAACAGGTATTAATTTAGCAAATTGGGAAGGGGCTTAATTGAAAAGGATTTTTTTTTCTTTTTAGAGTGCACACTATCGGGTAATCAAAGATGCATCTGGATCCTGGTTTTTGCCCCTGTTCATAATGTCAAGCCCTTGGCTTCAGCAGGAGCAAAAGATCTTCTTCACTTGAGAGCAAGGTGAAAGGTCTGCCTGACAGAACTTCATTGCATCAACATCTGGCATGCTGCTATTAAAAACTACTTTTCAACTTATTGTAAAATGAACTCCAAAGTAGCACTAAAAGCAGGTTATCGTAGCCTAGATACTAGAATTCTGTGATTAGCTCCACAAAGGTGCTTTGGGCAGGGTGACACCAAGAAAAACAGCTTTTCATTTACTAATTAGTCAAAAAGAATCAGACAGAGGTTGGTCAGCAATTTCCTCTAATGGGCCATCAAAGGTAGTAGGTGTGTTAAAAGCAGGCTGCCTGGGGCTGATAAGCTGACATAAAGGCAACCAGCTTCAACTCTGTAAATTTGTCATTAGTTCCGTTCCAATTTTAAGTGAGAATAAATTACGTGGTATTCATTCATACTTGCGGAAGCTGGAGGTCCTTTGTAAATATTCTGTAGTTTACCCCAAACAGAGGACAAACAAAGTAATCTTGGAACATGAAGGATACTGGCCATGTTTGCAATTCTCCGTCTCACAATGGTCAGAGACAACTGCCAGCACAGATGGGATGAATAATAGCATGGTGCTGAATAATTATTTTTTAAAAAACAATTAATTTTAATTGAACAAAACTGACAGTTTTACCTTATGGTGAAAAGATTACATGAATGAATTGAGAGCCTTCCTGTGATCATTTGAAAGAGTGTTTCACCTTCAACCTACGGCAGGATCAGCTTGTCACTGTAAACAGGTTCCCAACTCACATGTTTAAGAAGAAACACACCCACTGATGGATAAAATAATTAGGTGGCTAGAGTGCTACTCTGTCAGCTTTTCCAGTTCTGCAGTACCAATAACAAACACCAGGAGAGTACTTACAGCCTGAAAAACGAATATACTCATGCTGCTATGCTGTCCTACAACTTTTTTCTCGAATGACTCAGTTCTGTTGATCGTTAGAAAAAGGAGCAACTATACAGGCACATCTTGAATGTTCTGAGTCTTGGGAGCTGAAAAAGATGGTGTTGAAAGGGATTACTCTTTGCCTCCCTGTCATAAACACATGAGCATAAAGCACTCCCCCGTGCCTAATGAAATGGGTTCTTCTGGGAAAATGGCCTGTCCAAGCTCTCTCTCTCTCTCTCTCTCTCTGTGTGTGTGTGTGTGTGTGTGTGTGTGAGAGAGAGAGAGAGAGAGAGAGAGAGAGAGAGAGACAGAGAGAGAGAGAGAGACAGAGAGAGACAGAGAGAGAGAGAAGACAGCAAAAAAAGGGACAAGGATAAAACTGAGCTTGTCTGCAGGGATATGCTAAACTGTTTCCTTCCACCTATTGCTAGTCCCAACTACAGTAGATCCACTGAATTACAAATCTTACAAATGTGTTGGTTTATGAAGTTCCCATTGATTCAATGGGCCTACTGTGAATGCCAGGCAATTGGGAACATGAGCAGGAGGGTACTATTGCTGCCATGGCTTGTTGTGGACTTGCCATAGCTATATGGTTAACTGCTATTGGAAAAGAAAGCTGGGCTTCGATATACTTTCACTGTGATCCAGACTAGCTTTCTTCTGTACTTTAGATTTGACACTTGGTTTCCTCTCTAGGCTTGTTCATGATAAATTTTCAATTCCATGACTTTTTTTTTCCTAATGATATTTATCCTGCCAGTGGGATTGGTGCTGCCTTGAGACCCAGTCAGCTCAGGCAGTGCTCAGATGATATCACCTGTTCTTCTCTTTTGCACTCTCACTGCTTCCAACATCATGGTGCAGGCATTGGCATTCTGCTTTGGAGAGCTGCTGCTAGTGACAGCTGTATAGAGCCAGCTTTTTAAGAAGAGTACCTGGCTCCAAGGGGTTATTCGAACCAAATGGGGTGGGGGGGGATAGGAAAATTTCGTGTATTGCAACGAGGCAATTTTCTTAACCATCCCTCCCATAGTACCTTGGCTCTGAGGGTTCTGCCAAACCAAGCCTTAAAAAAAATAGCTGGTTCTATGTAGAGCTTGTCTCCATGCCACTTCTACTTTCTTCTTCTGCAACTGGTGGCGGAAACTGGTGGCATTGAACCAGCTTCTTTTTTCTTTCTTTCCTCCCTTCATCTTCTCCATGGTATGGAAGGTGCAGAGATGTTGCTATACCCACCACATGTCTTCTTCTGTGACAAGGAAGGATGTTTCATGCCCTGCTCTCTAGTATGGTGAGACAGTTCTTTTGGTGTACTGTCATGCTGGACAGCAACGTGGAGGATCTCCGTGCAATGCAAAATAGAAGTAGATTTCATACATGTGATGGAGTAGTACGCAAGGGTTGGAAGAGCTTTTGCCACCCCTGCTTGTAGCAGTCTTCTTTTTAAGAACAGGACAAATGGTCTATTCTCATTATTTTCTCCCAGTTTTCATGTAGTGTTGTCATACTGGAGTCAGGGAACCACAGAAATTGCAGCAGACTGCATTAACTAAAATGCTGAAAAGGCCTTGTTGAAAAGCCTAGTATTTGAACATGTTCTTTCTTCTCTTCTTAATTACTCTTGCTTCAAGTCAAATCTAATGCCATAATCAAACTATTAGCTCATTAAAGTGTTATAGGACTTAGGATTTAGATATAGCACCATCTGCAGGCTGTAGAATGGATTTAGCAAAAGAATATCATGTGGATCTGACTTTATGTAAAAACCTAGTGTATTTAAGTGGTTTGACACAATGTATCAGTTAATGTGTATTGTTAAAATTGAAACATCTAGCCTGGGCAAAACCATTACTGTTTACAGTCTTTCCTTCTGTGATGCAGAAAAATGTTCTCTGGAATCCTGTAATGTAGTGTTACATAAACTTATCTAAGTACCAGAGGTGTGAAGAAACCCTGTCATTGAATTGTGAAGATGTGTGTCAGTACACCAGCAAGAGTGTTCAATGCATATGGGGACCAATGCACATCAATGTGCTATGTGCATCAGTGCACAATGGACATCAGAACGTGGTACACATTAGTGCATAATGCTCATCAGAAATTTTGCCAGCTCTGCTACATAGTTATGTAACACCAATCCTCTATCAGAGATGGATGTTACAAAATTGCCCAGTTCTACACCCTGGAGGAGGTAATGGGCTGGATGAGGAAAAATAAACTGAAACTGAATCCAGACAAGATGGAGGTGCTTATTGTTAAGGATCCTAACCTAGGGTTGTAGGTGTGCCAACCAGTCCTGGACGGGGTTACACTCCCCCGAAAGACTGTGTTTGCAGCTTGAGAGTGCTCCTGGATCCATTGCTCCGAAAGACATTCCAGACAGAGATGACAGCCAGAAGTGCTTATTATCAACTTCAGCTGATATACTGGCTGTGCCTTTCCTATAGCTGGAGAACCTAAAGATGGTAAAGCACATACTGGTAACTTCTGCAATGTGCATTGGGCTAGGTCTGAACCAAGTTCACAAACTTCAATTAGTGCAAAAAATGGCTACAGATGCATCTAGTGGTGATCATATGGTACCTACATTGAAATCTATCCACTGGCTGACAGTTAGTTTCAGGGCAAGGTACAAAGTGTTGGTTATTACTTCTAAAGCTCTACATGGCCACATTACCTACGGGATTGCCTCTTTCTGTATAATCCACCTTGTACACTCAGATCTTCTGTGGGATATTTATTTCAGTTAGCCAGAACCAGGCTGACAACTGTTAACCAGAGGATTTTTTCATCAGCTGCCTCCAAATTCTGGAATGACCTGCCAGAAGAGATTCAACAGCTAAATACACTGTCTGCGTTTAAAACAGCATGAAAGACCAATTCCTTCTGGTAGGCTTGTCCAGATGGTTTTTAAATTACAAGTTTTTGAATAATGAATTGATTTGTTTTTAATATGTATGCTTTTTAACTGATGTTATGCCCTTTTAATTGATTACAGTCATCCCTCCACATTTGCAAGGGTTAGGGGCACAGGACCCCCGTGAAAGTGGAAAAAACATGAGGAACTCTAGGCCCCCCCAAACCATATTTAACATAAAAAAAAATGTATGATCCTCGCATTCAACCCACCATGGATTCCTTTGAGGCATCAGAGCTCCTTCACAAGGCAGAAGTGGGGAGCTGGTGGGGCTTAGCGCCACCTCCACTGCTGCCCCACACTGTTTTTAACAGGGACTTAACAAGCCTCGTTCACAGTTTCTCAATCTCACGAGGCCTGCAGTCCCTATTAAAAATGACATAGGGAGTCAGCAGAGGTGACAGCAAATAATTCATGAATAATCAAATCCACAAAAGTGAAACTTGCAAATGTGGTTGGCTGACCATATATATTTAATTGGTGTTCATGTTTTTAACTGTGTTCTGTGTCTATTTGTAGCTGCATTTTGATTTGTACCTTGATCCATAGGAAGACATAGGTAAGAAGTTGTTGTTGTTGCTGCTGTTGTCATCATCATCATCATCATCATCATCATAGTCGTTATTAGACCTCAACGGGATTTGACCAGCAACTCTACGGAGGTCTGTGTTCTTCATATACACCACAGTTCTGCCTAATGGCAGGTGGAAGGCATTTGGCAGCACTTCCAAAACTAACAGGGCAAACCATTAGGCTAAATGTAGAGTCAAAGGCTTTCACAGCCAGATTCCATTGGTTCTTGTGGGTTTTTCGGGCTTTGAGACCGTGTTCTGGTTATATTTTCTCCTGACGTTTCGCCTGCATCTGTGGCTGGCATCTTCAGAGGAATTTCCTCTGAGGATGCCAGCCACAGATGCAGGCAAAACGTCAGGAGAAAATACAACCAGAACACAGTCTCAAAGCCCAAAAAACCCACAAGAACCATTAGGCTAAAGTAAGACGTTCACCTCATGTGATAGAAGTTGGAAAGTGGCAGCAGGTTTCTTGAGGACAAAGCTATGTTCTATGCACCCTGCTCCATTTTGCCAAAGCTAGCCTGAAGCGCTCAGGAATGGTGGAAGATGCTCCCTAGAATGTGCAAAATTACTTTTTAGAAGAAATTCATTCTGTTACTCATTACAGTACCTTGTAAAGTAGCTCACTGCTGTTACTCATTATAATCATATGAAGTGTACAGCTGTGTATAGTATTGCACTGCTCGTTACTTAGCCATGACATTCCCATTACTATCTCTTACTGTTATTTTCTATTTATGTTCTACGGAAACAGGTCTTAGGATTGATAAGATGGTATAAAACTTGAAAAAAAATCTGCCAAAGACTCTATGAATATACTCTGTAAAAGCAACTTTTGAAAGTAATGAGAAAACATTTTTTATTGTACCAATAAAGTAATTTTGCTTTTTTGCTTTTTTTTTTTAAAGTGGCTTTGTGTGTTCCTGCATGGCAGGGGGTTGCACTGGATGGTGCTCCAACTCTATTATTCTGTGATACAACCTTGTCATCCAGCTAGTTACTTGATGTTTATTTCCAAGCTCTGATGTTGCCCCATCACCAATGCAGAAGAATTCAGCTAACCACCCAGTTGGCTTTGGTACAGAGAAAGGAAGGAGGTATCATCTTGTTCATCCATGTAGGAAACCAAAGGCCTTAGGGGGGATCCTGCAAGTTGATTAACATGCTTCCCAAGGTTAGCCAATTTATTTTTGCACCTGAGACAGAAAATCTTACAGCTGCCTCCCCTTGCTCTGCTTCTGGCAGCAAAGATTCTGTAATAGTAAATAACAATTTACTGCCCTTTTACCCACCCAAAATAAACAGCCTGAGGCAGTCATCTGTCTCTGCATGGTAACAGGGGCAAGAGTGTCTCTAATAATAATACACCGGAACTAGCAAAGAATCTCCACTAATGTAGAGTCAAAGGCTTTCACGGCCAGAATCCATTGGTTCTTGTAGGTTTTTCGGGCTTTGAGACCGTGTTCTGGTTGTATTTTCTCCTGATGTTTCACCTGCATCTGTGGCTGGCATCTTCAGAGGAAGGTGAAGATGCCAGCCACAGATGCAGGCAAAACATCAGGAGAAAATACAACCAAATCACGGTCTCAAAGCCCGAAAAACCCACAAGAACCGATCTCCATTAACTTCACATGGAAAAATTTAAATAGCTTAACTTTAGTAACTCTGGGGTTTAATGCCTTATTCATATTTAGTACTTTAAGAAATCCTTTTCTCACCAAAACTCTCAACAAAAAATACTTTTTTTTTTTCTTTTTAAAATGCAAGACCTTATTCAGGCTTTAGCCACGTCCTTCACAGAATCACAACAGATTGTGGCCATTTCTGCACTAGACTGGAGGAGCGTTTCACTGCATTTTATAAGTAGTGTTTTTTACTCCAATATCCTCCAGTTTCCATCGAAGAAAAGCAGGGAAAATCATTTGTAGCTTCCGCATGTCAATTCCCTGGAACTCTTATTCCCCTCCCTCAGTCCACTCTGCCACCGCTGATTGGTCAATTTAATGCCCACCTCTGTGGTGTGAATTGATGTAGCGCTTCCACATGTAGGAAAAAATGCTGTGAATCGTTTTGGCTGATTTGCTTCAAAGTTTTTCTGTTTTTACATTACATTGGTTTAACAACGATGCGAACTGCTTTAAGAGCTAAACACGTGCGGAACGAACTACGACAGAATGACATCAAACTGGTTTGATGTGCGGATGTATTCGAGACACAACACCACCACAGCGATGTATCTCCCTTGTGCGGAAAGGGCCTAAGTATCACAGTAGAATGGAATGGAACCACCAGTGGCGTATCTAGCACAAATAGAGTTTAGGGCAAGCATGGAAGTTGCACCCCTACCTTCTTACCCCTACCCCCAACCCCCACCCCTACACGCACAGCTTTTTTGCACCCCCCTGGCATTGGCGCCCAGGGCACATGCCTTGCTTGCCCCACTCTACATTTCCGAAACCACTGTGGTGGATTCATGCTATATTCTTGAAAGAAGAAATACTGTATCTTGAAAAAAAAATAGAGGTCCCATATATATTTTCAATTCCATATAGATCTTCAATTGAAAACAGATCTTTTTTAAAAAAATAAAAAGCTTCAGTATCAAACTGTCCATCTTTTGTTTACACTGTAAAGCCAAGTGGTGGGACTCCACAGTACTGTTTTCCTCACTACATTATTTTACTGCCTGTCTTATAAATTTAGATGAGCCTGAGCTTAGTAATTTCAATACATTTAAATGTACTTACCATAGGATCAACCTGATACTGTGCAAGCAGATTCATAAGTGATTGTCTCATACATGGTTTCTAGGTGTGCTATTACACCTATAACCAAAGTATAACAATGTAAGTTGTTGATGATGAAGAAGAAGAAGAAAATTGACATTTAAATTTATTTTAAGTTTTTTAAACAAAAAAGAAAGAAAGAAAATGTGTACGTGAAAACACTGGTGTAAGGAACAGGGTGTTTTGCCTGAAATGCCATGTGATGTTTTCGACTGTGATGATTAAGAGGTTTTGACTGAGGAAGCACTTCTCACAGAAAGCACTGAAGTTGCACAAATAAGTGGTAAAATTAACAAGCTGAAGAGATCAAGAAATTTTTATGGTCTTACAAAAACATGTTCAGCCACTAAACTGAAATTATGTCTCATTATATGAATGTACTGAAGACTGTTTTACAGCCTCACTAAACACAGCAGTCAAGTTTTGTGACCTCTTGTCTATGTTGCATCTCTATGATTAATTAAGATCCTGATCCTCACCATGTTGGCCAGAACAGTCTATATCCCAACTATTAGATCTGTACATTTACTTGTATGGGCGGCAGCAGCTGGTGCATAGTGGCGCTTGTAGGGCAGAGGTCAGGAACACCAGAGCCATGGCCAAATTGAGCTTTTCCCATTTCATTTGTGCTGGGATTTTACACACAATGCTTTTTCAAATGGAGTGCTCTTTGAAAGCACTTGTAGTTCAACTACAGTCAACCCTCCACGCTTGCAGGTTTAATTTTCACGGATTTGATTATCTGCAAGTTTCTCCAATCCCTCCCCCCACCTTTTCCAGGGGAACCTTTCCTCCCAGTGACTCCAATAAGGCCAGGCAGCCCTTTACAAAAATCTGAATCTGGTCCTCCTTGTCCACCACCAGTCACTACTACATAGACAGCAAAGTCAGCTTGCAGCCCAATTTTGCAGCATCACAAACCCTCTCCTGTTGCCTCCACATACACACACACACACACACACACACACACACACACGTGCACGCAAGAGAGAGGAAGTATAGGGCACCACCAATTCACCCCTTTCTCTCTCCTTTTCCTGACCTGGTTTGGACCCTGGGTGCCTGCTCTTCCCACCATACCTTTCCATACCAGTCCCCCCTCCCCACAAACCCGTACACATTTTGATATTTGCAGTTTCTCCGCTTTTGTGGAATTCCTGTGCCCCTAACCCTAGCAAATGTGGAGAGATGACTGTACATTGATTTCAACTGCAATTCTAGTTATTAAAGAGATGGTCTAACTCTGCAGCTGCCAGATACAATACAAGACAGGGCTCGTATACCTGTAGCAGTTGTGTAGAAAAGGGAATTTCAGCAGGTGTTGCTCACATGATAAGGAATAACCATTAAAATTCCCTCTTCTACATGAATATTAAAAGTACAGAAACCATGTTATATTTCACCTATCAACCCAATGTGACACCAGGATTTCAACATGTAAACATGTATTTCCACATTTTTATTCAGTTTGCTCAAAGTTTAAAGAAACTTGTCCATATTAGCCAAAATCCTGTTGGTGACATATGCACATGTAACCTTGGTTTACAGGCATGTATGTTCCTTGTTTGGATGTTGTGGAAAGACGTATTCAGAACCTTCTAGTGCACCATGCTCTGAAATCATCCCAGGGAGCTTTCCAGCACCTGGAGTGCGCTACCATGTCCACTTACTGCCTGGGAGGTGGGAAGAATCCAGCCACCACCCAGTTGTAGAACTGTTGCTTGGGGTCATCCTGTTCTCTCCCCCACCCACCTCCACCAGCTAGTAAGCGGCTGTGGCAGCACACTTTGGATACTCAGAAGCTGCTTTCTGGGAGCAGGAAAGAATAGAACTGCACAGTTCTTCCAACACAGTGTAGTCTGCTGGCCAGTAATTCCCAAGTGGGCACAGGAGAGGCCGTGATTTCACACAACAGCCACATGTTGCCTAGGGTTTCCAAGTGTCCCCTTTTGTATGGGATGTCCTATATTTGTAGACTTAAATTCTGATCCTATATGGACGTCATATGGGACACCCCAAATTTTTATCTGATGAGAGTGAGTGCCAGTCACACTCCCAACAGACAGATCACTGAACATGTATGGCCTCAGTATATAAAATTAGTAGAGTCTATCGATTGAATTACTTGCCAGCCACTAAAAACAATGACCAGTGCACCCAGAGCACTTTTACAAAAACCGCTGATCTCGCAATGGCCAGCAGCCGTCATGTGCTTTTCCTGGGTTTGGTGGTTCCTATGACTTTGTGATCTTTGAGGAACCTGAAGATCTCATGAGAGGCTCTTGTCTCAAGAGACTTGAAGCAGCCTTATATAGGCCATTTCCGCACTAGACTATTATAGCGCTATAATTCCAGTTCCAACATCCTATGGAATCCTGGGGTTTGCAGTTTCTGGAGGGACCACTCGGCCCCTCCCAAAACTGCAAACCCCAGGATTCCATAGGATGTTGAAAGTGGAATCATGTTGCTATAACAGTCTAGTGCGGTAATGGCCATAGTCCTGCCTCACATCTTCCCCACCAGCCTTGAGTGGGCAAATGACTGCCTTGTATTTCTGTTTTAAAATCCTAGCAACTCTAATTGTAACCACAAGGGTTATGTTATTCACTTTTATAAATGAAGCAATTCTGCACAATTTTGAAGTGCAGGAGTTCATCGTGAGAGTCCCAAGGAGAATCCCAAAATGCAGACAGCTGTGATTCACATCATCAAACCAATTGTATTTGCACCAGCTGCAGATCTTTGGTGACGCTAATGAGGTCTAATTGTACATTCAAGCCCAAACACCCCAAAATTTGTAACAATATATTGTTGCTGCGGAGATGTATTTTCTCTCTCCATCCCCATCATGATGAAGACTGCAGCTAAACTCATAGGAAAAGGGAAGGCAGGGACAGAAGATAAAATTGTCCCAGCTTAAAAAAAAAAGTACTAACAAAGTTTGAAGAAACCTGAAGCAATTAAGCTGGTGTGTCTTAATAATGAGAATCTTCCCATAAAATACAGTTTGTCTAAGAGACTTTAACATGGGTCCGGTAGAAACAATACTAAAGAATAATCACAGCCACCATGGATAGGTTTCAGCATGTGTTTCCATGTGCAACAGTTTGCTACCCATTGCTCTGTTTGTCACACTATATGCAAAGATGACCCAATTTGCTTCTTGTCATGCCCTACTTTCCAGACCATGGATTCTGACCCAGAGTCTGAAATGGGGGACATGCCAGAGGCTGAAACAGGGAACATGCCAGGACCTATCATACAGGAGGAGGAGTTACACAAACAGAACAGGGTGCAGAGCCAGCTCCAGCAGAGAGTCCTACCCCTTCAGAAACTTACCTGTACCCACCTTTGCCAAACACAGACTGCAAAGAGACAGCCTGCACTGATCTCAAAGGATTTATAGGAGACAGCAATTACTTAGGAGCAACTACTTTAAGCTGCTGACCTATACAAGGGCTGCCCTTTGCCTCCAGGAATTGTCAGAGCCTTTATAACCTTTCTGGCTGCTGGTTATCCTCCTGAACTCTGTGTCTGACCTTGGATTACACTGACTGACTTTGGACTCATTCATGTTGCCTTGGAATTCTGTTGCACTCTATTTATGACCTTCTGCTTATTCAGTAAAAATAAGTAATGAGCCAGGAGCTATCCGGTTTGTTTGTTTATCAGCTGTGCTGCCCTGTCTGAGATAGGACACTTCCTAATGAAAAGGACTGAATGGAACCCACTCCACAGTCCACATACTGAATGGACTGGCACTTGAAAGTTATTGGATGGAATAATATCTTCCACCACACCTGAGCCAGTATGCTAGTTTGGGTAACGTTGTGAGGCATATTATTTACATTTATTTGTTTGTTTGTTTAATCTATATCCCACCTTTCTCCCAACAAGGGAGCCAAGTGGAATACGAGAAGGTGAAAACAAGGTACAACTAAAAACCTGATGATATAGAAGTTAATAGATAATGAGTTATATAAAAGCACCCATAATTTTAAACCCTGGTGGTAATGGGCTGTCCCAGCATCTGGGCAACACAGGTGCCGGGTATTATCTCTCCTCCAGCTAAAAAAATGTTAATGATGTGATGACTTTAGTTTACATTTCCTGAGGCCAGCATCATGTAGGAGTAACAGGGATCACAAGAGTCAATTGTCCAATGAAGATGACCACTTTGAGCAGAAACGTGAAAGCTTTGAGATACTTCCAAGATGAGAGGTTATAAAATGTGGTGCCATAAGACATGAGAGAGACCGTTTCAGAGATCTTCAGAATCTTTGAAGAGACTTTTAGGACTCATGGAGAGAGAGAAAAGGTACTGCCTGCCTCACCATCCTTAAGAAAGCTTGGTCATAGGCTGAACTAAAGTGTCCTGACTCCTGGCTTCCCATGAATATCCAAGACCCAGAACACCATCTGTATTGTGAGTAGAATAGGGAAGTTCATCTAGGGCTTATGTTTCTTCTAACCTTAGCTGAATATGGCTTAGGCTGTTTTGTAACTTTGTTGCTACTCCTAAGTAATGCCTGAAGGAAGGTGCCTTCATGTACTTCTTGTTAAGGTAAGATTGTTTGCTTAGAATAAAGCTTTCTTTAAAAGTCCTCCTCTTTTCCACACTCTCTTCACATGACTTTACTCAGTGTGTGCACATATACAGGTATAGGAGTCTGATCTCCCATGGGAGGAGGAGGGAAGTCTCTGCACAGTCAGAAGGTGAAAAAGTGCGAGTTAAAACCGTCAGTAACTCCCATGCGGGTAAAATAGTGGTGGTGACAGTGGATAGAATTCAGAGGTCCCTTCTCCTGTCTAAGGGCAGGAGATGGGCCCAGAGCCCATTACAGCCCCATACATACTAGTTCTTTTCTATAATAGAGAAGGGCAGCTGAGATGCTGATGAAAAAACAGCTGTAACTCTGCCATTTGTGCCCATCCGAGGAAGTTGTCTTGCTTTGCCTAATGGCAGAACCACCCCAATCATTTAAGAACTGACAGAAAGGGAACATGTAGAGCTCCAAACCTTCTGAATACCTTCACTAATTTATACGGTCTGTACACAGTAAGACACAGTGGTCTTCAAACTTACTGTTCTCAGCTCAGCTTTTCACCAGGATGAATTAGATTTCAGATCTGCTCCCTAATTACCTTGCCTTGAGGCAATCTCCTGTGTTGTTTTCTCAGTACTTTTGTGCTGATGTTGTCATCTTCTTCAGCCAGTGATTTCTTATTCTAATTTGGGACCTAGTTATTTGTACATATGATTACTACACTGTGAAGCTTCGGTGGCTGTGGTGCCATTCTGAATGATCTGTCTGGGAAATGAGACGTAAATTAAACCTTAATGTAATCAAGGCTGTTTTTTGCCTTGATCAAATTTAACTTGTTCCCCATTGCTATATATTTCCAATATTCCAGCTCATTGTCTTATTTTAAACCATGCTTTTATTAAACTGTTATAAGAATTTGTTCCAGTTTTAGTATAATGCTGAATTACACCAAAAAATATAATGGATCCTTACTTGTGCCTCCAATTTCATAACTACATAAGTTTATTAGGGAAAAAAACACATTAGTTCCGAAACTATTGTTTTATTAGAAAATGGAAGGATCATGAAGAAAATTAATTTAGTGAGACTGCTTTTTACTCACCTAGGAGAAAAACCCTACTGGACCTACGAGAGAGAGAGAGAGAGACAGAGAGAGAGAGAGAGAGAGAGACTGAGAGAGAGAGAGAGAGAGAGAGAGAGAGAGAGAGAGAGAGAGACAGACAGACAGACAGACAGACAGACAGACAGACAGACAGACACTCAAACCATTACCTTTCTTTAAAAAAAACAAAGCCGACAGGACATGCAAAAGAGATCTAATCAGGCACTATAATAAAAATCACCTTTCAGAATGATAAGAAGCAAATCAATTGCTTAGCTTTCCCATTGTCAGTTGTGTGCCTTCAAGTCGTTTCTGACTTATGAGGACCTTAAGGCAACTTTATCATGGGGTTTTCTGAGGCTGTGAGTGTGTCATAGAATCATAGAGTTGGAAGAGACCACAAGGGCCATCAAGTCCAGCCGCCTGCAATCCAGGAATACACACTCAAAGCATTCTCAACAGATGGCCATCCAGCCTCTGTTTAAAAACCAACAAAGAATCCACTGCACTTGGAGGCAGCGTATTCACTGTTGAACTGCTCTTACATTGGCAAGTTCTTTCTAAAGTTTTCATGGACTCTCTCTTCCTGAAGTTTGAAGCCGTTGCTCTCTCTCCTAGTCTCTGAAGCGCAGAAAACAGGCTTGTTGCAATCTCCATCTGATATCCCTTCAAATATTTAAACATAGCTATCATGTCACCTCTCAATCTTCTCTCCTCCTTAGGCCTCTCTTCATATGACGTGGTTTCCAGACCTTCTACCATTTTGGGTGCCCTCCTCTGGACACATTCCAGGTTGTCAATATCCTTCCTGAACTGTGGTGCCCAGAACTGGACACAGTATTCTAGGTGGGGTCTGACCAAAACAAAATAAGGTGGTACTATCACTTCCCTTGACCTAGACACTGTATTCCTGTTAATGCAGCCCAGGATCACACTGGCTTTCTTAGCTGCCTCATCACACTGCTGATATTCAACTTCTGGTTTACTAAGACTCCCAGATCCTTTTCACATGTACTGTAGACAATCCAGGTGTCACCCATCCCTAGATGTAATACCTTACACTTCTCTCTGTTGTGTGATGCATCCAAGATCATCCAGTAGGTTTCGATGGCCAAATGGGGAATCAAACCCTGGTTTCTAGGATTGTAGTCCAGTATTCAAACCACTACACCATGCTGGCTCTACACAGGCTATAATGGGAAGAATGATGGACTGGAAAAATAGCCATGATAAAGGGAATGTAAACCACCACCCCAGTAAAGTTCAAAATCCATGATAATGACCTCTTGTCCCATGCCTAACAGGTATAGCTCAAAAGAGGTTAAGAGCCAGATTCTCTGAGCAACAAGAGAAGCTGACATTAAAAGATATAAAAGACATGGGAGGTTCTATTTAAGTTTGAGCTTCTTGTAGCGAACATCAAACACCACTGATAATGTAATCTGTCCTAGTTCTATGACCCC
The DNA here is from genome assembly GCA_030412105.1 of Cyclura pinguis. Taxonomy (NCBI): domain Eukaryota; kingdom Metazoa; phylum Chordata; class Lepidosauria; order Squamata; family Iguanidae; genus Cyclura; species Cyclura pinguis. The sequence goes on from CM059599.1 coordinate 346,152,820, forward strand.
ATCTGGAAATAGTGACATCAAACTGAATACTGTACCAGAACAAAATAATCAGCAAAGGCATGCAGCATGGTTTGTAAGGAGCCAGTTTCCTACATATTTCCTACTTATAAAAACAGCAATGGCCTGAATTTGGTTAGTGCCACTTAGAGTAGTCTCATTGAACTAGTTGTTGAATGGTGACTCAGCAAATAATTCCATTGACTCTGCGGGTCAACTCTAGTTGAAGTTAACAATAGAATTCATGCCACAGTCTGTATGTTTTTTTAAAAAACTGTCTCCTTTCCTTTTCCTTTCCCCTATGTTAAAAGCTATCTTATTAATTATTTCATGCTGTTGCCTATCACAAGTGCATCACAGTTTTCTTTTTAAAAAATAATTTCTATTAAGAATTTAAAATTCTTAATTCTTAAGTCTTAATGTAAAAGACTTACAGAGATTAGAGGAAAAAGATAGAAAACTAAAATACAACGTAATAAAAATTAAAAAGTACAGAAGAAATATAAAAAGAAAAAGAGAAAAGAGAAAAGAAAAGAAGTGACTTTTGATCTTACTTTCAGAAGTTATATATGCCTATGGTTATTCATACCGCTCTCTCCTAAATTATAACATATTCCTTTCTTTCAACAGCCTATTCTTTCTAATCTTTAAAACCCAAGGTTACCGAGTCATTTTCTCTCTTTTTTTGGCAAAAATCTATAAAGGATTTCCCATCTTTAAGAAATGTCACCAATGACCTTTCTCTAATCAAATGAGGCAGTTTGTCCATTTCTGATAAATCTGTCAGTTTCAGTAACCACTCCTTCATAATGGGTAATGTTGAGTTCTTCCGTCTTTGTGCATAAAACAATCTTTCTGCAGTGGCCATATACTGAAGCAGTCTTTCATGGTTCTTTTTGAAATGTACATCCATCAATCTCAAAAGGAGAAGTTCCAGTTTTGATTTAATATTAATCTTTAAAGTCTTCTGCATCAGGGTGTGTTTTTGTATCTGATGTCTTTTAGCTTTTTCACATGTCCCCCATAACACATCCCCTGTACACAACAAAAGATCCCTTCGTGTTGTTCACATGTTGAACAACATGAACAACTGTGAACAGCGTTATGGTTGGATTTCAAAGAAATCCTTTGGTCTTGGTGGGGAGATTCCCATGGTGAAACAACTTTCACATTCAAAATCCTGCCAGCAAATTACATAGTGGAAGTCATTAAGTCTTTCTGTTTTTCTTACAATTTGTCCTCTTCTCCCCACCTCCATCCAACCTACTACTATATCTCTACTTCCTACGTGATATGATATAATATCCTGCTGGTCCTACACAGCAGGATATTATATCATATCACGTAGGCACTAGCAGAACACCAATTCAGCAGCATTCCATGGCACTCTCACCTGCTCTCCCAGAGCACACAGAATTCCTCCCTTCGGTTCATTTTGAATTAGTAAGATGCCTTGGACCTGCTAGTGTAAAAGATACACCAAGGTATATTTAAATGCATATTACATAGAAGGGTGAGCCCCATTAATTCTCTCCAGCTGTACATGCATGAAATCCTCTAGTTCCTAGAACCAGACAGTTGGAAGAGACCACAAGGGCCAGCCAATGCAACCCCTTCTGCCATGCAGGAATATACAACCAAAGCACTTCCAGCAGATGGCCATCCAGCCTCTGTTTAGACACCTCCAAAGAAGGAGACTCCACCAGGCTCCAAGACAGCATATTCCAACATTACCTCAGTTGGACCAAGTATTCTATATCGAAGTTCCATGTTAACGTTAATGTTAATGTTATTCTAATCTTTAAAACATCTAGAATGCATCAGATTGCCCACTTCTGCATGTTGGAAAGATATATTGGTACCTATATTTTTTCCAAGAGAAGCAATATGGTGTAGAAGTTTGGATGTTGGACTAGGAGTTGAAGAGATCAGCATTTTGATCCTTGCTGAGCCATAGAAACCTACTGAATGACCCTAAGCAAGTCACACACTCTCCGCCTTAGAGGAAGGCAATGACAAACCTCCTCTGAATATATCTTGCCAAGAAAGCTGTATCATAGCGCCACTGTAAGTCAGACTCAACTTGATGACAGACGACAGCAACAATATTTTTTCCTCAGAAACTGATGGAGTGGGCATTCATGCCTTTTCCTTTAAATATCACCCTTAGCAGCTACATTCCCTTTAAAATATTTCTAAAATGAATATAATTACAAACCAGGTGACATCCTTCTTTAAGGCCACACTAATGTACCCTTACAGGAGAGCAAATGTCATTGAACAAAATAGGATATACTTCTGCAAAAACATGTTTAGTGTTAGGCTGCAAATATTGCTGTTGCTCTTTTGATTTTCTTTTTTATATGCATTGAACAAGGCAGTCCTACTCATAAACTAGAATATTTGAATTCTATTCCATTCAAATTCAGCTCTTTCTGACATCAGTTTTATGATTTTATTAATATTTCTGGGATTCTTTGTCAAATCAAAGGTTGTAATGCATCAATCCTTTATTCTAGAAAGCTGCTGTCTTATTCTCTGATATATCAGTAAGAATTTGGAATATAATTCATATGCTGTATGGCACCAGATAAATCCACAGATGCTCAGCATGGATTTTGCTTTATTCTGTATTTATTAAAATGTGATTGAAGATAAGATATATAATCTACAACCATCGAAACGGCCATGATACCCTTCTAGATACTAAATGCTGGGAGGTGACATACCCAAGCACTTCCCATTACTTCAGTTATGTATGTATATTACAGTAATGGCCATATTATATGTATTTATTTTCTTCATGTCTTTTTAGCTTTCAGCTTACTCAATCACAGCAGACTCCAGACTAGTAACAATACACATACAACATATATAAAGCAGAGAAAATGTGAGAAAATCTTCCTCTCCACACATATTATCCTAGCTATCAATATTGTTATTTTCCATCAGATTGGCTTCCACAAATGTCAGCAATAAGAATAAGAGATCCAAGATCCTGGTCATCAACTGCCATGCTCAGGTCTTACACACATATTCAGGGCTGTGGCTTCCTTGAACCAATCCACTTGTAATGTGGTATCCCCCTTTTCCCCCCCCCTTTTTTTTTTTTGCTAGTGCCTTCCACTTTACCATGCATTATCGTCTTTTCCGGTGAGTCACGTCATCACATGATGTGTCCAAAATATGATAGCATTGGTTTAGTCATCTTCACTTCTAATGACAGTTCAAGCTTGATTTGCTGTAAGAAGCACAGGTTTGTCTTTTAGCAGTCCATAGCATCCTCAGGATTGTTCTTCAGCACCACATTTCAAATGGGTTGATTTTTTTTCTTGTCAGGTTTTTCACTGTTCAGCTTTCACAACCATTTATAGAAGTCAGAAAATACAATGGCCTGAATGATTCTAACTTTGGTATTTTTAACTCCTCAGTGGCCCAGGGGTATATTTTGAGGTGCAGGCCACATTTTGCCCATCTTTGTTGTACACCAACCTGAGGTCATTGCAAAAAAAAAAAAAAAAATTCAGGAATACAAATGCAACAAATAATTAAATAAATACACTGTTGTTGAATGCTACTCAAAGTGGGGATTTGTGGACTAGTGCCAGTCTCTAATCCATCTGCTGCTGGTCCCTGAGGAGCTTCCAGGAAAAGAAACAATTATAGTTGATGGCACAAAGACAGTACCATTCTGTCACATTGGAGGAAAAACCTGTCAGCCCTGCACACCAGATAGCTTAAAAAATATAGTGATCGCATTTTAGATCACATTCTAGGAGAAACATTGTAGATACCATAGTGATTTACAATCACAGGTTCCAACTCCAGCCTGTGGATGCCAGTTTATATTCCGCCTCTTCCCAATACAGCATTACCAATGAGAGATTCTGAGTCGTAAGACCAATATAGTGCCAGTGCCAGGCCTTAATTTGGTTCATCTTGCACTTGCAGAACATTTCTGCAAAAGACTGAATTGCTGTCTTTGACAGTCATATAATTCACATAACAATTTAAGCTTTTATTTATCTGACCTTAGAAACTTTGGATTCAGAATCATGTTCATTCTTCAGTATGCCATTTTACATGATATATTTCGAAAATGGTGCTCTATGATCTTTCTGCAGCACCAACACCGGTGTAATAATGTTTTAAGAAAGCTTGTTCAGTGAGAACAACGTCCTTGCCTAAGGTCATCCCTCAGTAGGGATTTTCATTTGAACACACTGTATGTGTCATTTGACTAGCCAGTTAACAAAGCCAGGGAGGGAAATTATATTTCTGGCTTTTAAAAGTTAAGATGTAGAGCACCTAATAATAGACTATACTTAGCAAGCTGTAAAAGAAATCTTCCACTTAAACTGCTACCGCCCTCTTGAGGCTTACAAAAACCTGCAAGATATTAAGCCTGCAACCCTGTACAAATATATCTGGGAGTAGGTTCCATCGAACTAGGGGAAAAGATAAATTTTAAAGATAAGAGTGGGAATCCTGTTGGATTTATATCTTAATAAGTGGACTTACATCTACAGGAATTAGAATTAGGCAGTTCTGTAACATCCATTTCCAATTAAGGCACCGTTGCACAGTGGGATGAACGGCCAATAATTGTGACCAATGCATGGTGGGATGACTGCACATCACTCCCATTGTGCATCAGGACACCAGCTAGGGAGTGCCAATGCACACTGGGACATTCCTGCCAGTGTCATCACCACATCATCACAATTCGCTAACAGGGTTTCTTCGTACCTCCGCTACATAGCTAAGAATATCTAAACTTACACAACAGAATTCTGCCAATATATTTAGAGTGTTAGTTTCCTTAAAGTAGCAGTGTTAATCAGTTGCCACAAAAGCAACAAGGAGTCCTGTCACAGTAACATATTTATGAAAGCAACAGATTTCAGGAACTACAAGCTCACATCATCAGATGTATGACACATGATCCAAAATTTTAGGCATGTACTACGTATACAATATACATTGCTGTGGATGAAACTGTAGACAGTGAGGTCAGAGGAAAATTAAATGCAGAACTAGTGAGAATGACAACTACATCATTAATCATGCCTCTTATTAGAATGATTATAGATCAGCGATTGGAATCATGTGGCCCTCCAGATGTTATTGGATTACAGGTGCCAGCAACCTTAGCCAGAATATCTAATGCTAGGAGTTGCAGTCCAATGGTTGGAAGTCTTCACATCTCTTATCACTGAAATACAACTGAAAGGCTGCACAGGACTAACAATTAGATTTACAGCTGTATATTTGTAGGATGAGAAATGTACAGTCCTTCAGATGTTGTTGAACTGCAGTTCCAGCAGCCCTAACCTACATAACCAGTGGCAAGGAATGCTGCAAATTCAAGAACGTCTGAAGGGTCATATGATTCCTCCTAGATCAATTTTTTTTGGTCCTAAATAGAGTAAATGAACTGAATCAATGGAACTTGCATAAATGTTGATTTATCTAGTTCCTATAGATTCAATAATGGGTCTACTCTAGTGGGACTATCAATTGGATTTAAGCCATTAGGATTTTATGACTTCAGCCATCTAGCAAAGGTTGCTATGGCCACCTTCTTGAAATATGACACAGACTTAAAGTATTTTTTCTAATTGGTTTTATATTGTGCACTCACAAAGCAGCTTACATAAAGTGCAGCCAGTTTCTGCCTGAAGGCTTGCAGTCCGAGGCACAAGACAAGGAAAAAAAAAGGAAGCAGAAAACAAGTAACCTCTGGAACTAGTTTCAAAAGTTACATGTTAGTTTATAATGGCCACATGGATTGGGAACACTTCACAGAAGAGTTTTTTAAAATGTGATGGACTTGCTTCCCATTTCTTCTTCTCCTACAGGTGGAATGGCTGGCTGGTAACAGTAGCGAGAATCAATGGAATGGCACTGCTTCCTCCCTTTTCCTCTCTTTTGCTACTCCTCAAATTATTTGGTGTATATAATACACTTCTAGGACTCAACTTTGTAATCACATTGATCTGTATGAACAGAGATAGTAGCAAATCATTTTCTATTAGTTTTCAGCTATTTCACTTTAAGAAGTGGGGTCCAACTATATTGAATATACATTGCAGAGCTTGGGCATTAATTTCCTGGACTACAGTAGCCACAGTGGGTGGGAAATTCCAAAGCTGTAATTTTAAAAAAGTATTTGTCCATGCTGAAATAGCTGAAACCATTTCACGCTGCAAAATTATGGCGCTATTTCAATTTCAACTGCCATAGTTCCTATCGATGGAATCTGATTTGAAGTTTAGGCAGGGATATTTAGAATTCTCAGCCAGAGAGCTCTAGTGACTCACACAACACCCAGGATTCCATAGGTCATTGAAGCGCAATTACAGTGCTAGTGAGAAAAGGCCCATAGGGACTGACTGATCAACGGGAAGCAGATTTCAGCTACCAACCTGTTCAGAAAGTTCTACAATAAATAACAGCCACAAAGATTGGGAACAGTCACCTCTTCAGTGATGGTAATGCTGAGGAGCTTGATTAGTGTGAAACAGTTAAGATAGACAACATGTAGTTTCATGCAGGGAACTGACGGATCAAAGGTAGTATATGTTCTGCAAATTCTTTAAGGAATAGGCCAATGTATAGGTGACCAGAAACAGATAGGATGTCCCAGAGCCGAGGATACTAGATCTTCCTTGAAGCTTAGTGGCAAGCCCTATCCTCAGGGTTTAAAAGAAGATATTTCAGAGTACACAGTTTTCATAGAACCGTAGAGTTAGAAGGTATGCTGGAGATCACCCCAGTCAATGCAGGCTTCACAAGGAGGATGCAACTACAATATCCCTGAATGATGGCCATCCAGTCTCCATTTAAGTACTTCAAGCGAAGAACTCAAAGTCTTTTCTGCTCCCAAAGAGCTATCACAGTTGGGAAGTTTCTCATAACGTTCAGTCAAAACTGCTTCTGTGTAGTTTCTAGCCACTAAGTTCCCCTTTGTCTGGCCCCCTAAAAAATGCAGAAAAAGTCTGCTCTAATTTATACATGACAGACTTTCAGGTATTTTAATATAGTTAGAAATTATCCCCTTAATCTTTTCTTCACCAAGATAATAAACACCCAGTTCAAACTCTTCCTCATAGAATTCAGATTCTTCACAAGATCCTGGTCTCTGTTCTCTGGACCCGATTTTTTAAATAACGTGGCACTCAAAACAAGTCACAATACACCCAATACAGCTTAATGCAGGATAAAGCAGAAATATTTTCCTTCTTTCATCTGGACATTATGTCTCTTTAATGCAAACCAAGATTGCATTACCCTTTTTTGGCAGCTACATCCTACTATTTGCTTGAATTCAGCTTTTATTTTGTCTCTGTTTATGTCCTCTTCACAGATGGAACTTAAGACCTAGAAGAAATATCCTATCACCCAGGCTTATACAGTCAGCCCTCAACATTTACTAGGTTTAGGAATGCAGGACCCCTGCAGAACTGGAAAACCCACAAATATGAAAATGTGCGTGTGGGTGTCTGTGGGAAGGGGGCCAAGGCATGGTGAGGAGAACAGACACCGAGGGTCCAAACCAGGTCAGGGAAAGGAGAGGGAAAGGGAGTATAAAATCATAGGATCATAGAGTTGGAAGAGACCACAGGAGCCATGCAGTCCAACCCCCTGCTATGCAGGAACACCCATCAAAGCATTCCCAACAGATGGCCATCCAGCCTCTGCTTAACAACCCCCAAAGAAGGAGACTCCACCACACTCCGAGGCAGCATACTCCACTGCCAGACAGCTCTGACCATCAGGAAGTTCTTCCTGAGGTTCAGGTGGAATCTCCTTTCCTGCAACTTGAATCCAAACAAGTCGGCATGATGGTCCTATACTTCCTTTGTCGCTCACTCATCTCCTTCTTTGGGTGTCGAGTGGCATCAGGAGAGGGCTTATAGTGCTGAGAAATTCGGCTGCAAGCCATTTTCAGCTGACCAGGCAGCAGCTGGTGGAGGAAGGGAAGGAGGAGAACCAGAGGCAGATTCTTGAAGGGTTGTGTGGCCTCATTGGAGCTGAGAGGGAATGCTCCCCCAGAAAAGAAGCACTTGAGGTGGGGGGCAGGGGTTGGGGAAAGTCACAACTAATCAAATCCGTGAATGTTAAACCTGCACATGTGGAGGTTCAACTGTATATTCTGTAAGTAGATGCCTTTTAGGAGGTCACAGCATAAAACTGGGGTTTCAATTATGGATTAATACCATTATTCATTGACTAAATGGGTAAGTTATCAAAATCACGTATTGCGGGAAGAAACAGTTTTAACAATGCAACCATCAGCTCTGTACTTAAAAATTTTATTATTAAAAGGAGAATTTGCTTGTTTTTAAGGAAACAGATTTCAAACTGAGTATTACCAGATTTATTACAATTACAACATGTGCTGCTTAATACTGTTTCAACAAGAATCGCAAATGGCATAATTTATAACAAAACAGAAACCAAACAACACACAAGAACCACACAATGTCATAACAGTATATGGCTATAATAAAAAATATTCCTTACTTGTGGAAACAGGCAGCAGTATGCTTTTTGTTTATGGTTACTGTTCAGCATGTGTTTCCCCTGTCTATACTCTGCTGACAGGTGCTGGATATCCATTTTTATCTGTCCTGAAAGCAGTCAGATTTAATAGTGTTTCAACTAACTCTATCACTTACAGGCTTTGCCAGAGATTATCAAGAGAATTGTCAAAATGTAAGATCTGAGTAACAACTGGCAATTCTTCTTCAATTTTTGCTTGTTCAGCTTCTTGAGTTAGAATGGAGGCAAAGAATTTTCAATCAAAACACACTACAGAATAAGAAAAAGAACTCTTACTAAACCATCAATATGTAACTGATTACAGAAAATAAATATTTTCAGATATCAAAAAATTGGATTTATAGCTTTTTATAGTTAGTTTCTTTGTTCTTTTCTAGCCCAAAGGAATAAACATGAAAAATACCATGGTAGCCCAGTGCTGACAATGGATCTTTCTTTTTAAACACTATGTTTGAAATGGCTTTGCAGTGCAAGCCAGAATAATATTGTCCAACATTGGAATATAAAAGATAGTCCATTGATTATAATTTTGTACTAAGACAAATTACAATATAATCTTTGAAACCAAAAAGACTTTTCTCTGATTAAATCCCAATTCAATTTGCTTTTCAAAACTGTTGTTTGTACTTAGATCTTTTATAATAGACGGGCTCTCCTGAAAATTACATTGCTTTAAGATGTAGCTAGGCAGCTTGTGCACATCAGAGCATCCATTTTGCAATCACATTAAAAATGTAAGATAAAGCTGAAATGTTAATTCAGCTAGTCAGCATCTCTTAACACTTCACACACTCATTTTAGGCAGCACTTGATACAGCAAGTTTCTTCAAGTGGTCCATGAAGACTTGCAGACTGACATCATCTGTAAGAATGGGTGCTCCAGATTCCTGTAAGGAAAGAAAAAATTTTTAAAGACATGATGCCACATTCACTGATTATGAAGACCTAGAATATGTTATCTGAACATACGTTACAGAAGCCAAAGTCAAAGGCTAAATACTGTACAAGATTATCAAAGTATTCAATATATCTGCACATATCCTTGATTTGACAATTGCCAACTGGGTTAACCGAAGGTCTGGTGCAGTTTCAGACTGTTAATACTGCAGCCAATCAGATAGTAGAGAAACTCACAAGCAAGATATCAACGACATAGGCATTAACCATTTTAGTCCAGCTTTGGCTGGAATACAGTATACTTCTTCTGTTAAGTCAGATCACTAGTCTAATGACAACCAGTATTGTACTGATTAAGTAGCAGCAGTTTTCCATGAGGCAAGCAGTGCTGCTTGGTATTAGAGTATAAAATCAGTGGTTCTCTAATGGCTGCATATGATTAGCTAGAACATTATGCATGGTTCCCTTCCCTTCTACTTCTTGCCTGATACACCCAACTCATCTCTCACAAATGAACAGAGTACTTAATGTGACAGAGGGGAAGGAGAAAAGGATGGAGGGAGTGCACACTCACATGCTTGCTCTGGCTCCATCATTTTAGTTTCATTGCCAAAACTTTTTCCTCTTTTTTTGGCCTTTGTACAATAAAATTCTTTATTGAAAAACATTATTACATTTGCTTTGACTCATAGGAAAAATCTTGAGATACAACAGCTTCCAGACTGTGAATGAGAATTATTTCTAAGGAGAGCAAGAATGCATTTTCATAATCTGGACTGTAAATTATAGCATATTATATTGATGTTCATTTTTAGTATCTGACATCATGTATATTAAGGGGGAAAAACACTGAGAGATTTAACATAAGCAGCAGCATACTTGCAATGATATCAGGGTTTCATTAACTGTACTGAAACTTACCTGTCCCCAGGCATACATATTATTATGTGTCTGAGAGGGATTAACTTTGGAAAGCAGAAAACGGGCCTTTGGAGAAGAAAGAAAGAAAAAAAGTTATTCTTCTGAATAATTATTAAAGTTATCATTTACACATCAACATGAAAATTTTCTGGCTTCTTATGACAAGAATGATTATCAATGGCCTGCCATTTGCATACTACCCTGAAGCAGCTGTTTAAGTAGCCTGCAGACAGTGACTATCAGATTATATTTTTAAAGTGCTTTGAGCCTACATTTAGATTGAAAATATTTTAAAGCACTAAGTAATCAGTATCAAGGGATAAATATTCCATATAACTAAGACTTTTCAAATAGTTCTCATCTGAATAATATTTACACTTTCTGCATAGCAGAAGCACAGAATTTTTACCAGATATTGTTTGGCCTTCTGATTCACATTTGATTTCTGGAGCAAATTCTCTATAGCAGTCACACACTGCCCTACCTCTATGAAATTAATACATGATGAGCAGCTCTCATAAAATCCCATGAACCTGAATTATAATACTCCAGTTTTGCAATTTTCCTCATAAACCACAAGATCTCCTCAAAGGAAATGGCAAAACAAGGGGAGAAGTTTTCAGTATCTAAAGGCACATATGAGAAAGTAATACAATTATAATAATACAATTATAATAAGCAAGGGAACCATGATGAATTGTGGAATCACAAAATCACATAGTTGGAAGAGACCACAAGGCCGGTCCCGTCTAACTCTCTGCCATGCAATAAAAGTGTGATAATTACATCCTTTACCATTTTCATTAATCACCAAAGAACAAAATCAGTATATGATATTATCCATGAATGCTTTTCAATGACTGATCAACACGCTCCCAATTAGCAGTGTTACTACTCAATGTCTTACAGATTTGAGCTCAGCTCAGCTGCATTGAAGGTAAGATGGCTAAAGTAAGAGCTGGTAACTGAGAGACTCAAGTGCAGGGGTGGACAACTGTGGGAAGCTCATGATCTTGCATTTGGCCCTCCAGAGACCTTGGAGGACTGCTCCTCCCCACCACACCCTTGCTGGTGTAGGGACATTCCAGCCATGTTTTTAAGGCTCCTTGGCCATTTGAGGCCCAGGAAAGGGCATTTTTTAGTCGCAAAAAGTGACTTGAAGTCACTCCCTCTTCATTCTTAGTTTTTTAAAAAAGCTTTTCCTGGGCTAAAATGGTCCAAGGTGGTTGTTTAGGGGCAAAAAGAAAAAAAAAAGAAAAGAAAGATGGAAGGGAGGGAGGGAGGGAGGCAGGGAGGGAAAATTGCAAAAAAAAAAAAATGAAAACATGTTTTTTAAAAATTGGACCTTTGGGGTGTATTGGGATGGCCATAAAAACAGCCCTGGGAGCTATATGCAGCCCACAGGCTGCACTCTGCCCACCTCTGCTCTAATGAGATCACATACACATATTGGTAATGGGATTGCAGATGGCTGGTCAGAATCATGTCAGCAAGAGAACAATTTGGTAACAGAAAAAAAGCCAGCACAAAGCTATACCCACAGCTTAACACCAAAGCATGTCTTGAATATCATCACAGCATCAGTATACTAAATTTTAATCATAATACATACCTCTACATATTTTTACATGAAACAGAAATGTAACAAGGCAAGACCATTTTTTATGTAACTTCACTTAGTTTAATAGCATGATTATATAAATTAAACTAGCATTAACTTACCTGACTACCACCATGCTCTGTATCAATATACCGTGGCATTGGAAATCTGGAATGAAGAATTTCCTGTGCATCATCTGCTGGAGCTTGGAGCAAGTGACGGAAGTTTTCATACTCAGGCATGTCCTGGTAGCCTGACTTGCGCCACTGAGCTATGGTCTTTAGAATAATAATTTAAGAACTAAGTTTTATTCCTTCAAAATCAAGCTTTCCATAACTCAGAATTTCAGTAGCAAAAGAGAAATCTCAGGGAGAAGACCAAGTAATCCATGTTTCACCAGTAATGATCAGTTACTGAAAGGAACTAATTAATAATGATACTCCATTATGTCCTGAATAACTATCATTTTTCCACATTTTTCAAACAGCTCTATTAATCTCTGTGTTTCGTATGCCTGTCTTCCATTAAATGTAATGCCTAGTCTCAATGTATTTAATGGAACTATGCCACAATAATCATTCATACAATTACCTGTTTTGTGCCTTCAAGTTCTTTTCAACTTATTTCAACCCTAAAGAGAAGATAAGATGGGCTTTTCTTGGCAAGATTTGTCCAGAGAGGATTTATTGAGGCTTAGAGAGTATGACTTGCACAAGATCACCCACTGAGTTACTATGGTTGAGTGCGGATTCAAACCCTGGTCTCCCAAAGTCCTAGTCCAACACTCAAACCACTATACCACAAGTCTCTCCAGTTATTTAATAGTAATAGTTGTAGTAGCAACAACAACAACAACAACGTTTATAATGCCCTTTTCACCAAAGGGCAGAACATTGACATATATACAATCAGGGACAAAGACAATAAAATATAACACCACAACAATACATGGAATGAAATCCCCAACACCCTACCAGTCACTACCATATCAGCACCTTAAACATAAGTCAACAGCTTATGATGGTAAATCAAAGAGGAAGGTACCTGGTACATTATCCAAATAGGCTAAACCTTTTCAAGGATATGCATTTACTGACAATAGGAATTTACTTTCATGACTATGGCAGGTAAAAATGGATTAGCTGTCCAGACTTCACCTATCAGTATTTATGCAGAGAAAGAACGTTACAGATTATTCACGTATAGAACTTGGCGTTCTGCAGTCCTAACCTTAACATCATGTGGCTTTCGTTTGCAAAAGACCTTTACAAGAGACAGGTGGAGAGAAAGGAAGAAAAAAAATGTAGCAGCGAGAATGAGAGAGGGGAGATTGGTATGGATGGTACTGAGAGACACAGAGAAGTATGGCCATGCTTACTGCCAATATACAGATACTGATAGAATATCTACTTTGAAAAAAGCAAAGCAGGGGAGACAGGTCATCCCTGATGTAAAACAAAAACCTTAAGAAGTCTCCAAGATGAGCACACTGAAGTATATCCAGTAGAACTTTGGCAAGAAGATCCATGCACTTAGCAAGACTGCTGAGCCCTTTTTTTCCAGAAGCAACCAGACATGACAACCTACTTCTGAAAATTAACACTGCATTGGAAATGGCCTGTGATACAGTCCTATTTGTATGTGTGGGGGTTTCATTTATTTATTCTTAACACACACATCCATAGAGCAGAATATAGAAACAACAGTGATTTGATCTTACCTCTCCATGATAAATAAGGATCTGGAAAAAGGTGTCCATGAGCAGAATGCGATCAGGCAGAATACTGCTGCTATCTAAAAGAACAGGCTAACAGAAAGGAGGACAAGTGTCAAATATTCATGCAGAATTATCAAATTATTTGTAAAGATTCAGTCATGTCTAGTACATTTAAGAACTGTGTAACATTTAGAAGTGATTCTACTTGAAATGTTCCTACAATGCAGCTCAAATGTGAACCATATAGAAAGACTTCCCAAGATGGGTAATGCATCTCTCTCAGGTGCCAAACAGCTTCCTCCCACCTTCAAAGCTGCAAAGGTAGGCAGGATAATTTGAACAGTGATCCTGTATCAGCTCCTTGCCACCCTCCCTAGTTCCTAATTCTGAGGACTGCTGGGCAATTGTGTGGCAAAGTCACCTGACAAGCCTGTACCACACAAGAATACGTGTGCATGGGAAGTCAGTGCCTGAAGCAACTCACTAAAGATGTGAAAACCTAGGGAAATACACACACCCCAGTATTTTTCCCAAATACACATTTTACAATTTTTCAGTGAAAAAAACTGAGGCTCATGGCAAAACTATGATTTTTTTTTCTTCTAGAATACGTAAGATCCTTTTTAAGACAAAGTTTTACTCATTCAAAATGCCAGGTAATGTATAGTGGGAAGATTTGTATACAAAAGAGTCAATAGAATTATACAATGGTAATTCTGTACCTACTCTAGATATATATAATACTTAAGATGCATTCCCCAAGACACATTTCTGCACCTTAAAGGTCCTGCCATCTTCATGAAAGGAGCACAAAGGGCGGGGGCTTCATTTCTTGTGACAATATGCTATCAAAGAGTTGAATTTTAAATGCTGAGATAAAATTTCTAGGTAAACGTACCACATATATTACACCTGTACCACTTCTTGAAAATGGCAAGTCTAATTATGAATCTTCTTTCATTGCACATAACTGCACATGCACACAATGGCTACTATCTAAAGGGTTACAACTCATACATGATTCTGCAACTGAAGCAATTGGCAGCATTTCTGATTCTCTTCAGTTTTCTATAGCAACTCCTTTGTTCACAATGCTGATAAAGCTTCAGTCACACATAAAATGCAGATGGACCAAAAAAGCTTAGAATGACAATCAACTGTACAACTCTTCCAAAATTCCCATAACGGGTACTGCTTCAAACAAAAGTGAAATATGAGAAATAGAGTGAAAATACACCTCTGCGGATTTTAAGGCTTATAAGCACTCTCCTTTTCCCAAGTACAACATAATCATCATAATAATCACAGAAGCTGCCAACCTACGGCTGTGAGAACAAGTGCTCAAGAAGATATGCCAGTAACCTAGTCCTTAAAGATTGTGGCCGCAGGTGATTGTTTTTGTTCAAATAATACAACCTAGTTGGTTTATTACAAAGTTTGTGGGATCTGTTTTTATTTCCCTTATTTCTCAGATAGCAAAAACCAAGAAACAAATAGCAAAGATACAAAAACTAAGAAACTTTACCCAGTGAAACAGTTTGTAGCTCTCTCTTTAGCACTGAGTATAGTTACTATTCTGCTTGTACAAATCAAATTAACTGAAATACATCCTTTTTTTTTTTTACATGAGAATTATGCTGCTTGGATGCCCTTTAAAAAAAAGAGGAGGAGGAAGAAGAAGAAGAGGAAGAGGAGTGGTGGTGGACCTGGTTCTCTAGTGGCCACAAACATGGGTGGTCAGTTTGTTGCCCACCTCAATATAACACAAATCAAACATGTATAAGCAAAAACAGTCCCCTTTGCTTTCTTCCTACTGATTCCACACTGCCATACCTCTGGGGGTCCATTGAAAGAATAGGCATACAGGATTGGTTGAACCATTATAAGTGACTGAGTCAGATCCTGGCGCATGAAATGATGGCGATAATAAGAACTTTCATCAGGACTGTTGTTGAAAACTTGCAAGAAAGGAGATCTTCTTAAATGGAACATAAACTGCAAAACAGGTTAGGTCCAACAACAACTATGAGGAAACATAATATTTTCCAGCAAGTGAAAATTCAAATCACTCAACCATGCCAGTATGCACTGGGATTTTCTATGCAGTCAGTTTTCTTTTCTTGAACCCCTCTTCTCCCTGAAAATTAAGCACTTCTCATTGGTGCCACTGCCAGCAACAATCAGATTGGACTATCTATAGTTTAATATAGCATCTCTGTTTCAAAGTTAAAGAAGCCTTACAACCAAAAAGCAGGTATTTAAACACAATGGCATCTCAATGGTTCAGTGAAATCAAGCCAGTTGCCAATACATTTTACTGATATTTAATGTGAAAGGAGATGCAAAACAAACATTTCAAACAAAACACATTCAGGAGATGCAAAACAAACATTTCAAACAAAACACATTCTATTAAAATCTTGCTTTCCAACCTAACTCTTAACGAGACATATTTTTGTGCACAGATGCAGTCAAATGCCAAAAAGAGAGAGGGTCTCTTCAACGGAGTTTTGCACACAAAGCAGTGGGTTAGATCCAGATTCGGGCATGTACAATGGAGCTGACAGCAGAAGATTCGCGGCCCCCTCCTCCCCATGACAGTCCCTGTAGCATTGCTCACGGGTGGTATATTGTCAGTCTATTGTCAAGAATACGCTTCCTTCTTCAGCACTACAGTATAATCCATTCAGTATATATACTGTACAATATTTTAGTGCGCAGCATTTGGGGAAGTTTTCTGCCAGTTCCTTAACACACACTGAAGTCTGAACATTCAAAGTTTAGACAGCAGTTGTTAACATCTTTGGTATAAATGTGTTACACTCTCAATTCTTCCTGAAAAATATCACTTTATAAGATTTTGTTAAACCTGCACCCATAAGCTTCAACTGGGGAGTCAGCTGAATCTATCAAAAGCCTCCCAATCTTCTTTTGTTCAGTTTGTAACTGCCTAAGATAGCAAAGCTCAAGTCTTCAAATGACAGCAGAAACCTAAATAAGTGATGATGCGGTAACAAGAAAACCTTTAATAAAGCATTGGGAATCATGCATCCTTCCCAATATTGTTGGAGTGCGATTCCCAGCAACCCTGGCCAGCACAGACAATGGTGAGGAATGCTAGGAATTGCAATCCAACAACATTTGGAGGGCTGCATGATTCCCACCCCTGCTTTAAAACAATCATATTAATCTAGCTGTAATAAATTCAGTTTCTTGTACAAGAACACAGTGAAAGGTAAGAAACCAATAAAGACACCAAAAGAATTCAAGAATATATCAGACAGAAGTGCACAACGTAACTTGCCCTGATGCTTTTTATTTGGGTGAAAGCATTATCTTTAAACTGTACTCTTTAACCGAAAAAAGGACAAGAGCAACCTGTACAAGTACCATAACTTTAATGACCAAGGTCTGGATTCCTCTGTACTCACAAAGGACAAACATAAAACCATAAACTGCATGGATCCTTTGAAAGTACATGATCAGAAAAAATGGAAAGGACAGAAGCTAAAAGGTGACACTAAGACATACTGTTAGACTTTTTCATAAATCCCAACTTTAATTTTTAATTTGCATGTCTTTAAAAAGAACATTACATCCCATTTTTGTATCCATCAAGGGCATTTAGGACATTATACAATGAACTAAGAATTCAAATTAAATATAAATGGTCTCTATTTCAATTCCTTCCTACCTGTGGATACAGGGAAAATGTTTCTGAAAATCTAAAGGAGCTTGGGTCATCCTTGTGATATTCTCCAAATTTTTGACACTGAAAATTAAAAAAAAAAAGAAATTCAAGTTCTCAGCGTGGCTCTTTTGCTACTGTTACAAGATTTTCAGAAATGTGGTACATACATACACGTTTCTTTTAAGTCAGCAGCGGGTAAGCTGTGTCTTTCTATATGGTACCACTGCCTATGTGCCTAGGGCTGATGGGAACTACAACATAACAAAACCCGGAGGGTCTACAATTCACCACCCATTTTAAGAAATTAACAGGCCTCAGAACCAATTCAGACCAAGAGCCATGTGCCTATTTGGAACGTGAAGAAAGTTTTCATTGCCGCTAATGAGGGACTTCCTTTCACTACAAACAAGAGGCATTAGACTTCAGACACAGAAACAGACTTCAGGACTGATAGAGAAGTCAGATCAGGACTGCAACAAGGGATAAAGGGTTAAAAAGCATTCTGAGTCATACTGGGCAAGGGGGACCACTAGCTACTGCCTTTTAAAAATAACCACTCACCCTACCATTAATTGCACAAATGGTATAATTGTCAGTGTACAGTGTTTATCATATTCAAATCTGAAGTTCTCGTCATTTAAATGTGTTCCTACTTTTAAGCTGAGAGCCATTTCTCATTTACACAAAAACAGAAGTGCCACTGGACACAAGACTACGAAGATTTAACAAAAGCATAATACTACCTGGACTTTGCTTTCCTGTTTAAAAATATAGGCTAATTCACTGGTGTTCACAATGTCGCAATCCAAATGAGCTGGATTACACATGAGTGTTGTTTTTCATAGATGGGATATCTTCCATGAGCACAAGGGCCTTTGATTTAGCAAAAAACTCATGGAAAAGGAACAAGAAAGTCATTTTTATTTATTCACCTCTCCTCTGAAACCCACAGAAGCAGCTCTCATGTTGTTTTAGAGGTTCCACCTAGATGTCAGAGATTTCAACACTGGTTGAGGCAGAAAGACCATTTAACAAAAAATAAAACAAAGTAAAAATACTCCTCCCATTCTTCCATCAATGGATGCTGGAGGTGCTGTCTGTGAGTGGGATCCAACACAGCACTTGCCTCTAAGGGTTTCCACATGTGCACTGAGGATTTTCCTACCAATGGAGTCAGAGGCAGAAAATGGGTTCAACTACCACAGACAACAGACACAAACACACACAATGTCCCAATTTGGTTGTTTCTTTCCACATCTGTCTTTTTGTTTACAGTAAGGAACTAGGGAGGTCCTCGAAGAGAGGGTACACATCAGAAGTCCAATTTTTATCTTCCCTGAGAACAGTTCTAGAGCAGGTGACACTTACCAGGTCTAAGCTTAGAAAGGAAACTAATTTTAAAACACTTTTAAAGCCTTACCAGTCTGATAAGCTGTCTGTCCAACCATCGAAGGACATCAGGTCCTTCCTCTGTCTCAGCCCGATACACTGCTAGCCTGGCCATAAGAATGGCAGCTGCCTCCTGGTCAAAAGAAGCAGCGATGTTTTGAATCTGTGTCTGAGCATCTGCCCAACTGCAAAACAATAGCAAAGATTTTATTACATTTTTTTCTAACAATCAGCAGAGACTTAGCAGTTCAGCAGTGGACTATTTCAAGTCCATATTGTTTTCCCATGTCTTTAAAAAATTAAAAAAAAAGGTTTCTTCATGCAAATAAAGTATAAAAATACTGTGAAAGCACACTGCATAGTAAATACAAGAATTCTTGTAGACCCAGTTTGAACACTGTAACATGAATAATTCATGTTTCTCTGGAGGAATAACATCCAACATGGGTCACTGCATGTAATATCCCCCATTCCTGTGACTTAATTTTTTAAAAAAATCAGTATTAATTGTAAGTACTTGTAATTTTGCCTTAATGTGCAAGCAATAAGGTGTTCTATGGAAGTTTTCCCAAGCACAAGAAAACCTAAGGGGTCTTACAGTCACAGTTTTGCCCAATGTAACATATTATAAATTATACGAATAATATAAAATATAACATATTATACAGTGTAATGTAATATATAATATATATTTGTTGTTGTGTCCCTTCAAATTTCTGACTTATGGTGACCCTAAAGCCACCTTGGATCCCACTCTGAGAGAAAAAGGGGCATACAAATGAAATAAATAAAATAAGGTGAACAAAGTCTTCTCCACAACACTTGTTCAGAGGAGGTTTCCCTTTGCCTCTGTCTGAGGCTGAAAGTATGTGACTTGTCCAAATCACCCAATGAGTTCCTATGGCTGAGCAGGGATTTGAAACCCGGTCTCCAGAGTCACAGTCCAATGCACAAACAATTACACCCTGCTGGCTCCTGTACATAACACATAAACATATGCAAAAGTAACTTTGCTCTAGCAGAAAATACTTGTCCCAGGTTAGGGACCTGATTTTCACTCATATTCAGCACCTACTCCCTTCCTTTGTATTATGTCAAGTACTGTTCCAGAAGGTTGCCCAACCTCCCAAGAAACAGCTTTTCAGGGAGCATGAGGGCTGCAATGTTTAGGGGAAAGTAGCAAAATTTGGGGGTACTGCTTTATGCAAGCTGAACCGCACAAAGCACTATTGCTTACAGCCCCAGACCTGCATTTTGAGCAAAATACAGTTACCTAGATTGTATGCATCAGAAACTAAGACTTACTTTCTGGCAATAGTAGTGACTCTAATACGTCTCTGTCCACTTGAATGCTGGTATTGAGTCACAAACTGAATGGCACCACGTCCACCCTGAGGAATTGGAGCATTGTGCTATTTTGAAAGGGAAAAAGGCCAGTAGATTAAATGAAGCAAAATCATGAGAACACTGTTAAGAATGGTCATCACATTAAGATCCCTATCACTGTCAATCATTTTTTAAATTAGAAAAACATCCAACAGAAATTAGTTTGAGAAATGCTGTGTAGTGTGCAAATGTCTTTTATACAAAAAGATTAGTCAGTAAGCTTTCTGCCCAGCTTCAGCTCTAATTTAACCCAAAACTGGAGCAGAATCCCAGACAGAACATCTTAATTTTAAAAAGCTCTACTGTTATTATGGACGATTTTGAAAACTAAAATCAGGCTTGGCATAATTAGGATTTGGGGAGAGCACTAGGCACTGAATACAAGCTCATCAAATGTCTTTTGATTCTCTCCGAATAATAATAACCAAAGCAAATACAACCTCTATAGGAAAAAAGAACTTTTGTATTTGCTGGAGCTCTTAAAAGTAAAGTTGTAATCACGTAATACAATCCTTTATTCTGAACAAAGTATTGTATCAGATTTTTCTCTTACCTGATTAACCACCTCAAAATACAATCCTAAAGTTGTGGTAGGATTAAGTCCACATATCTTCCACTGACAGGTACCTCCTGTTCCTATTTCCTAGGAAAAAAATATAAACAATGTTTCAGTAAAGAATACAGCTTGTTGTACACAAGCACATTTTTAAGATTTGTGACAATGGCTATCAGAAGCTCCTGATTCAGTTATTTCGATACAATAGATTTATTTCTTGTTACAGATTGCTCATCACTCTCTGTAATGAGATAATACATTGGCAGCAACTGCTCACCAGTGACACCAGGAGGAGGAAAAGAGAAGGATGTTACTTCTTAAAAACCTGCATGGCAAGGGGTGCCTCTCTATACAGATTCCAGGGGTAGATGTATTACAGTCTAATCCAATGTGTGTTCATTCTAATGTTTACATTTATTTAAATGAGTATTATTCCCAGCTAAGAATGTCTAAAATTGGTGCACTGGTTTCACATAACAAGAACCTGGATCACCTATAATTTAACAATTTTTTAACAGTACATGGATTTTTACACATTAGAAGTCACTTCATCCTATGCATCTGGGGTAATCCTAAGAACGTAAGAGAGAATGTCACTTTATGCTAGAAGCTAGAGCCAAACACAACAATGGGCAACTATACTGTCACTGAGTAAGATGTTGCTAGCAAGAAAAAAGAAAAAAAATAGAACTATCTACTGATGGTGATAATTAGTACTTGTATGGTGGTGCACCCAGGAAGCATCACAAAGGATCAAATAAACTTTGGGGCTTATTCCTATAATCTAATTTCTAAAGCTTCTTACTTTTCAACAATGTATTTGTCAGTTTGGCAATCCAGTGGCTTAAGATATATGTGTGTTTATATAATCTACAGTGGCATAGTGTATCTGCTATGATACAATGTAATCGCCAGGATAAAACTGCAGTGACAGAATTCCAAAAAATATAGTTGATTTCTGTATAAAAAACAGTTTTGATTAAGAAGGGTATCAGGTTTTGTAAATCAGCACATAACTTACAGGTGACTTGAAGTCTGAAGGACAAAAAGCAAAACTTTGAAAACATTTGAAAATGACATGCTCATAATTCTCCATACAGGATTTTAAGAGTAACTCTGTATTGTATTACTTGACCTATATGCCATCTTCTTCCAAAGCTAGGACTGAAGGTGGTTTACATTTGACCAGCAACATAATTTTGAGCTGGGCAAGCTTGGTTGGTGCCAGCCAATCACAGCTCAGGGAATGCTGTGAAGGGGGCCTGTGGGACAGAAAGGATACAAAACTGAGGTTTGTCTCTGACAAAAGGCAGGTATGGGGAAGATGGCATATAGATAGGGAAAAGCTGTAATAGATATAGGACAGTTAGCCAGGGGAAGAACTGAATAGAGTTTTGGGGAGCTGTGTATAATTAAGTGTGTCAATGTGTGATCTAAATGTGTCTTAAACTTTTGCTTGTTTATTCTTTTTTTACAACTGGCTGTTGCTGTTAATTTTTTCTAGGGAGTATGTTCACAGTGAATCCACTGAACAACACATCCACTAGTCCATAGTCCATTGTCAGCTCAAGGCCCAAATATCCATTCCAAGGAGAGATCCTGGGGGTAAAAGTGGCAAGATGAATGACAGGAGCCCCAAGGTTGGGAACCGCGGCGAAGTCTGGAGCAGGGATCTATCACAACACATTTCATGTGTGAAAAGACACAGATTGTATGGTCAGGTAATAAAATTTTGATTAGTCGACTTACATTTTCTGATACACAAGGCCCTTTAGAATTGAGTGATACACAAGGTCCAATAGCGCCAGATATCTTTATTTCTCTTGAGGTCTGCACAGATTATGGAACATATTAAAGAACAGTAAAATCAACATATTCCTACAAAATATGGATAATCTTACAGCCTGACATACCTATAAATCCACTTTTCCAATAATTCCAGTGCTAGCAGTAGTTGGGATAAAAGAAGGTGATGCAATCTATTCAGAATGAAACAAAATTAGGCAGCTCTTTTTTTTTTTTTTTTAGCAAAACAGCTTCTGAGATACTGCTGAACAATTGATTGTCATTCCTCTTCTCATCCCCATCCTCACAGAAAACACAAAGTTCTTTAAGGCAGAACTTCAGGAGTTGCAGTTGAATTCCTTCCATGATTGTGTCTTGGTGCCAGGCTAGGAATCCATGTGCTGCAGTTCTATAAATGTCCACTCCACTCAATGCCCACTGAGTTCATTAAGACTATTCTTACTAAATGTACATACAACTGCACCCTTGAACTACTCAATGGATCAGCCAAACATCACCAATGAACTCCTTACTAAATCTATTCCTTCCATTCAAAGCATATGTGGCATTTATATACCCCAGGCCTTCCAAACGTTTGTTGCACACTATTCAGTATTTAACTTGTGTCATTCTCTTCAGGGAAGAAAATAATGGACTATCTTCTACAGCAGGAATTTGATCTAGAATACCTCCAAAGTCTCTTAAAGCCCTATAATTTTGTAGACTGGAATCTACAAAGCTGTTATATTGAGTGAAGCATTCTGCTGACTCAGATTACTAGACCATCCATCCAGTCCTGCCTACTCTTACTGCTGGTGATTCTATAGCAGAAGAACAGGTAGTCAATCAGATGCTGTGGGACAGCACTTCTATCAGCCATCTCCAGCATAGCCAATGCTGAAGGATGATAGTATGTGCAGATGTCCTCTACCCCTGCTCTACAGGGTGAAATACTTTTCTGAAGATATTCCAGAAATTAGATCTGGACCTGTCCGCACACAAAATATGTGTGTATTTTACCTCAACTACAGTTCCACTCCAATATTAGCTCGCTTATCAAGTTGTGCTTCCAGCAGCATGGCATATAGATGAAACATACATCATACCATTCTCTTGATCTCATGTTCTGCTGCCCAAGCGTGACACTGGCAGGAGAAAATTATGAAGTGGGCCCTCAGTATCCATTTGGGTTTGGTTCCAGGACCCATGTGGATATCAAAATTTATAGATGCTCAAGTCCCAATATGTATAATGATATAGTAAAATGGCATCCCTTATATAAAACGGTAAAGTCAAAGTTTGCTTTTTGGATTTTTTTTTAGTATTTTGAAGCCAAGTTTGCTTAAATCCATGGATACAGAATCTGAATATGGGGGGCCAACTATATAGTATTTGCAGTACCATTTCTCTGTTCCAGCAACAGAGAAAGCTTTCTACTGAACATGCAACAGGCACTGTGAGTGGAATATATTATACTTGGTTATATACCACAGCATGCTAGAAGATGAGCTGTGTCTGCAAAGTGACATAAAAGACACCCAGCTACCTAATGTGTAAGTTAGACAGTAGATATAAGAATAAATAACACTCCTGCCAAGCAATGAATGCAGGATCACAGTCATGCTAAATTCAAAAGCTTACTTTTGCAGTAAAATCTAGGGCTAAAGGACTGACTTGCAATGGCAACTTCCTGGTAGCAATATTAAATATCTTACTACAACAGTTTTGTTGTGATTTGGAACAGCAGGTATTTAAAAACATTTATAGTACATTCCAAATCTTACCTTAATTTCTAAGGTGCCTCCAAATCCCATCTTGAATTGCCCCTGCACATCTTTGGTAAACACACGCTGAAAGGTTTGTTTGAACAAGGATGTATTGAAAGAATCTCCCATTACCATGTAGCCCCTACATGAAGATACATGAAGATCACAAAAAGACCGTAAGATACGCAAGTATAGCACTAAAGAGCAGTTATGCAGCAATTCGGAGCTGCTCATTATACTGTCAGATAGCCTACTTCTACAGGTTCTCACACTTGCTCCTGTGAAGACCTCTGCCTCACCATTCCATAGTACTTCTTTATGATACTGCCCATGGGTGCCCTGTGCTTACAAGTGATCAACACATTTAACAAATACCAATGTAATTTATGAAAACAACTGCCATTCTAACTGGCATGCTGAGACTTTTTCTGGTCAGTCAAGATTATTAAAAATGCAGTAACACTGCCACAAGGACTGAACAACCACTCATAAACACTAAGGCTTCGACTTCAACAACAGATCAGATTCGGTATAAAAGGCTTGTATTCCGAGACATGACAGTACAAGGGGCATCAGTAGAAGATGACTTTCACTACCATCCCCCAATGGCAGACCCTCAAAAGCCTTCCTTGAGGACTGCAGAACCACCCTAAAAGAGAAGGCTGTAACATAGGGGGCTGAGGGGGCTGCCAAAAGCTGGGCAGAGTCAACTGCTGTAAGTAGGAACTCTGCTTATTTCTGCCTGTTTTAAGTAGTAATGTCCCTTCCCCCTAAGGCCACAACCCACATCCTTCACGCAGGCCTCCAACTTTCAGGAAAGGTGGGGGATTTCAGGGATCTGCCAAGACAAGGAAAGGGAAAGATATTTTCCATCAGCAACCTCTTTGCAGGCTTCTTAGGATCCAAGCCAATTATTTCAGTTCAAAGTTAATTATACATATCCCATCAAAATCGATCAACCTAACCTCTCTTCATCAACTTAACAGAAACATCAGGTGGGAATGCAAGAGAGGGTCATCTAAGTGGCTGCTCCCAGGATCTAGAATACCCTTCCTAGGTAGGCCAGAATGGTTCCCTCCCCGCTATCTTTTCATTGGGAAGTGAAGACCTTTTAATTCTGATGGCTTTTGAGAACTGACTGGTTTATATGAAAAACAATTTCTTAGAAAGCTAAATAGTATTATTTTTACTCTTCATTTTTAAAGGGACATGTTCTAAATCTATAGACAGTTTAATGGCATTTTAACATGATTTTTGTATGTTTTTATCTACATCTTTGTCACTTGTATTTCTTTTTTATCCTGTAAATGTTCTGATAAAAAGGTAGGCTATAAATAAATAGCAATGCAATACAATACAATACCATTTTCACTAAGTCAAAATTCTATATGCATTTTTCTGGTAAATCTTGCCGAACTGCGGAGCTTGTTTGTCAGTAGACATACAAAAAATATATCATTATGCGTCAATCACACTTCCCCAGTCTGGGACCAAATTTTAATGTCTGTCATATGTTTGTTTACAATGCTTTCAATTACTACAACATTCATGAAATCCACCATAAAGCAAATCAGTAACAAATTCTAAAGGTAACAATTCATAACTTTAAATATATTATCACCACCACCACCACAACTTTAATTTGTAAAGGCAACAAAAAGTCATACAGCATTTTAGAGATGAGCAGATTTATTGTAGATTAAGCTTTCATAGACTACAATCCATTTTATTACAAGCACAGAAGTTTCCCTGAGTTACCAGCATTGTAAGCAGTGAAGTCCAAAGGAACTCAAATGCTGAAAGTACTAATTACTCTTGTCCTGAATACAGGTTATGCATCAGGACAATCAAATACTGTGGCACACCCATTTCTTTAAGAGAGATCCGAAGTTTTTCATGACCTATACAAAGGTTCTCCTATGATCTATAAAACACAGACTGATTTTCTTCAGAAATTCTTTGGTGCACTCCACTATCCAACATATGTTTGCAATATGATTCCTAGTGCCTCTTCCGTTCCTGAACTGAGCTTGGACATCTGGTATTTTTTGCTCCTTGTAAAGTAAAAGTCTTTAGGCACTAAACATGCCCATTCAAACAGAAGAGCAAAGATCATATCATGAGAACACATGACTCACTAGAAAAGACAATAATGGTGGGCAAGGTGGAAGACAGTAGGAAAAGCAGATGCAAAGACTCAATCAAGGAAGCCACAACAGTGAGTTTGCAAGAACTGAGCAGGGCTGTTGATGACACAGTGTCTTTGAAGTCTCTCATTCATAGGGTCACCATAAGTCGAAGTCAACTCAATGGCAATTAACAACAAATGTTTTACTTGTGCATATATTTGCCTGACAGTGAGTCCAACACTGTTATATTCAAACACTTGTCTGAGCCTACTGGAGCCATCCAGCACATGTATCACACATTTCCAGATACATCATTCTATGACAGAACTCCTGTGCAGTTTACTTTAAGGTTGCTTTCTAAAGTAAAGCACAGTATAAAGAGGTCTCAAAGCAATATCTTGAGAAATGAGCAAACAAAATATTAGAAAATATAAAAAATGGGTCCTCTTGAAGGAAAAAAAACTATCAACTTTTGACAATTTACTTTGCCTGAAAAAAAATTACTGACAACTTGGCCTGCATGTACAGTGTGATGTAAATATATGCTAACTCACTTCACACACACACACAAAATATGTAGCTTCGCTCATTGGCAGGTTCATTTCTTCTTTTTTTTTAATAAAAATTTTTTATTAGTTTTCTGCAACACATAAAAAACAGAGACATACATCACCATGTTTGGTAAGTCCCTCCCCCCCACGCACACTTCCCTATATTATTCTTCCCCAGTTCAGTCCTTACTATCTTTTCCATAATGAATCCTCCATTTTTACACAAATACATTTTTACCTAATCATCACATGTATTTATATTTTTAACCAATCCATTACCCCTTTCCATTCTCTTTCAAAGTTCTGAACAGATTTGTTTTTTAGAGAATATGCTAATTTTTCAGTCTCAACCATACCCAACACTTTTAGTTTCCATTTTTCTAAATTCATTTCTATTTTTTTCTTTCCAATGCTGAGCATATGTCAACCGTGCCACCGTAATCAAATACAATATTGTCTTTTAATGTCTTCTAATCTCTTGATTCTGACCTAATATATTCAACAATAAAATTCCGGTGCTAATTCAAAATTCACTTTACAAACTTTATGAATTACATGATGAATTCCCTTCCAAAATTTCTTTGCATTTTGACAAGTCCACCACATATGAAAAAAGGTTCCCACCTTCTCCTCACATTTCCAACACTTCGCATCTCCTTTTTTTGTTATTTTTTTGCAACATCTCCGGAGTCATATACCGTCTATGCATCATCTTATAGAAGTTTTCTCTTAAATTTAAATCCAGAGTAAATTTTATATCTGTTTTCCACACTCTTTCCCAAGGATCTAATTCAATCTAATTCAAATACATTCTGAGCCCATTTAATCATTGCCTCTTTTATTATATCTGGTTCCAGTTCTTTTATTGCCTCTTTTATTATATCTGGTTCTTTAACAGTAGTTTATATAGTTTAGAGATTCTCTTCTTTTGATGTTCTTTCAACAGTAAGTCCAATTCATTTTCTTTTCTCTCAAATCCATATAATTTTTGGTCCATTTTAAACCTTTCTTTTGTTGCCAAGGGAACCAATTTAATTCATGTCCATCAACTTTCAGCCCTTCCCCCATCTTCATCCTTGGATTGTCTCCCTCCCATTTCAGTATATCGTAACATGCTAATAATTTTCCTTGTTTTGTTGGGGTAATTTTCAACGCTTCCTGAGGTGATGTCCAAATTGGGAGCTTTATATAATATTTCTGCTTTATCTGTAGCCAAACCTTCAATAAGGATTTCCGGATGCAATGATTACTTAATTCCTTATTTGCCGCTAACATATTGTAACACAACTAACCATGCCATCCAAATCTACTGTCAAATTCCTCCAAATCTTTTACCAATGATTTTTCTAAGAAAATCCAATCCTTAATCCAATCCAAGCAGCAGGCATAGTAGTATATCTTAAGTGATGGTAGGTCTAGTCCGCCTCTCTCTTTTGCATCCTGTAATATTTTAAATCTTATTCTTGGCTTTTTGCCTAACCAAATAAATTTTTGAACTTCTTTTTCCCATTCTGTGAACACTTTCTCATTTCCAATTATCGGCAGATTTTGGAAAAGAAACATAAATTTAGATAATAAAGTCATTTTAAAAGCGTTAATCTCCCCCAAGAAAGATTCCATTTTACTCCATTTTCCCATATCGTTTTTAATGTCTTTCCATGTTTTTTGATCATTATTACAAAATAATTCTTGATTCTCCTTTGTGATAGATATTCCTAAATATTTTATTTTCTTGGTAAGTTGGCATCTTGATATTTTTTCCAACTCTATTTGCTCTTTTTTCAACATATTCAATGTCATTAACATTGTCTTTTCCGTAATCAATCTTATATCCTACTATCTGACCAAATCCTTGTAGAATTTCCATCAACCTCTGAATTGATTCTTTCGGGTCTTCCAAAAAAATTACATCATCTGGAAAGGCTCTAAATTTCAATTCTCTCTTTTCTATTTCCAAACCTTTTATCTCTGAATCCTCTTTTATCTTACTTAGCGACACCTCCAGGACAGCAATAAATATTAATAGTGACAGCGGAAGCTTGCCAAAACATCTCCATTTATTAATAATCTTGCAGACTGATCTCAATAGATCATTTCAATTGAAGTAAAAAAATAATCTCCCAAATTATACTTTTTCAGTATCCGCTGTATGAAACACCATGAGACATTCTCAAATGCTTTTTCTGCATCAAGAAAAATCAGTGCAGCTTTCTTCCCAGGATTTTTATCACAATATTCAATTACATCAAGTATTATTCTCACACTGTTCCTCATAAGTCTGTCCGGCAAAAAGCCTGTTTGTTCCTCGTTAATCTTATCTTGCAATATTTTCCTCAAACATTTTGCCAACACTGTTGCAAAAATTTTATAATCTGTATTTAACAAGGAAATAGGTTGGTCATTCTTAACTTCTCTTATGTCTTTTCCTTCTTTAGGAATCAGAACAATATTTGATTCTCCTCATGTTTCCGGCTTACCATGTTTCTTTATGTCTACTATGGTTGCTTGTAATGGTTTAATCAATTCATTCAAAAAAATTTTGTAATATAACGCTATAAAACCATTCGGACCGGGCGCTTTATTGACTTTTAAATCTTTAATAGCCTCTTCCAACTTGTTATTGATTTATTCAACTGGTTTTGGGCTTCCTAAGATGCTTTCCATACTTCTATTTCCTTTAAGTATCCAGTCAAATCTTTTTCAATTGCTGGGGAGATTTTTTTTCTTGAAACAATTTGGCAAAATATTTTTCAAATATTTGTTTTATTTTATCATGATGGGTAATCAGCTTCTTACCATCTTTCAGTTCTGAAACCAAATTTCTCTCTTTCCTCTTCCTAAGTCTATATGCCAACTATTTCCCAATTTTGTTGGCTTGTTCAAAGTGAGTTACTTTCATATACTTCATTTTCTTCTCTACCTCTTCAGTTGTAAGTACTGCCATTTCTTTCTGTATTTTCTTAATCTCTTGTATCAAGGACTGACAAGAGTTTTCCTTGAATTCTTTTTCCTTTTCTTGAAGCTTAGTTAGTAAAATTTGGTGTCTTTCTCTCCTTTTTTTATTTTGAATCTGTTGTTGTTGAATAGAAAAGCCTCTCATTCCCGCCTTGGATGCATCCCATACTGTTTTTGGCAGGTTCCTTTCAATAGTGTTTTCCAAGTACATGAAAACACTTTTTCCCCCATACAGTCCTTCATATATTACCTCAAGAGTGGATCACATACCCTGTGTAGTTAGGACAGCACTTCATCTCCAGGAGACCGGTCTGGTCAAGTGCACACGCGTAGATGTCAATAACATGACCTGTCGTAGCAGCACGATTTGCCAGAGCTTCAAAATGCTAGACAAAAAAACATTAAGACAATAAATAATTTTTATAGATTATTAATTGTCTTATACTGCCACCCTATAATTTACGTTTTCTGGACAATGCATAAAACTCTACAGTTAAAACAATTCATATCCTGTACTAGAGCTTCAGAAGATTTTTTTTTTTGGAAGATGAAATTATATTTTAATGGCTATATGGGCTAAATACAAAAATTCACACAACATTATGTTTTAATTCTTAACTGTTCTAAGAAACATACGTGTTATCTAATTATTTTAATCTCATTTCCCAGCAGAAAAGGCTCTCAGAATGGCTTACGTACAATAGTCAAAAAACATTAAAGGTTGAGTATCCCTTATCCAAAATGTTTAGGGCCAGAAGTGTTCTGTATTCCAGGGTTTGTTTTTTTTCCAGATTTTGGAATATAATACCTTTTGGAATAGCTTCATAGCTCATTCACTACTTGTGTTGTGTCTGAGATGCAACGCTGGATAGAAACTGAGGATCTGTGAAGCTCCGTTAATCTGAGAGATGAACGAGCAAAAGCATCGCAGCTGCCACCTTAAAGGCAGGAGGAGGCAGCTGGTGGCAAAAAGCTTAGCTTTTTGGTGGTTCCGGGATTTTGGATTTCCAGATAAGGGAGGCTCAACCTGTATTTATAAAATAAATTTCTGCTACCAACAGATTTATAGTGGGCCTTCTATATTCAGAGGGGATTAGTTCCAGGACCTCCTGTGGAACCAAAAATCATGCATGTTCAAGTCAGCCTTGCAAGGCTTGAGAGACTGTGAACCTGGGATAAGGCTTATAAGCCCATATTAAAAATCACACAGGGCAGCAGCAAGCCCCAGCTGCCAGGCGCATCACATTTTTTGGGCTTCCCTGCCTCTGGGAAGCATGCCAGCTGGGCTCCCTGGCAGCAGGACACAGCATGTCTGGCAGCTTGGGCTTGCCACCACCTCCACTGCTACACTAAATCATTTTTAATAGGGGCTTACTAGGGTGCAGAGACTGTGAAGCCTTGCATGTCCTATACAGTAAGCCCTATTGAAAATGCCACCAGCCGCTCATGTCTGGTTTGCGAAGGCACTCTGCCACATCAAAGGCAGAAGTGGGTGGTTAGCGTGCTCCCCAACATCAGTTCAAATGTACAGTACTGTGAACATTTGAATCCAGAGTGGCTTGAATTCACATATCATAAGCCCATGGATATGGCTGGCCCACTGTACCG
The DNA here is from genome assembly GCA_030412105.1 of Cyclura pinguis. Lineage (NCBI taxonomy): Eukaryota > Metazoa > Chordata > Lepidosauria > Squamata > Iguanidae > Cyclura > Cyclura pinguis. Next base: position 346,184,336 of record CM059599.1, read on the forward strand.
GATATCATTACTAGACATATTCTGTATGAATCCATGTTGTAAACTGCCTTTGGTTACACAATGGAGGAAAGGTAGGATATAAATAAAATAAGTTATAAAATAAACAAAAACTTAATTGACTACTTTTGTCAGACCAAAGAAGTCAATGGACTGAAATCTAGAAGAAAAATGTGGTTCTATTAATTCCGGAGAAGTCTAATTCTAGGAGATTTAAGGATTTAGAAAATATTGCATTTACATGGAATATGTGCTCAAAAGTACTTACAACCAACTGTTATGTTATCATCATTTTAAAACACTACAGAACCAAGTATGAAAACTGTAAATTAAATCATTAGCATCTCATCTGCAGAAATGTCTCCAATATACAGAACTGTTTCCCACATTTCAAAAACAACATGCTTTCTACAAGTCATAACAAACTTTGAATCTGATAAATGAAAATTTCATTTTCAATTTAAAAAATAAATAGACGTAATGTATCAAAACAAACATTATCACATCCAACAAAATCATTTGCAGCATTGCCAGAAATAACAATAAAATCCCCATTTAAAAAAGGAATGTTTTAGCTCTGCTTCTTAAAAGCTTGTTCTCAAGGAAATGAGTTCCATGCAAAACGGATCTCTGGCCCCTACTTCTCAAATTTCAAATGGTAGTGTCCCCTCCCCATGCCTCTCCCGATGACCACAAGGCACAAGGACTACCACTGAGAAGGAAGCTTTTTTCAGATCCAAGGACCATACCACTTAGAGCCTTAAAAGAGCCAAAACAGCAATTTGAACTGATCTCACAAACTAACTGGCAAGCAATGCTACCTTAATGATATGTATGGACTCTCAGCCCAGTGTTTGTCAGTGGCCTTGCTGTTGCAGTGATTTAGCACAGACAGGTACATTATTACAGTAGCCAGGGTCTTGTTCTCAAAGAAAAGGTATAGCAGGTGCAGTCAAAGTGCTGTTTCCTAGAATAGTCCTGTTTCTTCTCGAATGCCTAACATCGCTGTAACTATGTAAAAATCACCAAGATCTAACATTCTTCTATGGTTAATGAAAATGTATCAGTTTACTTCTATGAAAGTCACCTTTTAAAAAAAAAATTTGTAAAATATGGGTCTTAGAAAAATTAAGGCCATACTGTTTAAATTACTTAATTAAAAAACAAGTCTTCTTACCTTAGTAGCCTTCTTCACATATTTGGCATTGTCTTTCTCAATGTCATGCCAAGATCTGATAGGCAGCTTAAGTTCATCCCCTACAACCATTCCAGGTCCTTGAGTTGCTGGTCCACCAATAAACATCATTATCCGGGCACCAGTATTAGGAAAAGTACACTGTAAGACAACAAATATTTAGAATTCATTACTTCTCTTCTAAAATGTATTCCAGGATGACTGCTACTTGAGGTTAATGTTGATACAGCTGTCATTAATTGGAACTGGTTAACTATGATCACTTTTCTGCAACTGCAAATAACAATAGCTGAATGAGAAAGCTTCAGAAAAAAATGTTTCTTTCTGGTCCAATTGAAGAAAGAAATTTGCAGAATCTTTCAATTTTGAACAGTTCACACTGGTTTAATTCTTAAAGCTAGAAAGATCTGTAACCCTTTAGTCAAATAAGAAATCTATAAGTTTTTAGACATACATTAGAAAGAACTTATTACCTCTAATAGTCCTACAGCGATGGAAAGAGCCACTCCAGAAGACCGTAAAGGTCTCTTCCCCTGAGGAACAGGCCAAGGATCACGCTGCAGTTCACCCAGAAGATCTGTGAGATTCATGTCAATTTTCTGTACTGGCTGTAAGAATCTGGAATCAACGAAAAGAGTAAGCTAAATAAGAGATCCTTTTACACAGGGTTTCCTCCAATTAAGGCAAATGTGTCAGGAGGTTGCAATATTACTTGTTGTAGTTCTCATAGGTTTTTTAAATATCCGAATTATCCAAATTATGTTTCAATTGTCCTGGACTATTTTCTGAAAGAGTACTAGCATGGGGTAGTGGTTTGAGCATTGGACGATTCTGGAAACTAGAGGCCTATCACACTACACTGTTATAGCGCTATTACTCCATTTCAACTACCATAGCAATATCATATGGTATCATGGGATTTGTAGTTTAGGGAAAGGCATTTAGAATTCCCAGCCAAAGAGCTCCAGTGCCTCATCAAACTATGAACCTCAGAATTAAACAGAGTGCAGCCAGGCCAGTTAAAGTAGAATAATAGTGCTTTAACAGTATAGTAAGATAGGGATCCAGGTTTAATTCCCTGCTTGACCATGGAAACCCACTGGGTGACCTTGGGCGTGTCACATACTCTCAACCCCAGAAAACCCCAAAATAGGTTCATCTTAGGGTCATCATAAGTTGGAAATGTCTTGAAGGTACACAACAACAACTTTTCTGAAAATTCACAATACATAATTCTATGACACTTTTTTAATTCAGAGAGAAAATCTGCCCTTCAGATTATAGCAGTACCTCAGCAAGCCAGTCTCCAATTTTAAAAAAATTAAAAGAGCCCTAGTGCATATCTAAGAAACTGTCACAATGACCTCCAAAAAAATTGGAATAAGTGGCTGCAGAAGTAACAACAAATGGCAAAGCCCAAGCAACAAAACTGCAAGAATGCACATTTTTAGATCAACGTGGAAGAGCTCATAGTATTTTCAAATTATCCCAAACCATTTAACTATATTAAGACCATCCAAACATACTAATTTGCTTTTAATAGTACAAACTCACTTCCTAAAGTTTTTTAATCTTGAAATTTCAGAAAGTATGAAATACATAGTTCAGCATTGAAAATTTCTTCCATTTGGATTTAGCATTCATTTGACAGGTTATGAAGCTAGTATGTTGTGATCTTAACTACACTTTCTTGGAAAAACTACTGACTGGGATGGAGATTTGGTGAAATTCTCAAAGCTCTGCACATTCAAGGAAGAAGAAAATCAAATAGCCTTTCAGTTTTAAGTATTTTATAAAAGCAATACTGCCAATGTTAACTCAAACAAGAACCCAATCTTACCAGGATATCCATGAGCTGAATTTTCTGAAAAAATAGTTCATAGTTGTGATGGAGTTCTGAGGAGCCTGGCTATCTGAAGTGCCAAGGGAGCCTTGAAGTTGGTTGCTAGGCAATGAGAATAGCACCTCAGGAGAGAAATCCAGCAAAGTAGTGTGTGGGAAGGGCTTGTGGCTGAGAGAAAAGGTTACATAAAGCCAAGTAACTGTGGGTATTGGGATTCCTTCAGTGAGAGGATAGTAAGGAGCTAAAGAGTAGAGTCCCTTACTGTTTAGGGAGGTTTAGTTCTCAGTGGAAACCTAGTGAGAGGCAGAAGAGTAATTGAACTCTAGTGGGATCTGGTCAGAGAGGATGATCTAGATTGGAGAGGCTAAGCCTTTAGTGAGCGTTTAGCCAAAAGGCTATTATATCATACTTGTGACTTATATGAAAGTCTAAAGGTATAATTGAACTGCTTCTGATCAGGGAGTTAGTTACCTGTTATATTGTCTAAAAAGTACACTGAGGAAATGTATCAACCTTGACCTGCACATGATGTCTTACATACTATTTTATTCTTATTGTTATCTTAATAAATGTTATAGTTTTTCTTTATAAACACTGACTTGGCTGAGTTACATATAGTATATAAAGCAACACAGAAAACACACTGCCATACAATTATTAAGTGGTTCTAAATAAACTTTGTAAACCCTCACCCTTTTACACAAAGGTGGGTGTTACAAGCAGGTAGGCAGAGCTATGTGGTAAAGATAAGGTACCTTATCAGATTGGGAATCACCACACCAATCTGGGAAAAGTGAGGGTCTGTCACAATAGTATTGTACATTATAAATTTGACAGCTGACATATATAGAATTCCCTATGGAGTTCTAGCCTATAAAAGGCACTTTGACTAAAAGAATTATAGAACAATTTTTTACTGCAATTTTTCATTCACTCATATTCGTAGACAATCTTTTCTCCTAAACGTCTCTAAACAGAAAAACCAGAGGGATTATTCTAGGTAGTTTCCTCACTGCTGACAGCCAATACTGTTCTTGCAGGTCCAGCACTGTTAAAACTGAAAGTTGTTTTTGCCTCTGTTAAAACAACAGCCGCAATGAATATCTGAGGACTACCATCAAGAGTAATGTCAGATTTCTTAAACGCAGTATTCATATTACAAAGCTGCAAAACAGGACTTATTCCAAAGGAAACAACAGTTAACATTTTAGTAAGAAGCTGAATACCTGTTAGATGGTGGTGGTTGCTGTACCTGAGGACCACGACCCACTTGTGAAACATTCATTTTGGTCAGTCCTAACATCTCCTGTGAAGAGTATATTTTACAGAATAAAATGAAATACAGCCATATGTTCAACATATCCACAATAATTACATTTTCAAGGAGATTAACAAAGCAGCCTACTTGTTATCCAGTTAGATTTTTTTTAAAAAGCAAATTTTGTTGTGTTTTTTTTTTAAGTTAAAAATGTATCAGTCTTCAAGTAAGAGAAATAAGGAAATGTTTCAGTAATATCTGCATTGTACAGTATTCAGTCAGCAGCATGGAATATACTGTCTCAGAGTGTGGTGGAGCGTGGCTGAGTCTCCTTCTTTGGAGGTTTTTAAATAGAGGCCGGATGGCCATCTGTTCGGAGTACTTTGACTGTGTATTCCTGCAGGGCAAGGGGTTGGACTTGATGGCCCTTATGGTCTCTTCCAACTCTATGATTGTATGATTAATTTAATATTTACCTGAAGCTGTTTTGCAGACAAATCCTTTGTCCCTCTGAAGACATAACTTTTGGAAATTCCTTCACAGCCAAGCTCATGGACTTGCACCATTCTCCCAAATGTAATAAGCCCCACTAAAGCAGTTGGAGGTAGGAGACTTAATGACATTTGCATGGATTCCTTCAAAGCTTGTAAGTCTTCATCTTCCATACAAGTGTCAACAACATAAAGAAATATCAAAGGCATCTGAGGTCCACGCTTAAATAAAAATGAACAATACTGTAGTATTACTACTAGACAAAGTCTGAAGCATGCTTGTTAAGTAATGAGCACAGATGAACGACAATCAGTGCTGGCAGGGAAATATTACAGCAAAGTCAATCTCAAACTGGCTACATCTATTTTACTACCAAAATTAAAATGCATGGATCTCTCTGATAACACACAAAAATCAAAAGTACTGATTTGTGCAAACAGAGCCTCAGTAGGTACCTTTGCCATACTACTACACTGCCTAGAAATCTTATTAGAACAAATGTGTAACGCCTGCCTTTCTAGTTCTATAACTGCCAGAATGTATACACAATCTCATCTCAAGAACACACACAAGCCTCTGTTTTTCAACTACACATCAGAGGATACCAAGTGCTGTTCAAAGCCTAACTCTAACTTACCTTACTACAGCACAGCCTCCCATATTAGGATAATATGCTGACATCCTGGTCAACACAGCCCACCCTAATTGCTACGTTCCTGACTCAACAGTCCCACGAACTGTAATCGTGATATTTACCTGTACTACATATTCAATACTAGAAAACTGAGGTAAGAGTTCTGCAGGCTGGTTCATCTCTGATATGCCAGCATATGTAGGAGGAAACTGGAAGAGAAAAGTGATTGAATTAAAAAATAAGTTTCAAACACAACATACTTTGAAACACGCTTAGCTCTATTCATATTTGTCTATCCTTCCCCATATGTGTTAATATTACTACCACTCATATTTTAACCCTAGAACATATTTATTAGGAGGCAGGTCTATATAAATTTTATCTTACCTGATTTCTCTGGTAACAAAAATTGCAAGCCCATAGTTTTGCTCTGTAATCCACTTGGCTATAAAATAAAATTTAAAATGCTTTAGTAAATTATGAAAGCAGACAAGACATATTCAGGAAATTTCAGTCTTAGACATGAACACAGTAAAATTTTGTTTCGATATTACATGCATCCACACTACAGTGCACCCTCTGTATACTTGGTGGTTCTGTTCCAGGAACCCTCACGTAAAAAAAGTGCAAACATTCCATCCCAGCATCAGCAATGGACACATTGTGCATGCACGAGCACATCCACTGACAATAATGGGACATAAGGCTTTGCATGTGAGGAGGTAACACCAGCAGAGGGCGCACTATACTTATGAAAACATTTTTGCTCTAACTATTCTAGTTTAGCTGCTACTTGTTTCTTCCCCTACTATTTACTCAATTAGTCTAGGTTGACTCAACCTTCCATTCTAGCAGGTCAGTAAAATGAGGATCCAGCTTGTTGGGGGCAATTAGCCAAAATACACTGTAAACCACTCAGGGAGTGCTTTGCACTGATAAGCAGTATAGAAATGTGATTATTATTGCTAACTGCTCTATTTAAAAGGTAGGTTGCAGTCAATGAGAAAGTTAACAGTATTTTTATTATTTGTAATTTGTTTTATTATTATCAGTGTAAGTCACTTTAAATGTTCCTATTAGAAAAGCGAGATATTAAATATTTAAATTAAAAAACTCATATTGCACCTGTCCATATGTGGTAGAAGAAGGAAGCCCACTTAAGTAAAAGAAATTAGTGTGGGTAGCTGTGCTACTGCAGGTTAGAAAGGGGATGTAGAACTCTGATATTGTGACAAAACTACAGCAGTTCTTAATATAAGTTATTAACGTAGTTTTCTTTCAAGCTACGAATGTGCATTTTCTTTCCATCTGTCACCAGAAGCATTTACATGTATGAATCTCAGAGGTTCTTGAGCATGTTTTCAAATTAAAAACATCTCTAAAGCTCTCAGTATTGCTAATACACATATGAAGTTCTTATAACTTTAAGCACAACCAACTACAAACATTCTGGCTTAATTCCAATGTCATACTAGTACTACACTGCCAGTGCAATAGAACTTCCTTCACTTCTCCTTGACTCTCTCCCCCTTGAAACTCTCAGAGCTGCCTTAGAACTGACTCCAGCTTTAAGAGTTTTGCAGAACTCCATAACAGAAAGTTGCAGTAGGAAGGAGAACTTGATTCTGCTCTTCCGCCAATGCATATCCAGGTTTGGATCCTGCACTCTGGCATCAAACTATTATGTGCAGGAAACCAAAAGCATGCACCTCTATCCAAAAGGTTCCCCCAGGAAAGAAGCGCTTGATGTGTGGGGGCAGAGATTAAATAAATTCACAAATAATAAAATCTGTGAAAGTAAAACCCACAAATGTGGAGGGCCAACTGTATTATGTGTGGACTATTATGTATGCAACCCTCTATAAGTTTTTGCTTTTAAAGCAGTGATGTGGACAGACAGATGTGTCAGGAACCCTTGCATTTGCTTAATAGGATTGTACATATTTTCCCCTCTGCTTAATATTTTAATTTTCTTTTTTTTATTTACTTAATTTCGTAACATTTCATTTATTATTTTGCCTCTGCTTTCAGGGTGAGATTGTTTCTTTGTTCAGCTGGCTGCTGTTCTTATTTAAATGCAAAGCATTCTGTGTTTTCATTGTTTTTTAAAAATGTACCTGCAAGTAGGCAAAATTAATAATGACATGAGTGCCAACAATGAGCTACTTCACCTTAAAAACAGTTCCAGGGTCCCTGACATTGGAGGCTACTAACGAAAACACTGCAAAATGAGACATGTTTTTAATTATTTTAACCGATTTTTACTCTCTCTCTCTCTCTCTCTCTCTCTCTATATATATATATATACACATAATATATAAATTGATATGGATCTAAGTGATAAATGCAGATATACCATCAATTTTTAAAAGCTCATTTGACTAATCAATGCTTATCAGTTTTAACATCTACAACTAGTACAGTTATCGATCTCCAGCTCTTTGAGATATATTGGTCACAACAATGTCTATTCAAGAATGAGGTCTCCTACATCAGCAAATTGTTGGAGGTGTAATACTGCTAATGTTTTCTCAACTTATATGTCTTGGAGTTATCCCATAGTACTTGCATTTTGGGAGGAGGTAACCACACAAGCAAATTTGGTACTAGAAAGTTCCTTGATATTCAGGGATGTATACGTTGTTTTCGATTATTTACCTGTTCCTCTGAAAATAACAAATGGCCAAGAGAAGTGGATTTTTGTGTCCTTTTGCCTACTAAAAAACTGTTACTGGAAAGATAATTTTCCTCCACCTGTGAGCCAATGGATAGAAGATTTAACAAAGCCTGTAACATTTGAAAGAATGATGTAAGATGAAATTTACAAATGGACTTAAATTTGGACATTTGGTTAGCTTTTATAGAAACTTGGAACTTACGTGATTATTTTCCTACTCTTTGTTTTTTTTCTCATGCTTTGGTTATACTAGAACAGTATTATATTTAACTGAGAACATCTCTGAACATAATTGAAAAATACGTTTTTAAAAAAACACTTTGTGTATTTAAGTTAACTTCAAAGTACATTGGCTCTGTACATTGCGCTATATGTGCTATGATTTTAACAACGTGTTTCTGGTGCTTCTTATGATTTTTAATAGGAAAGTTACAATGTTTATAATATTTTTATGGGGAAGATCAGAAAACAGATTTGTCTAACAGACTTCAGAATAAATCTGACAGGTAATTATAACAAGAAATAATGTTTTCACACCAGCTTTTAACAAAACCTTTAAAATCATAACCCTGTACCACTATATAAGCAAGACTTAGAATTTACAGGGATTTACCATAACGGATTTAGAACTGCACGGCAGGTAGTTCTACTGCACAAGACTGGCTCATACTGAATGGGTGGCAAGTCAGGTCGCTCTTTCAGTGGAGTAAACAAGCAAGCCACTGGAACCACCATTCTTGTGGCTTCAAGTCGACTGGAAGGCCATACATTCCAGCTGAACCTAACGCCATCCCTGTCTTCATTCTGCTGAATAAACTCCAGGAAGGTTGTCATTATTGTTCTCTTATTTCTGTAAAAAAGAAAGGAAAAAAACCAAAATATTAAATTAATACATACAACGATAAAGAGAATAAGTCGGATATTAGAAAGAAAAAATCTGCTTTTGCTTGGCTTTCTAGTCTAGGCCTTTTCATTATCCTCTTAACTAGTCCATACAAAGATGTATGAGAACAACTTCCATTTGTCACAGAGTTCAGTTACATGGGAGAAAACAAAGAATGGTAACTAAGAAGCTCTAATTTGTTTCTACCGTGAGGGACTACTATATCTCCAAACGCAATTATACAAAGAGAGAGTGAGCAAATGTGTGAGCACATCTTTCTCAAGAGAGCATAACACTTCAAAACATTACAGAAATATAAGATAAAGAGAAAGCTCTGAAAGATGCTTACCTGTAAAGTGGCTTTGTCTTGAGAATTATTATTATCATTCTAGCAGAATGGTATAATGATTACCACTCTCATTCATGTAAACATGACATGCTCAAGAGAATGTGCTTGCTCATCTGTAACTAACAAGTTCAGACTGGCTTATACCACAAGCACATCTGTGCTTACAACAGATGGCTTCTATACTAACTGCGTAACCACTTATCACAAGTTGCAGCGGTCAGTGCTGCAGAAATCATAACCCATCTATTTCTTTGGACAAAATGAATTGAAACAAAGTATCTAAGAATATACCACCACCGCCTACCACATTACAGTAGGCTCTCAGTATCCACTAGGGTTTGGTTCCAGGATCCCCATGGATACCAAAATTCACAGATGCTCAAGTCCCATTACGTACAATGGTGTTGTGAAATGGTATTCCTTATAAAAAATGGCAAAATCAAAGTTTGCTTTTTTTAATTTTTTTTTTTAATATCTTCAAGCTTTGGATGGTTGAATCCATAGATAAAGAATCCGTAGATAAAGAATCCGTGGATATGGAGGGCAGACCGTAATAAAATAGTCGTTTTTTAAAAGTATAATCAACCAGAATGCCACTGAAACCACACCTCAGAGGAATGAAAGAAAGGTAAGATGAAACACTGAACACACTGAAGTGTTTTCAAGGCTAATGACAACTGTTGTATCTCTAGTAAAATCCCCCAGACATGTCCATTCACTTCACAGCCTGCAGCAACTATTCAACTTAGTCTGGTTTGTATTTGCTATTTCAACATCACAACCTTCTGAACAGTTTGTAACAACTGGAGCTGCATTTAGTGACATAAGGTACTAGCCGTCATTATGAAGATATCTAAATTGAGAGACCATCATAAAAGAACTCAAAGAGAATGTATGACTGCACACCTATCATTCCAGATGAATTATTCTCTGTGAGTTTTGTGTGTGTTAAACCAACAATTTTCTTTAATTATTTTGGCTTTTATCTGTGGAATTCTTTCATATTAAAATTTTACTGTACTTTTGCAAGTTTATTTTAAGCTGCTGTGCAGTTCCCATGGATTAAGCAACAAAAGCACAACACAAAAGCAGTGTCATGTAAGTGAAAAATATCCCAGGATGATACAGATGGAGAGATAATGCCACAGAAACTCAACTTTAACCATGCCTACCTAGAATATTTATTTAAAATTATTTTTAAGCCACTTTTAGAGGTAGGAAGTATTTACATCAGATAGCATTCACACATTAACAGTAAACCATACAGTTGTGTACTTCTTCCCCTCTCCTCCCATGTAGTTCTGGTTTAACTTCTTTATTTCAGCTAAAAACATTGTCGAGGTATGTCTGAGCCTAGATACAAATTGTATTTTTAGTTACTGGTTTAGTAAGAGAAACTAGCTTCAGACAGTGGTTAATGATTTTGCCTCATTTCATTAGAGCACAGTTAATACTAGCTACAGTTATATACACAGTGCATATTTGGCTACTATGAGAAAGGACAGTTATCTGAAGGGAAAAAAGAGCACAAGCTTATGAACTCCTCCTTGCAGCTGCACTGAAAGGAGGGGAGACAACAGGACCACAAGCTTGAGGCTGATACATGTAACATGCAACACTCAACTATGGTTTAGTATTACCTTTGAAACCGGCCATGATCCACTGAAGAGGAGATGGATCCACATTTTCTGCTCACCACTTTCCACAGCTGTTGCTTTGCTCCTAATACACACTACTTCATGCACTACTTTAGTGAATTTGGCAGAAGCATAACTGTCTTTCAAAACAGCAAGAATCTTTCAAATCAATTATAAACCCAAATGAATAATAGAATACCGACACCACTCTAAGAATCTAGAGTAAGTGGAGGTTATTGCCCCAGGTCTTTAGCTACAATTTCTACATGACTATATTCAAACTATATGCCATTTAGCTTCAGCAAAGCCTACTGTGTGGACATACAGCTATCATGAAGATCGATACTATTACACAGAATTCTATTATTTGTTGTCTACTTTCAAAATGACTCCATTAAATTAACAAGGCAGTGGTGTGACTAATCCTGAATAAACCCACTTTGGACTCTGTGGTTCTTGACAACTAGCAGATGCAAAAAAAAAAAAGGTAGAAAGCATCCAACAAAATCCACAGGAACAAAAGAGACACATCTCCAAGTGCTCAATGGATGGCCATTTTATTTTGGAAAAAGCCAAGAAGTATTTCAGACTATATATATTTCAATGGCTTTTTTTCAGGAGCAATATAAAATCTACCTGCAAAAATTTCTGAAGCTGAGAGTCTCAGTCTATTTGTCACAAATCTGCATCTCCTTTTTGGACCTCATAAATAATCTATATGAATCTGTATATTGCTTTTATTTTTTATTGATGTACATCACTTTGAAAGTTTTGGCTCTAAGCTATATACAGAGAAATTAGTTAGACAAATTTAAGCATATCTATATTTTATGTTACTTTATCCAGTTTATAGATAACAGATAACTTACTCATTGTTAAACAAAACTAGTTCTTTTATGAATTCAGTAAGTGTTAATATTAAATCTCACTGAATTAAATTTTAGTTTGAAAGTTGGGCTTTTGGTGTTACCAATCAAAACATACTGTGCACCTTGTATACAATGTTTCTTCCTATTTAGATTTGTTTCTGTTAAGAAAGAAGTAAAAGCAGTGGTAGGAAAACATAACAGAGTTATACTGTCTAGACCCTCATCTTAAAAGTCCATGTTTGACACAGGTTAAAAGTGTGGTCTGGAAGCATCCCTAGTCAGCTTTAAAAATATTGTCACCAGCAATAGTACTTCGTATAACACAAATAGTAGAATATCTCACCGAACTAAGCATGTTTTAATCAAGCACAAGATGTTAACTGCTGATGACATAAGTCATACTACTTCAACAAATACTGTGTGCACATGTCTTACCTTTTCGAGGCAATTGTAGATTGTTTTATTGCCTGCTTAAATGTTCCACAAAGAGTAAGGTTCACATGATGTGTTAATTTGAACAGTACTCTTCAGCCCTTTAGAAAAGAAGTTCACCTTTAACCCCAATCTACCATGAGAAAACCATGCTTTTATCTACTCATGTTACTATCTTTTACACATCTTTTTCTTTTTCATATTTTCTCTCTTAAAATATCTGCAAACCTATTTAAAAACAAATTTTATGTATTACAGAGTATACAAAAATACTTCAATGGTAAATTATACACCAATTTTACATACATTTGTTAGAATATCAAACCAACATGTTGTTTGCAACTCATCCCCTCACTGTTAGCTCTACCTACTAGGGTGCACAAGAGTTGCAGTCAAAGAACTAGAGGGCTGCAAGTTGTTCAGTCACACCCTAGGGCTGAGTTCCATTTAAGATAGCAGACTGATTTCTAAGTAAATAAGCTTATAATGACTTTCTCCACACCTATTTGGGGAAACAGGTGCTCTAGCTTTTGTCAAATGAAGCACTTTAAACAGTTTCTAGAGAAGCAACTGCACTGGCCTGCTGCAGCAAAAAGAAAAGAGTTTGTGGCACTTCAAGAACGAATAAATGTATTACAGTAAATTCTGTAGATTACAGCGAGCTTATTATGCCATAATAATATTGTTTCTTTTTAGAATGACATAACACTTTTAGAAGAAAACACTGGACTTCTGCACATGTTTCATCCCTCTTTCTAAAGATAAGCTCTAGTTCAATTTGCACAAACCAGTTAAACCCAGGAAAACACATGACTACAAATAAACTCCTAGGACAGCTTGTGCTTTTTTCTGAAAATCCCAACGGAACACAGTTACAGTTCATGACGGAGCATCTGAGTTCCTCAAACAACAAACAAGCAGCATACTACCTTAGCAGCTGACTTGTTTGTTTGCTCTCCCTCTAAACTGTCTGAATGAATTTAATTCTTTTTCCATACATCTTGCAAACTGACTTATCAAAAATGATGCCATAATACCATAATGTTCACTATTAGCATTACATCTTGACGTTCAAAGCACCACAAGACTACACGATTTGTAAGAAAGCACATGCACCCTCCTACTGCAAAACTCAAAAGTATTTGGCACACACAGCAGAAATATTTCAACACAAATCTGCACGGCGAAGTGAGCTTACAAAAAATAAGCATCTTCTTGGCTTTCTTCTATAACATAAGCAACCTCCATTTCTTTACTCCGTTTATAGCGCCGACCTCTCCTTTCCCCTCTTACCTCTAAGAATGGGATACATTTTTCTGCTCCATTTATTGCACGCCCCTTAGTAAGTCCCCACCCACCCAGATCGTTAAGAGGAATACGGCTTTCTTCCAAGTCTCCTGTCCCACAAAACAACAGGCGGGCTATGCAAGGTTTATGGAGAGATGAGGCGCTGGGTTAGGCGGATCACACGTGCCCCAAGGTAACTAAACAATCCCAATTGCCTTTTATCGCCTTTTCTTCTCTTGATGCCCAAAGGCGGTCCGAGTGGGCGGGTCGGCTGGGCTGAAAAGAGCCCGAATTATGGACTGGCTCCTCTTGGCAAGCTCATGTGCCCAGATGCTGCAGCCGCCACCGCTGGCAGTCGCACCCCCAGCCCCAAACTCTATGGCCGTTTCCGCACTAGCCTGTTATAGCGCGATGATTCCACTTTCAACATCCTCTGGAATCCTGGGGTTTGCAGTTTCGGGAGGGGCCCGCCGGCCCCTCCCGAAACTGCAAACCCCAGGATTCCAGAGGATGTTGAAAGTGGAATCATCGCGCTGTAACAGGCTAGTGCGGAAACGGCCCAAGTCCAGACCACTATCCACAAACCCCCTCACACAGAGACCCTCTTTCTAGGGGCGGTATTACTACCTTCGCTTTCTTAACCTATCTAGGGAAGGATAGCGGGGGACGCAGAGGAAGGAAGACATTTTTAATGTGCACTTAGACAGAGGCTTGGGTGCCTTGACCTGCGAGCCCCTCACCGCCGGGCGGATGAAGACTGCCAGCAAAGACAGCCATTCCCCCTCACAGAAGCCCACGGGCGAAAACAGGCATCCTCGACTTCCGCCACGGCTCACCTCAGCCCGCAACTCCGTCAGAGCGACGGGGTCCCCCGTTCAGCGCCGAGGCGGGGGAGGCGACGGAGGGTCCGCGCCCGTTTTCTGCCTAAGCCCAAACGGCGGGTCTCTCACGAGTGGGGGTTGCCTGCCTTGCCTTGCCTTGCCTTGCCTGCCTTGCCTGCCTGGAAGGTGACCCAGCCCTTCCTCAGCCCAGCCGGCTCAACCCCGCTTTCCGACCTGCCTACCTGCCTCAGCCGGGGAAGCTGCCTCCGCCCGCCTCGGCGGCTTCAGTCTCCTTCGCGCAGCAGACCCAGCAGCCTGAGCGGCGCCGACGCAAACAACATGGCCGATGGGGAAAGCCGGTGCCACGTCGAAGGGCCGAGCGCCGCGCACAGCAAGGAGGAGGCGGGCGGAGGGAGGGAGCCGGGACCGCCTTTTCCCTCCGCCTCTCGGGGGGGAGCGGAGAGCGACGGGTCCTCCCTCAGGCCTCGCTGGCGAAGCGGGCGGGGGCGGAGGGATAAGCAGGGAATGACGAACCAAACAGAGAAATATCGTGATTTGGGGGGAAGGATTTCACTGTGGCTCTTTACAATACACAGTATTCCTAACCTCGTCCTTATAAAAGCCTGAATTCTCCAGCACTGTCGATTTGTTGGTACTGAGGGCTGGGAAAGTTGGCCGGTTGAGAAAATACAGTACTGTCTAACTGTGTTTAGCGTATATATTTATATCTCCGACTGAATTATTCTATGAATCATTATCGGTAAAGCGAGCCTTAGGATAAAACAGAATGAGACAAGTCATCTCAGGCAGCAAATTTGGGTTGTCCTTAAAAAGAATTTTTAAAAAATTATTTTTAATGCCTTTTTTCTGCCAGGGAAGGGGAGAAGTTACAGGATTTTTCTATCTCATGAGAAGAAGAAGAAAAATCTCGGTTGGCATTACCTACTATGTACCTTGGCCAGGCTGGGTAGGGGTGCCATTTGGTGTTACTTTTCAGGCAGAAACGTATTTTGAGCCAATCGTAATTATTATTGTTCATTTTGATACTGTGGGTATTGTTTCAGTGTTGATTGTTTTAGTTTGTCTACTTCATTTGTATACTGGTGCAGTTTTTGTAATGTTCTAAATGTTATCTGATTTAACACATTTGGTTTAAATATATTCAAATATATTCAGAGTTTTATATGGAAATTATTTTTCATATTTGAAAAGATGTAGAGAATAACATATACGTGCCTTATGTTTAAAAAAGACTACGCCTGACACATTTGTTAAAGTCACACACCAAAAGAGACCTGTGCCTGATATATCACCAGTTTAAATTTTATTTGCTGAGGTACAACAGTAGTGCCTTCAGCTCCACTCAGTTACTCTCAGCATTACTTGTCAGTTCCATTCCAAGATGAGAAAAAAATGATCCAGTATAACTAGTTGAATATTTTATTTCACTAAAAGTTGTATGTGAGTCTGTGGACACTGGCAGTTTATCACATTTTAGTCTTGACAATTTGCACTTGTGACTGAACAAGCAAGAAATTCTGTGAAATAGAAACAAGCTTAGCAGTGCATTCATCTGTTAGTCTGTTCCTTTGAGCATTAGGGTTTATAATGCTTGTCTCCTTAAAAAATGACTAGACTTTCATATCCTATATTTAGCCCATCTAACATGATTTATTGCAGTACAATGGCCAGGCAACTATGGGTAAACGTGTGTGCGCGTGCATGTGTGTGTATACTGTCGTATACTGTTATTTTCAACTTATGGTGATGTTAAGGCAAACCTCTCCCAAAGTTTGTTGGAAAAATTTATCCAGAGGGCCGTTGTCTTCCTCTGAGGCTGAGAGAGGTGACATGCCAAAACACACCTAATGGGTTTTCATGGCTGAGCAGAGATTTGAACTCAAGTCTCTAGAGTCCTAGTTCAGTACTGTGCCACATTGGCGCTCCAAAACATGCAAATATATGTGTGTGCGAAGTTGGGGACATCTAAATTCATGTTCCTTATCAGCTGTGATATTCACTGGGTGACTTTGAGCCCATAACTGAGGCTAGCCTGTCTTACAGGGTTGTTATGAAGATAAAGAAGGTAGAAGGTAACCCATTAATTATAAGCTTAACAGATATCACAGTAGGCACCATGTGGTACGCAGCTCATTTTGGCAAGGCTTCTTTTGAACCGCTTTCAACAGATGGTAAAACAATTGTATTATATGCTATTATATTTTTAATGTAAAATACAAATTCTGTGGAGTCTTTAAATAATATGTTTTTCAGAAAAATATATTTCTCTCATAAATGACATCACTTCTACTCTGAAAAAATATCCTGAAACTGTGCTACCATGCCACTGCTGCTTGGTTTGCACAATAATATATTATTTATTTCAAAGGTTGCCTGTTTTCAGAGCAGGATAGAATAGCTACTATGCGCATAGGATTACGTCATGGCACTCTATGCTAAATGTCTCCAGCAAGAAAAAACAGTTACCTTTCTATATGTGATATTCACCCAAGCCTTCAGCCTAATTTGGGATGAAAATCACGTAGTCCTCTAAATAGTGTTGAACTGCAAGATCTATCAGCTCCAGCCAGAATACTCAATAGTAAAGAATGCTGATAGTTGCAGTCCAGTGACCTCTGGGCAGCTGCATGTATAAAGTCTAGGCTCTTAAATGGAAAAAATATGTTCAACGAGTGCAGCTTTTTGTCATAAGATGACTGGGAAAGCAGTAATAATTTGATTTTTCACCAAGAAACAGCTATGTCAGAGACAAGGCGAAAATAATAATGCAGTTCCCTGGATGATTGTTATTTGTTGTGTGCCTCCATGTTGTATCCAACGTACAGCAAACCTATCATGAGTCTTCTTGGCAAGATTTGTTCAGAGTGGGTTTGCCTTTGCCTTCTGCTTCTTATGCCATTTTCACACAACACTGTTATAGTGTTCTTATTCTACTTTCAACATCCTGTGGACTCCTGGGACTTACAGTTTACAGAGGAGCATTTAGAATTCTCAGCGGGAGAGCTCTTTGGTGTCAGTAAACTACAAATCCCAGAATTCCACAGGATGTTGAAAGTGGAATAATGACACTGTCACAGTGTAGTGCAGAAATGGCCTTACGCTGAGACACTGTGACAGCTCATCCTCTCCATACTAATAAATGCATTGCACATTCAATGCCCCAGTCACTTCTAGACTCTGACAGTCTCAGCAGCTTGTTTTCTCTGTGTGCTGGGATCTCCCTGCTTTTTCCAAATCATTCCATTGTCCTTTTTTTGTGTGGATGTTGTTTAAGAGGTTCTAGGCA
Organism: Cyclura pinguis; assembly: GCA_030412105.1. NCBI lineage: Eukaryota > Metazoa > Chordata > Lepidosauria > Squamata > Iguanidae > Cyclura > Cyclura pinguis. Next base: position 346,202,017 of record CM059599.1, read on the forward strand.
TGTGTGCTATGCATGTGTGTCCAATTGATGACCAAGGAAGAACAAAATCTAGAGACAGAGCAGAGCAATCAGGTAGACTGCTCTAATTTCTAGCTGCTGTGTTGACATTTTTCCTGTTGTTTTGCTGTTGTTCTTACAATGGGTTTGCTGCTGCAGAATCAACTGCTGTATAGTACTGTTCTGTGTTATCTTAATCCCAGCTTCCCATTTGCACACTATTCTGTGCCTCAAAACTTTTGGGGCTGTTTCATGGACTCCCTCCTCAGGTTTGTGAATTCTTCTGGCAGTTTTCTGGGTGGTCCTCAATTTGGTTCAATGGCCCAAATATTTTCAGTGAAACTTACTGGCATGTGAGTGTGTAAGACTAGAGTCTTGCAGTGCAGTGGACTTTACAATAAGGAAATGGCTTTTCTTTTCTTCTTACAGTTTTTTCCAGGGCTGGAGGATATAGAGCTGGCCTCCTTGTTTAACATGTGGTATCACTTACTTTGCATACTGCAGATTATTTATGCATTTGATTTTACTTGTTAAGGATTTTTTTCATCCTTCAGTGTTACTGTGCTGAAATGGCAGTCCCTTCACAATGGTTCATGAATCTTCAGGGTCCTGCACACTTTGGTCAAGCACCCTACTGGCCTTGCTTGCTGCAGATCATTTATATGCTTGTGTTTTCTCTGCAAACCCCCTCCCTGTCATAGTACTGTGCTTGGTGCTTATTCAGTTTAGGTACATTACCAAGACATCTAATGCATTGCTCAAGTGTCCATAGGATGTTTATAACAGAAGAGGTTGGGTGGCAAAATGGAAGCACAGTACTTGGCTTTGCCTCTAGTGATTTCTCCCTTCTACCATACTCGTTCCACTTAAGCATCATTGAACACTTTCAGTTTATTTTATTATCTATTTATTTGTATTTATACTCTACCTTTCTCCCTGGTTTGGGATGCAAGGCAGCTTCCAAGGTAACTGAAAAGATTCCGTTCCCCCCTCAGTAAATTAAAGGTACTAAAATAACCCCTAAGATAATTATTCTATTAAAACACCAGTTACAACAATATATAAAACACCTCATCAATAGTAGCTAAGCAGTAAAATCTTTACAAGTAGGGCATATAAAATTTCTGACCACAGCAGACACTCCCTTGTTGTAAGCTTGCAGAATAGAACAGTCTTTGCTTACAGTTGCTTTCTCAGTACCATAGCGTCACATATATTCAACCTTTATTTTGGAAGACTAAAAACCACTAATATGTTAGAGCTTGAGGATGCACCTTGTGAAATAGACAGTTGTTACCTGTTAACTGTCCTTAAGGAAGACAGTTTGCAGAAATGAGCAGTGTATTCAATTAGGTACCAATTCAGTGTTTCACTTACAGCCTTTCTGACCAGTTTTGGCACTGTCCTGATTAGCTCCTGTCAAGCAGAAATACATCAATGAGCAAGCACCAGGCATAACCGGTGGTCTGTAATTCTAATTGCTATTATTGTTTCATAGAGATTCCTGAGTAGTGGAGGTAGACACCCCCGCCCATCAGCACCATGGACACCGGTCAGGGGTGGTGGAAGTTGCAGCTTAACATCCTGAGGGCCGGCGGACCCTCCTCTGCTATTGCCACTGGGAACAGTTAAGGGGAAAAGTGTCTTCCCTCCTTCCATCCCTGTGGGGAGCAACGCTAAGGCTTCTGGGTGGAGACCGGCCCGCCAAGCAGGGCCGGAGGGCAGCTTCCACCCGCCCCGGCCGGCGGAGCCAAGGGGGAGGGACGGGATGGGACGCCGCAGCCCAGCTCCCCGAATGCCTCGAATCGCCAGGCCCAGCGCAGGCGCCCCACTCCCAAAAGAAGGACCACTGGAGCCAAACAGACGGGCAGTTGCGGCGGCACCGCGAACGCAGACAGGCCCACTCGGAAGCAAGCCCCGCTGGGTTTCGCGGGCTTACTCCGCAGTAACTGGAGCTCTCCTCGCGGCCCCCGCGGTCTTTCGTTGCGAGCCCGCTCGCCCTCCCGCGCCCGTCCGCCCGAACTGGGGAGGATTTAATTGGGAGCGAAGCCGCCACTTCGAGTCCCGCGTGCGTGCGCGTGCGTCGCGCCGGAAGGACCCGCTTGGCGGGTCTGCAAAAGTCCCGCACGCAAAGCCACGGCGAGCCCCCCCTTCCCCGCGAGGGCGGCTCGGAAAGGAAGGCGAGGGGAAAGGAGAGGCGGAGCCGCAGAGCCCTTCCATGCAGACGAGGCGCCGCCGCCGGGCATTGTGGGAGGGGGGAAAGCGGGGCTCCGCCGGCGTCTGCGGGCGCCCGAGGAAGGCGAGCGCGTTCCGCGGCCGGGAGGGGCCCGGGTCTTCTCCCGGCAGGGGCGAGGAGGGCGGGGAGGCGCGGGGGGCGCGGGCGTCCGCCCGCCGTGGCTTGGAGTGCGGGGGCCGCGGGCGGGCCCGGCGGGAGGCGGTGTGGGAAGCATACTTACCTGGCAGGGGAGACACCTTGATCACGAAGGAGGTTTTCCCAGGGCGAGGCTCGTCCATTGCACTCCGGGCGTGCTGACCCCTGCGATTTCCCCAAATGCGGGAAACTCGACTGCATAATTTGTGGTAGTGGGGGACTGCGTTCGCGCTTTCCCCTGATTTTTTCGTGTGAAAAAGTTAGTTTCATTGTGTGGTTGGTGGAGTGCGTGCTTTGTTGCATTCCTTGGTCCTGTGTCCAATGGCGACTTTGAAAAAGCAGACCGTGATTTCCTTTTTCTTAAGGTACTGGCTGTTAAGATTTTTTTTTCTTACTCGTGGTTCACTTCCATTGTCCAATTCAGTACTAACTGTCTGTTAGTACTGCCTGTCACTCTCTGGGTCCTGAATAAAATGCTATTAGCTGATTCAATATCCCATTCTGGTCCACTTTAGCTTCCTTATTCTGAGTGATGCAATGTTTATACCAGAGCTTTCCAAATTTATCATGTTGGTGACACACTTTTTAGACATTAGATTATTAGCGTCTCATGATTCAAACAGTTAAATGATGATATTGCAACAAGCCTACAAAAATAATTTTCCTTTTCCCAATGCTTTTCACATTCTTCTCTGCGCGGAACATCCCCTTCCATACTGCAGTTTGTTGCAGGACTTTTGCGAACATAAAGAGCCCGAGAGTGGTGGAGATGAAGTGTCACTGGCTTGGACAATGCAAGTGCACCACGAATCAGAGTAGGGGTCACTAGCTGCTTTAATGAACTGTTCTTCTCCCCTTCCAAAAGGAAAATAGAAGAAAAATTTAACAGTTATGATCCTTGAAAGATGAATATCGCAGTCTGCTTTTTCAAAGTCACCATTGGACACAGGACCAAGGAATGCAACAAAGCACGCACTCCACCAACCACACAATGAAACTAACTTTTTCACACGAAAAAATCAGGGGAAAGCGCGAACGCAGTCCCCCACTACCACAAATTATGCAGTCGAGTTTCCCGCATTTGGGGAAATCGCAGGGGTCAGCACGCCCGGAGTGCAATGGACGAGCCTCGCCCTGGGAAAACCTCCTTCGTGATCAAGGTGTCTCCCCTGCCAGGTAAGTATGCTTCCCACACCGCCTCCCGCCGGGCCCGCCCGCGGCCCCCGCACTCCAAGCCACGGCGGGCGGACGCCCACGGCCCCCGCGCCTCCCCGCCCTCCTCGCCCCTGCCGGGAGAAGACCCGGGCCCCTCCCGGCCGCGGAACACGCTCGCCTTCCTCGGGCGCCCGCAGACGCCGGCGGAGCCCCGCTTTCCCCCCTCCCACAATGCCCGGCGGCGGCGCCTCGTCTGCATGGAAGGGCTCTGCGGCTCCGCCTCTCCTTTCCCCTCGCCTTCCTTTCCGAGCCGCCCTCGCGGGGAAAAGGGGCTCGCCCTGGCTTTGCGTGCGGGCCTTTTGCAGACCCGCCAAGGGGGTCCTTCCGGCGCGACGCACGCGGGAGTGGAAGTGGCGGCTTCGCTCCCAATTAAATCCTCCCCAGTTGGGGCGGACGGGCGCGGGAGGGCGGACGGGCTCGCAACGAAAGACCGCGGGGGCCGCGAGGAGAGCTCCAGTTACTGCGGAGTAAGCCCGCGAAACCCAGCGGGGCTTGCTTCCGAGTGGGCCTGTCTGCGTTCGCGGTGCCGCCGCAACTGCCCGTCTGTTTGGCTCCAGTGGTCCTTCTTTTGGGAGTGGGGCGCCTGCGCTGGGCCTGGCGATTCGAGGCATTCGGGGAGCTGGGCTGCGGCGTCCCGTCCCGTCCCTCGCCCTTGGCTCCGCCGGCCGGGGCGGGTGGAAGCTGCCCTCCGGCCCTGCTTGGCGGGCCGGTCTCCACCGAGAAGCCTTAGCGTTGCTCCACATAGGGATGGAAGGAGGGAAGACACTCCCCAGGTTAACTGTTGCCAGTGCTTAACATCTGCCCTCCTAATGTTGCTACAATTCCCATCATCCCTCACCATTGCCCATGGTTTACCTCCACCACTCAGGAATCTCTATGAAATAATGATTCCACATCTTTCAGCTCAAACAAAAAAATATAGATAAAAACAGAAATCTGTCCATCTGCAGTAAATTCTACTTCACTGAAAGGCTCCAGCCTTAGGCACACCCAAATGACACAGTAAGTTTCTCTGAAAGCAGATGGACTTATGTTTGAGGGCCATTCTGAGTATTGCAAGAAGAACCTACGAGAGCCGTGGGTGGACCCTTGATAACAACCCCAAAAGTTCAGAAGCTGCTCAGTGGGCATGGAACAGCATGCTGGGCCATATCTGGAGGGAGGCAGGGGAAAGTTGGAATTGAGACAACACAAACCAACACGAGTTTATTCCGCAGCTGCGACACCAACTTTTGTAAGGAAAAAAAAGCGTGTCAACATAACTTTTGTAGAACTGTTTCTGGGCATGTCTAAGAAAGACAGTTCATGATGGGCTTAAGGACAGCTCTGCACTGTGCTCTAGTTGGAGGCATTTTACTCAATTGTAGGACCTGGAGTGATTATCAAAATTGACCCAAACTGCTATAAGCTAGAGCAGTCCACTAATTCTCTGTCCCTAAGTTTTGTTCTTCCTTACTTGTCATGCATATTGAAAACATCCTCACACAAAAAGGAATACAATGGGATGCCCAGGAAGTTAAAAAGGAGGCCCAAGTTAATAGAGAAAAGAGTGCACTGCTGTTGTTGGCTGCTAGGAATGACTGGAGCGGGTGGGAGAGGAAAAAATTAGGGCCATTTCCACACTACATTCCTATAGCACAATTATTCCACTTTCAACATCCTATAGAATCCTGGGGTTTGCAGTTTCGGGAGGGGCCTCAAAGGCCCCTCCCTAAACTGCAAACCCCAGGGTTCCATAGGATGTTGAAAGTGGAATAATAGCACTATAACAGTCTAGTGTGGAAATGGCCTAGGACATTGGATTTTAGTATGCATCCATTCCCCAAATAAATGTAAGAGTCCTCTCAAAACACACGAAGGCTGCGATTTGAGGTCATACTTTTGAAAAGTAATGCCCAAGAATGTTAAGAACCTCTGGTTAGCATGTAGCCTCAACATTCACAGGGAAGAATCCTGTTTTTTTCCAGATACACCACGAGACGGAGCTCAAGCCACAGGCTATGAAGGGTGTACACATGACAATCTAGTCCAAGGGTGGGTATCCTAGACCATTTTTGCACTAGACTGTTATAGTGCTATTATTCCACTTTCAACATCCTATGAAATTCTGGGGTTTGTAGTTTACTGAGGCCAAAGAGCTCTTTGGCTGAGAATTCTAAATGTCCCTCCCTAAGCTACAAATCCCAGAATTGCATAGGAAGTTGAAAGTGGAATAATAGCACAGTGTAGTGCGGAAATGATCTTAATACGTGTTGCCTATCTCTTTCAGGGCATGTCTTCCCTCACCTGATGCAGAACCATGCTTTTCCTGCTTCATGCTTTCACATCTGCAGTCTCTTCTGTTCTTGGAAGCAAGTCCAACGGGACCTGTTCCCAAATCAGAAGAAGCCTTTTGCTTAAAATTAGGAGGAAGCAAAACGCTCTCCCCTTTTACTGCTGGCCTGGCATATGTGGTGGTGTTCTTGTGTTCAAGTCATTTCAAACTTATATAAACTGTCAGGCAAATGGGGTTTTCTTGGAAAAAATTGTTGGGATGGGGGTTGCCTTTGCTTTCCTCTTGAGTCTGAGAGAGTCTGACTTGCCCACAGTCACCCAATGTGTTTCCATGGCCCACCAGGCGATTTGAACTCTGGTCTCCAGAATCGTAGTCCAACGCTCAAAACGCTGCATCAGCAGGCTCTCGGTTCGTGTATAACTCAGTCCTGTTCCACAGTAATAAGACACCCCTAAAATGCAGCTAGAGGTAATGCCCTTCTCATTATTTTGGATTGTGACTCCAAGAAATATAGCAGAGATGTAGCCATAGCAGGAGCAAGATGAGGGCACTGCCTCCCTTAATGGGAATTTTGCCACACTAAAATGAGTTTTCCTCTAGTCCCAAATGCCAGCATTGCAGAGAGTGAGGCACTGAACTGTTCAGCCGTGTGTGCGTGTGTGGCATGCACCTTAAAGTCCATTGGATTTAGGGCAATCCCACACATTTCATAGGTTTTTCTTAGACAAAAAAATACCGCTAGAACGCTTGTACTTGCTCTGTTCACATTCCCTTGGTACATTTACCTGCCCTTTTTCTTCAAAAGCTTAAATTCTTTTTTTTTTTAAAGCTCAAATGACGTTTTAAGTTACTGCAATGCTCGATATTTGGGGACTGAAGGAAGATTTACGGTGCGATCAGAATTCTTATTCGGGAGGGCAACGCCCTCATTCACCATGGTCACATCTCTGCTCCCAAGAGAAACACAGAAGCAGATACCTTAGCCGTTTCCGCACCAGGCTGTTATAGTGCTATTATTCCACTTTCAACGTCCTATGGAATCCTGGGGTTTGCAGTTTAGGGAGGGGCCTTTGAGGCCCCTCCCTAAACTGCAAACCCCAGGATTCCATAGGACGTTGAAAGTGGAATAATAGCACTATAACAAAATGGCCTTCATTCCAGCTCTAAATATGAGAAGCCACAGGGGGCTAAAGGAAGGCTCGACGGCGCACCCTCGCTTTAGGCAAAGCAGAAGAAAGAAAAGGCTTCCCAGCACCCACCCCGATCAGCAAACGCCTCAGTGCGGGGAGTCGCCTGGCTGTGATGTCATCGGAGCGCGACGCGAGTCGAACTTTGGTGCCGTGCGGTGGGGGGGCCGCCGGGGTTGCGCGCGTTGCTCCGACGCCGCCAAGCAGCGGACGCCGCGCTTCTGCTTGCCGCCTGCGGTTCCTAGTAAAGCAGAGCTCCGGGTGGCGGAGGCTGCGCCGGGGTAACCGAGTCCCCGAGCCTTCCCTCCCTGTGCGCGGAAGGGTTTCGGGCCCGTCTGATCCCGCCTGTTTCGGGGGTTTGCGGCCTTAAGCGGCGTTCGGGCATCCACGGCGATGCGCAAATTCTTGGAGCCCTTCCCTTCACCTAAGTGGGAGGCCCCCGCCTGTTACAGCCGCTTTAAAGCTGCGAGCCGAAGCAAGCGTACCCTAGGAGTAAGCCCCACTGCAGCTTAGTTTCTGAGTAGGCATGCCCAAGGTTGTGCTGACGTGATTCGCTTCGGAACACGCTCCTGGGCTCGTTTAATCCGGAGTCAGCATGCCTCTGTGAGCGACTCCCGTTTCAGGTAAGGTGTACCCTTGAAGCGCCTCTGATTTCAGAGATTATGCCGATGCCTTTGATCGCACGTGACCCTAGCCGCCTCTTCTCCCCTCCAGTGTATGATGTAGGCCATTTCCGCACGAGACTGTTACAGCGCTATTATTCCACTTTCAACATCCTATGGAGTTCTGGGGTTTGCAGTTTAGAGAGGGGTCGTTTGGCCCCTCCCGAAACTGCAAACCCCAGGATTCCATAGAATGTTGAAAGTGGAATAATAGCGCTATAACAGTCTCGTGCGGAAATGGCTAAAGTCTGCTGCAGCCAGTGTCTTATCTGTTTGCTTGAGGAGACCGCCACACTTGATCAGGTTGGGTTGGTTGTATGCTATTTTCTAATTATAAATCCCGCCAGACTTTTGAAACGATTACCCTGAATCAGCCTTTACCAATTGATTGCCTTTCAGATGTATTGAACTACAATTCCTATCATCCCCAGCCGTTCGATTAATAACTGGTGATGGAGGATGTAGTCCAACACATCAAGAGGGCGCCAAATAAGAAAATGCCCCAGATGAAGATGGGCTGAATGCATCATTTTGTTGTGGGTGCCAGTCACCAAGTGCCACGCTTAGCCGCTGCTGACGTCATGGCAGTTTTACCCCTCATGTTGCTTCCTTTGAAGGAGATGGAGGAGCTCTCATGGGATTTGAGGGGGAGCATGCTGTGGGGTCCTGCTGTGCCTTAGAGCCAACCTAGTCGCCAGTGAATTTTAGAAACATCAGGGGAAGGGTGCAGACTTGAAAGAGCTGTGAGGAGTCAGTGCCAGAGTTGTCAACCTGTGCTTTAAGTCTTCTGTTGAGTTACATCAGTTGTTGAAGTGGCTGTATCTAACAAAACATCTTGGTAACTAGGCTGTTTGTTGGCTCTTGGTATGTGTTTGGAAAAATGCACATTCACTTAGGTGTTTGAGTATGCACAGATTATTCCAGAGGCTGTCCAACATAGGAACTGTGAAGTAGTCTTAAACTGAATCTTAGGATTTGTAGTCTAGTAAGATGAAGTCCTTTGAATTCTGTCTGCCACTCATCTCTAGTCTAGTCTTTTTATTTTTGGTCATCCAGATGTTTTAGACAAGCTCCCAGAATACCTGATTGTTTTTCAAATGCCTGATTGTTTCCCAAGTCCAAAACAGCTGGATGATTGAAGCCTGAGAACCACAGCAAACTGTAGCACCAGAGTTCTCATTAAACTACAAACCCCAGAATTCCGTAGGATAATGGTGGTTCAAGTGGTATCAAATTGCTAAAATTTTTCTATGCAGATGCATCCTTAAAGTGAGACCTGTTTATTTAAATTGGATTGATATGGATATCATGTCAGGGTGAAGTGACTGTGAATTTTAATTTCTTCTAATACCTAACACATTCAGAGATGATCACCCCCACTAGATTACATATTACAATCAGCCCTCCACATTTGCGGGTTTGACATTCACGGATTTGGTTATTTGCAAGTTTCTCCAGCCCCTGCCCTCTCACCTCAGGTGCTTATTTTTTGGGGGAACCTTTGCTCGTGGTGGCTCCAATCAGGCCGCATAGCCCTTTAAAAGCCACCTCTGGTCCTCCTCTTCCTCTACCAGTCTCTGCTTGGCCAACTAAGGATGGCTCTGTGCCCAAATTCTCAGCACCACAAACCCTGTACCCATGCCCCACACACACCCAAGGAAGGAGATGGGCAAGATAGAGGACATACAGGACCACCATGCCAACCATCTCCTTTCCCTGGCCTGGTTTAGACCCTGGATGCCCACTTTCCCCACCTGTGCCTCAGCCCCCTTCCCACAGACACACAAATTTTATTATTTGTGAATTTTTACTTTTGGGAGGGTCCTATGTCCCTAACCCTAGCGAATGTGGAGGGCCAAGTGTAATGAAGTATGTAATCTAGTGGAGAGAGTCCTCCCTGAATGTGTAGGGTATTAGCCTCAAGACTTAAAATACTGAGATTTCTCTTCGTTCTGGAGATAAATGGGATTGGAGACCTAGCTTGGCCAGTAGGATGCGCTGGATTGGTAGTGTGAGAAATCTGGGACAGGAGTGTAGTAATAATAGCAAGATACGTACGTCTTACTTGAAAGTGAATTCCACTGAGCTTTTCAGTTGACATATATTAGATAGGACTGTAGATAATCATTAATAACTAGTAGTGGCCTGTGTACTCCTAATATATGAATAAATGTATTACTCAAATATTTATAATTGCTGTCAGTTAGATGAAAACATCCAAAATAAAATACAATGAAAGACGAATTATACTTTTTGTTGGATCCAGAGATGTTTGAACAGAACTCTACTCGTGTACTTTGGTTTTTCTGTAGAATCGTAGAATTATGAGGCTGGAAAGGATTTTGGAAGTCATTTAAGTGAATTTTCCAGTTCAGTTCAAGATCTGTACCCAAGCTTTGCTTACTTTATTTGCAGTAAAGGAGAGCCCATCACCTTTCAAGCCAGTCTTTTCACCACTGAACAATTCTTAGCAGCAGGAAAAAAAGAAAAGAAAAGAAAATCTTGTAACTCCTTGAAAACTAACGCACATTATTTAACTAACACTTTTGTGGAGTAGCCCACTTGATCAGTTGCGTGGAGTGTTGCTTCAGTTGGAAGATTTATTGAGCACATATTTGGGTACATGGGTGAGTAGGTAGGTGCTGTTGTGCAAGGCTTGATCTTATACCTGATGATGGTTTCTCATCAGCAGAAAAATCTGACCATGATGTTCTCTTCCCAAGGATCCTAGGTGTGGAGATGAAACTGAAATGCAGTAAGTGCAATGATCATTGCCTTAACAGCAGAACTTAATAACAGTAGTTCAGTAGTTACACAGGCATTCTTGGTTTGTAAAACAGCTGCCTAAAAGTGGATCAGGTGATTCACCTGTCTCTCCACACATGTCATTAAATGCCCAGAATTTAAAAGTTCCTCAAGTACTAAGAGAGAGACTACAAATCATACTTTTATTATGTGCACTTAAGACAGTGTGTCCCAGCAGAAACAGAAGATGCTGCAAGAATGCTTGAAACATAATGTGAACTTCCCCAAGGTGATGTTGGCCGTTGCTGTCTCTTAAGTTTTGTATTTCTGTTTCTTGGCTTCTGGCTGAAGGAGTCCATGAAGTAGTTGACAGAATGCTGTTTGTGAGAAGGCTTGTGGATCTTGTGTTACAGTTCTAGGTGAAATGCAAGCACTGTATACAATTTCACAATTTGTTGGTCAGCACAATGTGCATGCAGCTCTGGGGAGACAGAAAATAAAGGTTTTGAGAAGAGACAGAGTAAAAGATTCTAAAACCATGTCCAGTACAGAAGCTTCCAAAGATGGACCTCTCACATCTAACAATTCCATATCGGTATAGTAGTTGATGAACTTCGTGTTTAGTGCAAATGGATATTCAGCTTTTTTTTGGTGTTTTCTTTGGCAGAAGACAATTCTACAGTAAAGAGTGCCTGAACAAACAAAAGACTGTGCCTCTGAAGAACACAAGATGGATAAGAAGGCATTTGAGATGGTGCTTGATGAAATTAGAAAGGTGAGAGGTGGTTAAACAAATAGCATGTTGTAAATACAGCACAGATATCAGACTGAATACACAAGGGGAGCAAATTGCCTCTTGCCTTTGGCAAGATAGTCCCATAAAAAGTTTATGTTCAGGAACAAATTCTTTAGCAAATATAGCTTTGAGTAACTGAAATAGTGTTGTTTTTTAAAATTCTGTCATCTGGCACCATAGTTTTGTTTTACATATAGTTTCTGTTGTAGTTTATTAAGTGATATATGTTTAACATATTTATGTTGTGTTTAATACAGCAGCCTCCATTTTATGAGGGTTTGGGTGCAGAGTCCTCATAAAAGTGGAAGAACTGCAGATAATTCTCTTGCCTGTTGCTTCAGTGTGCATTCTCCACCAGGGCAAAATGCAAGGGAATGGGAGAGAGGGTTGCTCTGGAGGGAGAAGGGAGGCCCACATGTCTCCCCTACATTCCTTTGCGTTTTGCCTCAGCACACGTTCTCTGCACCAGGACAAAATGCATGGGGATAGGAAGAGGGAGTTCTGGAGGGGAGAAGTCCTCCCTCCATTCTCTTGCCTTTTGCCAAGGTGCACTTGTCTTCCTTCTCCTCACCCAGCAGAACACAAGAGAATGGGAGGAGGAGAATAGAGGGGAAGGCAGGTGAGCACCTCACAAATAATCAGATTTGTGAAGGCCAAACGCATGCATGTGGAGGGAGGACTGTTTTAATGACACTTGTGCTTCTTTTGATTTTAACAAGAGTTCATTGATAATGCATCTTTGTGTATCCATTCTGTTTTGATATCTTGTACATCACAATCCTAAAGGTATTTGCTTGATTGCAGCTCCCACTGAATTTGGGACTTACTGACTTACTCTGCAGTAAATGGTTGGGTTTTTTTTTTTTAGAATTTTATAATTCTTACAGACTATTTGGGAGGTAGTACTGTGTAGTGGTTTGGGTGACTACATCTTCGGAGACCAGGGTTTGAATTCCCACTCAGCCATGGAAACCCACTGGGTGACCTTGGGCAAATTACACTCTTTCAGCCTCAGAGGAGAGCAAAGGCAACCCTCTTCTGAACAGATCTTGCCAGAAAAACCCCATGATAAGTTCACCAAAAGTCAGAAATGAGTTGAAGGTACATAACAACAAGAACATAAACTATTTAAAAAGATTGCATTTAGAAGCTTTATTCATATGTAATACGACTTGGTTTCTGATTGACTGGTAGACTTAACTGATCTTTCCTCTAGTCCTGAAAACTAAATTTCTGGTACAGTTTTGACAGGTATGTTTTCTATGTTTTATAGGCTGTGCTAATGGAGTACAAATTAAAAGCAATTGAATATGTACATGGATACTTTTCTAGTGAACAGGTAATGATGAATAAACAAATATAAATCTCTGCAATATGAGACTAAAAGCTAATGTTGCTACAGTGTAAGAAATCCTGTTGAATATGTTTTATTTTTCTTCTCAAAATGGAGAGTGGTATGAGAGCCAGTGTAGTGTAATGGTTAATGACTGGATTGGGCTATGGGAGATCCAGGTTCATTTCTCCAGTGAGGCCAGAAATTCAGTGGGTGACACTGAGCTAGTCATTCATTTCAGCATGACCTGTCTCTGAATATTGTTGCAAGTATGAAGTGGGGGGGACGAGAGCAACGTATGCTTCGTTGGAGGGAAGGTAGAGTACAAATGTTGTAAACCGTTTTAAGTGATTTCATTTTATGGTCCTAAGATACTAGATATGAGGTGGGATATAAATATTTTCATCAATAAATAAATAAACGGCTGTTGTGACAAGGACAACCACTATACATACAAATCAGCACTTGTTTTATGTGATAGTGTAGGTGTTTACCCTGTGGTCAGTCTAAGAAGCATAGCTATTGATGGATGTTTGTCAGCTGTATAGCCTGTCCTGTGCTCTGCACATTGTGGGAGCAGATACTGACCTTATGCAAAAATGGCCTCATCCTTGACATGAGCACAATAGCTGTCATCAGTGTTCCTGTACTTGCATTCAGATTTCTGTTGTGAAACTCAGCTGTTGACTTATAATCCAGATCCTAAAATCGTGAGTCTGGTTTTGCTTTTAAAATTTTAATTATCTAGACATCTTGAATTTGTGGTATTCATGATTTAAATCTTGCTAAACTAGTTCTTCACGAAAGGGTCACAGAAAACTTGTTTTTCCTAAAGTTTCTGAGAACATGGTTTCTAGTGAATTCAGTAACAGGAAATGAATTGTTTTATATAAACCATGTATTTTACACATATAATGGACTGTACAGTTTCTTTTGTTGCAGATTGTTGAGTTACTGAGATACTTCTCTTGGGCTGAACCACAGTTAAAAGCAGTGAAAGCATTACAGCATGTAAGTCTTTTTGTTTTTACAGAAGCAATAGTTTCATTGAATCACATTTCTCTGATTCCCTTTCCTACCCCATAGTGACGTTACCTTACTTGCTCCTATCTAGTTTGTGATTTAGCTATCTACTAAAGATAGCATACTTTAATAGCTACTGAAGTATTTGTTTGTGTGTGCTCTCTTCCCCAAACTTCTGTTGCTACAAGTTTAAGCAGTTTGTTTTGTGAGTCTTTAACATGTATGTGATAGCAACTAAGGCAACTTACTTTTCTTTTGTTTATAGAAAATGGTAGCTGTTTCTGCAGCAAAAGTGGTTAACATCCTCAACTGTTTCACTTTTAGCAAAGACAAACTTATTGCCCTAGAGCTGTTGGCTTCGTAAGTATTGGCTGTTGATTTGCCTTAGATGCATGCTATGACAGTTAATTCTGTTGAAAGTCTCGCCAGGATTTGGTTTGATGAAGACTTAGATGATTAAAACATTTAATAGGCAGTGACAATCTGTTACTATCTTGTGATTTACAACTGACTGTAGATATACAGTGTGTATATCAATATAAGTGGCCCTCTCTCATCTTATCTCTGTACCAATTAACTTTATGATTCTTCTGCTAAGAAATCTGATTCAAGAAGTACACCATTAAATTAAAATTTTGCTGATTGTTTGCTTGAAAACTGTTTACTTTATAAACCAAATGTTTCATTCTGTAGCAATATTATTGATGCTCAGAATTACCGCCTTATTGAAGACCTCTTCCGAACTAGCATGTCTGAGAAGAAGAGATGCAGAAGAATTCTTGAACAGGTATTACAGCATGACTGACCAGTCAGCTGGCATTTCCTTTTTCAAAACTGGGATTTGTTAAAAAAAAGAATACCCTTTGTAAGGCCCATCATCCCAACACACAGTAGAAATGAATCCCTGAAGGGCTGAAAAAGGGACCTTGTGGTAGTAACACGGTGTGGAAATACCACAGTTTGAAGATTTTCAGGACGTCCAGTGGTTTGTATAAATCTCCTTAATGACTGTGTTTGAGCATGTGTAGAAATTGGCAGATATTTGTTTTCTCATTGGCTTTTGAAAGTATAGTTTAGGCTTGTATCATCAGCTTTCATTGTTGCCTGCTGTATATCTGAATTCTTGATTTGAAGGCTTTGAAAAGATGTTCCACATCATGCATTTGTACAATATATGATGGCTGTCAGATATTTCATTGACTTGGTTCTAGAGCAGGAAAGGACAACAGTAAGGTGACGTCTGCCTAGTTTTTCACCGCTGGGGCTCGGTTACCCCACAAGAAGATCAGTTTCAACTTTTTTGGGGGGGAATGCTATTTCAAGCCCAGAAAAGATGCAGCAGGGCAGAAATTATCTTGCAGTGGACAATCATGGTCCCATAAGCAGGGTGATGCTTGGAAACCCCACTAGAAAGGCTTTGTTCTAGAGGATTGCTGTAAGGCCAGCAAAGTACAAGAGGTGGCAGTGTTCCACTAGTGTTTGTGGAAATACCAGCAGAACAACTAGTACAATCTTTGTTGAATGATGGCCAAGAGCTTGAGTCAGTACTCTGCTATAGCCTTGGGACTGCCATTCCTAGTATCAAAAGGTGCTCGTTCTCTCCTTTTTTACCAAGAAATGAGTTTATGCAGAGCATTGGTTTCCCCATTGATGATTCTGGAATAAGTGGTCCCAAGTCCCTGGCACCAAAAGATGCTTGTCCAGGGAGTGTGCGCTGCCATCATTTTTTTCCCTTCCCTTGAGGAAGGAGAAAGAGGACACAGTGGCTTGCAGGAATCAGGCAAATATTGCCCTGCAGTCAGGGCTGTCCTTCCCATGATTCTGCTGAGGTGATATGTGTGGAATCTGGTAATCTGAACTTTGTGTTCCTGCTGCCTTTCAGACATCTGTTAATTCATGATGCTGAGTTGTCTTTACCATCTTAAGTGAAATTTAATAATTAAGTGTAATTTTAATTCTCTTTTTACTTTTGTTGCAGGCATCAAAAGCAGGATGCAAAGCACCTCATGCTATGATATCTTCCTGTGGTATGATTCCTGGAAACCCTTATCCAAAGGGAAAGCCTAGCCGTATAAATGGAATTTTTCCGGTATGCATGATCTTACTGAATGTGAAGGTGATACTACAATATAAATTCAGCTGCCTTTGAATTTTGTGTTGGATATTTTACTTACAGAAATGGAAAGAATATTACCTTTATATCAGTATGGGACAAATAATATAAAGATAAGTAAGTTCAAAAAGAACTAGCATAGTGTAGTGGTTTGAATGTGGGACTACAGTCCTGGAGACCAGGATTCAGTTTCCTGCTCAGCCATGGTGACCTTGGGTGCATGATTCACTCTCAGCCCCAGATAGTTTGCCTTAGGTCACCATAAGTCAGAAGCAACTTGAAGGTGCACAGCAACAACATGTTCAAAGAATTGTTGTGATCTGTTAAATGTTTTTATTATCATTTTATAAAGCAGATTTAATGCTAAGTAGCTAAAGCCTTTTTGAAATAATTTGCTTTTGGGGAAAAATTGCCAGTTTTTGTTGTAGTAACATCCTAGAACCAATTCAAAATACTGTAGAAGCAAGTAAATTTGCACACTTTACATATCCCACCGTAGTTACAGTGGGCTTGGAAGAAATGTATTTCCATTGCCAGGATTCAAGGGTAAAAATTATTTTTAAAAAAATTTGCAGGGGCATGTGAGGAGGGATGTGACCTTCCAGCATCTCCTGCGAACGCGGTGCAACCTCCCTGCTCCCAACAGTTGCCCACCTTGTATAGAAAGCCTGTTGTACAGTAGGACCCCCGTATACGCGGAAGATTGGTTCCGCCCCCCCCCATGGATACTGAAATCCGCAGATAGTAGGGAACATCCTGTCCCACCGCCAGCACCAGCCTGATCGCTGCCGTGCCAGGCAGGAAAAGAGCGGATCCACCGGGATGGGCAACGGGAGTTGGTGAGGAGGGGTGACAGGAATTGGCAAGGAGCACGCTCCCCGCTCTTTTCCTGCTGCCGGGATCAGGCACAGGGCAGGTGATAGGAGTTGGCGAGGAGCGCAGTCCTGCCCTTCTTGCCACCTCCTGCTGCCGGCCCCAGGCCCAGTTATCCGTGGTTGGTCTGATGGTGATCAATAACTGAATCAACGGATAATGAATCCGCAGATAGGGGGCTTCTACTGTACAAACATTTGTGATTCCTAGTCCTATGAATATCTTAGGATACAAAAGCATGTTTTCTGGCTAATTGAGCATGAAGTAAGCACAGCCTAGCTCTGACTTCAAATACAAAAATAAGCCCCTTCACAGGTTTGTATAACTTGTCTTTGCCGCTTGTTCAGGATAGGGTAGGATGCTTATCAGTAGGTCCTCTCTGTTTTCCAGGGATCGCCAGTCAAGAAGGAGAATGAAGATTATACTAACGAAGGCAAGGGAATAGCAGCTCGTATTCTTGGACCATCCAAACCAGTATGTATCAGTGATGAAGCTGGAACAATTTTAATTACTGGCCTAGCTTATGCTGTTTGAAATAGAATAGAATTAGTTGGAAGAAAAAGACAAAAATGGCACAAATACAGTATTTATTGCACTTGGAGAATACCTGGTGAAAAATTAGGTTACAGGGACTAAATACTGATAGTATCGTAGTGGTGTTTCTGAAGAGATCACTGAGGAAAGAGAAGGCACACAAAAATATGAAAAGAAATATTTCTCAAATGTTGTCTGAACCCGAGAAGAAATGCCTATGACAGGTGGGCAGTTGCTCTTTTCAGAACTGGCCAATGAGTTCCAAAGAAAACAGAGCATGAGAAAAGTCTAAATCCATGATCTAGATAAGAGCCAGCATAGTGTAGCAGTTTGAGCATTGGACCGCACCCTGGAAACCAGGGTTCGATTCCTCACTGGGCTATGGAAACCCACCAAGTGGCTTTGGGTGTGTCACACACCCTCAGGCCCAGAAAACCCCATCGTAAGTTGGAAACAACTTGAAGGCACACAATAGCAGCAACAACAATTCTGCTGAGTAGGGATGAGGCAAACCAAGTGGCAAAGGAAACTGTAGACTAGCACAGTAAGTCATAGGTACCAGTTTTCTGTCCAAGAACCTACTGGGACTTCACTGATCCCTTCAATGGGAAAAATAGCTGAAATCAGAAGTGACTGCTGGTCCATTTTCAGTTTTGCAAAAAAAAGTCAATTTTTGACTTTTAAATGGTGCTATACCTTGTTTAAAAGGAGAATAGCTATTTTCACAGGCCCCCAGTATTTGTGGCTTTCCTTTTTTAATCCCACCTTTTTTCTGAAAGGAGGAGTTCAGAACAGACAGCCTCAGTGGGCAACCTGAAAACCACAAGATTTCCACCCCTGCAATAGTTGTTACAAGAATCAGTGCAAAAAAAT
The DNA here is from genome assembly GCA_030412105.1 of Cyclura pinguis. Classification (NCBI taxonomy): domain Eukaryota; kingdom Metazoa; phylum Chordata; class Lepidosauria; order Squamata; family Iguanidae; genus Cyclura; species Cyclura pinguis. The sequence continues at coordinate 346,220,014 of CM059599.1, forward strand.
CTGATCCTATAAGGAAATGAGAGGTAGTGAAGGAGTATAATAAACGAACTGAAGTTGACATCCTATGAAAGCCCAACATGTCTTGGTTTCACATTCCTTCGTTACCGTTACTTTCACAACAGCAGAATGTGTAAATCTTCCATTTTAACTAACTATTGCCCTTCTTGTTTAGGCTCCAGCAACATACAATCCACATAAACCTGTTCCTTATCCTATCCCTCCTTGCCGACCACATGCAACAATTGCACCTAGTAAGTTCTTTGTTCCTGATTGTTCTCTGTGATTATTTCTTCTTTGACCCTGTTGTTATCATGGAAGAAATGTCTACGTCTTTGTTGGACAGATTGTGGTCTCAGTTGTGTGTGTGCTTTTTTTCTGTTTTTTGTTGTTGTTTTTTAATCTCCTATCTTGGTATTAACCTAGCAGGGCTTCGAATTGTATGCATATTATAATCTCCTTTCCCTACTTTATTCTCCCTGATTTTGTTCAGTTACTTGAATCAATTACATGAGTTAAGGGAGCCATTCAAAAATGTTGTTGTTTAAAAAATGGGAACTTCTAAAAAACAGGATGTAGATTGGAAGACTTTGGTTTATCAGCAGCTGTGGAATACAAGTGAAATTTTGAGATGTTGAGGCACAGTTGATTGAGTAGACCAAAGATTCTTGGTGTGAGTGTGGAAATTCCCTTTGCTGCAAGCATAAGAATCTTACAGTTGCCTGTTTATAGCTGCTAATATGTAGAGAAATTTTTAAATTTTTTTTTAAAGAACACAGAACTTCAAACATTTATTGAAACACTATTGCTTAAATTTGTTTTGTATCTCAGTGTTTACAAACAGCACACCATTCTTCTCTCTCTCTCTCTTTCTCTCTGTCTTCATTCATTCATTATCTCTCATTCATTATCTCAGTTCTCTCTCCCACAGAGCTCTTCAAATCTCCAACCTCCCTCAAACACACCACAATCACACTCTCCCTTCCATCACTCTCCAGGCAGTTAAAAAATGTTATTTTCCTCTTTACACCAGCCCCTCCTCTGGGCTATCCAAGGTTCCATTTCACCTGCCAATCAGTTTAAACAGTTTAAATCAGTTTAAACACTCTCAGTTGCCAAGGGGGCTCTGTTGTCAATATGTGGAGAATTTTTGATGAATAGTTTGAGAGGACATTTTTGTGAGATACAGAAAGTTGTTAAATGGAAATGGAAAGATCTAATATCTCTGAATCTTTGTGGATTCAGCATAAGACAGTAATTTTTTAAAAGGTTTTGGCATTTTGGTATGCAGATGGCATCTACTATCTTATAATTTAAATTATATCTTGCCCTTCTTCAATATCCAATATTCTCCAAAGCAGCCTACAATATAGGTTAAAATAACTAAATGTGTGGTTCAAAAGTTTAAAAAACATTAAGCAATCAATCCAATTAAAATGTTAATTTAAACAATTAAAAACAAATTGTTTATTCAAACCTCTTGCTATAATATATATTATTCAATTTTTAATATTTGCATCCTACCTTTATGTAAGGTGTTTTGCACGCAAGCATATTATACAGTGTATATGTATGGGCTCTCAAATCACCTGTCAACTCATGGCAACCCCATGACTTTCATAGGCAGAGTACTTACAGGTAGTTTTGCCACTGCCTTCCTCTGAAATATAATCTACAACATCTGGTATTCCTCAGTGGACTGTTTTAATAATGTTTAACTCTATGACTGATCTTTTATCCAGATGTACTTCTATTTTTCTATATTTTACAATAAGTAAAAAATTATTTATTTTGCAATAAATAAAATATATAACATAAAAGTACCAGAACATCTGATAAAAGATCAATCAGGGAGTTAAATGTCGCTAAAATAACATAATAGCCTGAGTGCTCTGGTAATTTTCTATGTAGCATAGGGTGGTGCTTTGAGTCTTGGCCTACAACCCTGGTGAGCTGAGTTCGATTTCCCACTCAGCCACTGGATGACCTTGGGCACATCACACATTCTCAGCCCCAGAAAACCCGGTGATGGGGTCACCATAAGTCAGAAACAACTTGCAGCTACACAACAACAGTGTGTCGCTTGTAGGTCTCTTTGAAAATAGTCTGAAACCTCCAGTTGGCCTCAGATAAGGCTAACAAGACTGCAAACTGGCTGCTAATGTGTAGCCCTCAATGGGTAGGACACGAATACCGAGAGAATTGCCTCATACCATGGCTACCTACCTGAACATTTATATCCTTTCCAGAGGCCCTACTCGTGGTGCCGCCACCAAATGAACTAGCCCAGGGAAAAGGCATTTTAGTTGTGCAGGGTACTCCCTGGAGAGACCTATGTTTGTGGGTTTTTTGGCACCTGGTGGACAATTTGAGTCTATCATCCTTTTTTAAAAAACCTAATTTTAAATTTAGTGTTTTTCATTTCATCTATGTGTTTCTGACTTGTCTGATTTTATTCCTCTTTCTTTTGGGAAAAAGTACATTGCGCCACAAAACTAATTTTATCATTCTGTTTCTGCTGTATATATGCCTTCTAAAGAAGAATCTTATTGGATGGCTTTATATAATTACAATGGGCCCTCTTCATGCGTGAACTCCTCATGCATGGATTTGTGTTTGCGCAAGGCATCACATCCCTATATGTAAAATGGCAGGAACAGGCATGCGTCTGTCGCCATCATTAGGTATTATGTCGCCATCATTCGGTATTACAGGACACAAGCATTTGTGTGAAATGGAACCTCTGCATATATGGAGGGCCCACTGTATAATAAGTAAATGGATAAAAATAAAAATAAATTTAAAAATATAAGACTAGTAGAATGCTCAGTTAAATGGCTTCTAGAACAATCATGTCCTTCAGAGATGTGCAAAATAATAGGAACAAGACAGGGATGTCCTCTGTCCCCTTTGTTATTCATATTGACAATGGAGATATTAAATAACAACATAAGAGAAGATAAGAGGAGTCCAAATCAAGAATTATCAATACAAACTTAAAGCATTTGCTGATGATTTGATTCTGTTTCTTGGAGATCCTAAGAGAAGCGTACAAAATCTTATTGGAATAATACAAGAATACAGAGAATTTTCAGGATTCAAGGTGAATAAAGAAAAAACAGCTTTGTTAATGAAAAACATGACAGACAAGGAGGAGAACGAATTAGTACTTGCAACTGAATTTAATAAAGTACAAAAAGCAAAATATCTAGGTGTCTGGATAGCAAAAAGGAATAATGAGCTGTTTCAAAATAACTACGAGAAAAAATGGAAAGAGATAATTAAAGACTTGGAAAGGTGGACTTCCATGAAATTGTCTATGTTGGGGAGAATAGCGACTATTAAAATGAATGTTCTTCCAAAGATGAATTTTTTGTTTCAGAATCTCCCCATAATAACAAACAGTAAACCTTTTATACAGTGGAAAAAAGACTTGACCAAATTTATATGGCAAGGGAAAAAACCAAGAATTAAATGGAATATTATGACAGACCAGATACAACGGGGAGGAATGGGAGTACCAGATTTTCAATTATATTACGAAGCTGCGGCATTCATATGGCTAAAAGACTGGATTAACTTACAAGATACAAGAATGTTTGCACTGGAGGGAGCAGACCTGAGGATGGGATGGCATGCCTATATGTTTTATTATAAAGCAAAAATTGACAAAGATTTTTCGCATCACTATATCAGAAAATCGCTTCTGAAGATATGGAATAAATATAAGAGTAAAAACATAAGGCAGCTACCCATGTGGGTATCCCCCCAAGAAGCTTTCTTTGGAAGATGGAAGGCAGCAGAGAAATGGCTGAGATATGAGGATATATTAGAGAAAACAATGACAAATGCTTATAAGATCAAATCAAGAGAAAAATTGGAACAGGAAGGACTGCCATTAAGTTGGTTTCCGTACAGGCAGCTAAATGAGAGATTCCAGATGGACTTGAAAACCTATGGAATAGAATCCAAAGAAAGGACAGGAGTGATTAAATGGATCTTTGACAATCCACCACATCTGGTAGCCCATATATATCAAGAAATATTAACACAGGATAGACAGGAGGAGACTGTGAAATCTGCAATGATTTTGTGGGCGCAGAATATTGGGCATTCAGTTCAATTAGATGAATGGGAACAGAGCTGGAAAAGGACACAAAAATTTACAATGGCTCAGAATCTCAAAGAGAACTATTTTAAAATGTTTCATAGATGGTACGTGACACCAGACAAGTTAAAAAAGATTTACGATACAGGTACGGGAATGTGTTGGAAATGTCAGAAAGAGGTGGGAACAATATTTCATATGTGGTGGTCATGTCCCAAGGCAAAGAAATACTGGAGTGAAATACATAAAAAGATGTGTGAAATATTGAAGGTTCAGTTTGTAAAAAAACCAGAATTTTATTTGTTAAACATGACAAATGTTCTTGAGAATACTAATATTAAGAGGCATTGGAGATTAATATTGTACATGATAACGACAGCGCAAACTGAATATGCCAAATTGTGGAAGTCTCAGCAAATACCCACAATTGAACAATGGTGGGGGGCATTTATTGAGAATAGAAATGCAGATATTGTTTCACAAAGATTAAAGGGGAAATCGGACGATCAGATAAAAGCAGAATGGCAAATTGTAATGGGTAATTGCTGGGAACTGCCAAGTGAAAATGTCTGAATTATGGTAAATTAAAGAGGAATAACTGTAACATAACAGGAGTTGATGAGAGAAATGCAAGATCAAACACGTAAGATGAACATGGAATTGTGAGGCATAATTTTTTATATGTGAGTAGATATCTAGAAAATGAAAACTAGATCAGAGTGGAAGAACAAAAACATTACATGTAAAAGTACAATTTGAGATGATTTTTTTTATTTGTGAAACTTAATAAAATTATTAAAAAAAGAGAGAGATGTGCAAAATAATATGGTGTCGGGGCCTGACAAAACAGCTATTGTGAAGGTATTTCACATAGTGCGTGCCACAACTGAGCAGACCTAGCTCTTAGTAGCTGTCCACCATGTCTCATTTGGCAATGGTATCTGAAGCTCCACGTTGAACTGACCATGTGGAGAGGAATATATACAAGAGGATGGTCCTTCAGGTTTCAAGGAAGTGACACTGTCTTAAATTTGCATATGGTAATATAATAACTATATGATCTTTTTCTTTTTGTCTCTTGTTTCCTCTCCTAGGTGCTTACAACAATGCGGGTCTTGTTCCACTGGCAAATGTCGTTGCCCCTGGCTTGCCAGCTCCACCACCATATACCTCTAGTCATGTAGGAACAGGTAAAGCAGGTATCCTCAGAAAACTGAGTCTGTCTTGGTTACCCTCCAGCATAATCGAGAGATGGGAGAAGCTGTGCAGATGGCTGGGACAGCAAGCCTGCTGTAGGGTTAGGCAAACCAATGCAAGGATCTTCATCCTGCTCCCCAGTGTGGGATTCAGTACCCTCAACTATTTTTGTGCTTCTTGAGATTCTCTGTAAAAAGAAATGTATGCAAGAATTTTCAAATTTGGGAGATTTATGGTGTGTTCTGGAGTAATAAAGTATGCACAAAATAAGGTACCCATTTAAAAATGGAACTAAAAATGCACACAATTAATAAATCTGCACACAAAAAAAGTTTAAGTTGGGTATAAATTTCTCCAACCTCCCCCCCACAAAATCTTGTAATATGGTGGGAAACAAGAATTGAAAGAAAACTCAAGAGGGGTTGGGGAAAGCACAATGAAATTGAGATTGAGAGATCTTCACCTCCCCATCTCCAGCTACTCTAGCTCCTGAGAGGAGGGAAGTGAGTCCATAGTGTATCATGCTTTCCTTGCCAAATAGGTTCACAACTGCTGAGGCAGTAAAATGAGAAGAGGGGCCACAATTGAGAAGTGAGAGGAAGTGAAGCAAGAGACTTCTTCAGAGCATTAACAAAGGGAAAGCTTGAGCTGTGAGGTTTGGCTTTTATAACCAACTAGCGTATATACCCAGTGTTACCCAGGATTTTATTTTCTCATAGGTAATATTTGTTAGAAAGATTTGAGATCCTATGTCTCTAATTCCCCAAACTGTCTTGCCCAGTACCTGTAACTTTTCCCCATATTCCCCAATCCAATCTGTCTTCAGAGTTATTAACATACAGAGGTTGGGTTCCTGAGGTAAATACATTGCCCTCTTCGTTGCTGCTAGGCCTCATCTCCCTAGCAACCGGCCTGCGCTCTCTGGCAGAGAATTCTAAAGGCCCCTCCCTAAAGTGCAAACCCCAGAATTCCATAGAATCTTCTTAGACAGCCAATCATATGAGATCTTCACCTGACACAGCCAATCATATGAAGTCTTCACCTGCCTGACACAGACAAACAAACATTTTTTTTTGTATTAGATGATCATAGCAGTAATTGGACCCATCTGTTTCTGTAGCAGAAGGAAGCTGCTGTTCTTGAGGATCCTGCTGGGATTGTCCTTCATCCCTAATACTAGGGAACCTAGTCTCCCCAGAGGAATGAAGGCAGTGATGCGATTTACACTTATTTTAACATAAACAGTGTACAGTTGGTGTTAGTTTTAAAGTGTTGTCCTCATCAGTAGTCTCAGTCAATATTCTCGCCTCCTTGCTAATTAATTATGTCCTTTATGTAGAAAACGAAGAAGTTTCCAATCAGACAAAATCTTCCCAAAGCCAAGGTAAGCTGTCCATTTGTAGAGGGAAGCTATGCAATATAAAATACACGCTTCCAAGGGAAATATATATTACTTATTTTGTTGAACAATGCTTTATTTAATTTTTTTTTAAAAGAATCCATGTGGATTTTAATAGCGAGAAGTAAACACCAACATGTTTTTTACCAGTTGTGTTGAATTTTTCTGTTGCTGGCTCTCAACCACTGTTGCTGTTAGGTGCCTTCAGGTTGTTTCGAACTTATGGGAACCCTAAGACAAACCTATCACAAGGTTCTCTTGGCAGGATTTGTTCAGAGGAGTTTGCCTTTGCCTTCCTGTGAGGCTCAGAGAATGTGACTTGCCAAAGGTCACCCGGTGGATTTCCGTGGCTGAATGGGATTCAAACCCTGGTTTCCAGAGTTGGACACTCAAACCATTACATCACACTACTGAGTGTTAAAATATGAAGTGCTGAAGTCATTATAGGAAGCCAAAAAGAGAGGAAAAACTCCATCAACCTACCATTTCTCTTAGCCTCAGGTGCTGGTCAATAAAAATTTAGTTTGTGAACAGTTTTCCTGGCTGTTCTCTGGGCTTGTCCCAGATGATCATTCAGTAATATGTCATTAAAAGCCTCTCATCTTTGGACTGATAAATAAATGCGAGGGAGTGCAGCAAACCAAAGTATAAATGGCAGTCTTTATGAACAAATGTAGGTTCTACTGATACATGGAGACCAATGTAAATTCTAAATCAGTATTGAGGAGTAGTTACAGGTACAATATGCCTTTTATGTCTTTCTTTAGTGAAGGAAGTAATAAGACTGTAGCCGTGTTCCCTTAACAGTTAATATTATTGAGGTGTAAAGATGCCTGTCATGCTTCACTCCACAGGTTGAAAGTGTTTAGTGCAAGAGATCAGAAACTGTTTTTCCTGTCATCAATAACCTGCTGAATTTCCTATTGTACTTAAAGCAGATGGGAGTTGCAACTCTTTGCTGTTTCCTCCATGAAATTTGTACTGAAATCTCATTTCACTTACAATCCTATGCACACCTTTTTGAGAATAAACTCTATTTAACTCAGATAGACTTGATTCTGAGGAAATATGCATAGAATTGTACCATTAAGCTTGTTTAATTTCAGTTTAGCAAATAAATCCAGTGTAAGCAAAGAAGATATGATACCATACAGGATCATATAAATACATTTTCATGGCTCCACTTTGAGAAATATAAACTGTTCCTATGTCTCCTTTGTTGCTCTCATGGTCCTTCTGCTGTGGTAGAAACCTCCTGTCTCGTCATGAGCTTTTGAGCACTGCTATTTGCATTCTGTTGTAGGAGTGAATGATAACCTTTCACCATATGACAGAATTGTTTGCACAGTGGGCGAAGGTGTTTTGGGGGGAAATAATAATAGATGAGGACAGAAGTGTTCTATAGCACCAAAACATTGAACTGTATTGTAAGGCTTCCTTCTGCCAGAGGAGTCAATGTGTTGTTTTCTGTGGCAGGAGGATAAACCACTAAACCATAATTGTGATGGGGCCAAACCTCTCCGTCTCCAAGTCAGCCCATGAGCAAGAACGGTGTACCTCTCCCAGAGACAGTGGGTTCTCTGAATATTTAGGACTTGAGCTTGAAAAAATTGCTCTTTTGAACTACAGCTCCCAGAATCTCCACAAAAAAGTAGCATTTCCAAGCTCTCTGCTCTTTTTCCTCTTTGTCTAGCCCTGCAATGCAAGGAATTTTCCTACTTGGACTTCTAAATAATTGAACCTCAAGTAATTTAAAACATTTTTGACAGTTCACAGGAAATTTAATAGCACTGGTTACAACCATGGCTCCAATTGCTTAATAGGACTGCTATAAGGAGAGAGAAGTTGCTTGTTTTTTCTCCCTGTTTAGCAGAACTAGTCAGTGGTATGTTCTGTTACTTAGTTGCTTAACACCTTAACCACAACATCTCTGCCAAGATCTAATGGCCAACACCCTACCTTTACACTGCCTCCCCCAGGTATCCTGAATTAGTGTTTGTTTTCTCACTCCTTTCAAAATTGTAAACACTCTGCACTTTGCTGAGATGTTGTGAATATAGCAAGCAATGTTAGGATATGAAACAAGTAACCTAAGTGTCTTAAGGATTCTATCTCCAATGGCATGTGTGGAATTTGATAAATGGAATTATATTTGTGCATTTCCCTTTTATTAAAAAAAGCATTTGTGAACTTTGTACAAAGGGAAACATAATGCATCAGATACTTTCAGATCAAGTTTATTACCATTCTCTCTGAAAAATGTGCTGACTTGCAAAGTGATTGGTAATTACTACTGGCTCAGTACAGCTATAATGTTAGCTTCCCTACTAACAATTTATCAAATCAAAAGCCACCATTAGCAATGGTTGTCCTTTTACCATGGCCCTGCCCTTTTCTCTCCCTAAATTTAAAGAAAGTTAAATTGTCCACAGTTATAATTAACCTGAACCCCCTCATCCCATAATGTGATGCCCATTTTTAGTTCCGCATAGTCAAGAAACTGCTCAGCCACACATTGGGAGAGTACATTGTTCTAAGGAAATGAAGAGTTGCAATGAGAGAACATGGATTTCGGAGAATACCTGCCAGTATTTTAACCATAGACAACATAGAGTCAATATTATATCCTATCCTAGACTGAATCCAGACAAATACCAGTGGAAGGGGAGGCATAGAAAATGACTTCAAAAGCCACCCAAACTGCATCCTCTCCAAAACACACCACTGAGGTTGACAGAACCCTGTTGAATGGTGTGGGCTAAAGTGGGAGAAGGGTGAAATTTGGGCAGAGGCATCTTCAATGAGAAGGGCTCCTGCATTTGGAAGACACTTTGGCCTTATTTTCAGCCTTCTTTCTCATCCTCTCCTTAAAGAGCAGGGTCCATTCAGCAGGGTCTCTCTTATCTCAGGAGAAGCTTTTAATGGCACAGTTGGGAGAGGCAGTTCCAGAAAAGGCCCCTTCTTGTCACCAATATTTCTCTGGATCCAAGCCTAAGATAACTAAACCAAGACTGTTTATACGCTGTACCTGAAAAGAAACTAACCCATTAATGCGCTCATGTTGCATAGACTCTGACTTACCTACACTATTTTAAAACTTGCTAGGACTGTAGAAAAGGAGAGAGCAAAGTGTGTTTCCAGGGCCCCTAGAGGCTCAAAATATTTTAAAAAATATTAGTGCCCCCAGATGCCCTTTAAGGGGTCTGGGTACCTTAAAAAAAAAAGCAGGAAATGTCTTCCAGGTCAGAGAGAAAAAAGGGTGTTTTCTCCTGGGCTTAAAATAGTGGCCTAGCAGAGGGATGTAGCATAGATGCACCCCATGCTCCCTAGAGGTCAGTTGGGGCCCAAAAGATGGAGGGGGGGTTGTTTTTGCGGGGAAGTACAGCTTCCAAGGACTCTGAGAGGTCAATGCAGCCGCCTAGCCTCTGATAGTTGTCGACTGCTGTTGTAGATACATTGGTATTCATAAGAGAAAAACAACCCAGGGTATAGGAACCAAACAGTCACTTCCTTAAACATAGAAGCCCGTGATAGGTAAAAAATTATGTTCAAAAATAAGGCTAGAAATATTTCTAAACACAAAGTTGAGGTGCCGTGATATCCAAATTTTCTTCCTTGATATCAAGGAGATTAAGAGGCTTATAAATAATTTTACCCATAAACTAAGTTAATGCAAAAGGACAGGGTTTATTTTCAGAATTAGTGCTGGATTCCTAGACTTTTGGGATTACTTGTAAATGGTATCAGACTGTCCCATAACTGCAGATTGCACAGTCTGTCAAATTCTTACTGTACTGATACACAAGACTGAACTAGGTATTAATGCTTGGTACAGCAGCACAAGTCCTGTATCTGTAAAGGTTATGTGGACATCAGATTCCAAAATTATCATATAGCTGGATATCAGCAAGCGCGGAATATATGAGTGAAACTATTATTGATTGAATTCTGGTTGTCCTACAGTTTGAATTGATCTAATGAGAGCAACCAAACCAGTGGCTATATTTCATTTTGCATATCATTTTACTTTATGCAAGTTGTGACAACATCTTTTGTTTTGCTCTTGTGCCCCTTAGTTGCTGTGTAAACCGTTTTAGAATGCATTCATGTTGAATACAAGCATTTCTGCTGATTTCCAAGAATTCTTACTGGTTTTGTTTCTTTCCAGCTTTTGCTACACAATCGAATCATCTCTTTATACCTCATGGTTCTAACCCTGCAGCTTCTCCAGCCCCAACCCCGTCATCTGTTAAGGCAATAAGCCAGCCATCAGCACTTCCATCTCCAACCACGCCAGGGATAAGCATGTCCACGCCTGCCCTCCCTGGTTTCCCAGGGCAGGTTATCTCATCTGTCCATTCACCTCAGCCATTGACTCCAACTCCTTCTGTTATCAAATCCCACTCGCTGCCTGGCGTTCCTGCCACATCTGCTCATTGTGCCACCCCCACTCCCCTTCCTGCAACTTTCTCTGGGCTGACCTCCATGCTTTCTGCTGCAGCAGCTCCGCAAGGGCTGTCCACACCATGTGCCAACCCTGCACCTAACGAAGGTTTTGTGTCTGCCTCTGCACCATTCGCTAGCCTGCCTTTTTCTGCATCATCTGTTGCTTCCTCAGCTAATAACTCCAGTTCATTGTCATCTGCTTTCGCTGGCCTGCCTTTGTCCCTGACACCCACTCCTCAAGGAATAGCTAGTCCCCTACCTTCTGCCATTGTCGGTTCTCCTGCCACTAGCCTGTCCTGCCCACTTAACTTACCTAACCCACTACTATCAGTCTTAAAAGGGTTTTTGTCAGTCAATGATGGCTCCATTATGAATTCAACTGCTCTGCCTTCTGCTGTGACGGCTGAGCTTGCTTCTTTACCTGGTCTTGCTAGCCAGAATTCTGAAGCTGCCTCTTCACTGAGTAACAAATGTTACACTCCAGCTACTACCTCTGCCCTTCAACATCCTCCCGCTCCAGGACTGTCCATTTTCCCAGGGCTCCCATCTCAACCTGGAGGAAGCAGTAGTGCAACCCCTCCTGCTTTACCAACACAGTCCCCTTTAAATACGTTGGCATCTTCCATCATGCCAGTCAACTGTGCCTCCTCAGTGGCTCTTCCCCATTGTCCAAGTCCTGCTAATCATGAACAGCAGGTCCCATCCACCTCAGCTGCCACAGCCATTCCAGCTCTGGTGAAAACTGAACCCACAAGCCCTACTCTTTCCAGTTTCAAAGGCCCTGCACACTCTGCTGGGCCTTCTCATAGCACTTCAGGCTTGTCCGTTCTTGGCCACGCGTATACCTCAACTACTTCCCTGCCAGGCAGTTTACCTAGTTCCCTCAATCCAGCGCTGTCTAGCCTCTCTTCCTTGAATGTTCCTCTCAACAGCACCCCTTCCATTGCCCCACATGGCTCTTCTGCTCCGATAGCTCCAGTATATAATGCACTTCCTCCTTTCACTTCCCTGACCAGCAGTTTTGCTTTCCCTGGCAATCCAGCACTTACGCCAACAGGATCTCTGTTGTCCATTCCACCTGCGACGACGTCAGCCATTTCTGCACCTCATGTAAGCTCTGCAACCACTGTTCTCCCAACACTCATTGCTTCAGCAGCTGCTGCAGCTCCGCCATTTTCCCTTAACTTGTGCAGCGCTGTCCCTTCCCTGTTTTCTGTTCCTCAAGTCCCTCTAGGATCATGCAGCTCATCCTTCCCTCCTTTCCCTGTCTCTAACACTCCCTCTGTCACTCCTGCTCTCCCTTCTTTCCCTGGGCTCCAGGCATCTTCTACAGTAGCAGCAGTCGCACCGCTGCCGGCAGCTGCCACAGCCCCATCTCCAGCTCCAGTGCTGCCAGGGTTTGCCTCGGCCTTTAGCTCAAACTTCAACTCTGCACTTGTTGCACAGGCTGGGTATGTTGTTTGTGCCAAGAATAAAAGACAGTCTCTTTGGCAAATTTTTGATTAACTTTATGTTGTGAAATCTAAACTTAATTATGAAGTAAGGATAATTCATTTTTATATTCAGTTTCTTAGTTCACTTGTTGAAATCTAAATTTCTGTATATAGGCAGAGAACTCTTTTACTGCCTTGAATTTTCTTTAAATTTACCTTGCTAGGTCATAAAGTAGTGAAGTCCTTCTTAGCTGAAGATGTTTGGCTCTTGGGCTATATTATGATCTTTTGAAAGACGTCGTACAATGGGAACTAATGAGAAGGGTTTGGGGATGTGTCGAATACACTTCTGTTGTCTGAAACAGTGGTCCTCAGCCTCTGGCAAGATGTTTTGGACTTCTGTTCCCATAATCCCTGATCATTTGTTGTGCTGGCTGGGGCTTCTGGGAAGTGACATCCAAAACACTTAAAGGCCAAAGGCTAAGAGCCACTAAATTGGAGTAATTAGTCTTCACGTGTCAAACACAAGCAAGAGCTTCCACAGCAAAATTCTTCTTGTTCTAGCAATAGCTGATTTTTTTCAGTAATTGAGGACAGAAAAACACACAGGCATCTGTAATCTTTAAGGCCATAGTTTAGATTTCAGTAAGTACAGTGTTCCTTGGAATTTTGTACATTAAATTGTTGGTTGCAGTGTCTGATGAAACTGAACACTTTTTACATCTGTTTATTTTAGCCTGACTTCTGGGCTCCAGGCCCCTGGTAATACAGTATTCCCAGGACTCCTCTCTCTTCCTGGCATCCCTGGACTTGCCCAAAGTGCTACACAGTCGTCCTTACAAGAACTGCAGCACAGTGCAGCTGCCCAGTCAGCATTACTACAGGTAAATATGGTATCTGGAATAGGTAGTCATCTTATGAACTGGTAATGAAGGACAGGGAAGCTACTCAGACTCCACACTAAAAGTTCCAATTTCTGCATTGGGGTTTATTACAAATACATGTAATTTGATTACATCTATAAGAAAATACACACAGATATACGTAGGAGCATGATTTATTCTAGTTATTTCAGAGTTTACTGCTAAAATCTAGGTACTTCACTACTTCCGTTGAAAGTCGTATCTTTCTGTCAGTAAGACATCACTATTGAAATGTTCCTGTGTTGTTTGTTCTTATCTGTCAAGTTTCTGTGATAGTTAAGGTAACAGATTTGGAACAAAGTTTGAGATTGTGCAAATACTGAGAATTAAAAATGTTCATACTATACTCTTTTTTTTAGGTATGGGACAAAACTTTTCTAGGAGCAAAATGTGGGCTGCCTTGCTGCCAAATTAGGATTTTTGGGGAGCAACACCTCAGCTTGCAACCTTCTTTTTTAATTCCTTTGTTTGTTTCATTAAAGGCACATTCTGCTTCTGCTCTGGAGAACTACACATCACAGCCTGACAGTTTTACCACATATCCCACAGCACCAGGAACACCCGGAACACCCTTTTCATTGCAAGCAAGTCTTCCCCAGAGTGGATGGCAATAAACAACATCCATTTCACCCACAAGGAGAGACCTTTTCTTGAAGACTGCTGTGGTAGTTTGGCAAATCCACTGATGATGCTTCCATTGAAGGTTTTGGCAAAATCTATTCACTTCAGTGTATAGCAGTAAAAAGGAAGAGAAGAGAGAGTCCAAGTAACTATCTCTGGCAGACACCAAAATCCTGGATTTTTAGAGAAAACAAAAAAAACCTTTTAATCAATACCCTGATGAAGCACTGAGTGTCATTCATTCATTCATTCCTTTTTTACATAGGAGTCAAGGGTATTTGTATCTTTATGGGATCTTTTAAAATACAACCATTAGGTCAGTTTTTTAAAAGTCAGTTTTTGCTGGGTCATCAATGTCCTAACACATAATTCAGGATTTGAACTTTCCAGTATGTGTATTATATATGTATTTGATAAAAACAGTAGATACAGAGTAGGATTCCCAGACTATTTATTTCTTCTTTACCCAGGCTGAGAAATCACACTGTCCAAAGCATCTTGCCTGGACATATAGGATCAACTCTAGTCTCGCTCTTCCCATCTCTTGTTTCTCACTGCCTTTCCTGTCAGTGTTCACCCACCTATTTGTCACTGAAAATAATATTTATCACTTTGTTCCTATTTACACCTACCTCCTTCAGTGTTCCTTTATTTTTTCTAGGGTGTCAAGAAACCTGCTGTAGAGATGTACTGTTTGTTTTTTTAAATTTTGTACAAATTTAGATTGAATGCACAATTTCTTTAGGTCATTACAAGCTGCATCTTACAGATCATGGTTTGTATTCTATCATTAATTTTGTCTTATTCTTAAAAATGTTGGTAGCATCACATTATGATATCAGTGACATCAGAAGCTACCTAACATGTCAAAAACATGCTGATTTGTATGAATCAAGCAGAGCTAACGCAAAGCTGTTTTGTAGTCAAGAAAGAATGAATTCTGTGGTTAAGCTCTGAAAATGCAATTGTAATTCCTGGGTAGACCTGCACACAGTTCAAGCTGCATTTTTGGTTCCTTGCCCCCCCTCCAGACAACTTTAGGCTACAGATGCCAATATAATAAAAGGATTTTAAAACCAGTTTCTCACTCTAGTTAGGAATTATGCAATGCAAAATATGGTCTTGCTGTGTTAATGAAGTGCTCTATACTGTTTAGTATATTTACTGTCAGGTAGAAGAAAACTCTAGTATTATCTCTCTTTAAGAAAGTCTTGTCCTAGATCTACAGTAGAGAGATGATACTTGATTTTGTGTTTTTAATGTGAACTCTTATTTTATTGCCGTGCATAGCTTAACATTTCTCCATAAAGATGAAAGTCTGCTGGATACTATTACTAATGTAGAGGCTTTCCAGAACTGAACAGGCATGAAGAACACTAATGTGTATATATCTGTATTTTTATAAAGTTTTTAAAATAAGATGTGTAGCAGTGGCACACATGTTTCTTAATTAGACCTGAATAAACAATTATTTACAAAATGTCTGTGTTACACAACACACCCATGTGTAGTGAAATGATTTAAGTTTGAGGCAAGAGGTCCTTCATAAAATACTGAAATTCAGTGGCTGCCTGCAGTGCTCCTGGCCATCAGGTAGTTTCTAAATATTCCAGAGAGGTAAGTTCTGAAGGAAAACTTAACTAAATCATTCTGTGCTAAGTGGATCAACTAGAACTCAGATTTTCACTTAAGATAGACTTAAGTGTTTCAGAGTATGAAATATTCTTCATATGAAAAAGATGTACAGATCTTCCATCCAGCATTTTCTACTCATTTCACTTTTTGGCTGGAGTCAACTGCTTTTTGCAGAATATTCTGTTTTAAGAAAGGTAAAAAGTATTTGTCCTTCAGATCCTGATTATTAGCAAGCTGTTCTAAACTACATGGGAGAATTTTTTCTGCTTTAAAAACCATTATTGTCTCTTGGATGTTGCAGAAGAATTGCCTAACACCAGTGAAATCTGAAAATGGGGTGTGTCTACACCTGCCCTTCTGTACTGAGAACTTGAAAGTATAATCTAGATCAGAGGTGGGCAGTTTTTGCTTGTTTGGGGCCCATTTTTCCAACTGGCTAATGAAGGGATGTGGCTGAAAGAGGAGTGGAGTTTAGTATAATTTTTGAATAGATAACATTGACAAACATAAATCAGGACAAAATATGTTTAAATTGATAATATTTAATTATAAACAAGAAAGATAATAAATTTTGGTATTAAATAAAATCCCACAGAATTATTTTTGAAAGGCAGCGTTGAGAGCATCCTCATTACTAGAAAAATATGAAAATAGACATCTGTTCTCACATGTTTGGAAATTTTCAGTAGAGTGATGTACTTTATAAGGCACTATTCCAGCAAAACTAGCAGAGTCACCAGAAGAGAATTGTTGGCCATTCTGTTCTCAAGACGCCACCGTTTTCTAAAGTGAAAATATTACAATGTTGAGAATTGGAATTATTGTTATGGTCCCTACATCATCTAACTGGCAATCCTGCTTCCTAACCCGTTGTTCCTATAGACTGCTGTGCTTTGCAGCGGCGGGGGCAGGGGGTGAAGGTGCAGCGGTCATGTTCCAAACCCTGCAGTGTGTGATGCCTGGGCCTCAAGCTCTGATGTGGAAATGTTCTAAACAATGTCTATATGCCCATCATACAGGAAGATATATGCATAATTTAAGGTGCACTGTTAAAAAAAATCTAAGCAGACATACAGTATGTAAAACCAAAGGCTGGGGACACCTTGAAGGCTAATAGATATTATTTAGCATAAGTTTTTGCATAAAGCTAGCTCTACAGAAGTGCTGTCAAAGAAAGAGAAGTTTGCGAAGGCTTGTTTGAAAGCCTGTACTATAGAGACCAAGTGTAATCCATTTGGAAGAAAATTCTGATAGCTGTAGGGCCACCATGGAAAAGATGCTGCTGCTTATGCTGTGCAGGCTAATTGATCCCGGAGTTAACAGTAGGTATGGAAACCGTGTCTGATCGATCTAGGTAGGACTGTGCGTGGCGCACCAACCTTAGTAAAAGGAGCGTGTGGCCATTGATGTTACCCCTGCCTCCTAACAGTGGTGAACCTAAAGAAAAGCTACAAACCCAGATATTGGGGAGGTAGGGTACTATCAAGGGTCATTTCTCCACTAGATTGTTACAGTGCTATTATTCCACTTTCAACATCCTAGGGAATCCTGGGTTTGCAGTTTAGGGAAGGGCCTACTGTTAACCCCAGGATCAAGTAGCCTGGCCAGCATAAGCAGCAGCATCTTCTCCATGGTGCCCCTACAGTTAACAGCATTGGAATAAATAGCACTGTAACAGTCTCGTGTGGAAATGGCCAAGGTAAAAACGAAATCAGGGAAAGGGAACGAATCTAGCAGCACTTTAAGCCTAGCTTGCTAACTTTAGCAGAGACTTTTGTGGATTTCAGTCCACAAGACGTATGAAAGTGGATGCTAAATAAGTCTTAAAGGTGGTACTAAATAACTTCTCCCTCGTTTTCCTTTTTGCATGTTTGCATGTGTGTGTGTAAAATTTATGGAGTTTGCCCCTGCGGTGTAGAGGAAAAAGCTTATTACCGAACGAAAATATAGATACGATAAAATGCCTCATATTTAATTCCTTCAGAGTCTGTCTTTAAATGAACCAAGTCCTCCAGGTTGTGGGCGGGATAAATGCTGGCGAGGCCACCGAGCCGCGTGCGCCCTGCCCGCACCGTTCCCAGCCGGAGAGCGCGACGCATTTTCATACTTCGTGCCTCGACGCGCACTCACGTGCGCGTGCGCACTCGGTTCGCCTCCCGGGTGAGCCGCGGATGCCGCCATGAGCTGCAGACTTCGGAGAGGCCTGCGAGGAAGAGCCGCAGTAGCAGCAGTAGCGACCGGGGAGGCTGCGGGGGTGCCGGCGGGGCAGACATGGAACCAGCGGTAGAGGAATTGATGCCTCGGCTCCTGCCCGTAGAGGACTGCGACCTCACGGAAGATTTCGACCCCACTGTGCCCCCCAGGACGCCCCAAGAGTACTTGAAGCGGGTCCAGTAAGTGGGCTGCTCAGTAGGTGGAGGCGGGGGGGGGCAAAAGAAGTCTTCGGGGTCGGGAATAGGCTGTCTGACCGCCCCGGCGAGTCGAGGATGGAGGCCCCGTTGAAGACTATCCTGTCGTTTTCCTCATAGTGTGATATAAGCTTGGCCATTTTTGCACTAGACCGTTATAGCGCTATTATTCCACTTTCAACATCCTACGGAATCCTGGGGTTTGCAGTTTAGGGAGGGGCGGCCCGTTCCTAAACTGCAACCCCCAGGATTCCATAGGATGTTGAAAATGGAATAATAGCGCTATAACGATCCAGTGAGGGAATGGCCCTTGTCCCCCCCATCACTCAGCGGCCGCAAGTGGACGGTGGGTTTGCCAGAATAAAAGGTGGACAAGGCTCGTCTACCTTTCACGGTTATGTAGAAGAGGGAGTTTTAGCATTTCTTGCTCGTTACCAGGTTGCGTGAGAAACACTCCCTGCTGAAACACTCTCTTTGCCGCAACAATGAAAAGTACAGGAGTCTTCCTCAGTGTGCAGTCTGGCAACCCTTGCTACCTGCCCCCAGGTCGGTTTCCGACGACCCTGTGAATGAGAAACCTCCATGTCACGCTGTTGGCAGCGCCGCTCAGGTCTTGCAAACTCTGGGGCATAGTTTGTCCATGATTGAGTCAAT
The DNA here is from genome assembly GCA_030412105.1 of Cyclura pinguis. NCBI lineage: Eukaryota > Metazoa > Chordata > Lepidosauria > Squamata > Iguanidae > Cyclura > Cyclura pinguis. The sequence goes on from CM059599.1 coordinate 346,238,835, forward strand.
CCGCCTCTGTCCTGTTTTATGCGTGGTGCGCCTGCAGGACTTTTCTTTCGTCTCTGGGTATGTCAACGTTGGGCTTGGCAACCCTAGTGGGCAGAAATTGGAGATTATTTTTTTGAACTGTAAACACTCAGAATCCTCAACTGAAGATCCTGCTTGGCTGGGAGTCTCTGGGTCTTCTTCAAAAAAGGAACATTTCTAAGATCTGAGAATGGAGATTGTGTCTTCTAGCAGTCAGAGAGAGAACATTTCTCCTGCTGAGTTGTTTAGTTTGGTTCTACCAGAATCTGACACTTTTAAGGAATTTCCTGATTCTGATATTCTAATAATGTGTATTAGGCTTTTTTTATATATGTGTGTGTATGTGTTCCCATCTTACCAAGCAACAGTTGATTAGAAACAAAACGATCAAAAGATACATGGTTCCTTAAGGATAAACGAATTAGATTTTGCAGAAACTTTTACGAAATACAGCAACCCTCTTCGTCAGATGTGCTTGTAATCCACTAAAGTTTATACCAGATAAATTGTGTTAATCTTTAAGGTGCAGTGGGATTTTGTTGTTTTTCCTCAACAGATTGATACTCCTATCCTTCCACTCCCATGAAAATGGGACATAGTTCTGAACATAACTGGTGGCACTGCGCCTTTTGCAATGGTCCTTCTGGGATCTTTGCTGGCTTTATTTTTTAATCTGTTGGCAGTATTTGTTATCTTCTACCCTCATCCTAAAATAAGATAGAGACAAGGCAAGGCTGAATGTGCTGATATCATGGATAAATCAGGATGCAAAGGCAATCTTTTCTGCATTCTATCGTGTATAAAAATTCAATTTAAAATCAAAATCAATGGCAAGATTTGAATCAGTCAGCTAATCATATGATCCATGGATAGGTAGTTGATCAGGATCAGATCTCGAGGTTTTGGGGTTTTTTTCAAAAAATCAGCAAATATTTTTTATTCCTAATTGTCTGAAAAGTAGCAATCATTATTTCCCTGTCCCTGAATTGGTTTGCTGGAAAGGAAACCTGGAAAGATGGACAGACAGGAGTAGAATTTGTGTGAAATTACTTGTGATTATTTGTATGGTACTGTTTTAAAAATTCCCATTCTTTAATTCTTTAAAAATTTGTAACATTTTTTCCCACATAACTGTTCTGCTTGTCACTTTAGTTGGGGGATCTTAGGATTCTAACAAAAAGCAATGCTTGAAGTTCCACCTGGCCTGAAAACTATACATACCAAGAGGTGTGCAGTCTTGTTATTTAAACAGTGAGAAATGAAGATGAAGGCCACCAAAAATATATCAATTAAGAGAAAAGAGAAACAAAAAGATTTTTAAGGAATGTTGTTTATTTTTAAATCCTTTGATTCAGGAATTTAAAAATATTTATTTTCAAGGACAGAGAAATATGAAGAGCCCAAATTTAAGGAGTAGGTTGATCTAAACAACTAGAAATAAAAACTTTTAAAAAAAAGTAGCTTGGCACACAAATATGTAAATGTATGAGGTGACACTTTTCTTGATATGGAAAGTGGTATGAGAAAAGCTACACATGATTGATTTTTCACTGGTGAGTCTTTGTTAAAGTCTATGAGGTCAGAGGGAAGTTAGTGTATTGAATGTATGTTAGAGCACTTCTGCCGATATGCAATAATGTAGTCTTTATTTCAAATGGTCCACTGTAGGTTTCAATCCACATTTTTTTGTCCAGTCTCTTTCTCTAAAATATTATTCCAAGCTATTTTCAATTTTATGAGTTCTCTGTGAGTACCTATCAAAGTAGCTGTGGGAAAAGGGTGGTCAAGATTGTGGTACTGTTCATAAGTAGTGATGGGAGGCGATAATTTCATTTTGAAGACATTTTCAAATGCAGTAAAATAAGAGCAGTTCGTGCATAATAGCTGTGCTAGACTCTTCTAAAAATCAGAATGTGTTTCAAATTTCAGGCATTCATCCTTCTTTTGCAGGATTGAAGCTGCAAACTGTCCTGATGTTGTTGTGGCCCAAATAGACCCCAAGAAGTTAAAAAAGAAGCAGACAGTGAACATTTCAGTAAGTTGTTTTTAAAAGAAAGGTGTTCATAAGTTTCTCCTTGGATTTATGAAAGAATTAAAAATTAATTAGGATAATTCATTAGTGAGAAACTTTTGTCTGATTGTGTTCTTATTAATTTTTAAGATTTGACAAATGATATTGCAGTTTCAAGCTCTGTTGACCTGTGGTTTCTTTAAAAAGAAAACTTTGAAGAACTACAAATATACCTTGCACAATTTGTGCAAACTAAGCCAGACTTGCAGAATCAAATTTGGAACTGCAATGGCAGTGCTTAATTTTAAAATTGCACACCACTGAATTCTTAAAATAGTCATAACCTTTGTTTTCTCAGCTTTCAGGATGCCAACCTGCCCCAGTAGGGTATTCTCCAACACTGAAATGGCAGCAACAACAAGTGGCTCACTTTTCTGCCATTCGTCAGGTAAATAATGAATGTGCATAAAATACCTATGATTTTATACAGTAGGACTGGAAAGAGTATGGCTTACAGCTAATATTTGTCTCCAGCCCCTTTTTTCATGGGTTCCATAGTACCCCAACCCTTCCAAGTCTTTGTACTGCCCCCAAATGAAAAAAATAAAGCAAAAAACAGCACTATGGAAGCTTCAGAGGCCTGTGGGCTGGCCTGTATTGCCCCTCTGACCACTCCAAAGGTGGAGAAAAAGCAATATACAAGCACATTGTCCCCTCAGGAAATACAAACCAAAAGTGACTTATAGTACTTCTGAATTGCATTTTCATCTAATTTTCAGCTGAAAATGCAGTGGAGCATTTTTCCTTTGGGATAAAAATTGCAAGTCTTGGATTTGTCCAGTGCATTATGTGATGTTTTATGTCACACATTCTTACACTTACTATGACTTTGGAGCCCCCGATCTCATAGTACACATTTAAAAATTCATTTTTACTATTATCACAGTTTTCTGTCAGAATACTCAGAACCTTGTATCTGGAAATTTGACTTTCAATATAAGGCATGTTGGGTATACAAATTACCCAAGGCTTAAAAAGGAGTAGGGGTGTCATACTCTGGTGTTCACCTGTGTAACATCCTGAGAAAACTTCAGCTAGGAGGAAGCAATAAATCTTGCCTAATCTTCATCTGGCTTTTTCCTTTTTCAGGTTTTGTGGCAGTACTTCAGATAACAGGAAAAATGGGGCTGCCACAAGTTCAAAAGCAATTCAGTTGCCTACACTTAGTGTTACTAACATAAAGGAAACCTGTTTTTATGGACAGGCATTAATTGACACATGGGCATTCTTTTGCAATTGCATCTCATGGAAAGATGGTACCAGTTCATCTTGTGTATTAACTATACTCTTCAGCTAAAATGAAAGTCATAAATCACTTGGAACAGATGAACATACTACATAAATTTTTCAGCTTTTTGAAGTCTTGACATGAGTTGTTAATGATCTTTGTTGGTGCTTAAGTACACAAGTTTACTCTGTTGTCCCTTATCCTTATAGCATTTTGACTGATAGGCCAAGACCTAAGCAGGATGGGAGTGATGCCCCCTGCAGCTTTGGAAATCCTTTGAATCAGTGTTAGAGTGTCTGTCTTTGGACTGATGAGAGTCCCTGAGCTCTGGGTTGCTGTTCCCTTGAAAGTTTCCAGGACAGAAAGAAACATCTTTAGCCAATGGGCACAAATATGCTGCTGGTCCCTGGGATGTTGGAAGAAAATAATTGGCAGGCACCTACATCAGATAGCCTGAGAAGCATTGCTCTGGAGCCTATTTTTGGATGTTGCAGAAGGCTGCAGGGGTAGGAGGAAGAGAGTTCCATGGCATTTGTGGATGAGCACTAGCTTGTCATTAGGTTTAGTTTTATAGACTGTAAAATGTTCAGTGAAATACGTTTTTAAAAAATTAGGGGTGTCATCCATTTAAAGAAACCTTTTGTTGATCATGAGCTCCGTTGAAGTCAATTAACTGATTAAATCTGCATAAATGTATATAGTAAAAACAGTAGTTCTTAGATGGGAAGACATACTTCCATTTCTACACAAGCATGTACATTTCAGCAGGCATCATCTTAGAAGAGGAATTCCTTACTTGAGAGAGAACAGGGAGAAGTTTCTTATAAGCTGGCACTTGCATTCTTCAGGTATATGTTAAACATAAAACCCTTTTATAAACTGTGAGCCCCTTGTTAATTGATCACAGAAGTTTTCACCTGATTATTAATATCAAGGAAACCTGATACTAGATTTTCATTGAATCTTCCAGAATGTGAACAAACATAGGAATCATTGGAAGTCACAGCAACTGGACAGTAATGTAATAATCGTGAGTAGAACTTGACATTTTCACTGTAATTGTCAAAGCAGTTCCTTCATTATACTCTGGTTTAGCTCTTTATGAATACTTTTTTTTGTTGTTCTTGAATTACATCATGATACCCAGTGGTGTTGCAGTAATTGTTATAAACTTCAAATACAGATTGTAGCATGAAATAAAAAATTGACAACTTTTGAGGGAAAGATGGGCAACTTTTTCTTTTATTCTACAAGAAATACATTTTTGTTTCATTATATAAATAAAATAACATACTTCTTTATATTCTACAGCCCGGATCTGATGATGAAGAAGGCTGGAAAAAATTTTGTCTGGGTGAAAAGTTATATTTACAAACATCAGTTCGAGTATCCAGTGATGACAGTGAAGGCATTGATTATGTGCAGGTAAATGGCCCATTGAATCTGTGTTGAATATCCTGACCCAGAGTTTGTATGTGTGCTCAAATATGTATATGATGTCCATCAAGCACTCTCATTGCTCTGATTGTGTACATCCCAGCCAAATCCCTGTGCAGATAGTTCTTTTCTCCTGCAGGATCCCATGACCTAAGTCAAGGCGTAGAAATCATGCAGCCCCCAGAGATTCTTCTGTTGCATTTCCCAGTATTTCTTACCACAGTTTTTGCTGGCTAAGGCTGATGGGACTTGCAGTGCAATATTTGGAAGATTGTATCATTCCCACCTCGGCCTCAATCCAGTTACTAGCCCAGTTAGAGCAGACCCATTCAATACAAGCTGAATGGTAAGCCAACACTTATTTAAATCCATTGATCCAGTGCTAGTAGAGACTTGGAGTGGGCTTTAAACTGTTACATGCTTCTATCTCTTCCTTTAAAAAATTCTCTGCACCTTTGTCATTTCTTATTTCTTTGTTCATATATCTGATATATCCTTTCCTGTGAGCCTTCTTTAGCTCTACACCTTCTCAGCTCTACAAAGGTTTCCTTCTTCCATAAATAATTCCACTATTTCTCCCTTGTTGCCCTTTATGTCACAAAAGATATTCTAGAATGCCTCCACTGGACTATGGTTGCAATAATCCTAAAAAGGCATAGGACATGCAAGAATCACATATCCTTCATTTTATTTATTTATTTGTTTGTTTGTTTATGTTTATTATTTATACACACATATATATATATATATATCCCATCTTTCTCCCAGATGGTACTCAAAGCAGCCTACAAATTTAAAACAAAAATAGGTAAAACAATATTTAGTAAAAAGTTTAAAAAGCATTAGAACATTAATCCAATTAAAACTTTTAAAACAGTTATTTAAAAAATAATTTAAAATATTAAAAACAGAATACCTAATTGTATGTTCCTCTACCTCAATCAGTTAAAGCTGAAGACCTCTTTACAGGAAGTTCTTTCCCTGCCAGCAGAAAGAGGGCAAACCGAATCGCCTCCAGGCAGGAGTTACATAGCTTAGGAACAGCCGCTGAGAAGGCTCTCTCCCCTGTCCTTACCTTGCCTCCATTCCACACCGTTCATTTTAGATTACAAACCCCTGAAACAGGGTTTTACAACTAGGGACTTGCCATACTTACTTTTTGTAAAGCACCATGACCACAGGTGATTTCAACTGTTTTAGCCTTTTATGCTGTTTTTACTTGTTGACTTATTTAATGTTTTTATTCCATTTAAATTATTTTACTGCTTTAAACCTTGAATTCCTTTAAATCATTTGTATTGTTTTACTTCATTGAGATACAATAATGAATGATGGAAGACATATAGATATAGATGGCATGATATTTTGAATGTCTGATTACTGTAATGGTCATTGCAAAAACAGAAAGGGTTTGAGGAATGAAAGGACTGGAAAAAATATTAAAACCTGTGCTTGTGGATCTCCTTTAGCTTTCACCTCTTCTAATGGGTATGTGTGGCAGGGTGGTGAAGTCTAGATCTGGAGATATACTTAAAGTAAACAGTATTTGCTTTTGTCTCAGCAGTCTGATTGACTGCCATTCTACACACACTAACCTGGGAGTAAATCTTGTTGAACTTAGTAAATTCTGTGGTAGATATATAAGCTTGTAAATAGTGATGTATATGATATTTTAAAATCTCCTTTTCATTTAAATGGCAAATATTGTGCGCACTTTTTTAACATCATTATTGTGCTGCCTTCTATATGTCTACTCAGAAGCACATCCCCTTGAGTTCATTGGGACTTGCTCCCAGTTATGTACGTAAGACTACTGCATAATAGTACTACTGTTTACGGAACTGAATTATCACATGCCAGTACCATTGTTGACACAGAAGTCAGTGGTATTGTTGCATTTGCTTGTAATATTTCCCTGGCAGAATAAATACAAAATGTTATTAGCTCCCTTCTTCAGTCAGACCAGACCCATTATTGTATACCAAATTGTTTCCCAAAGCATCCTCAACTTCAGAAACTATTCATTGTAAATATGATGCTTTCTTTTGGCACATGAAACTGGTTCTGTAGATCCTGATCAAAATTAAAATTAAAAGAACAAACTTAGAAGTATTATAACGATTTTTAAAAATATTGCCAAGATCACTGTAGTTTTCATGTCTAAACCTAATTTAGATTTCCAACAAATACATTTATACCATACAAAAAACTCTACTTATTATGACGTTTTTTCTTTTAGATTGGCTTTCCGCCATTACTGAGCATTGTTAGCAGAATGAATCAGGTAGTACTTCTTTCACTTTATTAATAATTTTGCTGGTGGCTATTAGTTATTCAGATGACAATACCCATTCCTCATATGTTAATTGTTGAAGATATTCGATTGTAATTGTCATCAGTGTATTAGCTAGAGATTTTTTTTTAAGCCAGATAGTTCAGTATCACAAACTTGATATACCTCATTGTATTGGATCTCAGATCCATTGTTTGTTGATTGGATTTGTTTTTGTAAAATCACTAATTAAAAAGAAAGAATTTGGCTGATGGCAAACTTTTTATAGCTGTCTTGTCACAAATTTAAACATCTTATTATAGTCCCTTTTTTCTAAAGAATCTATTAGCTTTTTACTTCAAGCTTGCTGAAAATTGTAGTGTGTTCTTCTCCCAAAACATTATTTTCATTTGTTTGTAAGCTTGTAGAAATATTTGTCACTTACAACAACTAGATTCTCCAATTTGCTTAACACATTTTAAAAAATACTTAAGCATCATAAAATCATAAGCCATATAGACATATTAGCATTGCAAGATGGCTGTGAATGTATACTATGGACACTGTTTTTTTGCTGTCTGATTGCTGGTTTGTCCATTGCATTTGTCTAAAATATAAATCAAGACTTTAGATGCTTCTGGGATTGGTATTAAAAACTCCACTAAAAAAAAACATTTTCATAGCAACGTCTCTTTCTTCAAAGGCAACAGTAACTGCTGTCTTGGAATACCTAACAAACTGGCTTGCAGAGAAGGAATTTACTCCAGAGCTGGTAAGTTCCACTCTTTCCTTTTTAATGCTAAAAGTCAGAGGAAGCAATTGATTCCTCTTAGCAGGGACTGTATATGCATCTATTTCGTATAAAACACTGGTTTGCTCTTTTTTAAATTTGAAATTTTAAATATTTGTTTGGCATTTACATTAGCTATGTCCTTATTATGATCACGAAAACATGTTGCTCCAAAGTGTATCTGTAGCTCTATTTTCAGCATTCCTGTAACTTATTGTCTAAGCACATAGTCCTTTAGTACAAATACTGTTGGTTCCTAGCTATATAAAAAGCTCTGTTTATTACAGGTGATAAAAAAAAGTCATAAATCCATTTGTGTTGATCCATTACAACAGTGATGAGGAAGGAGCTTCTACAGTTCAGAAGCTTGTGCACCAGGTTCTATCTAGGTTTGTTAGATGTCTGCATTTAGACTGATTGAGGCTCTAAGGAAGACATAATCAGTTTCATATTGTCTGATTTCCTAGAGTTGGTCAGAGTTCTTCATTCCAACATGTTTTGCTAAAAATGACAGTAACTATATTCTCAGTTTACTGGGGCAAAATATCATTGGTACTTTAAATTCTGGTTGCAGCTTTCTTTACATTTTCTCTAGGGCAGATGGTTTTATGCTTTACTGGCCTGTCTTGAAAAACCATTGTTACCAGAAGCTCACTCTCTAATTCGGCAATTGGCCAGGCAGTGCTCTGAAGTGAGAGTGTTGGAGGTAAGTGAAATCAGCTGATGGCTGCAGGAAAGGAATGGAAGAATATGTCATTTATGCTGTTACCTGCTCATAAAAATATTTCATTTTGATTCTTTGACACATTCGGTAATGGTAGTTCAAAGCACAACCAGGGACAGTAATTTGAGGTACTAGCCATTATATATGTTAATGTGTCAAAAACAAGTAGTTAATTGCCTTTCTGGAATATATGTAGAAGTGTTTCCAGAATTGTTTGAATTATCTTCAGTGTTCAAGTGAAATAATTTTAGAGAATCGAGACATTCTCAAAACTTGTTTCAGATTGATATTCGTCACATTTCAGTTGTTTGCTGTAATGTATTAATCTTTTTCCTCCCTCTGTTTCAGGAGAATAATGATGAAAAAGTGTCTGCTCTGAACTTGATAATTTGTTTAGTTGGCAGGTATGGCAAATAAAATGAACTATAAATAAACAAACTTGGGTCAGACGGAGCTGTTACCCTCAGTTACTTGTCATGCACTTCTGCTTCCGAAGTCCTAAAAACCATAATTTTTCAGTGAGCACGATGGTGGTGTCAGTCTCTTTCTTGTCACTGAGCTGGATCTAGATGAGCCATCCAGTGAAGTTAGCCATCCAATGCTTCTGCCATCCCCGAAAGTGGGATGGCAGAAGCAGACTCCAGTGTGGAGTGTGTAGAGGCGAGCTCTGCAAATCAGACTGGAGCTTTGTTTACAGAAGGTGCTTCTATCCTTTCCTCGGATGCCTCCCTTTCCCATTACCACCTTTGCACTACAGCCTAATTCATTGCAGCAGGGACCCCTGACTTTCCGTGTAGCATTTTTAGGAGACTGAATCAACAAGGATTAGGAATGGACTTCAATAATCAGTGACCTATAATCCAAAGTGGTGTGGAAGATTCAAGGAGAATTATATGCACTGAACAACAAAACTCAAGACAGCTACTATATCCTGCATATAGCTTGTAGCATGCCTGCTCCTACCTTCTTCTGCTTTATTGCTTCTTCTCAGGATTGTTTGGAGATGTTCTCTTTTTTTTTTTTAACTGTCATACAGCCTGATCTCTTTTTAAGGACAGGGAAAGAGAAATTTCACAATGGAATTAAATAACTATTCCAGCAGCTCTGAGAATTGCTTTAGACTTGATGTAGTATCTCATGCTACATCCAAATTCAGGCAGCGCCAATGCTACAGCTGTTTAGGATCCTTTTGTTTGTTTCTGCATGTCTAATAACCACCCATACAGTTCCTACTCAGATTTTATAGGTACGTGCTGAAGAAGCTGACACACTGGGTTCCATTCTTTAAGAGACTGTTAAGAAATCTAGCATTGGCCCTTAAAAGGAGGAGGAATCCACACCCACCCAGGGGGAGGGAAAAAAAGGAAAGAAAAGAGTTAAGAAGAATGGATGGTGGAAAAAACTAAGTAATTGGAGGTAAATACGGGAGAATGTGGGCATTGGAAGAGCTTCAGCTTTGCACAGCTATATAATGAAACTGTCAGGGAAGGGGAGAGTTCTAACGGTTCTAACTGAAAGAAGTTGGAATCCTGCCTGTCGGGGTTGGCATGTGGGGATAAACCCAATTGTGGATTCCTCCTCCTGCCATCCCAGAAGGAACATTCACGGCAAGTCCAATCTCTCATTCTTTAAGAGACTGTTAAGAAATCTAGCATTGGCCCTTATTTAGTATGTCACTGTTCTGTGGATGTTCTAAACACATTAAGTCTTATGTTAGACTTTTCTTTATACATGCAACTTAACAGATTTTTTCCCACCCACTTTACAGATATTTTGACCAGCATGACCTGGCTGATGAGGCAACCTGAAGAAATCTGGAGAGAATATGCATAAGCACAAGATGTTATGGTTGTTATCAACTAACTTGTCTGGAACTCCAGTGCAAAGAATGGCAGACACGTTCCACCTTGCAGTATCTCATTGGCTAGGGAGGATTACATGATCTGTAAACAGCATAGCATAAACATTTTTTTAAAGCAAGAGTGGTACTTGAAATTCAGCTTAGAAGAGCCCAGCAGCAGAGTGCCTAAACACTTCATTACAGAAGTAAGGAGGAAAATATTTTATCTCATTTTAAAAAATAGAGGATTGAATTAGGCAAATACACATGCTGTATGAGAATTTTTATGTTTTCTAATAAAGTTTTCAGAAATTCTTCAAGTGAGAATTTTGAGGGGACAGCTTTTTATAGTGAAAACAACAAAAAATCCTATTCAAACTGCAATTCAAAAAAGCTTTTGCCAGATAAAACTAGCCTATTTCACTGGATGGCTAAAATGTTACCTCAGCTGACAAAAACTTGACTGGATGGTGGGATGTAATTAGCAGAGTGGAAATTGGAATGCTTTAAATTTTTTTTAAGCATTTATGTTTCATCTGCAGCCTACCAGGGCCCCTTTGGCAGTGCACAACAACTAAAAACATTTAAAACAGTTAAGAAATGGAAACTTAAAAATAAATTAAAATACTCTTTAAGAACTTCGTTAAAAGTCTTAAGAACAGTTCTTAAAAATAATTTTAAAACATAGTGGTTTCAAACACCAAAGGCTATGCAGAATAGCACGGTTTTAGCTGCCTGCCAGAAGCTGAAAACAGATGGAGCCAACCCACCTTCCTCTGGCAAGGAGTTCCATAGTCAGGGAACTGCTACAGCAGAAGCCCTGTCAAATAATTTAGCCTCACAAGAGTCTATGCTGAATATCTCAAATTTGGGGCAGAATTATATGGAAGGAGGCTATCTTTCAGATATCCTGGCTCCAAACCAGAAGCCTCTATAGATGAAGGCAGCACCTTGAATTGAGCTTGGAAACACATTGAAAGCTGGCGCAGTTCTTGTAAGACCAGTGCTGTATGATCTCTGAAAAGTACAGCCAACTCAATTCTGGCTAACACATTTTGTATTAGCTGCAGTTTCCAAATACTTTTCAAGGACAGCCCGACATAAAGTACACCACAATAGTATAATCATCACTTCTCCCCACTGATTACATTTGTATAATAAACTGATTTGGAGGGGAGGAGTCATCTCATAGTAGAAATATAAGTGTAGATTTCAATTTGCCCAAACTAGCAAATACCATATATATGCATATGATGAGCTTATGTGGTACAGTGTGAGCAGATGGAAACTTTTCTGTAGTTCTTCTAAAGGTTAACAGTAGAGTATCAGGTGCAAGTGGATTTGAAAAGGCTACGTTTATGAGTTTAACTATTACTATTAACTATTACTATCACTATTAACCCATTTCTAGACCCGTGCCTTTAAAGAGATTCTTCATGGTTAGATCAAAATACTGCATAAGAAACAAATATTAGAATTCAAGCATTTAATTAAGGTTTGTATTACATTTTTACAAAGTTGCAAAATGCATCTTGGAGACACAATAATGAAACAGCTTTTTTAAAAAAGACATAACAAAAAGTGACCATTGCTCTGACAATTATTTGACATTTTACAGAACACATGATAGCTACATGTGGCTATAATTATAAATAAAATATACAGTTTATTTTGTTATTTTACAAATCAAGAAGCAGATTCTGTACATGTCTATATCTTCTGTATCATTACCTGAAACTTGCCTGCAAAGAAGAAAGAAAAGTTACAATCCAGTCACTTTTCACAGGAGAAGCGATTACTCATCTAGCTCAGGGATGGAGAACTTTGGAGGGTGTGGAGATCCTCCACAGGAAGTATTAAGCCCAAAAACATAAATGAACAAAAATACCCAGGCTGCACTCTTGCCATCCAGATGTACTTCAAACATATATACAGTATTTTCCAACCGAATATATACTTCTAACTAGATTTAATCAAATATATTCATTTTCAAGAACAGGGATTTTAGCTTATTTGTTTTTTATACAAAGTATAGTTGCAGTCAAGTCCTATATTTCTGTATTCAGAAATACAGTAACTGTTCAGTAAGAGCCTACTTCTAGTTAAATAGGTATGAGACTGCAGGTTAGAATTTATCCTCAGTTGAGTATTACTTTATTTACATCATTTATTTACATCATCCCTTTTTCCCAAAACTGGGACTCAAGTTAGCTTACAACAGTAAAACCAAACACAACTAGAAGCACAAAAAGGTTAAACTGATTGAACTATATAGAACTAGCATAATTTACATTAAAAGGCAAGGAAAATAATAGAATAGCACATTAAAAACTCCAGAAGTCAGTTTTCAGAAGCATGTCAGGGGGAAAAGCCCTTTCACCTGCCAATAGAAGGATAGCAAGGAAGGAGGCAGTCTGATCTTTCTAGGAAGTGAATTCTAGAGCCTCATGACAGCCACCAAGACCCTTTCCTGCATTCCTATCAGACATGTTTCTGAATCTGGCAGATTCACACCAAGGACCTCCCCTGAGATCTGGGGGCCAGGCAGGTTCTTATGCAAGAATACAATCCTTCAGATAGTCTGGATGCCAGCCATAGTTTAGGTATTACACACATCCCATGATTTTAGATATGAACTTGGTGTAATAGCAAAATCTCATGAGTGACATTACAGTGGCCCCCCACTTTCATGAGGGTTCTGGGCACAGAACCATTGCAAAAGTGGAGAAACAAATAACAGCCCCCTCCATTCCCTTCCCGTTCCCATGCAAAAGGGAAGGGAAGGGGAGTGGGAGAAGCCTTGCACAAGCCTTCCTCTCCCGCTCTTGAGCTCTGTGCCCTCTTGCCCCACATCAGGGCAAAATGCATAGGAATAGGAGGGGAAAGGAAGGCTCACATGAGGCTTCCTGCACCCCTATTCCCTTCTGTTTTGCCTCAGCACAACTTCTCCACACCGGGGCAAAACGCATGGGACTGGGATGAGGAGAATGGGGGGGTCAAGGCATGCACACTCATGAATGATCAAATTTGCTAAGGTCAAACCCACGATTGTGTTTAAAATGGTATACAATGGGCCCTCTGGATCTGTGGAGATTCAGTTCTAGGACACTCACGGATGCCAAAAAACAAAAATAATTGCATCCCATATTAAATGGTGGCAACATACATGTGGATTATTCACATCGTCATCATTTTATGTATAGGATGTGATGATCATCAATGGAAATCACAGACCCAAGAGTTTGCAGGTCCAGAGGATCCACTGTATTCCCTTATGGTTTTAGGACTACAACCTTTGCATTGGGACCAGCATTTGCCTTTCACCGATGGCAAGTGCCTGCATCTGGTTTTCAGCAACCCACCCCATGGCACAGCTCATCCAATTTAATAGGGTACCCCAGCCCTCTGCATAGTACTTCCAGAGGGCTAAAGGACTGCTGTAGGGAAAGAATGGGTGGAAAGTCTATTTCTGCCAGTGCATCCTATGTGGACTGAATCAGATCCATATCTTAGTGTATAAATATAAAATACAATATGATTATCATACAGGGTTGGAATATGCAAGACTATGGACTTACAGCCTATCAAAGACAAGAACAAAAGCTTCCCTTAAGTCTCTAGCATCTCAATTGAAAGTTTCTTAAATAATATGTATGAAGGCAGCCCTATTTCAATCACTCTTGCATTCCCACAGATACAAGCACACATTGTTGGGTATTACACAACCAAAAAAAAAAAAAACCAACCCAGACTGGTTCAGCATTATGTACAAAGATCTGTGAAATCTAGGACATGACCTGGTCCTGTTAGGTTTGGCACTTCACTAGTAAGGATTTAACAAGAGTGTGGAAAGTTTCCTGAACTCCCAGAATCTTCAGTCAACCTGGTCATAAAGTGGCTTTTCCAGGTTCTGGTTAAATCTTATCTAGAGACCTGGGTGGCTGCAGGATTCTAAAAGTTATTGCCTAGAAAAGTCATTTTTTCCAAGTTCTCCACTACTCACTAATTCCAATGATGGTCCCAATTAGAGAGCAGAATTTCCACTGATTTTGCTGGATCTACCCCAGATGCAACTAATACTGGATTTAGCCCAGAACTCTAATTTTGCTTTAGAAACACATTTCTCCATCCTCCTAAATATTGTGTTGAATACTGCTCATTAGTCACCCAATTTCATATGAATTATGCAAAGCATAATGGCTGAACAACTGCCTGCTCAAGTGGAAGAAATAGTTAATGCAATTCTTCTTCGTGGTCTCTGTGCCTCACACAATGGGAATCTTCGTGCACGCGCAGTAGCGTTTCAGAAAGTTCCAGAGCTGACCAACTTGGCGGGAACCCCTCCCCCATATGGTACTGAGCATGCTCAGTCGCGCCAAGCTAACAGTCTCTCCTCAGTTTCAAAGTCCACCGAAGCAAGGACCTGAAAGAGGGGAAGGTTGGATGGGTGTGTGTGAGGGCACAGATGACCACTCGAAGAACCACAGTTACAGGAAAGCAACCTGTTCATATCTTTAATTTTGCTAACAGAAAGTGTACTTACATGCTGGCATTGTTGAAACTTCAGCTGTCACAATACTCTTTATTCCCAGGTTTGATAAAGCACCTCTGATTAATCCACAAGTAAATGCCAAATACTAAACAAAATAAAATAAGATAAAATAAAATAAAATAATCAGACAAATGTTTATTTCCATGCCAAGGAAGCTAAACATGAATGCAGGTACAGAGCAAATAAGAGTAAGAATCCTAATGGAGAAGTCACCAAGTCTGAGATCAAGAAGGAAGTTGTGGGGGAGGTGGCTTTTTCTTTTGGCTTTTACAGCCCTCTGAGTGAAAGATACTTTTTCCATCACTCCCACTGGTAAATAAGCTGTGCCAGCTTCTGCACAAGCATAGTTTACCCTGCCCCCTTCCCCAATTCCTGGAGTGTGCTGGGAAAGCAGGAAGGATCTGGATCTTGTCTTTACTCAGTCTGCCCAGACCACCTTCTTTTCTAATTCTCCCAAGTTCTGATGGCAAAGAAGCAATGGCAGATCTCCCACAAAGAGGAAGCTTTTGTGGGCAGATCCCCCTCTGTCCATCTACCTCCCTCTCCACTGGCAGAGTCCTCTATGGTCTCTACCACAGAGTTGCACACATAGGCCAGGATGCTTGTTGGAGTATTACGCTGAAATATGTCCTGATTAGGCTAGTGATTGTACTAGTCAGATGCTTGCATATCAAACATCCTCTTATGTTAGTGGTTCGCCATTCTAAAATAGAGGAACAGTACATACACCCAGCTCTCCCACCTTGAGTGGATGGACAGTGAAATTTCCCCAGAACCGCCACCAGAATGGCTGGAAAGCTACTAACCATTCCACCTCCAGGCACTATTGCCTTCAGCCAGAAAAGTACTTTGACAGAGCTTTACACTCTGCCAGCACTGAACAGGACCTTAGTGTTCTTAAATACAAATCTATATTAAAGTTTACCCTGGAGGGTAAACTAAGCCAGCCTCTCTCTTTGGGAGGAAGTAAAGCTGATGAGAATTCCTGCATGGTAGGAGGCTGGACTGGATGGCCCCTGTGGTCTCTTCCAACTCTATGATTCTATGATGCAGCAGTGAAGGCACTCCATACCAAGGAGATCAGTTGGATCTCACTGCCATGACAAAACAGGATTAACACCCAACACCATCTTTATTCTTTAGTGGGAGTGTGACATGTTTCCTCCAGTAGAGAAGAGTAGAATGATCTGCGTTATTGCCTCCCACTCGCATAGGGGCATGGTATGATGATCTAGACTTTTGTAAAAATGTTGTGCTAATATTATAGAAAATAAGGCAATGTATTGTTATGTATCACAAGTATTATATGAAATAAGGTAAGTGATCTGTTGGGAGGGAGTCACAGCATGGAAGGTTGGAAGTGGTTGGTGATTGGTTGAGTGTTTAAATGGAATTTTTAAAAAGCTGGTGTACCTGACAGAGATATGAATTAGGGTCAATTAAATAAAGCTGATCAGAGAAGAATTACAGTAGGGACATCAGCTGCAACACTTTGGAGCCAGTTGAACAGAGCAGAGTACAATTTGTGAGGTGAGATTTGAGCTAAAGAGCCAAAATATTGACTGGCATCATATTAGTGCCATACACATCCATAAGTCAACCCTAAGTTCATGTCTTCTTTTTGGTCACTGCAGAGGTTGATATTCTCTTCCATCCTCTACAATGACCAAAGGACTCGCCTTTGATTCACCATTTAGCTACTGCAAAGCTCCTACAAAGCTCTCTGGCTTATGGAAAGGGGAGAAAGAGAAGATTCATCTATGTTACTATAGTCAGACAAAGAATGATTACATCCCCTATTGGAACCTCTAGAGGATTAGAGATGTGAAGGCCCAGGAAAAAAAAACAAAAAAAATGGAAAAAAAAGTTTTTTTCTGTTTTCTTCCTGAAGCCTTTTTTGCTTTTTTCCAAAAAATTGGAAAAATTGAAAAAAGGAAGAAAATAAATAATGGAATGTTTTATTTTAGCATGATGAATAAAATCCTTAAGACAAGGTGTTCATATATTTTCCAAATCATTTCTAAAAACTATGTACAGTATCAGATTATTCTAATTTCTGTGCATAAAGGACAAGCAAGTTCTAGATTACAAACTGACCTCTCCAGTGCAAGAGCAAGATGCATTCCCTCCTCCATGGAGCATTTAGTCCCTCCCTCCTCTCTTCCACAAACTCCCCCCCCCCCTCAATTCTCTTTATGGGAATGGGTGCTTCATGTCTATTTGATATTGTGAAGAAGAAATATAAATAATTTTCTTTATTACTAATGTTGATGGTTTCTTCTGTTTTTTTTTTTCCTGCTCCACATAAACTAGCAAAACCAAAGAGGTTCCATTCAGGAGATTGTTGCTCCATTTGTTAAATAATTTTTTAAAAAAAGAATAAAAATAAATTTAGTTTGTAATAATTGTTTGAATACACTCTATTTTTAATAACTGTGATAATTTTATGCCAAATCAAATTGTACATAGTCATATTTTATGTTCCTAAAGTAACAGAGCAACTTTCAATCTGTAAAAAATGCTAATGTTGCATTTTTTCAATTTTTCCAAAAATTTTCTGGAAAAAAAAAACAGGAAAAAAACAGTTTTTTTTCCATAGCTTCAATATTTCTGGAAATGTTACATCTCTACAGAGCATCTTGGCAGATCTCAGTGGGTGATGTAATAATTCTATGTCTGGTTATGGAGACACTTTTGCTAATCCTCCTCACTCTCCCACCAGGCATGGAATAGCCATGCAGGGAGTGGGCTGCAGTGGCTATACAGTCAGGAGTAGTTGTTGGAGAAGAGATATATAGCATAGTTCCACATGCAAAACTATTACACTAGGCTGTGCCATAAAGCAATGCTATTCAAAGTCGTGCTCCTTGGATTAGCCGCTTTGAGTCCCCTCGGGGAGAAAAGTGGGACAGAAATAAAGATGATGATGATGATGATAACACTTGACTGCCAGTTCCTGGTCAGTTTCCAGAAAGAAAAAAGAATGTAACCTATAGGCATGAACATGGTGCCAGTCCCTGGCACACTGGAAAGAAATGTAATTCTCAGTCCCTCATGTCAGATTATCTGAGGAACACTACCCCTTCAAGATCTTGGCCAATATAGTAACATGTTTTGGCAACAAGGTATTGTGAATCATTTCATGATCTTACTCTATTAAATATTTTGTTAACACAAACACACTGAGAATACATTATTAATAAACTCAGGTACAGTGGTGTCTGTGGTGGCCGCAGTTTAGATAAGGAGAAGAGGATGATCAGTAGAGGTCTTGACACAGGGCTGACACAAATAGAGGGCAACTTCTACCCAGTTTGAAAGGAAAGCCCTTTCCAGTTCTGGTCCTGCCTGACCAAGTGTACACTGAAAGCTGGTAATCAAAGATCTCTCACAGTCCTATAGTAAAACCATCCACCTAAAGGTAAGGGCTAGTAGATAACTGACAAGGTATTGTCAAAAAAAAAGGTAAATTTCCTATTAATATTCATCTGCCAAACACAGTATAATACACATCTACACAGAGTAAAAAGGTAATACACAGATGATGTTTTATGCAGACATGCAAAAAAAGGTGATCCACAATCCATGGATGTTCAGGTGTTATGGAGCAATAGGAACTGCAATTTCATCCCCTTTCCATAGAATGACTGTTCTGTGCATGTCTATGTAGGGCTTATGTTCCAACTCATTGAAGAATCATGTTTTAACACTACTACTATGAACAACATACCTTAGGAGCATGTTCCAGATACTGTTTCCCAGCTGAAATTTGAGTCAGGAGACGGAATTTGTTATCCTGAAGTACATAGATGCCCTGCAGAAATGGATAACAATGTTTTCCATCTGAAATTGCCTTTATTGCATGTGTATCTTGCCTTTACCTGGACTGCTCATGCAAGAATTGTTTGTTAGTTTCATAATCTAGCTAGGAACAAGAAAGTATGCAAGCAAGCTTCTGTGCACAAAATATGCGCAAATATATACTATACTAGGGTGTGACACAGTTCTGCGGGTCTGGCTATCTGAAGGGCCAGTGCAGGCTGGAAACAGATTGCCAGACAACCAGAATAGCTCCTCAGGAGAGAAAACCAGCCCAGTAATGTGTGGGAAGGGCTGATGGCTAAGTGAAAAAGTTATATAATGCTTAGTATCTACGGGTATTCATCTCTTCAACAAGAGTCTAAGAAGGAGCTAGGGAGTGATATCCCTTAGCCAGTCAGAGAGTGTTGGGAGGGTTAATTCTCAATGGAAGCCTAGTGGGAGGCAGAAGAGGAACTGAACCTTAGTAGAATCTGATCAGAGAATGAGAGGTTCCAGAGATACTAGATTGCCCTTGAACTACAGAAGGCAAAGAACCACTTTATTAAACATTTGACTTCTCTGCCGACTACAGCTCTGTTGATTAAATTGCATTTATGTCAATCAGCCATTTATAGGGAAGGCTAGGCTTAGCGCATGTGAGTCTGTGCACATGTATACACATACACTTATCTCTCTTCCTACAAAGCTGATTTATGCAATTGGACATCCTGACATTTTCATCATTCAGCTCCACTGAATGACTCTCAGTTCTATATGATAAGACAGAGAAAAACCTTCCCTCAATTCATTTTCTCACCAGTACACATACCCATATACATCTTTATCATACCCCACATTTTTTCCAAGTTACAAAGCTCCAAATGCTGTAACCTCACCCAAAAATTGCACTTCCAGCCCCTGGCTTATTTTGGCTGAACTCTTCCGCATCCCATTCAAAGTGGTAATATTCAGTAACTGCTGCCTTGCACAGTCCTAGTGCCTGTATAACTCAGTATAGTCCCAGTTCTTTTAATGGGACTTGGTTGTCCCTGAAGCTCAATAAAATATATGCAGGTGGAGCTTTGTCCTGTGCCAGTCATACTGACTAACACACAGAACAATAGCTGCTCTTCAGACGGAGTGTTCTTACAACAGTAATACCTGGTGGTTGGTCCTGAGATTATCAATTTGCTTTTTAAATACCGTTGTCCAAAAATCTTTGCAGACAAACTTCATTATATCTAATTCATCCTTGAATCTGGCAGTATCTTTGGTAAACCTAAGAGAAAGCAATCCAGAGTAGAAGCAACATGCTGTTATCATCACATAAGTGACAGCACAGTGATGCACTTAAATAACAAATAACAATAACAAATTACATGCAGAAAAGATTCCTACAAAGAAGGGGTGGACAAACTGCAGCCCTCCAGATGTTGTTGAACTGCAATTCCAATCAATCTTGGGGCTTGCAGTTTAGGGAGGGGCATTTAGAATTCTCAGCCAGAGAGCTCTTTGGCCTCAGTAAACTACAAACCCCAAAATTCCACGGGATGTTAAAGTGGAATAATAGCACTGTAACAGTGTAGTGCGGAAATGACCTAAGGAAAATACATTAAGGAGTGAAAGATGGGATAGCTGCACGTTGTCTTGACTGGTAGTGAGAGGAGCCCTCTATCTAGAAGCACCCCCCTTTTTTTTAAGGTAAACACTTCAGTAAACGAAAACACTCCCGGTCGGCCTCAAATTGCACCAACAAATTTTAATGAAAAAGAGTTAAGGAACATTCAAAGAGGAGCCATAACTCAGTGGCAAAGCATATGCTTTGTATACAGAAGGATGCAAATGCTATCCATGGTTGATTTTTTTTAAAGTTCAAATGATAGGAAAGACATTTATCTAAGACCTCAGAGAGCAATTGCCAATTATAATGGAACAAAGTGAGCTACACAGATAAATAGTTTGAGTTGATGTAGGACGACTTCCTATTTTCCTATTACTTCCAACAAATATACATTGTTAACAACTCCCATTGCAATGCCATTAAGCAACTATACTCCCCCTTTTTTAAAATAAAAGTTCCACTGCACTACTTTAAACTGTTTTTCATTTTCTTCTCTGTTTCTGTCCTACTATAAATAAATATGCATCACTGCTATGGACTAAATAAAGGTAGTCAAAGTATGGGCCAGGGGCTGCCTATGGCCTCAAAGTTATTTTTTGCAGTCCTTGAGCCATCCAATCTCCCTTGACTTCCCCTTTTTTTGGCCATAAAAAGGGTGACCTACCTTGTTTTGAAGCCTCCAGGAGCAGCAGTTCACCTTTCAACTAGGTTGCAGCCGTACTCAAGGTTTAATATTTAAAAATTCACACAGCTCACACAGAATCAGAAGGACAGAATATTGGTACCCAAACCTAGCCTAGCTGTCTGCCTCTGGGCTAAATCCAAACTCAAAGAAGAATACAGTTATGTACATTTAGCTCACTCCCAAAATAATTTTTTTAGACATTGTTTTGTACAGCATGAATCCAAGCAAAACATACATCCTTAAAGAGGAAAAGAAACAGGATCATGGCCATATTAAGAACCATGACAGATTTAAAATAACATGTAAAGAATAAAAATATCATTTAAAGCATGTCAGAACTTTAATACTGTAGTTTTCAAGTTTTTCAGGATCTACTTCTACCCTAAACTTCGACACAGCACTCATTTTTGATTTCTTACCAAATCAGTCTCTTCCTTCTCAATCCTCATTTTCTCTCTTTCTCTTTACAATGTAAATAAATAAAAGCAGCTAGCATTGGTGCCCCACAGCACTTGTGCCCCACTGAAGCAAGGTAGATGAGTAACACAAATCATAGTATACCACTTCAGACTAATATTTTGCCTTCACATTCCCTTATTTCAAATCAGTAATTTATTTCACAAAACTCCATAAACTTTCCCTCCAGGTTTCCACAACCAAGCTTTTCTAACTCTTAATCTACTATTTCTGTAGATGCAGAACTTCATTATAAGAAATTTACCCAAGAGAATGACTGAGTCATTACTGAATTCAGTAGTGATTTTCTGAATTAGCATGCTCCTCCCGAAGGACATGACGAAACTTGCTGCAAAGTTTGCTACTGTAAAGACAGAGAACATGCTGAACGTGTATGTACTTTACTCACCTCTCTATTAAACCTTGTCCTACTCTAAATCCCATGTTTTCCAGTTTAGTGATGCATCGTCCATTCTCCTACAAGGTAAAAAAAATGACAATCTTGTGACAAATGTGAATGTGTATACAAAAAATATCCCAGAAGACTACACACACATACACACACACTTTAAATTTACTTTTAAATACAGTATTTCTTTTTCAGTACTTCTCCCTTGCTTCATTGGTTTTACACTGTAATGAAACAGAAGTTGTAGGTGACACTTGACAGGCAAAAACAACAGATTTGAGGAAGAATCAAAAATATGTACCAATTCTTCAACTATTCTGCTAATAAATGAAGATGCAGCTGTGTTTGCTTGCCGCAGCAAGAACAACAAAGTCAAGTGATGTCCAAAAGATACAACCACCTATGTCACCAGATTTGGTGGGTCACCAGACGCACAGTACCATAATAAACACGTTGTGTGCCACCTAGCAAATAATAATAAATTTTCAAGGGATAACGGGCAATATTGTGATGACCAGAGTTGGCAATATATAGATCTGATTTTAAAATATGTTATTGTATTTTATTTTTTTGGTTACAGAGCAGAGACAACAGTCCGGCCAAAGCACTTGAATAACAATCAGGATTTTGGAAATTTTTTATATGGCCAACATAATTTCCCCTGTGCTTTGGGCAGAAAAGTTCATCAAACCCCCTACGATGGTTGATTTCAGTCTGTCAGATAGACAGCTAAGAATAAAGACAACCACACAGTATTGGAACAAGAAAGCACAGAGGACAAGCCAATCAGTTTGGTAAAACAAAGCCACATGACCATGGTGTAAGAACACACAACAATACAAAGCAGCAAGCAATTAAACTGCAATCTGAAATGGGCCATCTCACAGACCATGGGAACTACAGCACCGCATACCCTGCAGATGTCCCAATTTGGCAGAGACAGTCCTCATTAATCCTCTTGTCTTCCCAGCTCTTTTAGCTGCTTTTAAAATGTTCTAGATTCTCTCTCCTCAGACTCCTTCCCCCCTTTGTCTTCATCTCACTTCAATTGCTGTAAACTGAGTTCAAAGTGAAAAAAGTAATCTGCATTCAATGAACTCAGTGGAAGGAGAGGAGGGGGCAAAATCTTGCCCTTCCCAGGAGGCTCAGACAAAAGTAAATGTCTACGTTTTCTTCCAGCTTGTCTGTTTCTCCTCATTAGTAACTTCTGCATCTTGACCACTGATGTTCTGCGGCCACATCTGTCTCACTCTTTAACCTGTGAAACGATGAAGGGTGGGCGATTTCTGACCTCATCCAAACCCCCTTTACAACACAATCCAGTAGCGGCATTCAAGGACATAGCCCTATTAGTCTGTTTCAGGATCAGAAGAAATCCTGTAGTAACTTTGAGACTAATGTCTCCAGCATAAGAAATTTCCAGCACAACCTTTTGCAGACTCTAGTCCACCACATCAAATTTTGGCCATTTCCTCACTCGACTGTTATAGTGCTATTATTACACTTTCAACATCCTATGGAATCCTGGTGTTTGCAGTTTAGGGAGGGGCCGGAAAAGTGCAATCATAGCACTGTAACAGTCTAGTGCAGAAGTGGTCTTCATCTTCTCGTGGATGTTTTTATACACAATTTACGGTGTCAATTTGGTCATCGATTTTTGCTGCCACGGCCGGGGGAGAGACACCACCGCCCTTGCCCCTCCGGTGAAATCCCCTTAGCATGACATCTGGCCAATACGTTCGGCGACCACGGGCCAAGAAACTCCTGACAAGGCGACCGTAGCACCCCCGGCCGCCTTCCACTGCGGGCAGTGTCGAAATGAGGCACGGAGTGAGGGATTTCTGGAGTTAGGGAAGGCGTAGAGGGGCCCTCAGGCATCTCCCGGGTCGGTACTTCGGCCCCCTGGCTCCGCCTCTGGTCCCTGCAAGCGGGGGGGGGGGGCGGACGCGATGGACAGGTGGACTGCCTGCCTCTCAGAGCCACCCTCAACTCACCCCGTCGCCGTGCTCCGCGGCCCGGTACAGCCCCGACACCATCTCGTTGTGCAATAACAAGAAGAGAGCCTCGTCCGCCATCTCCGACTTGTTCATGCCGGGCTGCTCCTCCCGCCTGGAAGGAAGCCGCAAGGCCCGCCCGCCGGCCGGCCGCCCTGCCGCGTCCTCCTCCTCCTCCTCCTCCTCCTGGGCAAGGCCGGTCCGAGCGCCCCCTTAAAGGCCGAGACGGAGCTGTCGAGGCAACCAGCTCAGCAGCCGCAGCCGACGGTGGCGGCTTCTGGGGCGGGGCCGGTTCGGTTGTTCCGTGTCGGCGTAGGGGTGGGGTAAATCTGGGGTGAGAGAGCCAGCGTGGTGTAGTAGTTGGGCCTTGGCCTCTGACCCAGGACGCTAAGGTTCAGTTCCTCCTCCGGCCAAAGAAACCCGCTGGGTGGCCTTTGGCGCGTCACACACTCTCAGCGCCAGAAAACCCCGTGATAGGGTCGCCTTAAGGTCGCCATAAGCCGGAAACGACTTGAAGGCGCATAGGGACAAATGTGGGGTGGAGAATCCGGGTTGTGCTCCTTCGTCCGCATGTCTGGGAATAGAGCGCGTAGAAGGCCCTGGATCCCGAGCTAGGCGATTTCCACACTAGACTAGGAGGAGGGCAACCAAAATGGTGAGGGGCCTGGAAGCCGTGCCCTGTGAGGACAGACTTAGAGAGCTGGGTGTGTTTAGTCTGCAGAAGAGAAGGTTAAGAGGGGACATGATAGCCCTGTTTAAATGTTTGAAGGGATGCCATGTAGAGGAGGGAGAGGGCTTGTTTTCTGCCACTCCAGAGACCAGGACAAGGAGCAATGGATTCAAGCTGCAGGAAAGGAGATTCCACCTGAACCTCAGGAAGAACTTCCTGACGGTCAGGGCTGTCCGGCAGTGGAATCTGCTGCCTCGGAGTGTGGTGGAGTCTCCTTCCTTGGAGGTTTTTAAGCAGAGGCTGGATGGCCATCTGTTGGGAGTGCTTTGAGGGTGTTTCTGCATGGCAGGGGGTTGGACTGGATGGCCCGTGTGGTCTCTTCCAACTCTACATTTCTATGATTCTATGACTTCTATGACTGTTAGAGTACTATTATTCCACTTTCAACGTTCTATGGAATCCTGCGGTTTGCAGTTTAGCCCCTCCCTACACTGCAAACCCCAGGATTCCATGGGATATTGAAAGGGGAATAATAGCGCTATAACAGTCTAGTGCGGAAATGGCCCTAGTCTTAGAGAATAGCCATTGAAATCAGTGGGAGTGGGTTCCCATGGATTTGCTACACTGAGTAAGATTAGCTGTGGATCCAGTCCCCTAGGGGCTTCCTTCCAAGCAAAAAAGTATAGATAGGATTGGGCAGCAATGTCGGGGCATCGAGTTCTTGGTGGTTTTGAGGTGCAAACTGGAGTAATCTCTTGTATGGCTTGGCGTCTGCACAAACGGGTCAAGCCCCCTCAGGTTAATGAGTATTGTTGTTGGCCATCATCTGTAAGCCTGCTCTGGTCTTGCAAACTCAGGGGCCCAGGTTTCCTTGACTGAATCAATCTATCTATAATTGATTTAATCCACCCTCTTTTCTTACTGGCTTCTGCTTTACAGAGCATTATCTTCTTTTCCCCATAAGCCATGCCTCATGATATGTACAGTGTAGGATAGCTTCCATGCTGACCATGGTTTGTAGTGAGTATTCAGGCTTGAGTTGCTCTTGGAGCCACGTATTTGTCTTTTTTGGCAGCCCATGGAATCCTTAGAACTCTCCTCCAAGCACTAGACTTCAAATGAGTTGACTCTCTTCTTGCCAGGTGAAAGGGAACAGAAATGCAGCCTTGCTATTGCCTTAATCTATAATGGTAAATTTTCGCGGACCAGGGTCCTGCTAGGTTAAGCTGAGGAAAAATGCACATTTATCTGATAATAAAATCAGACTTGTCAGTATATTACATGGGATTACTGGCATGATTGAATGCTGGAAACAGCAACAGTATATAATTAATATAACATGATTATTTGCACAATCAGATTCTTATGCTGCAACCTCGTGATTGCTTACCTAGGAATAAGGGCCACTGAATTTAGCAGGGCTTAATTCTGAGGAAATATTTGTTAAATTGCACATATATGATTCATCAATTAAAAGTGGAAATTCTGTGGATGTCTACTCAATTAGATAAGTTATTGGTTCAGTGAGACTTAACTCCCACAGAAGTACATATAGGCTTGCAGACGATTATTTTTTTAATTATGCTGCAATCTTATTTTAAGCACTTTACCCCACAGAAGTACATATAGGCTTGCAGACGATTATTTTTTTAATTATGCTGCAATCTTATTTTAAGCACTTTACCACACAGAACAAAATATTCACTCTATTTTTATAGGTCCAGAGTTAGATGCTCTGCCATGTTTTTCTGTTCCTGCCATAGGTCAATAAAAAAGCCTGTCAGGCTAAAATTTAGGACCTTACCACCCTATGTTAAAAAATATGGCTGGACAGTTTTCTCTGAGAGCTTAAGTATGACTTTCTAGCAACACGTAATAAACAGAACAGGTCACTGTGTAATTATAAGAGAACTAATCGTCTTTTTCCTAACAACACAATCCTGTCCTTCATTGAGTGTGATCTAGTTCAATGTCCAGTTTTTAATCCCAGCTACAGTAGGCCTATTAAATAAATTGGAATTTGGTAAATTAACACTTATTAACACTGTTATATTTACATATTGGCTAAATTTGTGCATTGATTCAAAGGGTCTGTTTTAGGAGGGACTAATATTTGAAGTTAGGCTGTAAACTTGCTGGGAAATGAGATCTGCAGCCCTTTCCCAGTCATGGGGCATATTGAGAGAAGCAGCTGCAGCAGGATCCCAAGGGGTTTCTCCAGCTGTCCCTTCTCATTGGTCCCTATAACTAGGAAAGTGCTGCAGACATCATTGCCAAGCACCTCAAACTGCACCACTTCAGATTTGTAGCACTCCCTGGATGAAAAGGTAGGTTTCTTAGGAGTGGCATCTTTAGACATAGATACAGATACAGAGCTTTGAGAGCTACGTCATTTTATTTATATCTTAAAATGCAGGATCTCAGCCAAACATCTTTACTGTGTCTACTCTGGACTCTTTATTAGAAGAGTGGGATAAAAGATGCAACATTTATTGAATATTTGGGGAAATTGTTCTTTTTTAAAAAGAAAAAATGTTAAAAATGAAACTGTAAAACTTGCTTTGTAACTTTAGGAACTTAAAATGTATTATGATTAAATTGTTTTGACATAAAATTATTGTATGGTATATTAAAAGGACAGTTTATTCAAACAATATTTACACATTGAATTATTTTTTACAAATCTTTAGATTTTGTGACAAATGGAGCTACATACTTCTGAATTATAAGGAACACGTGAACTGTAAAGAACTAGTCAGCCTTCTACTTTTATGGGTTTCACTTTTGTGGATTTGATTATTCACAGATTATTTACTGCTGCCTCTGCTGCTGCCCTATGCCATTTTTAATAGGGACTGCAAGCCTTGCGAGACTGAAACTGCAAACGAGGCTAGTAAGTCCCTATTAAAAATGGTGTGGGGTTGCAGTAAGCTCCACCAGCCACCCACTTTTGCCTTGTGAAGGAACCCTGATGCCTCAAAGGAATCCACAGTGTGTTAAATGTGGTGATCATACTTTTTTGTATGTTATATATAATTTGGGAGGGCCTAGAGTTATTCACGGTTTTTCCACTTTCACAAGGGTCCTGTGCCCCTCACCCTAGCGAATGTGGATGGATGACTGTACTTTAGTTTTGCCAGCTGATGAAAAGCAGGCAATAAAGGCATGAATAAAAATAGAAGAAACCACCAACATTAGTAAAACAAAGAAAATTATTTTGTCTCTTCTAGTTCTCCATAGAGTCAAGCAGACATAAAACATGGCTTCTCATAAAAAGAAGTAAGAAAAGAAAACCCACACCACAAACTGTAGTGATCAGATATAGTTATGTAGTCTTACATAACTATAAATAAATGTCTTTTTATTATATATTTTTCAGATAACAGTTTTGGGAAAGTAAATACATGAACACATTGTTTCAAATAATCTTTCTAAATGTAAATATCCCATATTGCATTTTCCCAATTTTTCAGGGAGCAAAAATGCTTTTTTTTAAAAACGAGGAAAAACTTTTTCCTTAACTTTACCATTTTTCCAAGCCTTTCTCCAGGTGTATATAGATATAAAAAGCATCTACCTTGATGTACACAGACACTTGCACACGAAAGGATAAGATCTTGCCCAGCAGTGAAGTTCAGAATAGTATCAGACACACATGAGCTACTGTGATGGAAGACAGTTCAACATATTAAGATGTGCAGCATTCTCTGACACTGGTTTGAAAGAGAGAGAAATAGCTGAATATTAGGGTCCCCATAAGTTGGAAATAACTCGAAGGCAGTCAATAAAAAAACAGTGACTGAAACTGTCAATGCAGTTGGTAAGGATGTTGTGAATAGATGACACCTCTGTAGGGTAGCTATACAGGTGTTAAGAAGTCTATAAATAGTTGCCACTGTTCTTTAATTATTTTTTCTACACTATTTATGTCTAGTCAGAATGCACTGGGATATCAAGCTTCTCACAGCTGTAGAACTGGTGCTAACAGCAGGACTATGGAATTAATTTGCCCTGCAGACAAAACTGGAAAAATAGATATTGAAAAGGTGGGAAACACCATTCTGCAAAGTAATTGAAACTGTAATGGAATTAATTTTCTGACACTGCAATATTTATAAGCAGTATCTTCACAGTAAAAAGCATCAGTTTAAAAGACTAATAAATAGGCAACACCATGAAAACAAGATTAAAGAACTAATACAGCTAATTATTTTCATTAATTACCAGCAAAGTAGTTCATATGAGTAATGGAGTGGCTGAAGAGAGAGCTGCCTAGTAGCTACTAATGCTGCAGAATGGTTGCCACTGTTTCAAATTTATTCCTCTTTGTCTCCCTGCTTCTTGTTCTCCAGCCACTGTTCTAGAGCTGAGATTTCAGAAGCACACAGACTTCTCAAGGCTGTGTCCCTTGCAAGTCTGCCCATCTCTGCAGATTTTATGAATCTTACTGGAATGCAGAATGCTCCTGGGAATTTCATATGCTTTATGAACAGTTGTCCTTGTGCTTGCGTTCATGTATAACTCGAATATACAACTGACCAAGGGTAATATGGAATTGTCTCTGTATTTGTTATATGCCATCAAGTCATCCTTGATTTATGGTGACTCTAGGAACAGGAAGGCCTCCAAGAGACCCTGTTATAGAAGTCCTCATCAGATGTCGCAAAACTGAGCCCACAGCTTGAAAAGATTTGTATAATGAAACTTCAGGGAAGGCACTTGGACATGGGTGGCAGAAGCAGCAGCATCACTTGGACCTTTTCATGCTATACAATTATAGCACTATGGTTCTACTTTTACTGCCATGGCTGCATCCTATGGAATTCTGGAGTTTTGTAGTCTGGTGAAGCACTAGAACTCTCTGCCTGAGAATTCTAAGTATCTCTCCCTAAACTGCAAATTCCAAGGTCCTTTCCACACTACACTGTTCTAGTGCTATTATTCCACTTTCAACATTCTGTGGCATTCTGGAGTTTGTAGTTGAGGCCAAAGAGCTCTCTGGCTGAGAATTCTAAATGCTCCCCCACTAAACTACAAACCCCAGGATTCCAAAGGATGTTGAAAGTGGAATAATAGCACAATAACAGCGTAGTGCAGAAAGGCCCCAAGATTCCACAGGCTGCAGCCATAGCAATTGACGCTGAACCATACTGATGTGACTGTGCAGAAGCCTGTGCAAAAAAACAAAAAACTGTCCGAAGTCCCGGAGAGCTATTCCCAGTAGATTAGATGCACCAATGATCTTACTTAATGTCAGCCAGGTTTCTGTTCCAATATTAATGTTGCTGCTTCACCCACGTGAAAAACTTCCGACCTCTGTGCTTGTGATCTTCCCCTCTGCCCGAGTACTTATTTCTTCAAGTAGTATGTATGCGTGCCTTCAAGTCTCCTATCCATTTGTGGAGGCCTCATAAATTTCAGAGTTTTCTTAGGTGAAGAATATGCAGCGGTGGTTTTGCCAGTTCCTTCCTGTGAACTATAGCTTAGGGCACCTCGAATTCGCTGGCGGTCTCCCATCCAATTCTTGTACTAACCAGGACTGACCTGCCTAGCTTCCAAGATCAGACTAGATCTGGTTTCTTTAGGGTAATGAATAAATACTAAAGGGCAGCAATTACTCGGAACAGACGGTCTATGGAACTAATGCCGGCTCATATTATTAAATTCGGCGGTTAAATTTTGCAATTCTGATCCAACGATTTCTTGTTCAGAGTTAAACGTCCCCATTCATCCTGGCTGACGCAAAAGCACAAGGCACTGCAACTCAGCACGAGCGAACCTCTACAGAATTTAATTTAGCCCCGCCCCTTGCACTTGAGGACACACAAGGGCGCGAAAATTAGCGGGGCAGGTTATACGGTGCAGAGAGAGGTCTAAAAGAACCCACCTCCAATCACTGATTGGGTTATTTTGCTGTGCCATTTGCTATCTGGTTGGATATTTATTTGTCATTCTACTCTGATACTTAACGATTGGCAGGAGGACCGAAGCAGAGTTCTTTTTAAGTGGCTGAAGGAAACGTCACTCCACCAACGCGCGTTGTTGAGTGGCTAAAAAAGAGAAAAATTATTGGTGCAACTAGGTGCCGGTTAATCTCGGAGGGTGGTGGTTCGTTGGAGATTCCTAAACCTATTGGATAGACATGTTGTCCTTCCAAAGTATTGAGTACTGATTGGTGGATTTCTTCAGGGAGCCACGTTACGTGTGGGCGGGCTATTCCCCCCAGCTTTCCGCTTACCCTACCGTGCTTTCTGCTGGGCCCCGGCTAGGTAGGCCGTGGTTGTAGTAGTGGAAATGGCGGTGGCTGTGCGGGCCCTGCAGGAGCAGCTCGAGAAGGCCAAGGAAAGCCTCAAGCACGTCGACGAGAATATCCGCAAGCTCACGGGGCGGGACCCCAACGATGTGCGGTGAGGCTACAGAGGGAGGAGGGGACGAGCGCCTTAGCGGGGATCTGGATGGGGAGGGGGGCAGGGGGAAGCCAGCAGCCTCGCCCTCTGGGTCCGGGGCAGGAGGGGGGAATCCTTTGCGCTTCTTTCTCCGCCCGCGCTTTCCTGGTTGGAGACGGACGAGCCCCATTTTCCTGAGAGTGCTGCGGAGACGGAGGACGGAGGCGCTCGCGCTTCGCTTTAGCTCCGGTTCCGATCAGCCCGAAGCAGGAATTAGATGGGGATGGGGGTTACCGGAGGAACGAGGGAGCTGGAGGGAGGCCTGTTGGGGAACCCGTTAGGGGTGGTGATGCTCTCGTGGGCGGTGAGGCGCGGCTGCGGTCTCAACACGAGGTCTAGCGGCTCTTCTGGGGTGTCTTTTTTCAGGCTATTTCTGCACTAGACTGTTACAGCGTTATTATTCCGCTTTCAACAACCGATGGAATCCTGGGGTTTGCAGTTTAGGGAGGGGCCTTTCCCTAAACTGGAAACCCCAGGATTCCGTAGAATGTTGAAAGTGGAATAATAGCGCTATAACGGTCTAGTGCAGAAATGGCCTTAAACTTGCGTGGCCGTCGATGCCTAACTTGTGTATATGTTTGTTCCTGGGTGTGTTTGCTTCCCTGCAGGCCCCCTCAAGGTAGATTACTGACCCTCACAGGCCCAGGTGGAGGTAGGGGGCGTGGAAGTATATTGCTGAGGTAAGAACCTATGCACCAACGAATGAAATTATGAGTTATGTGAATGTGTTTCGATAATTCTTTGTTGCGTGGAAGACTGGTTTCAGTTTTGACTACTGTACTTTGCTATGTTGCATGGGGGAAGGCCCCAAATGTGGTAGTTTTACATGTATTAACGTTCTTGTTGGATGTTCCAAGAAACTACTCAACTAATATAGCAGGTAGGGAGAGAGGAGATCTGCTGCCCATGCATCTTATATTCTGGCAGCCACACAAATAACTTCTTACAATACTTGCCCACTCTTGTACTGCCCATGTTAACCTGAGGTTGCACACAGTTCTGCTTTTTCCTTTAGCTTTTAATTTTAGAAATCTTTGTTTGTCTCAAGTTAGTGGAGATGTGTAGCATCTCAACGCTGGATTTAGTGCAGTATTATGGAGCTTGTGTGCATGATTATTAAGAGTCTGCTTTACGGGGTTAATCATGCCAGTAAAGCCAGCTAGCCTGGTTTGAGAATTGGAGTAGAGCTACAGGAGACCAGTTTTAAATCCCCACTCAGCCCCAGAAAGTCACTGAGTGCTTTTGGGCAAGCCACAGGCACTCACCCTAAGAAAAAGTCAGTAGAAATTTTGCCATGAGAAACTAACAGTAGTGTCACCTTCAGTTGGAGTTGACCTAAAACCATGTAACAGCAAACCATTAAGTAGAGTGGAGTAGTTACCTCAGGTATCTTATCTTGGGTATGATGCAGCACATTGTTAGTTTAATTTGTTATTGTATTTTAATTATTAGGGGTGAGGAGAGAGGCACTTTGAGCTTCATGTGCTGCTTGGGTGTTAGGCGCCTTGACTTCAGAGTGGAGATAGGATTTGCTGCTGCACCTTGAGCAACAAAATATGTTGGGCCAAGATAGGCAGGATAGGACACATGTTAACTTGCCATCTTTGGATTTTTATATGGATCACTGTGATTGTTCCAGGGTAGGCAAAGAAACTGCAATTTCAGAACTGATCTAAGGACTGCAGCTCCTCTGTACTGTTGCAGCTTAATACCAGTATGAGGTGGCAACAGGAACAGAATTCTGCTGAGTTTGCATTTATTGATGTTCTTGATTTTGCATACATAGCAGGAGCTATAGCTCTGGAGGTGATCAGGTAGGTAAATATATCTTGATCTTAGGAGTTAATACTGAGAAGTTTAAATTGCTATTCTTAATCACTTTACTTATTAAGGTACCTTTTAAAAGCTGCCTGAGCTAATGCATTATGTAGCACCGCAAGCAACCTTCCAAATTTTTAGACTAGTATTAATAGTTTTGTATTGGAGATGAATGCTTTTCTGCCAAAAAACTTTTTTTTTTTTGGTCAAAATACACCTTGAGATGCTTAAAAGTGCTGTTTTTTGCGAGGGGGGGCTACCCTGAAACAGCCAGGACCCCCTCCTATGTGCAAAAGATATCTGAGAGTGGCAGAATACCACCAAAATGGCAACCACAGGGGCACAGCTGCAGCCCTTCAGAGGCACTGAAAGTCACTTTGCAGGCTCCTGAGCATTCCTTTTTTCTGGGTGAAAATTTGGAAGTTCAGTGCCCCATGCATCCCACAGGCTGAAGGATTCCCACCTTTTTCTTTTACACTGCTTGTTGGATTCTAAACATGTGATGCATTAAATGTAGTGACAGCTGTCTCTAGCTTTTGTAGCATAAATTTGACTTAATGGTCAGGACTAGCACTAGAAATAAAGTTAAGTGAACAGCAACTAGAATATGACAGATGCGCGTGTGGTTTCTAATATCTTTTGCCCAGCCGCTACGATTATATACCTAGACGTGTTTTAGCAGTACATAATTACATCAAGCCTTGTTGCACTGTGGAAGCTATCAGAGCTTAGAAATCTCATTTTGAAAAGTTATTAATTTCCTTACACATTACAATATTTAAAAAGTAGCTAGTTGCCATTGCTCATTACAATGATAGAACAGCATTAGTTTGTGGCATTATTTGTTACACTGCTTCTTACTTTTCCATTATTTTATCTCACTTTTTTATGTGGGGGGGGAACAAGTTAGGAAAGGCAAGAGAATGCCATAAGATCTGAAAGATTCCTGTTAAATTGCTCTTTAATTTTTGAAAATAGCTGAAAATTGTAATGTATTGAGCTAGTAAAGAAACTTTTTTCTTTCATATGACATTGCTACTAAACGGTAACTTTGTTACATTCATGTCAGCCCTAAAATTAATTATTTATGGATCATGGTGTTGCTTGTGACTTCCAAGCTCCAAATGCTACAAATTCAGTTCTTCTCTTTTTATTTAGGTAGGTGTGATTGTGTGGAGGGGGGAATTATTGCATTAGGAGAGCACTTTCTACTCAAGTGAATAAGAAATTTCATTCCTGTTGTAAAGCTTGTTAAATGCATAGCAAATTGTTTACCATTGTTTTAGCTTTAAAGTTTGCTTGTTGTATTGATCAAATTATTTTGTTATAGGCGTGGATTCTCGGATAGTGGAGGAGGACCCCCAGCCAAACAGAGGGATCTGGAAGGGGCGACTAATAGGTCAGTAGAGAATCAAATGGAGTTAGCTTTAAGAACAGGAGAACTGTTTTTGTATCTGCCTGACTTAGTGACCTAAATCCAATTTCTAGTCTCTAACACGGTTGGCCTGTTAAATCAATGGGACCTTCACAAGTGTTGACTTACAGTTAATTTAGTGCATCTACTCAAGTTAGGACTAGTAGAGTTAGGTCAGTATTTATTTACTCTATTTTGTATATTGCTGCATAGTTTAAAATAATGGCTTATAATCTGAAGTACCATATAAAAAGAATCAGAGAGAGAAGAAGAAGGCAATCACAAGTCAGGTGTCAACTCTTTGATAAAGTTACATTTTTATTTTGGGATTTCTAGAAACTAATATATAAACTGGCATAATTTGATTCTTTTTTAAAGATTTCATTAAGCAAACATACTTCTATTTTACATGAAATGTCTCTGTGACAAATTTGTTTACACATGGTGACCCCACAGTTCCAGCCTTTGGAATCCTGCCACTTATCCTGTCCTTGTTTCTCCACTTAATGCCTTTTCTGGATTGGGTTCCTGGGGTTTGGAGTGACTCTTTATATGTGGATCTGTGGCTATATTGTTATATGGGTTTTCTATTGGTGTGTGTGGCTTGAATCCAGTGCAGCCTTGATAGAGACAGCCAGAGGCAGTTTTAAAAATAGCAGAAATGGGCTTATTAAACAAAGTAAAACAATATATTAACTTCTAATATTCTATTCTTTTAGGCTCCCAAAATCATAGTTAGTTTTCCCTTCTGACTGGCTATCTGGTTCCTACTCAGTACAACTTTCTCTGGCAAACCACCCTTCTCTTCAAATCCAGAACCCTGTCTCTGTGGCCGTTTCCACCCCGAACTGTTACAGCGCTGTTCTCCCACTTTCAACAGCCTATTGAATCCTGGGGTTTGCAGTTACGGGAGGGGCCAGAGGCTGTTGAAAGTGGGATAATAGCACTATAAAAGTCTAGTGAGGAAATGGCGTTTGTTGCATCCTGTTCACCTGCACCTTCTCTTCACAACCTCCCTGAGCTGTGATTGGCTGCCTTCAAGCCAGGTCTGCCCAGCAGCTCCTTCACAGTCCCTCGGAATATCTTGATCTTGTTAGCATTATTCTGAAGGCTCTTAAGACTTTCTCCATAACTCAAGTGTAAAATGTTTGTTTTTCACAATTTTATCTTGAATATAGATTGGCTGGGGAACGTCGGACAAGGAGAGAATCACGCCATGAAAGCGACGCAGAGGATGATGATGTTAAAAAAGTAAAGTACATCTGAAGTTTTGTTGGTGGGGGGCTGGAGAGAAATGTGAAAATATTTCCATTAACTTAGCTGTGACCTGTCCTTGCAGCCAGCGTTGCAGTCTTCTGTTGTTGCTACCTCCAAAGAGCGAACACGTCGAGACCTTATTCAAGACCAAAATATGGATGAAAAGGGGAAACAAAGGTATCTTATGTTCTTTGGCATAACATTAAGATTTTCAAACTTCAGGGACAAGACACTGAAAAAACTGAAATGTTTCTGTATGTTTCTTGCACATTTCAACTACCTGATCATACAGAAGTCAAAATAAGACTTTGGCAAAGAAGATCACTGTCTGATTTCAGACAGTTGTTTACAATTTTGTAAAAACACAGGGCGCAGCTGCTTCTGTTGTTTCTTTAAAACCTAGATATCCTTCCAAATACTGAAAAGTAATGTAACCCTGCAAGTTAACAGCACTCATGGTTTCCTGCTTTTTTTGTGGACGTACACCAGGAAAATACATTTTTTTAGTACGATTGTGTTGTAAATGTTGGATAGTGAAAGTACATCACGGTTTGCCAGGGAGCCTAGTATTAAATTAAAGCAACTGATTTATTTTACAGTTTTAGATCCTATTTCTTAGCAGCTTAAAAAAAACTACAACTGAAAATATGCTTCTCCTCAGATTGGCACTGTGGAAGTTCTGTTTCCCTATTATACTGACTTTCCTTAGAATGAGTTGGCAATTACAGTGGGTGCAGAGACCAATTTTTGTCCTGTAATGGAGTCCATCCACCTGAATATGAAACGGAGTAACTTCCAGTTTCCATTTTTGACTGATTTTTCATTTTATAGCAGTTGAGATGTGTTTTTGAGCTATCAGCTATTCCTGCATCTTCTAGGAATAGTGAAACAGGCATGGTTCCCAACCCCTGTGTCTTTTATCCTAGAATGTGACAGTTTTTTGCGATCTGGCAGCCAACCCGTATCTGTCTGGGATTACCTCTGGTCACTTTCTCATTACCTGGGCTTCCAGCTCATGAACATTCCTGTTATCTAGATAGGCAGATCAGCATCAAAATTCACCTTAGGTAAACTGAAGTAAGGGAGTTTCTGGATTTTTAGCATGGGGAAATAAAACATTGCCTTTGCAAATTTTTAGGTGATATTAATGTAAACATATCAGTGTGTTACATATACACACACACTGTACTATGCACTCCGTTTCAGTCTAGATACTTTTCAGTCTACATACATTCTTATCATACTTAAGCTTACATTATATGTAATGAAACCTCTTAATTTATGTAACAAGCATTGTAACATATTGTATAGCATGTGCATATACCCTGCATCATTACATATGATATTCAGCCAGGAACAGCCTAGTAGACAGCTGTTAGGGAACTGAATATGCAGTGGTGGAAATTATCAAGGAGACCGATTACGTTGTCTGGTCCAGTGCCAGCCTATATAATATCAGAAGCCCCTCTATCTCTACACATCTCCCTGTCATGAATGACTGTTAACTGGTTTTCTGTTATCAACCAATTAGTGCCAAGTTTTACTATTTTGTATCCTCAGCCAATTAGATGGGACATGTAATAGTCCATTTGTTCAAGGTCATCCATCATCCAATTGGAAATAAGAGTTTACTGGCATTTTGTATAAGACTGCTACTCATCCAGTCACATAAGAGTTTAATTGATCACCATCATTCTGGCCACTTGCCCTCAGGGGATTGCAATGCATATGTCTCAACATGATTAAGTACACTTTCTTGTTTTGTTGTTTTCTATCCATTTTGTTATTTTCTACTACATTTACCTTTAACTTGTATTTTGAGTTAGTATGTTTACCCAGCATTGCCCGGGATTTTATTTTCCTCTTAAGAACTCACCAAACTGTCTTCTCTATTTCCTGTAACTTTGCTCCATATTTCCCAATGTAGTCTGTATTCAGAGTTACTTATTCCCTGTATACTGTCATCTTCCTTGCTGCTATGCCTCGTGGTATCCATAGCAACCAGCCTATTTCTGTACCTGTAAATTTTCCCCATGTTCCCCAATCTTTATTCAGAGTTGTTAACATTCAGAGGTTGGGTTCCTGTGGGAATACACTATCTTCCTTCTTGCTGTTAGGCTTTGTCTCCATAGCAACTGGCCTATTCCAGTACCTGTAATTTTTCCCCCTAGTCCCAATCCAGTCTGTGTTGTCTAGTGATGTGGATGTAGTGGCTTTTGGGGGCGGGAGCTTTGCTCTTTGCTTTCTATTGCATTTGGGCAATGGCTTTACGTTTTTCTGGAAGCATTCAACTTTAAGGTTCCTCACATATGGAACCCGTACAATCTACTGTATGAGGTGAGAAGACCTTGTAACTATGGCCATTTCTGCACTGCACTGTTATAGTGCTATTATTCCACTTTCAACATCCTGTAGAATTCTGGGGTTTGTCGTTTACTGAGGCCAAAGATCTCTCTGGCTAAGAATTCTTAAATGCCCCTCCTTAAACTACAAATCCCGGGATTCCATAGAATGTCATAGCACTATGACAATGTAGTGTGGAAATGGGCTATGTTGTGTATGTCACTTTAATTTTTCTCCCATATGCCTCCCAAATGTTTTCTGGCATCCTTTTTGATGGTAGGCCTCATCTCCATAGCAACCGGCCTGAGGTCCAGCAGCTCTCGGCTGAGAACTCTAAAGGCCCCTCCCTAAACTGCCAGCCGCAAGATTCCATAGAAGCTTCACAGCCAATCATATGAAGTCTTCGGCCGCCTGACACATGCACCACAAACTCACAAACTTTGACTTTTATATAGTAGATTAAATGGCTGAACATCCAGAACCAGATTCCAAGCCTGTACTTCTAATACTTTGGTGTCTGACATACACATAGTTGGCTTTTTGTTCTATGAAGTCGCTAGTCACACTGCTTCATTCTTTCTTCCAAGATATAGGCTCAAGGGCCTTACATTTTGCAAAATATACATAAAATAAGCATCCCGCATATAACAATAGCTATCGACAAGTTTTTGAAGGATTTTTCTCCCCCAGAATTTGGCCATGCTTATGTGGCTGCAGGTCTCAGTTTTCCCACACAAGTTAAAAAGAAGACTGCATGTGCTAACATGAGCTCTCAAAAAAGTTTCATTGCTAGAATTTTTAGTTGTTGGGGGCTACTTTGTATATTGACTTCATGTAAATTCAAGCAAATTTGGGCTGATTGCAGATAGTATAGCAGCTCATTTATCTGTAAATGTGAGGCTGAATTGATTAAGTCAAGAAAAGTGAAATTTAATCAGGTTGTTGTTCACTGGATTGGACTCATAATGCTTATTCTGATTGTGAGGGCATACCTGGGTGAAATTCCCCTTGTAATGCTCCTAGTCCGTACACCATCTCACTTTGCACTAGGCACTAACTCTTCCTTCACTGCTTTGAAGGCTGTACCCCTCCAAAGCAGATTTTCTGGGAATTGGAGGAAAGAGTCAGTGAAGATGCCTGCTCCCTACAGCACAATGAAAAATCTTTGTGGGATCGAAAGTCTCCTGCTTATGGAAGGAGCCGGTCCATCTACAGAAGGCTTCGCCTTCATCAAGCACAAGATATTTCCAAGTCATTAATAAATTGGTAGAATTTAATAATACTCTTCTGTTGAGAGTGCTGTCTGTTGTCTTTATCTTCAGTTATCCTTTCATGTTGCTGTAAAAACTACACTATCCAATGGATACGTTGATTTTTAAATAACTTCCTAGTATTCATAATCAGTGACCTTGGAAGAGTTAGACAATGTTTGTTATGTACATTGAACACAAATGAAAATATGTGATGTAACCATGCCTTTTTCCCTCCTCCTGTCAGGAATCGGCGTATATTTGGTCTGTTGATGGGTACTCTTCAGAAGTTCAAACAAGAATCGACAGTTGCTACTGAGAGGGTATTAACTTAATACCTAGTAAATTGTGGAGGGAGAATTTGTAATGTGCAATGAGAATTTTCTGTACCATCTTGTAAGATAGAATTTTATACCTGCTGCTTAGTAGCTTTCTGATATTGCTTGTAAACATTTGCAAGTGTGAGGAATTTCAGGTCATGTTTCAGATGGAGAGACAAGTAGGAGAGCTCCTTAATTTGCTTGCTCAGAAGTTAGCCCCTGCAGTAAAATCTATTTGGATATCCACAAATACAGATTGACATCTGATCAGTATTTATAATATTGTAGGACATTTACAATGTTGTAAATTTTTGAATTTACATTTAGGATTGTTGCACCAGTGCAAGGACCAAGATTGCCCTCAAAAACTCACTTTAGAAGCCTGGCAGCACCATCATATAGGGGTTTCCAAGGTGGTGGAGAGTAGGCAGTAAGTGAAGCATCCCCACCCCCATCCAAGCAGCAGGGGACTTTGTGCAAACTGTTGTGACAGGACTCCACAGTGGGCCTTGTGACTACCTGTTGGAAAGCGCCTTGCTGCTAGGAGAGGTGTAAACACTTCTTCAGTGATGGCTCTACTCTCCAGCACCTTTGAAATCCCTGTGTTGATAGTGCTGCCTGGCTTCTGAGGTGGGTTTTGTGGGATGATATCGTGGATGTAGCTATGATAGTGGAGCTCTGTCATTGGAACTACATCTCCTGATGTCAGATTTTGGCCTCCATCTGTTGGGATTCTAAATGTAACTCTGGCAAACACTTCTTTGTAAACTGCTCTGGCTGTAATGAAGTACCTACCGTGACTAAAATTAAATGAGACAAGACTTTATTTTTGTCCATGATAGTTTGTGTCATAAAATATATAGCTCATGGAATAGTTTTGTTTCACTTCGAAAGGTGAATTAGCTTTATATATTGTGATTATGCTACTAAGAAAATCAGTTGTTTTGTCTGCTTCAGCAAAAAAGACGGCAAGAAATTGAACAAAAACTTGAAGTGCAGGCAGAGGAAGAAAGAAAGCAGGTTGAAAATGAGAGGCGAGAACTCTTTGAGGAAAGACGTGCTAAACAAACAGAACTGCGGCTATTGGAACAAAAAGTCGAACTTGCTCAGTTGGTGAGTCTGAATTCAGCAGCTCTGTGTGGTGTTTGTGCTGTGAATGATGCTAAAAAAACCGCCAAATATTCTTTCTCTTTACCAG
Source organism: Cyclura pinguis (assembly GCA_030412105.1). Lineage (NCBI taxonomy): Eukaryota > Metazoa > Chordata > Lepidosauria > Squamata > Iguanidae > Cyclura > Cyclura pinguis. The sequence continues at coordinate 346,279,449 of CM059599.1, forward strand.
CAAGAAGAATGGAATGAACATAATGCCAAAATAATTAAATACATAAGAACAAAGACAAAGCCTCATCTGTTCTACATACCTGGCAGAATGTGTCCTGCTACCCAGAAACTTTTTGATGATTCTCAAAAAAAACTAAATGGTATGTTGCACATGGTTTTTATCTGCATGTTTTAGTTGTGTCTTTCAGTGGTAAAAAATAATAGCAGAACAGTAAAGCTATATACCAGGTGGGGTCAAAGTATGGCCCATTAGACTGCCAAGAAATCTTTCCATTTTCCTTTGAATCCCCCCATTACTTCCTGGGTTTTTTTTAAGACTTGACTTTACCTAGAACAAGCCCGGGGTAGGATCAAGTCACCAATAAATGGTTCATGTTTTTGCATATGGGAAGCAAAAAGTTATTTGCTTTGTTAGAAGGGAGGTCCAACCCTGTCACAGTGAAGGCAGAAATGGCTGCTGGACCCTTAGGAGTTGCCTGCCATGGTAGACAACTTTATTTAGGTTAAAACTTTTTCTGTCAAAAATTAAGATGTAGTTTGCATGCATAGTGCAGGGAATGGGTTCTTCAATAAGTACACATAGCAAAATGCACCCATGCACTTATCTTATGATGCTGAATTAGGGAGCACGTGCACTTTCTATATGGGTTATGATTTCTACGAAACTTTCTCCATATGAAGAGGCTCAAATGAATGGTCTGTAAGTAAATTGGATCTCTGCTAATTTCCCATGTGTTCTCTCGTTCTTCAGCACTGTTTGAAAGTAGGCGCATTGAATTTGCTGAGCAAATTAACAAAATGGAAGCCAGACCCAGACGGCAGTCTGTGAAGGAAAAAGAACACCAGGAGGTGCAGAAGGAAGAAAAGAAGGAAGACCAGAACAAGGAGCAGGAAGAGGGTAAGGCGGTTCAGCAGGTGGAAGAAATGGAGACAGGTAATCAGAGCAATGATGTAGAAATGGAAGAGGCAGGGGAGGAAAAGGAGGTAGGTGCTAGTCATAGTGATGGGGAGATAGAACAGGAAGAGGAGGAACAAAAAGAGGAAGTAGAGGTTAAAGTAGAAGAGAGAGTGGAGGTTAAAGAGAATGATAGGCAGCAAGATAATCAGGAAGAGGATGTTATGTTAGTAAAAGAAGACGGGGAAAACATTCTGCCAGTAGACGGAGAGCAGGATGTGATGGAAACTAATGAGGCAGATCATGCAGAGCCACTAGAAAATGAGAATAGCAAAGAAGTGGTACCAGAAATGGAATGTAATGCTCAACCAGAACAGGAGGGGTCTGTTGCTGCCCTGGAGAAAGAGGAAGCCAGCAAGCCAGAAGTTGAAGCAGAAGCAGAGGAGGCTGAAGGGAAAGAGCCTGAATCCACTCCAGTATTGGAGGCTGAGCCTCAGCCTCTCTCAGAGTCTGTGCTTCAGCTACAGCCTCCACCACTCTTGGAATCTGCTCAAGATCAAGAGCCTCAGGTAGACAAAGAAGAATCTGTAGTGCCTGAAAAGGTGCCTGAAGTTCAGGCGGACCAAATCCAGGCAGTACCAGTAGAAATCAAGAACAAGGTGAGGAGCAGAAGCAGGGGTAGAGCAAGGAACAAAACCAGCAAGAGTCGAAGCCGGAGTACTAGCAGTAGTACCAGTAGTACTAGCTCTACAAGTAGTAGTAGTGGCAGCAGTTCTAGCAGTGGCAGCAGTAGTAGCCGGAGTTCTTCCAGCAGCAGCAGTAGCACTAGTGGAACTAGCAGTCGAGAAAGTAGCAGTAGTTCTAGTAGTAGTGAGAGCAGAAGTCGAAGCAGAGGACGTGGGCACAATAGGGATAGAAAGCGCAGGAGAAGTTTGGATCGGAAGCGAAGGGATAATTCAGGAGTAGATAGGAGTCACAAGTCTTCAAAAGGTAGCAGGAGCAGAGATGCAAAAGGATCGAAGGATAAAAGTTCAAGGTCGGACAGAAAGAGGTCTATATCAGAAAGTAGTCGGTCAGGCAAAAGAACTTCAAGGAGCGAAAGAGACCGTAAATCAGACAGGAAAGACAAAAGGCGTTGAGAGAAGAGACCAGGCTCCCTAGCCTAATCTTTGCAGCAGAAGATTACATAAGTGAAAGGATTCCATATGAGGAAGAAAAGGCTGCCTTAATTGCATGCTGTATAATTTTTTTTGGAGAAATACAGACTCTTTACCAGACAATTCTTGTGCTTTTTACATGATTTTGTAAAAGGTTACTTACCAAATTATGTGAAGATGCTGATGTGTACAAATAAAAGGACTGACAGCCCCTTCATCTTTTTAAATACACTCTACTTAAGAGTTTCTGTATATTTTAATAGATACACCATTACATTTAATGTGATTCAAGTCTGTATCATAAGTTTTTTTGTAGAAATAAATGTGCATTTTACAGAGGTTGGGAGTGCTTGTTGCTGTGTCATCTTGCATAGAAATGTCCTTACCTTTATTGGTATAGTTCATGCAGAGTTGTTTATCTGCCTATTAATTCTTCCCTTCCAATTGCTAAAAACAAAGTAAATTCTCAAGTCCCATGAAAGAGCACATATCTGTGCCTAATTAAGGTTTTCTTTGCTTTGCTTTCACTTTACACTTTCAAGCTTTCGCTAATGTTCCTTGGTGAACTAACTGCCCATACGTAGAAGCAAAATAGGTACATTGGCCACTTTTCATAAGTGGGACATCAAAAACTTGTTTTGAGAGCCCTGTAGTTATTTGTGCAAACATTGCCTTTCTCCCTAGTGCTAGAGGAATGTTTAGAAAGTTCTTTTCATCTTGCATTTTGTTAATTTCTGTGTTTTACTATATAGTGGAGGAAGGCATAGATAAATTGCATTATTGATGGCCACAACTAAATCTTCAAATGCCAGTAACAATGGATTGCACAGTTAAATTAATCTTAGACTAACATGTATGTTGTCTTTAAGAATACCTGTTGAATGGGGATACTGAACTCAGACTTGGAACTCTGTAACAGCTAAAGCAAGTAGATGGCAATATAGCTAGTATAAAAAGGTGACTTGCTGTTTTTAAACTTTCTATAAAATGACAGTGTATACATTGGCCTGTTCTGTGAAAGTCCAAATAAAGGTAGCTTTATATACTATGTATTGTCTTCTGTGTTTTCTGTGTGTTTGTTTTCTACTGTTAGTCATATGCCAATAACATATTTTTGGCAAACTAGAATGCCAGTCATAAATACGCATTAAAAGGACAGCAGATCTCATTTTTAACCATAGTAGGCCCTGCTTGTATATGCAGGGGTTCTGTTCCAAGAACAGAACAAAAACAAAGCAAAGTGTTGTGTCCCATTGTAGTCAATGGACATAATGTGCATGTGTGTGCAGCAGCACAAACATATGCCCACTACGTCCATTGACTATAATGTGGCAAGATGCTTCTTGCAACCTTGTGTTCATGCACAGTAAGGGAGGGGCCATTGTATCCATTTGGAAGTATGAAATTAAAAAATTCTGCTGCAAGAATCTTGGCTTTGTGTTGCAGAAGGCAGCATATGAGATGGGGTAGGGGAACTAATCTGCCTTGGGGGCGATTCTGTCTTAAAAATATCTTAGCAAGGTTTATTCAGAAGAAATTTGCCATTGTCTTCTTCTAAGACTGAGAGACTATCTATCTCAAGATCACCCAGTGGGTTTCTGAGGCTCAGCAAGGATTTGAGTCCTAGTCTTCCAATATCTTAGTCCAACACTCAATCCACTACACTGTAGAACTTGTATGTGTGTATATGTGCCTTCAAGTCACCTTTCGAATTATGGCAGCCTTATGAATTTCATAGGGTATTCTTGCTGTGTGCTTTCAAGTCATTTTTGACTTATGGTGACTCTACGGCAGTGGCTCCCAACCTGGAGTATGCATATCCCCAAGACTACACACCAGGATATTTGGGCATACTAAAAAAAAAAAAAAAGCTCCAATTCACCTATCAGGGAGGTGGAAGCACACCTGCAAGAGTGAGCCCAACCTGCTCTGAGGCGGGGACTTGCGCGGGGCTGTGCTACTTCTCCCTGCCGGGTCAGTAGGGAGAAATTTTGGGCAGGCTCAAAGGTGACAATCACTTCATCTCAGGGGGAACAGAGCGGGAGGGTAGTGGTGGGAGCTCTGAGGAGACAAAGCTGCAAGCACAAGCAGTCTGAATCTAAGCACAAGCCAAGGGAGGAGGAGCCAAGCAGAGAAGGCCAGGTGGCTCCTTAAAACAAGTTCCTAGAGATGAAAGGCAGGTCATTCCACCTCCTCAAGCCACAGTTATTAGTCTCTTCCTCAGTTCTGGAGGGGGAAAACATACACAAGCATCTTGGTTTGGGGACAAGATGATGTGTGGGTGTGGAGGTGTGAGAGAGAGAGACAAGTGCGAGGGGATGAATGGTGGTTGTGATGGTGGTAATCGCTGGAGGCACAAGAGCACCAGAGAAGAGAGTCAAGACCAAGAGCTTGATCTGTGTCTGGTTTTTGACATCTTCAGCTATCTATGTTTTCTTTAGGTGTAGCAGGGATGGAGCTGCTTGATGACACCCTTACCTTCCAGTCCAATTTCCCTGAGAAGAAGCTGTTGCAGGGAAGAAAGTTGGGGAGAGGGGCTTGTGGTGGAAATGTTAAGCTATAGCTGGTTGAATCTTTCATCCTTTGTTGGTCTCAGTCAGCACTCTTATATGGGGCAAGAAAGGCCAGGGAGCATAGCCAGTCAGCCTTCCTCAGATCTAAGATGGGGCAGCTGGGACAGAGATGCAGGAGGATCAGTAAATGGGAGCTGCCTGGGTTTTTTCGACAGCACATTAAGAAAAGGGAGAGTTGAACTATTAGCAGCGGGCACCTCAGTTTGTCTTATGAGCAGTGTTCAGTGAATGCTTCTGGATCTTCTGTACATCTCTTCCTATTGTCATTGTTCTAAGTTTTAAATTAATTTTTCCATTTGTGTATTAATCAGATATGTATCTGGTTGAAAACTGGCAAAGTTTAAAAAAAAGATGAAATATGTGGATAGTGACTAATCAGTTAAGAATTTCTCAGGACATGTCTAACTCTTTAGTGCAAAACAGTAATTATTACTGTATTTTTGAATACAATCTTTGATGCATTTTCTTGAATTCACTGTATCCTTTGAGTTTTGAATGCAAATATATGTGCACTATGTGTTTACCTTATTATTCTGTTGCTTTTTAAAACAATTGCTGGGCTATTTATTTACAATTACAACAACTAAATTTGAAATAACAGCAAATATATTAATTACAAATATAGTGCCAATATGAGAAGTACAATTTATGGAAATAGACACCGAGGGGTACACAAGTGGAAAAAGTTTGGGAACCACTGCCCTAAAGCAAACGTATCATGGGGTTTTCTAGGGTCTGAGTGTGTGATGTGCCCAAGGTCACCCAGTGGGTTTCATGGCCAAATGGGGAATCAAACCCTGGTCTCCATGGTTGTAGTCCAGTGCTCACACCACTACACCATACTGGTTGTCGGGGTTTTCTTAGGCAAAGAATATTCAGAGATGGTTTGCCAGTTCTGTCATCTGAAATATAGCCTATTCATTGGTATCTGTTGGTGGTTTCCCAACAAAGTACTAACTGGGACTGATCTTGCTTAGCTTCCAAGATCAGAATGTGTCTGATACCTTTAGCATATTTAGAACTTACAGCCCTACAAAGGTTGGATTCTAATTGTCACCTTTAGCCAACATGACTGGTGGTCTGGAATGATGGAAATTAGTCTTGAGTGAATATCATCTGTCCTGAGACATTTACTCCTGAATAGGAATAAAAAGATGATGCTTACCATGTACAGTTCTTAAGCACTTGTATTTAAGATAGATATAACACGTCTTATTAGAATTCCTGTTTTAAAAAGATTAGCCAGTTAATACTGGAACATCTCTTTCAAGGAAAAGGTCAAGGAAACAAGAGTGGTCATTTACAGATAAATATTATGTGCTACATCAAAAGTTGCTGTAATACTTTCAAATGTATTAGATGGAATATAGATAAAGGTTGTTCACATATGCTTGGCACAATTCACATTTGTTTGGCACAATTTTATTTATGTTTATCCCGCACTTTAAGCAACTTATTTTATGCTACTAAAGTAGCTAACAGCATCAGGTAAAACTGAAAATACTCAGAATACTGTAGAAACACCAGTACAGTAAAGCTTAGGCATTCAAACTGGTCAGTGTTTTTAAAAGCTTGGACAAAATTTTGTTCTTGCTTGGAACAGTACATAGAAGTTGTTAGCATAGACACTATGCAGGCCTCCCTGGGAAGATTATCCCAAAAGGTAAGGCTTTATCAATTGCATTCTGCTGGTTGTACCTGACGGAATGTCTCCTGAGATGTGTAGAGATGTAAGATTTATAGACGAACCCCCTCCCTTTTATTTCCAGAAATGCTTTTTCAGGGTTAAAAAATTGAATTTGAGGAAAACTGGTAGGACAAACATTATTAGCAAATAGCTTAAAAGTCACCTGCTTACTTTAGGAACAAAATGCATTATGAATAACTTTGGCATGTCAGTACAATAGGTCCCCAGTATCCACTAGGATTTGGTTCCAGACCCTGCCCCCCCCCGATACCAGAATTCATGGATGCTCAAATACCACTACATAAAATGGCGTCCCTTATATAAGATAACAAAATCAAAATTTGCTTTTTGGATTTTTAAAAATATTTAATATTTTTAATATTTTCAAGCTGTGGTTAGTTGAATGTATGGACATAGAATCCACAGATATGGAGGGCTGACTTACTGTGTTTGGAATATTAAAAGTACTATTCAGAAAATAACTACAAATTGGACTTACTGTTTTAAATTTTTTTGTTCGTTTGTTACAAACAGAGCTACCTGGTCCTGAACAGTAGGGAACACCCAACTATAAAGAACCTCATTTGGTTTTTTTCCTCCTTCTCAAACTGGTGAAGACAAACAATAAAAACAGAAGAAACTATCAACAGTAATAAAATAAGCACCATTATTTTGTCTCTTCCAGTCCTCCATAGTTCCAAACAGACATAAAGCACTCATTTTCATAAAAAGATCTGAGAACTGCAATTATGTGAAATACTGTACAGTCTTACATAAAAGTACCTATTTCATAGTTTTTAGAAATAATATTTTCGGAGGAGGGATAAACTTCATGGCTTACATATTTTTAAATCACTCTATAAGCAAGTATTCAATAACCCACTTTTTCCCCAACTTTTCTAGGAATCAAAAGGGGGAGGCATTCCCCCCCCCCGGCCTTCACGTCTCTATGCCTATCTTAAGGGATGGAAAGAGTAATGTCTGATTTGTGTAATTTATCTGATTTAGAAAATCAGTTCATCCTATCATCTTCAGTAAGTGTATACCAGAAGCATTTTGTTTTGTGTGCACATCTGTGTTAGGTTCACAAAACTCTGAAGGCTCAGTCCTTAAAACAGTCTTAATGGGGAGGTCAGTATTGTAGCTAAATAGCAGTTAGCAATAGCAGTTACATTTCTATACTGTTTATCAGTGCGAAGCATTCCCTAAGCAGTTTACAATGTGTTTAGCTAATTGCCCCCAACAAGCGGGGTACTCATTTTACCAACCTATGGAAGGCTGAGTCAACTCGGAGCCCTGCAGGATCGAACTCACAATGTTGTGTCTGCAGTACCAGCATTTAACCACCAGGGCTCCTTCTAAATGGCTTTTTTGGCTAAAAATACTTTAAGATATAATTAATTGTACCTGTCCCAAATTATATAACCACCAACCAAAAGCCAGCCCAAATAAAAAGATTTCCACTGTTGGACGATACCGAAAACTGGGAAGAAATGAATTAAAGGAAAGTTTTAGAACTTAGAGAATATCTCTTAAGAATAGGATAAATTTAGTTAAATGGCACTTTTTTCTTGGCAGGTGTTGAGGATTGCAGTCTACAGTGGTCCCTCCACTTTTGCAAGGTTCAGGATGCAGAACCCTCATGAAGGTGGAAAAACTTTGAATAACTCCCCTCCACCACCATCTCCCTCTGATTCCCTTCTGGGGCTCCCTCCTCCCATTCCCTTGCATTTTGCGTGCCAGGGCCAGATGCAAGGGAATGGAAAGGGGAAGCTCCGGAGAGGAGAAGAAAGGTGCAGGCATGAGCCTTCCCCCCAGTTCCCTTGCCCTTTGCCCTCAGTGTGAGTTCTCAGTGCTGGGGCCAGAGGCAAGGGAATAGGAGAGGGACTCCAGAGGGGAGAAGGAAGGCATGTGTGTGCCTCCCCCCTCCATTTCTTTGTCTTTTGTCCAGGCTCTTGCCTGCCTTCACACTCAACAAAGTGTAAGGGAATGGGAGGAGGAGAGTTGGGGGGAAAGCATGCACATGCCTTGCAAATAAATTCATGAAGGTCAAACCCGTGAATGTGGAGGAAAGACTGTATTTAAGACTGTGTTTAACACTGTGTTTAATCAAGGATAACTGTTGCAACTGTTGCAAACTTATGTCAAAACTGCATCAAAAGGTGCTTCTGTGGTATTTAGATGGTACAGCCTCTGTCTTGAAAACCATATTTTTGAGAGTTGTTTGGGTAAGTTTTGCAGACACTGTAGAAACCCAAAAAGATATAAATGAATCCCAGAGTAAGTCATGTTGGGGGATGATAGGAGTTTCAGCCCCACAGAAATGCAGCGGAAAAGCCAGAGGTCAGCGAGCCAACAGCAGCAGCCTTGTTCCCCAGCAAGGATACTCACACACAGAGGAGTTTCTTCCAAACAGGAAGCACTTTATCTTGCAGCAAAGTTCCGTTATGTACACAACATGGAACAGACGGACAAAGGCTTGCGCCAGACACCGGTTTGGTCAACAGACAAATACATACTGGGGATTGCTTTCTTATACACATATTTACAACCAATCAGGTAGAAGTTTGCACACCTGCCTCTACCATCTGCACACGACCCCAGTTTCTTATGCAACCTTGCAATTACCCACAGCTGGGGCATGATGCAACATCTTTGCAGTGGGCTGATCATTTTCCCAGAGTTCCCTGCCTGGAATCCCTGACAATCCCCTCCAAAATGGTCAGGCCACTGTGTAGGACATTTTCATAATCCATAAATGTCATGCAACACATATTCCATAATACATACAGTACATACATTCAAGGGTACAATTCATCTTCCACCTTACACTCTGGTGGCAAGGCCCAGTTTACCTGCCAACTTCTCATGGCCTACTACTGGAAGTGCCTTTGTGAGTAAATCCGCAATATTGTGTTCAGATGGACAATACCGCAAGCACAAAATCCCATCCTGGATCATTTGCCTCACATTTTGATACTATACCCCAATGTAATCCTACACTCTAAGTTTTCTGCTTCAGTCACACGAGACAACAAAATACCCTCCTCCTGACCCTTTAGGGATAAGCATAACTTTACTTCCTGACTCAGCAAGTTGGGTACTTCCTGACCCACTTTTACTGGAACCACTGCTGGAACTAGTGCTGGCCTCAGTGCAAGGCTCTTGCTTGACAGTAAACGCAGGTTCAGCACTAGGTGGCGGTGTTGAACTCTTTGGTGTGACATCGAGTGACACTTCTGGCTTCTCCTCCTCAGTACTTTCCTCAGTACTTTTTTCTTCATCATCAGCCATCACCGCCCCTCCATCTTCAGAGCTTTCAAGTGGATCTGGGACACTGTCCTTTTCCTCATCAGACATCACTGCCCCTCCATTTTCAGGAATTTCAGGAACACTTTTCCCACTTTTACCCAGGGGAATCAAAATCTCTTGATTACAGTGCAGTCTATCCCATCCTGAATGGATTTCAAAGTTTGCACTCCTGGAATACACTATTTTGCCAGCATGGTGTAGAAATCTATATTTGTTACCTCCATATCCCACAAAGCATAACCGTCTAGATTTCTCCTCTCCAGACTTTCTGAAACTTGGCGGAATATACACACTAGCAAACTGACCCCAAACACGTAGATGCTTCAGGTTTGGCGCTCTACCGTACAATAGGTAATATGGAGTTTGCTTCACACTTGAGCTCCACATCCTGTTTATGTGGTAGTTTGCTGTCACTATTGCTTCTCCCCAAAGTCCTGCTGGGGCTTGGGCATCCTCCATCATACAGTCCTTCATTTGTTTTAACAGCCCAATTCTTCTTTCTGCAAGACCATCCTCCCCGGGAGATGCGGGGTTGGTGGTTTTATGCCTTATGCCTTTCTTACGCATCCAGGCTTGCAGGCTATTGGACAGGAATTCTCCCCCTCTGAGACAAGACTGGCCACTTTATAAGGAAATTCCCTCTCAACAGCATTCACGCACTCTTGGAACTTTTCAGCTGCTTGACCTTTCTCTTTCAGTAGATAGACATAGGAGTACCTGGTGTGTCTGTCTACAATGACCAGGAAAAACCTATTTTGCCCTTCAGTTGGCTTGAATGGCCCAGCCCAATATGCACGTACAACCTCAAAAGGACGTTGGGTGACACACTTGCTTTTCTTGGCAATGGGGTAAGCCTTTACCTTAACCTTTTTGCATACAGAGCAATCTAGAAACTTAGGGCAATTTCTGACTTGTAACCCAGGGCATACCTTTGCCAACTCCTGCAAACTTTTGTAGCTGGCATGTCCCATCACTCTGTGGAGATAATGTACACACTTTTCATGTAGAGGTTTGTTACACAATGGGTTAATGTTTGCCACTTTTCCTTTGGGCAACATGTGGTACAACCCCTGCTTTTTCACCCCTTTTGCACAAAACATACCATTTTCAGTTATTGTACATTTCTCCCCTTCAAACACCACTTTGTAACCCTCAGTGGTCAGTTGGGAGCCACTCAAAATACAATTCTGCAGGTTGGTAACACACAACACATTATTGAATGATTTACCAAAGCATGGCACATATGCAGTACCCATCTTCTGCACCTTGCTTGGTGCCCCACCTGCAAGGGAAATTGCTGTTATATTTGCATTTGTAACATCATTCAACAGCTTTAAAGTGTTCACCATGTGGTGAGTTGCACCACTGTCTAGCAACCACACACCACTCTCAGACTGTTCTTTTGCCACAAACACATGGCCTTCAGCCTGTGACGACACGCCCCTCCACTTCTGGGCTGTCTTCTTCCCTCTGCTCGGCCCTGGCATTCTGCAGTCCTTCTGGAGATGGCCGACTCTCTTGCATCTGTAGCAGCGTCTGGCATAGCTGCCCACTGCTCCCTCTTCCAGGTCAGATGCCTCCTCCTCTTGGCGGCTGGCTTTTCTCCCCTCCGACTGCAGTCTGGAATCGAACTGCTTACGTTGGACTTCCTCCAGGATCCTCCCGGCTACCAGGTCTACAGTTAGCTCTTCCTCACGCACACCCTGCAGGCTGTACATCAAAAAGTCCCACTCCTCAGTGAGGCTTCCCAGCAGAATAAAACTTTTCTGCGTTTCTGGAATATTTACCCCCCTATCGGCTGTCTCTTGAAACAACTGTTTCATCAGCATGAGGTGCTCTCTCACACAGCCTCCGGAACATAACTTTGTGTTATACAGTCTTTTCGTCCATAGCATTTTGGACAAACACGAGGAAGGTTGATGCACACGCTTCAAAGCCTGCCAGAGCTGATATGCTGTGTCTGCAGCAGCAGTGTGAATCAACTGGGAAGGACTTAAAGTAAGCAAAATAACTGCTTTGGCTTTTTCGTCAGCAACCCTGAACGCTGCTATTTGAGCAGCAGTTGCTCCTTCTGGGGGCTGTCCCTCATTTTCCAAAACGTTCCACAAGTTTTCCGTCGTCAAAGCGGCTCTCACATAAATTTGCCAGCTTTGATAATTAGCATCGGTCAACTTTTCAAAACACAGATAACCTCCTTCAGCCATGCTGCTGCCTTTGTAAGTAAAATTCAACAAACAAAGCAGCTGGCCGCAGTGAACTTGATGAGCTCCGTACTGAAGATTAACTGTCTCTCTGCCAAAACACAGACTCCCAAGGCACTGGAGAGCCAGGCAAACAGTCAAAAACAGTCCCAGTATCCAGGGGAAAACAACCACAGGTGTGCTGTGGATGCTGTGCAATCTGGGTCTGGGCCCATAACCACTATTGGGAGATGATAGGAGTTTCAGCCCCACAGAAATGCAGCAGAAAAGCCAGAGGTCAGCGAGCCAACAGCAGCAGCCTTGTTCCCCAGTAAGGATACTCACACACAGAGGAGTTTCTTCCAAACAGGAGGCACTTTATCTTGCAGCAAAGTTCCATTATGTACACAACATGGAACAGACGGACAAAGGCTTGCGCCAGACACCGGTTTGGTCAACAGACAAATACATACTGGGGATTGCTTTCTTATATACATATTTACAACCAATCAGGTAGAGGTTTACACACCTCCCTCTACCATCTGCACACGACCCCAGTTTCTTATGCAACCTTGCAATTACCCACAGCTGGGGCATGATGCAACATCTTTGCAGTGGACTGATCATTTTCCCAGGGTTCCCTGCCTGGAATCCCTGACAAGTCAAGTGTGAATACTGGCTAGAAGTCTAAATAACTAAACTGAGGCTATTGTACATCAGGCATTGGAAAAGAGGGTTCTTTTTCTATGCCACCCTTAGTTTAAGCTCCAGTGACCAAGAGAAAATGATCCCTGAATTAACTGTACACTCAGAAGTAAAGTGCATGTAACATTTATTTAAATAATGGACAAGATAGGGAAAAGCAATATATAATTATAAAACCAGTAAATAACACAAAATATGAAGTAATACTAATAATAACATTAAAGATAACGTAGCAACTTAAGCAATTATAGAATGGAAAGAGGAATTCCACAAGGATATAAGAAAATATATTAATGAAGGGGAAAAAATTCTTATCTTGGTCTGCCTGTTAATCTTAAGCAAAATACCTGTATACTTTTTAAAAGAGAAGGTTTAGAAGTTAGCTCAGTTCAAAAGTTCCTTTCTCTCATCTTAAAAATAGTTTGCAAATCCCAGTGGAAACTGAAAGATAGGAGAATGTGTTACAATGGATAATAAATTGAAACAGTAATGGGGAAAATGTTGTAATGCTCAGAGCCTTTTTCTGGTTCAAGCGGTATAATGCCCTCCCATGGAATAGTCATATGTGATTTGGAATGTTTGTGCGGACCAATGAGGGGATAAGATTGAAAGGGAGTTAGAAAGGGCAGTTGGAGAAATGACAAGGGCCATAACAGATGGGAGAAAGGAAGAACAGCTGGTGGGAAAGCCAAAAAGGGTGAGTTGACGACACACCACATTGAAAAGCAATTGCAAGCACATTTGTTTATCAGTTGGATTCTTCCACAAAGTAAAAGAATTCTCTGGAAGTGTACGACCTTCCCGTTCTTTTTGCTTTAATTTTGCCTATATATTTCCAAGTTTGCATCCAACTTCTTCCTTGAAATATCCTGGGTTTCCCTCCTTCCTTCTTCTCTTGTGTTCTTCCTCCTCCCTCTCCCACTGTCCTGTCTAGACTCACGCAACACTTTGGAAACTGATGTTTCAGCAGTTTCCACAGAGTTTCCTATTCGGGAGTTATAGTCAAAGTGCTAAAGTGCTTTAGCACTAGATATTACACTAAATAAATGTTAGGATCATTTTGGGCCTTTCTGTACTACATTGTTCTAGTGCTATTATTCCATTTTCAACATCCTATGGAATCCTGGGGTTTGCAGTTTAAGGAAGGGCATTTAGAATTCTCAGCCGGAGAGCTCTTGGGCCTCAGTAAACTACAAACCCCAGAATTCCACAGGATGTTGAAAGTGGAATAATAGCACTATAACAGTGTAGTGCGGAAAGGCCCTTTGCTTTAGTGCACACACATTACTCTTTCCCTCTATATTTGTTGAATCTGGTTCACAAAAATAAAATTGGTTTATACAGAAACAAAACCTGAAATTTTCAAAGTCTTTTTCTTCTCTGGAGAGGCTCTAAGCTTCAATTTATAGAAGTTAATTTCCATGTGAATATGCATAGGATCGGACTGTAAGACACAATGGCAAATATAAGTTCAAGAGAGTGTTGGACATGAACTAGGAAATGCTGGATTGAAATCACCATGGTCATCAGGTAATCTTGGTGAACTCATTAGCTATCACTTTTTTAAAATCTTATCTGGTTGTAATGGTGATTAAAAAAAAAAACCTCCATTGTAAGTTCCCTGGAAGAAGTATGTAACACTAATGTGAAATTTCTACAAGGCATTTTTCATGTACCTTTGTAAGACAGATAATTTCTAAGAGTAATTGGAGACGTGCAATCATACACAAGCTGGAAATTGCATCATACCTGGTCAATTTATTGGTCCATCTACTCAAGCATCATCAGTGCCAGAATTCAGGCAGGATTTTAGTTTGTATTCCCTGATGGTCTCCATCCAAGTACTAACTAGGTCTGATCTTGCTTTGCTTCTAAAGTTAGACCAAGTAAGTTGCGTTCAGGGTGGCATGGTGGTAAACCCACTGCTCTCCTGAGAGGTACTGTGTAGAAACAAAACTTGACATATTAACAGTTCAATCAGCTATATTTATATTCTAATTCTTCCCCGCTCATATTGAGCAATGGTACTAATACCCTTTATTTGAAGCATTTTCCCTGGCTCCCAGATTGGGTTATACAATAATACAGTCTCTGCTCTAAAGTTTACTGTCCAAAAGACACAACACAAAAGGAAAGTTGACTGTAGATAAAGAGAAAACAAACTCAGGCATTGGTTACAAGACGACCACCCACAGCCAGCCATCCCAGAACTGCTGTCATGGTTTGTTCACATTTCACAAACAACCTTCAGAGGGCCTGGAATAAATTACTTTGCTTCCCAATCTTCCTGGAAGTGGTAATAATGCCACTGGACATTGCTGGCTGTACAGCAAGTGTGGGCAACTTTCTTCAGCCTAAGGGCTGAATTCAAGTAAGTGTAACTACCTTGGAAAAGGCCAAGAGGACAGGTTCAGTACCAGGGCTTGAGGTTCCCCCGTAGGAGCCTCTGATGTTCAGAGGCCTTGCTAGAAACTACTGATGTCTCACCAATTCCAGGTAGTCCTGCCATGGCTGGAAAGTCTCATGGAGGGCCAGATGGAACAGACCACATGTATAGCATAGGCCTTTATTTTCTTCCACTCGGATCAGTAGTCAATATAATATTGTTCAAATAGTTAGATGTATCAATCAGAGTGCATTAATTTTAATAAATAAATACATAAAATAAAAGACAGCTCCATATTCCACTAGCCAGTTAGACATTTTCTGCTGCTTTTGCCACCACGCTGCCAGGTTACAAGATGCATTGATATTCCAAACACCATCAATTATGAGGAAAATAGTTATGTTCTAACTGAGTCTGCGCATTCCTCTGTCCAACCAACCATTATTATTATTGCGTGCAAATGGTCACAACAACACATATAAAAGGACTTGGTGAAAATTATGGGAAGAGTCAGAATAAAAATCACATTCATTAGAATTAATTGTAACTGTTGTGGTGTAGTGGTTTGTGCTTTAGGCTAGACTGTGCTTTGGGCTACGAGACCAGGGTTCAGATCTCTGCTCAACCATGGAAACCCACTGGGTGACCTTGGGCAAGTCACACACTCTCAGCCTCAGAGGAAGGCAATAGCAACTCCCTCAGAAAAGGTGTTGCCAAGATACTTCCATAATAGGTTTGCCTTAGGGTCACTGTAAGTCAAAAACAAAGGCACACAACACCTACAGCAGTGATCACTCTCTTTGTTTAGTATTTCTTAATAATTTATTCTGCATCTTTCTCCCTACAGTTTTCCATAAAGCAGATTTTATTGGAATATCGATTCTGTCATTTGACTGCAAGCACCATTTCTGTTTAAAAACTCTAGTCTCTTGTTATCAAATATAGTTAATTATTAAACTACTTAATCAGGACACTTGACTTGGCAGATTGTTGAAAGGGCACTTCTGTAAGCAGAGCTTGAAGGGAGAAGGAAAAGAGAATCACAAAAATAAAACTAAATAAGGGAAGGAATAATCCAGGTTACTAGATTATTGACAAAACTTTTTTTTTTTTATTCTTTCAGGTTTAATTTTATTCAGTTTGTAGGATGCTGGAGACTTGTGACATCAGAATTTTTCTTTTAATTCTTTCATTGTCAACAAGCATCAAGAGTACAAAGGTGTTCTCAGACCAGAAAAAGTGTGGCGATCCAGAATGTGAAAGTAAGTACAACGATCTGTGGTTTAAGAAAATCTTTTCAGAATTAATTTAAACAAAATGCAAAATTTTAAAACAAAATGTAGCAACAATTTGATTTGAAACACAGTATGTAGCTTAACAAATGTTGGTCAAAAGAGTGCTTTAAGAGAGATTACTCAGTATGTCTTCAGCATAAAGGAATGGTAGATAATTTGTGGCATAGTATATGTGAAAGGATAACATTTAGTTAAGAAAAAAAGGCCTGTTAACAAACCCTGGAAATAATATCTAGATTCATCCCTGCATTTAAAAGACATGTCCCTTATAGGAATTACTGTTTAACATATCCATGCCATTTGCTGATGTGTAACAAATTCATATGTACATTAGGCCTGACAGCTTCCTTTCTTTTATATATTCTAATTGTATCCACCTTTTACCTACACTGTTATACACACTTAATTGCTGTAAACATCATAAATTACAGTGAAGTTTACTTGTGAATAAAGGATTGTGCTAAAAGGTAAAGGATATAGATGCTGGACTCAAATACGCAGCTTTTCTTATAATTGGCTACACTGGCAAGGGCCAATGGAAGATTCATTCCACTATCTGGAGGTCTGCAATTTGCCCATGCTTACCCCTGATATATAGGACTAATACATTAGTGAAATGACCATCAGTATGTCTGGTAGGTTCTCATTCCTGCTTTCTGACCCGTTATTTCAGAGTCTATAACGGGTCAGAAATGTGGTCTATACACAGTTCGTGCACAGAGACACATTACACAGACCTTCCTGGATTTCTGTTAGTTAAGAGGAGCCACAAGGTATCAGCAATGAGGGTAGACAGATAGTAGATTCATAGTATGCAAGACAAAATTTCACAGATAAAAACAGAGGCATTCCTGGCTAGTGCAGAGACATGGTGTGATAGTTCAGAAGGTGGGGCCTTGCACACAGATGTAGGTCAGGGGGCAGGAAGAGCACAGGCTAATTTACACGTGTACCTGAAGAAGACGCTAATGCATTGCTGCATAACTTCAAGTGCTAGAAGCACATAAACTAAACTGCACACTCCATGCTGTGTAATTCCATGGTATGTAGAATCCAATACTGTAATGTATATGTATGTGTGCATGTATGCTTACATGCTCCTTTTTTATGCTATTAAAGAAAATGTTAGTAGACACTGATCCATGCTGACTAAGTCTGATTTATAAACACAACGACTTCTTAAGTAAAACCCTAGAGAGGCTGCCACTCATTGGCAGAGTGTCTGCTATACATGTAGAAAGCCCCAGATTCCATTTTGCAGAGTGGGTAGCAAAAGAATTCTGCCCCAAAGTAAAGAAGACTGCTGCCTATCACTTTGGATAATTCTGGGTTGGATCAGTGGACTAATGGCCTGATTCGATATAAGGCAGACGCCTACGTTCCTTATTATATTAACTGCTTCCTGAGTTAAATTTCAGACATTTATTATTTGAAGGGTTATTTAGGTTGCAATGAGCAAGCCCTGCTGAACACAGTGAGTTTTCCTTTAGCTTTTTAGCATCCACACATTAGGCACTGGGGTCATTGTCCTGTAAGTCTTCAGATCCGTGGGATATTAATATTATATATGGAAGCCTAATTTTATAAGGGACATCAAACACACTGGATCTACAGATATGTTTTCTTAACGTGTATCCCTCTCCCTCGTCCCTCAATGGATTGCAAGTCTGCTTTCATTGTCAGTGAGCAAAAAACTGCATGCCCTCTCCCCAGCTCCAGCAGTGCTGTCCCCCATCTCAAACCCTTCTTTGGGAACATGTTAGTGCACTACTTTTGAGTCAATAGTTACAGAATATTGCACAATGGTTAGAATACACATTTACTGTGTCTTATGATAAATCCTTACTTCTGAGTTTGTTTTGCACATCTTGATTAATAACATAATAATATTGCCTCTTTTTAACATATATTTAGCATCAATGAGTAGAGTGCTAGCCATTAAAGACTACAGAGGGCCTGACTGTCGCTATCTGAACTTCAAAGCTGGGGAAGAGATAATGGTACACTTCAAACTTTCTGGAAAAAGGGAGGATTTGTGGGCAGGAAGTGTAAGTATTTTATAAGACAACCATTTATTTATAAGGAACCAGAAGGCAGTAATATAAGACAAATGTCATTTGTAAATATTATGGCCAGGATAATTACTGTTCAAGAGCAGTATAGACTGCCTCAGACGGTGGTGGTTTCTCCTTTTTTGAAAGTTTTTAAAAATAGGTTGGATGGCACTGCTTAGGAACATTTTAGCTGTGTATTCCTGGATGGCAAGGGGTTGCATTGGAAGGCTCTTGTGGTCCTTTTCATTTCTATGATCTGGTAGTATACTTTTTCTGGATCCCACTGCTTTCCTAACTAAAGTCCTCTGTGAACCCATAAAAATGCTTGCAGCAAATTTTGGCTGCCAGGGATGGCTGCAGCCTGAGGAAGGGGAAGAAAGTCCCAGTTCTCGGGATAGCAAAGTACACCAGTGTATCTTGATCTGTAAGACCACAACATGGTTCCTTAAGGATTTTAAGACACAACCTGGCTCCTTAAGGATATTAAGAAATACTAGCCAGCTATGCTTCACAAGATTTTCACAATTTTTAAAATTATTATTCCAGTTTCACAGTGAGAAAATGCAGTGTATTTTAGTAGTAGGACAAATTACACGTTTCCAGCAATATTCTTATTTCAAAATATCGAAAGAGAAAATGAAGAGCTTGGAGAGGGGGGCAGAGCAGTGTATAGTTAATTGCAATCGAGAAAACAAACATATCAATGTCCATGCATGCAGCTGGGCTGGTTTTATGTTTTAATTATAATGTAATACTTTACTCTTTCTTTATCATTGTTGAGACCAATTTTTAGTGGGAAAATGGAATATGGATTTAATAAATAAATCCATAATGTGTATGAATTTTATTAATATGCAAGGTAAAATTTTTCTGTACATCTAAGGAATGAAGGAGAACATTTCCTGAGGGCAGATAAGAATTTTTATTATGTAGACCTAATACAAATAAATTATCTTCTAATTGTTGCTATATAACAGGGTTTTAAGTGCAAAAGCCACCACAACATTTCTGAAATAAATCATATATAAAATACTAAACTTTCAATTTTTACAGAAAGGAGCAGACTTTGGGTATTTTCCAAAGGATGCAGTCCAGACTGAAGAAGTTTTTATTATAAAAGAAGTAGAAGTACCAACTAAGGTAAATTAACATGATACCATAATGGAGGATGTCTTTGTCAGAGTTGCAAGTAAAGGAATCTCAAAGTTGTATTTGATTTGTTTCTTCTGTTCTAAATATTCCTTCTCTTTTCTGTGCCCATAAAGGCAAGCCAGACTCAGGATAATTGACACCCTAATTTCCAGAGCCTGGAAATGTTACTTTTTTGAATACCATTCCTAGAATCTCCCAGCCACCATGACAGATGGCCATGTCACAAGAAAGAGATTTGTTGCCCAGCAGAGGGTTCATATCAGCAAAGCAACATGAGTGAGGAGTTAAGAAAATGCAAGGTTTATTTCTGCAGCAGAAAGAGGTACACACTTTGTGGAAATCCAAAGTGAGACAAAACACATTTCCTTGTACCCAACTTATAGACACTAAACAGTTGGGTTTCCTCATGTAAATATTGAGAAAACAATTAATACTTAATTCAAAGCACATCCTCTCTGTCTGGCATCTATCAACATGAAACTGCCCCAATTTGTTTATCATTTTCAGATAGCATGCGATAATTCAACAGGAACTTAGGTTTTGGATTTCTTCAGAGTCCATTATCTTAAACCAAGAATATAATTAACAGTACAAATCAAGGAGGAAGCTCCCTTTTCTCACCTACATGTTAAAAAACAGGATGGAACCAAGGCCATAATCTAGCCTACATGACCTTCACACCTCTAGGGAACAGATATCTCAAGAAATTCTAGCTTTGAAAGTGAGGGTTTTATTATTATTATTTTTATCACAGCCATGGAGCTGGGGGACTTCTCGGTGCTATTGCCTCCAAAGGATAACATTTAAAAACTTTATTCTTTTCCTGAGCTCTACCTGGCCAAGACTGTTCATGCCTGCCTTAGCCAAAGAAGTACGTGAGGCTGTGTCAGGGCAAAAGGAAAACATCCTCTCCTGAGCACAATCTGACCTTTGTTATAAAATGGCTGGTGTCATCCATACTGTGGCAGTGTGCCTATACCTCCAACCCTCCAAGGTAGAACAAACTGCAAGAACTGCTGCTGTACCAGGGAGGCCTCTGCCCACAATTATGGATCTCTCAGACATTGTCTCAGGACTGTTTCTTTAATGTGTTAATCTGCAGAATTCTTTTGCTAAGGCTGCAATTCAAGTGAATTGGATCTAAGGTTAATCAGAAACTTAATTTATTACATTCTTGGGCTGACAGGAGGATCAATCCACTATGCCTGGGTTTGATCCTCGAATCAGCCTATGCAGGAGCCCTCCACAAGCTAACTGGAAAAAAACGTTTAACTGGCCCCTCTCCCTCTCCAGTCAGTTTAAATTTTCTCCTGCGTACAGCCAGACGTTTTTAGATCCCTCTCCAGTTTATTAGGTTAAATATCAGTATTTTAGGGCAGGTTTGAGTAAAAAAAAAAAAGCGAGAGAGAGAGACAAATGGCTATCGAAAGGAATGTGAGCGGACATGCAGTGGCTTCTGGAGATTTAGTCCACAGCACCACAGACCAGTTGAGCTCGGACAGAGAGAAAAACAATACCGTCCAGAAAACCGCTGTTAAGCGGGTCACGGACTATGATACCATCCAGAAAACTGCTTCTAAGCGGGTCACAGACGATGAAACTGGGGTTTCTGGATACAGACCCAAGCCACAACGACACACTGAGGAGGATCGTTCGGCTGATCTAAGAAAAATTTTCCTGACCTCTAGTGAAAGTGAGGCAGATGATATTAGAATTGTGGGCGGTAAAAGAGCTCCAGAGAGCAAGAAGCTACTTGAAAAAGGTAAATTAGACAAAAAAGTAAAGAAGGCTGAGAAGTCTGGGAGCAGCAGAAAGCTCTCAAAATCAGCAGCTACTGCAGAGAAACTTACCAGCAAGAGTTTCGGGCGCCATCTCGAAAGCAATGATTCCAAGATGGCACCGTGAGCGGTAAGTGGAGGTGTGCGTGAGGCAGCAAGTAGGCCAGTGAGTAATGGCACAGCTCCGAACACAGCATGTGACGTGGCTGCAGACAAGGGTGCCACGGCGGCGGTAACGGGGATGCGCCCGGCTGAACAAGGTCTGCATATGGGGGAGCAGATAAGGTTAGCTCCAGAATTAAGACAATTCCTCACAGGACGGTTAGCGAATGCTCCATTGCAAAGACAGGACCCGTAGAAAAAGCTGGGTGAGACATGCTTGGGAGCACTTTCTACGGGTCCAAGGCAAAAACCCATGGATGATTTCCAGGGGGAAATGAATCAATTAATTAAAGAGGCAGTGAACGCACAATTTCTGGCACTTTTAAGCACTCAGCACTTACCAGTGAATTTAAATTCCGGTGATTTCCGCAATCAGCTGGCCATGTATAATATGATGAATTTATTTAAAATACCTGATATACAAAATCAATACCAACCTGCTAATCAAATGAATTTGCAGCAACAAAGTAATTTAAGTCACTGTGTCACTACTGATTTACAAAATGAAATGCCATCAGCAAAGAAAAGAAGAATAGAAATAGAAGAAAGGCCTAGTGCAAGCAACTTAGGAGGTACAGTCAATAGGGACAAACCTTCGACCCACAAAAAGAAAACTATGGCAGAAATACAGAAGTCACAGGAACAAATGGACTTCAGGAAGTCAATACAACAAGAAGTTGATAGTGAGGAAGATATAGCACAGGATGAGGCACTTGATATGGAAGGAAGAGAGTTTGACTACACTGATGATGATGAGGAGGAGAAATCAGAATCAGATAGGATGTTTGAAACAGAGACCTTCAGGAGCACTTCGAGAAGGGTGCTCCAAACTTTAGGCTTGGAGAGTGGTAAGGAGAATGAGGAAAAAAGCAGTGTAAGTTAGCATCTGTAATTAGGAGGAAGGAGGCTAAAGGAAAGGAGATTCCATTGCCAGATTTATTTAAAGATGTCATTATGAGTGAGTGGTCATCTCCGGGGAGTTCTAGAAAAGGTCTAACATATAGTCAGAAGTTATACACTTTCATAAAGGACGATGTGGATTTCCTTAAGGTGCCTCCCGTGGATGCCCCGATTGCAGGTTTGATTTCAGGGGCGATTGTCCCCAGGGAGGGGGACACCCAGTTAAAGGAGGTAGATAAGCGTAGGGCGGAGTCATCACTCAGAAAAGCGCATGAAGCAGCATCTACTGCGATAAAAGCATCTGTTGCAGCTTCAGTGTTCGCAAGAGCGGGAGTCCTTTGGTCTCAGGACATTTTAAATAACCAAGATCTGAGTGTGCATGAATTGATGAAGGCAGTAGAACGGATACAGAGAGTGTTGAAGTATGTGGTGGATGCTGGGCTGGATTCTGCAGCGTTTGCAGCTAGGAACATAAATTTGTTGACAATTGTGAGACATTCTCTGTGGTTGAGACACTGGGAGGCAGATCAGAAATCACGTAATAATTTAGCTTTCGTCCCTTTTCAGGGCGACTTGCTTTTTGGGTCTAAGGCATTGGAAAAGGTCTTAGTAGAAACGAAGGAGAAAAAACAGGTGATGCCCACTCTATAAAAGAAATGGTGGATAGAAGGAATTTCCAGAGCACTAACAATTCCTTTCACGGGGGAAGACCATATGGCTTCTCCGATAGAAGCTCTGACTACAGGGCTGGCAGGTACCAGTGGAATAGGCAAAGACCACAGTTTAACAGGCAGTACCAGTATCCTAAACAAGGTCAAGGAAAGCTTGGAAGCAATTCCAAGCGAGGGAAGACACAATATTGACAACCAATAGCAGAAAGTGGGGGGAAGACTTCTGTCTTTTGGAAACAAATGGTCTCGGATAACATCAGATCGCTGGGTCTTGAATGTAGTTACACAGGGTTACAAAATATGTTTCCATATGAGACCAAGAGACAGATTTACTTCATCCCGAGTTTCGAAAGACAAAAGCAAACAGCAGATTGTTCTTCAGGAGATGACTCACTTATTGGAGATAGGGGCTATAGAGAGAGTCCCAGAACATCAGAAATGTACAGGGGTGTATTCAGTGTTCTTTGTGGTGCCCAAGCCCAATGGCAAGTACAGGCCGGTGTTGAATCTAAGATATCTCAACGATTTTGTAGAATACCAGAAATTCAAAATGGAAACTCTGCAGACAATCAGGGACAATTTAGAGGTGGGGGACTACATGGCATCCATAGATCTAAAGGAGGCATATTTCCATGTCCCCATGAGTTCAGAAGACAGGAGATACCTGAGATTCAACTACCAGCATTACCACTACCAATTCAAGGCATTGCCTTTTGGGCTAGCGTCAGCTCCTCGGGTTTTCACAAAGGTGCTGATTCCTTTGATAGCTTTCCTCTGGGCCCAAGGGGTACAGCTGTACCTGTATTTGGACGATATCTTACTGAAAGCGCACTCGGAGGTTGTGCTGAGGAAGGATTTAAGGGTAACAATCCCGACTCTGACAAAGTTTGGGTTTCTTCTCAATTACGAGAAGAGCATGTTGGACCCAACCAGGGAACTGACACATTTAGGTGCAAGAATAGACACTGCGAAAGGGAGAATGTACCTGTCTCAGGAAAGATTGGAGAGATTGAGGCTGGAGGCTTACCGGATAGGGCACAGCGAGTCAGTAGATTTGATGCAGCTGGCAAAAGTTTTGGGGATATTCATCTCCACGGTGCAGTCAGTGCAGTGGGGAAGCTTCCATTCGAAACCACTGCAGAAGCTGTTGATGAAACATCAGTTGGCAATAGCGGCAAAAAGACATTACAAAGTGGTAGTGCCACATCAAATTTGGACAGAATTGACTTGGTGGCTAAAAAAGAAAAATGTGGCATCTGGAGTCCCTTTTCAATTTCAGAATATGGTCCATGTAACGACAGATGCGAGTCTCACAGGATGGGGAGCCCATTGCGAAGGTTATTCAGTGCAGGGGCACTGGACATCTTCAGACAGGCATTACAACATCAATTACCTAGAATTGAAAGCCGTTCGCCTGGCGCTCCAGAATTTTCTGAATCTGGTGAGAGATCATCATGTAACAGTTTTTACGGTCAAGGCATACATTTGCAAGGAGGGCGGATTGCATTCTGTGCCTCTTGTGGCAGAGTCGGCGCGGCTTTTCCGTTGGGTCAAGGATCATGTAAGATCAATCACAGCTGTGCATGTGAAAGGGGAGCTGAACATACAAGCAGACTACCTAAGCAGAAATTGGCTGCATCCGGGGGAATGGTCTCTCAACATGGAAGTGTTCCGAGACATAATAAGCATTTCTGGTCCCTTACAAGTGGACTTGTTTGCTTCTGGGGGAAATACCAAATTAAAAGGGTATTAGTCCATCGATGGAAGCAAAGGTGTGGAAGCACACGACGCTCTATCAGTGAGGTGGCCTCCGGGAACACACTACGCTTTTCCCCTGATCCGAATTGTACAGAAAGTTCTGACAAAAATCTGCATGGAAAGAGTGACAGTTGTACTGATTGCACCACATTGGCCAAGGAGACCTTGGTTTCCGTTGCTGCTGCAGTTGGCCCAAGCGCCTCCGTGGAGGTTGCCCTTGAGGCTGGACTTACTCACTCAGGGTCCAGTGTATCATCCAGACCTCAAATGGCTGAGTCTGGCAGTGTGGAAATTGAGTGGCAATTTTTAATACAGCATGGATATGCGGAGAGTGTGGTCAAGACTATGTTGGGCTCTCGAAGGGAAGCCACTCAGAGAATATACGACAGGACATGGAAAGTGTTTCAGAAGTGGTGCGAGATTAACAAAGTCCCTGTGGCGGACGTGAAGGTTTCACATGTCTTGCAATTTCTACAAAATGGCTTGGAGAAAGGGTTGTGGCCTAACACCTTAAAAAGACAGGTAGCAGCACTGTCAGCAGTCCTAAGTTTGGATGGGGACTCTTACGCAAAACATCCGCATATCAGAAGGTTTCTGAGAGGGGCTACCTTGTTATCTTTTCCGACCGTACATCGGTTCCCTTCGTGGGATTTGAACCTGGTACTGAATGTTTTAACAGAGGCGCCTTTTGAGCCACTGAGGGAGTAATCGGTGAGACTGTTGTCTTTTAAGACTGCTTTTCTTCTTGCGATCATTTTGGCTAGGCGAGTGTCAGAGTTGGCAGCACTTTCTGTGAATGAACATCTGTGCAAGTTTGAACAAGACAGGTTAACTTTAGGCTTCGATCCTTCATTCTTGCCAAAATGTCTGTCTTCATCATCTAGGCTAGAGGTGATTCATTTGCAAACGTTCTGTCCAAAACCAGTACATCCATTGGAAAAGAAGTGGCATACTTTGGATGTTAGGAGAGTGGAGAAGGCCTACATAAAGAGAACAAGTGACTTTCGGTACTCGAATGCTTTACTGCTGTCTTTTCAATCAAAGACTCTTGGCCAGCGGGCTAGTAAATCGGTCATTGCGGGATGGATGAAGTCTTGCATATTTCTCTGCTACGATTATGCAAAGAAACCATGTCCAGTGAAAGTGTGGCCACATTCTACTAGGTCAATGGCAACATCAGTGGCCTATGACTCCTCCTGCTCCTTGGAAGATGTTTGTGGAGCAGCCGGGTGGAAAGAGACAACTACTTTCATTAAACATTATAAGTTAGACAAATATAAATCGGCGCAGGTGGCGTTTGGACACTGGGTGCTTCAGGCAGTGATATAGTTGTCAATCCCACCCATAGGTCAGCTTGGGAAGGTCCCAGGCGTAGTGGATTGATCCTCCTGTCAGCCCGAGGATGAAGAGTTGGTACTTATATGAACGATCATTCTGGGATGACAGGAGGAGCAATCCATGCCCACCACTACAGTGAGAGCACAGTTTATAGGTATTAGGTGAGGCTGGATGTCCTATTGAGTTACGCTAGGGAAAGAAACTGACTGGAGACGGACAGGGGCCAGTTAAACGTTTTTTTCCAGTTAGCTCATGGACGGTTCCTGCATAGGCTGGCACAAGGATCAAATCCAGGCATAGTGGATTGCTCCTCCTGTCATCGCAGAATTATCGTTCACGTAAGTACCAACTCTTCATTTTATTGATTTTTCATTAGGTCCCATTGATTTCAGAGGGCTTATTTTAAGTATGACTGGATCCAATGCATTAATTAACTCAACTGTACTTATCTTGGAATACAATAGGGTAAAACCAAACTGCAGTGATATCCTAGTATTCTTTTTACTTGTAAATCTCAGGCTATGCTATAGGTTTCTAACATACATAACAGTGTATACAATATATAAGCATTCATATAATATGGTTTGAGAGCCAGCATGGTGTAGTGGACTGAGGACTGCACTATGGCCCTGGAGACCAGAGTTTGATTCCCTGTTTGGCCATTCGCATTAGGGTCAGTCTAAGTTGGAAATAACTTGAAGGCACACAACAACAATAAAAATATGATTTAACATTCTGTTTCAGATGTCTGCAGTATCCAATTTGGTCTCATAAAGGCAGTGAATTTGTTCAGCTTTAAATATTTTGTTGTTGTTGTGTGTCTTCAAATTGTTTCCGACTTATGATGACCCTAAGGTGAACCTATCACATGGTTTTCTTGGCAAGATTTATTCAGAGGAGGGTTGCCTTTGGCTCCCTCTGAGGCTGAGAGAGTGTGACTTGCCCAGTATTACATAGTGGGTTTCATGGCTAAGCAGGGATTCAAACCCTGGTCTTGAGAGTCATGCCCTTTTCACATGGCATTTCCGATGCAAAAGGGCCCCTTGAGAGTCGCGCACATCTGAGGAGCAGTCCACACGATGCACTCACATTTGTGCGACGCCCAAGAGCCTGAAGTGGACCGTGCACACATTTTTTCATTTTCAGCTTGAAGGCGAAAATGCTGCGCAGTCGCGCATCACTCTGGGGCCCCACGCACACTTAGCCTTGCGTGCGGAACCTCAGGAGCCAGGCCGGTCGTGCTTCCTGTCTCAGTGCAGCCTGGGAGGTCCCAGGCTGCACTGCAAAAGGAAGAGGCAGGGCTCTCGCGTGAGCAGGAAGCTCGTGCGGAGCCAAAGAAGCAGAGAAACGAGAGCCTCTCTCCGGAGGCTGCTTGCGGGAGCACCGCACCCCAGCACCATGAAAAGGTAAGGTGCGAAAAGGGTCCTAGTCCACTGGTTAAATTGCTACAGCACACTGACTCTCAACAATATGTTAATTTATTTTATTTCACAAATTACTTAATGAACAGCATGGATTTTCTTGTATTTGCATAATTTTTATTAAGAATTGTCTCATGTTAAGAAATTAGAGAGAAGGAGGACTGGAGAGTCATCACTGAAGATTTGTATACGTTACGTATGGCATGTTCTTACTTGTAGGAAACTGATTTCCTTTGTCTTGATGGAGAGGAGTACGTCTTTGAAAATGAAGGCAGCATACTTAATAACCATGATGAAGAAAATGAATACTTACATCTTCACACAGAGGTATTTCCAAAGGAACATAAAGAGCCATTTCCTGTCATTGATGGATCTGAAGACAAGTCCAAAGACTTGCATATTCTGGAATCTACAAGTCATGATGATTCAGAACTCAGAGACAGCAAGATGGGACAAGCCGAAACTATTCAGCAAGAAGACCAAAATAGTCAGACTCTGAAACACCTCCCTACACAGTCGTCCTGGGCCATCTCTGGTTTTGCAGACTGGTTTGGTTTGGAAAGAAAAGAAAATGAGGAGGCTTCTGGAAAGATCTCCGAGACTGCAAAAGAAGTTACATTCAGACACAGGAAAACAACCATGATGGATGACAGTGACTTAAAAGAACTAGATGAAGGTGATACTGAGCCAAGAACCTCTAGCTGGTTTAAAAGTACTTTCACAGACTTGCTACACTTTGGGAGTGAAAAATCAGGACTTGGTTTGCTCTACAAAGAAAGTGACCCAGAAATCCTTGATAATTCCGCTATGTCTGGGACTGTTGATCATGACACTACTGCCGTATCAGAAACAACAGAAGAACATAGCAATTCTGAGCAACCTAAATCAAACTGGTTTGATCTAGAGTTAAGTGATGTTTTAGCTTTTGGTTACTCTAAGGGAAATAAAGTCAAGGAAAAGCCTCCAGACAGAGAAGAAAGAGATCAAAACGAGGAACCACTACCCCCAAGTACACAGACATCGTCAATGCATGAAGACTTGAGAAAACAAACTGTGGAAACAATTACCTCTGGAGAAAAAGAAAAATATGAGGAAACTGCAAAGCAAATAGCTGAAGCAACATTGCAGAACGAACAAGAAAAATATCATCAAGAAGCCCCCGAGACAGATATTACAAAAGGAAATGAACATATAGACTTAGATGCAGAGGCTCCATCTTTCTACACTGAGCCTTTTGATAAAATTGTGAAGTTGTTTGCAGAACAGGATTCAGAATCAAGAGATCAAGTTATGGAAAATATTAATGTTAAGGCTGTAACGAAGGAGTCAGAAAGAACAAATGACCAGTCAGGTTGGTATGAAAGTTTATATAGTAGCGTTATCGATTTTAAAAGGGCCACAGCAGATAATCAACCAGCTCATGAGTCCATAGGTATTCAGAGCTCACAGGAATCAACTGAAGATCAGCTTCAAGGTTTAGATCCAATACATACCCAAAGTACAAGGGAAAAAAACCATGAGGTTTCCCCAAAACATCAGCCTTTCTTGTCTATTAGCTATTTCACAGATGTACTAAATTTTCAGGGTCTGATATCTAAGGAAAACATTAATGTACCACATGTAGAAAAGGAGCTAAAGTTTAGTAAAGAAAGCACCCAATCTAAAAGCAGTGATGAAATTTTACATATAAATAAAGAAAGTAAAGAACAACTACTGTTAAATCAAAATAGTATTGACAAGGTATCAGAAAACAAGGATATTGACACTTCCCAGGAAAGCATTGTGGTGTGTTCTTCAGCCACAGAAAGTATTGAAAAAATCAGAGAAAAAACACAGGATGATGAATTGGGAAAGTATAAGATACCACATCTGCTGCCAGTAAAATCCAAATCCAGACTCTCCAATGGCCAGTGTATACAAATACACTGGAACCGTACTTCAGAGAGTTTGGAAATACAGAATCATTCCAATACTAATACAAAGGAGAAAAATATGGGTCATATTTGGGAGGTGGAAAAAGATTCTCCTTTATTGCTAGGAAATCCAGTTTCTTCACCAGGTATTTATTCCTCTGTAAGATCTACCTTAATTAAAGAAGGATCATATGGAGGGGAAGCAATCCAGAATAAGAATGAATACATGAAGAATTCGCATTTGAAAGACACAGAAATGTATCCTGAGAGGAGATTGAAGGGAGAAATGAAAATGGATGATGAAGTAGAAAGTAGCCTAGCAACACAAAAACAGGAGTTTTTCAGTGACCTGAAAGAGCATTCAGACAATTTTGCACAATCAAGGGATGTTCCAGGTGAAGATAAGATACTTCTTGATGCCTCAGATGAAGATGAACTACTTATACACAGGGAGAAAGAACAAATTTTATCAGAAATACCTAAAGTAATGAGAAGTGAAGTACAAGAGATAAGTAAGGAACCAGACAATAAAAGCAGCCACATAGATTTTACTGAATCTGCCTTCCCTGACCAAACTAATAAGAAAGCACAGGAGGAAGGAACTTCTCAAAATGACCGGAATGTAGCTGAGTTCTCATTTTCTTCCCGTTCCTCTCAGGATACAGGCGTCTCAGATGCCTCTCATTCTGAAGTAAAGCCCAGTCAGTTAGAACAGCTCCCCTCTTTCTTTTCTCTCAGCCACTACAAACTTCTGCTTAGCTTTCAGAGCTTTACAGATAAAGATAAGAATTATTTGCAGGGAGTCCAAGAAGACAGAAGTTCCAAGGATAAGGACAGCCAGCCTAGAAGCAGTGTTGTATTTGTAAGAAACGAAGAAACAGAAGAGAAAAAACAGTTGTATCAGAAAATGGAAGAAGAAACAAATATGAAGGTAGATTTTTCTAACAAAGATATTTCGTTACCTTCATCAGCAATGCAAGACAATGGAGACAGTGAAAACATAATGGAAGATGCCAAGTTGTTAACAGACACATCTGCTTCATCTGAAAAATATTTTTTAGACTACACAATGGATTCCTTATTCAGGAACCAAAAACCCAAGGTAAAAGGCCCTGAGGATAAAGAATGTATTAATATAAAAGGAATCAGTCAATCTTTTTCAGGGGAACAACATGACACACCAGAATTAACATTTAATATACAAATATCATCACAACAGTACAAAATTATTAAGACAGGTTTCTTATCTAGCAACCCAAATTGTAATGATGATAATTCATTACTAAGTTTACAAAAAGACTGTGTTACAGATTCTTATGAAAAAAGAGAAGTTGCTGAGGTGAGAAGTACAGAAAGTGTGTCACCTGATGGCATGAAAGATTATTTTCCTCTGTGTTCCAATGATTATGATGAGCTGAACAAAAGTATAGTCACTAAGGAAGGTTTGAATAATTTTTCTCAAGAAAAAGCCAAAGAAAAAATTGTTATTTCAGAACATCTGACAGATAATGAGAAAAGCAAACTGCATGGTGAGGATACAGAAAATGAGTCAAACCAACCAACAAGTGAAGAGGATTCAAATATGTTAAATCAGCAAGGACTATCAATGGAGGCTACATCTCAAGGAGTGTTTCAAAGTGAAAAGGAGACTGATGGGCTTGCCAGCCACATATCGAGTTACAATTCTGTGAATGTGAAAAAGAATCCACAGGATCCACAGGTGCAGACAGAGGGAAAAAGCAGTGAGGAGAAACAAGGTTCAATGACCGACAGATATTTTGATATTGGTCAACACAGTGATTCTTCCTTAACAGAAGAGGTTGATTATGGTCATGGCCCACAAGAAAAAATTACATCTTCTCTGAGCTCTGGGGCTTTTTCTAAGGAAAGTATGCATTTCCTTCAAAGGTCTGTAGGCTTAACATATCAGAAGGAAGATGAAAGTGAGCCAAAAAGTGAACAAATAGTAACATCTTCCTATGTTACACCTCAGGATCGTGAAAGTAGCAAAATCATGGGTTTAGGGACTGATGAAAAGCGCCCAGATCAGGTGGTATGTGATACAAAAATACATTTAACAACTGATAAAGGAGTGGAGAAGCTTCAAATATCAGTTCAGCCTAAACAAATAGATGATATTCTAAATAATGAGGGAACTAAATCTGAGCATCAGAAAAAAACACTAGATGTAATGCCCAAGCTACCTGGAACAACATCTCTGAAAGTAACTGAAGACATTTTACTGACAATTGATGGTGATAGCTTACTTCAGAAACAGAGGATAGTGGAAGGTATTTCTAGTGGAAATCAACCCCTAAATTTAGAAGTGCAAAGTGAGACATTTGAGACACATAATAATGTTAATCCTGGCAAGCATTTCTCATATGATATTCCTCACCACCTTGAGGCTTTGGATTATAAAATGGACCACATCCTGCCACCTATTAAAGATAACTTGGATATTCACCACTTAGCTACAGATCCTGATGATGAAACATTTGTGCATGACAGAACTACTCTTCTTCCTAAAAATCTAAAGTGTGTAGAAAAACAAGGTTGTTCTGAACATGTGAAAGCTAGCCAAGAAAAAGGCCAAAAAGTTGTAGAAAATGACAAAGAAACAGAACACAGTGGCAGAAGTGAAAAGACAGGAAGGCAAGGTGTTCTGAGTAATATTTATGGTAAAACATCATGGCTTTTTAGTGAGCTATTTCAAAATAAACCTAAAAGAGATGTTACAAAAAATAAAGATAATATTATTGTAACACAAACTAACAGAGACAGACAGGAGGCTGATGTAGTGGGAAGTGACTCTGAACAAAGCAAAAGTGAAGTTCAGAGTGCAAAAGCTATCGATCATACACATGATTTTAAAATTATAGAACAGGAGTCTCAGGGGAAAATACACAGCTATGCCATGGAAAAATCTATCATTAAAGACTTAAGAAATGACAACCAAAAAGATGATATATCTGTAATTCAGGAAACAGAATCTGTTTCCCAAGAAACAATTCAAAATAGTCAATGGATAGGTGATGCAGAGTTGGACCTAAAAGAAGCTAGTTTCTTCAAGGGATTCCAGGAAACATATATAAAGCTACTTGCAGAGTCCAAAAGGATACTTCAAGCAAATGTGTGTGAAAGACATGAGCTGCAGTCACTGGCACAAATGTTTGAAAAGCTTTATCACGAGGTCACCACTTTTCCCTGTGAAGATATTTACAGCTATAAGAAGCAAATGACCACTTCACTGGAAGATGAACATAAATTAAACACTATACATGAGAAATGTTTGAAAACAAAAACGGATTTACTTCTGGAGCTACAAAATCTTGTGCTGAACATCAGAAACAACTGTGCAATCGAAAGGGCAAAATCAGGTACTGAACCACTATTTTGACAAAGCAAGACAAATGCTTTGTTTGTTTGTAAAGCAAACATCAGATAAGATGCTGGTTATTTTTCCTGAGCATAAAATATGACAACAAATTGATAGCTATTCTAGGTTTATTGAACAGCAGGGTAATGTCTCACTCAGAATACTGTTCTTGATATTTTGTTGGATCATGTTTTGAGAAGGTTATAGACAACATAATTTAGAATCAAAAATAATTTCTCAGGATCAGTACCGGATTCTGGAAAAACACAACATACTCAAAGGAAATGCACAATCTCAGAAGACACAAGTACAGAGGTAGAGCTGTCAGCCAATTAGCAGACTTTTAGTTGCTTATAAATCTTGATTTTTAATAAATTACAATTGTCTAAATGTGTATTATAGATGAAAGTAGGTTATTTAAAAAAAAACAAAGAGATACAAACAATGATCATTAAGACAATATGCTAAAACTTTAACTGCAGGGAACAGTTGATAACTAAAAAATAAATATACCACTTTCTAAACATTTGTAGGTATAGTCAGTAAGGGACAATCACCTGGCAATGCTCCTAAAGAAATTAATTATTTGAAATCTGATAAGGAACCTAACAACATCCAATATTCAGAAGCAAACAATATACCTCCAGTTAACACTGAAGAGAAAATGCATACTTCAATAAAAAATGATCAATGTCACCTAGATTTCAAAGAAAAATTACCAGTGGACCTTCAAATGACTGACAACTCTTTTTTTAGTTACAGTAAGCAGTATGTTTAATTAAAAATAATTCAAAGTATTAACTGTCTATAAAACAAGATAAATTTTAAGATATGTTCTCTTTTTTCCTCCATTGTATATGAATCAGAAAGAGAATGGCTATTTCTGATAATCCTACATTTGAATGACTTTTGTGCCCTTATAACATCTGGATTATCAGCAATGACAACTGCTAGTAAAAAGGTAAGCTTATTTTGATTTTGTAGCACAAGCAAAGCCACCTTCTGGTAATAATTAAAATGCAAAGCAAAATAGTATCTTAAACTACTTTGCTTTGCTATTCAAGCTTCTGCAGAAGATGCCTTTTAGGTGCGTATCTCTCTTAATAGCTTCCCTCAAAGATTTTGTATTTGAAAATAACACTGAACATGATCCAAACTTTAATAATGTTTTATTTCCTATTGTTTTCTGCTGAAAAATTATCGTAAGTGGCTATTTCACTTTCTCTGCTATATGTCAGTGGGCTTTCAACACTTTAAAGCTTGGCCTGACCCCATATATTAGAACCGGTTTAGAAGTATTCTCATTGTATCCAGTCCAGTGGTACTTTTCTTCTCTAAACCAATGATTTGGAGGAAAGTGCTTCCGATTGCTTGCAGCAAAAGCTAATTATATATTATAGTAAATGAATAAATAAAGGAAGCATGTAGCATCTTCCAAACCAACTGAAACCATCATCTTTCATGGACTCCATTCTGATGAAGTGGACTAGGGTCCACAAAAATTTCTGCTAGAAATTTATTTTTCTGTTAAAGTTACTACAGGATTCCCTTACGTCTTTTTAGGTTGCAACAGACTAACACAGCTATGTCTTTGCATATGTAATAGTATTTATTGGCAGGCTTCTATATCAGCAACAACTGCTCTTTATTTCCACAACAGTATTGATTAAAGAAAATGTTTAAAATGCTTAATGCTAATTGATTTGTTGAGAATTGACAAATCCATCTGCTGTGATTGTGAAAAAGTATAAGAAAATAAAAGAAGAAAAGGAGACTATACACAAAACTTAGAGAAAGTAAGGACTGATAGATAAATCAGAATTTGATTTAATTGTATGGATACTTGCAATTCAGTTGCAAAGCAGGTTGGAAGGAACTCAGCTTTCTTGGAGTTTGAGCAGCTTGTTGTAAACTTTCTTTACATGCTATAACTCTCCTTCTCAGCTTCAGTGTTGACATTAATATACAGTCAAATACAAAACTGTAATTTCTATAGCACTTCCCATAACCTTTAATGCTGTAAAACCATTTAGAAAATGCAGTTATTATGAGTAGTTTTCAAAGAAGTAGCTGTGTTAATCTCTTGCAGCATAAAAAGGAGGCAGGAAAGGGAAGGAATAAAGGAAATGTGGCAGCACTTTTAAGATTAACTGTTTTTTATTTTAGCATGAGCTTTCATGTATATAAAGACACTTCTTCAGATGCAGTACTGCAGAGCTTTCCAGACTTTTCATGTTGGTAACATACTTTTTTAGACATGCATTATTTCATGACACAGTAATTCAGTTTTACTAGCAAACCAGAGGTTAAACTAATGCCTTATAAGAGATACAGACACATACATAAATTGTGATAACAAAATGTATGTGGACACAACATATCTCATGAAAACTTTTCATATATTTTAAAAAATATAGGATTTATTAATAATAACATACATGTCCAAGATTGTAGGCGACACACTACACACTTCAGGTGACACACTAATGTGTTGCGGCACACTATTTGGAAAGCCCTGCAGTACTGAGTAGTATTAAGGCCTCAGTATTAAGTAGTATTAATTGCATATTGATACAGTTGTGGGAGTGGGATAGAATGTAATAGGGTCAAGAAAGTTGTAAATCATGTTCCTTGCCCTAAATTTTCAAAGGGCTGGGCAAGGTGATTCAGGTCTTTCAGATCTTTACATTGGTCAGTTAGTGTTAATGCGTGAAAGCAATAAATCTGCTTACTAAATATCAGTTTCCCTGGGTTCACAACTCCGTCTGAAAATATCGCTTTTGTTATATGTACAGTAGCAAGGACTCTTTATTAATACATGTAGTGTGCCATAAAAGCCATTGTCTTTGTTCATACCCCTGCTAATAGATTGAAATTTGTAAATATAAATCAATTCAGCTGTTTCTCTTTCTAGTCTTCTTTGCAATGTCATTGTTCAAGGACCATGATCTGTAAATGCCTGACTGTATGTCCAGAAAGGTTGAAACGTTCTGCAATTGTTTTTTTTGGTATTGCCATTTCTAACGTCAGATTTGTGTCATTAATCCTATTTCACAGAGACTGTCCTGTTTGTCCAATGTACACTGCATTGCTGGCATAGGATGCCATATATCACATTGGAGGCAGAGAAAGTAAATGTACCTCTGATGGTGTGGTTGGGTTATGTTATCGGCCCCTGTAATACTTCTTCCAGAGAAAATGTGGGGACAGAGTTGGCATATAGGTTTGTGGCACAGTCAGCCCCATATTACCATCTATGTTATATATCCCATTGTAACTGAGCAGTTGTTTAAGATTTGGAGGCTGCCTATAGGCCAATAAAAGCCTACCTCCAAGGTCATGTTGAGAGGGCTGTGTTATTCTCCAGAACTGATTGTAGCTCATTGATTATGTGTTCTTTGTGGTCTCAGCTGGGGACTACAGGTGACCACTAGAGATCATTTTGTGTTTTTGATCTTTCTTGTAGTACTTGGTCTTGAGTATTAATCTTGCTTTATTGATTTTTTTTTAACCTCCTTTAGTGGTGGCTATTGTTGTTTGAGAAATACTAGTTGTAAATCCTAGAGTTTTGAGTCTCTGTCTTGTGGATCTGAGCAGATGCAGTTGTATTGGAGTGCTTGGCTGTAAACAATAGATTTGATAGCTTCTTCTGATGGAAACTGGAGGCACGTAAGTGTGTGTAGTGATCAGTGGGTTTTCAATACAGCCTGGTGCTTAGAAGTCCACTGTGCAGGTGCACAGTGTCAAGAAAGTGATCTTTTTATGTGGGCCATTCCAGGTTCAGGCTGATGGTAGAGTGGCAGTTATTGAAATCCTGGTGGAACTTCTCAAGTGGTTGTTTTCCATGTGGCCAAACTGCAAAAAACATCATCAAGAAATTGTAGTTAGAGGAGAGGTTTTTGGGTGCATGTTCTGAAAAAGCATTGTTCCAGGTCAGCCACAAAGATGTTTATATATTGCGGTGCCATGTGGGTGCCCATGACAGTACATCTGACTTGAGAGGTACATATTATTCCCAAAAGTGAAGTAGTTATGAATTAGTACAAAGTGGCGGTTTGATGGCTGGGTCTGCTATAGCTCATTCAGGATAGTATTCTTGTTGGCTTGTAGTCCATTCTGGTGTGGAACGTTGGTGTATAGTGGCTAGGATGGTGTTCTCTGGGAGGTTGTGGGTGGACTGTATTTTCCTCAGGAAATCAGTTGTGTCCTTAATGTAGCTTGGAGTGTTGATGGGATGTGATTTGAGAACTGAGTCCATGGCCATTTCTGCGCTGTTACCCTGACTTCTGGGGGTCCCCTGGGAGACACCTTGATTCATTCCAAAAATTCAAAGACTGGGGGAATTAGTGGAGCACTGGCCTTGGCAGAATGAAGGGCAGAGTAATCCAGCAAGATCTTTAACCCGATTTTTATGGATTCAGACCACACAAAAACTGCCAAAGATTAAAAAGTAAGCTAAAATGTGTTTTTATTGGGGGAATTCACTCATGCATCCACACAAGATACATACAGTCAAGCATTCACACCAGAGCTAACTGAAGGAAAAAAGGAGGAAAAAAATTATGGAAACAGAGGCTGAGGGTTTTTGGGATTATACAGTTACCATTCCAGAAGAGTAGTTAAGAGCTTGAAATATGACTTAGACTTCTGTCTAAGGGCAGACAGATCAGGATTCAGAGCAACATAATGGAGTCTTGTATGTCATCTGACTGCAACTGACTTCTCAAAACCAAGGGTTTATATACTCTCTTTTCCTCCCTGAAGGGATGTGAGTTGCTCTCTCTCCCAGCCTAGTGAACAATGGGGTTGCAACATAGACGAAGGGGTCTGGAATGGTCTCGAATGGACTTGGTTGAGAGGGGGTATCTGGGCTATCTGCAGCAGGATATGCACACAGTTGGGGTCCTGGGCACTTTATTGTTTTCTGATGTTGGCAGTTGATAGGATTAGCTCAGAGCCATTAAGTCAGGTTTTCTTGGCTAATGTCAGTGAACTTTTGACTGGGCCATGCTGAGGTCACCTCTGACCTAATCCCAGCCAGTGTTCCTTTCCACATGGCCTTGCCAGCCATAAGTATAATTTATATTTTATGCCAACACATCTGCTAATTAATATATTTTGCCAATTAGACCATATAAAAGCATTGAGGTGTACGGCCTGGTAACAGCACTCCACTGTTACTGTGCTTTAATTCCACTTTCAACATTCTGTGGAATTCTGAGGTTTGTAGTTTACTGAGTCCAAACAGCTCTCTGACTGAGAATTCTAAATGCCCCTCCCGAAACTGCAAAACCCAGGATTCCATTGAATGTTGAAAGTGGAATAATAGCACTATAACAGTATAGTGCAGAAATGGCCCATATATCCAGATATCCCAACAGTGAGAATTCTAATGCTTGAGACAATAGGTCTTCCTGGATTGTCTCCTGTGTTGTTTAAAGCTGGGTCAGCAGGTGACACACTTGCAAGTTGTGACTAGGGGTATTGTTGCATTCTGCCTTCAAGTCACTTCCAATTTATAGCAATCCTAAGGCAACTCTATCATAGGGTTTTCTTGGCAAGATTTGTTCAGAGGGGGGTTGCCATTGCTTACCTCAAAAGCTGAGATAGTATGACTCATTTAAAGTCACTCAGTGGGCTTCCATGGCTGAGTAGGGATTTACATTCTAGCCTCCCAGTTTTCTACTCTGTCAGTCAAACCACTACATTGTGCTGACTGGTTGTGACTAGTGTCCAGATGGAAAAGATAAGTCTCCTGCCCCGTTAGTAGTTGCATTGCATGAGTAAATTTCTTCTGCACAGTACTTAAAAGTGAGGGGCCTGCCCTCTAATTTAACAAGTTGTCCTGGCTGTGACAAAATCATTAAAAGTATGTAAGAAATAAGTAAATCCTCACCTAAAATTGGTTCTGAAGCTGCATTGAGCTTGCATGCTATGTGAAATCAGTGGTGATTGTTGAAATCTAGTCTGGACTGATGAATATTTACAACAGAGTTATCAGAATGCCATTAGTCCGTATGGCATACAATAATGATGACTCTCTTGGCCTGAAGACCAATATGACCACAGCAATCTGAAGGCAGCATATACCCACAAAGGAACTTGATATGTCTGGCATTGTGTTCAAAATATTTTTATCTCCTACAATAAAGCACATATATGTACCATTTGTATGCCAGCCTGTGTGCTTACACCAGAGACAGATAAATCAGCATATGGGATAGTAATCTTCTAACTATACCCATTTCCACCCTAAACTGTTATAGTGCTATTATTCCACTTTCAACATCTGGTAGAATTCTAGAGGGTTACTGAGGCCAAAGAGCTCTCTGGCTGAGAATTCTAAATGCCCCTCCCTAAACTCCAAACCCCAGGATTCCACAGGATCTTGAAAGTAGAATAATAGCACTATAACAGTGTAGTGCGGAAAGGCCTTGACATTTCAAACCTTAAGAAGACTTACTAAGACCTACTAAGTTCAGTGAAACTGTTTCTTCAGAAAATATGTTTAGTAGATGTGTTCCAAATCTGTAGGTACTTTAGATAACTGTTTGCCTTGGCAAGTTGGGGTGCATATGTGGGGATATAATTTATGTATAAAAATTACGGTCTAAAAGAGAAATGACTAAGAAACTAGCATTGCCATGTGAGTAGAAGTCCAAATGTGTCCACTCCAAATTGAATGTTTAATCCATTGTAACTTATGAATCTGATATGATAATGTTTTCAGTTGAGTCATGCTGCCTACATGTTACCTAATCCTTGGTTTAGCAATACCTTTTAACTACTTGCTTCAAGTAATGAATCCATGCATTTCACAAGGAAGAAGCTATGCGAATACTACTCTGCAAGGAAGTCGTTTGTCATAAACCTCCCTTTTGCACCCCTTCTGCCTTGACTGCATAAATGTCAAGGCAGGATCCCTTTGCCATTTGGAAACACTGCACTACAGAAACTCTTGCTACCTGCCTGGATCAGGAACTCGCTAAGAAATTAGTATCAAATTAAGACATCTTACAGATGTTTAATAAGTAATATTTATAAGATTATGATTCCCGATCTACAAATGGAGACAGAAGAGGTAATTTTTTTCCAGAACTCATTAAACTTTAACTATAGAGAATCTTGTATCCAAAGAGTGCCAGCTGCCACATAGACACAGTACTATGTACTATACTGCTCTTCATTTTTAATCTGTTTTGTTGCATTTTAGAGCGTTTTCCTTTGCTTTGCTTGGTGTTTTGAATAGCATTTCTTGGGCAGGTTGACAGGTGAGATGACTTTAGTATTGAAAAAAGGGTGAATTGCCTGTACCTTTGAGATACAACTAATTCAGTTATAAATAATTCATCAATCAGCTGAATATAATGTTGGATGAGATGGCTATGATAGTCTGTTTAAGGATAACAAGAAAATAGAGGGTTTTTTGGCACCTTTAAGACTAACCAAGTGATATAGCAGATCCATATTTTATATCCATATAATATAATTAATTTGAGAGCCAGAGTGGTATAGTCATTTGAATGTTGGGCTAGGACACTGAGAGACCAGGGTTCAAATCCCTGCTCAGCCATAGAAACCTAGTGGGTGACCCTAGGCGAGTCACATTGTCTCAGTCTCAGAGAAGGGAAGGGTAAACCCCTCTGAACAAATCTTGCCAAGATAACCCCATGATAGGTTCAATTTAGGTCTGCCATAACTCAGAAATGACTTTAAGGCCTGCAACAATAATTAATTTAAGAACTTGTGACAGAAATATTAAGACATGTTCA
This sequence comes from Cyclura pinguis, assembly GCA_030412105.1. NCBI lineage: Eukaryota > Metazoa > Chordata > Lepidosauria > Squamata > Iguanidae > Cyclura > Cyclura pinguis. Next base: position 346,319,936 of record CM059599.1, read on the forward strand.
TTAAAATTAATTGCCTCTCTCCTCTATTTCTTCTTAAATATCCCAGCCATAAATGTAATCTTCAAGAATAGGGTATCATCTTTTCTTCCTTGTCCTGTCCCCTCTCTAATTTCACAGTCTGTTTGTTCACCTGATTTCCACTCAAGGCTTCATAATTTGTAGTCTTCCCCTTCAGTATTTCTGCCCTTGTACAGAAGCAACAACTGCATGCATTTAAATGGACTCTTGACAACAAGCTACTATGTTTTCCTCGCTGAACACAAAAAGAACTTAGATCTTTTTCTCTTCTTTGCGGTAGTTAACATCGAAAGGGAGATGTGTGCCAGAAATCCTGTACCTAAAGGTTATATTGATGGACTTTGAATCCTCTTTTTCTAATTGCTTAATATGCCAGAATGGTTCCTTTGTAGTGAGAATCAGGCATTATGCACAGGGTAAAAGGCAGATTTATTTAACGTGCTGGAGGGCTGAGACACCTGCTCTAAACATGGAATCTGGAAACATGTGGGACATTTTCACTTCAAGCTCAGACTGACCTAAATTCAGAGTGATGTTGCCTATTGCAGAAGGAAAACGTGAAAAACTAACATTTGGACATTGACATGAAGAGGAGGAGGAGATGACTGTATTCTACCTTCTTTCCAGCCCACTGGGAATGATTTTATACCACTTGTAGTAAATGGATGAGAAAACCTCAGGCTAAAAGAAACTGCTACCTTTTAGACCTGGCTTCTTGTTCTAAAGAATGATGCTTGATGATAGCAAACCTGACCCACTTCCTACTTCCTTCTCTCAATCTCTCTCTCAAAAAAAAAAAAAAAAAAAAAAAAAAACAGAACAACAACAAAAACATAACTTGTGTGCTGTTTCTGTGTACCAGAGATGCTTTTCCTAAGCACTAAGGAACAACAGATCTAAGGCCTCCCCACAGGCAATGGAATCAGTTTTCAGCAATACAGCAAAGACAGGGGAATTAATGTGCTTAATGCTCAATCTCATGCCTTGTAGTTCTTCTTCCTCTATGCATCTCAGAACACAGGATTAAATTTTCAGTACCTAACTGCTTCCTGAGATATGTTACTATTGAGATGAACGTGACATAAAATTATGGGCTGAATGTGTTTAGAGTAGTACAGTTGGTGAACCAGAAAATTAGACTAGATTTCAAATCTAACTTACTAATGGGACACATGACTTAGAGAAATTACTTGTTACACAGGTTCATGCACTATTGCAAACCAGTTTTCATAAAGGAGTTATTACATTAGGCTTCTCCTCAATCTGCATTGAAACAAGATATCACGAATAATTTTTTAGAAATCTGAGAAACAGAGCCATATAGACTTCAGATGGCTTGTTTTGTTTTGTAAAAATAAAATGTCCATTTATGACACAGAATAGAATCAAAACTGTAGCCAGGCATATATAATTTTTTTGCATACACCCCAGGTGAAGCTCACCAGTTGTTACATTTCCTTCAATGATTCTATTTATGAATATAAAAGTTTCTAAAATTTCCCTTACTTGGGGCCAAAACGTTTTGAGGAGGAGGTTGTGGTTTTCTCCTGAATCTCATCCCATGGGCAGTTATATTTTTGGCCCCTGGTCTGATGTTAAGATTTTACCATGAGTCATAACACATGCAGAATGATAATGTTGAGCCTAGAATTTGACACAGAGAACTAGTGTAGTGTAGTGGTCTGTGCGTTGCTCTACAACTCTGAGACCAGGGTTCAAATCCCCACTCAGCCATGGAAACCCATTGGGTGACCTCAGCCTCAAGAAGAAGGCAAAGGCAAACCCCCTCTGAACACATCTTGCCAAGAAAACCCAGTGACAGGGTTGCTTTAGGGTTGCTCTGAGTCAGAAATAATTTAAAGGCACACAACAACAAACTCTGGTCTGCTTTGGAGTGCTACCTTACACCATACTGAGAGCCAGCCTTTCACAGGAGAGCTAAATACACCTTATCCATGGCACATATTCAAAATACACTCCATGGCACATATTATCCATGGCACATATTCAAAGCTTTTTAATCTCTTTTACACACTGTATTATTTGTTTACTCTGCTCTAACTTGCTGCCCTATGCAGATTTAAAAGCCAAGTGACTGATTCATCATTGAATAGGGATACATTAAAAAGGCATATTATCAAAATTTCTGTATATACCTCAGCAGCTGCAGTGAGTGACCATTCCCCAATACTTCTTAGATTACACTTAGTGATAGCTTGTGCACAATGTGCTGTGGTGCTTTATGTTCTTGCATAAGCATTTAGTATTTGCATGTATGTGCACCAGAGAAAAGATGCAGCTGTTTAAGTCTTAGCAATTTAATTTCCAGAGACCCCGGGGAGAGGGCAAGAGTATGATCCATGATGAACGACAAAGCTAGCAACTTACACTGACAATGTTATCAAAGCAGAATAGAGGTTTCTTGGTGACTGCTTCTGGGCCCTAGAACTCCATGCCCCGGGAATCTGTGCTGCTTTTCCCCCCACCAAAGCTAATTTTATTGGGTTATACCTTTGGTAGCTAGCAGGATTTTAACTCTGTTTTTTTTACGTGTTTTATATTTTAATTGCACTTTTTTTTGGTTTAAATGTTATTGCAGTATAAACTAACTTGAATGCCATGTTTTGCAGAAATCTGTGGTGAAAGTAATTTGAAAACTTTAATAAGTTCAAATGGCAACCAAATACCTTTTTATTTAGACTCTGTTACCCTGTGTACTGGGGGTCCCGGGAGGGACACCAAAATGTGCTCAACTAAAGGTGGGGGAAATTAGCTCAGAGCACTGCTTAGCGTTACGAGAGGCAGGGTAACGTAGCAAGATCTTGAACCCTATGTCTACGGGGTCGGGTCGAGTCAAGGAGCACACAAAAGTTGAAACAATAAATGATGTTTTATTAAACACAAGCAAAACAGTGTATGCGACACACTCATGCAAGATAACTAAAGAAGATAAAGGTTGGAGTGGTATAGAGGGATTTTTAGAGGGATTGCCGGTTTGCGTGATACTTCACCTGTCCTGAAGCCCAGAAAAATAGAGAGCGAGGCTGGGGTGCGACGTAGCTCAGCACGTGGAGCTGAGGGGAGGCTCGCCAAGCAAAGCGGCAGCAAGGCGGGATGAAACTCGGGAGCGTTCCGAGGAAGGTCTTGGAATCAAGGGTTTTTATAAGGAGAATTGTGACTGCAGGCTATGCCGTACTTGGGGAAAACAATAGATTTGGAGTTGGAGACAAAGCCTCCGAAAGGTCAGAATCTGAATGATTTGAGTTATCGTAGCGGTTCTCAGTAGAGTAGCCAGTATGCAAACGCAGAGTACTTGGGTATTGCGTAGTTTACCCATCAAGCTGCCATCGCGGGGCAGAGGCTCTTTTGTAGGTTGCGTGCATACCTGATTAGAGTACTTGCCTGGAGGTCTCCTAAAGCAGCCAGTCAGCTATTTCTGGCCTGCCTGTTATTGTAGTTTGAATATTACGGCTGTTAACGGCCGAGCTTGTTTACGTGCTTGTCCGGTGGCCTCGCAAGCACGTGGAGAGGAATAAAGAAGTGCAGCCGAATTATGCTATCAAGAGGATATCTTTAATATCCCCAAAGCTCGGACTAGCCAGGGCAGTAACAACTGACTTTCAACTGTCACCTTATAAGAGGACGTTTCAGTGGTGGTTCTATAATTTTATCTTCATTATTATGTTTTAAATATTTTTAAATATTTTCAAACCAGTTTTAAATATTCTTAAAATAGCTTGGGGTTAGTTTTCTTAAAGAGGTTTGCTTATTTTTAACTTCTGTAAGTATAAATTGCTTCAGTTTTGTTTTTAATCCGTAATGTGAGGTGTTTTACGACCTTTATTGAGAGAAAGGTGGCCTATTAAATATATAATTTAAAAAAAAATAGTAGGGACAGTGCAAACGCCCGCCCCCCCCCCCCCCCATGAAGAAGATAGGGAATATGGCTGGCTGAAGTACTAATACTCCTGGGGGATTATTTACACTCAGTCAGGCGCTTGCTTTGCAACCGCTTAGGAACAATTATTCCCCTTTAACTGTCACGGCAACATTCTGTAGAATTCTGGGATTTGTAGTTTAATGAGGCCCAAGGACTCGCTGACTGAGAATTCTAGAGGCCTCTCCCTAAACTGCAAGTCCCAGGATTCCTTAGGATGTTGCCAGGGCAATTAAAGTGGAATAATAGCGCTGTAACAGTGTAGTGTTATAGGGCCCTGTCTTTCCGCAGGTGTATATACGCACACAGTAATTGGTTATTTTAGAAGACCGAATACATAGTAGCGTAGAAACGGCTATTCCTGGGCAAAAGGACGACTGAAAGGATGAAGTATACTTCCTTTTGCCCAACCGCTGTCTAAAGCAGCCTTTCGCCACCATCTCTTCCGCACAGCACATATTTTTCCGTATTTTGGCGAAGGTAGCCGGGGTATCTTGGCCGTTGTTCCCCCCCGCCGCCGCCGCATCTTTCGTTTCTCCCTCTCCCCCCTCCGTCGGCGCTGCAAGTGGTGCGTCCCGTTCCTGAGGCCGGCGAGGAGAACAGGAAGCGTCGAGGTGGGCGGTGCTGCCGGCTGCCGCTGGGGCCCCCTCAGCTGAGTCGCAGTTGCGGCAGTAAGATGGCTGCTCCTAGCAATGCCGCCGTTGCCGGGGGCAGCCCGGAGGACGCCCTCGCTGAAAGTTGCGGTCTGGATTGGCGGGAGAGCGTTCAGCACTACTGCGGGCTGGTCTTGGAGGGCGCTCGGAGCGTGAGTGGGAGAGGAGGACCGCTCCGCGGGGAGGGGGGCGGCGTATGGCTTGGGGTGGTCGGCCATTGCCGCCCGAGTTCACTTGCTGTGGTGGCTCTTCCTTCCCCTTGTCTGATAACTAAAAGAGGAAGCCCTCAAGCAGCGCTGCCTAGAGCTTCTGTCTGGAACGCCTCACTGTTCTAAGTATATGAGGATGCCTGCGGTTGCTCGAGTGGCGAGGGAGTTGCGTTCTGCACATGCTCAACGGCACACTCTTACTGCTTCACCTGTTTTTGTTATTGAAAATATCTTGGCCCAAGTCATATTTTATAGGACTTTGGTGGCCTGCCTCCAAGACCGTGTAATAATGCTAAAATGACTCCAGGCTGCAGTGAAATCTCCCGAGTGTTTGTGCGCTGCTAGGGGTGGTGATGGCATTGCTTGGGATGTGACAGGCCAACTAAGATTGCCACGTTGTTTACTTTTTCCCCTGGCAGGGCTCCTCTGCTGTTAACGCTTGTGACAGGCACACATTTTGTTGAAGCTTGCTTTCTCTAAGCTATAGTTTTGTACCATGAAAAATTGCCTTGTGTATATATTTTGTGGCTTGAGTTCTTTTTAAAGGCAGAGGAATTGGCGGGGGCGGGGTGCGGGGAAGTACCTGTTTTAAAACTAAAACTCTCAGTGGCTGGGATTCTATTTTGCTCAAGTCCTTTTTTTCTTCAGTAAGAATTAGGTAGAGTGAATTCAGATGTGCTTGTTTATCACTTTGTGGTTTGCCTGTGTAGATCAGCCATTAAAACCAGACCCTGCTGATCAAGCTTACCTGATAATTGGCTCAAACACCACACACAGTTCACACTGGATATTAGATGATTACGAGACTTCTTAATTGGACCATGCTATTGACTCAGAGTTGATTCCTGCTTGAGCAGCTTGTGTTCTGTTCAGTAGCCTTAGATTGGTTTACATGAAGTAAGAATTGCTGTGAACTTGGCCACAGGTTATTGCTTTTAGGAACAAAAGATTGATTGAATTTGTCTGTAAAATTAGAATATCTATGCCTGCGCTCGTATATGCTGCATGTATCACAGACTGATTCATGCAATTATTTTTTTGCATTGTAAATTCATCACAGGTTGCTCCACTGCTTGTACTTTTATATATCATTTTGCATTTTCATGTACTGCTTAGTCATGTGAATGTTTCTTAAAAACCTTGATGCCAGCTTAGTATGTCTTTGCTATTTGTCCCACTCTTCCTGGTTTTGAGGAGACGGTGAGCCCACAGTGCTTTAAGAGAAGTTAGGAGATTGGCTGTAATGCTAAAATAATCTAAAGGGAAAATAAAATCTTTGAAAATTCAGAGATGGACAGAGTTCAGGCTTGTGGGGTCTACTTTGTTTTTTACTAAAAGTCAGATAACAAAACAAAACAAAAAAAAATTGATCCCAGGAAAATCTTTTGTATACAGAACAGAATGGAGTCCATAGTCCTTTCACACAAAAGTCCTCTTTTGGCTATCCTAAGTTACAGCAATAAATGGGGATGGAGAGTTCATTTGTTCTTGAAATTAAAGAACAAATGGGAATGAGACTTCATGCTCCAGAACATTAAAAGATCTACCTAGAAGATCCAGATCTTACAGTAGACCCCAGTTTACTTTTTGCCTGTCTCTTTATTATCTTGGAGTTTTCACAGAATTCTGATGTAATGAGAGGCAAAGGCTATAATTTGGAGCAGTGCTTTTTAACCTTTGTCATGTGGGAGATGGCGAGTTTTCCCCTAGCATGCCAGGAACTGGTACCATACTTGTACCTGTTGGCTGCAGTTATTATTTTCTTTCCTGGAAGCACGCCAGGAACTGGCTTGGAGATAAGCATCAGTCCCTGGCCTTTGAGCAGCACTGGTTTGGAGCATCTCTGCAGTTTTTCCTAGCATAGGCTGTAGAATCAGTAGTCTGTTGGAAAGTGAGATTGATAAACTGCAACTAGAATCAGCTGAAATCTCAATTCAATCCAATATAATAGCAGGCTGTGTTGGAACAAAAATTGTTCAAGAACTCAAGAGTGTTTGAGGCATTCATCTTGTGGCTGCTATGGTATAGACAGACATATGTGTGTGTGTGTGTGTGTGTGCATGTGCCTCAAGTCCTCCGTCAACTTATGGCCACCCCATGAATTTCATAGAATTTTCTTAGGCAGTGAGTACTCAGAGGTAGGTTTGCCAGTTCCTTCTTCTGAAACATAGCCTACAGCAACTGTTATTCCTTGGTGGTCTCTCTTTCAAGTACAGTTATACTTCCGTAGGTGTGTTCTTGGACATTACTTCTTTAACAGAAAATTTGGTACCAGAGATAAAAATAACATGAAAATAATAGGGATAGGTTCTTGCACCATGAACAAGAAGAACATTTCAACATGTTTCAAAAAACTTTTCATCCAGAAAACAATACACACATCTTAAATGAACCAATCAGATCAGGTAAGCCTTGGATAAGTAAACAAAAACCTTTTAGAATCTTCTAAAGACAGTTTGAGAGCTTCTTCCAAAATGGATCCAGGGATGACTTTTCGTTCACTAGCTTCTACTTTTCTTATGATTTCAGCTTTGGTGGCCAAACTTATAGATCTCTGTTTCTTTAACATGCTAGGGGGAGCTGGCAAGAGAAGCTTACCAGTATCTGCTTTCTCCATTTTTCTCTGTTTGTTAACTCGTGCCCAGTAAGACATTTTGGCAGCAGCTGCTGTTCACCTTCCCAGTTGTAGACAATCACACAGCTACAGCAGGATTAGATAGAGTAGAATCCCATTCTTTGCCAGCTGTGTTGCAGCATTTACAGCAGGTATGCTACTGCAGTGCAACAATAAAACACTGTGTTTTTCTAGCTGTCCTTCACTATCCTCCCAATGCTGATACTGCTAAGGAAAACTTCCTGCTAAACAAAGGGATAATGGGGAAAATGGTTGTTGTTGTTGTGTACCTTCAGGTTGTTTCTAACTTCTTGCAGCCCTAAGGTGAACCTGTCATGGGGTTTTCTTGGCAAGATTTGTGCAAAGGGGCTTTGCCTCTGCCTTTCTTTGAGACTGAGAGAGTGTGATTTGCCCAGAGTCACCCAGTGGGTTTCCATAACTGAGCAGGGGTTCAACCCCTATTCCCTAGAGTCATAGTCGAGCACTCAGACCACTAGCCCACACTGGCTCTCTTGGCTGGATATAAAAAGACTTTGAAAAAAAAAAGACCTTTTTCAGAAGCTTTGTTAACAGAAATATGCCTGTATTAACCAGGGCTGACCCTGCTTAGCTTCCAAGATCAGACAGGGCTTGGTATCTTTAGGGTATTCAGGGCCAAACATATATAATAGAAACTATTTGACTACAAGGTCTTTTAATGGTGTGTTGTTTGCTGATTTTTATCTTTTGCCTTTTATTGAATTTGGTTTGAATGGTTTTAATTTTGTGCATAATTTAATTGCATTTTAGTAACCACTTTTTAAAATGTGTTCTTACTTAGGTCTTTGTGCTTTTAACTGTATCTCCTTTAACACTGTTGTGGTATTATTAATACTCATTTATATCGTGCCTGTTCACCCATACTGGAACACAAGATGGCTTACAAAAATTAGATACAATTAAAAGCACAAAGATGTAAGTAAAAACATATTTTAAAAGGTGATTACTAAAATGAAATGAAATTATCCATAAAATTAAAACCATTCAGAGCGCCTGGACCTGAGCCTTACAGAAAGCCTGGACCTCTGCCTGAAAATGGCCAGCAGCTCCAGTGGAGCTGTTGCAACAAGGGAGTAGTGTGCTCCCTGTAACCAGCCCCGCTAGCTGCAGCTCTTTGGTCCAACTGAAGTTTCTGAACACTTACAAAGACAGGCTCATGTAAAGTGTATTACAGTAATCCAAATAAGATGGATTTCTGTATCAAACATTTCCAGGAATGGACATAGCTGGTGCACCAGCTGTAATTGTGCGGAAGGACTCCTGGCCACTTGAGAAACTTGGGCCTCCAGGTTGAAGGCTTAATGCAGAAGTCTCACAAACTGCGACCCTGCATCTTCAGCACAGGCTGAATTCCTATTCCCTGATCTGATCTGCCTTCCTACTGATCAGGAGCATCTCTGTTTCATCTAGATTAAGCTTCATGTTCTTCACCCTCATTCAGTCCAGTTCCTAAAGCCAGACATTGATTTAGTTTGGAAACAGCTTCCTTAGAGTTAGTTTTAAAAACAGAAATAGAGCTGAGTGTCCTCAGCATAGTGGTGACACCTGACCCCCAAACACTGAAAGCCATTCCTTGTGTGTAAATGGTAAATATGGGGAACAAAACAGAACCCTGAAGGACTCCACAGGCCAAACAGGAGTGTCCTAGCACCACACCTGGACTTTCCCAACCAGAAAAGAATAGAATTACTGTAGAACAGTGCCTTTAAGTCCTTTTAGGAAGTGGTGCAAAAGAATATCATGTACTGAAATCCACCAGGAGGTCCACGAGAACTAACAGGGATACGTTACCCCTGTCCAAGTCTCAGCATGGGTCATGCAACCAGGCAACCAAGGACTTCGGTTCTACTTGTGACAGTGAAGGCTGACACTAAGCTACTATAAGGTCGCAGAATAGCGTTCATGAACTGTCCAGCAACCAAGGGGAGAACCCAAAGGTAGGGAAGGTTGTGAGATGAAAACCCATATTTTGTTGGGTTTTAAGTGTGTCAGCCCTATGAGCTGTGGACTTGGAAGAGGTGCTAAAAGTCAGAAAAGCTAAGCTTGAAGGATTCCAGAGATGGTAGTTCAAGAGTAGAGTCCTTAATGTACTGAGAAATGAGAAGGAACAAAAAGAACAAGGAAGGAAGTGTTTTGAAGAAATTTCCCAGGGCTTAATGTCGGAAGACTCTGTGTGCTAGTGAACAAAGTAGAGTGTTAAGGAGATTGGCCAAGAAACAGGATGGCTTTAATGAGGAGGGACAAAGGAGGCAGTGGGCTGACAAGCAGGAACCCAAGGGAACAATGGTTCATGGAAGTATAAAGAATCAGAGCAAGGAGAGAGGAAAAACTGCCAAAAATTCATGTTGGATAGAGAGATAGAAAGCAAATAGGAAACTAAGATCTGAATTACTTGGAACTGTGGGGTAAAAATCTGTAGGCTTCTTAGAGTCTAGTGCCTGAGTTGAATGTAATGACAAAATGGTATTTGCAGCCTCTGCTGTCACTATGGTATTGTAACCTGGCAACCCAAAAGAGACAATAAAGGCCAAGAAGTAGTGTGGAAAAGCAGGTGTTGAATTTCACATTGTGATTTTAACTAAGGAGCCCAATCTTTGTCTTCTAGTAGAATTTTGTTTCTTGTCATACACTGTCCAGAAACCTTTCTCTTTAGGAAACATGGGGTTCTGCAGTGCTAGTCATTAACAAGATGACTAGCACTGCAGAACCCCATGTTTCCTAAAGAGAAAGTGTTAATAATTCTATCATTGATTTTCCTTTCCTTTGCACTGTTGCAGTGTCTCGCCATAATTAATTCTGGGGATAGTTTGAAGTAGATGAGTAGTTTAATCTTATCTTTATTTGGGATTTAATCGTGTTAGTTAAGCATGACTTATGCAGCAGTAAGCTTGTTCAGGAATGCCAGTGTGTAGGGGTTTGAGCTTTGGACTGTGGCCCTAGAGACCAGGGTTCAATACTACACCTGGCTGTGAAATGCGCTGGGTGACTTTCAGGATGTCACACACTTTCAGCCCAGAAAACCCTGATAGCTTCACCTTAGGGTTTTCATAAGCTGGAAACAACTTGAATGCACACAACAGATTTGTTCAAAATTGCTGTTTAGAGGCATAGTACTTTGAACATTCCTCAGTGAAGGTAATGCTATAAAATAATCATGCTACATGCTCACATTGTTTAGGAGGATGTTCAGTAACAAGATAAAAACTCTAGCTTTCTTTTTAACAATAAATAAATAAAATCTCCAGATCAAATATAAAGTTTCTCTCACATCTGAAGAAGTGTATGATGGATGTCAACAAGCCTGAAGTGAGTCCTGGGGGAAAATGCTTTGTTTTTTCTTTTTCTGTTTTAAAGGTTGTTGCAGCATTGCCTGAAAATATGAGACCTGGTTCAGATCTTTATGGCTTTCCATGGGAAATTGTCATTTGTGGGGCTGTTCTTGCCATTTTTGCTATCTTACTGCTAGTGTGCAGGAGCTATCAGTCTGTAAGTATGTGGTTCAATTATATAGAATTATACCAACCTGTACTGGAATGCTTTAGAAATATTGTTACCACATTTCCAGTTGGAGTATAGTTGTGTAGCCTCAGCCTTTGACTGTTTATTTGGAAATCTGTCCCTTTCAGTGTGATTGGGCTTACATTGTAACTATAACAAAAATTCATGGTGGCTAAGCATGAAAAAATGGCATAATTTTTATGTATTTTGGCCACTTATTTCAGCGTTGTATCTCAAATATATCAAAATGGTAAATTAAGGGTCTTTTCTCAATGTTTTGCTAGGTATTATCACAATCAGTTTATTAATAGTTAATATAAAATCATCTTTAAAATCAGGAGGAGGAGGGAAGAGGGAGCTGAACTGTTAGGTTGGGTAAATAGCGCTTGAGGAGGTAATCGATAAAAAGTGCACGTTTCAACAGACTTGTACTGATAGTTAACAATTCATATCAATAAATATAATCCAGTAATTTCTTACATTAATTTTGGAAATATTAACTATACTACTTTGAGTGATTCAGTTTAAAGGTAGTTTATAAATTCATTTAATTGATTAATTAAGAAATAATATAAATCCACAATATTCATTGTAGTAAGGCTGACCACATTACCTGCTCTTGAACAGTTAACCAGTTTCATACTGTGCGAAGACAGTTTTAAGTGGGTAAATGTGGTTAGCTTTAACAGTGCTTAATGTCTGCTGATTTATTCTTAGTTGTGATTAAAGGGGAAGCAAATGTGTGATTCTGAACACTCTTTTTGATCTCTTATCTGAATGAGGAGAGGCCTCATGCTATAGAATCATAGAATCATAGAATCATAGAAATGTAGAGTTGGAAGAGACCACACGGGCCATCCAGTCCAACCCCCTGCTATGCAGGAACACCCTCAAACCACTCCCGACAGATGGCCGTCCAGCGTCTGCTTAAAAACCTCCAAGGAAGGAGACTCCGCCACACTCCGAGGCAGCATATTCCACTGCTGGACAGCCCTGACCGTCAGGAAGTTCTTCCTGAGGTTCAGGTGGAATCTCCTTTCCTGCAGCTTGAATCCATTGCTCCTTGTCCTGGTCTCTGGAGCGGCAGAAAACAAGCCCTCTCCCTCCTCTACATGGCATCCCTTCAAATATTTAAACATAGCTATCATGTCCCCTCTTAACCTTCTCTTCTGCAGACTGAACATACCCAGCTCTCTAAGTCTGTCCTCATAGGGCATGGCTTCCAGGCCCTTCACCATTTTGGTCGCCCTCCTCTGGACCTGCTCCAGCTTGACCATGTCCTTCTTGAATTGGGGTGCCCAGAACTGGACACAGTATTCAAGATGAGGTCTAACCAACGCAGAGTAGAGTGGTACCAGTACCTCCCTCGATCTAGACACCATACTCCTATTGACGCAGCCGAGAATTGCATTGGCTTTCTCGGCTGCCGCATCACACTGCTGACTCATGTTCAGCTTGTGGTCTATTAGGACTCCTAGATCCCTTTCACACGTACTACCCATGGCCCTGGCAATCAGTGTGCACTTGATTATTATGCTAGTCTGATCTTCTTGTATGATAGAAACCTGAGTTTTAGTCCCACGTAATGCTGTAAACCAACTGTAATATTTGCTCTTCTTTTACAGATTAAAAGTAGGCTTTATGTGGGTAAGTTCAAAATTTTGTGTGGGGCCTTGATTCCAGCTTACAAATTGAATAGAAGCCATTTGTATTCTATCTAAAAGGTTACCACATGTAGCTCTTCCTCTTTTTAGGAAGAGAGAAACAGCTTGCCAGTAAAGTTGCCGAACTAGTTGAAGACAAATGTAAAGTACTGGAAAAATTCAGTCTCTGCAAAAAAGAGGTAATTTGGATTACTGTACACCTTAAATTTTTAGATTCTGTTTTATTGTTTCTACTATATTTTTAAGCTTTCTGTGTTAATTTTATTTGAATTTTTCTGTCTTGGTTTGTATAGTATTTGTGCAGCTCAGCTGGTACCTGTTCACTTAGAAGTGAATTCCTTGGTATTCATTCGGGTTTACTTTTGGATAAATGTATATAGGATTGTAGCCTGCTGTGCATATTGACTAGAAGGTGTGTCTTACTGATTTCCGTACAGTCTTTCCTGTAAGTATGTTCAGGATTACAGTCTGAGTATATTATGGAGAGCATGGCTTAGTGGTTTGAGCATTGGGCTATGACTGGAGAACAGGGTTCAAATCCCCACTTGGCCATGGAAACCCACTTGGTGACCTTGGGCAAATCACATTCTGTCAGCTTCAGACAATGGCAAAGACTCCCCTCCCAAAAAAACCCGACAACGACAAGGACTAAACAAATCCTGCTAAGAAAACCCTGTCATTAGTTGGAAATGAGTTGAAGGCATACAACAAAACGAGGTTTGAGTTTTTGTGCAGAAAAACTACAGGAAGTACATTATAGATCTTCAAACTACGTTAGTATATTTTTAAGATGTTGCTCACAAAAATGTAATTTTACATCAAAGCCAGCAGTCTAGCTTTGCATAAATATTAGAACTTTATAAATCACAGATGCCAGTGTCATCAAATGATATTGAATTATGACTTCTAATAATGTAATGACTTAAAGTAATAGGAGTAATGGAAATTGTAACTACACTCATTGGAAATTGGAGTCTTTCTCTGATATGATTTCAAGAGAACTATGATCATACCTCTTGCATTCCTTTAAGTTGACTACATCTACTCTGGGGTGAATTGATTTGGAATCTCCAGTGGTGGAAAAGGAGATTTAACTGCTTCCCCTGCCCCTTCTTTCAGTCTTAAAATGCACCCTGGTGCTGCTGTTTGCTGCTAGGGGAAAACATATAAATAATCTTGTTAATCAGTGTAAGAGCATGGGTTTCCCAGGTTAACTTTTCACCCTTAAATTCCTATTGCTGTTTTAAGGACAGTTTAGGGCTTTTGTTGAAAAGGGGTGGTGGTGGTGGTGGTGGTGGTGGTGATGATGATGATGATGATGATGATGCCTCGTCACAACAGATTAAAATACAGCAACAGATGGACATATAATACAGTTGAAAACATGAACACCAATTAAAAATACCTAATTAGTTTAAAGAGTGTAACTTCAGTTAAAAAACATACATACTAAAAACAATTCATAATTTAAAACTCATAGTTTAAAACCATTTGGATAAACCTGCTGGAAGAGGTTGGTCTTTAATGCTGTTTTAAACACAGACAGCATATCCAGCTGTCGAATCTCTTCCAGCAGCTCATTCCACAGTTTGGGGGGCCCCCTGAAGAAAAAAATCTGCTAGTTAACAGTTGCCAGCCTAATCCTGGCTGACTGGAGTAAATGTCTCCTAGAAGACCTGGTGGGCGCAGTGATTAAATGCTGGTATTGCAGCCACAAGGTTGTGAGTTAGATCCTGCTGGGCTCCAGGTTGACTCAGTCTTCCATCCTTCCACAGGTCGGTAAAAGGAGTACCCAGCTTAACATTGTAAACCTCTTAGAGAACACTTAGCTGATAAGCGGTATAGAAATACACTTGCTATTGCTAAGACCTGAGTGTATGGGCAGAGGACATGGGAGGAGGCAGTGCTGTAGATAACCAGATAAGACAGTGGTTCTTAACCTTTTCTTTACCAAGGGCTCCCTGTAAATATAATTTGTTGCTGGGGAACCACAAGGCTTAACTCAAGATTTAAATATTTAAAACCTATATGGACATTTCTTCTCTTTCTTTTTCTCTGGTTGGTGTGTTTCCACATTTCCTTCCATAACGTTTGTATACTCTCAATATATAATGTAGTTTGGTCAGTGATGATAGGTACTCTGTAGTTGTGAGTGTATTTTTTTGGTGTCAAAAACACTGTAGTTTAAATGTTAGGAAAATGCAATATGTCTCCAATATTTGCATACAACAGAAGATGTGTTGGTTCTCAGTTTCCATAATGCCACAGCAGCAAAGAAGTAACATTGTAAGAACTGTAGTCTCAACACATCAGGAGGGCACCCATTTGGGGAAACTGTCAGAGGGACTTACTCTAATCTGCTCCTAATTTAGACAGTTGACTTAGGCTGGTTCATGACCAGTTTGACCATTAAAGAGCTGAAATGACTGGGGTATGCTAGTGGAATAGTTTAAAGACTACAGCTATAGCTTTTCTTGTTTTCTTTTCTTTGTTCTGATCTTAATCTCATTTTTTTATTTTAGTATGAAGAGTTAGAAAACTCCCTGAAAGATGCCACTCTTCTGCAGGGGTCAACCACTACATCAGAGCTTAAGGTAGGAGTTGAATGTAGAAAATTATTGGTATAATAATCGGTTTCATAAAATGGTTTGTGCTTTATGGCCTAAAAGTATGTTTACAGTGGACCCTCACCACAGCCTCTGCACACAAGAATGTGAGGTCACATGAAGCATCATATCTCGTTATAGTCAATGGATGCTGCATGCACGCACCCAGCCTGCTGCAGGCGCACACACATCATTTCCATTGACTGTAATAGGATGCACCAGTCACTTTTTGTTTTACTCAGGGATTCCTGCAGTGGAACCCTCGCATATACAGAGGGTACACTGTCATTCATTTTTGCTCAGTAGGGCTCACTCCCAAAGATAGATGTACTAACTTATATCTTTATATAGATTTGTTGTAGTTGTTTGTAAAGTAACTGTTTACCAAACAAAATAATATAAAAAGAATAAACTCATTGTTTATTGTTAAGGTCCTGTGGTTGGACACAATATTCAAGTTAAAATTTCACCATGCAGATTTTGAACCTAGTGTTGCATTAATACTGTCTTTAAAAAAAATGTATTCTTAAGATTTCTAGTCCTGTTTTTGCAAAGAAATTCAACAAAATAGGAGTGTTTGGAGTAATTTCAAACAAATGAAGAGAGTATGACTAGTATCTATGGATATGCAGGGAATGGATCACCAGCATGGCTAGCAAAAGCAAATATGGAAAATGAGGCATGTTATATCTTAATATATATAATTTTTTATGTTGGTTGGTTGCTCTAGACATGGATTTTTAAAGCATATAGTATGCACATGACCTGATAGTGCAAATAATTCAAATGTTGATGTGATAGATATATTCTAATATAACCTTGTCTATATAACTGCTCCTGATGCTTCTTCAGTGCATTATTAAAAGTTTTTAGTAGCTAATACTTGATTTGGATTATGTTTTGTAGTTATAAATGCCCACAGAATGTCTTTCCAAACTTGCTAATTTCAGAAAGCGTATGAAGAACTGAGCAACTCAAACTCTGTACTTAAAAATGAAATAGCATTATTAGAAGAAGAATTGAGAGAACAAAAGTCTAAACGATCAGAACAGGATGACTTGGTATGTCTTTCATAAAAAGCAATCTTTCTCAGTCAAAAAGTATGATAGTATTGCATCTGCTATTGAATGTGTCTTTTATTTTTCTCATCCAGATATGATTTATTATCATCATAATTAAATTTAGCCTGTCCCCAAACATTAGAAGTGAACTTTCCTGAATCTATTGGTACTTCTACCCAAGTAAATCTGCATAGGATTGTAGTCTTAGCATGCTGCCTTGTGCATATTGGCCAGTTATGCTGGAATAACTCCATTGACTAAGACAGTGATGGCAATGTCAGAAGGAAAAATGCTGTGAGTGCACTGGTGGCAAGGGAAACAGACAAATTCATAGTCTTCATCAGGAGGGAAAAGCTGCTGCCAGTGACCTCCTTATTTCTACAGTCTTAGTTTCTTGAGATGTACGTATAGCGTGGCTGCTTTGGCTGATCCCCTGTCCCATAGCACCACTGATTTAATGGTCCATTACACAAGCATAGTGCATCAGCAGAATTTTATTGAGCCTTGCAGAAATTTATTTTAGAAGGGCTCACAAAATATTGTATTAGTTTTCCTACATGCTCAAGTGGTACCTAAATATTGCTGGATTGTTTGAATTAATGGTGCTGGCCAGCCATACAGTTGGAAGGATTTATTCCTTGCCCCCAGGCAAATGTGAGAATGGCTATCTGCAAAGCTAATTTTGCTTTATTATGCATAGTTAATGCCATGCAAAATAAAAGTAAAACAGAAAGAAGTCAAGAGTGCTACTTACTCTTTCATGATTTATATAGTATTCTAAAAATAATTGAAAATGAAACGGTATAAGTGGTGTCTTCCAAAGAAGAGCCTTTAAAATATGTAAATATATTTCACTAGAAAGTTAATCAACAGTACTTTGGCTAAGCACTATCAACCAGACTTAGGGGAGTGTTTATAAAAAAATTTTAATCTCTTTCTAGATGATTGAAATACAGAGAAGAGTGGAATCTTTAGAAAACGAAGCAAAATCTATCCAGTCACAAGTAGCTGAAGTAAGTCAGTATTTAATTTTTTAGATAACCTATTATACTAGTTTCAAAAGGCACTGTAACAAAATCTTGCACCTCACTGTCAAAATTTTAAATGGGTCTAGACATATCTTATATGTCTTTCTGTACATAGACAGTTCTCCATGTAAGAATGGTGTATCCTTCGTGGATAATGGAGATAGGTCTCTTGCTTTGACAGTAACTTGGGATTTTAAAAGAATTCCACACTTCTTTTTGATAGTAGTCCAGCATTACAGATGTTTCCAAGTCAATTTCACTCTTTTGTTACATTTATATGATCTGTTCAACTCTCTTCCAAGGGTAAGGAGATGCCTTGGCACTGCATCATGGAAGTACAGTGTTGTGCTAAGACATAGATAACTTGGACAGAAATCTTCAGCAGTGCCTACATAATGTAGTTCCAGTGCTCTTTTACACAAGAAAAGAGAATTCAAGAAAATAAATTAACATAAAGGGAATTTTGTTTCATTGCATTTCTCTTAGGCCAAGACCACATTGAAAGTGTATGAGATCAGCAGAGAGAGACTGAAGACAACTGTCCAAGATGCCTTAGAAGAAAACAGCCACCTTCAAGAAAGTGAAAAGCAGGTAGATTCTTTTCCACTGCTTAGTTTTGTACAGTTTTACAAAAAGAAGATATCTTTTGCGTATAAACTAATTCCTACATTTTTAACTATGAAGGCATTTTAAGGTGCGGTGTAGTGTAGGGGTGAGCAAGTGTGAAGGACGTGGTTATTATGTTGACTTTTTGTATGTTTTTAGCTATATTGTAATCATTTTAATTTGTAAGCTGCCTTGAGTCCCAATCTGTGAAAAAGTTGGGATATAGACGATGATGATAATAGTAACAATCATCATCACCATCATCATCTGGGTGAGTCTAGGGGTCATCAAGGGCTGCAGAAACAGCTTAGGGACCTGCATGTGACCCCAGGGCTCCATTTTGCCACCTGCAGTTCAGGTATTTTTAAAACATCTAGATTGTATGTAATTGTATGATATTTAATTGTATACACTGCTGTCAAGTACTGATCTTTCAGAATTTTCTTTTCAGCTATTGCAAGAAGCTGAAGGATGGGGTGAACGATTTAGTGAATTAAATGAGCAAACAAAAATGTTTGAGTGCTCTAAAGCAGATATGGAGGAAGCTCTTAAAAACAAAGAAAGCCAAGTCAAGGTGAGAACAAACTGTGTTTGAGCAGTGCTGACTACAAATAGCCTATTTGGGCTGGTGCACTATCTTCCAGTAGTTCATTTTAGGTGCCATCTGTGTGAGGTGATTTCTACTTGCACAGGACAATTCTCTGTAATCCTCCCCGTATCTGTGCCAGAGGGTCTCAACCTTTAAAGTAGGTTGGGTGGGTTTGCAGAAGGCCAAGATAGCATTGGATTTCATCCTGTTATCCATGTGTGGGGCCTTGTGACATAATATTGAAGTTTTTAGTAGGGTTAGACCAATCTTTATTAGCCTTAAAAATATCAAGCTCTTTAGTGATGCAGTAAAGTAAAAGCTGTTACAATATGTGCCCTCACAGTTCACAGATGACTGAAGGGTCCCCAGTACAGAGGATCAAATTGCTGTGGCACTTCCTATGAGTTATATGCATCCTTAGAGATTAATGTGCTCTATCAAGAGATAAATACAGTACATTTTAAAATGATATTTAGTGTGCCCAAATCTTGAGCAGGGGGGAGTGTAGAGACACAGTAGAATCAATATTTATTAAGGATATAGTGTTTCTCTTTTTTATTCTCTCAAATTATTCCTGGCTGTGGCCTTTCCGCTTAGAAGTGCGCTCTCAGCTCCTACCATTCAACGTCAAGAGCTCACACCATGATCTTCAAGGAATGTAGATGCCTCTCTCCAGTTTGGATGAGACTGCTTGCTGCTATCATTACTCTGTAGCTTCCTTGAATCTGAAGGGAGCCACCTGCACTACTTTGAAGTTGAAGGAAGGAGAGTGATAGGTTTTGGCATGTTTAGTCCAGTGCTGAACCCTTTTTAAATAAGCTGAGTAGTGGGACTCCCTTGTATATTTTCTAGGATTCTGCCCTTTGCCCCTTCTAAAAGATGGTATGTGAATAGGTGGCTTGATTTGTGAAGAAGTTATATACTTTCAGGCAAAAAAAATAGGTCCATGAAGTGTCTTTGATTTCTTAAGAAATCTATCATCACTCTTCCAAAATTCTCCAAGAGCATGTTCCAGCAAGTTTTCACAAGCAAGTTAAGTGGCTCTTAAAGATCAAAGAACCAACTGGTCCAGATTTGGGATGCTAAATATGGAGAAAGATGGTTTACCTGTCTGTGGATACTTGGGATTCCATTTGAGTATCTTTGGGAGGGGAAGCAATGGCTGATCTAAGTACATTTAAATACTGGCACAATAGTGCTTGCAGTTCTAAAAAAAACATTTTTTTTCATTCAAGAAGCTTGTTCATACGGGGCAGCCAGATTTCATGTAGAATACTTAATGTAGGTAAATTTGATATCTTAAATTAATAAAATCTTGAAATTGCTTTGTGTGGAGTAAATAAAGTAAAAGTTTCATTCCTGGTATGTTGGTTTGTTTGTTTCCTTTTCCAACGTTCTATAGTCGCTGACTGAGTGCTTGTTGAAGATGAAGGACTGGAGCAGTGTCATAGGGCAGCATGATGCTGCTGAAGACAGTCACTGGGAGAATGATACAAAATGTGAAAGAGAAAATGGAGAACACTTAGGTAAATGCTGGCTTACCTGTTTATGTAAACAAGAAGAAAAGAATATTTTTTTCAAATTCTTGTAGCTTGAAGCTTGTTCTCCTTGTAAATATATCTTTGTCAACAAAAGAGAATTCAAACAAGACCATGGCATGATGGTTTGTAGATGCTGTCCTTTGATGCATGGATGAGTTTTCACCTAAGCTTTATACTGGTGTGTGCTGGGTGTCTCAGTACTGCTAAGACACATTCAATATTGACATGTCTCATTTTAAAAAGGAGAGAAAAACCTTCAAACTCTGCCTGCCCCCATCCTTGCATAATTCATCAGAACACAAACTGGTTCAACAACTCTGTTCATTCTTATCCTTACCTGGGGGTAAGCAGCCTACACAAAAAGGTCAGGGACTTTAATCCTGGGAGGATGCCCCCCACTGAATTGGCTAAGCATATCAAGCCCATTTCAGAAATAGGAATGCTTCTCTGAAGCTTAATCAGGTGAATGATATACCTGTTCCCTCTGCTCCACTCCCACCTCTGCTTTGTTTGTTTTAACCAGCTTTTGGAAACAAATCTTTAGTATATAAAAATAGTAAATGCTTTACCTAATAGCAAGCATGAAGCTTTTTTGGTGATTTACTGTTCTTTCTTCTTTCCCATCTTTGTTCATTTTATCAGACGATCAAGAAAAACAAACCATAAAGAAACTGATTTATGCTGCAAAGGTAATTAATGTAATAAGTCACTGTTTGTTTGTTTTTACTGTCTTAAAAAGCTGTAGACAAGATACTGAAAAGAGAAGAAAATATGGATTTGCAGTCTTACCAGCATGCCTATTTATTCTAGGAACACTTTGTATGTTTTTATTTGCTGCTGTGGGAATATTTTTTACATTGACGGGCAACACATAAATTAATAAAATAACAAACATTTTTGTTGTTGTTTGCCTTCAAGTTATTTCTGACTTACAAGTGACCCTGCTGTGAACCTATCACAGGGTTTTCTTAGCAAGAGTTGTTCAAAGGGAGAGGGGGGGTTGCCTTTGCCTTCCTCTAAAGCTAAGACAGTGTGACTTGCCCAGGGTCATCCAGTGAGTTTCCATGGCGGAGCAGGGAGTTGAACCCTGGTCTCCAGTGTCGTAGTCCAATACTCAAGCCACTAGATCATGCTGAGTCTCAGTTTTTTTGTTTTTTTACGAACCACTTTTAAAGATTTTTAGAGGTTGGATCTATAGTTGCTGACAACAGAAGCGCTCCACTTACCAAAGAGATGCATATTTTATTGGAGAATTATACTAGCAAGCCAGATAGAGGTGATTTTTGCCTGTTTCCTCACTCCTTCCTATGCCACCAAGGAAGCTCCTCAGACTTTCATTGTGTTCCAAATGAGAGGACAATCCTTCCAGAATTCCTTTTCCTTCTTTCCTGGGTAGAGGATCTTGGAAATGGAATTCTGTTCATGGGAGGACTGGACACAAGCCAGTGGCTTTTTGATTACATTTGCTAATAGTAGGGTGCTATTCTCACTTAATTGTAGAATGATAACCTGGATTTCCCTGACACTAGTTAGCTGCTCTTGCATCAGAAGGTGACCCAGAACTAAATGAAGATTTATTCTGTGCATGGAAAGATACATCAGTAGTCATTCTTTCAATTGTGATTTTAAATTGTCTTTTTTCTTTAATGTAGCTGAATGCTTGTTTAAAATCCATGGAAACAGAAAGAAATCAAATATATTCAAAACTAACGGATGAAAACAAAGCAAAAGAAGAACTTACAGGTAATTTCAAATGTTCTCATATTTTTAAATACTGTTTTTTTTTAAATGAGAGAAGTAAAAACATTAAGTTAATTCAGATTTTGGGGGAAAGGTACTTAATCATTTCTTTGTACAAAAAATACTGTGTGAGCTGGGATTAATCACTAAACTGTGACATTTTGATATGATTTCTGAATTGCTAAGTCTTGTTTATGACTGTAACTGTGCATCTGTTCTCTGTTATTCCCCTCACATCCAAAAGTGTTTAGAAATATTTTAAGGGTACTTTTTGAACAGCAACAGCAGCATATCTGTTTCATTTTGTATCTGTTGGTGTGTGCATCTTGCTTCTCTATCCCCACAGCGGATACCCAAATACATTTCTCCTGCAAGGGCAAATGAGGGCAAATTTTAGTTATAAGGTCCATGTCGGAGTAAAAAAAGGAAGAAAGAAGGATGTGTATTTTTTTTCGTAGAATTTTACAAGCATTTTTCAGTTGTTAGTGTATAATCACATGGCCTTATTGAAACAAAAACACTCCCCCCAAACTGTCCAGACTTCCAATATCATCGTGAAATTTTAAGTCTACTCTAATTCGTTCCAAACAGACAATGTGTTTCTTTTTTGTTTGAGAAAAATATAACTACATTCAATTTTCAACACATTTCTTTACATACTGCTTCAAATTGCTGATGTCTTGTAGTACTTTCTTTTTGTAACAGAACGCATTGAGAGTTTGCAAAAGGAACATGGCGTATTGCAGTCTGAAAATGCACATTTTGAAAATGAAGTTCAGAAGCTTCAGCAAAAGCTTAAAGTTATGTCAGAGTTGTATCAAGAAAATGAAATGAACCTTCACAGGTACTGGGTAACAATAGATTCAATGTTTAATGAATCATCCATTGCTTAACTCTGTGATTTAACAAAGTCAGTCTTTTAGACATTACAAACAGTTTGACTGTATTTTACATGTAAATTGAATCTAACATACTATTTCACATAATTTATGTTGCTCTATTGGTACAGGGACCTTATTGTCCAATCTTGCATGCTCAGCACCTTTTACAAATTTCCTGTAAGATAGTTTTGAACTATTCAAATACTTGCTTGCTGTATAGTATACCTGGCTTCTTGGAAACCACTTTATGAAGTAATTACATTTTTTGAGATTGGCACCACCACAAAAATGGATGTTGGCAGGGGCATAGCCCCTTCCCTGACCAACATGATTGCCTTGTACTCTTTATCACTTCCTCAGAGTAGTTGCCCC
Source organism: Cyclura pinguis (assembly GCA_030412105.1). Lineage (NCBI taxonomy): Eukaryota > Metazoa > Chordata > Lepidosauria > Squamata > Iguanidae > Cyclura > Cyclura pinguis. The sequence continues at coordinate 346,342,992 of CM059599.1, forward strand.
CAAGCAAAGAAAATTTGCAAGAAGCATGCCAAGAACAGCAGTTAACTTTTTTTCTGTGTGCTGGCTTGTGGAACCTGTGTGTGTGTGTGTGTGTGAGAGAGAGAGAGAGAGACTGTCTCCCCCTCTCTCTCCCTCTCTCCAGTACAAAACACAGTACTTATTTTGTTTGTAGATGGGAAGGGGGATAAGTAAATAAAGTGCAAATGTGGAGGATTCAGATGACATTATAATTAGCTTTATTGTTTCTCCTTTTTGCACAAGAGCTCATTAATTAATCCTGTGCTGATTTGCACCTTAGTTTTTCATTTTGTTTTGATATCTTTCAGCTTCTAAAGGGCTTTTTCCTTTTAGCAATCCAGTTGAGTCTCTCCATTTTTTTCCCTTCTAAAATTTCTTGTGACTGACAAGGCAGCTAGCATGTGATAAGCTTCTCTTTATTTTTGAAGGACAAGTTTCCTAAATGATCTCTTACCTACTACTGTTCAAGGTCATACTTGCCCTTTCTTTACTCTCTCTCTCCAAGAAATCAGCTTTCACTCTGGAATCCCAACATAAGCGGTTCAGCACCAAACAAGCCCAGTAGCTTCTACTTGATGGATCCTCTTGCAGTGCCCTACTTGTTTTTGGTTCTGCTTAATATGAGATGTGCAGATGGACCCTTCTTTGTGGACCATGTTGTTATATAGCATGGTCCAGTGACAAGCCTGCTTCTGCACATTTGTGACCAGCTGCAATGAAGAGGAGGCAGGTTACAGCCAGGATGTCTACCAACAGAAAGGCTGAGGCTTTCTGTACCTTTCCTTCTGTTTTTCGTTGGCTATACCAACCCTTTTCTGTTATGGTTGGTCAGAGTGGTACAGGAGTGGGCATCCCGTTGAGCTTCCTGCAAGTGAGGTGGAAATAGATGGAAAGAATTAAAGCTGCACTGCTTTAGTTCTGCTGCTCTGGAGCAGATCAGCAAAGGAGAAACAGGAGCAGGAGGTGGACAAGTTGCATGAATGCCAGTGAAAGTGTTTGTAAGCACACTGCCATCCATGGGCATTACATTGGAGATGTAAGGGGTAAATTTCTGGACATTGGAGTTCTGTAATACAGTCCTCCCTAAGCTTGGGCACATTGTCTGGTCTTGGATGTATAAAGAGGCTTTATATGTTGTTCTTTGTGGGTAGCCACTGCCTGTATATTTTTGTTGCTTCATATGGGATTCTCTTTGTACACATGGGTATGTGTCAATCCCTTTCCTTTAGTGTAGTGACGGCAGCTCCTGGGGGAAAGGAGACCAGGTAGTTGATTTTCTGGTTTAATTCCACTCACCATCATTAGCTGAGGTATGGATAAGAGAAGGCAGAACTACTCAACACCTTCTTTGCCTCAGTTTTCCCCCACAAGGATAGAAGTACTCAACCTGGGGGAGGGGGAGCAGGTGAGGAAGAGGAGAGAATGCACAGAATAAGTAGAGAAGTAGTACAGGAATATTTGACTAAACTAGATGAATTCAAATCTCCAAGTCCAGATGAATTACATCCAAGGATATTATGAATGTGAATGTTTAGTGGTATTTGCTCCCAGATAAGGAGAACAGAATTTCATCTTTTCATGTGGGAAGGCTCTTACTACTGTTCTTTTTGCTACTGTCACTTACTGGAATATGTGATCAGGTTATATGCACAAATATAAAGTTCTATACTGTTCAGTGTTTGTTTTGTAAAAATGACTTCAGATTTTTGTGGTCACAATTTTCTTAAGAAAAGTAGAAAGTAATTGATTTGTGGCTAATTAAAGGTTTAATTCCTTTTTTTAAAGGAAATTGACCGTAGAAGAAAAAGAGCGTTTGCAAAAAGAAGAGAAACTTTCCAAAGTTGATGAGAAGATAATTCATGCTGCTGAAGAACTTAATACTTACCGGTAATGATAGATTATGTTGATATTTTTATTTATTGAATCTAAGACATCCAAGAATCAGACTGAACAATCTGATACTTGTGGGGGAAAAATACAGAAGATGGGATATAGTCAACTTTGAGTACTCCAGTCATCAAGACAATGAAACCCATGCTCAGTCTTTTTCCAGTAAAGTTGCAGGAGTGGGCTGGGGACGTGCACCAGAGAACTGTGACGTTACCCAATAAATATTGCAGTGTGGATTCAGTTGGCGTCTTGTGTAACAGGAAAGCACTTCTGCTTCTTTAAAGCAACCCAATAAATTCTGTCAGTTTCCTCATCTTACTACAGCTTCTTCTGCTGCATTCTAAGAAGGCAGCTACAGAGAGAGAGGAGGACCAAGACAGTTCTCCTGCATGTATGGACTTCTATTTTTTTAGACCCAGCCCATGATCCCTTCCCTCACCACAGTGCTCTAAAAGCTGCTGGTAGCTTAAAAGTTTGTGAAACTTCAATGCCAGCAGGCAGAATGAATACATAGTATCGGGTACTAGAGTGCTCTTTCACGTGCAATGGAGGAAGTTACTGTTCAATGGTTTACCTTTCCTATTCGCTCCACAGCCATGGCCATTTCAACCAAAGCAGACTGTTGAGCTTCCCTAGCAGGGAGAAGAGAGACCCATCCACTTCTAGTTTTTCACAGCAGTAGAGTATTTTCAGTCAGTGTGGCAAAGGAGAAGAGATTACAGCTCGCAGCTTCTATTCTGCTTTTTGATGTTATACATAACAATAATCTTTGCCATTATGTTAGAAATGTGACTGTTGTTGAAATTTCATGGTAAGACTTGGTGCTAATATTATCTGGTTGTGCAAAATTATCCTTGTTTTGTAATAATTTCATTATAGACAGCAGGCAAAAGATTTAGAAGAAGAACTGGAAAGAACTGTTCGCTCTTACCAGAATCAGGTATATGTATATTGCCTTTTTAATTAGCACTCCATGTACCTTGGGATGTTACAGCTAACTTCCAAGTTTGATGAAGCTGCCAGCTTGAAATTCTCCAGCTGCTATTCTCATTGATTTCAGTTTGATTTATTTCAAAGTACGCACATTTAGGATATCAGTATTACAGCATGATCCTAAGCATATTTAGTAAGAAGTACAGTTCCATACAAATCAATGAAATTTGTTTGTGGGCAGATGTAAATAAGATTACTACCAATTTCTACCAATACCACAACTTAATTGTGCAATGCCATTATGCAATTAAGCCTTGAAGACTTCTTTATTGACTTTATTGTGTGTTTGGTATTCAAGATACTGTGTATCTGTATTTCATCAAAGTATACCATGAGCAAATTTGGGGATGAAAGAATTGTGTCACTACATATGGCTTTCCTCCCAGAGCCTTGAAACAGCTGGTTACAAATAATGGATTGCTTATAATTTTTTCCTTTTTTTCCCAGTAACAAAGATATAATGAGTTGTAATTCTTACTTGGTGAAACATAACTTCACTCATTTTGCACTATAAAGCAGAACATGTTCCTTTTCGAAAATGGGAAAGTAAAGCATTGCTTTTAATCATATGTACTTATAACAGTAGCTAATTACTTATCAAGGCCTTCACAAGTGTTGTTATTTGTTGTCACATTAGCTTTGATTTATGGTGACCCTGAGTTACAACTTTCTATGAGTTATAAAGCTATACAGTTGCAACCATATCTACAACTAATTACATTTTAGAAGTACCTTTCCAAGGTCAGTATCCTTCTCCCTTAATGTGGAGATATGCTGCGAAGCTGGCACACTTTTATCTGGCAGACTGCATTTGGCTGCCTATGCCTGTGAGTCTTTGATTGGTATGAATGCCTGGAAAGCTAAAGGCTGTGCACTGTTGCTAATTAACTCAGAAAAGTAGAGATAAAGTAGAAAGAAGAAAGAAAAACAATGGAGGATTGAGAGAGAAGAACACAGAGAGAAAAAGAGGATGACATGTTGTGCAGAAATCCATGTCCTGGGGGAAAAGAACGGGTTAGATAAGAGATGTTGGTGTATGCAGTGAGACAGCTGAGAGACACAACAAGGAACAGACAAACAGGAGAAAGCAGGAAAGATCAGAGGAGGAGGATAGAAAGGAGTGAGGCACGAAATGTGCCACTATGTTTCTTGGCATTGTTAATATATTGTCGGACTTTTTAAAAAGTGTGCCTGTGAACTAATGGGTGAATTCTCTTTAACAGATTATGTCACATGAGAAGAAAGCTCATGACAACTGGGTAAGTTGTGACTAAAACTGTTCTCATCATCTGAAAACCGTGGTGCTTACTGTTGTTAGTGGTGTTTACAGTGGGAGAGTACACATCTGTCCAGTCCCCTAGATTTTTCAGGGATGTACCTTTGCTCCTCTGCACTTTAACTGCTCCCAAAGAACATGCAGACTGTTTCTTTAATCTCCCAAATTTAGCTTTTTAGCTGGGGGAACTGAGAATCAATTTTAGAAAGTTCTCCAAAGATGGCTTCAAGTCCAGATGTTAACATGGATGCTGCTATCCGTTCTGGATTACCATCGTAATCATTTGCTGTAAAAATTAGTAGTTTATTCCATTTATTGAAACATTTTGTGTTTGTTGTTTTCATTTGATAAAATTTTCTGTAAAATTCTGTTGCTGTTGATTGTCTGTCCTTGGGTAAAGAGCATAGAACCCACTGAAGCAAGTGAGATTCAGGGGACGTTTTAAAGCAGGGCAAGGATGGAGAAAGGAACTAGTCTTTGTGCAGCCCTTATTACAGAACTGAAGGTTCAGAGGATTGGTAATCTTAATTTAATATAAGTAAAAATTAATGAGATAAAACACAATAAATCTTGATAGCTCTGCCTCAGAAGTGTGTGTCCATGGATGCTATAGAGCAGCGTTTCTTAAAAACTCTCTGATTTGGGGACTGGCAGTTTTGTTTTCCCACCAAGGACTGATATCATACATGTGTTCATTGGCTGCACCTGTTACTATCTTTCTTGGAAGCTCTCCAGGAACTGGCAGCAGATGGCGGAGGGACTGGCACTGCTCCATGGATCATAACTTTGAGTAGTGCTGTATATAGAGTACACATTTCCTTCTGAATCATGTCTTTCAGAATCTCTTCTTGTAAAAATAAATCCTTTAATCTCATCTGGCTTTCTTTCAGTTCCAGTTTAATAAATGTTTAGAGTGTTCTCTCTCCCTTTTTTCTAGTGGTAGTTAGACTGTCCAGTGATAATAACATTGCATTTGATGGAAGGCAGAGTTATTGCACAACCGGTCTTCTAGTCAAGAACAAAACAAAGCACAATGAATCTCTCACATTCCACGGCATGCCAGTTTTTGTTTTTTTTAAGAGAGAGAGAGATTCAAACAAAGGAAATCCAAGGGTTTGTCCATACAGTATTTCCTTCTCAGCTGAATTACCTCTATAATCACACTAAAACAGAAATTATTGGGGAAAGGTTCCAGCTAGTATGGCTGGTTTATGCAACCATTACTGTTTTGTACTGTGCTTCTTATGCTAATTCTGATAAGAGTGTGGTCTGTTGTTTTCAGCAGAACCATGACATGAAACGTGTGGGCATGTTAGCATTTCTTAGCTGCTCTATCTGCAAATATGCTAATTAAAATCCCCTTTTCCCTAGGGTATGTATCATGTACAGATCAAAATTACTATTGAATGTGAACACATTTACATCTTTGATCTACGAAGCCATAATGAAGTTAGACTACACATAGATTAGTTGTGATGAAGACAGAGTACGGAACGGAATACTTAAAGCCAGGTTTTTACATCCTGTTCTTAAATTTAGTCATACTTTCCAAGACTCCAGCATGTATTATCATCTGCTGCACTTTGGAATCTAGCCCCTTCGTAACAGTCTCATTACAATATGTGAATTGGATGGATGTACTTCTCCTTTTGTGTCATTAAGCTGAGGCTTGGCCTTGTAACAGACTGTTGTTTTAGGTTGTGAATGAAAAGCTTACAGCATTTCCATTAGATATGCATTTTGTATTTTAAGGAATAGTAGCATTTGATGAGTTTTTTCTCTACTTCTTTTTATAGCTGACAGCCCGGGCAGCTGAAAGACACCTCAATGATTTAAGAAAAGAAAATCTGCACAACAGACAAAAGTAAGTATATAGATTTTCATGCCAAAATAATGATTTTGTGTTGTTTGTTTCGTGTTATTGTTCAGTCACTATATGACATCTGGGTTCAAGATTACTCTCTGTGTGTTAGTTAAATTAAATAAATTAAGTTGATGATTTCATACCTTTCATAGAGCCAGTGTCATGGAGTGCCTTTTAATATAATGGGTTCTGATGTAATTTTTGCTGATACGTCATACAGTTGGGCCTGGTTGGCTGAAGATATTAACTATCTGCATAGGAACAAACTACTCTTTCTGCTTCTTGTGAGCATGTTAATCTTGTAGAATCAAAGTTTACAGTAACTCTTAAAAATGTGCACAGTGCTTCAGTAATTAGTACAATTTGTGTGAAAATAACTTCTCTTGAAATCCTTGAGGCCAGTTACTTTGTAAATGTATTTAGGATTTGAGGATAAATGACTTTATGTTTTAAAAAACAAAATAAACATCCTCTGGTATATATTGGACATTCATAATAAAACATTGGTTAAAGCACTGAATGTTAAAATGAACTGATGTGAACATATGAACTGATTGTCAAGGATCATTCTGAACATAGGTATAGTAGAGTGTCTGAGTGGAGTGTAAATTGAACGGGTGGGATCTAGAAGGTCCTTTGTGCAAGCAGAAGAAACATTATCTGCACACACCTCTTCCCACTGTGACATCTGCAGATTCTTTTTCCCCAGCTGATAAGCCCTCCACACCATGTCCCCTGCTGTTATGGAGAGTCCCTTCCCTTTCAGGACCAATTTTGTTAGGTGGGGGCACAAGCAGCTACCCTTGAAAGAAAGAGGGACAACTCCTATTGCATATATCACTTGTGTTTCTCTGGCACCAGCTCAGCTACATCACAACTTAAGATGCTATGACAGTAGCTGTATTGCATTCCAAGTATGTGTTTGTTTTTGGCAGTGCAAACCTTTTGATCAAGCTATTTATATTTTATTTACTGTGTATGTGTTTAAGTTGACCTTTTGCATAAGTCGAGGGCAGGTGGGGGGGCCAAAATCATGGATTTTGATATGACCTGTGAATAAGTCAAAGGTCATTCCATGGAGAGGAGGAAAATGTGCCAGCGCCACCTCAGGGGGCCAGCTGCCCCTGGCTGCTGCTACCATTTTCCCACCCAGGCATTCAGAAATGCCTTTCACCACTCTACTCAGAGAAGGGGATGGTTCTTACTTTGATAAGAGTTCATAGTGTACTCTCACTTGTATCAAAAATGGAATCATTCCTTTCTTTGATAGAGTGGTGAAAGCTGAAAGCTGAGTCCATCCCAGGAGAACCTAAAAGAACACTTACTGTCATGACTGCTGCCATTTTCCAACCAGGCATTCAAAAAGGCCAGAAGCAGCTCTGCAGTGGAGAGAGTAGAGCGGGATTAGTGCTTCTTTTAGTTTCTCCTGGGACAGGCTAAGCTCTCGCAGTTTGCCACTCTGCTCAGAGAAGGGGGTGGTTCCTTTTTGGTTAAGAGTTTAAGTATAATACTTACATTAACCTGTGTATAAATCAACACAGGTTTTGAGGATCAATTTTTTGACTAAAATTTCTAGACTTACAAAAAGAAATGCATCTGATTTAAGCATTAGTGCTTTTAATTTTTTTTCAACTTTACTTCAACTTCAACTTTACTTAGAGCCCTGGTGGTGCAGTGGTTAAATGCCGATACTGCAGCTACAACGTTGTGAGTTCGATCCTGTAGGGCTCCAGGTTGACTCAGCCTTCCATCCTTCTGTAGGTCAGCAAAATGAGTACTCAGCTTCTTGGGGGCAATTAGCTAAAATGTATTGTAAATTGCTTAGGAAATGCTTCACACTGATAAGTGGTATAGAAATGTACCACTTGGGGGCAATTAGCTAAAATGTATTGTAAATTGCTTAGGAAATGCTTCACACTGATAAGTGGTATAGAAATGTAACTGCTATTACTATTTACGTCTGGCATTTGCTGATTAACTGAGCTTGTAGAAAAAGAAATACAAGGGATATTAAACTTTTGTTCTTTCCTTTAGATTAACGGAAGCAGAATTTAAATATAATCTTTTGGAAAAAGATCCTTACGCTCTTGATGTCCCAGTTAGGCCATTTGGCAGAGGTAAGTTACCTTATTAAATATATATATATCTTATTTGCAGTATAGACTTATCTTGATTGCATTTAGTGAAATACCAGTTGGAGCATAGCTGGCTGTTTATACACAGGGACATTATGTGCATGTAATTGAATTCTAGCATGAGTGACATACAGTGTGCTCTCTTCTGGTGTGACCTTGCATGCATGAATGCAAGGTTGCATGAAATGTCGCATCCTGTTGTAGTCAATGGACGCAGTGGGTACACGCCTGTACTGGAACATGTGCATGCCCACTGCGTCTGTTGACTGTAATGGGGTGTGAAACTCACATTTTCTGTTTTTTTGTGGGGGTTCCTAGAATGGAACCTGGATGTATATGGCAGTTGCACTGTATATTGTTTTAATTCCCAATGTAACCTTCTTCTTTTTTTCTCAAAAGTGTTACGTATTCCATGAAGATTACTTAAAAGTGACTTCCTTAGCTATTTATTAAAAAAAATACAGAATAAAGGCAACCAGTTGACTTTTTTGTGTCCCAAGTTAGTTTTAAACTTAAGACCAGGTCTGAGAAATACACTTGTTTTTTATATACACCCGTTAACTCTAACCTTGTGAATTTTAGTTTTTTTGTGTTAATTGTTCCAGAGCATTCCCCATATGGACCCTCGCCAATGGGCAGACCTTCATCTGAAACAAGAGCTTTTCTTTCCCCCCCAACCTTATTGGAGGGTCCCTTAAGACTTTCACCTGTGCTTCCAGGTGGAGGAGGAAGAGGTACAATTCTTAAATTTGAAAACTTAAACTATTACAGATTCTCTCTCCTCTTAGTCTGTCCCTCCTTTCTTGCTGATGCAACTGTGGAAATATGTTAAAAAGAACCCTTTTAAGCTTACATTTGAGTCATCCATGTAGGTGCTCTCTGGCATATAGGATAGGGTAGCATCAGTCACGGATTTTATACACTAAAAGTTATTTCTGTTAGATGATGAGCTGGATCCAAAAGTGCTCTTCTGCATATGGAAATTGTCTTCTGCTAATGTGTATCTCCCCTGCTGCTTCTCTGAGAACAGTGAGACAAAATCCAGGTTTCCTTCAGGCCATGTACAGCCATTTGTGGAACAGTGCCTGTGTACCTGTTTCCCTCTGCTCAAGGTTTCTTTCGTTTCAACTCTTTATTGTTGCCTGTTTTCTAATTTGACATTTGAATGCCAGTGTTTGATTTACTTTTGCTTGCTGCATGGGTTCTGCAACTCTAGAGTGGCACTGAGGTCAGTGCTTGAAGAAAAGCTTAGAACCAAAATGTTTTATTTTAAAAGATTTACTTTAAAATCCAGTATTGCTCATTCAGTTGACTAATAAAAGAGAACCAAGTGGCACCTTGAAGAAAATGAGAGTAGGAAGCATAGGTCTTTTATATCACCACTTGTACCACGAAAGTGTGACTGTACTTGCAATTTGTGCTGTTGAGTGCAGGAAAAGAAACAAGAAGAGTTTTGTTCTTAATTGATGAAAATTGACAGTGTGTGATGAATAATCTCAGCAGCTGCTATTTTTTTATTTTTGTTAGAGAGAGTGGCAGAAGCATGTTGGTTTGCTGGATTTAAAGTACAGCTATACTCTGAAATGACATGTTCAGAACCTAAATTATTACAACAGAATAAGTGAGAAACTAAGTTAGACCGCTACTTGGAAACCAGAGAATAAGTCATACTTCAAAAGCCTGAAGAATTAGTTATAAATGGAAAAATATTCTTGTCTAGTTTGCACCATTCTCCTGTTTAATTTTTACTTTGATCTATTCTACTAAATGGGAAAAAAACTCTCTTGCAATTTCTTTCAGTTATTTTCTTACTTTAAAAGTATAACCTGTAATTTAAGAATAAAGATTGAATTTGATTGGGGTTCTTCATGCTGCTTGGAGGAGCAGGTTGAGGGGTGGGGGAGCTTTGCCAAGATGTTGCCAACACTGATTAGGTTGATGAAAAGGCTCTAACATTCTTTGTTTCTATCTTTGCTCAGGGAGAGGAATCTGAATATAATGTAGATTTTGTTTCAGCATGACTTGTTTTTTCCCTCTCTTCTACAGCAGTTACCTTAGTACTACTAATATTTCTGGTTGCCTGAACATTCGTACCCCTGCTGGAAAGAAACATACCCCAAGTCATAAGGAAGGGGCTCCTGAGGCCCATCTGTGGTGTTCTGCAATCTTTCTTAATGAATGGGTTCTGTCAAGATATGCCATTGCTTCTCCCCTAAAGTGGTTGCAAGAGGGCTAAGCTTTTGCTTCCTATTTGAATAACTGTAGCTTGTTGTTTAATTTGAATCCCAAAACAATTTGGCTAATTTCTACAGCATTTTTTTTTCAAACAAGCCAGCATCACATCACTGAATATGAACCAGGCATGTTTCATCAAACCACAGGAAAAATTAACCAAAGTTGTTTGTGTTCATATCAAACAATGAATCATGCTTAGACCCAGGAGCAGAGGAAAGGCCCTCCCCTCCACCATCCCAGCTGCCACTGCCTTGGCCTTGGAGAGATTTGAGGAATAGGCAGTTTCTGCTGGACTTAATCCTCTCCCCCACTGCCATTCTTTTTGCCTTTTGTGTCGCGTCTTTATTAGATTGTAAGCCTGAGGGCAGGGAACTGTTCTGTTGTTCATTTACTTGTAAAGTGCCATATGCAGTGATGGTGCTTTATAAGTAAATCATAACAACAGCAACAGCAAGAAGCTGCAGCTAATCAAGAACAGAAGTGAAGTCTTCCAGTTTTGTTGCAGCCGCAATGATGGTAGGGTAAGCTTGTTCTACCCTATTACAACAAACATGATTTATGGTGGCTTCCAAATTGGTCCAGTGTTTCAGGATATCAAGGTTTGTGTTCTTGCAGGCTCAGTGAAAATGGTGCCAACAGATGTCCCAAGTTTTTGAATCTGTTTATTTTTACTTATTTGTTTAGGATCAAGAGGACCAGGAAATGTTGGCACCTATGACATTGGTAATGAAAGAGGAGAGATGAATTCTGATAGGTTATCTGATCCTCACAGACCACCTTCTGACACTGGATCTCTGTCGCCTCCATGGGATAGAGATCAGCGAATAAATCCCTCTCATACAGGTAACTAAACATAGTCCATTATTTTTTTGGCTAACGTACGTTTAATTATTTTTTTCACCATTTTATAATCTGTAAAGCTTTATTCTGTTTTATTCTGTGCCATTAACAGAAAAATGGCAGAAAACAATGTTTTAGACAGATAATGCAGATAATGCATCTCCAAGAGGGGGAGAAGATATGAAACTGAAAATAAGTAACATGGTGGGAGTATATGGTACTACTTTATATTCAGAGAAAATGTACCGAAAAAGATCAGGATTTATTTTCACTATAATACAGCATAATACTTAGACCAGTCATTAAGTTTGGCTGAAGGAGGTGAGGTGGGGAGAAACACTAAAATACCAACTATTTCAAGTTCTAATAGAACCATTGAAACATTTTTTTAAGTGCACTGGATGCTGGCTGAAAAAATGCTCACTTTTTGGTCGGTAAGATTATTTTTTTAAATCAGTAAAATAAACTAAATTTAAAGAAGTTGCCTTTCTCATCAGCAGCAAACTTATGTTTTGAATATCTTTATAAAATTCTGTTTTGCACATGCCAATTGCAGGTAGTTACTGAAAAGTTATATTTTAAAAGTGTTTCTTTTGTTTTTTTAAAAGGTAACTCGAAGGGGGTGTTAAACTGGCATAGTGTCTCCTTAAAATTTTTAAGGGATGACTAAGAGAATTCACATCCTTCACTAGACCCCACTGCTTGCCCATATGTAGTTATTTGCTTCGAGACGAATTGGTTGAAAAGACACACTTGATTAATCTTTCTCTTTGTACCAAATCCTTTTGAATTATCAAGTTCCCTGGGTTGACAGAGAACAGCTAGATGAGAAGCACTGGCATCATCTAAATTCATGCTCTTTAAACAATCAAGAAGTCTATCAAGATGTGGAACAGCTGTAGCCTGAACACCTTCGTTAACATGCTACAAATTATAGGGACTGGATTTCCTTGTGCGTTGACTGACAATGGCTGAATTTTACTTCATCACTAACTTGCAGTTCAATACCATCTTGAACTTTTTTACATTAAAAAAATGTTTTGCTTTCATGTGTTGCATAATTTATATAACCAAGTTGTTATTCACACATTCCATGATGGCTCTGTAGAAAGGTGTGATGTTACCAGCTATTTGGCCGTTCTGACCAAGGATACATGCTGAAACTTCAGTCTCACCTTTTTGCACAGTCTGTCTTCTTACCATATCAACTTCCAAACTGCATTATTATATCAGTTTCAAAAGGATCGATCTTACCTTTCGCTTCTTCACAAGTCGTTTCCTGATATTTACTCTGATTTGGATCTGTAATCCTAAGAAAATTTATTACTTTATCCATACAGATAGTTAGATGAGCCTCATCCATTGATGCTATTCACTGCTTATGCCTTGTTCACTTTTTTTACACTGATACGTTTCCTTTGCTTTTTGATAACCTATATTCAACAGTGTTTTTAAATTCCAGCCTCTTGAAGGTACCACAGAATTCACTGTTAACAAGATATCACTTTACTGTGATTGGCTTTTTCAAGAAATTTAGATTTATCCTCTATAGTTGCCACATATCCCAAAAGCTCTTTGAGATTGTGGTTTCTAGCAAGCATGCTAACAAACATCTGTTTGCAACCCAGTTTTTTTTTAATGTCACAGACTGTATATTCAGTCTTTTATCTGAGGTGAAAATAGCTCCATGCAGAGCCTTAATGTTGGAGGGCATGGTATTCTCCCCCAGTTAGCATATGCAGTTATTTCCTCTTCAGCTTCTTTCTTGTAGGCTTTATTCAGAATAGCGGCTTTGGCAGGAGTGCCATTCTTTTCTGTAGTGCCTGCAAAATGATGATCTGATTGAGTGTGGAATGATGCAATGCCCTTTGGAAGTTTTTAAATCCTTATGGCATTTCTTTGTGCATTCAGAATGTTGGCAACCAGTCTGCTTCTCTGGGATTGTAGAACTGATTGACATCTTGAAATTTCACTGAAGTGAAAGAATATTTGTGTCAACACATTTAAACCAAGAAAAGTAACTTGTCATTGTCACAATCACACCCTCTTCTCTAGGCTCACAAGTGAATTGGAAAGTATTGGGAAGAACTTCATTATTAATGGTTTGTTCAAATTTGTCAGTCTGTTGAAATGTTGCATTGAATGTGGTGGCCTGAGTACTTCAGTAATCCCAAAGTCAACTTTTATATACCCAGGCAGTGTTTCATTCAGATTTTTATTGGATTCATATGGAATTACTTTGGTTACTGTTCCTTGAAAGTGTTCAGTATTGATATTTTCAGAAATAACAGTTACTTGAGGCGTGCATAATTCTTCCATCACTCACCATTTCTTTACCATTTCCATCTTTGATCGCAAACTCTGTATCATCTTCAAGTTACAGGATTTCTAATTCATCTTTAAATTTGTTACAGTGAATAATATGGCCTGTAACAGTTCCAGCTCTTTCAATGAATTCAAAGGCTTGTTTATGGCAGGAGCTACTCATATACACCAACCTTGTTCTTTTTCTAAAGCATAATATTATGAACGCTTAACAGGACCTGTATTACTTTTACAAATAGTAAACTTCCTATCCAATTTCCATCTGAATGTTCCCTTCAGTATCTAAAATTGGTAGAGAGGTACAACTAGAACAGTTCCCCATTACATCTGTGACATTCACTCTCTGTTGGGCTCTGACTTGGGGCAGCTGAAGATTTCTGAGTAGTGAGGAACAGCACATACAACTTAGTCGGTTTTCAGTTCAGTATTTCTGTTTTTATCTTCAGTAATTTCCTAGCAGCCAGTTTTCTAGTTCACTGATCAGAAGATACTTAAAATTCAACATAATCTCCCCTCTTAAGCTCCTGTAAGATGCCAGATGAAGAGTTCGAAGTATGGTCCTTCCTGGTATTCTGAACATTGAATGACAGCATATGAAAGCACCAGTTTCTCAATAACCTTAGTTTCACAGTGCCCTGCAAAAGTATTATTATGATACACCATGTGTTCAGTAGTATGGCAAAGCTTTGGATCTAACCTTTAATACTGCACTTTCAGTAGCATTCACTGATTCTGCATTTCAGCCCGCATTTCATTGTTTAAAGATGCTATTGTTATAAATGAGAAATGGCAAGAGATAAATGATCTCTCAAACTAATATGAAATAAATGATGCTATCCCAGATTGTTTCCACACAGTAGTGAAGAAGGCAAATAACAGCACTGGGATCTGCTCTTTAGGAGGAGTTGAGTGGGCACGATCTTCTTGTTTGAGATCAAGCATTGTGTCCTCAGTGTAAAGTTCTCTGTTCTTTGGTGTTATTGTTGTCAATGGTTTTATGTACGCCTGTCCTGTTTCAATTTGAAGCAGTAGTTTCAGGTGTTAAACTCTGTTCTGTTACGTTTCATCTCCAATGGCTCAGCATTGTCGTGAGCAGCATGACATAGCATTAACAGTATATCCCACATTCTTATGAGACTTGTGGGCAGAGTGTTTACATTTTATTCTTGAGATGGCACTTACAAAATGAGAGCTTGCGGACTCTGCTTTGCAACGGACGTAAGCTCTGTCAAGAGCACTGTTTCCAGACCTAGGGGCTTTGAGTTCAAAGAGTTCTGTAGTATGTGAAAAACAGCACAGTGTGTATATTGCAGTACTTCTAATAACTCTTCTTCACCATATGAGATGTATGTCAAAGAATATTTATAAATGAAGGTTAGATGCCAGATTAATTAATGGGAATAATTTGCTTCAGATACTTTGTGGCATAATGAATACAAGATAGTATTGATGGGCTTGCGTAGTAATTGTAAGAATATTTACTAAATTACAACATTTCTTGAATGCTAGGTCAGCTGTATAATGAGCAATCTCTTCCTCCACGAAGGCCAGAAAGATTTTATTCAAGTCACCCAAATTCTGGAAGGCTTTCAGGACCAGCAGAACTAAGGAGTTACAACATGCAATCATTTGATAAAGCAGGTAAGAATTGCTACTCTTTCATGCCTATCCTGGAATCGGCTGCAAAGATAAACCTGTAGACTTGTGGAGGCTAAAACACAGCATAGAATTCAAACCTTCAAATGTAATCCAAAGTCATTCAGTGAAACATTGACCTTGCCAACACGAATGGGCCTTGTTTTCTTTGTCCATGCTTTGGCCAGTATAGCATTTAAACACCATTCTTGGTGCTTGCACACTAGTGCTTTTAGTTCACCAAGTAAATGTCCTATAAAATAGCCTTAAGATTTATTTTCACTAGGAAAACAGCATATTAAAGTGGTGTTGAGCAGTGAAAATAATCAGTTTTTGAAGTGCATGGAAGTATTCATACATTCTCACTCCACTTTTTGTGTTCAATAAATATATGAAAACATTGTGTTTTGACAATGGCCCTGCACCCACCTGTTCAAGGGAGGAAAGGTGTTCTGCTGGTTTCTTAATGCTAAAGTACATATTGGGTATTTTTCTTCCTATTCAGATGGACAGGCAGATGAGAACAACTCAAGAACAGATTCTAGTGGAAACGGAATAAAAGATCATCCCAATGACAGTGTAAGTAATAGACTGGAAAAATTCTTTCTGTTGAATTTGGTGCAATTTTAAAAGCAGGTTTCTACTAAAAATGGCTGTTTTTAAATCAGTTTTGCATAATTTGTATTTTAGTGTAAATTTATTCGCTTGTGGACCTAGTGACAAGTAAGGTTTTGTTATAAAGCATATTTACAACCTTCATGAATATTTTCCAATGGATTTTGCTGGTTTGCCATTCCCTCTACTGCCAAGTACTTTCTCAGTTTAATTTTGCTGAATAAATAACAAGAGCAAGAAAGATGAAAGAATATGAAAGCAAAAAGATTTTGAAATGACTGGAATAGATTTTCAGCACAAAGATGACATTGGTTTGGATCTTAACTAGAATTCACGCAGGAATGTCTGTCTCAGCAACATCCCACTCATAAGAGTGCTCCCACCAACAGAGATAAGGCAACTCTTTCCAGTATTTTCTCTCCTTGAAATCAGTCACAACCCTGGGAATCTGCTCTAGAAGGTTGAGGGGAGCCTCTGGAGCAGTGGGGTGTCTGTGGAGTGCAGGTAAAAGTCAGTGAAAATTGCCTTGCTCATAGACTTTGACAACGTGATTCTCTCCAAAAAATCCGGACTACAGCTCTCATAATCCCAATTTATTGACCGTGCTCCTTGGAGTTTATGTGAGTTGTAATCCAGAGCAACTGAATGGCACCTAAGTTGCCTATTCTTGCATGGGAGACGCTTCCACTTGAATGGAGCGTCTCCCCATGAGGGAAGGAGTTCTTTGTTCATAGAAGAGAACTCTGGTTTCAACTCAAGTGTTTTGTTTTAATTAACATATTTCCATTTGAAACACCTTTGAACTGATTCCATTGTATTTCTGGCTTGGATTTCAAAAGATTAACTCAATCTGTCTTCATTTCAGAACATGGTCAGTATGAGAGATCAGTCTCTTCCACCTGAAAGTGAAACCTTAGGTCCTGGAATTGTGCCTCCACCACTGCCCTTACTGAGAGCTCCTCTGATGCCAATGGATCCAAGGGGAGCTTTCATAAGAAGAGGCCCTCCCTTTCCATCAGTGCCTCCTAGTGCTGCATATGGACCTCGTGAATATTTCCCAAGGGATTTTGCTGGCCTGCCACGTCCTCTCCTGCCAAGTATGCACTTGGACTGATTTTGCAGAGTAAACACTAGTGAAATGTTTGGAAACTATAACAATTTAACAGACAGCTAGCTGCTTCTAAGTTGGACTGAAATTAATGGGTTGTAAGTTGGTCATGGCTTTGTTGTGTTCCATCATTTTCAATATTTAGCTACAATTAACCTGCCAATTGTCCCTGTACTACTAATGTACAGTATTTTACAAGTTTAAGATAAACCAGGTTAAAGGTAATTATAAATACTTTTACTAGAGAATACAGCTAAATTTTAGCTCTAATTCATATTAACATAAAACCATAAAACGCATTCCTAAAATTTAAGGTCAGGAAATTCTCTGGCATCAGTGGCTGCTTTGCTTTCCTTTGTCAGGTAAAAAGCAATTGTAGCAAAACTTTCCAAAATCCTCCACAGTAAAAGGATTGTGACTCAAGCACAGTAGTATAGATTGATACATATTTGCAATAGTGTTCCCCAAACTGATGAGCTGTAGATGTGGTGGACTCTCAGTCATCATCCCCAGCCAGCCTAAAGCTCATGCTGCTTGGGGACCACAGAAGCTGCATTGTAACATGTCTCAAGGGTACCAGCTTGAAGAAAACTGTCTCAGAGTCTCATTTCCCTAGTGTATCTTGTGAAGCTGGCCCTAGGCAACAGCTACTCAGTCATCAGTAGTAATTGATAAACATGAGCATTATTGGAACGTTAGCTTTGCTCTCTTTCTCCTCCCCAACAATTGGCATTTCCACCATGGAACTGTGTTACTGATAAACCATCTAATGTCTTCCCCAGTTGCAGACAGTACTGATTTCAGTGGAGATGGCATGTGTCCAGTAACTTTCTAAGATAATTGCTCTAGCTTGAATAAAAGCTAAAGAGGACTTTGTTGTTTCTCTTTAAACAGTGAGAGGTCCTTTTCCTGTGAGGCCTTTTTCCCAATACCCACCTCCAAGGCCTGGATTTTTTCCACCACTGCCACCTGATAACAGAAATGAACTGCCTGCTGAGTCAACACATCTATCAACTGCATCTTCTACAGATCATCTGGAATCACAAGAAACTTGATTCTCATTTAAAGTAGCTATTCCTTTTTCTCTCAACTCACTTACTTGCTGTTAAGTAACTGTGGTTACTTAAGCAATTCTATATTATTGCTCAAATTGAAGCTTAATAGAATAATTCTCAGGAGAGTGCTCTGTAAATAATGTTTTAACTGTGAATAAACTGTCGGTGTACAGCAGCGGATTTTAAATTATTTTTAATTTCCATATCTAGAAGATGTAAAAAATTAGTCTTATGAAAAAACTCTCCAATTGTTTTTGATCATGTGTGATCAAATCATGGCATACTTATAACAAAAAGCAGAGGTAAAAAATATTAAAAGATACTAATTTGTGGCATTTTTACTATTTTATGGTGCAGATGTCTCCTACCTCATCCTTTAGATGTTCCACAGTTGCAGAAAGTGTGGAACATTCTTGTGGTCTACATATCCAATGGGTAATTGTAATTGCTGTAGGAAAGTTGTTTGGCAAAACTAGTCCCACAACTTTCTTCTTCCACTGTCTTTTTCTTTTCTGGAGATGAGTCAGTTCTTGCAGAATCACTTTAGCAAATGGAATGCTTATATCTATAGTTTTAATAAAGAAAGATGACTGTCCAGTGTATTCCCTCCTCCCTTGCTTTACAGCAAAGTGCTGCCCTTTGTGAGATGCTCTTTGGAATGTATGCTTCTGTTCCTCTGCCCTGCAGGTTATATATCAAAGACACATTGCTGTTCCTCATGAGCATGGCACATCTGCATTCTGTTTCATCGTAGTAATGTAAGAATATTGCTGCATAAGACCAAAAAAGCCCATCTAATCTAACATACCATTTCCTGCTGTGCTTAGCTAAATGCTTGCCCAGCTCCGACCAGTAGAGCTTGGTGGCATTGTTTCCTATTAGAAACTGATACTCAGATACATGCTACCTCTAGAGCAGGAATGATCAACCCCCTTTCTTATATTTTTGGACTGAAATTTTCATCATAGCCAATGTGAAGGAATTTTGAACGTTTGGCTGTTGATAAAGAGCAGGCCATAAATCTGTGGCCTGGGTATAGTTCCGTTCCCGGTGCCTCCAGTTCTAGAATCTCTTAGCTGGGCAGAGAGATTCCTCTCATGCTGGAGAACTACTTTACCAGTGGTCTGACTCAAAATGCATAGGTGCCAGCACATGTTAACAATTTTTGAAAGAGGGATTTTTGGAAGGTCCCTACGCTATAGTTTTACCTGTAGGAGAATATTCATTGCTACTCTCACCAAGCCCAGGATGGATAAAAATTTAGTAAGCCTTGTGCAGAAATACTGCATCGTCAGTTTTCACAGTGGCAGTGAAGTAGTACAAATTTACTAACATTGCGAGAAGAAATAAATATACAATATTATTAGGTAATAAAAAGTCGTGTTTAACCATTGTCAGTAATTCTGCTTCATTACAATTATAGCACCAGGGCCAGTAGCCTCTGTTTGGCAGAGACAAAAGGGTCATCCCTTATAAAGAAGTCTTCCCCAGTCTGCTGTCCTTCAGGTCATTTGTGTGGCATCTCCTGCCAATGTGTGCAAGGTTCTGGTCATTTCTATACTTTGTGTGTATGTGTGTGTGTGTGTGTGTGTGCATGCATTTTTGGCAGCCCCAATAGCTGCTGAAGTTGTCCATTCCTGTTAAAGAAGATAAAACTGGAGAACTTTATTGACAAGTCTAAAATTCTGCATTTCTGAAAGATGTTTATTTTTCCACTTACACTCCTATTGAAAATTCGGAATTTGCTTACGTTGGAAAAATAAGTTTGATCTTAAGAGTCTGGTGTCCTACTTCTAGAATGCCGTCTACCATACCATTAATTTAGTGCTAGCTTTAGAAGGCCAATTAAGCCTTTCCTTCTCAGCTATGAAGTGTGACAGGTAACCAGGTAATCAATCTGTCTGATTCTTGAAGGATTGTTTTCATTCATTTCCTGCCTAATTATATTTGGCCTCAATTCTTACCTGTTAAAGAAAACATTGATTGGAAGGGATATATACAAACTTGTGAAGCACTTTGAATTACAATCTGAGCAGCAGACACAAAGGATTACAAAGAGCATTTGAGTTCTAATATAGGTTATACTGATAGCAATGACAATCCCTTAGGAAGAACACGGAGCTGTTCATTGCAGCATCAGAGAGCCTTGCCTCACTTTATATTGGAAGATGGTGAAAAATTTTATTCATACTCTACAGTGATTTTGTTGTGGTGGTTATGAGCAATTATATTTAAAATCTTAAGAGGGGACATGATAGCTATGTTTAAATACTTGAAGGGATGCCATGTAGAGGAGGGAGAGGGCTTGTTTTCTGCTGCTCCAGAGACCAGGACAAGGAGCAATGGATTCAAGCTGCAGGAAAGGAGATTCCACCTGAACCTCAGGAGGAACTTCCTGACGGTCAGGGCTGTCCGGCAGTGGAATATGCTGCCTCGGAGTGTGGTGGAGTCTCCTTCTTTGGACGTTTTTAAGCAGAGGCTGGATGGCCATCTGTCGGGAGTGCTTTGAGGGTGTTCCTGCATGGCAGGGGGTTGGACTGGATGGCCCGTGTGGTCTCTTCCAACTCTACATTTCTATGATTTCTATGATTTCTTATTTTAAAAAAGTAAAATTGTCAGCTTCCTGTATTTTGAAAGTCATTTCACTGTCAAATGGCATGCCAGTATAACTATGTGGATTTCATTATTTTGGCTTTTGGTATTCATTATTATTACATTTATTCTAACAGAACTGGGAGTCATAGTGACGAGTAGTGGTAGTAATGTAGATAATACCAACTACTTGCCTATTGTCTTGCCCAAAATCTGGTCTGTGTATGCAGCAGAATGGAGTGGTTAGAGCAGATTGTTCCACTTTGCTGAAAGTAAGGGAAGACATTTTAAACACTTTCCATAAAGAAGTATCTGGCATGCCACATGTACTCAACATTTGCAGAAGCCTGGTTTGTTTTTAAACCACAGGTGAGCAAAAGTACTGGCTAAGGTATATAGGAGTTGCAGTCCAACACCATCTGCAGAGTCACACTTTGTCCATTCCTGTTTTAAACAGAAGACAGTATTCAAAATTGATCCCAACTTGCAATCTGAAATCATGGGGTCCATTAAATAAATCAGATAATCAAATTTACATTTTTAGCCTACTGCATGAATAGAGCAGACCTATGGCTCAAGTCTATGAGCAGGCAGGTTCTTCTCTTCAGTAACTGGGCACATGAGTTAGATGTGAACTTCATAAAAAGGCGATGTTTTTGTGAGATGGAATGGAGGCAAGGATAGCACAGAACATTGACTTTTGCCTTCTGCAACTTACTTCATGTCTAGTCAGATTATGAACAATGGAGGCCTTTGGGGGAACTGAATTGAGAAGTACAAGGAATGGAGATTTCTGCTTCCTTCCTTGTAGTTACCAACACCCTGTAAAAAGTTTCTCTGGAGGGTTGGGGCCCGCCTGAATATTAGGGCAAGAAAGGAAGGAGTGATATTGACCTTCTGTCATCTTTAGTGAACTGATTTTAGCTTCTAAACCAATAGTTGAGTCAACACAGTATAATATATGCAGCAGGACATCTACTCACAGTCTGCTAATGAAACCTTGATTAGCAGCTTAGTTGAAGTTATACACTCTCTCGGACTGCCTTGTAATACAATTTAGAAACTTCCACTAACACAGAATACAGTTCAAGAATCCTTCCTGAAATGCTGAAGTGCCACTGCCAGTCAGTGTTGACAATACTAGTATAGAAGAAACAGCAGGATTGGTCTAACTATAAGACAGGCTCTTCCTGCTATAAGACAGCAGGAACACACTTTTAGTTTTCACTGTGCCAAGTAGTCACAGCCCACATATACATGTGGAAATAAATAAATATCATCTTCAGTTGATATATAAACTCTGGGCTGGTTTGACATCTGTTGCCAGTAGACAATTCTCATCTTTCCTGAACTGAGAAAAAGGTGAGATATAAAAGTAGTAATAATAACAATTGCTGAAGTACATCCTTCAGGATGCCATTTACCACAGCCAGACCAATTGAATTACAATCATTGCTTCACATTCGCTAGGGTTAGGGGCACAGGACCCCCTGAAAGTGGGAAAAGGGCAAATAACTCTAGGCCCTCCCAAACCATATTTAACGCACAAAAAAGTATGATCACCATATTCAACCCACTATGGATTCCTTTGAGGCATCGGGGTTCCTTCACAAGGCAGAAGTGGCTGGCTGGCGGGGCTTACTGCCACCTCCATTGCTGCCGCACGCTGTTTTTAATAGGAACTTACAAGCCTCATTCGCAGTTTCTCAGTCTCATAAGGCTTGCAGTCCCTATTAAAAACGACATAGGGCAGCATCAGAGGTGACAGCAAATAATCCGTGAATTATCTTCAAAAGTGAAGCCTGCAAATGTGGAGGGCTGACTGTAGTTCTCCTATGGATCATGTGCTGGAAGAAACGTGGGATATAAATGAGTTAAATAAGATCATTTTAGAAGGCTTAAATTCTCAGTTGCTTTTTGATTTTGGGTTCCACTTCAGATATTTCCTGCCCCCTGCTTTCTTTTTATGGTTGTTAAATGATATGTTAAAATCACTTGAAGGCCTACTGGACACTGTTTTAGAAAAACACAAAATTTGATAAGATTGCTTAACATTTCCAACACCCACCTCTTATTTGGAAAAGAGCACACTGTGCATTAGTTAACATTGTCTTCCAGGAGTATCCTTCCATATACCTATGAAACGAACATAAATCCACACAGTAATCTAAACTGTTTAAAGCAGCTCACTAGTCAACCTTGTAAAATAGCAGTAAAAAATAAGAAATGGTTAACACTCCTCCTGCATGAATGCACGTGTCAGTGCTAGGAAAATCATGAAGAAGTAATTATGCAGATTAGAATTGGAGTTTTGTGTATCACAGCTGTTACCCTAAACATAAGATTATGGATCACTCATGACTAAACTATTCAAATTGATCTTGTCATATTCAAGACTTAAGCTTCCTTCCATTCTGCTATCTTTGCTTGCCACATGTGCTCTCCACCACAGCTCCAAAAGCAGGCAATGTGAACCTTAGAGCCAATACGCTTCCACACTTGTCTGGAAGTTATGTGAATGTAGAAAACATTAACAGGAGAAACTGGTTATGTTAGTTTGCAGATCAACCGTTAATGACTCCTCTTTTCCCACCACCCAGACATCACTCAAGAATATTTAAGATGCTAATCACTGCACCTGTATAGCTGAGCTCCATGGACAGATTATGGGTCCCCAAAATGGTACTAGGAGTCAGTAATGCACAATTAGCTCATCAGTCCAATTGGATCACATCAGACACTAAATAATGAGCTATTTGCTGGCATATAAGACGCACCAGCAATTAAGATGCACCCCATTTATACACTGGCAAATACTACTTGCCAGCATATAAGATACATTGGCGTATAAGACACACCCCATTTTCAAATAGTATTTTTCAGGAAAAAAAATGAATCTTATATGCCAGGAAATAGGATAATTCTTCCCCTCAATACCAGAGCTGTATAAAAACTTTTAACTTTGGAGGAACTAAGCATGTAGTTTTGAACTCTAAAAAAATTGAAAGGCAATAAAAGAAATTGCAAATAAAAGGTATGTCTGTTTGTACAGAAGTCAAAGTGCTATTTGACTTTTTTTTCCTAATCTACCATACAGTCATGTTGGCCAGGAAGTATAATAAAAATTTGCAAAAGGGTTAAATGTAGGTCAAAAGCCTGAAAGATATTCATAGTCTGTTTAATAGTAGGATATAAGTATTTCACATATTCTTAAGAACAAAGTTAATTTAGATATAAGCCAATACTAGGAAGGTATTTGGACATTCTGTATTCTATACTTTTAAGGTTTATTTTGCCATTTTAAGTACACAATATCAGATCATATTAGCTGGTCCGCTCTTTTGCACTGCTTTATGTTCATAAAGCATTAGCCAAAAAAATAAAAATGAAAATAAAAATTCCTGTTTCACATTTCAGAATGCAAAGATTTCTGGACTTAAAATCGTGAGAGCAAGCTGTTTACAACACAAAGTGTGACTTGTTGATAGTAAAACTATCATGCTGATATAATAAAATATTTTGCAATACTCAGTTTTAATGCTTTATTCATTGATTAAAAGAATATACATTTAACATAAACCATACAACATCAGTCATCAAGTCAAACACTCAGCTGGTTTCCTTACATTTTCTGTCAGGAGTTACTTTAGTCTGATCACATTTATAAGATAAAATCTCACCACATCTGGCATATACACACACTGTGCCAGTGGATTCACTCTACTGATGTACATATAAAATCCGCATGGTATGTGCTCACTGGAGACAAAACAGCGCACACCTGTCAAAAGGTCATTTTAATATAAGATGGTAAAACCATTTGTAAAACACATATAAACTTTTCCATAAATAGAATCATATCTGGACATCTGTTGCATAAATTGTGTTTTCCAAAGCTTACAATATGGCAGCCAGGTCTCAGCACTGCTGGGCACCCACGTTGGCCACTTACTTTATTATTGCAGACTGTCCTTTAACATTAAATGCACAACATTCGTACCACTTAAAACTTGGGTCAGGTGGAAGTCTCACAGAGACCACGTCTGTACCGCGGTTGCCCTGAAACAGTTTAAATCGGCTTTTAAAGCCTCTCAGATATAACAAGATTTTAAAACATACTTCATGGAATGTTCTTCATGCATCATAGCAGCTCATACCTGTGATAGAACAAGGCTTGTATCTGTTTTCCTCTCCTTCCTTTACATTCACTATTCACAGTGAAACAGGTGCATGTTTAAGAGTTCTGAGGTTGCTGACTGAGCCACAGCACAGCTGTGTACCACAGGTCGAAATTCGACCTTATATATTACAATCTAGCAGTATCTGGCTGACCAAAAAATGGCCTGCCCCTGCCAGCATGTGGGCACTTCTTCATTTTAATCTATTCTTTGGCAGCTGACACAGGCGCTGACAGAGAAAATCCAGTGACTTAGTTGCTAGGGATTTCACGACTAATGTTTGTTTGCAAGCAAAGAAGACTTATAAATTTATATCTAAATTGTTATGGTTTTACCCCATCGGAGTGTAAAGACAACATTTCTTTTTAAATCTGGGCCCAAAGCTAACTTGTACAGAGAAGCTGACAGACCACGAGGAAAAGAAGCTATAATTCATTTACAATGAAGCTACAACTTATAGCTTTCAGAGTCAGGTAAACATCTGAAGAAGCTACACAGTGCAAGAGACTACTGATTCATATTCAAAGAAGAGATTGCAGAGTGGCAGTATTTCATGCTTCAGATATTGTACGTGAAATCAAAGCAAAGATATACAGTAAATGGTATTGATAGTCCTGATTTTTTTAGAAAAGCCTAAGTAGCATGCTACCAGTTTACATGACAATGACTGCATTCAAAACCACCGGGCTATGGATAGGAAAAAGATTTTTGGCTCCTGAGCACAAAAACTCCGACAATAGTAAAATCAGTGAAGTTGCAGAATTACTCAAAACAAAAAGAAAGTTAGCCGGCAACCTCAGACAACCTTCGGCCACATCTGAGTTTTGTTTTGTTTTTGTAGACAAGTCCATTAACCGTGAAAGCCCTAAACGTTGCCACTTTCAGCTTCTAAACCAATACCCGACTACGTTCTTTGATCAAGAAGTAGAATATACATATATAATTCTATATAGCTAATACTGATTAAACACAGCACAAGAGGGGTTAATTCACACTACTGAAAAACATAATAGGACCCTACTTGCATATGTAACCACAGGAACTGTAAATAAAGAGAGCTAAATGCCTTCACTGAAGCTTTGCATTTCTCTGTAAAAATGACGAGTTGGCTCAGTAAAGACACTGAGTAATTCTATGTCCATGACTGCATGCCAAGGTCGACCCAATCCAAGGGATACCTGCTCAATGAGATTATGGACTGGATCCACATCCTGATCAGCCAGTTCACCTTGGTCAAAATCAATGCTTTCTTCTGTGACTTCAAGCACTTTCAGATCAGAGCCACGAAGACGAGCAATTGCAATCAGGTTGTGAGCCCAAACAGTGTAACCTGAAACAGAAGGTCAGAGATTGCTTCTTTAACAGACTTTAGATTCCTTCCTTCCCTCCTCCCTGCCCCAAAGATGATTTCACCACACCTGTCAGCCACACTACGTCTCCTTTCCATCTAGCAATTTTCTTGAAGAGTTTCTTGTGAGAAACTACTATTCTTAGTTCACTGAGTTCATAAAAAGTATTAATGTTTTATACAAACAAGTTTTTAAAATTCAATTTTGTGGGCTGCCTCCCCACCTCACTCCCTAGCATTCTGGGTAGCTGGTTATAAAAACCCAGCATCTTATATTTTTCTTAGTATAAGCTATGTATACTGCATGCTAGGTACATAGCATTAGTTTTAGACTGAATCACCCAGTTAGTGATCTTAACACACCACAAGGGTAATATATCTATGAAGAAATCAGGAATGAATGACTAAGGAAAGATCAAACAGTATTAGAACCAATGTATGCTTCTTTAAATTAGATTTAGTTTTGTAACTGATAGTTATTCTGCACCAATTATAACCATCTGACCATGCCTGAGACCAGAGTGATATTTACTACCTGCCCAATAACTTGATTTTTTTTTCATGAGAAAATATTGATGTGTAGGTTTCTAAACTTTCCATGTTTTGCACTCATGGAATTAGGTGCCTACCATGTACAGCCAGAAGAGAGAGCCTTGTGCACCTCCAGGCCAGTAAAACCAATGGATCTTCGGTCCGGTTGTCGCTGAGATCTGGGAAGCCAGACATATCTATCACATCATTCATTAGTATGAAATGAGTGAGAAACTTATCATATTGCCTAGATATGAGATCAACAACAGCTCCTGAAACACAAGTGATGTAGCTGTCAAAGTGAATCCTCTCCAGTGGTATACTGGGCTTGAGAATCCTTAACATGTCATCACTCTTGATATCAAAAGCCATTATATAGACCCGAAGATTAGTGCTGTTGCGTGTCAGTGCCTTCCAATCCTCATCTTCTGGCATATTTTCCAAGGACTTGTGCATTACAGAAATATTGTGGACCAGAAGAGACAGTCGATACAAAGGCACATGATTACTATCAGCCAAGACTCTTGCCATTTCTGCTGTAAAATCACAGAAATCCAAGGCGAGTGAACGAAGATTGACAAAGCGCTCCAATTCAACTGCAGTGATAAGAGTGGTATTACCAGGGATGTGGTTGTCCAATAAACTCAGGTGTTCCATGGTGTTGGCAATGGGGTTTGAGAGAGATGACAAGGATGTGGGTGTTACAATTTGTAGCATAAACCCACATGACAGCCATTTCAGTTGCCTGCTGTTACCCAATATTTCTTCAAACAGCTGCTGTATTCTGCAAAAACACACACAAGGAACAGTCTTATCCTTCCACAGTAAAAGTGTTTCATTTAAAGCCTCATTTAGGTAGACAGGCAAGCAACTTAACATTATCATCCCACTCCTACTCCTACTCCTACTGTCTAGAAATACTAACTTTATACCTTTGAAATAAGAAATATAGTCACATATTTGGGGAGGAAAATATACGTAAATATCTGTAAAGTTCTCAAGAAGTTCCCTTGGTCTGAAGAGTGTTTAACTTCATTAATTTTTGTTTCTTTGTTTAAATGAGTGAGAGACAACATTCACTTTGCTCTTTTGGAACTATGCGTCCTTTTGTTCACTAGCACATATTCAAGGTAGCTATTGGCTATTACTACTCCTGGAGAGAATGGCCTGGTGGTTCAGTAGTATTTGCTTCTACTTCATGTATCTGTACTTGGCACATTTTATTTAAACAATGAAGTGGGTATTCCAAATGTGAGAAACTACTATCATGAAAAATCACCACAAACAGAGTTTTCACAGTACCAATGTATCCCTTCATTGATTCAATTTCAAATCAAGTTAGAAACTGAATTATATACGTATCTGAATTGGTTCTATCAATTTGGCATATAACTTAAAATGAGATACACAATGATACCTGATACTGAGAAGTTAGGCTACTGCATTCGCCTTTCCTCTACAGGAACAGAGTATATAAAAATTAAGTTTTAAAACAATTACATCCAGTTCATTAAAGCCTGGACAAGCACTGGTATGCAGAAGTGCATGCACACCACTTATGAACCCAGCTGTTCCTTGATCTTGCTGAATCAAGGCAACAATCTTCAAGCATCTGTTGAGAGGTAACTTTTCTCTGCTTTTTGCACTGCGGCCTAGATAGCATAAGGTTTACTACTGAAAGGGCTGGGTGACGTTCCTGCTGCAACAGGGGACTGGACTGGTCTTTGAGACTTTTCCTGCTCTGTTTCTTTAATGGCTTCCACAAATTTTTACCAAATCCCCTCCCTGCAACTTATCTATTACTACTGTTTGTTTCTAGAATGACTGCTTTCTGCAAAAGACAGTCTGTTTGCTGAAGAAATCGTGACAAAGAACCTAAGTGGTACAGATACTTTGAAATCATAAACACTTCCACTAAATCATTACGGAACGGAACACAGACATACCTAAAGGATTATACTTCTACAAAACTATCATATTTACAAGTCAATTTCTGTCAACACAAATAAACAAGAATGCTATAATAATATTTTTGACAACTCACTGTTTAATCTTTTTGCCATCTGGGTCCACTTTGCTGAGGTATGTATTCGATATACTTCCATGTTGTTGTAGAATGCTTATATCACCAAACAGACTTAATTTTTGGAGATTCCTATTTGGGAGAAAAAGACTTGTGTAAACCAGAGGTTTATATTTGTCTGCTATTACAATAATCACCATCAGTACACAAAATCCGGATTTATTAAAAAGTTATCTCTTCTAATAAACAGCATTTGAATGGCCATCTAAAGTTTTACAAGACAAATGTTTTAATCGGCTCAAAACTGGGAAAGAACACATCAATTAAAATCAGACCCAATATAGCTGGCATCCTGCTGGTGACATAAAGTCCAACTTATGATTTTGTATTTTTTTTTATGGTCAGCGAATTCATTCCTGCTGTCCATGATGACCCATGGGGCCCTGACCTTACCTCTCCTAGTGCCCTCCCCCATGGCCTTTCAGTGGTATGAAGAAAGTTGCTAGGCAGCTGCTGGCTGTGCTTTTGGGGTAAACTGCAGGACAACAAAGGCATCATCCCAGATGACATCCAGGGAGTATGATGTCATCTTTGTGTGGCTGGCTGTTGAAGCGCTACCTGCCCATCCCGTTATCCCCTTGCAGCGGAGGTGGGTGTACTGAGCCCCAGGAGAGCAGAGGTCAGAGATCAGGAAGGTGGGAGGCTATGCCTGACTGAGCTTTATGCTCCACTAATGCAAAACAGGATATTGGTCATGGTGAATCTTTTTTCCAAACCCTCTGTCACAAAATGCCAGTAATACTCCTTGTGACTTCTGAGTATAATACTGTGGTAAGAAGACAGATATATGTCAGATAGTAATACAATTAGATACAATACAATACAATACAATTTAATTAGACATAATGCTGTCAAGTTAATGCTGAGAGATTTGTGGAACGGGCAGGCAAAATACATCCCAAAACAGAATCTCCTGCAGCTAAAACCACCAGGAATTGTGTGAGAGGTGCCATGCTTGTGGCACACAAAAGATAGAGGAAAAATGGAAGACCTTGACAAAACCTTCCTCATGAGCCTGCTTCTTCTCTTGGCTTCTACCTCTCTCAATGCAAAGGACTGAATGGAAGACAACTATCTAAGCAGACTTCTTCCTCATTCATTGTCATGTTTGAATGCATCCACAAGTTGTAGTATGTTTTTACCAAAGTTGTGACATTTTTGTTAAATCTTATATTGCAGACCTCAGACATAAGTGGAACAAATTAGCTAACTATTACTTAGAAGCTCTTGAACAGGAGTCTCTGATACAGATTAGATAACTTGCCAGATCTTTACAGAGGACAAAATAGGAGGCAAAAAATAGCAACAATTCCTTGGACTATTTTCACTGAGGTTAATAAAAACAGTGCAGAAGGCCATCAAACTAAAAACAACACACAAAAATGTAGGAGTTTCCAGCACAAGACAGCTTTAAACTTACAAGTTACACTGATGCCTTCTATCTCTTTAAATATTTCATCACGTACCAATTATTAAAGCTACTTAGAATAACAAAGAGCCTCAAAAAGGTCTTTGCAAAGTACAGGAAGAGGCACTAAAATGGCAAATACAGTTTGGTGTAAATAAGTAGTGCAAATTAAGGCTACAAATCTTAACTTTATATATATGATGAAGGAGTTTGAGCTGGCACTGATTGACAACCCAATGAAAATGCTGGCCCAGTGTCAACTGTTGTGAAAAAGGCAAATTCCATGTTGGGAATCATTAGGAAAAGAATAAAAAAAACCCTGCCAATATTATAATGATAATGGAGTTCTGATCATTGCATCTCAGAAAGAACAGCTTAGAAATCCATAAAGCCCAGAAACAGCAAAATAATCTGGGTACTGGACAACCTCCCACCAGGAAATACTGCAAAATAAGCAGAGATGGATAAAATCGTGCATGGTGTAGTGAAAACAGTTTTTTTCTGTCTCTAACAATATTTGAATACAGGGTCCTCCAGTGACAAGAGTCATTAAAGGAGGCACTTCTTCACATGCTTTTAAGTGGGTACAAACCTAAGTTGACCAGGCTCCCACTCATTCAACTGATTGCTCCACCAGAACTGTTCTACTTAATGAACAGAGATATAGAGACTATATACCTTTTTCACTTCTGTGGTAGGCTGAAAATTGCCCCAAAATTTCACATGGAATTCTTCTTCCAGTTTACACCGCCAGGACTTTTTATTCATTTCCTTTTTTGTGGGGAGGCTGATTTTTGGTGTTTCAAAGAAGTTTTGTGAGTAGTGGTAGTGGTGTTTTGATGATACAACACCACTCCAGGGGCCTTTGTGGGCCAATTTTCTGCCCAATTAAAATAATTTTTGGGGGAATTGGGGAAGCAACTGGAGACCTCAGGTGGTTGAGTGCTGCCAGAGGTCTACAGGCCCTGCCTTTCCCTACCCTGATATATATATTGCAGCTAATGTTATGACCTGTGTATGGCCATACGTCAACACTACCAATATGCCAATATGAATAGAGGTTGCCTTTCAAATATTTTCTGAGGGGTCAACTTTCTTTGCTGATCTACATGCTCTACTTAGAAAATTCAGGCCACCACAATGTGAATATTTTAATTAGAAGCAGCAGCTAGCAACCAAGAACATCAAGGACTATCACTATTTTTAGCTTTGCAGGATGGCATTTCTTGCCTTAGGTACTGTAGATGTTAAAAGAACAGCACTGTTATTTGAAAGTTGCATGCAGTTGTGTAATCTATAGATGCTGTACAGTTTTAGAACAAAACTAGACTAAAAGAACCAGAAACAACACTGCTTTGTCATTCTCTTATAATGCCCAACACAAACAATTGTTGTTAACCCCTGCCAAGCCAACTTCAACTTATGGTGACACTATGAATAGCAGACCTCTAAGCCACCCTATCAGCAACAGCCCTGCTCAGGTCTTGAAAATTCAGGGTGCCTGTGGCTTTTACAACTGAGTCTATTCATCTGTAATGGGGTCTTCCTTCTTTTCCTACTGCCTTCTACCTTGCCAAGCATCATTGTCTTTTCTAGTGAGCCATGTCTTCTCATGATACATCCAAAGTATGACAGTCTCAGTTTTGTCATCTTGGCTTCTAGGAAGAGTTCAGGCTTGATTTGCTCTCAAACAACAATAATGTGAAGTTACTGTGTTGCATTCTCCCTATCTTGTCAGCTACTACTACTGATGCATTTTATTTATAGCCTACTTTTCCCCCCAAAATTGGGACTCAAAAGCAGCTCACAATTTAAAACAATACAATTAAAAACATAGAAATAGTGAATATTAAAATAGTTTAATTCTGTTTACAGAATTGAAATAGCTCAATAAAAAATAAAAATGCAATTAAAAGATATAAAAAGCACTTAAAAACAACAATTAAAACAGTACAGCACCCTCCCCCAGCCCGTTCTTTAAAAACATTCTATATTAAAAGCTTGTCTGAATGAAAAGATTTTAGCCTGCTGCCAGCAGATCAACAAGGGCCCCCTGGGAAGGAAGTTCCAGAGTCCAAGACCATCTCCGCACTAGACTGTTATAGACTGCTATGGAATCCTGGGGTTTGCAAAACTGTAAACCCCAGGATTCCATACGATGTTGAAAGTGGAATAATAGCACTATAACAGTCTTTTGCAGAAATGGCCTAAGTGCAGCCACCGAGAAAGCCCTCCCATGCTTGCAGTGGTGGTGGGACTCAGAAAAGGGCCTCTCCTTCTGATCTCAGAGCCTGGGCCAACTCATACAGGAAGATTTGGTCTGCCATGCAGTCTAGACCTGAGCCATATAGGGTTTTATTGGTCATAACCAGCACATTGAATTGTGCCCAGAAACAAACTGGCAGCCAGTGGAGCTGTTGTAAAATAGAAATTCAGAAGACAAAATGGATAATAAAAATATTCTTTTATCTATTCTATTTAAAGAGAAAAGTAGCAAACATAATATTTATACAAAAACAATATACAAAAGGGAAAATGTAGTCAAAAAGATTAAAATGAACATGAGCAATATAGGCAAGTAAAAATTCAAAAATACAAAATATATCAAACAATAAAATACCACAATGAAGCAGGATCAAACAGGATACAAAGACAAACAGCAGCAACAGCAGCAGATAAGCTCACTAAGTAAGATGCTAGTCTTATAGAGGCTTCACAGCTGCTGCAAATAATATTTATAGCCAAAGGTCCTCTCTATCTCACTAATACAGCATTAACCCTATAATGACTGAAGTTGTAGGTCTTGTCTATAGTCCAACAGCTGTTTCAACAAGGGCGTAGTATGTTCTCTATAACTTGTCCCAGTTAACACTCTGGCTGCAGCTCTTTGGACCAAATGAGGTTTCCAAACACTCTTCAGAGGCAGCCCCAAGAAGCACACATTACAGTGGTTCAAATGGGATGTAACTAAGGCATGTACCACTGTGACCAGATCCAGTGTCACAAGGAATGGGTGCAATTGGCACATGAGCTTTAAATGTGCAAAAGCACTCCTGGCCACTGCAGAAACCTGGGCCTCCTGGTTCAAAGCTGACTCAAAGAGTACACTCAGAAACTGTGAACGAGGCTAGTAAATCCCTATTAAAAATGGTGTGGGGCAGCAATGGAGGTGGCAGTAAGCCCCGCCAGTCACTCAATTCTGTCTTATGAAGGATCCTTGATGCCTCAAAGGAATCCACAGTGGGTTGAATATGGTGATTGTACCTTTTCTGTATGTTAAATATGGTTTGGGACGGACTAGAGTTATTCAAAGTTTTTTCACTTTCACTGAGGGCCTGTGCCCCTAACTTTAGTGAATGTGGAAGGATAACTGTACTGATCTAGGAATACTTCAAATGCTTTTGAGTGCACAGTTGGAGTTAACAAGCTTATTCCCTTGTAACCAGACATGGTATTAGAGCTCTATATATTCTATACAGAATTGATGGATAACTGAACTACTATTAGTCTAGCTGAGAAAAGGGAGATATCATGTTTTCCTCTTGGTAACGATGAAGAAGAAGTACATTTCTGCAACCTCTTTACTATTTACTATTAGCCAAATATCCAAAACATACCCCTTTTTGCAATCCTGAGGGCCAGCCCAACTAGAGAGGCAAACATGTCTACTCCTTAAGGAGCTAGAACCCTAGGGCACCTGCCCTAGCAGAACTGAAAGAGCTGCTGCCTTAAACTTAGGGCAAAACAAGAAATGATGCTACATATACATTTGCTTTTCATCTGCAGGATTTTTTTTAAAGCAAATATTGGTTTACGGGGGCTCATAATAATAACAAACAATAAAATGATCTTAAAAGGCTAAAAACAGATTAAACAATTTAAGAAGACAGAGTAAAACCAGTTAAGATACTTTAAAAGAATACTTTCCAATCTTCTGTTTGCACATCAGACTCAAATTGTGTGCCCGTGTTGAGAGAGAGGCAAATTGGGAACAGCGGGACCAAGCACAATTTTATGTTTACTTGGAAACAAGTTTCAGAGAGTTCAGTGGGGCTTACTCTCATACAAGCATATACAAGACTGCAGCCACAGAAGCATAGTGTGCCATGTATTATTCCCATTAAGTACACGCAATAGTTTCTTCTTCCTACAAGCAGGCAAACTTTGTGTGTTATGTGACTTCAAGTCGCCTACCGACTTATAGCGACCCCATGAATTTCATAGGGCTTTCTTAGGCAAGGAATACTCAGAGGTGGTTTTGCCAGTTCCTGCCTCTGAAACAGAGCCTAAGCATCTGGTATTCATTGACAATTTCTCACTCAAGCACTATCCAGGGTTGACCTGCTTAGCTTCCAAGATCAGATGGGATCTGGCACCTTTAGAGTATTTAGGCCAGACAAATTTTACTAGTTAGGTAGCACTAGTGGATGGTCCTGAGGCAGACTTAACCAATTCTGAAACTGTTAGTCTTATGATAACCTGTACAGTAAAAATCCTAAGAATACAGAAAGTAACAATTAAGAAGTGTACAAGAAACTTCTGCAGGTCAAGGGCAATAATTTCCAAATGCAGGCCATTAGCTCTAGAATTTGTGAACAATAGTTTCAGTCTGCATTAGGCTTTTGAGCTTTAGAACAATTTGCAGAATTGCTTGGAGAACTCTGTGTTTCATATTATGTCCTCGATCTTTCAAAAACTATTACTACTGCCCTGCCTTACTGTGTACACAGAATTCAAGTAAAGCCATTAAATCTCTGGCCAGCAACTAATTGTTAACAGAGTCCATATTTCTAACTGAGCAATGGAGAAGGACCTGAAACATGGGCTCTGCCCTTTGATTCACTCCCTAGGTAGAGGCAGAAGGCTTTTCAACTCCTCTTCTAGCACAATTAGCAAAATCCATTTCTACACTGCCTAGTTGCTCACCACAACATTCCTGTGTTCAGGCCTGTGTAAAAAAGTGAACAGCTTAGGTACACAGTCAGCTGAGGACCGTCAATGTTTCACTTGCTGCTCATACTGCATTGTAGAAGATAGGCTTAAAGAGCCCTTTCCTTGAGCCTCAGCTTGCCAAGAAAGAGATTGCAAAAGCATGGGAGTTTGCACTGAAGTTTCTTGGGATCAGGAACTATGCAAGGATTAAAACCAGAAGAAAACTAGATTTGAACCCTGGGCCTCCAAGAGTCTACCCTCTACATTAACATAACCAACCATGTACCCATTAATATAACCAACCACTAATGTAGCCATTCATGTGGTCTCTGCCAATTTCATTTGCTGGCCCACCGATAGAAGTATGCCACTTGAAAGTATGCTCCTTTCCTCCTTCCCTTCCATAAGAGAAAGAGACATTCTGCTTTGTTAGTCAGCTGGACTCTCTGGTGTGTGTGTGAGTACTCTAGAACTCTCTGTACCATAGTGAATCTCTGCAGCTGAAGATGAATTCCAGCTACACCACAGCAGAAACATTGGAATTGGTGGGTGAGGAGTTTAAACGCAGGACTCCCCTAGATATCCAGAAGATGCCAATACCCACAAGTTTTATTAGATTTTATTCTAATCAAATCAAATTGAATTTGCTGGACTACCCTTACTGCTGCTAATACACACACACACACACACACACACACACACACACACACACAGCTGTTATTAATATGTTTGACTTTTGTATCTGAAAGAACCAGACGTAACAATAAACACAATTCAGTCAACTTTGCCCGTGTGACTTTGATTCCAAACTAGTAGATGCAATCACCAACTATGCTTTTATTTGTACTGTGGTTTACGCAGTATAGTTTCTGAATTCCATAACAAGTTATGCAGGAAAAAAACCTATGCTATTAATTGGGAAAAGAGCATGCACAGAAGAATATAAGAATTAAACAACTGTGAGATATTACCATAACAGATACCATTTTGACAGAAAGGCAGTATAGAAAGATATGTAAAACCTTCTACTACTGACACACAAAGCCTATCAATTTGAAGAATATGTACATGTGTAATATTGCCTAAAATATTAATAATAAGCTGACAACTTTTTCATGCTCTTTGATGGTAATCTGTCAAATTCCATTAACTTGATTCCAGATTTCTTTTCCTCAACGAGTAAGAAGATTATCGATTTTCAGCCAAGTTTTTCCTGCGTATATAATAAAAACACATCTTAGCAACTTATTATTAAATAATAGTTAGTGGATTTTGTAATAGCTCAGCTCTTCCACACCATTATGCCTACTTTCGGCTGTATCCCTTCTCTTCCTCCAGTCTATTCCACATTCCTGGAACACAGGGAAGCAACAAAGATGGTCATCACCTGCTGGGAGATGCTATTGTGCCAACTACCCAGCATCAACTTGTTTCAAAACAGGTCTGTACTCTGAGCTACACAAAGAAGTCAAAAACCTGGAGATTTATTTTGCTCTATAGCAGGATCCTGGAATGTGAAGCCCTCTAGATACAATTCCCATACAACCTAGCCAATTCCCTTTGTCTAACCAATAGTGAAGGATGACAGAAGATACAGTCCAGCAACATTAAGAATGCCACATGTTTGCTGACTCTGCTCTATAGTGCTTCCAGCTAACCAGCTTACACCAATGACAAGGACACATTCTACTCTTATTCCATATTGTAAGGTTTCACACACACACAGCCCAAAATTGAGATAATCCATCTATAAAATATACTGAAACTTGTGACAGGGCAAGAGAGTCACTCAAAGGCTTACCAAACAGAATAGTATCACCTTTTCACCCACTCTATAGTCAACAGCACAATGTGAACTTGCAGCCAGACACAGATCATGCTATCCATTTTGATATATTATGTAGCAAGTAGGTATGTGTGTATATATGTATGTATGTAGTAGAGCTACATCAAATTAAGTCATGATACCATTGTGTTATATGGGTGAGACTACAACCAATAAGGTTTTCATGTTGCAAACCACAAATCTGGAGGCTTTCCCAAAGGCTGTTAAACAAGTTTATAATTATAAAGATATAGCCATCAAACAGAATCATTTGTAAATTCAAGCTCTTTTTGTTCTACAACCTTGCAATTACTACTCTGTCTTCTCAAGGGCTCTGCCATCAATTGTTGTTGCTGTTGTGTGCCTTCAAGTCATTTCTGAATTAGAGGGATCCTAAGGTGACCCTATCACAGTTTTCTGGGGCTGAGAATGTGTGACATGCCCATGGTCACCCAGTGGATTTCCATGGCCAAGCAGAAAATCAAACCCTGGTCCCCAAGATCACAGTCTAATGCTCAAACCACTACACCAAGCTGGCTCTCATCAATAAAGAAGGTCAATTCTTTTAAGCGGAAGAAATAAATCTCCACCCTATGCCAAGCCAGAATTCTATTCTGAATTCAAAGCTTTTGGGATATTCCATTTCAAAGCTTAGGAATCTATTTCCTTACATTCCAAGCTATTTTAAGAATACTTTACTCTCTTTTATTTATTTTTTCTCAACCCTGTAGTTAAAGAATGCATGAAGAAAGTTTGCAAGGCATTTCAAAGAATCAGTTCCTGCAGTAAAACAAGCTGCTTTACTTAAGATCATTCTGTGGGAAAAGTAAGAGTACCGAGGCTCTTATCTAATACTACTATGATATGAACATTTCCCATTGTTCTGAAAATTCACTAAAACCCACCCACAAGGTATTACTGCTGGGTTTTTGCAATTTATATGCTTCCATTAGGCTCTCTGCATTTCAAAAATTCAGTGACATTTTGTTTTTCAGTTGCCTACCAATCCTAAGATGTTTCTTCAGCCTTCTGTCCTAGCTTTCTCAGTTTCAGATGCTCCAACTGTTTAAAGGTTCATCTAGGCAGATGCTCTAACTGTTTAAAACCACTACATCATTTTTCTTGTGCAGATCAAGACCAGATATAATTTGTTCAGGAACGATATTTGACAAACACAGATAACCAGCAGGCAGCCGCAGATGGAGAAAGAGAAAGTGAAACAACAGGTACAACTAGTTTAACATCTTTATTTCAGAGCATGGACTATTTGAAATTTAGAATGTCAGGAAATAAGTCAGAGTTACCATTCACATAAAACTAAAACAGTGCAATTTCAACTGCAAATAATGTAATCTGCAAAAAGATTCCACCCATTAGCTTCTCAAGGACAATTGAGGAAAATAGATAACAGAAATAGGTGAACTTTCCAGGAGTCAAAAATATGGTTTTCAACTTCTTTTGGTTTTCATATATGAAATAAACGAATGTGGAAGAAGTTAGACTCTAGTTTAGTTTCCACATGTAAAGGAACAAAGCTTTTAATTGTGCATTACCCCCATCCTATCAGGATCATATAATCACTTCCTGGTTTGTGACAAACCAAATGAAGTAATCAAGAGGACTGCATGGAGAAAAGGGAATAAAGAAGCCCAAGACTCTCAACTAGCACCAAACTATGGCTTAGCTTTCTGGGCGGAACTCTTCACTATTTCAAGACAATTTATTTCCTAGCAAGACTATTTGCATTGTCATCCCAATCCATCAAGACGAACAAGATGTGAAAGCAAATTGTGCTGAGTAAACTTTCTTGTTACATGAGGAATTGTGCATGCAGTGAAGCACTTGCATGTTTAGATATTTTTTTCTAGATAGCCACATCCACTAACCAAAGCCACTGCAACCATGGGAATTACGTCTACGGCGTCTAACACTTAAAAGCAGATCTGATACCAATGTGTGTCTACATCATGCAATTTCTGTCATTAATATATAGTGAGGATGGGAATCAGACTTTCAAATGTAACCGGCAATACAAGTGATGCATCCATGATATTCTTCTCTATCCACTTCCTGAGTCTTCAGCATAGTTTTTATTCCACTGCCTACAGAATGGACTGAAGGCACTTGATGCAGGTGGAACTAAACAAATTTGGTTCTGGAAATTGTTCAGAAGAGAGATTACACTGGAACCGTATACAAGTTGCTCTTTGGAATAACAGCTGGGTATAAATGAAATTGAATAAATGAAGGGAACTTCTTAGGCAGAATACCTTTCTTGCAGAAAAATCCTATATATTTTAACTCAGAAGTAGACTCTACTGTGCTTTCTGGGGTCTACTCTCAGGTAAGTGTGCTGGAATTTCAGCCCCCCACCCCGAAATAGCTGTTACAAAACAAAGTAGTTCAAGCATTGGTTGTTGTGGGTTTTTCGGGCTTTGAGGCCATGTTCTATTAGTATTTTCTCTTGATGTTTCACCTGCATCTGTGGCTGGCATCTTCAAGCATTATTTATCATTAGTACAGCATATGATCTAATGAGTAAGGGGTACCAAAACCACTAAGGCTGTTACATATTGAGGAAATAAAACTTTGCTCCATTCTCCATGAAAAGGAAGGAGTCAGGTATATTTCTATGATTTAATTATGGTATCGTTGAACAATTCTCAAATGAAAAACACTTCCATCTGCTTCTCAAATCCATGAAATGTGCCATTCCAACAATAAATGAATCATGTACAAAGGTTTAGCAATAGATGAGAAAAAGTTACACTATGCACACATGGACTATCATGGGCAACTAGCTTTTGTACACATCCTAGCATAACAAACTTCCATAGAGGATTGTTCTTTCGTTTTTATTTCAGGATCTATGTATGCATTATACACAGCAGTATCTGACTGATTCTTCCTTTCTAAAAGGAATCACAGTTTTAGAAGAAGAAAATTTCAAGCAGCGATTCAAAAGAGGCTTATTCTTTTTTCATTTACTATTTTTCTTTCTGAAATTGCTTCCTGAGCAACTTTTCTTCTCACTTATATGGTGCTGAAGCACTATATGTATGAGGAGCAAAATGTCTCTGGAACACTGCAGGAGGCAAAGACACAAGGAAAGAGCAATGTGGAGCAGGGACAAGACAAATACAGAAAGGAGTTAAGCATTCATTTGCTTCTCCATTTAAAAATGTCCTCTTGTGAAAATACATTTCCTTACAAGATGCAGTCATCATGGCCTTGGTATGAGCATTGGTGAGTAACGTGTAACCTATCCTTCAACTTACATGGTTAGTTACCTAATTAGATGGGTTTTTTTCCTGTGTTTTTGACCATATTTTCAGTGGTGCTGTTTACATAAACACTACGACATAACAGAATTGCGTCTGAAATATCAAAGAGCTACAGCAGATTTGCCGATGTGAACTTTACAAAACAAGTGTTAGCTATGGTAAAAGTAAAGTGAAATAAACAAAAGATATAACTTTTATGCAACCATGGCCTAAAGTGGTTAACAACAGGGATCATCAAATCACAATCCATAACCACCACCTATGGCCAGACACAAGGTACAAACTGACCTTGTAATATGGCAGTGCTCCCAATCCCCAGGTATTAAAGAACCAAGGCAGAAAACAGAATTGCTCTGTTTTCACATATGTACACAATGGCATTACAAACAAGAAAGAGACAGAGGCATTGTCACCTCTGCCCACAGATTTAATCTAGCTGAAATAAGCCCATTTTGAAGACACTGCTATGATTCGACTTTCCCCATAGCTTTGGCAGGCTGCTAGAGTAACAGAAGACTATCCTGTCACAGCCTTGCTGCAGACTTAACAACTTCTTCCCTGTCTAATACCTTACTGTCATTTCTTCTGTTCCCCCCTTTTTTTTTCTTGGCTTGTTGGTTTGTTCTTTTTTTAGTCAGCTCAGCTCAGCTCAATCCATCTTGGAAAAAAAAATTTCCCCTCCCAAAAGCTGCCTTTTCCACAGTAAAGTCCAGTATAACTAAAAATATGAAGCAACAAAAAGACCCAACAGTAGATCACTCAGCAAGTTCATGTATATGGCAAGATGTTATTTTCTGACTTATAGCTCACACATTTGTTTCACTACAGAAGTATCCACACGACCTCATGTGACAGACCTGGTGCATCACAGTACCTGAGACACTGACACGTAAGCATGGAAAATTCTGGTTCAGCTCTAGAAGGTTAAAATATCACCACATAACCTACTTGGTGTTACAACCATGATAATTTCATGTTTTTGAACTGTGATTTAAATAAGAGCTCAATAACAGGATTTTCTCATTCTTGACACTCGAAATTACTTACATAAGACAAACTACAGAATATGCTATTGTGCAGACCTGACTCCAGGAAAGAGAAGAACACTTTATGACGGAGACGTGCACAACCCCATTCTAAAAAGGACATTTAAATCTGTAGTGAAGCACAGGGAAAAAAGGCTAGCAAAGAAAGAAATAAGATATGTATAATGGCCTGAAACTTTACCAGGGCAAATTAGGTTTTTTCATTACGTGACCTTGAAAGAGGGAAAACCTTGGAAAGCTTGAGGGTGATTATTGTGTTAAATGTTTACAAATGCAACATATGTATTTCATTGTGACCTCTTTTGTTGCATGGCAACTTATACCAGTTTCAGTGAACTGAAGGAAAACCCACAGACTTTGAATTGTTCAGTGTCACTCTTTTTTTTTAAAAAAAAAGGGGGATTCCTTAATTAATGAAACATATGTATGAAAACCTAGCAAATAATTTAATTTCATAAGAATTTAATTGCTGCCCCTAGCATGTGATTTGAGAATAGCATATTAAGACCTGATGTTGATCAAACATCATAAAACTCAAGTTTCCAGTTGTAAAAGATTTTGTTTTACTAAAGCAGGCTTGTGGAATCAAACTAAAGGCTAGTTAAAGTATTATGGTATAAACCAGACTTAACCAATCGATCTCACCTACCCTCACGTTTTGGATGACAGTTCCTATCAGTGACAGCCAAGGAGCTGGTAGTCAGAGGTTATGGGGAGTGTAGTTCAAACATGAGGGAGTCAACAGCCTGGGGAAGGTTTGCACCAGTTTGCCTGTGCTACAGTTCACGACATCACTTGCTAAAGAGTACATTAAGGTTATCATACAAACGGTTTACAGTGGACATGAGAGGAACACCAGTAATTCATCAGGTGCAAGGAGCCAACAAGCTTCTAAGCAGGTATTAGTTGCAACATCTGGAAAGCATATCGTGAATCAAAGTAGAAGACACCTAGAAAATATACTTTAATGTCTACAAAAACCCCATACAATACGTCCTAGTCAGAAGAGAAAAAAAAGCATCTCCCTAAAGTGCCCGAAATGATCAGGGAAGAGCAACCTTAGTCTCAGCAGAGGTATTTTCGACTGCTGCTGATGACGTGCGGACGTGTGTGTTCCTTTACGTTGTGCTTCCCCAGAACAGCCGCCGGTACATCTCCCTCCCTCCCTCCCTCCCCCGCCCCCCCTTCCCGCTTCACGCGCCTCTAACCGCCGCGTGACACGCAGGGATTCAACAGGTGGGTCTCCTCCCCTCCCCACCCGGACAGAACCCCACCAGTTGAACTCTTCTTCTTCCGGGCACACAAGCGGTTAAGGAAGAGCCCGGGAACTTTGCAAGAAAAGAGGAGAGAGAAGGCGAGGTTGTCAGATAACGAGGAGAGGGGGGAACAAGGAGGTTTATTCTTTGGCGCCTCCTAACCAAGGGGTAGCAATGACGGGGCCGCCTCCGCCTCCCCCCCCCCGCCTTCCTACCTGTTGTTTCGGACGCTGCTTAACACGCAGAGCACGAGCTCCAGGTACGTCCTCAGCAGCTCCAGCCAGCGAGGGCAGAGCGGCGCTTCTCCCTCCGCAGTCGCTACGGCGGTCGCCGCCGCCGCTTCTTCGCAGACCCCGCTCGCACCTCCTCCTCCTCCTCCTCCTCCGCCGCCGCCGCCGCCGCTGGGGTAGTTGTCGGCGGCGAACTGGACGCGGAGCTCTCGCACGAACCAGCCGCACTTGCGCATGAGGAAGTCGAGGCGCGGGCGCTCGGCCGGGCAGACGCGGAGGCTGAGGCGCAGCCGGGGCCAGAGGGCCGGGTAGAAGAGGCACTCGCGCCAGTGGGA
Organism: Cyclura pinguis; assembly: GCA_030412105.1. NCBI lineage: Eukaryota > Metazoa > Chordata > Lepidosauria > Squamata > Iguanidae > Cyclura > Cyclura pinguis. Next base: position 346,386,029 of record CM059599.1, read on the forward strand.
GCAGGCGGCCGAGGCCCGCAGCCGGTCCGGGGCGGCCAGGAAGGAGAAGATGTGGACCACCAGCTCGCTGGGCAGGGAGCCGGCGCCCACCGACCCCCCGCACACCGACGACATGGCCGGCCCAGCAGCAGCAGCAGCCGCCGGCGGCCGCCGCAGCCCCGAGCCCGGCCCCGGCCTCCCCTCGGGCTCCTGCGACAAAAACAACAACATCAATGACAAGGCGGAGGGAGGCGGGGCGGGACCGGACGGGACTCTGCTTGCTGCCGGAGCCAACCACCGCTCCCAGCCGCAGGGGGAGAGAGCGAGACGTACCATTGGGCTCCGGGATGGGCGGGGAGGAGGCGGCGGGATTGGAAGGGAACGGAGCGCACCAACGCGCTGAGAAAGGGGGGGGGGAGAGCGAGAGAGGGAGAGGAAGAGAAAGGAAGGACCACGCGAGATAAAGAAAGAGTGTACCAAAATGTACTCGGCCGAAGGGGGCGGCGGGAAGGATTGCTTTTATGACTCAGCACGGAGAAGGGCGACGGAGGCTAACGCCACCTAATGAGGCGTTCACTCGGGAGGACTGCACCAGCCTTCGGAGCGTTTCCACGCGCAGGACGGACGGGTTTTCTGTGCCTTTATATCGGCCGTGCGGACACTGGGACGCAGCCAGTGATGTTGCAACTTTCCTTAGTCCTCGAATCGCCTAACCGAGGACCAGTTCGTGAAACTATTTTCCTGCAGAGTCAGTGGCCGTTTCCGCACTAGACTGTTACAGTGCTATTATTCCATTTTCAACGTCCTAATCTTTTGAGGCTTCTCCCTAAACTGCAAGCCTCAGGATTCCATCGGCTGTTGAAAGTGGAAGAAAAGCGCTATAACAGTCCAGTGCGGAAATGGTCCTAATGCGTTAAAAGCGGATCTCATACCTGCCCTAAACCCTGTGGGCTGTCCTGCAAGGATCGATGTACAGACTATAATACGTGGGAAGGGCTTCCAAGGCACTATGTTCTAATTAATTGATTTCAACTTAATGCAACGTTGTTTCAAAAGATAGCGGTGCTAGTGTCATTACTTAAGGACGATAAAAACCTGAGTTCACAGTTTGTGAGTTCGCAAGCAGTCACAATTTGCTGAGCTGATGTCATAGGCCAGGCAGGTCTCCACTGGATGCAGAAGCATGGATACTTTGCTAGGGTTTGTGTTACAAAGGCAGATATATAAGATACTATAGACAAGTTTAATTACTTTTGTGCCATGTAGGGTAAGTTCTGAAAGTGACTACAGTAACACACTCCACAAGACATGTCGAGTAGGGTCAAAATCGTATAGGAGGAAGCTTCTTCTGCCTAGATAGACGGATCATCTACGTTTTGGCCAGCAGGGTTGACCTGAAATAAAGCTGAGAATAATCTGATGGTTTACAAGACTGTTTTCCTCCCTGCCAACCTCCAAAACAAGGATCAGTGCAACCTTACAGACTCTTCAACACAAATAATGCTTTTGCAAGATGATCATTTCAAAGAGCCCTTTTGGCCCCCTCAACCTTTCCACAACCACTGATGAAATTCCCCACTCTCCTGTTTTGAGTCAGCAATGTGAGGCTAGATCATTGTTACTGCCCTGGCTAGTCCAAGTTTTGGGGATATTAAAAGATATCCTTTGGATATCACAATTTGGCTGCACTTCTCTATTCCCTTCCACGTGCTTGCGAGGCCCCCGGACAAGCACGCATACTTGCTCGGCTGTTAATTGCCGTAATATTCCTGGACAATACAGGCAGTCCAGAAAATAGCTAACTTGCTGCTTTAGGAGACCTCCAGGCAAGTACTCTAATTAAGTATGCACGCAACCTACAAAAGAGCCTCTGCCCCACGCTGGCAGCTTGATGGGTAACCTATACAATACCCAAGCACTCTGCGTTTGCATACTGGCTACTCTTTCGAGAACCTCTGCGATAACTCAGTCATTCAGATTCTGACCTTTCAGGGGCTTTGTCTCCAACTCCAAATCTATTGTTTTCCCCCAAGTACGGCATAGCCTGCAGTCACATTCTCCTTATAAACACCCTTGATTCCGAGACCTTCCTCGGATCGCTCCCGAGTTTCATCCCGCCTTGCTGCCGCTTTGCTTGGCGAGCCTCCCCTCAGCTCCACGTGCTGAGCTACATCGCACCCCAGCCTCGCTCTCTATTTTTCCGGGCTTCAGGACAGGTGAAGTATCACCCAGACCAGCAACTCCTCTAAAAATCACTCTATGCCACTCCAACCTTTATTTCTTTAGTTATCTTGTGTGAATGTGTCGCATACACTGTTTTGCTTGTGTATTTAATAAAACATCATTTATTGTTTCAACTTCTGTGTGCTCCTTGACTCCACCCGACCCTGTAGACATAGGGTTCAAGATCTCGCTACATTACCCTGCCTCTCGTAACGCTAAGCAGTGCTCTGAGCTAATTTTCCCCACCTTTAGTTGAGCACATTTTGGTGTCCCTCCCGGGACCCCTAGTACACAGGGTAACATCATAATCCTTGTAGTTGGGAGCCACAGGTTCCAGGATTCCATTTTAATTTCAAGTAAAACAACATAGACCCTTATCTACTAACTATAACTCAGAGAAGAACACCAGTCTTCTAGACTTCATATCAGCTGAGATACATACTATGTATTCTAAATTATTTGTAATATTGTGATTAATACTTTATTAAAATGTTTGTTTAATCATACTGTAAGCTCTTTTCGCAAGACTTTGGTCTTCAGGAGCAGTAAATAAATTAATTTTAAATAAATAAAATGCTTGGCTCTTGGGGTCTAGAACAGCGACATGCTATATTACCAGTTCTTGGTTCTTTTAGGTAACTTTTTATTTTTACTTTGTGTGCTGCTCCTTGATTTCACAAGGATAACCTTGTTAGTTTCTTGCAACTTAGTCTTGTGTTACCTTACAAATGAGAACCATCATGGTGTAGTGGTTTGAGCCTTGGACTATGACCTTGGAGACCAGGGTTCAGCTCCCCAGATTGGCCTCCTCTCCCCTGCCTTGAGCTATAATCCCCATTTCACAACTCAGAACCTTTTGGCCATTCATCTCCCCCAATTCAGTAGCTAATCCTTTCATTAACTCAACTTGCATTTGTCTCTCCATATGATTTTCAACCTGTTTCACCTCCATATTGCTAACTTCTGTACCCTCCTCTTGTTTACTTCTCCTCACAGTTATCCCTTGATCTCATTCTTCGGGGTCTCTACCATATTCATCTTCAAATTTAGGTGTTCCACTTCACCCAAAGAACACAGCCCCTTCATCATTCATTGTAAAAAGTCTGAGAAAGTTCCTGGGAAAGTTCCATTTTACATTCAATCTAGCGATTTCAGAGTTTATTTATTTTATTCATTGACAAATCATCTCATCTAGCTGAAATCCTTTGGCATGCTAATGTTGTCAACATCAAAAGAGAACGTATGTTCTTTCTGAGGCTGCAATTTCTCCTTGTTAAAATCCAATTAATTCTTACAAATAAAATAGTATACAGTCTATCCACAAAATATATGCACTTAGAACTTTATCTACTTTTTAAACATGTCAACCCCCAATATTCTAAACTGTTTATCCTGATCTTGTGGGATGAACAGACTTACTTGGCTCTTGATTGCAGAAAGAAGGTATCTGGAGAGGCTCCATTGTTGTTTTAGTCAGAAGAAGTGTTCATTTCGGTAACTCGAAAGGTTTGTTTAAGAGTTTTCTTTAAAAAAAAAAAGCAAGTTGCTGGCATGAGGCCATCAGATCCTCAAGTCCAAATGCTTGCATTTCACAGCATGGGCAAAAGACGTCACTCCCTTGGACCTTCTCGTTCATAGTGTGTTTATTCAAAAGTAAATGTAAGTAATGGGAATTCCAGACTTGGATAGGTGATCCCTCATTCTCCCTTTAATCCAAGAGGAGTTTCTTCAGCAAGAGACCCTTCTGGCTGGCACTTTTGCAAAGCTGCAGTTGGGAGCATCCACTTGCTGGCCTGCCCGAAGTCAAAATCTGACTCGTGTGAATGTCTGATTCATTGTTCCATTGTTTTTCCTCAGTTTTAGATTCTTTCTACTGCATGAAGGGCCTTGTCCACACATCTTTTTTTAACTTCGTCTTGCTGTTCATCCTTCCATTTTTTATCTCTCTTTTTAGTTACTGTTACTAGATTCTACAATAAAGATAAATTTTCATTTACCTCAGTAGTAGTTGGGTGTGAGCTGACTGTCTGGACAGACATATAGCTAAGTACAACATATGTTTAGGCTAGAACATAAATCATCAGGTTTTTTCAATGCACCTTGTTTCACGATGTTAGCTGCCTTGAGTTCCATGTTGGGAGAAAGGTAATATACAAAACAAATTAGCAAGTTTTCATAAGCCTAGTCACAGAGCCAGCATCTGTATAATGTTTACAGACAGAAATGGGAGGGAGAAATGAGAAGCAAGTAATGCAAGAGTGTAAATGTGTCTCATTTAGTATGGAGTGCACAGATGCAAACAAGAGCCATTCGAAAGGGCAGAAGATGTAATTCAAGTGGACATATTCCACTCCTGATAGTGTAACAACAGGGTAAAATAAATGGTTTCCACAGGGGAGAGCACTTTATGAACTCCAGAAGCTGGGCTGCAACTCTGTTTTCCATCACCTCTGGTTGTGTTGGCTACAGCTGATGGAAATAGTAGGTTTGTTGTCTCTGCAGATGACAGCTCAAGAACTGGAGGGCCACCAGTAGTTCACCTGAGATGTAGATAATCCTCTAAAAAGGGAGCAATTAGTTCTTAGACTCATTCTATATTCAGTTTCAGTCTGATAGTATTACCTCAGCATATGAACTCCATTTCACTAATTCATGCTGGATTAGACAGACCTTGGGCCTGATGCACCCCCATTTACATCCATTTCAGGGGGGTCATATTAGGATGTTGCAGGGGGAAAGAGATGACTTGTGGTACCTTAAAGATTATTTGGCACAAATTTTTGTGCCCTATGTCGCACTTTAGATACAGACTGTTGCCCAAAGGGGCAGATGATTATACCCATGCTTGGAGTGTGGAGTGAATGGGGGATGAAATTATTACCACCCAGCCACTATTTTTCACTGTTAGGATAACAGTGTAGTTCTACCGCTTCTGCTTCCTCTCCCTGTCCAAGATAATGTGTAAATATCTGCCAACTGTAGCAACATTCCATTCCCCTGATAAAGTGTGCAGGAGTCTATGAAGGCTCCTGCTACAGAAAACTTGCCAGCATTTACAATTAATTTATAAACCTGAGGGCAGGGACTGTAATATTAATTATTTGTTAGATGCTCTGAGAGCCTTTTTTGGGTACAAGAAGAGGTATAATGTTTTAAATAAATAATATGAAATATTTATGATGCTGCAGGACTTGTCACTGTTTTTAACATTTTGGCAAGGCTAACTCAATGCCCTGTGCAGATGTGGAATCTACAGAAATCCCTCCAATCCCCTTCCTTGGTTCCTGGAAGCTGAATTTAAACCTGCCCAATTTACTCTTCCTGTAGAAAGGAGTTAGGGATCTGCACTAAGCATGGCTTCTGTTACCAAGCAGATCAGTTTTAAAATGTTTGTCAGCAACAGGACAAATGTTAACAGTAGTTCACTGGCATAAGAAAGGTTAATTTGTGCTTAGTAGGCCTTGCTTCAGCTTGGCAGTTCAAGGCTAGGAAAAGACTGAAGGCTGGGAACCAGCCGGGGGAGTAAAGTTTCCTTTTAACAACCTTATACAGTTCTCATAGCTAGTAGGGTGGGCGATGGGTCATGTCTGCATATGTCCAGTTCCACATATCTGCTTTAGTATTACATAAACCATAGGAATCCATCTTCCATTGGACTCACTCTTGGAGTGGGAGATGGACCCCCATCCCAGAAAACCCATTAGCTAAAGGGAACTGGAATGTTGCCCATGGATAGTCTCGGTAGAATAGTTTAGAGATTCAGTTGTCTCATCTGCTGTTAAGGGAGGTTGGAACTCACTAGCTATAGGACTGTGATATTCTTCCTGCTGTAGACCTGCTGCATTATTTACCACCAATTAAGCTTATCTTAATGGCAGTGGTGTGCATCAGTTTTTGGTACGAAACAAAGCATGGAAAGGTTTTTAATTACAACAAAATCTGGCTTGAACAGGGTCAGTCACCCTGTAGTGTACCTTCACAACCTCTCCTACTATCATTTTTCTTTGATTAGGATAGGATCCCTCTATAACTGAAATGCTCCTTCCTCAAAATCTTGGTTTTCCCTTGGTAGCTGAAAGTGGCTGTGCATAAACCTCCTTCTCAGTTAAATTTTTTTTTTGAAGAACACAATTTGGTGACTATTGGTGAATGTTTCAACAACCACAGCATAATACACAAGGAGCTAGTCCTTACCCACAGTTTGCATGATATATCTGCAAGCGCTGACTTCCAAACAAGAAAATAAAGCAATAAATCCGATTGTGTTTAACCAAACATTCTCTCAGGCAGTTTGGTTGGCTTCATGGTCAGTGAAGAAATTAAAACAAAGAAGAGTATTTCTCCAGTTTAAACCTTCCACTGGTATTGTGACTCATCACCCTATCTTTTCTGGAGTCACCTCTTGGTCTAGGTTCACCCTGTGCAAGTTCTGAGCCAGGCCATCTGGTGGGTTTGTTACATTGTCAAATTGAAGGCTATTGTTCACTCCACCCTTTTCACTATATTTCCCTAAATCACAAGACACTGCTAAGACTGCCTGTGTCAGGTTGGATTCATGTTGGCCATGATTTCTTCCTGGAAAAGAAAATATAATTAAAAACACATGCACACACTAAATTCATAATGGGAACTAAACATTATTGTCACTTGCAAAGAATATAGGTTAGAAGTAAAAATCAAGTTAACTGCCTACATCTGTAGAACTCTCACAAGAGAGTGTTAGCCACTTATTAAAACCTCCAGAAATTTGCTACAGATTGAAATCAAAGTCATAGGAGTCCCAAGTTTCACCACAGGAATTACTTAAAGAGTCTTTGGGTAAATAGAGCTACTGTGGTAGTGTGGTTGGTTTGGCAGCAGAAATGTCATACACTGATGCGTGATTGTAATTGTTGCAGAGCATATATAATACAGTAGTGCTTATCCTGGAGGCAGACCAATGGCTCTCTTTTTTGTCTCAGAGAGCTTCTTGCTGAGGAACATTATGTTATGCAGTTGGTTGCCTGGCCTCTTTGTGTTGCTGCTGCACCTGTAGCTGATTCAGATACATCTGTGGTCACAACTAAGTGCTTGTCAAAGTCTGGGTTTCTTTGCCCTGGGTCAGACATAAAGGCCTCCAGGACCTGCTGAAAGTCCTCTGGGCATTTTTGGTTGATTGAATCCATTTGGCTGTTTCTTCGTCAGTGGGAGTACAATTTTGGCTATAATTAACTCTGTGAACCTCTGTATACCTTAAGAAGTCTAAAAAAAAAAGGATTCTACCCGCCTTTTAGACTTGGGAGTCAGTTCTAAACAACATCTAGCCTAATATGCAGAGCATTGAAGTTATCTTGGTCAACCTGATTTCCAAGAAAAGATGTCCTGTCCAATCCTTTCAGGCAGCTTTTTGGATAGATTCTCAGTGCAGACACAATAAGGTACCAGACGACAAATCCACTGGGCATGGTATTGTTTCTGGTATGTCACTGCATTTAACTAGTAGTGGACCATACAAAACAGAGTTGTTTCTCTGGGTTGGGCATCATCATCATGGTCTGGAGAAGCCCATGCACCTTTTTTGGCCTGATTATGCCTATTTTTAACATGACCTTGATTTCTCTCTTTGTAAATAAATCTAATATGTCTGGCACCTGGATTGTAGAAGGAACAGGCCATCCAGGTGTGCTTCCTGTTTCTGCAGGGATTTTCCTTTGTCCCTGGTTCTTGTCCTTCATGTCAGCTTCTGCATTAGATCACCAGGACAGCCTTAGGTCTTTTTGCTAGCTGTTTCCTCTTTACCCAACTGGTTGCTTTCATGTTAATTTGTCTTGATTGCAGGTGTGAACAAATAAAATTAGTTTTTGCTCCCTGGCCTGGCGCATTTTGTGCCTTTCTGTTCTCGGGTTAAAAAGCAAAGTCTAAACTCCTCAAAAGCAAAAAGGTAGGTGGAAGAGGGGAAAAGTGCCTTTTAAAAAATTCTCTGGTTTATGTTCTTTGATCTTGTAGCCAACCTGCCACTATGTCAAAGCTTGCTTCGCTGCCAGTACAGATGTGGGAGGTCACAAACTCCCAAACCACTTGGCTCCTAGGAGCTACATATAACCTTGTTGCCTAAGGCACAAATTCTTCTGCCCTCAGGTTAGCTTGGCTGCCACAAGCCCCAATGACTTCCCCTACGAACCTAAAAGGGAGTTGACTCCATCTTCCCAACCACCCTCTCCCTGCTGGAGATAGAGAGAGAGAGAAAACAATCCCTCAGCAAAGCAGTGCAGCTGCACTTCTGTTGAGAACTATTTTTTAAGACCATTGTTGAAAATGAACTCTTTACACCATTACCATACCCACATTATATTACAATTCACATTCCCCAACCCTCACCTGCTGGTACGTACGTCTGTTTCTAAAAGCTTAATTTCATGTACCTGATGAAGTGAAGTGGAGTCCACAAACCTTATACTAGCACAGTGAAATATACAAGGAATCAGTGCTTGAGTCCTGCCTGTAAGATACTAAGAATATATGGCTGCAAGCCCTGTGTTTCAAACAAGAAAACACAATAATAAAGTTCAGCACATCGAACTAAATGTCTTTCTGTTCCTGCTTGTAGAGTCCAATCCCAAGTCTCCCAGATCAAATGGCCTTCAGAAAACAGCCCTCAGAGTCACTTCAACTCCTGGAATAAAGAAAGTGCAATTCTCCAATTTAAAGCTACCGCTGGAATTCTGATTGGGTACTCCGTGTTTCCTTTTCTGGACATGTTAGTTATCTGTGGTCTTAACCCTTTGCAAGCATAGAACTAGACCACCTGGTAGGTTTGTTACAATGCCTAACTAAAACGCAATACCATCCCTTTCCATATTTCTTTTGTGTCCATATTCTTGTATAGAAATATAGTCCAGTCGGGGAGTCATCGAGTAACTTCAGGCAAGTCACTCTCCAAAATATCTCTGAAGATCTCGATGAGGTTTCGATCCCAAACAACACCGGTAATTAAATACAACAGGCCAGAACTTGGAAAGGCGACTTCGCTGACTAAAAGGCCAGTTCTTAACCGAACAGCACAGCCTCAAACCAGCCAATACAACGAAAAAGGGAGGGTCTTTACACGCAGAGTGGCTGCGCTGCTTCCTTTGCACGCAGGCAGCTGCATCATTCGGCTGCAGCAAAAGAAGAAAAAGCCCTGATCTCTGTGCCACAAATTACTTACAGGAGCCTCGAGAAGTTACTTTTGGGAATACCACTCAACACGACCGCACTGACCAAGGCATTCTGGAGGCTGCAGCCAGAAAGCAACCCTTCAAACTCACTTTATCGTGCCACCGAAAAGGGGATTTCCTCCCTCCGGTTATTTTGCGAAGTCTCACGTCTGACGGAACCCAAATAAAAAACGGAAGCGACACGCAAACCCTATCTGTCTATCTCCGCACTAGGTAGTTACAGCGCTATTATTCCACTTTCAACATCCTACGGAATCCTGGGCCTCAGGCCCCTCCCTAAACTGCAAACCCCAGGATTCCGTAGGATGTTGAAAGTGGAACAACAGCGCTATAACAATCTAGTGCGGAAATGGCTTCTGTCCCCTCTGGCCGCTCACTCGGGGAGAGCGAGCGCTCGCAGTTCCGAGTCAGCCGCGGCTCAGGTGTCTCTCCCCCCGCCTGCGACTCTATGGTTCATCCTGGAAGGGAGCTCAGAATTTCCGATGGTCGCGTGCGTCACATCCGGACGGTTCTGAGATGCCGGTAAGCAGCGCTTGTCCTGGGGACAGGAAGCGGAGTTTATTGGGACCCCCCCCTTTCCTGCACCGCGGTTCCTTCGCCCATGCAGCGGAGGGAAGGGGGACGGGGCGCAGCCGGGGCTCAGTGGCCGTCCGTCCCACCCGCGCCTCTCCCGCCCTCAGTTCTCGGGTCCGGTCCGCTCCCGAGGAGGAGCCCTTTCCCTGTCTCCCTGCGACCTCCGTGCCGTGGGAGGGGCCTTGCTCCGCTGTGGCCTTCTCGGAGGGCCGGCCGGTGTGCGGGGGGTTGCTCCCTCTCTCCTTCCGGCGCTCGTCCGAGCTCGCGTCGAGCAGGTTCGTCCCGTTACTGGAGGCGGCGGGAGACACGGGTGTGCGCACCTGCTGTCCTTAGAGTGGTGGTTTAGCGATTTGTGCCCGGTCTGATGACCTGCCCCCATTTGCCTCAAATTCTGCCTGACCTTTGTTTTAAGCACGGTGCGTTTACGGCAGGTGTTTGGGCTAAATAAGTGTGAAAAACTGGGGGTTCGGCTGGCTTAGTCTCTGGTGATGATTTTTAATTTGCCCCGCTAAGGGACCTGGTGTCTGTCTTAGTCAAACGAACAAAAGGGCCCCTGGGCCAAGGAGATGACAGTCTGAATGTTGAGAAAATTATCGAGGGACTGCAGATGAACCTGTGGATGAAGCATTGAAAAGAAAGCAAGTGTGAGCAAGTAAGGTTACAACAAGCGTTAAGAGAGAAGGTTGATTTCACTTGGGAATGAACGTTAAGGGGGGTGATTGAGGGCGGGACAGTAAGTAGAATGGGATCTACTGGTAGATCTTTGACTTTCAGTAGATGTAGCAGCAAGGAAATGTCACCTCTGTCTAATTATACTGTTAAAATGAAAAAGGCTTGGGGTAATTAGCAGTGGCAGATCTGTGAACCATATTGCTGGAAGGATCCACGAGGGCCACTAGTTCAGACGTTTGCTATGCAGGAATAGACACCAGAAGCAGTCCTGAGAGATGGCCATTCATCCTCTGTTTAATGACCTCCAAGAAAGGAGAGTCTATCATCCTCTGAGGCACTCTGTTTTACAGTTGGACAGCAATTACTGTCAAAACGTTCTTTCTGATGTTTTGATAGAAGCTCTTTTCATGCATTTTGAATCTATTGCTTTGTGTCCTAGTTTCTGGTGCAGCAGGAGACAATCTTGCTCCATCTTCTACATGACATTTCTTCAGATATTTAAAGATAGTGAGTGTGGCATAGTGGTTGAGTGTTGGACTATGACTCTTGAGACCAAGGTCTGAATCTTTATTTGGCTATGGAAACTGATTGAATAACGTTGGGCAAGTCACAGTCTCAGCGTCAGAGGAAGGCAATGAATCTTCTTCCTCCTCTGAATGAGTCTTGCCAAGAAAACCTATGACAGGGTCACCGTAGGTTGGAAATCACTTGACGGCACACAGCACCAATCATATCACCTCTTAATCTTTTCAAAGCTAAACATACTCAACTCCCTAAATCATTCCCACTAGGGCTTGGTTTCTAGATCTTTTACCATCATGGTTGACCTTCCCTGAACACATTCCAGTTTGTTAGCATGCTTCTTAAACTGTGATGAACTTACTTCTGATACTTGGAACCATATTCCTGTGCTTGGAATTCTTTACTTTTAGTATATGTCTTTTTTACTGATTCTTGTTTAGATCTTGAGGTTCTAGTTAAAAAAAAGTCTATCAGCCTGAAGACTGTAACCCTTATTTTAATGGATAAGTGCTTAGTGTCAATACAGAATACTAATGTTGCTGCCAAGTCCCTTGTACCTAAGGAGGTTATGCAGCTGGTGACGCCTAGGCTGTTTGGGCATTTGTAGCAATACCACAGCTACCAATGTGCATATCTGCAGCAGTACCTCGACTACCACTATGCATATTGTACTGCTGGGTAGCTATTTTACTTTCTCTTTCCCCTTTCACAGTGCCACTGATTAATAGCTGCAGTGCCACTGCTGCTAATCGGACTCCACCATGTGGCGTTATCTGGTGTTATTGGCATCATTCTTATTGGCAAATGAGGAGAGCGGGTCTGAAGAGAAACCAGGGATTCTGTGGTTCCTACTGAATTTAATCAATGCTGGTTGAATTCTGTGGTTAATGTCCCATCTGTAAATGCTGCAGAGTGTATACAGTCAGCCCTCCACATTTACAGGTTTCACTTTTGTAGATTTGATTATTCACGGATCATTTGCTGTCACCTCTGCTGCCTCCCTGTGCCATTTTTAATAGGGACTGCAAGCCTTGTGAGACTGAAAAACTGTGAATGAGGCTAGTAAGTCCCTCTTAAAAATGGTGTGGGGCAGCAGTGGAGGTGGCAGTAAGCCTCACCAGCCCCCCACTTCTGCCTTATGGAGGAACTCTGGTGCCTCATGGTGGGTTGAATATGGTGGTCATACTTTTATTACATGTTAAATATGGTTTGGGAGGGCGTAGAGTTATTCACGGTTTTTTCACTTTCATGGGAGTCCTGTGCCCTTAACCCTAGTGAATGTGGAGGGATGACTGTAATGTAATGATACTATGTTTAAAATGACCCAAGATCTGGGTCTCTGTCAAGGAAGCATAATAGCCCAGTGCTGGAACTTGTGTGTATGAGAGAGAAAGTGGTATTGTACGTCAAACATAGCAGTAGGAGGAGCAATTTGTCAGTTGTGTAATGTAATTAATTTTAATTTCTTTTTCTTAGGTGAAATTGAGTAGCTGTCTATTACAGCTTCTTGTAAGAAGATCTTCACAAGAGTGTGAGGCTAGAATATGTGCATAAACACAGACCATTGTTCTTTTTGAACTCCTAAGCTTTGTGCCTTACCCAGATCTCCTTTGGGAATCAGAAACTTGAATCGATGTTATCGGATGAGTTAGAGTCCAAACCAGAGGTTAGAAACTGCTCCTTTGCTTTGTGTACTTTGTGGAAATTGTGATAATGGCAAATGATGGGTTTCCCAACAATTTACATAGTTTACATATTTTTATCATGTACAGCTACAGCTTTTTTAAAAATTAAAAGTTCTAAATTTGCTTGACTGATTTGTATCTACAGGGTATTATCCGAAAGCCCATCACTTTTAGCTGATGCTTAGCCTGTGCTTTTAATTGAGAAGAATGGGAGCCCAGTGGGAATTAATTCTGAATAAATCTGAATAGGATTATGCTACACTTAAACCTTCATTTGCTAAACAGTTATTCAGTGTCCGTTGATGTAAATTCTGGTGATTTCTTTAGCACTCAAGTTACTTGGCATAAAAGTTTTCCCGGCTGCTCTAACATTGGCTAGTAGCAGCTAGAGTGCTTGTGATTCTTCTGTTTTCATAGGTCTTCTGTGACTTGGAGCAGTTCAGCAGTTCAGCAGATTGGTGATGAATACTCACAACTTATTAGATGTATCTCAAATAATGTAGTATTTTAATTATGAAAGCAATATGTATATAAGTAAGCAAACAGGTTTTTAATAATACTGCTTTAAAATATGAACAGCTTTATAGATGTAAATAATGCTGAACTTAAGAACACGGTAAAATGAAAAGTTATAAAAGAAGAATGTAATTACCGTGGTTTTCTTTTAATGTTAGTTTTAATTTGAAAGTGTTTATGTGAGAGCTAGGAAAGCTATATGAGAGCTAGGAAAGCTATATGTTTATATGAGAGCTAGGAGAGTTTATATGAGAGCTAGGAGAGTTCAGGTATGCTGCCCTATCTTTTTCGTGTTCAGGGAAATAATAGCTAGACTCTTTGTTTTCCTCTTGATAAAACTTGTTCCCTAAATTGCCATGTTGGCAAGTTGTTCCTTTGAATTTTTAATTTTTAAAAATCCGTGTGTCCTATAGGTAATGGGAAGTGGGAAGAGTTTTGAAAATGTGTAGAAATTATGTTTTGGATATACAGACCTACATAGGTGCTTTCAGTACATAAGGCAAGGTACAGAACTCTTAATGCAGTTATCCCCAACCTAGTTTCCTACAGATGTGTTGGGCTGCAATTCCCATGCCGCTTGGGGGATTTTGGAAGCTGTTTATGAAGGATACCAGTTTGGGAGAGGCTGATGGAATTAAATAGATAGCAGGTATAGGCAGAAAAGTGATTCAAGGGAAGTCAGTTGAAGCTGTGTCATTTCTTCAAAAGAAGATCTAGTAAAACAACATTGTACTCAATATTTGTATCGCCCTCCCTTGCAAAAATATAGCAGTCACGTAGAGGTTTAGCCCTTTTGTCTTGTGCAATAGTTCACAGAAACAGTTGCAAATTGTTACTGGGTGTGGGAAAGAATCTTTTGTTGCTGCCAGTCTTAATATCCCTCAGATGCAAATATCAGGAGATGGCTTTCTTCAGAGTTACTACATGTACAAGATTTGAGGAATGAGTAATTGTTTTACAAGAACAGCTGGTGATTTCTTATTGTTTGTTGATTCATTTTTGTTGATCTTGGAACGTTGAAAAATTTATTTTTGTCTTCATGTCTCCATTGAGTTGATGAGCCATGTCTCTGTTTTACTATCTTTTGTGGTAATGCTATAGAATTGCGGGGGGGGGGGGGGATTTAATCATCAGCTGCTACCCTAAAACCTTTCTTTTTCTTCCCAGCTGCTGGTTCAGTTTGTTCAAAACACAGCTATTCCACTAGGAGAAGGGCTTGTGGAATCAGAACCTAAAGGTATTACCTGTCTGTCTCTCCTTCCTGTTACTGAATCTCCAGAATGCAACAGACTGATATTGCCAGGTAAAATCTGAAACCTGAATATTCTGAAAATACATTTTCTTTTTTCTTTGTGAGATTAACATTGCAGTGCTATAGCTGTCTCTTCACAAGTGAGTCTTGTCGAGTTTAGTGGGACATACATCCACATATTGCAACTTAAGAAGTAGTAAAGAGAGCTATTTTTGACTAAATAGTATTGTGCTGGAATCTGAGTTACTTCTATAATATAAAAACAAATATAATAAAGAAGGGAGAATTCTGGCACATTTATTAGCAACCCTCCAGGTAACAGTGTGCAGAAGTTGCTTGTTTTGTTACTAATTTTTGTATCGTTGGTGAAAACATGATAATTGGTTTGAAACACCAGATTGGCTACTGCATTAGGTTGGCTACTGAGAGAGCAGAATGTTAGACTAGATTTAGTACAATCAAGCATGGATCTTGTAATTTTCTATGCTCAGTCTCACATTTTTTTAATTGCATTCTCTTCATTAGATGACTCCCCAAGTCACACTAGCTCTTCAAAGGATGTGTCCTCTTCTGCTGTTTTGCGAAGCCTCCAAGTGAATGTTGGCCCTGATGGTGAGGAGACAAGGGCACAAACAGTACAGAAGCCACCTGAACTTCTTCCAAGTCCTGATACTTCCAGCTTATTGCAAGACCTTCAACCTAGTGATAGCACTTCTTTTATCCTGCTCAATTTAACACGGACAGGTAACTTCTATAGAGACATCTAGTTGAAGTGGAGGAGAAGCTTATACATCACAAATTATTTTGAAAAGCATACTAAATTTTTAGACACCACTGAATTTAAAGGAATGATACAATCAGCAGCAGATCTTTCAGTAAAGTCACTGTAGAAGTTTCTTGGTATATTGTGGATTACAACGGAGTTTGATCATCATCTTAATGTCTGATGAAACTACCTCTTTTGTAGGCATTGGCTCTCCCTCAGAGCACCTGGTGTTTGTCCAGGATGAAGCAGAAGATTCTGGGAATAACTTCTTTTCCAATGATAGCACTGACAGCAGTACTCCATGGTTTTTACGAGTGCAGGAACTGGCCCATGACAGTTTGATTGCTGCCACTCGTGCACAGCTTGCCAAGAATGCCAAAGCAAGCAATAATGGTAAGATACTTATTCCTGTCATTTAAAGACTTAAAATATTGTACTCTTTTAGTTAATTATTATTATTTAATAACTTCAGTTATATTAAAATATTAGTTAAATTACTTCAGTATGTCTCATATTAAATTACTAGCTAAATTGCTATTAAATTAGTATCAAATTACAAATCTCTTGTGCATTTGGGAAGCTGTTGTTCTTGAGGGTATCAGTCTAAGAGTGAAGTAATAGCCCAACTACTGAATATGGACAAAAGCAAAATTGGCTTTATAGGGATGGCTAAACACAATACTCATAAATGCCTTGTTGTAGCCTAATGATACTTTTTTCCACTTGTTCCCAGGTGAAAATGTTCATGTTTGCTCAGGAGACTCACAACCGAAAGAATCCAGTCCCATTCCTCACCTGACCCGTGTGGAGAAAAAGTTGAAATGCACTGTAGAAGGCTGTGATAGGACATTTGTATGGCCTGCCCACTTCAAATACCACCTAAAAACACACAGGTTAATAGATTTGACTTTGCCTGCGCTTTGCATACTGGGTGGATTATTTATGCAGTATCTGACTGGTTACTTTTTGAGAATAATCCAGTACTCAGACTGAGAGAAAGTTAGCCAAAATAAGTGAATTTCAAGCAGAAAGAACACTCAAGACAGCTTTTACCAGTGTTCATAGATACATTCTTTAAGCAGTTTGGGGACTACTTGTGGTTTATTAACTGCAGATTGGAATACGAATCCTAGTGCCTTGTTCTGTGTGTGCCTAAATCTTTTAAGAAGACTGTTTATATTTTTTTTTCATATATTTACAGTAACTCGAATAAAGTCATTTGTTCTTTAGGATTCAGCCTCTTGTTTTGTTAAAAAAAAATCTTGAAATAGAGGTGGACAACTGTCAGAGGTTGATGGGCTGCACTGACCCTCCATGGGATTTTGGAGGGCTGTATCCCCCACTGACAATAACTGATCTTTTTTTAATACTTTTTTTGTATGGATGGGCAGTTTTGACACTTTTTTGGACCCACCCAGACTGTTTTAGACCTAGGAGATTTTTTTTAAAGCAGTCAACTTGTAATTGATTTCCTATCTTGAACAGCCTCTCTTCAGCCTAAAATGACTTGAGAAATCAAAAATATGGTGATATTGGCCCCATGCTTTAGGAGACACTTTGGCCAAATCTTTCTTTAAAAACTTTTTTTGGAGTGCCAGCCACACTTTTTCCACAGACCTCCCTCCATCTTTCCTCACTTCCTCCATCTCAACTTAATGTCAACCATTTCACTTTTCAGTCCATGTCCCTTGTTTTGAAATGAAATAAAAGCAACATCACACATGACTTTGCATTATGAACATTAGCAGAGGACAACTTGGCTATAATAGTATATATAATAGTACTCTGAATTGGATGTTTGGTTCTTTTAGGAATGACCGTTCCTTCATTTGTCCAGCTAAAGACTGTGGAAAAAGCTTCTATGTCCTACAGCGTCTGAAAGTGCACATGAGAACACACAATGGCGAGAAACCATTCATTTGCACTGAGCTAGGTTGTGGGAAGCAATTCACGACAGCTGGGAATCTGAAGAATCATCTGCGGATTCACACTGGTAAGTTTCTTTCCTCTTTTTTCCAAAGTTTGAATTGCTACAATATTTAAGAATTAAAGAAGGTTCAGTGCGTTTTGGTTGGTCAAATTGTGAACAGAGCTCTAACTGCCTGTTGTTAAATATGTATTTTTGGTTATTTATTTATTAGATTTGTAGGCCACCTTTCCCCTGGAATTGGTTAGATAGAAAATGAATAGCCAGTTAGATTTGTGCTTAATCTGTGCTCCACTTGATAGTAACAGTGGAAATCAATAGATCAGCAGTGTCCATTCTCAGTCTTGCCTTATTAACTACAACTATTCTTGGCTACTCAGTAAGTTGGTCACAGCATTAGCAAAGTGTGCAGACAACAGAAACACTGTTGAAAGCCTGTAACAGTAGCAGTGCATAATCCTCACCAGGCATTTCCATTGATACTGCCCAAGCAGATGGTTTTATGACCATAAGTGGTCACATTAGGCAGCAATCACTTACAAAATTCTTCCAGAAATTAAGAGTTGCACTCAGTACTCTTCTTTCTGGATTTTCTTTTTTTAACTTAAATGTCTAACTAAACCTACCAGCTCTGAAGAGATTTCAAGGTAGTTTTAAAATAAGGCATACTATAAGAGTTGGGCATAAAATGGTGTATTGATCCCACTTAACACTGGCTTTGGTTTAAGAATTCAGTTTTCTAAGCACTGTTGCTGTATAAACTATCTCTAATCACAAAATAGTTTCATTCTTGATATCCATTCACTCTTCTGTGACGCTGGTCTTTCCAGTATGATTTTTTTGTTTTCATCTTATGCCAGCTTTCAGCAGCCCACTGATTTATTTCCTCCTCCTGTGCTTATTCTACTGATCCAAAGCCATCTGGAGCCTATTTCTGACTTTTCTCAGATTTCAACCAGCTTTTCCTTGGTATCAGCCACCAGAATGTTGTATTTATTCCAAATTATTATTTTAAAAGAGAAGTCTCATTTATCTTATGCGGTAATCACAAGAAGTCAACATGGATTTCTCAAAAATAAGTCATGCCAGACTAATCTTATCTCTTTTTATGATAGAGTTACTAGCTTGATAGATGAAGGGAATGCTGTGGATGTAACATATCTCGATTTCAGTAACGCCTTTGACAAAGTTCCCCATGACATTCTTGCAAAGAAACTAGTAAAATGTGGGCTGGACAGGGCTACTGTCAGGTGGATCTGTAACTGGTTGACTGACCGTTCCCAAAGGGTGCTCACTAATGGCTGCTTTTCATCCTGGAGAGAAGTGACTAGCGGGGTGCCACCGGTTCTGTCCTGGGCCCAGTGCTGTTCAATATCTTCATCAACGACTTGGATGAAGGAATAGAGGGCATGCTCATCAAATTTGCAGATGACACCAAATTGGGAGGGGTTGCTAATACACCAGAGGACAGGATCAAAATTCAAAATGACCTGGACAGATTGGAGAGCTGGGCCAAGGCTAACAAAATGAAATTCAACAGAGAGAAATGTAAGGTCCTACACTTAGGTAGAAAAAATGGAATACAGAAATATAGGATGGGGGACACGTGGCTGGATAGCAGTACGTGTGAAAGGGATCTAGGAGTCTTAATAGACCACAAGCTGAACATGAGTCAGCAGTGCGATGTGGCAGCCAAGAAAGCCAATGCAATTCTCGGCTGCGTCAATAGGAGTATGGTGTCTAGATCGAGGGAGCTATTGGTACCACTCTACTCTGCTTTGGTTAGACCTCATCTTGAATACTGTGTCCAGTTCTGGGCACCCCAATTCAAGAAGGACATGGTCAAGCTGGAGCAGGTCCAGAGGAGGGCGACCAAAATGGTGAGAGGCCTGGAAGCCATGCCCTATGAGGATAGACTTACAGAGCTGGGTATGTTTAGTCTGCAGAAGAGAAGGTTAAGAGGGGACATGATAGCCATGTTTAAATATTTGAAGGGATGCCATGTAGAGGAGGGAGAGGATTTGTTTTCTGCTGCTCCAGAGACTAGGACAAGGAGCAATAGATTCAAGTTGCAGGAAAGGAGATTCCACCTGAACCTCAGGAAGAACTTCCTGACAGTTAGGGCTGTCCGGCAGTGGAATGTGCTGCCTCGGAGTGTGGTGGAGTCTCCTTCCTTGGAGGTTTTTAAGCAGAGGCTGGATGGCCATCTGTTGGGAGTGCTTTGACGGTATTCCTGCATGACAGGGGGTTGGACTGGATGGCCCGTGTGGTCTCTTCCAACTCTACATTTCTATGATTCTGTCTGTAAATCCAACTTTCTATGGTGCACTTGTCAAAGCTTCTAGTCTTTCTTTTTTTACTATTATAAAATTGGTAATGAACTGAAAAAAGGAATATTTAAAATAAAAATAAATAAAATTAAAAGAAAGGAAAAAGTAAAACCATTTCTAGAGAGAGAAGAAAGAGGAGAAACTAGCTTTTTCTTTTCTTTTCTTTTCTTTTCTTTTCTTTTTTCTTTTCTTTCTTGAAAAAGGGAAAATTTCATGTTTGGATTGGAACAAGCAGGCAGGAGTCATCAAAAAGTTTCAAAGATAGGCTTTGATATTTGAAAAACCATATTGGGAAACAAAATATATCAAAATATATTATTACTATTGTTGCATGCCTTGAAGTCATTTCTGACCTATGATGACCTTGTCATGGAGTCTTCATGGCAGGATTTATTCAGTGGGTGTTTGCTCTTTCCTTCGAGGCCCAGAGAATGTGATTTACCCAAGGTCACCCAGTGGATTTCCATAGCTGAACAAGGGATTCGAAGCCTGGTCTACTGGCTCGTGGAACAGTACTCAAACCACTACATCACTTTGGCTGTCAGAAACACATTACTGCATTATATATGACCATGTGCTGCAACTTGTTTATGTTACTTCCTGGTAATTAGAGAAAAATTACTCACGGTTGCTGTAAGTTGGAAACAACTTGAAGGCGCACAACAACAACAACAACAACTACTCATGAAGAATATTCACGAGTTGTGCCTTAGTTCCAATGCTGGGAGAAAGGCAAGATATAAATGAAATCAATCATAATGATCAGACAGTATGGGTAGTGGAGGAGTTGCCTCCAACTGGCACTTCTGTCAGTGGAAGCCTCAGTTGTTACAACCTGGGGAGCAGCATGACTGCAGGTTTAAAAATGGGTTCCACATGCAGTCTGGAGGAGAGGGCAACAGTTCGTAGATAGAGAGCTACGATTCAGCACTCCTAGTTAAAACAGATCACAAAGAGCCGGACTGAAAAAAGTCTTAAGCCTTTTAAGAGTTGTTGCCAGCCTGAGTAGGAGCAGTGGATTGGTTCTGTGTCAAGCAGGTTTATTTTTGGGTGGAACTGGATCCAGCAGACACTGTTGGTAAGGGATGAGCTCTTGTGATGTGTTAATGTTAGAGTGAATAAAGGGGAAAAGAATGAGGAAAGTCAGTGGTGAAGGTGAAGATTGTTAAATAAAAGAACTAGAAATTCTTTATAGAGTTAAATGGGAAAACGATGAAGTTGTTTATCACCATGGCAAAATGTTCTGTTAGATGAGGCATTCCTGATTACTGTTGTTCTTGTGTGTCTTCAAGTCACTTTTTACTTACAGCAACCTGAATGCAAACCTATCACAGGGTTTTCTTTGCAGGCTTTGTTCAGAGAGGCTTTGCCTTTAGCTTCCTACGAGGCCGAGAAAATGTAACTTCCCCAGTGGGTTTCCGTGGCCAAGTGCGAATTCAAAGCCTGGTCTCCCAGTGTCCTAGTCTAGCTTGCAAAACATTACACCACACTGGCTCTCCTCAGTCAGTTACCTACGGATGAATATTGGGAGTTTGTTTATACTGCAGAAATAATAGTTGACTATTGGGGAAAAAGCCTAAGTGAGAAAGCCTAAGTGCCTAAGGTGAGAAAACATAATAGCAGACCTTACAGGTAATTAAGGAAACACTAATTCCAGAGAAACTGATCCTTGGTTTGGATTCTGCAGCTAACAAGTCATAGACTGGAAGTGCTATAATGGATGTATATATTCAGTGTTCACATGAACAGTAATAGCACTTATTTTTGATATCCAATAAGAAACTGATGTAAACAAGCTTGTAGGGATAGGACTACACATGGGAAACTGAAAGATAAGGTGAAGAGTGAATCCTCTAAATTAGTTTAGGGCAGATGCTATTTAAGCACACTTTTCAATCAAGTGAAGCAAATATCTAATTATAACTTTTTGCAACACAGGGGAAAAACCCTTCTTATGTGAGGCTCAGGGCTGTGGGCGTTCCTTTGCTGAATACTCCAGTCTTCGGAAACACCTGGTTGTCCATTCAGGTAAAGAGACATCATCCTTTTAGGTGAGACCCATACTACACAGAGTGTCTTTCTTGGAGAAAGTATGCAAAAGGATCTTGTAGTGCCCTTGAGATTAATTGGAAGAAGGAAGTTGATAGCATAAGCTTTTGTAGAGTATTTGCTTCATCAGATGCATGGAGTGAAGTGCCTAGGACTGGAGTTTGAGGATATATTCCAGTTCTACTGTTTCTCTTTCCAATCTTTCTTTGAAGGACTGCTGTTTTGAAGTCTGAGATAGAATGTCTAAGAAGATTGAAGTGTTCTGCAACTAGTTTTTTTTTGTATTCCCATTCCCAATGTCTGATTTATGTAAATCAGAATAAAGAGAAACAGCAGAATTAGAATATATCCATAAACTCCAGTCCATTGACAGTGGTTTGAACAGAGACAGTGGTTTCCTGGCACACTACACATATTATAACACTAGTTAACATTCCAGCTTCATGAGGGCTCTCTTGCTCACTTTATCACATCTCCTTTTTGGTTCCCAACCAGCATCACACTGCTTTTCACTAACTTCCTTCCCTATTCATGTGGTTACCTACTCACCTTGGCTATAGGCAATAGTTTTCCTCCCACCTTTGTCCCACAATGACCATCATTAAAACTGAACTCTTCATCTCATCACCATATCTGTAAATTTTGCATTTCTGCCACTATTCACACACACACAACTTGCTCATTCATAGATATAAATGTCTGTCCCTAGGTACTTGACTTCATGCATCTGATGAAGTAGGTTTAGTCTATGTAAGTTAGTCTAACAACTTCTTTCTCTCAGGTAGTCTCAAAGGTGCTACAAGATCCCTTTGCATACTGACCCAGACTAACATGGCTATGTCTTTTGGAGACAGTAGTATATTCCTGTGGCCCTGTGAAGCAATTACTGATACTTTCCTTTTTAAAAAAAAATCTCTTGACCCAACCTCCTCTATTTTCTTCCTTAAACCTGCTCAGATGTGCATCTCACTCATTACAAGTGGCAAAGTTTCATCTTGCCTCTCTTATACTCTGTAAAACAAAGGCCTTAAGACTTACTGAAGATATAGACCTGAGACTCCAGATCACTTAAATTTCCTGACAAAATTTGGACGTGAACTTGGTTATGTTTCCTGGAAATAAGCCTTTTAACTGGCCCCTGAGATGGAGAGCCACCAAACTACATAAATAAAGAAAACAAATGTTAACACATCCCTGTCTAATAGCTTTTGTGTCTTGTTTCAGGAGTAAAGCCACACCAGTGTCAAATCTGTGGAAAGACATTTTCTCAAAGTGGTAGCAGGAATGTGCATATGAAAAAACATCATTCTAGAGCTGGAATGACTAGCAACAGACAGCATGAACAAACAGGTAGGAATTGAATAGTTCCTGGAAGTTGTGGAGATGATGAGTCAATTTTGAACGGTTGCAGGTACTGTGCTGCCCCTAGTTCCTTCAGACTTCCTCAGTTGCCCTTTTCTGGGCCCCTAAAGCATGAATTTTCTGTCCTGCAAGCCTCGAAGAGAGACAGTTCACCTTTTAAATAGGTTGCAGGGCCTCCTGGTACTGTTTAAAAATCAAATAATCCCCATTTTAAAAAAAGAAAACAGATGTGGACTTATGACTGCTTAAGGTTTTTCCCATTTTGGGGAGTTTGGACAGTCCCCAGAGGGACTAAAAGGCAGAAAATTGGCCCATGGACCATGCAGAAAGATAGCCTTGAGATAGGTTGGTGACTAGCGCAAATGTTGTTAGGAAGATATATAACATTGAGAGGACTGTAAGCAAATAAATTTTTAAATGGAAATAAGTCATGAAGCATTGGAGGTTTCTTGGCTTTCAAAAATAATCCTAAATTTGACCTGCTTTTCAGCTGTACATATCTTTAAAGACAATCTTCCTATTTAGTCAGGGCTCCCTTACAAAATTCCACCTTTTTGAACTATCCTTCCCTTCAGAATCTGATTTCTATGCCCCAAAGAGGACGTCTTTAGTAAGAATGAGTCAGAAAGCAGTTCTTCACATTGTTTAGATGTGTGTGATAGGGAGTACTCCTTTGCTGTGTGCTGCTAGTGGACATGGAAGCAGTGGTGCAGGCAATAATAACAGTTCAAGTTACAGAGTCTTGTTTTTGCAACAGAGTCACTGATGGGCAGTAGTTTGTTGGAAGAGTCGGAAGTGCACAGCAAGAACCTGGTGTCAATAAGTTCTCCTCCCAGCCTTGGTGTGGAATCCTTGCACCTACCAGACACAGAATCAATTATTGGTGTAAAGGAGGGTGAGAAAATATTTGTTTGACAGAAGAGAGACCTACATGAGAGATGGAGCTGAGGATGGGAGGGGTTTTCTTTCTACAAGCATGAAATAATTGGACTGTGTTTCACGGAACTTCAGTGAACATTAGAAATGGGCTGGTGGAAGAGGAAGTCAGAGATAATTTCTTAAATTTCCTTGAGAACTGATATTAGTATCCAAATTCTTTCTGAGGGGTGTGATATAAATTGTATTATCGGTAAACATCTTGTCTGACCTGGAGGGGTGGGGTCTGGGAAAAAGGAATGTGAGTTTGTTTATGTATCTGTTCTTTATCTTCTATCTAAAAGATGGTTACTTCTCTTTTGGGGAAGGCTTTTCCCTTTTTGTCACTGTATCTGTGTGCATGGTTGAAATGTGAGATCTGCTGTAAGCCATTTCTTTCCTGGATTAGAACTATAAGACGAAGTTCGATAGCATACAGGATGTGCTACAGCCTGTATCTGAAGAATAAATGTCCTCTGAGTTCCTTGAGAAAAATTATCAAGGTGTTTTTTTGCAAAGTATAATTTATTCTTTTGCTTAATAGCAGAGGTTCTTGCTGAAGCAACGTCAAATTCTCTCCATGCTGCGTCTGATGTAGTTTTGCCGTCTCATCATCTGATACCCATGTCAGTATCAAGGCATTCCTATGAGGTCTCATCCTTGCTACAGTAAATCCACAGGTTGGTCTAGAACAGTTATATTTGATTCTATAAAGCATAATCCTAGTTTCAGGAAAGCCTCACTTTTCTCCTGTTGAAGATGAACAGGAGAACAACAGCCAAGTTAATTTTAAAGTATGAGGATAGGAGAGTCTGCATATGGGCATAAAATATTGCTTCTCAAGGTAATATTACTAAGTTTGTAGTCTAGCTGTACAATATTCTTTGTCATGTTTTATTAACCAGAGGGCAAAGATTTGATCTGGCATAGATGTAGTAACATATCGTTTGGACTAATTATTTCATTGGCATCAGAGCCTGCTTTACTGTCTATTTTGGTTCTTTTGTAAAAGCTTGCTACACAATGTTTGTGTGATGTATGAAGTGAGTTGCATCTTCACTCCATGCAGCTGTTGGCTACACAGTGATTGTGACCCTGCAATACTACATACTGGTGCTGGCAAAGTGTTGTCAATTGGCATGCTGTTGTCATGTATTGGCATTATCTCTTGAGATCTGGCATAGACAAAGTACCTCTTCTTGTGATGCAAGGTTGTGCCTTCTGCTAGAGCAGGAGTAGGAATCATGCAACCCTCCAGATGTTGTTGGGCTGCAACTCCAAGCAACCCTACCCAGCAGGGAGGAATGTTGGAAGTTACAGCTCAGCAACATCTTGAGGGCTGCGTGATTCCCTTCCCTGCACTGGAACATTACATGAGAAAGGTGAAATGAAATCCAGATGGTTTATTTTACACAGACTCTTGTATGAAGATGAGACTTGATCTAGAACGTACCTTTGTAGCTCTGCACTTTTCTTCTTTCACTATCAACTGTTTTTTCTCCTCATGTTTGGATGTAACTGGGTGTCCCTAATTTTCCCTTACTATATTCACCTAACTTTCTTCTTTTTCTACAATGAAGATTGTGTGTTGTTCAGATTTAGCTTGCGTTGGCCTGGGGGTTGATTCAGCTTAGTTTTAGTTACTGTTTGGTACACTTAAAGTGGCAAACCACTGATCTTCCTTCCCCGATAAGATTATAAGTAAAATCTAAGGAGGGACACTGGCTGATGGAACAGCTTCAGTCATTGCACTATGGAGGGGACCAGGTGTGATTTCACCTTTCCACAGTACCCCCAAAAACCTCCAGAGGGATGAAAAATCCTTTGGAGCGGTTTTTAAGTGGCACTGTAGACTGAGGAGAGGAAGGAAATTTTGGCACTGCAGTCTTGGATTTTGCCTTGGGATTTGATTGCTTTGAAGGCAGTGTCCAATACTGGGCAAGTGCACACACTGTTTCATCTCAGTCAGGAAGCAGCTAGTGGATTCTGCGCACAGAAGGGAATATTAAGTACAACGCTTGTTCCAGAGCCTCCAAACTATGATATAGGAGGACTGGAAACACTGTATGGACTAGCTCCTCTTATTTGTCATATTTTCAAAACATTTGGTATATTATATAGATGTCTTCTAAAAAAAAGTTGGATTTAAACTATTTGGTGTTCTGTTTTGAACAGAAAGAATTACAAAAGGAAGAACAAATCTATGAAGTACTGGATACAAGATATGAAGCTATAGGACAGACTTGTGTGGTGTGCCCAAAAAGCCATGTGGTACTTGAATTACCAGGATTTGTGCAGTGCCCCTGGTGTACTTCTCATCCCATCCCAGACCTGAGGCCTCAAATATGGTACCACTTCAGTCATTGGGAGCACTGTTTTCTGAAGAATGGATTCAAAAGCTTCTACTAAAGTCTGAACAGTGTGGTGTGTTCCTATTAAACCTGGTGTACAAAGGCCAGATGTTAATGCTCTTATAACTATTCCCAAGCCACTGTGTTTCTCTTCTGAAGCTGATCATAGGCTCAGCATTGTATTGACTCCTTCTTGTTCTTCTTCTTTGTGGAGAAGTATCTTTAGATGGTAGTGAATTCTGCACCAAGGCGCTACAGTCCCATTCTTGCTTCTGAGTTTTTGGGGTGGTTCTGTGGTACTCCTTGAGCTGGAGCTTCCATGTCCCCTTGCTTTGTGTGGATACATTCACTAATGCTGCTTTTGCTCCAAACTGAAGACCTGATGTTATTCAGAGGATTGTCTCAGATATCCTCACTTATCGCTGTGATATTTTTATTTCTAATTATTAGGTTAATTAGGACATTTAATTTAAAAAAAACCCCATAGTTAAACTATTCTGTGTTCTTCTGTTGTAAATAAACTCTATACTTCAGTTCCTGATGTGCCTACGTGTTCATTAATTTGCTTGTTAAGATTCACAACTTTATCCTGTTTAGAGTATCAGGGTGAATAATTTCTGAGGACCAGCTGCTGATTAATAGCTTTCTGCAATTAATGCATTATAAGATACTAATATAATGCTGTATTTAAAATGTTTGTTAATTGCACAGAGGAATTCAAGCAAATTGGAAGGAAAGATGTTGCTACTGGTAACTAAATTCAGTTAGATTTAGAATGTTTTGATGGTGTATTTCTGCATGGCAGGGGCTTGGACTGAATGGCCCTTGTGGTCTTTCCCAAATCTATGATTCTGTGAAAACATATTCAGGAAGAAAAGAGCTGAGAAGCATTCAGTCACTTCCCCTTGCTGTTGAGGAAAGCTTCAATGGCATTATTCAATAGGGTACTTTTGCCTGGTCTAAGAACACACTGAAACACTAATGCTTCAGTATAAAATAAAATGCAATAACTAATACTTCCATCTTCAACCATATTCAGAAATACCTGTTCTAGCAAAGAAAACTACTTAAAATTTCTCTTATAGCATGAGAAGTTTATTGAATTAGTATGAGGACAGTTAAAGGTTTGTCTGGTTAAATCCTAGATAAAAATGATGCACACTGCAGTTTGTTGGAATTTAACCTGGAGTGGCCGAAATACAGAATGTAACATCGGGAAATAAAATATTTGGCATAAGGAAAATTTGTTTTGTGCCTTTGGGAAATTTCTGACCTAAGGCAAATCTATCGTGGAATTTTCTTGACAGAATCTGTTCAGAAGAAGTTTGCCCTTCCCTTCCTTTGAGGCTGAGAGAGTGTGACTTGCCCAAGGTCATCTGGGGGCCTTCCATGGCTGAGCAGGGATTCAAACCCTGGTCTCCCAGTGTCCTTGTCCAACGTTCAAATCTCAATTTATTGCTTTTAGGACAACATTTATTTAAACACATATTTCACTCACAAAATCACATCACTGCTTAAGCTGAGACTTGCTCACAGTCACCTTGCTCCTGCTTTGTGCAAACAAGCTAGGGATACTGAATACCTATATTTTACCATTACATCAAAAGTGGAAACAATGACTAATAGTTTGTAAACCATTTAAATTCTGAGTTGATATTCTGGTTTACTTGGAAAGCATTAACCATAGTTTCCCAGCTGTAACTGGAAGCTGTGGTTATTTCCTTTTTCTAGTCTTGTTTTAACATTTGCATAACAGTATAGAAGAGTCAGGTGTATCTTAGTTTAATGAGAAACTCTGCATTTATAAGAACTATGCATTTGCATTTTAGGACTAACCAAAACATCACTTAATAATGAGCAACCTT
The DNA here is from genome assembly GCA_030412105.1 of Cyclura pinguis. Lineage (NCBI taxonomy): Eukaryota > Metazoa > Chordata > Lepidosauria > Squamata > Iguanidae > Cyclura > Cyclura pinguis. Next base: position 346,414,212 of record CM059599.1, read on the forward strand.
CTGACTTCTCCAGAATTCTTAGTTAGGCAAAATGGGTGGGATGAATACTCTTAAGCCACAGTCTCAAAAGGAAGTATGGAAGAGATCAGACTTAAAAAGTTTTAGGTTGCTGACACACAGAGGCAAATAATGACTTATTCCTAGAAATCATAGAAAACTTCCTCATTATTTTGTGATAATTATGTGTGCCTAAATACCCTAAAGGCACCTGATCTTAGAAGCTAAGCAGATTGGTACTTGGATAGGAAACTACCACTGAATATCAGGTGCTGTAGGCTATATTTCAGAGGAAGGAATTGGCAAAATCACTTCTGATTATTCCTTGCCTAAGAAAACCCTGTGAAATTCACTGTAAGTTGACAAGTGACTTGAAGGCACATATGCACACAATAAAGATACTACCTCATTTTGGATTTTTTTCCAGTACACAAACATGACTTACCTTATTTGTCATACAGAAATAATTCCTAGCACTGATGGTAATAAATTGTTCAAATTTATCATAAAATATTTTTAGGAAAGCATGGAACCTAAAATTTCCATATCCTAAGGTACTGTCAAAGATACAAAATGTAGTATGACTACATTTAGCATCGATAGTGTATATGTGGTAAACAAACATGCATTTACAGCTCTGCGATATCTGAAGTGCTCTTAACTGAAGGGAAAGACTTACAGGCATCTGGTTCTTTATGGGTGAAAGATGGAACAGTGATGGCTTAACAGCATTAAATCGGAATATAATTTCACATCTCAGATTTGTTAGGTTTGTATTATTTGAGGGCAAAGCAGTCTGAAACAAATAGGAAAATTCAGACTTCAGGGTGTATCATCCTACTAGGTGCAGTATCAGCAGTCTGAGGCTTACATAGATCTCTCTGCAAAAACAAGATAGATGAGCTATTGATATGGCCGAGATAAGAATGTGATGGTAGCATCTCCTGAATGGGAATTGTTAGGTGAATAAAGCATTGTCTCTGAGAATTTCAGGTAAAGTTAGCTGACTCACAGTTCTTTAATATTTAGGCTCATTTACTAAAGATCAAATAACAGGCCTTGTCATGCATTCCTCTAGTCTGAGAGTTGCTCCATGGTCTACAATGAATCACAGTGCCCAGAATTCTTTTAGTGCACTACACCAGTGTAGGCAGTGGAGATGAAAGCAGAAAGGCACAGGAAAAATAAGTTACTTGGCGTCAGTAGATTTTGTCTGCTTTTCTTCACCACCACTATGTAACTCTAGAAAAAATACAGTGGCTAATGTAGTGGACCAACAGGATTCCAGACAGTAAAGGCACATTTTTAACTTGTCTGTGGTGCTACATGCACTTCACTGAAATGAATGGATCTTACTTCCAAGAAAACTTGCATAGAATTAGAATAGCATTTTGGACTGTAGTCTCAGTTAACTTTCAACAATGTAATCTTCTCAGTTGCAAATATCTTTTTATTAGCCTCGCAGGAGGCTGGGGGGGGAGAGAATTCAGAGTAAATCCTCTAACCCAGTGCTACTCAAAATGATGGCCCATGGGCCAGTGTTGATCCAGGAACTATTAGTTGCCAGTCCCTGGAGAGTTTCCAGGCAAGAAAGAAATAATTGTAGTCAATGGGCACAAATATGGTACCAGTCCCTGGTACACTGGAAGGAAAAAAAATCACTAGTCTCCATATCAGATAGCTTAAGAAGCACTGCTCCAGCCTCCTTCTCTACAAGCAGTGCAAATGACTTACTGAGAGAACAGATGTTAAAAAAAACCAAAAAAACAACACTTGGCCATATGCTTTTATGTGTAAAGGACTAGCTAGAAGACAGCTGTTGTAAACCATTACTTTTAAGTTAGCATAGAAAGTAGGGCCTTGAATTTGTATGGGTATCATTAATGGGCAATTCAGCAAGCTGAATGAGGGACTCTAGGAACTGTGTCAGCATAGGAAGAGTGCAAAATTACCTAAAAGTGCAACACACTCAATTAAAATATATATATATATATATATCATGACCACACATAAATAAAATATGAAGTTAGCTTCAGTTTCTCATGCTGCAGATATTGCCTAAAACGGAACTAATTATTGTACTCAATTAAAGAATGAGCTGGACACACAAGGAGTGTTTCACTAGATTCCTACTTCAGTTCCAGTCTTCTCTGTCCTTCTTGAGACAGTTCCTTTATGATATCAACTTCTGTTTCCCTCTGAGACTTATGTATTCTGTTGATTGAAAAACAATGATTTCAAACATTTTCAGAACATAATGTGACATTGTCTCTTGTGAGAATGCTGAAGTAGCGGCATAGTTGCAATACTACTCGTCATATTTGAATTCCTCTCCACTTTCTAAGGATCTTACATATATAGTTTCCATGATGTCCTCAAAATTACCCTACAAGGTATATTGGGGGCTAGCATGACTCAAATAAGATCAGTCAGCGAATTTTATGGCCAAGCAGAGAAGTTCAATACAAAGTCCGCAGAACAATTCTAAAATCATGGCAAGAAAAGATTCTGTAATGGAGGAGCTGCCATTTCCTAAGCTTTCATTGCAGCCATAGTAGGCATGTGAAGGTAGGCCATTTACTGTCTCATTCCTCCATTTATGGCTCTAGACTGTAACAGTTCTGGAACCATGTTAGATCAAATTAGGGACCTGGGCTCATATGTATTCAAGGCTGTCCCTAAAACACACTCTCCTGGTCGTATATCGATGCCTGCAGAGCTTTCCGCAGGCATAGCAGGGACTGGAAGTGTCTGCCCATGGGCAAATCAGCAATTCCATCACACCCGGCAGCCTCTCAGACAGCCTTTGCCTGACTTTATGATTGCTTTGTATGTAACTGGTTTTATTTTCACCATAGATGTATTCTATATCCTTTAGATACCTTTGAGTGGCAGACTTCTTCCTTATTGGGCCATTGGCTTCTCTCCCTTTGTTTCTGACAAATTCTTCATCCAACCCAAACTGCTGCAAGGTTTCTCGAAAGATCCTCTGGGCTCCTTGCCGAGCACCATGCTATAGAATAAAAAATGAGATGTTTTAGCAGATCCTCTTCCCTTCAGGAATAATTCAAAGTATTTCCTAAACTAGTAGAGCAGGTGGACAGTCCTCTTAATATTGGCAGAAGTGTGTGTTTTAAACTATATTTGAAGGAATGCTTCAAAGGCCATTATATTCAAACTCAAGTACCATATATACTTGCAACTTAGTGTGCTACCTGTTATCTCCCTACCTTTACTTTAGCTATGAAAATCATGCAACCCTACAGATGTTGATGGACTGTAACTCACAGCATTCCTCACCAGCAGCTATGCTGGCATGTGTTGAAGGGGGTGCCAGTCAAACAACATTTCAAAGGCTACATGATTCCCAGCCCTGCTTTACATGATTCTACATGATTCCCCCAGCCCTGCTAATCTGAAACTAAAACGCAGTCCTTTGGTCCTGATTCCCCACCAGGTTCTTGCTAGCACTTTTTTTTATTATTATCCATTCAAAAAATAGTTTGAAGTTAAAAAGTTAGAATTATTATTAATAACTTATTTAAAATTATTAATCATTAACTAATTTTGTAAGATTATATTTGCCATGAAAATAATAGGCAACAAGTATTAACTTTAATTCAGATTTAAGGATCTAATAATTAGCCGTTACTGCTTTACTACTGCTCATTGTTTTGCAACAAGGGCAGCAACCAAGTTTTAGATATTTGTAGTTTTGTAGACATTTTGTACTGTAGTCTAATATTTGTAATTTTGTTTTCTTGCTTGACAGTGTATTCTTATGTAGTTTATTTTTATAGTTTATTTCCTTTGTATTATTTGGTTGTGGGTAGTGTCATTGTGCTTATACTGTGTTTATTTTCTTGTTTTTTTTCTAACCTAAAAAAAAAAGAAAAAATAGTTACCTTTGTGACCTGTTCAAATAGATACGGTCGATTTTTCACTCGCATCTTCATCTCGTCTAGTTCTTTTTTATACTCTTTCATTCTTTTTTGGTCATTCTGCCTGAAACAAGAGTTTTCCTTGCTATCAGAAACTATCCTGATTGTGCATGATCTCACTAATTTCATAGTGCGATCTTAATTGCAGGTGACTGGACACATTCAGGGACATCCACCTGGTCACATCTATAGGTTGTTACACCTAGACATTCTGCTGCACAAGTACAGAAGTTAGCTGTAGACTTGCAGTTACACTTTTCTTAAAAAAAATACGCAACAGTGCTGACACATAGTTTGGAAGGGAAAGGGTACTGCCTGAATGGAACCTGGAACCTTCTTCCCAACAGCTGCTGATGTCAGTGAGACAATGCATCCAACATTGGGTTTTAGTCAGAGCAGGAAAGGAACTACCCCTAGAACAGGTTCAGCACTTTAGACAACTCCCTTAAAGTTCAAACTAAAACTACAGAATGAACAGACAACTCAACTAACACTGGAGCAAGCAGCTATGGCCACCAATAGATGATCAGCATGCTGTTTAAGCCTTTTTCTCTAACAGCTCTGATTTATACTTTTACATGGTTGTGGCCAAATTTCAGCAATCATGCCTGTATTGTTAGTTTATTCTTCATATTTATCCCACGACCACCACTAGATATAAGAAAAGTTAGAGATCCTCTGCAGCCTCACTAGTTCAATTTGCAATAAAGCATATTTAGGTTGGTCAATAAAATTTGAGATTTGAATAACAGAACAGAATGAACTTTGCAGATTGGCTGCAAAGCAGGTGAGCTGCCATTTCTCAAGAATCTAAAAGAAAACAGGCAGAACACTCGTCCTTGGTAGTTTTATGAATCCTAGAGCTCTTGGCCAAGTTACCCTTGATTGCATTCTAACTGTGCAGCAATCTGATAAGAGAATTCAGAAAGTAGGCAGTAAGGTAAAAACTACAAGAAGAGCCATATAGGAAAGAATAGCCTTTTTTATGCATAACGGAATGCTTTATAATTCTTATTTTCATCAACACAAGAGTCACAAAGCATTCTTTTATGTACACAAAACATGATTATAACCTCTATGGCTCTCTGGCAGTTTCATCTCTCTGCCAACTTTCTCAACTCTGGTTACCGCATTGTCACAAATTTTAGTTGTGTTGCATAAACTATATGTGTTGCATAAACTATATGCAACACTGTAAACATTAAGAGCACCTAGATTAACACGTTTGGCTTAATTTAGACGATTTTGAGACTTGGGTATATGCTACTGTGCTCACCATCCTTTCCTTAATTCTGTTTTAAGGTTATTCTTTTCCATATAGACATTATCTAAAAACCCTTTATAACAGATTTACTCCAATAATGTGTTACCTAACTCAATCAGAATACTGACCGGTTCTGTTTCAGCTTTTCTTTGTGTGTCTCCTCCAAGCTTTTATGGGGATCCATGGCTTTTGCTCGGGAATTCACAGACTTATGCATAGCTTGACATTTCTTTCTCTGCATTTCAGCCCAGCGAACTCCTTCATCCTCCTTGTATTTTTTATCCTCTTGGAGGAGTCTGTTAGGAAGGATGTGGAGAGGAGAACATAAGTGTATTTCAAAATGAAATCATTCAAAACTAGAAATCAAAGAGGAGTCAGTTAAATTTTCCAGATTAAATAAAATATATGAATAATGTGAAGCTGTATTAGTCTTCTGTTAGAGAAAGAAGTTTGGCTAATGGCACCTCAAGACAAGTTTGAGGATCTCTTCACAGGTGACAGCCTATTTCATATGATGACCTGGAATTGCTGACTGCTAGAAAGGTCAATCAAAAACTGACCAGAGTATTTCCTCCTAGTCAGCTTCCTAGTTATTTCTCTGCTTTGCTTTGTCCAGGTCCAACTCAGTATCTGATAACAGAGGTTGTTACCTAGAAGAGTTTAGCTGTTTTATAAGAAATAAGCTCAATTAAAAATAGTGTTGAACGCATTTACTGTATATACTCATGTATAAGTCGATCTCGTGCATAACGTAAGGGCAGATTTGGGGGACAAAATTACGGATTTTGATATGACCCGTGAATAAGTTGAGAGTAAAACTTTGAGGATGAGCACGAGCCTCCTTTGAATTCATTCCGTGGAGAGACAAAAGTACCACCCATACATCTCAGGGGGGCAGCCACTCCAGGCCGCAACCACCACCACCATTTTTCCATCCAGGCATTGCAAAAGACTGCTGGAGAGAGTTGAAAGGGTTGGTGCTTCTTTTAGGTTCTCCTAAATGGATGGGCACAGCTCTCCAGGTGAGAGCTCAGTCCATCTACGGAGAACCTAAAAGAAGCCCCGATCTCTTCCACTCTCCCATTTCAACAGGGAAGCAGCAATGGAGAGTACAGAGAGACTGGGGCTTTTAATCAGGACAGACTAAGGGGAGAGCTTAGCCATGTGTAAGCTGACTGAGGTTTTTTGGGTCAATTTCTTGGCATAAATTTTTCAGTTTATAAACAAACATATATGGTATTACTCAGAATCACTCACAGACGTAATCACAAATATTATTACTCACTTAATAGCAGATTCTCTCTTTCTCACTGAATCCGTTATAAACACTGGAAGTGTATTGGAGGAGAGGGATGAAAGACATGTCAAAGACCGACTTCTTTGTACTGGTGACTTGGAAGGTTGCTGCACTCCCTGAAAGCAAGAATATTTTGTGCTGATTTTTAAAAACCATTTTTATACTGTGTTTAGCTATATATTCACTCTCACTGTCATGTACATCTTTGCAATCCCACGCACTGGATTCAGAATTCGGCATATACAGCTAGGCTAGCAAAAGCAGCTTTTCCTGCCTATTCTTCCCTCCAGCTCCCTAAAACTGTTGGAGAATGTGCTGAACTGGGTAGATTGTAGTATATGGAGAAGATATGCCCGCGGTACCCATGGATGGTGGTAGAAGCTTCTGTTGATAAGCTGCCTCACCACCACCAGTACACCCATGACAGAGTTCAATACTGTCAGTGTGGATGCTGGAGAGGCTAAGAACTCACAGGATCTTAGGCTCCTTCAGTCCCTTGGCATGCCCTCAAACAAAGCCTGAAGCTATGCCAGCTTAAGAGTGGGTGTAGTAAATTCTAGAGCTTGGAAAAGTAACTTTCTGCACTACAGCTCTCAAAAGCTTCTAGTAGCTATTTTAGCTAAGGGATCCAGGGAGCTGTATTCCAAAAGAGTTAAGTTCTCCAAGTTCTGGTAAAATTCTTCCCTCAGAAGAGGGAGTAGAAGGGGGAAACATTTGAGAATGGCCACCCTTCTCATCTTCTATCCCAACCAATATGAATTGGCAAGGCATACAAAATAGCATCTCCTCTACCTGGAGCTCCCCATCCCTATTTTAGCATTTTCCATCAATATTGAAAATATGTCCCTTGTCTCCTTCATTTTTATATCTTCCAAGAGAAAGCAATTGTATTTTAACAGAAGTGCCACCAGTGTCTTACAGATTCTTCTTGTTCCACAACAATTTTTTCCTCAGTAAGGACTAAGACTGTCCAGAATTACTGCACTGTAAACACGAAGCAGGATAAAAAGGAGTAGAAGTTAAAAATATTCCTTTTACCTTCATCTCTCGATATTTGCAACGGAGATTAGATGTTCTCAATTGGAATGGTTTATTATGAGTTGCTTCTTTAACTTCTTGTTTGCTGAGTGCATCTCTTTGGAATGCCCAATAAAGTCTTTCAAAGTCAGGCACTGATGTGTTAATTCTTGGTTTAAAACTGAAGTTCTCCTGTAGAAAGCTCAGTTTTTGTTCCCTGTTTTTGGTGGCAATTTGGGATTCTTTTTTTCTTTGTCTATTGCCAAGCTCAATAGGTGCCCAAGAGCTTTCCAATAAATCTTTAGCTCTCATCTGAATACGGATCTTTCTTAGAATTTCAGCTTCTGGGGATTAAAAACAAAAGCAATTAATATATAGGCTTGGAAGAAGGTATGCAAATCTGGCTGATGTCACGGTAAAATACTGGAACACTAGAGGCCTTGAAAGATTAATCACATAATAGAAACATTTACTTCCCCAAAAAATTAAGCCAAATTCATGGATGATTGAGGGGAAAAAAAGTAAAAATCCAGAATGTCTAGTATCATTTAATTTGAAATCTGTTTTATCAAAGCAAAACTCATTACAAGTTATATGTATAACTTAGCACAATTTAATAATTCTCATTGTTTTCCTGTTTGAGTTTAGGGACTTTGTTTTCTAGTGCTGCCTCTGAAACAAATGAGAGGAATAATCAAGTCCTACATAAACTCCATGGCTGAAGTGGAATTGTTTGGGAAAAGGGATGGTGGAGGTTGGGTTCCTTAAAGAGATGGAATTAAAGTTCCTAGCCATCTGTAGGTTTGTTGGCACCAGAAGCAGTGACCTGTCAGTCAGAAAAATAATAAGGATCTACAGAGGCTTGACAAAATCTTTTAAAAAGTTTACATTTTATCTATTCTTCCCTACTTCCTTCAGTTTTCTCATAGGGAATATAAGTAGAATGCAAAAAACTTCCTTATTACTTCCAACTGCAAATAATAAGGATTTCTGTTTCACACACCAGTGAGACAATGAAGATATGAGATGAAACTTTTCCATGCAAAAAGTGACACAGACGTCTACGCTTCTCTGTGTGGAGTGGAGAAAGTAACAATAGTGAACAGAGAGGGAATGACATGGTATGAAAGGAATGGGGCACCCCTTTGGAATCTTCTCTGGAAATAAAAGACTTCTTCACGCTTACCTTATTAAACTGTGCTGTATAACTAAAGGGTAAAAGTGGTGTGAAGAATGGTAATGCTGCTGTTTAGCTGTATCACTGAGGGCTGAAAAAGGATATTTTTAAAAAACACAACCTTTCAGTTGTCTGTACCAATCATATGCAGAAGATTTAGGGGTATATTTGTTGTGTGCACACCTATCCAATCTCTTTCCATCCTCCATTAGTTATTGGAAGTAAGTAATACAGTTGGCCCTTCACATTCACTAGGGTTAGGGGTGCAGGACCCTTGCAAAAGTGGAAAAATTGCAAATATCAAAATGAGTGTGTGTGTCTGTGGGAAGGGGTCCAAGGCTCGGTGAGGAAAACGGACACTCAGGGTCCAAACCAGCTCAAGGAAAAGGAGAGGGAAAGGGGGTGGGTCTGCATGGTGGCCCTACACTTCCTCTCTCCCACCCATCTCCTTCCTTGGGCTTGCGGGGGGGGGGCATTGGGAGAGAGTTTGAGACGCTGAGAAATTGGGCTGCAAGCCTTCCTTAGCTGGCCAGGCAGCAGCTGGTGGAGGAAGAGGGGGAGGAGAAGGACCAGAGTTGGGTTTTTAAAGGGCTGCATGGCCTGATTGGAGCTGCCACAAGGGAAGGCTTCCCCAGAAAAGAAGCACCTAGGAGTGGGAGGGAGAAGAAACTAGCAAATAATCAAATCCGTGAAAGTCAAACCTGCAAATGTAGATGGCCAACGGTAATTTCTTAGGCCAAAGCCCCATATCCTCTAATCATCCTGATTACCAACGCAATAGAAAGCTCCCTTTTTAATTTGATAGTCAAATGCAAATGTTGGATCAGCTTACTTGCTGTTGAGTCAAGAGTCTGACTTTTGCTCATTCTATTACTTGACCATATTCTTTGTAATTTTTTTTGTAATGTGGCCAGTTCTGTTTCTTCCCTTGCACTATTATGATCAATACTGAGTAAGTGTAGCAGTAAGTTTCTCCCACAGAGAAAACGTATACACTTACCACAGCATGTTAAGGCAGCCAGACACTAATCTTTCTTTGGAATATACACTGAGCTCTTTACCTTTAAGTTTATCCCCAAACATAGGTTCTAAAATGGACTTGGGGATTTTCTTCTTGACTTTTGGTGCTGTTTTGTTAGCAGGACCCATTATTTCCAGAACCTTTTGGCGGATGGCCTCCTTTCTCTTTTCTTCTTTTTCTTGAAAGCTGAAGGGTTTTTGCATTGAAAGGAGCTGCTCCCTTCTCTTCTGTGTTTCCACTTGTCTACGGATTTCATTCTTTTCCATTATTTCCTGGTAGAGGGGCAAATAGACATGTGCAGGCACAGGTTGGGCCCTGAACTGTTTCTGGCACTCGGCTTCTTCTTGGCTTTGTCTTTTGTATGTGGCTGTCTCAAGTTCAAGCACTGTGCGTGATTTTAACAGCTGCGACTTTTTGCGAGCTTCTCGCAATGTCATTTTGAAGGGCTGAGGGATTGTGATAGACGAGATCAAAGTAGCTGAGGCACTCTTTGGTTTTGAAGAAGACTGTGGAGGTAAATTATGCTCATCTTCTGAGCTGTCTAAGGTGAGGTCAGTCAAAGAGTTGAACCTTCTTATGTTCCCAGTCCTAAGGATGAGGTACAAAAAGCACAAAGGTAAAGTGAAAGATTATATTTGAGAATATTTTACTCTCAATAAATGAAACAATTTTGTACATCTTTAGCAGACACTTGCATACTAAGGAAGACTTTCAAGCCTACTGTATTTTTTATTAGCTGTAATACCTAATAAAAGCACTCAGTCTCTAAGCTCTAAGTGAAGCATTGCATAGACTTTACCTTTGTCTCCCCAATACAACCTGCTAATCCTATGGGGGGAAAAAAGTACTGTGTTACATCTTACCTTAAAGCTTCACGGTACTTTGTTGATGACATCAGTCTTCCATTGTCCTGGAAAAAGTCTTCCAGTTCTTTGCCTTCCTTGGATGGTTTGTGGATGTTCTCCAGTTTTATCTGGTACATAAGACCTACTTTGAGCAAATCCTGTCTGTTTTTCCTTTTAAGGGTCTGAAGTGAGTCATAAAACTCCCTATCAGAACTTGAGGAAGCTACTGCATCTTCATCCGACTGAAGAAAATCCAACAGTTCACTTCTATCAGGTAAACTAACATTACCAACTTGTTCCATATCTGATTCAGAATCTGATTGTCCTTTAACTGGAAAGACCTGAGCCAATCAGAACAGCAAGACAAAGACATCAAACAGAGCAAAGAGTTTCAAAAGAAAACATTTATTTCAAACATATCATTTTCTCTACCAAATGGTTCAAACTTTGATCATGAACTTCCATTTTTCAACAAGCCAATCTGACTGGGTCTGTTCGTCCCTTTAACGCTGTAATTTCTGTTTTATGCACAACTACTTGCAAGTGAAAGCCTGAACCTAGTAACGTTATCTTTCAAATAAACATGCACGCAAGGACTGGAGTCCATACGGGTGAATGCTGTTTGGGACTAAGTGTAGTTTTAGATTATAGGTGCCCGTTTCTACTGGTTTTGGTTGTAACTGTTGGGTTTTCAGTTGTTACGAGACGCTTTCAGGGTTTTTTTCTTTTTTTTTGCTTTGTTTTAAGGAAAAGGTGTTTAAAATACTATCAATAACCACCTTCTTCTAAAAAAAGAAAAACTCTTACAGAAAAATGGTGATGACTATTCCGTCATCAATTATGAGGTTTTTGGTTGTTGTTGTTATTTATTTATTTATTACTATTGCTATTATTATTTGCACAGTACCATTGTAATTATTTGGACCGTAACAGCTATTCCTACAAAAGCGGGCTGTGACGGGAAGCCCTGCCGCCCATCACCACTCGCCAGTGGTGTCAACACACGTCCGTCCCGCCCAGTCAGATATTCCAACCCGTCTCCCTTCCAGCCCAGCGTGCAGGCAATGACGCCATCCCGGGGCGCCCACGGAAAGCCCAGCGGCATCCAAGCGCCCCTTTCTCTCCACGGAAACCGCCCGCGGGCACCGTCGGGTGAAGCTGCCTACCCGCCCAGTCTCCGCCCCCTCCGACAGCTCCGCTTCGGACCCGCCCGCGGCCCCCCGAGGCTCCGGCACCGTCATCCCCGTTCCGCTCCCGCTTCAGCGCCGCTCGCAGCGCTCGGCGACCACAACCACGCCGTTGCCCCTAGAACTCCAACCAATAGGCGCGCTCCTTTTTCCTTGCCTCTTTCCTAGCGACCAATGATCACGCGGTTCCTCCCTCTTCCCCGAATGTGCGCATCTCATTGGCCGGACTCCGTTGGGCGCTCTCCGTTGTCATGGTGTTGGTGATATTATTTCCGGTTCTGAGCTCCTGTTACCATATGTCACTTCCGAAATCATGGCGGCGGCGGCGTTGTTACCGTGCCGCGGCCTCGGGCCTCGTTGTGGGAAGACTGTGTGCCTCCATGCCGGGCTGGCTGGAGCTCTGCCGTGGCGGGGCTCCGTGAGGTCCAGCGGTTCGACAGCGGTGTACGATGTGGTGGTGTCAGGGGGTGGCATGGTCGGGACCGCAATGGCTGCCGCATTGGGTACGAGGCTGGTCGGGTGGCGTGTGTAGAACCCGTGGAGGGGCAGCGTCCTAATTTTAAATCCGCCAAGTCCCCGTTTTACCCTTGGTGATGGTAGAGGTTCAGCCCCACCTAGGAAATCAAGTGTCTTCCGGGGCCACGGTGATCACCGCTGTTCTGATACGTTATCCTCACACGTGCTGCACATACGGTGGCATTTCATTGATAGAGCTTAACGGTATGGCGTGAAACTCCATTTGCGGCACGCACACCGCCAGACTTAAGCACACACACGCTTGCCAACAACGATCTGACCTAGAGAGTGCTTCCTTTAAAACGCGTTACTGTAATGAAGTTTCAAGGTTATTGAGTACGAAAGACTGCCTGGGTTTCATTGTTCGAGGGCGCAGTAACTCTAACCTTCTTAGCACGTGGCCCATGTGTGGCTGCAATGGAGTATTTAGATAATGGAACTATCAAAGCTCACCCTGCCTAGTACCTAGTAGTGTCTTTTAAAAAAACTAAAAATTGAAATTAGGAGATACGGACTATACGGAGAAAGTTATATGAGAGAAACCAGGATATAGACTGATCTACAGAAAGGTTCTAGTTAGTGAGTGCCGGTATTAGGGACTGCAGAAGCTCTACATAGCTGTTATGAAACTGAAAGATTGGAGGGATCCAAATTCCCGAGTGTGCCAAGTTCTGCAACTGTATCCAACTGAACTTGGTAGCCTTATGCAGATATTTGCCTGCTTGTGTGTAGGGATAGAGAGAAATGAGTGCGCACGCAAACCCTGACTCTTAGTCACCACACACCTGGCAGCATCGCAAATCTTTTGTGAAATTTTGTAAAGGTTTGTCATGTGTTCAGGTTTGATTTTAAAAACAGTGACTTTCTAAAAAAATCGTTATAAAAATAATTGAATTTTTAAAAATATAGATCAGCTCTCATTTTTTCCCTTAAATTAATGAGTAAAAGAAGCCTCAAGGATTTCATCATGATTCTGTTCTGTGAATATGCAAACAGTAGTTTATGGAGGTGGGGGATAACCCAATCAGTGCTGTTATGTAGTGCTATAAATGAAGTGCACACTGCCTGTCTCATTCTCTGTTTGAAGGATGTGCTGCTTTCCGAGCACAACTATAGAGAAGGTTAGTGAACAGAGAATTTTGAGATAGAGAATAGATCTGAAAAAGGGAAGAGCAGTCTGGTTATAATTGCAGGAGATTTTTAAAGTTTTGAAAATTGAAAATTAATAGGAAAACAAATTCAGAATAATTGCTTAATATGTGCCTCTCCACTTCTTAATGAAACCTGCATATGTGCATACAGGTTGAGGTTCTATCAAACAATAATGTACTTCAACAGAAGAATGATAATTAAATTGAATCTTCCTCATTAGTGATTTAAACAATGAAAACTGAGGTCCTTAGAGAAAAGATTTAGATCTTTTAAATCAATGAGGTTACTGAGCTCTTATGATCACAGAAGTTCTCTAATTACTTTCAGATGTGCATGATTACAGAGCCCTATACAACTTTTATACTCAATGCATGATGTCCTAAGAAACTGCACAGTGATGGTTGGGGATGGGGTTTATGTGTGTCCCCACATTTCCTCCACCATAAAAACCTCCACACATTCATGTGGATGCCTGCCTACTTGTAGCCCATCAGACTTTGGGAGCATAGGAATGTGAATTCTACTGGATCAGACCATTTTTCCATCAGTGACTGGACTCCAAGATTTCAGGCAAGATGCTTTCCTAGCAGCTCTACCTGGAGGTCCCTAGTATTCCTTGGTGATCTCCTATCCAAGTACTAACCAGGTCTAACCCTGTTTAGCTTCCAGAAGTAGTTGAGATTGACTGTGTTCAGGCTGGTACAGTGGTGCCTTTCTGCTCAATGCAGGAAGGGTAGGGATGAAGGAAGTCTAACCAGTCCTCTGTCCTCTCTGTGCCTTCAGTTTCAGTCATACAAACATAGGGACTAGAGCAGTAATGAGGAACAGATTCCAACATCATCTTCATCTCAGGTTTTCTAGGTTTAGTATGGATTTTTTTTCATTTGGAAAGAATTTTTTTTTAAATTCCTCTACCAAATCTTAATAACTGGCACTCAAAATCTTTTAAGCAATGCTGAAAGCAGTGGTCCATAGATCAGCGATGGTCCATGAGCCATTGTCTGCTGATCCCTGGTGAATTTTCAGAAAAGAAAGAAAGAATTATAGCCAATGATCTTTGGCCCATTAGGGGAAAAATTGCTGGTCCCTCATACCAGATACCTTGAGATGCATGCTTTAAGCTAAAATATGCTGGCATTGTTGGTTTCACCCTCAATTAAAATGGTTCAAAGAACTTCTGCAACTGAGTTCAGTCCTTGAGCTGAAAGCACCTCTCCATTCTTGGAGTAGAGTGCTAAGCAATTCAACATTTTTAGAGGAAAACACAAAAATGAGGCTGTGTGCTTGTGAATTCTAGATGCAAGAAGTTAGAAATTCTTAGTTTACCTTTTAAAAAACAGATAAACATTAAATTTTTTTCCAGGGCATGATGTTCATCTTTGTGATAAGAAAATTTTGCTCCTTGAAGCTCGTCCAAGGAAGGTATCTGATCAGTTGCCAGAGCGTTACAGTAACAGAGTCAGTGCTATTACACCTGGCTCTGCCACATTTCTCAGTAGTAAGTACAATATCCATTAGTTAGCTGTAGACCTACTATGAATTGACAGAGGGTGTGTGAGGTTTGATCTTCTAATATAAAATACGATCCTACATAGCCTTGTATCCAATATAGTAGGGATGGGAACCATTTGGTGCTCCATATGTTGGAAGATACATGGAGAATGATCTTTGGTCATTATCCAGACCCGCTGCCCACTAAAAAACAGAATGCAACTGTCTGTCAGTGGAGGAGATTAATTTTCGGATTTAGAAACTTTGAAGGTTTATCAGTACAAGTTTGGTCTTTGCCCTTTATGTAGAGACTTCAGAGTCATGACCATCTTTTGTGTGTCCCAGTCGACCTCTAAAGTTGGTGAGGGCATCCCAGTACATGGACTGGCGATTTCCTAGTCAGCTGTCTGTTCTCTCCGGATTATGTCTTTGCTTCTGCTCCTGATTGTTTGATGGTCTCTGTGTGTTATGGGATGAGGAGGATTTTTTGGGGAACCGTTGATATTGGGTAGATAGCATGATTGCTTTGTTCAGGTTCCATGGTACCTCCCATTCTGCTGGTAAATGTTAGGTACTGTACTTCTAAAAGCATTTAACCTACCCTCAAGCTGTGAAAGAATAGCACAACTTATAAAGCCTGAGGAGGCCATAAACAGAGCTTTAAAAAGATTCTCTTGAAATAACATCTACTTGTTACTGAAAATCAGGAAGAGACAAAACCAATCAAATCTTGTGGCAGGAAGTTCCAGAAGCTGACAGATTTTCAGAAAGTTATAGATACACCACTTTGGAATTCACTGGGTTTTGTTTTCACAACACAGATAACTCAGGTCTGCCTGCATCAGGAATTGGCAACTTGTAAGCCATATGTGTCCCCCATCTGTTTTTGTGGCCACCAATTCCCTGTCCTATTTGAATTCCTTTCCTCTAACTAAAGAGGCATCATACTCTATGGACTATTAGAGGAGTGCAGTTCACCTTTAAAAAAATGGCTTTGGGGAAAATGAGACTTTAACTTTCAGTGGGAGGGAGTGGTGTGTCCCTTAATGGATCCAGAGTGTGATTATGGGCCCTTAGACCAACCAGAATTTCCCAGTTTGGGCTACATCCAGATGCTGCTTTTGTTTCATACAACCTTTTACCACTCCCAAACCAAGCATACACAAAGAAATAAAAATTGAGACTGAGTCAAGCTACAACCGAACCACATTGACTGGGAGAGTTTCAAGGAGCCAGATGGAACTTGGAAATTTGATTTTATACCTAGAGTTGAGAGTTCTTTATTAATCTGGAATGTCCGAGTTATTTCTTTGAGTACTGGGATCCTTTTCTTTCTTTTTTAGGCTTTGGTGCTTGGGAAGATATTTGCAGTATGAGAATCAAACCCTTCCGGCGGATGCAGGTGCCTGATAATATTTTAAAAATGTAGTGTATCACACATAGGACATCCCTTCATTTCCTAAGATATTTTTCTTATGGTCTGTTTCCTCCTTAGAGAGGTTTATGGGTCGTTCAGATATGATGTCCTACATTTTCCTTCTCTGTTTCTAGGATCTTGTAGAAAGGTGTATATATCTGTAGGGAGATGAGCAAGCTGTGTTCTCAACAAATATATTGATATTTTCCTTTGGGTTTCCTCTTTGTTCAGACATCAGAAATATTGGAAGAAGGATGATGTATTTACAGAGCCTTTGTTGCTGCTTTTGTATTACATCTTAAACTGCTTAATTTTAACTAGATGCATTGAATATATGAAGAAACAGCCTTCAGTATGTATGGCATAGCCCTACTGTTTGTTTGGTCTCCTGTCAAAATTTTACAAACTGCTTGTGTTATGTAGGTTGCTGCTGTACTGTCAATTGGGGGAAGAGGTTGCTCAGTTTTGTATTTCCTTGTTTTTTAGCATTCATATAAATGTGTATTTTGCTTCTGCATTTGCTAGGAGTGGGCAAGTACCAGAGGTCTGAAGTGTACACAGTCTCTCCCTGGACCTCAGAGGGTTGCATGTAGGAACTCTGGGTCTGCTTTTAAGGTGTGAGAGGTCTTAACATCTGCAGGCGGGTTGTTATTAATTTTGCTAACTTGCAGGGGGAAGGCAAATTGCTTTTTCCATCCATTAATATTGAAACACCCTTAAGTACGAAGACTCTTACAAGCACCATGTGTACATAGAAGTGTCCTCTAGTGTGGCTTACTCCCAAGTAAGCAACACTAGATAGATTGCAGACAGCTTGTATTATTCCTGAGAGGGCTGAGCAATAATAGCTGTCTTAATATTTTTCAGCACTTGATCATTTTATACACTTCTGATTGATAATTCCTGAGGAGGCTCAACTATATAGGAGTCATGGTGGTCTGACAGATCATTTGCTCAGCTCCCTGCCTAGTCTGAGAAGGAGCTTGAGCTCCCTGTCTCCCCGCTGCAGGATTCATGGCTGAGCATATTCATGTGAACACACACACACACACACACACACACACACTCACACACACACGCATTTTTAAAATTGACTCTAGATCTTTAGAGGCTGGAGCTGACAAGTTTTCTGTATTATTGCTGGGTTTTTTAGCCAGGTTTTTTTTTAGTTTCCTTAAAGACTAAAACAGAGAATGGGACAAAATTGTCCCCATGGCTTCTAGAGGGTATGAGGGGACTTCTTAGTTTATTTTTATAAATGAAGGTGTACTGTGGGCTGCATGCCTTGAGGGC
This sequence comes from Cyclura pinguis, assembly GCA_030412105.1. Lineage (NCBI taxonomy): Eukaryota > Metazoa > Chordata > Lepidosauria > Squamata > Iguanidae > Cyclura > Cyclura pinguis. Next base: position 346,431,827 of record CM059599.1, read on the forward strand.
ACATTTTGATGTCCCTTCTTGTAAATACTAAATTTTGTAAGGGAGATGCCTGATAGGAGGCCCTGTCTTAACGTCTTTATTTTCTTTACTGTAGTTAGCCATGTTTCATTTTCTTTTTTTACAGGTGTGGGATGCTTGTTCTGAAGCCATGATCATCTTTGATAAAGATAACATGGAAGACATGGGTTACATAGTAGAAAATAATGTTATTCTGTCTGCTCTAACTAAACAGTTGGATGCAATATCAGGTACTGGCTACTTTAAGTTGGAATTAACAGTATATTTTTTGAAGTTTGAGGCTCCTGAATATAGATGAGTGTTCTCTCTCTCTCTCCCTCCCCCTCCCCCTCTCCCCATATTGAGAAACTGAGAGACACTTAACTGGTGTGTGTAGAAATTCAATAAATTAGTCAACTGTTCTGTTTGGACTTTTTTTTTTTTACTTCTTTGCTTCTTCTCTGCTTATTGCTTAGTGACACTGATACGTTGTGTCCCCATCAGACCGAGTGGAAGTTCTCTACAGGAGCAGAGCAGTTGGGTACACCTGGCCCGTTCATTATCAAACCTCTGACTCAAGCCCTTGGGTTCAGATTGATTTAGCAGATGGACGCAGACTTCAGACCAAACTGCTGGTAACTAAGCCTTCGTTTTCTGTTTAATCAGGCACCCTCCCTTGCCAAGTCCTTCCACTGGATTTGGTTCTTAGTGTCATGTGGTGCTACATTACCAGCATGAAAGGGCTTAGAGGTGAGTTGAAACAGAATGCTTTTTTAAAAAAAATATTGGTTATGTGGTGTGTTTACTTTTTGATCAGTATTATCCTAAATATGTTTTAATATGTAGTAATTTTTTCATATGTGTAAATGCAGAGGGAAAATGTGGTTGCTGTGGGCAAAATCCAGTATTGCATCTGGCTTTTCACTTGTGCAGTGAGTCTTTCCGTCCCAATCCGTTTGCTGTGCTCTTTCATGCGTGCCCCAAATCATCTTCAAAGCCAGATCCCCCTCCCTTTGGAGCAAATTTGAGGATTACACAGGACACTGCCAGGCTGACATCTGTTCTGTTGGCATCCAAGCACTATTGGGTGTCATCCTCTTTCTGATTAATTGCTGATTTGGGATCATGAGATCTGGCAGAATGGGGTTTTGTTAAAGCTTTTAACAGTGTTTCTTTCAATGTGTTTTCACAGATTGGTGCAGATGGGCAAAATTCTATGGTCAGGAGGGCAGCTGGTATTAAGAATATTCAGTATCAGTATGACCAGTCAGCTGTAGTTGCTACTCTTCACTTGTCAGAGGTCGGATTCTAGTTATTTCATGTCTATCTTGTAAATATGCAAACTAATGATGAGCAGCTAATAATTTTCATCTCTTTTTTTCCTCCCAGACAACAGACAACAATGTGGCATGGCAGAGATTCCTTCCATCTGGACCAATTGCTCTCCTCCCGGTAGAGTAACATGAAACTTACCCACTATCTAATCTTTGTCTTCCGCTCTCTCCTGTCCATGTTAGTAGTTCAGGGTCAAAACATGTTACACTGATGAGTTTGTTATCCTTTTGCTACCTTTTTTCCAGTTATAAATACATTACAAAAGTTGGGATGGAAAGGGGGCTGAGAGCTCTGTAGAGCTGAACTTAATAGGTGGATGCTGTGTTCTTGTTTTTTGGTTCCTGAGTCAGCTTTCTGACACTATCAGCTCTTTGGTGTGGTCCACGTCACATGAACATGCAATTCAGCTTCAGAGTATGGATGAGGAAAGTTTTGTGGACTCTATAAACTCTGCTTTTGTAAGTATTTTCCTCTCATTTTAGAGTGAGCAACTTTATGTATTTTAAAGGATATCTGAGAAACAGTGATACTAGGCGGAACAGTTAAATTTCTGAATGATAAAACATGTTGTGTATTGGATAATTCCTATAAATATGTAATATATTTTTCTTTATTTTGTATTACTTTCACTAGCAATAAACAATAATGATAAACTACATAAGAAACATAAAAGAGAAATTTACAGTATTGCAATATAATAATATAAATATCCTGGTGTGAATCACATATATAAATATATAATGAGAGATAAAAAGAAAAGAACTCTGGGTTGTTGAGTTAATAGATGAGAATAAAGAATAACTTGCAAGGAAAGAAGGAGAAAAAAACAAAAGAAAAACAAACAAACAGAGAAACAAAAATGTTCTTCCTAATTTCATGTTGTGGATTCCTATGTTCCTATATCCTGCAGAGATTTATGCCTTTTCTCAATATTTATTCCTCTGTTCTGCTGATTCCAGAGTCTTAATCCTGTTTTGTACCTGAGAAAAACAGAAGAAAAAAAGGAACAGCAATATCCACATTCTGTGGATTGCCCACATTTAATGATCTGTAAACATCTATAGATGTGTATGGGTGATATATGCCTACCTGTTTGCCCTCTAAGTTTAACATCTATGCCCAGGTCCTGCTCTACTTGTGTAATATATTAATATGTGTTGGTAGAAAGAATATATCCTTACACCTTCTCTGGTATACCTCAGTCTTTTAGTCTTGCAAAGGTATCCTAAGATGAAGTTATCTTTAAATAAGAGATTTTCCAAATATTTAACTTTCCTTTTAATGTATGTCTCAGTGTTTCTGTTCAGCTAAAATCTTTTGGCACATTGCTACATTTGGTTATGTACATTGTAAAAGGGGACAATGAGAAGAATAATTCAATCTTAAACTTCCTTATCAAAAAACCATATTTCTGGCAAATGAAGTTGGAATGCAAATGCCAGATCAGTTTTCTTGTTGATAATCTGAAATCCAGTTTTTATTATCAGAAACTATGGTACTTCAACTGTATTTCACTGTATATGGTACTGATCTATCAATTTTCATTTTTGATCTTGAAATCTGTATGCAGGCAGTGGCCATCTTGCATTATGCTGTCAGTGTGGCACTGCTTAAGACTATAGACAACCACAGTTCCCTTCCCACATTGCTTGATGTACCGCGAGGGATCTCACTGTGATTTCTCATGCCAGTGTCTCCCTTTTGGATGGGTTAGAATGACAGTGTAACACAAGTCAAAGTTGACACAAAAAGTATACCTTGCTTATTTTGCCACTGGGTTTCCTGCATGCAACAGATACCAGTGAGCTGCAAAACCTGAGGTTTTTCTATTTGTGGGCCTTGTTGTAGATTTCTTGTGAGAGTATTACTGTGAGTAGCTTGCAAGGTATGCTGAGAGGTTTGAGAGCAGTACACTAAAAAGACACTATTTTCTAAGCAGTCCTCCTACAAATAGTTTTCAGTTGGGAATTGCTATTTTTTCCCTTTCTACCTGATGCTTCTAAGCAATTGGATTTTCAGTTTGAAGTTGCATATTTTTGCAGTCTTTCCTGGGCATTTGATGGTATCATGTAAATAAATCTCTGTCCTTCTTCAGTGGAGCAACGCAAATCACTCGGATTTTATTGATACTGCTGGATCCATGTTCCGTTCTGCTATTTCCCTCTTGATGCCATCAGGGACTGCAGCCCGTCAGCTGCCCCCAAGTGTTGCAAAGGTGGATCCCAAGAGCCGAGCTGTATTCCCTCTGGGATTGGGGCACGCAACTGAATACGTCCAACACCGTGTGGCCCTTGTTGGGTAATTTCACACTGAGGAACTTTAGCGCTCTGATAAATCCTTGGGAGGATGGGATGATAAGATATTGAAGGGGGCAGGAGCCATCCTGAGCTGTGGAAGTTACCTGTTGCTAGTTGTCACAGAGATGGAATTTCTTGACGGTATCAGATGAGTTTCTATTAATTGAGGAGGAGAGACTGGTAAATGGTGCCTGAGGGAGGCATTGTATTGGATCCAGGTACCTTCCTTGAACAGAAAAGCTTTTCTACTTGGATAAAGTAATTCTGCCAGAATTTTGTAATTTCCATGTCTTTCCATAGTCCACTGTGCCCCATCCTGTGCTGTCCCAGAAGCCTAGTGACATTCAGAAGTGATTTCTACAGAACATATATAGATAGTCCAAGCAGAGTTCTGCACACGTTTTGCATCCAACCCATGGTGTTAGGGATATAGGTTAAGAGTATGAAGCTAATGATGAAGGTGAAAAGTATAAAGCATGGGAATAGAGAGCAAGGATAAAATACGGGGTGTTCATTGGCTATAGTTATATTGAGTGAGAAAACCCACATAATGCCAACATGCACATGTTTGTGTCAGGTGAAAGCTGCAACTATTTTCTTTTAGGGATGCCGCTCACAGGGTACATCCCCTAGCAGGCCAGGGTGTAAATATGGGCTTTGGTGACATTGCGTGTTTGACATATCATCTCAGTACTGCAGCGTTCAATGGGCAAGATCTGGGTAAGGATTTAAAATTATGAAGCAAAACATAGCTATATGAAATGTCTGTGCTGGGGCTCTTTTTATTAATTATCCAGTTTCTTACTACTGTATAGGATTTGTTTGAATTGATACTGTCTAATTTGAGTTGAGATTACCAACTTTTGCTAACTTTGCCCTGCTGCTGTCTATGTAGGAATATCTTCCTTTAGAAAAAAGTAATCAAAATAATTGAATAACATTATAGATACCATTGGTGTTGTTTTAAATGAGGACTCATTTGAGATCTGTTAGATCAGGAAAAGTATAGTGCTGGGACCATTGTTGGTACAGTGCTGAGACCCTCCAGACTGAGCTTTTGCTCTCTGAAAAGGGTGAATTGCCACTTCTGGAAGCCTCCAGGAATGGCAAATCACCTTTTAAATGCCTTGTGTGTATGTATGTGCTTTCAAGTTTCCTGCTGACCTATGGCAACCCCATGAATTTAATAGTTTTCTTAAGCAAGAAATACTAAGAAGTAGTTTTGTAAAAGCTTGTTTTGTTTATTGGCAGTTTCTGCAGCAGTTGCTCATTCCAGCATTAGGAGCCTAGAGTGTTCCAACTGAATATTCATTACCTTGTGCTTACTGTGATTTTCATAGTAGAGCATGTTCCTCCCCCTCCCCATCCACCATGCACGTTGACTATCCTGTTTGTTTTTTTCATAGATAAATGTTATATTGTTCAATGTAGGACAAAAAGGTAGTTTTATGATGGCAAGATTCTGCTTTTCCTTGCATGAAAATCTTAACATGCCCTGTTAGCTCTGCTGGTGCTAATTTTATAGGCTGAATCCAGCCCACAGACCTGACTTCTAACATTCTTGAGTTAAGTCAGTTGTCACTTACTTATCTTTGGGATAATTTCTGTTTTAGGCTCTTTAAAGCATTTGCTAGAGTATGAGAAAGAAAGACAGAGGTACAATTTATCTCTCATGGCTGCAATCGACCTGCTAAAAAGGCTGTACTCTACAAGTATCGCTCCTTTTGTGCTCCTAAGGACATGGGGATTACAAGCAACTAATGCTATACCTCCTGTTAAAGTAAGATCTCTTTTTAAAAATTTCCATTGATACAATGACTTATTTAATTAAACAATACTGGGGCGGATGTCTGCTGTAAGAAACAGTTATCAATGTTTTTTAGTTTGGTGGCTGGAGTTACTGAGAGAGGTGTGGCACTGCAGTTTGAAGCTGGACACTCCTTACCTAGACTGCTCAAAAGCTGAAGAAAATGGCTATTGCTGCATTAAAATACTACATTTTATGTTAGCAGGGCTTGGATTTTTGATCAAATTATGTACTTTAGGGTAGAAGTATCAGCATACACATGCAGGAATAATACCTAAATATTTTTCTGAGAGGGTTCCCCTCACATGTACTTTTTCTAAAACAAATGTGTGCTTTTTGAGAGCCATTTGTGTTTGTGGAATATTCTCAAATTACCTTCTTGGGGTAAAAAAAATGCTTTGCCTCATCTTGTTGACACTGCACAATCTGCTGTTCTATTATATGGACATACTTCAGACATTTCAGATGCTAGCATGGATGTGTGTTGGGATTTCAGAGAGGAAGACTGCACCTAAAGGGTTTTTCTGGATGCCTCTTGAAAGCCTGAGTGCCATGGCTATTTGCTGGTAAAAGTGGCCAGAACTTGCCAGGGTTTCTAAGCCTACTTATTCACCCAATATACTTCAAAAATGGACTGACAACCATAACAGCTCTGGAGGTAGTTTCTCCCATTGCTGTTGATGGGAAGAAAAATTAAAAACAGTGACAAAAGGAGAGTGGGGGCATCTTCTCTTGACTATATGACCAGAAGCATCCTGAGGAAGGAAAATGAGAAGGGCAAGCTGCTGACAGCTAAAGTGCTTTGCTTTGCAAGTGCTCAAGCTGTCCAAACAAAACCCAGATGAAACAGGGATTTTTACAGGTGCTGTGGGAGAGGCTTACAAACATGTCAGGGAAACTTAATGATAGATCTTGATCAAGAACAGAATTAATGTGTGTGTTTTTCCTTTTCCATTTTTTTTAGGAGCAGATCATGGCATTTGCCAGTAAGTGATAAACTTCTGAATCAAGAAGCTGGTGGTTTCTGTATATTCTCCCATTATAAGACTTTTTACATTTGACTGAACTTGTATAAAGTGGAAAAAACAAAACAAGAAGCACAAGAATCTTATCTCTGCTTATTCTGACTGAAGCCCTTCTTACTTTTAGTGAGACTGGCAGCTGGTTTTCTCCTACAGTGCCAAAGATAGCCTGGTCCTGCTCAGTATTGGATGTTAGGAGCTCTATAGGCTGGCCACGAAAAAAGAATGAACTGACCATGTGGCTATAATAAACACTATGTTAAAGATAGAAAATCCAGAATAAAATGTAAGTGGAAATAGAGTAATGCAGTGGGACTATATCTTCTCCTGGTAATCCTTATTTCACTGATAACATAGTTCTGCCAGCAGAAGGGCTTAATAAATCCCACACAAATATTCTGTGAAGTCTTATACAGAATACTGTATTTGCCAGCATGTAAGACACATCCCATTTTCAAACAGTATTTTTTTGGGGAAAAAAAAGTGAGCCATATATGCCAGTAAATACAGTACACACTGAGCTATGTGCTCATTCAAATATAACTTCCTTCTTCCCAATATATAATATTTTACAGCCTTCCCTTATATATGTGATGTCTAGTGGCTTCAGAATGAAGGACAAGAATCTTGCTTGTCCATTTCCTTTGAACAGTTATAAAGTAACTCTCTAAAAGATAGCAAAGACAGTATGAGGCTCAATTACAGATCTGAGTCCAAGAAAATTCTGTTAAAATATTATTTAATTACTAAAATAGACATTCAAAATTGTCTTATTTATGTACCATATTGCTGGGCCTGACAATATCTTAACTCCATTACAGCACCAAGTAACATGAACACAGCTAACGTATAAGGCTATTTATGTTACCTTCTTAAAATTAACTCATTTCAGAACAACATGTGAATGGAATGACATTCTGAATTTATCAGGATACAACTTGCCTCACAGTGCTACATATGTGGACATTTATTTAAGAGGAGGGGCTCAGTCTGCGTACAGTTTAGCTCAGTTTTATTTAACAAATTTAAGCTAAACCCAAATAAATGTCCTTTTAAGCTACTGTATGAGCAATAAGTACCTACTTTAGGCTAATGAAATGCCTAATATTTCCTTTCACTTTTGATTTTTAAGGGAAAATATTAAATGAAATGATTAAAAGTGTTTTTTCATTAACTCCTCCTCCACCAATCTTATAAATAAGACTCTTTTCAAGAAGGCCATTCTGTGCAGAGCATTAAACTTGTGTATAATCTCCTTGCACTGGAAAAAGTCTGGGCACTTAAAGAAACAAGATATTTCCACAAGCTGTTGGGTTCATCAGAGGGAAAAAAAACTGTTGATTTTGCCTTGTTGTTCAAATTTGTTTGAATAACAAATACAGAAGTGGTCTCTTAATTAGCAACAGACGTTACTCAAATATTAAAGTACATGCTACATAAAGTGATAAAAGCCCTGAATTTGCCAAACTTAGATTAACTTTGGTACAGTGCTCAAAAACTGAAATGCGTGCCTGAGTTTACAAATGAAGTTATGCTGTGTTTTAACAAAATAATGTTGCTTTGGGAGCAAATAATGTACTTCTGGTTTGCCATCCTCGTTACCACCACAATAGACTGGAAAACAGAAGCAAGACAAAGAGCTCTGTCTTGCACATTCTGGTGTACAAAAATGAGTCCTGAATCATTGTAACACCATCCTCTAAAAACAGAGGGGGACGGTATAAATTTAAGATGTGAACCATAATCAGATGTTTTGAACACACAGTGAAATAGGCAGAGTAATGTCTTATTTAAGGCATCAAACAAAGGTGCGCTTAAATGGCAGTAAGGCCTACTGAACTCTAAACCTATTTAAGGTTAAACCAATACAGGACTGCACTGTATTATGTAGACAATACTAATATAACATTTAATGTTCACTAAGAGCCCTTAGACAAAAATGTTGACTAGTATTGGTTATCTCTATGTCTTTAACATTTTTGTGCAAAAGCTTCTTGGCAGATTCTAATGCCATACAGGTGTATCTGAATAGTACCAAAATGGAACATATAGTTATTGCATAATGACATCAAACATCTTACCTTTGTGCAGCTTGAAGAGATGTCCTGCTAAAAGAGATTGTTAAGGATTTTTATAGGAAGCAGTGCACCAAACTGAGCACTTCTAACTCCATGCTAGAGTCCAGTGAACTGCACCATCCTTCAAGTTAAATGTGGACTTTCAGGGGAGGTAATAATGGAAACAAATCAGAGTGTCTTCAGACTCATCTGGTTGCTTATAACAGGGTGTCTAGACATATTATGCTAAAGAATCCAGTAAAACTGGATAAAGGAGTAAGTGATTTGTGGCTTAATCCTTAAGAGATTTTTTGTCAAAGGTAGGCTTTACCTTATGGAAATGTAAGGGAGACACATAAAACAATTCTTTACAGAATCCTGAAGGTTTTCTTTCTATTGTCACTTGAACTAGTTGACAAGTAATCTCCACTGACTATCCTTCCTATAGCTCAGCAGTCCCATATCACTTTTGTTCCATGTTGAGAACCAGCTAAACCTAAAAGCTTACCTTCTGACTGTCAGACAGATTATGGGTAAAATAAATAGCACACTTCAATTATGTTCTTTAAGAACAACTCACTCAGCTAAGCATCTGTCTAGATTTGCACCATCAAAAGTTTCATGCACAAGAAATCCTGTAAAAAAAAGTATAAAGCAAGACCAGTATTGGGATGTATTGCACAGCTTGGAAACATTAACTTTTGTGGACTGCAACTCCCAATGCTTTAGGCTGAGCACCTTATATCTATATGATGTCCAATACTTCAGAATTTAGACTTTTTTGGACTAATATCCCATGGGCCCAACCAGTGACCATGATGGCTGGGAGATCTGGGAGGTGTAGTCTTCAAATCACTTCTCTAAGCTCTGATGTATCAGTAGCAAATATTTGTCAGTGACTTGACCAAAGAGATGCTTAAGCTCCTACAAGTTTCAAGGCCCCATGGCATCACACATAATCTTAAAAAGTCCTTGTTTCATTGCAGCTTAGAACTAAACAAAACCACTTTTAAAGGGTTCAGATTCCTCTACTTTGGTCTGTATTTGCCTGGAAGTTCAGAACTACCCATTTTTGTTTCAAAAAACCCAAACATCCGACAGGGTGAGGCCTTCTTAATGGGGGAGTCCTAGGGACTGAAGAAGGTGAAAGGTAGCACCCAAAGTCCAGCTTGTTTCTATGTTGTTCACTTTCTTTGCCAGCTGTAAAAAAAGAAAGGGCAGACAATGTAAATCCAAACAGATATAACAGAAAACCTTCCAGTCATACTTGTGAAACAGCAGCTGAAATTTTTCTGCCCATTCTTTGTAGAAGCAAGTAAAGTAAGACAGTGTTACAAACTGGAACTCAAATAGAGACGCCTCCTCACCAGACACATTGTAGTGTATTTTTTTGGTATTCAAGCCAACTAGCTGGTAAAGATTCACAGTGACCACAACTGATTGTAACGGTTGAGATCTTAGAAAAGAAAGAAGCTGACGTAACAGAATTTAATTTTTTCCTATATTGGACTTGAAGAAAAGGAAAAAAGAATACCCTCAATCTGTTTGTTTATCTTTAATAGGTCAATAGAAGTCCGATGAGTTTTGCTAAAATGAAGACACCCCCACTCCATGTTGTAATATGTGGAATGAAATACTAATACAGACCACTAACAAGCAAAACGAGCTTATTTGAAAAAGGCTGCTTCTAACCATTTTTACTTGCCTGTAAAACTGTACTGTCTCCAAATCCAAAACCTTCTTTTAATAATGCTGTAATGTAACTGAGATCCATACACAGAAAAGGGCTGGCAGAGCTGTAGCTATCCAGATTGTCACACACTACAAAGAAAGTAAAATTCTTGTAACACCAGCTGGCAACTTACATTGTTTATGCAAGGCTCTGGAACAAACCTATGACAGCACTCCCAAATCTGGTGCCCTCCAGCTATGTTGGGCAATCCCACAGCTATGCCATCTGTGGAATTAGAGAGGTTCAATATGTAGGGGGCACTAGGTTGGGAAGGACTACTAATGTGTGCATGTGGAACACACTTTATTAAAATATATGATAAATGTAAGTGGTTGAAACATCATCTGTAGAGATGGAGCCTAGTTTCTTAGGTTCACAATGCTTGTAAATTGATTGTGCTGTTATGAAATCTTTCACTACAGCTGCTTTATTGGCAAGACAGTTGGTTAGCCTTATCCCTGATAAACAATGATACCATGATATTTCATGTTCAATCTCGCTATATAAAATGTATCACTGACAGACTAAAATCTGAAGACACAATCTGAATGATCATCTGAAAAAAAAACAACAAGGGGGCATGAACATGAATACACATAGGGCAAACTTTCACAGTGGTGCCAAATTAATGAGAGGTACCCTCCCCCAGTTCTCCTGGTAGATCACAAGCTGAACATGAGTCAGCAGTGTGATGCTGCAGCCAAGAAAGCCAATGCAATTCTTGGTTGCATCAATAGGAGTATGGTGTCTAGATCGAGAGAGGTAATGGTACCACTCCATTCTGCATTGGTTAGGCCTCATTTGGAATACTGCGTCCAGTTCTGGGCACCTCAATTCAAAAAGGATATTGATAAGCTCGAACGTGTCCAGAGGAGGGCAACCAAAATGGTGAAGGGTCTGGAAGCCATGCCCTATGAGGAACAGCTTAGGGAGCTGGGTATGTTTAGTCTGCAGAAGAGAAAGTTAAGAGGGGACATGATAGCCATGTTTAAATATTTGAAGGGATGTCATGTCAAGGAGGGAGTGGGCCTGTTTTCTGCTGCTCCAGAGGACAAGGAGCAATGGATTCAAGCTGCAGGAAAGGAGATTCCTCAGGAAGAACTTCCTGACGGTCACAGCTGTCCAGCAGTGGAATATGCTGCCTCGGAGTATGGTAGAGTCTCCTTCTTTGGAGGCTTTTAAGCAGAGGCTGGATGGCCATCTGTTGGGAATGCTTTGATGTGTGTTCCTGCATGGCAGGGGGTTGGACTGGATAGCCCCTGTGGTCTCTTCCAACTCTATGATTCTATGAATGCATTTTACCTTCTTTGGCTTTTCTTTCAAAATCTCTCACTTTTAAAACTCCACCTTTTTCATATTCTGAAACAGAAAAAAAAAGGTCATTCTGTGACTGAAAAGAGATTGTGAAAAACTGAGGCAGCATATCTTTGAGGCCAGTGGAGACACCTACCATGCAGGTCTAGGTAAGCTAAGACACAAAAAAGCAACATGAAAAAAGGATAGGTTGTTTGAATTAAAGTTGCACGATGAAATGCTCAGGGTGCCTCAGATACATCCTTTTTTTTTCTTTCAGAATTTCTTTCCACAGGGAATGTATTCCCTTATAGAATTATCTATATGAAAGTGACAGAGAGAGACTATGTCAGAAAGGTTACATATAACGGTATTAACAAGTGCTGAGCCATGGAAGAGTACTGCCCAGCTTATTCATGACACTTGTGAAAAGTGATAATTTCCTACAGCTAGTTTATAAAGAAGCAACTTCTCAAAAGAGAAACCATGCCTTAATTCAAAGTTCAGGCAAAACTATGGATTTATTTCTAGACACACAGCAGGTGAACTACTACTTGGAGCTTTTTGGTCTGTTTTTATCTAGGTGGATATTTGTAGGGTGGAAATATGCCATATTTCCTGAGCAATTTGGTGCGATTATTTTGGTGCATATGCTGGTAATCCCTTATGTGGTAGGACAGCATTCCTAAATTCAGATTAGTTATTAGATCTCCTTGCATATCACATAAAAGGGATAATAGCTGGAATGCAATTGTTAGTCCCAGTGTGAACCCACTGAATCAATTAAATTTATATAAGCATTGACTAACCAGGTGCCTGTTGATTTTAAGCTGGGACAAACTACTGGATTTAGGCCAAAGATTTGCAGAATAGGGCAAATGTAAGGATGTATATAATACAGAATCCATTAGACAGAGCCTGGCATACTACTTCTTTTACAACTTAATTTGCCCTGCTTCACCATTTGCTAATGGCTAGCTAAAGTGGGAAAGAGAACTAAACAAGAAAGAAAAGTACAAGAAACACTTTCCCTGGCAGCCTGCTGTGCACAGAAGGAGATAAGAAGGTAGCAGGAGAGAAAGAGATGGGGACAGCAGGGACATAGAAAAAGATAAGGTAACTCTCCACTGCTGGTTTCAGCACCATCCACCAGCAGCTCGCTCTTGCGTACATCTCAGATTCCTCCCAAGGGAACATGGTCTTTAAAAGAAAAAAAAAAGTTTATCACCCCAGTATTAATGGTTTGTTTTCCACTATGCAGCATCTGTTCAACCAATTGTGCTTAATTTTCTCTTCCCTATATGGACAAACAGCATCCTATTTCTGTAACACAGTGCACAAAGCCACTCATCTAATATGATTTATAATGAGCAAATGCAGATTATTATGGCTTATGTAGATGATATAAAAGGAATTTCATTCTTTGCATTATCCTTGACCCAGCAAGACTGTCTTTTGTCATCTAAGCAAAGTAGGTGAAGACAGTGCTTGCAACAGGGGCAAGATAGCCACTAGCTTTAATAGGGTGAGTATACTGTATTGATCAAATATTTGGTTTCCAAGAAAGGAAAATTAAAAACTTTTAGAAGTATATACTTTTATAGATATGTATATAAGTATATAGTGCAGGCATGGGAATGTCTGTGTGTTGTATTATTCATCCCTCTTATCGAATAGGTGTCCATGCAGCCTCGTAGCCAGTACCCACAGAAATAATAGATGCACTGTCTGAGGGTGGGAGCAGGGTTATCACATTCGTCCAGTGGAAACACATTTTACTTAGTACTGAAAGAAAGAGATACTGTATTTGCACAACAGGACTGGTTCTGTTCCTGAAGGCAGATATCACGACCAACTGATTGTGCATTATTCATAAAAAAATGAATAATTATCTCTTGTATATTTATTGCATGAGAAAAAGAAGTGTCTTGAATGGGTACAAACCCCCTTATAGAGATAATAACAAAGAAGTAATCAGTTTTATGGTGTATAGGGTAAAGGCTTTGAAAGTTAAATTCCAGCAAGTTAGTGGTATCACAGGTGAAGAAATCCTCTGATCTTAATAGAGGTGTACAGCTGACTCTTCATGAGACTGCATTTGTCCTGAAGAGAGAGGTACACAGTTTAGGAATTCAGAATTTGGCATTTGCCATGGACATGGAGGTGATGTTAGTGGGTAGGAGTGTTTTTTACCAGGTTTGAGTAGTTCACCAATTATGTCTTCCTTATCTGGAGAAAGTCAACCTTGTGTCTATAAAACATTTGGTTACATTTCAGTTTTATTACTTTAACGTGCCTTATGTTAAACTGCCTACGAAGAAAGCTTGAAAACTACAACTGTTCAGAATGGAATAGCCAGGTTGCCTGTAAGAGCTAGGCATTCAGATCATATTACAACTCTTCCGCACCAAGTATGCTGCCTGCCTGTTTGTTTCCAGACCCAATTTAAGGCAATGCAATTAGCATCTGGGACCAGACCAGATTATCTGAAGCACCATCTGTATGCATTTCAGCCTCCCCCAGAAAAGCCTCTGCTCCAAGGTTCACTGATAAATGTTTGGAGAGTAGGAAAGAGCCTTTTCTGTGGAAGTTCCATATCTCTGGAACACCCTGTGTTGCTCTGTTAGTCTTTAAGACAATTTTAAAAGGCTTAGCTTTAAATCCAGTGGCTAATCCCAACTATAGTACCTTCCAAGGAATCACTCGAACGTATATAAATGTCACTTACCATGTTTCCCTTGATATCAAAGGGGCTGCTCTACTTGGGCCTAGCAATCAGATTCAGGTCTTAGTTATTCCAGAATGCATTTGATTAATGTTAGTGCACTATGCTTTTAACCAAGGTTTCATTGGTTGCTACTGCCCATTTACTAACAATTCATGTATCCAGCATTCTTTTATAATAAGATTATTTATATTGATTAAAGTATGCTGTATTAACATTCTAAGAGATTTTCCACTGAAAAATGAACTTGAAATCAAACAGATAAATCCCTTCTTCCTGAAGATCTTACAGCTTAAGTAAGTTTTCAAATATTTGCTATTCACCTATCAAGTCAGTGTCCACAGCCCGATCGTAATAATAAGAAAAGGCGTAGAAAGAGTTTCTTCGAATTTCTTCTGGTTGGTGCAATTTGCCTTGTACAACCTTCAACACTTCAGAATAACATGGCTGAAATCCCGTTTCTCCTGCCAGAGTAAATACACATATGTAAGCTCGGCACAAGCTGTAAATCGCATTGCAAATACTGCAGAATACATGACAATGGAATTAAAAGAGAAACACAGATAAAACAAAAAGCATAAGAATGAAGTTTTAGAGGGCTCAACATTGGACACAGCATCCTTTGGCTCTAAGAACCTGGTAATCGGGTGAAATGTCTACATGTAATTATTACTTCAGTGGTCTGTACATTCCAATGAGTACAAATTTACTTTTAGGCTAACAATCTGTTTCCTGACTGACATTACTTCAGCTTGTGTCAATACTTCTCAAGCCAGAGCCCCTGCCAGGTCCTCTAGACCATATCCTTGGACCACAATTTCCCAAATATCAAGAAAGGATGAAGAGAGAGCTGCCAAAAATTTCCCTTGTTTGCATCAGTATTGGAAACAGTATCCTTCTAACTTGCCTTCTTTGTTGCCACCATACTGGTATTTTATTCCCCCAAAGTGCCACTCTGCTTCCAGCTGTTTTGGCAAGCAAGAACTTCGGAACCTCCGTCCATCTGCTGCAGAAGATAATGCAGAAGAGAAAACATAAAAAGAGAATGTGTTTTCTAACTTCGCCATAATTGCAAAAGCTGTGAATAACTGAATTCTATGTTCCACTGAGCAGTAAATTAAACTTCTATTTCTTTCTCCAATTAGGATGTTCAATTCTGAGTCAGCCTACATGAGAAATAGAAGAAATAGGTGCAGGATGGGAAATATTACTGGGTTTAACCCCCAAAAATGAAACTGAAAAAAGGATGGACAACAAAGACTGAAGACAGAGAGTCTAGGATGACTGAGGAAAATGTACCACATATAAACATTGGTGATGAAATGGAGAATTACTAATTGTATGCATAACTAACAGGGGGCCTAAAGTTCTCAGGGAGGGTCTAAATATTAATAATTTTGAAAAATAAGTCCTTGGTTAATCTAAATAATCAAAAGTTTCTAAAGCAAAGAACTTCATCCCCTGAAACTCAAATCTTTTCACATTCCAGAAAAACCGGAATCCAGGAACCTGTAACATTTAACAAAGCAAGCCTTTGCTCTTTATAGAATAGATTATAATCATAGTGCACATTTTCCATGTGTGGTTCAACAATGTAAACTAAGTAATCACAACACAAACTCAGTTCCACCCAAGGGTTTGGCTTTGACAAGCAACTACATGCCACACAGGGCAGCTTCCATTGTTTTTCAGTTTGGCTGCTCACAGAACTAATCTTCCAGGTGGACATTTCATAGCCTAGGTTCCATTTGAACTAGTTTGCATAACAAATGGAATACAAGTCACCTGCTTCAGTGACAGCAGAAACACCCTGTTGGAGGAAAAATGCCCTCTGGAAAAGGGAACAAAGGAAAGTTCAACTGAATGCATCAAAAGCTTGCCCCGGGATGGTTCCCAAGATACACATGAAAAGATCTTGGGACTGGAACTGAACAAGACAAATTCTGATGAAAGGCTTTTTCATATAAACTACATGAAACCAGGGTTCAGCGTGCACTGATTCTTTATTGATCTGCATTCCAGTTGGGGTTGGCCCTCCCATCTGGTAAAGTGAACTGGATACCTCAGACAACACATACTGGGGGAGAGACAGTGGTCAAAGAAGTCCCCTAGCTGTTCTATCTACTACCACATCCTACTCTCATCCTCCTGACTTGGCACCCTGGCAAAAGGAATGCGTGCTTTTTGTTGACCAGGGCTTTCTGTCTGGCTGAGACACATTCTCAAAATGTGTCATACATTTCTTCTAGGAAAGATGTTTGCTCAAGCATGGAAAGACAGCCAAAGGCCATTTACTGCAGCAAGCCCTATACATAACAGTTGTGTTCCTCACATGACACATGCTGTACTGCAGCACTTGACGCAGAGGGCAGCAATTATGCACTAAGCTGAACAGTGAGCACGTGGTGGTGAAGTACTGGAGGAAAGGGCTGTGTATGCCACACCTATTGCCCTCAGGTACTGTGGAGGATGCTGCCTTGTTGCCAGTGAATCAGATTCAACTGCCTATCCAGTTAGCTTCTGGGATGGGGGAAAGATACCTTTTTGACCTTTGCTTCAGATAATAAAATATTTTGTGCCTACTTTGATTCCAATACACTGATTTACAAGAAAGTTCTGCATGTGAAAGCAATTTAAATTACATTAGAAACAATGAATGCACATGAATTTGGATGTGAATCCAAATATGCACTACTGTGAAATGCAAGTTCAGAATGGGCTATCAGCTGCACTACAAGGTGTGGGCATGGCATTCCAAAGTACATAGGAAGCCTGATGGGTCTCCTCTCCAAGCTGGCCTCAAAGTTCCAACCCTTTGGCTCCTATCACTCAGCCTGCCCCCTTTCCCCTTGTAATCCCTCCCTGGATTGTGTACTTGGGCCTGAAGATGAACTCTATGTGGACCAGGGATATGTTGCTCTGTGGGTTTGCCATGGCAAGCATAACCAGACCCTCTATCTAATTGGAAGAACCAGACACAGGTGTAAAAAAAAACAAACTCTAAATAAGTAGAAGTTTATTAAGATACATTTGGATAACCCATTAACCACCAAACTATTTAGTCATTCACAGCTCCTCGAAATGCTACTCAGTTTTTCCCTCTGCCTGACTGTTCTGTCTCTGTTACAGCTCTTCCCTGTCTCTTTGCCATCTTGGGCCATCTTTTGCATATCTCTAGGACATGACTCCCCAGTCTGCCTTCTGTCAAAGACAGACCTCAGTTTGGAACACCTTCTCCCTGCCCCCCCCCATGCCTTCTGTCACAGTATTCCCTGAGCTGTGATTGGCTGGCTCTAACCAGGCTTGCCCAGCTCCTCCCTTTACAGGCAAGTACACCGCCAGCTACTGACTTCTTGTGAGCAGTAATTCTGGACAGAATCCAAATGAAAGGATCTGGAAATAAGCATCTGCAGCAAAGTTAATACAGTAATTTTCACTTCAAATAAAGCTGACCACATTGCTGTCTATTTAGCAGTAATACGCCAAACCAGTACAAACGCTAAGTCTGTACGGAGTAGAAAATTGATCATGTCTCCATGCTCAGCTGTAGATGCTTTGGTGTTTCTTACCTTCCTGGAACCTTAAAGTCAGATTTCCTTTCCATTTGTTTCCAAATCTTAATAAAGTATTTTATATATCAGGTTCAGGTCATTATGTTTTCTCTTCTAGCATTAAAAATATAGGCAAATGAACTTGATTGTTCAACTGGATTTAACAGACATCATTCAACCAAGATTAAACTCATCTGAAGTATTTTATATTTCAGCAGAAGCAAGCTAAGCATGTACTTAATTCTACCACTGCAATAAATAGGATTTCAAAGTGCTTAGTTCAGAATTGTGTCCACTGTTAATGTGCCATATCATTCATTAGCCAGAAAATGGATGAAATCTGAAATTAACTATTGGAAATTTTAAGCCATTTTGGCTCTAGTGTGATATTGGAATAAGATTCCATATTCATCAAAAGATGAAAAAGATTAGTAGGTACGACATTTACCTTCTGACAATGGTTAGCAGTTCTGTATTGATTATTTTGTCAATTATGTTACACCATATAAAAATATTCCAATATGCTTAAAAATAATGTGTTGGTAATATGCTTGCATATTTAAATGTCTTTATTAATTGCCAAAAAGGCAGGTGATAAATTCACTAATAATCTCATGATAACTGACAACACTAAAAGCAATTGCTGAAATATGTTTGCTTATGCATTGGTTGGGCTAAGTATTAGGCTGAAAAACAGCAAAAATGTTTTTTTTCCCAATAAAAGACTACTACCTGCCATTCCAAATTTCAGTACCCTAATAGAACAATATTTCTAAAACCTTGCCTAGTTACATAAATATTAAGACTTTGACTCTCTGACCTAATTAATATTGACTGAAGTCTGGGGGAAAAAACCCCTGTTTTTCAGCAACAGTTCAACAAAATTTTATGTACCCTTGACCTGCCTACCCCAGGTTGTTCCACAGCCTTCTCCTGGAATGCCCTGTACTCCCACTACCATGCATATTATTTGTTCGTACAATGGTGCTACAACTGAAATTGGAATAATATCCCCCTTTCCTAGAGAAACCACTGCCAATGAACATATATCCAGGCATGAGACACAAACCAATACTAGCTTAACATCTCACCACCACATATACTCAAATTATTTTGCTGAATGTACCTTCCATATCCAAGGCTCCCAATGTTGCCAGTCGAGCAGCTTTCAGCCCAAATCCCAAATAGCTGTAAAGGAAGACAGAGTATTTAACCATAAATTAGAAAAGCCAGTTTTATAAACACTGGCATGAACGATAATTCTGCTAAAATAGGTTCCTGTTTGCTCAGCCTTGCACAAAAAAATTCAGCACATGACTTTTTATCAGTAATCCACCAGCTACTCTGTTTATCATAGTATGAATAAAGGCACACATATTTATTATTCTGAAAGAGGCTTTCTGAATTAACTCTGACAACCAACAAAATTTGAACAGTACATATTATATTATACAGGTAATGGTTCTTCTGGTATGTTTTCAAAAAATTGTCTTCATCGTTATTTAGTATAGTACCTGCTCACTTACCTGTGTGTGTAGAGTTTAAAAGTGCTGTTGAACATTTGAAATGAGGTAAAGAAATCCACCGGGGTTTGTTCCAGGGTTTCCTAAAAATCAGTGTAATGATAAAGTACTGTTCAATTATTGCTATTTCACTACTGATTTTCAGATACATTTTGTCTCTGAAACATATTGATACAAGATCCAGTGTCACTAGACACTGCAGAAAAACAATTTTGACAACAGTTTCCATGCCCTAAACACCTGGCTCTGAGCAACTGTTCTTCAGGGATATGCACTGTTGCTAAGATGCCCCAGGGAGGCTGCCTGTGTCTCAGCAGCACAGGCAAAACACTTGACTATGAAGAAAGATCTCCTCAGAGCCAAACATTAGAAGCCTATTAAGAATTACAGGGAGATATACAGTGTCCATGGTTAGTGAGGGCATCGATTGTAGACAGTGGAATCAAAGGGAATTTAAGTACAGAAAGAGCTGATAGTGACAGTTACATTATGACAACTGCCATTCACAAAAACTGTTGTTGCTAGTAATATAAAGTCTTGTTTGCCAACTAACACAGACAGTGTGATAAGAAATGTTCTTCATTCAAATTTCTTGTGTCAGATTAAAACCTCTTGATAAACTGTGACTCAGCAGGCTCTAATTCTAATCTGCCTTTGAAATTTCTTTCCTCCACAAGAGCCACTTTAATGAAAGTGACATAGTGACCTGCAAGATTGAACTGTTCAATCACTTTTTAAAAAAATGCTACCATTTCTGTTTTCTTATTTGTGTTCACTTCCTAGAAATAATGCCCCATGCCAACAGTACTGGCAGAAGATAGCATATATCACACTGGAAGATGAGGAAATAAAAGAATTCTTGATCTTGTGGGTGACAATATAAGTTCCTTTAATGTTATTTTCAGGGTAGATATGGAGACAAAATTGTCATCTGGATTTGTTGTGAAGTCTGGTGTGTGCATTTGCTACTGAGTAGCTCTGTAAGTTTAAGTGGGGCAACTGTCTGTAAGCAATCATAGGCCTACCACCCAAGGTCTGTGAAAAGGAAGTGTAATTGTTCAAGATAAGCTGCAGCTCCTTGCTTGATAATGATTTCCTTATAATAAACATTACCAAATTTTTTCCCTGTGTGGTACAACTTCCTTAGCTTTCCAAAGATTAATTTCTCCAGTTTTCAGTGCTGAAAGGTTGCTGAAATGTGTGTTCAGTTTACATGTGTATAATGCAGAAGTATGCTAACTAGCACACTTTTTAATAAAAGTACAATAGTACTTGGAATATTCCATATGCTCTACTTCAGACATTTAAAAGGTTACCAACTAGAGTCAGGCTAGTCTAAATGATTACATTTGCTCTTCTTAAAGGCCAGAACTTACAACCTCTGTGAAATAATCTTTCTTCTAAAACTGTTGCATGCACTTGGATGTCTTCACATGAATCAAATAATTTTAATAAAGAGAACCATTTCCCACTCAACGTAGAACACTTCATAGTCCTTCTAGTAGTAGCCAGAAAGTGATACTTTTAATGATGTTTTTGAGCTGTGAAGTCCCAAAATGTACTTGATGCATTGTCTTCCCCTTTCTAAGTCATCAAGAATCTAAACTGTTGTTAGAGTAAAATAGCTTGAGAACCAGTGATATCTAATATATACCACATCACATGCCTTCTAATATTTGACTATTTAAAATGTAAAAGAAGGCTATGAACCCAATGGATATTTTTTAAGCAGTCCAGATTTAGAGGAAGGACAACAAAAAATAACTGTGATACCTGCAACAGACTATTCAGCATTATGGCAACCCAAACAGATTGTACTGTAGCACAGAGGGGAACCATGCAGCTTTCTGGTTG
This sequence comes from Cyclura pinguis, assembly GCA_030412105.1. NCBI lineage: Eukaryota > Metazoa > Chordata > Lepidosauria > Squamata > Iguanidae > Cyclura > Cyclura pinguis. Next base: position 346,453,020 of record CM059599.1, read on the forward strand.
TTGCTGACCTGCAATGTCCAGCAGTTGTCACCACTGGGTACACTAACTAGATCTGCTGGACCATGCAGTCCAACATCTGGAAGGCCAGATGAGTCCCACCCTGTGTTGCAGGCATTCCTTACCTCAAGCTGTGGCAGAAATGTGATCTGCGTAGAGGCTCCTCCCAGGTCCAGGATCCCCACTGTTTGTTGGTTCCGGCCATACAGCTGGCCTGCAAGTAGCATTGCAAAGTTCAGGGACTATGCAAATGACACAAGGGATCCTATGCTATTTGGTATTCATAGCCCTGGCTGGATTTCAGCAGCAATTACGCTAAGAATGTAAGATTAAAAATTGAGCTGGCAGCAATAAAACAGACTATCTAAGCCTTAAAATTTAGTACATAGCAGTAATTACCTGTTAAAAAGTTCACAGTGATCCAGGCTAAAATACCTGTAAGGAAAAAAGAAAAAAAATGCCTGAAATCCTTCTGCCTTTAAAATTCTATTGTTACTCGCAAAAATATCCAGAATTACTGACTCTGTACAATTCTGTCAATCAATTATATGTACTTTTCTCATTTCATAGGCTCTTTTTTTTCTCTTGGCCTTCACTGATGTTTCACTGTCTAAAATCTTAATTAACATCCCCTTTTCAAACACAATCCACTCCATTTCTCACACTTTTGCATCAGTCTTTTCAGGAAAATCCTGCAGAATGATTACATCACGTTTAGTCAAACATTAAGTTAAGAAGACACTCTTAACTAGCGTACTTGCTAAGAGACTCTTAATTCGACCAAACAGCATGATAAAAATATGGGTGGACGAAGATCCAGGCTGAGCTCACCATGTGACTGGCATGGTGCAGCTACAAACTGCGAGAAGTGTAAGGCTACTTTAGACCATATTTACACTTTTAAGCCTGCAGGTTTCTAAATCTGCATCATCTTTACCGTCAGGAAGAGGATGTGTGCATCACAGACCTGTGGCAAGCAAACTGAAGATCATGCAGTAAATGATGTAGGCTGAGTTACAAACTATGCATGTGACAAAACAAATAACCCTCTTCCCCTAGGTGTCAGACTTTGGCCTAAATACATTGAATTTACTATCTCCGCTTGTTAAATTTGGCATTTGCCTGGCTTTTTCTAATTATAAACTGCATGAAGTAGGCAACAACTGCATTTTTTATTTAGTGGTGATTTTTTTTGTGAGCCCATTAGAGCTTTAAGATCATCTGGAGAGGCCCTTCTTTCTGTCCCACCAACCTCTCAGGTGAATTTGGTGGGAACAAGGGAGAGGGCCTTCTTGGTGGCTGCTCCCAGATTTGGGAACTCCCTCCCCAGAGAAGTCAGGATGGTGCCATCTTTCCAACAGCAGGTTAAAACATTTTTATGCTGTCAGGCTTTTATAAAATTGATAAGTTTGGACTTTTGATGCTACGCAGTTCTGTTTTTAAGGTTGGCATTTTTTCAGTGTATTTAATGTTATATATATTGTATATTTAATATATATTAAATATATATTTGGTAAATTAAATATTTAATGTTCTTCACTCTAGTAACTGTTTAACTATTTTTTAAAATTTTATATTTATACTTTCATGTATGTTTCAACTTATACTGTTTTAATGTTAGTCTCCTGAAGTCCCACTGTTGGGAGGAAAGTGAGATATAAATAAAATAATTAAACATTTATCAGTGCAATTAAAGATTTTTTTGTGTGTATCCTCAGCAACTGTGTTTATCCATCAATTTATTTGTATCCCACTTCTTCCCCATTATTAGGCCTCAAGGTAGTTGTTTCACACACTCAGAATTCCCAGAGAAGGCAGATCAACTCAGCAAGGGCACCCAATAGTCCCAACCATTCTTTTTTTTTTTACTATTCACTATTCTGCTTCTTTGTATTGATTTAGTAGGCACCTGATATCATGCAGTTCAGTTGCTGATGCCACAGAAAGCATTAGTTCAACACACCAGCTCTGACATTGTCCTGAATTCTCGGCTTCTAGTTAAGAAGCCCACATTGGAACAGTGCCTTTCAGATTCAACAGGGTCAAACGGATTTTCCCCTGCAAAAAAAGCTCATGTCGTTTTCTGGAGAATGTTGAAGAAAGAATTTCTAAGATATTGTGACTTTAGCTACTGTAGGAGTAGGATTAGACATATTTTACCTTTTGTCAAATCTAAAGTATACTCCCTCTTCTCTTTTTCCAACAGCAGTTTCCCCCATCCATTCCCAGCAGTGACACTATTTTTCTTCCAGTCAGTACCCACCTTCATAAGAGCCATCCATGACACTAACGCTATCATCAGGCACTAAAAAAGGAGATTCCTCAAAAACTTCCCTGACCTGTGGGAAAGAAAAAACCTTGGTGATATTCCTATAGATTGGAGTCATTTACAGAATGGAGTGTATACATCACAGTGGGAAATAAAAAAAGGCAGTATAGATTTTATGCTTTTCACTGAGCTTACAGATACTAGAAATAAAAACAGGATTAGATACCGTCCTACAGACATTCCACCTTTATTAGAGAGGGAAAGCCAAAGCCACTTTAGGGTTTACAAGTACTTCACACAAACTTGGGACAGTATTTTAAAAAAGCATCTGTGCAAATTCATGGCAAAAACATACGTAGCAGCAGGCACTAACAGGGGCAATCAAGGACTTCCCCGACTTGTACACCATGATTCTCCCCACCCACATGTAGTACCAGCCTATATTACCTTTGAGAGAAGAGCCTGAGCTTTGTGCTCTGCTAACAGCCGCAGGCCAGCTGTGGCTTTCAATACTACTGGAGTCTTCTTCCAGTGGCTGGGTGGAACAGCTTCTTTGGCCATGTCTAACAATTTTCTGACAGTTTCAGCTCCCTAAAGATTAATAGAAAGCAACATAGGGTTGGGTTCAGCATTAGCTTGAAAGCTTCTTTAAAATATTACTGTTCTTTCAGTTCCTACCTCAAAACTCAAACTTTTTTTGGCTTAATTCTTTAATTCTTGTTCTCAAACTGTGTTTAAAATACATGCAGCTGCAATTATTAACATGTATCCCTTACCACCCACAGTTTGTTTTAGATTGAAAACTCCCTGAGTGCAGAGACTTGTCTATTTTTCTCCTTTATCTGATGATTTTGTGTGTGGGAAGAAGGCACAGCTTAGTGGGATGGCACATGCTCTGCATGCAGAAGGTCCCAGGTTCAACTCCCATCAGTTAAAAAAATCAAATGGTAGGAGATAGTAAAGCGCCTGGAGAACACTTTCCTTCTAGTTACAGCATGCACTATTGGACTACATGGAGAAGCAGTCTGGCCTAAAATTAGGTAGCTTGTTACACAGGTCTGTAGAAATAAAATCTTTAAAATGTGGTCATGTGTGGGTGGTCTTACAGCTTTCCCTTGCAATAATCATGTTCCTACTATTCTTGTCACTACCCGTTGTCCCCATTTTTACCTTTTTGCTACCTGTTTTCCTTTTCATGTTCAATTGTAGGTGGGCAATTTTGGCCCTCCAGATATTTTTTTGGATTGCAGTTTCTATTGTACCTCATCACTGGCTATGATGTCTAATATTCAGAGGAATTTCACTGCAGCAGCAAAGAAGGTCAATACTATTCTAGCCTGCATTAATTAAAGCATAGTTTTCAAATCAAGGGAAGTAATAGTCCCCCCATATTCTGAGCTGATCAGGCCTCATCTGGAGTAATGGGTTCAGTTTTGGATGCCTTATTTTAAGAAGGATGTAGACAAGTTTGAGCAGGTTCAGAGAAGGACACCAACAATGATAAGAGGTATGGAGAACAAACTATATGAGGAAAGGTTGAAGGAACTCGGCATATTCACCTTGGTGAAGAGAAGACTGAAGGGTGACAGGATTGCACACTTTAAACACCTCAAGGGCTGTCACAGAGAGGAAGGGGCAGGTCTGTTCTCTGCTGCCCCAGAGGGCTGAACCAAGTTTAATAGTTTTTAATTACAGGAAGACAGTAATTAAACAGTAGAAGGAAATTCTGGACAGTGAGGATGGTTTGGCAATGGAACCAAATGCCTAGGGGGTGGCGGGATCTCCCTTTCTCGATGTCTTCAATGATGGCCCATTAGGCCCCTTCCAACTCTGTGATTCCATAAATTATACACCCCAAACCCCTGAAGTATCCTAGTTGCCTACTCCTGCGTTAGACAATGAGGGAAGTGACCAAATAGTCACAAACCCTACCTGATCATCTTACCTTCTCAGGCTCATCAGCATATGCGGAAAGACCTGGTTTTACTGATTCAAAGATTTCTCCTTCTAATTCTGCAGGTTTTTCTGCAACAATTAAATTTAAAAAAAAAGTTATAAACAGTTGCTCTTTTCAAACAGTTTATGACCAAACTATTGACAATCAGAAAGGATATACTTAAGACTTTAAACACATACACATACACACAGTGGTTCCATTGATATTTTTGTAACATGTGTAATGTGAGAACCAAGATTAATATCATATTGCTCCACGAAACATCAGCAATGGTATAACTGGAAACTATTAACACAACTGAAAGTTATGTTCTGCAAACTGTGTCCCTGTAATTGGATCAACAGTTATAAGCTTTCCCAACAAATAAAAAATGCAGTTTATCATGAGGTGCACACACAATTCTTTTTAACACAAGCTTTCTAAATGACTGGCACTCTGTAAAAACAGAATTTTCCTAGGAGGACACCAAATAACCTATTGGAGCAGAAAGAACGCCCATGATAGCATACCTTTATCAATATGCACTGCTAATGTACACTGGTCTTAAAACAGCAAAGTTGTGACATAGGTGCACAATATAAGTATGACCAGTTTGGAACGATGAATTGCATCTCTTAGTTTATCTGCCATTAGTGTCTACTCTTTCAACTAAATTTTTTATTAGTGATTAATCCAGCACTGCCAACACTGCCAGCTTTCCTGTTTGCTGCCATAAACACTAAACCCTAAGAGACCCTTGAGATCCCCCAGCCAGAAAAATAAATATATAGAATGGACTACTGAAGCTTTGGTTTTCACTGTGCAGCCAGATATTTTGATGCATGAATCACTGATTAGTTTAACAGGTGGAAGAATCTTTACCACGTAACATCCTGTGGTCCATTGCCATTTATTCCTGATTAACACTATGCTTCTATTGTGTTAAGAAACAAGTGACAAACCTTTTTTTTAATTCAAGCAGAAACAGCCCTACAGTATTTTTTATTCAGGTGGGAACAGTCCTACCTGCAATTAATCTGATTAGAAGTCTCACATTATCTGTGTTCCTAGGCACTGTCCTGCCCCTACCCCCTTTCTCACATTATCTGTGTTCCTAGGTACTGCCCTGCCCCTACCCCCTTTCTTTATCAGAATATGTATTTCCTCCTCCACCCTCACCTGTGTACATTTGTGTCAGCATGTCCGTTCATGTTAGACATGATGTTAGTTTCAATTCTCTTTCATGCAGAAACAAAACATCAACAGTTTCATTATATCAACATCCAGCCAATTCAATATCCAGCCACTCCAACATCAAGGTCACTTCCTTCTTCTGTTTCTTTTTGGAGCACATTTTTCAGAACACTGCATTTAATTTATTAGAGTCATAGTATTGTAGTGGTTGCAGCTGTGCAATTTCAATGCTATTTTGTTTGTGTGCATGTGCCTTTAAGTCACCTGTTGACTTATGGTGACCCACAGAATTGCATAGGGTTTTCTATATTGCAGGAAAGGGAAATCTGAGCTTTGAAAATTCAGGTGCAAAAAGAAGTTCAAGGGTAACAGAGAGCATAATTAAATGAAACGTGACAAGAAAAAACAATCACTATGAGAATACAAACATACTATCTAACAGTTCGTGAAAAGTGATCCTTCCTTTTTTCTCCAGTGAACAATCTCATGAACTAAGGCCACTTTCTAAGTTAGAAAACATCCTTTCCCTTTCTGCCAAGAAGAGTTTTAAGAAAATGTATTGGTTGTGTTTCCCACAGTTAACTGATACTAGCCTAATAATTCACTTCAGAACTTGAATTAAATAGATGGCACAAGTTAGGCCTTATATCACTACTATGTTTCTATTTTTGTCAAACTCTATCTGCTTTGGAGTAATTCATCCCCCAAATCCCTTGATATTTTCTATCATTATTCTTGTCCCTTAAATCAAAAATCTCCTCAAAGAAGCATGACAATTACAGAGCACAACTGAACCAGAAAAAAGCTTTATTTAAAAACAGATATAGATTTGTACAAATTGATCCAAAGTGATGAAAGCGGGGTGGGGGAGGGGAAGAAGACTGAAATTACAAGGATGAAAGGCTTAAGAATTCCTAACACGCATGTGATTTTCCAAAATCTGGGTGGCAAACAAGGTAACTGGTATGAGTATCAGCCAAGGCTTACAACACATTCATAACACGATGCCCCCTAGCATATCATCAGGAAACAAATCTGCTCCAAAGAATCTTTTCATATAATCTTACCTGGGCTTTGCTGTATAAAGGTATAAATGTGAATTCGTGTCCCTGTACTTCCCGCATCAAACATGATGCCATAGAAAGATTTTTCAGTGGCATTGGCAGGACACACCTTCAGTGGGTAGAGGTCTTGAAACCACAATTCTGGGTTGGGATGACAAACTTTGCAGTAAATGGAGGAAAGTGCAAATATGGTGACAACTGTGATCCAGGAAAGTGCCATGGTGCATACAAGCCCTGGGCAGCTGCTGTTTCAATCAGGACTTCCAGAGCTGCAGAAGATCCTGGAGACAAAAGTAATGAATGAACATAAGCATCAGTTCAATACTTGTAAAGCAAAAACTCATCCACATCCTAAAGAACTGGCCTGTTTGCAGAGACCAATACAGCCCATCAGACTTTATACTGCAGCACTGTTTTAGGGAGTTTATGGTCACTATCAGATCTGCTCCTTCTGAGTATACAGAACAATTTGTTCTCAGCTTGCATGCAACTAATTCAATACATACGCAAATCTTTCTCCTCTGCACTTAGCAAAATATCTAGAGCTACAAATCTGAGATAATTTCTTAACAGTGCAGAACTCCAAAGTATATCATCATGAATATAGCAATTAAACTCAAAATTGTGATCAGGCTGAGACTTCTGTATCCTATCACAACATGAGAACGCTGATGTGGACACAGAACACAAATGTCATTCAACACAACAATGGGAATCTCATCTGCTGCAGATGCCAGCTGCTTAGAGAGATCTATTTACAGGGAGGGCAAAAGATATCATTTCAAGCTGGTCCTACAACTGCTAAGATAGCAGAGCTATGTGGCCTTCCAGATGCTGTTAGGCCACAACTGCCAGAAACCCTAGCCTGCATAGCTGATGGCGAAGACAGGGGGAATAGCAGTCCAGAGACACATATTCCTCATCCCTAAGGTATACTGTCCTTAGAGAGATAGAATAAAAAAATGTATTCCACTGTAGTTTTCTTTCCTTATATCCAATTTTCCTTTCAGGGTAAACCAAATCAGATGCAAATAATTTTGAGACTGAAATTTCTTGTCAATACCATTATAACCCATCATTGTAGTACCAACAGCATCTTGCAAAAGAGAAAGAAAATATAATGTACAAAATGTCCAAATCTTTTCAGATATTCACATTAAATTTACAACAAAGAAATTATGAGGAAAAAGCAAACTCAATCAGGTGCCTTTTAAGAACAGACAATTCTATGACAGAGTTTGCATTACACAATACAGCATCAGCTAATCCAGAACATTTCCTGCCTTGATAATTCTGCTATTATTTATTTCTAAAGTCCAAAAAGAATACAGAGTCAGGCTCTCACATCACTACACAGGTCTTCTGTTCATATTCACAAACAAAACGTATGGAAAGAACATCTTTCTTTCCCCCTGCTCAACACCCCTTTTCTTTCTACTGGAACAATTTGTTTTAACCTGTTGGAGAACTTAATTTGTCCCCATTTATACAGGTATTTGTCTTCACTGTTCAAAAGTTTCTTACCTGTACATAGCTGTAACATGGGCTGCCTAATTTCTAACAAGCTTCAAAGTCTACCTTTTGCACCAAACTTTGATCACTATATATTGTTCTCACCCCGTTTACACCCAGTCTTCTGATTATATCTGTGTCCACAGACACGGCATCAATATTTGGCATCTGAGTCTATTACTGCTGAACTCTTCAGCTGCTCCCGCAGATCCACTCTCTGGCTCCTGTTCAATTTACTGCCTCTCCCACGCAGAAAACTTGCTTGCCCTCTGCCTTTTGTTCCATTTCCCTGTCTTTCCATATCTACACTCTCTAACACTGTTCTTTCAACTTCAGATAACTGCAGATAACTTCAGATAACTACCAACAACCTGAGCCTAACCTTTTTTTTAAAAAAAACTTGTTTGTACTGCCTTTACCACTAGATAAAATCTAAGAAGATTTGTTTGCCCAAACAGCGAGAGCTCCTATATCAAAGGAATAATACAACCATCATGTTGCCAAATTAATGAAGATTAAGGACAAGATCAAGCCTGACAACTTATATCCATATCTCTGAGAGGAGATGGGGTAGCATAACAGCATCTAGTCTATATTTTGCCAGAATGAAATAGCAAAATCAAACAAACAAAGCCCCAACAACCAAACAAATAAAAAAGATGACTGCCTTAAAAATAAACTCTGAGTTCCTAATGCATGAAATTCAAGCGTTACAGAAATAGCAATAGCAGTTATATTTCCACACTGTGTTTGTGAACTGAATTCTGAACTCTGATTTCTACCTAGCCTCTTGAAACGAAGAAAGGTAGTATGCAACAACAAAACCACAACAGAAAACAAAATGATGGTCTAAACCAAGCTGCACAGTTTATAAAGCAACAGCAACAACTGAAACCCATTATTCAGCTTTGTTGTTGCTGTGCGCCTTCAAGCTACTTCCAAGGTATGGCAACCCTATCACAGTGTTTTCTGCAGGCTGAGAGTATGTGATGCACCCAAAGTCACCCAGTGCTTTCCATGGCTGAGCAAGGAATCGAACCCTGGTCTCCAAAGTCATAGTCCAACACTCAAACTATTATACGATATTGGCTCTGCCAAAGCAATTTTGAAAGAATACACAGAACACCATCTCTGATCTAATTAAACAAAGACGAGTATGACCACAAGAATGGAGGCACTGACCAAGAGATCCAACATTTGATATGCATTGCTAACACAACTGGGACGTCCTTTCTCTTTCTCTTCTCCACTCCTGTGCAGCCCTCCATGCCAAAAGCCTTTTTGATCCTGGACATTATAAGGACTATAGCATCAATAGAACAAGATAAATGAAAGAGAGAAATATAAAATTAGGCAGGTGAGTATTTATAAGAAACACTACGATTTTCCTGCACTATTTTCAATTCTCTCCTACACGAACACTTTTTGAAGGTGCACAATAAAAATTCAAAGCAGCTAGCTGTGTAATACAGAAGTTCTTTTAAAGAAGCCTTAAGAGAAGCTCAGATCAAATTACATTTTGTTGTTCATGTCTGCTGTGTCAGTGAAAAACCTGTTAATCAACCATGAAACTGGCACACAGAGAAAGACTAGTGTGTAGCAAAAACATGTTTCTCTCAGTCTACCACACTTCATAGGGTTCTTGAAGAAATAAAACGGGGTGGGTGGGTAGAGAGACAGAAACAGAATTATGTGTTCTACCCCATTCTTTTTGGAGGAAAGGGAGATTAATAGCACTAACCTAGCACATACCAGGCCAGTGTGGCGTAGTAGTTTGAGCACTGAACCATGATCCTGGAGGCCAGAATTTCATTCCCCACTTGGCCGCGGAAATCCACAACAGCACACGTTCACAGATAATATTCAGATTGATTAACTGGGTCGTATATGAACTCCATGCACCTGATCCTTGTACTTCAATGTCAAACTGGAGAAAATGTATAATAGTAGAACAGGTGATACTGAAATCTTAGAACCACCTGTAGAAATGTTCCACTATTAAGATGAGTATCAATCTAACAGGGTTCTTTTAAAATTGAGAACGGTTAATTTAGTTATATTTGAACAGTATACCTATGAGATGTCACTTATAACTATCTTCAAATTCCTCCTTGAAACCCATTTGTACCAGTTAAGCCTCTGGACTTCTTAACTGTGGCGACAGCATGGAGTCTTTTTCAGTCTAAGGTTCAACTTCAGAACTCAGGTGGCTAGATTTCAGTGCCAGGCGGGGCCAAAGCAAACCAGCATTTACTGCCAATAATTAAGATTTAAAAAAGAATTTTTTATTGTTTAGAATGGGTAAAAATACAAAAGTTGAGAGAACACCAAATGAGGATATCATAGGGAATGGTCATGGTCCAACTGGAAAGCCCAAGAGGACCAGACTGGAAGTTGTGGCCTGAAGTTCCCCTCTCATGCCTTATTTAGTATGAACCCAAATCTGGGTAACTCAAATAATGCATATTCCCTTTTTCCATATAGCTATTTCTCTCCACCTTCTCTGTTATTACTTGTCAGATGTGACACTATAGGCCTCCTCATGGCAGAGATCCTTCTTCTTGAAAAGCAACATGCATGTTAAACAGACTATATAAATAATCCACAAAAAGAAATTTAAGAATCCTGTACCACCTTTGAGACTAAATGTGAAAAAGAAATCTCTAACCTAAGTTTTGTGGACTCTAGTCTACTTCATCAATAGTAACACATCGTTCCATGTTAGCTATTATCAACTGAAAGCCATGATATCCATATATTAAAGCAGAGTTGCAACTAAAGCAGCTGCTTTCCATTCCAAACTTTTCATCTCAAAGCAAATTACTGCCCCAGGACTTACCACTTCCTTGGTTTCATGTGCAACTGAAAAGGTATTATCACGCAAGCAAGAAAACTGCCTGTTAAATTTTAAGCTGACTCACTCATTCTCAACCTGGGTTTATCATTACTAAATACAACGAAGAATATATGTCCAGGCTGGATGTTTTTATGCCAACAAAGTTCAAGGGCCACACTGCCGGTAGGTAAAAGCTCCACAGAGAATGACTATCATACTGGGAAAATGATTTACCAAGTTCACTGCAACAAAAAGGTACAAAGCTAAGTCATCATGACTAGCAGAAACAGTGAGGCTTGGTTGATTCATTCTGTTATGACACACTATGCAAGTTCAACTGGCACTGCAGTAGTTCAGCAACGGATGGTGTAGTTGCTTGAAAAGTGCTGCACCAGAGCACCCCTAAAACACTGTGATACACTGAATTCTGGGTAATGTATCTAGAATCTGAAAATAAAGACAGTATTCTTTCCAAGACTAGCTCATAGACCCTCAAATCCATTCTGATGTAGTGAAATGTGCTCTGCTGAACTACAAATACACATATTTCTACCTTCAGTACGAACACAATGCATCTTTATTGCAGACATGGCACCTGTCTCTCTGAGCATATCCCTGTCTCTCAGCATACAAAAACTAAGAAAGCCTCAGAAATGGTTTAACACAGACGTGCATTATAAAGGGACGGGTTGATCTATCAAAATCAATGGGATTTAGTCATATTGATTTCAGTAGGTCTACTTTATAACTAATTTTATATCCGATCCGAACAGTCTAGCAACAAATGTATTGGTCCTCAGGTAGGAGTTCCATATACCGAAGACATGACGATTTTCTTAAATAAAATTACAATTCAGTTTAAAAAAATACACATATTTCTAAAATCAGGCAAAGCGGCTAAACTGATTTTCCTTTGTATGCAACAGACTGAAGAGTAAGAACAGTGTTTGGGGAAGGGAAGACTCCATTGCTATCGGACGACGGGTGGCAAGTGCGAGTATAAACGGAATTCTACGGGGCAGCAAGGAGAGGAGCGCAGCCGAAGCTAAGCCAGCCGGTGAGCCGCACACTCGGACGGTGAGAACGCAGCCGAGGCCGCGCGGAGGCACAAGCAAAGGCGGCTTGCCGGAGGTATCCCCCCGGCCCTGAGCGGTGAGGGGGGGAAAAAGACCACCGCCACACACTCCCGCGTCCCAACTCTCCACTCACCGCTTTGTCAAACCCCTCAGCCTTCCACATCTCGCCGGTGCCGCGTGTCACGTCAACACACTGCGCGTGACGTCACGGGCGCGCCCTTCTTCCTCATTTTCCCGCGACGCTTGGTTTCCATAGGAACGGGTCGCTTCGAAGGGAGGAAAAAAAGAAACAGCGGAAAGAGGGCGGCTGACAGCATGAAAGGAAAAGGGAAAACCAAAGGCGCCAAGGGAGGGAAGTAGGTAACCGGGGGAACGGGCCCAAAGGGTGACCATGACAACCTCTGAGGCCCCCTCCCTGAACTGCAAACCCCAGGATTCCATACGATGTTGAAAGTGGAATAAGAGCGCTATAACAGTCTAGTGTGGAAATGGCCCTAATGGGGTTTGGGCAGGGAAAAGGCTGCTAAGCCCCCCCCCATCCCACTTAGGGCGGTTTGTTGTCTTGTTCCCCTCCTGCAGGGGGAAGAAGGGGGCCGGGCCCGGAGGCAGCAGGGGAGACTCGAAAGGCCTGAAAGAGGAGTTGGAGGCCGAGCGGGCTAAGGCTGCCTTGGCGCTATGGGAGGCCAGGCTGGAGGTGACGGAGATCTCCCGCAAAGAGTACCGCGAAGCCGCTCGCCACCTCGCCCGGAGCAACGAGGAGCTGGAGCGGCAGCAGCGGCGGCTAGAGAAGGACACGGTGGACGTGATCAGTTTCCTCAAAAAGCAAGATGTAGAGAAGGAAGAAATGGTAGGTGAGGGGTTCCTGGTCAGCGAGACGTTTCGCTTACCTTTTAACCTAGCGAACCTCTAGAGACGGTTGGGCAAAAACAAGTTGGACCTCAAAAGCTTGACCTGTTGCTTAGTTAACATGCTTTTAACCACTAGCTAAGAAATGGAGGCAACGATCGCTATTGCCTGATAGTCATTGGCTATTTCAAAGTGCAGAGTGCAAACCCCAGGATTCCATAGGATGTTGAAGGTGGAATAATAGCGCTATAACAGTCTACTGCGGAAATGGCCATTGTTTCACTGAGTTTAAAATGCATACCATCATAGAACTGATAAATAATTTTGAGAAAAACTTTAGGGTAGTTGCTTAAAGACTACTTTAGGGTAGATCTTTAAGGTAGTTGCCTGGCAACTGTCAGCTTTGTCAAAGAGATAAAAATAGCCCACCGTGGTGCTACCTTTCCAGGGTGGTGGAGCTGCGTGTTCCTGTGAGGTAGGAGGCTAAGCTGACAGCCACAGGTAGTGTGTAGCAAGTCAGACAGGTTTTTGCTGAAGAGAGACATTAAACGTGCCAAACAGCTACTGGGCGGCAGCAGTAGTGGAGAGTGACACACAGGTGAAAGATCTCTCAGTGACAATGGCAGTGGCACCTTAGTTAACATTTGTTAGTACTGCACAGAAGGAGGCACAGTAAACCACTTTTGAATGCCTTTTCCTGTATGATGGGACAATCTAAAATGAAACTAGAGACAGTGTCAGATGACGAGACTCCCAGGTTGGAAGGCACTTAAGAAGCTATTGGGTTACAACTGAGGACAGCTGCAAATAGCCCTGTGTCTAATGGTGCAACTGGATTCAAGCCAAAAGAATGTTCAGCTACTGATGTACTCAGAGATGAAATGAAAGTCCAGACCTGCACAACACATATTGTAGGAACATGGAATGGGAGAAGTGCGAATTGGGAAAAATGGAACGTATAGATATTGCAATACTTGGGGTGAGTGAGTGAGCTACAGTGAACAGAAATGGGACATTTTGAGTCAGATAATTACACAGTGTTTTACTCAGGAAATGAAAATCTAAGAAGAAATGGCATGGCATTAACAGTGAGGAGAGATGTAGTAAAAGCAGTCAAAGGATATAATGCAAAGTCTGACCAAATAATATCGATAAGATTTCAGGAAAAACCTACCAATATAGATATAATCCAAATTTATGCTCCAAGTGCAGAAGAAGAAGAAGAAAAAGAGGAAGAGGAAGAAGATGATGATGAAATTGAAAGATTTTGTGCAGAAGTTGAGGAAGAAATTAATCACACACGAAAACAGGACTTGTTGTTAATCACAGGCAGTTGGCATGCAAAAGTAAGAAACAGCAGAATCAAAGACAGTAGAACAATTTAGCCTAGGATTAAGAAATGAAGCAGGAGATCAAGTTGATTGAATGTTATGAGGCTAACAGTTTGTTCATTGCAAACATATTCTTTAGGCAACCCAACAGGCAAGTGTATATGTGGACGTCACCTGATGGCCAATCTAGAAATCAAATATGCTATATAATTGGAAGCAGAAAATAGAGAAACTTCATCTTCTGCAAAAGTAGGACCAGGAGCAGATTGTGGCACAGATCATGAACTGCTAATATCAAAAATTAGAGTAAAGCTAAAGAAGAATACTAAGCCAACCAACATGCCAAAATAGTATCTGAAAAACATTTTCACAGAATGTAAAAAAAATGAAAAACGATTTGCACTATGAAGCCTAATTGACTGATAGCCGGAAGAACTCTGGACTAAATCCAGGGACGTTGTCGAGGAGGAATGCAAAAAGACACTATCTGCAGCCAAAAAGAAAGAGAAACTTCAATAGATGACAAATGAAACTTTTCAAGCAGTTAAATACAGACAAGAAACAAAAGTAAAAGGTAACAGAAATAGGGTCAGAACCCCAAATCCAACTGTTCAACGACTTGTGTTCAGGGATAAAATGAACACTATAACAGTCAATATAGAGAAATAAAAGATGACAACAACATAGGAAGAACAAGAGACTTCTTCCACAAGATCCAAGAAATCAAAGGGAAGTTTAAACCAAGAGTGAGGATGCTCTGTGACCAGCAGGAGAACGCATTCCATGATCAAGTAGAAATAAAAAGCTAGTGGAAACAATGCAATAAAGAACTATGTAAAAGAGACAAAAGATGACAGATTCATTAAAGGAAGAACTGTTGGAAGATGAACACAAAATTTTTGAAAGTGAAGTGAAAGCTGCACTCAGGACACTTAGTAGAATAAATCATCAGGAACAGATGGCATAGCAGTAGAACTGCTTCAAGCTACAGAGACAGAATCTATTGTAATTCTAGCTAAAATCTGACAACAAATATGGAAAACAAAATAATGGCCCACAGATTGGAAATGCTCGATATAACATTCCAATCTCCAAGACAAGGGACAGCAGGGATTGCAATAACCACAAGACCATAGCATTAATTTCCCGTGGAAGCAAAGTAATGCTCAAAATTCTTCAACAAAGAACTTTACCATTTATGGAGAGAGAAATGCCAGATATCTAAGCTGGTTCCAGGAAAGGAAAAGGCACTAGAGATCATATTGCAAACACATGTTAGATAACGGAGCTCACCTAAGAATTTTAGAAGAAAATGGGCTTATGCTTTATAGATTATAGCAAAGCCTCTGATTGTGTAGACTATGAGAAACTATGGATTGCTCTTAAAGAAATGGATGTGTCACAACATTTGATTATCCTGATGCATAACCTGTACGCAGGACAAGAGGCGACTGTTAGGACAGAATATGGTGAAATGGAATGGTTTCCAATTGGCAAGAGGGCCCGGCAAAATGCATTTTATCACCCTATCTGTTTAATTTGTGTGCTGAACTTATCATATGTAAACTGGGATTAGACTTGGAGGAAAGAGGTGTGAATACTGGAGGAAGGAACATCAGCAATTTAAGATATGCAGATAACGCCATACTGATAGCAGAAAACAGCAAAGCTTTGGAATGATTAACGAAGAAAGTCAAGGCAGAAAGTGCAAAGGTGGATTTACAGCTGAATATTAAGAAAACAAAAATAGTGACCACAGATTTTTTTTAGATAACAAAGTAGAAATAGCTCAAGATTTTTCATACCTTGGCCCCGTCATTAATCAGAATGGAGACTGCAGACAAGAAATCAAAAGAAGACTAAAATTGGAAAGGATAGCTATGAATGAACAAGACAAGATACTGAAGTGTCAAGATATATCACTGAATACTAAGGATGGTCCATGCCATCATATTTCCAATTTCTGTGTATGGTTGTTAAAACTGGACAGTGAAGAAAACTGGTAGGAAGAAAATAAATTCATTCAAAAGGTGGTGCTGGAGAAGTTCTGTGGATATCCTGGACCTCTGAAAAGGCAAGTGAATGAGTCCTATTGCAAATCAAGCCTGAGTTCTTCCTAAAAGCCAAGATGACTAAACTGAGTCTGTCGTACTATGGCCATACCATGAGAAGACATGACTCATTAGCAAAAACAGTGATGCTTGGCATGATGGAAGACAGTGAGAAAAACACTGCAGATGGATAGACTCAATCAAGGAAGCCACAGCCCTTGACTTTGCAAGACCTGAGCAGGGTTTTTGATGCTAGGGTATCCTGGAGGTCTCTCATCCATAGGGTGCCATAAGTCAAAGTCAATTTGATGGCAGTTAACAATAATAAAAATAACCTGATTTGGCGTGATCTTCCTTTATATCATTTATCAGAACGTTCCTCGCAACAGGCTCCTAAATACTTTTTGCCAAAATTACTACCCCTTCATTTTTCACTGAAGTTCAAAATCATTATTAATTGTAGTGTGCTTCCATTTTAAATTATTGTAATCTACTTTGGGCCCCTTAGCAGGACAAAGGCAGGGTATAAATCAAAACAAATAAATGAATGCAAGTACAAAAGTATTTGTACAAATACAAAAGTGTTTGTATTAATTATCTTTTACCATAAACACTTTGTCTTTTCTTAACCCACTTTACTAGCTCATCCTTGGTAGAATTTTGATTGTATGGTTTTTCAGAGCAAAACTCCCATCTCCTCAGCATCATTTTTTGGGAAATGAAGTTTACAGAAACAAAGTTATCTCAACAACATACTTTTCTGGATCTTAGTATTTAAATAGATCAGAAGATGTTGAAGATACTTGAAGGCAATTATGATGCCTACCTCTGCTAAGAGAAGGGTATATTGTCTGAAACATTATGAAGTTAAGTTGTTTAACTGATTATGTAAGTAAAAATGGTGAAGGAACAACAGGGCTGTGAGCTCATATATCTACACTGTGATACACTCATTCTGGGAGGAGATTCTTAGTGAAGAGTCTAAAATAGCCAACAAATAAATTGACATTTCTCCAGTACTGGGTTTTTTGCTATTTTTGGAGAAAGTAGTAAGGTACTCTTGCAAAAAGGTTTATTCTGTTTCTTCTGGCTGGCAGCCTGTTTGAAAATTGCAGCTGTCTTGAAGAAGAATCAAAAGATTTCTGAAAAGTAATGGAAAAGCAAATTATGAGGGCTAGTATTAATAAAGAAACATACACAGTAGACAGCTTTCAATTATGGTTTCTCTTTATTGATTATATGAATTATAAAAGACTTACCTGTCCTTCTCCTTCTAATGCTAGAAAGCTATGAAAAGATATTTTGGATGGACGTTGTAATATCTGTATAATTGTTGATATGCATACAACCTTAGATTATGTTAACATTAATGATGTTATTCTGGTTTAGTTTTTGCTATCTGTCTAGTCTTTTTCATATTGTGATTGACCTATATATTCTGTTTCAAAGAAAACTTCTGATAAAAGAAAAAAATAATGGAGGAAAACCTCAATAACAGAGACAGTGGTATCTGCAAACTTGCAGTGCCTAAGCATGTGGAATGTATATGGTCCTCAATATTAGAAATACCTCCTTGAGTTCCTGGAACTAGGAAACAGTATTTTCAGATCAGCATGGTATAGTGGTTGGAGTATCGGACTACAATGCAGGAGATCAGGGTTCGATTCCACGCTCAGCCATGGAAACCACTGGATGACCTTGGGTTTGTCACACATTCTTAGCCCCCAGAAAACCTTGTGATAGGTTTGCCTTTAGGTTGCCATAAGTTGGAAATGACCTGAGGGCACACAGCAACAACAATTTTCAAGTCAGACAACTCTTTCAGCTAAACTTGAATAGTGCAGCAAGCAATCATAGAGAGTGCCCTTTACTCAGCTTTTAAAGGGGTGTGTCTGAGAGGACAGAGTCTGAGATGCAGTCACTGAACTTTCCATCAAGGATAATGACCAGGTTTTCTCTTACATTCTTTTTTTTTATATATATATATAGATTGAGAAGCTTAAGCAGCAAGTGATCGATTTGAAACAAAAAGCTAAAGAAGAAAATGAACAACTGGTGAATTGACATTTCTTCTGACACTCTTGGTAACATGGGGCTCTGAAGGTCCCACTAAACACATTTTGGGGGTTGGGCTTCACAGATAAATATATTAACACTCTTTTTAAGTAAACATATTAAGCCTTCTTTCCTCTGTGGTCCTTCCCTGACTCCTTATGGAGACATTAAGTTGTGACTAGGTTCTTAACCTTTTTTTTTTTTTGGCCAGGAAAATGGAAAAATAAAGTCCAAAGTATGCTAATAATCATTTCATGGCAATAAACCAGAGCTTCACACTTTATTTGGGAATAAGTTCCGTTCAACTGAAACTTACTTTTGAATAAATGCATCTAAAATTAGATTGTAAGAGAGATGGAGTTCTTACCACCAGTTGGTTCATGCAACCAGAGGTAGAATTGATAAACTGTTGTTTGGCTCTGAAAACCCCTTGTTTTGAAGCTTAACTTAAGTGATACTTCCTTTAGCGGTTTAGTGGTAGTTTTTTTCTGGTGGTGGCCTTTTTATGTTATTTGCCTTAAAACATACTGAATGTTAAGCTGATACTAAAGTGCCTTTTCTCCCTCAGTCTTTATCCCAACTATGCTTCATAGTTGTTTTCTTTTTGCTAAAAATGTCTAAAATGCTAAAAAAATTGCAGGCAGCACAGTATGCCAAACAGCTGGAGGACATGGAAGAGAAATTCCACAAAAAAGCCAAGGAAATTGGTCTAATACAAATTGAGCTGAAAATGATAAAGGAATTCCGCAAAAAGAAGGCACTTTTGGAGAAAGAACTTGAAGATGTAAGTTGATTATCAGCATCTATCACAGAGGTGTGGAACTGATTTGAGATGCCAGATTTCCAGATCTCCCACCCTGCACAAGTAAAATGATACCAGAGGACGCGGTTATGCTTGCTGACTTTACAGATATTACCATATCCCCCTGCCACCTCTCATGTCAAGGTTCACTGGCCATGGCAACTGTAGGAGCTTCTAGTCAGTCCTGCAGCTGAGAACCTGACTTTGTACCCTTCTCACGTTTCCTATGTTGGGCTAGACTCAGAAGTATGGGAGGGCCTACCTAGCAAAAGATACACATGCACACACAGACACACACTCTCAAGCTCCATGTGCAGGATTGTTCCTGCATCCAGCACTTGGGTCTGGAAAGCTCCACTTGCCCTGTGCTTTCTGCCATTGAGTAGATCATGGAGCAGATGAAGCTGGCACCTTAATTCAAGTGCAGACAGTAGGAGTGTTTCTGCATCCGTCATAGGGGTATGGGACATTTTGTCCACCTAACAAGTGAGGCTTTCTGCTGTTGCCTCTTGCTCCTTACCTTTCTAATTACAAATGTAAATCTTTACAGTGCCTTTACAGGCTGGATGAGGCCAGTGAGCCAGGGATTCCATTCCTCTCACCTATTATATTAACCTTTAGCAGCCCTCGTGCGTATTTCTTGTTGGCGGTCTGCGTGCTAGATTGCCAAGTTATGACTTCTGAAATTGTAATGGAATTTTGAGACCTGGGAACAGAATGAACTTCAAAGTAAATGAGGCAGAAACTTGTTTAATAAAAAAAAAAGGCAGGCCTATCTAGTATTTGTTTGTATAGCTAAATGACATTTCAGTGGTTATCAGGACATTAGAGCAGTGTAAAAATAAAGTATATGTTGTATGAAACATGTTATAACATACCTTTCAGTAACTGGGTGCAGTAGATTTTGAACAGTACATTTAATTGGAGGAAGAGAAAAATTTATGTCAAAATGGGCCATAAGGACTTGTGCAGTTTTGAAACAAAGTGTGTGCTAGTGAACATAAATGCAAAAATAGTGAGAGTAGGTAAACTCTATAAGAGATTGCAACTGGACAGAGTGCAAAGCTAACAAATGAGAGGAGAAAATATGAGTATGGAAGACAAGTGAGGTGGGATTTGAGAGGTAGTTTCTAGAGGATTTAATTTGAATTGCCCTCTAGATTGCTAAAATAATAATTAAATACTTCTTAACATTCTAGCTAAAAGATACTCTGGATACCACAAAAAAAGAACACCAGGAAGCAATTTGCATGTTGGAGAGAAAGTTCCTTGAAGAAAAGGTACAGTGTTTCAGTGCTGCTTTAATGTGCCTGATCCTTCCAGTTCACCAGGAATGAACTTGGCCCTGCCTGAAATCTTTGCACAGTAGTAACAGTGGAAGAGCCCTAAGTGAAATAAATATCACCACTTCTAGGAAGACAACTGTGAACCACTTGGATTTGTATTAGAAAAGCAAATAAGATTCTTTCTTGTTCTATCTAAACCTTCTTTGAATATCAACATTTACAGTGATACCTTTTGTCTTCTTCTGGAAGTCAGAGTTGTGGCAAAAATGGTCTCCACATATATTTGAAAGCTAAGTATGTTTTGTGCTTAGCTTTATTTTAAAATCTTTTTTATTTCTCTCTTTCAGCAACGCTTGGAAAGAGAAGCAGAAAAGAAGATTATAATGCTGGCAGAACGGGCCCACCATGAAGCCATTGTGTAAGACCTGATTTCTTTGCTCTTTAATCATGATGATGTTAAAATAGAGCAAATTTTCAGAAATCCATATGGGTTCCTGATAAGTAAATATAATACTGTGCCCAGAGTATTTTGAACACATCCAATAATGCTATCTCCATTAACTCATTTTAGATCTACAAAATGTAGAGCCAAATGTATGGACCATTAACATAGAACGTTTGTAGTATCTACTGCTAAACTGTTTTTGCGCTTATTCAGGCAGTTGGACAATGCTGGAAAAGCAGTTTTTACAGAGAATGTTCGTCTTCATGAGGCCCTTGGATACTACATGAAGGAAACAGAAGAGCTACAGAAAATCAAACAAAAATTGGAGGAGGGCAATGCTTTTCTTTTGCAGGAGAAGGTTTTTATTATTACTACTTCTCTTTGTTTTTTCCATAAATCTTGAAATATTTGTACAGGTTCATTAGGACTTGTCCTCTCTACAGACAGAGATTAAAATTGCAGGCACATGGAGGTGTTTTGGAAAGCTGAGGCTGTTATTCTATTATGTAACCCAAAATACTTTATTCTGGGAAGAATGGAAGACCTTGTTCTATCTTTTTTTTTTGTTCATTATTTTTAGAATCTGACATGCACGCAGTATTTCTTATTAGATAGATATCAGATCTAAAATAGCATACAAATTAGACTAAATTCCATAAATATTGTGGAAAACTTAGGTTTAAAAGATTAGTGATAATAATAATAATTTTTTCATTTCATTTGTATCCTATCTTTTTTTGAGCCCTAGTACTTTGACTTGAATTGCTTTGAGCACTTATTCTTAGCTACAGATTGCCTCCTAGCTAGAAAATGTCAAATGTTGTGGCTGAGACAAATATTGGCATTGTACAGCAGATTAGTTAATTAAAGTGTTTTAACAAAAGAAATCTATTTTCGAGATGGCATGGAGGAGCAATCTACCACAATTGGGTTAATCGCCATGTGCCAACTGGGTTGGGCAGGATTCCACATTTTTTTAGTTGTGACTCTTAGGACCCTCTTTCTTCCCTGACAGTTTTTTTCTATCCTGTCATACCAACCAGACAGGTGTGCATTTCTCTGACAGACTCAAAAACAATTGATTTAGGTTAAATATATCTATTTATTAGCTTAAAATGGATAAAAAAATTAGAAAGGAGAGAAAAGATAGCAGTGAAGGTAAACAGCATCAGACAAAAAAATAAAAATGGTTGCCTCCCCATGATAGCAGAGCAACTGATCAAGGATGGGAGAAAATGAAAAATATGCCTACTCAGATCACCACCAACTCTTGAGTCTCTAAGAAAGTTTCCCAGTTCTCCAGTGAGAGTGACACTGAAGAATTGAGAGCTCTATTCATTGGTAAGAATGGAGAAGCAAAGGACAGGAAGCAGAGTTCTAAGGCAAAAGAAGAGGCTGCTTCAATAAAACAGCCAAAGAAGGGGACAGGAGAAGGATACAGGTTTAAAACACTGTGGCAGCCACAATAGCTTCAAAGGTCAGCATTTTGATTTTTGGACAATGGGAGAGGTGGCATCCTCAGTGTTTCCAGTGTTGGTGTCATTCAATACACAGTGTGGAGACATGGAGAAGACACAGAAACAGGACACAGATAGCATTTATTCTAAAAAAATAGCATTTTATTCTAAAAAAAACGAAGCCAGAACTTCTAAACTCCTTGAAAAATGTTTAAGGATGTGCCTAATATAAATCAATATATCAAAGAACATCAAAAATAAGTGGCCAGAAATTATAGTGACCAAGTGGAAACACCCGGGGAGCTTGAGGTGGGCGGGGAGGGGGGGGAGAGAAGTCTCACCGAGGAGATTCCCGGAAAGATCCTGGAGCAGATCATTAAGAAGTCAGTTTCTAATCACTTAGAAAGCAACGCGGTACTCAAGAGAAGTCAACATGGATTTCTCAAAAATAAGTCATGCCAGACTAATCTTATCTCTTTCTATGATAGAGTTACTAGCTTGATTAGATGAAGGGAATGCTGTGGATGTAGCATATCTCGATTTCAGTAAGGCCTTTGACAAAGTTCCCCATGACATTCTTGCAAAGAAGCTAGTAAAATGTGGGCTGGACAGAGCTACTGTCAGGTGGATCTGTAACTGGTTGACTGACCGTTCCCAAAGGGTGCTCACCAATGGCTGCTTTTCATCCTGGAGAGAAGTGACTAGTGGGGTGCCACAGGGTTCTGTCCTGGGCCCAGTGCTGTTCAATATTTTCATCAATGACTTGGATGAAGGAATAGAGGGCATGCTCATCAAATTTGCAGATGACACCAAATTGGGAGGGGTTGCTAATACGCCAGAAGACAGGATCAAAATTCAAAATGACCTGGTCAAATTGGAGAGCTGGGCCAAGGCTAACAAAATGAAATTCAACAGAGAGAAGTGTAAGGTCCTACACTTAGGTAGAAAAAATGGAATGCAGAAATATAGGATAGGGGACACGTGGCTGGATGGCAGTACGTGTGAAAGGGATCTAGGAGTCCTAATAGACCACAAGCTGAACATGAGTCAGCAGTGTGATGCGGCAGCCAAGAAAGCCAATGCAATTCTCGGCTGCATCAATAGGAGTATGGTGTCTAGATCGAGGGAGGTACTGGTACCACTCTACTCTGCTTTGGTTAGACCTCATCTTGAATACTGTGTCCAGTTCTGGGCACCCCAGTTCAAGAAGGACATGGTCAAGCTGGAGCAGGTCCAGAGGAGGGCAACCAAAATGGTGAGGGGCCTGGAAGCCAAGCCCTATGAGGATAGACTTAGAGAGCTGGGTATGTTCAGTCTGCAGAAGAGAAGGTTAAGAGGGGACATGATAGCCATGTTTAAATATTTGAAGGGATGCTATGTAGAGGAGGGAGAGGGCTTGTTTTCTGCCGCTCCAGAGACCAGGACAAGGAGCAATGGATTTAAGCTGCAGGAAAGGAGATTCCACCTGAACCTCAGGAAGAACTTCCTGACAGTCAGGGCTGTCCGGCAGTGGAATATGCTGCCTCAGAGTGTGGTGGAGTCTCCTTCCTTGGAGGTTTTTAAGCAGAGGCTGGATGGCCATCTGTCGGGAGTGCTTTGAGGGTGTTCCTGCATGACGGGGTTGGACTGGATGGCCCGTGTGGTCTCTTCCAACTCTACATTTCTATGATTCTATGATAAGTGAGCATAGTGAATGTTAATGCTAGAATTAATAAGGGCCCAGGTGTCTCAGAAATGAATTATTTCAGAAATTAATTATTCCTAATATTAACATGAATTTAAATTATTCAGACACTAATGAATTGTATTCTGTGATTAAGGAGACTATAGCAAATGAGTTAAATGTAATGTTTTCATTTAGACAAAATCAGTTTAATGAAATAGGAAATAATCATAGAATCATAGAGTTGGAAGAGACCACAGAGGCCATCCAGTCCAACCCCCTGCTATGCAGGAACACACATCAAAGCATTCCCAACAGATGACCGTCCAGGCTCTGCTTAAAAATCTCCAAAGAGGGAGACTCCACTACACTCTGAGGCAGCATGTTCCACTGCTGGACAGCTCTGACCATCAGGAAGTTCTTCCTGAGGTTCAGATGGAATCTCCTTTCCTGCAGCTTGAATCCATTGCTCCTTGTCCTAGTCTCTGGAGCAGTGGAGCCCGCTCCCTCCTCAACATGACATCCCTTCAAAATTTAAACATAGCTATCATGTCCCCGCTTAACATTCTCTTCTGCAGATTAAACATACCCAGCTCCCTAAGCCGCTCCTCATAGGGCATGGCTTCCAGACCCTTCACCATTTTGGTTGCCCTCCTCTGGACATGCTCCAGCTTGTCAATATCCTTCTTGAACTGAGGTGCTTAGAACTGGACACAGTATTCCAAATGAGGTCTGACCAATGCAGAATAGAGTGGGACCATTACCTCCCTTGATCTAGACACCATATACTATTGATACAACCAAGAATCGCATTGGCTTTCTTGATTGCCGCGTCACATTGGTGACTCATGTTCAGCTTGTGATCTACCAAGACTCCTAGATCCCTTTCACACATACTGTTATCCAGCCATGTGTCCTCCATCCTATATTTGTGCATTCCATTTTTTCTGCCTACATGTAGAACCTTACATTTGTCTCTGTTGAAATTCATTTTGTTAGCTTTGGCCCAGCTCTCCAATTTGTCAAGGTCATTTTGAATTTTGATCCTGTCCTCTGGTGTATTAGCAACCCCTCCCAATTTGGTATCGTCTGCAAATTTGATCAGCACACCCTCCACTCCTTCATCCAAGTCATTGATGAAGATGTTGAATAGCAGTGGACCCAGGGCAGAACCCTGTGGCACCCCACTAGTCACTTCTCTCCAGGATGAAAAGCAGCCATTCATGATCACCCTTTGGGTTTGGTCGGTCAACCAATTACAAGTCCACCTAACAGTAGCCTTGTCCAGCCCACATTTGACTAGTTTCTCTGCAAGAATGTCATGGAGAACTTTGTCAGAGGACTTACTGAAATCAAGATATGCTACATCTACAGCATTCCCTTCATCTATCAATTTAATGAACTGGGAATCCATTTAATGAACTGGGAAGTTTAAATAGAATGAATCTTAATCCAATGCATTATCAGAAAAATTTAATGCAGTGAATTTAAACAGAATGAATTTATTGACAGTATTAAATTTGCTATCTAGAAAGGAAAATGAAAGTCAGTCGGCTTAACAATTAAAAGTAGAGAGAAGGAAGACTGAAATACACAGAAAGATGTGAGTGGATGTAAGCAAGAGAACAGGTCAGGTAATAAAAAGAAATTAACTACAAACATATTATCCAAGCATGAAATGAATGAGGAAAGGTGAAAGAACTGTATGAAAAAGACGAAGCATGTAGAAATAGATGTACACTTATGTAAAGATGTATGGCAAGAAGAGATGTCAGATGTAGATGCCAACAGGTTATTCCAGGGTAACTCAATTAGGAAACTTCAGCGGGTCCCAATTGCTACAGCCAGGCTGTTGACTGAGGCTGGCTACAGGGATCATGTGACTTCCCTATTAAAAGAGCTGTGTTGGCTACTGGACTGTTTCTGGGCAGAATTCAAAGTGCTGTTTGACGTGTAAAGCCCTAAATGGTTTGGGTCTAGATTATCTGATAGACTGTGTCTCCTTATATAAGCCAACACAAGCATTAAGATCTGCAGGGAAGGGCTTTCTCTCAGTTCCACCACCTTTGCAGGTCCAGTTGGTGAGGACTTGAGAGAAAACCTTCTCTGTTGCTGCTCCCAGACTGTGGAACTCTTTTTGGCCCCCTTGCTGCTCTCTTTCCACCTGCAGATGAAGACATTTTTTATTTAGGCAAGCTTTTGAATCTTGGATTCTAACTATGGAACTGTAGTGTGAATGTATAGTGGTGTGCTGTATTTTTAAATCTTTTTTGAAACAATGTTTTAAATATATTTTAAATGTTTTAACTCTTTTTCATAATTTAATAATTAGAGTATTTCATTTTCATAATTTTAATAATTAGAGTATTTCATTTCTTTTTAACATATGCAAATGAAATATTTTAGAAGTACTTTTTTGTATTACTGTAAACCAGCTTGCATCCCATTTGGGAGAAAGGTGGGATATAACTTCAATAAATAAATAAAAAGACAGCGGTTGGTAGATGGATTAGGGAATGTATTTTTCAGTGTTACAACTATGAAAATAAACCAAGGCCTACAAATGTTTGCCTGCACTCAACACAGTCGGTGGCTACTACTGCAGCTTAATGCTGTTACAGCTTCTTTCAAGACATATGTGATGCTGCTGGATGATCAGAGCCATCGATTTTTGTAAGACATTACAAATTAGATAAGCATAAATCAGCACAGGCTGCTTTTGACAAGACCGTGCTGCAGTCAGTGGTAAAAGGAAATAATCCCACCCAGTTAGGGGGCTTTGGTAAGTCCCAATTGTGGTGGATTGCTTCTCCATGCTATCCTGAGAATGACAGGTTGGACTTACTGTGACTGTTCATTATGGGAGGGCAGGAGGAGCAATCCACACTCACACATATTTTTAAAAAAAATCAAAATTGAGTGATGGAGAGTCAGGGATTAAAAGTAGAGTAAGATTATGTAAGGGTAGATAATCAAACTATCAGGGAAGGGAGAGAGTCCCAATGGTCACAAATGAAGGAATATGGACTCCTGCCCGATCTGGTTGACAAGTGGAAATTAACCCAATTGTGGTGGATTGCTTCTCCTGCCATCCCAAAATGAATATTCATAGTAAGTCCAACCTCTCATTACATCTTGGGATTTTATTTATATGCTTTTAAATAATTGTCATTTGATAGCCTTGTAGTTGGTTATACAGAATACATATCAAGTAAATTTTTTGTTTTGTTTTTAAGGAAACCAATGATATGTTAGTTCGGGAAAAAATACTGCAAATTACTCAACAGAAAGCACAAATCCAGGAGCTGGAAAGCAAGGTGAAAAAACTAGAAGCTGCTGTTAATCATATGGCAAGAGAATTTAAAACAGAAGTTGAGAATACACAGCAAAGAGCTTTAGTACAGAACCAAGCAGGTCAGACAGAAATTAACAAGCTGCAACAGCTGCTGGAGATGAAAGACAGAGAGATGAGTAGAGTGAAGAAACTGGCCAGGAATATCTTGGATCAACGGACTGAGGTGGAGAAATTCTTCTTGGATGCTCTGGAACAGGTGAAACAAGAGATCATAACCAGCAGGAAGTGTTATAAGCAAGTGGCTCAAGCTGCATATCAGAGAAGAATGATGGCAGCATTTGCAGGGAAAGAGGAATATCCCAAAATCAGGACCTTTAATGACAATGGGCACAGCACAAATAGTGTGCAAATGGACCTTCTGGAAGCAGAGAAATGGTACATGTGATTGAAATGCAGCTGTTTTATTTTCTGCTTACCTTAATGCAGAGACAGAAACTATGTGAAAGTCCCTGTGAAATTATTTATATTAGCTTGGAATGTCTTGAGATGGGGGAAGGAATGATTCATTGTTGTGTAGACAGTGCAAGAGTAGGAAACATTAGCCCTATCCATGCATTACTTAACACAGTGTCAGTCAACACATGAAGAGAGCAGTGCCTGTTCCCTACTCCTCTATCATTGTCTTCCTAAAGTGAAAACCAACCTTTGAAAAAGGAGATAAGTTCATGTTCTCATGGAGAGTCTCCACATGGCTAAGAACCCTGATTTTCTCAGTCCTTGTTTGTGTGGAGTATGTCTGCTTGACCAACTGCATCTCCTCTTTAGATTTGTGTTTAGACAGATTTTAGATTAGCTTTACACATGAAGGAAGTAATGACCAAGGCAGCCAGAGCTACCTTCTTCCCTCTTCACATGTTAATTGAAACTGAGTAAATAATGCCTGAACAGGGATGTTATCGTATCTGAAAGGGGTTCACCTGTTCTTTCAGTCTGCAGTGTTTAAGTGTGTGTAAATTTGTGAAGCCTAGTGCAGAGCAGTGGTTCTTAACCAACTTCCAGCATGGCCAGTAGAAACGTTTTGTGTGCATTCTAGTCCAAAACCTATAGAAAGTTCAAGCTGAGAGCTATTGGTATATATAAAGAGAAAACAGAGCTTCCTTTTTGTCAGCAGCATTAAAAGGTAGTGTTTTTCATTCTATAGTTGAACTATAATTCTGTGATTTTGAAATACTTCAAAATATGGAGTATATTTTAAATAGTGATGGTATTTACTGGAAGTGGAAGAAACAGTTGTCCATTTTCAGAACATAAACTTGCTTCCAGCAAAAAGCAGATGCCTTTTGTTCAAGATGTCCCATTGTGGGCGTCAGCTATGCAGATTAGAGGCTTGCATTTGTCCCATTTTCATGGATTGCCAGCCAACCAACAATGTTTAAAGTACCCTGCAGGTCTCATATATGGGAGACAGACATGCTCGAATGGCACAGGTTTCATATTCAGTGCAATCAGGATATGCCAGGACTGAAAGAGGGAAAAGAAATGTTGCTTTTTCAAATACTGGAGCAAGAATAGATACTGAAAAACATATATAGTGAATCAGTAGAAAAAGGAGACTGGGCTCCATATGCTTGTAGATGGTCCAAATTTATTATTTAAAAAGTCCAACATGTTTTGGCCTGTACATAAACTGATTGGCCTTCTTTAGGGGTTCTATTAAAAATAAACATATACATATATATTAAAATCTTTTATAAAAAGACAACACATACATAAAAATACTGTACTTATAAATTATCATGATAGTGTATACAACTTAAGTATCAGATTACATACATACCACTAATCAAATCAACAAGAGTAATTTCTTAAGTTGCAAATATACTCTCTCCATAAGCAGGACTGATAAGCAAGAAAAGAAGAAAATTTTTATTATTTATACATTTTGACAGATGGGCAGACATAAGGGAGGGCCTAGAGAATGTGGTATAACCAGTTTCAAGGACATCTGATGCAATCTGGCTGAAAAGCTACCATGCTTTTCTGTTTTTTTATACATAGGGTGGAGTGGTGTTATGTCAATCAGTGGAGATCCAGATCTTCATTTAGACCTCCTGGTATCAAGGATTTCACCTTTAAAATCCATTCAACTTTCTCATCAGAAATTTTTCATTATTCTTAAATTTATTTATTTATTTATTTATTTATTTATTTATTTATTTATTCGCTATTTTCAGCACTCAAAACCAAAAATCTGATGCAGAGTGTTGACATTCTTCAAAATGACTGAATAGAGCAGCACACATTTTTTTTTACTTCTTAAATTGGAGAGATGTTCCCCTATTTGTTTTTTTTAAGGGTCTTGATGATGACACTTGCACTGAATGGCAATTATTACAAAACTACTACTGCAAGTGCTAAAGTGGGTAAAGATGTATCTCTGTTGGTTAATATGATTTATACATTCAGTTCTTTTGAATGTGTGTTTGCAATATATGTACAGTGACCACAGGGTAGGTGTCTTGTGGGACAAGCTGCATCCATTATAGTATTTTTTGGTGTTTCTTTAGACTCTCTGAAAGCAGTATTTCCCACACTATCTCTGATATTTTTTGTTCTTTTGAAGATCTGTGTTTTTTTCCTTACATCCTGGAATATTTTCCAATATAAGCCAATTTTTTAATGATCTTCCTATATATTTTTGTAATGTGATTGAATGTAAGAGAGCAGTGGAGGTGGTTGTTTCGTGGTCTGTGATGTTTTTGTTGCTGTTCTAACTGGGATCTGCCACCTGCCTCAACAGATCCCTGGGATATCACATCTTATGGATACCTTCTTTCAATAAGTTGTTTGGACAATAAGTTGGACTCCTTTTTTGAATTCTTCCTCTTTGTAACAGTTCCGTTTTAGCCTGAGGAACTGGCCATGGGGGAGGCTGTGCCTTTTAAAATATTTTCATATGTTTCCATTACAGTTTCACTCTATTGTAGTCTTTTAGAAACATCTGAACAACACTATCTGTTCTGGGATGCTGAATGACAACTTATACCAGGTTTCAGCAATATAGGTTTTTATATTTCAACTTACTGCTCTACAAAACCATAGTGCAATACTTCAGCTATTAAGAAAAATATATTTTTGAAAAAATGGTATCATGATAGTGTATACAACTTAAGTATCAGATTACATACATACCACTAATCAAATCAATACTGCAATACTTCAGCTATTAAGAAAAATATATTTTTGAAAAAATGGTATCATGATATTGTATACAACTTAAGTATCAGATTACATACATACCTACAAAACCAAAACCTACTGCTCTACAAAAACATAGTGCAATACTTCAGCTATTAAGAAAAATATATTTTTGAAAAAATGGTGTTACAAGGAGTCAATATTCATGAATCCTACTAGTGACTCAAATCTTGCCTGAAACATTCTGCTACCCTGGTTTGGCAATGATCCAGGTTTTGTTGTAATGTCAAAGGGGTTACTGAGGCATGATTCTAACTTATGTACCAAAAGTTACATCTGAGCATCCTCAGTTATTTTGCAGGAAATTCTGGGCCACATCTTTTGGATCTGGCATTCCTTCATTGGAGACCCAGTGTGGCATAGTTGTTTGAGCATTGGACTATGACTCTAAAGATCAGGGATCACATCCCTGCTCAACCATGGAAAGCTACTGGGTAACACATTGTCTCAGCTTCGGAGGAAGGCACAGGCAATCCCCCTCTGAACAGATCTTGCCAAGAATACCCTCTGATAAATTTGACTTAGGGTTGCCGCACATCAGAAACAACTGGAAGGTATACAACCATAAATTCCTTCATTGGTCCCCTTCTATAAATACTACCATCTGCTTGCTTGACCACTGAGAGTGGCTTTGCATCTGTTGTCCCTGGTCACCAAGTAACTGGGTCCTAGTTTAACCCCTGCACTCTCTTAAATGCAAGGAAATGCAGAAAGTATATTAGATACAGAAGCATAAAAAGGAGAACAGTGATGCAAGGTGTTGTAATCAAACAGATTTATTCTTGTTTAGCCTTTACTTTTCAAGAACATAAAAGATCCACAAAACAGAGAGGAATCATGACTTTCTTAACTAAAATTAATATGATTGAACAAGACTGTTCCATATCATGCATAGAAACATCTAAGGCCTTGATCAGCACCTTATTTTTAATACAGGCCTGTTTCAAACTCAACAGGGGCTAAACACCAACAATGTAGGCTATAGTTAAATTGTTTATTACTCTGTTCTCCACAGGGTATAGTGGCAGAGGCTTGTTAAGTAGAGTCCGCAGTTGCTGAGATGCATAATAAAGTGAAGATTTTGCCAAAGTTCCTCTTGATGTTCATAAGGCTTGACTTGTGTCTTAAGGGAAAGTAGTTAATATTCAGAGTGGTGTGTATCTTACAGTTAAGAGCTGACCTGTGGGCCACATTAAACGCACTTGTGGTTGGATTTTTGTCTCTGATCTTTGAATTGTCTGCCTAAAAAAATTGTGTATATACGTGGATGCTTCAAGATGTAAATCATTACTGCTTAGTAAGAAGCATCTTTAACTGTGGACCAGGTACCCTATGTTTAGTAAGATTTATGAAGTATTTTACACCATCAGCAGTGAGGCTATGGCTAGAATCCTGTTAGTCCTAACTAGAGTGGGCCCACTGAACTCTGAAAAGTGAGACAACACATAGATACATTTATTAAATGGTTCTGCTCTGGTTAGACTTAGAATAATATTTAGGTCCATAAATACAAATGAGAAATACTTTATTTCTTGTCTGAGGTGTTTATTACTGTATGTACAGTTCCCTGTACTGATAGCCCTCATGGAATAGTCTTGTGTTCCACCTTAGGAAGAAGATGAGGCATAAATAAAATAATGGAATGGAGAGAGGGAACGTGGAACCCTTTCTGTCTTCTCTACATGGGTATTTTTTAAAGTCATCTTAAATACTTTCATACTTGGACTCATGCCTTTGATACTAATGAGACAGCCAGAACTGAACACACTATTCCAAGTAAATAATCACTTCCCTTTATACAGTATAATGCATTATGTTATTGTTCTATGAAATAATTCAGAATCTCTTGTTACAAGGGCTTATATATAATAAGCAAGTGAAATTTGAAAACTCAAGTATCTCTAAATTTACAGAAGTTTATTTCTTTGTGGCTAGATACTTGTAGTTTTTTGCTGGTAAACTATTTTTGTTTTGTTTTGTTTTCTTCTTTTTTTTGTAGGACAAATATTCAGAAGGGGAAGGTAGACATTTCTGAATTGACCTGGGAGCAGAAGGAGAGTGTACTACGATTACTCTTTGCAAAAATGAATGGCCTGAGGCTACGGTAAAGTCATGTTTGTTACAGTGAGCAAGTGTCGTAGAACTCTTAGGGTCCGTCCACTGGTAATGTCCTATTTTCCAGCTTATCATTTTGTGTGCTAAACTTTATAAATGAGAAATGGGACAAAATGAGTAATTGTCCTTTTTCTTAGCACTGTTTTAAGTGTTTATTTTCTGAAAGAAACACTGGAGGTTTTTATTTATTTATTAACCTGTTTTTAAAATTGTACATTGTTACCAGGTTTTTAAAAATAATTTTATATGTTTTTAATGTTTTTAACTTACTTTTGGAAGCTGCTTTGGGTCCCAGTTTGGGAGAAAAGGCAACATACAAATATAATAAAAATCAATCAATCAAGGAGTTTCTTCTTTTGAGAGAAATAGGCATCAAATGTTGTGATGTATCTCCTGTTCTTCAATGGAGTTAACACTTGTAAATGATTTAAATGCTCACAGGGAATGGGGAAATAATCTTTTAAGGTGTACTGACTGTAGAACCAGCGATTTTTTTTAACAGATATTTTGAAGGGTCACATAGTACAATTGAATCTAAGAGTTGAGTTCCAGATTAATAGGAGTCCAACAGATCAGTAGTGTTCTCTCTCAACCCTCATAACCAGGGAAACATAAAAATGGAAAAATAATATAATAAGTAGTATATGACCCACTGAGTGCGCTTTTCTCCCACTGTTTCGGTTTCATAGGAAATACAGTCAAGCTTTGGTTCCTGTAACACCATCTCGCTTTAATTTTGAAGAAACAAAAGTTGGGTAAGAGATTCCATGGATATAGTTTTCTTTTGTTTCTAGCAGTGTTTGTGTACCACTAAGTTGGCAACACTTTTAAAGGATGTGTTCTTTTGTTTTGTTAGTACTCATTTATGACTGGTTAAGTGGAGATATAGTATATTCATGTGTGGACTTAAAATAGATTCGTTGAGATCTATGGATGCATCTAGTATAACGTGCCTGAACGCTTTCATTTTTCCACATAATGTAATAGGGGCTAAGTTCAACTTGAAGGCAGACATGGGAGAATGTCTGCATGGTTATATTTGCACTCCTCACTCTCAGAAATATGAATAGGGCAGACACTATTTTATCCTGGTTTGGTGCTGGAATGTCTCACTTGCTTCTGAGATTCCTTCACTGTGTGAGTTGTGAGACAGGCTGCAAGATTTGAAGGTAGAGGGTACTGAGATGATGTGAAAACAGATGAAGAAGATGGAATAATAGATGCTTTGACATTCAGGTTTGTTGCCAGGAAGTTATCTATCCATGTTGTATTTAAGCCTTACTCCTTAAGGAAGATACAATGTGATTTGTCCTAAGCGCTGTTGAGCTACTCATAACATCAGCACAACCTTGATCTTGTTTGTATAGTAGGACATAATGTGGCAATTGTACAGAAATATCTGCCATAATAGCTATGATACCTTTAGTTGTGGTAGCAGAAAGTAACATCTATTGTAGCATCTAAAGTAATTTTGTAAACATCATACTGTAAGTGCTGTGTTACACCCGTAACGTTCAATTTGGGACTTTTTATATGGACTAGCACATCTCTGAAATGATGGCTTCATGATTCCATTAAAATAAATTTGCTTATTGCTATGTGTAGAGTTAAGCACAGACTGCTCTTATTTTTTGTAGGATACTGTGTCCCTGAAATTCTAAGTTGCTAGTACAAAGTCTTTTAAAGAATATGCGCTTGGCAAAAGGAGAAAGAGAAGGCAGATTAAACCAAGGAAGTGCATAATATTTAGGTACAGGTTCAGTGCTTGTTGGAAGTTTCCTTGTATACTTGAGTTTCCCAGTGGCTGTCATTTTTTAAGAAAACTGGAATAAATAAAAAGCCTGTCTGTCATTGTGGCATAAGTACAAATACATCTGTATTTAAACAATGGCACTGTTGTGATAACTGGAACTATTACTGCCATAGTGCTTAAACATTCAGTAACATTTTGATTCAAATGATTATTCCTTAGTAAATGATTAGCTAATGGTGAGCCCTAGCAGATTTTATCACTTAAGATCACAGTGATAAAGAACTGAACACAACAGAGGCATTTCCTATAAGCAATACAGTAAAGTTCACTTATGAGAGGAAGCTTCCTCAGGTAGGCATCAGAAGCTGTACCCTAAATACAGTGCCCCCTCCATTTTCACGAGGGTTTGGAGCACAGAACCTTAGTGAAAAATGGCAAGTAACTCCTCTCCAGGCCCCCCCCCCCATTCTATTGGCTTTTGCCTCAGTGTGCATTCTCTGCTCCAGGGCAAAATGCAAGGGAATAGGAGGAGGAAAAGTTGTGGTGGGGGGGGAGGCATATCCGCACCTTGCAAATCAGATTTGCAAAGGTCAAACTCGCAAACATGGAGGGAGGACTGTATGGATAAAGGATTCATTGCTGTCAATTTTGAGTGTAGTTGGGATGGTAGGTATAAAAATTCAGAGTATAAAGGTTTAGCTTATCTAGATAAACATATGTGTTCAACTAATTTTCTGACTGATTTTTCCATTACAGCACTAGTGGTACTATCCCTGTCTATGCTTTCATCACTCAGCAAGCACCTGTGTCAGAGGCAGATTCTCAAAGAAGATCATCAGTTCTTCCAGATATTCAGGTTATACCACCACAGCCAGACTAGGATGGCTGTTAATCATGAAAGAAGTGAAAATAGTGAACATTTTTTTCTATACTTCCTCCTCAGGTCTGTAAGACACAATGCTGCTACTTTGAAATTGCATCCTTGTTTTCTATGCATCAAAACTTATTTCAGTTCTTTCGGATTAAACTTGAAAGATAACTGCATTCTTTTTGTAAAGAATAAATTTATGGTCAGATTTTTTTCCAAAATTGAAGCTTTTTCCTTGGGGATGCGTTTTCTCAATTGTTCACTTCAGAGAATTTGCATCAGAGGACTGTATTCTGGCATTAAAAAAAATCTGAGTGAAATACACTTCCAAATGCATAGAAGTGTTTTCAAAACACCAAACTGTGTGAAAGAGATAGTGACATGGGAGATGATATTGTGTTTTTTATTATACATGCCATATTGAGATGCAGCCCTAAACACTTGACTTAATGTTACTTGAGTTAATCTAGCCTCCTCTCAGGTTTGTGCATTTCCTTTTGTCTTTGGATGCATTGTAGGGCAGGGAAAGCGTTTGTTTTCCCTTAAAGGCAGCTTCTGGAGTCAGCTTCTTTGGTAACAAAACAGTTGCTTCTAAACTACAATTCCAATTTCATATAAAAGAACAAGTCCTATTTAAGAGAAATTAAGAGCATCTAGACTACTATCCTCTGGTCTTGGTTCTACAGGTGTAATTATGATTTAGTTTAGCTTTATGTGACAACATGTCCACAGTTTAATCACTTCAAATCAAGTGGATTAGGGGAATTAACATTCTTGTATTTTATAGTGAAGAAAACCAGAAAGACTCTACATTTAGTAGCCATTTTATTCATGATTAACAGCAATGTGATATTTTCTAGCATATGGATGAATTACCATTTCAACTAAGGATCATGTTTAATTTAAGTACTTGCTGCTTGCAAAAGGGTGAATATTAAATGAATCCAATTTGCTTGATTAAACAACAAAAAGCAATAGCAAAGTTTCCATGTTTAAGGAAATACCTTGTGAGTCTATTAAAACTGCTAAAAACCTTGTGAATTGTAAAAACTGCATCACTGTATCCTCCATTCTGCCCCATGCCCTCATCCATCATATCTAAGCTAATCAGAACACACCACCCTTTGTTGTTTTAGTCCAGCACCTCCATCTCATGTCATATTATATACATCTGCAGTATACAGGATGAGAAACTTCCCTGTGAGTAGTACAGAATCTGTAATTCTCCACTTAACACTTTGCCATTCAGAAGCATTTCCATTCCTAGCTAAAGTGATGTTGAGAAAACAAAGTGCTTTAAAAATATTCTTCCCATACCACAACTGTCTAGCCTTTTGGAAACTAATCACATTCATTCTTCTTGTAAAAAAAAATATTCAGTGCATAAATAGTAAGTAGGCACATCTGTTCATTTTGAACTGAAGCTATTGTACTACTTCCACGTATGATGGAAGGTAATGTAGGTACACTTTTGCTAACTCTTCAAGACCATGAGCATGGAATAACTTTTTGTTGTTTATGAAAATCTTGAAAACTATTCATTTAGGGACTGTTGGATTTGCTATTCAGTCCTGTTATAAGAAACCCAAATTCTCTAAGATATCCAGAGTTCCTTGGGAAGGGGGAAGATCAGAGAAAGACAATTAGAACAGAATATATAAATTGTGAAAACAGTGACAGCGGCAATGACATGAAATGATACTTAAAACACAGCAATTCATGGAATACAGATTGTGGATTCTCAACAGTGCTGCATGAATGGGGCAAAAGAAGCTGATTTACTTTTACCTGATTATTCATAGTAGAGTATTTCCTCTACAAGAAAAATTAACTTGATTAGGTGATACATAAAAGGAAAAAAATCTAAATTTTGTGTCAAAGGATTTTGGCCAGTATATTTGACATGAAGGTTCTGACATGTAGTGTCTTTGTACTTCAAGAGCAACAGGGAACATCCAAGAATAGTAGACCAAAAATGCTTTCAACAGCAACTCTTAACAGGTGTAACAAGCTGCTTTAGTTTCCCATGGTTGGCATTACTACAGCGGGCTTGGCAACAGTGGCATCTTCTTCTTTCCACTGAGAAGTGATTGTCTTAAGCTGTGTATAGAATTGCATACCCTGGAGGGAAAAAAAAGATCAGTACCAAGCTCCAGAGACTCATACCAATAATTACTATAGAATCACAGCAGCCTTTTTTAAATGCCAGAGTATCCCAAACACGGTTTTGTTTCCCTTTGTCTCCCATAGACATTCATAGTAGCATAAACACATTTTTTAAAAATATTAAAATATTACCTGCTTGCCATAGAAATTGGTGTCTCCCCTAAAGGAACCACGAGA
Source organism: Cyclura pinguis (assembly GCA_030412105.1). Lineage (NCBI taxonomy): Eukaryota > Metazoa > Chordata > Lepidosauria > Squamata > Iguanidae > Cyclura > Cyclura pinguis. The sequence goes on from CM059599.1 coordinate 346,490,472, forward strand.
GCCAGTAAAGGAGAACATTGGCAAAGGCACTGGAATTGGAACGTTCACACCAATCTAAATAAAAGCCAAGTTAACAGTATTATTTTATCCAGGCAAATGTACTGGTAGAATTAACTAGTTAATACAGGGATACTGAGGGGAACTGGGCCAGGATTTAATCAACATGGATTCAGCTGAGTGCTCAACTGTGGGCTTACTGAGCCATTTTCTTATTTGGCAGCCTAAGGCCAAACTAGACATGACATTAACCGTATCTTTGCATGTAACTTGCACATTTTAAAATGCAAGCAGCTGGTGGGGAGAGGCTAGTGATTACTGGAATCTCAGAAGGCAGTTTAACCCTTTGCTTCCTTGCTGGGGTCCTGGTGAAGTAGGCACATCTGTTCATTTTGAACTGAAGCTATTGTACTACTTCTGGAGCTGCTATTTGTATTCAGAAAAAAGGATTAGGCAGCGTAATCCTCTGGACCAAGAGTATAACACAAGACAGAGAAACCACATTTTTCTATGTTCTGTCAGGTTTGCACGTGCAGAAAAAAAAGTTATGCAGGCTGGTTTTTTATTCTTCTTTCATGAAGCTTTAAAAAGAACTTTCTCTTATGTAGCTTCCACCATGCCTGCTCCAGAGGTGGCAAAGTCCTTCCCCCATCCTAGGGATCTTCCTAGAAAACACTCCAGAATACTGTATTTTCCCTCTTTAGCATCAGTAGTTCCAGCTATCCAACTTTTCATAGCCTGGTCCAGTAGGGTTATAAATTCTGAGCTTGCTCTCTGAGGGGGTGGGGAACATCTCTCTGCCACCCAGGACAGCAGCACTGCAGCAGAAATTCTCCAGCCTGCATGTTGCAATCCTGGTACATTCACTCCTACCTGTATGCCTATTTACAATTTTAACAGCATACACATTTAATACAAAGATGCTTTTAATGTCACACTCAGTTTGCCCCTCAGTTTCTGAGCAGTAAAATGGCAACTAGCTTGAGAAAGGCAATTAGGTTCCCAGCACAAGTTGTCCAGATGGGGAAATGTGCTCAGTATACAGTATGAACCTCTGCGTGTGTGAGATATTTCAGCCTGGCCTACTTTATAAAGAACCTGTGAGGCTAAAAGATATAAAGCTGTTTCATGGGTATATTTCTGGTTCATCTAGCCCAGTATGGATAGCAGCTGGCTAAAGCTGTCCCAATATGGATAAGTAGAGTTTCTTTAAACTGGACAGGCCAGGGACTGAGCTTTGGATTATCTACAGTTAAAACTGGAGTGAGCAAAATGCATCCCACAAACCTGTTTTATGCCCCTTGATCCCTACAAACTCAGAAGACTTGCCCTTCTTATGGGCCAAGATGGTTTCTTCTGGAAGATCCCAAGAGCAGTAATTCACCTGTTTAAATCAATAGCGCAGAAGCATCCTACATCTGAGCATCAAAGAGTATCTGTTTTTCAAACCCTGTCCCCCTTTTTTTTGGTGGGGGGGAGACTACAGTTTTGGGATCCACATGGACCATGGAGAATAGTGGCTCCCAGACCTACTAATAGTTACCCTCCTCTGATTTAAAGCATGTACTTTGCTGTTGAGCCATGGCTTTCATTATTTAAGATGGTACTCTGAGCTATACAGTATGAACATTACCCTCTACATACCTGCCCAACATCCACCAAATGGGAGTATTTTCGAGCAGTGGCACCATTTGTGGTGAAGATTGCTGTTCCATTCCCATAGGGATTCTTATTTACTATGTCTATTGCTTCATCCAAACTGTCAGCTTCCAGAACCACTAAAACTGGTCCAAAGATTTCCTCCTTATAGCAGGTCATATTAGGCTGTGAAGACAGAAATACTTTGAACTGTAGTTTACATCAGAGAAATCTCATTTCTGACACTATTATTATAGGAATATTCCTTTGCAAGGCATTGCTTTAAGTACCCATCTCTTTCTCTTGTTGTAATGGCTACAAGTGTCAGCAATAATTACTCCTTCCAATAACCCTGCTTGTGTAATTGTTTGCACTGATATATACAGTTGGCCCTTCACATTCACTAGGGCAAGGGGCACAGGACCCTTCCAAGAGTGGAAAAATTGCAACTAATCAAAATGTGTATAGGGGGGAGGGGACTGAGGCATGGTGGGGAAAACAGGCATCCAAGGATCAAACCTTGTCAGGGAAAGGAGAGGGAGTAAGCATGGTGATCCTACTTCCTCTCTTTTTCCCACCTACTTCCCAGGGTGTAGGGGGCATCAGGAGGAGGTTTGTGGTGCTGAGAAATCAGGCTGCAAGCAGTCCTTAGCTGGCTAGGCAGCAGCTGGTGGAGGAGCAGAAGGACCGGGGCAGGTTTTTAAAGGGCAGCGCAGCCTGATTGGAACTGCCTAGAGGAAAGGTTCCCCCAGAAAAGAAGCACTTGAGGTGGGCCAGCAGGGGTTAGAGAAATTGCAAATATTCAAATCCATTAAAGTCAAATCCACAAATGCAGAGGGCCGACTGTATATGAAGCATTCAAAACTCTATCATACAATCTTGTATACTCAAGGTATACTGTTCTTTTTTAACTTAGAGGAATACCCCCCTCCAGCATATACGTGTGTTCATGATTCCTCAGCCATCCCCATATACCATATTTGTCAGCGTATAAGATGTACTTTTCACCTGCAAAAATACCCTTTGAAAATGAAGTGTATCTTATATGCTGGGTGTGTCATTGTGAGCCCTCCTTTAACCCCCCCCATGCCAAAGCAAAATGCATAGGAAAGGGAGCGGGCAAAAGGAGAGCTCCCATGAGGCTTCCCCACTCCCTCTTCCCTTCCGTTTTGCCTTGATGGGAAGAACTCCCTGCCAAGGCAAAAAGTACAGGAAAGTGGGAGAATGAAAGGAGCACTTGTGCAAAGCTTCCCCCACCCTTCTTCCCTTCTGTTTTGCCTTGGTGGGAAGAACTCCTCACTGAGGCAAAAGGCATAGGAAAGGGAAGGGGGAAAAGGAGTGCTTGCACAAGCACTCCTTTTGATTCACCTTCTCTTCTCCACTGAGGCAAAACAGAAGTGGAGTGGGGGAATCCTTGCGCAGGTGCTCTTTTCATCCCCCCTCTCTTTCCTATGTATTTTCCTTCAGCGGGGAGTTCTCTCTACCAAGGCAAAATAGAAGGGAAGGAGATGTGGGAAGCTTTGCACGAGTGCTCCTTTTGCTCCCCCTTCCCTTCCCCACCAAGACAAAACAGAAGGGAGTTCCCTTCACCAAAGCAAAACAGAAAGGAACAGGGTGAGAGAAGCTTCACGTGAGTCCTCCTTTCGCTCCCCCACTTTCCTATGCCTTTTATCTCAGTGGGAAGTTCCCCCTCCAGGGCAAAATGGAAGGACAGGAGGGTGGGGGAATGCTCATGTGAGTGCTCCTTTCACCCCTTCCTTTCCTATACATTTTGCCTTGGCAGGGAGTTCTCCCCGCCAAAGCAAAACAGAAGGAAGGGAGGGTGGGATGAAAGGAGCACTCACGCAAGGATTATACACTTGTGCATCTAATATGACAGCAAATATGGTATCTGCTGAACACCATTCTTGCATTTCAAGACTTCATGGACAATCATGACTCAATTACCCACTTCAGTAACCCACTTCATCTACCATACTGAAGCCAGTCATCAAGAGATTTCCAACATTTCACTCTGTACAAAAACAAATGGCAGGCTAACACCTCTGAGGGAGGAAGGAAACAATTCCTGCCATATTCTAGATGAAAATAATCTATTTTTCCCTTATATTGAGAAATTAAAATATGTTTAAAATATCTGCTCACCTTGACTTTAGCAAGGATAGTTGGTCCAACAAAATTGCCATTTTCAAAACCTTTCACTCTGATATTTCGTCCATCAAGGAGAATACTAGCCCCTTCCTTTGCTCCACTGTCTATCAGCTGACAGACACGCTCCTTGGCCTGGGGGCTGATCAGGGGGCCCAGATCTGCCCCAGGTTGGTCTCCTATGACAATACAGAGAGAGCGCTAAATACTTACTAAAACACAATCTTATTTTGTATAACAAAAAAGCAGCAGTACCAATCTTTTGTTGACCATTCATGGTGCTATTTTTTTAGCTTCAATCTGGGTGCACTTTTAAACTCATTTCCTTACTCTTGGAACATTGCTATTAACATAATGAGGCTATCTAAGACTCAGAAGCTGTCATTGTGCTCTTTAGCTTCATTCGAGGTTTGGTTCCAACAATCTGTGCAAAATACTCTAATCCTTCTCTCTCAATTTAGCTAGCCAACTAAGCAAGTCTTCCTTCTGGGGACAATGCAATGATGTTATGTAGCATGGATGTAGTCTTTGACAGTGTTAAAGCAATAAGTATTATGAAGGGCTCTTGCTAAAATTATATAAGCAGCAATTGCATGCCTGGGAGGAGAAAAATGTAGCACTGTTGACAGAAATAGTTTAATAGATATGAGTTGCTCTGATAATCTTCATCACTTCAAATGAATCGTTTACAGACACATTCAGTCTAATCCACCAAGACCTGGGATTGCAGATCTGCAGGAAATCAAGCACTGGCTTCTGTAGGGAAGTGAAGGTCCCTTGTTGGTTTCACCCCTGCCTCCCCTGAAAAACATTACAGTAAACAGGTATACTGAGTAGGTCTGGATCCACTCCCAGAGACCTCAAATGATTTGCACACAGCCAATACAAGCATGAACCACTGGCCTGAAAAATAATATTTTACTGGATATATGGTAGTTTTTGTATACAGATGATGAATTATATCTGAGAAAAGCTTATCCCTTGTTTCTGTCTGCTTTGGGCCTCCATGCCACAGTGGAACAGCCTTCTTGAGATCATGGCTGTTCTCTTTGATGCACCAAGCCCTTTCTTTGCCTTGGCATGGCTGCAAAGAAGAGGTTTTTGTATCTTGTACAAATAAGTAAGACACGATAGAACAGAAACAGGAGAACTACAGCAAAATTCCTTGTTGCTCTCAGCTTCATAGTATACATGGAAATCAGTTCCAACTATGGTCGGTGAATCTCTTTATCTCTTGGAATAGTTCAGTGTCTCAAGTGGTGCTCTGGTTATCTTATATATCATAAAGTAACCATTTCAGGCCCACAAGAGACTGTATCATGTTATCTGTGAACAGTTCATATGCTTGTCTTTTACATGCACATTTCTCCCACCTGTGCAATTACGACCAGTTTGACCTGGTTAAAAAGAGGCAGCTGAGGCTCCCACCATCAGCTAACAAAAAGAATACTCAGACATTTCATTAAATCATTTCTTTCCTATCCAAAACAAACAAACAAACAAACAGCCACTTGAAGGAAAGAGGAAAAGAGGAATTTTCAGCATAGCACTGTTAACTGATCTGCTGTCTGGTAATATATAGCTTCCCTCCACTTGTGCTCTATTTATATATTGGTACATAAAGCTAGTATTACAGATACCATAAGTCTCCAAGGCTCTCCCCTCCAAAGAAAACTAAATTTAAGTAGTTCTGCCAGTTGTCCCAGAATTGCAGAAGCAAGGAGGAAAGAACGAGAGCTACTAATTGCTCTATTCATCAGCCAAAGGAGCAAGAGCTACTTGGTACTCAGTAGTTACTACTGAAGGAAAACACCAGCAAGGCAGACCAGCCCAGTCTTAACTAGATAGAAAATTCCCACTTACAGCTCATTACTTCAACCTAGCCTTGAACAACTGATTTTCCACATCCAGCTATTCCCTTCCCATATACTTGGGATCTGCCCTTGGTATCTTCTAGGGTTTGGTTCTGGGCTGCCTGCTCTCTGCATACCAAAATTTGTGGATGCTCAAGTCCCATTATGTACAATGGTGTAGTAAAATGGCATCCCTTATAAAAATGGCAAAATCAAAGTTTCTCTTCTAGCTTTTTTAAAAAAATATTTTCAAGCCATGTTTGGTTGAATCCGTGGATACAGAATTCACAGATATGGAGGGCTGACTGCATCTTGCCTTTTAAGTTCATAAGCCCAATGACAGTTTCCAATCCTTCTTGTTATTGATGCTGAACCATGTTGTGAGATAACTGTCTGAAAAGCATGCCAAAAATACAGTAATGAAAGCCAATGCCAACACATTTTGAAGTCCTACATCTGCCAATTTGGTGCCTTCCAGATATGTTGGACTGCAACTCTCATCATCTCCACTTACAGAGGATTGTTCTACATTTATGGAACAGCACATGAACAGAATGAATTTTACCAAAATGCACTGTTACCTGCATTGACTCGCAGTTTTTTAGCTCTCTCCACCAGTTCTGGCAGCCATTTCTTAGCCTCTCCTACTAGGATTGCTGTAGATAAAGCCATGCACCGCTGCCCAGCTGCTCCAAAAGCTGCTCCAACCAGCTGATTCAGAGTATTTTCCTTATTGGCATCTGGCATCACAACTCCATGGTTCTTAGCTCCCTAAAATAAAACCAACCAATAAATAAGCTATATATTTCCTTAAAACTTAACTGCCTTTCTGTAGATCTAACATTCCCCAGCTCTTCAAGAACAAAACCCTCTTTGTACTACTTTGGATTTTTCTTCCACCAGTCATTTGAAGCATCCTGGCTTATTCCAAAGTATAAATAAGATAATGGTGAAAAAAGCAAAGATACATACCGATATACTTTTCTCTAATCAACACTCAGCAAATGGAATATATTCCAGGGTTTAACAGTGAAATCTTTCTATTGCTGTTATTCTCCAAACAAAGCCATAACTAAAGGTAGTCAGGAAAAAAAACCCTTAAAAAAACTTTTGAAAAAATCTACTATGCTATTATTACTTCAGAATTATTCAACACATCTTTACAGAATTTAGGTAACAATTGAAAACATCAAAACATCAAAATTAACACTTCAGAAAACAAAGGTATCTATATTCAAAAAATATTGCAAGACAAGTCAAAAGCAGTTCTATAAACAGAGATGTTACTGAATTACCATATTGGCTTGGACTCTTTTCCCATGCTTAGAACCCCTTTCATAGATATATTCTCCAGCCTGATTAGATCCCACAAAACTGATAGCTTTAATATCAGGATGGTCACAAATAAAATTTACAGCTGTAATAAAAAAGACAATGTTAAGTAAGCCTCATTTAGGAAGTTACTGATGCTCACGCTACAGCAACTATATGCTAGCAGAAAAATGTCTTAATTCCTTCCTCTGCCCTACGCTCAAGAGGATCCTGATAGTCCCACTAAACTTAAGTACTATCTTTCTTTCGGGTCATGTTTTCCTTTTTTTCAGATCCAATGCATGACCGAAGTTATCTGATGTATGTTAATAAAGCAGAGTGGATTTGTCTTGAAATGTGTAATGAACATATTTAAAATACAGAAAAAACCAAACCACACTTCCAAACATGGGTGTTAAAATCGCAAAAAAATTTTTGCCCCAGCCTTTCACTACACACTTCTTTACAGCAACTCTAGTTTGTATCTGTTAACTGAAATACTAACATGGGAAATAAATAAGAAAATACTTATTTTGAATTGGTTAAAAAAACCCAGAAGGACATAATCTAATCTAAATGGCACCTATCTTCCTACATCCCACCTACACACAACAGCTCGGGAACCTCTAATACCTGCAGTTACCTTCATGTTGCCCATGAATAATGTTCAGTGTTCCATCAGGGGCACCAGCATCCTGCAGCAGCTTGGCAAGAAACATGAGGGCTCCAGGTACACGTTCTGAGGGTTTCATCAAGAAAGTGTTTCCACACACCATGGCCATAGGAAACATCCAAAGAGGAATCATGGCGGGGAAATTGAAGGGTGCAATGCCTGCACACACTCCCAGAGGTAATCGATATGTGTAGGTGTCCATGTCTTTAGTGATGGAGGGAAGGGTCTCGCCCAGCATAAGGGATGTCACACTACAAGCGTGTTCAACTACCTCTGCAACACAGGAAGAAGTTGTCAGTGAGTATTCCTGCTACACAAATTCCCTACTCCCTGTTCTCCAGTTGGACACAATTTAGTCATCCAGCTCCTTCACTCTAACAACTACAATCATCATCTATAAATAGTTCCCATTCTGCCAGCAGCTGCCTTTTGGAAATAAACGCTGTGCTAATACTATTCCACTTTATGAAACACTGCTGATGTTACCAGAATGTGAAATATGGATGTCCATAGTAGACCCTCCCCTCAGGTTAAGCCACAGCTTTCCTTCCCCAGCTCATGCACTTTTGTTCTTTGCAATAAAAAGCTGTTATTGAAGTGAGATAATGACTATGCACACGTATAGCCCCTTCTTCTTTTGGAGATGCCACATTAAGTTCTCATGCAAAAGGAGCAAATGTGTGCACTGACGTGCAACCCCATTTATCTGTTTGTCTTGGTCCCATGTCTACATTTCAAATTGCAAAGAGTTTGACAGGATAACTAATTCCCTCTGCTTTTTGTTGCTTCACTCCTGCTGATGCCAAGGCCACAGGGCAGTTGATGTTTTCATGCCAATCACAGGAAGGCTGAGAAAATTGAGATTGAGAAAATGAACACTGCTAGTGCTATAAGGAGGTACAGGAGGATAGCTGCCTTTTAAAGGGAATAATGACTCTTTCAACCTTTTCACTCTCTAGCTGTGCTTCCGAGGAGCATTTATTTACTCTTTTCTCCTCTGCTGTTGTCTTTCCAGATTAGAACTGATAACATTTCCAGGAAGGAAGATTGAGAGAAAGAGGTTACTGAGGCTTGCTGGTTGTGCCAAAGCTCTAAACCACATGATACTTGTATTTTTACATGTAGCTTGCTCCTGATAAAGTGTTACAATTCCTATTTATTTATAATAATTGCTCGCCATGGTATATATATTATATAATATTATAGTATAATTTTCTAGAAACGCTTATGACAGGAGATTTTGTAAAAAGGAAAACAAGCACTCCATGTATCAAAACCTAAAAGAACTTTGGAGGTACTGGCTTTCCTTCATTAGAAATATACAAGGTAAGGGCAGGCAGCCATCTGTCAGGAATGCTCTAACTGTAACATGCAGTAAGGATGGGGTTAGACTACATGATCTCCATTTCCACCCACCTCAGTGATTCTATGAAAACTAGGGATGGAAGAAACAAATCAAAAGTGAAGGCAAATCAACATGCTAGATAAAATCCTAAGTCCCTCTGCTGATGAAAATGCTTATGTCAGCAAAGTTGATAGCAGAACAATTCCCACTTCTGCCTTCAGCATTCCATGTATCCTCAAAATCCAGTTCAGATGGTGGTAGCAGACAAAGGAGAGCACACAGAAGTCTGCTTGTGCACCACTGGATTCCACTGACAGTTTATAATATGAAAAGTGCAGGGAATCCATCACAGGACAGCTATGACAGAGACTATATCCCTGGGGTCTTTGATTTCATATGAAACAAAAACATTTCACTGCCCCCTCAATCCAGGAAAGCTATTTTCCATGCACAGCAAGAAATTACAGGGAGCATAAACTGGCAGCCAGTGAAGCTGCTGTTTCCTGGCACAATTCAAAATGTGGGTCATAACCTATAAAGCCCTACATGACTTAGGTCCATACTGTCTGAAAGACCATCTCTCCCTATATGAACCTGCCAGCATCTTTTAGATTTAGAGGGCAGAACTTTCCCTTGGTCCTGCCTGTGAAGTCCCAAGTCCTGCCCAGCCTGACACCCTCTTATGTCCAGGTCTGAACAGTCAGGGAGATTTCTGGCTAAGCCAGGACTATGACAAACAGATCTGCTTCTATTCTCCCTTCCTGAGAATGCAGCACCCTTCTCACTTTTGTCCCCCACTGGCTTCTCCTTCCAGGGTTATCTCCCTCTCCTGCTTTCTCTAAATCTGCTCCTTTTCAGATATAAAGACAAGCAGTAATTTATCTCTTCAATTAATGCAGTACTATTGGTATAATGGTGGCGTGTATAATCCAGTCCAGAGAAATGACACTCTCTTGAGACCTCTCTTTATGAAACTATAAACAAATCTTTATTAAACACACTGTCAAGGTAAAATATATTTTGTAATTAAGGATTCATAAACTAGCACACTACTTCTCTCTCAAATCCAACACTCAGCTCTCTCCATCCATTCTCTCTGTTCTCACACCAACTCTGTTCTCCAACGTCCACTCCCTGTTTCCAGTTAAATTCCGTTATACCTTTCCTCCATCTAGCCCTTCCCTTTGGCTATCCAGGGTTCTATTTGCTCCAGTCAATCATGTTTAAATACTCTTGGTTGCTAAGGAGGCTCGAATACTATGCCCCCACCTCAAGTTCGTCACACTGCCATAATCACAGACTGACTTGATGAGGACACAAGAGTCAGCCTTCTAGAATTCCCTTCCCTCCCTGCTCTCCTTTTGCTAGCAGGCAAAGACCTTTTTTGTTTAAGCAGGCTTTTAATATGTAATCACTCACAAGGAGGCTTCCTTATGGTGGGTGTCCTTTATTTTAACTTTTGTATGCCGTTTAAATCATTTTATGCTCTTTTAGTGTGATGATTTTAATTGTTTTAAAATTACATTGTTGGGTTTTAATTCCTTTTGTGAGCTGCCTGGGGTCCCACTCTTGGAGAAAGGCAGCACATAAATGAAATAATAACAATAACAGTAATAGAAGCATATGCCAGCAGCTTACGGAGCCCTCGGAACACATCTCCCTCTGCATCAGCCAAGGTTTTCCCTTGCTCCAAGGTGATCAATTTTGAAATTTCTTTCTAGAAAAAAGAGAGAAGAGAACCTTAATGTGGAAAAAAGAGTTTGTCTAAGGAACCAGAAGGGAAGAAACAAGACAAACTGTCCTGTGTGTACTAAGTAAGGAAAATCTTAGTTGCATAACCACTCTGCACATGGAGAGTCACTTGTCTCCCTCCAGCGCTAGCTGTGTGGCACAGCCAATGAAAGGGGGTTTTCAGTTTACCATGTAAATAAATGACAATTTAACCAGCAGCTGTTGAACTCACATTAGGAGAACTTGTGGGAACTAAATCAATACGGATAAGTGATTCTTTTTACAAGTATTACGAATTCCCTCTCTCCCACAGGTGCTCATCTGGATATTCTATTTTCCCCATTGCACATCCTAATCAGCTAAAGCCCAATGTCCCTATGTCAATCTGAAGAGTAATATAGACAGAAAGAAGAGAGAATGTGGATTAGCTACGCAAAGGTTCTTCTCCCTTTTCTTCAAACACACACACAAAACTTCACCTAGACTAAGGCCATTTGGGCAGTACACTGTTATAATGCTATTATTCCAATTTCAATATCCTGTGGAATTCTGGAGTTTGTAGCTTACTGAGGCCAAAGAGCTCTCTGGCTGAGAATTCTAAATTCCTCTCCCTAAACTGCAAACCCCAGGATTCCATAAGATGTTGCAAGTGGAATAATAGCACTGTAACAGTGCAGTGCAGAAATGGCCTAAACCTTCTAGAAATAATGTTAGCTCCCAAAAGAACCAACAGAGAGGATCTCCTGCACTTGGCTTTAGGCAGGCACTGATGTCCATACGGAACAAAGTCATATGTTTTCTGAATTTGTGGAAATTATTTCACGTGCAAAGTGGCTTGTAAACTTGATTTTGTTCATCTCTACAATGATTTAGGTAGAACTATTTCAATTCCCATTTTATAGCAAGAGAGTCTAGAACAGGAAGCAATTCCTCACCAGATTATCTTTGATGAGCTGTTGATATCGTAGAATTACTTGCTGCCGACTCAGAACTGATGTCTCAGACCAATTCTGGAATGACTTTTTGCATGAAGCCACTGCTGCTTCCATCTCACTTTGTGTGGCTTTTGGGACACGACCAACCACTTCATTAGTGGCCTTTTAGAATAGCAAATCATACATAACAGATATTAAAATAAACGGCACAATCCTGACTTACTCAGACCATTATACAAGACTGGTAAAGAGCAGGGTAGAGGTCCCCCGCTACTGATGGGGGAGGAAGTGCTGCTTCACCAGAACTCCCTGAACGCCCAGAGAAAATGCTAGAGGTGTAAACGTACGGCTGGCAGTAGCTCCCCAAATGTGCTGTTCCACACTGGGTGTCAGCTGCAGAGATCAATCATTGGCAACAAATAACTATGGCTAGCTCTTGAAAGAAATAAAAATGAACCCTATACATTTTGCTAGCAGCATATGAACTTATGCTGCAGCCTCAGGTCTCTTAGAGACCACTTGCTCAGCGGCATAGTTTGGAGTGTGTGGAGAGGGGTGGAGAGATGGGGCAGGGCTAAGTCACGTGGGGGCAGGGCAGACAAGGAGCAGTGGCACCCCAAAAAATTGCCACCGAGAGTGCATTGTCCCCATCGCCCCCTGTCTCTACATGACTGCACTTGCTCTAAAGTCACTAAAGCTTCCACATGAAAACAACTGTAGTCTGTTAGAGCAGGAAGATTAAAGAGTACACCAAGGAAAATAACATTAGCATCATACAATGAAGGCATCCATACTATGCCTTGCAGTTAACATCTAAAATAGCTTGAAGCCCAGAAAAATGATCCAGCCAAAAACCTTCTCTCCCCCTGTTTGAAGAAGCAGATTGCTCTGATGGGAGTAAGAATTATGCATAAGAATTAGGAAAAAGACCTATTAATCTGCCTTTCAAAAATGTTAAGGTTTTTATATATAGTACTGAAATTGTTTTTCTTTTAAACATAACCAAAGACAGCTTGTGAAATTCAGGGTTTTTAGAAATACAACTTAGAGAACCACTATAAATCTTTCTTGTTCTTCCTTACACTAGCGAACTGCACAATCCAATAGAGAAGATAAGCACAAAGAAAAGAACATCACTTACTGGGTTGTGGATATCAATCCATTCATTGCTTTTGGACTCAACAAACTTGCCATCTATGAACAGTTTGGTTGTTGGCTGTAGAATACAAAGTTCTGGTCAGTGATGTATCTTAATACTAAATAGGTCAGACTCTTCTATCTACTGGTTAGATAATGACAGAACTATGTTAATTCTATTTTCCCTTTTCTTTTTCGCCCTATAATTCTCTTCACATAGGCATCTCTTATTTATCTATCGATTTGCACACTAAAACTAATAGAGTCATCCCTCCACATTTGCTAGGGTTAGCGGCACAGGATCCTCATGAAAGTGGAAAAACCATGAATAACTCTAGGCCCTCCCAAACCATATTTAACACACAAAAAATATGATTACCATATTCAATCCACCACAGATTTCTTTGAGGTATCAAGGTTCCTTCACAGGGGAGAAGTGGGTGGCTGGTGGGGCTTACTGCCACCTCCACTGCTGCCCCACACCATTTTTAATAGGGAGTTACAAGCCTCATTTGCAGTTTCTCAGTCTTATGATGGCTTGCAGTCTCTGTTAAAAATGGCATAGGGAGGCAGCAGAGGTGATGGCAAATAATCTATGAATAATCAAACCCACAAAAGTGAAACCCGCAGACTGACTGTAAATAATCCAGAGTAAATGAACGGACAATGACAATGCAATCCGTAAGAAATGTAAAGCCAGAATCTTTGCACTCAGCACTTATCCACAATTTTATTAAAAGAAATGACTCAGTATGCCCTCTTGCAACCACTTTCTGTCTCAGTGGAGGACTGCTCTAAGCAAACTGTTGCTTCTCTAGCTTCACTCACTGAGTGGGATAGAAGTGGCCTGGTATGCATAACACAGCCACTTCCATGAATGGAGCAAAATGTCATTTACTTCCTTGCAAAACCTATCCTGACAGGGCATGATGTTAATCAAAGAATTCAAAAAGTTTCATTCCCTATCTGATGACCTTTTTCCCCCCTTAAGCAGTAAAAAAAAAAACTTACCACTGAAGAGGACGAATAGAATGATGAAGACTCCCAGCTGAAAGTTACTTTCCTAGGGATCTGAAAGCAGAATAGCAGGAACACAAAACTAACTCAGGGCAGCAAGGAATACTCATCTTGAGCAAGGCATACTCTCTCCTTGTTTTTACAGTCCTTTGAGGATCCCAGTTCCAAAAACAAAACAAAACAAAAACAAAAAACCTTCCTCCTTAAAACAAGGTTTATGCTTCCCATGTACCTTGTGTAAAAGTGGAATCACAGACCTAGAAGGCTCCTGAAACACAATGCTATTTGTAAATAAGGCCTGTTGAAGCATGAACATTTTTTTTCAACAAGAAAGCCTTGTTTTTTTACTGCTGCTACAGAAGAAAGCCTGGCAACACTACTGTGTCAGTGTGGCTCTCTGTCCGCCAGTAGTGGCCTACCTATGACGTAGGAGTTCTACAGGGAGACCCTCCTACCTGAAATTCATCCAGGGCTTGGTGTAGCTTTTCTTTTTTAAATTGCAGTAGTTTACCACTGTGATGACATAATCATAATACAGATGGTTCACATGACATTTTGTGTAGCCTCTTAAGCAAAAAGAACTAAAGAATGTACACTCTAAATTTAAAATGGGGAGAAGTAGGGGTAAATTTGAACAATGTCAGCCTTACATACTTTTTATCATTGTCTCTTCAATACTATGTTAGTGTGTTTCCCTTTGCTAGACCACATTCTTTTGTTGCCAATTCTTTCTTTCTCTATATTCATTTATATCCCACCAAAACTGGGACTCAAAGGCCTTCTGAGTAGCTGCTCCTAGGCTCTGAACACAACTCCCAGGGAAGCTGGAATAGCTCCCTCCTTTGCTGTTCTTCATCAAAAGGTGAACACTTTTCTATTCCATCAGGCTTTTGGGAACTGGTTACAAGGGCCTTTCATAGTAGGTTCTCTTGATTTTTATCTTTTGCTTTTTTAACGGATTTGTTTTCAATTGTTTTATTGTACAGATAGTTTAATCATACCTTAAGAATAACTTTTTTTATGTTTTTACTTATATGTGTTTTTATCTGCAGGTGTTTTAATTTATGTAAGCAGCCTTGAATTCTAGTTTTGTAAGAAAGGTGTGATATAAAATGGATAAATAATAATAACACTCCTCTCCAGATACTTGTGTAATCTCTTACAGTCTTTGCACAGGGGGCAATACAGCAGGGCCTCCTCCCATGCAACCTCCACAGGCATAAATGCAAGGTTGCGCAAAGCATTGTGTCCCATTATAGTCAATGGATGTGGCGGGCACATGTTGCACATTCCTTACATTAATTATAATGGGACATAATACCTTTCGTTTTTTGTTTTATGTGGGGGTCCCTGGAATGGAACCCCCACATATATTGCAGGTACACTGTAATAAAGTACATCCACCAGTCAATTCACGTCAAGAACAACTTGTCACGAATGACCCCTGGACCACAGGAAACAAATAGCACATTGTCACTTCAAAGACACTTTGATTTTTGGTTCTGCATCCATATGTCTCTATGATCCATACATTAACTTCATAAAGACATAAATTGTTTAGCAAAGATGTTCATAACGGCTATAAAGCATTGAACTGTCCAATTTAAGAAACAGGGAGACACAGTAAAATGATCAGAACATTCCCTCTAGCCCAACCAACGCTGACCCCTTATTCTCCAAGCTGAGTTACATTCAAAGTAGCTGATCCAAGGTAGCTGTAACCTTACCAGCATGGAATGTCACAAGATTCATTACCAGGAAAATATATATACAGCAGGACCCCAGTATCTGCCAGGCCAGTATCCTTGGCTTCGCTTACCCACAATGCACTCCAATGCCATGGCTGCTGCTGCAGCTAGGGTCCTTGCCTTGCACAGCTGGGCTGAGAGGTGCATGGCAAAGCACAGCTGTGCTTCCCACACCTCTCTGGGCAGAGGAAGGAGTCTTCCTCCATCCTTGGCCAAAGAAGGGACACTTCCTCTCTTAGCTGATAAAGGAGTCTTTCTCCATCTCAGGCCAAACAAGGTGCACAGCAAGGTGCAGCTGGCCTTCCCATGCCTCTCTCATCCAGGGAAGGAGTCTCCCTCCAGCCAATTGAGGTGCAAGGCTCCCCCTGTACCTCTGTCGGCTGACACTCCTTGCTTGGCCAAGAGAGACATGGGAGGCTTGGCTCCCGGAAACCATGGGTTTCCTTGGGCCGAGGAAGGAGACGGAGACTCCTTCTGTGGCCAGAAAGCATGGAAAGCCCAGCTCTGTGAAACCACGCACCTTTCAGCCAAGGAAGAAGACGAATACTCCTTTCTTAGCCAAGAGAGGCACATGGCTCCAAGCAGCCAAGCCTTCCCCCAGATTTGGCTCCCAGGGAGGGGGCTGCTCACCAGGAGGGTAGGAAGGAGGAGCCTGGCGGTGGAACTGCTTCCCTCTCTTACTGCCTCACATGACCTGGGGGTCAAAACACAGTGTTGAGTATTATCCATGTTTTTCACCCTCCGTGTTAAGTCTGGGAATGTTATTTCTTGCAGACATTGGGGACCTACTGTAGTAGGTCTCCAGCATATACCAGAAATTACAGCCTTTAATAAAAACGTTTTGGCAAAGTACCATCTAAATGTTAGATTCCAAAATGGATTGACAGCATGCACCACTCCAGCAATTGTGGCACTACAGCCACCCTGGTGAATTACCCACCACTGCGGTGACTACAGCTGACAAGTGCAATCCAGCAATACCTGGAATGTCCCTCCACACCCCATAAATCATTCCTGTTCTAAACTAAACAGCTTTGCTTTAGCTTCTAACGCAAAGATAGAGCAATTGGCAGTGGATCCCTTAAGATGGTTGCCGCAAAGACTGTCTGGACCAAGCAGCCAGAAGGCACCCTCGTGTGATTAAGCAGTTGTGCAGGCTCAGCGACATTCGCCACAGAGTTAAATTTGGCGTGACGTTCCAGATACTCTAAGAATACACTCGCGTTACGAATTCGAAACACGGTGTTGTGAGCTCAGTTCTGGTCTGAAGTCCTGGCTAGGGTATAGAAAAGTTACTTTTTTTGGAAGGGCTACAAAAGTAACCCAGGGATCCAGAAGGAACTTTCCGAAGCTCTGCTTCAGGCTCGTCCTCCTACCAGCTGCGAGGGTACCTGGCGGACTCCCCTGGCAAGGGGGCGTGGCCACAGTCACAGAGGCCGAAGGTCGGCCCCGCTCGGCGGCTAAGCTCTGCTGTTTCACGCCCGCTTTTCCTCTTCCATCTTCCCAGGAGGGGAAGGAGGGTACAAGGGGCTGAAGGACCAGCTCTCCCCTCCCGCGCCTGACAAACCCGAAGCGCACACGCGGAGTCAACGGGAACCCCTTCCCCTCAGAGGCGCTCCGCCGCGCAATCTCACCCCGAACCAGAGGCGCCGCCCTCCCTGGGACCCCCGGACCGCGGCCACCAACGCCATTCTGAGAACGACCACTCGCCCACAGGGAGCCCCGCCCACCTCCAGCTTAACAGTCAGGCTCCGCCCGAGCGTCGCGGCTGGCCAATGGCATCCTGATCCTAGGCACGTTCTCCGCCCCTTGAGCCTTTGACAGCCAATGACATATTGAAGTCGCCTTGGTCCTCCCGCCACCCTGTGGCTTTCGGGTTGTAATTGGCTATTTGACGGTAAACGCCCCCTCTAGACGGAATCTGACTGGACGTCTCGTTTTCCCCATAGCCTCGATCTCAGGACCTCTGAAGGGGCTCTTTGGAAAGTGAACCGTCGTGTTTAGACTCCCGCGTGAATGGAGTGGGAGGGGAGTGGGATGTCACGTGATGGGCTAAGATGGCGGTCTCTGCTGAAGGTGAGAGATGCTGCGGAGGTGGTTTAGGTGTTCAAGTGGCTTCTGTGTCTTGTCAGTTGGAGAGTTAATCCTTATTTCTGTGCGCTTACTTTTGAGTAAGCACGCATGCGATGCATTGGCGTGAAACTAGAGTGCCGCATGTGTAAGTTAGCAGAAGAGGACTAGCATAGGTTCCTCGTTCAAGAGTTTCCCTTAACTGCTCAGATCCGGAATCATAGTCCATTTCTGCACTAGACTGTTATAGCGCTATTATTCCACTTTCAACATCTTATGGAATCCTGGGGTTTGCACGAGGATGTTGAAAGTGCAGTAATAGCGCTATAACAGTCTAGTGCGGAAATGGCCTTAGTCTTTGGCTAGATGAACGACCCAGCGTGAGGTAGATTTATCCGTTTCAAAAGCTCTCTAGTTGCAGGACGGGGAAAACCTCTCTGCCCGAAACCACGAAAACCTGTGGCCAGTCAGAATAGGCCTGAGCAGAGGTAGATAGAGCAACGAGCCTGTCTTGAAATAAAGTAGCTATACGTTTTTCTTTTCATGGGGGGTGTACACAGGAATGGTAGCGTTTGGCTTCTTGGTAACTCTTGCAACTGTTGTCGTTCATGTTTAACCAGAAGTAATTCAATTGAGTTAAGTTAGGCTTGCTCCCAAATAAGCACGCTTAGGAATGCATCCTTGTCTGTAGGAGTATCATTCAGGTAGGGCATGTGGGAAAGGGGACAGAATTTCCCCGTTTTATGTTTCAGCTCATATCTAATCAGATTCTGTAGGATACTGTATCTAGCTTCTTTGTACAAGTTCCACATCCTAAATGAATGTTGCACTTCAATGAATGTGCTTTGGCTTTTTGGCCTAAAATAGTTGCTTTTAGATCTGATATATTTTGTTACATTTTTATACCACTTAGTAGTCATATGATGCTGTTCTAGGCACAGACTTGGAGGCTTCATTGCTGAGCTTTGAGAAGTTGGACCGAGCATCACCTGATCTCTGGCCAGAGCAATGTAAGTTGTACTTGAGCGGGAAATATGAGAAGTGGGGAGAGGTTCTATAGCTGGCAGCAGTCTCCCCTAAGGAGCCAATTTGACTAGTGGTTTGACTAGTGTTGGAGACCAGGGCTACAGGTTCCTTACCTTATCTTTAAGGGTACCTCAGGGTTCTTTGTTATGTTTGTATTTTTCATTTGCAGCCCAAATAATTTTCAAAATTCGCCTCACAAAAGTGACTACATAGGTTAGGTAGCTTGTAAATGCCTTATTTATGTAACTATCTTAAGAACCAGTATGTGTAGTGGTTTAACTGTTGGTCTGTTAAGGAGACCAAAATTTGAATCCTGAGCCATGGAAACCCACCAGGTTACTTTGGGCAAGTCACAGTCAGCCTAAGAGGAAGGCAGTGGTAAAACCGCCTCTGAAAGTCTGTGCTAAGGTCACTGTAAGTCACAGTCAGCTTGAACCACAGAATGCTAGCCAGTGTGCTCTGACTTTTCATTCTTCATCGAGGGAGATGCTGACAATTGTTGTGGAGGATTAATAATTAAGAGCCCCATAGAGAAAGTGGGTGGACAGTTTTGTCAGGACACTCCAGTGGCTTCATGGACTGCAATAATGCCAAAAAAGTAGAACCCAGAAGTGGCTGGAAATCAGCTTCTGCTTTTGAAAAAATTATACAGTTTGATGTTAAGCAGTGGGGTGTTAAATGAACTGCAATCTGTTTAAAAGGGGAATCATGGCTCTTGGAAACTTCTAGAAGAGGTAATTCACTCTGTCCCACCCCTAGAAAAAGCAGAGAAGTTGGGAACAGATTAGGTCCTGTAGTGTGCACTTTCCACACTCTGCCTTAAGAAATGGAGAAGACACTTTTCTTTTGTGGGAGAATAAAAATCAGAGACACTCATTTTTCTGCCTCAGGGCCTTTCTGCACTACACTGTTATTGTGCTATTATTACACTTTCAACATCTTATGGAATCCTGGGGTTTCCAGTTTAGGGTGGGGCATTTGGAATTCTCAGTCAGAGAGCTCTTTGGCCTCAATAAACCCCAGAATTCCACAGGATGTTGAAAGTGGAATAATAGCACTATAACAGTGTAGTGCAGAAAGGCCCTCAGTTTGTCTTGGGACATCATTCACATGTACAGTAGCCCCTCCACATTCGCGAGGGGTAGGGGCACAGAACCCTTCTGAAAGTGGAAGAATCGCGAATAACTCCCACCCTCATGATTCCCCTCCAAAGCTCCCTCCTCCTCTTCTATTGCTTCTGGCCCCAGTGTTGAGGGCAAGGGAGGAAAAAGACACAGTAAAAAGCTTACCAGTACTTTCCCCTCTAAGGGAGAGAAGCACATTTCTCCCCTGCTAGTTACTTCCATTGGCCATCTTGAAAAGGGAGGGATAGGAGCAAAGAGACCACCTGACCAATCAGCAGCCATTGCCAGCAGAAAAGTGCAGCCACATGGGAAAGAGGACATGCCTCCAGCAATGGGAGGGGGGTTTTGCTCACCCAAAAAGAAAAAAATGTCCATTTAAACACAAGCCTGGGGTAAACGGCGGGCGGGGGGAGACAAGCATGTGCCTTGCGAATAATCAAATTCGTGAAGGTCAAACCCATGAATGTAGAGGGAGGATTGTATGTATATATTTCTTTATGCAAGCATGCCCAATTTTTTTTGTTTAGTAAATATGCCCAATATTGTATAACATTATTTAGTTACCATTGTGTGTTTTCATTGTTGTACTCCTTTCAGTGCGTGTATGGTTAGACGTTTAATACACATTGGCAGGTTGTGAGTAGAAAAACACGTTAAATCTCAGTGGTGAGCTGTTTCTGGGATTAGAAGGCACTCCATCCCTGAAAAAAGTTACTTTTTCTGGAAAAAGGATAAAAATGCACTGCCATGCCTTGCCACATTTTAGTCTCACCCCCTCCCCCCAACACTTTTAGTCTGAAGTCAACTTGATGTTTATTTCCATTTCAGAAAAAAGCTTCTCCTGGGCTTAAAATGGCTCAGAGAGTTCAAAAAATGTGGTGAAATTGTAAAAGTTGTTTTTGGCCAAAGTAATTCTTTAAATTCTTGACTGACCGTTCCCAAAGGGTGCTCACCAATGGCTGCTTTTCATCCTGGAGGGAAGTGACTAGCAGGGTGCCACAGGGTTCTGTCCTGGGCCCAGTGCTGTTCAATATTTTCATCAATGACTTGGATGAAGGAATAGAGGGCATGCTCATCAAATTTGCAGATGACACCAAATTGGGAGGGGTTGCTAATACGCCAGAGGACAGGATCAAAATTCAAAATGACCTGGACAGTTTGGAGAGCTGGGCCAAGGCTAACAAAATGAAATTCAAGAGAGAGAAGTGTAAGGTCCTACACTTAGGTAGAAAAAATGGAATGCAGAAATACAGGATGGGGGACACGTGGCTGGATGGCAGTACATGTGAAAGGGATCTAGGAGTCCTAATAGACCACAAGCTGAACATGAGTCAGCAGTGTGATGCGGCAGCCAAGAAAGCCAATGCAATTCTCGGCTGCATCAATAGGAGTATGGTGTCTAGATCGAGGGAGGTACTGGTACCACTCTACTCTGCTTTGGTTAGACCTCATCTTGAATACTGTGTCCAGTTCTGAGCACCCCAATTCAAGAAGGACATGGTCAAGCTGGAGCAGGTCCAGAGGAAGGCGACCAAAATGTTGAGGGGCCTGGAAGCCATGCCCTATGAGGATAGACTTAGAGAGCTGGGTATGTTCAGACTGCAGAAGAGAAGGTTCAGAGGGACATGATAGCCATGTTTAAATATTTGAAGGGATGCCATGTAGAGGAGGGAGAGGGCTTGTTTTCTGCTGCTCCAGAGACCAGGACAAGGAGCAATGGATTCAAGCTGCAGGAAAGGAGATTCCACCTGAACCTCAGGAAGAACTTCCTGACAGTCAGGGCTGTCCGGCAGTGGAATACGCTGCCTCGGAGTGTGGTGGAGTCTCCTTCCTTGGAGGTTTTTAAGCAGAGGCTGGATGGCCATCTGTCGGGAGTGCTTTGAGGGTGTTCCTGCATGGCAGGGGGTTGGACTGGATGGCCCGTGTGGTCTCTTCCAACTCTACATTTCTATGATTCTATGAAAAAGGGAGGTGCTGGAGTGCCTTAGAGGCTTAAAAGCAGTCATGTGCAGCCCACAGCCTGCACTTCGCCTTACCTGTTATAGCTTTTCTAGATTAATTAGGATTGTGGGAGATGATTTAATGTGCCTGCTCCTCAGTGTTGGTTTATGCAGCTGAAAAATCTGTAAAATGTATTTCTTGTTTCATGGTTTGTTTCTCTTTTTTCTGCTGACACCTACATGTCTTGTTGACTAAGTGTGACTAAAGGTAGTATGGGACTCTTAACAGCAATAAAGTAGTGAGATATTTTTTCATTTCTCAGACACTGGGGGAAAAGAATAGTTATAATTACATTCCTATATTGTAAAAGTGGAGAGAAATGTAACATTTCAGGGTCAGCTGAGGAAACTTGGTAGTGCATTTTCAGCTCTTCAGTAGGACTTTCACTTTTCTGTGGTACAGAAATTTTTTGAAAAGATAGCAAGTGTTAGCATAGTTAAACTTGAACCAGAGAAAATTTGGCTGAAATTGGTACTTTTAGGCTAGTTCTTGAGACAACAGTATGCTTCCGTCCTCTTTTGTGTGATAGGTTTTGTGCCTGTTTAAATGTATTTATGACTACAAGTTAATCCTAAGTTAAAAGATGTCTGTGTTTTAAAAAAATAAATAAATGTACCACTTTTAAAAATTATGGATAGTCCTCCCAGTGTAACAGGAGTAGGGAAAGACCTAGAACTGATGTGCCTTTGTGGCATTAGAAGTCATTCATTGGTCTGTGTGTCATAATGCAAATTGCATCTTCGTTTTGTTAAAGCATTAACTGTGACAGCTCTTAGAGTGATCCAGATCATGGGCTGCACCATACTTTCAACCTGCCCCTCCCCATTTTAGGATTTGGACATTGATTCTTAGGCACAGACATGAGAAATTCTTAGGCACAGTGCAACCTAGTTACAGTTATGTGGGATTTAACCATATTGAAAATGGGGAAAGTGTGCTGTAAGTACTTCAAGTAAAAGCATCATAAAGATGCATTTTGGTGATGGACCAGAGAAAAATAGTAAAAAAAACAAGTAGCTGCTCAGTAACATGTGCCAGTGTAGAAACAATATGATTAATATTGGACTTGACACGCCAGCAGGATAGAGAGTAAAGTAAAATGTGATGTGAATGGATCCTGGATGCCTCTACCAGTTTAAGTAATTATGTTAGTAATTTGCCTTTAAAGTTGTATAGTGATGTCAGAAGATTCTACTGCAGTAACTGTATCTGCTTTGTCTCCAGTACCAGGTGTTGCTGAATTTGCAGCTTCTTTTAAAAATGTAAGCAATGTCTAACATGGATTTATAATAACACTCTATTGGATATGTACTGTATATATATGTACTGTATCTGTTCAGAAGTAGCTGTGATCCAGCAAAGTGAGGCTTCCTTCCAACTATGTGTGTATCAGATTGCAGTCTAGTCCGCTTAATTCATTCTGCTCATCTTGCTTTTCTTGCTTTGCAATTTCTATTAAACAAGATATAAAACTATTAAATCTAGTTTCACATGAACATATATATAACTATTGCCTCTAGATATTCACTGTGGATTTGATCTAGACAGGACATTCCACTGTTGGAAAGGCTCCTTCCATTCGTCAAGTGATATTCAGCAGATGCTCTCTGCAAGAGAAGCAGCTGTGAGAGGCTTTTTTGACAGTTGTTTCTGCCCCCTCTTTGCAACTTCTCACACTGCCTCTCATGCTACATTGCAGCATTCCCAGTCCTCTAGAATTACTTTTTGGGATGGGTGGGTGGAGAATCATGCAATATTGCTTCTCCTTTCATCACAAGTATGGTGTTGCCAGTTTTAAGTACATATCCAAGTACATATCCAATACTGGGTGAATATACTTATATTTTCGTGCCATTATGCTTTTGAGGTACATACCTGACATGTTTGTTGAGAAAAATAAAGACCACTTATTAAGTATAGGAGGCTGAACTCAAATTGTCTGTAGGTTAGTATGATGCAGTAGGGATACAGTGGATGATTCTATTAACAATAAGTTAACAGATTTTAGGGTCTCGTTAAAAGGTAACAAATAGTCAGGTATTTTATTTATTATATTTTCAATACTGTTTTGTCATTGTATTTAAATTTTGTGCCTCAGATATCAAAATGCCTTGGGGTCATCTCTGACCTTTGCATATTTTAGTTGGAAGCTTAGTATTGGCCATATTGAAGGGCAGGGAAAATAACCTTGTTCAAAAGATTTTTGAAGTGCAAAAATCTTGAACTGTTCTCTTGAAATAAAGAGTTCAAGCTTTTTGTTAATAAAAAATGAAGTTCCTAATTTTCTGCACAATTATATAGTAAAGCTACATGTTAAATATTGAATTCTTCACAGTGTTTGGTGTAGTGAAATAACAGTTAAAACAGACACTGGGACTACTTAGTTTTTCTTAACGTGTGTTTTTCATGCATAGGGAAGTAAAGACATGTTTTAAAAAAGCATCTCAGCCAAGTTGCTTTGTTTATTTACTCTGTCAGATTTGGAAACAGGTAAAGCATTCTTTATATAGCTGAAATAGAATGTTCAATTGAAATGGAGTTTTGGCATTCTTGAGTAGTTAGTATTACTTATTTTAAACATTTTGTGGCTTCTGTTTGATGAATGAAATAGATCATCACAATTGTGCTTTGTATGTACACCTCTCTTTTTAATAGCCCATCACCAGTTCTCCTCCCAAATGGATGGCTGAATTAGAAAATGATGATATTGACATGTTAAAAGGTGAGTTTCTCTTATCAAGAGCTTCATGAGAATTTCACTTACATAGAATTAGCAAGACCTCTGTTTGTCAAAAAGCAACACAAGTTGATAAATATTTGTTTTTCACTTAATATAAAGAAGTATCAAATTTCTTGCCTTTATGAAATGTATGTCCCAGATATGTTTCCCCTCTAGGGAAGAAATATTAGGTGTATGACTGTAACATCCTTCAAGTGTAAAACTCCTGAAATGACTTAGGAGAGGTCTGAAAGAAATGTGTGCATTGTACACTTACGAATGAATGTTAGTAGTAATGAGAGCAGATTGCACTGAGTCACAGGGGTTTAAGGAAAGCCTAAGCAAATTACAGTGGGCCCTCCTCTCATATAACCTCTGCAGCACAAATGCGAGATTGCATGAAGTATTGCATTCCATTATAGTCAATGGATGCAGTGGGCATGTGCCTCTGCTACCATGGCCACAAGCACATTGCATCCATTGACTATAATGGGATGTGACACTTTGCATTTTTTGTTTTGCATGGGAGTTCCTGGAATGGAACCTGTGCGTATATGGAGGGTGTACTGTACTTTATGTACAGAAAATGAAAAGTTGTCCATCTTTATGAAGTGTGGTAACATAACATTAGACTTTCTAGTGGCAAATTTATGAACTTGCTTCTAGACACATTATCTTCTTTTCTTTTAAGAATTTATAATAGATGCTGTTGTCATGCTGAGAGCCAGCATGGTGTAGTAGCTTGAGCATTTGATTGTGACTCTGAAGATCAGGGTTCAGATCCTAGCTCAGCTATGGAAACTCACTGGGTAACCTTGGGCAAATCACATACTCTCAACCTCGGAGAAAGGCAAAGGCAAGTCTCTTTCCAAGAAAACTCCATGATATGTTCACCTAGGATTGCCATGAGTCGGAAATGATTTGAAGGCACACAACAACAATAACAACTAGTTATGCCATTTTTATCCCAAAAAGACAGGTGTAGCCAATCTGTACAGAATTTGATGATTATACCTGCTGTGCTTCTGTTCTGGGTTTCATGTTGGAAGACAATGTATGTGAAAGAGAGAGAGAGCAGAAGTGTCATTGTTAGTGTTAGCCTCATATTGAATTTCTTCCTTTCTTTAGCTTACCTCTTTTGGCTAAATTCTGTCAATTTGACATTTACATCCACATATATTTGGGATGGTGAAAGTTTTTTTCCTTTATATCCAACATGATAGCATGACAGAACTTCCTTTATTCTGACCTCTGCAGCACTTGAGGTTTCCCAAAAACTAGGTGTGGCAAATTTCTTTGTTGAGGTGGAGGGTTTCAATGAGAAGAGGAAATTCCTATGTCCACTAGATTGTACAGTTCTGCCAGTGAAAGTCCAGTGACAAATCTACTCTATAATATTTAACTTACACTACTTTTAATACATTGTGTTTAAAGACATTTGTATATAAGTTTACATCCATTTAACTGGACTTGAGCAGTAGAAAGCTATGATCTTAAATGATCTAGATATGTTATAGTGTAAAAAGACTTCACAAGAAATAGTAGTTCATATAATAGAGTAGTGATGTTGATATTGATACAGTATGAGGGATGACTATAAAATATTGAAAGGCAAGTACACTTAACTCATCAACTCTTTGTTTTAGAGCTGGGCAGTCTCACAACAGCTAATCTAATGGAAAAGGTACGAGGTTTACAGAATCTGGCATATCAGTTGGGACTGGATGAATGTGAGTACTGTAAAGGTGCTAAAACGTCTTCTGTTTCAAAGCTTCAATATTGTTTCTAAACATTACAGTAGCATAACTGCAGGAAAGTTAGGATCATCCATGCCATAGTATTTTGATTTGTAAAAACTGGACACTGAGGAAAGCTAGCAGGAAGAGAATCAGCTTATTTGAAATGTGGTGCTAATGGAGAATTCTATCACGGATTGCCAAAAAGACAAATAAATGGTGTGAGAGTAAATCAAATCTGAGCCCATTCTAGAAGCCAAAATTACTAAATTGAAGATATTGTACTTTGGACATATCATGAGGCATCATGACTTATTAGAAAAGACAGTAATGCTTGGTAAGGTGAGAATACTGCTTGGAAGATGGTAGAAAAAGAGGAAGACTCCATTACAGGTAAATAGATTCAATCAAAGAAGCCATTACCCTGAGTTTGCAAGACTTTGGCAGGGTTGTTAAAGAGTTTCTACTAGGGAAGACAGAAATTGGGGAAAGAGAGCATGTTATACCAAACAAAGGAAGCATCACTGATAACAGACGACATGATAGTTAATTACAAACTACAGGTCTTTCTCAGCCAGCAGTTTCCTTTATTATTTCATGCTCTTGTGTACGTGCAGTATTGAATTATATAGATGTTTGTGTTCATCAACCATGTGTTCATTGCTTGGTATTTCTCAAGGAAGAACAGTGAACAAGTAGTCAGTACTGCAGAAGATAAACCCAACATTTATATCTAGTCATTTTTAATTTGTAGTGATAAGTCAGTATTTATCTCAGTACAAGCTTTCTGTCTTTGCTTTTCTGGCACTGAGAAAATGTGTCTGGGATGGAAAAAAAATTACTGTAACAAATTCTGTTTACTAACCTGATCTTCCCTCTCTTTCCCTGTCACATAAATTATTGATGCAAGTCTGGCACAACAGGATTATATAGCTCTAGAGTCTAGATTTTTTTCCATGAAAATATCTGATTTTGCTATATCCACTGTTCCCTCTTGTGGACTCTCTGATACCATGCTCTATACTGCATCCTTTCAGCCAGAGATGGGGAAGCTCAAAAACTGGATTGTAGAAAGTCAGTGACGAATTGTACTCCAAAAATTTAATGCTGTTTAAATCAAGCAAAACATTCTTGCTTCAAATCACTTTTCTGATTGGCCACCAACATTAACTGGTATGATCTGCTGCCAGATTTTGGCAGTTCACTTGCAGTCTGCAGCCTACAGATCCAGCCCTGAGCCCTCCTATACATTCTTATTTTGGAGTAGGGCCCATTGACCATAGCAGTGCTTACTTATATTCTTTTGAAAGTCAGCGCACTTCTGTGTGTCTTGTCCATGTCGTAGGAAGTACATCTTTCCCATTTCTGGTGGGCTGCCCACTAATGTATTACAACCACAGTGGCATAATGAAATGGAAACACAAATTAAAGCAGTTTAAGACACTTTTGTTACTTGGATATGGAAGTTTTTTTTCAAGATTAAGGGCTGGTTTTCCTTTGTGCAAGGTAATTATGATAGTATCATAACAAGATCTATTTTCCAGTGGCCTTTAGGTGGCAGCAGAAGGCTGCATAGAATTTGATACTGGAAAGTGCATTTGTGGCTTTTCAGAATTGGATGGAGCAGTCCATGGGTAGCCTTCTTACTGTGTTTTGAATGTTACTTAACTTTTTAAAAATGGTATCAGTTTTATTGCCTCCATATAGTAGTTATATTGGAGTGTAAATGTTGTTTCTTTTCCTATAAATGTGCACAGTTGATGGCCAGCTACTGTTGTTGGCCTCCTGTTTTGTTTTTATGTAGAGAGTAGCTGGGATCAATTGCTCTATAAAGTGTTGAGAATAATTATTTAATCCTTAGTTAGATGTTTGCATGTTTTCAATTGTGTCTAGCTTTGCAGGTTGTTCTAGGTTTTATTGGAATTTTGAACTATCATTATCGTTGTGATCATCTTCATCTTTATACTCTACCTTCTCCCTAAGCTTTGGATTCAAATTGAAATGATTACAGTATAGTTAAAAATATGCAAATGGTCAACATTAAAACAGAATAAAACTCTTTAAAACAATTTAAAATATATACTTTAAAAGTATAGAAAGCAGTTAAAAACAGTACAATTTAAAATAATTTGACACCCTCCTAAGAGCTCTTTCCTTAAAAAAAACTTCAATTCTAAAAGCCTGCCAGAATTTTTAAGAAGTCTTTCCTTGCTGACAGAGTGACAGTGAGGAGAGTGGCATTCTAGCTTTTCTGAGAAAGAGTTCCAGAGCCCAAAGTACAATGTTTTCTTTCTCAACCAACTATACTTGTGAATGTGGTAGGACTGAAATAAGGGCCTCTTTTGAGCAGGCTCATAAAGAGAGATATGGTATGTCAGATAGCTTGGATCTAAACCGTACTGGACATTATAAGTAGAGATGGGACGAATCCAGAATTTTCCGAATCCTTGAAATGTTCTGAGAGTCCACGAATCTCGAATCTTTCTAATCCTCACTGGGAGCGGGCAGGAGAAGAGCAGAGGGCATGACATTATGCTCCCTACAACTTTCTTCCTCCTGCCCCCAGCTGATCGTGCTGGGTATGGGCAAGGAAAGAGCAGGGAGCACGACATCGCGCTCCCCACCACTGCAGGATTCGAAAGATTTGGTTTGCCTATTTTGGTGCGGAGATTCGGATCCGCAAATCCCAAATCCTTGCGGAGGATTTGAGGATCCAAGGATTTGGTTGGTCCATCCCTGGTTATCAGTCATTACCAGAGCTTTGAAATGTGCCCAGAAACAGCCCAGTAGTCAGTGGAGCTGCTGGAGCTAGGGAGTTGCATGATCCCTCTAACCCTGGATTAAGACTCTGTAATTCAATTTATTAAAGAGAATAAAATATTTATCCTCTTTATAAAGTCACTGTATTTCTGTGTTTCCCTCTAACACCAGAGGGAAATGTTCCTTCTCTTTGTACAATTTTCTATACTTTCTTTCTACAATTTCTTCTACAGTTGCTGGTTTCACCTGAAATTACATTCTTTCGGCATGCTATCCTGAGCTCCAGGAATAGATCCCATGGGCTGTCGGATGGAGTGGACTTTCTTTTCCACCTGCAATTAATATAGTGGCTTTCACTCAGATTTTCCCAAATGTAAAATGTAACCCCAAATTAACAAAGTTAAACCATGAAACAAATACCAGTGGTGGATAGAAGATCATTTAATTCCCAACATTTGGCTGAAAGTAAACGCGAGAGAAGGTTATCAGTCAAGCCTCCTAAAGGACAATGGGCTGTAGTCCAGACTTCCATAAACTTCTTGCAAAGTTGGCTGCCTATAGGCTAGATTCCAGTATACAAAGCAATTATGTAGAGCTTCTGGCTGCCTTACCAAATCTTAAGGAGCTATAGTAAATAGATTCACTTGTAAGATGTCATAAGAATTAAAAAAAATATATCCGGACTTCAGTGATGACTAGGTGGCAGAGCTTTGTACTCCCTCTGTACTACTGCTAGTCTGCGTGCTGGAAAATCACTCAACCATAAGTAGTAGCAATATGTATCAGGTGGCAGCACCATTTCTATAGTCATACTACAAGTCCTACGATGGCACAACTCTGTGGTTCAAGTACAGGCTATTAAACTGGTATTAAATTCTTTATTCATCAGTGTTCCAGTTATAATGGCAACCTTGCAAGCACATCACTCTTATCTTGCCAGCTAAGATTATCACTGTTTGTCTTTGGGTTTTGTATTCAGTGCTTTGGATTATACAAGCGCATTCATTCCACAACTGGAACATAACTTTATTGCACTGTTTAACCTACCATGAGGTGGTAACTTAAGTAATAAAATACTGTTCTGGTCCCTACAGTTCTCTCTGGAAAAATGAATAGAAAAATCTGAGCATACCTGGTTTAGATTGTAAGCTCATCCAGTGCAGGGGGTAAAGTAAATTGCCTTTTTGATCCCTCCTAATGCTTGTGATTTTATGGAAGAAGTTTGGTAAGATTTTGCCAAGTATGATGACTGAGACAATTATCAGTCACTTGATAATATGTATTTTCAGGTGAGTCATAATAAGGTTGTAACCCATAGGCTGTATCAGAATGTTCACAAGTTACTTAGTTGCTGTCACTACTGTCCTGCCAACCTGAGTGTGCAGGGAGGATGATCCAAGTGAAAGCTGAGAAAAAGCACACTTTTATTTAGAAGGAGAATGAGAAGAGAGTAGCTAGGATCAATTGCTCTATAGGATGTTACAGTGATGGTGAGGAACTTCAGAGGATCATTTGTCTCCCCACTCCCCAGGATCTGTTACAGGTTGCAGCATCCCTTCCAGCAAAATGGGAAGAAGCCAGAACTCCACTTCTGTGTGTGTTTTTTAAAATTTTGTTTTAAAAAATCTTATTTTCTCTCAAGAAAGATATCATGGGCCACATAATGTCATGTAAAAGTGAATTGTGCTTTCTAGAAGGCTTTCAGAAGTGGATTTTTTCATTCATTATGTGAAAAAACAAATGAGAGTTCTCTATAGGCTGCCAAAATGGATGGGAGACCATTAAGTCTGTGGGCCATCTGGTGTTCAAAAACCTAACTCAGAAACTAGTAAAAGAATAAGCTAGGCCCCTGGTGACATGCATATGTTTGCCCAGTTTCTTCCATCTTTGCTATGCCATCAGTTCAGGTCTCTAGCAAGAGTGATTTTCTCTTCCCCTAAAAGCCTTCTTTGCAAAGAGGAAGGGAATGGTTGGAAGAAAAGGAATGTATTTGGCCATCACTGGCATGAAGTATCCAACAGATTATTGTCACTAGCTCCTCACTGCTATCAAGACTTCTTGATAACTTGAAGTCTAGTAAATAGGTAAATGTACATGTAGGTCCTAAGGCTCTCTAGTGTAGGCCCCATCTTAGAATTCTGTCCGCAATCATTTTAGAATTTGAGGTTTTCTATTTTTCCAAAATGGAGACTTGAAGAATTATTTGATGGCAGAACTTTCCAGCTTCCTTAATCTCAACTCCAGTGTAACTGGGACTTTGGATGCTACGATCTTTCAATGCAAGTGTATGGTGGTTCCGTTTATGCAAGGACAGCTGACCTTCACAGATCCTTGCAGACCCTCCAAATCTGGCTTCAAGAGCTTTTGTCTGAGAGGATTTATATCATACACACATGCACACACACTACATGCGGCAAAATCTTTGGATCCAAAATCTGCTTACCAGTTTAAAGGCAGATTCATTGCTGTTGGAAATGGACTGGATTTCCATTGGACTAATTTTGTTGAATTTCATCAGCTTGCTTGTTTTACTGACAAAATTAACAGTAATTATTTGCTGTAATCAGTTCACTTTGACCTTCTTGAACTTCTAGATTCTATAACAATTGGAAAAAGTTGGGTTCACAGTCCTTCCATTCACTGCATCTGTAGTTATCACACCGGTGGTCATAGTGATGCATAATGATCTCCCCACCTGTGCACCTTGCTTCTTAGACTTGCAATATGTTGTCTAGTCTGCTGCTATGTTCTGTTTTTGGTGTATACTCATTGTATCTGTAACATTGCTTAGTGACTTTCCCATAGATCTGTGTTTCTGTAGAAAAGCCAGAACTTTAATTGAAGTGACATTTGCTGTAGTCCTGTCAAGCAAAAGTATTCTAGAACTAGAGCAAACGCAATGTTCTGTTTCATCTATTCTATCCAATTTGGGGATTTTATGACAAAGAAAGGATTCAGCTTGACACTTATTTTAAGATTCTTGTGTTGCACATAAAAAAAAGATCAGAAGTATCCTTCTATAATATAAACAATTGCTTCTTGTGGAGTAAGCATCTATTGCTTTATTGTTATTCTGTTATTCTGTTATTCTGTTATTCTGTTATTCTGTTATTCTGTTATTCTGTTAAATAACAGAACAGTTGTGATGCATAGAGCAACAGTTTAGAACGAGCTAGTTTTACTTCAGAGGATTGGCTTATTAAATACAAAGATCCCATCTGTTCTTAAATATAGTCAAATTACTTCAACTAAAATAATTTGCAGCAATTATTAGATAGTAGTCATATCAAGTTTATCTCTCTGCATTTTTTGTATTTTTTTTACTTATGAATTCATTTCATGTGCCGTATACTTTAGACAGACAAAAATATTCATTTTTAAAGTATCACAGGTTGCATCTTATCCAGGATTGTGTTATCCAATGATATGGCGTACATTATGTGGATTCATGACTTTATAACCTGCGGAAGGTGATGTTTCTTGACAGCAGTGCCCCAAGGAGAATAACAGTATGATATTCAGTCATTGTTGGGTTCAAGTTGAGAGGGCCGCAGAAGCTTGCAAGTTCTGCCACTGCCATGATAATGCCTTTTACGTTGACTTCTAGTCATGTGTGCAGAACTGTAACTAGTAGGTTGCCAAGAAAAACAAATACCAAAAATAAGCAGAGACTTGATTCTACATTGTATTACTGCCTAGGTTAGCAATCTGTGGCCCTCCAGGTGCCATTTGTCATAAAAACCAGTCAGGCCAACCAGCATGGATAATGGTTAGGAATGATGGTAAGTGGACTCTTGATATCATCTAAAGTACCACATGTTTTTCACCTTTGGCCTAGATGCTGTTCCTGGCAGACTATTGATGGATGAAATTCTTTCCCTGCAGACTGTAAGGCAGGGGTGGGGAAGGTGTGGCTCTGAATCCACTTTTGTTGCCCCAAAGACCTCCAAATCTCTAGAACCCCTAAAATATTTTTCGAAATTTCACCTTAATTGCTGTGCAACGAGAAAGATAGGATATAAATGAAATAAGTAAATACATAATATTCTTACATTTAATGACCCTAAATGCCCTCAAATTACCTGCAAATGTGGCAGTTTAGGATGCCCACCTGCCCCAGAACTTTCAACTCCTTCAGAACGTTGAAAGTAAAGCAAAAAGGGGCACCTAGAAGTAACATAGCCAAAAGTAGTACAGCCCCCTGTGCTGAGCCTTGCTTACTACTACCTTCTTTGTTATGTCTAGTACTGAGATATAAATATCTGATTCCATGTACACAAGTAATGTATCTTGTCCTTTTAAATGGTGTGTAAATGTAGAAATTGCAGCTTTGTCCTTTGAATACACAATGTATTGCTGCTTTTTACATTAACTTTGTGAGTATTTCCTCAGTTACATTGCTTTATTTTAGAAGGCTTTTGTTATGGACTGTTTAAGCCACTCTCAGACCTTTGACTCTAGGACAGAATAAAAATTAAAATTCTCTGTGGTTGAGTTAGGAAGGCCTGTTAAGAAAATAATGAGTTAAAGTGTAGACCTGGCCTACTAGAATCGACATGAATTGGCTGGAGAAATCCATTATGCACCATTCAGTTGCGTTGTTGAAGACAGAAATCTAATTTCTAATGATATCCCCTTAGACAAACAACTGATAGTTACAAGTAAATTCTGAACAGATCTTCAAAGAATCTTCAAATCTTTTGATGCTTTCATTTGAAAAAAATAGTTTTTTTGTTTTAAGTGCAGGTGGCAAACATTATTATTGTGTTACTTTGTGAATAGAAAACCACCTGTTCCAACCAGTCTCTACCTTAACATTTCCCAAAATGTATTAGAGGGACTGTGTGTGTGTACAAAATATTGGAAAATTGTCAAGTTCTTATTTCAAGGCATGGCACACACTAAGATCGTGATGACAACTACAACAATGACAGTGTTTATAACTCCTTTTTCACTACAGTTCTACATGTGAGCACCCTTCATCTACAGATATACCCTGGTTAACAAAGTCTCTGGGGCAAAAAAGCTTCTGTTTATAAAATCTTTATATGTCTGCCCAGCCCTTCCTTCCTTCTTGCCCTTCTCTCATTGGAAGCTTTTTTAGCAGCATCAGCACTGAGAAGATTATGTTAGAAAGAACGGAATTCTACTCAAGCTGATCCTACTGTAGCTGTGTGTGTCAGCCTACAGCAAACAAGATAAACAGAAGCTGCCTCAAGAATTCCTTATTGATCATGTGTGAACAGCAAAATAGAGACGAAAGGAGAGAACAGATAAGTCTACCTCACTGGCTGCTCCCACAGCCTTAATAAAGGATAAAGCTATCAGTCTGGCCACCAAAATCGTAAGAAAAGTGGAAATTAGTGAGAGAAAAAAATCATCCCTGGATACATTTTGAAAGAAGCATTTGCCTATGAACTGTTCAAAATGTTTTTCTTTACCCATGCAAGGCTTACATGACCTGGTTGTTCCATTTCGCATGTGCCATATCTTTAGTTCTGAATAAAAAGCCTGGTGAAAGATGTTCAAGCTATTTCTTTCTGTGATGTAGGAACTTGTCTCTATTCTTTCTCTGTTATTTCTACCAATGTTGCTGTGAAATGCCCAGAAACACATCTACTGTACTTTGTTAACTGAGGTATACCGGTATATTGAGAAGCTTTCTATGTGCATATTTATGGCTGAAGAGTCTATAGATCACATGGTCAAAACATTAGTATTATATTTGTTCTGAGGTGCAGGTTGCTTCGGTAGATTTTCCCTAACAAGTAACCTCTTATTCAGTGAATAAAATGTTATTCGTACTTGTGCAGTATCATTTTGACTGATTTCACTGCTTTGCTAATACGTTAGTTTCAGCATGAAAATGCAGTGTGATATGTAAAAGGAAACAGAGAAGAGAAACAGGCCTTTAAGAAGTTAGTCAGCTACAGAATTTGGTTGGGTTTCCAGTATTCCTAGTTATATGCACATATGTTTCAAAACCTCACAGTTTTCCAGTTTTTTCCTGTCTGTGAAAGGTTCTTTTCTTGGTAATGGTATTGATACTCAACCCAATACTGGATATCTGTGAGATCTTGTGAGATTTGTACTGCCTAGATTGTCTCATGTCAGCAGTAAAAAACGGAATTCGGAACAGAATCAAATTAGTTCCCCTCTGCTAACAGACTTTCATTAGTGGAACAGTGAGAGATACAATTATTGGTGAGCTACCCTCTTGCAGCCTTCCCCACATCTTTTCCAAGGGCTTCCAAAGACTCTGAGGCAGATACTGGGGACCTAAGAGAGTGTAGAAAGAAGAGGGAATAATTAAAAATCCCATTATTGCCAATTCTACTGACAGAAAACTTCTATCAATAGAGGGAAACTAGCTGGAACTCTGTTCCTCGAGTTGAAATTGTTGTTGTTGCTATTATAGTACTGCTTGTAACATATACTTTAAGCCTTCTTGTTCATACTTTGTTTTTCTCATCCCAGTTTTGATCACTCTGCATCTCATTTTAATGCAGACTGGTTATGGCTGTAAATGCAATTCTCCTTTCTCTTTGTTGCTCACACCATTGGCTTCAGAATAACTTTGTTGCAAGAACAAGCCATGCAAATACCAGTTGAAATTAGGATGAATGTAGGACCCTTGAATTGGCTAATTTTGGCATGTAATGTTCTTAACTATCTGCAGCCGGAAGATCATGACCTCCACTTTTTATCATCCCTATTGGATTGCATGCCAGTTCTAGAAGTGAAGAAGCTATGGGAAGTTTTAATTGTACCTGTATGATTTATCCCCAGTCAGCTCTTTAATTTCTTCTGGCTGTCTGAGGTTTCCGACATGCTGTAAATTTCACCAACTTTTTCATTATCTGCAATTTCTTTATGACTTGTGAATCGGAGTGGAGAGAGAGTGTGGATTTACAGCAGAGATAAACATGTCCATAAAGTCTGTATCTGTGTCAGTAATTGTACTGCTGTCAGTGACTGTCCTGTTTTACAGGCCCCGTTGGGGAAGAACACACTTTTGCTACTAGTGGCAATGTAGCATTCACATTTTGGTTTGCATTAAGTTATGAAAATATTAGGTTGTGGTGACTGGGATGGAAATTGAGCCTCGATATTGGTCACTCTTGTCTTTTCCTCTTACCACTAGCTAAAGAATTAGTGATTGAATTATCTTGTATATGTTTCAAAGGGGAACAGACAGAAAGCTGTTTTATGCTGAAATGCGGTATACATGACAAACAGTATAAAAGATAGTGTGGTACATATGTACAAATTACTTGCATATATTATGATCACCACTTCCTCTAATCTGTGTTTCAGATAAAGCAATGCTGGATATTGCTTTCCTAATTTTTATTTTATTTTATTTTATTTTATTTTTATTATTTTATTTGGTGGTGGTTGTTATCTATGGGAACAACTTTTAAGAGAGAGGAGGGAATTTTTTTAAAATGTTCATAAATGTACCAAATGTCAGATGTTTACTGCTATACTTCAAATCAAGTTATTTGATAGAGTTAGCTGACAAAGACATTTGTGAGACTTTGTGACTTGTCTTCGAGTATAAGGACTATTAGATGTTTGGTGTAGCAAAATGGATTTCTGACATTTGAAGATTATTCATGATGTTTCTGTGGAATGTCTTGTTCAATTGTCAAACACCCAGAATGTAAGCCGGGTCTAGCACTTGTGATATATTCACCTGCCAAACAGATTCAGAGTGTGGAGAATGAAAAATTTAACATAAAGCCCCTTCTGGCTGTGTTTGAGCATAATGGACTGTCTGATAGCTCACTCACTTTTGTATGTGTCACTGGATGCTAACTTTGAAACCTATCACTGATACTTGTGTAGCGTCTTCTGATATAACATCGCATGGTTCCCATTTTATAGTTCCACAAGTTACACTTAAATATCTTTCAAAATCTGTTATATTCACAACACCTATTTGATCTTAAGCGTAGGTAAAAAATCAACATACTTGACAAACAACTGTGTGTGTGTGTGTGTGTGTGTGTGTGTGTAATGTTTGCTACCCTTCCTAGATTTGGACACATGAAGATTTTTTATATTTACTGAAATATTTGTATCATGCCCCATAGCCAAAGATGTCAGGGAAGGGTACAGGCAGCAAAACAGTAAAGACAAATTGACAATATGAAAAGAGTTATAATAGTTATAGTTAACTATTGAATAAATAGTCAGCTGTTGAATACTTAAAACAGTTTGCAACAGTTTATGCAGGATACCCTTAAACAGAAATTCACGACCACTCAAGCAATGATCATTGGCTCACAAATGCATTGGTAAATCTTAATTTGGTGCCAAAATGAGGCTAAAGTTGATGAGAGTCAGGCCTCTGTGGAAAGGGCATTCCATAGCTGGAACATCACAGCTGAGGTACATCTCCCATGTCTCCTTATAGCATATTGCTCCCACCATTGGAACACCAAAGGAGGCTTCCCCAGAAGATTGGACAGATACTTAGGGAGAGACACCCATTGGGTTTTAGATTGTACTGCCAGAATTCCAGTGAGGCATGAAGGGCAGCTGGTAGAAGGAAACAGCTCACCTCTCTCTGTAGTGAAGTAATTTCTACTCATACATGAGGTAGATATCTTGGCCAGTACTTTCTTTGAGATCAGACCTACATGTTCTTCCTTGAATGCATGTTGAGTTTTTACTATTTTTTCTTGCAGATGTTTTATTTGTGTGTGGTAGCATAAATATTATTAGAAGATAAAAGTTATAATATAGTAAATTATATATTTAATATATATTTAAATATATATTGATATGTATTTAAATATATTTAATATATATTTAATTATTTAATTATTAATTAAATAATTATATATTTAATTTAATTATACAATTATATGTTAATTATCTAATTATAATTAGAAACCTTATAGTCCCCCTCTCCTGTGTGCATTCTGTCCCATGTGCCTAAATGCTGTTTCGTCACTCACTTGCCCAGCTCAGTGCTGTTCGGTGTTAATCTCCAAATTCTGAAAATGGAAGACAGGCTTCCTATATTTATCAGGAGAAATCTGAGTAGTTGGCCATTTGGACTGTGGTAGAAGCAGTCATTTAGGAAGATTATTAGTCCCAAATTGATGATTCAGTCTAGTGTGTAATCCTCTCAAAACTTAATCAGTGTTTGTTGTCCTTGTAGGTAACTAACTGACCTAGACTAATCTGAGTATATATATATTTTGAATTTATTAAAAAAATATATATAGAGAGAGAGAGAGAGAGAAAGAAAGAAAGAAACTTCATTTGGACCATAACTTACTATGAGTCATGAGTAGGCCAAGAGTAAGCCAAAATCTTTTCCCACAAAGAGTGTGTGATGCTTGAGTTAAGTTTTAAAAAACTGTAGAAATTTCATTGTTGATTGAACTATATCATCACATGTTTAGAAGTGTTTGCCGCTAGACTTAGCTTGGATGAAAAAACAAAATGAAGTCTGTTAAAGTGGTGCTACATTACTGACAATCCATGAAAAATGTTCAGATAGAAGCCTGCTTCTAAACTCTTAACTTAAATTATGACTGTTGATTTACGTGTTTGTGTGTTAAGTGAATCCAAATTAGTATTATATTGATTTCATAAACAGATTTGAGTACAAATATAGGATCATTTAAAGATGGTGTAAATGAGAATATTTCTATTCTCGGAGTGCCTTGGAGTGTGGTAGAGTCTCCTTCTTTGGAGGTTTTTAAGCAGAGGCTGGATGACCTTCTATTGGGAGTGCTCTGATGTGTGTTCCTGCATGGCAGGGATTGGACTGGATGGCCCCTGGGGTCTCTTCCAACTCTATGATCTATGATTCTAACAGAAAGGATATTTTGGCCAGTCCAGCCAAGGGCTGTGGCAGGCTTCAAGGAATCGTTGGCAAAGTGCTCTTTTGGAGGAGGTGGCAAAATGTTTGCTCCACTACTTCCATTTCATGCTCTCCTGCATGTCTGCTGGTATCCTGGCTGGTTGCTGTGTTGTCCATTGGTCCTCCACCCTTACCAAAGGAGTAGTATTTTAAACAAAAAGGCAGGTGCACAATGCCATAAACTGGCTCCATCTTGGTTTCTGCAGAGTGCCCTAGGGTCTACATAAGGCATTTTAGGGAAATGAAGATGGGAGATGATGGTTGGGAGCTCAGTAGCAGGCACCTTGCTGTGAAATATACCTGCCTACCTATTTTTTTTTTAAAAGAAAGATGTCAAGAGGCATCAGCTCTGGTGTATGCCAGGCACCATTGCCCCATTATATGTCTCTCCTCTGGTGATTGCTTGGAGGGACCCCAGGCCTCAGGACGCTAGATACATACTCCAGAGTTCACCCTAACAGAGCAATGGCAGATTAAATACAACATTTTGTATCAGAATGCTAATTTGGAGTGAGAGATGAAGCTTGTTTGGAAGGTATCCAAAATTTCAAAATGATAATTCTGTAGATTGAACTGGGTGGACATTAATGCTGAAATACATTTGCAACTCTCTTTTGGTAAACACCTAGGTCAGTCTATGTGTCCCTTACCTGCTTTTTTAAAAAAAGATATAAGTGGCTTTTGCGATTCTGTGGTCTACTCAACAGAATGTATGAAAATACTTAGTGTCGATCAAATGTTCATGTTGTACACAGCTAAGGGTACAATACTTAACAAATGATACACGTACAGCACAGTACTATGTGTGTTAACGGAGATGCAAGTCCACTGTATTCAGTTAGCATATTCCTGTTGTAAATACACATAGTCAAGGGTTTGCTTTGAGAACTCTCATATGCAACTATCTTCTTAAACCAGGATTCCAATGGTTTGTTTCAAAGACAGCCTATCTCAGGTTACTAGAAGTAATTCTGTCTCTTCTGCCTAAGTATAACACTGCAGCTTTTAAAATTTTTATTTTTTTTCAAATTAATTTTGTTTTATTTGCATTTCCACTCGGCACAGCCGTGCAGGGTCTGTACTGTAGAGTGTAATACAGCTGGGAAGGTATCTAAGTGCCTGATTAACTCCTCCAAGCTAAAACAAGATAACAAAAATGCTATAAAGCCCCTATCAGATGCCTGTTATAACCTGCTGCAAGCTGGAGTGCCGTTAGTTTAAATTCTCAATCAAATGCCTTCCTTGAGTTTAAGGGGCAGTGATTAAACATGGAGGGTCCCCTGAGGGCTCTACAGCTGTCATGGGGGTTGGCGTGGATGCCCTCCCTTACCAAACAGAGAGTCTTGAGCTAGAAGTCCCAGTGGGGCGGGCCCTCTTCAGACCTGCACGTGCCTGTCCCAGCTGTTCTCCTTTGCCTAATGAATTGCTTTACAGGGAGAAACTGGGTATTGTCATCACAAGCTGCTTTCCCTGGGGACTCTAGCCAGCCTCAGTAATGACTAATGTTAGTGATAGTAATTGAAGTGTGATAGCTCTCTGGGGACTATCATGAGCCTCAGTGCCGTCAGGCACCTGTAGCTGGTTCAGGCCTGTAAATGACTCAGGAGTGATTTTAAATGACTCTAGATCCAAAACAATACTTTCAACACTTTCTTCACATAGACTTTTAATATTTGCTTGTGTTTTGTGGGTAGTCCAGCTCTTTTTCCATTCTCCCCAAAACCCTTTTGGGATATTCTGAATGAACACATGGGGAAGGGAAGTGGGGCTGAACTTGCTAGCCTCTCTTCTCATCCTCTAGGCCAGGAGTGCACCTTTCTGAAGGGAACAGCCTCCTCTGTCTCTGGAGACTCTGTTCGTAATCTAGAACCTTGATTTTCAGGAGTTTTAAATCAATATTTTCATTTTGAATATTTTTCTTTCCTTATGTAGAGTGACAAAGATAACAATGGGACAGAGGTAGCTGAAAATTCACATTTGAGTGCTAAAAATTCAATATTCAGTATTTGCATTTGCACCAGCCAGGAGCTAACACGTTTACTCCCTCCTTATAGGTTTACTTTAACTCTGTTCAGAATATCTGAATAGCTCCACAGAGTCAGTGGAATTTGGGGACTTTTCCATGTCAGGATTATGGAATGGAATTCTGAGGCCTTGTAGCTTTATTTGCATCTCTGCTGCATGTTTTTGCCCACATGTGACCACATTACCGGGAATGGGTAGACTTCAGAAACTAGAGGAAAAGTGGTGGTGATGTAGAAGTACAGCCTCTGTGTTATTGGTGATTGCTGGACAGTTGGCAAATAAGCCTTCCTCAGTACTCTGGATTTGGCTTCTTGTATTGACAGGATATTGGATTATCTGAGTCAGTGCATGTTTTAATGATTCAAAATGGTCGTGGGGAAGTTTTCTATCTATCTTGGTCTGTCTTCTATCTTGGGTTGTGTTGGTATGGTAGGTTCATATGTTGGTAACATTTTTTCAGAGTTAAGATACAAATATGGTTTAAATATCTTGCTGAAACAGGAGTTCTGTTTCCCCTTACTTTTTAAAAAAATTGGCTCTGAGCTGCTTGGAACTTACTATCCCAAAAGTGAATACTGCATATTGAAATATTCTAGCTACCAAATATGGACTTTTAGCAAAAGAGAAGTACCAAGATAGGATGAATTAAGAAGGTGATAGAATAACTGAGTATCATTTGTAGTTGAGCAAGTTGGTACAGACGTGGGCCATTTCTGCACTAGACTGTTATAGTTCTATTATTCCACTTGCAACATCCTATAGAATCCTGGGGTTTGCATTTTTGGAAACTGCAAACCCCAGGATTCCATAGGATGTTGCAAGTGGAATAATAGCGCTATAATAGTCTAGTGCGGAAATGGCTGTTGTTTCTGTCCATTGCTGCTCATTACATAGTAGCATGTGAAAGCCTTCTACACGGCACAATGGTCTTGCTCCAGTTTAATTACTGACACTTTGGAGATGTCATTTTCATTTTTTTTTCTACTGATTTACTTATTCCCTTCCAAGTAATGATCTTTCGTTGTAGATACGTTAAAGAAATACTTACATTTTTGTAAATTGCAATATAAAATTAAGGAGTGTGCTCAAAGAACAATTAATTATGTGCATTTCCCTGGAGGCGGCTGATGTACCTTGAACCCGTATCACTCATCCTGACCAAAGTTGTCCAAGGTTTCTTTGATAGTGGTGGTGATGAGGGCAACTTAATCCTGCAGCTTCAGGAAATACCTACTTTCTGTTGTACAGTGCACACCAAAGCTTTCCAAACTTTTCATGTTGGTGACAAACTTTTTTGACATGTATCATTTTCGTGATACAGTAATTCAATTTTACTAGCAAACCGGAAGTACCCAGAGACGTATCCAGCGTGGGGTAAGGCAGCCCCCCAGTCCTGGCCCAGTAGTGACGCCCTCGCCAGGGAAAGGCCCCAGTGAGAGCAGCGGCTGAGGGAAAGGCAGCCCCCTCCCACCTGGTCCTTGCCCGCTGCTAATATTCTTGCCGAGGAAAGACCCCAGTGA
The DNA here is from genome assembly GCA_030412105.1 of Cyclura pinguis. Lineage (NCBI taxonomy): Eukaryota > Metazoa > Chordata > Lepidosauria > Squamata > Iguanidae > Cyclura > Cyclura pinguis. The sequence goes on from CM059599.1 coordinate 346,532,872, forward strand.
GAGTGACAGCAGCAGGCCTATCTCGGGTGTGGGGGGGGTCTTTTTTGGCCAGGGAGGTGACACACCAACACACTACAGGTGACGCACTAATGTGTTACAACACACCATTTAGAAAGCCCTGCTGTACACTATGAAAACTATTTTTCCATGGTTTCCCTGGCATTCCTCTTCTACTTATCTGTGCATATTCATGTGTAATCCTGCCCTTTTAATAAATGTGATACTCAAAAGCTATGGAAAATATCTGTGCTAGTGCTCTTAAAACTGTTTTGAATATGCATATTGAAGAAATTCATTTAGCATTTTATCTTATACCCATCAGCTGGAAGCCACGTGTTTACTTTTTTTGGCCCCCATTTAGATTTTTCTCTGTTTTTTTAAAGTTAAGTAGTTTTTTGTACTGTTTAGTTTAGGTATCTATTATGTGTCTTGTCTTTGGTGTTTGTTTTCTCTCTCTTTATACCCTTCCATGTTGTGTTACATATCTGAATTGTGTGTTTAATAAAATATTTTAAAAAATTATTTTGAATGTGCATGATAATAGTTAATATCTCATTATTAAATATTCTGGTCAAATTGAGCCATCATAATTACAAGCATGTTTTCTCAGTATTTTACTCTGGTTTAACTAAATCAATTTTAAAATCAATTTTTGTTAAACCACTGTTCTGTTTGTACAAATAAGACTTATTTAATGTGGTAGCCTCTGGCTTGCTTGTTTTAAACTGTGTGCCTAGTTTGAATAACTTTTGAAGCTGCGTTTGCTTAGAGTATGTTTGCCAGTAGAACTGGTTTGGTCTTATTTTGGTTCCGTCAAGACTTTGGGTTGGTTTCATGTATGTACCTAATTGGCAGCAATGATAAAATTGATGTTTGCAGAGAATTTGCCACATCCAGCTTGGAGAACTGGATTCTGAAGTAATATACATTTATTCCAGGTTGTTCAGGAGTCATGTATAGAAACATGGCATTTGTTAATCTCAAGGGAAAAGCTTTTCTGGAATAAATGAACTTTAATAAATAAATGAAAGTACATCCAACAACAGTACTATAGATGTGTTCCCAATCTGATCTAAAATTCTGTAATGTCTGAACTGCAGAAGCATGAAAAAGTGGATGTCAATGAGAAAATTATTAAAAAGGTGGTGGTGATGGGAGTTTACTTATTTACTGTTTCCCATGCCTGATGGAAGACACATGGTGGGGTTTCTTCCATCCATGTAGGACAGGGGCGGGCAAAGTACTACCTGCAGCTTGCATATGACCCCAAGGACCGTGTTTCTGGCTCCCATAAGTCAAAAAGATGCTTGCTCCAAAATACCTCCAAGTGTCCTCTAGATTTGCCCCTTCAGACCAATTTTGGGCCAGGAGTGGTGTTTTTGAATCAGGAAGTCACTTCTGCTCACTTCCTGTTTTTTTAAAACCTCTCATGAGCCTAAAATAGGGGGATCTAAAACATGAGAAAAATGCTCCCATACTCCTTCAAGGGCATTTCAGGAGCTATACATTTTCACATAATTCGTCAAACCATTTTTTTTAGCCATTTACATATTTAAACTTCAGCAGAACATGTGTTATAAGTGTATGTGTGCAACTTGCCTAAACAGTGCTGTGTGTTCTGAACCATTTGTTTCTCTCAGTTTAAAGTTCAAGCCATTCAAATCAGGTTGCTGGCTTTTGCAGCCTTTAAATTTACATGTGCACATGCGATATGGCTGTGTGGTCATTGCTTTTAATGTAGGTGAGTCTTGTGGTTTTTTAAAAAACAAAATGCTTGTTTTATTCTTATCTATTTATTCTTAAATTTTATTATTTTTTTAAAAATTGAACAAGCTATTTTGAACAAACGACTTCAGTGTTTGGGAGTGCTTTTAATACTTTTTTAAAAAAACTTCCTTTATGCTTAGAATTTTGAAAGAAATCTTCTTTATGCTTAGAGTTGTAGTGAGTTTTTAAAATTCAATTGAGGCAGCAATTGCTAGCCAATTTGAGTGTAGGACGCTTGGGCTTATAATTCCAATGCGTGTAATAATGCCTGGTTAGTGATGAGCAGTCTAATGAATCCTAGGGAAACAGGTTCCTTAACCCCTAATCCATTGACCATGCTGAGGGTCACTGTTACAGTGCATTTCTCAGGATGAACCACATGCTCCCTGGGCTGCCTGCTGCTTCCCGGTTAGAATTCAGCATGCCATGCCCTTAACACCTCATCTCCTGAGTAGAATTCAGAAAGACACTTAGATTTCCATAAATAAATTAGGAATTCAGTGGCTTCTTCCGGCTAATCAGGACAGGCTGATAAACCTTGCTAGCTGTTTAATAAATGAATTGTGACTGATTACCTATTAATATGGACGCCTCAGGAATTCACCCAGGGGGAAGCAGAGCAGTGAAATAGAGAGGGGCATGGCCCCTTGGGAAATCAGGGCTTCATGTTTGCAGCTTAAATATCTCTGTGAAGTATCAATAAGGAGGTAATTGAATTTTGAACACAAACATGAGCGCCGGATGGATGAAGAGAAGGGGGGGCTCTGATCGTCTCTTCTAGGCCCCTTCATTCTTCCCTCCCCTTTCCCTTGGAGACCACTCTAGTGAAGATAGATGCTAAATCCATTAAATAAAGATTAGACTCTGTCGTGGTAGAAAATGGTAGCTTAGCTAGATCCCTGGGCAAATTGGGACCTTTAGCAATACAGAAAATTAAAATATACATTTTTAACAAGTGTGCTATCGACACACTAATAATGGCTGCTCGGCTTGTGGGGTTTGCTCACCTTTCAGATTTGCTTTTATTTGTCTATATTGTTTTCCTTGTTTTCTGTACTGGATTAAAAAAAATTGGTTCCTTAAAGCAGGGAAACTGTTTCTTGTTCAGACCCTCACGTCGTAGATTTCTGAGGCCCTCTCATTGGCTTACAATATGAGGGAGGATCTCAAATTATAACAAGGAAATTTTCTTCAGTTCCTAAAATTCAATGTAAGTTCTTAAAGAGTTACAAGAGATTTGTGGATAAGAATCTGAGCACATAGATATATGGGTGAAAAAAGTCTCCAAGGAGACACCACTAAGGGAACATAGATTCCAGTTGGGAATGCAGCACTTATCTGATTCTGAATTAGAGCTAAATGGTCTGAGACTGACACTTGAAGTATTGCCTGATTCTTAATTATCCCCTAGCAAGACTGACAGTTAAACAGGATGGCAAGTATGGAGGCAACGGGATAAGGTCTGGAAGAATCTATGAGATGGCCATTCTTCCATTGCCATGATGTTTCACCATTTGACAAAGCCTGAAACTGATTTTCGGTCATAAGGTCAAAGCCATTTCACCTACTGCTCTGAAATTTTCCAAGTTTCTTGCCTTGGAACACAGCATATTTATTGTTCTATACCTTCAAGTGATTTTCGCCTTATGGTGACCCTAAGGCGATGTATCACAGGGTTTTCTGGGGCTGAGAGTATGTGATGCATCACTCAGTGGGTTTCCATGGCCAAGTAGGGGATCAAAACCTGGTCTCCAGGGTTGTAGTCCAGTACTCAAACCACTGTACAGCAATTGGCTCTCAACACATCATATACAAGATGTCATATACTTCCATACAAATTTCTACTCCTGAGAAAAAAAAACAAGGGGAATGAATCCCCCTCCCATGTCATGATCCACTACCACCAAACCAAAATCCTTCTGCAGGTTTATAACTTAGTAGTACTCCTGTGCTGTCTGTCATTTTCAGGATAGTAGTCCAGAACATGTGTCCTTTTCTTCTGGATAGCCTCCAAATCACAGTGAGTGAAGTACAGGCTTGAGGCTACAGGTAGTGCCCAAAGTTGTTTGTGCAACCCTGAATTGAGCTCTTTTTTTCTTTCTTTTTAATCACCATCTCAGGGTTTGAGTTGAATCTTGTGCTCATTGTACAACCCTCCAAGATAGGAAGAGTTTCTGGAAAACATTTTGCTGAATTTGCTGAGACACTAAAAAGATTCTGCTAGGGATACAGAGGATTTACGTGTTTCATCTGTGCCTGGATTTTACATTCTTACAAATCCTCCCCTGCAAGCATTTAAGTAGAATTAATTTGGTCAAGTTGTTTTCAGTGTATGATTGTGACATTAAAGAGGGTTAAAGGGTCCTCTCTAGCGGCATCCAACTACTGTTCTTCTGTTTTAAGAATGTAGCTGTTGTCTAAATCTGATTCATTTTATAATTTCTCAGGAAGTTCAATGCTGTTTGACTTTCTGAAGAATCCCTTCTGATTATAATCCCTACTATTTTATGATATTTAGCAGAATCCAGTGATATTTTCTTTCTCATCTTCTTCAGGTTGTGGAAGGGAGAGAGGCTGTAAATTAGAGTGACAGAACAGCTATTTTGTAGGCAGACGGCCCCTCTCCCCTTCTGGTAGGGCACTACCCTGAAACCTTAGAGAGTTGCTGCCAGTCCATGTTAATTGTACTGGGCTAGATGGACTAGTGGTTTTGACTCAGTATGTGCCAGCTTCTTATGTAAATGTATAACAATATCTGCAAGATCATTTTTTGTTAGAGGTTTGAATTGTAATGTGCTTTTATATTGAATCCCAGCATCCAGTGTCATGTACAGAAACTATTTCTTCCTCTGCATCTGACTTTTCAGAAAAGGTCAGGCTTGCTTGTACCTTTCTTCAATGAAATGGCTGCTTCATCAACCTGAATTGCTTCCATTAATGGGTAGGTGTGTCTCACTGAATAGCTACAATTCCAAGGGAAAGGCCATTCTGCCCACCTTGTTCATGATAACTATAATCAACTTGTTACAGTAGTTGTGTTAGTAGTGTTTAATTCAACAAATGTGTGCTGTGTTTAACAGTTACTCTGAGATTTGGCTTTTATGGCTATGACAGCTCTCAGGGAAAGTAATAATTTAAAATCTCTAGCATTTCTGCCAGATCATGATGTGTAGTAAAGTGAAGTGTTTTCACAAAAGAATAGTACAGCCTACTCCAACTTACTGTCTACTAGCCATTCTGGAGGGTGGAGGCATTATGCGACTTCTGGTCTGGCACATCTGGAGGGCAGCAGGTTTGGCTAGGCTGGCATTGTGGAATGTGTAATATTCAAATATGTGTTCAAAATTATGATAAACTTTTCTGTTTGAAGCCTAATATTTCTCTTCCAGTCATATAGTCTATTATGGATTTTTCCCCATTGGGTACAAATCACATGCAAAGAAGGGCAGTGATTTTGATATTGGATGTACTTGGTTAGTACAAGGAAATGAAAACACATGAGCAGTCATCTATGCAGTGGGCTGTAGTTACACTTGACAGAGTAACCATATTTCTTGTGAGCAGTTATGAAGAATTCACAGCACGGATCTTTTGGTGAACTATTCCCATTTCAGGTAGTCTTCTTTCTCATAGCAGTAATATCTGTCTCTGAAAATATAATATCTTAGACCAGTGAGCATGAGAACCCTAAGTCCATTGTTAGTCCCAACTATAATAAATGTGTTGAATCAATAAAACGTACTATTGACACTACTTAAGTGTGTCTTAACAAAATTCTCATTGATTCTGTAGGTCTGCTCTAGTTAAGACTAACAATGTGATTTGGGCCTATAAATTTAGTGTCCACATTTGAGCAATTGGAGTAAGTTCTACTTAATCACTTTCCAGTATAAAGATGAGAAATGTGGTGAATCATCCTATTGTGCTATTAACAAAACGAAAACAAAAAAAAACCCTCTTTGTTTTACTCCTTTTACTCCTAAATTCTCCATTCATGTCACAACCAGGTTAGTTTCTTCATTTGGGATGTCTCTCTGTTCTCTAAAGAAATAAGCTGGAGTTTGAAATGTGAGCTCTCCATTGAGTGGTCACATCCAGTAATAAAATTATGCCATTTCATGGTGGCACAAGTGCTCAGGCAAAGGCATTTTAGCTTAAGATCTGCCTCTAGCACAGCAAGTGATCTTTATAACCCAGAAAAATTGTGAACCTGGGGTTGCTCACATCCAGGACAAAAACTGACTGTTTAACTGCACCATAACCTCCTATTGTCTTAAAGAAACCTGACTCAAATTTTGAAAAGCCCTTTCTGACATCCTTCTAAAATCTGTCATATTTGATTTTCTTTACTTTTCTTCTGTGAATGAGTTAAAATAAAGAAGAGGTGTCTTTTGTAAGGGACCCTGTAGGGTATACAGTGTTGTAAAGAAGCAAGCTGTCTGCATAAAACTTTATTGGACCCTAATCAAACAGAGTAGAGGGAATCCATGCAATGTTCTTTGCTATACAAATGTATTGCAATGGAAGCCTTTTGTTTGTTTCTCTGTGAGAAATGTTATTGTGAGATTATTTGCGGGTTTTCTGTTTGTTTCTTCATCATTGCATGATCACAAGAATGCTCTTGTTGCAAAATCCTCTTAATGCTGAATATACATTTTTTTGTAGTTTGTAGCAGTAAAAGTTGAAGTGGTGGGAATGGCTTGTATTGGTGAAGCTATAGCAATAGATCAATTATTTCTAGTTCTTCTTCGTAGTCTCTGTGCCTCACACACTAGGAGCTTTCGCGCATGCGCGGTAGCATTCAGAAGATTCTAGAGCTTAGCAGCTTGGCGGGAACCCCTCCCCCATGTCTGAACTGAGCATGCTCAGCCCTCCAAGCCAACGGTCTCTCCTCAGTTCTTTCTCGTCCACCATTGTGAACGGAAGGTTCTTTGCTTAGTAGCGCTCTTGGCTGTTTTTTCTGGTAATTTGACTTCGGGCTTCGGTTATTTGGCTTGAATTTGGTACTCAGACTTGGATTTTGGTATTTTGGATCTTCTCAACCCCTCCTTCGACTTTTCTTCTTCTTCTTCGGTCTCCGTCTTCTCCGCCGTCCTCGTGAGTTCCCCCTCTTGGGCTTTCTTTCGATCTTCGCCTACTTTCTATGTCGGCCTTGTTCAAGGCTTGCGTCACCTGTGGTCGCAAGGTTGCTCTGTCTGACGGACATAGTGAATGCCTCTTCTGTTTGGGGGAGACTCACAACGTCAAGGCCTGTCCCATCTGCCGTGACTTTACCGCTCAGACTCTGTGGAACCGCTCATCCCACTTGAAATCCCATTGTTGGGAGGAGTCTCTTCGGGCAAGGGATCAGCCGGTGGGAGAATCCACCATGTCTCGGCCTTCGACATCTAGCCGACCTGTGACCACACCTTCCTCGGTACCGGCGGCTGCCGCATCGACTACATCGATGGTATCGGGCTCGGTACCGTCGTCTCGGCCTCCAATATCGGCCTTACCACGGATCCCGAAGTTATCATCGGCCGCGGCGACTTCGAGGGAGGCTCCTGCGGGCTCGCAGGCAGCTAAGTCAGCTAGGCCCCTTACTGCTGCACAGTGTAAGCGGCCTGCCCCTCAAGAGGTCTCTTTGGAGAAAGAGAAAAAGAAGAAGAAAAAGGAGAAGCGGAGTTCGCTCTCCAAGAGGCCCCGCCTTCCGACACCTTCTCCGACCCGACAGCCTGGGGACCCAGGTGAAGAGTCGGAACCGCAGGACACTCTAGAAGTGTCTGACGAGGAGCAGACCGCTGGCTTGGCCGTGCCTTCGGGCCCGCCTGTGCTCACTGCTGCGGTATCTCCGCCCGGTCACCCAAAAAGGGTGGAGCGCCCGGAGGATGTTCCGGCCTTACCTTGGCCTTCGCCCAGTCATCGGGCAGCATCCGACAGGAGTGAGTCGCGCTCCCCAGAATGCAGGGTGAGACGCCGATCCCCGCGTCGCCGGGAGGTCTACCCAGAGCGGCCTTCATCCAGTCCCTTGCTTGACTCGCCGTTCTCATCTGCATCGTACATAGCGAGGTACGGCCGAGAACACACCTGGTGGGAGCACCCGGGCTCGTACCGGTCCTATTCGCCTGCATATAGGGACCGGTACCACCCGGACATGAGGCACTGGTCGCCCTACAGACGGTCACGCTCTCCATCACATGGCACGTACCACCCGCGATATCAGCAGTCGCCATCTCGCTCGTTCTCATGGTCTCCGCGCTACGAGAGGTCCCAAGAGCGCTCGCCCCGTTATCGGGCTGTCTCTCCACTTCCGAGAGTTACCGCGACCGTCTCTCGCCCGGTCTCCGAGCCTGTTCCACAGAATACGACCTCCGCTGTTACCGTCACCCAGGCGATCCAGTGCCAGCGGCCTGCTGTGGTGCCGATCACAACAACTCTGGCACCCCAGCTGATGGTTACTCCATTGGTACCGTCGACGGTACCGACGGCGACTGCGCCGACGGTCACCTTGGCGCTACCGCCCCAACGGTCATCGAGAGAAAGGTCTCCAGACAGGTCCCTGTCTCAGTCTTCGCAGTCCTACGAGACGGACTCGGACACGCCCACGTCTCATGAGTCCCTGCCCTTGATCTTCGGAGAACCTGCACCGAAATCGGCACCGCAAGACGTGAAGCAGTTTTCCCACATTCTCCTTCGGATGGCGACGGCGTTGGGATTGAAGGTTGCGGACCCGGCTCCAGCCATGCAGGACCCTGTATTCCATTACGTGGATACCCGCCCACCGTCCACGGCTCCGCTACCGTTCCTGCCGGCCTTGATGGAGGCCCTTAAACATCCATGGGCCAAGCCGGCGTCAGCCCAGCCAATCCCTCACCAGCTGGAACACCTCTACCGGACCCAGATGGAGGAGGCCGAATTTCTCTTCATGCATCTGGTGCCCAATTTGATAGTAGTTGAATCTGCCCAGACCAAGGGCGGTAGACGGGCACACATCACCCCGCCTGATCAAGAGGGCCGCAGGTTGGACACCTTTGGCAGGAGATTTTACTCTGCGTCATCTCTGATTGCCAGGGTGTCCAACGCTCAAGCTTGCCTTGCGGCCTGTCTGAGGAACCTGCTGGACAGATTCTGTCCTCTTCTGTCCAGCCTCCCTGAGGAGAATCGGGCGAGTGCTGTGCAGTTCTTTAACGAGGCGGTAGCACTCGCCGACCAACAGATCATCTCCTCGAGGCACTCAGTGGAGGTAGTGGCGCGGGTGATAGTGGGCTCTGTTACCCTGAGACGTTACGCGTGGCTGCGATCGTCTGGCCTGCAAGAAGGCAGCAGGAGAAGGATCGAAGACCTTCCTTTCGATGGCCAGGGGTTGTTTAACGCCACGACCGATGAAGCGATGGACCATCTCGTCAAGGCATGCCCGACGGCAAAGAAGATGGGCATACATCAGCCCCCTCAGCCTCGCCGTAGCTTCGGCTCCCGGTCGTCTTGGCGCAGGTCGTCCTCTTCGACCTGTCAACCTCACTCACCTCGTTCGGCTCTGTCCCACCCGTCCTCGTCCTCGGCTCAGAGACCTCTTCGGAGACGCCAGCCTTCTTCTTCGAAGAAGTCTTCGTCCGGGACAAAGTCCCGGTTTTGACCGCCTTCACGGGTCGCCACCACAGCCACTCTTCAGCCTGCCAGCAGTCCTAGAAGACCAACCGAGCCTGGCCCGACACCTTGCCAAATGGCACCATATCACCTCGGACTCTTGGGTTCTCTCCATCGTCCATCTTGGTTACGCCATCAAGTTTGCAAGTATACCTCTGCGAGGCGTCTACTATTCCACCCCGGCCAGCTCGGCTCTACTGGAAGAGATCCAGTCCCTGCTGCAAAGAGGAGCGATCGAAGAACTTCCGCCCTCGGCCAGTACTACCGGCTTCTTCTCCTGGTACTTCACGGTACCGAAATCGGACGGTACCCTATGACCAATCCTGGACCTCAGAGGGGTAAACGAGTACATCCACCCCAAGAGGTTCAAGATGGTCACTCTGTCTTCGATTCTGCCCTTTCTTCGGCAAGGGGACTGGTTCGCCTCCATCGATCTTAGGGATGCTTACTTCCACATCGCCATTTGCCCGCAGCACAGATGGTACCTACGGTTTGCAGTCAATGGTACCTGTTATCAATACAGGGTGCTACTGTTCGGACTCTCCACTGCTCCTAGGGTCTTTACCAAATGCATGGCCCCTGTGGTATCGTACCTGTGAACGAAGGGCGTCGCGATCTACCCTTATCTCGACGACTGGCTGTTGGTAGCATCCTGCAGGCAAAAACTCTACAGGGACATCCACTGGACTCTTTCTCTTCTGACTTGTCTTGGCCTTCGGGTCAATCCGAAGAAGTTGCACCTCGAGCCGGCGAGGGTCCTCGACTTCATCAGAGCGACCCTGGACTCCGTGTCTGCCAGGGCGTATCTGCCCACGGAGCGTGCATGTACCCTCCATCGGGCCGCATCCGCTGTTCTCGACGCCCCGACGATATCAGCGAGAAGGATCCAGCAACTTCTCGGGTACATGGCCTCGACCACGTCAGTCACCTACCTGTCTTGGCTTCGTGCACGTCCGCTTCAGCACTGGTTCATCAGAGTCTTCGATCCGCTCCTGGACGACCAGAGGCGCCTCCTACGCATTCCTCGACAGGTGCGTTGCTCCCTGTTATGGTGGCTGTCCTACCATCATCTACTGTCAGGGATGCCGTTCTGGGAACTGACCCCTCGGCTCACGGTAACGACAGACGTCTCCCTGTTCAGGTGGGGAGCACATTGCGGTGATCTCAGAGTCCAGGGACGTTGGATCCACGATGAGACCGACCTCTATATCAACGCCCTCAAGCTGCTCGCCATCTGGAAAGTTCTCAGGGCATTTGGCAACCAAGTTGCCAGCCGGACGGTGCTGACCTGACAGACAACACAATGGCCGTATGTTACATCAACAAAGGTGGAACTCATTCGACCACTCTCCTCACCATTGCCCTTCAGCTTTGGGACTGGTGCCTGTCGCTTTGAGTCCATCCGGTCGCAGTGCACCTGGCAGGCCAAGAGAACACCACGGCAGACGCCCTCAGCAGGGACACCTCATGCTACCACGAGTGGTCCCTCTCGGATGCGGCGTTCCAGATGATATGAGATCGGTGGGGCGAGCCGACGATCGACCTATTTGCCAGCACCCAGAACAGGAAGTGTCATTGGTACTGTTCGAGAGCCGGCCTCGGCCAGGACTCCCTCAGCGATGCCTTCCCGTTCGAGTGGACCGATGGGCTCCTCTACGCGTTCCCGCCGTTTCCTCTCCTGGGTTGAGTGGTCGCCAAGATCCTCGCGGACCGAGCCGACGTTGTCCTCGTAGTCCCGTATTGGCTGAGGCAACACTGGTTCGGGCCCCTGTTTGAGGCCGGTCGCGGTCGACTCCTCAAGCTTCCAATAACATCGGATCTCCTGTCGCACTCCGGGCTCGTTCTCCACCCGGATCTGCCACTCCTGGCCCTGCACACCTGGCGGATAACGCCTTAGAGGACCCGGCCATTGTAGATGTCCTCACCGTGGCCAGGAAGGAGTCGACACGCTGCAACTACCACTACAAGTGGCAGAAATTTGTCTCCTTCGCAGAGGTGCGTCAGGAGCCAGTATCACCTGTCAATCTGCCTACTGTGCTCCATTTTCTTCTCCACCTTCGGCAACAAGGGCTCGCTTTTCCACCCTTGAAGGTGTACCTCACCACTATCGTGGCCTATCAGCCAGGGGATCCCCTTCAGCAGTGCTCTTCAGGGACGCTACCCTCAAGTAGTTTATGAAGGGCCTGCAACACCTTTATCCGCTGGTATCGCCACCGCTACCGCCTTGGTCGCTGTCCTTGGTACTGTCGCAGTTGATGCGACCGCCCTTCGAGTCCATGGCGACTGCGGATGACAGGCTCTTGACCATCAAGACTGCTTTCCTGGTAGCTGTCACCTCAGCCAGGCGGGCAAGTGAGCTGACAGCACTGCGATCCGACGAGCCTTTCCTCGTCTTTAACCGAGACAAGGTAGTCCTCCGACCTGACATTTCCTTCCTGCCCAAGGTGGTCTCACACTTCCACCTTAGCCAGGACTTCATCTTACCTGCTTTTCACTCGGACCCGACTACACCTCTGAAGCACTCCCTCCACTCCCTTGATGTTCATCAGGCCTTGGCGTTCTACACTCACCGGACTGCGCCCTTCTGACAGACACCCCACCTGTTCGTGTGCTACGGTGGGCGTCGAAGAGGCCACAAGGTGTCCACTCAGAGGTTTTCCAGATGGGTGGCCCAGACCATTCTGCTGGTGTACGAACTGCCTAAGCAGCCTCCGCCAGCCTTGCTGCGTGCTGATTCCATCAGAGCAGTAACTTCTTCAGCAGCTCTCCTTCGAGGAGTGGACCTGCAAGAACTGTGCCGTGTGGCGACCTGGTCTCAACCCTCGACCTTCGTGCGCCACTACAGGCTGGACTGCCGGTCACGGAGAGATGCCCGTTTTGGACGTGCGGTGTTGTCTTCCGTTCTGTAGGATCTGACCCACCATCCAACTGGTAAGCTACAAAGTCTCCTAGTGTGTGAGGCACAGAGACCACGAAGAAGAAGAACAGGTTGCTTACCTGTAACTGTGGTTCTTCGAGTAGTCATCTGTGCCCTCACACACACCCGCCCAGCCGGCCCCTCTTTCAGGTCCCTTATTGGCGGACTCTAGAACTGAGGAGAGACCGTTGGCTTGGCGGGCTGAGCATGCTCAGTATGGACATGGGGGAGGGGTTCCCGCCAAGCTGCTAAGCTCTAGAATCTTCCGAATGCTACCGCGCATGCGCGAAAGCTCCTAGTGTGTGAGGGCACAGATGACCACTCGAAGAACCACGGTTACAGGTGAGCAACCTGTTCTTTGCTAGGAGGCCTGACCCAGTTAACTGTGAGAATGACTATTACATGAGAGTGTCTGATAGGCCTTGAAGAAGATCTATTTTTCCTTTCTTCTCTTTACCCCCATATTGAAGTATACTTCAGTGTATACTTCAGTGTGGAGACATTGAAAACAGTACAAAAGGACATTGCAAAGAACAGGCAGCCCTGAATGCCTCACAAATTTCCATTCAGTTGACTGTCAGCTGCACTAGAATTGCTTCCATGAGCATAAACACACATGAAAAAAACAGCATCCCAAAGTCCGTGGGGTATATAGGCTAGAATAACGTGGAAACCAGATGCTGACCTGAGGAGACTTTTCCTGATATCTTCATGAGTAGGCTTCAGGTGTGGGTAAAGGGCAGCCTTCCAGAGGCTGGGCTGCATCTCTTAACACTTTTCACCTGGGACTGTGGTGGCCAGGAATGATGCGAGATCCCTTCCCTGGGCAGTTGTAGTTTGCTCACCTGTGGTCTAGGTCTTTTAAGCCTTTTATAGCTCAGGACTTCTGTACTTCAAGGGCCACTCCAATATGAGGAGAATTACGAGAATTATTATGAGAATTATGTTTATATTTGGTGTTGGTGTTATAATATTTGTATCCTGCTTACTTTCCTCAGAACAGAGGCTCAAGGTGGCTTATAGAAATTAAAACAGATACAGGCAAAACACATACAGGTAAAGACAATACAGTACAAAAAGTTATTGTTAGAATGTAATTAAACCATGTACACACGCTCTCATTCCCAGAAAACTTCATGATAGGTTTGCCTTACGGTTGCCATAAGAAAGTCAGAAATGACTTTAGGGCACTCAACATCAAAACATAGAATTTAAAACTATTTGAAACATACCCATTAAAAAGAGAAAAGTTTAAAACAGTAGAGCAAACTTTTAAAAGGCTTTTCCTTATAAATCAGTTCCCAATGGTCTGCCAGAATTTAGAAAATGTCTTCCTCTCACAATAAAGGAGAGCAAGGAGAGAGCTAGTCTAGCCTCTCTGAAGGGGGTTCTAGAGCCTGGAAGCAGCTGCTGAGAAGGTTTCCTTTGTCTTCCTACCAGACTTACTTGTGAGATTGTGAGTTCTGAGAGAAAGGCCTCCCCTGAAGATGTCAAATGCCAAGGAAGGCTTGTATGGAAGGGTATCAGACCTTTTAATTAAACAACTTGGTATTTTTTCCTTCTGGAACACTTCAGATTTTTCATGGCTGCTGTTTATATGGGAAAAGGCAAGTCTTACTTGAGTGCAGGAGTATGCACAAAATGATGTTCAGTTTAGTTCCAATCTCATTTCCTCAGAGGGAGTGCCTAGGATGCTGTTGTACTCTCCTTTTTTAGAAACCTTTTGACTGAACTTCATTTTTATGATAATACAAACCAATGTCTTTTAAGGAGTTGGAGAACCAGCAGGAACCAAGTTAGTCTATTTTGATATAATCATTAAGTGATTCAACTCTGAGTTATAGTTCAAACCAAGATTACGTAGTGTAATAAATCGGATCTTCTTTCATCGGTTTAACATATTTTTCCTGATATCTGGATCTGACATAGGAGGAGACATGAATCTGGTGTTATTAGCAGAGGTAATATACAGAAAAGGATGATGTAGTTGTTTGAGTGTTCTACTATGATTCTGGAGACCAGGGTTTGAGTCCCTGCTTTAGCCATGGAAACCTACTGAGTGACCTTGGGAAAGCCACGCACTCTCAGCCTCAGAGGAGGACAAAGGCAAAGCTGCTCTGAACAAATCTTGTCCAGAAAACCCTGTGATAGGTTCACCTTACAGTGTCCATAAGTCAGAAACAATTTGAAGGCATGCAACAACAACAATATACAGAAACTGTGTATCATAGAGCTGTTTGTACTCTTCTTAATGCAGAGATGGGCAAACTGTGGCCCTCCAGATTGTGGCTGCAACTCCTTCTACCATTGGCTATCCTGACCGGGGTTGATGGGAGTTGTAGTCCAACAATGTATGGAGTGCTGCACTTTGCTCACCTCCGCCCTAGTATAAAGGATCAAATCTACTATCTGTGGTTGCTAAAAATTGCAGCCTTATTACTGGAACCTGATCTATGACTGTGAACAATCAAGTTTACATGACATTACTGGAGACCTGTATAGCAGTGGATGGGATATACCATCTTTCACTTTCTGTGTCCCTTCCTGGACAGAGAGAATCTGGCCACACTTATATATGTCCCTAAAGGTACTGGATACCATTTGATTTTGGAAGCTGAACAGGGTCAGCCCTGGTTAGTACTTGGATGGGAGACCACCAATGAATACAAAGTGCTGTAGGCTATGTTTCAGAACTGGCAAACCACCTCTTGAGTATTCCTTGCCTAAGAAAACCCCATGAAATCCATGGAGTTGCCATATGTAGACAGGCAACTTTACATACATAACTTCCTAGATGAAACTACCTCAGGGTTTGTATTGGCATTTGTAGTTTGGATCTTCTTATTCTCAGTTGGCTTCTAATTGATAAATCAGGACTGATGAGCCTTTGGTACTCCAATGGTTTTGGTGCTGATGGTTGTTGTAGGGCAAAATATATGGTCAAAAGTTCCCCGCCTGGATAGTGACTGATTTGAAAGTCCATTCTCTTCTGTCTTACTTTCGCTTCTAAAATCTTTTGCTATAATTCAACTTGCTTAAGCCCATTGCAGCAGCGAATTTAAGAGTGCTTAACTATCTGACAATTTTTTATTCTTTCTCTCCTGAAGGTGCCAGGCACCTTCTCTCCAGCCTCCCCATTTCCCTTCTCCGGCTGCTCCTTTATGTTTTGCATTCTGCTGCTCTGCTCGTCTGGTTTTCTGTGCTGTTATTTTGCTCATATTCTGACTCCTCTTCATTGGCCCCAAAATATTACATGTGAACTTTTGTTTACAAGTGTTTATGTTCTCTTTCCCCCTCTCCTCTCTGCAGTTTTCTTTCCCAGTTTTTGTGTCTCCTGTCTTTAATGAAAACTTATAGACTTATAGAAAACTTACAGAGAAAGAACTTGTCCATTCCATCTATTTCTTATCTCCTTTTTTCCCCTCTTGTATTTCTTTAGTGGCAAGGGAAGACAGTTGTAGTTTTCCAGATGGTTTGAGCCTATAATTCCTTTCAACCCTTATCAACATAACCAGTAGTGAGGAATTATGGGCCTTTATAGGCCATAAACAAGTGGAGGGCCACAGCTGAACACCCCATTCTATGGAATTCTCTCTTGTCTGTCTGCTGCTTCTCTGTTTATTCAAATGCCAATAATTCTTGTTTTTTGTTTTTGTTTTCCTTTTATTTGATGCCCTTTCTTATGTTGCCTTCCATTTCCTTTTTACTAGTTGTTTTCAGATTCTATTTCCCTGGGCAGGATATTCCCAGTTTTCTTGATTTGGAGTGGTAGGTGGTAAGTCTTATATAGCTAACTAATAGAAATCCCAGCTTTGAATGGATTAGAAATCCCTTAGTCCCTCTTCCCCAATGATCTTTCCCTTTTCTTCTGTACTATCTTTCCGTAATCTTTCCATACTTCTATATTCATCTTTTCTTTTTCTCCCTCTCCCCTATTCAGCCTTCCCTTTTACCCACTCATTTACCTGCCCCTTTCCAGGAGTTCTCAGCCCTGAACTGTTTGAAGAGTTTGAGGGCCCTGTAGATGAAAGCAGCACATGGAGATGCCTGAAGGCTCTGTGGAGAAATTACTTACCCAGTAATGCCTCAAGCTTTGTATGTGGTGGTTACAGAAGGTCTGACACCTACATAAACTACTAGGCTAGGGACTTATTTTAATTAACAAAAATTTAAAATGGCATAATTTTTTTTCTCTGAATATGTCCATCTCTGAAAATGAGGTATGTGATACCTTAAAAAAATCCAGGTAGAAATGAATTGGGGTGAAAATGTTTTTTCCAGGAATTATCAGATTTATATCTATACCCATCATTCCAAATTAACAATTAGCTCTACATCCCAAATGGTATCTTCTCTTGGTCATACTTCATGCTAGCTTTTTTTAAAAATCTTCTCTACTACTTTCTTGCTGATTTTTCTCTTCGCTGCTGTTGTGAAACCCTACCATTTTTATATGATGGGACCAGACCTTGGAAAAGTTACCTTTTTGATTACATTTCCTAAAATTCCCAGCTACTGACAATGCTGATTAAGGGATTCTGAGAGTTATAGTCCAAGAAATAACTTTTCCAGACTCTTCAGGGAGCTGAATAAAGCACATGAGGTAAGACACCAGCAGAAAAAATGTCTAGCTTGGGCTCATTTCCTTCCTTCTGTCTTCTTCTCCAGCTGGGGTATATGTGTGGTGATGGTGACTCAAAAGTTTCTTTGAAGTTTTTATGGGCAATTCATTTTTGTGGTTTTATGGGTAATTCATTCATTCAGTCTGGCTGATCAGTTTTTCTGTACAGTTTGCAACTAACAGTGTTCGGAACTTCTTGTAATATGTTTCCTACATTTTAGTAACAAGATAGTTACTAAATATGAAACAAATGGATTGTTTTTAGTTTGCATTTTTTGATATGATTTAGTCTACAAGATTTTACTTTGTGATATAGGTTGTAAATTCAGCTCAAGCTTTGAACACTATTATTAGACATTTACATGGCGGTCTCCTGTGGCAGCATCATTGAGCAGGTGGCTTGCATTGCATATGGAGAGTCAGAAGAGTCTGTGTCTTATCAGAACATATAATCTAAAACTTGCTCAGCCTGTTTCCCTCTCATGGGGAGACAACGACCACACTAGACTCTTATGCTAAAAACTAATTACTAACCTACAGTAAACGTCATTCAGTGGAAATGCCAGTTGAAAGTGCCTGGGTGTTTCTGTGTAGCAGGCCAAACTGTCATTTGTGTTTTTTTTTTTTTAAGTAATTTTATTAAAGTTCCAACATATAAAACAAACAATTATCGTTGTATTCTTAATTGTCGTATTACAACTGTCTTCCTTCCTCTCTGGATTACAATCTTTATCATTCCATTGAACTGTTATCAATGCATCACAATAAATTGTTAGTATTATCTACTTAATTCGTTAGTTCCTGTTTTTCTACTCAACTTTACTTGTTCCATGATATTTCTCTGAATTTTATCTTGTAAGAAACTTTAATACTATGAATTATGTATTATTCCCTGTCAAGACCCCTCTCGCTTCCGAAATCATCTGCCATTCTTTATAGATATCATCATCTGATTTCCCTTTTAATCTCTGTGAAACAATATCTGCATTTCTATTTTCAATAAAAGTTGCCCACCATTGTTCTGTCGTTGGCATTATATAACTTTTCCAAAGCCTTGCAAATTCAATACGGGCAGTCAAGACCATATACAGTATTATTCTCCAATATTTCTTTACCGCAGTTCCCTCTAACATATGTGTCATATTTAACAAGTACATTTCAGGAGTCTTATCAATTTGAACCTGCAATACACCACATATTATCTTATGAATTTCATTTCAATACATTTTTGCTTTAGAACATGTCCACCACATATGAAATAGTGTGCCTGCAGTCTTCTGACACTTCCAACATTGACCTGTACCCGTCTTATAAATTATCTTTAATTTTTCGGGTGTCATGTACCATCTATGAAATAACTTATAGTAGTTTTCTTTAAGGTTCTGAGCTACCATGAACCTTTTTGTTCGTTGCCAACTTTGTTCCCACCATTCCAGCTGAATTGGATGTCCAGTGTTCTGTGCCCATTGTATCATTGCTATTTTAATTGTCTCCTCCTCACATTGTTGTTGTAATATCTCTTGATATAAATGTGAAAGTAAATGAGGTGGATTTTCTTGTAAAAGCTTCAACAGATTCTCTTGTTCTTTCTGTTCTATTCCTTGAATTTTCACGTCCATCTGAAATCTTTCTGATAATTGTCTGTAGGGAAACCAGCTTAACTTTATACCTTCAATTTCCAATTTCTCTCTTGATTTCATCTTAAAAACATTTGTATTTGTGTTCATATTTGTTTTCTCCAATATATCTTCATATTGCAACCATTTTTCTGTATCTGACCATCTTCCAAAAAAATCTTCTTGAGGGGAGACCCAAGTGGGTAGCTGCCTAATGTTCTTATTCTTATAATCATTCCATATTTTATATAATGATTTCCTTACAAAGTGATGCATAAAATCTTTATCAATTGTCGCTTTTCCATAGAACATGTAGGCATGCCACTCCATCCTTAAATCTGCTCCCTCTAAAGCCAGCATTCTCGTATTTTGTAAATCCATCCAGTCCTTTATCCGAGTGAATGCCGCACCCTTAAAGTATACTTGTAAGTCCAGTAATCCGAAGCCTCCTCTTCTTGGTATGTCAGTCAAGACTTTCCATTTTATTCTTGGTTTTTTTGCCTTGCCATATAAAATTAGTTATATCTCTCTTCCATTGTATGAAAGGCTTAGCATTTGTGATTGTAGGAATATTTTGAAAAAGATAATTCATCTTTGGTAGTACATTCATTTTTATAACAGACGTTCTTCCCAGCATAGATAATCGCATTTGAGTCCATTTTTCTAAGTCTTTAGATCTCTCTTTCCATTTTTTCTCATAGTTGTTTTGAAAAAGCTCATTGTTTCTCTTGGAAATCCAAACTCCCAAGTATTTTGCTTTCTGTCCTTTATGAAATCCCGTTATCTGTTTGAACTCCATATCTTCTTTCTCTCTCATGTTTTTTGTTATAAACACTGTCTTATCCTTGTTTATCTTAAATCCTGAGTATTCTCCGTATTCTTGAATAACATTCATCAATCCTTGTATACTGCTGAGAGGATCCTCTAGAAACAAAACCAGGTCGTCTGCAAATGCTTTAAGCTTATACTGATATTTATTTATCTGAACTCCTCTTACTGTAATTTCTTTTAAGAATTTAAGAATTTAAGATATTATTAAGAATTTCCAATGTCATTATAAATAACAAAGGCGACAACGGACAGCCCTGTCTTGTTCCTCTATGAAGTTCAATCTGTTTTGTTCTCTCTCCATTAATAATCAGTCTCGCTGTTTGCTGACTATAAATTGCTTCAATCCAAGAAATGAATTTTTCTCCTGCTTGTGCCTGTTTAATAACCGTCTTCATAAATGCCCAATTGACCATATCAAAAGCCTTTTCCACGTCGACAAACACCATAGCTAATTTCTTTTCATTATGTCTTGCATAGTATTGGATTATATTTAATACTGTCCTGATGTTATCTTGCATTGTTCTCTTCGGTAGAAATCCATTCTGGTCTTCATGTATGTTATCTTGAAGAACCTTTTTAGGTCTCTCAGCTAAAATAGCAGCAAATATCTTGTAGTCTGTATTTAAAAGTGAGATAGGTCTGTAATTCCTGATATCGGTTAAGTCTCTTCCTTCTTTAGGTATTAAAACTACGTTAGCTTCCTTCCATGTATTTGATATACCTTCTTTTCTTATCTCATTCATTGTCTTTTGTAATGGAATTGAGAGTTCATGTTCCAAAGTTTTGTAGTATTCTGCTGTAAAGCCATCAGGTTCAGGAGATTTATTTTTATTCAGTATGGTACAACAACAATCTACATTTATTCAAATATAGTTAAGTCCAGCCTTCCCTCCTCCGCCTCGATCCCTTGGCAGCCCGTTTCCTTGCAGTTCCTCCTTAACGCCACTCGTCTCGAACACCTCCGCCCACCGTCGTGTTTGCAAACAAGCAGGATTCCCTTCCCCTCCCCAAACCTCCTTACTCTCGGCTTCAGCATGGTGGTGTAATCCCTCCCTCGCCCCCTCCAATTGTTGGGAGGATTGGGCGGGCTGGTGCGTTGTTTTGGGTCTCCTTTCCTGGATCTGTTTTGGGGCTTTCCCCTCCCCTTCCTTAACCTTCACTAGATTCAAGAGCACAAAGGGGGGAACGCCGGGGGGGGGATTGTCTTACAAAGTTGTGTAAAGGGGAGGGAAGTGGGAGGGGAGAGGTGGGGTCCGGAGTGTACAGTGGAAAGAGGGGGGGAGTGACTAAAGGAAAGCATCCAAAGGAATTCTATATCCAGGATGGATTCTGCGGGGGGGGGGGTTGGAGGGAGGAGAAAAAGAAAGTTTGCAAAACTTGGGAACCTTTGGTTTTTCGCTCCCCCTTCTTCCTCCTGCTGCTTCTACCCTGTCTCCCTCTATGCCTTAGCTTGTAGCACGCACAGAATGACCGGGACCTGACAGGGGGAGCCGACCTTGTTGATGGGGCTGCCCACGCCGGTACGCTGCATAGCCACGCCTATCACTATGTCTTATTTTCGGGGTATGGCTTATATTGCGCAAATGCTTAGAAATCCTGCTACGGCTTATTTTATGGGTATGTCTTATTTTCGGGGAAACACGGTATCTCCATCATCGATATTGGTTTGTTTAATGCCGTTTTTTGTTCTTCTGTAAATCTCATTTTATTATTTTTCTAAGTAATCTTCAATTTCCCTCTGATTTTTAATTGAGGAGATATTACTTAACAACTTCACACAGAAATTGAAAAAAGTCCGTTTTATCTCCTCTTGCTTTGTAGTTTTTCTTTCCCCAATTCTAATTTCCGTTATTGTATTTCTTAGTCTTCTTTTACGAAGTAAGTTTGCCAAGAGTTTAGATGGTTTGTTAGCCTGTTCAAAGTAGGTATGTTTCGCTCTGCGCATTTGGTGTTCTATTTCCCCCAAATTTAGTTGGTTAAGTTCAGCTTGACAAACCTTCAACCTCTGCCTTACATTGGTGTCCGTTGGGTTTTCCCTCAACTGTTTCTCCAGCTTTCTCATCTTTTCCAATATCGTTTCCTCAACTCGTTTCCTTTCTTTTCTTATTTCAGCTGACCACCTTATTAGGTTTCCTCTCATCATGGCTTTACTTGCATCCCAAATTGTCTTCATTGGTAATTCTGGTGTCACATTTTCCTTGAAATAGTTATTTATCTCTATTTTTGCTTGTTTAATATATTTTTCCTTCTTGAATATGTCTTCATTAAACTTCCATGTTCCCTCTCTAGTCATAACTCTGAGTGTCACTTGTATAGGATTATGATCTGAACATAGGTTGGGGAGAATGTCCATTTCCGATGTCTTCAATAACAGGTCTTTTGATATCAATATCATATCAATTCTAGACATAGTTTTGTGTCTGTCCAAGTAGAATGTGTAGCCATCCAGTTGTCCATTTTTATATCTCCATTCATCATAAAGATCTAGATCGTCCATCATCTGGAAAAAAATTTTAGGTAATTTTCCATTGTTTCTGGGCACCAACTTCTGTACTGATCTGTCCAATGTAGGATTTATGACTCCGTTAAAGTCCCCAAGAACTATCACATTAGCATTTCCAGTTTCCTGTAAGTATTTCTGTATTTCCATATTAATTTTGGGGAAAAATTCTCCTTTAGCGCCATTTGATGCATATATTCTCACTGTTAACATCTTATCTTGCAATGTATCAACTTCCACCGCCAAATATCTTCCATTTTTATCACAGAATTTTTGCTGTACACCATATTTTGCATTAACATATATCAGTACTCCCCTTTTTTTCTGATCAGTTGTTGCAGCAAAACAGCCACCTAATTTCAGATTCCGAACATACTTCATGTCTTGGGTTCTAATCTGTACTTCTTGTAAACAAATTATATCCAATTTTTGTTTCTCCAGATGATGAAATATCTGTCTTCTCTTATATTCCGAGTTAAATCCTTTTATATTCCAAGAGTATATTTTGAGCCCCATTTTGCTGTTTTGTTTATTAATTTATGTAATCTGATTCAATTAATCTTGTATGTCTTCTCCTGGAAGTTCTCCTTCCTCTTCTATTTCTTGCTCTGGGTCCTGTGTCTGTCCTACCACGCCTTCACTCTCCTCTGCCTGGATCTGTATCCTTTCCTCGTTTCCTTCCTCTTGCAACTGCTGTTCTTCTTCCCTTCCTTCTGCTGATGTTTTCTGAAGATCTTTCTTCAATCTTTCCATCATTTCTTTAGCTTTATGCACTGTATTTATTCTGTAACACTGTTGTTTGTAGGAAAAAGAAATGCCCTCAGTCTTCTCCCATCTGTAGTTTATTTGAAGCTTCATCAAAAGGTTTGCCAAAGGTTTATAATCTTGTCTCTTCTTGAATATTTGAAATGGTATGTCTGTAAAAATTCTGATGTCTTTTTCTTCAATCTT
Source organism: Cyclura pinguis (assembly GCA_030412105.1). Lineage (NCBI taxonomy): Eukaryota > Metazoa > Chordata > Lepidosauria > Squamata > Iguanidae > Cyclura > Cyclura pinguis. The sequence continues at coordinate 346,555,698 of CM059599.1, forward strand.
GAATGTTCTTTTGTAGCTCCGTTGTAAGATTTTGTCTCTTGTAGCAGTCCTAGTGAAAGTTATTATAATATCTCTTGGAAGCTTTCTTTCTCTCGCTGTCCTTGAGGATACTCTAAACATCCTATCGATGCACATTTCCATTCTGTCTTCTTCAACGTCTAGAAATTCAGCCAAAGCCGGTAGCATTTTCTCATATAAATTTTCCGTACTAGTTTCAGGGACACCCCGAAAACAAAGACATCTTTCTCGATATCGTAACTCTTGTTGCGTAATTTGAATATCTTCTTCCTGCTGTTTCCCTTTTACTTCAGCCATTTCAGTTTATACTCGTATGACCTGTTCTTTTATTTCTTTTGTCTCTACCTTTATCTTTGAAACATCCTTTGTTAAAGTTTCCAGCTTCTTTCCCAACTTTTCAATTTCATGTTTCATATCTGTTCTCATCTCTTTTCTTGTTTCTTTTAAGTCTTGTCTTATGTCTGTCTCTGTCTTCCTGATATCTTCTCTAATATTCCTCAATTCTTCCATCATTTGTAACATTAGGTCTTGTGGCTTCTGGGATGTATCCGTGGATGTCCTTCTTGCTGGCTGGGTAGTCATTGTTGCTGCTGCAGCCGCTGTGGCCTTCCTTGTTCTTGTATCCATTAACTTTCTTAAAGAATAAAATTTTCTCTTATACTTGTTATTCTTTCTGCTCCTCTCTGTTATCTTAATTAATTCAATAATCAATGAACTCAATGATCTTGGCACCAATTATCGTGAGACCTGTTATTTCGTAGTCCAATGAATTGTCTTAATATGCTCTAAACATCATAAACTTATATAAACAAATGAAATCTTAATTGCAGTATAATACTATATGTATAAATGAAATCTTAATTATGTTATAATAATGTTCAATAATATGTCTTAATAATAGAAAATATAGTAATACAGAATATAATTCTCCACTTTTTAGATGAATTCACACAATATTATTTACATAGTAAACCATGAAAAATCTTAGTTCTACTTTAACCACTGAGGCTTCAACCACTCCAGATTCCCCCTCCCAAACGTGTTTATCCAATCCTCTACAGTTCACTCTTTTTCCAGTCCTGCAGCTACAACCTTGGATAAGGAATGCAGCTCCCCGTCGCTGTCTGCGTGGGTGGGGAGTTTTCAGTTCTCACTGTTTTTCAAGGTGAAGAAGCCTTCATTTTTAAGAGTCAGATCAACAGGGTCTAATACCAGGTGCACTATATGAAGTAAATAAATGAAGGTAGATGTCCTTTTAAAACAAAGTCCAATAAAATAATTTTAGAAGCTCATAAAGTTCCCAAAATCAGTTCCTTGAAATAAAGTTCCTTAAAATTCAAACACTCAAAGTGTTACAATCAAAGTCCTTAATTTCTGCTTTTATTTCATTTAATTCCTTTATCCGTTTAAAAGTTCCAAATCAAAGTCTCGGTGCCAAGTTCATTAATCCATTTGCGAAAGTTTATAAAAATACCAAAGAGTTTTCAGTGGGAGAAAATAGGAACAAAAGGAAAAAGAGAAAGAAGAACTCACTTTGTCCTGCGGCTTGCCAAGTCCCACAAACACACACACACACACAAAAACCACAGTTTTTCCCAGCACCAAAAAAGAGTCCACTCCACTCCAAACAGGAAGAAAAGAAATTTCATGTACGCAAAATGCAGATGAGAGAGAAAAAAAGCCCAGAAAAGAGCAGCACTGTTAAATCCCCTTCGTCTCCATTCAGCAATTTATAAGCTCAGTGTCTTCAGTCACTTTAAAACCATTAACAAGTTCTTGCCAATTGGATCCAACTCCAGTTTACTCCAAGTCTAAATCCGAGCCCAGTCTAGTCAAATCTTGATAATCCACCAAGAGAAATACAGGAAAATTGAAGTTTATTCAAACTCACCACTCTGATCTCTGTAGCTTTAAGAAATCCGCCATTACGTTTCTGCTTCCTGCCACCAGGGTCTCCTCCAAGCTGCAGTTTATATTCGCTGAAACAGGTACATACCTCTTGTGTTTTAAGTTAAACTGTAATCCAGATTGGGCTGTTACTTGCTACCTTGCCTTGCACTCTTGGTCAAAAGTCGTCGTTGGCGCTTGTGCCGCTAAAACGGCGATCCAGAAGGTCCTGTCGTGGTCCTGCGATCCTGCATAGCTCCTCCACTCTCCCCCTTCAGGGAGGGCTCGGTGCTGGAATTTGGATCCCCTTCGGACCTCTTCCGCATCCCCCTTACCGAGGGGATAGCTAGCTGGAATTTGATGGCCCCAATCCAGCTGGAAACCTTCGGGTGGCGGTTCAGAGTTGCGCAGCGCTACTCCGGACAGCCTCTCGTGCGCCATGCGGCCGGAAGTCATTTGTCTTTTTAACAGATACGTTCATTGTCCCACAGAATGTGAAGCTTATCTTTTTGGGTTTAGTAGACTAAGCTTTATTATTTTTCTAATGTCTTTTTACAATAACACCGCTGTAAAACTATATAGGTCTGAATAGGCCTTACGAGATGCTGAATTTGTAGCTTTTTTTATAGCGTGACAGAGTGCAGTGCTACTGTGTTCTTGAGAATCTCCTTTTTCAAATTTATGTAAGAACAGGTCCCCGTGCCTCATAATTCTGGAAGTATATTTGAAAACTTGAAGTCATTGTCTGTGAAAGCTTCTGTTAATCAGTATACAGGACTTGCATATCCTTATCTACTTGTTTCTTCTACATAGTGTCTAAATAGTTTTAACTTATATCTTGACGGGAGATTGATTTACAGCACCAGCACAAAATCCTCCCTGGAACCACTGCTCTCTGGACAAAAAGTGTCCCAGAGGCAAGCATCACATAGCAGAGCTTCCAAAACAGCAACAAGCGTGTCAGCAGAGTACAACTATAGCATCAGCTCTGACCCCTCTACCCACTGGTTAGTAAACTCACGGACACAGAGTTTGTCATCCAAAATACCTGGAGGCTTTGATCTTCAAAGTTGCAGTATATACATCTGTACACAGGATACGCAGATCCACAGGCAGAGATTCAGCATCAGAGTTTCAGGAGCAGAGTGACGGGATGCAGAGAGTCAGAGAGAGAGTAAGCATTCCATCTCCTCTTTTATACACACCTGCTTCCATGTCATCACTCAGGGCCTTTGGCTGATATAACCCCTTGTCATGATTTCACCATCATGACTCAGCCCTTTACTCCATGTCCCCTAGGGGATGAGTCATACTTTGCCCAGTCATTCCCCAGGTGTCCCATGACATGCTCATCAAATGTATTTTCAACTGGGGCAAATGTCACCACATTTTTAATCCAACATATCTTTCCTCTGGCTGCCGTAGCATTCTGCACAAAACAATTCAGATAATATAAAGCCCCATTTTGTACCATTTTACATAGCATCACATACAATTTGCCTCCTATCTTGGGGTAGTATGAGGTTAGAAATTACACTTGGGAGGGCAGCTGGCTGTCTATTTAATCTTCCACCCACACTCTTGGTTGTGCCATTTCCATCCCAAGATTGGAATGACCATAACATAGTGCCATGCTTCCATGGGTAGGAAACAGAAGGTGAGGACTATGCATACCACTTTCACCTTTGTAGTTTGGATTTCTGGTATGTAAATTACAGTGGAAAGGTTGCTTGTGGTACGAGGTGATAGAATCCAACTGTGTGTACATCAAAGAAAAATTTAATGTCTGAATGTGTATGTAAAAGCAGCTTAGTGTGCACCTGGGCACTCACCAGGAGTGGGCAAGTGAATGGAGGCCAGGGGCAGTTTTCCTCATCTAGATCCCCTGTGGGCTGAGTCCTCCTCAGCAATCTCAAGGTCCTTCAATCCTCTCTTTTCCTCTGCAGTCTCTCTCAAAATGATAGCAGGAGATAAGGTCCCATCACTTTCTATTGCCATCTTGAGAGGGACTGCAGAAGAAAACAGAGGTATTTGGGGGTACTGCAGGATTCTGGGGGTATTTTCACGTGTTTGGGAGGACTTTCTGCATAGTTTGGGGGCAAACATTGGATAAAAATCATGCTGAGAGTATTTTTTTTAATGGAGGGATTTGGGAGGCATTGACAACTATGGGGAGTTTGAAGGGCTACAAAAGTAGAGTCTAAGAGCTTCATGTGGCCCACAGGCCACACTTTGCCTTCCCTGTCCTTACACCCAAGGAAACACAGTAGTGAGCTATAAAGGCTGCTAGTCATGGCACTCCTTCAGTTGAGAGAAAGAAAAAAGCACACAGCGAACATTAAGTGGGAAAAGGTGGCTGAGCATTGGGGGCACTGCATGTCTGTTGCCCTTTCCTGCAAAATATATTTAATATTCTGTAACCTTGTATTGAATAGGACTGCTTTTAAGAAGTGGGTGGTGAGAAGTGTTAGGACAGATATAAATGTGAGATTTTACTTAAGTATTCTTGAAGCAGCACTCCTCTGTCTTGTCATCTCTAAAATCTTTCTCTGATAATATCTGCTGAGGCCTACATTTAAACAATTTTTTGTTCCAACAGGAGAAGGGTGCTTTGTGATTTCTTGAAGGAGCTCTTTTCATAGCCAATATAGGTGTATGTATACCCTTCAAAAAAGGATCTATTTGCTTTAAAGGCAAAGTTGTTTTGCCCCTCATTATATGTCAATTAGCAGTGAGAACTCTTCTTCCCCTGCTCTTCTATCCATCGTTAGAGGTGAGAGCCTTTGCGTCCTAGCTGTTTTATAAGCAGCAATAATCTGGACTTTGAGGGGCTATTGCACAGTAACAGAAATGTCTGTGGTGGAGATGGGTTGTGAATCATCAGTCCTGATGATCAGGAACACTGGCCCCCAAACAAGATGGCTTCTGCATTAGTAAATGCAGTGGTGAAGGATTGGTAGGTTGTGGTAAAAACTACATGGAAAGGATCATTATTGATAAAGGATTTTTATTTAAATAATAAAATTTTATACTATTGTTTTTAAAAAAGCACAAAGTGGGTTACAGTAGTAAAAACTACAAATGTACAATAAAACCAGTCAATAAAACAATAAAGCAATGATAAAATAATAGAATATTTCATTAAAATCACTCTGGGTGAAGACATCTTGGTAAATAATTACAAGGAAACATGTGACGCATCTATATGATAGTGATCTCATTACAGAGTGAAATGTTGTTCACATACTAACATTATAGTGATGGTTATTAATTTGTTACCAAAAGGGTTGAGTATGTTTGCAACCTGTCTTCTTCCTAGCTTTAAATATACAGTAATTTCTATAGGTAATTACCCTGATAATTTAACCCATTGTCTTTGATAATGACGTGTTTTGGATGTGATTTTTGTGTGCATGCACATCTAGCTTTATGCCAGAATAAAAATTTTTAGTGGTATGTTTCCTACTTTTTCTCCTCAGCTTGAAACTAGGGGGCAGACATAGCTAGCCTTGAAAAAAAATGAACTGTATAAACTACAATTAGAATGTCAGAGTCCAGGTGGCTGACTATTGTACACAATTGCCAAGCTATTTAGTTTCTCTACCAAGAGGGTATCACAAGGAAAAGGGACTAGGCCAAAGGCATTGCTTTCTGATCCCAATTCAGATTCCTCTAAACATGGTATATACCAGCCCCTATTTGCAGCCATGGTAATAAACCATTTAATTTACTTACAGTATTGCTGGGAAATGAATATATAACCTGATTTACTTAGCAGTTTATATATTGATTTAGATTAGTGTATTGGGAATAATTGTGCCTTCGGCAGAAGCTTTCCTTTCATAACAGCTAGATTTGACAGTCACAACTTCTGAACAAGACCACAAAAATCTAAAGGTGGCTTCAATATTAGGGTTAACTACAGTTTCTCCATTGGGTATCTTAATGCCATAGAGATTTTAAATGCTATTCAGATATGAAGAGCTACTGCAACAAAAGGGCAGAGTGACTAATGCTACCTCACAGTTTGCAATTTAATAGATGAAATGCCTCCTCCAGTCTCAGACTGCAGTCCTGTAGATCTACATGCTCTAATATGTCAGATCTGCATTCTTGGGATGTAAGGTTCCATTAAAAAAGTAAATAATAATCGCAGCCCCCTCTCTCCCCCTTCACACTCATTTTCTATAATATGGTAATGATATCACCGTAGCAGTAATTACGGGTCATCTTCATTTCTTTCATCTCTGCTGGTTCTGATGGCTTCATTCCTTTGACGGAGAAGATTTGGCTCTGGGTACTGTGATTATTTTGTTAAGCATTATTCGAATAGACAGGAGTGAGAGAAATTAATCAATCCAAATGCAATTAGCATCATGTTTAACCCAGTGATGGACGTCTCAAGGTGAAACAGCCAAGGGAGTTTCAGTCATTATTATTCAATCCAGTGGCTCTTATCTAAATTATAATCAAGAGGGGTTTTATTGGCTTCAAGCAGAGGAGATGTAACTCTTTCTTCACACCAAGTGTCATAGAGATCATGGGTCACAGAAGGGGGTCAAGTTGGCTGCTGTCAATTTCTGGAAGTTGCAGGTACTCCCAACATGTTCATCATAATATTTAGTTGGGTTGAAATACAATAGCTGAATTCCTGTGATCTTACTGAATTTGATCCTAGTAGTTCTATGTGCTTTTTCTTCACATGGCTTGTGTTTTGTAGGAGTAACAAGCACTGCCTATCTGCACACAATCCAATGCAGGTCATTGGACTGCAAGCTGGCAGTGCTGGGTATTTCTGCCATCAACTGCCGTGCTGCCTATTATCCAGGCATTTCCTGTTCATTTTCCTAATTGTTAACTCTGTCAGCTACCCTGTTTTTAATAATGGATTTATGGATTTTTCTGCTTTATAGCTTTAGCCTTTTAGTCATTGTTTTATATTTTATGATGAGCTCCATTGGGATTTTTAAAATGAAAAGCATTATGTTGGAAATACGGTTTGACTAGTGCTTTTATGTGAATGTTCAAAGTACAAAAATAGAAAAATATATAAGGAGAAGCTTTTGTTTCATAAAACTTGAACTTGGGGTTATCCACTGAAAGTGAATGGTGGGGATTTAAGTCAGATAAAGGAAGTACTTCTTCACTACGGCACATAGTTAAACTATGGAATTCACAACCACAAGATGGAGTGATGACTACCAGCCTGAACAATTTTAACAGCAGATGGGACTACTGCTTTCATGGCCACTGGCTACATGGACTAGCCATGAAGCATATATAGTTCTTCCAGTACTAGAAGTAGTTTGTCTCTATAGAGTAGCTGCTGGAGAGCATAAGCAGGAAGAGGCTCTTCTGTTCATGTCACCATTATAGGCTTCCTCTAGCAACTGGTTGATCTCTTTGTAGACCGAATTCTGAACTAAATTGTCCTTTGATCTGATCCAGCATAGCTCTTCTTATGTTCTTACAAATAATAATTCTGATTATTTGTGAAGTAGTCCTGTCCCATCTTTGTGAGTTCAGTATGTAGAAGGGACTGTTTTTCCTTGATAATTATCTGAGATATTCAACCAACTATAATAATCAACAACATCAAATAAATAAATAAATGAACACTGACAGAAAGTTTCTTATGAAAGGAAGATAACAACTGAATATTTATAGTGTAATCCTGTATTTGTCTACTCAGAAGAAATTCCACTGAGCTCAGTGAGATTTAATCCCAGGTAATGAGTTTATAATCTCAAGATATATTACTATTGGATATATTGTTATGTTGCAGCAGTTCATTATTAAAAACTGAACTAAAGCAAACATTACTGGTATGATCAAGCTTCTCTCTGTCATTTCTAGCATTGTGAATTAATATGTTCTAAGCATGATTTTCAGCTCAGTGTTTAAGTGAGAAAGAATCAAGTATTAACTCCATGCTTGTTATTATTTTTTTAAAATGCAATTTAAATTGCATTTAATTGCAATTCATTTGTCCCTCTTTGATAAAATTAACACCACATTTTGGGACTATGGTAATAAAATAACAGTTTTGCAACAGTTAAAGTCAGTATACGTAAACAACATTCAATCCATAAGTGGATGATATATAGGAGTTGCAAACTAGCACTGCAGAGTTCTGTTCCAAGTCTTGATGCCTATGTTCAGTTTCTTAAAGTGCATATTGCATGCTTGACTGTTAACGTTCCCCTTTGCAAACTTATGGAGCAAGCTTCCTATGAACATATTTTTTAAAAACTTTAGACCTTTGAATTAAAATATCTTAATAAATGCATTTTCCATACTAAGAGTCTGATTTTAGGTATACATAGTACTCATTACACAAATGTATTCACAAAGTCAGCTTTGATCACCTTAGGAGATGACATACTGAACTTATACTAAAAGAAAAAGGACTAGAGAAGGATATTAAAAACAAAAAATTAAAAGACGAAATCAAACGGATTCAAGAACAACTAAAGAATATGCATACCCAAGAGATCGAAAAGAAGATCAAGTACTGTAAAGTGAGTTATTTTGAAAATACCAACAAACCAGGTAAATGGTTAGCACACAAACTGAGAAAAAACAAAGAGAAAAAAACAAATCTTGCAATTGAAATTAGCAGGTAAAATTCATACAAATCAAAATTCAATTAAGGATATATTTTATAAATACTTTACAGAGTTATGTAAAGAGAATATAGGACAAAAAGGAGATGAAAAGTCACTACAATCTTACTTAGAGCACCATGACACGATGAAAATCTCACAAGAACAACAACAAATATTAAATGAAACAATCACGAAAGAAGAAATTTCAACTGCAATCAAAAACTTAAAAACTGCAGAAGTACCAGGACATGACGGTTTTTCTGCGAAATATTTTAAAATCTTTGAAGAAGAGCTGATACAGCCACTATATGAGACATTTAATCAAATCTTAACAGAGGGAATACCTCAAACTTGGACTGATGCGAACATTGTTTTAATTCCCAAAGAGGGAAAAGACTTAACATCACCCAGCAGTTATAGACCTATCTCGTTATTAAACACTGACTATAAAATATTTGCCAGTATATTAGTGGAAACGCTGAAAAAGGTCATGCAAGTCATTGTACATGAAGATCAAAACAGGTTTTTACCAAGAAGATTGTTGAAAAATAATGTTAGAACTGTGATAAACATAATAGAATATTTTGAAAGGCATAATGAAAAAGAACTCGCCATGATCTTCCTAGACACCAAAAAAGCGTTTGATAAGGTGAGATGGGAATTCATGTTAGCGACTTTGGAAAGAATGCAGTTGGGTAACAACTTTCTGAAATGGATACAAGAAATATATTCACATCAAACAGCGAAAGTGATTGTAAATGGGGAAAGAACAAGAGAAATAAAAATAGAAAAGGGAACCAGGCAAGGGTGTCCCCTCTCACCTCTTTTATTCATTCTCATTCTGGAAATATTAAATAATAAGATCAGATCAGTTTCAGAGATAAAAGGGGTCAGAATCAAAGATCAAATATATAAACTCCAAGCATACGCAGATGATCTGGTTATATTCTTGCAAGAGCCTATAGAAAGTATAGATAAGTTATTAATGATCATTGACGAATTTGGAGCGAAATCTGGGTTTAAAATTAACAAAGAAAAAACTGGAATTCTAACAAAAAACATGAATACTAAGAAAGAAGAACAATTAACTAATAAGTCCAAGTTTCAGATACAAAAGAAAATTAAATATCTAGGCATTTGGATCACTAAGCAAAACACAGAACTGTTTAATAACAATTATAAAAAAGTCTGGGCAGAGATAAAGAAGGATCTACAGAATTGGAATAAACTACATTTAACACTTTCTGGGAGAATAGCAGTAGTAAAAATGAACATCCTTCCCAAAATGATTTTTTTATTTCAAAATATACCAATAATAAAGAACGATATACCATTTAAACTATGGCAGAAAGCGATTATGAGATTTATATGGGAAGGAAAAAAACTGAGGATCACATGGAGAAATCTTATAGATCGTAAAGAAAGAGGCGGCTGTAGGCTTCCTGATCTTAGACTATACTATTGCGCTTCAGGATTGAATTGGATAACAGATTGGATTAAAATAAAAAATGTAAGAACATTAACATTGGAGGGAGCAGACAACAGGATGGGCTGGCACGCCTACTTGTGGTACAATAAAGCAAAGATTGACAAAGAATTTACAGATCATTTCATAAGAGGATCATTATTGTATATATGGACACAGTTAAAGAAAAAATTTTATATCAGAATACCAACATGGATTTCTGCCCAAGAAGCCTTCTATGGAAGATGGGCAGAGACGCAAAACAAATGGCTGACATATAAAGAGCTACTAGAAACTATGGAATCACCAATTCCGCAGATAAAATCCAGAGAAAATCTAGAACAGATGGGGTATAAGTTGGTCTGGTTCCCATATAGGCAATTCTACGAAAGATATAAAATAGATGTAAAATTGGAAGGGTTTGATATGAGGCAGACAGCAAATGAATTTGAGAAAATTATATTTGGTCAGTCAGGTCACATTACAGCCAAACTTTACCGATATCTGTTAGGAAGTGAATTAGAGGACCAAATAGTTAAAGAGACTATGATATCCTGGGCAAATATGATAGGTCATGTAATCGAACTAGACCAATGGGAGATATCGTGGAAATTGTCACAAAAATTCACGTTAGCTCAGGACCTGAAAGAAAACTACATAAAGATGTTCTACAAATGGTATATAACACCAGCTAAAATTCAAAAAATGTATAATACACAACATAACAAATGTTGGAAATGCCAGGAAAAAGTCGGAACATTCATACACATGTGGTGGAATTGCCAAAAAATCAATAAATTTTGGAAAGAGGTAAACAAAAATATGATGGATATATTTAAAACTCAAATTCCCTTAAGACCAGAAATTTATCCGTTAAACATGGTTCAAATTATAGATCCCAAAATCTCAAAGAAATATTGGAGGATCTTATTATATCTTATTACTGCTGCCAGAATTTTAATAGCAAAAGGATGGAAAAATAAAGAAGCCCCAACTATAGAACAATGGATGATGAAAATAATAGAAACGAAAGGAAATGACCGACTTACTATAAAAATTAAAGAGAAATCCAACGATGTACTGAGAGAATGGGACCCTGTAACAAAGTTTCTAAGTAGTAGACGGGGTATACAAGTATAGAATACAAATAATATTCAAGACTAATTAAGAACATAAAGCGGGTGTTAAAGAAAATATACACTCAGATATAATTAGAAAAATCAACTATGTATCAGAGGTATAAGTAGAATAAATAGTTATTGAGATAATGGTAAGAGGAACAATACTAGTAAATACAGAGAAAACTAAAGGAATTTACAAGGAGAGGAGTATGTGTAATACAACGTGAATCTTAATCTAATGGTTAACAAGTGTAGGAGTTCATATCAGTGGAAGTTAATAATTCTGTTTTATTTTGGGTTTTTTTTGTGGTTTTTTTTCGTATTTTAAGTAACAGGAAAACTAATGTCACCAATAATTTTGGACTGTATCATTAATATTGACTCATACTGTGAATATCTATATTTAATAGTTTAATATTTAATAGTTATATACAGTTGCAGATCACAAGTGTATAAAGGTTAAAAACAAAAAATGTAAACTATGTTTAATGATTACGTATTTTTTGTAAATAACAGTCTACTAACATTTGTTTCGCTTAATAAAAAACAATGTTTAAAAAAAAGGGGGGGGATGACATACTCCAGGAACTGAATGGGGAACAGTGTCATAGTAGTAGAGTCATAGAATCACAGAGTTGGAAGGGCCCTATGGGCCATTCAGGTCCAACCCCCTGCTCAGTGCAGGATCTCCGGTTAAAGCATCCCCAGCAGACAGCTTTTCAGCCTCTTTTTGAAGATATCCAGAGAAAGAGACCTTGCCTTCTCTTTCAGTAATTGGTTCCATTGCCAAACTGCTCTTATATCAAGAAGTTTCTTGTAATGTTCAAGTGAAGTCTACTCTCCTGTAAAGAACGGCTTAGGGAGCTGGGTGTGCTTAGTCTGCAGAAGAGAAAGTTAAGAGGGGACATGATAGCCATGTTTAAATATTTGAAGGGATGTCATGTTGAGGAGGGAGTTTTCTGCTGCTCCAGAGACTAGGACAAGGAGCAATGGATTCAAGTTACAGGAAAGGAGATTCCACTTAAACCTCAGGAAGAACTTCCTGATGGTCAGAGCTGTCCGGCAGTGGAATACGCTGCCTCGGAGTGTGGTGGAATCTCCTTCTTTGGAAGTTTTTAAGCAGAGGCTGGATGGCCATCTGTGGGGAATGTTTTGATGTGTGTTCCTGCATAACAGGGGATTGGACTCGATGGCCTCGGGGTCTCTTCCAACTCTATGGTTCTATGATTCTATGAACCTGATTTTTTTTTTAAAATCATTTTATTCAATTTCACATTATAAAAAACATACATAGTAACTGACAGTTTGCTTGACATATTTCTGATCTTCCACAGAGATCTAGTTTTCCATACTATTTTTCCGACATATAATATTGTACTACATTTTACAGCTATTTTTACTCATTGATTCTTGCCTTTCCCCCCCCATATTCCTGCATCATGATATATATCCTGCCGCCCACTCATATCTTATCTTACATCATGAATTACAAATCTCCATCTGTATACCCAGCAATTACCCACTTCCGTTTACCATTTGCCATTCTCTTTGTATCTCTTCGTCAGATTTCCCTTTTAGTCTCTGAGAGACCATATCAGCATTTTTATTTTCAATAAGTGTACCCCACCATTGTTCTACTGTAGGTATTTGCTGAGTTTTCCACAACTTAGCATATTCAATCCGAGCAGTTGTTATCATATAGAGCAGTATTCTCCATTGTTTCTTTACATCAACATCAGTCATATTTAACAGATACAGTTCTGGTGTCTTAACAAGTTGAATTTTCAATAATGCACAAATTTTATTATGTATTACATTCCAATATTTCTTAGCTTTTGGGCACGTCCACCAGATATGATAAATTGTACCAACTTCTTTCTGACACTTCCAACAGTGCCCATTACCTGTTTTGTAAATCTTTTTCAATTTGTCTGGTATCATATACCATCTATAAAAAAGCTTATAATAATTCTCTTTCAAGTTTTGAGCTGTTGTAAATTTCTGTGTTTTTTGCCAGCTCTTTTCCCAATACTCTAATTGAATTGTATGTCCAATATTCTGAGCCCATAAAATCATCGTTGTCTTCACTGTTTCTTCCTGCCTCTCCTGTTGTAATATTTCTTGATACACTTGAGCTAATAAGTGATGAACCTGATATTTTTTAAAAAAGGATATAAGATTAGTTTGGCAGGATTTGTTCTTGAGAAACTGATGCTGGCTTCTACTCATCACTGCATTGTCATCAACATATTTGCAAACTTTTGGCCTTTCTCTTTTCATATCTCCCTTGAGTTTGCTGTTTGATACTGCATGCCAAGGAAGGAGCTGCACAGGAAGAACGCACACTTCCTGATTCATCTTGTCAGGCTGACACACAGGTACCTCTATACCCCTGAGCAATGAGCAGCACTTTCTTTTCTTCTTGTTGTGGTTGGTGGTTACTTTTACTTCTACTTTGTCTCTTTCCTTGGCATGTGGTATCCCTTGTTGTTGGTTTCCTCTTTAAGCATTTTCACTGATTCTATCCTTGTGAAGATGTAAGAGGTGATTGCTTAACTGGGAGGTTTTGAATCCCCTCTGTACAATATTCCTGACAGTAACTTTCTTCCAGGGTGTTTCCTCACCATTACAAGCCTCTTCATTTTCCTTGGCAGTTTCTTCCTTTGGTTCTGCATGATCAATTCTTGCTCTGTTCTGTCTAGGAAGTCCTCCTGTTCTCTGATGTATTGAAGAGACTCAGCACATAGTTGTAGGACACACTGACTTTCTCTTCCAGTTTGCACTTGCTGCAGTTATAGTTGGTAATGTTTTCTGGCAGGAAGACAAACATGGCACATATATTGCAGCAGACAATTATAAATCCTTCTGCTTCCATTTCTGCAGTTATTTCTCTCCCTCCCTCCTTTTCTCTACAGAGTCATATTGCTTCTCAGTTTTTCCTGTATTCCTTGAAACTTTCTTCTGTGACAGCTTCCTCATTCCCATGAAGTTTAGCAACATTAACCAAATTGCTCCAGAGCTGCCCCAGTATTGCCTCTGGGCTAGGCAGGGACCTGTTCTCCCTGACAGTCTCAATTGCTTCCCTGGTGGCAGGGGTCACATCAGTAGAGATCATTGTGGTGGCAGGGCCAGGGCAAGGCTACTCTTGCCTCTGCCTCCTGCTCTTCTGCCACTGCTGATTATTTTGCTGCTGCCACCAGGCTACCGCTGCCACCAGGCTACCACTGCCACCGCTGCCTACTGGCTGTTGCTGCTGCATCTCTATGTTAATCCCCTCTGATATCAGCCACAACCTGTGCCAATAATATTTTTTTTTCAATATTATCAGGGTAGCTGGTTTTTTGTGTTACACCACCTTTTTGTGTCCTTTTGTGCCTTGCCCCGTGGATCCTTCTGCCTCCAATTCTATAGTTATTTCTCTCCCCTTCCTTCCTTCGTCACATTGCTTCTCATTTTTTCTCATATTCCTTGAAACTTTCTTCCTTGGTAGCTCTGTTGTTCTTGTTAAGTTTAGCAGCATCAACTCAGTTGCTCCAGGGCTGCCCCAGCATCACCTCCAGACTAGGAAGGGACCTGTGCTGTACCCTTATAGGTTCTTTTAGACCTTTCAGAGGCTTTTAGTGTCACAACAGCGATATCCTTCTGGGTCACCTCACTGGAATGGGACTTGGAAATGCAGCTCTCCAGAGAGGACAAATATAGAAGGCAATGGCAGGAAATTCCTGTTCAACACCGTCATCATTGGCTTGTGGAGTTCTTTGTATTCCATTCTGTCCCCCATAATAGTTTAACATATGCACGAAACGACTAAGAACATTTCCGGTGTTTTGGGGTCTGATGACACCAGTTTGCTGAAGACACTCAACTCTGTTTCTTCTTTCCCTCTACATCCAAAGAAGTAATTTGGCTTCTAAACAAGCTTCTGTTATCAGTAGAATTGGGGTAAACACTCCCCCAACACACATTTGTAGGTTGACTGTATTCAGCTCTTATTTTGCATGTTTGGGCTTCTGTGATGGCGAAGAGTGCATTTGGACAGTTAAAGCTAGTGCACCAGCTGCACCTGTTCCTGAAGATACTGACCTGGCAATGGTGACACATGCCTTAGTTAGCTTTGTGTGAATTATCATAATGCACTCTATGTGTGGTTGCCTTTTCAAAGCACTCAGACTTCAGCTGACCCAAAGAGCTGCAGCTAGACCATTGACTGGAACTTGTTACATTGAATACTTGACTCCTTTGCAACAGCTCCTCTGGCTACTAGTCTGCTTGTAGATGCAATTCAGTGTGCTGGTTGTGACCTATTGTATGGCTCAGGATCAGGGTGCCTGAAGGACTGTATTCTCCCTTATGAATATATCCAGTCTTTGAGAAGTTTGGCTCTCACAGGCATCTCTGGAATGTGGGATGAGGTCTTCTTAGTGGCTGCTCACTTTCTTTGGAACTCCTTTGTTAGGGAGGTTAGACTAGCTGGGTCCTTGTCCTTCTGTCAGCAGGTGAAGACCTTTTTACCTGAACAAGCAGTTTTTGAGAACTGACTTTTATAGGAAAAGGAATAGTATCATATGTCATATTATTTTCACTTCTTGCCTGTTTAATGGCTGTGTTTTAAAATATTTTTAATTCTATAAAAACTTTTAATTATATTTTAGCATCAACCATGTATGTTTTTACCTGTATCTTTTTACGTTTTTCTAAGCTGTCTTGAATGTTAGTTCTGGGGAAACAATGGGATTACATCTCCAACCTATGGCAGCCCTAAAGCTAACCTAGAATTTGTTCAGTCTTCCATCCACTCTGTATATTTATTGTTATAATGCCAACATTAGAAGTGGAAAAGTATTTTCTTCCACTTTGCAAGCTATTGGTAAGGATGGTTCTTGTTTTTGAGCCTCTGTTTTTTTGAAGATAAGGTACTGTATCTAGGCAAGAAAAGCGAAATGCATCAGTATAGGATGGGTGACCCCTAGCTTGAAAGGATTACATGTGGAAAAGATCTAGGAGTCTTAGTAGGCCACAAGGTAAACATGCATCAACAGTGCAATGTGGCAGCCAAAAAAAAAGCCAAGTATAGTGTCCAGATCAAAAGAAGCAGTAGCCCCACTCTGTTGTGCTTTGTTTAGACCTGATATGAAAGCAAATGAAATGTCCTGGGCACCATAGTTCTGGGCACCACACTTCAAGAGAGATATTGACCAGTTGGGACATGTCCAGAGAAGAGCAAACAAGATGAGTGAATGTCTGGAAACCAAGCCATCTAAGGACCAACTTAGGGATCTGGGTATGTTTAGTTTGGAGAAGAAAAGACTAAGAGGTGATATGATTGTTGTTGTTAACTGCCATCAAGTCGACTTTGACTTACGGAGTTCCTATGGGTGAGAGACTTCCAAGTTATCCTATCCTCAACCATCCTGTTCAAGTCTTGCAGATTTGGGGATGTGTTTTCCTTGATTGAGTCTTTCCATCTGTAATGCTTTATCTTTAAATATCTGAAGTGATGTCATTTAGAAGATGGAGCCAGTTTGCTTCCTGTTGCTCCAGAGACTAGAACACAAACCAAGGAATTCAGATTATAAGAAAAGAGGTTCTGCCTAAATTTTAGGGGGACTTTTTTAAAATCCCAAGAGTTGTTCAATAGTGGAACCAACTGCCTTGGAGGAGGGTAGTGGGCTCTCCTTCTTTGGAGGTCTTTAGGCAGATGTTGGATGGACATCTTTTAGGAGTGTGCTAACTGTGTATTCCTAAATGGCAGAGGTTTGAACTAGATGGCCCTTGTGGTCCCTTTAAACTTTGGATTCTGTGGTTCTGTGATTCTGTTGAATTGAGCATCTGGAATGAGAGAAGCAGAACAGGGCTGGGGTAAGGGATCAGACCTTGGTTTGTGGATTGGTGAATGCTTATGAGATTTATTCTAGCACTGAAAACAACAGGCCCAATATATTCAACCTTCTCTTGAATTCCAAAGGTATGGGAAAGAGAAAGGTTACAGAGGGGAGCCCTCTTGTTGCAGGCACCAGTTGCCTATGCCAGGCAACCGAGTGCAGGATCAGCAGGAGGCCATTCATAGTCAGACAGAGACACTAATAGTCAGTACAGCTTGCCTGTTCACTGTGGGGAGAAATGTCATCCAGAACAATCCAAAAGTCCAGGAATCTGGTGGGCAATACGGTTAGGCAGTGTGGGGTCAGAAAATCCAAGCAGGAAATCCAGAGAACACAAGATACGGCCCAGCAACACGTGAGTTGTTTCTGGCATCGAGCTACTGCCCTGTGCTTTCCTTAAGAAGGCTGGAGCCAGCTGACTCTCATCCCAGCCTGAGTAGCTGTAAAAAAGTGGAGATTGGTGAAAGAAAAAAAAATCATCCCTGGATACATTTTGGAAGAAGCATTTATTTCTATAAGGTTTAAAGTATTTTCATTTACTCATGTGAGATTTAACTGACCTGGTTATTTCACATCGCATGTTCCTATATTTAAGTCTGAATTAAAAGTCTGCTGAAGCATCTTCTAGCTGCTATTTATTTATTTTATTCTATTTATGTCCAGATTTTCTCCCAAATGGGATTCAGGATGGCTTACAACGCTATCCCTACTCTTTCCATGGTACTGCTGCTTCTGGTACCAAAGTTTTTGTTGGAAAGTCATGCCCTGTAGTTTGCTTACTGCCTTTTTAAAAATTAAGACTTGATTACTAAAGAGTCTTATTTGGTTGAAGGACATAATTTTATTCTTGTACTAGGGATATACTGTGTAATTCTAGGTATGTGGAAAGTGAAAAGGCTGTGGTTGCTCAACTGTAGGAGAAAGGTATTCTGTATGTACACAAAGGCATTGTCTGCCATGAATCTACTGACTGGGCTTGATGACTTCTTGCAGTGCCAATTTGTTCCTTGTCTCTGAAATAGGAGCAGTATAACCTAATGGAATAGAGGTCTCAAACTGTATTTATGTATCTTATATTTACCCTATTTCTCTCACACCTTTTGCTGTCTGGTGTTCTTGTGTATATGCACTCCCAGTTCCTACCTTTTAGTTGGGGGCAGATTTGAGAGTTTTATTGACCCTGCTGGTGTCTTCTCGAAACTACCCTACCAGATTTTGTTCAGCCCACCTACACATACATAGTAGTGCTGCCCTTTTCCCCCGTGAAATGTTAAAAGATATGCTCTTGTTTACTGACCTAACAAAATACTGGTTTCAGAGTATCAGGGGTTTTTTTTGCCTGGATTTTTGTTTTTAATTCAGTCCCTCGTGGCATTCTCGTAATAGAATATTGAGGAAAAACAGGCTAAACTTTTTTAAAACACCAGGTATTTTGAAATGAACAGCCTTCCCTTAGCCCTACCACCCACCGGTCGGGTAGTGCTAGAATTCTAATCTTCCTCAGCAGCATGGACAATTATGTGTTGATACAGACGATGCGAGGTATAGTCAAAGGCATTTGGAGAGCACCTGGTTGGGGATCACTGATATTGAAGATAACAATAAATGCATCACATTGGAAGAATAGCTAGAAGAATTCTTTTGGATATTACATGCTGTGTAATATCTTCACCTTAAACTTGGATGAAGGAATTGGACATGTATATTTCAGATTAATCAACTTGAAAGAAATGGACAAGAATTATAGATTCAGCATGATCTTTGTATCCTGGACTAGTGGCTAGAGAGTAACAAAATGACAGTCAACCCAGACAAATGTAAAATATTTGTATATTCACATGCATGTCTGTATATGTATGTGTATATATGTCTTATATGGATGAGTGATGTATGCATAATTCTGTAGGAGGGTTATACTGTGTAATTTTAAGTATGTGGTGAGTGAAGAAGTTATGGTTACTCATCTATAGAAAGGTATTCTACAGTTTCGAAGACAGATGTAAGTTTGTGCTGTAACAGGTGTAGGAGCACTGTGGCTGATAAACAAATACTTTAGACAGAATTTACGGAAGCATTTGTTCTAAGACTCAACAAGTAATTATAGGCAAGACGTGGTTTAAGAGTGTTCTGTTTGATTCTGGACATCACACTTCTAGATGGATCTTGACAAGTTGCAAAGAAGCAAAGTTTATAGCTGTGATAATTACATTGCCTAGAAGGCAAATCATACGAATAATGGCTGTAAAGGAACTGTTTAGGTTAGAGCTAGAGTTCTCAACCTTGGATCCCTAGATCTTTTTGTACAAGAGTTCCCAGAATCCCTGACTATTGGTCATCCTTTCTGGGACTTCTAGCAATTGTAATCCAACTACATCTGAGAACTCAATTTGGGTACCGATGGCTGAAAAGAATGATAAAGTGCAGCAAATCAATTTGTTGACAGTGTTCAGCTGTAGAAGAACATGGAATGTAAAAAAAATTTTTAGGCATATCAACTATGGATAGGACATGCTATTTTAAACTGTGTTACAACATAGTTTGGTTATTTATTTAGACATACAACCTGAACAAGAACATAACCTGCATAAAGAGACTTGTTAGTGGTTTGTAAACCACCTGTTGTTATCTTTAGGAATCTTCAAGAACAGGTTGTGTCTCAAAGATATATGAAGTACAGATATCATGTCATAGAGTAAAAGAACTTACAGGACAATTTCCTAGGTGTGGTTCAAATCTTCTTTGTACCTGGATAAGCCACTATGATGCTTGTTCTGCTCCTTGGGTATCTATCTAGTACTGGATCTATCTAGTACTGGATAATTCACACAGATATACAGTTTACATGGCATTTGAAGGGATGCCATGTAGAGGAAGGAGAGGGCTTGTTTTCTGCTGCTCCAGAGACCAGAACAAGGAGCAATGGATTCAAGCTGCAGGAAAGGAGATTCCACCTGAACCTCAGGAAGAACTTCCTGACAGTCAGGGCTGTCCGGCAGTGGAATATGCTGCCTCAGAGTGTAGTGGAGTCTCCTTCTTTGGAGGTTTTTAAGCAGAGGCTGGATGGCCATCTGTCGGGAGTGTTTTGAGGGTGTTCCTACATGGCAGGGGGTTGGACTGGATGGCCCGTGTGGTCTCTTCCAACTCTACATTTCTATGATTCTATGATTCTACAGTTTATCTTTCCATTAACATAGGTAGATGCTCTATACCAATGCTACTCAAAAAGGTGATCTCTGGACTGGTGCTGGTCCGTGAGACATTGGCTGCCAGCCCCTGGCAAGTGCCCAGTGAAGAAATAAACAATTGTAGCCAATGGGCACAAATACAGTGCCCGTTCATGGCACATTGGAAAAAATAATTGCTGGTTTTCCATATCAGACAACCTGAGAAGCATACCTTAGATTCACACTGCTGGTCCATCTAGCTTAGTACTATCTGCTCTGACAGATTTTCAGATGGGTTTTTCCCTACCTCTATTTGGAGATACCAGGGATTGAACCTGAGACCTTCTACCTGCAAAATATGTATCCTACCACTGAACTGTAATCCTTCTTTCTCTTCAAGGATATGTAGTTCTATTATCAGGATATGATATCTCTGTGCATTAATAATTTTCCCTGTTTGGGATCCTTCACGGTGATAGCTGCTTATATAAGTGTAACTCGCTACTTTCATTACACAGTAAATCCTCCCATTATATCCTGACTATCCAAATCTTGTGACAGCCTAGTGCAATGTTACCATATGTATGAGAAGGCTGTTTATGAGATGTTGGGGACCAATGAGAGTAGAGGGCCAATCTCCAGCATAGTGTTCTTTTCTAATTAAGTCGCCATTGGAAGGAACATCCGGAGCTACAGTTTCCACTTTGGACTGAAGGCCAAATATTATGAGTCTTTGTCATTTGATTAAAAATGTTACTTAACCTTTAAATTGCTACAGATGTAAAGATAGCCCTGAGTTTCTAATGTAATCTCCTCAAAGTTAAAATCAGGAAAATCTTTGTGTAATGAAACCCATATGTCATAGTGAAAGGATGCAAAGCGCTGGCAGAGTGGGCTGCTCTCGCAAGAGATTCTGCACCCAATCTTGTTAACCAGGGCTGCTTTTGGTAATCCCTCATCTCCTCACTTGCAAGAAATCAATCTGTACTACTGAATCTCTTCAACTAGCAGCTACAAAATTTACTGCAGGAGGCAGCTTGGGGACAGTTGTAGTGGGAAGGGAGACCAAGGCAACAAGGCTAAATACAGGATTGAGAGATTGAAGTTCCAAAGAGAAGATTATATTAAACTCTGCTCCACCCTCCTAGCAACTGGAAAATTAAGCTTCCGTTTTTGGCTTCTGCCTCTTCTGTGCACTACCTGGTTTGAGATCTATCTATTCTAAAGTAGAAAATTTAATTCCTGGTTCAAGAGCCTCTTGTTATTTATAGCAACCCAATGGCTGTTTCCTAGGTAGTCCCAGGAAAGGGCGGATTTGTTCAAATACTCAGCTTTATTGTAACCTAGGCCGATTACATCCTAAATTGGTGTTTTCTGTGGTCCTCAGTGCCCTCACTTCCCCATCTAACCGAGGAGATTAATTTGTAACTGAGCTATTGCAGTCATATGCATTGTTGATTTTCTGTTGTAGTGATAGAGGTACAACATAGGATAGATTGTAAATTTTTGTCCTAGTACAGCAATTCATGTTTCTTTTATGTGCTGCACAGATTCTTTGGTTACTTGCTAGTACAATGAAATTGGCATGATGTCCCATCTCCAATAGGCAAGTCCCTTGGAAGAAGCATATTTAAAAAAAAAAAAATTCCTATGGATTCTGGTATAATTCTGTTAGCTTTTAATTTAAAGACCCACCTCCATATACTGAGTAATAGATTTCCCTTGTTCCCATGGGGTGTCAATGATGACAGCTATTACTATAAGCTTTCGTGATAATGATGGCTTTGAGAATGTGAGCTCCTTTGTCCTCCTGCTTGTTTCTTTGCTGAAATCTCTGTGAGATGTTTTAGAATAAAGATTTCTAAGAAGATATAAAAATGTTGAACTTGACTGATGAAAGAAACAGATTTTGATGCCCATCCCTGTATTCAGAGGCAAGGCAGGGTTGCTACCAGGAAGTCTGAGTAATATTTGAATGCCTGGCATACTGGGAGGGAGCCCAATACATTCTGAATGTGCCTCATGTTACTAGCAAAACATGAAGACTGGGAGTGTCTGGATCAACAATAGAGAAAAAGACATGAAGATAGGTAGAAGAATTCGCAAACTTCTCTGCACAATTTGGATAGCATTTGATGAGACTGAAAGGTTTCTTTGAAAGCTATCAGGCTCTTCTCTCAATTTTGCATCATACATTTTCAAATTTAAAGCCTAGTTGCCTCCTTAGTGTGTACTGAGAAGAGGAATACAGAATAGCAGAAGGCTGTCTCCTGTTCCTAATGGGATTTCGTAGCAGCATGTGCGAGTTTGTTTCAGAAGTCAGAAATGAACAGATGTTGGTATAAATTACCTCTGTGTCTGATGTCTTGCAAATTAAAAGCGCGGTTGGCATCACTAAACAATTTCACCAGGTGGGGGGGACGAGTGGGTGGTGATTATTGTAGCAGGTCGGTAAGAATCTTTTAAGCTGCAGCAGAGCAGGATAGCAAGGATAAAGGAATGAAGAATAAAATGAGAGGTCTTTGAATTAATCAGAAATGTTAACATCTCCGATGACAAGTGAACAGGAGGGCACGTGCTCTGGAGCAGCCCCCAACTCACAGTAATTTCACTCTGAGCACAGAACTAGTCAATGCTCCTGGTCTGATTTATAGGGTGCAGCCCTCTTGAGGGGCGCATAGTTGTCACACATTCGTATATCTCCTATATGGGACTGATGCTCCAGAAAATTTCCACTCCATCAGCAAATAATGCTGCCATTTGACATTACTTGAGCAAGAACAAGGTGTGGAATTTAATTCAAAGTGAAATGTCTTCAACCTCAAACTTCTAGGCATAGTTTTCAAGTTTAGTTTCTTGGGGTTTTCTTCCCTTTTATGTACAACAAAAAAAGAAATGACATGCAGGTCTCCTAAATTTTTCCCTGGAAAGTTTCAAAGTATTTTATGGCCTCAGAATGTCAAAAATAGGTGTGGAGACATAGCCATCACAGAAAAAATTCATTTATTTCATTTCAGGGCCAACTTAGGCAACCTGATGAATGAATATGGCTTGAAGTGTTCGAGTTTCTTGGTGCAATATTATCATGTCACTGCTTCAGATTCTTGTCTTCACTTGTTTCCCTTTCTTGCCAGTTTGGCCATTCCTTTACATGTCCACCCTCATCTCATTTACTACACTTACCTAAAGCCTTAGCAGGTTGGAATCAAAGTGTGGGGAAACAATAATATGACTAGTTTTTGAGCCATATTCACTCAACCTACATCTCCAGCTGTTCTCAGAGGTACTGAAGTACACTGGAACTATGATTTTGGGGAGACTTCAACATCCATGTCAACAGTGTCCTAAATGGGGCTAGTTCAGAACATCATGCTCACCGTGATAGCTATGGCATTGTCTCAGGACATCACTGGGCCAGTACAGGTAGCAGGACATATATTGGACCCGTTCTTCTTTGCTGGGTGGGTGGATGGATGATGATTTAGTTTGAGAGTAGGTGTTCAACAACCCCATTGTCATGATCAGATTACTTTGTTTTCAAGTTTGGTTTGGTAGTAGTGCATTCTCTGAGAAGAGATGAGGGACCAATCAAAATGGTGTGCCCCCAGGTATATATGGAATCCAAAGGCTTCCTGAATGCTCTGATTAGAGGAGGTGATTTGGTCAAGATCTTGCTCTCAGTCTTGGTGAGATGGAAATAGCTGTTAATACAATCAATTGCTCAACTGTCCGATTGCTAATATCCCATTTGAAAGCAAGGAACTTGAGTGTGTGGCAGCTGGGCAACTTAGGACATCTGGGCCATTTTTAATCTGGTTTCAGCCTTGATTGCCCTGATGGATAACCTACTCCAAATGAAAGCTCAGGGAGTGCTACCCAGTTGATCTTTCTTGATCTCTCAGTAGCTTTTGATACCACTGATCATAGTATCCTGTTGGACTAGCTTTGTTGGATAGGAGTGCAAGCCACTTTGTTATGATGGTTCTGTTTCTATCTGCGGTGTGACTTGAGAAGGTGGCACTGGGAAACTCCTGTTTGGCCCTGTGGCCATTAAGCTCTAGCGTCCTATAGAGTTCCACCTTGTCTCCCATGCTATTCAGCGTCTGGGAAGGGATACCCTAGTTACTATAGTCCATTCGCTTCTAACATCCCACTTAGACTACTGCAAATATCTCTTTGTGGACCTACTTTGAAGATGAATTGGAGGCTGTAGTTAGTGCAAAAATACAACACTTAAACTGCAGACTGGCAAACCATTTAGGAACCACGTAACACTAGTTTTAAAGAAATTGCCCTGGTTGTCAGTATAGTTACCATCCAAATTCAAGTTGCTGGTGATAACAGTTGAAAGCCTAAACAGCTTGGGACCTTGATACTTGAAGAAGTACCTGCCCCAATATACACCTATCCCACCAGTAACAATATGCTGCAAGAGAACGTGCTGTGGCACCCTTGTGGAACACTTTCCCATGAGAGGCCCAGTTAACACTGACACTGGGATCATTCCAGTGCCAAGTAAAACATTTGCTAAAGCCTTTGAGGCCTGATTGATTTAAACTAAATAAGCACATGTGCATTGTTTTTTAAATAGCCATAAACTGTTTTAACTGTTCTTAAACTGTTGTATTATAACTTGTGAAATGGATTAATATGCTTTTACTGAGTTTAAAATAGCCTTAGTGTTTAAATTGTTTTAATTTGTTTAAATTGATTACCCCAAGATCCTTGGACATATAGCAGGATCTAAATATTTAAATAAGCAAACAAACAGATCTCACCTATCTTACAATAGTCCTGTGAGGTCAGCCTGAGTTAACATCTGAGCAGGAGTAATATGGCTTTTTAAATGATGTTGGACTGCAGGTCCTAGCATTCCTCATCAACAGTGGAGCTTTGCAGTCCAACAGCATAGGAAGGGCCTCATGATTCACACCCCATTCAAGATCTTGCAGCTCCTAGTCTTGAATGTTTACACGTAGAATTACTCTTTATTACCACACTGTTCCTTGTCCTTTGAATTACAGAATTTGTGTTTAATTCATAATGCTCAAAAATAGTGTAATCTAGGTTGATATCATCAGTGCAACGTTTTGTTTTTTTTTGGGGTAGTAAAAGATGAAGTTGAGATTGAATCACATAGTGTCTGCTAGCTACTGGATAATGTTACCAAGATCTTTCTAATTGTTTAGGCCTCGGTGCTGTTTACACAGCTAAAATGGCACTGGCCACTCACAGGAGACCCCAAGATGTGCCATTCTAAATTTCTCCCATGAAATGAAAAAAGATCTATTATCTCTCTTCCCCTTTGCAAGTCCTTTGTCATGTCACTTATCCAGTAGAATAAGGGCTGGCCACTCTGGGATCTACATCAGTTGCCAAAAACAGACCCAGAAGTGGTCAGATATCTATTTCTGGTTTTCTAAATCTGCTTGGGGCTTGTAAACCCCGTTCTGGAGTGAGGTTTGGGAGAGAATGGAGAATGGGAGATACACCAGGAGAACACATATGTGTCATCTTGTACTCAGAAGTGCCCCTAGCAAAGCAAAGTATACTAACAGCCTGCATTTTTTCTTACAAGATTGCATGGTACTGTTGGAGAACTTGCCAGTGCTTGCATTAGTTATTTTTACTAGTTCTTTAAAAACTTGTTGCCAATTAATAGGGGTCAACTTTTTAAACGGTGTTTCTCAGCAACTTGTATTCAGAGGCAGATGCCTCTGGACGTTGCCTTTAGTCATTAAGGCTAGCAGCCTTATCCTCCTTCCCCGTAATCTCTCACCACTCTCTTTTGCTGGGTGACCCTGCATTATGAGCATTATGACAGAGGGAGAAAAAAACCCTCTTTATCCACTTTATATCACGTATGATTTTATGAATTTCTGTTGTGCCACCCTTCTTATTTGCCTTTAAAAAATTAAAATCAATCCCTAAATGTTGTCAGTGTGCTTGCAGAGTTGTCCAGTTCTCTGATAATTTGACTGTCTTTTTTCCAGCTTTACAATATTTTTGTTTTGTTTCAGTTTAGATGTGATGATGAGATCTGTATGCAGTGTTCAAAATATAGTTGGACCATAAACTTGCAGAAAGGCATTGTGATGTTTGCATTTTTATGTTTTGATCTTTTTTTAAAAATGGTTCCCAGCATGAAAGTTGCTTTTTTCAGAGCTGAAGCACACTGGGTCAGATTTTTCATGAGCTATCTACCATAACCCCAAGTGCTCTTTCCTAGATAAAAGTAGATGGTTTTTGCCATTACAAGGTGGGACCTACACCTGGGAATAGCATTTCATTAACAGCAAAACCTGAATCTCACTTTCAGTGACAGATGACCTACCCCTTCACGATGGGGATCTCACAAGAAAAGAGATTGTTGCAGTATAGCCTTCCTTCTGTATATATACATAATTATAGTGGACCAGGATGCCTTAGAACTTGCAAGCCAAAACTGTTTCAAAAAGTAGCTGTGTAAAAATTCTGCAGAGCTCTTCTGAGAGATTGATGAAACAGAGGTAAACGTGTAAACTTTTCTTCCTATATTAAGCATTCAGGTAATAACAATACAGTATAAGCGAGTTGAAGAAAGTTCTATAAACTCTACTGTAACACTTCATCCATAGAGGATCTGTTTTGAGGGAATATAAACCCCATTATTTTATAGTATCCAGGGGCTGTCACTGCCAAGGGAAATGCTGTCTCATTTATGTTAACATCATAAGCATCGAGGGACAAGTAATCTTGAAATGGAGGGTGCAAAGGTCCATAATCTCTGAAAGGTTATAGCATCCAGAAAGATATGGCCTGTTTAGGAAAAGCAATGCCACTCAATATTATAGTATTTGTGGATAGATATAGTAGAGAAACTGAAAAAGAGATGTTGATGCAAACCACAGGAGGAATAAAAGAAGTGGACATAGTATGAAATGCGACAGCTTGTGGGAAAGCTTTGATGCTTCAGTGCTTGGCCAGCATTTCCAGGCCTCAAGGAGTTCTAAACTACAACACAAATTTATTTCTGTGCTTTATATCTTTTTTGCTACCTCTTGGCACTAGAAAGCTATTTTAAATTAATTTCAGTAGTGGGGTTAAATATTGTATATTATTCCATTTTGTTTGTTTTTATTAAGCTTTCTTTTCTCTTATGATTTCAGCAAGAGAAATGACTCGAGGGAAATTCCTCAACATCCTGGAGAAACCCAAAAAATAGCTGAATATGGAATATAGAAACAAATACACCTGACTTCTGGGAAACAACCACAATTTTCATGTAAACTGAAGCAGAAAGACTGGTCCTTTGCCTTAAGCTATTGGATGTTTTTCTGACTCTCACCTCTGCTCTGAAGAGAAGCAAGGAATGCTACCAGTGTCCTCAGCAAGACAAGTTGCTCCTCTTACTATAATCTATCCTACAATGTTTGTCAGAAAAAAAAGTTGTAACAGAATTTTATGCAAGAGTCTAGTTGAAAGTAGTAACCTCTTTCATTTTGGCTAATAGCTTACAGTTCAAAAGCAGTTATGTGTGTATAGTAATAGTATATAAGTCTGTGTCCAAAAACAATGTGTTTACTTTTCTTTGAGGCAAAGCTTTATATGTAAACTATCTTGCTGAAATACCTTATTGCATTTCTGGACAGCATAGTTCTGGTTGAAAACTAACTAGTTTTGGGTTTTTTGTTTTTATTTTACCTAACCCAAGGACAGGGTAACACTTTCTAAATTTTCTTACAAGTTAGCACTGTGTATAGCGGGAGTGGGAAACCTGTCACCCTCCAGATGGTGTTAGATTACAGTTCCCACCATCCTTCCCCATTAGCTAAATTGGTTAAGGCTGCTGGAAGATGCAGTCCAACAACATCTGGAAGGCCACAAGTTGCCCACCACTGCTGAAATTATTATTCACAAGCACTGAAGAAAATGTGGTGTGTCATCATTCTTTTTCCTCTCATGGCTTACATGCCCTCAGGTGCTGGATGAGATGGGAAGTCACCAACACAGATTTTTCGTTTTAATTCTTTTTTTGGTAGTTCTAGACAGCCATAGTATGGATAGGTTGCAGTGGGAAATGGGTAGTGTGCCTTACTGAATGATAAAACTCCTGTGCCATACATTCAGCACTGAACATTTGTCCAGTTGTATGTTCAGTTTGAATCATCAAGACACTTGTATCACTGGGGAAAACACATTTAAAAGCAAAATCATATCTTTTTTTAATGACAGAACTCCCCAACATATATTTTAATTTATTTTATTTTCATTTGTCTTCTTGTCTGTGTGTTTTATCAACATACACCTCTCTAGATGACAGTTACCCCCAAATTATTTCCCCTTAGAAACAAACTGGTGTGATGCAGTTTGAGTCACCTTCACTTTAAAGTGTTTCACAAAAGCTTTAAAATGGCTTTTGAACAAGAAATGTGATCAGGGGTTGGAATTTAAACATGTTGCTCTAGAATGAAATGTTAGGAACACTTTTCAGGGTAATCCACAATTACCCAGTTGTATGTGCATTTATCTCAGTGACACAACAGAGCACATGGTTGGGTTATGGCCTATATAGTTCAGTAAAAGTCACATATACATGTATGATGTCCTCTTTCCCTGGGCCATACAAAGCCTTTATGTTTTCTAGTGGAGATAGGAGGAACATCCTTTGGATGGGTTGCTCCTCCCCCTTCCTCCAAGAGGCAGGAAAAATAGGTCAATGTTGAATGATTTCACCATGGAGACCTTGTTTTGTTCTGTTTACTTTGCAGAAGCATCATGTCAGTTTGGTAATGTAAAGGTGAAACATAACCAAGAGACTATATATGCAACTTCATATGTATTCCATAAACATTTCTTTACTGCTCATACAGTACATGAATGAGAAATACTGGTTTCAGTCTTAAATTTTTGTTTGTCTATTGAGCACAATGGGAGCTTCTTTTACCTTTAAGCACTGGTAATTTAGGTCATAGTTCAGCAAAATCTTTGCACTGTTCAGGTAGGTGAAGCTTTTTCACAGAATTGCATATTTGTGGAAATTGAGCTCAAATATGAGATGGCCACATCTAGGCTGAAGAGACACCCAAAATACAAATGGTGGTGAACAGCATACCAAAGGTACTTGAGATCACAGGCTTGGTTGCAGGTAACAGAAAGTATGATGAAGTAATGTTGATGTTGACCTGACATTTTATATCTGCATTTAGAAATACTCAAATTCCAGCATCTTATTTTGTTTGTGGGTTGTGTAGTTACACATCCAAAATCATGTGGGTACACACCCAAGTTGAGCATTTTAGAGTTTCATATGGTTTTGAACCCATTTTAGAGTTCATTTCAATGGGACAGATTTACGTATGTTCTCAGCTCTCTCACTGAATGCGATCAGATTCTGGATTTGGGCAGCATCATGCTCTGTATGTTGTTTTTGTCTGAATCTTCTTCAAACACATTTCAAGTCTATGAAATTGGAAAGTCTAGGTAACATATCAGGGAAGTCAACATTGCCAGTTCTGCCATGAATCACACATTTGATTAGTTGTTAGCTTTTCTGCGCCTAAAAAAAGCATTTCTGTTTATTCTGGAAATTTATCTTCCAAGGACGGAGGAGTGATCTGTATTTGATTTAGATCTTAGATATTTATATATTTATATTTTCCATTCATATATATTGTTGGAAATGTATTTTTGTAGATAGTATTATTCCTCATTGTATTGTCTTGCACATGTAAACTGTATTATAGCTCATAAATAAACAATGTGCATTTTCATGAACAGTCCTGTAAAATATGGAATGCTTTTTTTCAAAACCAGTGGCTTACAGAATAATATAAACTTACTCCTATGCATATTTACCTGGATGTGTCCCTTAGAGTTCAAAACTTTACTTCGAAGTACACATACATTTTCTTCTAAGTAAAGATGCATGGGACTGGTCTGTTAGGTTCTTTTATCCTCTTAATTAGAACAATTTAAATGAAAAAATTCTTGAAGGAATATGGTTTACTAATAGCTTTCCTTTCCTTGGGGTGCAGATAAAGTAAAAACAAAACTTGTATTAAGTGGCTTTTTCTAGTATAGTATTCTTTGTAAAAACTTGGAAAGTGCCAAAAGACTGAAGATGAAACAAAAGCACAAACTAAAGGGACAAACACGGTGAATAGTGGCGGGATCCTTAAGAGGGAGCGACTGTGTTCTCCTGGAGTTTATTATATAGTGGAAAAGGGAAGCCAAGCATAATCAGGCATGCAATATAGACTTTAAGAAAGCTGATTTCAGTAGACTTAGGGAAATACTGGATGTGATCCCATGGTCAGGAATACTAAAAGAGAAGGGAGTTCATGATGGATAGAAGTTTCTTAAAAGGGTGATATTAAAAACACATTTTTTAAAAATTCTAGTGAGGAAAAATAGGAGGTGTCTAAAGAATCTGGGATAGATGTCCAAAGAACTTTCAACTGAGGTAAGATTTAAAAGGACATGTACAAGAAATGGAAGAAAAGGGGAATCTCCAAAAAGAAATTTAAACAAATACTTAGCAAGTGTAGGGAGAAGGTCAGAAAGCTAAAGCACAGAATGAGCTCAGGCTTGCTAAAGAGGTTAAAAACAATAAAAAGGGCTTTTTGGGTTATGTCCATAGCAAAAGGAAGTACAAGGAAATGACAGGGCCACTGTGTAGAGAAGATGACAAAATGCTAACAGGAACAGAGAAAAGGCAGAACTATTCAACACCTTCTTTGCCTTGGTCTTCTTCCAAAAGGAAAACAGCTCAAACAGGTGATGCAGTAGGGGAAATGCAGCACAGTATAGGTAAAAATGTAGTACAGGCATACCTGCCTACTCTAAATGTATTCAAGTCTCCAGGGCTGAATGAACTACATCCAAGGGTATTAAAAGAACTGGCAGAAGTTATCTCAGATCTGCTGGCTATAATTTTTGAGAATTCCTGGAGAATGGGAGAAGTCCTGGCAGACTGGAGGAGGGCAAATATTGTCTCCATCTTTGAAAAGGGGGTGGGGAAGAGGACCCAAACAGTTACCACCCAGTCAGACTGACATCAATACCAGGAAAGATTTTAGATCAGATCATTAAACAGACAGTCTGTAAGCACTTAGGAAGGAATGGATCATTAGAAGTCAACATGGGTTTCTCAAAAACAAGTCATGCCAAGACTAATCTCATCTCTTTTTTTTTGGAAGAGTTACAAATTTGGTAGATAAAGGGAATGCTGTGGATATAGCATAGCATTTGGCCATGATGCTAACAAGGACTCCAGAATCTATCTACCCTGTGACAGAGGCCCCATTCATTACATTGCTCTGCTGAAGTCATAAGACAACCTTGGTTAAATGTGAAGCATTTTTATTGCATGTCCTCAATCCAGCTGCTCTAATCAACTGGAAAAAATACCAGTATCATGTTATTTCTTGACCAAGCACTTTGCTCAGAGCAGTTGATGCTTGCTGATTGAGTTTCACATAAAAGAAAGGTGGTTGTCGATTGGGTTGCGTTGCTGACCTCTGACCTGCATGTTTCCTCCCTAAACACAGTGTCCTGGTGAGCAAAACTACAATAGTCCCTCCTGTCTCTGTTACAGGTATCTTGTCAAAAGAAAGCATGATGGGGTGTATCCACACTGCACAGCTATAGCATTTTGATCCCACTTTTAACTGCCATAGCTCAATTTTATGGAATCTTGGAATTTTTGTTTGGTGAAGTCCTTACAATTGTCAAGTAGAGCACTCGTGCCTGCTCCAGTGATTCACAGGCTGCAGCTCTCTAAGCCAGCATTTCAAGGATCTCACCAAATTGCAAATTCCATGATTCTATAGATGGAACTATGATCATTAAAGTGGGGTCAATATGCTATAATTGTGTGATGTGGATATACCCAGAGAGAATGATTCCAATATTCCTGACACGTTACTACTGGAAGAAAGTGATAAAATGCAGAGAAACACCTAAGCACTGTGAAGTGAAGTGGAAAAGAAAAGATAATACTTGGTTGTGGTCAAGTAATCACCACAATTCTTCCCTTGCCTCCACTAGCTTATAAGCTAAAGAGTGGCTGGCGAGTTAACCAGTTTTAGAACAGTTTGAAGAAAGGCAATACTTTTGTGTAATTTAGAGCTGGGGTGGTAGTGGTGGTTCAGGAATGATTTTTTAAAGCTCCGCTGCAATTTTCCAGATGTTTCCATTGACTTTTTCTGTCCTTTGCTGGGGATAGTTGAGCAAAAAATGTTACACATTATCCAGAATTATCAGTATATACTGCCCCAAATTAAACTGAAAGGAGTACTGTTACGTTGTCAGGAATATCTATTGCTGAAATGTTAGAATTTGGTAATACCTAATGACACTGTAAAGTAACCTTCATGTGTACAGTACAAGCAAATCTGTTGAGCTGAGTTAGTTTTACTTTCCCTTCTGTTTGTTAATACAGTGGACCCTCTGTATCTGCCATGGTTCCATTCCAGGAACTCCCATGTATAGGAAAAAATGCAAATGCTCACATCCCATATTATTAAATGGTGGCGGGGTGTGGCAGACACTTCAATGCATCTGTGTTCACATCACTGACATTTTAGGTATAGGATGCAATGTTCCCTGTTAACTGGAAGTGGCAAGTGTGGAAGTCACCAATAGGGAGGGTCCACTGTAATTGTTAGGATGTCTGAGCAGTAACTGAAAAAAAGCCTTGCCTTTGCTGTAACAAAATGACAGTCCTGCTGAGTGTTTGTCACACACCAGGAAGTCACCATACTTTACGACACTGTACATAAAGCCATCAGCTATAAGATATGGCTTAGAGTTTCCAAGTGAAACCAGGGAGAAGGCCCATGTACCTTTAGTGGTTGTGTAGAAGCAAATATTTCAGCAGGAGCTGCTTCTCGTGCAAGCAACATGTGCTGCAATTCACTCTTCCATAGAACCATTAAACCATTTTACCTGGCAGTCCTACTTTGTGTCTTCAAGGTAGTTGTTTTTAATTTCCATGGGCAGCGTAAAGTCTCTTTAAAAGATTCAGTACTTGGAATTATTTGTTCTTATTCTGATATTTTGTTCTTGACTACCATCAGGTTGACTACAGTCCTCCTTTCACATTTGCGGGTTTTATGTTCGCAAACTTGATTATTCATGAGCGTGCATGCTCCCCCCCCCCAATTCTCCACCTCCTGTTCCTATGCATTTTGCCCCGGGTGAGTTCTCTGAGGCAAAACAGAAGGAAATGGGGGAGGAAGGCTCCCATGAGTCTTCCTTTCCATCTCCAGAGTCCCCCCCCCTCCGTTTCCATGCATTTTCCCCCGGCATGGAGAATTCCCGCTGAAGGCAAAACAGAAGGGAATGAGGTGTGGGGAAAGGCTCCCAAGAACCTTCCTTTCCTCCTCCAGAGTTTTCCCCCTCCCTTTCCCATCCATTCTCCTCTGTGCTGGGGCAAAATGCATGGGAAGGGGAAGAGGGAAACCTCAGCAGGGAATGGGAGGGGGAGCTATTCACAATTTTTCCACTTTCACAAGGGTTCTATGCCCCAAGCCCTCGCGAATGTGGAGGGAGGACTGTATTTCTTATGGTGACCCTATGAATGAGAGACCCCCAACTCACCCTGTCATCAACAGCCCAGCTCAGGTCTTGCAGAATCAGGGCCATGGCTTCCTTGATTGAGTCTATCCATCTGTAATGCACTCTTCCTCTTTTAATACTGCCTTCTACCATCCCAAGCATTATTGTGTTTTCCAGTGACTCATATCTTCTCATGAGATCTACAAAGTATGACGGTTTCAGTTGAGTCAGCGTGGCGTCTAGGGAGCGTTCAGCCTTGATAATGTCATTGATTTGTTTTTGCATTATATGCTTTGATTGTTTTTGCTACATCTCTCCTCACTATTAATGCCACCCAATTTCTTCTTGGGTTTCATTTACTGAGTCAAACACTGTAATTATCTGATCCAAAATGTCCCATTCCTGTCCATTTTAGTTTGCTAATTCCAAGTACTGCAATGTTTGTATGCTCCATTTCTTGTTTTACTATGTCTAAGTTCCCCAGATTCATCCTTCTCACATTCCATGTTCCTATAATATGTGTTGTGCAGTTTTGGGCTTTCCTTTCACCCTTGAGCATGCCAATAGCTGAACATCCTCTCATCTTGAGTCTTGTTCCATCATAGGCACAGTGCTACTCAGAGTGGTCCTTTGCTCTACCGCAGCAGTTCATTGAGTGCATTCCAACCTGGGAGCCTCATCTTCTGATACTGTCTCTGGTTTCATTTTGGATTGTCTCACAATAGGGTTTTCACGGTAAAAGATACTCAAAAGGGGGTTATCTTGCCTTCTTCTGCACAATGCTAAGAAGTGTTACCTGTGATGCCCCTGCCGTTGTCTCTGAGAGATCCTTGCCAGTGTCATCCCCCAGTACTGCTACTGCCCAATAGCTGTTTGGCCACAGTTTGGATCCTCAGCAAAATCTTTTCTGACATGGGCATCCCTACCAGCAGCACTGCTGCCATCAGCATAGCCTTTTGCCTCCCAGGAGCAAATCTTGTAGCCCCCAAGGTGTTTTTGTGCCCCCCCAAGAATTATTCCAGCAAAAAAGTAACCACTTCTCCCCAGAATAGGACAATTACTCTTCAGAGGTACATTGGGACCCCGGCTTTAGAGAAACACAGTATTTCTCATACCTTCCAATTAGCCTGATTTGACAGGGACAGTCCTGATTAACTCCATCATCCTGCTTTTTCAGCTGCTTTTTAAAATGTCCCATTTTCTCTCTTTGTGCCTCAGTTTCTTCCTCTGGTTTCAACTTACTTCAGTTCCTGAAAACTGAGTTCAAATCACAAAGTTTTGCTCTTAACTGAGAGGAGAGGAGACGAGATGAGATGAGATGAGATGAGAGGGTGGAATCTTGCCCTTCTCAATAAGCTCAGACCAAAGCAAACTGCTGCAGCCTCTCCCGTTTTCTTAATAACTTTTGCCATCTTGACCACACTCTAATGTTACTTGGTGACATGTATCCCAGTTTTCATCTGTGAAATGTTGGAAGGTATGGTTTCTGTGCAGAGTACTGTGAATCTCACCAACAGGCCTATTTATTTTTATATGTGATTATTTCAGCATTTGGGACTGTCACACCATTCAAATTTGGTTTTAGGGTCCTGTGCATGCTGTGAATTCATATGTATTTCCTACTTTGCTCAGGCTTCCAGATAGAAGGATGAACATTGCAAATCAGGTGACCATTTAGGCATCACCCAACAGGAGGGAAAATGATTTGCATATGCTTATATATAGACATGACTCACTAGGGGGAAAAAAACCCCAGTAATACTTGGCAAGGTAGAAGGCAGGAGGAAAACAGGAAGAACAAAGTACAGCTGATAGACTCAAGCAAGGTACAACCTTGAGTGTGAAAGATCTGAGCAGGGATGATGGTGACAGAGTGACTTGGAGATCTCTCATTTGTAGGATTGCCATAAGTTGAAGTCAACTTGATGGCAGTTAACAATAACATCAAATGTATAGTTACACATTTAGCATCAATACCAATAACATAAATAGAAATACTATGCATCTCACTGTAGTGGGGAAAATCATGACCTAGTGACTTGTGCCTTCTCAGTCTGCTATCTTGGTGTTAACTATTAATGGGCGTCATCTTCAGGGCTTTTGCTTGCCATTCCTTTCATTCTTTGTCTCGGAAGCTTGAACTGGTCAGCCTTTCAAACAGGGCTATTTTCTGACAGCCTTCCCAGTAAAGTTGTGTCCGCTGTAAAGTAAACGTGGACACCCTTCCAGGCAAAGAAGGAGGTTAAAGAAATAGCAGTGATCATAGTACACTATTTTCCAATTTTAAAATAGCGCAGTACTACTCAAAGTCATGGTTTATGAAACTGGTCCATGAGCCAACAGATACTGGTCCTTGAAGGAAAAAAAACAGCAGACCTTGGATACAAATATGGTCCCTTCCATCTTGGGGGAGAAAATTGCCAGTGTCTCATGACAAGTAGCTTAAGAAGCACTGGTTTATTCTATTACATATGCTCAGCTTACTAGAGAAGTGGAGCCTAAGGGTTTGTTTGCAAGACCATTACATCAGCTATAATCCTGCGTACAGTACTGGGGAGGAAGCCCCATCAAGTTTGCCTTTCTTCTAAGTATGCACAGGATTGCAGAGAAAAAGCATTATTAATAGGGAAAAAAATAGAAAAGCAAGTGCATCTCTGTGACTGTAATGCTTTGTGCATAGTACCATCTATCTCCTTTCCTGTCACTTATGCCAAGGTCAATTGAGCATCAGTCTCTTGTTTGGAATGCATTAAAAGTAATTATCTTTCTGGAAAACTGCACAGTTGTGACTGCACTATGAAAGAAAGAATACATAACATGTGAGGAAGACTTCAACTTGAGTCGGATGCAAACAAATAATTTATATAGCTGCAGATAAAAAGCTGAAAACAGGATGGGATGATGCGTTGTTATGTTCAGGCTGGAGAACCCTAATGTCAGACCATCAGTTGTTCTATACTTCCTAGTCCATAAGCTGTTCAATAGTTCCTTGGCCTCTTCTCCCCCCTAATGTTTTTCTATTATATTTCCATTCTATTCTATTTCTATGGCTATTGTATTTTTTTTCTTCCCAGATCTTTTAAGACGAACAGTGTGAAAGGGTGAATGGTGTAATGCATGCAAACTACAGATGTATGTATGTAGTTTTATATATTACCCCCCCCCACACATTTTATATATATATATATATATATATATATATATATATATATATATCCATCCACACACACATACACATATACATTTTTATTTTTTATATATATATATATATATATATATATATATATATATATATATAAATAAAAAGACATAAAGGATTCCAAAGGCACATTTAGGACTAACTGGGGAGAAAAAGTTTCTAGCAGAAGTTTTTGTGAATTTGGTCCACTTCATCAGACATCTAATGAAGAATCTAATGAAGAGGACTGAATCTACAAAAGCTTCTGCTAGAAATTTCTTCTTCCCAGTTTGTCTTAAAGATGTTACTGGATTCCTTTTTGACTTTTTAATGTTAAAACAAATTGACTATCTCTTCCATTAAACTGTTTTGAGGCTTCTTTGATGGTAAAGACTCACAGAATTTAATAAATTAACTGATAAAATTTGTCTTCCTGGAAGAAAGTGTTTTCTTCTAGCCTGCAAGTTTCCAAAGCCAGTGTGGAAGCTGCTCAATAATTTCTTCAAGGAAATAAGCCTTTCCCAAAATGAATCCACCTGTCAGAGTCCAGAGAAAGTGCATACAGTAAGGTATCCATCAGTAAGGAAAGAGAGAAGAGAGAGGTAGTAAAAAGGCACAAGGGGGTGAAGAATGTGGACTGATGGCTGG
This sequence comes from Cyclura pinguis, assembly GCA_030412105.1. Lineage (NCBI taxonomy): Eukaryota > Metazoa > Chordata > Lepidosauria > Squamata > Iguanidae > Cyclura > Cyclura pinguis. The sequence continues at coordinate 346,593,211 of CM059599.1, forward strand.
ACAGTAGAAGAAGAATGGGAAGGGTCAAGGACAGACTTTGTCCCTGACAATTATGAGTTGATGTCAGGCATTCTGGCGTCCTTCCCTTTGAGTCCCCACTATGCAGTAATCGGGTTCCAGTAGTTGCAGACTGTTTTCTCACTGCTTGTTCAATCCACCCCCTCCCCGCCTTTTTAAAGTCTGTGGCAGTTCTTGTTGCATTTGTGGTGCAGGCAATGCTGGCTGTTGCTTGTTAGGAGAATTTTCCCCAAAGTCAGACCTATGGTAAGAGCCGTGTGAAGCGGAAGACAATTAGGGGCTTATTAGTGTCCCGGGGAGACGTGTAACTTGTGTTGCTGGGACTTACCAAAACAGCGAGGGTCTTATGGGCAAGCTCCAGCCGAGAAAAGACTGAGGGATTGTCTCACCTAATTATGGGGAATGGGCCTCTTTGTGTTTGTGATTCGGTACGGTTGTCCGATCGCTTTTCTCTGGCTGCTGGCTCAGGCCAAGCTGGAAGTGTGCTAATTAGAAGAGAAATGGACGTAGTGATCCTGTCAGCTCTTGTTACCGGCAGGGACAAAGCAGAATATTATTCTGAGGCAGTGTTTTGTGAGTGTCCTTCTTCCAGCTCTCATTAGGGGAAAGGCTGGTAGATGGGGAGGGGATCCTACCACATGGGCTGGCTAATGGAGCACGGGTACCGTTACTGTGCTAATTAACGGGCTCAAGGAAATGCTTCTCCAACCAGCAGCCTGAGCCATTACTCCCAGTGCCTCCAAAACCCCTGCTTTGGATGAACAAGCTAGTTGTGTGAGCTACGGGGTCTACTTTGAAAAAAAAAACCTTCTAGGTTCTTTAGGAAGTTCATGGAAAGACATGAAACAGACCACCATGTCATTTCAAAGCATGCTTGCACAGATTTATGATAAAAGCATGGAGATGTTGCTCTTTGGACTATAGCTCCCAGAATGCCTAGCCACAGGGGAGTCTGAGAGTTGTAGTAATTTTTCTGAGCTTTGAATGTAGTATGAGGTGTTCATACAAAGCACGGAGTGAACACACTCTCATTGCAACTTGATACACCAAAGCAGGAAGCCTGTGCCATGATGATGATGATGATTTTAAGTAAAACTATAGCTCAGTAGTAGAGCACATTCTGTCCTCTCTTCTTGCAGAGGGTCTCTGGCATCTCCAGGCAGGGCTGAAAAAGATGCTGGCAGTTGAAGGCCACAACAATATGTTTTCTTTGTAACTCAAGCTGAACATGACTAGCACACTAGTCATGTACTGTGGTTTGCCAAGTGTGTGACAAATTTCCCATTTTTTCATCCATAGAAAAAGAGCAGGAACACAAGAGTTTCCTCAAGTCCCCAGTGGGTCACTGTATCTGACTAGTAAATTGCATGAGATGTGGTGGGTTACAGGTTGGATAGACCTGCTTTCAAATCTGAGCTCTCAAGAATACCGAACAGATTACTTCAGTCAAGAAAATGAGGTGTGGGACATGGACAGTTTTACCAAGATTCCAGTCTATCAGGAGAAGGAGGGGCCATTATTCCACAGTTCAGCATCACAAGCATGGAGGAGACCCAGGCTTGCTGCTCACCCATGCTCTCCTTGTTGGGTTTATACTTTGTTCGGCATGACATAATATTTTTGCTTAGTTCAGCAACAATGGAGAAGCTCCCATGAGCACCTCCCCATATCTTGAAAGGGGCAATGGAGTTCGTGGATTATTCTGGCCAGATTTCATTTGTATGATAGTGGTGGAAATGTAAGGCTGTGGAATGCATGCGATCATCAATCCCTACAAAAACATACAGACTTGGCATCCTCTTGAGATGTTCCATCATTGTAAACCAATGTATGATTGCGTAAAGTTGAATGTGCATTCTCAGGAGAAGAGTGGAGCTATAGCTATGCCATTGGAACTATTGTGTAAGTTGAGCCAGAAGCATGGCTATTGATCAACATATCCCATCTATCACTGTGCAATGGGACATCTTATACAGTGCATTGCCTCAGTTCACTAGCATGTTATGTCAACGATACAGCTCTGTCATCATAGTTATACATTGTAGCCTCTGATGCAGGATGCGGATATTGCAGATCTATAAATATTACCCTTGTGTTCATAAGAAAGCACCAAATGTATGCAGCACATTCATAGGTTATGTACAGGAACAAGAATAACTTTTGGGCATGTTTCCTCTTCACTGACCCTTATACATCTTGGTATATACATTTCTGTGAAGATTCTACATTAGTGCAACAAAAGCATGCATTACCAGACCTATGCACAAGGACTTCTCCATGGGTTTGCCTGGACCAAACACAATGAAAAAGAAGAACATCCATATTTAACTATTCTAAACTATCCTATAAGGTATATGGTTTCCAAGAGCTGAAAGGTATCATTTGTAAAAACAATAATAAATACTATCCCAATTAACGTTTGGGGAAGAAAAGTTAAGTGTAAGAGCAATGTGCTGCTTCAAATCTCAGTCAAGCTAGAGTCTCACTGTGTGGCCTCAGAGTCTAAGATTTGGACAAACCATACTCAGCACCTGTCCAGTCTATAACACAGAATAGTTCCTGCTGGGTTAACTTTACTGCCTCTTTCCAACCTCTTATAGTAGAATTGCACTAACAACCTTTCCAACAGGTATTCTCACACAAATCTTCTGTTCCCTACATATCCAAATAGTGTGTGATTAAAAAATTATCTAGCATATCAAGCTTCTCTTATTTCATTATCTACAGTTAGATTGATGTAAGACATTGTTTCCTATTGTGTTTGTTGTATTTTCCAGATTTTAAAAAAACACTTTTGAAGGGCTTGCTTTTGTTTCTTGAAGCTCACTCTTTGAACACCTAATATTATATATTGTCACATTGGTCAACACTAGGCATAGCAATATTTGTAAAGTCATCACTGGAAGTAGTTGGTATTTTCTGGTATTTTTAGTACAGGTTAACTTCAGTTAACAAAGCCTCTGACAAAGAAGCTCCTTTTTACAAAATCTTCTTATGCCTCCCAGCCCCCATTTCCCCTTGTTTTCTGTCTCACTGTGTGTGTGTGTGTGTGTTTTAAGCTGTATAACACTGGAAGGATGACGAAGGAGGGCTGGAGAAACAGAGACTTCTGCTGTTGGGTTGCAGCAGTATGTCTGTAGTAAATAAAGCAATAAAGGTTTTCCTGAGGATGAGATTCTGCTCTAGCTCATCCTGCTATAGCTGTGTGTGCCTCCTTACAACAGGGAAGGTAAACAACAGCTGCCTCCAGAATCCCTTATTCTTTTGCATGGACCACAAAATAGGGAGAAAGCACGAAAGTAGCTGTTTCATCAGCTATTCTATAGCCTGTTAAGGAAACATAGATCTAGAAGTCTGGCCACCAAAATGGGAATCATAAGAAAAATCAAGGCTAATGAAGAGGGGGAAAAATCAGCCCAGGAAGCTTTCAAGCAATCTCTAGAAGGTTCAAAATGTTCTTGTTTATTTATGTAAGGTTTACTCTGTCAGTTTGCTTTATTGTGCCTTTGTATATTGCTCGTTTTGGATAAAAAGCTAGATGAAACATGTCGAACTGCTCTTCATTTTTTGTGGCATCAGAACATAATTTGTTAAAGGAATAAATAATGTCCCAAAACATATTTACTTTGTTAATTGAGATATACCTTTAATTAATCATTCTTTAAATTTACTTTAATCATGTACAAATAGGTTACCAGGCCACAATGTGGAGATCTTACTTGTGTCTTTTATCATCTCAGCAGCCATTAAAAGAGGAACAACCATGACTCTGGCCACGCACTCCTCTACTTGTGGGTGCATCTCTCAGAACAGTTAATTAGGTTGCCAGAATTTTGGTTGCAACGCTAAAGCAAAACACTTTACAGTTTTTGTTTCACGTCCTATTGTCTCCACCATTCCCACATGTGACACAGTTATTAGCACTTCCTTGTTTTTCCTCTTCCTGATGCCTTCTACTTTCTCATTGATAGTGTCTTACACCTTGCTCTATGAACAAGCTGTACTCAGCAAAAGCATCCTAATATTGGCATGGCAAGACCATTGGTATTTGTGTACCAAGTGAAAGCTGGAGTCAAGTCTCAGCATAGTTCAATATTTCCCATAAATCTTTCTGCACTGATGCTTTGCAGGACACCATTTCCAATACAACGTAGCTGTGGCATTTTCATACAGAATCACAGAGGTGGAAGATACTAAGAAGGCCCTCTAATCCAACCCTCTACCATGCAGGAATAGACAACCGAAGCATCTTAAGAGATACTCATCCAAACCCTGCTCCCAAAGATGCAGAGTTCCCCACCCTCTGAGACAGATATCATTCTACAGCCCCTTTAGAGATCTAGTAGCTGGATGTAGATGCTGCCCTGGATTGAAACAGCATCTTAAAACAGGTCAAAGTATAACAAGTTAGGATTCAGATAAGTGCTGCTTGAGTTGGCTGTGTGTGTGTGCATGTTTCTGTTTTTAATGAACATTCAGTTAAGTTTCACTTAAGCTAGCTCTTTCTTCCAATAATAGACTAACATATTACTACACAGCTGTTTGAGAATGAGAGTTACTTACAGTATTTAAGAAGAGCTTTCATATGGTTTTTAGAAGGTTCAAGATATTTTTGTTTACTTGTCAAAGCTTACCTGACTTGGTAGTTTCATTTCACATGTGCATGTGGTTAGTTTTGGATTTAAAAAAAATGTGGACACAACACACTGAACTGCTCTTCATTTTTGTGGTACAACAACCTACCCTTGTATTTGCCATGTAATTTCCGCTTCTGGTCCCAAATTTTCTATTGAAGAGATAATGGTCAGGAACACATTTTCTTCATTAACTGAGGTATACCTGTATGTGCATTTAAAAGAAAAAGAAAAAACTTGAACAGATGCCCAGGATATCACTAAATTGCATGTATCACTGCAATGCACTGTTATAAATAAAGCACACCCGATAGGATCAAATTTGTCCCTTATCTTTTCTTAATTTCCCATCTATGACTTTCAGCATGCCTTGTTGACTGTTAAAAAATTGTTTTGCACACTAGCTTTATCTATATCTTAATGCATACTAAGAGGTAGGGAAGGAAAGAGGGGAAAGGAATCTTTGCAGCATCTTTAAGACTAACTGATTTATCAAATCTCATGAAGAGTTCATGCTAAAATAAATCAGTTGGTCTTAAAGGTGTCTCCTTTTTTCCTTTTCTACTTTTTATTCTCCAACAGACTTACACAGCTGTCTCTTTGAAAATAACTGCATAATGTATGTGGCAATAGGTAGAAATTTTGACAGTCTCCTTTCCTCACTTTTGATCTGTTGAAGTTCACCTTGTGTTGTGAAACATGGGGCTTTGGCCAGACTGATAACAGCAGCATCATGTAAGAGATGCCCTAGAATTCAAGGTGAAAGCAAGATGGAAGCCAGATGCTGTTGGGAAATGATGAGTTCAGTCAGAAGATCTGGAGAGCTGAGTTCAAGGAAAGCTTAGCTTTACAGAAGATGAGGAGGAGGCAAGAACTCAGGAAAGGATGTTCTCTGTGGCACTGCCCACTGCCAGCCCACACCCCACTCATCATCACTTGCAGATTTTGAAGGTATAAAGATTTAGAATATGAACTGATACTGGGAATAAATGGCATGGAGCCAATCCTTTCAACAACTGTAGGAATCTGTACAGCAGACAAACAAAGTGGGGTAGGACAAATCAAGTAAAGCCAAAATGCAGTGGTGTAAGGCAAGGGCAGGCAGTCCATGGCACTTCTGATATTATTCAATTGCAGCTTCCATCACCCTCACTGTTTGTCTATGCCAGGTAGGACTGATAAAAATTGCAATCCAACATTTGGAAGTTGCCCAGCCTAATGTAACATAGCAAAAGGTAGGTCACCTTAAGCAAAATACTTTCTTTCAGACACCTGTCTCATTATTTGTAACAATCCCAGCGATTCTGTGTTGAGTTCTTGTAAAAATTACTGGAAAGAAAAGTAACAAAGGGTTGTTTTCATTGGCGGGTTGAGATAACATCGCATGCCTTCTTAAAATATTCCCTTTTCTAGCCAGCTAGATTGAAGGAATAATACATGCTTACTTAGTTAAACGTATTTGGATATTGTTACAGTAGAATCTACCAAATAGAATATTGAAGTCTTTTTGCCCCATGTTTTTAAACCTTGCCCCTTGGTACAGTATAATCAATATCCTTTAATTAATTAATATCCCACTTTTCCTCTGACATAGAACCCAAGGCAGTTGAAACATAGATTAAAATAAAATATTCTTTCTTTCATTGCCCATAACATTTTCCTCTGCTATTGTCCAACAGACTTCATAAAAGTTATCAAGATAAACAATCCAGGTGGTGATACTGACTATGGAATTTTGAGGGACACCAGCAGTCTAGCCAGAAAAATGTCAGGAGGAAACTGTCTGCAGGTCATATATTCACCTAAAAACTGAGGAAACATTTGACTTTATATTTGACTCACCCAAGGAGCTAAGAGTCTGATAGGAAAACTATTAGCATTTCCGCACTAGCCTGTTATAGCGCTATGATTCCACTTTCAACATCCTCTGGAATCCTGGGGTTTGCAGTTTCGGGAGGGGCCAGCATGTGTGTGTGTTTCAGGACAGGCTGAATAAAGAATAAAAATGAAACTGTATTCATAAAAAAGAAAAGAAAAAATGAAAATGAACAAGAATAAAACACTAGGTAAACTGTAGGAATAAAGCAGTTTAATCAAAAGCTGTTAAAATCTTAGAAAAGTTTGTAAGAGGTATGCCACTCACTCTGGAAAAAAAAAAAGGTTGATGCCACTTCCTGTGACCATAAAGAAGGCTGTCACAAGACCCACACCGCTTCCCACCCACTTTACCTCAGATGGCAGGAGATTCTGCATGGGGAAGGCTTCTAAGGTTGACCCAATGCACTGACAAGGTGAAGTTGGAGGTACTCCAGAAATGTATTGGGAATACAGTCTGCCTTCCACTTTCATGGGGGTTAGGGTGCAGGGCACCCATGAAAGTGGAAAAATACTGTAAGCCCCGCAAGCTGCATTTAACACACACAAAAAGGTACCTGTACTGGCAGCGTGGCTGGGCCCAGCTGTGCATGCATTCCCTCCTTCCCTCTCACAGAGAGGAAGAGGGAAGGGAATGGGAGGAGGGAAAAAGGAGACACCCATCCCATCCCCTTCTGCACAAGTAAGTGAGTGAGCAAATATATGCACGCTCTCTCCTCCCATCCCATCTACGTTCCCCCTCCTGTCCACACAAGTGAGCAAGTGAGTGAATGTATGTGTGCATGCCGTCCTCCTGTCCCATCCTCTTTCCCTCACCTTCATAAGTGAAGAAATGAGCAAACCTGCGCACATGCCTGACTCCTGTTCCACCCCTTCCCCTTCCCACCCTTCTGAGTGAGTGAGCAAATGTGTGCATGTGACCTCCTCCTGCCCCATTCCCTTCCCTCTCCCACCCATGCAAGTGAGCAAGTGAACATACATGCCCTACCCACTCCTGTCCCATCCCCTTTCTCTCCAGCAATCCATGAATAATGAATCCATTAACTGCTTAACCTGCAAATGTGGAGGGCCGACTGTATTCTCTCATGACTCGTCTCTTCTACACAGAGGATGCTATTTGACATTTGTAAAAAAATCTAAAGCTAATGTGATAACTGAAGCCCCTGTCAGAGCTGTTGATGATGAGCAGCAGCTGTTGGTCCCTGTGGCTCTGGTCAGAAATGAGTCCTGCAGCTCAAGAGCTCCCCTGCTGCCATGGACCAAGCAGGCGCAGACGTCCCTCTGCCTGCTCCTTTAGGGCAACAGGGATCCGATTCTGAAGATGCTTTGGAGCCTGTGCCAGTCAGCCCACAAACAAGGCGGAGACTCAAGAAAGCTGAGCAAGGGAGGCTTCCTTGATCAAGTTCAAGAAGCAGTGACTAGCCACACCTGTGTCTTGGGCTATATAACTGCCTGCCTGGAAGCTTTCCTTTGCTTGTGGCAAACTTTCTACAAGCCTTCTCCTTGCTCCCAGCACCTGATATCTTGGATTGATCTCTTGGCTCCAGACCCCTGGCTTTTGGAACTCTGATTATGGCTTTTGCTTGTTGCTCTGGCTTAGGTCAATGGACTTCCCTTGAGTAAGTGCTTCCTTGACTCCTCCTGGCAGGATGCTGCTAGCTCTCCCACTCCCTTCTCCGGGCTGTCTCGCCACCTGGGTCTCTGACCCTGACAGCTAAAGCAATTCTTTAATGGGAAGCAAAGTTGTTCTAAAAATTGAAATCTTTAAATCAGTTGTATGTAAATTATCGATGATATGTATATGCAATAGGGGGCAGAAAAGCCATGTAGGGAAAGACTTTGGGCGTAAACTGGATGATAGGATATTTGAATAAAACAGAATGTCTTTTAGGAATAAAAAGGTAGATTGAAATAAATACAAGAAATGGAAAAAGCTTGAATGAGGGAAACAGTGCTAAAGACCTTGTGGAATAGGATATTAAAACAACTAAAGCATTAGTGTATGATGCAATTACTATTTTGCCTCAATTTTCAGCAACTTAAAATTCAATGCAACATATTCAGTGGATCTGTGAATCAAATTATGTGTGTGTATATTTGAAGGCACACAACAACGTTTTGAAAAATTAAAGCTGCTTCATTCAAGGTTCAGATAAAGTTCCTGGGCTGGAAGAAAAGCAACTGGTAGTATCAGAAAAACAGCCTAGAAGAAAAGGGTAATAAAATTCAATCCTATCTCTGGCCAATACTCCTCAATTCTGCTGCCCAATACTCTTGCCTGCATTACAGTACAACAGGACATCCAGAGACTGCTAGTTTGGCTCTTGAGTAAGCCCTTTTTAACTAAATAGGACTTAGTTCTGGACAGGCATCTACAGGATTGTGCTAGAAATGTGAAATTTAGTATAAAGGGGCTCATGTGTTTAGTTCATCACTAATAAGCCAATAAATCTAATGTTCTTTCATTCACAATAGAAAGGGGGAGTAAACTATTACATTTATCTTAAATTATCACAAGTTACAAGTTAAAAGCCTGCACTAAAACCATTACAGAATAAAGCTGAAAAATGCCTACTGAAATTTTACTCTTCCGCTCCCTTATCCCTTTTTTGAGCTTGGAGAGAAAGAAACAAGTGCATTAAATTTTTGAAAACCCCATTTTTCATCCACCCCACCATATTCTTGTTGTTGTTATTTTCTTCATCCCATATATTCTCACCTTCTTACTCTCCCCCTTTCTTTAGGTTACTGATTCCAATATCAATCCCTGGGTTAAGAACTTCAAAACTCAGCTTCCTGGGACAGTGGGGAACTTCTATGTAGTGGGTAATGTACAAAGAAAAAAACCCTCTGCAACTTGTGCTTAGTATTTGTTGGTTTAAAATCTTTTAACATTATAATTAACCAATCTATCAGGCTTTATCCATAAATAAAAATAGAGATTTCTATAACAATTTACATTTGCAGTGATTTGAATCTTATGTCACAAATGTTGTAGTTTCCGACTGCTGAAGAACTAAAAAAAACCTGTCATCTTTCAAAAACCCAGAAGAACTAGGCTTTGAGGAAAGGACCAGCTGGGAAATAGGACATTATTTGGCTCGTCACTATGTCTCATTTAACTAATTATTAATGTAATTGATAAATTTATTGTGGAATTTAATTAATGCTGAAATTCAAATTTAAATCAATTGAGTTTAAGCAAATTTAAAGTTGCCTGGTTTCATTACAAAAAGTCTAATTTTCATTATTTCCTATCAATGGACTGCATAATTCTTAATGCATAGGTGCCAATGAAGGCATATCTATCCAAGAATATGATAAGAAATGGCAAAAGGAAACAAATCCAACATCAGGTTTCTAATCCATTCATTGCCTTTGGACTAACATGGGAAAACTGGAGGACAGGTAATGAAAGGGAGCAAACATTACAAAACTGATAAATTTAATATTGATCTTTTAATGGCCTCAAAGCAAACATTTACAGAAAAGAATGGTGAATGATATATGGAAAACAGCAAATGAAACAGAAAGCAGTTTATGTTAACTAGAGAAAAATGATACCAAGGTCAAACAAATTTGATAACTTTTGCAAAAAAAAAAAGGAAAAAAAAAAGGACAGCCTATATAGGGAGGCAGTAGGTAATCTAAGCTGCAGCAAACATATATTACAGCTAGGATATGTATTAATTTGGAGGAATGGGTAGGAGTTACAAACTAGAAAGGTGAAGATCGGTTAAACTGTGGGTTTTGTACCATGAAGGAAGTACCCAGCAGAGTTCCTCACGGTTGAGGTATCAGGGACCCTCAGTAATGAGAGGGGAAGAAGGTGCATTGGATAATTTTGATGATAACATGGCTATTTTAACACAGATAAAGGAGAAACAGTTTATGCGGAATGACTTCCCTCCCTTGGTGACTAAATACCAGTGAATGAAGAAAAAGAAATGGTCAAAACCAGTAATAAATTCCTCCTATTAACTTGGGCTGTAGTACAAAAAACCCTATTTAAAATCTCATAGAAGAGACTGGCGAGAGCCAGACTGCATAAACAAGGATAAAATTGTGTGTGTGTGTGTGTATGTATGCATGTGTATGTGTTAGGTATACACATACTCCAAAAATAATTGGTTCTCTGGATTTGGAAAATGCACTTATTTGGATTTAGATTTAATTTTTTTTAATAAAAATTACAAACATAGACAAAAGCAACGTTATCTTTAAAACAAAAGAGAAAAAACAAAACATACAAACCAAAATGCATATTATATACAAAAAATACAAATACATAAATTTAGATTTAATTTCGAGCACTTACTTTGAATAATAAATTCAAACAATATTGATTGGTGAGGATTTCTGGTTATATTTTGCCTTTTCTTACTCATGCAACTTTGGTCACTTGCTTGAATTTTCTGGTTTTTTTATTATCCTTCAAGCGTACTGTGATCTTTACTGTATCAGTTCTGTGGCAAAGTAGCAAATAGATAGTGCTCCTTAAAACCAGGGGATTTAATTAATATACTGATCACAGACTGAACCTTTCTGGGGCAAAAAAAGATTTGTATGAATGATCAGTTTCTTTAATATTTTCCTTATATTCTCTGATAGCATTTTTTTTTAAAAGGCTGATAATTACTAGGCTTTTTACAAAAGGAAGATCATTCAGATCCACATCAGTATTACGTCAATGCTTTGGGATTTTACACTTTAAAACTTCTTTAGTGGGAAGGGGGAGCTAGTGGAATAAATTTTGTAATTTTGAGTGGGCAGCTGCTGGTCTAGGACTAAAGGAAACTCTTCCATGGGGCTGTAGTGCCAAGTAGAGCTGCCAGTTCAGGACTGTCCCAGGTGCTGAAGATTATGGACCAAAACCTCAGACCTGGGAATGCATTTCATGCCATTAAGCATTATACACCAAGTACCAACCACATCTGCTCATAGCATGTCATTCAAAAACACACACATGCATACAGAGAATATATGTTTCCTGTTTGGCAGTTAAGACCGAAATTTTAAACTAAAGGGGCTGTTGCCAGATCAAGGTGACATGAGAGGATTCTATTGCTCATTTACTTAGCTTCTAACCCACTTGCTTCTAGGCAGAAGGTGGATGCAGAGCAAAGCAGAGTAGAGGGTGATCCCAGGCACCACAACAACTGGGAGGCACAAAGGAAGCTAGCTAAATACTGTATTTGCCAGCATATAAGATGCATCTGTGTATAAGACACACCCCATTTATATACTGGCCAATACTATTTACTGGCGTACAAGACACACTGGCATATAAGACGCACCCTATTTTCAAACAGTATTTTTCAGGAAAAAAAATGAGTTTTATACATCAGCACATACAGTAAATACATACATTTCCCCACTCCCCAAGAAGAGTCTTTGCAAGTGTCAGTACCAAATCTATAAATCTTGCAGATTGTAGCAAGCTGCTTACTCCCCTAGCTGAGTTAGAGATTTGCACCCAGCCCCTTCCTCTTACTCAGAGCTGAGCACAACAAAACTGGAGAATTTACAAGATGAGCCCTGAAAACTAGAGACTCAAGAGCCCATGCCCTGGGATTTAGCAATCTCAGCAATCAAAGTGCTGATTGAAAGGGCCAGTATGCCTAACTGGTTTCTATTTTCCTGCATTCCTTATATTTACAAAGACCAAGTTGACCTAGACAGAATTATCAGCAGAGCTTACTTTTTGGACTCCAGCTCCTAAAATACTTGGACAGCCTGATCACTGGTCATGTGTGTCAGGGAATTCTGTGAGCTGGAGTCCAAAAATAACTTGTTCAAGCTCTCCTTTTGAAGCTTGTTGTATAGGGAGCCAGACTATGGCCTTTCTGCAGGACACTGTTATAGTGCTATTATTTTACTTTCAACATCCTGTGGAATTCTGGGGTTTGTAGTTTACTGAGGCCAAAGAGCTCTCTGGCTGAAAATTCTAAATGCCTCTCCCTAAACCGCAAACTCCAGGATTCCATAGGATGTTGAAAGCAGAATAATAGCACTATGACAGGACAGTGTGGAAACAGCCTATATGAGCTACCTGTAGGTGGAAAGGATACCAGCATGCCAAGTTGTTTCTTTTCAATTTTCCTGGTCCTTTTTAATATTGTTATTCCTAACTCAATTTTTAAGAAATGGAGTGATGTGTATAGATACCAACTGGCAGTTCATTAATTCATCTTTTGTGGTGGACCTACTATGAATCAAAGGAACATTGTTTGGTAAACACACGCCATTGCTTGAATTGTTATAAAGGCCATTCATCATGGCCACTTCTTGTTGTTGCTACTATGTGCCTTATGGCGAAGGATTTTCTTGGCAAGATTCACTCAGAAGGTGTGCCATTTCCTTCCTCGCAAACTGAGACAGTGTGGCTTGCCCAAGGTCATCCAGTGGGTTTATATGGCTGAGCAGCACTTCAAATCCTTGTTTCAAAGAGTTCTAGTCCAGCATTCAAACCATGTTGGCCTATATAGGCTATATCATACTGAACTCATGAATAATTACTTATTATTATTAGGAATGTTTGTCAGGTTTACAAGGTAACTACTGTGGTGCAGTGGTTTACATCTTTCCTTGAAACATGAAAGATCCAGGCTTTAAGTCTCCACTCTGTCATAAACTCAATAGGTGACCTCGGACCAGTCAGTTTCCCTCAGCCTGACCTATCTCGGAGACCTGTTGTGAGGAAAAGTAGAAAAGAGCCACGTATGCCAACTTAAGCTCACTGGGGGGAAAATGTAATCAAAATAAAATAAAATATGGAAATAAAATATGAAAATAAAAATAAAAATGAGGAGTATCACCACAAGATAGATCTTCGTAGTGGAAGCTATTATTCAGTGTACCTTCCTTATATGTTTACCCCATATCTGCCACACTGTTTGTCGACATTATTTAGTGAATTCTCAGTGTAATTATTTTGCATACCTTTATTCTTTAAAATAATTATTGACTCCCACTGTTTATTATATAATATATTCTATTCTATTCCTTCCCCTCAGTCTGACCTCCTATTATTATTATTATTATTAGTCACCACCAACTTTTATTTATATAGCGCCATCTATGTACATGGAGCTTTACAAGTAAAACAACAATAAAAAACAGCCAGCCCTGCCAAAAGTGTACAATCTGAAACACATGTGCGCGTGCGCATACACACACACAGAGGATGAAAGGAATAATAAAAATATAAAAGTGTACAATACAACTGTAAAACAAATGATCTATATAGAATACAAAAAACCCAATATAACAAAAATGAAGCAAACTGACAAATACATACAATCAAAATATAGAGGATGATAAAACAATAAGCTAAAACTCCAGACGCTTTGGAAGAAAAGAATGTTTTCAACTGAGATTTAAAAACAAGAGAAGGAGCAGACCGCAAACGTTCAGGGAGGCAATTCCAGGAGTACAGAGTAACAAGTGAAAAAGAATGATGCTGTCTTGTTTTGTTTTTTTTACAAAAAGTTTTTTAAAAAAATTGCATCCACATATATCTATATATCTGCCAATTCAGGATGGCATTCCATGCATCTGATGAAGTGGGATCTACATAACAAAAAGCTGACGCCGTAATAAATGTGTTAGTTTCGAAGATACCGCAACAGACTAACCTGTCTGTCGCTCATCAGTATGTATGTTATAGGTATCCTATGAAATATGTGTTGTATGCTTTGCTGATATCCTTCCCCTGCAGTTTTGAAGAGCACTTGATTTGCTTCAAATGTCAGTATTCCAGTACCTCTTCATTTAGACCCTACCTTGGGCACATCCCTTTTTTACAGCATAACATTAACCTATCTTCATTTCTAAATAGAAATGAGTCAACAAACTATGCCCAGGAAGGTAAAAATCTTCCCTTTGGGGAGTCTCACCAGGTTCCACAATGTTCTACCTCCTTCTACAACAAACCCTACTCATCGCCTGGAACCCTCTCCAGCCAGGTCTGCAGGTAAATTCCAGAAGTTTCAGTGTGCTTGTGAGTAACAAGTAGACAGGGGCATGATGGGAGAGGGAAGGAGATCGCACATCACCTGACCCCCCCCTCCCTCAGCCACTTCACCGAGACAAGACGTCAAATTAATGAGCCCTCAGGACTGTAATTAGCTGTCAATTACCTCAAATTAATCAACTCCTCGCCTAATTAAGCATTATCGGCAGGTGGGCAAAAAACGGGCCATTGTGTGGAAGCCATGAGAAAAGCATGGCTGGCAAACTTGGTTAGTATCAGCAGCGCATTCCCTGCCTCGCTGCACCACAGACACCAGGACAGCCAGGCACTTCTTAAAGGCGTACAGCGTCCCTTATCCACTCCCCCCACCACACTTTCTACCTCTGGCCCCAAAAAGACACTGGATGCGACACAAGACACTAGATTATGTTTCATTGGCTCCATTATCTTGCTCGGGTAAGGCCAGCTCTTGACCATGTTAGATTGGGGATTCTGGAAGCTGTGGTGCGAAAAGGAACATTTCCAGATCTGGACTTAATATACTGAAGGGACATACTCTTTGTCCTGTCACTGAGATACCACCAAAACAGTAGTAGTTGAGCTTTGGAAAACATATCTGCCGAATTCTAGTTAGCCCTGCTTGAATAGAAAGAAGGGTTTGGGCAGTGGGATCCATTAGATATTCTTAGGTTTCTATGACTGTCAGTTCCTACAGGATCTTGGAACACCACCAATGTATTTAGAGATGTTATCATGAGTTGCATCAATAGCTTTTACAAATCTGAATTTAAGGCTTCTTGAGGAAAAATGAAAAAATGTTTCCGCACAACTATGGCAATTTGGTTTCATTATACAGCATCCTGAGATCTTTAAGTGGAGGAAATAAATAAATAAATAATAACTTATTTGAAAGCATAATGACCAGAGCTCTATATGGTCTAAGTTCAGTCTGTGCACTCTGGGTACCACCTAGAACTGGTCAGTGTCTCTTAAATCCCAGGCCAGTCAATAGGGACTCAATAAAGGATTATTCCTTGTTAGCATTCTGCTCTTGTTTGGTCTAAACAGAATTTTTCCAGTGTGGTGCCCTCAAGGTAATTTTGACAACACTTCTCACTGCTATACATCAGATTGGTGGATGTTGTAGTCCAACATATCTAGTGGACACTGGGTTGCAAATGTGCCTGGTCAAGACCACTGGCCAACATCTGAAAAGTCTAACCAGATGATTCTATCTGCTGGCCAAGATAGCAGTACAAAATTTAAAACCAATGAATACAAAATTTGAAATCAGTGTGGCATGCAGTCAGATCACACTGAAAGTTGTTAATGGAAACATGTTAGTATTTATTCATATTTTAATCTAAGCACAAATTTCCCTTATTTTTTATCTGATCCGTATATTTTTTTCAATTTTGGTTGATATGCAGCAATTATTATATTACTAGTATTCTGGGGAATAACACGGAGATAAATGTCTTGGGCCAGCATTGGGCCTCCCAGTAACATTTATTTTTGTCTCTGTGTCTCTTTTTCCCCCTCTTTAATCACTCAAGCCAAATATATGCTTTCAAATGCAATTAAAATATGAAATACATTTTATATAAAATATAAAAATATATTCAGGATTTCAAAGAATGGGGGAAGCCACATTCTGGTAAAAATTTGGAAAAGTTTATGCTTTGTACTATAGCTTCCTAGAATCTTCCAATCCAAATGGCCCATGGATTCTGAAGGATTCTGGGAGTTGTAATCCAAAGGAACTTTCTGCAGCACTGGCACTGGAAACATTTTCTTGCCAGATTTTATTGTTCTTCATGACAGAACTAGTTTGCCTAAAGTCTCTATTCAGATAGAACCAGGAAAACAAATTTATAGAAGGTGTTTCAGTCTTAAGCAGTCAGAGAAGAAGAGCTCAGACAGACATGGAGTGTACTTAAAATATATTGCAAAAATATTAAAATGAAAAGCTTTGATTATACCTTAAAATCAATTTTTATGTAGCCAGATTATCACTCATTGCATTGGGTTTTGTGATGATCATGATTAGATTAGAATCCCCAAATAAGAGACTACACAGATAACAGAGTACACAGGATGTCGATATAACAGTGATAGGAACAGTAATCATCACATTTACTGGAGAAGCTCTGGTTGAAGGATGCTCTCAGGAACGGCAGACAGTTGTACCCTGCATTGATCTCTGGGTTCCATATTTGTACTTCTCCCACCCTAGTTTACTAACTGCCAAGAAAATTATCCTAGTTTGCTTGATTAATCCATTTCCTTTGCCTACTATTTGGTGCTTCCCTTCCCCTCATTATCACCATCACTGACCTCAGCTATCAAAGTTAATGTCTCCTTTGGGAATATAAGCTGAAATGTAAAAGGATAGGTTAAATTAGTTTGAAATGAACTGATGAGTCTTGGGGATTCCTGTCTCTATAAAGATGCTAAACTTCTCTGCTCTTCTCTCCCCTTTTTCCTTCCCACTGCGAAGAACATTTGGGTCAAAGAAAACGATGATATCCCTCATAAACTAATCAATAAGGTTGTGGAACTTGCTTGCATCTTTGACCAGCTGCAGTCAGAATAATAACATGAGAAGATCCATGCTGAACCAGACCAATGGCCTATCTAGTCCAGTATTCTATTTCCATGATGGTAAGCCCATATGCCTTTGGGAACTTAAGCAGGACATGAGCACAGCACTTGTTTCCCAGCAAGTAGTCTTCAGATGCGTAAGGGGGATGAGTCACAATGATCTATTGTTCTGAATGACCACCCCCTCCCATATAAGCCTGGCTGAAATTTGAGATCTTCAGAGGAGGCCCTGTTATGTTTTCCTACACCTGATGAAGTTAAGTTGGTGGGTCTATGTAACAGGGTTTTCTCTTTAGCAGCACCTCCACTGTGGAACTCCCTACCTAAGGCCATTTCTGCACTAGACTGTTATAGCGCTATTATTCCTGGGGTTTGCAGTTTCGGGAGGGGCCCAGGATTCCATAGGATGTTGCAAGTGGAATAATAGCGCTATAACAGTCTAGTGCAGAAATGGCCTAAGAGAGTTAAGCTGAGCCCATCTCTTTTAAGCATCCAGCAGGCATCCAAAACAGTGCTGTTCTGCATGGCATGCAGTGTTTGAAACAGCTGTTTCAACTGTTTCCAAACTGAATTCTAAGATTGTTTCTAGACTGCTTTTAGGAGTTTTTAAAGATTATTTTAATGTGTTTTAAAAATGATTTTTTATCTTTGTATTGTTTCAGTTGGTTTTTATTTGTTGATTGCCTGAGGCTCCCTTCTGGGTTGGGAGGCAATTCAGAAATTTATTAAATAAATGATAAGTGGGTCCCACTCTGAGAAAAAGGTGGCTTATAAATACAACAAACAAACAATCATAGGGTAGGCATACACATTTATATAAGCTGATCATATCTTCAAAACACATTGACTCAGTCACTTAGGGATGGGGGTGTGGAAGGTGCGGTTTGCCCCAGGCAGCAATGTTTTTGGGGTGTCCTGGCCCGTAGCCATGCCCCTGCATGTCCTGGCCATGCCCCTGCATACCCTGGCCACGCCCCCATGCACCACAGCCACGCCCCCTCCTGCCACACACAGCTCTGCCATTGCATTGACTGGCACCCTGTTAGGTATTTATGTGATTGTAAGCTGACTTACAATCACATAAGGGTGACTTGAGATGTTTGCAAAGCTCAGGAGAGGCACAGAAACATAGCTGCCTCTCCAGGACCTTTCCATGAA
Organism: Cyclura pinguis; assembly: GCA_030412105.1. Taxonomy (NCBI): domain Eukaryota; kingdom Metazoa; phylum Chordata; class Lepidosauria; order Squamata; family Iguanidae; genus Cyclura; species Cyclura pinguis. The sequence goes on from CM059599.1 coordinate 346,611,475, forward strand.
CAAAGCCAACAAGATGGTTCGTGTGTCATGACTTTCACTGCACAAAGGCCATCAGAATGTTAAGAGACCCACTGGGCAATGGGCACCATCACATTAAGGGTCTTGCTGCACAATGGGAACTGCCATTGCATAACAGGACATTGCACAGAACTTCCTAGCACATATAGTTGCAATTCACTAGAAGTATTGTATGTCTTGTCAGGGATGTAAGCTATAACTCTGTAAATTTACAAATGCTAGCCTCTGGTACAGGATCTTGGCCATTTTCTTGAAGTTGTTATTTGTAAAATGCATGTTAATGAATATCTAAAGCTGACCATTGAACAACAGATGGAGAAGATTTATCTTTCCAACCTTGGAATGCAAGTCTTTTGGCAACAGTAATAGCGTTAGGATCCAACCATGTTGATCAATAGTTGTATTAGATGTCTCAGGGATAAAATTCAAAAGAACATCCATGTCTACAAATATCAAAGATACTTTTAATACAAGTTGATAGGTTGTAATGCACTACTTATTTATTTATCTATCTCTAATCCACTCTATATCAACAGATCTCCAATTCATAAAGTCATCCTTTGACCCTGACTTATACAATCCTGTCTATTTAATATCCTGCCTATATCCCTGCACAGGACCCAAGGTAGGTTACTACAATTAAAAAGAAAAAAAAATCAGCTAAATTCTTATTATTGTGTAGAAAGTTAAAATACAATCAAACAACTCTGTTAAGAAGCATATTGGTATAACAACTTAAAAGCACAATTAAAAACATAATTAAAGAGATAAAAACACCATACCACATTGAAAATACCCTTCTGCACCATGGTTTAAGACCCAAAAGTCTACCTACATAAAAGTGTCTTTGCCTGACAGTGGAAACAGAGCAAAGAGGGAGCCAACTGTACCTCCCATGGGAGGCAGTTCCACAGTCTGGGGGCAGCCGCTGAGTAGACTCTCTCTTGTTTCTTTACCAGATGGACCTATGATGAGGATGGAACTGAGAGAAAGCTTTCTCATGAAGATCTGAAAATTCAGGCAGGCCTGTATAGAGAAATACAGTGTTTCCAGTAGTCTGGACCCAAGCCTATTGCTCCTTGTTTTCGCACGGTATTTGCCATGCGAAAAGGCGCCTGGAGCGTCGCACAATTGTGAGGAGTGATCTGCACGACACACTCACAATCACGCGACGCTCCAGGGTAGGGTAGGCGCTGCTCACACATGCACTTGTTCATTTTCGGCTTTCAGCTGAAAATGGTGTGTGATCGCGCATTGCTCCAGGGTCCCGTGTGCACTTGCCATGCGTGCAGAGCCTCCGGAGCCACGGCAGTTGCGCTTCCTGCCCCAGCGCAGCCTGGGAAACTCCCAGGCTGTGCTGCGGAAGGAAGAGGCGGGGCTCTTGCGCTGCCTGCTCGGGAACAGGCAGCTCGTGCAGAGCTGAAGCAGCGGGGACGCAAGAGCCTCTTGCTGGATGTTGCTTACGCGATCCCCGCACCCCAGCGCTGAGAAAAGGTGAGTTGTGGAAAGGGCCTTAGGGTTTTCTTATCAAGATTTATTCAGAGGAGGTTTACCTTTGCTGTCTTTCAAAGCTGTGAGAGTGTGACTTGCTCCAATTCACTCAGTTGATTTCCATGATTGATCCTGCATTTGAACCCTGGTCTCCCAGTGTTCTAGTACAATTCTCATACCATTAGACCACAAATTTGATATACTTTGAACACACCCTAAACAAATCAAACAGGAGAAAATCAGCAAATAGATAGACTGGAAATGAAACCATGATCTCATTAGGCCTCAAGGGCTCTGGTGAACAGCCATGTTTTAAGTTGATATGAAAATAAGGGCAATATTGGCATCCATGAAGTATCTAGTGGGGATGTGTATCTACAACTGGGCTGCTCCAGCCATGAAAGCCCAATTCCACATCTCCATATAGTGTATTCCTTCTAACTCTGGGACACAGAGGAGCACCCCTCCCTGCAGATCTATATAGGTGTATGTATAAAGAGTGGGACTCCTGAAACACATATTAGTGTAACACTTTATACAAATTTATTTCAGTTTATTAATTTGTTTCTTTCTGTATACAGAAGAAGTAGATACTTTCTTTTATCTTCTTGTTTCTCTGTTTCACTGGGATTATTTCCACACTACACTGTTATAGTTCTATTATTCCACTTTCAACATCCTGTGCAATTCTGGGGTTTGTATTTCACTGAGGCCAAACAACTCCGTCTGAGAATTCTAAAGGCCCCTCCCTAAACTGCTGCTTGTGACACCTGAACACTCACATTACTAGAAGGAAGGTAATAGACTGGCACGTTAAGTCCATCTATAATATACAGATATAGCAGTTTGATGCCGCTAACTGCTTTACCTGAGGAATCCTGGGATTTACAGTTGGGTGACATACTTAGAATCATCTGCTAGTCCTGTGTCAGAGCTCACAAGTAGAAAATTCTAAATAACTCAGCAACCCACAGTTGGATCATCACTGCACAGTTATAGTACTTTGACACCACTTCAACTATTATGGCACTATCATACATAATCACAGAATCAAGGAGTTGGAGGGGATCCTCAAGGCCTTCTAGTTCAACCCCACTCCCTTGAATAGGAGTCTACTGCTGAAGCACCTCTGCGAAGTGATCACATAACCTCTGTTGAAAAACCTCCAGCTTCCAATCCTGGGTTTGGTAGTTTGGATAATTACTTAGAATTCTTTGCTAGAGAGTCTTAGTCCACTCGGCTGAATTACAGTCTTATAACTCTCTAGTACAGAATTCAACCAAATTAGAAATCCCAGTATTCTGTAGGATGGAGCCATAGCAGATAAGGTGATGTCAAATTGCTTTAACAAATATTGTGCAGATTAGCAGTATAGGTTAACCAAATGGTTCCACCAGACCGGCTTTCTAGGCAGTTCCAGTAGTAAGCTTAGAGACATTCACCAGAATCCTATATCACATCTATGTTACACAACTTTATGTATACTTAACTATGTTGCATGGATACTAAGAAATCCTGTTAGTGAACTGAAAAGATGCATAACATGATGCCAACAAGAGTGCCCAATGAGCACTGGTATCCAATGTACATCGGGACTGTTGTGCACTAGTCCCATAACGCAATGGCCATTTTGCCGGCTCTGCTACATAGCACTGTAACCGCAGCCCTCTATGGGATATGGACATTACAAAACTGCCCAATTCTAATTCCTGCATACACAAGTCCACTTATGAAGGTGTAAGTTTCCAGCAGGATTCCAGCTTACGCTGTTGCTCCCCAGACAATCACAACTGCCACACTCATCACTTAAGTTAACACTACGCTATGATTTTTTTTAGCATGAGTCAACCAGGAAGAGGTGTAAGAGAGGGAGGGGAAGAAATACAAGGAGAAGGCAACTTAGGCCTACAGAAAGTATAAAGCCAGTCCCTACTCTCCTCTATCTCTTTTTTAGCCAAAATAATGATGCAGCTATTTAATGGGTAATCAAAAGGTAAGCCAAGGAAGTGTTAGTCTATAAAAAAGCATCAATTCTCCTCACAGCAAGGGGCATCCAACCAGAGTAGATTCACTGTCCTATGCATGTGGAAGCAACTAACTTCCACTGGCATTAGGCAGCTTCTTCTTTTGGGCCATTGTTGGCTATGTGGGCTTCCATTTGGCATGAGTACCAAAACTCTGAGCTCTGACAGAAATTCTGAGGATTCCTTTGAGTAATACTCCTATTTTTCTTGTGTGAACACACAAAGTTCCATACCACACTGTAATATTTATTTTGTAAAGGTTTGGAGGGTGGCTGGAATATGAGACCCATGTTGGGAGAGAGGCAGAATATTAAATAAATACATGTAGAATACAAGCATGCCTGAACCCAGAGCATTATTCTACCACTGTCCAGTGAGGGATAGTTTCAACATGTCAGTATGTTTGTTCTGCTTTAACTTTCCATGCTCTCCCTGACTTAGCGTTGCCAGATTTACAAAACAACAATAAGGCAGAATTGACATTCATGATATTCAGGGCTGACAATCAGCATGTAGCTATTAACGTGTTTGTGTTCCACCTAAATATCAAGTGAAAATACTAATTTCAGTTAATCTAGCCATATATTTCTCTGTAAAACTAACACAGTATCCACATTCATAACTGTATGATGCATACATCTCTGTCTTTATGAAGGGCTGACACCTCAAAATGCAAGATTTTTTGGTATCTTGTTCAGTCTGTATAAGAGGAAAAACTTCCCAAACCTCAAACCATGGACACTTATAACAAAGAACACCTGGAAACCCAACTCCAACTTGACAGTCTCATAGATATGGCAGGTAATTTCAGCTATTTACAACTACTCATAGATGCTTAAAAATAATCACATTGATCCATGAAGAGGAAAAAAAGCTTCAAAATCAGCAGTTGGACAATATATTTTATTACAGGAACAACCAAAATGTCAAAAAATAAGATGTATACTTTTGATTTCAGCAAGCTAAGTGGTATAAAAAGCAAGAAACAGCATAGAACAAACAACATTTTAAAAATTAGCTCACATTTTGTGGGCAGGAGATGTGTATTTTAGACTCAGTCTCAAGATGGAGATTACAGACAGATTGAATTTGTCACTGTTAGGTACTGTAGATATCAGGATACACCTAGGAATTGGGGACAAAAAGCAAGAGTTGAATCTCACTTCTGAAAGCATAGACTGGCTATTACCCAAATCTGTATATGAACAAAACATTCAGCCAGCAAACAGCAGTAAAAAGAAACATAAAAATCTTAATAGTAGCAAAGCCTGAGATTAATTTGGGTGGCACGTTAGGTTAAAAAAAGTCAGCTGAAGCCAAACCTGAAAGGTATTGTGCACAAACTCAAATATTCTCTTCCTTATTTCTTTCTGCATGCCATGACTAGATCCTGACACTGAACACAATTTCCAGAGAGTCTTGGTTCTAGTTTAGCCCTGTAAGTTTGCCATAAGAACATCCACATATGTGATCTAATTGTATGTGCTACATGTGTGTGAAGTCCAAAAAGACAATCTGGAGAGCTGAGAACAATGCAGATTTCAACAAGTGAGAATTGAGGCCATCTCTGCTTGCATGGGTGAATTTGACAGTAAGTGAAACAGTGAAACAAATGTGGAAAATTATTTTAATAGAAAGTTATATGTTAGACTGGAGAGAGAGGGGACAGCATGAGATAAATTTCAGGGGGCAACGAATCTTGTATGGGCTGTTCCCCATTCTGTTTCCTGCTCTGATATCCTAACCTTAAGAATTCCCCCTCCCAAAGGTGTCATGCTCCCGCTCTTTATGTTTTAATTACTGCCCATTTTAATCTTGATTTGCATGTCCATCTCTCAGAAGTGGGGCATGTATCGGCTCTACAAAGCCCTTGTCAGCAACTCCCCCAATAATAAACAGGAGGGGAAAAAAAGGCTTAAGGAGCAAATCACTTGCATGTTAATGAGACTGTTTGCTGGAGTCAAGAGAGAAAACAGCAAACAAACAAATGGACTGAATTCCAGCGGCAGCTGTTTGCTCCTTAATCTCAGCTCGTCAGAGCTGCCCTTTGATGGGACACAATCTACACAAACGATTGTGCTAAATCTTCTAATCTACGTCCTCATTATTACATCCCTTCTTACGCATGTAAATCAGGGACAAACTCATTTTAATATGTAGATAGATTATGGAAGGGGAGGGGGAAGGCAGCTACTAATGGTGTCTGTGTGTCAGTGTCTATGGGGAGGGGGGTGGTAATAAGGCGATTGGTGGGGAGGAAAGGGGGGCTCTGTCTGTGGAAAGACACCAGGAGGAAAAGCGGAGGCCTTGTTGTTGGCCCACGAGGGAGCAGCTTAGTGGGGAGAGACAGGACTTGTCACTGTCCTGGAGGGGGCCAATAAAGCTAGCCGTACTTTAGAAGAAGAAGAGTCTTTAGCAAAGCATATATAATACAATTCAATTAAACAGAGCGTGACAAGCTTTGCTTAGGAGGGGGAGAATGGAAGGAACATGCTACAAAATAAAATGAGAGTTAACTATCAGGATTAAGTTAAAGCAGCAACTCAGCCATATAACAAAACTACGGGGCGCACCAGGGTGTAATTCCACCCAAAATGCAGATGAACCAGTACAGGGAAGGAGCAAGCATGCTTACCGTGCAGTTCACAATAATAACAGAAACAGGTATTTTCAGAAATAAGATTTTAACAGAGTGCATGCGGATTGTATCTGTCTTTGTTGTTCAACCCTTATTCTACCATACGGAACATTTTAGTACCCCAGGGTCACATTTCATTCCAAAATTCACACAGAACTAGACCTATGAGTTAGGCATATTAAGACACTGTCCCCACAAGAGTTTTAAACAGCCTTCCCAAATTTACCTGCCACATGCTGGCTTTTTTTTTTTAATGGACTTAATATGTTTGAGACAAAAATTATACCAAATACTGCATTTTGACATTGGGGGTACATTTTTGTCCCTCATAATGTAATGTACTGTGACAAAAAATGTTTCATGCCATTTTGTGACTGAAACATGAGACAGAGAAGCCTGTGCTCAGATGGGGAGTGGGGGATCCACCCTGGGTCAAAGCTGGAAGGCCAGCAAGTTCTCATTCACTTGATCCTACCCAGGAAAGAACAAATAGGAATACTGAAGTCATGAGAGACAAGGATGAAAGGATCTGGTACAGATACCCAGAGATAGTTCACTGAGGAGGAGGAGCCAGAGCCATGTTTGTTTATTTTTATTTGTTTCTTTCATTTATATCCTGCCTTTCTCAAACCAACTTTCAAAAATTCTCAAACAAGAAAAAGCTAAAACTTGATTTTAAAAAAACCTAAGACACAATTCAACAAGTTATTATATTAAAATGCCATTAAATTTTTTTAAAAGTGTAAAATGATCGAAAAACATAACAATAAACTGAAGAATAAAGCATTCCCCTCCATGATAAAAATGGGACATGCCAACCAATTATCCATTAAATGGCCTGTTCGAATAGAACGGTCTTTGCCTGCCAGAAACATAAGAACAGAGAGGGGGCCAGCCGAGCCTTCCATGGAAGGGAATTCCACAGCCTGGAAACAGCCACTAAAAAGAGATTGTCTGGGAACGCCCAGTCAAAGAAGTGCAGATAAAGAAACAGTGTTAGAAATCTTTGAACTCTTCCTCATAGAAAGCATTCTTTGCCACATAATCTATGAAACAAATAGGGAGACAGAGAATGTATTCAGAGAATGCGATGAACCCCTAGCAAAGTCAAAGTGTGTAAGCCCTTTGACATCATTGGCTGCAGACATAAATTCTCCTACTGCTTTTGACAACATAAAGTCTTAGTGAAACTGTGGCTCCTAGTCTCACACCGCTGCCACTCTAGCGCAAGGAGAGCCTGCTGAGGTTTTCTGTACTCACAAGCAATGTGAGGTTCAGCAACAGGGGAACAAGAGAGTTGTTGTGTACAGTAACTGATAAACTGCCTGCCGGCCAGGATAGGTACTCTGTTTTTTGTTGAACATTTCTGACTGTGATGGACGGATCTAATGAGCAAATGGCTGATGTCAGAGGTAAATGCCATGCCAGCAGTAAAAGTGTGGTGACGCTGTGTTGCTAAGACATAATAACCTCAGAAGGGAGACATTTACCTGCCACAGGAGCCCCAATTGGTCACGGTGTATTAGTTGACCATACCTAGAAATATGCCTAGAACAACCATCTGTAGAATGGCTGGCACAAAGAGTGGCCCTTCATTGGGAGATATTTCCTCTGCAGGGACTATTTTGTTACTGAGGTGGAAAATTTCTCCATTATATTATTAATGCTTGGTCTTTCTACAGATAAATGCAGATCACAGTTTTACCACAGAGTTTGTGTTTACCTCCTTTAAAAGAGATGATGGTAGACTTTTTCTTTTCAATGAAAACTAACAGTGGTAGTGCTTTTAAAGAACATAAAAGATTCTGGCTTCATATATAATAGTTTAATACATAATTTATCTCCCACCTTTGCCCTAGCACGGGACCCAAATGGTATCTATCTACTGTTGATCCACCCACCCAAGAAAGAGTTCTGTCAGCTACTTAAAACAATCTTCTGCCTCATGCAAATATATCTTTTCTGGCTCAGAGTATTTGGTTATTCTGTGAAATGCTGTTGATTATATATCCACAAACACTCCTGTGGACATGAGGTGATTTTATATCCTGAAACACATTGGAATTCTTATGAGGTCTGAAAATACGCCAGAAATCATTGGCCTTTTCCACATGACAAAGCGCTCCTGTGTTGTCCCATCACAATCCCGGCAGAATCTCTGCTGGAATGGGAGCATGTCCCCAATGCTCCTCTCTCCACACAACTGGCTGCCTGTGGAAGGGAGCACAAGGGACACGCTCCATCCTTCTGGGCTACAGTCAGGTTCTTCCCACGCTGCTGTAGGGGAGGAAATGCGTAGATCACGCTTCCAGCCCTTCTGTATGGCCGGCTGCAACAGAAGGCTCACACAATTGGGGGCCACTGACAGAGTTTCTCTGTCAATAATATAACCTGCGATTCTGCCGGTTGGTGATGTGAGAAGGGCGGGACCGTGATGATGTCATGCAGAAGCGTTGTTGCAGTCCTGCTTCTCTCATGTCCCCATGTTGGGATGCTGTCATCATGTGGAAAGGGCCACTCAATGCCTTTTTTTTAATTTAGGGGGCAATATACTGTGCTTATATGTAGGCACTATATAAGTGTGCTATAAAATAATGTCACACTAGCAGCAACAACAAAGCAAGAAAAATGTCAACCAAGACAGGCTGGATGTCATTGAATGATAGCTAAAACTCTTCAAATGGCTAAGGACAAATGAGAAGCAAATGTAAAAGGGTAAGAATCTTGGACACACCTATTAAATGACTTATGCATAGGGACAACAAAAACCATGATAACAGTCAATGCAAAGAAACAGAAGGATAACAAAAAATGTAGATGAGATCTCTTCCACAAGATCTTAGAAATGAGGGGAAGATTTAAACCAAGAGCAGGGTGTGCTATTTGACTAACAGGGGAACACATTATATGATCAGAACAAATAAAAATACAATGGAAGCAATGCACTGAAGAGCTATTTAAAATATATGGAAGGACCACAGATTTCTTAAAAGAATCTTTTGATAAAAATTCTACAGTTTTAGAAAGTAAAGTTGAAGCTGCTCTGAAAGCACTTAGAAGCAACAGAATCAGATGGCATACCAGCAAAAATCTGTCAACAAATATGGAAAACAAAACAGTGGGCCGCAGATTGGAAATGTTCAATGTACATTCTACTCCCCAAAAAAAGGAACAGTAAGGGATTGTAATAAACATTGGACCGTTACATTTATCTCCCATGCAAGCAAAGTGATGTTCAAGATGTCCCAACAAAGACTTTTACCATATGTGAGTGACAAATGCCAGATGTCCAAGCTGGGTTCAGAAAAGGAAGAGACACTGAACAGCATATTGCAAGCTTTCACTGGCTAATGGAAAACACCAAAGAACTACAGAAGAAAATCAACCAGTACTTTATAGATTACAGAAAAGCCTTTCATTGTGTAAATCATGAAAAACAATGGATCACTGTAAAATAAGTTGGTTTGCCACTAAATTTGGTTGCCCTTATGTGTAATCTGTGCTCTCAACAAGAGACCACTGCCATAACAGAATAAGGGGAAACAAAATGGTTTCCTGTTGGCAAAGAAGTCAGACAAAGTTGACTATTATCACCCTATTTGCTTAATTTATGTGCAGAAAACATCATATGAAAAGTGGGTTTAAACTTGGAGAAAGGAAGTATGAAAATTGGTTGAAGGAACATCATTCATTTGAATTATGAAAAGATGACACCATATTACTAGCAGGAAGCAGCACAGATTTGGAATGACCAGTAATGAAAGTTAAGGAAAAAGGTGCTAAAGCAGAGTTAGAGCTGAATATTATGAAAACAAAAATAATGATCACAGACAATTTACATAACTTTAAAATAATAAACAAAGTAGTTTTTCTCTACTTTGGCTCAGTGATAAATCAAAACAGACACTAGAGTCAAGAAATCAAAAGACTAGGACTTAGAAGAGCAGATATGAATGAACTAAGGCCGTTTGTGCACTACACTATTACAGTGTTGTTATTCCACTTTCAACATCCGGTGGAATTCTGGGATTTGTAGTTTAGGGAAGGGCATATAGAATTCTCAGCCAGAGAACTTTTTTGCCTCAGTAAATTACAAAACCCAGAATCCCACAGGATGTTGAAAGTGGAATAATAGCACTACAACAGTGTAGTGCAGAAATGGCCTATGTAAGACTATCACATGTAAAAATACATCAATAAATATCAAGGTCAGAATCATCCATGCCATAGCATTTCCCTTTTTTAATTTTTTAAAGTTATTAAATTAAAAAAATCACTGCAATCCACACATACAAAACAAAAATACATCCATATAAACATGAACAGACATCTACACATAACTAAAGCAAATACCAACACAACATAACTAAGATTGGCTGCCCCTTCTTGTTGCAAACAGTTCATATTATTAAAACATTTACATCTATTAAGGCATACATTTTATCCCATAATTATTAATTATTGCTTATCATTTATCATTTTACTTACTTAATTTCTCAAGTTTATAATTACTTATTAACCTATTCTAGAGTGCTTTATACTAAAGATCATTCATCTAAAAATAATAATCTTTACAAAAACAACATTTTGAAACAACAAACAGAGTACATCTTCTAAATCTACTTTTACACTTCTCAATTAATAATAATGATTTTAATTACCAAAACCTATTGTCATCAGATTGCCTTCATTCATTTTTAGGAAATCAATCAACCACTTCCATTCAGACAAAAATTAATTTTGTGGTCTGCCCTTTAGCCAATGCATAAGCTTATCCATTTCGACAATTCCCATTAGTCTGCTTAGCCATTCATCCACTGTTGGCAACTCCAGTCTTTACAATACAATACAGTACAATACGTTGCTGCTAACAACATATGTTGTACCAGTTTGTGTTGTTTCTTCCTAAATTCCTAGCAGAGGAATAATCCGGGCTTTTTACGTAACTGAGATTTTAAAATCTTTTGCATCAATTTTTGTATCTTCATTCAGAACTGCTTAGCTTTTTTACATATCTACCACATATGATACATTATGCCAACCATGCCATAGCATTTCTAATTTCTACATGTTGTTGAGAACCGAACACTGACGAAAGCTAACAGGAAGAAAATCAACTCATTTGAGATGTGGTGCTGAACGAGAGTTCTACGTATATCATCGACAGCCAAAAAGACATACATACACACCCACACACACAGACAGGTCTTAGACCAAATCAAGACTGAACTATCCCTAGTAACCAAAATGACTAAACTAAGGCTATTATATTTTGGGTACATTATGACAAAACATGACTCACTGAAAAAAGCTGATAATGCTTGGTTAAGTGGAAGGCAGTAGGAAAAGAAGATGACCCCATTAAAAATGGATTGATTCAATCAAGGAAGCCATGGGCTTTAGATTCCATTATCTGCACAGGGCAACTGATGGCTGAGTCTCTTGGAGGTCTCCCATCATAGGGTTACCATAAGCTGAAGCTGACTTAACTGCAAGTATCATCAACAACAAACACAGAGAAAATGCACTATGGTGTCCTATCTCAGTCCCAGCATAGCTGATAAAACAAACAAAACAAACTGAATAACTCCTAGCTCATTACTTACTTCAAGGCAGTAAGCACAGAGTCATAAATAAAGTCCAACAGGGTTCCAAGGCAAGGGAGTGTCCAAGGTCAGTCAGAGTATTCAACAAGGTATCCAGCAGGGTAGAAGGTCAGATAAGCTTTGACAACTCCTGGAGGGGAAGGATGTCAGCTACGTAGGTCTGAAGCCTAGTGCAGCTGTGGCTTGATTAACTGTTGCCAGTTATAAATTCTGAGAGAGCAATGTCAGGTCTCTCTTTGCTGTCTGCACTCGGCAAAGCTGGGTACAAGTAAGTGCTCTTCTATGTCTGAAGAGGCAGGATTCTCTGCTGGAGCCGGCATTGCCCCTTGTTCTGTTTGTGGGACTGTAACCTCTTCCTGTACAGCAGGTCCCAGCATGTTCACTGTTTCAGCCTCTGGCATGCCCCCTGCTTCAGACTCTGAGTCAGAGTCCATGTTCTGGAAGCAGGGCATGACTTATGGCCAGAATACTGTAGGTAGCTTATACTGATGTAACTCCTGGTTATGTTATCATGGATCTTTTTAAGACTATTGCAGAAGAAAATATCCTGTTCTTCACTTTGTGACACTTTCACCCACAGGTGTGGAAGGGCAGCTCCAACCCCATGATCATGGAAGGGCAGCTCCACTCCCACGATCACTGATTGGCTTCAGGGTTTCTTACCAGTCATCTGGCTTATTTTATCTGTCTGGATCCAAAGAAGAAACTTCCATCTTTGTCTAGGAGGCAGAAGCTGTTTTTTTTCTCTTCCCCCAGGTGCATAATGGAAGATAGACATCTCCTAGATGCACCTCCGTGGCCAAAAAGTGCCAGGAGGGCAGAGCTGCATTCAGGAGCTTCAAACTGCCTTTGTATAGCTGTTGTCCCCCTTAGACCACTGAAATAATTATGCTGAGGGAGAATGACAGTCTGCCAGTCAAGTCAATTACAGTTCTGTTTGCAGCTTATTGAAGAAAAACAATTATTATATTATATTATATTATATTATTTATTACAATGTATTAATTTATTAATTTTATTAAAAATATATTAGCACTAAGAGACTTCAAAAAGATGTGTAAAATGTGCTGTGGGAAATCCATTTTCTTAGATTTATGTGTGCCTTAGACAAATGCTCCATTGAGTTGCCTGTTGATGAATGGAATAGCCCTTGACCATCAAAGGGGAGGTCTTGTTCCATTCTACTCTATTCTAGTCTTTCCTCGTATCTTCTGTAGGACTAGCCAACTGTAATCAGGCATATTGTCTGAGAGCTACCGCTCCCACCATAACCTTGGCAGAGCATTCAATGGAGTGATGAGAGGACTGGATCTAGTGGGAGATGAGAGACTGAGCCTCCTGGTGGAACCAGAGACCGTTGTTCTATGTTCATCACATAGTTGTGGAATTAGAGACAGCATCCTGTCTGATAAGAATTTTTCATATGCTGCCATGCAGGCCCACATATTTGCCACTCTCGCAGTGCTGCTGCAGAGTAAAACTTTCTGCAAAAAATGTCTAAGCGTTGGTCTTCCTTGTGTGGGAGAGTGGAATGCATCTTTTTCCCACCCTTGGTCTGTGACGGTTCCATGATGATGGAGTTTGGAATGGGGTGAATGAGCAGAAACATTTGTCTGGTGAATCTTATACAACTGTTCCAGGCATCATGGTGTTGGTGGTAAGGATGCTGGTGGAATCCATGGCTGTTTAATGTTTAATGACTTCCTGCAAAGGTGGTAAGAAGGGAATAGTGGCAAGTGATAGTGCACAGTTGTCAACAATTTGGAAAACAGAATCAGACACTGGAGCAGGTGAAGTTGACATGTCCAGACCAATTGCCTTTGCCATATGCAGCACTATGTCTGCAAATTGTTTTACATCCTCTGGAGGAGCCTATGGGTAGTATCTGCAACAGCTGCTGGTGGAGATGGTGTTGAAGGATGCAGAGAAGCCTGGGACTGAGGAACAGAAGGCTGGACTCACTGCATGGCAACTGGAGGGAGAACTGATGGTACTGACTGGGGTAGCAACAATGTAGCGGTAGCCGCAGCTGTAAGGGGTGTTGTGACAAGTGAAGGACACAGAGGCAGTCTAGAAAGTGTTGCTGTTGTGAAAGGAGGTGGTAAAGGTGGACCTGTGGCTGACAATGAAGAGGTTGAAGAGACTCTCGATGCAGAGGGACCAGAAGAAGCAATGATGAGGCCTGGGCAATTGGTAGCTGCTGGCAATCTCAAGAATAGGAACACAGGACTGAGGTGGATACCAGGATTGAGACTGAGTGCGAGACCTCTGAGGACAACCTTTAGATGACAGCAGAACAGTTAGCAACCGTGATCAGGAACAATGTCAACTCCTGGCCTGTGTAGAGATCGGTACTGAGAAGCATAGATATGGTACCAATCACGAGTAAGACAGGTAGGATCAAGGTGCTCTCAGTGATAACAATCCACATAGGACATGGAGGTAAATGGTGAGTCCTTGTGTAATCCATACTTTCAATGATGTGGATTTGAGAAAGAATATGGTTGCTCTTGAAACAATGGAGATCTGTCTCAGCTGCAACAAATGTAGCATCTTGGATGGAAGGTTGGGGCTGGTAATTGAGAGGACTGAGGAGAAGCTGGTCTCTGTGCTGTTGACAATTGATTCCAGGTGGAAGTGGGCCTCAGTACCGACGGCTCAACTGGCACTGATAGCTTGATCATGTCTACTACTGGAACCAGGGGTAGAGAAGTTGAGATCGGTGTTGGTGTTGAGAATGGTACTAGATGATTGGAGGATGGCACTGAGCAGTTTGCAGCTGAGGATGGTACTGGGTGGTCAGTAGATGATCCTGATTGAGTTGGAGCTGAAATCACAGGAGCAACTAGAGTACTGGTATGTTTCACTTTCTTCTTCTTCTTTGTCTTTGTTTAGGCCTCTGTAGAAGCAGACTCAGTCACGCTCCTCTTTTTGGCTAACCTCTCCTTTGAGTATGATGTTGAAGTCACTCCAATGCTGCAGGGTCAGCAGTCGTTATTGAAGACAGTGTTGAAGGCTACAACACCAAAGGGGACTCTGTTGGTACCGACTCCATTGGTACTATAGACGGTACTAAAGATTTCCTCAACGTATCTTGGACTTTTCACACAATAGTAGAAGCAGTGAACAGAGGCACCTTCTCAGTGGCCTTCTCAGGTACGCTCAAGGATTTCTCCCAATAGAATGACTTGAGATGAGAAGTTTGTGAAGTAAACTGCCTACAAATCTTATATTTACTGACATTGTGCTCCTCTCCTAAGCAGTACAGGTATTCATCATGGGTATCTGGGAGAGAAACCTTTCTACTACAGGAGGAGCAGCATTTGAAGAAAGAAGAAGAGGCCATGTAGAAGGGGAAATGGAAGGAGAAAGGGGGGAAAAGGGAAGGAGAGAGCAGACAAGAGAAGGGGACAAGAAGTACAGAGAAAGTTTTTTTTTTCATCTAGTAGAAGCAGAAGAAGAAATATAAGCATGATGAGAGCAGGAGGGGAAAAAATTAGAAAAAATGTAAGCTACTCAACAGCCAGAAGTGACTCAAACAATGGATGAGACTAAGGTAGTTTGGCAGGCTAGATCCTGTGCAGTATGCAAGAGAGGGTTTCCCACCAATATACTCAGCCCCAGAACATTCTGGTGGAGGTCTCTGCACAGGTGCAAAACCCACTGTGTGAGGCACAGAGACCACAAAGAAGAACTATATTTGGGGTGGGCTGGAGTTATCCTTCAGTTAGGTAATTGATTACTGTATTGTATTCTGAGATCTAACAACATTTTGAAGTGCTGTAAAATTATATTTAAATGCAAATATTAACATACAGAATACTCAGTGCTGCTTTATGGAAGTATCACCACAAATAGGAGCAGAACCACTCTAGAACAGTGCCTCTGACTATTGACTTATAGAAACTGTCTGCAAAGTATATGACAGCAAGTAAAAATTAACCCCTACATACATGACAGCAGCACATGGGCAAAGAAGCAGCCTCCATCTTGGTTTCTTCAGCTATCTAATAGTGAAGCTCAGTCCTAAGAATCTTAGGGTCCAGGATTTTTGCATCATCCCATTCTTCCTGGGCAGATTGGATGTTAGCAGCCAGCCCCAGAATTTGCTTCAGCAAATGAGATATTAAGAAAGTAATATAATTAATAATATCAGAATTCAGCTCAACATTTCATTTCTCCAGGTAGGCAAAAAGGAAAAGTAGGAGTGATCTTTTAGAGAGAAGCAAAGAAAAGAAGGCATCAGGAAACAAACACGTGAAATAAATAGGAGAAAAAGCAAGTCTAGGTGAATGATAATACTGTGCACAGCAATTCCATCGCTTTTTCCTTAAGTGATTTTTGTATGTGTGTGGGAAACAAAAAGATGGAATAAACAGTAGGAAAATACAAGGAGGGTATAAATGAACGAAACTAATATCTGGACCCACTGTACAGTACTGTAAATGGCACATTAGCCTTGCTAGGAATGATTAAAAGCATGATAAAGCACACACACACACACACACACAAGTTGAACTCCCATTTTTTCTACCTTTCCTTGAAAGGTTAACTGCTCTTATAATAGAAGAGCAGTTAACTTTTTAAGGACAGATGGAACAAAGTACAGTACTAGTTTATTTTATACACATATCATTTCCATCATTCTTGGTTCAGAAGTCTGGTAAAATCTTATTCTAGAACAAATTCACTAAAAGCAATGAGATTAATTCATAACATGCAATTGAAAGATTGTAGCTTTTCTCCACCCATTCAGTACACACAAATAATTTTCTGTGTACTGATATGTCAAATCAATCTGCCATTCAACCAAATGCTAAAGTGAAACTTTCACTCTAAAAAGCACATTAAAGAAAAGTAACAATCAAGAAGTTGGACACTTTGAAATCCTGAGTTTAGACTCTATCTACAGTAGTAACTGAAGTATTTTCCAGCATATGAATAATCTTGAAGCAAAGTAATTACCATGGGGAACCACTGATAGCACTATATATCCACAAAAACAGGTCTCTGCACAACTGCAGCCTAAATATGTGCACATACTTTATCAGGTTTTCCAGTTGGGTTCAGTGAATCACACTTACTCAAATTTAACCCAGAGGAAAGTAAAGGACAACTGACTGGAGCGATTTTGCAACAGTTATCTGTACATCTGTGTGCACAGATATACAAGTTTAACTCATAAGTAAGTTTAACTCATAAGGACGAAAGGAATACTAATTAAACAAAAATCTGTACACATAACTGTTGAAGAGCAGCTATGGAAAATAAACATATCAGCAAGTCCACCTGCTACCTTCCTTGGTTTTAGTAAAGGATCTGATGATTAAATTAACTACTGTATGCTATTTCTGTTTGGAAGTATGCT
The DNA here is from genome assembly GCA_030412105.1 of Cyclura pinguis. NCBI lineage: Eukaryota > Metazoa > Chordata > Lepidosauria > Squamata > Iguanidae > Cyclura > Cyclura pinguis. The sequence continues at coordinate 346,628,620 of CM059599.1, forward strand.
GGGTGTAGCCCAGATGTAGGGACAATCTGAGTGACAGCATAGTGTCCAAAAACAATCAAACACCTTGCCATATCTTTTGCTTCAACTCTTTGAACACTTTAAAAATTGACTAGGTGCATAGGGAAAGATAGTTGTCCTCAACCTTCATTCTTCAGCTGTAAGGAGAAAGTACTGTTCTATAATTGTTGTCATCATGATCATCACCATTCCCACTTTTGTTCTTGAAAGAGATAAGGAGTTGGAGTAACAGCAGGTGTTCATGTACCTCCTATGAGTATTGGATTGGACCAGTGGGTGGGGAACCTCTAAAGAAGGGACTGTATTTGCTGGTTGAGTTCAGAAAGAGAAGAAGGTTGAGTTCAAAAGGAGATGGAGAGGTGGAACTGGAGAGGAGCTTCAGTTGTCAAGGCTAGAGAGTAGGATCTTTTCATCTTTAATAAGGTGTTGTATTTTCAGTTACCCACCAATGGCACTATCTTTCGGTGGTGGTGGGACTGCATGCTCCTGTGAGGCAAGAGGCTATGCTAACAGCAGCAGTATGGCCGGTAGGATCTCCCACAGCAGACAGACATTCGCTGAGCAGCCAGACTAAATGTGTCAAACAGCTACTGGGCAGCAGCAGTGTAGATCTCTCAAAGCAGACAGCACTAGCACCACAACTAATACTTGTTGGTACTGTGCAGAAGGAGGCATGGTAACCTCCTTTTAAAGATCTTTTACCACAAAAATTCTATGATGAGACAAATGAAACAAGGGCCAGTGTCAGAATATGAAACTCTCAGATTGGACAGCACTCAGGAAGCTACTGAGTAAAGCAGAGGACAAGTGCAAGCAGTGCAGTGGTTAATGACACCACTGAACTCAAGCTGAAAGGAGGATGTTCAAATGTTGGTATGCTCACAGATGAAACAAAAATCCAAAGCTGTACAACACATATTATAGGGACATGGAATGTGAGAAGTGTGGATCAGGGGAAGCTAGACATAGTAAAACAAGAAATGGAACATATAAACATAGCAATACTTGGAATAAACAATCTAAAATTAACAGGAATGGGAGATTTTGTGTCAGATAATTACACAGTGTTTTATTCAGGAAATGAAAATCTAAGAAGAAATGGGGTGGCATTAATAGTGAGGAGAGATGTAATAAAATCAGTCAAAAGATATAATGCAAAATCTGACTGAATAATAGCAATAAAACTTTGGAGAAAACCTATCAGTATAACTATGCTCCAACTGCAAGGGCAGAAGAAGGAGAAATTGACAGATTCTGTGCTGGAGTCCAGGAGGAAATTGATCACACAGAAAAATAGGACATCTTGTCAATCATTAGCAATTGGAATGTAAAAGTAGGGCACAGAGCAGAATCAAAGATTGCGGGAAAATTTGGTCTAGGATCAAGAAATGGAGCAGGAGAGTGACTGACTGAATTTTGTGAAGCCAACAGAATCTTGTGAGGCCAACAGTTTGGAGTGCAGACCCTTTGCAAAAGTGCTAAAACTGCAGATAACCCCCCATGCTCCCCCCATTCTCTTCCAGGTCTCCCCCCTTCTCTTGCATTTTGCCTTGACATACATTCTCTGCACTTGGGCAAGATGCAAGGGAATGGGAGGGGGAGCTCTAGAAGGGAGAAGGAAGGCTCACATGAGCTTTCCCCCTACAATTCCTTTGCATTTTGTCTCCGGCAAGACTACAATTTATCACCTTCTTTAACCTGTATGCTGAACATAGCATATGTAAAGTAGGATTAGACTTGGAGGAAGGAAGTGTGAAGGAACACCAACAATTTAAAATATGCAGATGATACCACGCTGTTGTTGTCATCATGTGCTTTCAAGTTGTTTCTGACTCCTGGTGACCCCAAGGCAAACCTATCATGGGGTTTTCTGGGGCTGAGAATGTGTGACATGCACAAGGTTACCCAGTGGGTTTCCATGGAAGAGCAGGGAACTAAACCCTAGTCTCCAGGATTGTAGTCCAATGCTCAAACCACTAACCACACTGGTTTCTAGTAGCATGGATGACACCATACTACTAGCATACAACTAGCAGAACCTAGCAAAGATTTGAAAAGATTACTGAAGAAAGTCAAGGAAGAAAGTGCAAAAGGAGGTTTACAGTTGAAGATTAAGAATGCAAAAATAATGAACATAGATGATTTATATGTAGAAGATGAAAACACTGAAATGGTTCAAGATTTTCCATGTCTTGGCTCAGACATTAATCAGAACGGAGACTGTAGTCAAGAAATCAGAAGAAGACTAGGGCCATTTCTGCACTAGACTGTTAATAGCTCTATGATTTCACTTTCAACATCCTATGGAATCCTGGGGTTTGCAGTTTCGGGAGGGGCTGGCTGGATTCCATAGGATGTTGAAAGTGGAATCATAGCGCTATTAACAGTCTAGTGTGGAAATGGCCTAGGACTTGGAAGGGCAGCTATGAAGGAGCTAGACAACATCCTCAAGTTTATATATTATTGAATACTGAAGTTAAAATAATACATGCCATTGTATTTCCAATTTGTATGTATGGTTGTGAAAGCTGGACAGTGAAGAAAGCTGACAGGAAGAAAATCAACTGAGATGTGGTGCTGGAGAAGAATTCTGTAGATATCGTGGACTGCTAAAAAGACAAATGGGTAGTAGAGCAAATCAAGCCTGACTCCTCCCTAGAAGCCAAGATGACTCAACTGAGACTGTCATACTTTGGATACATCATGAGAAGGCATGACTCTCTAGAAAAGACAATAATGCTTGGTAAGATAGAAGGCAGTAGGGAAAAAGGATGAGCATATTACAGATTGATAGACTCAATAAAGGAAGCCAGGGCCCTGAGTCTGCAACACCTGAGAAGGGTTGTTGATGATGGGGTGGTTTGGAAATCTCTCATTAATAGGGTAGTAGAGGTTGAAGCTGACTTGACAGCAGTTAAAAACAACAAATTTTCAGTTATGTATTTAGGCAGGAACAAAAAGGGTAAATTATTTGTTGTGCACTTTCTATATTGCCTTTACATCTATTTTGTACTTTTTTTATTTAGGGTATTAAGGCTGCATCCAACTGTTGCAACAAGTCCTGCCAGCAAGTCTTGTATTGGCACCTCATTGGATGCTTGGAGCTTTTGGGACAATGCATGCATGCCTAATTTAATCTATAATTTGTTTTATTGTTGTTAAAAATATATACTGCAACTTAAATTGTGATTGCATTTGCTATATTAAATTATAGTTGGCCCCACAGAACCCAGAGAAAGGGGTAGAAAAGGTGAACAAAGAAGGAGCAAACTAATTTCTGAGGGGATAACCTCTGATTTATGCATGACACTATCTAATATAGAAGCATTATTTACTTCACATCAACACCAATGCTCCAATCTGAGCAGATTTTGTCAAAGCTATGCCACACAGAACTCTAATATTTACATCTAAGTAAACTTGTTTAGGATCACAGGCTTAATTGCAATGCTAATATAAAATTCTATTCTTTAATTTAGTTTTAGTTACTATTTTTTAAATTTAGTTTTAGTTACTAGGTGTTGTTAAAATTGCAGGGTCTTTTATTCCTTTTTTAAGAATAGGAAAAAAGAGTGGAATTCCTTCCTGAGCTGTCTGATTCCATTAAATGGAATCTTGTCCATTTGGAACGATTTGCCTTTAAGAATTCCATGACAGAAATTCAACAAAAGATCTTCCTACCATTGAAGATTCATCTATTGAATTTCATGCCTGTTCATTCATTTGCTAAACACACAGGGACCCAGACAGAAGAGATGGCAACCACAGATACAAGTTGTATTAGAGATATGGTGCCCTAAGGAGTGGCTTAGTGGATGAATCCAGGTAGCTCCAATAAATGAACCAATCAGGCACATATTACATTGCACAAAATGTTTAATGCAGTGAGAAAGAAAATAAAGCAATGCCAAGGTAAAGCAGATATGGATACTGAGTTTGAATATGCATTAGAAGGGGGTGGTTCACTTATACAAAAGAGTTTTTCTCTAGCGATACCAGAATAATGGTCCTCTTAGTGCAGAACATTTAATTTATCATTTCTGCATTCAAATATTTTAAGAAACCTTGAATTGCTTCTTGAGAGCATTACAAAAATAACAAAGGAAAACAATAAAGAGCCAGTTGTTTCCTGGAAGTTTCCTGTCATACTGAAGAGACAAGCCACATTTCACTGAAAAGTTTTCTTAAAATCTGATGAGCAACTGGCTGCTGCAGAAATTCCAAGGAATGGTACAATTTTGAAAGGAATCAAGTATGAATCAGGTAGGAGTGTTCTTCCACATTAGCAAATACACAACTGGAAAACACTATGAGCCACAAAGACTAAGGTACTGAAATCTCTGTTCAGTACTGCTATGTTATAATACTTAATAGCCTCTTTGCCTTTCTATTGAACATGCTCAAGTAACATAAGGTTATTCTTTTTTTTATATACACCCATTCTTTTTCTTAAATTAAATAAAAACAAAACAAATGCTGAAAAATGTGGTTGTTATTGGGATAATCACATTAATCATGGGGTATGGGCATTGGTAGTTTCTCTTTTGTGCAACTCCCCCCTGCCCATCTAGCTAGGCTCTGTGAAATGATGGTAATGGGAAGTATTTCTACTCTGTTAGGAGCCAATACTGTTTATCTGAAATCGCTGCAAAAATATGCTGAAAGATGGAATCAGCATTCAGATAATAGCAGTTCCAATTATCTTCTTTGTCTATTCTTAGAGTAAGAGTCCGGCCTCTGAAAGAGTTATTAGGTGGATGAAAGTTAATAAAATGAAGTTGAACACAGGAAAGAAAAAGAAAATCTAAGGATCTGCCACCTATAAAATCTTGTGGTAGCAGGGATACCTGTTTTGTCCATGGCTGTATTCCTTTTGAAACAACAATTTAGCTATTAGGCCTGACCATGAATACATTTCTTTCTCTTGATTACCAGGAGGCAATAGATAGATAAACCAACAGACAGATCAAAAGACAGGCAGACAGGCAGTCTTTCTCTCAGTATAGACTCTAAGGCAAGTTACAAAAAAAGACTGAAGCGGAATATAGGTAAAATTGACCTTAATAGTAAATAAAATAAAATAAAATAAAATAAAATAAAATAAGCATCATATTAAAAATGACACTGAAAAAATATTTAAAACATAAGAGATAAAGAAAACATTAAAAAATATGGCATGTCTTCCATTAAAAAAAGTCTTTGGCAGCAGCCAATTAACAGTCAAAGCCTGGCTAAATATAAAGGTCATTGCCTGCCAAGAGAAGGAGAGAAGATGAGGGACAGTCTAGAGACTTTCTGCACTATGCTGTTATAGTGCTGTTATTCCACTTTCAACATCCTATGGAATCCTAGGATTGGCATTTAGGGAGGGGTATTTAGCATTCTCAGCCAGTGAGCTCTTTTGCCTCAGTAAACTACGAACCCCAGAATTCCACAGGATGTTGAAAGTGAAATAATGGCACTATAAGAGTATAGTGCAGAAATGGCCTTAGGCTTCTACAGGACGGGATTCCACTTCCTAAGAGCAGCCTCCAAGAAAGCTCTCTTTTATGTCCTCACCAAACATGTACTTTCTTTCTTTTCTTTTTGTTTCTTATTTCATCTGCAGGACAAATTACCCTATTTGCTGGCATATAAGACTCACTTTTTTCCTGAAAAATACTGTTTGAAAATGGAGTGTGTCTTATATGCCAGTGCATCTTATACACTGGCAAATATGCTGGTGCGTCTTATACACCAGCAAATACAGTATATGTACACAAGCCCTCTTACTACACAATTTCTGGTGCCATAATTCAAGGCCACTGCTTCATAAATCTGTGCATTGATTCAAATTATTATAAAATAAAAGCATGCTTCTCTTGAGCTTCTCCTCACAGTTTAACATTGGAAATGGAGAAAGTGAAAGTGTAAAAACATCAGAATGAAATATAAATGGTATTTCTAATTCAGATTGGGTTTCCAGTTTAAAGATACAATGGTTACATTCTGTCATGATCAGCTCAAAAAAAGAGCTTTGGTCTTTTATTCAAAATGAGCCACCCATGGAAGCATCTAATCTAATTCCAAGAACCACAGTGAAGCTCAAAACTGGTAAACTGAAAGCAAATGACTCAATGTATGACATTCTGCAAACATAATCATTTTCTGTATGGGCTGTGCCAGTACTCAATTCTCCAAATGTTGCTGGAGTTTTCTATTATGCTTTTCGAAGGACAGATTCTGTCTGCTTTCACTTGACTATCTCTTTATCAGCAAGGATTCAATATCTATGTATCTAGTGCTTCCAAACTAAGTTCTGTGAAACATACATTGGAAATACATTTGACTTTTAACTTGCTGTTGCTTTCTATTCAGGGTAACAAAATATGTAACAATTTTGACAGCAAAGTGAGCCTCTTAAGTGCTATTTCTGTATTACATTTGGCAAGGGAAATTTGGCCTGCATGCTGTGCTTATTGCCCAAACTCTTGAAAAATATGTCAAGCAGCCTGTCGAACATGAATTTAATTACTGAACAACTCTGTGCCTTTAATCTTCCCCCTTCCCTTCCCCTGCCTGAGCACAAATTTACATATTTTTATAACCCTTTCACTCAGACCTCATCTCCTGGTGGATCAGAGAGGTCATCCACCCAAACTGTATTTGTGCTTTTTAAATACTAAATCAGTTTATTAAAAATGACAATTAAACATATTTCATCCACAGGCGGTCAATTCAGTTTCTATCAAACTACCTTAGTTGGAGGTAGTGCCTGAAAGTTGGGCAGTTTGGAATCTGGAAACTATAATCCAAAAGAGTAAGTTTTACAAATTCTGAGGGGTGGGGTAGCCCCAATGATGTAGTATACCTCACCAGATAACTTCCTGGAGAACTTGCTTTATAAGAATGGCATACATAGTAGGCAGGATAGATAATGGGGATCAAGGCTAAGAGCCAGCACAAATTTCTCAAAAATAGGTAATGCCAAACTAATCTTATCTCTTTTTGATAGTGTCACAAGCTTAGTAGATTAGGGCTGGAGGGTGCTATGATACATAGTATGCCTTGATTTCAGTAAGGCTTTTATCAAGGTCCTCTATGATATTTTTGCAGGCAAGTTGGCAGTGATGTATTTAAGTCTTTTACTCCAAGTCTCAAGTCTTTACCTTCCATTCTCAAGTCAAGTCTCAAGTCCTTGCAAGATACTTTCAAGTCAAGTCTCAAGTCTGAGAGCCAACTTTATATCCCAACCTGTATGCCAGAATTTCTGGACAAAGTTGAATAAAGTCAGTTTTAACAATTTAAGCAGCGTCAGCGCTCTGCTTTTGTGATTTTGCCATCTGCAACTTTGGAAGTGGGGAATAGGATCCTTCTAAGTTCCCATTTACAAAACTGGAGGCTTTTTCAGAAGTGGGGAATAGGATCCTTCTTATTCCACATTACTAAAGCTTCAAGAGCTTTAGAAGGAAGGATCTTTCTTTCTCAAGCCCATTGCCTGGCACATTTTCTGTTCTCCTCTGAGATACGCCTCCTGCACTTTGGGCATGAGTCTTGCCTTCTGCTCTTAGGAAAAATTTTAGAAAACTCCTCCTGCTGAGCAGACCTCAAACCCGCCTCAAACCCATTTGTTGTTCCCTCTGAGAAATGTGTCCACACTTTGGGCTTGAGACAGATTGTCATGTGATCAGTAAGTTGTAAGGTTTCTGGATGAATCTGTTATGTTACTGAACCAAGTGCAGCAAGTCAGTCACTAAAAATATGCAAGTCTCAAGTCAAGTCGAGTCAGTGTGTAACATTCTCTCTGACTGGCCCCTCCCTAAAGTGCAAACCCCAAGATTCCATAGGATGTTGAAAGCGGAATAATAGCACTATAACAGGATAGTGCAGAAATGGCCTAAGTATTGAAGACTTCATGGCTTCATCATTCTATGATTCTATGGGTTGGACTTGTGGTCTCTTCCAGCTCTATGATTTCTATGATCACCCAAACTCTTGACAAGTATTAGAGAATTTACCAGGTCTATTCACTAGAACAAAATCCCATATCTCTTTGAAGTCAAGCTGCTGTGACTTCATACCATAAACAATGATCGCAGGATTTGTACTTGCATTTCAGGAAACCATTGCTTAAGAACATAAGATGATTCTGGGCATGCACAGACAAAAGGCCTATTATGGTATGGTGCTCTGTTTGCCACAGTGGCCAACCAGAAATACATGGCAACAGTTCCCTCCTACTGTGGTTCTCTAGCAACCAGTAGGGACAGGCATGAACCTGAAAGTAGTGCCTGGACACTACTTGTTATTAAAGTGATTTTGCTCATTTGCTATTGAAAAAAAAACATACATGCAGAATGTAGCCATTTTTTGCTATTGGAAAAAAACATGCAGAATATAGCCATTTTAGACTATATTTATATTTTGGCTCTCCCATTCTTTGTGATTCTGGTGAGCTTAAGAAATTGGCTAAATTTAAAACATGTTGGGCTTCGAATCTGCGTACTACTAAGCCGGCAATGCTATGCACCCATACGTAGAAGGAAACTACTGATTATAATGAATCTTGCTTCTGAGTAAACATGCACAATTAGTTTGACTATCAGTTAGTTTGACTATAGATTTCAGCATAAAGTGACTGAAGAGAAACAGCTTTTTATGTTGATCAACATTATGTGCATTGCGTGTCCAGACAGAGTCAGGAGATTCTTAAGTGTCCAGATTCCCAGGACAGAAGAGTGGGTTCCTGTATGTCCAAAATAACTATAATGGACTCAGTATTTCTGTAAGGGATTTCATGACTTGGGTAAACATTCTAAGTGCAGTTTTGTTGAATTTGTGGTGATAACAGCCAACACAGAGGCATTTTTTTTCATATGCAAAACTGCAGCTTACCATCACCACCCACTAAGGGTAGGCTACAATTTAGAAAAGAATTGGACTCAGGTCTGCTAAATCAAGCAATCCTTAACATCACTGCAGCCTTACCACCACCGTTTCCTTCCCTGCCAGTCACTTAGGACTAGAGTTATCTTGACCTTGTAAGGACCAGCTCCCAGAGATTCCTCATTAGGTCATTGGCCTTGTAAAGGCTGGACTCTCCCTTCCCCCACCTCTGTACACAACTGTTCCTCATTTACATAAATTATCTCTATTCAATTATCTGTCCAGATGTCCAAATTGTGCCACCAGTGATCTGTGAATGAATTAAAAATGGAATATAATTTAATAATAACTGATTAGAAGGAGATTAGTTGTTATATAAAAAGGAAAAACCAAGAGATAGCTAGTTGCCCTTAATCCGAGCCAATCCACAATAATTATAGAAAATACAGTCTCTCTCTCTCTCTCCCCCCTACCTTGATCTCTCTCTCTCTCCCTTGCCTTCCCTCCCCACTCCATTTTCCTTCTTCCTTACAGGTTTTCCTGATTTTGCTGTCTCCTTGTTTTGTTATTTTAGTTCCCCCAACAATGATGTTTTCTTTTTGCTATGCCAGGTTTGCACATCTCCCTGTTTTCTCTTTCTGCTAAAACATGTTTTTAATTATAAATGTAAAGACTCTGTGATCTCATGAAGCCCTTACTACAGACCTCTGAGCAGCATCCCAGTAATGAGAGCTCTCCTGGTTTTCTCCTCTCAAAAATTATTGCTACAATGATTCTCGTTGTAACATTCCCGCTGACATCTCTTAACATCTTACTACTAGTAGTATTAACATCTTACTACTAATTGCAGCCACAGAGTGACAAGCAACACAGAAAATGCACAACCTGGACATTGCCACTGATACTGGACAGATAAGACGGCTGGGCAACTGATGCTAGTAAACGGGTGCTAAAGACTAGGAAATGAGATAGTAGAGAGTCAGGTAGCAGGATTTTTTTTCAGATATGGTGGTTCAGAAGATACTTGTTGAAGGGTTGAATTTTGAAGAAGTCAGGGATGCATCTGACTAAGGAGAGAGGAAAAAGTATTCCAGGTGTGAAAAGTAGCAGGAGGCAAAGAAGAAGGCAGGAGATGTACTTGTGTGTGTTGTTGCTGTGTGATTTCAAGTTGTTTCTGACTTATGGCAATATTAAGGCGAACCTATTGTGGGGTTTTCTTGGCATGATTTGTTCAGAGGGGGGTTGCCATTGCCATCTTCTGAGGCTGAGAGAATGTGACTTGCCCAAGGACAGCCTCCGCTGTGGCTGAGCAGAGATTCAAACTATGGTTTCTCAGAGCCCTACTCTAACATTCAAACTAGTACACCACACTGTCTCTCATGTGTACACATTAAAATAGTGATACTATTAAAGCGAAGGCAAGAAAAAGGAAACAGAAATGGGGAACTTTAAATGGACTAGAATCTTAAAATTGATATAGAGTAGCAGAGTGTATAAAGAGGTGATGTGATCATAAAAGTGACAAGAAAGAAAGACGATTTTAGCAGAGCCATTGTGAACCGAATGAAAGGGGAGATATGACAGGAGGGAAGGCTAGCACAGAAGTGACAATCATCTAGACCAAAGATAGCACTGTTGATAAACATTTTAACAATAGCTATTGCTGAAGAAGGGCAGATCTTGGATGGCAGGAAAATGAGGAAGCTGAAGGATTTGGTAGCTACCTGGATATAGGAGGAGAAAGAAAGCAAGAGATTAAATATGATTTAAGCATTGTGAGTTTATAGCATGAAGGAGATAACAGGAACTTAGACAAGGGTTTGGGTAAAAATATTTGGAACTTTGTCTTCACCACACACTCAGTGGCACCGTATGCCAGACTCCAAGAGTTGATGTCAACAAGACAGTGACAATGACTGAACAGAAACCATTAATACATTAATAATAATGAGAAAATAAATGAGATGCCAGGTAAAAAAGGAAGGAGAGAACTAGAGACAGAACCCTGTGAGATTCCAACAGAGTTAGGGGTTCCACAGGACCAGACAAAGAATTAGAATTGGTTCAGGAATCTGGCTCCCTGTCCATCTCTTCTGCATGTCATTGGAAGATAAAATTCTAATTCCACAGCCATTCACAGCTTACAATCAAGGCATGTCAGCACCCTGCAAGGCACCCTGGAAACCAAGATGACTAAACTGAGACTTTGGACATATCATGAGAAGAGATTACTCACTAGAAAAGACAATAATACTTGGCAAGGTGGAAGGCAGTAGGAAAAGAGGAAGACTGCGCTGCAGATGGATAGACTCAGTCAAGTAAGCCACAGCCCTGAGTATGCTAGACCTGAGCGGGTCTGTTGATGACATTCATCGGGTCACTGTAAGTGGGTGGTTCTTAATCTGGGATCTGTGAAGCCCTGCTGCTGGACAGCACTTGGATATAGGAGGAGATAGAAAGCAAGAAATTAAATACTAGCAGCAGTGACAGCAACAGGGATGGGATAGCAGGGGTGTGTGCAGGTGTCAAAAATGCTCCTTCATTTGCAAATGAGGGAACAGTTTGGGCATGCACACATGCCTGTTGCCATGTTCCTTTCATCAGGGATGCAGCAGCCGAGAGTGTGGGTGCTGAGGGGCACGGTGGCAGGCACGTGCACACGCCCAAACTGCTCTCTCATTTGCAAATGAGGGAACAGTTTCAGTGCTCGCACTTCTCTCCCTGTTGCTACATCCCTGACGAAAGGGACATGGTAGCAGGTGTGTGTGCATGCACCCAAACTATGACTCCGGAGACTGGGGTTTGAATTCCCACTTGGTCACGGAAACCCACTGGGTGACCTCAGGCAAGTTCCATTCTCTCATTTTCAGAGAAAGACAAAGGCAACAAATCTTGCAAAAAAACAAACAAACACACAACCACAATAGGTTTGCCTTACGGTCACCATAAGTCAGCTTTCAAAGAGGAGAGACACGACGGGTAGGAAGAACTCCTCACGTCAGCGGCACTTGGTTGTTGTGTGCCTTCACATCACTTCTGACTTATGACAACCCTAAGGTAAACCTATCACAAGTTTCTTTTTTGGGCAAGATTTGTTCAGATGGGGTTTGCCTTTGCCTTCCTCTGAGGCTTGGAGAATGTGACTTGCCCAAGGTCACTTAATGTCTGAGCATGGATTTGAATCCTAGTCTCCAGAAGCCTTTAATAAATAAATAAATAAATAAATAAATAAATAAATAAATAAATATTTGAATATTTAAAACTAAATGTAAGTATTGAAATCTTGAATTAAGTCTTGGGGCTCCCTGGCAACACATTATATTTACAGGGCATCCTCGGTAAAGCAAAGGATAAGAACCATTGCCATAAGTTAAAGTTGACTTGATGGCAGTTAACAACAAGGGGGAGCAGAGCTTCTATATCCAGTCACTCATCACTTGGTTCCATTGCTCTGCCCTCAACTTTAGGCCACAAGGGGCACAGGAATGGGGAATTTTGCACAAAAAAGTACATAGAAGCAAACAGCCAAGGAAACAAACAAAGTAGGAAGGATGTATTTATTATTTATGATAGTATTTTTTTATCTTTTTAATTTTTTTTTATTATTATAAAGAAAAGGGAACAATACATAACAGAATAAAACAAAAACACCATGTGAACAACATAAATGTGAAAAAGAGAAAAATTACAACACAAACAGCTTACATTACTATTTCTCTCCAGATCCTTTATCCTCATATACTTATTCAACATATTAGATATCATATTGATTACATATTTTTATTTCATGTATCTAAATCTCATTCTCCTTGTATTCATTATTGCTATAGTAATTTCATTCTTAAATCTATTCTTTTCAACTATATTTAACCTATTGCTAATACTATATATGATCCTGTTATTAACCATAAACCCTAACCCTAAATGTGAACCCATTCCCTGAGCCAATTATATTTCAGCTTACTCTGCTTTCCAAAATTGTAATTCTTCTTGTGGAGGTGTGACACTTCCCTCTTTTGATAAAGCCTTTTCCACAAATATTTTCCATATTGCTTCAAAGTCATTCCTTTTCATTATTCCTTTTTAAATCTTGATTCAACATGTTAACTTATCATTGATTGCAATTTTCCACACTTCTTTATACCAAGCCTTTATTTGAAAATCTTCTTGAGTTTTCCATTTTCTCGATATAATTAGCCTTGCTGCAGTTAATAAATTTGTAATTAACTCCTTCATTGTCTGGGTACAATTAACCTTATCAAATATAGATATTAATGCTATACTCGGACATATTTGTAAATCAATTCCTGTTATCTCTTTAAACACCATTTGCCAAAATTTCTGTATACCTTCACAATTCCACCACATATGGATATATGTGCCAATCTCTTGCCAACTCCTCCAACATAACCTTGAATTATTCTTGTCTATGTGGTTTAAGCTTACTGGTATTAGGTACCATCTCCAAACCAATTTATAATAATTCTCTTTTATCCTTACAGATAAATTTTTTAAAGGATGCTGATTCCAAATTTCCCCCCAGTCTTGAGTATCTATTTTTTGTACTAATTCTTTGTCCCATATTTTTCTAAGATATTCATCTTCATCTTTTGACAATATTTTATATATTTGTCTTGTGGTACCCTTCAATATTTCATTTTCTTCCATATCATCTCTTTGCTTAATCATTTGTTCAAGTCTAGTGTATTCTCTAAAATCTTTATTATTACTTTTCCAATTCTTTGTCCACTGCTCCAGCTGAATATAATTAAGCCATGACATCTTAGTACTCTGCAATCTCTCCTTTATTCTATCTTTATTCGTCATTATATTCATCTATTCTTTTAACTTATATATTCCCTGCTTTTTTAATTCCTTTTCTAATTCATCCCTCAAATTTATTGGACATTTTTCCATCATCACTACTGGAGTTAATGGTGAGATAGCCGGCATTAGTTTTTCCTTGTTTCTCCTCCAAATTTCTAATATATTCTTTATGATTTATGATAGTATTGATAAGCTCCCTTATATCATGGGATCTCAGGGCAGTGTGAAAGTAGAATCAATTTGAGAATTTAAAACAATTAAAAATATAAAGCAATAAAGATAAGCAGGCTAAAACCATATTAAACAATTTAACAAGTTAGACCAGTTTAAAAAGCTAAAGCAATTTAAAATGATATATGTGTACTTTTCAGAAGAAACCATTTAGGCCCTCTGACAAGCCCTGTTTTAGCTTGGCACTGAAATGAAGCCGATGTCAGTGCCAGTTAGGCCTCTAAGGTTAGGACGCTCCACGAAAGAAGGACAACAACAGAGAAGTCGCTCTCGCACAGTCTTGCACAATATAATGCCTCCTCTGGTGGGAAAGGATCCTTCCAGCTGCCCTCATTCAGACATATATAGGAAGAGGCACTCCTTCAAAGTAGCGTCGTCCCAAAGCTTTAAGGCTTTGAATGTTATCGCTAGCACCTTGAATTCAGACCAGAAACATATTGCTAATGCTTGTGTTCTCTGAATCCCTATAATTACTCTGTCTCAGGCCTGCATATATAAATATCCACTAGAAACTATGGCCGTTTCTGCACTAGACTGTTATAATGCTATTATTCTACTTTCAATATCCCATGGAATCCTGGGGTTTGCAGTTTAGGGAGCATTAAAGGCTCCTCCCTCAACTGCAAACCCCAGGATTCCATAGGATGTTGAAAGCGGAATAAAAGCCCTACAACAGTCTAGTACGGAAACGGCCTTAATGTTCCTTCTCCAACTAACGCCAAGACAAAGCATAGTTAAGCATGGGAATGGACAGATTGGTCAAAGATTGGGAAATACATAGCTGTCACTTACTATGGAATCACAATTCTGTCTTCTGATGTCATGCAGAAGAGAAAGAGAGAGCAAAAACAATTAGGATTTCTATCAGCTCCATGTCTTCCAAGTTGGGGAAGCTATAGTAACCCTAAGGGCTCTGGCTTCCTCTGGAATTCCAGGTCCCCTTGTTGAAATTTTAGCTGGTTAAGTCTCCAGCCCTTCTGTTTTTCAAGTCAGGAGAGAAATCATGCAACCAATATTCTACCCCGTTAATCAATAAGACTTCTGTTACTCCTGCTTCCTGCTGCTCTGGCCAATGAGTGCAAAGGTCCTGGGATGACTGGGAAACATTCTGTGTGTTTGTGCCTTTAAGTCACCTGTTGACTTATGGTGACCACATGAATTTCATAGGGTTTACTTAGGTGAAGAATACTCAGTGGTGGTTTTGCCAGTTGCTTCCTCTGAAATATAGCCTCGAGCACTTAGTGTTCATTGGTTGTCTCCCATCCAAGTACTAAGCAGGCCTGATTCTGCTTAGTTTCTAAGATCAAACAGGATCTGGTGCCTTTAGGGTATTTACAGTATTGACCTATTTTTAAATCTAATGTAATATAATTTAATTATATTCATACTTCATATATTCAAATAGTTCACAAATTAAATTCTTTGCATTCAGTTTCTAGGTGTCTGGCATTGATTCTGTCCCCTAACCTGAGGTCCCTGTCATTCCAAATATTGTGGCAATAGGTATGATGCTTCAGCATAAGTCCTACACCTCAAGATGGGTGTGCATATTTGCAGAGCACTGACATGTCTAGCTGCTGAGTAAATAAAGTACTACCTAAACTATTCCCCTTTCATATACATATTGCAGCAGTCTCCCAAACTGAATATGAAGAGTGAGAATGCAGTTTGCAGTAATAGATGTCCCTGTTATGACAAAACCCAAAACTGCAATAGGCTCTAACAATGGTGAAGGCCATGGGGAATGCAACTACCATTTAACACAGCACTGTATTTTTGCCACAGCTAATTAGGCACTTGCTTTCTTTGCAAGAAGGAAAACAGGACACGTAGAACATTGCATTTATTGGAAAAAGAGTTCAAATGCCAGTGTCAGCTTCAGATGAGTGAAATTGCCATGAGATTACCTCACCATGGTTGCTTCCCAGCAACCGGGTACCACTTCTGAAGCTGGAATTTTGATGCAGCCATTGTGAGCTATTTATAAACTTACGACAGGCAATGCAAGGTGATCACTCCATTATGAGTTTTAAAGAGTTTCAAATCGGGCTCATGAAATAATCACGCTAATGATAAAAGCAGGGTAATATGGAACATAGTTTCATCATGTACTATATGAGAGCTAGTATAATGTAGTGGTTTGAGTGTTGCACTACAAACCTGGAAATCAGGGTTCAGTTCCCCACTCAGTCATGGAAACCCACTGGGTAACTTTTGCCATGTCACATACTCTCAGCCTCCAGAAAACCTCGATAGGATCGCCTTAGGGTTGCCATAACTTGGAAATGACGTGAAGGCACACAACGACAACAGGTACTATATAGAAGACACATGTTGTTGCATTCTCTGTAGATATAGTTCTGTTTTTGTAGGAAATTTTTAACCTAGGGATGAAAGAGTTCAAATCCCAGCTCAGAGTGATTTTATTCAAAACCACCCTGCAGATCATTGGCAATGGACCATGCTAATGGCAGCACTGTGGAACAAAAGGTAGACGCAGAGAACTATTACTGCCAGTTTCAGGAGGAGCAGACAGGTGTACATCAGCCAAGAACGTACATCTGTGTGGACAAAGTCACCAGCAATAAACTCTTCTTCTGTGATCTTGAACTGCATGCAAGTGTTGCACACCGAACAAAAAGGGTCAGTCATTTCTGTAGAGGAACCTATAGGTATGTAAAACACCAACAGGCTTCTGGCCTAAATTTTAGATGCAGATCTGGCTATAATATCAAATGAATGCAAATGATAAAGAGTGTGACATGTTAACTGTGCCAGTGACAGCTCAAATCATCCAACGCCATGCTGTCTTTGTTTGCCACCTGAGGCAGCCTCATCACCCTATTTAATGGTAGAATCACCCTGCAGCAAATTAATAGTTGGTTACTATCCAGCTAAAATCAAAGTCTGACAGTCAGAAAAGAACAGTGCAACTCTGTCACTAGTTATGTGATGCTTGTTCCTGAATCAGTGGGAAAAAGTATGGACAGCAGTATGATGGCTGGAGTTCCTGTGCAGAGTATATGCAACACCTTACAATAGATGCATAGATGGACTTTTCTGGCTAGGAGATTTGCCTAGATGCTATATCTAGACATTTACATGTTTATTTTTCTGCTGTTTCCACACACTACAAAGCCCTGGAATATTTAAAAGAAAGCTAGATATTTTAGAAACAAATACATTATGGTTCTGTGCATTACTACTTTAGGCAATGTTGAAAGATTATCTGATAAGAGGCTAAAATGTGCTTGCCACGAAAGGCTCCATATTAGAATTTTCAGAGATGCCCTTCTTGGTAAACAAACACATCAAGGTAGTATCGATGTGTGTCAGGCCAAGTTTCATCTGACTAGCGTCTTCAGTCATTTCCAGATGGGACACTGGGACTCCTTAAGAGGTGGCAAGGTTTTGTGGGTGTTTAAATTCCCCAGAGCAAGGAGGAGTGAGAGCAATTCGGCACTAAAAAGTGTAGAAGATTACAGATTAAAGACTTGGAATTAACCCATTGACTATTAGATCTCAAAACGATTTGCCTCCTTCACCTGCTCATTTTCTGAAGGGCACCAGGCCTTTCAGAGAGAGGTGAGACACAGGGACTTTCCACATTACACTGTTATAGTGCTATTATTCCACTTTCAACATCCTGTGGAATTCCAGGGTTTGTAGTTTACTGAGAGTTCTAAAGGCCCCTCCCTAAACTGCAAACCCCAGGATTCCCTAGGATGTTGAAAGTGGAATAATAGCACTATAGCAGTATAGTGCAGAAAGGCCCACAGACAGCGAGAAGCTTTGAAATATGGACATTTGGATTTGAAGAGTGGCTGGCAGGCTGTGCCTATTTGCGCGCTGGTACTTTATGCAGGGGTGCAGTGGGGTTCCCATCATGAAATGCCACAGAGAGCAACAGTTTGGCTATACAGTCAGCCCTTCACATTTGCGGGTTTCACTTTTGCGGATTTGATTATTCAGGGATTATTCGCTATCACCTCTTCTGTCTCCCTGTGCCATTTTTAATAGGGACTGCAAGCCTCATGAGACTGAGAAACTGCAAAGGAGGCTAGTAAGCCCCTATTAAAATGGATGTGGAGAAGCAGCGGAGGCAGCAGTAAGCCCCACCAGCCAGCTCCTTCTGCCTTGTGAAGGAACCCTGATGTCTCAGAGGAATCCATGGTGGATTGAATATGGTGATCATACTTCTTTGTGTGTCAAATATGGTTTGGGAGGGCCTAGAGTTATTTGCCCTTTTCCCACTTTCAGGGGGTCCTGTGCCCCTAACCCTAGCCAATGTGGAGGGATGACTGTAATTAGCAGCATTAGAAGAAAGAAAGTTCCCCACTCTGATCTCCACTCTTGACGCCACCAGGTCCCCAGCCCTTCTCCTTCCCTTTGCGCACAGCTCCATGATAAGCCCAGCAGCAGCCGCCGCCGCCGCCGCGGGCTCTTTGGCCGGCCGGCCTCTCTCGCTCCCTCCCTCCCTCCCGCTCTCCCCTCCAGCAAGATAGGAGGCCCCTATTTGTATTTTCCATCAAATTATTAATTGTTGCCTCGCATTCGCCGTTAATGCTGCTAATCCCAGGGGGCTCCGTGTTTGGCGGCTAACCTGTTGCCAGGCCCTGCCGTTGGGCTCGGACCGGGTGGAGCGGAGCCCAGCGAGGAGACCCGACCGGTGTCGCCGCTGTAATTATTCCCCAGACAAATCTCTGCAAACGGAGAGGACCAGGGAAGTCGCGGCCCATATTGCACGGCCTGCCGCCCCCACCCGCAAGGATAATTTGAGACTCAAATCCCAGCAAAGACCTGCTACAAATTGCTGCAAATTAAGCTGATTTTGCCCCGAATGAGGGATTTTCTGCTGCAGATCAACCCTTCCCGGGAGCTGATGAGGTGGGGATTAGCGAAGGGACTGAAATCAAAGGGGCGGGATGAGGCGGGTGGCCCGGGAGGGGGGACCAGAGGGAGCCGGAGAAGGAAGGAGGGAGGGGAACGCGGGGGGGCGGGGTGAGGGTTGGCCTAGCAGTGAAAGTCCCGGAGCATTAGCACTTTATTGATTTCTACTTTACTGACATTTTATTCTATTACCAAGTTTCCGATTAGCCTTAAAAAAAAAAATCCGAGGGAGGCAGAGAAGGCATGTTGGGCTTTGACCTCAGGGCACTTGCTTTTATCTCTTCCTGGTTTTAGGAGAGGGAATCTCTTTCAAATTGCCAGATTGTGCGATTTTAACGCGATTCTGTTAGGAACATATTAGATGTTCCATGTGTCAGACGCACTTCGGATCTGTTGTCGCTTCACCTTTATTGTTTTTGACTTATTTTTTTGGCTTCCGAGTGCCGCGTAGCGAAAGAACAGGCGCGATCTTTACCCGGACAGAATGCTCGGAAGATAATCTCTGTTACTGGGAAGGAGCCTCCAGACACGAAGGGGACGTGCGCCAGTCCGCTCCTCCTCCTGCCTGTTGATTTTTCTCTCCAAATGCACTGTCCTCCCTTCCACTCACATTCATGCAGGTACATTATCTTTTCAGCAAAACATGAGTACCCTTTCCCAAAGTACCATATACATCCATGCAGTCCTTAGACAGGGATGGGAACTGTCTTTGGTTCTAGACTGGGACAGAAAATCGTGGTCTCATTCCCCCCGCCCCCAAAAATGGAATTGGCATCATGAATGCATATACTTACCCGACTCTTATTTGTGTTCACAGATTTTTATTGTGCTACGAAATGCAAAACTCGCTTGGTCCCAGATGATAGTGGGGTGAAATAAATATATAGTACAAGCAGCAATATCTTTACCATCCCAGTTCCCAACTGCAGAACTGTGTTAGTCTGAACAGAAATTTTCTGAAACCTTGGAGACTAAGAAATTAATTAAAGCACTAATGGTTGTGGACTACACATAATAATTTGCTTGGGTGCTCTGTTTTGCTATGCCAGTATTACCTCTACCTTCCATTTTTATTAGAAACGATTGTCTGCTTCCAGCGGACAAGCTAATTGCCATGTTGCTTTTCCTAGTTTTAGTTTCATGACACATCTATCAAGAGCAAAACAAAATCATAACAGAAGTCCCTCTCTCCTGCGTTGGATGTTACTTCCTGTGTTAGAAAAACCTGAGTGGGCAATCTGAGACGCTATTCACTTGTGCCTTGTCTCCATTTCCACTGTTTCTTTTTGCTTTCTAGCAGGTCCTCATTTCCATCTGTTTTAAGAGGGATGCATGTTACAGGTATCTGCAATTGCACCATTAAAGATTTTATGCTGTGCATGTTAAAATTAAAAAGATATATGTGCACATAGTCACTACAAATGTAATCAACTTGATTTAATACTAATAGGAACTAGCAAATGGAATTTATGACTTAAAAATAAGTGATTTTTTTTTAAAAAATCATAAATACAAGTACTCTGTACAAAACAGGGGGAAAATCTCAATCTGAAGAGTTTATTAGAGTCTAATCCCTCACCAACAAACGAAACTGGGGCTGCCCACCCAATAATCCTGACTGCCATTAAAATATTAAAGATAAATCTAATCGTCTCTTTATCCAAAATAAGCGACTTTTATGTTGAGGGAAAATGTCTAACCCTTGGGGAAGAGAATTACTTCTAATGTATCAAATGGAATTCAGTCATGAGGGTGAAACTGGGTTTAAAATCAAATGAGATCATAATAGAGATAAAGCATAGAATGACAAATTAAAAGCACTCATTTACACAAATTAAACCCCCCCAAAGAAGCTGCAGTATTGCAAATGGGACTCCAGTGGACATTCTTATTCCCTCCTTGTCCAAAGTTGATAGATCCAGACTGAGATGTTGACTATAATGTATATTGTTCCAGACTCAATGATCATTCTCAAATCTGCTCTGACCTGTGTGTGTATGTGTGTGTGTGTTACTTCTCTCACCTTTGTCATTTTCTTGTTGTGAGTCTCCGTCACTCAGAAGACTGTGATCCAGGGAAATCCGGTGAAATGAATATGTATGAGTTTTGATCAGATCTTGGAAAAGCAGCTTTTGGGGAATATAGCTGAGTGAATATTCCAGCCTGCATACCCAGTGAGCATGGGGGAAGAGTGAGTGAGCCTGGGATTTCCTGCATGCAAGCCATGTGCTAAGCTGTGGTCCTTGTCCATCCATCTCAGTTTCTCATCTGCAAAGTAGGATTGTTAATGACCGGCATGACTGAGTTTCCAATTTGCCATCTCTTCAGTGTTAGTATTTTTGTCTTGAAAGGTGAAGCCTTTAAACCATTGAGAGTACAGTACTTTGTTCTTCTATTAGTATTCCTTGCAATTGAAGAAATTGTTCTTTGTTGTGACGCCTTTTTTTAAATATAATGGAGATGGGGGACAGAGAACTGAATATGGCATAAATCCTGATCTCTTGTTCATAGGAAATTCTTCTCACATCAGTCCAGTTTGTGAGACCTCACCAGTCCCCACCCTACCCAGATGTTTCAAATTTAAACATTATTATAAAACCATGAGGACTAGAAGCATTTTCATTACTACAATACTTTTTTATTTTTAAGAAACATAGAATAAGGATGCATACATAAAGCAGATGTTTTAAAGAAGGAAATATATTGCATATGCCTGAATAACAAAAAGATGATGTGCCAATGGCAATTGTTTAAAATATATATATTGGTAATTAATATATATCCTTTGTTTATAATTCTAGTCAATTTCTACAATATCTAGGATTTTTCCTACATTATTTCTAAATCAGATCCCTCTTCCCACAATTATTATGAGGAAATCTGAGATCATTGCAATGCCAAATTCCTTGCCAGTTAGCAAAAATATATTGCACAGAATTCAAAGTATGTGGAATACACATAGCCCTGATGTTTTTTTTCCCCTAACAGTGTCTGATCTGCATATGCTCCTTCCATATGGTGGGTTGGTTCAAAAGCACAAATCTCATCATTAAGAATGATGGGATCAAAGGCACTAGCTAGTGTAATATATACCAGAAGAAAGGGGTTTGTGAAGATAGGACAGAATCTTTTTGTGCTATTGGAGTATCAAGCATGAATGTCCTCCAGAAGCTGTGCATTATATAGGTAAGGAAGGTATCTTTGTGCCCAAATGCATTACATTTTATCACGCCAATCCACAGTTTGGGAGTAAATTAAAAGACACTGTTAGGCATCAATCTCTTGCTCTCCATTAAAGACAAGATGTTCAGTAAAAGAGACAAAATGTTCAGTAAAACGAAAGGAACTATCTTTACAAAGCTTTGTCTTTAACCCAATTTCAGACAACCTGAACTATGATGGTATTGTTCACAAACTTGTAGATCTTCACAGGGAAGCAAGTAGAAAATGTTTCATAACATGGGATATTGTAGATATTAACTACTTCAAAGTAGTCTAAAGCTGTGATCTTCAGCATGTTATTTTGGACATAAATACTTCTGAATGTCAATGGGAACTCAATGCAAGTTCTGTAATCCCAGAATGAGATCATGTTTTCAGAATGCTAGAATTTGCCCATGGATATTAACAGGATGCTGGTAAAATCACATAGCAGTTTCTTCTTGGATGTGCAGTTAGTGATAGTAACTCTGTGATAAGTTCACAGGAACATGCAAAATCTGTGTGAACAAGCCATACAGAGGCAAATCAAAATATTTTATTAACAAGTAAACAGAAACACTTATTTGTAGGAATGATCTATATATCTTTCATTTCTGATTAATGACTTCTAATAGAAGGATCTCTTATTAAATTCAATACACATATACCCAACACAGAAAATAGGTCAGGTGTGATGGATATATATATATGTTCATTTGTCACCAGTTCTTACTGTAGCATGACTAATGAGGAGACACCATCTTCCTGCTCTCTTGCCCAGGTTAATTGGGAAGCTCTGTTTAAAAAGATGTTTCTAAAAGTGTCTAGTTCAGTAAAGAGTTTGCTTGTTTTGCCAGAAAAATACTTATGTAGTACATTTTAAAAGACTTCCTCTTCTGCTGCAACACCATTCCACTTAATTAATAGGATGTTGTTGTTTAAAAAAAATGGCTGCTCCTCTTCCTTTTAAAGTTCAGGAGCAAGATCCTATCTCCCCCAAATTAAAAGCTTCTCGAATTAAGAGATTCCCCAAATTAAATTTTTGTTTGCTTTTCCATTTAAAGAGACTCTGTCCTTTAAAAAAAAATCCTCAGTTTTAAAATAATAGTATTAATCCAGCTGGTTGTTTTATGACACTTTTATAATTTTGTGGCTCCTTTTTGTAATTTTGTTCTCTTTTGTTCTTTTTGTAAACCCCGCCCCCAGAAAGATGAATTAAAAGCAGAATAAAAAAAATCCTTATAATAAATAATAAGTTGTAATGTGCCTCTGTAGTTATATTTCCACAGTGATCACACTTTCATTATGAACATAATAACAGCACACATATAACATTAAGAGGGGAGTAGGTTCTCTGGTGCTGAAAAAGTTGTTGACTTGGATCCAAAGAGATGCTTAGGCAAAGAGAATCTACTAGCCCAGCAAAATGATTTTATTTTGAGCAGTAACTCAGCCATATCACAAACTAATAATAAAAGATCCCCTGGGTTTTAAAATATCCCCACTGTAGCTTTTGTAGGGAAAGGTAGTTGTATCTGAGATGAACAACTCTAAAATCCCTTTGGATTCATACAATTGGTTTCACAGTTCTTTGAATCCTGGCCATGCTCAATATAAGCTTTAAAATAAACAAAGATCAGAAAAGTTACAAATCATCAATTATCTTCTGATTCTTAAATACTTTATAATTATTGTTACTAACTGGATGATAAGTCACTGTTATTCCCACTGTACAGTAAGAGTCTAGAGCAAAGAAGTTTTTATTTGAGTGACATGAAGAGTGATATTTAACTTTTTGTGCTACCTGAGTACATGCATGAATTATAGTAATTCAGTTCTGAATGTGCAAGGAGTCCAGTGTTTGGACTAGAATATACAGGATATTTGATTCATACATTTAATGTCATTTTTTAATCACCCATGAATATATGTCCAGCCTCAACTGGGTTTCTGTTCATTGTTACTGATTCATATTTTGGAACAAGGTTATTTTTATTTTTTCCTCTTCTTTGTGTACCTAAATACTCCTGTCGTAAATTGAGCAGAAAAATGACAGGGAAAGAATGGGAATGTTCTGCTGGAAAGATACATGTGGATTCACCTTTGGTGTTGTCAAGGATTTGTGAGAGATAAGTAAAGAAGTTGTTAAAATGTACACATTTATTTGGGAGAAAAATATAAAAACAAAGCCTTTGTTCATTAGTGTTTACCCTCAGGAAACGATGGGTGTTTTCAACCCCATTTCACATCTGAGAATAATAAGTGTTCATTCTACAGTTGATTTTGGTTTTGGTTGGTTTTATAATACTCCTAACAGTTAGAGGGCATTTTTTCCCGAAGGTATTTTGCACTGTGTCATACATAAAGGCTTCCTTTTATCTGGTTTTACTTTCAATTAATGCTGCAATGTATAACATCTCAAAAGAGGTTTAAACTAGTCATCCTGACTGCCAATGGAAATCTGATCAGAAATTATACCTTTATATTTTCCCCAGCAGAATGTGTCTTTTTTGGGGGGGGTATGTATGTGTCCTCAATTTGCCTGCTGACTTATGGTGACCCTATGAATTTCATAGGGTTTTTATAGGAAAGGAATATTTTGCCAGTTCCTTCCTCTGAATTATAGCCTAGAGCAGCTGGTATTAATTGGTGGTCTCCCATCCAGGTACTAACTTGGGTTGATCCTGCTTAGCTTCCCAGAGCAGACAAGATCTGGTGCCTTTAATATAAGATCCTTAAAAATAATCACAGTCCTACATATATGATATAAATCCATCATCCTTTCTAGTGAGAACAGATACTTTAAATTGACCTCTGTAATTACTGTACAGAGATGTTTTCAAGATGACAGCCCAGAAGCTACCATGAGTTCTAACTGTGCTGCTTACCTTCCTATGGATAGCAGGAGGTGAATGTGAAAAAATATTCAGCAGACTGCAATGCTTGCCATTTTATTAGTGGCTAAAGTCAATGGACAAACCGCGTTGTTGTTCCTAACTAGAGTAGATCCATGGAATGTAAACTCCATTGATTCAATGGAGTTGCTGGTGCAAATGATTCATCTGGGTCTTACTTACCTTTTGAGATAGTCTCTGCATGAAATATTATGGCAGCTGTTCTCTATGTAATCTAAGTGATACCAATAACTTTCCTATAAGGATCAAAGATCTTTTCTACAGTTGTCCTGTACCTTTGAAATGCTCTCCTTTATGACGTAAAATAAGTTTTCCCTGTCATGTTTTGTAAAGCCTACATGTTTCTGAAATTTATGGCTACCAATCCTGTAGTCTGTTATGCTTAATACTTTAACTACTTATTCAATTTTCAGAAAGTACTTGCTCCACTATAATCTAGCTACAGTGATTGGTGCAGACGCAAACCACACAGGCTCAGGCCACAGAGGAGAATATTAGCTAAAGGCTGTTAACTGGTGGCCTTTTGGGAGATATGTTAAATAGGTGATGTGTATTCTTAACCACTTGACAGTGTGGATTCAAAGAAGTTTTCACAAGTATTAACATATTAAAGGACTCACATAGCTCCCTTCCTTAAGCTAGTTTACAGAAATGTTAGATTTGTCTTTTAAACATTAAAGATGACATCCTCACTGAAGCCCAAAGTTCTCTAGTGTCCCAGATTTACTTGTGTCAACAGAGGTGATCCTGTAAATTGTGCCGCATCAGATCCTTCCCTTTTCCCTCCTTTTTTCACAGTTTTTATTTCAGCCAGTATGGTATAGTGATGTGACCATTGGACTGGGACTCCAGAGACCAGGGTGCAAATCCCCACTTGGCCATGAAAACCCACTGGGTGACTGTGGGAACATCACACATTTTCAGTCTCAGAGGAAGGCAATAGCAAACCCCTCTGAACAAATTTTGCCAAGAAAACTCTGTGATAGGTTCACCTTAGGGTCACCGTAAGTCAGAAATGACTTGAGGGCACACAGCAACGACACAACAAATTTATTTCCAAATTCTACATACTGGCCTAAATCTTATTGTTGGTCCCACCTAGAGTAGACTCATTGACTCAGTGGAAGCATTGACTTACCAAGTTCCCATTATTTTAATGAGTTTACTTTAGTTTGAATTTATAATAAATTTTAGTCCATAGTCTAATGCAAACAATTGCTTTATTTTCTAGCTCAGCTCACTCAGGAGAATGTAGAGATCCATATTTGAATCAGAGTGAACAAATCTAGTTTGTTACACTGTGACAAAAAATGTTAGCAAGTGCACCAGCTGCTCCCATTCAGATATGTAGGGTAGCCAAAATGTACAAGAGACCCTGTTGGGACAGTGAAAAATAATGGATAACTATAATGAACTGTAGTTTAAGTTTTTTCCCCCTTCTGCAGATTTGTAAAGCAATGACATTCTTGAAGGAGAATGAAACTAGAGGAATAGCTGAGAGGAATAGTGCCACTCTCTCTCTACAGCAACCTGCCCCAGAATCTGCCCCTTGAGGCACTGCTGTAGAATCCTTACATGCACAAAGACGAACGAAGATGTAGTTTGTATGTCTACTCCACACAGTTATAGCAACCTGATAACATTTTAACTTCATGACACCATCTTCCAGAATCCCAGGATCTGCACTTAGATGAGCTACTTAAAAGTCTCTGGTAGATAGAAAGCTCTAGTGCTATAGTTCAAAAGTCTACAGCTGTACCTTAAGTACCTTACCAAACTACAACTGGCTACATGCTACATCTTTAACTGCTATGGCTCCATCTAATGGAATCTTGGGATTTGTAGTTTGATTAAATACTTGGAATTCTCTGCCAGAGAGTGTCAGTGCTATTGTCTGGGGGTTGGAGTAAAGAGCTCTAGCAAAAGATTTCAAGCACCTCATAAAATTACAAATCTCAAAATTCCATAGGATGGGGTTCATGACAATTGAAACTTCTGTAGTGGTGTAATGTAGATGGACTCAACCACACTGAAGAAAGAGATTCTTAAGAGATTTTCCAGAAAGGATGAAGATTTGTAAAAAACAAAACCCTAAGAATTATGATGTAATGTTATTCTGTGTTCCACTCTTTCTGCTCACATTCATTAAAATGTCATACATCAAGACAGTATTTCAGTGGCTTCTAATCCAAACAGCTAATTTTAGTTTATTGGTTAAATCTTATGTGCCCATTTGTGTCCACTTGGTGTCCAAAGGCTGGATGTCTATTTCAGCATGATTGCTTTCAAGGTATATTTCTGCCTAAACGGATGGTTAATCTAGTTTTCTTTGTCACAAAGGAGATATAATTATCTTTCCAAATTAGATGGGAAAAAAGACTTCAGAAATAGCTGGGAAAACTATTTAATAGACACAGGAAATAAGAAAATTATGGTTCAAAAGTCTACAGCTGTACCTGACTGTACAGCAATGAAATAAAACAGAGTTAAGTGTACTTAAAAGTGATTAAAGTTAATTATGTTTTAACCAACTTCTTTGGTTAAATAGTGTTGTCAAGGCATTTTCAGCAGTCTTTAAGGGCCTTTTCTGGCTTCTATTTATGAAATTGTGTGGCTCTCAGATCATTCAGAAAGTCCTAACACCAGTCTTTAAATTTAGTTGAGCAACAGTAAAAGTGTTTAATGATGCATTGTATGATTGTTTCTGTAGCTGCCAGTAGGTGGCGCTATTATTTGCTTCTGTCACTATTAAAAGGGAACTTGTTTTTAAAGTTAAAAGACAATTAAACAGGTGGCCTTATTTGGATGAACCTAAAAAGACACCTGTGGGGGCTCAAACCAGATTTCATTAATTTTTCCATTATTAATCTGGTTTATTGTGTGAACAATAGGATTTCTAATTCAGCTGTCATATTCCCAGCAAAAATTCATTCAGCTCTCATGCAGAGACCTCATCCCCCTTCCCTGTCCAGGAACTAATTTTTTTACTTGCTTTGGATACCAGTATTAGCAAAACAGAAAGAGTTTTTTAATATGTCAAGCATATGAGCCATAGAGAATCTAGAAAAATTCCAAGCTATTAACAAGATCTGGATGTATTTAGAGATCAGACAAAATCTGGTGGGATTTTCATAGTCCTGGGAGACTTAGTTTTAAAACAATTGTGTTAACTTGTGGTTGTAACATGTTAAGTAATGTTTGTTAACAGAGGCTATGCAGGAACTGCAGCAGTCGTTTGCTTGTTTATCTCATCTTATATTTTTAAGGTCTTTCTTTTTACATGTCATAGCATGTATTTTTACTTTGTCACAGCAGATGGGGCAGAAAGCCAACAAATTACCAAGTGCTTCAAGTCAGTGTCTGTCTTGTGGTTAGTGGCAGCCCAATGCTAGTGCAAACTTTGTTACAAGGGACTTTTCACACAGCAGAGTTTTAGCACTGTGATGCCACTTTGGTTCCTTTGGCTGCATCCTATGGAATCCTGGGGTTTGCAGTTTAGGAGGAGTTCTTTGAATTCTCAGCCAGGTCACTCCATAGCGTGTCACTAAACTCCAAACTCCAGGGTTCCATAGGATGCAGCCAAAGCAGTTTAAGTGGAATCTTAGCACTGTAACTGTATGGTGGGTGTGCTCAAGAAGTGAGGAAGCACAAGTAGTGCCGTGGAAAAATTTTTTTGCAACAGGAGCAGACAATTTGTTGAAGGGGCAAAACCATCTCTTCCTGAGCTCTGAAACTGTAGCAGTATGCCTCTTTCCTGTCACAAAAGGTGTGCAGTTATTACATTGTTTATTATGATAGAAAAAAACCAAATCCACAAGAGCAGATTATCGTATTTGCTGGGCCAACCAAAAGTGGATAAACACGTGTGCAAGTTTCTGAGATCTCCAGATGTCTTCAGGAAGAAGAATGTTACAAAAGCTGGTGGTGGAGACCTGACTTGATGTCAAAAATCACAGGGTCTTCATGGGCTCACTCTTGGATTAAAAAGTGGGTGAGGGAGGAGAAATCTACAAAAATTCAGATGAGACTCTAGTAGATGTGATGTTTTACATTTCACCAAGAGTCACCTCCTAGGAATGCTGGGAAGATACATGGAGATTTTGAAAGCTTCCACACATTTTGGTACCCTAATAAAAATGTTAAATCCATATGCATTTGGGATATACTGTTTTTCCTTTGGACAATAAAGCTTTGGCTTGTTGTTACATATCCCAGATATGGATGAAAACTTCAGAGTTGTCTTGCACAAGATACATTTCCTCTACTGAAATTACTTCCATGCAGGAAATGAGATGAACCACATGTGCAGCTTCTTATATAGGATGGCTGTGTATATTTCATCCATTGTTGACCTTTCTACATAAATAGTACCTTAGAGGACTTTTTGTGTTACATAGTGTAGAACTTGGGGGTGACAGGCAATGAAGAAAAGGATATGGCTTGTTTCCCAAAAAGTTTATACCACTGCAGCATAAAAGGAAAGATAACAACTGGTTACAACAGATGAGGAGGAGGTGCATGAGACAGCCTGGAAAGGTATTCTGATAGGCTGCGCTGTATGCTAGCCTTGAAAATGCTTCCTCTTTAATGTGTGCTTTCAGCACACTTGAAGGATGAATGAGATGTTTCAGGAGCAGAGTTCTGTATGCCCAGTTCTTTCCCATCCAATAAAAATAAGGATATATTCTACCAGTTCGAATTGTAATATTTCCTATACTCATGCATAACTTTCAACTAGGCTTTCTTTTTAGGGCAGACCAGAGCAAGGTGTGTTTGAAAATAAAGATGTCAGTATTAATTTACTTGGTTGCATGTTTAAACACACAACTGTTAAAAAAAAATGACATTTTTGTATAGATTTATTTTAACTTCCATTAATTTTAAAGTAATCTAGATCAGTATAGATATAATTTAGTTTTATTTAATTAAATACTACAGGTATTTAAATTATTTTAAAACAGTGTGACATTCAAAAAGATCTTGTTCAACACAGGAAACAGGTAAATGAATATGAACTCTGTTTCACACATGTTATTTTATGTTCTTTTCTTGGCACCTAAGACAGACAAATTTCATTTTTCCCTCTTGTATTGTATTAATACAGCTAAACGACTGTTTAATACAATTTGCTGGATTAAATTAATTGAACGTATAAAACTGCAAATTTGAGTCTACCTGTAAATTTATTCCTTCTGTTGAAATAAGTTCTGTTGATTTTATTGTCTGCTTTTAATTCATTTAATAAAAGTTATTTTAATGGGTAATTCATTTTTGCTCCCAAAAATTACTCTTTAATGTATATATAAAGTTTTATTTTACTCTTTTGAGTCAAACACTACTTATATCTATATCGAGAGAGAGATCGTGTTGAAATTGCATTATATCAGGCTAATTAGTTACTGCAAGGAATGCATTTAAATAGACACAGTTCTAAATTAGGGTTTTTTCGGTAGCTTGTCGTTTCACATCTTCTTATATTTGCATATAATCAAACAGTAAGGACTTAATATAATATAACACAAAAAGTATACAAAACGTCCCTTGAAGATTGCCACTGTGATCTCCCCGAATGACTTTTCAAACGCTTGTTTGATAACCTGGTACTCTGCACTATAGTTCATTTAAGCAGGCATACTTATTTCGGTATTTCAGACATAACGGTATTTTCAAGCCAGAAGAGCGATCCAAATCATAAACGCAGAATTTAGCATTAAGGAATCGGCACCGTTACAAAAAGTTTGTCTACTAATCCCAAAACTCTTCTGTTGGAAAACCAGCCTGTCTGCCAATCCTGCCATTTAGTTGTAACAGGAATTGTCAGAAACTCTCGTTTTTGAAAAATGCAGTTAAAAAGAAAAAAGAAAAAGAAAGAAAGTGAATTTGAATAATCCCGATGGAACAGGGATGATTTCATTGGCGAACTGGAAGTGAACCAACCACCTCTGTGGTTTGCACTCCAACGGCAGACTGATTTGGTGGCACTCTGAAACGAGGGAGACGAAACCCTTCCCTTAGTTCTTCTATCTCCCTTCTCTTTCCTTCTCCCTCTGCTCAGCCAGGGAACGGACCCGGCTCCCAGCTGCCCACCCCCCTCACCTTCACACCCTGGTTGTGCCGTCCTTTCCGCACCGGACTGTTGTGGTGCTATTATTGCACAGTTTAGGCCCCTCCCTAAACTGCAAACCCCAGGATTCCACAGGATGCTGAAAGTGGAATAATAGCACTATAACAGTTTAGTGCGGAAATGGCCGTCCGCCGTCCCGCCTTGCAAGGTAGAGAGAGCGCCCCGGGGCGCCGTCTGGCTGCGCCGCCCCTCAAAGAAGCCCCTTCGGAGGGCCCGGCCCTCCCACACCCACCTGTCACATCCCGAGCGCCCTCAGGTGCGGCCCAACAAAGGGGGACATTATCGTCCCTCCTCCTTCTCCCTCTTCGTGGGACAATAACCTCTCTCTCCGCGGGCCCCGGCCGTGGTGACCCCCAAGAAGCCGCCCTCACCTCTCGGTCCGCCGCGGCTGCCCTCCGGTCGCCACGGAGGCAGCTCCGCGGCGGGGGATTCGTGTGCCTCGGGCGCCGTCTCCGCGCGCAGCTGCTGCCGGCGCGCCCCGGCCGCCCCCGAGGGGTCTCTCCGCCGCCGCCGCCGCCTCTTCCCTCACCTCTTCCGCGCGCGTCTCCCCCCCCCCGCCCCAACACGCCCCGCCAACCCACTTGGCTTTTTGGAATTCCTAATCGCGGCTGGCCCCTGTGATTGGCTGCTCGGCTCTGACCCCACTTGGGCTCCAGGCTGGGCGTATAAAAAGGGCCTGAGGCGGGGGCCTCCGAGCATTCCCCGAAGCGGGCACAAGGGACCCAGCCGCAGCATGACGGGCAAAGCGGGGGACGCGCTCGCCCACCACAGCCTGCCCGGCAAGCCCAAAGCCCCCGACGGAGGGGCGCCTCCTCCCCCTCCCCCTCCGCCGCCGCCTCCCCCCCCTCCGCCGGCCTCCTCGGGCCCCACCGGGGCAGGGGGGGGCACGGCAGGGGCCGCGGCCCCGGGGGCCAAGCCCAGCTCGGGCCCCACCATGGCGCCTCGCTGCACGGGCTTCGGCATCCAGGAGATCCTGGGCTTGAACAAGGAGCCGCCTCCGCACCCCCGCGCAGCCGCCGCGGCCCTGGACTCCTTACCGGCCGGACACCTGCTGGCGGCCCGCTCCGTCCTCAGCCCCGCCGGGATGGGCAGCGTGGGCATGGGCTTGCTGAGCGCCGGGAGCCTGCCGGGCTTCTACGCGCAGCCCACCTTCCTGGAAGTCTTGGCCGACCCGCCCAGCGTCCACCTGCAGCCGCTGGGCCGAGCCCCCGCCCAGCTCGACACCAGCCAGACGGCCAGCTCAGGTAGAGCCCCCGCGGCGGCGAGGAGGGCGAGGGTCCTGGCCCGGCGGAGGGGGAAAAGGACGCCGCGTGTGTGTGCGTGCGTGCGTGCGTGCGTGTGTGTGTGTGAGAGGGGGCCACCTCGCTCTTTTTTGCCTGGCAGTCGGGGGGGGGGTTGATCGCGTCGCCCTCTCCAGCCGGCCCGCTTCCTAGACGCCTCGCTGGCCACCGGCCTCTTTCACGGGACCCCCTGGCCCAAGGGCCACCAGGGAAGCTGTCGCGAGGAACCTCCCAAAATATTGGGGGTGCATTGCTGGGCCAACACAACCTCTGATCCCTCCTCCCCCCCCCTCCACTCCTGCGAATCCCGCTTGTATCCAGACGTGACACTTTCCCGCCCCAAGTCTCTTTCTCCCATACACGTGCCCGCTCGCTCGCTCGCTCGCGCAGAGCACCACCACCCAAATTAATACTAACGAATGATAGTCGCCCGGCCAAGTGGAGGCGATGAGAAGTGGTAGGGGGCTGAGGGAGGCAGATCTAGGGGGACACGATTCGAATCAGCTTAAATCGCGGCGCCTCTTTTCTTATTTTGGGGGCAACGGATTAGAACGAAATGCGTCGTATTTTTTTTTTTATTACAACGAGGCGTGGGGGTGAGGATAAAAAGAAATAATCGGAAAAGTAGCAGAGCAATAATTGGAAAGGCAAAAATGATTCGCTAACAATTAAGAAGGAAAAATTAAGAGAAATAATACAACCCTTAGCCCTGGAAACTCCTAGTAGGAATGGAGTAGCCAGGAATTATTTCAGAGTGTCTAGGATATAAATGCCCATCCATGCGCATCCTTTCCCTGGCATCCCAAGAGCGCAGGGTTGGGAGATACCCTCACACTGATCCGGTTGTCTGGATGTTGTGCCTTCCGGTCTTTCTTTCTTTCCACCTTTCAAATGTAATTCCCCACTTCTGCAATCGAAATTTGGAAGTGGGAGAAGGGTCGGCTAAGCCTCGGGACTGCAAACAAAAACGAGGGTCCAAGTCTAGGAGGGAAGGAAGGAGGCTCAGAAAGTGGGGGGAAAATGGGCCTGAAGAGAGCGAGGCATCCCCCGGCGGGGTGGACTTACCGGGTGCCCCTCTTTTCCTCCAGGAAAACGAAATCTGAGCTGAGCAAATGCCCAGAGCCCCCCAGAGGCCCGATCCGGGCACTTGAGGACAGAGGCCTGCGGGGTGATGCTCTCTTGGCAGCCCGAAGTGCCCTGGGGAACTGGGAGGGGGACACACACAGCCCCCACATCGCCCAGGAGGTCTCTGCCCCCTCTCCATTGCTTTCGCCTTTCTCTTCCTCAGATTCCGAAGATGTCTCCTCCAGCGACAGGAAAATGTCCAAGTCCTCTTTAAACCAGAGCAAGAAGCGGAAGAAGAGGCGGCACAGGTAAGGCAGTCCGATTCGCTTTCGACCCGGCGGGTGGTGGTGGGGGAATCAGACAACCTGGATCTCCCTGGCCTTTGGGACTCCGTGATCAATATTGTTATCTCCCTCCCCCCCGCCACCCGCAATAAGGATCGGGTTCCCTTGATCGTATTGCTGGGGCCGGAAGGCGAGCCGTGCGGCGAAGCGGAGAGCGAGTCCCTCAAACCGTGTCCGCCAGAGATGTTGTAGCCTTTCTTGCTCCCCTGGTCTTTGGATCCTCCCAACGGATCCCTTTCAGGATCACCTTGGAGGAGGCCCAGTTCTCCAAAAAAGGCTCTCCGGAGGGACGAAACCTACCGGCTGCACCTCTCTCAATTCCACGTTGTGTGTTGTTTTGTCCTTAAAATATGAAAATAAAGGCTCGGGGCCAGAGAGCGGCCAAATGACTCTCTCTCCTCCTTGCTGATCTGGCCGGCTGTCCTCGGTCACTTTCCCTTCTTCTCTCGAGGGGGGCTGACGTCCTCCGACATGTAATCCTTGCCTTCTTTCACCTCGGCGACCCGTTATTTATTCTGAAGGCGCGGACCGGGGGGAGCTGTCCGCGGAGACCCTCCGGAGCGCTTCCTTGTCCCATCTTTGGGGTCCGGTTTTCTCTTTTCTCTCTCTTTCTCTCTCTCCTCTCTCTCTGTCTCTTCGCATTAAAGACATCGGGAGATCATTTGAGATCGTTGGCACGCTTGAAAAACGGTGTCAGAGTTTTACCTAACCAGAATATTTTTAAAATCAGTGTTATAAAACGCTTCCTATAAATGACCTCTCTGGCATCTCGTCTAAAAAAAAAAAAAGCATGGGAAACATCGGTTTATCGTGAGTGGCTGTGAGATGGATTTAATCCTCGCCCCCTCCCCGAGAAGAATGCTACTGCCATTTCTGTGAGTAGCAAATAAAGTGTCTAAAGGGTTCTGCCAGCTGACAGAACAGTTTGGGAAGAGGAGAGGGAGAGAAAGGAGAAAGTGGCGAGGTCTTCCGAGGCAATGGAATCTCCTTGCTGTAGACCCCGGGGGCAACCTTGGCCCTGTCTTTCCTCGGCCGTCCGCCCTCGGGGCTCGTTTTTCCAGAGTGAGGGCGGGAACGAAATCCCAGCGGATTGCAAGGAACGCCAGGAGGGAATTGCTCCCCAAACGAAACAGTGGCCGTTCCGTGACGCCTTGGCTTTCACAGACAAAAGGACTGCGAGGCATCTCTGTAGGAAGGTTTGGGGGAAAGAACCGGATCAATTTTGACTAAGAGCTGGAGCGTGTGGATCGCACAAATGACCCGGGGAGAGGGTGGCTGGGTTGAAGGCAGAGACGGAAAGCGATCGTTTCCTGATGGAATTCCGATTGTAAGGGAAAAGCTGGTGCCTCCCCTTCTTCAATGTGTGGCCAGTATAAACAGGGACAATAACTTCTCAGCCGGAGTGATGTTGGTTCACAGTTTCAATCAAGATTAGAATTGGAACCGATCTTGTATCCAGATCCGGAGTTGAACTGTATCAGAATCCAAAAACTCAGGTGTCCCTTGCTTTGACAGTTTTGGTTAAAGAATTTTATGGTATTGATCTGATCTAGTGTTGGGAAGAACTTTACGAATCCCAGTGAGATTGTTAAATTATTTAAATCAATCTGGGAAGAAGTCTAGCAAGGAAAGAAAGATTTAGAATAACTAGGGAATGACTTAGATTTCTTTCCTCTTTTGAAGCTTTATTTCTTGTGTGTGTGTGTGTTTGTGTGTGTGTGTGTGTGTGATGTCATATTACTTTGGATTTGTTTACATGTTAATGCATACTTGGACAGACATGCACACACACATCCGATTAAAATATTGGAATGCAGACTGTTTCAAAGGTGCATTAACCATAGAAGGGGTTTCATGCTTCAAAAGCCGGTTTAGAGTTCCCATAGTCTAATGCCCATTCAGACTGGCGGCATGACAGGAACATGAATGATATCTGCATACCTTCTTATCTGCAGACATCTTTCTCCATTTCCTGGAGTTGTACATTCATGTGTTTCCTAGTTTTAGATGTGTTTGTAAGGCGAGGCGGATTTATTTAGGGCATTGAAACCGAGAATAAGCGTGCCCTCAGGATAAAATCCATCATAGATCTCCTTAGGTTCGGATTTCTCTGTTGTTCAGGTCACTTACAAACCACGGATCAGCAGATGAGGGGGAATGGGGATTTTTTTAAATGGTAGGAAAAGGGGAGTTAAGCACTATGTTCTTCACCATGAGTTGAAATACCTACACCTTGCTTACTAGGCTTTAGTAGAGAAACATTTCCGTTTGGAAACACTGGTTTGATTGTTGCCTTATAAAAACAGAAACAACTGCAGAGAAACAACTCTTTTACTCTTTAAACTTGAACGTTGCTATATCTTCACTATCAAGTTACCATCTGTGGGTACAGGGAAAGAGACCTATGTTTCTCTACTTTGGAATATGGGTTTTGGCTCTGAAACCACTTTTTACAAAATTGAAGGCCACTTGTATGGTGGATCCACACTGATGGATTTGATAGGAGCAAATTTGCCAAATATGGGATCTTTTGTCATTTTTGTTTCAACTCCATGGGACACCAAGTGAGTGGGATGTCACATTTCACAGAAGGAAGTAATGCTAGCTCTCATTTAGAAGCTATTTAAAATCCATTTTTATTACTACTTTATTTGTTATTATTAATTATTATTGCAGCATCTTAAACTAATTCCATGAGCTATTGTCAGTCTATTGCAGATGATTGCCTTGGAAAACAAAACAAAAGATCCAATGCAAAATCTTGAAGAACACAAAGATTATTTAATTGGTCTAAAGGACAATAGAAAAGGCATTCATATATTTAGACACTACACACAGAGATTGTGTGTGTGTATGTGTGTGCATATAAACTATGTATTTCTTTAAAGAAATCAAATATATATGTGAGCAACTTAATTTCACATTCCAGTTAACAACACATTTTTTGCAAGGAAGCTTCATTGATTGCAAATGAATTTACATCTAAATAAGGTTGTTTAGGATCACAGCACACCTAAGCAAAACCAGATTCTATTTACAATAAAAAAGCACAGCATATATAAAAAGGAAAGATCTACATGTGGTGCATGTTTTCCACTCTGAATTCTCGAAGGAAGGCTGGAATGCCAAAATGATAAAATTATACTGACTTCATGGTTTTGTTCTAGAATATGGCCAGATGTTTGGAGGGAGATTTTTTGGATTTTTTTCCTTTTTTTTTTCCTATGAGATTCTGTTTTCCCAACACTCATTTAAATCATTTAATCATTTACAAGTTTCTGCTAGAAACTGGCTGGGATTTGTGATGGATTTATTGAAAATAAACAAAATAAAAATCTAGAAAAATATAGCGATTCAGTTAGTTGCTATAATGACTGGATGCCCATAGATGTCTGCTTTCAAAAAGAGCTTTCCTCTATCTTTACTTCATTCTAAACCATTCCATTTCTCCATTTGTTTTAGTTTTGCTTCCATCTCATCTTTTGATTTGTGAATATATTTTATACATAGCCAAGATCCCATTTGTTTCAATGGCAAGAGTTTAACTACATACTTTACTATTCTATTTAAATAATTGGGAACTGATTCCCAATTCAGGATAGGAACTGTCTTGTTCACACTCCCTGTAAGCTTTGTAGGTCAGACTTCAAAATAAACAAGGGAAAACTCAGGTAGCAGAGGACTTGTAATTGCTATATTAATTGTTTATTTTATGCAAATATACCTCCTCAACCTTGGATTTCCCTATCTGTAGAAACAGTCCTTTGTAAATGTGGTTCACTTTCCCAGCTCTTCTTTTGGATTTTTATCCTTTTAAGGTGGTTTGGCAGTTTATTCACTTTATTTTTAAAATGAGTTCTACTCTCTTTAGGACAATCTTCACATCCTATCAACTGGAGGAACTGGAAAAAGCATTCAATGAAGCCCATTATCCTGATGTGTATGCAAGGGAGATGTTGGCTATGAAAACAGAACTTCCTGAAGATAGGATACAGGTAATCATACTATTGTAAACCTAGTGCTAAAGTGACATTATAATTCCTTTCAACATGCCTTACTTTCTTCATGAAAGGACAACGTAGACTTTAAGACCCAAGTAGTGCAGTAATAATGTCTAAAAGCTTCTCTTGTAGCCTAGACTATCACTAAAGCTAATAATCAAATTGGAAATGTTGGGATAATCCTGAACTGGTGTGCTTTGGTTTCATTTGAAGTTGCACTGGTTGTTGCTGATTGTATTCATAAGATATTTTCTACAAGGAGAATTATTTATTTATTTATTTTATTCAGTTTATACCCTGCCTTTCTCCCAGCAAAGGACTTGAGGCAGCAGGTAAAACTATTAATTGCACCTAAACCAAAAGCTGAGAAAAGAATTGAGAATGAAAATGTGCTGGGGGACAAAGATTAAAACGGTCAAAGCTGAAGTGGCATGAATAGAGAGAGCTCAGAGACTATCTGTATACCTGGCTGAGGAAGGAATTGATTTAAGAAGGCCCTCAAGCGGAGGGATGAGTGTCCTAAGAAGAGAGAGTGGAGAACCTCAGAACATAAGAAGAGCCATGCTGGATTAAGTCAAAGTCCTTTTCAGTCCAGCATTCTGTTCCCAGCATGGCCAACCAGCTGCCTACGGGAAGCCCACAAGCAGGACGTGAATGCAGTAGTATCCAAAGCAACTGTTATTCATATAAGCTTTTTTCAAACGGGGCTGATATATAGCCATCATAATCACTAGCCACTAATAGACCTACTTTCTACTAGGAATTTTGAAATCATCAAAATCATTTCCGCATTTCCCAGTACTGAACAAAGTTTAGAAGCCTTCCATGAAATCTACTCCTTGGGACCCTTCATACTACAGAATTCTAATGCTATAATTCCATTTTAACTGCTGTTGTTCTACCCTGTGGAATCCTGGAATCTGCAGTATGAGAAAGGGCATGGTTCTTAACCATAGAGCTCCAGTGCCTCACCAGCAACAAGCCCCAGGATTCCATGGGATGCAGATATGGCAGTTAAATGAAGTCATAGCACCATAATTGCATAATATGAAAGAGCCCCTAGTTAACCCCCATTCTTCATTTCAGTGTATAATTTGAGCATGGATGAGGAAATAATTTTGTTGCTTCCACTGTAAAACAACTGGGAGTCAGTAATCCTTGTTTTTCATCCAAAGATCAACTGACTAAATGTTCAGCCAGGCTAGTACTGTGGGCTATTTATTTATTTATTTATTTGTGGCATTTGTTTATTGTTCCTGAGGTGATCCACAATGGATAAAAATACTTAAAACATTGAATATATAACTAAAAATCAATTAAAAACCACACCAAAACTCCATTTTAAAAATAGTTGTAAAGTGATGAAATAATTTGTGGCTATAGTTATTAGTAATTCTAGTAGGATTACTTAGCCAGATCTGCAACTTTAGAATAGTATATTTTTTTCTTTTCTTTTTCATTACAGTTTGGCACAGGGAATCAGAACCCTTTAAGAGTATAGTGTTCTACTTAGTTAGTGTTCAGTGTCTTAGTTTAGCGTGTTAGTTCTGCTTTTCCTTTTTCTGGCTTGTGATTGTGATTCTGATTGTGAATTAGACTGCTTGTATTAAAACTAATAAATAAGTAATCTCAAACAAGTCAAAAATAGTTCTAAAGGCAGACAATTAAAAACAGTTTTAAAACAGCCAGAACAGACACCCCTAATTTTAAGAATCCAAGGCGAAGTGAAA
Organism: Cyclura pinguis; assembly: GCA_030412105.1. NCBI lineage: Eukaryota > Metazoa > Chordata > Lepidosauria > Squamata > Iguanidae > Cyclura > Cyclura pinguis. The sequence goes on from CM059599.1 coordinate 346,668,111, forward strand.
TAGCATAGTCTTCATTGCATGCCAGAAATTTAGAAGGAGTGGAAGCAGGCTGACCTCCCCTGGGAGGAAGTTCTTCAGACAGGGTGCTGCTACAGAGAAAGCTCTGTTATACGTATCCACTAGCCTTGTCTCGTGGGGTGATGGGACAGGAAACAAGGCATCTGTTCAAGATCTTAGATTTTGGGCAAGCTCATACGGGAGGCACGTATACGAAGCCACAGCCCTGAATTTGCAAGACCTGAGCAGGGCTGTTGGTGACAGGATGACCTGGAGGTGTCTCATCCATAGGGTTGCCGCATAAGTCAAAATCAACTTGACAGGTGTTAATAATGCAGAGGAGGACACAGTCTTTCATACAGCATCCAAAGCAGAGGTGAGCAAGGTGTGGCCCCTGCTTTTGCAGACTGTTGTCTCCTTTGGAGAATCACTCAAGCTTCTGCCCTGAAAAAAAAATGGCTTTGTTGAAAAAAATTGTTTTGGCTCCCAAAAGCTTTTGGGAATGGCAATTTTTCCTCAAGGGGGTTAATGGGCCCCAATATCCTTTCACCTTAAAAATGAACCCAGAAGTAGACTGGAAGACTTGTAGTGTTGATTTTATTCCCAGGTCCTGGACGCTGAAAATTGTCCCGTCCCTCCACTGGCCTTCCACTGTTCTCCACTCCTCCTCTAAGGCCTCAATGCATTACTAGCTTAGCTGTAGAAACAAAGTTGGTGGTATAGGAGATTAGGCACTGGACTAGGTATTTTGGGAGCCACAGTTGAAGACAAATGGACAGACAGATACACACACACACAAACAATCTTCCTTATGTGGGGATTATGGATTGTTGCCCAAGAGAGAAAAAATCTGAAATCACAGAATTGGTTTTGTGGTTGTTTGGATCCTCAGCCATATGTTTCTTTCATAGGGGTCTTAAAGGTTTCTGTAGATTTTGGTTCACACTCACATTCACTGAAACAACCAGTAATTAAGAGACTAATGGATTTAGAAGCTACATTTTTCAGGTACTGATGCGTCTTCTAGTAGTAGTAGTAGGGTTAGCAGAATGACTGAACAGTTCACTTTTGTTACAGTTGGAGCCTGGATTCCCTATGGTTCAACGGTCTGCTAGTTAAGAGCATTTTTGGTTAATTGTTTTTTTTTTAATGGCTTAACGAACTTGCTCAAATATTACAATATTTCATAATACTAAATATTGTGGATATTTTAAAATTTAGAGCTGTTTCCACTGGCTAACTAGGATGGAATATCTTACTAGACTGTATCACTTCAGACTTTAAGCAGGGATTCACATGACTTCTGCGTGCAAAAACATGAAAGTAAAATAGCTCATCGCAGATATATAGATACAGATATAGGTAGACACACACACATTTGCACAGAAGGCTAAAACTCTTGTCCTTGGTGTCTAGATTTATATGTTGAAAGAATCCATTTTGTATGAAGAACATTCAGTCATGTGTGCCACAGCTTGAAATAACATAGCTAAGATTCAGAGCTTGGAAAAGTTCCTTTTAAGAATTACAGCTTCCAGAATTCTCCAGTATTGTCAGTGGCCATGCTAATTGGCTGATTCTGGTTGTTCTAGTTCAGAGAAGGAAAGTTTCCAAGCTCTGACAAGATATAAGTTATGTAAGAAGAGACTTGTTCTGAACTGCACATTCTGATGGGTTTCTTTGGAAAATAACCACAGAATGAAAGTCATACTTGCTAAAATCAACAGGATATTTTCTATTCACTTTATATCATATCCTGAGGGTGAACTGTATACCCTAAGCTTGTAGAGATATGATGGTTTATCAGGAACAGTCACTGTTTGTGACTGATAATGGTAGAAGACTTAAAGGTCACTAATATTTTTAAATTGTTGAAACTACCCACCAGTTCTGCTTTGTTTTTCTTACGGTTCTGATTTGTCCAAATTGTGTGTTCTTATAGTGGTTATCTAGATCTTCCCTTCCACAAATTGCAGATTTTAATCCTAATCCTATGATGAGCCCCTCTGCTGGCAAATCAGTGCAAAGTCATGACCTGTGCTGTGCTACTGGCAGTTTCAGCTGATCCTGGATGTTGTGCCAGATTATTATGGTGCTAATGTGTGCCACGGTGGTCTTATACAAAGATGCTGTGTGACACAGAATTTGTATGGGGCTAGAATAGTTGTAACTAAGCTTCATGACAAGCATGGAAGCATTTTGGTTGTGACAATCAGCTTGTATAGACACAAAACTACATGGTGGAAAGTATATTCAGAAATGGATTTTCAAACTAACAGGCACCATCGCAAGATGGCTCTGGTCTACTTCCTTTGGCTGTCACTATGCCAGTATAACAGCGATAACAAAGTGCGTTTTTAAAGGTTTCAAGGATCAATAGCACTGAAACACAGCAAGTCGTAGCCAGATAGTTTGTACATTTCACTCAGTACTCTCTACTGTGATTAGGAGCAGCATGTAATTGGCTGTGGCTTATCAAGGTCTCAGGCAAGCCTTTTCTGTTCCCTGAAAGCTGATTTGCTTTTTACTGGAGATGACTGGGTTTGAACCTTGTGGACATAAAACATGTGCTTTGCTACTGAGCTATGGATCCTTCCCACTTGTTCTCTTGCAAAGAAAGGTAGCATCAGGAAATGAACAAATTTAGCAATATAGAGTTGGAATAACTCATTATTTTGTGAGGAATAGTCTTCATTTCCTATTTGCCATTTAAAAAGAAGTCTCATTAAGGAAGTGAGAAGATAGGTAGTCTGACATAGTTAACATGCGCACACTTCTGATATTAGCATATTATTCTCCTAGCCCTTCACCCAACATCCCTTGGGCTCTCACCTTCTTATATCTACCCTCTCCAGTCACTGCATAAACAAGCTATAAAATTGTTTACTTAAATTATGTACCATAAATCATCCTCTATCTAGCTCTTTAATCATTTGGTTGCTCTTTTCTGAACTCCTTCCAATTTGTCAGTCTTCTCAGTATCAAGACATAGAGTGTGTATTGCTGTGTTCCATGCTGGTTTGTGTCACAGCTTTAGATGGGATGAAAGAAGACTCCTGTCCTTGAGGGTCATAAGTGGCATTAAACTGACATTGGTTCATGTTTGAGATCTCATTATCCTTTCCTTTACTCATAGCTATTAATTTCATTTCTAAACCATACAGTTTCTCCTCATAATTTCCACAAGAAGACCACATGGTGATCTCAGCAGATGCAGTTGAGTTTCTGAGGGCCACCCTCAAAAATGTTTCATTTTTTTTTACTAAAAAAATCAGAGTCCAGTGGCATCTTAAAGACTAAAAGCTACACTATTTATTATAGCCTTGGGTATATCACACACTCTTAGCCCCAGAAAACTCTTTGGTAGGTTCATCTTAGGGATGCCATAAGTCAGAAATGACTTGAAGGCACACAACAACATCAACGACAAGTTTTTGAAGACTACAGTTCACTTAATCAAAAGAATGAAATATTATCCTGCAACTTCCAGGTGTATACACCTATATATATACAAAGAAAAAATATTTTATGCAAAGAATATATGGCCATTTCCACACAATGTTGCTTATAGTGCAACAGCAGTGGGTTGTTTCTGGTCCAGGAGCCATGCTACCACATGATGTCGTCGCTATCCAGCTGCTAACCCGCCCTTAAGCATCACCAAACCACTGTATTCTATTTCTAGAAAAAAAATCTGTTAAGAGCCTCATTTAGCACTTCAGTTCCATCAGGTATCTTAGTGCAGTACCATTATAGCGCTTGATAGCACTTCCTGTTATTGCGGATCCAGCAGTGGGCAGGGTGTGGGCATACCCAGCTTGTCTCTCCTTCAACAACTCTCATGGCATGGCAAGTGTGGAATCTACCATCTCTTCATGTTTATTTTACATTTGTCCTTTGAGTTAACTTTTTTAAAATACATTTTTTAGCATTATAGTGCACAAATGCAATATTATACCGGCATGTCATGAGGTTACAATGTGGCAGCACTAGTATGGCTTCCAACCGCCCCGCCCCCCAAATATCACAGCCCAATCAGGGGTGTGGGGCATGGTGAGGGCAGGGCACAGAGGTGTCCAAGGACGCTGTAATGTGGAAGGAACACTGATGGTAGAAACCACTACTCATCCACTTAAGGCGGAAGATGTGGAAAAGAGCATTCCTAACCCAACAGCATTGTGCAAATGGCAATGCCGGGATTGTAACGCTGCAATGTGCTAATGGCATCTAGTGCAGAAATGGCCTAAGTTGGCAAACTCACTTATTGATCTAAATTCTGTTCTTAGTCCTAACTAGAGTAGACTCATTGAATCAAAAGATTTACTTATGCATTGATTTACCATTCAACAATTGATTGAATAGGTCTACTCTAGTTGGGACTAACCAATAGGATGTCAGCCATCGTAAGTGATCTAGACAATGTCAGCTGGCTCAGCTATCATAAGGCTTTCTCCCAACTCTTAAACTGAAAAATTACGTTGCTGAGAAGGAGCAAATTTTACCCCAGCTAGCACTTCTTTTAGATGCAGCATTAATTAATTAGTTATATTAATTTGTATCCCGCCTTTCTCCCAATAATGAGAATCAAAGTGGCTAACAACACATTTAAAACAACACAAATTAAAACCAATCAAAAAATAATTAATAAAAGTATAAATAGAAGATTTAAAAAACAATTAAACAATTTATAAAGTTAAAAAAATAAACATTAAAAATATTAAAATTAATTAAAAGACTATACAAAGCTGAAAAACAGCACCTCACAGCATTAAAAGCCACACCCTAGACAGTCTGTAAAGGTCTGGCAGTACAGAAATGTTTTGATCTGCCGACGGAAGGAGAGCAAGGACTGGGCCATCCCCTGGGAAAGAAGTTCCAAAGTCTGGGAGCAGCCACTGAGAAGGTCCTCTCCCTTGTTCCCACCAAGCACACCTTAGGTGGAAGAGAAACCAGGGTGATCTTAGAGCTCTAGAGTAGTCATTAGGGAGTCCTTCCTTCCTTATTTACATGGCTTCTTATCCATATAGAGTATATATAATCCCAGTTTTCAGTCAAGAGTCAAAGTCACCTGGGATAAATCAGGATTTCTTGGATTTCCATGGCCCTTTCCGCACCTTACCTTGATTTGTTGTTGTCTAGATGTCATCTCAGCAGCTCCTCTGCTGGGATGGGCGTGTGTCCCTAGCACTCCGCTCCACACGTGACCGGCTGCCTGAAGAAGGGAGCACGAGGGACACGCTCCTTCTACACTGCAGCTGGCCTTCTTCCCATGTTGCAGTGGGGAAGGAAGCGTGACGGAAGCGTTGCACAATCAGGGGCCACTGATGGAGTTTTTCCATCAATGATATACCCTGCGATTGCACTGACTGGGGACATGAGAAGGGCAGGACCATGATGACATCACGTGTAAGCGCCACCACAGTTCCACTCCTCTTGCGTCCCCATGCTGGGACACCGCCGTCCTGTGGAAAGGGCTCATGTTTTGAATACTCTTTCCAGAAAGACCTGTCAGTTTTATAACATTTCTTGTGACAGATGAGAACATTTTTAATGAGACCAGTTCAGCTTGGAAACAGGGTACTAAATGTGGTTCTTTGGTACTTTTGTTTTAATATTTTCTTAAAGAATGTTTGAATGGACTTTTTAACTTTTAAAAAAAAAATATTGTAGTTTTACAGTACTGGTTGATATGAGCTGCCTTAGGTGTTCTGAGACCAAAATGTCAATCACAAAAAGGAAGCAAACAAACAAATTAACTAGTAGTGCTTTTTGGATCATGTTCATAGACTTGTCATGCGGACCACTGACTAGAGCTTCCATAATATTACTGGTTTTCTGTAGTGGTCATCGATTTTCTACCCTACTAATGACCAATGCATTTTGAAACCTTTCTAAAAAGTGGTTAATCCCCTCAAACCCTTCTGTTGTTACAGTAAGTGTATTTAATTATTCAAGATTGCCTGTGATATATCAGGTCTTCTTGGTGGTAGCACCCTATGTTTGAATGCTACCCCCGTAATGCTGTCTGTGTTCAGTTTTAACAGGTTTCAAATGATGGATGAGTTTGTTCATTTGTTTATTTATGTCAGTTCTGATACACAGGTGCACTGCTGTAGAAGGTTTGGTAGCCACGTCTAGCACATTTCACTCCATTTCCCTCAGTCCCCACAAATCCATGCATTTTCTCAAAACCAGGAGTGACCAGGGGGTCATCATATTGCACCTGTAGGAGGCTTCAGTTCAGTTCTGCATTTTGAGGAGGTTTATTATTTTCAAGAAGCAGGCTCAGGAATCTGGGGGGCAAAACCAGGGAACTTGGTGAACCTGAAGGCCTCACAATTCCAATCCTATTCTAGGATAATGTCATCTATGATACTGAAGGTAGGAGGGTCTAGTCTTACATGTAGAATCAGAGAAAAGCACAACAGTTGGCACATGTATGCTAACATGGATAATATTTCTAACAGTTTATATTTAATATGTTATCCATGTTAGCATATATGTGCCAAATCTTTATTGCATGGAGTTTAGAGGAGGGGTTCCTTCATGAACTCCTCGTGAGCCCAAATTCACAGAACATTAAACTTCCTCTTGCCCAGATACTCATAAGGAACATGGTGAGCAAAGGGCAGCAACTGAATCCTTGTGACTATACTGGGTGCTCACTGAATGAATGGCAATGAGTCAATGAAAATGAGTCCCAGCCTAGTTTCTCATTCTGCATGCCCCAGCTCTGCTCCCCATTCATAGAATCATAGAATCATAGAAATGTAGAGTTGGAAGAGACCACACGGGCCATCCAGTCCAACCCCCTACCATGCAGGAATACCCTCAAAGCACTCCTGACAGATGGCCATCCAGCCTCTGCTTAAAAACCTCCAAGGAAGGAGACTCCACCACACTCCGAGGCAGCATATTCCACTGCCGGACAGCCCTGACTGTCAGGAAGTTCTTCCTGAGGTTCAGGTGGAATCTCCTTTCCTGCAGCTTGAATCCATTGCTCCTTGTCCTGGTCTCTGGAGCGGCAGAAAACAAGCCCTCTCCCTCCTCTACATGGCATCCCTTCAAATATTTAAACATAGCTATCATGTCCCCTCTTAACCTTCTCTTCTGCAGACTGAACATACCCAGCTCTCTAAGTCTATCCCCATAGGGCTTGGCTTCCAGGCCCTTCACCATTTTGGTTGCCCTCCCCTGGACCTGCTCCAGCTTGACCATGTCCTTCTTGAATTGGGGTGCCCAGAACTGGACACAGTATTCAAGATGAGGTCTAACCAAAGCAGAGTAGAGTGGTACCAGTACCTCCCTCGATCTAGACACCATACTCCTATTGATGCAGCCGAGAATTGCGTTGGCTTTCTTGGCTGCCTCATCACACTGCTGACTCATGTTCAGCTTGTGGTCTATTAAAACTCCTAGATCCCTTTCACATGTACTGCTATCCAGCCACGTGTCCCCCATCCTGTATTTCTGTATTCCATGTAGGACCTTACACTTCTCTCTGTTGAATTTCATTTTGTTAGCTTTGGCCCAGCTCTCCAATCTGTCAAGGTCATTTTGAATTTTGATCCTGTCCTCTGGTGTATTAGCAACCCCTCCCAATTTGGTGTCATCTGCAAATTTGATGAGGATGCCCTCTATTCCTTCATCCAAGTCGTTGATGAAGATATTGAACAGCACTGGGCCCCGGGACAGAACCCTGTGGCACCCCGCTAGTCACTTCTCTCCAGGATGAAAAGCAGCCATTCGTGACCACCCTTTGGGTTCGGTCGGTCAACCAATTACAAATCCAACTAACAGTAGCCCTGTCCAGCCCGCATTTTACTAGGTTCTTTGCAAGAATGTCATGGGGAACTTTGTCAAAGGCCTTACTGAAATCGAGAAATGCTACATCCACAGCATTCCCTTCATCTATCAAGCTAGTAACTCTATCATAAAAAGAGATAAGATTAGTCTGGCATGACTTATTTTTGAGAAATCCATGTTGACTTCTCGTGATTACCGCATTGCTTTCACTCAGTAGTAGTTCCCCCAGCATCTGCATTTGGAGATTCTTTCAGATGAGATAATTTGGAGAGTAGCCAAACTACACACTTGTAGCATTTTGATTGCCCTGGCTCCATCCAATGGAATCCTGAGATGTGTAATTTGGTGTGTTACTAAGTACTCTCTGCCAGAGAGCTATAGTGCTGTAGTTTAGGGAGTGAACTGCAGCTGTCTAGAAGAGAATTCTAAAAGCCTTACAAAACTACAAATCACAGGGTTCCATTACAGTTAACAATGAGATCAAGCTGCTATAATTGTTCAACCTGGATACACCCCTGCTGATTAGGATCATATCCCTCCATCCTATGTAGAGAGTTGCACTAGAATTCAATTTCTACTTCCTGTTTGTGGTGTTCTATGCCCTCTGGCTTTGACCTTGCAAGGAGGAATATGTTACACTGTACATCTGGCATCTTGTTAGTCAGTTACAATGTTCTAAGTTAGATTTAGGACCGTAACTGCTTCATATTCACATCTGAAAATGTGGCACTATTGCCACAACTGCAAATAACCCTGAAACCACCGTAAAAGCTAGTCAGCTGTCTTGCTGTTAGCAAGCACGATGCTGCAGTATAATGTGACCAGCACATTCCCGCCAGTGAGCAATGCTGTGATGAACAGTTGCAACAGGTCTCTGCAGAGGGCTCTGCTTCTTCTCTCCTCAGTGTTACTTGTTAGCAGGACGGGGCTGATTGCCTCCTTCTGCGGTGCCCAGCTCAACTGTAGTATAGACCTCTATTGCTCTAGACAGCTGCTTGGGGAGTTAAAGTGTAACTGCAACATCATGGGTATATATGTGCTGCATATCTTGGTTTATATGTTTAGTATAATGACCTAAATTCAGTGGTTAGTCCTAACTAGAGTAAAAGTTCTTTGAATCAACAGAAACTTGGCAAGTCAGGTTTAAGTCACAGCCATTTCTGAGTATTTCTTGCCTAAGAAAACCCTATGAAATTCATGGGGCCACCATAAGTCAACAGGCATCTTGAAGGCACATACACACACAGAACATGATAAATGGCTGTGCTCTCCACTGGTGCATAGTTGAACAAAGTCTGCAGTTGCAGGGTTGTGGCCAATGGCAGCTTCCTTTCTTTTTTTAAAAAAAAATAGCATACTTATCACATGACCTCTAAGTATTTTTATCTCTGATGGGAAGGGAAGATAACTTTTTTAGGTGGGATGTATTTTTCTGGATCCACACCCATCTCCTGAATATACTCAGTGTTGTTGTTTTTTTTAAAACAGTGTAGGAAAGGTCATGGGAGCAACCCAAGGAATGACCTCCATATTGAAACAAGAAGGTATAATGGATATGGCCAGCAGATATTGTGATATATTAATTCTTATTTTCTGATTCTGCTTCATCCATTCATTTTCTGTTCCTTTCCCTCCCACTTAGAGAGTGGTTGCTTATTTATGTCAGTAGTTTCTGTTAGATACAAATAAATTCTTTTAGACTGAGGATCAATTTGGGGAAGGAATTGTAAATCAAGACTCACCAATTCTCCTTATATTGAGGAAAATAATAAATTAATGCTTCCGAAAGACTAAAGCAGTCAGACTTTGGCAGAAGAGATGCAAGTATCTTCATCATCATTTCACTTTCAGGCCAAATTATATGAATCTTGGTTGGCTGAGAAGATAGGAAGTTAACCTGTCTCCCAGCCTCTTGCAGTCTGTGCCATAGTGTATGGACTGTGTGCTACTCTAGCGCTGATTGATGAAGAGAAGAAAAAGGGACCAGTTGCTTATCCATCAGAGGCATTTTGCTACCCTTAATTTCTTTTCCAACTGCATCAGAGACAGAAATGCAAAAGCATTCTCTAGACAGTGCGCTCTCATTAGCTATAACTTTTATAATGGTCACACTGTGATATAGTAATGTTTACTAGAGAATCTTTAAAACTATCTCCAGGGAAATGTGTGATTTTGCCCCATTTATTTATTTACTCATTTAAGTATTTGTTCATTGCCCTTCAGCCTGCTAGAATTTCTGAGGCAATATACAATCGATAAAAACATTATTTAAAAACAAGCCAAAATATTTTAAAAAATTTTTTAAAACACACACACAATTAAAGAAGTACCAAAATCCACCCCTGATATTCAGATCCAAAGGCCATATAAAACTGAGCATCTTGGGTGACCTTTGGGAGTTCAAAAGGGATGGAGCCAGCCTAATAAGGGGAGTTCTACTACCAATGTGCATTGTGTAGAAAGCCCTGCCTTGTGTACTCACCAACCTTTCCAAAGAAAGCCCTGCCTTGTGTACTCACCAACCTGGTCTTCCAAGGCCCACTTTGGAGGATCTCAAATTCTTGGCAGACTTATATGGAAGAAGGCAGTTCTTCAGATATTGTAGCTTCAAATTATTTAAGGTTTTGTGGGGCAAACCCAGTACATTCAATTGAGCTCAGAAATGTATTTGAAACCAGAGTGTCTTCTTGGGTGGTTCCCATGACCCTTCCTACACTATTTAAAAACAACAACAACACTGAGTATATTCAGGAGATGGGTGTGGATCCAGAAAACCCACTGATGTATATTCATTGCAGAACATTTGACAATATCTTCAGTGTAGCCTGCTCCATACAAAGGGATATTCCTCAGTATTGCCCAGACCTGAGGTTCTCCATTCCCATGCACCGAGAATGTATGATCCTTTGTCTCATCCTTAAGCTATTATTCTTGGCACTGTTTGCTCATAGAAGCAAATATAGTTTGCGTCTCCCCTCTTGGTTTTAACAGCAGCTTGCTCTGGAGCTCCTCTAGGCATATCATCATCATCATCATCATCATCATCATCATCATCACCACCACCACCACCAGCACCACCACCACCACCACCACCATCATCATCATCATCATCATCATCATCATCATCATCATCTTTATTTCTACCCCGCTTTTCTCCCCAAGGAGACTCACCATCCAATTATTGCAAGAACTATCCAGGGGCTGAATTATATTCCCAACATAGGTTCAGCACCTGGATAGTGCTCATAATACCTGGATGATCTGCTTATATGGTATTTGTAGGAATTTAGAAACTGGTTGCCATTAAACTGAGGATGAAGTCACCGCATCACAATATTGAAGCTGCTGGTGTTGCCCAACAGAAAGATTACAGATTTTCCCCCCATAATGATTTAATATAATGTGTTATGACTCCCAGATTTTAAATTTCCCAAATAAGCTATATATTTTCAGCAACCAGATCTCTCCAGAATCATACCAGCATGAAAAAATGTACTTCTAGCTTTGGTAAAAGTGGTTAGACCTCTAAGGTGCTTCTAGATGAGGTTTACTGTACAGTCCGTCTGCTACATTCATGGAGGTTTAGGGAAGCTTGGCCATCACCATCTTCCATATGAACCCTTCTTGAGTTTTCTCTTGATTTCTTCTATTTTTTTCCTATCCAGACAAAAACTACAAAAAAAATGAAATAGCTGTACAATCCAATCTAAAAATTAAGGGGTAAAGAAACAACATTGCAGGGGTCTACTACAGACCACCAACCCAGACTGAGGACTTGGATGATACCTTCCTGGAAGAGAGGACCAAACATTCAGGAGGAAGACATGTAGTAATAATGGAAGATTTGAACTATCCTGATTTTTGTTGGAAGACAAACTCTGCCAAGAATATAAGGTTCAAAAAAAACTTGTCGCTTGCCTTGCAGACAATTTATTGTACAGAATGTGGAAGAGACAAAAAGGGGATCAGATAGTTTAGATTTGATCCTAACCAACATTGATGATCTGGTGAATGAGGTAGAAGTGGGGGATCCTTTAGGTGGGAATGACCATGTTCACCCGGAGTTTGCTATCCAGTGTAGCAGAAAGGGGAAGCTGAGCATAGTCAGACACAAACTCTAGACTTTAAGAAAGCTGATTTCAGTAAACTTAGGGAAACATTTGGTGTGAAGGGAATTCATGATGCATGGGAATTTCTTAGAAATGAGATATTGAAGGCACAATTTCAAACAGTTTCAATGAGGAGGAAAAGTGGGAGGTGTCTAAAGAATGTGGGATGGATGTCCAAAGGATTTTCAACTGAGCTAAGATTTAAAAGGGACATGTAAAAGAAATGGAAAAAGTAGGAAATCACCAAAGAAGAATGCAGACATATAGCCAGCATGTGTAGGGAGAAAGTCAAAAAAACTAAAGTGCAGAATGAGCTCAGGCTTGCTAGAGAACTTACAAACAATAAAAAAGGCTTTTTTTTTTATTATGTCTGTAGCAAAATAAGGAAATGATAAGGCCACTGTGTGGAGAAGATGGTGAAATGCTAATAGGGGACAGAGAAAAGGCAGAACTATTCAACACTGTCTTTGCCTCGGTCTTCTCCCAAAAGGAAAATAGTGCTCAATCTGGGAAAAATGAAGCAGATGATGCAGTAGGAGAAATGCAGCATAGAATAAGTAAAGAGGTAATGCAGGTATATGTGGCTACTCTAAATCAATTCTAGTCTCCAGGACCAGATGAACTACATCCAAGGGTATTAAAAGAACTGGCAGAAGTAATCTCAGAACCACTGGCAATGATCTTTGAGAATGCCTGGAGAACAGAAGTCCCAGCAGACTGGAGGAGGGTGAGTGTTGTAGCCATCTTCAAAAAGGGAAAAAAAGGGGACCCAAAAGATTATTACCCAGTCAGCCCGACATCAATACCAGGAAAGATTCTAGAGCAGATAATTAAACAGATAATCTGTAAAGGCTTAGGAAGGAATGCCATGATCACTTAAAGTCAACATGAGTTTCTCAAAAACAAGTCATGCCAGACAAATCTTACCTTTTTTTTTTATAGAGAGAGAGAGAGTTACAGGCTTGGTAGGTGAAGGGAATGTTGTGGATGTAGCAGTAAGGCTTTGAGAAGGCCCTCTATGATATTCTTGCAAACAAGCTAGTAAAATGCGGGCTAGACAATGTTTCTGTTAGGTGGATTTGTAGTTCAAATTCAAAGTGTGCTCACCAGTTGCTCCTTATCCTTATCAAATTTTCAGATGATACTCAATTAGGAGGGGTAGCTAATATCCCAGAGGAAAGGATCAGAATTCAAAATAACTTTAACAAATTAGAGAGCTGGGACAAAACTAACAAAGTGAATGTCAAGAGGGAGAATGTAAGGTACTGCACACACAGAAAAAAAATGAAATGGACAGATATTGGATGGGTGACCCCAGGCTTGACCACAGTACATGTGAAAGGGATCTAGAGGTCTTAGCAAACCAGAAGGTGAAGGTGAGTCAACAGTGTGATGCAGCAGCTAAAATAGCCAGTGTAATTCTAGGCTGCATCTATAGGAGTATAATGTCTTGACTAAGGGAAGTAATAGTCGCACTCTATTCTGATTTGGTCAGACCTCACCTGGAATACTGGGTCAGTTCTGGGCACCACAGTTCAAGAAAGACACTGACAAGCTGGAATGTGCCCAGAGGAGGGTGACCAAAATGATAAAAGGTCTAGAAACCATGTCCCATGAGGAGTGGCTTAGGGAACTGGGGATGTTTAGCCTGGAGGAGAGAAGTATAATAGGCAACATGATAGCCATGTTTAAATATTTGAAGAGATGTCATATTGAAGATGGAGCAAGCTTGTTTTCTCCTGCTCCAGAGACTAGGATGCAGAGCAATGACTTTAGGCTACAGGAAAAAGAGTCCACCTAAACTTTAGGAAGACCTTCTTGATGGTAAGAGCTGTTTGAAATTGGAATATGCTGCCTCAGAATGTGGTGGAGTCTCCTTCTTTGGAAGTTTTTAAACAGAGGCTGGATGCCCATCTCTTGGAAATGCTTTGATTATATATTTCTGCATGACAAGGGGGTTGGATTGGATGTCTCTTGTGGTCTCTTCCAACTTTATGATTCTCCTCTATGAGCAGGGAAGAGCCCTCTGTCTAGAAGTACCCATATACCTAGGCCTAAATATTCATTGTTAAATTTTCACCCATCCATGAATTCAATTTTCTCCATATATCTGTTGTTTTTCACCTTTCCCCTATTTCTACATAATCTCTTCCATTGGTTCAAACTTGATCAAAGTCAACTATTCCTGTTCAGGTTCAGTTTTCTAAATGATGGCAAATCCAGAGAATAATACAAGCTACTTTATCTTACAGAAAGATTGATCATGCTATATCTTTTTAAAAACTATTTTTATGACATAAAAGATTACATACCACATCATTTCCAATTTTGTGATACTATCAGCTAAAAATGAAATAAAGCAGATTTTGATGCGTGTCGCCTGGAGCAACATTCTCTGTAAAATAATTCTTTTCAGAGTTATTTTCAGGAAAAAGTTAACAGACAGCTTGGCAGTGAGCAAGGTCACTGGCAAGATTTTTTCCCCCTCAATTACATTGTTGTAATGTGTACTAGTAATAACACTCCTGCTCTGGCTTCTGGCAGCCAACAGGGTAGTGCCAGTTATCTGTCTTATGATCAGCTATGCAGACCATGTGCCATCTTTACTGCACCCATTTAACTTCATATCCCTTTTATGGAGTCATAGAAAATGATGTCACCATAAACAGCCAAATAACAGTGACATGGCATTTGAATAGGCAACTATAAAGTACTTCCTGGTTTATAAGAGGTTTGCAGGTTTCTGTAACAAAATTCAGAACTGGAAATGTCTGAGTCAGTCTAAGCCTGAGCACATGTCTGCAAACAATATCTGAACTAAGACCACATTTTTCAAGTAACTTGAAGATGAAAATGGTTGTATGTCTTGCTTTGAACGAGGAAGCACTCAGTGCAGCACTGTCCAGTTGCTTCCAGACATGGCAAACAACTTGTACTCTGCAAGTCAAAATTGTTTGAATTGGTAACTTAGAAACATGCTGTTTCCTGCATTGTGGAGAATCTTTTTGTCATTTATGTTCTCCAAAAATGTCAGTACAGGATTTCACATAGAAGCATCTTGTCTTTCTTATTTATTTATTTATTTACTTACTTACTTACTTACTTAAAAAAGGCACCTTAATGAGTAGAACTATCTCAAGCAGTTTAACATGTAACCGTTTAGTACAATGAGATTAGTTTGACAAAAGGCTAGTAATGGGGTGCGGAGTTTTCCTGCTAAGTTGAAGAGCACTCCTACATCGCACACTTGGCCCTTGCAGGTTTTTGTGGGGGGAGGTGGAGGAGGCACTGTCTGGAGCTAGATAGATTCCTCCATCCTGATTGGTTGATTTCCTTACCACAGTACTTCTGTCTTGACCAGATTCTTGACCAGAACTTGTATTCCACCATCCCAAACTCCTCCCATCCAAAATTATCTCCAGAGTTTAATACCTTTCCTAGGCCCTTTCTGCATGGCATTTGCCATGCGAAAGGGTGCCTGGAGCGTCGTGCAATTGGGAGGAGTGAGCTGCATGACGCACTCACAATCGCGCGATGTTCCAGGGACCGGCAGGCGCCGATCGCGCACCTTTTCATTTTCAGCTGAAAGCCGAAAATGGTATGCAGTCGCGCATTGCTCCCGGGCCCGGCGCGCACTTACCTGGCTTGCGGAGCCTCCAGAGCTGTGCCAGTCACACTCCCTGCCCCAGCGCAGCCTGGGAAAGTCTCAGGCTGCACTGCGGAAGGAACAGGCAGGGCTCTCGCGCGAGCAGGCAGCTCATGCACAGCTGAAGCAGCAGGGACGCAAGAGTCTCTCGCCGGAGGCTGCTCGCACGATCCCCACACTCCAGCACAAGGTGCGGAAAGAGCCCTAGGATCATTATATGGAAGCATGATAAAGAACAGAGCTGAGTGTCACCCACATATTGATGGTACTTCATGCTAAAACTCTGAATGATTTCCTCCATGGTTTCATGTAAATGTTGAAAAGTAGAGGTGATAAGATGGAACCTTGTAGCACCCTTTATGCCCGCGGCCATAAGGACGAGCAGAGATATCAACTTCTGAGGGCATTAGGCCAAAAGAAGGACTGGGAACACTGTAATGTTATGCCCTTTGTCCAGCCTTGAAAAACAATCTGAAAGGAGACATGGTCAGTCTGATATGTCCATAACAGAATCACACTGTCTCTGTCCATTCCCCTAAATAAAAGAATCTACTTGTTCAGAACAGTTTTTGAGATAGTTCACATTAGTTTAACCTAAATTAAAGAACTCTAGAAAATTGATCATTTAAAAAAAGAAAGCACATACCTATAGACTCTAGGCTGGAACGTGACTGACCTCATAGTTAGAACAGACCCAGTGAAGTCAATAGGACTTAAGTTAGTTAAATCCCACTGATTTCTGATCTAAGGCTAAGTCTGAATCGTCCTCTTAGGTTATCGATACATACACAGCAGAAGCAAGTAGACATAAGAAGAAAATGGATACTAGTCCATTATGTATGTGCCCATTGTGCCCATTGGGACACAGAATTTCATCTTCATTATCATAATTAGAACATCAACATTGTCACTGTGTTGTGATATCCAGAAAGATACGGTACCTGACCCAAGACACCTCAGTCAAAATTGGACTTAAAGTAGAAAATGAAGTTTGAGGGTTTTTCAGTAATAGGAAGAGCCTGTCAACTTTAGATGGGTGATTGTTTAAAACAGGGAGATGGGAAGGGCAAGTAAAGCAGCCAGATGCCTAATGCTCATTGTGCAAGGGAAACAAGACCTGGTGGGAAAAGGTAGAGGGAAAAATATGGGAACAAAGAAAATATACTCAGCTCCTTGTAAAAGCAAGAGGGAGAAGATTCAGCATGATGTTCAGATTATGAAAGATTTAGTGATGTCCATGGTCCGATAAGCTGACAGTGGCAGTGATTTCAGGATAAGCACTTTGCATTGAAAACTACAGGAAAGTGACAAGAACTTTTGAGCGCAAGAAATTACCTAGATTTTTATGGCAGGACTCTGATGGGTCTCATGTATATCTCTAGGCCTCTCAGGTCAATCCTTCCCTTGACCATGCCTGATTTCCCTAGGCCACACCTTCTCATTGGCCCCACTCTGGCTTACTGTTGTTTATTCCATTTTACCTTGTTCCATAATTATAATGGATGGAATGCTGCATAAGTTGGGGAAGAATGCCTGGATACAAACCAAAGGGAGGAGTCGTATCTGTATAAGTCCAGCCACTATGATTTCTGGACTCCCCCCCTCCCCCATTTTGCTGTGACCTTTCCAACAAGATGGATGTGCTGTACATGTTTTGACCATGGTAATGCAGACCTCAAGAGGAAGAATGTTGCACTACCATGATGCAGACAATACAAGCTAAATGGACTGATGATATGATTTGGTTTCATGTAGCTTCCTGTACTTTCTGTGCTTCTCAGAGTATGGAAAAATTGCACTGGTAATGTCAGTTCTGGAATTCAGGGAGCTGTAGTCCCAAAAAGGAACATCTCCATGCTGTTCTGTGTTCCTGTAGCCACCAATAAGCCTGCCAAGGCTAGAAGTTCCATTGATAAAGAAATCTACTCAGCAGAAGTTACTTGACCTGGAAAGTCTTAAATTTGGAGCTGGTTCTATTTATGCAAAAGGCCATAGGGAGGTTGCCAAATAACCAGCAATATGAGAGAAGAGACATGTGCAGCCCAGAATCAGTTGGTGTCCTGACCATTAAAATCCAATTACTTAATTCTGTGATGCAAGCAAAAGACGTGAAAGGCAGGTTCGGTGATATTCATGTAAGAATGTATGTGCACTGGTGGCCCTCTAGTGGACATTCTTCAGCTAAAATCAAGCATACATCTGTGTCTAATAAAGTTCTTAGGAATGCTTTGCTGGAATATGCTAATTGCTCTGAATGAAATTTGCCATTAGTAAACCAGTAAGTCTGAAATTGTGTGTGTGTGTGTGTGTACAAGTTCACGTGCATGTGCACGCACATACACATATAGATATATATAAAACCTGTGAGTAAAGTCTACTGACATACATGTTTTAAGTCACAGAACGGTATTAACACTGTGGCCTAAGAACTAGGGCTTTGTAACTGATTCAGCTTACTTCCAAAGACAATTAGGCTAATTCAGACCTGTTTATGCTAGGTGTGAATAAAATCAAATTGGCCAAATTTGGTTCTAGAATGAAATGGCACAGTTGACAGCAATTAAGTACAATCTGGATATAGCCTCAAAAATAGGTGAGGAAAAAGTCAGTGTGTCTATAATATGACCATGTAAGCAAAAACCAAGGTTGTGTCTGGGGTGGAGTGGGGCAGGGCTGGCTGTTGCTAATTGTCAACTTTGACCTAAAAGGGAGCAAGACACTTAATGAGCTCTCTCCAGTGTGCTTATGGGGCGCTTACAGGGAGGGATTGTGTGTAAGATCACCGAAGTTATATTGTCAAATATCTCCTGCATATCTTTGTTCATCTGTGAGATTTGGCTGTTAGTGGCTGATCACGGAAAGCTGTGGTGAGGGTTTGGGTTTGATTGTCACCTTAATTTGGACTTTCTGAATCTTTCTTTTTTAATTGAATAGTCTAGCTTAATCCTTTGCTTGCTTTATTGTTAATATGAATAGTGACCTGTTTATGAGCCTATGTGTGCTATAGATAGTGAAACCTAATCTCTCCCTACTAGCCCAGTTGCCCTTAGTTCTGGTTAGATGTCTGGTTTTTTCAGTAGGATACACAAATAACAACAACAACAACAATTCTATTGCATGCTTAATTCATGTTTCAAAGCAAACCAAACACATTTATGTTATTGCCCATTGGGTGAACAAAAAAATCACTCAATTTAGTGTCTACCGTATCTCTCCATTGGTTAAACTTATGTGTCATTTACTATTAAAGCAATTATTATTACTATTGTATATGATGATTAATCTTATCCACAAGGCATTTCTGCAGTACTAATACAAATCCATAGTGTGCCACAGGAAAAGATAGAGGCAGCCTGGTTGACCCTCACGTCCAGCTGTTTTGATCAAAAAGCTTACTTCATTTCCAGTAAGATTTATAAGGGCCTAATATAATGATAGGAGTGACTGAAAGTCTATTTCTACTATTTCGAGAATTCTGTTTGAGGCATGATTTCTGATTTGAGATCAGAGGCAGCCACAGAAGCAGACTGAGGCAGCCCTTGAGATAAAAGGCAGCAAGGCTGAATCACAATAGAAAAGGGCTGGGAATCACTTTTAAGTGGAAGCAGCTCTCAGAACTGCTGCCTGCCTTCACTGTAACAAACAAATGAATATGGGTAAAATGCCATGGCATTATAGTACCAGAAGCCTGATCAAACACCTGAAGAGGCAGCAGCTTGTGGTCTTGCTCCAGGATGATGGCAGAAAAGTCCCATCAGCCAAGCAACAGGGATAAGACCAGTAGGGCAGAAACAAAGACTGCTGAATTCATTGGTATCACTGGCCAGAATCTTCTTGGTAACACATGCAAACATAACCTGGGGTTATACGACCATAATTTTTTTTCCAGTATTGCACAAGAAAATACTGCAAATGTTTCAACACTGCACAAAGCATTGCAAATGTTTTTCCCCAGCCTATCCATCATTCTTCAGAGGGTGTTAGGTGCAGTTCTGCGCTAGTGCAAACAACCACTGATTGGCTGGAGGGAGTACATCAGGAGAACTCTCTTGCACCATTACCTAGCAGGTGTCACCCTTCCAAACCTCCTGCATAAGTATGCTAATAGAGCTTTTACTCTGCCAGTGTTAAATATGATTTTGATCTGTCTTTCCTTACTGCCAAAACACTTGGAGTAGGGAAATACAGGGCAATAACATGAACATTTCCAGTACCAACTCTGACCACCAAATGCCTAAACAGAGATTGGGGTGTGTGTCAAGGGGATCTCATCAGTTGGACTTCTGGTAAAATATCTGCTCAGAATTCTCTAGTTCCTGATAGTGCACCACTGAATCTGAGCAGTAAGGCTGTTGCTAGAACAAAGTAAAAGTAGCTTCTCTCCAGTAAGCAACATGAACTGTCAAGACTTCTCAACAGTTTTTCAAACTGATTTTTGCTTTTTGAAAAGCAGCAAACTTTATAGTTGCCTAGCATAGACTCCTTTGAAACTACCCTTCTGCAATTTGCCTCAGTTAATCTCCCTTCTCTGGAGTCATAGTCCAGATTGTCTTGGCTTGGGCCCAAATCTGAATCATGCCCTTCCAAGAACCAAAGATAGTGGGCAGGAGAAGCGCCTGTGTGTATGCTAGTAAATATAATGTCTGTATTTGGCTACAGAAAAGACCAAGAACAATTTGCATTCCTCACCCAATGAGTAACCTTCATCTATATTTTAAGTATAGATACAAAGTTTCAAGACTGAGCAAAGTTTCAAGACTGAGAATAAGTTTACATGATATGAACATGACCTTCTGATTTTTGAAATATGAATATGAGAGGCATCTACTCTTCATGTTTCTTCTTTCTGATTGTAGCGTTCTGCACTACACTGTTATAGTGCTATTATTCTATTTTCAACATCCTATGGAATCTTGGGGTTTGCGGTTTAGAGGGGGGCATTTAGAATTCTCAGCCAGAGAGGTCTTTGCCCTGAGTACACTACAAACCCCAGAATTCCACAGGATGTTGAAAGTGGAATAAAAGCACTATAACAGTGTTGGGCACAAATGGCCATAGTCTGGATTGAATTCATCTGTAGCAGCTTGATATGTTCAGTGCTTTTGCTTTTGGTGTCATAAGATTTGTAAGCAAATCCAACAGATGGAACCAGTTATCTATTTTATGCTATAGAATGATAATTTTTTTAATGTGTAATTTAAAATGCATTTGCAATGACCACTGACACCATAGCATTAAATTGTGGATTACCATGGGATATGTTCTTTGCACACCTCAAGAATAGTTCAGAGCTAAACATATAATACATATAGTTAATATGGGCCCTTCCCACACCTTACCTTTTTTCGGCACTGGGGTGCGGGGATCGCGCGAGCAGCCTCCAGCGAGAGGCTCTCGTGTCCCCACTGCTTCGGCTCCGCACGAGTTGCCCGCTCCTGAGCAGGCAGCACGAGAGCCCCGCCTCTTCCGCAGCGCAGCGCAGCCTGGGAGTTTCCCAGGCTGCGTTGGGGCAGGAAGCGCGACGGCCGCGGCTCTGGAGGCTCCTCACGCACGGCAAGTGCGCGCAGGGCCCTGGAGCAATGCACGATCGCACACCATTTTCGGCTGAAAGCCGAAAATGAAAAATTGCGTGGGTGGCGCCTGCCCTACCCTGGAGTGTCGCATGATTGTGAGTGCGTCGTGCAGATCGCTTCTCACAATCATGTGACGCTCCTGGCACCCTTTCGCATGGCAAATGCCGTGCAAAAAGGGCCATGGTAATTCATGCTAAATTGTCATTGTAAATAGTTGTGTGTTGCACAGTAACTCCTGGCACTTTTTTTCTAATAGAGATCTAAAATGCATACCAAATATATTGAAAAATAATGCAGTTTCCATTCAGTGTACTTCAAAGTATGTATATAAGGAAACCTAAATTATTTATAATTAGATACTGGTTTGGAAACTTCTACATGTTCTGTGGAACTTGAATGGACCACTGTAACCATAGAGTGGCACCAATTCATCACTAGTAATGTCATATCCTACCCTCTTGCAAATGGTGAGATACGCCTCTTGTGAAATACATAAATACTGCCAGTGGCTTGCTTGCTTGTTGTATTTTTATGAACGTGATGTAAATTATTTATTTCTGTAAATTTTTCTTATAAACATGCATTTTAAACAGCAGTTATTTCCAGTTTTTACTGTTATCCTAAATGTTGTGTGTCTATTTGTACTTGCCTATGCATACTAAATCATGGTCTGAGTAGGCACCTCATATTGAAATGTCAGAGGGAGCCAACCCCCTGCTGAGTCCAAAAACTACTTCTGCAACTCAACGAAAAGACTTTGGGTTAAATGAAAGATTATTTTCTTCATGAATTCCCAGACAGATAGGGAGAACTTTGGGTAGAAAATGAACTCAAAAAGCAGGGAATACATTCAGACTAGACAAAAAGAGAAGGTAGAAACCATATAGCCTTCCAGATGTGGTTGAACTGCAACTCCCAGCATTCCTCACTATCTGTTATGCTAGCTAGAGCTGTTGGAAGTGGCAGTTCTAAAAGATCCACATGATTCTCATCCTATAATAGAGGTTAGGAAGTCGTCTGTCCTCTTCTGAGGATATATTTTTCCATAAATTCTGTAGAGTGTTTTCATGAATTTCTGGCCTTGGAACCTAGGCAGTTGTCGTGTGGCTATGTAGGTAAAGTTCCTGTTCGTAGAAAAAGAATAACATTTTGAAAATGTCATGTATTTTAAGTTTTGTGCTCACAGATGAAGAAAGAAAACTTTAAAAAGGAACCCTCAGCCCTATTGTCTTGAGATAACAGGAACATAATGGCTGGCATTTTAGTGACTATGTGTGTGGGGCAAATTATTTGCCATAGCAAAACAGATATATTCTGCTGATAGCAATGGAAGAGGATTTGCATATACAGCAATGTTGCACATTGCAGGTATACATTGTGCATTACAGTTGCATGCTATGCACTACAGATTACACACTGAGGTTTTGCATTACTCATTGAACATCATTCATTGTACAATGGCATCCAGTGACTGACAAGTGTTGCACAATGTTGCTATTCTGCATGGGGTTGTGTAGTGCTGGTGTAGCGTATCTCCACATGCAGATGTTTACATTATGCTGAGACAATGTTGGATTCCAGCCAGTATCTGACCCATTCTGTCAATGTAGCAGTTACCCCTTAATAGAGAAATGCCTCTCATTTCTGGATATGAAGGTGCACATTGACGGAAAAGGAAGGAAACATACTGGATAAATGTCACCACATGGGCCCACCTACTAGATAGGAGAAGAATGACATGAATAATGAGGTGGAATAACCACTTTCTACATGAAGGCGTGCTCTTGTACACACAGACACACACACTCAGCAATGGCTAAATATTCTAAGGGCACCAGATCCTGCCCAATCTTGGAAGCTAAGCATGGTCAACCTTGGGTAGTATTTGGATGGAGACCACCAAGGAATATCAGGGGCTGTAGGCTATATGTCAGACAAAGGAACTAGCAAAACCACTTCTGAACACTCCTTGCTTAAGAAAACCCTATGAAATTTATGAGGTTGCCATAAGCTGACAAGCAACTTGAAAGCACATACTTTACTTAATCCTCAGCAAAACTACTCAATTGGGCTTTTATTGACTTTTTGAAAAATCTAGTCCAGTCTCAAAAATAATGGTCGGACTTGTAAACATTGTAAAATCTCTCTGCTTTCCACCAATAAAGGAGTTGGTGTTCTTTTTCAAAGATGGATACAGTTGGATTTTACAGTTTTAAAATGGAAGGATCACACTTTTACTTTCCTTGCACCCAGTGTTCCTCATGGAAGCTCCAAGTGAAACCTAAAACCATCACATTGTCTGTTAGAACTGGGTGCTGAGCCTAGAACTTTATTAAAATGCCTGCAGGTTCTTTTCCTGTCTTGTGCCATAACATCTTGCAGACACCATGGAAATCGCAAAAGCTTGCACACATTTTTGTTGGCTTTGGTGTTACATTAAACATAGGTGTGGAAAATGAAATACAGGCATGGCACAAGACTGATCAAGATGGGCTGAGTGAAGGTTTGCTTGTTTGAGAACTGAAAGTAATTTTGCCTGACATGGTTTGTAAGGCCAACCTGTACTTGTGAGAATGCTCATTTAATATTTTAAAAAAATCTTCTGGTATTTATTCTACATTAACTTCAACTACACATTCAGCAGAGGTGTAATGCTTTTTGCACCTACTACAATATGTGGTAGCCTCATCCAGCTTTAGTTCCAAGCATCACATACTGTCTCCAGATAGGCATTTCTATCTACATCCAAAAAATGGATCTGACCAATTCAGTGTCTACCTAGATGAACATTTCTATCTATGTGCATGTAAGCCTGCTTAGATATTCAGATTTCTGTTGCTGGGTCTAGTTTTGTACATAGAAACATACAGTATACTCCTGAACTTCTTTCTCTCTCTTTCTTTCTCTATAAGAATACAAATTACATTTATCAACTGGAAATTTTCTATGGTGCAGCATGTAGCCTTTGATAAACTAGTCATCTGTAACATCTTGGAAATCTATAAGGTGAAGATTACCACCTCAGCTCTCTCTTTGTGGAAAACTATAGTTTTTTAGTAAACTGTAGATGTGTGCCCTTAAACTGTTCCCCTCTGCTTGACAGGCAACTGGCTTACTGACATGAGATTACAAGCGCACTGTGGTAAATGACCTCTTTGGTAATGATCATCTGTATTCTCACTGAGTGTGTGCCTGGAAGTCAGAATGTTCACAGAACTTGGAAGAGAAGAATAAAATAGACAATATTAGAGCTAGAAAGAGGTAACAATTTCCCCCTAAAGAGCATGCTGGAGGTAGTGTGAATGGGGGAACAGCTCTTTGTTTACTTTTATCTTTGATAAGCAGGTTATGCATGTTTTTGTACTATTGCCCAAGCCTGTAATTTTTGTACATCATATACGACGGGAAACCAAACCTCCCACAAACTAGTTTGAACTCTCTGAAAAACGGTCTGCATATCCAGTCTAGATTTGCTGTTTGCCTAAACCTACCCAGGAAGTCTTGCTAGTTTTAAGGTTAAATTAAACTTTCTGTGTCACTGTTCCACAAAGAAATTGGTTTCAGGGCAGCTCACAACACACAGGGTGGAAACAACAATGCCATCAGTACAGAAGAACAGAAAGGCTAAATTGTATTTTTCATAGAATCATAGAATATTAAGAGTTGGAAGAGACCACGGGGCCGTCCAGTCCAACCCCTGCTATGCAGGAACACACATCAGAGCATTCCCAGCAGATGGCCATCCAGCCTCTGCTTAGAAACCTCCAAAGAAGGAGACTCCACCACACTCCAAGGCAGCATATTCCACTGCTGGACAGGTCTGACCGTCAGAAAGTTCTTCCTGAGGTTCAGGTGGAATCTCCTTTCCTGCAGCTTGATCCTTGCTCCTTGTCCTAGGCCATTTCCGCACGGGGCGAGGGAATCACCCCATGCCGCTACTTACCCGGTCTTATGGCTCCCCGGTCCGGTCCAGGCTGCTCCGGAGCAGTGCGTGCTTGTCGCTCCGCACTGCTCTGGCGTCGAAAATGGCGGCTTCCGGTTGGTCGAGAGTCTCAACCAACTGCTGAAGCTCGCCAGCCTAAAGCCCGCTCCCGGCAGATCGCAGGCTCGCATTGGTGCGACCCTGCAAATCTGCACAAGGGAGCAGGCTCGCACTGGCGCGCTCCATGCTTTTTAAAAACCTAAAGAAACAGGTTTTTCAAAAGCACGCTGGACAACCACTTGGGGTCGTTCCAGAGTGGGCTGAGGTGCAGATCCACATTAAATAGTTCGTACCCAGTCTGCTCCCAGGTGCAGATATCCTCCCTGGAGGACAGACTGCACCGTTTCAAATACCCCGTGCGGAAATGGCCCTAGTCTCTGCAGCAGCAGAAAACAAGCCCGCTCCCTCCTCAACACGACATCCCTTCAAATATTTAAACGTGGCTATCATGTCTCCTCTTAACCTTCTCTTCTGCACACTAAACATACCCAGCTCCCTCAGCCGCTCCTCCTAGGGCATGGCTTCCAGACCCTTCACCATTTTGGTCGCCCTCTTCTGGACATGCTCCAGCTTGTCAATATCTCTCTTGAACTGAGGTGCCCAGAACTGGACACAGTATTCCAAATGAGGCCTAACCAAAGCAGAATAGAGTGGTACCATTGCCTCCTTTGGCCTAGACACCATACTCCTATTGATGCAACCAAGAATAGCATTGTCTTTCTTGGTTGCCGCATTTTTGCATGGGTGGGTGTTAACTTTTTTGCAAGTATGGTTAAGATTACTGCCTTATTTCCATTTTATGATTCAGTTTTAATTCCTGTGTTTAAAAATCGCTTTGTTTGAAGTAATCTCAGGGGTCCTCCAAAGGCCTCCTCCCATATTCCTATAAAGGCCCATTAGCACCATTCCCTTCCTTAGGGACGCTCCCTAACTATATTCCCCTCTGCGCGATGACGCCCCCCCCTCAATTTACTCCTCACCCCAAATACGAATTATCCTAGAGCGGAGACCCCCCCCCTTCCCGCGCCATCCTGGCTGGTTGCTTCTGACCGCCCAGCGGAGTCATCAGAGGGTTAAGCTGTCAGCTCTATAATGTTAAACAGGTGTCAAAGGCGCCTCCATATATCTGCAGATTGAAATCAAATTCTTCGCCGTATAAAAAGATAAATTACCCAGGCGATTCCCGCCTCGTCCCACTCATCAGGCCAGCGCCAGACGGCGAGCAATTTTTTTTTTAATGTGCTAACGACCTAATCAAGCAATCAAGTCGGAGAAGATTGCGGAGTGACCCCCGAGCATCCATCTGCCAACGAGCCCCCGCCATTCATTTCCATTCCGCGGGGGACGGACGCCGCTTTCCCTGGAAAGGGAATGGCGGACGGAGAGGAGGGGGAGAGAGGGAGTTTAAAAAAAACAGAAAAAAAAGATTCCTAAACAAATTAACACCCAATTTTCCAGCCTAATTAGTTAAATGAGAAAAAGCCGGTGGCGTGACTGTGCGGGGCTGTGACACCGGGGGGAGGAGGCGGCCGCCTCGTGGAGGAGCGAGCGGGAACTTCACCACCACCACCACGGCATTAATTAGCGCGGGTCAATGGCACCGATCCCCGGGGAGCAGCCGCTTTAATTTCCCGTGATATTTCAGTGCCTGAGGCCCATCGATTCAAACTGAAATTAACTTATTTTTCAATCAGGCCTGGGCTGCCCCTGGGGCTGACTCTTCCTTTGCCTCCTCCTGAATAGACCGCGAGCAATTTTTCATCTCAAAGCTGATGCCTCTCTGAGGCGAGGAAAGGAGGGGAGAGAAAGAGACGAGAGGAATGGGGAAGGGGAGACGCCGGCGGCCGGGCGGGCGAGCCAAAGGCGGGCAGGGAGGCGCGCTAATAGATTTCTGCCAGGCTCGCTGCTGCGCGGGTCAGGCCGCCCCGGGGCCGGGGTCGGGGGGACATGGCACGGACTTCTCCCCGTCCCGGGCCGTCGTGCTTGTGCCCCTCAAAGGGAGGATTCAACGGCAGTCGGTAATCTGCCGCACTCCAGGCTCCATAAGCCTTCCTTATCACATCGAAGCCACGGCCTCGCTCTCTCGCTCTTTGCGACGCTGCTGCCGCCGCCCATTAAATAATGAAAGAGAAAATCCCAGGCGTGAGAGCCAAAAGCCACTAGCACAGAAAGACAGTAATGGGGAATTAATTATAGTCCTGCAACTGAGCCCTCGGACGCTGGTTCCTAACGCTGCTGAGAAAAGTAAAGCGAAAACGCCCGTCGCAGCCCCAAGGAGGCAAAGGGTGGAGAGGTGCCCCTTGCTCCACATAGTCTGTTTGAGGCGGGATGTATAGTGGTCCCTGGAAATGGGTGGGGTATCTCAGGCCATTTCCGCACTAGATTGCTGTATTTTCCGCACGACACTCTTATAGCGCGATTGTTCCACTTTCCACCTCCTAGGGAATCCTGGGGTTTGCAGCTTCGAGAGGGGCCCGCCGGCCCCTCTCGAAGCTGCAAACCCCAGGATTCCCTAGGAGGTGGAAAGTGGAACAATCGCGCTATAAGAGTGTCGGGCGGAAAAGGCCCCACGCTGTTATTCCACTTTCAACATCCCGTGGAATCCTGAGGTTTGCAGTTTAGAGAAGGGCTTCAAAACTGCAACCCCCAGGATTCCATAGGATGTTGAAAGTGGAATAATAGCACTATAACAGTCTAGTGTGGAAACGGCCTCAGTCCCTGGAAAGGAGCTGCTTTAGCAACCCCCTCCCAGTGTTAGGTAAATTTATGGTCTTTTCAGTGGTAATTTATGACAATGTCACCTCAAGATAAAGTCGTTCTGGTAACCGAACGCCATAAACTGGAAACGGAAAAATAAAATGTCTTAAAGCTAGTTGGTGGAAGTTAGGGGTTTTTTTGTTTTTTTTTAAAGAGCTAATATGCTCAAACAACCTCTAAAACTGAAGAAATAGTAGTGACATTTAACTGCTTTTTCCTACCTAATTCACTGTGGACAATATTGTTAAGAAATACTGGATCACCAACCTCAACTCAGTGCCCTCTTGAGTTTGGTGCCTTCATGCTAACAGAGGAAAATTCATGGTTATGTTCAGAGATCTGTGGAGGGTGCAAAATTGTGACCATAAGACTGGCCCTAGAGTTGTGACATGGTTCTGGAAAGACATGCTGTATGTCACAATATCAGTTCATCTGTTGGAAAAATTGGTACTCTGTGCTGGACAACGGAAGAGCATACCCCCTCCTTTTGTTCTGTTGCTTGCCCGCTGTTTCTGATCAAGCAGAGAAGGTGCTGAGGACAGGACAGGACAGGCCGTACACAAGGAAGGTGTAAGGAGTACTTCTTCATACAGCACACAAAGAAATCACTGCCAGGAGATATGACAGCTGACAAGTTGGATGGCTTTTAAAGGGGATTAGATAAACTCATGGACGCCATCAACAGCTGCAAGTCACAATCGTCACCTATTTGTCACCATCTAGGACCACATTACCTCTGTTTTTGGCCATAACTTGGCCCTAATGGTGAATGGAAGTGACTTCCAGTCACCATTTTGGCCAAGATATGACTGAAAACAGAAATAATGTGTGGCGGGGTTGTGGGAGGACATTTTTCCCCATTCTTGGGTGTTTGGGTATGGTTGTGGGGTAAATATCACTCAAACACTATAGCAAAATTTTGAGGACAGTTGGAGGGGCTCGGGGCTGCATTTTCCCTGCCCTTGACTCAGAGCTTCAGAGACAAAATGCAAGATGAGATGCAGTTACACTCGGGTTTTGCTGTTGAACTTCCCATAGCCATCTGTTTTGTTACTGTGTGAATAAGATGTTGGATTAGACAGACATTTAGTTTTATCCAGCAGAGCTCTTTTTATTACGTTCTAAGCTTCTAGATGCAGAAACAGATTGAACTGTGTCAAAGGACAAAGATAGTATCCTGTCCTCAGGATGCCCCTGTTTAGGTCTTTTTTGCATGATCCAGGTTGGTTTGGATGAGGTGTTATTCTGACGCACATTGCAAGAGGAAGATTTGATGCTGCCAGGACAAAGGGAAAGCAAGAGAGAGCTTGAAATCCACTTCTTCACTTATTACATCAGAGGAGCTCAGCTTAGCTTTGGCATTTACATTGAGACTATTAAAAGGCTCAGCTTTGGCACTTGTACTGAAACACTTGAAGATCTCCTCCACTCTTGCCTCAGTGGTAGCAACAGTGACAGAGGAAGCACCACAGGAAGTAGTGAATGGAGATTCAGGGTACATAGCCACGGAGGACTCATTTTACCTCTGTTTGCACAGCCTCACAATGTTTTGGCCATACTAAAGTAGAAGTAAGACACAAAGCATGTGTCACATATACATGATGACCCAGAATTCCTAAACTTTTATAATTTTTTTTTAAAAAAATGTGCATTGGCACAAGTATACTTAGGCTGCTTTCTAACCATCCTTGGAGTGAGGAATCACCACACTTCTTTCACATGTATTTACAAGTGTTCTACAGGATCTCATTATCTGTTTGTAATTCTCATGTGTTTCCTGGTGCTTCTCCAGTCTTTTTCTTACCTCAGGAAGCTTAACTTCCATGGATGTAGAATGACATTCTTCTGTCCCCCTTTTTTTTTTTTGGTGTGTACGTGTTTGTGAGGTGTTTCTTGACATAGCTAATGACATATTGGACACATGAAAACATCACAACTCAATACAGATTCACTAACCTTTGCACTGGGCACTGTTTTATAACCCTATTAATTTGTTAATTGATTTTTAAATTAATGCTAAAATGCTCTTCTGATTTATCTTTAAAAACGTTAAAATACTAATGCAAAACTACTTGAATGCAATAATGTTCTAGAATACTAATTTTTTAAAAATAAAGCAAGCCATTTTAACTCTTCTAAATTACAATTGTAAATTGTTAACTGTTAATCACTTTACATTTTTACTTTTCATGCGTAGCGATTGGCAATCTTGCTTAAAGAAATCCTCGGTAGTAAACCATTCTTAGGCCCTTTTCGCATGGCATTCACCATGCGAAAGGGCCTCTGGAGTGTAGCACAATTGCGAGGAGCCATCCACATAATGTCCTCGCAATTGCGCGATGCTGCCAGGACCAGCAGGCGCCAGTTGCGCACTATTTCATTTTCGGCTTGTAGCCGAAAATGGTGGGTGATCGTATATCACTCTAGGGCCCCACACGCACTTACCATGTGTGCGGAGCCTCCGGAGCTGCGGTGCTCGCGCTTCCTGCCCCAGCGCAGCCTGGGTAAATCTGAGGCTGCACTGCGGAAGGAAGAGGAGGAGCCCTCACGCTGCCTGCTCACCAGCAGGCAGCGGCTGCAGAGGCGAAGCAGCGGGGATGCGAGAGCCTCTCGCAAGAGGCTGCTCGCACAATCCCCGTGCCCCAGCACCACGAAAAGGTAAGGTGCGGATAGGGCCTGAGTGTTTTTTTCTTTTCAAATGATTGTTCTAGTGAATTGGACCTTTACCTTTCCCACCTACAGCAGTTAAGTCTACAGTGTCACTAGGTAGTGACACTATCTTGTGTGGAGGAAACGGAAAGACTGAACATTCATAAAAAGTACAATATTCCCATCTGTATTGAAAATGAATTGCTAGTAGCTTATGGTGGAAGTGCAATAGTTTACTAGGATGGGGACCCACATCCACATAGTTATGCCACATAACTACAGGCTACATGCTAGTATGAGGTTTGGGATACAATTGGAGAGGCCGTTTAGAGTATTGGCCTTGTATTGAGAGTATTGTGACAAGTATTGTATTGAGAGTATTGTGGCTTTGCTTAATGATGTTTTGTTTTTGTAGGTTTGGTTTCAGAATCGAAGAGCCAAATGGCGGAAGAGGGAGAAATGTTGGGGAAGAAGCAGTGTAATGGCAGAATATGGGCTTTATGGTGCAATGGTACGTCACTCCATCCCACTGCCAGAATCCATCCTCAAATCAGCCAAGGATGGCATAATGGAATCCTGCGCTCCTTGGCTGTTGGGTAAGATATCAGCCTTGGGAATAGATCTCTTTTGTCTAACTTGTTTTCTGAGAGGGTCCTGAGAGAGTAGGAAGGAAGGAGCAGTTGGATCAAAGAAGTGTATAGGTCAGGAGTGGGCAAACTGTAGTCCACTGTTTATTGTACTGCAGTTCCCGTCAGCACAGGCCATCATGGGCAATAGTAAAGGATGATAGGAACTGCAATCAAAAAATTTCTGTAGGATCATGAGTTGTACACTCCTGATAGAGGTAAACACAGAAGATATTGCTGCAGGCATGAGCCATGCCTATAGTTTTCTTCCAAAATCTTTTTTCACAGAGACAGTTGTGTTACTCTATTTCAAAATAAAAAGGAAAGTTCGGGGGAATATGGTGGTAACTTTACAACTAACTGGTTTATTTTAGAATGAGCTTTCATTTGCTTTCATCAAGGCAACCAAAGAAGTGCACTGAAATTCATGAAAGCTCATACAAAACAAACAAACAAACAAACAAACAATGAAACACCCCCCCTAAAAACCCCAGTCTTAAAGGTATCACTAGATTCCTTCTCCTTCCTTTCGTTTTCACAGAATATAGGCATTATTACTCAAGCTCAGAGACTTAAGGCATTTGATCAACAATACACTTTTTGGGGGGTAGGGAGTGAAAAGAGCTCTGTAAAACTTTATGAAAAACAAGTTGGTGCATTTGTTATGCTCACCTATGTCAGATGCAAAAAAAATAATTCTCCGCACCCATGCAGCTTACCACATAGACACTGATATCTTGTCAAGAGTCATCATACTCCTGGTAGATGTTCATGGCAGTTAAATATGTAGACTTCTGACTGGGAGTCAAAATAGTTGTAGATCCTTATGAAACAAACAAGTAAGTTTTCAAAGACATGAAAGAATCAAAACAAAATGATTGAACTTTCATAGGCACAAGCCTACTTCACAGACAGAGAATGGACATATATAAGACCCATTCACACTGCATAATCACTGTGCTATGATTCTACTTTAACTGTTATGGCAACTTCTTATGGAGTCCCAGGATTTTCAGTTTAGGGAGAGGTACTTATGGGCTAGTATGGTGTAGTGGTTTTAGTGTCGGATGACAATCCTGGAGACTGAGGTTCAATTCTCTGGTCAGTCATGGCAACCCACTAGGTGACCTTGGGTGCATCACACATTCCCAGCACTAGGGTCACCAAAAGTCAGAAACAACTTGAAGGCACACAACAACAACAACAAACAAATAACAACAATTTAGAATTCTTAGCCAGTGAGCTCCAATGCCTCACCAGATTACAAAATCCAGGATTCCATGAAGTGGAACTATGTCCATGAAAATGGATGAAACCATGTCCATTAAAATGGAATCGTAGCACTGTAATTATGTAGTGTGAAAGGGTCCATACGAGGCTCTTGCTTCTTTCAGCAGATGAAAGCATACTAAATGTGGAAAAGGGTTAGTCTGGATACATGCAGATACGAGGAGTTCTGATATATCAGCTCCAAAGTATTCTAGTCCAGTTTTCTTCCAACAAGAAGAAAATTTTCCCTCCAGCAGGATTACAAATAGGCCTCAAAGGCAACAGCCTTCTCTCAGTTAAAAAAAAAAAAAAACCTCAGAAAGGCCTTAACAATGGACTGTAGGGAAAAGATTCTCTGTCAGGGCTGCTTCAAGGCTCCACTCACCTAGGGCCCTTTTACACTACCCAGTTATAATGCTATGATCCCACTTTAACTGCTAAGGCTTCAACCTCTAGAATCCTGGGATCTGCAGTTTAGGAATCAGTACTTAGAATTCTCAGCCAGGGAGCTCTAATGCATCACAAAACTACAGACCCCAGCATTCCATAGGATGCAGCCACAATAGTTAAAATAGTATCATTGTGCTAAAATTGTGTAATGTGAAGTTGCCCCAGGACTCAGTTGACTCAGCTGATTGATTTCCAAGTGTATCCTGGGCTTCAGTGCATCTTGGCACTCAATCCAGTCAGAATGCCACCAGTTATCCAGAAGAAGAGTTAATAAGTCTTCTTCCTCACCCCCAATTCCCTAGGTACTTGGTGCGATGAGGCGACCACACTTTGAATAAACTTCCTCCATGGGTTGCACCCCAGTTTAGAGGCATGTGATTTGACTGTCAGAAGTGGATATCCTGGGTACTCTTCCCCACAGCAGCCTCTCCAAGTGGTTTGCTCAACTCAAATGCCAAGAATTCTTTTTAGAGATGCACAAAAAGGCCTATTCAAGTGCTACAAAAGGGCATGGGAGACACTGTTGAATGGAGCGGTTGTGTTGTGTGTTGGGAATAGGCAAAATCTGTCCAAAAAGAGCAAAAACACTTTTTGTGAACAGCTTTTTCTTTCGCAAGCGGCAAATCCCAGATCTAATCCCATCGGTTTGTCTAAACATTTTGAAACTGTATACATTAGTACTATAGGATTAGCAGGTGTCCTCTTGCACTCCTGCTCCTTGCTTTGCTCTTCTTTTCTACTTTTCAGACTAGTTCTACAAACTAAGATAACTTCTGGCTTCTTACAAACGTGCTGCTTCATACTTCTGTCTACTACATTAAACCCAGGGTTGAAAAAGAGAGAGGTGAAGGGGCGGGGGTGTGTCTGAAGAAAGCAGAAGCTTACTTCTTCCCAGCCCTGTGGGTGACAGCAGAACTAGGTTTCAGTCAACAGGGCCTTGTCTGAATAGTCACTTCATGTTG
Source organism: Cyclura pinguis (assembly GCA_030412105.1). Lineage (NCBI taxonomy): Eukaryota > Metazoa > Chordata > Lepidosauria > Squamata > Iguanidae > Cyclura > Cyclura pinguis. Next base: position 346,701,937 of record CM059599.1, read on the forward strand.
CTTAGGCTGCAGCTCCTTTAATCCCTTGGCCTTGGCTATGTTGGCTGGGACTGATAGGAAGTGCAGTCCAACAACCTTTCTAGCCAATTGCCCAACCCTGACATGCAGAATTGCTGTAAGAGTGCACCCCCTACCCATTTTTCTCTATTAATTGGGAACTGTATACCGCATTAGAGTTAGGTGGCCCCATGTCTCTATTCCTAAGCACTAGGTTTTCAGAGCAGATAATTCCTGTCATTTTCATATGTTTTGAAACAATGGCCTCTGGGCATCTCTCAGTACTATAACTTCATCAGCGTTGGTTCCCAACCTCAAACCCTGATGATGTTCCTACTTATGGACAATTCATTATTTCTACTCCCAACTTGTCTAAAGTGTAAAGACTTGGCTCTAGCATTATATAATGTTAGAAGAAACAAATTCAGGTGCAGCCTTACCTTAGTGCAGCTTTGGCCTCACTTATCCAGCTAGGTCTGGCATCTCTGACAGAGAACTGGCCTGAGGTCCTCCCTCGTCGCAGAACCCATTGCAGTGGGCTCTCTGTGTGACTGCTGTTTGAAGCAAGGCTTTCTGCTTTTCCTTAATTCTGGCCTCTCTTTATCTTTACTGTTTTCAGTTCAAGATGGCTTTCCCATGCCCAGGCGCTTTTCTAAACCCGAATACCAACAATTCTTTTTAGGGATGCACAAAAAATCTCTGGAGGCAGCGGCTGAGGCGGGAAGGAAGCCGGAGGTGGAACGCCAGGCCCTGCCCAAGCTTGACAAGAGTGACAAGGAAGAAAGGGGCCCGGATTCCAAAACCACCATTTCCCAGGAGGAACTGAGAGAGAACAGCATTGCTGCCCTCCGGGCCAAAGCTCAGGAGCATAGCACCAAAGTCCTGGGGACCATCCCTGCAGATCCTCCTACTTCAGCCAGGAAGCCAGAGAAAGAGGAATCGGTAGCCACAGTGGACGACGAACGGCAATTGGAAAAATCAGATTTATCACAAGAGGAAGAGAAGCTGGTCTAGAAGGAGGAGGAGAATGGGAAAACAGCCATCTCCTCAAAGACTGCCTCCTCTAGGAGCTACAGCCTCCTCTCAGACTATTGGGGTCCCTCCTGCAGCCCCTACACATATGGAGGGAAGCCCCATTTGGTCTCTGTACATTTCAAGATGCCGCAGGCTAAGGCCATGTTCTGCTGGGTACGTCTAGAGACTGGTTCCCCCTCAAAAGCACATTGTTCCTGCAGTCCTTGTCCTCAGGAACACTCTATTGTCACCCCCAGTTTCAAATGGGGAGGGGGAAAGGGGGCTATATTCATTACTCTCTTAGTTGAAGAGGAAAATTCAGCTAGCTAGAACTTTTTCCTCAACACCAGCCACCACACCAATGCCAGGTCTTTCCTCTCTTCCCCTGTCATTCCGCCTCTGTTATCCCATTCTCTCCCTCATATTTAAAAGGAGTCCTTTCTGTCATCAAAATACAGTGGTATTTTATGGTCAGAATATGTCTCTCCTTGTCTCAGTCAGGTTCTTAGCTTTCCCAGGGAAGAATGACCCTTTCTTCATATTTATACATTAATTTATGTAAATATATACATGTTTTAAACTGTTCATTGCCTAGCATTGAAGCCATGTTTAAAAAGAAAAAAGAAAGTCATTTCCTCTTCATAATATCAGGCCAAATCTAAACCTGTCCTGGTGGAAACCCTACCTCATAGTGAGTCTCTCCTTTACTGCAGTATCAAGATTTGTTGTTGATGGAAGAGGCCCAGACACCCTTTTAATACAATGTGAATTTTCGTTGCAGAAAATTTGGCTCATTTATGCCACCCAGACCATAACATCCCAAATTATTGACCTATGTTCCTCAGGTAGCACTGTCATTTTTTTCCCATTAGCTCATATCACTTCAGAGAAAAATCTGTGGAAATAATTATTTATACCATTGTACTGATTCTAAATTTTCCATATGTTTCTTTCCTGAGAGAGTCATGATATAGGAAAGGAGAGCTTAATTACTAAAAAAAAATGTGCCAAGGCACTTCAGAGGTTAGATTGTCTGATGTTGGAGCTTTGCTCCTTCCTTCCAAACTTGAGAACATAGGACCTGCATTGTTAGTTGACACTTGGCAAGGGAGGTGTGCTCTGCATGCACCCTGTAACTTATAATATGCTAGGGGTTTATACCTAGTATTGAGGATGAGTTTGTGAACCTTGTCTCACATTAAGCCTGGGCCTGTGCTCTGTAAACTTGTTAGTAGCTTGATGGTTGTCAAATGGAAGTCATGAAATAGAGTCCTCTGATAGCCACATTTTGAGGGTGGGACTATGTTTGGGACACCATTTGACTCTCAAATGGATGTGTGAACTGGTATTATTGTGATGTCTCATGCTGAAGATTATGTGGAAGTCCCCTCAATAGAGTTTGATCATCCAGTTATTCAAAGGTGCACATTATTGGTCTTTGCTTGATGCGATGATCATCAAATGATAAGGACAGATTTGCAAAACGGTCTACATAGGACAAGTTGTTTGTGTGTACGTCGCTTATCCCTGTCATGTGCAGTTAAAATATTCATTGAACACCAATACCATGAAATAAGGCACTTAGGGACAGCTCCATATCCCAAGAATAAAAGGCATATTTACATAGCCAATAGCTTTCCTAGGCAGTTAACTCACAGATGTTAATATGAAGTCATGGACATACTGGAATTTTTTTAAAAAATATCCTCACTTCCATAGTAACATTTATCCCCTATTCTTTATCTGTGAAGGCCCATATTTTCTTTCTTGTCTTTATTTGTGACAATGCTCTTTTTACCTGACGTTGCTGTTTTATTTGTTTATAATTAAATCTTTCCTTTACTACATAATCCTTATTTGTCTATGTCCCCCTCCCCCTTTATGGTGTGTTAGATTATAGACCATGGTGTGTAAATAATGTACATATGGTGAGAAAAGTTGGTATTTGAGGTGTTTAAGATACAAAGTTGTAACAACTAGTCATTTGAAACCTGTGATTTTTTGGTGCCATTTTCTGTAAAGATATAAATCAGAATAAAACTGAAGTAAAGATTGGCAGACCCCATACTGTGGTGCAGTTAAAGGATGTGAATGGGGGAAAATGGATGACCTGGTTCTGCTGGTATGTTTTTGCTATGTATACAGTTTAGACTGAAGATGTACTGTAATGGGGTTGTATCCTTCATAGAAGGATGAAAAAAAAAGAACTAGCAGGGAATTAGAAGAACAATGAAGGAATTTAAAGCACAAGCCCCTGAGGAAGTTATAAACGTCTTCACCATTCATAGCTCATTTCCGCACTACACTGTTATAGTGCCATTATTCCACTTTCAACATCCTATGGATTCTTGGGGCTTGCAGTTTAGGGAGGTGCATTTAGAATTCTCTTTGGCCTCAGTAAACTGCAAACACTAGAATTCCACAGGATGTTGAAAGTGGAATAATAGTACTATAACAATGTAGTGCAGAAATGGCCATAGTTTCAAACAGTTTTTCACTCCATATTCTGAATTCTGTATTCTTATCACTTTGCCTACAAAATCTCCCCCTGCCCCCCACCCATTATAGATCCAAAACCGTAACACTTAAACACCTGAAACTTGGCATGTGTGCTATGATGGCCCTAGAGGTGTGCACTTGGAGTTTTAAACTAATTAACCAATTAACTTTATTTGAATGTGGTGATGTGTTTGAGGCCTACAGTACTGTATACAGTCACCAGGTGACAGATTTTCATAATTAACACATAGTTTTGGAGTTGAAACAATTTTAAGCTAGGGTGGAGTAGTCTGTGGGAGCAAGTTATAGGCCTGCCCCTCCATGCTACAGTGAACAGACACCCCAGCATAGGGTGGCCGAACCCCTCCCTCAGGGGATTTCAACGATGTATAGCACTGGGTGTGTCAAGTAGTCCCAGAAGCCATGGTTTCATTCATATGGGATGATATGTTGAGCTGGCAATGCATGACATTGCTTGAAGTCGATGGCATGGCAAGCTAAGGGTTAACAGAGTTTTTACTCTAGTAGAAAAAAGATCTTGAACCCCAAATAGTATGAAGGTACACAAACTATACTATTCAGGGCTGTCAGACTTTAGGAAAGAAGGTACATGGAACAGATTCACCAAACTGTTGATATTTCAGATTGTGATAACACCAACCATAAAGAGACTGGGGGAAAGTTAAATGACCCTGGTTTCATGCCTATTTCTTCCCTACTGGTCTGGTTATCATCTAGTTGTACAGGAAGCACAATTTGAAGAGAGGTCATGTGGTGGCCTGCTAGGCCCTTCTTCTTCCGTAACAGATTGTCAGTGGGTCTTATTGCTGCTCTCTCGACAAATATTTCTTTCTAGTAAATTGGGGTGTATTTGGTATCATCCATTGTTTATCCCTAGTACTTAGAGTATAACCCATAAATGAATGGGATTTGTTAATTACAACTATCCTAAGGTGCCTCTTCTGTTCCCCAGTGGATCAACATTAGGTTGACCTAACTCTGAACCTACTCCTATATTTACAAACTGCTCTTGGAACTCCTAGTAGTATTCTATCCGAGGGACTGTTAAGGTCCAGATACGCAACAGTTTTCTAAAGCATTGTTGTTGTGTGCCTTCATGTCATTTCTGATGTATGGTGACTATAAGACAAACATATCATGTGGTTTTCTGGCAAGATTTATTCAGAAGAAGTTTGCCGTTGCCCTGTTCTGATGCTGAGAGAGTATGATTTGCCCAATGTCACCCAGTGGGTTTTCATGGTTGAATGGGGATTTGAACTCTGGTCCCACATAATTAACATTGAAACCACTACTCCACACGGGTTCTGTTTTCTAAAGCATTAGGTGCTCCCAAATCATTCAGAGATCCCTATCTTGTACATGATAAGAATTTACAAGGACAATGTAGGTTACACATTCCATAGGTTAAATTCTGTTGCTACTCTTCACATTTACTTCAATACCTGTATTTTGAGCTACTTATTAATATCTAGGTCCTGGAGCATACCTTTGTCATTGTACATTCAGCCATAGGGACATGGCTAGATGTTTCTCCACCACCCTACCACTTTCTACCTGTTCCCCACTGCATTGGAAACCGAGTGACTTGTGAAAGAAGGAGATGGAGAAGAGTTCTGCCTGGGTGGAACTTTACACTCCATGTTCTTATGTTGGATGTTGCCTTTACAGGTATGCTTGTCATACTATTACTTTTTATTTAAAAAAAAAACAGTATCAGTACTAACTTGTCCCATGATTTTGAGACAAGAAAAAATACATGTACTTAATCAAAACTGTAAAATATTATACTTCACTAACAGTCAACATGGGTTTCTCAAAAACAAGTAATGCCAGACTAATCTTATATCTTTTTCTAATTGAGTTACAAGGTTGGTAGATAAAGGGAATGCTGTGGATGTAGAGTATCTTGACTTCAATAAGGTCTTTGATAAGGTCCTCCATGATATTCTTGCAAACGAGCTAGTAAAATGTGAGCTAGACTAATGGTTTTTAACTTTTTCATTACTGGGGAATCCCTGTAAATATGATTTGTTGCTGAGGACCCCAAGACTTAAGATTTAAATATTTAGATTTAAATATTCAAATATTTATTTATCTGTTTATTAAATGGTGCTGGAGGCTAGGATTCAAATCCTCACTCAGACACTCAGTGATCTTGGGCAAGTCACATTGTCTCAGCCTCACAGGAAGGCGAAGGCAAAGGCAAACCCCCTCTGAACAAATTTTGCAAAAAGAAAAAAAAATGCTGTGATAGGTTCACCTTGGGATCGCCATAAATCAGAAGTGCCTTGAAGGCACACAACAACAAAGTGCTGCTGACAGGTTCTTTCTGGCCATCATTTCTCTCCCCTCTGAAACTGATTTATAGCAACCCTAAGGTGACCTTATCATGGGATTTTTCTTGGCAAGATTTGTTGCCTTTGCCTTTCTCTGAGGCTGAGAGAATGTGATTTGCTTGAGGTCACCTAGTGGGTTTCATTGGCCAACTGAGGATTCAAACCCTGATCTCCAGAGTCATAATTTGGGCACATGCACATGTCAGCCGCCATGTCTCTTTCATCAGGGATGTGGTAAGTGTGTGTGTGCAGGTGCCGAAACTGCTCTTTCATTTGCAAACGACAGAGCAGTTTGGGCACATGCACATACCAGCTGCCATGTCCCTTGGCACCCACATCCCCTACTGCTGTGTCCCTGATGAAAGAGACACAGTGGCAGGCATGTGTGTGTGCACCCAAACTGCTCTCTTGTTTGCAAACAAAGGAGTAGTTTTAGCACACACAACCCTACCCTCTGCTGCTGGGTCCCTGTTATTGCTGCTGATAGTGTCCAGCAGCAGGGCTTCACAGACTCCTGAGGGCTACGTGGACCCCAGGTTAAAAACCACTGGACGAGGCAATCCTACTGTTAGGCAAATTTGTAATTGGTTTACCAACTGAACCCAAAGGGTGCTTACCAATGGCTTCTTTTCATAATGAAACAAAGGGTGGGATGCCACAGGGAACTGTCCTGGGCCCAGTGTTATTCAACATCTTTATCAATGACTTGGATGATGGAATGGAGGGTATGCTTATTAAATTTGCATATGACACCCAATTAGAAAAGGTAACTAATACCCCAGAGGATGGGATGAAAATTCAAAATGACCTTAATAAGATTAGAGAGCTAGGACAAAACTAAATGAATGAATTTCAACAGGAAGAAACTTAAGCAGAAAAAATGAAATGCACAGATATAGGATGGATGATACCTGGCTTGACTACAGTACATGTAAAAGAGATCTAGTAGACCAGAAGCTGAACATGAGTCAGCAGTGTGATGTGGCAACTAAAAAAACCAATATGATTCTAGGCTGCATCTGTAGGAGTACAGTTTCTAGATCAAGGGAAATAATAGTTCCACTCTATTCTGTTTTGGTCAGATCTCACCTGGAGTACTGTGTCCAGTTCTGGGCACCACAATTCAAGGAAGCTATTGACAAGCTGGAACATGTCCAGAGGAGGGTGACCAAAATGAAAAGGCCTGGGAACCATGTCATATGAAGAGTAGCTTAAAGCTAGTATGTTTAGCCTGGGGAAGAGAAGGTTAAGTGATAACATGATAGCCATGCTTAAATATTTGAAGGGATGTCATATGGAAGTTGGGGCAAACTTATTTTATGCTCCAGAGATTAGGACATAATGCAATGGTGTCAAACAACAGGAAAAGATATTCCACCTAAACATTAGGAAGAACTTCATGGTAGTAAGAGCTGCTTGATAGTGGAATATGCTGCCTCAGAGTGTGGTGGAATCTCCTTCTTTGGAAGTTTTTAAATAGAGGCAGGATGCCCATCTGTCAGGAATACTTTGATGGTGTATTCCTGCACGATGACCCTTGTAGTCTCTTCCAACTGTATGGATTCTATGATTCTACATAGAAATCAAAGGGTTTTTAAGAGATACAAATGCTGGTAAGTGAGAGCAACAGCCCATTAATTTTCTTGATTTGAATTGCGCACCTGATTTATCACAAGAGTTCCTTTGAATGTCTTCTTTCCTGAACATAGGAGCTGCATCTTCCTCCATTCTCATCCATTTCTGATAAAATGTTTGGTAAGATTTATTTTTTAAAATAGAGAAAGAAGGCATTTAAACCATAGCCTGAAAGTACTTTTTGGACTACGGCTTCCATAATCCCTCACATGACAGTCAATGCTGTCTTGAGGATTCTGGGAGTTGTAGTCTGAAAAAAGTAATTTTTCCCTACTCTTATTTAAATGTGTCAGCTTTCTTCACTGTCTAGCTTTCACAACATAGCAACTGGAAATACAATGGCTTGGACAGTCCTAACTTTAGTATTCAATTATATATCTTGACACTTCAGGATCTTGTCTAGTTCCTTCTTAGCTGCCCTTCCAATTCCTGGTCTTCTGATTTCTTGACTGCAGTCTCCTTTCTGATTAAGGACTGAGCCAAGGTATGGAAAATCTTGAACTATAGGCACTGAAATGTCAGGTTGGAGTTATCTGTTTCAAGCCATAATGTTTCATGGCAGGATGCTAAAAACTGTTATTCAAGCAGGATTACTTGGTTTTGCAGAACTTGGGTTCCCTCCAGGATTTCCAGAGTGAAAACTGCAGAGGGCTCTTGTACCTTCAACAGTTGTATAGAAAAGGGAATATTAGCAGGTGCTGTTTGGCACTCAACCAGGTAACAAGCAACACCTGACAAAATTCCCTCCTCAACACAGCCATTGAAGGTACAGAAACTATCTTCAGTTTTCAACCAGGCAACCCTGTCCGGGTCTCACTCTTTGATCCTTTCCGCAACTCACCCATTTTTGGCGCTGGGGTGCTGTGCTCGCGCAAGCAGCCTCCGGAGAGAGGGTCTCACGTCTGGAGTCCTTCAGCTCCGCACGAGCCTCCTGTTTGAGCGAGAGCCCTGCCTCTTCCTTTCGCAGTGCAGCCTGGGACCTTCCCAGGCTGTACCGAGACAGGAAGCACGACCGGCCCGGCTCCTGAGGCTCCGCACGCAAGATAAGTGCACGCGGGGCCCCGGAACGATGTGCGACTGCACAGCATTTTTGGCTTCAAGCCAAAAATGGAAAAAATGCGTGCGCGGTCCGTGTCAGGCCCTGGAGGGTTCTGCAAATGTGAGTGCGTTGTGTGGACCGCTCCTCACATTTGCATGATCCTCAAGGGGCCCTTTCACATCGGAAATGCTGTGCGAAAAGGTCCTTTCTCAGGAACACAGCAAGACAAAGACTGAAACATATGCACACCAGCACAAAAAAAAAAAAAAGGGAAAATTACAATCGTCCATCCGTATTCACTAGGGTTGGGGCATAGGACTCTCGCAAAAGTGGAAAAATTGCAAATATCAAAATGTGTGCATGTGTCAGTGTCTGTGGGAAGGGGGCTGAGGCATGGTGGGGAAAGCAGGCACCCAGGGTCCAAACCAGTTTGGGGAAAGGAGCATGGCAGCCCTACACTTCCTCTCTCTTGCCCATCTCCTTCCTTGGTTGCTTGGGGTAAGCGTTTGTGGTGCTGAGAAATCATGCTCCAATCTGTCCTTAGCTGGCCAATCAGCAGTTGGTAGAAGAGGAGGAGGGCCAGATGCAAGTTTTTAAAGGGCTGCACAGCCTGATCAGAGCCACCAAGAGGGAAGGTTGCCCTGGAAAAGAAGAGCTTGAGGTTGGTGGAGGGGAAGGGTTGAAGAAACTCGCAAATAATCAAATCTGTGAACGTCAAACCTGCAAATGTGGAACACCGACTGTAATGTAATTTGACACAAACTAAATAGAGGGTACACCAGATTCTTGTTCTTCTTCACTCACTTGACACACACACACGCTTTACACTTGTGAAGCACTGTAACCAAGAAAGAGGGATTCACCTTTTAAAAACCATAAATAAAACAAAGTAAAGGTAACCTCATATTCCATCATCAGTCCATGTTGTGGAGGGAAACTATGGGTGTCAGGGACCTTAGTGGGATGGATGAGGCTGGCAATTTCCTGAGAGACTATGGGGGTTGAAGGCCGACAATTTCTGGTTAGTCACAATTTCTTATTCATCATTTGTGGTACCTGCTATAATTCTCCATTTTGTTAAAATATAGCTTGTTCTTCATGTAATTTATATGAGAGGGGTAAAATTGGAGAGGAAGGCTACTGAACCATTTCTTCAAATATCATTTGCCACACAGGTTCTCCTACCTGTTAGAGAATGTGAAAAGTTGTAGGCTGGAGGCAGTGGGCATGGCTGATGGGAGTTGTAGTCCTATAATCTCTAGAGAGCCACAAGCTGCCCATTGTTGTAAACCTTGGTAAGTTGGCCCTCAGGATCATTCAGTCCTGTGACTGTTGCAGGGTGGAACTTAGTCAGTTAGTATGTCCACAGCCTACTTGTGGAATTGCAGCAGGTTTGTAGGGTGGATAGAGTAGACCAGTTCCTCTTTCAAGAATGACTCTTTCTCAGTCTTTAGTTTTGGGTTTAATTTTTGATTTTCCTTCAGAGTCCAACGTTTCTCTGAAATGTTAAAATAGTAGTACTGTAATAAGAATGCATCCCCGCGTGGCTCCACTAGAGGGCCAGATTTCCCTTGCAGGAGTTCATGAACTGCTTCCCACTGAGATTGGAATTCTCTAGTTTTCCCTAGTCAGCTGGGGTCACTAGTGAACCGTGTTTTGTTACCGTTAAATGTGTGTGTGTGTGTGTGTGCCTTTAAGTTGCCTGTTGACTTATGGTAACCCCATGAGTTTCACTGGGTTTTCTAAGGCAAGGAACATTCAGTTACTTCTGAAATACAACCTAGAAGACCTGATAAACTTTCGTGGTCTCTCAATCAAGTACTAACCAGGACTGACCCTGCTTAGCTTCCAAGGCCCTTTCTGCACCCTGCCTTCCTACGTGGTCCTCTGGTGGCGATCCTGGCAGCAGCTCAACTGGTGCACTCCCCTCCTCATTGGACAGGCCCCCTGTGGAAGGGAGCACAATGTGGACGCGCCTCTTTCTTCTGCGATGCAGCTGGGCACTTTCCCAGGCTGCGCTGCGGCAAGTAGCACCGCCATCATGCTTCCTGCCCTTCCACAGGACAGGTAAGTACAGGATGGTGGCGCAGTCGTGGGTCATTGATGGGGAAAACCTGTCAATGATTTAATCTGCGATCGTGCTGCCAGAGGACGGCAGAGGAGCAGGACCGTGACGACATCATGCAGCAGCGTCATTGCAGTCCCGCTGCTCTCCTGTCCCCGTGCCAGGATGCGAGGACACTGAGGAAAGGGCCCAAGATCAGACAGGATCTAGTGCCTTTAGGGTATATAGGCCACTCTTTTAACCATCCACTTTTAAAACCGACTAACTGATCCCTTTCCATCCAAATGGTTCATGGGATAGCAAATCATTTCCAGATCTATATAGATACATTTACAGTATTTGGATCTTTTGCAGCAGATCTACAGTCAATATATATATTTTTTTCTGTACCAGAAGACCCCTGTTTAGAATAAAATGACCATTCATTTCAATACTTTTATTAAGAAAATGTGTTCCCCAATAATATCTTTTCCTCTGCTGCTTTGAGGGTTCCCTCTCCTTGATTAAGAAACATCAGGAGCCCTTTCAAACCACATAGTTATACTGCTATGATTCTACTTTTACTGCCATCTTGTGGAATCCTAGATTTTGCCGTTTGAATTCTCTGGATGAGAATTTTAAATACCTCTCCCTAAATAGCATATCCTAGTATTCCACAGGATGTTCCCATCTCCCTTAAGGTGGAATCATAACGTTATATTTGTGTTGTATGAAAGGGCTGCGGATTTAAAAAACATGTCCCATCATTTGAAAGCTGCAGAAAGAATTCCTTCTCTTAATCCTTTAACCACAAAAAATGCAATCAAACATTTCTTCCCCGTTTTGGCATAATCTAAAATTGATAAAAGGAATCTGAAAGAAAACTATATTTATCTAAATGTGCTTTCTTCTTTAGGACTTCACAAAAATACAGTAACATATCATACTCTCCACAGGGGAAGGCTTTTGTGACTGGTAAAGTAGCAGTTTTTCCTCTTTCTGTCAGAGAAATTCACACTCACAGTAGACATTGCAAGCAACTGTTGAACAGAAGGGGTTTCCTCTGTCTCTGCAGCTCTAATCAGAGCTTGGAAAAATTACTTTTTTTTTTTACATATAACTCTCAGATTCCTCCTGGCTGGGAGATTCTGGAAATTGCAGTCCAAAAAATAAATGTTTTCAGATTTTGCTGTAATAGGACAAAATCCCTTGCCAAATTTCAGTTTTTCGCTCTGCTATTGAAGGCACTAGTGCTCTTTAAAACTTTTTTTTTTAAATGAAGGGCATCTTCTAAGACTGCCCATATGTTATCTTCATTTGTCCTTGACTTGTCCTGATTTGATTACGGGCACCACATTACAGAGCAGATGTGGTTAGTACAGTTTCAGAGAAACTGGTTGGACTGGCTTGACAAAAAACGAAAAAGAAGGCTGCAAACTAGAAGGCCACTTGGCAACGGCCAATAGGCACCAGATACATGTCTTAAGTGCCCATCTTATTATACATTAAAACAGCTAAGTTTACTCACAGGTATATATGAGATTCTGACTTCAACTTATTCTTGATAATTTACCAATGTTTATCAAAGAATTTGAGATTTTTTTTTTAAAAAATGTGGAATGTGGGAGAAATTGCCATTGACAAAATTCTTCATCCAGGTTCAGGGTCTTTGGCAACTTAACTGTTAAAATAAACATTGGTGTTTGCATCTCTACGTATTCAGGCATATTAGCACTAAATAAGGTTTAACACATCTTTTTTCTCTTTCTAAAGAGCAGTGGTACCTCATGTGTTTGCCTATATGGAAAGAAGATGGATCATGTATATATGGAAAGAAGGAACATGTTATGAAAAGCTGAGCATAGGACACGAAGATTGAGGTCCTATTGGTGCATTATGCAGGTTTAACTATGCCACCATAGATGGCAGCTCAGTAGCAGCAGGAGTAAAAATGCCATTGGTGCAGTGACAGTAGACAGAGCGTACTGTTATTAATGTCAGCAGGGAAACCTTGCGGACTCATGAGCAACCTTTTTAGGCAATACCTGGCTTCCTTTTGGGTTATTAAAGCCAAGCCAAGATGTTCTGGGAAAGCTGGCTTGCAAAATCATCTGTCCTGCAGCACAGGCAATTTTGCAAGCCTGTTGTGCATGCCAGCCCTGCCAGAACATCCTGATGGTAAAGTGTGTGTCTGTGTGCCTCTAAGTTGTGTCAACCAGATGAATTACATAGGATTTTCTTAGGCAAGAAATACTTAGAGGTGGTTTTGCCACGTCTTTCCTGTGAAATATAGCCTTCAGCACCTGGTATTTGTTGGTGCTTCCCTTTCCAAGTACTAACCTCCAAGATCAGACAGGATCTGGTGCCTTTAGGGTATTTAGGACGGATAGATGGCAAAGACCCATGTGAAAGTTGAGCATTGCGATAATAGGCTGCTTTTTCTTTTGATGGCCAAAGTGGCCAAGGTGATGACTTTCTCTGCCTTCCCCTGCCCACAACTGTGCAGCTATACAACAAGTGCACTGCATTGGTGTAATACACTGTTACTCTGGTGTTGTGCACCGATAGGATTCTGACCAGAGAAAGCAAAGCAGGAGAAAAATGCTGTGGAAGAAACAGATGAGAATATAAAAGGGAAATGAGGTCATAGCATATACTCACAATGTTTACAGTTTAGAGTGGTTATTTTCAGACTATGTGTATTAAGGGAATTACTTTTGCGGCAGTGTGTCTAAACTATTAGGAATCTCTGCACATCTGCCAAAGAACTCCTACACAATTCAAGGAATTGGGAATTCCTAGTCATTTACAGTTGCCCCTCTACTTTTGCAAGGGATCAGGGTGCAGAACCTTCATGAAAGTAGAAAAACTGTGAATAACTCCTCCCACTCCTCCCCTCCCATTCCCTTCCAGGGTTCTTCCCTACCATTGCCTTGCCTTTTGCATGCTGGGGCCAGAGGCAAGGGAATGGGAGAGAGCTCTGGAGGGGAGAAGAAAGGCTCCCACGAACCTTCTTCCCCCATTCTCTTGCCTATTGCTTTGGTGCAAGTTCTGGGGCCAGAGGCAAGGGGAAGGGGGAGCTCCGAAGGGGAGAAGGAAGGCGTGTGTGTGCCTCCTCCCACACCATTTCCTTGTCTTTTGTCCATGCACTTGCCTTTCTTCTCCATGCCTCACAAAATGCAAGGGAATAGGAAGAGGAGAATGGGGGAAAGGGACGGGTACACCTTGAGAATAATCAAATTTGTGAAGGTCAAACCTGAGAATGTGGAGAGATAAGTGTATTTGGATCACTGGCCAGGCTTTTTGTGGCTCATTGTCACTTCGCTAACTCTAGAGATTACCAGAAAGAATGAGGATTTGGAAAGTTATTTTTATGCTTGGTGGGGAACTCTGGACATTTAAATTTTAAAAATAACTTTGCTAAGCTTTGGAAAGAACACCCAAATACATTTCAGGAAATTTCTGGGCACAATTCTGGGACCTGTATGGATTAGGTACGGCAATCTGACAGACCTTATTTACTCATAACAGCCTGCCCAGACCCAGGAATCCTCAGGAAAGGCCCTTCTTTCAGTGCTTCTGTTACCCTGAAAATTGGAAGTGTCTTGAGGACACCCAAACTACGCTTCAAATTGAGGGAATTAGTAGAGCTGCTTAGCAGAACTTGCGAGAGGTCAGGGCAAGGGATCTTTAACCCTATGTCTACGCGGTTAGAACCACGCAAGAGTCAGAGGAACAATCTAAAATAATTTTATTAAACTAACAGAGAAGGTCACAGATACACGTTACCAACTAATCCCACAATCATATAAGGGCTATGGAAATAAAGTTGGAAATAAGCGATCGGTTGGGAGAGAGGGCATACGGACCTTAGTCTAGACGTGCTGGAGAAAGAGAAGGTTAACGCAGACTCGGTGTATAGCACCAAGGGGAGGCTGAATCCCAGGCTGGCCGGTTGGCCACAGCGAGGTCTCGTGGAAGATCGGGGACGCGAGTCGCATTTAGCTCTCAGCAGCATCTGAGAAGCTCAAGTGGAAGACCTTGGTAGCAGCGAAACGGGCCCTTCTGTCTGGTCTAGGAGGCTCTCCAAAGAGGCTCCAAAATTGAGGATATTTATAGCCAATTTCTGTTCGCAGGCTGCATATCGGGTAGCAAAGTGGCGTTAATGGGCAATGATTGCGGAATATAATGTTAGGCAAATATCACGACCTCTCCTCAGTATTGTTTTTCATGGGAAAGTCCAGGTGCATGATAGATTTAAAATTCCAAATTTATAGGCTTTGATTGTCTATCCTCGCACAGTTCCTCAACGTAGGTTGGGGCTGTGACAGTGTCAATGATTCAGTTTATCAATCAAGGAGAGAGTCTATTGTGGCTGCCTAGAGATACGTGACTCGGAACAATAGGTCGTTGTCTGCGCTGCCCTACAGCAGCAAAGGGTGTTGTTGGTTTTAGGAATGTCTAATTCGAAACCAACTTTTTACCTGAAACCGACCTTTGCTAGCCAATATCCAATTTGGGGAAGCCCAGCCAATTTTAGAGGTCCTCTCTTAGGATTACTTTGGGGTGTAACACGTCTACCTTCACAGGTACAACTGGTGTGAATACAATATAGGGCTTTCTTGGTAGCTGTCCCTACACTGAAATTCTAGGGAGGCTAAAACAGTCCCCTCCTTGCTGTTCTTCTGTCAGCAGGCAAAGACTTTTTTTTTTTATTCTGACAGTTGTTTAGAACTGAAAGTGTTTAAGGGAAGAAGGGCTTTTAAGAAAATTCTGTATTGTTTTAAATTGAACTGGTTTGACTGCTTTTTACCCTTTTAAAGTGTATTTTTGAATTGTTTTCATATATTGTTAATAGTTTAGTTCTATTTTATGTTGACTTTATGTATGTTTTTAACTATATTGTTATAATTTTACTTTGTAAACTTCCCCAATCTTGGGGAGAGGGCTTGGTATAAATAATAATGATGATTATAGGGATGATTATGATAATAGTATTCTGCTAGCAGTAGGCAAATTGTTCTTTAAGAACGTTGCGTACTGTTACTGATCTGCTCACAGGGAAAATCCTCATAAACCTCTCTAGAATTCTCAGGATTTCCCAGAAGACCACAGTACAAAAACTTTGAGTCAGAAGACATGTATCTCTAGGCAAATACTGTGTGACTGTTACTGTAATGATTCTGCTGAAAAAGCAAATACGTGTGTGTAATGAATGTACTGAACACATCTCGTCTTTTGCTTATCATGAATTGGCACATTGCAATCTACACATCCCATGCTTCAGTGCATGTCATACTTTATGCATAAATTAATGTTGCCTGGTAATCCTCATGATTGTAAAAGACAAAAGTGGTCACTGAGCTTCATTCCTCTACTTACGGGAGGAATGCATAGGAAGAGCGTGAGCCAAAATATGGACAGAATGTGGCTATGTGCCCAAGGACCAGCCCAATCTGGCTGCAGTACAGAAGGAGCTTCTGATTTGCATAACAGTTATTCTGGTTGGACATTACTAAATCCCACCCCCTGTTCCCCTCTTGGAAAGGATTGAATTTCTCTTACTTAACGTTGCTCTGGAAGAGGAATAGTATACGTGTATCTAATTTTCAGGAAGAAAGTAGGACACTCCTTGCTCTTAAACTCGATGTGGATTTACAGGTGGTGCTGCTGGATCTAATGAATCCATATCTCTTACTGCCAGGAAAAAGACAACAGTATTTTTTTTTCTAGTGAAGATTTATGCTTGAAGAAGATTACCTTGAGTTAGAGATAAGGGTCCCCCTTGTACCCCAGAATTATGGCTTGGCTTCTTGTTAGAACTTGCATCCGCAAAATTGCCCCTGGAGGCAAATTTTCTTACAAAACCAGAGCATGGAGCAGGGGACCCCTCACTGCATACATGCCGGAAGCCACAACTTTTCCTGGACCAGTGGACCACCAAGGGCTGTATCAGGTGTCAGTGGAGCAAACAGAGACATTCTGGAGATCACTAGCAAGAAGCCGACTTATGTGGATCAGTCCTTTTCATTCTGTCAGTAACTGTAACCTGCAGCAAGGCCACGTGTCCTGGTTTCTTGGGGGACAGCTAAATGTAACTGGTAAGTTGTAAACAAATCCATTTCTCTCTCTCTCTCTCTCTCCCAAATAATCTATAATCTTCCAAACCCCTCAGACACTTTGATATTACTTCCACTTCATTCTCACTAGTATGCAATTTCCTATGTTTAATAACAATGAGAATTAATGTTCTTAAATGAACCCTGGACATAATAATCTATCTGAGAAGGTGACAGAAGGGGTGGGAATGGGGTGGGAATGGAACAGAGAAACAAGTAGAAGGAGAGTCATGACAGTGTGGTCGAAACCCTACTCAGCAGTGAAACTCACTGAGCAACCATGGGCCAGCTAAGATCTCTCAAACTGAGCTACCTCAAAAGAACTGTTGCATCAAAGGAAGAACTGTCCATATGGCACTGCCCTCCTTGGAGAAGCAATGGGATTTTCAGAAATTGAGGTAGTAGTAATACAATATTCAGAAAAGCAAAAACAAGCCATTATGGTAATATTCAATGTTGTTATTTCCCACTTGTAAGTTATTTTCTGCAGTTATACTATAACACAGTTATCATAGTTTCATAACAGTTTAGGTGCCATAGCTCCATCTTATGGAATACTGGGATTTATAGTTTTGTGAGGTGCTTAGAAATCTGTGCTAGAGAACTGTGATGCTGTCCGCTGTGTCAGCGCTGTTGCTGTTGCACCCTTCATAACCTGATGTCCCCCCCCCCCATGTAGAAATAACTCAGGGTGTTGTATTTAGGGCTGAGAAGTTTCCCTGTTTAGGGACGAAGCTGGGAGTGGGTAAAGTCTATTTTTTACACAAAACTTGGTTTGTGGGTTAAGTGAGTTGAGCTGCCCTTCCCCCATTTCCAGACATTTCCTCTACTTTCAGACATTTTTTTTTAACTTGACCACCTTCAATAGCACAGCTGAGCTATGGTATTGGAGTGGAATGTAGGAAGCCAAAGGAGGGTTCGTGGAGAGTTCAGCTTCCCTCACTCTCATGTCCCACTGTGTGTAAAAATGTGATGGTCACATGCGTAAGCAAGCATGGCTCTTTTTGCAAGCCAGGCTTGGACCAGCTTTATCAAATGAGAAGAACAGCATCAATAAAAGTGGGTCTCAGTTTGTGCTGGGATTGAGCTAAGGTTGCTGAGTTAGCCCAAACGGCCAAACTAATGCGGGTTTTAAAGGATAAGGAAAGTGAAGCATTTTTGAAAAATGGGAAACTGTTTATGGATTTTTTGAGCAATAAGAAATCTAATGATGCAATAATCTGTGCTTATAATTACAAGTAATTTTAACAGAATTATTTCATTTTTCATTTTTTTTATATTATATATACACGCACGCACGCACATATATATGTATTCTTTCATTATATGTATTTCAGTAAATTAGTGTTCAGTGTTTTAGTGTTTCAGTATTGTGTTTTAGTTTATTTTTTTCTTTTCTTCTTCCTGTTTTTTCTTTTTCTGAATGTGTATCAGTTTGTGAACTAGATTGTTGGTGTTAAAATTAACAAATAAATAATTTAAAAGGGGTGGGGTTGAACTCTTAGTTTTGCGATCTAAATTGAGACTGACATAAATGAGGGAAGCCCGTCCTATAGGAAATCACTGGAGACCAAGGGGATGCATTCCAAAGGAGATGAAGTAGCTGTAAAGTTGGCAATAAGCAGCCACCAGCCTTAAAGAAGAAAATATCAGGCTCATCTATTCCAAGCTAGAGAAACATGCAGAGGGACCAGAAGAGGCAGCAACTTCTGATCCCAAAAGTGCTTGGTTGCAGAGGCGTACGGATGGACGGGCTATGAGGGTAGTCTGCCCCGGGTGGCTATTTTTTTCAGGGGGGCCCATGCAGAATGGCAATATCCTTGTGTGACTCAGCCATGCCCTCGTGTGACATGGCCATACCCCCTTGCGACGTGGCCATGCCCTGAAAGATGCAGCCACACCCCTCGTGTGATGCGGCCACACCCCTGTGCGGCGTGGGCACGCCCCTGCTCCCCCCCACCCCCCCACCCGAACTCTAAGCTATGCAGTTGCTTGGTTGGGGTGAACTTGTTTGCCATTAGGTGACAACTCCTTTTAAGAGGAATGCACAGACAGGAAGCAAAAGATAAGAACTGTGTTCTTCCACTGTGCCTTCTGCAGCATGCTTCCCAGATGGAGAAAGCACATCAGCAGACAGGGGCCATTTCTGCACTACGCTGTTATAGTAGTAGTATTCCACTTCTGACATCATACAGAATCCTGGGGTTTGCAGTTTAGGGAGGGGCATTTAGACTTCTCATCCAGAGAGCTCTTTGGCCTTAGTAAACTACAAACCCCAGAATTCCACAGGATGTTGAAAGTGGAATAATAGCACTATAACAGTGTGTAGTGCAGAAATTTCTAGGAAGAGACAAGGAATGGGGGAGAAAGCACATCTCCTGCTATGCCTTCTGCATCCTGTGGAGAAAGAACAACAGGCAGAGAGACAGCATATCCCTATTAGTAACTGACTGCACTAAAAAAAGCAAAAAAAGGAAAATGAAAGAAAAACAAAACTCCTCCCCAGTTCTTTCACAAAATGCCCACTGATCACTCTCTTCCACTCAGTCTTTGATGATAAGGAGGTTACTAGATATCACAAGGTTCTTTGTCATTTTTAGTGGAGCATGCTCAGCAAGATCACTTGGCATTTGGATTCCAGTTTCCTTCCACCTTCTTCAATACCCCTTGTAAGAAGGCAAAGGAAACTCTTTCCTTCCAGCAGTGCCAAGACTGCAGTTTCTTTCCCCCCCTCCACATTTCCCCAACCTAGGCAGGTAAAAGAAACCCATTCCAGCCAGCTTTTCTTACACAAAAGCTTTAAACAGCCTCATTCTCCTATCTCACCCTCCTCACTCTCCCACCTTGCTCAATTGCACAAGTGCACTGGGAGAGCTTTGAACTGTAAGTAAGACTTTCACCCATCCATTTATTTATTAGTGGACAAATGCTGCAA
This sequence comes from Cyclura pinguis, assembly GCA_030412105.1. Lineage (NCBI taxonomy): Eukaryota > Metazoa > Chordata > Lepidosauria > Squamata > Iguanidae > Cyclura > Cyclura pinguis. The sequence goes on from CM059599.1 coordinate 346,721,576, forward strand.
ATTCAAAATGTTGTAAACGGAAGCAATGTAAATTGACACTCACCTGTACTGAGAAGTGAAGTGGTACAAACGCGTTGTTATTGATGTCTCGTGGCAGGATGGCCCAAGACATCTTGCTACCTGAAGAAGATTCGCATTTAATGTACCCCCTAACACAGGTGTACAGTGCTCAGGCCTGGCCAAGTTATTTGACACTCAAGGCAGAAAAATCTCACAAGCGCCATTCTACGGGAGGAAAAATACAATACGAATAGATTTAATGCTTAATAGTTAACTGCTTTTTCATCCAGCTTTGGGATGAACAATGTTTTCTACTAGATTTCAAAACAACTCTGTTATATCACAGAGATGGTGCAAGGGGGCTCCAGCCCTTGGGGACTACAGGGAAAGGAAAGAATCAAGAAAATTGTTTCTGGTTTCTGTTGGCAGAGTATTCTGACTAGAAGTTTCATTAGGAAATTCTCTGACTGACAGAATAAGAGTAGAAACCATTTTGGGGAAAACAGTCAGTACCATCATTGATACACAGTACAGTGTACTCTCCATACATGTGGAGATCCATTGCAAGAACCTTTGCATAAAACAAAAAAAAGGTGGTTAATCCATCTCTTTATAGTCAGTGGGATACAGCGTGCATGTGCACCCACCTGTGTGGGCACATGCCTGGCACATCCTTTGACAATAACTGGACACAAGGCTTTGCATACCTTTGTATTCATGTGTCCTGAGATTGCATCAGCAGAGGGCGCACTGTATTTTTAAGGGATTTTGGAAAAGATTTGGAGATTTGGCTCTGATGTTATATCTGACACAAGAAAGAATAATTCTTGAAATTCAAAGGAAAAATGGACAAAATCACTACAGGGGACAGATTAGACTACTAGCCTGAGATCATTCAGCGTAAAATCAATCTGACATTTTTGGTGACCTTATTTCTGATCTGTCACACTGTTGCTTTACTTGTAATGCTCTTCCACAAAGATAATTTAAGTACTTCTGCATTTTGTCAGAGCAATATGTAGGTCTGATTATGAGTTTTACCTTCCAGGTACCTGTTTCACAGGGCTACAGTGAATCTGACTTGTGTACATTATGACAAACAAACGTCAAGCATACTATTTAAAGAAATTGTGAACCTGCCACTGTCAGTCCCAGAATACTATGTGGAACTCAATTTGCAGAACTAGTACACAGTCCAAGGTCAAAGGAAATGTAGAATTTCCTCATTGTACGCTATCAAGGTCTCAGACAAACCCAAAACAGAAGTTCAAAGCCAAACTACGGCTTGCTTGGAATAACCTTTCTACAGTTCATAGGTGAATCATTCAATAATAAGTATGAGACTCTATGACAAGAGAAAACAGCACTTATAATTTCCAAAGTGTGCAGTCAGAATGATTTTGACTTCTTCTGAGAGAAGAGAAGGCCAAACGTTTATAAATCCCTTCACAAAACTTCAAAATAATCCAGTGTATTGAAAAGGATGAAATGGAAGTTACAGAAACTGGGTGTGATGTAGCACTATTCAGGCTTTCAAAAAAACATAGCTAAGCTGAAGGGTGTCCCTCACCCAGATCAGATCAGGATCCTAGCAAGTGAACTGGGGTGTTTTAAACTTTTACCATGTCACTGTTTTAAACTGTTTTAACTTACTAAACCTAATTTGCTCACTTTTTAAAATATGTGTTTAGTCCATTTCATTATTTTTATTGCTTTAAATTGTTTTAGCCTATTATATTGATTTCCTTGTATGCTGTCCTGAGATCTTGTGATATCAGGCAGGATAAAAATATTTTAACAATGACAGCGGCAGCAACAATTATCCATGAGTCTAAAACTTTTCTGAGAGATATCATTCTTGTTATGCATTTTTCTCACATTAGAAATCTAGTTACTACCATTCTCTTGCCTTTTAGGTACCTGGCAAAACAAAATAATTTGTACAAACTTTTGGGGATTAAGCACTATTTTGTTTGGGTTTTGCTCCTATTTTGTATTCAGTTTGATCAAACATTTTTAATTTACAGTTTACAATATAAGTTGTGATTTTATCTGTATTTGTAATGTATTATTTTCAGTGGTGTAGCTTGGCGTGAGTGGAGTAGGGTAGGGGGCAGAGGTGTGGGGGCGGGGCTATGGCACATGGGGCGTGGCTATGGCATGTGGAAGCAGCTACGGCATGCGTGGGCATGGCTACGACATGCAGAGGAGGATCTAGGGCGTGTGGGGTGGGGCTACGGTGTATGAAGAGGCAGAAAGGAGCGGTGGCACCCCCAAAAAATGCCGCCCAGGGCATACTGGCCTCCTTGCCCCACCCCCGGTCCCTATGCGACTGATTATTTTAGTTGTGTTTTCCAGTAAATTTTTAATGCCCTGGGCTGTTACAGGGAAGGATGAGGTGTAAATTTAATAATAAATACTTAGTAGTGGGGAAGGTTTAGGTGGAGAATAATATACCTGTTCAATTTTCATCTAAGTGAAACAACCAAACCTGCAGACATCCCTTTTCACACCACAGCCTGCTGGCAAGAGGGGGCTGAACATGTCATCATCCAGTGCCCCACTCTCTAGGACTTTAGAACTCCTACACAGTTGGTGTGGCTACATCTGATGATCAAGGTTCTTAGGAAGTTTCTTCTAATGCTGTATATATAATTTTTTTCTTTAATTTTCTCTAGAGTGAGACTAGGTCATCAGAATTAATTTTATGAAGGATAAAATAAAAGAACAAAGAGACTACTGATGACTAAGCCAAAGTGATGAGAGTTGCCTTCTTTTTCAGTCAACTGCCTGGATCGGCATGTCCATCAAGCTCCAAATAAAGTGGCCCTGATCTGGGAAAAAGATGAGCCTGGGCAAGAGGAGCGAATTACGTACAGGTCATTACTTACTTTTTGCAGAACAAGGCAGGGGATGGGATGCTGCCTACTTGCTCTCTTTTTGAATATGTGTGAATGGTAATTCCATCTGGTAAAAATGCCACAACGTATAACACATAGTCCTTACATCATGCCATAAAACATGGTGGTACTTTACCAAGTGAAATAATGCATCTTGGCCAGTAGTATCAATCCTTGACTGGAATTAGTTTTCAAGGTCTCAGGAAGAGGTCCTCCACATTCTTTTATGTATTCCTCTAATGGTAGAGGCAAAGGAATGAATGTTGGACCTCATATATGCATTACTCCATAATCATTGTCCTTCTTATTATGATTCAGAAGAGGCTGGTAGAAGAATAAAGTGGATTATATCAACATTATTAGCTGTTTCTTTGGACAGAGAACTTCTGGAGATGACATGCCGCCTTGGAAACACCTTGAAGCGACAGGGAGTCAAGAAGGGTGACAGAGTTGTGATTTACATGCCTCCATGTCTGATGGCTGTGACAAGTATGTTGGCCTGTGCCCGGATTGGAGCAATACACACAGTGGTATTTGCTGGCTTCAGTTCGGTTGCATTGGCTGACAGGATCCAAGATGGTAAGAGCCACCTCTGCCGCAGGCTTGGTCTGTCCTTTTCTTTATCCTCCTTCTAGCAGGTTCTTGTCAGTGACTAACTGAATGCACAAAAGCAGTGATTAAACACTAGTTTTTCTGACAAGAGTGTTCTAGCGAGAGTCCTTACTATACTGGGGTCCTCTCTTTTTCAGTATCGTAGACTGAGTATCTCTTATCTTAAATGCTTGGGACCAAAAGTGTTCTGTATTTTGGATTTTTTCATATTTTGGAATACGGTACCTTTTTGGAATAGCCTCGTGTCTCATTTGTTTGTTACTTGTGTTGTGTATGTCACGTGAGACTGGAGAGAGACTGAGGATCTGTGAAATGGCGAGAATCCAAGCATAGTGCTCAGCATGAATACAAATCCTCAGCTTCTCTCTTTTTGTCACCAACTGCCTGCTTGCACCTTTGAGGCAGTGGTGGCACTCCTCAAATTTGAGAGACAAAAAGGAGCACCACAATTGCCATCTTGAAAGTGTAAGTGGGCATCTGGCAGCAAAAAGTTTCATATTTTGGCAAATTTTCAGATTTTGGTTTTCTGGCTAAGGGAAGCTCAACCTGTAGAAGATAGAAGAGTTTGGAAAAATAACCATTAAGACGTCCCTTTTATCCTAAAAGGACTTCTCTTTTAGTAGAAATTTAAAGATGTTAAAAGGACACATTTCATAATTGTCATTCAGAAAAGGCCTTGTCCAAGCATTTGGCTGTTTAGTGCTAGCTAAATGCTTTAATTAATTAGTACTCTGCAGTTCTCCTGAAATGAGACCCAAAGCAGCATACAATAGAGTTAAAATAAGCAACAGCTAAATCTGATAGTACCAAAGTTTATAAAAAAACAGTTGAATAAACGGTCATATTAAAACCCCAATAATTTAAAATGGTATAAAATCACTTAAAAACGTGAGAAGATGGTTAAAAGTACAATAATCTCACCCAGTTAAAAGTCAGGGGGCAGAATTTTGGAGGGGGACGATGCCCTCATATTGCCCTGCTGTAGTTACATGCCTGCATGTCCTCATTGTGAGAAAGCCTTCTTCTGAGAGTCTAATGACTTGGTCAGGCTAATATAAAGAAGTATATTTGGGAAAGTATATTCAAAAGATGTGCATCTAATCCATCTTTTATTCTTTAACTTTTTTTTTTTGGAGGTAAAAAAGGGGTGGAAGAAATCATGAGAAAATATGGGAAAGTTAAAAACAGAAGTCGTCATAATCTTCCATTAAATGGAAGATGTTATAATCTGGTTTGTGTAAAATTCCATAAACGAGGCAGTACAATTTACACACACATGCACAAACACAAACGTGATCTGGAAATACCTTAGGTAGACAACCTCTTGATTTTTTTTCCTCCTTCCCTATGAATCTCAAACTTTCACATCTCCACAGGCCCCAAAAAGGGATGTCATTCATATAGGTAGCAGTTGTGATAATACAAGAAAGAAGTAATTAGGAGTCATGGCAGTAGTCTGGACTGAATCTGTGCCATAGGTGGAAGATATTTTAATCCTTTGCTCATTTTGGGCCTGCTACAGGATCCCACAGTGACTCATTTGCATTTCAAGAAAGCATCCATAGACACAGCAGTTAGCAAGCTAAAGGAAATTTTCTAATGGCCCTGAACCCGTTTTAGAATCCCGGTGATAGGAGATATGTGGTCCTCTTGATGCTGTGACATTATCACTCCCATCAGTCTTCACCATTGGCCATGCTGGCTAAGATTAATGGGAATAGCAATTTAGTAACATCTAAGAGGTCACATAGTTTCCACTCATCCTAATCTGTGGGGGAAAAATTTGTGAAGGAATCCCTACCCTCACTGAGAAGGCATTTTCTCAGGAAGGGGTGGAAATCATGTGGGCCTACAGATGTTGGTGGATTTTAACTCCCAGCAACTGCACCTTAGATTGCAGCTTCCTGAGCATAGGCAGTGTGGGCTTCTGGGAGTTGCTGTCCAACAATATAATTTCCACCCCTAAACACAGAAAAAAAATTATCCCCAATATTATATTAAACAAGAGGCATTAGTTGGATTGTAGGGGGGTGGGGGGTGGGAAAGGCGTGACCTATTGCATTTAATTTATTTTCTTTCATCTTCTTCAGCAAAATCTGAAACTGTGATCACTGTAAACCAAGGCATGCGAGGGGGGAAGGTGATAGAACTGAAGCAGACAGTTGACCAAGCTGTAAAAATGTGTCCAATGGTGAAGCGAGTTTTCGTTTCAAAGAGAACAGATGCCAAAGTTCCTATGTCAGCACTGGATATTCCACTGGAGGAGGTGAGAACTACGTCCAAATTGCAGGGAAAATGTCTCGGTGAGCTACTTATAGGCAAGGGTTTGGATGCAGAGAAAGTAGGACTCTTAGGCCATTTCTGCACTACACTGTTATTTCACTTTCAACATCCAAGGTGCCTCCACCCAAGTTTTAGGGACTCCTCCACTGCTCTGCTACACAACAGTTCACCCCACTAACCAACATATCCTAACCCGCCAAGTCAGTTTTCAGTTTTTGTTCAACATAAGGCTCCTAATTTAAATCAGTCCCCTCCCCTCCAAAAGTGTCATTTTTTTCCGAAAGGCCAAAATAGTTTAATTTTGATCAACACAGATGAAGAGAAGAATATGATAAAAAGTGCTGACTGGAGCCAAATTAGTTGTAATGCTAAATTCAGAGCTTGGAAAAGTTACTTTCTGGATTGCAACTTGTAGAATTCTCCAGCCAGAATGGCCACTGGCAACATTGACTAGGGGATTACAGATTTTTAGGAAACTTTTTTAAAAAGTAACTTTTCCATGCCATTTACAGTAATCTCAGAAGCATCAGGTATATGAGGTAGGTTTTCTTCAGGATTACAGTGCACGGGGAGGCAAGGCTTAATACTTTTTTCACCCACTGTGGTCCAGATGAAAACCACTATCAAAATGAACACTGGGAGTGGGAAGGGTGGACAGTATTCCATTAAAGTTGTATTATTCACTTGGCCCTTTTGAACAGGAGTAATTAGGAGAACTAGTGTATATGAAGAGAACCTGCCTCTTTTACACTACACAGTTACATCACTGTGATATCACTTTAACTGCCATGACTACATCCTAGGTAATCCTGGGATTTGTAGTTTGGTGAGTTACTAAAATTCTCTGGCAGAGAATTCTAAATACCTCATGAAACTACAAATCCCAGGATTCCATAGGATGGAGGCATGCGAATTAAAGTATTTTCAAAATTCTGTAATTGTGTGGTATGAAAGAGTACTAAGAAGGATTTTATGTTTCCTATGGCAGGAAATGATGAAAGAGGATCCAACCTGTGAGCCTGTTGCCTTGGAAAGTGAAGATTTCCTGTTCCTTCTCTATACATCAGGAAGTACTGGGAAGCCCAAAGGACTGGTCCACACACAGGCAGGATATTTGCTTTATGCTGCTCTCACACACAAGGTAAAGATGGCACAGATGTACGTAGCAAAACTATCCAGTAATACTGTAGAGGACAATGAAAATTCTCCTAGCCTGCTATGTGACATTTTTTTCCTCCTCCTGACTGGGGATTCCTGGATGTTTTAGTCAAAACAAACAACCTTTTCAAAGTCCAGCTTTGTTCAAAGGTTATCTTGACTGGGTATGATGGGAGTTATGTTTAAATATCCACTGGAAACTATGTCTGATAATGCTACTAGTTGAAAATAGGGTCTGGTTGGGAACACATCCAAGAAGCCACACAAGATAAAATGGTGGATATGTATGATGTTGAACGCTCAAGGTAAGTGGCAAAGACATTTTTAAGTAAATGGCCTAGTAAATCCATCTACAGGAAGAAAAACAAGGGCTGAAATTCTGCTGGTTAGTCCCAATTAAACTAGATTCGTTAAATCAATTGTCAAATGGTGAGTCAACACATAGGTAAATCCAGTTTGATAGGCCTATTTTAGTCAGGGCTAACACAAGTCTGGCAATGCTATGGTAGCTACATGGCGGGGAGAGGTAGAAATGGGAGAAGGAAATGGAAGAAGTGAGACATGTTGATAATATCAGTCTGTACTTAGAAGAGCCAATGTGGTGTAGTGGCTTGAGCATTAGACTATGACCCTGGAGACCAGGGTTTGATTCCCCACTTGGCCATGGAAACCCGCTTAGTGACCTTGGGTGTGTTACATACTCTCAGCCCCCCAAAAAACCCTGTGATAGGTTTGTCTTAGGGTCACCATAAGCCAGAAACAACTTGAAGGCACATACCAACACTTTAAAACTAGTCAGATTAGGAAAGATGGAAAATAAAAGAGCCCTGGTGGTGCAGTGGCTAAATGCCGGTACTGCAGCCACAATGTTGTGAGTTCGATCTTGCAGGGCTCCAGGTTGACTCAGCCTTCCATCCTTCCCTAGGTCAGTAAAATGAGTACCCAGCTTGTTGGGGGCAATTAGCTAAAAACGTTGTAAACAGCTTAGGGAGTGCTTTGCACTGATAAGCGATATAGAAATGTAACTGCTAAAAAAAGAGAACCCTTTCACTTGAACCTAGCTATCTGTCTCTATCACTTTGTCCCCCCACCCACATAGTCCTCAGCACAGATGTAGTTGCATTCAGCTTCCAAAATAAAGATAACCTTTCCCTTACGGTCCTTATTATATAATGTGCAATGTCTTCATTACTGATGGAGTTGCCGAAGGCAGATTAAAAAGACGAGTCTACAACAAAGAAATATAAACCGAGAATGCAAGGCACCAAACGGTACTTGAAGCTTGGAGGGTCATGACCTATCTCTTAGCAGGGACAAGTATGCCTTTTTTCTCCTTCAGGACTGAACAGCCTTGGGTGGCTATTTCAGGAAAGGCATGTGCGCATATGTGCCTTCCAGTCGCTGCACTGGGGGTATGTGTATGTACCTTCAATGTGTATGTACCTGTTGACTTATGGTGGCCCCATGAATTTCATAGGGTTTTCTTATGCAAGATATACTCTGCAGTGGTTTTGCCAGTTGCTTCCTCTGAAATATAGCCTACAGCCCCTGATATTCTTTGACAGTCTGATATTCTTTGACAGTACTAGCCAGAGCTGACCATGCTTATCTTTCAAGATCAGAAGGATCTGCTGCCTTTAGGGTATTTGTGGAAAGGAGTATTTAATCCTTGCTCCATGGACCATTTTTACAAACAAAACTGGCCCCTTTCAGTTCCTTTTCCAAAGATCTTTTCCCTCTGTTTTTCGCCTTGTAGGTGAAAAAGTTGCTCAGGTGGGAAAGGCAATTTAGGTCACAAACATGGTTCATTGGGCTAAGGCGAAGCACTCCATTCTCTAATATAGCTGCTGTGCTTTTCTTAAATATAAAAACCCAAATGCCTGGAGACTGATCACAAACCTTCCACTGCCAAGTGTAGTCCCGCCCTTAGTTACAGCTGCCACTGGAAACCACGAGACATGCCTAAACTGTATTCCTGCCCTGTTCTCTCAGCTAGAAATAGCATTTCTGTATTGACTCCTTTGTTCCCAAATGACCTAGAGAATGGAAAGTTTCCAGTGCAAATATACACTGACCTTTCACCCAGCCACCCCTAAATACTATCTCTGAAATGGAATCCTTATCTGTGATCAAAAGGATGCCATTGCTACAACAGCCCCGATAATGAACTCAAAGTGGCAGGTAGTGTGTGTGGGGGAGAGAGGGCACACAGAGTTTTTTCCCCTTTCCAATAACAGCTGCAAGAGCAACACCCAAAACTAAGAAAATACATTAGAGAATGTTCTGCTATAGACTCAGCCAAGAAATAAAATAACAAGGGTTTATGAAAGAAAAAGCTGTGTTTTGCCAACTAGATCATCTTATCAGCCTATTTATTGTAAACATTTGTTCTAGAGACAGTGACAGTCAGGAAACTGGGAGTGTACATATAGAGGAGGGATCACGCAGGCATTGTTCCTCTATAAGAATTCTGCCATGTCATGAAATTTTCCTTCAGTCTCCAAATTTCTAGCAATGAAGAATGTGAGACCCTGAAAATAGTTTATACCTAGACCTCTCAAATTTGCTGTGCTCCCATTCCTTTACTAATCTTGCCTGCACCTTTTCTTCGGCTGCTTAGCCTGCATGTCTGGATCATCCACTGATGTTTTAAGTTACATTTACGCAAGAAATTTGGGGATACTGCAGGAAAATTCCATTTTTGGGTGCAGAATTTTTATTTGGGGGATAATGTCCTTCATTTGCCCTTCCTGTAGCTACATTCTGAGTCTGAAAAAGATAACGTCGCTCTTCTGCACAGAAGGATTGCCCTGGCAGACTATGCAAAGGCAGAATTTTTTCAGTGGAAGAAGCCAGAGTGTCTCCTCTGAATCTGGAAAGTTTTTGTGTGATTCCTAATGCAGTTGAACGCAGTGCATGCATGGGACAGGAAGTCTTCTCTGATACATTTAATACAGTGTGATATGTTCAAATCTGAACAAAACAAGCTTGGTCAGAAATCAGGCTTGGTCATGATTTCTGCTACTGACTGAAAATTGTCCAGGAGAACACATTGTGAACTGCATTCCACCATCTGGTTTTACAGTTTCCCAGCTTCTGCCATTTCCTCCAAAATGTTGTTTTTAAAGATGAGGAATCAGTCTCTTTATATCCCAATGGAGGAGGTTCTGCAAAGAGTTCTTACCCTCTAATTGACACTTTTCCTAAATGTTTGTTTATTTTATGTCTAGCCTTTCTCCCATAGCATAATCTGTTTTACTACTGCCATTAAAAGAGAGATCCTTTCACTCCCTGCTATGTTGCATCCTGGAAAACATATAATGGAAGTTGCATTTGTGGCACTACTTGAGATAATACCAGTGAGCAGCATGGACGGTGCTTCTCTTCACTAAATAAATACGCTGGCTATGTATTACAAATGCATGATAAAGTGCGGTGATGTTTTCAACCTAAGCATATCCTAGCCATAGCTATTCTATAGTTAGAAAAACAGGTAGTGGAGTCTCCTTCTTTGGAAGTTTTTAAGCAGAGGTTGGATGGCCATCTGTCAGGAGTGCTTTGATGTGGGTTCCTGCATGGCAGGGGGTTGGACTAGATGGCCCCTGTGGTCTCTTCCAACTCTATGAGTCTATGAATGTGGAATAGTACTCCCCTCTAGATGTTTTGGACTACAGCTCTCCTCACCTCAGTAGCAAAGCAATCGGCCACACTGACTGAAGAAAATGGTTGTTCTAATCTAATAGCTCTTGTTGGTATCAGATTAGAGAAGGTTGGTGTAAACATTAAGCAAGTTTTCAAGTAACAGAAACACAATGATAACCTCAACATGAGAGAGCTTCTACCTGAGTTGTTATGTAAGTTTATTGGCTGGGGAATAAGTTATCTACATCTCTGTTTACTCACTTCTCTGCAGTATGTGTTTGATTACAATGATGGAGATGTTTTTGGCTGTGTTGCTGACATTGGTTGGATCACAGGACACAGTTATGTGGTATATGGACCTTTGTGCAATGGTGGAACCACAGTCCTTTTTGAGAGCACCCCACTCTATCCGAATCCAGGTAAAATATAGATACTGGCTAGCGTTCTGTTAGGTATTCATGGCATTGTAAACTGACTTCTGGATTACGTAGGAGTGAATTGTGATGTTGCATAATCCTTGTATTCTCAAGAGGGGAACAGAAACTTAGCTATGTCTACTGGATCATTGCAAAAATGGGGCCAGCCGCATGGCTATTGTCAACTGTTCTGATGCACAATGTGTCTTGATGCACATTGGGATATAATATGCCTTGAGACACATTGCACAATGGGAGTCCCCGTTGCACAATGGCACATCTTGTGTGGTACTCTTTTCTGCATCATCAAAATTCACTTGTATGGTTGAATATCATGTCAGTGATGTAACTCTATGACAATAAAGTTACCAATCATAGCTTCAGATGAAGGATCTCAGCCACTGATATACTAGTAGCATTAGCCATCAAACAGAAAGCGCCAGGGAGAACCCGCTCAGTTAACAGGGGTTTACTGATACTTTGCAGCAATGATGTCTATTTGAGCTTAAAGCCAGGTGCTTCATTCTAATTCCTGCCAAAAAGGTAAAGCTCAGAACTCACTAGGTACAGTGAAATAGTATTCCACTGAAATAGTATTTACCTGCACATTTGTAGTGCAACAGATGAAACTGGCTGGTCTTTCCATGCAGAAGAGAAACAGAACTGGTGAATTTACTTATTATTGATTAATGACTATATTAAAACCCTGTACAATTACAAAAAACATTGTACTTCTTTCAAATAATAATAATAATAAACATCATCATCATCATCATCATCATCGAAGAAGTAGAAGAGGAAGAAGAAGAAAGTGGCAAAGTTGGGGTACAAAGTCAATAAATAAATAATAATTATTAACTAATCATTTATATATCAACTTTTCCCCAAAGCTGAAGCTCCAGATAAATACCAAAGTTAAAACATACAAAAAACTGACATTAAAATATACTTTAACTGTTGACAACTTCAAAAAACAGTTTAAAACCTACAAATAAAATGATAAAAAGCATTTTTTAAAAAACAGTACAATTAAAACAGTACATCACCCTGTTAAAATCACTTTCTTTAAAACCCTCAATTCCTCCAAAACCTGTCAGGAAAAATGTTTTTGCCTGCCAATGAAAGAAGACCATGAAGGGATCCATTGTGGCCTGACTAGGAAAGGAACATCAGAATTTAGGGGGTGCCATTGAGAAGGTCTTATTTTGCATGACCATCGGCTATACCTATGAAGCTGGTGTTGCTGAGAGAAAGGCCTCTCCTAAGAATCTCAGGGTCTGAGATATGGTCTGTCAGATGGCCTTGACCTAAGTTATATAGGGCTTTATTGATTATAACTAGAACTTTGAACTGTGCCTGGAAACAGCCTAGCAGCTGGTGGAGCTGCTGTAGGAAGGGAATTATATGGTCTCTCTAACCAGTTCCAGTCTCTTTGGACCAGTTGAAGTTTCTGAACATTCTTCAAAGGTAGCCCCACACAGACCACGTTACAATAATCTAAATGGGGTGAAACTAAGTCATACGTGATAGGGGATAGATCTGACAAGGGACAGAAGAGAGCCCTGATGGAACTCCACAGGCCAATGTCCAAGGAGTTGAATAGGAGTCCTGTAGCATCACCTTCTGGGCTTACTCCTCCAGAAAAGAACAGAGACACTGTAAAACAGAGCCCCTGAATTCCATCCTAGTGAGGCAGCCCAGCAGGATAGCACAGCTGACAGTATCAAAAGGCTGTTAGAAGTCCATTAGAACCAACAAGGACAATCTCCCTGTCCAGTTCTCTGGGGGTGTCATCCACCAAGGTGACCAAAGCTCTCTCTATCCCATCACCAGGCCTGAAACCAGACTGAAATGGATCAACACAATCAGTTTCGGTGAAGATCCTCTGGAGGTGGGAGACCATCACATGTTCTAATATGTGGTTCAAAATGGAGTGTTGGATATTGTCCAATAATTGTTAATTATATAGAGATGTTCAAGGAATACCTTTTTCCACAGACACCTTAAAACTGCCTCCCTGAGATGTGCTGGAACCCTACCTTCTTGTAAGAAGGCACTGACTGTTCCCTTCGCCCACTCCCCCCTGACCCTTTTAATGAGCCAGCAAGGGCAAGGATCTAGGACACTTGGACACTTCTCCATTCACCTTGCCCATATTGTGGGGCAGTAGATTGAAAAAATAAATTATTACTGGACAAGCAGAGATCAAAGTTACTTTGTTTAGAGAAGTGATTCCCAAACTTTGGTCTTCCATGTTTAGGTTGTCAGCACCCAGAATTCTTGACTGTTGGTCAAGCTGTCTAGAGCTTCTGAGGGTTGAAGTCCAAAACACCTGGAGGATCAAAGTTTGGGAACAACTGGGCCAGAGTGTCCAGGCTGGAGCAAAATGCTGTGCCAATTCTTCACAGTGGACTATGATCAGTAACAGAGGAAAAATGGCTGCAGGCACTCTGATGAGACGAGGCATGACAACAAAAGTCACCAGAGAGGAAGTTTTTCTCTTGCTGGAGATGACTTTGCTGCTGCTCCTTCTGACTTAGTCAAACAAGGGATTATGCTGTTGTGAGACTTTTACTGGAGTAAGTCACCAACAGGATTCCAGGCTTGGGCTGAAGATGCTTGATAAAGGACACTGAAAGCATGAAAGAGGACATGACTAATTGTAGCCTTAGGCTTGTTTCTTTTCTTATTTCAGGGCGTTACTGGGAAACTGTGCAGAGATTAAAGATAAATCAGTTCTACGGAGCCCCTACAGCTATTCGCTTGCTGCTTAGTTATGGGGATAGCTGGGTAAAGAAATATGATAGATCTTCCCTCAAAATCCTTGGATCAGGTGGGTATTGAACCAACCAGCTACGTCTTCATCATTGTATTCATAGACAAGTTGGGACAAAAATTTCTCAGGAGATTGGATGATGGCATATAAATTTATGGAGGATGGAGATATTGGTGGCTATTAGTCATGATGAATATATACTCCTTCCAGTTACCAGAGGCAGAATGTATCCCCCTGTATATCAGTTGCCAGGGACCACAGATTGCGGGGGTGCTGTTGCGCTCTTCTGGTTGGTGGGTTTTCTACAGGGAATTGGTTTGCCATGGTGTGAGCAGAATGACTGTTCTTGTATACAGAAATAAACATCAGTCAGACTGAGATATATATATGTACCACAGCTTACAGAGAATAGCTAGAGGACTTTTTAAAAAAGCCAACCAGGCAGTGGTTTGATATGTTTCTGTGAGTCAGTTGAGGTTTTTGGCTTGAGACATTATTTCTTTCTTACAGGCTGCTTGCTTTTTCTGCCCCCTTGCAGTGGGAGAACCTATCAACACAGAAGCCTGGGAATGGTTCTTCAATGTGGTTGGAAATGGACAGTGCCCAATAGTTGATACATGGTGGCAAACTGGTAGGATCACTTTCAAGGCCTTCAGAGAAACAATATTTACTTATGACTATTTATAGATTAATAATTTACACACAAAGGTGGATCTTATTCATGGTACATTAAGTGCCAAGAGAGAAGCAGTCTATGCTATGAGAGGAGGCTCAGATGTAGAAATGTGGAAATCCTGGTGTCTCAAAAATCCTGAACAGAGGTTGAAAAACATAGCAATGATTGGAGCAGGAGTAACAGAGTCTAGCTCTGGCCTCAACTTGTTCATTAAAATGCCTGCTGAGACCGCCCCCCCCTTAGGTGTTATTGTTCAGTTTGTCAAGAACTATATATTTTTGTTTAGTATTTGATGGAATTCCTCTTTATATGTTGGACCATGATTCCCATGTCCTTCATCTAACAGACCTGGCATATACCTACAATGGACCATTACAACAGTTTGATCCTATCTGTAGGATTTCTACAGAATCTTGGGATTTATAGTTTGGGGAGTTATTTAGAATTCTCTAGAGCATTCTGCTGAACAACACCATTATTACTCTCAAGCACAGAATTCTAAGTACCTCATGAGATACAAAAGCCAAGATTTCGTGGGATGAAACCATGGCAGTTAAATTGATTTCAGAGTGGTATAACTGTGTAGCATGAATATACTCCTAGTTAGCATAGCCAATGATGAGAATAAAGGAGTTCTGATCCAACAGCATCTGGAGGGCCAGATGTTCCCAATCCTGGTCTATAAACATCGTAGGCCTTACTGACATCATAAATACAAATGAAGTGCATTTTTCTTTGCCATACAAACAGCTAGAAGTAACATAAGGGACTGCAAAATGCTTTCCTGTAAGCATTCTCTCATTAACCAGATTTCAAGGATATCCCCATTTTGTTTTGTGTTGTTTAGAAACTGGAGGCATCTGTATTGCTCCTCGTCCTTCAAATCCTGGAGATGAGATCCTTCCAGCCATGGCTATGAGGCCTTTCTTTGGCATCAGACCTTCCCTTCTGGATGATAAAGTGCACTTTTATTTTTCTGTCATTTGCTTACTAATCAGAGGATTTTATCATTTACTTGTCAACTCACACTACTACCTTCAACTGGAGGTCAACAGTAATGTTAAAATTATCGCTCATTTGCTCTTGCTTCCCCTTATGCCCAGAATGCATTTCTGGAGTGCCTCTTTACTTAAATATTTGTTGGCCAAACACGTTTTACAAATTTCTGAAACATTATAAAAAGCATTTGTTGAAAATCTTGTTGACCAGAGATAAAAAAAAACAAGGATACACATCTGCAGCAGCTATTTTTCTTTTAAAACACCTTAACCTCACTCAAAAATCCTTATTGCCTGTCTCTAGCCCAATAGGCAAAGGAAGTGTTAAAAAAATCAGAAACAAAACAAAACCTGAGAAAACAGTGTTGGACAGGCACATTTATATATTACATCATAAATGCTTTATATATGCTTATATAATTTTATTTCTGTGTAGAGTAATACTATGTAAGAGGCATATAAGCATAAACTAAGATCACAGCTCACCATTGCAAGATTTTAAAAAGTAAAAACTAGGATGATCAGAATTCATACAAGAGTTCTTTGACTGCACCAAAGTAGTATGGCTGAGGTAGAGAATAAACTCTGTAGATGAAGGGGCTTCCCTAATGAATTTAGACAGAATACCCATTAGAGGAGAGTGTTAGCTGTGTTTAAGTTTTAAAAAGGATTAAATATTTGGATTTGTGATCCATATGCCTTAGGCTTTAGTCCTATATATACCTACTAGGGGTATGTTTTAGTCAGCAAATTTGCACAGGATTGAGCTGCAAGTTACCCTCTTTAATTTTACACTATTTTTCCTCCAGGGAAGTGTCTTAACACAAAATGATGTCTCTGGAGCTCTCTGCATAGCTCAGGCTTGGCCAGGGATGGCAAGGACCATTTACAATGACCACCAGAGGTTCCTGGAGACCTACCTGATGCCTTACCCAGGTACAAATTTGTGGGGAGGATGACAGTTGTAATTATTGATATGGGTTAGAATTAGACAGCAGGATTCTTTCTTTTCTGTTTATGAATGCAAGGGCTTGCAGGATCCAAGATACAGTTGGGATGCAGTTTCTTACAATCTGACCAAAACTAGATGAGATACCATTCATGTAATTAATAACTTTGTATGGAAGGCAATCCCTTTCCATCATCTCTTGGTGCAGGAAGGGAAATTGTCATTGCTACAAATGGGAGATTTCTGTTGCAAATAAGTGCTTGAGGAGGCAGGGAGAGAGGCTTTCAAAGCACTGAAACTTCCCAGTTATAAGTGGACCTCATGCCTGCTATTCAATTTTTTAAAAATTTCAGTTAGCAATTGTACAAAAGTTGTTACATTTAGCTTGGCCCTCAGCTTCTGATTGTCCACTCATTCTAATCCTTAGAGAAGTCCTGGGACAGCCAAAGCTCTCCTGCCACTTGAGGCAGGAAGCCAACTACGCAGACTTTGCATGGGGCCCACATCACTTGCAGAGGCAGCAGGGCATATTGAACCTCCCACTGTCATGCACCGGGGGAGGAAGTAGCTACCTTTAGGGTTGCTGATGTGAAAACTGGAGACAGCTCCTGTGACTTTAATGGTTGTACAAAAAGATATAATTTCAGCAGGTCTCGCATGTCATGCAACCAGATAACAAGCAACAGCTGTTGAAATTCCTTCTTCTCCATGACCATTAAAGGTAGAGGAGTTGTCTCCAATTTTCAGTCTGGCAATCCTAGGACACAGCAGTGCTAGTGACACCTCTCCCAAAATTGGATAATGATGAGGAGAAGAAAGCGGTGACACCCAGTACGTAGAGCACAGTGTTTGCCATTAGTCAGAGCTTACCCTACTTTTAAGCGGTGTGAGATTGTCCCCCTAGATAACAAATTTTTGGGTGTAAAGAAAAGATAAGAATTTGATAGTTATTAACGTATTATTTTCTGTTTCTACTACCAAGCAGGAGCAGTGATGGTTATGGGCCACCAAATCCTTTTGGGACAAAGGCACTTTTATATAATTTCAAAGTAAAGGAACGGAGGAAAATAGAAAATGCAGAAGTTGCCTACACTGCTAGATCTGTTCGGGGAAGTAGCAACGGGCTTGTAAAAGCTCTGGGATGTTATGTGCTCTTCTAGAGAAACTTTTTCTGTAATATGCTAGCTTTCAATGTGTAGGACTTTTTTCTCTTTCCTTCTTGAGGAAGTGCCACATGTAGTTTGAAGTGGTAGTGTTGAACTACAGGTTTACCACCCCCTCTATGGTTTGTGAGAACTAGTTAGAGCACTCTTCTTTCTTTTGTGGTCATTTTGTGCAAACCAAGAGAGAGGACACCTAGCAGGCCTTTGTGCTTGTATATTAAAATTTATATCTCACTGAAACACATCTCGTGTTCCCTATAACAAAACTGCTTCCTTCGTAACCAACTGAACCTTTACTTTGCTTCCTAGGATATTTCTTCACTGGGGATGGAGCATATCGGACAAGTAAAGGATATTACCAGTTGACAGGTCGCCTTGATGATGTCATTAATGTGAGCGGGCACAGGCTGGGCACTGCTGAGGTAGAAGATGTTCTGGTAAGAGACCATGGGAGACCTATGTAGAGTTTACAGGCTGTCACAATAGCCATTGCAGAATCCTAGTAGAAGCCTAAGAAAATAAGTGAATATTACAACCTAGCAACTACTGCTAGCTAGAATGATGACATGCAAGTTGTATTACCATAGCTTGATATCAGCTTGACATCAGCTTAACATCAGCTTGCTCAGCTTCCTGTAGACCATTATGAAACCCATGAAATGTTGAATGATATCAATTCCTTAACATTAGGTTAAAAAGAACAATATAGCCATGTATCATTGGCATAGTGGTGGCACCTCAGTTGCAATCTTTCAGTGGTTTCATACTGATACTGAACAACATGGGAAACAGCGCAGAGAATGCCAAATGCTGTGAAGTCCAACGACAGTGTCCAAGCACCACCTGTTGGATATGACCTGATAGAAAAGACTGGAACTATTGCAGAATGACCTGACCCTGCCCTGCCTAGCAGTCTTTCTGACCCACATATCATTAATTTGGAAACCATGTCCTTTCTTGTATAGTACAAACTGTTAGGGGAGATACTGTATTCTTTTTACTTTGAGTGCACCAGATTGAATCAACTACAGATTCCTGCCAGGTTGCCAGGATTTTTGAAGTCAGTAATAGACCTCCTTTGTGTTTCAGAATAAGCATGAGGCAGTGGCAGAGTCGGCTGTGATTGGATATCCTCACAAAATCAAAGGAGAAGGTGAGTGACCCAGTTTGGCTGCTGCTGCTACCATGCTTCTAATAGTCTCTGCCTTCTCTGGGAATTACAGTACACAATAGGATTTTCCAGTGAAAACTTTTGCTTCCATAGAGCATGTGGACTACTTGCTTGGACAGGGTCTCATTTTGAGTGAGTGTCTGGTTTTAGCCAAACTTCAACTGCGGGGCAGATGCTAGGCAAGCAAGGGAGCAGAGAGGAAGCATACTATCACATTGGCCAATTCCCACCAGCAATATTACCATAAAAAACCCCAAAAAGCTGCCAAATTGATTTTACTTAATGAATCTTAGTGTTTTTGCACTACAAAGCAATTTTTCTTGACATAAGGAGGCTTGCTTCAAAGTAAAAGCATGGATACACAGGTTTGCACCTGAGGCCTCTTTGGCAATAAGCTAAGGTATGAGTGATTGAGGGACGCCACGAATTGTCCTCATCAGCATACAACAACTGCCTTTTCTTTTTCCCACATGGGGGCATTGTCAAAAACCACAGCCCCTGTGGTAGAAACTCATGCCACACTTTCTTCCCCAAAAGTGGGGTGTTTGCGTGAGCAGAAGTTGCAGTGTGGGCTGCTCCCATGTCATTGGGCGGGTTTCTAACATTACTTGCTACACCACAAAAAGCTCAGAAGTAATATGTTACCAGCAACATCATTACATGCAATGAATGCTCAGTAAAGTACATTTCAAAAGCAAGGTCAAAAATGGGAACAGTGGTAGCCTCTAGAGGGCACATGCATAACCAAAACAATAAACAAAAAAACAAAACAAAACAAGGAAATATTTCTTGTTATTTTTCAAGAGTGATTTTCAAGGACACTTTGAGCTGACTTTTTCCATTTTTAATGCCATTCTCTGATCAGCCATAAGAGTACTTTTTTAAAGTAATGAAACACCTCTCTTTTAAGGGGAAAAATACAGGGGCCTTCCCTTACTGCAACCTTTGCATGCACAAATGCAAGGTCATGAAAGCATCGCATCCTATTACAGCCAATGGATGCAGTGGGTGCATGCTTGTGCTGCCACAGGCATGTGCATGTTACATCCATTGACTATAATGGGATGCAAAGCTGTGTGTTTTTTGTTTTACATGTGGGTTCCTGGAATGGAACCCCTGCATATACAGGGGGGCACACTGTAATGCTAATATCAACAAATTACATCAGTTACATAGCTAATTACTTTAAAAAAAATGATCTAAGCTTTGCACAATGTAACCTCAGAGGATGTTCCTCCTAATCTCCAGTTTACTGAAGCTACAAAATGATTGGCTGGGGGAGGGAGGCTTGAGACACAGAGTGTTAGCAACATGACCTCCTTTGACACGTATCTCATTTGCTGACAGTGCATCTTGCTCTTGGCATCTCTTCCCACAGGAGCTTACGCATTTGTAGTGTTGAAGGAGGACTATGATCTCTCCCAGGAAAACCTGGCTTCTGAACTTCGGGGGCTTGTCTCAAAACAGATTGCAAAATATGCAGCACCAGAATATATTCAGGTAACAAGCTGTAATCTGATTTCTTCTACTGTACATTTTCTTTTCTTCTGTACAGCATGCAGTGCTTGCAGTCTGGATGAGGTCAGAGGATAAGGTGGAATGCTAAAAGGCGGAGTTATATATTTTAAGAAATGATTCAAAGCATTCAGTTTCCTTCGTGTTTACTGGCAATTTATTAAGAACAATGGTATATTTGTATACTGTTCATTAACAAAAATGTGAGTGGGTCCACAGGAATACAAATATCAAAAACAAAAGATGAAAAATCTCTCTAAAACAGTGTTGTCAAAATAAAAGTACAAATGCAAAGTAAGTAGCCTTAAAACTAAGAATTTGGTGGCTTTAAGAATGATGGCTGGCATTCTGTTGAGCTTATACACTTGTAACTGCTTGGTATCCATTTTTACAACTAAAAATGGTATTGCCATGATTGCAAATGTCCCTCCAAATCTTCCTTAACAGCCAGCAGCTGCACTGAGTGAAGGAGGTCTGTTCTGCTGGTTTCCAGCAAATAAGGCTACCAGAAGCAGAAGCAGTATTCCTGTTGCAATTCTTTGTCACACAGAGATTGCTGGTGTGAGAGGGGTGGAAGTGCCATTCTTCTGTGTCCTGATCGCCAGCAGACCAGATCTCCTTGGCTGGGTGTGCCTGCTGGCAGTTCATGTAGGTATTTGGGGGGGGGGGGGGCAGGGAGGCTGGCCCAAGATGTGGTATATAGTTGAACATTCACAACTATAGTGGTGACCCAGGATCTTGGCTGACTTTACTAAGTATCAGTTAATGTGAAATGCATCCAGGACATTTTAAAGGTATGATATCACAGCAGCCTCTCCTCCAGACTGCAGTTCCCCCAAATTTCCAATCAGTGTAACACAGAAAATTTCAAAACTGTCTAAAGTCTCCTGCAAGAGTCATCAGGTAAGCTTCTGGTAGGTTTTTATATTTAATTTAAAACAATTTCTACATCCTTCTTCTAATGTGTAATCAATACACAGAGAAGTTTCCTACAGTTGTTGCTGTTGCTGTGTGCCTTCAAGTCATTTCCAACTTACAGCGACCCTATCATGGGTTTTTCTGGGGCTGATAGTGTGTGATGTGCCCAAGATCACCCAGTGGGTTTCCATGGCTGATTGGGGAACTGAGCCCTGGTCTCTGGGGTCATAATCCAATGCTCAAACCACTATACCATGCTGGCTCCACTTCCTACAGTTACAATGGTAATATAAAAAAACTGTGGGGAGGATGTCTTTTCATTCCTTTTTTTAAATCTCCTCCTCTCAGCCTGATGCCCTCCAGATATTCCAGAATATAGCTTCCACCAACCCCAGCTAACATAACTAACAGTGAGGGAATCACAAGAATTGAAATCCAGAATTCTGGAAGGCACTAGGTTGGTGAAGACTGCTTTGGAACCTCTGTAGTCCTGGAGCCTTCAGTCAAATTAAAATAAAGTATCTTCACCTCTTTGGAATTATTCCATCTCAAAACTCCTGCCTTTCCATTCACTGTTCCATGACATTTACATCCCAACTTTTCTGCAGTGAGCACAAGGTACTCCTCGTATAACTCCATTTTTCCCCTCACAATTACTCTGTGATGCAGAACACGCTGAGAGAGTGTGGCTAGCCCAAAGTCATCCAGTGAATTTTATAATTCAGTGGGGACCATAACCTAGATTTCCCATGCCTGCTTTTACCACCACGGCATACGGGCTCTCTTTCTCATGAACTTCTATTGCTAGGTTGACTATCACTATGTACCCCCATCACTTCTGCCTGATACATATTTCAGCTCTTAATAGTTTAAAAGAGGTGGCTCATTGTTGTGACTTCAGTTGCCCAGGCAGATATGCTGCTTGAGTGAAGAAATGAATTCAGCCATAGAGAATTGGGATCTACCACCTTGACAACTCTAGGGGGGAACCTCTTATGATCTCAGGGCTGTGACAAGGATGCACTCTCTTTTATCACTGTGCTTTTGGCAGCATGGCAAAATGAAAGCAACAGAAGAAATGCTATCCAGAAGAGATAGCTGCAATCAGAAGCAATTAAATATATATATCCTTTTCTGTGTTGTATATGTGCCTGGAAAAGAAAATGTCCACATGAATACAAAATTGGTTGACACACAAAGACCAAGTCCCGTATGGCACAGTGTAGCATAATAATTTGGTATGTAGAACTACAGTAGAGCTGTCCACTTAACACTCCCCAGACTCACCACTAAGCCCATTCTATCTTCCATGGCCATTCTATGGCTGGTGGAGTACAAGAATCAGGGGAGCATCTGGCTATGTCCCTATGGCCAGGCTCAGAATGACTACATTATCCACTGAGATTCAACAGGATGTCTGAAGGTCTCAGAGGTTGAGGTCATAATTGTGCTTCTGGCAACAATGACATAGGCCAGGCACTTCTCTGACCATCCTTCCACTCTCCAGCAATTATGGAATGGTTGGGGGAGGGATTTTGGTGTTTGTGAGAGTGCAAGAGAATGTCAATATCTTCAGTGGCCAAAACAACAACAACAAAAAGACATATACAGGCATAAAGCAGTCTTACAACTGTATATGCCACCACCAGGATGCCATCCACGGAGAAAAAGACCATGCAAGATTTCAAGTTGTTTTGTATTGCTTTTTCTAAAGATAGTAATGCAAGATTCCTAGTCTTCTTCTAACCTTTCCTTTTATTTTGTGATTCAGGTGGCTCGGCATCTGCCTAAGACTCGCTCAGGGAAGATTATGCGGCGGGTACTGAAAAAGATTGTAGAAAACAAAACCGATGAGCTTGGAGACCTGACAACTCTGGATGACCACAAAGCAGTGAAAGAGATCATTGAGGGACACAGGCAATTTCTGCAAAAAGAACAGGACCAGTAACCTGAGTGCTCCTGAGCACCTAAGGCTGTGTCAGCCAAAGTATTTTAAGAATATAATAATAAAAGAACAACCCTGCTGGATGAGATCAAAAGCTTCTCTAGTCCAGCATTCTTGTGTACAGTGGCGAACCAGTTGCCTCTGTGAAGCCTGCCAAGAGGACATAACTGTAATAGCATCTGGTTGTTCCTCATCTCCAGCAACTGGTGTGCAGATAAGAAGTGGCCTGTAATATTTTCCAAGCAGCAGCCATTCCTTTTGTACAATCCCTTGCAGAATGGATTTTAATAATACATGGTAAATAAAAAAAACATCCAAAGCAACTAACAACATGTTTTCCCAAGAGGGATGAGGAGCATATGGGTGACTGCTGAAGAGGAAAAAAAGGGAAGGAGTATGCTGATTAATACTGGACACAAGGCTGCTTTCTTTACCAAACAACTCTCAGGTGACAGTGCATGTTCTATGAGGCTAACAGAGCAGCATAAAGTCAGAGACCTACTTTTTTTTCCAGCCAAAGCCTTCAATAAAGAAAAATGTGAATTAAAGAATTCTCCACTTGGAGAGTTTGTCTAGTTTATTCGTTTTTTGGAAGGGAGGAGGTTCAGATTTTTACACCTGAAACTTTGGGGCATGTCCATAAAGAAGAAAGGAGAAGGAAATACAAATGGATGGATGCAGAGCAACTAGATAGATATAAAAAAACCCCCAGTGCAGTATTTTGCCTTTTGGCCATTGGACACCTTGCAGTAATCCCTTCTGGATTTTGGGCTGTTAACAAAAAAAAAAAATACACATCTTTTTATGCTTGTTTCACAGAGTAATCTTCCTGATTCATTATAACACAATAAGGCCTGGAAACATATTTTTATAAAAATTTGCAAAAATATTAAATAAACTACAAACCTCAGTATTTTATCTCAGTGCTTTGTGTAGCCCTATACACACTCTGCTAACCACCTCTGTCCTGTAGCAGCCCTGGCAATATGCAATTAGCAGCTTCTGAAAGGACTGCATTCCTTCCTCTGTTTCAAAGAGGTGTATCCAGTCCTGTCAAAATAAGCATCTGCATTAGCTTGCCTTCATTTCTTCATTTACTGGAGCCTTGCAGATTTCTCATCATTTCTCATTCTAGCAGTGATGCCAGCTGCAGTTCTCTGTTTCTGTGTAAATCAAACAGATAAGGAAGAACACTGCCATTGTAGGAAGGATTTCCAGTGTTTCCATGTTTGTTAATAAATGCTTACATGATCTGTACTCAACATGCGCTTAACCTTTTTTTGCTAAAGACTCTTTGCGAAAGGTACATTTGTCTTTGTCTCACTTCTGCCAAACTTCTTCAAAGGAACTGAATACACATCTGTAACAGTGAGGAATTAACCCATTTCTTGGCAACCTAGAAATGAGAGACTCCTTAGCATAATAGAGATTGGGACATCCCCTAAGGAGGTTCCTGCTCAAGCAAAGACCAGAAACTCTAATCTGAAGCAAAATAGACAGGTTCCATTGAGAAGAGTTTGTGACACCTCTATCAAGTTCACTTCTATGGATCTTTGGCACTTTTCAAAGCTGCTCTCACGTACAGGTGGAAGAAGAATCTTCTTCTTCTGTCACTGAACTCTTGACAACGTAGTCAAAGCAATGCATTGGAGGCAATTTATATAAAAGGCTAGAGTAAGAACTCCCTTTATTCCCATTCTTCAAGCTTCAAGATCTTTCAGTCACAGAAGCCCCACTGATACCTGTTGGTTGTGAAATTCTTTAGCCAGAGGCCTTCCTTATGGCACGTTGATTTCAAGGCACTTTGGTAACAGAACTTATTAGAGGCTTTAACTGCATTCTTGTTGGGAACTGTCTCAGTCTTTCTTGATTCTCGTCAATTCCCATTTTCCTTCTCCACACAGTTTCAAAATCCAAGTGTGAAACTGAAATGCAATGGTAAATTTCAAAATGCGAGACAGAACTTTCCAAAGCAGTTGCCTCACCCATGAAGAGGAACTCTGTTGCTATAATTCTGCCTGGACAGGCTGACTCCTCTTCTCCATCCTACCTTTTCCAGACTGCTGCGATGTCCCACACTGACCACAGTCATCCCTAGCTGGGCGCAGATCCTGTACAATTCATTCTCTACATCCTCTGTCAGTGCACTGGTGGCTTCATCCAGCACTACAAGCAAAAAGAGGACTCTGTTCAATATGGTACCTTCCAAGATAACCCACAAAATCCAGTGTCCCCCTTCTTGAGTGAAACTTGGCAAACAGAAAATGAAAAGAACACCATCTTCCTATTTTAAAATAAAAACTTGGAGCACTCTTCCATTGGATGTATCTAGTGTGGAATTCTTGGCTTCTAAGCCAGAAAAAAAAAGTCAGTTACAACATTTATAAGACAGTTTAAGACAGGTAGAACACACTCTCCCTTCTAAACCTCTAGGCATTTAAGCCCTTCTCTAACTCCCACCACCATGAGAGACATGATTGGTAGAGAAACAGGTGAAGATCTTTTTAGTGAGCTGCTCCTAAGCTGCAGAACTCCCTGCCAAGAGGGGCTAGGCTAGTCCTTTATCGTCGTCCTTTTGCAAGAAGGCAGAGGCCATTTTCATTCAGACAGCTTCTTTGGTATTTAAGCAGGGTTGGTACTGAATAGGTTCTAATTGGTTGGAGATGGTTATTTCTTTTTACTGACATGTTTTCATGGTGCTTTTAATCAGTTTTATGTTTAACTGTATTTCTGTTTTATTTTAATTTTGTTGTTGGCCATCTTGACCCCCATTTTTGGCAGAAAGGTAAGACAGAAGTTCAACAATAAAAAAGGACCAAACAACACAATATTCTCCTATTTCTGCCACAGTAAATGCAGAGCTTTCGTTTCAGCTTGGGAAAAGCATAGAAGATGCCTATTTGCCATCTTAGAAGACAGCCTAGTCATGTCCAAGACAGAATTATGTCTGTGACACAAAATCACACCCTTCTTTGGCATGTCCATCTTCTTTCAGGCTTAATCAGAGATTTCTTGAGAACTTCCTCTTCCTTGGATGCAGCTTACAAAATTATAGCTTTCAGCCAATACGGAACCCCAAAGATGCGTAATTATTGGATTATTTGTTGTTGAGATAAAGATCACATCAGGATTACTCAACAGTGATAGAACCCAGAAAGCGACCAATAATAAAGTTGTGGCATTTTAAGCTATTATAGATGTCATCATACAATAGTGCTGTAAAGTTCCTATCTAGAAAATGTAGCCAGTAGGATAAGTATTCCAGATTAAAGATTATGTACACCCTAAAAATCACTACAAAAAAATGGAATGCCTTTAACTGCCTGTTTCCAGCTATATGGCTAATTATTTCAAATCAACCCAAGAAATTTATATTTCTTCACCTTTGCTATTTCTGGACATGGAGTACCTCTTCTCTCTGCCCATTTTCTCTTCTGCTCTACTTTTTTCTCATATTCCTCTCTTTGATCTTGTCGTCTTCTTTTTAGGGATGGGCCAACTGAATCCTCGAATCCTCTGTAAGGATTCGAGATTCGTGGATCTGAATCTCCACGCCAAAATAGGCGAATGGAATCTTTTGAATCCACCAACCTGCCTGCACTCAGGGATCAGGCAAGTTGGTGGATTTGAAAGGGATCATGTCCGCAGAAGCATGCAGGGCCAGCAATCGTCAGCTCTCTGCCTGCCCCCTGCCTGCCGTGGGGCCTGAGTTCGCATGAGTGCCTGGGATCAGGCCTGCAGCAGCGTGCAGGGAAGCAGTCTTCGGCATCCTGCCTGTTGCAGGGCCTGAATGTGTGCCAGGGATTGGGCCTGCAGCGGTGTGTGGGGAAGCAATCTTTGGCTCCCTGCCCGCCCTGGGGCTGGAGCTTGCGCGAGCGCCCAGGATCAGGCCCACAGTGGCATGCAGGGAAGCGATCTTCAGCTCCTTGCCCACCCCAGGGCCTGAGTGAGCGCCTGGGATTGAGCCCGCAGTGGTGTGGAGGGAAGCGGTCTTCGGGTCCCCGCCCACCCCGGGTCTGGAGCTTGATCAGGCGCACAGGGGCGTGTAGGGCCAGTGACTGCCACGTCCCTGCACGCCCCAGGTCCTCCACTCGCTGTAGCAAGGGCCTGAAGAGAGGGTGATCAACCATTCTCTGCATGCCCACCACTGTGGCCCGTGCAGGCATGCTGACACCAGCCGGCAGGGGCGTGTAGAGGAGGCGATCACCCCTTCTCTGCACACCCTCCGCCGCCACCGGTGTAGGAGCTTCAGAGGCGTCCTACAGGGACGTGCCGAGTGGGAAATCACCCATTCTCTGCATGCCCTCAGTCACTGCTGTCTGTATCCACTGAGGCTACCTGTGCCTGCTCCTGTTGCCTATTCCTGTGGCTGCCTCCCTCTGCAAGATAAATAATCTCTATTAAATCCTTTTTAAAAATAGGATTTAAAAGATTCAAGATTCGTGGATTCTCAGAACCTTCCAGGGATTCGGATTTGGAAAATTCTGGATTCGTCCCATCCCTACTTCTTTTTATTGCTTTCAACCAGTCTTTGTTCAAATCTTTCTTTCCCTTGCAGTCTGCATTCTCACCCATGCAGTCAAAACCCTGGCTGTTCCTTAATTCATACCTGTGTAGTCTATTTTTCTTGTCTAACTCCTCTCTTTCCTTCTGTAGGCATTTGGTTGCTAGCGGGCAGATGTTCTCAAGGACAGTAACCAAACTGATGGAGACCAGTGACTTTTAGAATCAAGAGCAGCCAGGCAATGGTAAACAAAGGCTTTTCTGACAGTCTAGGTCTTCCAAAGCTAAGAAACTATTGAATCAGTCATGGCCACTGCTGCCACCAAATTATTTTCTGCATTACAAATAGATTCCTCACTCAAAGATGTACACTCCCCTTCAGCACGTTCTTAAAGATTCAGTTGGGATTTGTTTTCCTCACCTGCATACTGCGGTTGGAGATAGAAGAGCCGGGCAAAGGACAGCCTCTGCATCTCCCCGGGAGACAGAATATCATACCTGCAGCAAAGCAGGAAGCAAAACAATCACTACTCAAAATCATCTTGCAGTCCAGTTATAGCCCCAAATTTACCTACACAAGCCCCACTCCACACTTAGCACGAAGAGGTCTTACCAGTTCCAGTCCACTGCCTGGTCCATACCTCCTGTTCTCAACAACAGGTCAGACTGCATCGGCCACAGAAAACAACAAAGAAGAAAACCAAATTGTATTCCAGTTTCAGTCAACAACATTCTAAGATGGATGTAAAGGCATAAAACCTTGATCTTGGATGTAAAGGCATAAAACCATTCCCAACATTAGGTCAGGGACATCCCTGTCGTCTGACCAACTTCTCTATATTCTCTTGTATCTTATCTTCAATATAATTATTACCATTATCATCATTATCAGATTTAATTTAAATCAAGTCATGCTTTGAGCTTTGTTCAAGCCAGACATCTGCTTGGTACCAGTTTTAAATATAATTATCCAGCTACTGGAATGGAATGATGTAAGTGCTTGGAGCTAAATTCACCTCTTTGCTCATAGTCCACTCTACATATTTGGAATGGCAGGGAACGTTTCCTAGGTCAGGCGACGGAACTTCTAGACATGCTTTAATACCTCCGGATATTAATAGTGCCTCTGACAAGCATTTATATCTACCTTCTTTCCACATTTGACAGAAGAATCAACACATTATGCCACTGACTTCCCCACCCCCTCTAATCACTTACCAGCCCAGTCAACTCCAAGGATCTCAATATCCTTTCATCATCTGCAGAGCCTATTATGCAATAAATTACATTCATGTCAATGAAACTGTGGCAGTTGATTTCTCTAAGCTTATAAAACTATGAAGTTCAATCAGAGGATTTCTCAAAGACAGTTCAAGAGATTTTGCAGCCTACAGCCAAGGACCAGGTGGTAGCCATATTCACTCCAGAAGCTACTGGAGTACCTCATGAAATTCACCAGCATTCTCAATGGGGATGGGGTCCTCTACCACACTTGAAGCGAGTTTAGGTGAACAGTCCAAGCTCTGTGGCTCACACAGTTCTAACCTCTCAGACAGGGGAATAGGCAGGGAGGATAAGAAGGAATACTTATGAGGCTGCCACTCCTGACTCTCCCACCTGCCCCTCAAGCTGGTTAACTTTGTCAAATGGTAGACAGCCCTAAGATTTCTATGGAATTCTGCCTGCTTAAATCATTTTAGGAGATCTTGAAGGAACTGAAAGATCTAAAAACATCTTACACAGAGAAAATGTCTCCCTACTGCTAATAATAGGATTGTTGGGTGCCTTCAAAGGTTGCTTCTGACTTATGGTGACCCTAAGACAAACCTATCACAGGGTTTTCTGGGGCTGAATGTGTGTGATGTGTCACCCAGTGGGTTTCCATGGCCTAGTGGGGGACTGAACCCTGGGCTCCAGGGTCATATTCCATAGTCCAATGCTCAAACCACTACATCATGCTGGCTCTCCAACATTACTACATAAGACATATGCAAATGGAACTCAGGTAACAAATACGTATTCCTGATGGATTTTTAGTTTCAGGGCAATATCTTCTCATCTTACTCTAAAAGCCTCCTCTGTCTGAGAACATCATGTTTAGGAACAGGGTTCAGTAGCGAATAGACTGGTCATTCTTATCCTATTTACAAGAGAGGAATTAGGGAAAGGAGAGGGAAGGTGATTTTTTCTGCAGAAAAAGACTCTTAGTGACCCTTAGTATGCAAAAATTTCTGCAGTACGGGGCAGGAGATAACCAGTTCCCTCTCTTTTGGCATGTCAGTTCCTGCTGCCAAGTTTTTCTGGAGTTGTGTTAACACTGGCAACAACATTAAGCACATTTAGAGTTAACCAACATTCCCATTAATCTACAGTCTGAGACTCTTCAAAAGATGCATAAGGATTTAGCAGGATTGCAGTTACTTTGACC
Source organism: Cyclura pinguis (assembly GCA_030412105.1). Taxonomy (NCBI): domain Eukaryota; kingdom Metazoa; phylum Chordata; class Lepidosauria; order Squamata; family Iguanidae; genus Cyclura; species Cyclura pinguis. The sequence goes on from CM059599.1 coordinate 346,751,629, forward strand.
CTTTAAACCAGGGTTGTAGCTATATTGGCCCTTTAAGCCAGAAATTCCAAGTATGAAAACATCAGCAACCAGAGAACACGAATGACGTACGATGTCTATATTTGAGGAACAACACAACAGAAACATGTGAGATACTGGATGCTGAAGCAGAAGGAGCACAGAAGGCTTGGAAACCTGGAAAGCACTAGTAAGCTTTTATTTATCATGGATTAGATTTATATTACAATGTTTTTCCAGGCTACTTGGAAGAAGAGTAGAGGTGCCTGTAAATGAAGCCTTACTTTATTTATATAACATCTCACTAAAGGTTCCAACATCTGATCCAATTGGTCTTGAATCTTCCTTAACAAACCCTAATCTTGGCACTGAGATGACATGATCGGTCTCTACAACAACAGAGTTCCTCCCACATCCCGTATGTACAAACAGAAAAGTCACAGTCAGGGTTAGACGTACTCTGGATCCAAATATAAACTAAATTCAGTCCCTAGAAAACAAAATCCTGCATTCAGAATACACTGTGGAATAAGCCCACCTCCTTATATTTACTTTGGTTTATTTTGTTCAAGTGTAAAAGGACCGTTCCCTGGCCATAATACACTTAATAACCTATGGAAATGCTCCTTTGGCTTTGTGGCATTCAGTTCAAGTCTACACACAAGCTGACATCTCCACTCAACTGACGACCTATTCATCACCCCTTGCAAGCAATTTCCTGGCTCCAGCTGAGTTTTGCAGGAGAAAAAAAAAGGCTACTGAAAGATGGTGAAACAACACAAATACATGCAATGCAGGCACACAATGTGTGGGGAGATGCACAATGTCTGCAGAAGCAACTTCAGTCAATATGACGGCAATTTTTCCAATGCATTCTCACTCACCTGAATCTGGGTAGATTTCCTTCAGGGGGTATATCACCTAAATTGGAGAAAACCAGACAAACTCCAAATGAAAAGCATTTATATTATAGAAGTAACAATGAAGAGAACAGTCAACCACAGTATCTGTCTCCTAAATGCCCTTAGATAATACACACCAATTTCCTGTTGCTCTTTAGTGGAGTGTACCTTAAGACTGAATGTTTTGTTGGTACAGTATTTGTTGGTACAGTATTGGGTAGCGAGATGACTAACTATCCCTGAGTCCAGCGCCACATTTATGCACCTGTTCTCGGAGAGTTCCATCTGTGAAGAAAGGCCGCTGTGGCAAGATCACTATTCCATGGGGTCCAAAGCAAGTCAGCATGTGGACATTCCCTGCAAAGATCAACAGAAATAATCACAATCACCTGTATATGACTTAACGCTTTCCAGTTCATGACCACCAGCAACGTATCATTTGGTGATTATTGCAACCCTCACCCTGCCGCTGTCACCTGGTGACAGCTGTTTTACCAGGCTAATAGAAGTATTTCCATCCCATCTAGTTATTATAAGAATTGTGCTCTGGAAGTTGTTTTTTTCCTCTCACCTCCATCCCCATCTCTTATTCCTTGTGTCCCAAACCTTACACTTAGATTGCAGGTTTCATGGCAGGGACCATCTTTCTATTTAATGTGCTCTGACAGCTCTTTTGGCTACAAAGCAGTTTATAAGTGCTTTGAGGTAATTAATTATATCAGTTAAATAATTAACACTATAGAATCTTATGAACACTTCAGCACTCAATATCATCTCTCATGTTGCAGATTTTGGGTGGGGAAAAGGGAGAAAGAGACTGAAATAGAGTAGCAGTGGTTAGCCCTAGACTATTTACCAAATTCATGACTCAGGCAAGATTTCAATGGAGGGTGAATCATTCCTGTCCTATACACACATGGAGTACATGAATTAATATTTACAAGTGTCCCACCATACTGCTGTCTAGTCCAGCAAACACCTCTTGTCATGCAACAACAAAAGCTTTCCCTCCTGCTCCTACACACATGGGGGTGAGAAACATGTACTGTAAGCAGACTTGATTTATAAGGTGATTACAGCCAACAGATGAGTGCAGCTCCATGTAGCAACCACCATCATATTGGAAACTTAGAAGAAGTGTTTACATGGCAAGAAACCATCAATTGTTTCTCCAGGTTTAAATGGGGCCTGATTGCTGAAAAGAGTAATTAGCAACATCAGTAAGCACTCACTCTCTCTGGAGTGATTCTGCATGTGGGCTCCTCACTAGTCCAAATCCAACTTTGTCCAGCCAGACCACAAGAAACCACTGTTCTACCGACAATGTCCTGAAAGGGCCTCTTTATCAAAGCAACACTGCATAGAAGCTGATGGTACTAACCCTGCGTGCTCTCCCAGAGGCCTCCAAGGATACGCAGCAAAGATGTCTTCCCGGTGCCTGTGTTCCCAGTAATTAGTAGATTGTTCCCTTGTGTGATTCTCAGGTTTAAGTCTTTGATGAGCAGCTTCTTTGAAGGAGCAGAAGCAGAGACTTGCTCCAGGAGGAAAGCTGTGTCACTGGAGACTGTCTTCTCTTTGGAAATACTAACAGCATCCAACCCCACCAGAAAGAAAAGGAAATAGGTAAGTAGCAGGAAGGAGAAATAGACAATCTTCAGAGAAGCCTTTTCTAACTTCAGGCCTTCAAGATGTTTTGCTCCTTTTTCATCTTGGAACTATCAAGGTTTGTTGTGACGGGTTCAACTCTTTTCCCTAAACAGGATGGCAGAGAGATACCTAAAATGCAGTACACATCTAAGCTGCAAGATACCTCTCCAAGGCTAATCCTATTACTCCAGAAGAAAGACCAACATGTCCTGCTCTCATCTTAGCTGTTTCTCCACCCTAGCTTTGTGGAGGTACATACACAGACAGAGGCCAAGAAACATGCAGTAAGGAAGCTTCCATTCCACACCTGAAATGAGCTACCGCTACTCACCTGTTGAAATCCCATTTGGCTTGTAATTCACAGTCATTTTGTTTCTTGGAGAGTTTCAGCAGCATTTCTTGCAGTTCCCCAATTCTTCAAAAATCATTAAATGAAAGGAAACAAGGTGGAAGGAGAAAGGAATGTTTACTTGTTGAACAAATGTCTATATTGACTTTATTTTTTAAAAATCCCGAAGCAATTTACAGTCTTATTCTCAAGGCATATTTTATGCTCAAAGCAGTCCTTGTCCTCAACACAACAGGCTTGGAAGAAAGCCTGACCTCTTAAAGTGCCAGTAGTTAAAGTTTATTATAACATAAAAGAAGAAGATAATTCATGCAGCCATAATGGAAATCTGAAGTACAGGAAGATATGAATGGTGCACAGCCAAGATACCAGCCAGCTAAAGCTAACTGATCAAGAAGAATGATTCAGATTTTCTTTTCTGTGGCTGTCTTAGAGATTAAACCTACAAATGTTCAGCACTTTATGCCTGAACAGAAGAGAGGTGCTCCCTTGTCTGTTTTTTCTCAAAAGATACCACAGAAGAAAGCCTAAGATACTGCAAGCACACTGGGATTCACAGACTCTCCTGAGCCATATGGCCTTGATGGATTTATGAGAAGCAGAGGCTTCATTTGTTCTCTAGAAGTTCAACACAAAGGTCCACGCCATCATACAACTGCCTTTCAACCAGCCTATAGACAAGAGGACTCACCTGTGTGTGTATCCTGCTATGTCAGACACAGTGGTGGAGAGGTCAATGAGCTGACTAAAGCAGCCAATCAAGTAAATAGAGACAAAGGCATTCTGTAAGTGGGGAAAAAAATTACAAAACCCTCAATTCAGATCACATGCAAACAGAGACTTAGTGAGGTCTGAGAGGCAATACACAGAGGACAAGAGGTGTTCAGGCTACCTCACGTTGGTCTTTTGAATTAGCCAGAGGAACAAATTCCATCTCCTCAGCTAGCAGAATTACCTGTGCCCATGAAAGCCAAGTTCCACCCTGAGGAAATTCAAATTCTATACTGAGAATGATTTAGGTCACCATTTTGCCCAAAATTTATTCACAGAATTTTGGTCAAGACAGAACACTGGAAAGTATAATCATGGAAAGTAAGCGGAGGGATGGATTTGCCTGCGGTGGGGAGGAAGCTTTTCAAGATACTGCTGCAGAAACCTCTTCTGAATTTCAAAACTTTCACTGAAATGCTGCCTATGTTTTTGTTTCTTCCACATGACCAGGAAGACTGGAAATTTCCTTTCTTTTTAAAAGTCTGGAGAAAAGACCGGATGTTCTCAGGATACTGAATTGTACATAAAGACAACCTCCCCAACCTGGCACTCTCCAAATATATAGAGCTACAATTTCCTTCACCCCCAGTCAGCAAGGCCATTGCTCATCCCTGACTTCTTGTTTCCTTACATGTTTTCTGATACTGCAATTAACTCAAGGTAGCACTAGGGACTGGGGGTCTTTCCGCACTACATAATTATTACACTATGATTTCACTTTAACTGCCATGGTTCTGTTCTATGGAATCACAGGATTTGCAGTTTAGGGAGGGATATTTAGAATTCTCAGCCAGAGAGCTCCAGTACTTGCCAAGACTACAAACTCCAGGATTCTATAGGAGGTAGCCATGGTAGTTAAAGTGGAATCACAGTCCAATAGTTATGTAGTGCAGAAAGGCCCTGAGAGGCTACTCTATAAACAAAGAGCAGCAATGGACTGATCTGCTCTACTTGGGATTGGGTAGGACTTCTGGCAGTTTCCCAACCCATCTCTAAATCTGGATGAACTCAGCAAGAACATGAAGGCCATGTGAACCAGCAAGGTAGAAAAACAGCTGGAACACAGCAGAAACCCAGCATCAGAGAGCAATCCTGGAGTCCCTTAGCAGGATGCAAATTAATGCACTCTTCCTCTCATTCTGAGGCCACTGTGCCAAGCTGTCTGTTAAGGCTGCCTGACAGGGACAGTCATCCCATTGATGGGCCATCCTTTGGCACACACTGGCCAGAATCCTGTAGGCAATACACACAGGCTTAAGTTGCACTATGCATGTGGAGTGATTCTTTTTTTGGACAAGCAGAATGGACATATCCAGCTCCAAGAGAGCAGAATTTTGCATGTAGAACCATTGCAAATGTACAATAATGCACTTAGAATAGTGTGTCAATGTGCACTGTGCACTACCTCTGTGAATTGTGCAATGAGGTGACAGTAATACATATTCACCATTTTTCATACACTGTTCTACAATAGTGTTCAATATAGAGGTTGTGTAGAGCTACTGTAGAGCCAGCATGGTGCAGTGGTTTGAGCATTGCCCTCCAACCCTGGAGACCAGGGTTTGATTGACTGCTCAGCCATGGAAACCCACTGGGTGATCTTGTGTGCATCACACACTCTCAGCCCCAGAAAACCTCATGGTAGGCTTGCCTTAGGGTCGCCTTAAGTCAGAAGGAACTTGAAGGCACACAGTAACAACAGCAGTGCTAGTGTAGTGTAACTCTGCTTACAGAGATTTACATTACACTGAGACAATGCAGGAACTTGGCTAATGTGACACTGGGATTCATTTTGCATCAAAACCATTGTCTTAACTACAGAAAGCTACTCTGAAACATGAAGATTCTTGGCCTTCACACTTGAAACTACATGGCCTTCTATCAAAACGTACTTGGAATGTTAACATAATGGAAAGTTTGAAAATAACAAAAGCTCTCTCTCTTCCCCTCTCTCACCAAGCCTACAGCTGTTTGCAAGTAACCTTAGCACCTTGCCCAAGCGCTCCACAATTCCCAGTAAGGAATCTGTTTCTCTTAGCTCTAAAGAAGCCCCTCTCTCTGCATAATTATGCTGACTAGCCCTGCTATTTTTAGATCTATGTGACTTGTTTCAGATAGTTTTGATAGCTGAAGGAATTAGGTTATGGCAGCCTTCCATCAGAATTGACTTACATTACCCCTCAGTTTCAGGGGAAAGTGATCTCTACCCAACAGCTGAAGCAATAAATTTGCCTTCTTTGGCTGTCTGGATGACAAGCTTGTTCACCAAGCATTTGCAACCTGTCTCCCACCGAAGGCGACATGCCTCCACATGGCAGAACTTTGTGTCCTTGTTGCTCTCATCCTGGGTTTCTATTATAAAGCAACTGTATCCTTAGAAAGCAGTGCAATATTTTCCCATGAAACAATGTTACAATGGGCACTGCTAGCATGTGAGGTGTCGCATTTCTATAACACATCTAACCAATTTTTGTGGCATGCTGTGGACTGGATTATTTTCCAGAACAGAGGAATGAAGCTATAAGACCATAACTCCCAGCAGTCTGTGCTCGCCAGCATAGTCAATGTCAAAGCATCACAGGAGCTGCAGCCCAACAAGATCTGGAGGGCCATGTGTTCTCCATTCATATTATACAGAGTGGATTAGAAGAGGCTGGTCTACCCTCTGGGCAAATGGCTAGACTGAGTTACTATCAACCGCTTCCAACTCTGGATGAAAGCAACATGCTACGAACACAGAATAATTTTCATGGTTATATACAGCAGCAGCAACATTACAGGAATCATTTACTCCACTACATGTATAATGGGAGAGTGCTTCCATTATATCACTGTGGAAGTCTTTGTATTCTAAGGGATAGAAAGGTCAGCATTCTGGGAATTTCAGCTTTCTTTAAAAACAAAGCAAAGCAGAGCAAAACTATAGGCACATTTCTAGTTCTGATAACAGTAGACACATAAAATCATGTAAAGTAGAGGTGATGCTGACCAGATTTCAGTGGTCAGGATATCCATTCTACACATATTTAAACTGTGTATTTTCATCAGGGCTAGGGAACCTCGGGCCTTCCAGATGTTTTGGACTACAGCTCCCATAACCCCTTACCATTGGTCATGATTGCAGGGGCATCTGTGAATTGAAATAAAAGAACATCTGGAAGGCTGAAGGTTCTTCACATGATTTATATAAACATACACATCAGGTAATGTCCTCCTCCTCTCCTAGGATATGGTATGCCTTCACTTCCCATTAAAAAAAAATTCAGCTCTAAGCATAATTCCAATATGACCAGGAGGGCAGCTGCGGCCCTCCAGATGTTCTCTTGCTGACAACTCTTGACAGCCCTAACATAATCAATTGTAAGGGATGAACAGAACTTCAGTTTGAAAAAAAAAGCATGTGGAATGCTGCAGTTACCCACTTCTGCAATAGAAGAAATCTCTGCAGGTTCTTATTTACTTCATTCAGTATTTGTTATAGGAAAACCAGACAACTAGAAAAGGCAAAGAATGCTATAATCAAGACACAAAAAGCACCAGCCTCCCACCTGCTGGGAAAAACTCACCTTGCTAACCAAGGAGCTTAGTTCAGCTGGATCCAGATCATTGTAGATGCCACCAAATATGGGAATGGCAATCACCACGTAACTCAGGATGCTCCCCACATAGTCAAATGTGTTGATTCCAACTGAGCAGAAACACATCAGCATGAGCCAGTGAATAATGGGGACCTTATAACTCAGTGACAGGGCCAGGATCTCATCACACTATATTCTTTGGACCAAACATACACAAAAAGAATCTTTGTAGAGAGGAATTTGCTTCTAAGCACTGGAAATCCCTAACAGAGTTGTTCGCGTCATCAGTTCCTAGAGCAATGCTTACAGCTATCTGATCACCTACCATTTAAATTACAACTAAATTAAAACCAAACAAGACCAATTTAAACAGAGTGCTGGACTGATTTGGGGCTCTCAAAGTTTTCTTTGGGAATGTGGCACTCTCCTTTAGTGGGATGTCAGTGTACCTCCCCCATTTTGCTTTTTAAAAATTACACAGAGATACATCCTATTTCTGACAAGTCATGCAGCAGATTTGCACAAGTGGTCAAACAGCAAAGAACCTGGTAAGAAACAGACTGATCTGGGACCACTCTCCATACTGGGCACCTTGGATAAAAGCAGCAAAAGACCATTTGGGCCCCTGTTTGGCAATGATAGCAGAACAGTTAATTTGCGGTTTCCATTTTCACACTTTTTTGGTATTCTGCTAAACTTTAACTGGCCCACAAGCTCTGGGTGCAAACCCAATTTCTGACACTCAGGTTAATATATGTCAATTATGAGTTAAATCTGTTGTAGCCTGACACCCAGTACCCAGTAATTTTTGTCTAGACAGTAGTCCCTTTGATAGATCCTCAGATAGCAAAATCGACAAAGCCCAAGTATTATTTTGCTCACTTCAAATATTAGTCCCATTTTGAGTCCAACTTCCAAGGTCCTCTTGCTGGCACTTTTCAGGAACTTAGGTAGAAGCCCAGCATCCCCCATGAGTGTCTGAAGTCCTATCTAATATATAAAAGTCAACGTTTGTCTGTGTCAGGCAAAGACCTCATACAATTGGCTGCATAAGCAGATTCTATGGAATCCTGAGGTGTGTAGTTTAGGGAAGGGCTTTTAGAATTCTCAGCCAGAAAGCTCTTGGGCCTCAGTCAAACGTGACTGTCTTGAATAGGCTGGTTGCTATGGAGACAAGGCCTAGCAGCAAGGAGGAATGCAGTGTACTCCCTCAGGAACCCAACCTCTCTATGTTAATAACTCTGAATACAGATTGGATTGAGGAATGTGGGGAAAAGTTACAGGTAATGGACAAGACAGTTTGGGGAATTAGAGACACAAGATCTCATATCTTTCTAACAAGTATTACCTATGAGAAAATAAAATCTTGGGCAACATCGGCCCTCATTCTTACTCCTTTTGTCCCACTGCACAGGTTTAAACTCAGTTTCTCTATGACCAGGCTACCTTTTTTCTTCTCAAATTTTGTTGATACTTTAAGTTACTATTTCTATAAGAGTGAATTTAACATCACATCTGCTCAGTATCTACTTAATTAAAAAAATAATGACCAGTGAGATTTCAAGAAGCACCTCTTCCCACATATAGACTTGCCTGATTCTTGACATCTGTTGAGGCAGCCCACCTCGTCACATCAGTGTGAGCAACACATTATGTGGAGATGCGGAAGAGGGCTTTTCCTCCTGTGGCAACCTGATTCTGGAATCCCCTTGTCCTGAAGGCCCGCTAGGTGCTAATGCTGGCCTCATTTTGGCACCAACTAAAAAGTTGACTTTTCCCCAAAGAATCTAAGGGCCTGAGATCATGGCATGACTAAGTTGCAGAGCTTTGATACAGTGTACACTGTTTTAAATTGTTTATGGCCCTTTCAAACTACATTATTGTAGCAATGTGATTTCACCTTAGCTATCATGGCTGCATCTTATGGAATTCTGAGGTTTGTAGCATAGTGAGGTACTTGCGCTTTCTGGCAGAGAATTATTAATGCTTCCCCCTTAAAACTAACAAAATGAATTTCAACAGGTAGAAAAAATGAAATGCACAGATATAGGACGGGTGACACCTGGTTTGATCACAGTACATGTTAAAGGAATCTAGGAGTCTTTGTACACTACAAACTGAACATGAATCAACATTGTGATGTCGCAGTTAAAAAAGCAAATGCAATTTTGAGATGCATCAATAGGAGTACAATGTCTAGGTCAAGGGAAGTAATAGTACTGTTCTATTCTGCTTTGATCAGACCCCACCTGGAATACTGTGTCCAGTTCTGGGCACCACAATTCAGGAAGGATATTGACAAGCTGGAATGTATCCAGAGGAGGGCAACCAAAATGGTAGAAGGCCTGGAAACCATGCCCTAACCAGAACAGCTTAGGAAGCTGGGTATGTTTAGCCAGGAGAAGCGAAGGTTAAGAGGTGACATGATAGCTATGTTTAAATATTTGAAGGGATGCTATATGGAAGGTGGAGCAAGCTTGTTTTTTGCTGCTCAACAGACTAGGACATGGAACAATGGCTTCAAACTTCAGGAAAAGAGATTCTATCTAAACATGAGGAAGAACCTCCTGATGGCAAGAGCAGTTTTGACGGTGGAACACACTGCCTTGGAGTGTGGTGGAGTATCTTCCTTAGGAGGTTTTTAAACAGAAGTTGGATAGCCATCTATTGGGAATGCTTCGATGGTGTATTCCTGCATGGTAGGAGGCTTGACTCGACGGCCTTTGGGGTCTCTTCCAATTCTATGAACTGTAAAACTCAGTATTCCATAGGATGTTGCCATGGTAGTTAAACTGGAATCATACTGCTATAATTGTGTAGTATGAAAGTCTTAGACTATTTTAATTGTTTTTAGACTATCTTAGCCTCACCTAAAATCATTTAATAAAGTGTAGGATGTAAATGAACCAGCATGTTGCAGTGGTTTGAGTGTTGGATTATGACCCTGGCGTGTTTGATTCTCCACTCACCCATGGAAACCCACTGGGTGGCCTTGGGCACGTCACACATTCACAACCCCAGAAAATCCCACGGTAGGTTTTCCTTAGGATTGCCATAAGTCAGAAATAACTTGAAGGCATACAACAGCAAGGATGTAAACGCTTAAATGAATAAATACAACAATCCTATGAAGAGTAATGTGGTGGAGCTAAGGCTTACAGGGTCAAGCTGCCAAAACAAAGCCATGGGACCCCTAGTGGTTTATTTATTATTTATTATTTTATTTATTGAAACAGCATTTTTTAATTTTTTTATTTATATTTTTTCATTTCATTTCATTTTATTTTGAAGGCTATCAAGGCATATCTGGTCTACAAAAAGACCTGATCCTGGTAGAAACTGAAACTGCTGAAACTAGTGAACAAAGCAAGCTGCGAGTTAAGAAAAAAGATGGTTGCACTTACTGTACAGCAGTAGCTCCTTGTCTATCAGTTCCCTTTGTGTCTGCAGAAGTTTTTGTAGCCTGCGATTGGTTCTCATGTGTTCAACTTCTCCAGCTCTGCAAATCAACACAATACAGTCAGTCTCTACAAGGAATGCCTGGGCAGACCCAGAATCCCCTGGGCAAGCTACAGGGATGTGCATAGAGAAGGCTGACATAAGCTCAGCGTCTCCAAGAAAAATGTGTAATGCCAAATTTCAAGCAAATTAATACCACTGCAAAAAATTCTACACAAAATTTTGGAAAATGCTGAGGTTTAGATCATTCTCTAAACCATGTGAAAAGAGTCGGAAGGCCCTTTTTGCTTCTACTTCACCCTGTGTGGACCATTCCGTCCATTTTGTGGAACTGGAAGTGAGGTTCCCGTCACTCCAGGATCAATTTTTGTCTGTTTTGAGGCAGGGTGAGTCAGTCCAAACTAGCACTTGAGAGCAAAACTTCAACCCCAAGGTAATTTTTCAACCCAAAATGGCATCTGAACTTTTAAAAAAAATTATTAATTTGGAGTCAGGGCTGCCTGACTGAACACTGGAGACAGTTCCTATACCTTTAATCATAGAGTTGGATGAAACCACAAGGGCCATTGAGTCCAACCCCCTGCCATGCAGGTATACACCATCAACGCTTTCCCTACATAACCTTCAACACTGATTATGTAGAAGATGGGTGTTGCTTGTTACCTGATTGAGTGATAAGCAACATCCACTCACATTCTCTCTTCTACACAACCATTAAAGGTACAGAAGCCCTCTCCAGTTTTCACTCTGGCAACCCCAGTGGGAGTCCAGAAGGACACAAGCGGAACCTTCCCAGAATGTCCACTTGTGGTCTGCATGATTCCTACCCCTGTTGGATCAAAACAAAGGCTTATCCAATCTGATGACATAGCGGCCAAAAATCTGCCTGTGAAGAACAAAGAAGAAAGACAGGAGCACAGCAGCACTGGGAAGTCAGTTCTGCAGTTGTGAGAAAGTCTCTGAGAATTATTCTCCCCAAGTCTTTCTCTCAAAAGGCAGGTTTAAAAGAGGAAAATAGTCTGTTGTATGATGGAGCAAAACCAAATTTCACATAGGAAAAGCATCATAAACTCTACAATTCCTCCACAATGCACTCTTGAATAAATGAACAAAACAATACATTTTTTTTTTAAAACCCCTACCAGACGGGGGGAGTTATCTCCTCCCTTGATTTGAACAATATCTAATCCAGGGGGTATCTGTCTGTCCTTCACAAGTTTTGGCCTATAACTGGTCTCCCCTTGTTCTAAATCAAAGGCATTTGAGGCTCTTAAAATTATTGTGATTGTTTCTAGTGAGCTTCTCAATGACACCAGCGACCTCATGTGGGAAGAAATGGAACAGAACAAGATATTTTAATTTTTTTGTATTTTGGTCAGCAGCCCACCTCCTTCCTCCTCCCTGCCCTTCCATCGTTAATCAGATAGTTGCTGTTCACAAGCACCGTTTGTTCTGTGAGATGAATGACTGAAAATAACAATAATAATGCACAAAAAGGCCATCATCTAGACTTTTTACTTTTTTTCTCCTTATTTGCAATAACTTTGCTGGAGAGCAGTATATGTAGAGAGAAAGAGAGGGAGAGACAGAGAGAGAGGAAGGGAATGAGGGAAGGAGATAGACTGGTTGGGGAATGAGGATGGCTACATTTCCATGGAGTTCAGAAGTAACTGGGATTCTGAAGTGTAAAGGTAGGAGGACTCAAAACAAATGAAACAGAAGTATCTTCTGATCTACTGGTGTGCACTCAGAACAGTTTAAGCAAAATGGTTCATGTGGAATGGTGTGAGGATTCTGCCTATCCCTCTATAGTCACCTAATGCGAGGACACTGACCTATCTCTCCTCTGCCAACAAATGTGTGGACTTTCATGTATACCAACCACTGCCACAAAATGTGAGGGTTTTCTCTTCTCTCCATCTCTTCCACCAATGTAAGGGTCTCCTTATGTCCCACCACTGTGCCCACCCACTAAGGGTACCTCCTAAATGCCCTTGTGGTTCCTGTGTGAGATTTTATTTATCCTCTAACCTTGCTGGACATTACCACCATGTCTGAACTCAACTTCCCAACATGTAACGTTCTCCGAGGTTCAACTACATAAAACAAAAATAATGATTTAATAAACAGAAATTGAACATAACACTACAAATTACTTATTTAATACACTGAAGTCACATCTCTCACTGTCTCTCACACTAACTTCCCAGCAAACTCTGACTCTCAGGTCATTTCTGCACTACACTGTTATAGTGCTATTATTCTACTTTCAACATCCTGTGGAATTCAGGGGTTTATAATTTACTAAGGTCAAAGAGCTCTCTGGCTGAGACTTCTAAATGCCTCTCCCTAAACTGCAAACTCAATGATCAATATGGGGTCAATGAGAGTGCTTCACAGAATGCTGTCAGGCCATTTCCACACTATACTGTCACAGTGTTGTTATTCTACTTTCAACGTCCTATGGAATCCTGGGGTTTGCAGACTTAGAGGAAAATGTTTCATTTATTAGATATAAAGATCCTATAGTAAATGTATGCACTATGTATTAGATTTTATAAGGTTGGTCAGGAGGGGATGAGAGAATGGAATGTTGGGCGTGAATGGTGATTGGTGGAATGTCTGTGTCAAGATGCACAGCCCTTTCCATAAGTTAATCTGCTGCATATATATTGAAATAATGTATTGTAATCAATGTAGACGCAATGCCACAATCCTTCATTGAGTTAAGCTAGTATGCTACAAAGTATCTAGTGTTAATTGATGATTGCAACAATGTATCTATTTGGACTTTGTGTATTACTAAATATCAATTGCTTTATTGCCTGTTACTACAATAAGTAGGAGTGGGGAGGGGGAGAAGATCAGAGCAGGTGAGAACAGAAATGTGAAGAAGTGTTTTGGGAACTTGAAGTGTCTAAGATAAGAGGACGGAAAATATATTTCTGCCGCAAGGATGAAAAGTGAGAAAACAAATGCAGGCCTAGGAACTGTTTAAAGATGTGGGATGATGTTAGATTTCTGATCCTCTCCAGTCACAGCTTTGCACACCTAAAATTTGGATTTTTGTCTATAAAACTTGAGAGCTCCATATATGCTTTAGTCTCAGCAACTCTGAAAGAAGTGTCCAGTGTTGCTTGTTTTGCTACAGATAAACACTACTGTCTACCTCATGGTGCAGTTTGTAGATTGCGAGTTATCCAGGTCATGATAGTCTGCAGGGATTTTGAGAAGGCTGGCATGTGACAGTTGGTGAGTAGTCTGTCAGGATTAGGAATTAGTTTAGAACTTGAAGTGCTTTGGAGAGTTAGGCCATTTCTGCACTAGCCTGTTATAGTGCTATTATTCCACTTTCAACATCCTGTGGAATTCTGCTATGGTCACAGTCTCAGCAAATGTTTTTTCCCCCAGGTTTTATTTTAAACTGGACATGACTAGAATTGTGGTTTTTAAAAAAATCCACACAAAAGGCATGGATTTTTGGTAAAACAAGGCAGCACAGCTTACTTTACTAGTGAAACACATCTCCTGGAAGCATTTAGGAGTACAATTTTTTTCTTCCTCCATGTTTTTGCACCAAAATATATTATATTTGGTAGTTGGTTGGAGGGGTTCCAGGGACTAAAAAAGCTGAGGCAAAATTGGCTATTCTACTTTCATTTTCATTATTCTGAAAGCAGAACAGATTGCAGAAGAGGTTTCATAATGACACAATATTGGGCTACTGAAAGTATAGCAGAACAGCTTGTAAGCTGCAAAAGAATTTAAATAATGAGAGAACAGAGTAAAACCTTAAGCATTAGGCTGTAAGCTTGAACATTTACATTATTTACTCAGATATTCAAACAGCCTTCCACAATCTGCTGCCTTCTGATTATGGTATGGAAGTACTAATGGCCCTGCCTTCTGAGGATGAAAAAGCAACATAGTCTAACATATCTGGAGAGCCACAGATTGGGGAAAGGCTATTGTGAAGGGATATGCTATATGGTACTGAGGCTTACACAGGTGTTATGAATTTGCTATTGAGAGAACTTGCAGGCACAATGCCTGCAATTTGTGTCAAGATACAGGAGACAAAAGTAAGGTTGGACAGTAGGAACATAATGTGGGAGACCAAGCACTTGGCAGAAAAATGTAGAAAATGGAATATAGAAAACAAGACCAGTAAGCACCAGTGTACATTTTCCCCTTTGCCTTCAGGAGTTGAAAGATGTTCCAAGAAAAGACACTAAAAAGAGAAGTACCACCTTACCTGTAGAAAGCAGCAGATTCAGCATTCACCCGTAGCTGCATATGCTTAAACCTGTGGAAGGCACAGAAAAGATCTGCCTCAGTGGAGAACCATTTCCTTGAGGCCCGCATCTGGGCCCCTTTCACATTACACAGTTATAGCACTAAAATTCCACGTCAGCTGCCATGGTTCCATCCTGGGATTTCTTGCTTAGGGAGGAGTATTTAGAATTATCCACCAGGAAGTTCTAGTGCTTCATTAACTACAAAGACTCCAAAGGATGCAGCCATGACAGTTAAAATAGCATCACAGTGCTACAATTGTAGTGTGAAAGGAGGGCCCTTCATATTGGTTGTGGACCATCTACGCTTATATCTGCATATGCAAAGGCACAGGCACACTTGATACTGGCTTCTGCAAGGCTGGTGTGAAGCAAAGGGAGCTTTAGCTGTTTCTCCTCTCCCAACAACTCCATTTAAATTGAGCCCATGAAGAAGGCATGGGTATATATAACACACCTGGGAAAAGTTGCAGGTTGTACATCCAGGCATTAAGTTATCAGCATCTCCTATAAAACCCAGTTCTATTTTTTATGTTACCATAAACGTAACCAAAATGCATACTAGAGACAGAGAGCAACACTACAGCAACATCAAAAGCATCAAAAGGTGTCTTGGTCAGCCATCCTTCTGGTTTGGAACTGTCTCAGCCACCTGTAATCCATCTGGGTTGCATCCATTTCTCAAGAAGCCTTATTCCATAAGTCTTCCCAATATAAGTTACAACCAATACTAGAATATCAGTACATGAAAAATAGGTCTGTGGCTGTTGCACCATTATGGACTCCAGGGTCAAAGATCTCCCGAATACACTCACCTGAAATCACCTTCTAGCTTCTCCTGCTGCACCAGTTTTGAAACAATGGGGCTCATCAAGATCTTGTTGACAATGGTCCCAATGAAAAAATACCCAAAGATACTCACTGGACCCATCCAGCCAGTGCTAAAGAGTAAAAAATGGAGTGAAGTTACCAAATCTGTCAATGGAAATGGAAACCAATCAATCAAAGAATAGTCTCTGCTAACTTCTAGATATGAAGAAATTATTGTTATGTTCCCCATGATAACAGACAGGTATCCAGACAGTTTGTTATTTTTTGGGTTACTTCTGGGGGTCAAAGGAGCATGAGCATCCTATGAACCTGCAGTGAGCTGTATTACCCTCAATGCCAAATTTGTCACTGTATCAGTAAAACAAAAGTGATGGTTTGCCTTCTTTTCTTTGAAGCAAGATTTGTTTCAAAAGAAAAAAAGATGCTCTAAATGGAAAAAAAAATATTCTGACAAATTCAGCAGCTGAAGAAGACCCCTGTAGGGATGCAAAAACTGGACCAGGAGCGCACTTGACCCATGGGCCATACGTTGCTAATTCTTGTCAGAGCATTTACTACTGCTCTGGAGGTCAACAAACAGCTTTATTCTGAAGAGGTGTAATTCACTACATCATGTTGCAATTGAAGCTTGATGGTCAGAATTCTTCTTGAAGAAGCAACCCCAGAAGTCCACCTCCAATTTTTTTCATTACTAAAAGGAGAACCGAGTTCCTCCAAGTGGCTGTTGTTGTTCTTGTTCTTGTTGTTATTATTATATCCAACCTTTTTCTGAGAATGGGACTCAAGTCAGCTTACAGCATTTAAAACAACTATAGCTAAAAATCCATGCCATCAAAAGTTAAGAAGTAATTACAACCCTCCCTCCACATTTGAGAGTTTGACCTTCAAGAATTTGATTCTTCACAAGGCACCTACTTGCCGCTGCCCAATTCTCCCCCTTCCATTCCCTTGTCCTTTGCCTGCATGCTCTGTGCCTTCCTTCTTTAGGCCTGGGAAGCAAATGGGAGGGGAAGCCCCACAGACAGAGAAGGAAGGCACACACAAGCCTCCCCCACCTTCTCCCCCTCTCATTCGCTTGCCTTTTGCCCAGATGCGTGGAAGTAAGGCACATACGCCCAGGCAAAAGGCAAGAGAATGGGAGGGGGAGAATGGTGAGGAGGCACGTGCCTGCCTTCTCCACATGCAGGGCTGCTCCTCATTCGCTTACTTTTTGTCCAGATGTGAAGAAAGGCAGCTGTGCCCTGGCAAAAGGCAAGAGAATGGGAGGGGGGAGCCCTGGAAGGGAATAGGATGTGGAGCACTCACTTGGGCAGGGGGATTTATTTGTGTGTGTGTGTGTTTTTCTTTTAACTTTTGCGAGGGTTCAGTGCCCCAAACTCTTGTGAAAGTCTGATGGCCACTCTAAGCCATCATAATATCAAAATCAGATAAAAACAGAAACTACTGAATAACAACAACAGCAACAAATAAAATTCCAACAGTGCTTCCCTTAAAAAATAAATTCTCTGAGGCCTACCAGAAGAAAAATGTTTTTGCCTGCTTGCAGAAAGAAGTTTTTAAGAAATACAAAATCTCCTATAACAATATGTACATCTTTCCCCACTCTTCTGAATAATTTAAAAATAAGCTTTTTTCAGACTATGACAAAACTGGACTTCTGGCCACTTCTGATTTCATTTGCAGGGGTCTCTGTGGCCCACAACACGTCCTGAGGATGAAAGCTTGGCCTCCAGACCCAGTGAACTAACCCATGCCTGCCCCGGGTGAAGACTGTGCTTACCTGTAAAAGCACTGATAGGTGTAGTAAACAAGTGTGAAAGGTGAGATGATCAGCTTACTGGCCATAGAGCTCAATTGTTTGCAGAACCTCTCCACATCCTGACTGATTCGTTGGTCTCTGCAGATTAAAGACACAATCTAAATTGGAATGCACCACTGCAATAGCAACAACAAAACAAAACTTAATACATTAGGAACAACAGAGTTCCTCCATAGAATGGGACAATTTTTCAGTTTTTGGGCTGATGAGATGTTGCTTCTTTTAACTAGCAAATCACTTTTGAACCACAATATGTTTCCAGTCAGAAACAAACCTTGGGTCCTGGCAATTTTTGGGAAACTGTTCTCTCCTTTTCAAATACTGCAGCAGAACAGAAACCATACTCTCATCACTGCTACATAGACAGAGGTTTTAAAAGAAACTCTTTAAGGAGGCAATCTGCAAACGAGGCTGGTTTCTACTGTTTGGATATTGTATTTATTACTATATATTTTTTAATTTTTTTTTTGGAAGCCACCCAAAGAACATATTTTAATGGGTGGTGATACAAATTACAAAAAGATATAGGAGAACAGAGTATTCCTTTCATTAAGATCTATCCCCCACCTAACAAAAAAGGTTCTGTGTTTGTGGACTTTCAATTACATGAAGGGGGAGTCAAGACACAGTGAGAACTTGTAAAGGGAGACAGGCAGTGGCATACCTAGCATAAACAGTGCCTAGGGCAAGCATGGAAACTGTGCCCCTACCTACTTACTCCTACCCCCCCCACCCCTACATGTACAGCTTTTTTGTGCACTCCTGGTATTGGCACCCTGGGCACGTATCCTACTTGCCCCATCCTAGATATATCTCTGGAGAGAGGAGGTCTCTAAACTTTTGCCTAGAAACATTCTGTTGATATGAAGACAGTGCTCCAAACAGTGCTATCCGATAAATGTAAATATTCCTCTAAAGCAAACTCTGCTGGTGTTTAATTTTTTTGGACCCTATTAGCATCTCATCACTGTTTTCCTTGTCCTTCTCAGTTAATAAAAGTGTCATATGTCCAAAATAACTCTTTGATGCTATCTAATATATAAAAGTCAAATTTTGTCTGTTTGTGCGCATTAGGCAGAGAATACTTCATATGATTGGCTGCCCGAGAAGATTCTATGGAATCCTGGGGTTTGCAGTTTAGGGAGGGACCTTTAGAATTCTCAGCCAGAGAGCTCTTGGGCCTGGTTGTTTGCTATGGAGACGAGGTCTAGCAGCAAGGAGGGGGCAGTGTATTCCTTCAAAAACTGAACCTCTGTATGTTAACAACTCTGAATACAGATTGGGTTGGGAAATATGGGGAAAAGTTACAGGTACTGGACAAGGTAGTTTGGAGAATTAGAGACACAGGATCTCAAATCTGAGTATTTCAACTGCACTCATTCCTAAGGTAAAGTCAGGTAATCCCTAAGGTATTTCTAACAAGTATTACCTATGAGAAAATAAAATCCTGCGCAACACTGGGTATATACAGTAGTATTTTATATTTTAAGTATGGTGTCTGCAAGACAGAGCACAACATGGCCTAAATCCTATTGTTTGTCTCCAACTAGAGTAGACCCACTGAATGAACAGGATTTACTAATCTGCGGACTCATCTTCCAACAACTGAGTCAATATGTCTCCTCTAGTCAGACCTAAGCACAGCGCTTTAGGCACCTGTGCAGTGAAAACTCAATTCAACTACAATCCCTCAGATCCCTAGAGGGAGAAAATCATTTATGCATGAGGAGCACAAGCCAACCCCCTATGAGGCATGGTGGTGGGATGGGGTCCAAATATGCTTGAAAGGGTCAGGAACAGCACCAAATATATTCAGCTACTTACGGGTTATCAATTTCCTCATGCAGAATATTTAAGGTGTAATACACTTGGCCCTGGAAGTAGTAGCCATGGAGGTATTCAGTGAGGGTTTTCCTCCAACTCACATACATCAGGTTACAGATAAATTGGTCAAAACTCTTTAACTGAGAGGTGCAGAGAGAGAAAGGAGAGAGGGAATGAGAGAGAGATAGAAGTGAGGAGAAAAATAAAAACAGTGACAACATGACAGCAGAAACATTTCAGCAGAGGAAATCTTAAACATCCTGTGCTCAAATGGATGGATTTGGTGAAGGAGCCCTAGATTCTTCTTTTGGACCAGATGGTGGTCCAAACAACTCCATCCTTAGTGGTCTTTCAGGATTCCCTATGATGGAATACCATCAGAAGGCATGTTCTACAACTGGGAAAAACAAGCTGAGGAATTCTGGAAACGGTAGTCCAAAAAATTCTTCCAAGTGCTGATATCACTCATCAGCAGTGAACAGCTCCTCTGGCAAGCTTGCCACAAGGCAAGTTCATAGCACTACACAGCACCATTCTAGTGCACACTAACTCACCCTAGATGGACACAGAAACTGCCTGAGCACCTTAATGTGGTTCCACTTTCAGAATACTGAGCTCTCGGCAAATGTCCACTCGAAAGAGGCAGTTAGCACTTCTCCAGGTCTTTGGGCCCTCCAGGTCTTTGCCCCTGCCCAGGCATGCCACAATCACTACTGTCTGTGCCTTGTGACAACCATGCTGCAAGTTGGCGACTTTCAACTTAGCATTTTAGGGTCAAAGTAAATGTTACCAGTTACTGCATTTCCTTCAATCACTTACACGTCTAGTTAATAAGTGGCATAATAATGCAAACTACAGAACACAGGATGGCCCATCATTCCAGAGTCAGGTTGCCAGAGTGAAAACTGGAAACAGCTCCTGCACCTTTAACAGCTGTACAGAACAGGAAATTTCAGCAGATACTGCTCGCTACCTGATTGCAACATTTGTTGAAATGTTTGTTAATCACATTAAAAAGTATAAGAGCCATCTCCAGTTTTCAACCTGGCAATTCTATTCTGCAGATCAGCTTGAGAAAATAAAGGCCAAACTATGTATTATGTTAGATCACACATTTAAAAAAAAATGTCCCCAAACCTTAACAACAGGAGGGGTAAAGGTGAGGCTCTCCTGATTGTGTTACACCACAACATCAATAATTCCTCATCATTTGCAAGGGTGATGGGAGTTGGAGCATAGAACATCTGGAAGACCACACTTTTTTCAGCACTGGGTTACAGTAAGCAACACACTTGTCAACAAACAGCAGCTGGGGAAAAGGTGATCTTTGGCAAGAAACCAGGTGTGGTGGGAAAGTGGAATGGGTCCTTGATCCATATTAGGGGTGCAGTACCAGACTGAGGCTCTGCCACTTGTTTTTTCTTCATATTAGAAGTGGGCACATAAGTAAATGTTTTAAAAAGTGTGATCAACATAACACATGCTTTGGCTCTTATAATGTTTACTATGGAAGGAAATCATACAGGCCTAGGCCTGACACTGCCTATAAAACCTGTTTTTGCAGGCCTCAAGCCTCACCCACATTTTTCAGAAATAAAACCAGAAGACCTGCACCTCTGAGAGGCACAATTCTTCTCTAAAATCTCACACGTTAAAAAAATGAAGATATTTTGCTTTGTTTTTTAAACAGAATGGAGGGACATGGTCCTGTGGCATGAAAACTGGCACCAGATGCCCAGAGTTTGCCCATTCCTGGTGTACCTGCACCTGTGCTTTCAAACCAATCCTGTGTCAGAGGCATCATATGGGTTTTTGTTTTCTTTCCAGTGTAAAGTCACATTCACTCATATAAAAGGGCTCCTTTTCAACAGAGTTCAATACAACATGTTCAAGTGTATTCAATGTGCTCACATTTTCTTTCCAACATAAAATCACTTACACTTATATAAGAAGAGGGTTCCCTTACCATAGAGTTCAATACAATGAGCATCAAAGCAAGTATGGTTACTTTTTGGAATCCATAAAAATCTTTGCTCCCCAGAACTCCATAATATAGGCTGGGGATCAGCCCCACTTGGTAAATGACCAGCTGCTCTAGGGGAGGTAAGGAAAAAAAAAAAAGAATGAGTTGTAAATGAGTGCTGATATATATAAAAAAACAATGGAATCAAGGATAACGACAAAAGGAAGCAACACCTCAGTCATCAACACACTTACCCAACAGGGCAACTCCCAACAAGGTTAGGAACATCAGTGTATTCTTAGAAGAGCATGTAGGAAATAAAATTGTTTGGATCTTTAAAAATCGTTGGAGGAATTGCCGGTCTAGCCGGGGACGGGGCCTGGAAGACATGGATACAGGATGAGCAAGGAGATAAAGCAAGCGAACATTAAACATCACACACAAACCCAAGTCTGTGCTACTCAGACCTTGAAGGTGAAACTAAAGGAAATGATAAAATAGTCTCCCTAGAAGAAAAATAGCAGGAATGGGAGGGTTTTGGACTAAAATAGCCACGCTATAGATAGAGAAGCAAAGCCTCGCATATGGACATTAATTTCATATTCAGGGGGAATCTTAGGGTAGAATCATGCAAAAATACCAATGTGACAGTTCAACAATCCCATTTGCATTCCAACTCTCCATCAGATTATTGTCCTGCATGTGAGGAACATGAGAAAACTAGCATTCTTTGTGCTAACAGAAAGGATACAAGTAAACATCTTGATAGTAAAATATACAGATCTATAGAAAATCATTTGCTTACCTAAACCTCTTTAAAAAATATAACTGAATGCATAACTTGATCCTTCCACTCACTTACTGAGACTAAAATGAGAACTTCCACAAATTAAACTTAAAAACTGAATGTACAGGTTAAGCTTTACGGGAAAAAATGGCTGATTGCAGGAAAGATATGAGAAATACTAAGACACACAACCCATTTTATGATACTCAGTGGCCTTATCTTGAACACTGTAGTTTGGTGGCCCGGGGAAGAGAAGGTTAAGAGGTAACATGATAGCTAGGTTTGAATATTTGGAGGGATGTCATATGAGGATGGAGCAGTGTTGTTTTCTGCTGCCCCAGAAACTAGGACATGGACAATGGCTTCCAACTCAAGAAAAAGAGATTCCATCTAAACATTAGGAAGAACCTAGAGACAATAAGAACAGTTTTGACAGTGGAATATGCTGCCTTGGAGTGTACTGGAGTCTCCTTCTCTGGAGGTTTTTAAACAGAGGCTGGATGGTCATCTGTAGGAAATGCTGATTATGTATTCCTTCATGGCAGGAGGTTGGACTGGATGGCCCTTGTGGTCTCTTCCAACTCTATGATTCTATGAAAAAGGGACATGTGTAATACACCAACAGTGCATGACACTCTCTGGAGAGATCCGTCTATCCTGATCCCTTATTGGGAAAATTCTTCCTAGATTAAACAGTGACACATAGCGTTTATATCAAGCAGTCTGCTCTTTAGCTTTAATTGGTGTTATTTTCTGTTTTGTTGCAGTTAAGGTCACTTCACTTTTTTATTTTGAATGTTGCATTATTTCATTTTTTATGGCTTTAAATGGAGTTCTGATAGAGCACTGAATAAAGCTGTTTATTAAAAAAAAAGTGAATGATTTGCAAAAAAATCTAACAACCTAGTGATAATTGATTTCCCCATCCTTCTTTTGCTCATCTCCCGTTTCCTTCTGCAAGAAAGCTGCAGTATCAGCATCTGGAAAAACATCCCAAACAGATTTGCCAGCTGTACTGATTTTATTCAGCCATTTTCATCACTGAAATAAGAAGAGCTTCAGCTTTCTTTTCAGCAGCAGAAATAAGCAGATTAAGATATTTCAAACTTTTAACACCAAAAGCTGTAAACCAAGAAGTGCCACTACTTTCTGAAAGCTCTTACAGTTTGCCATGATGAAGACATCTGGAGACCTCAAAAGGCTGTGTGCCTGTTTGCGCTCTTTCAGTTGTCCTTACAAAGGTATTAAACTAAAATAAAATATGGTCAGCACAGCTGTTTTTACTTTCTCTTTGAAAGTATCATTCTTAAATGGAAGAAATCAAAGGAAAATACTTGAAACTTTTACTTTTGTCATACTACATTAAGCTTCAAATTCCTAAGTACAATCCTGGTGATATTAGAAACCTTTTGTCCCACGAGCTCCTCCTTCTTCTTCAGTTGCCCTCAACGGTTGTTCATTTAGCTATTTGCTTTTGGACTTGTGGAAGAATCTCTTTTCACCATCTGTCATGGTCAGATGTTCTAGCATTTCACCCACATGTCTCCTAATCCCTGGAATAACCACGTTCCATCCTATTATTTTCTTATCAAGCTCCCCCCTGACCAATTTCTTTATTTCCCCTCCATTTTTTTCTGCCATCTGTATAACTCTTGTGAGAGCCAGTGTAGTGTAGTGGTTTGAGTACTGGACTAGGATACTGGGAGACCAGCATTTGACCAGCCCTTGCCTGTCCACAGAAATCCACTGGATGACCTTGGGCAAGTCACATTTTCTCAGCCTCAGAGGAAGGCAAGAGCAAACCCTCTGTGAACAAATTCTGCCAAGAAAACCCTATGATAGGCTCACCTTAGGGTCACTATAAGTCCGCGATCCCTTGACAAGTGGTTAGTGTAGTTGGGACTTTTCTGGGAGCTGTATTGCAAATATATACATTTCCAAGCTCAGTCCAATCCCAAGTCCTGTGCTCATAATTACTAAAGTAGATAAAATCCCTGCGTCACCCATGAGAAGGTTGCATTGAAAAAATAGAAAATAATCTACCTTTACTACTCTTTTAACCAGCAAAACTCTGTGGTTAAAACACGTTTAAGGGATAATGAATCTATGTTCACTAATCTCTGGAAAAGTGAGCAGCCTTAGAATCTACCATTTATAGAAATGTAAACTTCTAGTATATTCTCTCTCTAAGGGTAGCTGCCCCTACTGCCAATTTCTCACTTAACTGTCCCCGTACCTATTCTAAAACATTTACTGCAGGTGACTTCCATCTCAGTAGAGCAGTGGATCTGTCTGAGTTTTACTCCAGACTTTAAAGAAGGTAACCACAGTGTGGCACACTATCCCTCTGCCAAAGGCTCAGTTATTATACAATTCAGTCTGTAACCCACAGCAGATATCCTACCCCACCGTCATGGCAGCTACTAGCTGTAACTGTTTCATGAAAACTAAATTTTCTCTCAGCGCCTACAACCATGCTTTAGCAATCCCAAGCAGGTTAAAACATAAAAGCTGCATGGTGGCAGCTAAGAGACCATGCTATGAATCAGGAAGCTCCTAGTTCACCTCTGCTCTGAGAGAGATACACACGGTCAGTCCCACTCCTGTACCCACTGAAAGACAGGCTAGCCCTAACTTAGCACATGGAGCAGTCGCACACACCTCAGCTGCATGTACAGGAGGAAATTTCTACACATTCAGTTGTCATAGGAAAGAACTCATAGGAAAGAACTCTATTCACAAAGACCACCCCTACATACATTGTATGGGAGACTTCTAGACACCTAAGGAATGGAGGATGTGACCCAATCTAGGGGTTTTATGCACACGCAGAAAAAGCTCTTTCCTATGTCAAATGAATGCCCAAAAGAATGGGAAATGCATTGGCGGTAGGACCAGAGCGGCACGGCCAGGGCATACCTGTGTGTCAGAAGCAGGTTTGGTGGCCTGGAAATGCCTCTGAATTCCCTCAGTGTGGAAGAGATACTGTGCGAACCTTCCTAAAAATTCACCAAGCAAGGAATTTGCAACCTCAGCACTCTCATCTGCAGTACTGGGATAATTTTACAGGACTACCTTACAGAGGACAATGTGTAAGGGTTACAAAAAGATAATATACCTGAAGCAAACTAGTATTTAAGTACTAATATTTGAGTAGTAGTACAGTTTATTTATTAGAACTACAACAGTCTAATGCGGCCACGGCGTATGTTGTTCTCCCCCCCGCAAGCCCCCGCCCCAGGACCTCTCCGTCGTCTTCCCCTCTGGCCCGCGGCAGCCCCCCTGCCCTCTCTTCAGCCCCTGCCCGCGAGGAACATCCAAAGGGCTCACCGGCCACCGCTCCCCACCGCCGCTCGCCCGGGACCCATGACTGCGACGCGAGTCCGGAATCGCTCCTTAGGAAGGCGAAGTCCAAAGTCCGCCCACCCTCAGGCCCTGTTCTGGGTCCGCCCCAATTTCCAGGAGTCGATTAATATTCATTACCTCTCGTGATTATTCATAAGCAGGCTGAACGCAGGGGCCCTCGCTCTGAATGTGTGTGTATGCCCCTTCGAGTTGCCCGCAGACTTTCGCCACTTCCATGAATTTGATAGAGTTCCTGAAAGAGTTGCTAAGAAAGAGGGATCGGTCACTGCCGAAAGGGATAGAGTTGGGAAAGCTGTGCTAGAGTGAACGACTCCGAGGACGAAAGGCGGAGCCTGGCGGGAGGTCGGAGGACCTCAGAATGCGTCTTTTCTCCCTTTCGCTCAGGAGCATCTAAAGAGATCGCAATAGCAAATCAAATAATATCAGTGATGTTTTCTAACTCTATGGGTAAGCCGATCAACCATGAGAGGGGAGACCCGGTCTACATACCACAGTCTCCATGGTTTTAAGTTATACTTCCGGTTCTCTGTCGCAGTTGATAATACCCTCCATGTGCGTGGGCAAGAAGGAGGCTTTCCTCGCAGTACGAAGAAGCCCGCGCGTTTTCTGAACAGTCCCTGTAGACAACAACAATTCTTTCTTAAGGCGGTAAATGGATGTGTTTATTTTCAAAGTACCAACGACCAGGGATCGGGAACACTGGCTGTTTTTCTTCTCCTTTTAATGAAAGTATAAATGTATAAACTTGCAGACCCAACTGTTGGAGTTTTACCCTGGTTTCCATATGCTTTCAATATGCTCTCTCCACATATCGTAGATTCCACAAATTGTAATCCGAAACTGGGATAAAATTCCGAATTGTACGCTGGTAGAGCTCCTTCTATTGTCTTAGGCGGTTTCCCCACTAGACTGTTATAGTGCTATTATTCCACTTTCAACATCCTATGGAATCCTGAGCTTTGCAGTTTAGGGAGGGGCCTTTGAGGAAAGTGGAATAGCAGCGCTATAACAGTCTAGTGCGGAAATGGCCTTAAATGTGCATGGACAACATGTCATTCTATCCGCGGGCCACTTAGAGCCTTCCAGAGCAGTTTTTGTGACCCCAGGGGATCAAAGGCACCAGATTCTGTGTATTCTTGGAAGTTAAGCATAGCGGGTGCTGTAGGCTATATTTTAGAGGAAAGAACTGACAAAATCACATTTCATTCCTGTGCCTAAGAAAACCCCATGAAGTTCATGGGGTCACCATAACTACAGAGGACTTGAAGGCATGTACACATGGGTTTAAAAAAACTGCAATTTTTTAGAACTCCAAAATGCCCCCAAATGACCTCTGGGGCTGTGGAGAGCGTTTCCACCACATTTGGAGTTTCCCTAGATTCTCAAAGGTCAAAACAAACATTTGCAAAATTTTTCAAAAACATTTTTTTCTTTGTTTGTTTTGCTTCAAAATGCCTTCTAGGGGCCCAGGAAGGCCCCAAAACATGTCTCTGTGTCCCCCAGGCAAAAAAGGGATCTTTTTCCCCCTGCAGGAGCAGGTGCAGTTGAGGGTCCTTTGGAGGACTATTGTACCCTGTAGTCTTCCATCATTGCCCATCCCTGTTCTAGATAATGGAGAGCATTAGTGCTTTTTTTAAAATGCCTTTTTGTTTTCACAGGTTTTCTCATAAAGTTCCCTTCTTCCCACTTTTTCCTCACAAAAACAGAAGGGTTCCTGGGTTTAGTACAGCGTATCAAGGAACATTACGTTCAGTTACTCAAAAACAGCAATCATAGAAATGTAAAATTGAATTATAAAGATGAATTTCAAATGAAATGTATTGAAAATAAATGGTAAAAAAATGTAAAAATGAATTCCAACAGTGAAAAATGTAAGATAATACACTTGGGCAGAAAAAAATGAAATGCACAGATGTCAGATAGGTGACACCTAGCTTGACTACAGTAGATGTGAAAAGGATCTAGGAGTCCTAGTAGACCACAAGCTAAAGATGAGTCAGCAGTGTGAAGCAGCAGCTAAAAAGCCAATGTAATTCTGGGCTAGATCAACAAGAGTATAGTGTCTAGATCAAGGGAAGTGATAGTACCACTCTATTCTGCTTTGGTCAGATGCCACCTGGAATCCTATTTCCAGTTCTGGGCACCATAATTCAAGAAGGATATTGACAAGCTGGAATGTATTCAGAGGAGGGCAACCAACATGGTAGAACGCATGGAAACCATGCCCTGTGAGCAACAGCTCAGGGAGCTTGGTATGTTTAGCCTAGAGAAGAGGAGGTTAAGAGATGACATAATAGCTGTGTTTAAATATTTGAAGGGATGTCCTATGGAAGATGACACAAGCTTAATTAATGCTCCAGAGACTAGGACACGGAGCAATGGCTTCAAACTTCAGGAAAAGAGATCCCATCTAAACATTACAAAGAAGTTCCTGACAGTAAGAGTAGTTGGTTGATGGAATGCACTGTCTTGGAGTGTGTTGGAATCTCCTTCTATGAAGGTTTTTAAATGGAGGCTGAATTGCCATCTGTTGGGAATGCTTGGATTGTGTGTTCCTCCATGACAAGGAGTTGGACTCAGTGGCACTTGTGGTGTCTTCTCGCTCTGCAATCTGATTCTATTATTCCTTTTTTTTAAAAAAAATTATTTTATTTTTATTTATGCACAGTACAGCTGTAACAAAAAAAGCAAATGAGAATATAAAAACCAGTAAATGTTACAAAGATCTTGAGGCCCAAATGATATTGGCCAAGTATACAAGCGTCCAATGGTGGGAGGAGTAGAAACTATAGTACAGGACTTGCAGGAAGGGCCCGGGGACTTAAGTGTCTCTACACTAATGCACGGAGTATGGGAAACAAGCAAGATGAACTTGAACTCCTAGTACAACAAAATAAATACGATTTGATAGGCATCACTGAGACCTGGTGGGATGAGTCTCATGACTGGAATGTAGGAATAGAGGGGTATAGCCTATTTTGTAGACATAGACCAAACAAGAAAGGAGGAGTAGTAGCCTTGTATGTCAAGGATGTTTTCACCTGTGAAGAGATCCATAACTTAAACCCAGAAAGCCAGGTCGAGAGCATCTGGGTGAGAATTCAGGGAGCGAGAAACAATAGGGATATTTTGGTGGGGGTTTACTGCAGACCTCCAACCCAGACTAAGGACTTTGATGACACCTTCCTCAACCAAATGACTGCACATTCAAAAAGGAGAGATACAGTAATAGTGGGAGATTTCAATTACCGGAGTATATGTTGGCAGACCAACTCTGCCAAGACAGCAAGGTCCAGCAAGTTTCTTGCTTGTCTTGCAGACAGTTTCATGGTCCAGAAGGTGGAAGAGGCGACAAGAGGATCAAATATTCTAGATCTGACCCTGACCAACAAGGATGACCTTGTTAATGAGGTAGAGGTGGTTGGATATTTAAGGGGGAGTGACCATGCCCTATTGGAATGTGGCATTCAGTGGGAAGGAGAAGATAAGTGTAGCCAGACACTCATCTTAGATTTTAAAAAAGCAGACTTCTGTAAACTTAAGGAGCTGCTGGCTGAAATTCTGTGGTCTAGAATAGTGAAAGAGAAGGGAGTTCAGGAGGCATGGGAGTTCCTTAAAAGGGAGATACTGAAGGCACAGTCTAAAACTGTGCCAATAAGGAGGAAAAATGGAAGGCATCTGAAGAAACCAGAATGGTTGACTAAAGAACTCTCAGCTGAGCTGAGTGTTAAGAGAAACATGTATAGGAAATGGAAGAAGGGGGAAACCACCAAAGAAGAATTTAAGCAAGTAGCCAGGAGATGTAGGGAGAAGGTCAGAAAGGCTAAAGCACAGAACGAACTTAGGCTGGCCAGAGACATTAAAAACAATAAAAAGGGCTTTTTAAAATATGTCCGTAGCAATAGGAAAAAGAAGGAGACGATAGGGTCACTGCGCAGAGAAGATGGCGAATTACTAATAGGGGGAAGAGAAAAGGCAGAACTACTTAACACCTTCTTTGCCTCAGTTTTTTCCCAGAAAGATACAAGCACTCAACCTCGTGGTTGGGGAGCAGGTGAGGAAGCAGGGGGAATGTGGCACATAGTAGGTAGAGAGGTGGTACAGGAATACCTGGCCACACTGGATGAATTCAAGTCTCCAGGGCCAGATGAATTGCATTCTAGGATATTAAAAGAACTGGCAGAGGTCATTTTGGAACCGCTTGCTATAATCTTTGAGAAATCTTGGAGGACAGGAGAAGTTCCAGCAGACTGGAGGAGGGCAAATGTTGTCCCCATCTTCAAGAAGGGAAAAAAAGAGGACTCAGATAATTATCGCCCAGTCAGCCTGACATCAGTACCCGGAAAGATCCTGGAGCAGATCATTAAGCAGTCAGTTTCTAATCACTTAGAAAGCAATGCGGTAATCATGAGAAGTCAGCATGGATTTCTCAAGATTAGTCTGGCATGACTTATTTTTATCTCTTTTTATGGTAGAGTTACTAGCTTGATAGATGAAGGCAATGCTGTGGATGTAGCATATCTCTATTTCAGTAAGGCGTTTGACAAAGTTCCCCATGACATTCTTGCAAAGGAGCTAGTAAAATGTGGGCTGGACAGGGCTACTGTCAGGTGGATCTGTAACTGGTTGACTGACCGTTCCCAAAGGGTGCTCACCAGTGGCTGCTTTTCATCCTGGAGAGAAGTGACTAGCGGGGTGCCACAGGGTTCTGTCCTGGGCCCAGTGCTGTTCAATATCTTCATCAACGACTTGGATGAAGGAATAGAGGGCATCCTCATCAAATTTGCAGATGACACCAAATTGGGAGGGGTTGCTAATACGCCAGAGGACAGGATCAAAATTGAAAATGACCTGGACAGATTGGAGAGCTGGGCCAAGGCTAACAAAATGAAATTCAACAGAGAGAAATGTAAGGTCCTACACTTAGGTAGAAAAAATGGAATACAGAAATATAGGATGGGGGACACGTGGCTGGATAGCAGTGCGTGTGAAAGGGATCTAGGAGTCTTAATAGACCACAAGCTGAACATGAGTCAGCAGTGTGATGCGGCAGCCAAGAAAGCCAATGCAATTCTCGGTTGCATCAATAGGAGTATGGTGTCTACATCGAGGGAGGTACTGGTACCTCTCTACTCTGCTTTGGTTAGACCCACATCTTGAATACTGTGTCCAGTTCTGGGCACCTCAATTCAAGAAGGACATGGTCAAGCTGCAGCAAGTCCAGAAGAGGGCGACCAAAATGGTGAGGGGCCTGGAAGCCATGCCCTATGAGAATAGACTTAGAGAGCTGGGTATGTTTAGTCTGCAGAAGAGAAGGTTAAGAGGGGACATGATAGCCATGTTTAAATATTTGAAGGGATGCCATGTAGAGGAGGGAATGGGCTTGTTTTCTGCTGCTCCAGAGACCAGGACAAGGAGCAATGGATTCAAGCTGCAGGAAAGGAGATTCCACCTGAACCTCAGGAAGAACTTCCTGATGGTCACATCTGTCCAGCAGTGGAATATGCTGCCTCGGAGTGTTGTGGAGTCTCCTTCCTTGGAGGTTTTTAAGCAGAGGCTGGATGGCCATCTGTCAGGAGTGCTTTGAGGGTGTTCCTGCATGGTAGGGGGTTGGACTGGGTGGCTCTGTGGTCTCTTCCAACTCTACATTTCTATGATTCTATGAGGTAAAGTCTAGTGACAAAGCTACCTTCATTGTATAACTGGCAAGGTGTGTTCTGAGAAGTCAGGAATGGTTGTTTTCTTATTTCAAAGGAAATTAAAATGGGTTAATTAAAAATCATTTGATATTGGGATGGGCTGAATTGATTTACTTCACAAGTTCTGTATGTTAACTTCACTGCAAGTGCAATGTGGCAAACCTACTTAACCATGCATGAAATACAGTAGTTGAGGAAAGTTTTCAGCTTTTGGCTATCTTCTTTTATGTGGTTAATCGATCTTCATGGTTGAGGTTCTAATTAGGATCTTGAAATACAGGCAAACGTAAAAGAGCTTCACAAAAATGTTTGTTTTGATTTAACATATTTGATAGAAGTGAGAGAACCTCTTCCCAGAATTTCTTAACTTTTTCACAGTATAGCCTCAAGTGTAGCACTGTTCCTTTGGATCTACATTTCTGCCAGCATTGAGGGGTGTGGATCCTGTTATTTTTGGATTGTCTAATAGGTGTTAAGTACCAATTATGCCCTATTTTATAGGCATATCCCAACTGATATCATTTTCAGAGGCCCCTTCCTTCCTGTATTCCACAACATCTCCAGAAATATGTTCATTTGATACAGGGAGCAGTGCTGTTTGGTGGATTCTGGGAATTGAAATCTCCAAAAGTAACTTCTTAAGTTCTACTATGGAGAGGGCTTTTCTGTGGTTGCACCTAGGCTTGGAGACTAACTACGGAGGTGGAGTCTTCAGAAAGTTGGTGGGCTTCCTTTTCAGAAAGATATTTTGTTTGTTGATGATTTTATTATTTTAATTGCTTTCAAAATAAAATTGTACTCCTATTGGTAGAATACTGCTGATGTTTCTTTTCTACCTTTGTTTCAGTGCCTTAATAATTTGGAACTAATGCTTTTTTTTAGAAGGAAAAGTGGGATAGCAGTGTTCTAAATAAACCAAATAAAAAATTAATACACAGATTCATTTCTCTCCTAATTGTAGAACCATACTGCAAGTGTGCTGGGTGGAGGTTTACCTGGCATCACAGGATGGATTTTGTTGCTTATCACCTCTGGGGAAAGTCTGAGATCTGTGGCTGATAACATAGCCTGAGGTACCTTAGACTTGAACCCATTAGATAAGGCACGTTTCAGAAGGAGAAGAATGCTACCTGTGTTGAAAAATGTTTGTCCTCCTTCCTTCCCTGGCTGATCTGTGGAGAGTCAGCATGATGTAGTGGTTTGAGCACCAGGGTTCAATTCCCCACTTGGCCATGGAAACCCACTAGGTGACCTTGGGCACATCACACACTCTCAGGCCCACAAAACCTTGTGATAGATTTGCCTTAGGGTCACCATATGTTGGAAATGACTTGAAGGCACACAACAACAATGACAACAATAACAACAACAACTTGGTTTGTGGCACATGGAACACTGAAGATATAAGATTATTGCTGAACAAGCTGCAACTTATATTGTGTATGAGCTCTGGGCTTTTGTCTTCCATCCCTCAGCCCTGCCTTCCTCAGCAATAGCTTCTAAAAATAAAATCTCCAAATTAAGCCAGGCTGCCATCCTAACAGTGCTATAATCTCTGTCAAATTGGTCATCTGCATGTAGACTCTGACAAGCAACAGTGTCTGTCACTTTCTCTGTGAATTGGGTTTTCCAGTTACAATTTCTTTGTCCGCTAACAAACACTTAGCAATTGTGTCCAGTTGATAATAAAATATCAGCAATTTTTGGTGAGTTGCTTTTGTTGACTCTGAGTAATTCTCCTGGCCAAGTCACTGCTACAATTACATAGTTCCTGTTTCTTTTCTCATTTGTACCAGTGAAAGTTTCCATCTAAACTGAAGGCACTCTCATGACATCAGCACTCTTGTTCTATTGCAATTTCATTTCTGAATCACTTCTCCACAGGTCTGCATGTATTTTTTGTGATAAGTTCTGCCATAAGAGCATTGTCCTCCTAAAAGCACTTTACAGTTTCCCCTGCTGAGTTAATTGAGTGCAAACTATTTTTGAATTTTGAACTCAGCTGCACCCATGAAAATAAGCTAAGGACAAAGTTGAGAAAGTGGGAGGAACAGAGAAGCTGGAGCATTTTTAAAAGCAGCTGGAAAAGGGAGAGGGTTGTTTTGTTTCAACAAATGATTCATTAGCCTTCTTCTACTTCCCTCAGGAGGCTGAATTTAGTCAGGAGGTTTTAGTTGCTGATCTTTACATTAACCTCTGAACCTATAAAGATTCCATGAGATCAATTAGCCATAATAATGTGTTGTGGTTTTCAGAATAAAAATGTAATCTCACATTCATCACAGTCTGACAGAAGGGGACTGGGGTAATTATCCTTTGTTAAGTGGGAAAGGAATTAATTGTAATCAGAGCTTGGAAACCTTATTCCCTGGATTCCCAGACACCGTCCCCAGGCAGCATGGCCACTACAAAGCATGTGAGCAAGTTGTTATTTTTTGTGGGGCAAGATGCTGCTATAGATTGTGGAGTTGTGGAGCTGTGTACTGTTCCTCTGGCATACCACACTGTGGTCGGATGGGGTGTGGTGGGGGTACGGGGATGAGATGAAGATAGCCATTTTATATTGATGAAGATGGGAAAGAGATGAAGATAGGTGGCTACTTATTGAGGCAGACTAATGTTCAGCCAGACCAGAACTGTCAACATGATGTAGCAGAGGATTGAATCCAGGTGGTTCTACATGCAAAACATGGATTCTATAAAACAAAACTATGCTTCCTCTCATATTTTGATCTGTGAGAATTTTTTAAAAAGAGGCCTAAACAGGGAATATAATTTGAAAAAAAAAACCTGTTCACATATTGTTATCCTCAGGCTCAGAAAATTACAGTACAGCAGAGCCTCCTGTTATCTTCCTCAGCATAATGAATGATCTTCTTAGGTCTGGTGGTGGAAGTTTTGTGGTAGAGTTCACAGGAATCCTAGAGAAGCAGGAGACTTAGGCCACTTCCACACTACACTGTATCGTGCTATTATTCCACTTCCAACATCCTGTGGAATTCTGGGGTTTACTGAGGCCAAAGAGCTCTCTGGCTGAGAATTCTAAAAGCCCCTCCCTAAACTGCAAACCCCAGGATTCCATAGGATGTTGAAAGTGGAACAATAGCACTATAACAGTGTAGTGCAGAAATGGCCTAACGTGTTCTGTGAAGCACTGTCAGTGACCCCATATTGACACATTGAGTTATCAGCCAAACAACAATGCTCAAAGGCCCTGCTAGCATGGTGATGTACATTGGCTAATTTGTTGCTGGACAACACAGGGAAGTACAGCTGCATTCATGTTCTGTTTGTGGACTTCTCAAAGGCAACTGATTGGCCACCATTTTGTGAACAGAATCTCGGGCCATTTCCGCATGGGGCAAGGGAATCGCCCCGTGCCGGTACTTACCGGACTTCTCGGCTCCACGCTTGGGTCCAGGCTGGTCCGGAGCAGTGCGTGGCCGCCACTCCGCACTGCTCCGGGGACGAAAATGGCGGCTTCCGGTTGGTCGAGGCTCTCCACCAACCGCTGAAGCTCGCCAGCCTAAAGCCCGCCCCCGGCAGATTGCAGGCTCACACTGGTGCGAGCCTGCAAATCTGCACCGGAGCGTGGGCACGGTGTGGCGCGCGCCATGCTTTTGAAAGACCTGTTTCAAGTGGTCTTTCAAAAGCACGCTGGACGACCACTTCGGGTCATTCGGGAGCGGGCTGAGGTGCGGAACTACAGTAAATAGGTCTGACCCAGTCCACTCCCAGGTGCAGACGTCCTCCCTGGAGGACACTCTGCACCGTTTCTTTAAGCCCGTGTGGAAATGGCCTTGGGCTAGATGGTCCTCTGGTCTCATGCCAGGAACTAAGAAGATACTGACATTGTGGGCATTGGACTTTAGACCTGCTCTTCACTTTATATCTTGTCTTGGGTGTCCAATGTATTTTCTTCTCCCCTCGGCCTATATCTGAAGCCAATATTCTTTTTCTCACACACTAAGCAGTCTCACTGCTTTATCAAATCTCTCTTCTGACCTTGCTCCTTTCTATTTTTGCTTTCTCAGTATGTTGTTGCCCTGTGTCTCATCATTTAAAAAACAAATTAACTTAATGCCCACTGTGGTTTTGGGCTATTTCCAGAAGTATGAATTTCAATCATGTAAGTGCTGAGGCAAGTAATTCTGATGTCTAAAGTAATAATGTCAGAAGGATTTCTACCTGTAGCTGCTCATGAAGAAAAAAAATATCTGGGTATATAGATACCTTGGCATCCACAGGTTTCTCACTAGAGACTCTTATGAATATACTTTATTTCTTGCCATTGATGTTGCTTTTATTTGACCTCAGTTGTTTCTCTTCAGGAATTCCTCTGTTACTGTTTTGTTTCAATTATCATTCATTGTTTTTCAGAGGTCAGTCTTTGTGGAGCATCACACATTTATATGGACTTCTGGACCTGTCAGTTATCAGACAGACAAATAAATAGGGTAGCATTGTGACTGAGAGACTGAGATGTGAGCCAGAAAGTCAATGGTTCAGATTTCACCTCTGCTGGGAATTCACTAAACCATTTTACAAACCCACTCCTGCAGTCTCAATTCTTCATCTGCATTATGTTTAAATTACAGTACTAGCGTACTGCAAGGGTCACTAAGGTATCATCCAATATTCTTCAGTGCTATATCTGGTCTAAGTATTCATTAAAGTATTTTTAATCCATTCTTCAAATGGCTTTACAGACCTATTAAACAACACAAGAATCCCTGCACTTACAATCTGAAAGATATGACACAAACAGAAAAGGGATTGAGAGGGAAGAAGAAAATAATTGGACAAAATTACAGCTTCTTTCATAAAATATGCACTACCAAAGACCTACCAAAGCGTAATATTAGAGTAGATTTACAAGAATATAGTTGGTTCATTAGCTAGCCTTCCAACACAGGTCCACTTTTGCTCAAGTTTCATATTATGCATATTCAGTAAATGTGAATTAAAGGGGAGATCAAGTGATTAGCAGGCAGGGTTGATTGACATGAGCTCTGCAATCATTTAAATGAATTTCCTTAACTAATATACAACTCAACCAACTTCTTCATATACATTTCCCAAATGCACTAATAAATGCCTACTGTATTGTACAATAATAGTTCTGGGGTATACTGGTGGTGACAGCTATGGCCATTGGAAAATATGTTTGTGCTGGTCACTAAAATCCTGTGACTGTAGTGATTCTCATGTGAGCTTCCAAGTCTGACCCAGTTCTTTTGTATTTCTCATCTCTTCAGGAGATCAACTCTCTTTGATATGCACAAACTGGTTGTGAAAAAACTGGACCACTCTTGGAAGCTGAGGGATTTGACACACATGGGACGTGCTGAGCTTGCAATTGTCCATTCCAAACACTTCCCCACCAGCCCTTTTGTCTTTTTGGTGCCAGCTAAAACACCTGCTGTGAGCTCCATTTAGTGTGTAAGTTCCAAAAATTTCCATGGCCCCTCCTGACACATCCAAATCCAAGAACAAAGGAGGAGAGCATTTTCTGGGCCTCTCTATCAGCTTTTCCTCCTCCTCCCAGAGCTGTTGTCCTAGACCCTTGGAGCCAAGCGCAGTACCAAAACATTTACATATTTTACAACATGACACCCTCCTCCCATCTCACACTTCTCTATCAGTAACAGAACAACTGTCTGTTGCAGGACACACCACAGGGCAAAGGCTAAAAAGCATCAAATCTCAAAATGCACAGTCCTGTTGACATCGCTGGGAACTTTGTCCCTCTTGGTTTGACTAAAGGCCACAACGGCAAAACATTCATATTAATTCATATATTTTTGACTATGATATAAAAAATAAAACAGCTTTGTTATTGTTGTTGTTGTTGTTGTTGTGTGCCTTCAAGCCATTTCTAACTCATGACCCTAAGGTAAACCCATCTTGGGGGTTTCTTGGCAGAATTTGTTCAGAGGGAGTTTGCCCTTACCTTCTCTAAAGCTGAGAGACTGTGACTTGCCTAAGGTCGCCCCATTGGTTTGCATGGCTGAGCAGGGATTTGTACCTCGGCTTCCCAGCTTCTTGGTCCAACATTCAAACCACTATACCATGCTGGCTCTATGAGTATGAAGCAGCAGTTTTTTTAAAAAAAAGCTATTCACTCCTCATTCATGTAAAAGCCTTTTGAGGGAGTTGTAAGTTCTGATAAAAGCTAGAGATGTATTCAAGTAATGGTGAAATTATATGTTTATTTGCCGTTAAATTTGTGATCTGCTTCGAAGGCTTTTAGGTGAAAGAGCAGCCTATAGATACTCATATGTGTAGATGACTTGGTAGTCTTCATATTTTTGGAAGATGAGTGGCCACTCCTTCTATTCACTGCTTTCCTGTAATCTGAAATCTTGGACACATACTATACTAGCCTGCTTCCATATTCACCAGCACTTTAGCTTGATAAGATATTGCAGCAGGGATTTTGTGTCATGTCCTGAATTAGCAACATCTTTATCTTCTTTATTTTTTGTCACATTTAGACAGCACCTTTCCCCCATAGAACTAAAGATGCTATATATGGCTCCTCCTCCCTCTTTTATTCTTACAACAACCTTGCAAGGTACATGGGGGTGATAGTAAAGCCATTTCCGCACTACACTGTTATAGGGCTATTATCCCACTTTCAACATCCTGTGGAATTCTGGTGTTTGTAGTTTACTGAGGCCAAAGAGCTCTCTGGCTGAGAATTCTAAAGGCCCCTCCCTAAACTGCAAACCCCAGGATTCTGTAAGATGTTGAAAGTGGAATAATAGCACTGTAAGAGTGTAGTGTGGAAGTGGCCTAATTTTCTTCTTGCATCTACTTTTTCTTCTTCTGTTTTAGAATCTTGCCAACCTCTAAGAAGAGCTCTGTGAAATTCTAAAGATAGTCGACTGCTTTTTAAATTGTAGTTGTTCCTAGTAACTTGGATTTATAATATTTGCATCTTATTCTTCTCTCTATGATCTTAAGAGTGGTGGACGTGGGAGGTGTACATGGTGTACATACAAGAACCAGTGAGATATAAATGGTTTGAGAACTGGACTACAAGTCTGGAGACTAGGGTTCGAATCTCCACGCAGCTATGGAAACCCAGTGGGCCTCAGAGGAAGGCAAAGTTGAACCCTTTGTGAAAGTATATTGCCAAGAAAATCCCATGATAGGATTGTCATAAGTCAGAGTTGACTTGGAGGTATATAACAACAACAAAGCAAATTAAAGCTCCCTATTAAATTGAATAACAAAGATTTCTATGACACATTTAAGATTCTGGATGTCTTGAAGCAGTGCTTAAACACTTTGGAGAGCCACAAGTTTACCATAAATTCAAACAAAGAAACAAAGCTGAATTAAAAATGTTAGATGTTAGCAAAGTCTTGAACAAAATTATTATGAATTTGGGAATACAAGTTCATAATTGTTGCCAAATGACTTAAAACCGAAGAAAATTAAGAGAACTATCCCATCCATTAAGAATAAGCAAAGTAATTGAGTCTGGTGCAAAACAAATAAAGAAGATCTTTAAAGACTTCAACTTAGATTTATATTCTAATAGTGACGCACCCAATAGAGTACCTGTGTGGTAGAGTGATTTTAGCATTGGACTATGACTCTGGAGACCAGAATTCGAATCCTCGCTTGGCCACAAAACCCATTGGGTGGCCTTGAGTAAATCACACTCTCTCAGCTTCAGAGGAAGGCAAGGGCAAATTGCTTCAGAACAACTCTTGCCAAGAAAACCCTGTGATAGATTTGCCTTAGGCTTGCTATAAGTTGGAAATGACTTTAAGGCTCATAGCAACAACAACAATACCACATGGAGGGTCATCTGTTTTATCCCACAAAATTCTGCCAGGCAGATGAGTTTCAGGCCATTTCTGCACTATACTGTTGCGCTATTATTCCACTTTCAACATCTTGTGGGATTCTGGGGTTTGGAGTTTACTGAGGCCAAAGAGCTCTCTGGCAGAGAATTCTAAAAGCCCCTCCCTAAACTGCAAACCCCAGGATTCCATAGGATGTTGAAAGTGGAAGAATAGCACCGTAACAGTGTAGTGCAGAAATGGCCCCAGACTTGAATAGTTAACTTTTTTGGACTATACTTCCTGGAATCCCCAGCCAATATGATTTGGGAGAGATTCTAGAAGTTGTCATCCAGAAAAGTAATGTTCTTAAGCTCTGGTTGTGTTGAGAGGGAGTGGCCCAAGATCTTACTATGCATTTTGAAAGATAAGCAGGTATTTTAGCTCAGGTTTCCCCAGTCGATATTTTATCCACTAGTCTGGCTTATACGATATTCTGTGAATACCATGTCTATGGCTTCTGGTAGTGTCAGAGAGATATAATTTAGACAGCTCCCAGACAGTTAATTCCATTCCAGTAGAACCAGTTACTTGATATGTAATCAGTAATCTGGGTACTTCTTTTATGCCTATAGAGATGATAAAAGCTAAATATGGTGTTGGATTTTGGAACATTGATCCATTCTTGTAATTTATTGTGTGCAAGTGTGTGTGTGTGTGTGTGTGTGTGTGTGTGTTGAGTGAAGTAGTATTTTCTACATTAGTCATACATAATTGCTTTACTATGACATTTTGGAAGGTGGGGGTATCTTTTATTTTTTGTTTCATCACATACCTTACTAATATTCTTGATTGAGGAAAAGGAATAGCCTGTATCCTTTTGGAACCCATTTGATAAAGTCTTGTCTGCCCTTCTGAACAGTGGGAAATGTGAAAGAAGAAGGTTCCCAGGGTACCACAGCATCTTCGGATGAAGTTGCTGATAACACAGGAAAGGCAAGGGATTGCCCGCCCCTTTCTAGAGCTGGCAGCCTGCTGAGTGCTGGCAGCTTTTATGGGCAAGTGGGAGGGCAAAACAGTGTGAGGAATTCAGAAGGGAAGCACTTTGATCTTGACTTTGAACCTCTGACAGTTCCCAGCAATAGCCCTCTCTTCCCACATGCTCCTAGGTTTTCTCCTGCAATCAAAACAAAAAAGGACATCAAATAAGATTCTACTTCCTTCTTTGCTATTACCATTCACTTTGTGTTTTTGTTTTAAAAATATATATTCTACTTTTCCTCCAAAATAAGCACTTTAAAGCATGTTACACAGTACTGTATGTTCTTCTTGTATTGGCATAGCAGCTTCCAATATTTATCTGGGGTAAACAGGGACACTCTTTTACATTTACATGATATGTGTTGTACACACTTTCATTTTTTAAACAAATCAGCTACCTGATACATCAATTTATATTATGAATTGTTTTTATTGTTAGATGCCTTCAAGTCATCTCTGCCTTATGGCAACCCTAAGGTGAACCTATCACGGGGTTTTCTGTGGCTGAGAGTGTGTGACACACCAATATCCTGATGCAAATATTCATTGTCTT
Organism: Cyclura pinguis; assembly: GCA_030412105.1. NCBI lineage: Eukaryota > Metazoa > Chordata > Lepidosauria > Squamata > Iguanidae > Cyclura > Cyclura pinguis. Next base: position 346,792,309 of record CM059599.1, read on the forward strand.
AGGGAAGCACCCTGCACCTCCATTAGTGGACATTGTTGCAATCTCTTCTCACTCTGTTGTATGCTAGATTGATTACTTAATGAATGGTGTCGCTTGTATCTTCCTCTGAGGCTGAGAGAATGTGACTTGCCCAAGGTAACATAGTGAGTTTCCATGGCTGAGCAGGGATTCAAACTCTGGTCTCCATAGTCCAATGCTCAAATCACCAGAAAACAACTCTTTCAAAACATGAAAGGGGATCCTCAATATTCTGATATAAGTCTGCTGCCAATACAATAGTGCTTGAAAGCTGCCAAATTGCCTCTTTTCTAGTACACTGTAGAAACCAGTTTTAACTTTAAGTGTATTCTCTTTCCTTCTTTTTCTTGTGAAGCAGCAGATTTCCCCAGCTCAAGCTGTCTTCGTGATCAGGAAAGGTTTTCTAAAATTCAGATGGTGTTTTTTTCCCCTAGTTTTTAAATTATCTTCCATTAACTATGTTTTGCTCACTCCTAATAAATTAATTCCTCTCACCTGTTTAAAGATTTATGCCCTCCAGGAATCATCCTTTCCTTCCCTTTCAATCATCATTCAAGCACAGATAGGCAGAATAAACCAATTTAATCTTTAGCCATAAATAACTTGAGCAGTTTGGTCTAGACTTTGACCTCTCTGATTTGTCAATATCTCCTTAGATAACAATGAGCTCAAACTAAACATGCATTTTCTGCTGTCCAGAGAGACTTATTTGCTTTTCTCCAACCCAGTGTCGTAATGACAGTGCATTGACACATTGTAGTTTTATGTCATGACATTCTACAAATTAATATACCATGAAGTGTCACCATGCAGTCAACTCTCCCACCCCCATTCTTTCTCTCTATATATTCAGCAAAGAAGAAATTCAGTGCAATGTTCTTCTTTTGCTTGGCATCTCATAGCCAGATTCAAAAGGCACCAGACCCTGTCTGATCTTGGAAGCTAAACAAAATCAGCCCTGATTATTACCTGGATGGGATAGCGGCAACAAATACCAGGTGCTGTAGGCTGCATTTCAGAGGAAGGAACTGGCAAAACCACCACTGAGTATTCCTTGCCTAAGAAAGCCCTATACAATTCATGAAGTTGTCATAAGTTGACAGGTGACTTGACGGCACATGCACACACATAGGAAGTGCCCTATATCTTGCAGGATTTGGAGATCCTTGGTTCTTTGCCAAACTGAGGATAAAACAAATATGCATACAAACATGTGATGAAAAAATGTTGGAATGACTGCTTATGAAATACATTTGTTATGATTTTCAGCTTCCTAGCTCCCCTTCCTCATTTTTGTTAGTTTTTATTTATCAAATATATTGCAATGAAAATGATTTTATTTATTTTGCTTTCATCTTTTTGCTGTTTGGAGGGCTTTTCTTTTTTTTTTATTTTAAAGTAACAACTTGGTTGTGCTATCTCATTGTTTTCAGAGTTCTTCACATTAAATGGGTACTACCTATTGTTATTGTTATATGCCATCCACTATCCAGAGAGCTCAGGGCAGCATAAAATAAAGACAGTCTGACAGTTTAAACAGTATAAATACTAAAAATAATTTAAGAAAGCTAAAGCACATTAAACAATTCAACAAATTAAAATGACAGATTAAAAGAGTTAAAATAGTTTAAAACAAAGTTGGTAATGTGGGGACAGAATACACCACTGGTATGCTTTGAAAAACAAATGCCAACAGTGTATGAGAGCCAATGGTATAGTTTGAAAACAAAAGCCTGGTAAATTGTTTTTTCTTCCCCTCCTGTTCTTCCTGCCTGTTGCTTTCCATGGTGCCAAAAAGCAGCCCCAGAGGGTTTCTCAACATTTTGTGGGGTATGGGAAAGAACAGAGAATCAGACAATCATAGAGTTGGAAGAGATTACTATGGCCATCGAGTCCAATGCCCTGCCATGCAAGAACATACACTCAAAGCACTCCCAGCAAATGGCCATCCAGTCTCTGTTTACAAACTTCCAAAGAAGGTGACTCCACCACACTCTGAGGCAGCACATTCCAATGTCAAACAACTTTGACCATCAGGAAGTTCTTCCTGATGTTTAAGTGAAATTTCTTTTCCTGTAGTTTGAATCCATTGCTCTGTGTCCTAGTTTCTGGAGCAGCAGAAAACAAGCTTGCTCCATCTTCAACAGGACATCCCTTCAAATATTTAAACATGGCTATCATGTCACCTCTTAACCTTCTTTTCATCAGACTAAACATACCTAACTCCCCCAACCACTCCCTCATAGGCTATGGTTTCCTGGCCCTTCACCGTTTTGGTTGCCCTCCTCGGCACACATTCGAGCTTGTCAATATCCTTCTTGAATTGTGGTTCCCAGAACTGGCCACAGTACTCCAGGTGAGGACTAACTAAAGCAGAATAAAATTGTATTATTACTTCCCTTGATCTTGACACTATATTCCTAATGATGCAGCCTAGAATCACGTTTGCTTTTTTAGCTGCTGCATCACACTGTTGATTCATGTTCAGCTTGTGGCCCACTAAGACTCCTAGAGCCCTTTCACATGTGCTGTTTTCAATCCAGAAGTCACCCATTCTATACCATTATAAACTTCTTTCTCTTTTAGTATGCCTGACCACAGGATGACACCTAATATTTCTCTAAGTTTACAGCTTTCTTAAAGTCTAGAATGCCATTCTGACTATGCTTGGCTTCCCCCTTCTACTGTATAACAACCTCCAGGAGAAAATGGTCACTCTCACTAATGATTCTACCATTTCCACCCCATTAACCAGGTCATCACTGTTGGTTTGGATCAGGTCCAAAATAGCTGATCCCCTTGATGCTTCTTCTACCTTCTGGTCAATGAAATTGTCTGCAAGGCAAGTGAGGAATTTGTTGGACCTGATATTCTTGGCAGAATTTGACTTCCAACAGATATCAGGATAGTTGAAATCTCCCATTACTACCATCTCTCTCTTGTTCTCTCTCTTTCTCTCTCTTCTTTTTTCCTGAATGTATGGCCATCTGTTTTAGGAAGGCCGCATCTAAGTCCTCAGTCTGGTTTGGGGGTCTATGGCAGATATCCAAAATGACATCCCTGTTTTTTCTTTCCCCCTTAATTTTCACCCAGATGCTCTCAACCTGGGTTTCAGGATTTAAGTCATGGATCTCTTCATAGGTGTAAACATCCTTAAAATATAATGCTATTCCTCCTCCCGTTGTGTTTGTTCTATTTCTCTGAAATAGATTGTACCCCTCTATTACGACATTTCAACAATGAGTCTCATCTTACCAGGTTTCAGTGATCCCTATTATATCATATCTGCTTTGCTTTGTTAAGAGTTCAAGTTCATCTTGTTTATTTCCCATGCTCTGTGCGTTAGTGTAGAGACATCTAAGACTATGGGTTACTCCTCTCAGCCGCTTATTCAATGTTTTTCTCCTCCACTGGTCAGACTCTTGTACTAGTCACTCAGTTCTCTCAATAACATTCAGATTATTATCTCTAGCACTTGATGAACTCCTGCCCTCAAGAATACTGTCACTTTCGCCTGCATAACTCAGTTTAAAGCCCTCCTGATCAGGCTCGTGAGCCTCTTAGCAAAAACTTTCCTGCCAACTGCTGTGAGATGCAACCCATCACTTATCTGTAGTCCATCTTCATGGAACTGTAGACAATGACCCAAAAAGCCAAATTGTTCCTGGCAGCACCATCTGCAGAACCAATTGTTCACCTCCACTATTGTTCTCTTCCTTCCTGGGCTGTGCTTTAAATGGGAGGATAGGTGAAATGACAACCTGTCCATCAAGTTCCTTCAGCTTCTTACTCAGAGCCTTGTAATCCCTTGTAATATGCTGAAAGCTATGCCTTGCTATGAATAAGAATAACTTATTCTGGCATAAACTGGGGGATCCAGTAAAATCACACTACTGGATCCTAGCCAGTGGCAACAAATCACATCAACAAATCACAGAGACTGTACTTGTGAATGGTGATGCCAGAAATGATGATTAGGATATGAATAGATGTCCCCCCCGCCCCCAAAAGTGGGATTTTACAGTGCAAACCATTATCAAAGCATATTAACCCCATGCCTCCAAGGCACAACAGAGCCTACGATCTAACAAAGAGAAAGTCCTGCAACATGGAGTGCAAAGTATTTTGTCTCTTTGCTCATGCTCAGGGTCTGACTCATCACTGTGTTGGGGACAGGAAGAGGAATTTTCCCCCAGGTTACCTTGATGAATAGCTTTGAGGGTAGGATGGGTGTGTTGGCTATTGCCTTTAGATAGTGGCATGGCAAGTTGTTTTGAGTTGCCTTGTAGAGGTTTGCTTAGCAAAGCACCTCTTGCAGCGCAAAGGAACTGTCATAATCACACAAGACAGTGTATGAGATACTGACCAAGGTTGTGTGGAACAATAAGTAGGAAATTCAGGGATCGATTTAGCATATTTTCTGGTTTGTTATTCACAAGCCAGGATTGCAAGCCAAGATTTGTACATGGCTCATTTACAAACACCAAACTATGCTAGCAAACATAGGCACTGGTGTATTAGACAGGGTCATAGTGCAGGGACTTATCAATTAGTAACAGTTATCATGTCATCTGCCACCTTTCTAAGGCTTCTCTGTTCCCTCTGCATTTAGCTGCAAACTTTACAGTAGGTGTGTATGTGTGTGTTTTTCTCAGCCATAATATATATTGCTATGAACTCTTTTGAAATGCGGTGCTGGAAGAGAGTTTATTGGGTACTATGGACTGCTACACAAACAAACAAACAAACAAACAAACAAAGCTTGTTGTAATGCAAACTATTTGGTGATGACTTAACCTTAAACGGGAAATTAAGACTAGTTAGTTTTGCACAAAACTTCCTCTCAGGGGAAGATTGTAGAATTAGTTTATCGACTCTATGATAAGACATTTCTCTTTAGGCACTTGTTTTGCGTGCCACTATGGGAACTTTTATGATGATTGCTTGCTCTTCAAGATTTACTACTACACCACTAGAAATGAGTTCACACTACATGCTTTAGGCCATTACGGCACTACATTCTTATAGCACTGTTATTCCACTTGCAACATCCTATGGAATCCTGGGGTTTGCAGTTTCCGGCCCCTCCTGAACCTGCAAACCCCAGGATTCCATAGGATGTTGCAAGTGGAATAATAACGTTACGACAGTCTAGTGCGGAAATGGCCTCAGACCGCTACATCTTACTGGCTCTCATAAAAGGTCTATCTTTGAATATAATCTCAAGATGTTTACAATGGAAAGCTAAAGGTTTCTTTTATCATGGTTTCTTAAACCCCTTACTATTTTCCTGCAGAACCTTCTAGCTGTCTATCTCACCTCTGACCAAAATGTAAGAGGACTTAAATGAGATCAGACTTCTCCTATTTCTGCTAACACATTTGATGTGTTTCTTAACGTTCTCCAGAAAAATAGTTATCCACCAAGAATGAAACTGGGTACTGCTCTTTCCCCCACATTCTTGCAGTTCTTCCGCAGGATGATGGCTGGTAACTCTCTCTCTCTATGTGTATATTTAAACTGCATTATTTGTTTGGGAAGTGATTTCTAGTGCAATTTTGGTAATACCTGACCAGAGCTAAATCTCATTAAGTTCAGCATGGGACTTACTCTCAGGTAAGTGCATGTAATTGCAGTGATCCAGTCTTACAGCACAATGAGCTGTTTAATTTGTAATTGTTAGGTATCATTGTATTCCACCACCACCACCCCCGGTTTCCTGAAGGGCATGCCACTTTTACTCCCAATTTACTGATCAGAAACTGAGTTTGGTAACTTGGCTAATGCTACAGAATGGAGCCATGGAAAAAGTGAGACTTGAATTCATATTTCATATTTTCCCCATCTACCTCATTTCCGTAGCTGGGGGGTGGGGGGATAAAAAAGGTCATATGTGAAAGAGAGGAATATACACAATTTGAGACCTCTTTCAGAGAGGTAAGCCCATTTCATTAGACATAAGATACCGCAAACTATCTGGTCCCAATATTTCATGGTTGGACCACTTCCAAATCCAGATTCACAAGCCAATTTACCTGTACATCGGGGTACCCAGAGTACTTATTCTTTTCGAAGAGCAACATGCAACTCCTATTTTTGTTTCTAAGGGTCTAGTATCCAAAATCTACTGCTGGTTCATATAATAAAAGCAGGGGGCTAATGTTGCAGTAGGAATCTGAGTTGAATTTAAAATTCACTGATGGGGGATGGAGTAAGACATGGATATTTTACTGTTCAGATCTCTCACAGCATCTCACAGAGAACTGGGATTTAAAATATTACACCTCTAGTTTTTCACACTAACTAGACTCTCTAAAATTAATGCTACCCTATTCCCTAGAATGTGGGGAAATTGGATCTTTTCTCCATTTGTAGTTACTATGTCCCAAAGAGTAACTTTTTGGAGACAAATCCTAAAGTTCTTATCAATATGACAAATCAAGTCCTATTATTTTGTGGAACTCTGCTTCTGCTCTTGTTGTACATGGTCTCACTTTGTTAACTGCAGCAAGGCTTGAGATAGCCAAGTGCTGGAGGACATTAGGTGGAGTCTCTTTCTCAGGATGGATTGAATGATCATGGACAATGGAGCTCATGCAAAAATGTTCTTACCAACTCCAGGCCTCCAAATGACTTATCCACACAAATTTGTGGACACGTGGTATACTTTTATTATGTTTATGTGTACAGAGTCATCACTATATAGGCCCCTTGCTCTTCACATAAATTATTGGAAGAATCCCTTCTAGTCAATATAAAATAACTATGTTTGCATGATTAGAATCATGTGTTTGCACATAACCCAGACTGACATTCTTGCATTTTTATCACCTGTAATATGTGATGCTTTGTTCTTTCTGTTCTGTTGTACCCTCTATTAATTCAATAAAATGCTAAAAAAGAAAGAAAGAAAGAAAGAAAGAAAGAAAGAAAGAAATGGTTAGATGTGGACCTCTTGCCTCTCACCAGAAGTACCAAAAGAAACACAAATTACACAAAACAAACAGGAAAACAGTAAGCTTCTTTTCTAGAACAGAATATTTATTCTTCTAAAGGTTTGAGCTTCCTGGGGCAGATACCTGCCTGAAGCCATTAGGAAATCGGCACAGTAAATGGAGAAACACACCTTAGAAAAGTTAGGTTTTGGGCTACAACTCTCACAACCTCACAGCTAGTATGTGGCCATGCTGGCCAGAGGATTCTGGGAATTATAGCCCACAAAAAGAATTTTTTCCAAGCTTTGTTCTTTCACCCCATTACTATTTTCCTACACTGTGCAGAACTCTCTAGCTCATCCTCTTTCCTCCTGCCCAAAATGTAAAAGGACTTAAAGAGAATCAGTCCTCTCTTATGCTTGTTGAAAAATAAAGAACTTTACCCCTCCCTAGAACAAAATACAGCAGATGCATGTAAAACAGCAGCCAAACTAGAATGTTTCCTCATTGCACAATTTGATTCCTCAAAATCAAATGAGAACAATGAAGTTTATCACCTATGAACGAAACCCTATGAAACAGGGGCCAGCACTAATGGCTGGAAAATGTTAAAGATTTGTATATTATTAGACAGGCTTGTAGATTTAGTCATTGCATATCAGAATGGGTCAGAATGCCTCCTTTTGTATCTTCTCTGCCTCTTAGGTTAATTACTGACCAGGCTGATGACTCAGTAACTGCCCTTTGTTTGTGACAGGCAGAGACATTGTGGTCCTTCACGGAGACCCCTGTATTAGCACAATTACGATACTGTAATTATTCAAAATAATAGCAATAATCATAATGACTGGCAGGCAAATACTCTTTATTAACAGCATTTCAGCCATTTCCGCACTAGCTTGTTAAAGTGCTATTATTCCATGTTCAACATCCTATGGAATCCTGGGGTTTGCAGTTTGGGGAGGGGCCTTTGAGGGCCCTTCCTAAACTGTAAACCCCAGGATTCCATAGGATGTTGAAAGTGGAATAATAGCACTATAACAGGCTAGTGCGGAAATGGCCAAATTTGTCTGAAACTGGGTCTTTTACTGAGTTCCACATTCTTAATATTCTTAATATTACTATCCTGTAGTGGTTGAAAATTTTACTTTTTGGACTTTTGAACACTTCAGCCATCATGGCCACCTCAGAGCTTGGAGAGGTTGCTTTATGGTTAGAGTTATGAAAATCCCACAGCCAGCATGGCCACTTATCTTGTCCAACCTTGTCCCACTTTTATTCCTGTTATCCTAAGGCTAGCTGGTAATGCTGGGAATTATACCTTGGAGGGGAGCACAAGGTTGGGGAAGGCTGTTCCACTGTAATGTAATGTAGTGTAATGTAATGTAATGAAGTGCTCTTCAAACTCTGTATATATTGACCAGAGCTTAGAGAATTTACTTTTTGACTGCAACTCCCCAAATCTCCCAGTCAGTAGGGCAAGAGCTGCAGTCCCAAGAAAGCAATATTAATGAAATCTGTCTTTTACCTGCTATTCTCATTTTAGAAGGGTGATTATATACTATGATTTGTAAAGGGAAAATCCCTCCTACCGACACAGCAAAAACAGCAAGCCAGTTTTAGAATTTATTCCTGGCATCAAAAGGATTAAGGGGAGTTCTGTGGCAGATGGTTATTTAATTCTATGTCTACGTTCATGAAGCCAAATATCTAGTTATGAGAAGAGTGAAGAAATTTGCTAGAATATAATGGTGCATCCCATTCAAGAGGCACATCTAATTCTTTTCATAATTTTGGAAAGAACTTATTGGGTAGATATAAACATTTTGATAAGACTATCAGCTCATTGTGATCCCACTAATGTCATAGGGTTTTCTTAGGCAAGGAATATTCTGAATTGTCTTCCTCTGAAACAGAGCCTACTAAATCTTAACAAAGAGACCTAGCTGAAAAAAGAAAGAACCTTAAATCAGTGTCAGACACAAGCAACATCTGATTTGCTGCATTATTGGGCTTGCACTTTAAATGAAGCTAAGTAGTGGACTTAGGCAATTTTATTCTCTAGACTTAGGGGTCTCATGAGATCCCAAGCCTTTGAGTGACAAAGTATTAATTCATCTACTATGCAGTATGCCCTACCTGTATTTGGAGGCCCTGCTACTAATTCTGAAGAGTGGGGTGCTGGATTTCTCTCTTCTGCCCTGACAACACTGCCATGAAGCTAGAGGGAGCAGGCCTATATTGAAAGGGTTTCAAGGTTTATACATTAGAAAAAGGGGTAAGAGAATCAGAAGGAAAATACATTTTTGAGGGAATCTTAACACAATTTCCATCTAGATCAAAGCCTTTCTTAAAACTGGTTTGGTTCTGTACCTTCTCAGTTCATGCACCATTTTAAAATCGAGCTGTTCATTCATTTGAAATTTCAACATTCCATCCGCTTCCTCTAACCCCCCCCCCCCATGTTTCCCTAAACTAATGGAGCAGCATGGGGGAGGGAAGAGAGAAAAGGACCATGGTGATGCAAGTATTATGTCTTTTAGTAGAATACACCAGAAGATTCTAGTACTGTAGTTAGTTTCTCCCTTTTCTAGATAACTGTAGAAATAACAGGAGCAGATGCAATATCCAGATATCAATTACTGTGTCTCTAAACCCATTTAGGGCAAAAGATGTAGAGAGTAACTACATCTTTTGCCCTAAAGACACAACTTGTTCCTATGGACGCCTTTCTCCGCCTTTGCATTTTGGCTCCCCCTCCCCGCAGCTGGTCCTTCCTGTTTTGTTTTGGTTATTTGTTTAGGTTCTGAAAAGTGTAGTAAGACTACTTAACTGCGAGTAAGGCGCTTGTCTCTTTAAGAAGTCCTATTGCAATAGAGGGTCTTAGAGAAAAGCAATGATCACTTTAGCTTTGGAAGTGACCCCGAATCTGCACTCCTTTCATCTTGGCTACAAGAGCACTTGGGGATGGACTATTTCCTGGTAGGGGGGAGGGGAGGAGCCGAGACCCTTTCACACAGAAGTGAGCCACTCCAATTGGTTCACTCCAGATTTGAAACCAGTTCCAGTCTGAATGTGGGACACCCAGCTGAGAAAGTGGAGGTCGCTCCGCTTCCTGCTTCAGGATTTAAATGTCCAGGAAACAGCCTTGCAGAGAGAAAGAGAGGGACACCAGGGCGAGGAGCAAGCAACAACAGAAGCTGTGTAGGAGTGGCTGGGGTGAGCACCAGAACTTTGTCCAACAAATAAAGGTGAGTTTGAGGGAACTTCTGAAGCCTACAATCCGGTTTGATGAGGGAATGTGGATTAGCCGTCTTAACCCCTGCCCCCTTCCCTAGACTGAACTGAATTCTGGCGAATCCACATGCAGCCTGGAGCAGGCTCAGCCCCAAGGAAAGGAGTAGGGACGGGGTTACGTACTGAAGGTTGCAATCGCGTGCACCCTTCTTAAAGAACAGCATTTCTTAATCTCAGTAGCGGTCACTTCTGATTTAAGAAACGCATCTAGAATTGCGCTGTTCATGATTACTTCTGGCCAAGAATCACCGTTGAAGTGGCTACAGCCCTTACCCCGAGCCCGTCTTTTCCTTTTCCTCCATGTATCTGGCTCCGTCGTGGAAGTATTCATTTTTTCCTTCTTTTTATTTTCCCTTCACGGGCAGTCTTTGTTTGAAGAAGAATTTCCCCAGCAATTGCGTGGGGCTTCTGGCTGCCCTCTGGTGGGATGGTGCCTATCTCCTGAGGGAAAAGGTCGATGAGAAGAATCTCTTTGCGCGTTAATTCTTCCTCATTTAGTGTTAGGATATTTTATGAAAACGTGAGAAGCAGGGCGTCTTATTTTAAAGGGTTATGACAGACCGGTGTCTTTCCCGCCGATTTCTGTCCTCTGAGCAAAGTCTGAGCCAGTCACGTGTTTTTAGGTGGACACGAGCCCTCGCCAAACCCATTCTTTCCCCAAGTTTATTTTTATTGTTTCCTACCCCGTATTCTAAAATTCCAGGTTACGGTGTAAGTCGGGAGGAAGGCGTTAACCCTGGAGGAAGCCCCTAATGTGAGCGCTGTGCAGTGGGTGCTTGGGCTGTCGTGGAAGCCCCATGACCTCTGGGAAGACCTTGGACGGAGGCCCTTCGCTTCCCAGGCTCAGCCCGGCTTTCCTGTTGGGGGTGGAACTGCCGACCTGTTTGCCGTACTTGTTGGGGTTCCAGTCCTGACTATCAACTTGGCCTCACAGAGGTCTTGGGAAGGCTTTGCCGTCCTGGTGATGCCGGAGGTAAAACTGGACCTCGCAGCTCATGCATTTGACTTGATGATAGGTTGTATCCAAGCCAGCGTGGTGTAGCGTAGTGGTGTTGATGCCGAACTTACTGCGAACTTCGGCATCAGTTTGAGCATTGGGGGCAAGTGGAGCCTTGGACACTTGGAGACCAGGTTTCATATCTTTTCTCTGCCCCAAAAACCCACTGGGTGAACTAGGGCAAGTCACACTCTCTCAGCCTTAGAGGAAGGCAAGAGCCAACTCTCTTTGAACAAATTCTGCCAAGAAAACCCTGTGATAGGTTCACTTTAGGGTCTCTATGAGTCAGAAATGACTTGAAGGCACTTAGCAATAACCGTGGTTTGTTTCTTCTTCTAAAGCCTACACCAAGTCCAATGTAGTTATTCAGGAGTTGGAAAATAATGAGCTGACATATTGAATATACAAAATCAGTGGTGCAGCCTTTTGCACCCTTATCCTCAACAAGTCTCATTGAACTCAGTGGGATTTCTAAGAATAGTTAGGATTCAGCTGTCTGTAATTGAGTGGATTGGTATTCTTTAAAAAAGATTAATTTTTACAGAGTACTTAGTTTACTGAAGCATTAGGATTCTTTGCTGTCAGTCTATATGATTACTTGTATAAAGTGAACAAGAGGTTTCCATGCCAGTGGGGAAGTTATTTTAGTATTTTTGCTGTTAACAGATTTAATATAGCTCTTTTGTGTCCAGATCAACAAACAGTATCTGTTCAGAGTGGTGTTTTCAGGGATCCTGAAACACAGTAGAATATAAGGAAACCAGTCCTTTCTTTTTTTATTGGCTAGGTACAGGAGTAGAAGAGATTTAAGTGGAAAAATGATGCAAGACCAGTATATTCAGCTACAGTGCATAGTTTAACTGCATATATTATGCTTTTTCTATCCATTTTAGCACATTTTGGACATTTGTCTGTTGAAATTATTAAGTACAATATTTCTGAAGAGTCAAAGGATGTTTTAATCATAAGTAAGTTAGTAATAACCATGTTGATGAGCTTAATACTTTGGACGTGTCGTACTTTGCTGAAATTCATTCAGAGATTATAACTTCTGATAAAATACTTCCTATAAATGTGCATGATTTCAGTAAGCTCTGCTTCTCTTTGATGTATATTTTCGAACATGAATATCAGTGAACACTTGCAAATTTATTTTCTAAATGAAGCAACAAACGTTATCCAAAACTAGCATGGACCTTTTAAACTAATAATTTATATCATAAGCTTTCAGTTTCCTTAACCTAGCACAAGAGTGCTCTGCTGCAGCTGACCTTCTGGAAATTACTCAAAAGCAAAATAAAATTAAGAACATTCTGCTAAAAACTCAGCAAGAAGGTCATTCCTTCAGACATGGTTCTATAGCATTTTTGTCTGCAGTCAAACAGATGTTCACTTGACGATACTTGATTGGTAACTTGATCTGCTGTGCCATTTCTATCTGGATCAATGTCAATACAGATCAGACAGTTTTTTTTTTAAATTTAGCAAGGAAATTTGTTCCTTTAGCATACATACCTACTACAAGTTCTTTTAATTTGTTTATAATAAATTATGCATGTAGTGAGTTGGTCAGCTAGTGAATTAGCCAGCAAGACATCCTTTTGGGAATGACAGGTGGTTTGAATTACAAAGGGTACAGAGATTGACCTCTCTCTTCCTAAATGGCACCCTTGCCTGAATTGTTAAGGCTAAACTATACACATTTGAATCCTATCTTTTCCTGAAAAAGAGAAAAGTTTATTGGTGCTTGAGGTGCCATTAATAGTAAAAAAGGTATGATAAATGAAGTGACAGCAGCGTTGGATGTTACCTTCAGCTATGGGGAGGTGTGAGTGTGCTTTGTACGTCTGGTTGTTTTGCTGTTGCTGTAATATCTATAGGGTTAATTGTCCGCTATGTACCTTGGAGGCACATATATGCATGCACACACTTTCCACTGGGGACCTGGAAATTTCATAAAGCGTTCAAACAGTGTTGATTCATACTAGCACAGTTGCATCTGCCACAATTTATCAAGTTTCTGTTATAAAGCACAGCATGATGAACTTTTAAATGAACATTTGGATTCTTAACAGACTTCTGTTTCTATGGTTTAATCAACATCCAAGTAATTAGAGAAGGAGAGAGAAACTGTAAATGTTCCTCAAAATGTGTCTACATGAAAACAGAATAATTTTCATCTGTGCTGGAATGGCTTTAGAAGCCAAGACTGGCACATATCTAGGACTGATATACTCAGTCCAGGAAGTGAAGGTCTTATCTAGTGCTGGTTCTAAGTCACCTTTTCTCAATCTAGTTCTTCCAGATGGGATAGATTACAACTGCTATTACCTCTGACTACAGGCTATGTTGTTTGGGCTGATGGGAATTGTAGTCTGAAAAATCTAGAGACCACTAGATTGCTTGCTCTAGAACAGCTATAACTTTGAATTGATGCAATTCTAAAAACCTCTTCCTCATTATTGTAAACTATGGCTGTAAATATCTGGTAGGCATTTTCTCCGAAATCCTAGAGCTTGTCTTTTCCACACGATAAAAGTTTTTAAAGAAGCAACCTCTCTTAATATATTTTCCACAGAACATGTTTGAGAATCCATTGTTGCTTGTGTGAATACTGGCTTGAAATCTCCTGCAAATATGTTGGGCTATATCCAGCTGCTAATCTCAACTAAAGGAGACCACTGATTCAGTAAATTTTACATAAGTGCTGATGGATGTGTTGTTGTGAGCCTTAAAGTTGTTTCTGAGTTATGATGATCCTATCATGGGGGTTTTCTAGAGTGTGTGATGCTCCCAAGGTCACTCAGTGAGTTTCCTTGATCAAGCAGTCTGATGGTCAAACCACTACACTACACTGGCTCTCATTTATCTTTAGCAATTAATTAAATGGGTCTACTATAGTTGGGACTAACAACTGGATTTAGGCTGAAGGAAGGATGGTGACATTTCACTGGGCAATCTTTCTTTTTATAACATTCAGGAGAAGAAAAGGAAAGTTCTTTGGTGGGGGGGGGGCTTGTCCTGGGTGGCTGGGTCTAAGAATATTTTGACACAGAAAGCTGGGAGTGTGGAATATAGTTTTTTTTTACAGTTCTAAAAAGTCAGTAAAATATTTGGTGGTAAGTACTGGGATTGTCTCCTGAAATAAGTCTTGGCTTTTTAATCTGTCATTTTTTTAGAAGCACTACAGCATTAAGTTGCTAAAAAAAATAAATTGAGGTGTACAAGACTGCTAAATACTGTTTTCACAAATTTTATTAGCATAAAACCTGTAAATGGGCTGGTTTGTGAGTGGGGAAATTCAGTAAGAATTCATGAAGATGGAATACTAAAGTTAAATTACAGATTTTTAAGGATGGCAACCATGGGGAAAGTATTTGCCACAATAAATAGAATATTGTGGCAAATGTAGCAAGGCTGAATCTTTAAAATGACATGAAGGAAGGAGGCAGGATCTGAAGATGGGAGTAAGTTCAGAGCTTAGAAGTAACTAGTTACAAGTAACTTTTTACTTTAATTTCTTCTTTTAGTAATGAAGGCACAACTAAGTCACTCCTTCATGATTGTCATAGAGGGCATACTACTAAATATTATTCCATAATAATTTTAGAAGGCACTCTGCTTACATTCTCTTTGCAATGTAGCAGGAACTTTTGATTACTTTTATAACAATAAAGATACGGTCTCAAATGGTGCAGCAGAAATATCGTATGGGTCGTGTGCTGCCTTGTGCTGTGTTGTTGGTGTAAAGAAAACCGTGACAAGGTAGACAGGAAGGAGAGTATGTTCTGAAGCACAAATCAGCACATAACGGGTAATCATTTTAGTTACTTTTGAGAAATGGGGAAATAGAGTTGCACATTTGGGGCTTTGGACCTATAATTGTGTCTTGATTACTTATAAGTAGCTTCTCAAGTTATGGGATGAGTGTTTGGCTTTTAGAAAGCTTTCTGTTATTGTATCATATGCTCACAGGAGGGATGATGCTTCTACCCAATAGCTAGATTGACAGCTAAAGCTACCCTTTTTAGGAACGTGAGGAGGAAAACTTGTGTAGGCTCACCTCACTTAACAAAGCCTCTGACAAAGAAGCTCCTTTTTTACAAAGTGTTTTTACACCTGCCTAGCCTTCTGCTTTTCCTCCTCATCTTCTGTCTAGTTGAAGATTTTTGCCAGAATTGGCATTGGGAGGATGGTAAAGGAGGGCTAGAGAAAAACAGACTGCTGGTGTTGGGTTGCAGCAACATGTCAGCAGCAAACAATGCAATAAAGCTTAAAGCAGGAAATAATGGGATTCTACTCTAGCCAATTCTGCTATAGCTGTGTGTGCATGCCTAAAACAGTCAAGGTAAACAGCAGCTGCCTCCAGAATCCTTACTGAGCAGGTATGAACACCAAAACAGAGAGAAAAGGGAATAAATATGCCTCACCAGCAACTCCAGAATGATAAAAAGCACAAGTCTATAAATTTGGCCATCAAAATGGAAATGATATGAAAAGTGAAGGCTGGTGAAAGGAAATCTTATTCCTGGATGGAGTTTGGAAGAAGTTTTCAAGTGGTGTCCAGAAGATTCAGAATGCTTTCGCTCGCTTCCCTGACCTAGCTGTGCTTATTATGATTTTTGAATAAAAATTTGCTGAAACGTGTTGAAATGATTTTTTTTCAGGGTGTGGGGAGGGGCTTATCCCTATCTTTCTATGTTATTTCTGCCCCGGGTAGCAAATTTTCTGTTAAAGAAGTAATGCCAAGGAACACAGCTACTTCATTTAACTGAAGTATGCCCATGTTTTCTTGTTTTCAGAGTGGCTTCCTCCAGTCCTAAAGAGGGCTCTGCCTGCTTTCTCATACACTAATTCATCCTAAGGTGCATTCACATATTCTTCTGTAAAGAGTATGTGTTTCTTCAAGTCATTTCCAACTTGTGACGACCCTAAAATGAACATACCACGGGTTTTTCTTGGCAAGATTTGTTTGGAGGGCGTTTGCGTTTGTCTTCCTCTGAGTCTGAGAGACTATAATTTGTCCAAGGTCAGCCTGTGGGTTTCCATGGCTGAATGGAGATTTGAACCCTGGTTCCTGGAGTCATAATCCAATGCTCAGACCACGACATGACACTGGTTCTCATGTAAAATGTGTTAGAGCAACATAAGACTTCCATGCCATAGTAGTAGAAGTCAGTCATATGTTCCAGGTATATGATCTGGTTTCTGTATCTATATGGACAAGTAGTGATGTTGCAGGGTTTAACCAAGAAGGACGTTAGAGCAAAAATGGTTTCAATGTTAAGTTCTAAGCTAACTCATTAGTTTAGTTAGGTCATGGGGAGGGGAGGGTTAGGGGTAAGTGGCTTTGTTCTGCGCTTCTTTCCTTCTCTCTTCCCCCCTCCCCTCCCCCGTTTTCTTTCCTTTCCTCTCCTCTTTTTCTCTTTCTCTTTTTGCCTCTTCAGTGGACAGTTATAATTTTCTCTTCCTTACCATTTCCCCCACCCCCCTTTGTTAAGGTATTGTTAAGATATTTGTGAAAGTTTGTTAATTATATGTTAAAACTCAAACATAAATTAAAAAAATAAACTAACCTGTTCTCTTTTCAGCAAGATGGAAGGAAAAGTGTGTGTGTGTGTGTGTGTGTGTGTGTGTGTGTGTGTGTGTGTGTGTTTTACTGTTGAGTTTCAGGTCTTTTCTGAGTGTTCCTACATATTCTCAGGGTAAAATCAGGCCTATCTAGGAGATTGTCCTGTTTGGAGGAGAGAAGTTATTTAAGAGCAGGTTCCAGGTTAATTGTCTATATGGGTGAGGATTTGTAGGTTTATAATATAGCTAATTTTTATTTTTGTTTGTTTAAAAGGGGGTTGAACTCAGTGGCCCTTGTAGTCTCTTCCAGCTCTATAATTCTATAAGGAATACTCTACTCTAGTTCTTCTCAGACTTTTGTGATGCCCCTGTTGTTCTGATCTTGCTGCATTTCCCTGCATTTACTTTAGACTGTTTTATATTTCATAGTGCATTGCCCATTCTCTAAAGGCCACTAATGTTTTTTCTCCTCATCAACCAGAAGATGTCTCTGAAAAGTCTTGTATTAATAAAACAGACCAAGTGCAACATAGTCAGGGGTTGGACACCACTGTCAAGGTAGTATTGTAAAAACTGCTGTATTTAGAAAAATAAATCTGATGTTAGCTGTATCCTGCTGCTATGTTAGAGTTGTCTAGATTTTAGGGATTTTTTAAAAAACATAACAAAAAAGTAATAATAGAGAACTCCAACTATATGGCCTGATTTGGATGGTGGGTACTGCCAGAATTGTAGCCAAGTGGGGACTACTGAGAAACAGAAGGAAAATATCAGTGCTGTTGTGGGGGAGGCTTTATGAAGTACAGAAATGGTCAAAAGAAACCCCAAACCACTGGACTGAACATTCTCAAAATTTAGTATGCATCATCCCAAGGAGGGGAAATGAAATATCGGGGAGAAGAACAGAATTTCCTGGTTGGGGGAATATCTCACTGTAACTTGAAGAGGAGCCTTTCATCAGGCCCAAACACACTGGCGCGCATAAGGATTTTGGCTCATTTGAGTAGCATTGCATTTCAAGTGCTGAGAAGTGGTCACCCTTTATTTAACCCTGCAGTTTGATGTGTGACCATGGGCTATTGTAAAGCTGTATCATTGAATACCGAAGTCAGGACTGTCCATGCTGTAGTATTTCTGATTTCTGTGTATGATTGTGAAAGCTGGGCAGTGAAGAAAGGTGACAGGAAAGCTGTCAGAATGTGATGCTGAAGGGTAATTCTGTGTATACCATGGACTCCCAAAAAGACAAATAAATGGGTCCTAGAGTAAATCAAGCCTGCACTCTCCCTAGAAGCCAAAATGACTAAACTGAGGCTATTGTACTTTGGGCTTGTTATAAGACAGTATGACTCATTGGTAAAGATTACAATGGTTGGTAAGGTGGAAGGCATTAGGAAAAGAGAAAGATGGCATTACATGTGGAAAAAGTCAATTAAGGAAGCCAAAGCATAGTTTGCAAGACCTGAGCAGGGCTGTTAATAACATGGTATTCTGAAGGTTTCTAGGGTCACCATGATATTGAAGCCAACTTGACAGCCATTAACAACGACAGCAACAACATGAACAAATTAATGTCTCTTGGGTTTATTCACTGATCTGTAAAATGAAAAGTACTGATGAAATACCTGTCTGAATTAAATAACAAACTGAAGCTTTCAGGAAATTTAAAAAATAAGGTATAAGACTAATAATTCTGGATCTCAGGAAGCACTAGATTGTTCAGGAAGAGAGCAGAGTAGTGTCCCGACACTTTCCACAACATATTTTCTTTAAGTAATATTCCCAAATACATGATAAGAGATTTAGTTCAGACTGGGAGTGGGAATCTTGGGCCCTCTGGACATTGTTGGACTGGAATTTCCAGGAGTTGTAGCTAGTATAGCAATGGTGAGGAATGCTGGGATTTTGTGGTGTGTATGTGTGTGTGTATTCCTTCAAGTTGCCTGTTGACTTATAGTGAGCCCATGAATTTCATGGTGTTTTTGTAGGCAAGGAATACTCAGAGGTGGTTTTGCCAGTTCCTTCCTCTGAAATAAAACCTACAGCAGCTGGTATTCATTGGTGGTCTCCTGTCCAAGTGCTAACCAGAGCTGACCCTGCTTATCTTCCAAAATCAGATAGGGATCTGGTGCCTTTAGGTTGTTTAGGCCATCTTTTGCAGAGCCATATCATTTCCATCCATTTCTATCATTTTTAGACCAGTGGTTCTCTAGCGTCCACCCTCAAAGTGTTTTAGACTTAAGCTTGTAGGATTCCCTGACCATCAGTCATGCTGGCTGGAACTTCTGGGAGGTGAAGTCTAAAATAACCTAGATGAAGAAAACTTGAGAAGCACTAATTTATAGCGTGTTTAAGAAATATCTTCCAGTGAATGGAATAATATGTAAAAACTATAAATTTAGTACTCACCTCAAATAGCAAGTTTTATTGAGGAATAATATATAGTAACCTGCATTAATAAAAGTATGGAGGCTGGGGTTCAAAATTTATCCCCTCTTATTCAGGAACCGCTTGCTTGCTTGCTTATTTATTTATTTATTTATTTGCTACAACATGTCTCAATTTTTAGCATGTGTCACAAATCTGATTTCCAAGTTGCTATTGTCCTTAGAATGTTAAAGCTTGTATTTAACAGCAGGAGGGAGATCTACTATTTTATCTATTCAGATGAGTTAAAATAGCTAGTATGATCCAAGACAGAACAGAAATCTGGCGTATCAGCAACTGGTATGTCTAACAAAGAGGGAGTAATGCACCTATAAATTAGATGTAACGCATAGACTAACCATTTAATCCTATGTCCAGTTAAACATGCTTAAATCCATTATTTTTTTAATGGGCCCACAGTTAGAACCCTATGCATGCTTATTTAAGAGTCAGTTCCAGTGAGTTTCAGTAGGATTAATTTTTAAAATAAATATGGGAAAAATATGGAAAAATAAAAATTGAAATTGGAAAAAAGCCATGTCTTCATAAAATCACTCAGTCAAGTGTTGTCAGTTTTGGCCTGTATGTGGTTATAGGTTATTGTTGTAGGTATTGTTTTGTGAATGCAGTTGTCTACGGAGATAGAGCAGCTGAACTGTGTCACTTTATTACAGCTGAGTGAACAAGGTCTAACCTGAACTGAGCAAGTGACATTCTCATTGTTCTCTCTGTATTTCAGGATGATCCAGCGACACCAGCTAGTGCAGTCTGTGCTTCAGGAGTTGCAGGAGGCTACTGAATGTTTTGGGCTAGATGGATTAACCAGTGCAGCCTTGGAGGCTGAAAGAACATTGTCCTCTTTCTCCTTACCTAGTTACAGTGGGAGACAGTTTCAGGAAGAGCTAGAAGTTGACCAGGTAGCTAGACGTCTCTACCCAGAAGATGCTCCTGGCCGTATGTTGCCTTTGATGTGCAAAGGTGAAGGGAATCACCTATTTGAGGCTGCCAGCATGCTTTTGTGGGGGAACACTAGCCTAAGCTTAGAGTTGCAAGTACGCACTACAGTGGAGATGTTACTTCACAAACAGTACTATCTGAAAGGTATGATTGACTCCAAGGTGATGCTCCAGGCTGCTCGCTACTCTCTTTGCACCGAGGAATCTCCTGAAATGACTAGCTTATCCTTGGCTGTGCTAGAGGCTATTTTTGATGCTGACATCAAAGCCACCTGTTTCCCTGGGACCTATGCTAATATGTGGCATGTCTATGCCCTTGCATCTGTGGTGCAGTGCAACATCTATTCCATCTACCCAATGAGTAATCTAAAGATCCGGCCATACTTTAACCGACTGATCCGACCAAGAACTTGTAGCTTGCAAGTCTCAACGCTTCACATAATGTGGTCAGGGCAACAGCTTTCCAGCCAGGTTTTCAAAGCTCAGTACTTTGTGCCTGTTGTGGGGCTGGAAGAACTAGAAGAACTGGAACCTACCAATCTTCCTCCTGAACCTCAAGTGCAGCCAGTGAAGACCCTGGAGCTGTTAAACAAGGATCCTCAGGTAACTTATTCTGACCTGCGTGAAAGATGCAGCGTTACCAAAAGTACGTTCTATCGGTGGAAACGCCAGTCCCGAGAGCACAGGCAGAAAGCAGCTGCCAGGTTTGCAGCCAAACACTTCTTGCAGTCCTGCTTCCAAGAGGGCAATATTGTCCCTCTTCAGCATTTCCGAAAAATGTTTCCAGAAATCTCTCGCTCCACTTATTATGCTTGGAAGCATGAGATGCAAAGCATGCTAAATGGTGATGCTGCCTTCCCTGCTGAAAGTGTGTTGTCAAATGTTCCTCAAGTGTACAAACCAGAGAAGCTCTGTGCTGGCACAGATGGTGGTATTACAAAGTCTGATGGAGGCCTGGGATCTATAAGCCCTCTCCTGAATCCCAGTCAAAATGGGACTTCCATGCAAGGGGCCAAATCATACCTGGAAAATTCCATTTCCATGAATACTCTTGTACCCTATAGGAGCTTCAAGAGGAGTTTTCCTGGCATTTCCAGGTCTACCTATTATAACTGGAGGAGAAAGGCCATGAAGGAGAACCCCAATTTCAAGCCTTCCCAGCCTCTTTCTGTTAATCAGATACCTCTTATGAACAGGAGGCCGTATCTGCCTCCAAAACCAGGAAATCTGCCTGTCGGGAAGATACTAAATGGACACCACCCAGAGCCCCAAATTCAAGTGCGAATCAAACCATCTCTGTACAGCTGGCAAAAGCAACTTCGTGATTTAGCCAAGAAACATGTCTGCCAATGGAAAATGCCTTTCTGCAAGTTCCGCCTACGCTATCCAGGTGTCTCTTCTACAGCCTATTGGTTCTGGAGGAAAAGAAGCAACAGCCAGACCAAAAAACATCTGCCATCAAATGGGATTCCCAAAAACTTGGAACAGGCTACCGTTGAGACTGGTGAGGAGGCACAGCTTGAATTCCATTCACTACAGCAAAAGGAAACTGTCTCAGCATCAGTGGATAAGCAAATGGCTCAGCCCCACAATGCCATGATACCAGGTTATCAAATGGAAGAGCGAGTCAATAATGATGACATGTTTGTGATGGATGTGATTGCCACAGCGCAGTTCAAAGCCCAAGCCAAGCTGTTTCTCCAGCAACGCTTTGAGTCGAAGACCTTCCCAACATACAAGGAGTTTAGAGCCCGCTTCCCCCTGACAGCACGTTCTACCTACTACATGTGGAAACGTGCACTGCATGATGGACTGACCCTAGTGGATTCCTAGAGGCCAAAAATTTGCTGTTATCAATAGGATATGTATCCTCTACAAGCATGTCTTTTAAGTCTTTGTTTTGTTGTATTTCTTTCTTTGGTATCCAGACTTGGACTCTAACTCTGCAAAGCCTCAGTGTCTAAATGTGTGAAAAAAGCTGGAAAAGATACCAAGGCTGAGACATTGGTTTTGTACTGGGCCATGTGTAGCTTCCCCACCCCCGTTTTTTTTAGTGAATAGGCCAGTAAACTGTCGGTGGTAGGGCAAAAGGGTGTTGAGGGAACTCATTATGTTACTGTGGGGTTCCATATGTTTCATTGACTTTGGAACATGTTCTGTTTTTCAAATGTAATTGTGGGCCACAGTTCTTAGGGCTATGAACTGGGTTTAGGTCCAGATGTGTACCTTGTTCTCTAGATAGATGGTTGGCCTCACCAGCTCTACTGCACATGATGCTTGTTACAGTGTTCCTATAAGAGTGTATGTATATGAATGAGTGCAAGCAGGAGAAACTCATTAAATCTTCACTAATGAAAGTTATACTGTCCAAGTGTACTAATAAGATGGGTGTATGGGGTTATATTTCAGTTTTGAGATTGTGAACTGACTCTTTTTGGGGGAAGGGATGGGAGAAAGTGACAGAGCTGCTTTACTATGACTTTCAGAAAGTACTGAAAGACCACCTGTGAGATAATATTGACATGATGTAGGACAATGTAGTCCAATGACTAGCCTAGGTAGGGTATTTTCCTCATTATTTGCTTTAGAGCCTGGTTGAGACTAATGGTAATAACAGCTGGGATCAGCTCAACTTGAGAAGGTATCTCCTCTAGCATATTCCTGTCTATGGTTTATGCCAGCCTTTCCCATTTCCTCATCATGCTGTGTTTTGGATTACTGTTCTCATCATACTTAGCAAGCTGGCAATGGATGTTATCCATTGTAATCTAGATGGTGGAAGGCTTGTACAGAGGAATATGGACATCTTTGATGTAAAATTCATACATTTTACTGTGGGAAACATCCATGTAATGTTAATGTGGCATTTGCAATACCCAGGTAAGTATTACACATTCCAGAAATGAGTGGTTCCCCCCAACTGTTTTTTTACCCTTTTAAACTCCTTCTGTGTTGCACACCCTCTCATGGCAACTTGAGGCACACACTAAGCTCGTGTCAGTAGTCCCTTGGAATTGTTCACACCTAAACATATGTCGTTGGCAGCAGTACACATATTTTACTGCCATGCAGGTGGAATGTTTGCGGGGTTTCTGCTTCAGATAGTTGTGTATACGCATGCAAATATACCCCCCCCCCCGGTATAGCCCTTAATATGCCAGTTTGGTGATTGCTTGGGGAGGTCAGGGAAAACTGACTGAAAATCTGAAAAACTCTTTAGATATTCATGAGCCATATAAGGTTCCCCTCTAGAAACTCACAATTAATAAGTGCCTGTCCACAAAAGAAGGCTTAATTGGGTTGAGTTTCTTTCAGAGTGAGTTACTATCTGTAAGACAGCTAGTTATTTTTAAAAAACTTAGTAGCAACAGATAGGATTTTCATGCAGAATTTGCTCTGACCCACCAGGTGGCACTCTTGTAATGTGGAATTCAGAGATGATTGTCATTGACTTTTAACTATTTGTATTCAAGATCCATAATTCTTCTCTTGCCTGCTTCCCCATCTCAGGTTATATTTTATAAGAGAATGATGTTTTGTGTCTTCTGGGCATTTCCAGGTGGCTGCAGCTGTTTTGACTGGAAATACTCTTAAGCATACTTTATCCCGTACAATCCACTAGTCTTTGTTACTTCATATCATCAATAGAGAGTGTGCAGCAGAAGTCCAGAGTGTTACAGTCCATGTGGATGGGTTCTCATAGTAAGCCCAGCAGTTGGCCTAGTGGAAATGAGACCTATGTGTCTCTCTGAGATATTATCTATGTACATTGTTAGGTGCAAGAGTTGATAGCTAAGAAGTATGGCAAGAGAATGTTGGCCATCAAAAGACCCCACAGGGGAAATGAAAGATAACTTGTCAGCTTATGTTGGACTGGAAGCAATAGAATATGAGCCTTTGCAATCTCTTCTACTATGTTTACTTAGCCCAGTATTTTGAACCAAGAAAAAATGCATGCATCTGGAGCAAAGTTTCCCATATTTCATGGCTTTAGTTGCAGGTTAAGTCTGCCTAATGCTAAAGACCACTTCTATAGGCTCCTGAAACATGGCTTACCTGTTAGCTGGACATCAGAAAGATGTCCACAACTTGAAGTCCAGTCCACTAACCACTGGAAGTGTGTCACAGCTTCCCAGTAGCTTCTGAGATTTCACTCAGCATTAGCCAGCCACTTTCAAGAATATCTTGGAATTCAGCAATCCTAATTGCCTTTTACTCTGAGCACAAAACGGAGAGCATGGATTTTTGTGCCAGTCTTCCATAGTTTTGCAGTGGATTCATGCAACCTTGGAATATGTAGCAGCCCTCTTTAAATGATAATAAGGATAAGATATTGATTGGCAGCCTCTTGATAGCTGCCAAGTTATGTGTATTCCCAAGGTACAACTATTCCCAAGTCTCAAGTTCTATCTGCTGCATCCTAAGTTTAGAAAATATAATAATGTGGATTTGAAAAAAACAACAGTGCTTGTTTTATAGACTACTCTCTCTGCCACTAATAGGTTTGGTTCCTTAGCCCAGGTAGGATCAACTGAAGAGATACAAGTGAAGAGAAAGATGGCACTCTCTTCCTTTCCATGTACAAAAGTCAACTGGATTTTAACAACTGAATCTTCAACTCTGGTAAGAGGCAATTTCCTCCACTGCACATTCAGGTAGCAGGCCAGTCTACGAGGCATAAGGCAGACTGCTTGGTACACAGCTCTGAGCTCCAATATTTTGCTCCTGCCTCCCAGCATCTGGTTCCAGAGATGACCACTGCACTGCCTAATGATAGCCTTGAGCCTGGGCCATAAACAAACTCGTCTTACCCTTCACATCCTCTGTACATACATTGCTCACTAAACCTTAACTGGTTGCTTTATTGAAGTGGCTCTTTTCTGG
Source organism: Cyclura pinguis (assembly GCA_030412105.1). NCBI lineage: Eukaryota > Metazoa > Chordata > Lepidosauria > Squamata > Iguanidae > Cyclura > Cyclura pinguis. Next base: position 346,817,394 of record CM059599.1, read on the forward strand.
GGAGGGAAGATGTAATTAACCAGAAAAGTCTGAGAGCAGTTCCTTGCCCTGTAGTAATTTTTGAATGTGTTGACATTTTAATTTGAATATTATGGGTCAGGCAAGTTAGGATTGGGTATGGTTTCTGTTAGGAAATCTGGAATGGGGCAGTTCCTAATTTTGTGTATCTTTGTGTCTAGTCTAACTTTGTCTGGCTTCCTAATGTCTCCAATTATTGTTTCTTTTTACTTGATTACATTCCCAGTTTGTACTGCCTGTGGCATTGTAGTGCTGCTGGAAGGACACTGGACTATTTCAGGCATGGAAAGAAAGAATAGAAAGGGGTTTGTGCAAAATAACAGATGATTTGTATTTGTTTATTTACATAATGTTCAACTCAGTACGGTGATTATGGTAACCAGGATATCTATGATATCTACATTACTGGAGTATGTAAAAGCTGGAAGAACACAAGAATGCCACAGCCTGAGGGCAAGTCTTTTATCACTCCAAGACACCTGAAGTGACTGAAACTACCATTCTGAAGTCACTTCCTCAGGAGTGCCAAAAGTTCAAAACGTATCATTTTTAGAATTAGCTTCAAGAAAACACAATATGATAATATAACCTATTGTGGGAACAATTAAAAATGCACAGCTTGTTTGTTCCCAAAATTATTCCTATGACAACGAAGTATAGAAACTTAAAATCTTGAAAGTACACCTTTTTCTTGAGAGTTTTATAGTATCCCATACCTAAATGACAGTAATGGTCCAGTGGTCAGACTAACAGGATTACTGGCTGTTCTTGGTAAAAGTTCAAAGTAATAAAAAATTGCTTGTGAACATGCTGGGGACGGAGTTTAATACATGTTAGGCAGCTGTGGATGCCTGATCGTTTATTATTATATCCAAACAAGCTTGTTTCTCCCCAAAGAAGCCAGAGAAAGAGTCCAGGATTTGTCTTTGACTTGTTGGGGAGAGAAACAAGTCAGCTTCTGCCAGGTTTGAACATCATGGAAAGACCATAAAATCAAAGTTCGTGGTTTGTTCAATTCATAGGTGGGCAACTATTGCAGAGAGGGGTGCTGCATTAGCCTCCTAGGAGGCCTTGGAGATCTGTAGCCCCTCACCAAAAAGTTCCGTTTTGCCCCCTCCTGCCACCTGGGGAGTGTGAGGGGCATTCCTGCTGTGTTCCTGCCCCCTGGCTATTTTAGGCCCAGGAGAGTTTTGGGGGTTTTTTTTGCAACAGGAAGGGGAATGGGTCAGTTCCACTTCACTTACTGTTTTAAAATAGGGCTCTCCTGAGTCTAAAAAGGCCCAAGGACCTTCCAGTGTGGGGTGGGAGTGCCTTCACATCTCCTAGAGGTGCATTTGGGTTAACAAGATAATTAAAAACTTCCCTGGGGCCCACAGAATAGCTCTGGGCACTTTCATGCAATCTTTGGGCCATACTTTGCCTAGTCTTGCTTTAGCCAGTCCCAGTAGGAGACAGCATGCTATCTTTGTCCTCAATAAGCTTGAATTTGGAAGAATGTGTGGCTGTACCTTTGCTTATTTGTCTTGCTTTACAGCAGTACTTTGGCTATTTTTTTTTATTTTTTTTTGTCTACCAACCTGGCACTGGCAGATATGCCTCTTTCCCTCTTCAGTACTGCAGTACTTATTTGCATTTCTTTTTCATCCCTCTAGCCCAACAGCATAGGTTGTCTTCAGAGTTCGTTTAACTATCTAGTTCAGCTGAGACAAGTTTGGTGTAGCTTGCATCCTTCTAATTTTTTTTCTTTTCTGTGTAGAGAGAAGAGCAGAAACACAACAGAAAAGTGGGAGCAGAGGGTTGATGGTCAATGCATGGCTTGGGGTTGCAGTACAATATGGTTGGAGTGAAAGGCTATGTAGTAATACTCAGTAAATTGGCAGAGATCTGGGACTGAATGGAAAGGAGCGAGCCAGGAGGCTGGGAGGAAGGTTGCTTTCTCTCAGAGGCTGCAGGCATCAAGGGAATAATTGGAGTAATTAGCTCCCAGTGACTTCTCACAGGTGAAATCCTTTGGGGTAGCAAGCTGGTAATTACTTTAGAATGATTATCCATGTCTGTAAACTCTGTGCTGGAGGCTCTTTTAAGTTCATCTGCTTGCTATAGCAGCAGAATAGCTGCTATAATACTCACCTCTGGACACCCAAGTGAATGGAGATGTTATTCCTGCGTTTTATTTCAGTTGGACCAAAGGAGGGAAAGAAAGGGTGGGTAATTTTATAACTTCCTTACCAGTCCTATCAATATGAACCCAAACCCTTCTCAAAAGGTTACTTGTTGAAGACATGCATGCATGCAAATTTAAAGTTGAAGGGGTAGTTCATGAATCAATTTTCCTAGGGGAAAATATACCTTTTCTGGTTAGTTTGCATGGGTTTGTTTGCATGGTTTTGTGTGTTTTTTAGGAAGCAGATGTTCTAATACATGTTTTAAAGCCATTCATATCTTAAATAAACTCTGAACAGTTTTCAGGTGACCTCACACTTTATACAGCAGCTGTGTTTGTTTATGACAGTGTAATATTTGCTACAGTAGTGTGTTAATGCATAAAATGTAAATACAGATTTTTATGTCCTCAAACATGTATGTGTTTCAGGGACCTCTATATGCTATAGAGAAAGAGAAATATGGCCTAAATGCTCTAAAGGCATCTGATCCTGGAAGCTAAACAAGGTCATCCCTCATTAGTACTTTGATGAAAGACTGTCATGGAATACCAGGTGCTGTAGGCTTTATTTTAGAGGAAGGAACCGGCAAAACAACCTCTGAATATTCCTTCCCTAAGAAAACCTTATGAAATTCATGGGATTGCCATAAGTTGACAGGCATCTTGAAGGCATATACACACATAGGGAAAACAAGAACACAATGGTACAAAGTATGGAGCCGTTAATTCATAGTGAAATGATTGTTGGATTGCTTCAGCACTTGTTCAGGGATGAATACAGCCTGCTATTTCCACCACACATCTGCACCTGACATGTACCAAAATGCTCCTTTCCACCTGATAACTTAGTCAAGTGCATTCTTTTATCCTGAAACAAGAGAGAGACTGATCAGTGTGGAGTAGTTTGGCCTTTTCTGTAGATTTCAACTTGATTGCTTACTGTAGCGTCATACAGTCTGTTTTAAAATGTATTATGATTGAAAAGCCAGCCATGGCCTAAACCAGGAGTGAGCAAATTGTAGCTCTCTGGATGCTGTTGGACTGCCACTCCAATCAGTCCTAACTAGCACTTGTGGTCCAAGCAGATGGTAGAGAAATTTGTCACCCATATCTTAGCATACCAGGATTATTGTGGCAAAAGGTCCTCAGAGCTTTATTGGGCTCAGGCACTTGCACTGCACACTAGAAATCCAGAGATGTAATTGCATGTATGCCATCTAGTCCCAATATCCTCTTGTGAGTGGTCTCATATTCAGAAGAAGTTAGATGAAATCCCATGGGGAATAATTATCTGAAGTCTTGGCTGGCAGCTAGTGTGTATGTGTAGTTTAATAAAAATATTCTGCATCAGTTCACAGCAGGTGTTGCATGGCTATCAGATTTATTGTGTAGTTTTCTCACACATGCACATAGAATTGCTTCTCACTCTTGTCAGTCATTTTCACCTACTCCTTGGCATTACTTATTTGACTGATAATAGTCTGCTGCCTTTTTATCATGAAACTGAAGGTGCATATCTAGGGTTTTCAGGCCATATCACATCATGGTATTAACCATACCTGGATCTAGTTAGCTTCACAAGATAGCTTTGTCCTGTGTTTTAAAACCATGTGCACAGTAACTGTGTTCCTTTACAGTAATGAACCCATAACAGTGCAGTCTCACATATCTACTCAGAAGTAAGCTCCATTTAATTAAATGGGACTTATTCCCTAGTCAGTCTATGTAAGATTTCAGCCTCTTAGTAATGTTGTGTTTAAAAGATCTTCTTTCTGTTTGGATTGTGTCCTTTTGTTTACAGTTGATAAAAAATGCTTGAATAGATACATCTTAACAATGTCTTGTAGCCATGTGTGCCCTTGTTTACAACAGTCTCCTGAGATAGGATAACATGTTTCCATTTTTTACAAAAGGGGAATGGAGACTGCTTATGGCCACATTGTAAAACCAATGTGAAATCTGAAAATCCAAGATTGGATTTCCAGTAGGCTTCTATCTGTCTGAGACTAGTTAAATGAAATATGTTGTCTGGTTCTTCCTCGTACTTTGTCCATATATATTTATTCTGGCTTGCTTTCAGCATGGGAGGCGGTGGTGAGGTCTAGTTAGGAAAGTAGGCGTTTTGTTTTGTTTTGTTTTTTTTGCAGGGCTGGAGAACTGCACAGTAAAGGGTATTACGCTTTTGGATGATATTTGGCAAAAGCTGCAATATCCATCCTATTCCATCACTTCAGTTCTTGGGGATTATCCCAGTTTAAGGTGGCCACTTGCCTACTCACATTAACATGTGCATATGCTAATTTAGCTACATGGATACACATTTAGAAATAATTATTGTAATTTAAACAGGATATGTTACTATGTCAACATAGTGGGGAAGACTGTGACCACATTACCTGCTGTATTTATAATTCAGGTGCAAAGTATTCATCAGGGACAATTCCAAAGTCCTGCATTCCCTTCTTACTGTTCTTCTTTAAATTGGACTTGGACTTCAGAGCCTTTCAAACAGAGGGTGCTTATGACTACAGAAATGCCCAGAGATGCCAACTGCAGCAGCCTCCCTACCAGGGACAGTGACAAGTTGAAAGTGAAATGTATGGGCGCTGTACTGATTCACACTAAAGTATTCTTTTGAATTCAGCCCTTGTACACACTTGCTTTCTGTTACAGCATAATAGGCTGGAGTTTGACAAAAGAAAGACCTTGTTCAACCTTGATAAAAATTTTTGGTTTGGCTTTCTGGAAAATCATGCCCTCCATATTTGTTGACCTGGATTAAAGACCATAATAATAAACTATACTTACTAGCACAGTACTTGGAAAAGTTTGTGTTTTGGTCATGTTGGCTGCTGGATGGAAGGGTCTGGGAGTTGTAACCCTGAAAAAAGAACTTTTTCAGACCTTGTCTTGTCACCTTCTATGCCCTTAAGAAGGACAGCTTCTTCTGAGAAACAGGCAAATGACCAGACGTTTCTTGGTTCAAAGGCTAGAGGCCAGATTTATTGAGTACAAAAGTATAAAAGTATAAAAAATATAAAAATCTGCTGCAGCAGGGTGCCAGAGGTTCGGGACAAAGGCCGGAGGCGGGGCAAGGCCTTTTTACTCGGGTAAACAGTATACACACCCACTGCGGCATTTTTCCACCAACCACAGACCACCCGCCCCATATTAGGTAATGTCCAGAGGGAGGCGCTTCAGGTGAGGTAGAGTCATGACTCAGCAGACGGGAGGGGCTAGGACTCCTGTGTACGTGACTACCTTCTGGCTTGTAATGGAGATTGTCTTTCTATTACTCACAGTCTGGTACTACAGTCAGCCCTCCACATTTGCAGGTTTCGCTTTTGTAGATTTGATTATTCATGGATTATTTGCTATCAGTTCTGCTGCCTTCCTACGTCATTTTTAATAGGGACTGCAAGCCTTGCAAGACTGAGAAATTGCAAATGAGGTTTGTAAGTCCCTATTAAAAATGGTGTGGGGCAGCAGTGGAGGTGGCAGTAAGCCTCACCAGCCACCCACTTCAGCCTTGTGAAGGAACCCTGATGCCCCACAGGAATCCACGGTGGGTTGAATATGGTGATCATACTTTTTTGTATGTTAAGTATGGTTTGGGAGGGCATAGAGTTACTCATGGTTTTTCCACTTTCACGGGAGTCCTGTATCCCTAACCCTAGCAGATGTGGAGGGATGACTGTACTTGAACTTACTTTGATTGCTTTGGTGGGAAAAGTGTGGCCTGTGGATTGCATACAGCCCTTGAAGTCCTCCAACCCCCCCGATCCAATTAAAAAAAATGGACAATTTTTCACCTCAACTCACCTAAAACAGATCAAAACTGCTCCAAAACACAGCATTTGTATCCCCTACCCTCATATACCTGAAACCCTTAACAAAGCAAATAAGTATTGGCAAAAACCAGCAGAAATAAAAAGCGGAAATAAGGTAACATCACTTTGGGTTGCATCAGGCACCCTGGGCAGGGGGAAGGGGTGAAAATTGGCCCTTTCTTCCTCCATAGTTACGCATCTGGAGCTTAACCTAAAGCAATAGGTTAGGGTTAACCTGAAAGATTTCTTCCGAACTGGAATTGGGGGGGGGGGTACAAAACAGATTATACAAGTTGCCAAGTCATTGTTAAGGGTCAAGAATTCCCCTTTCTGATTAACTGAAATATGGTTCTGCTCTTAACTAAGCAATTTGAGCTTTACAGGTAGAATTAAAGCTTAATTTATACTGTTATCCTAAGAGCATGCATGTTACCAGGGGCTCAAACAGAGATGCTACTTAGCACAATTAGTTGTACGTGTGCATCTAAGCAAAAACTGAAGACATTTACAAGTATTTGTGTGATTGCTCTAGATCACCTCTCTTGGCCTGGCCATACTGCCTTTCATGTTTCCTGGAAGAGACTTTGCATCCTGTGCACAGTTACTTGTTTTCCCAAATTTATATCTCTAGAAGGTGTTAACAGAAATTAAATTTGCTAGTTTATGATCAGAAATCAGCTGCTTCATAGTCCAATACTGAGGACCTCATTCACTTCCAGTAATAGGAAGAAAAAAGATGAATATTTATGGCTTTAACTCTGGAACATTGAAAGTTGAAATGTTAACAAAATGTGACCAGTGCTGGTCTGGATACTCTTTAATTGTAAAAAATTTAAAATGTTTTTACAAATGTAATATAAAGGATCCAAACACTGACCTACTTTTACTCACTTTACTATTGGCAAGCCATTTTGGTTGAAAGAGATAGAGAGAGAGTATATAAATCTTTTAGATTTTAGGTGCTGACAGGTTTGTAAATGTAACAAAGGCTGCAGTTCTAAGCATTCTTGTTTTCAAAAGCAAGCCTCTCTGGAATAACAATTTTCAGTAAATCTGGATTGGCTTGCACTGACAGACCCTACTTAAAAGTAATGAATGTAATAGAAGATAATGCTCCATTAGTTTTCCAAAGCACACAACAGAACAGCAAACATTACTTTCAGACTAAAATGTAAGTAAAGCATCAGATTGGAGAAGGCAAATGCTGAGAAGCATCATTCCATACTTCCGTTTTAGAATTAAAGGCTGCAGTTCCAGCTGACCATGCTGGCCTTTTTCATGCCTCTGCTTCCCATATTTTATGTGCCACTGTCTCTTCCTCTTCTGGGGCCTCTGTTCCTTTGGCCTGTCTTCCTCCTTCCTGTGCTCTGCAGCTTCCTGAGCCATCTTTGCTTAAATATTCCTTCTCTGAATGACCTTTCCTCTTCTGATCTTCTCCATATTGAGCAGTGTTTTTCAACCTTTGGCTCTCCAGCTGTCTCCTCTCAGAAGTCCTAGCCAGCAAGGATTTGGGGAGTTGAACTGCAAAACATCTAGAGAGACAAAGATCTAGAACTATTGCTCTAGATTTCCTTCAGCATTCACAATCACTTACATTGCCTGCTCCATTCCTGCAACAACTAGTAGCCTCCCTGCCCCTTGGTGCTGTTAATTTTTCTGTGACAGCGGCTGCTTGACCTATTATTGCTATTATAAAGTGCATGTACTAGACCTATTTATTTAGACTAGAAACTGGTAGTGACAAAGTCTTACTCTGGTATTTTTTCCATGCAAGGTATGGACTCATTAACATGATAAGTCCTACATGACAGTTTAGAAGTTCTACAATGTTGTTGAATTGTTGGGAGCAACCCCTTCCTTGGTTTAAGCAGGACAAAGCCCTTCTCAATTTAAGCAGTCCATCTTCTGCTCTCTGCAACTTTGGCATTTTCTATCCGAGTGACATTAAATCTGCAGGCATTCCAACCTCTCCCCCGTCTCCATATGTTGCACTGAACACATTTTGGAGAGGGTGAAAGGTACCAGTTTTGGAGGAAATTAAAAAAGCCCACTTCTCTTAGTTTAGAATGTACTAAAAGCTTATCTGGAGGGCAATACCCTGAGTTCTTTCATTTGTAGATATCTCCTGGACCTAGAATTTTTTGGTGTCTTGTGCCAAACTATACATTTCACCAGGGGCTATAAAATTGTAAAGTGGAGAATAGCTGCATCTACCATTGAATGCAATCAGAAGTTTATAAGATATGTACCATCTCTAATAACTTCTAATGTAGAGCCCTATTCACCTGAAATCTAGCAGATCTAATTCCCTGGAAAGGTAATAGAATGTATGCAAGTAGAGAAAGACAGTTTAAATTAGAAAAAGGTTGATTTGGCTCTCTTGATGACATCATAAATCATCAGTCAAAACACTTAACACCTAGACCTGTTTCTTGTTAAAGCATAATTCAAATGCTTTCATCTTTTGAAAAAACAGATTTTTTGTCGGGGTATAATAATGACTACGTGCACATTTGGCTCCCCCACAGAATTCTTTAGCCCATTATAACACAGATCTTTGACCAATAGCTTCCCTATTTCAAATGTGGCCATACATATTGTCTTAACTTTATGTGTTAAATCTAAAGGAACAACTAGGATCCCACGAGGAGTCAGTTATAACATTGTTCTGTTTGATTGCCTGGATTCACACTTGGAGGGACATCTGCCCACTGCACTGGGTGAATCATGGATATCAGCTGCAGCCACGTGGATATGAGTTGCCTGCAGTAAGAATTTGCCTAGTTATTTTAGATAACTGGCTGCTACATGTAGTGTTGGGCAATTTGTGCTAAAGTAGCTGGAAAAACAGTAACAAGTACAGGGTAAAAAAAAATGTTTCTTATGCTCTCCTTCCTTAGGCTTTCAAAAAAATTTTAGTTCACCTTCTCTGAGGAGAATACAGTACCCTGTTTTATGACATAACTATATGGTTAAACTGCAAAATCCCTCTAGACAGGAACAGTGAGACTGTTGCCAAGCTTGGCTACTGAGTTTCTCATGATCTTATCCAGGACTGACAGATGCCTGTAGCTTGCTTGGGGGCTCCAGTCAAAAATATTTTCACCCATATTGTGTCTATTATAGTGAGGTCCTGCTCCTTCATTTGGGATTTTGGATGCTTACATAATACACAGAAATAATAACAGGTGCAGAGTTATTCCCTCTCAGTTTTCCTAGATTTCCTTATTAGCTCAAAATCTCAGACCTCAATCTTATCATGGCTGTGCAGTATTAATGTTGCTTCCTATATTACCACTGGCTGGAATGGAAGTGTGTATGTTCTTTGTCCCTCATCTCATCATGTAACTTCATTAGACAAGGTCTTTTGGGGGAGCTTTGTTGACAATAACAACATTTATCTGAGTCCAGCACAAACTTATGTTTCCTCCTATCTCTGTGCAAGCCTTGTTTGTTTTGAAAACTCGAGTGTTGATTTTGCAGGTCAGTTTATTTAAACTCATTACCTTGCTGGATCCTAATTTGTATGCATATCTAGGCATGGCAATATGATGTAATTTCTCCAGTCACAAAAAAAGGCTCAAATGAAATGGAGAGCTCAAATGAAATGGAGAGCTGGGCCAAAGCTAACAAAATGAATTTCAACAAAGAGAAATGTAAGGTCCTGCACTTAGGCAGAAAAAATGAAATGCACAAATATAGGATGGGGGAACACATGGCTGGATAACATATGTGTGAAAGAGATCTAGGAGTCTTGGTAGATCACAAACTGAACATGAGTCAGCAGTGTGATGCAGCAGCCAAGAAAGCCAACACGATTCTTGATTGCATCAATAGGAGTATGGTGTCTAGATCAAGGAAGGTAATAGTACTACTCTATTCTGCATTGGTTAGACCTCATTTGGAATATTGTATTCACTTCTGGGCACCTGAATTCAAGAAGGATATTGACAAGCTGGAGCATGTCCAGAGGAGGGTGACCAAAATGGTGAAGGGTCTGGAAGCCATACCCTATGAGGAACAGCTTAGGGAGCTGGGTATGTTTAGTCTGCAGAAGAGAAGGTTAAGAAGGGACATGATAGCTGTGTTTAAATATTTGAAGGGATGTCATGTTGAGGAGTGAGCAAGCTTGTGATTTCTGCTGCTCCAGAGATTAGGACAAGGAGCAATGGATTCAAGCTGCAGGAAAGGAGATTCCACTTGAACCTCAGGAAGAACTTCCTGATGGTCAGAGCTGTCCAGCAGTGGAATATGCTTCCTTGGAGTGCGGTGGAGTCTCCTCCTTTGGAGGTTTCTAAGCAGAGGCTGGATGGCCATCAGTTGGGAATGCTCTGATATGTGTTCCTGCATAACAGGGGGTTGGATTCGATGGCGCCTGTGGTCTTTTCCAACTCTATGATTCTATGAAAACACTGTGGTGGAAGCTATACTCAAGGAAGTGTGGGCCAGAGATCACTTCTCCAACTGAAAATAGGGTCACACTGATGAACCAAACCCATACTTTAGCTTCCACCTCCAGCAAGCACTGCTGCTCAATTCCACTGCCCAACTGACTTCCTTCAAAGTGTGTCAGTAAAGGTATAGAGCTAAAACGAAATACAGGTTTGATAGTGTTAACATATACCAACAGGACATGTGCCAGTTAGTCCTATGAAAAGTTAGACCATCTTTACTAGTCCAGTCCAATCAATCTGTATTGGGAGGAGGAATTCTCATGTTTAGTGGGCTTAGTTTCTGATAAGCCAGATATTATGATGTTCACTGTCTGTGTTCTACCTCTTTCTACCTGTAAATGGTTTCCCTTCTCAAAAAGGAAGTTCAGTTATATATTAGCAAGGCTAATGAGATCTATGCTAAATATTGGGCACGCTCACTTGTAAATCCCACGATCAAAATGTTCCCTTCTGTTCTCAGACAGTTTGTGGTCATTTGCCATCTGGTTTTGAGTCTTTCACAGTATCAAATATTGTAGCTCATCTCTCGTCTTTACTGCATTGGAAGCAGGGACAGTGAATATGCTCATGTACAGAATTTTCTGCACTGTGTGTGTTGAGTGTGAGAGAGAGAGGGAGAGAAGTGCTACATGGCCTGAGTTTCCTTGCTTTTGGGGTATAAAGCCATACAACATTAACTCTCACTTTTACCAGACTTTTTTCCTTCCACTTTAGGAAAGCAAATATTGGAGTGTACCTCTTATGTTTACAAGTGGTGGAAGTAAAGGTACTATGATTTTCCACAAACATGCCCTCGATCTGACTTAGCATGAGGGGTAAGATAGCATGCAAACTTCCTTGCTTTGACAGTATAGCTCCAACCACAGATTTTAACTTTAAACAACAGATTTTTTTCTAGTTGTAAAATATGCCTTATTTTTGAAAGAAGAAGACATAAGAGAAAAATAATAACTATACAGTAGCTACTGCCATAAGAGCAAACAAAGCAAACAGTCAAGAGGAATAAAAGAACTAATATTCACTGAGCAAAGGAGACCAAGTTCTCCCAACCATTTCCAGCTTGATTCCTCCAGAAAACCACATCCATTCACAAAAGAGAGGGAGTTGCTATTGCCATTTAAGCCTATCTCTTAAAGAGACAGGTTCTTTATACTACAAGATGTTACTCATAAGTGAGCCTCACCTCTGGTTGTTGGTGTCCTGTACATAGTTTTTTGCTGGGAAGCAAAGTTGAGGATCAGAAATGTTCCTCCAGAAGCTGGTCCTCCTGGGAAGGGGTTAGAAAACCACTAATTTCACTCCACAATTTCCACTGTACATTGTCTATGTGTACAGAAGGCAGAAGTAGGGACATTAAGCTTTCAGAAGAAGACAGGATAGAGAAATAAAACTGCAGCCATCAGTGAATAATAGTAAATAAAAGGGTGGCCAGAGAGAGAGAATAAAAAAAGGTACAACATCCAACATTCATTTCAAGGTAACATGAAAACCTATAATCAACCATAAGTATATGGTGGCTAGAGGTGCTGTATAAATATAAATATTCATTATATACATAAAAACAGAGATAGTTAACTCATCCTGAATGTTTTTTTTACAGGAACTGAAGATTCTCTGTCTTATGTTTGTCAATCTGTATCTAAGCAGAGCTTATTATTTTGAGCTCCAAATATTGTAAACAACAGTATTGTTTAGTAGGTAGATCAATATCAGCATTCCCCTTAAACATCTCTTGAGCTTTAGACTTTTGGGAAATGTGTATGTCCAGAGAAAAACATGAAGTTTTATAAATCTTGTGAAAATATTTGTTAGGTAAACAATTAGTGCATGCAATTACACATTCAGTGTAGAAGTTCATCATATCCCATAGACAATTCTGTCTAGATATCTTTTCTCAGAGTGAGCATGAGTAGTAGTTGGGCATTAGACTATAACCCTGGAAGCAAGGGTTTGATTTCCACTTGAGCCATGGAAGCCCACTGAGTGACCTTGAGTGCATCACACACTCTCAGCCCCAGACAACTCCATGATAGGTTTACCTTAGGGTTGCCGTAAGTTAGAAACAACTTAGAGGGCAAGCAACAACCTTCTCTTTCATGGATATTATTACCTAGCCTAGGTACGTACAGTCAGCCCTTGACATTTGTGGGCTTAACTTCCACAGATTTGATTATTTACAGATGATGTATTTCTTGCCACCTCTGCTGCTGCACTACACCATTTTTAATACACCCACAGCTGCACTTCTCTGTCCTCCTGTGCCACCGCCTCTTCTCCCTCCTGCACACAAGTGGCAGCTCTGGGCAGAGGCATCTCCAGGAAGGTGGCATCAGAGGGCCAGGACTCCACTGTTGTAGCATCCTCCTCATCCTGCCACCATCCACTGGGGCTGCTGCCATTCCTCAGAAGGGGAACTGAATACATTCTCCAGAGCTGTTGCCTTACCTTTGCATGCCCCAGCCAGTGGCATCCACACCATGGCTTGGGCAAACCAGACATCCATGGCTTGTAGCAGCAGAAGGAAAAAGAGGAGGAGTGAGCCCCATGCATGACTGCTGCTTCAGCCATTCCACCAACTTTCAGCCTGGGCCTGTCCCACCCTTACTTGTCCCCCCCCCCCATCTGCCCTTGCCACCCTCACCTGCTAACTGGGCTGTGGAGGTGGTCGCAGCTGCTGCCACACCACTGGCACCACTTCTTTGCAGGGACTTGACCTAGTCTGGCTGCTGCCAGCTCAGCCTTGCATGCCCCAGCCAGTGCTGTAGCTGGGTTTGCATGAGCAAAACAGAGCTGCACATGGTATGGAGCACCAGCAGCAGCAGGAGTTGCTGCTGCTTCAGCTGCCCTGCTGTCCTCTAGCCTGGTCCACCCTGGCCTCCCCCTCCCCCACACCACCTTTGCTGCTGCCCTGCATCGTTTTTAATACTTGAGGATTGCAAGTCCCTATCAAAAATGGTATAGAATGTCAGCGGACGTGGCAGATGGGGAGGCAGGCCAGAGTGGGTAGGTTTGGAGGTTGGCAAGGCAGATGAAGTGGTGGTGACACATAGGGCCTGCTTCTGCTCCTCTTCCTGCTGCTGTGCACTGCACATGACTCCTTTTTTCCAGGCAACTCAGGCAATGCCACGGACTGGGGCATGCGAAGCTGAGCCAACAGTGGCCAGGTTCAGTCACATTTCCACGAAAAAGAGACTCCAGTAAAGCAGCAGCCACCTCTATGGCCTGGTTAGTAGGTGAGGGTAGAGCAGACCAAGCCAGAGGCCAGTGGAGCAGCTGAGGCAGTGATGTGAGTCCTGCTCTTCTTATTCCTGCTGCTGCAAGCCATGTGTGTCTTCTTGTTTTGCCCGGGCAATCCGAGTGATGCCACTGGCTGGTGAGGGATGTGCAAGGCTGAGGTGGCCGCTCTGAAGAATGTGCTTAGTTCCCCCTGCAGGAGCAGTGTCAGCCCCAATGGAGTGGCTGTGGGATGAGGAGGAGGTGGTGATGGTGGAGTCCTGACCCTCTGATGCCACCTACATGGATATCCCTCTGCCTAGAGCCACCACTTGCATGCAGGAGGGAGAAGAAGGAGTGGCAGAAGACAATGGAGATGTGCAGCTCTGGGATGGGGTGCAACAGTGGCAACCAGACTTAGGCACTTCCCCCAAAGAAGAGGTCCTCTCTGCAGCCCAGTTAGCAGGTGAGGGTGGCACAGTCCAGTCTCTTTTACTCAGTGCTGTCATCTGGCCAAGAAAGAACAAGGGAAGGAACTGTTGGGTGAAGGCAGGCCCCCATGCAGGAGCAGGCACGTGCAGTGGTGAGCTCCATGCTCAGTCAGAGGAGGCACCAGTCTGTGGGGCCACCACCCTTCCATTGTCACCCCAGCTCCATAGGGAAGGAATGAAGGGCAGGGCCAGCAGGGGAAGAGGGCTGCCACCCAGGAGGAACCATCTCCTCAGCCAAGAACCAACTTCTCATCAGTCCGCTTTCTCCCTTCTGGCACCTGCCTACCCGCCAGGTTGATCTTGTTTGTGAGCAAGAGAGGAAAAGAGACAACAAATACGCTAAACAAGCACTTTTGTGAGGATCTCTCACCCCTAACCATAGCAAATGTGGAGGGATGACTGTCCTTTCATGGAAGGAGGATTTCTCACACTTATAAGACATGTGGTATATTTAGCATGCAAACATGGTGCTTGTACTAGTGTTCAGAGGAAAGGAACATCAACTTACACAATATTTGCAATACAATGGCATCATATATGTAACATTTGATCTGTTGAGGAAATGTATATACACAAAATTTCCAGACATTTCAGTATTTCCAGTACACTGTATTAATTAAGTATAACTTTCAGAGAGTATTTCTAAGTCTGTGAACTGGCATTTCAATCAGAGTATTTTAAATTCATAGTATTTTCACCCATTCTGGGGCTGCCATCAGAGGGCAATATTAAGCTCTGTCCATGAAATGACTGGTTCCTAAATCCTGTAGTGTAATAGGGTTTTTGTTTTGTTTTTTGCTCTTACAGACTTTTTGTTTATTGGTTTCCCATTTGATTATAATTCAAGAAACATGCTTCTCAAACGAGACTACTTTGGGAGATCCAGAATGTCCAATCTGATAGTAATGGATGTTGGGGAGAGTACTGGATGGAGTGAGAGGGAGTGTTTTTAAATGTTTTTTGTGCCTTTGGGCGTGTTTTTGCAGGTATTTTAGGTGAAAATGCCCAAATGATGCAACTATTTTCTCAAAATATGATTGGGGTTAAGAAGCCTCGGGGATTGCAAGAGGGCTCCAGGGGGCACGTGTAGTCCACACTTTCTTCGCCCCTGCTTTAAAATAAACTCATGGGCCCCATATTAACAAGACATGCAAGAACTTGTGTCTGATGTCAGAGGGGAAAAAGGGAGAGGTCACTTCCACTGCATCAAATGTTGTGGTGGTCAGGATGAAAGAATGCCCTGGGAGCCCACAGGGTACCTCTTGCTTGCCAGTGGATTGCACCAGTGTAAAAGTTACTTAATTGTTCTGGCTCCCCTCATAGGGCCCATAATTTTGTGATGGATATTGAGAATTCCTGTCTTGGGACTATTTCACTGATATCACTAGAGTGGTATTACAGCACCAGGTGGTAACTTGTAGATATGAATGAGTTAACATAAATCAAAAGTCACACTTGGGAAGCTTGTTTCCCCTCTAGCGCATTGCTTTCCAATGAAGTCCTGGCCTCATCAAGTTTGTGTAATTGAGCAATCAGCTCTTCAAGATCGATATACCCATCATGGAGCTAAAGATCCCAGGGTTTCTTACATGAACCCACATTGTGTTCAGATGTTCCATGGTCTGACATAGATCCCTGTTTGATCCCAGGAAATGTCTTGGGAAAAGACTTTGGATCAGTCTTTGGATCTGGACTCCTAGTATTGGATTGTGATATTGATGAGATGAAGATCATGTGGGATGAAGCACCCTGTGGGTATTGAAAGTGTCAATAGCACATTTAATCTCGTAAATTAGAGCTGTCATCCAGGTAATGCCTGACAAGCTTCCTTTCCCCATCCTAGGAGCCATTTGTCTTCTTCCCTGTTTCACTGTAACGAGGCAGTATTTTATTGCTTAACCTGTCCAGGGGGATATGGACAGAGATGGCTTCCTGGTGTTAATGTTCACTAGTGGGCGTTTTTTATTTATTGAGGTAGTTTGTGGCTGAGTGGAGTCTAATTGGGGGGGGGGAAACATAACATACAATTTATCCCCATCACAGTGAACTCTCGTTGAGCTGACAGGAAAGAGATGAATTTCAAACAGTCCCAGCTGCTCCTCATATTGCTGTCAGACTTGGCCCTATAAATCTTTCCCTTCTATATGTGGGGAAGAAGATTTAGTTCAAGTATCACCTGTGAAATCCCTCACAGAATGGTACTTAAAAGCCCCAACCCTAGCAAAGGCAGGAATGAAAACAGTAAAAAGAGATGAAAATGCAGAAAGTGATGGGGGCAAGAGGTATGGAGTGAATGGGGTGAACACATGTGTGTACACACACACACACACACAATCAGCTTGCCTTGCCTGCCTTTGATTTAGCAGCTGTTCTCGGCCAGTAGCTTAGCTAATTCGCATTTCATCCACATTTATCATGCTACTTAAAACAGCCAGACTAGGAGCAGGACTGTGAGATAAGAGGCTTCTAATCCAAATTCCTAGCCCTACATTTCCTCTGGACAGAAAGAAACCAATCTAGACCCCAGCCCATGCAGAAAATGAGCATCCATGGCTGGGATTCATATGGATTGAGGAGTTTTCATGAAGACCTATCCAGTATCCAATACAATTCCTTTCTGAAATGTCTTAAAAGTTTATAATGCCTCAACTGGGCATTTAATTTTTATTTAGGCATCTACAGAAGCAGAGAAGTGTTTAAAGAGAAACTCAGGCTAGTTCACCCAAAGTTCCACTATAGCTCTGGGATAAAATAGCCTCCCTGTAATATATATTGATAATTGGAATGCACAGCAATTACCTGGGAAAGAGATCCCAGAGTAATGGAGGATAGCTCAATTAAACAGTAGCGGGGATGTTAGTGAAGAAGCCTAGCTCTGTGCTTGGCATGTCTTTGAAAAGGATGGTCCGAAATGGTCCATTTGTGATGCTTCATATAAAGTTATAGTACAGGTACCCTTGGAATTCTGCATACCATGTCATCTCAAAAAAGATCTCAAAAGAGTTGGAAAAGATTCAGAAAAGGACAGTGCCAATGACTAAGGAGTTCATGACCTAGATGTGTAAGTGTATAGCTGTGAGTCTGCAGAAGTCTGATGTCTTTTTTTCTCCCCCTTCTCTTTAAGACCCAGGTGGGACTTGCAAGCTTTGGAAGCGAAGCAGTTTGTATTGTAGTTCTTATATTTGGAAGTAATAAGAAGCCTTTTGCAGTTACCAGAATCTCTTGTGTGTTGTCTGGAGAGCACAACCATGAAAAGAAGCTGAATGCTGGGCAAGCAATATTCCCCATTCTAATGCATTTTCAACTTTTTGACTGAGATGGAAAAACTTGGCTAAGGAAAGAAATAAAAGAAGTTTATAAATTTATGTATGGGGTGGTGAAAGTGGACAGAGATGTTTTTCTCCCTCTTCTGTAATACTAGAACCTGGAGTCATCCAATGAAATTGATCGACAGTAGATGCAGGAGTTAGAGTTGCCAGATGCCAGGGTGCTAGCTGAAGTCTCAAGAAATTCCTGTGCTTTTCCAAGGCCATTTCCACACTACATTCTTATAGCGCGATTATTCCACTTTCAACATCCTATGGAATCCTGGGGTTTGCAGTTTAGGGAGGGGCCGGACGGCCCCTCCTTAAACTGCAAAGCCCAGGATTCCATAGGATGTTGAAAGTGGAATAATCACGCTATAAGAGTGTAGTGTGGAAATGGCCCAAGTCTCCACATGAGGGCACAAATCTTAGGATGAATAGCATTGCAGGAGAAGAAGGTCTGATTTTTGTATGTGAGGTGGCCTCAAAGGCTGGGTGCCCATCTTCACCCATTCCTAGCTGGTGCCAGGGCTCTCTGTAGTTTGTAATTGTATTGTGCTTGTGCAACATCAAGTCAGGATGGAGGAGAGAGAATTGGACAGAGTGGGTATATGCACTTGGGTCCATTGTTCTATTTGGAATAAAGCAGTATGGTGTAGTGTTTTGAGTACTGGACTAGAATCAGGACTAGGATCAGGATTCAAGACCTCACTCAACTATGGAAATCCATTGGGTGACTTTAGCCACATCACACATTCTCAGCCTCAGAGGAAGACAAAAGGCAAACCATCTCTGAACAAACTGTGCCAAGAAAATCCCATGATAGCTTCAGTTTGGGGTTGCCGTAAGTCACAATAACAAGACCCTCTTTCTACACAAGAACTGGCAGCAGTGGTGCAGAGCTGGAAAAAAAATCTAGAGAAGATTCAGTTGAAGATTCTTCCACCAAACCCCAGCATCAACACAGGACATGGACAAACTTCCTTCATATTGTGTATTATAGGTAAGCCTGTATGGGAAGTCGAACCCTGCGGTTTCTCTTAAAGGGCCTCTTAAACCCCTCTACTCTCCCACTACCCTTTGAGTACCATTTTGAAGGCTATTAACTACAGATCAATGTTAAATTATGAAAAAAATCTTATGAAACAATTTTTTTTATTTTAAGTAAGCCACATTAATTCACATTTCCCAGTACCCAGCACCTCAGATACCCTTTTGTTGGGGTGATGCCAGGCTGAAAAAATGGGTTTTTGGGAGGTGAGATTGTCAGATGTAACCATGATGACATGACTCTGTCATCATAGTTACCTCCGACAATGGAGGATCACAGCTGTGAGCTCTACCATTTCTATCAGGCCACTTTAGACTGTAGGTATGGAGCTACATTTATGATTGACCCTAATGTAAAAAATAATCTTGCAAGTAGAAAGGTATCCAACAGGGAGCAGGGGAAGCTTTGTTTTGTTGGGGTATATATCTGCCTTTCTACCTGTAGAGGTTTTTTTTTTTTAATGGAAGGGAGAATTAAAAATGGTATCCATTGTTTGCAGTCTGAGCAGGGTACGTACCTTATCACACAGTGGTAAAATGAATTCCTGTCTTTACTATAGGCCACCTAGTGTTCTTACTATCTCTGGATTCCACAACCTTACTAGTCTAGTCTGCTGTATCTGTGGATCAGGCCTAAGTCTATATAGTTCAAGTGTTAATGCTGATTGCCACTCTTCTTCCTTGGAAGACAACAATATGCACACGTTTGTAAAATACTGGGAAACTACCTCTCAAATATCTATGTTATTAGTGATTCTGCAGGTTAATGGATATTTGAAAACAGGTAGTTTGCAGACATCATCTTGGGATGTCTATATGAGGGAAAATAACATATAAGCTGGTGAGCAGATACTCTAGTTTATAAATAATAGAAGTTTTAGTAGTTTGCATCCCAAGTGTGGCTTGAAGGTACAGTACACTACGGTCAGTTTACCCAGGAATCATATGCCCTGAAACAAAATCAGGCAAGTAAATCCCTTATGAGGGAACAATTCCTGTTCTGAAGATGCCATCACCTGCATTATGCATGTTTGTGTTCACTTCTTTTGCCCTTGGTTGCTTCTGGCTACAGAAACCAGCATGCTGTTGA
The DNA here is from genome assembly GCA_030412105.1 of Cyclura pinguis. Lineage (NCBI taxonomy): Eukaryota > Metazoa > Chordata > Lepidosauria > Squamata > Iguanidae > Cyclura > Cyclura pinguis. The sequence goes on from CM059599.1 coordinate 346,837,009, forward strand.
TCTATTCTGATTTGTAGCAATATCTTGATTCACCTGGGCAGATTACTAAAACAGCACATGGCTCATCTTTCAGAAGTTTCCTGTTGTGGTATGTAGAAGTTGCATCAGACGTGAAATAAATTATTGAAAAAATGGATACAAAGAGAATGAAGGAACAGACTAACATTCCTGTGGAAGACAAAGAAAGACTGATGTTCTGTAATCTATAACAAGGGTGGGAAGCATTATATTTTTATGCCAGAGGTCACATTCAGCCAGAAGACGATCCATTGGGAAATAAATGCTGATAATGTATGGAGCTGAAGCTAACAATGCATGGACTTGGTTTCAAAAGTGCACAAGCCACCTCTCGTAGTTTTTCTTCCTGCCATCCCCTTTTTTCTTTCTTTTTCTCATATTGCTTTCTCCCTCCATCTTTCCCTTTTCCTCCCTGTCTTGCAGGCAGAAGAAGGACACATCACTTTTGCCAAATGTCTGAATTGCTTGCAGAGGACTTTTGAAATTACTCTAAGGACTGTGAGAGCTTGCATGATGTGATGGTTTGAGCACTGGACTTTGGCCATTTCTGCACGAGATGTTATAGCACTATGATTCCACTTTCAACATCCTATGGAATCCTGGGGTTTGCCATTTCGGGAAGGGCCTGCTAGCCCCTCCCGTAACTGCAAACCCCAGGATTCCATAGGATGTTGAAAGTGGAATCATAGCGCTATAACAGCCTTGTGCGGAAATGGCCTTTGTCTCTGGAGATAAGGGTTCAAATCCCTGCTCAGCCATTAAAACCCACTGGGTAACAGCCTCAGAACAAGGCAAGCCCTGTATGAACAAATGCTACCAAGAAAATCTTGCCTGTGATAGGTTCATCTTAGGGCTGCTAAAAGTCAGAAATGACCTGAGAGCACACAACAACAACAACAACAACAACAACAACAACAACAAAGGGTTGGATGTGGCTCTAATGCCTAAAATTGACCAGTTTTACTGTGTAGAATGGGAACCTAAGACTGATCTGGGTGGAACTGACATTCATCTAGAGCAGATTGTTACTGCTCTGGCTAGTCCGAGCTTTGGGGATATTAAAAGATATCCTTTTGATATCACAATTCAGCTTCACTTCTCTATTCCCCTCCACGTCCTTGCGAGGCCACCGGACAAGCACGCCACCAAGCTCGGCCGTTAATCGCCGTAATATTCCTGGATAATACAGGCAGGCCAGAAAATAGCTGACTCGCTGCTTTAGGAGACCTCCAGGCAAGTACTCTAATTAGGTATGCACGCAACCTACAAAAGAGCCTCTGCCCTGCGATGGCAGCTTGATGGGTAACCTATACAATACCCAAGTACTCTGCGTTTGCATACTGGCTACTCTATTGAGAACCTCTACGATAACTCAATCATTCAGATTCTGACCTTTCGGGGGCTTTGTCTCCAACTCCAAATCTATTGTTTTCCCCAAGTACGGCATAGCCTGCAGTCACAATTCTCCTTATAAAAACCCTTGATTCCGAGACCTTCCTCGGATCGCTCCCGAGTTTCACCCCGCCTTGCTGCCGCTTTGCTTGGCGAGCCTCCCCTCAGCTCCACGTGCTGAGCTACATCACACCCCACCTTCGCTCTCTATTTTTCCGTGCTTCAGGACAGGTGAAGTATCACCCAAACCAGCAATCCCTCTAAAAATCCCTCTATATCACTCCAACCTTTATTTCTTTAGTTATCTTGGGTGAATGTGTCGCATACACTGTTTTGCTTGTGTTTAATAAAACATCATTTATTGTTTCAACTTTTGTGTGCTCCTTTACTCGACCTGACCCCGTAGACATAGGGTTCAAGATCTCGCTACGTTACCCTGCCTCTCGTAACGCTAAGCAGTGCTCTGAGCTAATTTTCCCCACCTTTAGTTGAGCACATTTTGGTGTCCCTCCCAGGACCCCCAGTACACAGGGTAACAAGATACTGATGGTCTCAAGAATTGTGAGTTCTTGCAATATAGCTTCTTGGGCTTGCCAGGTTTAGCTTCCATGCCCACTCCCTTCATCCTGTTGGGAGGCTGTTTTTAGCCATTTGTTAGATCTGCATCAGGGCTCTTCCAAAGGGGATTTACAAACAGCAACAACAACAAACAGGACATAGTTTACTAATGTGGTCCTATGGTTTGGAAAGTAAATTTTATCCTTGGAATTTATAATTTTTTTAGAGTGCAAAAGTGCCATTTCAGTGCAAAAGTGCTATTTACAGTGCAAAAGTGCTATTTCACTGTTTTACTGCAGCACCTAAATAAACAGAAAGAAGCAGAAGAGAAGGAAAGATATTGTTCTGCTATGTTTTAGAATGAAAAAGAAACCCACTTGAGTGTGGGAATAAAATGTGGCAGTTGCTACCAGGAATTGCCAAAAGATAGTTCATGATGACAAAAACATTGTTTGGATATATTTTAAAACCCTGAGAATTACAGCAACAAGTACTGCAGCCTCCTGACACTTTGTCCTGTCTGGAGGAGGCTTTAAAACTCTTCCAGGTCAGTGTAAATAAGTGTGAGTTCTCACAACAGAGCTCCTCACTAATAGCCAGATGCTGTCCCTTGGTGTCACCTCTGAATCTATTTGTAGCCTCTCCAGCTTTTTAAAAGTCCCTGTAAAAGGGGCCAAGGAGGAGGAGGAATGAAAGCATTTATATGATATCATGGGCAACTTGGCCAATCATCATTTGGATCTCTTTAGTGTCTTTGCTCACTATTAGCTGTGGATGCTTTGAAAACCAGTATGAGCATTATTTCTTTTTAAAAAGAACAGTACTCTAATTTCTTTTACCTACAGCAAGGGAACACAATTGCTGCCAGCTACCTCCCTTCTTCCTTGGTAGCACTGAGGAGGAGTTAGTGGCCAAGGAACCTGGTATGAACTGCAAGAATTGAACTGCACTAGTCTCCACAGGGCTTTTTTGTTCTGGTATATCTTGGAAATGGACTGACAGCCAGCAGAGCTGTGGCAACAAGGGAGTTGTATGCTCCCTGTAGCCAGCCCCAGCTAGCAATCTGGCCGCAGCTCTTTGGACAAATTGACGTTTCTGAGCACTTTTCAAAGGCAAACCCTCATAGAGCACATTACAGTAATTCAAACAGGATGTAACCAAGGTGTGCATTACTCTGGCCAGATCCACTAGCTTTAACTGTGCGAATGCACAACTGGTCAGGGACAACTGAAACAGCATCTGGTTATTAAAAAAAAACAACAACAACAACGCACAGAGAGAACTACTGCCACAAATCCCACAGGCGTCTGCAACATTTGTCTGGAAGATCCCATAATCTAGTATTTTCCCTTCCAATAGTGATCAGTTCTATGCCTCTGGGAGCTTGCAAAAAGGGCTTGGTGGTGTCATGCTCCTCTTATGTTTTGTCCCAGCATCTGGAAAGCTGAGGCATGCTGCTTCTGCTTATGGAAACTTTTTTTTTAAATGCATGCGGAACAAAAATAGCAATGTACACATTTGTTTTTTATAGAAACTATAGTGTTTTTCTGATTAATTTGTGATATTTCTAAGACGAGGTTTGGACCAAGAAGTGAATATTTCCCATGGCTGTCCTGGGAAAAACAGAACAATTGGAGGGTGTGCTGTCAGAGAGTTTTTGAAAGCTTGCAAGCTTTGTAAGTTGGGAAAACTTTTCTGGAATTGCAAGTGTTGCAAAGTGTTGTGAGTTGTGCAGGCAAAGTAAACTGTTTAGGTTATGAGGGGACACCGGAGAGTAGCTGATAAGATGCCAAAGACTTTAATAGCAATTAGAAATGACATAGTGGCCCTGAAGAGGATCTCATAAAGACTTCTACCCCCATTTGGAAAAAGGGATGAAAATGGAGTGAAGGGTAAAACTGCTTCAAGTCAAAGAATCTGACCAGAGAGAAGAAAGAAGAGAAAAGTTTTCCTGGTTTTCTTCCCTTCCACCCTGTCTCCCAAAACTACCACAACCATTAATTCACACATATTTGTACATACAGTACTTGGGTTGATGATGCTATGTATCAACTATTTTTTGCTGAGAAGGACTGCTAGAGGGTCTCTGTATTCCTTAGTGCTAAAGAGACATGCTGAGATAAGGAGAGCTATTGAAAGATATGGGATCAAAGGCAACTTACAATATAAAGTGCCTTCCTGCCATTTGGGGTGAGTTTGAACTTTTGTTGTCTTTAAAAGCAGTGGGAAAATATATATTATTGCTCTTAGCTCTACCACTTTATTATAATATTGAATATATTTTCATTTGTCTATTAGAGGTGTTAGTTATATCTGATAATATTTGGCTCATCTGACTACACCTGTGGTACAAAACCTCCTAAGCTGGTATTTCGAACATTAATGGATTGTTGTTTCCCCTCTTCTTAACACTTAACACTTAATACACCCCTCTTCTTAACACTTAACAGCCATCCTGTTAAGACCTGGGGCATTTTTCCTTTAAAATCTGCAGTATTGGAGCAGCTACATAACTTTGTGGATGAATTTGATGCAACAGTAGATTTAGTCAAGAGAGTCTCTCAGGAGAAAGAATGAAAGCTGTCACTTAAAAAAAAAACAGAAATGAGTTTTGAGCTTTTGACTGACTATGTTCAAGAAGCTATAGGTACTCTTGTATAATTGTTCTCTTTATATTGTCCTTGCTATCTTTATTATGCTAATCATACTTAAAGTAGCACACCATATTAAATTGTCCAAGTATTAGTTTTTGGTATTGGGCATCACATAGCCAAATATAAGAAGCAAGGTATGCTATTCCCAATAAGGAATACATTATAGGGGAGGAAAAAGGGACAACAGAAAATAATCAAAATTTTCCCTAATAGAGAAAAAGTAGCTGTAAATGAATGTGGACTTTCATCTCCCCCGTCCCTAACAGGCTGGCCTATTTACCTCAGGTGTGATTTTGTTGTTATGTGTTTTCAAGCTGATTCTGACTTATGGCAACCCTATCATAGGGTTTTCTTGGCAAGAATTATTCAGATGAGGTTTGCCATTGCCTTCCTCTGAGGCTGAGAGAGTGGGACTTGCCCAAGTTCACCCTGTGGGTTTCCATAGCTGTGTCACGCCCTGCCTTGGAGACTGTGGCAGTGAGGAGGAGGATTCTGACTCCGAGGCAGAGGCTTCCCCAGAGGCTGAAGTGTCCCCAAAAGCTGGGCCAGAGGGAGATAATACACAACAACAAGGGTCTGAGCCAGGAGAACAAATAGAGGAAGACATAGCTGAAACACCTACCTTGCAGCAGAGATGCCGTGAAAGAGAAGGCTTGTGTCGCTCGGCCCGTTTAAGTAGTAAACAAGCCCTAATGAGGGAACATCTGTGGCAACAGCAGCCATAGATAAAAGAAGGCTCCAGCTGGCCTTTCCTCCCAGGGTTAGCAACTGGTCTCTTTGGCCCTGAAACCTGGTGCTGTGCTCTTGGATCTGGTTGTCTTGGAACTCTGCCTGTTTGGACTATGGTTTGCATTTGCCCCTTCAGATTTGTTTGCTCTTGGCTGCCTTTCTGTTTGGACATTCTTTGACTCTTACCTCGTGAGTAGGAGCTGTGCTGCTTGTGAATTCCTGCCTGCTCTGCTGTAGACATGACAAGCCGTGTGGCAATTCAAACCCTAGTCTTCCAAAGTCTTAGTCCAACACCCAGACCAATATGTAATACTGAATCTCTAAATATCACATGCAAGATGTTAATTGGGCAAAGTGGCTATTAATTGGGCCATGGAATTGACCCTGGCAGAAAAATAATCTTGGAGGAGAGAACTTTTAGAAAGGGAAAATTCTAGATATGCATTTATATTGAGGCAGGCAAAGGAGCTGGGTCAATGTCTTGTTCACAGTGGCGTACCGGGGGGGGGGGGGCTGGATGCCCTGGGCGGCATGTTTTTAAGGGTGGCGCCGGGCTACCCTCCATATGCTGGCAGATATCCAGCAACTAGATGGGCACTGGAGCCTCCTGGAGAGGTCTGCTGGAGGGGTATGCCACCCCAGGAAAGGGGGATGTCCTTTCCCTCTTCTCTCCTCCCTCTCTCCTTTCCAATCTGGAGTCAAACCTGTTTCTAGCCAAAGCAGCAGTGCTGACACCGGCAGAACTCCGGGTCAGGCAGAGAAGGAGGGAGGGAGGGAGGGAGGAGAGGAGAGGAGAGGGGAGGAGAGGAGGGCCCCTGAGGTGGTGGGGAGAGGTGCCTGCCTTCCCCCAACCCCACCTCCAAGACTGGGGATGAGCCCAGCCCAGCTGACCCTCCAAGGAGGAAGGAGGGGGAGAGAGAGAGGGCGCTTGCTGCCACAGGAATGCTGGCATGTCTCTGAGCACATGCAGAGTGCCCCCTCTGAGTGCAAATGTCCAGAATCCAATCACCCAATGCCAATCGAGCAGTTTTTATTGTCAGGGATTCCAGGCAGGGAACCCTGGGAAAATGATCAGCCCACTGCAAAGATGTTGCATCATGCCCCAGCTGTGGGTAATTGCAAGGTTACATAAGAAACTGGGGTTGTGTGCAGATGGTAGAGGGAGGTGTGCAAACCTCTACCTGATTGGTTGTAGATATGTATATAACAAAGCAATGCCAGTATGTATTTGTCTGTTGACCAAACCTGGTGCCTGGTGCAAGCTTTTGTCCGTCTGTTCTATGTTTTGTATATAACGGAACTTTGCTGCAAGATAAAGTGCCTCCTGTTTTGGAAGAAACTCCTCCGTGTGTGAGTATCCTTACTGGGGAACAAGGCTGCTGCTGTTGGCTCACTGAACTCTGGTTTTTCTGCTGCGTTTCCGTGGGGTTGAAACTCTTATCATCCCCAACCGTGGTTATGGGCCCAGGCCCAGAGTGCACAGCATCCACAGTGCACCTGTAGTTGTTTTTCCCCTGGATACTGGGACTGTTTTTGACTGTTTGCCTGGCTCTCCGGTGCTTCGGGAGTCTGTGTTTTGGCAGAGACACAGTTAATCTTCAGTCCGGAGCTCATCAAGGTCACTGCGGCCAGCTGCTTTGTTTGTTGAATTTTCCTTACAAAGGCAGCAGCATGGCTGAGGGAGGTTGTCTGCGTTTTGAACAGTTGACCGACGCTAATTATCAAAGCTGGAAAATTTATGTGAGAGCTGCTTTGACGAAGGAAAACTTCTGGCACGTTTTGGAAAATGAGGGACAGCTCCCAGAAGGAGCAACTGCTGCTCAAATAGCAGTGTTCAGGGTTGCTGACGAAAAAGCCAAAGCAGTTATTTTGCTTACTTTAAGTCCTTCCCAGTTGATTCACGCTGCTGCTGCGGACACAGCATATCAGCTCTGGGAGGCTCTGAAGTGTGTGCATCAATCTTCCTCGTGTTTGTCCAAAATGCTATGGACGAAAAGACTGTATAAAACAAAGTTATGTCCCGGAAGCTGTGTAAGAGAGCACCTCATGCTGATGAAACAGTTATTTCAAGAGGCAGCCAACAGACGGGTAAATATCCCAGAAATGCAGAAAAGTTTTATTCTGCTGGGAAGCCTCACTAAGGAGTGGGACTTTTTGATGTACAGCCTCCAGGGTGTGCGTGAGGAAGAGCTAACTGTAGACTTGGTAGCCGGGAGGATTTTGGAGGAAGTCCAACGTAAGCAGTTCGATTCCAGACTGTAGTTGGAGGGGAGAACAGCCGGTCACCAGGAGGGAGAGGCAGCTCCCAAGGAGGCATCTGACCTGGAAGAAGGAGCAGTGTGCAGCTTTGCCAGATGCTGCTACAGATGTAAGAGAGTCGGCCATCTCCAGAAGGACTGCAGAATGCCAGCGCCGAGCAGAGGGAAGAAGATGGCCCAGAAGCGGAGGGGCGTGTCGTCACAGGCTGAAGGCCATGTGTTTGTGGCAAAAGAACAGTCTGAGAGTGGTGTGTGGTTGCTAGACAGTGGTGCAACTCACCACATGGTGAACAATTTAAAGCTGTTGAATGATGTTACAAATGCAAATATAACAGCAATTTCCCTTGCAGATGGGGCACCAAGCAAGGTGCAGAAGATGGGTACTGCGTATGTGCCATGTTTTGGGAAATCGTTCAATAATGTATTGTGCGTGACAAATTTGCAGAACTGTATTTTGAGTGTCTCCCAACTGGCCAGTGAGGGTTACAAAATGGTGTTTGAAGGGGAGAAATGTATAATTACTGCAAATGGTGTTTTTTGTGCAAAAGGGGTGAAAAAGCAGGGGTTGTACCACATGTTGGCCAAAGGAAAAGTGGCAAATGTTAACCCATTGTGTAACAAACCTCTACATGAAAAGTGTGTACATTACCTCCACGGAGTGATGAGTCATGCCAGCTACAAAGGTTTGCAAGAGTTGGCAAAGGTATGGCCTGGGTTACAGGTCCGAAATTGTCCTAAGTTCCTAGCGTGCTGTGTGTGCAAAAAGGTTAAGGTAAAGGCTCACCCCATTGCCAAGAAAAGCAAGTGTGTCACCCAACGGCCTTTTGAGGTTGTACATGCAGATTTGGCTGGGCCATTCAAGCCAACTGAAGGGCAAAATAGGTTTTTCCTGGTAATTGTAGACAGACACACCAGGTACTCCTATGTCTATCTGCTAAAGGAGAAAAGTCAAGCAGCTGAAAAGTTCCAAGAGTGGGTGAATGCTGTTGAGAGGGAATTTCCTTATAAAGTGGCCAGTCTTGTGTCAGAGTGAGGAGGAGAATTCCTGTCTAACAGCCTGCAAGCCTGGATGCGTAAGAAAGGCATAAGGCATAAAACCACCAACCCCGCATCTCCCGGGGAGGATGGTCTTGCAGAAAGAAGAATTGGGCTATTGAAACAAATGAAGGACTGTATGATGGAGGATGCCCAAGCCCCAGCAGGACTTTGGGGAGAAGCAATAGTGACAGCAAACTACCACTTAAACAGGATGTGGAGTTCAAGTGTGAAGCAAACTCCATATTACCTATTGTATGGTAGAGCGCCAAACCTGCAGCATCTACGTGTTTGGGGTCAGTTTGTTAGTGTGTATGTTCCCCCAAGTTTCAGAAAGTCTGGAGAGGAGAAATCTAGACGGTTACGCTTTGTGGGATATGAAGGTAACAAATATAGATTTCTACATCATGCTGGCAAACTAGTGTACTCTAGGAGTGCAAACTTCAAAATCCATTCAGGATGGGATAGACTGCACTGTAACCAAGAGGTTTTGATTCCCCTGGATAAAAGTGTGAAAAGACTGCACTGTAATCAAGAGGTTTTGGTTCCCCTGGGTAAAAGTGACAAAAGTGTTCCTGAGAATGGAGGGGCAGTGATGTCTGATGAGGAAAAGGACAGTGTCCCAGATACACTTGAAAGCTCTGAAGATGGAGGGGCGGTGATGGCTGATGATGAAGAAGAAAGTACTGAGGAAAGTACTGAGGAAAAGAGGCCAAAAGTCTCACTCAACGTCACACCAAAGAGTTCAACACCGCCACCTAGTGCTGAACCTGCATTTACGGTCAAGAAAGAGCCTCGCACTGAGGTCAGCACTAGTTCCAGCGGTGGTTCCAGTGAAAGTGTGTCAGGAAGTACCCAACTTGCTGAGTCAGGAAGTAAAGTTATGCTTATCCCTAAAAGGTCAGGAGGAGGGTATTTTGTTGTCCCGTGTGACTGAGGCAGAAAATTTGAGTGTCGGACTACATTAGGGTATGGTATCAAAATGTGAGGCAAATGGTCCAAGATGGGATTTTGTGCTTGCGGTATTGTCCATCTGCGGATCTGCTCACAAAGGCCCTTCCAGTAGTAGGCCATGAGAAGTTGGCAGGTGAACTGGGCCTTGCCACCAGAGTGTAAGGTGGAAGATGAGTGGTACCCTTGAATGTATGTACTGTATGTATTATGTAACATGTATTGTATGACATGTATGGATTGTGAACATGTCCTACACAGTGGCCTGACCATTTTGGAGGGGATTGTCAGGGATTCCAGGCAGGGAACCCTGGGAAAATGATCAGCCCACTGCAAAGATGTTGCATCATGCCCCAGCTGTGGGTAATTGCAAGGTTACATAAGAAACTGGGGTCGTGTGCAGATGGTAGAGGGAGGTGTGCAAACCTCTACCTGATTGGTTGTAGATATGTATATAACAAAGCAACGCCAGTATGTATTTGTCTGTTGACCAAACCTGGTGCCTGGCGCAAGCTTTTGTCCATCTGTCCTATGTTTTGTATATAGCGGAACTTTGCTGCAAGATAAAGTGCCTCCTGTTTTGGAAGAAACTCCTCCGTGTGTGAGTATCCTTACTGGGGAACAAGGCTGCTGCTGGTGGCTCGCTGAACTCTGGTTTTTCTGCTGCGTTTCCATGGGGCTGAAACTCCTATCATCCCCAACATTTATTTGGCATTTTGGATAGGTTGTCCCTCCCCTGAGAGCGGTGGCAAACTCAGGGACCTCCCCTGGGTGGCAAGAACTCTAGCTACATCACTGCTTGCTCAAGTCAGAGAATAAGATTTCTGTAACAAAGTCTGAGCAAAGTAAGGAAGGAGGAGGCTCACCTTTTCAATGGGTTAAGGATATCTGAGGAGACACCAGATTGATACAGCTATCCCTCTGTGAATCCTATGAATTATTAACCACATAATTGATCTGTGCAAGTTAGATGTGAAGGATAACAGCCATGTGGACACAAAGGCAATAAATGCCCAGGATGCTCCTTTAGTTGATAAAATCTTTTCTGAAAAAAGGGAGCAGACTTTTAAAGAAGAAGAGAATAATACATGTAAGACTATAAAGGATTCAAGTAAAACAAACAAATAAAATCAATACATGAGAACAATTATAATTTATTTAAAATATTGGATGGAAATACCAGAGCAGATACAAAGCCCATAAACCCAAAGTGCAAGAGTAAAACTTCAAGGAAGAATAACACTCCCTTATAGTTTCCCTTTTGTAGAAGACAATAAGGAAATGTTGATATAAGACAGAAGGAAGGCAATGCAACAATATTTTCAACTTAATGAGGCATCAGGATCTTCATATGCAATGGTATAGGACATCATGAAAGCTGTGCCTTGAATCTTTCCTTAGGAACGATGACAATTTGCAATGTTCAGCCTTATTATCAGACTCTGGGTATCTTGAAACAGTGTATAAACAATCTGAGGAATCACAAGTTTACCCTAAATTTAAACAAACAAAAAACCAAGCTGAATTAACAATGTTAGGTGTGAGTAAAGTCCTGAACACCATTTTATACTTAGAGCAAAATTATTATGAATTTTGGAATAAAAGTTCATAATTGTTGTCAAATGCTTTAAAACAGAAGAAAATTAAGAGGACTATAACCTTCATCAAGAATAAGCAAGCTAATTGAATCTGGAGCAAAACAAATAATAGAGGTCTTTAAAGACTTCTGTTTGGATCTATAGTCTAAGTCATAAGTATAAATCATAAATGACTTGAAAACATGCGACAATAAATAGCTGTATAGAAAATTATTTAAAATATTAAAAAATTATGCATATATCAGAGCAGCATGGTGAGTTACTAAATGTACCAATAGTATTAGACATGGTACCAAAGGCCATTAAAAAGACTGTTAAAATGGCAAAGCTCTGGGACTTCATGGTCTAATTCTTGAATTGTACAGAAAAATAGGGGAGTTTCTTGCTAGCAAAACTCGCAATAGTATTCAACAATATTCTTTAGGGTGGAATGATCCCACAGTCATGGAAACAAAAATGTATATTCTTAATTCCTAAGACAGACAAAGATAGTTAATGTGCAGGCCCTTATAGACCCATTTCCCTGATAAATCAGCAGACAAAATTGTTAAAACTAACCTGAGATCCAGACGGAACAGTTTTATAACAAGATATATTGATTGAGATCAAAGAAGATATATGCCAAGCTGGCAAATTTCAGATCTCATTATGTATGTTCTGCATACAAATAAATTAGCAGGGGAGAAACCCTGTGGGGATTCTTTCTTTGGATGCCCATAAGGCCTTTGACAGGGTAGAGTGGAATTTGCCTCACAAAGTTCTTATAAAAATGTTCATGTGATGAGGTTTCATTCAGCTTGTTCTAAAATGTAAGGTGGGCTTCTTAGCCTGTGTTAGAATCAGTTGTCAAGATTCTGAATATTTCTCCCAGAGGACCAAACAGCATTGTCCACTGCCACTGATCATATTTGCTAAGGTAATGAGGTCAGCAGTGTTAATTCAAGGTGTTAGCACTGGTAAAACCTACCATACAATCAACTTACTGGCAGATGATGTTGTTATATTCCTTGCTATATCCTAAAATGAAGGCTGATGGTATAGCGCAAGAACTAAAGTAAATGGAACAGTGGCAGGGTTATAAATCAATATGAGTAGTGAAAGCACAATGTATTGGATTTTCCAGTGCAGGAAAGGAGAGATACAATAAAGACTCAGGTTAAATACACAAGACAAGATAATAAAATAATTTGGCAAAAAATATTCTGGGAAAAAATATTCCCTCAAATCTGAACAATTTAAAGAATATAATCATAATAAAATAATGAAACCATTTAAATTAGATTTGAAGAACTGGTCAAAACATAGTTTATTGTAGTTGAGATGGACAGTGACAGTTAAAATGATAGCCATGCCCAAATTCAATTTTCTTTTCCAAGTTCTTCCAAAACTACTGCCAAATGAGCATCTTAAAACTTGGCCAGACATTTTAAATTCATTGTCTTAAATGTAAAAAACAAGAACAGGTTTTTTTTTCAAAAACAAAACACTAAAGTAAGGGGGTGGGGAATCCCTCATATCCTTAAATCTCATGTTGCTTTTCAATAATGCTAACTTATTCCATTCTGAGTAATGACGCAGAAAAGGCATGGGTTCAAATGGAGTTATTAGAATTTTTACATCACATTTTATTTACATCAAAGAAATCTATATCAATAATAAATAATATTATAAATAATATAATTGAAAATTATGTAATTATTGAAATAACAACAACCCCTTTATTGAGACCACTTTACTAATTTGGAATTTATGGCATAATTATTTGATTCCTGGAATCTCCCCATTAAACCTTATCCTGATACATTCACTCTTATCTCTGGACAAAATATTAAAATTTGCTAATTGAATCAGTTATTGTTTATATAAATTAACTGATTTCTTTTCCAAAAGCAAAATAATAGCAGGTCTACAAGTTAGAGGTAAGCTTCCATTTACTCTGCGTATTTGTATATGGCTCCAGGTAATGGAGTTTCTGAATTTGAATACCGTGGTACATCAAGCTACCAAGGTGCTTTCTACATTCAAAAATATCGTTGTACAGTTTAAATCTAAGACAGTAGTTTCAGTCATGTATAAATTACTATTATCAACAGCTAATTATAACACAAAATCCTTCAAATTAATATTGGAGCAGGACTTACATTATGACATAACCAAAAGAGACTGGAACCAGATTTTGATTTCTCACCCACTGAAATCTATCTCCATACATGTTTGAGAAAATATGACTAAGGTAGTATATCAATAATATTACGTCATTATATTAGAGGATACCAATAAAACCAGCTCAGTAATGTGTTGGAGAGTTACACTGGAACCTATTTTCACCTGTGGTGGCAATGCCTCACAGTACAGGAGCTCTAGCAAGAAGAACAAGCAAAAATTGATATCATTATCTCTCAAAATATTAATTTGGTTCCTAGGCTAGATCTGCTAAGTTTAAAACATGATGGCAAGCACAGACACTTCTAACAAGAATTTTATCTGTTTCCTGTTGGTGAAAGCAATAAAAGTAATTGTGAGCAATTAGAATTTAATGTGTTGTTGTTGCTGTTGCTGTTGTTGTTGTTGTTGTTGTTGTTATTATTATTATTATTAAAGGTATAATGAAGTTTGAAAATTAGTTATCATCGAGAAACTTGCACGGTATAGTAGAAGAGCAAAAGAACAAACAGGCAATGACTTGTTTGAGTTTGTCTTTTATCACTGTATGAACCATAAAGAACAAGATCAGAGGTATATCTATCTAGCATGGTAGTTTATGGACAGAATTAACATGTAATATTAATAAATCAGATTTAATTTTTTAAAAGGCATGTTTTTATGTAACAAATGTACTTTTGTAACAGTTATTATGGTCATAATTATGCTAAATTTGATTATTGATATTCTTCTATTCCCTTTAATTTTTTTTAACTGTATAGTTATATATGCACACACCATGTTATCCCTGACTGGGCTCAGCTATCAGGCCATCAGAAATGTATGGTAGTTCAACAAAAGAAAGTAAAAGAAAAACATAGCAAAGTCACTAATTAGTCTACCAATTTTTCAAAACAGGCAATAAATCATTGCAGGGACTAGGTCCCAAATTTAGAAGTTTGTACAGAAATGAAGTGTAGGTTTTGTCCTGCCTTGTAAGTACAGAGTTTGGAATGGCACGACCACATGGGCAGGGCTCAAAGGTGTGAAAAATGCCTTTATTCCACTTAAGATTTGGTCTAATATTTTACATTTATCGTTATTTCTTCAAAAGTTTCATGTAAAATAAGGAAGCAGAGGGCTTAAGTACCCTAAAGAAACCGTCTGATCTTGGAACTAAGCAAGGTCAATCCAGGTTAGCACTTGGATAGAAGACCACCAATGAATACCAGGTACTGTAGGCTATATTTTGGAGGAAAGAACTGGCAAAACCACCTCTGAGTATTCCTTGCCTAAGAAAGCCCTATAAAATTCATGATGCTGCCATAAGTTCAGGTGACTTGAAGGCATGTGCGTGTGCACGTGCACACACACACACACACACACACATACATGCAGAGAAGCAGAAGATACACAGTGCGGGGACGTCTCTTGTCGAGGGAGAAGAGAAATCAGAAGAAGGTTACCTGCTACTAGGCTAAAGTGGAAACACTCTTTGAGAAAGTCTAAAACAGAGTGTGAAAGTATGACTCCTGTTATCCCAACTTCCTTCCATTAGGATTCTAGGTCAGTGTTCTGTTATTCATGCAGGAGAGGTAAAGGCTTCAGGCTATTTAGAAAGTTAATGGAGGGAGAATGAATACAGTGAGGAAGTCATTGTGTCTTTCAGAGGAACTGCTATTCATAGTGTTTTGCATTCTCTTGTTTTTTCTCAGCTGTGAGTTTTTCTTCTTCTTCTTTTATTATATTTGACGTGCAGCAAATAAACAAAAATGAATTATGCTTCCAGCATCTTTCCTGCCTGATTCCTTTTGGCAGGAGTGTCCCACTGCGTATAGGGCAATGGGCTTCCTTTTTACACATTGATCCTCCATTGCAGTGCACGGTATGTGACAGATGTCTGCTTAGATTAGTGTTTGGGCCTCACTCTGTTCTTCTCATCCTTGGCTTAAGACGTGGCAGGAAGACAAGACAAGAGACAAGCAGGGATGGAGCTGAATACATTTTTGCACCATTTTTCCCAGGAGTCTCTTTGCCTGCTAAGGTAAGGCTATGAAAGTATATTAAACATGAACAGCTGCCACCGTCTCGATTTCGCCTGGTATAAAACCGTGTAGAATGTAGCCTGGAAGTGATCTCAGAGGAGAGCTTGTCCAACACTCCCTTTCCACTATGGAAAGATCTACCAGTTTCTAATGCACCTGTATATGTATGTTTGTATGTGTGTGTATTTCTGTTCAAATGTCTAACCTCATTAATCTCAAAATGTTACGTGTATTTTTTTGCATTTATTCAGCCTTTTTAGTCCTAGATGTTCTGAGTGAATAAGAATAGGCAAATGATTGTTAAATATAAGAATAATCCAGGAAAAGTCAGATGTGACTACTTTGGAAAACAAGGGAATAGGAATTGAGTCTTACAGATTGCATGGGAACTTGCCTCCTATTAAGTATGTATAGGATTCCAACCATGTTTACTTGGAAGTAACAGCATATGTCTACTCAGAAATATATCCCGTTGATTTCACTCAGAAATAAGTGTGTCTAGTATTGCAGCCTTGGTCATAACGAAATAGTACTGTTTCTGCTGAAATGTGCTGAATCTATTACCAAAACACCCAAATTAAGCCTATAGTTCTATGCACACTAGGGGGTAAGTCTTGTTTTGAGTAAAACTTACAAGGAAGCTTAGAGTCAGCCTAAACAATTTGTGATTACTTTTAAAAATACAAAATATTAAAGGTCTTGCTTGGAGAGTGAAAGGACCAACTGATATTTTTGTTAATTAGATGAGCTGCCATTTCCATTTCTAAAACACAAAGTTTATTTGGTGATGCATTAGTTGCCCACTTATAATTGTGTTTCTGAAGTTTTTGTGTTGTTGTGTGCCTTCAAATAATTTCTAACTTATGACAACCGTAAGGTGACCCTGTCATGGGGTTTTCTTGGCAAGATTTATTCAGAGGGGAGTTGCCTTTGCTTTCCAGAAGCTGAGAGAAGTTGATATACCCCAGGTCACATGGTGGGTTTCCATGGCTGGGATCCCCTGGGATTTGAACCCTGGTCTGCAGAGTTCTAGTCCCGTGCTCAAGCCACCACACCACACTGATTCCCCATTTCTGAAGTACCTTTCATTTTAGTTAATTCATGGCAGAAGGTTGCTGCCAGATCATAGTGGAGTTTGTTTTGGGATTTCTCCCTGTTAGGATGATGGGGATCAGGTGAACAGGACTCTAAGAAAAAAATTGCAATAATATAGCCCAGTACATTCTGAAATGAAATGGATCAGTTAGTTGCCTCTGTGCTTCTACAGTCTAGGAGGTTGCAAGTAAACACAGCTGCCTTTTTTTTTGGCAGGACACAGATTCAACAGAGATTAAGTGAGGGAAAGAGGAATGTTAGCATGAAAACAATATGATCCTCATACTTAATATTGCTAAAACAATATTACTTTATATTGCTAAAGCAGTTTAACACTGTGACTATAATAACTCCTGAATAACAATCATGAAAAGGCTTAATGGGAATTGGTTTCTGAAATCGTTCATGAGACTGAATGAAATATGTCATTGGGGGAAAAGGAACGGGAAGGAAGGGATGGACAGAGGGAAACCTAAAATATTTCAAGAAAGAACTGCATATAGGAGCAGAAAAACGCATGAGTATGCAGGTATATTTAAAAAAAAAAAGAACTGGAAACCTCTACCTTTTTTCCCTGGTCTGGCTGAATCCTAAATACATCACTACTGAAGTAACCTACTCCATGAATGGGACCCCTTCGTGTATATGATCCAAGACAATTGCCCTTCATTGCCTTCCTTGCAAAGATGTGCCTGGGGCCTATAGAGAGGAAGTAGTCCCCTTGAATGGTATTTAGTGGAAAGATGGGATACTTTAATGGTGATGTAAGGAACATCTTCAACTACTGCTATCAGTAACATCTCCAACTGCCTTTCAACTTTCTTAGATTTTTGAAGAAATTCTGCATCTTCCATGATTGGTGTTTTGTCTGAGAGACATTCCTGTAAAGAGGGTCTCTGCTGATATCCTTTAATGAAGGCTGTTTCTTTTAGTAATTACCATAATGTGAAAGTTAATAACCAGAATAATTTGCCATGAGTGTTATTGGTCAGATTGCAATATTTGTCACCAGTTCTAGTGTTACCCTGACTTCTGGGGGTCCCTGGGGGACACCCAGATTTGCTCCAAAAATACAAAACTGGAGAAATTAGCGGAGCACTGCATAGCAAAGCGGAGGGCAGGGCAACAGAGTGAGATCTTGGACCCTATGTCTATGGAGTCAGACCACATGAGAGCCGGGCCAAATGTCTAATTACCAGTAGTTTATTTAGCAGAATTGGCGAAATATCCACACACATACACACAACGAAGCAGTCACTCACACAAGCGCACAAGGACTAATGAGTTGGAAAGATATGAAGACTGGGAAAAGCGGAGGGAAAGAGAGCAGTTTATACTGCACCTGATCCTGTAGTTTTCAGTTTGGGAAGAAGCAAGGCAAAGATGGCTCAGTGGGGGAAGAATGCTGAGGGGAGCTCTTGACTAGCGGAAGGCCAGGGCACTAGTCAAGTGTGGGAGTTCTCTGAAGAGAGTCCCAAAGGAGACTCAATTATAGGGAAAAACGTGCCTCAGGGGCAGACCCTTTCCCGGGAAAGGACAATGGCGGAATCATGCAAATAGACCTCATCTTTATATTTCTTGCTGTTGCAAGCATTAATCTCATCAGGAGGACACATAATCCCCTCAAGGTGCCATTGTTGTTGATGGTCCAGTGTGTGTACGTGAGTGTGTTTGCGCACCTTTCGCGGTTTCCCTCTTGGAGACATGACTGGAAGAGCCTTGGTCTGACCTTGCTAGTAAGATTTCGGTCTTAGACCTGGGTGTCTACGTTTCCATCCGATGAACCTCTGGCTTAATAACTTTGGATATTAAACATTATACTTTCCTGGGACTGGATCTGCCAGCAAGGGTTACACTAGCAGCTGAAATTGTTGGTAAAAGACTGT
Organism: Cyclura pinguis; assembly: GCA_030412105.1. NCBI lineage: Eukaryota > Metazoa > Chordata > Lepidosauria > Squamata > Iguanidae > Cyclura > Cyclura pinguis. Next base: position 346,855,370 of record CM059599.1, read on the forward strand.
CTTTTCTTATAAAATGATAACCAAGTAGCCTCATGCCAAACTGACTTTATGGGGGAATCTAGGTTTGAAAATTGGTAAGGAACCATTTTATGGAAGGTATGGGATTATTACCTTAAATCAGTATGCTTATGCCAAATTGACTTTATGGAGGAATGCAGATTTAACCACTGGTAGGGAACCATTTTTATGAAAGATATAGGTCAGCAATGGGGTTGTCATCTTAAATCAGATACCTGGTGTTGATTATGAGTTTTTGCCCTTTTCAGTTTTACAAGAGTAGTTTAAACTACTTCTATCATTTACATGGCAATATTTGTAATGTTTCAGTTACTGAAACATTTGTGACAATCCATTATTTGGCCCTGCAATTTTAAGTGAATCTGAGGTTCTGTTAATATTAGAGACATTAATTGAGGTTAACCAAGTATCGAAACCAACTATATACATACACACACACACATATAAAAAGTTTATCTATAAATAAATATGGCATGAGAGGTTTATAGCAAGAACGGAATAGAGAATTGGATCCAATTCTGACTAATCAATGGCCATCAGTTTTAATATCTATAACTAGTATGGCTATAGATCTCCAACTACAGCCCTTAGCGCACCGTGCCCCAATAGCACATTGTTCTGGTGGGATCCCAGCATTGCCATTTCTGTGATAGGATTGAGGCCTAAACACTCTCCACCACACCTGTCGACGGCCTTTCCCCTGCGCTATGACTCATGATTGGTCGGTTCTTGTGCGATACTGCAGAAGGAAGCACTATTAAGTGCTTTAGCACTTACTGCATGCCCACAGCTGATGGGATTGTGGCGGGAAAGGGGGGCCATTACTGGATTTTTTCCAGTAATGGAAAAGGCCGAGTTTCCCATGGATGGTGACACAACAGCAGCTGGTCCGTGACAGCATCATGTGATGATACAGGGCCTGGACTGGGAGCAATGCGTTGCTCTGGTGGAATGGTAGTGGCCCTTTCCACATCCTACGTTTTCTCGGTGCTGGGGTGTGGTGCTCGCGTGAGCAGCTTCTTGTGAGAGGCCCTCGCCTCCAGGTTTCTTCGGCTCCGCATGAGCTTCCTGCTCACGCGAGAGCCCCACCCCTTCTTTCGCAATGCAGCCTGGGACCTTCCCAGGCTGCGCTGAGACAGGAAGCACAACCGGCCTGGCTCCCGAGGCTCCGCATACAAGGTAAGTGTGCGCGGGGCCTGGGAGCAATGCGCGACCACGCACCATTTTCAGCTTAAAGCTGAAAATGAAAAAGTGCATGAGCGGTGCCTGCCAGGCCCTGAAGCGCCGCACAAATGTGAGTGCGTCATGTGGACCGCTCCTCACATTTGCGCGACGCTCGAGGGGCCCTTTCTCATGGAAAATGCCGTGCAAAAAGGGCCAGTGTCATGCAGTAAGAGCCTATGTCTTATACAGCAGAAATTTTTCTTTTAGGTATTTTGGCTGCCACAATTTCTACTCAAGAAAGGGCTTTCTAAATCAGCAAATTGTTGGAGACTTAACATTACTAATGCTTCCCTAATGCATATGTTCTGGAGCTGTCCCAGGGTAGCCACATTTTGGGAAGATGTAATCATACAAGTAAATTTTGTTTTGGAAAGTTCCTTGATATTCAGGGATGTGCATGTTCTTTTGAATTATTTACCCATTTCTTGGAAATTAACAAATGGCCAATGGGGTGGATTTTTTGCATTCCTTTCCATCTGGTTGACACTTCATTATTGGAAAAGTAATTTTTCTCCACTTGTAATCCAATGGATAGAAGATCTAACAATGCTTGCAACATTTGAAAAAATTATGTATAGATGACATTTACAAATGGACTTACATTTGGACATTTTGTCAGCTTTCATAGAAACTTACAACTAATGTGGTTATTTCTCCTTCTTTTGTGTGTTTCTTTTCCTGCTTTTGTTATACTGGAGCATTACTGCATGTAACTGAGATCCCTTTTGAATATAAATAAAAAATTATTAACTTTTTTTTTTAATAATGAATGGAGTGACCACATGGCTGGGAGGCACTGTTTCTCTGTAGCCATAAGGGCTAGATACTTACTCCTTTTTATAAATGAAGGTGCATAGGACTTCGGATCAGAAATCAGTGAAAATTTGGACTGCCATATAAATGGGAGGCTTGCAGTTTGTTTGTCCAGTGGTGGTGTACTGCTGCTGGGAGTCTTTATACTGGAAGAGCATGACCTACGTCCTTTGGGAAAGGGGAGATAATGACTCTCCTGGTTTTACAGCAGCTGAGGCTTGAATGACGGGTGGTAATTGCCTTCTCTGTGTATAAATCCTCTAACTCCAGTCTCCAGAGAGAAGGCAATGCCACAGGCTGAATCTTTGCTGTTCTTCCTAGCTGCAGACTGTGGTGGTGAGGAAAGGGAGGGGAGAAAAGAAGAAAAGAAGAGGGCAGGTGGTTGAGTTTTTAAAAGACTTTGTTTTGCTACAGCAATGGAAAATTCATCCTATGATAATGAGACACTTCTACTCTGGATGTCTGCGAAAGGAAAATATTGATTGTGCAGTGAAGGGAAAAGAAAGCAACCCCCTCCACATCTCTCCATGTGTCTCTTTCTGTATTTTTCCTCTCTTGCTCAGGTTCTGAAATTGTTGTTTGAGGTTCTGTTGTGGTAGAGAGAATCAAAGAGTGGAAGACTCTTTCAGCTTTGTTATCGAAATTCCATTATGTGTGTAGACAGGACAAAGGGAACAGGGAGTACCCATCTGGATTTTCAAAGCCCTGGCTGGGGACAAGTCACATTCATTTCAGCAAGTTTTACACTGCAGAGCACAGTGAGGCTTGAGCAATTTTTAAAATTTGATTTTCATTTTTTACTTCTTTGCCTGCTTCAAAATCCAAAATTATTTGGATGCAAAAGACAATGGACGCCATCTTCTGATTGCTTTTGTTTTCCAGCCCCACTCGACATCCTCCTTGTTAAGTAGAAAAAATGTAACACTAAGCTAAGGATTTTTCACTGAACAATTTCAGATAAGAAATCTGTGATTCAGCACATTGATAGTGCAGTGAGCCATGGTGAAATGTGTCAGATTTAATTAAACTGGAATATTCATCTTACATCCTGGACAGGGAGTGAGAGCTACAAATCAATTCATGGTAATTATCCAGTACAATATGTTGAAGATGCTTGTGGATTAATCAGTATGATTAGGTAATTAATGCCATACCCTCTAACGTTTCTCAAATAAAAACTAGGACATGTGTGGGCAAGCAACATCAACGTGTGATTGATATGGCAAAAGTTAATAATGAGGAAGAACACGAGGCTAGGAGAGGCTGCAGCAGTTTGCTTTTGCCTGAGCCTACTGGGAAGGGCAAGATTGTTCTCCTTGCTGAGTTACTGTATGCAAACTATTTTTGCTCTTTGAACTCACTTTGCAGCAACTGAAGTAAGCTGAGGATAAAGGGGGAAGTGGTAAGAAGGACATTTTAAAGTGAGAAACTGGGACATTTTAAAAGCAAGTGAAAAAGTGGGATGGTGGAGAATTCAGACTGTCTCTTCCAAGTTAGAATAATTGGAGGATGTATAATGCCAATATTGCAGATTAGATAAAGCTCCAGTTATAAAAATTATTTCTGTTTCCATATTTCATCTGTGTGTACGTCCTGCATCTTAGTGCTCTCTACATGTGTTGGCCTAGAGCTTCCATAATCCCCAGTCTAGTCAATAGCTGTGTGGTTGGGTTTTTGTTTTGGAAACGAATTGTCTGGAAGACACTAGGCTGGAAAAGGCTGCCTTAAGTATTCACAATGAGGATAAGCTGGGGATATATGTGTGAGACAGTAGGTGCGCATTTCCAGCTGTTGCTCATCATCAGTCACCAAGACTAAGATATGGATTTTGGATTTGTGTTCTGTCCTCTTGTTTGTATTTCTGCATTCCAAAGAGTTTTTCAGATAACAAAAAAGAAATATATTTATTTTAGTGCCTTATTGATGCTAATTATAACTGAATGCCAGTAGTGAGACATCCTTTCCCCATGAGTCATTCATGGCAGCAGAGAAACTTGTGGCAAGGTAGGGAAGAGATAGAATATTCACCATGAATAAACAAATTAAGCTGTGGAAGATGGGTACTCTCATATTGCAGAACGGTGCATGGCCAGGAAAGAACCAGTCTTAAAAAGGGACAAGGAAATGCGTGATGGTTACAGGTATAATGGGAATACTGTTGGGAATAGAGGGACTACTCATCTGTGCAAAAACCATGATATCCATTGCGATCTTCAGAGAAGTGTTCTTGGCTGCCCTGATATTCTGACTTCCCTCTTCCCCAACATGCATGAGAATACATAGTTAAGCCATTACCCTACTAAGAAATCCTCCTTAAATTTGGAGGGCTGCTTTTATATTGTAGGGCTGACCCTGATCAGAGAAACTCTATCTACAATGGAGTTTGTGTATAGATTGATTTCTCTAATTCAGTAAACCCAGGAGGTGAAGTGTTAGCCAGATTTAGAAAGCAAGTCCCTATGGGAAATCTAACACTTTACAAGTTATAAAACAGAGGGAAGGTGGGAGGGAAGGAGATAATTTGGATTTCTTGAAGTAGATTAGCTCTTGGTTTAATATACATTAAAATCATCTAGTTCTAGAGTATGAAAGGTTTGGAGAAAGTAGACTAAACAAATTGAAAAACTTATGATATGATTATCTGGCACCACAATAGGCCCGAGCAGCCATTGGTCTTGAGAGAAGGAAAATCAAAAATAAACATTCAGGTCATTCCAGTGGTAGAATGGGGCAAAGTGATGCCTGGCGGAAAATTAGAGTCAGAGAGCCCTTTTGTACTACACAATGATAGTATTACGGCTCTATTTTAATTGCCACAGCTTCAGCCTATAGAATCCTGGAGTCTGTAGTTTGGTGATGCTCTGGAACGCCCTGGCTGATAATTCGGAGTATACTTGCTTAAATGCCAAATCCCAGGATTCCATTGGGTGTTGCCATGGCAGTTAGAGTGGAATCATAGGACTATAATTGTCTAGTGTGAAAGGGCCCAGAGACGTGTCTGAGCTGAGGAGTCTGCTTTTCTTTATTATTTTAATCTGGCCCATAGGTAGAAAGAGCTCATATACCTGATTGAAGGGCTGGCTTGGAGCAGAGAACTGCAGACTCCAGAGGTGCCATTCAAAATCATTCAGGGGAGAAGGAATGGCCATATTGTGCAATGGGCAACATTCAACTACCTTTCCTGCCTGTCATTCTGCTGTTTCAACCTAATATTCTTTGGTGGGTGAGACCAAAACCAAAATAGATCAAGTTAATGGTCCAAACAACTGACCCCAGTGCCCCGGCTTCCACAAAGTCCTGTGATTGGTAGGCAGCTTCTTTTCCTGTCTGCATGAAGTCATCTGGGGCAGCCTGCCAAGGTGAAGGGCAGCATGAAGAAAGGAGAGCAGGGAGCCCTCGGTGTCAGCTTTGGCTCAGCTGTGTCAGTATCTTAGATCTGTGTCAGATACACCAGCACACTTCCCTTTGATAACTTTGTGTTTTCATAGCACCTTAATAGGCAGCAGCAAACAAAGCAAACCTAGCACAGATAAAAGAGATCTCCATCTTCACATCCTCTCTCAGGAGGGAGGCACTCTCTGTGATTAAAACTTGTCGTTTATAAAGTACAGGGAAAGATAAAGGGATGCATAAGGAGGAAGGCAGCTAATTTTTCAGTAGAGGGAGAACAGAAACAAACAAAAAATCAGAAGGAAGTTTCCTCTACAGGAAGAAGCGCTGGATTAATGTGTTTTAGCTCACTGGGGCAAAGAGGTGATGGATGGCAGGGCAGAATGCCTGGAAAACTTTTCAGGAAACATTGTTTCAGGAAATTTGCATGCAATTTTATCATTTTTTCCCTATTATCTGTTAATGAATTTTAAACGGTTTTAATTTTATAGGTTTTTAAAATTGTTTTTAAAATAAGACACACATACACGTATTACTGATTTTTCTATGGTTTTTAATCTGTATTTTTTTAAAAAAAACACCTGTAAGCCACCTTGACTCCCATTATAGAGGAAAAGGTAGGATATCAATGACTAATAGGATATCAATGGCTGATAATTATTAATAACTAGCATATTTACCCAGGGTTGTCTGGAATTTTATTTTCTCATAGGTAACACTTGTTAGAAATACCTTTGGAATTATCTTACCTTACTTTAGGAATTCGATGTGGTTGAAATACACAGATTTGATATCCTGTGTCTCTAATTCCCCAAACTGTATTATCCAGTACCTGTAACTTTTCCCCATATTCCCCAATTTGTATTCAGAACTGTTAACATACAGAGGTTTGGTTTCTGAGGGAATACACTGCCCTCTTCCTTCTTGCTGCTAGGCTTTTTCTCTATAGCAACCAGTCAGGCCCAAGAGCTCTCTGGCTGGGAATTCTAAAGGCATCTCCCTAAATTGCCAACCCAGGATTCCATAGAATCCTCACAGGCAGCCAATCATATGAGGTCTTCTTGCCTGACACAGCCAATCATATGTGGTCTTCGCCTGCCTGACACAGACAAACTCACAAACTTTGACTTTTATATATTAGATTATTATAAGGAAAATGGTACTGGGGGATATCTGATTTGTCCCATGGTTGTTAGGCTGTGGGGTGCCAGGGTTCTGTTCTGTTCCCTCCCATTCTATTTAACTTCTTTGCAAAATCACTCAGTGCATTCATAAGGGAATTTGGAGTTTACTACTACTACTACTACTATTACTACTACTGATGACATTTAACCCTGACTGTCCTTGTAATCAAAGTCAGAGGAAGCTGGGCAGTTGCTAGACTGGGTGTCTGGATGTTACAATGGGCTGGATAATGGTCAGTAAAACTAATCTGAACAGGACCAAAGGTCTCTGGATTGGTGGTTCCCAGGTCCAAGAACTGGGTGAGCAACCTGCTCTGTATGAGGTTGCAGTCCTCATGAAGGAAATGATGTGTGGTTTGGGAGTACTCCTGTTTGTTGTTGTTGTTGTTTTTTGATCTATCAAGTTGTCTTATGGTGACCCTATGAATGTGAGACCTCTAAGAGCCTTTCTCATCATGCTGCCTCTGAGTGTGGTGGAGTCTCCTTCTTTGGAGGTTTTCAAGCAGAGGCTGGATGGCCATCTGTCAGGAGTGGTTTGATGTGGGTTCCTGCATGGCAGAGGGTTGGATTGGATGGCCCCTGTGGTCTCTTCCAACTCTATGATTCTATGAACTGCCCTGCTCACGTCTGGCAAACTCAAGTCTGTGGTTTCCTTGATTGAATCAATCCACCTGTAGTATGGTCTTCCTCTTTTTTTTGGTCTTCCCAACGTCCCCTTTACTGACCATTAGTGTCTTTTCCAGTAAGTCGCATTGTCTCATGAGACGTGCAAAGTACAAAAGCCTCTGAGATTTCAGACCTCAGAACTTTCCACTAGCACCACATTTCAAATGAATTGATTTTCTTCCTTTTTTCATTGCCCAGCTTTCCTAATCATACTCACAGAAAACTCTGTAAGTACTCCTGGATCCATCTTTTATCACTGGAGGCCCAGGTGGACCACATGGTTTGCGATGCCTGCAGCCAGCCCTGGTTTGTCCACCAGTTATTACTGTTGGGGATTACGATTTCCCAGGATGTTAACCCTTTTGGGAAAGATGTGAAGGTTAAAACTGTTAGGGATTAGCCTTCTTTCAGGCTAGTAGTAGATAAGCATGCCTCAATCTCATGTTGCTTCCTGAAATGAAACTGGTGCAAAATAAACATGGCAAGAAGTTTCAGGTTACAAACTTAGAAAAAGGTTTACCAATGGTTTTACATTTAAAAATGCACATGGAGATTCTACATCTGAACTAGCTAATGAAAAAGATTAGGTAAAAGATCGACCTTCATTTTTAACTCATCTTGTTGATGGAAAAACAAAAGGGTAGCAAATGTGGCTGAAGGAGAGGAGAAGAAGTAGAATAGGAATTCTAAGTGGAATTGGGAAACTGAGAAGGTGGGAGCCTTTATATGACCAATGACCCTAGGAACTTTCCTGGGTCACATGGTCTAGTTACTTGGATACACATGAGGTATTTATTACCATGGATTTCAATGGATAGGAAGAACAAATGGGGAGACTTTGGCATTTCTGCAGTAGCCTGTTATAGTGCTATTATTCCACTTTCAACATCCTATGGAATCCTGGGGTTTGCAGTTTAGGGAGGGGCATTTAGAATGCTCAACCAGAGAGCTCTTTGGCCTCAGTAAACTACAAACCCCAGAATTCCATGAATGAAAGTGGAATAATAGCATTGTAATAGTATAGTGCGGAAATGGCCGTTGTTGTTGTTGTTTTTGTTTTTGTTATGATTTCAAATCATTTCTGACTTATGGCAACCTGACTGCAAATCTATCACAAAGTTTTCTGGGGCTGACAGTGTGTGATGCACCCAAGCTCATCCAGTGGGTTTCCATGGCCAAGTGAGGAATCAGTCTCCAGAGTCCTAGTCCAATGTTCAAATAACTACAGTGTGCTGGCTATCTTGAGGGACAGTTTCATACTCAGGAAATTCTGTCCTATCTAAACGCCAATTGCTCTAACAGCAAGAGAGTGGAATGAGAGAAAATGCTGGATTTTTCCAGCAATGACTTTTTTTGATAAGGATAACCTGAGCAAAGTAGTTCATGCATAGGTTACTTTATGTTTAGATTATTGCAGTGCAGTTTCCATGTTGCTTCCCTTATAGATGATTGAAAGGCTGAAGTTAGTGCAATATGCACTTGCCTGATAGAAGCCCAAAGAATATGCGTAACACTGGATTTAAACAAACTTCACTGGTTTCAGTGTGCTTTGAGTCTGAGTTGAGATGCTTGTAATGTCATTTAAAGTTCTTAGCAGCCTGGGACCATGGTGCTTGAAAAGGTGGCTTGCTGTGTGTGTGTGTGTGTGTGTGTGTGTGTGTGTGTGTGTGTGAAAATACATACTTGCACTAATTGCACCAATTTGCATAATTCTTGTTGAAATTAAAAACTAAGTTCATACTTCCAGGTATCATTTCTGAAGTGAGTCCATAGTAGTTTTAATCTTTATTTGCACAGAGCCACAGCGTCTCACCTCTCCTTCTGCTACAGCCAGGTAGAATCATGAACACTGACAACATCTATAAATTAATCATCACAGTGTTTTCCCCACAGCTTAAATATTTTCCTCATATAAAGCACTTGCCTTACATGTTTTTTCAGTGTCAGTATACCTTTATAGCCACAGAAGGCAAAAGACCTCCTGGTAAGTTGAAAATATCTGACTTCTGAAGCATCAGAAAACTAAAAAGAAAAATCTACATGGACATATAGCCTGCATAGCTCTTAACAGCTGACAACATTAGACAGTTTGAGACCTACCTTTATAGAAAACTTTTTTTTAATCAGGCGGCATGTCCTTTTGATCAAATAAATGCAAATGGGTAAAAATAATGGATTCTCAAACACAGGCCTTTGCTCTGTGGAAGATTACCTCTGAGATTTAGCATAGCAACACTCAGGAAGAAAGGCATTTAGCTACATATGTAACAGGCTGTGATTAGCATAAAGAAAACTAATTGGCTTCTGCTTTGAAGTTCCAGTATCAGGAAAGAGCAATTAGGAACAGGGAGTACACATGCATAGGCGTACACACTCTCGTGCACACACACACACATGACTTCTAGAGTTCTGTCAGTGGAGTCTATTTGGTTCAAACAGGTAAAAATAAAAATCTTAAAAGTTATCAATAATGCAGATTATGTACCAGTATGTATTCTTCAGTATTCTTTTGTGACACCCATTTAATCTTTTTTTTTTACACCAAAGGTACATAAATGTCAGGAGACATAATCATCCCCACCGTTTTGTAACCGGAAAAGATACAAATAGAGTGTGTGTGTGAGAAAACATATTCTCATGCAAGTACTATAACCCTTGAAAATACTTCTCAGCAAAAGCACTGAATTCTAATTGTATTGGCTCAGTGGAACTGGGCTGATTTCCTGTGAGAGATAGACTGCATTTATTGCTGCAAGATGGCCAATTTTAAATCAGCTAGACCATTTGTGTGCCTGTGTGGCTTGCGTTTTTAGCTCCACTCTGATGCCATGGGGAATTTTATACATGCAGAAATAGGCAACAGATGCAGAACTGGTCAGACAGGAATTGACTGAAGTTAAAGGTGCTTAAGTTTCATTTCTGCCCTTTCTTAACAGTGAGTTTTTCTGGGAAGACCTGCATTTACTGTGTGATAGAGAATTTTCCCTGGCAGTCCAGAATGTGATAAATCACCTTAAAAAGTAATCTGGGGGTACAGTATTGGCTGAGATCCTTATACCCTCCAGCTGTCCCAATTTGGTAGGGACAGTCCCAGTTAATCCTGTCATCCCACCTTTTCAGCTTCTTCTAAAATGCGCTAGTTTTCTGTCTTGTCCTCCCACGTCTGCCCTTTGCCTACAGCTACTTCAGTTGCTGAGTTCAAAATGCAAAAGTAATTTACATACAGTAAACTTGGCAGAGGAGAGAAGGGGATAGTATCTTGCCCTTCCTAGTCAGTTCAGGCAAAAACAGACTGACACAACCCCTCTTAGCTTGTGTATTCTTCATCATTAATAAATTTTGCCATCTTGACCACACTCTGATGTTGCTTAGTCTCACGTGTCCCAGTTTTGTGAAATGTTGGATGGCATGAATCTTGTTGGAGTGTATGAATCCTGTACTTAGGAAGTGGTAGCATTCCAAGTCATGGGTTGAGTGTTCCAGGTTGTTCTGATGGCTGTTCAAGTTGTAAGTTGGGCCTGTACATTAGTCTGCCTGGACAGTGGGCTGTCTTTTTAAGCTAACCCATTGTGCTGTGGGCAAATGGTGAAGTGATTGAAGAAGGATAATAATCGGACAGGATTGTTGTTGTGTGTCTTCAAGTTGGTTCTAACTTCTGGCAGCTTTAAGGTGAAGCTATCACTGTGTTTTCTTGGCAGAATTTATTCTTAGGGAGTTTGCACTTCCCTTCATCTGGGGCTGAGAGAGTGTGATTTACCCAAGATCACCCAATAGGTTTCCATGGTCAAGTAGGGATTTGAACCCTGGTCTCCAAGTGTCCTAGTCCAACACTCAGACCATTAGCATGCTGGCAGGATTACAGCTTGCATAGTAATAATAATAATTTGTTACCCACTTCTCCCCAATGCTTGAGGTGGGATACAGCAGAGATACAACTAAAAATAAATCATGGTTACAATACACTAAAACACAAACCATTTAAAATACAATATACCATTAGTAAAGTATATTATAGTTAAAAATACAATTAAAAGTATGATTAAAAATAGACTGGATAAGTCTGCAGGAAGAGGTAGGTGTTTACTACTGTTTTGAATCCAGACAGCATATTTTGCTGTCCAGTCTCTTCCGGCAGGTCATTCCACAATCTAGCACAATCTGCACATTTAGTGGAAGAAGATATTTTGCAAAGGATGGGATCTCTCCCACACATTGCATCTGCAGAAACCTAGCGGATAGATAGCTGAACCTTACCCATAACTCCAGTTTTGTTTGTGTTTCCTTTTGCCAGTTTGATCCTGTCAAAACTTCAGGACAATAAACTACTTTAGATTTGTTGTTGTTGTTCTTTGTTGTGACTTTGCTGGTATTGCATCTTGAATGGGGATATTTAGCATGCTGATATAAATGCAGATACAAAAACAATATATTTCATAGATATACTATTTTTCTTTTCCAATCAAGACATCACATATGGAGGTTACCAGGCTGTCTCTCATGCAGGCTGATTATAGCTTCAGCAAGCCTGCTGTCTCATCTGCCTTGAGGGTATGACCTGGCACAAGTATCCATAAAAATAAGAGGCTCATATCCTTGTGAATTGTTTTAATATCAGATGCTATTTCTGTAGCTCTGTATTTTTCATTGTCGTTCTGTTGTAGAAAATGATGCACATATTTCTGTTTCAGTTGATGATTCTGGCAGCCATTTGTGATTTTAAGCTTTCCATTTTCTCAACTTCACTGTATCACCAAACCACGTGTTGTTTCAGGATCATTTATATGCCAAACCATATGTCATTTGTTGCTCTGTGACTGATAACTGCTTTCTTTTTTTTGGTAAAGTATGTTGCACACATTCCAAACTGTCACTGCAAATAAATTTCAACTTGGCTGCCTTTTTGTAATTTTTAAGTTAGATTTCTTTAAAAAAAAACTTTCAAAACTTTTATTTTTCTAAAAAAAAGAAAAGAAAAAAGGCCCAATATCATTTTGCTCTCAAAATTTCATTAAAGTTGGTTAAAAAGTATAGTAGCAAGGGCAAATTTATTCTCATAAGGACATGCTATTGACAATTTTAGCATTTCTTCCAAAAGTTCATAGATTGAAAACTAGAGGGGGGGGGATAAAGGAGGGGGATAAAGGGGGGCAGAGGGAATAAAGAGGCAAGAATGAAGGAAAGGTTTCAAGAAGAAAAATATAGTGAATATAGTGAAAGAATCTGCCACAGAGGGCAATTCATATAGCGATGACATTTTTGGGTTGCTGTTTTTGCTACAGTTATTGTGGAAGACTTTAATGAAGTTACACATTAAAGTCGGATAGCTTCTGGATCAACAACACACAGTCTGAAGGTTTTCAAGGATTAGCAAGCACTGTTCTCAACATTTGCTGAATACATGTTGAAACATTCCCCAGAGCTGATGCTTGCAGCAGGCAGGCAAGCAAGCAAGCAGGCATTTGTGGTTTCATGTACCAGCAGAGCTGGTGTGATGCTGTGATTAAACTAATGACTACTTGCTTAGCCACCACATCTGAGCAGAATAGGTTAGGAGAGAAAATGAGGTGGAGAATTCCTGAAATCATAAGCCTCTATCAATGGTTGCCATGTCAGGACTGTCTCAGGCCCTGAAATTTCAGGGCCCAGTCTGAGGCCTGGAGATGACCTCTTGTGATATCACAAGATGGGCCCTGGTGATGCTGCAAGGGTGGTGTTACACGGAGCAGCCCCTAGTGATGTTAATAAGCATGGTAAATTAAGGCCTTTTTCGCACTTGGCGAAGAAATCGCCCCATGCCGGTACTCACTGGACCGGAGTGCTCCATTGGCGGATCCAGGCTGGTTCGGAGCAGTGCGTGGCCACGCTCCGCACTGCTCCGGGGACGAAAATGGCAGCTTCCGGTTGGTGGAGGCTCTCCACCAACCGGTGAAGCTCGCCAACCTAAAGCCCGCCCCCGGAAGATCTGCAGGCTTGCACTGATGCGACCCTGCAAATCTGCACCGGAGCGCGGCCACGGAGTGGCGTGCTCCGTGCTTTTGAAAGACCTGTTTTAAGCGGTCTTTCAAAAGCACGGAGAATGACCACTTTGGGTCATTCCGGAGCGGGCTGAAGTCCGGAACTACACAAAGTAGTCCGGACCCAGTCCGCTCCCAAGTGCAAACGTCCTCCCTGGAGGACGCTCTGCACCATTCTAAAAACAAAGTGCGGAAAAGACCTAAGCGTCAACCACAGTTACATAAAGTACATCATTTAAAAATTAAAATTAAAAAAATTAAAAAAGTATGCCAAGTCTAAGCAATTAGGATTGTGACCAGGGGGACACACACACACACACACACACACACTCACTTACTTTTCAGGGCAGTGCTCTTACCCTGAAATTCTTCCTCTTTTGCTCTGAGACCTGGATAAGATGATCTAGATTTTGGCCCTCAGAGTCAGGTCCTGAGATCTGGGAACCCTAGCCTGAACCCATGACCCTATTTGAGACAACTCTTTTCCTATTTTTGTTGTTGTTACACACTTTCATATTGATTGTGACTTATGCCAAGCCTGTTATATGATTTTTTTGGGGGGGGCCCCGCGAGATTTGTTCAAAGGAGGTTTGACTTTGCCTTCTTTGGAATACAGCCTACTCTACCTTGTATTCCCTAATCAAGGCTAACCCTGCTTAGGTTCAGCTATGGAGCCCTTCACAAATGGTAACAACCTGGGCCTCCTTGGATGTCCTTGTAAACTGAGCACTCAAGTGAACATTCCATCTTCAGAGGTAATACGGCAGTGAAGTCTAATTAGGGTGTGTTTTTGTGAGACTGTGTGTGTGTGCGTGCGCGTGCATGCACGCATGCAGGCAGTCGCATGGCATCTAGTTGTGGACACATCGTTGGCATTTAGTGAAAAGAAAGCTGGGCTACATGGGCTCTTGATGTGACCCACCAGGGCTCCTCTTACTGATCTACGTGTGTAGATCAGTAGTTCAAATCTAATCTCAACCTTGAACACACATATGTGCTCTTTAGACAGGAGAAGTTGTTTCAGCCTACAATCTGTCATATGGAAATAATTATATAGGCTTAATTTACAGGACTATTGTAAAGATTACTGAGATATTCTGAATGGGTAAGTGGTGAATAAATAGCTATTAATTGTTATGTATTGTGTTAAAGTTATGTGTGTCTTGCAAACCAAGCCAAGAAGTTATTGATTTCAGAAACAACCTGTAGCCTTTTTATGCTTCAGGTTAGAAGATGCCAGTCTTTGTGGCTGAAGTTCTGTTTTAAATGAGTTCTTAAAACAATTCCCACAACTGCCAGTTCACCAGACTGTTGTTTTTTCTTGCTTTTTTGCTTCACTTCCTATTCCTCCAGGGGATTTAGCAGAAGCTCAGGGTCTATAATAAGCTGTTCTTAGGCAGCCTCCACGTTGATTCTATGGATTTCCATTTCCACACGTTCCCCTCAAGACTTTTGCCAACTAATACCCTCATTTTTCCAGTACTCCCCCAGGAAATGCTTTCACTCAACCCTGCCTTTCTGGGATTAAAGACATTTGTATTATTAGTGGAAAACAATTCCGGAATTTTGTCAGCACTTTTCAAAACAAGTTCCTTTCCTTTTAGCAAAATTCAACAAGGCAAGATGAAGAAAAATGCCATTTAATATATTTTTATTAGACATGTTGTGTGGTGTAGCTCACTGCTGTTTTGACTCATTTAAAAGTAATGCATCCACAAGCCTCACAGCATATGGAGGAATTCCTCCTTCTATTTTATTTTCTCAGCCTATTTTTTCCCCCCAAGGAAAAGTTATAATACTTGAGGAATCTGCAGTCCAAAGATGTCAGCCTAGTTTCCTGTGTGTTACTGCCCTGGCTAGTCCGAGCTTTGGGGATATTAAAGATATCCTCTTGATATCATAATTCGGCTGCACTTCTCTATTCCTTTCCACATGCTTGCGAGGCCACCGGACAAGCACGTAAACAAGCTCGGCTGTTAATAGCCGTAATATTCAAGCTACAATACAGGCAGGCCAGCAATAGCTGACTCACTGCTTTAGGAGACCTCCAGGCAGGTACTCTAATTAAGTATGCACGCCACTTACAAAAGAGCCTCTGCCCCGCGATGGCAGCTTGATGAGTAACCTATACAATACCCAAGCACTCTGCGTTTGCATACTGGCTACTGTGTTGAGAACTGTTACGATAACTCAATCATTCAGATTCTGACCTTTCGGAGGGTTTGTCTCCAACTCCAAATCTATTGTTTTCCCCCAAGTACGGCATAGCCTGCAATCACAATTCTCCTTATAAAAACTCTTGATTCCAAAACCTTCCTCGGATCGCTCCCGAGTTTCATCCCGCCTTGCGGCTGCTTTGCTTGGCAAGCCTCCCCTCAGCTCCACGTGCTGAGCTACATCGCACCCCAGCTTCGCTCTCTATTTTTCTGGGCTTCAGGACAGGTGAAGTATCACCCAAACCGGCAATCCCTCTAAAAATCCCTCTATACCACTCCAACCTTTATCTTCTTTAGTTATCTTGCATGAGTGTGTCGTATACACTGTTTTGCTTGTATTTAATAAACATCATTTATTATTTCAACTTCTGTGTTCTCCTTGACTCGACCCGACCCCGTAAACATAGCGTTCAAGATCTCGCTACGTTACCCTGCCTCTCGTAACGCTAAGCAGTGCTCTGAGCACCTTTAGTTGAGCACGTTTTGGTGTCCCTCCCGGGACCCCGAGTACACAGGGTAACATGTGGATTTCTATTTTACAGTCTCTACCCACTTTATAGGGTTCACCCATTTTGGCTGGAGTTCTGCCTAACACTACTTCTAGTCTTGCTCACTGCTTTAATGCAGACTGTAACGGATTTAAACTGAGGTAGTGAGGACTTAGAGAGCCAATGTGGTGTGGTGGTTTGAGAACTAGACTATGGCTTTGGAGATGAGGGTTTGATTCCCTGCTCAGCCATGGAAACCCACTGGGTGACCTTGGGCATGTCACATGCTCTCAGCCCCAGAAGACCCTGTGATACGTTTGCCTTAGGGTTGCCATAAATGACTTGACTTGAAATGACTTAAAGGCACACTACATCATAAGTATGGACTTTGGTAGGAAAACGCTTTTGCAACTTTGATGTAAAAGCAAGAGCAAAGGTAAAATGACTATTACAGAAATGCAGTTGCTGAACTTGCTTTGGCAGAGCTCAGGAACATTCTGACCTTCCAGATGTTGCTGAGTTGCAGTTCCCATCAGGGGATGTCGTTTAATAGCATGACCTTCAGGATTAGACTGTGCCCAGCTCTGACTGATTTTAGTAATAAGAGAAGAAGAAAATCTTTTCTCTATCAATCATTTTTCACACCATGCATACTTCTATACGTTTCTATCATATCTCTTGATGTTCCTTTTTGTCTCAGATAAAGAACCCCACCTTTTTAACCAGGATCTCATAGGGAAGTTGCTGCAGCCTATTGATCATTTTGGTTGTCTTTTTCTGGTGCCTTCCCCAGTTCTACCATATCCTTCTGGCTATGCCAACAACCCTGATCACCAGTTATTTATGTAGTATTGTAGTGGAGTCACAGGGTTGAAGCTCTGGGACTTTGTGATTATCAGGGACAATTGCATCACCAGCCACACCACTCAGGCTTTACAAATGGGGTATATTGTCAAATGTCTTCTCACAATGTGTCCAAAATACAACAGTCTCAGTTTAGTCATTTTCACTTGTAGTGAGAGTTGAAGATTGATTTGCTTTAAGGACCCATTCATTTGTCTTTTGCATTCTCTATGGTATCTGTAGAACTCTTTGCCACCGCTACATTTCAAACAAGTTGATTTTTTCTTCCTGTTCAGCTTTCTTCATTGTCCAGGTTTCACAACCATACATAGAAACAGCAAACATTATGACCTGGGTGATTCCGACTTTGGTTTTTAATGATATGTCTTCACACTTGAGGATATTATCTAGTTCCTTTATGGTTGCCTTTGCACATTTTAGTCTTCTGACTACAGTTGTCATTTTATCCAACACTGTGCTTCACTTTGGTGGGCATCCCTACTGCTGACAAGCCATTATCGTTCAGCTTCCCAATTCAGCATTAGAAATGACAGCCAGAATCTTGGGAGACATTATTCTGAAAGAACTAAATGACAAAAAGGAAGAGGTATGTGCTGAAATGCTTTCTGAGCACCAAGTTCCATTTTTAATTGCCATTCTTTCTCCAATGGTTACTGTTAAACCATATAATCCTTTCATATTTGCAGAATATGGCAAACATATTTTAAAAATATGCATGGCTTCTAGCTTGATGAGTGAAGAAAAAAATATCTTATATTGAGCCAACAGAAAAAGAAGAGGTTGATATGGAAGGAAGTCTAGGAAAATGTTCACAGCCCTGGAGTACATTAGTTACTGCTCCTTAAAAAGATATTGCGCATGAATACCCCCATTTTTAAAAAGCAGAAATAATTTTTTTCATTGTGCATGCTTACCCCTTTCAGCTGGCTTCTCAAATATAATCTTAGTGAAATCCAGATGTGAAAGTTATGGGTTATGTCAGCAGAGTAAAATTAGACAAGATGAAAAGAACTGGACTTCGAACCCTATTTGGATGGCAAACAGGACATAGAGAACAAGACTTTTCATAATACACAATTACAGCACTGCAATTGCCATGGCTTCATCCTATGTAATCCTGGGATATGTAGTTTGGGGAGGCACTACAGCTCTCTGCAGAGAATTCTAAATACCACATGAAACTAGAAATTCTAGGATGGAACTGTAGCAATTGAAGTAGAAGCAAAGTGTTATAACTGTGAAGCATGAGAGGTCCAGGGGAAGAAGAGGAAGAAGAAGTCAATGATAATCATAAAACCATAGAGTTGGAAGAGACCACAAGAACCATCCTGTCCAACCCCTGCCAGGTAGGAATACACAATCAAAGCACTCCTGACAGATGGCCATTCAGCCTCTGTATTATTCCCTGGATTTGGCATCATTTAGAAAACTGAACCTGAACAGGAAAAAATAAGAGACTGTTGGTAAAGCTTGGACCAATGGAAGACATTATGCAGAAATGGAGAAAACTGATAGATGTATGGAGAAAATTAAATTCATAGATGGATAAAAATTTAACACTGGAGAATACACAGTCCCGGGTATATGGGTACTTCTAGACAGAGGGCTCTTCCTGCTTGTAGAATAGAATCATAGAGTTGGAAGAGACCAGAAGGGCCATCGAGTCCAACCCCCTGCTATGTAATAATACACAGTCAAAGCACTCCTGACAGATGGCTATCCAACTTCTGTTTAAAATTCTGCAAAGAAGATTCCACTACACAAGATAGTGTATTCCACTATCAAACTACTCTTGCAGTCAGAAAATTCTTCCTAATATTTAGATGGAGTTTCTTTTGTTATAGTTTGAATCCATTGCTCCATGCCTTAGTTTCTGGAGCAGCAGAAAACAAGCCTGCACCATCTTCAATATGACATCCTTTCAGATATGTAGCATAATTATCGTGTCAGCTCTTAACCTTCTCTTATCCAGGCTAAATATACCCAGCTCCCTGAGCCACTCCTCATAGGGCATGGTTTCCAGAGGTTTTACCATTTTAGTTGCCCTTTTCTGGACATCTTCCAGCTTGTCAATATCCTTCTTGAACTGTGGTGCCTAGAACTGGACAAAGTATTCTAAGTGAGGTCTGACCAAAGCTGAATGGAGTGGTACCATTGCTTCCCTTGAACCAGACACTATACTCTTATTGAAGCACCCTAGAATTGCATTGGCTTTTTTAGCCACTGCATTGCACTGTTGACTCATGTTCAGCTTGTAGTCTAATAAGACTCCAAGATCCCATTCACATGTACTATGGTTAAATCAGGTGTCACCCATCCTATACCTGTGCATTTCATTTTTTAATTCTCAAGTGTAGTACCTTATGTTTTTCCCTGTTAAAATTCATTTTGTTAGCTTTATCTCAACTCTCTAATCTGTTAAGGTTATTCTGAATTATGATCCTGTCTTCTGGGGTATTAGCTGCTCCTCCAGGTTTTGTGTCATCTGCAAATTTAATAAGAATGCCCTCTGTTCCCTCATCTAAGCCATTGATAAAGATGTTGAAAAGCATGGAACCCTGTGGAACCTCACAAGTCACTTCTTGCCAGGATGAAGAGAAGCTATTGGGGACCCCCCTTTGGGTTTGGTTGGTCAACCAAGTACAAATCCATCTAACAGTAACATTGTCTGGCTTGCATTTTACTAAATTGTTTGCAAGAATATCATGGGGGACCTTTCCAAAGGCCTTAGTGAAATCAAGATATGCTACATCCGCAGCATTCCCTTCAGCTATTAAGCTTGTAACTCTCTCAAAAAAAGAGATAAGATTAGTTTGGTATGGCTTGTTTTTGAGGAAACCCATGTTGACTTTTAGTGATCATAGTATTCCTTTCTTAGTGCTTACAGACTGTTCAATAACTTGCTCTAGAATATTTCTTGTTATTGATATCAGGCTGATTGGATGGTAATTGTTTGGGTCCTCTCCCCTCCCCCTTTCAAAGATAAGAGATAATATTTTCCCTCCTCCAGTCTGCTGGGACTTCTCCCATTTTCCAGGAACTCTCAAGATTATTGCCAATGGTTCTGAGATTACTTCTGCCAGTTCTTTTAATACCCTTGGATGTAGCTCATCTGGCCCTGGAAGCTTGCATTCATTTAGAGTAGCCAGGTATTCCCATTCTACCTCCTTAGCTATTCTGTGCTACATCTCACCTACTGCATCATCTTCTTCATTTTCCTAGGGTTCAGCACTGTTTTACTTTTGGAAGAAGACCAAGGCAAAGAAGGTGTGTATTTCCGCCTATTTTCTGTCCCCTTTAGTATAAGTTAATATGTCACCATCTTCTGCATGCAGTGCCCTTACCATTTCCTTGTTCTTCTTTTTATTACAGACATAACCAAAAAGGCCTTTTTTTTTATTGTTTTTAAAATCTCTGTGAAGCCTTAGCTTATTCTGTGCTTTAGCTTTTCCCACTTTTTCCCTAGACATACTAGCTATTTCTTTGAATTTCTCTTTGGTGACTTCCCCTCTTTGCCATTTCATGTACACATCCCATTTAAATCTTAGCTCAGTTGAAAGTTCTTTAAACATCAATCCTGGTTCCTTTAGACATCTCTCATTTTTCCTTCTCATTGGAACTGTTTGAAATGGTGCCATCAATATTTCACTTTTAAAAAACTCCCATCAATCATGAACTTCCTTCTCTTTTTTTATTCCTGACCATGGTGGGATCACATCTAGGGTTTCCCTCTTTACTGAAATCAGCTTTCTTACAGTTTAGAGTGTTGTCTGAGTACACTTGGCTTCCCCTTTCTACTGTATAACAAACTCCAGGAAAATATGGTCACTCCCACTTAAGGATCCTACCACTTCCACTCCATTGACCAGGTTGTCATTGTTGATTAGGATCAGATCTAAAATAGTTGATCCCCTTGTTGCCACTTCCATTTTCTGAACAGTGAAATTGTTTGCAAGCCAAGTGAGAATTTGTTGGAACTTGTATACTTGCCAGAATTTGACTTCTAACAAATATCAGGATAGTTGAAATCTCCCATCCCATCAGTGATACCTATAATATCATATTTGCTTTACTGTGTTATGAATTCAAGCTCATCTTCTTTATTTCCTATGATCTGTGCCTTACTGTAGAGACATCAAAGACCATGGGTATCCCCCCTAGCTGCTTATTTAAGTTTCTTTTTCTTCCACTGTTGGGTTCTTGTACTATTATTTCAGTTCTCTCTGTACATTCAGACTATTATCTCCAGCTGTTCATGATCTCCTGCCCTCAAGAAAACTGTCTGCCTCCTCTCACTTAACTCAGTTTAAACTGAATCTCACTTAACTTAAAGTCTCACTTAACTCCTGATGGCTCCTAGCAAAAATGTTCCTGCCAACTGCTGTGAAGTGCAACCCATCATTTGCCAGAAGTCCATCTTTGTGAAACCCCAGCCTATGGTCCAAGAAGCCAAATCATTCCCAGGGGCACCATCTGCAGAACCGGTTGTTTACCTTTGTTCTCTCTTCTCCTTTCCTGGGCGGTGTGGACAAAATGACAACCTGTGCATCAAGGTCCTTCAGCTTCCCACCCAGAGCCTCATAATCCCTTGTGATCTCCTGAAGGCAATGCCTTGCAGTGTCGTTGGTTCCTACATGGACTAAAAGCAAAGGGTAGCTGTTAGTGGGTTTGACAAGTCTTCTCAGCCTCTCTGTTACATCATGGATTTTTGTCCCAGGGAGACCGCACACCTCTTGAGACATCCTGTAAGGCACACAAACCACCTGTTTATGCCCCCCTCAGCAGGGCATCCCCTACTACCAAAACAAGTCTCTTTTGGGGATTGTCAGGGGCCAATCTTCCAAGGTCACCCTGACCTCCATGTGTTCAGCCAACAGCTTTTACATAGGTAGACTTTATATGCATGGTCCCTGCAAAAAGGAAGAAAAGCTGAAATTGTTATATTGGAGGGAGTGGGGAAGTCGAGACAAGAACAGAACAGAGATGGCTTGTACAAATTGCTCACAAGTGAGTGGTGCTCAGATCTTCAGCAGTATCTTGCTGTTATGGCAGTCCTCCACTCATTGCCCACTTCAGCCATGGGCTTCTGGTTTTGTTAATCTCTGTAGTTTAGTGCTGGCTTACATAATGAATCCTTTCCCCATGTTCTTGCCCACATCATAGTTCGAAAGAGAAATGTGTTATTCTTTTTTGGCCTTTTATTACTTTTTGTTATATAAAACATAATAGGATCCTTCAGAGGAATCTTCTGAACAAGTTTCATGTGCTTCTCTTCATTATGGCTCAAATACTTTAGAAATCACAGACATTAACATACAACTTTAGAATAAAATATACATCTGAACTACTGTACAGAACATGCTGAGCCTCTTACAGAACAGCTACAGGGTGCACAGAAAGATCCAAGACAAGAGATGAGAAGGAGCTCCTGTCTGTATCTTTAGACACAGGGTGAGAAGCTGGAGAAAAAGAATGAAAAGTGAAGGAAAGGGGATGCAGCAAGTCTATCTCTGGCTCTTTGAAGAGAGTATTATTACTGTCTTCCAATCAGAAGGTACCTAGAGTGAAAAAACAAAATGTCAATGCACATCAGTAGTCCGCACTATTTTTAATCTCACTTTGGTGCATAAACACGGATTCTTTATAGCTAAGGAGTGGGAACCATGCAGCCCTCCAGATGTCATTACACTGCAACTTCCAGCCTTTCTCATGAATTGGTAGGCTAAGGCTGCTGGGAACTGCAGTCCAACAACATCTAGAGGTAAAATGATTTCAACTGAGTGGTAGCAGAGAAAAGGGGTGGGTGGGATAGAAGAGGAAGAGTCTATTTCTGGTGAATGGGTGAACTGCATTCCACATCTGAGGCAAAATATTCAGCTTTAAAAAAAATTGGAGAGGATCTGTGTGAAGGGACGTGGCAAACGCATGTAGCCCATATGCTGTTCTTTACCTATCTCTCACCTATTCAGATATTAATATATGAATGCATTTGCTTATATGAAAATTGCCTTTCCTTCAATTAATGAGAGAAGCCCAGAAATGAGATGTAGGGGGGACACTTGCCTCCCTGCTTTTCTCTGGAGCTGCCCTTGTTCCCACCCCTACTGTAGACTGAATGTGGCCAAGAAATCAGTCAGATTAATTTCTTCCTTTCCAGTTACCTCCTATATCCATTCTTTCTATCTTGTCTTAAATTGCCTCTGGTCTCCTTTCCTAATTCAGGCATACCCCAGTTAACAAAGCCAAAAGGTTGTTTTTTGCAAAGACTTTTTATACCCCACAGCCCCTTACTTTTCCTTCTCATCCTCTGTCTAGCTGGAAGGGTTTTTTTAGCAGCATCAGCATTGGAAGGACAGCGAAGCAAGGGTGGAGAAACTTAGACCATTTCTGCACAGTGTCGCTAAAATGTAGTAGCTACTGGTTACATTTGTTTCAGGGGCCGCGGTTCCACATGACGTCATAGCGATCCAGTAGCCATCCCGTCTAAAAGTGGTAGCTAGGATGCATTATTTGAACTACAGAAAAAATCCATTTTGTGCCACCTCATCCTCATATATCCCGTACGTCGCCTCAATGCGGAAACATTAAATGTGCTTTACTGCGCATTAAAAAAATGGTAGCGCTGGCAGGAAGCCAATCAGGGCCTGTGGGATGGGGCAAAATGTGGAAGAGACACTCCACTTCAATTTGTATTAATGCTGAGAGGTGCGGAACGTGGTGTCACTACTGCGTTTCAAGAGAATCTGCCTTAACTACAGAAAAGTTCCGTTTATGATGTCTTGTGTGGAGCAAGAAAGCTTGATCTGGGAAGGAATGGGATTCCATTCTAGCCAATTCTACAGTAGCTCTGTGTGCCTCCTTACAACACACAAGATAACCAGCTGCCAACTGCAGAATTCTTTACTGAGCATGGATGGACAAGAAAACAGAGAAAAAATGGAAAGCAGATAAGCCTGCCTTGCCAACTACCCGAAGTGTGGAGTGGGGAAAAAAATAAACAAACCAAAGATCTGTTAGGCCCTTTTCGCACGGCATTTGCCATGCAAAAGGGCCCCTTGAGCGTCATGCGAATGTGGTGAGCGGTCCACACGACGCACTCACAATCGCGCAACGCTCTAGGGTCTGGCAGGCACCGCTCGCACACTTTTTCATTGTCGGTTTTAAGCCGAAAATGGTGTGCGATTGCGCATCGCTCCGGGGCCCCGCGTGCACTTGCTGTGCGTGCGGAGCTCTGGAGCTGCAGTGCTCACGCTTCCTGCCTCAGCGCAACCTGGGAAAGTCCCAGGCTGCGCTGCGGAAGGAAGAGGCGGGGTTCTCGCGTGAGCAGCCGTTAGCTGCGGAGCTGAAGCAACGGGGACGCGAGAGCCTCTCGCTGGAGGCTGCTCATGTGATCCCCGCACCCCAGCGCCGAGAAAAGGTAAGCAGCAGAAAGGGTCTAAGTTTGGCCACCAAAATGGAAATCATAAGAAAAGTAGAGGCTGATAAAAGAAAAAGCCATCCCTGCATGCATTTTGGAAGAAGCTTTCAGTGATCTCCAGAAGCATCAAATGTTTTTTGTTTACTCGTGGAAGGCTTATCTAACCTAGTTGTTTCACTTCTTGTGTGCATATTGTTAATTTTGAATAAAAAAGTTTCCTGAAATATGTTGAATCACTCTTCTATTTTGTTGTATAGTAAATTATCCCCATTTTTTCCCAGGTTATTCTGCCTCTGGTACCAAATTTTCTATTAGAGAGTTAATGCCCAGGAACAAATCTAATTTGCTAACTGGGGTATACCTTAATCTCCCTTTTCTGTTTCTCATTCCTGCCCCTGAATGCCTTTTTCTTCCATCCCAATGTCTCAGTCTCCAAAGTCCTGTTATCCTTTAGGATAACTGCTTTTTCCTCTGCTGACACCCACGCTTCCGAGCTTCGTACAGGGGAACAAGAGGTTGGGTGGCAATTCAAAGCTAAATCTCTATGGCAACACTGCTGGAGCAGGACTTCTTCATGACCAAACGTTCACTTCCTTCTACTGCCTGGGAGACACATTTGAGGCACAAACCGATCTCTCTTTTTTGCATTTCATTCAGGAGATAATCCTCTGTGTTTCTGATGGACATCCTGTTAGTTTGTAAACAGACACAAAGCAGTACATACCACGTTCTTTCAGGGAGATAGTAGAATATTAGATCTGTCCAACATAGACCACTGAAGAAGCACACCTCCTTCCCCTGTTTGGGTGTTTCTTGCTTGTTATCCCAAACTGAAAACACTTCAATACCTCTTTTCTGGGCTTTGATAATTAACAAGCAAGTATTTTCCCCCTCAGGCTATGCACAGAGCCAAAATTAATTTCCCGTCTCAGGATAGAGGGATTTCTTGGTTTAATGCTATGCAAAGGCATGGAAGCACAGTGGAAACATTTGGGATTTGGTTATCATAAGTGGAGGTTTGCTTCACACTTTTTTTGTTTATTTGTTTGTAAAAATATAAGCTGGGGAATTATACATTTTAGCATATCATCAGTTATTTCACCTAAAAGGAGCATATCATGTTACCTCTCCATGCCTATT
The DNA here is from genome assembly GCA_030412105.1 of Cyclura pinguis. NCBI lineage: Eukaryota > Metazoa > Chordata > Lepidosauria > Squamata > Iguanidae > Cyclura > Cyclura pinguis. Next base: position 346,880,804 of record CM059599.1, read on the forward strand.
TCTGTTCACATTTCTTTAAACCGTTTGGAATCTAGTTTGTTTCTTCCTAACTGTTTTGCTAAAGGATTTGAAACTGTTTATTTATGTATTGCAATTTTTACACTACCTGTTCCCCAAGAGGTTCAGGGCAGTTTCCAACTACATTGAAACATATAATATTTGAAACATCAATTATAAAAAGGGAAACACACAATAATAACAAGGGAAAATTATGCCTGTACACATCCCTTGCTATCTAATGCCTGTGTGAATTAAAAAGATGAGGAGGAGGAGGATTACAATATTTTCAGGAGGCCCCTGGAGATTTAGGCATAGATAGGCCCTTTTTTTGCTATTATAGGCCTTGAAGTTGACTCTCACTCACAGCAACCCTCGCACAGGGTTTTCTTGGCAAGATTCATTCAGGTTTCCCATTGCCTTCTTCTAAGGCTGAGGGAATGTAACTTACCCAAGGCTACCCAAAAGGTTTCTCTGGCTGGAGAGGGATTCAAATCCTGGTCTCCTGAACTCCTAGTCCAACACTTAAACCACTATACTGCATTGGCTCTCCACTGACGGGAAATTTCACACCAGAGTGCCAAACTAGAGGAAACCATTGAGTCTGCTACAGGCACCTTTGGTGTAGCAATGGCACATTCAGCCAAAGAGTCTCACATGATTATAGAGTCCTCAAGGATTTCTATAGGAAGAGGCTTTATAGGTTCATGCCAGCACCATGAATTGTGCACCAACACACATTCTATGCATATGCTGGAACACTTCTGTCAGTAAGCAGACATATCCTGTACCAATGGCTGAGCTTATGATCACTTTTTGTGGGATTCTCTTATTTGTTTCATAGGTAAGACCAAGCCAAGTTTTGGAATAAAGATTTGAGTCAAGCACAGAGGAAAAAGGTATTTAGGAAAGTGTAGTGGGCATACCAATGACACTGTACTACCACATAATAAATTATCATTTCACCAAACAAGTGCATGCATAGCTTAAACATGATGGTAGATGGAAAAAAATCCTGAAGGATTTCACAGTGAAAATAAAAGCTTGACCATAACCCGTGTTCTTCTTGCCAGGTATGAACTACAAGGCAACGCCACATATGTGATCAGATTTGTGTGTCCATATTAAAAGCCCATTAAAATAATAAATGAGGATTTAGCAGAACTAAATATTCCAAGAGTTCAATGAAGCTTATTTGTATATAAGAGGATACAGAATTGCCATCTTAATTTAATTAAGGTCTCCCATTTCATAGGAAAATGTTAATAGTTGCTGTAAGGTATTTGTTTAAAATCTGAAAATCCTAATAATCACAAAATGTCTTCTTGACGTTTTTCCTTCCGAGGTGTGACCGTTAACTTGACTCTATGCAGTACAGCTTTCAACGTTTTGGAGTGTGTTTCTGGATGTAGTAAAAAAACAGTTATACCACATCACCTCTGAGTGTGACTTTTCCACATCATAATGGTTCTGTACACCCTCCAGCTTAATACTTAATTTAAAAGCTAGTAGGCCTTGAGGAATTTCCCAACCCCCATCAAATGTGCTTGGTTATAATAATCACAATAAATAACACTCAAACTGTTCTTCACTGTCTTATTTAAAACAGATGTGTATCTTGAGACTGAAGTTATGGCTGAATGTCACTCTCTAAGGTCTTATCATTATGAGATGTGACTGTGGGGAAAAAACCTGACACATGAATTGTAGCTGGAGAGGCATATTATGTGAACAAAGGCTGCAAAGCTTCTGAAAGAAAACTCTGATCAAAGCTGGCTTCATGATAGGTAGTCACCCAAGGGTGAGTTAATAGTATTTGATACTGCAGGTAGTGTCATCGATATAAAATGTGAGTATCCTGACAAATACTGTTTTGCCATCACTGCATAGCCCTCAGTCCTATCTTCCAAAGGAAAGATTTTAAATGAATATTCCACAACTTTTCACTATGTGCCCTGAGTCAGACAGAAGCTTGGATCCAACAGGTGACTGAACTTCACAAACAGCGGGTCTAGCACACAAGAAGTTTCAAAACACCCTGCAGACAACATTTTAAAATGCATTCCCACCCCACCCCACCCCCCTTTTTTTGTTCATGGCAGTCTCAAAAAATCCAGGCTTTTCAGACTGTGCTATCTTCTCCATGAAGGATGCTGATTTTTTTTAAGCATATCAGTCCAAGTAGGTCACAGTCTATTGTTCATCTGAAAAATAATGAGTCCACATAGATGGTTTATTTGAGCACAAGTCTCTGTATAGAAAAGACTCCATCTTAATCCTGGTCAGCACTATGTCCTCTGTTTCACAGGAAAGTACATAATTCAAGAGAATTATCCATCATGCGCATCATGCAAAAGTCTCTATTATACATGTCCACCTTTAGATAGGTAAGCAATCAGTGCTACAATCACTCCGACGTACACCCCTGTGCCGATGGTAATGGAGAGCGCAGCGAGGAACAGAGCTCTCCGGGAAGCTGAGCTTGCCAGGTGGAAGTCCCCCTTAGAGATGGCCTTACTTGTCTAGAAATAAACAAGCAAAAAAGAAAATAATATTTAGGTAACCTGTCAGAATAACATAGCAATTCATACTTAACCATATTCAAAGAAGAGCCCAAGGCCAGATTAAGACAGGTTGAGGTCACCACCTATGTCATGTTTAAGAGACCCCACATTATTTCCAAAATCCTGTGTATTTTTTTAACATTTTCAAAAAAATTAGAAATCTCTCATAATCCGAGGCCCTAAAGTATCACTTATTTACCTCATCTCTTGAGAGAGAGTGCTCTTCTACTTCAAAAAAAGTACGTGTGGCCTATTTGTGCATATAACTTAAAACTGAATTATACTGGAAGATTTGATTGAAAGCAAGTATGCTGTAGTTGATAAAGTGTTTGACTGAGGAGACCCAGGTTCAGATTATAATGGGAATTGCAAATCTCCCTGACCAGTCAACATTCCTGAATCTACTACCTTGTAGGGTTGCTATGTGTCATGCCCTGCCTTGGAGACCGTGGCAGCGAGGAGGAGGACTCTGACTCCAAGCCAGAGGCTTCCCCAGAAGCTGAAGTTTCCCCAGAAGCTGGGCCAGAGGGAGATAATACACAACAACAACAAGGGCCTGAGCCAAGGGAACAAATAGAGGAAGACATAGCTGACACACCTACCTTGTAGCAGAGACACCATGAAAGGGAGAGCTTGTGTCATTTGGCCCGTTTAACTAGCAAGTGAGCCCTAATGAGGGAACACCTGTGGTAACAGCAGCCATAGATAAAAGAGGGCTCCAGCTGGCCTTTCCTCCCGGGGTCAGTAACTGGTTTCTTTGGCCCTGAAACCCTGTGTTGTTGGATCTGGTCATCTTGGAACTCTGCCTGTTTGGACTATGGTTTGGATTTGCCCCTTTGGATTTGTTTGCTCTAGGCTTCCTTTCTGTTTGGACATTCTTTGACTCTTGCCTTGTAAGTAGGAGCTGTGCTGCTTGTGATTTACTGCCTGCTTTGTCGTGGACATGACACTATGAGGATGAAAAATGGGGGGATCCTGTACACAATCCTGAACATCTTAAAGGAGTGGTGTAACAAAAATTGGCACCAATGTGATCACCAATGGTTAGTAGTCCAATGGAGGAGCTGTACTCCACCATTTCAGTGTGGGGTGCTCCCCCTGCACTGCCCAGACCATGGACCATCACAGATTGTAGTTATGAACTGTCCTACAACAGAAGAGATTTTTCCAAAATGATTGTAAGATGTCCTAAGCCTGCAGGTTAGGACAGGGTACTTTATTATATAAATATCATAAATAGTTCTGGTTTTGCTTATCAGCTATTATAAGCTGTGATAATCAAATGGAACATCCAGGATCAAAAGCAGTCTGCCTCCAAGAATCAGATGCCAAGGCAACATACCCTCCAACATTTCACAGATAAAACAGCCAAGCCAAGCAAAATCAGAGTGTGGTTAAGATGGCAAAAGTTATTAATGAGGAAGCACACAAAAGCTAGCAGTGGCTGCAGCAGTGTGCTTTTGTCTGAACTAGCTGGGAAGGGCAAGATTTCACACCACCTCTTCTCTTCCCCTTGTTGAATTATTGAGTGCAAACTACTTTGAAACTTTGAATGCGGTTTGCGACAATTGAAGTAAGCTGAAGACAAAGGTGGAAAATGAGAGGTAAAGAGAGAGAAACCAAGGCATCTTAAAAAGCTGCTGGAAATATGGGATGGCAGAGTATTTATTGGAACTGTCCCTGCCAAATGAAAATAGTTAGAGGTTATGGAACAAACTACAGGGAATGGCTATTTATTTATGTATTTCATTTATATCTCCCCTGTCTGAGATGTAAGACAACTTACAATTTTAAAAAAAATCCAATAAAACATAATAAATTATGCCCATTAATATACAAAATAAAACCAATTGTTCTATTAAAACACTGATTAAAACAGCTTTAAAACAGCAGACTAATAATAAATGAACAGTGAAATATCAAAAAGTTCAGCATGTCTCATTTAAAATATCACACCTACATTAGATGGAAGAGTCTGTGGTCATGTTACTTGTTTGTCAGGCTTCACAGGCATCTGGCTGGATATTGTAGTAAAAACAATGCAGAATATTTTATTTCAGTCTGAACTAAGATTTTTATGATTAGTTATCCCTTCAGCATTGCTGCTTCTTCTAGATATCTCCATGGAGATATATTGACCTAAACTCATTGACATACTGACAATGCGAAGTTGAACATGCAACACTTTATTATCACATTACATACAATATCTTCATGCTATCTTTTTCCTTTTCTTCATAGCCTAACCTCTTCTAGGCTGTATCCATATAGAGATCTCCAGAGTCAAAAGATGATGATGAAGCTATAAACTACACAACCCAATGTCAACAGGTGGCAATGTCAACAAAATGATTTTTCATTGCACATCCTGCTTTTTCAGGAATCTTCCCTTGAACACTGAAGTAAGAACAGAAGAGATTGTCTTGTAGATGTGCCTGTACATACTAGCCTCTGCTTCTCACAGGGGTTTGGTCTAGAGAGAAAGGTTTGCTTTCACCATGTTCCTCCTCTTCTTTCTCACATTCTGGTCTCCCAGGTGGTCAAGAAACATGGAGAATCTTCTTCAGCCATGGCTTGCTTGCTTTTAAACACCTTCAGGGAAGTCTCACATCCTCCTTCCCTCCTGTCATCTCTTGCAAAACTTCCACAACATCCTTGTTGTCATGATGTCGTTGTTATATTTCTCCATTTATCTATTAGCTTGTTTGCTTGCTTTGTTTGGTGTGGCAATGGAAGCTGCAGCAGTTCTTTAGCTGTTGGCCTAGTGCCACTGGCATATTGGGTGTGCTGCTACTGCTCCATCTTGTGCTACTCATATTTGGCTTCTTGCATCAGTTCAAGTTTGGCACATGGACATCATCATCATCATCAATATTTATAACCTGTCTTTTCTCCAGAGTCAGGAAAGGTGATCAGGGTGGTGTTAGTGTTACAAACTACCAGGGTCAGTAGTCTGAAGGAAGGTGGCCTGACTATGCTGCATATATTTTTGTGGGTTTTTGTAGTATTTGTTGATTTTTTTGACATCCATTTAAATCCCCCCAATGAATTTCAAAGAAAATAAGGAGATACAAAATTTGAAATGGCATATAATGATTTTTAAGCACTCTGCCAAGGAATCAAAATTATCGCCATGTAGTCCAGGAAAAGCTGGACTTCTCAGAAGTTGCTTCCGCAGCTGCCAAGAGAAGCAGCCTGAACATGGGAACTAAAAAGGAAAGTCCTGCTGTCTCCAGCCATTCAGGCAACTCCAAGTAACTGAGACTTCACCGTACCTCCCCTTACCTGCTGCACCAAATAGCAGCTTCACTTTCCCCTCCATTTGCCTTTGTCTCATTTGCCTTCTTTGCTACTCAGACACTGCAGGCATGTGCACTAGGAGGCCCTTCAGGCAGCAGGTTTCTGGAGTCTTTCCTAGTAGGAAGTCAAAGAGGGAGAGAGGAGATGGAGAAGAACTCCATTCCAAATCTATCCTTCTCAATGCACAGCCAGGAGCATCTCTTCTTCTCTGCCTGAAGCCAAACGCCAGCCCAGAAGCCCCCACATGGCCATCTTGCCCACAATCACCAACCAACAGACCTCATCCATTGTGCAGACCTACTGCTGGTCAACAGCTGTCCCTGCCCAATATTTGTCACCAGAGCCTGGCAGCTCTGGGCTTGAGGTTGCCGTTCTACAGTTCAGTTATTCCCTTAATTCCCAAGAGGTCAATACAGAAGTTACCAAACACACACACACACACACACACACACACACACACACACACTCTGTATCATTTGAAGGGTGCATTGCTGTGAGCTGCTTTGTACTGCCTCCTACTATCTACCTTACTACTTAGTTTCCCAGTGGCATGATTACATCCTTTCAAAAGATCACACAATTCCTTTAAACCTAATGCTTTTGTGTCAATGGCAAATGTTCGTTCATTTAATCTCTCTGCAAATGTTTCCTCCCTCTTCACAACAATTATAATGCTGCTGCTCACTAAGGAGTTCTGGCTGGAGAGTGAGCTATGATTTATTTTTGTTCTTGTCTTCTTATAGTTAACAGAGTTCCATCAATATTAGTCAATATTAGCGTTGTGTCTCTAAGGCCATTTCCGCACTACACTGTTATAGTGCTATTATCCCACTTTCAACCTCCTGTGGAATTCCAGGGTTTGTAGTTTTCTGAGGCAAAAGAGCTCTCTGGCTGAGAAGTCTAAACACCCCTCCCTAAACTGCAAGCCCCAGGAGTCCATAGGAGGTTGAAAGTGGAATAATAGCACTATAAAAGTGTAGTGCGGAAATGGCCTAAGGCAGGATTTGCCAGTTTTCCTTTAGTATCCTTTTCAATATGGTTTCACACAAAGCTTGGAAAAATTACATTTTGGGCTACCTGAATCCCACTGGCAATGTTGGCTGAGAGATTTTGCCAGCTGTAGTACAAAAAGTAACTTTCCCAAGCTCTGAGACCATGAAACATTGAAAATCCCACACTGGACACATGAGTATGATGCCTTTTTTGCTATCTTTTAGGTGGGTGTTGCTCAGTACTTAAATGACTCAGGGTGCAAGCCCACAGGTCACCAGCTGGTAAAAAAACTGCAAATGTTAATTTATATCTATATATGCAAATTAAGAAGTAATTATTAGGGTTTATTCAAATTTCATAGGCCATTTCTACACAACAGGGCTCTCCCGCGATGGTGACACAATGGCAGTGGTCTGCGAGTAATGCTTGTGCACGAAGTCATTGCGGTCCTGCTGCTATCCCACCACCACCTGTTGTGATTGTGGGATATTTGCTTAACAAAATAAATCTGTTAAGCGCCCGTGATTGTGCAATGTTCCCATTCTTCCTGGCCATGCAGAAGGACAGGAAACGCGATGGAGGCACTTCCTTCCCCAGCACAGCATGGGAAACAGCCTGGCTGCACTGCAGAAGGCAGGCGTGTGTTGCTTGTGCTTCTTTCTGCAGGGAGCCAGACGGGTGCTGAGGGAAGGGATCCCCTTGTGCTTCCTTCCTGGCAAAGGCGCTGCCAGGTTTGCAGCAGGAGGACAATGGGATCAGGTAGAGTGCGGAAATGACCATAGGAAACAAAGCCTACCAATATTTTCGTCGGTGACGTAATTACTAACAGAATACTTTCTTCAATTAATATGCAACATATTCTAGATCTCTTTACTTCTAAACTCTTTACTTTTTAAAGTTTGTCTTCATGATTACGACAGCTAGAATTGAGTTTGCAAGACTTTGGAAAGTGCAGCAAATTCCTACAATTGATCAACGGTGGGCAACTTTTATTGAAAACAGAAATGCAGATATAGTCTCTCAGAGATTAGAGGGGAAATCAGATGAAGAGATAATGAAAGAGTGGCAAATAGTGTCAGATAATTGCTGGGGACTATCAGATGACAATGCTTAATGTAGAAGAATATAGATTGTATATTAAGAATATGTAACTGGTTGAAAAGATGGACATTATATTATAATATACTGTGTCTGATGTATTGCAGGATCTAGCATGAAATATTAGCATTTATAGTGTGGTACAAATAATTTTAACATGATGATTATATAGAAAAATGAAATCTAGTGAGGGATGGAAGATAAGCAAAAATAATTCAATGATATGTACAATTATATATGTTTTTTTTATATTGTGGAATTTCAATAAAATTATTATATAAAAAAAGTTTGTCTTCATTATCCCTCTTTCCTTTTGTACTGTGTATTTTTAGACACTAAACCAGTGGGCTAAGACTATCTTTTTTATTTAGTGTATGCGAGATACTCTGGGAGCCTTTTTAGCTGCAGGGTAGGATGAAATGGTAATAAACAAATAAATATTAATATGCAATTGTGTGAAAAAATGCAAAGAGAGAGAGAGTGAGAGAGAGAGAGAGAGAAAGAAAGAGTGGTAGGTTTTCGCGGGCACTTTAACGCTCCTTCCCTCTCGCTCACCCACACTGGAAAATGGCAATTTTAGCACCAAAATGCAATTTCAAATATTTTATAGAGTGCTGTTGCAAAAGCAAGCAAAGATGATGGGAGGGTTGCCCTCAATTAATTTCCCAATTCCCACTCAGATCTTGTTCAAAATGTAATAAATTCCCCTTCAATTAATTACCCAATTCATTTGCCATTTTTACTTTAAAAGCCCAAATGAAATAAAGTGGTGCATGATTCCATTAAGAATCCTGGATGAGTTATGAGAGGAATGAGGTTTGGAGAGAGGTGGAAGAGGCTTAGGCAAAGGGATGAAGAGGAAGATTAGCATGGTGAGCAAAGGGGGAGATAGAACAGAAAGAAAAGGCAAGTTTGGGGAGCGGGTGTCAAAGGGAGGGTAAGAATAAATTAATCACTAGGCAGTACTGAAGGCAGAAAGAAACCCATAACAACAAAAAGTGAAGCAAGGATGTGTAAGGATAATCTCCTTTGCTTTGTTCAGCTTCAGTTTCTTAGACTGACTCTCCATGTTATGGGGGCTAATAATATTTCCCCAAACCCACCATATATATAGAAGAAGACACAAGGAGATTAGGCATAGAACCAGCACAGTACACACTACCTATAGGCCACAACAGGGATTTAAGAAAATACAGAAGGATAAGAGCAGCCACACCCGCTGAAGAATAGCAAAGGTGGGGACCCTGAAGTCCTGTGGGGTCCTCAAAAGGCTGTGTCCCCTTCATTGTTTAGTGGTATCCCTGCTTTATTTCCCCTTATTTTGTTCAAAGCTTGAAATGCTTCTCCTAAGGCTTAGAAACCAATAGTAAGAGTTTTATGGTAAAATATAGTGGTATTTCTTGGTCCCATGTCTTTGCCTCTATCAGTCATTAGAATGTTAACGCTTGAAAATTCCTCTGAAATTGAATTTGGCTTATAGGTTGAAAGCAGCTCTCCATCTTTGATCTAACACAGGAATGGGCAACTGTGGTGGGTGTGAGAACCTATCCAGTCTCCAAATTATGATGGTTCACAAGACCTGGGCCCTTTCCACATCACCCTCCCAACCCGCCATAGGGACGGGAGGAGGACAGGACACAAGAATGTTTATGCATGATGTTCTCACAATCCCATCCTTTCCCGTCTCCAGGCAGCGTGATTGCACCACACATCATTGATGGGTTTTCCCCATCAATGGCCAGCAATCGTGCCAATATCCTGCTGTGTGTCTACACTTTCCTTCCTTGCAAATGCCCTGGAAGTGCAATGGCTGCGCTTCCTGCCCCAACACAGCCTGGGACAGTACCCGGCTGAACTGCAGCAGGAAGAGGCATGGCCATTGTGCTTCCTGGATCCCGGAGGCAGCTAGTGCAGAGGGGAGCGCTCCTGTCATGCCCCTGTCCTGGCAGGGCTGACACCGGGACCCACACCGGATGTCTCCGGGACAAAGTAAGGGGCAAAAAGGGTTTTGGATCCAAAAGTTGGCTAAAAAAAATCACTCCTGGACATAACTGGAAATGTATGTTAATTTACAGCTTCATACTCTTCAACTTTCCCAGTTTGGCAGGGACAGTCCTGATAAATCCTCTGTTGCCCCACTTTTTCCTGAAGAGAGATGAGAAAGTGGTGGAATCTTGCCCTTCCCAGTAGGCTCAGCCTAAAGCAAACTGTTGCAGGCCATCCTAGCTTGTGTGTTCCTCTTCATTTTTACCATCTTGACTACACTTTGATACTGCATGGTCACATGTGTCCTTGTTTTCATTTGTAAAATGTTAGAGGCATGAACTTTGGGGTGTTAGGGGAGCTTCCATAACCTCCAATAGTCACATATCTACTGAGATGTCCATGGCTAGTTCTCTGCATGCATGGATTCTCAGCCAGTCTTAAGGAGGACCAATGTTTCCCCTTCTCCTGCTTGTCAGCCATGTGTATGTTGCCCCCATCTGCTGCTAACTACACTTGGCAAACAGACCTGAGAGCTGCTACAACTGAAATAGTGTGTATTCTGTTCTTGCAAAGAAGAGGGGAAGAGGATGGAGTCCTTTCCTTCCCAGTAGAATGAGGGCAAAAGCAAAAAAGATGGAGGTGCTGCAGCAACTACTTGGAAAAGACGTGACACTAATTGCTTCTTTTGCTAAGCAAATAGAATAAACACAACACACACAGGGGAAATGGAGAGCCCTGCCAACCAGGAGGGGCTTTCCATGAAAGGGTCCCATTTAAATTACAGCACTCCCAGAATATGCTCCATGTTCTCACTGTCTGTCTCTCTCTTACACACACAGATTCCTCCCAACAGATCTTAAATGCATTTCTAATTTTCCTAAAGCAGGATCCTATTGTGGAGAAGCATTCTTGATTTGAAAATATTTTTCTGCCCCTTTCCGTTATGTGTCTCAATTTGTTTTTCAGTTTTCGTAAGTTTTATAATTTAAATCTTAGTTTTACTAGCTGTCTTCTCTCATCTCCTTTCCTTTGTGTTTACTAATCTTCTCTCTCTCTCTTTCTCTGTCAGGGCTGTACACTGTCACAGGAAAGCAACTGTAATTGTAGAGGTCCAGCTTTTGAAGGAGAGCCAATGTGGTGTAGTGGTTTGAGCATTGGATTTGAATTCTAGCGAACAGAGTTTGAATCCCTGCTTGGCCATGGAAACCTACTGGGTGACCTTGGGCAAGTCACACTCTCTCAGCCTCAGAGGAAGGCAAGGGGAACTCTGTTCTGAACAAATCTTACCAAGAAAAAATTGTGATAGGATCAGCTTAGGGTCACCATGAATCAGTAACAACTTGAAGGCACACAACAACTGCACTGGGTGAGGTATCCTAGCTACCAACTTAGAGAGAGTTTTCTTATGCAGAGCAATATTCCATTCACGTTAACAATACAATCATATACCTATCTATTTGGATGTATGTGTGTATATGTGCCTTATGGAAACACCATGAATATCAAAATTTCTTTGCCAGTTCCCTCCTCTGAAATGTAGCCTACAGCACCTGGAATTGTTGGCAGTCTCCCATCAAAATACTAACCAGGGCTGATCCTGCTTAGCTTCCAAGATCAGATGGGATCTGGTGCCTTTAGAGTATTTAGGCATTCAGATATACTCCTAAGTAAATATTTACAGGATTATAGTCTAAATGAGACATTCTAAAAGGACACTGAAATACATAGATATCTTTATGACAATTGTGCTTTTTCTAAGTAATTTCATTCCATTTATCTCCTGGAGCTAAAAGTATATACTATTTTCCACCACTCCCATCCACCCACACTTTTATCCTAACACCAACACTGTGAAGTAGGTTAGCTTGAAAAGGTATGATTGGCTCAAGGTGACCATATGAGTGTTATGTTATGTGAAAGCTGGGATTTGACCTCTTCTATAATGTGCCTTGCACGCAGGGGATGGGTGTAAATAGCCATGGGCCTGAGCAAGAACTGTAGTGTAGAGTGGGATCTGATAAAAACCATTTTAATTTTAAAATAATTTGTTATCTATTTATTGTTCATCATGCTGCACATGCGCACCTACATACAGAGTACTGTATTTATTGATCTGACCCCCCCCTGCTTTTTTCAATTCTTCCTAAACCCAGAACATAAATTCCAAGGATTTTCTGTTTTAAAATAGTAATTCTCTGTGCTTCCTCATTAATAACTTTTGCCATCTTATTGACTGACTACATTCTTTTGACCATACTCCGATATTCCACTGTCATACATTTTCATCTGTGAGAAGATGTTTAAAGGCAAGAGTCTCAAGCAAAACCACAACTCTTGGAGCAGGGATTGGCAGTTCTGGTCCCTTTTTGCTGAGATTTTTTGTTCCCCCAATTCAGAACTTTGGGGCCTCACAAAAATGTTGAAGGGCTGCATGCAGTCCAGAAAGGCTGTACTTTCCCCATCCTGATCTAACACAAATTTTGGATACCACAAGAGAGAAAACTAAACTGAAAGTTTTTCTTCAGAGCTTCATTAAAGACGATATATTGGGAGAGAAGCGTTAATCCTTCTCTCACCAGCTGAAAACCTCCTTGAAAATGGTCCTTTACTTTACCAGTAAACTGGAAGGAAAACCCTTCTTTTCGCACCAAAAGGCCATCATAGCTCTGGAGAATAGATCTGAGGCTCTGAAAAACTGATGACAGGTAAAACATGTCCTGTTTATTCTGCCTAAAATGGCTTCTAAGTAATGTTTCTTACCTTTTGGGGAAGGGGGCAGGGATTTTTTGTGGTCCTGACAGATGGCGCCCCAGGAGCCATAGGATTTATATTATTGCATTTATATTTTGCCTTCCTTCCAAAACTGGTATTCAAAGCACCTCATGTAGGGCTGAGGAATTTATATTTTGCCTTCCTTTCAAAACTCATACTCAAGGCACCTCATGCAAGGGTGAGGAATATGGGGCTCTGCAGATGTTGAGTTGCAACTCACAACATCTCTAGCCACTGTGGGTGAAGGTGATGAAAGATGCAGCCCAAAAACATCTGGAGGGCCTCCTCCAGATCTCCTCAACATTATCCTGGTGGCATAAAATGTTTTAACTTGTTAGCAGAAGGAGAGCAAGGCTGGAGCCATCCTTGCCTCTGTAGGGATGGTGTTTCAAATTCTGGAGCAACCACTGGGAAGACCCTCTCCTTTGTTCCCACCAAACGAGCCTGAGAAGGTAGTGGGACAGAGGCAAGGGCTTCCATGTATGATCTTAGAGCCATAATGCTTTCATAAAGGGATGTACAAACTCAAGCTATAAAGAGCTTTATAGGTCTTTGAATTGTGCCCAGAAACAGACTGACACTCAGTACAGCTGTTGCAACAGGAGAGTTGTGCACTCCCTGTAGCCGGCTCCAGTTGACAATCTGGCTGCAGCTCTTTGGGCCAACTGAAGTTTCTGAGCACTTTTCAAAGGCAACCCCCATGCTGAGCACATTACAAAAATCCACAGGCACAGAAAAAGCTCCGCCCTTGGAAACCTCCTTTGTGTGGCAGCAGGCAGGCCCAGCACCTTGCTTTGCCACTGGAGTTTCACAGCTGGAGAGAGTAACATGTCGGCATTTTGATTACAGGAGGCTTCCAGTCCATGAGAGCCAAGGCATTCTTACTACCAAGCCACCAGCATCCTGTTGCAATGGTAGTGGAGAGGGGAGATGACTGTGCCAGGACTGAGTTAGCCTTGTTCTATTTCCCTCTTACTGAGAGCAATGGGAAGAAAAGTTCATACAGAAAAAAAGGCCTCAAACAAAGGAAGGATTCTATGTTGCTGTTGTCGTGTGCCTTCAAGTTGTTTCTGACTTACAGAGACCCTGGCCAATTCCACACTACACTGTTACAGTGCTCTTATTCCACTTTCGACCTCCTGTGGAATCCTGGGTTTTGCAGTTTGGGGAGGGGCATTTTGAATTCTCAGCCAGAGAGCTCTTTGGCCTCAGGAAACTACAAACCCCAGAATTCCACAGGAGGTTGAAAGTGGAATAATAGCAGTATCACAGTTTAGTATGGAAATGGCCCCTGAGGCGAACCTATCACAGGGTTTTTTGGGGCTGAGAGTGTGTGATGCACACAAGGTCACCCAGTCGGTTTCCATGGCCAAGTGAGGAATTGAATATTTGTCTCCAGATCGTAGTCCTATGCCCAAACCACTACATCATGCTGGCTCCTAAAGGATGCTATATTTCCTGCATTTTCCACCCTGCTAATGTATAGCAAACTGGCTTCTCCCTGGAGGAGTCCCAAGATATCTGGGAGGCAAAGCAACAATTGGCCAAGGACAAAGTTCTTGCTTCCCCTAGATGGTATCCTAGGTAGTGCCTGAGGCCATCCCCCACTTCCTGGAAGTAAGAAAAAAATGTAATAAGAAATTAAACTATTAAGAATTTTCTGCCCCTTTGGGACACTCAAAATCTACACGGTGAGGCAGTTGCATGAATCTGCCTAATGGTAGGACTGGCCCTAACTCTCCCTCACCTCCTATCATTGGGTTATTCTGTTAGTTGGTTTTACCAGCTGGCTTTGTATTTATTGCTACAGAAACTTCAAAGGGGGTTGCCGTATTAGTCTGCTACAGTTGAAACAACAGAAAGTCTTGCAAGACCTTAAAAATTTAACAAGTTTTATCTGGCATAAGCTTTCAGGTATTCCACTGGATAAAGAGAGCTACAGTGTGTGAAAGCTGATGCCAAATAAAACATGATAAAGTCTCACAAGACCCTTTGTTACTTCTCTAGTGTCCCCCCCCCCCCCGCTACTATTATGGTTTTTACTCATATTTGGTTGCATCCAGAACTGCCTCCCATGGAGAGATGAGTCCTTTGCATCTGTGGGAGATTTCTCATCCTACAGAAGAAGTGCGCTGATGGAAGAGAGGATGCTGTCATTTTTGTAATGCCGGTAAGTCCCTTAAGCTCCCCATCTACGCTATCCTCCACTTCTATGTCCAGTGTGGGATTGAGGTGGGGCTGGTGGTTGGGGGGGGGGGCTGGAGAATTGGTAAATATTCCCTTCCTAGGGGTGGCAACATATGAAGGAAAAATTTGCACAATAATTTCTTTTTCTCTAGTGAGGGAAAGAGAAAATAGATCCAACTCATTGTGTCTTTTTGCTTTGTTTCACCTTTGTGTTGTAAGCTGGCTTGAAGCTGTGTGTGAGAAGCCAGGGCAGAAACTCTATAAATAAAATAAAACTGAGTCTTAGCTTATATCTATAAGCTTTTGGAAATCTTGTGGTGGGTGGGATCTCACAGAAATCTTTTTTTTCTTCCACATTTGTTCATTCTTAATTAAAACCTAGGAACTGATTTTTATTGGATCAATTTGACTGCAATGCAACTCAGCAGAAAGTAATAGAAATCTACCAGTGTAATCATATAAAATACTGTCTTCAAATCGCAAATCTTTTAAGGTGCTTTCATTTTCCCCAATGGTAAATACTTGATATACCAGGTAAATGCAAATGATATAATCTATTTGGATCTCAATTGTACATTTTATGAAGAGACACCCAGGAAATTACTACTTAAAACTGGGAATGATGAGCAACATAATGGTTAAGGGGAAGAAAACAATATATTTTGCTAAAGGGAAATGCTCAAGTGGACTTCCTCAGCTATCAATCTCAGGACCTATTTGATTCATTACAGACCCTAGGGAGGAAAACAGTAGGTTACTGATGAAATTTGCAAATGACACCAAGTGCAGAACCCTTGTAAGAGCAGAGAAGAACTAGGTAATGACACAGGATGAAACAGAGTAATAGGATGGATTTTACATTCGTTAATACGAAGAGTTAATTCATGCATTTGGGGACAGGGTTTTTCTTTGTTTATTCATTAATTCATTCTTGCATGTTTATATCCCACTCTTCCATTGTCATGACAATGCTTAGGGCTGCTCTGTTATCAGCTTTGAGTCTTGAAAGGACAGAGGAATGAATACTGCATAATCAGGATGTTGCTTATTATCAGTGTGGGCACACTGAAAAGTAATGCCCATGTGCCATTTTCTCCAAAACTATTAATCAGATTGTGCTATTACACCACCAAACAGAGTAATTCTTACTGCATGACTGACATAATTTCTGTATTTCTAGGTGGTGCATAACCATGGATATGAAACAGAAACAAAGAGCCATCATTGAGTTCTTGATCAAAGAGGGATGTACTGTTGCCGACATCCACAGGAAGCTCAGAAACATGTATGTTGAGGCAAAATTAATGAGACTAATATGTGGGTGAAAAGGTTTAAAGAAAGCAAAAGCAGTGTTGAAGATAAACCATGTAGTAGAAAGCCGTCAACAGCAGTCACCATTGAAAAGCAAAACGGGGGATTACAGGATTAGCACAAACCAGTATATGAAAGTCTGAGAGATTGTTGTGCAGCTTGACTGCAATCACAGTGCTGTTCAGCAGCTTATCCAAAACCTTGGATATAGGAAAGTGTGTATCAAGTGGGTTCCTCATCAATTTAACAGCTGATTTGAAAAAAAAGACTGCACATGTTTTCAGAACTGTGGGCAGCATTTGAAGCCAACAAGGACATCTTTTTTCGGCATATTGGCACTGATGATGAAACCTAGGTATACCAGTATGACACAATGACCAAGAATCAGCCCATGGAGGGGCAGCACTCTACCTCCCCCAGACTAAAGAAATCCAAAAGCCAGCATTCAGCACAGAAGATTATGGTGAATGTCTTCTGGAATGACCAAGGGGTGACTTTACTTGATTTCCTTGAATGTGAGACAACAATAACAGTGACCACTACATTGCCATCTGTAAAAAAAAAAAGGCCACAGAAATAGCTGAATGCAATCTAGATGCACCATGATAAGGCATGACCCCACACTTCTTTGCGCGAAAGGGTTTTTCCAAAGTGGATTTGATGGTTTGGTTCAAAGGTGGTACAAAAGCATTGCCACTGGTGGAGACTATTTTGAATAGTACCACGTTGTAGACAAAGAGTTACTTTACACACGTATGTAGTTGTGTATGTCTCATATTGTTAATAAGGGAGTTATGACCTGACAGGCATTACTTTCAGTATGATCCTAGTTTGTTTACATCCTTGCAGATTGGAAAAATATAATCTGGATATGGATAGGTTAATGTGTTTAGTTAATAATCAATAAACTTAAATTATTTCAATTGCTTTTTCTTCAGAAAGGAAAAACCTTGATTATGTTTACTTTAAATTGCAATTTAAGTTTGAGTTAAAAGCCTTCACTAAAACCATTACAGAAGAATGCTGTTTCTTCTTTTACTCCCCCTTTCTTTTCACTGTTTTCAACTTAGGAGAGAAGGAAACAGCTGCATGAGTTTTTGAAACCCTTCTGTTTCTTGACCACCCCACCAAATCTCTTTTCTTGCTTTCTATTTCTCTGTTCCCTATAATCTCATCTTCTTATCCTTACCCTTTCCTTAGCTTACTGATTCTCAGCTGGATTCCAGCAAAACTCCTAGGGTTAAGAGCTTCCAAATCCAGTTTCCTACTACAAATGAGGCACCCCTGTGTGCTATCCAATGTACAAAGCAGGAGGGCGCCAAGATGCAAAGAAGACTACATCCCTCACAAGCTGTCTTGCTACCTGTTGGTTGGTTGGTTGATTTATTTATTTATTTAGGTTAACTAGGGAATACTCTTAGGCATGAACAAGAATAAACAAAGACATTTTTCTTTTCATTTGCAACAAGCTGAATCTTGTGATTAAACATTGTAATTTCCCATCTCTGAGGGACTAACAAATAGCCAGAAGCAGTTTTTCAAAAACTGGGGAAAAAAACAACCCCTAGGCTTTGGGTGAAGTATCAGCTGAAAAATATGAAATCTGTTGGCTCTTTAGTATAGTCTCTCGTTTAACTAATTAGTAATGTTACTTAATTTTATAGTTAGGTTAAAGCTGAAATTCTAACCTAAGTCATTCAATTAAATTAAAAATAAATTTAATTAGGTTGTTCTTTTATGATACAAAATTTCTAATTTAATTTCTAACTTGATTGATTTTAATTAGTTAGTTCCTATCATGGATGTAGGAGGAGGAAAAGGGTTGCTTGCACACTTGGTTAAAAGACAAATGATTAACCACGACCTAAGGAATTTAGAAAAGTTACTTTTTGGGTTACAGCTCCCAGCCTCCCTTATTACATGGTTACTGGTCATGCTAGTCAGGGGATTGTGGAAACTGTAGTTCAGAAGTAACGTTCCTGTGGATTTCAAGCATAAATGGAAAATTATGTGCTCATGTGCTCCAGTCTCACTTGAAATTTGCTGCAATACAGAGAACAAATCCAGGTAACTTGTGATGGCATATACTCTTTCTGGAAAGATGGACGTTGCTATACTGTAGTGCAGAACTTTCCAAACTTTTCATGTTGGTGACACAGTTTTTCGACATGCATCATTTCACGACACAGTAATTCAGTTTTACTAGCAAACTGGAAGTACCCAGAGGTGTACCTAGATTGGGGAAGGCAGCCCCCCTGATCCTGGCCCACTGCCATCGCCCTCACCAGGAAAGGCCCCAGTGAGAGTGACAGCAGCGGGCCACGCTCGGGTGGGGGGAGTCTTTCTCGGCTGGGGAGGCGACACACCAACACATTATAGGCGACACACTAATGTGTCATGACACACCATTTGGAAAGCCCTGCTGTAGTGTGATGAGGATACAATCATTCTGTACTGAGTCTGATACAAGGTCTGTGTATCATTATGCACAACAGCAGAACTAACATTTAATTGAGATGGCATTAAGCGAGACGGAATTACTTTGCTATTCTGTATTTTTATCACTACCTGGGAACGATGTTTTATTTATTTATTAAGAGGCTTGTTACTGTTGTTGTGTGCCTTCAAGTTATTTCTGACATGGTGACCCTAAAGTGAACCTATCACGGGGTTTTCTTGGCAAGATTTGTTCAGTTTGCCATTGCCTACCTCTGGGGCTGAGAGAGTGTGACTTGCTCATTGTCATTCAGTAGGTTTCCATGGCTCAGCAGGGATTTGAACCCTGATCTCCCAAAGTCCTAGTCCAACACTTAGACAACTAGGCCATGCTAGTAAGATGTTTGTATCTCCCTGATATTAGATTTTGTCAGCTTACAATAGCATCAAGTTAAACAATCTAAGGAATTTAAAATTTAAAGCAATAGAAATAATTTAGACTAAAGGTAGATTAATGTAATAGTTTTTAAATAGCTTAATAGCTTAAAACCATGTTTGTATACAGATTTGGATGAAATCATTAGGTCATTATAGCTGAAATCCTGTTGAGGACATCTTTGTAAGTAGATCTACATTTCTGGGAATTAGGCAGTTCTGTTGGGCAGTTCTGTAACATTCATATACAGTAGAGGGCTTCTGTTATGTTACTGCATAGGGGAGCCAGCAAAGTGACTGATGACTGATGTGCATTGGGTCTGATGCACAATGGGACTGATGTGGATTGATCTGGTTGTGCATTGGGGAACTAGCTAGAAAGTGCTGATGCACATCAGATGACACTCTCACCAATGTCCCATTGCGCAGCTTTGCAATTCACTAACAGGGTTTTTTTTTAGTGCCTCTGCTACATAGCTGAGTATATATAAAGTTATTTAATTACACTCTGATAGAGGATTCCGGCCAAAGTCTTCAATAAAAAGCCATACTTTGACTTGTCACTGGAATGAAATGAGCATTGGTGCCTGTCAGATCTCTAAAAAGAGTGCATTTCACACAGTTGACACCACAACACAGAAATGCCCTCTTTGATATCCCCATGCAGTGCATTTCTCCCACTGATGGGACAGGACAGGGCCACTTCAGTAGGTCTCAATCTTTGGCAAGGCTGACACCGATTTCCGTCAAGTATCAAAGCCCCAGGCTACTCATGGCTTTAAAAGTTGTTACCAGCACCTTGAATTCAGACTGGAAGCATATTGGCAGCCAATACAGTTCCTTTAAAACTTGTACGGTGCTGTGTTTTGCACTAGCTGAAGTTTCTGAGCCATCTTCAAGTGTAGCCCCATACAGAATGCATCCTAGTAGTTTACCAGTACACAACTTACGATGGCCAGTGTCATGCTGCAGTGCTAGGACTCAGGTGCAAACATAAGCAGGACCCTCCCGAACAGCCACAACACAGAGACAGAAATAGGATAATACTTACAGCAGCCAGCATAGATGAAAAAGGGAGATCCCACTAGACTCAGACCATTTATATAGAGAAGATGCATTAATTAAGCAAACAGCTGGGAAGGCTGTCAGTTCATAAATATAGTGGATGGGATGGGAGGAAAACTGTTGCAGACAACTAGTGTTACCAGTGGAAACAACACGTCCTTTGTTTGGATCCCAGACTCATGTTCCTGGAAACCTTGACCCTCGCTTGTGTGCTGACTATGCTGCTGGATACTCCCTTGGACTGACACTTGAAATTTATTACTGACTTGGACTGCTGAAATAACAAATGGTAATTGGTTGACAAAGTGTTGTAAATCTTGTCTGTGGCTGCTGCTAAAGACTCAATTGGAAAGCTGTGAACTTTGGCTGACTGCCAGCACAGGACAGTCAGTCATCCCTCTCCAAGAAAAGCTATACTTGGCAGAAGAGCTGAAAGTGGCCTCAGGCACTCCAACCTACAGTGTCCATTTGGGTCTCCAATGATACAAATGGGCCTAGTAGCACTCCAAAGCTACGCGCCTGCTTCTTCAGGGGAAGTGCAGTGTCATCCGAGGCAGGTTGCTAACCCAATCCACAGATCCAAGAACTGTCAGTCCAAAGAACCTCTGTCTTGACAGAATTCAGCTTCAGTATATTGGCCCTCATCAAGCCCATTAGACCATCCAGGCACCAGTGGAGTATCTGAGTGCTTTCACACTTCACAACTATAGTGCTATATGTTGGCATTTGCAGGCCAAGACAGTTCTGTCTGTGTTAAGGGTTAACTGTGTTCTTGTTTACTGCGCTGTCCTCTGTCTGCTGAGGTCCCTGTTCCCAGCTCAAGTAGATAAGGTTTTGCCTGAGAATCTCTGCAGCTTCGCTTCTCTCATAACAAAGGTGTGTTTAGTCTAACGAACTTCCCTGTCCCATGGTGTGAAAACTTGTTGACATGATTCTACTTAAGAGCAGCCTGAAAAACAGGCAGTGTCTCTTTCTGTATTTTTTCCCTTCATGTATTCTCTTAGCTGTTGCTGTCTGTGTGTTCAGACATGGATTTTACATAGCTTTGCTCTTCTCTTCAATAAACTGAGTAGGTTTTAGTCAAACCGGCTGGCCTCATTCACTGGCAGTTTTATGGGACCGAACAAGTATTTTGTCTTGCTTATAAGGACAGTTTAATTGTGGGTCATGCCAAAGATCTACAGCATGCCCCCCCTGCATTTTCCAACAGGTTATGGGCCCAGCACGCTTCCGCTGCGCGTCCTGGTACTGCCAGGGGCCGGAGTGTTTTTGAGGCCAATTTTTGATTGATGGTGCCTGTCTGCCGGTGTGATTTTTCAAGGCTTGTGCTGCGGCGGCTGCCGGGGATCGTAAAGCCATGGAGCAGAGGTTAATTAGTAGCCTGCCTCTAACGAGGCTGAACGGGACTAATTACCTTGCTTGGTCAGTGAAAATGGAAATGTTTCTCCGAGGAGAGGGTGTCTGGGGAGCGTTTACTGACCCGCTGGACCTCCCAAGAGATGCAGCCGACACAGCTAAGGTGCGGCAAAAGGCCATGTCGCTTCTTTTCCTGGCTGTGGAAGATGACCAGCTGTTGCATATTCGGGATGCTGGTGACCCCCGTGTAGCCTGGCGAGCGTTAAGAGACACGTATGTACGAGTCACAGCTGGAAGTAAATTGTCTCTCACGACAAGGCTGTATAATACAAAGCTGAGGCCGGGAGTGCCAGTCCAGCAGCATCTGGGAAGAGAGGGAAGATCTTGTCTGAATCTGACAAAGCTTACTGCATTTTGGGTTCCCTGGATCCCAGCTGGGATGTAATAGTGGCTACCTTGGAGGCTGTTCCAGAGAGGGACCTGACAGTGGCCTATGTGACTTCTCGTCTCCTGGAGGAAGAGGACAAATGAGCCCGGAGGAATGCCTTGCAACCCCCACAGCCGCCAGCAGCTGCTGAGCCAGGAACCGGGAGGAGGTCTACCCAGGCTGGCGAGTGCAGACCAGAGGGGCTGGTGAGAGCTCACGCTGTCAGAAGGTGCTATCGCTGTGGTTCTGCCTCTCATCTCAAGAGAGACTGTCCGCTGGAGAAGCAAGGTGAGAAAGGTGCCAGGGGTCATGGCAGAGGCTTCAGAGGAGGTCGTGGGAGCCGTCCACGAGTTGCCGTTGCAACAGACTGTGTGTTTTCTGAGAACTCCCAGGACACTGATGCAGTTTCTTGGCTGCTGGACAGTGGGTGTTCTCAGCATCTGGTCAACTGTGAAGGTTTGTTCAAGACTTTGCATCCAGCCAGTGTGGCTACTGTTGCCCTGGCTGATGGGACTAAAGCTAAGGTCAGGGGTGTGGGATCTGCTTACGTTCCTGCTTTAGACCTGTATCTTGACAATGTGTTGTATGTGCCTTCACTTGATTTCTGTCTGCTTTCTGTGTCAGAGTTAACTCAAAATGGTTTTGAGGTGTTGTTCACTAAACGTGAGGGCAAAGTACTGAAAGATGGGGCTGTTTGTGCTGTAGCAGAGTTGACTGAGAAATTGTACAAACTCAGGCCTCACCACAAGGTTTGTGCCGTGTATGATAACAAACCACAACATGATGAATGCATTCATTTGTTACATAGAAGGATGGGACATGCTAGCTTTCCTGTGTTGAAAAAGTTAGCAGACAGCTGCAAGGGATGTTCTTTGAAATCCTGTGATACTTTTCTTGACTGTGCTGTTTGCAAACAGTCTAAATCCATGCAGCTTCCTGCTCCCAGAACCAGTTCATGAGTTCCTACTGCTCCTTTCCAACTGGTACATGCTGATGTAATCGGGCCGATGTCTCAGAACAGTCTGGGAGGAAAAAGATTCTGTTTGGTGTTAGTAGAGGATTTTAGCAGGTACACGTTCTGTTATCTGCTGAATCAGAAGTCTGAAGTGTGTCAAATAATTAAGAACTGGTGTGCTTATGTTGAGAGACAGTTTGATTCTAAGGGGAAAGCGTTCCAAACAGATCGCGGAGGAGAATTTGTGGCAGAGAGTCTGCAACAGTGGTTCAAAAGCAAAGGCATTGTGCACAGAACCACTGCCGCTCATTCAAGTTTCCAGAATGGGATAGCTGAGAGAACTGCTGGAGTGTTGCAGACTCTTATACACAGTTTGCTCTGTGATGCAGATTTGCCTCTGAGTTTCTGGGGAGAGGCAATCCTGACTGCCAGTTACATACACAACAGGCTTTGGAGTTCAGTCTTTCAGACTACTCCTTATGAGCGTTTGTTTGGCAAGCAGCCTTCCATTGCTCACATGAAAGTGTTTGGCAGTTTTGCCGGGGTTCACATTCCCAAGAACCAAAGAAAAAAGGGAGAGGCAAAAGCTCAACGTTTGCGTTTTTTGGGGTACCAAGAAAATTGCAAAGGGTACAGGTTTCATGCTGGAGGAAAATTCTGTATAGTGTCCAGAAATGCAACTTTTGAGGAACATGCAAACTGGTCGCGTGTTCAAGCAGCTTCTGAAGTTTTCCTTCCTGTCTCCCGTGAGCCCCGTGCTCGCCCAGAGCAGCCTGCCGCCTCAGTTCCTGGTCCCTCAGGGGTTAAATCTGAGCCTGAGCCAGAGCCAGCACAAAAGGGGAGAGCTGCGAGGGGAGAAGCGGCTCCACACATGGAGGAGGAACAGAAGCGAGCTGCAAAAAGGTCTCGCAGTTTGGATGATGGTAATGGCGGTCAGGCAGACCGGACAGTTCCCAGAAGGTCACAGAGAAAAACAAAAGGGAAGCCTCCAAAAAGATATTCCCCATATTCTTCACTGACAGTGCATGCCTGTCTGGTAAATTGTGAGCCTGCTAGTTTTGCTGAAGTAGAAAACATGCCTAAAGAGCAGGCAGAGTTCTGGTGGGAGGCGATGCAGAGTGAAATTGACTCAATCACTCAGCACAATGTGTATTCCCTGTGTGAATTACCAAAAGGGGTCAAGCCTGTTGATTGCCGCTGGGTCTATAAGTTGAAGACCACTGCTGATGGGCAAGCCAAACACAAGGCTCGGTTGGTGGCTCGTGGGTACAACCAAGATGAACAAACATATGATGAGGTTTTTGCACCAACAGTCAAAATACAGTCCATAAGACTGGCGCTGGCCATTGCAGCACAGCGGAAATTCCTTGTCACACACTTTGACATCACCACTGCTTATCTCAATGCAGACCTGCCAGAGGAAATTTACCTAAAACAGCCTGATGGTTTTGTTGTCCAAGGAAAGAAAAAAGTAGTTTGGAAACTGAATAAGGCTCTGTATGGTCTGAAACAGTCAGCTCATTGTTGGAACATGTGTTTAGACAAGGCTTTGCAAGAGTGTGGGTTCAAACAAAGCATTGCTGACCCCTGTGTATATGTCCGAGGTACAGGGGAGAGTCTAGAAATACTTTTGGCGTATGTGGATGACTTGTGCTTGATCTGTGACACACAAAAACAGGTACAAATGTTCTCCAGTGAACTAGGCAAGAAATTTCAGATCAAAAATCTGGGGCCAGTTCAAAATTATCTTGGAGTGGAAATACAAAAAACCAAGGGTGGTTTCTTGCTGAGTCAGAAACAGAAGATTGTAAAATTGCTGGAAAAGTGTAACATGACTGATTGTAAAAGTGTGAAAATGCCAATGGTGCCTGGTTTCTGTAAAAATATTGGTGATGTAATGTTTCAAGACATTCAGCTGTATCAATCTGTAATTGGGAGTTTGCTCTATATAGCCGAGACCTGTCGGCCTGAAATTGCCCTGAGTGTGAACATATTGGGGAGGGCAAGTGCTCAGCCCACCCAGTATCATTGGCAAGGTGTAAAAAGGGTGTTGAGATACCTAAAAGGTACCATGGATCACTGTTTGTGTATCACTCCTGTTCAAATGCCAGAAATTGTGTGCTATTCTGATAGTGATTTTGCAGAAGATGTATCAGATCGCAAAAGCACTTCTGGTTATGTTGTAAAATACAGTGGGGCTCTGATTGACTGGAAAGTGAAAAAACAAAGTACTCTAGCAACTTCCACTGCTGAAGCTGAGTATGCTAGTCTGAATTCTCTGTGTAATGAATTGGTGTGGTTCTTGCAGTTGGTAAAAGACCTGAACATACATGTAAACACGCCTGTGGAAGTGTTCTGTGATTCCCAAGCGTGTATTCAAATGGCTGCAAGTGACAGGGTAAAGTCTAGAACAAAACATGTCGATATCAGATATCAGAATGTAAAACAATCCGTGCAAAGCAAGGTTATAAGTCTGACTTATTGTACTTCACAGGAGAACATTGCTGATGTTTTTACAAAACCGCTTTCAGCTGTCAATCATAATCAAATGCTTAACAGGTTGGGGATGATGGGCCCTTCAGTTTCCAGTGAGCAGGACAGCTACGAAACAAGAAGGGGAGTGTTGGCATTTGCAGGCCAAGACAGTTCTGTCTGTGTTAAGGGTTAACTGTGTTCTTGTTTACTGCGCTGTCCTCTGTCTGCTGAGGTCCCTGTTCCCAGCTCAAGTAGATAAGGTTTTGCCTGGGAATCTCTGCAGCTTCGCTTCTCTCATAACAAAGGTGTGTTTAGTCTAACGAACTTCCCTGTCCCACGGTGTGAAAACTTGTTGACATGATTCTACTTAAGGGCAGCCTGAAAAACAGGCAGTGTCTCTTTCTGTATTTTTTCCCTTCATGTATTCTCTTAGCTGTTGCTGTCTGTGTGTTCAGACATGGATTTTACATAGCTTTGCTCTTCTCTTCAATAAACTGAGTAGGTTTTAGTCAAACCGGCTGGCCTCATTCACTGGCAGTTTTATGGGACCGAACAAGTATTTTGTCTTGCTTTTAAGGACAGTTTAATTGTGGGTCATGCTAAAGATCTATAGCATGCCCCCCCTGCATTTTCCAACACTATATTCCAGTTTAACTGCCATGGCAACATCCTATGGAATCCTGGGATTTGCAGTTTAGGGAAGGGTATTTAGAATTCTTAGCCAGAGAGTTCTAGTGCCTCGGCAAACTACAAACCCCAGAATAACTGGGAACCAGCCCTGCAAATAGGAGCAGAATCACTATAATACAGTGCCTCTTGCTCCTATCCAGCAGAGCTGCCCTACAAAGATCAATGATATCAACAGCTCTGAAAGATAAAAAAAGATCAACAGGGTAGTTAATCCCCATTTTACACCCTGTACAGGTCACTGATAAGGGCAACTATGGTATTGCATCCTGGCCTGAAACTAGACTGAAATGGATCCAGATAATGTGTTTAATCCAGAAAGTTTCCTGATCACTGCACTCCCAAGCACATTGCTCCCAGAGGACTATTATTGATACAGTTGCACTTCTTAGAATATCTCTGGGCCAAATATCTCTGGGCTCAGTGAGGTCCTCTTCAGAAGAGGGTTACTGAGATGATTTTGCTTCTCAAAGCCCCATAATCTCTTGGGCTGGTACTGGTTAAGGATGCATATTTGTATGTGTTTGTAAAAATAATCCTGTTGCATAGGAGCCACTCCACATCTAGGAAGCCATGTAATAATTTCATGCTACCAGGAATCCTGTTAAGTGGGACTGTACTGTGTTTCCTATATTGATTAATTTAACTCTGCTGGGCTCCTTTTAAAAAGCAGTTTAGTAAGCCAAGAAAGAAAACACTCTACACAGAAGGAGACATCAGCAGATGCAAATTCTTACCCCTTGAGAAAAGTAGAAGGCAGCAATTCCCAGAGGCCAGAAACAGCAGAGCATTGAGAAAATAGCTAAGCCCAGGTGGTCTCTTGGGGGAAGCATCAGAAAATTATCTTCACTCTCGCTGTCACTTGAGGAGTCACTCTGGAAAGCAAATTAATTCCAAGATGGTGACCAATGGTGCAGAGTAAGCCTGGCCTGCAGAACATCCAGGAAGAGCAGCAATCTGCACTATGTATGTTTGGACAACACATTTCTCTGGATACCCAGTAGGCAGTCCATGAGGTAGGAAGCTCCTCACTGAAATATATAATGTAGTCTCAGTGACAAGGTTCTACCACACAAGTCAGAGACAGAGTCAAACTCTGTTTTATCTGCAAAGAACAGTGGCTAGTATGAACAATGCACTGAGAACTGATAGCTTGCCAAGATCTAGATGATGATGTATGAATGTTTCTTTCATTATTATTCCCCACCTCCTGGTTTAAAATACCTGGACCTAAATCCAGTTGCTCCTCCAAGAGGAGAATAGACTCATTGATTCAGTAAGTCTACTCTAATTGGGACAAGTAATTGGATTTAGGCCTTGAAATCTATTAGGCAGAGGAGGTACTACTTAACATGCTGATTAAGAAAGATCTCCTTGGCTTCAGTCCATAACCATTTAATCTAGAATGGTCTGGCAGGTATTTTATAGACCTCAAAAGGACTTCAGTGAAGTTATTGGCAATAAGAGATTTGTAGTTTTCACCAATCTACTAAGGTTGCCAGGGTGAAAACTGAACAGAGTTCTTGTACCTTTAATGGTTGCGTGAAGATGGAATTTCAGCACAACAAACACCTGCTGAAATTCCCTCTTCTGTGCAACCATTAAAGGTACATAAGCCCTCTCCAGTTTTCATTTTGGCAATCCTAAAACTAGTTAGCCCCATGTCTGCTGTACTAACCTATTAAATCTTAGCATATCCAAAATGGCAATATATCTAACACACAAAACTGATCCCCCTAAAAAACCCAACCAATGCACTCGTAAATCTAAGACATTAGAAAACAAAATTAAACCAGCATCAAAACTGGTGGAGAAGTTAGTAAACCAGAACTTTGGAGGAAGCCTTAAGAAAGTTTACAGCTATCCTCAAACTACTTAATTCAGAAGGGTCCCTTGATTTTCCTGAAGAATAATACTGAGAATTTAAATTCAGCACCTGGTTTTAAAAGAATGCCAATAACTTTATTTATACTACACTGGAGACTGATCTTTGTTTTAAAGGCTACTCTCAAATATATTCTCTCAGAGAAAAGTTCCATTCGTTTCAACGGAATGTGAAGTTATGCCTGTTCAAGGGACACAACTTTTGGTTGTTAAATAACTCAGTGTGAAATAGTAATCCAGGAAGCTACAATAACATAATAATAGCAATGATGACAATGATGGTGATGATGATAATAGTAATAATAGTAACAGTGTTAAAAATCCCACTCACTGCTGTCAGTTCCAGTCCTTGATGTGAAACAATTGGTAGTTTTTCTCTTCTGCCACTGAAAACTGCTTCTACTGCATTGTCTGGATATAATATTTCTAGGATATCTATCATCACCATGGCATTTAAGTAGCATTTTCACCCTCCTACTCTTGCTTTCATTAAGTATTTTACAGCCTTTCTTCTCACTGTCATTTGACCTTCTTTCCAGCTGTACTTTCACATGTTTGCGACTTGTTTCTTGAACAGTTTTAAACATGGGAGAAAATGGATTTGCAAAGTTTCTGTAAGCACACCTCCTCTCTCTGTCCACTTGGAGAAGGAGTAAAATTCCAACAACCTAAGTTCTTTACCTACAATATGTTACTCATTTTTCTCTCAAGCAAAATTCTCAGCTCACTGACTGAGAATTGGGGGTTTCCTAGGAAAATGATTTTTCTTGAGTGTTGGTGAAATAGAATGATTTTTCATGCTCAGCAACACACTTCCCTTGCTTTAGGTCCAAAGCTAGTAAAAACAGCTTCTCATACTAAATTGCATAGCTTTCTTGACTATTTCCAGCTGTGTTATTTTTAATATATTATACTTTTAGTCTTCAGAAATAAGGGATGCTGTATCTCAGGTGGCAAAAATTACCATGTAGCATATGCCACAGTTCTACTTATTATTAATATTTCTCTATTAAACAAGTACCGCTGTTTCTATATTTATGTCCAACCCAAAGCATGCACACTCAGAAAAAAGTCCCCAGTGTTTTTTAAGATCATAGCTTAATAAATGTACCTCGTATTCCTGTAATTCCTCTTCCTCCACTTCATACGATACTGTCTGGATTTTGATATCATTTTCCATTAGGGGGCGTCCTTGTGTTTCCTGCCCATCAGCAGCCTCAGCAGGCGGTTCCTTATTTTCCATGAACGTTGTCTCACAGCTCTCACCTTTGTTGTCCTTGACTTTGACACTTGCTTCATCCTTCACCAGGATGAAATTTGGGCCATATAATGCTTCAACAGCCAGCTGAAGAGAGCTGGCATCCAGTAGTTGGTGAGTCCTCGCATTGCCAGAATTCTGGAAAATGTAGGAATATAGTTTGCCCTGGCAACGGTGGCCAGGATAATCCTGACGGTAAGTGTAACTGTTGTGAAGATGTCCATTGTTCTTAGCCAACAGGGGATTCTGAAGTTCACTCATACTTTCCATACTCCTGAAAATTCTCTGCAAGATGCCTCTATGGTTGATTACTGTCCTGAAGAAGAGAAAACAGAAGAGGAAGTGCATAAATTTGACAAACCAATTAAGAGAGCCACCATGGTGTAGTGATCTGAATGTTGGACCATGACTCTGGAGACCAGGGTTCAATTCCCCGCTTGGCCATGGTAACCCACTTGGTAACCTTGGGCACGTCACACACCAGCCCCAGAAAAACCCGTGATACATTGGCCTTAGGGTCTCCATAAGTCAGAAACAACTCCAAGGCACACAACAACAACAAGCAATGATTGCTTTATACATTGGCCAACATTATGTGAGGAACATGTTTATGGTGGATGTAAAGTTGAAGGCTTTCATGGCCGGAATCCATAGGTTGTTGTGGGTTTTCCAGGCTGGAGTAATCATTGTCCTGTAGAGCCCAGTTTAGATGATTCAGTTCATCTTTCAGGAGGTGGGGTTCACAGATACTTTTTGCACAGTCTACCAGAGTTTTTATTGTGCTCATTTCTTGTCCTGGGTGATGGTTGACGGTTTTGTGTAGATATCTGTCAGTGTGGGTACGTTTTCTGTAAACTGTGTGGCCCAACTGTTGGTTAGGTTTGCGGATGACTAGGACATCCAGAAATGGTAATCTCCCTTCATTTTTTTTCCCCATGGTAAATTGGATGTTTGGGTAGATGTTGTTCAGATGGTCCAGCAACACAGTCAGTTCTTCTTCTCCATGACTCCAAATGGTGAAAGTGTCATCCACATAAAATTCCAAAAATCCACAAGGACTCCCTTCCACTCTGACCCACTGTGAGTGCCATTGGATCCTCCACATATGATTTGGCCAAGTTCCTGGCCACACAATTACAAAGCCATATTGGGCGAACCTCCCACCATATCAAGGACTTAGCTTACTTGATAGAAAAGATCAGCAACCTTGAACTCAAACCCAGAGACAAACTGATCAGCTTTGATGTGGTCTCTCTGTTCACCAAAGTTCCCATAACAGACACCATTGCACTCATCAACCGGATTTTTCCCAAAGACATCACAGCCCTGTTTCAACATTGCCTCACTACAAGCTACTTCCAGTGGGATAATGAGTTCTATGAGAAGAGAGATGGGGTCGCCATGGGAAGCCCGCTCAGCCCCATGATAGCACATTTTTACATGGAACACTTTGAAAAGCAAGCCTTGGAAACCACACCAAAAAGCCCACTGTATGGTTCCGTTATGTGGATGACACTTTCACCATTTGGAGCCATGAAGAAGAAGAACTGACCGTGTTTCTGGACCATCTGAACAACATCCAACCGAACATCCAATTTACCATGGAAACAGAAAATGAAGGAAGACTACCATTTCTGGATGTTCTAGTCACCCGCAAACCTAACCAACAGTTGGGCCACACAGTTTACAGAAAACCTACACACACCCAGGACAAAAAAGGAGCACAATAAAAATCTGTGAACCCCGCCTCCTGAAAGATGAACTGAATCATCTAAACTAGGCTCCACAGGCCAATGGTTACTTCAGTTCAGACATCAGAAGCACCTCAAGACCCGAAAAAAACCACAGAAGTGAAGATAAGTAGCCAACCAAAGGGAATGTGTTTTTAGCATACATCAAAGGGGTCACTGACCATATAGAGAAATTGATGAAATTCCCGTATAGGGAAATTGATGAAGAAACATAACCTCCAAACAATCAACAGACCGACCAAGAAAATTCAACAAATGCTACGTTCAGCAAAGAACAAGAGGGATCCTCTAACTTCTGCTGGAGTTTATCACATACCTTACACTTGTGGGCAGGTCTATATAGGGACTACAAAATGCAACATCCAAACACAAATTAAAGAACATGAAAGGCACTGCAGACTGATCCAGTCAGAAAAATCAGCAGTACCTGAACATGTTATAACCCAACCTGGACACAGAATGCTTTTTGAAAGCACAGAAATTCTGGACCGTTCTGACAACTACTATGTCAGACTACACAGAGAGGCCATTGAAATCCATAAACACATGGGCAATTTCAACAGGAAAGAAGAAACTCGGAAAGTAAACAAAATTTGGCTACCAGTACTGAAGAACACTAAAATCAAGACTCAAAATATGCCAGTGAACACCACCCAGACTCCGGAGGTCCATCTACAAGAAACAATACAATAGATTGCTAATGTACTTAACGCACTGTTATGCCTATCCCCTGACTAACAATACAACCCTGGGGAATATCCCATTTAACAATAGGCCATCACCCAGGCCAACTGTAACATATGCAACATATCCTCCCACCCAGAAACTACACAAGTATACATACTTTGTGTCACTTCCATGCCACCAGATCCTCTTAAGATGCCAGCCACAGATGCAGGTGAAACGTCAGGAGAAAATACTAATAGAACACAGCCTCAAAGCCTGGAAAACCCACAACAAACTATGAGTTTATGGTGCTTCGGGGAACAGTTCATGAAGGTAATTTGAAAGAAAATCTCAACACACTGCAGAAAGTTAAGAGCTGGTTGAGGCTGGTGCCTCATTGAGCTCCCAAACTTCAAGTTTATTACCACTCTGGCAAAATGGAAAATTCCTTCTGGCTTTAGGAGATTCTTTAGAGTAGTAGTTTTCAGTGTATTAGCATGCATGATTCTTCTGATAGAAAACTTTATAAAACACCTCTGGCTGATTTGTAGGCTTCAGGTGTGGACTCTAGTGATAAAGGCTTTGGCTAATGTTACAGTGTGTCTACTTAAATTGGTTCTGGATGGTCTTTTAAAGCACCACCTTAGTAGTAGCAATGTAAGCCAGGTTTTCCTGTCATTGAGCTTTTGATGCATTGTTTAGAAAGGAATTTGCAGCAAAATGATACCCTTAAATTTAATGCCTCTCACACTTCATATTTTTGCTATATAAATCCCTTTCTTTTATGTTACATTAAAATTGTAGAAGTGCAAGTCACTTTTAAATCCTCTTTCACCCTTCTTTATAACATTCAAAGCCACCCTTGCTTTCTCACAATTCCTTAATACTTTTATATCCATTCCTTGAAATTACTTTATTTAAGACTACACAAAAACCAGAGAGGTCAGTCAGCAAAATGCTGCAGTCATAAAGTAGATCTGCAATATTCTGTTTTGAAACCATTGTTAAAGCACAAAAGATCTGGACTGCATGCTATATGGTATTTTGATAATTGCAGGAAAAAAAACCTAATCAGCCGTTAGAAATGCGAGCAAACGTTCTACCTTTCATAGGGAATGACAATATTTGGCTCTACTGTTGGGCATGAGACCATGTACTTCTCTCTCTGCCTGCCAAAGTATGGTCTGAAAACTGACTTTATTTGATCCTTCTTGTCAGCCTCATTGTGGCAGGTAGTGAAATCAGACTACAAACCATGTGATAAGATGAGAAGGTCAAAGCCATCATGATGCTTAGAATGTGTGGAGCACTGCCCTTTCTTCTTGGCAGCTTGAGAAAAGGGAACAGAATTTTGATGCAAATGAACAGTGCATCCGTTATGCTGGGTCGTAACTTCCTACAGAGCTACAGTGAATAACAGATGGCCCTGGCACAGACCTGGAGTTGGCATCCCCTGCAGGAACTCTCTTTGCATTCTAAAGAAGCAGGGAATACAATAAATTACAGCCCTTTCATTTGTGACTGGTTCCAGTAAATGTAATATATTTTGCTTGCTAAAGAACTGCTGTGGAGTGGCACCGGATTTGGTCAGACGCTTACAGGAAGAGAATGGAAATCATAGGAAGAAGAAAGAAAATGGACTCTTGTGCACTTTTATTTTTATAACAAGCATCTACCTCACACTAACAATGTCTCTGTTTATATTACAGGAACCAACATTCCTTGCTTACACCTTAGACAACAACTGGTTCTTTCTAGTCAGTTTCACTAACACCATCATATCACACATCACCACATAACCTTGTCTTAAGATTTAGTGGGTTTTGAGGCAAGCTCAACAAAGAGTCAAGCAGAACTAGACAGTCCAAAGAAAGATGAACCAGGTTGTATCACCTGGACAATACTTCTTCCTGGCTCAGGGTGCTCCAGAAGGAGGTATTAATGTACAACCACACTGGATCATCTAAGAATTTGGTACTAGGACATATGACCTTCCATTTGTAACTTTCCTATGTTTTCCCTACCTCTTGTCACTTTTACAAGAAAAAAAAATCCAAGTGGAAAACATGCAGTGTTTAGGCAAATGCCTTCTGACTAGTGGTGCATGGAACCTTCTATCAGATAACAGCCCCAACAGTCAGCAGTAGAACTAAGGCCATTTCCGCACTAGAGTGTAATAGCGCTATGATTCCACTTTCAACATCCTATGGAATCCTGGACTTTGCAGTTCGGCCTGCCTTAAAGAAGTTTACTTTCTGGACTTATTTTGTAGAGACATCAGCCAGCATGGCCATTCTGGGAACCATGGTTTTAAAAAAGTAACATTTCCAACTTATGGTTGAGCACTTTGATGGAACCAGATGGAACCTGCTATTGGTTCAGATACAAGAGAGATTCTTGGTGCCTCAGGTTCTTCCACACAAGAAAAACATGTTGGGAAGTGGCAGCATTTTTCTGATATTTGATTCCCCCCCCCAAAAAAGATACAAGTTACATTGCACCAATCACACTAGGGCCATTTCCGCACTAACCTCGCTAACTTGCAAACCCCAGGATTCCACAGGATGTTGAAAGTGGAATAATAGCACTATAACAGTCTAGTGCAGAAATGGCCTATATTTCTAGCTACATCTCCCCTTTTCTGCTGCATCACAAAGCATTTTACTGTTCCCTCAAAGAGGAGTTCATATATATATATATATATATATATGTATGTATGTATGTATGTATGATTATCATGTGGATTGTGATGATTGAATTGGGGTGCCCAGTTTCTTATCCCTCCCTATTTTTTGGATGTTTCCACACACTATCCCCTGCCCTGCGCATCTTTTTAATGTTTTTGAAAATGGATGATAAAAGAGCATTCCCCTTGATGAAGGGTTAAATTGTAGAAGTTGTTTGCTTGAGTAGAAAAATAGAGAAAAATAAGTCAGACAGCTGCGCTTCCTATCTTATCAAGGGTGGACTTGGCATTGCTTGGAAAAAGGGAGTTTGGGAGCCAATGCGACCAAGGGCAAATACTCCCTATACTGAGATGCTTCATTTTGAAACTGTAATCTAGAATCATTGTAATTTGTACACTTTTCTTATATGGAAATCATTTCCTGTATTTGTTGTTTAGAAAGTATAAAAGATATGTTGGAACCAAGAACGGGGCTCTCAGTCCACTGAGATCCCTGCGCAGTAAAAATAAACTCTTGTTTTCTGAATCTGCCGGTCTCGCTTCTCTGGTTGTCAACAACATTTCTGGTGCATTGGCCGGGAAAGTGAGGGGCTTTTTTTTGCCCACTTTGGCGGACGCCAGGGCGTTGGGACCGTCGCCCCTTCCTGATACAATCCGGGGCGCCCTCAACTCTTTTTTGTCGAAAGGTTTGGTTTGGAGTGGGGCGGCGGCTCTGGAGACAGCGCTCCAGCCAAGGGACCCGAAGACGGAGTAGAAAACAGGAACCTCCCACGATTGTTGGTGAGTCACCTCCCCGCAAACTCGGGGGGAAGAGGGGCCTGATCAACCCCTTTCAGCTTTGCCCTAGTACCCCACTGCTGTTGTGGGTGAAGCCGCAGAGCTTTTGGTTGTTTTTGGTTGTGGTATTGGAGGTGGGAGGTTGTGTGTTGGTGTGAATGCATGCAAGGACGGTCGTGTGACGCCGCAGTTTCCAAGTCATACCGTTGAGTTTCTGGATGCTTGGGTTGGCATGATTGAGTGTAGTCTCTCCCCCTTTGTGTCGATCCGTGGGACCCCTTACCCATGGGTCAACTCCCCTTTTCCTTCTGTGTGTTTGTGGGGAGGAAATGAGAGGGGGGCAGAGCCAACAAACTCCTTTAGGCTGTATGTTGAAAAATTTTAAGAAAGGATTTAGTGGGGATTGTGGAAATCCCCGAATGACACCTGAACGGTTGAGGACCCTATGTGAAGTAGAATGGCCATCCTTTAAGGTAGGGTGGCCCCCGGAGGGGAGTTTGGAACCCTCACGAGTCAGGGCAGTGTATACAGTGGTGGCCGGCGAGCCTGGCCACCCTAATCAATATCCTTACATAGATTCATGGGATACAGTAGTCACACAAAACCCCCTTGGTTACGGAAATGTCAGGAGCAGATCAGTAGAACCATGGTAGTGATGCAAGATCGAGCCAGACGGAAGTTTGGAAAAGGACAGATATTGGCAGAATCGGCTCCAGAGGAACCTACCGCTCCCCCTCCTCCATATGTGCTACAGCAGCCGGCTCAGTATTCAGCCCCACTACCGCCGCAGCCCCAGCAACCAGCCCCGCTGCTACAGCAGCCGGCTCAGCATTCAGCCCCGCTGCCGTCGCAGCCCCAGCAACCAGCCCCGCTGCTACAGCAGCCGGCTCAGCATCCAGCTCCGCTGCCGCCGCAGCCAGCTCAGCAGCCACCAACCATGTCCCTACAGCAATCAGTTTCGCTGTTACCAGCCCCATCCTTGCAATTGAACCTCCCGGAGAGGGATGGAGCCAGGGCTGGGGGATTGGCGAATCTTAGCCCAGTTGCCCAGGGGATGGTGGAATCTCCAGAAGCCTTTAATCTTAGAAAGGGGCTAAAAGAGAAAGCCAAGGTTAAGAAATCCAAGCATCAGAAAGGGATAGATGAACCAGATAACACTGATGAGGAAAGTGGAAATGTGGTTGCACCATTACGGCAAGCTACTCAGTTAGTGGCAGCCCCCAGTGAAGAAGGAGGATATCGGCGAGTACAGAGTTATCAATACACCCCTTTCACCTCTTCAGATTTATTGAACTGGAAGACCCATTATGGTTCTTATACTGAGAAGCCTCAAGAAATGGTGGGACTGTGTACCAGCATTATGGCTACCCACCTCCCCACCTGGCAGGATTGCCAACAGTTGCTGTTGACTTTATTTACTACCGAAGAAAGGAGGAGGATATTGGAGGAAGTGGAGAAATTAGCAATGGCAAGAGCGGGGCCAGAAGTGCAAGATGTAAATGCTTGGGTGCGGGAGCGAGTCCCCACTGTGGATCCACAGTGGGATCCTAATGATAACCAACAACGAGACAGACTAGCAGAATACCGAGCAATACTGTTGACTGGAATGAGGAGAGGCGTGAAGAAGTCTATGAATATGGCTAAAGTACAGGAGGTGACACAAGGACCTACTGAGGCTCCAGGGGAATATTTAGAAAGGCTGTTAAGAGCCTAGCGGCAGTACACCCCCATAGATCCAGATGCTGCCGAGAATCTCCAAACAGTGATGGCGGCGTTTGTAACAGGAAGTTACTCTGATATTCGGAAGAAGTTACAAAAACAAGAAGGGTTTGAAGGAATGAATCTCAGTCAATTGGCGAGCATTGCCCAGAAGGTGTACATAAATAGGGAGCAAGAAGAAAAGAGGGAGCAAGATAGGAGAATGCACAAGAAGGCGGAATTGTTGGCCGCAGCATTAACGGCAAAGGACGGATATAGGAGAGGAGAAAGAGGAAGAGGAAGAAGTGGATATCCATTGGGATATAATGAATGTGCCTATTGCCGACAGGAGGGACATTGGAAAAACGAATGCCCTAGGCAGAGGGAATCAGTAAACAGAGGGAGAGGAATGGACCGTGGAAGAGGAAGAGGGGCAAATAGAGGAAGAGGAAGAGGGAGAGGAAGAGTGATGAGTGGAAGATATGAGCCAGAGATGGAGGAAGGATTTGAAGAATTGATTGGGCTGGCTGGAATGGAACATTATGATTAGGATAGACCGGGCCCCTTTGCTCTTGGCCCCGGGGAGCCTATGGTCACAGCACAAATTGGGGGCCGGGCCATCCCAGTGATGGTGGATACGGGTGCTGCCCGTTCTGTATTAAATTCAGCGGTAGCTCCAAAAACTGAAAATGTCATAAAAATTGTGGGAGCTACCGGAAGAACAGAACAATATCCCCTTTTGGAAAAAAGAATTGTGGGTGTAGGAAGACATCAAGTTACTCATCAGTTTCTATATTTACCAAATTGTCCTGTGCCTTTACTGGGTAGAGATCTGTTGGCTAAACTGAGAGCCCAGATTTCCATTGAAGAAGATGGGGAGATGGAAGTAAATTTTAGAGGACCAAAAAGCATTTCAGTAACTTACCCAATGGAAGAAGAGTGGCGAAGGTATCAGATCATGGTCTGCCAAGAACAACCCATTACATTTGGATCTCCAGGGGTATGGGCTGAAGATAACCCACCTGGACTAGCCCGATTTGTGGCCCCCATAGTAGTGGAATTGAAGCCAAATGCTGTTCCCATTCGTGTAAAGCAGTATGATTTACCCAGAGAAGCCCTGGAATGGATTCAGAAACACTTAGATTGACTGAAGAAATATAATATAATATAATTCGGGAATGCCGCTCTCCATGGAACATCCCGTTACTCCCTGTGTTGAAGCCGGGAATGAAAGAATATCGCCCAGTTCAAGATTTAAGGATGGTGAATGAGGTTACAGTTACTCTACACCCAGTGGTGCCAAACCCATATGTTTTAGTGGGACTAGTTCCATCTACAGCCACCTACTTTATGGTGTTGGATCTTAAGGATGCCTTCTTTTGCATTCGGGTGGCCCCACAAAGTCAAGAAATATTTGCCTTCCAGATGGAAGATGTTGTTACAGGCCAGAAGACCCAGTATGCTTGGACTCGCTTGCCACAGGGGTGGAAGAATTCGCCCACAATTTTTGGGAGATCCCTAAGTCAAGACTTGAGAAGATTTAGATCCGAGCCCGAGAAACGAGTTTTGCTGCAATATGTAGATGATCTGCTGTTGGCAGCCATCAGTGAGGAGGAGTGTAAAGGGGCTACCGTAGAGTTGCTCCAGCTCTTGTGGGAAGCAGGCTATAAAGTATCTAGGAAAAAGGCCCAGTTATGCCAGACAGAGGTGCGGTATTTTGGATTCCAAGTGACTCAGGGAGAGGGAGCGCTCGGCCGAGAAAGGAAGAAGGCTGTGTGTGCCCTACCTGAGCCCCGGAATCGGAAGATGGTACGAGAATTCTTAGGTGCTGCGGGGTTTTGTAGAATTTGGATTCCTAACTTTGCGGTAATGAGTAAACCCTTATATGAAGCTACCAAGGGCCCGGAGAATTCTGAATTTATGTGAGGAACAGAACAAAAGAGGGCCTGGGAGCAGATAAAGAAGGCATTAATGGAAGCTCCAGCGCTGGGCCTGCCTGATGTGACAAAGACATTCACTCTATATGTTGATGAAAATGGAGGAATAGCAGTGGGAGTACTGATGCAGATGTTGGGATCTTGGCATCGCCCCATAGCGTACCTTTCTAAACAGTTAGATCCTGTCGCCAGAGGATGGCCTGGGTGTCTAAGGGCAATAGCGGCAACCGCCTTGTTGGTAAAAGAAGCAGACAAATTAACCTTAGGCCAGAACTTGACAGTGAAAGTCCCACACTCTGTATTGGCCCTGATGGAGTACGAAGGCAATTACTGGTTCACAAATAGCCGGATGTCCAAGTATCAAGGAATGTTATATGAGAATCCTAGAGTAAAGTTGGAAACATGTACCACCCTGAATCCCGCAACGTTGCTTCCTGTAGAATTTGAGATTACACAACATGATTGTCTTCAAACTATGGACGAAGTGTACTCAAGCAGACCGGACTTACGGGACACCCCGTGGCCTCATCCTGGTGTTACTTATTATACAGATGGAAGCAGTTTTGTACGGGAAGGGAAGCGGAAGGCCGGATATGCAGTGGTCACAGCGGAGAAGATAATAGAGGCTAGAGCATTACCTGTTGGTACTTCGGCGCAGAAGGCAGAACTCATTGCCCTTATTAGAGCCTTGGAACTAGCTGAGGGACTCACTGTGAATATATACACAGATTCAAAGTATGCTTTTATTACCTTACATGTGCATGGGGCACTATACAAAGAAAAAGGATTAATCAACTCATCAGGACAAGAGATCAAGTATGGAAGAGAAATAGAGCATCTATTAGAAGCCGTGTGGGCCCCTCGTAAAGTCGCTGTAATCCATTGCAGAGGACATCAGAAAGGATATAACCCAGTGGTTCATGGAAACTGAAAGGCAGCTGCAGCTGCAAAGGAGGCTGCAGAGAGGAAATTGGGAAGTGAGGTGGAAGATTTGCTCCAAGAATTGGACACCACTCTTCCAAGTGTCACTGAGTGACCAGACCCCTAGGTATACCCAACAAGAAAACGAAAGGGCTGAAAAAGACCTGAAGGCTAAGTTGGACAAAGATGGCTGGTGGGTCTTGCTGGATGGAAGGAGGTATATACCGCAATCTATGGGATGGTCAGTTGTGCAGAAAGCGCACGAAGCTACACATTTAGGAAAAATGGCGCTAGCTCAGCTACTGGAGAAAGATGTGTTCATAGATAGAATGGGTCAGTACACCACGCTAGCATCGTCGCGATGTCAAATTTGTGCCCGGAATAATCCACGCCAATGTCCAAGATTGGAGGGGGGAATACAACATCAAGGATCTACTCCTTTTGAATCCCTAGTGGTGGACTTTATGGAGATGCCACGGACGGGACAGTTTCGATACATGCTGGTAATGGTATGTACTCACACTGGATGGGTTGAAGCATATCCTACCGGAACTGAGAAGGTGAAAGAGGTAGTACGAGCCTTACTTCGGGACATCATACCAAGGTATGGACTGCCCCTCCACAATGGGTCTGACAATGGCCCAGCTTTCGTACATGGAGTAATCAAGAATCTTGCAGAGACTTTGGGAATCACTTGGAAGTTACATTGTGCATATAGACCCCAAAGTTCTGGAAAGGTGGAAAGAATGAACAGAACATTGAAGACTCAGCTTGCGAAGTTGTGTCAAGAAACGAAACTTAAGTGGTTGGATGCACTCCCTATAGCACTTTTGAGGATAAGATGCACCGCCCATTGGACAACTGGGCTAACTCCATTTGAAATGTTATACGGAAGACTCCCAGCCATCCTAAAAGGGCTGAGAGGGGATATTCGGGAGTTGGGAAGTCTAGCCCTTCAAGAAGAGGTGCAGGCACTAGGAAAGGCTCTAGAGAAGGTTAAAGCCCATGCTTTAGAGGTTAGATGACTTCCGTTCATCACCAAAGCACATTCCTTTCAACCTGGGGATGAGGTGTGGGTTAAAGATTGGAAAGGAGAGCCCCTATCACCAGGGTGGAGGGGGCCATACCAAGTGTCGTTAGTTACCCCCACAGCAGTAAATGTAGCGGGACTGAAACCCTGGATACATTATACTAGAGTGAAAAGAGCATTTACTGATTGGACTGTGATCTCATCACAGGAAAACCCTCTGAAATTGAAATTGTCCCGGCGGAGAGAGGGGAAAGAAGATTCGGACTAGACTCTGCTGTGGTCATACCAGGGAATTGACTACTCTACGCACAGTCAGATCCGCAACAGGTGGATGAAAAAATCTAGGCTAGACCCTACTGCTACCACACCTTTGGAGGCTGGCAGCTCTACGTACGGTCAGACCTAGCAACTGCGGAGGAAGAAGCTGGGACTAGGCCTTGTTATAGTCACTCTGGAGGCTGACTATTCTACGCACGGCCAGATCCCCTACAGAGGATGATGAGCAATGAGTATTAGTGAAATAGTAACAATAGTAGTGTGTATAATCTTTGGAATTTTAGCTCTGGTGTATTTCCTGTATATGTATAGAAGGTACTGGTGTGGGATAAGTAGGTTTGGACCTCTGTTTGGCTCAGAAAATGAAGTGGTTAATGATGATAGGAGTGCGGGGCATGATGTGTGGAATGGTAGAGGCGAACTGGTTTAAACAACACGCCGCACATATGTTTCAACAACATGGGCCCCATGTCACTCTGATTTATGAACATCCGCAAACAGTGGCAGATTTTGGTTTTATGCCCTCCCTTATTAATGAACCGGGAGTGGTTGTAGGAGCCCTGCAGTCAGCATTAAAGGGAAATCCCAATATGTTTGTTAAAGTTGATGGTAGCCTAAACAGAACTCGGTTTAGGCGGTTGAAATTTTATACTTATTCCCCTGGAATGTGTTTTTGTTGTTATCATAGCGGAGACTGGAATACTAAATGGAAAGGATATATACAACATTCCTCATTCTATGCTAAATTGGGAAATTATTCAGCTTGTAGAGATAGATTTTATTTGTATGGTTCATATAACAAATCTTATCAATCCGAGACGGATTTAAACGAAACTAATTTTGGAGATTCGTACCCGGAATACCCTATGTCTACTCCTAATTATACAGAATCTGGCAGTATATGTTCTAGACTGATGGCTCGAGATCCAAATTTATGGTTTTATTTTAATGGATGGGCCACCAACTATCACCCAGGGACTTATCAGTGTGTGGGAATTGGGTATATGACTGTACCTGTTCAAGTTTTCCTTCCAGAACAACCAAAACGGGCCGTCAGAAGAAAAAGGAACCTGGTGGGACCACTGGGTAGCCAATGTGAAGATCTGATTATTGTAGGAAAGCAATTGACTCAAACTGAGGCCAGTAGAGTAGGAGGTGGATTAATAACGGGGTTTCTCACTTTGGGATCCTATCCAGGGATCATAGCTCAAGAAAATCGTAAGAGTATATTAGGATTGACTTATAGATTGGAGAAAACTGTAAATGCTACCGGGAAGTTGATACGAGCCCTTCAACAAGAAATTGAAGAGCTCCATCAGTTAATGTTGCAACATCGGATGGCTTTGGATTACCTATTAGCTAGAAAAGGGGGGTTTTGTTCTATAGTTAAAGGAGGATGCAAGGTCACTTTTCATGATTTGAACAAGACTATAGAGGATGAGATATAGCACCTACAATGATTAATACAAAACAATGTTGGTAGCATTGGTAATCCTTGGGATTCTGGTTGGCTAAAAACTTTGTTTCTAGGTATTATAGTATTGATTGTAGGAGGGTTTCTAACGATGATATGTATTTCTTGTGCTATGAAATGTGTAAAAGCCTCTCTCTCTGAAGCTATGGAGGGAAAGGTAGCTCATTTTGCTGTTATGGCTCACAGGCAGGCTTAAGCAGATCTTGCTCAAATTGCAGTAAATAGAATTGGCAGAAAAGGGGGGAATGATGAAGGGTTAAATTGTAGAAGTTGTTTGCTTGAGTAGAAAAATAGAGAAAAATAAGTCAGACAGCTGCGCTTCCTATCTTATCAAGGGTGGACTTGGCATTGCTTGGAAAAAGGGAGTTTGGGAGCCAATGCGACCAAGGGCAAATACTCC
Organism: Cyclura pinguis; assembly: GCA_030412105.1. Lineage (NCBI taxonomy): Eukaryota > Metazoa > Chordata > Lepidosauria > Squamata > Iguanidae > Cyclura > Cyclura pinguis. Next base: position 346,923,606 of record CM059599.1, read on the forward strand.
CTATACTGAGATGCTTCATTTTGAAACTGTAATCTAGAATCATTGTAATTTGTACACTTTTCTTATATGGAAATCATTTCCTGTATTTGTTGTTTAGAAAGTATAAAAGATATGTTGGAACCAAGAACGGGGCTCTCAGTCCACTGAGATCCCTGCGCAGTAAAAATAAACTCTTGTTTTCTGAAACTGCCAGTCTCACTTCTCTGGTTGTCCACAACACCCTTTGTTAGGAAAGATCTGCCTTGGATCATCTGCAAAGAGAAAGGTGGGATATATAGAAAATAAAATAATCAACCCCCGCCCCGCTAGTCAACATGAGAAGCTTCCAGCCTTGCCCCCCACATTTTCCTCTTTTACCCACTTTTATGCTGTTTAATGTTTGTAAGTTTTCAAAACTATTTCTACAGCCTCAGCAATAAATCAGTAAACTCTTCTGCTGGGAAAACCACTGCCCTTGCCCAGTGAGTTTTAACTGGGATTGAAAGTGGATGATTAGGAAAGAGACAAGGAAGGTGTTTATTTTTCTAGCACAGCAGCTTATTGCTTCAGCCCTATGGTACTATAATGCCCTCCAACTGTCTTGATTTGGTGGAACAAAACTTACAAACATTAAATGGAGACATGGTGGGGCAGAGAAGGGAAAGGAGAAGGAGGTTGGGAAGGGGGGCTGTAGGAAAAAGGAACTGTTATTTATTTCTCTCCCATCTACTCCTCCTCCACCACCACCCCAAGAAAGAGAGAGGGAGAAAGAGAAAGAAAATGAAAATAAGGAACAAGGACAAGGAAGTGACAGGAAGAGGCAAGAAGCGGCAAGTAACAACATGGAAAAACATGCCAGAAATCAGCCTGTCTGGAGGAGACCCTTCTCATAATCCTACTAGCTGGTTTGTATTGGTTGCCTTGCTGACTCATGTGATTTATTTGCAAAAGGCTTGAAAACAAAGAGCATGATAGAAATTGCTTTGCAGGGAAATGCCACACAATTTTTTCAATTCAATCAACAATTTTACAGGATGATTGCCTACTTATGTGACCAACAATTCCCCCTGTTAGATAATGGAACTTTTTACATAGCAATGTAACAAAAACACATGAAAATACAAGGGCTACAAGTTCTGTTCCATTAAGTGAACTGGAGTTGTGTGTTACCTGCAGGAGAAGCAGAACTGCAGTCTGTTACTGCATTTCTGTGTAATTGTGTGCATACAATATTGCCGTGCCAGATGTGCAGGAATACACACTGTCACACCAGGCTACCACATTTCTTTAAATAATGGAAGAATAGAGACTCAGGCAATTAATTTTATGTAAATGTTAGTTCTGTTTTGGTAAAACAATAGATCAGATACTAAGTGAAATCACTTACCTGGGGGATATGAATCCAGCAATGAATATAAAGGATTTGTGAGAAATGCCTCTTGTTCAAACAAATTTTATATTTTAGCCAAGTCCTCGAGAGCTGGTTTTATGACAATTTTCTGCCACCGTTATCTTAAATTGAGATGGATGGGAAATTGTTGCATGAATTCAAGCCTGCCTGAAGGACTGATAAAGAGCAGCATGCTGAGCTATCAGGTGGGTTCTGCTAGGCACAGCATGTTTCAACATTCTGTCTGCTTTTTACTGGAGAACTTTGTTAATGGGTCTCGAAGAAAGAATAGAAGTGCAAATTAATGAACATCATTCAGATGAAAGTATATTGCACAGAGTCTCAGAGAAATCCCAATGGCTAAAGAAAATTAAAACATTACCAGAAGATTTCGATTAGGAACAGGGTTGCTAAAAAAAATGTGTGTGGGAGAATCTTCTAAGCCAAAATTGGTGTGTGTGTGTGTGTGTGTGCGCGCGCGCATATCTGCACAGCAGCCTACCTCATAAGCACATAAAAGCCCTGCTGGATCAGACCAAAAGCCTATCTAGGCCAGCATTCAGTTCCACAGTGGCCAACCAGATTCCCATGGGAAGCACTGCAACAATAGCATCCTCTCATCTGGATTCTCCAACAGTGATACTGAGGGGCATACTACTTCTGATGCTGAATAGACATAGACTCTCTGACTGTTCCCATATGGCAGGGATAGTACTGACTGATCCTCTATTATCCCCCTTTTTCCCATGCTTTTAAAGTGCACCAGTTTCTCTGTCCTCATTCCACTTTCCCCATTTGTTCTCAGCTTACTTCAGCTGTTACAAATTGAGTTCAAAGTGCACAAATAGTTTGTACTCAAGTTAATTCAGCAAGGGGGAGAAGAGAGAAAGAGGCAAAGTCCTGCCCTTCCCTGCAGCCTCTCCTAGCTTGCACATTACTCCTTCATAGTGTTTGCCATCTTGACCACCTTGTGATGTTTCCTGGCTGCCTGTGTCCTGGTTTCCAAGGGTAAAATGTTGGAGCGTATGTAGGTACTGAGAGCCAGCATGGTATAGTGATTTGAGTGTTGGACTATATGCTGGAGACCAGGGTTCAATTCCCTACTTAGCCATGGAAACTCACTGGTGATTTTGGGTGTGTCATGCACTCTCAATCCTGGAAAAACCTGTGATAGGTTCACCTTAGAGTCTCCATAACTTAGAAATGACTTGAAGGCACACAACAACAACAACAACAAAGTAAGTACTGCATAATCGTCGTGATTAATACCTATTGATAGTCTTATCTTGCAAAAATTTGTTTAATCCCCTTTTAAACCCATCCAAGTTAGCGGCCATCAGTACATCTTGCGGAAGCAAATTCCATAGTTTAGTCATGCACTGTGAGAAGAAACATTTCCTTTTATCAGTCCCATATCTCCCACCAGTCAGCTTCACTGAATGATCCTGAGTTCTGGTATTATGAAGGGGGAGAAAAACTTGCCATGGCTAATATATCTTGGACCATTTCTAGACTAGCCTTTTATGGTGCTATTATTCCACTTTCAACATCCTACAGAATCCTGGGGTTTGCAGTTTAGGGAGGGGCCTTTGAGGCCCCTCCCTAAACTGCAAACCCCAGGATTTCATGGGATGTTGAAAGTGGAATAATAGCACTATAACAGGCTAGTGCAGAAATGACCTTAGTTAACAAACCCTCTGACAAAGAAACTCTTTTCACAAAATCTTTTTATGTCAATTAAGCCCCATTTTCATCCTTTTCTACCATCTAGATGAATGTTTTTAAGCTTCATTGGCACTAGGAAACACTGAGATGGCGAAGGAGCTGGGGCGAAACACAGACTATCAGTGCTAGATTGCGGCAAGAATAAACAATGCAATAAAGCTGGAGCTAGGAAAGAATGGGTTTCTATCCTAGCTATTCCTACTGTAGCTGTATATAAACAGCAGCTACCTCCAGAATCCCTTACTCTTCATGCAGAAACAGCAAAACAGGGAGAAAAGGGGAAAGCAGATAAGCCTGCCTCTCCAGCTATCCTCAGCATGTTAGAAAAGCATAGACCTATAAATTTGACCACCAAAATGGAAATCATAAGAAAAGTGGAGGCTAACGAAAGAAAAATGTATCCTTGGATGAACTGTTGAGGCAACCTTCAAGTGGGCTCTAGAAGGTTGAAAATGTTTTTGTTTATTCATGCAAGGCTTATCTCGCTTGGTTGTGTCATTTCACATGTGCATTTTCAATAAAAAGTTTGCTGTCACATTTTGATCTGCCTCTTTTTTGGGCAGTGTAGTAACCTATCTCTATTCTTTCTATATTATTTTTACCTCTGGTACCAAATTTTCTGTTAAAGAAGTAATGTGTAGGAATGTATCTACTTTGTTAACTGTACTGGTTTCCTGCCGCTGCAGCTGAATCAGGTGATTATTTGCCCATTTTCTGCTCTCATTTTTACTTCGCTTCCTCTCTACAGCTGGCACTTAAGATGGTGCAGGATGTCAAAGCTCACTCAGTCTTCAATGGGTGAGCAAATAAATATGGCAGTGCTACTGAGTCTGGGCAGTCTTTTTGCTTCTTTGGTGCGTACCAACAGGCAACTGCTCTATTTATGCGGAGAGAGAGCTTCTTGTTGAATGAATACCAGCCAGCAACTTTTTAAAAATTCCAGCTATTGTCAATATATTTGGTTAGCCTTGTACAGTTGGCCCTCCACATCCATGGATTTAACTTTCATGGATTTCCTTACTTATGAGTTTTCCAACTCCTGCCCCTTCCATCTCAGGCACTTCTTTTCTAGGGGAGCCTTCCCTCTCAGTGGCTCTGATGAGGCTGTGCAGCCCTTTAAAAACTTGCCTCTGATCCTCCTCCTCCTCCTCCTCCTCCTGCTCCTCCATAAGCTGCTGCCTGGCCAACTAAGGAAGGCTCACAGCCTGCTTTCTTAGCACTACAAACCCTCTCCCGGTGCTCCTCACACACCCAAGGAAGGAAATGGGTGAGAGAGAGGACGTAAAGGGCCACCCTGCCAACCCACCCCCTTTTCCTCTCATTTCTCTGTCCTGGTTTGGACCCCGGTTGCCTGTTCTCCCCACCATGCCTCTGTCCCTTTCCCACAGAGACATTTTGATATTTGCTATTTTTCCACTTTTGCGGAGATCCTACATCTCTAAGTCCAGCAAATGTGGAGGGCCCACAAAATGTTACTAGCCGCAAAATGTTAGCCCCTGCTTCCTTGTCTGCTATAGAAAACGAAGAAGACTGAGGGTGCATTCCTATACGTACTTTCTTAAGTATTCTTTGTACTTATTCCTGAGTAAAAATATCTAGGATTGTACTGTTAGTGAGATAGATTTAAAATGAAAAAGAAAAAGCCTGTCAAAACATTGAGAGCCAGTGTCGAGCAATGGTCAGAGTGTCTGAATGGGGGGAGTGATGCAGGTTTTGATCCCCACTCAGTCATGACTTTGATCTAGTCAGTTTCTCTCATCTCATATGGTTGTTATAAGAATAAAGGAGAGCTCTGCTTTCCACTAATTGGAGGTAAGCTGGAATGTAAATATAGCTAATAAATAATGGTTGGCATCCTGTTGGTGACTTATGAGGCATTATTTGGACTTACACCATTGCAGCTCATTTCTTTCATCATTGCAAAGGCTGGAATTTTCTGATGACTGTGCAGTTACCAAAATCCCATCACCACCATCTTTGCACAGTTCACCTTGCCATTTCTGGTCAGTGGGGAGCATACTATAGATGGATGCAAAGCAATGACCTCACTGTGGGGACTCCCAGGCCATTTCCGCACTAGACTGTTATAGTGCTATTATTCCACTTTCAACATCCTATGGAATTCTGGAGTTTGCAGTTTAGGGAGGGGCCTCAACCTCAGGATTCCATAGGATGTTGAAAGTGGAATCACAGCACTATAACAGCCTCGTGCGGAAATGGCCAAAATGTTTATGACAATGTTACCCTGATTTCTGGGGGTCCCGGGAGGGACACCTCAATGTGCTCAAAATAATGGGGAATGGGAATTAGCTAGAGCACCAGTTAGCAATGCGAGAGGCAGGGCAACGTAGCGAGATCTTGAACCCAATGTCTACGGGGTCAGGCCGAGTCAATAATCAAACAGGAGTTAATAATAATTGTTTTTCTTTATTTATAAAATCACAGCAAACGTACTCACTCACTCAGAAAATTAAGAAGTACTGTACAGTTGCGCAGCCATGCACACAGTCCTAAAGAAATAAAGAGAGGAAAATGGATAGGAGATTTTCAGAAGGAGTTTGTGGGGGAATACTATACCTGGTCCTGTAGCCCGGTATAAGCAAAGAAGCTGGGGAGCGTAGGTTCTCAGCATGTGGAGGCAGAGGGGAGGCTTGTCAAACGGAGCAGCAGCAAGTCGGGAGGCAAGTCACGAGCGATCCGATGAGACGCTCAAACTCAGGGGTTCTTATAGGGGAAAATGTGCCCTCAGGCTTGTCCGTTTCCGGGGAAAACAATGGATTTTGGGCTGGAGACAAAGCCTCCAAAGGTCAGTACTTTAAATGATTGAATTATGACAGCGTTGTCAATAATGTAGACAGTATGCAAACGCGGAGTGCTTGAGAGTTGGATAGTCCGCTCATCAAGCTGCCTGCTCGGGGCAGGGGATCCTTTGTAAACAGCGTGCATACCTAATGTGATCTTAAAAGCTACTTGCCTTGAGGTCTCCTAAAGCTGCAGTCAGCAATTACTGGCCTGCCTGGATTGTGATTTGAATGGTTCAGCTATTTTCGGTCGTGCCTGTGTGCGTGCTTGTCTGGGGGCCTCACAAGCACGTGGAGAGGAATGAGTAGTGAAGGCCAAATTCTTGATATCAAATGATATCTAATATCCCACAAGTTCGGACTAGAAAACTGCAGTAACAGCAAGGTTATAGTAGATGTGTGTTAAGTACGCTTCTCAAGGGGATCTCCCTTATGAGTGGGTTTTCATGTCGCTCACAATATTTGCATCCTTGTATATCTGCACAATGCTGGAAAAGTCCAAGCACGCCACCAGAAAAAAAAAAAAAGATGAAGTAACACAGGGAATCTGACTACAAACCAGAGAAGATCTTGGTAAGGATATGATTTTTTGAGTGAAATGATAGCTAGAGAGAACAAGGAAATGAAAAGGGCTGATTCTTCCATTCCCCCTCTTTTTGCTGCAAAATGGAACAGAACATCTCATGTGCAGTTATGTGGGCTCAAAAAGATAGCTGAAAGGATGTCAGAACAGCTTGGAGACTCTTTGGCAAAACACCTACTTTCATGTAGGGGACCCATCTCCAGTTTAAGGCATTCAGTGAGAGTGGTTTGTAATGAGTCTCATCTGAATGTCTGGTCTACTGATTAAGCGGATAGATCACTGACCTGGCCCATATATTTGACTGGAATGACTAGCAAGAACTTACAGCTGGAGCTTCAAACAGAGTAATTAAAAAGCAATTCACACAATTCATCATAATTTTTAACAAGTTTGTAAGTCATTATTTTAATTATTTTAACATCAGCAGTGTTAATGGTCTGAGTAATTATTACCATGATAGTTGAGATCCTGCATCTAGGTTGTGTAGTACAGTTAATGGTTAACACACTCTTTTATTGAATATTAGTGTTGCACAATTGGATCAAGACAGCAAATGTGGAAACAAATGCACAACCAAATGCACATGAGCATCTATGTGGAATGTGAATCCATGAATGTCCCTGTACAATAGAACTGCATACTTAACTCTTATTTCTTGGACAGAATGTGGACATGCTGCATTTGATAGAAATGTCCAAGTGGGGGACTTATACATGTCTGAGATATCAAAAGAGTTCAGCCTTTCTGTTACCTTATCTTGTTACTGGGGGAGGCAGGGGATAATTTCAAACTTTTACTTAATTTTTGGAAATGTTTCAACCATTTTAATTTTTTTTTTTTTTTTTTGGAATTCAAAAGCACTATATTATTGAAGACGTCATAACAAAGGTATGCCTCAGTTATCATATCAAAGTAGATGGGTTCCTGGCTGTTACTTCTTTAACAGAAGATTTGCTACCAGAGGCAAAAGTAATGTGGAAAGAATAGGAATAGGTTCCTACACCACAAAAAAGAAGACCACTTCATCATATTTCAGTAAACTTTTTATCCAAAATGAACAATATGCATGTATCAAATGGGAAAATCCAGAACAGGGAAATCTTGTATAAGGAAACAAAATAGTTAAACTTTTTGGAAACCACTTAAAGGGTTCTTCCAAAATCCATCCAGGGGTGATTTTTTTTCTTTCATCACTTTCATCTTTCTTATGATTTCCATTTTGGTGGCCAAGCATCTGGATCTGTGCTTTTTTCTGTGTGTAGGAGGTGCAGCTGGTGAGGCAGGCTTATCTGCCTTCCACTTTTCTATTTGGCTATTCAGTCTGTGCAGTAAGGGATTCTGGAGGCAGCTGCTGTTTACTTTGCCTGTTGTAGGCAGGTACATACATCTACAGCAGAATTGGCTAGAGCAGAATATCATACTCCTCTAGCTCAGGCTTTTTGCATTGTTTACTGCAGACATGCTGTGGCAACCTCACACCAAAAGTCTTTTATTTCTCCAGCTCTCCTGCACCATCTTCACACTGCTGAAATTAATAAAAAACCCCAAACCTCCAGCTAAATAAGAAAGAAAAGGGCAGCATGGTCAGGAACAAAAAAGACTTTGTTAAAAAAAGGAGCGTCTTTGATAGAGGCTTTGTTAACTATGGTGGGTCTGTATTTCACATTTGAATTAATTTTATAATATTCACTTAAGCGATAAATGTCAATAAATTTTTGAATTAGCATTAACCCAAACAGCTTGAACACTTACTTTCCAGACTCTGTTTAGAAGAAGATTGCAAGGTTCTTTGATATTTAAACTGTACAGGTTTGTGGCATCGTACCCTAAGACCCTCTTGTCAATTTAAGTGCTGATAAAATTGAGCTGAACAAAACACTAATCAGCTAAAATACAATTTTGCATTGGCAGGTGGATTTTTCCTTGGGACCAAAATGGCAATAAACAGTCATATGCTTTTTTCCATTCTAAGCGCTTTTCTTCTGAAAATGGGACTAAAAGAGAAAAGGTCAGACATGGCAAGTTATTAATTTTTTTTAAGGAATATGGGCAGTGTGCAAATACCTGGCATCTCTGAATTGGTTGCATCTGGCTGATTTTAGGATCTAGATGCATAATTCCACTCACATCCAAGCTACTGGCATCAAACAATGTTGCCATAAACTCTTCCCATATTTTTTTAAGGTGGTGGTGGGAAGGTAGAATTTCTCCCACACTTTCCATTTGATGCTAAAGCATTGGACCAAATATGGGGGATGATTCTGGTTCATCATCACTTTAAGTTTAAACCCAGATAACAAGGGCCTCACGAATGATTGTGGGAGAAAAAAAAATAGAAATGAGGTCATCTCTGATCAGGCCATATAAATATGTAAAGAACCAGTGCTGTGCAGCTACAGCAGCCTCATTATTTCCCTTTTTGCAGGTCATGTCTATACCTGGAAAAAGGAGCTCATTGTGATATCAAGGTCCCATCAGATGCTGCATTCAGCTGAAGCCTGCTTTAAGCCTTGAGCGAGCTTCCTGCATTAATGCCAGCAAGTCTTCCAAACTAATCATCAATTCGCCATCCAGCACATAGAAAGAAACAGGGGCATATGGGGGCACTGTGAAGGTTCACGACTGTTCTCTTTTTTTTATTTTTCTTGCAAAAGTTCAGACATTTTGACAAGGTGTGAGCACAAACACAATTTTGGAGAGAGGGACACCGATTCCTTGGTTGAGTTATAGGCTCAGTGCTGCTGTGTGACTGAGGTATAATTTATATTAAAAAGAAGTATTCTGTTGCATACTCTAGCAAAGATAGCACCTAGCATATCACACACAGATCTGAAAAGCAGATTAGACATTCTTGTGCTAAAGTGTATTTTGCTTCAGTCGGATCTTTATTACCCAGCACCAGCTTTTTGAAATATAAGAAATCAAACTCAATTCAGAGCAAAGCAGCTTTGAAGCAGATAAAATTTGCTAAAAGCAACTATGATCCATTTTCCTTTAAAATCCATCTCCATAAACTGACAGAAGGCATTGGTATTCTCATCCTCACTGTGAAACAGTGCAACACTGGTAGCTGCTACTGGTTCATAGTACTGTAAAAGCTAAACACATATACCGGGGGAGGCACTGACATTAAAGATTGACAGAACTGAACAATGATGGCACCCAGGTGAGATGAAGGAATTGGACTGTATGCTAGCATCCATCATCTCTGTGTCAACCTGGAGCCATGTACTCTTAGGTGCCTCTGCAAGTTACAGTACGCCTAACAACATCCTTTATGACTGGCTCTCTCACATCACTGAAACTGAGGACGGCATGTTCAACCTCATATTAAAGCAATGAAGTTACAGGTGGTTGAATCTGTAAATGCTTGTCTCAGCGGAGAGTCTTGGATTCCCATCTGACATTTGGCTCACTCACAGCTGGATATAATAGGCCAAGCTAATGGTGAACTAAGTAGCTTTCCTAAGAATCAATCACGGGATAATTGGCCTGTCAGGTAAACATTCAGCTCTTGTACTCCACATTCAATGCACGCTCTGTACCCACCAGAATAATGTATGTGTGCAGACCCCTTAACCACATGACCTTCTGGGCAGCACGCAAAATGTTAACGAACTAATTTTGCACTCAGTCTGAAAGGGAAGCTCTGTTCTGTGGACATCTTCTCAGTTTCGTGGTAAATGGAGAATTGGAAATAGGAGCAGTAAGGGAGCAGCAAAAGGAACAGAGAGGCACACTTTGGGTACCCTCCAACTGTCCCAACTTGGCAGGGACAGTCCCAAGTAATCCTTTGTTATCCCACTTTTTCAGCTGCATTTATGAAGTCCTGATTTCTTTCTCCTTCTCTCTTTCCACCTTCATCCTCAGTTTGCTTTGACTGGTGCAAACCGAGTTTGTATTCAACTGACCTGGGGGGTGGGGGGAGAGGAGAAGAGGAGGCAGAGCCTTGCCCTTCCTAGGCAAAAGCAAACTGCTACAGTTTCTCCTAGCTTGTGTATTTCCTCATTAACAACTTTTGTTGTTTTGACCACACTGCAATATTGACCCAGTTTTGAGTTATGAAATGTTGGAAAGGTTGGCCTAAATACCTTAAAGGCACCAGATCCTCTCTGATCTGGGAAGCTAAGCAGGGCAGCCCTAGTTAGTATTTGGATGGGAGACTGTTGATGAATAGTGGGCACTGTAGGCTGTATTTCAGAGGAACGAATTGGTAAAACCAACTTTGAGCATTCCTTGCCAAAGAAACCCAATTAAATTCATGGTATCACCAGAAGTGGACAAGTGACTTGAAGGCACACATACACAGACATACAGACACACATGGCTTTATCCAAACTGAATATGATACAACGGTACTGAAGACTTCAGAACAATGAATTTATAAGAAAACAATGTACAGATATGTCAGTATTTCTGTTATCAAGACCTGTGTTGCTAACCATTTTTCTTATATTTTTTGTAATATACATTCTTTCTGGTTCTGTGAATTAATGGTTTGCCCAGCAGGCATGGAAAACCTAAGGAAGGGGCTGTTTAGAAGGATGGAGGGAGGAAGAAGGGAGAGGGGTGAAAGGATGCGAAACTATCTTTTCCAGTCAGCTTGAATTATTGTGTTGTGTAGTCCGGCACTGAAACTACTATACCACCATAAAATTTTCATATATTGATTTAGAGAACTTGTGGTGTGGTGTAGTAGCTTGAGTATTGGACTAGGATTCTGGGAGAACAGGGTTCAAATGCACACCCAGCCATGGGAACTCACTGAGTGATCTTGGGCAAGTCACACTTTTTCAGCCTTAGAGGAAGACAATGGCAAACCACCTGTAAAGAAATCTTGCCAAGAAAGCCTTAGGGTTGCCGTAAGTCAGAAATCACTTGAAGGCAAACAACAACAAAAACATGGATTTAGGAGATAACAAAAAGTTAAATTTCTTAAAGTGGATGTTGTATTATTTGTATCCGTTTTGTATTAATATTTAGGTCTTTAAGTTCACCTATAACATCAGCTGAACAGCAAGATTTCTGCAAGTCCTAACTGGTGTTTTGTGGGGTGCATGGAACTTTGGGAAACTGTATATGTGCTAATAGATTTGGTATAAAATATGCAGTATTGTTGATGGTGTTATGATACACACACACACACACACACACCTACATACACACACACATTATAATACCATCAACAATACTGTGTATGTGTGTGTGTGTATAAAGTCAAAGTTTGTGAGTTTGTCTGTGTCAGGCAGGCAAAGACCTCATATGATTGGCTGTCAGGCTAGAAGACTTCATATGATTGGCTGCCTGTGAAGATTCTATGGAATCCTGAGGTTGGCAGTTTAGGGAGGGGCCTTTAGAATTCTCAGCCAGAGAGCTCTTGGGCCTGGCTGGTTGCTATGGAAAAGAGGCCTAGCAGCAAGGAGAAGGCCAGTGTCCTGCACCTCAGAAACCAAACCTCTATATGTTAACAACTCGGAATACAGATTGGATAGGGGACTATGGGGAAAAGTTACAGGTACTGGACAAGGCAGTCTGAAGAATTAGAGACACAGAATCTCAAATCTGTGTATTTCAGCTGCATCTAACTGCTAAGGTAAGATAAGGTAATTCCTAAGGTAATTCCTAACAAGTGTTACCAATGAGAAAATAAAATCCCAGGCAATGCCAGGTAAATACGCTGGTGTGTGTGTGTGTGTGTGTGTGTGTGTGTGTACACACACACACACATAGTATATGTGTATGTATACATATCTGTGTTTGTGTGTATGTGTGTGTGTGTGTATTTATGCTGCAAATTCATTAATCTTTTGTGATTATGTTTGCAGTACTGACTTATAAATGTCCCCATGGAACCCAAGGAAGCTCAACAGCTCTTTAAACAACACAGCTTGTCACTGCATACAGTTCCTAGGGGTTATATTCTTCCACCAAACAAAACAAAATGCACCAACAAGTTTAGACTAAGGGCAGTAGCTAGTCCCCCTTCCCCCATCCCCACACAAATATCCTTTAGAGAGATGCCAGGGAAGAGAAGAAAGTCCTGTGATGACTGCTACAGTCATGTTGGATGCATTCCTGGATGACCAAATGGAAAGGGACACTGGGTTTTTTTGAATTTTAACTATTCTTTAAAAGAGGAAAATTTAGCAGCATTGTGCAGCACTGGGGAACATGCACCTACTGGAAACCCCCTCTTCTGCACACTCATCAAAGGCACCACAACCAACAAACTCCTGATTGTTGTTAATAGCAAGAAACATGACCAAGCAAGCAAGGCATTATTTCCCCTTGTGAGTTACATCCAAAGTGTGAAAAGTCACCTCATTCATCACTGAGTTCTGTAGACCAGCGCTATTCAAAGTGGTAGTCCACAGACCAGTGCTGGTCCATCAGCCATTGGCTGCTGATCTGTGGTGAGTTTCCAGGAAACTCTATCAGTCTGTTGCTAGTGTGGCACAAATAAGGTACTTGTCCCTGACACACTGAGGAAGGAAAAATCTGCTCTTTCACATCAGATAGCTTGAGTAGCACTGTTAGATCTTCAACAGAAATCTCTCTGTATGTATGTGCCCTCAAGTTGCCTGTTATTTATGGTGGCCCCATGAATTTCACAGGATTTTCTTAGGCAAGGAATTTTCAGAGCTGACTTATCATTGCCTTCTTCTGAAATCTATTTTGTCCAATATTCCCTCTCCAGTTGTTGCCAGGGGAAAAAAGGTCTGTTTGACTCAAAGCAGAGATTACAGAGGCACCACATTAAAGCAAGAGGGGAGTTCTGAGCTGTACACCAGGAAGGCATTTGCACCTGGTGCTGGGCTGTCATGACAGAAGGCAATGCAAATGTGGGCTGAGGCCAACACAGAGGCTTGTGTGCTGCTGAGGAGGAGAGTTCAGACAGTCTATGATGGAAGGGAGATAATTCACCTGTCTGCAGCTACTAGTTCAATGCAGGTAGGAAAGAATAAATGTGCCATTTGTTCTGTTCTCCTAATAGCAATAGAGTCAGCTGCCCCAGTGATGGGCTTTGGTATCTGACAGAGGCTAAATTGCTTTGAGAATTGGGATGCCATGTGCTGATGTTTAGAGGTTTGCTAGTCAAATTGGCCAATTTCAAGATGGAAATCAAATCTTTATTCTCCCTGATAAAAATGTTTCTTGGCAGAGCCGAAGTGCTTACTGCCAAGACATCTCTGCTAATGGTGAAAAACCAAAATTAGGTGCGGAGCCCTTGACAAAGCCTGATCATAAAGCTTCCAGAAAGTGATGGCATATCAGTGGAAGGCAGCCAAAAGTCTTCTTTACACTGTCATAGATCTTGCAGCTAACACTGTAAAATATTTATGCGGCAACCTTGCTAAATCTCTTTTTTTTTTGGGAGCTAGTTGAAGTCTGGCTCTTTTATGTTCTTACTTGTAAAGAGCCAGTATAGTGGTTTTGAGTTGTTGCAAGCCTTCAGGTCACTTCCAACCCTAAGGTGATGCTATCATGAGGGTTTCACAGCAAGATTTGTTCAGACGGAATTAGCCATTGCATTCCTCTGAGGCTGAGAGAGTATGACTTGCCCAAGGCCACCCAGTAGGTTTCCATGACTGAGCAGGGATTCAAACTCTGGTTACCTGGAATCCTAGTCCATAACAACATAGAGAATTGTGTACTGCTCAGAGGGAGCATTCAGACAGTGTATGGTGGAGGGAGATAATTCACCTATCTAGTTGCTAGCTCAATACTGCTAGCAAGGAATAAAGCAAGCTAGCATGGTGTAGTGGTTTGAGCATTGGACTAAACCCTGGAGACCACGGTTTGATTCTCTGCACAGCCATGGAAACCCACTGGGTGACATTGGGTCACACACTCTCAACCCCAGAAAATCCTGTGATAGGTTCACCTTAGTGTTACTGCCCTGGCTAGTCCGAGCTTTGGGGATATTAAAAGATATCCCTTTGATATCACAATTCGGCTTCACTTCTCCATTCCCCTCCACGTCCTTGCGAGGCCACCGGACAAGCACGCCACCAAGCTTGGCCGTTAATCGCCGTAATATTCCTGGACAATACAGGCAGGCCAGAAAGCAGCAAACAGCAGCGGTTTTAGGAGACCTCCAGGCAGGTACTCTAATTAGGTATGCACGCAACCTACAAAAGAGCCTCTGCCCCGCAATGGCAGCTTAATGGGTGAACTATACAATACCCAAGTACTCTGCGTTTGCATACTGGCTACTCTATTGAGAACCTCTACGATAACTCAATCATTCAGATTCTGACCTTTCGGAGGCTTTGTCTCCAACTCCAAATCTATTGTTTCCCCCCAAGTACGGCATAGCCTGCAGTCACATTCTCCTTATAAAAACCCTTGATTCCGAGACCTTCCTTGGATCGCTCCCGAGTTTCATCCCGCCTTGCTACCGCTTTGCTTGGCGAGCCTCCCCTCAGCTCCACGTGCTGAGCTACATTGCACCCCAGCCTCGCTCTCCATTTTTCCAGGCTTCAGGACAGGTGAAGTATCACCCAAACCAGCAACCCCTCTAAAAATCCCTCTATACCACTCAAACCTTTATTTTCTTTAGTTATCTTGGGTGAATGTGTCGCATACACTGTTTTGCTTGTGTTTGTAATAAAACATCATTTATTGTTTCAACTTCTGTGTGCTTCTTGACTCGACCCGACCCCGTAGACATAGGGTTCAAGATCTTGCTACGTTACCCTGCCTCTCATAACGCTAAGCAGTGCTCTGAGCTAATTTTCCGCGCCTTTAGTTGAGCACATTTTGGTGTCCCTCCCGGGACCCCCAGTACACAGGGTAACTTTAGGGTCACCGTAAGTTGAAAACAACTTGAAGGCACAGAACAACAACATCAACATCAACAACAAGGAGCAAATGTTGCATAGCAAGCAGAGAAGAGGCAAAAATGAAGGGACCTGGATGTAGGATGCAGAAAAAGTTGTCCCATGCACTCTGAATGCTTTGCACCTTTCAGAGATGCAGTCTTTGCATCTATTTTGAATGGGATGTTGCATGAGAAGAAGCTATGATCTAGGACCTTTTCGCATGGCATTTGCCATGCAAAAGGGCCCCTGGAGTGTCGTGCGATTGCGAGGAGCGATCCATTGTGTGACGCTGCCGGGGCTGGTCGCTCCGGGCTGTATCGCTCCAGGGCCCTGCACACTTACCGTGTGTGCGGAGGAGCTCCGGAGCCCCGGAGCCGTGGCGCTCGCACTTCCTGCCCCAGCACAGCCTGGGAAAATCCCAGGCTGTGCTGCGGAAGGAAGAGGAGGGGCTCTCACGCCGCCTGCTCACAAGCAGGCAGTGGCCACAGAGTTGAAGCAACTGGGATGTGAAAGCCTATCGCAAGAGGCTGCTCGTGCGATCTCTGCACCCCAGCGCCGCGAAAAGGTAACGTGCGAAAAGGGCCCTAATCTCATTACATGTAAACAAATGGACCTGATTATTGATTTAGTAGTTTCAGGACTGTAATTTTTGATGATATGTTAGAAATGATAACCTACAGTGAGAATTATGTTAAAGGGGGATATACCAAATATTTGATTTATGCATATATCCTAAGCAGCAATATACTACCTTTAAACATAGCCGTTCTTGCTTGACCTCCAAAAGAAGCTTTCAATTAGTGATTGCAATTTGCAATTCCAAAAATTTAGTATATTGACATTTAATTTGCACCTCTCTTTTCCCACTCTGTACGCAGGGTACTCAGCAGCCCAAGAAAGAACCTAGAAATGAGGAGTTTGTTTTGTTTTGTTTTGTTTTGCCATACAGACCCAAGAATCTCTCAGCATGGTCTTTTTGGAGGCTCAGGAGTATTTTACTTCATGAGAGAGGAGGCACAAACCAAAGATGGAATGAGTTATTGTGGTTCTGCCAGAAGGATACTGAAATCAATAACTCAGCAAAACCCCTCTGAGAATATGAATAACAGACTGCATTATGGAAGGGCTGTAATCAACTTGTTTTATTTTTGGTCACTAGATGTCTCTGTTGCCCTATATTTATCCCCTCTTCAAAGTGGTTCCTGAATTGGGAGATCTGAAATTGAAATCCCCCCTAATTCAAACAAATATTGACAGTAGACTAGAAAATTGTGTCCGTAAGTGCTCTCTTGGTAACTGCTTTCCTTATTAACAATGTAATTTCCCAATGAATAGTTCTGCTGTCATACAGTGTAATAAATGTACAATTAAGTAGGGTGTTTATTATGAACAGTCCCAAAGGCTTTTTATGGCATTGGAAAGGGAAACAGACAGACTGAGGCTTGACGGTTCTCCAAACCATGATTGGGAAAACTAGGAATATGTTTGCTTGTTTATATGTGCTTCAGGCCAACCCTCAGTCCAAATTTATGTCTAGAGCTGGCCTGATATTTGATTTTTGGTCTAATTTCAATAATTATGTCCTCTCTTTCTCATCAGATATGAACAGAAGAACGTAAGAACTGTTCTAGATCAGATCAAAGTTCTGTCTTATGTTGCTGTGCGCGTTCAAGTTGTTTTCTAATTATGGCAACCCTAAGGCAGTACTATCATAGTTATTTATTTATTTATTTGGCAGAGGAGATTGCCTTTGCCTTCCTCTGAGGCTGAGAGAGCGTGACTTGCCCAAGGTCACCCAGTGGAATTCCATGGCCGAGCAGGGATTAAAACCCTTGTCTCCAGAGTCACAGTCCAAAGCTCAAGCCACTAACCTATGCTGGCTCTCTATAAAGTTCTGTGCAGTCCAGGTTTTTGTTCCTACAGCAGCCAAGCAGACGCATATGAGAAGCCCACAAGAAAAAGCTGAGTGCGATAGCATCCTCCTGCATGTGTTCCCTAGCAACTGATGTTCAGAGAGGCCTACTGCCTCAGATACTAGAGATAATCCATAACTATCATGACTAGTAGCCATTGGCAGTTTTATTCTCTTTGAATTTAATTCTTGTTTAAAGTTGTTGGAGTCGGTGGCCATCACTGTTTTGTGCGGTAATGAATTATATCTGTTATATATGGCTAGCATCCTGTTCAGGATTCGTAAGAGGCCACCGAAACCCACTGGGTGACCTTGGGAGCATCACATACTCTCAGCCAAAGAAAAACCTATGATAGGGTCACCTTAAGTTGGAAATGACTTGAAGGCACACAACAACAAATCACACTTACGATTTCACAACTTCTGGGTTTAACTTTTATGGTTCTTAATGACAAAATGTGACTCCATAAATCTCTGGCCATTTCTGCACTACACTGTTATGGTGCTATTATTCCACTTTCAACGTTCAGTGGAATTCTGGGGTTTGTAGTTTACTGAGGCCAAAGAGCTCTCTGGCTGAGAATTCTAAATACCCCTCCCTAAACTGCAAACCCCAGGACTCCATAGAATGTTGAAACTGGAACAATAGCACTATAACAGTGCTACTATTCAGAAATGGCCTCTGTCTTAAGCCATGCAGCACCTTAACCAAGGGGTTTCTGCGGTGCTATGGAATGGTGCTGGGAAAGGATCATTCCAGCACTCTTCTGGGCACTTTGAGACAAGCAGCTATACTAGGGCTCCAGATGGTCTCTCCACCTGCCTGTGTCAACATGTTCTGCAACCCTGAGGGAACTGCAGTCATCATTCCCCAGTGCCCTCATCTGCAGCACTTCAGGAAACCTTCAGTAGGGGGCTGTTTGGCTTAACAGGTAGGTTTCTGAGGGCAGCATTATCAGAAATAGTTCAGGATACCAGCCAATTACTAGGTGAGTTAAAGGATACTGCCTTTTATCTGTTCTGACTCTCTGTTCACTCAGCTTCTGTGTATAACCCCAGGTTTTAGTAGCATAAGAGAGAGAAGAAAGCACCTCCCACTTTACTTTCTCCACATCATGCATAATGCATATTACTAAGCTGTTCCTTGGTTTGTGGCAATGTTCAAGAATCCCGACTTTTGGGACACAAGGGTGCACAACAGAAAACAGGCATACTTTGTCACTGGTCTCTGAAAACATAATATATAATTTGTGCTAAGGATGGATACAGGTCCAGTGCAGCGCCAGTGATGTGATACCTGGTCTCCCCACATGATGGATGATACCAATAAAAACGTTGCTGTGGGACAACCTTCACTCATAATGCTGTCATTCATAAGTCATTTTTAAAATGGCTGTTGTTTTAATGAGGGTGGATAACACTGAGGATTTCAGTACATGGACTGGGAAGAGATGCAACAAAAATTAAAAATTTTTAAAAAGAAAAACGGTAACATTTGAGGCTGAATGTTGTTGTTGTAACAACAACAACAACAATTATAGTTATAGGAAAGGAATTATATCTGTTATTTCTAGTGGTGTTGTAGACGAGAGCCAGAAAGTGCCAGTGACTGCTGTGCAACCCTAACACCCATTGGCCATAGTGACTGAGGGATTCTGGAAACTAACTGTGACAGAATATAAAGGGAGTGGCATAGAAAAAGCTGCCCGGCAATAGGTTGCCAAGCAATCAGAGTGGCTGCTCCAGAGGAAAACCCAGCCCCTTTACTGTGAAGGATGGTTTGGAGGCCTGTGTGAGAATGCATTCATAGCAGGCATGGTGATTTGGTTGGAGTCAGATTTCCTGGAGTTAGGGCTAAGGGTCCTTCAGCTAGAGAGCTTTTCGGTCAACCAAAGAAGGGGCTGAATGAAAGCGGTATTTTCTCAGAGAAAGCCTGGAGAGAGAGGGCAGAAGAGAAATCAACCCACTTTTGAATCTGGTCGGAGAGAATGACCTAGATTAAGGAACAGAGCTTCTGGCAACAAGGGTAGCCAGAGGCCTGTGTGTGTGAGAGAGGGACCCGTGCCTTTAGGCTGTTGTAAAGATATAAGAAACTCTTTAAATGCATTTTGAAGATCTGTTTGAGCTTGAACACACATATGAAACCAATATTTTATTCTGCTTGTTGTTTTAATAAAGATTATAGAGTATTTTTTATAAATTTGGACTCAGCTGAATAATTTTCAGTAGCTATAATTAAACAGAACCACACTATCATAAATTCCAAAGCTTTACCCTTTATACACGAAGGTCATGTTTTTAGGGAAGGCCAAAGCTGTGTATAAAGTGGCAAGGCACTTTAGCAGACTGGGGGAGGGGAAGCTGCCATTCCAGTCTGCCAAAAGAAAAAGCAGGCCTTGTCTCCTCATAAAGTCCAAAAAAACAAAAAGCGACTTTTCTAAGCTCTACACATTTGAAGGGAAAGTATCCTAGTTTCCCAGGTACAACATGCTGCTCTTTAAACACCATCATATTTCCACAGTAGAAGCATAATAGAAACACAACCACAACAGTTTTCCAGAGCATGCATAACAAAAAGATAACGGCCGCAACTTGACTAGAGAAAAACTGGTAACTTGAAAGATTTTTACTGAGGAAAGTGTGAATGCATTACAGGTGTCTCTCAATTAAACTAGGGAAATAAAACAGGAGTGT
This sequence comes from Cyclura pinguis, assembly GCA_030412105.1. Lineage (NCBI taxonomy): Eukaryota > Metazoa > Chordata > Lepidosauria > Squamata > Iguanidae > Cyclura > Cyclura pinguis. The sequence goes on from CM059599.1 coordinate 346,943,515, forward strand.
CTTCTTCAATACAGGCCCATTCAACTTGGGATCTGAAGCCTTCATTGGTCACCTCAAGTGGTTTTTAGACCGGTGTGCACAATTTGATATTCACTAAACTGAGTTGAAGGCAGCCCATCAACCATATATGGGGGTTTACAAGGGTCTAATCACCTTAATTTGGCTGCGTCCTAAGAGTGTGAACAATGGAGTTTTCATGAAGTGCATGGCAGATCACAGTACAGTTTGTTTGTGCAACAGCATCTTCCACTTTGATTTCTAAAGGGATGTGTCTGGTTCCCTTTTAGTCCACATAAAGGAAAATAAAATGTTTCTGATATTATTACCTGCATAAAAGCAACCATTGCAGGGCCTAAGAGGATCTTACAAGATAAATAAATTAGAACACAATTTGCTCTCCATAGCATTATTCTCTGTGCTTTGTGAGGCTCATTAGCAAAGCAAACAAAATAAAGCTTACAGCAAAGATGACGGTACAGGTGTATGGTCTTGAAGTGTGGCACAGGATTCCTTAAGAAAGCTTAAACAATATGGGGAGCAGTGAAAATTCAGCCTCAATGATCTAGTTATCTTTCTTGATTTGCTTGTTTAAAACATATATAATGCTCTTCATCTTCATGAATATCAGGCCAATGTACAATAAATATGACTGGAAGCCTAAATCCAGTTGTTAATCCCAACTGAAGTACACCCACTGAATCAACAGGAATCTGGTAAGTCACCACTTATGTAAATTTCACTGAGTGAATGTGTCTACTTTAGCTGAAACTACTAACGGGATTTTGGCAACAGTATGCCTTCATTGGATCAATGAAGAAGCAGTGTGCTCTACAGCCACCTCTCAATGAATGAAGCACAGGTGCTAAGTCCTCAAAATAGAGCATAGAACTGTTACTTTTGGGATTACTATTCCCAGAATCTCCCAGCCAGCATGGACACTGGCCATATTAGTTGGATGATTCTGGGTGTTGTACTCTAAAAGGCCATTGCCACCCCACCCACCCTGTTCTGTCTGAAAGTAGTTGAAAGGGAGTACACAGTAGGGGAGAAGGCTGTGATCCTGGAGGAGAAGCAGAGAGGAAGCAGACAGTTGCAACAAACCGCCATGAAGAACATCATTCCTATTTGGGAGATAGGGTTCAGCACTTTGGATAGCTCCTTTAAAGGTCAGATTAAAACCCAGTATGACTTCACTGCCTCACTGACAAAAGCCACCAGTCATCACGAATGCTTACCAGTGCTTGTGCTAGTGAAGGACTTGTGATCGGAATTGAAACTGAGTTGTGTTACTTTGCCAAGACTGCAGTCCCCATGAAGTGTTTGTTGCTAAGGAAGGGACAAGATAGGCCAGCTGCTCCCAGTGAATGTAGAACAGCTTGCGTTTGTGAACTGTATGCTGATTGCAGGCATTAATGGTTATTGTTTGCAAACCTCCACAAGCATTTCTGCTGCTGCTTATCTCCGCAGTCTATGTTATGCATTTGGTCTCTTGGACAGCTCTAGGCTTACATCCTCTGCCAAAGACCTGCTTCCTTGTTCATTGTCCTCATTAGGCTAATCTCACTGAATATCTACTACATTTAACTGTGGCTTTTACCTTCAAAGACCTTCACAGCTCTGGCTCCTTGTTTCTATATTTTCTTCTTATACTAGTCAGTCACCGTCATCATTCCACAGAGCAGATGGAAATAACTTCATTTTAGGGATCAGGTACCCTGCTCCTCTCAGTCCAGGCATGTGGTGCTCCAGCCACAGCTGGTTGCCCTGTGATGGCAGTGCATGACTGGCATCCCATAGGAAACACAATGAAGCAAAAGAAGGGATCTTCAATGGAGAACTAGGTGAATGCCAGGTAGGATTTTTAAATTGTGCATGATGTACAGCAGCCAGACTTTCAAGACTTCAAATCAAAATGCTAGATTCATGCAAAAAAACCCCCCCCCTCTCTCTCTCACACACACACACACACACACACACACTGACACACAGAGCAAAACCTGCTTCTTATTGCTGGCATTAGACATTTTGCTGCATGATGCAGAACAACAAATGGTATTCCTTTCCTCTGTCCACTAAAATGAAGGTGCACCTTTTGCAAATGTAGCCAAGTTATGTTGGCATATGAAGAAGAAAATCTCATCAGCACCCCTCCATATTCCTGGCAGCACAGAAACAAGAACAACAATTTAAAGAGCTCCCCATTTGCTGCTGTTGTGTGGCTACCACAAAAGTCTCCTTGCATTGGTTCAGACAGTCTTGAAAGTGCTCCAGGGTAGGACTTGTGATGCCCTGAAACTCTTCTTTTCACACACTGAAGGTAATCTACAGCCATATGCATGCTTTGCCAATTCTGTGGAATATTCTTATAGTATACTCCTCCACATGTCTACTGTAAAATAAGTTCCACTGTTTTTTAATACAGTTGCCGAATTAACAGCCAGAATTAGCAGGGATCTGGGCATGAATACTGCTTATTACTGATCTTGGGGATGAATACTGCTTATTACTGAGTTTCTAATCACTTAGAAAGCAACGCGGTAATCATGAGAAGTCAACATGGATTTCTCAAAAATAAGTCATGCCAGACTAATCTTATCTCTTTTTATGATAGAGTTACTAGCTTGATAGATGAAGGGAATGCTGTGGATGTAGCATATCTCGATTTCAGTAAGCCTTTGACAAAGTTCCTCATGACATTCTTGCAAAGAAGCTAGTAAAATGTGGGCTGGACAGAGCTACTGTCAGGTGGATCTGTAACTGGTTGACCGTTCCCAAAGGGTGCTCACCAATGGCTGCTTTTCATCCCGGAGAGAAGTGACTAACGGGGTGCCACAGGGTTCTGTCCTGGGCCCAGTGCTGTTCAATATTTTCATCAACGACTTGGATGAAGGAATAGAGGGCATGCTGATCAAATTTGCAGATGACACCAAATTGGGAGGGGTTGCTAATACGCCAGAGGACAGGATCAAAATTCAAAATGACCTGGACAGATTGGAGAGCTGGGCCAAGGCTAACAAAATGAAATTCAACAGAGAGAAGTGTAAGGTCCTACACTTAGGTAGAAAAAATGGAATGCAGAAATATAGGATGGGGGACACGTGGCTGGATGGCAGTACGTGTGAAAGGGATCTAGGAGTCTTAATAGACCACAAGCGGAACATGAGTCAGCAGTGTGATGCGGCAGCCAAGAAAGCCAATGCAATTCTCAGCTGCATCAATAGGAGTATGGTGTCTAGATCGAGGGAGGTACTGGTACCACTCTACTCTGCTTTGGTTAGATCTCATCTTGAATACTGTGTGCAGTTCTGGGCACCCCAATTCAAGAAGGACATGGTCAAGCTGGAGCAGGTCCAGAGGAGGGCGACCAAAATGGTGAAGGGCCTGGAAGCCATGCCCTATGAGGATAGACTTAGAGAGCTGGGTATGTTTAATCTGCAGAAGAGAAGGTTAAGAGGGGACATGATAGCCATGTTTAAATATTTGAAGGGATGCCATGTAGAGGAGGGAGAGGGCTTGTTTTCTGCCGCTCCAGAGACCAGGACAAGGAGCAATGGATTCAAGCTGCAGGAAAGGAGATTCCACCTGATCCTCAGGAAGAACTTCCTGACAGTCAGGGCTGTCCGGCAGTGGAATATGCTGCCTCGGAGTGTGGTGGAGTCTCCTTCCTTGGAGGTTTTTAAGCAGAGGCTGGATGGCCATCTGTCGGGAGTGCTTTGAGGGTGTTCCTGCATGGCAGGGGGTTGGACTGGATGGCCCGTGTGGTCTCTTCCAACTCTACATTTCTATGATTCTATGATACATTAGAAGACTTAGAGCTTGGTTTAGTCCTGTTTCTTCTTCAGCAGGTTAGTTTTATATGAATTAAACTAATATGAACTGGGAAACTTTCCAAACTGAAGGGTCACTCTCATCATGATAACATGCCCTCCAGCTGTTCCAAATTGTCAGGGGCAGCCTTATTTCAATTGTGGCAAACTAAGTTCAAAGTGCAAAATAAAATTGCACTCAATTAACTCAGCAAGGGGAAGAGAAGAAATGCTGGTGGAATCTTGCACTTCCCAGTAAGCTCAGGCAAAAGCAAACTGCTGCAGCTTTTCCTAGCTTGTGTGTGCTTCCTCCTTAATAATGTCTGCTATTTTGAGCATACTCTGAGGTTGCCTGGCTGCACATGTCCCAGTTTTCATCTGTGAAATCTTGGAGGACATGTGACAGTGCCAGCTCTCTCAAGTGCTACACTGGTATTAGCTATTTTCAGTGTGAACTCTTTCCACATTTCAGGGAGTGATGATTGGTTTCAGTGGCAGCAGGGCTACATCATCAAAGATTCAGCTGGGACAATTGCTTCAGGTCCCTTGCAGACTAGAAGCACAGTGCTAAAGGGAAAAGGTACATATATCTTGCTTCCTCTTATTTGAAACAATTACTCAATGAATAATTATTCATTTCCTGGATCTCTCAGTGTTTCTGTGGACACCAGCTTTTTATATAGTACTTGAGTAACTGAGTAAAAATGCATGGGATCCATCTCATTGAAAGTACGGGGCTGAATATGAATTCACACTAGGATGGTGTCATGTCTCTTCTCTGCCCTATTTTTGATACAGTGACGAGGGGAAGGTAGGGAAGTTGAGGACTGCCTGGTTATATTCTGATAGCTGGAAACATGACAACAATGTCATCCTCTGGGATCTCTGAGGACACCCAGGAAGTTCCGGAATATGGCCTCATTGCTGTGTGTTTGGCTAAAACAACATAGCTGTGTCATCCCCAGCTGTAGCCCACTCTTCCTTGGCCACTATATGGCCACGCTTGGGTGGAGGACAGGAAAACAGTGGTCTTGGGGAGAGGGTGACTTAGCTAATTTGCCAAGCAATTTTCTCCCTGCTGCAAGAATATATTCTTGTATGGTTTTTGAAGACCTCACAGCATGGAGAAAATGGAATGAATTATTTGTTCTTCCCTGCGGGAATGAAATTAGCAAAGAATTACATCCCTAATTCATGCATGAAGATTTTTGTACTACTGCTGTTCTTTTGTACTTCGTATTGTATTTATTATTTTTATTAATTTATTTATTTAATTTCTCTGCCTATATTTCTGGAACAGCTCACACATATGCAAAAAGGGGGGCTTGTTTCTAGGACTGTTCCAGAGTCCCAGCCATCTTAATCTGGCCTTGAGTGGAGCAGCAAATCTTCCCTGGGTTTTAGTCTGAACTTTGGAAGCATTGTTGAAGGAACTGGATCCATTTTAGGGGCAAGAGTTAGAACTCTGAATTGCTTATTTAAAGTTCAGACTAAAACTCACAGCAGATTCACTATCCCACTGACATAGATGCCACCAGTCACCACTGGTTGGGGCTGTACAGGTCTTGGGAAGCCTGCAGAGAAGGTTAGACACACTTAGCCTCAAAGGCTCCTCCCTAAACTGCAAACCCCAGTATTCCATAGGATGTTGAAAGTGGAATAATAGCACTATAACAGTCTAGTGAGGAAATGGCCTTAGATTCTATTCAGATCAACAGCACTGGTTATGTGCTCATAGCCTGCTTATTGCCTTCTAAAGAACCTACAGCTGGAGGAACTTATGGTATGAGGTGCCCTTCATAGTCATATGCCTTATGGGCATTTTACCAGTCTTTGGTAGAGAAATAGAGATGAAAGAGATGCACAGGGAATGAGAGTCAACACAGTGTCATATGTTGAGTGCTGGACTCTGGGAGCCTAGGTTCAAATCCCCACTCAGTCATGGAAAAAAGTATTCAAGATCCCACATGACATTTGCTTTTTATCCTGAAACAAGATAACATAGCCGTTTCTTTGAAAATTGGTTCCACTTCCACTGGTTTTTTTACCATTTCAGAAATATGGAACCTATACCTTGGCTGCAGAGCACATTCCTTTAAACAGACTCATCTTCTGCTGTAGGTAATCCTGTTGCTTCACTCTCTGGAGTTTTATTATTATGAATTGATTGTACCTGTTCATTAGCCACCTTACAAATTTCTAAAGTGAAAGGAGGAATACAAATATTTTAAATAAGTAAGTAAAATGTGCAGTAACTTATCTCTGTTCTCTTCCTATTCCTCCTTAATGTCCACGTGTGTAGGCATAAATACACAGAATAATTGTCATAAATTGCTGGTATGCATGTAATTTTAGAAATGCAGGCATTCCATTCACACAAAAACATTTTCCGTATGCATATAAGGAAAATTTGTCTTTACGTATGTGATCAAGTTACTGTTCTGCTACATCCTAATTTCTTTCACTACTTTTGCTATACCCATTGTTCTGTCTTTATTTCTTCAGTATGACAGCAACTATTGCTATAATTGTCTTACCATACCCAGAATGCTTTGCAACTTGATAACAATAATCATACTGTATATTTAAAGAACATATTAACTACAATTTATTTTTAGTGTTAGTCCGCTGTCACTTTTTAAAAAAACATACCTTGTACTTTGGAATCTGCACATTTTCATGTTTCTTTTTGAAGCTCTGAAATATGTTTCCAAGATACAAAGGCTGGAGGATAAAGCGTTATTCTATTCAAAGTCAAGGTGAAAATACCCTCCAGTTTTCTGAAAGTTTTGGAGAGTACTTAATTTAGACTTCAGTCCTATGCACGTTACTTGGGAGTAAGCCCCTTGAAACATATTAGAATTAGGGTGGTCTTTGAGCTATTGCCAAAGACTGAAAGAGGATATAGGTTTCTCTATGCTAATTTATATGTTTAGATGCACATTTAGGTGTGCCTAGAATAATTTATATAGAAAGACAACGGCCAAGATTCTACATCAAAAAGATGAAGTGTAATTCTATACTCATCAAATCACATGGAAATCGTGCAACACCACCGTGTTAGGGAATTGCAAAATTGCATTTGCATACACAATGCACCCCTGCCTATGCAATACACAATGTGCACAACTGCACCTCTGCAGCCCTGAACTGAATGCAGATGTTTCCTATGGGACAAAAATGTCTAATTGTTTCTGTAGGTAAACTTATATGTCCATGTGTCACCAACAGGATTCCAGCCATTATATCATGGTGATGAAAAATTTGACCACATGGCCTCTGTGGCATCTGTGCCTGTTGAATCTGTTATCCAGGTGCTCACCACTGATGGGCAACTTCAAGGTCTCCACTCTCTCTTATTATGGACTGTTCTTGCTGTGTGCCTTCAAATCATTTCTGACTTACTGTAGCCCTAAGATGGACCTGATACAGGGTTGTCTTGGCAAGATTTGTTCGGGGGCGGGGGTTGCCTTTGCCTTTTTCTGAGGCTGAAAGAATGTGAGTTGCCCGAGGTCACCCAGTAGGTTTCCATGACTGAGTGAAGATTCAAACCCAGGTCTTCAGAGTCATAGTCTAATGTTCAAACCAGTACATCACGCTAGCTCTCCTTATTACAGATATAGAGTAGCCTCTCTTTTCCTCTTTGCCTGGCTCTGCTTTTTTCCATTTGCCTTTCCATCCCATTCCTTCATCTCTCTCTTCACCCTTTCCTCTCTTTTTCTTTCCAGCCTCTCAGCTACTTCCCCATTCTTTTGCTTCTTTCCACCTTTCTCTTCTTCCCTTCTGATTCTATCTCCCTTTTGCCCACCAGCACTCCGCATTTTAACTACTTTCCTTTGACCCTCCATGCTGTTTCTCCCCTACTCCACCCCACTCCAGAATGCTGTTGCTTTTTCCTCATCCTCACTTTGCTTGCTGAGCACTGTGGCATGGCTGCTGTGGGTGGGAGAGTTCTGGCAGGAGGTGGTGATGGAGAAGGTGGTGGGTGTGCAGGTGACTAAGCCTAGAGGAACCAGCAGAAATGGAAGAAGCTGGCCCCTACTTTGTGAGCTGATGTAATGTGGGAGAGGAGGGCAGAGACTGATGTTGAGGTAGATGGTGCCAGGTGCATTGGTTGGAACAATCCAAATTAATCCTCTGTTGTCCCACTTTTGCAGCTGTTTTTAAAATGTTCCAGTTTCTCTCTCTGCCTCCCACTTTCCCCTTTCATCCTCAGCTTACTTCCACTGCTACAAACTGAGTTCAAAGCACAAAAGTAGTTTACCTTCAGTTAAGTCAGCGGGAGGGAGAGGAGAGGTGGAGTCTTGCCCTTCCCTGAAGGCTCAAGCAAAAGCAAACTGCTGTAGCCTCTCCTGGCTTATGTGTGTTTCCTCATTCATAACTTTTGCCATCATGACCACACTCTGATGTTGCCTGGCCACAGGTCCTCACTGACTGATAGTCCAGAGTCAGCATTCTACTCAGATCAGTAGTAGCTATGCCGTTGGAGCTTCATCTTTAAACTTCTCTTGGACCAAGTTGCCTTTCAGGTGGAGGACACTTTCAAACAGAAAACAGTTTCTGACAAGCCCTCAAACAAAAAACAGTCCTCTTTGTAAAGTAGGACACATGGCCACTCTAAGTGGGTCTTACTTCTGGATAAGCAAGCACCGGATTGGGCTGACAGATTAAAGGCTGGCATTTGAGAAAATATGAATTGAGGAAGAAAAAGAAGATTTAATTCTTTTCTACTGGCTTGAAGAGGGGGTTGTTTTCCTTTCTTACAGTTTTGTGCCTTTGGAAAGACCTTCACAAATACCTTATTGCAGCTGCAGTGACCAAAACAGCATGCAATATTCCAAGTATGGTTGTGCCACAGATTTTTTTTTTAAATAAGAGGAGTGTTATTTTCAGTTCCTTTCCTAATGATCAAAACATAGAAACTTGCCTTTTTTCACAGTGGAGTGTTGAGCACAGAACTCATTGGGCCCCTTGTTCTTTAGAAAATGCAGTTTTCTAAGGTTTTAGGCAGTGAATATCAAACTATTAAAGGAAAAGCTTTTTTGTTTACAGCTATATATTCTTAATTGCACAGCTTAGAAATGTCATTCTTTCTGTCCCTTAAAGAACGAACAGAAATTGTCTATGAGATTCTGGTGTTTGTCATCCAAAGTAAACCCTAACTTTAGCAGGAACCATATCTACTTTCCAATTCCTGTCCTCTTGGACATTCAGTGTTCCTATTTTTTTTTTTTTAATGTGGTGGCAATCTTTGCTTTTAGTGGGAATTCTTCAGTGTTTACCTTTCTTCCCAAGGTCTCAAGAGATTATATCTCTGAACAGGCTGGTGGAGGATGCATCTCCTCTCTAAGGCATATGCCTCTACACACACACATGCACAAAGAGTGATGCCAGCTAGTCTTCAGCCTGCCAATTCACATTACAGTGAAGCTCATGTTGTACTGTTGGTCCTCAGCAACTGGTATTCAGGCATGTTGCCATCAAGTGGTAGCCCTTGATAGCCTTATCTTCCATAAATTTGTTAGTTTTGACAATTATGTTTTCCATGCACATCTCTGCTAGCGTCATCTAACCACATCTCTTCTTGAACAGTATACATTTTTTAGCACATCCTCACAAAAACAACTATCTTTAAACAGTCAGGCAGAGAACAGTATATCAGCAATTTGAAATGGGGGCAGGGAGATGAGAAGAATAATAGTTGGTATGATAATAGGGCATTGCAGGGATGTATCCTTATTTTCATCTCTGAAAGGTAAAACATTTCTATGGTCTAGAAACATGTACCCACATACCACTCTGAACACAGCTGATCTTATCTAATTTTGGAAGCTGAGCAGTGCTGAGCCTACTTAGAAGAGAGAAGACTAGCAGAAAATACAAAGTATCTCCAGTCAGGACTAGGAAAGAACTTAGTCTGAAATACTTGAGAGTTTCTGGCAGTCAGAGTTCACAATATTGAGGCAGATGGACCAATAAACGGGCTCAGTATACTGATCTGACAGTTTGCCATGTTTCTATGATAGATTCTTACTCATTTTCAAAAGAGAGCACATACTATTTTAGGGAAAGCCATGCTTCCTGATTCAACATACCACCATGATCAAGTGAGTCCCTAAGACTGCAGGTAGCTGTGAAGATTTGGATAGACTGTGCGTGTCTGTGCATGCCTGTCAACTTAGGGAGACCCCATCAATTTTGGAGGGTTTTCTCAGGCCAGGAATTCTCAGAGGCGGTTTTGCCAGTTTCTTCCTCTCAGATATAGCCTACAGCACCTGGTATTTGTTGGCAATCTCCTGTCCAAGTGCTAACATGGGCTTATCTTTTTAGCTTCCAAGACCAGACAGGATCTGATGCTTTTAGGGTAGTTAGGCCCATTGGACAGTGTTTAGAAGACCGTAACGGCCAAGGTGACGTTCTGGGTTTATATCCATGAGGGAGTCTTTAAAGACACAGTAGAAAACACTGGGTTTCAGGAAGGCTTTTTTTCTGGACCAGTTCACTTCTGGGGCAAGTAGAACCATTTGCTCATCACCAGATCTTAAGGAGAATCCATCAATTTCCAATATCTTAAATACACACCTCATGTTAGCAACAGCGGGAGCTAGAGATGGATAAGAGATACAAAGCTCACCCTCCCTTACCCACCACTCTCCTTCCTGTACAGCTCCATTTCCAGGAAACGGCAGCTGCTAGCAAATAGCTCGAACACAAAGGGAAGGTATGCTGCACACCCTTTCCAATTCTAAGATGTGCCAAGACATACTGGCAACCAGTGCATGAGGTATATTGTGGATGGCATGGTAGAGGTGAATGCAGTCTTACCACACACAGAGGCAGGCTTGATGAAAGTGCGAGGGTGGTGGCGGCAAGAAGATAGCAGATATGGCTTTTTAAAATGGAACAATCGTGCTGTGACCAGGCCTTACTGAATAACTGTGTGATCTTATTACCAGTATTTTTGTCCTTCCTCTCGCTTGCCCACCCCCGCTTTTCTCTACTTATTTGCTTCTCTGCTTTGTTGCTTCTATGATGGAAGATGGAAACTCTCAGACTGAGAGGTTTTGCTTATTTCTACGAAGTGCCCAGCAAGTCTTTAGGTGTTAGAAAAACATTAAGTGATAAAAAAAAAACCCAGAGATTTGAAACTGTGCCGCCTCATGCAATCTTACTTGAAAAACACATTTATTTAGGCACAGTTATGGTCCTGGCACAGAGGCAAGCACTGAAAAGCTGACAGAAACTGTAAATAAACAAGGGATATTCAGATAAACAGCAAGGAACGGAGGTGTGGGAGGTATCTAGGTTGGTCTGATGTAGCATCTTCATTAGCAGTCTGGAGATTGGAACAGGGGGCTCTAATGAGATTCAGAGATGATACTAAATCAGAAGTACCTGGAAAACCTCAGTGAAGACAGAGACATTTATATGCATCTATCTTTTCCAACATGTAGTAAGGGCAAAGGAAGTGACATTTAAAATGATATAGAGTTCCATTCCAATTGGAATGCCAATTAATGAAGGAAACAAAAACAAGGATGTTCAAGTACCCCAGGGATGATCCAGGAAAGGGAATCTTATGGAATACAGATATCTCCATCACATATACATATACATGCATATATATATATATATATAGAGAGAGAGAGAGAGAGAGAGAGAGAGAGAGAGAGATATTTTATTTTCCCAGACGCTAAATACAAAAAGTTTCTTTTAGGTGCTATAGTTTCTTTTATGGGCTATAGCTCCCAAAATCTTCTAACCATCATGAATTCTGGGAGCTGTAATCTAAAAATGTAATTTCCCCAACTTCTGGCTAGAGAGGCCAAGTGGATTTAGCTGAAGAGAATATATTCGGATTACTTTGTAATCACTTTTTGAGTATAACAACAAAAGCACACTGCTTGTAAAAGGAATTACCTTAATTAGTATAGTAGTACAGTGGGCCTTCCATATATGCAAGGATTCAGTTCCAGGAATCCCTGTGTATAGTGTAATTTGCGAATACTTGCATCCTATTATATTCAATGGTGGCAACATGCACATGGATGGTTCAGCACATTTGTGTACATGTCCCTGTCATTTTAAGTATAGGGACGTGTTGCTTCACAGGAATGAGAAACCACACATGCAGAGGTCATGGGTAAGGAGGGCTCACTGTATTTCCAACTAGTTTACAAAATTCTACAGTTTGTAGAATTAATTAGCTTACAAAAGAATAGTTTATAAGGAAAATAGAAATGTTCAGACAATATAGAGCAATACCAGCTTTATGCATGGCTTCTTCTCAGAATTGACAGAAGGCTTCAGTGGAACATTAAATGGAGAGTATAGTACTATTAAAACAATAACACTTTAATAAGACTCCATACATTATTCATAACCAGAGAAGGGGTTGACTGAATTTCTTATAATCCCCCTGATTAAAGGCTAATCAAAAAGAAATACAGACTTTGGTTTTGCAGTGGAAGCACAGGAATGATTTGGGAAGTGTTTATTTTGAAAAGTGAGCAGGTAGTGTGAGTGTGTGTGTGTGCATGTAATAAATGGAAGTAAAATGGTTTATTATCAGACGGGTTGCAGAACTGCATCCATCTATGGGTTCAGACTACACGAAAAATATTTAAGCTAAATATTAGGAAGAACTTTCTCTTAGAAGGTTTTGTTGCAGATTTTTAATTATAGGCAGAATGATCTCCAACAAGGAAAGCAATAATAGTCTTGGTAGAGTGTTGGGATTAGACAAACTTTCGGATCCTGTCCAGGTTTGTGATTCTATGAATGAATTACAAACTGAGTGCTTTTTGAGTAGAAATATCAGCCAGATTCCTAATGGGCAATTACAAATATGTAACTACCACAGTTATGGAGCTGTCTAGCGAATTCCATTCTAAACCCCCCCCCCCAATCCCCATTTACTCCTGATAAGTAGGGATTGGGGGACTTTCACAGTTCCTCCTTGTCTTTTAAACCAGGGGGTACATAGGGATCATGCATGCCACACAGTTACAAATGCATAACTCCAGGTTATGTATTTGTAACTTCTAAACAGGTTTTCGGCCATCTTTTGTAGGGCACCCTAAAGAAACCTACCACCCAACAGAATATTCTGGATGTGAAGTGATTCCCTCATGCTTTCAACTTTTCCATTCTTGATCAATCCTCTGTCATCTCACCTTTTCAACTGATTTTAAAATGTCTCAGTTTCTTTCTCTCCTCCTCCTACTTTCCCCCTTTGTCCTCAGCTTCTTTCAATTGCTGCAAGCTGCATTAAACCTGCAAAAGTAGTTTACACTCAATTAACTCAGCAGAGGGGAGAGGAGACGACAGGAGGAATCTTGTCCTTCCAAGTAGACTCAGGTTAAAGCCCCCCGTAGCTTGTGTGTTTTTCCTCATAAATGATTTTTTGCCATCTTGACCATAATTTTGCTTGTCTAACGTGTCTTGGTTTTCACCTGTGAAATGCTGAGGTTATGTTCCCTACAATTGTGTAGAAATGTGGGGGTGGGGGGGTTGATTCGCTCCAGGTGGCAATGTTTCTGGGGCATTCCAACCCGTAGTCATGCCTCTGTGTGCCCTGGCCACACCCCCATGCCAAGCCCCCCACAGTGGCCACACCTTCGTGCCGTAGCCCCGCCCCCTCCCGCCTCCCCCCCACACACTTCAAGGTCCGCCACTGGTTCCCTACACCACCTCAAAGAGTAGATGTCTTTGATTTCCCCTTATACATTAATTCTCGGCATCTAGAAATACCAGGGCTTGGTTGCATGAGTCTGGGCTAGTTCATACTTGTATATACAGCCCTTAATCTTTCATCACTACATGGCTTGCAGCTAAATGTGTGAACTGACTCCATTCACAGTACTGGATCTGAGGTAATAAGAACAACGCTACCTGTAGTGTTTTACCTGCGATCATGGTTAATTCATTTTCATCTATGTGAGCCACCACTGAGTACTAGTGTCATCAAGTTATGAATATTCAGATGGGTGCATTGGTCCTTGTATGGAATAACACACATCTTGAATTGGAGGATGCTGCTTTATTCCATGTCAAAATATTTCTGTATCTAGCTCAGTTTCAGGTCTCTAGCCCAAAATGTTTTGCTGTCTGGGATGACACAACAAAAGTTTCCCCTTAGTGAAACACAAAGGTGGAGAATCTTTGGTCATCTAATCTCACAATTCCTTGCTATTGGCCATGCTGTGTGGAACTGATGGGAGCAGAAGGCCAAAACATCTTGATGTCCAGTAGTTCTCCACCTCGGTCCTAAAGTAAAGGGTTGTGGTCTCCCATCAGGAGAGGTAGCTACGAGATGCAGCCATGGTAGTTTCTCATCCAGCACCCCATCCCTCCTCTTCTCAGCTGCAGTCCCCTGAACCTGGCCATTTCCTGATCAGCAGAGAGCAGGGGGAGCAGCAAGCACCTGGCTATTTTCCTTAACTAGAAGCACGGTTACAGACATCCACAAGGACCTCTTGAGGTCCTCCAGAGGTCCATGCAGATGATGTCATTGCTCTCTGTCCTGCTGTATCCAGATATGTAGTTAGTAGCAAAGTCTGACCTCCATAACTACCAAAAAAGGGGAGTTGTGATGGTGTAAGGTGTTGTAATTCACCAGCAGGACCTTGGCCATAGTGTATACAGTTTGTTGTTGTTAATTGCCATCGGGTCGACTTCAACTGATGGCGACTATATGAATGAGAGATCTCAAAGTCACTTTGTCATCAACAACCCCACTCAAGTCTTGCACACTCAGGGCTGTGACTTCCCTGACTGAATACCTTTCCATGGTGGTGGGATTGTGAGCTCCTGGGAGGCACAAAGCTACCCTGACAGTAGCAGTGCTGCTGGTAGGGTCTCCCATGTCAGACAGACTTTTTCTGGGGAGCCAGACTGAATATGCCAAACAGCTACAGGGCAGAAGCAGTAGTGGGGGCAGAAGCAGTAGAGGATCTCTTAGATACAACAGCAAGGGCACCATAGCTACTGCTTGTTAGAAGGCAATTGCAAAATACTCCTGAAGCCTTCTACCTTGAAAACTATAGGATTAGACAGAGTACAAAGTACCCAAGGCCAATCAAGTCATTTCAGTGTTTGAGGAAATAAATCCCACAAGCATGGCAATAAAAACACAACAATAATGAAAGTATAATTAACAATTAATAAGTAACAACAAAGAAAGCCTTCCTCAAGTAAAATTATAGGGCTAGCCTTGCCTGCTATTGTTTATTTTTCTTTCTCTTCTGCTTCCTGATTCCAGCTAGAGATCCCTGTGACTGAATCAGGGACATTCTGCATACAAAATTGGGGCTTTATCACTGGACTGTGAAAGAAGTGATAGAGTGGTATGAAATCCCACAGGTTTTCCTGTGAAACTATAGACAGTGTATGAAATTGCACGCCTCACAAAGTATTTGATTTTGTGACTATTTTACATTCCTTGACCCTGCTGAAAACAGCTAATGATATCTTACACTCCTCTGATATTACAGTGAAATTTGGATATACATGCATCTAGATTGGCCATGTGAAAAATATATCTTTTGATTCCCTGCAAATTAGGGTACCGTACTTGCTTCCAGACAAGGCTGCCAATCAAAAGGCACTGTGCAGCTGTTCTGCCTTTCCCTCTTTCAAAGATGTTCTGTGATAAGGAATAAGATGGATGAATTTAGTGATGTATAAATGTGGGAAAGTGACAAACAGAAGACCTATGCATCTCCTTTGATGGCAGCAGGGTTGGCCCAAGACAAAATGGCACTCCTCTCAGTGCCATGTACAGAAGCTGATAGGAAATTGGATGAAATCCTACTACACCAGAGAGCCAGTCAGGTTAGTGGTCTGAGTGTTTGACTAGAATTTCAGGAGACCAGAGTCCAAATCTCTACTCAGCCATGGAAACCCACTGAGTGACCTTGGACACATCACTTTTTCTCAGCCTCAGTGGAAGGTGGTGGCAACCCCGCTCTGAACAAATCTTGCCAAGAAAACCCCAGCATAGGTTTGTCTTAGCATCACTGTAATTTGGAAGCTATTTAAAGATGCACAGGCGTTTACTTCACCACTGGCAACAGGATAGCATCCTCCACTATACTGGCTGATTTAGGGACTCTTCAAGACAGGGGATTGGTCGGGAAGGGGGTGGGACTCAGGAGGAAAGGTTGAAGAGCTGCCCCTGCTGTCCCCTCACATATCTGATGCTTGAGGCAGTTGCCTTATCAGGCTGTAGGTATGGTGGTCACCGATTTCTCAGGCCTTTTCTGGAAACACCATTAGAGTCCTCCAACTCTCACAGTTTTCAAAATGTCATTAGGACTGTTAACAGAATGGAAAGGAAACATGGAGCCAGTGGCTGTGGATAAAAGGAAAGATGAGCACCATGACTTGTAACCATCAGGAACTTTGTATTTTCCACCAGAGCATGGAAAAAGTTACATCTTTTGGAGGACAGCTCCCAGATATCCTTAGCTAGCAGGGCCATTGGAAAGTGTGCAAATTGTAGACTACAGAATGCCTTTCAAAATTCCGCTCACTACAGCTCCCCAGTGGTGGAGCATGGAGGGTGTGGACGGTGGGTGGGAGGGGAGCGGGGATGCGGCTTGAAGGGCCTGGCCACTGTGCGGGGCTTGGCCAGGACGTGCAGGGGCGTGGCTACAGGCCAAGGCGCCCCAGAAACATTGCTGCCCCAGGGGAATAGCCCCCCCACCCTCACATTCCTATGCGACTGCAGCTCCCTGTGTCTGCTATGGCTTTTCCTCTTGTTCTCCAGAAAAATTCTTCCCTTTTCTCTCTGCCAATTGTACTGTGGCTCTTGAGAAAGGGGAATGTCAAACAAATATATGTAAACATAGAAATTTTTCCCTCTTAAAGCATCAAACATATGTTTTATTGCACTATGGAAATTCAGATTGGTCATTTCTAGTTTATGTAGAGCACCCTGCCCTTAGCACTGACCCAGTCAAAGTTTGATGTGTCTCAGATCACAAAACCTCTGGAGATACAGCCACCTCAATTAAAAAAAAAAAACTCTTCAAGGAATTAGGCAAAAACTGACAATCTGAAATTAGTCTTGTAAAAGTGCATGTAATACATCTCTCTAGTGACATAATTTCCCAAATGCTCAAATGACATACTGCATAAGAAAGGGGCATTACTAGCAAGAGGAGTTTGTAATGGACTGGAAGACAGTATTAGATGAGTTTTGAAAGCACTGCAATTTATGAAAAGGTTAGTGCAAAAAAAGAGAGAGAGAGAGACAGAGGGAGGGAGAGAGTGAGCGTGCGAGTAAGAGACAAAATCAAAGAAGGAGGAAGGAAAGAAGACTTGATATCAGTTTTTTAGGGTAAACAACATGCAGATTTTTAGAGTACCCTTGGCCTATACCCACCCTTTCCTTTCTGCAGTACAAAGCAGGTTTGGGAGGAGGGGTGTTTAACCATTTCCCTTCTCTCCATTTTCCCATTCCAAATGTCCTCCCCATCTGCTTCCCACTTCTGCAATGTTCTAAACATGTGTTTGCCTTCTGATACTTGTATTTGGAACTTAGCCAGGCAGGAATGGCTTGGGGCAATTTGAAGTAAAAAGCATGATCGCTCTGGTGAATATGGAGAAAGCTGAACATCCTTTGTCACTTCAGATTCCCAGTTTACCACCACCACCCATTCATCAATTTTGGGCAGATATAGGGAGACGGTTACATATTTTCCCATATGAGGCTTATGCCTGCCTAATATGAAATGTGGTCCAAGATTTACATGTTTAAATTAGATAGGTGAGGCAGCCAATGCACATTGTGTATACATGGCACAAACCCTTTTCACATTACCCATTGTGCACAGCACATTCGCATTGTCTAGCTCCGTGTAGAAAACAATGTCATTATCTTGATCTGTGCAGCTCTCTTCTGAAGTTATAAGATCATCTCATTTGCTTTCTACTCCAAAAACCTCACTGAGTACCTGGTATATCTTCTCGTTGTTGTTATTGTTGTTGTTGTGTGCCTTCAACTCATTTCTGACTCATAGAGGCCCTAAGGTAAACCTACCATGGGATTTTCTTGGTAAGATTTGTTCAGAGGGGATTTGCCTTTGCCTTCCTCTGAGGATGAGGGAATGTGACTTGCCCAAGGTCAACCAATAGGTTTCTATGGCCAAGCAGGGATTTGAACTCTGTTCTCCAGAGGTTTAGTACAATGTTCATACTACTACACTACCCTGGCTGTCTGCAAGATATATCTACAGACTTTCTAGGGTGTCATCTGTGACTTTTCTTCCTCACTCACCTGCCACCTACATCTTCCCTTATCAGGGTTGGCTCTACCATTAGGTGAGGAGAGGAAGGTGCCTTAGGGCACAGATTTTGGGGGGCATGAATAGGCAAAAAACAACAAAAACAAGAACCCAAAAACTTAGCTATTATACTTTCATTGTATTTTTATTGCTCCTGATATGGAGAGATGCTTATGGAGTTTCCTGTCAAATGTGCCAAAACAAGTTGGTTGTGCATCTTGAGTGGGAAGGGATGTCATTTTCTGCTTTGCATCAGGCAGTAAAATGTCTTGGGCTCAACCTACCGTCGCAACTTACTCCTCCATTCTCCTGAAATAGCTGGACTTTCAAGAAGAGGGTGGGGGCTGTGACCACACTCTCCTTTACAATGTTTTCAGTATGATTCCAACCCACAGTGGGTTCCAAATTTCCACCCTGCCAGATTGAGAAATACTAAGTTGCGACTGTTCATGGTTGTGTTACCATAAAGACACATAAAATTGAAGTAGTATCATTATTACTTTCATAGTAAAAAGTTCTGGATTGAGCCATTTTTGGTAACAAAATTAAAACTGCCAATTGAATCAAGGTTTTTTTTCCTCCCAAGTGGAATATCTGTCTTGCTTCTAACTACTCAGTAAAATATTACTAAGCTGAGGTGCTATTTTTGAGCACACCTCAGGAAGTAGAATAATTATTTTAAGAATGTTTCTGTGAACTAAACCATGTATTGTTTCAAAAATCCATCTGGTTATATATTAAGAGACTCATGTGGATGACTTTAAATGACCTCTTTCTGCAGGGAGGCAGTTCTAACAAAACCCAATCTGAGCTCCACATCCTAAGCTGGCAATTAATTAATGAATCAGCATGTAACAATAGGGTAACCAGCGTGAGAAGTCAGGACAAGGCAGAGGGATGAAAGCACAGTCAGAGAATACTTTTGAAGCAAAGAAAGATCTTATCCCAGACACTCAAAGTGGACTGGGTTTGGATGGCGAGGCAGACAGCACATGATATATCTTTCACTCACTGAAGATGCTTTTGTCATTTGCCATAACACTAAAGGATTACTAGGGAGAGAGAATGAGAAGTTCAATATTGGATCCTTCGTGTATTTCATGTTTTGGTCTTCTTGAGTTTCACACTCTTTCTCTAAAAAGGCAACCTGCTATTTTAAGTTCAGGTACCTGCAAACCTGTTTCTCTTATTTCTATCAATCCTTGGTGAAATCTATCAAACAAAAAGAAGTGGGTGGGAATCTGCTTTCAGAATAACTGCTGGTAAGGTACAAGCTACCTTGGAATAAAATCTGGTTGCCTGTAGGGAAAAGCAGAAGCAAACTTTGAGTGGCATTGGCTATCTTGCCCAGAACAGGATCAGAGTAGGTGGCAAAGGGTACTGGTCTGCACGGTCATAAAATAAGCTGGGAGAAGAAATCAAAGGGCAGAGCAGAGACTTCTGTGGCACAGGGCATTTGTGTATGTGTGTGTCTTCAGGTTGCCTTTCTGATTATGGGGACTCCATGAATTTTTCATGGGGGTTTTCTTATACCAGGAATACTCAGAGGTGGTTTTGCCATTTCCTTCTTCTGAAATATAGCCTATAGCACCTGGTATTCACTGGCAGTCTCTCATCTAAGTACTAAGCAGGGCTGACTTAGCTTTCAAGATAGCCTGGTGTCTTCAGGATATTTAGGCCCTGTGTTTTCATGCCTGACACAAAAAGCGCCATTCAGGCTTTCTCATTGTTTGTGTACATGACTGAATGTTCATGCTAGTGAGAAAATGGAATACTTTAAAAAAAAAGACTATGTATTCTAATCAATGTTAATTTTATATTAAAATTACAGTCTTTTTAAAAGTAAAAATAATTTAAAACTTGCAAGTCCAAGTGCCATAACCAGGAACAACAGATGGAGGCTATGCAACACACAAAAACATCTGCATCAGAAAACCTGCGACAACATCTGTCCCCATGTCTGATAGCACCTAAGGATACAAATGAGTATGGGGGTGCATGGCATTATCAGGAAATCCACTGTGGGACTTTGTGAACACAACAGACCCAGCAGAGCTTATGATTACAGCAAACTGTGCTCCCAGTTTATCTGGTTTGGGCTTGTGGCAGAAAAACACTCAGACAGCTTTCCTCATCATGTTTTAACTCTTGGCTATGGTAAAAAGAGAGGACTACTTTAGTTCTCCATAGTTTGTGGGCACTTATTAGAGGTAACCATATTTAGGTGACAATGGTAGTCTAACAGACTCCAGTATCATTCACTGCCAAGTAAAACCAAGTGCCCCCAAAGAGTTCATGTGGTTCAAATGACACACTGTTTGCCTTGGAGTCTACCACAAAATATCCTGGATGATCTTGAGCTCGTCTTCTATGGGCTTCCCTCATTGTAGTGTTGTAGGATGAAAATTGGGATATAACCTCCCAAGAGTACTCAGAAATCTACTCCTGGGTACAGATTAGCCTGTGTAACAGAGAAATTTTTATTTTGTTCTGCACACCAGACCTTGTTTCCTCTTGTGGTGAGGGGAAGGAGGGTGTGTTGTGGATTTAGGGAGCTTTCCCTAAAGAAATCCAAATGCCTCAAAGGAGTAGCCGGTTCCTTAGCCTTGGCTAATTGAGGTATGGGCCCGCGGCTCAGTTGTTTTTTTTAATTCATATTCCCATCCTGAGCACACTTCCTTGGAAACGGAAGCAGATGGGACTTTCTTCCAAGTCAACGGGCCCCTGGATTCTTTCTTCGGCCACTCGGGAGTAATCCCCACTGAACCCAGCGAGCAAATACGTTGTTCACGTTCTCCGCCACGACAGCTCTCCTTTGGTGGGGCTTGTTGGAGGTGGGCAACTTCCGTGGGCATATTGGCTACCGCAGCCGGGGTGTGTGGGGGGGAGAAGTGAGGGCAGCGGTGACAGAGGCTTAACCGTCCAGGAAAAAAGACTTTTTTTTAAGGTCAGCCTCCTTTGTGGGGAGTGTCCCCGGAGGCAGATCCAACTCCCCTCACCCCACGTACCGTCCCCGGGAGATCGGAGCGACGAGTCCACTCGGTTGGCCTAGTTGATCCAACCCTTGGGCTCTCCGTGCGCCCCTCGCGGTGGCGTCCAGGCGCCCAGCCCACCTTTCCCATTCCATCCCAGCTAAATAAAGGAGCCGTGGATCGAAGATCCCCACACCCTCAAAATTCATTCAAAGAAGGACAAAGACACAGTCTTAGACTGCCCCCCCCGCCCCCCCGTACAGCTGGGTTCACCCTATCCCATCCCATCCCATCCCATCCCATCCCATCCGCCGGGCTGCTTCTCTCTTTCGGAACTCCCAAGCCTCCCACCTTCGATCTGCGATTTTTACCCAATACTTCGGGGAGGAGGCGGGGAGGCCGAAACTTTGAAGGGTTTCCCTCCCCGCTTCCCGCGGAGTCCCGGAGAGCAACCAACAAATTGGAACGGCCCGGAGAAGGAAAGAAAGCAGGAGGTGTCTTACCTGAACCTCAGAGAAAGAGGAGGAGGCTGCTTCACCCACCGAGTTGAAACCAGGCGGGGTGGAAAAAAAAGAGGGGCGCAGGCATGATTCCGGGGAGGGCACGGCCAAGCCTTGCCTCTCTGGCCACCTGCTTGGGGCGCGCGAGCTCTTCAGGTAGGCAACGACAGCGGACGACGCGTGTCAGCCTCCTGGAGGCAGAGCCCAGCCGAAGAGACGGGCACAGGTGGAGTCAGAGCGAGAGATGAGCCTGAGCCAGACAGATATTGCGAGAGAGAGAGAGAGAGGGGGAGAGGGAGAGACAGACAGAGAGAGAGAGAGAGAGAGAGAGAGAGAGAGAATGGAGACCACTAGCGAAGATGCGTTTTTACGCACAGCCCTCCGGCTGCAGCAGAGATTCTTCTCCTTTGGGCGAGAGATCCCCGCTGTTCTCTCGCTCTCAACAGTGGGAACTGCACCGCTAAACGCTGATTCTCTTTTCCCTCGCCTCCTCCCGTCCCCTCCTCGCCCGCGCCCTGCCCGAGTGCTTCAAACCCCTTTGCATCTTCTCCAATAATCCTCCCCACACCTCACATTCCCACTTCTCCAGGGTCCCGACGAGTGTGATGTTTTCCCCCTCCTATCAACAGTCCCATAGTCCAGAGAGGGAACAGTGAGAGAATAAGATTTGATCTAGACTTCAGGTCTTTTCTTCCAGATTTCCTCCCTTGCTTTTTGTTTTCCTTTATACGTTTTGATTTTGAGGGTGGTGGTGGTTGAAGCTTACTGAGAGAGATTTCAGATCTATGCCTGTTTACTCTCAGAAGTAAGCCTCCGATGAGGTTTTTGCTCCCAGCAAACTCGGCCGAGGCTTGCAACTGAAATGCTTTCGATTTGCACATTTTCTGAATCATTTATCACATATATTTGTTTATTTAAGACAAATTAAGTTTTAAAAAGGGCAGACGTCTCCAGTTGATTTACATCAGAAGATGGAAGGATTTTGAAGGAGTCATGGGAGACTGTTCCAATTTGCGTTGCTAAAACTGAGGGATGCATTTTGTTTATTCGTATTAAATTCCATGCTTTATCTCACATCTCTTTCAATATGCTTTAAAAGTGTGCGGAAAATATTTAAGTTTAGAAGATTCAAAAATAAGATGACGGAATGTCATGTCGATGTCTGTCACTCCAAAGAGACTTACGCGGGAGTAAACCTCACCGAAAAGAGCCAGCGTGGTTTAAACCTTGGACTATGACTCTGGAGACCAGGGTTTGATTCCCCGCTCAGCCATGAAAACCCACCATGTGACCTTGGGCGAGTCACACACTCTCAGCCCCAGAAAACCCCATGATAGGTTCGCCTTAGGGTTGCCATAAGTCGAAAACAACTTGAAGGCACACAACAGTAACTGAGCTCAAGTGGGTCTGATTTCTGAGTAGAGATGAGTAAACTTGCACTGAAAGGTCCAATCTTGTGAATATGTCCTGGAGGGTCAGTGCCAGTGAGTTCAATGGGACTTACTTCTGAGTAAACACACATAAGACTGCTGGGCTACACACACACACACACAAAACATTAATGGGTACTCTGCCCTCATAGGACACAAAGGTATCAGTCTGTTTTTCAACAGTGAATGCTATTTCCAGTCATTCCTATCTGGCTTCTGAAACCAATGCCCAAACTACAGGCTGCTTTTAAGATATTCTTTCCCACATCCCAAGGAAGGTTCTGTCAGGAAGGAGAAAGAGCGGTGGGTGTTGATGAAAAGATTTTTGGATTTCTTGGAAGCAGCTAACTGGGTCCCTCTGGGAAAGCTGTTTGCCGAGCATCCCTTAGAACCACCTCATAGTGGTGATGCTGGGTAGGGCTGGCAGCTGTGTGTGTGTGTGTGTGTGTGTGTGTGTGTGTGTGTGTGTATGTGTATATATGAGGTGGATAACTTACCCCCTCCCCACACATACATACTGATTTGTCATCCAGGAAAACTAAAGAGATGCCTACACTTGCCTCTCTTCCCTTTTAGCATTTTCCTTTGTAAGTCTGTGTAGAAATATCTTATTCTCCCCATGGTACTGAACAATTGCATAGACAGTATTTTTTTTTCTTATTTGAGAAAAGAGGCTCTATAAAAGAAAAAGGTGCCCAAGGGATCTTACACACACAGAGGAAAGGCTGAGCTAGTATATCTGAAACAGAAGAACACAAGGACTGTCTTGTTGGATCAAACCAAGTTTCATCTCATGTTCTGTCTCCCAACAGCCAGATATCCCTGGGAAGCAGCCCAAAATTGTGATGACACCAGTAGTGACTAGCAGGCATATGTTTCAGAAGAGACTGTGTTATACTCAGGGAGGGTAGATCCATCAGTAATTAGATTTGGAACTCCATATTGATGTATTGGTTTGAGCACTCTGGAGACCATTGTTTGATTCCCCACTTGGCTATGGAAACCCACTGTGTGACCTTGGGCACATCACACATTCTCAGCCTCAGAAAATCCTGTGATAGGTTTACCTTAGAGTTGCCATAAGTCAGAAATGACTTGAAGGAACACAACAACAACAATTTTAGAAGCAGTGGACATCTTTGTTGCAATATGGTGCAGGCTGCAGCAGGGCATGATGTGACATGTGACCTCTTTATTGGTTCTGGTGAGCAGAAGTTGTAGGCAAACTTAGAAATTCCATTTGGAAAAGGACCAGAGCTCAGTGGTGAGAAGCACATACTTTTTATGGGATGGCTGCCCCCAGATTCCCAGGTTCAGTCCCCTGCTGGCATTTCTATATAAAAGGTAGTAAGTAAAGAGAAGTACCTCCTCCAAAACCTTGAAGAATGATTGCCAGGATGGATCAATGAATTGGTTCCATGTAATCTGGTTTCATATGTTTTTATTTTCATTTATTCACTACATTTCTTTCCTATCTTTCCTCTGAGGGGATCAAGACACTTAGTAATACTGGGAAGCTACATGGAGACTGCGCTGACTGTAGCTTGTCCAAACAGCAGACTGACAATTAGCATGATCAGCATGGGTGGCACAGTCCAAAACAGCCAATGTTGCAGAAAAATCCCAAGGCTAGAGGTTGCTGTCTCCTTCTTGTGGTACCCCTGGTGTAGCATTACTGTGATGAATTGTCCATGAGTGCAGCATGCTATCAGGATAGGGCATTGTCCCTCATTCAACAGAGTGTGCAGGGCAGCTCCCAAATGCAATAGCATACTTTGGAATGCCTTTACCATACTTTAAAGTAATAGTAATATGAATTATGATCTAACAAGAGGAAGATGTTAAATCCAAGGTTGAAAATTACCTAGCTACACTATCACTGCTCGGACAGGGCCTAACTTTGTATAGAGCATACTTCTGAAAGCAAGGACCTAGATCCCCTAAAGGCACCAGATCCTACCTGATCTTGGAAGCTAAACAGGGTCAGCCCTGGGTAGTATGTCAATGGGAAACTGACAACAAATATCAGGTGCTGTAGGTTATATTCCAAAGGAAGGAACTGGCAAAACTACCTCTTAGTATTCCTTGCCTAAGAAAATCCATATAAGTCATAAACTCTTAAGTCACCATTATCAACAGGCTTGAAGACATGCACACGCACATGTGCTCATCCCCTCCCCCCACTTCTGAAAGCAAGCATATGTGGCGCCAGTCATCCCTAATGTCCAGCCTCATCATTTTCTCTTTCCCTCTGGAACTTGGTCTACATCAGCAATTGGCAAGGGCCAAAGGAGACTGCCACCTCCCCAGGTGATACAACTACTCAGAATCCTTCACAGAGCTTTTTAATGTAAGCTTTCCTGAGACAGCTTGTATTTGGGTCCCACCAGGCATGAGAGTGTTCTGGAATGGAAATCCAGAGCTTCTCCCATGGAAGAGACAGACAGGTCTAATAAGGACATTGCCCCTGCTCTAGTAAGAATTCTGCCCTTCCTTCAGTCACCAAATTTTTAGCACTGCAGATAGTGAGACTTTGAAACTTGTTCACATTTAGAACTATTACATTTGTTATGTTTGCATTGCCTTGGTAGTCATACTTGCCCCTTTTCTTTCTTTTCTTATTCTTTTCTTTTTCACCATTTTCGGTGCTTTTTGGCCACTGAGGGCATTTTTGTATTTTTTTTTAATTATAAAAAAAATTACAGGCATCCTTTATTTATCTGACAGATGAGGGACCAGAGCCCTGACAGAAAGTGGAACTGGCTGAAAAACTGCACCCAGTCTTTCATCTGTCCTTCTCCTCTTGCCTTTTTTCCTGCAGGGAACATGAAGGCCAAGGCATTGCACATGCAGTCCCAAGCAAGCCTCCATAATTCCTTCATGTTCCCTAGAGGAAGAAGGCAAGATGAGAAGAATTGATGAGAATGGACCCCATGTCAAAAGGATGCCACATATCTATAATTTACAATGGTTGAAAGAACGTAACATTAAAAAAAAGTCGTGGGGGAGGCCTGTAAATGTTTAAAAATAAGACATTAGTAACACAGTGCAAACACTTGCAAAACAGCATGTAACACATATTGACTAATGTGTTACATGGTAGGGGAAGTATGCAAAGGGATCTTGTAGACCTTTGAGACTAACTGAGAGAAAGAAGTTGGTAGCATAAGTTTTTGTCTATAGCTATGAAAGTTTATGCTACCAACTTCTTTCTCTCAGTTTTAAAGGTGTTACAAAATCCCTTTCCATACTGACCCAGACTGACATGTCTTTGTCTTTGAACAATAGGGAAAGGTAACACTTAACATATAGAATCAGAGAATTGCAAGGGACTACAAGGGCCAGCTAGTCCAACACCCAACCAAGCAGGAATACATGACTAAGGCCATTTCCGCACTAGCCTGTTATAGCGCTATGATTCCACTTTCAACATCCTATGGAATCCTGGGGTTTGCAGTTTCGGGAGGGGCCGTGTGGCCCCTCCCGAAACTGCAAACCCCAGGATTCCATAGGATGTTGAAAGTCGAATCATAGCGATATAACAGGCTAGTGCAGAAATGGCCTAAAGCACCCCTGATGACCATCCAGTCCCTGCTTAAAGACTTCCATAGGAGGAAGGAGTCCACTCTGGCCCCACGTCAACCTATTCCACTGTCAAGCAGCTCTTACTGTTAAGAAGTTTTTGCTAATGTTTAGGTGGAATCTCTCGTCTCATGATTTGAATCCATTGGTTCAGGTTCTGGTCTATCTTATTACTTTTTAAATATAGTGTTCTAAGTTCTGGTTTGGCTGGATCCAAAGAATGTGTAGTCTTGATTGGATGTGGACCTTCTGTGATGTGTATGCATTGTTTGTGGGCTTCTGACTTCAGATCCACCACCTGCCCTGCTACAGACTTTAACACTGGAGCTCTTCATCACCAGCCCAGCACACAAACACTAATGCTACACGTATCTAACACTCCATAACCTGAAATGTGTTGAATTCCAGTATCCCAATAAGACTAACAGTGCAGAAACATCTGCTATAAACAGAGTAGGGTAAGAGGTTATGTTTTAGTTTAAGTGCAAGTAAATATATAGCCCAGTAAGGCATTAGGGATGCCTTTAATGACCCAGAAACACTCGATCTTTCTGTCTCACTGTCTCTATCATTCAAAATGATTTAGTTCAGACTGAGAACAGAAAGAGAGAGAATATTTAGCAGTATGCTTGCCCACAGGTGACAGCCTGTCTTATCCATAATCATTTTTTTTGCATTAAGATTTTGGATGATTGAGAGGCTGTTTTATTTCATCCATGTAGATACCATTGGGATATCAGCTGTATTGTGCTAGGTACAATGGAGAAACAAAACAGACAAAGGGGCAGAATCTTTTCAACCTAAGCCCTCAGAGGCAGCTGTCTTTCTAAGGCTTGAAATGAGGCAATTTCATAAGAGCAAGATAACAGAGTTATGGGCTTGTACTGTGAATAAAACAAAGACAATTGCATGCAGTCCAAGATGTTGTGAATGTCTTCCTGTTGCAGGCATGCAGGAGACTTTACTTTGTTGACCAGCCAAAGGAGAAGGTCAGGTTGGAAACATTACTATTTTGGATTACAACTCCCAGAATCCCCCAGACAGCATGACCGGTTTCCAAGTTCTGCCAGGATCAATTTATACATGATCTGGCTAAACCAGTGGCCTCATACTTCCTGCCAATCATAGGGGTCCCTTTCCGTTCTGTGCTTTACAGGAACTACCTATCACTTCTCCAGTGTGTGGTCATTGGAAAGTAACCTGCCATGTTAGTTTTCCCAGACCCTTGCTGGAATGGGGCAGGAAAGACTTCTCAGATCCAGGCCCTGTGCCAGTTAAGCTCATGGCTCAGATAGACACATGAGAAATACCCATGGGGAAGAGGGACAATGAGGCGTTGTCAGTCCCAGCACTGGGTGACCCTGGCAGATGTCTAAAGCAGCCATGTGAGTATGTGAGACTTACCTGCAGGACATGTTTATACAGGAAGCCCTCACCTTGTAATGCCCCATTATTGGACAACTTACTCTTTTGATGCTTCCAACTTAAGGAAAAGTTCCATTCATTTGACAGGAGTGCCACTCTTTCATCAGTTCTTCTTGCCTATGGAGGCTTGCTTGGAACTGCTCACACGTGCACTGCTTGCAAAGTGATCTGGAGCAAGGAGACACTACACTGGCTAAGAGACTTTGCAAGCAACACACAGTCAGTCCTAAGTGAGCCTGTAAATCCTTCATGTACAGCACAGTGCATGAGTTCTGGTTTTCAACCAATTCCAATTTCTGACAGTGTTCTGGTCTCTAACCTGTCAGACAAGTGAGGGAAGCCTGTAGTAGTTTGATGTTACCTTAACAGTTATGGTTCCCTCCTACAGAATGTCAGGTTTTGTTGTCTGTGCTAGAGAGCTCTAGCCCTATAGGTCAAATGACTCTCCTTGAGTTCTGTACAAAAAATTCTAAGTATCTCGTTAAAGTACAGATTCCAAGGTGCTGATCAAAAACGTGTGCCAAAAGTGCTCAAAAACCTACTTCTGTCTTGCCTTGCTGCATTTATCAGATAGCTTCTGCTGAAGAAAGTGAATTCTGGCTGTTGAGAGAAGGATCTATTGCTTAAAGCCATTCCAGACAGCATTTAGGGGCAATTTAATCAGAAATTTTTCACCTGAAATGTTAAAGTGGGGCTTGAGGGATACAAACAATGATGGGCCTAGTCGTAACTCAGGGGGTGCAGTTTCCCTACTCTGGAGCTAGGTAGACATTTAAGATTAAGGATCTTACATGACCCACTGGAAAGAGATAATTTCTGGGCTCAGATTCAGCTGGCACATGGTATGCAACATGGTGTGGTGCCCTTGCTCTCATGCTTCTGGTTTGCTCTAGTTATTAAACTGCTCATAGGAAGATTTGAACTGCCTCAGCTAATTGAATGTAAATATTCAGGACCAACAATGGACAAGGCCTTATTATAAAAGCAAAGAGGTCATTCTTCAATGGCAAGACCTCGCAAAATATTCTTTCAAAAACAAAACAAAACAAAATAAAACCTAACGAGAGAAGCTGAAAAGCCACTCTGCTTTGAAAGTGAATTGCCATAAATTAAAATTGAACGAATTCTGTATTCATCAAAATCTCACTCCCCAAAGGCACAGGATGCCACAAAATAGATTATTTCCCACCTAGAAGTGCTGCCCTCACACACAGCTTTCTAATTTGCTTAAAAGCATCTTTTCAGTACATTAGCGATAAGCTGCTGCAAATGCATTTCAAAGGACTTGGGGTATACAGACACAGAGAAGCTGTCCAAGGCAATCCATTGCCAAAATGGACTGATCTGAGCCACACAGCATTCCTGTCCAAAACTGCTAAATCGGCTTTCCTCAATGTGGCTGCAGAGTCCATCCTGTGGGCCACACACATTGACTGGATTAAAGTCCAGGAGCTACAATTACCCAAAGTTAGGGCATGCAAAAAGATTAGCTTTCCTAAATCTCAGCAGAGATAGCCAAGCAGCAGAGTTGTCAGCCTTTGTCCCTGGATTTATTAGCAATGAATGACATTCACAGTGAAAATGGGTACATCCACACAACATTTCTTTATGCTTGGGTTGTTGTGGGTTTTTCAGGCTATGAGGTCGTGTTCTGCTCCTGACGTTTCACCTGCATCTCTGGCTGCCATCTTCAGAGAATCTGGAGACATGGAAGTGGAATGGAGTATATATACTTGTGTGATTCCCAGGTGGGAGGGATTTGCATTTGTGATGTATTAGTGATGCAGCTGGCCTGTGAGATAGCCCATTGTAGAGTAGACTAGCCCCCAAGGTTGCGTTGCTAGTCAGGGGATATGCATAACAGTTGTGTGTGCATTTAAGTACTCATTAGCAATCCAGTGTATTGTTTCCTGTAGAGAGACCTCCTGAGTCTGGATGGTGTTCACTGGCATATTTTCGAGTCTTGATTTTAGTGTTTTTCAGTACTGGTAGCCAACTTTGTTTACTTTCCGGGTTTCTTCTTTCCTGTTAAAATTGTCCAGGTGTTTATGGATTTCAATGGCCTCTCTGTGTAGTCTGACATAATAGTTATCCTAATGGTCCAGAATTTCTGTGCTTTCAAATAGCATTCTGTGTCCGGGTTGGGTTATAACATGTTCTGCTACTGCTGATTTTTCTGACTGGATCAGTCTGCAGTGTCTTTCATGTTCTTTGATTCATGTTTGGACGCTGCATTTTGTAGTCCCTATGTAGACCTGTCCACAGCTGCAAGGTATGCAGTAAATTCCTGCCGAAGTTAGAGGATCCCTCTTGTCCTTTGCTGAACGTAGCATTTGTTGAATTTTCTTGGTTGGTCTGTAGATTGTTTGGAGGTTATGTTTCTTCATCAGATTCCCTATTCGGTCAGTGACTCCTTTGATGTATGGTAAAAACACATTCCCTTTGGGTGTCTGTTTATCCTCACCCCTGTGGTTTTTTCTGGGTCTTGAGGCTCTTCTGATGTCCAAACTGGAGTAACTGTTGGCCTGTAGAGCCCAGTTTAGATGATTCAGTTCATCTTTCAGAAGGCGGGGCTCACAAATTCTTTTTGCACAGTTTACCAGAGTTTTCATTGTGCTCCTTTTTTGTCCTGGGTGATGGTTGGTATTTTTGTGTAGATATCTGTCAGCATGTGTAAGTTTTCTATCTCACAGGCCAGCTGCATCACTAATGCATCACAAATGCAAATCCCTCCCACCCGGGGATCACATAAGTATATATACTCCATTCCACCTCCCTGTCTTCAGATCCTCTGAAGATGCCAGCCACAGATGCAGAGGAAATGTCAGAAGTAAATACTACTAGAACATGGTCTCATAGTCTGAGAAACTCACAACAACCCATGGATTCCAGCCTTGAAAGCCTTCGACTTTACATTGCTTTATACTCTTTGTTCATGCCTTAGCATACAAATAGAAGAGTTGGGTTTTGTGACACAAGGTTTCTTATGTGGGGAAACTGCACATTCCCATATATGAAGGGTGGTTCTTGTTCACATTCTGAGATACTCTCCATTTTCTGAGAGCTCAGGACAAATACATTGTTGTTGTTGTTGCTGCTGCTATGTGTCTTCAAGTTGTTTCTGACTTATGGTGACCCTAAGGCAAAACTATCATGGGGTTTGCTGGAGCTGAGTGTGTGTGTGGTGCACCCAGTGTCACCCAGGGGGCTTCCATGGCCAAACAGGAAATCAAACCCTAGTCTCCCAAGGTTATAGTCCAATATTCAGATCAGTGCTCAGATACATAGATGCTACATCTCAATTCATGAAGCTCAAATTACATAAAGACGGCATTTCTAAGAGGAATGTTGTCAGTGTGCTCCTGGACCCAGTTCAAAGTACTGATGTCAACATTCGTACTTAGTGTTAGATCTAAACACTGAGATGTAAACAGTTTGCAAAGCTATTTCTTCGGCACAGCTTCTCCTAAGAGTGTATTTTTCGTGTGTGATTTAAAATTTGTTTCAATCAGTTATGGCAGCAAATTATAAGACAGGCACGTTTTATACAATGGACACAAACCAAATTTGGTTTGTGTCCATTGTATAAAACATGCCTGTCTTATAATTTACTTTTATTTAGTCCATGTTAGAAGTGCATGAAAAGCAACTTAGAAATAAGACAGACAGATAAGCAGGCAGGTGGATTTATAAAAGCTACTGTAGACTGTCCCAGACTCCATGTGTTGATGGACTGGCTTTGAAGTTTAAAGCTTTCAAAGGAATAGCACAAGACTCTTCCCACTTTGATACACCTAGAAAGATGAGGTGACCTCAAATGGCCCCAGACAAGAATTCAACCTCAGGTGCTGTGGAAAGGAACAAATGAACAAAATGAGGGATGGAAGAATTCCTAATAAAAAGAACGTAGAGGGAGAGTAGCCAGAATACAAAGCAACACATCTTTTGCTCTACTGGACCTCATTTTGAATCTGTGAGAATGACTGGATGTGACTCATAAAAAGGGAAGATGTAAGTGCTCCCTTGATTGTACTTTGATGCAGGGAGATCTCTGAGAGGAGCACAGGAAGCTGGCTGAAAAACCCAATCTCATTATCTTAAACACGACATAATGTACTGCGTTATTATTTGATAGGCTTTATAGATGACACCACCATTCCCCTGTTGGTTCCATTTGGGGAAAAGGAGGTTTCTGTTGATATGAAAGACATGAGTAAAAAAAAGAAAGAAAGAAAGCTTTCATTCCGTAGTTTTCCTGCAGTAGTGGGAGGTGGCAAGTATTATATTTGAGAGGGAGAGTACTGTTGCCAAAGTGTGCTAAGCCTGGAATTCTACTTCTAACAACAAACATAGCCACAGATAAATACACTATGACAAATTTGCTAACACTGCATTACTTGCAGTCAAAACTAACTAACTAAATAAATAATAATAACTTTGAACTGGACACCTGAACTCTTGCCAAGAAGTAACAAGTGGACTGACAGCTTTGTTCAGAGATTTACTGCCAGTGAGGAAAACACTGTAGAAGTCACGCATAGTTGAAAGGAATTTTTAAAGGCAATAACTCTTTCCCATTGTCTTTTTGAAACCAGGCTAAGCAGTTTTTAAAAAGAAAATAGTGCATAATCATTAATTAAGCATTTACTGAGCTTCTGGAGGTCAAGATCTAGCAAAATTATTTGGGCTTTTCATGGCTGTGATCTAGATTTATGCACAAGTTCAGCTATCCTAATTTTGGCTGGATAGTCTCAACCCCCACTATTTAAATTTAGACATAGTTTAAATGCTTATTCTGGGTCTTAGTACTGAAGCTCCAGGAACCCTACCAGTGGGATGTCTTCCAAAAAATTCCATGGCAGTTTGTATTTCTCTCTACAGTCTGACAGAACGAACCAAATGCTGGACTTCTGACTAGCAAGGCTGGTTCTGCCATTAGAGTGAGGCAATCATTTCAGGCAATCCATTGAAGTAGGGTTTGATCCGTCAAGCCGAATGTGTGAGTTTGGGCAAAACTACAGAGTCTGAGTTCAAAGAAGCCAGCTGACTCTTTCACTTTGAAATACAATCTTCATTCTTCCTTTTCAACTCCCTTATACTTCACTCTATGAGTACTAAGTTATGAACAATAAACAAAGTGTTCCAATCATTTTGCAAAGTACCATCTCAGCAAGCTATTTCAAGCTACTTCAAGGAAGCTTGCAAAACTTAAGCTGCTGGGCCAAAACAGACCTCTTTGCAAGAACTCAGATCCTTTATAACTCAGCTGTCAGTCAACTTCTTACTTCTTGACAGGAGTTCCGGTATTCTTTGCTATCCCAGAGGTATCACCTGAGTTTAGATCCAAAGTTTTACAAGTATTTATATTCCAGCAAACAATACAAGATATATTTGTACTATGTTAGAATTTAATGAATAGAATAATAAAGAACCTTAGACAGGTGGACCCAGGAAGCCTTTTAGTGTTTCTACTTTTAGCACAGGAGCTGAAAATTACCTCTATTAATATAAATATTAAAATACCTTCGTTTGTGTGTGTATGTGTTTGGTTCAATTACATTGTAATGCAAAAGTAATGGAAGCAGAAAGGTGGAAACATTAAGGCAGGAGTAGGAGGAAATGTAAATACCACCCCCTTGGATCATGACCATTGGCAAGAGTGAAAACACTGAGCCATTACTGATTCATTAGTCACCATTTAACTTTTTTTCTTTTTCTTCACTTTGTCTATCTTTTTCGGGATATCTGGTGTCCAGAAGGAGTCTGGACACAGTTTAATGTAGGGAGCCAGCACTGGATTTGTGGAAAACCCAGTTCAAAGCACTGGTCATGATGTTTGCCGCATAACTTTAATCAAGTCACTATCTCTTGGCCTAACCTTTCTCACAGGGTGAGTGGGGCTGTAAAATTATATAGACTCATGTACTGTTTGAGATTCTCAGGGGAAAAAATCAGGTTAAAATGTGTGAAAAATACATATGTCACATACAAAGAAAATTATTTTGCCTTGGTGTGATCTCTTGCAGCTATTCAGTTTGCGGGAAATTAGTTTTGTGGGGAATTTTTAAGAGTAGGGCAACCTGTGGTGGACCTTACTTGTTTGAGAATAGACCCCTGTGGCTTAATAGCTACATGGTGCCTCCTTAGCATCTGAGAGGGAGTGCCTGGGGAGCATAAAACAGCTCTTGGCAGGAGACCAACTCTCTAGAAATGAAACTTTACAACATCACTGGAGCTTGAGCTGAAATGAAAGGAATAGGACTGGGAATACGACATGAGGTGGCAGCTGTGCTGTCACCACAGGACTCTTACCCACTTCAGCTCACTCACTTATTTGAAGAGATGTCTTGAAGCTGTCCAGTGTAACCACAAAGCATGTGCTCCCAAGAGAATCTATGTTGATAGCATTTGGGAGCTTGCTTCAATGTATATTTAACTGGATGAGGGTACATGTGGCCCTCCAGATGTTGCTGAGCTAGACCTCCCACCATCCCTCACCATTGACTATTCTGGCTAGGGATGAGGGGAGCTGCACCCAATCAGGCCCTGGAAGATCACACATCCCCCATTCCTCCCTTAAAGTCTCAGGGCCAACATACTTGAAACATTATCCTTACATCTGTTGGATGACAGTCTTTAAGACGGCCAATTGTTTTAGACTTGGCTTCTAGAATTTATGACCACTGGTTATGTTGACTGGAGTGTCTAGGAGTTGAAATCCAAAACAATGTCTTGTAAGCCAAAAGCAAGAATCTTTGACACAAGAAACCTCTGTAAGAATAGCTGCAACCTAGAGCTATGAAGCAAAGATGTATCGTATGAGTATGATACTCTTTCCACGAGGAGAGGAACCTATACCCCCCTTCTTTTAAGGGACAGTCATCCCTCCACATTTGCCAGGGTTAGGGGCACAGAAAAAGTGAAAAAACTGTGAATAATTCTAGGCCCTGCCAAACCATATTTAACACACAAAAAAGTATGATCACCATATTCAGCCCACCATGGATTCCTTTGAGGAATCAGGGTGATTCAGGGTTCTTCACAAGGCAGAAGTAGGGGGCTGGTGGGGCTTACTGCCACCTTCACTGCTGCCCCATGCCATTTTTAATAGGGACTTACAAGACTTGTTCGCAGTTTCTCAGTCTGATGAGGCTTGCAGTCCCTATTAAAAATGGCATAGGGAGGCAGCAGAGGTGACAGCAAATAATCTGTGAATAATCTGATCCGCAAAAGTGAAACCCACAAATGTGGACAGCTCCCTGTATGCCTCAAAGGTGGTGTAGTAGTGCTGGAAACTACATAAAGCCAATGTTCTTTTATTTTGTGACAAAATGTATGTGTAGGGAGTTATAGCAGGATATAATTACTTTTCATGTTTTGGTGGTGAGGGGGCTTTCTAGGAAGTATTTGCTTTCATTTATCATTTCATTTCAGTCAACACCTTCTTTTAGTAAACATAGCTTTTAGGCTTAACTCTTACTGAGGGAACAGATTTATGATTGGGCTATATCTACTTCAGATTGCAAGTAGCAATTGGCATGAAATCAATGTGTCTTTATACCAAAAAGAAAAAAGATCTGTGCACATAGAAAAAAAGGTACCTGGAGAAGAACTCTACTTACATTTGAATTCTATTCTATTTGAATTTGAAATACAAGAATTTTACTTGCATGCTACTTTACTCTTTGTATTACTATCTGTCTTTCCAACCCACCTGCACCATGCAAGTTAAAGTGGTATCACTTCAACAGAGGTTTATCACTTAACTGAGAACTAAAGTGCTATTTTCATTACAGTCACCTCTAGGTAGCTTTTACACAGGACTGGTTCTACCATGAGCCCAGAAGAAGCTTAACCTTATGGCCCTGAAGAAGGTTCACTTCTACTGAAATGTGTTGGGCATTTTATGGTTTCATAAAGAATTATATTTTGATAAATATAAATTTTCCTAGCTTCCACTAGAAGCCAAAATGATTAAACTGAGGTTAGGGCATAGTGGGCATATCACGAGATTACATGACTTACGTGAAAAGAAAATAATTTTCAGTAAAGAAAATGGCAGTACGAAAAAAGAAATCACATTGCAAATGGACTGATTCAACTGAGGAAGCCACAGTCCTGCTCTTATTCAAAGGGCTGTCATCAGTTGAAGCCAGTTGATGGCAAATAACAGTAGGAAATACCTGGAGCCAGCTGGTATAATGGTTTGAGTATTGGATTACAGAGCTAATTGAAGCCTGGCTCTTTTAACTTCTCACTTGTAAAGAGCCAGTGTAGTGGTTTTGAGCTGTGGCCCTTCTGGTCACTTCCAACTTATGGCAACCCCAATATGATGCTATCATGAGGGTTTCTCCCCCCCCCTTTTATTATAAGTCACATGCTTAGTATACATTAATATATTCTATATTACAATGTTATTATGAGGAAAAACATTTTTTAACAACAATTGCTTTTTCAACCTATCCAGCCCCCACTCTGAAACAGCTGATAGAGGATCTAGACTCCATTTGTATCAAGAAGCTTTTTCAGAGATATGGGATATAACCTTAATCAAATTTATCACATCTTCATACCCTGATTTTTCTTTCACTTTCTCAATCACCATTTTCCAAGTTATCACTCAATGATTCTTTACTCCACTATACTTTAACCTTCTTTCCCTAAGAAAGTCAAATAATATAGCTTCTTTTACATATTTTAACAAACCAAACTCATTCCACTTTGATTTCTTTTTCTACTCTAAAGCAATAACAGGATGAACAGCTTTTAAAATTTGTTTGTTATATAACTTTCATTCTTATTTAAACCTATTATTCTCTAAGTTGAGGATTAAACTATTTTCTTTATTTAATTGAACCTCTCTCCCTATTATTATATTTATTTGTTTCTTAACCTCTTCCCAAAATTCATGAATAAATGGAGACTCTCACCACATATGTCTATAAATACCTTTAGCTCCACATCCATGCCAACATTTTGGTGAGAAATTGCCATTTATATATAACATTTGATGAGGTGTTCTGTACCATCTACCAATCATTTTCATTTGTTGTTCTTTTACATTTGTATTTTTATCATTAGCAATTTCTCGTAACCAAATTTCAATATCTTTCTATCATGAGGGTTTCTCAGCAAGACTTGCTCAAAGGAGATTAGGCTGAGAGGCTCTGAGGCTAAAAGAGTGTGCCTCTGAGGCTGAGAGAGTGTGGCTTGGCCAAAGCTACCCAGTGGGTTTCTATGGCTGAACAGAGATTCAAATCCTGGTTTTCTGAAGTCCTAGTCCAAAACAACATAGAGGCTTGTGTGCTGCTCAGAGGGAAAATTCAAACAGTATATAACAGAGTGGACAGAATTCACCTGTCTGAAGCTGCTACTCAATACAGGTAGCAAGGAATAAAGAAAGCGTTGGACTACCTGGAGACCAGGATTCGATTCCCACTCGACCATGGAATCCATTAGGTGACCTTGGGCATGTCATATACTCTCAGCCTCAGAAAATCCCCTGATAGGGCCACCTTAGGGTCACTGTAAGTTGGAAATGACTTGAAGGCACACAACAACAACAACAACAAATTCATAAAGAGGTTTTGCCTGCTTTGTTTTTGGTATTGCCCACTACTTTTTCCTTCACATAAGTGCACTACATTGTTGAGAGACTGACATTACATTTCAATGTGATTCTTCAGAAACTTTGGTCACACTATGGATTCTATGGCCAGGATGATTTGGGGACTTTTCTGTTTCTTCCTCTGGGTCTAGTCCTTAATTCCCCCACCTAGAGAGTAACAGTAAGTTCTGTAAACTGCAAACCCCAGGATTCCATAGGATGTTGAAAATGGAATAATAGCACTGTAGCAGTCTAGTGCAGAAATGGCTTGAGTCTGATCTGCCCTCTGTTAATAATAAGATTTCTTCGAAGTCTGTCTTTCAAAGGGTTGCCATAATTCAAAGCCAGCATGACAGCAGTGAATAACAACATAGCCCTTAAGGGACAGGTGTGAATCATGTGGCCCTTTTGATGCTGTGGGCTTGCAAGTCCCAGCATTCTTGCCAGCATAGCTAATAGTGAATGATGCTGGGAGCTATACTGCAACATCTGATGAGCTAGATGATTTCAACTGCAGTGTTTTGTTCATAAACTGGTTTTAGTTCCAGGCCCCCCAAGGTTCCATTTGATAATGCCGTTATGACTATAAGTCCATTTCTGCACGAGGGAATTAAAACGGCGCAGTGCGTCCTCTCACGGAGGTCTGCACCTTGGAGTGGACTAGGTCTGGCCTACTTGCCTCAGATCTGCACCTCAGTCTGCTCCGAAACGCCCCCAACTGGTCCTCCAGCGCGCTTTTTAAAGAACGGTAGAAAACTGTTCTTTAATTTTTCAAAGTGCGCCATTGTGTACCTGCTCCCTTGTGCAGATTCACAGGCTCACACCAATGCGAGCCTGCGATCTGTGGAGGGTGGGCTTTAGGCGTGGTGAGCTTCGCAGTTGGTCGGGACCCACGAACAACCAGAAGCCTCCATTTTGGAAGCCGGAGCAGTGCGGATCTAAGACCTTGCACTGCTCCGATTCACCCTGGACGAGATGAGGAGCCCTGTGGAAGGGCTTAAGGGACAGTCCGTGTTGGTCCGTGCCCAGAAGATCCGGTAAGTACCGGCACGGAGCGATTCCTTCGCCTTGTGCGGAAATGGCCTAAGATAAGTTTATTGATGGTAAATGATGTAGCCAATGAGGGCTGGAATCTTTTGGTGGAGTTACTAATACATGCCACTGTAGTGACTAGGCAGTGGCTATATAGTGACTCCATCCCCACTTACTGGCTGCAGCTGTTGCCATCAATGGGGATCCGTCAGTTAGCAGCTGACTGATGTTTCCATTGCCTCCTGTGAGTGATCTCCATTGTGACACACAGAAGAGAGGTCCCTATCACAATTCACCCAAACACCAGAGATTGCACATGCAAGGGGGAGTGAGAACATCAGTCAGCTGCTTCTCGAGTGACTGGGAAATAGACTCGTGTCAATTGCAGCAGCTGCTTCCCAGTAAGTAGGGATTGGGGGATTTTCGTGGTCCCTATGTGTCCCCTAGATAAGGGATCATGAATACCAAACATTTACAAATGTGTACCTTTAGGTAACATATTAATAACTCCTCAATAGAATTCCAGCTGATATATAGCAGAGATGTATTCCAACTCTTTCTCGATAAGGGTCAGGATTCCTCACAGCCAATGGTAGAACTGGACCCCTAAACAACTAATTCTACCCAGACTATCCC
Source organism: Cyclura pinguis (assembly GCA_030412105.1). NCBI lineage: Eukaryota > Metazoa > Chordata > Lepidosauria > Squamata > Iguanidae > Cyclura > Cyclura pinguis. The sequence continues at coordinate 346,982,796 of CM059599.1, forward strand.
TGGTCAGGCAATCTAATTCCCCCTGGGAGCCCCTGGGCATGGATGCCCCCCCCCCGGCAAGACTGATGGAGAATGGACTCCCAAGAGTTATATAGTGCTGAAATAAATGAAGAAAACCAAAGTGTGGAAGTGTGATGCACCTCCCCCCCCCCATAACTATGAGAAATGTACAAAAAGTTTAGTAACATAGATAATTCACTCCCTCAGTCTGTTCCCAGTCTTCATATTTTTTTCTCAGCCTCCAACTGTCAAGCTAATGTGGAAAGATCTCTAACAACACCACTAATACAATTTAATCTTTCTGTATCATTCAACAACTATTAACATTTGGCCATGATGCTGGCAAGAACATCAAAATGCATCTGTCTAGTGAGAGAGGTCCACGTTACTACACGGAATAACTCTCACTCTGAATTGCAGCAAATGCCTATGTAACTTTTATAGAGTGTAGATTCATTTATCACACTGTGTCACTGACAAAATGACCTGATCAAATATTAAAGCAATGAAAGTCATCAGGATAATAGAAATGTCTAGAAGACAACTCACCATAATTGTCCAGGGCTGGGCAGGCCCAAATTTTGGCTTATTTTGCTACTAAGAAAAGAACAAGATGGCATCTCCATCCCCTGCAGCAAAATTCCACATAGCCTGACTGGACTGGCAACTGAATTTGACTTCAGACAGAATATATCTTAGGGCATAAGGCTATTATGGAGGGGTAGAAGAACTGGCTATGTGGCACAAAGGTTGACACTTTGTTCTGCAAGACAGGGCTATAGCTGGAGGAACTGTTACTTGGATGTCACTGTTGTCTCTCAATATATGCTCCCTAAGGTTGTTGTCTCACTCTGCCTATTAGTTAGGCCAGCCCGGATTCAGGGCATAATTGTTCACATGGAGAAAAGCCCAGAAGGTCTCAGAGAACAAAGAGATGTGTGTTCCAGACAAGTGCATTATTTTGCAAAAATGAAAAACCATGACCACTCCACACATAAAACACATACTGGAGCATTCCACGGGAGGGAGCTGGTGAAAAATATTTAAATATATATTTAAACATATGGTTCACTTTTAAAATCTGTCTGAGGGACAACCATAAGGAGTTGAGCACTCTAAATGCTCTTCATTTGCTTGAATGATTGAGATTGTCTAGTTTGTATGCAAGTACTTGTTGCTTTTACAGGCATGTATGATGTAGACAAGAGCCATTGAATTACACATTAGGGAAACAACCATACCTAAAGTTTTGTGCACAGGATTATCAGAAAACTGCAGATGGGAAACAGTTGGAAGGTGTAAGTGAGTTTGGGATGACAATCAATGATTTTTGATTTTTGCTGGGGCAAACCCAACATAGACATTGCAGATCTCTGCATTTTTAAAATAATGATGATGATGATGATGATGGGCAGTGGCGGCTCTCTTTTGATCAGATGCAACTGCTGGAGGGCTGGTTGTCATTTTTATTGCTTAATCCTTTCCTTTCCAAATGCAAATGGTTCTTCTCCCCAGCTGTTACCTCACTGGAGGAATGCAAGCATGAATGATATAGGCATGAATGATATAGGATCTTGAGTAGAATTAATAGTGGCTTTGTGGATAGGGGAGCAGACTTAGAGAAAATGGCCTGAGGAAAAGGTCTAAATAACTCTTATCTGAGTTTAGCCCAGTGTAATACCTTTGCTAGGATCACTTAAATGTCACAAGGATGAAATACATATCCAGGGGTAGCTGTACTAGCCAGGCAGAGCAATATAACAAAATCCAAAATATACATTACAATGATACTTTTATTAGACCAGCTGAAAGAAACAAAGATACCAAGGGAGAAGGAAATCTCATTGCTTTGCTTTGGCAGCTTGTGTCTCTAGCTGCCACATGGCTAATAAGGAGTGTGGCCTCTACTTGCATCAACCATCCCTCCAAGGCGATCTTAAACAGAATTTTTAACATCTCAAGAAAGATGGAGCTCTGTGACTCTCCATCATCACATTTTTGCCATAAAAATGATTTTTTAACATCTATGCCTGTTAGAGAAGACTGTGAGCTACAAACACCTGGATAATGTATTTTGTGCCTTTTGGTTTTCCTAATAAAGTTATAATTGTAATGTGTATTTTGGTTTTTGTTATATATCACAAATATGGTAGGCTTTCATGTTCTCCAAAATTCTTCATTAGGTTAAATGTTCTACAATCTATGGAATGAGAGGGAGAAACAAATCTCACTAAGTCTCTGTCACATTTCAGTGATCACAGTAAAGATATTCCACTGGTCTATATTTTGGATTCATAGAATCATAGAATCATAGAAATGTAGAGTTGGAAGAGACCACACGGGCCATCCAGTCCAACCCCCTGCCATGCAGGAACACCCTCAAAGCACTCCCGACAGATGGCCATCCAGACTCTGCTTAAAAACCTCCAAAGAAGGAGATTCCACCACACTCCGAGGCAGCCTATTCCACTGCCGGACAGCCCTGACTGTCAGGAAGTTCTTCCTGAGGTTCAGGTGGAATCTCCTTTCCTGCAGCTTGAATCCATTGCTCCTTGTCCTGGTCTCTGGAGCGGCAGAAAACAAGCCCTCTCCCTCCTCTACATGGCATCCCTTCAAATATTTAAACATGGCTATCATGTCCCCTCTTAACCTTCTCTTCTGCAGACTAAACATACCCAGCTCTCTAAGTCTATCCTCATAGGGCATGGCTTCCAGGCCTCTCACCATTTTGGTTGCCCTCCTCTGGACCTGCTCTAGCCTGACCATGTCCTTCTTGAATTGGGGTGCCCAGAACTGGACACAGTATTCAAGATGAGGTCTAACCAAAGCAGAGTAGAGTGGTACCAGTACCTCCCTCGATCCAGACACCATACACCTATTGATGCAGCTGAGAATTACATTGGCTTTCTTGGCTGCCGCATCACACTGCTGACTCATGTTCCGCTTGTGGTCTATTAAGATTCCTAGATCCCTTTCACACGTACTGCTATCCAGTCACGTGTCCCCCATCCTGTATTTCTGTATTCCATTTTTTCTACCTAAGTGTAGGACCTTACACTTCTCTCTGTTGAATTTCATTTTGTTAGCTTTGGCCCAGCTCTCCAATCTGTCCAGGTCATTTTGAATTTTGATCCTGTCCTCTGGCGTATTAGCAACCCCTCCCAATTTGGTGGATTGTAAGGCCCCACTTTGGGGGTCCCCAATATCAGTATGGTTTGGATGGGCACCCTACCTAATTGGCATATATGTAATTGGCAACACATTTTATTGGCTCTGATATCAAATTCAAGCCTGAGAGGTGACAGAGAGGTCAAACCGAGCGAGGGAAAGAATTTGACTGTAAATGTGAGAAGCATAGGTCAACTCCAAAATTCCTCCAGGTAAGACTGAGTCATTTGTCAGGCAAATACACATCATTCCTGTGGATAATAGGCTTAAATAGAAGCTGGACTTTTCCAGGGAATCCAACTGTGATGAGCCCACCAGGATACTGATTGACAGATATCCATCCCTTGTACACCTGGATTCTTTCCTCTGTCCTCACGACACCCACAATAGACAGCTATTACAACATTCATCATGTCTTTGTCAATCAAACCACTAAACCCATCAACAGGCGAAAGACTCATTGTCCACAACAGGTTCCCTTTGTCTTGCATCTGGAACCTTCACAGCCACAAGCCATTTTCAGGGTATAAATACCCCTGATTTGAGGAGGCGCAGTGCAGTCTCTTGAAGATCTACCCGTCACTCTGTTCGTCTGGCTCCTGAATGAGAACTGCCCTTAGGTCCTACCTGAGCCAAAATACATTTCCACTCTTCACTACTCTTCTGGACTGGTAATTATAAATCCCCCCAAATCCCTCAGCCTCTCTATAATTTTTCCTCCCTTTCTCTTTCAGATAGCTCTTGTGTGAATGTGTGTATCTTGTGTGCATGCATGAGTGAATTCCCCTCAATAAAATCATTTTATTAGACAATTTTGCTTGGTTTTTGGCTTGGCCTGACCCCGTAAAATTTGGGTTTAAAGATCTTGCTAGGTTACCCTGCCTCTTGTAGTGCTACAGCTTGTGCTCTGGCTAATTCCCATTCCCCATTATTTGGAGCACATAGAGGTGTCCCCCAAGGGACCCCAGAAATCAGGGTAACAGGATCATGTGGCTACTCTTTAATTGCTATGGAAAATACCACTATCAACCACTCAGGGTAGGAAAATTTCCCATCAGAGGAAAAATGAAGTACTGCCTGTCACTGAGGGTTCTATCTCCATCTAGCTACTAGTTAACTCTATTAATAGGACTTCAACTGGCTTTTATTTTTCACTTAGCACATAACCTAAATTAATCTCCAGTGTTACTGGTGTAAACAGTGCTGTTTTTTCATACTTCTGCTCTAAGTCAATTCAGAAACCGGTGCATTTCAACCAGTGTCATGGACAGCTCTCCAGAATTACAGTCAGACTTTTTACCCACAAAAAAGAGGCAAACAAAATAAACTGATACCTTAACATTTCTCTTCTTTAACATCTATTGATAAACATACTATTCAACATATTTATCAGTGACATAGATGAGGGAATAGAAGTCATTCTTATTAGATGACACCAAATTAGGAAGGGTAGCTAACACCCCGGAAGACAGTATCAGAATTCAAAATGATCTTAACAGATTAGAGGGCTGGGCCAAAACTAACAAAATGAATTTCAACAGGGAGAAGTGTAAGGTACTACACTTGGGCAGAAAAAAATGAAATGCACAGATATCAGATGGGTGACACCTGGCTTGACCACAGTACATGTGATGGGGATCTAGGAGTCTTAGCAGACCACAGGCTGAACATGAGTCAGCAGAGTGATGCAGCAGCTAAAAAACTAATGCAATTCTGAACTGCATCAACAGGAGTATAATGTCTAGATCAAGGGAAGTGATGATACTATTCTATTTTGCTTTGGTCAGACACTGCCTGGAATACTGTGTCCAGTTCTGGCCACCACAATTCAGGAAGGATATTGACAAGCTGGAACATGTCCAGAGGAGGGTAACCAAAATGGTAGAAGGCCTAGAATCCATGTCCTATGAGGAGCTGCTTAGGGAGCTGGGTATGTTTAGCCTGGAAAAGAGAAGATTAAGAGCTGACATGATGGCTATGTTTAAATAGTTGAAGAGATGTCATATGGAGGATGGAGCAAGCCTGTTTTCTGCTGCTCTGGACACTAGGGCATGGGGCAATGGCTTCAAACTTCAGGAAAAAAGATTCCATCTAAACACTGGGAAGAACTTCCTGGCAGTAAGAGCAATTCAACAGTGAAATATGCTTGGAGTGTAGTGCAGTCTTCTTCTTTGGAGATTTAAAAACAGAGGTCGTATGGCCAGCTGTCGGGAATGCTTTGATGGTATATTCCTGCATGGCAGGGAGCTGGATTCAGTGGCCTTTGCGGTCTCTTCCAACTCTATGATTCCATGGTTCTTCACTGTGTCTCTACAGTCTCCATCTTGAAAATTAGTCTGTCTGCTGAGATGGTATAGGGTAGCTGTGGAGTGGCAGCAGCAAGCCCCAGCTGCCAGGCTCACTGAATTCTTTGGCCTCTCTCACCTCCAAGGACTGAGCCTGAGGAATACGGTGCACCTGGGAGCTGGGCAGTCGCGTAGGGATGGGGGGAGCACAATGGGAGCGGTGTGCCCCTGGTGGCAATTTTTTGGGGGTGCCGGGGCTCCTTGCTTGCCCTCCTTCACGCACCATAGCCCCATCCCCGTATATCATAGCCACACCTCATCTGTCGTAGCCACACCCCTCGTGCTATAGCCCTGCCCTATGCACTGTAACCCTGCCCCACATGATGTAGCCCCATCCCCATGCACTGTAGCCATGCCCCACGTGCCACAGCCATGCCCCCCTCCTCTGCTTGCCCTCCGCCCGCCCCCTTCCGCGCACTCCAGGCTCCGCCACTGCAGCTGGGGCTTTCTGGCACTGCTGCCTTAGGTCATTTTTAATACTGTACAGGCTTACTATATAAGCCTAATCTTGCAAGGCTTCACAGTTTCTCTGCAAGCCTCGCAAGACTTGGAGAGAAAGACGCAAAGCCTTGTGAAGCTTGGAAAGAGCCTGCAAAAGCCTCATGAGGTGACGCTTATGCAGTAAGCCCCCACAGTATTAAAAATAGTGCCAGCTGCCTGCTTCTGCTTGTGAAGGAAGCACACTGCTTCAAAGGAAGAAGCAGACAGCTAGCACACTCCCCACCATGGGTCCAAATGTTCAGTACTGTGTAAATTTGAATTTGTAGTGGGTTAAATTTGTGGGGTCCCAAGCTCGTACATACAGCTGGCCCACAGTAATTTGTTAATAATGCCCTAGCCTGCTATCGTTTAGTAACCACTTTGGGTATGAACATCTCATTCCAATTCATTGCAACATTGACAGCGCAGTAGATAAGATGTGGGTATAATCTTGGACACTTCCAGTGGTTGGGCCGGGAGGGCACTGGGACTCTCAGGAGTTCTCAAGAACATTTGTTCTCTGGCACATTTATTTTACTTTATTTAATTTTTTTAAGGGGACCAGTGAAATAGCACAATTTTGATATAATCCTGTTAAGGATCAATGCTCAGAAAAACTGCAGGGTTCGGGAGAAGTTTAAAGAGTAAATAAAGAGAAAATGTACAAAGGTTTAAAGAGTAATATACAAAGCAGAACTTGGAAAGTGTTGGTTCATAGGAAAAAATGTAAAAAGAACGGTCTAGTGGTGTGATGTGTGTTCATCTTCCTCATCTGGGTGGGGAGTGGTCATGGTTCCATAATAGTAACATTATGTAATTGTGCAATTGTGTAATTACAGCTTCCCTTACAAAAAATCCCATAGCAACAATGGAGTAGGAGGTGGGGCAAAGAAGGTGATATAAATGGCATTGTTATATTTCAAATGTGAGGAAGCAAACATAGGAATTATTGCCATTGAAGCATAACTGCAGTGATGGTGAGAAAGAGTGTATTGTTATTCCATTACCTTTCCAAGTATGAGAGAAGTGGTTTTCAAATAGAACAATCCAGAACAACCAAGTGGTATAGTAGGCTAAATGTTTTCAAATTTAGGGAATGGGAGAAGAAACAAAGTTACCACCTCCTTGTGATTGTTTAGTCATCCTAAAAATGCTACTGTGAGTTTTGCTCTCACTCCATCTCACAACTACTTTCCATTTTTATATCCTACTAGCATATATACCCGACGTTGCCCGGGGTTTTATTTTCTCATAGGTAATACTTGTTAGAAAGATCCTTGTCTCTAATTCCCCAAACTGTCTGGTCCAGTGCCTGTAACTTTTCCCCATATTCCCCAATCCAATCTGTGTTCAGAGTTATTAACACATAGAGGTTGAGTTCCTGAAGGAATATACTGTCCTCCTCCTTGCTGCTAGGCCTCATCTTCATATCAACCGGCCTATTCAAGGCAGTCACAGTTGACTGAAGCCCTCCATTATGTATGCACGCAACTTTCAAAAGATCCTCTGCCCCGTGCTGGCAGCTTGATGATTGGACTATACAACGCTCAAGCACTCTGCGTTAGCATACTGGCTATCCTATTGACAATTTGGCTATAATTCAATCATTCAAATTCTGACCTTTCGGAGGCTTTGTCTCCAGCCCCAAATCCATTGTTTCCCCCAAGTCTGAACTAGTCTGCGGTCACAATTCTCCTTATAAAAATCCCTGACTTTGAGCACTTCCTTGGATTGCTCTTGGCTTCCATCCCGCCTTGCTGTCGCTTTGTCCAGCGAGCCTTCCCCTCAGCTCCATGTGCTGAGATCCACGCTCCCCGGCTTCTCCGCTTCCAACCAGGCTTCAGGACAGGTGAAGTATCACCGAAACCAACAACTCCTCTAAAAATCCCTCTATCCCACTCCAACCTTTATTTCTTTAGTTATCTGTGTGAGTGTCCTGCATACACTGTTTGATTGTGTTTTAATAAAACAACATTTATTATTTCAACTTCTGTGTGCTCCTTGACTCGGCCTGACCACATAAACATCGGGTTCAAGATCTCACTACATTACCCTGCCTCTCGTATTGCTAGGCTGTGCTCTTGGCTAATTTCCCCAACTTATAAAATTGAGAGCGCATTTAGGTGTCCCTCCTGGGACCCCCAGAAATCAGGGTAACAGAGTGGTGGAGTAATGTGGGCAGCCCCTGTACCCCTAATTTGAGCAGGAGTTGTGAACCTTCTCAAATCAGGCTGGTATGGACTTAGGTGACGGCCGGTCAAGTCACTAGAGTGCTATTAGGCAGGAACACGTGCGTGTATGTGTAATCTGTGTGTTTGAGATTCAGGAGCTACTCTATCTGGGTTGGGAATCTCTCCCCCTTTCTTGCTTGGTTTGTGTATGTCAGCTGCCCCGGCATGGTCACTGCTGGCCCTTGGGCAGTGAATCATTGACCGATAGCAAGGGGTGTGCACAAGCTGTCCTGGGAAGTACCTCCCTAACTTGAGGTCTATCGTGGGCTGGGATCTGAAGTGTTTAGAGATACGTTAGGAACAGTCCACACACATCCAACACCATAGCGGCAAGGCAATAGCACTTAGGGAAGAACCCCCCCCCCCCAGAGTAGAACACGGGTGCGTCCCGTCCTTGTTAGTGAGTTAGAGTGCGGGTGCATCCTGCTGATAGTTTTGAAAGCGTGGGTGTGTCCCGGCTGTTTGAATTTCAGGTGAGTCCCGACTTGTCTAGGGTTTTAAGAAGTTTGTCCCGAGGTAGAGGTAGGCACCCCTCACCCGAAAAACTGTTAGGAACGGTTTTCGTTTAGGTTCCTATCCCTTTTCCCCGCTGCTTGGCCAGGTGGCGTAATAAGTTCCAGTGTGTTCGTTTCCCCCCTTCAGGTAGGCGGAGTACTCCTGAGGGTCCCCTTGGGTCTAGTTGACCTCCCTATCCCCAAACCGTTACCTTGTCCTTTTGTCCCTAAGCTGTTGAAGTGGAAGGCCGGGCTTAGGTGTACAAAAGTGACTTTGTTTGGGCAGGCTGGAGATAGGTTCCCATCCCTCTTTCCTAGAGAAGTTCCTCAGAGTTCGTCTCCCTGTAACCCCCCAGGGGTCTAGGTGATCCTACTTGTCACTCCAGTTCCTGGTCCCGCTTTTGGTTTGGCAGTTTGTGGTGTAGGAATGGCTGAGAGCAAGGCTGCAGCTAAGGACCTCATGCTAGAGAAGGAGGTCCGAGGGAAGTTAGAGAAGTGGGTGGTAGGCAAAGGGAAATGTCCCTGGAAGGAGTCTAGCTTCCAGACGACAGACCCCTTTGCCACACTAAGGGAGGCGTACGCTCAGGCACGCCAGTCAAAGAACCCGTTTGGGCCGTCAAAGGATGTTTTGGCAGCCTGGGGACTTTGGCTGACTGCTAGAGATGCCTCAAAAGCCCTGGTTGAGACCAGAGAACAGCTAGCTCAGGTAGAGAAGGAGAATACCCGGCTTCAGGCTGAGATGAAGGCATTGCGCGCGGACAAAGTAACGTTCGCGTCTGTCGCGCAGGCCTCCATACAAAAGCCGAATGATGCCACCTTGCTGGCTCAGACTTGGGAGGAATGAGCCCACACCTTAGAGGCTGAGCTTGCCCACGCCAGGTCTGCAGCCAAGTTTATGGTAGGGCAAGTAAAGGAGAAGCAGGAGGCTGTGAGCCATGTAGCTTGCCACCAGCAGATTGCGGCGCTGGAGAGCCAGCTCTAAACGTGCAAAGACCTAATTTCGGCTGTGTGCTCGGAGCTGCTCCCAACGTTCGCTGATGACTTTTCAGGGGAACCGCTGCCAGAGGATGCTCGGGCAACCCTTCCCCACAATCCCGACTGGAGTGACCCTAAGGTCCCAGTCAATCCCGTAGAGACCCGGTCCATGACTAGGCGGACCACCCCGCTTGGCAAAGGCAGTTCAGAAAGGGCAGAGACCCAGGAGACGCAGGTCACCGAGACTAGGGTCCCCTGGCGAGCGACTGAGGCAAAAGCAATAGCGGACCAGCTGGGTCCATTGAATAAGTCCACGGGAATAATGTGGCTGAATGCAGTCATACATTCCCATCCCAGGGCCAACGGCCAAGACCTGACCCAGCTGGTTCGGCTTTGTATGTCCCCCTCCGAGCTCCCGACTCTCGAATCGGCCGTGGCGGCTCGAGGCCTGGTTAGGCTCGAGGCCCACGACTGGATGAGGGAGGTCGTTAGGATTTTGTGGCCCAGACAGAGTGCGAGCGTGCTCTATGTCATGGAGCAGCAGGGTCCTCGTGAGAACCCTGAGGCTTACGTGGCACGGAAGCAGCTCCTCACCATTCTGGCAGAAAAGGTCCCTTTGACGCCCCATGGATATGACTTCAACCATCTCGAGTTTAAGACGCTTCTTTATGGAGGTCTTAATCACAAGACAAAAATGGCTCTCGGTTTGGTGGATCCGGCCACCACCAACTGGGAGGAATTTGGGAACAACCTCCGGCGGGTCTCCGACCTGCTCCGCGAGGCAGAATCCCTCAAACCTAACACCAAGCCACACAGAAGGGACCCCGGGAACTGGGAACCCATAGCTGAGGTTACCTACTCGAACTATGGGCCCCATTCCTAACATCGTAAGATGGCGCCAAATTCCGTCCTGAAGGGGAACTGGAATTCACGCCCCAACCATAGACACGATAGTCAGCGCTGGCAGGCTAGGGACTCCCGAGGCCAGCCCGGCAGGGCAGGGAATTCCGCTCCTCTGCCTGCTGTCCCAAAACAGTCTCCAGACTTGAGCGCTCCTAGGGAGACGTCGGGAGGCTGCGACCCCACTGCCCAAACATACTCCTCAGATCAAGTACACCTTTGGGGTATGTTACATAGGTTCGGACTGGAAATGAGCCAGTTCGACAAGCGGTCCACCTCCAAACTGATTGAGGCCCTGGAGAAGCAGCTCCAGGCAGGCGGTAAACAGCTGGTCCAGGCCGTGACCAACGGCCCCCCTCCGGCTGGATACTACCCTAACCCGGATCTGCAAGAATAGGGGTGCCCTCAGTCCAGGAAGCTTCCCCGCAACGTTGTGGCTAAATTGAAGCCAGACAAGTGTGTCACTGTCAGGCGGTGGCTAAGCAGACACAGAGGCAGGAGCTGAGTTTATGGCTTTAGTAATAAATAAATCAAGAGGTTACGTCACCAAAACAAACATCCAAGTCCCAGGGGCAGCAAACTCAAACAGCAAGGTTTAGCCTGGAACAGAAAGCCCATGACGCAGGACGCAGATTTCCGGTTGGTAGACGGTTGTTGCCCAGTGCCCAACTCCAACAGCGTCTGTCTTAAATACACAGTCTTTAGCCCAGCTGGGGCTGATCAAATGTCCGTTGGCCCAGCTCACAGCTGGAGCCCCTCAAGACTTCAGGGCCAATTCATCAGAAGCTTCTTCAGCAGCCGCTGAGACCTCCGAACCGCCCCCTTCTCCAGCCACCTCTGGAGGAACATGGGGGGAGGGTCTGCTGCAAACTCCAGGCTGGAGTCAGAAACACCAGCCTCTGTTGAGTCAGAAGCACTAGCCTCTGCCTCTGGAGCACAAACATCTGCTGCAGGTACTGGCTCGGGATCTGTGCCTGGGACAGCTGTGGGGTTGCTGACAGATTCCTAGACTCTGAAGGAGCCCCCTCTCCCGAAGGCCCCTCCAAGGGATCCTCCCCCGGCTGGGAGTCCAAGTCTAAATCGGAGTCCAAGTCTGAATCAGCAGCATGCTCAGCCTGGCTGATGACAAAGTGGGGAAGGTTCTGGGTGAAGGCAGGCATAGGGACCGAGAGGGATAAGACTCCTGCCACCCTTCTTGTAGACTCGGATGCAGCAGTAAACGTGCTGCACCCCAAACTAGTCAGACTCGGTGAACCCATGCCCGAACATGTCCAGTTATCTGGATATGGTGGGGGGGGGTGTCACCAAGCTTGAGCTTGGACAGGTATACCAATGTCCATAGACACGTTCCGTTTCTAATTGTGGGCATGCGAGAACCGGGGAGAGGACGACGGCCTTTTGGGCATCGGCTTCATCCAGGGAAACAAGCTCACGATTGATTACGCGAACAGGTTCCTATGGCAACTAGATCAGGGACCAGTAGAGATTTCGGCTGTGCACTGTTGTGCCGCCATTAAAGCTCCTGCCCCTGTGCACTGTGTGACCAGCGACCTATGGGTGAAGGCTCTCCCAGAGGTCTGGATAAAAGACAAGATCGAGTGTGGGACTGTAAAAGGAGCCTGTGTCTTGATTGAAGGCCAGGATCCTCCCCCCCTCAAAAACAATACAAATATCCAGCAGAAGCAGAGGAAGGCATAGGGAAAACCATTGAGGGACTCGTCAAGTGGGACGTAGTCACCCCTATGCAGTCCATCTGCAATGTGCCCTTATGGCCAGTGCAGAAATCCGATGGCAAAACGTGGAGAATGACTGTAGATTTTAGGGCTTTGAACTCTGTCACCCCTCCCGTGGCGCCAGTCATGGCTAAATATAACGAGATCCTGTCCGCCATTGTGGCAGGAGCCAAATATTACATTGTTTTGGACTTGGCAAATGTGTTTCATTCGATCCCTTTGCACGAGGCTTGTTGGTATAAATTTGCCTTCACGTTCCGGGGGCAACAGTATGTGTTTAAACGCACACCCCAGGGCTTCCATTCCAGCCCAAGCATTTGCCATGCCCACATGGTCAAGATGTGGAACAAGCTGCAGCCAGCTTCAAGGCCCCACGTCTTGTCCTACGTGGATGATATCTTGATTCTTTCCAATTCGGAGGAAAAGACTAGGGAAATCACCCATGAGGTGTTAGGAATCCTCCGTGACACCGGCTTCAAGACCAACCGAGAAAAAGCCCAATTGGTGTCCACTGAGGTGAAATACCTAGGGCTTTGTCTAGGCACCGAAGGTCGCACTCCCGATGCACAGCGGGTAGAAGTGATTTCAAAGCTACCAGCGTCCACTGACATGCACTCCCTACGTTCTCTTCTGGGAACATTCAACTTCTCTAGGGATTTTATAGAGTCCTTTGCCGCCAAGGCAAGGCCTCTATATGTTCTATTGAAGAAGAATGTCCAGTGGGAATGGGGACTGGCACAACAGCAGGCTTTCACTCAGCTTAAGGAGGACTTGATGAAGGCACCAGCTCTTGCGCACCCGAATATGGCTAAGCCGTTCCTTATACAACTAGCCACCTCGGATAGGAGTATAGGAGCAGTTTTGTCCCAACATCTTAACAGCACTCAAGGTGTGATAGCATACGCCTCCAGGAATTTGGACCCACACGAGACCAAATTTACACCCTGCAAGAAGACTTGCCTCGCATTAGTCTGGTCTCTGACACACTGGGAGTTTATGATTGGAGGCGCCCGTGTGATTGTCCAGACCCCTCACACACCTCTTAAGTACATCCTTTCGGGAAAAGTCCAGAATGGCCAGGTGTCCAACGCCTGTATTGCCAAATGGACTATTTCCTTGGTGTCACGTGGGGTGGACTTTCAGAAGCAGCTGCAGGACCCACCAGCTCCCTATGGTCTAGTTGTGACCGGAGCCACGCATGAGTGTCCACCTTTGCCTAATAGTCAATGGCCAGTGGAATGGGGAGCCTCCCTTGAGGAAGCTCAGTTACAGGGCTTTGTTTGTTGGTTCTGTGACAGATCATCCATGCACATGGATGGCAGCCCACGGACAGGCTATGGAGCGATCTGAATCACAGACTCCTACACCCTACGGGGAAAGCCTGACCACACTCCAGCCAAGCCGCAGAAGTAGAAGCTCTAAGGGCTATCCTGGAGCACGAAGCTTGACTGCCCCCTGGCCATCTATACTGACTCTGATTGGACTGCCAAGGCAGCCGGTGTTTGGTTACCGATCTGGTTCCAAAATGACCTAAAAACATCTGATGGGAAACCCATAGCTCAGCTAGAGAAATGGGTCAGGATTGCAGCCCAGATTGAAGAACGGACTGCCCCTACATGGCTTGCTCACGTCCGAGGGCACCAGAAAAAGAGCATGTATTTGGAACACCAGGGCAGACGCCTTAGCTCGGGATGCCGCTTTGCAGGACGATGAGGTCCCCATCGCCGCTATAAATGTCAACCCAAAGGAACAGATGATACCTCCCATGTTCGACGTGGGAGTGTTGCAGAAAGGTGATTCCGAGATCTTGGAGTTGGCCAAGAAAGGCTTGGACGAGTCTGGTCAGTTCAAGATCTCCCAATTGGATGGTGTGTTTTGGGCCATCGATGCCAGTGGCCAGCGCCACTGGATCGTACCCAAAGACCTCCGCAGCGATATCATCCAGTTTGTGCACGGGCAGGGACATCGAGGGCGAAGTGTGACTCTGGACAGGGTAAGGGAAACTGGGTGGTGGCTGCAAATCAAGCAGGACGTAGACCAGTGGGTCGACAACTGCTTGGCTTGCACCATGGTCAATGCTGACACCTCTGGCCCCAAGGCGCCCATCCAGCACCAACGCATTGAGGGTCCCTGGTCTCGCATTCAGATAGACTTTATAGGCCCTTTACCTACGACCCCTCATGGGAACAAATATTGCTTGACCGTCATCGATCCATTCAGCAAATGGATCGAGGCATTTCCTTGCAGAGACAATACAGCTAGCACAGCTGCGCAGCTGCTGTTCAACAATGTCTGGGCTCGCTGGGGCATGTCACGTGACCTTGACTCGGATCTTGGAGTTCACTTCACTGGGGAGGTGATATGAGAGTTGTGCAAGGCATTGGGCATATGCCAGCGATTCCACATTGCGCATCACCCGCAAAGCTCCGGGCAGATTGAGAGGACCAACCGTTCCTTGAAGGAAGCACTCCGAAAGGTTGTGCGCTCCTCGGGGAAAGATTGGGACACCAAGCTGCCCATCATTCTGATGGCCTTCCGACGCACGGTAGCTTCTCACGGCTTCACGCCACACATGGTGATGACTGCGCGGAAGATATGCTACCCGAGGCATTTTGGATAGACACTAGCCTCCCCTCCGATTTAGAACCGGTGGTTCTAAATAACGAGTGGGTGAGGAACTTAGTGCAGCATATCGGACAAGTGCATAGGCAGGTAGCTGCCCAACTGGGCAAAACCTGCAGAAGATGGACAAGAGACTGGGATGGGTTCATCACCCTTGCCAGTGGGAGGAGGGACAGCTAGTCCTATATAGAAATTTCTATAAGGACAAGCACTCCCTCACTGCCAAGTGGGTTGGCCCTGTCCCCATTGTGAAACGAATCTCCCCAGCTGTATACGAAGTAAGGATTCCACGAAAGAAGGGAGACTGGCTGAAGTTCTTCCACGTCTCTCAGCTGAAAGAGTGGAAGGGCCAGTCAGTCGATCCGAAAGGCATTGCAGAAACAGACCAGCTTGAGGAAACTACTGGGAAGACTCCCATTGATGTAATTGCTCCTCAAGTGTCTTTAAATTATATGGACATACCAGAAATTGATTTATCGGAGATGTTTGCTTCCATTTACGAGGCGTTTGACATTGGTTAGATTGGCATTGTCTGCGCAGGACGGAGAGAAAGGGCAACCTCTCCGACTTCCCGATTATGTATATAGTTCCTGGTCATATTTGTATTTGTATAGTTAGGATGTGGTGTTATTTTCATTGTGAGTTGTTTTGAATTGAATGTCCCATTTGGTTTAAAAAGCCTATCCGAAGGGGACCATCTTTCAGGCCTGCCTTGGAATCCAGCTTTCTTGAGGTAGGGAGGTTGTGCACTCAGAACCTACATCTAGCTACCGGCACCAGACCTGCAGACCCCGAAGCCCTCGGGATACATCATCAGGCTTGGAGTCAGGCTCCAGGCTTAAGCGATGCGGGGACCTTGGCGAACTGCCAAGTAAGACCTCATCCTGTCGGGGATGACTTTGACTATTTGTCTGCCAACTGGAATCCGACCTTGTTCTGGAATGACTTTGGATATCTGAATCCGGCCTCATTCCAGGACAACTTTGGGTGACCCTGTCTCAGGACCAGCGTGCGAGTGGGAACTTCATAATCCAAGTTTCTCTCGTGATACTGGGATGTTAGACCTTGCCGCGGGGCCGGCTGATTGATGCGGGTTCTGAATCCACAGCTTCTCTCCCTTCTTGGCCTTTCTATGGCCAAAACTGCTTTATACTTGGGACCTGTTTAAATCCTTGCTCCCACAGACCCTTTCATATCATAGTGAGCAAAATTTCAAATTTCAGCTCGAACTCCCAGTAGGCTTTGACCCAGTAATTTGCATTTATTGTATACATTGGCTACTAATCATGTCAGTTCTTTTGTTGAAACTCTAATAGGTTAATTGATCCGGAGGACCGGGAAGATCCCGAGGTTGTACCATCGCCCCCGAGTATCGTGGGGGGAGTGACGAAGAAGGTTGCCACTCCATCTGATGGCCTGTGCTTGGAGATTCCTGGATCCTCGATGACACCTGAGACTGTGAGGGAAGGTGACCACGCAGCCTTCCAATTGCAAAGACAGACTTTTGCCATTCCTGCTACCGTTTACTCACCTGAGAAAACCCAATGAACTGTTCAAAGCTCCAAACTCTGCAAAGCCTCCCTGTTCCTGAACTTGCAGCAAGCCAGCTAAGCTGCACAAACTTGGACATTTTGTTGCTGTTCCTGCTCCGCTGCCTGGATGGACTTATGTTTTGCTCACTCGCTCCAGCTACAAGACTTTTTCTGTTGCAAGGGGGAGGGGTGCAGAGACTTTTGCTCACACCTCCCCTCCCCTGGACTACGAACTCTCATCCCATCATCCACATTGAACTGATTGCTCCTTGGATTGCCTTCATTGCCAGACCCTGCATTAGATTTACAATATTCCATTGATTATTTCTTTTTACATTTGCTATTTACAACCATTGCTCAGTCTTTGACAGTTCCCTATTGACGGACAGTTTGACATTGATTATTGTTTAATTATCGATTATTGTTTAATTGACGTCTGTGTGCATGTGTTTAGGTTTAGGTTTTAGTTAGGAATGTTGTTATAAGATAGAAACCCTTTGCTTTCCCTTTTCCTGTGGAGTAATACTACCACCCAACCTGTAAGCCCCTATTCGGCTCTAAAATGATTTTTGATTTTTAATTGGAAAATGTTCAATATTGTCCCCAACATCGCCCATTTTCGGGGGGGGGGGATTGTTACTGCCCTGGCTAGCCCGAGCTTGTGGGATATAAAGATATCTTTTGATATCAATAATTCGGCCTCACATACCCATTCCCCTCCACATGCTTGCGAGGCCCCCGGACAAGCACGCACACCGGCTCGGCTGATAATTGCCATAATATTCCAACACAATACAGGCAGGCCAGAAACAGCTGACTCGCCGCTTTAGGAGACCTCAAGGCAAGTACCTCCATTAGGTATGCAAGCAACTCTCAAAAGATCCTCTGCCTCGCACTGGCAGCTTGATGATCGGGCTATACAACGCTCAAGAACTCCGCGTTTGCATACCGGCTACTCTATTGATAAATTCGGCTCTAATTCAATCATTCAAATTCTGACCTTTCGGAGGCTTTGTCTTCAACCCCAAATCTATTGTTTTCCCCTAAGTCCGACCTAGCCTGCAGTCACAATTCTCCTTATAAAAACCCCTAATTTTGAGCGCTTCCTTGGATTGCTCCCGAGTTCCAGACCGCCTTGCTGCCGCTTCGCTTGGCGAGCTTCCCCTCAGCTCCATGTGCTGAGATACATCGAACCCCAGCCTCGCTCTCCGTTTCCTTCCGGACTTCAGGACAGGTTTCGTATCACCCGAATCAACTATCCCTCTGAAAATCCCGCTATCTTACTCACACCTTTATTTTCCTTAGTTATCTGTGTGTTTGTGTTGCTTACATTGTGTGCCTGTATTTAATAAAGATCATTCATTATTTTCAAACTGGTTTGCTTCTTGACTTGGCCTGACCCCGTAGACACTGGGTTGCAAGATCCTGCTAAGTTGCCCTGCCTCTCGTTTTGCCAACTTGTGCTCAGAACTAATTTCCCCAACTTATAGCTGTTTGGTGTCCCTCCCGGGACTCCCAGAAAACAGGGTAACAACACTGCAGACGGATTTACATTATCAGGGAAGCCACAGCCCTAAGACTGAAAGACCTGAGTAGGACTGTTAATAACAGGGTGTCTTAGAAGTCTGTCATTCATAAGGCAGAAGCAGACCGGGTGGTAGGCAAAAACTACCTTGACCTTTATAACCTACCTATACAGGCACACAATGCACAGCAGATTTCCAGTTTTAACCAGGGACAGTTGGAGGATACATTGTTGAAAGAACAGCAAATCTAATCTCAGTTTGACAGTCACTCTTTATTGCATGCAAGCCATCCAGGTGCTGATGTCTATTTCCAACAGAAGTGTGGTACCAGGAGGGCTCCCACATGTACAGTCTGGAGCTGTGCAGAATCATAGAATCATAGAATCATAGAGTTGGAAGAGACCCCAGGGGCCATCCAGTCCAACCCCCTGCTATGCAGGAACACCCATCAAACCATTCCCAACAGATGGCCATCCAGCCTCTGCTTAAAAACCTCCAGCACACTCCGAGGCAGCATATTCCACTGCTGGACAGCTCTGACCGTCGGGAAGTTCTTCCTGAGAAGAACTAGCTGTAAAATGAAGGACCTTTTCACACTACACAGTTATAGCACTGTGATTCTACTTTAACAGCCATGGTTCAACCCTATGAAATCCTGGGATTTGTGATTTAGGGATGCATGCTTACAATGCTGAGTCAGAGAGTGCTAGTGCCTAATAATAATTTTTTATGGACAGTTTAATGATATCTTTAACTTTTGGATTTAGTACATTTTACCTATTTTTTTTCCTGTTGTAAGCCATCTTGAGTCCCAGACTGGTTAAAATTGGGATAATAGCAATAATCATAATACCTCATCAAATTACAAACCCCAGAATTCCATAGTATTTTGCCAAGCAGTTAAAGTGAAATGACAATGATCCACTGTGTAGTGTGAAGATGCCCCAAGACTGGTTCTGTTAAGGCTCTGTGTAAACACCTCAGAACTTCATTGTTAAGAACAACAGAGCCCATGTTCTTTGCTATTTGCAGCATATCTGTCTATAAGTACATAATTAATATTTGTAGATCCTATAGAACATCACTGTGCACAAGAGTGGTGAAGATACTAAGACTGGAGACAGAAATTTACTCTTCAGATATGTTCTTTATCCATAAGCATACACACATATTTCTTTTGTTTCTCTGAAATCTCTGGTGAAACATGCTTTTCAAACAATAAAAGCACTTACAAAACTTATTTATCAGAGAAAAATTAGATGAATATACTCATTAGGAGCAAGATTTAGTCCTTGTTCACCTTTTAGTTCTTTAAAAAAAGATTGTCTTCCACAACAGATCTCTCACTCTTTGGCACACATACTTTCTCCCTCGTTTTCTTTTAGCTACTATGTGATGGACAACTCAGTAATATTCACCTCTTGGAATTTTTCTCTGCCCTCACAGTCTCTGGGTATCTCATTCTTATGGCACATCATAGCCTGTTAAGAGAATTCACATTCTGGATGTAGGGTTTTTTGACCCTTGCAGGTGACTTTGTGTTGCTATAACCCAGACTTCTAACACATCAAAAATACAGTGCTGATGATGAGTTTGCTAAGCATGAAGAATATCACTGGCAATATTGCATTGGAGAAAGAAAAAGAAATCTGTTATATCTCTGAAATGGTGAAGTACTTGCCTTTATTTTAATCACTGCAACAGGAGGCAAAGAGACCTTTGTCAAATGGCACACACCCATATATAATCCCCCATCACCTCTGGAGTGCAGGACAAATTAAGCAAATATCCCTCTCAGATTTGATAAGCCACTGAGAACCAGAGCTGGCAGCTAGTGGCAACTTACAGCATAATGAACATGGCTAAAGGAAACAGGGCTGTCACTGATAATGCCAATGTACTGAGAGAAATCTAAAGCTAGCTGTCTCCTTGTAAGCTCAATTCATAAATACGCCTTAAGGGTGCTGGATTAAGAGAAGAAGCACACTTGAAAGACTCCAAAGGCAAGATAGCCCAGGGAGCAACTTGGTAACAGTGCAAGAGCTTTGGGACATAGAGTAGAATAAGAGTCACATTGATATATGACAAATTGGCCATTCGGGTTTCTCGGTGACACTCGCAACTGACTCAGCGCTGGAGAGATGCCAATTACACAGCATTTGGGACTACTTAGGTAACAGCTTCTTTCAAAGTAACAGAGAGGTAAGCCAAGGCTATTGTAAAAAGGTTATTCTAAGGACAGCTTGCCAAGGGACTGGTTTCCCTTTGGATATTCAGCAACCACAGGCAGTAAGCCAACCATAAAGTCTATTAAACTGTTTGAATTTTTTGATCTATTCATGAAGCTATAATTTAAACTTTATCACTAACTACCTCTGTTCAAATAATTTTTTTTTAAAGCAGAGATATCATTTTAGTTCCTAGTGCAGAAGTGTAGAGTCAGGATCAAATCAGAGGTGGCACGCTGTTGCAAGTCTTTCCAGGGTCAATCCTGGTTAGTACTTGGATGGGAGACCACCAAGGAATGCTAAGTGTTGTGGGCTACATTTTAGAGGAAGGGAAGGGCTAACCATCTCTCAGTGTTATTCCTTTATAGGAAAACCCTGTGAGTCAACAGGCAACTTGAAGGCACATAGAAGGCACATGCACTCTTCCATGCTCCTACCCATAACTCCACACTCCTAAATTTTTAAAGTGAAAAGCAAGGTGGTTATACACCAAAGTGGAAGAATGAGAGAAGAGAGGCTACTTGACCCTTTCCTTTCTTGAATTTTGTCAAAAAAAACTTTCTTTGCTTTGTTAGCTGCAGAGGGAAATATAGGAGAGTCCCAGATATTTCCCACGGGGAATAAAAACAAGTTCATGGGCATTTTGAGTCAAAGAGTGTAGGGAAGATAAGAGTAGAAGCTGTTTCCTGTTGGTTTTCTGCTCCCCATTGCAGGCTTCATGGAAAACACCAGTTCTTATTGTTCTTGGTACCCTCATTCCATATTAAATGTGGTCTTTGGTGAATCAGTAAAAACTGGTACAGTACAGACCTAATAACATACATGGCATCTTTTCCACTGATGTAGATGGTTTTTTGGAACTTCTTTTTTTAAATGAGGGCTGTAAAAACAAAGGGCTTGGTTGAGACATGAGGCCCATGGGCTGCACTTTCCCACTCCTGCTTTAACATTTAGAATGTCTTTAAGGTGGTCGCCCCTTCTACTTAATGACAGGGCCATCTCTGATGAATATATTTTCCATATAGCCTAGGAAACCAAAAACTGTGAATATTTCACTCAGAAGTGATGAATACGAAAATGTGTATTCCACTGTATACACACATGGTGGGAGCTCACATTCATGCCAAATTCATTATGTATACCCTCTTAAAGCATGGACACATGTCAGCTCATCATAAATGGGATATCTCTGCAGCAAAAATTTGTCATACGTAAACAGGCTTTGATCATTCTTGCAAGCATTGAGCTTTCATAGTAGTTGCACCCAACTGGATTTCCAGTACAAGTCACTGCACCATGCTGAACATTGATAATATTTAGAAAGCAGAGCAGAAAATATCTCAGACTGTGCTTCCAAATCAAGAACAGCAGGACTGAAGGCATCTCTTGTTCCACATAATTCAGTAACAATATTATTGGGTCCGCAGGGAGACTGGAACTACAAGCTCTAGCAACAGAATTTATCTTGGTCTTGATGCAAAGATCTTTGTTCATATAATGCATGAAAGGTTGTTCCATCAGTTTTAAATACTGTCTTGCAAATGTACTGAATGTTCCCTTGTTCAGGTATTATGGGTGAGCCTAATTTACCTTCTCTTTACCGTGCCATTTATCATTTTGTATATCCTCTCTCATGTCCAATTTACTCATCCCCTCCATAAACAATCTCATTCTGCCACCCCCACACAATTTCTCCACACACACACACAAAATGCTCACTCTCATTTCCAGGTCCGCTGCTCCTTTTGTTCTTCCACAAAATCGTTTTAGAGATAACATGATTAGCCTTGAACAGAGTATTCAGATGGCTATCTGCATTTTACTAATCTATTTTTTGTCTCCTTTCTGACAGAATGCTCTCCACAAAGCACTAATTAATAATACCAAACAACCCTCTTATCTCAAATGTAGCCGGACCAGAAAACAATGTAATGTGGAACCCGGAGAACAAGTACTTAGCTTAATCTCTCTTCCACTTTGCATAAAGCTCAGAACAGATGAACACTAAGGGACCCTTAGGTAACCAGAAATGCAATACCACCTAACAAAGCAGTGCCTCCCCCAAGCTCCAAAATTAGTTCTCAGAAATGTTGGGGCTGCAGAGGGAATAAGAGTATTTTATTAGCTAGGTCACCTAGTTCTTTTTAGCAGCCTTAGTCACAAAACAGCAGTACAGTTTCATTACAATCTGTAAACTGTAATTAAAGAGGACAAGTTTAGCTGTTCACATTAATCCATAAGCAGTCAAGAAATAAAGAAACAAAATAAAGAAACAAAAACACCATCAGCAAGAGGCAGTAACTGCTGGAAATCTATTGCCAGAGGGTATAAGATGAAAGATGACCCCAGCAAACAGTAAATTGTTTCCGCTGGTCTGTAGTGACTGGTATAAATCTAAATCACCTGGGGAATTTGGTGACTTGATGTAAGTAACAGTAATTATATTTATGTCACTGTTGCCCCCTGCTGGAGAGGAAATTGGATGTTCTCAACAACACATAAAAGCAGCCTCTCT
The DNA here is from genome assembly GCA_030412105.1 of Cyclura pinguis. Lineage (NCBI taxonomy): Eukaryota > Metazoa > Chordata > Lepidosauria > Squamata > Iguanidae > Cyclura > Cyclura pinguis. The sequence continues at coordinate 347,005,545 of CM059599.1, forward strand.
GAAACTGGCAGAAGGAAATGGCACACCTTCACACCATCCGGGTAACTAGTAGAGATTCACTCACGTTTTGCTCAGGTAGTAAATGGAATAGGATATCTTGGGATTCTCTTTTGAAGGGCCAGAATTAGAACCAACTATTCTGTTGAATGAGGTATCGCCTCAAGAAGGATCACAATTCAGACCAGGAGTCCATTCGCATGACATAATTATAGCAATGTTACTCCATATTAACTCCTATGGTTCCAATTTAAACCCTATAATCCTAGGGTTTAAAGTTTGGTGAGGCACTGGAGTGCTCTGGCTGAGAATTCTAAATGTCCTTCCCTAAACTGCCAATCCCATGATTTTATAGGACAACCATGGCAGTTAAATTGGAATAGCAGCACTTTAATCTTGTAGTATAGTGGCCCCAGGTAATTTTTTTCACCTCAGCTCCAAGGTGGCAAATTTAAATGCGTAGCTCTTTTTTTTGTTATACTTAGTCTAAACTGTGGCGTAGTTCTACTCTGGTTGAAGAGATTCCTTGTCGGCAAAAGCATGGCAGAAACTCCCAAGATGTGTAGGGTTGCTTCATACTTCCCCCCTGCAAACAAATATGTATGGAAAAGTATGACTGCTCGCATATGGACAGCCTCAGAACTTGAACAAGTTACATTTTGGGTGCAGCAACAGGAGCATAGTATCCAGAGTGAGGGAGGCCACAGAGCCTACACAGTACTTGTATAGCAAAAGTCTACCCTTGCACAAGCTATACCCCCCTTCATTGCACCAACACTTTGCAACTGAACGCTTAACTGCCAGTGGTCTTGCTTATTATTCTGTTGTACAATGGGAAATGTGCAAAGGTTACCACAATCTCAGTGAATCAAGCAGTACACTAAAAGCACTAAAAAATAGTTCAGCAACCATATGTGCCATAGTTACACTTTCAGAAACATGAGCTGAATACAACAAGATCAAGAAAGTGACTTTGGTTAAGACAAACAAACAAAACACAAGTACCACCCCTATGTATAAGGCAACGTACATAGCACATGGAACCAAAAGGATTCTGGCTGCAGGATATCAGCCTGTAGAGATCCTCTACTTTTGCAGAAAATACCACAGGCAGGACAGCTTTTCACTTCATCTGGAAGCCTCATATCAGCTCCTGATTCCGTGTTATATCTTCACATTTGCTAATCCACTTGAGGATAGGAGACACTACACAGGTAATGGGAATTGCACTGGATGAGGGGAAAAAATACAGCTTGCTCAGGCAACAAAAAGATTATCCCAAATTCATCTCTCCTTCAACCACTTTTGTTTCAAAAGTGAACGGAGGCTTAATCCCCTCCCTTCGGCCCTTTCCAGATGTGTGTGGGGGGGAACGACGGAACATGCTACTCACCGGATTTTAACTTTGTCCGGGCGAGTCCGTCACGATGAGGAAGAGTGCGAGCTCGTCGCTCTGCACTCCTCCGGTGTCCTAAATGGTGGCTTCCAGTTGGTGGGGGCTCTCCACCAACTGGAGAAGCTTGCCAGTCGGAAGCCCGCCCCCCACAGATCTGCAGGCACGCACTTGCGCGCGCCTGCAAATCTGCTTCGGAGCCGGGCGACGGAGCGGCACGGGGTTGCGCGCTCCGTGCTTTTTAAAAACCTCTAAAAAGAGGTTTTTAAAAAACACGCTGCGCGACCAGTTCTGGTCACTCCGGAGTGGACTGAGGTATGGAACTATACAAAGTAGTCCGCCCCAGTCCACTCTATGGTGCAGAAGACCTCCGTTGGAGGTCGCTCGGAACCGTTTTACTAGCCCGGTGCGGAAAAGGCCTTTGTTAACTTCTCTTCTGAGTCCACTTTTCTTCTCCACTCCTTCTGTCAGTGGTTGCCCTGAGCAGGTAAGGAGTTGCCCCTGAGTTGTCTGATATAATGTCTAAGGGCCCTTCTGCACCGCACTGTTATAGTGCTATGATTCCACTTTCAACATCCTATGGAATCCTGGGGTTTGCAGTTTAGGGAGGGGCATTTAGAATTCTCAGCCAGAGAGCTCTTTGGCCTCAGTAAACCACAAACCCTGGAATTCCACCCGATGTAGAAAGTTGAATAATAGCACTATAACAATGTAGGGCAGAAAGGCCTTCAGAGCCCAAACCTCTTCACCGTCTTTTTGCCTCCAGAGAACTTCAGGAGATGGGGCTTGTGGAGACACGAACTTTCTTTTCAGTCCAATCCTTATTCTTAGCAATCAGTTCATTGCAGGATAAAAGGAAGCTAAGGAAAAGCCAGACACAATTCCTTGGTTCTTCTTTTACCTTGCCAGGAATTCCTTTTGAGTTGTAATAGCTGTAAATAATAACAATTCTCACTTGTAAAATACTGTGATTCATATGTACCCATAAAAGTTGTTTATATGTATAAATAAAGCCATAGTTTGTCTACATTATGAATGTGTGTGTTCAACCATATATATCATAAACAATATATACTAAGGAAGGGAATTAACTATAATTCCTTAGGTCCTGCTGCAGGTACATATGGTGACAATCCAACACTGGTGAAATGTATAGTGCATGGGAATCTCACAGACTAAGAGGGGGAACTCCAGTGCACTGTTTTGGGTTAACATATCCCTCAGCTTAGTCAATGAACTTCTATATTATTGTTTGTTCATTTAATTTATATCCTCCCTTCTCCCAGCAAGGGACCCAAAGTGGCATCTACTGGTATAATGTATGCATACCCTATTGAACACAGTGGATTGTGAAGTGAAGACCAAAGGTAAACATCTGTAAGCACATACAGGCAAATGAGGAGATACAACTGGAAAGAGGCAACTGGCTACTGTTCCATAATATCAAGTTGCCTCTATTTGTACAACAGCCCTGCCAAACCTAAGGTGTGTATAAATGTCTTAGATGGAAATTGCTGATTGAGCTGGAACCTGTTTGGAAAAGAGAGACTTCCCACAAGAGGATAGGGCTAAATTACTGATTGACAGGAAGTCCCTTTCTAGTCTTCAAGTGAGCTCCCTGTGGAAATAATAGAAATATCACTCCTAAATAATATTAACTGTTCAATGTTAACTACTTCCAGGATGTAGGGAGCAATCTGCCAGTCATTAAGTACGAATATCTCCAAGTGGAAGAGATTTACCCACAACCGGACATCCTAGGCAACAGCAATACTGATACAGAAACTCCTTCAGGCAGGCAATTGTCAAGTCAACTACTCTGCATTAGTACTATTATTTTTATATAATGTAAATATATTAAAATGTAAGATCTCCCTGAGAGCTCATCCTGTGGTATCTCTTTACCTCAGGAGTTACCGCCTTGTGTTATGTCAGCTACCACATAATGGTTTATAGAAAAGGTGGCCTCCAGGCGTGCAGTGGGTTTCTTTGTCTTAGAGGACATGCTTTTAATGTTGAAGGGGCTTTTCTCTATCTGAAGTCATATTAACCCTCCCTGAAATACTAAGCTAATTCATTCTGGACCCACATCTCCTTGCTGACTTTCTCTCTGTTAAAAGCTTCCTGCTCCTAGATGCAGCATGCTAAAACACTACTGAAATTACTGGCTAAGCCTTGCCTAGCTCCCTTCTAAGCTGAAACCACTGAAGTCTGAAAAGTGTAAAAGGCCTAAAAGAAATCTTGCTCTGTCTCTCCCTGTCACTCTCTCCTCCAAATCCCCAATTTAGCCAGAAAATTGTGTTCACTTATTTTCTGTTTTAGACTCCTGGTTCTGGCCCAGAGAACCTTGGTTAGTTTGTCTGAGGTCTCAGCCAAGATCTCTTCACTTTGCAGTGCTTCAAACAGAATAACAATGCTCCTCACCAGCTCTTTTGAGTAATATAATGAGACTATGGAGAGGTCATTTTTAGCACCTGTACATCTATTTTTAAGGAGTACTTTGCACTGTGGCAGCTTCCCCATCTATCTGCCCATCCTTTTTTGGTGTGTGTCAAAAATACCTTTACCATCTTCCCTTTTTTGTGAACCTCTCTTTCTTCCTTCACATGTTAGCAAATCCTGAACCTGACTGCTCAACCCAGACTGCCATATTTTGCAATTTGAATCCAAACCTCTGTTTTAAGTTGACACATTCCTATTCTGAAACAACTATGTATTTAGGTGTTTAGGTTAGCCATTTGTTCTTTGCCCCTTATGGAGCTCTACTATGATATTTGCTATCATTGTGTATATTTTGATTCTTGCATGTCCACTAAAATTCCTCATTGGATAGCTCTGTATGGACATAGATTATTGGTTCAAGCTAAGACCCCAAGGTCTAAAGATCTCTTACATGCAAATATGCTCGAAACCTGAATCAATTCATACATGTGACCTGAAAGTACACCTGGTAACAATTATGCATATCCAACACAATTTACAGAGATGCATCTCCCTTTCATAAATTATAAATTATAGTCACTTTCAGACTGAGTCCTCCACAAACATGAGTCCCACATTAGGAACACTGGGAAAGCCTGTTAAGTATAAATCACAGCAAATATCCATGTACATATGACAAATATTGCTGGTATTTTAAGCGTGATTTTCTCTAGGCTGTCCTAGAAGGAATTGGAAGACTTCTCTTGTCATCAGTGAGTCAACAGTGTACTGTGGTGGCATAAAAGCCGATGCAATTCTAGGTTGTATCAGAAGGAGTATAGTGTCCAGACTGAGGGAAGTTATAGTAACATTCTATTCTGCTTTGGTCAGACCTCACTTGGAATACTGTGCCCACTTCTGGACACCACAGTTCAAGAAGGGTATTAACAAGCTGGAATGTGTACAGAGAAAGGTGACCAAGATGATAAAAAGTGTGGGATCAAGCCACATAAGGAATGGCTTAGGGAGCTATGTATATTTAGCTTGGAGAATATTGAGAGGTGATATGACAGCCATACTTAGATACCTGCTGAGAAATCATGTAGAGATGGAACCCATTTGTTTTCTGCTGTTCCAGGGACTGGGACACACACCGATGAATTTAAAATACAAGAAAAGAGATCCCACTTAAACATTAGGAACATTTTTGTAAAATGCTCTTGAGTCTCTTGGAGGGAGCAAGGTGGGACACAAAGTAAAATAAAGCTGTTCGACAGTGGAATTGACTGCCTCAGAAGAAAACTGTGTCTCCTTTAGATGTCTTTAAACAAAGGTTGGAAGGCCACCTCTGACAAGTGCATTAGTCATATATTTCTGCAAATCAGGAGGTTGTATCAGATGACCATTGCAGTTGCTCCTAGCTCTATGATAATTTTGAACACAAATTGTTTGTCCCATATCAGCCTTAGGCACTGAGAGGATAGGACAAGATAGGAGATCTTTTGGTTTTCCCTTGTAGTGCTATTTGTATAGGCTTTGTCCTTATTTACAGTATCTTGCAATGACCTTGTAAGAGCACCATAGGCCCATGTGGCCATAAGACTTGGCTAGATTATTGTAATTTCACTCAGCAGGTTCTTCTATCACTCTTGACTAGTTCAGAAACAAACAACAAGCTCACTTTCCAGTCTGAGCTACACTGATCATATTAGCTGCACTCCAGCTGCCTATAAACACTGAATTGACTAAGTTGGCCCTGTCATTTTTAAAAGCCCTTTGCTGTGCAAGCCCAGGCTGCGCTCAAGAGAGCTCGGAGTGCAGCAGCCAGATCCTGGTAGGAATGCCCTTTCAAACTCTATCTGTCAAGCCACTCCTCACTCTTTGCTCAGATCACTCTTCCAAATTCACTCCTACAGCACAATATATGAAGAATGTGTAGGTGTGTGCTTTAAAAAGAAAGGAAAGCAGAACAACCAACACATATTTCCTTACGGTATCTGTGGTAACCTTGACATGCTTGTTGTATCAACTAAGCTCTTACACTGGGCTAGGTGCTGGGGCTGCCAATAAATGTTTGATATTCCAGAGAGATTGCTAGTGAAGTACTCTTTTGCATTTGCTGTTCAGTGCAGGCTGAGGTTGATTTTTAGACCCACCATAAAATGTACTGACATTATCACTGGTACTTTGTCAGCACAGAGGAATTAGCAGCAGCCTGCACTGCACAGGGAGAGATGCAGGTAGCTGGAAAGCAATGCTAAGCCACATGCTTGGAGACCACAGCATGCTTATTCACTCACTCACTCACTCACTCACTCACTCATTTAAAATATTTATGTTTTGTCCTATATCCATGGATCTTAGTGTTTTAGTGTTTTAGTGTTTAAAAGTAGTTTTAAAAGAGTAAAAGCATATTAAACCATTTAACACTTTAGGCAATTGCAAGCCAGTTAAAACAATTTAAAATAATGCAAACCATAGCACAATTGCAAATTGGATAAAACCAGTTAGACTCCAAAAGCCTTAATAAAAAGTCATGTTTTGACTTGGCACTGGAAACACACCACTTTTGCTACCAGTTGGGCCATTAACTTTCTGTATCCCCTTTGCCAGAGCTGTGTACAGTGTCTCATTGTAAAGAAGAATGCCTGATGACATGGGCTGTACTGTTCATTCACACATGAAGTGATGGGTAGCAACACAGGCAACAGTAGCAAGAATGGCAGCAGAGCACTAGTACTCTCCCACAGCTTGGAAAAGTTACACGTTGGAATACAATTCCCAGAAACCTCCACTGGCTATGCTGGCTAGGGGCTCTGGGGAGCTAGAATTTTTAAAAAAGGACCTTTCCTGAATTTTGTTTCAAGGCTACGTGGCCTTCACACTTTCTCACATTCTGCACAAAACACACCAAAGAGAGAAGAGATGGAGGGGCAAAGCATAATTTGGTATTTCAGACAATAAATAGCTTTGCACAATCAGTGCATAATTGTTACTGCATTGTAAATGTGGGTTTTTTTGTTGCTCTCTGCTGACTTTTCAGCTCGTGTTACCTCTAGGTTTACAACTACAAGCCTGAAGCACTGAATCTGACATCTTAGTAAAAGTGCAGTTTTTAATTATCTGAGAGTATGTTTGTGTTCCAGTCATAGAGCATAGAATGAAGAATTTTCAAGAAGCTTTTCTAATATTGCCAGTATCGCCAAGAAGGCAACACTGCTTTGTTTTGATAAGCAATGATGTATGCAGATGTACGCAGTGATGAAGTGGTACATTTTGGAGGACAAGAGCTCATAATGCCAGTCCCAAGAGCCAGACCCCAAGGAAAGCCCCAAATACAGGCAGCAATTTTGATCCTTATCAGCAAACCAGTTCTAGCTGTTTTCCATCGCATCAGGAAGCTAATTGGTCATTGTATCTAGCCTCTATTTTTTGAATTACAAACTGCATCAGATGTAGAAATGGGAACTACAAATTAACCTAAACACTCTGAGGGAATTTAATTCTTTCCATCATGGCTGCAGTCTGGATGGCAGTGGTAGAATCACTTCACTGGAGCATTGACGCTAAACCACTGCATGCTGACAGACCTTATGGTTGCTCAAATATGATGTGCTTACAGGTAAAGACCAAATACTTTTAAATGTTTGATGGTGGCTATTATGTCCATTTTTCCCAAAGAAACCAAATTTTGGTGGATGGGAGACCATCTCAAAAATGTACACGTGCCCCTTTGAGGGGCTTCCAGACAGACAGCTACACTGTGCACCTATTTCTCCCTTAATGGATTTTCTGTAGAAACAAAGAAATGGAAGAGGTGGTTGGAAAATATGGGAAGATTACAAGAAAGCCCAATGGCTAGAATCCTCTTGGTGACGTACAGGCACACATGTCATAGAATCATAGAATCATGGAATCATAGAGTTGGAAGAGACCCCAGGGGCCATCTAGTCCAACCCCCTGCTATGCAGGAATACACATCAAAGCATTCCCAACAGATGGCCATCTAGACTCTGCTTAAAAACCTTCAAAGAAGGAGACTCCACCACACTCTGAGGCAGCATATTCCACTGCCAGACAGCTCTGACTATCAGGAAGTTCTTCCTGAGGTTCAGGTGGAATCTCCTTTCACTGCAGCTTGAATCCATTGCTCCTTGTCTTAGTCTCTGGAGCAGCAGAAAACAAACTCGCTCCCTCTTTGACATGACATCCCTTCAAATATTTAAACATGGCTATCATGTCCCGTCTTAATCTTCTGTTCTGCAGACTAAACATACCCAGTTCCCTAAGCCGTTCCTCACAGGCCATGGCTTCCAGACCCTTCACCAATTTGGTCACCGTCCTCTGGACACGTTCCAGCTTGTCGATATCCTTATTGAATTGAGATGCCCAGAAGTGGACACAATATTCCAAATGAGGTCTAACCAATGCAGAATAGAGTAGTACCATTACCTCCCTTGATCTAGACACCATACTCCTATTGATGCAACCAAGAATCGCGTTGGCTTTCTTGATTGATGCATCACACTGCTGACTCATGTTCAGTTTGTGATCTACCAAGACTCCTAGATCCCTTTCACACGTACTGCTATCCAGCCACACGTCCCCCATCCTATATTTGTGGATTCCATTTTTTCCGCCTAAGTGTAGGTCCTTCTAAATTCATTGGACAAGGAGGTATCCAATGCATGTCATGCAATCCCTCCTCTGCCCAAGCAAACCTCCTTCAGAGGGCAAGTGTGTGCTCCTTCGACCATTTAGTGGCTGTGGGGGTGGTGCATTGTGCCTGGCTACAAATTAGGGGGGAAAAAAGTAGCCATCACTCTCACGGGTGTCCAGCACACACATTATTCTTGCTGCTTTCAACTAATTGCAGAAATGCAGCTGGATGCTGGCCAGGCACTCCATGTTGTATTAGGAAGCCTGGTTTCTCAGAAGTAAAGTGACAGGTTCCTCAAAGACTTATGATACAGGCTTTATTTTTCTGTAGCTCCTTCGCTGTTCAAGTCCACCGGGTAACTGTTCTATCCTTCCCAGAGACACAATATACTGGGATGGACTACTTACACCCAGGACATTCAAACAAACTTGACCTGGATCAAGCAATGGACCTCCTGCAAACATTACACTCCACACTCTCCTCTGCCCACTAAATGGCTGAGGGGGTATGATCTGCTGTTGGAAAGCTCTTTTCTGTGGGAGGCAGAAGCAGTAGCCTGGCAGAACTGTCCAGCTGGGATATTATACTCCACCTGTGCTAAGTGAGGTCTCAGCCATTATCACCTGGAACCTGCATAATATTCTATCAAAGGGGCAGGTTAGGAAAAAAAATAAAAAGACTTCTTCTAGTAGTACCCTTAGGTTTTGTGTAAGAAAGGCAATAAAATGTAATTAATAAATGGATAAAATGTTTTCATCACAATTTAAACTGGCAAATTTGTAATGTGCACTTCAGGTCACATTCACGGTGTGGGATTGGGAGGCCAGTAATTCTCTGTGCCTTCAGAAGGTTTTGTTTCTTGTGGTGCTAGATAAAAGGTTTTGCTGGAAACCTTCCAGGTACTCCCAGCCAAGCCAAATAATTTATATCATCTGGAAAAAACAGCAACTCTGAATGTCAGGGAAACAGCAAAGCAGATCTGTAGTTTGTATTGTCTGGAAAGTTGTCAATTTTGGGTAGAAAATGAAAAAGAAAATATAGATACCAGGTTTAGAAAGAATCCATAGGATCCATCCACTTGTCTCTGAGCCCAGTGAACAAAATGGTTGCATTCAGTAGGAAGAGAATAATAATGTGAATAAAATGGCTGTTAATAAACAGTCTGGGTGACCTTGCATATGTTTGGCCTAAAAAAGGAATATCTGAATGAAGTATCTAGGAATCCTAGGGAACTGTAGTAAGTTTCTCACGTACTATGGAAGGACCTCACTCACTGGAAGAATACATCTTTTGCATGAAAAGGTTTCAGGTTCAACTCATTGCATCTCCAAGTATGCTGAAAAAGACACTCATGTGAACCCCTGGGGAAGTGCTGCCACAGTCTCTGTAGGTAGGCAGTAACTGTGCGAACAAGTGGTCAAATTCAGTATAAACTAGCTTTTAAGTATACAAGCAAATAAATAGCATTCCAGGTATTACTGCCAATAGAGGAAGTGTTTATAAATGTAATAAAGACTGTAATCAAGAAATCAGAAGAAGACTAAGACTTGGAAGGGCAGCTAAGATCCTCAAGTGTAAAGATTACGCTATGATTGGTATTTGGACCAAAGTCAAAGTCATCTATGCCATAGTATTTCGAATTTCTATATATGATTGTAAAAGCTGGACAGTGCAGAAAGCTGACAGGAAGAAAATCAACTTATATATGAAATTCAGTGCTGGAGAAGATTTCTATGGATATATGAAAAACTAAAAAGACAAATGAATCAGTTATAGAACTCTCAGTAGAGGCCAAGATGACTAGAATCATAGCATCGCAGAGTTTGGAAAGGCCTCAAGGGCCATCATATCTAAAGTCTGCTCAATGTAGGATTGCCAGCTAAAGCATCCCCAGCAGGTAGCTGTCTAGCCTCTTTTTGAAGACATCTAGAGAAGAAGACCTTACTACCTCTCTAGGCAATTGGTTCCATTACTGAAGACATTTCCCCACTAGCCTGTTATAGTGCTATTATTCCACTTTCAATATCCCATGGAATCCTGGGGTTTGCAGTTTAGGAAGTGGCCTTTGAGACCCCTCCCTAAACTGCAAACCCCAGGATTCCATAGGATGTTGAAAGTGGAATAATAGCGCTATAACAGGCTAGTGCAGAAATGGCCTGGGCTCTAAATTGAGGCTATTGGGGAAGACAGTAGAAAAAGAGTAAGAATGCATTATAAGCACACTGATTCAGTTAAGGAACCATGGTCCTGAGTTTCTAAGACGTTAGCAGGGCAGTTGATGACTTGTGCTTTTGGTGCTCTCTCACTCAAAAGGTGGCCACAAATGAAACTGATGGTAAATAACAACGACAAAGAAGATATGTTTCCAAGCTTGGAAAAGTTTCTTTTCTGGACTATAATTCCCACGATACCCCAACCTACATGATAATGCCAGCTGAGGGATTCTGGGAGTTATAGTCAAAAAAGAAACTTTTCCTAGCTCTGGACATGACTTCAAGTTGTTTATTGTGCAGTGTTGTTTGCAATGCTTACCAATAATTTTTGCCCAGCAAACTCTTCCTTCCAGTGAAACAAGATTAGAAGACTATAATTGGAGACCCATGTAAATTCATGCCTTTTTTAAAAAAAATATAGAATATATTCTGAGTGTTCATTGCCCCTTCACATTCCTTCTCTCTCTCATACATATACATTCTGTCCTAGTTACATAAACAAAGAGCCTTCTCACTACACAGTCTTTCAGCCAACCCAGACGTCAGTAGTGATGCTTGCCCCTTTCTCCGTTGAACCATGCCCCTTCCACACAGTACATAACACCATCTGTCCCTGCACCTTATGCGCTGGCGGTTTGTAATCTTAAGTAACAGCAAACAACAACAACAATTCATAAACATTTCACAGCACTTCATCAGCTGAGCCGACAGCTATAGAAGACCAAAATTGCAGGCTGCCTTTCCTTCATTTTTTTCCCCTGCTGTTGAGTTTTTCTGATTTTGTGTGCAAATTAGCAAAATAATTGTTTTTCTCTTCAGACCTTGGAAAATTACTTTTTAAAAGTAATTTGCTATCTAATACACTACAACTTCTACCCCAAGCCACTTTTTTTTCCTGTAAACTCTAGGAATCTATTGGAATGACTTGTTCTGCTAACTTTTTTTTGCGCTGTTTGTAACTTTTTTGCTACTTTTTGTGATGTTAAAACTCAAAACCCTTAGAACTGATAAGAGACAGACATAAGACTTGAAAATTTGTCTCAAAGTGCCTCTAAAAATGCCTAAAATACCCCAAACGTAGTAACAGAAAAGAGTGCCATGAAAATGTTACTGGTGACACACAAAGAAAGTTATGTCATTCCACTCATCATATTACATTTGAAATATAATGTTATTTCACCCTGTTATCCCCATTAAAAAAGGAATGAGTTACAGGTAACAACATGGCTTGTAACACATCCATTCCACAATCTGTGTAAACCTATGTATTCTAAACTTCAGAGTGGTATTTATTAATCTTTTTGCAACCATGGTAAGTGCCCCCAAAACATTATCTGAAGGCAGCTTGGACTTCACAAATTAATATATAGATACTCTGTCTTCAGTATTCTGTTATTCTAGAGCAAAAAAGGCTTCAGTTTGCTTTCTTAATTTCTTAGGCATCCATGTATAAATATGAATTTGATGAATAGTCATTATTCCAGCTATCAAATAAGCTTTTTCATATTTTCCTATTTACGCCTCATAACAAAAAGTATTGCAACTCACTAACGAATTTCTATAAAATATTCCTCAGAGAATGAGAGTGGACAACAACAACAACAACAACAAATGCAAAGAGTCCAAACAGATAAAACTCTAACAGCTTTCATCGACAGGCAGAGGTTGTGATAAGTGATTAGTAAGGTTTTTTTTTAACATATATTTTTGTAATATGGAATGTAAGCATATAACCAGCACTGTAAATACAAAATACTAGAAGAGTAAACATAAGTTGTACTACAATATGCTACTTTTATGAAACTGGAACAATTTTCAGTGATACAGAATGCATTACACTGACTCCTTTCCAATGATGCCTTTCAAATGACTCACATTGAGTGAGCTGAATCAGAAGTATCTCAAATCATGCAGCTAACTACTAATGGAAACAAGCAAAATTATTCTACTTCAGTGTTTAAAGAAACAAGGCTTTCTCTTTTTTACTCAGGCTGATAGAGAATTGGAAAAATCTAATACACCCTAATGATGAATGTCTCCCTCCCATAGCCTCAAATAAGGTCTATCAAAAACAATGGGGAGAAAGTGCTGATTTTGGCATAAAAAGTTGAGCTTTGTGCAAAATTATTTTAAGATGGAGATACATGTGCTCAGTGGCAGTTTTAATAGGTTATGGTGTTTGCATGGTATCCCCATAAACTCCTTGTTATTAAGGGGTCCTTTGGTTAGGGATGACAGAATTTATTTTAGTGTTTCAGTAGAAAATTGTTAGTTCCTATAAATTGTTTCAACAAGGCAACCTTTGTGATGGTGCTAGAACCATTAGTTTGTGTATTGATTGTGTTCTTAACTAATGGCCCAAGGCAGCATTTACTTCAGAGAGAAACTTTATCGCTGAAATGAATGTGCAAATGAGAGAGTGGATGAATAAAACAAAAGCCTGGGCTTCTGTACGTGGCAATGATGGAAAATGCTAAGAGTTCGCTGGACAGGAGCATCATGCTCCCTTGACATGCTCGATGGGGGGACTAAAATATTTGCTCTCTCTTTTGTTGCTATGTCCCCATGGCAACAGGCACCGGTGGACAGAGTTGGTCTGCGGTTCTGAACAAAAGTGAAGCTTCAATCAGACGCTAGCTTTGGCTCTCCAGTTTTATGGCCTCTCATCTCACGCTTCGCCTCTTTGAAAATGAAATTTATGAGCAGAGCTGTGAACTTTACCACATCACTAATTTTACGGCTGCCCTTGTCGAACTGTTTCCTGCTGTTCATTAGCAGCACACTGAAAAGAGGAGGATGGCAGTGGAAACCTGTGGCCCCAGTGCATAAGTGTTAGCAGGTACAGAGGTGGAGCACAGTGGTAATTCGGTGATACTGGAAAAAGCTTCAGTGCATGATAGAAAGGCGCGCCCCCTGCCTCTAACATATCTGAGGAAAGTACCACAGAAAACCATGGTAACATAACATTTCTTATTGATTCCAATTATTTGTATTTCCCCTTTCATGATACAAAGCTTCCTAAGGCAGCTTATAAGGAATCTGAAGATATAAATTTACAAAAAAGCAATATTAAACTATAACTGCTAACAATGATACTTAGCATATAGCAACAGATGACAAAAGAGGGGAACAGTCCAGTCAAAACAAGCTCTATGGTTGGTTTTGCCAGATCTTGGAGAAATAATTTTTATTAATTAATTAACCCAATTAATTAACTGGTTGTCATGGCTGGAGATTCTGAGAGTTGCTGTCCAAAAAAAAAAAAAAAGTTTTTTGTTTCTTTTGTTTTCCTTTTTGCCTGCCTCTCTCTCAGTTTAAGAATCCTCCCAAGAGGTCAGTTGCCAATAATGGTTTTGGAGAAGTAGGGTGAGTGAGTGGTTTTGCATCAGCCTCTATACCTCAATATAGATGTTCTGAAGGGTTAAGGAAGCAGATGAAATGTCAGGATAGGTATGAAGTTAGGCACATTGGCCTTTCTGCCAACATTTTGCATATGCAAGACCCAGTTTCTGCTTCCCTGACCTTACTGCATGAAAGTTTGAGGTCTTCAAGTGAAAGGAGATTGTAATCATGTTCAACTGAACCCAAGCAGAATGCTCAGTGTTATCTTATATTTGAGTCCTGGTTGCATGGAGTCTTTTGCTGGCATTCAGTTGAATGCAAGTAAAACATCGCTTTAGACCATGCTGCTCAAAGCTTAGTCTAGCCTACCTCGCAGGGACAATGTGGGGGAAGACAGCTGTATGCCATTCCGAGCTCATTGAAAGAAAGGCAGGATATCTCCTCTTCCTCTTATTGCTATTACTATTACTATTGTTATTATTTCTAGCCACTTCTCCCTATTGATAAAATAACCACTAAGTCGATAATACCTGCGTTTGTCCCATACAATGATCTGACTGTTCAGGTTTGACTATTTCCTCACCACCTCATTCTCCAGATCAAATCTTCCTTAGATTCCACTACTAGATGTACTCCTAAGCAAAGCCTTCAGGAGCAGTCTGAACACGGGTAGTAAATTGCTTTTACGCCCTGCTTGTGGGATCCTCTGACACATCTAGTTTGCTATCATGCAAGATTGGACCTACCATTAGAAAGACGAGGCCTCTGGCAGTAGATACTGTAGAGAAGCAGTCATAGCTGCCCAGCTGTTTCTTCTAACTGCCCCTGGGACATTCCCCTCAATTGCAGGACAAAGCTTGAGCACCACACATTCTGTGCCCTGTCCTAATTTGACAGGGATAGTCACAATAAATATTCTGTCATTCTACTTTTTCAGCTACTCTTAAAATGTCCCAGTTTCTCTCTCCTCCTCCCACTCCCCTCACCTTCATCCTGGCTTATTTCAATTGCTGCAAACTAAGTTCAAACTGAAAATAGTTTGCACTCAACTCAGCAGTGGGGAGAGGACAGGAGAGGGCAGAATCTTCCCCTTCCCTGTAGACTCAGGCAAAGGCAAACTGTTGCAGCCTTTCCTAGTTTGTCCATTGTTCCTCATTAATAACTTGCCATCTTGACCACACTCTGATGGTTGCATGTGTCTGAGTTTTTATCTGTGAAATATTGGATGGTGTGCTCTTCCTAATCTAGACTGCCTTTGGCTATGGTGAATGGACCTGTCTACTGCCGGTGAAGATACAACATTCAGCTGCCAGTCCACTTGGTCTCTATTCATGGAACAGAATGGGTGGAGTGCCACTATGCCCATTTCCGCACAAGATTGTTATAGTGCTATCATTCCACTTTCAACATCCTATGGAATCCAGGGGTTTGCAGTTTAGGGAGGGCAAACCCCAGGATTCCATAGGACGTTGAAAGTGGAATCATAGTACTATAACAGTTTTATGCAGAAATGGCCTTTGTTGCTTGGCTTAGGCCTGCTACTGTGAGAAACATGTGGCTGGACTGGATGAATCTGATCCAGCAGGGCTTTTCTAGTTCTTATGGTGGCTCTGCAGACTGTGATGGAGATCCACCTTGACTATGGCAGAACATAAAACTTCATCAGTGTGGGAATGCGAGGTATTCTTTCTGCAATGGCAGAGGACCAGGAAGATGACAAATATGGAGGAAGCTTCTAAGGCATTTTACAGTCAATCAGGGACTTGGGGATCAGGAAAAGAGCTGTGCCCAGCTGCCGTTGCGCATTAGGGAGGAAAATACTGGACAAAGAGATAGTGAATATGTCCTCGTACCATGGCATAAAATGGAGTTATCCTTGTGTGACCTCTCCTTATGCAAGTGCAAGTCAGCAAAAAATTTCCAGCCATATATATTTCTTAGGATTCTTAGATCAGCTGTTCTGCATCCAGAGGTTAAGTGCATCCACTGTTAGCTAGTCTACAGACATTTCAACACTAGACTGTTACAGCGCTATTATTCCACTTTCAACATACTATGGAATCCTGGGATTCCATAGGACGTTGAAAGTGGAATAATAGCACTGTAACAGTCTGGTGCGGAAATATCTGTTTAAGTTGGCACCTGTTGTTACAACTCATATTTGATGATTCCTCCTATTTTTTTTAAAATAGAAATAACCATATTACCTCTCCCTTCAGAAAGGCCTGCAGTATTTTAAAAACAGCAGTGTCATCTTTTATACATCCTCAGACAACACAGCTACAAATTCCCTGTTTTGCTGTGGAAGGCAATATCAGATTTTGCTATTCAAATGGGAATTTTACAGCAGGGAGAAGAAAGTGGACAGTTATCAACATGCTGTCCCAGCCCTGCACAACTGTGAAAGATGGAAAATTGATCTGAGAAAACATCACAAACCTCCAAGCTAAGGAAAATATAGCCAAAATGAAATTGAATTGGCTCTACAACGTGAACTTCACAAATTAATCCCCACTTTAAACTAACACAGTGACATTTGTTGTCTTGCCTGTATACTCTCTTTCACAACAATGCTTTAAAAGGCTAAAAGGAACTTGCTAAGCATATCTCTCTGTATGCAGATATTGATGAAGCACGAAGCTAAGGAACTTCTTCAAGGATGGGGGCCCCTTTTCAGATAGACTAAATGCAGGAGGGCCACTTTTTTGTTTGTTGGGGTTAAAAGGTTTGTTAAAGTTAAAAATGCACAAAAATTAGTTATCTATATGTAAAATGGATTAAAAATTACCTACAATTAATTAAAATAAATTCTTCTGTAAAAACTGTTCAATCCAAAAGTGTCTCCATTCATTATTATCAAATAAAATCTCTACACTCATACCTGATTCTTAAATTAAATTTAATTTTATTCATTTATATCCCACCTTTCTCCCAATAATGGGACTCAAGGTGGCTTACAACATATTTTAAAACAACAGCTATACACAAATGTTTATGTTTATATGTATATTTAAAGTTATCTAAAAATAATTGACAAACAGTCAGTTTGTAAAAGCTTGATGGCACAAGAATGTTTCAACTTGCCTCCTGAAGGAGAACAAGAATAGAGCTATTCAGGTCTCCCCAGGGTGATAGTCCCAAAGTCTGGGAGCAACCACCAAGAAGGCCCTCGTCCTTGATTCCATCAAATGAACTCAGAAAGGTAGTAGAGCAGAGAGAAGGGCCTCTCTAGAGGATCTCAAAGCCTTGCATATACTTAAATTGACTTTAACACAATATTGTATTGCCTCTTAAATGATAAATGATATTCATTAGGTACCTCATTGTCATTATTACAGCCAATATAATTTCTTTCCTGAGTGATTACAGTGCAGTTAGTAGTTTGTTGCCAAATTTTCATTGCAACCTATTAACTGTCTATATTTTTTAAAAAACTCTGGGCACTGGGAGGACTAGGAACCACCAAAAAACAAAACAAAACTTGGAGACAAGACATATTCATGGGCAAGGATATTTTGCTTTAAACAAAAAAAAGAGGTGAAAAACTTATTTTTGCAATATGCTGTGAAATGCTCAAAATACTTATATAAGGAACTTTATTTTCTCATAGGCAATACTTGCTAGAAAGATTTGAGATCCTGTGTCTCTAATTCCTCAAACTGTCTTGTCCAGTACTTGTACCTTTTCCCCATATTCCCCAATCCAATCTGTATTCAGAGTTATTAACATACAAAGATTGGGTTCCTGAAGGAATACACTCCCTTCCTCCTTGCTGCTAGGCCTTGTCTCCATAGCAAATGGCCTATTCAAGACAGAAACAGTTGACTGAGCCCGAAGAGCTCTATCGCTGAGAATGCTAAAGGCCCCTCCCTGAATTGCAAACCGCAGGATGCCATAGAATCTTCTTAGGCAGCCAATCATGTGAGGTCTTCAGTTGACACAGACAAGCAGATAAACTTTGACTTTTACATATTAGAGTTTTATTAATTTACTCTTGTTCTTAAGATATACGCTCAACATAACCTCTACGTCAGAAACAATTTTAAATAACCAATTTGACCTCATAGGCCCTTTTCACATGTGGGGGCGGGGAATGGTGTGGAGCGACCTCTCACGGAGGTCGTCTACACCGTAGAGTGGACTGGCGTGGACTACTTTTCGTAGCTTCACACCAGAATCCTCTCAGGAGCGGCCGGAACTAGCCGGGCTGCGTGTTTTTTAAAAACCTCTTTTTAGAGGTTTTTAAAAAGCACGGAGCGCGCAGCCCCGTGCCGCTCCGTCGCCCGGCTCTAAAGTGGATCTGCAGGCGCGCGCAAGTGCGTGCCTTTAGATCTGCCGGGGGCGGGCTTCCGGCTGGCGAGCTTCTCCGGTTGGTGGAGAGCCTCCACCAACCGGAAGCTGCCATCTGCGATGCCGGAGGAGTGTGGAAGAGCGAGCTCGCGCTGCTCCATGCGGCGACGGACTTACCCGGCTGGAGGTAAGCTCCGTTTTTGGGCGTTTTCGCCCGCCCCCCCCCCCCACATGTGAAAAGGGCCATAATTTCATTTATCCTCACATCTTTCATACCTCAAAGGTAAATATGTTTGGTCTTATTTCACACCACCCAAATGTAAATGTTCTAGTACTTTTTGTAGGCTGCAATCTTGGGTACGTTTATTAGGGCGTAAGCCCAATCAGCAACAATGGAACCTTTGAGTGAAGAGGAAGGATGGGAAACTGTAGCTAGCTGGTATAGCAAGTGGTGAATGATTAAGTAAGTTGTAGTTGCAGTTCAACACATTCTGGAGAGTATTAGCTGCCTAACTGTATATAGTCTCAGTAAGGCACAGATCCTGTCTGATCGTGAAAGCTAAGCAGGTTAAACCCTGGTTCGTACTTAGATAGGAGACCACCAACAAATATCAGGTACTTTAGGCTATATTTCAGAGGAAGGAACTGAAAAAAACCCCACTTCTGAGTATTCCAGTGATGTATTTAAGTCTGTTATTTCAAGTCTCAAGTCATGTCTCAAGTCTCTATCTTCAAGTCTCAAGTCAAGTCACAAGTCCTTGTAAGATACTTTCAAGTCAAGTCTCAAGTCAAGTCAAGCCAAGTCTGGAAGCCACCTTTATACCCCAACCTGTATTCCAGAATTTCCAGACAGAGCTGAATAAAGTCAGTTTTAACAATTTAAGTAGAATCGGCCCTCCACTTCTGTGATTTTTCAATGTGCAGCTTTGGCAGTGGGGAATAGGCTCCTTCTTACTTTCCATTTGTAAAACCAGAGGCTTTTTCAGAAGTGGGGAATAGCATTCTTTTTTACTGAAGCTTCAAAAGTTCTAGAAGGAAAGGAAAGAAGGAAAGGAAAGAAGAAAAGATCCTTCCTCTTCAAGCCCATTGTCTATAAGAGAAACCTGTACAGGAAATGGAAGAGGGGGGAAACCACCAAAGAAGAATTTAAGCAAGTAGCTAGGAAATGTAGGGAGAAGGTCAGAAAGGCTAAAGCACAGAACGAACTTAGGCTGGCCAGAGACATTAAACACAATAAAAAGGGCTTTTTTAAATATGTCCGCAGCAAAAGGAAAAAGAAAGAGGCGATAGGGTCGCTGCGCAGAGAAGATGGCGAATTACTAACAGGGGGAAGAGAAAAGGCAGAACTACTTAACACCTTCTTTGCCTCAGTTTTTTCCCAGAAGGATACAAGCACTCAACCTGGCGGTTGGGGAGCAGGTGAGGAAGCAGGGGAAATGCGGCACATAATAGGTAGAGAGGTGGTACAAGAACACCTGGCCACACTGGATGAATTCAAGTCTCCGGGGCCAGATGAATTGCATCCTAGGATATTAAAAGAACTGGTAGAGGTCATTTCGGAACTGCTTGCTATAATCTTTGAGAAATCTTGGAGGACAGGAGAAGTTCCAGCAGACTGGAAGAGGGCAAATGTTGTCCCCATCTTCAAGAAGGGAAAAAAAGGGGATCCAAATAATTATCGCCCAGTCAGCCTGACGTCTGTACCCGGAAAGATCCTGGAGCAGATCATTAAGCAGTCAGTTTCTGATCACTTAGAAAGCAATGCGGTAATCACGAGAAGTCAACATGGATTTCTCAAAAATAAGTCATGCCAGACTAATCTTATCTCTTTTTATGATAGAGTTACTAGCTTGATAGATGAAGGGAATGCTGTGGATGTAGCATATCTCGATTTCAGTAAGGCCTTTGACAAAGTTCCCCATGACATTCTTGCAAAGAAGCTAGTAAAATGTGGGCTGGACAGAGCTACTGTCAGGTGGGTCTGTAACTGGTTGACCGACCAAACCCAAAGGGTGCTCACCTATGGCTGCTTTTCATCCTGGAGAGAAGTGACTAGCGGGGTGCCACAGGGTTCTGTCCTGGGCCCAGTGCTGTTCAATATTTTCATCAATGACTTGGATGAAGGAATAGAGGGCATGCTCATCAAATTTGCAGATGACACCAAATTGGGAGGGGTTGCTAATATGCCAGAGGACAGGATCAAAATTCAAAATGACCTGGATAGATTGGAGAGCTGGGCCAAGGCTAACAAAATGCAATTCAACAGAGAGAAGTGTAAGGTCCTACACTTAGGTAGAAAAAATGGAATCCAGAAATATAGGATGGGGGACACGTGGCTGGATGGCAGTACGTGTGAAAGGGATCTAGGAGTCTTAATAGACCACAAGCTGAACATGAGTCAGCAGTGTGACGCGGCAGCCAAGAAAGCCAATGCAATTCTCGGCTGCATCAATAGGAGTATGGTGTCTAGATCGAGGGAGGTACTGGTACCACTCTACTCTGCTTTGGTTAGACCTCATCTTGAATACTGTGTCCAGTTCTGGGCACCCCAATTCAAGAAGGACATGGTCAAGCTGGAGCAGGTCCAGAGGAGGGCGACCAAAATGGTGAAGGGCCTGGAAGCCAAGCCCTATGAGGATAGACTTAGAGAGCTGGGTATGTTCAGTCTGCAGAAGAGAAGGTTAAGAGGGGACATGATAGCTCTGTTTAAATATTTGAAGGGATGCCATGTAGAGGAGGGAGAGGGCTTGTTTTCTGCCGCTCCAGAGACCAGGACAAGGAGCAATGGATTCAAGCTGCAGGAAAGGAGATTCCACCTGAACCTCAGGAAGAACTTCCTGACAGTCAGGGCTGTCCGGCAGTGGAATATGCTGCCTCGGAGTGTGGTGGAGTCTCCTTCTTTGGAGGTTTTTAAGCAGAGGCTGGATGGCCATCTGTCGGGAGTGCTTTGAGAGTGTTCCTGCATGGCAGGGGGTTGGACTGGATGGCCCGTGTGGTCTCTTCCAACTCTACATTTCTATGATTCTATGATTCTATGATTCTATCTCATTTGCTGTTCCCTCTGAGAAATGTGCCCACACTTTGGGCTTGAGATAGATAGCCATGTGACCAGTAAGTTGTAAGTTTTCTTGATGAATGTGCTATGTTACTGATCCAAGTACAGTAAGTCAGTCACTAAAATTATGTAAGTCTCAAGTCAAGTCGAGTCAGTGTGTAGTTTTTGCCAAGTCAAGTCCGAGTTGAGTCACTGAAAGTGACTTAGGTCTGACTTGAGTCTGAGGACCTTTCCGCACCTTACTGTCTTCCAGCACTGGGGTGCGGTGATAGTGTGAGCAGCCTCCAGCGAGAGGCTCTCGTGCCCAGAGTCCTTTGGCTCCACACTAGCTGCCTGCTCATGTAAGAGCCCTGCCTCTTCCTTCCGCAGTGCAGCCTGGGACCTTCCCAGGCTGTGCTGGGGCAGCTAGTGCGACTGGCATGGCTCCGGAGGCTCCGCACACCAGGTAAGTGCGCACGGGGCCTGGGAGCAATGCATGATCATGCACCATTTTCGGCTTCTAGCCAAAAATGAAAACGTGCGTGATCGGCGCCTGCCCTATCCTGGAGCGTCGCACGATTGTGAGTGCGTTGTGCGGATCACTCCTCACAATTGGGCGATGCTCCAGGGACCTTTTGCATGGAAAATGCCATGCGAAAAGGGCCTAAGTCAGTCAACTCAAGTGTAATCACCGGAGTATTCCTTCCCTAAGAAAATCCTAGGAAATTCATGGGGCGACCGTAAGTCAACAGGCGAAGGCATACACATTCAATTCTTTCCTTCTCTATCTTTGATTACTGTTACATGTTATTTAGTTTTTTTACCACAAGGTGACACAAGAATCAATGTGCTTCATCTAAAGGTGATCATAGATCACTCAGTACAGTGAGAAACAACTAGTGAGGATCTACCATCAGAGACGAAGATGAGGGACTGCAGTATGCTGACACAGGTTTTATCCCTCCAGTCACTAAATAACATTCACAATTTGGATTCAATAGACTTTATCAAAACCTTGTACACCACTTAAATTTAACCTCTAACTTTGGTAATAAGGGGACTGCCATGTTCTGTGCTAATAAGCCAGCATGGTGTAGTGATTTGAGTTTTGGATCAGGACTCCAGGATACCAGGATTCAAATCCCCCCTTAGCCATGGTAACCCACTGAGTGATGTTAGGCAAGTCACACTGTCTCACACTTAGAGGAAGACAATGGCAAACCTACTCTAAATAAATCGTTCCAAGAAAACCCTGGAACAGGTTCACTTTAAGGTTGCTATGACAGCCAGTGTAGGGTTGTGGTTTGAGCACTGGACTACGACCCTGGAGACCAGAGTTCAATTCCCTGCTCAGCCATGGAAACCCACTGGGTGACACTGGCCATGTCACACATTCTCAGCCCCAGAAAACCCTGTGGTACTTTCGCCTTAGGGTCACCATAAGTTGGAAATGACTTGAAAGCACACAAGAAGAAGAAGAAGAAGAAGAAGAAGAAGAAGAGGAGGAGGAGGAGGAGGAGGAAGAGGAAGAGGAAGAAGAAGGGGAAGAAGAAGGGGAAGAAGAAGACTACAAAGTCAGAAATGACTTGAAAGCTTGCAACATGTTATCTGGTACTTTTGCTAACAAGCTGAAGCAGGAGCTGTCAAAGGTGGTATGGGCAACTGTAGGAGCCAGTTTTTACCACCACATCATTCTAGCTGGCTGTAATAAACTGGAAATGACATCATGTCATTTCTGGTTCCGTTTTCAGCCAAAGATCAATCTTGTGGGAGGGAAGGATGTGGGTATATTAATGTATGTGGATCTAAGTAGGAGGATTAGAATAGCAGACAGAAAGAGAAGCTTATGATGCAGAAAGAAGACACAAATTAAGACACCTACCAGGAAGTGACTCAGCACAATGGTGGCTCACACAAGAGTACAGAGATAAAGGAGGAGGGAGGGAGAGAGAGTTTGTTCTTGTTGGATGCCTAATTTCTAAGTTATGGTGATCGAACAGCAAACCTGTCACCAGGTTTTCTTGGCAGAATTTGTTCAGAAAGGGTTTGCCTTTGCCTTCCTCTGGGGCTGAGAGAGTGTGACCTGCCTGAGTTGATTAAAACATACAGTATTTAAATAAAGCATTTTTTCCTTTCTTATAACTAACACCACTTGAAACACTGGAGGACAAAAACTAGTTGAACTGCCACATTTTAAGACTACTCTGCAGTGTTTTAGGATGAATTTTCATTTTAGTTTCTTCAATTCTTTTACTTGAGAAGCCTGGGATGGGTCTCCTGGGAATGCTGAGATCACAAGGCAATGTTGAGGGTCACATGTAGGGTTGCAATGTCAAATCTAGATAGGTACTTTGCATATAATGCAAATTATACTAATTATGCAAATTACTCTAATTTGCATTCTGATTGTGCATGTTTAACACATTAATTGTTGCATTTTTTCTTCCACTACATTTCACCTTTTATACCATTTTTTACAGTTACAAATGATCAAAGAGAAGCAGTACAGAATAATGTTTGAAGTTGTTGACTTGGAACAGGGACATCCAAGTTCAAATTTCTGGTTGGTCACGGAATTTACCATGTGACCTTCAGCCATCATTTGTTGTTGTTGTTGTGGGCTTTCAAGTCATTCCCAACTTATGATGACCCTAACTTATCACAGGGTTTTCTGGGCAAGATTTTGTTTAGAGGAGGTTTACCTTTGCCTTCTTCTGAGGCTGAAAGAGTATGATTTGTCCAGGGTCACCCATGGTTTCCGTGGCCTAGCGGGAGTTCAAACTCTGGTCTTCAGAGTCAAAGTCCAGCCACGACATTGGGTCTTGGACCATTAGTACCTCTCAGCACAAAGCCCTTCTTTTCTTCTTGTACTCTGCCATTCATACTGCTTGCCCACTCTTTGCGCTCTTCTCCCTCCCTTATTCTGCCTCACTTCATCCTCTGAATGGATTCCTCTCTTGCTTCTTGTCAGACTCCTCACTCTCCTTTGTCTCTCCCTCATCTCACCTGATACCCTCACAACGAATTCTGCCCTTGACTCACGCACCCTGTCACTGAATTTCCCAGCCACATTCCCTGCTTTCCTCTTTCTCCTTTACTCCTAGTCCCTCTCTTGCCTCATCTCATGGCCAAACAGTATGCCCTCTCTTGCTTCTTCGACTCCATTGTCCCCACTCCTCATTCTTGCTTCCCTCCTACACCCTCTCTTGCCACACTCCATGCCCTCAGAGTGTGCCACTCCCTTGCTTCTTGGAATCGACCACTTTCCACCACTCACTCCTTCATCCTTCTTGCCCGAAAGACAGGAGCAGACTTGCTTCTTGCAGAATCATGGGACAGAAGAATGCCCGCACAGTTTGTCTTATATCTTGCCTCCCACAATGGCTAGAGATTTACTACTTTTCAGATAAAATGCCTATAATGTGGGGCAAAAGACGGTCTAAACAAGCAGCAGACGGCACGCCCAGAACCTGGATAAAACCTGGCCACACCAGGAGTATGGCAACCTTAGTCACAGGGAACCCACACTTCCCATACCCCTAAATCTAAGGCAATGGGCAGATAGCTCAGTGCCCACCAGGATTGTACCTGAACCACTAATTTCATATCCCTCAAGGTAGATAATCTAAATAACATGGCACCTTGGAGATGTGAAGCCACCACATGTGTACTGGATCTACACCCTTCCTGCTCTTAGAAGCAACAAGAGGAGGACTAAACAAGTGCATACAGGGAGCAGTGCTAGAAACAGCAAGGCAGGTTTTCATCTTGGCTGAAAGAGGCTGTGCTGAGATCATTACTGGGGGGGAAAAAACCCTCCCTGAACTACATCATACTGGATAATTACCAACCAACTTCCAATATTCTTTTCTTGGGCTAGATTCTAGAGTGTGTGGAAGCCTCTCAGTTCCAGGGGTTACTGGATGAGACAGTTTATCTTGACCTATCTGAATCAGGATTCAGGCCTGGTCATGGGGTGGAGATAGCTTTGGTTGCCTTGGTAGATGAGCTATGCTGGGAACTGTATGGAGGAGGATGTCTCTGTTGGTTCTGCTGGACCTCTTAGCAGCTTTTGATAACTTCTTTGGGATAGGACGGAGGCATGGCTGTACATTGTTTCCTGTTCTTCTTAGAGGGATGAACTCAGAAGATAGTGCTGAGGGATGCCTGTTTAGCACCCTGGCCATTGGCTTGTGAGGTCTTGCCAGGCTTGGTTTTGTTCCCCTAGTTATTTAATAAGTACATGAAACCACTGGGAGAATTTATTCTGAGTTTTAGGGTTCAGTGTCACTAGTATGCTCATGACACTCAACTCTATCCCTTCTTCCACCAACTCCAAGGAAGCAGTTTCAGTACTAAACCAGTGTCTGCTGTCAGTAATGGCCTGGATATGGATGAACAAGTTAAAACTTGATCCAGACAAGAGAGAGGTGCTCTTGGTTAGTTGTACATCAGATCAAGAAACAGGGAGTCAGCCTGTGCTGGGTGGTGTTATACTCCTCTTGAAATCTCAGTTTGGCAGCGTGGGTGTACTCATGGACTCAGATCTGAGATAGCAAGTCCAGGTTTTGGTGGTGACCAAGAGTATATTTGTATAGCTAAAATTAGTGCATCAGTTCTGCTTGTTCCTTGAGAGGTCAGATATGTATATCATAAAAACACCTTAATTACATCCCAGTTGGATTACCGTACCACACTCTGCCTAGGGATGCCTTTAGAAATTGTTCATAAACTTGAATGGGCCCAAAATGCTGTGGCCAAGCTGCTGACTGGAGCTGGTTAAAAGTAATATATAACTTCCTTGAAACAGCTTCACTGACTACTGGTCCATCTGAGGCAGAATTCAGAATACTAGTTACGACCTTTAAACTCTAGTAGGCTTGTGTCCAGACTATTCATAAGACCACATATCCCTATATGTGTCTGCCCAAATTTTAAGATCTTCAGAAGAGGGCTTTCTCTCAATCCCACCATCATCTCAGGTACATTTCTGGACCTTGCAGACAATTTCATGGTTTTCTCCCAAAAGGATAGAAGTACTCAACCTGGGTGGTAGGGAGCAGGTGGGGAAGGGGGGCAAAATGTAGCACAGAATAGGTAGAAAAGTAGTACAGGAATACCTGGCTACACTAGATGAATTCAAGTCTCCAGCGCCAGATGATTTACATCCAAAGATATTAACAGAACTGGCAGAAGTCATTTCAGAACCACTCGCAATGATCCTTAAGACCTCTTGGAGAACAGGAGAAGTCCCAGCAGACTGGAGGAAGGCAAATGTTGTCCCCATCTTCAAAAAGATTAAAAAAAGAAGACCCAAATTATTAACGCCCGGTCAACCTGACATCAATACCAGGAAAGATCCTAGAGCAGATCATCAAACAGTCAGTTTGTAATTACTTAGAAAGCAATGCCATAATCACTAAAAGTCAACATGGATTTCTCAAAAATAAGTCATGCCAGACTAATCTTATCTCTTTTTATGATAGAGTTACAAGCTTGATAGATGAAGGGAATGCTGTGGACATAGCATATCTTGGTTTCAGTAAGGCCTTTGACAAAGTTCCCCATGACATTCTTGCAAAGAAGCTAGTAAAATGAGGGCTGGACAGGGCTACTCTTAGATAGATTTGTAATTGGTTGACCAACCAAACCTAAAGGGTACTCACCAATGGCTGCTTTTCATCCTGGAGAGAAGTGACTAGTGGGGTGCCACAGGGTTCTGTCCTGGGCCCAGTGCTATTCAACATCTTCATCAATGACTTGGATGAAGGAATAGAGGGCATGCTCATCAAATTTGCAGATGACACCAAATTGGGAGGGGTTGCTAATACGCCCAAGGACAGGATCAAAATTCAAAATGACCTTGACAGATTGGAGAGCTGGGCAAAACAAAATGAATTTCAACAGAGAGAAATGTAAGATCCTACACTTAGGCAGAAAAAATGGAATGCACAAATATACGATGGAGGACACTTGGCTGGATAACAGTGTGTGTGAAAGGGATCTAGGAGTCTTGGTGGATGACAAGCTGAACATGAATCAGCAGTGTGATGTGGCAGCCAAGAAAGCCCACACAATTCGTGGTTGCATCAATAGGGGTATTGTGCCTAGACCAAGGGAGGTAATGGTACCACTCTTTTCTGCTTTGGTTAGACCTCATTTGGAATACTGTGTCTAGTTCTGGGCACCTCAATTCAAGAACGATATCGACAAGCTGAAGTGCGTCTAGAGGAGGGTGACCAAAATAGCGAAGGGTCTGGAAGCCATGCCCTATGAGGAATGGCTAAGGGAGCTGGGTATGTTTAGTCTGCAGAAGAGAAGATTAAGAGAGGACATGATAGCCATGTTTAAATATTTGAAGGGATGTCATGTTGAGGAGGGAGCGAGCTTATTCTCTGCTGCTCCAGAGACTAGGACAAGGAGGAATGGATTTAACTGCAGGAAAAGCGATTCCACTTGAATCTCAGGAAGAACTTTCACATGGAATCAATTCACAGGCAAAGAGGAGACAAGTATTTCATCATTTGGAAAGACTTAGACCACAAATCACAGTATTACAAGAAACTCATATCAAGTTGCACCAAGAAAAATATTTGTACAATTCGAAATTAGGAAAATGTTTTACATCCTCGTACTTAAAGAAGAAAAGGGGAATAGCAAGATATGTTGATAAAGCAATAGAAGCTAAAGAAAATTTTAAAGACAAGGAAAGAAGATTGTTAGGTTTGGAAATCTTTAAAAATGCGAAGAAAACAATAATAGTTGGAGTTTATGCACCAAACAAAAATGAAGCAGAATTCTATAAGGGATTAAGGGAAAGACCTTCTAATTATGAATATGAGGATTGGATTCTTTTGGGAGACTGGAATGGAGTCCAAGATGTAAAATTAGATAAATCAATTTCTAAAATAAAAGGACAATTAATGAAAGGGAAATTGCCAATAAGTTTTTTAGATACGTGTGAAGAATTGACAGTAATGGATGTATGGAGACATATTCATTTTGATGTTAAAGACTTCACTTTCTTCTCAGAAGTTCATCAAACATGGTCCTGAATTGACATGATTTTAATATCTCAACATGTATTAACAGAAGTCCAAAAGGTAGAAATATTACTGAAAGTAATCTCAGATCATCACCCGGTACTGCTACAAATGAATGATAAAGTTAAAGAATTTCACTGGAGATTGAATGATGGACTGTTAAATGACGAAGAAATTGTCAAAAAGGTGAAAGAAGCTTTAAATTTCTATTTTAAAGAAAATATAAATCAAGAAATAAAGATGAAAACTGTCTGGGATGCTTCTAAGGCAGTAAAGAGAAGTTTCTTTATTCAACAACAACAGATTCAAAACAAAAAAAAAAGAAGAAAACTACCAGGTTTTGTTGTTTAGACTGCAAGAAAAAGAAAAAGAACTTAAGAAAAATCCTTCATGAAATGTATTACAGCAGGAGGTTAAGAACATACATAAAGAAATGGCTATACCTGCAACAGAAGAGACTGAGAAAAAACTGAAATATATGAAACTAACCCAATTTGAACAAACAAATAAGATTGGGAAATGGCTAGCCTATAGACTTACAAAAAGGAAAGAAAGAAAAATGGTCCTTGAACTGAAGGATGGTAAGAAATTGATTACCCAACCTGACAAGATTAAACAGACTTTTGAGAAGTATTTTAGTAAGTTATTTCAAGAGCAAAAATCTCCTCTGAAAGGGAAGAAAGACATAAATGTTTATGTGAAGACAATAAATACCTGGAAGATATCCAAAGAAGCACAAAATCAGTTGAATAAATCAATAACAATTAATGAATTGGAAGAGGTAATAAAAGCCTTAAAATCTGATAAAGCACCAGGGCTGGATGACTTTACAGCGCTTTATTACAAGAAATTCTTAAAAGAATTGATAATACCATTGCAGGCAATGATAGAAGAAATCAAGTTGATGGGAAAGCTGGAATCTTGGGGAGAATCAAATATAGTATTGATGCCAAAAGAGGGAAAAGATAAGAGAGGAGTTAAAAATTATCAACCAATCTCCCTGTTGAATATTGACTACAAAATTTTTGTGTCAGTTTTGGCAAAACAGCTATGGAGAGTATTACAAGATAAGATAAAAGATGACCAGATGGGCATCAATAACATCAAGTATTGTTCTCACATTATTCCTCAGATACCTCCCAGGTAAAATGTGAGAACAATACTTGATGTTATTGATTATTATGATAAAAACCCTGGAAAGAAAGCTGCATTGATTTCACTGGATGTGGAAAAGGCTTTTGATAATGTCTCATGGTTATTTATACAGCGGATATTGAATGAATATAACTTAGGGGAGGATTTTTGTAAATAGACTGATAAGATTTATCAGAACCAATCTACAAAATTGTTAATAAATGGGGATACATCAGCAAGTTTCCCCATAACAAAAGGAGTGAGACAAGGATGTCCACTGTCTCCACTAATTTTTATTGTGGTTTTGGAAATCTTGTTAAATAAGATAAATGAAGACTCAGAGATACAAGGTCTGAGACTTAAGAAAAGATAATTGAAATTAAGAGCCTTCACTGATAATGTGGTCATCTTTCTAGAAGATCCAAAAGATTCAATCTCGAAATTGTTGGAAATCTTACAGGGATTTGGTCAGGTGGCAGGATACAGAATCAATAAAGAAAAGACAGTAATAATGACAATGAACATGATGAAAAAGCAGCAAATGGAATTGGAAAAAATATCAGAATGTCAATTAGCCAACAAAATTAAATACTTGGGAATAATTATTACAAAGAAAAATCAAGAATTATTTGGAAATAATTATCAAAGAATATGGAAGGATATTAGAAGGGACATGCAAAAATGGACTAAATTAAACTTATCGCTTTTAGGAAGAATTAGTGCTTTTAAAATGTTCCTACTACCTAAATTTATGTTTCTTTTCCAAAATCTACCAATAATTGGAAATCGGAGAGTGTTTAAAGAATGCGAAAACGAGCTTCAAAAATTTATTTGGTTGGGCAAAAAACCAAGATCAAGATTTAAAGTATTACAGGATGCGAAAGACCAAGGCAGGTTGGAAGTGCCATCCTTGAAGATGTATTATTATGCAAGCTGTTTAGATTGGATTAAAGATTGGATTATATTAGAGAAATCTACTTTAAAAGATCTGGAAGAAACTGATACCAGATTTGGATGGCATGGTTACTTATGCTATAATAAAATAGCGGTGAACAAAGATTTTAATAATCATTGCATCTGGAAGACTTTATTAAAGATTAAACATAAAACAGAAATATTATATGAAACTCCCAGTTTGGACATCCCCTCAAGAAGCTTGTAAGATTGCACCAATGAAGCAAAGAAAGCTTTTGACTTATCAAGATATAATAAAATGGGAAAGAGACAATCCAAAAATGAAGTTGATAGAAGAGTTAAAAGCTGAAAGTCATGAGCTAAACTGGTTCCCTTGGTGCCAGTTGAAAGAAAGGTACAAAATGGACCAAAAATTATATGGTTTTGAAAGACAAGAAAATGAACTAGATCAACTGTTGAAAGAACATCAAAAGAAGAGAATCTCAAAGTTTTACAAATTTTTATTAAAAAGGGACTTTGAATTTGAGTCAATAAAAGAGTCAATGATTAAGTGGGCACAAAATATAGGTCATCCAATCGAGTTAGAGGCTTGGAAAAAAGTATGGAAAACAGACATAAAATTCACTCCAACTTTAAATATAAGAGAACACTATTATAAAATGTTACATAGGTGGTATATGACTCCAGAAAGACTTCAAAAAATAACCAAAAACGGAGATGCGAAGCGCTGGAAATACAGGGAAAAGGTGGGGACTTTTTTTCATATGTGGTGGACTTGCTCTAAGGCTAAGAAATTTTGGTAGGGAATTCATGATGAAATTCAAAAAATTTCCAAAGTTAATTTTGAAATGGTACCAGAATTTTATTTATTGAATATATTAGGCCACAACCGGGAGATTAGAAAACAGCAGAAGATATTATTGTATTTGATCACAGCAGCACAGCTGACATATGCACAACATTGGAAAGATAAAACAGATATTCAATTAGATGAATGGAAATTAAAAATGTTAGATATGGTAGAGACTGAAAAATTAGCTAACTCCCTTAAGAACAAAATGGTTCAAAATTTTGAAAGAGAATAGAAAAGGGTAATGCTTTGGCTAAATCTGTAAATGTCTGTGGATTGAGTATATTGGTACTTGATAAGATATGTATAAAGGGAGGATATATTCGACTGGAAACATTTGATATACAGAAGTGGGGGGGAACAGAAGAATTATAATAATGATATACATATTTGTGTCAATATATGCTTTTATGCACTTTGAAAATAATAAAAATTATAAAAAAAGAGGTTAAAACCATGCAAATAGATATTTTGGAGTAAATCAGACTCCAAGGGCGGGGGGGGGGGAGAACTTCCTGATGGTCAGAGCTGTCCGGCAGTGGAATATGCTGCCTTGGAGTGTGGTGGAGTCTCCTTCTTTGGAGGTTTCTAAGCAGAGATTGGATGGCCATCTGTTGGAAGTGTTCTGATGTGTGTTCCTGCATAGCAGGGATTGGACTGGATGGCCCCTGTGGTCTCTTCCAACTCTATGATTCTATGATTCTATGATTTGGCAAGGATATGAGAGAGAGCTTCATCAGTGGCTGTCCCCAGGCTGTGGAACTCCCTCCTAGGAGAGGTTCAGAAAAAGCCTCTCTGTGCAATTTCTGCCACTGGCAGGTCTAAATAAAATCATATAGCAGGATGTTGTTTTCTGTGTGCCGTGCTATCTTTTAATTATGTTTTTAAACACACTTTAAATTGTTTTAACTATATTCGTTTTAAACAGAATTATTTGTTTAACTGCTATTTAACTTTTGTATTCTAAAATTTTAGCTGAACTTTGTTTAAATTGTTGTAAGCTGCATTGGGATCCATGGTGAAAGAAAGCCAGATATAAAATAAATAAATAAATGACACCTAAAGCTGATTCTTTTAATAGCCAGTCCACAATCTCCATCTTGCAACCTGAGTACAGTTCGAGGCACAGAACCCTCGAAAAAGTGGAAAAACTGCGAATAACTTTCCCCCACGCTCCCATTCCCATTCCCTTCTGGGGCTCTCTCCCCATTCCCTGCCTTTTGCCTCGGTGCGTGTGCTTCCAGCACAAGGCAGAAGAATGGGAGGAGGAGAATGACGGGGAGGCAGATGGGCGCCTCATGAATCATCAAGTTCACAGAGGTCAAACCCGCAAATGTGGAAAGAAGACTGTATAGCTTCAGATCAAAAAGCTGCATCTGGCCTGCATTTTGGATGTTTATGCTCCCCATCCATTTCCCCAGCACTCACCCTGAAGAAAAGTTCTGGAGAGCCTGAAGGCTTGCACCAGTTCTGTGACAATTTAGAGGTCTTAATAAAGATATTTCCCAACTCTGATTCTTACCTTTACTGATTAGATCTTCTCCTTCATCCCTGCATAGGCACAGACACACACATGTGTGCACACACACATGCACATTCTTTTCCCTCCTTTGCAAAGACTGTGGAATGCACGGCAATTTTGCATCCTTCATGCTTCCTGTTTTTCTGCATCAATTACAATGTCTTTACTTCTCGCCCGGTGGGGAGATGCATAACCCCTACAGCCTCTTCAGGTTTTATGAGTGCATAATGATTGGTATTGCTCTGAAAAGGATACACACACACACACACACACACACACACGCAAGAAGGCAGTTGTTTCTGAAATTACTAGCATAACCTCCACCTGACAGTTCAACAGCCATACAGAATCACTGAGTTCAACATTATCTTGGAAGTCATTTTAGTCAAACACCTTGCTCAGTAGGTGATTCAAATACAGTACTGCGTTACTGACAGATAGCTACATAGCCTTTGCTTAAATAGCTCCTGTGAAAGACAGTCTACCACCACCTCCCAGAGCAGTCTGTTCTACCATCAAAGAAACAAAACCAATAAAAAGATTCTTCTAACATTTGGATGAAATCTGGTTTCCCAGCTATTCTGCTCTAATTGCTCCTAGTCCTGCCCTCTGTAGCAATGGAGAATAAATCTATAGTCCTCCCTCCACATTTGTGGGTTTGACCGTCACAAATTTGATTATTCATGAATGCACACGCTTTCCCCCAACTCTCCTCCTCCCATTCCCTTGTGGTTTGTCAGGAGTGGGGAAGACAGGCAAGTGGGCCCGGGGAAAAAAGGCAAGGAAATGGAGGGGAGGAGACATGCTTGCGCACTCTCCCCTCTGGAGTTTCCCACTCCCATTCTCATGTATTTGGCTCCAGCAGGAGAATGTGTGCTGAGTCAAAATGCAAGGGAATGGAGGAGAAGACCTGCACATGGCTTTCTTTTCTCCTCTGGAGCTCCCTCTCCCATTCCCACACGTCTTACCCTGGCCCAGAGAACTTGCACCGAGGCAATATGCAAGGGAATTGGGGGACAAGGGCTTGTGCAAGCCTTGCTTTTCCCCTCTGGAGATCCCCCCTCCCATTTGAATGCATTTTATCCCAGCACGGAGAACACACGTTGAGGCAAAACACAAGACAATGGGGGGGGGGGGCTGGAAGGGAATGGGAGGGGGGCATGGGGGGTTATTTGTGGTTTTTCCACTTTCATGAGGATTCTGTGCCCCAAACCCTCATGAAAGTGAAGGGGCCACTGGACTTCATCTTTTCTGCAAAAGCCCATCAGATATTCGAAGACCACTATTAAGCCTCCTTTTAATCCTTTCTTCTACATGCCAAACATACTTAGCTTTTAAACTTTTCTCAATAGCACCTAGTTGCTATAGCCCACACCATCCTGCTCACTCTCCAGTCTGTTTGTTAATGTCTGATCAGCACAGAACTGCACAATTACAGCACTTTGCTACAGTGTTGAATTCCATGGCTCCATCCTATGATATCTTAGGATCTGTAGTTTCATGAGATATTTAGAACACTCTTCCAGAGTGCTCTAGTGCTACACCAAACTAAAAATCTCAGGATCCCTTAGGATGCAGCCATAGTAACTAAAGAGCTATAAGTGTGTGGTGTGACAGAGACCTGTGTTTCTGATAATGCCGGCCAAGACTGCATTAACTTTTTTAGCAGCTGTTAGCGTACCACTGGCTCATGTTCAGTTTGCGATTCACAGACAATGAGATCTTTTTCATATACCATGCTGCCAAGCAAGATCTTTCTGTCATTTTCTTCTTCTTTTTTCTTTTTTAAAAATCCATTTAGGGCTTTATCAAGACAAAATTTATTTTTAGGTTGTAAGGTTTTCTTTCCTTAATGCAGGCATCATGTCACTGTGCAACTGATTCATATGATCTGTGCCCAGAGCTTGGAAGTAAGGTGCCCTGTAATGGGTTCCCTTCTGGGATAATCAGGATGCACTGTTGCTCCATTTCAAAAATAACATAATGGTGTTGGAACCAAATTAATTTAGTTTTGATATCAGTCATGTTTCCTAGTTATTTTTAAGTTACTTTAAAGGTCATCTTAATAACTTTGAGGTATTTTTGACAAGAATTTTTCAAGTGTTATGCCGTAGGTTTGTCAATCTTGAGGGTTTTTTAAAGAAACAAATGCAAGGCAATTTAAAAAAAATACGTAATTCAAGGAGATACTTTTTAGGCATTAGAAGTAGAAATGGCAACAAAGGACCTTTCAAACACTCAGACAAGTAATGGAAAAGAATTACTTTTTTAAAGTATCATTCCAGGTTCTGTCTGTGCCACAGCTCAGATCAGTGCCAACTTGTATGGTCATGCAACATTGGAACTACATGAACCGGCGTCATTCTTGACACCAACATGTGCTCGCATCAGCATGTGATCTGGATAGGTTTTCTACACCTACCTCTGCCGTTAGAGCTACAAGGCATATTGCAATCCTGCAGTTGGCTGCCTTCTCATAGCCTGAAGGGGACACAAGCACAAAAATATAACAAAGCGTAATTTTATAAAACTTCCTGCAGTGTAGGTCAACATAATCCACACTTCAAGCTAGTACAAAAAAAAAAAAAGGATGACAGCTCTTAGTTCTCCTTGATGTATTAAAAGCGAGCATACAAACTTCATTGTTACTGCTGACTCAGTGCAGACCTGAGTGAGGAGAAAGTTCAGGGTAGTAATGAGTCTGTAGTACTTCCACCAGACTTCATGTATGTGGGTCAATGTTGCCTATTCAAGTGGGTGAAGTACCATGCTCAAGGAAACTGTGTCTAGCAAAAGGAATGTAAAAAGTCTCACAGAGTAATGTCAGCGCCATCACCCTCACTCTGCAGTTATCACAGGGCTTCTGAGAGATCCTAAGCAATCAGTGTCCTCACTGCTACTGGATAAACCTTAGGAATGCAGACTACTTAAATAAAGGAGTATCAGGGAGATTTCTAACATCAGGTATATGAAAATGTGAAAATGCCCACACCAAATTTAAGGAGCAGAAAAGCCCCACTTACATAAAAGAAGTCATCAGACCAGGAAGTGCTTATATCCGCTACTGAAACACCTCAAACTACCACATCCTTTCGTGGAAAGCGCAATCTGTATTACTACTATTGGAAGTGGAGAAATAGCTGACCATGCTTCCCTAAGTGATGACATGCCTGTAGGGGACAATCTTAGAATCAGAGTTGGAAGGACCTCAAAGGCCATCTAGTCCAACACTGTGTCATGCAGGAAAAAGAGGCAGAGATAACTGAAGTAGAGGGATGTAGCTGTTGGAAGAAACACCACCTTTTCCACTTGTTCTTGCTGTTCTTTTGTCCACTAGGGATAAAATGGCTTAACCAGAGACAGCTTAAGATAATTTGTCTTCCTTTCCCGCTTGCTTTTCCTTCCTCTGTGAGCCATTTATCCCAAAAGTGTTATGTGCAGATAATATTGTCTGGTTCAATCAGGGCTAACTAAATGACTGCCCTCTGTTGTAAAAGAAAAGGAACCGGCCCAGACTGAACCCCTCTGCTTTTTTCCCACCTGCTCTTTCGTGAGGGAGGACAGACTGCAACATGTCTCCCTCACTTATCTCTTTTAGATTAGTTTAGAAAGGATCAGGTTATTGCTATCCAAGAATGTATTTCCTTAATAAACATTCCTCCTCTTGAGGATTCTAAACTTATTTTATTGCCTGAAATTTGGTTCCTTCAAACTCATGGGCACCTCTGCTGTGAATAGAGTAAAGGTTCTAACAGACCTTTCATTCCAATGATAATCTCTCAGAAACTATCCTCTCTAACAGTAGTTAGGGTTTCCTCATGTGTTCCCTATTTGTATCACCTCCTCTCTTGATTCCTCCCCTATAGACTGCCACTCTTTGGTTTGATGTCACTTCCTCCCCTACACCTTTTTCTGTCTCTGTCTTTATGACAATATATCCAAGCAACACATTTATGACACTTTGATACCACTTCAACAGTCATGGCTCCACTCTACAGAACCCTGGCCTTTGTAGTTTTTGATGCATAAAACTACAAATCCCAGAAATCTGTAGCATAGAGCCATGGCATTTAAAGTGATATTAAAGTGTGCCTGTTGTTACTGCAGTTTCTAGCCCGAGCTTGTGGTATATTAGATATCATTTGATGTCAATAATTTGGCCTTCTTTGCCCATTGCTCTCCACGTGCTTGTGAGTTCCCCGGACAAGCACACACACAGGCACGACCGATAATAGCCGAAACATTCCAAACAAATCCAGGCAGGCCAGAAATAGCCAGACTGCCACTTTAGGAGACCTCAAGGTAAGTACCTTTTAAGATCATATTATGTATGCACGCTGTTTACAAAAGATCCCCTGCCTTGAGCAGGCAGCTTGATGAGTGGACTATACAACTCTCAAGCACTCCGCGTTTGCATACTGTCTACTCCATTGACAATGCTGTCATAAATCAATCATCTAAGGTACTGCCCTTTCGGAGGCTTTGTCTCCAGCCCGAAACTCATTGTTATCCCCAAGAATGGACTAGCCTGCGGCCACATTTTCCCCTATAAGAACCCCTGACTTTGAGCATCTCGTTGGATCGTGCTTGGCTTCCATCCCGCCTTGCTGTCGCTTTGTCCAGTGAGCCTTCCCCTCAGCTCCTTGTGCTGAGAATCCTTACTTCCACGGACTTCGTCTTCAGACTACCCGGGCTTCAGGACAGGTGTAGTATTTCCCATACAAAACCTCCTCTTAAAATCCCTCTATCCAACTCCTACCTTTATTTCAATAGTTCTTCATGTGAATGTGTTGCATGCACGTGTTTGACTGTACATCAATAAAACAATTATTATCATTTACTTCTGTTTGCTCATTGACCGGCCTCACCCCGTAGACATTGGGTTCAAGATCTTGCTACCTTGCCCTGACTCTTGTCATGGTCAAGGCGACGGCGAAGCAGACGTGGAGGCAGAAGCTGGATTTAACAGATTTACTAGTAATAACTCAAAGAGGTTACTTCACCAAATGTCAGCGTAAACAAACAGCAAGTCCCCGGAACGGCAAACTCAAAGCAGCTAGGTCCGACTGGAACCAAGAGCCCACAATATGGGGCGCGGATTCACGGATGGTAGACAGTTGTTACCCCGTGCCCACCTCCCACAGCGTCCAACCTAAATAATCAATTGTAGCCCAGCTGAGGCCGGTCACATGTCCGTTGGCCCAGCTCACAGCTGGAGCCCCGCAAGCCGTCAGGGCTGAGTCATCAATCTCTTTTCCCGTAGTTGCTGAGACCTCCGGACCGCCCCCTTCTCCAGTGCCCTCTGGAGGAACGTGGGGGGAGGGTCCACTGCAAACTCCGGATTGGAGTCAGGAACACTGGCCTCTGCCCCTGGAGCGCAAACGTCTGCGGCAGGTGCTGGCCTGGGCTCTGAGCCAGGGACTGCTGTGGAGTCACAGGTAGACTCCTCCCTAGGCTCTGAAGGGGATCCCCTTCCCAAGGGCCCCTCCAAGGGATCCTCCCCAGGCTCGGACTCCCAGTCCGAATCGGGAGCGAGATCAGCCTGGCTCATGACACCTCTCGCATTGCTAACTAGTGCTCTAAGCTAATTCCCATTCCCCATTATTTTGAGTACACTGAGGTGTCCCTCCCAGGACCCCCAGAAATCAGGGTAACAGAGTGGTGGAGTAATGCGGGCAACCTCTGTACGCCTAATTTGAGTGGGAGTCGCGAACCTACTCAAGTCAGGTTGGTACAGACTTAGGCAACGGCCGTAGTCATCTTGAGGTGATTCTAGGAACAAGCGTGCGTGAACTCTGTGTGTTTGAACTCCAGGAGCTATTCTATCTGGGTGGGAAACCTGCACCCCTTTCTCTCTTGGTTTGTGTGTGGCAGCCGCCCCGGCTTGGTCACTAGCTTTCAGGCAGTGAATCACAGTCTGATAGCAAGGGTTATGCACAAACTGTCCTGGGAATCACATCCCTAACTTGGGTACTATCGTGGGCTGGGAGACACGTTAGGATCAGTCTACACTCTCTCTCCATTCATGGCAAGGCAGTAAAAGCACTTAGGGAAGAATTTTCCCCCCAGAGTAACACGGGTACATCCCGTCCTTAGTGTAAAACTTGGGTGCGTCCCATCTGTAGTATAGAAAGCACGGGTGTGTCCCGGCTGAATTGGAACTCGGGTGCGTCTCAATTGCTAGCAAAGCAGGTGCGGGTGGTGAGTCCCGACCTAGAATAGGGTTTCTGAAGGTTTTGCCTGAAGTGGAGGAAGGGCCCCCTCACCCAAAAAAGTGTTAGGGACGGTTCAGTTTTGGCTCCTCGCCCCTTTTTCCCCACTGCTTGGCCAGGTGGCGCTGTAAGTTCCACTGGGTTCATTTTCCCCCTTCATTGGCAGGCAGAGTACTCGTGAAGGTTTCCCCGGAGTCTAGGCGACTCTCCCCATCCCTGAACCGTTTCCTCGTCCTTTTGTCCCTAAGCCGTCGAGGTGGAAGGCTGGGCTTAGACCGACAAAAATGACTTTTCTCTGGGCAGGCTGGAGTTAGGTTCCCAAACCTCTTCCCTAAGTGAGTTCCATAGAGTTCGTTTCCCTAGAATCCCCCAGGGGTCCTGGTGATCCTACCCGTCCCTCCAGGTCCTGGTCCCGTGTGTAAGGTTAGAATGGCTGAAAGCAGCAAGATGGAAGTGAAAGACCTCACAGGAGGTCTTACACAGGATACAAAGCCCATGTGCATTTCCTGACTTACCACATGTGCCAATTTGTGGATTGCAACTGTGGGCAAAGCAAAGACTGGCAACATATTGCAGATACTAAAGTTGTTTCTCTTTCCTAGAAAAAAAGAGTTGGCTGGCAGTGGGCAGGGCTTGGGAGTGAGTGAAGGCATAACCTAGGTCCTCACCTGACCCATGTAAATTGCTTCCACCATCCTATCGATAGTTAATTGGCTTTGATCATCATCATCCCTGTACACCCTCCCTCATTGTTTGAGTTTTTGTGTAAATTATTCTGTCACAATTTCAGGTCATTTTGGCATGAGAGTTGGATCCATTTGGTGTGGGGGATATGGGGCTCATTAGACCTATTATGGGAAATCTCCTTGGAGATGCGGTAACCAAGTCATGCCCAGCACGGGGACCACATAGTTCTACATCTGTCATTCCAGCACTACTCAGCTGGTAAGTTAGGTGGATGGATTTCCACTGCCCAGCAGATGTATCTACCAATGAATGGGTTGCCTTCAGCTGGCAGGCAGGTTAACTGATGCCTGAATCAATACCTATAACGTTGGCTAAGTCTATTCAGCTGTAACCAATAAAGTTGTGACCATTTCCTTCCCAACAAAATGTAGTCTGTATTCATTCTTGCTAAAAGTGAAGCCCCATACTTGCTGCTAGGCCCATAATCTCAGTCCTGCAGCATTTCTACACCCCGCCATGCACACAGTTAATAGAAAGAAAATAGCCAGTCCAACTAAGCCTGAGAATCTTAGCCTCAATCCAGAGTTCCTCATACTGCACCTGAGGTGCATCCATTAATGGGGCCATCAATAGTCTGGTTTATGTGGCAAGTCTAAAAAGTCAATGAGGTCTGTTCCTCAACATTCATGCATGATGGGTAAGGAAGGAAACTGCTGAGGGCAAGGCAGAAACAAAAGGAGGGGAGAGGAGATATGGCTTGGCATTCTCTACTTGTTGCCCTCTTTCTTAAGGCTGGGAGAAAGAGGCTGGGACAATGTTGGTTCTTCAGTCCTATCCCCCACTCCAGCTCTAGAAGATGTGACCACACACATAACTCCCACCTGGCCCCTTCACCTCTTATGTCCATTACTGTCATTCATTCCACCAGTGAGCTGGAAAGCAGCCACCATCTGTAGTGATTCTTGGAATGTATACTGAATTAATGAATGGATAGTGCTGGGTGGCATGACACTCAACCCCAGAATTATCTCTACATAGTCATTTATACCCCATGCCCCATTTTCACTTCTCTAGCTGCCATCCTGCTGAATGAAGAGGTAACCTCTATTCACAAAACCTCACCACCTTTAACGATGTCCCTTGAATTTTGGTGCCCTGTTGGCTACATGCTGTCCATAAGAAAGATCAGATTTAGTCTGAATGTAGACTCTGATCCATTGCCCAGCATCTCCAACCCTACTAAGAAAACACTTGAACCCTGAAATACGTCCTCCAAATTTGCAGTTAGCTGCTGTCAGACACAGCAGGATCCCTCAACAGCCAGTGAACTGCCTACAAAACTGACAGTACACCTCTGACATTATCAATTGAGATAAAAATGCTGCAGATTTTCTGAGAAAAAAAATGACAGAGGATAAAAAATTAAAAAGGAAATGGAAGAATTTTCAGGTGAATCTTCCAACGTATCATTTTTAGAAATAATAAAAGGTTCAAAGTGAAGCTGCCTGAGCAGCAACGAAACATATTCATAAGCAGTGAGACAGTCAATTGAAATGCACTAGGAAAGCAGACTCAGAGGTGAAAGCTATACAGCAGATCTCCATCATTTATCCCACAAACAGAAATCTAAATAACTAATTCCTCCATTGCACCTGTCAATTCTAGGTCTGTAATTTTATCCTCATTCCTCACATGAAAGGTATATAAGCACCTATCCCCTTCATACTGAAGTCTACAAAACAATAAACAATTCTGCACCAAATGAATACTATTCAGCCTTTGGCAGGTTTTGTTTTAGTTGACCAATTAAAATCCTCATCTGAAGATTTTGCTGAAAGAAACAAGATTGCTTATACTAAGCTCTCAGTTTCTGTTCATTTTTGGAGTGTCCTCCTACGTAACCAAATGCCAGACCAATGCAAACTATCTCGACATAAGCTATTCAATGCACACAATATCACCAGTTGACAAGCAGTTATTCAGAATTTGACAGTATTGAGAGATAATATTCAACTCTCCTTTACTCTCTGATTGCACCATCAGCATTGCATTGCCCTGAAATTGCTTTTATTCCTGAGAAAAGAAGTGTTTCACAGAATCCACTTTTGCTACCTTCCCAGGATCAATAATCCATCAATAATCCTAGAGCCATCTCACTGAGCATTTGCCTGTTCATCTCGTTTAGAAAGTCCCTCTCTTCCCTATTACCATCTTTCCTTCTCAGCATGCCCCACATCTCCATCTTTTACTGTTTTCTCTTTTTTAAACATTTCCAGAGTAGGTCACTATTCCCTCTTGCCCTCTCATTTATTCTTCTTGTGCGAATCTGCATCCATATTTCCCCTTCTTTCTCCCTTGTTCAGTTTATTCCATCTTTTTTGTTTAAATTTATGAGCTATTCATTTCACACACAGCCTCCATAAAGAAAATATATTTAGGCAGAAAGAAATGCACAGTCCCTCTATTTCTCCCCTACAAATGGAATTTATTTTGTCCACTCTCATTTTTAAAAGCATCTAGGCTTCAAATGAGGCATATAGGCACTGACAGAATTAACATTACTACAGATGCTAAAATGCTGATGAGGAAGATTGCCATTCAGCAAGATAACCAAGCCCTCATTTTCCTTTTTGGTAACTGATCATGAAGATTAGCAACTATAGTAACACAATATCTCAAGTTGTGCTTTTTGCCTCACATTTCAGATGTAAAATGCATATTTTGTTTCAGCAGCATTTACTCTGAAGTGGATACATTTGGTGCCAGGAATTCTGAGTCATCCTGCACCCTCTTAAGCAGGAAAACAGCTAGTGAACTTGCCCTCATTGGGATGTCCAAGCTATGATTTGCCTCCTTTGGCATATACATACTCATTTGGCTGAGAAATTTTTTTTAAATAAGAACTTTCCAAAATTTACAAAGGTCTTCATAGGTCTGAAAGGA
This sequence comes from Cyclura pinguis, assembly GCA_030412105.1. Classification (NCBI taxonomy): domain Eukaryota; kingdom Metazoa; phylum Chordata; class Lepidosauria; order Squamata; family Iguanidae; genus Cyclura; species Cyclura pinguis. The sequence continues at coordinate 347,048,201 of CM059599.1, forward strand.
AGAACTTGGAATGAAAAACATTCAAATATAAGGAAATCCAGATAGAAGGCTTCAGCTCCAAAAAGTCTGGCTATGAGCCTCTGTTTATTCAGCCATGTTTTGTGGTACTGAATTAAGATTGTCATCTCTTTTTGTCCAAAAATCTCCTCATTTTTGGAGCAGCTAAATATTGGGTAGATACAGCATGGTTCTTTCCATCCTTGAAATGTGTTGTTGTTTAATGTGCCTTCAAGCGAACTTGATCTATGAAAATCCTATTGTGGAGCTTTCTTGGCAAGATTTATTCAGAGAATAAAGGCTCTTGCCTTTCTCTGAGGCCGATACAGTGTGACTTACCTAAGGGCACCCAATGAATTTCCTGACTGTGGAGGAATGTAAACCCTGATCTTCCTGAGTCCAGCACTCAAACCGTTACATCACACAGGTTCATGCTTCAAATAGTTGGATTGATTAAATGTGGCAGTCACAATGAGTGAGCAGAATTTTGTTCAGTTCATTTTTTTGGTAAGAATTCCTCCAAATTTGCAAATTTCTTCATTAACTTCAGGGGAGAAAATAAGATTTTAAAACAATTTGAATGTATATGAAAGTGAACTGACATTCATTTTTCCCTCATTTCCTCTAAAGTTAGAAGATGATGGGAAGGTGATGGGAATGTGGATAGCATACGTCAGGCAACATTCAGTAGATATCTAGCAACAGGGCCATGGCATTCAGTGTTTCAGTATTCATTCAGTGTTTCACTTAGTGCATTGCTCCATGGCCCTCACTATATGGGGACCTCAGCTCTTTTTCTGGCAACTCCAAACTCCTTCAAAGCTCTTGATCCCCCAGTAAGATTTATTAAAATTTAGATGTGAAAGACACCTCTAAACTATCAACCCAAATGTCTCCAAATTCCTCCAGTTGTGGCTATATGCCCTTTTATACCCTGGTACCACTAAACTGAAGAAGAGGGGGCAAAAATCATGCAGAAACCTCAGAGAAGTACAAACCAGAACTGACTTCCAACTCTCTCTGGGCTATATTCTCAGAAACTGCTAGCTGATAACGTGTTGACATAGCCCATTGAAGGGGCTGAAATCGAGCTGTCTCTGCATTATAGTTGCCCTTCCTTATGCAGTCTACTCAAGGAGGGGAAGGCACTGAGAGTATTTGCTCAAGGACTACATAAATTTGTGCTGGTTAGTAGATCCTTTATTCCACAATATTTCAAGGTTGGAGCAATTCCATATGTAACTGTCTCTTACTGTGATGCTCTACAATGAGGCAGAGTATTCTAGGTTATTCTACAAAAGCAGGAAGAGGTACTTCTGGGTTACAACAGGACTGACTCCTATTCTGTTAGATCCAATGTGTATACTATCCGAGTTTGTTCCCAATTTCCTGCTCCCACTATGTCAGTACGACTTTTATACTGTATCTGCCCCAGATCAGCTGTCCCAGCCAAACTGAAAAGTTGAAAATGCCCAGATGCCTAAAATGCCTTCCAATATAACATTTTAAAGTCATAAGTAACGCTGTTCATCTCAAAGAAAAGAAGCAGGGAGACAGCAATAACTAACAAGTAATATTTGTTGTTGCATGCCTTCAAATAATTTCTGACTTATGGTGATACCAAACCTATCATGGGGTTTTCTTGGCATGATTTGTTCAGAGAGGGTTTTCCTTTGCCCAAGGTCACCCCATAGCTTTCCATAGCCAAGCAGGTATTTTAACCCTGGCCTCCAGGGTCATAGTCCAATGCTCAAAGCACCACACCACACTGGTCCTTACTTATTTGTTACTTTTAACAAATTATTACTCTCAAGTTCTGGTTATCCCTCTCATAGATTTCTTGAAAAATATGTGTTTTCTATCAATGATGTTTATATATTTATCATTTATTAAAATATTTATATCCCACCTTATATTCAATGATCTCCATAAGTGTCTGCTTAAAGGGACTTCCAAGGCCATGTGGGGGTGGAGATATTTAAAGTGTTATTCCACTTGTGAAGTTCTGTCTCTCACTGTTAACATGTAATCCATCTCTCTTGCTTCTTGTTTAGCATCCATGCATGAGAGGAATGTCCTTTACTATCACACTATGCAATTATTGTATTATGATACCATTTTATGCTCCATGGCTACCTCTTATGGAATCCTGAGATCTGCAGTTGTGTTAGACATCAGTGCTTTTTGGCACAGAATTCTAAATATCTCAGGAAACTACAAATCTCAGGTTTCCACAGGATGGAGTTGTGGCAATTAAAGTGGTATCAAGGTGCTACAATTGAGTAGCATGAAGAATTGGTGATGGTCTTGCCCATACCATACCAGAGATAACAGATATTATCCAGTGAAGGGGCTGGAGTCCTGATGATCTTTCATCACCACATCTCTGGCATGAAAAAGTTTTTGATGTTTCTAGGGGGAGAAGTAAAAACGTGCCTTTGGGGGCAAGGCCCCATTCGGCTTTGGTAGTCCAACTGCGAATAACATCGCTCGCAGTTGTTGGAATTTGCTATTTTTCATTTGTTTCCCCTGTTGATATACCTGGACAAATTTGAACAATCTGTGCATCACACTGCATGATCATCATCTCAGTAAATCAAAACAGCTCCCCGACTGTCAATGGAGCATTTTCCATGCCGGGATTCCTCTCATGATGGCATGAGCTGTTTCAATAAGATAATGAGAAATTATCCAAGTGTTCATGAACAGATGCTCTTTCCTTAGAGAAAAGCAGGGCTCATTTTGTTGTTTGAACAAATCTTTCACCTAAGCTGTTGCTGGCTGTGATGGTGCTGATTTGATGTGACTCGCACCATTCATCTTCATAAAACTTTTAAGCTCAAGAGAGACAAACTGCAGTTTGTTGTCACTTACAAGTGGCGCTGGTAAAACATGACAGATGAACACCATGTACCTCCTCTTCCCACTAGCACAGTCATGGGGGGTAGCACTAACTGTCCTCTCTTCATTCACATTTCTCCTGAATATCTCCAATACCAGAAAATCTGCAGAAAATCACCAGTGGAGTTAATCTTAAATGTGTCTTCTCAGACTGATAATGTTTGCCAGGGAATACACTCTGATTCTTAATAAGGTCCCATACAGAAATGGCAGCATGTATGTGTGTGGTGTGAGCACTGTGTGTATGTGTGACTAAGAGGAGGTATCTTATGCATTAAGACAAGCAATATCCAGTGATGTAGACTCCAGTTGACAGACTTGGACTCAAGACGGACTTAAGTTGCTTCAGTGACTTGACTTGGATTCAATTGTGTCCGAGTCGAGTCACCGAAGCAACTTAAGTCCGACTTGAGTCCAAGTCTATCAACTGGAGTCTACATCACTGGATATTGCTTGTCTTAATGCATAAGAAACCTCCTCTTAGTCATACATGAATGATGCACTGACTCAACTCGACTCGAGACTTGTATATTTTTAATGACTGACTTGATGCCCTTGGTTCAGTAACATAACACAGTCATCCAGAAACCTTACGAATTTGAACAACACTTCCATCTCTTTTTGCCTAATGGTCACATGGCAATCTCTCTCAAGCCCGAAGTGTGGGTACACTTCTCAGAGGGGAACAGCAAAGAGGCTAGGCAATGTGCTTGAAGCAGGCTTGAGGTCTGCTCAGCAGCCTGTCCCTGCTGCATATCGGAAGAGCCCTCTAAAATTTTTCCTAAGAGCAGAAGATGAGACTTGCCCACAGAGTGCAGGGTGCATTTCTCAGAGCGGAACAGCAAATGTGATAGGCAGTGGGTTTGAGGAGGAAGGATCTTTCCTTCTAAAGCTTTTGAAGCTTCAGTAATGGGGAGTAAGAAGGATCCTATTCCCCACTGTCGAAGCTGCAGATGACAAAATTGCAAATGTGGAGAGTCGACTCTGCTTCAATTGTTAAAACTGAATCTATTTCACTCTATCCAATAATTTTGGAATTTTGGTTGGAGTATAAAGTTGGCTTCCAGACTCGAGACTTGACTTGAAAGTATCTTCAAGGACTTGAGACTTGAAGGTAGAGACTTGAGACATGACTTGAGACTTGAAGTAAAAGACTTAAATACATCACTGGCAATATCTACCTTTAAATGCACCATTTCAGTTTTCCATAACAGAATCCCTGCTCTACAAAAACTACTTTGGACCTCTGAAGGTTAATATTAAACATCAACAAGCAACTATGGGATGAAGAGTTGCCCACCCGCTTCCCATGGTTTTATCACATCTCTCACGCTAGGACTCATTTTATTTTGTTAATCCCTGCAACCCTGTAGTGATTGGTGGCTTCCATCTCAATGGGGTTGATGGGTTTTATTCTGTGGAGTTTAAAGGAGATATTTGAGGTGTTGAAGCTATTTGGCGGACAGGGTTCAGCACCTTGAATGGCTCTGTTAAAGTTTGGGCTAGAACACAGAATGGATTCACTACCTACGGATATGGAAGCTGCCAGCTGCCAGGGCTGAAGCCCATCCCACCAAAGCCTGAGGTGGTCTTGATTCAACGGAGGTGAGGAGCCAGTGAAATTTTAAAAAGAGCAATAAAAGAAAAATAACACTTAAATACTTACAATTCTGGACGTATCATACCTGGATTATATTGTAATAGCCTACTGGTTAGTTTACCTTCCTGCTCTTGTCCTTCTAGGCTTAATTCAGAACAGTGCGATCCAGGTTGTTTTAAATTTCCCTAAATATTGACATGCTTCTTTCCTCTACAGATCCCTTCACTGGCTACCAATTTTGGCCCAGATCCCCTTTCAAACTTTTGATCTTTGTATTTTGGGCTTTGTATTCTAATATTCCGCAGAAGCTGGCTGTTCAGTGTTACCCTGTGTACTGGGGGTCCCGGGAGGGACACCAAAATGTGCTCAACTAAAGCTGGGGAAAATTAGCTCAGAGCACTGCTTAGCGTTACGAGAGGCAGGGTAACGTAGCGAGATCTTGAACCCTATGTCTACGGGGTCGGGTCGAGTCAAGGAGCACACAAAAGTTGAAATAATAAATGATGTTTATTAAACACAAGCAAGACAGTGTATGCGACACACTCATACAAGATAACTACAGGAAATAAAGGTTGGAGTGGCATAGAGGGATTTTTAGAGGAGTTGCTGGTTTGGGTGATACTTCACCTGTCCTGAAGCCCAGAAAAATAGAAAGCAAAGCTGGGGTGCGATGTAGCTCAGCACGTGGAGCTGAGGGGAGGCTTGCCAAGCAAAGCGGCAGCAAGGCGGGATGAAACTCGGGAGCGTTCCGAGGAAGGTCTCAGAATCAAGGGTTTTTATAAGGAGAATTGTGACTGCAGGCTATGCTGTACTTGGGGAAAAACAATAGATTTGGAGTTGGAGACAAAGCCTCCGAAAGGTCAGAATCTGAATGACTGAGTTATCGTAGCGGTTCTCAATAGAGTAGCCAGTATGCAAACGCAGAGTACTTGGGTATTGTATAGGTTACCCATCAAGCTGCCAGCGCGGGGCAGAGGCTCTTTTGTAAGTTGCGTGCATACCTGATTAGAGTACTTGCCTGGAGGTCTCCTAAAGCAGTGAGTCAGCTATTTCTGGCCTGCCTGTATTATCCAGGAATATTGCGGCAATTAACGGCCGAGCTTGTTTACGTGCTTGTCCGGTGGCCTCGCAAGGACGTGGAGAGGAATAGAGAAGTGAAGCCGAATTATGATATCAAGAGGATATCTTTTAATATCCCCAAAGCTCGGACTAGCCAGGGCAGTAACAATAGCTAGCATGGTATGCACCATCTAGGAATTTAATATCTACAGATTGTCTGTTCCACTGATGTACACAGTACTGTCAAGGCTGAGAGCCTTTCAAGATCTGGTTCTGCATCTGTGGAATGGTCTTCCTTTGGATCTCCAGCTGGAGGAAGATCTCACCTGTTTTCGCAAGCGGTTGAAAACCTTCGTCTTTGATTTGCCAGACTGAGTGGCTGAGTTTTGCTTGAAGTCGCTGGGGTGGGGAGTGGCTGGTTGGGTGTTGAGGGTTTTATATATGTTTATAGCGTTATGTTTTATTGTCTTTAAGAGCCTTATCGCACTACACTATTATAATGCTATATTCCACTTTAACTGCCACAGTAACATCCAGTGGAATCCTAGAATTTCCAGTTTAGGGAGGGACATTTGGAATTCTCAGCCAGAGCTATTGGGCCTCACTAAGCTACAAACCCCAGAATTGCATCACAAACTCATAAATGTATGCATTTTTTTACCTACAAACTGCATTTGTGCCCACACTTGTTTCCAGGAGTTGCAAACTGGGTAAGCTCATAAAAATATGAGAAGCCAATGAATTTTTCACCCATTGCTACACGTAATAATACTTTTTTCCATATGCTTTGGAATGCAAGCAGTGAAACATGGGAGCTGGAAAGGTAGATAAGCTGAAAGGAAGGAAAGAATTGGAAATGAAAGAGAATGAGCAAAGAAGGAGGAGAAGTGAAAGACAAGAAAAAATAGTGGGGTGAAGTGGCACAAACTGAGGAGAAAGTCAATGGAAAGGAAAGTCAAGGGAAAGCAGTAGAGTGCTTTGTGATGCAATTCCCCCTGTTCATTTACCAATGCTTGGCTGGCCTGTGAACAGCATGCTACATGCTTGACAGCAGCCTTAGCCCCTAAACACACACCTCAGCGTGCACACAAGCTTCCTGGGAGGAGAGAAAGACAAAGAGAAAGAGACAGAACGAGTAGTGAGGAATGGTGAAATAACTAGCAGAGATCAGCAAAAAAGCAGCCCAAAGAGAAAATGAGAAAGTGATCATCACTGTTCTAATAAAAATTAGCACAGAGGGTGAGACTCTACACGGCCACAGATAGAATAAGAGTTCTGAATGCGGAACTCTGCTTTTGCTCCTCTGTCATCAACCCCAGAACATATCGTGTTGCTGTAACAGCCCCTCCCCTGCAACGGCCATTCCATGGTTGGGGGGTGTCTGGAAAGCATGTGGCTATGTTCTCCTAGCCAGACACAGATTGAACAGATCTTCTGCCAAGATCTTCTGGAGTTCTCCAGAGGCATCAGCAATGATGTCACTGGTCTGCATCTGGCTATGGGGGCACAGCCAGACACTTCTCTGATCCCCTTTGCTCTCCATCAGCGAAGGAATGGCCACTGGGATGATAGCAAAGCAATAGAGTCCAGGGGTAGAGCTTTGGTTATTGAGGAGGGAGGAAAGATATTTCTATCTCTGCAATGTCAAACAAACGCACATACAAGTGGAAGGTGGAATTATGCTTGCATACTTCACTAACAGGGTGCCAGCCGCTATTTGTAATGTGGTGGTGGCTTAGAATGAGGTTTATTCAGAGTGGCTGCTGGTTTCCATGACAATGGGCAGTGAATCCCCTTCAGATTTCAGTCTGAACTAAATGATGCTGATTTGTTTGGATGGTAGGGTTCAGCATATTGGATAGCTCCTTCCAAAACTGGACTAAACCCCAGAGTGGATTCACTACCACACTGACTGTCTCTCTGTGAAAAGTGGGGCTGGGAGATGGATCATGAGTTGTGAAGGGAAGGTCTGGGCTTGTGCTGTTGGAGGAAAAGATACAGAGAGACAGATGAAGAGTGGGGCTGGGATGTGGATTTTGGGGTGTGATGTAAGAGAAGGTTGGGGCATGCTGTTGGAGAAGGAGAGATGGATGAAAAGTGGGGCTGGTAGATGGATTATGGGTTGTGAAGTAAAGAAATGTTGGGGCTTGTGCTGGTGGAAGACAGGGGGAAAATGGGAAGTCAGGCTAGGAGATGGTTTGCGGGGCTGACTGTAAAATTGGGCTGAGTTTTCTGGCTCTGAAAAACTGGATCTATGGTACTGATTTCAGTTAACATAGCCATGCCTTTCTCTGTAAAATCAACATATCATCCACATTATCCAAACATGAGGTACATAACACACACATTCTGTCTTTATGAAAATCCGTATTTGCTTTTTTAAAGCATGCATCAACAGTCCTGAATCTATTTTTATCACACCAGAAAATACGTGACATCTATGCTTAAAATTAAAAGTTAATTTACAGCGTATCTGTTCCTCATACTACTCCACTTAGGTTCTTTCTATGAAAGCATTTGACCCTGGAATGCTCCAACAACATTTATGCTTAGAATAATAATCAAACTTGACTTCAAAAGGATTTCCCAGGTGATTGGAAAAGCGCATTATCTTTGCCTTAGGAAGAAACTATTTCAACCCATTGACAATTTTTGTTTGCCTTTTCTGCAACTTTTCCAGCTCTAAAATAGGTTTGGGTAAACTGTGGACTATTGGCTACATGCAGCCTTTGGAAATCACTTTTGTGCCACCAAAGCCCCCCATCAGTTCCTTTTAAAAATACAAAATTTTCTGACCAAAATGTCCTAAAAACTATACCCAAAGGCCCCAAATGCATATGAACACACAATCCCCGTCAGAAGCCTCCACCTTTCCTAAATATCCTTCATATCTCCTTCAAAATGGCAACAGGAGTCAACATCATTGGCTGGTGTATGGCAGTCCCCATACAGTTACCCACCCCTGCTCTACAATAGCTCTTCAACCTGAAGTGACAGAACAGAACAGAAAATGAGCGATATTATAGCAGCAGCCATTTACGAAATGACCAGAGTAAGGCCTTCAGTCTCCGGGTCTCTGCAAGAGCTGCCATAATTCTTTGCTGACTCTTTATCAGTCACCCTTCAGCAATGTCTCTTTATTGCTACGTATTTATTGGAAGGAAGGACATGTAAGAAACTAGATAGCAAAGGAGATTGCAATTCCTTCAAAATTAAAAAAAAAAATCAGGCAAGATGTAGAATAGATCCATGCAGGATGAATCAGAATCAGATGACAAACTGCATTTTAAAATTGTCACACAGCACCCCTTCCTGATGAGAAAACCATTAAACAAAGACAGAAAGTGGATATTTATTTGGTGGGGGGGGTGTTCTCTGCTGGAAATCACCCAAGAGGAAAAAGGTGGAGGGAGCTGTATTGGTTTCCAAACTGACAAAATATGATACGGTGGTGGTGTCCCACACACAGACCAACTGTAGTTTTACATTAATCCATAGAGCCAATATGTTGGCATTTAATACGCATCTTTTTTGTGAAGTTGCACATTTTTATAATAGAAAGCAATCTAAACCTTCCTTAAAGGTGGAGGGGATCCAGGTAAAATCTTATTTTTTCTGGACCAGAATGATTTTTAGATGGAGGGGCTGATCGCCACTCATACAATCACGCTTTTGACCCCCTTTCTCTAAAATCTCCTCTTTTGGACTACAACATGCAGAATATCCATGGATTTCTTGAAGATGTAAAAAGAAAAATATTTTAGAAGTTCTGCTGTCTTGCTCTCTCACTTGATGTCTCTCTCACAGTAATTTTTATTAAGATACGCACCCATCCATGGATTTCTTGAAGATGTAAAAAGAAAAATATTTTAGAAGTTCTGCTGTCTTGCTCTCTCACTTGACGTCTCTCTCACAGTAATTTTTATTAAGATGCGCACCCATCCACAGGCTGAAAGAGAAACTGTGAGCTACTTTTTGCTTTGTCTTCAAGGGTCTCTTCCTTCTCAGCCGTTCAGCCAGCTTCTGCTTGGAACTTGCTGTGTGCCAAGAGTAACAGGAAGTAGTCAAACCTTCTGTATGGGCATGATAAAGAAAAATTTGGTCCTACATTCTTTTCTCCTATTTTGGTAAGTTGCTGGGGTGCTGAAGGTAAAACTTCTGTCTTTAAAGTAGAGGAGATGGGGATGAGAGACCAAATTATCTGTATTTTAGTGATCTTCTGATACGTTTGGTCACTCCTACAAGTTGGCCTGATCTTTTCTTAAAGAGCCAATGCTCCCAAATATGGGTTTTTGAGTATCTTATTCAATGTATATAACGGACAAGCTGTCCAGCACTCAAATGAGGGACATCTTTTATAATAAAAGACACCTGGTAACCCTATCACCAGCTATAACTGTGCAGACGGTTGGAGTAAGACATGTTGAGGCATTCAGTGTGAGTGTGGTGTGGCAGGTTTTTCTAAGTGGATGACAGAAATGAGATGATGTGACCTTGAGTGCAGCTGCAAGAATGTTTTGGATAGGCAACCTCAGAAGGTCTTGCCTTGTCAACATGAGAAGTTAGCCTGCTGTAAATGTGATTGGATCACCCCATAGGGTCAAGGGTGATGTTAAGCCCTTAAAAAGGCTTGGGTATGGCACTGTACTTTACCATTCGGGTCAATTCCTGGTGATTATGCCACTCTGCTGACTGACTTATGGAATGTATCTAGATATGCTGCCGGTTTGTGTTTTACCTGCTGATTTATTGTTCCTGTCTTACTTATGGCTTCCTGGCATGCTGCCAGAAGCCGTAACTTTAACCTCAGCATGCTTAACTAAATAAATAGCCCTGAGTTTATCTCCATGAGTCTCCAGAACTTTTTGGCCTGCCTGAAGCCACTTGGTTGCAGCTGGACATTGCTGCCCTGTCAGCACTCTGCACATGCTCTGAGGAGCTACCTTATGCTACCCTGACAAAATAATCTATGCTGTGGGAGAAAAGCAGAATATTCAATAACTAAATAATGAAATAAATGCTTGTCAAGAATCTTAAAACAAATACAATGTTTTCCTGTATATTTAGCTCATCGGTGAGTGGTTAGCCAAGCTGTGTCTACCAAATCTTAATAATAGAAATCTGACATATTGCTCACTACTGTGGGATAGCTTGGGAACTCCACTGTACCCCATGCAGCTGCTGACTGAGCTACCTATTTGGAGAATCCTGAACCTACAATCCATCCCACTTCTTACTTTCTTTCCCAGCTCTTGGACAATGATTCCTTTGCTCTCTCTGGACGTGAACTGAAAACATGCATTCGCTCTCACAATGTCTTATTACCATTCATTCCTAACTTAGCTGGATTTGCCACACAGACAATTTAAAAACAGTATGCCTGATTTAAGGTATATGTGTGTTTGTTTGCCTTCTGGCCAATTTTCTTCTTAACTTCAATGCCAGGCATTGGTTAATTTAAAATTTGCATACAAATTAAATTAAATCTCTTAAATTAATTAATATATGTAAATGGGCAATAACTGGAGGCTTGTCCCTGGGAGAACCAAAAACACTAATCATAGTCACAATGTTCTCATACAAATGATTATAATAGGTAGCAGGGGAGAACATCCCAGCTTGCCAAGTAATAGTCTCAGCATGCAAGTGTGTCCATATCTATTCAGAGTCATCGTTCTTCCCAGTGTAGTCAACCAGAATCCTTGAAAAATCCCCAACACAATGAAAACAGATAAAGCCCTTTTTATCTAATTTGGCTACTAAAAGGACAAGTCTCTCTCTTCCTGTGGGTCCAATGCTCTTCTTTGTTTTCTTATCCTTGTCATTCTTGGCTTCATAATTAGAAAGACAGGTCTGGATCCTGTTGGTAGATCTTACATTGAATTAATGGGGTGTACGTAAGTGTTGACTCACCATTCAGCAATTGATTCAGTAATTCTACTCTGATTGGGATTACTTGTAGGATTCAAGCCACAGACTCAAGAAACTAAACTATTTTCTGAGTTCAAACCAGAGTTTAGGAAAATTACTATATAGATGAGAGTTCCCAGAATTCCCCGGCTGACACAGCTAATCTTCAAGCTGACTGGGGATTCTGGGAGCTGTGGTCCAAAAATGTAAATTTTCCAAACTCTAGTTCAAACATATCCAGTCTCTGAGCCAAAAGTTCTTATCTACCAGCATTTGTGTTGAGCAATAGGTCGGATATCTAAACTTTAGATAATGTAGCTCCCAATCTGTCCCAAATTTCTTTGTCTGGACCTTATCCGTCTTTGAGGGCATCCCTAGGAATGCCATATTCCAGCCCTTCAAATATTATCATCTAATTTGCATGTAATTTTTAAAATAATTATGCATGTCATTAATTTGCATTCTAATTCAGAATGGAATTCTGTTGAATTCTAATTCAACACATTATGGCTGCAGTCCATCATCCACTCAGCATAAATGCAGTATAAATATCTACATCTGGAGATACGCTATGCGAGCACTGTGCAATGTCCTTGCAGAATAGCAACATTGGTAGAAAACATTTCAATGAATGGGTGTGATTACACAATGCCTAATACACAATGTTAAACTGCAATGCACAAGACACAACACACTACCATTTGTACACATAATGCACTACCATTATGTGCTACCATAGCATATAATGTTGGGGTATGTGGAACTCAACTTTTGCTGCTGTCAGCAGAATAAATTTGTTGTGCCATGGTGAATAACTTGCTCCACGTGCTTAGCACAACTTTCCCATGTGCATGCACTAACAGGATACCAATCTATTTTTATTCTGTTACTATATTTCAGCCTTTTTTTTTATAGTAACTACTCTTTTTTATAGTAACTATTCTTTTGAGAAAAGCAGTGTAGATTACAAACAAGTGCAATACAGCACAGAGCTGGACTGGAAACAGAGAGAAGCAAATCCAAATTTCTGCTTGATTATGAATTTACCGTGTGACCTTGGGCCATCCCTGCCTCTCGGCAAATCTACCTTACTGGGTTGTTGCAGGGAGTAATACCAAGTCAGAAACCACACAAAGTGGCTGTGCATATTTTCCTGGTAACAACAACATCTTATCACACACAGGCTCTCTAATGCTACTGTATTCTCATGAGATCACTAAAAATGTTCGGGTTTTTTTTCCATCAGTTTTTTTTTTTTACTGACAGTAGAAAGGTACAGATATATTCAATGAGGGGTTGCTTTAAAAAGATTTATATTAATAAATAGTAAATCTGTAGTCCTGTCCTCTTCCTTATGTCATTGAATGACAGGTAGTCCCTTTTCTCATTTTTATTTCCAACCAGATGCAGGGGCAGGACAGCAAACTTAATGGAGTAGGAAAACAACAATGATGGTAATACCAGTGTGCTTCTGACGACTGGTTGGCAGCAATCACAGTGTAAAGAATATGAATTTTGTTATCAGGGGAATGTGTCATGGATGCCTATCTGGTGCACAAATCGTTATTGGATGGCTCAAAGGAAAGAATGATTTTATGCTTAGTATCAGCAAAAGGTTGCACTGCACTACTCATCTTGGCATGAGTAGTTCTAGGAGATAAGGGCATGAGATCACCAGCTTCCTTGGGAGACATCAGGGCCTGTGTGCCCCCAGTGAGAGGGATGGAGGAAGGGTTTTGGCCAAACTGCTTGACTTTTCTGTACTTGAGGTTTCTACAAAGGTGAGCAATAGGTCTGCTTTTGCAGAACAGGAATTTCTTTGTCAGTTTTTTATTATACATACCTCCTGCTTGCTACCACAACTTTGGATTTCACTCCAAGAAGGTGCAGTGGCGGGGGGATTTCTCACTGACTTGAGGCAGATTTGTCTATGTCATGTCCAGGGCAGAGCAGACAATTAATCAACAAGCAGCAAAGCAAGAGCAGGAGGAAGTCCAAACTGAGCTCAGGTTCCGAAGCAAACAAATCCAAAGGGCAAATCTAAGTCGTAATCAAACAGGCAGAAGTTCAAGGTAGTCCAGATACAAGAGAACACCGTGCAGGGCTTCAATGACTATAAAGATCAGTCGCTGACCCTGAAAGGAAAGGGCCAGCTGAAAACCTTTTATCTTACTGATGTTGTCACCACAGGTGTTCCTTCCTTAGGGCTCGTTTGTTACTTAAATGCGCTGAGCAGCACAGCCCCACCTTCTGACGTGTCTCTTGCATGGTAAGCATTTGTGTTGTCTCATCCTCTGTTTGTTCCCATTGCTCAGACCTCTGCTGTTGTTTGTTATCTTCTTCTGAGCAAGCTCCCGGGAAACTCCTGCCTCGGATTCAGAATCCTCCACCTCACTGCCAGGGTCTCCAAGGCAGGGCACGGTACCCTGTGGGGCAATATCTTGATCCACCCCAGGGAACCCAATGTATCACTTACAGCAAGGAATTTTGGCTTCTTTCAGCCAAGGGCATACATAACTTTTTCTCTGCAGTAAAATATGAGGTGCATCTATTACATACCAATAGTCTTTTATACCAGTGGGTCATGCTAGTCTCGGTAATATATATACCTCTTGGAAAAGCCTAGAATGGCTCCAGTTCAAGTTCAGAAGACATAGTACTTTCTCTCAATGGCCTACTCACTGGAATGCAGGAAAAGGAAGCAGCCAGATCTTAGTAGTTGCCTGTGAATACCAGTTGATGATGCCAAGCTTCACCCATCCTTACAATCTTTTAGTACAAAGAATATTTCCTCATCCTTACGCCAACCAGATTGCAAATCATAACATCATAGAACCAGAATTATAGAGTTGGAAGAGACCGCAAGGGCCGTAGATTCCAACCCCCTGCCATGAAGGAATACACCGTCGAAGCATTCTCAGCAGATGGCTATCCAACCTCTGTTTAAAAACCTCCAAATAAGGAGACTCTATTACACTCTGGGGCAGCGTATTCCACTGACAAACTGTTCTTACCTACAGGAAGTTCTTCCTAATGTTTAGATGGAATCTCTTTTCCTGGAGTCCAGGAATGCTCCACATTCCAGTCTCTGGAGAAGCAGCAAGCTTGCTCCATCCTCCCTATGACATCCCTTCAAATATTTAAACATAGTTATCATGTCACCTCTTAACCTTCTCTTCTCCAGATATTTGAGCTGTTTCTCTTTAGGAACAAATATAGCCCCTGCTCTTGTCTACCAGTTAGGCAGTAACTGGGCATGATACCGAGGACTGTTTCATGAGATTTGACCTCCAGAAGTGACAGAGTAACTGGCACACACATACATGTGAAGGTCCATAGCATACCTTCCAATGTTTCACAGATTAAAACAAGGACACATGTGGCCAAACATCAGAGTGTGGTCAAGATGACAAAGGTTATTAGAAGTGATGATAAAAGGAGAAAAAAAGCTACTTTCCAGATTGTATAAAATATTGCTATCCTTCGAATTAGAGGAGGAGACAGTTAAAGACTGTATGATAAAATGGGCGAGAGATTTCAACCACAATATTCTTTTAGAAGAATGGGAAAATATTTGGAAAAACAATATGCTATATACCAGATCCTACACATTACAAGAAGATGTGTTGAAAATGGTCTACCGTAGGTACTTAACACCTAGCAAACTAGCAAAAATGAATAAGAATATGAATAATCAATGCTGGAAATGTGAAGAACAAGTGGGATCCTTCTTCCACATGTGGTGGGGATGCAATAGAGCAAAAAGATTCTGGTACGCCATACGAGCAAATATGCAAAAAATTTTGAAAAGGAAAATTGATTTAGCTCCTGAATTTTTTTTACTGGGGCTTTTTGGTGCAGATAGTTCGATAGATTTCTGCACTAAAAGATTAGCATGGCATTTAATTGTGGCAGCCAGACTGGTTTATGCTAAGCATTGGAAATCAACTTGCACCCCAACAGTGGAAGAATGGATAGAGAAAACTATGGAAATAGCACAAATGGATAAATTGACCTACAGATTAGACAACAAAATGGACAGTAAGTTTTATAAAGCGTGGGAACCATTTACAGAATTTTTGGAAAATAAGGGAGTAGTAATTAAAGGTTTCCAATAGTAAGAAGCAATTTTAGTGATATAATATTATATAGAAGGAATAGTTGGGAAGAGATATTGTTGAAATAGTGAGAGGAAAGCCCTAGATATTATTGTGGAGGGAGATAGAAGCAAGAGAAGAGATGTTGATGCAATAGGTTTTAGAAAGGAAAGAAATGTCGGAATAGTCAATAATGTAACGAGGAAATAAATTTGTAAGCAGAGTTGAAAATAATGAGTGAAAAAATGAAAAATTGGTTTTTCTCTTTCGGACATACAGAGGTAGTTTTTTTAAAAAATGACATAAGGCTACATCTCACAAAAGGGGAAAGTGCTCAATGTTTGTGAGAATATGTAAGTAAGTTGTAGTTTGCTATATGTATGTACTTGTATGTTTTGTGTTTCAAATGTTAGTAAGTTTGTTATGTTATGAATGTGATACAACATCTGTTTGTTTGTTTCTCTTTCTTTTCTTTTTTTGCTTTTACGGTTTTTAATAAATAATAATAATAATAATAATAATAATAATAATAATAATAATAGATGGCAAAGGTTATTAATGAGCAAGAACCCACAAGTTAGGAAAAGCTGCAGTCATTTGCTTTTGCCTGAACCTACTGAGAAGGGCAAAACTCCCCTTCTTTCCCCCGGCCTGCCCCCACCCCCCGTTCAGTTGACTGCATGTAAATTAATTTTGCACTTTGAATTCAGTCTGCAAAAATTGAAGAAAAGCTGAGAACAAAGCAGAAAAGTGGGAGGAGAAGGGAGAAATGGGGACTTTTTTTAAAAAAAGTATTTTTATTAAAGTTTAAGATGAAAAAAAAAACCTTCCCCACTTCCAAGCTTTTGTCTTTTTTCCAGTTGAGTCTGCTTGTTTACATTCCATTCATACATAATTTCTGTTCAAAAGATGCTCTTACATTGTTGCATCTTACATTGTTACATTGCTTTGTTACATTACCTTATTACATTATTGCCTTGCTTTACATACAATCTTGCTTTATTCTTTTTCGTTTCTTATACTATATCTTTATCCAATTCAAGACTACTCTCCATTCTCTTTCACATTTCTGGATAGGTTTATTTTTCGGTGAAAATGTTAATTTTTCTATCTCTATCATATCCAGAACTTTAAATTTCCATTCTTTTGTATCAACATAGTTCCTTTCTTTCCAATATTGTGCATATGTCAATCTTGCAGCAGTTATCAAATATAACAACGTCTTCTGGTGACATCTTATCTCTCTTTGTTGCCCTAGCATATTTAGCAAATAAAACTCTGGCTTCATTTCAAAATTTAAACTGTAAATTCTTTGAATTTCATCATGTATTTCCTTCCAAAATTTCCTTGCTATTTTACAGATCCACCACATATGAAAAAACGACCCCACCTTTTCATCACATTTCCAACATCTTTCATTTCCATTTTTAGTTATTTTTTGCAACCTTTCAGGTGTCATATACCATCTGTGTAGCATTTTATAAAAATTTTCTCTTAAATTTAAACTTGGTGTAAATTTTATATCTGTTTTCCATGCCCTCACCCATGTATCCAACTCAATTGGATGTCCAATATTTTGTGCCTATCTAACCATATTATCTTTAACAGTCTCTGATTCCATTTCTCTTTGCAACAATAGTTTATAGAATTTAGAGATTCTCTTCTTTTGGTCTCCTTCATCAATACATCTAATTCATTTTCTTTTCTTTCAAATCCATATATTTTTGATCCATTTTAAATCTCTCTTTAAGTTGTCTCCATGGGAACCAATTGAATTCATAACCCAAAACTTTTCGTTCTTCTTCTGTACGCATTCTTGGCTTGTCCCCTTCCCATTTCAACAAGTCTTGATAAGTTAAAAAATGTCCTTGTTTTGTTAGGGCAATATTATGTGCTTCTTGAGGTGAGGTCCAAATCGGAAGTCTTCTATAAAATGTATGCTTTTTTTGTAACCACACTTTCAATAATGTCTTTTGAATACCATGATTATTAAAGAAATGGGGATATTTTTAAAGCAGCTGAAAAAGTGGGAAAACAAGGGATTAATCAGGATTGTCCCTGCCAAATCTGGACAGCTGGAGTGTATGCCATAGTAGTTTTGGCACTTATCTCAGGCCAGCAGCTTTGACACCTGAGATAGAAAATCTCAAAACCTCATCTCTCTTTGTATAAAGAATATAAATAATAAATTAATCAATTTGCTGCCCACTCATGACATCCCAAATCAGCTGTTTTACGCAACCATCTCACTCTGCCCAATGGTAGGACAGGCCCCAGTTTTTTGCAGATAAAGCAAAATAGTTCATAGCAGATGAGAAAGAAAATGTACTTCACATTGGCTAAATCTCCAACAGACTAACATAGGCCCTTTCTGCACCAGGCAATTAGAATGGGGCTGTGCGTCCTCTCACGGAGGTCGTCTGCACCTTAGAGCGGACTAGGAGCGGACTACTTACCGGAGATCCGCACATCAGTCCGCTCCAAAATGACCCCAAGTGGTCCTCCAGTGTGTTTTCTAAAGACCACAAAAAACAGGTCTTTATTTTCCTGGAATGGCCCATTGCGTTCCTGCTCCCTTGTGCAGGTTCGCAGGCTCGCACCAATGCGAGCCTGCGATCTGCAGAGGGTAGGCTTTAGTTGGTAGTGGGACCCACGACCAACCGGAAGCTGCCATTTTGGAAGCCAGAGCAGTGCAGATCTACAGACCTCGCACTGCTCCGATTTGCCCCGGACCAAGGAGAAGCCCTGCGGAAGGGCTTCAGGGACAGTCCGCATTGCTTAGGACCCCAGAAGAAGCGGTAGGTAACGGCACGGAGTGATTTCCTCGCCTTGTGCGGAAGGGGCCACAGTAGAAACCCAAGTCTAGGCCACTTTGCAGAATAGTAAATTCAATGGCCAGCTGACAGATATTTTAAAATTTCTTAAAATTTCTATTTTATCTCCTTTTTTAGAATCGTGGAGTTATTTTTCCCCTCATTTTTCTGCTCTTCTGTCCCAGAACATGAGAAACACTACAGTAAAGCTTCATGGATGGACTAAGAAGGGGGATTAGAGATTTTACAAGCCACCAACTTTCTGTAGAGTGTCTTTTCTTTGGTTTACCTGTAAACCCATACCAGCAAGGTCCTGATTTCATCTCACTTTGCCAGCCAACCTTAGACAAGAGCTTGGGATTTATTATGATGGGGGCTTATGTTTCAAAGCATAAGGATGCTGCTGTTATCAGGAACTGACAGGCCATCACAAAAACACTACTGTCGAACTGACAAAGCTACTGTAAGCATGCCTCCAGATTCTTGCCTGCCTGGAAACTGTGGCAGAAGCAGGCAAATCTGTGTTCTACTTCAGACAACCAAGCACAGCAAGGACACAAATTCTTGGTTAACAAAGTTTCATATGCTGCACCTTATTCCACACCATCCTGCACTGGTATCACAGTGAGAATAAGAAATTTGTTAATTTCCATGATCAGTTTTGTCTGTATTTTAAAATCAGTTTTGCCTTTTTCCTACCAAACAGTGATGGTGTGGTTTTAGTTAATAACTTGTAATAACCAGAGGAAAAACTGAATACAAATTTTCCTATTGTTTTACTAAACAGTGGAGGCTCTGGGAAGTGTATGTATCTCTCCCACATTTTCTTTTATCCATGGTTAGCCAGGAACAACATTAACAGAATCAGTTCAACACCTTCACAGTAAAAGAAATCTCCTGCTACGACCTCCCTGATAGCCAGTGTTTACTTTGAAACCATAGATATGGATACAAATATAAACAGATTTTTCAGACCCAGATGAAAACTGGGACATGTGTGGCCGAGCAATATCAGAGGCCATTTCTGCACTACGGTGTTATAGCGCTATTGTTTCACTTTCACCTCCTATGGAATCCTAGGGTTTGAATTTAGAGAGGGGTATTTAGAATTCTTAGCTGGAGAGCTCTTTGGCCTCAGTAAACTACAAACCCCAGAATTCCACAGGATGTTGAAAGTGGAGTAATAGCACTATAACAGTGTAGTGCGGAAATGGCCAGAGTGTTATCAAGATGGTAAAAGTTATTAATGAGGAAGACAACACAAGGTAGGAGAGGCTGCAGCAGTTTCTTTTTGCTTGATCCTTCAGGAAAGACAAGATTCCACTCACTCCTCTTCCTTCGGCTTAGCTGAGTGCAAATTACTTCTGCACTTTGAACTCAGCGGCAACTGAAAAAACCCAGGGGAAAGTTGGAGTAGGAGAAAGTGACTAGGACATTTCAAAAACAGCTGAAAAAGTAGGACAGCTGAAGGTTAACTAGAACTATCTTTGCCAAACTGGGATAACTGTTGGGTATGGAGGTGGTCCTCTTGAGAATACCATCACGGGTCAAGATCCACTTGATAGGCAAATAATAGAGGACATTTTCTTTTCTTACTCCCATATTGTGGAATCTATTTTTCCCATCGTCGCAATCAGCTCCCACTTTCTCTCCTTTTAGAAAGGATCTGAGGACACATCCTTTCCAACCGGCCAGTTGGAGGACAACAGAGTTTTGTTTTGTTTGTGTTTTTGTTTGCTTTTTAAACCATGTGCTTTCAATTTTGGGGATCTTCTTGGTAAAGGAAAAGTGAGTGTGTATAAGCTGTATTTTTCCCTGTACAGTGTAATGTAACAGACTAAATGACATGACCTTGGAATGAGCCACCGGTTCATTACAGAAAACATTACACTGTGGTGATAGATTTCTATTTTTTGATGTCTGTAGGATTGTTTTTCAGACCTTGGTACCCAGCATCCAAAATCAAGTTTCAGATTCCAGCTACCATTGTTTGAGAAGTTTCTTCTTGTCAGTGTGTCAGCCTTTCATATTTATACTATCTTGCCTTCAGATATACCTTTCCTTTCATAGAACCCACGTTTCTTTCTTAGAGCAGCTATGATTATGATAGTGATTGGAAGGGAACACAGACCAGCAGTACTCTGCCTTTCCAGTTCCTTCATTTTTCTCTTGTGGCCAAAGCTGAAGTTTTGCACATTCCAGTGGTATGATGCACAAACTGCTCCTGCTTTTGAAATCTATAAGGAAACCTATTGAGTTTAAACTATATTTTCTTTTAATTCATATTGTAAGCCACTTTGGGCCCTGCATGAGGAAAAAGAGATACAGATATAGATATACAGAGAGCGCAAGCAGAGGTGGGCAACTCTAGGGGAGGGGGAGACAAGGGTCAATTCTTCCATCATCCCCTCACAGGCTGTACCCCTCCCCACCAGCTCAAATATTTCTGTTTTCTTCTGTGACCCCTCTCAAAATGGCAACTGGAAGTGAGGTACATCACATCCTAGCTCTAGTTTAAGAAGACTACAAAAGAAAACAGAGTCCCAGTATTTGGAATAGCGGGGGTTCTGGCAGGTTTTCATTTCTTTAGGGGATTTTTGGGGTAGTTCTTAGGCAAAAATTCTGTGAAAATTGTGCCAAGGTGTTTGTGTTTTTTTTTTGAATTGGGGGTTTGGGAGGCTTTGGGGGACTCATGCAGGACTCCAGGAGGTACAAAAACAGGCAGCATTCTGCCCACCCCAGATATACAGAATCCCTGATTAGTGCACAGAAATCTGTGCAGGCATGTGCTAAAACAAAAGACACAGGTCTCTATTCTGTATCAGCTATTTAGTTAAGTGTATGGAATAGTTACAGACGAGTGAATCGAGATAACTTCCGTATTCACAATCACTGCTTATCACAACTGTAACACTTACTGCCATGGTCATAACTCCCCTTCTCCCCATCAGCTGCATGGGGAGAAGGAGGTCCATTCTGCCAGATCATGAGTGAATGATTGTTCCATCAGGTTTGGGAGAGGTCAGTGTAGTTACTTAATATAGGCCCTTTTCACACCCTATCTTATCCTGGTGGTATCCTGTGGTGTGATGCACAAACTGCCCCTGGGGAGCACAATGGAAGTGCTCCCCTCTGCACTGGCTGCCTCTGCAGTGCAGGAAGCACTATGGCCCCACCTCTTCCTGCCATAGTGTAGCTGGGTACTTTCCCAGGCTGCGCTGGGGCAGGAAGTGCAGCTATTGTGCTTCCAGACCCTCTGCACACCAAGTAAGTGCTGGATGGTGGCGCAATTGCAGGCCATTGATGGGGGAAACCCATCAATGATTTACTCCGTGATTGAGCTGCCTGGGGATGGGACCGCAATGATGTCATGCAGAACTGTTGTCACAGTCCCATCCTTCTCCCATCCCTATGGCGGGTTGGGAGGGTGGCACAGAAAGAGCCATACTTAACTAAGTAACTGAAAAAGACTACTGGCCATGATTTTTTTAAAATTAAAAATAAAAAACTGGGGGGGGGGGTTAACAGTATTACTTATGGTAAACAACTTTATACTCTCTTCCCATCTCTGTCAAGATCAAAGCTGCTCTCGGAACCTTGTATTACGTCTATAAAAACTTACACATGCCTGCTCAAAATCTGAGGTCCCTTCAGTCTGGGCAATATGCTGTTGGGAGATTTCTCTGCTGTGGCACTGTAGTTATGAAACATCCTCCCCTTGGAGACCTAATTGGTACCTAAATTGCTGTAATCCCAACAGCAAGTGAAAACATGCTTGCTAAAAAAAAAAAAAAAGCGCCTTTGGGCTTATCTGATTTAATATACATCTACACATGTTCATGGTTTTGGATTGCTTTATAATATTTTAACTTGTCTTAATCTGTCTTCTTTCAATTAAATTGTTTAATTTTTTTTGCTTTTAAGAATCATATTATGGTTTACATGTGGATTTTATTGCATGCCACTCTGAGATCTTTAGATAGAAACAAACAAACTAAAAGGCATCACTAACTGTGGTTCTTCTCTGCTTGTTCTAGCTTCTCATATTCAGTTGATGTTGTCTATCCTGTCCAGGCCTAAAGGTGAAATGACTAAAAATATTAAAGAGGTTTTTTAAAAAATATGACATATGACCCTTTCTACAACATGGCTTAGAAATCTCATCACTTGAATTGGGCTTTGGCTCTCGAAAATTCAATTTTGTTCAGTTCCATGTTCACTTTGAGCCTATGTCAGCAGCATTAGTCAGAATGGGAAAGGACACTAGCCTTTGGAAACTGTGGTCCTCAAAGCAAATTTGATGAAACAGAGCCAATGGTTTCAATGGGACTACTTTGGATTAAGTGGTTTGGTGGCAGACGCTCAAACCATACTGTCAGCAGAAACCTGGAGGATATATTTCTAGAACTAGAATTTAACAAATGAGCTCCCTTGGCGGGGAAGATGACAATCTTTCTAACAAAGTTACCTTACTCAAATCCAAACTTTGTTCATAGATTTAACAGTTAAGAAACTGTGAGAGAATCAAGACAGAGCTCTGAATTCGTGTTCATTTAGTGATTATCTACCGGGCAGGGTGTTGCAAGGGATGAGATTTAAAGCTGTGTAGTTTAAATTGTTAAGAAGGCATGTGGGGATGACTCTCCAATTGCTTTCTTTCCCATTTAAATGGTGTTCCTGACAGCCCACCCAACAGCTGCTTGGCAGGCTGGCAGGAGCATGATTTTAAATAGGGAAGACATTGTCCTGGTTTGACTTTCTAATAGAACCAGAGCTAGTGATGCAGGGTTGGAGATCAGCAGTGCATGTGTGATGCAGGAGTGGAGGTCAGCAGTACATGTGTGGGCAACTTGAGCACTTGTGGAGAGCCACACAGAAGGCCTCCAAGGGCGGTGGGTTACTCACATTATGTGCCTCACTGTCATCTTTCTCTCTTTGCCTGTCTCCATTTCCACCTCCTCCACCACCACCCCTCCCCTTTTTCCTTCTCTTCTTTATTAACATGTTTTTCCTACCTTTCCATTAAAAATAGCTCTCAAGGCAGTGAATAGCATCACTAAAAAGAAACTGAACAATAAAAACATAAAAATCATCACCACAGAGCAATAAAATGATGATCAAAAAATCCAGGAAAAAAAAAAACAGTTTAAAAGGCCAGTTAGAAAAAAATGTTTCCTCACACCCTTCCTAAAAGAAGAGAAAGTGGGAACTGATTATGAGAGAAATGGATTCCACAATCTGTGAGTAAGACAAGAGAAAATCCTCTCCTATTTGCTTATCAAGTGAGCTTTCGCATGTGATGCTGTTTGTAAGAGGTCCACTTCTACACCCTCCAACTGACCCAATTTGGTAGGGACACTCTCAAGTAATCCTCTGTTGTCACAGTTTTTCAGCTGCTTTTAAAATGCCCTGGTTTCTCAATCCTCCTCTCTTTTTCATGCTTTCTCCCCAGTTTACTTCAATTGCCACAAACTGAATTGAAAGTGCAAAAGTGATTTGTACTCAGTCAACTCAGCGAGAGGGAGAGGAGGTGGGAATTTTGCCCTTCTCAACAGATTTTGGCAAAAGCAAACTGAGGCAGCTTCTTCTAGCATGTGAACTTCTCTATTCATACCTTTCGTCATCCTGACCATACTCTGATGTTGCTTGGCCACACAGGTCCTGGTTTTCATCTGAAATGATCAACAGTATGCATTTCTGGTTTTCGTATCCAGATTAGGTTCATAACAAGATACAATGTCCCTTAGACAGCCAGGCTCCTAGTCATTTAGAGCTTTCAAGGTTGAAAGCAATACCCTGAATTGGGCCTGGAAAGCAACTGATAAAAAGGGCAAGACTTTTATGTAAGTATCTATGTATCAGGCAGCAATTAGCAGCTTAGCTGCTGTCTGTTGCACAGAATGAAGTTTCTGGACACTCTTCAAGAGTGGGCCCATGTGCAGTGCATTGTAATAGTCTAACCACAAAGTCACTTTTGACCTGGAAAAGGTCATAGTTGGAACATTAAGCAGAACTGTACAAAAATTCTCCCCATTACTGCTGCTACCTCAAAGTCCAGTGACAGTGCCAATATAAGAAGTACTTCTAGATTATGAATATACCTTCCAGAAGGAATACAGTCCCATGCGGAACAAGCTGAACAGCAATCCCATAACCAAGTTGAAAAGCAGTCCCCAAACCAGACTTTCAACTGATCCAATGTCACCTCCATTTTGTCAGGGTTTAACTTCAACTTGTTCACCCTCATCCCACCCATTATCAAACTCAGGAAGCATTGGAGCATATCAACTGCTTCCTTAGTGTTAGATGAGAAGGAACAAAATTGCTGATTGTCATCAACATATAGGCAACATGTCAGATGAAGATTTTGAAAGCTAACAGCTTCATATAGACACTGAACAACACGGGGGACAGTGTAGAATCTTGTGGGGTACCATATGCCAAATCTATGGTGTCACACAGTGATCTCTCAGCACCACTTTGTAGGTATGACTCGACAGGAAGCATTAGAACAGATCATTAGATTTGATAAGATATGCGTTTATGATGGACAGCAGAGCAGAGGGGTTGTCCAAGATACGTAACCGCCCCCACAGCCCTCAGAATGCTGAGAGAAAGGCTGAGAGGAAAATAAAAAGGAGAAGTTTGGGTGTTTTAATGATGAGTTCTACACTGTTGAGTGAGTGGTGGAGTGTTTTTCAGGGAGCTGGAGCTGTTTGTGAGAAGGAGGGAAGTAGGTGAGAGTTAAGGAGAATTTTAGAATTTGATACAAATGGTAACACTGAAAGAAGTGGTGAGGCAGCATTTATGTTTGAAGTTATAAAGAAGCCTTTTATCCATTAAATGATTTTGTTCCTGCTATTTTAATCTCTGCCAGTGTTTTTCATTTAGACAGCAAGTATCTCGATCACCCACTCACTAACATCAGCAACACTCCATCAGCCACCACACAATTTCAGGACTGGTCTTTAGACCAAAATACCCTAAAGGCAGCAGATTCCATCTAATCTTGGAAGCTAAGCAGGGTCAGTCCTGGTTAGCACTTGGATGGGAGACCACCAATGAATACCAGGTGCTGCTGGTGACATTTCAGAGGAAGAAACTGGCAAAACGACCTCTGAACAGTCCTTGCCTAAGAAAACCCTATGAAATTCATGGGGTCACCATAAGTAGACAGGCAACTTGGAGCCATAGACACACAGATAGTGTCCCATCAGGACTGTGACCTTTCTGTGCTGTTGTAATGTGTTGCTCCTCCATACGAAGGGGAATATCGACCCAGTAATACTAAGCATGTGCTCCCCTTACTGTGGCCACGATACTGCTTTAGCTGCTTGACCCTCAAATAACTATTTACACAGCAGTCATTGCTGCTAAAATTGATCGGCAAGCTATTTATTGTTTCAGATGTTTTATTGCCCTACAATGAAATTAAGACATTGCTGGTGGAAACATTATGGTAGAGTACAAGTTCAGGAAGATAAAGATATAAAATTACAGTACTATGAGACCCTTGGCCTGGGGGCATCGCAAAAGCACTGGAGAGAGTGTCAACAAATTACTTTTCTGTGATTGTGATGTACTGTGATGAACATTCTCTGCCACAGTTTTTATGAATCTTCAGAGATCTGCTGAAATCATAGCTGTAACACTTTCATGCCAAATACTTGAGAACAGGTCAGATCATTTGTAATACTACCACTAAAGCTACTGCTGCTACTGCTACAACTTTTACTACTAATAACTGGTGTAAACTGAAGGACTTATACAATGGGCCCTCCACTTTCATTAGGGTTCAGGGCACAGGACCCTCGTGAACATGAAAAAAATGTAAATACCTTCCCCCCGCCCACCCAAGTGCATGAATGTGCCTTCCCTCTTACACTTTTCCCTCCCCTCTCCTTGTCATTTTCCTGAATGGGGGGAGGGAACGCATGCATGCACCATGGGAATAATCAAATTTGCAAAGGTCAAATTCACAAATATGGAGGGAGGACTGTATTTCCCGCTCGAAAAGGGGGGGGGGTAACCACAGCTAGTAAATACCATCTATGTAAAGTAAAAGATTATATTGTTGACCACCTTACTAATTTGTGAAGGTAGACCGCACTGATAGATCATAAGACACACCATTTTAAAGTGGCTGCAATGATACATTAGAATCCATTAAGAAAAATGAACCGGTGGGGATAAAAGCCTGACAAGTTGTCAACAATGGTGAAGTAGAAATCTTATGAGACTTTAAAATTCAAAGTGATAAAGAATTTGAACATACAATGTCAGATAACAACTGTGGTTGGAAAAAAAAAAGTTTGGATAAACATGTTGCAGTTCCTGGGGAACAGCAGAACTGAAGACAAAGAGAAGGAAAAGGTTAGGAAATATCAAGACCTACAAACTGAGATTCAGCATCTGTGAGAAAAGAATTCAACTTAATTCAAACGGTAATAGGTGTTCTGGCAGCAATTCCAACAAGACTGACAAAAGATCTCAATGAAATCACTACAGATAGGATTACAATAGTAGGATTACAAAAATTGAAACTACTTGGAGCATGCCACATTATCTAACAACATGTCACTGATTTTGAGATTCTTGGATAGAATGAAATCATTACTGGTCCAGAACTCCAGTCAATAACACCTGATGGATTGTGAAATGAAGAAACCAACTGATGAGCCCCTCCCTAAACTGTAAATCCCAGGATTCCATAGAATGTTGAAAGTGGAATAATAGCGCTATAACTGTCTAATGCAGAAATGGCAGCAGATAAAGTATTGTTTAAAAAAAACATTTTTTGTTCCAGATTCTTGATGGAAAATGGACAGGAGGTGTTTGTTTGTTTTTTAAGGGAAGGAATATTTGGGAGGATACGCATGAAGCCCATCAGTGTAACACAGATGGATCCTTCAAAGACATTTTGGTGCCACAGAGAGGTTTATGATGACAGTTATCTTTCCCCACATCACTCATTGTATTGTCAGAGTCACGCAGACAGTCAAGCACATGAAAGAGAAGGGAAGTGGAAAGGAAATCTTTCTATCTTCTCAGCCAGAGGGTCACAGCTTGCTAGAAGTGGGTGTCCTTGTGACACAGAGTGAGGGTGGTGTGTTAAGAGGATTAGAAATGTGATACAAGTCATAAGGAAGGAGGCCGATTTGGCTACTTGAAACACTAATGAGTTCTTAAGTCTCTGGTGGCTAATAGTGCTGTCCCCAATTTTATCTTTAGCCTTACTTAGAGCGGGGCCAGAAGAGGAGAGCAGATCAATGCTGCTGAAAGTCACAGCCAAGTGCTGAAGAGGCAGCCAGTAAAATAAGGGGTAAAAAGCTATATCACTGCTCCTTTTCAGAGCAGCTATGCTGGCTGTCAGATTTTGGCAGTTTTCCCAGCTTTGGATCATCAGTTGTTGTTGTTGTTGTTGTTGTTGTTGTTTTTTCCTAAAGTGAATGTGTTTATGGTATTCTCTGAATTGGGGGTAGGGGCAGTTGTTAGCATACTCTATACCAGTGATGTATCTAAGTCTTTTACTCCAAGTCTCAAGTCAAGTCTCAAGTTTCTACCTTCAAGTCTCAAGTCCTTGCAAGATACTTTCAAGTCAAGTCTTGAGTCAAGTCTCAAATCTAGAAGCCAACTTTATACCCCAACCTGTATTCCAGAATTTCTGGACAGAGTCAAAGTCAATTTTAGAAGAGTCAGCCCTCCACTTTTGTAATTTTGCCATCTCCAGCTTCAGAAGTGGGAAATAGGATCCTTCTTTGTTCCCATTTGCAAAGCTTGAGGCTTTTTCAGAAATCAGGGATAGGATCCCTCTTATTCCCCATTACTGTAGAAGGAATGTTCCTTTCTCCTCAAGCCCACTGCCTAACACATTTTCTGTTCCCCCATGAGATACATGCCCTCCACTCTGGGTATAAGTCTTGCCTTCTGCTCTTAGGAAAAGTTTCAGAAAGCTCCTCCTATATGTAGCAGGTCTTACTGCCCTGGCTAGCCCGAGCTTTGGGGGATATAAAAAGATATCCATTGATATCGATAATTCAGCCTCACATACTCATTCCCTTCCACGTGCTTGCGAGGCCCCTGGACAAGCACACATACAGGCTGGGCCGATAATCACCGTAATATTCCGAAACAATACAGGCAGGCCAGAAATAGCCGACTCGCCGCTTTAGGAGACCTCAAGGCAAGTACCTTCATTAGGTATGCACGCAGCTTTCAAAAGATCCTCTGCCCCGCGCTGGCAGCTTGATGATCTGACTATACAAAGCTCAAGTACTCCGCGTTTGCATACTGGCTATCCTATTGACAATTTGGCTGTAACTCAATCATTCAAATTCTGACCTTTTGGAGGCTTTGTCTCCAGCCCCAAATCTATTGTTTTCCCCAAGCCCGATCTAGCCTGTGGTCACAATTCTCCTTATAAAAATCCCTGACTTTGAGAGCTTCCTTGGATCGCTCTTGGCTTCCATCCCGCCTTGCTGTCACTTTGTCCAGCGAGCCTTCCCCTCAGCCCCATGTGCTGAGATCCATGCTCCCCATCTTGTCCACTTCCAACTGGGCTTCAGGACAGGTGAAGTATTACCCAAACCAACAACTCCTCTAAAAACCCCTCTATCCCACTCCAACCCTTATTTCTTTAGTTATCTTGTGTGAGTGTGCTGCATACACTGTTTGATTGTGTTTTTAATAAAACCACATTTATTATCTCAACTTCTGTGTGCTCCTTGACTCGGCCTGACCCCGTAGACATAGGGCTCAAGATCCTGCTAGGTTACCCTCTCGTAACGCTAAAGCAGTGCTCAGAGCTAATCTTCCCCACCTATTGTTGAGCACATTTTGGTGCTCAACCCCAGTAAACCCCAGTAAACAGGGTACCCCAGTAAACAGGGTAACACAGGGACAGGCTGGTGAGCAGACCTCAACCCCACCTCAAGCGCATTGCCTGACTCATTTGCTGCTCCCTCTGAGAAATGTGTCCACACTTTGGCCTTGAAACTGATCATCATGTGACCAGTAAGATGCAAGGTTTCTGGATGAATGTGTTATGTTGCTGAACCAAGTGCAGCAAGTCAGTCACTAAAAATATGCAAGTCTCAAGTCGAGTCGAGTCATGTGTAATTTTTGCTGAGTCAAGTCGGAGTCGAGTCACTGAAGTGACTTAAGTCTGACTTGAGTCTGAGTCAATTGACTCGAGTCTACATCACTTCCCTATACCTCCATTCTGAGGGATGTGCTATTTTCATAATTGAACATATTTATGGCTGGAAAACATGGTCAAAGGCACCCTGGCTGGAAGAGGGCCAGGTCAGGCTGAGCTTAGACATGGTCAAGTCATATATTCAGAGAGGATTAGGTAGGAAAACCCAATGCTAATGGGTTTGTGATAATCTTTTACAGATCTCAGGCTATGCACATACCTGAATACAATAGAAGGTAAAACTGGCCAGGTGAAGCAATCGGGGACCATACTGTGATCTTGCCCTATGGAAATCCTCCCTAGACTCCCCGCCTGACTAGACATTAAGAGATTGTCATGACTTCCATCAACATTTTGTCACCTAGAGTTAAGAAAAACAGCCCATTCCAGACTCCTTTGTAAACTCTATGAGAAAGCGATTACTGCCTTGCCCATGCACCCTCCTTTAGGGTAGGAAATGGGGTATATAAACCCCAGCTTTAGCCCCAGAAAATTGTAGTACTTGGATGTAATATGTGGTGCCCAGTCCTCTGTTCATTCTTGCTACCCTCAGACACTGTCTGAGCCACTCCACTTCAGCCTTCTTCTTCAGGACTTTGTACCCAATCTCTCTCTCTCTGTCCAACTTCCATGCCTCACCGTCCAATAGCGTTGTATGGTTTTTGAGAGTGTCTGATAT
Source organism: Cyclura pinguis (assembly GCA_030412105.1). Lineage (NCBI taxonomy): Eukaryota > Metazoa > Chordata > Lepidosauria > Squamata > Iguanidae > Cyclura > Cyclura pinguis. Next base: position 347,078,454 of record CM059599.1, read on the forward strand.
CCTTCATGTTTTGACAATCCAAATAAAAAACTCTGTTTCAATTTTAACTGGGGTCTTCTCTACAGTTAGTACTGGTATACACAGGTGAAAAGATTGTGCTGTTACCCTCCTCTAGCAGGTCTCCTTTGAGCCATAATTCCCCAGAATCTAAGGAGACGCTGGCATTGTGGGTGGACCTCAAATTCTCCCACATCTTAGAGTAACACATTCATTCCAAAGATCTAGTTTCTTCCACAAAGTATTGCACTTTTTCAAAAATGGAGTGAGCCCAAGTGCTATTTAAGTGTCAGTCTCCAGTCTTTACTAAGGGAAGTCAAAGTGAAAGGCATGCAATTTAAGAAAACCCAGTTGATATGTTGCTGAAATTTTGCAATAAGACATGCATATAAATACATTATTGAAAAGATTTGGATTAAGAGCTGTGATACAAATAAGAAATGCAGTGAATTTGACAGTACTTCTAAAAAAAAAGATGTGTTCAATGATAGCGAAGACATTTTTATAGGCCCTATAACCCTGTGTTCTAGTACTGATGGTGATTGGTAGCTATAGTGCCACCAGGACCAGATTTTAGAATGAACTTCCAAAAGGTATCCAAGATACCAAACCCCATCCTCAAAACAGGTTCATCACTTTGGACAGCTCCTTTAAATTTTGGACTAAAATCAAGAGTAATTTGTCACCACACTAATGTGGGAACCACAAGCAGAATTAATCCCTGGTACCTGAAACATCATTACCTTAACAAAGATCAATTAATCCAAGAAGAAATCCTAAGGGAAGTAGAATTATTGGTATAAGTTGTTATGTGCCTTCAAATCTTCTGACTTATGAACCTAAGGCAAACTTATCATGGGATTTTCTGGGGCTGAGAGTAAGACCAAGTCTAAAGTGTATGTGTGTATGTATATGTACCTTAAAGTCAGCTGTCAACTTATGGTGACCCCATGATTTTCATAGGATTTTCTTAGGCAAGAGATACTCAGAGGTGGTCTTGCCAGTTCGTTCCTCTGAAATATAGCCTACAGCACCTGGTATTCATCAGAAGTCTTGCATTCAACTAGTAGCCAGGACTGACCTTGCTTAGCTTCCAAGATCAGATGGGATCTGGTGCCTTTAGGGTATTTTGTTTAAAAGACAGCAGAATTAATAATTAACAATGGCTCCATGTTACTTAAGAAATCATGGATAATGCAAATAAGATCTACACAATAAAAACCAAGAGATAATTCTGTAATGGAAGGAAAATGGCTTGGTAATATTGGTGTTGTGACACATGAAACAGATATGCAGGGAAAAAATGAGAAAATCTTTTGGGAGAAAATATTTCAAGTTTCTACAAGTCAGGCTTCAAGCGCTTACCAAAACAAAACTTCTGTTGATTGAAATTAAGTGAAAGACTAACTTCATTTGTAAGGTAAATCATAAACTGTCCAACAGGTATGTGTATATTGCTGAAAAGTTTAACAGAATCAGAAGCAATTTTATGTGTATGCATCTATGTGCCTAATTATAGTCAGAAACAATTAATTTACAAGTTCAGTAAAGACTTTGAATAGATTTGTACTGACATCAATGAACTGCTCAGTTTAAAGATGGATAGGCCTACAAGAATAAGGCATATTTTTAATTGTCTGGTTCTCTAAGCAATTATTGAAATATACAAGGTACATTTTCTTATGAGAACTAATTAGGGCTTGGAAGTAAAACAATAGAAACAGCAACATGACTTGTAATGCATTATGTTTTGGGATAATGAGGGCATAACAACATTGAATTTTTTAGAAAGGTAATGTTGGTGGGGAGCAGGATTAGCATAATTGATTATGTTTCTTCATTACTTTTCTTCATTATTTTTGGGAGGGCAGTTGTTGAGGGACACTTTTAGGTTTGTTTCAGATTTTAAGCCATTTTCTTCCTCTTTTAATATGATATTTTTAAAAAAACGAAATAGGCATCAGCAACATACTTATTGAAAATATTTGCAGCACAAAATTAATCAATTAACTATTTAATTAATTAAATAAAGACAATGAGTTACTTGAAAGGGAAAGCTTTGAATTGTTTTTTAAAAGCAACTTTCCAGACTCTGGAAGTAACATTATTGACAGTGCAATCTTATCTATTTCTGATCAGAAAATAGTTCCTTTGAGTTTCTATGGAGTTGACTCCTAAGACAGGTATATTCTATGCTTAGTTACCAAGGGTAAGTCTAAGTACAGTCAATGGGCTTACTTCTGTGTAGATATATACAAGATCACACTACACTGTTTATATTTTACACTGTGTATATTTTATTTTCACAGATATGTTTAATTCCTTCTTTCTTTTTGCAAAAAAGAAAAAGTTAAACCATCTGAAAGAGAAGCTGTGATTTATACTAATTGTGCTCCATTACTTCCTTACTAGGAACCTAGGTTTAAGAAAGGTGCATCTTTGGTATTTACATAAATTACCAGAGGAGAAGCATAATATTTTAAAATAGTGAATGGAATTGACCCCTACCCGCAAACTCATTCAGCATCTGCTGTGAGCCCATGTAATTTTCTGAGTCCAGGTTGTATTCAAAGCATATACTGGATATCAGCATCAGTCTTGGAATCCAAATGGGGAAAGAATTAGAACAATGTAATGAAAGCAGCTGATTCATTAGAAAATAATAATGGCAACAACAAAAATAACAACAACAATAGAACACCTACATACGATATGAAAATGTGTGTGAGAGAGAGAGAATGCAGGAAACCGCTACAAAGACAACACAGTCCAGAAGAATTCCTCAAGTAAGAATTAAAAGATTATTTCCTAAAATTAATTCAGAAATAAGTACGGAATTTATTGTGCAGGATCCAGAGTTGTCTTTCTATCAACAGAAAGACTCCTATTAGCAAGAGAGAAGGCAATCCAAGACTGGTACCTGTTGGAAGAAGCATGGAGCCATTTTTCCTTGCACCTGCACTGCCTTCCACATCATTCAGGGGGGTAACCCAGCCCTTTTGTGCAGATTTTCTGGGTACCATGTGGAGCTAGCTACAAGAGGAAGGGGCAACTGATGAAAATGAGAAGGCCTGTTCCTCTGGCAGAAGCACCACAGGAGCAGAGTTCTGCTCATGGCAACTCAGGATTGAAGCTGGTATTTTGATGCTCAGCTCACAGATAGGATTTCTCTGTTCATTCTCTCTTCCTCATACTGGTTAGAAGCAAAATATACAGCTCTCTCCTGGTCTGCTTACAGTTTAGGATACTTATGAAACTATGCTGGCAGGGATCCTATTGGTTGTTCCAGCTAGAGTAGAGCCATTTAAAGTAATTGTTGAATTTGTGAGTCAACACAAAGGTAAATCTCATTGATTCAAATGTTTGGCTGGACCACTGAAAGTGGTTTGGGGCCTTGGTGAAATTTTTTTGGCAGCATCCCCTGAGTTGTTCACCAGCAGCAGATCTGTGTGAGGGGCAGGGGCTGCCAGTGGGTGACCACTTAAGCATCTCTGGGCCAGAGCTTTAGACCAGGTGGGCCAAGTGCAGCCCCCTAAAGATATTTTTGTAGCCCTTGGCACCCCCATACTGACCTTTTTTCTGGCCTAAAAAAGAGTGTGCATTCCTAGAAGCCTCCAGGTGCAACAATTTAACTTTTAAATAGGTTGCAAGCCCTCCCTGTACACTAAAAACAGGCAAGCAAGCAAGCAAGCAAGCAAGCAGTTATTGAGAACAAGAAGCCACTTTAGATTTTTTTTTTTTTGGTTGTTTTATTTTTCAGAAGTTCTTGTGGCCACAAAGGGTCCCATGGCATAAAAATGGCCCCCAGATCTTACTCAGTGGCTCACCCCTGCGTTACCCCAGGTGTAAAATGAAGCTCCAAGCCATACCTGAAGAACAGGGATCTGAGGAAAGGACCGTTCTCCTGCTCCCCTTGGTCTTCATTCCCGACCTCCTATGGACTGGGAGGAGAGTCTGGATATCTGCTGCCTGGTGGGCCTCCAAAGGGTGGCTCCACAGCATTTATGGTGACAAAGTAGAAGGGCAGACGGAGAAGGCGGAGTGAGGCAGATGTTTGGTAGAGTGGGTTTTGGGTGAAACAAGGAGGAACCTTGATGCCTGGAGTCTGGCTTGGAGGATTTTCCTCCTTTGCTCCTATGGTTAGGTTGCCTTGCTTGATGACTTAAGGATCAATTCCTAAGGAGTCCAATTTCCATTACTGATCCACCCGGTGTCAGTTTTGAGTTGCTGGTGGACCAACTAAAACTCTTAATACAGGATTTCAGATGTTGTGTATCATTATTATTTTCTTTGAAATTCATCAATTTTGCATTGCATGTTAAAAACAATAAACAAATTATGATATTATCAAAAAAGGCAGAAATATATGGAACACAGCTGGGCCATCAGTTCCCTTCCAGACTGCCAGGTCCAGGGAATTTGTACTGGCTTTCTCTCTTTCATCAGCTCTGCTAGTTGGGACTAACAAGCTAGGACTTTTTTCTTCTGATCTGTCACTATTAATCCAGGATTCCTGTCTCAGCTGTTCTGTATAATAAGGACAGTTACTGCTTGTTTGTTTTGGAATAAAGATGTCTTTTCTAGATCATACGATTTAGTGCTATGTACTATGTGTATGTCCAAAAGTTAGGGCCTAAACAATGAAAACAGAGACTCTCTTAAGGAGGATGAAAAGCTATCGTCTGGCAGCCCAGAGAAAGGACTCAACAATATCCTAGCTACTATATACAAAAACAGGCCATAGGAATGAATATTTTTCATGCAGAGCAAATAAAGTCAGATGAAGCCAGTAGGCAAGCTAAGCTATATACCTCTTGTTATGTGCCATCAGATCAGCATCTACTTGCGAGGACCCTGTGACCCTCCAAAAGAGCTGGGGTGTTGGAGTGATGGTTTCCTTTGTTGGGTCAGTCTACCTGAAATGTGGTCTTTCTCTCTCTTCCCCGCTCTGCGATGACTTCAACTTTTTTCAGCATTATTATCTTTTCCCTTGAGTCATACTTTCTCATAATGCCCAAAGTGCAATAGCCTCAGTTTAGTGCACTTGGCTCCTAGCGACAATTCAGGCTTGATTTGCTCTAGGATCCATTTGTTTGTCTTTTTTGGTAGTCCATGGTGTCCTCCTTCAGCACCAAATTTCAAATGAATATTCTTAAAAATACGACATATGAATCAATTATGCAGTGGGTATTCTAAGAAACAGTGACACAGAGGTTCAAAAGTAAGTGACTTGCCCAACGCCATTCAGTTAATCCCTTGCAAAGGAACATAGGGAGCTGCTTTACAGTGAATGAAACCATTGGTCCATCTAGCTCAGTATGGCCCATGCTAACTGGATTTTCCTGAGCTGGAAAACAGCTCAGAACAGAACTGTAATGCAAAAGTGTAGCAGTAAGCAGTCATATGTCAGCCATCCTTTGTGGTGGGGTCAATTTATAAAATCATCCTGTTATTCTTTTAAGCCACTCTTTAAGTGGTATTAGAATATATTTTGGGCACTCTCCCTCCTTCCCCCTCTCTTTAGGCAATATTAGTAGCTTCAGGCAATGTTGTAGCAAGACAATTTTCATGGGGGGGGGGGACAAAGACAGAAACTGAGCAGTCAGAAGGGTTAGATATCAGTCTCTACAAATGGGGTTTCTGTGGAAAAATTAGCTAATAACAAAATAACCTCCAATTAATTCATTTTAATTAGAACTATGTTGTGAAGCTTACAAAAAAGCAAACTGATTTAAAATACAGCATTTTGCATATGCAAATAGTTGTATGAATTAAATAACAGTGGTCATTTCCACACTGCACTATTTTAGCGCTATTATTCCACTTTCAACCTCCCGTAGAATTCTGGGGTTTGTAGTTAACTGAGGCCAAAGAGCTCTCTGGCTGAGAACTCTAAATGCCCCTCCCTCAACTGCAACCCCAGGATTCCATAGGAGGTTGAAAGTGGAATAATAGCACTATAACAGGTAGCAGAAATAGACAGTAACTAGGAAGTAAATGCATATTGTGCAAGTCATCCTACTATAATGATTTGAACTGTGACTCCTTCACAAATTTGTGGAGAAATTGTTCACTCGAAATTTCTTCAAATATATTATTCTCAAAAGCCAGGACTACTAAATTTGCTTTTCTCTGATGACGCATTGAATGTCTTTATGATGTCAGCATATGTAGCAAAGTTGAAAGGTCTAGTTTTACCTGTCACGATACCTAAAATTATCTCCAGACTTTACAGTGCAGCACTACCTAGGAGGGAGATTATTGGCCTTGAAGGAAATGTCACTTCATCCTCAAAACTTCCCAGTATTTTCACTTCAGTTGGTATTCCTCTAAATTAAATAAATATCCATTTTTTATTCTTCTTTTTTTTTAAAGGAACACACCTCTTTTCCAGTTTCCTTCCATGATTCCAATGCTTCTTGTGAAGGTTCCCTCTTGCTGTTTCCTGAGTCCAGTGTCTACGGCTTTTTGTTCCTTCAGTGCTGATTCCCTTGCTGCCTGGGGGCATGCATACACTTGAAATATTTAATCAGTCTAACACTTGTTGCATGTAGTCTCCTTGCAGTGCTCAGCACAGCAGGTTTTCCCTTTTTTGAGAGCTGCCCCCTGATTTGCAACAACAAAGAGTTGTACTGTGGTAAAGTTGTTTGAGAAAGAGTTGCAGTCTGTAAGCACTTAGAAAGGAATGCCGTGATCACCAAAAGTCAATATGGGTTTCTTAAAAATAAGCCACACCAGACTTATCTCTTTTTTTGAAGAAGTTACTAGCTTGATAGATGAAGGGAATGTTGTGGCTATAACGTGTCTTGACTTCAGTAAGGCCTTTGACAAGGTCCCTCATGATATACTTGCCAACAAACTAGTAAAATGTGGGATAGGCAATGGCCATTTCTGCAGTTTAGCCCTTTCCTAAACTGCAAACCCCAGCATTCCATAGGATGTTGAAAGTTGAATAATAGCACTATAATAGGCTAGTGTGGAAATGGCCAATGCTAGTGTCAGGTGGATTTGTAACTGTTTGACCAACTGAACCCAAAGGGTCCTCACCACTGGCTTCATCTTGGAGAGGAGTGACTAGTGGGGTACCACAAGGTTCTGTCCTGGGTCCAGTGCTTTTCAACATCTTTATCAATGATTTGGATGAAGGAATAGAGGGCATTCTTATCAAATCTGCAGATGACACCAAATTAGGACGGTAGCTAGTAACTCAGAGGACAGGATTAGAATGAAAAATGTTCTTAACAGATTAGGGAGCTGGGCCAGTACTAACAAAATGAATTTCAACAGAGAGAAGTGTAAGGTACTACAGTTGGGCAGAAACAAATGAAATGTACAGATACAAGATGGATGATACCTGGCTTGACCAAAGTACATGTGAAAAGGATCTAGGAGTCTGCACATGAATCAGCAGTGTGATGTGGCAGCTTAAAAAGCCAATGCAATTCTGGGCTGCATCAATAGGAACATAGTGTCTAGGTCAAGGGAAGTGATGCTGCCACTCTATTTTGGCCTAGTCAGACCCCACCTAGAATGCTGTGTCCATTTCTGGGCACCACAATTCAGGAAGGATATTGACAAGCTGGAAGACGTTCAGAGAAGGATGACCAAAATGGTAGAAGGCCTGGCAACCATGCTGTATGAGGACCAGCTTAGGGATCTGGGTCTGTTTAGCCTAGAGAAGAGAAGGTTAAGAGGGTACATGATAGCAATGTTTAAATATTCGAAAGGATGTGCTATGGAGGATGGAGCAGGCCTGTTTTCTGCTGCTCCAGAGACTAGGACAAGGAGCAATGGCTTTAAACTTCAGGAAGAGAGATTCCATCAAAAAATTAGGAAGAACTTCCTGGCAGTAAGAGCAGTTTGACAATGGAAAACACTGCCTTGGAGTGTCATGGATTCTATTCCTTTGGAGATTTTTTAAAAAGAAACTGGATGACCTTCTGTTGGAAATACTTTGATGGTATATTCCTGCATGGCAGGGGACTGAACTCAGTGCTCCTTGTGGTCTCTTCCAACTCTATGATTCTATAATTCTATTGTAGAGGGCTTCAATTTGTTCTGATCTTCAGCTGTCCTGACTAAGCTTTGTAAACTCCAAGTGTTGTCTTTTATTCCTTATTTGTTCAGAACAGTAGACACAAACTTGAATTCCTCTGTCTTACAAAGTGAGACACTGAAAAGTATTCATATCTACATATCTTATATTTTCTTTGTAAGCATTAACTTGTTAACTTTGGCTGCCCCTTTCCTTTGGATGCCAAAACTGTGTATCTAAACGGTCAAATGAGGTTTTAAGTTGCTGCAGTGCTAGAAATCTGAGGACCAAAGGAAACTTTCATTTGAAGGGGCATAGATTTTATATGGGGGAGCAATGCCCTCATTTACCTCCCCATCACAGCATCCCTGGCCTCAGGCTGATGCTATTGGCATGTTCTTCACCTGACTCCTGGTGGCAGCCGCATCTTCCATCAGTGGGCTTGCTCTTCAAATTTGCCTAGAATTTGTCAAGGAAACATCACTTAAATGAAAGAATGCTATACAGTTATACCTCTAAAAACAATATAATGTTACAAATTTATTTAAAACCTAGTGCAGAGAAATTCTTTTCTATTCACCATTATTTGACTAAAGAGGCAAATGTCAGTTGCAGAAATGTTCTTTTTAATTTTTAAAAAGTGTTCTAGCTAATTATGAAAATAACCTTTAAAAACCTTTGCGGTCACTGCCATTAACCCACTACCTTGCTAAATATCTCTGCCTCTTTCCCAAGGCTATAATGTTGTGCTATTCTTTCACATAAGTGGTGTCTTCTATTTTAATTTCACAAATATAGGTAGAGCTAGATCCAAATATAAATGCAAAGTTGTTTTAGTGCTTACTTAAAAGGATCGGCAATTTTGTATCTGAGTCCCGTTGCACAGTGCAGCTTTCTTGGCTATTTCTGCACTATACTGTTATAGTGCTATTATTCTACCTTCAACATCCTATGGAATCCTGGAGTTTGCAGTTTAGGGAGGGGCCTTCGAGGCCCCTCCCTAAAGGCCCCTCCCTAAACTGCAAACCTCAGGATTCCATAGGATGTTGAAGGTGGAATAATAACTCTATAACAGTATGTGGAAATGGCCCTAGTCTCCAAAAATGAAAGAAGATATAGACTTGTTTTTTAAAAAAACCTATCTGCACTCTTCTGGTGCAGTGGTTCTAGAAAACGGGCCTTCAGGGCTGCCAACATTGCCCATGTCTAGTATAGTGAATGTAAGCAGACTTGTTATAGTTTCAGCTATGTAGTAAGTCACTACCCATATCAAAACCATATCCCTTTAAAAAAAAAAGGGCAGAAGAGAACAATGAAGGTGATGGTGTGGACTGGGGATAGAACAGACATAAAATATACACAATTCCCCAATAATATGGAAAATCAGTTTCGGTACTGTTTTTAGCTATGACTAGAAAAAGGTGATTTATTAAGGCAATGAGCTCTCTGTCTCAAAGCATCATTGGACTGACAGGGTGGTTAAAGCCCATAAAGTGATAATTATTCCACTTAAGAGAGACCCTTTTCGCACTGCATTTTCGATGCAAAAGGGCCCCTTGAGCATCGCGCACATGTGAGGAGCGGTCCACACAACGCACTCACATTTGCACGACATTCCAGGGCCCGGCAGGGACTGCTTACGCATTTTTTCACTTTCGGCTGGAAGCCGAAAATGCCGCGTGGTCGCGCATTGCTCCGGGGCCCTGCGTGTACTTACCTTGCATGCAGAGCCTTGGGAGCCGGGTCGGTTGCGCTTCCTGTCTCAGTGCAGCCTGGGAAGTCCCAGGCTGCACTGTGAAAGGAAGAGGCGGGGCTCTCACGTGAGCAGGAAGCTCGTGCGGAGCCGAAGAAGCAGGGAAGCGATAGCCTCTTTCCAGAGGCTGCTTGCGCAAGCACCGCACCCCAGCGCCGAAAATAGGTGAGTTGCGGAAAGGGCCAGAGAGTGGGGAAATTGTACCCCTTCAGCTGTTGCTGGACTGCAATTCCCATTATTCCTGACTTTTGGCTGAGTTGACTGAGGCTTATGGGAATCAGTGTCCAACAGCATGTGGCAAGCCACGGGTTTTCTATCTGACTTAAGTGACCGTGAGTATGCCACATCACTTGCTATATCTACAGGTGCTAAATCTGTGTAACAGTTTCCTTCTCAAAGAGGAATGAGAGATCCATAGTCTGCTTTCTTTGGCAAATCATTCACGCCTACCTCCTCATCCCTACTGGGAACAGCGAGTCACTCTAGCGGCTCACTGATCAGTCAAGTAGCTGCTAGGACTGTCTCCCTCTGTTTCTATTGGGAGTAGAACCTGCAGCATGAGATCTTTGGGCTCTCAGCAGTTGGCCAGCTTTCCTCCGGATAAAAAGAAACTGGTGGCAGATGCCATGGCCAGAGCACCAGTATGAGCGGGGGAATGGAAGGAGGCTCTTGCAGGCTCCTTACTGTCCCAAACAAGTTCAGATTCTGTCTCTCCACTATTGTTTCTTTAATAATTATTCCATCACTATTATTATTTTTGGCCAAATTCCTGTATGAGATTTATGGATGTGTAAGCACCATAGTTATGGTGCGACAAAGTGAATCCTGGCCCTACTGCCCCACTCCCCAGGTATCAGAAGGTAGTGACTGTGATCAATGGAGGTCTGTTTCCCTTTCGCTTGGGAAACAGCTGACTCATGTTCCCACCCCTTCCTGTGAGCAATCTCTTCTGTGACTGAACAAAACAGATTCTCTGTCACAATTCCCCCTTGTGGAGGAAATGGCTCACACGGAGGTAGGTGGGACTCCTTCCCAATCGACAAGGGAACAGACCTCCTTTGATCACAATAGCTGCTTTTCAGTAAGTGGGGAATAAGGTACTTTCACACCCTCTATGTAGCCCCTAAAGTAGGGGCTATGTGAAAATGAAACAGTTACGGATGCATAACTCTAGGGCCATTTCTGCACTAGACTGTTATAGTGCTATTATTTCCCTTTCAACATCCTATGGAATCCTGGGGTTTGCAGTTTAGGGAGGGGCCTTTGAGGGAGTTTAGGGAGAGGCCTTTGAGGGGCCCCAGGATTCTATAGGATGTTGAAAGTGGAATAACAGCACTATAACAGTTTTGTGCACAAATGATCTAGGTTACACATTCAAAACTGCCATACAGAGTTCTGTCCATCATCATCATTTCATTTGTATACCTCGTCTCCCCCTCACAATACTGGGATCCAAAGCAGCTTATAAAAGCTAAAGCAAATACAATTAAAACAGTTACGAAAAGAAAAGTAAAAACAAATATATTGTTATTATTTAAATACAATTAATCGCCAGAGCAGTAGCATCTCTGTCTTGTTTGGAGTAACCCTCCGTTTGTTCACCTGCATCCAGTTCATCTATTTCCAGATATCAGTTTAGCCCAGAAACAGCTTCCTTGGAATTAGGTGGAAAGCAAAATACTAGTAACATCTCACCCTAAAAATCCAGAAAACTTTTCCCAGTAGTGTCATGTCTATGTTACATAGCACAAGGGACAAAACAGAACCCCAAAGTAGTCCACTGGCCAGTCACCACGAGGTCAAACAGGAATCCCTCAGCACCATTTTCTGGGCCCTCTTCTCCAGGGAGGAAGAGAGCCATTGTAAAACAGTGCTCCAAAGTTCTAACCCAGTGAGGCAACCCAGATGGATACTCTGATTGATAGTACTGAAATGTATATGTCATCCATCCACATCATGGTAACGCAGGGGTTCTGGTTCAGTTCTCCACGTCCTTTGGACTTCCACTCCCAGACGCTCCAGTCAGCATGTCCAGAGAGATGAGTTGGGAAGTTGTAGTCCCAAACTTGTAGAGGGCCCAAGGTTTCGCATTCAGTGCTCTGTAATAATTAATTTTGACAATGCTTTTAGCCAATCTGCCAACTAGCACTGACTCACTGGCCAAGTCACATGTGCGCATTTATTAAACTTGTACATGGCCATCTGGCTTTAAAGTAGGGGGTGGGTTAACAATTTAGTTTTGTATTCAAAGGAGTGCATGGAAAATGGAAATAAAACCTGCTCTCTTCCCTATAGTATTTCACTCTCATTTGCAGTTTTAAGGTGCTTTCTCACTGTCCCTGCCAACTTCCTTCAGGTATCTTTGGGGAAACACCTTATAGATAAGAAGTGAGCAACTGGAGTGGGCCCAGAAGCCAATTTTCTCCCCTAGGGACTGCCAAATACATATCTTATATATCCCATGACATATTTATAGCACTTTAACTGCCACAACTGCGTCTCATGGAATCCTGGGGGTTTGTAGTCTGCTGAGGCACTAGAGCTCTCTGAATGAGAATTTTAAATACCCCTTCTTAAACAGCAAATCCCAGAATTTCATAGGATGGAATTATGACAGTTAAAGTGGATTCATAGCAGTATACTTATGTAATGTGAAAGGGTTCCATGTATGTTCTTTTGTTTTGGAAGACCTGAACCTGATCTAAATGGTGAGTTGCTGCTGTTGAAGGTTTCCCTGAAAGACAATTCACTTTTTCCTTTGTTTTGTTTTCAGAACAAGGGTGGTCTGGGGAGTTAGAGGGGGTTGAGGGCCACAGAAACAGCCATGTGGTTATATATGGCCCAGGGCTGCACTTTTGTTATAGATGAACCAGTGGGTGTTTCTTTCCTAAAGATATCCATGTTGGGTTTGGTTATAGCAAGAATGAGCAACTGCCGAGGGGGAAGGAACCAAATTTTTTTCCTCCCACACACCCTTGTGAGCTGGACCAGTTGGTCAGACAGGATCAGAGCTGTCATCACTTCACATTTTGTTTTTGGACACTTTTCAACTGATTTATTATCATTTCAGTTTCACAGCCTACCAGGTGTTACTCACTAAACATTTGGACCATCAGTGATTTGAATTGTACCTACAAATCTAGGAATCAGTCAGGGTGTTTTGTAACGTGCTTTCAAGTCAATTCTAACTTATGGTGACACACTCATAGGACTTTTTTCCTCCACAAGATTCATTCTGTGGGGTTTGCCATTTTCTTTGTCTAAGGCTGAGAGAGTGTCATTTGCCCAAGGCCACCCAGGAAGTTCCTATGCCTGAGCAGGGATTCAATTCTTGGGCTCCTGGGGTCCTACTCCAATATTCAAACCACTATACCATACTGGCTGCTGATCAGTGCAGTATTATCAGATAATGTGGCATGTTCTAAGTACCTTCACCTTTTGTAATTGTGATATTGTGATCCTATGAAATTGTGATATTCTGATGTATTTTTGATTGCTGTCACAGTACCTTTCACCACCGAGACCATGGCTGTTTTTTTTCCCCAGAGATGCTGAATCTGGATATTTTATCATCAGTTTTCTCTCTTTGTCTTTAATTCTGCTGTCCCTGGGATTTCCATATCTATAATCCAATCCTTCTTTTTCTCACTTCTTCCCCCTCCTCCTTCTCCTCCCCCCCCCCAAACATTGTGATAATGATGATCATTTTCTTTATTAAATTTATATCCAGCTTTTCTCCCAGCCTGGGACGCAAGGTGGCTGCCAACATAATTTAAAAAAAGGTACTGCTAAAAAAAAAGGCCCTAATTATAAAAAGAAAGAAAGAAAGAAAGAAAGAAAGAAAGAAAGAAAGAAGGAAAGAAAGAAGGAAAGAAGGAAAGAAGGAAAGAAGGAAAGAAAGTAAGTACAATATTAAAATGTCAGCACTGTACAATGATGGAAAATTACTATACTAATTATTTACATCTTGACTTCACCACCCCATTAAAACAAGGATCTGTTCTCCCATTTCCTACAATTACGCTGCTCTGTTGTGTAATGACTTGCCAACTGGTATTCCAGAAACAAATTGCACCTTCAGTAAAAGGTTGTGGCGTGAAGTTCTCCTGTTCATGCTTCTGGTCAGAAAGTTATTGTTGTTAAATGCTATCAAGTCAGCTTTGATCTGTGGTGACCCTATGAATGGGAGACTTCCAAGTCACTCTGTTCTCAACTGTCCCATTCATGTCTTGCAAATTCAGGGATTCAGCCATACATACCTCCCGCTATTTTATTCCCTAGTCCCACTTGGTGTTCTGCTCCCAACCCCATAGTCAGCTAGCTTTCTGCAGCCACTGAACATACAGTTTGAGCTGCTTGTGGGAGGGATTCCCCCTCCTTGTGCTTTTCTCTCTCCCCTTTCCACTTGTGCTTTCCTTTCTCTAAACTTTTTTGGCAGGGTTGTTCTGCAACCCTTCAAATTTCCCTGAACTTCCTGTAACCTCGTTTGTGTGCATGGATAATGTAGTTTTGGCCACCATAAGGACTGATATTCAACAGCCTGAGCATCAGAAATACAGGGAATGATACAAACACGGGTGTAGCTATGAGACCAGGCAAAATGAGGTCATTGCCCTTTCAGATATGAATTCTGCCTCCCTAATGAAATTTTTCTTTAGTCCCCAAATTCCTAGCATTGCAGAGAGTGTGACATTGAAAATCGTTCGCTCCTAGAACTCTACTGTGTTTGCATTTCTTTGGTCTACTTTGCCTGCTCCTCTTCTTTGTATGCCTAAACTGTATTTCTTAAACACACAACTGAAGTTTTAAGTTATTGCAATACTAGAAAATTGGGGACTGAAGGAAAATTTCACTGGGATGCAGAATTCTTGTTCGGCAGGCAATGTCCTCATTTTGCCCCCCCCCCCATAGCGACAACCCGGATACAGAACAATAGCTTTTGATGACTAACTGGAGATTCCATATACTACCTTTCCCTGGATATACAAGAACTGATGATAAGTAAGCTCTACAACCAAGAATCAGAACTTCAGAAAACACTTTCAGCAAGCCACTGGCTTCCAAAGATAATTCCATAATATGTGCTGTCTTAAAAGCCTTCTAATGGTACCTTTCTTATTCATCTTTGTCTAGTTCTGGGAAAGATCATTACCTGGTGTGTGTGCATCTGTGTATGTGGGAGAGGGAGAGGGGAGAGAGAGAGAGAGCGAGAGAGAGAGAGAGATGTCCTTCTCGGGCTGGCCCTGCTGTTCCTGGCCCTGTAAATTTGTCATTGTTACCTTGCCCTCCAGTCTCCTTATATATCCAGCCTTGGATCTGGACTCCTAGGCCTTCAGGTGACTTCTTTGTGTATTAGTGTATGTGTCAGATTTGTTTTCTTTATGGTAAGTGTAACTTCCCCAGGTTTCAACATAAATGATGCTGTCCAGAGTCAGTCTTATAAAATTACAAATAATTTAACTTCATTGAATAACAGACAGAATGATTGCTCTCAGGTTTCAGTTCTTAGTTCCTAACTATTAACACTGTTCAAATTAAGGCCCTTTCCACATGTGTGTGTGGGGGGGGAATGGGCGAAAACGCCCAAAAACGGAGCTTACCAGCAGCCGGGTAAGTCCGTCGCGACGCGGAGCAGCGCGAGCTCGCTGCTCCGCAGTCCTCCGGCATCCCAAATGGCGGCTTCCGGTTGGTGGAGGCTCTCCACCAACCGGAGAAGCTCGCCAGCTGGAAGCCCGCCCCCCGCAGATCTGCAGGCACGCACTTGTGCGCGCCTGCAAATCTGCGTTGGAGCGGGGCGACGGGGCAACACGGGGCTGCACGCTCCGTGCTTTTTAAAAACCTCGAAAAACAGGTTTTTAAAAAACGCAGCGTGGCTAGTTCCGGCCGCTCCTGCGTGGATTCTGGTGTGGAACTACAAAAAGTAGTCCACGCCAGTCCACTCTACGGTGTAGAAGACCTCCGTGAGAGGTCACTCTGCACCATTACAGAAGCCCGGTGTGGAAATGGCCTAAGTTAAGTCAGACCCTTTTCCTTAAATCTACTCAGACACCCAGAACTCATAGACCATTTCTGCACTAGATTGTTATAGTGCTATTATCCACTTTCAACATCCTATGGAATCCTGGGGTTTGCAGTTTAGGGAAGGGCCTTTGAGTAAGCACTAAAACAGCTTTGCCTTTGAGGCCCCTCCCTACACTGCAAACCCCAGGATTCCATAGGATGTTGAAAGTGGGGAAATAGCACTATAACAGTCTAGTGTGGAAATGACCATAGACTCCTCTCAGATTCTCACTCCTTTAACAATCTGTTCCCAACTCTCACCAACAAACTCTCTGTTTATTTTTTTTTAAATTCTCCTCCCTCTCTCTCTCTTTCTCGTCACAGAGTTCTCTTATGCTGGGATTGGATGCCCTCAGTTATTCACTCCACACCCTTGCATCCGGGAGTTCTTCAGTAACATTTTATCAAGTTCTCTTCCTCTTCAACTGAGTTGTAGAATCATACCTTCCCCCTTTGGAAGTTCTTTCTCACTCACATCTGTCTGAGTCCCTTACCAGAAAGAACACCCAGCCTCCTCTGTGACTAGTTAGCCAGACATGCTCTGATTTCTAATAGGCTCATTGACTTGTTCCAATGAATTAAGTGCTCAAAGGCAAGTTATCTAGCTAATAGGTTGTGCATGTGGTGTGCAGGCAGGTGCTGTACTTCTTTACACCGCCAGCTTATTCCTGATTCTAATAAGTTTGCCCAGCCCTGCTCCGCCAGTCCCCTCCCCACTGCACTTTCACTTACACTTATTGGAAAAAATAATTGGATGGATTGAAGCGCAGCACCATTTTACTTAACAGATAAGAAATTTCATATCTTCCCTGATTAGAGGCTGCGAGATACCAGCTCTCCATAGCCAGCAGCAGAGGCAATTTCATTTCACTTCTGCTGATATGTGGTGAAAGTTGGTAGACTGTACACAGCAACTCTGTTGCTTTAATATCCTGACCCATAAGTTGACAACTTTCAGAACAACAGTCAACCATAGGTGGGCGTCTCTGTTCTGCCTCAACAAGAATCTTTTTGGTGGGAGAGAATCTAAACTTCTTCCCACAGCAGACAGCAAGCACAAGGGATCTGGTTCCACAGGGGAATATGCCAGGAATAGAAGAACAAAGACCCTGAACCCAACATACATACACACAAATCAGTGGGATCCCCTGCTCCAGCTTTTAATTAAGGGGGTAGTGGAAATGAGTTACAGTGAACTAACTGCATGATGAGTATTATGCTTGTTTGGACACAAAAAGTAGTAAGTCAGAACCAGATTGAAGCACAATTGGATAAGATCCTCAAGTGTAAAGCTGTATCACTGAATATCAAAGTCAGGATCATCCATGCTGTAGTATTTCTGATTTCTATATACAGTTAAGAAAGCTAAACAGTGAAGAAAGCTGACAAGACAAAACAGCAACTTATTTTGAAATGTAGTGCTGGAAAAGAGTTCTACAGATACCACGATCCACCAGAAAGACAAATCAATGGGTCTGAGAGAAAATCAAGCCTGAATTCACACTAGAAGCCAAAATGACTAAAGGGATGCTATCTTGCTTTAGACATATCATGAGATGATATGGCTCATTGGAAAAGACTCAGTAAAATGAAAGGCAATAGGGAAAAAGGAAGACCACACCACAGGTAGATTGACTCAGTGAAGGAAACCACGGTCCTGACTTTGCAAGGCTGTTATTATAGGGACTCTTGGATGACAATAATTTATGGTGTTGCCATAAGTCAAAGCTGGCTACATAACACATAACAATAACAAAATTGTGTTTCTGGAAAGGGACTTCCCTCCTCACTCCTACCTATAACAGCTCATTCAGCCCCAGAAAAAGCTACACAGAATCCCTCAAAACTGGGTGTGGATGCCCTCTGTGACCAAAGCCAGTGGCGTAGTGACGGGGCGAGGGGAGCAGTGCACCCTCGGTGGCACTTTTTGGGGAGCGCCGCTGCTCCTTGCCTGCCCTCCCCCATGTGCTGTTGCCCCTCCCCCATGTGCCATGCGCCATCCCCTGCCCCTATGCCATCGACCTACCCCCACACACCACCCCCCTCCCCCACATGCCATTGCCCCCCCCACATGTGGCATTGCCCCTCCCTCGTGCACCATCATCCCACCCACGGACCTCCGCCACTGCCCCTACCCCGCTTGCGCCAAGGTAGGCCACTGACCAAAGCCCTTCCACTCATAGCCCAGTTCAACAGTCTTCTCTTGCTTCTTTGTCCCCCTACTCTTTATTTGTGTGTAGACTGAATGTGGACACAGTGGAAGAGCAACACCAAGGCTGTTTGCCCTCAGATGACCTTTCAGTATTGGCTGCTAGTAAATGCACTGGGGGTTTTCAGGGGATGTTCCCAATTTGACCATTCTGGTTGAGGCTTCTGGGTGTTGAAGTCTGACACAAAGCCCTGGTAGGGCTATAGTAGGGATATCTCTGTGGCGATTTCCACCCTACAGTGTTGTAGTGCTATTATTCCATTTTCAACATCCTGTGGAATTCTGGGGTTTGTAGTTTACTGAGGCCAAAGAGCTCTCTGGCTGAGAATTCTAAATGCCCCTCCCTCAACTGCAAACCCCGGGATTCCACAGGATGTTGAAAATGGAATAATAGCACTATAACACTGTAGGGTAGAAATGGCCTGTGTTATCTCTGTTATGTGGTCTGCACATTTATCACAGATCATTTCAGTGAAAACATATACATTTTTCTTGTGCTTTTGCACATTTTTGTATGGCATTTTCTATACACAGAATAGTCACAGCCTTTCCTCCCCTTCAGGGATCAGATATTAACTCTATTAGCAATATCTAGGACTTTTTAGGCAGGAATATGCTTCTGAACATACACAGAGCTCACTTGTCTTGTTTCAGAATAACCAAGAGAAGTATCTCTCACCCCATCTTGGGGACTGTATCTAGTGAAACACAAAGAAACATTGATGCAGTATTGGTCTGAATTAATAGAATTATTTTACTGTTCCTGCAATAGTATATTTTACTATTCTTTAACTGAATTGGAAAGGGTGATTGAGTAGCAAATACCTAGATAAGTGGCCTTCTTGGTCGCTGCTCTGAAGCTGTGGAACTCCCTTCCTAGCAAAGGCAGATTGGTTCTCTCCTTGTCCTGTTTGCAGGTGAAGAATTCTTTTTTCAATAAAATTTGACAAGACTTTGACTATTTCTAAGGAAAGGGCTATTACTAGTATACTCTGCTGTTTTCATTTCTTGCTTTTTAATGGATATGTCTTTAAATTGATTTTTAAATTTAATCTATTGACAGTTTAATTCTGGTGGGGGGTTTTTTTGTATACTTTTACTGAAGTATGCTTTAATATGTATCTATTTTTTCTTTTTTGTAAATCATCTTGAGTTCTCGAGTTGGAAAAAAAGACAGGATATAACCAGAACAACAACAGCTAGTACTACAGCTAAGACAAAGAAAGGAATGTGCAAGATGGCTTCTTTGAAGATCAACACAAAGGAACAATTTACAGAATGAACGTTCACAATGTGGTATATGAGATTTTGAATTACAATCAACTCCTTCCACAGGCTGGATGCAAATAAAAAGGGAAAAAAATAGATGTGCTGGGGGAAGAAATAGAATTTATCTCATTCCCAAAGTCGGAATATGATAGTAAAAATGTTTTTACAGTCTAATTATGAATGATACCTTATTTATTTATTTAAGCAATTTCAATGCACTTTTTGCTGTGGTAATTCTCCAAACCACTTTATATAAGATATCAATAACTTCTGTAATAAAATGATAAGACATGTTCACTTGTCTCCAGTTATTAATCTTATGCAGGAGTATGCTGGGCAAGAGAAGCAAATTACAACCATGAGCCTATGCACTTCTACTCAAAAAAATTGCCATCAGCTTCAAAAGGCTGGGAGTCCCACATGGCCAGCTGACTGGCTGGCTGGCTAGGGCAATGCATTTGTCTACCATCCATGTTTTTAGCTAAACTGGCTGGAAAAATTTACTCCTCCAGCTAACGAATTCAGTTGAGTTGGAATCCAAAAATGTAATATTACCAAAATTGTCTGGGTCTAAGTTCAACAAGGATCAGGAATGGAATCCCCTTCAAATGCCATAGTTTAATCACAGAAGGATATCCTCTGACCATGAGCAGAGTGCTTTTCATCACCAAGCAACTATAATGTTCAGATACAGAAGATATTCAGAAAGATCTGTTGCAGAAACAGGGTGGAAAATCATAGGCAGGCAATAAACATGGAGTCTTGGCTTTACCAAACTGCCATGTGCACAACCAAGTATAGTCAGTGCCACCTTTGCCACTAATACATTGAGAAGCAAGTGTCAGCAGCTTAACAGCATTCCTCGGCAGCCTTCTCACAGTCTTCTCAAAATAGCCATGAGCGAAGAGGAGGAGCCAGGGGTTTAAGTCTCTATTATCAGGGCTGAGGTGAACTGGAAACAATGGGAGCATAAATACTCTGAAGGCACCAGGAGCCCTTTCACTCTCCCCAGTTACAGTGGTATGGGTCCACTTTAACTGCTATGGTTCCATCCTATACCCCCAATTTAGGGAGGAGTATTTAGAATTCGCAGCCAGGGAGCTCCTGTGCCTGATCAACAGCAAGCCTCAGGATTCCCTAGGATGCAGCCATGTCTATTTAAGTCAAATCATAGTGCCAAAATTGTATACTGTGAAAGGGTTCCAATCTTGTCTGATCTTGAAAGCTAAGCAGGGTCAGACCTTGTTAACACTTGAGGACTGCCAACCAGAGAATACCAGGTGTTGTAGCCTATATTCAGAGGAAGCCAACAGCAAACCTCCTCTGAATAAATCTTGCAAAGAAGACCCTATGATAGGCTTGCCATAAATTGGAGTCACACAAAGGCAGCAACAATAGAAACTGCCTGTAGAGCAGTGACGGCTAGTGGCGCAGTGAAGCCACTCTGAGTTTTACTCTGAAATGTAAAGGGACTATCCACAGTGCTGAATCCCATCACCTAAACATGCTCAGCACATGGATAAATTCTTTAAAGTTTAGACTAGTCAGGGAGCTAGGTATGTTTAGCTTGACAAAAAGAAGGTTAACAGGAGACATGATAGCCATGTTTAAATATTTGAAGGGATGTCATGTTGAAGATGAAGCAAGCTTCTTTTCTGCTGCTCCAGAAACTAGGACATGGAGCAATGGATTCAATTACAGGAAAAGAGATTTCACTTAAACATCAGGAAGAACTTCCTGACAGTCAAAGCTGTTCGACAGTGGAATATGTTGCCTCAGAGTGTGGTGGAGTCTCCTTCTTTGGAGGTTTTTAAGTAGAGGCTGGATGGTCATTTGCTGGGAGTGCTTTGAGTGTGTTCTTGCATGGCAGGAGATTGAACCCGATGACCGTTGTGGTCTCTTCCAACTCTATGATTCTATGACTAAAACTCAGATCGGGCTAAATCCAGAGTCACTGCCTCATTGTCACAGAAGCCAACAGCTGCCCCTATGTAAGAGGCAATAAGCCTTATCATGTGATCCTTCCTGCAGCTGCCTTGTCCAAGTTCAAGAATCATAAAATCATAGAAGTGGAAGAGACCGCAGGAGCCATCAAGTCCAACCCCCTGCCATGCAAGAATATATAATCAAAGAATTCCTGACAGATGTCATCCAGCCTCTGTTTAAGAGAAGGATAGCAATGTGAAGAGCAACATCAGTGTTTGATGAAATGAAGGTAATCTTTAATCCTCTTCCTTTCCAAATGGGACGCTGAAAGAAGGATAAGGAGTATCCCCAGCTTTAGTTGTGCAATCTAGTGTACAATGAGTAGTGATCCACCACATGATCTTTTGGGACCAGTTCTAAACAGGGCACATTCTCATGACACCAGGCTGCCTTGTCTCAACAGAAACTGTGGAACGCTGGGAAGGATTCCTCAGTCTTGAAATTTAAAGAGATAATTATGTGTGAGCCTGTGGAAAACACGGCATTTACTTTTGAAAGTGATGGATGATGATGAAAGAGATGCAAATAAAAAAAGACAGGAGAGGAAGCACATATTTTGTGTATACAGATGCATATAAATGAGTTCATATTAGTAGGAAAAACATGTATTATTATACTTATTATTTTCTGTCCAAAAATCTGCTAGCATACAAAAACGAAAAAAAATCTAGAAAGAGCACTCTGTGGATGACAGAATGCCTGACCTGCAGAAACATATGCAGGGTGGATTTGATTCATGCATTGTTAGCAATCAGCCTGTCTCATTCATGAAACTTTATGGTGGCACAGGATGAAATCATCTTTCATGTGTAACCCTCCTTTTTTTTTTCTACTATTGCTTTTGTCTTTTTCCTTTCTTCAAAATCCTTTAAGAAGGGAATGATAGAAAATCTGAGCAATATTGTTTGGCTATTAGCACTAGGAGCCATTTATCTGGAAGTACCTTCAACAGCAATGCGGTGAAAGCCATAAGGTTAGGTAGGTGTGGGAGAGTATTTTGTCTTGTCTTTTACTGTGAGCTTTCCTAATTTTATACTTCCAAACCAATATCCAAATACAAAGTCTTTTCCTGCAAAATGTGCCCTTCTCCAGATATTACAGTGAAGTTCTACAAGAAAAAAAAAGCACATGTTTAGGGGAAGTACACACACAAAAATATTTATATTAGTGAAAACATAAGCTTAAAAAGACATGATATTAGGAGATTTGCTTGCAGAAAAGTGTAAATGCTAGGCAAAACTGCATGGAAAATATATGTACTGAAAGAAAAATTCATTAAAATTTGCACACACAAAAATGTACATTTTTACAGAGAACTTTTAAAAAATTGTAGGATGGGCCAGACCTAAAACTGGAAATATTAATGTTCAGGATAAACTGAATTTGAGACTGGATAATGATGAAATTCAAAATGAGTCTCATTGGATTAATTCATCCATCAATTCCATGCACTTCTAGCGCGTTGCTGCTTTTGTAGGCTAAGTGACCATAGCTACACATCATCATGTTTTCACATGTCTGTATATTCTGATCATACCATTGTTAATTTCTGTCAAGTTAGCTTTGACTTATGGCAATCCTATGAAGGCAAGATCTCCAAGGCTGTTAAGAACAGCCTTGTTAAGGTCTTAGAAATTCAGGGCTGTGGTTTCCTTGACTGAGGCCATTTCCACACTACACTATTATGGTGCGATTATTCCACTTTCAACATCCTATGGAATCCTGGGCTTTGCAGTTTAGGGAGGGGCTGCCTGGCCCCTCCCTAAACTGCACACCCCAGGATTCCATAGGATGTTGAAAGTGGAATAATCATGCTATAAGAGTGTAGTGTGGAAATGGCCTGAATCTATCCACCTGTGATGTAGTCTTCCTCTTTTCTACTGCCTTCAACACTATCTAGTACTATCATCTTTTCTAATGAGATATGTCATCTCATGATATGTCCATAGTACAATAGCCTCCCTTGACTGTATAGCCACTGTTGGCTTTTATAGAGAGTTCAGGCTTGATTTGCCCTAGAACTCATTTATCTGTTTGTTTGTTTTTCAATGGTCTACTGTATCCACAGAACTTTCCTCAAAGCACCACATTTCAAATGTCAGCTTTCTTCATTGTCTAGCGTCCACACCCATACACAAAAATCAGAAATACTATGACATGGATTATCTTGATTTTGGTATTTAATGATAATTACATACACAGCAGAGAGCCAACATGTTGTAGTAGTTTGACCATTGGACCATGACTCTGAGATGAATCCCCACTTGGCCACAAAAACCCATTGGGTGACCTTTGGCAAGTCACATTCTCTCAGCCTCAGAGGAAGGCAAAGATAAGCCCTCTCTGAACAAATCTAGCCAAGAAAACCCCATGATAGAGTTGCCATAGGGTTGCCCTAAGTCAGAAATTACTTAAAGGCATGCAACAGCAGCAACAACAACATACTCATCAACTCTCCCAAATTGACAGGAACAATTCTGATTCATTCCCTGTTGTCCCACCTTTTCAGCTTTTAAAACATCTCAGCTTCTGTCTTCTCCTCCCGCTTCCCCATTTGTCCTTATCTTACTTCAGACCGTTTCCACAGTAGACTGTTATAATGCTATTATTCCACTTTCAACATCCTATGGAAGGGTCCCTCCCTAAACTGCAAACCCCAGAATTCCATGGAATGTTGAAAATGGAATAATAGCACTATAGCAGTCTAGTGCGGAAATGGCCTCAGTTGTGGCAAACTGAGTTCAAACAGCAAAGGTAGTTTGCACCCAATTAAATCAGGGAGACAGGTGTGGGCAGAATCTTGCCCTTCCCAGTCAGCTCAAGCAAAAGTAAACTATTGCAGCCTCTTCTACCTTATGTGTTTTTCCTCATTAATAACTTCTGGCATTTTGACCACACTCTGATGTTGCTTGGTCACACTTGCCCCAGTTTTCATCTCTGAAATCTTGGAAAGTATGAAATATAATGCTTGGGACACTCTTTTTTTGCAGATTTCCAGTATCCAGATACAGCCTGTGCAGATACCTGCTGCAGTCCTGAACTGCAATACTTCACCATTCTCTTTCCTAGCAGCTTCTATGGCCATTAAATGGCCACAGAGGGGAAGCGTGGGGGAGTGAGGGGTCTAAACAGCAGGGACTGCTTCCCATCCCCGCTGCAACAGTCCAAAGAGAAGGAAGCAAAAGAACAAATTCATTCTTCTTTCTTCTTCCCTCTTCATTCTTCTTCCCTCTCTGTCCAGTCCTGTAGTGGGGACAGGAGGAAGTTCTTGCTGTTCAGTCTCTCCCTCTTTCTCCAGTCACAGCAGCTGCTGGGAGAGATTTTCTACAGAGTGCAAGAGCTAGTGAAGAGCCCCTTCTGCCTCATCCAAAACAAAACTTATATATGCATGCAACCTATACATGTATATGTCTCTAACAGGATTCCAGCCAAAGCCTAGGTATTCTTCCTAGTGTAGAAGAAGGAGAGGGCAGAGGATAATTTCTGTGCTCAGGAATGCATTCACTTTACTTATCTGGTTTGTAGCCTACCCTTGTACTCAAACCGGGGCCATTTCTGCATTATACTGTTATAGTGCTATTATTCCACTTTCAGCATCCTGTTGAATTCCAGGGTTGGTAGTTTACTGCAGCCAAAGAACTCTCTGGCTGAGAATTCTAAATGCGTCTCCCTAAACTGCAAACCCCAGGATTCCATAGGATGTTGAAAGTGGAATAACAGTGTACACTATAACAGTGTAGCGCAGAAATGGCCTAATATTCAAAATGGCTCACAAGAAAACTGATAACCAGACAGCAAATAAAAATATACAATATTATAATTTTGAAACACAATGAACACAATGAAACAAGCTAAAACACTTAACACATAACAAGCTAAAACACTTAAACTTGCTTTAAAACGTACCCACAAATAACAGTTCTGCAGAAAAATAATGATTATATGTTCAAGTAGAGTTAAACCATAACTTCCTTCAAGAATTTTAAGCTATAACATTACTGAATTATTGCCTTTTGACATGTTAAAACATAAAAATCAACAATGTCCATACTTGGCAACATTTGGGGTGGAATGTTGGATCTCAGAAATACCCAAGGAAATTCTAGCTGGCAAAACTTCAGAAGGTGAGGTAGGAGAGTTTGCTTGAGGGTTTCTTGTGTTTTTAGGTTCACCTCTATGTTGGAACTAGTAGCATACGGGGCTTGTTAGTTGTTGAGAGGTTAACTTGCAACCTGAGAACTTACAGATTCATAAAATCATACAACTGAAAGTAAGCTCAAGGATTATCTAGTCCAACCTCCTGCCATGTAGGAATACACAGTAAAAGCATTCCTGAGAAATGCCCATCCTAATTCGAAAGTCCTCCAATAAATGTTAGAAAATCCTTACAGAATTGGAATACGTTACAGCTATCGTTATTAGGAAGAATAGCAGCTATAAAAATGAACATTTTGCCCAAATTAAACTTTCTCTTTCAAAATTTACCAATCATAACAAATGAAAAACCATTTCAAGAATGGCAGAGAGATCTTACTAAATTTATATGGGAACAGAAAAAACCCAGGATTAAATGGAGGATTTTGACAGAGAAATCCTCTGGATTGCTGGACTTAAAACTTTACTATTATGCAAATGGTCTGACATGGATCCGAGAACGGATAATACTCCGAGATGAGAGATTACTGAATTTAGAAGGTTCAGATCTTCATATGGGATGGCATGTACACATGTGGTACAACAAAGCAAAAATATAGGATTTCAAAATCATTACATAAGAAAATCATTGTTACTGATATGGCAAAAATTCAAGAATAAACTCTACAGAAAAATTCCCCAATGGCTATCTCCGCACGAAGCTCTGGATGGCAGATGGAAAGACCCATTAGAGAAATGGATTCAATATAAAGACATATTAATTGAAGACAATAAACAGCATTATATAATGAAATCGAGAGAGAGATTGGAAACAGAGGGGTTTAAGTGCCACTGGTTCTTGTATAGACAATTGAAAGAAAGATTCAAGATGGACAAGAAACTGGAAGGGTTTGAATCTGCTTCAAAAATAAATGAGTTCGAGAAAGCAATATTTGAATCTCAGAAACAGCTGACGTCAAAGCTTTACAGAATATTAATAGAAAGAGAATTAGAATCCGAACAAATCAAAGTAACTGTGATTAGATAGGCCCAAAACATTGGTCATGAACTACTCCTTGAACAATGGAAAAAAAGTTGGACAGAAACACAGAAATTTACATTGGCTCAATCAATGAAAGAAAACTATCTAAAGATGTTACATAGATGGCATCTAGATCCAGTAAAATTGAACAAGATATATAAAACTAAGAGAAACAATTGCTGGAAATGTGGAACAGATAATGGAACCTTTTACCACCTATCGTGGACATGTGAACGAGCCAAAACATATTGGAAAACAATTCAAGAAATAATGTCCAACATACTACAAACAAATATTCCATTATTACCTGAAATATTTCTATTAAACATGCTTCACAGAATAGACAAATCTATAAAATTGAAATATTGGAGAATAATTCTGTATATTATAACGGCTGCCAGGATCATATATGCCAAATTATGGAAGAACAAGCAGATACCACAAGCAGAAGATTGGTTAGTAAAATTAATAGAATTAAGAGACATGGATAAATTAACAACAATCCTACAAGGAAAATCACAAACCAGAAATGAGGAGGAATGGAATCCTATTGAGAAATATATTTTTAAGCGGGAAATGTTTCCAGAAGAAAACAAAGAAGTGGGTTCTCAAAACATAGATATAAGCTGATAAAGAAAAACAGATAAGAGCATAAGAAATAATACCAACATTTACTGTACTCTAAGTGTCAGATAAAAGGAACAAGTGAAATAAATCAGCTTACGAAGACAAATATAAGTAACAGTATACGGCAGACATAAGTAAAGCAGTAGAAAACATAAAGTTAATGATAATTTCTCTGAAGGAAAAAAAAAGTAAAGTGAGGAGCAACAATGAGGATGGTAACAAACTGAACTAAGGGGAAGTAGGGAAGTAAATTAATGAATAGCATTTGACACTAATCAAGCTGTATATCTATCATAATGCATATTTTCTTCAAAAGATTGTAACATTATTACTAATTTCATTTATAAATGTTCTGTTTTATATAATTAAATGAAAAACGAAAAAAAAAAAATAAAGTCCTCCAATAAAGGAGAGCCCATGGGCCCTGTAAAACAATCCATTCCACTGCCAAACATCTCTTACCATTAGGACTTTCTAATGTTTAAGTGGCATCTTTTTTCTTGTAATCCAAATCCATTTGTTTGTGTCCAAGTCTCTGGAGTTGAATCCCAATTTTACATGACATTCTACTACTGCTAGTGCTACTGCTGGAGTGGTATTACTGAAGCATGGGGAACAAAAAACCTTGGACATTTTATTCAAAATTGCTGAAACTACAGCATTATTGAATGCTTCACACATTATGCAGGACAAATCTGAGCGTGCCCAATCAATTGATTTTGATTCCCTGATGTTACCTTGTACCTGTATGGACACACACGTTTGCTAGCACATTTGCTATATCCAGTTTACGTTCAGAGATAGACAATAGCCCTTTCCACACGGGGTTATTAACGTAGGTCACTGCGTTTTGGTACGAAGCTGTTCTGCACATGGGAGCGAATTAGGTTTGCTTTATTAACTGTCATTCCACACATAATCCTGAGTTAATGCACCCCCATGTAGTGAGAAAGCACGCTATTTGAAAACCTGAAAAAATCCGAATCAGTTTTCAAGATCGAGCAAATTCGTATTTGCGCAGTAGTGTAGAAACGTACATTTACAGGCTTCTCCCACTTATCTGACAGGATAGGGACTGGAGCACTGTCAGAAAACAGACCTGGTTAAAAAGCAGCATGTATACACAGTACCATAGGGAGCATGAAGGACTTATGGAGGGGCATTTGGGACCAACCACATGAACGCTGCATGGTCTCTCAGCTGGCTTAGCACCTTTTTTCCCCTCTCCACCAGCTTTACAAGCAACAAACACATGCAAGGACTACCAAGTGAGCCTCCATATAGACAAGAAGAACTGCTGAAAGAGCAGAACCCTCATCAAATTAATCAAACTTGTCCTTAATTTGGAAGCATCAAAAGAGTGGGGGTTTCCTGTAACAATAGTTTAAATGTATATGTAACAGATGCTTTATTTTATTTATTAAATTCCTTTTCTCTCTTACAGAAACGGCATTCAAGGAAGTCACCAACAGTAAAAACCAAAGAAAAACAAATATAATTAAAACATAAAACGTGTTTAAAAATAAAGTTCAAAATTCAAATAAACAGGTCTTTTCATATTAATATGTGAAGAAGTGTAAAGATTTTGAGAACGATCATGAGGCTAATTTTATGGAGACTGTTTGTGACTCTACAAAAGATGTTTTTTCTCATTCTTCTGTTACAGACAAGAGAACCCATATCAGGTTTTCACAGTGCCATTATCACTTTGTTACAGGTATATCACAGTTAACGAAGTCAATGTGTTCCTAGGCATTACCTATTTAACAGAAAATTTGGCGCCAGAGGCAGAAATGACATGGAAAGAATAGGAATAGGTTCCTACATCACAAAAAAGGAAAGGCAAGTCAAGTTGTTTCAGCTAACTAAGAGTAAGTGCATATGAAATAAAGAACAGTAAGCGCATATGAAATAAAGAACCCTGGTCACAAGTAAAGAACCTTTCGAACTCTCAAGAGACCACTTGAAAACATTCTCCAGAATGCATCCAGGAAAAACTCATCATTTCCACTTTGGTGGCTAAATTTCTAACTCTATGCTTTTTTAACATGCTGAGGGTAACCAGTGAGGGAGGCTTCCCTCCCTCTCAATTTTCTGTTCATATGTGCTCAGTGAGGGATTCTGGAGGCAGCTGAGCTTTATCTTGCCTGTTGTAGGCAAGTACATGTAGCTACAGTAGTCCAGGCTACAGTAGAATCCTACCATTTCCTAGTTCAAGCTTTATTGCATTGTTTACTGCAGACAGACTGCTGCAATCCAAAACTGAGGCCCTTTCCACACGGGGCAATTGAAACGGTGAAGAGCGACCTCCGATGGAGGTCTTCTGCACCGTAGAGTGGACTGGGGCGGACTACTTTTTGTAGTTCCACACCTCAGTCCGCTCTGAAGCAACCAGAACGGGTCGCACAGCGTGCTTTTTAAAAACCTCTTTTTAGAGGTTTTTTAAAAGCACAGAGTGTGCAACTCTGTGTCACTCCGTCGCTGTGCTCCGGTGCAGATTTGCAGGCACGCACTAGTGCGTGCCTGCAGATCTGCCGGGAGTGGGCTTTAGGCTGGCGAGCTTCTCCGGTTGGTGGAGAGCCTCCACCAACCAGAAGCCGCCATTTTGGATGCCGGAGCAGTGCGGAGCGACAAGCTCGCATTGCTCTTCGTCCCGACGGACTCGCCCGGACGCTGAAGAAGTCTGGTGAGTAGCGTTTTCGCGTGGCTCCTCCCCCCCATCTGGAAAGGGCCTGAGAGTCTGTGTTGCCCCAGTACTCCTTCACCATCCTCCCAATGCTGATGCTGCTAAAAAATCTTCCAACTAGAAAGAGAACAAGGAAGAAAGAGGGGATGGGTTGGCATTAAAAACTTTGCAAAAAGGAGTTTCACTGTCAAGAGTTTTTATTAAATGAGGTGTGCTTGTATCATTTTATGCTAATAATGATAAGACAACTGATGCATCAAATGGCATCCCACGTATGAGAACAGTGGCACTTGAAATGTTGTTGGACAGCAAGGCCCATCATTCTACACCATTGGCTATGCTGGTGAGGGCTGATGGGAGTTGTAATCCAACAATATCTTGACAGCTGCATGTTTCTTACCTTTGCCCTATAAAGAGACTACAAGGACTGTGATAGCCACAGAACCTGAAAAACATGACAAAAACTAAATTATTTTGGACTGCAACTCCCATGCTGACTAGGAGATCCTGAGAATCACAGTAAAAAAAAGCAGCATTTCTACACTGTACACATTTCAAAACTCTGTGCCTGCCAGTTCCCTGTCATCACCTCATGCACAGCACTGGCTACTTGGAAGATTCAGCTTTATTGCACAGTGCTGCAAACACTAAATATCTGGAGTGGCATGAGAAATGTTTGAGCCTTTGTATGCACACCATCGTCCAGCTATAGGGGCAGGGAACTTGGGCGTAGAGGATTTTCAATGGGGCCGTGCAGTGCATCCCTTGAGCCAAGTGCTGGAAAGAAATGGAATTTCAGCAGTTGTAAAAGGAAACTCGGGAAATGTTCTTCTGCTCAAATATAAAACTGTTGTTGAGTTTTCTAAATCAATATCTTCACCTTCTAAAATGTTCCAGAAGAGCCTGTAATGATTTTTAATCTATTCTAAATGTCAGAACAAACAGCAATTCTTCACAAAGCCTCAACTGGAGGGAGGGAAAAAGATGAGCAGGCAGTCCCCATCCTCACCTCGCTTCCCATAACTATGGTTGACTCTGCACCAGGCTTTTAATGAGTGAAGCTTTGCACTGGTGCTCAAGGGGAGAAAGAGAATATGGCAATGCAAAGTGTATAAAATAGCACCTGTGTCCCCATGACCCAATCAAATGCTGTTGTTTTTTAAAAGTGCATTTTGTAGCCAATGCAAATGCTAAGATAAATCATTCAGCTTGAATATGACAGGAAGCCCTTTCACACTACAGAATTATAGTGCTATGATTTTACTTTAACTTTCATGGTGCATTCTATGGAATCCTAGGGACTGTAGTTCAGTGAGACTGTAATTCTAAATATACCTCCTTAAACTGCAAATCCCAGGTTTCCACAAGGTTGAACAATGGCCATTTCCGCACAGGGTATTAGAAACGGTGCAGTCTGTTCTCCAGGGAGGACGTCCGCACCTGGGATCGGACTGGGTCCGGACTACTTGGTGTAGTTCCGCACCTCAGCCCGCTCCGGAATGACCCCAAGTGGTCGTCCAGCGTGCTTTTGAAAAACCTGTTTTTTGAGGTTTTTCAAAAGCACAGAGCACGGCAGTGTGAGCCTGCTTCCTTGTGCAGAATCGCAGGCTCGCACCAATGCGAGCCTGCAATCTGCTGGGGGCGGGCTTTAGGTTGGCAAGCTTCAGCAGTTGGTTGAGACCCTCAACCAACCAGAAGCTGCCATTTTCGTCCCCGGAGCAGTGCGGAGCGACCAGCATGCACTGCTCCGGAGCAGCCTGGACCAGACCAGGGAGCCAAAAGACCTGGTAAGTAGTGTCATGGGGCGATTCCCTCGACCCGTGCGGAAATGGCCAATGGCAGTTGTATAGCAGTATAGTTGTGTAGTGTGAAAGTGTCCAGGATATGGCCATGCAAATGTGGGCTGGAGGCCTACAGAACAAGAAAGATGGAGCCTCAACAGGGCACTATCCAGTAAGACCTGGTGGCTCTCATGAAGTGGGTTGGTGGAGCCACTCCTGACTTTAGTCTGAACATTAAGGGAGTTATCCAAGGTGCTGAACCCTCTGCCAAAACCCAGGTCTGACAACTCTTTATGTCCAGGTCTGAACAGCCAGGGAGATCTCTGGATCAAGCCAGGGCTATGACACTCAGGTCTGCTCCTATTCTCTCTTCCTAGAGAATGCAGCCCTGTCTCACTCTTTGTCCCCTACCAGCTTCCCCTCTCAGGTTATCTCCCTCTACTGCTTTCCCTAAATCCTCACTCTTCTCAGATATGAGGACAAGCAGTGATTTCTCTCTCCAATGACCGGTATAAATAATTCTTTATTTAACACACTGTCGAGGTAATAGATATTTGGTAAGTAAGGATTCATAAACTAGCACAACACTTCTCTCTCTCTCAAATCCAAACACATCCTCCTTTCAACATCCACACTCAACTCTCCACCTCAACTCTCAACAGAAATCTAAATGAAAACAATAAATGATAACAATCTTAACCCTTTGTTTTCAGTTAGATTTCTGTTGCTCACTCCCTCCTTCTAGCCTCTCCCTCTGACTAGTCTGGGTTTCCATTTGTACCAGCCAATCAATTTGAACCCTCTGGGTGGCTAGGGTGCCTCCATTACCAAGCTCCCCCAGGGTCTGTCACACCCTTCTCTCCCAAATAGGTTCAGAACTATGGATAGCTTCCTTTATAGAATATAACCTAAAACAGATTCAGAGCTTCACTGACATGGATTCTACCAGCCCCCAGTGGCTCCACCATTGAATAAGATGAAGCTGCTACCTTAAGTAACAGATTCAAGAAGACATGAAAGATTGACAAATTGTTTGTTATTAAATTTGTTCTTATTACATTGATGGGAGTGGAGAGAAGCACTTGTTGGAATTTCTGCTGAGTGCCTTGACTAGAGCACAGGCAGGCTGGGAGGATTTATTGTTCTGCCTCAGGAAGCAGAACATCTCTTGGTCTAGTTGTTCTAGTTGTTCATTTTCTTCAAGTGCTGCCACCTACAACCTGTTTTGAGGTTATAGCTACTGATAGAGGGTTGAACTAGGAGGCCCTGGGATACCTTCTAATTCTTTGATTCTAACTCAGTTCATAACTTAGAGCAGGGATGCACAATTGTAAGGGATTGAGGGGACACACGGGACCCTAAGCAGACCTCGGAGGACGACACTCACTGCTACACACTCCATGCAAAACAAACTCCAAAGAAATTGTCCTGCAGAATCCCCTAGCAGGTATGAGGTTTTACCATGTTTTGCCAGGATAGGCCTTTTTTCTAACAGGAAGTGACATAGAAGTTGCATCCAGGTCACTTCATGTTAGAAAAAAGGCCTCTCCTAGGCTTAAAACACGGGGGGGTGTGGCAAAATTGCCCTGCAGGCCCCCAGAGGGCATTTGGGGACACTTTGTGTATCCAAAAAATCCAGGGCAAAAAAGGATCCAGGGGCCCCTTGGGGCCATGAAAACACCTTGGGGGGCTTCCTGCAGCTCATAGGCCACACTTTCCCCTCCCCTGCCTCAGAGGACATGGTGTAAGCAGAACTAGGAAAAAATTATTTTTGGATTACAAATCCTATAATCAACAGAACAGTCAGTGGTAAAAAGCAACTTTTCCAAGTTCTGAGTGAAGTTTACTTAATGTTCTTGCATAACTCTTTGGTTTAACCTTCCTCCCACAGAGACTTCTCTGATACTTGTATCGTAAGTTGAATTAACACTCGGTGTGTCACTCGCCGCACTGTTTTCTTTTCTAGGCAAGTAACCCTTCTTGCTGTTCATTATAGCAGTTAGATTAATGAAAATTACTCAACTACATGATACAAAAAGGTGCTAGAAGCCATCTCAGTTTTTGTTCAGCATTTTCTACTGTACCCGATTTAGTGCATCTGAGTCAAATACAACAGCTCTTCACTCCAAAAAATCTTGGTACAAGATAAACTCAGGTGGAAATCATACATGCAGTATGCTCAGCTATGCATCCCATGCTGGCCATATATGATCTTCTGTTGGTTTACAGCAGGCATTCCAACTAGAGCAAATCAAGCCTAAATTCTGCCTAAAGGTCAAGATAACTAAACTGACACTGTCATGCTTTGGACACATCATGAGAAGACATGGCTCATTAGAAAAGACAAGGATGCTTGGCATGGTGCAAGGCAATAGAAAAAGAAGAAGACTCCTTTGCAGGTGGATAGACTCAATGAAGGAAGCCACAGCCCTGAGTTTGCAAGAGCAGAGCAGGGCTATTCATGACAGGCTGACTTAGAGGTCTCTCATTTGTAGAGTCCCCATTAAGTCAAACTCAACAGCAGTTAACAACAACATAATACCTCAAATCTAACTTCCAAAGCAGGTCTCAGATCAGCAGGCCTTAGATCACATTTGATGCACGGGTATTATATTCCCACAAGCACGTCATTTCGCAGGAATTAGATACATCCTGCCTGTTTTCTTGTCAGGAAAGGGAAAGATGCGTAGACATCATTAGACTCCGCTCTCGGAGGGGCCTTTTGTAATCTTTTGTCATTTCTAATATATTTCGATGGCTGTGCCTTTGCCTGCCTCTTCCTCCACTCCACTGAACCACAGGAAATAGAAGTGGTGCAGATTTGTAAAGGATAAATTTGCCAAAGTAGATCGTCTTAAAGATGCTGAGAAAAGTCAGGGCCTCTGAGGACCCCAAGAGGTTTAATTGACAAATGCAAAGCCATTTAGAATAATAACGTATTGGTTGATATAGTGGCTTGCTGAATCTATTAGCCTCATAGCAAAAGGTGCAAACAGCTCCCATCCATCAGTTGAGCAACCCCAAACTAGCTAGCAGTAGCTTTAACTTGGATGGGTGATTTTGATGGACATTCAGCCAAGCACAGTTCCATCCCCTTAAGATATTCAGATGGAGGTGGAAAGGGATGAAGAAGCAAAGGGCCTCTAGCAACTGGGAGGAATAGCAAGGAACGGAAAGAGGCCTCAGATAAAGGGAATGTAGCTGCAAGTCTCCCCTCCCTCACATACACGCACATGCACAACACACACGCACAACACACACACACACACATTGGTGTTCTGAGTGGTGGTCAGATAGCAGATCGAGAAAGAGCAATTTCCTTTTTCCATTTGATCTCAATCTTACTGTTCAAGAGTAAGTGCACGTGTCAAAAAAACCAAGCGAGGATATAGTGTGCTGTCTGCCCCCAATCATTTCTCTCCCGTAAGGATGTAAACAGCTCAGCTTGTCTTTTTCCCTCTTCGTTTTTTTGACGGCTCAAGAGCAGAAGATCTATGAAATCTTGTTGTCCTGTGAGGGGGAGGGGAAATTTTATGAGATTGCTTAACTTGAATAATATTCTGTAACACAACTTTATCCCTTTCATGCGCACATGATACAAATGAGAAAGATGGCATATTCTTGATTTAAAAAATAAAGTTTTCAAGAGTGGTGTGCATTATTTTACTACCATGTTCAGTTTATTATACTATGCTGGTTTCATGAGATTGTTACTAGTCCTGATCGTATGAATGCAAGAAGATAAAAAGAGCCATATTGGATTAAAGCAAAGGTCTCTCTAGTCCAACATTCTGTTTACACACTGGTTACTCTGTTACCCACAGGAAGCCCACCAGCAGAACATGAATACAACTGCATCCTCCATCTTGCATTCCACAGCAACTGATATGCAGAGGTATACTGCCTCTGATACCACCAGGAGTAATGTCACTCTTATAACTCCATCCTCTGTGAATTTATTCAGTCACCTTCTAAAGCCATCCAGGTCAGCAGTCATGACTATATCTTGTGGCAGTGAGTTCCACAGTTTAACTACAGTATACACTGTGCAAAAAAAGTGCTTTGTTTGGTGGACAATGTAGGTTATAAATAGCAGATAAACAGAAACTCAGAGTCTTACATGTTTTCCATGTAAGCAGATTCAGGGCAGACAATATTCCAGTACAATATACATTTACTGTATAACCCAAGAATAGTTTAGATGCCTGAAGGGTAAACATGTAGTGTAGAGAGATCTCATTACTTCTCTGCGTGCTCCTTGGAAGTGGCAGACTAAGTTCTGGCCGGAACCTGTTCATCTTCTGCAGTATTATGTGATCAAAGTACCAGGCACACTGGCGGTCAGCCACTGAGCCAGATGGGGTATTAGGGCAATGGCTCATAGGCTTGCACTTAAAGCTTGTTGCAATTGGAGCTGACTCCAGCTCATTCCGGACTGCCATCCTACGTGAAGGTTCAAATTATCTGGCAAAAATGCCCGGTGCTGGTGCCAGCCCTCTCCACGCTGTTTCTCTCTTTGAATAAATCACGTCTCACACCACTAACAGCTCCCTCCCTTATCCTGCGGCTGGGATTTTGAGTGGGGAAAGCCAAAAAAGCATCTTTGAGGCTTCCAGAAAATGTTTTTCTGTTTCCTGGCAGGTTTATTGCCTCCTTTCCCCATGGACTTCTCATTCCGTCGCTAGGAACACCTTTGCTTTCAGGCAGCTATAGCTGACATATTTCCAAAGCCCTCAACTGGAGAATTCTGTGTGCTGATAAAGCCTTGTACCACTTTTGTCCCAAAATGAGGTGAAAAAACAGCAGTTCACCGACAGGTTTTATTGGGGGTGACTATAGGCCAAGAGCTCCTAAAAGTGGGACTGAACCAAAAGGGCAACTAAGCAAGGAGCTCCAAAGTTCATCCTCTTCACAGTCTTTGACTTCGGCAAAACAGCAGCTTCTCATGGACAGCAGCACAGGACAGCAGCACGTCAGCAAGAACTGAGGTAAAGAAAATTTTCATTTCCCTCTTGTGGCCCTGCTGTGACTCAATCCCTGTAATCACTACCATAACCTCTGAAAGGAGCAGCCTCAGTAGATGTGTGAGGAGTGTGACAGAAGAGAGTCAGAACAGCAACAAAGGGCCTGGCCCTGGAAAATCCCTAAGACCTATGATTCTTTGTTTTTAATCATTTTCATTTTCTTACTTTTCAAGAAAAAAAAAAGTTTACAGTCATGGGAAATACTGTACCAACTGGTAGCTGCCAAGTGAGTGAGCAGCCTGGTTTTAAACACTTCTTCTGATCACCACAGAGACACAATGACTTCTCCAATGCCCATGGTAATCTCAGTTGATAGAGTTAATGTATTTTACTCACTTTTGTAATAGAGAACTACAGCTTAATCAGCCTGAATTGAAGGCTCTGGAACAGGCCTGAAATACACCCCACTCAGCTGTAGGCTAAAAACTGAGAAGTGTTTCTAGAGTCACTGGAAATAAAAGTACCATGGCATAACACCTGCCATATTTGTGTACATCACACAGCTGTCTGTCAGATCTCCATTATCCTTACAACAGGAGGTTTCTTGGGACTCAGCTTTCTGCCTGCTCGAAACCACTCTCACTGTAACAGCCAAAACCAAAGATGTACACCTGCAGACTTTTGTGACTCCAACAGCACCACTTTTGCTTCCCTTGCCTGATGTTTATTTTAAAAACCACCTTTGCCTGATGAAGAAGCCAGTGAGCTTCAAATGTTAGCATAACAGTTTTTGTGCCTTTTGGTTGGCCTAATAAAGTATAACCAATGTGTATTTTGGATTTTAATTGTCAACGCAGGTACTCCTTGTGATATAACTGTGAAGCATTCAAAAATAAAAATATATATATATCAGGAGATAGCATCTCCACCCTTTGTACAAGGAAGAAACAGAAAGATTTAGGTTCAGATATGGATTGCTCGACAGTGTTTTGTGGACTGCCTCATTCCATTCTGGATGTACCAGTCACAGCAGGTTTAGTGTAGAGCTTAAAAGGCTGATCTTCAAATAATAAATTCCTTGAGTTCAAATCTCAGCCCTATTGTGAATTTATTTACTTCATGGCCTTAAGAACTGGGTCACTGCTTCTCTCTCTCTTTCTCTCTCTCTCTCTCTCACACACACACAAACACGAGCATCACCAAAGCAGAGGAGAAAATAGTACCACATGCATATGCTAATTTAGATATGCATATGCAATTTTAGCAAGGTTATTCTAAATACAAATTGAAATGCTAACTGCAGAATTCTACAGAGACCATGAACTACCAGAAAGACAAATGCATGAGTCCTACCCTAAATGCAGCAGATCCTGTCTGATTTAGGAAGCTAAGCAAGGTCAGGCCTTGGAAGATCACTTGGAAGACTACGAGGGACTACCAGATGCTATAGGCCATATTTCCACTTGTCAGCATTCTTTACCTAAGAAAAACTTTATAAACTTCTTGGGACCACCATAAGTCGACAGACAACTTGAAGGCACACACGCATACAGAAAGAAAATCAAGCCTGAACCCTCACTAGAAGCAAAAATTACCACAGTCATAGATCCATATAATCATAGAGTTGGAAGGGACCACAGGAGCCATTTAGTCCAACCCCCTGCCATGCAGGAATACACTAGAAAACCATTTCCAAGCAACGGCCATCCAGCCACTGTTTAAAGATCTCTACAAAAATGAGAGTTCATCATCCTCTGAGGCAGCTTATTCCACTATCAAACAGCTCTTACTGTCAAAGAGTTCTTAATGTTTAGGTGGAATCTCTTTTCTTGTAGTCTGAATCGTCGGTACTTCTTCTAGTCTCTGTAGCAACAGAAAACAAGCTCACTCCTCCTTCTACATGATGTTCCCTCAGATACGTAAATATAACTACCATATCTCAACTTTCTCTTCCCCAAGCTATATATATCCAGCTGCTGGTAATCTTCATAAGGCTTGGTTTCCAGACTTTTGGTCATCTTGGTTGTCTTCCTCTGGACATATTCCAGCTTGTTAACATCCTTCATGAACTGTAGCGCCCAAAGCGTTTGAGGTGGAGTCTGACTAAAGCAGAACAGAGTGGCACTACTATTTTCCATGAACTGAATCCTATAGTCCTGTTGACATAGCCTAGAAATGCATTGGCCTTTTTGGCAGCTATGTCACACTGTTGATGCATGTTTATCCTGTGATCTGCTGAGATCCTTTCATATGCGTTGCTTTCAAGGCAGAATTCTCCCATGCTATATTTGTGCATTTTATTTTTTTCTCCCTAGATGTAGGACCTTACATTTATCACTGTTGAGATTTATTTTGTCAGTTTTGGCCCACTCTCTGAACTTTGAAATTTCATTTTGAATTCTGATCCTGTCCTCTGGATTATTAGGTACCTCTCCTAATTTGATGTCACTTACAAATTTGATAACCATGCCTTCTAGTCCATCATCCAAGTGATTTAGAAAAATGTTGAATAACACTGGGCCCAGGACAGAACACAGGACTAAATTAAGAGTGTTATACTTTAGATGTACCAGGAGATGACAACAATGCTCATTAAAGTGAAAGGGAATAGGAAAAGAAAACACATTACACATGGATTGATTCAACCAGAGAAACCATAGCCCTGAGTTTGCAAGACCTAAACATGCCTAATAATAACAGAGTCATAAAATCGTAGCATTGGAAACCACAAGAGTCATTGAGTCCAACCCCTTGCCATGCAGGAATATACAACCAAACATTCCTGACAGGTGGCCGTCTATCCTCTGTTTAAAAACCTCTGAAGAAAGAGATTCCATCACACTTCAAGACAGCATATTCCACTGTTGAACTGCTCTTACTGTCAGGAAGTTATTCCTAATGTTTAGGTAGAATCGCTTTTCCTTTACTTTAAATCCATGTCCTAGTCTCTGGAGCAGCAGAAACCAAGTTTGCCCCATTTTCAATATGTCATCCTTTCAAATATTTAAACATGGCAATTAGGTCACTTCTTAACCTTCTCTTCTCCAGGCTAAACAGACCCAGCTCTCTAAGTCATTCCTCATAGGGCATGGTTTCCAGGCCTTTTACTATTTTGGTTGCCCTCCTTTGGACACAGTCCAGCCTGTCAATATCCTTCTTGAATTGTGGTGCTCAGAACTGGGCACAGTACTCCAGGTGACATCTGACTGAAGTGGGGTGTTTTGTAGATCTCTCGTTAATGAGGTTACCATATGTTGAAACTGACCTGATGGCACTTAAGAATAAACTTCAAGGTCCCTGCTTTCCAGTCATATGGTTCTTTATTTCTGAACCAGAATCAGGCTGGACAGGATTTCATAAAGTGGACTATCCTCTACGAAATACAAAACATGACCATACTACTTACACAGGAGTCTCTCAACAGAAAAAATACTTTTTGAGATTACCACTTCTGGAATCCTCCAGCCAGCCTGGCAACCTGCCCTGCTGACTGTGAAATTCTGGAAATTATAGTTCACAAAAAGTGACCGTTCCCTGGTCTGCAAGTACACTGTCCTATCTGCAATATGTGATAATAATAATCTCTATTACAAGGCTGTTATTGCTAAAATGTGTACCTATCAAGTGAATGTTCTCAGGTTGGCAAGATAATGTTCACCAAGTGCTTTGAATACTTTAAAAAGCTGTATAAAATGCTTGTTACTGTTATTAATTTAGATGTTAAAATGTGCAACGATGGTAGTGCTTTGAAAGCCACCCTCCAACCAAGTTAGGTTGGAGGACACAGCTGTAGCTTACCTTGTCCTAAGCAGAGTTCAGCCGCTGGCGAGTCACAACCTGGCAGTCAGGTCACCAGCTACACAAGAACGAGGCATGTTCTCAGGCCAACAGGTGTGTTCTCTGGTCAACAGCATGGGAACTCTTGATTTGTAATCTAAATGGTCTTTGTAATTGGCAAGACAAAAATCAAAGTGAACTGAAGACTGTGTCATGGGCCAGGCTGAGCATGCTGCCGACTCAGACGGGGACTCTGAGTTAGACGGGGAACCCCAGCCGGGGGTGGATCCCTGGGAGGCAGAGGGGCCTCCTGCAGAGACAAGGGAGGGGCCTGCCAGTGACCCCACAGCGGTCCCTGAGCCAGTACCTGCAGCAGATGAGACCAGTGCTTCGGGCTCAACAGAAGATGCTGTTCCTGACTCCAGCCCGGAGTTTGCTGCAGACCCTCCCCCCACGTTCCTCCAGAGGCGGCTGGAGACGGAAGCGGGGCGCAGATCAAAGCGGTTGCAAGAGAAGCGTCTGAAGTCTGAGGGCCTCCAGCTGTGAGCTGGGCCAACGGACGTTTGACCAGCCCCAGCTGGGCTAAAGACTATGTACTTAAGACAGACGCTGGGGGGAGTTGGGCACGGGGCAACAACCGTCTTCCATCCGGGAAATCTGCATTCTGTGTTTTCTGTTCCGGGCCAACCCTCGCTGTTGAGTTTGCTACCTCTGTTCGTTTTGGGTGATGTAACCTCTTGTTTACTTTATCACTTTGTTACTAAAAGCCATAAAACTCGGCTCCTGTCTCCGTTTTCTGCTTAAGCTACCGCTTGACATTGACAGATTGTTGCCCCGTCCTCACGGCTTGGCTGAATGGAGGCTTTACAGGAGGAGAATGCAGCGTTGAAGGTGCAGCTGGCTGTTCAGGCTCAGGAGAATCAGGGACTCTGAACGCAGGTTGACCAGCTCACCCATGCTGTACAGAATCTCCAACTCCAGGTGGGCCAGCTGCGGGCTGTGCGAGCCCCGCCAGCTCCAAAGATTCCCATGGTCGTTCCACAGCGTTTCTCTGGGGAACCTTCCGAGTTAGAGACTTTTATAGCCAATTGCAAGCTATACATTCAGGTCCGGAACCAAGACTTCCCCAATGAGCGGGCTCAGGTTGCCTTCATGATCAGCCTGCTTTCTCGTATGCCCGCCAAATGGGCCACACCCCTGCTCCGCCAGAACAGTGTGGTCTTGGATAGCATGGCCTCCTTTTTGCAGGCCTTCAGGACTGTTTGGGGGGACCCTGTTCAAACAGAGACGGCCAGTCACCAGCTACGCCAGTTGCAGCAGGGAAAAGGTTCAGTGCGAGAGTACACGACCTCGTTCCGGTTATTAGCACAAGACTTGGCCTATAAGGACCCCGCCTTGCAGGACCAGTTCAAGGCGGGACTAGCTCCAGAAATTCCGGATAAGCTGGCGCGCAGCCCCCCGCCAGACACCCTGGAACTTCTGATACAGCAGGCGCTCCGCATTGATGGCCGCCTGGAGGAGCGCAGGCAGGCCCACCTCGTGGGAAACCCCGGTTCCAGAACTGCCGGGAGTGGGGGAACCGGGGGCTCCACTCCACAGGAGATCCCGCCCGGCCGGTCCATGTCCAGCCCCCCCACTGGCTCAGCGCCAACTGAGGAGCTGATGCAACTCGGAGGGGCGCGTCCGCGACTGACCACTGAGGAGAAAGAGCTCCAGAGGCGGTCCGGATTGTGTCTGTACTGCGGTTTGGGTGGACATTTTGCTCGAGTTTGTCCTTCCAAGCTGTCGGTCTCTGTCCCGCCAGGAAATGCCAACCTCCAGGCGTAGAGGGCCTGTATGGCCTGGGGGAATCCGTAAGCGAGGGCCCACCGGCAGTGCCTGAACCTAAGCAAGACCCGTTGTTGGTGGCTGCCACGGTGTGTTTTGGCAGTGCGCCGCCGACTCCTGTGGGGGCCATGATCGACTCTGGAGCCTCCAGCAACTTCATTGATCTGCAGTTTGTTAAGGACCATCGGATACCGCTGGTCCCCCTGCCCGAGCCGCATCCCATGGAGACCACTGATGGGCGGCTGTTGAAATCTGGTCCAGTTACCCACCACACTCCTGAGGTGGTTTTGGCGATTCAGGGGCATGTGGAATGAACCCGCTTCTTGGTGGCGGCAGTGCCGCATTTTCCCCTGGGGCTAGGAATGCCCTGGCTCTCCCGCCACGATCCGCACATCTCCTGGTCTCGACGCGAGGTGTTGTTTGCATCTGAGTACTGTCAGGAGCACTGCTGGCCGGAGAGGCTCTTGGCTTCCCTGGAGACCGCGGGCCCGGAATCCTCCGTGGAGCTGCCACAGAACTACCGAGACTTTGCGGACGTGTTCGATCAGAAGGAACCCGACCAGTTGCCACCGCACCGAGTCTATGACTGCGCGATAGACCTGGTTCCCGGTGCTCCCATCCCGGCTAGGCGGATCTACGCTCTTTCTGAGCCCGAGCTGGCGGCTTTGAGGGAGTTCCTTGAGAAGAACTTACGCCGGGGCTTCGTGAGGCCATCAACTTCACCGGCGGGAGCTCCCGTGTTGTTCGTCCACAAAAAATCGGGGGAGCTTCGTCTCTGCAATGACTACAGAGCCCTAAACCGGATCATCGTCCGGAACCGCTACCCACTACCCCTGATCCCGGTGCTGCTGGAGTGGTTACGGCATGCCACAGTCTTCACCAAGTTGGACCTCCATGGGGCGTACAATTTGGTCCAGATCCGGGTGGGAGACGAATGGAAAACCGCGTTCCAGACCCGTTACGGCCACTATGAGTACACGGTGATGCCGTTTGGCCTATGCAACGCCCCTGCTGTATTCCAGCACTTCGTCAATGACGTCTTTCGGGACTACCCGGACCGCTTTGTTATCATCTAGTTGGATGACTTTTTGATCTATTCCCCAAACCAGCGTGTCCATGAGGCGCATGTGCACTCAGTCTTGCAGGGCTTCCGGGAACACCGCTTGTACGTCGAGTTAGAAAAGTGCGCAATCGACCTCTCGGCGGTCGACTTTTTGGGTTACCGCATTTCCGGAAAGGGTATCGAGTGGACCCCAGCAAGGTGGAGGCGATAGTGTCCTGGCAGGCCCCTGGCAGCCGCAAGGACGTGCAGCATTTTCTGGGATTCGCCAATTTCTACCGCAAGTTTATCTCAGACTATGCCACGATGGTGGCGCCCCTCACCTGCCTTCTGCACGCGAAGGCTCCGTTCCGGTGGGACCCCGCAGCACAGCAGGCGTTTGATCGATTGAAAGCCCGCTTCACCACAGAGCCGATCCTGCAGCACCCGGACCCCAAGAAGCCGTTCGTCCTCTAAACCAATGCTTCCGACGTCGCTTTGGGGGCAGTCCTCTTGCAGCCTACCAGCCCCGATTCCCAGCTATTGCCATGTGCCTACCATTCCCAGCAGCTGTCGCCCGCCGAGCAAAATTACACTATCTGGGAGAAAGAGCTACTTGGGGTCAAAGCGGCGTTCAAGAATTGGTGGCATCTGTTGGAAGGGGCTCTCCATCCGGTACAGGTGCGGACGGACCACCGGAACCTGGAATACTTGCAGACCGCCTGCAAGTTGACTCTGCGTCAGATGAGGTGGGCGCCGTTCTTCTCGCGCTTCAACTTTCGCCTGCAGTATGTGCCTCGAGCCCGCACTCGGCGAGCGGATGCCTTGTCCAGGAAACCTGAGTACACCGTGACCCCGGACCAGGAGGCCCGCTCCACCATTCTGCACTCAGAAAACTTCACATCTGCCGTGGAAGTGGGGACCCTGACCGAACGCATACGAGAGGCCCAGGCTCAAGATCTGTCAGTGTTGCGGTCCCAGATAGGTGACCCCTCTTCGCCGTGGAGCAAGCGGGATGGGCTACTTTACCACCATGGCCGACTGTTCATACCGACGGGGACCTGCCGGGAAGAGGTGCTGCGCCTTTGCCATGACGGGAAACCTGTGGGTCACTTCGGGTTGTACAAGACCCTGCAGTTAGTGATCCGGCAGTTCTGGTGGCCTAGAGTCCGGGCCAACGTAGATCGCTACGTGCGCACGTGCCCTGTGTGCCACTGGGCCAAGGACCCGCCGGGCAGGCCCTTGGGGCCCTTGCAACTGTTACCGACGCCTACGGGGCCCTGGAAAATGGTCTCCATGGACTTCATCACGGAACTTCCACTATCGAGGAGCCACACCACCATTTTGGTAGTGGTGGACCTCCTAACCAAGATGGCCCACTTCATCCCTTGTCCCGCGATCCCCACTGCCAAGGAGACAGCTCGTTTGGTCCTGGACCATGTTTTCCGACTACATGGGCTACCGGAGGGGATCGTGACGGACCAGAGAGCTCAGTTCACTGCCCACTTTTGGCAGTGC
This sequence comes from Cyclura pinguis, assembly GCA_030412105.1. Lineage (NCBI taxonomy): Eukaryota > Metazoa > Chordata > Lepidosauria > Squamata > Iguanidae > Cyclura > Cyclura pinguis. The sequence continues at coordinate 347,123,158 of CM059599.1, forward strand.
CTACTTCGGCAATTGGACATCGAGCTCCGGCTGTCCTCTGCCCATCATCCGCAGACGGATGGGCAGATGGAGCGCACCAACACCACTTTGGAGCAGTACTTGTGATGCTATATCAGTTATCAGCAGGACAATTGGGTTGACCTCCTTCCGCTGGCGGAGTTTGCCTATAATAACGCCATGCACTCCTCAACTCGGCAGACCCCATTCTTCGCCAACTACGGGTACCATCCTAGGTGGTTTCCGCTGATAGGGACACCGTCCACGGTACCAGCCGTGGACCAGTGGCTGCAAGAACTGCAGGTGATTCAGGATCTCCTGCGGGAACAGCTAGATCGGGCCAAGGAGGCGTATAAACAGGACGCGGACAAACACCGTCAACTGGGGCCCCCGTTGCAGGTCGGGGACCGTGTCTGGCTGTCCACCCGTTTCCTACCGACGGTCTGCCCCTGTCATAAGCTGGACACTCGGTTCCTGGGACCTTTCGTCATCTCGGCACAGATCAACCCTGTGGCGTTCTGGTTACAGCTCCCTCAATCCTTGCGGGTCCACCCGGTGTTTCATTGGTTGCTGTTGGTGCCTGCCAAGGATGTGCGGGATGACATTGCACGCGGTCCCCCGCCACTTCCAGTTCTGGTCGATGGGGAGGAGGAGTTTGAGGTAGCTGATACCCTAGATTCCCGGCGGCAGCGGGGCTGCCTCCAGTACTTCGTCGACTGGTTGGGATATGGGCCGGAGGAGCGGTCCTGGGAGGACATGACGGACATCCACGCGACAGAGTTGGTGCGGCGCTTCCACCACCGCTACCCGGCCAAGCCTCGGCCTCCACCAGGCGGGGGAGGTGTTATTGGGGAGGGGAGTGCTGTCATGAGCCAGGCTGAGCATGCTGCCGACTCAGACGGGGACTCTGAGTTAGACTGGGAACCCCAGCTGGGGGTGGATCCCTCGGAGGCAGAGGGGGCTCCTGCAGAGACAAGGGAGGGGCCTGCCAGCGACCCCGCAGCGGTCCCCGAGCCAGTACCTGCAGCAGATGAGACCAGTGCTTCGGGCTCAACAGAAGATGCTGTTCCTGACTCCAGCCCGGAGTTTGCTGCAGACCCTCCCCCCACGTTCCTCCAGAGGCGGCTGGAGACGGAAGCGGGGCGCAGATCGAAGCGGTTGCAAGAGAAACGTCTGAAGTCTGAGGGCCTCCTGCTGTGAGCTGGGCCAACGGACGTTTGACCAGCCCCAGCTGGGCTAAAGACCATGTACTTAAGACAGACGCTGGGGGGAGTTGGGCACGGGGCAACAACCGTCTTCCATCCGGGAAATCTGCATTCTGTATTTTCTGTTCCGGGCCAACCCTCGCTGTTGAGTTTGCTGCCTCTGTTCGTTTTGGGTGATGTAACCTCTTGTTTACTTTATCACTTTGTTACTAAAAGCCATAAAACTCGGCTCCTGCCTCCGTTTTCTGCTTAAGCTGCCGCTTGACATTGACAGACTGTCTCTGAAGTGTAAGGAAGAATATTTTTTCATGTTGAGTCCTTAACACATAGCAACATGAGTAGCTTCATAGTTTCACCCTGTCCCAATCCACAGTGGCTAGAGAACCCTCTGGGGCCTGTGCAGGAGACGGCATCCTAGAATAGAATCTTAGATTTGGATGGGACCACATAGGCCATCTAGTCCAACCCCCCGCCACAGAGAAACACACAACTACATTCTTCTTGTACAGAAGATTAGCTTTACTTAATCACCCTCCTAATTTGTGCCTGGAGACTTCTTTATGTGGATCTAAATCAGGGCACCATATGAGGACATGACTGAAATTATTTGAAATTTTTGCTGTTCTTTCCCATCTCCTTCTTGTGTTTACCAAAGGATGGTTATTAAGTGACTGGAAGAGCTTCCAAATTTATTTTCAGTGATTTTGAGTATGTGTTCAAAGGGAAGTATCATATCTGTCATTGGGGCATAGTTCAAAGGTCTCTGCATCATGTCTTTTGAAATCTAGGTGGTACATGTGGCCAGGAGACATGAACATTTGGTCCATAAAAGATGCTACAAGAGTGTGCTTGATACACATCCACTTGTCTGTATTTTGAACCACATACCACTATCTTCAGTAGCTGGGGATAGCAGAATATGGAAGCACATTAGTCACACGTTTCTCCTGAGCCATAGCTGTTACGTTTCATTACTAATACCTGCTTGTTGCTATGGAAACTCTTAGGACAAGAGAGGGAATGGATCTTCTGCAACACCGCTTGGTCTGTGCTAGAGTCACAGAGGCCCTTGGCAGGGAGCTGCTTCATGACACCACATTGATCCTTGCCATGCAGAAGCCCAGGGTGCTGCTCATACAGATCCTCACACTTATATCTCAAATTCTCACACTTAGATGACAGAAGGACTTCAGGTCTCAAAGAAAATTGGCAAGATCTCACGGCTGGTTTGTTTCCACATAACAAGGAACAAAATGAGATGTCGGAATATATTTTAACTGAAGAATCTCATTTGTAGAAATATTAAGCAAGCATGTTTTCACATATGCATGGTTGAACCATTCAGCATGCAGGAAAATGAACACCATGGCTAAAGGAGAGATATGACAATGGGATTTACCTCATAACCTTGTTCCTCCATTTCCTGAGAAGAGGTCAGTCTAAAAGACACAAAGCTGCCATCTCTCTAAACCTGTTCCTTCCTTCTACCTTGTAACTTTCAACGTGTGATGCAACATCTCCTTATGCCCACCTCACACAATTGCCTAATAGTGCATCACATGTTGTTTGGGTTCGATGACAAAAGAAAGAAGAGGCAAAGAGATTAGGTGTTGTGGTAGTCAGTGCTGTGTCTTTAACGGTTTCTACTCTGGGCCTTTACAAACTGTTCTGAATTTAGGATGTTGACTTAGGGTGGAACTCTATATATCAGTACATATAAAATAACCCAAATGATCTCTGAGAAAGACAGTATGACAAACACTTCTTCTAGGCAGAGCCAATCCATGACATTTTGCTTCCTGAATCAAAAACACAAAATGGTGTCTCCCACCATTCCTCGTACTAAACCTAACAAGATTGATGACCGAATTATACTTCAGCAGTGCCATGACTCAGGAGATCAACAGTAACCTAAGCATGGACTGAGAGGCTGTGATCCTACATTGGCTTGGCAGAGAATAACACTAACCAGCATAAATTCGTCTCCCCACAATCAACATGTGTGATGCTAGGATGCACTATGGATGCTGTAGAACATCTACTGTATCTCACACTCCCCCACCCAGGTATGGGAAGCGGGTTGCATACAGAACAGGGTTCCTGTAACTTTAAGCTGTGACAGACTGTGGAGCAAGAAATCCTACCACAAAACTACATCAAGCGGGATGAAGTTTGTCTCCCCTCACTTTCCAAACTTTTAGACATAGCCATCTCCTTCCAACGTGGCTATTGCCTCTGGGTAGCATGGGGGAGGCACAGAGGTGTTCTTGTTGCCCAGAATTCAAGTTGCAAAAATATGCTTCCTTACACTTCAAAGGCAATGCTCAGATCACTTTAATTTTTGTGTTCCCTGCTCATGACAAGGCAAGGTGCAGCTAGACAACCTGACAACCTTACCTCCCAGTCACTTTTAACCTTTGCAAACAGACTACAGGAACACTTCCTTTGACAAAACCTCTGACAAAGGAGTTCCTTTTTACAAAATCTTTTACAAAATCCAGCTCTTCCTTTCTTCCTCCTTTTTTGTTTTGCTGGAAGATTTTTTTTAAATAGCTTTGTTAATGGGAAGATGGTGAAGAAGAGCTGGAGAAACACAGGGTTGTTTTGATTGATTGATTGATTGATTGATTCATTGAATTTCTAACCCACCTTTGTTACAAGATGAGATCAAAGTGGCTTGTAATAATTTTGAAAAAACAAGCTGAAACAATTTACCAAAATAAAAAAGAATTAGACAAAAACACTATTTAAAAACATGTGATATAAACATTATATATGTTATATAAAAACTGTATTTAAAACATAATTTTCAATAAAGAGTTAAAAATACAGCACACCTCTTTAGACACAAAATTGAAATTAAATTAAAATTCAGATTTCCAGTATCAAGTTGCAGCAGCAAAGCAGAGAGAAAAGGGGGAAGATCTGCCAGTTTGGCCAACAGAATGGAAATCATAAGTGGAGGCTGGTAGAAAAAAAAATAATCCCCAGATGCATTTTGAAAGAAGTTTTCAAGTCATCTCTAGAGGGTTCAAAATATTTCTGTTTACTTATGCCTGACCTACTTGTTTCATTTCATGTGTGAATATTGGCCCTTTCCGCACGAGGCTGGTGAATCGGTTCATGCTGTTTCTTACTGGATTTTCTGGGTTTGAAACAAGGCGGACTTCCCCTCATTTCCTTCCGCACAGCTACTGCGTATGTCCCTTCTGATTCAGAGGAGTGCGAGTTCATGAATCCACACTGCCTCCGCCATGGCCACTCCCGCTACTCCCCTCACCCCGCCCCGTCGGCTGTAATTGGCCCTTTTTTTTTTTGCATGGTTTAGTACGTCATTGCGTATGTGCGTAAGTCCATACTACCCTCTGGCCCCTCCCATGAGCCCTCCCCTACCACCAATTCGCATTGGCACGAATGTAAGTGTTTGCACCACTGTGAAACAACGAATTGGATCAATCTGGAAAATTGGAAAACCAATTTCTTCCGGTTTTCAAATAGCCCGCTTTACCACCACATGAGGGCGCATTTAGTCAGAATTACATGCGGAACGAAGATAAGTAAACTGAACCTAGTCCACTCCAACGTGCAGAAGACCTCCGTGGGAAGATGCATTGGCCCACCTTAATAACCATGTGCAGATCAGCAAGATCCCAAAAGAGAAGAATCAGCAAGAAATGGAAGAATATTTGAAGAAGATGAACAGAATGAACTTTAATGACGACCAAAGACTAATTTTGAATAATTCTATCACTATGATGGAAGTAGTTGAGGCTATCAGGAACTTGAAGAATGATAAAACTCCTGGACCTGATGGGTTTACTGCAAGATACTATAAGATTTTGGAACATGAAATTTCAATGCCCTTGCAAAGTATTATAAATGAAATAATCAAGGATGGAATACCAGAGACCTGGAGGGAAGCCAATGTGGTTTTGATTCCGAAGGAAGGAAGAGACTTGACAGATGTTAAGAATTATAGACCAATCTCACTTTTGAATACGGACTATAAGATCTTCGCTACAATATTAGCAGAGAGGCTTAAGAAAGTTTTATCTGAGATAATTGACGAAGATCAGAATGGCTTCCTACCTAAAAGATCTTTGAGAAATAATATTAGAACAGTTCTAAACATAATTGAATATTATGAAAAACATAATGAACGGAAATTGGCCATGGTTTTTGTTGATGCGGAGAAACCTTTCGATATGATTAGTTGGCCATTTATGAAGACACTGGTTAAACAGATGCAGCCAGGAGAGAAATTTATTGCATGGATTGAAGAACTATATAGACAACAACAAGCTCAACTGGTTATCAACGGCGAAAGAACACAAGAGATAGAACTCCATAGAGGGACGAGACAAGGATGTCCCATGTCACCTTTGTTGTTTATTTTGACAATGGAAATACTTAACAATGCTATAAAAAATGCAAAGAAATAATAGGAGTTCAGATTAAGAAATATCATTATAAATTGAAGGCTTTCGCAGACGACCTGGTCCTTTTTTTGGATGATCCATGCAAATTTATAGAAAAACTGAACGCTATAATGCAAGAATATGGACAATTCTCAGGTTTTAAAATTAATAAGGATAAAACAGTTCTTTTAACTAAAAACATGTCTGAAAGAGAAGAGAGGAAACTAGTATAACTAACAGGATTTAAAACAGGACTAAAGGTAAAATATTTAGGAATTTGGATAGCTAAAAGAAATAATGAGTTATTTCAAAATAATTACGAGAAAAAATGGAAGGAAATAACAAAAGATCTACAAAATTGGTCTTCTTTGCGGCTTTCGTTGATGGGGAGAATTGCAGCAGTTAAGATGAATGTTTTGCCAAAAATGAACTTTTTATTCCAAAACCTGCCGATAATAACAAATATGAAACCTTTCTTACAATGGAAGAGAGAGTTAACTAAATTTATATGGCAGGGGAAGAAGCCTAGGATAAAATGGAACATTATGACAGATATAAAAAGTAGAGGAGGAATGGGACTACCAGACTTGCAATTATATTACAGAGCAGCGGCTTTTATGTGGATAAAAGACTGGATAGACCTTCAAGATATGAAAACACTGGCATTGGAAGGTGCAGACTTGAGGATGGGGTGGCATGCCTATATGTTTTATGATAAAGCAAGAATAGATAAAGATTTCTCTCATCACTATATCAGAAAATCGCTTTTGAAAATTTGGGATGATTATAAAGTCAAAAACATGAGGCAGCTCCCCACGTGGGTCTCACCGCAAGAGGCTTTTTTTGGTAGATGGACTGATATAGATAAATGGCTGCGCTATGATGATATAATTGAGAGATCAGCGTCTAATAATTTTAAGATGAAAACAAGGGAAAAACTAGAACAGGAGGGAATAAGACTGAGTTGGTTCCCTTACAGACAATTAACCGAAAGGTTTCATATGGACATAAAAACTTACGGAATTGAACTAAAAGAAAAAGTTGGAGTAGTTAAATGGATTTTTGAGAATCCGCCTCACCTTCTTGCTCAAATCCATCAAGAGATATTACAGCAGGAGAGACAAGAAGAAACAATAAAGGAAACAATGATTTTATGGGCTCAAAATATTGGTCATTCAATTCAATTAGAGTCTTGGGAGCAGAGCTGGAAAAAAACGCAGAAGTTTACAGTAGCCCAGAATTTGAGAGAGAACTATTATAAACTACTTCACAGATGGTATATGACACCAGATAAACTGAGAAGGATTTATAATACAGGTACTGGACAGTGTTGGAAATGTCAAAGGGAGGTTGGTACGATATATCATATGTTGTGCACATGTCTAAAAGCTAAGAAATATTGGAATGAAGTACATAATGTGATTTGTACATTATTGAAAGGTCAGTTTGCTAAGACACCTGAATTGTATTTGTTAAATATGACTGATATTATAGAGGATGTTGGTATAAAGAAGCATTGGAGAATATTACTGTATATGATAACAACAGCTCGTATTGAATATGCAAAGCTATGGAAAACTCAGCAAATACCTACAATAGAACAATGGTGGGCTACACTTATCGAAAATAAAAATGCAGATATGGTCTCCCAGAGATTAAAGGGGAAATCAGACAATGTGGTACAGAAAGAATGGCAAATTGTAACAGGTAATTGCTGGGTTTTAACAGCTGGAAATACGTAATTCATGATTAAAGTTATAATACGCGTGGGCGACAGGTATATATCATGACGCAGAAATATGATGAATGAAATGTAAGAACGATCAGATAAATTAACAGTAGAATGTTGTACAGTACCTTAGGTCTTTAGAAATCTGGAAAATGGAATCTAGATCAATGTGGAAGATCAGATATATTTCTATTGAAGCTGACAATTGAATATGTATTTTTTTTTTATAATGAGAATTTTGAATAAAATGATTTTTAAAAAAAATAACCATGTGCAGAAAGTTTGTTGAAAAATGTTAAACTACAGTGAGCCCTCAGTCTCCATTAGGGTTTGGTTCCAAGACCCTGCCACGGATACCAAAATTTGTGGATGCTCAAGTACCATTATGTACAATTGTGTAGTAAAATGGTGTCACTTACATAAAATGGCAAAATCAAAGTTTACTTTTTGGATTTTTTTAAAAAATATTTTCAAGCCATGGTTGGTTGAACCCATGGATACAGAATCCGTGGATACAGAGGACTGGTTGTACTTTTTTCCCTCTTTTTTTGGAAGTGGGGGAATTCTTTTCATGTTATTTCTGTCTTGTACCATATTTTCTGTTAAAGACATAATGCCCAGGAATACATATACTTTATTTACTGGAGTTTGCTTGTATGTTTCATTAACAAAAGTCTCCAAAACAAATGGTGTCTTGACAACCTGGCCATACTGAGTCTCAGCCTGAACTTCAGTTGTCTTTTGGTGTCTCTCTCTGGCTGCATTACAATTTGGAGATCTACTGATGGATCTGGATAGATAGCTGGATTTTCTTTTTGTGGCTGCTCAGTCTTTGGACCTCTAACCACATACACATTGCAGTGGAATCCTTGGTATAATGTATCTACAGAAAATGGTCACAAACAGGTGAAGGACCTCCAGGGCAGTTGAGCTTCAGAGGCCAGACTTGAAGCTGTTCCGAACACAACAATGTTTGCCCTGCTTTATGTCCTATAGGCTCCCACTACTAGTGTGAATATGACAACGAGAAATGGGTTAGTGTTCTCCACCAGACCTGGAAGAAACAGACGTACGTAGGGGGTAGAGTGCAGGTGATGTTGCATGCACACTACCTTGGTAAAACACCAGCTCTCTTGGTTGTCTCCTTATGACTGGCATTCTGCTAGTGACTTCTACAAGCATCCACCTTACACCTGTGTATGTCTTTTTGTGGTTGTTGTGGAGATGGAGGTTGGTATTTTCTTATTCTGAAACCTGCAGAATGTGGCAGGCAGGCTTCTGATAACAATGGAAGACAGACCACATCAAGAGCTACCACGTCTTCATTGATATCTTACTCCTTTTGGCCTAAAGAGACCATCATACTCTGACTGCTGGTATCATGCCCCTCTCTGACTCTTCTCACTTCTGCAGCCCTCTGTGCCATCTGAATGCCTGTCGTGGAGGATTTTCCAGCCCCAATATGTACAAGAGGGAAACACAAAAAGTCATAACAAGCATGACCGTAATAAATAGTTCAACAACTTCAAACACATGATTGAACCAATATAAAATATTACAAATAAGTGTAAAACATATAAATACCAACAACCTGTGCAAAGATACCAAGTCAACAAGAATAAATAACCACTAAAATGCAGATCTGAATAAAATTCCAACAATTCATGATTGGACAATAAATAACTACTACAGTCCTTTCCACAACATACCCCATTAGCGCATTTTTCCATTACAATCCCAGCACTGCCATTTGCACAACGGTAGCAGGTTAGAAACACTCTTCCGCACCCTTCCACCTTAAGTGGGTGAATAGCAGTATTGCCACTGCTGTTCCTTCTGCATTACAGTGTCCTTGGCCACTTCTTTTCCCTGCCTTCACCCTTCCCCACTACCCCTGATTGGTCAGGGAGGGGGGAGGGTTGTGTGCTTTTTTTTGGTTTGGAACTGTACTAGGGAAGCAATGTTGTAATGGCATGAGATGCCAGTACACTATTGTACTTTTGTGCTATAATGCTTAAAAATGTCACACACACACACACACACACACACACACACACATATTTGCAGTGCTTGGGAACAGGATAGCAGCTGGATGGTAGTGTGATTCCTGGACCAGAAACAACCCACTGCTGTTGAAGGGTAGCAATGTCATGCAGAAATGGGCTACATCTAATTATGATGTGATGAAAGGAGACACAGAAAGGAGACATCTATGCGTGATGATCAAATGATCGCTCCCAGGAGTCATCCTGTTCGTCTTCTTCTTGGATTTTCTAACCTTCCAAAACAGGACTTTTGTGTGTTGGGGGCGGGGGGTTTCTACTGGAGGAGAGTGGTCTCCTTCTCCAGTTCTGCCATGGAAATGATTCCCTATTAGATCCTAGCCATAACTCATGATGTTGATCTCACAATATCAAGCACTCCATGGCCTGAGCCCACCCACATACTTTGGATAAAATCAGTTGCTTTTGTCTCAAGAGCAGGGATGGGGAATTCGTAGCCCTCAAAATACTACTGGATAATGATTCCCATCAGATATAGATAATGATGAGGGTTTTGGAAATGCAACAACGTTCAAGAGTTAAAGGGTCAAAGTTATCTTAGAGACAGCAGCAGTAGCATGGTTAAGTAGTTTTAAATGACCTAAAGTCTCCTTATCCTAACCTTTCTGAGATATCATAAACTGACACTCAGGGATCTTTCTACCTCTTCCCTTCCAAGCCCCATATTCTTTCACTTCTACTAGAAGTGAAACTTGCATAATTTCACATTAGTTTAGCACTCATAGATAGCTTCCTGTTTCCCCAAAACATTGGTGTATGAGGGCCACTCTGCAATGTCAGTACCTCCCTGCAAAAGTAGGGAATTAATTGGCTCAAAATCAGGAGGTTAACGGGGCAGGGAGGCAACTTAGTGAGATCTTTCTACCAATGTTTATGGGCTTGCACAGGAAAAGAACCAGCCAGAGATTCAAAAGTAAACTAAAAATGTGTCTTTTTGAGGGGAGTTCACTCATGCATGCAGACAAGATGCAAACAGTCAAACATTCACACAAGAGTTGACTGAAGGATAAAGGGAGGAAAAATTATGGATAGAGAGGCTGAGGGTTTGGGGTTATAATTGCCAGTCCAGAAGAGTAGTGAAGAAGTTGAAATGTGGCTTGGCTTAGGTAGGACCTAAGGACAGTTCTCATTGAAGAGCCAGACAGACAAAGTGATGTATAGACCTTTGAGAGACTATACTGGGCATCCTGTAATCAGAGGTATTTGTACCCAAAAAATAGCCTGTGGCGGTGGAAGATATGCACAGTTCCAGGTGTGGAATAATGGGAGTTGCAGTGCATACAATGGACTATCAACCCACTAATGTTCTCAGTGTTTGGGTCACAAAGACATAACGTGTGTTGTAATAGCTGTCTATTGTGGGTGCTACAAGGAAAGAGGAAGGAGTCCAGGTGCACAGGGGATGGCTATCTGTCAATCAGTGTCCTGGTGGGCTTCTCACAATTATGTTCTCTGGGAAACTCCAGCTTCTACTTTAAGCTTATATTCCACAGGAACACTGATCGTTTGCCTGACAAATGAATTAGTCTTACCTGGAGGGTGTTTAGGTTGACCTGCCTCTCCTTCTCACATTCACAATCAGAGTTCTCCCTCGAATGGTTTGACCTTTCAGTTTCAATTTTGATATCAGAGCCAATTAAAGCATATTGCCAATTAAAAATGATGCCAATTAGATATGGTGCCCATCCAAACCATACCACTATTTTTAGCCAGATTGGGTCCTAACATTCTCTATTTTTTTATAGGGTTCTTACAATGAAGTCCTAGTTTGTCTCTTTAGCCATTGGTTTCTTTACTCTTTAGTCAGTATTGGTAAGTGTTGCTGCCCACACTCACTATCCATCAGAGGGATGGTGGAGGATCTGAACCCAACAACATCTGGAGAGCCACAAAATCCCCAAACCTCCTATAGAGGCTTATCAAAATGCATGTGCTCTCATTATCTGGAAGCACAACAAAGTCTAGTGGGTATTTTAGCCTGATATCAAATCAAGAAGAACAGGGTTTTATAACCAAGTACCACCTCTGAAATTCATGGGGTCACTACAAGTCAACACTGGACTTGAAAGAACATACACAAACACACATAGTTTAGATTTTACGGCACATTTTGTTCCATTGTTGCAGCCAAACTGAAATGCTTAGATGTTGCCTCTTGAGATGGGCAAAGTTTAAAACAAGATAGTGAAACATAGGAGCTGTTGTAGAGTTCTGAACTGCCAAGATGACATCTGCTTAATTTGGACGGATTCTCAACCCAGGGCCCTGTAAGTATGTTGGACTACAGCTCCTATAAATCACTAACCACCATGGCTAATCACAATTCTGGCTGAGGTTTATGTGATTTTGCAATTTAGCCAAGGTATATGAAGGACATTGGGTTGGTGAAGGTTGAACTAGATCATGTTTCCGTTTAGAAAATTCCTCTTCTCCAAAGGCACACAACTACTTCTTTTGTAATGCTACCAATGGAATTAATTGGCTATCATATTCAAGCATTGGCCGTGACCAAGTTCTATTAGCCACAACTATCTCTATCTTTTTCCGTTGGCTTCAATAGGACGTGCATATGAATAACTACTTCTGGGCTGAAAAAAGTGGGTTTATAGCTATTTCACTGTGACAAATCTACATCTATACCCACCAACCAGTGACCAGAGCTTTAAAAAGTTACATATTTGGACTATAACCCAGATCGCCCAGGGATTGTGGGTGTTATATTCCAACAAAATAATTTACCCAAGTTCTGCTGCTGATTCATTCAATCTATAATCTCCATCTTGGTGCCAAATTGAACCACAAACCTCAGGAGCACAAAACATAGTCTCCTGGGAGTGTTCCTGTTTCTCCCCCATCCCTCACCTCTTTTTTTGGTACAATCTGACTTCATAAAGAGAAATATGCATCTGCTTTTCACTTTGCCAGTAATCTGTGATTATTTTTTATTTGTTGTGGATGATGCATAATAGAAAGGAAGCATGGAATCAGTTCTTTGGGCAGATAAGACATGGGTCTATGAACTGGAAGGCATAACTGTCATGAAGGACTGCCAATATGGGAAGGTGCAAATAATTTCACACTCCCTTCTGAACAGAGATGTTATGGGTGAATGCTCACATGCTGCAAAGCCTAATACCCAATTATCAGCTACAAATGATCTTGGTTCCTTCTCTTTTATAAATTGCACACAACAAGGACTCTGGGCAGCAAAATCAGCTAATTCTCCTGCAAATGCAGACTTCTTAGAAAATCACCTGCTGTCAGCTTTGGCTTCCTCTACCTCTTTCTCTTACAACATACATCAGAAGTCAATTGTGTGAGAAGCTCATAGCAGAAGAGAATGAGTAAGCAACTTAAGAGACCTTTTCTTTCCTTGTCTTTTTCAGAGAATCCTACTGATTATGTGCATATGGTATCCAAAGACTTTAAGGGCTTCAAAAGAAGGAGTGAGTAAAGGCAGCAGCTGATTCTACCATTATCCTTCAGAGAATTTAGTATCAAAGAGAGGGAATCCTAGGATTTAAGGACGTACAAGTTGCCTTGTTAGGCCAGCTAAAGTAGCCACCCCCAACTGAGTGCCTCTCAGTGTGCTAGATTACAAAATCCATCATTCACAGCCAGCATGGACAATGGAAATAGTAGTCTGACACATCTGGAGAGCGCCACATCCGTAATGACTGCAACCATTCCTGTGCTTTGTCTTTAATAGTTGCTGCAACTAGAAGCATAACAGGTATGCACTAATCTTGACTGAGACCAACGAGTCACTCACTTGAAGGTCACAAGTGAACCCAGTATCTATCCCTGCTTGTACTGGCATCTGATAATCAGATCTCTACTGCTTCTGAACATGGAGGTTCCACTTTTAACTGCCATGAGAAGACCTACCTCCCAGGAAGTAATGTGGCTATCATATGTTATAAGGGTAAACTTGACAAGCAATGCTGGAAATATTCACTTTCACTTGTCTTGAACCCACGGCCTATCAGTTTAATAGGACAGAGCTAAATTCTAGCACTCTAAGAGAGAATAATCACTGTTTACACCAGTTAACATGTGATCTTGGAAGCGAAGCAGGGTCAGCCCTGGTTAGTACTTGGATGGGAGACTGCCAAGAGATATGAAGTACTGTAGGCTATATTCCAGAGGAAGGAACTAGCAAAACCACCTCTGAGTATTTCTTGGTTAAGACAACTCTGTGAAATTCTTGGGGTCACCATAAGTCAATGGTGACATGAAGGGACCCCAAACAAACAAAAAACTTTTCATCATGTATATGATTTTAGTTGCCCTTTCCAGTTGCAAAATCAATGATGCCATATATGAGAATGGCAATCAGAGCTGTACCCAATATTCTGACTGTGGGAATACCAGAGTTATATACATTTTTTTTCATTCATTCATTAAAATATTTTTATCCTGTCCTTTATCAGGGGTTCCCAGAGTAGTGTGTAATACAAACAATTTATTGAAACAAGGAAAAATATATATTAAATATTATATTAATCTATTACATTATTAAATTATATTAAATATATATTAAGTCCATCTTATACTACAAAGTGTCTTGTGAAACCATAAAGAAATTACCAATTTGAGATGAACACTATATCCACTTGAAAACATAAGGAATCAATAGGAAGAAACCTCCAATTCGGTAAAGAGATCTGATTAACCTTGAATCTAAGAAAATTGGGATTGAGTAAATCAGAAGACTATATAATAAAAAAATTGTTTAAGAGCTGCACATGCAGTAATAGCATTGGGTTGGAAAAATAAACAATGTTGTGATAAAAAGAATTAGAGGCATTATATAGCGGAATCTCTCCTATTTGACTTTCTAAGAGAAAGGAAAGGGAGATTTAATGGGCAAATCAATGCAACAAATTGGTGGGACAACTGGGGCTTCTGGATTGAAAAGGTTAAAGATGAAAAGGGGTACGAAGAAGTGAGAGAAACTACTGATAAAATATTCCACATTATGGGTAACGGTTACTAAAATTTCCCTTTAAAGCCATCAATGGGGATTGAGGGATGAGGGAGGCGGGGCTGGCAAAAAAAATGTGTAAAAATGTAAATTGTAATCAGTAATTGTAATCTATAATAGGTAATGTGTTTTAATATTGTATGTTCAAAATTTTAAAAATTTAAAATAAAAAAAATTACTTTACAGAAAATGAAAAAAAGAAAACGTAAGGACTCGTAGAATGGGAAAATGTCTCAAGGGCCACCTAGATGGACCCTCTGCCAGCATAGGAACCTACCACTAAAGCACCCCTTGTACTCGGCCATATAACTTCTATCTAAAAACCTCAAATGAAATAGAGTTCACGACCTTCCAAGTTCGCTAAACAAAGAAGAGTCCAACAAACACACTGTCAGCCTGCTCTTACAATCAGGAAATTCTTCCTAACAGTTAACTGGACCTTTCTTTCTTGTAATTTGAATCTTTTGGTTCAGATCCTACCCCAAACCAACAAACCTAGAAGTTAGGAATGGAAAGTACTGTGTATCTTCTAAGGAAGTAGAATTATATGTAATGAATTTTTGTCTGAAATAAAATTTTTATGTATTAACTGTTCACTTAGTGAACCATGTCAAAAGTCATTTATAACAAAATGTTTAAAACCATAATAAACATACAAAAATTACAATAAAATCTTAGTGATATAAAAGGGAAAGGGTAATTTCATACTTCATCAAATAATTACTTGACAACTTCCAGTAGGAGGAAAAAGAATGTTGGTTACTTGGGTGGGTAGTCCAACAGCATAATTAAACAGCCATAGTCCTGTAAATAGTCCTATGTTTGTAAAACTCCAGTAAGATAGCTTCTGGTGGTGAGGAAAAAGACTTGGTGATTCCTGTTAGTTGGAATTCCACTGTGTGGTCCAACCAGCCAATTGCCAGACACGTTTTGACCTTGCCATCTTCTTCAGCAGGAAGATTTTTCTTCAAATTTCTTATGCCTCCCTTTGTACACAAAAAAACCCGTATGGTATAGTTCTTGGCAAAAACATTACCCTAAAATGATAAAGTAATAAGGCAAACACTCACCAGAAATAATAAAAAATAAATAAATTGTGCAGCTGTTGAAAAGAGAAGGAATCCTCCTACACTCCTCCAGTGATATCATATCTCTTACTTAGAGCCTGGTTTAAATAGCACCACTAGCCCACCCACTGCAGTTAATTAAAACTATTCCAGCAAGGTAACATCATTGCAAAAACTTACATACTTGTGTCAAAATATCCAGCCACATTAAACCATTTGTTGCACAAACTCATCATATTAATGTAATGATTCGTAATTCAACTATTACCAAAGCCGTATAAATTATACTGTTCACAAATAAAACAATGGCCACAGGAGCATTTCTCATAACAGTGCATCAGGACATTCTTGTTAAAGCAAACTTTCAGGCTGATACTCCCTTTAACTATCATTCGTATTAACAGTGTCTTAAATACAAAGAGACATTGTAAACAGGGAAACTAAACTTTCTATATAATAGTTAGCCCGTCCACTTCATCATTAAGAACCCCTGGGGATAGGCTTTTGAGTTCATGTATCCAAAAGGTTTCCCTTTTTTAAAATCTCTTATATCCTTCCTTATTGTGGATAGGAACCTGTTCAACACATCAAAATTTATTGTCTTTGATGTTATGTTGATGTGCTACAAAGTGCTTTACTAGTGGTGCATGCATTCTTCTATGTTTAATACAACTTTTGTGTTCAATGATCCTGGTTGTAACTTTTCTTGTCGTCATTCCCACATACAGCAGCTTACACGGACACTGAATGATATAAACAACCCCTTGAGAATTACAAGTGAATATGGTTTTTAAATAGTACTCCTTATGAGTTACAGGATTTCCAAAGGATCTCAGATGGGATCTCAAATGGCCACAAGGAACACTATTAGTGGATGTACTGGAACTTCCAATTCTGGTATGTACTAGCATGTCTCTGAAGTTTGGAGCTCTTTTGTATGCAAATAAAGGGGCTTGCCTACACCTGGATATATCTTGTAATAAGAACCAGTATTTGAGGATGATGTTTCTGATTTTGCTAGTATTTACACCATGAGTTAATGTAATAACTGTCCTATTCCCTGTGATCTTTTTATTTCCTTCCTCTTTAACAAGGAGATCCCTACTATTAACATAAGCTGCTTTATTATTTCAAACAAAAATTCATTATATATAATTCCACTTCCTCAGAAGATACACAACACGTTCCATTCCTAATTTCAAGGTTTGTTGGTTTTTGGTATAAGTTAGGAGATAGTTCCCCTTTTTCCTTTGCTGTTTCAGGTCCTACTCCACCAAAACAGACAATAACAAGCTTGCTCCATCTTTTTACGAGACATTCCACCAAATATTTAAATACAGAATAGCTGTTTAGTTGTCTCCAGACTAAACACTTCCAGTTTCTTCAATAGTTCCTCATAGTACTTAGTTTCTATTTCTTTCACTGTCTTGGTCACAATAATATGTTATATTGACAATACATCATAATGAATTGGCTAGTATTTGAGATGCTCTTCACTGTTTCTGCTGCAACAGACTAACATTGGCCCTTTCCGCACGAGGAAGTTAAAACGGGCCAAGGCACCCTGTCACGGAGGTCGTCCGCACCTTGGATCGGACTAGGTTTGGACTATTTACCTTAGTTCTGCACCTTAGTCTGATCCAAAATGCCCCCAAGTGGTCCTCCAATGCACTAAGTAAAGACCGGAAAAATCCGGTCTTTCAATCTTCTGGAGCGCACCATTGCGTTCCTGCTCACTTGTGCAGATGCGCAGGCTCACACCAATGCGAGCCTGCGATCAGCGGAGGGCGGGCTGTGGGCATGGTCAGCGTCAGCGGTTGGTCCAGACCCACGAAGAACAGGAAGCCGCCATTTTCAGCCTCAGCAGTGCGGATCTACAGACCTCGCACTGCTCTGATTTGCCCTGCAACAAACAGAGGAGCCCTGCAGAAGGGCTTAAGGGAAAGTCCGCGTTGCTTCAAAGAAAGAAGAACTGGTAAGTAACAGCATGGAGTGATTCACTCGCCTCATGCGGAAAGGGCCATGGTTGTCTTTCCGGAAATCCTTCCGTCTGACTACATGCAGGTATCAACAACAGCCTTTTTACTGTCTAACTTGTGTCCCATCTAGCCTGATGAAGAGACTAGTGCATCTTACATCTTGTTTTCATCTTTGTGCATCTTCAAATGACTGATAAAGTGGTTGGCACTAAGAAATTGCTTGATTATAAATTTTGGATTTTCTCTTCTGGACCAAGACAGCTTACTTCATTTTACATGGTTGGCATCTGTCACCCTGATGTTAACATTCTTTGCCTACTTACATTTTTCCCTCCATTGTATTTTTCAGTTCTTTCTCCTCTTTGTGGCAAGCCCTTTTGAGAACAAGCCCTACAGAGGAAACAGCAGCCATTCTTCCCCACTGTTTCACAGACATCGCAGCAAGCCTTCAGCAACCTGCTGTAAAGATACACATACCAAGCTCACCAAATGTTCAAGAGTCAGAATCTTTGATACATAAATAAGTCACAGGAGGAAAATTTGGCTAGTTTGAGGTGAGTGGTAGGAAGAATAGAGGGCTACTCCAAAAGCCTTTAACTATTGTGGGGTGATAACAGAACACTCTGAAATGTCTGCTTACTTGCTTGCTTCTTTCTTGCAAACCCATCAGTTAATTTTGTATGTGTGTTTTCTGTTTCAGAAGTGTAGCTCTTATTTTTAGTCTATCACATTTGAATCAAGAAGGTTTATTCATTCGGTATACATCTGATTAAGTGGTTCATGCCCGTGAATCAGCATGGTGTCATGGGCCATTTCCATACTACACTGCTATAGAGCTATTATTCCACTTTCAGCATCCTATGGGATCCTGGGATTTGCAGTTTAGGGAAGGGACTTCAGAATTCTCAGCCAGAGAGCTCTTTGGCCCCAGTAAACTACAAACCCCAGAATCCACAGGATGTAGAAAGTGGAATAATAGCACTATAACAGTGTAGTGCAGAAATGACCATGGTTTGAGTGTTGAACTACAACCCTTAAGACCAGGGTTTGATTCCCTGCTCAACCCTGGAAGTTCACCTGGTGCTTTTGGGCATGTCACATACTCTCAGCCCCAGAAAACCCCATGATAGGTTCATCGTAGGATTGCCATAAATTGGAAATGACTTGAAGGCACACAACATGCATGAAAATTTATACCAACTAACACATGTTAATGTTTAAGTTGCCATAAGATATTTTGTTCCTTCTTGCCAAGATGAGCTTTATTATTTAATGTTACTTTTATAAAATTAATTTATTTTATAAAATTAATTTTGTGTTTTATTCATGTTATACAATGCTACTCTCAGTTAAAGTTTGTTTTTTTAAAAATCTTGCTTTAGCAAATATATAGCATTTCCCTTGTTGTTATGGTATCCACTTTTTTGGAATTATTATTTTTGCTTTGATTTCTGCACCTCTGACAGCCAAATCGACATTCAATTGGGAAAATTTCTTCCAACTATTGTGTTTCTATGCTAAGAAGTGTTGCACTTAGTGCACCTGTAAAAAGTACAGAGCTTCTGTCCAGGAGAGAAGGAAAAAGAATGGAAAAAAAAATAGCAACCCTGGTATTCACAGTCCATCTGCCCATCTAGCCACAGACTTCTGGCATATCACTGTAATTTGATGGGAAACTACATGTCATCATCTCCTCCACAGGAAACAAGAGAAGAAAGAGACCATGATCCTGCCCTTGGTAGATGACTCGGGGCAAGTTCACAGTTCCACTGTGATGACTTCAGGCATTACACGATGACTCACCATAGATCCCTAATGTCTTTGAGTAGTGTGTGCTTGGGATGAAGCTATACTCAATCTTTCAATAAGGTTGAGACCATCTCCAAAGAGCAGCTCTTCTTCGCAAGTAGATAATGGTCAAAGCAAATTAAGAAAGTGCTATCCCCAATTTCCAATAATGGCTCAAGAAGTCTCTGTAATGGCTTTATCTGCCTTCTTTTCTCCTGAGTCAAGTTATCCTTTCAGTTGTGTACCTAGAATTGTCAAATGAGAATCAAAATCTCCTTCAGTAATGTTTGGTAGGGGACAGGAGAAAGAAAAGAGACATCTCCTCAAACATGGAGGTATTATTACTAACCTCACAGGCTTGGAACATTCACTTGTAAAACAGAATTTCTGCTTTCCCACAAGATGCATGCATCACTTCTGTATCTCTGGATATTTACAAACATTTAAGCTAGTCACCTGTGGCAGGTAAGGATCATCTCTATGTGATCCAGATATAAATGGAATGGGAAAGAAGCTGAACTGAACCGAAATATTGTTATTTTCAGCCTGGTTCATATTCCCACCACCACAGAGGATTTGGCATTATTTTTATTTCCCACTTCTTTTCAAACTGAAATATAGCCAGTTTTCTTTCTGCATCAGAAAGAGAAGAGGCTTGACAGAACTTCAGATTCTTAAAAAATGACAAACATCCATGAATGAAAGCATTCATGCCATAAATGAGTCATAGAATTGGAAAGGATCCCAAGTATCATCTAGTCCAATGGCCTGCCAATGCAGAAATCCACACCTAAAGCATCTCTGATAAATACCCATTCAACTGTGTGTTGAAAACCTCCAGTGAAACCTCCACCACTTCCAGATGTAACTTTCCCCAATGTTAAGCCACTCTTACCACCAGGAAGTTCTTCCCAAAGCTTAGTTCTACAGTAGTTGCCTTTCTTGTAACTTGAATCAGGTCTTTCCTTCTGGAGCAGGAAAACAACAGATTTTATTTGTCCTCCATGTGGCACCCCTATCAAATATTTGAAGATGGCTATCATAACACCTCTTCTTTTCTCTTTTCTTCTTTTCTTTTTCTCTTCTCTTTTATTCTCCTTCTTTTCTCCAGGCTGAACATGCCCATCTCTCATAACTCTGCTTCACAGAGCTTGGTTTCCAAATCCTTTACCGTCCTAGTCAGCCTTCTCTAGGCACATCTCGGCTTGTTGATACCCTTCTTAAACTGTAGTGTCCAGGATAGTATCATTCCTTCTCTTGGAAGAATTGTTCATTCCCATGGACTGAAAACTCTACTGCTCTGCTCCAGTGTCACTGAAGATCCTGCTCCCATACTTGCCTGATGCCCTTAAAATAAATACTAAAGTTTGTGAAAACAACAGACAGAAACCAAGGTTATAATGATGTGTACATTCTGAGAAAATATACCTTCAGCTTTAAAGTCCTTTCAATAGAATTGCTCTTAGTTTTCAATGTCAGTTTTAAAACATATACATTCATAAATATTGTACATAATATTTAGAATGTAGACTAAGGCCCTTTTCACATGTCGGGGGGGGGGGGAACGGGCGAAAACGCCCAAAAATGGAGCTTACCTCCAGCCGGGTAAGTCCGTCGCCGAGTGGAGCAGCGTGAGCTCGCTGCTCCACACTCCTCCGGCGTCGCAGATGGCACTCCTCCGGCGTCGCAGATGGTAACTTCCGGTTGGTGGAGGCTCTCCACCAACCGGAGAAGCTCGCCAGCCGGAAGCCCGCCCCCGGCAGATCTGCAGGCATGCACTTGCGCGTGCCTGCAGATCCACTTTAGAGCCGGGCAACGGAGCGGCACGGGGCTGCGCGCTCCGTGCTTTTTAAAAACCTCTAAAAATAGGTTTTTAAAAAACACGCAGCCCGGTTAGTTCCGGCCGCTCCTGAGTGGATTCTGGTGTGAAACTACGAAAAGTAGCCCATGCCAGTCCACTCTACGGTGTAGACGATCTCTGTGGGAGGTCGCTCTACACCGTTTCCCCCTCCACATGTGAAAAGGGCCTAAGTTTCTTTGTCAAAAGTAAGACCTTTTAGGAGAATGCTGCACACGCATTCAAACTCAACTGTCTATGAAGGAAATAGACAACAGTATAATTTTAAAAGATAAATGAAGTCCATTCTGCATACCCAAACAACTTTATTTGCGGAGTTTTTCTGTTACCAAACAAGGCACAGCAGATTCCAAACACATCAGGTTCTAAGTTCTTGAGTTCTTTTCTTTTCTCATAAAGTTTCAAGCTGAGCTTTACCCAAAACATGCTTCAGTGACCAGGAATTACTTCACTTAATAAACCAGGAAGATAAATTGCAAGCTTGTATAACTCCACTACATTCTCTTCCCCCATGCTCTGTTGGGGAAAGATTTATGAACCAAAACAAAGGGAAGAAGAGCAGGGGTGAGGGAAAACATTGTAGGAAAAAGTGTGTCAGTTTTCCCAATGGAAACTTGGGAGATAATCAAATGCATACATTTTGCAACACATTTGCAGTGCTGGTGCCACCTCTTTGCTAATTCTCAAGGACCTGACCCCCAACTCCTTTGACATTGCAAGAGGGACATAAATTCGGCTGATGGTATACTATGGTTGCATATCTCACACACATTCTGTTTATAGTCAACCTATTTTACATGGTGTTATGAGTTTGCCCTGTGAGCATTTTCTGGAAAAGCTGTTGTATCATATTGAATGGAACATAATATGCAGTTGTGAAGTAAAAGCAGCTATCTTCCCCTTGCTCCTTCATGCAAAGCTTTTACTGTACAATTGCCTACCTAATTTCCCTTTGGGGATTTAACTTCTCTGTGCTTGCCAATAGCTTCTTTTGTATTTTTGATTTTGTATTTTTGATTACTTAAAAACTAGTTAAGGGGAGAAAGATAGAATAGCTCAGTGGTGGGTGGTGGCTCCCATCTAAGTCAGATGGTGAAGCCATTTCAGGTGTTGATTCAAGTTTCAAAGACACTCTCCAGGGTGCTGCAACCTATTTTCTAAACAGGTCCGGCACTTTGTAAAGCTCCTTTAAAGCTGCTGAAATCCTGGAATGGATTTACCTCCTCACTGACATGGGAACCACCATGCACCACTAGAATAGCTGCATATTTTCTTGACTTGTGGTACTATGAGCCCCTGTCTAGAAGCTCCTTTACTCTGTAGTGCATAGCAAAACTGTGCTTTGAATCAGGAAGTCTAATCAGGTCGAATTTGCTCTCTTCCAGTTTGTTACAATAATATCAAGCAGCTTGCTTATTTGTTTTGTCTTGGGACTGAAACAAACTGATTTCAAAGCACATTTCACATGACTTGCAAAAGCTCTATTTGGAAGGGACAGGGCTGGTTGAAGAAATTTTGCCGGCTAAGGCAGAGCTATAGATAGCATCCTCTAGTTTTAGTGATTAGAGGAAGTTGCATAACCCTAGATCCTGTTCGCATTAATTTATTAATTAAAATGTTTCTATCCCACCCTATATCCTAGGATCTCATGGAAGTGTACAAGTAAAGTATAAGCCATTTAAAACAATTTAAAACAATGAAAATAATTTAAACAGACTAAAGGCATGTTCAACTATTTAATAGGTTAAAACCAATTAAACTGTATACATGCATATCCTGGTATAGATCATTTGGGCCCAAAGGATTTAATAAAAGCCCATGTTTTGACTTCATGCTAGAATTAATGTAGTGTTGGTGCCAATCGGGCCTTAGAGGGGAAGGCATATCACAACTGGCTGCCATACCTGAGAAGGGTCTCTCCCATGTTCTCATGCAGTATATTGCTCCCCCTACTGGAGCATAGGGGAGGGATCCTCAGGTAGACCACAATTCTCAAGCAAGAATATATAGCAAGTGGCATTTCTTCAAGTATCCATATCCCAAGCAGTTTAAGGCTTCGAATATCATAAGCATCTTAGCTTCAGAGCAACAGTATACTGGTGGATAGCACAGTTCCTTTAAATTCTGTGTTGCATAGTGTCTGTATCATACTCCAGTCAACAATCTAGCTGCAACATTTGACTCATCTTCAAGAGAAGCCCCAAGTACAGCACATTAGAATAGACTAATCAGGTTATCCCTGTCCACAAAAGGCTTTGTCTGGTGGACTAGTCAAAGCTGACTCCAACCATTCCAAGCCACGATCTCCGTGTAGGCTTCCAGTGGCAAAGATAAATCCAGGAGTACTCCTAAGCTACACCTTTGCTCCCTTAAGGGCAATGTAACCCCATCCAGGACAAGCCGTTTACTTAGTTCCCACAGCTGAGAATCCACAGATCCTCTGTTTTATCAGGATTCACCTTGACTGTATTGACTTTCATCCAGCCCATTAAGCATCCAGGCACTGGCCCAGACCAGCACAGGAGACTCCATGAGACTTCAATGAAAAGGAGTACAGCTATGTGCTATCAGCAAACTGATGGCTCCCAGCACCCAAACTTCTAAAGATCTCACCCAGAAACTTCATATAAATATTAAACAACATGAGGGATAGAATGGAGTCCTGTAGCATTCCACAGCTTTAATGGCCATGGGGCTGAACAGGAATCTCCCAACACCATTTTCTGCAACTGGCCCTGTGGATAGTAGTGGAACCACTGTAATACAGGGCCTTCTACTCCCTTCCCTCAGGGCTGGTCCAGTAAGGCACCATGATCAATGGTACTGAAAGCTGCTGAGCTACATTATGTAGTGGTTGAACTTATTCCAGGGATGCACAGCAGTATTGAGAGAAGGTAGGCCAAGTGTACTTGCTCCCAGCAGCCTATTTTAATGCCTTTTTTCAGGGCCACCATATTCATGAGTATCTTCCTCTTGCCACTACCATTTGCACCAGCACTGCACCAGTATAGTGCATTAACAGAATTACAGCCATGATGTTCAAGGCCAAACAACTTATTTTTGCACCTAGGGCAGAAAATCTCATTGGTTCCTCCACCTGGCAGTAAAAATGCAACAACATTTCAAGTCAGCAATAATTTGCTGCCCTTTTATGGCATGTCAAATCTGCTGCCTGAGGTAGCTGCCTTATTTTGCCTAACAATTTAGTGGAGTGGACAGACTATATTGTAAGAAGAGAAGGAATATCACCCATAATAACAAGAGAGTTTCTGAACGGGTACTGGCTCAAACTCAAGCCATGCTGCATGGGGTTGGTCCCTCATTTTGTACTCAGTTCACCTTCAGCTTTAGAATTTTGTCACCACATCAAGCTGCAGGGATTTTTTCTCCCCACATCCTTCTCCTCCTACCCATATCTGGTTTCTCTTCTCTTTCCCCTCACCGGAGAAACTGCCTTTTGATTTGTGGACCCAATTTTCTCCCGCGTAATTCTTCCTTGCTTTATGAATTGCCTTTTTACCCATACAGTTCTGTTCTGCTCAGAAAGGATTAAGAAACTTCTTTCACTGTGTCAGTCCTATTTCTGGCCGCTGCCTGTTATCTGGGAATGTAGGACAGTGGTGTTGCAAGAAGAGTATTGTTAACAGGCACCAAGATCTGCCGTGCAGCCCTCTTGCCTCTCTTCTCCCCACCAAGCACACAAACGCCGCAGGCAGATAAAGTTTGGCTCACAATGGGGAGTATCTCTGCTATTTCTCCCTTTGTCACCAAAGACAGCCACAGAATTTTCTCTCTTTAAAACCCTTTTTCTTTCTAAACATTATTAGTGTTCCCTCACTTTTCAGTGTGCAACCTACACAATGGCATTAATCTAATAGTTCTGGGTCCCTCCTTCCAGCTCCATGAGATAGAGGAAAAGAATAAGAAAAGAGATTGCCTCAGATTTGCCTAGAAACCAAAGTTTTACAGTAACCCATAAGAATCAGGAACAATGCAGGAAAACATTCAGGGAGAGCCATTTATGCTGCATCCTACTACACTTGGCTCCATACCCAAGACTGTCTGTGGCAGTTTGTGAGAACAAATGTGGGAGCAAATCACCTTGTTTCGGTGGCAGGTCTCATACAGCCTGAGGAAGAATTCTGGGAAAGGCTAAATTCATTTCTAAAGAAGATCTGTTCATCTTGCATCTACACAAAAGGAGATACAGCAGGAGCACAGGTACATTCAAACCACTATTGTCAGACCATCAATTTGAAGTCCCCATTTTGGGACTTCAGAATTATCAGTTTTTGTTCAGAACTCCCACACAGGTTGCCAGGAATTGTTGGGGGAACATAAGAGCTGGATACTCCATCCTTATATGTCAGTGGTGTGGTGAATCTGCTCTGGATTTCACTGCAGACTTCAGAGGAACTCTCTGAGGTGCTGAATCCCTTTTAGGGACAGAGTTCAGGACCTTGGACAATTCCTTTGAAGTCTTGAATAAAATGGAGTGGATTCTATGCGTCTTGACATGGAATGCCCTGGTTGCTGTTTGCCCTAGCCAATGTAGCCAATACCTAGTAAGCCACAAGGTCCTCGTTCCTGCCATAGGAGAAGCAGACTTTATTCCTCGGTGGTTTCTTCATCTCACTTTAGGAACAGTAGCTGCAGAAATATCTGGGCCTGTTCATTTCTCCGAGTTTAAAGGGGTGCAAAATCCCACCCACCCCATAATTTCTTGCAAAAACTCCTCTTATCCTTTCTTGCCTTGTTTCTGTAGTAGCACTGCCAGAAGGAGGGAGGCTGCAACTGCCCAGACAGACTAGAAGGAGGGAAAGAAGCTCTCTTTGACACACTATGCAGAGAAGACATACAGAGTAAGTTGCCACCATGAGGTAGTGATAAATTCTGAAGTGCATGTGTTCATCAGAATAGTCCCCATAGTCCTGCACCCAGGAGAGACCAGAAATGCAGGCAGCAAGAAACCAGTTCTAGCAGTTTACACCAGGAGCAGGGATTTTGTATTACTAACTGATCTTAACTGTTCATTCAAGACCAAAGCACCTATCACGTATTTTGCATTATAGTACTGACAACTCTGACCAGCTACTGGAACCATGGCATGATGACAATCTCAGAGCCTATTAACTTTATCCTCAGAGTGCTTGGAGATATCATCACAGCCAGTTGTTGAGGGTCCATAGGTACCTTCTCTAAGATCAGCTAGTACTGGACAGAGAGCCACTGTGTGACTACTCAAGGGTGCAAAAGTGGCAGTGAAATAAACATGTTTCTCTCGTTGCCTATACATTACCGCATGCTAGGCTTGATTATATGCCCTAACCAGTATCTAGTCAGCTTCAAAGCAAAATTTCCATCATCTTCTAGCTTGTGACAACTCAAGTGAAGTCTGCACTTGCTTAGTTTCCTGCCACATGGACAGCCAATCACCTTTATAAAGGTCTGAACCTCAGCTGAGATGGCCCCATAGCTCAATATTATCTCACTTCTGTCACCTTTGTCACCTCACTTTTGTTTAGTACCATCAAAGAATCATATATAGTCTCTAGAAAGCTTTTAGCTGGCACAGAGCGTGGGTGTCCGTTTGTTTTAAGTATAATCCAGATGTCGTTTCATCCTGTATGCTTCTAAAATTCACATGCCGTTATAAAATCCTCCAGCTGGCAGCATCTCCCGAAAGACCTCCTCTATAGCTTTGTGCTCAGTGAGTGACAACGGCTTCTCATTTGTTTTTTGTGCATAATCCTAAGAACTGGATTTAATACTTCTAAGTGTACTTCACACTTCATGAAACACAGTCCAGCATCACAATTTCCAGGGTCACTGCTGCTATCTGGAAGATCAGAAAATACAGTGCATGACGGTGGAACTTAACTGGCCAGAGTCCTCAATGGCACACTGGGAGTGTAACAGCTGTACACACACAACTCCATGCCTTCCCAAAAACAGGGGGTCCAAGAGATTATATAACAATTTCTTGTGTTGTTGAAAACAACCTATGTGTGTATGTCACTAATAAGGTTCCAGTCATTGTGTAGTCATTACTCAAATATGCTGTGCTGTTGTGTGCCTTCAAGTTGTTTCCAGCTTATGGCTACCCTATCATGGGGTTTTCTTGGCCAGATTTGTTTGGAAGGTGGTTGTCTTTGCCTTCCTCTGAAGCTGAGACAGTGTGACTGACCGAAGATCATCCAATGGGTTTCCATAGTCCTGGTCTCCAGAGTCGTAGTCCAACATTCAAACCACGAAACCATGTTTGTTCTCATTACTCTCTCTCTCTCTCTCCCACACACACACACAAACTGTACTTTCATGAATGCATGTCATTAACAGGCTGGTGTATGAATATTCCTCATAAACCATTTGGATATTTTCACAGATTAAGCTGAAAAAAGTATTACTCTGCTTTTATCAGATTCATCTATGAAAACATCCAAATGGTGATGAGGAACATTCATAGCCTGTTAATGACATGCATTCATTAAAGTACAGCTTGTGCATGTGTATGTGCCATTTCAGATGGAGCAACAGAGCTATTCTCTTCCCTATACTCCATCCCCAAATCACCTACCAGGAGACTGTCAAGCCCCCAGGAGGCCAGTGGCTGCAGCTACAGCTGTGACTACTGCTGCAGTTGCTTACCAATGGGTAGGGAAAGGAGGGAGGAGGCAATTCAGACCATGAAGACATAGATGCTCTGGGTTCCTAGGGGAAGGAAAAGGAGGGTACAATCCATCCATGAGTACATCCTCATTTCTTTCCCTGTCCCCCATAGCTGAATCCAGCTGCTATTTCATGGTCTGAATCACCTCCTTCCTTCCTCTCCTCTCCACCAACCAACAGTAGCAGCAGCAACCACTTCCAGGGCTTGACAGCTGCCAGGGAAGGAAGGACATAGAATTGCGTGGACAGAGCTACACTTCAACGTAGGATCTTAGCCATAGCTTGCTTTCGCCCTCCCCCTGTATAGTTTGCTTTTTTTCATCTCCCTGCCAGAAGTCACCCTACCACAAGTGCCTCTAGATAGAAGAAGAATAGAGACGCTAGGCCCAGAGTCAGTGAGATAATGAATTTTCCTTCAGAGTTGGTGTCTTATTCCTGCTTATGCCAGTGAAATGTGCCTGAAGAGGCTGACATCCTGTTAGTGACTTCCACATGCATACGTTGTATATATCAGCCAAATAACAGTATTTAAATAATAGTATTAAGAAATAATATTTTCTGTACTCGAAATAGTAACACTCAAAAGAGTGCACGGAACACCAGCAGCAGGGCAGAATGTTGCTATGTTTGTGCACAAGTGATCAGCAAAATCCAGATCCAGTCAGTGAAATGACCTGGTAGATATTTGTAAAGAAAGCAATGTTCATTTAGCTCTGGAACCAAGGCAGGACCATGCCTTACACACCTTACACATGTGTGAGTCTTCCTCCATAAGCAGTTGGACATTTTTGTCTGATCCAGAAACCCATATT
This sequence comes from Cyclura pinguis, assembly GCA_030412105.1. NCBI lineage: Eukaryota > Metazoa > Chordata > Lepidosauria > Squamata > Iguanidae > Cyclura > Cyclura pinguis. The sequence goes on from CM059599.1 coordinate 347,151,730, forward strand.
CAGTTGCGGTGTGCAGAAGCAGAGTTGTGCAAGCAGTCTCATTGTGCATGTGGCGCTGTTATGCATTGCACATTGAGGTGAGCATTACTCAATCTTGCATTTTACATTTGTTTGCCGATTCAGTTACACAGTGCTGCAGTTCACTAATATGGAATCATCACATAGCTCAATGAATGCAAAATTATACTCTCTCTCTCCTTGATGTCTGTCCTGTCCAGATAGTCAGCCATGGTTCACTGTTCTCCAATAGAGTCTATAGTAGCAGGGACAGACAAGATTTACCAAAGCTTATCAGTCAATTACCATGGTCCAGCAGTCCAATCAGTAATAAATTCAGAGTGAGAGCTCAAGCGAGTATCCAGCAGTGTAGTCAGCGCACACAGCAAGGGTCAAGATTTTCCAGGAACACGAGCCAAAGATCCAAATGAACAACGCGTTGCTTCCACTAGAAACACCAGTTATCTGCAACAGACTTCTTCCCATCCTACCCCTTGTATTTATTAGCTAATTGCCTCCCCCAGCTGTTTGCCTATTGAATGTGTCTTCTCTATATGAATGCTCTGAGTCTCAGGAGCTCTCCCTTTCTCATCTATGCTGGACTGCAGTAAGTAGTGTCCTGTTCATGTCTCTGTGTTGTGGCTGTTGGGAAAGATGCTGTTTGCATTTGCACCTGAGTTCTGGGACTGGGACATGACAATGTAGAATGTTGGACTCAGTCGTGTAGGGATGGGGGGGGCGATGGAGGCAGTGCGCCCCAGTGGCAATTTTGGGGGCACTGGGTGGCACCGTGGCTCCTTGCTTGCCCTCTCCCATGGGCTGTAGCCCCGGCCCTGTATGCTGTAGCCTCGCCCCCGCATGCCGTAGCCATGCCTCCACCCCTCCGCCCACCCTCCCTCCATGCACTCCAAGCTCCGCCGCTGGTTGGTCTGTGTATTCTACTGCCTCCCTTCTCCTCAACCTTACAAGAACACAGGGACAAAGGAGTCATATTGTATGGAAGTAGTCTGTTTTGCTTCTTCTAGTGAGTAATAATTTAGGCTTGCCTGAGCCTCCTGATCTATAAAAATAAAGAGAGAGAGAGAGAGAGAGAATAAGAAGATTTTTTTTTCAAGTTAAGATTAAATATCCAAAAGACACCAGAGCCCTGGTGGCATAGTGGTTAATGCTGGTACTGCAACTACAAGGTTGTGAGTTTGATCCTGCCAGGTTCCAGGCTGATTCAGCCTTCCATCCTTCCACAGGTCAGCAAAATGAGTACCCAGCTTGTTAGGGGCAATTAGTTAACAGATTGTAAACCGCTTAGAGAGCACTTAGCTGATAAGCAGTGTAGAAATACACATGCTATTGCTATTGCTATCCCCATTTTTTTTTTAAAAAAAAAGTCAGTTTTGAGCAATTTCTGCCCCTCAAATCATTCAGAAAGCCCCACTGACATATGAAAATGTACAAAACACCCCCAGCACTCCCGTGATCACAAGTACCCCAGACCTACCCCCAAACACTTTCATTTTCCTCTTCAGTCCCTCTTAAAAAGATAACAAGAAATTATGCAATGTCACTTCTATCATCATTTTGAAAAGTTACTGAGGAAAACAGAGTTATCTGTGGCTCACAGGGCAGAGTCTGGGGAAGAAATTGGCCCCTGGAACCACACAGTTGCCCACCCTGTTGTAGAGGCCACATGACACAGAAATTAACTGTGAGAGTATGCATACCTGTAGAGTGCCACTTCACTTTTTTTTTTTCCTAGGTCTCAGGTTTCCATTGGCCAAGGAAAGTTTTTCCTGTCTTGCTGAAGCTTGCAATCATTGACCTGGGCATGTTATTTTGCTTTGATCACCTTCCCAATTCTAAGTGGAGGCTGCAAAGAGAGATGGATGCCACACACTTTTCTCCCAGCAGAACACAAAACCAAGCATGCATCCCTTGTGAGCCAAGGAAGGCTATGCTTCTTCTCTTCATTTCCATGCCAAATGCTTGTAAGAGGTTAACTGATGTCCTTTGGGTGTTGGGGAGGTGATGAATGACATAGTTGGCCTTGCTTCTAGTGATCTTGGCCTTTGACTCACACAACCCATCTGGCATGAGCCACCACTGACTTTACACCAGAGGAGAGTTGTTTTTCTTAAATGGAAAACTCTGGAATTTAACTTATTTTTCCCTTTTCATATCACTAACACAATTATCAATGCAGCAACTTTTTGGAGCCTGCTGAGGTGGCAATTTTGAATATCAGGTATCCACCAAGGAGATGGTGATGGTGATGACAAGTTCTGCGTCATGAAAACACTGCCAAGGAGGTCAATCTGAGATAGTGTTTTCTGAAGAAATTGAGAAGTGAGTTGATGTTGATCACTCCATGGTTGCAACCATGGACTTTGAAATTTCAGCGATAACCCATCTGTGCTTAACAAGACAGCCTATGTCCTTACAATGGCAGATCCTTTATTGCCTATCCCCACCCCCATTTTGAAGAAATGAGTCCCACAGATAGAAGCTGAAGATCATGGCAGGTTGCTATGGCAATGTGCATTTAATCTCACTGTTTCCAAGGCAACTGTAATGGCCCATTCTGTTCCTCTAAAGGATGTCAAAGGTAAATGAGGCCTGATTAGCCAAACAGGGACATGAGTCAACATGCTGATAGGATACAAAGACTAAAAGTAGGAACTCTTGTCATTAAAGAATAAAGGATCAAAACACACGGGGAGAGGATGATATAAAATGGTCTAGTTTTATAAACAGTTGAAATAGAGGAGAAGGCCTTATCTGAACCATCTAAGACTACATCATTACAAGTTCCTGGCTGAGATTAAGTTACCTGTTAACCATCAGAACTTGGAAAATGGGTTTGATAGGATGGCTAGACCTATGGAGTCAAGAGATGCCACTGGCCATTTCTCATGGTTGAGCACAGGAGACTTCAAAGGACATTGAAGATGATTGTGGAAAAGAGAAAAGTACCTGACTTGAAAACCGGATGCCACCAAGTTCAAAAGTCTTCTTGTCATAGCTGAGATGACACATGTGTGAACAACATTTTTTGCAGCCTACTTCTTCCCACAGGAAAGTCTTGCTTTATACTGGCCTTCAAATGTATTGAAAGGCACTCCACTGTAACCTGGAAATCAAGTTCCAACAGCATAATTGAATGTCTCCATTATACAGCATTCTCTGGCATGGATGGATGGATGTATAGTTGACCCTCCACATTTACTTGGGTTAGGGGCACAGGACCCTCGCCAAAGTGGAAAACTGGCAAATATCTAAATGTGTATGTGAATCTGTGGGAAGGCAGCTGAGGCAGGGTGAGAAAAGCAGGCACCCAGGGTCCAAACCAAGTCAGGAAAAGAAGAAGGAAGGGGGAGAGTGGGCATGGTGGCTCTATACTTCCTCTTTCCTGCTCATCTCCTTCCTTGGGTCTTGGGGGGCATCAGAAGAGTGAGCCATCCTTAGCTGGACAGGCAGTGGCCGGTGGAGGAGGACCAGAGATGGGTTTTTAAAGGGCTTAATGGCTTGATTGGAGTCAAGTTCTCCTAGAAAAGAAATGCCTGAGGTGGGGGGGGGGGCAGGGATTGGAGAAACTTGTAAATAATCAAATCCATAAAAGTCAAACCTACAGATGTGGAGGGCTGACTCTGTCTGTGTGTGTGTGCGTGCGTGCACGCGCGCGTGCATTTATCAAAAAGAATATATGACATTGATCATATTGGAATAAATCATATATGAATATAACAGCCTGGTTTGATGAGACCAGAAGCCTTTCTAACCCAACATTCTGTTCTCATGATAGCCAGTTAGTTACTCACAGAAAGCCCACCAGCAGAACATGAGTGCAACTATATCCTCCATTTCATGTGCCCCAGTAATTGACACAGAGAGGCATATGGTCTCTGACACTGCTAGTGATATATGGCCATCCTGACTAACAGACATTTAATGGCCCCATTCCCCATGAATTTATCAACCCCCTTTTATAGCCATCAAAGTGAAGAGTCCTCTCTACACCTCATGGCAGTGAGTTCCACCATTTAACCATGTGCTGTGCAAAGACGTACTTCCGTTTATCTGTCCTGAATCTTCCACTCAAAACACGTCACATTTTAAGTAACTGTGGACCAATTTTTGCAGTTTATAATCTGCTCTACTTAGAAGTTTACTTTCAAATATGTAGGCTATGACCTACATTTAGCTCATAGACCAAACAAAAGCATAAATCTGAGCCCCTCTTTATGATGTTCTTTTTGATGAATGTTGTAAGCTGCCTTGTTTTATTAAATTTTAGTTGAAGGATGGCATATGAATAAAAATTCTCAAACCTTTCCCTTAACAGAATTTAATTGTAAACTCTTGTATTTATACATTTAATCTGACCCAACTCAAAACACATTCCTCCAACTAAATCATAAGCAAACATGGATGTTACCCGGTGCCGAAGCCCCATATAGCAGTTCACTCTACAGACAGAATAGATGTGCCTTACTTTTCTTGCAATGGAATATCTCTAAGTCTAAAGAACATGACTACTGGAGCACAAGGCTAATAGATTAGTTTCATATTTGAAATTAAAAATCTGATCATTTGCATATATTGGCCTAGGCCCGGTTAGTGACATACGCAGACATAAGTTGCACTGCGCATATGGAGTGATCTTTTTTTAATTATGTGCAATTATCATATCCACATGATGGCAGTATAAGCAGAGTTGCACATGTGGTACCGTTGCACGTGCAGTTGTGCATGGCAGTACATAGAGCAGCAAGTGAATGCGCATTGCTTCTGTGCATTACCACTGTGCATTGCAATTGCACAATGAGTTGTCAGTCAGGTACATTGGCCACTGATCCATATATGTTGCAATACATTGGTCTTCACTGCAGAGGGTGCATAATGAAACTCTGCTGGCAGACATTAATGGCATGCTGAAGCAAAGTAGGCTCTTAGCCTGAGTGTGCTAAGCTTCATAACATCAAGCAAACTATTTAGAATCTAAATTTTACGTAACAAAACAGAACTTAACTTTTCTTGTTCCAAGCTTTGTGTAGAACAAAGATGCATTTAGCACATATTCAAGTAGGCTTCCATGGAAAATGTGGACACTTGAGTATTTGAAGACACTTTCAGGTTAAGGAGGCCATTGTTGTTGTTGTGTGCTTTCAAGATTTTTCTGACTTATGCAACCCTAAGATGGGGTTTTCTGGAGACGGAGAGTGTATGACACACCCAAAGTCAGCAAGTGGGTTTCCATGGCCATGTGGGGAATCAAACCCTGGCCTCCAGGGTCAGAGTCCAATGCTCAGACCACTACACCATGTTGAATATTAAGGAGGTCATTACACTCAACCAAATAAGAAACAGTATACTTCAAGCCAACCTGACAATAATCTTTTTTTACAAACCATTACCCACAGTCACCATATATGATGCTTTCACTATATAAATGTAAAGACTAAAAACAGGTCTATTTTACAGTCAACAGCAGGTTTCAAAACTGTACACAGGTGGTAAAAGAAAAATACACATAATCTTCACAAATGATATACAGGGGTGTACATGTTTGCTCCAAATTACACTCACTTAAGGAAAACAGCATGTGAGTAGCAGAAGCTGGTTAGGCATACATCTGATCTTCAGATTTTGAAAGCAAACAAAACCACAACATTTGGAAAAAAAACCTCCTATGTTCATGACATAATTTCAACATGATAGCATTTTAAAAAACAGCATCCACCAGTAGAGATTCAAAGCCATCTTTGTCACTCAGCAAGTAGGAAGCATTCAAGTTTTGTTAGGACATATATAAATGCATTAGAGCATAAGCAAATGTGCAATGTATTTAGATAGCTGGGGGAACTGGAGTAATTTGTGATGACTCTTTTTTTATTCCCTTTGTGCTCTTTTGATAATGACTCTAACAATTCCCCTCAGGTCACTCTTTTGCATTGCTGCACATGAGGACCTTGAGAGCACCAGCTCCATACCTCATGCATTTTGGACTACTGCAATGACCCTTTTAAACAACAGTCAGCAGTCAGTGCTTTTCAATTTTGAAAGAGCTGAACCAGTTGCCTAATATACTCCTGAATAAGAGATTTTCTAAACAAAGGAAACACTTCACTACTTTTAAGGCTGAAAGCCATTGACAGGGAGAAACAGCCAAGTCAAAATTTCCCCTAACCAGTTCTTCAGTTATTTGCATCTCAAAGGACAAGGATGCCCCCTAGTGAAGCAACGGTATAGTTCTAGCAGAGAAAAGTATAGCTTTGGATCTTCTATCAAATTTTACCGGAGCAAACAGATGCACGAAAAAAATGCTGGCACAATTCATATTTGTGGAGAAATGACCAGAGGTGACATTATGTAAATAGGGCTTGAGTTTAAATTTCAATTTACCATTCCTGTGGGATTGTGTAAATTTAAGCTATTCCACAGATGTAATTGTTAACTGCCATCAAGCTGGCTTCAAATGAGAGACCTGCAAGATCATAGAATAATAGAATCATAGAATCATAGAGTTGGAAGAGACCCCAGGGGTCATCGAGTCTAACCCCCTGCTATGCAGGAACACCCATCAAAGCATTTCCAACAGATGGCCATCCAGCCTCTGCTTAAAAACCTCCAAAGAAGGAGACTCCACCACACTCCGAGGCAGCATATTCCACTGCTGGACAGCTCTGACCATCAGGAAGTTCTTCCTCAGGTTCAGGTGGAATCTCTTTTCCTGCAGCTTGAATCCATTGCTCCTTGTCCTAGTCTCTGGAGCAGTAGAGAACAAGCCTGCTCCCTCCTCAACATGACATCCCTTCAAATATTTAAACATGGCTATCATGTACCCTCTTAACCTTCTCTTCTGCAGACTAAACATCCCCAGCTCCCTAAGCCACTCCTCATAGGGCATGGCTTCCAGACCCTTCACCATTTTGGTCACCCCCCTCTGGACACGTTCCAGCTTGTCGACATCCTTCTTGAATTGAGGTGCCCAGAACTGGACACAGTATTCCAAATGAGGCCTAACCAATGCAGAATAGAGTGGTACCATTACCTCCCTCGATCTAGACACCATACTCCTATTGATGCAACCAAAAATCGCATTGGCGTTCTTACTTCATCATTCCCAGTCTTGCACATTCAGGGCTGTGCCTTCCTTCATTGAATCTATCCACCTATAATTTTATACATGCATGCAAACATACATACATATACATATACAAATACACACACACACACACACATATACCCTTTTTTCAGGGAAAACACACATACCCTTCTTTCAGCTGCATCCTTTTTAATTTCTCAATGTTAGCAGGACAGATTCAGTTTCTTGCATTGTTCCATCTCCCTCCACATTTCTCCCAAAATCTCAGATATTCCTCAAAAAAGGGGGTTCAGTCTTCATTTTAGAATTGATTCATTCATTAAGTCACATGGACAAAGCATCAGAGGCTTTTCCAAATGGGACATGCTCTTTTTATAAAGGAACCTGCTCTGTTAAAACTAGCAAAGAAAAAAAGAGCACCAAAGTAGTTTGTAACAGAAGAGCACCAAAGTAGTTTGTAACAGAAGAGCACCAAAGTAGTTTGTAACAGAAGAACACTACAGATGAACAGTACAGCCCAGGTATACTTTTGTGGCAGTGGTGGCCTGTGACTAACATGCAGCGAGACAGTGAATTCACTTTGAGATCAGTCTGAACTTTCAGAGCACTGAATCTGAGCCCCAAAATATGTCTAGACCTTGGGAAGGTCCTTTCAACTTCAGACTGAAGCCTAAAATGGACTCACCACTCCATGGACCTGGCTGGCATCAACAGCCTTCACTTTGCAGGAGGGAGAGGGTATCTTATTTATGTATTTATTTAAACATTTATAACCTGTCCTATATCATGAGATCTCAGAGCAGTGTACAAGTAAAATCAATGTAAACAGATAAAAACAATTTAAATAAGTTGACAAGCTAAAATACAGTTACAGAGATGCAAGTCACTACAAGCATTCTAATAGCATATTAGAATTACTTCACCAAAACAGACAACAGCTGAGAATTCCATCAAGCTTTCAAGCCCACTCCAACGATCCTTTAGTAATGGAGGCTTCAGCTTCCCTTCATACTAGAAAAGTTAGTTGTGCAGCGAGGGCAAGACTGATATCCAAATCTCAAGGCTATTTTCCCTGCAAATCCTTTCTGCAACAAGGGAGCCGTATAGCACTGCACCCTGGAACCTAAGTCCAGTAAGAGGCAACTTTACAATAAGGTTTTTTTTGTCCCTCTTAATCTCTTGGCCACTTTTAAGGCACAGAAATTCAGCACATTGTCTTACAAGGGAGGGAAATGTTCCTTAATTAAATGCTAAATAATGCTGCTTTGACTCTAATTCCCCTTCAAAATCAGCTGGGAATTCAAAGCTTAATTCTGGAAGCAGAATTAGACTTCGAGTAGCACAAAACACACTGGCAGAGGAAATTTTTCATTAGCCTCAAAGGAAACCCAGTGTGCATAATTGCTAGTTAGCAAGCAGGTGCATTTACGACACATCCAAGTCAGTTTTCCCTATTTCCTGTTCAGTATTTTAGTGTACAACCAAGAACTCAAGATGTGCCATAGACTGTGGCCATCTCTTTTTCCCCCGGATACATCTTGCTCAAAACAAACTGAGTCATGAAATATGCATGAGTTATTCCCACTCTCAGTACAGTGGGACCAGCTGTGTTGAACAAGTGTGTCCGATGTTTTCATTTGTAACAGCTAAGTAGGCATTAATTTGATATTTAAATCATTTATACTGGAAAATCTAAAGTCTTCCATGATGTCTGGAATATTGTCTTCTGTCCATTCCAGCCACTCACCCCCAAGCGGAGTGGTAGTAGCAAAAACAATACTATCCTGTAATATACAGACAGATAGAGAGACAGGCAAACACAACAGCTCCTACATGTAATAGATGATGTCTTCTGATATTATCTGGTTGTTACCCTGTTTACTGGGGGTCCCGTCAGGGACACCAAAATGTGCTCAACAATAGGTGGGGAAGATTAACTCCGAGCACTGCTTTAGCGTTACAAGAGGCAGGGTAACTTAGCAGGATCTTGAGCCCTATGTCTACGGGTTCAGACCGAGTCAAGGAGCACACAGAAGTTGAAATAATAAATGATGTTTTATTAAAACACAGTCAAAACAGTGTATGCGGCACACTCACACAAGATAACTAAAGAAATAAAGGTTGGAGTGGGATAGAGGGGTTTTTAGAGGAGTTGTTGGTTTGGGTAATACTTCACCTGTCCTGAAGCCCGGTTGGAAGCGGAGAAGATGGGGAGTGTGGATCTCGGCACGTGGAGCTGAGGGGAAGGCTCGCTGGACAAAGCAACAGCAAGGTGGGATGGAAGCCAAGAGCGATCCAAGGAAGCGCTCGAAATCAGGGGTTTTTATAAGGAGAATTGTGACCGCAGGCTAGGTCGGACTTGGGGAAAACAATAGATTTGGGGCTGGAGACAAAGCCTCCAAAAGGTCAGAATTTGAATGATTGAGTTATAACCAAATTGTCAATAGGATAGCCGGTATGCAAACGCAGAGTACTTGAGCGTTGTATAGTCAGATTATCAAGTTGCCAGCGCGGGGCAGAGGATCTTTTGAAAGCTGCGTGCATACCTAATGAAGGTACTTGCCTTGAGGTCTCCTAAAGCGGCGAGTCGGCTATTTCTGGCCTGCCTGTATTGTTTCGGAATATTACGGCGATTATCGGCCAAGCTTGTGTGCGTGCTTGTCCGGGGGCCTCGCAAGCACGTGGAAGGGAATGGGTATGTGAGGCCGAATTGTTGATATCAATAGACATCTTTTTATATCTCCCAAAGCTCGGGCTAGCCAGGGCAGTAACATGGTCCCTAGCTGAAATGATAACAGAAGGATGAAGCTTCTAGCTGGGATTTCGGTCAAGACAGCTTTGCCCATCCCAGACTTTTCTCCATGAAGGAGGACATTTTTAAAAGTATGTAGAAGACTTCTCTCGCTTTCACCACAGGGAATTCCTGTTGCTATTATGAATTAGAGGTAAGAGTAAGGACTCCTCTCCCTGGTTGCCTCCAGGAGGTGATGATGGGGAAGAAAGTGCAGGGGTAAGTTGAGAGCCCCTGCAAGTCAAGTGGTGAAAACCCCACAGGCCCGGTTAAGCTTCTGGACCCAAGGCTTCCCATCTCTGTTGTATCTTGTACATCTTATACAATGCTATCCATTTTCTGTGGTACACTGTGCACTTTCAATTTATTGTGACAAGACCATTGCAGGACCACACCATGATAATATTTGGCATTATCAACTCATTCCACTTCCCCAGTTCACTATTTCATACAGCCTCATCATCGTATGATGTCATTGCAGAGATCACCCAGACTGGTCCTCCCTTCTTTCCCCAAATGTAAAGAGATTAGCTCTAGGAAAGCAAACAGAACTTCTTTCCCACCCGGAGAAAAATAATTACATCAGTTCACACAAAATCCTGTGAAGAATTGCTGTGAAAAAAACAGGAAAGGTGTGAGGAGAAATATTTCATGTGTTTCTTATGCTTGTATTTAATGATAACTGTGATGCTGAGGATGCACAGTGACAAATTTTCTCATCCTTGATTAGAAAAGGTGTCTCAGCACATCAAGGCACTCTATCAAGAAACCAGCCAACTGTCAACAGACTAAATATAAATACATACACACATATAGATAAACAATTGGGACTTTTTGTTAAAATTTCATTTGCACAAAGCTCTTGTGTATTTTGCATGGACACACACAAAAACACATTACTGCACAGAAAACAGTGGGCTGAATCATACAGGTAGTCCTATATGCTGCCTTTCTCCTAGGGTGGGACTCAAGGCAGCATCCAAAAAAAAAATTTAAAATATTAATAAAATATTTAAAACAATTATAAACATTAAAAAAATATAAAGTTATTAAAAACCTACAAAAATTTTAAAACTATCTTGATAAGTTCAAAGCCCACCTGCTTTCTTACTAAAAGCCTGCTTAAATAAGAATGTTTTTGCCTGCCAGGAAAAGAAGACCAAGGAGGGGTAAAGTTTAGCTTCCTCGGGAAAGGAGTTCCAGAAGGTGGGAGCAGCCATTGAGATGGCTCTCTCCTGTGTCCTCACCAGGTGACTGTGGGATGGTAGCAGGACTGGAAGCCTTAGCCTGCATATCTTAGAGCTCTGGCAGGTTCATATAGACAGATGCAGCTTTTCAAATAGTCGGGACCTAAGCTATATATGGTTTTATAGGTCATGACCAGTCCTTTGATTTGTACTCAGAAGCAAATAGGTAGCCAGTGAAGCTCTTTGAACAAGACCAAGAAATTCCCTGTAACTGACCCCAGTCAGCATTCTGGTTGCCACATGCATTTATATAGAGTAGGCTTATAGAATAAATGAGATTTACAGGAGTGTTGACTCATCATTAAACAGTGGATCTACTCCGTTTGGGATATCCAATATAATTCAGGCAAAATGTTTTGGTGTAAAAAAGGGGGGCTTTCTTCTTTCCTTTCCTCTTTTTTTCTTTTCCTTTTCTTTTTTTACACAAATGAAACTTTCACAGCAAAGTCCTCAAACGTGAAAAATACTTGGCAAATATGGGAAAACTCTTGCAATCTTGCATAGTGAGAAAATAACAATTCTTAGTTCTTGCACAAGAAAACAAGCAATGATCTCCATCTTTTAGTGATGTGAAGAGGCTATCCATGGAAAGGAAAAAAAACATAACTACTGTACTCCGGGCTTGGATTAGAAAAGTGATAGATTGTTTGCCTGTTATGTTAGTGGGCTTGCCATTTTTTTTCTGTCAGTTTCATCAAAACAGGTTTCAGATAGATATATTGTGGCACGGAATCCAACCAAGTATGTGTGATTGTGGACTTCCTAACATTCCAGGGAAGGCTATTGAGGCAGAAGTTCCGCCATGATAGTTTTAGAATGATTGGGTTTTGGTCTGTCTGAATCTTAGGGCCTTTCTGTCCTATACTGTTATAGTGCTATTATTCCACTTTCAAAATCCTAGGGAACCCTGGGGTTTCAATTTGGGGAGGGGCTTTAGAATTCTCAGCCAGAGAGTTCTTTGGCCTCAGTAAACTACAAACCCCAGAATTTCACAGGATATTGAAAGTGGAATAATGGCACTATAACAGTGTAGTGCAGAAAAGGCCTTACCCTGCAAGTAGACAGACAGGAAAAGGTTTAGGTAGTCAATTAGTGAATAGACTGAAGAAAAGCTAAAGAGCACAGGTTATGAAGACCAAGAAATCCATCTGGGAACCTGAAATCACTAGGGCAAAACTGTCTACAGAAGTAGCAGCAGCCACCACCTCCTGTGTCAGTATCAGTCTTTGGAAAGAGCAGACACTTGAGTGGCTGTTGGGAACAGAAGTCTGACGAAGCAGATGCTGAACAGAAGTCAGGAGAGTTGCCTTGAATTTCCATGGACGCATTAAACACAGTCATGGATTATGTATCAAGCCCTCAAGCTTGTTAATGAAGTGGCACAGCGGTTGATAGGCAAATTGGTTGCTAGATAGAAAGGGAGTAACTGTAGCTTCTTAGTTATTCTCAAAGGCGGCTGCCATTCTCAGACTGGCATTATCTAATATTGTTTCTCATAGGCAGATTGATAGTTTCATTGATTGATAACAAATTTTACTAATTTTTTAATACTGACAAAACTTTTCATCATGGGTCAAGTTATCAGAGCAACAGAGAGGACTACTAAATTAAGAATAGATCTGTTATATGGGGAGTGTGGGAAACTTATCAAGAATTTTATATGAAATCACAAGAAAGTGGTGTTGTACCCTAACTTTCCACTCACAGTGAAATAGCAACTCCCCCTCACAGCCAAAAGAGTAGTTTCTTCACAGGTGATTATAGCTGTGGGATCTCCGTAGTCACATTCAGAGGATTCACGGCTCATAGTTAACACTAAAGTGCACCACTCCCCTCTAAAAGGTAGGATTTATAACCACAGTTTGCCTCTATCCATCATTCATCATATTAGCCCAAATGACAGGAAACAATTAAGGATAACAAATCAAGTTCAAAATTACCTTTCGGTCCCATTTCTTAGAAACATTATCTGGCATACCACTTAAATTTCCCGTACCTCAGTTAATTCCAAGCAAAGAGTGAAATAACAAGTGATTAGTTATTCAACTGTATCAGGGTGGGCAAAATATGACTCCCTTTCTGTTTTTAAGACCTGGTGTCCCTGTGCCCTTCTGCAATTTCCCCTGTGCCAAATCCCCCAACCCAAATGCATTTTCCATCAAGAGGTTTCCAGGATCAATTACTTTTACCTAGAACAAAGCACAGGACCTCAAGCCCATCAAAATTAAAACAAAAAAGCACAGCAATTTATTTCTACTTAGTTCTAATTAGGATAGGATTTAGTTTGTGGGTGAGCTCCAGCTGAACTATACAAAAGCTGCTACAAAGAATAATGTATAAATATAGACACTATAGAAGCGGTGATACACAAAAATGTGCATACCCTTCACGGAAGAGCACTTGTAAGTTTTCCAGAAGTCCACCAATCGTATGTAGGTCTCCAATAAGGCCAAAATATTTCCTTATATTTCTATGCAAAGTGTAATTCCATTCCAAGAATGAAGTTTTCACTTCCCAATTGATTTTGAATGAAAATTCAGTCACGGCGTTATTATATAGCATTCTAATTATGTAAGTTTCCCCACCTATCAAAACAACAGCAGCTGAACTTTTTTTGTTTTAAAAGTAACATATTTTTAATTGCCTCTTGGTTATTGTTCATAAAGTGCAAAAGGAAAATTTAAGTCATCAAATGTAGCATATGTAGCATATCTTGATTTCGGTAAGGCCTTTGACAAAATTCCCCATGACACTCTTGCAAGAAGCTAGTAAAATGCAGGTTGGATAGGGCTACTGTTAGGGGGACTTGTAATTGGTTGACTGACCAAACCCAAAAGGTGCTCACCAATGGTTTCTCTTCATCCTGGAGAGAAGTGACTAGTGAGATGCCACAGGGTTCTGTCCTGGACCTAGTGCTATTCAACATCTTCATCAATGACTTGGATAAAGGAACAGAGGGCATGCTGATCAAATTTGCAGATGACACCAAATTGGGAGGGGTTGCTAATATGCCAAAGGACAGGATCAAAATTCAAAATGACCTTGACAGATTGGAGAGCTGAGTCAAAGCTAACAAAATGAATTTCAACAGAGAAATATAAAGTCCTACACTTAGGCAGAAAAAAATGGAAAGCACAAATATAGGATGGAGGATGTGTGACTGGATAACAGTACGTGTGAAACGGATCTAGGAGTCTTGGTAGATCACAAGCTGAACATGAGTCAACAGTGTGATGCAGCAGCCAAGAAAGCCAATGTGATTCTTGGTTGCATCAATAGGAGTATGGTGTCTAAACCAAGGGAGGTAATGGTACCATTCTATTCTGCTTTGGTTAGACTTATACGGTGTCCAGTTCTGGGCACCTCATTTCAAGAAGGATATTGACAAGCTGGAGCATGTCCAGAGCATGGCGACCAAAATGGTAAAGGGTATGGAAGCCATGCCCTATGAGGAGTGGCTTAGGGAGCTGGGGATGTCTACTCTGCAGAAGAGAAGGTTAAGAGGGGACATGATAGCCATGTTTAAACGTTTGAAGGGTTGTCATCTTGAGGAGGGAGCGGGTTGTTTTCTGCTGCTCCAGAGACTAGGACAAGGAGCAATGGATTCAAACTACATGAAAAGAGATTCCACCTGAACCTCAGGAAAAATTTCCTGATGGTCAGAGCTGTCCGGCAGTGGAATATGCTCCCTCAGAGTGTGGTGGAGTCTCCTTCTTTGGAGGTTTTTAGGCATAGGCTGAATGGCCATCTGTTGGGAATGCTTTGATGTGGGTTCCTGCATGGCAGGGGGTTGAATTGGATGTCCCCTATGGTCTCTTCCAACTCTATGATTCTATGAAGTCCCAAAGAAAACCCACCCCAAATATGAACCTACCTTTTCTACCTCTCCTTTTTATGGTTACACCCCCTACAAGGGGTCTGCACGACATTCCTTTCTACATTTTAGTGTAAATAAATTCAATTAAAAAAATAAAATAGTATACAGTTGGCCCTTCATATCCACGGATTCTGTATCTACCGATTCAACTAACCACAGCTTGCAAATGTTTTTTTAAAAACGTAAATTTTGATTTCCCCATTTTTTTAAAATAAGGGGCACCATTTTATTTCACCATGTACCTAATGGGACTTGAGCAACCACAAATGTTGGTATCCACAGGGGGGTCCTGGAACCAAACCCCAGTGGATACGAAGGGCTCACTGCATGTATTTTAAACACATGTAAATGGCGGTTCAAAATACACACAGTAAAATCTGAGCTGGAGTCTCTTCTGCAAAAAGGTAGCTAGTCCTGGTGGTTCTAATTTTCAAGGAGAGAAATTAGTTGCAGTCAGCACAGCAAACTGGTATTGGGACAGTCTCACTGGTGCAGACATGCAACACAGAGGGCAAGGAATAAAGTTCTAGTTAGCTACCACTATCCACTTCCTTCTAAAGTTCCAGAGGATTATTCAGATACTGGATGCTTACAAACCCAAAACAAGGAACTACAACATCACCACATCTTTTAACTGGCAGTGGTCTACATCCCACCACCTAAAAAAAGATCACCTGCCTATCAGGTACTTTTCTATTGTTCCCTTTGTCAGGTAGTTAGAAATTGTTGTCAAAAAAAAGCCAAACTGAGCCATATTATCACTCTTGCTCATTCTGCACTGCCAAGTGTTTTACATTTTTACAAAAACCAGGGACAGGATCAGGATAAGAATCGAGGCCCTCCAAGAACGTTATCAAAACTTGTGGCCTTCAGAATCCAATGTACTTGTAGTCCTGGTCTTTGTGAGTTGATATCCTTGCATTCCTCCACTTCGGAAACCCAGAAAGTTCCCTGCCTTGACTACTATTTTTAGCTGACACAAGTGGCCAAGACACAGCCTTGTTTAACCTTTCCTAGAAATGAAAATCACATGATAAGTCGTTGAACCTAGGTTCTGATCTCCTAACCTTGCCACAATCTTTGCTAAATTGCCCCCTATACACTATAGTAACCAGAGATTCAACACACTCCTGCTTCTTTCCAGTATTTATCTAACAAGATGCAAGGAAAGGTATAGGACAGGATCTCTCTTTCCTTGCACTTTGTAGCCTCCCACTCTGTTACCACTGGCTTTCCTAATGATGTGCATATTTCTGTTGTGTTTAAGGAAAATTAATACTATCTTTAAACTATACTTTGATCAGAAGCTAAACCACTTAAAGTAGACACCTTTAGGGAGTATGGTTCCTGTTTCTGCTTATCTCCTACAACCTGTCCATCTGGCTAGGCTCCTCTAGAGAAAAGTGACAAGAAAGAGACAGTTTATGGTGCAAAATAAGCATTTACAAGAACAAAGACACTTAGAAGACAGTGTGTCCTAGTGCCACAAATCTGGGTAGAAATGCCCCACAGACTTCACTTTTACAGCATGTGTGCACATCTTTGAATAATTTATCTTGATATTACATTCTTATAAGTAACCCTGGTTTATGGAATACACAGGCTGTAATAAGATAAATAACCCTGGCTTATAAATTACCCTGGTTTATGGAAATGATTTTATTATTTGCTTCATATGTTTAGTACGCATTTGAGTCTTTGTTGTTTACGAGCTAATTGATCCCTTATTAGCAACTATTTGCTATTTTCCATTGCAGTGATTTCTTTGATAAAATTCCCTTTGAGAAACAGCTCTCAATCATTCCCTCTCTATATATACGTACACACACACACACACATATACATACAATTGGGAGATTTTTAGTTCTCAGTCTTTCTAGACACACTGCCACCATTCAAAAATCCCTTATATGCTTTTATGCTTGGAATGCATATAATTTATACAAGTACCTGGAGAACACATCCTGTAACAACTTGAACAGAATGTTACAGGCATTCATGAGTATGCAGATGGGCCCCATAAACAGACACTTGGTGAATGTAGAGAAATCTGGAAAGAGCTGTAGGCCCCTTTCACCCATCCATGTATTCTTCACTGTATAAATGAATATATGAAACAGGCTAGTAATATCCACAAAATGTAATGGAAATTTACTTTTAAAAACTAAATATATTAAATCACAGAAGTATGTACAAACATCTCCCAGAACAATACACAGTTTCACATGCTATGTAGGGAGTCATCACCCCCAGGAAGTTCCACAGGGATTCAGGGTGAACAAAGACGACTAGCCCAGTTCACATTTAGATGAGTTCTTGTTTGAGATTGTTCAGAGAATGTGCTTGCAGCTTTACGTACTTGACCAGTTGTCGCAGGTAGCAGAACACAGCTGGGGAACAGGCAACTGAAATAAAATTTGTCTGTCAGCTCCACAAAAGTCCACACGGAGCCATCTGATCAGAGCTTAACAGAAAAAGATGATCCACAGGAACAGCCTTGTTCTGCTTGTGGATTGTTTACCACTTGGAAGGAGCTACGAATTAGCTCCTGGCTGAAATCGACCATTGCTCCTTTCACAAAGCTTAAGCTGTCCAAGTCCACAACCACTCGGGCACCACCTTGTTCAAAAACCCTTGAAAGGGAGATCCAGATAGCACGTTAGAGCACTTGCACAGACATTTTGAAAGACTATATCTGCCTGTCTCCAGGCCACACACAAACAGGTCTTCGGGATGCAGTGGCTCACTCCCTGTCTGTCCTGACTGGAAACTACTCTGCATGACCTAAGGCAAGCCACTTCTGGCTTGATTTCCTCCAGACATTGTTTCAGTCCCTACCAGCCCCTGCCAATTTAATAAATGGGAATATAGAGGAGTTATTGTATAAAACATCTGGAGGACACTAACTGAAAAAGGCTTAGAGAAAGCCTGCTTCTTCATACGCCCACTTAAGATTGGCAGATAAGACCTCTGCATTTTTATCTACCTGAAAAGATAAGAATGAAGATTCTTGAATCAGGGCTTTCATGGTTATGAACCTACGGCTCTTGAACTCCTCTTCAAAAGACATCTGTTGAACCAGCTTTTCAAAAGAAGGCTTCATCTTTCTAGAATTTTTTTGATCTTGCCAAGCTCCCATTTTTAACAGATGTCATTTTATTCTGGGATTTTTTGTTTAATTTTCACAATTAGGTTATGTATTTTGCACCACGTTTGATTTGTTAGTTTCCTTGATTCTCCAGCCAGGAAAGAAAGCAAGATGAATTTTTTAAAAATCACATCTCTGATGGGGCCATAGGGTGTGGAAATTATATATACAAACCAAGCACTGGTGAACAGTAAACAAGAATGCCATATAATATACAATATTAATTCATCATCCCTCTCATCTACCATTTCCTCCCACCCTACACACAGTAATCTATGTTCTTACCTGTCATCAGAATTCACAACTGTATCCAGGGAAAATTTATATTGGAAACCAGAACAGCCACCTCCTTCCACTTGCAGCCTGAGAAACTCAGACCCTTCTGCAATCTCCAGTAACCTCTATTTAAAAAATAAAGAGAGAGTATGGGCAAGAATTGTACAAGTATTTAGCAACCACATCAGGTCCAAACTATCAAGAATGTTCAACACGATGGTGAGTACCAGACACAGAGCAAGAGAAAACATATAATAGGGAAGGAAGCTATATTTATCAGCCTAGCAGCCCATTATTTCACAGCTGCTACAAAAGAACTCCTTGTATATCTTACCTAAGACTGAAAGTATTGCTATTGCAACAAACCTCAGGACCAATTCACATGATCCTTTTTTTCTACCCTAACTGAAAATAAACCCTAATTTTCCTCCTTCTCCAGCATGGATCAAGTACTGTGTCACAAACCTACAACCTAGGTCGCTGTGCCACCATGTGTCACTGATGGCTCACCATGCATTATCTCATCAAAGCACAGTTTTCTGATGTACAGAGACAATAGAGATTCCTGGTAAAACAATTTGTACCCTTTGGACTAGGACAGTCCATACTTACCATATGCACATCTTTACAGATTCATACCCAGTGCTGCATAGTCACACTAAACAGCAGATCAGGCTACAACTCATGAGCATCGAGATATTACATATGGCATATAGGTCTGACGACTTTGAAGAACTTTTACCTTCACACAACTTTCACTGAGGTAGATCTGTCCTTCACTGGAATCACTCTGGGTACTGGCAGACGATGTTACCCAGTGCACTCTTATCTTTGGCATACAGGTACTGTTCTGTGGGGCATGGAATGGTGTTTTCATCAGATGCCAAAGATGAAAGGAACAGCTATATGATAAAGATAAGGAACAGAATGTCTTAGGTTGTTGGAGAAAAAAATTGTTAGATTAGAAATATGAGGAATGAAGGTAGCACAAATGCCTTAAAAAGAGAAGGTAACATCTGACAGACTGAATGGTTTACCAGCTTAGAGAAAACATCTCCAAGGAGAAAACTGAGCGCACACAGGCACTGACCTTGTATAGCTCAGTGCAGTTTAATGATTCTGCACATGGACCTAGTTAGTTCTGTCTTTAGCAATTCTCCATACGGCCTACATGCCAGGCTGAGCTGTATACCACCACCCCCAATTTACTGCACTGCACAGCCTCTGAAGCTCTCCCCCTATGCCTGGACATTCCTTGCCTTGTAGGGAGTGTACAGAATTGGAGATGCAGAAAATGATGACATCAGTGCCGAGATCTGCTGGGGTCCCCGGAGGTCTCAGCACTGCTATAAATCATTTTACATCTGGCTATGGTACATAGCCAGATGCTTCTCTAATCCTCTCCACACCTCACTCGGGACAGAAGGGCTGCACCAAGGTAGGGGGCTTCAGGAGCTGTATAGTAGTCCGGGGGGGCACTCTGGCCACTGCAGAGGGAGTGAGGGAGGGAATACCAGCCTCTGCAATGCCCCAGAAAAGGCACATGTGGGCATAAAGGAAATTTGCATATGTGTATACCACTAACAGATCCAGTGTGGTGTCGTGGTTTGAGCACTGGACTACACCCCTGGAGACCAGAGTTTGATTCCCCACTTGGTAATGAAAACCCACTGGGTGACCTTGGGTGCACCACACACTCTCAGCCCCAGCAAAGCCTGTGGCATGGTCACCTTAGGATCATCATTTTTTTATGTTTTTTTTTTAATTTTATTTATTACCTTAGGATCATCATATGTTGGAAATGACTTGAAGGCACACAACAACGAAAGCACTACTACTATTATTATTATTATCTTTATTTTTACCCCACTTTCTCTCCAAGGCGACTCAAAGCAGCTTACAAAGCAGCTTAAAAGAAGCATAGTTAAAACTGTGGTATACAAAAGTTAAAACGCACATTAAACAACAATAATATTAAAACAATGTTAAAATACATATTAAAAACAACATACAAATAGCAATTAAAATAACCAGCACTGTTCTAACAGGATGTCTGCCACCGACAGCAAACCGAGAGCTGAATTTCTGGAACCACAAGCTGGACAGTGCATCTACAAAACCTTTTTGGTACATAAAGGCAATAAACACATCCTCAGAAAATCCAAAGTCACAATCTTTATCCTACCCACTCTCTCCTTATGACACAGTGTTGACTGCAGCATAATTTGAACACTTATTATTAGGCTAAGACTAAGGACTGAGCATACGTCAAGGAAGGCAGTACTTCCTTTATCTGCTCAAGGTTAATTTTCATCTGTCTTTTGAATACAAAGTCCTTGTGTAATTTTACATTGAAATATTTTGTAAAGCAAAGTACAGGTATACCTGTTAATGAAGAAAGATGTGTTCTTAGGCATTACTTCTGTAACAGAAAAATTGGTACCAGAGGCATAAATAATACGAAGAGAAAAGAGATAGGTTGCTATACCACAAGAAGACATGTTTCAGCGTTTTTTTTAATTCAAAGCTAACAATATGCACATGTGAAGTGAAATAACCAAATCAGGTAAGCCTAAGAGAAGCAAACAAAAATTCTAAATTGTCTAGAAACCACCTGAAGGCTTCTTCCAAAATGCATCCAGAGACCAGCATGCTCGTAGTTTGCTGTTTGTGCATGCCGGGTAAAGGAAACTGGAGGCAGATGCTTTTTTACTTTGTCTGTTGTAGGCAGGCATACACAACTATAGTAGGATCAAGCTAGAGTAGAATCTTATTCTTTCCCAGATCAAGCTTTATTGCACTGCTTAGTACAGACATACTGCTGTGGCCAAATACCAAGAGTCTGTGTTTCTCTAGCCCTTTTTCACCACCCACCAATGCTGCTAAAAAACCTTACAACTGGACAGAGAACAAGGAGAAAAAGGGCAGTTGGGCAGCCATAAAAAGACTGTAAAAAGCAGTTTCTTTTTCAGCTTTGTTAACTGAGATATGCCTGTACTCATAAATTTACTTTGGCATTTCAATAAACTCCACATAAGACATAACTGCCTTCTCTCTGTGAGATTCACTGAGACCACATTTGTGAACTTCTAAGTGGGACAATGGAATTGCTGCCTGTATGTCACAGTCTTAATGGCTTTATTAAAATATAGGAGCAGATGCCCACCCATAGGACAGAAAGGAAATTGTAAGCTGTTTAACTTGAAATTAGCAGTGGTTATTTTCATCTGCCCCTCTATACTGGTCTAAAAAACCAAACCATCTCTGTAGCTGTTCTTCTTACTGTACTGTTGTCATTATCCATATGCCTGAACCTTGCCTGAACCTTGCTAAACTCCTAGACTCAACACAACCTTCTGACTAGAAGATCCATAAGCTAATTATGTCATACAAACAGTGTACTTTGCCTTTCAATTTTTTAAAAAAGTATTCCCTTTGTTCTTTCCTGGGCCATCAGGTGTTTTGTACCGTGACACTTTTTCTCAGTAATGTCTCATTACAACTCAGAACTCCTGAGTTCAACATATAGATTTCCTATGCGATTATTTCAGTAACTGAAGACTTGCACGTTTTACAGAGTTCTAGACACAAGCATCAATACAATGATACGACTGCCATTGTTTTCATCTTTACTATCAAAAACAACAATATGAACATTATACCAGTCAGAGGAATATAAAGCATTTTGGCTATTTGCTTTCTGTTCCCCACACGCACAAATTCAGATACATGCTAAGTCTTAATAAAATATTGTTTTCACGAAGAATCATCTGAGGTTCAGGTTTGCTACACTTTATCACACATTATTAGGGCTGCCAGACTGAAAACTGGAGGGAGCTCTTCTGCCTTTAATAGTTGTGCAGAAGAGGGTATTTCAGCAGGTGTTGCCATGTCACGCAACCAGGGCCATTTCCGCACTAGACTATTATAGTGCTATTATTCCACTTTCGACCTCCTATGGAATCCTGGGGTTTGCAGTTTAGGGAGGGGCCTGAAAGGCCCCTCCCTAAACTGCAAACCCCAGGATTCCATAGGAGGTCGAAAGTGGAATAATAGCACTATAACAGTCTAGTGCAGAAATGGCCCAGGTAACAATTTCTTTTTCTAAACAACTCAAGCTCAAGACCTTTGACAACCATTACAGGCTGTTGTGTGCCTTCAAGTCCACCTATGGCCGATTTATGGCGACCTTGTCCTGGGGTTTTCTGGGGCTGAGAGTGTGTGACGTGCCCAAGGTCACCCAGTGGGTTTCCAGGGAACCGAACTCTGCTCCCCAGGGCCGTTGTGCAGCCCTCAGACTACTACACCCGACTGGCTCCTCTGATAACACTACTTGGCGTTTATTTGATCTAAAATCTATGACTCTTGACAGTTCCATGAACCTCCGTCGCCATCCTCTTATTTTCCTTCTGTAAAATTAAAAAGCCGAGAAGGCAATGTTCTACCCCCTCCCACGCCCCAACTGACCACCAGAACTATCTTTTTGCCCCGTCTGAGGGCGACTGCCAGCTAACCTACTATCAGTTTAAGACAGAAAAGGGGAAAACCCCACCACTACCTGCTCCTCCCGCAAGACTTCAGTGTCCTAAAACAACTAAGAGCTACCAGCGCCGCCATGTTGGTTCTCTTTACTACGTCGCTATTGGTGAAGACGTACAATGTGACCCGCCCATGCCAAGCGTCAATTGGTATGCGGAAGTGGAGATCGTTGCGCCATTGGAAATTAGAGGAGCGAGGAGGAAAAGATCACGTGCCTTGGAGTGAAGGCGAGGAAAGTCGGGCGGAAGGGTCTGGGCAGTCAAGTCTCACGTTTGCGGACTGTTAAGCATTTTGATTGGCTAGCGTCGAGACCTCAAAGGCGGGACTTCTTGCGATTGCAAATAGCCTCTGCGCTTCGCACTGAATTTCTTGCGTGAAGTGATAATTTGCTTAGGAGTGAAATGAGTTTCCTCTAAGAATTACTATAATTGCAGAAAATTTGTTACATATTTCTATGCTGACTTATACCCTTCCCTGTCCGTCAAAAGCGAACCTATCGCCTTTTTCTGAGTTACTTAAAAAGTTAGGAGTTAACTCCTCTTCCCTGTGTTACTATAAGTAAGAGGATGCCATTGGTTCAATAAATCCAATATAGAAAAGTCAAAATTTGTGAGTTTGTCAGTGTCTGGCAGGAGAAGACTGCCTGAGATTGGGTGCCTAAGAGGATTCTATGGAATCCTGGGGTTTGCAGTTTAGGGAGGGGCCTTTATAATTCTCAGCCAGAGAGCTCTTGGGCCTCAGTGAAGTGCGCCTGTCTTGAACAGGCTGGGTGCTATGGAGATGAGGCCCAGCAGCAAGGAGGAGGGCAGTATATTCCCTCAGGAACCCAACCTCTGTATTTAAATAACTCTGAATACAGATCGAATTGGGGAATATGGGGAAAACCGGATAAAACAGTTTGGGAAATTAGAGACACAGGATCTCAAACCTTTCTAACAACTACCACTTGTGTGAAAATAAAATCCCGGGTAATGCCAGGTATATATGCTAATCCTATATAAATCCCACAATTTCAGTAGGGCTTATTATTAAATTAAAGAGTTTAGGATTAAAGACAAACAGTAGAAACTTACTCATTTTTACTTTGAAGTAACCTAGCGAATTCACTTGCAAGTGTGCACGGGGCTGTAGCCTAGGACTGCAATCCTATTTGCACTTATTTTGGATTATACACCACTAAATTAAGGTCTGCTTAATTCTAGGGATAAGGCTGCAGAATTTGCTTGTTTGATCATCTTCAGACCTAGAAGTGTGCACGGCAGGCTCTCCCAGGATCAGCATATTGAGCCTTTCTCACCTTCCTGTGTAGAATTTTATAGTGAAGTACCCATCATGTTCATGCAAAGACACAATGTATTTACTGATCAAGAGCTTTTCAGGTCACAGGTATAAGATTACTAATTAAATTACAAAGACTGACCAAATATTGAGAAAATAACCCAGCCCTTGTTTTCAGGGTAAATTTAGACATGCTTATTTATATCATATCGGTGATGTACACTCGAGTTGATTGACTTGGACTCAAGTCACTTCAGTGACTCGACTTGACATTAAATGACACATTGAATACACTCATGACTTGTGTATTTTTAGTGACTGACTTGCTGCTTTGGTTCAGTAATATAACCAGAAACTTTATGACTTTGAATAACGCTTCCATCTCTTTTTGCCTACTGGTCATGTGATGATCTGTCTCAAGCCCAAGGTGTGGGCATGTGGGCACATTTCTTGGAGGGGAACAGCAAATGTGTTAGGCAACGGGCTTGAGGAGAGGTTGAGGTCTGTTCGGCAGCCTGTCCCCATTGCATGTTGGAGGAGACTTCTAAAACTTTTTGTAATACTAGAAGGCAAGACTCGCTCCCAGAGCGCATGGCACATTACTCAGAAAGGAACTGCAAATGTCTTAGGCAAAAGGCTTGAGGACGAAGGATCCTTATAAAGTTTTGAAGCTTCAGTAATGGGCAGTAAGAAGAGTCCTATTCTCCACTCCAAAAAAAATCTCCAGCTTCAGTAATGAAGAATAAGAACGATCCTATTCTTCACTTCTGAAGCTGCACAGCCTTGTAAGCCCATTGACCCCACCTCACCACCACCTCTTTTTTCTTTTTTTTCTTCAGTTAAAGTAGGCTCCCACACTTAAGAGATTTGATTTGGAAGTATCTTGCACGGACTTGAGACTTGAAGGTAGAGACTTGAGACTTGACTTGAGACTTGGAGTAAAAGACTTAAATACGTCACTGCTTAATATGTAATGTTCTTCCCCCATTCAGTCTAATAGGGCTGACCATGAGTATGAACGCATGTTTACAGGTTTTATGATAATTTATGTAATATCAGACCTTAAAGGAGGAGGGGTTAAAGTGAATTAAGATTTACAAGACCACAGATTAAGTTTTTGTGCAGCCTAAAACTGTTCATATTATATCCTATATATCTTATATAGTCTCAATTGCAGTCTCTTAAACCAGCTGTCACTGTGATGATGTAATCTGCCACTGAATTGAATGATAATACTCCAGTTGAAGGAGGAGACCACACAAGTCACTCCCAACATCCGTCTGTCTGTCTGTCTTCCTCACCTGAGAAAACCCTATGAAATTCATGGGGTCACCATAAAGTCAACAGGTGACTTGAAGGCATGTGCACACACAGATATTGTTTTGAAAAATCCTGGCTCCTGATCCACACCAATGGAGTAAGATTTTCTGTTGCTTGAAAAGTAACTCCTCAAGAGTTCCATTCCCATCAGCCAGTAGGTAATATTCAACTTTTACCTAGATGAAAGTGCACCACTTAACATTTAACATCTGGCATTGCTTAAAGGCTACCTCTGCTCTGTGCACACCTCTGTATTGCTTAAGGCAATGTACAGGTCTCAGTGAATGGAGCTGGAGCTAATCTCCCCGCCCCCCCAGAAATGCAGTCTAGCTATTAGTTCTTAGAACAGCAATACTTGCTACAATATGATACTTAGACACCTGCGAGTGATTTATTTAGTCTGTAATCTCCATATTGCGACTGAATTTAACTGTATCTATCATAGCCACAACATCTGGACTAATAGGTACCACCTAATCTGATTAATAGTTCTGGGGAAATCAAAGTGTGCACATTTCTGTGGCATATAGATTGGCCCTAATAAAAGTATTGCTTAATTCCCAATAACTGCAGCCTAGCTTTTTCTCTAGTATTTTCTTTCCCTTTTCAGAATATGCCGTAGGCTAAATGCATAATCTCTATGTAGGTGAAAGGGATCTGCTGAACAAGCAAAGTGGGGCAAAGCTTAAAATATGTTCCTGCCAGTTCCTTCTTGCTGATCTGACAAGGACAGAAGAGACATCTCCAAATGACCCTCAAGTGATATGGTTATCATCTTTGTGGTTTGAAAAAGATCAGGGGAACTCGCCCTGTCCAAACAATATAGAGTTCTAACCTTGCAAACTGGGCTAAAAGTTTCCGGAAGCAATAGGCTGCAGCCTTCAAACGAGTCCTTATAGCATGTTTTCCTCAATTTCAGTGGAGTTATGGTAGATGTTGTCTGACTGGTTTAAGGCCAAGATAACTGAAGCGAGACATTTCCAGAGAAGTGGTATGGCAGTTTGTTGCAACAAAGTACACCAAATTTTGTGGCACCTTGTATGTGCATATGTGTCTTTAAGCCACCTATCAACTCGTGGAGACCACATGAATGACTTACAATTTTCTTAGGCAAGGAATATTCAGAGGTAACTTTCCTCTGAAATACAGCCTACAGCACCTGGTATTTCTCGTCATTCACCCACCCAAGTACTAACCAGGTCTGAGCCTGCTTAGCTTCCAAGATCAGACAGGATCTGGTGCTTTCAGGGTATTGGGCCTTTGCAGCACCTTAAAGACTAACAAAGCTGTAGAGTTTTGTGGAATGGATTCTGAAAATTAACCCATGCTTTGCATGGGACAGGGTTGGCCCAAGTCACTTAAAGTAGTCCAGGATAGATTGGAACTGAGATCAGATGCCTCACAATAAAGGTCTGCACTGTTGGGTGTGTATAGAGCAGGGATGGGCAAAGTGCAGCCCATGGGCCACCTCCAGCCACAACAACCTTTTGTGGCTCTATAACTCCGCAGCTCGCCACTTTTTGAAGAAGTATAGACCACATATTTTCCCCCAGTGCTTCCAAAAGCAGGGTTTTGCTCTGTACCCCAACCCTTTAAACCTCCTTATGTCACCAGAAATCAGCTGAAAACAGCCCCAGACCAGAAAATGGGAAGTAGAAATGACTTCTGTTGAGTTCCTGGTACACTTTTGGACTGATTTCCAGCTGAAAACAGAGAAGTGAGACCCATGGCAGGGGCAGGGGACAAGGGTGAAAGGTAGCTTTTTCTCCTTCTATAGTACCCTACTCTGGTATGAAGGCTTTCTCCTTCTCCTTCTATAGCCATTCAGCCTCATCCCATGGATTGTTTTTAGATACAGTAATGCTCAGCTCTGCCTTTCATACTGTTATTTTCTCCTGTGAACATTCACTTTACATTTGTACATCTGACAGATGTTTGTATATAATTGACAAGGCTTTGAAAGCTCACATAATACCAGTCAAATAGAATATGCCTATTCTCACTCAAATGGCACCATTGTGACATACACATTATAGCTTATCTCTCGACATAATTTGGAACTGGAAGCAACATGGCAGGAAACCAGGGGCCCCTTCACACTATGCAGTTATAGCACTATGATTCCACTTCAGCTGCCATGGCTACATCCTGTGGAATCCTGGGTCTTGTAGTTTAGTGAGGCACTAGAGCTCTCCAACTGAGAATTCTAAACACCCTTCCATAAATTAAAATTCCAGGTTTCCATTGGATGTTGCCTTGGCAGTTAAAGTGAAATCGTATTGCTATAATCATGTATATGAAAAGGCTCCAGGTAGGTTACCAAAGAAAGCCAGCAGCTGGACTAGGACTCTGGAGAACAGGGTAAGACTAGAAAACCCAATAGGTGACCTTGAGCAGGTCACACACTCTCAACCTCAGAGGAAGGCAAAAGCAAACTCCCTCTAAACAAATCTGGCTGAGAAAACCTCACGATAGGTTTAGAGTCACCATAAACCAGAAACAATCTGAAGGCACCAAACAACAAGGCTACAACAATTTAATATCTGTTTCAGGGACGAACAATGCCTGAAGCTAAACTCATTCCAAGGAAAGTATATATCAACCTAAAGTTTTATAATTCAGATTATGAAAATCAAATCAAATTATGAAAGAAAGCATTATCTATACTGATAGAAGATTGATCTGTGAATAGAAGCCATAGGTTGGAATCCTGTTGATATAATTACATCAGCATTGGTAGTAGTGATGGGAGAAAAAAGGCAACAAGTGCAGTGGCCATGAAGGAATAAGATACTTGAGAAATAGGCTGCTCAGAACTGTCAGGTTTTGTCATCCTTGCCTCAGCATTACCATGCCAGCATGGCAACTAATAGCTTAGAGCACCAACTGCATTCAGCCATGATCAGTTGCATGAAGACTAGCTCTTAATACTAATCTATGCTTTAACCAAACTGACACTGCAAGTCAATGCATGCCTACACGAAAGTAATCTCCATTAGCACTAAGCTCCAGAATATCTTTTAGACTGCACTTATAATTCAGAATACACTTCCAGAATTTACTTACACTGTATATGGCCTACAGTGAGACTGGCCCATCTTTGATGAAAACTGGCTGATGTTTGAGTGTTATCATCAGCACTGACAGAAGACATAGTCTCTTCTACTTTAATGTTTTTCTGGAATAGCAAGGGTTCTTATCAATCTGAAACCAAAGTAGAATCTAGTGGGTAATTAGTTTATGTCAATTCTACTTCCTTTATCAGGATTTGCATAGCGGCTTGTAAAGGTTATAGACAGATCTAGACCTGTCTTCAAGAATAGTCATTCTAGAACAGGTGAGCAACTATGAGAGGGGGCAGTTTTCTTCCAGTTGCTATCTTGAGCAGGTTAGGGCCCAAAGATCATTTTGGGAAGGAACTTTGGCGGGGAGGATAGAAAAGTAAAACCATCATGTTGTCAAGCATTTTTCCTTGGAGGGATGGGGTGAAGGTAAAGAACAATCCCCCAGTGATTTTTTTTTAAATAGAGAGACAGGGGCTTTGGAGAACTGGTACCAGGCTTCAGAGATCACAGCCTACAGGTTGCACTTATCCTATTCTCATGGAAGTTTTCAGCATTCTCAAAACTACAGAAAAATTGGAAGCCTCAGTGAGGAGGCACACTGCTGTCAGCAAGCTACACTGATGCTTCCATTACAACTGAAAGTGCTGGATGAAGTGTTACTTTCTGACATATAAATTCATTAACTTAACTATGGCCCCAGTGAGGCTGAGGAAAGCTGGAGGTGGTAGTTTATTTCTACCCCATCTGCAAGGTGTAACCTTGAACAGCAGCCACATGATGTGCAATGCTGAGTTTCTTAATCTGAAAGTGAGACATAATTGCCTTTCATCCATTCAGAAAATCAGAATGCGTATGAATAACACAGGAGTTCTGCTGAATAATAAAAAGTGGCAGGCACACCCTTTCAGTTCTCATGTACCTCTTTCCAAAGTCAATTTTTTAGAGGGAAATGATGAATTCACACACACACACACACACACACACACCCCTGACTATATCTCCTTGTGTTAGGGTGGATAAACAGATCACACCATGGATAGGTTCCTGCACATTATGGCTTTAATAGAAACATTGGTACCAGAGGTAGGAATCACATGAAAGGAACAGGGATAGGCTCCCACATCACCAAAAAAAAAAAAAAAAAAAGATGAATTTCACATGTTTCAGCAAACTTTTTATTCAAAACTATGTACAAGTGAAATAGAGCAACCACATCAGATAAGCCTTGCAGAAGTTTTGAACCTTCTAAAAACCAGTTGAAGCCTTCCTCCAAGATACATTCAGAGATGACTTTTTCTTTCACCAGCTTCCACTTTTCTTAACATTTCCATTTTGGTGGCCAAACTTATTACTTAGTCTTCTTTAACATGTTGGAGGTAGTAGTCAAGCAGCCTTATGAGCTTTCTCCTTTTGTTTTCCTGTTCAGCCAGGCTCTATAGGGGATTCAGGAGGCAGCTGCTGTTTAACTTGTAAGCTGGCACACACAGCTACAGTAAGATCAGCTAGAATAGAATCCTGCTCTTTTCCAGCTCATGTGGTATTGCATTGTTTACTACAGACATGCTGCTGCAGCTTGACACTGTGTTGACAAAGGGCCTTTCTGCTCTGCACTATGATAGAATCATAGAGTCGGAAAAGACCACAGGGGCCATCCAGTCCAACCCCCTGCCATGCAGCACTAGTTATGGACAGCATCCTCCATAGCATTTGGCTAGTTAGTGCAGAGGGCACAGGGTAAGCCTTGTGGTACATATTTCTCTTCTCCTAACAGCTTGCTGACAACTTGCAACTTCATAGAATCAGAGTTGGAAGAGACCACAGGGGCCATCAAGTCCAACCCCCTGCTATGCAGGAACACACATCAAAGCATTCCGAGCAGATGGCCATCCAGCCTCTGTTTAAAAACCTCCAAAGGAGGAGAATCCACCACGCTCCAAGGCAGCATATTCCACTGCTGAACAGTTCTGACCATCAGGAAGTTCTTCCTGAGGTTTAGCTGGAATCTCTTTTTCTGTATTTTGAATCTATTGTTCCTTATCATAGTCTCTGGAGCAGCAGGAAACAAGTCCGCTCCCTCCTCGACATGACATCCCTTCAAATATTTGAACATGGCTATCATGTCACCTCTTAACCTTCTCTTCTAAACTAAACATACTCAGCTCCCTAAACCGCTCCTCATAGGGCATGGCTTCCAGACCTTTCACCATTTTGGTGGCCCTCCTCTGGACATGTTCCAGCTTGTCAATATCCTTCTTGAAATGAGGTGCCCAGAACTGGACACAGAATTCCAGATGAGGTCTAACCAAAGCAAAATAGAGTGGTACTGTTACTTTCTTTGATCTGGACACCATACTCCTATTGATGCAACTAAGAATTGCATTGGCTTTCTTGGCTGCAGCATCACACTGCTGACTCATGTTCAGCTTGTGGTCCACGAAGACTCGTAGATGCCTAGATTTGATAGTAATATTATTCCATTTTCAACATCCTATGGAATTCCAAGGTTTGCAGTTTAGAGAAGGGCATCTAGAATTCTCAGCCAGAGAACTCTTTGGCCTCAGTAAACTATAACCCCAGAATTCCACAGGCTCCTGGAAGTGGAAAACGGAGTAATAGCACTATAACAATGCAATGTGGGAAGGCCCAAAGTGTTTTTCTACCCCCCTTTTACCATCCTCCTGTGTCCAGCCTGCTAAACCCCTTCCCCAGCTAGCCAGATGATGAAAAGGGGGACTGCAGAGACCTAAAAAGACATAAAAAGGAGCTTCACCATTGCAGCTTTCGTACTACGGAGCGCCTGAAATTATAGCTTATGGCATCAGCAAGTTTATGGCATCAGCAATCTGGCTCTAACTGCCGTGCATCCTGCAGCAACAACCAGCTGAGCACAATAAAAGTAGCATTATGATACTGAGTCTGCCTGTTTACTTTGCTCTGCATTTATTTCCAAAGAACAAGTGTGCTTGGAGGCGATTACGAAAAAGTCCCACGGAACTTTTCAGCTTGACTCTCCTTGTAGGCCTGAAGGGGCTCGCTTGCACCTCTCCAGGGCCATTTCCGCACTAGCCCTGTTATAGCGCGATGGTTCCACTTTCAACATCCTCTGGAATCCTGGGGTTTGCAGTTTCGGGAGGGGCCCACGGGGCCCCTCCCGAAACTGCAAACCCCAGGATTCCAGAGGATGTTGAAAGTGGAACCATCGCGCTATAACAGGCTAGTGCGGAAATGTCCCCGGTGTTGTTGGCCGGCAACTCAAAAATCACGGGAGTTGCCGTCGGACATTCGGAAAGGCCACATGTTTCCCATCCCTGCTATAATAAACATCCCGGGGGCTGCCGCAAAAGCCTCGCGGCCTAACTCGAGAAGGGCGAACGGCGTGCTTTTTTCGGGGTTGGGGCTCTCTGGCCCCTTCCCTCTTGAGGCAGCGGCCACGTTGGGGGGGGACCTTCTCAGGAGGGAAGAGACCGGCCGCCCCCGCTCCCCCGGCGCCACAGCCCGCCAAGGGCGGCGACCAGCCGCTAACGGCGAGGCCAAGCTACGCCCGCAGCCATCACACGTGACCGCCGAGGGGCGGGTCCGGCCTCGGACGCCTCTCACGTGATGCCGACGCCGCTGCCGCAGAGCCGGGGATAAAGTCGCGCTGCCCCGTCCCGTCAGCGTCCAGACGAGAGAAGCCTCTCTGCTGCGTGGGACGGCGCGACGCGATGCTGTCCCTGACGCTGACTTTGCTGCTGGCCGCCAGCTCTGCGGTGCTAGCCGAGCCCCTCAAGTTCGTGGACTGCGGTGAGTGAGAAGAATATCGCAAGGCTTTGCTCCCCGTGGCTCCTCCTCCTCCTCCTCCTCCTGCTGCTGCTTCGCTTCGCTTCGCTTCGCTTCTTCGCCGCCCGGCAGCCCTCCTCCGCTGGGACACACGGGGCTGGCACTGGCTGTCCTTTCCTCTCCAGAGAGGCCCCGGTGGTAACGCGTGGGCGGGCGGGTGTTGTCCGGCTGCACCTGCCTTCTGGCCCGGTTCCCGCTTTCATCCGAAGGCGGAGGCTCCGCGTTGCGGAGGGTGTGAAGCCGGCCGTCGACGCTGGCCCGGAGCACGTGGGGTTTCCTTGTTGAAACAGAAAAGACACCCCGTTTCTTTCACCACGTGCCCGTCCGAACTGTTGCCGTGTTGTACGGCTTTATTCTGCAGATTCTGCCCCTCACCTTTGCTGGGAAAGTTAATTTGGGGGGAATAAACAGTCTCGGAATCTTTCAGCCAGAGTGGGAAGATTCTGAGGCTGGTTGTCCCTAAAAGTAACTTGCACAAGCTCTTTTTTTTTTCTCCCCTGAGGAGTTGTCAAAAAAGTTAACTTCTTCTAAGTTTTGATTCCCGCTCTTCACAAGGAAGGCAGGTAGGAGGTGTGGGAATGTTGCCGCGTGTGACAAATTGTGGCCTGCCCACATCCACATTTCTTTAGGTTATGCAAAGTGTTTGATTGGTTTTTGTCACGCCTTTTATTATGCTTACTACAGGACTGGAACATATTAAACATATTATTAAACATATTAAACATCAGTTGCTAGACAGAGAAAGCAAAAGCTGTGTGATAAATGTAAGTAACTGCTGGGCAGTTTTTAGGGGACCATGGCCTGCCAACGTCACTCTTTTCTCACAGACCTTTGGTTGCTAATCCGCAGTATAATGTTGCATTTAGATTTAGTGATGGCTAGGCTCAGCCCAGTTGAGAAGTAATTGCAGGGAGGAAGGGATGGCCAGCAACCTGTGCCATGTTTTAATTCCTTACAGCTCAGTTCATTTGTTCTTTCTTTCTCTCTCCGTCCCACCGGTTCTGTTGGAAATCAAGGGCAACCTGATTTTGGTACATGGGCTACCATCTTCATTTTTAAATTGCTTAGAGGCACAGGTAGAGACCTGGTGTGGTGTAATGGTTTGAGTGCTGGACTACAATTGTGGAGGCCCGGGTTTGGTTCCCCACTTTGCCATGGAAGCCTTGTGGGTGATCTTGGGTGCGTCACTTACTCTCAGCCCCAGAAAACCCCATGCAGAGTTTGCCTTAGGGTCACCAAAAGTCAGAAGTGACTTGAAGCAGCATTGATACAGTCAACAGTCATTTAGCTACATTTTTATCTACAGTTCAGTAATGTAGTACATTGTTATTCAGCCTCACTTTGCACTACAAGTCTTAAATGTTAAGCCAGAGAAGTTACTGAGAAATTGGAATGAAAGTTTAGGTTTGTTCTCCTGAATCTCTGTGGTTCTGCTAAGCTTTCAGAAGCAAATCCATGTGTTTGTTTTTTTTTAAATACTACCAGCTTCAGGGATTAGCACAGAACTAGCAATAGTGATTATTGAGGAATATTGAGGATTATTGGATTATTGAGGAATCCAATAATTGAGGATTATTGAGGAATATGCCATTCCCCACTATTCCTTATACTGCTTACATTGTATGAGACTATCAGAGGCTCTGCAAGAAGACCTAGTGGCTTTTGGACAGAGCTTTGGAGTTGTCCTTTTCTGCCCTCCAACTGCCAAACAGCATGGCCCCATGGCATTTGGGTATCCAGAAGCCCATCCTACATTCCTGCCTTCCTGCTGTGTTGAAACTAAGCGCAGCTGTCTCCTGTTCTAATCCTTTGCTCAAAAGTACATGTAGTCTACTTTAAAGAGGCATCTCATGCAAGTCAAATATGTTTTTTAATTAAAGCCTTTGGTGCCTAATTTATTTCCCAAATGTATGTGCCCATGATTTGAATTGTTTTAATCTTGGAAGCTGGTCTAACTAACTATTTTACCATTTTGAATATGGAATTGTTTCAAATTGGTGGGCATCTCGCCAGTGACTTATAAAAGTTATCAGTCCAATGTAGGCTTTTATAACTCACTTTTTTGATTGTTGCCAAGGTTGGAACTCTCTATTGTCAATGGAACAATCAAGTGCCCCCACAATTCACCTTTTAAGCTGCTGTGGTCCCTTGTCGCACCCAACATGGCCACTTACTAGCCAGCGGAGAGTGGGAAGAGGCAGAAGTGCAGTGTCCCACTTTCTTCTGATAGCTGGATATGGAGATGTGACATCATTCTTTGGGACTTTCAGACGATCTCCCCAGAGGATATGTATCCAGCTGTAGTAGTAAAGCTGGACACTGCTCCTAGAAGTTTCTAATGGCCAATAAATGGCAGTATTAGGGGCAGTGCAGCTTAAATGTAGTGGGGTAAAGGGGTGAACCTTACAATGTTCTTTACAAAGTTCTTTTGGGGAATTTTACGATGCATTTCCCATCTAGGATCTCAACCATTGTTTTATATATGTGCTGCCCTGAGACCCCATTATATACTATAGGATATACATATTTTAGTTAAATAATTAAAAATAATGCAAATCTATGCATATTCACAGAGAGTTGGAAAGTCAGAGCTATTCACTCATTTATTCCTTCATTTAAACCCTTCTCCCTGATTTTATAATAACATGGAGTTATATGATGTTTTATAACAATATGGGGCAGATATTCTTTATATTAATTGGAGTGGGCTGCCCAGACTTACTCAAAAGCAATCATTTGGGCTGGTTTGACACTGCCACTGTTGTCTAGCCAAGTGCCTTCTGGGAAATACGAATGTTAACTGTAGCAAAAATCACAGAATGTATCTTAAATGTATCAAGGCAAAAAGGCTGGTCTCCCTATCTGACTGTTGCTCCTATCTGACTGCTGCCCAGCAATATCATGTTTTAATGGTGGATCAGTAAAGGTGTGAAGCTTCCATGTTGTCAGGTTTTTGTTTGTTTGCCCTTGCCTGCATTTAGAATTCTAAGATTGTGTTCATCATTGATTCTGGAAGCTGGTATGTGGGTGTCAGTTGACTCTTTGTGGCTTAGGGTGTTGTTATATATGTTACACTTTGCATTCAGAGTAATTTTTGGGGAGCAGAGACAAAGAAAGCACTGGTTCTTATGGGAAAACTTCAGGAGACAAATTGATCTATTTAGACAGAAAAGAGGTATTCTAGGGTGGTGTGGAATGTTTCCTGTTGCAGATTGAAGATTTCCATGATGAGAAAGCAGAACTTCTTCAAACACCGACTTGTGTTTTCTTCAAGGGCATTTTATGTGCCATGGGGGAATGCGTGGAAAGTCAGCTGGCTAGGCTGTGCATTATTTTCCTGCAGCTTAACACACACACACACACACACACACACACACACAGGTTCTGATACGCAAGGCTGCTGTCTTTAGAGCTAGATTGCTCAAAGGCCAGAGTAGCTGATAGTTGCATGTTTATTTTTGCATGAGTTATAGGTTTTTCTTATAAACCAGGAATCTTAGAGTGCTTACTGTAGGAATGGAAAACATGTAATATTCCAGGTGTTGTTAGACTGCCATTCCTAGTATTCTTCACATTTGGCTATACTGGCTAGGGTTGGTGGGAGCAGCAGTCCAACCACCTAGAAGGTTGCACATTCACCACCCTTGACCTAATGAGTGTCCTCCTATTTCCTTGCTGTAATGCTGGAAAGCATCTCTGAATGAGAAAATACCAGACCTTGGTGGGTTAGAACACCTTATATTATTAGTAGGGATCATGTGCCCCCCCCCCGCTCCCCAAGATCACATTGGACTACAAGTCCCTGCAGGCACAGCTAGCATAACCAATGGTAAGGAGTGCTGGGTAGTGTAATCCAGCAACATGACCCTACCTCTGCCATACAAAATACAATGATGCAGGAGTCTTTACCAGTGCATAATATGGGATCTTTGAAGAACAAAGATAACAAAGAGACGTAGCCATAATAGTAGACTAATATTTCAGGCCTCCTTATTTTGTCTTGAGTCCAGCTCTCATCCGTTCCAGCCAACATGGCCAGTAGCCAAGGATAATGAGATTTTTAATCCAACATCTGGAGGTCTGAAGGTTCCCTAAGCATAGCCAAAGGCATATGCACTACTGACAAAAGATGGAGTGCCCAGTTTCTACCAATTTTTCTTTTACATATTCACACACATAGACATACACAGTGCTCCTGGAGATTGTGGAACTCTCCAGAATAGAATGAGATATGGCATGGAGCAATAGGGTTATGGTTGTGTGTATGTGCCTTGCAGGATCAAAACTTCTTTCTATTAAAGCAAAGTTACTATCAAATACAAACTAGTGAATTCAGTGGATGTTTTGAAAGTTATGCCTAGCTTGTGTACTGTTTGTATGATACAGAACAGCAGCTGAGCTGCATTGTTATGCTCATGGATTGGACACACAGCAGGTGAGATAATTTATCTGATTCTCATAGCAACTAAAGGAAGTAATTACCACTAACCAAATGCTATTGATGATAATTTGTCCCACATGAACAGTACAGTACTTTGGGGGATAATAGTCTAAATCCAATGATTAGTTCCAACCAGAGTAGACCTACTAAATCATGGAGATTTACGGTAAGTGATCATTTAGCATCCTGCAGTTTATTCCAGTTTTTATTCGAGAGCAATTGGATTTAAGCCAGTGTTTCTGTGGTTGCAGGTAGTGTATTTATAAGTTTTTGGTCTTAAAAGCTGTTGTCTGCCTTCAAGTTATTTCTGCTTTATGGCAACCCTAAAGTGAACTTATCAGGGTTTTCTGGGACCGAATGGGAAATTGAACCCTGGTTTCCAGGGTCATAGGCCAACACTCAAACCACAACAACACTCTGGCTCTCATTCTTAAAAATGCTTTCCCACAAATTGCAGCACTGTCAGTCATTGCTTTGCTGTTGTATCAACCATGCAGGATGTTTATAGGGCTTTACTGAGATTTTGAAGGCAGCCTCTGTACAAAGTCCTTGTGTCTTTACACTTAGTTTCAAAGTGGATGTGAAACTAATAGTGCAACCTTGTCCACAATTATCTGGTAAATAGCATAGCTGAACTCAGTTTAACTTCAGAGTAAACAGGCACAAGAGTGCCTTATAATACTGTGTAAACATAAAATGCATTTGACTGGGAGCTTTGGACATAGAAGGTCTTATTTCTGTGTAAACATGCATAAGATTGGACTTATTGGGGAGCAAACCCATTGAAACCAGCATGTCTTTCCGATGAAGAAATGTGCACAAACCTCAATGTTGTGGCTATCCTGTCCTGTGACTGTGGTTGGACTCCTGGCAGGACAGGTTTTTAAATTAATTGGCAATGTAAACACCAATTCATCAGTTTCCTGAAGCCACAATTTCCTGCCACATCTGTGTGAATAGCTAAAGAAACAGCCTGAAGCTAGAATGAACAATTGATGCATCACTAGTCATGTGAGGATACAGCTCATCTTCTGCAGGCCACAAGGCTGATTTACACTTAAAACTGCATTTGCTGTAGATATGCTTAGTGTTTTCCATGTTAAACATAGCAAAGTATAGAAGGGAGGTTTTTTCCTGAAACTCTTGACTTTCTTTTTCCTCTCTTTTCTCCTCAACAAATTTTAGATTGGGGTGGGAAATCTTTTGCCCTTCAGGTGGTCTGGTCTATAGTTCCAATCAGCATGGCCTGCAGTGGGCTTGTAGATTTTGTGGTCTAAATCACCTGGAGGACCAAAGGTTCTCCAGCTCTGATTTGGAGTAAAGTTGTTGGAGCAGGAACTTGTCTGTCGTTCTTTTGCCTGTGCTGTTGCTATTTCTAGACAATAAGACACTTTCCAACATTCTTTCACACTCCTGTGCAACTAAGCAAAAGAACTATTCAGTGATAGAGTTAAAACATAAAAGCTGCCATGGTTCTCAGCAGTTGGCATCAATTGGTTTAGTCAAGGAACAGGTTTAGTGTTTGCCCCAAAGATGTCCCTAAGTTCGTTGAGCAGGGACTAAAACCTCTCAATTTTCTAATATATGGATTAGTTTTTTCCGTTTCCTCCTATGAGAAAAATAGTACTTATACACTTGACAACAACTCTGGACTGAGAACAATCCTGATCTGAGGCCAAACCCTCAACAGGGATTGCATTATTACTCTTGTAACAAGTTACCTCCCTGTTCATGTCATAATTATAGCATTTTGTTAGCCAATAATAGTAAAAGATTGGAAAGAGATGGTATGTATCAGAGAACCACAGGATAGCTAGAGCTTGACTGTTATGTCCACCATTTGTGACCAAGTGTTTGGTGACGTGCCTTTCTCATGGCAAACCTGATGTTGTTGTGTGCCTTCAAATTGCTTCCAACTCATGGTGACCCTCAGGCAAACCTATCATGGGGTTTTGGGGGGCTGAGAGTATGTGGCACACCCAGAGTCACCCAGTGGGTTGCCATGGCTAGTGGGGAATTGAACTCTGCTCTCCTGGTTTGTAGTCCGGTGCTCAAACCACTACACCATGCTGGCTCTCCAAACACTGGTATACGTATGGCAAATGCGTTGCATTAGAAATTGTATATCCAGATACTGTTAATGAAATTATTTTGGTGGGGGTGTGTGTTTTTTTACCTTGAAACTTATCTACTAGGGTACAATTTGGCATCCTTTGCCCCCTAAATGTTTTTGACCTACAAATCTCATCAGCTCTAGGCAAGTTAGGAAGTGCTTAGGACTATAGTAAAAAAAGCTACAGTTTTCCACCCCTGTGTTACTAAAGGGTGTATACAGTAGGACTTAGCTCTGAGTAAGTATATTCATAATGCAGTGCCATTGGTTGGCTTGGAAAGATTCCAGCGTTCAAGGCTTTGGCCTTACTTACCCAGAAGTAAGTGACACAGAACATAGTGGTAATTTAGAGTACACAAAGGTAAAATTGCACTGAAAAAAGGTTGCATCAGATGCATACTTTTACAGTGTAATCTTTCATGCATGAGTATACTGATTCTGTAGGAGATACTCAGAATGCTGGGGAAAATGGAGCAGTATTACGTGCATAAAACGGCAGGTATCTGAGCAATTGTTGTCCAAGAAACAGGAAGTTAATTGATATGAGATTACTAGCAGAAACTGTTTGGATTTTAGACCAGCAAGGTTCCAAATTAACTTGGTTTTTGATTGTGCTGGCTTTGGAATTCTGGGAATTGTAGTTCAACAACATAACATTTCTAAGCTTTGAAATAAACCCCATTTTTGTCTTCATAAACCTATGTTACTTAGGCTTAGCTCCCCATTTGGTCTTGTTGCATATACATGCAGTTTTAAAATAAGCAGTACTCTTGCACGTTTTGTGGAGCATTTGTGCTTCCCCATTGTGGGAAGTGTAACTTACTCTGCACTATTATGCTGAAAACTGTTGTGAAACTCATTTCCTGTTCCAAGTCAGATGTTTCTGTCCAGAATTCTTTAAAAAAAAAAACTTCTTGCAATTAAGAATATTTCCCTAAAGTTATAGACTGTGCTTTTACAAATAGCTACTTTTGGTTGCCATTTCATATTCTTGTCTATGAGCCTTCCTAACAAGCAAGATCTACTATCAAATTGTGACAGCTGGATTGCATTGTTAAGTTGTTAAAACAAAAACTGCAGTTTTATCAAAGAAAGTGTGGCTGTGCGGGGAATGCGGCAGTTTATACGTTCCTGTATAGTATTCTGGACCTTGACTAGTGGCTGTAATGTATGGTGTTGCACTGGGGATACTATCTAGTATAGCCAGGACATTAAGACTGTGGCTTTTTTTGTTTCTCTTCTTCTTCTCAGGTTCCAAAGATGGAAGTATTATTGAGGTCAATGTGACTCCTTGCCCTTCAGAACCTTGTCTTCTCCATAAAGGAGAGTCTTACACTGTCAATGTCACGTTTTCTAGTAGTAAGTATATTCTGCTGATTTTAAGCTCTTCTAAGAAAGGCATATTTATTGGACTGAAGCTTTTTCAAAAAAGAGTTTATGTTCAGCTTTCAAATTGCATATGCTTCAGCTATTGTAAACTACTTCTACAGGAAACATTTTAAATAGAATGTTACATGTAACTCACCGCAGGTATTGTTGGCTGGAAGCATGTAAATGTCTTCTGGAGGTGTGATCAGGGTTTATGCCACCTTAATTCCTTTTGTGGACATTGTGTGACAAGGTGTCTGGTACCTTCTTGCACAATGCTTCCTCCCCTGCTGCACATTTACAGCATGATAGTAGTAGAGGACATCCTCACAGTTAATCAGTGGGCAGGGGATGCCCTGGCGCTATCTGGCTGTTTTATGTTCCACCAGCATACCTATAGGGTCTTGGCCAGCAATTGTAAATGTGTATATTTTGCTGTACTGGGACAGCTTCAGGTGACTGGCCTTGTAGCATTTATACATGATTGCAAAGGGTCGTAGATGGCAGTTCGTGCATTCAACAGTCTGCATATAATTTTCATAGTTCTTTTTTTTAAAAAAAAACAGAATTGTTTTCTGTTCAAGAAATGCAGAGGAAGAAGAGATGAAGACACATTTATCTAGTTCGTTGTTGTCTAGAGCAGGGATAGGCAAAGTGCAGCTCTCCAGATCTTGCTAGACTCTGTTTGCCAGCATGCCTTACTGTTGGCTACACTGGCTAAGACTGATGAGAGCTGCAGTCCAACATATCTGGAGGATTGTACTTTGCCCTTCCTATTCTGTGCTGACTGACAGTATGTCTTCAACTTGGAGGTGCAAAGAATTGAACGTCACTTTTTTTTTGGCATGCAAAACATGTGCTCCACTATTGAGATACAGCCTTTCCCCTAAGATACAAGAGAAGGGGTTGCTCCCTCTACCCCCAGCCCATGCATTTACAGTCAGTGATGGTCAGAGCTGTCCAGCAGTGGAATATGCTGCCTTGGAGTGTGGTGGATTCTCCTTCTTTGAAGGTTTTTAAACAGAGGCTGGATAGTCATCTGTTGGGAGTGCTTTGATGTGTGTTCCTGCATAGCAGGGGTTTGGACTGGATGGCCCCTGGGGTCTCTTCCAACTCTTATGATTCTGTGAAGCAGTTGGTGAAATATAGGGAGAGGCAGACAAAGGATGTATTTAATGCACTGCTATCAGGATGTGGGAGAGCACTTTATTCTGTCGTATGTCACGGATGGCTCATAAATGGGGCAGTAAATCTGCTTCTGGCTTTAATTCAGACTTTAAGGGAGCTATCGAAGGTGCTGAATCCTATTCCTCCTCCGCCCCTCCGCCCCCCCCCAGCATAAGATCAGCACATTGTACAGCTCATTTAAAGCCTGGACTAAAAGCAGGAGTGGGTTCACTGTCTCTCTGACTTTTGAGCCACCAAGTGCCATGGCTTGTGTGCAACCTTAGAATCCCACATTCTCTGTTCCAATAAAAGCTCCTTACTTCAGTAAACTGTGATTCTTATTTTATGTTTTTCTTCTTCTGCAGAGATTGACAGCCAGGGCAGCCAAGCCAAAGTGTATGGAGAAATGCTTCATGTGGACATCCCCTTCCCCCTTGATCAGCCTGATGGCTGCAAATCAGGAATCAGCTGCCCAATCGAGACAGGCCACTCTTACAACTACTTGAACAAGTTACCAGTGAAAAGCGAATATCCATCTGTAAGTCTTTTATCAGGCTGATTCCAGTAAACAGAGTTGTCTTCCACATACTTTTAACCTCATTTTTGGAAAGTGATGATGTGCTGGAGGCACTCAACTCCATCTGGCTACCCAGTGTTTTGGGAAAGGAAGGGTACATGATTTTCGCCAGAGTGCAGCGCGAGTAGTTTGCAGGGGTGAGCAGTTGTTTAAGGTTCTCTCAGATGTAGTCCTCAGAAGCTGCAATTGCATCTGGGTTATGCTACTGCAGACTAGGGGCTGGGGTCAGTTTCAGATGATGGAAAGCTCCCTCCATGGATCAGAAATTCCCTACAAGCAGAAGAGCAACATACCAGAGAGCAGGAAGTCTGGACTAGAATCCTTCTCCTTAATGTAGCTTTTTGTGCCCAAGGAACTGTTTTGTATGAAGGCACAGTCAATCACGTCACATATAGGAAAGAATTTCACCAAGATGCAAGTCACCTATCTTCTCAGCAATACTTGGTGAAAAATATGTCCCTGTCTTCTCCTTCAGTGGAAGGCAGGGGGATGTTTGTGGAAAATGCAATAATTGGTCACTGACCTCATCTGTTTGTCTGTGGACTTCATAGGCAGAGATAATAAGAGCCAGCATAGCATAACACGCTACTATAATTCTGTGGGATTGTAGAGAGACCCAATGCAGCCAAATTTGAGGGGAGGGGCATAGTTGTGCCCAGGAGCCGTTATCCCATTCAGCAAGGACTCCTTCTGTAAGCTCGTAGAACGTACAACCACTTCCACTTCCACAGCTGGTTGTTAAGATGAATGTAAAGTCCCAGTGGGGTTTATTCCATAGTTCTGATTCTCTGTTGAGGTCCAAGGTGAAGATGAAAGTACAGAAAATGCCATGTATGTTCTTCTGGGTTGGTATATGAGTCTACTTGCCTAAAAATAAAGTTGGGATAGAGATCATAAATGAATAAAAATAAATGGAAAAATTTGAAATCTCTCTTAATCTCAGACTGACCCAAGGTGTGGCAATTTCTTGTATTCTCTCCTTGCAGTTCCTCCAAAAATAAGTGCTAAGGCCTGAATGTCTAATGCTTACACTACTTTTTCTCTTTCTGTTCCCTACAGATGAAACTGGTTGTCAAATGGGAGCTGCTTGATGACCAAGGCGAGATGTTGTTCTGCTGGAAAATTCCTGTCCAGATCACCAGTTAAGAAGACTCCTGCTTAAATCTTGAGGGTTTCTGCGGGAGGGAGCAATGGGGGGGCTGGGTATAGAGAGAAGTCAAATGCTTTGCTCTACAAGGCATTTCTTGTTTCAGTTCCTGTAGCATCTGTTCCCCCAGAGTCAAAATCTAGATGCAGTGGGTGCTCAGAACAAATCCACCCAAAAGAGACTGGGGACTGGGAAAAACCTCACTGTAGCTCAGGGCA
This sequence comes from Cyclura pinguis, assembly GCA_030412105.1. Taxonomy (NCBI): domain Eukaryota; kingdom Metazoa; phylum Chordata; class Lepidosauria; order Squamata; family Iguanidae; genus Cyclura; species Cyclura pinguis. Next base: position 347,195,217 of record CM059599.1, read on the forward strand.
AAAGGTCATGTAAAATCATTGACAGAAGTAATATATGAAGGATTTTGGTTGCTTCAAATAGAATGCATATCATGAAAAGACTTGGGAGGGGGTGTAAGAAAATGGCGCAAACATCTGTCAGAATGATTGCAGTTTGTCAACACTACAGTGCCTCTCCTAGTCAGATGCTGCAGGCTTTCATCTGCTTTCCCACCCCTTTCCCCTGCTCTACCATGACTCTAAACTTTTCTTGGATCTTCATTTGTCATCTGGAGCCAAAAGGAGACAGAATAGCCACCTGCTGTGGCTACCTGCTGCAGAGAGGGAAAACTGTTCTCTCAATAGATGCCAAACCAAATGGGATTTGGTCTCTGTGTGGAGATCATTTGTATTAACCTTTTTGCACACTCTTGTAACTTACCTGGAGTTTGTTGTATACTCCAAATCCAGCCTCTTTTTATAACTTACTTTTAATAAAAACTTACCATTAAATGGTTGTCTGTTTTGCTTTGGGATAATGAAGCATTTATTAGCTGGGAGTCACCTGTGTATTGTCATGATGCACTTGAAAATTACAGGAGATATTTTAAGTATGGTTGCAACCTGTGGATTCAGTAGCTACTTAACTGTGTAATCTGCACTCTACTGGAAGGGACTTGCAGGGTGGTCTCAGCCTTTGTTCCTGGCATTAGTCACATGCTTCTCAAAGTGGAGAGAATGATTTATGTGAGCAACACAAGAATGACAGAAGCCAGTCTAACAAAGATATGGTGGGGAGGAATGTTCCCATTCATTCTGTAAGAACCATCTTTTGTGAAGTAGCTCTGCTTTTCCTCCTCCTCACTGAATTGGCAAATCTGGCTTTTTGTTCTCCTTTCCCTGCTAGTTTCTGGTGCTAAGCTTGGAAGGATGAAAGACAGAAATATATAGCTCCAGTCTGTAAGCCATAAGGCACAATATAAAACGATTTATTTAACATCAAGTTGTACTTTCCCCAGTAGAAAACATCACAAGAGAGTACTTCCCAAAACTTAAAGGCTGTAATTCTTATTGCCGAAATGAATACCCCAGCAGTTGTGGAAAGTGTAGGGGTGAATGCCCATGGCTTGGCTTGGATGAACGATGAGAGACTGAGCCACAAAACCCTCTGGAGTCCAAGCTACTGCTAGATTATAAATAGGATCCATACAATCTGAAGATGGCCATTCCCTGTTCCAGGCTCAGATACTGGAGGCTCCCTTTTCCTTTACTAATGAGAGGGCCTTTGAGGGAACCCAGGGCCCAGCTCACATTCCTATGTCATCTGTAGAATGGGGGTGTTCTTCATTTGCTGTAGAAAAGGTACACGATATCTGTGTGCTGGTGTGTGCCCCTTTAGCACATTGAACTAGAAGAGATCCTGAAATTTTTGTCACTTGATCAATTGTGGCCAAGCAAATATACTCTCAGACTGTGTATCTATGGAGGGTCAGGTAAGGATTACAAGTACTATTAAAATGCAGTGAGCCTGTGAAAGGTAGAGACCCTACGCAATGTGAGCTGAAGCTGTTGGGGAGGGGAGTGAATACTGTACATAGGAATAAGGTTTTGTGAGAGTAATTCTTGGGATATAAAAGCCTGCAGGTTCATGATATGTACTGAAGGGCAAGAGAGATGATGGGATGAACATAGCTGTTGCCTGGTACTATGCACATTAGTAACCAGAGGACAAAAACCTATGAGAAGAACTAGGGACAACAACTTATGAAATAGCATGTGATGAGAGGACTCAGCCCTGAGTGTTCAGACTGTTACAGAAGCAGGAAGCTTGTGCTGTTGAGTTTTTGGTCTTTGGAAAACAAGTTTTTAAAGCTGCTGATATCTCAGTAACCTTTCCAGCTGGACAGACCTCCAGTTCTCTGAAAGCAAATGGCTGAAAGAGTTGCCTCTGTTCCATCAATGCTTCAAGAGTCATGCGGCATCCGGATTCTGAGCTGTTTCTGGCACACAGTGGTGAGGCTCTGCCAAAGCTACATAGCCAGGCAAGCAGTTACAATGGTAGGAGCCCTCTGTGTTCTCACAGGTGCTGCCTTCACACAGGGCAACAGAGGTATTTGCTTCCTCACACTCGTTAACATCTGATAAGGGAGCAGAAAAAGAAGAAGAAGAACTTAGACTTAGCAGTACACATCCTCTCCTACTGGCCAATATCTTCACCAGGTCTTGATTCAAATGGGATCCTGTCTGGGGTGTACACATAAGATCACCTATGCTGGGTTCTGTTCACCAGACACTTCTGTATGTGCCTGTCAACTTATGGCAACCTCATGAATTTAACAGGATTTTCTTAGGCAAGCAATACTCAAAGGTGGCTTTGAAAGTTGCTTCCTCTGAAACACAATCTACCCGTCTGGCATTTGACAGAGCTTGGAAATGTTACTTTTGTGAAGTACAACTCCCAGAATCCTCTAACCAGTTTCTGGCAAGGGAATTTTGAGAGTTGTTATCCAAAAAGCAACATTTACAAACCAGTATGGCTTCTTGTTCGATTATAGATCGCTGGTATGCCAATGCTGTGTGTGCACACCCTGCTCTGGGGCAGGTCCCAAACCCCCCTACCCCCCTCCTCCTCCTCCTCCTCTTCCCTTTCTTCCAAAATTGGAACTCAAGGCAATAAATAATACAGTGAAAAAGACAAGTGAACATTAAAATAGAATGAAACTATTGCCAATATTGAAATGATTTAAAACACCACTTTAAAAGATAAAAGGCAATTGAAAAAGTTCAGTTTAAAGCAGACAGCATACTGAGCCCATTCTTTAAAAACTTTCTATTTTAAAAGCCTGTCAGAATGTAAAAAAAAAAAACGTTTGCTGACAGACAGGGACCATTCTGACCTTCCTGGGAAGAGAGTTCCAGAGTCTAGGAGCAGCACTGAGAAAGGCCCTCCCTTCCATCCCCACCAACCATGCCTGTGATAATAACGAAGGAGTCAGCAAAATGCAGCACAACTGGATTACCAAATATTGAAGGAAGAAAAGAAGTAAAATTATCTTCTAAAAAGGAGGTACTAAAACTATTTAACTATACCTCTTTTATGGAAGCCGACACATGGGATAAGAACTCTTAAAATTAACAATAGGCTCTGCTGACACAACAATGGTTCAGTCTTTGGTGTGTTTAAACCGAGTCCCATTTAAAATGGAAATGACTCGAATTTAACTGAATAGAAGACACGTACAATGAACAAAATTCACCAAGTACCCCACACACTGGAGCAGGTCATGATTTGTGCTATCTCACATTCTTCTGGGTTAACCTGCTCTAGAATATATATCGTTACAAGAGTAGAATTAGTAAGGGCTTCTGCTGTGCAGTGGACTTATCAGTAACTCGTTACAGAACTGGAACTAGTCTTTCAATAGCACTTTCTATTAGCATTTGTTTTTTTCCCTTCTGCATGTAGATAATCTTCTAAAATGCTGAAGTGAAAGTTCTGAACAAACATATCTGGGGCCATTTCTGCACTACACTGTTGAAGTGCTATTATTCCACTTTCAACAGCCTGTAGAATTCTGGGGTTTGTAGTTTACTGAGGCCAAAGAACTCTCTGGCTGAGAATTCTAAATGCCCCTCCCTAAACTGCAAACCCCCAGATTCCATAGGATTTTGAAAGTGGAATAATAGCACTATAGCAGATGGCTTGGATTTTGAAGTTACCATTTTAGTTTTGCTGATTTGAGACATCTTTATATCAAATCTAAGCAAGCTACTAAGTGATAATACAGATGCTAACGAACAGATGAAAAGTGACCTTGCCTGACACAAACAGCAGTAATGCTTTTACTTTTACTGTCTGGCAAAATGGCTCTAGAAACTGGTAGGTGGGTGTTTTTCTTTATGGACACATACTTTTGCATGTTTTATACTGGCCATTGGGAGTTGTAATTCAAAAAAGAGTAACTTTTCAAAACTCCGGTTCTATACTCAGCCACTGATATGATAACAATGCATAGCATTGGTATAGTCTTCAGACACTTGTGGTGTTGCCATATTGACAACAATCCTATAAAATACATTAGTGTTACTATTCCCCCAATTTCAGGTGGGGAGACTGAGGCTTAGAGAAAGAGGAAGGGAGTGAAAGAGAATGGAAGAAGAGAAAGGCTTGCCTAAGGCCACTTTGTGAGGTTATACAGAAGTGAGATTTTAACTGAGGATTTGTCAGATCTGTACTGTAGCCATTCTGCCGAATCCTCTCTCTATTTCAGCAAGGCTGAATCTCCTTCCCCTCACAGAGCCACTTACCCACACAGGCCATGCGGATCAAATCTAACTGGAAGCCATCAAAGCAGTCACAAGTGTAACCTTCCTGCACACGAACACAGCGGCCATTATCACAGCCATTCAAGATCCCACATTCCTCTGCCTGCAGTCCTTCAAAGCTGCTCAAGTGCCCTGAAAGGACAAGGAGGAAACAATAAATCTGCAGCCAAGTAGCAAATAATGTGGAGAGCAACTGTCTACGCAATGCACCATTGTTGAGGAGGAAGTCATGTTAGAAATTATTCTTTCAAAAGATATATGTAAACATTTAGATATGATAAATATTTAAGTCAAGTAGGGCCCTTTAAAAAGATTCAATGGTTTGTGTATTTTGCTCTTACCTTTTCCCTCCAATTGTTCACATGCCACCTTTTGAACTATAAATTAAGTAAACTCCTTTAATTGCAAATATGAAAAATAGAAACCGTTAAATGCATCTAAGGGGGCAAGATGAAAGACAAAGATGAAGAAAATGTTTTCTCCTTTTCCTTTTCTCCTTCATTATCCACTCCTACTAACTAAAGAGATGTATACGCTGGAGAAAAATATTTCTGCATATATATTCCTTGCTGGATTAAAAATTCCAGGTGTAAAACAGATGGGCTTCCTATTGACTTTCTGTGTCTGTTCCAGTCCCCATCTACTGAGATAGCTGTTTCAGGAGCTCTGCTTGAGGTGGAATGCAGATGTTTTGAGCAAGGGACTGAACCCAAGATTTTACTGCGTACCACACGGAAGGGTCCTCCAACAGGAGGGAATAAACTCCTGGATGCTCCATGAGCTTGTTCTGGCAACCAGTACATGGGATACCCAGTTTACTAATTAGGGGAAGGAATCACACTATGGAGATCACTTCAAAGAATTTTTTTTAAGGCGAGGAATAGTCTGCTCACAAAGTGGATCATTTATTTGTAGCATGTGTATGTGCCTTCAAGCTGCCTGTCAATTTATAGTAAACCCATTAATTTCGTAGGATTTTCTTAGGCAAGGAATAATCAGAGGTGGGGTTTTGCCAGTTCCTTCTTCTGAAATACAGCCTACAGTACCTGGTATTCAGTGGTGGTCGCCCAACCAAGTATAAACCAGGGCTGACCCTGCTTAGCTTCCAAAATCAGACAGGATCTGACAGCTTTGGGGTATTTAGGCCATTTGTAGCATGCCCCTGAATTAAACACTCTTTGGGGTGTTTTTCATATGTGCGTGTGTCTCATGTATTTACCAGTTCGGTCAGGCAAGTAGCGAGGCTGTGTCTGTACTGGACGGTATTGTGAGGCTTGTTGGGACGTGACATCTTCAAATTCATTGCTTTGTTCTCTGTTGGAGAGGCTGCTCTCTGGTGTTCCATACTCAAGACCCAAGTGGTTGTAGTATGACTCTAAATCTGGGCTGTAGAGTCCATAGTGATGATCTTCCTGGTTTGGCCCATATTCATAACCAGACCTTTCTCGGAGTCCACTTTCACTCCTGGCAACATTGCACAGCTGAGCAAAATCCTCTGGAAGGACAGACAGAGAATGTAGGCAGAAAAAAAGCACCAGTTTCTCCCCTATAAACCTGCCCAGGTATTACAATCACTGTCAGAAGCCCTCCTCCAGTCGTTCTCCTTTTAGAAGCAAGGAGACCCTTTCTGTGGTGATGCCCAGTGATGGAATGCTTTCCTTAAAGAGGCATGCCTGGCTCTTGAGTTTGATATATTTCCAGTGCCAGATTTTGTACTTGTTTGGAACTATTGAATATTTGGAGTTCTTAGATTTGTTTGTTCCTGTTTTATATTCAGGTTGCTGGCACTGCAACTGAATACTGACATTATTGTTACAAATTTTAATTACAGTACTATAAGCTACTCTGAAATTTTTGTGACTGAAGAGTGGGTTACTAGATACTTGAAACCAGTCAATCAAATCAGCATATTACAAGGAGCCCTGGGTGCCAAATCTCACACAAAAGACAGGAACTCAGTAACAGGTCTGCAGTTAAAGGCTGGGAGGTATACTTCATCAAATGTAGAAGCAACTTTCCCCCACCTAATGCCCTTCAGAGATGTGTTAGATTGCAGCTTCCATTATTCCCAGCCAAGACGTAAACACTATGCTGCATTGTGATGACAGGAATCATAGTCCAATACATGAGTGAGGGATGTACCAGGTTGTGGAAGGCTGTAATGTTCAGCACCTCTTCAATATGTTTTGAAAAAGGTTTATTTTGTGTCCTAGCTTTTGCTTCATTTATTTTTAAGTTTCAAAATTAGAAACCGCTTTTCAAGGAAACTGAGATCCTTATCAAGAGGCCACTGAGATGCAATAAAATCAGATCTGTGATGCAGATTGGGTCATAGGCTACATATGCCCATGACAATAAGCTAGAACACACTGGTAGTAGTTTCCACACCAGTGGAAACTAATCAGAAACTAATCAGGAGCATTAGTCTGAACCAGAATTCCTGGCTTGCAACTCCCAATGACGAGAAAGCAATGACAAACATCACTTCTAAATTACCCATATTAAGGGAGCAATAAACCTGGAGTCCCAGATCAGAGACTGTTCTAAGCTTTTCTTGATGGGTTAGTTTGTGATTACTTTAGCTCAATGCACAATCAGGGAACACATTTTTCCATGCAGCCCAGCTAATCAGCTGGCTGTGAGAAAGAGTATTTAGGGCCCTTCCAGCACCTGGGCCCACAAAGAAAGCAACTAAGGGGCACATCCCTGATGATGGCTCAAGCATGAATAACTCTTGAGTGTGCACCAACATGCTGCTCGTGAATGATAAAACAAGATTCTCTGGGATTCTGGTACACCACTAAGTACAAACATGGCTAACATGTGCCTTTGATGTTTAAACTGCTATAGGAGGCAATAGACATATTAGGTCTATGTCACTACAGTACAATAGAACATGCTAGTATGTGAAGGTGGAAGATTCACTGTTGGTAACTCATTTATTTCTCAGAACCAATTGTTATGGGACAGGGAAGGTCATTCAGTAAGCACAGTGAATTTAATTGCTCACATGTGTGCTGTGGCCCAGTGAAAACTTTAGCCCTAGCCTACCTGTTGAAAATTGTACCCTTTTCTCCCCAACCCCCACACAAGTAGTGCGTTCTTACCAGAGGACCTGGGAGGACAGAGTGCACAGTCCTGGCTCCATGCTTCTCCATAACGGCAGCAGCATTCTGTGTATGTGGTACGTTGTCCCAGCAGTGGCTGATTACAGATGTAGTTAGAGACACTCTGCCAGCAGATATCCAAATGAATGTCATGTTCATCCACATCATCTGTCAATGCAAGGAATGGGAGAGAAGAAAGATCCCAGATGAAAGTGAGCTAACCCAGAAGGCTAACCTCTATCAGATTTCTGTGCTGGGTCTCAAATTCTACAGGATTTGAAATATTTACTTTGTGGTAGAATGTACAGTGGTTATTACAGTACATGCCAGGCGAAGGCAAATTGTGATTTAACAACAATAGTAACCAATAGCTCTTTAAAAGAAAACAGACTAGGGCAAGAACTTGGAATAGTGATCATGCTGTCTGGGGATTCTGGAAGTTGTAAAAAACCAACTTCTCCAAACTTTGCAACTTTTTACTTACACTCAATTAAACTAATTTGTTGATTGGTAGACATGCTATAAAAAATACATGCACAAAAGTTCACAGCTCATTGATGCAGCCCACATGCTATATGGAAGGTCCAAATCCCTGAAGTACTTTGTTGAAAGTATCAGATAACATGGGTGTGAAAGCCCACTGCCTGAAAAGACTCACTAGCCAGAACATTGGGATGAATGAACTACCAGTCCAATAGAATACGAAGCTCACCCCCACAGCTGAGTGGGGATTTCGGCCTCAATCATCCTATTCTGCTACTCTAAGCATTATACCATACTGCTTCTCATATGTTTCCTGTTCTTTGATGTCATTCATTAGCTTGTTGTATTTTGTACTAAAATATGCTTTTAGAGAGCATTTTTCAAAGTAGACAGAACAGCATTCACCTGCACTGTTAGAGACGTTGATGCAGCGGTTACGGGTTGCATCCAGCACCAAGGGGAGGTTGCAGAAGCAGTGATAGGAACCAGCAGTATTGAGACACTTCCCATTTAAACAGACCTCTTCATCCTCACACTCATCTAGATCTGCAGTCACAGAAGTTCAGCAGAGAGTTTGTACCAGCAAACAAGGAGACTGAAATCTTACTCACCTGCACAGAAAAGCCAAAGGGTATTTCCCACACCCACCCACCAGATGTGCACAGGATTTCAGGCAGCACTTTGTTTATTCTCCACAAAGGCATTGCCCATTCCCTACAGAATGCAACTCTACAAAGAACAGGAAATAAAAAGCAAAGTAGCAGTCCGGTCAGTCCATAGGCAAAAATGCAGAATAGGTCAATACCATTTAATAGGACCATTAAAATATAACAAAAGTGGCACAAAGATGATGAGAGTTTTCGAGCTCTCCTGGAATTCTTCATCAAACACGATGGTACAAAAATTAGGACACAGGGGATTAGATAAGAAATGCAAAAATTTGACCTGCAGAGGAAAGATATCAAACAGCCAGAAAGACGTTTCTCACCAACACATTCAAGCCTGCTGGAGTCATAAAAATATCCAGCTTGGCAGAAGCAAGTATACCCTGGCACGGTGTTCACACAGTGTCCATTACGGCAGACTTCAAGGCCAAACATTTCACATTCATCAGCGTCTATGGAAAGAGGGAGAAAACTTCAACAAACATAACAACCAAGCCATCAGACTCAATGTGGATCCTGCTCTGTTTATTTCTCTGTCTTCAGGGAATCCTTTCCACAACAATTTGTCTCCTTAAGAACTCCTGTCTGTCTACAACAGAACAGCCTGCCTGCTGTAGGTGACTCTGGGATGCAATCTAGGGTACATTCTAATTTCCTGTGGTGATGCTGTTGTATTTCTTTATTGCCCTAGCTGAATAGAGAATACACTTACAACTATACCTTCCTGAAACTGCATGGTAAGAGTTGATCATTTTTAGGTCAATTCATTTATTTGTTTGAACCGTAAGTCATAACAAAAGATGTGAAGCACAGAAATTTGAAGTTATAATATGCCTATTGTAAAGCCCACAAATAAAGCTTTTTCTGAGGCTGTATAAAAACATGGATTATATATTTCATCACTTCTAACTGTGAATTACTTAGAAATAAGTTCATAGACCTTTTAGTGTATGTTGAAGAGAAGTCTACTAATGAAATATCTTTTAGTGTGCTATGACAATAGGTTTTTTTCTGTGACATACCATGCTATTGTTCACTCACTTTTTACAGTGAGTATTGTTTCTCCTGTACTTTCCTGTAATTCTCCACTGTCATTTCAGACTATAGAAAATCCAATTTTAGGGAAAGAATTGGAACAATAGTACAATCTTCCAAGGAGTAGATTCGCTTAGTGTTAGAATTCCATCTTTTCTAAGAACCATGTTTTTGATGTGTGTGTGTTTAGGCAGCTAAGCCTACTGCCAAACACCTTCGCTGTTATCTTCCTTGCCAACAGCATCTTAGCAATGTTTGTATTCTCTCTAATTAACCTTTCAGTTTATACTAAAATACCTTTTCATTTGTAGACTCATGTTTTTTACACTGCTGAAGTATTTATTAAAATTATTTTAAATCAATTGTTTTAAATAATAATTTTCTTTAAAAAATTGCACTGCCTTTCCAATCAACACCTTTTAAACTCTGTGTTAATGTCTATATGTGCTAATATTCATGTGCACTGGGTTAGGGAGACTGTATAATTAGTAGTAAGATACCTCTTCGTTATCTTCCTTCTTTTGTTCTTTTTTAAGGCTATGAAGGCATTTATCCAAGTGTACTTACATAAAAAGCTTTAACACAAATCATATAAATTATAGGAACCAAATTTTGAAAACATCATGTTCAGAATTGTTCCTTCTCTTGTCACATGGCAATATTACACGCACTGTTACCATATCCTACCACCCCTCCTGCAAGATATGTGATTTTCATAAATTGGACTTATCAAGGTCATGCTGACTGAAGAAAGTGTTTTAGAGTCAAGCTGACATGAGACATGTTCAGGGTCATAAGTCCAGAGAGGATTAGGCAGAAAAACCCAATGCTGATGAGTCTGTGCTAATTCTTTTACCACTCTAAGCTCTTTTCATTTTCGAGTACAATGAAAGACAAACTGCCTAGATCAGTGAGCAGTCAGAGACCGTCCCTCGATCTTACCTTATAGAGATCTCCTCTATACACCCTACCTGACAAAACATTAAGAGAATGTCATGAGTTCCACCAGTGTTTTGTCACTCTGGAGTTAAGCAATCAGTCGCATAGGGACGTGTGTGTGTGTGTGGGGGTGATTTGCCCTGGGTAGCAATGTTTTGGAGGCATCCCAGCCTGTAGCCATTCCCTCATGCACCCTGGCTATGCCCCTGTGCGCCCTGGCCATGCTCCCGCACACCACAGCCATGTCCCTCGTGCCATAGCCCCACCTCCTCCTGCCTCCCCTCCACCCACTCCAAGCTCCGCCACTGTAAGCAATCAGCCTATTTTGGATCCCTTTGTCAATCCTGTGGGAAAACCATTGTGGCTTTGTCAATGCACCCCTTCAGGGTGTGAAACAGAGTATAAAAGCCTTAGCTTTGACCCTAGTCATTTACGGTATGTTGGATGTAGTATGTTGTACATGGTGCACCAGCCTGCCATTCCTCCATGCTACCCTCAGATGTTGTCTTAGCCACTCTGCTGTGACCCCTTTTCAGGACTGGCAAATATCACCCTTTCCACCTGTTCTCTCACTATCCAACCTTTCTTGCCAATGGCCTTGTATGGTTCTTTAGCATGTCTTACTTCCTGTGTGTTTGTCAATTCAAATAAAATACTTTGTTAACTTTAACTGGAGTCCTCTCTACAGTTAGTACTGGTACACATAGATGAAAAGATCCTGCTGTTACCCTCCTCTCGCAAGCCTCCTTTGAGCTATTATTCCCCCAAATTCTAAGAACACACTGGCATTGAAGATGGACCCCAACGTCCCCCATCTCTTAGGGTTACAGCAGAACACAGCAAAAAGTATATGCAAAAAACCACCATACTTCCCTGAAGTGTAAAAAAATCAGCTGCAATTCTATATGGGAGTTTTCAGTTAAAGAGCAATGAAAAAAAAATAGTGATGAAGACATGAGTCCTGAACTATCCTTATGTGGATTTTCATTAGAAATTTGTGGAGCTCTGCTTATTTAGGTCTGGGAATAACTAGAGAAAATTTCCACATGATGTTTCCAATTTCAAGAACTGTCCCTCCTTGTTTAGATGGCATGTATTAGGCATGATTTTTCAGTGCTCAATTCAACACTGCCCCTGCATTCAATAAGAGAGCGATCTTAACATCTAAAACCTTACTCCCATTGAATTATGTTTCTAATGTTCATATAGTTGTGAATAAATGACTTTATTTAGACTGAGAATAAATCTGTGACACTTGAATCTAATAAAGAAGTGAAGAAAAATTTAGGATGTGGCAGCATATACTCTGATGAAATCTGATACTTTCCTCTTTCTCTGTCTGTTTTATGATCATTGGCATACTTTGATTAACAAAGCCTCTGACTACTTTTTACAAAGCATTTTTTTTGCCCTGAGGTCCCACTTTTCTTCCTTGTCCTCTGTCTAGCTGAAAGATTTTTAGCAGCATTTGTAAGGGAAGATGGTAAAGGAAGGCTGGAGAAACACTGACTTTCTGTATCACTGTGCAGGAGCATGTCTGCAGTAAACAATGAAATGCATGAGCTGGGAAGAATGAGATACTGCTCCAGCCAATCCTACTGTTGCTGCATGTGCCTGCCTACAGCAGATAAAATAAATAGCAGCTGCCTCAAGTGCATCTGTGAGCATCTGTGAACCACAAACCAGAGAGAAAAGGAGAAAGTGGATAGGCTACCTTACCAGCTACTCCCAGCACATTAAAGAAGCATTGATCTGTAAATGAGGCCACCAAAATGGAAACCATAAGAAAAATGGATGTGGATGAAATTTTAATAATCATCTTAGGATGCATTTTGGAAGAAACTTTCAAGTAGTGTTTAGAAGTTTCAAAATGTTTTTGTTTATTTCTGTTAGGGTTACTTGCCCTAGTTGTTTTAATTCACCTGTCCATATTGTTAGTTTGAAACTTTGCTGAAACATGTTCTCCTTTTTTGTAGTGCAGGAACTTATTGCTATTCTTTCCATGTCACTTCTGTTTCTGGTACCAATTTCTTTGTTTCTTTGTTTCTACATCTGCTTTGTTAACTGAGGCATAGCTGCACTTCCAGCAACATGCTTCCTTCTGCTCTCCAGTATAATCTTTAGTTTGAATTCTGTCTTCCCCATTTCCAGTATATACCCTTCCAGAACCTGGAAAAGCTATTCTAGGGAGAATGAGTTGAACCCTATTGGTAGTCCCAAGGGTGAATCAGTGACATTCACATAAATCATAAAAACATAGAACATAATAATAAACACATAAATACAAGTCTTTGAGACATGCAGGCCTTGGGTTACATCTCCCACAATCCCATAATTCTGGAGTTGTAGTCTAAAAATTGTTTCCAAGTACTGCTACCTTACCAGTTTAAGAACTTGTTAGAAACATCCTTGGAACAAAGAGTTAACCATGGACTACTTATTAATCTTGCAATTTTTTCTTTATAATTTATAATTGTAGAGCTACAATATTCTCAGAATGAGAGGTGACAATTCCTTCTAACTCTTCTTTCTTAAATATTTTACCAAACTGAATTACAACAGTTTTGTGGAATTTCCATGCTGTATCTATCTTTTTCCATTTCCATGACTAATTGCAGGTCGTAAGGAAAGGTGATTTCTGTAGCTGAGAAGTTACTGGGGCAAGACTCTGGGCTGTTTGCTTCAAACCTAATAATAATTGGACATACCCACTTATTCACGTAGCTGCTTTTAAGTGTAAAAAATAAAGCTGAGAGTTCTAATTTGTCTCTCTTGAATCATGTCTAGTTGGATTGTCAAATACTTTGCAGAACTGGTACAAAAAAAAAAGACATACCTGTATAAGACGTCTGTCCAAAAATAAGCGTCCCTTCCACTGGAATATAGCCCTTCCCGCTGGGGCAAATCTCAATGTAATCCACTGGCAAAAAGGGAGGACAAGAAGAACAGCAGCAGCAGCAACAACAAGACAAGGGGAGATTAAAGAAAAAAAAATACATGAATAGATTATTAGAATGCACAACCAGCATGGGAGCAAGCAGGGGTATCCCCTGTCTTCATCCCGATCTATCCAACAACAATATGGTTCAGGGTAATATAGCATACCAGAGCCAATTATAGGGCATGGATGAGTTTCACAGTTGTCTCCCCAGGCTGCTCCTTCAGTGCAGCAGCACTCCTCCTTGGTGGTATTGTTGGCCAAAACACTGTCACATAGTAGGGTGTCACTGATGCGATAGTAGCACTCCTTCCTTTCTGAGACGCTGGGATACAACGATACAAGCCTTCCAGATCCTGCTGAGGTTAGAGACAAAATGTAGGTGAAGGAGGCTCCTGCTGATAACATTCTACTGGCCATTTAGCCAAAATATTGGGATTCTAGGAAAGTTCCTAGAGGGTCTCTAAGTGGTAAAGACAACCTGCCAGATAATAACATCCTCAGGATTTCCCCATATTATTAACATTAGCACTCTCTAAATTTTAGCACTGCAAAGTGTGTTTTGCGTGCTCCAAAAATCTCCTGTCCTCTCCAAAAATCTCCTCTGCTTCCATTAAGAGTGTGACAGTCGAACACCAGATTCCATACCTCGAGAAATACATTTCCATCCAAATAGCAATCCAATTTTCTCAAGTCTTCTGCACGTGTCACAGACCTCTACTGGCTCGTCACCTCCCGCTTCGCTACTTACAACTAACACTATTTCCTCTCTCTTTCTCTCCAACGTATGCTATTTTTTCAAACTAATACTTTTTTTAAAAGAAAGTCTTCAGTGTTTCTCTGAATTGCTTCTTTACATGGTGTTTTTATGGCCAATAATTAAAGAGCATTATGCAGCTCTTATGTCTATCTTTTCCTTAATAGATGTTCTCTGATAAGAAGAACATTGAAAGAAATAATGGGGAAATATGAGAAAGTTGCTAACTGAAGATGATTAATTTCTAGTTTTCCCACATGTTCAGTTGTGGGGGCGGGGCGATTCGCCCCGGGCAGCAATGATTTTGGGGCATCCCAGCCCATAGCCATGCCCCTGCACACCTTGGCCATGCCCCCACGTGGCCTGGCCGTGCCCCAATGCACTGCGGCCACATCCCTGCATACAGTGGCCATGCCCTTCGTGCCGTAGCCCCACCCCCTCCACACACTCCAAGCTCCGCCACTGCACATATTGTGAGACCACAATAAAAAATATGCAGTCCTGCAGCACTGTGAAGAGTTGATCCAGCATTAGATTTGGTGGGAAAGGGAGATAAAAAATCAGCACAGCTACACTTGCTTCTTAAGACATTAGACATTATAAGTCATTAGAACATCAAATGTCTAGCATTTCCATTTAGACCCAGTTGGTTAATAAAGGCCCAGTTAGTTATTTGTTTAAAAAAGGTATATGCCTGCTGGGAGAAAGATAACATTCCCTTTTCAAATTTTTAAATCTGTTTTTAAAGATTTTAAAAATCAGTTTTGAAAGAATACTTTTTTAAAAAATTGGATATAACTGTTGAAGCTTCAGGCTAAAAAGTGACAAATGCTATAACTAAATAAGTAGATTTCTTGGTTTGTCTAAGAAGCAGATCATATTATATGTGTGGCTTAGGCAAAACCCCAAGTTTAAACGTTAGGAACATAGAGCAGTCCTTTCTTTCCCACAGGCCCACAAGAGGAACTTGTGGTTCTTCTTGCTAAAACAGCATCTTCAGTTTTGTCTCACATCTGTCTGTCTTCCCAGGGAGCTCTCACCCGTGCCTACTCGTGGACGGCACTCTCCTGCTTCTGTGTCATATTCCTCATGGTCACTGGGACACAGGCACAGGAAGGCTCCTTCTACATTCTCACAAAGTGCAGTCCCACATACTGCAACCATCAGCTCACACTCGTTCACATCTGCAAGATATATAATCAGGTACATCAGTACTCCAAACCGTCACACTCCAGATTAAATTCCATACCATCTTCCAATATTTTCCCCTTTTCATATAAGAAGTTGGGTTCTTTTACTTGCCCTAGTTTTTACTTGCCCTAGAAGTTTTCATTCTCTCATTCTTCAAAATGTCTTTCCTCAAAATGTTCCTTTCTTAGCAATGTAGGGACAGGATGTGGAAAAATTAATTTTTGGACCACTGACCACACTGCTTGAAGGATTCTGGGTTATCATCTAAAGAAGGGATGACTCCAAAGTTGGTTTCATGAGATGACAGCCACAAACCCTTGCTTGAAAGCATGGGTTACAGCCATACTTTCTCCTGATTGGGCTCTGCATAAGTAATGAAATACATCCCCCTAGGATGTGAGGAATGGCAAGGGTGGTATGGTGGGAGAAAAACCATGGATAGGAAAAGAACTAAGAGTCCAAAGGAAGACTTTCTGATGGTACAAGATGTCTGGCACCGGAACAGACTGCCTGAGAATGTAGCAAGGTCTCTCTTGCTAGAGGTCTTTAAGTTGGAATGGGATGGCTACTCATTGTGGAATGTTGTTGTAATGGATTTCCTGCACTGACAAAGGCTTGAACCAGATGGCCTCTGGAGTCCCTTTGAGTCCTGTGATTCACTGGTCCTCTCTCACACATCCACTCCTTTTCATAAAACTGCACAATATTGTCCCCTCTCCCCCACCGCCAACATCCAGTATGACTTACTGCCATCACATCTAGTTGCCCCTTAGGAAAGGAGCCAAGCCTTGAAATTTCATCTAAAAACTACATTTGCTTATTCCTGCTGTATTAGGCTGGGTCACAAAACATTGTTTACTGCTAGGGATTATGAGGGATGGGACTTTGAGGGGTGCAGGATTAGCAAGAGAAAACAGAAGGACATACAGATCTCTCTGAAGTGCAAAGGGATCGTCCTTCCGGTCACATGGCAGGCGCGAGCGGCTGCTCAGAAAGAAGCTGCGCAATGGCGCGGCTCCGAGCAGTCACCCGCTGGAATCCAGCCGCTTCTTTTGACATCCAGAAGCGGCAAAACACCCCTCTGGTATTAGGGGTGCGGAAAGGGTCTGAAGGGGACCCCACAACTGGTACGTGGCTCTACCCGGCTGGGGGAGCGGGAAGCCTCAGGGGGTCGAAGGACCTGGACGGAGCCAGCGGGATCGTCGCTTGAGCGGCACAAGCGCCGCCGCCGACTTTTAATTAAGAAATCAAGTTTTAAGCTGAAAAGAATAAGATAACACAACCTGTTCTGGTCTTCACTTCGCGATTATCACACCAGAGCTGGCTTGCAACGCTGTGCAGGAGCGAAGTAATGGAGGGACCCAGGAATGTGAGTGCTAAATGCTGAGCTTTCATCTTAAAGGAGCGGCTGAATTTAAAGAAAAGGCTAAGAGATATATCTGCTTTCTCACGATGAATGATGCTAATACTGGTAAGAGACTTTTGGTTTCTAATATGGAGTTACACTCTAAAATGTCAAATAAATGAGCAGTTGGTATTGCCTTAAAGGAAAAAATTGGAGTTTCTAAAATTTAATACTCTTCATTTGGACACTGAAGTTTTTATAATTCGTTATTTTAATATTCTGGTTGAACTGAGACGAGTGGAGTATTGGTTCTTTTGTTATGGATTTTGGACTTTAGAAGAATACCTGGAGAATTTTTTAACTTCTGTTTTGGGACTCTTGTTTCCTGACTTCTATTTGGATTGGGATTGTTGAGACTGCTGAGACTGTGCTGGAAGGTCATTTTAACAAAACATTCTCATTCCCATGGATGAAGCAGCCTGGAATTTAAGCGACTACGAAAATACAATGAATCTTCAGAAACAAACTCCGGGCAGTGAAGTCCAAGAAGGGAGGGGGGAATAAAAGGTGTTGGCACAGGGTTTTAAATATGACAAGTGAATGTATTTCAGCAATGTCAATTAAGCATATGTATGTGATTGATATATTTTTACTTATTTAAATATTGGGATATTGTCAAAGAGTTGAAAGGGGTAATGAGACTCCTAAGTTTGTGATGGAAGGTACTTAAGTAGATACCCTTTTACCCATGGACTGAGCAGCTTGGAATTCAAGCGTCTATAAGAATACAAAAAATCTTCAAGATAATTTCGGGCAGCAAAGTCCAGGATGGGAGGAAAGGGACATTGAGACGGACAAGTTTACGATGGAAGTACTTCAAGTAAATACCCTCACACCTTTGGTTGGAGCAGCCTGGAATTAAAGCAACTTTAAGAATACAGTAAATCTTCAGGAAAATCCGGGCAGCAAAGACTTGGTGGGGAGGGGGTTTGTGAGGGAAAGTATTCAAGTTAAATACCCTCACTCTTTGGGACAGAGCAGCTGGGAGTATAAGCGACCATGAGAATACGGAGAGCTTTCGGATGTATTTCCGGGCTGCAAAGTCCCTGATGAGAGAGGGGAATGGGAAGTGGAGTCAATTACAGGGTTTTGAATTATGTGTGTTAGAACTGTACTTTGGCAATGTCAATTAAGCTTACAAATGATTGATATATCGACATTTTTTTGAAAATGGACATTATGATATTGTTGAAGGACAGAAAGGGGTTGAATAGGACTTAGAGTAGAAGTGGGAAACAAGATATCAAAATACAATGGAATCCAGGGAAAGAAGGTGAGGGACTGTTACAGTAATAATTGCTCAGACTTCCAGATATACATTGATAGACTTTTTCTTTTATAACAGTAAGACTTCAGTTAAGTAATGGAGAGTTGGTAGAAAATATATGAGAGGATAGTAGAAGTTCATAAGAGATAAGCAGAGAAAATGTCGATTTGAGAAAGCAGAATGAAGTGAAAGCTGGGAACTGACAAGATGAAATGACAGTATTTTGAGTGAGTAGTAGAGGGAAATGCTTGTTCAAACAGTTGAGATTATCATTGTATTGTGATTCTAATGTAACATGCAGAGTGATTTGCAAGAAGTGAAGACCAGACCAGAGTGGAAGATCAGAAATAATGCATGTAAAACTACAATTTAAAGAACTTTTTTTTTATTTTGTGAAATTTAATAAAATTAATAAAAAAAAAAAATGAAGTGCAAAGGGATCTTGGCCCACAAAATGGAAGACTGTCAGCTTCCAGAACAACAAATAACATAGAGTTACAAATACTGGGTGACTCTTACCAACACAGTCACGGCCAGAAGGTGAGTTTTCATAGCCACGGTCACAGAGACAACGGAATGAACCATCAGTGTTGTCACAAAAAGCATGGTTTCCACACAGTGTCTCATTAGCACATTCATCAATATCTGCAAGAAAGATGGACAAATAAATCAGTACAGAATTTACATTATAACTGAAGCAAATCCCGCTCTATTCTTTCTCAGTCATATGCCAGCAATCCTTGAAAGAGAAGTGACACACATATGCTGACATCTCTAGCTCCTGAAAAGTCCCCACAGAAATAGGGAAGAATTCTATAGACTCTTTTTAAACAAACATTACCTCAGCAGTATCTGAGGACATTTCCAGATGGAGGGTTTCTTGTGCTAGCAATTAGAAAGACCTATGCACTTTTTCCATCTTTTCCTCCTGAATGGAATTTTTGTGGCATGGAAAAAGATGGAGGCAATGGAAAAACAAGGCAGGATTATGACTAGAGTACAGTGTCACACAAAGCGTTCCTAAAATTCAGTGGATATGGCAGGGCAGTGGTGTGATAAAAGTGTCATCTAAAACTAGTCCGTGTGGGGACCATGATTGCTAAAGCAGAGGAAAGAAAAGCAAAATGACATAAAGGAGACTTTAGGAGCCAACAGAAATTGGCAGACAAAGGGTGCTTTATGAGAGAAGATTGTAGAAAAGAAGAATGCAAAAAGAGAGCACAAGGAGTAAAAGCAGAAACAGGAAAATAAAAGCTAATTAAAGCACGACACTGTAACAAAGTATAAATGGGATGAGTGATTTCTGTGGGGTTGTTATAAAGAGATGTAGATGTAACATCTGACTGTGTCAAGGATGCTGAATATGGCCAGGTAAAAGTAAACAGGTTGTTTTATTGTGCCAAGGCCCTCAACTGCACTAACTCTTTTTTGCAAGACTGGAAGACAGCTTAGATAAAAGTAGCTTGGAGGTTTCCCCCATGTGCCTCAGAAACAGCCAAAACTAGGTTTGCAAGCACTAGGTTTGCAAGCTGTTTCAATGTAAATCACATCCATGTAACAATTCCTTTCATGCATTTAAGACACAAGACATGTTCATTTGACCTGAATGAACACAACAGCTAGACCAGAAGCAGGGAATATGTGGCCTTCCAGTTATTCAACTGCACTTTTATCAATCCTAACAAGTAGAGCCTATGGTGAGGATCAATGGGAGTTGCAGTTTTACAACATCCCCCATCTCTCGGCCAGCGATTCCATTACACAAAGGTCTACCTTGCTAAGTCCTGCTGCTGGCACAGGCAGGAAATTCTCACATATTAGCAAAGGAAAGACTATGTGTCTCTATGTATTTTAAACTTTCAAAAATGTTAAGGAGCTGGAGTTTTTTCCAGCACATTGACAGAGTATTAACTCGAGTGTCAGTCCCTTGCTTATTTAAATTTCTTCCTTTGTGACTTCATCTTCCATTTTCACAACTACTAAGGACAGGAGTCCAGCCTCAATACTGTTCCCAACCATTGTCTTATGCCCTAGAAACAATAGACAAGAAGGGAGAAGGAGAAAGGAAGAGAGATACGGGTCAGCCAACAAACCAAAAGGTTCCTTTCTATGGAAAGATTATCTTTGTACTTCACTGGCTATCTTGTGTACCGAATACCCCTTTAATAACATCCCTAAGGAGAAAAAAAATCAAAACAGGTTCTTTTTTTTCACATTTGAAAAGAAACAGTCTAGACCAATTAGACCAGGAGTCTAGCACAGCAAGCCAGTCAAATTAATGCTATTGCCTCCATCCTGGACAAGACCTTCCTTCGCCAGCTGGAGTCCTCCTATAGTAAGGCTCTTTCTTGACTTTTACATACACATCCTCATTTTCTCCAGATATGTAACTTACCAATGCATTCGCCAAATGGTGTGCGATGGAAGCCAGATGGGCATCCCATAATGCAGTGGTATGAACCCAAGGTGTTCTGGCATTGCCAGGAGCCACAAGCAGCATCCCCATATTCATCACATTCATCCACATCTGTCATTGGAGCCGTTTTGCATTTCAAAAGCAAAAGTGAGAAAGACAAAAGTAATAGTGGAAATAGAGAGCATGCAAGAAAGCAAAATGAAGCACACACCCCAAACCCAAAAGCAGTTCTTTTCATATGTGTTATCACGGTTAATGTGCAACATAATTACTTCTAGCACGCTGTTCCCAAGCTTGGCCGATTCAAAAAAATCTAAAAAACACAGGCCTAGAGAACCTGGAGTACCATAATTCCTAGGGTCATTAAGACATTCTTAAAAGGACTGGCAATCTGAGGGAGCAGGAATAAAAGGATTTTTTTTTCAGTTGCTGGAAGCAAAGGTTGTCTTCATACATTATGAAATTAGCTTTTTGCACGTATCAGACTAGATATGATGAACATTGCTCATTTGAAGTTGCTACCTTCATCAAGGGGAAATCCTCTTTTGGCACCAGTGAGGGGTTTCTTCCCATGCAAAATAGAAACTTCAGGGGAGCTATTTTCATCAGGACATCTGTATGGGAGGAAAAGTTAAAATCCTCCCTCCAGCTTTCTGTGCCATAAATAATTGCTAGCCTTCCTTCCTCTCTCCCTCACTGTTATTTGCATTTTTAAAGAAAAAAACCCCCTGCACTTTAAATCAAAGGATACCTTTTAACCACACCCCGAATTTGGCTCTGATCTGTATACTTTCTGCTTCTTCTGAGGTCTGCTCTTACCTATACAGTCATCTGTTTCTTGGGAATGTTTAAAGCCAGTTTGACACAAACATCTGTAAGAGCCTTCTGTGTTGAGGCACTGGCCATGCAAACACCTGGAATGATCTGCACACTCATCTACATCTGCAGAAGAGAATACGATACAACAATAAGGCATCCGGTAAATCTCAAAATGTCTTCAAAATAACCTGAAGTTGGAGTTGGAGTGTGAAGGCAGAGAAGACCGAAGTCAGAAACAGGAAAACGGTGGATGAAGGGTGGGTTCCCTTGGACCCAATTCAGATAAGTTAATTTGAGCCTAAGTGGAGTGGGCTTTGATGTTTTACCACCATAACCATCCCAGGTGTTACCTATCTTTTCCCAGACTTAACTTTGCAAGTGGTGGCAGTGGTGATGATGCCTCACAGAAGCAGGATCATCAACTGAGAATGGCAATGGGAAGCCTTATGATTTGTGAGCACTTTTGTAGGTGAATCTAGGTGTAAGCCTAAAGCTTCCATTTTCACAAGGCCTTACACTACTGTCTTCTTTCATAAGGTTGTTTTGGGCAAGGACGGCTGGCAGATGCAAGGACTGGCAGAACATGGAAATGCTCTTAATTTTTTTAAGACTACAACTCCAAATCCCCTAGGTACTGAGGCCACTGGCCAAGTCAGCTGGAGTTTGCTGGAAGTTTTAGTCCAAAATGTAATGTAATGTAATGTAGGCTCAGCCTATTACTGACAGATATCAACAAGATGCAGAACTCAGTGCTGCTGGACAGCACATCAGATATACCCCAACAGGTAGGTAAGGTACCACACAGGTAGGTAAGAACCAAAACGTTTGGGAAAGTTACTTTTTGGATTACATCTCCCTGGCATGCTGGCTGGAAGATTATGGAAGTTAAATGGTGATACAGTCCAAAGAAGTAACTCTGCCAACCTCTGGGGAACTGGTGATGTTGAACTGAGCTGCCTCCTAACTTGGCTGGGACTTTTAAGGAGGCAATTCAGGAGAAATATTGGGCAAGATGCTCTTGACCTTTCCTTTGCAATCCTTCCTCCCATTACAAGATCTGCATCTCTACTGGTGAGGCAAGTGCAGGAGGACAGAGGGCCACATAGAAAGAGCCACATAGATATTCTTGATTCTGCAGTCCAGTACCTCACCTTGACAGCTGACTCCACCAGCAGCATTCGAGAAGCCAAGGGCACAAATGCAGAAATAGGACCCATGGCTGTTCAGGCACTCGCCATTGGGGCTGCAGATACCACTGTCCACGCACTCATTCAGATCTATTGGGAGGCAAAGAAAGTTACAGTTGGCTCACTCAGACCATGTACTATAGATTACCCTTATCTGTCTGAATTGTTAGCCCTCAAGCAAAGCCGCAAAAAGACAAAAGATTCCCCCGTCCAGCAGCATGGTTTTCTCCATGCAGAATCTTATACTAGCCATCTCTATAGATCTTGAAAGCAACACAAGAGTAGGGGCTTGAAAGAACAAAAAGGCAACTGAGGCAAGATCTGTACAGAAATGTCCTTATTCAAGAAGATGTTTTTGACCCTCTCATTCCAGGACTAGGCAAACTTTACTCTTGTTTTATTAGAGTTTGGAAAAGTAGCCTTCTCTCTCTCTCTTTTTTTTTAAATTACAACTCCCAGAATCCTACAGCTGCCCAGCTCGGCTATGCAAACAAGTGGGGGGCGGAGTCACTTTTCAAAGCTCTATGCTAGTTCCACTAGTTTATCTTCTAGTAATATAAGATAGTGTACTTATTTTATACTGAAATCTACCACATGGAAAACACCAGCTTCAGGGGTACAGACAGACAAAGGAGGGCATTCATTTAGAATTAGAGAGCAGAGCGCTTCCAGGCATAGACACTCACCCAAGGAATTGATTTTAGCACGAAACTGACATTGCAGTTCTTTCATACACACAGATCCATTCCTGATTTCCCTCTGAGCCTGCTCCATTTTACCAAGTGTTACTGCCCTGGCTAGTCCGAGCTTTGGGGATATTAAAAGATATCCTCTTGATATCACAATTCGGCTTCACTTCTCTATTCCCTTCCACATGCTTGCGAGGCCACCAGACAAGCACGCCACCAAGCTCAGCCGTTAATCGCCGTAATATTCCTGGACAATACAGGCAGCCCAGAAAATAGCTGGCTCGCTCCTTTAGGAGACCTCCAGGCAAGTACTCTAATTAGGTATGCACGCAACCTACAAAAGAGCCTCTGCCCCGCATTGGCAGCTTGATGGGCTAACTATACAATACCCAAGTACTCTGCGTTTGCATACTGGCTACTCTATTGAGAACCTCTGCGATAACTCAATCATTCAGATTCTGACCTTTCGGAGGCTTTGTCTCCAACTCCAAATCTATTGTTTTCCCCAAGTACGGCATAGCCTGCAGTCACAATTCTCCTTATAAAAACCCTTGATTCCAAGACCTTCCTCGGATCGCTCCCGAGTTTCATCCCGCCTTGCTGCTGCTTTGCTTGGCGAGCCTCCCCTCAGCTCCACGTGCTGAGCTACATTGCACCCCAGCCTCGTTCTCTATTTTTCCAGGCTTCAGGACAGGTGAAGTATCACCCAAACCAGCAATCCCTCTAAAAATCCCTCTATACCGCTCCAACCTTTATTTTCTTTAGTTATCTTGTGTGAATGTGTCACATACACTGTCTTCCTTGTGTTTAATAAAACATCATTTATTGTTTCAACTTTTGTGTGCTCCTTGACTCGACCCGACCCCGTAGACATAGGGTTCAAGATCTCGCTACGTTACCCTGCCTCTCGTAACGCTAAGCAGTGCTCTGAGCTAATTTTCCCCACCTTTAGTTGAGCACATTTTGGTGTCCCTCCCGGGACCTCCAGTACACAGGGTAACACAAGCTAGGGTAGGGAGCAAGGGGGGCATACTTTTTTCTTGCCACTTTAAACAGTGAGGAGTCAGAATCCCTTGCAAATCACTCAGAAAACTATCAGCAGTTCTACTAACTTCCAGCCATAGCTTAGGAAAGTTACTTTTCAGATCACACTTCCCAGACTCCCTCAGCCACCATGGACAGTTTTCATGGACTATAGCCCATTGCATCAGACACAGAATATTACCTTGAATTTCAGGTATTATATACCACTCCCAACCACGTGTACTAAATATATACCCGAAATTCTGAGCAACCGCCATCTGATGAAGTAGACTATAGTTCATCTCATAAAAGCTCCATAAAATGCTATAATAAGCTGGTTAATCTTCAAAATGTCACATGACTTTCTTTGTTTCTCCTGGAATTTCCTTCAGAAATTCTCCTTCATAATATTTCTATGAAGAAGAACGTCTTAATCATCATCAAAAATAGCTCTGATGTAGAATATTAAAACACAGAACAAGGAAGATCACGGAATGAAAACAATACCAGCAGCATAGACTAACAACCTAAAGACAAAAAGTCACATGGAAAAGGGAACTGGATAAAGAAAGAGGAAAATACACTGAATGAAATCACCACTGTTAACCATGACAGACATGCAAAAATAACTATGTCTTGATGGACTTCTTACAGATTGAGGGAATGGTAAGGGAATGGATAATATTGTCATAATTCACCCTCTCAAGTCAGAAGAGCCAGATACAGAGGAGTCAGATTTCCAAGAATTTATGGCTCCTGATGGTGGCCTCTCTTTGTCCAAGGAGGTGAGGGCTGAGGCAGTCGGGGTGGCAGGGCTATTCCCCTGCAGGAGGTAGCAGATGCTGAGGATGTGCTGCCATTCTTTGAAGCTCACTGAATAGATAGGGAGTAACTATGCCAATCCCAGTGGCTCTTGAACAGGAGACACTGAGTCCTTAAGCACCTGGTGTCTTGAGACAGTTGCCTGTAAATCTCCCAGCAGCTCCCTGGCATCTTTGTTGTTTGCAACCGTTCTGTCTTGGGACTGGCAGTACTCTTCAGTGTCAGTGTTTTCTTGATCTTGGACTGGCTACAAGTGACAACTCTGTTATACTCCTTGCTGGCTTCATTTATCTTGACTACTTACTTGCTGTAACAACTTCTGGACCAGCTGATGTCAACCCTCTTGTTTCTTCCATCATCTTTCTGGATAACCTGTGACTGACCTGGACTGGATTAACTACCTGACAGTTCTTGTACTCCAACTACCTGACTCCTGGGTTACTTGCTGATTGGAACACAGGACATGTATTAGTATCAATGAGTATCTGCACTGGATCCACAAGGGATCAACCCCTTACCAAACCTACTCCCAGAAAGCTGCAAGAGTCTAGGGCCCAATATTTAAATAAGTCTCCACCAATCTAGCATCTTCTCAAGGTGCTCAACTACAACTCCCCTAATCCCCATCTAGCATCTTCAACAACTACCTTGACTGGAGTGATAGAAGTTGCAGTATAACACATCTGGAGGGCATCATGGTGAGGGACATTGGTATAAATTATATACGTGAAGACAAAGGCATGTTGTTTCAACAGTTTAATGTGCTTCCTCAAAAGTTTTATCACAAACATGGAAAATGAATGAGATTCTACAAATGCAACAGGAATTTAATTCTGTACACTTGTGAGGCTAGCTTGCACCATGTGTAAATGGTTAAGAATGGCAATTGCCCAGGCATACCATGTTTTGTTTTCTCCACATGCCCCCAGCCCATGTTAATTCTGAAAATGTGGCTAAATGGCAGAAGAACTAGAAGATCCATCCTGAAATGACTATTTATCATACCTTCACACATGGTCCCATTGTACAGCTCAAATCCAGGCCGGCAGTGGCAGATGTATGAGCCCAGTGTGTTTAAGCACTCACCTCCCAGGCAGTGAGTGTTGGGGTCTTCGCACTCATTAATATCTGTCCAAGAACAGGAAGATGTGATTAATGGTGGAAAACCATGAGAACCTCTTATGGGATATAGCAGCACTTAAGTAAGGAAGGGAAGAATACAGCAGATGGAATGGTTAAACCTACACGGAAGAATTAAATAAGCCCCCAAAACTTCAAAATTTATACAATTTACAAAAGCAGTAATCCAAATGGAAAAGGGTCTTAACCTATCAAGGACCTACATACAAGTTGTAGCAGGGGTAACTGTCAGTGATGCAGACTCGAGTCAATTGACTCTGACTCAAGTCAGACTTTAGTCACTTCAGTGACTCGACTCAGACTTGACTTGGCAAAAATTACACACTGTCTTGACTCGACTCAAGGCTTGTATATTTTTAGTGACTGACTTGCTGCTCTTGGTTCAGTAACATAACACATTCATCTACAAACCTTACAACTTACTGGTCACATGACAATCTGTCTCAAACCCAAAGTGTGCACACATTTCTCAGAGAGAAGAGCAAATGGGTTAGGCAATGGGCTTGAGGTGGGGTTGAGGTCTGCTCAGCAACCTGTTCCCACTATGTACAGGAGATTTCTAAAACTTTTCCTAAGAGCAGAAGGCAAGACTCATGCCCAGAGTGCAGCACGCATATCTCAGAGTGGAACAGAAAATGTGTTATGCAATGGGCTTGAGGAGGAAGGATCCTTCCTTCTCAAGCTCTTGAAGCTTCAGTAATGGGGAATAAAAAGGATTCTATTCCCCACTTCTGAAAAAGCCCCCAGCTTTACAAATGAGAAGTAAGAAGGATCCTATTCTCCACTTCTGAAGTTGCAAATGGCAAAATCACAAGAGTGGTGGGCCGACTCTACTTAAATTGTTAAAGCTGACTTTACTTGACTCTGTCCAAAAATTCTGGAATACAGGTTGGAGTACAAAGTTGGCTCCCAGACTTGAGACTTGACTTGAAACTATCTTGCAAGGACTTGAGACTCGACTTGAGACTTGAAGGTAGGGACTTGAGACTTGGAGTAAGAGACTTAAAAACAACACTGGTAATTTTATTATCTCAGCCCACGTTAAAAGCATACTGCAAGTTCTTAAGCCTTTAACCCAACACAGCACCTTGTCTCTCTGTCTGCAGTACCTTGTACACCAGGACAGGCAATCTGTAGGTCCTATCAACAGAACAGTCAGTTGCTCTTGGACTACAAAGTCCATCAGCCCCATTCAAGAGACTCAACAACGAGGCATAACAGGAGATGCAGTCTAAGAAGATATGAAGGGTCAACAAGTTGCCTGATCCTGCTGTACTGTGCTGACTTTGACCTACACTCTGATGAACTTTGCACTTCTTATTTAAGAAAGAAAGAAAATAAATAAGAAAAAGAAAGAAAGAAAGAAAGAAAGAAAGAAAGAAAGAAAGAAAGAAAGAAAGAAAGAAAGAAAGAAAGACAGAAAGAAAATAAATAAATCACCCAGGATCAGAGTTTCCCCATACACATGAATGCACACATAGGGCTTTTTCCAGTGTTATTATATTTATTTAACTTATCACAACATTCTTGTGGCTCAAGCAAAATCCCAGATAAGGACATCAGGTCAACTGTCTCTTGCTTATCTCTCATCTAACAACACAGCATAAGTTGTAGGGTAAAAGCCCACTGAAATAAGCAATCATATCATTAGTCTACCAACAGAATAGAATATGCATTCCTTGAAGGGCACTGATATATTTTTCCTCATGGTGTATGCTTCAACCAATCCGAACACTATACAAAAGGATTTTTTTTCTTTCTAACAAAGGGACAATTTATACATGGAGAAGAAGCAAACCTGAGTTGGATGCTGAGTGTTTAGTTTACTTAATAACCAGCTGCAGCCAATCACAGCTCCCTTATGAGTGTTCCTGTATGGTACACCATATCTGCAAATAAATGTTTGTGGCTCTCACCTTTATATTTTTGGATATACTTTTGCAACATCTTAAGTATACATCTACCACAATGCCATGTGCAAACTTCTTTTCTACAACATAACTATTCTCACTGATGTTCAGCCTGTATTTTAGGTTTTTCAGTTTATCCATGGAACAGTTTCAGACCTTATGTGTCTGCAAACCCAGATTTGCCACCAAGAGTACACCCAAGAAGTAGCAGTTTTAGTCTACTTTAAATGAAATGAAAGAATATGACATGTTATCTCATAAATTAACTACAAAGTCAATCGACAAACTAGAAGAAGAATGGTTGCCAGTGACTAACTACATAGACAAGAAATAGGACTTTTCTCAAAATAGAAATGCCATAAAAGAATAAACTGACTTTAATAACAAATAATTATTGGTGCTAGTAGTATTCTTAGCACTAGCACTTATCTGGTCAACTTTCATTAAAAATATAAATGGCCCACTAGAAAAACAAGTAAATATCCTACCTTAGTGAAAATTTGTATATAACACTAGAATTTTATATTAAGTGTCGATTTTCATACTGATATTTCATCGAACCTATAAGTATGGTAGTGATATGTGATTTGATTGTAGACGAACATGAAAATATAATTTATAGGGAATAAGGAAAACCAGATACGGGTGGTTTCTGTAGGTGTGTTCTAATATACACAAATAATGTTTTTGGCAAGGGCTAAGAAGAAGTAATGGCAAAATGACAGGGCAGATTTGTAAGCACCATCTTTCAGAACTACTGAAATATTCCTGTTATACTGTAATATTTTATATACTTGAATTTTTGTCTATATTCTTGTTTTGTATGTTCTGTATTCTTTTAATAGATTAAATAATAATAACAACAACGAAGTAGCATTTATAGAAGGTTAGAGGATGCTAAAAATATATATTTACTGTACATCAGAAAGGAATAGCCACAGAAAACTTCTCAGTTCACCCAGATACAACTAAGTGTATCATGACTTAAATAATGCTACTGTTCAAACAATAGCTACAGCCACTTCTTTCCCTCTGAAGAGGGCATGTATATGATACACGTAGGGCTGATAAAGAACAAGATGACACCTTCTTCCCTTCCATATAGAGCAGCTGACTGAGTAGGCAGTTTAACCTGCACCACTAGTTATGGACAGGGTCTTCCACAGCATTTGGCTAGTTAGTGCAGAGGGCACAGGGTAAGCCTTATGGTACATAGTTCTCTCCTCCTAATAGCTTGCTGACAACTTGCAATTTCATAGAATCAGAGTTGGAAGAGACCCGAGGGGCCATCGAGTCCAACCCCCTGGTATGCAGGAACACACATCAGAGCATTCCCAACAGATGGTCATCCAGCCTCTGCTTAAAAACCTCCAAAGAAGGAGACTCCACCACACCCCGAGGCAGCATATTCCACTGCCGGACAGCTCTGACCATCAGGAAGTTCTTCCTGAGATTCAGGTGGAATCTCCTTTCCTGCAGCTTGAATCCATTGTTCCTTGTCTTAGTCTCTGGAGCAGCAGAAAACAGGCCCACTCCCTCCTCGACATGACATCCTTTCAAATAGTCAAACATGGCTATCATGTCCCCTCTTAACCTTCTCTTCTGCAGACTAAATATACCCAGCTCCCTAAGTCGTTCTTCATAGGCCATGGCTTCCAGACCCTTCACCATGTTGGTCACCCTCCTCTGGACACATTCCAGCTTGTCGATATCCTTCTTGAATTGAGGTGCCCAGAACTGGACACAGTATTCCAAACGAGGCCTAACCAATGAAGAATAGAGTGGTACCATTACCTCCCTCGATCTAGACACCATACTCCTATAGATGCAACCAAGAATCATGTTGGCTTTCTTGTTGCTGCATCACACTGCTGACTCATTTTCAGCTTGTGATCTACCAAGACTCCTAGGTTCCTTTCACATGTACTGCTATCCAGCCACGTGTCCCCCATCCTATATTTGTGCATTCCGTTTTTTCTGCCTAAGTGTAGGACCTTATATTTGTCTCTGTTGAAATTCATTTTATTAGCTTTGGCCCAGCTCTCCAATCTGTCAAGGTCATTTTGAAATTTGATCCTGTCCCCTGAGGTATTAGTAACCCCTCTCACTTCTGTTTCTTGAGGTGAGCATCCATGTGTTTCCAATATGTATATACTAACATCCATACAGTATTCATTTCAGAGTGTGTAATCTCAGATCATTTGGGAAACAAAAGCTATCATAACACTCACACTGTTCTTTAAACATCTGTGTTGTTAATTTTGAGCTCATAGGCTCTGTTGATTTTACTGAAGTTATGTCCTTCAGATAAGCATGAATCATGGATATGGTATAGTACACAGAGCCCTTGAAATTTTTCTAAATTTTATAGATAGGAACAAATAGAATATTATGAAAAGAATGTATATCATATTGTATAAGATATATGTGAGCGAGGGTAATGTAGTGGTTTGAATATTGGACGAGGACCCCTAGAGATCAGAGTTCGAATCCCCACTCAACCATAGAAACCCACTGTTTAACCTGTGGCAAGTCACACTTTTTCAGCCTCAAAGGAAGACAATGGCAAACCTTCTCTGATCAAATCTTGCCAGCAAAATCCTGTGATAGGTTTAAGATCACCAGAAGTGTGAAATGACTTGAAAGCATGCAACAGTAACAAAAAAGATTAATACACAGTTCAAACTATTTTATAAGATTCTGTAGTGTGTGTATGTATGTGTTTTTGTATACATACACACATATATAAAATAGTTTGTTTCTGTGATTTCCCTTGTTTTAGTGCTATACAAAAGAAAAAATTCAGTTTGCTGGAGGGTTACTCTTTAATTCTGTTTCAGGAGAACACTTTTATTTATTTTCCCATTTTCCACGCTCCCTTTCCAAAACCAATTGTTTAATGCAGCTGAGAACAATACAAAGCAATTCATCTTTGTTAATTTTCTTAGTTCTTCTTAGGCAAACAGAAAATTGATTTCAACTGGCCTATCTGGTAGTCTGAAATTTAGCTGCATTTTCAAGCACTTTGTTTAGTTGGCTCTCTAAGCTCCTTTCTCAGTAGTCTCTAATTAACTGTTTGTTTCTTTTTCCCGTTGACTTTTTAAATACTTTGCCTACTTTTTATTTTATGTTGGCATATTTATTTCTGTTACATTCTCCCTTGCATTTTTCCACTCACGGAAAATTCAATATACCTCCCTCACGCCAATCCCTACCTCGATCCCCTAATTTATGCCTAAAAAAGACTAGGCAGTCTTGTCTCATTTAATCTCTCTGAATAATTATGTCCTCGTTCCTTTCACTCCTTTTATCCATTTTATTTTTCTCCTCTGAATTTCCCTAATTTGAGCTAATGTAAGTTAGCCGCAAAGCTTCAACCAATTCATTAATGAATTTATTAATCTATGCCAGATATTCCCAACCCTGATATCCTTGAACATTACACATTGAGTACATTGCCAATGCCCAAGACTTCTGTGAATGAAAGTGTAGCTAGAGACGGAGAGAAAAGAGGATCAATGTGCTGTGAGCTATTCTCCTGGGTGATGAATCATGAGAAATGGGAAAATCAATCCAGACTATAATCTCTGCCTGTCCAGCTATTATACTTCATAGAGGTACAATTCATGACCAGACGCTACAGTAATTAAATCTGGAAGGATAAAGCCCAGAATTTTTACCTTCACAAGTAAGTCGGTTAGATGAGAGCACATAGCCAGTGTCACAGGACTGGCATGTGAAGGAACCCGGTGTATTAATGCAGATGCCTTGGGGACAAGCCATGTGTGAGAGACATTCATCAATATCTAGAGAAAGAAAAGACTGTTGTTATCGCTGACTTGAGATAATGAACAAGAGAGTGCACTCCCAGGGAAAATCTCAGAAAGTTCTTTCCTACCACATAGTGTCTTTGTCAGCACACTCTCAGAAAACTGTCTGAAAGACACAATTTTGTTATTATTCTCTAAGGCTAATGTCAGAAACTTGTTTAAGTTTCCTCAGTTCATTTGTGGAAGTTACCCTATTAAGAATTCGGTTTACAGAGGTTATGTACCAAAGTAACTTCAAACCTTAGGCTCTTGTTAAGTGCCCTGCCAACTTGAACAATAGTCAATCATTGTTGTGGTCACAGTAGGAAATGAAAGAGACAAGTGGGATCCAAAAAGTCCAACAGGACTCTAAAATAGCCGTCTACTACTTGAACATGTTTATGTTTATGTTATGTTTATTTTGGAGTTTATACAGATGTATGTGCCCTTGATGACAGGTAGAACAGGAAGGAGGGTTCTAATTTGAGTTGCAAGGAGGCAGCATGCTCTGTGCTAGCATTCACGTTGGTCAACCAATTATATCCCTCAGTTGGCCTAGCCAAGGGCAGGACTTCCCCAAGGAGACTGGAGCGGAGCAGTCTTCACTTTGGTCCACATGGGAAACACAAGCCTATTTCCCAGCATACTGCAGCCCCATTCAGTTGCTGTCTCTCAGTTCTTCTGTAAGCCAATATTAAATTATTCAGAAAGCAGTTGCCATGGCATTTCTTATTTAACTATCCTGGATGTTTTTCACATTTACGACAACTTTTTGGTTTACTGTAAGATCAATGGGAGGAGAACAAAGCTAGTGTGCCTGTCTATCCCAGTTTGGGGGTTCCCCTTAAGAGATCTTGGGGAGGAGGAAGCTTTCAGGCATGTGCCCAATTCAGGGGCTGATGGGCCTGCTTCACTTCCAAGTGGCAACTGTTTACACCCATGTGGGAACCTGCATTCTGCCATCCTGAATTTACCTCCCAGTAGGCAGGTGAGGAGATGATCCACTGGGCGATGATGGGTAGATGGTTTGATGCTTAGATCTATTCTTTATGCAGAGCTTCATAGCATCAGCATAAGTCAAATTCAGCTTGATGGCATATAACAAAAAGTTCTATTTAGCTGACGAGGAACATGAAGTATGTTTGGAATATCAAGTACTGACTAAACATTAAGAAGCAACCAAAACATGGCAAAATAATCCATTTTCACCAGTGAAAAAGAACTGGCAATAGTTACCAGCTAAGGATATGCTTCAAGCTTTAGATTCACTTCAGCTTGCAAGCTTTGCAACTTAGTTGGTTTCTATGGCCACAATAAGGGTGCAATCTGATGAGTTGGGCCAAGGTACCACTGTTTGTTCATAAGTAAATTTTCCTGCTCCTTACACTGGGCCATAGGATGTACCTTCACATATTCTTCCATCCCTTGATGCAATGTATCCAGTGCTGCATACCATGCAAGAAAATGAGCCCTCGGTGTTGATGCAGCGCCCTTGTGGGCAGATGTTATAAGTTGCACACTCATCAATATCTACAAGAGACAGAAAAGAGGGGTAAAACAGTGCTTTGGTCTATCAACAATGGATACTGGAATTACAGATCAATAACAGGACATGGCCAAGAGTTTTGTCTGCGCTGAGAAAATTGCACTGACAAAACAGTATGCAACTACATACATCAGAGGCAGGCAACCTGATGCTCTCCGGATGTTTTGGGCTGCAGTTCTCATAACCCAGACCCTTCAATATGTTGGCTTGGTTTCACAAGAGTTGCCATCTAAAACACCTGGTAGGCCCCAGTTTGCCTGTCATTGTTTTACACTAGCCAGAAAACTATACTACAGGTAGAAGACTCAAAAATAATTCTATTCAAGCTAGGGTTGTTACAGAATCCAGTGAGAATAAAGACCCTTCTATCTCTTCAGCTCTCCTCACAGCCACAGTAGCATATCTCATGAAAAAGCTTCCAGGAATACACATTGTCATTTCCACAAATAATGCAAGTAATCAGAACTAGAAACCATGCAAAGCTGCCCAGAAGCATTTATAGCATTACATGTAGAATCTGGCTTCTGGAATACTGATGGTGCATCCAGACAGAGCAAATGTTGCTGAAGGTTGTGGTATTTGTATTTGCAGTTCTCGCTTTGTTTTGATAAACCAGACATTCCCTGAGAACTCCCTGGGATCACCTTTTTGTTCCCAGCCCTTGTGATTTTTTCCTGTTCTGTTTCTGGAACAGGTTGAGGTAAACTCAACCTACTTCTGGTTCAATCAGTGCTGAATAGGAGCTGGGCCATGATGCAAAGGTGGCATCATCAGCAACCGCCCAGGTCTACCTGTCCCGGAACGTTTTACAACTTTTGCTGATTTGAATCCATCCTGAAAATCAAAGGAACAATTGCAAAAGCAAAGAAATGAGGCAGATGGAAATATGGCTATAAAATATCTTCAGTTCCTTCCTAGGCCCTTTTCACATGCGGTTATTAAGGTGGGCCAATGCAACTTGCCATGGAGGTCTTCTGCACGTTGGAGCGAACTAGGTTTGGTTTATTTACCTTCATTCCGCATGTAATTCCAACTAAATGCGCCCCCATGTGGTGGTAAAGCACGCTATTTGAAAACCGAAAGAAATTGGTTTTCCAATTTTCCAGATCGATCCGATGTGTACTTTCACAGTGGTGCAGACACGTACATTCGCGCCAGTGTGAACTGGTGGTCAGGGGAGGGCTCATGGGAGGGGCCGGGGGTAGTATGGACTTACGCATGTACGCACGTACGCAATGACGTACTAAACCATGCAAAAAAAAAAAGGGTCAATCACAGCTGACAGGACGGGGTGGGAGAGTAGCGGGAGTGGCCATGGCGGAGGCAGTGTGGATTAATGAACTCGCACTCCTCCGAATCAGAATGGAACATACGCAGTAGCTGTGCAGAAGGAAATGAGGGAAAGTCCACCTTCTTTCGAGCCCAGAAAATCTGGTAAGAAACGACACGAACCGATTCACCAGCCTTGTGCGGAAAGGGCCCTAGTCACTGTTTGACCTGTAGTGATGTCACAGAAGGTTCATGAACATTCTAATTATTGCAGCTAAGTGGCAGCTACTAGCAGGCGGGTAGAAAGTCAATTTGAATGTTTGGGCTGGGGGCTTGCACAGGAGTAAACGAACTTCCGTTGAAAGACAAAAGGACAGAGAGAAATGGAAGGATGGATTTTATATAATGATTCAAAAGAATCGACCACATTTTGTCCATGACTTTTCACTCTAATATTGCCAGGTCAGATAATTGTCCTTTACAACAAACCAACAGTGTTTCCGGTGATTACGCTTACTTTTATTTTTCCTGAACCCTAATAATGATTGCATATCCCCGCTTTGCTACTCCTAATTCTTTTTTCTGCTCTCTGTGGAATCCTTCAGCATCATTCCAATCCTGGTTCTGCAATCTGCTTCAGCCCTCATGCAGCCGTCTAGTAACTAGTTCACTACTTGATTTGTATCTTGATTTGCAACTTACCACCAGTTTCTCAATCACTGTTTACTTTCCAGCTCTCTGACCAAACTGTCTATTATACTTTTATGTGCATTTTTGCTGCCATACAGCTGATTTATGGTAGCAAAGTGGCAGCAAAAAAGCTTTAAAAGAAGATGTATGTTGCTGATGTACCTTGTTCAAAGTGAAATTGTGGGGGAGAAGGGGAGTTGCTGTGATGCGGTGGAACCACAGTCCCATTTATTGTTGCCCAATCATTATTGCTCAACTTATGGCTCATTAATAGACTTTGCTTGCTTCTCAGTCCATTCTCTTAGACTTCATATTGAGTTCAGATTTTGATTGTGGTAGCATTCCAAGCTTTGATTATGCCCCCCAAAATCAATCAATCAATCAATCATGTTTGTGGGTCCAGAATAAGCATAAACTGTAAATTGCTTATAGATATGATGTTAAATAACCACACCTGTTAATATTCCATTGTATTTTAATCACAGAAACAGAGAAGTGTGTGTGCAGAATGTGAACCACCAGCCCCACTTAAAATTCCTCACATATATATCTGAAATACTGCCTCTGTATATAAGAACCTGCCCATAGTTTAAGATCTGCTTCCAAAGCCCTTCTGTACATCCACCACTAAGAGAGGCAAGAGTGGTGGTACATAGAATAGGGCTTTATCTGTAGTGGCATCCCAACAGTGGAACCCTCTTCCTGAGGAGGTAGACTGGCCTCTTTTTTGTTTAGTTTTAAATGGGTTGTTAAAAACTTATGTTCCACCTGGTTTTTCATCTATCTATCTATCTATCTATCTATCTATCTATCTATCTATCTATCTGTCTGTCTGTCTGTCTATCTATCTATCTACCTACCTACCTACCTATAAGCTTTACACTTTCTTTGTAAAAGATTATTCTTCTCCTCTTCTTAATTTTGCTGCATTATGACACTGTAAAGTTAACATTTGGGGACCAACAGACAGAAATAATTGTTTAAAACTATAATAGATACATCTACTATAACCATGGCACACTGGTTTCATCAGTTCCACTTGTGCTTTAATTATAGGCCTGACACAGGCTATCAATATACACCAGTGCTGAATGCCAATTATAACAATTTGTATCATATATCTGCAGCTAATGAGCCAGTGGAGAAATGGTTTGAATGGTGGAATACACTCAGCAAGACCAGGGTTCAAATCTTCATGTAGCCATGCAAATACATTTGATGGCCCAATGCAAGTCATACTCTATCACCTAATGGCAAACTTTTTCTGAATGACTCGGACTAAGAAAACCCTGTAATAGGGTTGCCATAAGTTGGAGTCAACATGAAGGCACATAACAACAAGAACAACGACAAATATGCAGCTAAGCTATGGAACTGCATTTAAAGACTTTATCCACAGCTTATTCCATCAGTGTCCCATAATTAATTGCACAATGGATGAACCTAAGAGAACCCTGGGCATGTTACGGTATAACACATTTTTCAGTGCCCACACAGAGATCAATATTTGTTCCTACTGTGAAGAAACAAATCGAATCCATTCTATTCCTCCCAGGCCCCTGAAGCCACTTTCATTTAATCTACACAACAAACTTTGGCAAAGGAAGAAAAACATGAGACACCAAGTGATGTAAACAGGGTTTGAGGTATGTAGAAATTGCTCTGTCAGAGAGCCAAATAAATGGTTTTAGTAGGAGCTCCTGAACCTACAAGATGTATCGTCTTCCATGCATGACAGCATAACATTAAATGCTAAAATCAGCAGAGAAAGCAAGGAAAGAGGAGCAACTTGAGGGGGAAGCACATACATCCTGAGATGTCACATGAGTGAATGTGAAAGAAACTAAAATGTTCACCTTCCTTTTACCAAGACAGAGGAAAAACAAGTGGTGCCTGAAAGACTGAGCTGCAAAATAGGAAGTCCTTTGTTTGATTCTTGTTCTAGGCACGCAGAAGGACCATAGCTCAGTGAGACAGCATGTTCTTTGCACACTAAAGGCCATACTTTCAGTCTCATGGATCCCACTTAGATCAGAGAGCAGGTGGTGGGAAAGACCAGTCTGTGCCCAAAGCCCGGGAGAGTCAAGGCAGAGTAGATACTATAGAGCTGGACAGAAAAAAAATCTGACTTTTTATAAGACAGCTTCTGTGTCACCACCCCTAAGTCTCAGCTCCTCCTTTGAAATGGCAAAGGGCAAATTTCTGACAAGGAAATAACAACACATCTGCTATATAGGGTTTTGAAAAGATTTTGGGAAGTGAATATGTGAAATGTTTTGGATATTCTTAACATTAATTATTACTTCAAAGAAACAGCCAATCTTTTTTTAGAAGTCTAAATCGAGAGATTCCAACTCTTTACCGTGTTCCTAGTCAAGGTGAGATTGCTAGTGAAATATCTTTAATGTTCTTTGGCTATCTCTCCCACATGTATATACAACAGTTGCACCAGACTATATCTGAATGTGGCTGCATGCCTTCCAGTTGACATGATCTTATGATTATTTTATTACATGCCCTCCAACTGTTCTGACTTGGCAGAGATAGCTCTGATTAATTCCCTGTCATCTCACTTTTTCAGATGCTTTAAACATTTTCCAGTTTCCCTCTGCTCCTCTCACATTCCCCCTTTCTCCTTACTTCACTGCTACAAAATGAGTTCAAAATGTAAAAATAGTTTTTACTCAATTAACTCAGTGAGGAGAGGGGAGAAGAGGAGCCTTCCCAGTAGGCTCAGGAAAAAGCAAACTGCTCCACCCTTTTCTAGCTTGTGTGTTATTCCTCATTAATAACTTTTGCCCTCTTGAACACACTCTGATGTTCTCTGGTCAGCTGTCATGGTGTTCATCACTTAAATGCTGGAGGGTATGTTATTATAGAAGACTGATTAAGAGGGCACTTGCCAGCTCTTAGGCTTGGAGAGTATGATTTGCTCAGGGTTGGGTTTCCATGGCTGAGTGGGGATTCCAACTTTGGTTTCCCGGAGTCCTAGCCAAAACCGCTACATTACACTGGCTCTGTATTTGATAGCAGGGGGAAGTAAAGGGAGAGATAAAGCAAAAGAAGCTTAAAGCAAAAGCAATTTGCATTTCTCTTCTTTCCCAGGAGAGGGCAGCTTCTATCCGGTACATAGATGAAACTCTGCTTTTTATTTACTACCTAGCAACTACTAAATCATTATGACTGTGGCATAGAATGACATGAGGAATTTGTCTAAACAGGCATGTACTCTATTGAGAATGCAGAAACTTAGTTGGTTTTTCAAAAGTCTCAAGTGAATACACACAACCAATCTGTACTGAAAATGAGATTCTCTATTTGCTGTATCTCAAACCCAGCCAAACCCTCAAGCAAAATAAGGCCTGCTCATAAACCGAAGTTCTACTTCTTTTTAATTTCATTTTCTCAGTTAGTCCTTTTTCTCAACACCTGAACAGCCAAAAGTAAGCTGGGAAACTGTACAAATATAGTAGGGCTTTCACATTAGCATTAACTCTTTGAAAACAACAACAAGGTTTTCGTTTGCACACTCACCTTCACATTGTCCTCTGTCATCCATGATATAACCTGTTTTACATTCACAGTGATAAGATCCAGGCGTATTGATACATTGCCCTCCATGACACACATTTGGTTGGTCACACTCATTTAGATCTGTCAATACACAAGAACAGGTCTCTTTAACAAAATGGATGAACCCAGAATGCTAAGACAGAGGCCATTTCTGCACTAGACTGTTACAGCATTATTATTCCACTTTCAACATCCTATGGAATCAACATCCTATGGAATCTTGGGGTTTGCAGTTTAGGGAGGGGCCTCAGGTCCCTTCCTAAACTGCAAGCCCCAAGATTTCATAGGATGTTGAAAGTGGAATAATAGCGCTACAACAGTCTAGTATGGAAATGGCCAAAGTTGTAGGTCAAGCAACTCAATGACCTCACCTCAATGCTTTACCATCCACAAATTATATAATTAGGCCTAAATCACATCCTGCCTCAGAGCCAGTGTCAGCTTCAGGTATCAAAGTGAACATAAGCACAGTATTCTTGAATCCTTTCCATTTGATCACCACTGTCCTTGCTACCATTCATCCCCCCTTATCATTCAGACAAAGGACAAGACAGAAAACTCAAAATGATGTAGCATAATATGACAAAAATAAAAGATAAGGATGATGAAGGCTTCCCAGGTACTTAGTTGTGTTTCTTTCCTCTCCAGTCAAAGTGCAAGGAAGGGTGATCAAAGGGAGTTTTCTTGGGCACAGGGTAGATAGCAGAGCTGTCACCTCTAAGCAAGGCAGGGGAAGGCTCAAACTAAAGGAAAAAATAACAACATTCTTCTTTCCCTATAGCAGTATCTTGGTGTAAAGGATGATCCTTTTAGTAACTTAATTTATCTTCTAGAGGTGAGCACAAGCAGCAAGTAGGTGCTGCACAAGTATGACTTACCCTGGCATGTTTGTGCATTCTGTGAAACGAGAAGGGTATAGCCAGAGAAACAGAGGCAGGAATAAGAGCCTTCATTATTGCTGCAGTGACCTTTCCCATCACATGGGTTTCTCTCACACTCATCAACATCTGAAACAAGAGGGAACATTCAAGCTCAACTGACAGTACTCTCTGACAATCTCACCCACCCAGCCTATAGAAGGAACGGAGAAACTGTGGCCTTCCAGATATTGAACCGAAATGCCTATCATCCCTAACCACTGGATGAAGGAAAAGTGCAAAAATATCTGGATGGCCACATTTTTGTCACCCCTGATTTAACCTTAAAATTTTCTGACCTAATGTACCACGTAAGTTTGATCTCCAGCTTTTCTGATACAAGGCTTCCTGTTATGCTGTGCCTCTTCTCTAAGCCAGCTCAGTAGCCAGTATGCTTCAGCCAAGGCAATAGGCAGATCTCTAAATTTCAGTCAACCATTTTTGTATCCAGATATGGAAAACACCCATTAACCATGCATCCTGGCAAACTACAGTAGGTATAAAGTGAAATCTTCATCATCTTTATTCAGGCTGCAATCTCCATCCTGGGAATTAGTCCAGCTATAAGACCAATGAACCCAACACCTGTTCAAATTGTATGCTCTATTGTCAGCCTAGGTTTTCTAGCTCCCAAGCTCTCTTTCTTCATCTTTTGTATTTTCAAGGACAAGATATCTTTCTTGTGGTTATTCAGTACTATATTTGTCCCCTGCTCTTCTCTCTCCACAAGAGAACTCAAGGCAGCTGACAATAAAATCAAATGCAGCAAGTACAGTTAAAATGTAAGGAGAAAAACAACTAAAAAAATATCAATAAGGGGGAAAACAGGAGCCAAAAGGATTAAGTCTCTAATAACCTAAGCTTAACTGCCAAAGGCCTGCTTAAAAAAAAAGTCTTTGTCCATCTGTAGAAGGACTGATGATCATCCTTCTATTTCTCCCAAGAAGGAAAAAAGAAAAACACTGAAATACCAATGCAATAGGTGTGACTGGGATGTTGTTGATAGCCCAGATAACACAAACAGGCATATCCTCCTGGCAGGTTGACACAGGTGCCTGGACCACAGATGCTGGGTGAAGAGGAGCACACATTTGTTTCTGAGATCAAAGAGAGAAGGTATTATCAGAAGGCAAGCCCAATAGCCACATATGGTTCCTTTTTAAAAAGTACATCAGTTGTCCCAGGAGGCTAAGAACCTTTGGTCAGATCCAACTTTTCTTGTTAACTTTACTCCACACAAGATGTGGCAGTGGTCACTGACTTAAATAGCTATAAAAAGGATTAGTAGCTGTACACCACCTCAAATGTGGAAACAGTTTTCTAGACTGCTGGCTTGCTGGAAATGTTACTTAAAAAAAACCTACAGCTCCCAGAATATCCAGTGTATACCACCACTGGCCATGCTGGCTGTGGCATTCTGGGAGTTATAGTCTAAAAACATAGCTTTTCCAACCACTGATCTATGAACAGATTTCTTTTCCACTTGATTCTACTTTGGACTGCTGCACCAGGGAATTGTCACTGAAACAAGAAAAGTTGGACTAGCAACAGTAAAATCAAGAGCTCAGACACTCACACTTCTCAGCAGTCTTTCAACAATCCTCTTGTCATTGCCCAACCAGCTCACAAGCAAGCCAACAGCTATTGAAGTAGCCTTTGCCAGGGATTCTTTCCAAGAAGGTTTTAAGTCAGAGCTCAAGAGCAGGAAGGGAGCTCTCCCAGACATTTAAGCATTCCTTAAACAACACAGCTGCCATTATCTAAGCAGTAAACACATTAGCCATTTTGAGGTCACCCTCTTCAACAGAAAATCCCCATGACTCAACTCTGCAACATGGGCCAAATCAGAAGAGACAATTTTCATGCCCTGTCTCTCCAAGAAGCTGAAATCTTCTGATCTTGCCACTCTGTTGTCATAAAAGGACCTGTTACTTCCTTTCTGTGTTTACTTGCAAATGCTTGTTTTTATATGCTTGGCAGACTCATTCTCTGAAGAGTGTGCACAGCATGGAAATAAATATTTGATAAAATCACAGTTGTCCAAATCAGTTAGGGAGCCTAATTACTTACGTCAATGATACACTGAAAACATACCATGTAAAGAATGGCAAAATTGTTCATTCTCAACTTAAATCAGGCATTGCAAAAGCTTGTGAGACTTATGGTAACACCTGAATTGGCACCTGAAAGGACCTGGCTCAAATCTTGTCCTGGGCAAACCTCTTTCCAGTCTCAGCCTTCCAGTCTCTCATAAAGGGATCATAATATAGGGCATATAAAGACTGCTGCAACAATGTAAGTGAAATGCTTGAAAAACTGAAAAAAACACTGTGAGCTCAGTATTACTATTATCTTTAAATCTACTGAGAAGGCAGTAGGAAAAGAAGACCACATTACAGATAGATGGATTCAGTCAAGGAAGCCATGGCCCTAAATTTGCAAGACCTGAGGAGGGCTGTTGATGACCACGGCTCTTGGGGAGTCTCTCATTCATTGCGTTGCCCTAAGTGAAAGCTGATTTGGTGACAATTAACAACTACAAATGTTTGCACTAAAATAAAAAAAATCAGAAATTGCTAAAATCATTTGCGAAAATGCTTTCAAGTAAAGGATTTGATACATCTCCTATTAAACAATTAAAACATACATTTCTCCTGCATCTTGATCCTTTCAAGTCTGACTTCTGAACTATGTTTTACCTGCTATATATTTTGAAGGGAATTCTAAGATCCAATCTATTGGCTAGTTTACCTGTCAATATTGTTGGTATATCTGTGGGAGCAACATCTTCCCCAAAAGGTCCTGGAAATGGGTGGGCAACAGAATGGGGAGAAATCTCTACCACATCCACTACAGAGGATACAAGAGAAATAGTCACCAACTAGAACCACTGCCAAATAAAGAAGAATCAACTGGATTTTGCATTCCTACACACCTAATTCTGTTAATCAAAAATCTGGAAGTGACCTTAAAGGTCACCTAGTCCAATCTGTTGTAGGACCACTATTCACTACTACACACACTCAACTGACAAGACACTTTTTCCACTTACATATCTCACAGAAAAAGAAACGCCCATC
This sequence comes from Cyclura pinguis, assembly GCA_030412105.1. Lineage (NCBI taxonomy): Eukaryota > Metazoa > Chordata > Lepidosauria > Squamata > Iguanidae > Cyclura > Cyclura pinguis. Next base: position 347,238,178 of record CM059599.1, read on the forward strand.
AAAATGATATTTTGAAATATACAAAGCAACATGGAATTCAGCACATCAAGACTGACAGCATGCAGTGAGAAAATGCTCTGTGATATATACTTGTTATCAGATATAAATGCACAGTATGCTAGTTAATATTCTAGTACTGATATTATTTACAACCATTCACTATTTACAAGCATTCTGTTTTTAACAAAAGAGTACTACAGCTAGTGACATAAATTGTGTCATCATTCTTGCTGTCAGTAAAATTCTTAATCGTGAGCTTCATTTGTAGACAATACACCAAGCTATAAGATCAAAAATGTATCACTGAACATTGTATTATTATATGTTGTCACTGACTGAGACCTGGATGTTTATATGATGCAGGTTAATGTTAATGTAGCAATCAGCCTTTGCAACAAAAGAAAACATAATATTCTTAAAACTGGATTTTATCACACCCCTTGTAAGTTTACTAAAATAAATAAACAAACTTCAGAATGCATATCTAAATGTGTCTTTATATAAATAATTGTGTATATATCATATTTGCCAGCGTACAAGATGCACCAGCATATAAGATAGCAATACAGCAATAGCAATTACATTTCTATACTGTTTATCAGTGCAAAGCACGCCCTAAGCAGTTTACAATGTAGTTAGCTAATTGCCCCCAACAAGCTGGGAACTCATTTTACAGACCTACAGAAGGATGGAAGGCTGAGTCAATCTGGAGCCCTGCAGGATCAAACTTACAACGTTATGGCTGCAGGACCAGCATTTAACCATTGCGCCACCAGGGCTCATAAGATGCACCCCATTTATATGCCAGCAAATACTATTTGCCAGTGTGTAAGACACAGCAGTGTATAAGATGCACCCCATTTTCAAACGGTATTTTTGGGAGGAAAAAAGTGAGTCTTATATGCCAGCAAATACAGTAATCATTTTCTAGCTTTATCCAGTTTTATACAATACTGTCTAGGAATAAACTTAAAAACCTCCTATCCTTGATTAGTTCCCTCTACCATAGTGCTCCTATGCATGTTTACTTGGGACCAAGCCCCACTGAACTGAATTAAACTTCTGGCTGAACATGCATTAGAATCTGCTTAGTTAAAAACAACGGAAAGAAATATTATATGCATTGGTCTATAAAAGCCAATCCTTTCCATTTAATATACAGAATATATCCATTTTCCAGACTGTCTTACAGAAAGTACCGTATGACCCGGTTGCCTTCCACAGGGTAGATGTTATTGTTGTTCTGCTGGGTAAACACCATACAGTAAACTATGGACTCTATTTAGAAGATGCCCTTGGGGGAAAAATTCTTATCCCCAAGCATCAGAACTATCAGCATGCCCTGAGATCAGCCTCAAACCTCTTTACCTCCTTCATATTCAGCAAATTACTTTGCAATTTACCTGGGTTGATGTCTGTTTCTTGGATAGCATCATCTGTGTCCTATGAAGAAAACACATAGATACAATAGATACAATACCACTCCCCAAATGTTTTATACTGGTATATCAGACCAGTGTGTGTATGTGCATGTACCTTCAAGAAACTTGTTGACTTATGGTGACCCCATGAATTTCATAGGGTTTTCTCAAGCAAGGAATACTCAGAGTTTTGCCAGTTCCTTCCTCAGAAATATAGCCTACAGTACCTGGTATTGACTGGCAGTGTCCTATCCAAGCGCTAGCCAGGGCTAACCCTGCTTAACTTCCACAATCAGATGGGATCTGGTGCCTTTAGGGTATTTAGGCCCTTATTAGACTATTATACCAGCAAAAGTCACCAGCAGGATTCTGACCCAGATATGCAACTTTCTCAGAACCATGTGAGTGTTCCTTTGACCCACTGGATTAAATGAGGTTCCAGTTTCTCATTTTGCAGATCACAGACTGGAGCATGCTCTAGGGCTTCACATTACTGTCTACTTTCTTACTTTCCTTGCTAATTTGCATAAGTATAGTCTGCCACAATGTCTGAACTTGGCAAACTAAGATTAGGTTTAATTGCCACCAAACCATGATTTTAAGCCATGGTTTAAAGTGGTATTGCAAGCCATGATTTGCAGGTAATCAGGGCTGGCATAATCACTGATTACAGCAAACATTGTTAAACAAAGCAGGAAAGAAAAGAAGAATTTTGCATCTAAGAGGAGAGTAGGAAAGGAGTAGTTGATATAAAGTTCCACTTTGTGGAACCAGGAACTTGATTTCTGAATTAAGCCACTGTTTTTCCTGCTATTAATCTCCAGCACATTCCAATCAACTACTGATGATCTATTGTCCAGAAGTTTTTGAGTATGTTATAGAGGTCCCTATAACATTTGCTATCAACTGTCAAAGAATTCTGGACTCATTAGTCATGGAGTTCCATAAACGTCTTTATGCAATTTAAATACTTCACACCTGAACTTCCACTTACTTGGCTAAAAAACAACAAGCACTTATGTTGATGTTGACAGAGTCCTCCAAATTAAAGCCAGAAATTAGACTCTTGGTGATTGCAAAATAATCTAGCCACTAACTTCTTTTGGTTTTGTGAAGTTTTAAAAGTTATGTTAACAAAATCCAGAAGAGATTGTGATGTAGTCATAATATTGAAAAGATATATAATAGCTTGTCTAGGGAATTAATTTCAGCAGAGCACACACTTCATCCAACAGTTATTAAATGACTGTGTATCAATAATTTAACTCCTTACATTAATTTTTAATAAAATCAATTTACTCGTTTGAAGCAAAATAGCTTGCTAGTAGGTTTGATAATTTTCAGTGTTCCTAAAACAATTTTAGCAATTACTAAGAATTTCTCTACAAGTTCTCCCTAAATAATTCATAGTTTTTCAAACATGCCACTAAAAATGCCACTTGGCTGGTCTCTTATCTCTATACCTTAGAAACTGATGTATCATTTCTAAAATATTTGCCCTTTTTTCAAAGCTGAAGACATAGCTGTTTGTGTTAAAAATACCTGCATTTATACAATTATTCTTCATTTCCCTTTGTATTCCAAGAGTATTAATATTCATTGGAAACAATTTATTCTTCAATTACTGTATATACTCATGTATAAATCTGGAAATTTTACTCAAGAAATTGACCCAGAAAACCTGGGTCAACTTATCTGTGCGTCAGTGTAAATATTGTACTTTAACTTTTATCAGACGCGGAGCCATCCCCTTCTCTGAGTAGAGTGGTGAAAAGTGATCGCTTAGTTCATATTGGGAGAACCTAAAAGAATCACTGACCCTCTCTACCTCAGCACCACTTTTGGCCTTTTTGAATGCCTGGGCAGGAAAATGGTGGTGGCAGTGGCAGCTCTTTGAAACTTTCCTTTAAAGGAGTGTTGAGAGAGTAGAGGGGCTTGGTGCTTCTTTTAGGTTCTCCGAGGACAGAATAAGATCTCGCCTTTCCCCACTCTACTCAGGGAAGCAAATGGCTCCTTTTTTGATAAGAGTTAATAATGTATCTTAACTTTTATATATTAAAAAAAGGACCATTCTCTTTCCTGAGTAGAGTGGCAAAAGGCCCTTTTGAATGCCTGGGTGGGAAAATGGCAGTGGCAGTGGCCATGGACAGATGGCCCCCTGAGGTGGCACTGGGCTTTCGCCTCTCCATGGAATGGCCCTTGATCCATAACTTTTGCCCCAAAACCTGCCCTCGACTTATACATGAGGTCCACTTATACATAGGTAGATATATTACTTTTTAATCTAGATTTTTGTATACAGAAGGCTGAATGCAAGCTTATCCCAAATGTAAATCTGCCAGCAGCAGATATTTTACTCACCCGATCTTCTTCAGAGTCCCCTGTAAAATGACAGATGACAATTAGAAAATTTGCCTTCCTAACATTCTAAGTACTTTTGTAAATGCATGATCACTCAGGTAATTTATTTGGAGTCTTACTCCTGAACTTGGAATTCATCCTTTTTTAATTCACCCTGGAACCCCTGTTGATCTGCACCAAATTCCCCCAACCTGGTGCTCTTTAGCTGTGTTGAACTGTTAACTCCCACAATCCCTACTATGCTAGTTGGGGATGGGGGAATCATAATGCATTGCATGTGGAGCAAACAAGGTAGAGGGGAAGGAGGCTCTATTTCCTTGGTCTCAGTATTTTAAGTGTTGCTGGGATCATGCATGTGAATTGTTTTAAGTACTTAAATATGCTATATAGATATCAAGTATTGCTATGAACATATCCAAGGTGTGAGCACTAGCTTCTAAGGCCATTAGATAAAGGCATATCTCACTTATATACATCTTGGCTTGCATTCTGGACATATTCATGGAAAGATGAACCTTCCTGAGATTTATTATTAGTCAATGTGGCTCCCTAATGGAAGTATTATCAGGGTGGATGCCAGACCCTTTTCCACAGTGTCTCCAGAACTCTGGATAGCAGCTCCACCAGGTGATCACTGACTTGCCTCTTTGTCTCATAAAGAGTAGGTGTATACATTTGTTTTGGTCTTTTCCATGTTTCATTCATGGCAATGAGACTGGGCTGCCCTGTTTGAATGTTGAGGCAGGGGCAGTGTGGACCCATTGCTCCTTTCAACATGTGGACCCCATTCACATGAATAATGTGTCTAGAATTCATGTCTTGAGGAATTAAAATGTTCAAGACATTTTATTACTTATTAGTTTTATTTTTAATACTTTGTTTGAATTGTAATTTTTAATGACATTACCATTACTTTAATTTTGCACTGGAAGTTTTTTGGAAACAGAAACAGAAATATTGTATGTCAGGGTGAGGACCTTGCTCTTTTTTGAAGCCCAAGCCCCCAAGGTTACCCTGCCTCACCAACATGAAAAAAGCACCTTCATCCTTGCAGCTGGCTTTTTTTTTTGGGGGGGGGTCTTTGAAGCCTTCCCTGCATGCATGCTCTGTTTACAAGTAGTTCTACATCATTCTTGGAGGCACAACTCTCCTCTTAAGCTACATGCACAGGGAAAGTATCTTGTTTTTAAAGGAAATGTGGTGTTCTGGAAGGAGCAGGGTTGGTAGAGTGAAAACCAAAGAGGGTTGTATAGAATTCATCTCCCCCCACCCGTGTGATCACGCGTGGCGGGGAGGTGCCTTTGCTGGCCTCCCATGAGAGGAGACCATGCAATCACCATGCGACAAGTGTCACACAGTGGGAAGGGGAGGGGGCGGGGTCTGAAGACCCCTTTTAGGGCCACACCGCCCCTTCCTCAGCCTCTTTGTTTGCTGGCGACCCACCTTTCCACCCTATGGTTTCAGTGCAAGATTGCTGGTCGCTTCAGGGCCAGGTAGGAATTTTTTTCCCCCTTGGGGGTTTTTTTTTGCCTACTGTACACTGCGCCAAGGGATTGGGCAATTGGTTTTACAGGGTGATGTCTCAACTAGTTATTAAATAGGCTCCACAGCTGGTGGGGGTGGTCTGATGGTTTTGGTGAGTACCTATGGCACCCTTTGGTGTAGGATAAATGCTGTCCTTGGGGCGGGCCCAGGACTTGCCCCTACCATGGCATCACGAGGCGGGGGGTTGTGGTTTGGGGGCTCGCCTTCCAGAAAAGGGCCGGCCAAAGTTTTAACCCAGCCTCATGGGTTGGCTTTGGGGCCCAGTACCTCACTCAAGGAGGGCTGTGGAAGAGGTCTGGAGGTGACCCTTGCCATAGCCTACCCATGCTGTTGACCCCCCCTTCTCAGGTCATAAGTTCAAGGTCAAGGTCAAGGTCATGTTTAAATTCAAGCCCAAATTCAAGGTCAAGTTCACTACTAGCTTTATGTTAATTAAGCATACATTAATAAATTGCCCTAGTTCAACCCAAGCACTGTGTGTGGTCTCTTCATTTCATGGGTTGGGCAGCAAAAGGAAATTTCAGCAGGTGTTGCTTGTTACCTGAATGCAGGACAAGCAACACCTGTTGAAATTCCCTCTTCTACTCAACCATTAAAGATACGGGTACCTTCTGCAGTTTTCAACCCTAGGAGGGAGGGATGTTCATCCATTAGTAGGTACTAGGGAGGGTAATCCCCAGATGTTGACTGCCCCTACTAGAAAGTAGTGAGAGTCCAGTGTCTTCACTATGCAAAGGAGTTTGATGAAACAGTTAAAGATAAGGCAGTCTTCATGTTCTTTTTAACCCCAAAATTTTGAGAGAATCCAACCTATTAGCATGTGATGTGCTTGGAATAAACCAAAGATTTGAAAAGTTTCCAGAATTCCACAGCCAGTATGGCTACAGTCCTTCTAACCAGGCAATTGTAGGAGCTACAAGTTTTCAGACTCCTGAAGTTGCCCAAACCAGTTGGATCTACACCAACAATATTTCACCTTTTCCTGCAGAGATGTCAGCCTTTGAGAGTGCATCTGTGATGCCACCACTTAAGACCTCCTGCAGCTGCTGTTGTCTTATTGTCCAGTCAGGAATTTTGTCAGTAATTTCCATCTGCTCCTCTGAGCTGTGTGGTAGCTCATCTGCTTCTGCCTTTCGCATGGACATCCGTATGTCAGAGCTGGAATAAGTGTAGCCATGGCCAGCAGGGCAAATCTCCTTGAAGGCTTCTGAAGGGAAGGCAGAGTGCAAAGATGGCAGAGAGGAAGAGAGGCCACAGCAAAAAGAAACAGCTGAGAGAAGATACAAACTTTTGGACTACAGGCCCTCAAAAGTACTTTTTTTGGACTCCAGCTACCCATGCCAGCGCGGGGATTTTGAAAGTTGTAGTCCAAAACGTAACACTTCTAAGCTCTGAACAAGATCTATAGCAGGAAGGACTCTTGCTTTTCTGTTACACAGAGAAGACGTAAGATATGTTGGGACATGCTTCTTCTCCTTTAATCTACTTAGGTATCCACCATAGTTCCTTAAACTGGGCAGAACATGTTTAGACTACATCTACCTGGTGCCAGAATTTAAGACTGGAAGTTATGAGAAAAAAGGAAATAAAGATGTTTGCAGGGATGGGTGTGTTATTAGAAAATGCAACCTACCATTAACTGATACTGGAAACTGTACCTACTCTTTGTTTCAAAATAACCACACAGAAACGCTCATTCTTTCTATAGCCATTTATCTCAGTCTCAAAAACAAACATCTGGGCAACAAAGCAAAGGAACCTCTTGTTTGTTAAGGCTGTTAAGCCAAACAAGGAGTCATAGTTCTGCAAGCCCAAGCAACCTTTTAATTCTTTTGACGGTGTAAACATCTCAGGGAGGACTGAAAGCACCATCCCCAAAGTTTCACCTTCCAACGTAAGGCTGACCCTGGAGTACAGTACAGAGAACTGACCTGCTTCGTGTAGCACCATGTGGGTGAGTGGCATAGGTGGAGGAAATTAATGTCACAATAGTGCAGGGAGACTTTGGAAGTGTGTCAGCCTTGACTTGGGAGGAAAGAGGCTATTGTCATTTGGCCATTACTTCACGTAGCAAAATGATTTGGGCTAGCTCTGTAACCACACAATGAATGCAGAGACCCTTTGAGAGTATGTTTCTACACCCTTAAAGTGAAATGCTAAATGGATTCATTATTGGGGTAGTTTTTGCTCTGGTCGACTGCTACTGTAGAAACAATGAACATCTTGTAGCAACTGGGCAAAAGTACGTGAAAGAGGAGAATCTCCCTCTGGGACAATACTGAATGTAGTTTCTGTCTTCATGCTGAGAAGTCATCCCTCTCTGTTCTTCTCACAGGGACCTAGGGTTCCCAAGCTTCTAGCTGCTCTTATTTAGGCCCTTTCTGCAGCACCCTTCCATCCTGCCATGGGGACAGGAGAAGGATGGGATCACGATGACACTTCTGCACAGTGTTTTCATGGTTCCATCCTTCTCCCATTCCCAGGCAGAGCGATCACGGGTTAAATCATTGATGGATTTTCCCTGTCAATGACCAGTGATTGTACCACCATCCCACACTTATCTGTCCTGCCGAAGCCCCAGAAGCGTGATGGCTGCACTTCCTGTCCCAGTGCAGCCTGAGAAAGTACCTGGCTGTGCTGTGGAAGGAAGAGACATGGCCATCATGCTCCCTTCCACAGGGAGCCACATGGTGTGGAGGGAAGCACTCCCGTCACGTTGCCCTCCTGGTGGAGCTGCTGCCAGGATCCCTACCAGACAACTTCACAAAAAGATAGGGTGCAGAAAAGGACTTAGTGTCACACATCCACTATGCCTCCGGATAAAATGTGTACACACATACCACTGGCCTGGTAATCTTCTGCATATGATCAGAACCATGACTAGAATTTGGCAGGTTTACTTTTTTGAACTACATCTCCCAGATTCAGAGAGCAAGAATGGCCACTGGTCAAGCCAGCAGGAGCTGGGGTGGGATAGGAAACAGGAGCTCTAAACCCCTAAAGTTAACTTTTCCAAACTCTGCTCTGGACACTCTGGTTTCTGAAGCTCAGCTTCTGGTAAAGAATGTGAAGTGTTTGTCTGATAAAGGATCAATTGAATTAAAGCAATTACAGAATTAAAATCATCAGACAAAATGGAAAAAAGAGCCCCAAAGACCAAACAGAATTCTTACCAGAGCCTGGCAATGGACACTTTTCACAGTTTACACCCCAGCCTTTGCCAACACGACTGCAGCAGCAAATCTGTTTAGTAATGCGCTGATTGAGTGGCAGGGCACATGCTCCTCCTACCGCCGAGCGATAGCATAGTCCCTGCTCTGTGGAAACTGCTTTATCCGCTGAAATAAAAGGAGTGAACTAATCTTTTGCACAGCAACATCAACTTTTGAAAATTGAGGAAAAGTTGGGAAAAAAAGAGAAAGATTTGGAGTGCAATCCTATGCATGTTTGTTGCTGTTGTGTGCCTTCAACTGGTTTTGAACTCATGGCAACTCTAAGGTGAACCTATCACAGGGTTTTCTGGGGCTGAGAGTTTATGATGCACCCAAGGTCACCCAATGGGTTTTCATGGCCAAGTGGAGAATCAAACCCTGATCTCCAGCGCTCCAGCTACTACAAGCCTGCATAAGATATGGCCTGGAGGGCCACATGCAGCCCATGAAAGTATTTCGTGTGCCCGCATCCCAGTGGCCTGCAGCGGGGAGGAGAAGAGTGAAGGGGAAGAGATCCCCTCCCCACTCCCCTCTCCCACCCGCCCCAGGCGCGATTGCTCCTGCAGCAGGGAGGAGGAGAGCAAGTGGGACAAGAGGAGTCTCATTCCTCTTCCCAGAGAAGTCTCCTTTGGCCCCCCCATGCTCAGAGGTCCATTCTGCCCCCTTTCCCTCCCTCTAAAGTGGGCTGGGCGATCCACTCTTCAGAGAGTGCACGATGGAGGGGTGGCAGGGAATTCTGGGAGCATATAAGTTGGTGGCGCCAAAAAGCAGCCGCCGCTGCCTCATGATTTGACCAGCCTTTCTAGGCTGGCTGGGCGAAGTGATGGGCAAGATCTCAGGTACCAAGCACTTCCCTCAAGGGGGCTCTCTGGCAAGTTAGGGGCTGAGAGGAGTGGTGCTCCTCCACCCTCCCAGAGGTTGCGAGTTGGCTGGCTTAAACGGCAGCAAGGCAGCTCTCCCACACCTTGCCCTACGTCCGCATCCCTCGGGGCTCCTCTGTCCTCGTGCCTCCTCCTGCAAAATTGCTCCCCAACTGTCTCCTTGCAGGAAGCCCAGCTTTATCACTCATCCACGAGTGCTGCAACCACGGGTCTCATGAGTCTTTGGTTTGTTCTTCCTTGGCTCTCTGGTAAGAGGGGCGAGGGATTGGTATTATTAAATACTTCCTTAAGATGATGTAGTGCAGGAGTGGGCAAAGTACAGATAGAGAGCTATATCCAGCCCTAAGAGTGGCTCCTGAAGCCCTCTAAAGCCCCTGGACTCATTTTTTTGTTAAAAAAAAGGAGGCAGTTTTTAAGTTTTTTTTTTTTTTTTGGCCTGGAAACTATCCCAAAGCTACCAAAAACACCTGAAAATTGCTTCCCCTAATTGGCTAATGCCTTCCAAACTTTGTTAATAAATAAATAAACCTGAAAATCAGCCAGAATGGCCGCTGAAGTAACATTAGCTCACTTCAGGCATGCCAAACCACTCCTATGCAGCTCCCTAAGTGAGTATGGTGGACAAAAATGCCCCCTATTCCCAACATAGTTCTTTACCTCTGGTCTAGGAATTCACATGTTGGACTGGGACTCCAGAAGACCAGAGTTCAAATTCCTGCTTAGTCATAGAAACCCACTGGGTGACCATGGGCAAGTCACACTCTCTCAACCTCAGAGGCAGACACTGGCAAATGCTTTCTGAAGAAATCTTACCAAGAAAACTCAGTTAGAGTCAGCTTGAAGACATATAACAGCACAACAACGAAATATTTCCATCTTTTGTGAGCAGGATTGCTCTGATTCTGCTATCCTTTCTGTAGAAAACCTTTCTGTAAGAAAACCTTAAAAATATATTCAAACTTACCAAAGTAATATTTTGTTTCTTAAGTAATAAGCGTAATAATTGAAATTTCCCTTTTTTATAATATGGTTTATTTTATTTGCAAAATAGTTTAATCATTAATTAATTAATCATTAATTAATAGTTATAGTATTTTATATATATATATATATATGTATGTATGTATAAAATTAATAATTACAGTATAATTAATGATTAAGCTATTTTGCAGATAAAAAAATATTATTATACCATTACTAAAACTTTACTTGGAAGGTGAGCCTCTAAAAACCTAGCTCCAGCCCAAAGAAATTTAGCCTATTTAATTTTGGTCCTTACCTACTGCCAAGTTGCACAAGTCTGAACTACTACAACCATGCTGGCTCTCAAAGGTACTAGAGCCTTCTCTCAAATAGCTAAATATAGTATCTTAAATGTACAAATGAGTTCATTTACAGGTTCACAGAATTACAGAAATAATGCTGGTGAGTTATTATTTCTTTTTTGCTTAAATTTACCACAAATTGTTTTGAGGCAATTTACCTTAATTGACTATAGCATGGAACAGGCAACTGCTGCCCATTAATTAGCATTCTTCTAATTTAATCATGTTTTAACTGGCAACTATTTTTAGATATTCATATCTGATATATCAGACAGTTTAGTATTGGTTATTTGTGTTTTTTTAAATTGGTTTATGCTCGTTTTATCGTCATCAGCCACCTTGGGAATTTTTAAGAGAAAATGTGGTCTAAAAGAAACAAACAAATATACAAAGAGACGTCGAAGGCCATACTGATCAGAACAAAGGGACAGCAACCAAAACACATTGTTCCAATTTAGTAATCAGAACTTACTTTCAGAAGGGAAGAGCAATCTTTCAAACTGGGATATATTTTGCTCAAAGTGGGAAGGCTGGCAAGTCTCTCCCAGTTTATGCTGAAGATGTCACTTCTGATGTGGGCATAAATTAAAAGGAAAATGTTTCTTTTTGTTCAACAGTCAACTCCAAAGTGACTCTAATGAATGAAAGAAGTGTCCTTGTTTGATCATCTGGCTCATGCCCACTTCTTCCAACTCCTCATGGCCAAACCGTGGCACAATAATTATAGAAAATTTGCTAGCTACAAAAGAAAAAAATTGTTATTATTTATCATTAATACTTACAAATACAGTGACTGCGGGATGGATCCAGCATAGTGCCTGGCTTACAAGTACAGAGGAAGCTGCCACGGGTATTCACGCATTCTGCGTCTCTACATACGCCAAGGATTAGACATTCGTTGATGTCTGCAAGATGAACAAAAAGTATAACATCACCCTGTATATCCTGGTACTGCCCCAAAGAGGGGTTGTAGTGGCAAAGGGAAATAGCCCAGGGCAGAGATCGACCACTCTATTGATATGATGGAATCACCAAGCAAAAAAGAAAGTCCAGGAGGGTGCTAATGGATTGAAGTAGAAACTGTAGGTAAACACGGGTAGAAAAAAGTCAGAGAGATAATAAGGCATGGTGGTTTTGTGATTTTAACAAGGCATACCTAATCAGCCCGTGCACAGCTACCTCTCAGAGAAAGAAGAAGAATGGGTTGTTCCCAGGCTTAAATAATTTTGGAAGTTATTTAAATAATTCCAAAAGTCTGTATATCTTGCCCTTGAATAACTTTGAAAATCCGTAACTCCTGCCCTGTCCTTTTACCTCCTCTCCCTGTCCCCCTCCCCTCCATGCCCCTTGTTTAATTTTTATAGGCTAAGCCTTCATTACAGAAGCCACATTCTTTACACAATACATACACTCCAACATTTCACAGACGAAAACTGGGATAGGTGTGACCAAGCAACACACGAGTGTGGTCAAGATGGCGAACATTACTAATGACACGTTAATCAAGATTAATATTATTAACTAGTGCATTTATCCAGAGTTGCCCGGGGTTTTTATTTTCCTCTTAAGAACTCACCAAACTGTCTTCTCCATTTCCTGTAACTTTGCTCCATATTTCCCAATGCAATCTATATTTAGAGTTATTTACATACAAAGTTTGGGTTCCTGAGGGAGTACAGTGTCCTCCTCCTTGCTGCTAGTCATGTCCATAGCAACAGGCCTATTTCTGTAACTGTACATGTCCCCATACTCCCCAGTCCAATCTGTATTCATAGTTGTTAACATACAGAGGTTGGGTTCCTGCGGGAATACACTGTCCTCCTCCTTGCTGCTAGGCATTCTCTCCATAGCAGCCGGCCTATTTCAGTACCTGAAACTTTTCCCCATAGTCTCCAATCCAATCTGTGTTGCCTGGTGAAGTTGATATACTGGCTTTTTTTTTTCTTTCTGTTGATTTTGTGCAATGACTTTATGTTTTTCTGGAAGCATTTTTTGTTTTGAATTTCAACTTTAAGATTCCTCACATATGGAACCGACACAATCTACTATGTGAGGCAAGAAGACATTGTAACTATGGCCATTTCTGCACTACACTGTTATAGTGCTATTATTCCACTTTCAACATCCTGTGAAATTCTGGGGTTTGTAGTTTACTGAGGCCAAAAAGCTCTCTGGCTGAGAATTCTTAAATGCCCTTCCTTAAACTACAAATCCCAGGATTCCACAGGATGTTGAAAGTGGAATAATAGCACTATGACAGTGTAGTGTGGAAATGGGCTACGTTGTGTATGACACTTTAATTTTTCTCACATATGCCTTCCAAATGTTTTCTGGCATCCTTATTGATAGTAGGCCTCATCTCCATAGCAACCCTTCCTGAGGCCCAAGAGCTCTTTGGCTGAGAATTCTAAAGGCCTCTTCCTAAACTGCCAGTCCCAGGATTCCATGGAATCTTCACAGCCAGCCAATCATATGAGGTCTTCTCGCCTCACACAGCCAATCGTATGCTGGCGCAGTCAAACAGACCAATGTGCAGACAAACATTGACTTTTATATAGTAGATAATAAGGTAGGAACGGCTGCAGCAGTTCGCTTTTGCCTGAGTCTACAGGAAAGGAAAGATTCCACCTGCTCCTCTCCTCCCCTCCCACTGAGTTAATTGAATGCAGACTACTTTTGCACATTGAACTCAGTATGCAGCAAACTGAACTAAGCCAAACACAAAGGGGGAAAGTGGGAGAGGAACAAAGAAACTGGATCATTTTTAAAGCATTTGAAAAAGTGGAATAACAGAGTATTAATCAGGACTGTTTCTGCCAAACCAAGACGATTGGAGGGTATGACAAGGGTAGGCAATCCAGTGCCTGATAGATATTCAGACTCCACTTCTTATGAACCCTAGCCAGCACAGTAAATGTTTGCGAGTTGTAGTCCAGAATATCTGAAAGGCACTGGATTGCCTACCTCTGTAACAGGCATGATGAAGACCTAAATCAGCTATATTTTTTACACTTATATTGCAGTTTTAACCCAAGCAGCTCAAGGCAGCATAGATATGTTTCCCCCTTTCCATTTTACCCATACAACAATCTTTGAGGTAAGTTAGAATGAGCAATAGCAGGTAGCCCAGTTCATGGCCGAGTGCTCCCTTTATGGATGAATGAACATTTGAACCTGGATCCTAATCTAAAATTCTGGCCACTACAAGGGGGACAACACTTCTTAGACAGTCACTGAAAGTGTACGCTTTCCTTCCTTGCAGCACCTTTGAGATTTCAGCATCTAACTCTTTCTGCCTTTGCTATCCCATAGAAATTGAACTGCTTCAACAAAGGATTAAGAAAGAATATAGGAAAGAATCTGGTTTTTCTAACAGAGTACCAGGTGGATGCAATCATTTGCCAAAAGACTTTAGATGCTCTCCAAAACTAAAGGAATTTTAAGTGTTCCAAATTAGAGTCTTGGCCAGTTTGACTCCTATCCACAAATCCTAGCCAACATGTTCCATAGGGTTTTTGTGTAACTGCGTCTGCTTAGAGTTAAATTTACATCCATTTGCTACTCCCAACAAGACTAGACCCTTTGAATCAATGGGATTTAACTAAGTGTTGACTTACCATTAAACAGTTGATTTGCTGGGTCTGCTGTAGGCGGAGCTAGCAATGGAATTTAGGCCAGTGTTAGTAAAACTAATTACAGGCAGATCATGCCACTGGTCTTTCTAGTCTGGTCCCTTTCATTCCACACTGTAGTAAGTATTCAAAGGAAAAAGAGACTTCAAACATCTAATAATCCAATGGAAAAAAAAAAGAAAGAGGGAGAGAGTCTCAAGAGGTATAAAATCAGTCTGAAAATATTTGTGTACCCTTCCTCAAGAGAAAACAATTTCAACCTGCAAAGCTCTCAAAAAATTATTTTTGCCTGGCAACTGATGTCAAGTACATATGTATTCCCCATCTGGTGCTTGGCATCATGTATAGTATCATGCCTCTAATTCTCTCTACCATGATCTTATTGCACCCTACACTATAAGGCACTGAGATCCAATGTGCTGTAGTGCTTGGAGTGTTGGTCCAGGGCTTTGGAAGTTCAGATTCTAGATTCTATTAAGATATGAAAGTCACTGGATCAGGCAGTCCCTCCCTCTCAACCTGGACTACCTCACAGATTATTGCGAGGATAAGGCTGGGAGGAGGTGAGCCATGTATTAGGCCTTAAGCACCAATATGACTGTAACAAAAAGAACTAAAGTAGCATTGCATGTGTTGCCCAACAGAACATATATGCCCTTATTTGTAGACTTCCCTCCAAAGTCCTCCACTGCCTGGGGCCCTGTAGTCATCAGGTTCAACCCTGTGGATTTCCAACTTAGAACTACTTGACAAATATTCTTAAACCATGTGCCAGGGCTGGGGGACATTTGGGCCTCCAGTTACCATGAGCCCTTGCCATCTGCCCAATGGCGAGGGATGCTTATCAACACTGAGAAGGCCCCGGGTCCTCCACCCTTGCCATATGGCAGACCAGGGTCATGTGTCCTGCTGGATCATTAAGGATATTTTCGTATAGGATTAAAGATGTTTTTGTGCTCTCAGATGTTCGTGTCAATGTCTGATCACACAGAAAATAAAATGACAGGAGGAGAGGCATTTGTAGTATTACTGATCATTGTTGCCTATGTAGGTTATACAGAATATGCAAGTTGTCCATTCGAAAGAAGACAAACTTAAACAGGACACTTAAAATAGCTTTAGCTTCAGTTATTTGATGATGAGGGAGAAATCTAGCAACACGTTGCAGATTTCTTGATTTAGCAGAAGGTTTAGTGAATTTTTGTGAATTTCTGACGAAGCAGATTGAAATCCTGGAAACTTCACACCTTCAAGTTAATCTGAAATGTTCCACTAGATTCCACCCCTCTCTTTTTCATATTTGCCAGAATGTTTGTCTACTCCTTTACATGAATAGCAATCAGATAATCAGGCATTAACATAAAAGGAGGAGACACTCAAAGGAGATTTGTACCTAGATCCAATTGCTAAATAATAAATCCCACTGATTTCATGCAACTGCTCTCATTGAGATTAATAACTAGGTTTAGGCCTTAAGTCTCATGTGAGAAGATGCTCTTTAAACCACTGCTACTGGTGGTCTCTGGACCAGTGCTGGTCTCTGAACCACTGGCAGCCAGTCCCTGGAGAATTTTGTGGAAAGAAAGAAACAAGCCCAGTGAGCACAAATATAATGCTGATCCCTGGCCTATTGGGAAAAAAAATTGGTTGTCCTCCACATCAGGTAACTTGAGAAGCACCGGGATCAATTGCCTAGAAAGGTGGTGGCATTTCCTTCTCTGGACATCTTCAAAATGGGGCTGGCAGTCAACTCTATGACTCTTTGGCATTTGGAAAAATGTTCTAGATTGCAAATGGCCATGAGTGATCATTCCTTTACATGAGCAGGTGGGGGCACTGTCTCCACATGATCTATAAGTAGAAGTACAACTAGAGAAACATCTTCCTGCAATTACAGGAGCAATTTGCATGACAATTACTTGGAAGTATAGATTGTGGAGGAGGGCCAGATTGCAAAGAGCTGTCAAAGGAGAAAGACGATGCTAAATTGCTCTGCACTAACTCACCACATGACCTATGGTGAGTTCCTTCCATTTGCTATTCCATCTGTACAATGGAAACAATGATCCCAGTGGCCTCTGACCCCCAGAGACTGGGAAGGGTGAGGTCGTATTTGTTCATGATTGTGAAGCTAGCAATAGGGACAGATGCCAGTGAAGAAATATGATCAATGGCACAGCAGGAGGGAAAGGGCAACCATTTCTTCTGACTCCATCATTCAATGGAGTCACCAATACAAAGGGTGTAAAAAATTACCCAACATCCAGCTGTGTCATACAGAATGCTTCCAACACACCAAACAAAAGGGAAGAAGAGCCCCCTTATATTTGTGGTAGCTTTCCACGAAACCTGGTTTTCCAAAAATTTGGGAAGAGCTGTTTCCATGATATAGCCAGAGAGAAAAAGGCCCACAAGACATGCAAGAAGGTAATCTCAGTTGGACAACAAGACGAAAAACACAAGATGGATAGGATTCCAATGTTGTGTGTGCTCAAGTTGTTTCTGACCTACGGCGACCTTAAGGTGAATCTATCCCAGCATTTTCTTTACAAGATTTATTCAGAGAGGATTTCCATTTGCCTTCCCCCAAAGCTGAGAAAATGTGCTTGACCAAAGTCATCCAATGGATTTCTATGGCAGAGCGGAGATCAATATTAGCAAAACTTGGCTGAATAGATAGGTTGGTTTTCTATGGTATTTAAATCCTTGCTGCTTAATACATTTTAAACACTTTTTCATTGTGACTCTTTGACAGTGAATGTCTTGCCAACCAAAGTGGGTTAAATTGCATTTGCAGTACTATATAGTATTGTTCTGTGGATTATAAAACAGCAATCACTGCATATTTCGTATTGTATATTCCATCCTATTAACTAAGATTACTCCAGTGAAAAGTCCACTTATTTTTTGCTTAACCGTTTGCAATAATGATCACAAATAAGATTCTTGCAATGAGAGCTGGAGCCCTCAGCAATGAACAGTTTGAATTTAATACTAGAAAGAGGAGGCCTGATATTTGCTTCTCAGTACAGAAGGATGGGATCATAGCTCAGTTGCACGGCACATGCTTTGCATGCCAACAGCTCCATGTTCAATCTTTGGCACTCCAGTCTGGGCTAGGAAAGACCTCTATCGAAAACCTGGACTGCCACTGCTAGTTAGTGTGTAGCCAATACTAAAGCTGGATAGACAACTTCCTATGCTTGTGTTAGCAAAAGCACAGAGGAAAAATACTTGGTTAACCATTCATTTATTGGCTCTTGTTCAGCTTGGCAACAGAAGTAGAGCTAAAGACCTTGAAAAATCAGTTTAACCATCCCATACAGTCTTACTTTCCCCCACCCTGCTTGGGAGGATCTGAGACATCCTGTGTGGTCTCATTCCAGCGTTCTCTCTGCCAAATGCCTCTGAATACCTAGGGAAGGCCTTCAGATTCAGGTTCTGGACAAGCCATAGTCTGTGAAGTAAACGTTCCAGTACTGCCAGAAAGAGATCTGAATACAAACATAGTAGAGTTCCTAAGAGCAGTAGACTACCTGGAGGGCAGGACTAATTAAAGGTAGTGTTAAAGTTTAGATTTTAAAAAAAATCCTGCAGTCTCTATTCATATATACATATAAATGGCACATATATTTTGATAGGGGAGCGGCATTTTGTTTTCTTCCAGTTAAAATTCATAAATATGGGTTGCCTTTAATCTGGGACCAATGTATTCTTAAACTGTTATTCATTTATTATATTTGCAAGCTCATGTTGCTCTCCTTCAAATAGTTCAATTCAGTTTTATATGGTTGCTAATCCATGGAACAGTATATTCTGCAAGTAGTTAGGCTGCGGGTCAGTCCAGTTTTGCTTCAGCATCAGAATATTATTGGATACCTAGGAGACCATTTGGGCCATGCAACAATCCACCAGACCCGATTCTTGATCTGAAGTAACTCTAGTGGACTCCTTCCTCTCCAGGTAAATCCTTAGGGTCTTACCTGGTATCATGTGACAGCAGTGTTCTACTGAGAGCCAGGCATCTGGGAGATGCCATTTAAATATCCCACAACACAATGTTGCTTAACGGGATTTTGGGAAATTTAAATGGCAGCTCATGGGTAACACTGCTGATGCAATGTGGTAACTAGGGTAGTAATTTCATTTTCTGTATAGAAAAGGCCATTATTACACCTCACTCATGTGATAAAGAGAAACAATCTGATTCTGAAAGAAAATTTAAACAATCATAAAGCAAGACAGCTTGTAAGAGACACACTCAAAAGCAAAAGTCCTAGATTGTTTGTGGACATAACGCTGTGTAGAGTATCATAATTAATCTGGTACTGCATTAGCTAAACTCTCTATTAGAATGGTAGAGAATCCACTCTGCATATGAGTCTGAACTTAAGGAGCTATCCAAGATGCAGATCCTATTTTGGGGATAAGTTACAGCTCCTTTAAATTTCAGGCTAAAATCTGGAGCTGATTCTATGTTGCACTGATATTGAAGCCATCGGCTACCATTCCCCTCTGTTGGTCTTGACATCAAATGAGACAGACTATATCTCAGAACTATGGCAGCAAAGGACTAAAAAGGCTAAGAAATCATCCGATCATCGTTTTGTGTTAACGAAGCAATCACCTCAAAAATTATACCCGGCAAAACTAAAACAAAACAGCAAAAAGCAACTCAACAGACTTGCTTCTGGCTTTATTGCTCTTGGATTCTGACTGGGGTAGGATTTCCACATTATATCCTATGTAAACTGAGGGAATTTTAGCTCCTTGGCTGCTCCTGCTACTTCCTGTTCAAAAGCAATCCTAGTCTAAGAGT
Organism: Cyclura pinguis; assembly: GCA_030412105.1. Lineage (NCBI taxonomy): Eukaryota > Metazoa > Chordata > Lepidosauria > Squamata > Iguanidae > Cyclura > Cyclura pinguis. The sequence goes on from CM059599.1 coordinate 347,257,374, forward strand.
AGCTGCAGGCCTGCCAGTCTTTCTCCATAATGCTTCCCATGCTTCTGGTTGTGTGCCCTACCAGGAATGTCAGGAGCTACCACCTGAATATGTTTTTTAGTTATAGCTGGGCCAATGACAACAACTGTATCTGGGGAAAGCTATATGTTTTTGGCTTCCAAATTCACACCCAAGCCAAAGGCCTTTCCCAGATTTCAATGAAGGTCACAAAAGCAAATATGTTTCCTCAAATTTATTCCCAGGCTAACTGGGGAGGAAATGGGGGTGGGTGGGGAGAGTGGCACTCGCAAGGGAGAATCAGTAGGCACAGGAAGGTTTCAAGCCTACCTATAATTCCACTCTACAAATGTTCCCACTATCCCACAATCTCATGCTACTTCAACAAAAAGATTTTGGAAACATTTGTTTATTTAAAACATTTTAACCTTACTCTTCGGCTGAAATGTCTCTCTGACTGGCTGGCACTGATATGTAATAAGCCCCTGCCCTCAGGCTCACAATCTAAGGAACAAAACACAAATGGAATCGGGATTGGGATGGACAAGGAGAATATATCTAATTATAACATAACTAGAGCCATTTCCGCACTAAAGTGGAATAATAGCACTATAACAGTCTAATGTGGAAACAGCCTAAAAACATCTAAAATTGCTGCTAACAGGTTCTTTTTCCCTGTTGTTTTTCAGGAACTATTCACTCAGTGGGGCCTCTTTCACACTATACAGCTATAGTGCTATTATTCCACTTTAACTACCATGATTACATCCTGTGGAATCCTGTCATTTTCAGTTTAGAGAAGAGTACTTAGAATGCACATTCAGAGAGCTCTAACCAAATTACAGACTCTCGGATTCCACAGGATGCAGCCATGGCAGTTAAAGCCAAATCATACCAATATAATTGTGCAGCTTAAAAGGGCCTTAGAGGCCTGTAGAATTCTTTTACCTGCTCTTGGCTAAATTTGGAGGCCTACAGAGAACTATCCACAAGAATAAGAGTTATGCCATTGCTAATCATCCCCTGGCCAGTACTGTGAATAAATTCTACAGCAGAGCTTATCAGACCAAATGCATGCAGCCATGGCTGTTAGGGAAAGGCAAAGGAGGTGTCTGGAATTGTAATGACAGGCAATCAGGGTGTACAAATGGGCTGTCTGAGCCAGAAAGGTTGAGACCTCAGTATTGTGGTAAGTTGCTAATCAGTTCAATACGACAAAAATTCCGCATTTGAAGGAAAGGTGTCAAGAGATCATCCACCAGTGGACTTCCAGGCCATGATTTTACATAACATGCTCCAAGCAGAATCTCACAGTTTGTTCCGGGGGGGAAAAAATCACAGAAAAAGAAGGCTACATTTGAGCAGATGGAATTGTGAAGGCAAGATAGGTACCTTATGGCAATGCATCTTTTCTGTGATTTTGTAGGAGAACTACGTGCCTCCAAGCACTCTGTACATGCCATTCCTCTGGGACTGCTGGATGTGATCATATTGTTGGTTTTCTGAGGTATTTGCCTTCTATGCTTAGTGCATGCCAAAAAAAAAACATGTGAAAATGTGTGGATGAACCCCAAATGGGTCCAGACCTATAAATGCTGGACCACATCTCATTTCAGAGCAGATTCAAATACTTGAAACTGTATCACTGTATGGAATCAATACAAAATGTTACAGACCTCCCAATGTACTTAAATCATCAGAGCTTCAAACAACAGCAATGTCTTTTGTTAAGACTGATGGAAACCACAGACAGAACATCCTGGTTTGGGACACTCTCTGACAGCACTCTCTATCGAAGTCTTTCCCCAGCAGCTCACTCAGTTTTGATTTTTAGAAAGCTGGTTAAGCCTTACTTACTGTACTGTAAGTTAAGCCTTACTTACTGACTCATGTTAATCACACTAACATATAAGATGTTAAAATAAATTTTTACTTCTTATTGTTGTAGATATCCAGTACTGTGCAAAGTATAAAGTTCAGCAGTATCTCCTCAAGGTGGTGGCTGAAATAGTTTTTTTTTTTCCCCATGCTTGGAGAATGTCACGTGAAGTTTTGGCCTGGAAGTCCACTGATGGATGATCTGTTGACACCTCTCCTTTAAGATGGAATTTCTGTCATACTTAACTGGTGGCAACCCATTCATTTCAACAGGTCCACATTAATAATGACACACATTGCATTTAACTCTTGATATACTAGCTTGCATTACCTTATCTTATTTTGTAATAATTTCATTTGTTACACCGTATCCAACTTTTTCTCCAGTGACCTCTAGGCTCCACACATGACTCACCTCCCCCCCACAACTCTGTGGGGAAGATCAGCCGAAAGAGAATATCTAGCCCAAGGTTGCTGGGGGAGTTTCAAGGCACACTGTAGACTAGAACCTGGAACACCCAAGTCTCATTCCAATACCATAACCACTAAGATAACTTCTTGTATACTTGCTCTTTAAATTAGTATAGTCACTGCATAATTGTTGTCTGTCCTATTTATTGGTAACTAATTTTATAATACTAATGGTTTGTTGTTGTTCTAAACTGTGGTTTCAGCTGCCCTGAGGCTTTTAAAAGCAGGATATACATTGAACAATAGAGTAATAAGAGAGATTTCTTCACACCTGTTACCTTTCAAACTTTCCTCTCAACACATCTTACACACACATGAGTTTTCTGCAGTTAAGGTTGCTCTAGGGTACAGAAAATATAATCCTTGATCAAAACACCTACCCCAAAAAACCTAGATCACACCCTGCAATTAAATTATTAATCACAACTTCACCAAAGGCAAAGAGCTATATCATTATACACTTCTCAATCTGCTGCTTGGAAGAATTCGTATTTGTTATGGGTCAGGATTTACCCTATCATTGGACTAAAGTAAACTTTCATTCCTTGGCAACAGACATTGGCAATAACTGAAATGTATAAAGATTCATAGGCGTGAAATATAAATTAAAAGACACATTAATGGAATTAGGTATTTTGCTAGGAGCAGATACAAGTTTGGGTTTGTTTAGTTTTACAAATAAAATACACATTAAGTAAGCAACAATATTTGATTTAATATAAACAGATCCAATGTCCATAGCTGATGAAAGGGGACAAGAAAGAGTTTCATACTTACCTTGGCAGTGGCTCCGATTCAGTCTCTTATATCCCTGTGGGCATTCAACTTGTCCATTTTCAATCACTAGGCGATCTATGCAGGCATGAAAAACAAGCAAAGACTGTATCAAGTATGCAAAATTCAGCTTCCTCTTTTCTCTTCTTCATTCTCTGGGAAGGCTTCTTTCATTTTTGTCGTCACTGACTTGTTGTTGATGCGATGTATCTTCAAATCTGCTCTGAATTATGGCAACCCTCTGATAGGGTTCTCTTGGCAAGATGTATTCACAGGGGGTTTCCCATTGCCTTCCTCTAAGGCTGAAAGATTTGTCCAAGATCACTCACAGTGGGCTTCCATGGCTGCGTGGGGATTCAAACCCACATCTCCCAGACTCCTAGTCCAAATCACTGTATCATACTAACTCTTCACTAATACCTACATTTTTAATGACCCTCATCTTCAGTTCTTCTCAGAGTGCCACTACACTTTCTATGAGCACCACAAATCCGCTTAATACTTGTATGTGACCTCTCCCTTTTATGTTATGTATTCCCTATGAAAAGTTTTAGAAGTTCATCATTGTTAGTTTAATTATGCAATTGAGGATTCTTCCCCTGCTGTTGCCACCCAAGTACAGTAACACCATAGCATGGTTTTGTAATTTAGAGCCCCACAGATGTTCTTGGACTGCAACTCCCATCAGCCTTGTGCAGCATGCCCAACAGTGAGGGATCATGTTGTCCAATAAGATCCGGAGGGCCACAAGTTGCCACCCTTGAGGCTACAGTTTTCTGGCACATGCCCGTGCCCTGTCTGGAGACAGATCATCTCTTTGCAGTTTACCTCACCCTTGTAATGATCTTTTGAAGTGGCTCTTAGCAAAAATAAACTGTTTCTAGAACTTTGGGGTTTAGTCACAGATTCCAGAGGCCAAACCATTTAAATCCATCAGACAAATATAGCAGCACTACTTTCATATGGGGTAGAAATAATAGGATCCAAATGTGTGGATTAGTCAATAGTAATCCAAAATACCCTTTTAAGGCAGCTATTACTCATGCCCACATCAACGCTGAATTATTTCCGAAGAACAAAGACAGGCATTACTCTCACCTGAAATTGGTTTTATGGCTGAGATTAAAACGATAGAATTGTTTGTTTCACCATGAATGATTAGTCTTAAATTTGCCCTTGATGAACAACATAATTTTAGAAAACATCACTTTTGCCCCTTGGATGACCAGAGGAAGCTTGCTCCATGGGTCCTAATATGGATTTCATTGAGCATGTTTCTATTTCTGAATTTAATAATTCAGCAAAACAGGGAGGATTGACATCACTGGTCAAGAGGATATGAGGCAGCTGGCTCCCTTAAATATGTGCTTTGCTCAGAGAGCTATAAAACAAATTTTGAATATGAACTGAATCCTTAATTAAAGCATGGATGGCTAATATTTCAACATTAGTACGTCTCTGCTTTAACAGTTGTATAGATGATGGGGAACGTTGGTGGGTGCAGCTTGCCAGGTCTTTGTATTGCAAGGAATGGAAAAGCTGCACACCTGCCAGAAGTCTCTCCTCTGTATAACATTTAAAGGTATAGGCTCTCTAAGGTCAAAAGGCTGGTCATCTCTGGAAGATAGTTTTCAGTAACACGCACACATTTTTGGAGCACAACACAAGTGTGATCTGCAATAAAGTATTAGCGTTTGGAATTCTGTTCTGTTTTCCAGCTCTCCCCTAGGATGCTCCTTCTAATTGCCCTCCCCACCTCCTACCACTGAACAAGCCACCTTTGCCCAAAGTCATTTGCCCATGCTTGGGGTTCTCAGAAACAAGTCATGCCAAACTAATCTTATCTCTCTCTCTCTCATTTTTTTAGGAGGGGGGGGAGGTATAAGCTTGGTAGATAAGGGGAGTGCTGCGAATGTGGTGTATCTTGATTTCAGTATGGCTGTTCACAAGATCTCTCATAATATTCCTGCAGGCAAGCTGGTGAGATGTGAGCTACAGTGCTACTGTTACATGGATTAAAAGCTGGTTGACCAACTGAACTGAGAGACTGCTCAACATGGTTGTTCTTCATCCTGGAGAGAAGTGACTAGTGGGCTGCCTGAAGGGTCTGTCCTCAGCCTGGTATTATTCTATATCTTTACACATTTCTTAGATGATGGAATAACAGGTACACGTATCAAATTTGCAGACGGCATCAAATTAGAGGAATATCAAGTACCCCAGAGGACAGGATCATAATTCAAAATAACCCTGACAAATAGGAGAGTGAGACCAATATTAACAAAATGGATTTCAGCAGGATAAACATAAGGCATTATATCTAGGCAAAAAAAATGATATGCACAAATACAGAATGGATGACATCTGGCATGAAAGCAGTACATATGAATAGTATCTAGGGATCTTAGAGGACCACAAGCTAAACATGTGTCAACAGTGTGATGTGGCAGCCATAAAAGCCAATGCAATTATGTGTTGCATCTATAGGGGTATTCGGACTGAGAGAAGTAGTGGTGCCACTCTATCCTGTTCTGGTCAGACTACACCTAGAATACAATGTCCATTTCTGGGCACCACAGTTCAAGAAAATATTGACAAGCTGGAAAATGCTTACAGAAGGGCAACAAAGATGATCAAAGTTCTGGAAATCAAGCCTTATGAGGAACAATTCAGGAAGCTGGATACACTTAGCTTGGAGAAGAGAAGACTGAGAGGTGACCTGACAGCTATCGTTAAATATCTAAGGGGATGCCATATTGAAGATGGAGTAAGCTTATTTTCTGCTGCTCCTAAGACTAAAATGTGAACCAATGGATTCAAATGACAGAAATTCCACCTAAAGATTAGGAAAAACTAATGTTCAGCAGTGGAATAGATTACCTCAGAGGACAGTGGACTCTACACTTTTTGAGGTATTTAAACAGAGGTTGGACGAGCATCTTTCAGGAGTGCTTTATTTATGTATTCCTACATGGTAGGAAGTTGGGCTACATGGTCTTTGCAGACCCCTTCAGCTCTAAGATTCTATGTTACCGTGGCTACTGTATATGTTTGGTTCTCACTGAGCTGATTTGGAGGGTTTACTTTTTTAATTTTATGTACTTCTGCAAATCTTGGGATTCCTCTTAGCCAGATGTAACCTCCTGCTTTTTGCATCTGATGAAATGGATTGGAGTTCATGAAAGCTTAAGGTGGGGGGAAAAAGATAGTCTCCAGGTGCTGCTACACCCCTCTTCCCCAACTCCTTTTTGTTCTCTCTCTTTTATGTAGATGACTTCATTTTAGAAAACATCCAAGCTCACCTCTGAACTTCAAAAATAGAGGAAATTGTTTTCTTCACCTCCCCAACATACTGAAAACTGGGTAATCAATACTCTTCCCTTTAATCTTCTGCTCTAACATTTGCATCATAAACCAGTGGCATACTGGATACTACTTTAAGTTCCCAGCTTTGCAACAAAAACAAAACACTGGCAGGATAGTCTCTTTGTGTTCTCAGATACATATTATTTTCTCTTGGAAATATTCAATTCCAATCTTGTTTTCTACTCAGTAGAAAGGTAGCAAAAATTTGCTACACACTATGAATTAGAATGACGGGGAAATTGGCAGGCTCTAAGAGAAATCAACTACCATTAAATGTCTGCCTCAAAATGGAAATGTGCACTCCAAAGTTAAATTCATGATTCTATCAATACTGTGATTTGAATATGAACAGTTGCAGTTCTAATAGTTCATAAGTATTTGTTTGCAACCAATTTTTTCACTGACAAAATATCCCCAGCCTTATGGCCAAGGAAGGAAGGAAAGAAGGAAGGAACGAAGCCTCACAAATTATCACTGTGAAGGAAAGAGTATCGCTAGTACCACTAGTGATACTAGAAGATGTCTTTCCAACATTTCTGCATCCTATGTCTATTTAGCAATGGTACGTTTCCCATTCTAAGCTTCACAAAGGATGTGTGAGTTTTCTCTTGCAGAAATTATGCAAACCCCATGAGTCCACTACCTCTCACTGGGCACTCTCTGCTTTCTCCCAACACATACACAGGCAGTGCCAATGGGACCCCTACCATGCAGAGAAGTAGCCAGCTGAAGCCACACTCCAGTAACTACTGCACATGTATATGCATCACACTGTCACTACTGCTGCATCACAGAATTTGTTTGAGTGGGCTGTGAGCAGAGATCCTGCAGAGCAGTGAGCAAGTGAGGATGTGGTAATGGAGGACAGTGCTGGGTTTGCCTCAAGGTCTGTCTTTGCACCTCTGAAGCTACCCTTGTTGCCCTCACATACAATAAAAGACAACGCTGACACATCAGTGCCGAAGGAAGATTCAGCTGGCAGTCCATCAGTTTTTGTATGTGCGTGTGAGGGACTGACTTTGCTTTTCACCACAGACAACAGATATCTTGACTTGCCCGTGGGTCACCCTAAGATCACATCTATAAAATGTATTTTTGAAATACGCTTCCCCCAAACAATCTTAGAAATTGTAACTTGATGAGGGTGCTGAAAATTATTAAACATGCTAGGTCCTTTAACACCCCTGGATCCTTTTCATATGTACTGCTTTCAGGCCAGGCGTTGTCCATTCTATATTTGATGCTACCTTTCCACTGTGGTGGGACTGCATATTCTTGTAAGGCAAGAGGCTAGGCTGACAGCAGCAGTGCTGCTGATAGGGTCTCCCATGTCAGACAAAATTTTGCTGAGGAGTCAGACTAAATGTGCCAAACAGCTACTGGGCAACAGAAGCAGTGGGAGACATCACTGGCAGAGGATCCCTCTAAGAGAACAGCAGTGGCACCATGGCTAATGCTTGTTAGTACTGCGTAGAAGCAGGCATGGTAAACCTCCTTTTGAATATCTTTTACCATGAAAACCCTTGAAACAAGAGATAGTGTCAGAAGACGAAACTCCCAGGTCAGATGGTACTCAACAGCTACTGGGAACTATGAATACAACTGGACTCAAGGTGAAAGGACATCTTGCTGTTGATGTGATCCAAGGAGAAAGGACAATCTGAAGCTGCACAACACATATTATGCAGAGGTAGAATGTAAGAAGCATGAGTTGGGGAAACTACATATATTAAAACAAGAAAAAGAATGTATTAATATTGCAGTACTTGGGGTGAGCAAGCTAAAGTGGACAGGAATGGGACATTTTGAGTCAGATAATTACACAATGTTTCACTCAAGAAACAAAAATCTGAGAAGAAATGGGATGGCATTAATAGAGAGTATAGATGTAGCAAAAGCAGTCAAAGTATATAATGCAGAGTCTGACCAAATCATATCAATAATACTTCAGAGAAAACCCATCAATATAAACATTACCCAAGTTTATGTTCCAACTACAGAGGCAGAAGGAGAAGAAAATAAAAGATACTATGCTAGAGTCCAAAAGGAAACTGACCACACACAAAAAGAGGATTTTTTATTAATCATAGGCAATTGGAATGCCAAAATAGGAAACAGAGCAGAATCAAAGATTGTAGGAAAAAGGCCTAGGATCAAGAAATGCAGCAGAAGTGTGACTGACTGAATTTTGTGGGACCGACACTTTGTTAATTGTAAATACATTCTTCAAGCAACCCAAGTGGCAACTGCATACACCCAATGGTCAATATAGAATTTAAATAGACTACATAATTGGAAACAGAAGACGGAGAAGCTCATTCTCTCTACAAAAACAAGACCAGGAACAGATCGTGGCACAGACCATGAACTACTAATAGCAAAAACTAAAGTAAATTTAAAGAAGAACACTAAACCAACCATCATACCAAAATACAAACTGAAGCACACTCCTGTAGAATTTAAAGGTAATATAAAAAAACAGATTTGCACTATTATGCCTAACTGAACAGAAGCCAGAACTCCAGACTGAAGCTAGAGAAACTGTCAGAGAAGAATACAGAAAGACACTATCTGTAGCCAAAAAGAAAAAGAAGCCCCACTGAATGACAGACAAAATTCTTCAAGCAGTTAAGGACAGACAAGCAAAAAGTGACAGAAATAAGCTCAGAATGCAGAATCCAACTGTTCAGCAACTTGTGTGCAGGGACAAAGTTTAATGCAGAGAAATAGAAGATGACAACAAAAAAGGAAGAACAAGAGATCTCTTTCACAAGATCTGAGAAATCAAAGCCAAATTAAACCAAGAGTGGGGGTGCTCTATGACCAGCAGAGGAACACATTATCTGACCAAGCAGAAATAAAAAGATGATGGAATAAATACACTAAACAACTATATAAAAGAGATGAAAGGATGATAGAGTCATTCAAGAGAGAATCATAAGAAGATGAACCTCCAGTTTTAGAAAGTGAAGTGGAAGCTGCACTCAGAGCAGTTGGGCAAATTAAATCACCAGGAACAGATGGCATACCAATAGAGCTCCTTCAACGTACAGAGACAGAATCTGGTTCTAACTAAAATCTGTCAACAACCATGTAAAACAAAACAATGGTCCACAGATTGGAAACACTCAATATATATTCCAGTTCCCAAGAAAGGAGACACCAGAGACTGTAGTTACCACAGAACTATTGCATTAATTTCCCATGCAAGCAAAGTCATGGTCAAAATTCTACAAAAAAGACTTCTATCATATCTAAAGCAAGAAATGTCTAAAGCATATCTAAAGCAAGAAATGTCTAAAGCAAGAAAAGTATAAAGATATATCATAATCTAAAGTTAGATTGGTCCATGCCATCATACTTCCAGTGTTTGTGTTTGGTTGTGAAAGATGGAAAGTGAAGACAGCTGATAGGAAGAAAATCAATTCATTTGAAATGTGGTACTGAAGAAGAGTTCTACAGATACCTTGGCACGCTCAAACAACAAATAAAAGGATCCTAGAGCAAATCAAGCCTGCACTCTCCCTAGAAGCCAAAATAACTAAATTCAGGCTGCTGTACTTTGGCCATATCACAAGAAGACATGATTCACTTGAAAAGATAATGCTTGGCAAGGTAGAAGGCAGTAATAAAAGAGGAAGCCTGCATAACACATGGATAGACTCATTCAAGAAAACCACAGCCCTGAGTCTGCAAGATCTGAGCTGGGCTGTTGCTCATAGGGTGAGTTGGAGACCTCTATTCATAAAGTTGCCATAAGTCAAAATCAACTTGAGGGCAGTTAACATGAACAAGGTCCTACCTTCCCAGACTACAGTTCTTGAGCTTTCCTTGATAGAGTGAGTACCTACTGAAGCAGTTTAAATCTACAGTACTGGTATGCCTTATGGCCAGAGCTTGCTACTCCAGAGATAGTGCATGATTTTTATGATAAAATCTCTTTATAGCTCCTTAAATCAAACTTTCCCAATTCAGTGCCTTTCAGATGTGCTGGACAACAACTGCTACCAACCCCAGCTAGTATGGCCAAAGAAAAACAAGACCTTGTCAATTGTCCTTGCGAAGGACAAGGGTATCAGTAAGGGATTCTCACAAAGCAACTACAAATTTAAGTTTCTTCCATGCTGAGTTTCCAATTTTAATACTTGTGAGGACCTTGATTTCTACTCAGTCAGGCAAACATACCTAGTAATTTCAAAGGACTTCAAAACTCAGGAAGCAGAAATAATATTTCCTGCTCTGCCACAAATTTCTGGTGATATCATGAGAAGTTAGTTAACCTCCCCTGTGCTTGCTGAATGAGAACATTGCCAGTGCCACTCAGGGATTTTTACCAGCTTTAAGACTCCTGCATATGATAGTCATGGCAATCTCTATAGCTGTAGGAGTGCTTCTGAAATAATTTCCTCCATAGTAGTAATGGCACAGCCAGGAAATATTAGAAATGGGCAAAAGGATACTGTGAGGCTTAGTGGCATTATCAAAAAAGTCATAATGTTCATCAAGTTTTTGTCACAAGTTCCCATCCTCCTTTGTGCTTCATAGCTGGCGCAGTGCTAAGAAAAATTGTCAACTTTTGTCCATTTGACTCTGTGGACTCAGGATCTGGACTTTTCATACAGTTTTAAATCCTTGTTAAATATTATTAAAAAGTTGTAAAGTATTTTTATTGTAGGAGTACGGAATCATTATTTGAATTTCTCATAATTTCCCATGGCAAGTGGTTTTAATATTAATTTAAACACTCTGAGTGATGATTGATATTAAGAAAAAGAATACTTTTCCCATGATAAACAGAGTTTTGGCCTCCAGCCTTCTGAATAACACATGTCTCCTTTTTGCTAGTGTCATACTGCAGAGCCTTCATTATATACAGAAGTGCCATGATTTCCAGGAGTGTGTCACTTGCTGCATACATGCATTCACTCGCTTTCTGCAGTTGAAAGAATGGGCACCTGCCACACCTTGAGGATATGCACACATTGATCTAATTCAATAGCAAAAGAAAAAAAAAGTGCTAAATCCAGACTTGGCACAGGAATAGGACACTGTACACCTACTAACATGCATTATGAATGTTTAGCTGGGAGTAAGCCTTACTGAAAAGAATGAAATCTACCTCCAAGTAAACATGCATAGATTTGAATTGCTAGATTTAAAAACAAAAAGGCTAGGTATTACAGAATTCATTGCCAATACAGTAATGTTAACATTGCACAGCAACAATAAAAGGTGGGGTTCTTTTTCTTCTCTATAAATAGCATTATTGTGAGTTGTGGTTTGCCACTGAAGCTGATTAGAGGCAAAAGGCTGTTTCAGGAATCTTGAATGTGGTTCACACCTATATGTTCAGTAGAGCCTTGCCTCCTGCTTAATACCTCCACTTGGGGAGCAGAATTTAGTTTTAAAAACTAACAGTGGGGGACGTTCACCTATGCATACTGGCCATGATCCAAACTGGGTCACTGAACATTTACCTATGAGTAAAAATTTCACAACTAGATGCTACATGTTCAGCGTAAGTCGTGCTGGAGAAGAGTGGTACAGATACTATGCCCCCCTAAAAAGACAAATAAATGGGCCTGAGAGCAAATCAAGACTGATGGAAGCCAAAATGACTAAACTGAAGCTATCATACTTTGGACACAGTGTGACATGATATGACTCACTGAAAAAGACAATAAGGCTCAGTAAAGTAGAAAGCATTGGAAAAAGAGAAAAACCACATTATGGACGGATTGACTCAATCAAGGAAGCCACAGCTCTGAGTCTGCAAGACCTGAGTAGGTTCATTGATGACCAGGGCTCTTGGGAAGTCTCTAATCCAGAGGGTCACCAAAAGTTAAAGCTGGCTTGATGACAAATAAAAACAAGTTGGATGCTAAATACCTGCTCAGATCATATATCAGTAGTGAGAAGGGGGTTTGAAATGTCACTGACTCACTGAAAAAGTTCAGTGGGGAACTAAAGCTGATGATGGGCAGAGTCAAAGCCAAGTGTGAGCCAGTTTGGTAGCACTGCATGGGTTTTTCCCCACTCTTTTTGTTGCTTTATCTTTTCTCTGCCTCTTCCACACTCTCATATACATGTGAACAGAAGAGGCAATCATTCCTAGAGGAAAAATACACAGAGTAAGAACAAAGGTCCAGAAACTTAGCTAGCATCAAACCGTTAATAAAGCTAGGCCTTTGGGCCACATGCTCCCCACTCCAGCAACAAATAATCATATTCTAATGATGGCACCCAAAGTTTCAGCCTAATACTCTGCCTTCCATAGCAAACCGGATCTATAAAAAGAGCCATGAGCATCCCAACATCAGTAGTACAGTCATTTAAAACATGTTCAGACATGAAGTTGAAATGCCATGTTAAATGCATATCGTCCTTTTTATTGGCATGAGAAAATGGAGATTAGGTGAAAGAAAATGATGTCTACCCTTCTTTCTAGAATAAGTGATACAAAGCAATTATTTCACGTTCCCTCATGCTAAAGCCTGCCTGGCATACCACTGAGAATGGTGAGCAAAAAAAAGTATTAATGAATAAACAAAATTGCAGCTCTTTATAATAAACAGTCAGGTACAAAACTTACTCAGGTCCTGCAGAAGAAGCCTTAACAGTCTTCCCTGTTCATTTTTTTTTTAAGTCCACACTGTCAGTTTCAAACTACTGTTACATTCAGGTGTTGCCAAAATTGTGCAGTTATGCCACTTGTGACTGCCATTTCTGAACTTTCTGCCCTTTTTTTTTTGGTTCCTGGTGGCACGTGATAAGGGAAATGAAAGTGGAAGGAATGACACAGGCTCCTGATTAAGTGCTGGAGTAATAGCCCAGGGCTCATTTATTACCTTTTCCCATTTTTTACAAGGTTCTCACAGTCTTGGCTACACATGGTTTCCTGACTCACTATAGAGAATTTTAAATAGTTGCTTAAAATAGTCCTATGGTTTTTTAAATGGCTGGCAACATGCACAATTAAACCTCTCAAAAACCATTTTTATAGGTGAGCATAAGCAAGCCAATAAATTCCAGAAAAACTTCAGTGCCATGTTTTGAAGTGAACCAATGTGATTTTTGAAGGAAATGCAGGACAGATGCATGTATGAAGACAGGATGGTTAACATCAATCTTTTCAGTTGTGGTTATTTTGTCATGATTTTGCATTTGTTTTCTTTGTTGGTCCATTTCTGGGTTGTGTGTCCTGCTTTGTAGTGCTGGATTATACCACTTCTAAAGTGTGTGTGTACGTCTGTGTCTGTACACATAGACATACATGCCCGCATCCTCCAAAAGAGAGAGGGAGAAAGTGCAAAGGTCTTCCTCAGGAGCTAGGCTGCCTTCTCTGTTCCATTACATGGGGCTAGAAATGTAGTACTAAGTGAGGTAAACAAGACTGAGGCCATTTCCGCACTAGACTGTTATAGTGCTGTTATTCCACTTTCAACATCCTATGGAATCCTGGAGTTTGCAAGTTTAGGGAGGGGCCAGCCAGCCTCTCCCTAAACTGCAAATCCCAGAATTCCATAGGATGTTGAAAGTGGAATAATAGCACTGTAATAGTCTAGTGCAGAAATGGCCGTAATCTGAAAAGACCTGCAGTTCAGGGCTGGATCCAGGTGTGAGGGAGGAGTGGCCTAGTGAGCTCTGATGGGACCTTTTCAATTGCTTTTGGTGGGCTGCAGCAAGAAGCAACATCAAGATCAATGCCAGATGGTTTTGGGCTGCCATTTTTATATCATACCATTCCAGAACCATTCTGGAACTTTGTAGAAAATTAAAATGGTGAACCATGGCTTCCTCTGAGGGTTGATATTTTGACTTTCTATAATGCTGTAATTTGTCAATACTGCATCAGGTCACCGTGGGAAATGAAACTGGCAGTGCCCAAACATAGGCACTCAGCACAGAAGGCCCACAGCAGGCATCAATGCAGTGAGAAAGTCCTGCTGAAATTCTAGGACCCTGGCAGAACGAGAGCAGAAGACTTGTAAATAGGTCTATATCATTCACTATGACATGTCTTCAGACGTACTCCAACGAAGCTGCATTTAATTAGCACAGGTTGAATGATGAGGCAGTCATCTATCTCAAAGACTAAAGCAGTAGCCACCTCCTACACTTCTACAAGTCTAGCACAACACTAGTAGTACCTTCTCACTGTTTTCTCAGTCCCTACTGTACATTCTAATTGAGCAGCTTGGTTCCTATTCTCTTCTGTGTGGTTACTTGCTAAATAATACCTTATTCCTCTTGTTGGAACCTGTCCTTCACTCCTTTAGGAGGCCTCCGGTTTACCATATAGGCAGTTCCCTGTTTTCTGTTTGTGATACCTGGCTCAGTTCCATTACCTTGCTGTTAGAAGTGGCTCACAACCTCCCAGGGCAGTTAAGCCCCCCCCCCCCGTAAAGATTAACTGTGACTGTTAAGCTGATTTCTAGAATACAACTACTTCAACAAGGTGCAAGGCAGTGTGGGGTTTGCAGCTACTCATAATTCATAGCAGCAATGACTCTCTTCTGGCTTCTGTTAGCCCTCAGGCCTTATGCTTTCATATGCAGCTGCCTTCACTAAAGGAAGGCACTTGAAGCAGTGTAGCAGACATATAGCCTAGAACGATATCCATCAAAGTGCAAAGGATGTGGCAAGCACCAAGTGTTTTTCAAAACCGTTTCTTCTAATTGAGAGTTTGGCACCCTGAGGGTATCTGAAGAGCGGCATGTCCATACACAGCATCTAAAATAACTTGAAAATTGAGTAGGACAGGATCTTCATGCCCATTTCAGGATCTATACAGAAACTGTCATTACCTGTCCCTGTCCAAAGCTGTTTGCTTGAAGGTATCACAAAAATCCAATTCACTTTTAATTCACAGGGTCCTGTGTAATCTGCAACTGGATAGATCTCATTCTGGCTTAGAATAGTTTTAATGAAAATAGTTTTAACTTCAGAAAGTCCATAGAAGAAAGTTTTCTGGCCCTTCTTCCCTCTTATAGTCCCTGAAAAGCTGGGCTGGAAGATTGGGGAGCCTTACAGAACATGTGGAAAGGGCACAGGGAACTGCTCAGATATGCCTGGCTTGGGTTAATTCTCTTGTCCCGTCCCAACAGTTCCCCATAGGTGACTCCATTAAGATCAGGAGGACTCTTGAAGGTTTCGGGTATCACTTAATGCGTCAGGATGAGTCATGAAATTTTCTTTCTGTGAACTTCCTCAAGCTAATTTAGCTTAGAATCTCAGTGGCCCTTTGAAAATGAATATCTAATAATTATTAGAGATTAATGACAATTTATTATCTGTTATCATGAGGTGTTAGTTCTGTCCAGTTAAAGAATCATCTAAGGCAATCAGACCCAGGGAGGGTGGGATTGAAACAATGGCTATACAATATGACTGGCCATCAAAAGGAAGAAACAACAGAACAATGAATTTCAGACCATAGGGCAGCCTCCCCCAACTTGGCCCCTTCCAGATATGCTGGATTACAAATCCTATAACAATACTCAGCTAATCAACATAAACATTAGGAAGAACTTGAAGGTAAAAGCAGTTTGACAGTGGAATACAATGCATTAGAATGTGGTGGAGTCTCTTCCTTTGGAGGTTTTCAGACTGGAGGCTGAATGGACAACTGTTGAGAGTGCTTTGATTGTATATTCTTGCATGGCAGGAGGTTGGACTGGATAGCCCTTTTGGTCTCTTCTAGCTCTATGATTTCATGGTTTTGAGATAATGGGATTTGTGGTCCACATATCTGGAGGCCACAAGGGGAGGAGTTACTGAAGGGAATGAGAGCAGCTGTTTATTTCAAAACAATGCATCTATTTTCTGTTTACCTAATTAAAAAATCTTCATGAAACCTTTATGGCAATTTGGAAGTCAGCATGGTAGACATGGTAGATGGTGAATTATCTTCTTCTCATAGATTTATTTCACCCATATATTCTGAAATATTTTCAACAACTTATAGACAAGACAAGGGCCCCATATTTAAAGCTCTGTAACAGTGTACTTTCTCTCTTCTCTCCAATACTCTAATTGTGCCAAACCTTCCACTAAAATGACAAATATTCCCCATACAGTTTAAGAGTCCCA
Organism: Cyclura pinguis; assembly: GCA_030412105.1. Taxonomy (NCBI): domain Eukaryota; kingdom Metazoa; phylum Chordata; class Lepidosauria; order Squamata; family Iguanidae; genus Cyclura; species Cyclura pinguis. The sequence goes on from CM059599.1 coordinate 347,273,952, forward strand.
AGCTTGGGATCACCGTTTAGTTGCGGATATAACAAAGTCCATAGCACTGAACTAACATTGGGGAAACAGGTTGTTCTCCAGGCAGTGTAGGTGGAGTCCTGCTCTCTGGCCACCTGTGGATTACTAGTACTTACAACAAAGCCTACTGTTTACAAATCTGGCACTAAAGCAAGGCTTAAAGTTTGCAACCATTTTAACCCTTTGCCAAGTCTTTAGGCCAGACTGATACCCTTTTCCTAAGGAAGGATCTCTCTACTGCCAGTTAGTCTAAGCCACATTTCCTCTTTCTGGAGGGAATTATAAACAGACACACACAGAGTGAGAAACCCTAATCCTTCCTGGCTGACTCTATAGACTCAGTCACCAGCTGTGCTTAGTCAAAGCATCTGCCCGTTTTCTGCAACTGAGTTAGATGTTCTTCTTCTTCGAGATCCATAGCTCCAGACCCAAAGGGTCAGGCTCTTTGGAATGGAAAGAATGATAAGGTCAGCTGCAATTCTCCAGCAGATGTAGAGGTTTTATGGCTACAGCCTCTCAAGACCATTGTTAAGTAATTAGTGATTTCACATACATGAAAGGAAATGTTTCAGTACCAAATGCCAAGCTTGAACAATAGCCTACACTAGAGCAAGGAAAAGTTACTGGCTTTTGGACTATAACTTTCCAGGTTCCCCTTAACCAGCAATGGTTATGCTGGTTGCAAGATTGTGGAAGCTGTACTCAAAAAAGTAACTTTTCTAAGCTCTGGTTTAGACTATGAGCAGGTAATTTGCACATACATGCCACACATGGCACATACAGCAGGAGTCTGCAAAGGACGGTCGTTATGCTTCCCAAGTAGTGCAATACTCCCAGCTTTGGTAAACTAGCAGCAACTTTATTCCAAGACAAATGTTACTGCCCTGGCTAGTCCGAGCTTTGGGGATATTAAAAGATATTCTTTTGATATCGCAATTCGGCTTCACTTCTCTATTCCGCTCCATGTGCTTGCGAGGCCACCGGACAAGCACGTAAACAAGCTCGGCCGTTAATCGCCATAATATTCCTGGACAATACAGGCAGGCCAGAAAATAGCTGACTCGCTGCTTTAGGAGACCTCCAAGCAAGTACTCTAATTAAGTATGCACGCAACCTACAAAAGAGCCTTTGCCCCGCGATGGTAGCTTGATGGGTAAACTATACAATACCCAAGTACTCTGTATTTGCATACTGGCTACTCTATTGAGAACCGCTATGATAACTCAATCATTCAGATTCTGACCTTTCGGAGGCTTTGTCTCCAACTCCAAATCTATTGTTTTCCTCCAAGTACGGCATAGCCTGCAGTCACAATTCTCCTTACAAAAACTCTTGATTCCGAGACCTTCCTCGGATCGCTCCCGAGTTTCATACCGCCTTGCGGCCGCTTTGCTTGGCGAGCCTCCCCTCAGCTCCACGTGCTGACCTACATCGCACCCCAGCCTCGCTCTCTATTTTTCCGGGCTTCAGGACAGGTGAAGTATCACCCAAACCAGCAATCCCTCTAAAAATCCCTCTATACCACTCCAACCTTTATTCTCTTTAGTTATCTTGTATGAGTGTGCTGCATACACTGTTTTGCTTGTGTTTAATAAACATCATTCATTGTTTCAACTTCTGTGTGCTACTTGACTCCACCCGACCCCGTAGACATAGGGTTCAAGATCTCACTACGTTGCCCTGCCTCTCGTAACGCTAAGCAGTGCTCTGAGCTAATTTTCCCCACCTTTAGTTGAGCACATTTTGGTGTCCCTGCCGGGACCCCCAGTACACAGGGTAACACAAAGGTGGTACATATATACTAGAGTGGTTATTAGAGTGGCACCATCTCATCATGTGGATGGAATTTGTGTCACACTTGCCATAAAAAGTTCATCTTCATCTCTTTATGACAGAGTTTCTCTTTTTACAACCAGAGTGCAGCTAATCCACTACTCCAAACATTAGGTTTAAGGATTAATTTTAGTTTGTATACATGTGGTGGAGCATGTATAGGTTACTCATTAGGTGGTAGCCACTACAGATGAAGATGAATGCAGCATAAACATCAGAGCAAATGCAGAAGAAAGAAGAAGCGGGTCATATATGAAGAATACAGAAACAAAGTCCCTATAATCATTTACACTGATTATTTATGTGTAAGTATAATGAATATTATTAAGTGACTCGTTTGAAACACGGTGCTGGAGAAGAGTTCTGTGGATATCCTGAACTACTAAAAAGACAAATAAATGGGTCGTAGAGCAAATCAAACCTGAACTCTCCCTAGAAGCCAAGGTGACTAAAATGAGATTGTTGTACTTTGGCAATACCGTGAGAAGACGTGACTCACTAGAAAAGAAAATAACGCTTGGCAAGGTAGAAGAAAGTAGGAAAAGAGGAAGACCTCATTACAGATTGATGGGCTCAATCAAAGAAGACACATCCTTGAATCTGTAAGACCTGAGCAAGGCAGTTGATGATAGGATGACTAGGAGATCTCTCATTCATAGGGTCAGCAATAGTTAAAGTCAACTTGGGAGCAGTTAACAACAGAAGTATTAAGTGATCAATGCTCAGGTTTGGGTTTTTTATTTGTATATTCAGTTATTTTAAAATCCTGCACTCCCACCCTCATGTTATAGTTCAATCTGTATAGTAAAGTGTACTATGGCACTGCAAAGTCACATGACCTAAAGAAAGGAGTTTGCACAAAGAATGCAGTAGATCTTCTATGAAAATTAAGATTACATTACAGGAGTACTGGCAGCATCCTAACACCAGAATCAAACTAACCAAGTGCAGCATAACTTTGGTATCAATTCCTTCCGTAGGTTTTAACATTTGTGCCATCGTGCAACACTTCATTGAAGAAGCTGCAAAAAAGAAAAAGGCAAAGTACCTGTCCCAGAATATTCTCATTTTAGTTTAAGCGTGCGGCAGTGTGTTTATGCCCCATATTCAGTTCACTTGCTGTGAGGCACATGAGACTGCTGAGTCTAGCTCTCCCCTAGGAGGGAGGGACACTTGGGCAGCTAGTTAGCCATCCAGCTGAACACCTTAGCAAAGACTGCTGAGCCCAAATAAACTGCATTCCTTCTTAATAAGCTGCAGCTTTAAATTCACAGCAGGCCTAAAATCGCTTGGATGCCTGGTGGCTTCAAACAGGGTAATTGTGTGCATGGTTTAGAGAAAAAGGAGGTTTAGAACAGATGCCCATAGACCATTTCAACAATATGATTCTACAATGGCATATAGAGTTCCGGTCACATAGATTCTCTAGCACCCTCAAAAAGCCTCTAACAGCTTTGGTGTCTGGGGTAAGTTTCCATTCAAGCGTCTCCAATGAATCTATTTAAGCAATTAAAATTGTTCAGTTACGCTTCTATGCACTATAGAACAATTAGTCCAATACTGCCAGCTGCACTCTGCTAGGAAAAACTTGTGAGCTAACAGAATGTTGACACAGTAAGTATACGTTCAATTGAGACCATTTGCTGGCTTTAGAGTGGTAGAGTTTCTTCCAGATCTTTAGGGACTACTCCAGAGAGAATGATGAGTAACCCACCCCTAAATCATGCTGAAATTCCACTGGATAAAACGACTTATATAAGGGCACACTTGATGGAAAGCACTACATAAATTCCATTTCCATGGGCTCAACTCCCTTGTCTACTTAAATTTGCCCAACAGCACACCCTCCCTGGGGCACCATGGAGTCACTTCATTGGAGGGTTCACTAACTATTTTCAGTATTTTATCTGAGTCATCTTTGTTATTATCCTAGGGAGGATGGGCAAGGTTTTGGTTTTCACACTGTTTTCCATTCTAGCACAGAGAATTGCGCTGTGCTTCTAACATACATCACTTGGTGTATCTGAATGCCTCTGGCTTAAATTGAGAGATCTGCCACCTCTCTGCCAAGTCCAGCTGACTCAGTGGGAGGTCCACTGAGCAAATATACTAAATACTATACTCTATACAAGGACCCATTCCAACTTTCCAGAAGACAATACTTTTTCTCTCTAGGACAAAAACTAAAACCTTGAGAAATACAAGAGGACAAACACACTTGTATGCTTCTTCTTCTGCTTCTTAATCCAGCTAAAAGACTCAGATGATGAGACAGGGTAGCCAGAAGGTGAATAAGAAGGTCATAGCATATAGGAATATCCAATTGGGCTGTTAGGTCTGCAACACTTAGTTAGAGATGGGCATGTCAGTTGATATTGCATGGGTCAGATTCAGCCTCTAAGACAATTCTGGCAGCTGTCCTTCCATTTTTAATCAAGGTTAAATTGTAACACTGTGATTTAAAGGAAGAGAAAGGAGTTTTCAAATTATCAGAATGCAGCATTCCAAGCTTGCTACATGTGGGCTCTTAAGACTGATAGAAAACACCCTCACAATATTCTAACTCTAATGGCAACATCAACTTTGTTTCGTTAGTAATGTTTGGTTGTTATCCCGCAAGTCTTAGAAAGGGTAAAGATGAATACAAACAGGTTCCTTTGGCAAACTCCAAGCAGGCTAAATATGACCCAGATAGAGTTGGTACAAATGCAGGTGGGCCGCTTGAAGTCTCACTGATTGCAGCCACTGGTTCTTTGATTCCATGAGCCCCTGCTTTCTGATATAATAGTAATCCCTTTCTGAGACCATAAGCTGAATTTCACACACCTGACTTAGGGAGCAGCTCATTAACAGAATGAAACTTGATTTTGACTTGTGGAATGCAAGGCCATTTGGAGCCTTCTTGTGCAATCTATTTGTTGAGGCCTGAAAGCTGTTGTGTCACTCATTGATTGCCAACAATTAAGTCTTTCTTCAAGATGGAGTGATATTTCCCTCATGTTCTTCTTGTTTTCATTTGCTTGCTAAGTGAAATACAACTGCATCAATGTTACTGGAATAACTGGATTTTTGTATATAATTACTGAGAAGCAGTATAATCCTTCCACTCCCTGTCTACACATTTTCATTATTATTCCACTGCTAGCCTGCACAATTTTATCATTTCATTGATATGATATGATATGATATGATATGATATGATATATGATATGATATATGATATATTATGCCTTCTGTTCTTTGTCTGCAAGGACCACCTAACTATAATTTTATAAAGGGGTAAAAACCAGCAAACAGTCTCTCCCATGCATATGTTACGAAACTTCTGCTGATTTCTGATTTGCTTTCATTCTTTGGAGGCGCCATACTCCAAAGTATTTAGCTAGATTTGTAAAAGATTGAGTGGGTGGACACTGAATAGTAATACAGCTATTTCTCTACCTGCAAAGCTTTCTGCCCCTTCATTTGCGGAGTGCGTCATTACTACTACTGAGAGAGAAAGCTGCAGAGAAAGTCTGCAGATGCTGAAATGGAGCTGGAGCATGCTTTGACTGATTCTGAGAATAAGCTAGTGTGTGCTCCCACTATTCTCCTAGGTGACACTTCTCTTGAGCAACTTTATGTGAAAAAGCAGTGCCACTAGGCCAATAGCAGCATGAGAGGCTACATCCAACCTGCCATGCACCCATCCCTGCACGCAGGGGGTGGTTAGGCTCAAGAGACCTCTGTGTCATGTTGACACTTAACCTAAGGAACCACCAAGAGAGATGTTGTCCATATGCCTCACTCATGTTACTTTTGGCCTAGCCAATCATCCATAAAGAAAAGCATGAAGGTTTTCTTAGGGACTGTGGTTGACACCCCTAAGAAAGATAGGAAAGAGTTATTTTTCCATTGGCTATTTCCGCCCTACACTGTTATAGTGCTATTATTCCACTTTCAACATTCTGTGGAATTCCGGGCTTTGTGGTTTTTTGAGACCAAAGTTCTCTCTAGCTGAGAATTCTAAATGCCCCTCCCTAAACTGCAAACCCCAGGATTCCATAGGATCTTGCAAGTAGAATAATAGCACTATAACAATGTACTGCACAAACACCCATTGTTTCTTGCTAGACATCCACAATGGAAATAGCAATGTCACAGTGCCAACTTGGTGAAGTTGCAAGCCCAACACTCATATACCAAATCAATGGGATCTGGTCCTTCTCCTCCTTTTAAGGCAGGATACCCATATCGATGGCAACTATGAGTTCAGTACCATGTCATAGTCATTCCAGCAATCAGCATTTTGTGGTCAGTTTTCTAATATCAAAATCGGCCTGAATCATGGTAATCAAATACCAAGTGTTCTTTCAACTACTCCATGCATCACTGAAGAGTGGGGGTGGTTTTATGGATGACAGACTTCCCTTCCTTTAATAACAGTGTACATTGCATGATGTCTGACCTATGATAGAGATTTCACATAATAAAGTTATCAACTGTTGTTCACATGATAAACATAACCATGTGAAATGGTCCTAAGATGGAGAAACACTGTTTTGCTTGCAGTCAAAGCATAGAACACTACTGATTTCTTTTTAAATTAATGCCTTTAGACTTGGGGATGGGTTACTTCCACCCTAAGAACAGCTACACTTTGTCCATTCGCAAGGACAAAGGCAGAGGTAGGCTCATCCAAATAATTATTGTCCAGTGCTTTTCCCACTATTCTTCCAGCTATTTTCAGAATGCAAAAAAACAAAAACAAAACAAAAAACAAAAACAAAAAAGTGATTTTGGGAAAAACAATGGAGCAGTGGTGCTATCTCCCTGGATTCAGACAGTCTTAACATTACCACTTCTGCAGTATTATTACCTGATAGCAGAACCTATCACTGCACATCAAACGAAAACTTTCACTAGTACTTTCCACATCTTTAATATTTTATCACAATGCTTTTATCCACCCTTTTAATTTGCAGTAAAATAGTCTTTCCCTGTTTTTAAAAATATTTAAATACTTGCATAATAGCACTTAAATGAAAATATATCTTAGTACCTAAGTTTGAAAATTCCACCTTTAGAGAATTTTGGTCTCTGGGTTTATTGGTATATGCTGTCAAGTCACCTTCTATGGCTAGAAAAGAGAGACCTCCAAGAGACCCTATAGTTATCAGTTCTACTTAGCTTTTGTAAACTCAGGGCAGTGGCTTCCTTGATTGAGGCCATTTCCACACTAGACTGTTATAGCGCTATTATTCCCCTTTCAACATCCTATGGAATCCTGGGGTTTGAACCCCAGGATTCCATAGAATGTTGAAAGGGGGATAATAGCGCTATAACAGTGTAGTGTAGAAATGGCCTGTGTCAACTGAGTCAATTGACCTGAAATGTCCTTTTCCATTTCCTACTGCCTTCTACTTTACCAAGCATTGTCATCTTTTCCATTGGGTCACATTGTCTCATGATATGGCCAATGATAGGGATATGAGTACAAAAGCCAGCGTGTGAATGGATATGAGTACAAAAGCCAGTGAGTACAAAAGTTTGAGTCAGAAATGACTTAAAGGCACACAATAACAACAGGTTCAGGCTCATTAATTGGCTTCTAATGAGAGATCAGAGTTAATTTTCTCTCACCCATTTATCGGTCTTTAGGCAGTCCATGGTATCTATATAATTCACTTCCTGACCATGTTACAGATGGGTTGATTTTTTTCCCTGTCAGCTTTCCCTGACCAGCTTTCACATCCACACATAGTAACTGGAAATACTATGGCATGAATGCAATAAACACTAACACACTTTTACTTTTCTAAAGATAAGAAAATGATCACACCTTGCACCTGAGCTAGAAAAGAAACTTTGGTGAAAATTGAAAAGCAAATTTTAAAAAATTAAAAATGTATTTAATTCAGAATTGTCCATTCCTTGTCTGCACAGCTGTTCCCTGTCTAGTACATTTTACAGAACACACAAGGTTGCACATGGAAAAAATGTAATTTCCCCAAAGTGAGCAAATGTAACTCTGAATAGAGCTTTCAGTAGATGAACTGAGGAGCCTAAGGAGCCAAATATCTAGAACGATCCTCTGTCAGTCTCTCTTTTCACTGATGAGGTGGAATGATCTAGTATACACAATGGAATAAATCAATGGAAGTACCATGTTCCTGACAAAATAACCAAACTATCTTCTACAGTTGCTTCAGTCTCTTTAGACAGTGGGAAAAGAAAATGCAGAGCTGTATTTCTATGCCCCTGAAATGGACTCTAGATTCAATGCTGCCAATTGTTTGATGTAGTGTTATTTCCAGAGCTTTTGCCAAGCCCTCATCGAAAGCAGACCCATAACTCTATAAGGCTGAGCATGCAACCTCACCAGCCAATCTGCAGCTGCACTTCCTAAAACGATGGCTTTTATTTTCCAGTTTTCTTTCTCCTAATGTCTCTGAGACAGAACAAACATCAGACTGCCTTTCTGTTTTACAGAGCTGGTATGTAGGAAGGCTGCAAAGTCAAACCAATTCCTGCTGGCACCTAAACTGATGCTGCAGCCAAGTAAACAATGGTGAGAATACCACATAACATGTCTGAGGGTAATCACAAAAGGGATCTATGTCAGAGAGGAAACAATATCCCCGAAAGGAGTGGCCATTTCTCATGCCTCTCCTCTTCCTGTTCCAAAAGGATCATCCCCACCACAATTCAGTTTTGTGTTCAATATCGCTACCAGAATGCTAGAAATGCCCCACTTTAGAGAGTACCTACCTGGTTTCAATGGACACGGGATGCATCTGCTGACCCCCCAAAAGGCCCCCACGCTCCCACAACAATCCTCATACTTGGCCAGGCCAGGCAATGGCTCAGCACACTAGAGAAGAAAGAGAAAAAGCAGTATCAGCACTCCATTGATTCTGTACTTAAGGAGAAAGATTAAACAGTGCCCAGGTCCTTTGTTCCTATCTTCTTGTACCAAAGCTAGAGCAGCCAAGAAGCTGCCAGATCTTCAGAAGAAGGCCTCTTGAAAATACCGTCACCCACAGGGGCCTGGTTGACAGGCCTGAGGAGAAGAGTTTTCTCCTGTGTTACTCCCAGACTGTGGAATCCAATCTGCTTGCAGTTGCAGTCACTTCCCACTCTCCCTTACATTAAGAAGGGTGCAAAAAGGTATCTTTTCAACTTGGCCTTTGATAGATAGTTTTGTTTATTATAAGGATTCAAATTATTCTATTGTTTGTAACCATGGTTGGCATCTTGTTGTTAAATTATGATGACATAAGTTTGACTTACAGCATAACTAGTCATTTTTTTAGTCATTGTGGAGGTCAGAATTCACTACCGGCTGTGCAATGACCAACCCTCCTAAAACCCACCATTTCTCAGTAAGCCAAGGTTTTGCTTGATGATATCATCTCTAGGTTACACTCCACTGCTCAAACCTAACACAGCAGTACTTCACATATAACACTAAAACATCTAGGTTTCCAAGGAATGAAGAAGCAGGCTTTCATTTTCCCGTCTGTGAGACTATTTACTGTCTTAAAATGCATCTCATGCCTGGAGTAGAGGGATTTGCTGCTTATAATAGTGACTAAATATAAAGCAGACAGCTTTGTGTGAACTTAGTGCTGGTCCACCCCTTTAGACAAACTCATGCCTGTACTTCTCCTTCTGTCCTCATATTTATTTTAATTTTTTTATTTAATTCATCTTTATCCCACTTTTCCACTACAGATATTACTCAGGGTAACTGAGAAGCATCAGCCATGATCCTGCATTGGGAGATACAGCTTGAAGTTGTAGTTACAATAGTTTTCTCATCCAGCTCCCCTTCACCTTTTCTCAGCTGCAACACCCTTAACCCAGCCATTTCCAAGTTGGTAGAGAGCAAGGGAAGCAGCAGGCAATCTCCATCTGTTTCCTATAGTGTAGTGTATTGGTTTGAATGTTGGACTACAACCCTGGAGACTAGAGTTCAAGTTCCCGCTTGGCCATGGAAATGCACTGGGTGACCTTGGGCATATCACACACTCTCAGTCCCAGAAAACCCCATGATAAGGTTGTCTAAGAGTCGCCATAAGTTGGAAACTGGAAGGTACACAACAACTACATGTACAATGACAGGCATTGACAGCGACCTCTAGGGGTCTTCTAGGGGAATGATGCCATTGCTTTGCCTCTAGCTGTAGGCTCTAGATCCAGCTACAGATGGTGTCATTGTTCTGTATCCAGCTAAAGGAAAATAGGGAGACACTTGTCTGCTGCTCCCCCTGCTCTCCATGAACCAGGAAATGGCTGAATTAAGAGGGCTGCAGCTAAAAAAAGGTGAAGGGGAGCTGGATGAGAGACTATTGTAGCTACAACTTATAGGTATCTCTCTCCATGCAGGATCATAGGTGATGTTTCTTAGTTGCCTTGAGTGCTACCTGTAGCGTAAAAGTGGAATAAAAATTAATTAAATAAAAAATAAAATCAATAAATATAAGGAACAGAAGGAGAAGTACAGACATGAGTTTGTGTAAAAGGGCAGACCAGCACTAAGCCCATACAAAGCTGTCTGCTTTATATTTACTCATTATTATAGGCAGTAAAGCTCTCTACTCTGGGCATGAGATGCATTTTAAGAAAGTAAACAGTCTCGCAGACAGGAAAATGAAAGTCTGCCTATGTCCTTGCTCCTTGGAAATCTAGGGGTATTAGTATTAAATGCAAAGTATTACTATGTTAGGTTTGAGTAGTGGAGCGTAACCTAGAGATTATATCACCAAGCAAAGCCTTTGGATAAAACAAATGCCTGCTCCCCAGACTTAAATCTATTAGCTAGCAAGATGGGCACACACTTCCAGACCTTGAGGTGACACTTGTGGCAAACCATTTCCATTTACTTAATGAGTCTCTCTTTCCCTCCCAATGAGACCCATTGGATTACAGTCTTCCCATTAGAGCCGAGCTGTCGCAGTCCACAGGCCAAATCTGGCATTAATCCACCTTAAAATGGCCATGTGCCCGGTGCTCACATTCCACTAAGTTTGGCTTCAGACTGAAACGGAAGGGGAAAAGGCTTCCTGCCCAGGTTTTTAACCATCACCCAGTCTGCTCAGCTGCAGACTGTGCCCCAGCTGAACAGAGGAGGAAGAGAACAAGGGTGCTCCTTTCCACATATTGCTCAGCTTTCTCTGATGCTATTTACACAACTCAACATACAATTGTGTAAAAGAGCTTAATGTGCCTTTTTTCACTAAACCAGTTAGAGGACAAGCACTTGAGGAAAGGAAAACAACACTGAACCTATGGATCATTTACCCTCATAAAACAGAATGATTAACTTATGGAATATTTACTCTCATAAAGCAGAATTGGAGTTTTCCAATCTTCCTATTACAGTCAGACTGTTTCAGACTAGGTTTTCAGAAAAGAACTGCTTGGCTTGGAAAAGCACTTACGGGAAACTGAGATGGACTAATGTCAAACTGAATTGCTCTGCACGGGGACAACTGAAAGGCTTGTCCACCAAACCCAGCAGAAGCCACCAATAACTCTTAAGATAAAAGTTTATAGTAATAAGATATCAAAATGGCAAAATCAGAAGATATGGGTAGAAAAATCTGTAAAAGTGCCAATGATAATTTTTTTAAAAAATACCCAGGTATTTTTGCTACAGTAGATGTAGCAAGAGACAAGAATGAAAGACAGAGAGAGAGAGAGGAAGGAAGGAAGGAAGGAAGGAAGGAGGGAGGGAGGGAGGGAAGGAAGGGTGGCTAGCTAACTAGCTAGCTTGTTTCAAGTAATATGAATTTATTTTCCCTAGAAGCTGCAAAAGAGATTAATACACCATGAAAATCAGGCATTCACTTACAGAGTGAGAAAAGAATTCCTAAGTTTTATCCATTGCCTACTAAAATTGCAGGTTAGCTATAAAAAGGATATCCCCTGGACCCAGATTTCTTGAATATGCATTGCGTGAGAATGACAGACAGACAGACAGTAATAAAGCCTAAAAGAAAAAGTCTCAGCACAATGGTCAAGGTAGCAGCTGCAAATTGTATTTAAGGGCCCATGTGCACCACCCTAACTTATGGGGACCAGATGTGCTCTCTGACAAGTGCAAACTGTTTCAAGAGGTTCAGACCACTGTAGTCTACACCGTTAGCTACACTCTTTGCTTGGAAAGGCTTCTGGAGAAGGAAAAAACCTCAGGCTGCAGTATGGACTCCTGTGTCTGCACTGCCACATCACTAAACCCAAAAATGGAAGAGGCTATCGCACAAATGTGTGCTCAGTCTAATAGACAATGAAACATTATTTGCCAAACCTTTTCTTGACTACTGAGAACAATTCACAGAAGTAGGTAGTAAAATGACATCTTGCTGGATATGATCATGATTTGCTGTCCATTTCACCACACCACACCAAAGTTACAAAAATGGATCAGTTGGTGGCATATTAAAATACGACTTTTTTTAAAAAAACGCACAGGTTCTCAAATTGTTCATTCTCCATTCAAGAGGTACACATCAAACCACGTATCAAAGATCAAAGCACACAGTTCACCACCTCAGAATGATGTGATGAATCTGGTCTAGGTCAGCATAGGAACAGACAAATTAATCAGTTTTATTTTCCCAATATTTAAATTTTGCAGACATTGGAAAATTCCAGTTTTTAAAAAAGAACAGAAATTAAACTCTCTAAGGACTCACTACACAATTATAGTACTATGATTTCAATTTAACTATGGAATCCTGCGCTGACAGTGTAGGGAAGGACATTCTGAATGTACAGCCAGAGAGCTCTAGTGCTTCACCAGACTACAAACCCCAGGAGTCTGTGGAATGTAGGCATAGTAGTTAAAGCAGAACCACAATGCAATAACTGTGTGGCGTCAGAACACTGTAAGGTATAGCTTTACACTTCTTTGCATATACACACAGGTACTGAAACATAGCATCTAAGCACAGCTGTATACCACTTCCTCCTACACAAGCCTGTCAATATATTATGGCCATTTCCGCACTGGGTATTTAAAATGGTGCAGAGCGACCTCCAACGGAGGTCTTCTGCACCATAGAGTGGACTGGTGTGGACTACTTTTTGTAGTTCCACACCTCAGTCCAGTTCTGCGTGACCAGAACTGGTCGCGCAGCATGCTTTTTAAAAACCTCTTTTTTGAGGTTTTTAAAAAGCACGGAGCGGGCAACCCCGTCTAGCTCCGTCGCTGCACTCCGGCGCAGATTTGCAGGAGCGCGCAAGTGCGTGCCTGCAGATCTTCTGGGGGCGGGCTTTCGGCTGGCGAGCTTCTCTGGTTGGTGGAGAGCCTCCACCAACCGGAAGCCACCATTTTGGATGCCGGAGAACTGCAGAGCGGTGAACTCGCCCTGCTGCTCTTCACGACGGACTCGCCCGGTTGCAGGAAAAATCTGGTGAGTCCCATTTCTGCCCAGTTCACACCCCATGTGCGGAAAGGGCCTATGTCTATCAACAGAGGCTCTCTTCTATGCGTTATAACAGTTTTCTCCAGTCTGGTGTTCTTCATATGTGTTGAACTACAATTCCCATAGTACTATTCATTGTAGCCTGCCCCATCTCAAAGGTACTTGGTAGGGGAAATATGTTGTAAACCAAGGATGGGAAAAGTGCAGCCCACAGACCATATGCAGCCTCCAGGGCTGGTTTGGTGGCTCCTAGAATCAACAGGATTTTTTAAAAAATATATTTTGGGATAAAAATACTTTGAATATTTTTTGCCCCTAAATTCTCTCCAGGAAGAAAACCTGGAAATGACTTTAATGTGGAAAAAAAAAGGTCTCACTTGGGCCTAACATGGCTCAGGAAGGCCCTAAAATATAGGGAAAATGACCCCCCACACTCCTTTGAGGTCATTTGGAGGCATTCTAGGGCATTTGTTTGCTTGCTTGCTTGCTTATTTGCTTGCTTGCTTGCTTATTTATTTATTTGTTTGTTTGTATATTTGCAGAGGGGTGCATCAGGGGTGCAGCTGACCAAGATCTCCTAGGAGGTCAATGTGTTTGCCCACCCCTCTTATAAACCCATACTTATTGCATCAAAGGCCAAGTCTTTTCTGTGGATGATTCTAGGCTCTAAACTTCCTGCTTGCTTGCCTACCTATGGAGATCTCTTAAACAGTCCTTGAAAACCTTCTGAAAAAGTGTGAACAACTGGGTTTTTTTTTTTAAAAAAAAAGGGGGTTTTGGGCTTTACAAGATTTGCTAAATCTTGCTAACCATTTTGTCCTTCACCATCAAAAGCAATTTTCATATGAAGTGGTTTTAATGTACAATTGTATATTGGAGGAGTAAATCATCCAGATGACTCACCTTGATTTTTTTTTTAATATCAATGGCTGTCATTAAATTGTTTCCACCTACTTTTATCTCCCAGCCTTTTTTCTACTGATTGCTTTTTTTATTTTTATTTTTTATTTTTTTTATTGCTTTTTTATACTCTTTGCATTCTTAGCTGCCTTAAAATGTTTAAGGTAAGGATATATAAATAAAATAAGTATACACTGGTATTTCATAGTTAAGCATTTGCAAATGTTCTATTGTTCACATATTTCATTCTTTATTCTCTTGATCCATAAATTTCAGCTGCGTCACAGATTTGTTGATAAAATAAACCGAAACAGAACACTTCTGACCTTTCCATGTTGTGTCTCCAAGTAACATCTTCCCATGAGGCTCTGAGGCCTCTGTTGCCGGTTGCCATCTGTGACAATGTTGTTGCTACTGCCTGTGGCATTATCACTGTACTGGAGGCTTGTGGTAAGTTGAGATGTCAACATACTTTCAACAGTGTTCTCTTCTGATTGGTCTGCGTCACTTTTTACTCTGGCCACCTGATGGATTTGCACGGCAGCTTCTGGAGGATGGTTGATGTGTACATTCACAAGGGATGGATTTATTGATGCTGGAAAAAGTGTTTAACTTAACAGTACAAATGACATTATGACATTATGCTTCTTGTTCTACAACAGTCTACAAACCAGCACAAGGAACGTCTAGAGCAGATTTGATAAGACTTTCACAATTTGGATATTCATTTTAACCAAAAGACCACACTGGTTCTCAGACCGAATGTTAGTTTAAAAACCAACCATTAATGGTTACAGAAGGCACATAAAACCCAAGTACAGTGGGCTCTCTGTATATGTGAACGTTCTGTTTTAGGAACGCCTACAAATACTGGAAATCGTGAATGCTTATGCCCCATTATATTCAATGGTGGTGACGAGCACATGGATGCTTGAGTGCATCCACGTGCATGTTGCCACCATTTTAAACATTGGAGGTAACACTTCAAGTGAACTGGAATTTGCACATGCAGAGGTTGCGGGTAAGGAGGGCCCACTAGGAAACAATTGCTGGCTTGGCATGAAGCCTGAAGACAAGAAAGAAAATTATGAGCATAAGAATTGAAACATGCATGTCAGGATGCATGGCTCCTGTCATAAAATATTTGCTGGATGTGTATCAGAATAGTTCAGGAAGCTAGTATAGGCATTGCTACAAAGCATTAATTGCCAATTGTTGATTACAATGATGTAACCCGTTGAAGCTTGTTTGTGTATTTTAGTACATCAAATGGTTAATTGCTTTATTACCCACTGCTAAAATGTATTCAGGCAAGAGGAGAAGATCAGAGGGGGGAAAACAGAAGTAGGGAAGCTGTTCTTGCTGGAAATGCTCAAAGTGTACCTACTTTGTACGAAAAGGTATAAAATCTGTAACTAGCAGGTATGCCTTTGTCTTTAGTGTGCTATGTTGCTTATTTTGCTACCAATAAACACTACAGTTTAACTCTGAGTGAAGTTTGTGGAGTGCAAGTTATCCAGGGCATGACAATGTAGCATCTCTAGATGGAAGGCTCCTCACAATAGCAATTAGAAGGTGAGGTACAGCTGTGCCATTTCCCTCTCACTAGTGGGTTTGCCAAAAAAAAAAAAAAGTGGGGGAGAACGGGAAAACAAGGACAGTTATGAGTAGAGGACATTGCACAGGAAATCTCAGGGCAAAGCCACAATAAAAGTCTAATCTGGAACTTCTCAAGAAAATTAACTTCATTCATCTGTGTCAAGGTTCCATCTAAGCCAGGATTCTCCAGATATTGTTGGACTGCAACACCCATCATTCTTTACCTCTGGCTGTTCAGGCTATTGCTGATGGCAGCTGCAGTGTAAGAGCATCTGAAAGGTCATGTTTCCCATCCCTGTTTGAGGCTATGTATAGATTGTGGCATACATGACTCGCTTATTAAGGGAAAATTTCTAACCTGAAATGTTATCTATGTGAAGATAGCTTAGAAACAATTTCTTTATGATAGCAGCAGGCATGCTCAGGGAGTTGGAAGGCTGTACTGCCATCTCTCAACCCACTGGGAGTCGTATCTCAGACTGCTGAAATCAGAAAAACCACAAAAAAGATGTGTCCCATAGGCTTTGTGTTGTCATTTTCTCCATTATAGGCGTTTAACTAATTAGGAGCCATATAGGCTACACAGTTATATCGCTATTATTCCAGTTTAACTGCCATGGTTCTGTCCTATGGAATCTTAACACTGGCAGTCTAGGGAGGAACATTTAGAATTCTCAGCCAGAGCACTCCAGTGCCTCACGAAACTACAAGCCTCAGAATTCCACAGAATGAAACCATGGTATTACAAGTGAAATAATAGCACTATAACTGTGTGGTGTGAATGGAAACACCTTCTAGTATCACAGGCAGAGCACTGAAAGTTACCTTTTAAAAATAATCATTCTGTTATTTATCACAGTGCTTAAAAATTAGTCCATTGTTGTTACTTTACAGTAATAAAAACAAGTAACATTACTTGCTGTACTGCTCATTACTTTTCCACTATCTTCTGTTACTCTTTGGAGAACATATCTTTAGGGCTGACAATGGAATGGCATAAAAAGTATTATTCCTGGCGCAAGAATAACACCAGCATTGTTGCCAATTGGGCATGCAAGGGGATGCCATTCCACAACCAGGGTACCATGGCAGAAAAGGCCCCCTCCAACATCCTGCCACAATGTATTCCCCTGATTGATGGGAAACGGAGGAGGATAGTCCAGCACACCTCAAACCTTGGGTAGGAATCTGTAGGGGGAGCCATTCCTTCCAAATATCAAAATGTGGCTTTATAAACACCCTGGTGACCCCAAAAGTTAACTACTCTAGTTGCAGGTTACTATGTTAGTTATAATTCATTACTTCCAAGCTCCAGTTATACACATATATGTTATTTTGTCTTCTTTTGTTTCCTTTCTGTCGTCACCTTTCCATAAAAGAGCATAATTAGAACACAGTGCATTTATCTGCATAACAGCAACAACAAAAGTCAGCATTCTCAAAGGGTCCTAAGCAGAAGTGAGATACTTTTAGAGCTCTTTCACACTACACATTTATAGCACTATGATTCCACTTTAATTGTCATTGCAACATCCTGTAGGATTGTGGGATTTCTAGCTTGATGAAGCACTACAGCTCTCTGGCTGAGAATTCCAAACAGCCCTCCCTAAACTACAAATCCCAGGATCTGACAGGATGTTGCAATGGCAGTTAAAGTAGAAACATAGTGCTATAACCGTGTAGTGTGAAAAGGGTCCCAGACTGATAGTCCTAGACACTGTTAATCCAAAGAAATTGTAATCTCTTCTCATCCTTAAAGGCTTCTCTCTCTTCACGGAAAAAAACAGAAGCAGAGGCAGGAAAACATGGCAGGGTCACTAATGGAAGGAGACATTGTCTAGACACCTTCCTCATAAAGTGCTATGAACGAGACAAAGCAACAGCCTAGTAAAAGTCTCGTCTGAAAACTCCTGGCAACCCAGTGTGAACAAGACAAGCTTTGCATGGTGGCTGGTAGGAAGAACAAGATTAGTGCTGCTTACCAAGTTGGTTGGACAGAGGAAGTGTGTACATGGAATGCTTCATAGGGCCACTTGCCAGACTATTTGGCACTTGTTTTCTTTCCGGTTTTAAAGCTGGCAGGTGGCAAAACTTCCCCGTTGAATTAGATGGACACCAGCATTCATCTCTGCCTACACAGCGTCCTCCATTTAGACAGGGAATTTGGCAGAAATCTGTAAAGAACATAAACCTGTCAGACAAATTTGATTGAGAGGAAGGTCTAAGAGTTCACGTTGGTTAACAAATGAGCCAGTGCCTCAGTGGGAACTTATTCACACAGTCCATGTGCTCAACTTAGCATCTCCCACTCAGTCACAGAAAAAATTTCAAGCTGTCCTAGTTGGGAAGGGTGCCAACGTAACCGAAGTAGGCTAGCAAGCTTCACTTTCAAAGAAGACTGAGGAACTTTTCACCTGTGACATTTACATCGACTTCAAGTCATGTTCTTTGTGCTAAAGAAAGAAAGTTGCTAAAATGGGACAGAGGAATTCCGAAAAGCTGTTGAACATGCCGTATTGCCAGTTCAGGTCTGATGTTCCATTTTACCAATATAAGCCAAAGCTCTTTGAAACCTTACACTTTAAAATGCTCTAAAAGACAGTTAAATAAAGATCATGTGGTTTTTTTAAAAAAAAAATATGACCCATCTTCCACAAAATGTCAAGAAGGGTGAAACCTTGGAGCAGTTCCCCCACAAACAGATGTGTTGGACTACAATTCCCATCAGGCCCAGCCAGTGGAACCAATGGTTGTATTGCCTGGGGAGTATGGAAGTTGCAGTAAATGGATGTAGATGTCACAGGTGAAAAGTACTAAGCCTCCTTTGAAAGTGTAACTTGACAGTGAAGAAAGCCAAAAAGAAGAAAATCAAGTCATTTGAAATGTGATGCTGGAAGAAAGTTCTACAAATGGACTGCTAAAAAGACAAATTAAAGGGTCCTACAAAAAATTAGTCCTGAATCCTCACAAGGAGACCAAATGAAGCTGTTCTCCTTTGGACATATCATGAGATGATGTGACTCACTGGAATGGATTATAACACCTGGTAAGTTGGAAGGCCCTAGAAAAAGAGGAAGACCACACTACAGGGGGACTGACCTGATCAAGGCAGCCACCAAGAATCTACTGCCCTGATTTCACAAGACCTGAGCAGAGCAGTTGACGACTGGAGCCCTTAGAGGTTTTTTATTTATAGGGTCACCATAAACCAAAGTTGATGTGTTTGATAACAAGCACAGCAACAAAGTTTCATACAACCGGAGGACCCTAGGTTGAGGATGCTCTCATCCTTGCCAGCTCACTAAAATTTCCAGTACAATCACAGCACCAATAAGACGCTTGGAGAAAAAAAGAGTGAAATGTAATGTCATCGTTAAATAAATATTTTAAAGGATATCACATTGGAGATGGAGCAAGTTTGTTTTCTGCTGTTCCAGAGACCTGACATGAGCCAATGGGTTCAGATTACCAGAAAAAAGATTGCACCTATACATTAGAAAGAACTCCTAATATATGTGTGTGTGTGTGTGTGTGTGTGTGTGTGTATTATATTAGATTGTATGCCTTTGGCAGGACTGGTTGGGGTTTTGTTGTTGTTTTACTTGTAAAGCACCATGTACATTGATGGCACTATATAAATGATGATGGATGATGATGACGACGATGATAGGAGCTGTTCAACAGTGGAATAGACTGTTTTGGATGGTGGTGCTTTCTTCTTCATTGGAGTTCTTTACATAGAGATGGATGGCCATCTTTCAGGAAAGCTTTACTTGCATATTCTTGCATGGCAGGACTTTATTTATTTATTTATTTATTTAATAGCCCACTTTTCTCTCAGCACAGGACTCAAGGTGGTCAAATGGACCAGATGCCCGTTGCAGACCCTTCCAACTCTATGGCCCTTTTCGCACCTTACCTTTTTGCGGTGCTGGGGTGCAGGGCTCTCGCAAGCAGCCTCCAGTGAGAGGGTCTCGTGTCCCGGTTCCTTCAGCACCGCAGCTGCCGCCCACTTGTGCGACAGCCCCGCCTCTTCCTTTCGTAGTGCAGCCTAGGACCTTCCCAGGCTGCGCTGGGGCAGGAAGCACGAGCGCCGCGGCTCTGGAGCTCTGCACGCCAGGTAAGTGCATGTGGGGCCCCGGAGCAATGCGCAACCGCACACCATTTTCAGCTTAAAGCCGAAAATGAAAAAGTGCTCGAGCGGCCCTGGAGCATCGTGCAAATGTGAGTGTGTCGTGTGGACTGCTCCTCACATTTGCGCGACACTCGAGGGGCTCTTTCGCATGGAAAATGCAGTGCGAAAAGGGCCTATGATTCTATTTCAGATCAGAAGAAAAGGCTCTTGCTACCTTCACAGCTGGGAATACCATAAAACGTTCACTAGCTGTACTTATTTTCATACAAGCAAAAAAAGAGAAAAACTAGGTGTAGGGAGTAAAACCCCAAAGCTGATGTGAAAGAAAGGAAAAATTAGGCCCAAGAAAAAGAGACATTACAATACTTATTTGGGACTCTGATTGAGTGCCAGAGATTCTTATGTCCAGAACAAGATATGTGAAAACAAAAAAGGGTAACTGTAATTGACCTCTAATCTCAGACAGAGCAGAACTGGTATCAGAGAAAATAGCTTGCCTCAGGCAAGTAGAGCTGTCTAATCTTACAGCAATAGAATCTTCTATAAGGTTTTGCCACTGTGATCCCAAACCAAAGAAACAGAGGTAGAAATATAAACCATGTGAATTGGGTCAGGTATCTTGGAAGACTCACATATACGGAAGCCAGATTTGGGGTCAGGATCTTGTCCACCCTGGCTATACAGGGTGGTGGTGTGCCCTTTCTCACAGCTATTGTAGCAGCGGCCATGCTGACAAGTCTGTTTACAGATTGTGGGAGTGAAGACAATCTTTATCTTCCTGATTTTTTCTGTAAGGTTGACACCTGCAAAGAAAAGAAAAGCAACATCACAGAATAAAAATGTAACAAAATCCAAAATCCATAAAACAATGATAGCTTTAGTGGGACAACTAAAAAGCACAAAATACAACATGCAAGCTTTCAAAGCCTCGCTGGCTTCTTCATACAGGAGAAGAAAAGTGATGACATTAGAGTCACAGGGCTAAATTTTATCTCAATGTTACTTCTGTTGTCAGTTAAGATGGACTAGAGGGATCTCAATGCAAGCAGGTGCCACCCCCCTTCTTGGCCATGTGAGGACCGGGGACGAAGGGCAGTAAAAGGCAATAAAATCTCAAATCCATTAGTAGTATTCAAGTTACTTCCATTGAGATCCAGGCTATCTTTGTTTTGTAGTTTTTTGATTTTGTTGTAAAGTCCTCCCTCCCCATTCGTGGCTTTGATTTTTGCAAATTTGATCATTCATGGGGTGCCCGCTTGCCTCCTCCCATTCCCTTTTCCTTTTGCCTGGGCATGCATACCTTCCTTCCACATGCATGAGCAAAAGGCAAGCAAATGGGAGGGGCAGCCCTGTATGCAGAGAAGGCACACACGTGCCTACCTCCCCCATTCCACTGCCTCAAAGATCTACCATTAGATCCCAAGCTACCTTCTACCATGCCTGAGATCTTTCTTTTTTAGGTCAGAATAAAGACGTTCTCTTAAATCCAACCCTCCCCTAGAGCCTTGTTGTTGTTGGCAGTAGTTGGCTTGGTCTTTAGGAGAAGCCAGAAAAGATGCTATAGAGGAAAGCAAACTGGGGTTGGTAGAGGAGGTGGGCTTCAAAGATGCCTAAATCTGAAGTTGGGGTCTGCTGCAATTTTGAAAAGGAGATCAGAAATCCAAAGGCCTTCCACTGTACATAGATCACGGTGCTTTTAAAACTAAAATGATTTGGGTCAAGCACAGAGTGGAGTGCATATTTCAAGGCAAATTTCAGGCTCAGGCCCAGAGCATGGAATAGTAAAGAGCAAGTCTCCATGCACTCATGAGCAGGATCTTAGTCCAGATGAGATCCCCTGTGCTTACTTTTGAAGAAGAAAAGAGCACTGACATATCTAAATGCTACTGTTAAAGACAGTTTGGGTTTTAGTCTCCTGTGTCCTTTATTCCTGTCAAAAAGTTGAAATTCTTCCTTTCCCTTTGGACACAGCTCCTGTTTCTTTTTACTACCGGATTCCTTGGTTTAAGTAACAGTTCTTTGTATTTCCATCACATAAATTCCTCAACATAGTATATAGTATATTAAAAATAAACTTTATTTAAGTATTATCATAATCTCACAGAATTGCCCTTATACGATAGAAAAGGCAAACAGTATGTTATGTGGATCATGCAACAAATCAACAGAAGACATCTTAAGGAGATAATAAAATAACAACAAGAAAGGAAAGGGAGTAAGCAAAATATACATGAGGGCAGTGCTGTATTTAAAGATAACACTTTCTTTCTATTCTTTATTTATGTATCTGTGTTCATTCCCTTTTGGGGGGGAAAAGCAAAGAGGGGAAAGTAGGAAAGCTACCCAGAATAGACAGAGATAGCAATATGTTCATTTTGTGAAGTGTCCCATAGTAATATTGTGAAGTAACCCATTGTAATCACACCTTCCCTCTCTAATCTCAGTAGGGGATATGGTGGTATTCCAGTGTAATTCTCTGCTCCCTCAGCTGAGGAAAAAAAGACAGCCAAAGTTAGAGAGCTGAGTCAGCCAGCTGAGATTAGAGGAGAAGAATATTGAAAAGGGAACAATTATGTGACTGGAGGTGTCCTGGTTGAGAGAAGTTTGGTTGACATAGTATGAGGAAGATATGGAGTGATGTCAGGATCGCAGAGAAAGATCAGTTTGTTCACTTAGGAAAGGAAAAAGATTCAGTAACAGGTTAATTGTGTGGGTAGATGATGAAGCTGGTGGAATTAGCCTCTGCACTGGGACTTAATTTGTGCCAGAGCTAATAAATACTAGAGCTGAAACATGGAACATGAAATGAAGAAATGTCCCTCCAAGCATGTGTAGAGTGCCCCTCTTAGTTCTGGCAGCCTAACACAATACTGGGAAATGTGCTGTTCTCCAGATGTTGTTGGACTTCAGATTGCCTCATGCCTCACTATTGGCTATGCTGGCTAAGCCACTAGAACTTGAGACTAACAACATCTGGAAGGCTGCACGATTCCTACCCCTGGCCTCATGATTCCTACCCCTTATTAAGAAGCAAAATGTCTGGGAAGCAAGGACAAAGGAGCAAGACTTCCATACCGATTTGACTGAGGCATATGTCCTAAAATTGATTGAGTCATATGTCCAACTGCATCCATCTGCCAGCAGAACCACCATTGCTGATGGTATGTGCTCCCATAATAGAGCTGGGAAACCTCATGAAGCAGACTAACAGGTGAAGGATTAAGGAGAAGAGGTCTCATCAAATGAACTCTATTCACTTAGCATTCACTGTCTTTGAAAAACAATTGTCTCTGCACCAAATTAAAATGTATGTCTCCATCTAGGTGGAAACATAAATGGAAGAAAAAGATGGCATGCTTTTTCAAGACAGCAAAGTTTAGCTAAGACAAACAAGAAGACAACAGGATAATATGTTCCCTAGCCTAAAATAGCTGGCTAAATTCTCTGTTGGTGTCTTTGCCTCATGCATCTGAAGAGTCCTCCCATACAAATGAATAAGCTTCTTTATTTCAGAACTGTAGTATCCATGGCTATGGAATCTCAAAGCGTCTATGACCTACTTAAGAAGTCCCCTCCAGAGACTAACCACTTCAGAAAGCCAAAACCTTTCTTTTTCAGAGCAATCTAAGTCATCCTTCAGATCTTACCCCAGAGAGGTGAAGTAGGCTCTGGATATGCTGCACGTGGCCCAGAATTGCTCTGATCAAATCCATTCCCGTTTGGCAACACATTTGATGTTAACTGGTCATTATTTGCAGCTGGATAGCGTCGAACTGTGCGGGAGGGCCCAGTGTGCTGCTGAGAGGTAACAACGGAGCCACTTCTGCTCTGAGTCCTGTGGAGAGGAAAGCTGAGCTAACCTTTAGTTTGACACACCAACGTGTTCAAGCACGGTTACATAGCCATCAGAATTAGAGATACTGTACCTATACCATCTGAATGAAGCCAGAGCTGCTGCCACCCCTATAGTCCTATGAGGGAGGAGTCTACACATGCCCAGGAGGGCTGCACTGTGAGGGCTTCTTGTTGGGGATGATAGGAGTTTCAGCCCCATGGAAACGCAGCAGAAAAACCAGAGTTCAGCAAGCCAGCAGCAGCAGCCTTGTTCCCCAGTAAGGATACTCACACACGGAGGAGTTTCTTCCAAAACAGGAGGCACTTTATCTTGCAGCAAAGTTCCGTTATATACAAAACATAGGGCAGACGGACAAAAGCTTGTGCCAGGCACCAGGTTTGGTCAACAGACAAATACATACTGGCGTTGCTTTGTTATATACATATCTACAACCAATCAGGTAGAGGTTTGCACACCTCCCTCTACCTTCTGCACACGATCCCAGTTTCTTATGCAACCTTGCAGTTACCCACAGCTGGGGCATGATGCAACATCTTTGCAGTGGGCTGATCATTTTCCCAGGGTTCTCTGCCTGGAATCCCTGACACTTCTATCTGCCCTACCACTATAGCCAGCAAGTGTGAGGACTTCCACTTATCCACACCTCTGCCACCAATGTGAGAATCTCCTCCTGACCCACCGTTATAGCATCAAATGTGGGAACCTTCTAGAAGCCCTTGTGGTTTTCGTGCAAGACCTTATTCATCTAACTGTCCCACTGTACACCGCCACGCTTGAATAAATGCTGCCACCACAGACACTGCGTGTTTGAACTCCATTATTGAACTCCAGTATCCATTACGTAGCATTCTCAGAGGCACAAATGTATAATACAAGAAAGATTTATTAAACAGAAGTTGAATATAACATGAAAGATTACTTATCTAATACATCCAAAACCTGACTGACACTAACTCACCCTCATATTTCTAACACCAACAAGCATCTCTCTCTAACATACACACACATCCGAATTGACCTAACTAATCTCTATCTCTGCCCCTGACTAATTTTACTGCTACCTCTTCTATTCCTAATTCTTATGACTCCTAATCCTAAACTTTACAGACTCAACTCATCTTCTTAAAAATCTGCTCATTCAGCCAATCATCAGTCACTACAAACATTCCATACCCTTACCCTCTCTTGACAGATCCTCACCTTATTACATATACTATACAAGATATCTACAACCATATTTTGTTTTAATTTTCTAGTAAACTCACAACAGTTTCTAAATAAAAGTCCACATGCATCAAGGTAGACAGCAGCTCTATAACGGTCCCCTTTGATTCCTTTGACTCCTTCACTCTGTCTTCAAACTATTTCAAATACAAACCTATGCAGCAGTTAGAGAATTCTGATACTTAGTGACTGAAGACAGTAGTACAGGATTAAAACACATAAA
This sequence comes from Cyclura pinguis, assembly GCA_030412105.1. Taxonomy (NCBI): domain Eukaryota; kingdom Metazoa; phylum Chordata; class Lepidosauria; order Squamata; family Iguanidae; genus Cyclura; species Cyclura pinguis. The sequence goes on from CM059599.1 coordinate 347,299,154, forward strand.
CCCATCTGAATTAATTCAAAACAAGTGCTAAGTTTTAAAGGCCAAAATACTTCCAGGTGTATATTCTAGCATCTCTTCAATATGCATGCCAAGTATCTAGGTTTTATGACAATCATCCACTTTTTATTACACATAATATCACTTAGATTGTAAGCTATTGTTCAAAATGGTAAATATTTCACCTTCTGAAATATGAACAAGCAGTGCACCTCAATTTATCTCAATATCGTTTCTATGCTATACTCCTGAGAATTCAGCCCCTAGTAATACTAGTGTGTGTGTATATATATATTGATATAGTAGCCAGAATATATTTCTGCTGCTTCATCTTGAGTTGTGCATAACCAGAACAGGTCCCACTTTGATACCATACAATCCATTTCAATGACAGTCACACAAGCAGTGTTTAGCGAACAAAAGAGCTATCACCATGTGTGAATGTCCAAGATGGTACAAGTTAAGCATCCTGAATCCAGAAATCTGACATCCAAAAACCTCCAAAACGCAAAACTTTTTCTTGCTTTCACCTCCGGCTGTGGCGCTCCTGCTGGTTGGTCTCTCAGATCCTCGGTCTCTCTCCAGTCTCGCATCTCATATACAAGAAAAATAACAGACTAATGAGAAGCTAGAGAGAGACGCAAGGATCTGTGAAACGATGTGAATCTAACCACAGTTCTGGATGTGAATCCACACCTCCTGTCATTTCACAGATCCTCATGTCTGTCTCCAGCCTTGCATCTCTCTCCAGTCTTGCATCTTGTTCATTTGTTATTTGTGCTGTATATGAGATGCAAGGCTGGAGAGAGACTGAGGATCTGAGCAAGTGAAGTTATAAAGGTCCTGATACTTGTATTTGGAAAGAAAAAGTACAGTAGAATCCTAGAATTCTAGAATCATAGAGTTGGAAGAGACCCCAGGGGCCATCCAGTACAACCCCCTGTCATGCAGGAACACACATCAAAACATTCCCAACAGATGGCCATCCAGCCTCTGTTTAAAAACCTCCAAAGAAGAAGACTCCACCACACTCTGAGGGAGCATATTCCACTGCCGGGCAGCTCTGACTATCAGGAAGTTCTTCCTGAGGTTCAGGCAGAATCTCTTTTCCTGTAGTTTGAATCCATTGCTCCTTGTCCTAATCTCTGGAGCAGGAGAAAACAACCCACTCCCTCCTCAACATGACAACCTTTCAAATATTTAAATATGGCTATCATGTCCCCTCTTAACCTTCTCTTCTGCAGACTAAACATATCCAGCTCCCTAAGCTGTTCCTCATAGGGTATGGCTTCCAGAACCTTCACCATTTTGGTCACCCTCCTCTGGACACATTCCAGCTTGTTGATATCCTTCTTGAATTGAGGCATCCAGAACTGGACGCAGTGTTCCAAATGAGGCCTAACCAATGCAGAATAGAGTGGCACCATTACCTCCTTTGATCTAGACACCATACTCCTACTGATGCAACCAAGAATCACATTGGCTTTCTTGACTGCCACATCACACTGCTGACTCATGTTCAGCTTGTGATCTACGAAGACTCCTAGATCCCGTTCACACGTACTGCTATCCAGCCATGCGTCCCTCATCCTATATTTGTGCACTCCATTTTTTCTGCCTAAGTGTAGGACCTTACATTTGTCTCTGTTGAAATTCATTTTGTTAGCTTTGGTCCAGCTCTCCAATCTGTCAAGGTCATTTTGAAATTTGATCCTGTCCTCTGTGGTATTAGTAACCCCTCCCAATTTGGTGTCATCTGCAAATTTGCTCAGCATGCCCTCCACTCCTTCATCCAAGTCATTGAAGAATGACACCCCACTAGTCACTTCTCTCCAGGATGAAAGGCAGCCATTGGTGAGCAGCCTTTGGGTTTGGTCAGTCAACCAACTACAAATCCACCTAACAGTAGCCCTGTCCAGTCCACATTTTACTAGATTCTTTGCAAGAATGTCATGGGCAACTTTGTCAAAGGCCTTACTGAAGTCAAGACATGCCACATCTACAGCATTCACGTCTACAGTAGCTTAAATGAAATCTCTAGGTAGCCCCCCAGCTGCCTACTTCCACCTTTGATGTAGTGATTACAAATCTGCTGCTCATTTGTTCACAGGTTCCCCAGAGATTTGTACAGCACTGCATTTTATGTATATGTAAATACAGGTATTCCAAAATTCTAAAAAAATCCAAAATATAAAACCCTTCTGATCCCAAGCATTTCAGATAAGAGATATTCAATCTATAATATATTCACAAGGGAAGTTCAGTTGTTACCCCAACTCTTTATTTTCTTGCAAATGTGAGTGATTGCTTGAAAGCTTATTTGCCCTATTTAAGAGTCGGAAGAGTACATTCTCATTCCTATCTTTGGAACAGACAAGGGTAGAAATGTAGCCAAGAAATGTGCCTGACCAAGGAAATAAACAGAATATATGACCCATAAAAGTCACAAATGAAAGAAACTTCACAGGGAATGAACACCCATTAGTGAATTTGCAGTTTCTTCTGGATAATTTTATTTATGGTATTTGGCTTTTTTTGCAGCGGCCAAGCAACAAGATGTATAACCTCCTCAGCTGCCAAGGCCAAACTTTTCAGTGCGCATTTAACACATGTTGGTTGTCACAACAGACTCTCACACAGAACAGAGCTTGTTTTAACTCAGTAGATTCTAAATACCCTTTTCTAAGCTTTTCAACCCAATTGTGCTCTGTTAGTCCCATGTTCTTTGTGTATAGAGGGGAGATCAGTTCCAAGCCATCCAGACAGCTTTGTTCTGAAGTACCCTCACCGCCGTCTAATTTTCAGCATCCCTAAATACACTAGGAATTAGTTCTGGGATCTCCAAAGAAGCCTAAAGTGAGCCAATGAGATTAAGTGGGTCAACCGCACAAACTCTGTCATGGGAGAAAGCACTGCCTGAAATCCTTTCTGAAAGACAGCTGTGTTTGTTTTTAGTCTGAAATCCTGTAAAACTAAATTTAAGATCTGCTGGTAAATTATGTATAGGTATATTACATTATCGTTTTGAACCTTATTTGAGTAAATATTTTCTTACACCTCAAGGGTAATTCTAAGAGGATTCCTAAATCTTATAAATTCTAATTAAATCAGTAGCAGTCTCATTAACTATCATCTGCAGAACTATTACCTGGAGATCACAAGTTTAGGCAATTCCATTTTCCACCTGTAGCACACACACATCCAAAACCAATACCACACTGCTCAGGAGCACTGCCCTATTGTACAAAGACTCTTGGGGAGCAGGGGGTTGCAGAAGTGGGAGAGGAAGGCAAAGTCCCCCTTCCATGTTCTTTGTTCTGTGCACATCCTTCGGGATCCAAGTCAATGTTCCATGCAGAAGAGTATGTCTCACTATTCATGCTCAGAGATCAGTTTTAGGCATAAAGTTCTTTGATTATAGCATAAAGCAACCTCTCAATCCATGTTAAGCAAAAGTTTTACAAAGCTACCTCAGCCAGTAAAGTCACTCTTTCCTCAGTCTGGGGAACTCCGTGTTGCTCTTAACTTGTTCCCGGTTCCTCTCAAAACGCACAATACAACTAGTGCTTCTAGTGGCTACATATAGGGCTCTTCCAGACTAGTCTAAAGAAGCATGACCTCTTGCAGTATAGTTCATTCATTTTTGTTGAGCACTACCAGCTTTTTCATTGCTTCTGTGTCCACCCATTCCTGATCTGTGGACAATTTTCTGGTTTTTCCTAGGAGACTGTTAGTTGCCGTGGATCTGTGCTAGAAGGTTTCTTTTCTTCTTCTTCTTCTTTTTTAATGGGAAACAAGGTTTGCTGAGGTTGAGGTGCAATCTTATGTTCTAAAATGGTCTCCTCTCTAAACTTTAATTTGAATTTTTGTTGTTGTGGTTATTTTTCTTACACTAATAGTATACTTATTGCATTTCAATACAAAGGTGCTATTTCACTATTCCACTGGTACACTACAATGCTCTAACTATAAGAAAAAACTTCTTTAAGGAGAAAAAGGGGGAGAGTGGAATGAAAGAAGAAGAGCTTTTACTTTTACCTATCCCACCATCCATCCATCCTAAAGCTGTCCAGCACACGAACACTGGAGCCTACATCAGTATACAACTCATTGGGGGAATGCCCAAAAACCTAACACGAACCACAACAATAGAGACACACACGTCCCTCAGAAGTTTATTGATCATGACATGTCTTGGAATTTAACCTCCATTAGAAGATGGGAATAAAAAATGGCCAAAAACCTAACACGAACCACAACAACAGAGACACACATGTCCCTAAGAAGTTTATTCATCATGATATGTCTTGGAATTTAACTTCTAAAAAATTGCCAGGATTTCCCAGCAAATAGTCCAGGATAACTAAAGTGTGGTTTGGATATAATTACAAATACTGCAATATCTGCACTGTTTTCTCTCATTATTACATTTGGCTCTTCTAAATCCTCAACACCAAAGCTTGGAAATGTTACATCTAGAGGCTATAATTTCCAGCATCCACCTGCCCACCAGCTGTTACACCTCAGAGTAACCTTAAGAGAGGGCCCCTGAATTGGCATGACTTCCCTAATATTGGATATTGGCTAGCAAAGGTCGGTTGCAAGTAAAATTGGTTTTGAATTCAATTCTCAAGACCAACAACGCCTTTGCTGCTGTATGGGGACGTAGACAGCGTCCCTTAGGCTAAGGGACAACGACCTATTGTTCTCAGTCACGTATCTCTAGGCAGCCACTATAGACTCTCTCTTTGACTAACAAAAAGGTTGCCTCAGTCCCTAGCCACGCTGATGAACTTTGCGAGGATAGACAATCAACGTCTATGAATTTGGAATGATAATCCTATCATGTACCTGGACTTTCCCGGGAGAAACAATACCGAGGAGAGGTTGTGATATTTGCCTAACACTATATTCCGCAATCATCGCCCATTAACGCCACTTTGCTAGCCTATACACCGCCTGAGGACAGAAATTGGCTATAAAAACCCTCACTTTTTGAGCCTCTTCGGAGAGCTTCCCAGACCGGACAAGGGCCTGTTTCGCTGCTACCGAGGTGTCCCACTCAAGCCTCTCAGATGCTGCTGAGAGCTAAATGCGACTCGCGTATCCGACTTGCCCCGAAACCCCACTGCTTCCAGCCTTCCAGCCCCGGGATCCAGCCTCCCTTTGGTGCTTTACACCGAACCTTCGCTAATCTTCTTCTTCCCAGGACGCCTAGACTAAGATCCATACGCCCTCTCTCCCCAACTGCCTTTCATTTCCAACTTTGTTTCTGTAGCCCTTGTGTGATCGTAGGATTATTTGTTAACGTGTGTTGTGCTTTTCTTTGTTAGTTTCAATAAATTTACTTTAGACTGTTCCTCTGACTCTTACGTGGTTCTGACCCCGTAGACATAGGGTTAAAGATCCCTTGCCCTGACCTCTCACAAGCTTTGAGTGTCTCTGTTAATTCCCTTAATTTGAAGTCTGTTTGGGTGTCCTCGAGATACCCCCAATTTTCAGAGTAACACAGCCATGATGGCAAATGGCCACAATGACTGGGAAACTCTGGGAGACGTAATGCAAAAAGGTAAGCCTTCCAAGCCCTGCTTAGAATTCACTGCCATTTCCTAACCTACCAATGTCATCTGCATCCCCTGACCCTCAAGTAATAGCCAAAAGGATGGTAGATGCTGCAGTCTGCCCAACAATTGCTCCAAAGTCAGTGCAGGATAAACTCTTTCACCTTTCAAATGAACCAGAGAACTAGCACAGCCTGACTCACATGAAAGTGCTTTCACCAGCATCTTTTAGCTGTCCTTGATTCATGAAGGATGAATGGTTTGCTTAAAACATCCAAGGTTTGATTATATCAGCTGTTTAGTCCACCTCCCAAAACATAAGGCTGGGGTAAGACTTAACATTTCAAGTTACAGAGATGAAGCCTCTGACATCCAAGCAGGGGCAAATGAGTACCTGAACTACTTCCATCACTGACCATCAGAATCATAGAATCATAGAAATGTAGAGTTGGAAGAGACCACAAGGGCCATCCAGTCCAACCCCCTGCCATGCAGGAACACCCTCAAAGCATTCCCGACAGATGGCCATCCAGCCTCTGCTTAAAAACCTCCAAAGAAGGAGACTCCACCACACTCCGAGGCAGCATATTCCACTGCCGGACAGCCCTGACTGTCAGGAAGTTCTTCCTGAGATTCAGGTGAAATCTCCTTTCCTGCAGCTTGAATCCATTGCTCCTTGTTCTGGTCTCTGGAGCAGCAGAAAACAAGCCCTCTCCTTCCTCTACATGGCATCCCTTCAAATATTTAAACATGGCTATCATGTCCCCTCTTAACCTTCTCTTCTGCAGACTAAACATACCCAGCTCTCTAAGTCTATCCTCATAGGGCATGGTTTCCAGGCCTCTCACCATTTTGGTTGCCCTCCTCTGGACCTGCTCCAGCCTGACCATGTCCTTCTTGAATTGGGGTGCCCAGAACTGGACACAGTATTCAAGATGAGGTCTAACCAAAGCAGAGTAGAGTGGTACCAGTACCTCCCTCGATCTAGACAGCATACGCCTATTGATGCAGCCGAGAATTGCATTGGCTTTCTTGGCTGCCGCATCATACTGCTGACTCATGTTCAGCTTGTGGTCTATTAAAATTCCTAGATCCCTTTCACAGGTACTGCTATCCAGCCACGTGTACCCGATTCTATATTTCTGTATTCCATTTTTTCTACCTAAGTGTAGGACCTTACACTTCTCTCTGTTGAATTTCATTTTGTTAGCCTTGGCTCAGCTCTCCAATCTATCCAGGTCATTTTGAATTTTGATCCTGTCCTCTGGCGTATTACCAACCCCTCCCAATTTGGTGTCGTCTGCAAATTTGATGAGCATGCCCTCTATTCCTTCATCCAAGTCGTTGATGAAGATATTGAACAGCACTGGGCCCAGGACAGAACCCTGTGGCACCCCGCTAGTCACTTCTCTCCAGGTTGAAAAGCAGCCATTCGTGAAGGAAATATAGTGGTTATCTCTCTGTCTTTTCACTCAGAATTGTTTCCATTCTGTTCCATCCATACTCATTCCATTCAGCTGCACTCAGCCATACCTCTCCTCTCCTTAATGGATGTGTAACATTCCTGTGGTAATTGGGAGACTTTTTTTAAAAGCAAAACAAAATCAACTTCCAAGACAATAGCAGGGATATGTTCTCAAAAAGTGTCTGTTCTGAAAAATATGAGTGAATTGATATAGTAAAGCCAATTACATTCCAAGATTTAGATGGATTATGCCCAAGAGTTCTAGAGGCATCTAAGAATGGACTGGCTAAAGTACTAAAAATATGAATTTTCTCACTGGCTGTCCCTTTACCAGGGAAAACATTTTACATTTTTTAAAAAAAGAACTCATCTGTGGGTGTTTTAAGAAAACACAGTGTTGGCAACACTGAAAGCACAGTCCTATAAATGCCTAAACAAAATTGAGCTCCACCGAGTTCACTGGGGTTTACTCCCAGGTAGATAGATATAGGACAGAAGCCTTAGAGACAGTCTACAACTGGGGTGGGCAAGGGGCTGTTTTTGTGGCTCTCAGACCTTCCAGGATTCCAAAACAATATTCAAAAGGCCCCCCCAAAGAGCTTCTCAGGAGCATGGGGGGACACTCTGCCACAGACCACTTTAGGACCAGGAAATTAAAACAAAACAAAACAAAAACAGGAAGTGCATATCCTCCAACATTTCACAGATGAAAACTAGGACATGTTTGTCCAAGCAACATAAGAATGTGGTCAATGTGACAGGAGTTATTAATGAGAAAGAACACACAAGCTAAGAGAAGCTGCAGCAGTTTGCTTTTGCCTGGGCCTACTGGGAAGGGCAAGATTCTGCCTCCTCCTCTCTTTTCCTCATGCTAAGTCAACTGAGTGCAAATTTTCTTGCACTTTGAACTCGGTTTGCAGCAGTTGATATAAGTTGAGAACAAAGGGGGAAAGTGGAAGGAGGAAACTGGGACATTTTAAAAGCAGCTGAAAAAATGAGACAACAGAAGACTATCTGGGCCTGTCCCTGTTAAATTGGGACATTCAAAGGAAGTAAATAGGAAGTAAGTTTCCTGGATACTTCCTTCAGCAAAAAAAAAGTTCTCTTCTGGGCTAAAATGGCCCCAGGGGACCAAGGACATGGCAAAAATATCCCTGTGCCACTTAGAGGACATTTATTTCCGTTTTTGGGCAAGGGAGTTGCAGCCCTCCATGGTCTCCGGCTAATACTGCCCTCTACCCTTTCACAGTTGCTCACTACCGATCTCCAAGTTGTAATTGCCACACAGAGGTCACTTGACACAGACATTCTTGACATTCTTAACAGTGTCCGTTGGTGGTATGGAAATTCATGCACATGGAAAGGTGTTCTGTATCTTGTGGTGATTCTGAAGACCAATTGCTACATGAAAGCTGACTCAAGCAGTTTATACGTTATGCTTATAAACAGAGCTTGAGAAATGTACTTTTGGGATTCCCCAAAATCCCCAGAGAATCCAAGTAAGCCCTGGCTGATGGGATTCTGGGACTGCCTTGGGCCCTGTGGAAGGAGAAAGGCAAAATGTAAATGAAATAAATAAATAAGCAAGCTGTAATCCAAAAAACTAAATTTCACAAGCTCTGACTTCAATGGGCTTTTGTGCATTGCTCTAGTATATTCCTACAACTTAGTAGTAAGGTTAGGAGATAGCTGGGTTTCCACACAGTCTAGGCGTGCCACCCAATGGCCATTTGCACCACCATTTGGTCCAGATTCTAAGTTTTCATTGAGAAAAAAATAAGTGTCTAGTTCATATAGTCTAGGGTTCAGTTCCTCATTTCACCATGGAAACCTACTGAGAGTGTCAGACACTCTAAGCCCCCAGGAATCTCTTGATAGGTTTGCTTTAGGGTTGCCGTAAGTTGAAAATGACTTGAAGGCACACAATAACAACCACGTAGAAGGTAAAAGATGGTGCAATATATGGAGGTACCCTTCTATCACTTTTTTCTGCAAGAAACAAGTCCATCACTGTCTTTCCTGGGGAGAGAGGAAAGAGGGAGAAACGGAATGAAAGAAGCCAGAGAGGGGCTCGTTGTGAGAGTGTAAAGAAAAGGAAGAGGTGAGAAGGACTGATGGGAATATGAGCAGTGGTGGAGCTTGGAGTGTGTGGAGGGGGGCGGGAGGGGCAGGCCCACGGTAAGGAGGCGTGGCAGTGGTGCGTGGGGGTGTGGCTATACGCCAGGACACCCCTAAAACATTGCCCCCCAGGGCAAGCCGCCCAGGGCGAACCACCTCCATCGCCCCCCCCGTTCCCTATGCGACTGAACATGAGCAGTGAGAGCACCAGAGTGCAAGAAGCAAAGAACGGATCAAGAGAGGGACACACTGCAAAGGGATGAGAGGAGGAGAGGAATGGGAACAGGAGCAATGAGCAAGGGAACAACATAAAGGGGAAAGTGCAAGAAACAAAGGAGAGACACATTGCAAGGGTGCAAAAGTGCAGAGATTTTGACAGGAAATAATTAATGAAATAAATGGAATAATAGGGGGAAAATTGGAATTAAATAAAGAAAAATACATGACTTTAAATGGAAAGAATTTGGGTTTGGACAGAAAGGAGGAATACTTGATGAAACAAACACTGAGGGTAGGTCAGGCAGTTATTGCATATGGTTGGAAAGACAAAGGAAAATGGAAGGTGGATAGATGGCAATATTATATTGTGGAATATAATATTTGATTTATATTAGAAAGAAGAATGGGGTATATGGGTCAATTGAATGAAGGTGATTGACTAAGAAGTGGAACAAACTAACAGAAATAATAAAAGAAAGGAAGGGGTACAAAATTATAAAAGATACAATTAATATGATTCTCCACATTAAAGGAAAGGGGTTTTAAGTAAAAATTGACTTTCTTCCAGGGGGGTGGGAGTGAGGGAAGGGTTAAAGCAGTATTATCTTTATTGAGAAAATTAATTTGTTTGGTTGTGGGTGGAGCACTGATCGGTTTGTATTAATTGTTCAACTAATTGTTCAACTATCAGTGTTAATATGTATATTTGTTAAGAAAAAAATTAAAAAATTAAAAAAAAACATTGCAAGGGTACAAGATGAGGTGGGGGGAATAAGAGTGAGGAGAGCAAATGGTGCAGTGAAAAACTGATGGGGAAAAAAAGTGATGTAATCTGAATGCCGCTGGAAGTGTCTGTGCATGAAAAAATCTTATTGTTGTTCTTCTTTCATTTGTGCTACACTAGAGATGAACAGGCCCACTTTACATGGTTTCCTTCTCCCTAGTCATTCCCCATGACAACCCTGTGAGGCAGGTTTGCCGAAAATTAATGGTGGTCCATGACCACATAGCAAGTTCTATTACTAAACAGAAATTTCAACTTGAGTATCAATGTTCATAGCCGAGCACTTTAAACATTACTCTACAGTGGTTCTCTCAAATAAAATGTAACTGTTAAAAATGCCTTCATACATAAAAATGTATGAAGGCTGAAACATGGTAGAAGAAAGAATGCAACAATCAATGTGCCTAGTTTGCATAATACGAATAATATGGAAATTAAATGCCCAGGTTTGAGGAAATGGGATGTGGCAACTCAGCTTAGTAGGCTTGTGAAGTTAAAGTCTTTCTTTTTTTTAATGCCATAACTAACTTTTTGAAAAATAGTATTCTGGTAAAATAACTGCAAGAAATTACATAATCACATAACATACAAATTACATAACATCACATGAAATACTAAACTCAAATGTACAATATAAGAGGCCTGGTGGCACAGCGGCTGAATGCCGGTACTGCAGCCACAAGGTTGTGAGTTCAATCTTGCCAGGCTCCAGGTTGACTCAGCCTTCCATCCTTCCGCAGGTCAGTAAAATGAGTACCCAGCTTGTTGGGGGCAGTATAGAAATACACATGCTATTGCTACTCTAGTATAAGATTACTAGACGAACAAAGAATAGCTTGAAATACTGAGTCTACCTCTGGATTATTCAAAATGGAATACTGAGAACTGACTGCTGGAAAAAAGACAGCCTTTCTTTTCAAATTTTGTCTACAGTACAGTCATTGGAAGTAGTACATCCGTCCTTTTATTGATATTTCATCCCTAAAAGTATAATTGAGACAGACGTCTCAAATTTGGAGATTCTGTCAAGTATAGGAAATAGACTTTCTCTGATATCAGTGAAGATGATTGGATCTGACTTTATTATGTCTGCATGTTCAGGAAAAATGAACAGGCAGAAACAGATGAAACTAGGTAAACTCTTTTTGGCATTGTAGAAAACTAGTTTTATTCACAGCGCACAAAAACTTCCTAGCTGAATCAGATCACCCATCCAGTACACTGTATACAACATCAACGAGTCATATGATTCCTGATAACTCATAAGTAAGATGGTCAATTAGGCATGCATCCTACTCAGAGCTTGGAAACATTACTTTTTGGACTGCAGCTCTCAATATCACCCTGCTAGTTGGGGATTCTGGGAGCAGTAGTCTAAAAAGTAACTTTTCCAAATTTCATCCTACTTCACAGATGGCCATCCTCCATTTGAAGAGTTTGATCCAAGACTGGCTTAAAGACAAGGGACCGTAAGAAGGCAGGAAAAAAGAGACTTGAAATTTCCCATCCATAGTTACCTGATTAAACAAAGACCTATTTTTCCCTGAACTCCGGGCTCTGGCATACCTGGAGAAAGTTGTTGCTTTCTATTATCTGTCAGAGAAGTTGGAGTTCTTTGCATAAATATCTTCAACAATGACAAGAGGGAAAAATAGTACATGCAAGACACGGAAAAAGAGAACCAGCACCCACTGCCGTCTTTAAAAAAGCTTGTCCTCCTTTTTTCTGTGACAAATATCTTTTAGTGTGATCTACAGTTGAGTCTCACTTTTTCCCTCCTGGAAAGAATGGAAGTGGCAGCCTGGCCAGCATCCCCCACACCCACGCACATAGACTTGGGGCACAGGTAAAGTGCCACCCCTCCCAACTCCTCTCCCCACATTTGCCCAATAGCAGGGGTTGCAATAAAGATGATACATTAGATTCACTGGAGCAATTTTATATTCTGTGCTGTTATTATTTTCAATGGTTATTTTATGAGACATAAAAACACGTCACGGACATCGCTGGGATATCAGTTTCCCTGATCAGTACTACATATAGAACATCTCCTAAAATTGAAGCCAGATTCAGCACAGGAGAAGAAAAGAAACATTTGCATGACTTCTGTCTCACATTGCACTGATAACATTAACTTTATCAGGATCTCAAAAGCTTCTTAGTCAACATAACTTTCCAATAGTTAATGGCAGCCAAAAGCTCACTTGAAGTAAAGGAGATGGGCCCAACTCATATTGAGAAACCACTGCCCTGGCCTAGAAAGCACAAATTGTTCTTGGAACAGCTCCTTGAGCTGTTTATTTTTACCTTATATACTGAATACAATTATTTATTTTCCTTATTCTTTTCATGTTCCCATAGTTCTTTCCTGGCATTTACACTAACGCCCACCACAGATCTCCAAGGGGAGTCACAGGGAACTTGTCTAAAGGGTTCAAACATTCTGTAGGCTGCAACAAAAACATGGCAGCCAAGTTAGTGAACTCATCCCCTGCTGAAGATCTCTGCCACAGTCTTCCATTCTACTTTTCCACTACTCCACCAGTCTTCTGAAGCTTGCTAGCTCATGTGTTTCAAATAAAACAAACTGGGTGATGAAGATGGAAGCCATGTAACTGTGAGAGAAAGGACTCTTTGGAAGCCATACACACAACACGTGACTGGATGAATGCCTTACTATAGCACACATCTGCTCCCTATCGCCAGTGCCTGAAAGTGCTGTTGTGAGCCAAATGTAGCATGAACTCCAAGAACCTCCACTGTGTGCAGGAAAGCATCCAGAACATGATGAAGTTCATGGGGCCATGTGAAAAACCATTACAATGAATGCTCTGTGCTTTGGTAACAGCTTGTGGAGAGCCACAAATGCAAAAAAGCAGCAATGAGTTTAGCAATTGGGCTTCTCATTCATCCATACTGTTTACTATAATATAACTATATAACATGTATATGTTAACTCAATTTAATTCCCACTTTAACTATTTATTGTCCTCTGCTCTTTTTCTGCAATCAGTAAACAGGACTTATACAACTAGCCCTTCGCATTCTCTAAGGTTAGGGGCACAGAACCTCCACAAAAGTGGAAAAATCAGAAATATCAAAATGTGCATGCATGTGCGTCTGTGCAAAGGAGGCCAAAACATGGTGGAGAGAACAGGCACCCAGGGCCTAAACCAGGTCGGGGAAAGGAAAAGGTAAAGGGTGTGTTGGTATGATGGGGCTATACTTTCTCTCTCTTGCCCATCTCCTTCCCTGGTTGTAGGAGAGCAGCAGCAAAAGGTTTGTGGTGATGAGAAAGCAGGCTGCAATCCATCCTTAGCTGTCCAGGCAGTGGCTGGTGGTGGAGAAGGAGGTGGATTTTTAAAAGGCTGTGTGGTCTGATCAGAGTGGCCGAGAGGGAAGGTTTCCACAGAAAACAAGCACCTGAAATGGAGGGGGGAAGGGGTTGGAGAAATTTGCAAATGATCCAATCCATGAAAGCAAACCTCACAAATGCAGAGGCCTGACTGTAAATGTAAAAAGAGACTGTGCTGGCCAAGGCCCTGATAAAAGTACAGTTGGCCCGCCACATTTGCAGGGTTAATTTTCAAGGATTTGTTTATGGCACTATCCCTTTTGTTAATAAGCAAAACTCCTAAAGAAAAAAGATATCCTAATACATATCCTGGTAGCTAATACATGGGGCCTTTCCGCACTTTACCTTTTTCCGGCACTGGGGTGCGGGGATCGCGCGAGCAGCCTCCAGCGAGAGGCTCTCGCATCCCTGCTGCTTCAGCTCCGCACGAGCTGCCTGCTCGCACAAGAGCCCTGCCTCTTCCTTCCGCAGTGCAGCCTGGGAGTTTCCCAGGCTGTGCTGGGGCAGGAAGCATGACCGGCGCGTCTCCGGAGGCTCTGCACACCAGGTAAGTGCGCACAGGACCCGGGAGCAATGCGTGATCGCTTCTAGACGAAAATGAAAAGGTACACGATCGGCCCCTGCCGGCCCCTGGAGCGTTGCGCGATTGTGAGTGCGTCGTGCAGATCGCTCCTCACAATCGCTCCTCACAATCACAATCACGAGACGCTCCAGGTGCCCTTTCACACGGCAAATGCCGTGCAAAAAGGGCCATGGAGAGCTAGCATGGTGTAGTGGTTTAAACGTTGGACTACGACTCTTCCACTTTCCACTTTCAACATCCTATGGAATCCTGGGGTTTGCAGGTTAGGGAGGGGCCTTTAGAACTCTCAGCCAGAAAGCTCTTGGGCCTCAAGAAACTACGAACCCCAGAATTCCACAGGAGGTTGAAAGTGGAATAACAGCACTATAACAGTGTAGTGTGGAAAGGCCCACACTCTCAACCTCAGATGAGGACAAAGGCAAACCCCTTCTGAAAAAATCTTGCCAAGCGAACAGAAGATGAAAAACAAATGTGTAAGAATCAAAGGCCATTTCCACACTAAGCTGTCACAGCGCGATGATTCCACATAGGTGCCCACTAGTGCCCACTAGTGGGCACCCATCCAGCCCCTCCCGAAACTGCAAACCCCAAGATTCCATAGGATGTTGAAAGTGGAATCATTGCACTATAACACCTTAGTGCGGAAATGGTGAAAGAGTATGCACTAGTGGGCACCTACTAATATTTTTAAGTTGTCTTATACTGTACAAAGGATGTTAAACAATTGCTGCCTCAGACTGTTGAGGAGCCATTAAACTTTCCTATCCTGAGCCACAAGGATTTAATTTTTCACAGATGTACACTACTAAAGTGTTGACAATGCCATTCAAACATCTTTGACCAGAGGACTATGTGAATAGCTTATAGGGAAGGAACTTAAGCATGGTCATCTTTGATAATCAGCCACTGAGATGTTTTATCTTAAAATTCCCAAGAGTCTTGTCAGTTTCTGTCCTATCCATCTGCCTACCCTACTGGCCAGCATCCTTCTTTATTCAAAGCCACTTCAAACATAAGCCAATGATTCACTTCCTTCTCTTATGTAATTTTCCACTGAATCACTGGAGAAGAATGGACACCACACCAACAATCAAACCTACAGGGACAGAAGTAAATAGCCAGGCTTGGAAAGTCCCAAATAAGCTGCAGCCCAGAAGCTTTCCTTCTTCAGTCTATTCAGTGGTCACAAGACAGAATGTGTATGGGTCATTATTTGGTCTGTCATGTGGAATCTCTCTTAACAACAGCACTAGAGTGTCTCACATGGTACAGACCACAGACATGATAATTGTTAAGGTCTTGCCTGGAATAAAAGGCATTGTACAAAAAGGGCCTCTCTCCATATTCTACAAAGCAACAAAAATGAACTTCCCTCACTTTGCTATGGCCAGATGCCCAAGTCAGTAACCACAACATAGAACATTTCCCAGCGAACAAGCCTTAAAATATTCAGCTCCTTAGCTATACAAACCTGATGGTTTTCCTTTCTTTTCACTTGCAATGATAGTAACTATGAACTCTCTCTCTCTCTCTCTCTCTCTCTCTCTCTCACGCACCAGACACTTCTCTCATCATTCTCAGACAGGCATGGAACAGCCAAAAATACTTACTTTCCTTGGTAGCTGACCTCTTTTTATGAATAATATTTTTAACTCAGGAAAGGCATCTAGTTTCATCTTGTTGTAACTATGATAGACAGTGCTCCTACTTAATAAATATTCCTACTTAGTCTTCCAGCAAATCAATCAAACAAGCAAACAGCAACTCCTTGCAATCACTCAGGCCTTCTCTCTCGAAAGACCAGCTGTCAACTTGAAGATCTTGCAGCCCCTTAAGAGCTCTAAAGCGAAAGGAGAATTAAGTTGTTACTGTGCCTGCCTTTTGTTTCTTCCCAAGTCCTTTGGGCCACCCTTCACAACCACCACCTGCTATGAAGATGCCAGTGACTTCTTCACTGCTGCCTGAGAGGACAGGAGTAAAATCTAATGAACATCAGTAAGAAATGGGTAGACTGCACCTGAATATAACTATTTTGATGATAAAAATAGTTCAACAGTGGAACCGATTACCTAGAGGGATGATGGGTCTCTGTGATATCTTCTGCAGTAGAAGATTAAGCCCCCCTTGCTCTTTGAAATGCAAGAGCCTACACCAGGTTCTAGAGTTCAGAAGGTTTCACTTGGGATTTCCTTACCCTAGGCTTGTAGCACGGGGCTGTAAGGCAAATCATAGCTTTTACAAGTTTCTGTCCTCAGCTTTAAAGCAATAAGCCCCTCTGGTGAACTTGGAACTCTAAAAGCCCAGGCTCCTTAGAGCCAGCTCTCCTCAGTGGCTGACCAAGCCTGTTACATCTAGACCCAGCTGGCCCAGAGCAGGCTTGTGTTACTCCTCCACTGACTTGGCCACTCACCAGGCTGTTTGCAGCTGCTCTTGTTACAGAGGTCTCAGGAAGGATTGTAGAGCCTGGGCTCACACAGCCTGGCCAGTCTGCTTCTAAAGCCAAGCTGGCTCCTTCTGCTTTACCTGCCCATTTCTCCCTCCCTTTTAACTTGGCCTTCTGGGCAGCTCTTCCAAGGTAGCCTGCTGCAGCCACACTTTTTTCCAACTGCCGCAGATCACGCTTCTGAAGCCAACAGGCAATGGAGTTGCCTTCTCTCTTCTTTACCATTGCTGGTTCTACTGGTCCCTCCTGACTGGCATAAAAGGTTTTCCTATCTCTCCAAGTTCCCTTAAAGACATCAGCAAGCTCTACACTGGCGAATCTCTCCAACTTCTTATAACCTTACTAGAGATCTAAAGTCAAAGATAGTTATCTGCTGCTGATGCTCTAGTTCTGAATTTTCTACACTGAGAAAGGGAGAAAGAAGTTAGACCACCTGACTTATAACAGTGGTTTTCAACTTTTGGTCCTCCACTTGTTTTGAAGCCACTCCCAGAAGTCCCAGCCAGTAAGTCATTCCAAATGTTGATGTCTGAAGCATTTGGAGGCCCAAAGGTTCAGTGTCTGTTTTAATTGTGTGGGTCATGTAGAGTAGAGTTAAAGCATCCATTAAAATAAATGATACTTTAGTCATGCCCACACTGCAGATGTCATGGCCACAACATCTGGCCCAAGTTTTGGATTTTTCTTTCTTTACGTACCAATTATCCTGATAAAGAATTCAGGAGAACTGAAATCTTGTACACTCTTTCTGCGGCATTTTAACAGATTGTATTCAACTGGATTAAATAAAAAGACACACATAGACAAACAGTCTAAAGAGGTACAGACCAATACTTCAATATACCACTGTGTTTTGCCTAGACTCTCACTCAAAGATCAAGAGCCACTAAGAAATGTAGGCAATGTTCCCCCCTGCAGTGGAAGCTGGATCTTAATCCATGGCACTTGCTTCTACAAAAATAGAAAAATGCACAAAATTGAAAGCAGATATTGTCTGCATGATTTAGCTTTCTGCCAGTAATTCCTTCCATATCCATTCATTTAGCACCCTTAATGAATAAACTTCAAGCAAATAAGTGCCTTGTAAAATTAATCTAGTTAGTTTTCCTGAAGGCTTAAAAAGAAAAGATAAGTGTTTCCCCCCATTTTCTTCTACTTGGGAGGTGCCAGATAATGCACAGCATCACAGCTGCATTAGTAACTAGATATACAAATTACATATGCACCTAGATCTCTTTCAAAAGTACTCTGCAGGGTGACCTGATTCCCATCCAAAGTTCTGAAAAAATGCGCACACACCCCTGCTTTCAAGAGCTACCTATTAACTTGTTCTCACTGGCACTCTAGCACTCTTTATTCTCCCCGAGATCCTATCTGCCTGTATGGCTTGATCTTGTTCTTGTTTTGATAACTGGCTGGCTTTGGAGTTATGGAACAAAACTGCCCACTTCCTGCCTGGGAGCCAGCTATCTCAATGTGAAAGAAACGCTGCAAGGGTAGGAACACAACAGCTTGGCATTCTGCTACAAGGAGAAAGGCCTTCTGCTTAATCTTATATATTTCCAGTTGGTAAATTCCAAGGTCTACCTGAATAGATCTTGGAAAAGTTATTTTGGAACTAAAAAGCCCAGAATCTCCTAGTTAGTACCGGTATTTACCATGCTGGCCAGAGGATACCAAAAGATGCAGTCCAAGGAAGTAACTTTTCCAAGTTCTACCCTGGGGCATGATTTTTTTTTTTTTTTTAAAAGCTGATTGATGTAATCAAACAGCAGCTCATACATCCTATGGATGTATTCAGCTCCAGTACAGAGAATACAACTAAAACAACAGATAGGGCACTGGGAACACAGAGGCCATCTCCACACGAGACACTTATAGTGTGATTATTCTACTTTCAACATCCTATGGAATCCTGGGGTTTGCAATTTTGGGAGGGGCCAGCCGGCCCCTCCCGAAACTGCAAACCCCAGGATTCCATAGGATGTTGAAAGTGGAATAATCGCGCTATAACAGTCTCATGCGGAAACGGCCAGAGAATATGGCCTTCCACTTAACTTCTATAGCAGGTATGTGCTGCATCTGTAGCATGTATGTGCTGCATACACCAGACATTTCATTTAACTATTCATTTCATTTATAGTTTTATAACATATCTTTCTCCAGTAGAAACAATGGAAATGACATCTGATTTTATGTAATCATTTCTATAGACAAATAGATGATAGATAGACATAGACAGATAACAGCAGTAGTTACATCTTTTTTCAAGCAGACATGGGATCATAAGACAATAAAAGCATAGAATGGCAGTTCAAGCATTCTTATCATTTTAAATTTTCTTTTGACGTTTTTATTTTTTAAAAAAACATGAAACTCAAAAACATTAGAACAACAATTTGTAGGGCAGACAACAAGAAAATACATTGCAGTAATACACACAGACACATGCATATGCAATTTGAGATACAGGCACAGTTAGATACAGTTGGCAGTTATGATACTGATGCCACAGCTTAAACAGCCTTGTTCCTTGTGTATAGACAGTTCAATCAATGTGCAGGCACACAGGCTTCAAATGTTAAACAGAACGCATAGGGGGACATACAGGAATATGCAGTCCTTACCCAGATCTCAAAAACATTTAGGGCTTTAAAGATTTGAACCAGGACTTTGGTTTTGATTGAGCAAATGTTGTGTATTCTTGCACTTCAGAAAAAATGACTGGATCTGAACTAAACACAGATCTGCCCATATGAGAGCGGACAGTGTCAGGTAAGAGCAAGCACTGGATGCAGACAATATGTTTACTACAGAGACACAACAGAGCCAAAGATTGTAGATATTTTAATGTCTCCATCAGATAAAGAGGCAGATTGTGCGATCATTCACACTCCAGTAAAATACATACATACCTACAAGTTACTTGCAAGATACTTACACTCTAAGCAGCGCAACACTATGCCCACCGGGTCACAACAAGCCACTGTCTGATTCATTAGCCACCCAACTTTATGTAGATGATTCACACTGCTTTCAGTTACAATGCATTCCTCAGGTATTCTATCACCGTTTCTGGAATATTATCTCCAATTTAAAAAAAAATACAAATATGGAGGAAACAATAGAAAACAGGGGGCTACAAACTGAATTCACTATTGTCTCTGTGCACGTGCCTTCAAGTCACTTGTTGACTTATGGTGACCCCATGAATATCATAGGGTATTCTCAGGCTGGAGAGTCAGGGTGGCAAAGTGGTTTGAGCATTGGACTATGACTCTGGAGATCAGGATTTGAGTCCCTGCTTGGACATATAAATCCACTGGGTGACCCTGGGCACATCACACACTCTCAGTCCTAGAAAAATCCCATGATAGGTTTGCCTTTGGGTCACCATAAGTCAGAAATGGCTTGAGGGCACAGAACAACAACATCCTTAGGCAAGGAATGGTTTTGCTAATTTGTTCCTCTGAAATATAGCCAACAGTTCTTGATATTAGTTGGAGGCCTCCCATCTAAGTGCTAACCAGGGCTGAGCCTGCTTCGCTTCCAAGATCAGATGGGATATGCTTTAGACCTCCTTAAATTTCCATGAATAGGATAATGTGATTGTACACTAAAATCTCTGTTACTGCCCTGGCTAGTCCGAGCTTTGGGGATATTAAAAGATATCCTCTTGATATCACAATTCGGCTTCACTTCTCTATTCCCTTCCACGTGCTTGCGAGGCCACCGGACAAGCACGTAAACAAGCTCGGCCGTTAATAGCCATAATATTCAAACTACAATACAGGCAGGCCAGAAATAGCTCACTCACTGCTTTAGCAGACCTCCAGGCAAGTACTCTAATTAAGTATGCACGCTACTTACAAAAGAGCCTCTGCCCCGCGATGGCAGCTTGATGGGTAAACTATGCAGTACCCAAGTACTCTGCGTTTGCATACTGGCTACTCTATTGAGAAACGCTATGATAACTCAATCATTCAGATTCTGACCTTTCGGAGGCTTTGTCTCCAACTCCAAATCTATTGTTTTCCCCCAAGTACGGCATAGCCTGCAGTCACAATTCTCCTTACAAAAACCCTTGATTCCGAGACTCCCGAGTTTCATCCCGCCTTGCTGCCGCTTTGCTTGGCGAGCCTCCCCTCAGCTCCACGTGCTGAGCTACGTCGCACCCCAGCCTCGCTCTCTATTTTTCCGGGCTTCAGGACAGGTGAAGTATCACCCAAACCAGCAATCCCTCTAAAAATCCTTCTATACCACTCCAACCTTTATTTTCTTTAGTTATCTTGCGTGAGTGTGTCGCATACACTGTTTTCCTTGTGTTTAATAAAATATCATTTATTGTTTCAACTTCTGTGTGCTCCTTGACTCGACCTGACCCCGTAGACATAGGGTTCAAGATCTCGCTACGTTACCCTGCCTCTCGTAATGCTAAGCAGTGCTCTGAGCTAATTTTCCCCACCTTTAGTTGAGCACGTTTTGGTGTCCCTCCCAGGACCCCCAGTACACAGGGTAACATCTCTATCAAGAAAACACCCACAGTGTCAAATAACTGTAAAACTGTATAAAACTGTAGTCCATACAGTTTTATACATCCATGTTGGTTGTTGTTGTTGGGTCCCTACAAGTCATTTTCAATTTATGGAAACCCTTAGGCGAACTTATCACAGGGTTTTTTTGGCAAAATCTGTTCACAGGGGATTTGGCTTTTTTCTCTGACACTGAGAGAGAATGACTTGCCCAAGATCACCCAGTGGGTTTCCATGGTTGATGGGGGAATTTGAACCCTGGTCTCCAGAGTCATAGGCCATTTCTGTACTAGACCGCTATAGTGCTATTATTCCACTTTCAACATTCTATGGAACTCTGGGTTTGCAGTTTAGGGAGAGGCCTCAGAGAAACCCCAGGATTCCATAGGATGTTGAAAGTGAAATAATAGCACTATAACGGTCTAGTCTGGAAATGGCCATAGTCCAATGCTCAAAACACTACACCACACTGGCCCACATCTGCATTTACACACTTGCAAGTCACAGAGTTAAATAAAATTCTGCCTATTTTAACAGTGAGAAATACAGCAAAAGGGAGGTTTCCTGTTTAACCAGTTAAGATGGTACAATCCCTGCATAGCCAATTAAAAAAAAAGGCAGCACCTCATCCTGATGCTCTGTAACTGCGAATAAGCATTTCTTTTGTGAAAGATAGGAATGCAGAGAAATCTCTTGAGACTCTGAAACATGTTGCAGACTCAGAGAATAGCAAACATTCTAATTTAAAATGTCAGTCACCAGAAGATAAGTTCTCATGGTGCTCGAAAGCTTAGGGTGGGGTGCCCTTTTGGTCTGTTCTCCTCTAATTAGGTTTCCCTCGTTCCCTCTAATATGCTATTGACCCCATTCCTGCTTTATGAACCATTAGGATTGTGCTGCTGAGCTACCTGATCTCTCTACAAACCTTTGGCATTGCAGAAATACAGGGAATAAGCTTCCTGGTGATTCTACTCTGTTAGCAAGGCCAATTTCCATCCTCCCTGTTGCTCATTAGCAAAAGGATTAGAGACAGCATTTGGGTCAATAACATATCTCTGCCCGTGTTTACCTGAAAAACCACTTTTACAGGTAATCATAAAATGAAAATCAGCTTATTTCTGTGGTATTTGAACTGCACATACCTGTTGTGAACACTGGAGAACGCACGAGAGAAATGTAGCATCATTTTTAACAATAGGAACTGAATTCAGATCCCCTTTCGCACTACACAATTATAGCGCTATGGAATTGAGTGCCTTGATTGCATACTGTGGAATCCTGCGGTTTATAGTTTGGTGAGGCAACAGAGGTCCCTGGCTCTAAAATCTAAATGCCCTTCTCTAAACTGCAGATAAGCAATTTAAAATGCACTGTTTATCTGCCTCATGAGAGGACACAGATCTGTGCCAAATTAGGGCAAAAACAAACAAACAAACAAAAAACACCTAGTATTGTTGTCCTTTGTTCTGCCCATGGCAACTGGCTTCCTTACTGGATAAAATGGAGAGAACAAATTTTTTCTCTCATCGCCTCAACCTCTGTTCACTGCCTTTATTGCTTTCAGAATTTGAAAAGGTTATTTTTGGATTGCAATTCTCAGAATCCACCATGGCTGGGGATTCTGGGATCTGCAGTTTAAAAGGGTTTTTTTTCCTAAGTTGTGACTGTTTCGTAGGAGATGAAATAACTAGAGCATGTGTATCAGAGCCTTCTTGTTTGGTGAGGGGAGTGGGATGTAGAAAACCCCATGACTCTTTCTTTCTGTTTTTCCCACCCTTAAAACATCATGGCTATTTAGATAGTGACAAAATATGCCAGACTTGTTACATATAATAATGGTGCTACAAATAAGTAAAATCTATTTTGATTATGGTATATGTATGATTTATTAGAGACTGCTTCTCCATTGTTATGTTGAGCTATGGGCAGTAGGATGAGGAACCAGTTAAAGTACTATTGACTTTTATGCAGAAAGACCTTTATCATACTATTTACACACTGACTGACAATAGTATTTCTTATAGAAACAAGTTTTGTACATTATGTTGTTATTAGAAGAATTTATTAATGTAAGTTATTAAACAACATCCTGCTGCAAAACAGGACTATGATCTTCAACTGTCTTAATCCAGAAACTAATTTAACTATTCCAAAACAAACAGAACTATGCCATGGATTTGATATACAATCTACCATAGTGTCTATGTGCTCTATCTCTACTACAGTACTGTATACACCACACACTTTCTTATGTTTGTGTCTGAGTGGATGAAATACCAGCTTATCTTACTGACAGGAAATCTGCCTATTTCTTTCTCACCAAAAGATACTTTGTGAAGTCTATACAAATTCTTCTCCCCACAAAAGTAAACTGTTCTAAATGGGATCCAGCAGCTCCTTCAGAGTACAGTGGTCGTGGTGGTATGCCCTGAGATTTAGAAATAGTCATTTTATTTAAAAACAAAAAATATTAACACTTCTCTTGGAGAGTCCTCGTATTTTAAGTTTCCTAAACTGTTTGCCAAGAGTATTTGAAACTGTGTCAAAAGATGAACTTACAACTTTCTCCTTGTTCCAAGTAGAACTGCTATTTCTATAATTCTACATTGATTGGCAATACCTTTTTGCTTACTTTTAAAAAAGAAAAGGTAAAACACAGCCTCCCTTAAATATTTCTATGCCATATTTATATGCCACCCCACAACAAGAATCTCTGGGCGTTTAAAATACCAACATCAGTTTAACAAACCAACCATAAAATAATAAAACATAAAATGCAATAACCCAGTAATTAAACTGAAGTCACATCTACTTATATTTTATATAAAATTTTTTGATGTGAAAATAGTGGTATCCCATCACAGATGGTTGTGGGCCATCATAAAAATATTGACTGCTGTGTGAAAATCGTGTTTTGCTGAAGATAAAAGTGTTAAATTTGTTCCCTATCAGAAAAACATGTCTGAGCACAATCACATGGCCTGATAGATGCATCCGAGCCAAACTTCAGTATGCACCAATACAACGTTGGTTTCCACTCACATGGGTATTCTCAGCAAGCACAAAAAAAACCCAAAAAAAACCCAAGGAAACCTTTTCTGAATGTCAATACGTGTAACTGAATGAGTACACAAAGGACTTTTAGTGGCTTTTTGGCTGATCTCAGATTCAACTTTAAGATAATGTGATAAGGCTAAATGAATTCAATTATTGTCACATGTAATTTATGGCCATGGCCATGTACTGCGGTATAAACCTTAATGTCAGTGCAGAGGCAGTGAAAAGCTTAATGTCATTTTTGTTTTACTGCTGCCTATTGCTGCAATAAAAATTTCCTCAGAGTTTCTGCTTTTCATTTATTATGCCCATAACCACACAGCCACACACCCTCTTCTGTTAATGGAGCTGACTTATATTGAGTCAGGCCATTGCTTCATCCATACCAGTAGTATCTTTTGTAAATGTCAGTGTGTTCTTTCTGCAAACTTTATCTAAAGGAACTAAGGACTGAACTGGAGAGCTGAACAGGTCAACAACTCAGTGACTAAGCCCATGCACCCCATGTAGAAAATCCCTCGTCCAGTCCCCGCAATCTCCACTTAGAAGGATCTTAAGCAGCCAGTGATGTGAAAGACCTGAGCCTCATACCCTGGAGAGCTGCTGTTCATCAGAGTAGGCCAGAGTGGGAACTACATAGCCCATGAGCCACATATAACAATGTCATAGGCATCCTTATGGTTTTCAGAGCCAACCTAGAGACCGCAGACCACCTCATCACTTAAAAACAAAACACAAAAAACAAAACAGAAGTTGGCAAAAACACAGAATCAAGCCTCTATGGATACGATTCTTTACTAAAACAAGGTGTGCCACCTTTACCTTGCTTTAGCCTTGCTTCTCGTTTTTCTGAAATTCTTTGAATTTGAAATTTTTTGAAATTCTTTGGATTTCAATGGAGACCAGAGGTGCACCCTGCAAAGGTTCAAAGAGATTGAAAATGGGGTTGGTCCCAGGTCTCGATGGCCATCCACCTATAGACTATACAGTGCTGATATAAGGCACCTGCTGATGTTTCATTAATGAGCAAAGTCTCTTCCTCTCCCATCTACTGGTACTTTCTCAAATGAAAGTTATATAACCTTCAGAATTTGCTGCACATCTGACAAGTGATCACACTAACCTGCATTAAATACTCTAAGATGATTTTTTTTCCATTTTTTAATTCTGCCATAACTGCCTTGTGAGGTAGTCACACTGGCAGTAGGAGGAGTCAGGGACAAGCAAATATTTGGAGTAGAAAGGGTCAGAGCCCGAAGACCCCCTGCATACTGTATATGTTTATGCGAGCAGAAAATCATATATTTGTCTTCTTATTCAAGGTAGCCACAACATCCTTCCCCAATTGGTTGGCCTCCAGATCTTTTTGACTCCAATTTGGTAGAGACGGTCCCAATTTATCCTTTGTCATCCCACTTTTTCAGCTGCTTTAAAATGTTTCTCTCTCCTTCTCCCTCTTCCTCCCTTTGTCCTCAGCTTACATCCATTGCTGCAAATTGAGCTTCAAGTGCAAAAACAGTTTGCATTCACTTAACTTAGTGGGGGACAGGGTGGAGAGGAGCAGGGTGGAATCTTTCCCTTCCCTGTAGATTCAGGCAAATGCCAACTGCTGCAGTCTTTCCTAGAATTCTTGCTCATGAAACACCAGATGCTATGCCATCATAGCCAATGGTCAGCGATAATATGCTTTTTAATGCAAAATATCTGAAAAGCGGCAAGTGAGACAAGGCTGGGCTACAGTATTCAATTGTGGCTGAGTCCTAACTTTCTTAATACTGCACTGAGGACAATTGGCTGCCATTTTTCTGTTTGACACCTGCCAGGAATTCTGCTCATTAATCACAGCCAAGTATTCACCACATCAGAAGGAGTAACCAACAGATGAATCTGGTGGCACCGTTTCAAGATTCAGCACAATGTGACCAAGTGCCAATTTCATGGGCTGTGTGATAAGTGAATTTTGTTCATTCAACATTTCAGCTGTTCACTTAAGCTACTGCTGTCTTTCATGAGGCAACAGTAAGAGAGCATATGGGCATTTGCTCTTGCTTAGATCTTAGGAAATTAGGCTGAATCACACTGGAACAAATGGTGAATAGCAACAACATATGGATCATCTTGGCAAGATAAGCCTGATGAGCTACATCATTCTAGGAACACGACAGGTAGGGTGGGGAAACAATTTTCACAGTGACCTACACTGAAGGCCACCAATGTTGTATCTTGCTTAAGGTCTTACCAAAATCCTGCCCAGCTGAGACAATAAAGGCTAGGAAACTCAGTATAAAAGTACAAGCTCAATCTCCCATGAGAACCATTCATTTCATTTCGGATACTTTAGATACTTTGCAAAGGAACCTAAGGTTTTAATGCTCCTCTTTGAAATATTCTTCCAAGCCACTGAAACCAAATTCATTTCCACTTTTAGTTAATAGTGTAAATGGTAATGGCAAGGACCACCTTTATGTGTGTATAGTCAGTGCAAAGCAAAGTAAGGCTTCAAAGCCTGAATGAGTCCCCTGATACTAATAAGCAATTAAAAATGAAAAGCAGCCCACACAAGTGGCAATACTGGTATTTTCCTGCAATTACACAGAAAACCAATTTTCCCCAAGGTCCTCCAAAGGCCAGACCCAACCATTGAATTCTGCCTCCTAGAAGTGGAAATTCCAGCAATGGCTTCCTCCAATTAAAAAAAAAAGGATAATAAATAATTGCCCTTTTTGCTGTTTGCTATGGCACCTAACTTTTGTTGCCTAGGCCACGAAGGTCAAGAAAGGCCCTCCATCCATCCCAGCTGCCACTGCTGTGGCCTCAGATGGGGGAGAGAAGAGCAGACAGGCACAGCTCCATCATGCCTAGGCCCAACCATTGATAGAAGGTCCTCCTTCCATTCTACCTGCCACTAATATGGTCTCAGAGAGAAAGAACAGCAGCCGGCATGTGCTAGACTTAATCCCCTTCCCCACAGCCATCCCTTTTTCCTTGTATGTCTGTGTCTTTTTAGATTGTTAGACTGAGAGCATGGAACTATCACATTCACAATTTTAAGCTGCTCTTGTGAAGTGCCATGTATACTGCTGATGCTAATAAATAAATGCACATTTGCTGTTTGTTGTATCACCTAACATTTGTTGCCAGCTGTCTAAAGATCAATCTAAACATTAAGGGGAATGTGAATTTCCTGAGATTAACATATCTTCCCTCTCACAGTAGAGTTTAAGCAGAGGTATTTGCCTCACCAATCAGACATGTGAATAAGTCTGGGTTTACCTTCCAATGAGCAATCACAAAACAAACCATGCTAGATGCAAAGTATGCAACTGAAGGCAATCACATGCTGTGATCAATAGTATACTTTCACCATCTGAGGGAGTGTATCTTCTATATCCACTTAGTGTGTCATCTAGGTTGACTTTCCCTTTATTTACTACTAGGCTCCTACTCAGAATTTGAAAAAGTGACTTTGGTCCTCAGCTTTCAGAATCCCCTAGCCAGCATAGTCCTGCTACTGCTGCAACCACTGCTACTTCTCTGCTTGCTCTGTATGAGCAAGAACGCAACGTAAAAAACAAGGACGAAAGGACAGTATCCTCCAAAAATCTTGTCCTCTCTCTTTTTCTGTCAAAGGTATGCTTATCCAGCCCAAAAGAGAAGCAAGAAAACTGTCTGTAGCAAAAACTATGCTGAGGCAGAGGTTGGTTCGTAAAGAATAAGATCCACTAAGAGCATTTTTCCCCTAAGGGGTCCTAGTGAAATTTATTTTTAACTATTTTTATTTCAAAATATTGCTATACTACTTTTCATTTTAAATAAAACAAAATGGCTCACAATAAAAACTGAAAATAGAAGCCAAAAGAATAAAATAACGGAACAATAAAAACCAACAAAAGCCATTCCTTTAAAAATCAGTGGTAACAGATACAGCTAACAACCAGGGAAACGATCAGGAAAATACATGGGTAAACAGATACATCTTCACAGCTAATGGTGGAAATACATATTCTGGAAGCCTGCTTAATTTCGAAGGAAGAACCATTCCACATGGTAGGTAGAATCTACCAAAAAAGGGCCTCCTCTGCAGTGCACCCAAACAAGCCTCACTAGACTATGATACCACAAATAAACAAACCCTATGCACACACAGAGAGAGAGAGAGAGAGAGAGAAAGAGAGAGAGAGAGAAGGGGAGAGAGAACAATTTATTGAAGAGAGCGTCTCTCAGATCACCTGGTCTTGAGCTGTGTAGGACCTCATAAGCCAAATGCAATATCTTAGCTCAGTATCTAATTTTAACATGGCATGTTATCTAAACCAGTTCAGATCTTGCAGTCCAGACCTTCTACATGCATGGTAGTGGATCTCATTAAGTAGTCTGGCCACTGCGTTCTGCATCAATTGCAACCTCAAAACTGATACGGAAAGTTGAACATGTATAATACATTCTAAGCCATGTCCTTATATACCTTGATATGTTCCACTGATAAGGTACCATATTTGCCAGAGTATTAGACACACTAGTGTATAAAACACACCCCTATTTTCAGATTGTATTCTTTAGGGGAAAAAAATTTAGTACCCTATTCTTCATTCCTGTCATTTCTGCCTGGCTGGGGAGACCTCTGCAGATGTGATTGGGGTGGAACCTGTCTGAAATTCTGAAAAGACACTCCAGGCAGAGGAGAGGAACCAAGTTAAATGGACCAATGGTATTAAATCAATAGACAGCCAACTTTCTTCCCAGGAAATTCTTGCATGAAACCTCCAACAGAAGAAGAAATGTTATCTTCTGCGCAGAAAATATTGTTTGTTACCCAGAATCTACTGTTGCTCAGTACTTACTCTGTGCTAAAGTAACACTTTCTGGCACAGTAAACAGCATCTTCTCCACAGATAATGGCAAGCGGGCTCAGGGAGGTGGCAAGCGGGTGCAAAGGGGCAGCGAGCAGGCATGCTGGAGGGCAAGCGGGTGTGGGGGGTGGTTAAGTGGGCACGGAAGGCACAGGAGTGGCGAGTGGGCACGGGGGATGGCGAGCGAGCACAGGGGCTGCTGAGTGGGCTTGGGGGTGCCACGTGGGCACAGGGGGGTGGCAAGCAGACACGGGGGGGTGGCGAGCAGGCATGTGGGGGGTGGCAAGAGACCTCCCTGCCAAGGCAGAAAGAACAAGAAGGTGCCTTTCCTTTCCTTTTTGCCTCGCTGGGCAGGAATTACCCATATTTGCCGGTGTATAAGAGGCACTCCATTTTCAGAAGGCATTTTTTTGGGGGAAAAAGTCCATCTTATGCTCTGGCAAATACGATATATTAAAACATATGTCTATCTCAAGGAACAAGTCTGGCATGTGTAGTTTTAAATAGTGCTTGCTTATTATTGGTTAATTTATATTACTGTCAAAATCTTTTTATCAGTTAATTGCTATTGCTGTGTAGGCTTTGTTTAACCACCTGTTATGGGTAGACTGGGATTTCAAGCATCATTAAATAAATGTCTGTCTTCAATCTACTACAGACGCCATTCTTGAACCCTAAAGGGGCAATTTGGTGACAAAGGTGGGATGAGTCGAATTCAGTATAATAATAAAAAACATAGCAACAACAACTCCAATCTTAGGGCTGACTTGGAGAAAGGGGACCACATACGACCACCATAAGAGGTTTGAAATTCTACTTAAAATCTCAAGATTGTGTGTCTCTCCAACTCAATCTGTCCTTAGATTGGTTAAAAATGTTCTCACTTTTTCTTTCTTTCATTTCAGCTTGTTATAGCTGCTGTATCAGATGAAGCAGGTAATAAGTGTTCTTTGCCACTGAGGCCACTTGAATGTCTACTGATAGAGATGAGTCCAAGAGTATCATCAGACTATGTCCCTATTCTTGTACACAGAGGTACAATCCTATCCAAGGCAGGTAAACTATTTAACTTTCAGAAAGATCCACTCATAGGACCTCTATCTTCTAGGATTCAGTCCCAGTTAACTAGCCCACTGACTCTTGGAACTGCTCTGGGTTGTTCACATCAGACTCAGTTTCCAAATTATAACAACTTCTAAATTAGATCTGCAGATTGATGCCACCTAATCTCAAATTTTCTGAGATGTTAAAAACTGTGCCCTGTGGCACCCCACGACACAGTTGTCAAAGATCAGAGGCACAACCCCCTGCCCATGCTGCTTTTGGGAACCAAACTTTCAGGTAGGAGTGGAATATTTAATAGTGCAATTCCTCCTGTTCCAGCCGATAAAACCAGTTCAGGAGGATACCATACCCAACAGTATCAAAAGCTACTGAGAGATCAAAGAGGAGTAACAGGGTTGCATTAGCTTTGTCTTTCTCCCCATGAAGGGGATCCATCAAGATGAGAAACAGGCGTGAACCCAGATTGAAATGAATCTAAATAATCTGTGTCCTCCAAGAACCTCTGTGGCTGTTCCACAACTATTTACAACTACCTTGGCCAAAAAGGGGTATTTCCAACCAGATGGAAATGCTTATAAACCAGTGAATGTTTTCTCAGAAGCATTCACACAACTGCTGTAGATGGCACTACCCCCCCCCCAAAAAAAAAAGTTTACAGAGAACTATTAACCATCCCTGGCTCACCTAGCCAACCTTCTATAGTTATTTCAAATAAGCGAGATGAGAAGAGGTCAATAAGGCATGGGCCGGCCACACTGTTACTGTTTCTTTGGGACTATTAACTCAGTCTATCTAGACCCAGTACCATAAAGAGAGCACAGTGAGAAGCACTATGATATAGTGCCTAGATCCATGTTCTAGTCTTCAGTGAAATCACAAACTCACTGAGAAACCTTGAGCCCATCACTCTTTATCAACATGACTAACCACACAAAATTGTTATGGAGATAATGAAGGAAGAAGAGATATGTGTGTCTCAAAAAGTGGGATATAAATGTAACTAATAAAGAAAATGAGAGCGAGCATGCTGTAGTAGTCTGAGTGTTGGACTACAACCCTGGAGACCAGGGTTTGATTTCCCAAGGGGGGCATGGAAACCCACTAGATGACCTTGGACGCATCACACATTCTCAGCCCCAGAATTTGCAAAGTGATAGGTTCACCTTGAAGTTGCCGTAAGTAGGAAATGACTTGAAGGCACACAACAACAACAACAATAAATAAAATAAAACTAATAATAAATAGTGGTGCCTTGATCTGATTGATTGTTGAACTAGAGCTTCAGGGGTAGTAGTAGCAGTGTGCCTTCAAGTTGTTTCTGACTTATGGTGACCCTACAGCAAACCTACTTTGGGGTCTTCTCGTCCAGATTTGTTCAGAGGGGGGGTTGCTTTTGCACTCCTCTGAGGCTGAGAGAGTGTGAGTTGTCTAAGGTCACCTATTGGGTTTACTTGGCTGAGTGGGGATTCAAACCCTGGTCTCCAGAGTTGCTGTCCAACGCTCAAACCTCTATACCTCACTGGACTCCAGAAGACCAGGATTCAAATTCCCAATTGGCCACGAAAACTTGCTGGATGGTCCTGGGCAAATCAAACAGCCTCAGAAGAAGACAACAGCGACCCATCCCCCTGAACAAATCTTGCCCAGATAATTTTGTGATAGGTCCTCCATAGGGTTGTCCTAAGTCAGAATCTACTTTAAGGCACACAACAACAACAAAGTTAATAACATCAAAACAGAACTGAGAAACTCGGGTTTAAATCCTCTCTTAGGCCATTTCCGCACTAGAGTGTTATAGCGCTATGATTCCACTTTCAACATCCTATGGAATCCTGGAGTTTGCAGTTTTGGGAGGGGCCGCCTGGATTCCATACCCCAGTATTCCATGGGATGTTGAAAGTGGCATCATAGCGCTATAACACTCTAGTGAGGAAATGGCCTCAGACGTGAAGTTGATCAGCTGCCATCAGGGCAGTCACCTTTTCTCATCCAGTGTTATCATAAAAAAGTTTATCTCCGTAGCCTACAAGAGCAACCAGCTTCTCTCTAAACTTGTGTCAAAGCTTTCCAAATTAACCCAGCGTCTCCCTGACAAAGGGCAAAGGTTAGAGTCTAGCCATAATATACTTCATACATACATACAGCAGTAGAATACCAGACTAAATTGGTGCCCAGGGCTTGAGAACACTTAATTACAGTTTGACCAGTAGTGACCTTAGAGGCATGTGTAGAATCCTTATCAACGCCATGCAGAAAACACACTCAGGATATGCATGTTAGTCAGTGATCTGCTGCCAAGAAAAGTCACTCACAAACTCCTTTGAATTACAAGAACAATACCAGAATCACTTGACTATAGCATTTAGGCATAAAATCCTCTCCACTTTTCTAAAGCAATTTATACAAAAAATAAATAGGTAGGGAGAAGTTTCAAATTAAGGCAACAGAAAAGTGTCTGGGTGAGAAGATAATTTGAATATTTAATCTTAAAATAATTTTCAAAAGAAAAAACCCCAAGAAATATTCTGTAGTTAGCAAGGCTGTATTTCCTTGGTACAGAGCCAATGAATCTTAAACGGCAAGGAGCAGCTGGACATTAAAAATCCCAAGTTAAGGCCCTCTGCTAATCACTGTGTCTGACTGTCTGGGCAGAGACAATAACTGAAAGGACACGGTCTTTTCTGCAAATAGCTGCCTACAGAGCTGTGTCATACTAAGATATCAGACAGCCTTTATGTTCTGCCCTGCCATCCTTGATCTAGGAGACAAATTCATTGGAAAAGAGAGCAGAAGTTATACAAATTCATCTGAGGTTACAACTGGAAAGCATCTTCCATACCAAGAAGAGTCACAGTCTTGTCTACGGCTGCACAAGTGTGATTCAATGGCTCACTTTTCACCTGGCATTAAAGACTTTGGTCAAGATTGTATTCAATTACTGGATAAACATAAGGCCCCATCACTCTATTTATGCTTGTGGTCTGGGGTTCTCCGGACTACTTCCTTGACTGCTCAGTGACAGTTGCACACCCCACAATCAACCAGATATGTTCAGAGCACAGAACTCCATCAGGAGGCCATTCAGCTGCCATTAAGTTGCTGTGGCACAGGCACTAAACAAGGAGGAATGGGATATCTTCTTGTGCAGTGCTAGAAAAAGTATTTATGCTGGTGTAAGCTGGAATTACACTGCTGCCTTCAAAGGGATTTCAAAGGGCTAAATCCCACTCAGTCTTTGAAGAGATTTAAGCAGTCTGGCTGTGAGCTGAATCAGAAAAGATTTGGGGTTTTGCAGGAAGGAGGGGAAGGACTGCAACCACTGGCATGATCCAGCCAAAACCAACATGGCCATGCTGACTGTTGGATTCTGGGAGCTGTAGTTCAAAAAAACTGATTTTTCTAAGCTTTGCATATAATGGCAGCCCTTAGTCATGACAGGAAAGCAGAAGAATTTAAGGCCTGGGAATGTTTCATCTTCCAAACTATAAGACCTTAAAAACAGTAACTTTTGAAACATAAATCTAAACATATTTTTATCCACCAGATTTAATCTAAATGCGAAATATTCAGGGTATGTGAGTACATGCAAGTACACATATAATTTTATTTTTTCTTTCTCAGCTATTGAAGATGATCTGAGTTAATATATAGGCTACATGGCATAAACAAATTCACTTTAGGGAGGCCTCATGGGGGCACTCCAGTTACTTTTTTCGTTTATACAAACAAATGTGTTTGCTGGCCAGTCAAGAAAGAAATGCTCTCTCAAGGACAACTGAGATTAATGCTCAATGTGAGAAATATTTGAACACTCAAAGAAATAGAAAATCATCACCTAGAGCAGTTTAAACCAAGCGATTATTAATCATGGTTAATGATTCTCCTAAGCAATACTGGGTACTACAGATAGCTGGGAACAGAAATGAACGCTGTGAAATAATAAGACTGGGATTTGTATGTGAGGCTTCCAGAACAGGTGTGACTTCTGCCTCTGAGGCCCTTTCACATTAAACAATTATAGCAGTATTATTGCACTTTAACTGCCATGGCTGCATCCTATGGAGTCCTAGGATTTTCAGTTTAGGGAATGGAATTTAGAATTATCAACCAGACAGTTTGTCTGCCTTATCTAACTACAAACTCTAGGGCCATTTCTGCACTAGACTGTTATAGTGCTATTATTCCCCTTTCAACATCCTATCAACATCCTCAAAGGCCCCTCCCTAAACTGCAAACCCCGGATTCCATAGGATGTTGAAAGGGGAATAATAGCACTATAACAGTCCAGTGTGGAAATGGCCTAGGATTCCACAGGAAGAATCTATGGACATTAAAGTGCAATCATACTGCTATAATGTAGTGTGAAAGGGCCCTGGCTCTAGACTGGAATTAAGACTGGAATCTCCTATCTTTCCTTTTCACAAACAGGAACAACAGCTCTTACCAGAGCAGAAAAAAAAGGTGACTTTATGGAACTAGAGCTGCCTTAATCCTCAAGCCAGCATGGTCAGTGTAGTCCCCAAAAGTCATTTTTTCACCAATATCTGGTGCAACTTACCCAGCTGGTAGCTTCTGAGTGGGAGGTAGCTGATCTCCTCTTGTCATGCCTTCTCTCACTGCACTACCCATTCTTCTTAGAAGGGAGCCTCCCGAAGGCTGTAAGGCAGTTGCACGGCTAGGTGGATGATACTCTTGTTCGGGAACCACCTCTTCACATCGGGAGCCTCTGAAACCAGAACGGCATATACAAACCTGAGGGCGACTGCAGGATCCTTTGTTCTGGCATGGAGGGTCACACACAGCTGCAGAGAGAAGCAAAAGAATGAACAGAGCTAGATAAAGTACAGTTGCCCTGAAGCCCCTTTTCCACATGCCCACGAGATGAAAGGAGGCAGGGCACTCCGTACAGATATAACATCAACAGAGGAAGAGGTACAGGGTGAGCTTAGAACTAACTTTGGCCCTTGTAATATAAAGAACAAGTATATACACCAATCAGTCCCATGTTGGATCAGTCAACAGTCCTGCAATTCCTCCTCTCTTTTTTTTTCAAAATTGTTATGCATGTACTCCTTAATTTATGTACTGTGCTTTCTCTAAAAAAACACATAGGCCCTTTCCGCATGACGATGCTCTTCCGCATTGTGGTGCTGCAAATCCGAGTCTGGAAGGGAGCGCATCAGCAACACTCTCCTCTCCACCTGCTCGCTCCCTGAGGAAGGGAGTGGGATAGCCCCAGCCATTCCTTCCACAGCACAGCTGGGCACTTGCCATTGCTATGCTGGGTCAAGAAGTGTCACAAACGTGTGGCCGCAGCTTCTGCATGATGGTAAGTATGGGAACGCTGCACGATGGGAGGTGTAAAAAGGATTTTATCCATTTTTCAAATACCAAGCATGTGTGACGCTTTGTGATGGAATGGCAATGGGACAATGATGACGTCGTGCAGAAGCATGACCTGCCGACCGCTGCCGTCCCGTGGCAGAAGCAGCTCAGCGTCGTCATGTGGAAGCAGCCATAGTTTTACAAAAGTTGCAAAACTGGATCTAGAATATGAGGAAGAGATGGCTGTTTGTCTTCCAGTGTTGGCCACTGTCAAAACAGAAAGCTGAGCTAGACAGTCCTTTCATCTGATTTAGCATAACTTTACAGTTATCATCCATATCAGCACTATGCACAACTATATTGTGCTGAAGTATTGCAGTACTAATTTCTCTTAAGTTTTTTTCACAAAACCGGAGTGAGTGCACTTCTAGAGTGGCTAAGCTGCTCAAGTATCACCACATCTGTAGGCATTCACAATATGTCTCAACATTAGAGACACTTGTTGCTGTACGCTTTCAAGTTAAGTTTCTGACTTATGGTAGCCCTAAGGCAAGCCTTTCATGTGGTATTCTAGGCCAGATTAGTTCACAGGGGATTTGTCACTGCTTTCCTCTGAAGCTAAGAGACCATGACTCGCCCAAGAACGCCCAATGGCTTTCCATGGCCAAATGGGGATTCAAACCCTGGTCTTCAAGAATCCCAGTCCATCACTCAAATCACTACACCTCATTGGCTGTCATGACGTGGACTGCTGGAAGCAATTCCTCTAGGTTAGTGCCCAGTTAAAGAAAAGTCTTTTCATTTGCTTGACTTTTGTTACCACAGAGATATTTGTCCTCATGTGTTTCATGAGAAAGTATCTTAGAATGGACCAAATTTAAAAGTTGTCAGGTGCTTTATATACTGGATGTAATTTTTTTACCATACAGATAAGTCAATGTGCTGCTGTCTTGTTCGTTTTTATCTCCTGTGTTAATTCATTTTAATTAATTTCTGAATGCATTAGTTCTATAGTTTTTTAAACTGCATTTTAATATAACTTTTATTTATTTTACTGATATTTTTGTATGTATTTTAATCTGCACTGGCTTTGATATTCTGTAAGCCACCTTGTATCTCATTATTGGAGGAAAGGTGAGATATAAATGAATAAAATAACAACCACAATAGTAGCTGTGCAGGGGATATAAAAATATGTTTTATGTTGTGGTCTGAACTATATTGTACTTGCTTTAATTTGTAAGCTGCCTTGAGTCACAGTTTTGGAGGGAAAGTAGGAAATGAGTATCACCAGCAACAATGTACAGAGGCATGAGCACCACTGCTAGTTCAACTAGAATAGACCCATTGATTCAGTGAGATTCACATCCGTCAAGACATTCAACATTTAATTCAATGAGTCATTTATAGACGTGATGAACAACAGCTTTTCATGCCCTCCGGCCTCTGTTACCCCACTTTTTCAGCCGATTTTAAAATATCCCAGTTTCTGTCTCTTCCTTCCACCTCCCCCCAGCTTCCTTCAATTGCTGCAAACTGAGGCCATTTCCACACTACACTGTTATAGCACTATTATTCCACTTTCAACATCCTATGGAATTCTGGGGTTTGTAGTTTCCTGAGGCCAAAGAGCTCCCTGGCTGAGAATTCTAAGTGCCCCTCCCTAAACTGTAAACTCCAAGATTCCATAGGATGTTGCAAGTGGAATAATAGCACTATAACAGTGGAGTGCGAAAACGGCCTGAGTTCAAAGTGCAAAAACAGTTTGCATTCAATTAACTCAGGGGGAGAGGGGAGGGTACAGCCCTTCCCAGCAGGCTCAAGCAAAAGGAAACTACTGCAGCCTTTCCTAGCCTGTGTTTTTTTCCTCATTAACAACTGTTGATACTATAGGTGCACTTTGTTATTACATAGCCACATCTTCCAGATTTCATCTGTGAAATGTTGGTGCGTGTGATTTTTAGACCAAAAATGTTGTTACCCTTAGACCTCAGCATTGCTTCCCCCAAATTTTACTACAATTAGTCAACCCAGACTTGGGTTTATCACACCCCTGAGCTATGCTGCAAGTCAACTCCCCTCTGATGAGTTCAAGATGCAAGATATGCATGCAACAAAATGTGGCTGAAGAGTAGCCACTTTGAAGAAGACTTTTTTTAAAGGATCTGTTCATTCATCTGCACTGAATATATGATCAAATAGTTTGTTACTTTACATAGAAAGGAAAGATCCTATCCAGTGAGGGGTATTCCCATGTTCCCTTTTCCACTAGCTAATTCAAAAGTCAACACACTCAAATTCTTCAGCAATTACTGGATGCTACAGTTCATTAACTTTGCACCCAAATTACCTCCCATTCTTTGTATGTTCCTAATTATAGGACATCAGCTTCAGCTGTAAATTCTGAAGTGGAAAGCACTGACATGAAAATTATAACACAATGGGGGACCTATGCTTCCTAACCTCTGAGGAGCCAATTTTATTTTATAAACCACGCAGGTAACAGCACAGAAGTCAGCTTATTTAAAGGGAACCAAGCTAATTGTTCTCCATTCTGCTTAGCCACTTCTCTTCTCAGTAGCAGCTTCATTCTAGTTTTCAAAGAAGTAGCTGTGTTACTATGACTGCTTCCTACTAGCAGTCTTGGGCCATTTCCACACTACGCTCTTATAGCACGATTATTCCACTTTCAACATCCTATGGAATCCTGGGGTTTGCAGTGGGTCGGCCAGCCTGTAAAGATGTGGGGATATTTCTCCAAGGCTAATGTGGGCTGAAAGTAGATCAGGATCAACTTATAGACCTCTGGGTGATCCAGAAGAGTTGGCAAGGAACATGACTCCCATCCTTTCCATTCTATTACTGAAATGACGAACCCTGGAGAAGGGGATCATAACTAGAGCAACATTTTCATGTAGCATGACTGTGTATTCAGTTCTAGTACTCAGAACAAATTCCTGGGCTCAGAGTTTTTAAACTGTGTGTCTTTTTCACCTGGCTTCAGTCTGTGAATCTCAGGATTTGAGATAAGGTTGGGGGCAAATGTGGCAGATGTGAAGGCCACCCTTTCTTCTCTTCTCTAGCATATTGCTTATAGGTCACAGCTTCACTTTATATGCTGTGCCCCACTGACAGCCCCCCAGCTTTCCCTTGCTTAATAACAAGGATATAGGGATAAGGAGAAAGGAAGTAGCTTTAATTATATGTGACACCTTTAAAAAGTAAGAGATCAAATGTGGGATAATTTGGATCATAATTAATCTGTTAGTTTTTGAAGTGTTACAAAATTCTTGGCAGCATGTGTGTGCTTACTACAGGAAGGAACATTTGGTCATTACATGGTTAGAGGGGAAGAGATTTTAGCCCTGTTTAGCACAATGCAAATTTAGTACTGGAAGTGGGGGAAACAGACTTGTGATTGCACAAAATCATATTTTCATGCTAAAACAAGGGATGCAGGGAATACATATTTTATCTTAAAGAGGAAGTGTGCTTCTTGGGAGGCAAAGTGAACATGCACACCCCATGTGCCTTCCTATAGCATGGAAATGTATTTATTTTTTGGCTGCACTGCTGTGTGGGCTGAATTGGATACAACAGTAGGAGCTTAAAAGGCAGCAAAAACAAGAGATGTAATTTGCAGGGTCTGAATTACTCTGAATTACTGAAACAGGCTAACACTATTATCTATATGCATGTTTAGTTTATGTTTAATTGTGGATAGCACTTAGGAAGCTGCTTTATTCTACTTTAGTCTATCTACTCTAGAGCGTTCTGCTCTTACTAGCAGGCAAAGGGCAGGTTCTCACATAATGCTAAGCCAGAATTTGGTATCTTGAGTGCTAGTCTCTGCAATCTCAATAAAAGATTTTGGCTACCAATCTGGGACTGGGATTACAGCCTGTTCTGGATGGAGTTAAACTCCTGCTGATAGATCAGGTTTGTAGTTTTGGGGTTGCTTTTGACCCAGCACTGCTCCTGGAAAGCCCGGTTGCTGTGGTGGCCGAGAGAGTCTTTGCTCAGCTTTGGCTGGTGCACCTGATGCACCCTTTCTTGCAGAAGGCAGATATGACCACAGTGGTTCATGCCTTAGTTATCTCCGGATTAAACTACTATAAAGATATCTGAGAGCCAGTGTGGTGTAATGGTTTGAGCGTTGGACTATGATGCTGGAGACCAGGGTTCAATTCTCTATTCAGCCATAGAAATCCACCAGATGACCTTGGTGCATCACACACTTTCAGCCCCAGAAAACCCCATGAGCCATAAGTTGGAAACAACTTGAAGGGACACAGTAACAATAATGTGCTCTATGTGGGGCTGCCCTTGAAAAGTGTTTGAAAATGGCAGGTAGTGCAAAATGCAACAGCCAGACCACTTAACACTAGTCTTGCAAGAACTGCACTGGTTTCCAATTTGCTCTTGAGCTCATTTCAAGATGCTGGTGTTGACCTGTATAGCCCTAAACAACTTTGGGCCAGGGTATCTGAAAGACTGCCCCCTCCCATATAAGCCTGCCAGAAATTTGAGATCTTCAGAGGAGGCCCTGTTGCATGTCCTTACACCTCATGAAGTTAGGTAGATGAGTATCTTTAACAGGACTTTCTCTATAGCAGTGCCTTGACTGTGGAACTCCTTATCCAACGAAGTTAGGCCAGCCCCATCTCTTTTAAACTGCTAACAGACAACCAAAACAGTGCTGTTCCACGTGACAGTCAGTGTTTGAAACTGCTGTTTTAACTATTTTAAAACTAGATTCTAGGATTGTTGGGTTTTTTGTCTGCTTTTAGGAGTTTTTAAATATTATTTTAATGTGTTTTTAAAAATGTTTTTATCTCTGTATTGTTTTAATTGGTTTTTATTCATTCATTGCCTCAGGATCCCTTGTGGGCTGAGAGGTGATACAGAAATACATTAGGTAATAAATAATAACAAAACTAGCCCTCTGAATTTTTTTTAGGGCAGAAGGGCTGAGAAGATACAGATGCTATGTTTGGAGACATGGTTTAACTAATTGAAGCAGCAATGGGAGTTCTTATCTGAGGTTCAGTCCAAAGTCAGATAGAACTTCAAAAGTATTATGAAACATTTGCCAATCTTTTTCCACCATGCAGTTGTTTCAAGATCACTTCACTCCTTATAGACAATCAAAATAAAAAAATAATTCTGTATGAGAAAAGTAGCAAGTACAGTAGGTCTGGAACCAGTGTCCTGCCTCTGGGATCTCCCACAGGCCACACCGCCAGTCAAAACTGTGCAAATATACAAACAAGCAAGCATATGCACCAGATGTGGTCAGATGTCTAGTCTTGTCCTTTTTTAAAAAAAAATGTTATTTTTGATGTTAAAAAGTGTAATCCTACAATCAATATGAAGAATCAACTGACATTCTTAGGGGCTGCCAGGAAAAGCAATACACCTTTGTGTGTGGGCTGAAAAAGGATGGTCAGAGGAGTCTGGAAGGATCAGAGCCACAAAAACAGCTCTAGTGCTATGCTTTGCCTTCCGTAGTTGTAAGATGTCCAAGGGGATACACACGTTTATTCTATGCCATGAATGGCGAAGCCAGCCACAGCTCTCCGTTGCACATCCACAGGCTGTGCAATCAAGGCAACAAACCAAAATATTCATTTGAAATACAGTTCTCGTGTAATTTCAACATACGGTAGTATGCCTGGTAGTATATAAATAACACATGGGAGCATATAAATACTGAACCTCTTGCTCAGCAGAATGCAGGGCACTCATACCATGTACAACTTCCAAAGCCAACAGCTTCCGCTAACGCTTGAGGGTTTGACAAGCGTCACCAGCAGATACAGTTAATTAATTTCAAGTGCTTTCTCTATACCTTTTTCCCAACAGCTATCTTTACAGATTAAACATTCTAACATCCATACAACTTCTGAATAGTAAACACTAACACAACTAGGAATTAAGATTTTACATGAACGATAATGGAAGAATGCAGCAGCTAAGACTACTATGTAAGTTGGCAGAAAGATTCAGTATGTATCACTTTTAATGTGGAAAAACTAGGAAGAATTAGAATGGTTAGGAAAAAGGAAGTTATCGCAGGGGAAAGGGCTATGAAGACAAACCTAGTTTTCATTTTGACAAATTGATTTTTACAACTAAACTTCATGCATTGAAGAGTAGTATTGTGACTTTCAGGGCCCAGTGTAAATCCTTCTGTTGATGTATCTGTGGAACACTTCCAAAAAAACATCCTTTCAAATTAAAAAAAAAAATCTAAATGCCTTGGAATGTGTTGGATGATTTTTAACTCTTAGTTCCTCTTACTTTTGCAGGAACTAGCTCTCTCTAAGACGGGTTAAGTATCTAAGGCCATTTCCACACCAGGTTAGTAAAACGGTGCAGAGCAACCTCCTACGGAGGTCTTCTGCACCGTAGAGTGGACTGGGGCGGACTACATTCTGTAGTTCCATACCTCAGTCCACTCCGGAGTGACCGGAACTGGTTGCGCGGTGTGCTTTTCAGAGGTTTTTAAAAATCACGGAGCGAGCAACCCCGTGCCGCTCCGTCGCCCGGCTCTGGAGCAGATTTGCAGGCGCGCGCAAGTGCGTGCCTGCAGATCTGCCGGGGACGGGCTTCCGGCTGGCGAGCTTCTCCTCGTCGCAATGGACTCGGCCAGCCGGAAAACAAAGCCGGTAAGGTCTGTTTTCGGCTGTTCCCCCCCACACACACACATGCGGAAAGGGCCTAAGAAGGGATCACTTTGCGTGTGCTGACCCTCAGGAAACAAGATAGGAATTACTGACAACTGTACTGTGCGAGTTGGTCAAAATGACATGGACAGTGTTAAAAGGCTTGTGCCATATTAACATCTGTTAATGCCATATTAACGCCATCCTTAAGGTGCAACAGGAGTTGTAATTTTGTAATTCTTTTGAATGACAGATTTTTGTAAGCGGAGCTCTAATTGTGATGCCTTGAAGCAAGACCTGACAAGAGACAGCTAGCTGACAGTTCATAACATTATGGTACTGTGTTTCAAAGGGAGCTGGGATGGCCCAAACAAGCCTATGAGTGGGGCAGAGTTGACTCATTTTACTTCCTCCCATCAGATAAAGGGAGAGGCTAAGTGAGTGTATATACTACAAAAAGTCAGTCTGTGCTGGAACTAAGACTGAAAGGAGGACAAAGGTGAGTTTGCTCTCTGCAAGAAATCCTACAGCACTATGGGTTATGGATATCTGATGGGAAATAGGAATGTTGTAGACACTCATCATATGCTCAGCCTATAAATGGGTGTGTAATGAACCCTTTATCACATAAGTGCCAGAAGTTTCCAGCAACTTTCATTCAAGGCAAATGAATCCGGGTTAAGCACTTGCATTCTCCAACATTTTTCACTGCTTAGAAGAAAGATGCATGTTGCACATAACAGTATATTGTCCTTCATATTTCAGATAACTCATTTTTAAAAATATCAAATAAAGCTACCTACGATTTGGAATTCAAGATTCACATACACTTGCAGAAAAAAAGGAATGAAAACAGAAATTTGAGATGTAACGAATACTGAAAACCACAGACCGTTTGCAGGGCAGCATGCACAGCTGAACACAGAAATCAAATTAGAACTTGCAATGTGGTTTTGAAGACACATACTCAGTTTTCAGGCTGCATCCTCTTCCCTGTGTTAAATCTGAACCCCTCAAAACCTGAGCTGTTATTTTAGAGTTTGAATACAAAATTCTCCTTTGTCTTACAATGCACTCTTTGGCAACAAATGTGGACACTCCTCAAGACTCATTCAAAGAAAAAACAAATTGCCCCAGATCCAAGCATAAAAGGTCAAAAATGTAAACTAAACTACAATGACACTTCTGTGGTTGACATTCACAAAACCATTTCAATTATTTGGCCATTCATATTGAAATAAGTAAGATTTAAACATCTTTCACCACTGTACTGTGTAGCTGTAGAGATTTCAGCTTTTATGTTATCTGCAACCTGAATGGCCTAGGAACAAAGATGGGAGGGATGCTCCCAGGGCAACCAAAGCTTGTTTACACATATAAACTATTGGCCTCTTAGTTAAGAAAAAAGAGAGAAAGAGCATCTTGACCTTAAAGCCCAGTTGAAATTTACCATTCACAAGTCACAAAAGGACTTTTTAAGGACTTTGACAGCATCCTTTTAATTAAGCCTACCACTGAAAAGTCACCAGGCTGTTCCTAATGGCCAAAAGCCCAGGTCTAAAATAGCATTTGTGTTCTTCCCAGAAAAATCTCTAATGAGAGAAAGATGCTGCCATTCCTGGATGTATGTGTTGTTTATAGACACTGTCTGGCAGCTTAGCACGTTCTCTACTGTTCAGCTTCTGGGATGATGAGTCAATCCTTGGCCCCTTCTTCCAGGACACTGCCTTCAGCCAGCTTCTCTGGCATAATCACATTAACAACCATAGAACTTGGCCTAGCAGTAAACAAAGCCCATCCTAGTTGCCACAGAACATCTGGGAATTTCCTAATACCCACTTACCTGCCTGCTATCATCACTGCTTAATCTGTAACAACGTGAAGAGCCAACATTCAAACTCGCCTGGAGCAGCAATGCCCAATTATCTGGAAGCCCTGACAGGGATGTGTGTGTTCAGGGAAGGTTTTCCACTTCAAAGCAGGCTTGAAAGATTTGTTCTTATCATACAGTATATGCCTTCAGATTGTTTGTTGACTTATGGCAGCCCCATGAATTCCATAGGGTTTTCTTAGGCAAAGAAAACTCAGAGGTGATTTGCCAATTGCCTTCCTCTCCATATAGTCTACAGTAGCTTGTATTCTCTCTCAGTTTTCTTTAGCTTGTGAAATCAGGTGGGATTTGATGCTTACTGAGTATTTTGGCAATCTGTTCAAATGTGAACAGGTCACAGAGTTCTTCTCGCCTGGAGACAGTATCAGTCACTGGGGACCATGAGTGGTAGCAGGGATGCTGTGACACTCATGATATGGTTGGGGCTTTCCCACAGGCAACTGGTTGACCACTATGCGTGCAGAGTACTGGACTGCACAGACCTTTGGTCTCACTCAACATGGCTTTAATGATGATTCCTTTGTTAGGCAGATTGTTGAACAGATAAC
The DNA here is from genome assembly GCA_030412105.1 of Cyclura pinguis. Classification (NCBI taxonomy): domain Eukaryota; kingdom Metazoa; phylum Chordata; class Lepidosauria; order Squamata; family Iguanidae; genus Cyclura; species Cyclura pinguis. The sequence goes on from CM059599.1 coordinate 347,343,615, forward strand.
CAGAATGGCTCAGGAGATAGTTCCCTGATAGCTGAAAACCTCTCTGTATTTTTAAAGGATATACTCATTGGAGCTTGGAGAAGGCAATACTCCTGCAGCTGAGAGGAGAGGGAAGATGAGTGTGAGAGAACAGCAGCTGGAACTTTGAATGAGATGACATTAAACAGGGAGCTAGAGTTTCTAGCTGGATTTAACTGAAACTGGAGGTGCAGCTTGGGGTGGGGTAGAGCTGACCACATTTCTTTTCTCTGGAGGATTCATCTGCCTGGTAAGTATCTCTTTCTCCCACCCACCCCTTATGCTCTAGCTTTATCTATGTTAGTAAAAAGAATATTGCAGAAGACATTCTGGCTCCAGTGTTCTCTCATCCAAAGGAAAGGAAACTCTGTAGAATTTCTCTTTGAATGTCTCACCAATTGAGGTAGTGGAAGGCATACAACAGTATTTTAATTGAATTTGTTGTGGTTCTTTGTGGTCCTCTTTGTATGCCATCTTTGTATATCCAAAGATGTGGGTGCTCTTCAAGAAAATTCTAGAATCTAACAGTGTTGGTGAGGAGACTGTTAACATTCATAAACGGACACTTGATGAGAGCTATTCAATAAGGTCAATGGGAAACAAACAGGGACAAATGCATACAGATCAAAGTGCTCTCTTAGCTTCAGGTCAGTTTAAAGGGGAACAATTACCCTATTTGCCGGCGTATAAGACTCATTTTTTTTCCTGAAAAATACTGTTTGAAAACGAGATGCGCCTTACATGCCAGTGCATCTTATATGCGCACAAGTAGTATTTGCCAGCAATCTAAATGAGGTACGTCTTATATGCTGGCCCGTGTTATACACTGGCAAATACAGTACATGGTAACTCCAGTGAGTTCCAACAGTGAGAACCTCTGCTGCAAGGATTTGGTTTAGCTCCTGAGCCACATGTACAAGTCCACCACCTTTGAACCTCAGCTATCATTAAGGAGCAACGGTGATTCTTTGGGAGATGCTTCTGAAACTCTATAGAAGTTCCAGAGACCAATAACTTCTGGGAATCACACAGCCATTTAGAAAATGGAAACCCACCTCTGGGTTTTGAAAAATGGATCAATGTTGATGTTAAACAGTGTAGCCAGGAGCTATAATTTATGTAAGCATCCATTCACAATACGTTATAATAGCACTATGATTCTGCTTTAACTGTCAAGGCAACATCCTACATAATCCTGGGGTTGCAGTTTGGTGAGGTACTAGAGTTCTCTGGCTGAAAATACTAAATAACCCTCCCTAAACCGCAAATCCCAGGATTCCATAGGATGGAACTATGGCAGTTAAGATGGAATCATAGCTCTATAATGGTATAGTATGAAAGGGCCCTCAAAGGCAAGTTACCACTCCTGCAGGCTTCTGAAAGAGACAATTCATCCTTTTACAGGTCCAAAAAACTGGCCACAGAATTTTGTCCACCCTGTTTTGTATGACCAGTTTGTATTGCCAGTGCAAAATCAGATTGCAAAGAGACATCTATAGGGCAACACCATCATTTGGAACACTGGGGAAGAACATACTATAAAAATTGAAATGTATCACATATTTAATTTAGACAAACATTTGCCAAATGGCTTGTTGGGTCAGAGATATCATAAGCATACCCTTCAACTGTTCTGATTTAGCAGGGACAGCCAAAGTTAATTCTTTGCCTCCCTTTTTTTTTTCAGCTGCTTTTAAAAATTTCCTAATTTCTGTCTTCTTCTCCCACTTTCCCTCTTTGGCCATTTCTGCACTGGACTGCTATAGCACTATTATTCTACTTGCAACATCCTATGGAATCCTGGGGTTTGCAGTTTAGGGAAGGGCCAGGCTGCCAGGCTGCCCCTCCCTAAATTGCAAACCACAGGATTCCATAGGATGTTGAAAATGGAATAATAGCACTATAACAGTCCAGTGTGGAAATGGCCTTTGTCCTCATCTTGATTCAGTTGCTGCAAGCTGGGTTGAAAATGCAAAAGTAGTTTGTACTCAGTTACCTCAGTGAAGGCTGGGAGAGGAAGGGATAGACTCTCCCTTTCCCAGTAGGTTCAGGCAAAAGCACACTGCTGTAGCCTCTCCAAGTCCATCAGTAACTTTTGGCATCTTGACCATAACCTGATGTGGCTTGGCCACGTGTGCCCTGGTGTTCATCTGTGAAATATTGGAGGGCACACATTATGAATCACTATCCTGATAAATCTTCTAAACTGAAAGTCTGATCACTGTTGCCTTCTCTCCTTTCCTTTCTCCTACCCCGTACTTGTGCTGCCTTTGACATGTCCCCAGCTTCCTCCCACCTACAAGACTAGAGAAACATTTGGAGCAATGTTGCCCGGTAGGACATGCACTCTCTTAGGACTTGATACTGACTCTTAAACTTCAGTAGGTTTCAACAAAGCAGAAGCAGCTGGAATCTCCTCCACTCAAGCACAAGCTTTGGCACGTTCAGCCTTACAGTGGGAGTACTTGAGTGAGCGGAAGGCTTTAATCAGCCAGCACTCTGAGAACTAAAAGCTGGGAAGTGACACAGCCTCAACAGAGATATTTTTATAAAAAGTAAAGCAAAAAGAAGTGACGTTATCCAATAGAGAAAAAGGAGGGGAGTTGACTGGTGAGTAAGAAGCTCTCACAATTTAGGTGGAAACAGGATTCAGTCCTTGGTATGGTTTATTGGACTGTAAGATCCAAGAGCTCTGTTTTATTCAGATAAAGGTCAAACGTTTAGATGCTGCGTTGATTCACTTTTGAACCCACTTACCTCCTTTCACCAGGCGTATGCCCTCCTGATGTTATTATATGACTGCAAAACCCATCAGCCCTAACATCACAAATGATGAGGGATCTGCAGATTCAGTCCAATGACATCTGGAAGGCCACATGATTTCTACCCCTTCTGTACATCCTGTGATGTTTTCACAATATATATTCCTGAAAACATAATGGTCTGAATGCTATTTTTGTCTCAACTAGCATAGAATCATTGAATCAACGGGATTTAACTAAATTTTCATTTATCATTCAGCTACTGATTCAATGGATATACAGTATTCTAGTGGAAACAAAGCAGTAGGATTCAGGCCATAGTGTTCCTATTATAGCTTTATTGAGTAATCCATTTCAAACTGTTTTAATTAAGTCATTTCCAACAGAACTTCCAAATCATTTTTATGTGTTATTTACATTATGTTCCAACAGAAAAGCAGTATTGATTGCTGGTGTCCTCCTCATCATCATCCACAACAACAACAAGTTTGTTAAATAATCGCTTGGTTTAGCATCAAACTATCGGCTTCTGCATCAAATTGCTGATGGACTGGATGCTCTTTTGTTGTTATTTGCCATCAAGTCCACTTCCACTCATGGTGACCTGATGACTGGGAGACCACCAACAGCTCTGCTGAGGTCTTTCAAGTGCAGGGCTATCATGGCTTTCTTGATTGAATCAAAACATCTGTAATGTGGTCTTCATTTTTTTTCCTACTGCCTTCCACTTTGCTGAGTATTATTATCTTTTCAAATCAATCAAGACATCTCATGATATAAAATATGGCAACCTCTGTTTAGGCATTTTGGCTTCCAGGGAGAGTTCAGGCTTGATGTGCTCTAGGATTCATTTATTTGTCTTTTCAGCAGTCTGTGGTATCCACAGAACTCTCCCCCAGCATCACAATTCAAATGAGTCGATTCTCTCGGTTGAAGATGCCCTACCGCCCTGGATAACAACTTCACTCCACACACAGGATGCAAACTTTCATTATATAACTTGCAGCATCTGTATTGAGATCTTGTGAAGATGCCCCCTGAAAAACTGCCTCAGTGTGTACACAGAAGCATACAACTTTATGGGGATTCCTGCCCACACCAATTATGTGACCATGTGGGAAATACTAATGCCCCCAACATTTTAATAATCCCCATGTGCTCATGAACCTATTTCAGCCCATAGTGTAATCACTCTGCAGTATTTATAATATTCCTCCAGTATTGACTAATTGAAAATATTATGATTAATGAATCATATTTTTCTACAATGCTGTTTTATGGCAAGACAGACTTTTGGACCATCAGCACTAATACAGTCTGCAGTTGGATCTCTCCAAAAGTTCAGCCTAAAATTCTTTTTGCACCTGCTACCAGAGGCCTTTAATACTGATAAGGAGACTAAGTCCTTCAAGATACTGAAGTATGAACTCTGACTCTCTGCATATAAAGCACAAGCTCAGTCTTGAATCTCAATTTGAAACAGGGCTTGTATAAGGAGTTCTTAGTGCATCCCATATTCTGAGCAAGCCCAAGTCCTTCACAACATTCTATCTGCTGTCCCATTTCTTGCCTCTGTTTCTGGGGCCAATCTGCACTACCTTCCGGAAGCAAAGACTGTGTGTGTATGTGTGAGTGTGGGTGTGTCAATGCGTGCATGCATGTACCTCACCTGTTGACTTGTGGTGACCTCAAATGAATTTCATAGGGTTTTCTTAGATGGGCAATACACAGAAATGGTTTGCCATTGGCTTCCTCTGATACATAGCCTACAGCATCAGATATTGCTTGGCTGTCTGAATACTAGTCAGCTCTGACTCTGCTTACCTTCCAAGATCAAATGGGATCTGGTGCCTTCTGGGTATATGTGGAAATTTACTACTTTTATTGCTCATCTGTTTGGCAGTGGTGATGGCAGGTGAATAGGTAGCAACACAAGCATGGAAGTAATGTAGTGAGCCAGAAGACACTGGGAATTGGCAGTGGCTCTCCTAGGCTCAGCAGGTGCCCAGCTGTGCTACTCCATACTCTCTACAAATTCCAAACAACTAGTCCTTAAAAAAAAGGGGGGGGGACACAAAATAGTAAGATTTGTAAAATTGGGGGGGGGGCTGACAAAAGCTTGGTTGACAAGGAAAGAAACTAATATTTTCCAGAACTTACTAGTTCATTTCTGTCATGATTGTTTAAGACTTTTGGCTGAAGCACAGCTGAAGTGGTTTCGGAATGGTATAGCCTGGCAAAATAGTGTGGTATAATGAGAACATAAGACTTTTTTTTTTATTAACTCCTCACACATCTTGAAATTTCAAAAAAGGTTCTGTAACTATACTAGTGCTGGTTCTGGGAAGCCAACAGCTCTCCAGAGACCCATTTCAACATTATTATTAGGATTTATTATTTTATTTATTAATATCCCTCCTTTTCTCCAGAGCTGAGAATCAAAGCAGTTGTAAGTAATAAAAAGAAATGTTTGGAATCATTACTGCTCTATCCCTCTGTCACAATATCACAAATGTCAAAATATCAAATATCAAGAATACTTTTCTGGAGGATTCTTATCCTGAGGTATTGGGAGAAGAAGTAAGCCCATGGTAGCAGGCTTTGTGAGAAAGACTCAGTTTGAGCAGTCAATGCAAGATACGAACATGATATCAAGCTACAAAAACAGAAAGATTCTGGGAGATAAGGCACTAACAGTCTGGGAAAAGGTATGGTACGAAAAGAATTTAATTTTCTTGGCTGAGGAACCCCAATCCCTATTCTAACAAACACCAGAGATTGCCATACTTTGGTGGCCTAGGGAAAAAATCATGGTATCTGAAGCTGGCAGTGTATCCTATTACAGACTGCAGTCCCCTGCTTGAAAGAATGGGTCCAGGTCTGGTCCAGCATTAAAACACACACACACACACACACACAGGAAGAGCCTTAAAGTTGCCCAATAGCAATTAGCACCCAAAGAGCAGATTGAGTGGGTACATAGGAGATCACTTGGGTGCAGTAAATTATAGTAATTCTGTGTCTGCACATAAAACATATAATTTAGCATGTATTTATATTCAGCTGGGCTAGAAAGGGGGCAATGTTTCTGGGCTTTTAAGATCCTTGTTTTCCTGCTGCTAATAGTGATGAAAGGACAGTAATCTCAGTAGAGATCACAAGGGTGACAGGAAAAGCTTTCACCTCTACCTCTACTAGGCATCAGCAGACAAGAAGTTTAAACCTCTGTGTACCTCTACACACTGAAAAGGGTGAGTGGGTGTAGTTCCCAGACCTTTAACCAATTTTAGGTGCTGTCCTTGAAGTAGAAATGGTTATCTACCCAGTGGCGGAGCTGGGAGTGTATGGAGGGGGAGGGGGAGGGGAGGGGACACTGTGCATGGGGGCGTGGCCAGGGCGTGGCCAGGGTGCACAGCGGCGTGGTTACGGGCTGAGACACCCCAGAAACACTGCCGCCTGGGGCAAATCGCACCCCATGTCCCTACGTGACAGTATCTACCCCAGTGTAGGTACAAGCAATAAAATGAACCTCTGTGGATTTTGCAATAACATATTTCACCATCATGCAGCTAATAAGAAATCCAGTCCTCCCATACGATCAGCATTCACCTATACTAATCATTTAAATAAAAAAAAAGGATGATGGAGATCTTTTTCCTTTACCTAGCCCTGACAATTGCTCTACGTAAATTGTTGCTTCAGCGCTTGCAAGTTTTTAGAAAAATACAGACTTCATTCTTCTTGCACCAATACTGCAGTCCTGTTGGGAGAAAATCTAACATCTTCTAAGCATATTTTTCCTTGTTTTTTTCCCTTGGCTTATTCACATACAGATAACCCGCAAGGCATGGAACTGGTGTGATTATAGCATCTCACCATAGGCACATCATTAGCACTAGAGATTTCTGTAGAACATTTTGTGTCATGAGTATTGTCATAGACCTAGCAGTGTCTGCTTACCAAGAACAGCAATATCGCAGGATCCACAGAAAGAGTATCAAAGATCTGGTGAAGAAAACAAGACATACCAAGGACAGTAGAGTGATAATTCATTTCATATGACTAGATCAGTCCTGTTAGACTGAAAAGAAAAAAAGGGGGGGGGAAAGAAAGAGACAATAGGATCGCTGTGCAGAGAAGATGGCGAGTTACTAACAGGGGGAAGAGAAAAGGCAGAACTACTTAACGCCTTCTTTGCCTCAGTTTTTTCCCAGAAGGATACAAGCACTCAACCTGGCAGTTGGGGAGCAGATGAGGAAGCAGGGGAAATGTGGCACATAATAGGTAGAGAGGTGGTACAGGAATACCTGGCCACACTAGATGAATTCAAGTCTCCAGGGCCAGATGAATTGCATCCTAGGATATTAAAAGAACTGGCAGAGGTCATTTCGGAACCGCTTGCTATAATCTTTGAGAAATCTTGGAGGACAGGAGAAGTTCCAGCAGACTGGAGGAGGGCAAATGTTGTCCCCATCTTCAAGAAGGGAAAAAAAGAGGACCCAAATAATTATCGCCCAGTCAGCCTGACATCAGTACCCGGAAAGATCTTGGAGCAGATTAAGCAGTCAGTGTCTAATCACTTAGAAAGCAATGTGGTAATTACGAGAAATCAACATGGATTTCTCAAAAATAAGTCATGCCAGACTAATCTTATCTCTCTTTATGATAGAGTTACTAGCTTGATAGATGAAGGGAATGCTGTGGATGTAGCATATCTCGATTTCAGTAAGGCTTTTGACAAAGTTTCCCATGACATTCTTGCAAAGAAGCTAGTAAAATGTGGACTGGACAGGGCTACTGTCAGGTGGATCTGTAACTGGTTGACTGACCGTTCCCAAAGGATGCTCACCAATGGCTGCTTTTCATCCTGGAGAGAAGTGACTAGCGGGGTGCCACAGGGTTCTGTCCTGGGCCCAGTGCTGTTCAATATCTTCATCAATGACTTGGATGAAGGAATAGAGGGCATCCTCATCAATTTGCAGATGACACCAAATTGGGAGGGGTTGCTAATACGCCAGAGGACAGGATCAAAATTCAAAATGACCTGGACAGATTGGAGAGCTGGGCCAAGGCTAACAAAATGAAATTCAACAGAGAGAAATGTAAGGTCCTACACTTAGGTAGAAAAAATGGAATACAGAAATATAGGATGGGGGACACGTGGCTGGATAGCAGTACGTGTGAAAGGGATCTAGGAGTCTTAATAGACCACAAGCTGAACATGAGTCAGCAGTGTGATGCGGCAGCCAAGAAAGCCAATGCAATTCTCGGTTGCATCAATAGGAGTATGGTGTCTAGATCGAGGGAGGTACTGGTAACACTCTACTCTGCTTTGGTTAGACCTCATCTTGAATACTGTGTCCAGTTCTGGGCACCCCAATTCAAGAAGGACATGGTCAAGCTGGAGCAAGTCCAGAGGAGAGCGACCAAAATGGTGAGGGGCCTGGAAGCCGTGCCCTATGAGGACAGACTTAGAGAGCTGGGTATGTTTAGTCTGCAGAAGAGAAGGTTAACAAGGGACATGATAGCCATGTTTAAATATATGAAAGGATGCCATGTAGAGGAGGGAGTGGGCTTGTTTTCTGCTGCTCCAGAGACCAGGACAAGGAGCAATGGATTCAAGCTGCAGAAAAGGAGATTCCACCTGAACCTCAGGAAGAACTTCCTAACGGTCAGGGCTATCCAGCAGTGGAATATGCTGCCTCAGAGTGTAGTGGAGTCTCCTTCTTTGGAGGTTTTTAAGCAGAGGTTGGATGGCCATTTGTCAGGAGTGCTTTGAGGGTGTTCCTGCATGGCAGGGGGTTGGACTGGATGGCCCCTGTGGTCTCTTCCAACTCTACATTTCTATGTTTCTATGATTGTATGATTCTATGACTCTCTTTTCAACAGAAAATTATACACAATGCAATCTTAATGTTCCTTTTATTCAAAATTTCAGAAATATGTTTCTAATCTCCTCATGTCATTACTACAAGAGACAGTCATCAAGAGAAAAAACTAATTAGCAAAGAACATAGTTACAAAATGAAAGAGACTCCAAAAGGAGCAAGGCTCTAGCATGTATGTGACAATGCCGTGGATGACTTAAATCATTAAAGATACTGGGAAGTGCTGCCCAAACCCATGTGTATGCATATAACAGCCAGGATAATTCTCTCTCCCTCCTTAACACTCACACACATGGAGGCACAGCTGGCTTTTGTTTACCATGACAAAATAATATGAGATCAGCCAGACTTCACAGGAAATCTGTAAGGAAAATATCCTTGAAACGAGGTTTGTTATGCTTTGCTACCATTGTTACACTTGTAGGTAAGATAGGGTCCCAGACTCACCAGAAAGCCTGTGGTAAACTGCAGCATGGCTCGGTACAAAAAGGTGTGCCTGCCATTTCCCCTTATGGCACTTGAGTCTTCTCTCCTAGAACCGGCATGGTTATTGCAGACTTCTAGAGAACCAGTCAATCAGCACTTCAAGAAGATGCGCCCTTTCCTGGGTCAAATGGTCAAGCTCTGGTCTACCGCCAGAAGATAAAAATACTCCCCCATGTTACTGCAGTTTTCTAGTCCGAACTTGTGGGATATTAGATATCATTTGATATCAAGAATTTGGCCTTCATTACCCATTCCTCTCCACGTGCGGCCCCTGGACAAGCACGCACACAGGCGCGGCCGAAAATAGTTGAACCAGTCAAATCACAATTCAGGCAGGCCAGTAATTGCCGAATGCAGCTTTAGGAGACCTCAAGGCAAGTACCTTTTAAGATCACATTATGTATGCACGCTGTTTACAAAAGATCCCCTGCCCCGAGCAGGCAGCTTGATGAGCGGACTATCTAATTCTCAAGCATTCTGCGTTTGCATACTGTCTACAGTACTGACAACGCTCTTCTAATTCAATCATCTAAAGTACTGACCTTTTGGAGGCTTTGTCTCCAGCCCAAAATCCATTGTTTTCCCCGGGAACGGACTAGCCTGTGGGCACATTTTCCCCTATAGGAACCCCTGAGTTTGAGCGTCTCATTGGAACGCTCGTGACTTGCCTCCCAACTTGCTGCTGCTCCGTTTGACGAGCCTCCTCTCAGCCTCCACGTGCTGAGAACCTATGCTCCCCGGCTTCCTTCCTTTTAGCAGGCTACAGGATCAGGTGTAGTATTTCCCCAAAAACTCCTCCTGAAAATCCCCTATCTCTTTTCTTCCCTTTATTTCTTTAGGACTATGTGCATGGCTGCACAATTGTGCAGTATTTCTTAATTCTCTAACTGAGTGAGTGCGTAGGTTTGCTGTGATTTATAAATAAAGAAACACAATTATTCTTAACTTCTGTTTGATTATTGACTCGGCCTGACCCCGTAGACACTGGGTTCAAGATCTCTCTACGTTGCCCTGCCTCTCGCATTGCTAACTAGTGCTCTAGCTAATTCCCATTCCCCATTATTTTGAGCACATTGAGGTGTCCCTCCCAGGACCTCCAGAAATCAGGGTAACACCCAAATCTCACCCAGCACTGACTGCCTTTCCACCCTGCACATTTGTGCCTTATATTGATGCAATTCGTCATGTTTGATTTATATTGTCACAACTCTGGTGGTGTGGCATGGCACAAGATCTAGTTTGGAGTAGAAGCAAGGTTTCTGAGCCCTTCATTCCCAAATAAGGGGGTCTCCATAAGGGACCATGGAAGTGTAGGCAAACAGGGTTAGGTCCAGCTCAGGAGCCTGAAGTAGCTGCCACACCTAGGTTTTCCAGATCTCAGTACCTTGCTCTGAGTCTCCAGTTTTCACAAGTCATCCAGTCAGGAGACAAGGCTACAAATTCTTAAGTTTGGTGGGCTCAGTTCTAAGAGGAAAGGGCTGTGTGCAGATCTCCAGCTCAGCTAGCAGAGCAGAAGCTCGATAGAACTTGCAGGGCTTTACGTATTTGTTGTGGCAACTTGAAAAGACTCTTCCAAAAGTCTATATACAGTTCTCCTCCTACATTTGCAGGTTTCACTCTCACAAATTTGATTATTCGTGAGGTGCCTGCTTGCCCCTTCATTCTCCCCCTCCCACTCCCTGGCCTTTTGCCCAGGTGCAGAGAGGGGGAAAGATCTTCACTTCCCTGCACTCTCCCTCCCCTCCCCTTGCCAGCAGGGGCGCGCTGGCAGTGGCTGACAGAGAGTGCAGAGAGGGAAATCCCCCATTCCCTGCACTCCTTCCGCTGCCATTGTGGGTGCACCCTGGACGGGTGGCAGGAAGGTGCAGGGAGGGTGCCCCCACTGGCGCAGGCACACCCTGAGCAGGCAGCAGGAAGGGTGATTGCCCCTTCCTTGCGCTCCTTCTGCTGCTGGCGCGGACATGACTTGGGCAGCAGGCAAAAAGGTGCATGGAGGGCGATTGCCCTGGTCGGTGGGCAGGAGGATGCAGGAAGGGCCTGGGCGGGTACACTGGTGCTGGCAGGAGCATGTAGGGAGGACGCCCGATTTGCAGGTTTTTGACATTTGCAAGAGTTTTGTGTCCCTATCCTTCATGAATGTGGAAGGCCTACTGTAATTACTTAGTTCCCTCCTTCACTCTCACTCCTTATGGCACCAGGGCTCACCTTCTGCTCTGCTTTGCATTCACCTTCCAGCTAGAAGATAGTCAGCCAGATTAAATGTCCCTTATCTCTCTCTGTAAGTGAAAAGGAAGAATCCCTCATTTTACCTTTCTCTAAGAAGAGCCCCTATAGCTAAGATTTCTCTCTTCATTTTCAAACAGGAAGATATGGTCTAAGTGTATTTGAATTACAAGTTGTGAGCAACTGTGGTTGGTACTTAATGCATAATACTTCAAGAGCTGTCCGTAAGTCTCATGTTTTAGCCTGGAAATCTCATGGCCTGTAATGATCCTGAAATGGCAAACCTAGTGACACCATAGAGTGGCTGTGCATCCAGAGCTGTCACTCCACAGTTGTTGCATGGCAGTCTGGTCAGTGGACTGGTATATTGGATAAGAGGCAAGTCATTCAATTCCCAGATCTGTGGCTCATGCCAAACCAACACTGTAACAGCTGTAAGCAATACAACTGTGGTTTCTTCTCTGAACTGCAAGTTAGACACTCATGTTTCCTTCTGCCTGAACCGACTTTTCATCACTTGGCCCACACTCCTAGGCTTTACTCACTGACTTCACTTACACATGACAAGCCCGTACACAATTCTATAGACACAAAAAACAGTTCTATAGAACTTTGGCTTATCAAGGCAAGGCAGTACACTGGTACATGTTGCCCAATCTAAAATGTAGATACCATGATGTCCAAATCTGGTTTGTCTCTCCCCCAGCAAGCTACAGAAAAAGCAGGTTTATTTTCTCTGCCTTGTTGTGGGGAGGGATATGAAATATCTCACTTCCACTGCATTTTTTTAATTCCATCTGCATTCTTATCCCATCCTTTGGTCATGTCAGGTTGCAAAATGTTTTTCTTCCTGCATGAAAATTTATATACATTTTTCACAACCTGCAGTTGACTCAAAACTGTCATTATGAATGTCAGCATTTGACTCTTTTGGGCTGTCTAGATTATCTTTATTCTCATTCTTATCCTTATTCTTGGGAGGAGGAGGAGCCATTAATATGCCAAGCTGAATTAAATTACAGATCACAAATACAGTTGGTTGGAACCCAGATATATTTGCTCAAGTTTGTTCATCTTTTCAAAAATCTCCACCAGTGAACTCGTCATAAAACAATAATCTCACAGATAAGAATATATGTATATTTATTCTCCAGAGCTCTACTGGCAGAGTGGTGGGTTCCATTAGCTTCACCTATTGACAGCACTCACTTCAGTAATCCTAAAGGGAGTAACAGACGCAAGAGTTGCATGGATGCCTGAAAAATGAGAGCTCCAAGTGCTCACTCTTCAACGGGCTCTGGGCACCAACTTGTGCAATTTCATCTTCTTGATACTTGTCAATGTGATCAATAGACTTAGGGAGAGTTTCAGACTGCTCGTTTGGCAACTGATCATCACTTGGGTCTTCCATATTCTCTCCATAAGTGGCAGAAAATAGAGTCCTTTAGAAATCTGGAACTTTCATAGAATTATGAGAGGCATTCCTCTTGGTCACTTTCCCATGTTACGTTGCCTACATGTCTTCACCATGCCAATATTAGAGGTATTAGGAAGAAAAGATTTCTCTTATCTTGAATCTGGTGAAAATGCTGTCTCTTTAATGTCCTTCATAGCCACTCTCCTTTGGTTTTGCTGCAACTCGGATTACTCAGCCATAGTAGATAAGTTATTTAATTTCCAGAAATCAGTTAAGAATCCCCTTTATTTTCTTCTTTTTCCTTACTTTTTGTTTATTGTTACTTGCTTACTTATTCTGAGAGATTTTGTTATAATCTGCTGTGCTCTAAGTTTTTATTAGATTTGTTTGTTAGTTTGTTTGAATCTTTCCAGCTATGATACAGATAAAGTTGACTAAGATTAAAACTTTAAAAAGTTTGCAGACAAAACATTTCTCTTCTCCTTCCTTTCTTTTTTTGTAATTATATTATTATTGTTTTATTAGGTACTTGTAATTTAATAGTTTATAGTTTGCACTCTTTCTTAGATAAAGGAGAAATTAAATGATAGGAAGCTACACTTACCTTCTTAACTGCTGCAGTATGTTCTGGCCCCATTTCTCTTTAACTTTTATGTGAATGACATAGTCCAGTGCATGAGAGAAGAAAAAACTTTCCTTCAAATATTTGTGGCAGGAAAGTATCCTTGCTCATGTATGCCAATAATATGGTTCTCCTTTCCTACACTTACACTGGCCTCAGGAGACTTCTAGCTAACCTGAATACCTATTGCCAAGATAATAAATTCTCTATCAACTATGAGAAAACCAAGGTAGTAATTTTCAGAGGACAAGCTAAGAAGCATTATCCAGCATATTTGGGAAAATCAAATTGAACAAGTCAAATTCTATCACTGTTTAGGATTACTGTTCATCTCTTCTGGGTCTTGGCATCCTCATGTCAAGGCCACTAAAATTAAGATGGAACAGCTCATTGGAGCCATCCACAAATTATGGTACACTTCAGCTGGAATACAGGTCCTGCCAATTCTACATCTCATTAAGAAGAGATTACAACTGCACGTACTAGCTGGAGCAGAAATATGGAATTCAGAAGTCCTATGACTTGGAAAGTTCACAGAATAAAATTTTAAGAACTATCCCGGAGGTCCTAAGGTCTACACCAACACAGGTTCTGAGGATGAGATGGGCTCTCATCCTTGATCTATCACCATATGTTCATCAATTTTTTAATTTTTGGCTAAAACTGAAGGATCGCCCCAAAAATCTGCTTGCAAAACTTTGTTTTAATGAGGAAATGACGTTTGCTACCGCAATAAACAAAATACAGTTACATAACATATCTCAACTGCTTGGCAAATTTGGGTTCTCAAGGATATTTTTCTTCCAGAACGATAAAACAAAAGCAAAGAAGGAATTCAAACTTTGGAAGCGTGACCTTTGTTTGCAAGATGATTATGATATACTTGACACCATTAAAATATCACTATCATATAATTTATTAAAATCTTCCCATAGTCCAGAGGATTACCTGCTTAAAATAGACAAATATTGTCTAAGGAGGGAATTTACACTAGCCAAATTTCAACTAATGCCATCAGCAGCTGTAAAGGACAGAACTGCCAAAATCCCATATCATTCACATCTCTGCAACTGTGGCCTAAATGAAGCTGAAGATCTTTTTCACTATCTATTTACCTGCCTCTAATCTGAAATTAGGAACAAATTCCTCTCAGGACCTCTACAAGTTGAAGATTCCTGGCCAGCAAGTTGCAAGATCATATTTCTACTTTACAACAAAGATCCTATTATATTCAGAAGATCTGCAACTTTCTTAATAGTCTTATCTAAGGCATGAGTTGGCTCCCCTCGCCAATTAAACATGAAGACAGAACACAGAGGTGATAGAATTGGAAGCAGAATTAGATCTAAATTAGATTCATATTAATCAGTTTGAACTACATACTGCCACAATGATACACACATATGCAATATTTAATATCAAGAGGGTTCTAATACTAAATATGATTTTAATGCGACACTTATTTACTAATGTCGTTATGCTATTTATTTCCTATTGTGACAACTTATGATTTCTAAACACAGTTACCAGTCTCACCAATTTCCTTCAGCCTTGAATTGATCCAGTAATATGATCAAAACACATAGATTAAATAAGCTGGTGGTCCACCAGAAAGTTTTCTTAAAATTTCTTCACAAGATTCTGAATTTTTTTCTTCTTTATTACAGTGCAAACAAATAACTACCTAATCATTATTTCCTTCTTTGTACCAATGCAACCTTTTAACTTTTACTTACAGCACTGTAAGGAACAATGTGATGGTTTCAAAGCTACCTTTGATCAAAAACTCTGGGCAGCAGGCTGTAGTTATTCAGTCAGTTTACTTTGCATAGATCTAGAGACACTGCAAATGTAAGTGCTGGCTATGAATACTAGCAATATTAAGTACTTTTTAACAATTCTTCTGTGGTTTTAGAGGATTGCCATGTTTGGAAACTTAAAAGCATGGCTGGAGACAAAGGTTATGAAAACGAACCAGCCACGAATGAGTTGCCCTGGTTTACAACGTAATTAATTGCATCCCCGGGTTTCCAGCCCACATGGTTAATGATGACATCAGAGAGCCTCCATGGGCCTATTTCCTTGTAAATCACTCTACTCTATCCCTATTGCTACGAATATAACTGGAGGCAAATGGCCCTGAACGAGGCCCCAGCTTACATGATCCCATGTTTAAAAGGAATTTAAAGAGGAATTTTTAAGGAATAACCTAAGAGAGGAAGAAAGTTCCCACAAGGAGGGTCTCTTGCTAGAAGCGATGAAGTGAAAGCAAAGCTATCTAGAATCATCCAGCTTCAGAATAAGTCCTTCTGCTTGAATGTCCTTAAAACATCAGCTCGTAGAAAAGTAACTGACTGGCAAATACACAAAGGCCTCAGATTGCTCACAGTATCTCTCCTGAGTGCATCCCTGCTTCTCTCAGTGAAGCTATTTAACCCATGTTAATGCACTAGCAGTTACACTTCTACATGTTTTGGAACCAGTCAGAATCATCACTATGTGCAAAAAATTGTCCATGGAATTGTCTGACTTCATCCTCCTTCACTGAAACTTGCCTGGGTCTTTTTATTATCAGTCTCTTGTGATTGAAGATTTCAATGACTATGATTTAACATTTCAGGGCAAAGCCAGAAATATAGAAAGCAGAACCCACAAATTAAAAAAAAGTACCACTGTATGTTGGGTTTTGTGTATACTTCCTCCCTACAGTGTACACTTTCTGTGTTGGCTCCACAGTTCCTCCAATCTGCTACTTTTGACTTCCAGTGTGCGCTTTGCCAACTTGATTCAAGCATTGCACTAACAGAATAATGTGGGTCAATAGCGCTCTACCAGTTACATCCACAAAAACTGCCAAGAGGAATGCAAGGGCCTCGCAAAAAATGACTCTGCAGCACAGCATAGCAGAGACAAATCTGGTATGGCTGCATTTGTGCTCACCTCCTATAAAGAGACACTATGATAACCAAATTTGCTTGTGGATGTACTGAGTGCCACATACTTGCACAGGTTCTCTGCCCTTGACTTACACATGTAGTCCTGTTCTCTTCACCAAAACTGGAGAAGTTGGTCTGATCTTAATCTGTGGCTTGCAGACCTTCACACGGGTATTAGCCAGTTAAGTCTGTTTCCTATAGGGCCAGTCTCTTTGCTGTCCCATTCTTCATCAATTCCCATTCTAGAATCCAACCCTCCCTAGTCATATCCTGTGGTGGGTCTAGCCACAAAATCAATCAATCAATCAATCAATCAGCTGCCTCTTTGCTGAAGGTATTGCCAATATCCTAAACAGGCATCCCAGAGCAATAGGAAACAAGCCTAGGCTTACAGACAGATGTGATAGGGAGAGCTCTTACCCAGGAGCCAAGGATCATTTCCTCCAGAAGTTCCTCTGTCTCCTAATATGGTGCTCCTGCCTTCCCAGCTGCTACTTGTCTCCTTCCCCTCTTTCTGTCCAGCTGTAGAAACATCTCTTTTGGAGACCATTCAGGCTCCTCTATCCTTTCAACCCACCTTTGTTCCAGTCTGTTTCTTCCTCATCTTGGGTTCCTTCGGAAGCTTCATTCAAGCCCTTGCCCCACTTTCTTTGTCTTCATCTCTTTCCTTCTGAATTCCCCTCCTATCTCACTCCTCTTTTTTGAATCCTTTATCATTCTCCTTCTCACAGCTGCTCCATTCCAGCTTCACCTGCATCCTATTTACATCCTAGCCAGTGCTGAAGACAAGCAGAGTTTGTCAGTGATATCATTACCAGGCACTGCCATCTTTGTAGGTCTATGGCCACATCTGCTGTTGGAAGGTGAAGTGTACACCACAGCAGGCACCCTGATGTTCCCAGAGCCTGCTTCCCCTAGAATGATTCAACAATTCAAAATTTCTACATCGTCATGTCCATGAAAGACTCAGCTTTACCAGTGCCACTGTATGTACCAAAATATTGTTAGTAAACTTGTACAATGAGATTAAAACAGGCAATCTGTGATAAAGAAAGACCTTCTCAGATGGTTTCCAAACAGGCAACTATAAAGTATAGATAACAAAGGTCTCTCTTGTGAAACATCATGACTTAGCACATACATCATATAATTAGCCCCGTGTTCCTGAGCATCTGATTCCTGGCACCACAGCAGATCAATAACCTTGGTCTGTTGCAAACCTTGGTTACTGCAGACCTTCTTGGAATCCAGCTGGTTTTGATAGAAACTCATTAGATTAAATGAAATGTTGCTTTTCAATCAATAGAGTAGGGTTTTGTTGATTTATATTTAAAAGTTCTTTCCAGAGACTAAGGATTTAGGGATGAAAAATAACTTTGATAGGTTTGCATTTCTCAATGAAAAAATCCATTTTGCACTGCCCAAGATCAGCGAACAGGCCAAAAGTGCAGCTTTCCTTGGAAATCCATACAGCCATACAAAGACTGGAGTGACATTCAGTAAAGAAAAATACATACATAAAAATGCATACATTGAAAAATGTGTGCGGCTTAAAATATGTATTTCAGAAATGTGCACTTTAGCCTACAGGGAAAATGCACAAGAATCCATAAAAAAAATTTTTTTTAAAAGATGCCCCTCAGTACACACACCCTTCTGAGAGAAGAGGGAAAAAAGTGTTTTCAGCCGGATTATAGAACTGGGACAGGACAAAAATGCCAGTGGGATTGTGAGAAATGCAATGAAAATGAGACTGACAGATTTTCACATCTCTAGCAATGACTCCTTTCTATCATCATTCAAAAGCATCATCATCATCACCACAACCACCACCACCACTATTATAATAGAATCTTTTCAGGAACCTCTTACTTTACCACCTCAGTCCTCATTCCCAACAAAGTTTAAGTACAGCTAGTCCTAAATTACACTACACCAATGGTTCTCAAACTGTGGGGTGGGACCCTAAGCAGGGGCACAATAGTTGCTCAAAGGAGGAACACAAGAAAAGTCAGTCTGCAAGTACAGCAAAAATGCAAAAGAACGGTAACCATCTTGTGTGTGCACCATCAAGCACTGACTGATCTCTGCCAAACAGCAAGGCAAAGTGTCTTCCCCGTAACACCTTGCTACGCAGATGTAGCACAAATTTGCTTCCTTTTTTTAATGCTTTTCCCACTCAGTTTCTCTCAACATTCCATCATTGGAGCAGCAGGTGAATGGATGCACCTCACAACCATGAGGCAGTTTCACAGATGGGAGAGAGGGAAGCGAAGAGAGGAGGCAGGGAGCACAAAAACTCAGTGTTAAGATGTGAGGCATGAGGCCTGAGAGAGGGGGGGGGTGTAGGATAGGACAGGCAGGCATGATGTGGGGGGCACAATGTCCTTATGTAGATGTAAAGGGGGCCACAGGGTAAAAAGTTTGAGAACTGCTAAGCTACACATATTAGTTTAGATGTCTGGACAGAGTTGATACAGTATGAACTCTGATCCAGGCATGCACAAACGTTAGGGGTAATACTGTAGAAACAACATTAACTCTTCACATTTTCTTTGGGGGTATTTATATTGATAATGGTTACCACATTTGGAAAGCAATGTAACAATGGCTAACATTTGTGACAATGGTTATTTGTTACTCCTGAAAGATTGCTTTCAGATGATGGTAGGGTCACTTTGGAGATTTTTGGCCATTTTTGTATTTTTAAGTATATGATCCAAAAATAATAACTACAAAGTAACTAAATGAATTCTTTTCAAGCGCAATGCCCAACAAGTAATTCATTAGTTTTTAAAAGGAATGTTCCAAACTACGAATATGTGTTGCTCATATATAACAGGAGAGACACAGCCTGCTGTCGCAAGGCTACTCCCACCACAAACATGTTTCCTAAATGTACCTCTTGAATGCCTGAACAGGAATTATGTGTGGCTCTATAAGCTCACAGTCTTTAGTTACTACCTTCCATATTCTGCCACTAAGATCATTTAAAAAAACATGCTGGACAAGAGCAAAGACCTATCTAGTTATGCATTCTTCCCTCCCAGTGGCCAACCAGATGATTATGGAAACATCTAACCAAAACATGAGCATAGACCTGTTCCCCACCCCATTTAGGTTCTGCAACAACTAAGGCACAGAAGCAATGACAGCCTTATCCTCTACGAAGCTGCCTAGTCCCCCTTGAAGCTAGCTAAATTGATGTCCTTTTTGAAATGAAGTTTAGCCCTACTGCAATTACAAACTCCACAAGGCAAGAACCAGTTCCTGCATGCCTTCCCTTTTGAATTCCACAAATATAATACGATTTAGTATAACAATAATTGGGAAGTTTTAAAAAAATACTCACGTTTAATGCAGCGATTTGTTCCAGGAGCGGTTGTCCACCCTGAGCAGCACTGTCCTCCGCAGACATTAGGCCTAGGCAATTGCAAACAACAATATTAAGGGAAAACTCCTTTGTAATTCCCCAAGTACATGCATATTAATTCAGATAATAATGCAGATCCTCCAGAAGTAGTTGGATTCCAGTGTGCCTCAACCACAATCATCAGAGCCTAGTCAAGATGATGGAAGTTGTAGGCCAGTATCTGCATACTCTCCAACATTCCACATATGAAAACCGGGACGCATATGGCAAGGCAGCATCAAAAGGTGGTCAAGATGAGAAAAGTTATTAATTAGCTGGGAAAGGCTGCAAAAGTTTGTTTTTGCTTGAGCCTACCAGGAAAAGCAAGATTCTACCCCTCCTCTCCATTTTCCTCTGCTGACTTAACAGAGTGCAAATTGCTTTTGTACTCTGAATTCAGGTTGTAGCAATTGAAATAAAGTGGGACAAAGTGGGGAACTGGGAAGTAGAGAAAGAAATTGGACCATTTCAAAAGCATCTGAAAAAATGGGATGACAGAGGGTTAATCAGAACTGTCCCTGCCAAATCAGGGCTGCTGGAGGGCATGCTGGCTATAGTTGTACTTCTGAGACTGTGAGGAGGGAATGGTAAATATAATTTAGCAAGGGGGATGTTACAGACAGATCAATGGCCCTTTTTGCACAGCATTTGCCATGCAAAAGGGCGCCTGGAGCACCATGCGATTGTGAGGAGCGATCTGCATGACGCACTCACAATCACGCAACGCTCCAGGGTAGGGTAGGCGCTGCTCACGCACTTTTTCATTTTCGGCTTTCAGCCGAAAATGGTCCGCGATCGCGCATTGCTCCAGGGTCCCATGCACACTTGCCATGCATGCGCAGCCTCTGGAGCCACGGCAGTCGCGCTTCCTGCCCCACCACAGCCTGGGAAACTCCAAGGCTGCGCTGTGGAAGGAAGAGGCACGGCTCTCGCGCTGCCTGCTTGGGAGCAGGCAGCTCGTGTGGAGCTAAAGCAGCGGGGACATGAGAGCCTCTCGCTGGAGGCTGCTCGCACGATCCCCGCACCCCAGCTCTGTGAAAAGGTGCATTGCGAAAAGGGCCACTGTCTCTTATTCCTCTGTTGGATAATACAACAAACTGATCCAAACTATTGATGTGAGTTCTTGAGCACACAGGCTGTTTATTTCAACATCTTATGGGTGTTTCCTTTAGTACTTCAGAGATGTTATTCCTTAACCTGTGTAGTTTTGTTAAGGTGCACTGTTGACAACTTCTCCTTTATGCTTTCTCCAGGCCAGACTTCTACTGCAGTGAAGATGGCTATTTCACAGTTTCTTATTCTTCCCCAAGGATTTGCTAACTGGACTTTTGTGAAACCACTGAACATGATCGCTAAGGGGGAAAAACATTTCCTGTTCTTGCCTCATATTATTGGCACAATCTGGCAGCGGTTCCTGCAGGCAGCACGAATCACTCCATGAAAAAAACAGTTCTGGCTGTAAACCAGACTGCAATTCCTGATGGGATAAACTCCAGATCCTTGACAAATATAAGTCCACTGTCCGCTCATGCACAAGCACAGCTTGTTCACATTAAAAGACAAGGTATATTGCTAACACCTGGCTACCTTCCTGAGAGGGAAAAATGTAGTGTGGGTTTTTTTGTTGTTTGTTTAACCTTAAAGCAATGTTTCACAAACCCTTGATAACCAAAGCCCTATTCAGCCACTCTGGATTTCGTTTATCCAGTATGTGAGGAGTGTGAGCTTACACACTCCCAGCATGTTCCAATTTTGTGAAGACACAAAAGCCTTCCCCATTTGGTTCAAGGACTTAGTATCCATTCTGCTTGCTCCTGTGTGTCTTCAAGCTATTTCCAACCTATGGCAATATTATTATTTGTTTGTTTGTTCTGTTTTGTTTTGTGGCACAATTTGTTCAGAGGAGGTTTGCTGGTGCCTTCCTCTGAGGCCGAGAGTATGACTTGCCCAAGGCCACTCAGTGGGTTTCCATGGCTGAGTGGGGATTGAAATTCTGATCTCTCAGAGTCCTAACACTCAAACTACTACACCACACCAGCTCTCATCCATCCTATTGGCCCCTAATCAAAAGAGGTTAACAAAACTGAACGGGGCCCATGGGCTGCACTTTTCCCACCTAGTATTAAGCCAAGGGTTGGCAGGTAAACTTGACAGATATTACCTACGACTTACCATCCCAGAGCACTGTAAATTATACTTTCTGGTGAGGGCTGACCAGAGCATTAAAATGTTTTTTCTATCCAGAGCATGGTAAAGTGACTTTGGGGGACTACAATTCTCAGAATCTCTCAGCCAACATTAAAAAAAAAACCCTCTTCTAATCTCTGTTCAGTTAGAGACCATCAAGGGGGTTCATGTGATTCCCCATTCACATATTCATTAACAGATGAAGGGAGAGCAGGATTGCAATGGTCAGCCCAGCCCTTCACTACCCTTACATTTGGTGCTACTACAAAGGGAAGACACATCCAGAGGGAAGCCAGGAAAAACCAGGATGCTAATTCGCATGACAGAGGAACCCTGCAGCTATGCACAGTGCAATCAAAGATGTAGTCAAGGTAGGAAACAAAAGATGGCATGCCTGGTGGCCATGAATGTATTCCTGCTTCATGTTCATGAATGTGTGAGAAGATACTGTGTAAAACACTTCTGTTGTGTCTGCCTGATGAACCTGATAGTACAAATATTAGTTCTGAGGTCTCAAAAATAAAGTATTATATCACTTTCAAGTTTCCTGTTGAATTATAGAAATGTAGAGTTGGGAGAGACCACAAGGGCCATCCAGTCCAACCCCCTGCCACGCAGGAACACCCTCAAAGCACTCCCGACAGATGGCCATCCAGCCTCTGCTTAAAAACCTCCAAAGAATTATGGTGATTCCATGAATTTCATAGGGTGTTCTTAGGCAAGGAATAAATACTCAGAGGTGGTTTGCCAGGATCTTCCTCTAAACACACCCTATAGCAGTGCTTAAGCCACCTGATGTGGAGGACCAGGAGGTTTTTCTTCCCTCCCAATGTACCAGGAACCAGTACTATATCTGTGCCCCTTTCACTACAATTGTTTCCTTCTTTCCTGGAGGGTCTTCAAGGAACAAAAGCAGGTGAGTCAGAGATCAGCACTGGTCTACATAGCACCACATTGAGTAGCACTATCCTGAAGCACCTCACATTTCTGGTAGTCTCCCTTTCAAATACTAATAAGATCTTATCCAATTTAGTTTACGAAATCAAATGAGATCTGGTGTCTTCCCACTCCCAGTCCACGGAGCAGCCGATGTTCAACTGCACCTCCCATCACCTCACCACTGTCTATGCTAGCTGGGACTAATGGGAGTTGCAGTCCAACAACATCTGGAAGGCCACACATTCTCCATCCATGCTGTAAACAAGACAACTGAGGCACAAGCTATGAAAGAAACCTTTCTGGAGCCCTTCAAAGAAACATAAAATAAGAAGACCATTCCATACACACTATGATAATGAAGCAGAGGCTCTGATCAAGACTGCATCTGACGGGAAGTTAGACCCAATCCTGGCTCTCCAAGGCACAGTATTATCAAATAAGTGTTTTGCATTACACTTTTAGTTGTAAATGTAAAAAACAACAACTGTATGTCCCCAAAATATAAAATGTCAAGCCGCTGCAAAATTACTTCCACAGTGAGCAAAATGCATCGCAGCACACACACTTACAGCCAAGAAAGGCCCGTTGTATCAAAGAAAGTCTCATTGCATCAAGCAAGGCAAGTGGCATATTTTTCTCTATTTCCAAATAAAAGGAGTTTAATGGGCAATTGCATCCATTGGTTGGGGGCCCTGGCAATGGCTGTGGGCTACGGAGATGACTAAAGGGCCTGTTACCTTTCCTCTGCACAATAACCAGCCCCAGTGAGCATCTGGTTACATTTAAACAATTTACTCAACATTTGAGTGGCTTGAATGCTATGTGGTTTTTGCTGCCTTATAAAGAATTCAAAATAAATTCCTGTAGCTTTGAGGACCACCACGTGTTTACAGCTCAGAGAGGGATGGGGCTCTCAGGACGGAGAAGCCCACATCCTACCATTCAACAGAGAGGTGCAGTCCCCCACTGACACTTCTTTCCAGCATCCTCATCTCCTTAGGCTTCCCAGCCAGTAAACATGCAACTCACAGAGTGCATGCAGATCTGAAGCCCAACCCCAGTCTGGGTCCTGCTGAGTCTCTAAAACATTTGAGAAGGAGGATCTGAAGTACAGCAGGGGAGCTGCCCTGGCTTCTTCAGTTATTACTGCATTTTGTTTCCTTTTTAGCCAGAAAGAGCTTGGAAAATGTTATTTTTTTTTAAAGATAACCCACAGAATCTCCTAGCCAGCATGGCCAAAGATCATGCTTCTTCAGGAATTCCAGGATTTCATGTCCAAAAATGTAATTCTTTCAGGGTGTGCAGAGGAGTTATTCACATCATGAAACCTTATCTGTGGGTGGATTGCTTTAAAAAGAGAGATGTGGGAAGCATTCTGCTGTAGAACTACCA
The DNA here is from genome assembly GCA_030412105.1 of Cyclura pinguis. Taxonomy (NCBI): domain Eukaryota; kingdom Metazoa; phylum Chordata; class Lepidosauria; order Squamata; family Iguanidae; genus Cyclura; species Cyclura pinguis. The sequence goes on from CM059599.1 coordinate 347,367,897, forward strand.
ATTCAGGATTGTCTCAGGCCTTGAGGCTTCTGGGCTGAGACACAGGCATGGCCCCTGGTGATGTCATTAAGCACTATGCATTAACTACCAATTACAATTACAGTTTGTCATTCTAGCACACACACATGTACGGATTAAGACAGACAACATATTTTCCTGATTGGAAATTAAAAGGGAAATCTTAAGTGAAGGGATTAGTCTCAGATCAAGGTGAAACAAGAGGATTATTCCTTTGTACTTACTTAGGAAAACAGGACATGGAACATTCAGTCTAGCCCAGTTGCTTCTAGCCAGAAGGTGGATGCAGAGAAGAATGAGAGATGAGACCTGGAACCAAATAACTGGGAGGGAAGGAGAAAACTAACTAGGGAAAGACACAGAGTCCCCTAGAGAGTCTTGGCAAGTTGGAGCAATAGATGAATGAAGCCTTTTTAAATTGTAGCAACCTGCTGCTCTAGAAGCTGAGCTGAATATTTGCACCTAGCCCTTCCCTTTTGCCCACGGTTTAGCCTTCCAGAATTGGAGATCTTGTCTTGCACCCGGAGATGACCCATGAAAACAAGAGACTCAGGGCCAGGCCCTGAGATCTGGCAACCCTATTCTACTGCCTTCTCTCTTTTGTCATGCTGTGCTTTAAGTGCGTGCTTCTATTCAGTGGTGGTTCCTGAACTAACAGTGGTCTTCAAGACATTGGTTACTGATCCCTAGAGAATTTCAGGAAAGGAAGAAACACTTGCTGTCTAGGGGCCCAATTATGGTGCAGGCACATTTCCATAGCACATTAGGGAAAAATCTTACTGATCTCCTACATCACATAGCTTAATTCTATCTTAATTCATAGATTAAGAACCACTGCTTTACATAATATATTCTGCAGATCCTTTATCATGATTCACCAGCAGAACGAATTCTGCACACAGCTTCATGACCACTACAGCCATTTTGCCCTATTAAGCAGACTGGATTGCACCCTTCTAATGTCTTACATGCCATTAGAATTCAAAGGGTTGTCCAATAGCTATGAGGAAGCTGCAGCTCTACAGAATTTGTTGGATTCAGTCTCTCATCAACCTTTCTCAGACTGGCCAATCAACAGAGATTATAGTAACTGTAGTTCTACAGGTAGAAGTCCACAAGTTCCCTATCTCTGTGTCATAAGACGTTCAGTTTAAAGGCAGCTGAAGTATACATGTGAATGACAGTGGTGAAGCTAGAGTTTGGAAAAGTTACTCTGGCCTGCATAGTTCCCACTGTCCATGCTGGCTGGAGGATTATGGGATTACGGGGTCTGTAGTCAAAGGAGTAAATTTTCTGAGGTCTGCACCCAACAGTCTAAAACAAGATGCTGTGAAAGTGGTAGTAAGGAAATAGTTATGCCTTTGCCTGGCAATCTCTGCTGATAACCCAATATGAGATCAATTTATTTGTTCTGACCCCCAATGGATGCAGAACATACTAGCTACTCCCTCAATTTTGTCCCCCCTAAAATGGAATTAGAGGAGTCAGTTTAATTACAAATTTCAAAATGCATGCATGTGTGCATTTTAATATATTGAAAACAGAGAGCTAATCTTTTCTCTCACCCCTACTCCACTGTATTACCAGTCAAATTACTCAGAAACAGAGCCAGGCCCACCATTAGGCTGAATGAGGCAGCTGCCTCAGGCACTAGATTTCAGATAACATGAAAAGGCAGAAAATGATTAGTTATTTATGTTGTTACGTTCATTTTTGCTGCCAAGAATGGGGAAAGGTGCTTGTGAGATTTTCTGTCTCATATGCCAAAATAACTTGGCTGACTTTCGGGACCAGTCACCTTGACGTGGGTGATTGGAGGACACCATTCACTGTTGTGCCTCAAGCAACAAAATGTCTTGGGCGATCACTGCCCCTAAGGTGCTGTTAACTCCAGAAAGGAAGTTGTCACTGATATCAGTGGCAGCTTCCTTCCTGCAAAAAATGACAGCCAGAGGGGAGGGAGAGACAATTTTCTGCAGAACTATTTCACATGGAGAGAAGATTTGTTCTCCCCATTTCTTCATGTCATGGGGCATTTCTGCACTACACGGTTATAGTGCTATTATTCCACTTTCAACATCCTATGGAATCCTAGGGTTTGCAGTTTAGGGAGGGGCATTCAGAATTCTCAGCCAGAAAGCTCTTTGGCCTCAGTAAATTACAAACCCCAGAAATCCACAGGATGTTGAAAATGGAATAATAGTACTATAACAGTCTAACGCGGAAAGGCCCGTGGTCCCAGCCCTAACACTCCCACGGCCACAGCTGTTGATTTTAAAACAGAAACCTTCCCACCCCCATGCTCTGTAGAGATAATACATGTCTGATATTCTTTTTCTCTTGCTGCCTCAGGACGATTGGGAAAGTAACAGTTTTTAGAAAGACTAATGAAACACTGTCTAGTTTGACCCTCCCAAAAGGAATGGCTTCAGAGGTGCATCTCATTAATGCTACTGTCATGCCATTGACATGAAAACTGGGTTACGTTAGTAACTTCCCTTGGCAGTATCTAGTGCTAACTCTCAAATCTCCAGATAACACACACATATAGGAGCTGATTCACATCAGGCACCTGCTCTGTTGCAATGGGGAGGGTGGGCAGAAATACCAGATGTGGATTGTCTCAAGAAGCAGACACTGAGATCAGTACCCTTGGGACATCAGCACCACACAAAACGCTGGAAAGAAGTTCAAGTGCTGGAATGACCACCCAACACAATGCAGTCTCAACACTTAGAAACATTACTTCTACATGTTCCAGGATCTCCCAGTCAGTATGACCATGATGGCTGGGGAGTTCTGGGAATTGTTCAAAAAAATCAGTTTCAAGCTCTTGAGGCAATCTTGTATGAGATGGAATCACATTTTGTTAACAGTTAACAAAAAATCAACCTAAATGAGACATACAGTGCTGTCTAAGAAGAGATTTTAAGATAGCAATTGTAATTGAGAGATGTTCAGAAGAACTAATTACTTGTTGCTCTTTGTCCAGCAGGCAGATATGTTACTCCTTGCTAGTTTATACAAGCAACACACACAAAGTTATGTTCATTCTTGAATCATGTGGAGGAAAATATACTAGAATTACAGTGACCATAAGCAAGGGCTCACCAGCTCTTCTAGCTATGAGATACCATGAGTTACTGTGAAGTCACAGGTATTTAGTTAGGTAGTTAATGCCATACAAATCCTGACTTTCCTCCAGTGATTCAAAGTGGTGTACCTGGCTCTCTACTCCCAATTTGCTTTCACAGGAACCATGTGAGGTGAGAGAGTGGGGAAATAAACAGTGGAGCATGGTGGCTTTCATTTTAGTGAGCAGCAAATCTTCTCCAGGTTATAGCCTGAATGCTAAAGGACTTATCCAAGGTGCTGGACCTGACTGCCAAAACAGCTTCAGCACCTTGGATACTGCCTTTAAATTTTGGAATGAAACCCAAAGCAAATTCACTAAACACTGGCATGGAAACCACCACTGGAGAATTCATGGCTCAGGATCACCCACTGATTTTGCTCAGTGGGCACTAAACAAAGGACCTCTCACGTGCTAGTCCAACACACTTAATTACTATATCACAATACCCTACAACCCAAGATATCCTCTTGAAGGAACATCCTGATGACTAAAAACAGATGAAAGGATTTACCCCGTGACTACGAAAATTGAAAAAGAATTGCAACTTCATATTATCTGTATATCCATGGGTAGGAAACATGTGGCCCATGGGCCATTATAGCCTCATGGAGGGTTCAGTGCAGCCCTTGGGAACCCTACCAACACACCAAAGCCCCTGACACACATACCACACACACACACACACACACACACACACACACACACTTTTTTTTTTACACCTTTGTAAGGACTTTTAACCTGTTGGGGAGGGACTCCTCATTTCAAAACACATTAAAAAAACTTGCAGCTCAGAAGGCAACCAGGTATGTCATCATTTTGGTAACCCAAAATAGTGGCTGAGATGATGCCCTGAGGCCCTCTGAAGTCCTGGTGGTGTCAAAATGTCAGTGGCTTCAGTCTCCAAAAGAGCAGAGTATAGTATAGTTCATGGAACAAGTGATCAGAACAGCCCTGCCTTTTTTTTATTATTATTTTTTAAAAAATATAAGCTGGAACATCACATTCTGAAAGACTGGATATATTGCTGTCGGGCAGTCAACACAATGTAGATGACATGGAAAAAAGATTTTTAGATATGGCAAGAAAAAATGTGTGAAAAAATGGATTTTGTTTAAATCAGCTTTACCTCCAACTTTACCACAATTCCCATCACCTCCGGGCTGCAGCAAAATGGCAATGCTGGCAGGGGATGATAGGGGTTAGAAGCCAATGGAAGGCTGTGGAAGACTAGTTTAGCATCAACACAAAACAGAATGAAACTGGGGAAGGCTCTGCGACGAAGTTCAGCAAGTAAACAGAAATGAACAGAAATGGGAATAAAACTACAAATGAAACAGAGAGGTTAGTTGAAATAACAGCTGGTCTGTCTTTTTAAAAAACATAATTTCAGTCTGTATCATTATGTGGTAATTACTGGCATTATATTCGAATTTGCGTGAGAAGGACTAGGCTGGAATCAGCACTTGGCATCCCTAGGCAGCTGCCCAGGCCCCAGGATCCTGACACAGCCCCTGCTGCACCTGCCCTGGGCACTCTCTGATTGTTTGACTTTTAATGACCTCGTATTCTGAGCCACAGGAGCTCCAAAGACTGCTGAGTAGCAGAGCTTGGACTACACATCCCAGAATCCCCCAACCAGCATGGTTGGTAGCCATGCCAGTCCTGGGTCATGGCGGAATTTTAACATACAGTTGCCTTGTATTCCTTCTCACATTGGTCAAAATGCTGCTGCCTTGCTCCAGCTACATAAGCCACAAAGAGAGGAACATCCCTTTTAAAAGTGTTTCTCCCAAATCTGTAGCAAGGCCTGTGTGTTGAATAGCTTCGTAATCTAGGTGTGGGGCAGGAGGTGGGTTTGACAGACCCAGGGGAACGGAGAGAAACAAAACAATAAAACAGTACTGGCAGTGGCGAATTTAACAGACTCATCAATACTGCTTGTACCTGAAGTTTATGTTGAATAGAAACCACACAAGAAGAAAGAGCAACAGGGAAATGCAAACAATAAAGAAGAACATGAAAGAAAGCTTGCATTGTACATAACACATCATTGTATTTACAGTTCAACAATAGTTTGCTTCTATCATTGCTTTGCAAACAAATTCTCAAAACATAGCTGTTCCCAAATTGCTGTCTGTTTGCTAGCGAAAAAAACTGCACTTATTTCCTAACATATCCTCTCAGCTTCTCCTGGTTGATTATGCTACATATTCTTAAATTACCTGAATGGATCTCTGTGTGAAACTGGCTATTAGTTATAGCTCTGAATAAATCAGAACCAGCTGCCCACAACTTATAAATGGTACTAAATGAAATGTGTTTGTTTTCAGTATGCAGAAACGTCTGTGCTCCTTCTTCAAATAAATGTTGCTTTTGCTTTTCTTGAAACAATTAATATTTGCACCTGGGTTAATCTAAAAAAAGGGGTGAGAATCATCTGACCTGCAGATGTTGTTCCGGACTGCAATGTCCAGCAGCCTTAGGTAACATAGCCAATTGTGAAGAAGACTGGGAGCTGCAGTCGAACAATAGCTGGAAGGCCACATGATTGCCATCCTTAATCTAACGCTGTCTGCAGTTCAGAAACCTTGGGGCCAAGTTATATGTGATTGCATGCTATTTGTGCAAAGGCCACTTCTTTGCTCCTAAACCATTCCTAGCAGAGGTGGTGAGCAATGAAATGTACCAGGGGAAGGGCTACTTGTGCATGCCCACCTGCCTCTTTCTGCCTGAAATTTCCTTTCACTCCACGACTGATCTTGGCACTGCGAGGATTTCAGGAGTGCACTGTTTCCCATGTAAAAATTAATCTGGATAGAGCTCTTTGGGTAGTATTTTGGGGGGAAAGTAGCAGATGGGGCAAATCACGTTAAAGGGGAGATAAGGTTAAGGATCCTTTCCTCTCTCCTTTCTTATCAGTGGTTCAGTGTTGCAGACCTCCAGAGAAAGCCATGTTGTAGAGATTTGGTTGCCAGACCAACCACATCAGTACAGTGCAGGACAGAAGCATTATCAGATAGGTAAATCATGAGAAGCATCCTTTAATTCTATCAGTAAAAGGTTGGAAATAAAGCACATCAGAGCCACACTGCATGATGCCTCATTTCATATGAGCAGACAGCAGTTATTTCCAGGATATATACACAAGATTTACACACAATGCTGTGTATGCAACCTACTAACTGCAATCAGTTTCTAATCTGCTTTAGGCATTTGGATTTCTTGTAGATATACATGACAGAACAGTTTTGCAACATGTGGATCCTAGTTTGGTGCTATGAATAAGATAGAAAATAGAAAGTCAATGGTACATTGATCTGAGAGTTGGCTTATAAAGATCTTGGAAGTACAGTACTTTATTAAATTCCTCTTAAAAGTAAAGAAGTATTTCCTGGAACAATATCATTGTAACTAGACTCTGGATTGATTTACATGCCCTGAAAATGAAGATGGGAGATTTTATTGCAAAACAGCTGTTGTTGTTCTACTATAGTGGTAAGGGAGGAGCTGTCACATCCAGCGAGCATCTTATTTGACAGTTAAAAACTATTTCTGCACTTACCCAATCATGCGGCCTCGAGAATTTTGCATCCTTGGTTGTGGTGCTATCCGTGGCCGTGGCCCATTTCGTGACCACTGGTTTGAGAGGTCTGTCCTATGTCTCTGCTGCACAGTCCAACTCAGGCTTCTCCCTGGCACATCCAGTTTTGTTCCAGGATTGCTTGTCTGGGATCTGATGCTTGTGGGAGCAGAGTTAGGTTTTCGGTTTTCCCTCCCTACCACATTTCTCCTCTGGGGATTGGAAACTACATCCACTTGAGGCGTTGCAGGAACATGGTCTAAGGGAGAAGAGGGGTTATGTACGTGGAACAAACTGAACACCTTGTTTGTCGGTCTCAAGCTACCTTGGTTCCAGAACCTTAGACGATTTGCTTCTCTGCTGCCAAGTTCAGTTCTGACGGAAGGACTTTGATCAAATTGTCCAGCAAAGTCTCTCTGTCCATCAGCCACCCCCACAAAGAGAGCTACAGTGAATGAGAGAAGACTCCTCCAGGAGCCTCTCATGGTTTCTGTTCAAAAGGAAAAGCGCTCGGTTGTAGGACTGGTGGTTTCATATAATGAGTGCAACTGAAGTTGGAGGAGGCAGTTGTCGGAAAGTGAGCGAGGATAAATTCTTCAAGCACGTTTCAAAGCCATTCACATCTTGAGGTAACGTACAAACGGCTTAACAAGTATCTACTTCCCGGAGGTAACAGAGGACCCAGAAGGGCAGTGACACAGAGAAATCCCAACAGTGCAGGTCTCCCAAAGCTACGGCAACAGTTTCCTACCTTAGAAAGAATGAAAACTCCCTGTCTTTCTTCGACCCGTCCCCTTTCTGTTGGCTGTCAGAGAGCTCGTGTGCTCTCTGCAGACAGCTCCAAGCACCTTCTCGCTTGCCTCTGGCACTGGCTGGCTCTGGAAGGGATGAACGGTTTTATTTTTGGAAACGTCCCCCTTTTGTGCCTTTTTGATGCTGACATCGCCCCTCTCCAGAGGACACAGCTCACCCCCCCCTCCTTACAAGAGACATTCCAGCAACACCCACTTTGGCAAAGGGAAACAAATTACAAGAGAGCAGGATTAACCCCTGAGAAACCAGAGGCCCATCCACAGAGTGCAAAAAGTTTACTTTTCATCTCTCTCTCGCTTCTTCTTCTTCTTCTTTTTCTCTCTCTCACACTTCTCACATACTGAAGGAATCTGCGGTTCAGCTTTCTGAATGTACAGCATGTACTAGAATTTCTACACAGCACTAGCTATTTAGCCCAGGAAAGTGGTGCTGATACAGGCATGAATGGATGCATGGTACAGGTGACAGAACTCACCAAACCACAATTTCTCCCCTTTTTTGAGTATGTAAACATATTAGTCTATTCCAGCAAAATAGTACCCTTGTGGCACCTTATTAAGACTTTTTTTTAGCATGTGTGTTTATGGACTACAATCTACTTTCTCCCAGGCAAGCAGTATCATACTTGAATTGTTTCTCTACATGGTGTTCTCAAGAGTCAGGCAAATGCATTTCACAGCGTGGCTACCTGAATGTAAAACTATATTCTTTTAACAACGAAGGTTCAAAAAAGAACCTCCTGGCTCTCCCAGTCAACATGGCCAGTGACCATTTTTAATTTATTTTTTAATTTATTTAAAGCATTGAAACCTTGCCCTTCAACCAAAAAAGGCTCCCAGAGCAGCTTACATATTGTTAATTTAACAATTCCCTACCCTCAGTTTGTAATCTAAAATGACATGAAACACAAGGAAAAGGGATGGTAGTGGAGTAGACAATTAAGTCCAGTAAATTCTGGCTGTTCTTCTCCCCTTCAGAGGCTATAGCAGAACAGTTGGAAAGGAGCGTGGGTTTCTCATCAGCTGCATGGACCAAGGCATAATGCATTTGTGCCTGGCCATGTTGGTTTGGGGATTCCAGAGATTTTAGTCAAAATAGGAACATTTCCAAGCTTTAAATAAGAACCGTGTTCTCAACTGTTGTACTGTTCAACCATGTTCTACAGCTCCAGAGACCAGAACATGAACCACTAGATGCAAATTACAAGAAATGAAATTTCATTTGATCGTAAGGCAGAACTTCTGGACAGTGAGCGGTTCAACAGTGGAACAGACAGCCTTAGAGTAAGGTGGATTTTCCTTCAATGGTGGTCTTTAAACAGAGATTAGATGAGTATATATCTGAAGTACTTCAGCTATATATTCATCCATAGGGGGGGTTGGACTAAATGGCACTTGGAGTTATTGCCAAGTCTGTGATTCTGCAGCCATTTCCACACTACACTGTTATAGTACTATTCCACTTTCAACATCCTATGGAATTCTGGGGTTTGTAGTTTACTGAGGCCAAAGAGTTCTCTGGCTGAGAATTCTAAACAACCCTGCCTAAACGGCAAGCCCCAGGATTGTACAGGATGTCGAAAGTGAAATAATAGCACTATAACAGTGAAGTGTAGAAATGGTCCATGATTTGTGAATCTCACTGCTTGCCAGGAACTCCAAAAATGTTACAGGTTCAGAAGATGCTAATTGTTGAGTAGAAATTTCACATTTGTATTTTCTTTATGAACAAGGCTGCTTCTGTTTAACCTTCTCCCTTCCCACTCTCTGTACACCCTTTCTCTTCATCTGTGAAACAATGAGGAATTCATAGACTCCTGTGTGGGCATGATGTTAAGATACCTTACAAGAGATGTAAACACTGCTGTTTCTGTGATTTTTGAGAGCACTCACAGTGGCATAACGGTTCCTGGAAGCTGTAAGACACACAAACTCAAAATTCTCCTAGGGTGCATCCGATCTGCTTGTAAACTCTGTGTAGAGCGAGGGCAACCATTGCCCTATTAGGGCAGGAGCCCTCTGCTAATTCAGAGGAATTGAAGCCATCTACTGTTTGCATCCTCTGCGCCCAGCTCTGGATGTAAAGGTAATATTGAGGTCTCTGAATAAAGCAGAGGCTCAGCAAATTTCTCTGAAAACTTTCTTTTGACATATCTCAGCAAAAGCAAGCTTCAATACAACAAATACAATGTAGCTGAAACTCTGGCTTATAGATATGCGATATATCTATAATATAATAAGATATAGACAGAGACAGTGACAAGAGGTGTGTGCCTAGAGAGAAAGTGAAGGAAGAATAGAGAATAAAAGCCTCTCCAGACAGTTTCTGAAAGTCCTAGGTGCTGTTCCTGTACTCTCAGCATTGTCACGAACATTTCATTCCTATTCCCCAGGTCAATTTAAATTAACCTGGTATTTTTTCCAAAATGAAATGTATCTCTACTTGGCAATTTGTATTATCACAGAATAAACTAAGATGGCTGTTGCCAGTGAACACAGCTATTGTTTCCAGGACTCAGATTCAACAGAGATCATGTAAGGGAAAGAGGAATGTTCGCACGAAATTATCCTAATGTTCAGTTGGTTCAATATTGCTAAGCACTTTAATCACTTTGACTAAAACTCCCCAATAGAAATTGCTGAAAATCAATTTCTGAAACATTACCTCAATCTAGATGAGATGTGTGATCAGCAAGAGGGGGAGGAAGAAGAACACAAAGGAGCGAGGAGTCAGGGAAACATGGGATATTTCAAGAAAGATTTTACATGTAAACCTAGGAATATGGAAAGAAAGTCAAAACAAAAAGAACCGGGAACACTTGATACTTTCAGAGATCTTTTTCCTTTCTGAGTGAGCCCTAACTAGGAAGAAAAGGGACAGCAGTAGGGCCTTATGAGGAGAAACCAAAGGAAGAAATCCAGAACCACGTGCACGCACATGTGCGCACTACAGACATATTCCTTACCACTGCTTTCTCTCTCTCTCTTCCTTTGCTCATTTCTTCTGCTCTCCATTCCTCAGGCACCACTTCATAAATCCTGTTTATTTGCTGAAGTAACATGGAAAACAAAGCTATTCTCTTAGAAATGCCATAAGTGCCTTAGCACCTCTGGTCTTTACTGTCCCTTGTGCAACTCTATCTCAGTTTTGTCAGAAACAATGCCAACTAAGGGCCTTTCTGCACTACACTGTTATAATGCTATTATTCCACTTTCAACATCCTGTGGAATTCTGAAGTTTGTAGTTTACTGAGGCCAAAGAGCTCTCTGGATGAGAATTCTAACTGCCCTTCCCTAAACTGCAAACCTCAGGATTCTATGGGATGTTGAAAGTGAAATAATACCACAGTGACAGTATAGTGCAAAAAGACCCTAAAATTGTAACAATTTAATGCCTTTAACTGTAAGATTATTAAATAAATTGTGAGATAACTTAGGAGAGTCACTCCCAACCAGCACTTTCTAGATATGTTGGACTACAACTCCCACCATAGTCAACCACGAATCAGATTGTGGGCTCTGTACAGTTCTGGAAAGTGCCAGGCTGGGGAAGTCCACTTAAACATCCAACATTAACATGTTGAGCTCACCAGTGATTAACAAAACATGTTAGGTCTTTTCTACTAACACTCCAGTCTTTGATTTACAGTGCTCTGAAACATATTAGATAAACCAAATTCACTGGCAGCTTAGGCCTCAGTTGCAAAATCCTGTCCAAGTAATATTTCTGAAAGATGCTCAGGTTTCAGGTGAGTAACCAAAGGGAAAGCATTTTCTAAGTGGGAACACTTTAACCACTGTTTAAGTGCTGTGAAAACCGCAGTCTTAACATGTAGCAATGCATACGGAAATGCTGTCAAGAGAGATAGCAGATCCTGCCAGTTATATATTTCAGCCATATTAGCCTTTCCCAAATGTGTTGGATTATAACTGCCAGCACCCTTAGTCACTGGACGTGTTGGTTAGGGCTGTAGAAGTTATAGCACAACACATCTGAATGGCAGCACGTTAGGAAAAGTAATGCATTCTTTTTGTGAATACAGGCAATACATTCTCGTTGTGAACAATAGAAACAAAAGTTAAAGACTCTACTACAGAGCTGAGGAACCTGCATCCCTCCTGATTTCTGTGATTTTTTTACTCTTGCCGTCTCTCACGACTGATGAGGCTGGCTACTTGAGATTGATGGGAACTCTAGTTGACAACATTAAGGCTCCCTAGACCTGCTCTGCTAACTACTGTTTTCTTTTTGATTAGATGCACAGATGTATGGATGCCTAAAGAAACAAAATGGCATTATAACAGAAGGTTAACAGTTTGAGTCCTGAAAGACTCTCTTTTTCCACATGAGTCTATCCAAATGTTGCAATATTCATGAGAAGCTTTCTTGCAGATTCTCTTGCCTACGGAACAGAGGCAGGTAATTGGCTGGAGAGAACATATTTTCAGCTCTAGTACTCCAAAAATGGGCTGCCTTCTGTACGAAGGCTTGATTCTTGGAAAAGTTTAGGTGCAATCCTATTATGCAAGTTTATTACCATTTCTCGCCTAGTTTTAAGGTCCTCAGGGAAGGGCTTTCTCTCAGTCCCACCACTGTCATAGGCATGTCTGGTAAGGGCATAGCAAAGAGCCTTCTCGGTGTCTGCTCCCAGACTAGGGAATTCCCTAAAAGGCCCCTTTCCCTGCTCTCTGTCTGCCAGCAGGCAAAGTTTTTTTTAGTTTTGGTTTAGTTTTTTTGTTTTTTGTTTTAATTTAGACCTGTCTTTGACCATTATCTGGCCGTTGCAGAAGGGTTGATATATAATTACATTCATTTTTTAGTTTTAAAAATTTTAAATTAATGTTTTTAATGGGATTATTTAATTTTTAAAACTTGAGTACTACAGATTGCTTAGCTGTATTTTGCTTTTAACCTATGTTGTAAGCCACTTTGTGTCCCGTATTGGGAAAAACACATATAAGTAGAATAAAAAGGATTGGAATGGATAGCCCCTGTGGTCTCTTCAACTCTATGATTCTATGAAATAAAATCGTATGTGCACTTGCCTGTTGGTAAGCCTCATTTAACACAATGGGTCCTAACTCTGAGTACACCAGAGATGCAGTACCTCAAGGGCAAGAGAATCCAGCCCTCCAGAGGCCCCAATTAAGTCATCTGGGCTTTCTCAGATCCCTCTACCCCTCTTCCTTTGATTTAGGTGCTTTGACAGCCTTTGTATGGATTTCTTTCCATTCTAATTATGAAAATGCCACTTCTAAGGCAAGCCCACATTGCTGCATATGTCCACTGGCTCTGGACTAGAAGCGGGGAGGCAGTTTCCATGAAAAAATAGCATCATCACACCCTCTTCCCCACCCCAGTGCAAGATCAAAAAGTAGTCTAAACTGGGGAGAAGGCCACATGTTAAAATGACCAAAATAATCAGGGTTACAAGGAAAACATTGGAATTAAAGGTGATCCTTTTTATTGGAAGTTTAACCCATGAAAGCAGGAAGAGATGAGGGTTTGCTTTGGAAGTCAATGGGTGTCATGTGTCAACGCAGGGCTAGAAACTGGGCACATTCAGCTCTGTGTGGACTAGTTGTTATTTAATGGCAGTAAGAATATCTTAACCATTTTTTATTGTATAATCCTGCCTGAGTTTTAATATCTTCAAGGGAGAACTTTCTCTCAGTTCCACCACTGTCACAGACATGTCTGACGGACGTGTCAGAGAGCCTTCTTGGTGCTCGCTCCCACAGTGTGGAATTCCCTAAGTCTTTTTGGGCCTACCCTTTTGCCTGTGCTCTGTCCATCACCAAAACATGGTCCATAGAACGATGAAGTTGAATTTGACCCACAAGCTGAAAGAGATTTCCCCTCCTTGGGGGAGACACAGAATTGTATCAGGCAAAAACCTTTTTCAAAGAAAAGTTTTAAAGAAGGTTTTCCCATTTGATCTTCATTGCATGTTCCAATTTGTTTTCTGACTCCGCTATTTGAATCTTTTGTTATTTCACATTTCTGCATTTGATATGATTTTTTACATTATTGTTGGAAGCTGCCCTAAAACTGGAGTGTGGTGTAGAAATATTCTAAATATAAATAAATAAAATACCTGGGACTAACCAAGTGTGTTGAAAAAGCCCTGAAGGGGCTGGCTGAATTGGTGTTTTGCTCCTCAAATTTCCTGTTGCTGATTTGTCACTGAAGCATTTGGCTGGACAGTTCCAAGCGGCTGCATTAGCCTTAGAAGTTTTCATGCTAAGCTCTTCATTCTCTCCAAGGTCCTCGTTTCCATGCAAAGATGAGTTTGCGATAGCACGTGTATAGCTATTGAATCCAGAGAGTTCAGTTTGATAAACGTCATCACTATTTGGGGGATTATTATTTTCTCTCTTTTTTCTTGTTTCTTTTTTTCATTTTTGTTCTAAGGCAAAATGTCCCAAGCAACTCTACTTAATTGTTTTCTTATGCAGTACTTGAACAAAAATATTTGATATCTAAACCCAACACTAAAATGATCCAGGCTTTGCTGATTTTTTTTTCTGAATTATTTCAGGCATTTTTTCATATTACACAATGTTTACATCTGAGCAAGATTTTCCTTCCAGGAGGTAGTATTTCACTTATTTGGAACAAATATGGAATTGGCTGTTTACATAGCCAATTAAACTTCTTTGGATAACTATACACAGACACAGCCAATTAGTTCTTGGAGCAATAATTGAAACTATAAGCATCTGAGAAAGAAGAGAGAGATATTTTTCCTTTAGAACATAAGAGAAGAATTTAAAGAATCTACCTGAAAACTAATGGAAATGATTTATGAAGTGCTCTCCAACCCCTACACATGCTCATAACACCTGCAGCGGAAATGAACAGAAAGAGGCCAAGGAAAAATCAGAAAATTGTACATATGTAAGGAAATGCAAGGGTCATCTAGTCCAACCCCCTGCCATTCAAGAACTAAAGCTCTCCTGAACAATTCTTCACACTTTGAGGCAGTCTGTTTCATTGTTGAGCAGCTTTTACCATCAAGAAGTTCCTCCTGATCTTTAAGTTGAATTTCTTTTCTTGTAATTTGAACTGGTTCGTGTTCTGGTCCTTGGAGTAGCATAAAACAAGTTTACTCCATCTTCTACATGACATCCTTTCAGATATTTAAAGATGGTTATCATATCATTTCTTAATCTTCTCTTCACCAAGCTAAACATACACAGCTCCCTGAGCCATTCCTCATAGGGCTTGTTTTTCAGAATTTTTTTGCAACCTCGGTCACTCTTTTCTGGACATGTGGCATCTTGTCAATATCTTTCTTGAACTGGACACAGTATTCTAAGGTCTGAATAAAGTGGAGTGCTTCAGTCTACTGGTTTTGACCTCTGTCTGCATTATTTCCAAAGGTAACTGGTTCCCAATTAACATCACCACAAACATCACTGTAAGACAAGTGTCTCTAGCCTTATCCGTGCATTACCTCACCATAAACTGACACCTGTCAGTTGCTGTTCTATGACCCCTTGAGACTCAGGGTGGGGATGGTGCCTTATCATTTTCTGCTCCACCTCAGGCAGCAAACTATCTTGGGACATTCAGTGGCCAAGATCCTGTCAGCTGATGCAACTAGGCTCGTATAGGTGGTGGTAGGGATAAAATGGCCATGTTCACATCTTCAACTGGCCAGGAGGGGATCCAGAAAAAAAAAAGGTCACTACTGCAGAGAAGCTAGAAAGGCAGCTTTTTCTCTCCACAGGTATGGCCCTTCTCTGCCTTCCCCTTGCTACCTCTCTGTACCCCTACAGAAAGTGAACCACACCAATGTGTTAGACCACTACAAACATGTAAAGTAACAGCTGTATTCCAGCCATTATATTTTATTGTTCTCCATTTATTTAAATATTTGTATCTTACTTTCTGACTCCTTAAGCTCAGTAAATCAGTATGACTTCCCTGTCTCCATTTCCCTCCCATTTCTCCATTATTTTGCATGATGAATTTTAGATTGTAGCTGTCCTTTGAGCAGTCATTTGTATTTTTGCTCTCTGTAAAGAATTGGAATGATGATGACTTAAAAAAAAAACCTTTTTTAAAAAATAGATGGCCTTATTGCTGTTTGAAAAGATGTTCTACAAGTAAGTACATAAAAGGGGCCTAAATATCCTAAAGGCATCAGATCCCATCTGATCTTGGAAACTAAGCAGGGTCAGCCCAGGTTAATACTTAGATGGGAGACCACCTATGACTACCAAGTTCTGGACGCTATATTTCAGAGGAAGGAACTGACAAAACCTCTTCTAAGTATTCCTTGCCTAAGAAACCATATGAATTTCATGGTGGTGCCATAAGTCAACAGGCAACTTAGAGGCAAACACACACATCATAAATAACCAATGTGGAAACATCAGCTAGGGAGAAAACGATGATAGGTTATAAACATTCTGATTTTATGTTGCAGAAATGGGGACTAACCTGTATTAGACGTGCAAACATTTCCATTTGGAGGTATGCTTTTTTAGTTCACATTTTCACAAATGTCCCTCAGAATAAGACATTTTGCTTTCCTATTTTGGAAATGAAGGAACAATATAGAAAAAGCAGAAATAGGAGGAACACAATCATAAAACACTTTCCTTTGACATAAGGAAAGCATTTCAGAGAACCTTTCTTTGTAACACAGTCAAAGCATTTCAGGCTATGTTTAGCTATGTTGCTTAATGTACTGTTTTAACATTTTAATATGTAAGTGGCTCTGGGTCCCATATGGGAGAAAAGCAGTATATAAATTAAATTAATAATAAACAAATCCTGCTTCAACAAACTACAAACCCCAGGATTCCACAGGATAAAGCCATGAAAATTAAAGTAGAATGAGAGTACCATAACTATTAATCCCATGTGGCTGCAGGAGGTATATGAATGAAATGCCACATGAGTATTTTCCTGTTTCTTTGTCCCTGAAGTTTGTAGTTGTATCAGTTCAGAACGACCTGTAATTGCACAGCCATACTTTATGCAGCATTTAAAGTTAAGATCCAGTTGTTTTACTCAGAAATCGTCCAGTGCTTGGAAGGTGTCTTCATTCCTCCTAACACTAAAGCCCACCTTCTAAATACTTCCTATAAACTGATGGGTGAACCTCAAGAAGCTAATTCTTCCTCTTATTCTTCCCCCTTCCATATGCTGTGGGCTCAGCTCTTACTTCAATATTTTGCATATCCCAAAAGCTCTGAATGGGATTGTAAAAACTATTTTGAATATTTCAAAATCTCTTTTTTCTTTTAATTTACACAGTAAATTGTTGCTGTGTGTCTTCAAGTTGTTTCTGACTTAGAGTAACCCTAAGGTGAACCTATCATGGAGTTGTCCTGGCACGATTTGTTCAGGGGGAATTTGCATCTGCCTCCCTCTGAGGCTGAGACAGTGTGACTTGCCCAAGGTCACCTAGTGGGTTCCTATGGCTGAGTGAGGATTTGAACCCTGGACTCCAGAGCTCAAACCACTACACCACACTGGCTCCCACACAATGAATACTTGAAGCTATTTCCACTAAATCTGTACGGAGAATATAATATGTACAAGAAAATAAAGCGAACACGTACTTTTGCTGCAACACAGACAACATAGCTAGTATTCTAGAAAGATTTTCTTTCTACAAAAAAAATCTTTGGGTTCTTTAAGTCTGAAAAAGCAAAATCAGTTTTTTGGGGGGACGAGTTGGAGATTTCACATCCAGGCTAACAGGCAAAGGAATAAAGAACAGTAGGAAAGAATATACTTTTTCTTAAACACCTCCCCCACTTCCAAACATTACTCAATTGTGCAAAGAGGGGATTTTTAACCACCCAGTCACTTGATCTCCCTATTTTGAGATATTAGGTTCTGAGACACTTAGTTTATTATATGAAAACTCAGAATTTGCATAGGTTTAACATTAGGCACCAGATCACCCATAAGTGCATTGGGCTGTTAAGACTATGCCCTGTGAGCTAATTGAGGCTTAAATTGGTGTCAGGATCAGACTTCTGGCACAATCTCTCAAGATTCTTCTTCCCAGGTTATTCTTCCAGAGGGGAACACCTCATGTAGAAAAACAACAGAAGAGGCTTTTGGCTCATTACAGACTAGTACATTTATTTTGGCATGAACTTTGTAGGCATAGTTCATATGATCACTTGTACATTAAACAAAACAAATACAAAAGAGGAGACAGAGTTGTATAAAATGGCTGAGCAGGTTTTTATAGATGCAAATTCAGAAATAATTCCTGTAATCTGAATACAAATATAGTGTGTGTGTGTGTGCCTTCAAGTTGCCTATTAACTTATGGTGACCTCATGAATTTCATAGTTTTCTTAGGCAAGGAGGTGGTTGTGCTAGTTCCTTCCTCTGAAATCTAGCCTAAAGCAGCTGGTTTTTGTTGGCAGTCTCCTATCCAAGTACTAACCAGGGCTGCCCTGCTTAGCTTCCAAGATCAGACATTGAGTATTTAGATCCTAACAAATACAGTACTACTTTCCTGAATGGGTAAGACTGAAACCAAGTAGTTGCTCATATGCCTGCTACTCACACAAGAGGGCGTATTAGCCAGTACCCTAGTGGTGTCTTATGCATGTGTAAGTTCCTCTACAGCAGCAGTTGGATATATTTTTCCCATGTGGATAATCTGCCTTCAGGTTGAGGTTCTGGAAGCAAGCTGCTCATGCAGTGCAACTGTGCATGCAGATGCAAAAATGCACAAGTGGTCTCACATATGCATTTGGTTTTGAATGCAAATTCAGTTGTGCACTCAGTTCCACAACACTGCCATTCAACACAAGGCTTGCATAACACCATCAATGCATCATTCCTCCCATGGAGATTTACATTATCCAGCCGACATAGGATTCCAGCCACAGCCAACCTTCCTGATATATCAAATGAAATAGCTTTGTTCATTGTTCTTGTGTGCCTTCAAGTAATTTCTAGCTTACAACAATCCTAAGGTGAACCTATCACAGGGTTTTCTTTGCCAGATTTGTTCAGAAGAGGTTTGCCTTTGGTTTCCTCTGAGGCTGAGAGAGTGTGACTTGCCCAAGGTCACCCAGAGGGTTTCTATGACCAAGTAGGGATTCAAAGTCCTAGTCCAACACAGCTAACAAAATGCGTCCAATCCAGTGCTGTGGAGTACATAATTCACCTTGGTTTCCAAAAGATCTACAGGCAATGAAATGGCTGGCCGAAGGCTAGACTGCAAGTGGCGTAGGTTGTACAGCAAATACAACCAGAAATTAGCAAAGAACTTTCACTGTGCCTACTATGTGGCAGTGAAGGTGGCCAAAAAAAAAAAAACTTACTACATTTCCTTTAGTCTATCTGAATCATACCTCCAGCAGAGCTTTTCTGAGTGGTAAAGAGCCTACTGGGGTCAGGCTCAGAGAGGCCAGGATTAGAACCCTTGGTATGATAAAATTGCAAGGCATTTTGAACAGAAAGTCATTTGTGTTCATTCAGAATTTGGTATCACAGTTATTGCAGTCTAGGGATGGATCCAGTGCAGCATCTGGTCAATTTTGCGGGGATCAGTTTCAGTTGTTGCAGCCAGATGATGTAAATAAGACGCTTGAATCAGTCTGTCCCATCACATGTAGTCTTGAACCTTGCCCATCTCAGCTCTTAAGATCTAGCAGACGTGGATTGATTAGGTGTGTCCAAGGGGCGATAAATGGCTTACTACATGGTGGGGAGAGGTGTCTGCTGCCTTGAAGAAGGCTGCAGTGCATCGTCTCTTGAAGAAGACCTCCCTGGACCCAGAGGTACATGAGAACTACTGCCCTATTATTAATATCCCGTATTTTGCAAGCTACTGGCATGTTTGGTGGCTGGGCAATTTCAGATGTTCTGTCCCTGCCAGACTAGGACAGCTGGAGGATATGCTATCATTATTCTCGAAAGGTCATTTTCAAATACAGTAAACAGCATTGCACAGAGATGTCTTCAACTCCCTCCTTATTTATTAAAATCTCCAGGAACACAGACCAACAACTGACTTTAAACAAACATAACAACTCAACTGGAGATGTTTTCCTTGGTTGCTAGTACAGCCATATAGGCCAAAGATTGTTTTCCTGAACTTTGAGGAGATAACATGGGTTGCTTCTGCCCCAAAGTAAAAGCATTCTTTTCAAAACTAAAAGCTACTGTAGCCTTCCAACACTCATACCTTCCAGGCTTGCCTCTTAAAGGGGGACTACAGAAGAGATATTTTAATATAGGAAAAATGAGGACGTTTCTGCCAGGGGCCTTGGAGAGCCCATCCTAGACAAAGTAAGCAATACTGAGATATATGGTCTGAGGGCCTGGCCATTTTAAGGGAGTTTTTATTATTTTAGATATGCAAGAAACTGGAAGTACCAAAGAACCGGTTCACAAAACTGATCTAAAGAAACAAACCTTTATGTGGATGCACTTTTAGAGTGGGAGAGACTTCCAGGCCACATGTTCAAACAATCTGAATATCTGCTACTACCCAGACACTGGCTGTTCAATCTCTGCTTAAAGACCAGTAAGAAATAAGAATATACCTCCTTCCAATCACCTTCCAAGATGCACCCAATGTCCATAACCTTTGAAAGCAGTTTGGTCCAGTGCTCTACAGCTCATACTGTCAAAAGCGCTTAGAAAACAAATTTGCCCCTAGCATCTCTGTGACATATAATATAATATAATATAATAAGTATAATATAATATATTTAAAAGTGACTATCATATTGCCTCTAAATTATCTTTTCTCTACACTAAGCTCCTTCAAGCTTTTTGTGCTAGGATTTGGACAACAGACCTCATCACCCTCTTTGCCATTCTCCTATGGACATGGTCCAGTTTATCAATATACTTCTTAAATTCCACTACTTACAGCCCAATGCTTATGTTTTTGAAGTGCACATGGAGCACCATTTCAGCAAAACAAAATAATATTTAAATATCACTATTACCCATGTGAGGAAGACCTATACCACTCATTATTGACTCAACAGGAAAAACAGCCACAGCAGCTTATCTTGAGAGGTAGTGGGGTTTGGGGTGGGTCTTTCTTTCCTTTCTTCTTTATTTCTTTACTTTCTTCTCCAATTTAATACTGTATGTATCTAAGAACAGATCTTTTTTGGACCATGCTGTGACCCATTCTGAAATCTCTTCTGGCATCAAAACCTTAAATGGCATCCCTGGGATAAGTTAATTTCCAGCTTGAGGCTGCATATACTGTACTCACATAAACTCCAGTATTTCATCTCATATTTATCAGTCCCTGAGAAAAAAATCTGTCAAAAATAAAGAAGTGCAATGTTTGTAAGATATTATAACAAAGTTGGACTTTAACAAACTACTCAGCAGGGGCTTGATGGATAAACACAGAATATCTCATTTGTTTGGAACTCACACAGGGAGCAAAGGTTGAACATTTCAAAGCCAATCATACTGTAAGTTCAAGACTTCATCCAAAAGAGATTAACTATGGAAATCTAGAGAGAAAGAAGCCAACATCACTAAATTAAACAAATTATCTGTGATGACAGTGTTATACAGCCTGACCATTTGATGCTGGGAACTTGGACAACTGTGCTTGGCATCAGCTGTGATGTGTGCTACAAGATCAGCTGCCCCTCAGAAATCTTCAAAGACAAATTCTTGTTCAGACACTGTTTAAAATAGCCAAAAGATATTATTTCCAAATCTCAAATCCAAGGGTAAATTATCAATCAAGCATGCTTCCAGACAAACAGCTTGTAGCACTATGAATCAAAGAGAACTGTGGAGCTATTGCATGTTTTCGCCTTCCATGATTTTTTTCCCCGGCAAGAAAAATGACAGAAGCAGCAGTGTGTAAACACAGGAATGTTAAAAATGGAAGATAATGACTTTTGCACCACCACCCTCCATCAGATTTCCTGCTTGAGGCAAGATGACTACAGGACAAATGGCTCACCTGGAAGCACTTTCAGAAGTCAAAAGGACAGGCAGCTAACTGTGAAGACATGGCTTGGTGTTCTGCAGATGAAAGCTATGCATGGAGGGTTCTATTATTATTTTGCCCCATGTGACTCTTGCATATTTAGACTGAAAAGTGTCATTTGGATAGTTTGAGAGTATACCTTTTAATTCAGGATGGGAGAAGCACCATCACTTCCTTCGTTTCCATTATGAGAGTATGACCCTCTACTGTATAATTCACTCAGCAGCAAATCTCATTCTTGCTCTCAATTTTCCTCCCTCCCTCTCTCTTTTTCTTAACCTGAAGGAAGGGGCTGATATGGTAGGCAGAACTGATTCAAGATCTTCTTTCTTTTTTTAACTTGAGGATTAGTCATAAATCATTATCCATCACCTCCTCCTCCTCCTCTTTGGGGACAACATAATCTCTTTAATATCAAGCATTCTAAAACGATAGTGCCCTGGGATTCAGGCATGCTTGGCAGTTGGCTCCCAGATGTGGCTCCTGGCGCCATGTTCCTTAGACTAATTAGCCCTTTTTCTTCTTGAGAAAAGGTTCAGAACTCACATATGCTTCTCTCTCGCTCTCTCTGAGCACATCCCTTAATAAACTGCAGATGGGATGCATTCCATGGACTTGGGATCTGGCTGCTGCAAGGGGGGCTCTGGCCAAGAGGGGACATTTCTCTGTATTCAGGTTGAGCTGATGAATTTTAAGCTTGTGGATCAAAGGCTGTAGCACTTGATCCTGTTCAGGCACTAATGATGATGGGTGGGGCTTCTTTTTGGAGAATGTTTACCTTACAGGTTCTTTCACGTTGCAGTTCTGGTAAGGTTCTGACTTTAATTGTTTAAAGGCCATGTGCCTTTTGGTTTTAATATTTTATTTGATCCTCTATATGACTCACATTTTCTTTTTCTATTCCAAAGCCCATAGTTGGGCAATACCAATTTTTATAAAATGTCACAAAATATTGGGCAAGCTTTCAAGTTTTCCAAAACAAGCAACACATCTCAGGGATACATGCCAGAAGAAAGGAACTCTCTCAAGACAACAGTACTGGAATTTGCCATATGCCATCATCCTGGAAGAAAAGTGAACAAAATGATACCATAGTGAATGTATAGATTAGATTGGATTGATTTGTTCAGAAAACTGAGACTAATATTCTACACCACCAAAATCTGCTAGTCAAAAAGAGTAACTGGAAATTAAGGTCACCTCAGTATGTATATGACATTTTATCACAAGAAATAAACAAAATATTTGTGTGACAGAAGGACACAAAAACATATTAACAGGATTTGGAAATGCTACTTTTTTGGACTACTCCCCAAATCTTCCAGCCACCATGGCCAAGGATTCCCAGGATTCTGGGAGCTATAATTCAAAAAATGTAAAATATTCAAGCTTTGTATATTTGATTAGTCTTCATAATAGAACTGGAATGGCCAAGTCAGGGTGTAATGCAATATTTCTGACTACATATATCCGCCTATTGTTTTAAGACATAGTGATTAAAGTTTGGCAACAGTTATACAATTTGAATGATGCCAACACAGAAAAGAAACGTGACCTTTTTTTAGGGCAATGGGGCCAATTTGGCAGTACTTTCAACTGTGTTTGTTGCAAACATTCCTTTTCTGTCCAGGACTGAGCTCTCTGCTGGAGTGGGGTGAGATGGGGTGCTAGGAGTAGTTCTGCTAACGGATTGATGCCAGAATGCCCGTTCTGCTAACGGATTGATGCCAGAATGCCTGGTCTCACTAAGCACACCCAGTCCCCAGTCCTTGCTGCCATTTTCCATTTTGAAAGAGATTTGATTTACAAAGATGATGAAGAAAGGGGTAAATGTACAACCAGGACTCAAAACATTGTTTTATTTTAAGGAAGTCAACTCAACTGGGACATGGAGGAAGCAGCAAGATTGAAAGCTGAGCCAACACTGAAATCACTGGTACACAGCTCTCACGTCTGTTCCAAAGCTGATTGAAAGTCAGGTTCAGCCTACGAAGGACCTTCAATAATGATGATGATTAACTTTATACCCTATAAGTGCATTATAGCTAAAAACAAAACAGAAGTTTACAAAACAAAACAAGTTTACAAAAAAAAAAACAGTACAGCACCTGCTTAAAAGCCCTTTCTTTAAAAACCTTCACAGACTGACAGTATTAGAAAAAGTATTTGCCTGCTGAAGGAAAGACGGCAAAAAGCATTCTTTCCCTCTCTCTGTGATATCTGGGCACACATTATGCTTATGATCAAGCAAGCAATGGAGCCAACATGGTTTGCACCATCTTCCTGGTAGTTTTAAACATGTTCTTCGTGACCTTTGGCAAATCATATTTTCTCAGCCTCAGAGGAAAGTGAGGGCAAAGGCAAATCCCTCTGAACAAATCTTGCCAAGAAAACCCCATGATAAGTTTGCCTTAGGGTTGATGTAAATTGGAAATGACTTGAAGGCACACAATGGTCTAGCAATGCCGAAGTGGCCCCAAGATATTTTGCTGCCTGAAAAAAAAGACATTTTCTGCCTACCCTGTACAGAACCTGGCAGATAAACTTTATTTCAACATTGACAAGAGGACAGTGATCTCCACTACTGCCTTATGCTAATTTAGGGACCCAAGAAAATGAGGTGGCATGCTTAGCTCTTTGCCTAATTGAGGGGAATGGCTAAAGAGTTAATGAGAACAGCCAGAGGTTAAGAAACCCAAAGCATCTGCTTCCTCAGCTCGGGTTGGGTCCTGAGCAAGGCCATCTAAGAGAAGAGACCCTCAAGCCTTTTGTGCAACAGAATCTTCCCCTCTTGTGGTGGTTCCAATACAGCCCTATGATGTTCTTCAGAGGTCATCTCTATGGTACCACTGTGTATGTTCACCACCTTTTGTACAGTCCCATTCTGAAAGGCTGAAATGCCTCTCCCATGACTTAAAATAACTTAACTTAAAGTAATTTAAACTAAGCACTTAAAATGTGCTCATATCTTTGACCCAACAACATTATTATTATTACTATTACTAGTACTGCTATTATCTTTATTGATATTCCACCTTTTCCGAAAACATGGGATAAAAGCAGCATTGGTCCAGCTCATCACTGAAAAGTGACCTTTCACATCTTCCTCAAATTTAAATTCAATCCTCATTTGAAATAAGTTCCCTACTAGCACTTCCAAATCTTTCGGCCTGGGACCTCTTCTCTAGTCCTCAGGATGAGGGTAAGGAATCTCAGGGTAAGAGCACTGTCTTGAAAACTGTATGTATGTGTATTTCTTCATTTGTTAGACTTGGTGTTTTGGATTTGAATGGCATACTCTGTGCAACTATGGTTGGTGTCTCCCCATGGGATCACAAGTCATTCCCAGGTCTCAGATTTTGGTCCTAAACTCTCAGGGCTTGGGACAGTCCTGACCCAATGACCCTATATTCCATCCTTAATTTAACTGCTTCCATCATAAGGAAGAGCAATCAGACAGCATAGACCAACACACTGCTATTAATTAATAAACCAGAATCCCTATGGATCCGTTACCCCAAAATGTGGGTGACTCAGGGGTCCACCCACAATGCCACTGCCTCTGTAAAATTGTGGGGAATATTAGCTCAAAGAGGAGGTCTGCGAGAGGATAGTAACCCTACAAGATACTTTACACCTGTGTATACTGGTACTAATGCAGGAAAAAACCAGCTGGAGATTCAAAAAGTTCACTTGGTTGTTTTATTCGGGAATTAACAATCACACACATACAAGATCCAAGCAGTTTCATAATGACGCAAGGCTAACTGAAGGAAAATGAAGGAAAAGCTGGATAGCAAGAGTTTAGGGTGAAGTAGTGATATTTACCAATCCAGTAGAGAGGAAGCAAAGTGATGTGGCTTAGGCTAGGAATCCAAGGGTAGTACAAATCGGGAATCAGAGTGACAGAGTGATGGTCAGTATGCCAAAAGTACTATGAGTTATCTAATAGGTTTAAGTACTCTTTTTCTGTCCTGAAAGAGAGAGTGTTGAATGTTGATGGCTCTCTGGCATAGTAGACAATGGAGTCTACAGGGTAGACTCTGGGGTCCAGAATGAGCTAATGACCTTAGCATTAGGTGATAAAGGACTGATGGGAATTATGGTAGTGCCTTGATTGCTGGGGAGGAAAGGGAAAAAGGAAAACTTTGCCAGGGAGTGGGAAGAGGGTTGAAGATTGTTAGTTTAGTTTCAGGTTCTATTGTCTCTGGAGGTTGAATTGTACATGGACATTTGCAAGTCCATTATCACTGGAGTTTCCCTGATGATTTCCTAACTATGACCTGGCCATGCTTTGAGGTCCTGCCTGACTTAGTTTTTGCACATGTTCGGCCAGTCCTTCCTCCTAGCCAGCACAACTATTTAGCCACAGTGATATATAATTTATATTTATGCCAATTAAACCATATCAAAACGTGGGGGCATATGGCTTGGTAACAGATCCCTGGCTTACAATGACATCTGAACTGACCCACTGAATAGACTAACATAGCCTGGCTGGAAATTATCTGAGTTTAACTGTGTAAACTTATTATGTACTTGAGCATACTTAGTTTTGTAGCTTGGGTTAGCCCTAGAAGATCCACAGATGTTGTAACATAATCATTGTTAATCAAATGTTCAGAAGGACATGAAAGCTAAAAACACCTCTTCTTCCGTGTTTGTCCTAGTATCTGGTTTTTACAGATGTACTGCCACTGTTCTGACAATTCCAATGTGGGTAATGAGGTCAAGACACAAATTAAGTGAATTTAAAATGCAGTTATACCACTTCAAGCAAGGGATAATGCAGGACTACAGACAGGCACAGCCATTGGCATATGCAGCAAGAACAACTCTTATCAATCATGACATTAGATTTGCCCAGAAGATACCATTGCTGAAAATATATTATTATGCCTCCTGTCTAGATTGGACAAAAGATTGGATTCAACTAGAGAAAACATCAATAAAAGAATTGGAAGAATTAGATAATAGATTTGGATGGCATGGATATTTATGCTATGATAGGTCAGCGGTGAATAAAGAGTTCAACAATCATTGCATCCGGAAGACATTGTTAAAGATTTTGCTACAAATAAAGCAGAAATATTACACAAAACTTCCAATTTGGACCTCACCTCAAGAAGCATTTAAAATTGCCCCAACAAAACAAGGAAATTATTAACATACCAAGACATACTTCAATAGGAGGGGGATAAACCTAAAATGCGAACAACAGAAGAACTGAAGGCTGATGGTCATGAACTTAACTGGTTCCCTTGGCAACAACTTAAAGAAAGATTCAAAATGGATCAGAAATTATATGGATTTGAGAGAAAAGAGAATGAATTAGATCTGTTATTGAAGGGAAATCACAAGAAGAGAATTTCTAAATTTTATAAATTATTGTTGAAGAGAGAAATGGAACCAGATATAATTAAGAATACAATGGTTAGAGGGGCTCAAAATGTGGGGCATCCAAATGAATTGGAAATTTGGGAGAAAGCCTGGAAACTCGATATAAAATTTACACCAAATTTAAATTTAAGAGAAAATTTTTATAAGATGCTTCACAGATGGTATATGACCCCAGAGAGATTACAAAAAATAACTAAAAATGGGGATGTGAAGTGTTGGAAGTGTGATGAAAAGTTTGGGTCTTTTTGTCATATGTGGTGGACTTGTAGGAGGGCAAAAACATTTTGGAAGGGGATACATGATGAAATTCAAAAAATGTGTAAAGTGAATTTTGAAATGATACCAGAATTCTATCTGTTAAATATGTTAGGTCAGCAAAGGGAGATTAGAAGTCATCAGAAATATTGTTATATTTGATAACAGCAGCGAGGTTGACATATGCGCAATATTGGAAAGAAAAGAAAGAGGTTAACTTAGGCCCTTTCCACATGTGGGGAAGGAAATGCGTAGAAACGCTACTCACCGGCTTTTTCGTGGGTCTGATTGGGTCCGTCGGGACAAGGAGCAGTGCAAGCTCATCGCTCCGCACTGCTCCAGCATCCAAACTGGCGGCTTCCAGTTGGTGGAGGCTCTCCACCAACTGGAGAAGCTCGCCAGCCTAAAGCCCACCCCTGGCAGATCTGCAGGCACACAGTAGTGCGCGCCTGCAAATCTGCACCAGAGCGCAGCAACGGAGGGACACGGAGTCGCGCGCTCCGTGCTTTTGAGAAACCTCTTAAAAGGTTTTAATTGCCCCGTGTGGAAAGGGCCTTAGAAGAATGGAAATTAAAGGTCCTGGGTATGGTAGAGACAGAAAAATTAGCATATTCTTTGAAAAATAAACCTATCCAGAACTTTGAAAGAGAATGGAAAGGAGTAATGGATTGGTTAAAAATATAAATGCATAAGAGGATTAAGCAAGAAATTGTTGTTATCTTTTTTCTCTTCTGTAAATGGAAATCAAAGTAGATTAAGCTGGGGAATATAAATATGGAAGTGTGGGGGAAGTGGGATATATCAGTCAATGGTGTATATACTCTTTTTTATGAATGTGAAATGTTCATAAAAATTATTTAAAAAAAAAAATTACCCAGAAAAATATATCCCTAAAAGGCAGAGTAGAAACTTTGAATAAATAGATTGATTAAATAAATAAATTGTAATAACATTTCTTTTTTTGCAAAGTGTCTTCATTCAAACTGCCATCACCAAATGGCATCACCTATCCTGCTGTGTTATCCAAGGAATGTCTCCCCTATAAAGCATTGTTGTTGTGTGGTGCAACTGCTGCAGAGTCATCCTCTGTTCATAAAGGCTCCCATATATTCACTGAATAGTGGGAGGAGAGAAGGAAAGAAAATAACGTTGTTAGCGCTACCCTAACTTGTCCATGTTCAGCTCACTGATGGTGTATTCATTTTCATAACTTGGCATCTAGAAATACCCAGGTTACTTTTTTAAATGAAAGCTTTAAACTGAGGGCAGTTCAGGGTATAACTGGGCACTGGGTGGCCAGTCTAGAACTGAAGTAAAACCCAGCCAACCAGGCAATATGGGGCTCTACTCTAACTACAATAAACAAACAAACAAACAAATACTTTTTTAAAAAAATCTGAATTTCATGTTAGACTAAGGACTTATCCAAAGATGTCTCTGGTAGTATCAAAGCTTTCCAGTGTTCTTCTGTGTTGATTTTACATTCCTAGGCTTACATGCAAATGTTTTTGTTGTTGTTGTTGTTGTTGTGTTCTTTGTCAGGTCCTGGCTTTCCCTCCTTCCTCCCTCCTTGGTGTTCTTTCTCCTCCCCTTCCCACTAATCACGTGTCACTCAGGCTTGGTTTCAGAAATTGATTTTCAGCAATTTCCACAGAGCCTTCTTTCCTATTATCCAGGAGTTGCAGTCAAAGTGCTAAAGTTGTTTAGCAATGTTAAAGTAGTTAAGCATTGGAATCATTTTACTCAAGTGCCTACATTCCTTTTTCCCTTGCTTGATCTTCTGTTGAATCTGTGGCCCTTTTCACATGTCGGGGGGGAAACGGGCGAAAACGCCCAAAAACGGAGCTTACCTCCAGCCAGGTAAGTCCGTCGCCGCGTGGAGCAGCGCGAGCTCGCTGCTCCGCAGTCCTCCGGCGTCGCAGATGGCAGCTTCCGGTTGGCGGAGGCTCTCCACCAACCGGAGAAGCTCGCCAGCCGGAAGCCCGCCCCCGGCAGATCTGCAGGCACACACTTGCGCGCGCCTGCAGATTCACGTTAGAGCCGGGCGACGGAGCGGCACGGGGCTGCGCGCTCCGTGCTTTTTAAAAACCTCTAAAAAGAGGTTTTTAAAAAACACGCGGCCCGGCTAGTTCCGGCCGCTCCTGAGTGGATTCTGATGTGAAGCTACGAAAAGTAGTCCACGCCAGTCCACTCTAAGGTGTAGACGACCTCCGTGAGAGGTCGCTCTACACCGTCCCCCCCCCCACATGTGAAAAGGGCCTGTGTCTTGGAAACAACAGCTATGTTTTACTGATGGTGGACAATTGAGCTATTCTGGAATAAGATAGACAGACTGCCAGCATGAGATGTATTTCTTTGCAGAACTGACCTGAGAAATAAATAATTCTGTACGTTCCCAGGAAATGCTTTGAAATGAAGAAAATGTAATTTGGATATCCAAAATAAAGTTAATAAGTACAGGAAGAAAACCTGGGAATTTCAGGTATTTTTTTAAATTCCTCATCTGGAGGAGCTGTACTACACATTAATGCCAATGCTATGGGGCCTTTGTAACTTGATACAATTTACATACAAATAGACACTTTGTTTCTGCCTTAGGCCATTTCCGTACTAGCCTGTTATAGCGTGATGATTCCACTTTCAACATCCTCTGGAATCCTGGGGTTTGCAGTTTCGGGAGGGGCCAGGTGGCCCCTCCCGAAACTGCAAACTCCAGGATTCCAGAGGATATTGAAAGTGGAATCATCACGCTATAACAGGCTAGTGCAGAAATTGTGTTCACACATTTTCATATTGAACTGTATGCCAGCCTTCATAATGAGTGGTCCAGGACACAGTAAATATGCACATATACATTTAGACAACACTTTGATATTCTCTTCATGAAGCATGTCTCTAGGGACAAAGGTATTGTGCTTTTGAGCCACACAAAATGTTTTCTCTTGGCATATAAAGGCAGAGAATGCATTCCTCCTCAAGCCTAGCTGTAGCAATTAATTGTGAAGCTGTGCAGAAGACCCAAAGCAGCCCAAGTCAGCCAGTGCAGACATGGTATGGATTGGACCATGGCTATCTGAGGGCATACTGAAGAAATCATTCCTGCACATGCCGTCAGAAAATACACTACAACCCTAAAAATCTGCAAAATAAATTTGTCATCCAGCTGAGTGACTATTTTCGTATATTGTCCAAATTTCATACAATAAATTATGTGTTGCTCTAGGTTAACATGAATGTATTTATTTAGACAATGCTAGTCCCAAAGCATCGAAGAAGCATTTTATTCTGTTCATTCAAAATTCTGCCAATCAGTTATACTAAATGAATTTAGTTATTATACCAAAAGGTGGAAAATTATTTCTACTAATCAGTTCCATGCCATTCATAATTTTATAAACATCTATCACATTCTGTTTTGCAGCCTTTTTAAAACAAAAAAGCACATGCAATCTTTCCTTGTAGAAGTAGTGCTGGAATCTTTTCAGTTGTTTTTTCTACATTTTCCAGCCCACTAATGACTTTTTAGAGATGGAGTGACTTGAAATTATACACCCAATATTCCAAAAGTGGCTACACCACAGACTTCAGAAAATCTTGCACACAACCACGGGAAAATAAGGAGTATCAAGTATAATTACAAAATAAGTACAAAATAAGGAGTATGAAGGATCAAGAAACCCGGAAAATGGGTGTCTTTTAAGATGGGAGAAGCCACTGCTAGAGTCAAGGGGACTGCAACGAAAACTCTTAGAGATTGCTTCATACTTTCCTATCAGACATGGCCTAAACTCTTGTTGTTCTTTAAATGGCTCCTATTGATATCAATATATATTTCCAAAAGAACCCTCAAGACAATGTTCACCAGATATTTCCACAAATACCTATTGGTCCTCAGACCACCTCTACCAGTACTATGAAATCCACCACAAATCCTCAAATACAAATCCAGCATTGGAAATTGCCCTGCTAGAAAACCAGACATCTGCCAGTGATGGTCCGCTGTCAGAGCAAGGAGTGTGGAAATCTGTCCGGCCACAACTAGTTTACAAGCTGGTGTTTGTTTACTTTAATACTCCTTCTGCTTTCACTTAAACAGGACACCTCTGAGGCACAGGGAGGGACAGAGGAAAGGCCAGGCCTGTGGGTGTCTCAAGGCCAGATGCTTTGGGAGTAGCGTTGTCTAAACATATGCATTCGTATTAGATATGGCCTGGACCACACATTGTGAAGGCTGGCACACAGCTCAATATGTAAACATGTGAATACAAATAGGAAGGAAAACTGGAGAGGGGGACATAAGAAGTACAAACCCTTTCTCCTAAGATATGTGAGCTTGGGAATGCACAAGCAAAGCCAGAGGGCTGGCAAGAGCTCACAGTGGTTTTGAACAACAGTTTCAGACTGTTCTTTGTTCAATCATCGCACTGATCTCATGCCCTCTTAGTAATACCACCATTGTGCCAAGTTAACAAATTTGCAAATATGTGCAAAAGCATTTTTGTGGCTGTCCCACAATTCCTCTCTATGATTCGTTGAAGCAGTGTCCAAAATATTTTCTGAAGCGCCTCTCATTTTGCATTTTCTACTCTCAAGGAATTTATATTCTTATTGATTGCTTTATCCTTCCCTTTTCCTGCTTGAAAATTGTAACATATCTCATAGATGGTCAGCCCCCACTTAGGCATAGGTGCGCCAAGTGGCAAAAGCAGCAGTGAGTTGTGACACCCCAGACAGGAGGCCCTGCAGATGGTCTGAGGCCCTAAAGCAGACCTACATTCCTTCCTCCCAATTGTATTCTATCTTTCCTAGTTGATTCCTGAGATCAAGGGCAGAACCACAGCATCTGGAGCATCAGATGACAACATTTTGTAGATGAAAACCAGGGCACATGTGGCTAAACAACATCAGAGTGTGGTCAAGATGGCAAAAATTATTAATGAGAAAGAACACACCAGTTAGGAGAGACTGCATCACTTTGTTTCTGCCTTCATCTACTGAAAAGGGAAAGACTCCATCCCTGAGCTCCTCTCCCCCTGCTGAGTTAACTGAGTGCAAACTGCTTGAATTCAGTTGGCAGCAAACGAGGTAAGTTGTGACTAAGTGGGGAAGTGAGAGGCGAAGAGAGAAAGTGGGACATTTTAAAAGCGTCTGATAAAAGTTGGCGAACAGAGGATTAATTGAGATTACCCCTGCCAAATAAGGACTGTTGGAGAGTATGTATTGAGACACCTGTTAAATTAGGCGTGGGGAACAAGAGGCCCTCGTACAACAGGCTTAGCCGTCTAGGACCAGAAGTGGAATTGCATCAAGATCCAGTCAGGGGATAGTTGCATATGTTTAGAGAGAAGCAATACTAATAGCCTAAATGAGTGGAATTCACTATAGGGAATAATACCAAACTAGTGTTTTCGGTCAGGAGTGCTGCATTACGAGAAGCACAGGATATGCCTTTTCCTGCTTCCCAACCACAGCCTGTAATCTTAAGTGGAGAAACTGCGACACTTCCGCTGCCACCCAGACTCAACAGAGATAAAGGCTGTGCAGAAGAACCAGTCAGGGAAACAGTGATGACAGCCTAGAAGGTGGTGAGGAAATTACAGTGACAACTGCAGGAGTGCCTATTAATTCCTTTTAGAAACACTGCTCCCTCAACTTAAATGCCACCAGGCTAACCCTCAGCTTCAGATTTCCTAAACCTAAGTGATGATGACAGATCTATTGCTATGGAGAAAGACAGGTATATGAATAGCTCAGAATAACAAGAACCATAAAATAAAAGGTAAAGAATATTGTGACATTGTCTCATAAGATGCACAAATAGCTCAAACAGTAGACTCACTGAACGAGGCTTTCATATAATATCCCCTTGCCCACCCAGTGCCTGTGATATAAAATCTTGTAATGAATTATATTAGTTAAGAGGGAAGGTGTTCTGGAAAAAAAAATCTTCCTTCTGCTTTTGAAGCCATGATTCACTTACCTCTACTACTTTGCTTCAGATAGTCATGTGTCCCATTTTCAGGAAGACAAGCTTCTGTCTGAAATTGTCATCTATCCTGTTCAGTTCAGATCTTGTCTAAAGATAAAGAACCATAAGAAGAACAGCAGACAGGAGCCTTGAAAATTGTCCTCCAGTAATCAACACCTGGATAGTACACTGAACAGGCAAACAGAGCACCTAGTGGCAATCTTTCCCACTATTATATTGCCGTTTAAATTATTTCTAAATTTGCATGCCTGCCTATAAATTAAGTGCAAACTTTATGCAGATCCATGCCTGCTTCTCTCTCCTTCTTGGATAATGCATTTCTTACTAAATTTATCATATTCCTGTTGTAGACTTAAATAAGTGTTATGTTGCATTTGTGGGTGGAGGGGAGTTCGTTTTCGTTTTGATTTCATGAGGAGATCTGACATGTTAGCTTCACAATACAGACTGGGTCAAAAGCAACTGAAACTAATTATTCATGTCATGAAAAATGCAGATGATCCTCTCCAGGAACAGAACAACACAAAAGGGCCTCAGGCTTGCTAAAATTCAAAACAAAATATAACAATGACACGAATTAAGAAGGAAAATTGCTTATCCCATTTATGAATAAAAAACTTGGGGAAAAATTAAAATGGGATCAACTGCTTTATTAAATAGGAAAACAAGATATGAAGTATATCATGCAGAGCTAAGAAAATATGTAACTATGTAAGAGGTACCAAACGACTGTCATGTGTGTTTGAATGTATTAATTTAGTCGGTATCCCATCTTTCTCATCAAAGTAAAAGGCAAAAGTGGTTTGAAATATAATCAAAATACACTGAAACAATAAAACAATGTAAAAGAATACAGCAAAAGTGAATGCTGATGATATTCCACTAAGGATCTCTGAAAGATATATTGTTGATAAGAATCGAGATATCATATAAAAAATCTCCAAACAAGGAGAACCTTTTTTTACACTGAAGGAAAAACTAGCATTCTCATCTCAGAAGTCCCTAGAAGGAAGCAATCTCTTGTGGCACTGCCCTGTAGGCGCTTGTAGCATGGGAGAAGTCCTTAACTAAAAGTTGATCCAGGCCAAAAAGACAGCAGCTGCTGGCTAGCTCTAGGTTCCGAGGAAATCAGAGAATTTTGACAGTGAAAAAGCAACTAGGACAGAGTTGTGGGAGAAAATGTAGCAGCTGGAACTCTTATCTGAGAGCTTGGCCTGAAAGCTGAAAAGCTATGTCTGCTGTCTCAGTACCAAAGCTTAGAAGGCTGCCCAAGAGCTGAAGAGAAGCCTTTGTTTGAGTAAACCAAAATATCTTCATCTTCCTAGTTTAAAATACAGGGAGAGAACAAATTAGACCTAAAAGTTGCAAAATGGCAGATTGGTGCATAGAAGCACCCCTGACCAGCAGCTATCAAGATGACTTGACATCTAAGGGAAAACTGGCCAGCTGAGCTGGGGAACTACAATGCTCTCTTTAACCTCTT
This sequence comes from Cyclura pinguis, assembly GCA_030412105.1. NCBI lineage: Eukaryota > Metazoa > Chordata > Lepidosauria > Squamata > Iguanidae > Cyclura > Cyclura pinguis. Next base: position 347,402,543 of record CM059599.1, read on the forward strand.
TTTGTATATTTGAAAATTATGGAGTCTGTTGTCCAGACACTTTGCTGAGAGACCAGCTTCTCCACTAATCTACTGCCACCTGGGGAGAGAGATGAATAATAGGACAATTCCCTCAGCTCTGCTGAAAATCCAGTTATATACCACTTTTCCTCTCCCTTACCTCAAATTGCAGGTAGTAATTTGAAAAGGGGACTGCCCCTATAGCAGTTATTTAAGAGGAAGAGTTTCAGTGGACGAGACACCCATTAGAAGTTATATCAACTGAGATCCCTCTTGTAAACACCCCTGAAAGGCATAGGAGCCCTGTGCTCATTTTCATGTGGTAACCCTACTTCAAGTATTGTCTAGCAGGCAGCCATTTCATCTTGCTGCAGGAGATACAGAGATGGGAAGGAAAGCTGTTCTGATAAGGGACCACATCCATTTGGTTCCTCTTGATCCTCAATTGTTTCCATCTCATAGTTGTTATAGTTCTGTAATTTCAAGAATCAAAGTCTGTATTTGCTTTCCATTGTTTATTTTTATTTACAAAGAAGTCTATTTCCTTGTCAGATTTCATATAGCCCCAAGGCAACCTATCGGATGTAAAATTAAAATTAATAAATAAAAACAGCAATAATTAAAACCAGAAGCACAACAGTAAAAATAAGAAAAAGGCCACTGTCTGAGCCAAAACCATTTAAAGGGGTCTCTAATATTAAAAGCCCTAATGAGACTCCTAACATAGCTTCTTTTGAGACATAATAGAAGAAATTAGCAAAGTGTCTCTGGTAATATGTGAAAGGGTGTAATGGGAGGGGAGGAAGGAAGACAGGCTGCCAGAAACAGCCAGAATGAGGTATGGTACAAAACGCCAGATTGAGGATAATATCGTCATATAATTCAAACACTTAACTACCTGACATTAGATGGAATTGTATCAGGTAGAGTCAGTGAAGTTTCCATCCACTACTTTTGTCTTTTTTGGAGACAAAGTTCTTGGCTAGTTTCCTAATTGGTGTGTCCTATAAACCTTGAATTACACGGTGTTAGAAGCTGTTTCAAACCTATACATTCCTTCTCATGAAAGCATGAAGATGGCACAGTTCCCTACGCTAGAAGCATTCCACTCTAATAATTCTACTGCATGGCTTGCTTGGAAAGAAAGACTAGCTTGCCTTTGATAAGCCACAAAGTTCCGCAGGAAGAAGGAACAGTATGAGTAAACTGATACCTTTCTGCTATGAGGATAAGCCAGTAAGATTGGCTTATCTTTCATGAAAAGGTCCATATTACCACTAGTTCCAACTATCCTCAAGCAAATGTGGTGGCAGAGAGAGCAGTACAGACTTCAAAGAAAATCTTGATACAGAATAAGCCACGTATTTATTTTAAGCTATCCACCAACAGCATTGATTGCTACTGGATACAATCCAGCAGAATTGCTAGTGGGGAAAAAATCAGAACACTCAGTCCGGATCTACAGAAGAATCTTTTTCCATAGTGGGCTGGCTTTGAATTACCAAGATAAGGAAATCTATGAACAATTCTGTAACAAGTACAATTTGATATGAGGGCCAGAGAAAGGAAAGTTAGTAGAAAAGAGAGAATCCATTTAATCACTGGTAAGCTTTAAACAATCTAAATTATGTTAGAAGAGGGAAATATTTAACTGTTACGTATATGTTAAACTTCTATTTCACAGTGTCCCCAAGATTTATTTGAGTCTATACGGTTATGTTAAATTAACACGATAGGAGAATTCTAATCTGAAGATTGCAAGACAGTCCTTTTCATAGAAAAAAATAGGTTAACTGTGGAATTTAGAGTTTCAATCAATTGCTATGTTTATGCCATGAATTCTTGACATTTTTAAATAGTGCAGTCTACTTATTGGTTACCCCTAGGTGCACTATGGTAATATTAAACAACTGCAATACATTTTGTTCTTTCTGTAGGGACCATTAGCTCTCATTGCTTCAGTGCCCTGCTCTATTGTTCAGAAGATATTACTGCTTTAGCTATGCATAAATGTTTCACAAAAGCCTTACTAGGACGAAACTGAAAAATTTTGTCCATGATTTTACTCTCTCCTCTTTTGTCCTTTTCTTGAGCTTGGGGGAAAAGGAAACAGCTGCATTAATTTCTGAAAACCAATTTCATGTCTACCCTACCAACAACCTTTCTCTTGCTTTCCCATTCTGCCTTTCTTATAACCTCATCTCCTTAACCTTTTCCCCTGCTTTAGATTATTGATACCCATGTAGATCCCAACCACTTTCTGAAAGTTAAGAGTTTCAAAGTGGGAAAGATGAGAAACCTCTATGTGGTGTCCATTGTAGAATGCAGGAAGGTCACCTGGATACAAAAACCACAGATGCCAATCCTTTAACTCTGAAATCAGCTAAACTATCACATTCCAATCATGATATACACAAACAAACATAGATTCCTATAGCTTTTCCATTGACAAAGGAATAAGCTAGGAAATCTAAAATATGTTGCTCACTTATTTAATAACTTAATTCTGGGATTAAATTAACACTTAAAATTCAATGTAAGTCAAGTAACTTAAAAGAATAAATTTAATTCAGTTATCCTTCTGTTAGAAAAAGTCTTACTGAATTGATTTTAATTAATTAGTTCCCGTAATTGATGATGACTAAAACACATTTAGAGCCAGGATAGTTTCCATCAAATTTGATGGAGAAAAGACAAGTCAGACTTCAACTATTGAACAAGAAAAAATGAGCAACTAGGTAATGTTTTGTTGAGAATAGCAGAACCTGATGTCATCTTCAATACATACTAGGATACTATGGCATCCACAGATATATTATCCTGATGATACCCAGATTTCTCTGATTCTGGAAGCATGATTGGGGCTGATTAGTATTTGGACGAGAAATTAGCAAGCAACTCCAGTGATCTCCACATAGGGCTAGGGGAAAAAAAATCTTGCTTGAAACCCTGGAAAACTGCCAGTCACAGCTGATGATAGGGATTCAGTATAAAGGAAGTTTCCTATGCTCTTGTTGTTCCCAAATGCATAAGTGGTATCTGAAAATCAGAAGTTATCTCCTGAGATTCTTTCTGAGCTACCTTGTAAGTATGACAATTATGTTTCCTCTCATTTGCTTCAGCAAACTTATTTAGAAGGCTTTTCAATTTATAGATATGACTGTGTGCCTAAATTACAGGTGTTTCAACAGTGCTGATCTATTTAACTGATGATGTGTAGATTGTACCATTCTGTAGCTTATTCACTAGATAGCACTGGACATAACTGCATGTCCAAGTCAGAAGAATCTTTCTTCTGTTCTTCTAGAAGATATGAAATAAAATTCTTGGAGAGTTGGTTAGTCTATAATAATTATGTGGTAAGTCTAAACCTTCTGTGACAAGATCAACCATGAGAAGGTGTGTACTAATTTCAATGAGATCTAAGTTTTAAGTAATCTAAGCAGTACTTTTTAACTGGAGATCCACAAAGCCTTGCTGCTGGACACCAGCAGCAGTGGCAGCAATAGGGACATGGCAGGAGGAGGAGTGCAAATTCCAAGGGAACCAACTTTGTAAATGAGGGAGCAGTTTGGGCATGCACATATGCCTGCTGCCATGACGGTTTAGTCAGGGACAGGGCAACAAGGGGTTTGGGTGCTGAGGGACATGAAACCTTTAATAAAAAAAATAAATGGATATTTAAATAAATATCTGAATATTTAAATCTTGAGTTAAGTCTTGTGGGCCCCCAGCAACAAATGATTATTTACAGGGAAACCCTGGTAAAGAAAAGGTTGAGAACCACTGACCTAAGGAAACCAGAGGAAAAGGTAAAAACCTCTTTTTTCTCTCCTGCTAGTGCTTTTACATGTTTACCCAAAACTGAGCCCCATTCCTATTCAGTGGGGCTTAACCCTATTAGAAGGGGTGAGAAAGCAGGAAATACGGTAAAAGAAACAGAGGTCCCCTCTCCAGTTTTGTGCCAGGTTTTCTGCATTTTAACAACAATAAATGAAAATATCCATGAATCATGTTTTTAAAAAATGTCACCAATGTGAGCATAAATTTATGATCACTTATTGAACAGGATGTCAGGGAAAGAGAGGCTGCAGAATGCTGCAAGAAGAGACAATAGCAGGCTTTAAGTCACATCTACAATTTTGTAGAAGAAGAAATGGGTACAGAATTCTTTAAGCGTCAATAAAACGTATTTGTCTACTGACATGAAAACCACTCCATCAGACTAGGAAACAGAAGAGGGAACCAATTCGTGTTGCAGGCTTTTCTCTAGCAGGATGGAGAGGAGCATGGAAGTCAGGCATTTTAACTCCAGCACAGGTATACTGTCAACTTGTAATGGCACTAAAAGAAATTTTGATATGAACTCCTTACTTTCTGTTGAGAGAGCTGGGCTTCTTGGTAGTTAATTACCATAAAACCAGAGTATTCATTCTTCTGAGTCAAAAGACAATGGAGCAATAAAAAAAGACAGAAATAGTGATAGTGATAGATGTGGGGAGTGCTGTGGACATGGCATATCTTGATTTCAGTAAGGCCTTTGACAAAGTTCCCCATGACATTCTTGCAAGTAAAATGTGCATTCTTGCTAGTAAAATGTGGGCTGGACAGTGCTACTGTCAGGTGGATTTGTAATTGGTTGACTCAATGAACCCAAAGGGTGCTCACCAATGGCTGCTTTTCATCCCAGAGAGAAGTGACTAGTGGAAGTAGAAGTGGCCCAGTGCTGTTCAATATATTTTTTAATGACTTGGATAAAGGAATAGAGAGGATGCTGATCAAATCTGCAGATGATGCCAAATTGGCAGGGGTTGCTAATACTCCAGAGGATAGGATCAAAATTCAAAAGAACCTTGACAGATTAGAGAGCTGGGCCAAAGCTAACAAAATGAATTTCAACAGAGAGAAATGTAAGGTCCTACACTTAGGCAGAAAAAATGGAATGCAAAGATATAGGATGGGGGACATGTGGCTGGATAACAGTATGTGTGAAAGGGATCTAGGAATCTTGGTGGACCATAAGCTGAACATGAGTCAGCAGTGTGATGCGGCAGCCAAGAAAGCCAACACGATTCTTGGTTGCATCTATAGGAGTATGGTGTCTAGATCAAGGGAGGTAATGGTTCCATTCTATTCTGCCCTGGTTAGACCTCATCTGGAATACTGTGTCGAGTTCTGTGCACCTCATTTCAGGAAGGATATTGACAAACTGGAGCATGTCCAGAGGAGGGTGACCAAAATAGTGAAGGGTCTGGAAGCCATGCCTTATGAGGAGCCACTTAGGAGCTGGAGATATTTAGTCCGCAGAAGAGAAGGTTAAGAGGGGACATGATAGCCATGTTTAAATATTTGAAGGGATGTCATGTAGAGGAGGGAGCAGGCTTGTTTTCTGCTGCTCCAGAGACTAGGACAAGGACTAATGGATTCAAACTGCAGGAACAGAGATTCCACCTGAACCTCAGGAAGAACTTCCTGGTGGTCAGAGCTGTTCAGCAGTGGAATATGCTGCCTTGGAATGTGATGGAATCTCCTTCTTTGGAGGTTTTTAAGCAGAGGCTGGATGGCCATCTGTTGGGAATACTTTGATGGGTGTTCTTGCACGGCAGGGGGTTGGACTGGATGGCCCCAGGGTCTCTTCTAACTCTATGATTCTATGTAACAAAATTCTTAGTAGAACCATTCTAGATGGAGAGTCGGCAAGAAGGTATCACTGAACTCAGAGTGCAAAGGAAGAGGATATACAGAATTGAAACTGGACTGAGATATGATTACAGTGTTTCCTCTTGCTACACACTGAGCAATATAAAACACAATGCATTATTATAGAATACCTCATTGTAGAATTTTAGAACTGGCAAATTAATTTCAGATTTCATAGTCTGATAAAATAATTTAATATCAATTTAATAATAACCGCTTTTTTGAACTAATTCTCTGAACAAGAGCTGGACGGTCCAAATCTACCATTCTTCTCCCCACTCTCCTAGAATGGTGCTCAAGCAATAACAGCATACTTCTATTCTTGTTTACTTGGAAGTGAGTCCTACTCTTTTGACTGACGATCCCTCTATGCGTGCTGACATTTTCAGCCTCTTTGAAGATTCCTACTGGGAAAGGATTGATATACACCTAGATTTTTCAGTCTAAGTCTTAGTGTATTAATTGTACAATTAATACACTAAGGCCTAGACTGAAAAATCTAGGTGTATATCAATCCTTTCCCAGTTTATATTTAGTTGGTTCAAATTGTCATAACCATTAGAAGTGTGGTACACATTTAAAAGCACATGAAAGGAATGGATCTTTATGTTTGCTGCAATATCTAAGTATCACGCAATGATAACCTGCCTCAGGGGACCTGTTAGAGTGTATTTTGGTACTGGTAACTAGCCTTTGGTTCCATGGATACAAAGATTAAATGGTATATACACTATAAATCACAGGTAGTGGAAACCCAGAATTATCTTTTTCCAGGTCTGTAATTCAGAGTCAAAGCACTTTACCTGGAAGAGCTCTTAAAAAGACAAATGCTTGATTTCTTTTAGATAATTTTTTTTCTTTTTACAGAGTGAGAAATCAATTGCCATTAAGGGACTGTGTCTGAGTTGTAACCCAGGATTCACAACAAGACTTAGAATTGGTGCTTTGATAATTTGCATCTTGGTGTCTCTGTCCAGCGAAGAAACTTTTCATTAGAGCCTATAACTACCATGCATCTGAAAGCATAGCAAGCAAGTGGCAGGAGCCTTTTGTTCTTGTTAATCAATTCTTGCCCATTCTTTCTGCCAATTGGCTTCTGTAGTAAATCAATGATGCTGGGTTATCAGCTTGAATTGGGTGAGAGTGCAAAATATGCTCCCAAACCACCATTAGCAGTCAAGGTTGACTTTTTTTCATCACTACCACTACCATCTGTTTTTTAGAGGGAGGGCAGCACAATAGTGACTGCCATTTCTGCATCTTAGGAGTCCCCTCAGGCCATTTCTGCACTGCACTGTTATTGTGCTATTATTCCACTTTCAACATCCCATGGAATTCTAGGGTTTGTAGTTTACTAAGGCCAAAGAGCTCTCTGGCTGAAAATTCTAAATGCCCTTCCCTGAATTGCAAACTCCAGGATTTGAAAGTGGAATAATAGCACTATAACAGTGTAGTGCAGAAATGGCCTCAGAGTGACATTACATCAATCCATAATATTATTTATTTAATTAATTTATATCCTGCCTTATTTCCAATATGAGACCCAAGATATTTTAAAGCTTGATTACAGTTAAAATGATGGATAGTACAAAAGTTTTAAAAATTAAACAATCACATTTAAACATTATGTTAAAAGAGTTTTCAAAAGCAGGTAAAATGTGATGACAATGATAAAAATACAAATACAACACAACCTGGTTAAAAGACCTTCTGCATTGGACAGTTAGCATTTAAAGGCCTGGCTGAACAGAAAGCTCTCTTCCTGCAAGCAAAGTCTGGGAGACTTCAGGGACAGGGAATGGTACCTAACAGACAGCAAGATAACCACCATCTTGCTTATAAATGCAGAAGGCTTTCAGTATCACCACTTGACCAACCAAACCTTTTCAGGATCACTACAGTGACCAACTCAACCTGAGGAGAGGGGATGATTTCAGTGCAGTGAATGTTGGTTGTGACCATTAGGCTTTGATCATTACTGAGATGACTGAGTTTGATTTTCAAAAAGCAAGACTTCATGCTGGCAGTCAGCTAGCAAAATTATTCAACCAACCAAGTATTTTTCAGCTTTCATAAAGAATGTTTGAAATGAATTCATATATTTTATCTCCCAGATCAAATATTATCAGTTGCTCCTTGTGAATTGTCTACTCCTACATTATAAATTTTAAAGTCCTTTTCCAGGATTTTAAGAGTCTGGATGCAAGGAACCAACTTGTGTAAGGGCAGAGCAGAAATGCATTGCATCCACAGAGAGTCACAGTGGACTAACCTTTCTTCAAAATCATGCATAAACTCCAGTTTGCAAGTTGAAACTCAAGATCGAAATAGCAGAGGACAAAGTGCCTACAATATGTAGACCAGTTCTCAGAACATTAGCAGTTGGGAGAGCTTGAGATATGCAGACCAGGAGATTGTAAATTACACAGACATTTGCTTAAAGCACAGAAATAAATATGGAGTTTCATGGTGGTCCATCTTTGACACAGTGGACAGTTGTGTAATCCACAGATGAGATAATCTTTTGCATACTTCCAGATGCTTTGGGATAGGAAAGAAGTGTACCAAATTATTAGAAAATGATCTGGATACATTTAAATCATATTGTATATCCTGCCTGAGCAATCTGGAAAGAACAACTTGCAAATATATGGGTTATGAAATCATCCACAGAAAGAAATAAGGCAGCTATCAAGAAGCTCCACTGATGACGTATTTGATTTATTGAATGATTATTTGTTGTATTTATTACTATTAATATTAGTAGTAATTATTATTAGTACTGAGTCTTCTTGTTCCTAGATTATCCAGAAACAAAATTTCTCTTACTTTTTTTGGGAAAAGGTTTGATAACATCAGGGTTCTTGTTCTGTCTCCAAAGGCTTTGATTTATTTTGGGCTAAAATTTCCATAGATCTAGCTCTGCTTAAAATCCAAGGGAAAAAATGTCCATTTCCAAAGTTGTGCAAGAGAGAATTTTTTCAGTCCTGTTCACTGGGAGGTGCAGGGGCCTCCTCTTCTGCGCCTGAGACACGGAGAAGAATACAAAGAAGGGGTGGAGTAATGAGTTCTTCAGAGACAATACAGTAAACTGTGGGGACACGTCTCTTCTTGTAAGGACAACGCTGCCTACACTGCTGGGAAGTGTATTGTACCAGGGAATAGTCTGTCTACTGGGGAAATCCCTAGAAACAATCCATCCTTGAAGAGGTTAGGAGAGGAATGTGGGGCTCCTGGGACCTTTTGTATAGATTTTTTTTTCTGAACACATTTTTTTCCCTGGAGGTAGCCCCAGGAGTAGCACCCCTCTTGGCTTCCAAAGAGGTTCAGTCCCACTATGCTGCTGGGAAAAAGGAAGGCCATATTTAATACAATAGAGCCCCATACAATGCATGATTGTAGTTCCCTTTCATGTGCAGAAATAGAGGCCTGACCCTAACAATAAGTGGCAACCGAATGACGAAGGCCACTGTAGCCTCATTGACCGAGGGGAGCCCATACGTGAACCCACTCTGTCAGAAACCTGCAAAGACCATGGGGAAGTGACAGCTGGGCCAGATGGGAAACTGGTTCAGAATAGTCTCACAAAATTAAAGCTCAGGGGCTGTTATTCAGCCTCAGAACTCCCACTGAAATTAAATTTAACTCCTGTGAAGGCCAGTTTGAATCTATATGATAAAATGATAAACGCACTGATAGAAGTTGTTGACATGAATTTATAAAAGTCATGCATCTTAAAATCACTATTGGCTCTGCCTGTGGAATTTATGACATTAGAAATGCTATTATCTGTTTTCCTCTTTGTTCAAATCATCTATAAAAGGCATTGTTACCAGACTTTTATGTTTTAATACCTCATTTAAATTTATTGTTGGAGATCTTCCATTTTGTAATTCTATACTGTGCAGAAATTTCCTCTAAGAGTTAATCAATCCTGTTTGCACAGTCTTAATGTGCCTATTTTATGCACACACGTGCACACACGCACACACAGAATCCAGAGACAACTAGTTTGCTTTCTACCCTGAAATACAGTTGTCCAAATGCTGCAGTAATATAATGTCCTCACTGCAGCCTTCTTTCCTTCAACAGAACATATATCAACAAAGGGCTTAGATGTGAACTTTTTTATTTGGGGTAAGATTGGTCATTTCTTCACTTTGCCACAGGGTAAAGAGAATTATGGCACATCTTGTGCTGATGCATGATGTAACATGTAGAAAAACTACATTATCTGCATGGACTTTCATTCCTTCTTATTCAAAGAAATGAAACACCGACATAAAAGAGCTCCGTGTATCATTTTGACTAAGGATGTAGTTCAAAATAAACCTGTCTTCCTATGATTTCTCTCATTTAAATTATGTAATACAATAAGTAATAAAAATGCAGGGGTAGCCATTAAGAGCAAAACACTAATCTATGTCATGGTAATACCTCTTGGTTGACCTAATAAATGACAATATGAACTTTGGCACTATAAGAACATTCTTCGATGTGCCCTTCAGAAGAGACTCCTTATAAGAGTCATGTCTCATTCCATCAACCCAATGGTAGCATACAAACAAATTCTTCTGCATCAGCATTGCTCTGATTGTCCATCTCCCTTTTGCTATTTTCAGCTATTCTGGGTTCTCTGGTTGCTGTTATCTCTGCACTGCTCATGCGACTTAGGAATGTCATCTCCTTGGCTATTTTTTTCCAGTTCTGGTATTTCAGATTTGATTCACGAGTGGAGGTGAGACGCTCTTACCTATATGTCCTGTCATGTAAAAGCCAACATGACTCTACAGTTCAGAAATCGATAAATGGATTGCAAACAAAAGAAATGCACAGCAGTCAGAATTACAGTGCCGTTAAGCCTGAGCTTTTTACCCTTGTTTCCAAGAGGTAGAGAGAATATGAAAGAAATTACCATGACACTTCCCCTTATAACAGCATTAAATCCATCATATTTGAGAGCTCAGTGGATTTAATGGATGAAGCTTGCCCATATTTTTTAATGAAGTCAGAAATGTATGTCCAACAACACTTCAAAATGGTCCTGTCATTAGTTTCAAATCCATTCACATGCATGCACGCACCCTTGGGCATCTGCAGCTCTTCACACATGGAAGAAAACGCTGAAAGGGGTAGAAGTTTTGGCAGGAATGTATTTCATGCAAGAGCAGGAAACTCAGGAAGGGGAGCATCTGGCAAGAGATTATGATCTGTGGGTTGGATCCTACTTGCTTCCACACAAAGGGTGTCTTGGAATGTGAAGCACGGTGTCCATGATGACGGTGGTTTTAACCCTCCAGCTGCAGGCCCTATGCTACAACTTAACCTGATTTCCAAAGATCTTTTGCCCCTCAGGATCAGCTTTTCACAGGGTGCAGCAGGAAGGAGGAGAAAGCAGGATATATCATTCTGTACATAGTTTTCTTTCACTGATACAGTATCTGCTTATATACTAAAGTTTGAGTATCCCTTATTCAAAATGCCTTAGATCAGAAGTGTTTCATATTTTGGATTTTGGAACACCTGTATTTGCATATACACAAAATACAGTACTGTGCAGGAGATCTTTAGGGGAAGCCACAGACAAACAAGCAAGAGGACTGTAGCTGCCTCTTCAAAGGTGGGAGTGGATGGCTGGTACCCCCCTAGAGATCTCCTGTACAGTATGTTTTAGGGTTGGGTGTTCATTTGTTTGCTGTTAATACAGATATTAGGTCCCTTATATTCTCAATCTCTCAGATCCTCAGTCTCTTTTCAGCCTTGCATCTCACACAAAACACAAGTAGTGAACAAATGAGATGTGAGACTGGAGAAATACTAATGGGAGGAATCCATGCCTCCTGTCATTTCACAGATCCTCACATCCCTTGCCAGCTTTGTGTCTTATTCATTCAATACTTGTGTTGTGTATGAGACATGAGACTGGAGACAGATTGCAGATCTGAGAGATGAACAAGCAGAACACCACAGTGGCAGAGCTTGGAGTGTGTGGGGGGGTGGAGAGATGGGCAGGAGCATCACTACGGTGCAGGGGCGTGGCTATGGCGCAAGGGCATGGCTACAGTACATGGGGGCGAGGCTATGACGGGTGGGGTGTGGCTACAGCGTGTGGGGGAGGGCAAGCAAGGAGCCACGGTGCCCCCCAAAAATTGCCACTGGGGGCACATTGCCTCCATTGCCCCTCCCCCCCATCCCTACACAATTGCAGCCACTGTCTCAAAGGTAGAAGCAGGCAGCTGGCAGCAAAAAGTTTAGGTTTTTGGATTTCCGGATTAGGGATGCTCAACCTGTATATCAAGTGGCTGGTTGCTCAGGGAGAAAGGGCCTTTCGGAATGTGTCATATTGTTTATTTGTGGCTTTCTTTTTAGGGGTCAGGCTTTTGGCTGTTTTAAATTCTACTGTTAGTTTACATATATTTTTAATCTTGTATGTTACAAATTCCAAAGCTGCATCTGTTTTAACCTTTTTAAGCTGCTTTGAGTCCCAGACTGGGAAAAAGGCAGGGTATGAATAAATATAAAGGTGTTGATGACTGGATATGAATAAATTCCCTAAGAGTTGCTCTAGACATTACACTTGGCACAGGGCTATTGCAGAAGTCAGCAACTCCATGTGGTTTTGTCTCCCCGTAATATTCAGGCCTAATTTGCAATTGTTGTATATCATCATGTTGTGTGCACACACAACTTCTAGTTATTTCCTGCTGTGCAGGAAATATGAAGCATCCAAATGATAAGTATGTCTCAGGGTGCTTGGCTCTTGCCGTGGTAGTATTAGCAAACCCCACTTAGCTTAGCTTATAGGAAGGAGAATGTGCTGTTGCTATTGCAACGTTGTAACCATGGGCAATTACAATCAGCAGCAATATCAATTGCAGTTTTTATCCGGAGTAGGATCAAACAGTTCAAGGTGTCCGGGAAATTCTGGAGGGCATCTGCCATGGGAGGGGAAAGATCAGAGGAATGAAGTGTTATATCTCAGGAAGATAGTTGAGAACAACCAGATGGGTAGAGATAAAACATGGGAAGAATTTAGGTTCTCAAGTTGCAAGTATGTAAACATCCAAGAAGCCTGGGAACCCTCAGATTATGGGAAGGTGATATGACATTTATGGCTCTCACCAATCAATGCCTTTTTGTATGTTTTAGTATAAAACCATGCTACTAACCAATCTACCCCAATCTTAGCAACTTTTATCAAGCTGCTATGTTGCTTGCTTACCTCAATAAATCCTGCTCTCAAACTCTGAGTATTTTCCTGGGGAAACAAGCTAACCAGCACATGACTGTGTGCTAGGACAAAACAAGGAGAAGGAGAGAAAGATGACTAAACTGGGGCTGTTGTACTTTGGTCATATGAAATGACACGACTCATTGAAAAAGATGAGAATGCTTGGTAAAGCAGCAGGAAATGAAGAAGACTGCACCGTGAGTAGATTGATTCAATCAAAGAAACCATGGCCCTGAATCTGCAAGAACTGAGCAGGACAGTTGATGGCTTGGAGACCCTGCAATTGCCATAAGTCAAAGTTGACTTGACAGCAAGAGGCAGAGAACTTGATGTAAGACTGCTGTTTTCAGTAGTGGCCCTACATGAGCATAACTTCTAATTCCAGTCTTATTTAAACTGGTGGCAACACCATCCTTCTTGTAACTCCTTCTCTTATTAAATACAGTGATCTTTTCCAAAACAATTTCTCAGTTCATATAAAGGTCTTTCTGTTTTAAAGTCAGCCAATCAATACATCAATCAAGCAACAGTAGCAGCTTAGGACCAGGATTTGATTCATTGGAATAACCACACTCTTGTTGGGAGAGAAAGCTGCACAGCAGCTCAGAGACTGGCAGGACAACTTTATCTCCTAAGAGCAAGAGCTCTTCTGCCTTCCTTTGCTGCTGCTACACCCCAATTTTTTTAAAAGTTACTTATTCTGACTTTGGTGTCCCTTATATTAGCATAAGTCACCAGAAATATTCCAGCTATAAAACCTGCTGCTTTCCCCACTATGGACAATCTGATTTAGGGTACATGATCAATCAGTGCATGCCCTGACCCTGTTTATAAGAACTCCACAACACATTCATACGAGTGTGCAATTGGATAATTTGCAGTCCTACTGGGAATGAAACTTTTCTTTAATGAAAGGTTATCTTTATTTAAAATAAGCTGTAAGATTGCATGCAGCACTTCTGAAAAATGAGAGAACACAAGACATGACTTGTGCAGAGGCAGCTAATGAATGCAACAACTGACAGTGTGGATATGTGTGTGTGTGCGTGTGCCCGCTTGTGTTTACGTACAGAGCAAAGGAGTCCTCCTCCAGCCAATAACTTTTTGAAGGTCGTAAAATAGCCCTGGCAGGGGCAATGTGAGATTTGTGTTGCTAGTCATCATTCACACTTCAAGTAGAGCTGGGGAATGGGGTGTAAGAAATGCACTTAGTCTTCCTTTGAACTACAGACATCCCCAATCAGGATCAAATTACTGTAAAACCACTGCCACCAGCTATTATCTTTAATTTACGCATATAGCTCACAAAGAAAGGAAAAACTTGAGATTTATAGTTCAATGTTAACAGAGAAAATGGGCTAGGAGGCCCTGATGGTATTTTCCTGCAGCTCTTAACTCTTTGGCGATCTTAAATGGGAGAGTGAATCCAGAGGCAATGTAGTGCTCTTGGAGTGAAAAGCTATCGGAACAAATACCAAGACTATGTCTGAAACTATAATTAGCCATGATAGCAAATTTAACCTCTAAACCAGATGACAGAGTAGGGGAGGAATTAACAGTAGAAAGTTGTTGTCTTCAAGATTCTTCCTGCCTTAATTGTGCCTTCTCCTCAGATTTTGTTAGACAAGATAGATGGGCTGTGGTTTGATACAGTTAAGGCATGGAGGGGGCAAGTCTGACTGGTCCAAAGTTGGTTTTCTCTCCCTAGGACTCTCCAGGGCCACACAGGCCAGAAAAAAAAAAAACACCCAAAAACAAAAACAAACCAAATGTGATTGTAAGTCTACTTCTGAAAAATTGTTAACATATGTGTTGCTTAAGGAGATGATTACCTAACGAGGAAACTGGGGAGGAAACTCACTTTTTCTCTCAACTACCCTTATTTATTTGTTCATTCTATTACATTTATTACCAACCTTTCCACTAAAACCTTCCATTAAAAGGACCAACCTTTCCTGGGCGCAAACAATAGCATTTAAAATATTAAAAACAAACTAGAAATAGATGAAATAGTAGAACAATTAAAATCAAAATAGTCACAACACAGTCACAGCAATTATCACAAAAATGAATAAAACAGTTTAGAAAGAACAGCTTGAAGAGATAGGTCATTCCTTTGATCAGTTCTACAGAAAGTGGTGAACTTTGGAACAGTGTGGGTCCACGAAACATCAGCTGCCAGAGTACTGAGAATGTCCCGGGGGTGAAAAAAAACAATTGTAGCCAATGAGCACAAATATGGTACAGGGCTGTTGCAGAGTCAGCTGCATCAGATAGCCTAAGCAGCACTGTCTTTGACAGTCAAGGTGATTAGCGTTTTAAAAACAAATACCGAGAATTGGACTTGGAAAGCAGTTGGAAACCCAAGGTTCTCAGGCTAATCCCATTTCCAAAAACACTGTACAAAGAAAAGTTCAGGTACAGGCAGCTAAATTAAAACCCAATATACTAGCCAACATGTTGTATGTCAGTCACAGTCCTCCTAAACGAGGTGAAGGGAAATTTTGGAATATTTGCCGTATCTCAACATGGCTTTGTATCAATTCAAGCACAGCTGGTGGGCACTTCTGGATGATATAGAGCCCAACTGGCAATTTCACTATCCTCAACTGCAAAACAGTGAAGCATCTTCTACAGTAACCCCTTCCCATATTATTATTTGAACGTTCCTGGAAAACAGCTGGAGGGGGGTGGGAGCTTGTGTCCAAGGAGACAGAAAACTTGGGGAGAAAATGCTGGATCAGACACCAAGCCTAGCTAGTAGAACTGGCATGGATATTTGCTTGGTCACTGTGTGCAAAGAACATTTGACTAGATAGGGTTGCTAGGTGAAATATACGAAAGGGCTCGTGTGCCTTAACATTTGTGCAGAAGACACAGCTATTGAATGCTTCTACACAGCAATCAAACATGCCCAAACCTTGCTCTATTTTTCACCTGGCAGCCCTATCTAGTTCAACAATGGTATGCAGTTACCCATGAGAACTGAGACCCCAGAACTGTTTTTAAGGTGGAGAAGGGTGAAAACTGGCTGGCTGATCCCTGTAAACGTTACATACTTGTTATGTCCCTGGTATGTAAACAGTAAAAATGCATAATAAGGTATAGTAAATAAAAATGCCAACTAAGGTAGTTAACAATATTATTACCTTGTTGACAATGACAAAATAGTAAGTGAAATATTATACTATTTTAAAGCATAAAATTAATATATCATGGAAAGGGGAAATATATAAGACTCTTTGAAGTGAATGCAAAAATGCTTTATAAACTAAGATATCTCTGATTTGACCCTCTTACTCAGCAATATCTTTCCTTGGTCCCAGTGACTGGTATGCAGCCTCCCCTCCATTCCAGCTAAGAATGCTTTGGCCTTTGAGGAAGCACAGCCAGAATCCGCTGATCTTAATCCCCTACCCCACTTCCATCCCCTTTTCTTGTGTGTCCTGTCTTTTCAGATTGAGGTCAGGAAACTATCAAATTAATTTGTAAACTGCTTTGGAAGACTTTTTTGGGTATAAATACTCTACATAAATAATCTAACATAGGCAAGTCAAAGTTCATTTGTGTCAGGTGAAGACCTTAAATGATTGGCTGCCTAAGAAGACTCTATGGAATCCTGGGGTTTGCAGTTTAAGGAGCTGCCTTTCGAATTCTCAACCAGAGAGCTCTTCAGCCTCAGTCAATTGTGTTTGTCTGAAACAGTATGGTTGCTATGGAGATGAGGCCTAGCAGCAGTGAGGAAGACACTCAGGAACCCAATCTGAGAATGTTAATAACTTTGAATACAGATTGGGAATATGAGGAAAGCTTACAGGTACTAGACAAGACAGTTTGGAGAATCAGAGACACAGGATCTCAAATCTTTCTAACATGAAATCCCAGGCAATGCCAGGTATATATGCTTGTAAATCTATAAAACCAATTATTTTCTCTTCTTCTGTAAGAAAAGAGACTGGGAGAGGATTAGAAAGTGGTGTGGGGGGACTGTTAGAGCTGAGGAATGATAAATCTCATAAATTAGACTCAGCTTTTGAGGAGAGTTTGTTGTCCAAAAGGTTCCCAACTCCATATCACTTATCAGAACAACTCCAAGTTCTCTTTCCACTGAGAAAGGCAAGTCTTGGAGACCAGACCAGCTTGCTACACATATTTGTTCAGTTACCACTAATGGAAATTGTGCTCAGAGCCACAGAACTGTTTGTTAGGCAGAAGGGGGCTCAACAGTGTTGGGCAAGTTATGAATTTTGCCTTCTTGCAGGAGGTGGACAAATTATTTTTCCAAACAGCTATCATTGAAATATCTCCAAATATGAAGGTGCTTACAAGCACATATACCTAGAAATCCCCTTGGCGTGGTCAGCACCACTTACTCTCAAGTGAGTTTGCCTAGGATAGACTGTAGACAGGCTTTATTATTCTCAGGAGGGCTCAATGACAATCACAGTCTTAATATTTCTTAATGTTTCACCAATTAGTCCATTTCTGATTGATAATGTTGAAGGACTAAAGAAATCTCAGGTGAGCTAAGTGTTAAAAGAAACATGTACAGGAAATGGAAGAATGCTGAAACCACCAAAGAGGAATTCAAGCATATAGCCAGGATATAGGGAGGGAGGACGTCAAAAAAGCTAAAGTGCAGAATGAACTCAGGCTTGTCAGAGACATTAAAAACAATAAAAAGCGCTTTTTTAGATATGTCCGCAGTAAAAGGAAAAACAAGGAAATGATAGGGTCGCCGGTCGGAGAAGATGGCCAATTACTAACAGGGGGAAGAAAAAAGGCAGGACTACTTAACACCTTCTTTGCCTCAGTTTTCTCCCAAAAGGATAGAAGTAATCAACCGAGGGGGTGGGGAGCAGGTGAAGAAGGGGGAGAAATAAAGCACAGAATAGGTAGAGAAGTAGTATAGGAATATGTGGCTAAACTAGATGAATTCAAGTCTCCAGGACCAGATGAATTACATCCAAGGATATTAAAAAAACTGGCAGAAGTCATTTCAGAACCACTCGCAATAATCTTTGAGAACTCTTGGAGAACAGGAGAAGTCCCAGAAGACTGGAGGAGGGCAAATGTCATCTCCATCTTCAAGAAGCGGGGGGAGGGCAAATAATTATTGCCCAGTCGGCCTGATATCAATACCAGGAAAGATCCTAGAGCAGATAAACAAACCATCAGTTTGTAATTACTTAGAAAGCATTGCCGTAATCACTAAAAGTCAACATGGGTTTCTCAAAAATAGGTCATGCCAGATTAATATTATCTCTTTTTACAATAGAGTTACAAGCTTGATAGATGAAGGGAATGCTGTGGATGTAGCATATCTTGATTTCAGTAAGGCCTTTGACAAAGTTCCCCATGACATTCTTGCAAAGAAGCTAGTAAAATGTGGGCCGGACAGTGCTACTGTTAGGTGGATTCGTAATTGGTTGACTGACCGAACCCAGAGGGTGCTCACCAATGGCTGCTTTTCATCCTGTAGAGAATTGACTAATGGGGTACCACAGGCTTCTGTCCTGGGCCCAGTGCTATTCAACATCTTCATCAATGACTTGGATGAAGAAGTAGAGGGCATGCTGATCAAATTTGCAGATGATACCAAATTGGGAGGGGTTGCTAATATGCCAGATGATAGGATCAAAATTCAAAATGACCTTGACAGATTGGAGGGCTGGACCAAAGCTAACAAAATGAATTCAGCAGAGAGAAATGTAAGGACCTGCACTTAAGCAGAAAAATGGAATGCACAAATATAGGATGGGGCACATGTCTGTTCCACGTGTGAAAGGGATCTAGGAGTCTTGGTAGATCACAAGCTGAACATGAGTCAGCAGTGTGATGCGACAACCAAGAAAGCCAACACAATTCTTGGTTACATCAATAGGAGTATGGTATCTAGATCAAGGGAGGTAATGGTACCACTCTATTCTGCTTTGGTTAGACCTCATCTGGAATACTGTGTCCAGTTCTGGGCACCTCAATTCAAGAAGGATATCGACATGCTGGAGCATGTCCAGAGGAGGGTGACCAAAATGGTGAAGGGTCTGGAAGCCATGCCCTATGAGGAGCAGCTTAGGGAGCTGGGGATGTTTAGTCTGCAGAAGAGAAGGTTAAGAGGGGACATGATAGCCATGTTTAAATATTTGGAGGGATGTCATGTTGAGGAGGGAGTAGGCTTGTTTTTCGCTGCTCCAGAAACTAGGACAAGGAGCAATGGATTTAAGCTGCAGGAAAGGAGATACCACCTGAACCTCAAGAAGAATTTTCCTGACAGTCAGAGCTGTCTGGCAGTGGAATATGCTGCCTCAGGGTGTGGTGGAGTCTCCTTCTTTGGAGGTTTTTAAGCAAAGGCTGGATGGCCATTTGTTGGGAGTGCTTTGATGTGTGTTCGTGCATAGCAGGGGATTGGCCCCTGTTGTCTCTTCCAACTCTATGATTCTATGAGTCTAAAGAGGCTCAACTACACAGAAGTCTTGATGGTCTAATTTTACTAGATCATGGGGGGAGCGGGGGTCATCACTCCCCAGCCTAGTCTTAGGTGGCTTAGACTCCATTCCAGGGTCCATGTGTGTCTCCTAGATTAGTGGTTTTAAGTCAGTGTTTCGGGGGAACTAGGATTCACTGGAAGCTTATTCCACTCAACAAAAAGATCAGTATTGGCAGATAAGCTTGTGTGAAGCAGAGCTTTCCTATAGCTATCAGTCTTTCCTAGCAATGCATAGTTACTGGGGGATGTTGAATGTGTTTCAGGATGTATTTTTGGTTCACATTAAACAATGAGGTTGCTAGAGATCCACATGAGCTGAACATGGCAGAGTGCTCCATAAGCTTCAACGATACCCAAGGGTTCAAACCAGACAAGTCAATGTGGAAAGGGTTTCTTGAACGCACAGAAATATGAAAACGACTTCCTTAGATGAATTCCTCACAGTCTTAGACAGGAACAAAAAATGAGGTGCATGTCTGTGGTTCAACTTTGTTCTTGAAAATGAGTTTGTTATGCTCTGATTTGTCTGTTCCGCAAAACAGCCAAGGCAAAGGAGATGTTGTTAAGACTGTGAGTACAGATGCAGCAGAGGTCTGCAACATTAGTACAGCTTCTTTTGGTGGGGGGGGAGCTGAATTAATAACCTACAGTAATATTCTAGCACATGGATGTTTAGGCTCACTGTAAGATCAAACATTAATAGCCAAAACAAACATACAAAGCTTGTCAATGCTGTAGCCTAGCACAGGATGACAGCGCTTTGTAGTATTCATGACCTCTCCAGACTCTCCTAAAACTGTTTGTTTTGTCTGAAACTTGAATTTTCCAAAAGGAAACTGGCTCTTTACAGCCTTTACTACGTCATACTGCTTGCCAGTTCTGGAGATCGTATTGAGCAAAGTGTCCCAAGAGCTGTTTCCTCTGTATAAGCTTCTTAATGATTCATCATGATTACAAAATATGCCAGCAAGAATGTGTTAGCCAGGTTGCAGTTAGTTGGACACAAGGTCCTCAGTTGCTTCTGAATGACTGGGCTGTCCTTTAACAATAGAAAAAAAATCAGGTTTGTATAGGCTCTAGTGAATTCTGATCTTACCTACCTCACTCGATGTTTTTTTCTCCACTGTTGATTTTAAGATGTACTCTTTCTCCTTTTTCATTCATGAAACTCTGCAAAGTTCTGTGGCAATGTAGTGACACAGCATTGTTATTAATGCTACTAAAAAGAAATATATTTTTTGCTTTTCAACCAACAGAATTCTCCTTTAGTTGAAATCAACTCAATTAATGAATTTGGTATTCATTTGGATAAGGAATTTTAACAACCAGAATGGTTCATGTGTAAAAAAAAAAAAGATGATTTTGCACAAGCATTTAAAGAAATTTGCTACAACCTTACATATTTCAAGGCAAGTTTTCTGAGCTGTTTATTAGGTTGAACAGTTAACTAAAACCATTTTTTAAAATTTATTTTAAGGATTAAAACTGAAACATGAAGAGGTGTATCAGGGAATCAAGGATCTCTTCACAGCCACTGGAAAAGCACAAGGAGGGAAATAAGTAGCATTAAATCTCCTTTAAAAAAACAAACAAACAAACAGGAATAACTGTTCTGGGCTGTGCAAAAGCTGCAGAGTGTTTCAAGTAAACAGTGAAAAAAGAAAGAGAAGGAACAGAAGTGTCCAAGAAAGTAGCATCCTTCTGCCCCTAAAAATCTGTTTCCATTCTCTCAAATCCAGGGCTGCTGCTGGCTTTGCTGGGTGGGGGGAGAGGCCCTTTCAAGCATGTTTGTGCCATTTCTCCTAATGGGGTGTTATGTAACTGTGAGGGAAGTGACTGCATCAAGGACCCCAGCTGAGAACAGAGACTTTAAGCCTGCAGCCCAGAGAGAACTTGGAAAAAATACCCACATCTGTAATATTGAATTAGGCTTATGGCTCCGAGGCTGACAGCTGACCCTGGCTGCTAGCAATGCTGAGGTCCAGCCCGTGCCAAAACAGTGCCAGGGCAAATTACCCCGACTGACTGGAAAGGCAAGAGCCATCCGGGGAGAATGAGGAGGAATGAAGACAGGTCCCCAGAAAAAGGAAAAGAACAACTAGAATCAGCACACCCTTTGTAGATTGTGCCCTGTCAAAGTGCTCAGAAAGATCTAATTACCTTCCTTCTTCAGTAAGAGAAATAATCTGTTAGAATGCAAGAGGACAAGAGAACAGGTTTGGATAGCAAAGTGATGGAAATATCATAATGAGATGGGCTTCTGTCTCATTCTCGGTAGCCTAAGGAACTTTCGGGGAACTTTTGCCCATCCAGAAATACGGCACCTCAACTTTCAGAAACCCAAAACAGTGAAGCCAGCAGTAATAATCTAATTTGGTAATCATCTAGCTCCATCGTGCCATAGTCCAGCAGCTAGTGTTAGTCTCTCCCTTCATGATCCAACCGCCACTGCTGTGGCTCTGAGGGAGAGAAGAGCAGCCAGCATCTCTCGGACTTCATCTCCCTTCCCCACTGCCATTCCCTTTTCCTTATGCGTCATGTCTTGGGGCTTGTTCAGAAAGAAAAAAAATTCTCTGGAAAATATGAAAACCTACCTACCTTCTTCCTCTTCCTCCTCCCTTTTTTAAAAATTTTACCTGCAGATCCCCTGGTTTGTATCCAAACTGTTCCTTGAAATATTCTGGGTTTGTCTCCCTCTCCCATTCCTTGTGTCCATTGTCCTCCCCCTCCCATTGATCATGTGTCACATCTAGACCCAGGCAATGTTTCAGAAACTGATTGTCAGCTATTTCTAAAGAGCCTTATTTATTACAGTGGGTCCTCAGTAGCTGTTAGGGTTTGGTTCCAGGACCTCCCATGAATACCAAAATTTGTGGATGCTCAAGTCCCATTATGTACAATGATACAGTAAACTGGTTCCTTTACATAACATGGCAAAATCAAAGTTTGTTGTTGTTTTTTTTACATTTTTGGGAGGGGAGGATATTTTCAAGCCAGCTTTGTATCAATCTGTAAATATAGAATGTGCAGATATGGAGGGCTGGGTGTACTATTATGCAAGAGTTACAGCCAAAGTTAATATTAAACAAGTCAGGATTTAGAATCATTTTGTACTAGTGTTTCATTTCTCTTTCCCTTGATTGGCCTCTGTTGAATCTGCTTTCTGGAAACAATAGCTATGTTTTATCGGTGGCAGCCATCTTAGCTAATTCTGGAATAATACAGAACAGACTACCAAAGTGTGATACATTTCATTTCCTAAAATACAGGATTAATTTAAACTGATCTGGGAGCAGGTGAAAAGTCTTTGATAATGCTAGGAGTGCCCAAGAAATACTTGGAATGGAGAAAATATAATATGCATATCCAAAATAAAATTGGTGCGTACAGGAACAAAACTGGAGACTTTCAGATTATTTTTTTCCTCATCTGGAAGGGCTCTTTGTAATGAAATTGTAAATCTGAAGACAGGGAACTGTCAAATTAATAATTTGTAAGCCATGCTAGGAAACCTTTTGGATGAAAGGTGCATATAAATACTCTAAATAACTAAATAAATAGTCCAAAACATCTTCCTTATAGAGCAGCGTAGTGTAGTGGTTTGAACATTGGACTATGGTTCTGGAGACCATGGTTAGAATCCCCACTCAGACACAGAAACCCACTGGGTGACCTTGAGCAAGTCACATTCTCTCAGCCTCAGAAGGCAAAGGCAAACCCCCTCTGAACAAATCTTCCGAAGAAAATGCCACAGTAAGTTGCCTTAGGATTGCCATAAATTGGAAACAACCTGAAGACCCACAACAAAGGTTTCTCACTTCTAGCCTAAGCAAATTTCTTTTTTTTTTTTTTTGTCAATGTTTTCATTCAAATATTTTAACTGGAAAAATTGAACACATCCTTTCTGCAAAGTCTTTTTGCTGTTGCCCAACTGAACAATGCAGAAGTTTTTACATCTTGCCACTGGTCATGCTGGCTGGAGGTGATGTGGGTTGTAGCCAAGCACATCTGGTTGCTGAGGGCTGTTCCACATTGATCTTGTGACTTTTTTGAAAAAGAAAATGCAGAGAAGATCCAAGTAGATTTTGTTAGTCAACAGCAGTTTTATGTGCGTGAAACCAATACCAGAAATATGAAAACATTTCTGAAATAACCTCATGTCAAATAATGATATTTTACCTTAAGGAAGATGTGATACAAATACTGGTAACAGATTAATAAAGGTAGCATTAATTCAATTTGTAAGGCAAGTAAAATGCAAGGAGGATTAACTGTGATGATACTAAGAAATGTTAGTTTTTGTTCACTTACTATTTTTGCAACTTTGTTTTTAGAAAAGCCAAAATAAACTGATAAATCTTTTCTTAGAGAGTTCTGGAAAGTAATGGTGCTGATTGGAGATGCCATAAAAACAAAATGTCTGCTTGTAAGAAAAGTGAACAAAGGAAGGAAAACAAAAATGCTGTAAGTATTGTTACATCAATAATGTATTTACTGTAATCAGTAGAAAGAATTCACCACTTGGTTTTGGGTAGCTTGTTACTAACTAGTAATTGCTGCCAATGATTTGTTTAATTAGGTGTTAGCATTGCACTCCACTAACAGCATTTGATCTCTCACCAAGATGGCTAAAAGTAAAAATACTTGTGCAATAATTTTTAAAGATGTTTGTTTGCAAATATTAGCTCCAGGCCATGGCTTTGACTTCAGAATTGGGATACACAGTATTTACAAATGAAATACAAGCTAATATTTTGGCTTAAATCCAACTGTAAATCCTAACTAGAGTACATAGGTTGAATCCCATTGAATAGGAACTTGGTAAATCAGCACTAAAGTGAATTCCATTGATTCAATGGATCTTACCCTATTGGAGCTAGCAATTGGATTTAGACTTTAGTGGGACAGGGAATTCTGTCTTCTCCCACCACTACGGAGGGGCAATACCCACTGCATAGAGAGATCAGAACTAGCACTCTTCTGGAATTATTGAGAATGTGTTGCCTTTGTCACCCAGAAAGCCCCAGAAAAGTGCTGTAACAGCCCAGCTGACCAGACCCAGAATCAGGAAAGGATGTCTCAATGTAACCAAATTTTGAGTTGCATTTGTCTTGTCCTACCATTTAGTTATACTAAACAATTTGGCCCTTAAAGGCCTTTGTTTGATATGATGGACATCAATGGACAGGGTTTTTTCCCCCCAATCATCGTACAAAATAACCAGTTTGTGAAATTGGGATAAAAATGTTTGCTCTCAATAATATGTTAAAAAAGGGGCATACCTAAAATCTGTGTTAAGCAGCTCAATTGTTACTCACTTTGTTTTTGTGGAACAAAAGTCCTTGGGTACAATGAAAACAGAATAGTCAGAGCCAGTGTTTTTTCCTTCAAGAGAACAGATTCAGATGAGCTGAATAAAACCAGGTCCAATCTTAACGTACTGAGAAATCCCCTTCCTGCCCTCTATTGTCATCAGTTCTTGAAAAACTGTACCCTTTAACTCTCAGTTGTCCCACTCTCAAAAAAGAAGGGCAAGAGT
Organism: Cyclura pinguis; assembly: GCA_030412105.1. Taxonomy (NCBI): domain Eukaryota; kingdom Metazoa; phylum Chordata; class Lepidosauria; order Squamata; family Iguanidae; genus Cyclura; species Cyclura pinguis. The sequence goes on from CM059599.1 coordinate 347,427,500, forward strand.
AAATAAAAAATTTAGGCCAGGAATCTGGTACTTTAGAAATGCCAGACATAACTATACAGTTGTTTTATTTCAGGAGTGACTAGAGCTGAGTTTCATTAGTATCTGAATGGGAAACCACCAGGAAATGCTCCAGGCAGGGCTAGGAAAAAGTCCTGCCTGAAACCCTGGATAGCTGTTGCCAGAATTGACAAAACTGAATGAAATGGATCAGTGGTCTTACTCAGTATGAGGTAGCCACTTACATTCACTTCCCAATCCCTCGCACCTCATATTTTTAGGACTACAACTACCATCATTCCCAGCCAGCAGCAATACTAGGGAGGGCTTTGGTTCCAAAAACAGCCCTTTTCTCTGTCACCGTGCAAGTTGATTTTGAAACAGAGAAGAGTTTAAAATACAGTTTGTAATATGGCAGGAAGGGCCAGTTGTTCAAAAGGAGAGGAGCGAATTTTAAAACATTTTAGTGGAATAGTATAAAGACTCTGCCTGAGCATAAACAGTTCTCTGGGTCCTATCCATAAAATAGTTCTGATGGGCAAAGGAGAAAAGATTTGTTCCAGCTGGCCCAAGTAATCTGTAACAGATACATTATGCAAGTTGGGAACAAAACAACTAGAGCCATTGGTGGATTTGTTGTTTCACTGGCAAGCTGTGTTCATTCTGAAGCCCAAGGTATATGTTTAATTGATCTTTGTTACATTTTCAGAACTGGATCCTTACTAAGTTTGCCATTAACCTTATACTGAATTGCAGGGCATACAGTACTTATCTTTATATTCTTTGCTACTCATAGGTACTGCAGACAAAACAAATTTAAATCCATGTGTCTTGTTGGCTTTCTGTTGTTAAGATGTAGTTGACTACTGTATGACTACTGTATGACTATCATCATGAAGAGCTCATTTGACTTTCAGAGGATATGAACCTTACACATTTAGAGAGAGGTCATCTACCATTAACTGTTTGTTCCTCTTATGGTAAGCAATTCATCTTCATGGGACAGGATTCCAAGGAATCTCTGGGATCCAATAAATGCACATTTAGGCATTGTTCAGAGCACTGTTTGGCATTACACACCATGTTCATATAAGTTTCAGGCTCAAACAGTCCCCCCTTCCCTCCAGTGCAATCATGACAGTAACTGCTTTTGTTCCAAAGTTCAGACTGGAGCAGCAGTGTGCATACATGTAAACTCACATGCATACACACTGAAAGCCTGAAAGGTTATGACTGGCTGGACACTCAATATCACATCTTTTCAGTGTGGACTAAACAGAATAGCTATTGTCCATTTACAACTTGGAGCAAACTTTGCTGGAATCCCTACATCATCATAAATGTTAACTTAAATCAGAGGGGAGAAATAAACCTTTGCTCTTATTTCTTCTAGATTCAAGAAAAAATGGCTTCTCAGTGTTTGCTATCTTATCCAAACTATCTTAAGTATGCAGTTCATCTCTAGAATGTTGGTTATAACTTATGATCACAGGTAAGGGACTGATGTGAAGCTATTCTTGGTTCTTCCACACTAAAAACAAAATTACCTATATGCCCACGTAAAGAAGGGTATCTACTACCAGGTTTCCTCCTAAATTGCAGTGTCATAAAGCAGCAAAATTCAAGGTATAGACTTCCCTCTAGTGGCCAAGAACAAACTTTCCTCTTTAAATGCAACAATTCCTCTGGGAAATCATGCACTTGTACTGTTTTTCCCATCAATGGCATTTCCTTGACTACCTTGTGAAGTAGGGGAGAGGCGGAAGTGCTGGCTACAAAGCATCTTATGGGTCAATATAAGGCACACAAACTGCCTCTGTAAATGTTCTGGGTGGATAAAGCACTACTATATGAAATGATCCCCCTATTCTTATGGTGCTCTGAGGCCTTTTAATTCTTCTGTCCAAGGAAGCCCTATGTACAATATACTTATAGTATTTTTGCCACCAAAAAAAAATTGCTAGATGCTTTGGAAGAACTTTGGAAGGTTATTGGTATACCAGTTGTTACTGAGTTATGATTTACTTCCTGTGCATCTGGGTTATTGTTCTTAAAATGGTGTTTGACTATATTCCAACATGGAAGTCTTGAGAAGGGTTTTACATGCACATGCTTAAAATACTAATATGTGGTCAATTGAACACAAGGATCATAAAATGAACATGGAAAAGCATGCACAGAATATAAAAACAAATAACATTAGATAACTCAGAGATAACAGTAGATTTGAGAGAACAGTGAGATGATGTCTGTGGATTGTGAGTATGTGAGTATGAGGCTGGGGTGGCTGCTATCATGGATTGAACACAGAAATTATTCCATTTGGTTTGAACTCTGTATCTGATAATAGCAAAGAAGTAGGCAGCCCAGGAAACTGCGAAGATCGTCACAATTATTCTGCTTGAAGAGGTCCTTTAAATTGGGAGCCTAGTGAATTATGAAGATTTTCTCTAAGATGGGGTTCAAATTGTGAAGCATGTATGTTAGGTGATTTTACCTGTGATGAAGTCTTTGAATGAATGGGAACCCAGAATTTCTGTCAAATCTCTTTTCCAAACTACATAGTTACAGTATTTTGACACTACTTTAATTGCCATGGCTCCGTTCTATAGAATCCTGGGATTTGCAGTTTGGTGACGCACTAGAGCTCTCTGCCAGCTCAAAATACAAATCCCAGGATTTTCTGGGATGCAGCTATGTCACTTAAAGTGGTTTCAAGATGCTTTATCCGTATATTGTAGAAAAGACAATGGCAGACTTTTAGTGTCAACAGCACTCGTATTCAAAATATTTAATAAGCCCTGTATGGGAAACACACACACACATACACACAAACACACAGAGATAATATATTTTAAATTTTATTTATTATACAAACTATTTACACAATCAACTAGTGTAGGCTTACATAATTCTTGCTGAATCCTGTCTAGATCTGGCTAGCTTGAAATAGGCCCTGGCCAAGCTAAAATAATGAATCTTGGATTTAAAGCACGCAAGATAGTTCTCAGATGCAGGCCAAGTTCTGTGTATCCAGAGCAGCTCCAGAAGACAAGAGATTTATTTGAGACTGTACCATGGGCTTAACCTCTGTCTTGGAAGTTGATGCATTTAAATATTAGATGGAACAAATATGAATCAATGAATAGGAGAAAACCTCTTCATAATATACACACACACTATAGATGGCTAGAGCATAGCCTGTACCATGGTCCACATTTGGGAATCAGGGCAACATACAAGGTTAGGAATGAACAATAAGTGAGAGTTAGGAAAATAAATGAGATTATAAAGCACTGAGAAGAATGGACCCAGCTAATGATGGAGGTGAGAAGGAGCAAACACACAACTGTATGAACAGCTAAGAACTAGCAGCACCCACCACTGCTCTGACTGTGCTTGTGTAAAAAGAAAATCCTTGGCATCTGCAAAGAGGCAAGAAGTGCCAAATACATATTATCAGGAGAGTGGTTTCAAGCAGAGGATGTCTGCTGAATATCCAGCCACTCAGTTCTCAATATAAAAACAGCTGAGCTTTAGAGAAGAAAGGAGAGGATTCCTGAGGAAGATGTAGCAAAACCAACCTCGAGCCACAGCTCGAAAAAGCCTTCAGTAGGCCAGGGAACAAGACAAGGACTGGATCAGCACCAAGCAGCAACCCCCAACCATTCACTGGCTGAGCAGCGCAGCATAATCTCCTTTTGGTCCCTGCAGAGAGCAGTGGGTAGTGACAAAGGGCGTTCAAGAGCCTGAACTGCACTGCTTATAAAAGCCACCCTTAGTGCAGTAAGATGGCACATACAAGCTTCCAGAGAGCAACTGCTTGAAGAGAAACAAAATGCCTGCTCATGAAGGTAAATACAGTGGTGGTCTCTAAAAATGCCCCAAATGGAAGGGATCCCTGAGTTCTTCCAATACTCAGAGTTTTTAACAATTTTTTGGCAAAATAATGGCTTTAAGTTCTGTACAAATGTGATATGCATTCAGGTAAAAGAAATTTTAAGATAAAGTGTTCTATTCATGCAGCTTTGTAAACTGTCTTGTCTTTTCTAATTGCAAGTGATTCAGCTTAGATTGGAAAAGCACAGAACTATCTTTAAAAAGCAGAAGTACGACATACCCAGTTGTCTTCTCAAGAAAGCTGTAACCCCAATCCATGGCAGAATGATTGGACTTGAGGAGTTTGCACAACCATGAATGGTAGTTTTTGAAGGTTTGCTTTTATAAGCTATCCAACTAAGATTTTCATTGAGGGTGGGAAACGGGGACAGTCATAATGTAGGCACTGCTCGCTCTATCAACAGCCACAAACAACTCCTTCTCAATCAGGAGAAACACATTTTAGGTGCTGACAAAATATTCGGTTCACCACCCAATCAGATTTTGGCTTTGCTGATGAAAACTGGCCAGATTACCAGCTGGAATCCCTGAATTCCTATTCCTTTATTGCGAAGGAAACAGGAGCGGTGAAGGGGGTGGAATCAGAACCAAGATATGTTCATTTATTATATACTGACACCTCACAATGTTGCTTTCTTAGTCCAGGAAATGAACAGGACACAATACACTCCGGGGGCCCACTTCTTCAGTGCATGTATAAGCAGCTCTAATTTAATCCCTTCATGTCATGGAACGCTCAGGGCACAGAATGCAAGGTAACTGGAAATAAGGAGGGCACAAGTATCAAAGCCTTATTTAAAAATCCTCTGCCTAATGCAAACTACAGGAATAATACTGTTGCTGCCATGTAATAGAGGTAGACACCAGACCCTGTGGAATAGGAGAGACCGAGGTACTGGACTCTATTCAATACTCATTACCCCATGTTTGATGCACACAATAATAGCTGCCTCTTGGCCTACCACCTCTGCTTTCAAGTACTCAAAAGGTCAGTACTAGGATATTCATGAGACCTCTGGTGTACATATCCATCCTCTCTGAGGATGATCACTGTCAGAAACAGCCACTTGGGGAAGAACCTCCTTCCGATTCAGTGGCAAAGGCCAGTGGAAGCCACTGCCACTACAGAAAATATATCTTGTTGCCAGCTGCTAGTGGAGGTAGAATGACGCCACTGTTGGGGCCAGCATTTGTGCTCCAGAAATGAAATGCTTTCTTTTTTCCCCAGCAAGAACAACTAGTGGGCAGCACCCAGTGCAAGGTGGCTAGCAGAAGTAAAAAGCCCTGAAGGAGAATGAACCAAAAGGGGGTGGGGTAGGGATGGAGAGAATGATACACTCCTGGAAAATCCAAGAGGATGTGAAAACTTGGGCCAAGGCATGGAAAGGTATTAAGGCTTCCCAAAATCTGGGGATTTAGAACTCTATACTGGTCTACTCATCCCCAATATAACCAGATTATTAAAATTACAGATCTTTTCCTGTACCAAAATACCAACATTTGCTTATGAGCTCCCTTCATTCAGAAAACTAGGCATATCATGCCCTATGAAATGCAAGTACCGTGTCACCCCCAAAGATGAACTGCACTTCATGTACCATACTGGGAAGGGAAAGGGGCAAGATGTGCTCCTAATAATAGACTTCAAATGCAGGGAGGCATCCGTATGATATCACAGATTGACATTTCTGTTTGTGTGGTGTCTCTGCTCCATCCTCTTTTACTCTGAGAGTGGCATGAGATTGGAGGAGGGAAGTCAGGCTGGACCTTACCCTGAAGAGTTCAAAAAGCTAAATGGACCTCCTGGGGGAGTCAGAGCATACCAAATCCCTCACAGCCTTCACTAATAGCCAACTGCAGCATCTTGTGCACCTCTTCATAGGAATCGTACGTTGGGAGGCACAGCTGGTTAAAACTGAAAGAAAGAACAAAACTAATACATAATATGAAATATCAACACATAATGCTTTCAGTATTCTCTAGACAAGAGGACGACTATCTGTGTCAGCTGTGACATCTGGATCAAGATTCTGCATGGTCCTCTGTAGCATAACAGTTCCACATGCAGAACTCAATAATGTGTCACCTTCACCAGCCCCAAAACCCAGCAGGTCATTGCAATACCTCTCCTCTCCCATTGCTGGTAGAGAGCTAGGGGACAGAAGAAGCATGTTCCCATAGCCAGATGCAAACTAATGAAATCTCCCACCAAGATCTACTGGGGTCCTCCAGAGGTTTCAGCAGATGACGCCATTGATCTGTGTCTGGCTATGAGAACAAAGCCAGACAGTTCGCCAATCCCATCAATCCTCAACCAGCAACAGAATGGCCACTGGTTGTGGCTATTACAGAGACTCAGGGGGTGGAGGGTAGGCTGAGGTTGTTGCAGAAGAAGGAATACCAACCTCCACAAAATCCAAAAATAATACATATGCAAGTATAACATGGATTTATGTTTGTGCCAGCCCTGAGGCTTGATCACCACATGTCTACTTTGAGGAGCTAAGCAGCCTTTAAAAGCACCTTCAAAAACAGACTGACAATTCAATTTCACTAAAACAGAAGAAATTGTGCAGTCCTCCAGATGTTGTTGAACTGCAACTTTAAGCAGCCTTAGGTAGTGTAGCTCTATTATGAGAAATACAGGCAAATTCAGACCAACCTCATCTGAATGCCACCATAATTCCACTCCCCCACTACAAGGTAAGTGAAAAACGAACTGCCTGCTATCAGTACAAGCTGGTGCCAGGTGACCAAGACCCCTGTAAGAGCACCCAACAGGTACTTACCAAGTATGGGCTGTTGGCAGTGTACTGTGCGTTGGAGCTGCAATTATCTGGAAAGATGGACAGAGTGCAGCAAATCCTCCAGGAGGCAGCTGAGAAGAGCCAGTCGTGAACTGCAAAAGCCTTGCCAGCTCCTCCTGTGTGAAACTGGAGACAACTGTCCAAAACCACCGCATTACCTGGACAATAGAGTAAGAGGTCAGGGAACTAAGGACAATGGGAGATTAAAGAGAGAAAACGCAGCTAAAAGTTCTTGCAAAACAACCTGCACATAGATGTAAATTATGACAACATGCCACAGAATGGATTAAATGTGTCATATTCACATCTCCTGAAATGAACCGCTACCTCACTCCAAGCCCCATTTCTCAAAACCTTGTCTAATCCTAAAGATCTCATAGGATTTCTTCGCTTTCTATGTTTTTAGTAACAGCAGCAATGATATGTTAAGTAATAAGACTACAGATTTGGTTTGTTATTAAAGTAACATACATCTGGCATAAACAATAGTTTTTAAGAAAGGACAAGTGCACATGTGCAAGCAATATTCCTGGAATGGTAAGGATGAAACCACAAAAATAAAAAAAGATCATGAGATTTACAGAATGTTCATTTGTAATGGATTTGGTTTGAAAGTCTACTGTCCAATCTTCGCATTTTCCTTATACCACTCCTTCCCAACACCCACTGTTTAAAAAGACAGCCAATCTACTACTGAAGAGCAAGCAAGTGATTCTATGTACCTTTTCTCTGAAGTGCCAAGAACCACCCACTACTACAGCGTGTGCTTTGAAATCACAGACACTGATGTCTCCAGTACCACACATCAACAACTGAAAGAAAAGAAGCAATTTCAATAAGAAGAGTTAGGCTGTTTCCCCCATTTAGTTAACAGTCAGCTCTAGAACTTTAAATGCTCAGAATTTAACACTAAGGGCATCACTCGTACCAACCAACTCAGGTCCTGAATTGCAAAAAGATTCCACCAAAACGGAACAAAATAAAAAAATAAATGGGAAGTATCAGTGTGCTCAGGAAAACACCAAGATTTGCAGACAATCTTTCTAAAAGAAAATCAAAGACAGGCAAAGGCAATCAGTAGTCCTAGGTCTGCAGGCAGCCCCCAACCTAATCTGAATTAGAGCAGATGTCTTTTAAGATCTCTAACAACTGTGATCTGTCCTGCCACTGGCCCTCAACAGGCAAGGAGGAAGAAGAGAATAAGGTCTGGCAGAGAAAGAATGTGGCGGTTCACCCACTTTTAGCTCTAGCCCTAACTACATGTGCTTCCCAATATACTATCTGTGAGGAGATGCAGCCACCTCCCCACCTTCGCCAAAAAAAAAATTGCCTATTTTAGAGGACTTAGCATGCTCAGTAATAAAGGAATGCACAGACAAGGGAGAAAATGGAACTGAGGTTGTAGTGAGAAGAATGGAATGATCTGCTGAAAAGGAATGGCGCAATGGAATACTGAACAGGAGACACCTTCTTAGGAGTGAAAGCCACACTGCAATATTTAATCGCAGGTCTCATCTAAAGCTAAATGTATATACCCTGACAAGAAGTGTACATTCAAGGTGCAAAGCAAGATAAGCATCTCATATTGTACCAATAATGCTAAGGGAAGGGAGAAGCATTATTTATTTCAGATCAAATTGACTTACAAAAATTCAGAAGGCAGAATTAAATCCTAAAGTACATCACTGTCATATCAAAATGAGTGGCATTTCTACATATCATCCCATATGCTGAATTTGGCGCAGAAGTCCCAATACACCTACCAGAGTCCCAACTGTACATACAGAATATAAAGTATCTAACTATCATTTTTGAATAAACCACTATAGAACTATTTGCTTTTTCAGCTAAGAAATCCTAACGTAGAAGGCACATATGTGCCTATGTATCTTCTGCCCAGCTACTTCCCAAATGAATAGTCTGTTCTAAACTGGCTTTGAAAATCCTCTTTAGAATTTTTTTTTAAAAAGCAATAAATTTATATGCACTAAAGATCACTGGCTAGAACAGGTAGTAACCTAAGATGTTATATCTCTAAGGTGGGATGTTTGTCGGGGCTTCTCCCTGTAGCTTCTCCCTGGCTACCTCATATTGAGCATCATAAGCATGATGCATTATAGGCTCAAGTGCCTCCAACAGGGCTCCCTGCAGATGACAAAAGGACAGTTGGTGCTACACTGTGCCAGCATCTATATAGCACAGAAAGGAAACAGGGGCAGTAGACAAGGAATCTGGTTCAGCAATGCTGCTTAATCTTTGGTTTCACAGATAATGGGGGTTAGGAAAGAGTCTATGGGTCCACAGGTCCAGAACTGCTACAGTTGCTTCTTGTATTAAGAAGAAGGAAGTGAGAAGAAAAGATTCTGCACTGTGAAGGCAATCTAAATTGTAGCCTGTCTTATGAACCCTGATGAGTTAACATTACTTTTTGTTGTGAGTGAAACAGTTTTACCCGGTTTAATTGGGCAGCCTCACAAATCCTGGTATGGCTAAGTCACTGAGTCATATAGTACGAGAAACAGCACTCATGAATGGGGACTCTTAACATTTCCCACTCCACTATTTCATATCTAACTGAGAAGATACAGCAGTCTAAAGCAGTGCATCTCAAGCTATCTGAGATGTGATGTGATGGACCAGCATTATTTTTTTTAAATCAATGTGCCAGCATTTTTTTTTTTTTAACCAATATGCCAGGAACTGCCATCAAATTTGTGCCCACTGGCCACACTGCTTCCTTCTTTCCTGGAAACTTGCCAGGGACTGACAGCTCCCGGCTCAGGGACCAGCACCGGTCCAAGGGTCACCACTTTCAGCAGCATTGGTCTAAAGGATGACAGTATGCAATCTTACCTCAAGTTCATTTTCATCAAAAATAGCTAGGAGATTTTCAGGAACAAGTTCATTGAGACCTGGAAGAACAGAAGAATAACAAATTACATGAACCAAGGAAGGACGCTGGCAAAACAGAGCTCAATTATTCTGGTTTCTTTTTTGGGGGGGCGGGGGTTCAACTTTGTTTAGTCATTTTAAAAACCTTTAGTTAAACAAAAGCACAGAGCACCAACTGCAGTCATCCCATTACCTTTTAAGAAGTGATCCACTTCTTCTCTAACCTGATTGGCTAGCCTGTACTGTGCAAGCAGATTCAGGTAGAAAATTTTATTCTCGTTTGTTACTGGCACTTGAGCACCACCAGTTACCAGTTCAACCACCTGAAAACAAAACATGGCAAAATTTTCATGTGCAGGAGAAAAGTTGTATCTGTTTCATCAATCTACACAAGAAGAAATCCTTTATATCAGGGATTGGCAATGTGTGGCTTTCCAGATGTTGCTGGGCTCTAACTTCCATGATTCTGCACCTTTGACTAGAACTGACAGGAGCTGCAGCCACCTTGAGGCCCATGTTGGAGAAACACGGGATATAAATATAAATAAGTAAATACTGGGAAGACCACAAGCTACCCAAAGTCATTTAATATCTTTTCCTTTCTGGTGACAAACTGCTCTTTTCCCCGTTGGGGACAAAAGGAAACCAAGTTGTAACATCTCAACTAACGCCTCACCTTCTCAAGCTGTCCAGATTTGCTGTATTTTTCTTCAGCAAAAACCAACTCCATCTCACTCACATCATTATTTAAGATGAAGCAGACTTTAGATTTATAGAACTCTGGGTCGTCTGTCTCAAAATACTGTGAGAAAAAAAACATGGAAGTTTAGAAGGAAAGAAAATAAATTTAGCATGCACTGTGAAACCAGGTTTGATCTCTACTGCATATTCTAAAGCATAACAGACTACTAAACGAAAAATTACCTTGTAATGCATCCTCAATCCTATGATCTGAGCCAGGAAAGATCTGGTGAAACGAGCTCTCACCAGCTGCTTGTAAGCTCCGCCCAAAGAGGACTCATAGAGACACTTTCCAACCAAGCGCCCTGCAAATTCATACACTTTCAGTCGCAGATAAGAAGGCCGGTTGGGGTTGGGGTGCACCTACAAAGAAGGAAGACCACAATTACTACAGCAGCGCATACAGTAATCAGAGCAAATATAACCTGGAGAGATTCTATACATTTTTCTTGTATCTTGTGGTCAAAGATTTTTACCTTTCATCCCTGATCTGATTTTAAGTACAGAAGTCTTTATGACTGAAAGAATCACCTTCTGTCCTCAACCCCTTAGTAACATCATAGAATGTAATGGTCACAGAGATATGATACATCATATACAATTTGGCATGAAATGAAACGACAAACCCACAGCCAATATGTGATTGGAATCAGTCACATTTATATGTGTGAAGGCGGGGGGGGGGAATAATCCCTCAATATTTTTATTGCCTCAGTCCCTCCAAACTATGCTATTCCAGTCCACAAAAAGGGTGATAGTCTAGCCTGGAGACCACTGGAAGCTGCAAGTCGTTTTTTAATTAGGTTGCAAGCCCTCCCTGCACTGTTTCCCTTCAAAAATACTTTGTTTCAGATTAGAAGTGGACTTCTAGCCACCTTGTTGGCTCCTAGACCTACTGTAGTTGCCCACCTTGGTTTGCTCCATAAAGACAGGGATCTGCCCCCCTAAGAAAATTTACACGCACAATATTTCCCTTCCACTTAACAATGATTTCCATCTCCACCAGCCAGAAGGGCATGAAGCTCCTTTGCTGCCTTCTCTACACATTTGGTAGCCATGAATGCCTGAATAGAATTTATCTAAGGCAATCAGCAAACAAATTATATTCCCTTCCCTCAGCACCAGCATTTCTTTGTATTTTCACTATTATTTCTCAAGATAAGTTCACCCAAGCCTCTTTCTTCATACATTGGCCTACTCATAACCCTGCCGAACAGGACAAACTAGAAAAAACTATGAGAGGAACATGAGTGTTTACTCACAAGCCTCTACACCTAAGACATGAACAGATACTGTCTCTCATTTCCACCAACTACTGGAGAAAGATACCCACCAATGCTTGGTTATTGTCACTGAAGCGGGTAAAAAGTTGATTGGTAGTATCAAACAGAACTTTACAGATCAATTCAAACCATTCTCTGCGAGGACCTCCCCAGTCCAAGGCTACAAGAAAGAACAAATCCAAGGCCAATCAGATTTTGCAATAGGCCTGTACCCTCTAAAGCAAACCTGTAAGAAAGTATGGAATCTACTGTGCACTATAGACATGCAATCTGATCTCTACACTTAAAACAGAAGAAAAGCAACATCTGTATTTTCTATACTCAGACAATAGAACAAAAGAATGTCATGCAATTTAAGTATATTCAAGAGACCTGAATGAGTGCTTTAGCTTTGCTACATACTCACTATTGATTACTTTAGCTTGTGTTGAAATACTTGCATAAACAAGAGGAGTTTTCTTTAATACTGGGGAATAAATTTGCAGTTGCTTGCAAAATATTATGTAAGCCCTATGAAGATTTGCCTTTATTTTGTGCTATTAATAACCAAACAGACCTCTTAGTCCTTTCTTTCCGTGAGATGTGCAAACATAGCAAGAAGTTAACTCACCTTCTTCATCTTGGAAAATCACTTCAAAGTTTTTGCTCCAGTCAGAAACAGAAAAGTTCCGTGTTGCTTTCAGAGACTAGGTATATAGGGAAAATCCAGGGTAAACAGATGTTTGCAGCCAGGAGACTAATATGAGAACTTCTTTTGCATGAACAGGTAGCAATTCTCCTACCAATCTCTTTGGCTTTCCCCACGTAAGCCAAATGGGGGAACCAGACAGTGATACTTTCTTGCTGACTTCTGTGAGCAACCAAGAGAATTCCTATAACACAGATCAACCTTCCTGGGTTGGACTCAAAGCTGTTCTGGTCTCTTCCAAGTCTATGATTCCCCTTTATCCTTTGACATGTCAGAAAGGACTACTTAACATAGTCTACTTGGTCTATAATTACATGACTCTACATGATTCTAGTACATGTAAATAGAAAGCACCATTCCGACTCTCCCTCTCCTTTGCCCAGGTGTAAGTCCTTTGTCCAGTTTTACAGCCATTCCAAGTTTTCCCACCTTCTGAAAAACAAGCAGCAAAAATATGGCATTTCATCTTAAGGAGAGCCATTTTAAATATTAATCTGCTTTTAAATAAGGTGCACTGGAAGTGCAATCTTTCTTGTGAAGAAAACAAAATGTCCTTAAAGGAAAATCTTCTGCATGACAGCAGGATGTGTATTTGGTGAATTTGGGACGGGAAGGGCAGTGTGATCTCCTGAAATTGCTCATCCTTGATCTGCATAATCCTCTAAAATAGTGCACCCCAAGTCACCTGATATGGATGATTCCCTCCCCCCATGTGCCAGGGACTGGTACCATATCTGTGCCCACACGTTACAATTAATTGCTTTCTTTCCTGGAAATTCATCAGGGTCTAGCAGCTGACGCCTGGTAAATAACCACCCGTCCAGAGTCCACCACTTTGAGTAGCACTATTCTATAAAAGGAATACATTATCCAGCCAATAGTTCTGTAAAAGAAGTACTCACTGATTCCAGAAGGTTGTGACGGCTGACTTTCAAAGTAACTTTGGAGTGGGGTCTCTTCATGTGCACCTGACGCAACTCCCTATGGAAGAAGTTGACTTTGTCTTGAAAAGTCTCTGAGCCTCCTAAAAACCAACAAGCCCATGGTCATCTCTGATTTCCGAAACAACTCAAGCATCAATGGTATCTTCAACTTGTTTTTGTAGTAATAACTAAAAATGCCAGATATCAAGATACCAGAGTCAATCTCTCACGCGGCCTCAAGAATAGCATCTGTGCATTGTCTGACAGACAGGTCTAACCAGGATGAATTACAGTAATTCAACCAAAGAAAATATTACAGATTTATGACAATCTCAAAAGTATTAATAATCTCAGTATAAAAAAACATAAGGAACCAATGGAGGATAAACCATAATTTAAAAAACCTGAAAGCATTATGTCTGAGAACACGAATGTACAAATAAAAATTACACCAACTAGGATTTCCTTATAGTTGTTATTGTTGTTGTTTTGTATCTTCAAGCTGACTCCAACTTATTACAGCTCTGTTATAAGATTTTCTTGGCAAGATTTATTCAGAGGAGGTTTGTCTTCCTCTGACAGAATGTGACTTGCCCAAAGTCACCCAGTGGGTTTTAGGCTGTGGCGTCCTAGAGTTCTAGTCCAACACTCGGACCACCACACCACACTGATTTCCTTGTGCCTTGTTTCCTTGAGCTTACTAGTTCCCTCCTTTTTCCACATTTGTGCTCTTCCATCTACTCTGACCCACTCACTTTCCATCACACACTCATGTTTAAAACCATTATTTACCTCTTCCATGGTGGCAGCATAAAACAGGACAGATTTTTAAAAACAGAGTGGAGATGAATAAATTCCCCCCTTCCCACACTAACCTACCCTTCCAGTCTCATGGTGTAAATTTCTCCAAAGGAATATCAGAAAGAGACCACTAAAATAAAACTTATCAAAATCTGGGGAAAGGGGTGTAGTTGTTCTATAATTTAAACTAGGTTTCTCTTATTCTACATTTATGGGCCAAAATTGAGGTACACAGCACAGAGAACTCAGAAATCATACGATCTCTGCTAAAAATGCTTGCATACCATACCACAGAAGAATGATCAGCAGCCCTATGTATTATTTTATGCCTCTGGGGGTTCACAGAGATTGTCAAAAAATAAAACAAAAAAAAAACCCCAGAAGGGGTCAGAAATCTACTTCTAGGTCTCAACAGTAGGCATTTTTAATGTCAAACCAATGCAGGGAGGCCTTGCAACCAATTTAAAAGGTGAACTACTTCGGAACGTTTCTAGGGAAAGCACATCACCCTCTGTTTTGGCCAAAAAAAGAAGGGTTCAGGCAGCATGGAGGCATTGAGGTAAACCAAAACAGTCGCACTTTACCCAACCCTGCTTTATACAGTGAGCAACAGAATCTTATACTCCTGACTCCTTTTTACCTATATTTTTATGCAGAGACCGAATGAAAGTGGCCGCCAAAATGTTCCTCTCCTTGCAGCTGAGCTCCACAGGAGGCTGGATCCCATCATCCACCACCAGTGTCAGCAGCTTGTGCACAGGGTCAGGCCCAAGGTAAGAAAACTAGCAGCAAAGATATGAAGGAAAGAGTTGAAGGGAAACTATCATTCACCAGAAAGCTCAGCAGATGCAGCAAGATCATCCTCTGAGAACGTTCTCTTGCCCCTTCCACCTGCTCAGAGTCAGTTTACAGGAAAGGTACTGTCAAACATTCAGCCGAGGTAATGCTTTCATAAAATTCCACTTCCCACAGAATACACCTCAGTACCTCTCTTGTTAGGGGAATGACAGGAAGTTTATAAGAGGAAAGAAGCTGAGTGATCAGGAACAGAGAGCAACATAAGAGAAGTTGACAACAGGCTCCCAAGCAAAATCTAGATTCTAAAATGGTGACAAGGAAATAGTATTTCAAGTATCTATGATTTAGGCTGACAAATGGAATAAACCTCTTACGCTAGCTTCTTCAAAACAACCAACACAAAAACAGATCATTCTCCCCACCACTCAGTTTTCCCAACTCACCTTAGTGCCAGGGCATACTCTGAAAGTAAAGAGGCGCCAAGGAATGATCTTCAAGTAGAACTCCTTTACTGAGAATTGCTTTAAAGCCAAAGAAAACAGAATCCATGAATAACCATGTCTTCACGAATACACAACTCTCTATCTGAACAATGGATGAGTCCACTCTTTTGAATCAACATAGCAAAAGTAATATAAATTATACAATTTAACCACAGTTTCATTTTCTAGCTAATACAGAAGTGAGCCAAGGAAGGACAATATCTTCTTGCAGAAGTATTTCAAGCTGTTTCATAGCACAATACACATCCCCATACAACAGTGACAATGGTCAGACTGAAATAATTCTTGAAAATTATTGATAACTACCGTATATACCCGGCGTTGCCCAGGATTTTATTTTCTCATAGGTAATACTTGTTAGAAAGATTTGAGATCCTGTGCCTCTAATTCGCCAAACTATCTTGTCTAGTACTTATAACTTTTCCTCATATTCCCCAAATCCAATCTGTATTCAGAGTTATTAACATACAGAGGTTAGGTTCCTGAGGGAATACACTGTCCTCCTCCTTGCTGCTAGGCCTCGTCTCCATAGCAACTGGCCTATTCAAGTCAGGCACAGTTGACTGAGGCCCAAGAGCTCTCTGGATGAGAATTCTAAAGGCCTCTCCCTAAACAGCAAACCCCAGGATTCCACAGAATCTTCTCAGGCAGCCAATCAAATGAGGTCTTCACCTGACACAGACAAACAAACCTTGACTTTCATATATTAGATATCAGCCATACACAACAGCAATGGGAGTCCTGTGAAAATGGTTCTAATGATGTTTGGAGAACAAAATTAGAAGCTGTTGTTACCTTGGGTGAAACATAACAATACACTTTTTTTGGTTTCTTCACTTTCTCAGGGGTCTGGCTATCAGAAGGAGAGTCTTCATCCTCATCTTCAGTAGCAGTGGAAGGTCGGCGTTGTGAGGAACCCAAATGCAAGGGTGGAAGATGCCACTGGGTGTTGGCATAGCTACTAGCATTGTAAAGGTAGGCTTCAAAGTAGATACTGACCCCTGAGGTAGAAACATTTCGCTCTACAATATTCTTCTCATTCTCTGCAAGATACAAGACAGACAGAAATAAAACCTGACAAGGTCCAAACTCAAAAGGTTCCAAGTAGTACATTCTAAAAGGTTATGGTAACAATTTTTTAAAAGAATTGTTGACAAAAAGGCTGTCTGATAGGATATATTTAATAAAGAGATGTCTTGTGTGATTTTTGTATAGACTAAAGCTAAGTGAAAGACTAAGAGAAATAATATTTAATTTGTGTACAGGACAAGAGCACTCCCCATTTCTATGGATTGTTTCTCCATGATTCATTACTGTTTCCTCAATAAAAACTTACAAGGTGTCAGAAGCAATAGTTCTCATCACTCTTCTCTCCATGCGCACAAACTTTTAATTCTTTACGTGTTTTCTAAAATAATTGGGTAACAGTATTAGAAACGGCATCTTTTTTGCAATGGATTTTGCAGGAATAAATTTGGAGCACAGAAATAGAAAAAAGAACAGGGTTTATACTTTTCCCCCATCTATCGCTTCCCCACTCCAAATTTCCAGACTCTAAAACTGCTTTTTGTAAACAAGAGTTGAAGCTTTGTACATGTTATGTGTAATTAGTGAAAGTTTCTCAGGATTGTGATGGCCAACACATGGCCTGTAGATTGTATACAATTTCCCCAGGCCATTTTTGCATCTTCCATGAACCCCTGAATATGCTTGTTTCAAGAGTTTATGTGGTTTGCCACTGAATATTGCCAGAAAAATCCTTAAAAGCCTTTTAAGTAAGCATGTTCTGCTTGTACTAACAGGCCTTTTAAGGGTTAACAACCAACATTTGGTGGCACAGTAGCAGAGGCAATGTGTGACCCATGGTGGGTTGAGGAGGGGCAAATTAACTTGTAGATTTAAGGGCTGCCTGCTGTAGATTATCAGTGTCAATGATGACTTTCACATTATTTTCGCTAAAAATAATGTTATAGTAGTGATCCTCTATTTAACAACAGTGTTGAAAGAAATGTAACCAGTATCATAAAGCAATTTTAAATGTCTCCAGCTAGCAACAGAATTGTATGGAGAAACTGAAATGAAGGTAAAGATACTGTATTTCAAACTCACCACTCAGAACAATTATATCAAACTCTCCATTGCTAATAGGCTGGTTTTGGTAGGAGATGCAGGCACGGAAACACCCCCTACGGAGTAGGGTGAGTCTCAGGAAAACTTGACAAGTTTGTTGATTGGACAACACAGACTTTTCAAACAAAACATCAGAAGGCTCTTCTTCTTGGGGACCAAGCTGGACAAAAAGAATCTATGTTAGGATATATTTATGTCCTCTAGTCACACAAGAGAGGAGGTACAGAAAAAAATATCACTTACCTCATGGATTGAGAGGCTGTAATTGTGCTCATCTACCAGTGATACTGAGTTACTGGTAGGATTATCATATTCATCTCTGGGAACTATCTGCAGAGTGTGTGGCTGCCCACATGTCAGCACCAGAGTGGAGAAATGGCAAACAATTTTGGTTTTAGAGGGAACTACCATACCTAATGGAAGGAGGAAAATAATTTTGGAACTTCATGCAATCTTACAAGGCAACATATGTAATTAGCAATATGAGATATCATGGACATGAGATGGATTCTGAACTACCTAATAATGGGGGGTGGGAGAAATCAACACTACTGGACAATGAAATGTGTGCAACAGAACAGCTCAGAACTGCAAAACTGTGCCAACAACCATAGAGCTAGTCAAACGTATATGTCGGATCACTCAACAGGGGTGGGTAAGAGCTGATGGACCTTATACAGATACCAAAAGATGTTGCAATTTAAGTACTGCCATAGCATAACCAACAGTAACTAATAAGCAGACTGCTTTATTAAATACGTCAAGAATTCTTGGTCTGGATCTATCCACTGATCCAAAAAATAAGTCCGAGAACAGATTACTTTGATGGTAGATGATGCCCAAAAAACAGCCTCTCCCACTAGGTGAATTCCTCTCCTTGGTGTTCCCAGGAATTAAGAACAATGAAATAGATAGGTTGCCAGATGGAAAAAGATGATGAAAAATTAAAATGAATTCAGATGAAGAGACATAAATGTCCTTTTAGAGCTTGAACTACAATGGTACCTAAGGAAGGATTATTTCCCCATCACCATTATATCTCATTAGTACCTAATCTGTAGAAAAATCAATCCAGTCAACTTTTCTTGAATATCTTAGGACCTTTTCCAACTTGGTCAAGGAAGGAATATTAAGAATTTATAGGCACCCAATGTGACTTACTTGCTAAGCACTTTTGGCGTGTGACTGTTGAAATCTACAATCATTTGAAAGTCATTTTGCTTATAGCTCAGTTACAAAATATGCCCAGAGCACTGTCTGTTCAGATTTCACTGGACAAACCAGAGCTGTTGTAGCTCTAAGATATGGGGAAGGTGCTAGTAGAGTGTAGCTAACTATTTGTTTGCTCAGACCATGCTACTCTTTATTTTAAATCTTAGGAGAAGGCTAATGAATTGGGTCCAGAATGTAACTAAGGTTTCAATGTAGAATGATTCTAAACAATTAAAGGAAGTGATTATGAGGCCAGTCTTAAGCAGAATTTTGCATCCCAAAGACTGCACCAGCCAATGGCTGGTTGCAAATATGACTTTTAGGGTCATGGTACTTAAGCATGAAGTTTCTGCACAATTCTGGATCAGTTTCAATTAAGCTTCAGGTCAGGGTTTGACATTAAAAAAGCCACACTCACCCTAATGGGTGACCCATGCTGGTAGGATGGCAAGTACAAACCTGAAAGTTTTCTAGGATCTCTAGCACAATTTGACATCATTGGTCAAGGGGCTAAGGGAACCCTTTAATCTCCCTTTCTAAAACTGGAGGCAGTATGGTCCAGTAGCTTCATTTCTATTTCAACAGATGTTGCCAAGAAGTGGTGCCATGGACTAATGCTCTGTTGCACAGTAGCTATGCGACTGCGCACCACTGGACTCTGCACTGTCTCCGTGTTGTCTAACATCTGTGAGAAGATACTGAATTAGATAATTCAGAAGTGTGGAATGACGTGCCACCAATATGCCAATAATACCCCAGTCTGTTTTTCTTGTTTATCATATTCAGATGAGGATAGGAAACTGTTGAATAGTATATAGTAATGAACTAGATGAGACCTAATACACTGAAGCAAAGAATACCATGTCAATTAATCATAAAAATATATAAATAGAATTTGTCATTAGAACACTACCATCCTCAGAAGTACTAGTGATTTAATTCAAGGAACGTATTTTACTCTGGCTTGACTATCCATTTAATAGCAGTAATAAATGAAATAGTGCAAAATTTGGCACCTAGTTTGCTGATGGGAACAGATTAAAGAAAACATACAACATCAGTTTTAAACATATGGCACCAACTGCCAATACATTACCTGCACGAATTCAAGATGCTGGTAGTGACATTTAAAGCCTAAATGCTTGGGACTTCAGTACTTGAGGGACTCTCTCTCTCCCTATATATGTCTGCCTGAGACAGATCTGCTGGAGGGGCCCTCTTCT
This sequence comes from Cyclura pinguis, assembly GCA_030412105.1. Classification (NCBI taxonomy): domain Eukaryota; kingdom Metazoa; phylum Chordata; class Lepidosauria; order Squamata; family Iguanidae; genus Cyclura; species Cyclura pinguis. The sequence goes on from CM059599.1 coordinate 347,447,398, forward strand.
GTGCCCCAGCAGGGAACATATACTGTGTGATGACATGGGACAGAGCCAGTGGTGCAATATCCTCCCCTAGAGGCCTGAGTAGTGCCAACGCTGGTTTCATTTTGGTGCCAAATTAAAATCTGACTTTTTATTATAGCTTTTAGGGTAATGGTTCTTAACCTGTTCTTTATCAGGGACCCCCAAAACTTAACTCAAGATTTAAAGATTTAAATTTAGATTTAAATATTCAAATATTTATTTATTAAAGGTCTCTGGAGCCTAGGGTTTGAATTCCTACTCAGGTTCGGGGTGACCTTGGGCAAGTTACATTCTCTCAGCCTCAGAGGAAGGCAACAGCAAACCCCCTCTGAACAAATCTTGGCAAAAAACCCCTCTGGTAGGTTCACTTTAGGGTTGCCATAAGTCAGAAATGACTTGGAAGGTACTTGGCAACAAAGTGCTGCTGACAGGGGGAGGTTCTTTCTAGCCATTATGTCTCTCCCTTTGAAAACTGACTTATGGTGACCCTAAGGCAAACCTATCATGGGATTTTCCTAGCAAGGTTTTTTTCTGCCTTGCCTTTCTTTGATGCTGAGAGAATGTGACTTGTCTGAGGTCACCCAGTGGGTTTCCATGGCTGAATGGGGATTCCAACCCTGGTCTTCAGAGTCATAGTTTGGGTGCATGTGCATGCCTCTTCCATGTCACTTTACAAAGTAAGGATGCATGGGGGGAGGGCAGATTTGGGTGCTGAAACTGCTCCTTTGTTGAAACTGCTCCCTCAGCATCCATATATAACTTCCTCTATCATGTCCCTGTTGCTGCCACTGTTGTTGATGTCTAGCAGTAGGGCTCCGCAGATCCCTTGTGAGGGCTCCACGGACCTCAAGGGTCCCTGGACCACAAGTTAAGAACCACTGTTTTAGGACATGGTGTTTTCTCCAACTCTGTATGTTACGTGTGTGTGTGTGTGTGTGTGTGTGTGTGTGTGTGTGGATTTAGACATTAACATTTAAAGTTATTCAGCTTGCAAATTATCCAATTGTTTAATATATTTTCAGAAGGCTCATTTTTATTGTTTTAAATTAGTTAGCCACCCAGAGTGGAATCAAATTTTTAATATACTAAAACAAATACAAAAAAAGGAAGCTCTTTCTCAGCCCTTGGCACATAGAATATAATCCAGAATTCTCAAACTACTACCTAGAATGATCACAGTGATAAATAAATGTTAAGTGACAAAAGCAGTAGTAACACTCATGCACAATATTTGTTTTCCCCTCTGTGTCCTGCCTTGTTATAGCTTAAATTAGGCCTTACCTGGCTGAAAGACTTTATAGTAGGGACTGTATGCCACATTCAAGCCTCCAAGCTTTACACTGATCTCATAGCGTCCAGCCTTGCGTACAGTGAATGCCACCTTCACCACATTGGAACTGGGCTCCTGAAGTACTTCCTGGGTCACAGGAATATCCATTGCTAGCTCAACATGACAGATGTGAACTCGCAGTCCCACGGGACGATGAGCAGGGAAGGGCTGGCCATTCTTATAGAACAACTGTATAATCAAGAAGCTCAGGTGAGTAGTGAACTGCAGAGATGTTAGATAAGCTGAAGCATCCTTTCTATTACTAATGCAAGAAGTGCAACACAATAACTCAGCATTCTGTATCATGCTCAGCTATGTAGATATGGAATTGTCATTACCTTTGGGCTTAGACATACTTGGCAGAAGTGTTTACATCACACACAAAAAAAGTCACCTCTAAACATGCTTCAAGATAGGTAACCTCCTGATTTTACACAATGAAATAAATTGACTCAACAAACGAAGACATAACCGGAGCTGATAAGACCTGACCAAGTTTATAACAAGATCTTTTGGAGATCTCGTATTCATAGGATCACCGTAAGTCAAAACCAACTTCATGGCACATAACAAATAGGAAGTGACAGGACTAAGCTCAGAAAGAAAAAGGACAAAACCGCATCATTAGATCACTTAAATCTAATCATTTGCATTCAGAAGCCAGAACCCACATAAAACTTATTGTAGAAGAAAGTTAATAGCAGATATCCACTAATTATTGTCCAGGTCAGTGGCAAAGCTGCCTACCACAACAGAAAATGTTCAGCCCATGTAATAATTTGAAAGGAATAATCTCATACTTATTAAAATGGGAGTTGTGCCCTGCACTGCTCTCAGAATAAAACCTAGATCCAGAACTGTCATGGGAAAAGAAATACTGCCTTACATGCACTCGGAAGGCCATGCTGTGGCCCACCTCACAGGGGTCTTTCCAATCCCAGAACACTTTGCAAGAGCGGGGGTCCAAGTAGTTGCCTCGCACGTAGTCATAAATGGTCCGCTCTCCTCTGCGCTCCCGGTCCTCATGTTGGAGGAAGCTGACTACACGCGCGGCAAGCTCAAAGAGGAACTTAATGGTGAAAAAAAAGGCTACCACAGATACTGTGATTCCACCTGTAGCAAGGAGAAAATAGAGAGCACTTATTCACTCCAGGAAAATACCCACCATCTATCACCATGAAGGAGTTGGAACTTCAGGTAGCTCAGAATTACTTTGGATGAAAACTGAAGTGAAAAATCTCAGAAAAAAAAAAGTCACCACACAGGGCCATGGGACAGAACTATTTAGGGTAGAATAAAAAGGCAACAAATTATCTCTTACTTAGCTTTATTATATTTATCCCACATTACATTGAAGCACTATTTGGCTTCTAATATGCACTAAAATGTTTTCATCAGCTGCTGAACCCACAGCAAGAACTAAAAGATGGAAACTTTGGTAGGTTTGAGGATAAGGCTATGCCAAGAGAAAACAATATACAAATTAATACACTCAGTACTAGCACAACAGTCTCTGAGGTTCACACAACTGAGTTAGAAGTAGACACTGGAGGCTCTTTTAGGAGCTTCCTAGAATATTTTCTTTGCTTACCAATAACGTAAAACATCAGGTCCCTTCAACGAGACACACAGCCAGAGCTCACAGCTGCATCTGAAATGCAAAAAAACAGACCAAGTTCAATATCCTTGTCTGTGACAATCTCCTGACCAAATACCTGGTTTCTACAAAACACCACAGACATGCTCTAATTCTTCTTCCCCCCCTAACTCTACCCTGCACTTGAATAAAAGAACAAAATGAACACATGATAGTTCTACAGCATGGAATTGTAAAACTAAGTTTGGCTCTTAGTACCAAACTATACTATGTGTTGCTTTGAGCGTCAGAAAACTTAATATTACTAATATTCATCACAAATGTTGGCACTCAGTATGATTAACAACTGCAATCATAGAAAGTACCAAAATCAAACACAGGAATGTCACTTTGGCATTTAGTCACATTTATATAATTTATTTATATCCCACTTAAAGTTCTTGATCAAATTTCCACGACACCTATCAATAAATATTAACAGTATCATATTAAAACAGAACGGAAATCAAATCACGCTGAAGCAACACAGGAAAAAAACATACACTGGCAGCATCATGTCTAACATTAATAATATCCCAGAGGAAGCAGCAAATAAAACAATCAAAACATTGCTTCCTGTTATGCACATTTTTCAAGTGTCTGGTGTTTTGTGCATGCCACTGACTTGAGCATATTTGAGTTTTTTCTTGGAATAAATCATTGTTCAGATAGTTTTCAAATGGTATGTTGTCAAATGCATTATTTTCTTTCGCAGCTCTTGGAAAGCCTGTTTTAGTCCAGGATGTGCAAATTGGCTAAATCTGTTAAATCTATTAGCATAGCAAATTTCTCACCCATCCCTATAGGAAAGAGAAGGATCTATACTTGCATCTTCCTTCTCACTGCTAATCCAGGATCAGCATTGTGCGGGCTTGTTTACTTCAAAGAGCATACTAGCAGTCTAGAGACAGAACACCAATGTCTTATTACTTAGAAGAACAGCATTCAAGCAAGCCAATCAAGGGTCAACCAGATATGGCAATGTATTTCACACCACAGTAGAACATAATTATTAGTTGGGCATATATGCATTTCCAAGCTCTCCAAGTTCTGAAAAAGAGAAACAATTCATTTGTCATCTAGAAGGAGTAGCAAATTCCATTATGCATGAAATCTGGACTAGACCTTTCTCTTATTACTAGCAATATCCTAACAAGCTGCAATTTACAGTCAGCAGAAGGTGCGCTTCGTACCCCTCCAGCCAAGTGAAAAACATACCTTTATACAAGTTCCCATGCCACAAAAGACAATAAAGGAGTGCCCATTCCTCAGCAGTTTTGTTCACCATGTAGAAAACAGGAAAATGTCAGCAAGATAGGATGGCTGCCAGAACATCATTGAGAGAAAAAGTCCTGGACCTTACAATGCAGGGTGACGGATAGGGAATCATGTACAGCAACAAGTTGACCATCCCAAGAAGTGGCACTCTGCATTGTCACTTTCCACCATGTAATCTCTCACAATCTTGCTAGGAGATTTCCTGAAATGGAAGTTAGCAAGTCAGTATTATCAACATTATCGAATGCGTTAAAAACTGGACAAAGAAAGCAGAACAGCCTGGGCCCTGATATTTCAGGAGCTGCCTTTTCCCATATAAATATGTCTCTCCAGTGACAACAATATATTATGTAAAGACACAGGAGAGACCCTTCTCTGCAGCTGTGCCATCTCCTTGAAGGCCCGATGAGTCCAGTGTCAGCACTAAGGTAAACTTGGGATCTTCACCAAAGTTTTTGAGCCCAGTGACCACGGATTGGCTGTGATCAATTGAGTTGTGGATTTTTGTCCATAGTGTTACCCTTGTGAATTGTTTCATAATTATTTGAGCTATTTTACTGTTTGTATCCAACCCTTAGATCTTTACCATAAGATGAGTTATAACTATTTTAATAAATAAATAAAACAAATAGTTCTGTATCATTTGACTTTTAAATTGACTCAAGGTCAATTTAAGGTCTTACATCAGTGAACAGTTGAGGAACATCACAAAGCAACATCATAAGCCAAGTCTAGTATCATTTTACTGTTGTTTACCTCTGCTGGGCTTCTTTTTTGAAGTCAGGGGCCCTTTGCACATGAAGATTTACCTGTATAAATGAAAGGTTGGTATTCATGATGAATGACCATTCTTAGATGAGTACATGAGCAATCCACGCTCATGGGTTTTCCTCTCATGCCAGCTGATCAACTCAGGAGTCCAAAGTTCTTTTCTGTTGAAAACGTTAACTCCGCTCTCTCACAGATCAGTTTAGTTATAAAGCCTTGCCGTAGATGTTTTATTGGATATATTACTCAAAGAAGATTAGAATTGTAGGAAATTGTAGGAATTGTTTTGCCTTGTTTGCTATATCCCAAGTGGATTGCTCATGCAGGCATTCAAGAATGATCACTTATGATGAGTACCAACCTCTCATTTTCTGGATGACTGCCTGAAAATCCATACTCATGGGATACACCCAAGCACAATTCATAGGTGGGTGCACTTTTCACTGTGATTGATTACTGCTTGTAATACAGTCCTTCCAAATACTGCCTGAGCAGCTTTATATTTGTCTAACTTGTAACACTTATGAAAGTGGAAGGAACCTTCCAACACGCTGCCTTACAAACTTCTTTAAAAGAAGCAGTCACTTGAAAAGCTCTTGTTGGGGCCATGGATCTAGCTGAATGTGTGCACACATTCTTAAGCCTCAGCACCTTTGAATAGACATAACATTAGAAAATGCAAACTTTAATCTATCTTGGCAACGTAATTTTCAAAGCTTTGTTTCACAAGTCTTAGGATTAAAGCAAATAAATAGGGCTTCTGTGTATCATACTGGATTTGCTTTCTTTCTTTACATTCTTAGAGCTCTTCTAACATCTGGGGAGTGCCACTTCCTCTTCATCTGATGCGTTGGTTTCAGGCAAAAGGTTGGTAAGTGTATAGTTCTATCCAAACTTTTCATATTAAGAATTTCTGGAATGAATGTTAGATCTAAAGTCAGTGTCACTTTATCCTCCTCAAATCCACACAAGGTTGGATTAACAGAGACGCCATCTCAGTCACTCTTCTTACTGAAGTAATTGCTATCAAAAATGCTACCTTCAGTGACAAAATCCTCAGAGATGACTCATGCAGCAGCTCAAACAGAGGTTTTGTCAGTGCATTCAATGTTCAATTCAATTCAATTCCCATGATAGGAAACTATGAAGTTGAAAGGAGCTTTCAAAGTAGTCCCCTTCAGAAGGCTTTCTTACATGAGAATGATTGCAAAGACCTTGACCTCCAGGTACGAAATTGTCAACAATGCAGCCGCTTGCCCTTTTTAAAGTGTTTGGCCTGAGACCTTTTTCTATGCCATTCTGAAGATGGTCCAAATCTCTTTCTATCTGGTCTGATCAAAGAAAACCAACTTCTCTCTATAACATTTCTTGAAAGCTTTCCAGGTCATATATTTCTTTGAGTGAATTACCTTCTTGATGCTAGAATTGTGTTCTCTACCAAATCAGAATACCCACTGGAATAAAAATACACATATGCTTGCTCACTTCATATGGTGGCTCTGAGATCTCGTTCTCACTCACACACCAATGTTCCAAATGTTGCTGCTCAATATTTATGAGGTCAGCTTCAGCCATTTGGGGACTGAGTGTAGTACTGGTCTCTGTAAAACCAAATCCTCCCTCTATGGTAAATGAAGAGGTGGTTTGACTGACGTGTAATAGCAGTGGAAACTAGAGGCACTGTGGCCAATGAGGTGCAACTGACACTACCTACACTTGCTATAACTGTATCATTGTTGTTAGCCTCTGCAAAACTGGTAGAGAAGGAAATGTATATAGCATTTCTTTTGGCCATGATGCTATTAGAGTGTTTTTCTGCTCAGCATCTACAATGAACTGGAAAAAAAACCCTTTTTAAATTCTAGCCAGCAGCAAACAAGTCCACCCGGAACAATCCACAAATTGTTTAATGATTTGAATACCTTCTAGTTTAATGATTACTCCCCTTGGTTGATCCTGTGCCTGCTCAAGCACTGCCCCCTCTGCCCAGGCTAATATTCTGTTCATTTCTTTAATAAGCACTGGGGAACGTGAAACTCCATGTTTGCATAGATACGACTGTGATGTAGGGAGAATTTTGTCTCCCTCCTGTAGGAAACATGATGTAGAATGTTCAGTCATACATTCTGGCTGTTTATTAATTTTGAAAATCCTATCAATTCTAATCTTACCGCTTTCAATTCCAGTAGACATATTCCTTGTTTCTATTACTGACCATTCCCCCTGAAAGTTCTGTCCCTTGCAATGAGCTCCCCATCTGGATAGTCTTGCATCTTTTTATCTTTTTCTGAAGTAAAACTCCTCTAAGTTTCCCTTTTGGAACCACCAACACAGATTCTTCTTCACTGAAATTGACAGTGTTACATAAAAATGGCACTGTTTTATTATTGCTAACTGATGGTGCCTTATTAGCAATTGTAGCTTTCTTGTGTGAAACGTCACCCAGGGCACTGGTAGTATGCTTGATATTAGTAAGCCTTGGACTTTTGCTAAATGCATTAAGTCCACAGAGGTCAGTTGCAATAATATATTTGCTCTCTTATTTTATACTTCCTTTTGTGTGTGAGAGATAGACAGAGTCTATTTTGGAATCTATCCAAGCTCCCAAATGAGTTATGTTCTTGGTGGACTGCACGTAGCTTTTCTTCACGTTTATTAGAAATCCATGTTCCTGTAAACACTTCAATGTCTCCTCTACATCTTTTTTTGGCTTTGTCCCTGTACCTTTTCTTCAGTAAAATGGCATCCAGGTATGGGAATAACTAAATCCTCTACTGTAAGTTCGCAATCAACACCACTAGCACTTTTGTGAAGACTCTGGGTGCAGCAAACAGGCTGAAAGGAAGAGCTCTGAACTGATAATGCTGTTTGTGGTAGTGAAACTGTAGGCATTTCCTACAAAGCTTTTTCAGTTGAATGCACAAATAGGCTTCCAGAAGCTCACTCAAGGCCATGCGGTTGTTTACCTCTAAATTCTCCAAGATCGTTTGTAAAGTTTTCATCTTGAAATGTTTCTACTTCACAAATCCATCAAGGTACTTTAGATCTAGCAATGGCCTATAAGAGTCACTGTGCTTGGATAGCTAAAGAAAACTGAATATATTCCTTTGGATTTGGTTTACAGACATCCCTCGCTTATCAGATGGGTTAGGGACCAGAGCACTGTCAGAAAATCGTCAAAAAGCAGAATTTTGTCTCCCTCCTGTAGGAAACATGAAGGAATTACATACGCTCACTTGGGACTGACCATGTGCATGCTGCTTGCAAAATCTCTCAGTCAATCTGGTGTCTTTTTCCCCTCTCAGGTTGCTTTGGATGATGGGCATGCACTGCTTGCAAAGTCAGCTTGGCAACATTTTTTCTCTGAGATTGCTTTGCAAGCAGCACATACACACATGTGATCCAAAGCAAGCTAAGAGAGAAAAAAGGCAGCACGCCAACTAACAGACTTCACAACCAGTGCATACACATGGTCCAAAGCAAGCCCTCATAATTCACTCATCTTCTCTACAGGAAAAAGGCAGGAGGAAAAGAATAAAAGGATGGATCCGATATCAAAAGAAAAGTACATGTCTATAATTTTGCTGCTGCTGTTGTTTCGTGACTTCAAGTTGTTTCTGGATTATGGAGACTCTAAGGTAAACTTATCATGGGGTTTTCTGGGGGCTGAGAGTGTGTGAGGTGTCTATGGTCACCCAGTGGGTTTCCATAGCTGACCAGAAAGTCAAAGCCTGGTCTCTAGGGTTGTAGTCATAATATCATAGAATCATAGAAATGTAGAGTTGGAAGAGACCACACGGGCCATCCAGTCCAACCCCCTACCATGCAGGAATACTCTCAAAGCACTCCCGACAGATGGCCATCCAGCCTCTGCTTAAAAACCTCCAAGGAAGGAGACTCCACTACACTCCGAGGCAGCATATTCCACTGCCGGACAGCCCTGACTGTCAGGAAGTTCTTCCTGAGGTTCAGGTGGAATCTCCTTTCCTGCAGCTTGAATCCATTGCTCCTTGTCCTGGTCTCTGGAGCAGCAGAAAACAAGCCCTCTCCTTCCTCTACATGGCATCCCTTCAAACATTTAAACATGGCTATCATGTCCCCTCTTAACCTTCTCTTCTGCAGACTGAACATACCCAGCTCTCTAAGTCTATCCCCATAGGGCTTGGCTTCCAGGCCCTTCACCATTTTGGTCGCCCTCCTCTGGACCTGCTCCAGCTTGACCATGTCCTTCTTGAATTGGGGTGCCCAGAACTGGACACAGTATTCAAGATGAGGTCTAACCAAAGCAGAGTAGAGTGGTACCAGTACCTCCCTCGATCTAGACACCATACTCCTATTGATGCAGCCGAGAATTGCATTGGCTTTCTTGGCTGCCGCATCACACTGCTGACTCATGTTCAGCTTGTGGTCTATTAAGACTCCTAGATCCCTTTCACACGTACTGCCATCCAGCCACGTGTCCCCCATCCTATATTTCTGCATTCCATTTTTTCTACCTAAGTGTAGGACCTTACACTTCTCTCTGTTGAATTTCATTTTGTTAGCCTTGGCCCAGCTCTCCAATCTGTCCAGGTCATTTTGAATTTTGATCCTGTCCTCTGGCGTATTAGCAACCCCTCCCAATTTGGTGTCATCTGCAGATTTGATGAGCATGCCCTCTATTCCTTCATCCAAGTCATTGATGAAGATATTGAACAGCACTGGGCCCAGGACAGAACCCTGTGGCACCCCGCTAGTCACTTCTCTCCAGGATGAAAAGCAGCCATTCGTGAGCACCCTTTGGGAGCGGTCAGTCAACCAGTTACAGATCCACCTGACAGTAGCTCTGTCCAGCCCACATTTTACTAGCTTCTTTGCAAGAATGTCATGGGGAACTTTGTCAAAGGCCTTACTGAAATCGAGATATGCTACATCCACAGCATTCCCTTCATCTATCAAGCTAGTAACTCTATCATAAAAAGAGATAAGATTAGTCTGGCATGACTTCTTTTGAGAAATCCATGTTGACTTGTCGTGATTACCGCATTGCTTTCTAAGTGATTAGAAACTGACTGCTTAATGATCTGCTCCAGGATCTTTCCCGGTACTGACGTCAGGCTGACTGGGCGATAATTATTTGGGTCCTCTTTTTTTCCCTTCTTGAAGATGGGGACATTTGCCCTCTTCCAGTCTGCTGGAACTTCTCCTGTCCTCCAAGATTTCTCAAAGATTATAGCAAGCGGTTCCGAAATGACCTCTGCTAGTTCTTTTAATATCCTAGGATGCAGTTCATCTGGCCCTGGAGACTTGAATTCATCCAGTGTGGCCAGCTATTCTTGTACCACCTCTCTACCTATTATGTGCCTCATTTCCCCTGCTTCCTCCCCTGCTCCCCAACCGCCAGGTTGAGTGCTTGTATCCTTCTGGGAAAAAACTGAGGCAAAGAAGGTGTTAAGTAGTTCTGCCTTTTCTCTTCCCCCTGTTAGTAATTCGCCATCTTCTCTGCGCAGCGACCCTATCGCCTCTTTCTTTTTCCTTTTCCTGCAGACATATTTAAAAAAAGCCCTTTTTATTGTTTTTAATGTCTCTGGCCAGCCTAAGTTCGTTCTGTGCTTTAGCCTTTCTGACCTTCTCCCTACATCTCCTGGCTACTTGCTTAAATTCTTCTTTGGTGGTTTCCCCCCTCTTCCATTTCCTGTACATGTTTCTCTTAACGTTTAGCTCAGCTGAGCGTTCTTTAGTCAACCATTCTGGTTTCTTCAGATGCCTTCCATTTTTCCTCCTTATTGGCACAGTTTTAGACTGTGCCTTCAGTATGTCCCTTTTAAGGAACTCCCATGCCTCCTGAACTCCTTTCTCTTTCACTATTCTTGACCACGGAATTTCAGCCAGCGGCTCCTTAAGTTTACAGAAGTCTGCTTTTTTAAAATCTAAGATTTTTAAAATCTAAGATCTTTTTTAAAATCTAGTCCAAAGCTCAAACCACTACACCACACTGAGTAGAATGTCAAAAGAGTAGAATGTCAAAAACAAGTCTTCAAAAAGTGGGGGATGCCTATACTTGCACATTCTCTATGGCTAAGATCTGCAGCAGATTTTGAATTTCCTTGCCAACTATTTCCCTCTTGTCTTTGTTTTTTGACACTGGTGAGGGAACATATCTGTCCTTTGCCCTCTTGAAAAATATGATTTGATATTCCATCATAACTACAAGACTTACTGATCCACTGTTATTAAATTCCACCAGAGATCAAATGCATCAAGCCTCCTCCGAAAAGGATTTTGTTGAAGTCAGAATTATTGATAGCCACCCCTCGTGGCGTAACCTGCACTTCTTCTGACTTGCTGCGGTCCCTGCTGTCTGAACTGGAACTGAGACCTGTTCCACTGTGGCCTGAATGTTCTAAATTCTCTTCCTCTACAAAAGGAGGGAAAAGTATGGCAAAATATTCATTTGTCTAATTTCTTTTTCTGCATGGACAGCATTACCTGTTTTTTTATTCTTATTTTCAACTAATACCTTTTCCAAGGCCTTTTTACCAAATAAGGCCTCTTCTAAATGGACTAAAGTGCTAAATTGGCTTTAGATTTCTGGTCCACTTTCCACTGTTTTATTCATAATTATCTTCTCTTTTTTTTAATCATTTTATTCAAATTCAGATATAAAACAAACAATTATAACTGTCAACTTATTTGAAATATTTCTGATCTTCCACACTGATCTAGATTTCATTATCAATATTTCTTAACATGCTTAAAATATTGTACTACATTTTAGTGCTATTATTACTTGTTGATTCTTGCATTTCCATCTCCATATTCCTGCTTCATGGTGTATATCCTGTAGCCCCCTCATAATTTATCTTAAATCATGAATGACAGATTTCCATCTGATGGTACCCAGCAATTACCCGTTACAATTTGCCATTCTTTTCGTATCTCTTCATCTGATTTCCCTTTTAATCTCTGAGAGACCATATCAGCATTTTTGTTTTCAATCAGTGTACCCCACCATTGTTCTAATGTGGGTATTTGCTGAGTTTTCCACATCTTCACATATTCAATACGAGCTGTTATTATCATGTACAGTAATATTCTCCAGTACTTCTTTATACCAGTACCTTCTAATACATCAGTCATATTTAGCAAATACAATTCTGGTAACTTAGCAAACTGTAGTTTCGTTAATGCACATATTTTGTTATGTATTTCAGTCCAATATTTCTTAGCTTTAGGACATGTCCACCACATATGATATATCGTACCGACCTCATTCTGACATTTCCAACATTGTCCAGTACCTGTATTATAAATCTTTTTTAATTTATCTGGTGTCATGTACCATCTATGAAATAGCTTGTAATAGTTCCCTTTCAAATTCTGTGCTACTGTAAATTTCTGTGTTTTTTTCCAGCTCTGCTCCCAAGACTCTAATTGTATTGAATGTCCGATATTTTGTGCCCATGAAATCATTGTTGCCTTTACTGTTTCGTCTTGCCTCTCCTGATGTAGTATTTCTTGATGCATTTGGGCAAGTAAATGAGGCGGATTTTCGAACAGCCATTTAATTACTCCAGTTTTCTCTTTTAGTTCAATTCCATATGTTTTTATATCCATCTGAAACCTTTCCGCTAACTGTCTGTAGGGGAACCAACTTAATGTTATTCCCTCTTGATCTAGTTTTTCTCTTGTTTTAATCTTAAGGTTGTTGGACGTTGATCTCTCAATTCTATCATCATATCGCAACCATTTATCTGTGTCTGTCCATCTGCCAAAAAAAGCCTCTTGCCGTGAGACCCAGGTGGGGAGCTGCCATATGTTTTTAGTTTTATAATCCTCCCAAAGTTTCAGAAGTGATTTTCTGATATAGTAATGTGTGAAGTCTTTATCTATCTTTGCTTTATCATAAAACATATAGGCATGCCACCCCATCCTCAAGTCTGCTCCCTCCAGTGCCAACATTCTCATGTCTTGTAGGTCTGCCCAGTCTTTTATCCACATAAAAGCCACAGCCTTATAGTATATTTGAAAGTCTGGTAGTCCATTCGTCCTCTACTTTTTAAGTCTGTCACAGTATTCCATTTTATCCTAGGTTTTTTCCCTTGCCATATAAACTTGGTTAGTTCTCTCTTCCATTGTATGAAAGGTTTCATGTTCGTTATTATGGGAAGATTTTGGAACAAAAAGTTCATTTTTGGCAAAACATTCATCTTTATTGCAGCTATCCTCCCCATCATTGACAAACGCATGGAGGTCCAACTTTCCAAGTCTTTTGTTATTTCTTTCCATTTTTTTTCATAATTATTTTGAAATAACTCATTGTTTCTTTTGGCTATCCAAATACCTAGATATTTTACCTTTTGTCCTCTATTGAATCCTGTTTTTTGTACTAATTCCATCTCTTCTCTTTCAGTCATATTTTTGGTTAAGAAGACTGTTTTTTCCTTAGTAACTTTAAAACCAGAGAATTCTCCATATTCTTGAACTGTAGGAATCAATTTTTCAATACATTTCCTTGGGTCATCCAGTAAGAAGACCAAATCATCAGCGAAAGCTTTTAACTTGTAATGATATTTCTTAATTTGGACTCCTCTTATTTCTTTATCTTCTCTTATAGCATTGTTAAGTATTTCCATTGTCCATGATAAACAGCAGAGGAAACAGGGGACACCCTTGTCTCGTACCTCTGTGTAGTTCTATCATTTGTGTTCTGTCACCGTTTATGACCAGTCGAGCCTGTTGTTGGCTGTAAATTGCTTCAATCCATGCAACAAATTTTTCTCCTGCCTGCATCTGTTTAACCGCCGTCTTCATGAATGGCCAGCTAATCATGTCAAAAGCTTTCTCCGCACCTACAAATATCATGGCCATTTTCCATTCATTATGCTTTTCATAGTATTCGATTACATTTAAGACCATTCTGATGTTATTTCTCAAAGATCTTTTTGGTAGAAAGCCATTCTGGTCCTCCTCAATTACCTCTAACAGCACTTTTTTGAGCCTCACTGCTAGAATTGAAGCAAAAATCTTGTAGTGTCTATTCAAAAGTGATATTGGTCTATAGTTCTTTACATCGCTCGGATCTCTTCCTTCTTTTGGGATCAGCACAACGTTAGCTTCTTTCCAAGTATCTGGTATTCCTTCCTTTATTATTTCATTTATAGTGCTTTGCAAAGGTATTGAAATCTCATGTTCCATAATCTTATATCTTGCAGTGAAGCCGTCAGGTCCTGGAGCTTTATCGTTCTTCAAATTCCTAATAGCCTCGACTACTTCCATCATAGTAATAGATTTGTTCAAGATTGATCTTTGGTCTTCATTAAATCTCATTTTATTCATTTTCTCCAAATATTCTTCCACTTCTTGTAGTTTTTTCCCCTTTGAGATCTTACTCATCAGCTTCACGTAGTAATTATAAAAAGCTTGTTTTATTCCCTCTTGTTTTGTAACTCTTTCTTCTCCTGTTCTGGTCTCGGTTATGATATTTCTGGACCTTCTTTTACGCAGCAAACCTGCCAAAAGTTTTGAAGGTTTATTAGCTTGTTCGAAGAAATTATATTTCGTTCTCTTTATCTGTTGCTCTATTTCTTCCAAATTAAGTTGATTTAATTCAGCTTGCTGTACCTTCATCTGTAATCTAATCTGTTTATCCGACGGATTTTGTCTCATCTGTTGTTCAATTTCTTTCATCTTTTCCAAAATTCGCTGCTCAGTGTTTCTCTTTTCTTTTTTAATCTCTGCAGTCCATCTGATAAAGTTACCACGCATCACTGCTTTACTTGCATCCCAAATGGTTTTCATCGACAGCTCTGACGTCAAGTTCTCATTAAAATAGTTAATTATCTCTGTTTTTGCTTTCGCTATGTACTTCTCCTTACTCCAAATCTCATCATTCAGTCTCCATGTTCTTTCTCTGTCTTTAATCCTTATCTTTAATTGTAACGGATTATGATCAGAGCATAAAATTGAGAAGAATGTCCATATCTGTAGTTTTCATCAAGAGTTGTTTGGATACTAACATCATATCTATTCTTGACATTGACCTATGTCTATCCGAATAATATGTATGTCCATCCAGTTGCCCGTTCTTGTATCTCCAAGTGTCATATAAGTTTAAGTTGTCCATCATATTAAAGAAGCTCTTAGAAAGTTTGCCGTTGTTTCGGGGAGTTGACTTTTGCATTGTCCTGTCAACTTGGGGATTGATTACTCCATTGAAATCCCCCAAAACAATAATGTTAGAATTTCCTGTTTCATTAAGATATCTCAATGCCTCTTCCTGTATTGTAGGGAAGAATTCACCTTTAGCTCCGTTTGGTGCATATATTCCAACTATTAATATTTTATCCTGTTTCAAAGTAACTTCAACTCCTATATAACGACCATTGCTGTCCTGAAAGATTTGCTTTGCACCTAATTTTGAGTTTACATATATCAAAACTCCCCTCTTCTTTTTATCAATCATAGCTGCGAAACAGCTACCTAGTTTCAAATTCCTGACATATCTCAAATCTTGAGTTCTAATTCGAGTTTCTTGTAGACATGTCTATACTCTGTTTCTCTAGATGGTGAAAAATTTGTCTTCTTTTGTATTCAGAGTTAAACCCCTTAATGTTCCAAGAATAAATCTTCAAATCCATTTTGTGGGTTATATTAATATTTTATTACTGAAGTTTATCTTATTCCTTCAGTATATCTCCGTCTACCTCCCCTTCTTCTTGTTCCACAGTTCCTTGTACTACTTCTATTACTTCCTCTTGTTCTCCATCGTCTTCTTCTTCTTGTAGTTGTTCTCTTTCCTCCTCTGGAGGTAGCTGTTCATGATCTTTCTCTCCTTCAGAGGTGTCCTTTTGTAAGTCTTTCTTCAATCTATCCATCATTTCTTTTGCTTTGTGTACTGAGTTAATCCTATATCTCTGCTGTTTATAAGTAACGGACAAGCATTCAACCTTTTCCTATCGATAATTAATCTGACACTTTTGCAGAAGGTTGGCCAACGGTTTATATTCTTGTCTTTTCTTTAGGATTTGATAAGGTATATCTTTGAAAATTCTGACGTCTTTGTCTTCAATCTTCAGTAGTCCATCGTAGCTTCGCTGTAATATTTTGTCTCTAACCATTGTCCTCGTGAACGTTATAATAATGTCTCTTGGTAATTTCCTCTCTCTCGCTACTCTGGAGGAAACTCTGAACATTCTGTCAATATATGTCTCCATCTTTTCTTCTTCAATATCAATGAATTTTGCCAAAGCCGGTACAATTTTTTCATACAAATTCTCTGCTGAAGCCTCTGGAACACCTCTAAATCGAAGACATCTTTCCGGATATCGTAACTCCTGCTGAGTAATTTGAAATTCATCTTCTTGTTGCTTCCCCTTCATCTCTGTCATTTCCTTTTCGACTTGTTTAACTTGTTTTATCTCCTTTGTTTCTGTCTTTAGCTTTGTCACATCCTTTGTTATATTTTCCAATTTCTTCCCCAGTTTGTCTATTTCTTGTTTCATATGTCAGCTCTCATCTCTTTCCTTGTTTCTTTTATATCACTTCTTATGTCATCTTTCATGCTTTTAAACTCTTCCATCATCTGTAACATGAAATCTTGAGGTTTCTGGGATATATCCACTGATGTCCGTCTGGTTGCCTGGGAAGTTGTTGTTGTTGCAGCTGCCGCCGCTCCTCTTGTTGTCCTTTGGTCCATTTTTGATTTTTTTTATATTACCTAATGCAGATTGCTTTTTGGCTTTTTGTTAACTTAATCAATATTCAATATTCAATATAAAAATCAATTCCTTATACCTATATTTTTCACAGTTAGCACATAAAAAGCTTACTATTTATAACCTTAAAGTTTTCAAATTCTAATAAAATTCAAATTGTTATATCTATAATTCCTTCACGTTAGATCCAATTCATTGCATGTGTAAATCAATCACATCAATCACATATATCCTTAGCTTGAATTAATTACTTTAAATTGAAATTATCACTGCTACCCAGTCACTATATCAATGAAATGGAAATAAAAACAGCTGTATATATGTAGATTATGCAAGTATCTTATGTATCAATTTATATATGTGGAATTTGTATAGATATATAGATATATAGATTTATTCTATGGGATTATATATAGCTAAATAGAAAAGACCACTTATTTTCAAATATAGTACATTGTATTCAATTCATTCAGCAAATTCATTCAATAAAATCATACAGTGAGTTCATTCAATATAATCGGTGGGCAGTGCCTAGGCCCAATTCTTTCATTTCCCCCTCCCAGCGAATGCTGTATCTCCTCTATCTTCTGGAACTGTTCCCAGACCTTGACTGTGAGAACTTCTCCTCCTTCTCCTCCAATGTTGATAACAGGAATCTGAGCTGCTTCGCTGCGTGGGGGCAAAAGTCCCTCTGTCTTTCCTGTCCTTCCAGCACAGCCTCAAAAAACACTCCCTTATGAATAATTTTAAATCCTCGAATTGTTCTCAAACAAACAATGCAGTTGCAAAGCAAAGTCCCTGATTTTAAAAATCAAACCACAATCCAAATGTCACAGTCCCGAATTTCAATATTCCATGTTCATTGTTCCAAGTTCAATGTTCAGTGTTGTTCAATAGACCAAAAGAAGAAAAAAAGATCCAAAAGGGAATCCCGATGTCCTAACTCGTCACCAAAAAAGGTACTATAATCCACAAGAGTTCGGCAGCCACGTCTTAAATCCTATACTCCCGAAAACACAGATGTAAAGTCCCAAACAAACACCGATCAATTATGTACCAAAATTCCAAGTCAGTTCAGTCAAAACGGAGGGCAGAGACAGAAAGGCACAAGCTTAAGTTTAAACCAAGGGTAACCATATTCTCAGTCCAGTCTCTTCATACCAAGCAAAGGCAAAAAAAAAAAGCACAAAGTTCGATCCCGTCTCCGTAACTCTCCGCTTATGCTCCTTTAATCAAAACCGCTCGTGAAATCCATTACATTCAGTATACAGTCTATCTTAGGAAGTTGTAATCTTCTAAAAAAAATTTATCCACTATTACATACTCACAGTCTGCTGGGTCACTACGTATTGCCACTCCTGTTCACCGCTGCGAGTTCCAAATTGTTGCAGTATCAATGAAATAAAAACTAGATCAGATGCTTACTGTCTCAAATCGTGTCTTCTTTTTTAAAAAGTCGGTGGCGGCGCTTGTACCACAAACACGGCATCCCTGCTGGATCCGTCGTAGCCCTTCGGCCCCTCTGAAGCCTCCTGCTCCTTCTTGTCAGAAGGAGCCTGGCACCAGTTACGGAGCCCCCTTCCAGCAATCTTCCGCACCCCCTTTACCAGGGGGGTGTCTAGCCGCTTATCAGATAAAAAAAGCAGCTGGATTCCAGCGGGAGATAGCACGGAGTTGCAGAGCTCACTCCGTGTGACCGCTCACGCGCACCATGCGACCAGAAGTCATTCATAATTATCTTCTTATCATTGCTGTGACTGATCTTGCTACAAATGTAGCTGCATCATTTCCAGCATCTACCACATGTTGCAGTACCTTTTGAATCTTAGTCAAAAAGCATATTAATTGATGTGCTAACAAATCTTCAGTCTCTAGTATATTCTGCCATGTCATTTTGCCTAGGGGCTGCAGATTGGAAAACTCAAGCTGATACTGGGGCATCAACCAGAAGCACTGCTAAGAATGCCATAATTTCCTTTTTAAACATGTTAAGTTTCTGGCAGTGGTCCACTAGTCTTAATATTTAATGGTATCTCTCATTCTAGGTCTATGAGGTCTTTAAAGATCTCAGGCACTGGTAATTCAATATTTTGGGGGTTAGTTACTTTAAAACCTTAGACACCTCATTCTTATCAATGTAAACTTTATCTGAAGGCTTATTTTAATCTTGACCCATCTTTTGCTTATTCTCTAAACCCAATGTTATACTTTCTTTAGGAGATTTAAAATCCTAAATCTCAAATAAGATGTCATAATTTCTTTCTGTGTCCATCTCTGCATCTGAAGATTGCTCATCTTCACTATTAATCTGTATCTCATCGGACCCTTCCCCTCCATAAATAAAGTGTTCCTTCTCTAAATCTGAATTCAAATCCTTTTGCAACTTTTTCTTGTATTTTAGTTTTTTTTTTGGAGTTAGATAAATATTTGGATTTATTCAAACATTTCTTATATTTGCCACCCTTCTCATTATTATTTTGTTCTACTGTTTGCTATGAGACAAAGACTGAATTTGATCAAGATGACTTTCTAACTCTATTGCCATAGTTTGTGTACCTAAATTTTGTAATTGTGATGAACTCATTAAATCTTCTGTTGCTCCTTGCTATGAAAACTTGTTCAAAAGTTAATTATTCATTAAGTTTGCATTTGATTAAAATTCATTTGATTTAAATTAGTGTTTAAATTAGTGCTTCAATCAGTGTGTAATGCACATGTGTTTTGTTAATGAATGGACCTTAAAAAAAAACTTGCCTGTTGGAAATTCATGCTAGGAGAAAGCCTTCATGCTATCTGCCTAGCCACTATCTTCTCAATTACTGTATTTGCTGGCATATAAGACTCACTTTTTTTTCTTGAAAAATACTGCTTGAAAATGAGGTGTGTCTTATACACTGGCAAATAGTATTTGCCAGTGTATAAATGGAGTGCGTCTTACACACGGGTGCATCTTATATGCCAGCAAATAATGGTACTTTTGCTATTTCAGATATGCCTGTTCCTGTGACTGATGCACATAAGTTGCTGTTGTTCTGTTATTTTTTCCACTGCAGGTTTTTATAACTGCTGCTCCTGCTGCTTTCTCTGTGAGAATCACAAGAAGACTATTTGTTATTAGTGCTTGCATACTCATAGGGTGGAAATTTATTCTTCTTGGAGAAATTCCTCTGTTCAAGTGAACAGATGGTTCGTTCCATGAGGCCTGATCGTTCAAGTAGCCTTGCTTCTTTGTTTCAGTGCTCTTCTGCCTTTCTGTATGGCTAACAGCTTGCCCAATCCGCCTTTCCAACATGACAGACACAGCTGCTGGTGATTTCTTTGCTATTCCAACCTTTTTTAACTGACTTCAATTGATCTGGTATCTCATTTAATTTACTAACTCCCTTATGTTTGTCTTTTTTACTCTTCCCCCAGAGGACAGGATCAGAATTCAAAATGATCTTAACAGATTAGAGAGCTGGGCCAAAACTAACAAAATGAATTTCAACAGGGAGAAGTTGAAAGTACTACATCTGGGCAGAAAATATGCAATGCACAGATTTAAGATGGGTGACACCTGGCTTGGCCACAGTATATATGGAAAGGATCTAGGAGTTTTAGTAGACCATAAGCTGAACAAGAGTCAGCAGCATGATGCAGCAGCTAAAAAAGCCAATGCAATTCTGGGCTGCATCAATAGGAGTATAGTATCTAGGTCAAGGGAAGTGATGGCACCATTCCCCACTTGGAATACTGTGTCCAGTTTTGGGGACCACCGCTCACGAAGGATATTGACAAGCTGGAATGTGTCCAGAGGAGGATGACCAAAATGGTAGAAGGCCTGGAAACCATGCCGTATCAGGAGAGACTTAGGAACCTAGGTGTGTTTAACCTGGAGACAAGATGGTTAAAAGGCAACACAATAGCTATATATAAATGTCTGAAAGGATGGAGTCAGCCTTTTTTCTGCTGCTCCAGAGACTAGAATGTGGAGCAGTGCCTTCAAACTTCAGGAAAAGATTCCATCTAAACATTAGGAAGAACTTCTTGATGGTAAGAGCAGTTTGGCATTGGAATGTGCTACCACGGAATGTGGTGGAGTCTCTTTCTTTGGAGGCTTTTAAACAGAGGTTGGATGATCATCTCTTGGGAATGCTTTTGACGGAGAATTCCTGCATGGCAGGGGGTTGGCCTCAAATGCCCCTGTAGTCTCTTCCAACTTTAGGATTCCATGATTCCTAAGTAGTTTCTTCCCACTTTCCTTAGGTCTTACTGCCTATTCCTCCTTATCTGTTCTTTTGTTTCATCTTTTTGCTTTTCCTGTTCTGCCAGCCCCTCTGTTTCACTAAAAATCTTTTTCAGTACTGATTCCAACTCTTGATCAGAGAAGTGGCCAACTGGTCAGTTTTATTTTCATCCATCTCTTGTTCTGAGTCTTGATGTGATGCAATCAGAACAGCAGATTTATGGGCTGGCTCTTTGTCCATTTGCCTTCTCTTTTTCTCTGAGACTAAAGAAGTGTCTCCTCATTTCGGATCTACATCCACAGCTCTTCTTTTCTTTAAGGCATCACTAGATACTGATGCCATTTCTAAATTTTAACACCTGGTTATGTGATTTGAGAAATTTTGAATTAGAAATGTTTGAGACAGAGAGAGTGAGAAAACCTCAACCAGCTGGCAAGGCAGAATTTTTAAAACTGACCTGAGAGAGAGTGGAGTTAACATTTTCAACAGAAAAGAATTTTGGCATTGATCGCCTAACATGAGGGAAACATAAGTGAGTGTAGACTGTTCAAGCAGCAATCCTGTGAATGATATTTTTGTACTTGAAAAAGATGTTCATGTTTCACAAGTACACAGGTGCTTCTTTCAATGTAAGTACAAATGGTAGGGAACTGCAGTTAGCAATTAGTTCCTGCCACATGCTTAGTTTGCATACCTTGTACAATAAACAGTTTTCCTCGACTGACACAATACGGCCATACCTCAGTTAACAAAGCTGCTGACAGAGAAGTTCCTTTTTACAAAGTCTGTTTATGCCTGCTCAGCCCCCCCGCTTCCTCTGTCAATTTGGGATATTTTTTTAGCAACAGGATGGTGAAGCAACACAGACTTTTGGTGCTGGATTGCAACAGCGTTCTGCAGTAAACAATTCTGGAAAAGCATTAGGTAGGAAACAGCAGGTTTCATTTCTAGCCAACTCTACAGTAGATGTATGTGTCTGCCAACAATAGGGAAAGTAAACAGCAGCTGTCTCCACATTCAAAGTACATGTGAAGAGCGCAACAGAGAAAAGGTGAGCGCAGATAAGACTGACTTACCAGCTCTTCCGCGCATATTAAAAAGGCATACACATACAAGTTTGACCAGCAAAATGGAAATTGTAAGAAAAATGGAGGCTGGTTAAAGAAAAATTCATCCCTGGATATGTTTTGGAAAAAGCCTTCAAGTGATCTCTAGAAGATTCAAAATGTTTTTGTTCACTTAGGCAACGCTTACATGACCTGATTGTTTCATTTGGCACATGCATATTTGATCATTTTGAACAGAAGTTTGGCAAAACATGTTAAACTGCTCTTCCTTTTTGTGGTGTAAGAACCCATCCTTATTCTTTCCATGCTATTTCTGCCTTTGGTACCAAATTCTACTATTCAAGAAGTAAGAGGGGGTTTGCCTTTACCTTCCTCTGAGGCTGAGCCGAGAAAGTGTGACTTGCCCAAGGTCATCTAGTGGGTTTCCATGGCTAAGCAGGGATGTGAACCCTGCTCTCCAGGGTCATAGTCCAATGCTTAAACCACACCACACTGGCTCTCTAAGTGAAGTACACCTGTAGCAGAATTGTTTTGTGTTAAACTGCTCAAGTTGCCTAAAGTTTGAAGCTTCTGGCAGCTCTTACACTGAAAGGAAACAGCCTGATCGATAAAGAATGGATGCCTGCATTTCAGCAATGGAGTCTCATAGTACCTGCCAAGCCAGAGATCAGATCCTGAGGGGCAATAGAAGGCAGCTAATATTTTTAAAAGATATGATGAAGCCAAGCAAAAAAAAAAAGGTATTTTTAAAAGCCTAGCCTTTGACTCTACCTTCTTATCCTGATGGTTTTACTACTTTTACAAACTCTGATATCTTGAAAGCTGGCAATATTATTAGCCTTGACTAAATAAAATACAGTCAAACAGATGCTAGTAAGCTGACAGAATAACGAATGTCCAGGTAAAAGGGCACAGGACATCAGATTTGTCTAGATGATCAGTGAGTATATGTCTCAATAGCTTGTCTGCTGATCTTGCAAGCCCAAATTCAAAGAGAGAAGCATAATGTCCAGTCTATATATAATTGAACAGAAGGACAGGACAGCTGTGCTGTTGTGCACATCTCCCTCTCCCCCCTCTACTTCTCATATACACACTCCTGCCAGACAGCACTGGAGAGAACACAACTTTTGTTTAATGGTGCAGGGCAAGAGCAGGAGAGACATGTGTCAGTCCTCAGAGATGTCATTGAAACTATCCAACAGAATTCACAGTAATCATGGGTATATTGAGGGTGAGAAGTCACATTCTCTGAATACAGTGGTTTGAACAATGAACAAAGTGGTATCTTTGCAACAGAGGCATTATCTCACAAGACAACAGTTCTAGATTCTATGCAACAATGAACAACAACTGAATGTTTGTAATACGTAACAAAGGAACAAAAACAGTGCTTACATGGAAAAAGCTCATGGAGAAAACATCTCATGCTGTATATTTGAAAACTAAAACTTCTCAAATCTAGGACCAAGCTATTCAGCTACTAGGACGTGCCTATTTATCAAAATGATAATGAATCATGAATTTAACCAACAGTATTATGCAGAAGTATTCTAATATAGAAAGAAAACAATAAAGAGCACTGAAATACAAGAAGGGGAAAATCTGAATTAGCCAGTATTCAGAAATGTCTGGAGTATTTAAAAAGCCAAGGTTTCTTGCCAAACTCTTGATATATGTTCAATTATTCCCTAAAGAGAACTCTAAAGAAAAAAAAGTTGAGATGGGGACACTAACGAAATATGAAGGAGAAAGTACATCATCTATATCTGCCAAAGCACATCAGCTCTTGTTCAGCAACTAACAAATAAATCCCACAATTTTACACAGCAAAGAACCTGTTATTCTTCCCTCCTCTTATAGATTGGAAAAATTCTCCTTTTATTGTACTTCAACAAGAACCCAGTCTCAAAATGCTTCGTCATTCTGTACATACCAGGGAAAATCCCACCTGCCCAAGCATGACTGTCTTTCCAGTTCTCTGTTGACATGAAATCAGCTTAACTTTCCAAATAGGTAATAATTATTAGGTAAGCAGGCAGGCCAGTAAAGCAGCTCCAGATCTCAACTCTGAAAGTGAGTTTCCACACTGAGGAATGAAGGTACACTAAATCCAAAAATGCTGCAGTGACACATGATTTATTTATTTAAACTATTTCTATCTTACCCTCTATCATAAGATCTCAGGTCAAGATACAATTAAAGCAACATAAAAAGTTAACACAGTTCCAGATACAAAATAAAATTGAATAATAATTCCTGAAGTTTGCTTCACTCAATAGATCATATAGAGAACAACTTCTGCTTCAAAGTCTGCTTGATGTTGGAGGGATCAACTAGGCAGACTAAACTGAGCAATGAGGCAGTTAGTATGAAGTGGGAATGAATGGACAGAGGGGAATAGCATTAAGCCACTGAATCCCCATTTAGTCTGTACTATGTAATTCTCTACCCTAGCTGTCCCTTGGTTAGTACAGGTTGAGCCTTCCTTTTCCAAAATGTTTGGGACCAGAAGTGTTCTATATTTTAGATTTTAAAATATTTGCATATACATAATGAGATTTCTCAGAGACAGGACCCAGATCAAAACACAAAATTCTTTTATGTTTCATATACAGCTTAAATTGTAAATTGTTATGAAATATATACCTTTGTATATTGTTGTTGGATATATATCATTTTGTACTTGTTGCAAATTATATACCATTCTTGCAATACGGAGTCTGCCCTCTTTTCAATCTTTCTCCTCTTTCCCTCTTCCTGTAGGGAACATGAGGGAATTATGAAGGCTTGGTTGGGACTGCACACACCGCTTGCAAAGTCCCTCAATCAGCTTGGTATCTTTTTTAACCTCTCAGTTCATCTGGGACTGTGCGCTCAGTCCCAAGCAAATTTCCACAATCCCCTCATGTTTCTTACAGGAAGAAAATTGGAGTCTGCTTTCCAAAAGTTTTGGGTTCTGGAGAATTTCTGATTTCCAGATGAGAGAGGCTCAACCTGTATATGGCTAAACCTGGCTGGAGAATGGTTGACTTTGATATTGGAGTAATAAACTGCCTCTTCTCACTGTTGTTCATCAAGGCTATGAGGGCTCTCCTATCAACTCACACATGAAACACTCAATTCTGTACTCCTCAAAGTAACATAATTGTCACTAAGTAGCAGTACCAACAATTTGTATCAATGGCTTTCAACAATTTTAATTGATAATACAACAGTAGATGAAAATAAATTTCCAATGTAAAGATATGGAGTTGTCTTTGTTAAGTTCATCTTGTGCTTTTATGAAAACAAGGCCTCTACTGAACTGTTAACAAAGTCAATAAGAGACATCCTGCCACTGAACAGTCTTTGCTTTGTCACTTTCACAACACAGGGTTATTTCTTTTAAAATGAACATGCTTTAAGACTGTTCAGTAATAGGGAAATCCAACTGACCTCAGTACAGACTGTTTGCGTTTCAAAAGCATCTAAATACAGTCTCAATATTTCTTCTTTCATTCAGGCAAGAAAAGTAATTAGTGTAGAAGATAAAGTTGGCATTCCAACATGACCTTCCATTAGTATCCCCAATGCCTGATGAAATAACATACTTCCTCTATAAATTTTGTCTAAAACTCTGGTAATATCTTTCCTGCTCATTGGACATTCATTTTAACTCAGCAATTCTGTTACTGTTCTTAAGTACATTATTTCAGAATTTTCTTTGCCTGAAAATTGCTCTTACATTGTTAGTAACTTTATCTCTAATTCATTTACTGTATATGAAATGACAGTAAAAGCAGACAGAAGAAAGCAAAAGAGCTGACACAGGCAAACTATACTCCTTTGCACTACATAACAAGCATATTTAATGGACCAGAAGAAATTGGTCTTCATAGTTAGCTTGTTTCCAGGACACAATAAAATTAATCATCAGACTGGAGAGCTAACATGTATCCAGTTATTTGGAACAACTGGATAATATACAGATGAACTAATTATTCAAAAGATACATGTTTAGATCTATCTTTCTTAAAATAATAACTGTATTAATGTGTTTTAAATGTGTTAACTTTTGTGAGGATTTTTAGATGTACCTTGTTTTAATTGGTGTTGGGAGAAAAACAGGATATAAAATAAACTAATAAAACGTGGGCTATTACGAGATTCCCTGTAACCTTCTTTTCAAGATGAACAGATGATTTTTTTTTTTTTTTTTTTTGGTAACTAGAATCAGAAAACTCAAAACTAAACTCTAGGATAATATCTGCATTCAAAGGTTATCAATTAGAATGGTCAAGTAGTACTGGGGTACATTCTGTCAAAAGTGGATACCAGGAGAGTAACCTGGTACTAATGACTTTAGAGGTAACTTTTTGTGGAATCATGTAGCATTCGGATATATTAATATTCTGTCCATAATGCCTTGTAACTTTCCATCTAGTACTGAGAGTAGTGGTCTTCCTTCTCTCTGGCTGCTATGAAAATAAGTTAACATACTCTTGCTTTTACAACTACTCGAAGACATTCACATTCGCAAAAGTATATCTTGTGTGTTACTAGTATTCTGCATCACCAGCAGTATGCGTAATTTAACACAGACAATGAAATATTAATTTGAAGTCCACCATTCTAAATGTGTCTCCCAGAGCTACTCTAATCAGATTTCTTACAAGCTATTCAATAAATTCTGCATCTATTAAAACAGATTCAGTGTCCTGCAGTGGCACACACAGCTTTCACCCATCAGCTCATAGCAACTTTTTATTCCCTTCTTTCTTTTTTGAATCCACATAGTAGCTTTATCAAGGCAGTGCTGTGGACATGGAATAGCAATCTCCCCAACACTTCTAATAAAAACTCCTCACAATTTTCTGATGAACAAAATGTTCACTATACAGTGAGTTTGTGGCTGGATTGATGGGCCAATCCCTCAAGACAGACACAAACAAGAAGGATGGCACAGGCTTTTGTCTAATGGCCAATGTTATAATATGGATAACACAATTCAGGGTAATTATAATCAAGTATGGAAAAAAAAAATAATTTGGTCAGTAAATGGAACAAAAGTATTTTAAAAAAGTAACTATAAATAAAGATTTTAAAATAAAGATTCCAACATAACCTGTTACCACACTGAAGCAATCATCTTCCTCCCTAAATCTCATTCGAAGTTCTACATGACAGAGAAATCAGTTTATGTTTGGTTCAATTCATGGGATCCACTCATGTTGCAAATGAGATCAATTAGCAGAGTACTATAACAGTCATAATCAAGCTAAAGACTACAAAAACAATTGTGAGTGGAACAGCCTAGTTCTTTCTAAAACCAATAGTTTCCAGAACATATCATCTGTCAGACATAGTATTTCCTTACGCCTTAAGCCCTCTTTTGCAGGAACACCTTTTAAAGAAACTCAGGTTAGTATTTGCCCCATGTTATTGCCTTTTTATCACCAGCAGTTCTACTTCATACAAGACTTCCCACGTGGAATTCATTTCCATGTAGATAACTACAGAAATCTGGTATGTACTTTATCACACATGTTAACATACACACAATTCTTTCACTGGATATGCTGGAAAATTATGAGTTTCAAACTTCTGCAATTTTGTTTAAGGTTTATAGAGAAGAAGCCTCCCCTCCTCCCAGTAACAAGTCTATTTTTTAAACCCCAATACACTCATAAATCTCATTATTAAGCGACCATTCATTCACGCCTGGCTCAACCTACAAGACAATACCTTCAGCTTCACAACCAAAACAAAGGGACTGCTGTGAAAAACAAACAGAATCAAAAGCCAGTTCAGGGGAATATTTCCAAATATGGATTCTTCCAAAACAACAGCACAATCAGAACTGAATATTCCTCCAGAACAGTGAAAAATGCCTCACTGCAGCTGAATATGCAGATGACACCAATGCGGAAATGATTACAGGATAGGGGGGGAAAAAGCTTTCAAAGTCAAGATGGATCCTACAGTGGGACAACTGAGAAGCCTCCCCGAAACAAAAAAAACCACGGGAAAAGTTGTCTGTTATGATTCTTTGAGTTCTCCAAGTAAACACCAGCTTTCAAGACAAAATTAAAATAGGAGAAGCACTAGGTGAGGAAAGCCAGAACGAGAAACTGGGCATTCGTGAATGGGAGTTAGCTTCTCCCGAAACACGAAGCGAAGAGGGCAAAAGGGAGTTGCCAAACACGGCAAAAAGGCACGCAAGGACTACTACGAGGGAGGGAGGGAGAGGCCATTTCCGCACTAGACTGTTATAGCACTACTATTCCACTTTCAAGATCCTACGGACTCCTGGGGTTTGCCGTTTGGGGAGGGGCCCTAGAGGAACGATAGCACTGTAACTATCTAGTGCGGAAGTTTGGGGAGAGGAAGAGAAAGGAGACTCAAACAGCCCAAGTTCAGGAGCGTCAGTATCTGAGAATCTGACCCGATGTAAAACTTCCCCCCCGCACGTGGAGCACTGCGGCCAAACTTCTTCCTCGAGCCCTCAGGGGGCCAGAAGAGGAGACCCGGGGAAACCGCACAAATGGGCCCGATTCCCTTCCAGGGCTCGGACTCATCCCCCACCTTTACATTCACCGTCGGACCCGCCGCCCCTCCCGCCCGCCCTCCTCCCGCAGCCCTAATCCCCAGAGAAGTAGGGCACCGCTCCTGCTCCCAGTCGGCAGCAGGAAGGGCAGGATCCCCCCAAGGGCGCCGCCCCCTTCTCGGCGGCAAGTGCCTCCCGCTTCGCCCTCAGCCCCTACCGAGGCCCCCTTTCTCTCCCCTCTCCCCCGGGGGAAAATAAAAGCGGCGCCGAGGGAGGCAGCGGGAGGGAGCCACCGAGCCACCGCGCGGGAGGATACTAACGGTCTGTGTCGGTTGTACAGCTGCTCTGTCAGAACGGATCGCTGCTTCTCCCTCCCTCCCTTTTTGGTAAGGTCCGGACGTGACGTATAAACCAACGGTCACACGAATGGTGCGCCGGAAGTGGACGACGAAGGAGATCGTGTCGAGGGGACCGCCAAGATGGTGAGTGTCTTCCCGCCCCTGTAGTATGCCAGGGCCCTGTTGCTCCAGGTTATCTTCGATTGCTTCTGTATATAATACAAATACAATACAATCTAATTGCCCTGAGAGAGATATCCCTTGGTGCCCCGTAACCTCTCCACCTACCCACCTTTAATTTATTCCATGTTTCCCTCTTTCTTTCTTTTATTTTCAGTGGTTAGATTGCTTGTAGTGCCTGGTAACGTTGTATCAAAGTAAAGCTGTATGATGTTCTTTTTTATGTAGATCACGCAACACCAAACTGAGGGTCTTTCCGCACTACACTGTTGTACTGCTATTATGCCACTCTGAACCTCCTAGGGAATCCTGGGGTTTGCAGTTTAGGGAGGGGCGTCTTTGGCCTCAGGAAACTACAAACCCCAGAATTCCACAGGATGTTGAAAGTGGAATAATCTACTATATAAAAGTCACTGTTTGTCTGCTTCTGAGTTTGTATGTTTGTCTGCGTCAGGCAGGTGAAGACCTCATATGATTGGTTGAGTGAGGCGAGAAGACCTCGTATGATTGGCTGCTGTGAAGATTCTGTGGGGTTGGCAGTGGGGGGGGGGCTTTAGAATTCTCAGCCAGAGAGCTCTTGAGCCTCAGGCTGGTTGCTCTGGAGATGAGGCCTACCATCAATAAGAATGCCAGAAAACATTTGGGAGGCATATGTGAGAAAAATTAATGACATACACAACATAGTTACAAGGACTTCTTGCCTCACACAGTAGATTGCATGGGTCCCATATGTAAGGAATCTTAAAGTTGAAATTCAAAACAAAAAATGCTTCCAGAAAAATGTAAAGCCATTGCACAAATTCAACAGAAAGCAAAAAAAAATCAGAAGCCAATACATCAGCGTCACCAGAGAACACAGATCGGACTGGGGACTATGGGTAAAAGCTACAGGTACTGAAATAGGTTGGTGCTATGGAGATGATGCCTAGCAGCAAGGAAGAGGACAATGTATTCCCTCAGGAACCCAATCTCTAAACGTTAACAACTCTGAATAAAGATTGGATTGGGGAATATGGGGAAAACCTACAGGTACAGAAATAGGCTGGTTGCTATGGATATGAGGCCTAGCAGCA
Source organism: Cyclura pinguis (assembly GCA_030412105.1). Lineage (NCBI taxonomy): Eukaryota > Metazoa > Chordata > Lepidosauria > Squamata > Iguanidae > Cyclura > Cyclura pinguis. Next base: position 347,477,537 of record CM059599.1, read on the forward strand.
AGGAGGAGGACAGTGTACACCCTCAGGAACCCAAACTGTGTATGTAAATAACTGAATATAGGTTGCATTGGGAAATATTGGGAAAAGTTACAGGTACTGGAGAAGACAGTTGGGTGAGTTCTTAAGAGGAAAATAAAATCCCGAGCAGTGCCGGGTAAATATGCTAGTAGCGCTATAAAAGTGTAGTGCAAAAAAAGCCTTGAATAATAATACTTTAAACCTAATTAAATTGGCTAAAGCTAAGATTTATTTTTCTACTTGCATTCCAAAAAACCTTTAGAACTAAAAACTCAAGTATATGTTTTTTCCTTCTTAACTTGCTGCAGGCAGTATACTCAAACAAACGTCTGGCCTCCAGACACATATTGGCACCAAGGATGAGCTTGCCCATCCAGTAATGCCAGCCTTCCCTCAACTAGTCTTTTACTTCAGTTCTCTCCAGTATATTTCACTGAGAATCATAACACAGAGTGAGAAGCATAGGGGTCCCAAACAAGGCATGGAAGCACAGTGTTGAGGACAGATTTGGTAGAGTCAGTAATAAGTAATTCAGTATGTGAAACATGTCCACTGGAGTACTGGCATTGGCAAGAACTTGCCATGGTCTCTTAAAAGTAGGCTACTCTGGGGGTGTTTGGTTTGAGAAAATATACTTGAGTAAAACTTATAAAGTAACATCCATGTCATTTGTTCGGGTCATCAGAAACAAAGAAAAGCAGAGGACAGAATACAATGCCTTACAGTGCCACAACTGACCATATATATCTGAAATTATTGGACAGTCATTGAGGTCAGTTCAGTTCTTGAGTTTCGGCACCATTTTCTTAGAATTTGAGTGTTGATTGTGATGGCTGTTAAGAAAGAACTAGAAATTTTTCAAGTGAAAGCACTATCTGATGAAAAAAGGAAAAAAAAGTTTTGTGGCACCTTTAAGATTAACAGATTTATTTAAATACGTGCTTTGATAATTATAACTTGCTTCCACAGATGCATGGAAAGCAATATTCAAGCCTTAGGTACGTGCACAATATGTGGTTGTAGGGATGGGATCAGAATGAAAAGAGACAGAGAAAATAACAATTGTATTATTAACACTGGTCATAACACTTTTAGAGGAGTGGTTACCATACACATCGTGGCAGTTAATTCCCAATTAACCAGTGTAAAAGTTTGCTATGCAGTTATTAACAATAATGCTAAAATAAGTCCTTTAGTCTTCAAGGTGCCAAAGGACCCTCTTTTCTGCTTTGTTATTAGGAAGAACTAAACAGGATGTTATATATTTCTTCAGAACAATGATTTATTTTTAACTTGTTAGGGGAAGCAGAAGAAAGCAAGGAAATATGCTACCATGAAACGTATGATCAGCCTCCGTGACCAGCGAATGTGAGTACTATTTAGTAATGGCAGTTGCGAAATATTTGTGTTGAACGTTTAAGATTGACACTTTAATTAAAACTTTTTCTTGCCTTATTTGTTATACTTAAAAAAAAATCAGTTACTTACAAAAAGAGCAAAGACCATTTTAAAGAGCTCTTCCCCCTCCATTTCCTTTTAAGAAGAGATACCTTTTACGCATTGATATCTGCTGCAGCAAATTTCCTTTAGAACTATTCTCACTTATACTCACACTTATAGTGATTAAATTGACAGATTAAATCTGATAAAATAAAGGAGTACCGTGCATGTCTTTTCAGAAGTAACAGTTCAACTGAGCTTTTTTTTTTTGGTAAAGTTTATAGAGAATTGCAGCACTAATTGACTAAGTTTTGCTTAACGGATATAGTTTTGTATGTTTTTAAACTGATCAGTAGTTCCTACCTATAATGTAACATACTAATTTTAAGTTGAAATGGTTTGTTTGTTCATTTAAATAAAATACTATCTGAAGTGGGCACTTGAAAATATTTTTCTGAAGTACACATCCCATTCATTTTCCCCCATGACGCTATTGAAGAAGCAGATGCCTCCTTTTTAGAACAGGGTGGAGGAGGAGATACTCAGTTGTCTTTCTGCTGAGCTAATTTGTTCCCTGAGCACATTATTTGTATTCACTGCCTAGGAAGGAAAAACTTTGGGCAAGAGATGAGCATCCTATGAAAGGGGTTTCCTGAGGAAAAGAATCAGAATTATCATAGATGAAGGAAAGAAAGCTAAACTGTTGTTGCCACTTATTTGTGCTTGACATGTTAAAACATTAAATAAAAATTTTGGTGGAAAACTCTTTTACTTTATGTTCACAATTAAGTCATAAGACTGGGGCCATTTTAATCCCCCCTGCCAAAAAAACAAAAACGTCTAGTGTTCACTGGTAGCTGTAGTGAGCAAGATGTCCCTTGTGATTGTTCTGTGGAAACAAATGAGATTTCCAGCCAGCAAAGAGAAGTCAGATTTTCTTCAGGTAGGGTGATGGGAGAGAAACTGAAGGAAAACTATTTACCTTTGTAGCATTATTTTGTGTTTAATTCATACAGGGTTTATGAAATAAGCTGTGTAGAATTCTACAGCTATTACTATGTGTCAGAGTGCAATAGTTCAGGTTACTTTTGTATTACTGAGAGCAGAAGTCTTGCAGTTTCATATTTCTAGGCACAATTCAAAGTACTGACATTGGCCTATGCCTCTTGGGTCCACACTGTTTGAAAGACTGCCCCACCCATGAACCTTGAGATCTTTGGGGAAAGATTTTCTCTTCTTCCTGCCAGCCTTACAAGCCTTCTCAATGGCTGCTCTTAAGCTGCAGAATTCCTTTCCACAAGAGGCTAGCATGTCCCCTTCTCTGCTCTATTCCATTTGATGGCAAAGACCTTTTATTTAGAAAGGTTTTTGGACACTAAATTTTATTGCAGAAGAATCTTGATTTATTTATTTGATTTATATCCTATCTCCCCACCCCACACCCCACCCCCACACACTTTTTGTTGTCTTAAATGCTTTTAAATTATTAGGGTTTTAAAATTGTTCTTTAATATTGTAAGTAACTGGTCTGTAGCTTCATTCTGTTTTCTTTTGCAGTGGGAGAACAATGGGAATAAAAAATACAATGTAAATTAAATTTTCTTCCTTAATCCTTTTATATAAGGAGTTCAGACTATTTTTTCCCCATTGAATTTGTATAGTATTAAAAGTACAAAAGTTGGAAGATTTGGAGAGGTGGCTTTTCAGTCATCTAGCTGGAATCATACAGACGTTGGTGGTGTTTGTGGGGCTGGAATATTCCATTCAAATCTTTTTTAGACCAATATTTCTCCCATAGTGGAGAGAACAATAATTTAATATTTCCAGAAGTATCTGAAGCATTTGAACCACACTTTCTTTCATTTTTGTTTTCTGATCCTGTGGTAATGATTCTGAGTTAGTGATTTACTGCAATGACAGCTGATAGTGTATATAAATGTTTTCTTTTTTTTAATCATTTTATTCAGTTTCACATTATGAAAACAAACGTAGTAACTGACAATTTACTTGACATATTTCTGATCTTCATAAATGTTTTCAAACATCTTGTCATTTCTAGCAAAGAGGCAGACCGAGCAAAACCCAAAGAGAAAAAGAAAGAAGATCCCAGTGCAATCAAAGAGAGAGAGGTGTAAGTATTAAATTATTTGTTAGCTTTTTTGTTGTGTTCACAGGGGTAGTGTGAAAATAACCAAATATGAACACAATTCTCTGCATGTGCAATCTGGAGAGTAGTGACATAAAGCTTTGAAATGGCTTGACTATTTGTGATGAACTACTTAACCCTGCTGCCACTTTCCATACTTCATAGAACTCTGTGTGTGGAAAAGACTGGAATGTGCTCTAGTCTAGTGGCTCTAAGCTATTTGGTGTGGGGAACAAGCAGGAATTTTTTCCAATGTGCTGCGGATCATATTTGTGCCCATTGACTATACGTATTTCTTGCTTTCCTCGAAGCTTGCTGCAGACCATCTACAAATTGCTGATGGACTAGCATCGGTCCACAGACCATCACTTTGAATAATACTGTTCCAATCAGTCCTGCACTGCATTATCTGGCCTACACATGCAGCCCTCCATAGACTAACACAGTCTATTACAGGAAGAGAACTGGTGCACTAAAAATGGTTATTGAAAGGTAGATAGCTAGAGATTATTTGTGCAAAGGGTGAAGTTTGATGTGGGGAAAAAGGGTAATGTTTCTAATGTCACTTCCTGTTAGACACCCAGAAAAAGCATAGCAGTAACTGAAATCCTGAACGCAAACCCAGTTCCACGGGAAAAGGAGGTGTGGGCATTCGTGGCATCCTGTCTCTGGCTGTGACATTTCCTAACTTAAAGGAAATGGGAAGGGGTCTTTTTATCCCAAAAAGCTACCATCTGTTAATGTTTTAGTCATATACATATATTTGTCACTGTTGGCAACCAAGATCCAAAATTAAAAGTATGTCTCATTGATATGAGCTGATATACTTTCAAAGAGATATGTCCTAATATTATGAAGATTTAGCTTTGCTAAAGTTTCAGTTTAGAAGAAGAAGCAAACACATCTTGTAGATCACTCGCTTATCAAGCAGGCATTGGGATCCATTGGTTTTCCAACTAGCAATTTTGTTGCAGATCAGTGATAAGAAAGTACAAAAAAGACTCCTTTGTGTTTATTTTAAGGGCTGATCCTCCCTTCTTCTTTTGTTGAGTGCTTTCAAGTTGTTTTGAGTTAGTTACCTTAAGATGAAGCTATCATGGGGTTTTCCTGGCAAGATTAGTGTTGGGGATGATAGGAGTTTCAGCCCCATGGAAACACAGCGGAAAAACCAGAGTTCAGCAAGCCAGCAGCAGCAGCCTTGTTCCCCAGTAAGGATACTCACACACGGAGGAGTTTCTTCCAAAACAGGAGGCACTTTATCTTGCAGCAAAGTTCCGTTATATACAAAACATAGGACAGACGGACAAAAGCTTGCGCCAGGCACCAAGTTTGGTCAACAGACAAATACACACTGGTGTTGCTTTGTTATATACATATCTACAACCAATCAGGTAGAGGTTTGCACACCTCCCTCTACCATCTGCACACGACCCCAGTTTCTTATGCAACCTTGCAATTACCCACACTGGGGCATGATGCAACATCTTTGCAGTGGGCTGATCATTTTCCCAGGGTCCCCTGCCTGGAATCCCTGACAATTAGTTCAAAAGGCACTTGCCATTGCCTTGCCTTGAGGGTGAGTACATTACTTGTCCAGGATCACCCAGTGGGTTTCCATGGCCAAATTGGAATTTAAACCCTGGTCTCCCAGAGACCTAGTCCAACACAAACAGCTATACCACACTGTCTCTCTCCCTCCTTAATAACACATATTTAAAGATTCAGAACTAAATCTTGATTGAATGCACCTTAATATTTTAATGTATGAGTATCTTGCTGTACACACTGCTGGCATTTTCTGATTTTCTGAAAGCATGAGAGTAATTCTTTGAACAGTTAAAATTAACTAGAGTTTATATACCAAATAAAAGCTTTTCTGGAGCAATTGTGCACAATGTGTAAACAGTACATTTCATTACACTGTTTAAAGTAACTTTTCCTGTGTGTGTTTGTTTTTCAGTCCCAAATATCCTTCCTGTTTGTTTTTCCAATACAACACACAACTAGGACCTCCTTACTATATCCTGGTTGATACCAACTTCATTAATTTTTCCATTAAAGCCAAACTAGATTTGGTGCAATCAATGATGGATTGCCTTTATGCCAAGTGTAAGTATCTACATCTGTTGCAACTAATAGGGAATAGCATTATAAGAGACTGTGAGAAGCTCCAGTGAGAATAACACGTTGCTGAAACTGATATAACAATGAGGCACTAAGCTCTTGTTCCTGTTATTTATTTCTAAGTCTACTACTAAGTGTTTTACCATTAGATTGGCAAATGCATTTGTTTATTTATAAAGCCAGCATTTTTTTTCTAAAAAAATAGCTAGCTACAGAGCAATCACCAGCTTACTATTACTTTTTTTAAAAAAATTGGTTATAGTATTGAAAGTAAACAACATGTCAGGTAACAATCTTGACCAACTAATAGTTATAATCAAAGAGCTCTTGTTAATAATGTGTTTTCTTTCTGATGTGCAGAAAATGTGAGTTAGATGAACATAAAGAGAAAAAGCGATCAACGAAAGAGTGTGTTCTTTAATTTTGATAATTCTCTGTGAATCACTTGTGGTGACTGTCTCAAAGGGATTAATAATGACTGCATGAGTAAATATTTAGAAGTTTAAGTACTTTCAGAATGCATCACCTGCAACAGTTTGTTACTATGCTGGTTTGTAATATTATGGTGACATTCTGTTCCAACAGGTATTCCCTGTATTACTGATTGTGTAATGGCTGAAATTGAGAAACTAGGACAGAAGTATCGTGTGGCCCTAAGGTAAGAGCACCTTGACTAGATTGTTTTTTTCATTTTATTTTGTCCTTTCCGAGGGGGGAGGGTATGCCCATAGACATTCTTGTTGATGCCTGCATGTATCTCTGCCCCTCTTGATTCCACCACCCCCTGACAAAGATTTCTGTAACTGAGAGGCTGACACTGGCCTCTAGCACCATCTTCATTTAAGAATCTCTGTGGACCCCATATGAGCCCCAGAGATGTTCCTGGTAATTAAAAATAGTGGTAAACTAGTAAAAGTGAATGCTGCCGCCCCCAAAAATGAAAGAGATAGCAGGAAGGTGTTGTTGGAATCAATCTGAGGACTGGAATGGGTGAGGAACTTGTGTGGTCTGTGTATATTTTGCTAGGCTTTTTTGCAGAGCTTGATTAGTTGATATTTTGGGGTGGAGGGATTATTAGCTATTGGAGATATTGTGTATTTTGCCTAACTACAGTTTTATGTTTTGGATGGAAAGTTAGGGTTCAGCATGATGTTTGTTACCTGGGTTTTGTGTGTGTGTGTGTGTGTGTGTGAGATTCCCTGTGCATTGCCAGTTTGCCTTCTGTGAAATAGTAGTTGGAGCAGAAAAATGTAGCTCAAAAGAGTGCTTTGTGTGTTAGAGCTCAGACACCTATCTCTGCCTTGCATTTAAGCAAGTTCTTATCTTTCACAGTTTGCATTATGGGAAACAGTAATTTTCTGAGTGGCCATACACAATATGGCAACCTTTTTAAAATGGGCAGGCTTCTCAATGGCAACCATTTTGTTAGAGATCCCCAGCACTTGCTGAACATTGCAATTTTCTTCAATCAAAAAAGCATGGAGACTCATGCCTAAAGCATAAATATTTAGAACCATGGCTTAGTCTTGATTCAGGACCTAGCTATTTTACTCCATTATATTTGAACAGCTGGCTAGCACCTAACTTTAATTTTTATGATATTACAGGATAGCAAAAGACCCACGATTTGAACGCTTGCCATGCACTCACAAAGGAACCTATGCAGATGACTGTTTGGTACAGAGGGTCACTCAGGTATTTCCTGTTGTAGGAATTTCTGCACCTTATTGTTAACAAGTAAAGTTATCTGGAGCCACATAGTTTTGATGTCAGTGACTGGGAACAAAGCTGATACTCATTGAAGGATCTTCCCTATAGCTAATACTGCATGATTAAGAATATTTCATAACTGCAAACAATTGTAGGATGCAGGACTCCATTTCCATACCTCTCTTACTTCCTGAACAAATTACTTGTCCAAATTCTTGGTTTTTTGGAAATAGATACTCTCTGTAACTCCCTGCTTCAAAGGAATTAACTTTTGGTTTATCTTAATATAAGACGCCCCCTTTTTTTTCTGCAGCATAAATGTTACATAGTGGCTACTGTAGACAGAGACCTCAAGCGGAGAATACGGAAAATACCAGGAGTCCCCATAATGTATATATCTAATCATAGGTAAGTGAGCTCCCAAGTGGCAAACTTACTGATGACAAAATGAATTAACTGTTTATTTTGTAATGGTGGATTTTGAATGTTTGGAAGCAGGTATGTATATTTGCAGATTATTTTACTTGTGTAAAGGAAATGCTTAGTAGTAATAAAAGCTGTTACATGCCTATATTTGCAATAGTTCCTTTTGGAAACTTGATGCTGGAATAAGATACCAACACAAATTGATTTAGGTGACAGTACAGTTGTCTGTCTGGCTACATATAATTAAAACAGAATCCTAAATACTTTTCTTTAGAAGTAACTTCCCTTGAGTTTAGTGGAGGTTACTTTAAAATAATTGTAGATATGATTGTAGGAGGCAGTCTTATGTAAGAGGCTGATGCTGTCTCAGTAAATTCACTTTCTTGTATATCGGATGAAGCTTGAGCCTCATGACAGAATATATCCAAAGTACGGGTTGTAGGATAAGATAAAACAAATAATCCTACCTTCAAATAACTCCTCACAGGTATATATTTGAATTTCCCATTTATTAATTCCAATTACAATGATAATGTAAGGGACCTGAAAGTCATAGATAAATATATTTAGCAAGTGTGCATCTGTTGTCTCATTAAAATAAACCTAAAAATACATCCTATGAATCTATTCAGAAGTAATCCTTGCTGAATGCAATGGAACTTACTCTCAGGTAAATGTGGTATAGAATTGTTAAATTCATGTAACTTCCTCTGTTGACACCCGCCTTTGTTGTTCTTGCACCTCCCATCCTTCCCTGTTCTTTCTGATGAAGCTGAGATGTGTTAAGTTCCTTGAGACAAAGAACCTTCTGTATACATTACCCTTTGAATCACTGTATACAGATGGCACTATAGAATGCATTAATTTCTGCAGTACATGTTTTGCTGTTCCCCATTTGGGTGCCAGATTTCCACTTGCCTAGCTATACTGTTCACTGATTGTTTTATAACATGTACCTTTAAATTTAAGGGTTCAAAGGGATATATAATGCTAACAAACACCATGCCTCCTTATTGTGTGCTTGCAGTGTGCCATAGTGCAAATATGTTGGAACATTGGAACATTTGTTAGGAACATATGTTGGAACATTTTACGAAAAAGTTCTTCTCTCATTTAGATATAATATTGAGCGGATGCCTGATGACTTTGGAGCTCCTCGATTTTAACCAATTTCTAGAAGGAAAACAAGATATGCCTGCTATGTCCAGTTCCCAAATACTGAATCTGTTCTAAGGTTCCTTTGTTTCTAATTCACTTCCTGTGGTGCTTGGAGCTATATTGCTTTCTTAAATGACTTTTGCTGAAAAAACACATGCAATCTATTTTCTTGCTCTATGGACCAGAATAAATATTCCTCAAGAAATAAAAGTAGACTTTTTGTTATTTGAGTCCATTGTCTGGCTGTATGCATTTAAATTAAACATGCACATAACACTCCTGTGATGTGATGTGTTGGGATGGGCCCTCTAGTAGGATTAATTCAAAAATCTGTTTACTTTCATGCAGATAGAAATGTATAATGTTCTGAAAATCTGAAATTGGGGAAAAAGAAATGTTTCTTGGGTGTCACTGTATTACATTTTATTCCATTCAGACCTTTCTCAGTCAGCATTCTGCAGAAGCCAGTTTAACAACACTGGAGAGTACAGTCAGCTCTGGCAAATGATAAGAAATAGAGAATCTGGGTTCAAATTCAGTTTGAGTTGATCACAACTAAGTAGTCCTATTTATACACTAAAGCAGGGATAAAGAATCTGTTGGTTTTCCAGACATTGATGGACACTAATTTCAATTATCTCTGGCTGTCAAACTTGGGCTGATGAGAGTTAGAGTCCAACAATAATTAGACTATAGGTTCTGCAGTCCTATATTAAAGCATGACTAATTTAATCTGGACCCAGCCCAATATATTTCTCTCTTGATTATGTTTATTTTCAATTTTTTCATATTTAGTAAACAAGCATGTGCAATGTTCATTATGAGAGAACAGAATTTGTTAATTCTGTTTAGATGCAGTGTGGTTAAAGGAGTTCTGAAAAACAAGTGAATGAGCATAAATGAATCAACAAATCAAAGAATCTTATCCAGTGTTTTAAAAATCTCTCTCCTTCTTTCAGTACTTAAGTGTTGTTTTAAACATTCTATGTATCAGTGGTTCACAGTAGGTACTCAGATAATTTTAAAACGTGTTCTAGCTGCAGCTATTAGTTCACTAAAAGTCTGCATCTTGTAGTTGGATGCAGTGATTAGGTCTGTACACGAACATAAGCCAGGGGAAGACCTTGGATTATCTATAAACAATGTCTTAATGCACACTGCCTCAGTCACAATAAGGCAGCTTTCTTGAGAATTCTTCTTGATGGTGAAGCTGTACTGAACTCGGTATATATGGAACTCTGTTTAAGGTTCCTTGCTCTTTGATTATGGAGACACTGGGTGCCAATTAAGTGTATAAAATTTACGAGGGTAGAAAAGCTGTAGCTTGAGTTGAAATCCTGTATATGCTTAGGATTTAAGGCTCAATGAATCCAATTAACATTTTTGAGAGTGTAAAGCTTTAGAATTCATTTTGCTTGGTATTTTTGACATGCTAACAAATGTGGACATATCTTCCCCAGGGGACTTAGTCAATACTGATCATTTTTTGGAAGCACTTCAAGGTTTATTGGTAGTTTCTAGTAGTGGCATTCTGCTGGTGGAACGGGGGCAATCCCCTTTTTTACTTCATCTCTGCCAGGCACCCCCAGAACTGGTTCTGGAGTGCTGAGAATATCTTGCAGCTGAATATTAGGCAGTGCAAAGGGCTGCAGAAGGGAAAGAATGAAAGCTCACTGCAGTTATCCACAAATTATAAAGTGTAAGTTTGAGTTTTAAGTTGTTCTTTATCTTCTATTAGGATTCAAGTGATACAGATTTTAGTACTTTGATGTATTTTACTTCTGTTAAACTTTATTATATTTTATTATTATTATTCTTTATTTATATAGCACCATCCATATACATGGTGCTTTACAAAATTAAAATGCAACAGTTGACATAGATAAATACATAATAAAATGAAGATATAGAAAATGAGAAAAGGTCAAAGGTATATGCAATTACAACCAGTACAACATACTGTGACTATAATGCCAATAAAATAGGATCCAAGGAACATGCAGAAGGATTGGAAGACTTCAGAATTTTAGACAATTTTAGACAATTCATCTAGTGAGATGGAGGGAAAGGAAGAGAATGTAAAGAGAATGTAAGACAAGTGGACAACTGACAAGTTGGAAGTAAGGAAGAGTCAGAAACAGCAAGGGAAGAGCGAATAGTTTCAATTTTGGTATTAAGGAAAGTAGCAAAGTCATCAGCTGAAAATAATGATGGAGGAGGCAAAGGAGGAGGCTTAAGGGGAGCATTAAAAGTAGAGAAAAGATGCTGAGGACAACAGGAATTAGCACAGAGTAATGACCTGAAATATGTCTGCTTGGCAAGAAAAATGGCACTAGAAAGAAAAGAAAGAATAAACTTACAGTGAATGAAATCTGCCTGCTCTTCAGTTTTCCTCCACAAAAGATGGTTTTATTCATTAGTTTAATATAACTCATCATCACTGAATGTAACTCATCACCTTTATATATACCAGTAGTGTAAAAATGCAGCATTTCCTGACTTCTTCATTGTGTGTGTGTGTGTGTGTGTGTGTGTGAGAGAGAGAGAGAGAGAGAGAGTGAAATCATCTTGAAAATGGCCCAAACCCTGCTAAATGTGTTACCTTGTCAGAAACTAACCTTTCCCCCTCCAAAAAAAAAAAAAAAAAGTGACTTCTGGTCACTTTTTGGCTTCTTTTTTTTTCAGTTTTTGGCAGCAAATGTAGAACTCCAACCCACTGGTGGGAATGGAAATTGGCCACTCCACACAATTTATCCATCCCATCACATACTAAAAGGGTTACTACGTGGCCAAGATCCTACATACTTTAAATGTAATGTAAAACACACCGGTTTAATTATACTGCACCTCATCTTTTTGCAGGCAACTGCATAACAGGTACCCTGTCTCACTCATCATGCACCAATCGATTTGCTTCCCAATTCATTTTTTGTGAAAAGGAGCACCACGCTGTCGTATTTTGTTACAGTTTAGTCAAAGGCTCCTCCCTAAACGGCAAACCCCAGGATTTCATAGGATGTCGAAAGGGGAATAATAGCACTATTACAGTCTAGTGCGGAAATGGCCTCAGTTCAGAAAGACATCGCGCTGAGCCCGCAAGAGCAGGGCTGGGCTGATGACGAAAGGGTGAGTCGGAGGTCTCGCAGTCGGAGGGTCGCCGCAAGTGGAAGTCGACTTGACGGCCGTTAACAACAACAACAACATTCCCTTCACCCTTAGGGTTCGATTCTCCGGTCGGCCAAGGAAATCCCCTGCCTGACCTTGGGCACGTCAAACATCCTCAGCTTCAGAAAACCCCGTGGAAGCTTCTCCTCGAGGTCGCCGTATCTCGGAAACGACTTGAAGGCACATAACAATAGTACTTGAGGAGCAAACCGGAAACACTCTAGCTTTAAGGAAGTTGCGCTCTATGGCTCTTGTGGGTCGTGCGCCTCGGTACGCAGGCGCAGTCCTCTCCGCGCACCCCGTTGCCGCCCGCCGCCTTCCCGGCCTCGGGAGGGCCGTGCGTCCCTCTGGCCGACGTCGGCTGAGAACCGCTCGCCGACTCCATGTACCCGACGTGGGGTCTCTACGGGGCGGCCCCCGGGCCTTACCCTCCGCCGCCCACCATGATGCCGCCGCCGCCGCCGCCATCAGCGATGCCTGGGCCTCTGCCGGCCGTGCTGCCTCCCGCCATGCCTACCCAGGTCCCGGTAGGGCCTCCGCCGCCGCCCGCTCTGGGCAGCTACGGAGCCTCCTCAGCGACTCCTGCCGCGGGCGGCACGGCGGGCTTTCTGAGTCTGCAGGAACAGCATCTGGTCCAGCTGCAGCAACTCCAGCAAATGCACCAGAAGCAGCTGCAGTCGGTCTTACTAGGAGGCCCCGCTCCCCCCGGCGCGCCTCCCCCGAGCCTGCCGCCTCCGTTGCCCAGCACTACTGCGGCTCCTTCGTGGCAGCCGCCCGTGCCCAGTGCCCCGCCGCCGGTGCGCAGCTACCAGAAGCAGTTCAAGCACCGGGACGCCCCGCCGCCTCCGGCCCGGGAAACTGCTTTCCGCAACCCCCCGGTTCCCGCTCTGTCGGAGGAGGTTGCCGAGCCGCCTAAGCCTCCCGATGGGTGGGAGCCCCATGTCCCCTCGAGCAGTTCCAACATGGATATGGATATGGACCTGTCCTCCCCGCCACCCTCACCTCCCCCGTCTTACAGGCCCCCCGTTGAAACTGACGCCTACGTCCCCCCGCCTTTGCCGTCGCAGAGTCAGACCTCACCACCGCAGCCTTACCAGGCTCATTCGCAGTTATCTCAGGCAGTTCCACAGACCTTTTCAGACTCTGCACCTCCCGCTGTTTCACAGCCTTACCTGTCTCAGGCCCAGCCTTACCAGCCCACTTCTCAGTTGTCATCCCAATCTGTCCAGCCCATTACTCCATCAATATCACAGTCAGAATCTTGCTTCACCCCATCCCAGGTTCATCCCACTCCTGAATCCCAGGAGTTAAGACAAGGTAGTGGCCCTGACTTAGGTGGTAGAGGTGAGCGACAGCAAAGCACCCCACAAACAGACACCTCTGCAATGACTCCCCAGGTAAGACCAAAGTAACCACTGAAATTTTGTCTTCGGGCTGCACTTAAGTAGAAGACATCTGGGTAAAACTAGAGCAAGGACTGTAAAAGTTTGTTTGTTTGGTGATGACGTCGTTTGTGGTGGGGGCATGTGAGAAGTTCTTGAAGTGTTATCCTTTTCTTAAGGCAAGCAGTGCTTTGTAGAAAATAATTTGAACTACAGGCTAGATAGTACATCATTAATCCACATGAACATGTGCATATGTGTTTGCATGACTTACGTTTCTCTTTGTAGAAAGAGTTGCCTTTGTTTTAGAAAATGGTAAGACATGAATTTGCCGCTTTATGACAGTTCTGATGTACTTGGGATTAAGGGATGGGGTTTCCAGACAGGCTTGTGTAATGGCATCCTTTTCTCCTTGATCGAAAGCATATTGACATGGAAGTAAGATCCACTGACAGTCTCTGAGTATCTTTAACAAGCAAAGCATCAGTTATAAACTTCAGACTTAAAATCATCTGTAATCCTGGACATACACAGTTGTAACCACAATGGGCTTTGAAGGACTCTGGGAGCACTGAGTCTCTATACTTTAACATCCAATAAATGGCCAAGGAAGGGTCCATATGAGCAGTTGTGTGCGTATGAGCGCTTTTCCCATATGAGCGAACTACTTATGGAGAATGATTAGAAATTAACAGTAAGAAATCAAAAGCCTTAATTTTTGGAAAGAAAAAGAAATACTATAAGTGGTGCTTTGATGCCAGCGAAACTGAACAGGTGGGTTTCCTTGTGTACCTTGGGCTAGTCTTCTCATATGTGTGTTCCTAAAAGCAATTGCCTGTCCTCAGTCTCTGAACCTTCTTTTGAATTATAGCTACACAGGATCTTTTACCAGTACTCAATGTATGCAAGGCAAAGGTGTGGTCAGTCTTAACCCTATGGCTCAGAGATTTGGGATTTTTCTGATTTCAAGAAATTAGGAAGAGTCCAAAACCACTCTCTGCATAATATTTTGGAAGCGCTTTCAGCTTCTCCAGTCTGTGCACTCAGATCTGAAATTGGTGTTATGGCAGCCTCAGACCAAATTCAGCTAGGGCTTACCTTTTACCTTTACCCTTTACCTTTACTTTACCTTTACCCTTACCTTTTAATGCCCTGTTATCTGTCAACTTACTGTTTTGATGCTTCCAAATTAAGGACAAATTCCTTTAATTAGATGGGGGTTCTCCTCTTTCATCAGTTCTTCTTGCCTGCAGATGCTTGTTTGGGACTGCTTGCATGCATGTGCTGCTTGGAAAGCAAACTGGGAAGGGGAAAAAGGCACCAAGCTGGCTGAGAGACTTTGCAACCAGCATATGTGTGGTTGGTCCCAAGGGAGCCTCTGTAAGTCCTTTACTCTCCCTACAGTACAATACATGGACTCTGCTTTTCAACCAATTGTTTTCTAACAGTGCTCTGATCCCTAACCTATTAGTTTAATGGGAGAAGATGGTATATAACTGCTGGTTCAAACTAGCACCAGTGAATGAAATTGGGCTTCCAAAGAAGTGTCTCCAAGAACAATTGATTAACAAGATGGAATCATCCTATATAAATTTACAAAGATGTTGCCTAACTGTGACTTTAGTCTGGAGGTACTAATGGGGTCCGGCAATAGTACAAAAATTTAGTCAGGTTAAGAATTAGTGACAACAGAGCCAATCTGATATTGTTGCTCTTTCTACCTCTAGGGCTTTAAAATGGCTAGCTAGAGCCAAGTTACAATTCAAGGGTGAGAAATGATCTCTTCATGAGATAAGAAGGAATCAAGATACTGCTTTTGCCCATCTCCAGTTTGAGATGATTGACCCAATGATCCTCCAGGGAAGATTCCAAGGCGTTTTACTCACAGATGGGCTGTGAATATGTGGTGTCCAAATAATAGAAGATTTGGCACATGATCTGCTCGAGTGCCATTTATAGTCAAGCTTTAGGGAGTATTATCTGGGCCCCTTTTTGATTCACATGAGAACTGAGCTGTGATGAAGAAACTCCCTTTGTTTCTGAGTACTAACAATTGTGTTTCCCAGAGGGTTGCCCTCTTTATATCCAAGACTGCCAATTTCAGGGGAAAGAGGGAAAAGTATTTAGTTTACTGAATGGCATATTTTTAGTTTGCTCCGATGTACCCTTAATAGAAATGTGAAAGTTTTTATTATAACTATATTGTATTATTCATAATTGCTTTGTTTTATCATTTATAATTATTTGAGATGTTCAGCAGACTAATTCAATAAACTGATTTATTTATCTAACTCATATGAGCAAACAGCTGTTAACATTTATCATAAACTCCCTTCAAGTAGTAATGGTATGAAGGAGCTGAGCATTCAGCAGGTTAGAGCCAATATCTTCTCTATAAGCTTCCGCTACCTACTGGTTCAGTTTGTGATTGAGCCTCTTCTTCCCTGTCTTGACATAGGAAAATGTTTATGTTTATTTCTGTACTGTGCCTTTTTGACTACAGCTGTAAAATCCAGTTGAGTGTGTATTTTAAAAAAAAAATCAGAAATAGGTATATTCTTTATTAGTTAACTTTATAGCAAGCTTTATAGTTTTGCCTTCTGTTGGCAACTTTGCCAGATAATTTCTAAGGGTAGTTTGCTCTTGCTTATTGATAAACTAGTTCTAAGTTAGAATCTGTTCTGCAGAGCATTGAAGCATCATGTCCAAATGGACTGATTCTGGAGATTAAAAATTGAAGCTGGAGGAAGAAGGGGCAAGCATACTGAAATGACCTGGGATAATACTGTAAGCAGATCAGACAATTCTCTGGGGTCCCATGTTCTTCTCTGTCTCTAGTGAATCATATCTTACAAGTATCATAAGCAACTGTATTTTCTATATTAGCTACTTCTGAAGATATTTTAAAATGACACACAGTTGCGGTATTATTGTTTGGAATCCATTTACTTGATGTACTCACTTAATTTAAAAGTGAAATACTAGAGAGCAAAATAACGCCACAAGTTATAACTCTTTTGTACATTTCTAGCTGCTGCTCTTGCTACTAATATTTATTGCACTTCTTTTTTTATATCCTTATAATAGGATTAACAATAGAAATTTATTTTTTGATTTACTATCCCACCTTTCTTCCAATAAGGGACCCAAAGCTCCTTACAGTGTAGCTTAAAGCAAAATAGCTAAATTGTTTATGTATGTGAACATTTAAAAAGCATGAAACAACCAATCCAATTAAACAATTAATTTAAAAGAATTAAAAACATGTTCAACACATTACATATCAATATGTACCCTGAAATACAACACATTCTTCTACTCCAAGCCCAGTTAAAGGCTAAAGTCCTGTTGAGATAAGGAGGTCTTTGCCTGATATTAAAAAGAGAACAAGGAATGGGCCAACTGATCCTCCCTTGGGGAAAGAGAAGTGGAACCACAAAAAAGACTTCCCCAGAATGTTGAACATCCCAATTCATATGGGAAGATATGAGCTTTCAGATAATCTGGGCCCAAGACATAAAGTGCTTTAGAAGTCATAGCCTCTGAATTGTGTCTAGAAACAGACCAGTAGCCCATGAAGCTTTTTCAACAAGGGAATTGCAGGCTCCATATAATCAGCCCCAGTCAGCATCTTGGCCACATCATTTTGGACCTACTGAAGTTTCAGAATAGCTTCCAAAAGCAGCCTGATACAGAGTATGTTAATAGTAATTCAGAAAGGATGTAATCAAGGCATGTGTTAAGCACAGCCAGGTCTGACATCACCCGGAAGAGGCACAGCTGGAATGGTAGTTCTGATTGTGCAAACATACTCCTGGCCAATTTCAAAACCTGGGCATCCAGGCTCGGAGCTGAGACCAAGATTACGCCCAGGTGACTAACCTAAGGTTTCAAGAGAAGTGTAAACCCATTCAGTACAGTCTGAATCTCTTTTTCCTGATCTGCCTTCTGACTAACTGGAGTTGTCTGGATTAAGCTTCATTCTGTTTGCCCTCATCCAGCCCATTACTAATAACAGACATTGTTTTTGTAGTGAAACAGTTTCCTTGATATTAGATGGAAAGGAAGTGAGTGTTTTATCATATTTGTGATGTCAAACCCCAAATGTTAAACAGCATGGTTAGATTAGAAGATCTGATAGCGTTATGCCAGCAATATGCTTTTTTTAAAAAAAAAAACAACTCATAATTAATCTTGGAAGTTATAGAAGTGAAGATAAAGACAGACCAGAGGAGTCTTGGCAGCTGCCTTTTTTCTGCAATCAAGAGCTGAGTAAGTGTCTTTGCCCCATGAGACTGGAA
Organism: Cyclura pinguis; assembly: GCA_030412105.1. Lineage (NCBI taxonomy): Eukaryota > Metazoa > Chordata > Lepidosauria > Squamata > Iguanidae > Cyclura > Cyclura pinguis. Next base: position 347,495,407 of record CM059599.1, read on the forward strand.
CAATTAAATTTAAAACTTGTGAGTTGATGTTTTAAAAAGAGAAAAATTAAGAATTTAAATTTATATCCTTTGTGGATAGATTGAATTGCATTTTCCTTGCAAGAAAGCATTGGACCTTAACAAATCAAAGCAAGAAGAAAGTACAGACATTGTCAGTTGGTTTTGTTTTCTTGGCTGCCTCTAGCCAGACTCCAGAGAAATGAATTGTTCGCTCTATAATTACTGGCTCAAGTGAAAAATGGAACCCTCTGTGAAACAGCTAGAGGATGTGCTACAGTGGACAATGGAAGAAATATGCAGAGAATTCAAGAGCATGATTGACATCATGAGACAAGAGTTCAGGGATCTGAAATGAGATAAAAAGGGAAAGATAGAGATATAAAATTGAAGATGGAATCGAAACAAGATGAAAACTAAGATGATGGCAAGACAAGCAGAAGCAGAGTTCATGTACTCCTTTGGGGGAGATTTATGATCAGGAGTTTTTATGAAAGAGAGATTACATCCCAAGGAAGAGATGAATTTATTGGGACCAGTAAGCAAACTGAACAAAGCCAACTTGAACCTGTTTGCGTGACTGGAGAAGAAATGAGAAAGTGTTAAACACAAGGATGCTGTCCCAAGACTTGATTTTGTGGAGTTCTGTGTGAGAGCTGATTTGTTCTGAGAAACTGAGATACATAGAAAGATGTCTCAGAGAAGAGTGCTGTTTCAGGATAGAATTTTTAAAATGTTATGCGAGAAGCAGTCAGGGAAATGATGCTTTTGTGGGAAGTTAAATGCAAGAGGAAGATTTGGCCAAATTAGGTTGAAATAGTCACAGATTTAGGATGGCAAATGGATTTTATTATGAATTCTGTAATGCCTTTAGATCATAAAATGGTATTGATGTATAACTAGTGAATATATAGTTACAGATTTTGGATAATGCTACTGGATTGTGTTTATAATGCTGTGGGTACCTTTGGCGGGTATTATTAAACAGGTAATAGATTTATACTGTTAATTAATTTAGTTAGCAGTAATCAGAAAAATTAGTAGCATTAAGGTGATCTAGCAGTATCAATATTATTTACTATGTAATGTAATTTACTGTGTAATGTTCTTTACTATGCAAGCATGTTGTAATAGAACCTAATAGAAGAAATATGCAGATATGGTGTTAGATTTGTTAACAAAAAAAGTTTATATATTTTCTCTTTTAGAAGGTACTAGCATTCATACCTGGCTTTGCCCAAGATTTTGAGATCCTATGTCTCTAATTCTCCAAACTGTCTTGTCCAGTACCTGTAACTTTTCCCCATATTCCCCAATCTAATCTGTATTCAGAATTATGAACATATAGAGGTTAGGTTCCTGAGGGAATGCACTCTTTCCTCCTTGCTGCTGGGCTTCGTCTCCATAGCAACCAGCCTATTCAAGTCAGGCACAGTTGACTGAGGACCAAGAGCTCTCTGGCTGAGAATTCTAAAGGCCTCTGTCTAAATTGCAAGCCCCAGGATTCCATAGAATGTTCTTAGGCAGCCAATCATATGAGGTCTTCGCCTGACACAGACAAACAAACTTTGACTTTTATATAATAGATGAATTGGGGGAGAGGGAAGAAGAGCAGGTTAGATATTCTTTTTTGAGAGACTTGAATCAAGTGATAGGCTATACTCTGTCTAAAGGAGAAGAGAGGTGATTCTCTTCTGTTTGCTTTTTTTTTTCCACTTTCTTTTTTTCTTTCTTTTACTTTCTTTGCTTTTTAACTTCATATTTTTCTGTGTTGTGCTTAGATGTTGTTGTTTTTTCTGTTATATATTTATGTATTTGTAGTATTTTTAGTGTCTTTTGGAATATGTTAAATGTGTGTGTAAATGTAAACTGTATGGATCACAAAACTGAGCCCTGAGGGATACCGCTGATCTAGATGAACAAAAATCCTTCAGTATCACCTTCTGACTATGCCCCTCCAGGAAGTGCTGGAACCACTGGAGAACAGTGCCCCCAAGTCCCATCCAAGTGAAAAGGCCGAAAAGAGAAGAGGAGACAGGCACAGCTACATCATACCTAGACCCAGAAGCAGATGAAAGGCCTCCCCTCCGTTCCTGTGTGATAGTTTTATTGAAAGTTTTCAACTACATTAGAATTCAAAAAATACAAAAAACAAAAAACAGAGAGAGACAGAGAGAGAAAAGGAAAAAAGAAAAAGAAAAGCAGGGACACATTTCTTCTCCCCAGTTCCCAGCAAAAGGCATCCACCAAGGCAACTAAATCTGTTTCCATCCCGTAGCCCGGGCTCACGTCAGTTCAAAATAGATCTGGATTTCATCTAGGGACCCCTGTAGCTCAGAGGACACAATGTGCTCCACAACCCTGTCTCAAAAAGGGATATTTGGTCTCCAATAAAATTCAATGCAGCGTGAGGTTTTATAACTTATGTTAAAATAGTTACATAATTTACATGAACACTTGGTAAGAGAAGGTTCCCTGGAGTTGTTTTTGTGTAACTGTTTCATGGCAGTAGAGCTGTAATGTTGCTTGCTGAATGGCAAGAATGTGAAATGCACGCATTTGCATTGGTGTTTGTTTTAATGTGAAATGTGTCACCTTTCTCCTTATGCTGAGCAGGAAACAAGCTGAACTCTTACTTTCTGATGTTTCTTAGAACAAGGTTTCAGATTTGATTATGTTTAACTTCTGCTTTTTCCTTCTGTGCAGTAGCCTCAAGGTCATATACATCTTAGATGGGAGAAAGAGATTTGTTCAGATACTTTGTATTTCATTTTCATTTATATTACTTCTAATCGCTGAGGACCACTTTGGTAGTCTGTTCTGTCTGAAGGATAGCATCCAAATAAACCATTGGATGTGTTAGAGATACTGCTGTTTCTGGTTATAAATATATTGGGGAGGTTCTTGAAAAATCACAAATACAAGGCTGTGGATGGCTTCCAGATAGAACCGGGAGGTGCCTTGTAAGATCTAGGAATCTGTTTAAATAAAAATGTCCACTAGAGAGCAAATACTTCTATAGCTTGAGCCCCAGGTACCTGAAGGAACACTTTCCTCCACAAAAAATAGCCCGAGACCAGAGGACATTTCATTGATGCCTTTACTTGAGTTGTGTATGGTGATATCTGACAAGAGGCATCTTATCAATGACAGATTTCCACCTCTGGATTTTCCTCCTCAGGAATGTTTGTTTGCATTTCATCTTGTGCTGTTTCAGTACTAGGCAAAGAAATCTTCTTGGTTTTTTCCAGGTTGTTAGATTTTATTTCACAACAGTTATTGTATGTTTTGTATTCACTGTTACATATCAGTGATCTCGTGTTCTGTTTTGTGATTCCTATATTTGCTTATAAGTTCTTTGGGAAAGCACTGCTATTAAAATGCAGCATGCAAATTGAAAATAAAATCTACTGCTTACAATAGATTTTGAAAGAGTATAGAAGCGGTGTGGAAGAGTATGGAAGCAGGAAGGAGACCCATCTGTTAATGTCTGTGTTGGTCTCACAATTAATATCTACATTGAGAAGGTTACATTTCATTCATGTATTATACAGTAGGTCTGCAGCCTTATCAGTTATTAGTCTTCCTACTTATTAAGTATTCAATGAGGTGTTTGTCTATAATAGCAATCTTTGGTAGCTGACATTGAGTGGGAAAAATATTTAGCTGTATTATAGTCTCCTGGGTAACATTGACTTTTATGGAAAAGCTAGTTACCTCTGCTTTTTCTTTGTGGTTTTTTGATCACAAATTTAAGATGTCTGCTCTGTGTGTTTATGATTTTAAAGATTTAAATGTTTGCTGCACTCAGTAGTAGCACTACTGTTTAAAATCCATTTATATTTTTATGTGTTTGAGGAACTGTTCTGTAACAAACCATGGCATATAATAGTCATGAAGGGAATAAGTACTGTAGAGTTTATAGGATTGATCTTGCTTTCACAATTAAAACTAAATATTATTTTATAAATGTTTTTCATCTTTATTCTTTGTTGTTGTTGTTCTGTATATGTGCACCACCAGCATTTCTTAATCATTGATGTTAGACCAGGATCCAGTAGTGTACTTCTGCTGGATCTGCTGCTTCTAACAGGATTAGGACTTTATGCTACCACTCTGCTGTCTGTAACTCTCTGCGGCACTGAAAACCCATTCCTGGTAGTTGGAAAACACATTGGATCAGGGTTGGGTATTTTCCTCAGAAGTGGTCTGTAGGGCTCCAGAGATTATAAGAGAACCACCAGGAATTATATGTACGATACTACTGCATTTTGGTGACTGGGTCTGCCTCCATATTACTATTTTCTAACTGATGAACTTCAGTAATTTTCAGGCTTCTCAAGGCTCCTGGTTTCTGCCCAGGTTTAAATATTTCAGACTGTCCATTGTAGACCAGTGGTTCTCAGTCCTTGGCTGTCCAGATGTTTTGGACTTCAGTTCCGAGAAATGCTAACCATTGGGAAGCTGGCTGAGGCTTCTGGGAGTTGAAATCCAAAACATCTAAAAATGATCAGGCAGCTATTTTTAAAAAGTTAAGGTTTGTTTCTTTTTTATTATTATTATTATTTTTTATATTAAAAAACCAATCATATAGTTTAAAAAAGCTTACAGTGTAAGTAACTAATATCAATTCACAATAATTTTCACATATTTCAATGTACGTGGATTTGTTTAACTTTAAAGTATCAATATTGAACAATAATAAATAAATTTAGTCATTCTGACTTCCTTTGCCAAAAACCCAGAGTAATGTCTACCTGCTATCACTTTACATATGAAATTCCCTTATTCCCCCTTATTTAAAAAGTGTTGAGAACGCAATTTTCTTGTTACTTCTTTACATAAAGAAAAAAGAAACAGAAAGAAAAAAGATTAATTACTGCAGTAATATTACCATATATGTAAAGAAGACCTGTGCTTGTCTAGGTTTATAAAATTCGCTGTATTCCATAATTTCCATACGTATCCATCCCTATATATCCGTCTTTTATATATGGCAGAATCTTCTAATTTCTCAGTGTGTCTAGTACCTGTTGTATTGTATATACCGTAGATATGTTCATGTGGTAACCGTGTTCTTTACATAATTTATAACTGGCTCCCATACTCTTTCTAAACACTCAGTTCTCTTCCCTTTTAAATGGTGTGAAAATATATCGAACTGCTTCATTTCAGTTATTTTTAACTTCCATTGTTCAATATTTGGAACATACGGTAATTTCCAGGATTTTTCAAATAACATTCTTGCTGCTGTTATTAAGTATAACAGTACTAGTTTATTTTGCTGTGAGAAATTTTTATCGAACATGTACATCATGTTCAGTAACAAAAAGCTCCAGTTGCGTTGGAAATGGCACCTTGAATATTTCTTTTATAGCTTCATATATCTGTATCCAATATTTCTTTGTTGTAGGGCAGGTCCACCATATGTGGTAAAACGTACCAACATTGTCTTTACAGTTCCAGCACTTGTTGCTACCTGATTGATCCGTTTTACTGATTTTTGCTGGTGTAAGATGGTACCTATACAGCATTTTTATAAAATTTTCTTTTAAATCTTGGGCACTAGTAAATTCATTAGTGTTTTTCTATGCCATTTCCCGATGTTCTAAGGGGATTTCATGTTGAATGTTTTGTGCCCATTTTATCATTGAGTCTTTTACTGTCTCATCTTCCAATTTACGTGTTAGGAAATATTTATAAAATTGCGAAATCTTCTGTTTAGTTTTCAGAAATATTATAGACTCCAATTCATTATATGTCCTTTGGGTTGTAATACCTTCTAATTTTAAATCCATCTTAAATCTCTCCTTTAATTGAAGATATGGAAACCAATTAAGTTCTATGCCTTGTTGACTAAGTTCTTCATGCGTTCGAATTCTTTTTAATTAATTTTATTGTGATTACATCGTATAAAACAACATTTCTCATTGTACATTTTACCGAACTATTACCGCTATCTTCCACTCCTCTCTGGATTTCAATAGTGTTATTTCATTGACATATCAACATTATGCATCGCATTGCATTTGTTAACATACAAGATAGATCCTGCTCTTCGACCCTACTTTACATGTTCCATGATATTCCACTGATTTTTACTTCTAACTACTTATGCTACCATGAATTAAGAATTATTACCTGTCAACGCCCTACCCGTTTCCAGAACAATTTGCCATGTCATCATCTGATTTTCCTTTTAGTCTCTGAGAGACTATATAGAATCATAGAATCATGGAAATGTAGAGTTGGAAGAGACCACACGGGCCATCCAGTCCAACCCCCTGCCATGCAGGAAAACTCTCAAAGCACTCCCGACAGATGGCCATTCCAGCCTCTGCTTAAAAACCTCCAAAGAAGGAGACTCCACCACACTCCGATATCTGCATTCCGATTTCATTGTCCACTAAGAAAAGGATCCAAAATCAAAATCCAGGTGCCAAAGACAACAATTAGCTTCAAAAATCCTTGATGAACTAAAAGAAACACGGAGATTCCTCTTCATCAAACCACAACACCAAAGTACATTTTCCAACAAACAAACCAAGAAAACAATTCACAAATCCAAGTTAGTTCCCAAAAGAAGTATTAATCCAGAGGAATGTATTTATGACAGCATATAAATCCACAAGTCTCTCTGTTTTGCCAAGCAAAACTAAAAGGAAAAAAAAAAGTCTCTTTAAGCAAGAAAGCTGAATCAGTTACTTGAAATCTTTACCTTCCAATGTTAATCCCAGTCCAGTCCGGTCCAAAAAAGTCAACTCTTTAATTATTTGTAAAAGAAACCGTATTCTATCCAAAGAAATAGCAAAAAAGAAAAGGAAAATTCCAGCCTCGCACTCACCAACCCGGTTACTGTAGCTTTAAATTGTCAGCCCTTTCAGTCCAACTTACAACCTTCGGGGTCTCTTTCTAAAGCAGCTCACTTTCAGCGAATGCAGGTCTGTACTTCTTGCGATCTTAAGTAATTGTAATCCAGATCGGGTTGCTAATTGTAGTCTCTGTGTGTCTTCTTGATTTAAAAGTCGACGGCGGCGCTTGTGCCGCTAAAGCGGCAAGCCTGGAGGTTCCGTCACGGTCCTACGATCCTTCACAGTGCCTCCGCTGTCTCCTTTCAGAGAGAGCTCAGCACCGGACTTCTGGATCCCCTTCGGACCTTTTCCGCATCCCCCTTACCGAGGGGCTGTCTGGCTGGTTCAGATGGCTCTCGAACCGGCTGGAACCAGCAGGTGGAGGTTCGGAATTGTGCAACGCTATTCCGAATGACCGCTCACGCGCGCCATGCAACAGGAAGTTCCACACGTTCGAATTCTAATTCCTTCTTTCTTGTCTTGGATCACAAGGTCTTTGTATCGTAACCAACTTTGATTTGGATCCTTCCATTTCCCGTATAAGGCTTCTTGGGGAGAAGCCCATAGTGGTATTTTGTTGTAAGTGATCTTCTTCACGTTCTTCCAAATCTTTATCAAAGCTTTTCTCACATAATGATTGTTAAAATCTTTATCTGTTTTTTTCTTTCCCATACCATAAGTAGGCATGGAATCCAAATCTCATGTTTGACCCTTCCAAAGGTAGTAGTCTTTTGTCTTTTAAAGTGATCCAGTCCTACAACCAGACCATTGCACTGGCGTAGTAATATAATTTTAAATCTGGAAGATCACAACCCCCTTTCGTCTTTTGATCTGTCAAGAGTTTCCATCTGATTCTTGGTTTTCTTCTGGACCATACAAATTTTGATAATTCTTTTTCCCATTGCCTTATAGGCTTGTCATTTGTGATAATTGGTATGTTTTGAAATAAGAAATTTAATTTAGGAAGAACATTCATTTTTATCGTCGCAATTCTACCCAATAATGACAGATTTAAATTGGACCATCTTTCTAAATCTTTTGATATTTCTTTCCATATTTTAGTGTAGTTGTTATCAAGTAAATCTTTGTTGTTTTCTGTAAGCCATATTCCCAGATATTTTATTTTCTTCTCAATTGTGAATCCTGTCATTTTTGTAATCTCTTCTCTTTCCTGTTGTCTTAAATTCTTCACCATGAGGTAAGATTTGCTTTCATTTGTTTTCAAACCTGCTGCTTCACCAAATCTTTTTAGCTCCTGGTTCATTTTTTCAATACCAGACACAGGTTCTTCTGTAAAAAAGACAAGATCATCTGCAAATGCCTTGATTTTATACTGTTGATCTTTTATGTTGATCCCTTTTATATCTGACCTCAATCGAATATTATTATTCAAAATTTCTTATATAGAAGTAAATAAGAGTGGTGACAACGGACAACCTTGTCTTGTTCCTTTGTTAGTATTGATCTCTTTTGTTAAAAAAAAAGTTAAGGTTTGTTTCAAACTTAAGGTGTGTGTTTTGCCTTATGAATGCTTTAAACTATGGAGAAACTTTTTTGTGTACTTTCATCTACTGTCTAGATTACATGTGTCAAACACAAGGCCCACAGGCTGAATCTGGCCCACCAAGCCATTTCATGTGGCCTTTACAGCTCTCCTGCGGCTGCAGCACTCTCCCCACCTGGTGAGCCCGATCCCCACATTGCAGGCCCCCGGCTGCAGGTATTGTGAAGAAGGGCCCAGCAGCCAGCACTCGTGATCTACTTCTACTTCTGACTGCTCCTGTGTCCAAGTTTTGCTGTCGGAATGTTGCCGCAGGTTACCATGACAACGCTCCCCGTGGCTCGCAAGGGTTGGACAGAGGAGCAGTCAGAAGCAGAAGCAGACCGCAAGTGCTGACTGCTGGGCCCCTCTTCAGAATATGAGCAGCCAGGAACCTGTAATATCGGGATGGGGCTCACCAGGTGGGTTTCAGGGAGGATTTGGGGGCAGAAAGAGGCACAGAGAGGGTCGGGGGCAGAAAAAGGCACAGAGAGGGTCTGGGGAGCAGAAAATGGCACACTTTGAATATACTGACCAATTCTGTGTCACTTTACAGAGGTATAGGGACCATAAACTGTGGTCAAACAGCCCCAAAATGTCCAAGAAAACATTGATGCAGAGGGAAGGCAATTTAAAAACCAATAATAATCGAATGCAGAGGCAATTATTTAATATGATAATAGAGTAGATACATTTATATAGTCTTACAGATATAACCGGCCCTTTGAGGGCAACGATAAAGTTGATGTGGCCGAAGATGAAATTGACACCCCTGGTCTAGATAAACAGTTTGGCAGAATGTTGTGCCATGTGTCATTTGCGGACTGAAATTCTAAATGTGAACCCAAATCCTGGTTTATGGCAACATCAGAGCAGGAATTTGGACATGTGGCTTTGAGTACCTCCAAAAACCACAGCTTCAGCTGTTAGTAAATCCTGAGTCTTAAGTAAAGAGAAGCATGTTCCTAAAGTCTAATCCCTCTTCCAGTGAAAATAGGTATTTGGAGAGTAGCGGAAGCATCATATATTGCAATGCAGGACCTTGGCAGAGGACTAATGTATCTAGCCCTGAGGGACACACTAACTAGAATCTTGTCGATCACATAGCACGTACCCATACACCAAAGGGTGTACTTTTTGACCTTTGCACCAGGGCCATATCCTGATTGTTGTTGCATAAGGAGAGCTCTGCCAGCGTAACTCATTGTGCAAGCAGTTGTGCTTCTCAAGGTCCTGTGGAAGCATGACCCCAGTGCAATTTGACAGGGGTCTATCTGCCATTGCAAAATGGAAATGGGAATAAGTGTAATGCATATTTATGTGATTAATTTTATAGTGGTTTGACACTACACAGGCAGTATAGGACACTTATAATCTGGATTCATTGACATAGCTTTGCACTCTACTGTCCCTCTATTGGATTTTGGCCATTTTCTCATCACCTGTTTACTTACATTGGAAACTATAAGAGCTAGAAAAGGCTAAATAACAGTGCTGAGATCATATGAAATTGCATTTGATAGTGACATCTTGTCTGCTTTGCTATAATCCACTTTACAGGAATATTTTTGAGAAAAGTTTTCTTCATTCTCCTACTTCAAATTGTTTGTTCAGCTATCTCCAGCTGATGTAGCTGTAGTTTATACTAAAATATTAAAATATTTAAAACTGGAGATTTTACTTAAATATCTTATCTTCTGGATATACAAGCACAAATGTGAACGTAGTTTTGTGTGTAAGTTCATATATTTGTTCTCTGACCTCTTGGTGTGTCATATTTTACAGGAAATGGTGTTCATACAATGTTGGTGCCAGTGGAAGGAAACCTCATGTAAAAGAGGGCCTTATTACCTTAGCTCTCTACAAAGTTTCTTTTAAGGGAGCCTTAACAATAATGTGTGATGAGTCATGGTGTGACAAGATGTAAGGGATGCAGGGGACTGCAATAGGGAGACAGAAAGGGGGAAATCACTTGTATCAGTATTTCCTCCCATTATGCCAACAAGCTGGATACAATTCGTAGGTTCCAGGTACTGTGCTCCATTTGTACTGCTGAATTGTGGGAGTTTAGGGGATAATTCATGAGTGAATGAGAGATTTCTTCTTTTTTAAAAATCCCACACAGGCAATTAAATTGCTTGTTTTCCCGTCAGGCTTAGAGGCTGAAGGAAGCCTTGCCTGCAAGGGAAAATTATCAGTTTAGGAGCATAGGCAGAGGATAATCTGCAGGTGCAGTAACTCTTAAACTCCTTCTTTATCCTGTTCACCCTCCCCTGCAAATATTCCTACCCTTTGTTTATGGTACCAGAAAGCATTTATACAGGAAATCCATATGCTAGTACAGTCATCCCTCCACATTTACAGGTTTGGCTTTCATGGATTTGATTATTTATGAGTTTCTCCACCCCATGCCCTCCCCACCACATGCACTTCTTTTCTAGGGGGATCATCCTGCTCAGCTGCTCTAATCGATCCATACAGAAAACCTGCCTCTGGTCTTCTCTTCCTCCACCAGCCACTGCCTGGTCAGCCAAGGACAGTTCACAGCCTAGCCCCCCCCCCCCATAGCCAAGGAAGGAGATGTGCGAGAGGGAGGAAGTATAAGGCTACCATGCCATCCCACCCTCTTTCCCTGACCTGTTTTGGACCTTGGTTGCCTGCTCTCCTCAGGATGCCTTGGTCCCCTTCCCACAGACATTTTGATATGTGCAATTTTTCTACTTATGCTGAGCTCCTGCACTTCTAACCCTAATGAATGTGGAGACCTGTCTGTATAATGTGTAGTTATGGTTGGACTGGCTGGTAGTTAGATGCAAGTAATCATATATTTTATAGACCCTCTGTTGTCAGTCTTCACTTTCTTTGTTCATAATTCCTTGGAGGTTCCTCTGCTTTGCGTCATACATGTCTTTGTATTCTGTTGTGTGTTTTTCACCAACGGATGTAAGCTTTCTTTGCTCTCGTATGGGAATTCTGAATAATGCATTTGACATTACTGGTTTAATTCTTGAATACATGTTGCAGCTATCAGTTGTTAATCTCTATTAGTCTCTCTGGAGGTTCAGTGGCAAATCAAGAACTGTAACTTGCTTGTATAGACTTAGCTGGAACAAAATTCCATTGAACTCATTAGAAGTTAATTCTACATAGACCTGGGAACAAATATGATTTAGTAGTCATATTTTCTGAGAACAATGTTCTGTTGCTACCAAAGTAATGCCATAGGCACACAACAGAAAACAATATGCTGTATCCTCTGGACCTGTGGGCTGCAGAATTATTGCTATTGATCTTAGGATTTACATTGAAAATAGTACTGGACATGTGAACTGTTCTTCTGATTATGTTGAGATTTTTATTTATTTTAAGGAACTTGTGTCTCACTGTTTTCAAAAAGAAACCGAAGTGGTAAACAATAAGAAAAAACTATTTGAGAAGTGTGAACATTAATCAAAAATATAATAGAATCAGCAGCCAGTAAAAATAGATAACTTATCCACAGACATTTAAGGCATTTTAAACAGTTTCTTAATGTTCAGTTAGTGCTTGGTAGTCAATATGTCAATCTGTCTTTAATTTCTGTTCTTGTTTACACTTTAGATTAGTTGTTTTCAACTAGATTGACCAGGGCATGGAAGTAACAATCCAACCCTATGTACTCGCCTGTTTTCACTAGTTTGTTAGTGATGAAAGACCTGCTTTAAAGCTAGTTCTACGTTGTGGGAGAGGAGGACTGTATGAAACTTGTGTCTGATAGTCTCCCCTCCTACTTAAAGCCAGCTTCATGGAGCTCTTAAAGGAAACCTCTTAGTTTCCTTAGCTTGGGGAAATGCATAAGCGAATGAAGCTAAGGTCCTGCATTGCCTTTCAACTAGATACAGCACTCAAGGTAGCTACCAGTAAAATAAAAACATTAAAACTTGTCAATTAAAATCATATCCTGTAAAAATATATCTAACAAGAGTGTTAAACACAATAAATAAAACATCAGTAAGAAAGTAACAGCACTGTGTGGTAGCTGACATGGACAGAAAAGAAATCTTTCCAAAGGATCTTAAAATCCATGTATACCCACGTATATGCCATATACACTACTTTGGGTCCCATATGGGATACAAGTGGGAGTGAATAAATAAATAAATATGGGTAAAAAACCACAGGCTTTTGAATATCGTAGTCCCAAGGACTTCTTGGGTTACAACTAGCAATTCCAAGTTGTGCTTGGAAGTGGACAGGTATTCAGCGATGTCATTGTTATGTACTCCATATAACCAGCTTTAATCAGTAGTCTGGGCTGCAGCATTCTGGATCAGCTGAAGTTACCAAAGATCCATACAGAATATATTAAGAGTAGTCGAAACTTTTTTCAGATGTATATACCTTATTTTCTTTTTTGCCACAATGACATTCAAAGCAGTGTATAAATAGCATCTAGAAAAGTCACAGTCACTTTAAGTCACAGCACTAAAATACTTTTAAAAAATTGTTTATGCTGCCTTTCCAGCAATATTGTTCCCTAGGCAGCTTATCGTGATATTTTAAAAATGTAGTCAGTTGAAATGAAGTAAAATAAAATAAAAGAAGCATGAAGAGTAAGGAAACAAAGATATAGTAGTAAAAAAAAAAAATCACCACTTAAAATTCAGTTCTAAGATTAAGTCTTTATTAGACTTGTGATCTGTATTTTCACTGGCTGTTCTGATGTGTACTGCAATAGAAATATTTGTCACAACTGGCTTTGTTTGAGGGTGGGGTTCTTTTTTTAGAAGGTAAATATGAATGCCCTTTAAAAACTGGGCTTGTTCTTTATTTTTCACTGGCTAATGTTGCCTGTTCACATCAAATTCTAGAATATAATCCTTTCATTTAAAACTAGATATTACTATCCTTCTCATCTTTTCTGTTATAGGAGCAACAGCACTATTGGTATCAGCAGCATCTGCTTACTCTGCAGCAGAGGGCAAAAGTACATACACTGGGACAGCAGCTGCCATCAGTTTTGGGAGCTGTAAATGATGCCCCTGAGCAGAGGCAAGAAGAAAGGGAAATTCCCATTTCTGATGAACTTTCTGAGTCTGCTTTGCATTGTGAACCTATATTACCACATCCCAAAGATGATGATCCTCCTTTGTCATCTGTTGAGGCAAAGGTATGCTGTGCACAGAGCTGTCAGTGTGTTGTGTTTATCTATAGGGATTTGTTTCCCATTTTCCTTATTTTCAATTATGTGGTATAAATGGAGCTGGCTGAAAAACCTCTTTGCTTCTGGTATTACTACTTTAGAATACAAGGGAGGATAATGCCAATCTCTTTGCCAGTCAGTTGAGATTTACAGTTCCTGTCTGATGTATTAATTTTGGGTTTTTGACCTTCTCATGCAGGTATTTTGATGTATTCTGTGTATATGTATCTTCCTTGACTCTTTGGTCTAGGAGAGGAGATACGTTTAAATGAATTAAGAGTAAGTCACAGCTCTTCTTCTCAGTGGATAGGCATAACATTTGGGCTTGAGGCTCAGGATTTGCAGCTGCCTAGGTATATGAAGTTATGCCAGTTGTGGAGATGCTGTGTGCATTGAGGTATGTGCATCTGTAAAATAGAAAGTTTCCCTTTTGGTATTGTTCTGCAAAGCTTGCCTTGGGTAGTAGTTTCACTACTTGAGGCTGTCACAGGCCGAAGATAGCACTGTATTATGTAGTATAGTTTTTGTGTGCTTTTGAGTTGATTTGGTGGACTGGAACATGATAGTTCAATAGGCTAAGTCTAACATTTTGTTTCCAATAGTGACCATCCAGATTTATCAGGCATCCAAAATAGTACTAGTAGAGAAACTATCACATTCACGCGCGCGCGCGCACACACACGTGTTTCATACTGAGAGATACTTCCTTTTACATCCTAGTGCAGGTTTTCTCAACCAGAGTTCCCTGGAGACCTAGGTTTTTGTTAGAGGTGGATAGGAGTTCTGTGAGATCATAATTGGGGAAAAAGTATGTGTGCGCACGTGTGCACATGTATATGCAAAAGATTTAATAATTTTTATATAAGAGTTCCCTAAGATCTGAAAATTGTTTCAATAATTCTTCAAGGGTAAAAAGGTTGTCAAAGACTGTTCAAATGTTTGTGTTTAATTGTCTAGTCTGTTGTTGATTAATTTGTCCAATTCTTTTAAAAAGGTAATTAATAATTAATTCCATTTCTTATGGTAGTGAATTTTGTGTTAATGTATCGTGCAGCATGTCCAGAACTGAGTGGCTGCAAGATCTAAAGTATGTGAGAGAAATTTCTCTCTTTATTGTTGTTGTTTGCTGTCAGTTGGATTTTGACTCAGGCAGCCTTGTGAAGGAGAATGCTCCAGAAGCCTTAGTCATCTGCTGTCTTGCCGATGTCTTACAAACTCAGAGCCATGGCTTCCTTGATTGAATCAGTCCACCTACAGTGGAGTCTTCCTCTTTTCCTACTGCCTTCCACTTCACTGAGCATTACTATATTTTCCCCTGAATCATGTTATCTCATGTCCACAGTATTACCCTTAATATAGTGGTACTTTAGCTAACGGTAAAAGAGTTGGTAATACACAGAAGAGGGCAATGGTAAACTACATTTATGTTTACACTGCAGTCATACAGACACTCTTTCTAAACTCTGTCCATCAGAGTGGAAGAATTGTGAAGCTTTTCATATTGGCCTGGGATTTTACCATGCTTAATAATTTCACAGCATCAGCAAACATGGATGACAGCCTCACTGTATGACCCAGATTCCAGATCACTTATTAATAATACTGTCTCACAAATTCCCAGAAAGATCTTAGTGAGATATGCCTCCATTGCGAAACTGACTGAGTGCTGAACCAACTTTGCATGCAAAGGTTCTCAAGTCCAGTCCCTACTGTATTGGAGTTGGAGAGATGGTAAGCTAGATAAACCGTCTGGCTTTGTATAAGTGGCCAGGATCCATCAGTGTACAGTACTGTGATGTCTAATGCCAACAGAATTGGTGCAGAATCTAACCCTCCTAGTGTAACCCTCTGTGATATCCAAAAAATCTGTTTGAGAGGGTTTCCCAGCCCTTTGGAGTGAGTTTTTAGGGTGCAGTTTGCTGGAAGCAATGGAATCCAGTAGAAATGCTTATAAATGCTGTTGTTATTTGTCTTCCTCTTTCTCCTTCAATCTCTATTTGGAGCTATCTTCTTATGCTCTTATACCATACCAGTGCTTTCTTTGGAATCTCTAGCAGATGACTTTGCTAGATGCTTTGGTAACTCAAGGTAATATTTACTTTATGTGTGCCAATACACATATAAGAGCTTAAAACAAGCTTTCTATTTGCTGAAGCAGTACTTATTATTCCTCAGGATCAATTATTATTTTTATGTTTGATAGTAATAGTCTTCATCGCAGATTCCTCCAATTTACATGGGGCTGAAGTCAGGCTAGGGTTAGGGTTAGGGTCTGTAACTTCATGAATTTGCTCTGTGCCCTTTGGTTCTATAATGCCTACCTCATTCTTTAGTCAGGTTAACTTCAATACTGTTGTGTATTATTTAGTTAAATGGACACTAGTTTTGCATCATCTTTTATAATTTGTTGAGTGGTTTTAACCACTAGTATTATTTTTCCCAGTTTATTCTAAGATGACATTCTTTGTATGTCATCATTCTTCAAAGCAATAATTTCAGTATGTATGTCTTCTCAAGAGCTGCAAAGAAGACAAAGAAACAAGAGACAAGCTACAAATGTATTTGTTCTAGTCCCAGTGATTGCAAAAGTAGAAAAAAACTTTAAGAAAAGTTACCTTAGGAGCAATAACCTTACCAGCAGCCCAGAGAAGACTGAGCATGCTATATGGTCACAGAATACTGTATTTATACAGGCATAGTATTTAAAGCGGGGGAGGGGTGTGTGTGATAGAGAATGGAATTTACCCTGGACAGAAATATTCTGATTTATTTATTTAATTTATACCCTGCCTGTCTCCGTATATGGGACCCAAGGCAGCTCTCATTTACATTAAATACATTTTGTATTTACTATTTGGTTTTAATAATTTCACCAGTTTATTTCTTAGATTCTTTCTTTACTGTTCTTTTTTGTTAATTTGTACTTGATTTTGCTAGATTTTCTGTCCTTTTTAATTTCTTAAAACTTAATAAGATTGTGTTCCATTTGTTAGCAGTTTTCTAATCTAGTACATGTTGAATTTGTGCTCACCGTTTCCCATTAGTTTTACAGTGTCTACCTCTGGAACTAGGTCCTATGCATTACTTGACACCAGTTAAGTCAGTTGTCTCCTCACTGATTTCATAGATAACAGATAGATTAAAGTAATTGAGTGAGTTGAATCTTAGATCCCGTAAGTGCCTGTAAAGATTTGAGAGATGGTGCAGAGGAGTAGAGTAGAATCAATTAAAATGGCCTCTCCCCGCCTCTCACCCCCGTTCCGTTAGCAGAAACTTCCATTGGATGAAAGCCTCTGTTATTCATGCCAGGGAATTAACTAGTTGTGTTTAGATACTTTCTCTCTGTCTGATCTAAATTTAAGTTTACCCTGTCAGTTTAGGCATTGCTCAGATTACACATGATCTTTTTCAGTTACCCATCCTGTATCTTTTTGCATCATTAGAGTTACAATGTAATGGTGCATTCTCAGAATAATACTTAATCCTTTAGCCTGGTATTGTGTGAACCCATAGAGATTCTGTGAATAAGTTTCTATTTCTAGTATTTCTGCTTTTTAGACAGTGATACTTTGATTACAAGTAAAAGATAATGTGATTTCATTGCTCTGCATAGTGGCACTAGCTTTCTGACTTGCCAGTTGTATTTCTTCTCTTAGCACAAGGTATTTACTCTTTATAGGAAGTTTCCATAAAACTGTCAGCAGGATTTGTTAGGTTACCTGCAGTGTTTGGGTTTCATCTCTGCTAATTTATTATGATTTACTGTTTTCACGGTTAGGAGGAGAAATTTTTGAGCTCATCACTGAATTAGCCAGCCACTAAATCATGTGTTCCTACAGTGATGGATTTGTTCTTACCTTAGGAGTCTTGGCTAGTTTGGAAGATATAAATCTGACGTCTAGGTTTGGATGTAATGTCAGATGAACTGTTTGTAGTTTGTTTATCCACTCAAGTCATTATGCTGAGCAAGGTGGTAATGAATGGCCCGTGTCTCTCAGTGCATAACAAATACATGATAAACCATAATTTACTGGCATCTTTGCTTATCGTTACATGCAGATTAGACCTGTGTATGATGATGATGTGTGCCTTCAAGTCATTTCTGACTTATGGCAACCCAGAGGCAAATCTCTCATGGAATTTTCTTGGCAGAATTTGTTCATAAGGGAGATTGTCATTGCCTTCCTCTGAGGCTGAGTGTGACTTGCCCAAGATCATCCAGTAGCTTTCCATGGCTGAGTAGGAATTCAAACCCTGGTTTCCCAGTGTGCTAGTTTAACACTCAAATCGCTGTACCATGCTGGCTCAGTTAGGCCTGTGTGTGCCTTCATCTAATTTACTATATTGGATGGATATGTAGTTAGCCTAAATAGTACTAGTAAATAGTAATGTAGATACATATTTATTGTATACAGTTATGTTATGGCATGTTACATAATTTTCTTCAAAGCAGCTTTCTTCCACAATTGATTTATTTTATTCTATTACTTTGTAGTTTGGTCATGTTGATTTACAATGTAGCATCTCAGTTTTATTGATATTCAAAATTTAGTATGTCCAGAGAATTCTCTGAGCTGGCTCTGTGATCTCTATTGGGTTTAATTAGGGACTGGTTCAAATGTAACAATACTGGATTAGTTATCCATTATTTAGCAAGCTAAAACTGACTGTCATGCTTGGGCACCTTCATCAATTTTCATTTAGTATTTCTACCATAGTTGGTATAAACGATCATTTCCCATTATACCTGCATAGGGAAAGTGTAGTTTAAATTAACCACAAGGGCCACATACAGTTTCTGTCAAAATTAGAGTAGATCTGTGAACACAGTGGGTACTTGGTAGGTCAGTGTGTGTCTACTTTTTATTGATTCATTGGCCTGCTGTAGCTGGAATTAAAAATTGGATTTAGGCCGAAGGAAGCATCAGAACCTATTGTGAAAAAGGAAAAGAGAGTATATGCTGCAATGCTTGTTCTCATTTACTGAACTATGATTTATTAAGGAAATTATTAATTCAGAACTAGATTTGGGAATGAAGTTTTAGAGTACCAAACTGACAATTAGTGGACCAGTGTCAAAAATTAGCAGGGAAGGCCTTTATTGAGATACACATTGAAACATGTAGAAGAAGAGGCAGGCACAATTCCACCATGCCTAGACCGAGAAACAGATGAAAAACCCTCCTTCTATCCTAGTTGCCACTGCCTGGCAGTAAAGGTAGAGAAGAGAGAGGTACAACTCCATCATGCCTAGGCCCAGAAGCAGGTTAAGGGCCCTGTCCCCATCCTGACTGCCACCGCCCTGACCTTGGAGAAAGAGAAGAAGAGATAATATCTGCTGGTCTTGGTCCTCTTTCCCGCTGTTATTCCCTTTTCCCTGTGTATTGTGTCTTGTTTGGACTGTAAGCTTGAAGGCTGGGAACTACCAGTTTAACAATTTGAAAGCCACCCTAAGCAAACAAACGCCATTGGAGAGCATCCTGAGTTGTGGATTAAAGTTATGTTCTGCCTCTAGATCTTATAGAGGTTTGCATCTAAATAATGACATAGATTTCGTGGTTTAGGCCTGAATTGTATATTCAAATGTGAACACACCGGAAATTCTATTTGGTTCACATTTGGATTTCTCATTTATATTTTGTCTGTTCTATTTATTTGTTAATTTATATCATGCCTTTCTCTTGTTGGGGACCCAAACCACCCCTATTTTTCCTGGGTCTTCAATGAGAAGACCTCTTTTATGCACATAAGGATTTTTTCTGTCATATCACAACATCCTTAAGTGAAAAGAGAACTGAAATTCAGAGGTCTCTTTTCTCTTTTTGCTTAGAAAAGGTCCTCTAAAACATTTCACAGCTTTCTATGAGCTCTTGTATAACAGTTCATGGAAGAGTGTAAGAATTTCTCCCACTAATATATTTCTGAAGTCAAGTCTCTGCTTCTTGTTTATAGTCAGTCTGCTCTATGGCCCCCATCCTGTAGCCCTCTGCACTTAACCAAAATTCTGCTCCTGACTGACCAGAGCAGATTTTTAGAACATATGAGGGGAAGGGCTACAAGGGAAGAAAATTGCCTCCTCTTGGTTCCACTGATGGAAGCAATTCCATCAGCAAAAGGAGACCATACAAGAAACACAAAAAGAGTAGTACTCTTGGCAAGTAGCTATTGCTTTGTTGGAGGTTCTCACTAAAGGGAATTCTGTATTTGAAAAACTAAAGAAATTGTTTAGTTTTGTTCTACTTTGTACTTTGAAACATTTCATATGTGAAGCATGGTGTTTCATTATACTATTTCTGAACTACTCGATGTACATGTAAAAATCGTGTGTAAGATACACAGCAGTATTTCCAGCAGTCAGAGTTTTGTAACTAATATGTCTTACATTGCTGAACAAACTTTCTTTTGTTTAATATTTACTTGTGCCCTCAGCTAAACATTGAACCACCAGAGGATCCTGAGGAAAGTTTGAGATTACAGCAGTTGCAAGCAGCAGCGACACAATGGCAGCAGCATCCACAGCAGCGAGTGGGTTTCCAGTATCAGAGAATAATGCAAAAGCATGCACAGCTGCAACAGATTCTGCAACGCTACCAGCAGATCATACAGCAGCCACCACACTTGCCAGTGAGTCATTAACAAATAGGATATGGTTCAGACTTCCTTCTGTTTAAATAAAATTGTTACTTTAATGCTGAGCATTGACTTTAGTAGTTCTTTTTGGAGGTCTCATTTATCTGTATACATGGAAGTAGGTATCATGCAGCCTTCCAGATCAGTACTGAAGCCCCTAGAGCTCCCATTCCCCCTTTGTTTTGTGCAAAAAAATGGGAGAATGGTAGCTCCATAAGCCTCCAGGGTATGATTCTCTTCTAAAATATAGTTCTTCTCTGCTTCTTATTTTAGCAAAACAAACCACAGGTTTTTTTTAAAAAAATATGATCTGTTTACTCGTGATTTCATGGGGATTTGCTGGTGTGACGCATGGTAGGTGTCCAGGGTAGCGAAAAAGGGCCCCCAAAGTTGCTCACTCCAGATGTAGACCTGTGTCTGCTTGATAACTGTTAGTTTCTTTTTCTCGTTCTTGGAAGTTGCATTCTAGTTTCTGATGTAAAACTGTTGATGTGGGAGCAGCCTCTCTGTGACAAAAAACTAGAAATTTTGTTTACTAACGTTCTCATATGAAATAGGTTGTGCGGAAAGAATTCTCGTTATTTTCAGTGGACTTGGTCATAATATATTATCAGAGCACTGCTTCATTTAAAATGATTGGGGATAGACACATGATGTGAATATAATTTAAAAAAGGAATATCACATTTCACATTTCAAACCACATGCATGGCTGCACATTCAGTGCACAGTAACAATTTTACAGAAGCTGTGGACAGTGTGAACTGTTTCATTTATAAATCTGTGTTTGCACAATAAGATAATAAAAAAGGATGTTCTTATAAAACATAAGACTAAATGAATTTGTAATTAGTTGCTAACTAGAGTAGATGCTCTGAATCACTTGCTGAATTAAGTCAGCAAGTGTGTAAATCCCACTGATTGAATGGAAGTGCTCTAGTTGAGAGGAATTGTCAGTTGGATTTAGCCCATGGTGAATATAGGTCGTGGCTTTAGAAGGAGTTAATTTGAAGTATGCTTATTATTACTTTCTGTTTCTGGCAGACTGTGTCAGTGGAAATGCAACTACAGCACTATGAGACTCAGAATAAACAATTCCAGCCACTTTACAAAGAGTGGGAACGTGAATTTCAGCAGTGGCAGGATCAGCTTCAGACTTACCCTCACAAAGACCAGCTTCATGAGTGTGAGAAACAGTGGATGATGTGGCAGGGACAGATGAAAGCTACTCATGCTCACCTTCAAGAAAAAGTGAAGTCTCTTCGGAACATGAATAGTCAATATGCTGGGAGTGGAACTCTGCCACTTACATTTCCTCCATATTCTCAAACAATGCAGGGT
Organism: Cyclura pinguis; assembly: GCA_030412105.1. Taxonomy (NCBI): domain Eukaryota; kingdom Metazoa; phylum Chordata; class Lepidosauria; order Squamata; family Iguanidae; genus Cyclura; species Cyclura pinguis. The sequence continues at coordinate 347,516,947 of CM059599.1, forward strand.
GGTATGCCCATGGTGTCATCTACTTTGTCTTCAACTACACTCCCTCTGTCATCTGCTGGATTCTCCTCTGACCCACAAACATCTGATATGCCTGTTCCAAAAGATTCTGGCCCTCAGTGCACCCAGGCCACTGAAACAAGGCCGAACGTATTTCCTACACCTGGTTCTTTTAAATTTAAAGATACTGAGTCAGTTTCCACTTCCCAGCCCACAGAGATGATGAGGCCAGCTCTGCTTCCTACTCCTAGCTCTTCTTATGCATATAAACCAGTTGAGTTACCTGCCAGTTCCCATAACATGGAGGTAACTAGGCCAGCTCTCTTTCCTGCTCCTGGTTCAAATTTTATGTCTAATGCTAATGAACCCCTTCCTACATCCCAGACAACAGAGGTGGCCAGGCCTGGTCTGCTTCCTACCCCTACCTGTACTTCTTTTACATTCAAAGCAACTGAGACTCCTGTCAGCTGCCAGACCATGGAATCAACCAGACCAGCTCTGCTTCCTACCCCTACCTATACTTCTTTTTCTTATAAAAATAATGATCCGTCTGTCACTTCCCAAACCACTGAGATAACCAGACCAGCTTTGCTTCCTACTCCTACTTCTATTGCATTTTCATTTAAACTTTCTGATTCACATGCCAGCTCCCAGGCCACTGAAACAGCCAGACCAGCTCTTCTCCCTACCCCTTCCTCTACTTCTTTTCCTTTTAAAAATGCAGATACATCTGCTTCTTTGTCTTATCGCTCGAATGTAACATCATCTGTTAGTTCTTCAGACCAAGGGAGTTCTTATGTGCCTCTGGGTAAACAGGCAATGCCATTTGGTTCATCTGAATCAACTTCTGTTGAAGGGAAACCTCATTCTGTAGTATCATCATCTGCATCTACCACTACTACTACTACTACCACCACCACCACCACCACCACCTATCAGAACAGACAAGCGAGAACAGCTGGGTTTTCTGATTCTCCAAGAGGGTCATACTATGAAGGTCTAAGGGGCCCAAGGTAGGTTTTCTTTCTTAATTTTTTGCAGAGCAGTACTGGATAATGTGATGTCCCTCAGTCATCCCATGGTCACTGTACATCTGTCCAGTTTCATCCTGTGGTTTGTCATGCTTCAAATCTGAATATCTTAAGAGTTTGTCAGAACAATTCAGAAACAGATAGAGCCACCCGTATTTTACTCTATGATCCCCTTGGTAAGTGCTGAAAGAGAAATGTTGGTCACAAGTGTCCGGAACATGTCCAGAGGAGGGCGACCAAAATGGTGAAAGGTCTGGAAGCCATGCCATATGGGGAGCAGCTTAGGGAGCTGGGTATGTTCAGTCTGCAGAAGAGAAGGTTAAGAGGGGACATGATCACCATGTTTAAATATTTGAAAGGATGTCATATCAAAGAGAGAATAGGGTTGTTTTCTGCTGCTTCAGAGAGGACGAGAAGCAGTAGATTCAAGCTACAGGAAAAGAGATTCCACCTGAACCTGACGAGGAATTTCTGACGGCCAGAGCTGTCTGACAGTGGAATCTGCTGTCCCGGTGTGTTGTGGAGTCTCCTTCTTTTGGAGGTTTTTAAACAGAGGCTGAATGGCCATCTGTTGGGAGTACTTTGATATGTGTTCCTGCATGGCAGGGAGTTGGACTGGATGGCCCCTGAGGTCTCTTCCAGCTCTATTATTCCATGATTCTGTGACTTTCTCCCCATGTAGGATCTCTTCAAAAACTCCATAGTTTTCAAAGACATTTGACAGAAGGGAGAAACTTGATTTACTTAACAGAGCAGAGCTCTTCTTTCTTGTTTAAAATGAATAATTTACCACAACACTTCCCTGCTTCTTTCACATCAGTTAACGTGAAGACAAAAAGTGCTCATTCACATGTACTATCTTGATTTCTTCTTATGTGAGCTATTTTTAGATATCTCTTGTTTGTTTTTGTAATTCAAAAAAATGAAATACAAAGAATTATTTGAACGTAATGTATTGGTCTGTATTTAAGGTGATACAATCTAATTTGTTGCTTTTAGTATATAGTATAATAAATGTACTGAATATCTGTAATATTTTCTGAAATTCCAGCTTCTGGGCTTTCTAGAACCCAGAGACTGGTCAGATATCGTGTTTTAAATGGGCATCTTGGACTCATGGATAATTGTCACCTGTTCCCTTTATCCTTTCTCCACTTCTCTGTCCCTGAGTACATCTGACACAGTGACATAGCTACATTCATCTGTGCCAGGGATCTTGTAGACAGGAAAATGTGATGTTTGCACTGGTCAAACATTACATTCCTTTGCACTGGAGCCATTTCATTGGAGCCAGAAAGGGGAAGTGCTGATATGTGGGCATGTACAAGACATGCTGCCTGTTATGATGTTTTCAGGGAGTTGTGCCTGACTAGGCTGATGCCTTCAAGGCTAATATCTGATATTACCTACTTTTCTAAAGTTCCATTTGTACCTCTTTGAAAAAGGGAAGTATATGTAGAATCCATCCTCTTTCTGGTTGCATTCTGTGTGGAATCATGACATAGAATCATAGAAATATAGAGTTGGAAGAGGCCACATGGGCCATCCAGTCCAACCCCCTACTATGCAGGAACACCCAATCTATTTTTCTGGTTAATTTTGGGAATTATTATTACTTAATGATGTTTGAATTTGATGGCTGACAAAAGGGACAGATGTTGTTGTTCAGTAGGGAAGCCTGATTATATCCTGTGCCTTATGAAAAATTTATTTGTCTAAACACATAGGTTTGATGGACCACGAGGAAGAGGGTTTGAGAGATTTGAATCTCCGAGACAGAGGGGGCCTCATTTTCAAGGCCAACGTTTAGAAGGTCCACGGTCAAGACTTCAGAATCAGCATATGGATGGATCTTCAGGCAAACAGGGGACTATCCCTCGGGGTCCAGCAGCAGCATTTTATACTTCCTCAGGTACACCGCAAATGCCGAATTCTCAAGCAAGCGGACCACGTTGGAGAGGACCTAGACCTGTTCTGGGACACCAGAATCACCAAGGAGAAAATAAAGAATCTCTTACTGAAATGGCAAGTGGTCAGTCAGTGGCAAATAAATCTAAATTTACACCAGATATAAAAGTCTCTGGTCCAGGTGAACCCGATAAGGGTTTGTCTACAGAACAACAAAATCTATCCAGAAAAGAGGGTGAAGTAATGTCAGAAGCAAAGAAGCAGAATTCAGCCGAGTCGGCATTGCAGTCAGAAGCATCAAAAACATCTACCTATTCTTCAGGTGCTCCACATCAGCCACCAGTTTCTTCACTTCCTCCAAAACCAGGAGGGAAGAAAACACTACTACCATCACCAATGATAGGAAATAAAGATTTGAACTCTATGGAAAATAAACTGGCTTTGGAAAATAATCAGAACAGAGAACAGTCAAAATTGGAGAACAAGGAGAGGGGGCAAATTAAACCAGGAGATAATCAGGCAAAAGGACCAGTTGGCAGAGGCAGGGGCCAGGGTAGAATGGAAGATACTAGAGGTAGGGGACGGGGCCGATTTGAAGATGTCAGAGGCAGGGGAATGCCAGATAGAGGTAGAGGTCAGACTAGAGATGTAAGCAGTGGACTAGGAAACCATGATAAACTGTCAGAGGGCAGTTGGGAATCTGGGATGGGAGGACAGTCTGGCAACCAAGAAAGGGCAATGGGTAGGAGATCAAGCAGCCAGGAGAGAGCGTTACCACCTCGGATGGGCAACAGAGAGAGGGGCCGTGCAAGTAGCAGAGAAAGAGGCACAATCAGGCCCCCCAGCAGCCAAGAGAGGGGACTGGATCGGCAGGGTGGGAGTAGGGACCGGGGCCCTGTTCGTCGCGCTAGTAGCCGGGAGAGAGACCTAGGCAGGAGACCTAGTAGTCGAGAGAGAGACCTAGGCAGGAGGCCTAGCAGCCGGGAAAGGGATCTATACAGACATGATGGAGGTGGAATTGAAAATTTACCTCAGTTTCGGGAAGAACCAACTAGGCCTCCATGGGCTTATGGAGAAGTTGGCATGGAAGAGGGGCATCCATTTGAATATAGGGATATGCCTCCCCTAGAGCGTAGGCGATTGGATGACTGGGATAGAGACAGGTATTGGCATGAGCCTGACCAGCGCTATCATGATGATCCTCTTGATCCATATGAGAGAGATGACTTATTGCCACACCGCCATCCATTGCCTCCACTTTCACCTTTGCCCCCTCTGCCTCCTTTACCTCCCTTGTCTGCTGATATAGAGAGACGAGATCCATTCTGGGAACACTGGGAAAGGCCTATGGGTAGGGACAGAGAGATGGACAGAGATCTGGACCGAATCAGGAGATCCTTGGATGTGTATGATCGTGAGTTGGAAAGAGACTGGGACAGAGATTACATAAAACCTGTAGACAGAGATTCGTTGAGTCATGATCTGGACATACCTCCTCTCCCACCTTTGCCTCCCCTTCCTCCTTTAGATAGATATCGTGAGGATCGATGGTTGGATGAAAGAGAGAGAGATTTCTATGACAGAGATCCTAGAGACAGGGGAGAGCTTAGAATTCGAGAGTATCCAGAGAGACATGATACGTGGAGAGAACAGTCTGACTTCTCATCAGATAGGGGTGATTGGGAGAGGGAAAGATTTTCAGATAGGTGGTACCAGGATGAAAGGGACAGATTCCCACCTTTAGAGGATCATATGGAACCACCACCTCTGCCGCCACGGTCTGAGTTGTTGGGAGAAGAGCCAAATGTAGCCTCTGACCAATCATTAGGAGGAGTAATGGTCCTTAGTCAAAGGCAGCATGAAATAATTCTGAAGGCGGCCCAGGAATTAAAAATGCTACGGTGAGTTGGTGATGTTCTTGTTTATTTTGTTGTTTTTAATATGCCTTCAAGCAGACTTGACTTGTGGCAAAACCATCACAGAGCTCTCTTGGCAAGATTTTTTCAGAGGATGTTTGCCATTGCTGTCCTCTAAGATAGAGAGTATAATTTGCCCCAGGTCACCTATTGTGTTTCTGTGTCTGACAGGGGATTCAGATTCTGGTCTCCCAGAGTCCTAGTCCGGCATTTGAACCACCACAGCACACTTGGTATCAGTGCTGATTTATTTATTTATAAATTATCCCTCCTCCCTGTCATGTTTTTTGTCTCCTCCCGTCCATACCCTTGTATGCACATATCAGAGTGACACATAAGTCATTTCCACCCTAGCCTGTTATAATGCTTTTAGGCCTTTGAGGCCTCTCCCTAAACTGTAAATCCCAGGATTCCATAGGATGTTGAAAGTGGAATAATAGCGCTATAATAGGCTAGTGCAGAAATGACCATAGTGGCACTTAATTCTGGTCACTACACATGCAAGTGCCAAGTTGTGCGGCTGATACTCTTGAGTTATCAGTCATTGAGACAGCTATGCCTTAAATACTACTATTACCAAATTAACAAACTTAACAATTTTAAAGTGTCAGAGATTCTCCCATAGTGTCAAGAAAAATTGTGGGCAGAAGATACCCATGGCAAAAATTGAGATAACATAGCTGATGGATGTAATTCCTATCCTGAATCTAGGGAATGAAGTGGATAATGAATCTGGGTGATGAAGTAGAAGAAATCCTGTTGATGCACATCTGGGGTATTTTTATAAGGAATCCAAAGGGATTTGTGAAACGACTAGGGGATCATTAGCGTCCAACACAAAAGCTTTCATATGTAGTTTGCAACTATGTCTCCTGATCTCGTCAAAGCACTTATAAAAACTAATATGGGAGCGTTCAGAGAAAAGCATTTGTTACTGCTAGCAAATATCTACTTTAAAGGGATAATGACCGCCTGTGTCTGAATTAGCACACTACATCAAGGACTCAAACACAAAAGCACATTTTTTCCACAGGGAAAACTGACTCTTTTTTGTGTTTACTCCATTTTAAATTACTAGAGTAGAAAGCTACCTTCTGGGTGTGTTTTCCATGTATTTCTATGGATACATGAGATATTGGGTTCTTAGTATGATATGATTTCTGTAATTGTGAGACGGGTTAGAGTACAGTGGGGCTGGCATGTTTCTGAATTCAGGATTCGTGAATTTAACCCAACGTGAGCTGCTGCCGCCGCCGCCATGTCCTTGCAGAAGCTGCTGGCCACCCTGGGACTGTTGACAGTTTTGGTGCCGATTCTGCTTGTTCATTCGCAAATGAATGTGCAGGATCGGCACTACCTCTGCCAACAATTAAAGGGCAACAAGGAAGTTCCGCAGGGACATGGCTGTGGTGGTGATGCTGATTCTGCAGGATTGGCACTATCACTAGCTCTGGTGCTGTGTTCCTGCAGAAGCTGCTGGATGCCATCAGATTTTTGACAGCAGCCATGCCAATACTACTCAATTGTTTGCAAATGAATGAACAGGATTGGCACCACCACTATCAGCTATCACAGAGCAACAAGAACTTCTGCAAAGACGTGGCAGCAATGACTTGCACACCTCCACTGCAGCTTTTTGCCACCTCTGCTGCTGCCCTATGCCATTTTTTCATAGGGACTTTAGAATGTGCATTTTTTAGTATTGGCAAGGGGTCCTGGAACCAAACCCTTGCAAATACAGCAAGCCCATTGTACATACTCTTCATACGGAAGTCTCAGATTTAGCTCCTGTGACGACTTATGACTGAAGTCCTAGACAGTCACTGCCAGTCAGTATAGATAGTACTGACTTACATTAAGCAATGACCTGACTTTATAAGACATCTTCCAATTGACTGCAGTCCTCCATTCATGTTTATGGGTTTGATCTTCATGAATTTAAAATTCGTGGGCATATGTGCCTTCCCCCCATTCTCTTCCCATTCCCTTGCATTTTGCCAGGCACACAAAAGTGGAGAGGCTACTCTATAATAGAAGTTTACCAGTTGTCAAGTCCTTTAGTAAATTGTGATGGATTTTGTCAACTCCTAAGAAAATAATATGTGGCCATCATTTTGGTGTGTGTTAGTAATTTGACCTGAAGGCTTTCTAGCTAGGAAATCAGGATTTTTTCCCCCCTCAACATCAAGATGACCTCTATATAAATTATAAGTTTGAGTTGACTTAAAAAGAGACATCACTTGACAGCTAAATGCTTTCTTCAACATGCTAATTGGTTCTGAGTAAAGCACTACATTTGGTTGACAGCATTTTATTCCTAAAAAGTATTATCTTGCTCTTTTGTCAAATGATAGAGTGGCTAATGATATAAGCTATCAAAAATCCAAACAGAACAAAATGGCAGGGAGAGAACAGAAACAGACAGACCAACGATAGAACTGGTATCAGTTCAATCTAAAAAGTCTTACAAAATAGCTGGCTTTTATCTAGTCTGCTACCAGATATTCCAGGCAAGACTCCCTGAACAGGGCATAGCATTCATGTCATGATTTAAAATATGTGTGCTTTGGTTTTATTGCTGATTCTTGAAAGCATTTTAAGAAATGCATTTTTTGACTCTACAGAGAACAGAAGGAGCATATGCACCACATGAAAGAATATGTACCTGAACCCCAAATATCTGAATTGCCACCACAGGAAGTGCCTAGATCACAGAGTACAGCTACTAGGAAAGATAATTTTCAGGTAAATTAAACACTGCTGTGGACACAAGTGGGCAAGTGTGACTTTGGTATGGTGCTTATGGTTTTTGGTATGTTTTTTAAAAAGATTTTAAAAATGGATTTCCTGCCTAAAAGAGGTCCAAGGTAGAGTTAGAAATTAACATAAACCATGATCACAAATATACTGTATAAGTGCCATCCTATCAATTTAAAAAAAATTGGAATTAAAAGAAGTAGCCAGAAATGCCTAGCTTAACTAAAAAATGTATGACTTTTGTCGTTAATTTGAAGGATTTCATTCTGGGAGAAGCTTTGCTAGGGAAGAATTTAATTATCTCATTAAAGCAGATTGTTTTAAATTCGGTTCTAACATCAGTAGTTTCACTTAAGCTGAAGAAGATACCTGATTAGTGCCAGTTCTTCACTGCCAACCCTCATCTCAGTAACCTATTAAATACTGTTCCAGTAAATCTCCAAGCCCTCAGAGTGGGGTTTCATAGGGGCTGTGGGAGGAAGGAAGAGGTGTGAAAATCCTGTTCTGGGTCGATAGCAATCAGAGCTGCCCATTACCAATAGTAAAATTTAATTCCAAAGCAAGAAGTGCCAGGCAACATTTTCTCTTCCTATCTAAAGAGGCATCCTTGATTTCTGGAATGGTTCAGTGTACTTTATTTTTATAATTTGTAGTCTCCTTTTCATTCTAAAGGAAGCCCAAGATGCTTTAAAATAGCCCAAATAATAATAATACCAACCACACAAATAAAATGCAATGGTGTTGAAGAATGCCATAATGTAGTAGATTCAGCAGTTATTCCAGACTTTTTGCCCAAACTTAGTTGATTTTATCTGTGTTTTAGAAGGTTACGTGACAGGTCCTTTGATAGTTGCCTCTTGGTAAGCAACTGCCCCGTTATAGGGAAAAAATGATTTTCATCTCTATAAGTGCCATATTGATTCAAAAGAACCTCAATCAGATGATTTCTTATTAAGATCTCAGTAGCCAAGAGAGAATATGGGAAATTTCCTCCATAAGATAGCCAGGCTCTAAGAGGTAACGGCTTTGTAGGTTATCGTCATAATCTTTTAATGGATCTGGGAAACTACCAGCATCCCGTTACAAATACAAGATTGAGAGGAAGATCAGTTCACTTAATACTGACCATTTTCTGAACTATATTAAGTAGTAATTCCATATAGAGCAGGAAGGACAGGAAAGCTTCTCTTAGATCAAGAAGGGAAGTTTTTGGGGAGGATACATTCCACAGATGGACAGGATAAAGGCAAACGTGTGGGACCAAAAATTCTTGCCTGTTTTGACAGTTGATGCCAGCAAGTAAACCTTAGAGGTATATTTCAGTCTTTTTGAATGCTAAAAGCCCTGAACAAAAGCTAAGAAGTCATTAAATTATAGTGTAATGGGGAAGGGCATGAGCTGGGGAATGCAGGGAGCCAGGCTGAAATAGGAGGGGCCAGATTTGTCCCAGGGACTGAAGTTTACCCCTATCCTGACGGTGCATTGGAGTAACTGAAATTTGAATTCATCATGACATAAATAGTGGCTACTTACATCCTTATCTTTGGATGGCAGGATCTACACCCCAGGCCTGAAAATATAGTTGACTAAACTACTATGGTTAGTTTAAAACAAAACAGCTACAGAAAGCATGGTTCAAAATTGTTTTCAAACTTAAGTCAATATTGACCTTATTTGGTTGTTCCATACAACAAATAGCAGTTAACAAAATGAAGAAACTTCTAAACTCTTCCTTATCTCTGGATGGGAGAAAGAAGGAGGATCATTTAAACCTGAGACTTGTTCTGTCATATTCCTTATTAACACAGGTTGTGCTAAGCCATGGTTTTAGCCTGACATGCTTACACATCCATGATCTGTTAGCATTGATAGAACTTATTTACAAGTTTCCTTTTCTCTAGGCACCTTCTGAAATGCAGGCTGAAGTCCCAATAGAAGAGCAGCCTATTCAGCCTACTCCAGCTGTAATTATAAAGCCACCAATCTTGTTTCAAAAGCCTACTCCAAACCAGCTACCAACAACCAAGCCAACTACTTCAGTGGCAAAGCCTTCTGCCCGATCTGTGCGGTCGTCTATTCCAGCCACAAAAGCTCCTCAACAAGCAGCAAAGGTTCCTGCTCCACCAACACAGCCAAATGCTCCAATTCCCATTTCAGCTGCAGCGCCCACACATGTTGTAGCTCCTGTGGTAAAGTCATCACCTGGCAGGAACCAAGAACGTTGGGATGAAGATTCTTTCCAGGGACTTTGGGATAGCAGCGAAGATAAAGGTTTAAAATCAGAATATGACTCACCTACATCAGATCCCTCATTGGGTTCAGTAGTCCCAGGATCCGTTGGTCCAGGAATGGCACAGTTTTCTAAGCCACCAATTATTCATCAGACAGTTGATTATGGACATGGACACAGTCATGGTCAAGGTGAAATCTGTTAAATTTTGTTAATGCTACTTAATCCACTAACAGTGCTTTCAGAATGAAAGAAACTGTTGTCTCCAGAGGAGCACAGTGGATTTTGTTCTGTGCATTCTAAATGAGAAGTTTATGCACATTCAGGGAAATTGATATTAAGTGTGATACCCTTCTCCCTTAAATCTTAGTCATCTATTGAGATTTTTTTTTACTTAATCGAGAAAAAGTTCTTGTTTATACTCTTTCTTGTGGAGTAGGAGTGAGCTACTTCATTTTGTACTCACCTCCAAATTCCCCAAGAGCTGCACTACTGAATTCGGTTGAGGGAAATTAGCTGACATTTCCCTTTAAAACATGGTGCGTGAGGAATATTTCCCTGAAGTTCTAATCAGCCGGTAAACAAAGGCATATATTCTCTGCATATCTTGTTTGAAAGAAAGAGAGCAACTCCCCTTGCTCCCACATACACTGCCTTACTACCAGAATTAAGCAGCATGGTAGGGGGAAGGGAGCTTTAAAACAAGGCATACAGGAAATATGCACCTTGTTTCTAGCTGATTAGTCCTTCTGTGGGATGTACTCCCGCTTACTTTGTTGTAAACGAAAGTGACAGCTTCTGGTGGCTCCTGCAAATCCTCATCACCTTATAAATAAGGTGGATGTTCTTCATACACACCTAAGTTTGAAGAGCAATTCTGGTCCCTGCCCCCTGAATGTTGTCAGTGAATGACACTGAAGGTTAGTAGATGGAGTGTTGGCCACCCATGCTGTTGAAAATGTAGCTTACTTTAGACTCCGTACTGGTAAACAACAGAATACCATTTGACAGTCTAGATAACTACTGTGGCAGAATATGAAGTTGCCATTTTGCTGTGAGAGGATAATTAACAGAAATCCACCATACATTAGTTCTCATGTAGCAGTTTGTATATTGTGTGTTTAAACAGTTCTGCAATTCTAGCATGAAAATGGAATCTCTTTCCTATCAAGAAAGGTTAAAGCATTCTAGGTATTTTAATTTAGAGAAAGGATACTATAGAGGTTTATAAAATTAAGAGTAATATAGAAACAGAATTCTGGATTAGCTTGGAGCAAGATGGTTCTTAACGCTTTTCATAATTATTGTTACTTAATCATTATTTTTTGATGTTTTTGTTGAAATATACAGCTGTTTTGGCAGATTGCCACTGCATCTCAGTGGTTTCCTATGTGCGTACCTTTGTCTCTGTTTATTCTGATCAGGTGGGATTAGGGTTTCTTTGAGGGCTCCTGGTCAAAAACAGAGCTTTATGCTTTGTATATCTGCTCAAGAAGCCTTATTGGCCGATTCTGGTTTGGTTCTGGAAATATAAATATAAATAAATACATATTTAATATTAAACTTATAAAGTGCTATGTACGGTGATGGCACTATATTAAAAATAACAATAATAATCTTAAATGAGTTGCAATGTTGCTGAGGCGTTTTCTCCCTGTAGATGTTTCTCAAGAGCTTTAGCTAGCTAATGTCTGCTTTTCAATTTAATTAAATATTGGTGAGAAAAGCAAAACATGAAATTTATTTTTAAGTAGCAGATAGCTGTTATCTCTTCTAGAGCATTGCCTTTATTAAAGAAAGGATAAGTGTGTTGAAAGAAGGAGTCTATGGGAATATCATAAATTTACACTGTTGCCAATTTATATTTAACAGACATTAGTACTAGTAAAGGTGGACAAATTCCTTACGGGGAGCGAATAACTCTACGTCCAGAACCTCCTCATGAGAGGCAGTCGTTTTCAAAAGGTGGGTATATCTTTAGTGTGTCTATGAAGAAGGCAGGCATCACTTTAATATTTGGTAGTATTCCGCACTAAGGGGATTTAAATGCTTCCCCTGTGCTTGCATTTTAAAACAATATTTAGTTAAGGTTGTCCTAGAGATATAGATATGGGAGTTGAAGTCAGTATTCTACCGTATCAGAGTACGGGAGGACTGGTCATTTTTCAAATGTCCTTTTATATTTTAAAAAGTCCTATGCATGAGGAAACTGTCACAACAGAGGGAGTTTAACATAGTCTTATCCATTATTAGTTTTCTTGCAGGGAGTGTTTAATATGAGGAAGCTTCTTCACTCTTACTCTGTGTTAGCTACAGGACAGTTCTAAAATAATTTTGACTTCCCTTCTCCAGAACATCCAAGCCAGCGGGATCGATACATGAAGGAAAGAGAAAGTTATTTTGAGCGGCAAAATAATACCACTTCAGATCACAGAGATTTCAGGAGAGATCGAGAGCCATATAGGGACCGTATATCTGGAGACCATGAACGGGAAAGATTTGACAAAGAACGCTATCCACGGGAACGCGAAGACAGGTACATCGTGTAGGAGTAATTGGATACAATAGTGTGTGTCTGTAAGTTGTTGTCTTGTTGCAGTGAGCACATTACTCATTCAGCATTTTTGTTTGAAATTCTTAATTTGGGCAAGCTTGCATTTTTGTTGTTGGTATGTGCCTTCAAGCCATTTCTGACTTTTGGTGGCCCTAAGATGAACCTATCACAGGGTTTTCTTGGCAAGAATTTTTCAGAGGGGATTTGCCTTTGCTTCCCTTTGAGGCTGAGAAAATGTGATTTGCCTAAGATCATCTGGTGGGGCTTCCATGGCCAACAGGAGATTCAAACCCTGGTCTCCAGAGTTGTAGTTCAATGCTCAAACCACTACATCATACTGGCTACAATTTACATTTTAAATGATACAAAATCAAACGTAGTAACAGAGGCTTATATAAAAATAGTTTGGCTTAATGTAAAGACTGAGTTAAATAAATAATAAAAACCCATTTCTTATAATAATGTTGAGTACACAGAAGTTCAGAAATGCTTGACTTGGTAGTCAGCTCTGTTGTTTCTAGTATCAGTTGAGGCTTGGCTTTCTTACATCCTGTCCTGCAAAGAAAATTAAACTGCTACTCCACAAAATGAATCTTGTTGAAGGGGTGGCAAATTAGATCCTTCAAGTAATTTGTTTTTTGCAACCTCTTTAAAATATGCTATTGTGTCTATATTATAGCATAAGATGCATCATAGCACATTTCTTAAAGAATGCTTCCCAGTATGGCTTGTTCCTTTGGAGAGATTTGGTTGACAGTGGCAAGTTGGTGGATTATATTGTGTTTGTGCTGTTTTTTTCTTTTAAAATTGTGTTCCAAATTGGAAGGTTTTATTCGACAGTTAAATTATTGATAGTGACGTAAACTGTCTTAACACAGCAGGAATTAAATATTTTAACAATTTTTTTAGATCTTTCCATATCACAAGTGTTTTCCTGCCCCCTAAAGCAAAATCTCCTTTTTAAAAATGACTCTTCCATCATATGGAGTGATTCTGTTAGCTTCAGCTAATCCATATCTATTTGTAAATAATAAATGCATACGTACATACATAAATACAGTAGATGATGAAACACACCTAAGAATTTCAGAAGAAAATCAGCCTGGGCTTTGTAAGTTACATCAAAGCTTTTGATCATGAAAAATTATCTCTGAAAGAAATGTGAGTACCATAACATCTGATCATCTTTATGTACAGCCTATACTTTGGAAAAGAGGCCACTCTCAAAACACAATATGGAGGAACAGAATGGTTTCCTGTGTTAAGGGGAAGACATTTTATCATCCTAGCTCTTCAATTTATACATAGAACATTTCATACAGATAGTAGGATTAGATTTAGAGGAGCTTCTCATTGCGAGGAGGAGGTGCTTTATTTTTAGCCTTTGTTTGCCTTTTAAATGATTTTATACTGTTTTAATGTGATGGTTTTTAATTGTTTTTACATTTTTATTGTTATTTATTTATTTATTCCTTCCTTCCTTCCTTCTTTCCTTCATTCATTCATTTGCTGTGAGCTGCCTTGAGTCCCACTGTGGGGAAAAAGCAACATATAAATAAAAAAATAAGCAGGTGTGACAGTTTGAGAGAAGGAATGTCAACAATTTAAGAGATGCAGATAGCACCATATTACTTACAGAAAATAGGAAAGAATGGTGAAAGTTAAGGAAGAAAGTGCAAAAGCAAAGTTACATTTGAATATTAAGAAGATAGAAATAGTGGCCACAGATAGTTTACATAACTTTAAAGTTGTAACAAAGACCTTGAAATAGTTAAAGATTCCCTATACTTTGACTCAGCATTAATTAAAATGGAGAATGTAGTCAAGAAATCAAAAGAAGACTAAAACTTGGAAGGGCAAGTGAAGGCATTAGATAAGAACTTCAAATGTAAAGACATGTCATTAAATACCAATGTCAGAATCATCCAGTCTGTAGTATTTCTGCGTTCTATGTATTGTGAAAACTGGGCAATGAAAAATCTGAGAGGAAGAAAATCAACCCGTTTGAAATGTGATATAGAAGAGTTCTTCAGATATCATAGACTGCTAAAAAGACAAATAAACAGTTAGCAAATCAACCTATACTCTTACTTGAAGTGAATGTGACTAAACTGAGGCTGTCATACTTTGGACATATCATGAGATGATGTGAACCGTTGGAGAAGACAGTATTGTTTGGTAAAGTGGAAGGCAATAGGAAAAGAGACAGACCACACTACAAGTAGATCGATTCAGTCAGGAAGGCAACCATGATGGCAAGTAACAACAAGTGGAAGTGCATATATCATATTCTTAAAATACAGGAAGCAACTTTTATTGAAGCTGAGACGCGGGCTTTAGAATGGGGTAGAAATCATGCAACCCTCTGGATGTTGTTGGACTGCAGCTACCAGGCACCCTACCTGGCATTGTAGGTAGTGAAGATTGCTGGGCGTTGCAGTCCATTAAGATTATTCTCATTCCTGGTTTAGAGCAAAGTATGTCTTTGCATGTGTGGGTGACTGCTTTTGTTTGTTTGTTTGTTTTTAGTTTGTTTTTTGGAGAACTTTCAGTTGTGCTAAATTTTGTTTTGTAAATTAAAGATAAATGACTTTAAAGAAACCCAAACATATTCAGTAAAAGCACTAGGAGTTATACAGAGTTATACAAATAAATCCTCTGCAAATATAACCCATAAGTTTTCCAAGTATGCCAACAGTTTTTAGGATTTGGGCCCTCTCTCGTGGACAGATAGAAACCACGTGATTGTGTGGAAGGAGCCATCAAGAACAGATGGCTCCCCCACTCCACCGTATGATGTTCTCTTTTGCTGTGCCTTGATTCATCACAGGGTAGGCAACCTGTAGCTCCCAGCTGCAGTCTGATCTCACCTCCCATATTTTAAAATGAGCAAATAACAAACCCTACAAGTAAATGAAACAGAAACCTATTGGGTTACTATAAAAACATATGGCAAATCGTAGTTTGTGTAGATTATATAGTAAAACGTTTTACAGTGCTAGAGTAACTCAGTGCTGCCACCCTTGGAAATATGTTTGATCATATATTTTAAAAATGGGAGGATGGATAGGAGGTGCTTCTAGATTCCAAGAAACCAGTTAACTTTTTCCAATGGGGTGTATTGTTTGGGGTATGCATATTAGAGTGTATCCATTGTATCCCATAGCAGCATATCAGTTTGGGCAGGAATTAGATGATCAGAGAGACTTGTGTACGTCTTTGTAGAATACATGTAACATCCTAGGAATTCATGTTGTATGTGTTAACAAAATACTATTTCCATCTGGCAGGCCATCTCCTTCAAGGAATCAGTCTTACCGTGACAAAGACCATTCAAACTCAAGGAGGGGAGGATTTGAAAGACAGCCATATGAGCGGAAACCTGATCGTCCAGCCTATGATCATGGGCCTTCCATGTTTGGAGGTATAAATCTTGAACCTTGAAAAAATTATAGACTGGGGTTAGAATGAAGATTCAGACATCAGTTTGATCCAACGTACCTCATTAGAAAAGATGACAGTGCCTACTGAAGTACATGGCAATAGGAAAAGAGGAAGACCATGTTACAAATGAATTGATTAAAAGAAACCATGGTCCTAAGTTTGTGAGACCTGAGCAGGGCTGTTGATGACTGTGGCTCTTGGAGCTCCAGTCATGCTTCTCTCATTCGTAAGGTTGCTATAAGTTGCTATAAGTCAAAGCCAGTTTGAAACCAGTAACTTAATAAGACTTTCCAGGTTTGGAGGCAGGGTTTCAGATTTGTTCCAGTTAGCTAGAAGAATGTGCAAATTATGCAAAAATATGCTCATGTACTTGAGGTGCATAATATGTGAAGTTCACAAAATCTAGTCTTTCTTGGGACAGGATTCTATTTTGAATACATTATGTAAAGTTGTCTTTTGAAGCCATGCTAAACAATGTTGTAGAGAGATTTTTATGCCTTGTAAGTTACGATTCTTTCCTAGTCAGACCCACTCAATTTGTGCACGTATTGAATTCAAACAACATCTTTAAATTTCCTGGTCAGGTGAGATAGTTAGTTATTATACACTAAAAATGGAGGAATGGTTTAGATCACATTTCAAACAAAACAAGTGCCTCATAAGTCTTGTCTTTCCCAGACTTCAAGCTAAATCACGATATAACCCAGTTTGTTCTGTAACAAAGGTTAAATTACTTTCCTACACCATAGAAAATGTTAGTACAGTCAGCTCTTCACATTTGCAGGGGTTAGGAGCACAGCGCTCCCTGCCCCAAAGTGGAAAAAATGCAAATATCAAAGTGTGTATCTGTGAGAAGAGGGCCAAGGCATGGTGAAGAGAGCAGGCACCCAGGGTCCAAACCTGGTCAGAGAAAGGAGAGGGAAAGGGGGTGGATTAGCATGGTGGCTGTATACTGGTGAAATGCACGAGAATCCAGGGGAAAGATCTTCCCTCCCTCCATAGAATCATAGAAATGTAGAGTTGGAAGAGACCACAGGGGCCATCCAGTCCAACCCCTGCCATGCAGGAACACCCTCAAAACACTCCCGACAGATGGCCATCCAGCCTCTGCTTAAAAAACTCCAAAGAAGGAGACTCCACTACAGTCTGAGGCAGCATATTCCATTGCCAGACAGCCCTGACCGGCAGAAGTTCTTCCTGAGGTTCAGGTGGAATCTCCTTTCCTGTTGCCTGTGTAGGTGTGTAGAAAGCAGGACATGCGGGCGGCAGGCAGGCGAGTGCAGGGGGAAAAAAGCTTCCCTCCTCTCCACTCTCCTGCTCCTTGTCTGCGTGGATGTGCAGAAAGAAGGAAGGCCATGCTGGCAGCACCAGCCAGGAGAATGCAGGGGGAAAAAACCTTCCCTCCCCTCCACTCTCCTGTCTTTTGCCCACACGAGTATGCAGGAAGACAGATGGCTGCACTGGTGGTGGCAGCCAGGAGAATACAGAGGAAAAAACCTTCTATCCCCTCCACTCTGCTGTCTTGCACTCTCTTGCCTTTCTGCCAGGCCAGCTGCAGAAAGAAGGCAGGAGAGGGGGGGAGGAAGCACTCATTGGGGAGGAGTTATTCATGGTTTTTTGGGTTTTTTTTACTTTCGCAAGGGTTCTGAGCCCCAAACCCTCGCAAAAATCAAAGGGCCACTGTATTGTACTGTGTCATCCTCCACTGTTTTCTTTTTTCTGTTTTGAAACATTATTCTGAAATGGATTAATAGAATTTCTCTAGCCAGAAAAGTTAAACTGCCAGAGCTGCGTATTAGAAGAAAAAAAGAACTATCTGGATAGTTGTGAACTTAATCATAGAATCATAGAATCATAGAAATGTAGAGTTGGAAGAGACCGCCCGGGCCATCCAGTCCAACCCCCTACCATGCAGGAATACCCTCAAAGCACTCCCGACAGATAGCCATCCAGCCTCTGCTTAAAAACCTCCAAGGAAGGAGACTCCACTACACTCGGAGGCAGCATATTCCACTGCCGGACAGCCCTGACCGTCAGGAAGTTCTTCCTGAGGTTCAGGTGGAATCTCCTTTCCTGCAGCTTGAATCCATTGCTCCTTGTCCTGGTCTCTGGAGCGGGAGAAAACAAGCCCTCTCCCTCCTCTACATGGCATCCCTTCAAATATTTAAACATAGCTATCATGTCCCCTCTTAACCTTCTCTTCTGCAGACTGAACATACCCAGCTCTCTAAGTCTATCCCCATAGGGCATGGCTTCCAGGCCCCTCACCATTTTGGTCGCCCTCCTCTGGACCTGCTCCAGCTTGACCACGTCCCTCTTGAATTGGGGTGCCCAGAACTGGACACAGTATTCAAGATGAGGTCTAACCAAAGCAGAGTAGAGTGGTACCAGTACCTCCCTCGATCTAGACACCATACTCCTATTGATGCAGCCGAGAATTGCATTGGCTTTCTTGGCTGCCGCATCACACTGCTGACTCATGTTCAGCTTATGGTCTATTAAGACTCCTAGATCCCTTTCACACGTACTGCCATCCAGCCACATGTCCCCCATCCTATATTTCTGTATTCCATTTTTTCTACCTAAGTGTAGGACCTTACACTTCTCTCTGTTGAATTTCATTTTGTTAGCCTTGGCCCAGCTCTCCAATCTGTCCAGGTCATTTTGAATTTTGATCCTGTCCTCTGGCGTATTAGCAACCCCTCCCAATTTGGTGTCATCTGCAGATTTGATGAGCATGCCCTCTATTCCTTCATCCAAGTCGTTGATGAAAATATTGAACAGCACTGGGCCCAGGACAGAACCCTGTGGCACCCTGCTAGTCACTTCTCTCCAGGGTGAAAAGCAGCCATTGGTGAGCACCCTTTGGGAACAGTCAGTCAACCAGTTACAGATCCACCTGACAGTAGCTCTGTCCAGCCCACATTTTACTAGCTTCTTTGCAAGAATGTCATGGGGAACTTTGTCAAAGGCCTTACTGAAATCGAGATATGCTACATCCACAGCATTCCCTTCATCTACTTGCTTTTCCCTTACCCCTGTAAATGCTGGAAAATGCCAACAGACTTACTAGTTAAAAATCAGTCGATGAGAATCGTACCTGTAACAACTGCCCCAAGACAGTCATCATTTAGTCCAGTATGCTTCATATACTGCTTTTTAAGCTAATTTTCATTTTTCTCTCTTATGTAAACTTTGTGTTCAGGAGACCGGAGAAATTACCCTGAAGACAGAATGCCCATTTCTGCTCCATCAATACCTCGACAACCACCACCTGCCCCTCGTGTAGAGAAAAAACCAGAATCTAAAAATGTGGACGATATACTGAAGCCACCTGGGCGGGAAAGTAGACCAGAGAGGGTAAATATTGGGAATCTGGCTTTCTGATCTTGAGTAACAAAATGTGAAAAGAAGTTAACACTTTACTAATATGTATATAACGCTTGATTTTCTGAAGTAGATTCGCATTCCTTTCAATCTTTGACAAATCTGTGAAAGTATAGTAGAATTCAGCAAAGGTACTCCGTAAATAATAATAATAATAATAATAATAATAATAATAATAATAATAATAATAGTAGTAGTAGTAGTAGTAGTAGTAGTAGTAATGATGATGATGATGATGATGATGATAATATAAATTATTTATTATTATTATTATTACTCCGCAAATATGGATGCATTTCTTTTCTCCAGGCACTGAGGGTCTGCATTCAAACTAATCCTCTATTAACATTCACCTCTCAGTGAAAGTGCTGTAATCATGAAAGTTATGCTCACACAGGGACCTTATTGGTTGAGTGGCAAACAAGGAGAAGTGCCATCCACTTGAGCTTCGTCCCTCTGCTAGGGTGCCTATGTGGGCATTGGCTGAATTCTGTGGTTGCAAAATATAATTCTGTGGTTACAAAAGGAAGGCTAAAACATGGCGAAAATGCCACCCATGCTCCATAGAGGGCATTTGGGGGCAAAAAAAAAATTTAAAAAATCACTTTTAGGGGGCCCTGAAGTCCACAAAAACAGTTTTGGGTGCTTTATACTACCTGTGGGCCACACTTTGCCCACCCCTGCTGAAGTTGGATACACTTCAATGAGGGATCGTTTCTGCAACCTCCTGGAGATTCTTCAGAAGCTCTAGGGGATGACATCAATGTTCTGCATCTAGCTATAGGATGTTTCTTTGCCACTGTGTCACTGACCATGTTGGTGGGGGGGCTGCAGGAGATAAAAAGGTGGGCTGGGGGAGGGAATTTGTTTGTTGCAAATGATGAGCAGAGGACTCCAGCTTCCACAATCAAAAAAAAAATGGCTTACATCAACATAATTTGGACTTAACTCCTGTGTAGGTCACTAACAGGATGCCATCCGTCATCTTAGTAATGATTTGGTGACAGTTTCATTTACCAAAGAGGCTACAAGGAGTTGAGCTATAGCTTGCCTGTGTTTGGGTGGATGAATGTTTTGTCTACGTCATGCTCATTATTCAACTCAGTAGGTGTTCAGTTTTTCATTTATGTGGTCTTTGTTTTAGATTGTCATTATTATGCGAGGATTGCCGGGCAGTGGAAAGACCCATGTTGCAAAGCTCATCAGAGTGAGTATCTAACCAGCAGCCTTCTTTATCTCATCAGTCTTTTACTAAAGAGGAGAACTTAGTTACTTCTTGCTCACAGCCATCTGTATGTACTTTTTCCTTTATTTCTCAGTTCAGAGCACAAACTCTTATATTGTGGATGTCCTTTTCCAGTGTTACAAAGCATAGCAATTGGGTTGACTGAAAGGATGAAAACAAACTCTGTTACTAACTGGAATGGGCTCTAACTAGGGCCCTGTATGTCCCAAGATGAAACACCTGCACCTGAAATTTAAACTTTTTTCCCCCTGTTTCCTTCCCAGGATAAGGAAGTAGAATGTGGAGGAGCTGCACCCCGGGTGCTCAGCTTGGATGATTATTTTATTACTGAAGTAGAAAAAGAAGAGAGAGATCCTGATACAAAGAAAAGAATAAAAAAGAAGGTACTTCTTATGCGTGTTCGATTTGTCAGTTAAATTAGGTTAATGGACTTTTCAGTAAGGTACTGCATGTACTACAGTAGCAATCATGATCACCAAGACAACCCTGGGCCAGTTCTATAGTATTCTGAGCCCCAAGTTAATGTGTGACATACACTTTATTTGATTTGTGGACTGGACTAAATGATGACTGTCTTGGGGCAGTTGTTACAGGTACGATTCTCATCGACTGATTTTTAACTAGTAAGTCTGTTGGCATTTTCCAGCATTTACAGGGGTAAGGGAACCACTTAATCCACTGTCACCACCAAGTGGTTCCAGATGGGAGTTATAATCAAAAATCTCTGGAGGATGAGCTGGAAGCCCACTTGGTCCTTGTGGTGGTGGCAAAAGCAGCTTTTATGACATAGTTACATCCATTCAGCAGGTTCTTACAAGTTTTAAAGGATCTTTTTGTTGTGTGTTTCCAAATTATGCCAACCCCTACGGCAAATCTATCATAGATAGGTAGTTTACTGTCTATCATATGGATTACACATTCCTAGGTCATGTATCTATGTGTTCTATGTGTATGTTTGGCTGTCATGACTGATAATTTCTAGACAGCAGGGTAGACCTGTTTCGAATTTGGAATGGTAAATGCCTTACTAAAAGAGAGATTCTCAAACCTTCCTCGGAAGAGCCATTTTGAAGCCCCTATTGAAGAAACCCTAACAATTTTCCACCTCTTTGCTAGTATTTAATTTCCTTTTTTCGTCAGTGTTGGAGCAGGTGAGGCTGACCCAACTCTAGACATTACTGGATAATAATGCTTTCTTTTAACCCATTGATTATATCTTCCACCTAATGTTTGGATTGAAATGGTCAATCTGTGCAGAAGAGTGACAGGGTAATGAATCACTGTTGATTTCCCCAGGACCAGTTAAGAGTTTTCAGTACTGTCAGCCATGGTAGTCTTCTGTATCATTTATCCAAAATGGAAATTGGGATCACATTCTAGTGTTTTTTCATCTGATGATCATATCCCAAGGTGCAGTGGTACAGGATTCCTGCTTAGCTCCTCACTACCTATGTCATGGATTTCTACTGTTTTCTGCCTTTTCCCCCTGTTGCTTCAGTGGGAGTGGTTATCCAAAATTGGGTGTGATTAGCATGCAGCTGACATGGTTAAGTTAGTTAAATTTCTAGTGGTCAAGGCTGTGTAATGAAACTGAAGGAAGGTGAGAGGGGCAACGGACTGAACGAGTTTGGAATGTTGGTCTCCTGCCTTGACAAGCTGGCTCGAGGAGATAACCCAATGTGTAGAGATTTCTCCTTTAGCCTTCCTAGAATGACTCTTCATGGTAGGTACCAATCCCTCATTCTGTGATTTAGGTGAGTAGTATATGTAATAGTGGAGTGGAACATAAGCTCTTCTAGAAAGAATACTAGTTCTTTTTCCTAACGTTCCCTTTTTTTCTGGAGCAGACTTTGGAGTATGAATATGAAGCTGATATGGAAGAGATCTACCGTGCCAGCTTGTTCAAAACCTTCAAAAAGACTTTGGATGATGGATTCTTTCCTTTTATTATTCTTGATGCCATCAATGATAGAGTACGCCACTTTGAGCAGTTCTGGAGTGCTGCAAAAACAAAAGGATTTGAGGTAGCGGTTTGATCCCTCTAGTCATTTGCACCTATAAAACAGACTTGAGTGACTTTGAACTGTGAATGCAACTGTCAGGCGATAGATAGTCAAGACAAAGCCACATTTAAGTGTCTATAGCAGCAGTTCTTAACCCAGTGTCTGTGAACCCCAGGGAGGCTGCGATGTCCTCACAGAGGGTCTGCAAAGTCTTGAAGAAATATTATGAGTGTTTACAATACAGTTGAAAGGAAGGACAGACAAATGGATGGATGGACAGACAGACAGACTGTCATACAATGATTTCAAAGAGCAGGGGTCTTTTGCTGGTGAGAGATCGTTTGTACAGATTTTCATTATAATATCTCAAGCCATTCAAAAGTTATGAAATCATTTGATAGCAAAAAATGTACTCAGCACTTGCTACTTCTGTGCATGGTGATTACATGCAGGCGAGTAACTCTGAGTTGCTGAGGGAAAGTACATGACATTTCTTGCTGCTACACATACTGCCAGAACCTTCCTTCTGTTATGTCTTGGTGGTCCACAGCAACAAAAGATATTTAAAGGGGGTCCATGGTAAAGAAACGGTTAAGAACCACTGGCCTATAGGATATAAGCCTGACAGTACCTGGGAATCCCAATATTTGTTGATGCAGACCTCATGTCATTACTGAAGGATCAGGTCTTAGCGGAAGAGCATATGCTTTGTGTACAGAAGGTTCCAGGTTTAGTCCTTGTTATCACCAAGTCTGGCTGAGAAGTATTTCCATATGAAACCTGGGCAGCTATCTCCAGCCAGTATAGACACTTAAACTTTGCCAGTAGTATAAGGCAGTTCTTCTTCGTGGTCTCTGTGCCTCACACAGTGGGAATCTTCACACATGCGCAGTAGCTTTTCGGAAAGTTCCAGAGCTGAGCAGCTTGGCGGGAACCCCTCCCCCATCTGGTACTGAGCATGCTCAGTCCCGCCAAGCTAACGGTCTCTCCTCAGTTTCTTTTCATCCGCTGACCTTTTAGCAGCTCGGAAGGCTTCCTCTCTGAGCAGTTCCTTGAATTTTTGGCCTTTTCTTCATCTTTCGGTTTGTTTTTCTCGTCTTTTACAACAAAAACTGTAAGAACTCTTCCCACTTCTTATGTAGTCTTTGTTTAAGTTGTGTGTGTCTTGCGGCCGCAAGGTCTCCCTTTCGGACGCCCACCCCAAGTGTTTGTTCTGCCTCGGGGAGAGTCATAACATTCGGGCCTGCTCTATTTGTAAGGACTTCATCTCCCAGACTCTTAAGAATAGAGCCTCTCGGTTGAAATCCTACTGTTGGGAGCAAGCCCTTTGCATTAAAGAGCAGGCATCTTCAAATACCGCTCTTTCCACTGTGTCAGTAGTGACGCCCTCCCTGACGTCCTCTACTTCGGGTCCGAAGTTATCAGTAACCTCCAGTCCCTCAGAATTGACAGCCTCGGACTTCCTGTCGCATGGCGCGCGTGAGCGGTCGTTCGGAATAGTGCTGCGCAATTCCGAACCTCCACCTGCTGGTTCCAGCCGGTTCGAGAGCCATCTGAACCAGCCAGACAGCCCCTCGGTAAGGGGGATGCGGAAAAGGTCCGAAGGGGATCCAGAAGTCCGGTGCTGAGCTCTCTCTGAAAGGAGACAGCGGAGGCTCTGTGAAGGATCGTAGGACCGTGACGGAACCTCCAGGCTCGCCGCTTTAGCGGCACAAGCGCCACCGTCGACTTTTAAATCAAGAAGACACACAGAGACTACAATTAGCAACCCGATCTGGATTACAATTACTTAAGATCGCAAGAAGTACAGACCTGCATTCGCTGAAAGTGAGCTGCTTTAGAAAGAGACCCCGAAGGCTGTGAGTTGGACTGAAAGGGCTGACAATTTAAAGCTACAGTAACCGGGTTGGTGAGTGCGAGGCTGGAATTTTCCTTTTCTTTTTTGCTATTTCTTTGGATAGAATATGGTTTCTTTTACAAATAATTAAAGAGTTGACTTTTTTGGACCGGACTGGACTGGGATTAACATTGGAAGGTAAAGATTTCAAGTAACTGATTCAGCTTTCTTGCTTAAAGAGACTTTTTTTTTTCCTTTTAGTTTTGCTTGGCAAAACAGAGAGACTTGTGGATTTATATGCTGTCATAAATACATTCCTCTGGATTAATACTTCTTTTGGGAACTAACTTGGATTTGTGAATTGTTTTCTTGGTTTGTTTGTTGGAAAATGTACTTTGGTGTTGTGGTTTGATGAAGAGGAATCTCCGTGTTTCTTTTAGTTCATCAAGGATTTTTGAAGCTAATTGTTGTCTTTGGCACCTGGATTTTGATTTTGGATCCTTTTCTTAGTGGACAATGGAATTAAATAGAACTGATTTTAAAAGAAGTAATCTGGCTCTTATCTATGAGTAGACCCACTAATGCCATGGGATTTACAGAGGTATTAGTTATTCTTACTTACAAGTAGACCCGCTGATGCCTTGGGATTTACCCACATGTAAGTGGATCTTGCGTATGAGGAGACCTATTGATGCCTTGGGATTTACCTTGGTGGAAGTGGCTCTTACCTACGAGTAGACTTACGGATGCCTTGGGATTTACCTATGTGTAGGTGGTTCTTTGTTATGAATAGACCTATTGATGCCATGGGATTTAACAAGGCGTAAGTTAGAAGCAACTAAAGAACTGAACTTTTGTTTTGGGACTTTTCATAAACATATGTTTTAGAACTTTATAGATTTTTCACATTTAAGAACTTAAGAATTTTATGAACTTTTTATGAACCTTGGAATTGGACGAAATTAGGATACTACAAGACATTAACATTTACAGAATATTGGCTACAGGATTACAGACTGAGCTGAACTGTTCATGTGAAATTTGAACTTTTCTGAACATAAGAGGCTACTGGAACACCCGCTCCCACACAGAGAAGCAGCTGGATTTTCTATTCAGGGTCTTGCTAGCTGTTTACTAAGTTGAGAGCAAGCTTCAAAAGCCAGCCTAGAAGAATTGGGAGGGGGGAGTTGGAGTGAACTGGAGTAAGCTTTGTTTTTAAAGGGAAGCTTTTGTACCAAAAACAATTCTTGTATATATATTTTGAGAAATAATTACTTTGAAGTATTTGAGCTATAATCTTCAGATTTATATATATGATTTTATTCATTTATTTATCTTTTGAAATTATATTCCTTTTGGATTAATTTAGAGTGCATATAATAAGGTATAGGCTGATATAGACAATATTGCTTTGTATGTTTTTGTGTTTTATTGTATATTTTTCTTAAGAGATTTAAGATGACTTTATAGAATTGACAAGTGCCAGGACAACAAAGATAAAGGTCAAGAGTTTTGGAAGAAAAATTCTATTGTCAAGAAAGTACAAATGGAACCAAGAACAAGGAAGGGAATGGCAGCAGCAGCTGCAACAATGACTACCCAGCCAGTAAGGAGAACATCAACAGAGATACCCCAGAAAGATTTAATGTTGCAGATGAAGGAGGAATTTAAGAACATTAGAGAGGACATAAGACAGACAGAGAAAGACATCAGACAGGATTTAAAGGAGACAAGAAAAGAGATGAGAACAGATATGAAGCATGAAATCGATAAACTGGGGAAGAAATTTGAAACCTTAACTAAGGATGTTACAAAGATAAAGACTGAGACCAAAGAAATAAAGGAACAAGTTACACAAGTACAGACAAAAATGATTGAAGTAAAGGGGAAGCAACAAGAAGAGGAATTCCAGATATCGTTGTAAGAGTTACGATATCGAGAAAGATGTCTCAGATTTGGAGCCTTTCCTGAATCTAGCGGTGAAAATTTATATGAAAAAATGGTTCCGGCTTTGGCAGAATATCTAGACATTGATGAAGATAAGATGGAAGCTTGTATTGACAGAATGTTCAGAGTATCTTCTAGAATAGCGAGAGAAAGACAATTACCAAGAGATATTATAATAACCTTCGCTCGGACAGTTATCAGAGACAAAATATTACAGAGGAGCTATGAAGAAACATTTAAGATTGAAGATAAAGATGTAAGAATTTTTAAAGACATATCATATCAAATACTCAAGAAGAGACAAGATTATAAACCTCTGACCAATCTTTTGATGAAGTTACAGATCAATTACAGATGGGAGAAGACTGAAGGCATTTCTTTTATGTATAAACAGCAGAGATATAGGATTAACTCAGTTTTTAAAGCCAAAGAAATGATGGAAAGGTTGAAGAGAGATTTACAAAGACCTACAGCTGGAGAGAAAGATGAAGAACAGGAATCGTTGAAAGAAGAAAAAGGAAAAGAGGAAAAAGAACAGATACAAGAAGAAGAGGTGGAAGAAGAAACAGTACAAGAACAAGAATTGGGAGAGGAAGGAGAGTTGGCGGCAGAAAATATACAGGATTAATTGGAAAATTAGGATAAATATTTTTAATATAAAACTGATGAAATGGGGCTAAAAATATACTCTTGGAACATTAAAGGATTTAACTCTGAATATAAAAGAAGACAGATATTACATCATTTGGAAAAACAAAAATTGGATATAATTTGTTTACAAGAGGTTCGAATAAGGACTCAAGATTTGAAATATGTCAGAAATCCGAAACTGGGTAGCTGCTTTGCAGCTACGATTGATCAGAAGAAAAGGGGGGTATTGATATACGTCAATTCAAGATATGGTGCACAACAAAAATGTCAGGATAATAATGGGTGATATTTGGCGATAGAAGTAAATATGAAACAGGACAAGATATTAATAGTTGGAGTATATGCACCTAATGGAGCTAAAGGAGAATTCTTCCCCAAAATACACAATGAGATACAGAAATATGTACAAGAAACAGGAAACACAAAAGTTATCATTCTGGGGGACTTTAATGGAGTTATTAATCCAAAAGTGGACAGAACAGTACAGAAGTTAGTCCCCCGAAATAACGGTAAACTGTCTAAGAGTTTTTTCCAAATGATGGATGATTTAGATCTTTATGATACATGGAGATATAAAAATGGACAATTAGATGGATATACTTTTTTCTCAGACAGACATAAATCAATGTCTAGGATTGATATGATTTTGGCATCTAAGGATTTAATGTTGAAAACAGTGGATATAGACATTCTTCCAAATTTATGTGTGGATCATAATCCGTTGCAAATGAAACTTAAGATTATAGACAGAGGGAGGACATGGAGATTGAATGAAGAGATATTCAAGAGGGAGAAGTACATTAAACAAGCAAAAATAGAATTAAATAATTATTTTAAGGAGAACATGACATCGGAATTACCAGTGAAAATAATTTGGGATGCAAGTAAAGCTGTGATGCGAGGAAACTTTATCAGATGGTCCGCGGAAATCAGGAAAGAGAGGAAACAGATTGAAGATTCGATTCTGGGGAAGATGAAAGAACTAGAGAAACAGATGAGGGAAAACCCGATGGACAACAAGATAAGACAACAGATGAAGGTTTGTCAGGCTGAATTAAATCAACTAAATTTGCAGGAAATAGAACAACAGATGCAAAGAGTGAGATATACTTTCTTTGAACAGGCAAATAAACCTTCTAAACTTTTAGCCAGTTTACTTTGTAAAAGAAGGGTTAGAAATATTATTACGGAGATTAGAGTCGGTGATGGGAAAACTACAAAACAGGAGGAGATAAAACAGACTTTTTATAAATATTACATGAAGTTAATGAGTTTGATCTCCTCAAGGAAAAAACAAAAAGAAATGGAAGAATATTTGGAAAAAATGAACAAAATGAGATTCACCGAGGAGCAGAAATTGATTCTGAACAAACCCATATCGATGATGGAGACAGTTGAAGCTATTAGGAATTTGAAGAATGACAAATCTCCTGGACCAGACGGCTTTACTGCAAAATATTACAAAATAATGTAACATGAAGTTTCGATACCTTTGCAGAATACAATGAATGAGATAAGAAAGGAGGGAATACCCGACACCTGGAAGGAAGCTAATGTGGCTCTAATACCAAAAGAAGGAAGAGACTTAACAGATGTCAAGAATTATAGACCAGTTTCATTACTAAACACAGACTATAAAATTTTTGCTGCAATTCTGACTGAAAGACTTAAAAAGGTTCTTCAAGAAAATATACATGAGGACCAGAATGGCTTCTTACCAAAGAGAATGATGCGAGACAATATTAGGACAGTGCTAAATATAATTGAGTATTATGAGAAACATAGTGAAAGAAAATTGGCAGTGATATTTGTGGATGCAGAAAAGGCCTTTGATATGATTAATTGGTCATTCTTGAAGACGGTCATTAAACAGGTGCAAGCCGGAGACAAATTTATCTCTTGGATTGAAGCAATATACAGTCAACAACAGGCACGATTGATTATTAATGGAGAGAGAACAAAACAGATTGAATTGCACAGGGGAACAAGACAAGGTTGTCCTCTATCTCCGCTGTTATTTATTATGACATTGGAAATACTTAATAATGCCATAAGGGAAGATAAAGCAATAAGAGGACTTCAGATAAAGAAATATCAGTACAAACTTAAAGCATTTGCAGATGATTTGGTTTTGTTTCTGGATGATCCTCTTAGCAGTATTCAAAGGTTGATGGATATTGTTCAAGAATATGGAGAATTTTCTGGATTCAAGATAAACAAGGAAAAAACAGTGCTTATAACAAAAAACGTGAGGGAGAAAGAAGAGAAGGAACTTGAGCATTTAACAGGTGTTAATAAAGGTCAAAAAGCAAAATATCTGGGTGTCTGGATTACAAAAAGAAATAATGAACTATTTCAGAATATTGTGAAAAAAAATGGAAAGAGATAATCAAGGATTTGGAGAAATGGATTAGAATGCGACTATCTTTGATGGGAAGAGTGGCAGTCATAAAAATGAACATACTTCCAAAGATGAATTACCTTTTCCAAAATCTTCCTATTATTACAAATACTAAGCCTTTTATACAATGGAAGAGAGATTTAACTAAATTTATATGGCAAGGGAAAAAACCAAGAATAAAATGGAATATCATGACAGACTCAATAAGAAGAGGAGGGTTGGATCTACCAGATTTACAGATATATTTCAAGGCAGCGGCATTTACATGGATAAAAGACTGGATGAATCTTCAAAATACAAGAATGCTGACATTAGAGGGAGCTGATTTAAGGATGGGTTGGCATGCCTATATGTTCTGTGGGAAAGCTGCAGTTGACAAAGACTTTGTTCATCATTTTGTAAGAAAATCACTACTTAAAATATGGACTGACTACAAGAATAAGAACATTAGGCAACTACCTACATGGGTCTCCCCTCAAGAAGCCTTCTTTGGAAGATGGTCTGATTCAGATAAGTGGCTGTGTTATGATGACATATTAGAAATGACAAATCTGAATCTTTTTAAGATGAAATCAAGAGAAAAATTGGAATCAGAAGGAATAAAGTTAAACTGGTTCCCTTACAGACAGGTAACTGAGAGATTCCAGATGGGTGTGAAAACTTATGGAATAGAACAAAAAGAGCAAGGAAGAATGTTGAAGTTACTGCGGGAAAACCCGCCTCATTTACTATCACATGTATACCAGGAGATTTTAAATCAGGAAAGAGAAGATGAGACAGTCAAATCTGCAATGATATTGTGGGCTCAAAATCTCGGACATCCAATTCAATTAGAGCACTGGGAACAGAGCTAGCAACAGACACAAAAATTTACTGCAGCTCAGAACCTAAAAGAGAACTATTATAAGCTTTTTCATAGATGGTACATGACACCAGAAAAATTAAAGAAGATATATAATACGGGAACAGGTCAGTGTTGGAAGTGTCAGGAGAATGTTGGAACACTATTTCATACGTGGTGGTCATGTCCTAAGGCTAAAAAATATTGGAATGATATACATAACATGATATGTAAAATATTGAGGGTTCAAATTGATAAGAAACTTGAACTATACTTATTAAATATGACACATGTGTTAGATGGAACTGTTGCAAAGAAATATTGGCGAATAATGCTGTACATGATTACGACAGCCGGTATTGAATATGCAAGGCTGTGGAAAACTGAGCAGATACCTACAATAGAGCAATGGTGGGCAACTTTTATTGAAAATCGGAATGCAGATATAGTCTCTCAGAGATTAAAAGGATAATCAGATGATGACATTAACAAAGAATGGCAAATTGTTCTGGAAATGGGTAGGGTGTTGACAGGTAATAATTCTTAATTCATGGTAGCATGAGTAGTTAGAAGTAAAAATCAGTGGAATATCACAGAACATGTAAAGTAGGGTCGAAGAGCAGGATCTATCTTGTATGTTAACAAATGCAATGTGGTGCATAATGTTGATATGTCAATGAAATAACACTATTGAAATCCAGAGAGGAGTGGAAGATAGCAGTAATAGTTCGGTAAAATGTACAATGAGAAATGTTGTTTTATACGATGTAACCACTATAAAATTAATTTAAAAAAAAGGAATTGACAGCCTCGGTACCGGTACCAACCACAATCTTGTCGACCTTGCTACCAATTTCTTCTTTACCAAAGATTCTGAAGCTCTCCAGGATATCTACTGTACCATCTGCGGATGCCACTTCGACCTCATAACAAGCTCGCAAGGTCCCTACCTTGGCTGAGTGTAAACGTGCCTTGTCGCACCATTCTTCTGTTTCCTCCAACAAGGAAAAGAAGAAAAAGAGGAAGGAGAAGCACCGCTCTCCTTCTCCCGCTACCCGTCCATCGGCTAATCAACCTTCCTCTCTCGGTCCCTTACTGACGCCTCCTCCAACGCAACCTGCAATGTCCACTGTTGAGGAGGAGGATGTTCCCGCCCTTTCGCCGGTGCAGGATGCCACCCGGCTCCCAGTGCTGTCAGTCCCAGCTGCTGTGGCTTTTGCTTCCGACTTGGACTGTCGATCCTCACCACTGGTCTCTTTGCCTGCGACCTCTGGCCAGTCCAGAGATGGCTGCTTACAAACTCCATTGGCTCCGACTCTCTCTCCAGGCCATCCCAAGTTCAACCATCCACTTCCTTCGGACGCTTCTCGGGCTGTTTCCCGAGATCAGCCTTGACTCAGTGTGGCCCACTCACCGGGACGTAGTGAAAGGGGTAGATCCCCACATCATCGGGACTACTACCATTGCATTGCTTATGAGCCTTCGTTAGCGAAAGTGGATTCACCTTTTTCCTCGGCCTCCTATATCGCCAGGTACGGCCACGAACACCTCTGGAGAGAGCAGCCCAGGCCCTACCACTCATATTCACCGGCTTACTGTGACCAGTACCATCCCGATGTTTGTTGTTGGTCTCCTTACTGCCATCAACATTCACGCTCTCTATCACGATCTCCTTCAGGTCTCGTTACCAACGCTCCCCTCAGTACCGCTACTCCAGATCCCGTTCTTGGTCCCGATCAGCTTACTGCTGCCGTTCACAATCCCGGTCATGCCACCAGTCCCGAGACCCATCACCTCATCGTCGGGCCATTTCACCGCCTCCTCAGGTGACAGCAACGGTTCACGGCCCCCGCCGGATACTCACCCTGCATCTACTCTGTCAACATCTCTGTTGGCCTCATTGTCGACAGTCTGTCATTGCACCGATCCTGACCGCACTAACCATTTTATCAGCATCGACCTCGGTACCAATTCGCATCCCAGCCTCGATACTGGTGCAAATTCCAGTCTCGCTACTGGCCCCGACTGTTCTACCGGCCTCTGCTCCTGCTCCACCTGCTGTTCTTCCAGCGACGGGACCCACCCCACATCATCATTCTCAATTGCCTCGCTCATCATTTCCTCCTTCTGCCTCTTATGATTCTGACGGTGATTCTACAGATTCCACACCACAATCTCATACCTCTCCGCTGTTAGCGTTTGGGGACCCGTCTCCTGATTCTGCTCCTGAAGACGTCAAGCAGTTCTCGGGCATCTTGGTCCAGATGGCCACTGCCTGCGGCTTCGACATCTCTGGACCTGCTCCTATGGTACGGGACCTGGTTTTCCACTGTGTCAATACTCGCCCCCCGTCGATGGCTCTGATTCTGTTTTTGCCCATCCTGCAGGAGGTCTTGAAGCACCCGTGGGCCCAGCTGGCATCGCTTCAACTAATCCCTCACTGCCTGGAGCATCTCTACTGTACCCAGAAGAAGGATGTCGATTTCCTATTCAATCATCAGACTCCAAATTTGATTGTTGTTGAGTCATCCCAAACAGAAGGGGACAAAAGGGCCCACACGACCCCACCTGATCGAGAGGGTCACCATTTGGATGTCTTCGGCTGTCGCTTTTACTCTGCTTCCTTGTTGATCGCCAGGATCTCTAACACTCAAGCTTTCCTGGCGGCGTATCAACACAATATCTGGGATAGGTTTTTTCCCATCCACTTCCACCTCCCAGACGATCACAGGGCCACTGCTGTTCAATATTTTAATGAATCTGTGGCCCTTTCGAATCAGCAGATTTTGTCCTCCCGACATGCTGTTGAGGGTGCGGCGCTCGTGATGGTTGGTGTGATCGTTCTCTGTCGCTTTGCTTGGCTCTGATCCGCTGGTTTAACCGAGGATAGCAGGAAACATATCGAGGACCTGCCCTTTGATAGTCAAGGGCTGTTCCATGCCACTACAGATGAGGCAATGGACCAACTTGTGAAAACTCGTTTGACAGCTAAAAAGATGGGCCTTCATCCATCGACCCAGCCTAGAAGGCCACCTTTATCACATTCCTCCTGCAAGCGCCCTTCCTACTCTTACAGGTCATACTCTCCTCGCTGCTCATCTCTACAATCATCCTTACCGGCCTCTTCCTGCTGTTCTTTTTGGCATCGTCAAATCTTCCTCAGCTGCCAAATCTTGTTTTTGACTTTCCTTGCAGGTCGCCACCTCTGCCCATCTTCCATCTACCCAGCCACCTCTCCAGAACCACAGGACTAGCACACCAGCTCAACATCTGGTGCAACATCACTTTGGACTCTTGGGTTTTGAACATAGTTCATCTTGGCTACGCCATTGAGTTTTGAAGTATTCCTCCTCTCGGTGTCTTCTACTCCACCCCTGCCAGTCCGGCCCTCCTCAAAGAAGTGGAGACCCTCCTTCTCAAAGGGGCCATAGAGCGGCTTTTGCCCTCGGCCAAATCCACAGGCTTCTTCTCCTGGGACTTCACAGAACCCAAATTGGATGGCATGCTCCGACCCATCCTAGATCTCAGGGGGGTGAACTCCTTCATTTGCCCCCAGAAGTTCAAGATGGTCACTCTGTCCTTGATCCTACCTTTTCTGAGGCGCTGGGACTGATTTGCATCCATCGATCTACAAGACACCTACTTCCACATTTCCATTTGCCCCCAGCACAGGAGGTACGTCCAATTTGCGGTCGACGGCGTGTGCTACCAATACAAGGTCCTCCTCTTCAGCCTGTCTACCACCACCCCCCCGGGTCTTGACAAAGTGCGTAGCCCCTGTGGTGTCTTACCTCCGCATGAAGAACATTCTGATGTACCCCTATTTGGACGACTGGCTCCTGGTGGCGTCCTGCAAACAAAAGCTGTACAAGGACATCCATATTGCCCTCTCCCTCCTTTCCGATCTTGGACTCAGGGTGAACCCCAAGAAGTCCCACCTGCAGCCCTCACGTGTCCTGGATTTCATCAGGGTTACCCTCTACTCGCGCCAGGGCCTTCTTACCTCTAAGGCGTGCACTGACTCTGCGACAGGCTGCAGTCACCGTCCTGCGCAATCCATCTGTTTCCGCCCGCAACATTCAACAGCTTCTAGGCTACATGGCTGTGATGATGATGGTCACCTATTTGTCCCACCTTCACTCTCGTCCTCTCCAGCACTGGTTTCTCTCATGTTTCGACCCTCTCCTCAATAATCAACGCCGTGTTCTCTGGGTGCCTCATCCGGTACAGGACTCCCTTTGTTGGTGGCTCTCCCTAAGCCATCTCTTGTTGGGGATGCCACTTCTAGAGCCCCGTCCAACACTTACTATCATGACCGACGTGTCTCTCGTGGGCTGGGGAGCTCACTGTCACGGTTGTGCAGTCCAAGGCCATTGGGCTGGCCTGGAGTTGCATCTCCATATCAACACGTTGGAGCTCTTGGCAATCTTCAAAGCGCTTTGGGCTTATCAGAATCTCGTTGTCAGACGGACTGTCCAGATCCTATTGGACAATACGACAGCTGTCTGTTACGTGAACTGGCAGGGAGGCACTTGCTCTTCCACTCCGCTCCATCTGGCTCTACGCATCTGGGACTGCTACGTGTACACCCCGTCACGGTCCACCTTGCAGGACGGGACAATGTGACAGCGGACACGCTGAGCAGGGACACAGCATGTCATGATGAATGGTCCCTCTCTTATGCCGCCTTTCAGTGGATAGTGTCCCATTGGGGCACTCCAACCGTTGATCTCTTTGTGACCTACCACAACAGGAAGTGTCATCGCTATTGCTCGAGAGCTGGCCTGGGCCTCAGCTCTCTTGGTGATGCGTTCCAGTTTCCTTGGAACAGAGAGTTCCTTTACATCTTCCCACCGTTTCCTCTCCTGGGTTGAGTGGTGGCGAAGATCACGACAGACAAGGCAGACGCCATCCTCATCGCCCCCTTCTGGCTGAGGCAACATTGGTTCGGCCCCCTCCTCACCATGGCACAGGGCCACACCATGAAGCTCCGGAATGCGCCGGACCTCCTCTCTCATTCAGGAGGTCGCGTACTGCACCCGGACCTTCCTTTTCTCCACCTGCACGCTTGGAGGATAACATTCTAGACTCCTCGCTATCCAAGCCATCCTCACGGCTGCGAGGAAGGAATCTACTTGTAGATCCTACTGTTACCCTGTATTCTGGGGGTCCCGGGAGGGACACCTAAATAACCTTGCAATTACACAAATTGGGGAAATTAGTCAAGAGCACTGGTTGGCAGAACGAGAGGCAGGGCAACGTAGCGGAATCTTGTAACCCAGTGTTTACGGGGTCAGGCCAAGTCAAGAAGCAGACCGATTTGAAAATAATGAAAGATCTTTATTAAAAACAGGCACACAATGTAAGCAACACACGCACACAGATAACTAAGGAAAATAAAGGTGTGAGTAAGGTAGCGGGATTTTCAGAGGGATAGTTGATTTGGGTGATACGAAACCTGTCCTGAAGCCCGGAAGAAGATGGAGAGCGAGGCTAGGGTTCGTATCTCAACACGTGGAGCTGAGGGAAGCTCGCCAAGCAATGCGGCAGCAAGGCGGTCTGGAACCCGGGAGCGATCCGAGGAAGCGCTCAAAGTCAGGAGTTTTTATAAGGAGAATTGTGACCGCAGGCTAGGTCAGACTTTGGGAGAACAATAGATTTAGGGCTGGGGACAAAGCCTCCAAAAGGTCAGAATTTGAATGATTTGAGTTACAGCCAAATTGTCAATAGGATACCCGGTAAGCAAACGCAGAGTACTTAAGCGTTGTATAGTCCGATCATCAAGCTGCCAGTGCGGGGCAGAGGATCTTTTGAAAGTTGTGTGCATACCTAAAGGAGGTACTTGCCGTGAGGTCTCCTAAAGCTGCGAGTCAGCTATTGCTGGCCTGCCTGTATTGTTTTAGAATATTATGGCGATTATTGGCTGAACCTGTATGCGTGCTTGTCCGGGGGCCTAACAAGCACGTGGAAGGGATATGTGAAGCCGAATTATTGATATCAAAGATATCTTTTTATATCCCCCAAAGCTCGGGCTAGCCAGGGCAGTAACACTACGACTATGAATGGAAGAAGTTTGTGGCCTTTGCCATTTCCTGTGATGAGCCTGCTTCTCTGACCTCCCTGTCTATGGTGCTTCATTTCTTCTTGACTTTACGGGATCAGGGCCTCACCTTCTCCTCTCTGAAAGTTTATCTCTCTCCAATAGTGGCCTATCAGCCACGGGGTTCTTCCTCTTCTGCCCTTTTCCAGAATGCTACAGTGAAGCAATTCCTCAAGGGCCTGCAACTCCTCTATCCTCCTGTCACTCCACTGCTTATTCCATGGTCTCTGTTGCTTGTCCTTTCTCAACTCATTCGCCATCCCTTTGAGCCGATGGCCATGTCTGATGACCACCTCCTAACTATGAAGAGGGCGTTCTTGGTCGCCATCACTTCAGCCAGGCGGGCAGGAGAACTAACTGCATTGCGTTATGATGAGTCGTTCCTGGTGTTCCATCGGGACAAAGTAGTCCTGTGTCCCAACCTGTCTTTTCTTCCCAAAGTAGTCTCCGATTTCTGTATAAATCAAGACTTGATTCTGCCTACTTTCTGTCTGGACCCTGCATCACCCCTCGAGTGCACCGTGCCCTCACCTTTTATCTTCAGCGGACCTCCACCTTCCGTCAGACACCCCACCTTTTTGTGTGCTACAGTGGGCGTTGGAAAGGTCATAAAGTTTCCTCTCAACATTTTTCCAAATGGGTTACCCAGGCAATTCACCTTGCCTATGAACTTGCCGGGCAACCTCTCCCGGCTTTGCTTCGGGCCCATTCCACCGGGATGATGGCCTCTTCAGCAGCCCTTCTCAGAGGAGTTGACCTACAGGAGCTTTGCTGTGTGGCTACGTGGTCGCAGCCTTCGACTTCATTCACCACTACCGCCTTGACTGTAGGGCCTGGCGTGACACCGGCTTCGGCCGTGCTGTGCTGTCTTCTATCCTCTAGGATCTGACCCGCCATCCAGTGGTAAGCTACTCAGTCTCCCATTGTGTGAGGCACAGAGGCCACGAAGAAGAAGAACAGGTTACTTACCTGTAACTGGTTCTTCGAGTGGTCATCTGTACCCTCGCACTCGCCCAGCCTCCCCTCTTTCAGGTCTTGCTTTGGCGGACTTCGAAACTGAGGAGAGACCGTTAGCTTGGCGGGACTGAGCATGCTCAGTACCAGATGGGGGAGGGGTTCCCGCCAAGCTGCTCAGCTCTGGAACTTTCTGAAAAGCTACTGCGCATGTGCGAAGATTCCCATTTTGTGAGGGCACAGATGACCACTCGAAGAACCACAGGTACAGGTAAGCAACCTGTTCATTCTTGTGTTTCTTTCAGCCTGAGTTGGGATCAATGTATCAATCCAGGGGCCTTGTATACACTGGGGTAGCAGACAGAGAAGGCAATAAGCATGTGAAAGACAGAATGCAAGGTTAATGAATCTTAAGGGCAAGGCTGGAATTAGATTGTTTCCCTGGGCAAAGTTCCATGTCTCACCTAGCAGAATATCTAGCCAAGTAGATATGCCAGGTAGAACTGACAGGTTTCTGTAGGGGGAAAAAACCACAGTGAGCTTTTTTTGTCAGCTGACAAAAAACAATTCAGTTCTGGCGAGGTTTACCTTGCTGGAGTCAAGCTACTCCTCAGTATGGCTATTGTGATGTACTGTAGAATGCTTTGATTATCTATTTGTGTTTACAGTGTTTTTTCTTTGTAATATGATGTTGTTGCTATGGTTATGATGGTTGTCTTGTTAACCCTTTGAAAGCATCACTGCTAAAAAGGCATAAAAGCACAGGAAATAATGAAGAAACATAAGCATTTAGAACAGTAGATTTCCAGTTTGGGGAGTCCAAACTGCTCCTAATAGTTTTCACATGTTTTTTAACCTTTGTACATACACCATACATTGGAAAAACACTTTTTAAGCAATGTAGACCATGTTGATTTTGAGCAGATTCTCTTTTCTTCCTGCATTCTAGGTTTACTTGGCTGAAATAACTGCTGACAACCAGACTTGTTGCAAGAGAAATGTCCATGGACGGAAGCTTAAAGAAATTAATAAGGTAACTGTATAAAGATGCAAAGGCATAGAAATTTCTGCAGTTATTTTTCTGAGGGCTAACAGCATCCTGGGGGAAAAACTAAATCTGGCTCTTACGAATGGATTTGGGAATGGTCATAATGTTCGCAATATTCATTTTAACAGCCAAATTATCTTGTAAGCTTGCTTCTTCTGCATAGCCCTTTATTATCCAACCCAGTTGGATAATCTGCTACAGGGTGGTAATTGTGTTGATAGCAATTTGTAACAGACAAACACTTAGAAATTTTAGATTAGAACGCTCCTGCACACACACACATGAACAGACATCAGAAATATAATCTGTATTCAGGAAAAGGTTAAATTCCGAAACAAAGGCAATCTGAAAAAAAGTTGTATGTGGTAGAAACATCTTTAGGTCCCATTTTCCATTTTCAGATGGCTGATCATTGGGAGACAGCACCTCGTCATATGATACGTTTAGATATTCGCTCTTTGCTACAGGATGCTGCTATTGAAGAGGTAGGATTTGCAAGAATTTTAATTTATTCATATAAATACATGTGGCTGAAAAAAAGAAATGTGAATTGTGCCTATTAAAG
This sequence comes from Cyclura pinguis, assembly GCA_030412105.1. Classification (NCBI taxonomy): domain Eukaryota; kingdom Metazoa; phylum Chordata; class Lepidosauria; order Squamata; family Iguanidae; genus Cyclura; species Cyclura pinguis. Next base: position 347,555,764 of record CM059599.1, read on the forward strand.
TAGAACCCAACACTGATGTACAGTTTGAATGCAGATTGAACAAGACATTGTTTAGTGAAGTCATAAACTGGAGACTGTTAAAATTTGGAAGAATTATTAACTTTTAAGTCACTCACATGGTTCTGATGAGAGAATTCATAACAAACCATTGTATAGTGGATCTTCCAGATCTGCGAGCTCTGGATCAGCAATTTCCACCAACTATGGATTGTAGTGTCCTATATATAAAATGGTGGCGGTGTGAATGCAGACATACTGAAGCATCTGTATGCACATCACCACCATTTAACAATATAGAACACTGTCATCTGCATTTTTTGGCATCTGTGGGAAGTCTTGGAATCCAACACCCACTTATTTGGAGGGCCCATTCTAGTTTGACTAAGGTAAGAATATTAAAAGCAGTAAAAGATCTTTAAGAAATCATGAAGATCCTTGCTTTCTGAAGAGTACTACATTTATAGGTTTCATTTTGTTACAGTGCGGGCCAGTACTCTTAGATCTTTAATAGATTTACACAGATACACGCTATGCAGATGAGTGCAGTAGGCCCTCCATATTCACAAAGGTTAGGAGCACGAAACCGTTGCGAATGTCAAAAAAATCACAAATAACTCCCCTGGAGAATCAGACCTTCCTCCCTGCACCCTCCTGCCGGCTGCTGCTGGTGCGCCTGCTTGGGCGATGGGCGGGGATAGTGCACGGAAGGGATGATCTCCCTCCCTGCACCCTTCTACCAGCGCGCCTTGTGAGGGCAGGAGAATGCAGGGAAGGGACGGTCTTCCTCCCTGCACCCTCCTGCTGGCTGCTGCCTGTGCGTCTGTGCGGGCAACAGGTGGGAGGGTACAGGAAAGCAAAGATTTTCCTCCCTGTACCCTCTTGCCAGCCACTGCTAGCACACCCACGCAGGCGATGGGTGGGAGAGTGCAGGGGAGTGAAGATATTTCCTCCTCCCTGCACTTAGGCAAAAGGCCAAGGAATGGGAGGGAGAGAATTGCAGGGGGAGGCAAGCGGGCACCTCATGAATAATCAAAATTCATGAAAGTGAAACTTACGAGCGGGGAGAGGACTGTATATACATATTTTTGCATTTAGCACACAAGTAGTGTTTCTGGAGACATTCAAGTGTTTGTGTATTTTAAAAATGTTTACCTCTGTAATGGGGCATAGGAATGGGCATTCTTTATAGTGTGTTTTAATTTCAGACTATTTTAAACCAAAAATATCAATAGCTTTGTATCTCTTGGTATTAGTCAATGCATGTGGAAAAGAAAGCCAAGCTGAAAAATTCTCTTCTCCTTTTGAGTTTAGAAATAAAAGAAGGCCTAAAATGCAAAAGAACTCTGTAGAAAAATATTATCTCTATAATGTATCACTTTCTTTGAGTGAATCCCAGAAAATGTGTGTTTATTGTTTGAATGAATTGCTGCTGCTGCAGTGTCTTTCACAAGTAGATGCTATATGTATATTTTGTATTCTTGAATATAATCTTTTGTCTTCTCTTAGATGTGTTTTGTATTTTGTGTTCTCTTAGGTGGAAATGGAAGATTTTGATGCCAACATTGAAGATCAGAAAGAAGAAAATAAAAAAGATGCTGAAGAAGAAGAGAGTGAACTGGTAGGGAAATACCTCACCCTGTCCCAACAACAAATGTATTTTACTACTGTGACTAACAGGAATGCTGTCTGTACTAAAATACAACCACTTCCCCCACAAGCACTCCCTTTGCCCTGCCTGTTCCTGCTGTTTTACCTAGTGTAAGAGCATGAGACACATAGATTACTGTTTAAGAAATTTCTTTGCAATTTTTGAGAAGTTTTCAGTACTACACTTATTTTTAGCTGAATCTGGTTGCAGATTCATGTAATCCTACATTTTCTAGTAGTAGGATTACAATCTAGACAGGGTTAGCAATATGTCTTGAGAATGCTAAAAGTTGTAGTTCAGTCCCTTGGAAGAGGTCAGTTTGAAATGTTTTCAGGTGGTATAGAGAGATTTTGTTTGAAATATCAAATGAAATATCTTTGAAATAGCAAATTCTTTGAAATAGCAAATGCAGGAAGGGGCTGTTATATTGTTCATTTCATTTTGCAGATGTAATAAGAACTCTCTTAATCATTTTTTCTAACTGTTATGAAAATTTCTTGTGTCACAGTCCTGTGCATTTTTACTCAGAAATAAGCACTATGTTGTTCAGTGTAGTTTTTTCATAGAAATGTGCACATAGGATTGCAGACTTGGGATTTCATTTTCATTTAGCTGATAAAAGAGTCAGTAAAAGACTAGTTCATTCTCCAGCTCAGTGAAGCGAGTTTACTTGATGCTCCTAGATTCAGTCCTGCCTTCTCATTGGAAGATATGACTGCCTTGGAACTCAGCACCAAGCAAAACCAACTTCACTGTAATCAGAAATGTTCTAGCAGGGACAGTAATCTTTTAACTTTTCTCCTGAATGAGTGAATGAATGAGAGAATACCCTAAGTAGAGTTGGTTTGGTGAGCCAGTGTGGTATAGTGGTTTGAGCGTTGGATTATGACCCTGGAGACCAGGTTCGATTCCTCGCTTGGCCATGGAAACTCACTGGGTGACCTTGGCCACATCACACCCCCAGAAAACCCAGAGATTGATTCGCCTTAGGGTTGCCATATGTTGGAAATGACTTGAAGGCACACAACAACAACAGCAGCAGCAACAGCAGTTTGACGTGCAGTCCTCCTGCTCCTTATGGGGTGACTATACTGGTCTTTGCATCCTCATACTTTATTTGATACCTTGATGGAGAAGAGCAAAGCAGTTCCAGCTATACTCTCTCTGGCTTTCTGTCTGGCAAGACTGCTTTGAAAGAGGTGGATATTTTAGGGAAAGGAAAGTTCTTTTCTGCTCTGTGGAAAAAAAATGCGATACGTCATAGGCCTATCAGGGCATGGTCCCAGGGCCTATGAGCCAGTGATCTCCAGTTTGATATCAACTAGAACCAAATGGTTAAAGCATTTACAAAAACGTCTCACTCTTTTCAGATTCTTCCAAGATGGCATATGGGAAGTGGTCCATCTAGGGTTATCTGCAGTCTATGTAAAAGCAGTAAGGTGTGCTTTAAGACAGTAAAAATGCTGATGTTCTTCCCAGCAGAATTCATTTTATCTAATCTGATTCTTCTTGAAGATAGGAATGAAATGATTAGAGCAAGGGGAAAAAAATCCACACTAGGCTGGTCACAGATGCAAAACTTACATACAGCTGGGTGAAATTTTCTGCCTGTGCTATAAGTAGTCAATGCAATAATCTTCAGAAACAGAAGAAATATTGGAACATAGAGTTCATACAGATCCAGGTGGAGTGGAGGAGAAAGCAAGGAGGCATTTCTTTTCCTTATGCCAAATGTGTTGACTACCTATCTTTTATCCTCAAGGAGGTTAGAGGACTCAAACCTTCATGGTCAAAAAATTGCCAGCTTGACAAGGTGATGGGCCCTTCTGTCCAATCAAGACAAGAACAAAATCAAGAAGAAAGCAGTACAGACCTTTTTCTACTGGGAGATGGGTTGTGGCCACAGCTCTTCTACCATTATGGAAGTCTGCAGTCACCAATGAATCTGTCTCTCAAGACAGCACAACTGGCTTGTGTTGTGGAGCTTGTCACTATGACATGACATTTGTTTTGTCTCTGTGCAAGATCAAGCAAAAACCACTTGAAAGTTTTGTGTGTTATCGCTTGTTTCTTGCACATAAGATCTATCAAGGAAGCTCCAACATTCAAAGGCCTAATTCCCATGTGCACACACACATACCAGAAAACATCTTCTGGACATCAAATTCTGGAAGCAGTAGTCAAAAAAGATTCTGTACTGCGTGGTGGATGAAGGCACACTGACTGGCATTGATTAGAGTGGCCATACCTGAGTGTTGCCAGATTATCCATGCTTCCTGACATTCACATGTAGTTCAAGATCAAGGGGAAAGGTAGTATATCAACAGTAACTGATACACCACAGCATGGTGGTTAAGTGGCCTCTTCAGACTCTCTTAAGCATTTCTAGGTTATAGTGTAATAATGTGCGGAGTCAGAATTGAGGTTGTCATGGCTATTGATTTTAGCTGCAGAGGAAATATTTCTGTGATCTAATGTCTGATCAGGAAATAAGTTGCTCTGCCTAGCCTAAATGGAACACTTTACTCAAGAGAAAAGAAAGTTCAGATGAATGCTGCCAAGCACATGGCAGTGAAGTACTCTCTTTGGATAGTCTTATGAATTCCTGCCCTTTCAGTCTTTCAGCTTCAAGAGCCGGATGCAATTTAGTATGCAATCTCAAAAGATTGAAGACTCATAACATTACATTTCCATGTCATTGTAATCAAGGTGCTTCACAGTGTACATACACACATACATGCATACATATATATTAACAGTTCCTAATTCCTGTGCAGTACATTAGTGCAAAGGCCTTTTTAGAAGCTTGCTAGTGTGCTTCTAGCTGGTAAGTCATCATTCTTGTTTTTCATATGTTCTTGTTTGGAAATGATATAATGTTTTCAGTGCTTTATTTGAATACATTTTATTTTAGTATTTTTAGAGGCCACAAACAAAACTGTGTGTCACCATTTTGAACAACCGTAATGTGAAGCAGGTGTGTGCACAGCAAATACACAATTATTACATTTGTAGATTATGTATTTGTGATGTTGCCATTTTTCAAGGTACATTGTGAGTTGTATGAGGACACATGCGTTCTATGAGGAATTAGGAACTGCATGCACAGTGAAGCACTTTGCATATTGTAGGATCTACTGATTTTGTTTGTAGTGTTTAACATAATTGTGCAGCAGCGTACTACTGTTTGTTCCTGTTTATTCTCAGTATCAAGGCTTTATACCAAAATGTGTTATTGGATAAGCTTTCCATTGATGAGGGAACATTGAAGATATACGTGAATGGTGAATATGCTGCAAAAAAAGGAATGTCATTGCTTTAATGTGCCTAGAACACTCTGCATTTTTCTTTGAAGATGTAAGAGATCACATCCTTCGAATATGTTCATCTCATATAACCACTGGGGTTCCTTATTTATAAGTGTGTAGATCCACTGTCATCAGGTAGATTGGGAAAACAAAGTCTTGGAGTGGTTGCCTCCCTCAGAAGAGTGGTGTATTCTATACCATTTCACACTAATAGCCCCATGGATGTCTGGCAGAAGAAGCAGATGGGCTGGAAGAGAGTAGCTGTTAAAAATCCAAAGTAGCATGCACTGTTAAAATAAGATGTTGATTTGATGGGAACCGTTCACACATGTGATATAGTCTCCCTCAGAGTTGTATGCTGACCCATTGAAGGACAGAATGAGAACAAGCCTGGAAATGTTTATGACTTCTGAAACATTTTGAAAGTATCCCATGGACAGACGTGAACGACTGGAACCTCAGGATCTATACTTATGACTCTGATAGTTGGACTACTAGACCTGTGGATCTTGCCTCAGCAATGCTCATTAAACCAATCATGTTGAAAGGAAGGATTTCATAGCATGTCTCCTAATCTGAGTAGGTTTTAATTAGAATGTTGTGGAACATAAGGGACCTATTATGAAAGCCAATTCCTGGCATTATCTCTATATCTTACTAGTTTTGGAATGTTGGTTCTGTCACTGAAGCCAGTTTGCCAATTCATTGATAACTTGTTCTAAGATATAACTGCTGTGCTTTCCTATATCTCTGAGAAATGCTTTAGAAAATGGCTTTCTTTTCTGCCACAAGAGATACTAAAGGTACTGCAAAGAGATAATGAAGCAGCAATGCATGGCATGGTTGAAGAATCCTGCAAGTAGTCTCTAACTAAAAGGATATGATTTCATTCCTGGGTAGATGGTCCTTTCCTGAACTGCAGCTGTTGTTGCTATGCATCCTTTTGTTGACTGCTCTCTACTGTTGGAACTCTGAAGGGAAACTGGCCTTGCCCTGGAGGTTCTTTTCTGTTCAGCAAGTAGAAGACTGGTCAGTCAAACTCAACCTTGTAGCTGCCAGCACTGCCCCGTGTTATTTCTTTGTTCTTATCAATGCTTCATCTTTGTTCTGATTTTCATTTTGTTTCACTTTCATTCTGTTTTTACTGATTTTCATTTCAACTTTTTTTCCCCAGAAGTTTCATCATATTTTCTTACAAATTGAAACTTCTCCAGTGCTCTGGAGTTACTCGCCTAAACTGGACAGGAATTTCCTTCTGGTACAGTAGTCAAGCCATGCTTTCTGAAATGACAGCTGCTGATTGCTGCCTAATCTGCTGAACAGGCATTCTTGCACAATATAAAACTTGTTTGCCTGTCTTAGCAGATAGGTTTCTTCTCTAAAATGAAGGTTATATCAGAAGAACATAAGGACCCCTGCTGGATCACAACAAAGCCTTGTCTGGTCTAGTATCCTGTTTCCCACACTAGTGAAACAGATTCCATTAAAAGCTCAAAAGCAAGGCTTGAAGATAATAGACCTCTTCTACTGTGGCTCCTTTTGTGTTCAAATGCGCACTTTCTCTGATCCTGAAGGAAATACGTATCCATTGTGACAGATAGCCAGTCATAGCCTTTTAAATCTGTTTAAATCGGCGGTGGTTACCACTCAGCTAAATGAAATTTAGAAAATTAAAAAATAATGTTTTAATTTAAAAAAAAAATAGTATGACCCTTATTTACTAGTTGGAATTCAGTTTTCCTTCCTGATGCATTTTACATTTCAAGTTCTAGTTTAACTGCTGTACATTGTAATTATGTACCTTCCTTCTTCAATAGATGCAGCGGATTTTGTTCCTTGTAAGTTAAAAGCTGATTCTTTTTACAAGAGAAATGTTCATGAAGAAGTTTCAAAAACAAAATGTTCACAGAAGAAGCTCAATGTTGTTTAGAAAAAATTACGAAAGAAGGATGTGTATATAGGGACTTTCACTGCTTGTACAATGAACGCGCTCTGCTAACAACTACCAACTGACTGACTTTTACAACTAGCTTTTATTTCTGAAAGTTGTATGAGCATGAGAGACGTGAACTAAACTCATCAACTGCAATATGCAGTATGCGCAATTATGTACAATTCTATGTGCTGCAGCTGTTTTTTAGTTTGATCTTAAAGAGTAGTCTGAGGTATAGGAGATACAAGAACAGACTCCTATATATGAAAGGTAACCCAAGTAAAAATGCATGGAACAACAGGCAACCAAGTTATATGTCACAACTGGAGAATATTCCAATAGTGGGAGGCTGAATATAATTCTCCAGTTGACATTTGTTTTTGTAATAGCAGTTTATTCTTTGTGGTCTCTGTACTCATGTGTGGATTATCCTACATCTGGCGTGAGAATTTCAGAACTTTCTGGAGCTGAGCAATGTCTTTTGCTGGGAACCTCCTCCCATCCCCACCCTAGGGTATATGCCCTCACTCAACTCTATTTTGTCCAGTGTTTCACTTGGAACTTATACTTCTAGAGTGTTTCTAGATTACAGAGCGAATACCCACTTAAGTTTTCTCACTTCGTTTTCCTCATTCTCTTTCTTTTGTCCTTCTTCCATTTTCCCTTTGCATTTTACGGGAAGTTTATTGGGTTACTTCTAGATCTATGATCTAAAAAAAGAAATACACTGACTACGTGGTGTGTATGTGAATCCTATCAACATACAACCATTCTTGCTGCCTGTTGTACCTCAGGAAATCCGATATCATTAACACCAAGGTAGCAGCTACATCTGGATGTAGTATAGTACTATAGTCCAGAGGCCGCCATTTTGTTTTGTTCTGTTCTGTTTTCTGTATTATTTAACTTATTTATTCAGTAATCCTAGTGTGTAAAATAATGTAAAACATTGGTGTTTCATAAAACTCCACTAGTATAACTACTCGAGCTTAGAAAAGCTGAAGGTCAGCTGCATCAAGAGCAGGAGTAGCAGCGGGCTTCCTTCTTCCACACCTGCTTTCTCTTTTGTCCCAACAAGATGCAGGCTGCCTGCTCTGACGCCTCCTGCAGCTGCAATTGTCTTGGATGCTTCATCTACATTTTCGGTGGTCGGCCTTGGAAGAAGAACAAGGGCAGCTTGAGCTGCCTGCCAGGTGCAGGAGAAGGAGGCGGTCGCGGCGGCGGCAGTAACTGAGCAAGATTTGGTAGTAGAGAACTGGGCTCTTCTGCTTGCATAAGGACGTATTGAATGCCTCCTAATATGACGTTCCAAAATGTCCTTTTGGTAGTCGAACAGGGGTTATGCAAGAATAATGCCCAAATGAGATCCTAACCACTGAAATTACAGTGACAGTGATTTGGATCCTGAAGGTGCCACTGCACAAGCAGAGGTCACTTTCTCACACACAGTGAGAAGAATTGCCTGTTCTCAACAGTTCTCCTCAATGCAGCCTCACCATGACACATCCTGTACTGTTATAGAGGGTTCCCCAGCCTTTAGGAACTGCTTTTCAGGAATTCGGAAGAATGGATTGCTCATTTTATGAGTAGAACTTACAATCAAAACCTTTGAAAATGAAGAGCTATATCGAAGCCACTGACAAGTAATTTGAAAACACTGAAGGAATGAAAAAGGCATTTGGGTGGAGCTATTTGGAAATAAAGTATTAAAAATTCTTCATTTGATGTTTTTCCTCTCCTTATTGCAACTTCCAGGATCTGGTTTTTATTTTTATGTTTGTGGGTTGGCCTTAGAAGCTTCCTGTAAATGAATACATTCTCAAGGAAAAGAATGTAAATGCTAACATACCCTCCAAAGCTATTAATTTTATTTGTAGTTGCAAAATTCCTAAGTGAGTATAAAATATAAGTTATTCATTTTAGATTTTTTTTTTTTTGGCTTTATCATATAGATTAATTAAGACAGATGACAACATGAACAATAAAATATAAAAGCACACAAAAAATATAATACTTTTCTTAAACAAATTCGACATAGAGAACATGCTCATATCAGATTTGCAGAAGGGGCAATAATCCATAGATGAAAAAACTAAGAGGAAAAAGAATCAGCTGTAACCCCAAATCAGAGCCCAATTTTTGGCCAATATCCATATACCTACCGCATCAGGCCAGGTCTGCCTGGTCAGATTTCTGGCTCCCCTCCAAAAAAGGGTCTTCTACCAGGCAACTGCCAGACTTCAAGACCCCAGGGGAAGCAAAGATGTCTAGCTGTGTCAGGTTTTGACAATAGGAAACAGCAAGTTGAATTGAATCAGGTAACTAACTGGCAGCCAGTGCAGATCCTTATGTACGCAAATGTTTACTACATTACTGTACTGCTTTCAAAGCAGCAGCAATGGCTATATTCATAGTATCTCTTTTACAAAGCTGAAATTGTGTTGTCAGATGTTCAAGGGGAGGAGCAACAACTTAGCACCATTTTCTGGCCACAGGTGATTGGTGGAATTTCATAGTTTTATTAAGGTTACTTGTAAATTTCTGGCAGGTTCATATATCTTGTGTTGTTTTCAGAATTAAACTTGACTGAGTGTACGCGTAAAACTTGGCTTTGTTAATTATAGCTTGGAACATATGAGACTAAGTTAAACTGGAACACATGAGACTGGTTTAAACGTATACATTCACTGATACATATTCTTCATGCGTGTTCTTTCTTGATTCTTTTAATACAATAAGTTTGAACATGAATTACAGATACCCAGAGTATTGAGGAAGATGTGCTATTTCATAATAATTATCTGAATACGTATTTGTGGAATATATACATTTACTGAAGACAAATAAATAAGACTGGTACTCCTACCCTGAGGCTTCTAAAGCCCCTTTCTATTACAACCTGTGCTCACTCTGGAAAGTTGGGCATTGTGATGCAGCTCATGGGAGTTCTAGTTCAACCTGGTGTGTGTGCAAAACCATGCACATTTGTCTCTGAATCCTGGCAAATTTACTGAATGTCTCTTTTCTGAAACTACTTCAAGATATATGGGATCCCTATTTCTACCATTATTGCTATAAACAAATTGAAGAGCTCTGTAGTATTGAACCTTCAGTATTACTGAGCATCATCCTCTTGTACTTGGTACAAAGTAGCTGTGACAATTTGCAGTACTTTACAGTTTCAAATCTTGTCTTTCAGTTCACAGTTCAGATTGAGTTTGTCCTAAGGAAATGTTTGCAGTGTAATGCTGTTGCAAGTTAAAATGTGTGTTATGTCTTCTATATCTTTCTCTAATCCTTCGAGCTTCTCTCTGTATATGATTTAGGGTTACATTCCGAAAAGCAAATGGGAGATGGATACCTCTGAAGCAAAACTAGGTGGGTATTTCATTTTTTTTTTAATCTCTTGAAACTGTTTGCACAGCTATACTTCTCTGGTGGATTGCTTAGGCAAAACAAAAAGAATAAAATTTAGCTTTTCTGAAGATACACTATCCAGTGGTATCTGTAGTCTGCAGCTTGTCTCGTGCAGTGGCAGAGCACCAATAATCAAATCCTTGAACTTGAAAGGTTTTGCCTGGCTCGTTTGGTGCCTTTATCTTTATATTAATTGTGACTGTAACAGCAAGTATTTATAGTATCTTCAGTGTAGTGTAGTAGTTTGAGTGTTGGACTACAGCTCTAGAGTACAAGATTCAAATCCCCATGCATGCTGTGGAAATCCACCAGGTGACCTTGGGCAAGTCACACTCTCTCAGCCTCAGAGGAGGGCAAAAGCAAACCCCCTCTGAACAAATCTTGCCAAGAAAATCCTGTGGTAGGTTCACCATAGGGTTGTCAAGTCAGAGATGACTTGAAGGCACATATCAACAAGGAACAACAAAAATAAATTATTAGTACATGCATCCCAACATCATCCTTGGAAGCTTTGTTGTGTAAAATACTAAGAAAATATTCTGTTCCCTGGAAGTATTTGCATAAAAAAGCTTGTTGACAGTTCTGGTGTCTCTTCTACTATAATTTGTTGGTGAACTGTTGAAATTTCAAAAAAACCACAATGACTTCTTCGTAGCTAAGGTGCTTCCAGCAACAAGTTTGTGCTGGAGAGCTAAGTGGGGGTGGTGGTATGGGGAGGGGGGGCTACCAAAGAAGGTAAGTAGGTCTACAGAATTCTGATTTTCCTTTGACTTAAGCCAATGGTTTTGTCACAATTGAGTGGTATAAAATAGTATCTCAATTAATTTAACATATAAAAGTGCACACATTTAACCCCCTATAAAGAACTTGTGAACTTGATGCATTTATTAAGTTTCCTCTTTCTCACACACACATGATATGTACAAATATGTAATCTGAAAGTCTTTTTCACTCACACTGTTTATTCCTACATATTACCATACCCTATGTTGCTGCTATATGTGACTGTCTCAGTATCCTAGGAGCTCCGTGTGCTATCAGTCTTACATGGTAATTAGGCATTCAGGGACTTGACAGTGGTGGGAAACATTGTTGATAGTAATCCTTCACATGTACCAAAATGGGAGAACAACACAATTTGAGCCACACAAAATGCACGCAAGTATTCATAAATATAAAAAATGGTGAGGCTGCTTTCTACCATTCCAAAGGGTTGAAATGCCAAAGAATTATGTAGGAGTCCAAGGATTCCTGTAACTCACTGCTGCTGTATTGGAGCAAATACTAGAGAGCAGTTCTCTTATAGTGGTGCTCAGACTACTGGATGTATATTTTATGTGATGTGATTATGTAGGTAAATGTTCATGAATCTTTGATTCTTGGTTTCACACACCTGCTGTAGCAGCATGGTTTGTTTTCATGGAATTGTTATAAACAAACCAATAATCTCAGAAGAACATTGCATGTAAATTGAATGTTACTTCTGATGCTGAATTCACTGAATTCAGGTCCTGAATGTATGTATTTTAAAATACTTGTAGCTTGAGTATCTGTTATGATTTGTATTGACTTGCAACATAGTTAAATTGAACAGAAAAAAATCACCATCAAACAGCAGCAAATATTTTAATGAGCTCATCAAGTGTTTTTAAATGGCACTGAAAATGTGAGTTTGCAAACCTTTCCAAAGCAGCCTCTGCAACTGGCATCTATAAATGGTCAAAGCAGAATAGTAAAGAAATGAACAAGAAAAAGGTTTTCACAAACATGGTCCCACAAATGAGAAAGACATGTCATTCCTTGCCACCTCTCACTTTGGTGAGGTAGTGGTACTCTGGACAAAGTATCTGAACATTTAAATAGCTTAGAAACTTTATGTGGACACCGGCAGTCCTTCAGTTTGATTCCAAGCCAGTGATAGGACTTTATAAGCTAAAGACAGCGTCTTGAAATCTGTCTAGAAGCAAATAGGTAGATGGGAAAGCTATTAAAATACAGGTAAGATTGATTCATTACTATCTGTTCCAGCTTGTGATGAACAACTCTAGCATGAGCTCATCTTCAAAAATGGTTACAGTTGAGATACTAAGTGATACTAAGATACTAACTCTTAGAGTTCTGGAGGGTACCATAACATCCCTCTCTAAGGCCAGCTTTAACAGAACTCACAAATAGCTTGGTTCTTTCCAACAGTGGTCGACAACATCCAAACTGTATGCACACCCATATGCAAACACCACAATCTCTGCTGAACTTGCCACTGGTGTTGCAGCAAAAACAGATCATTTTTTGCTTGTTCCTTAGCTAATGATACTCTCAGAAGTTCTCTTAACTTTGTAAATAAGCTCATGTATCAACTGAAGCCATTTTTAGAATGAGATTGTGCTAGCGTTGTTCATGCCCTGGTAGTATTCTGAGTGAACTGCTGTGATCCAGTCTGCCTTTGAAGAGTGCTTGGAAACTTTCATTAGTTCAGAAAATATGAGTGAGCTAGTACAGATGGTAAGGAATGGTTCTCAGCAGTATTCTAGTTGCTTCACCATGAGATAGCTATGTGCCTTGCTGCCAATAAAAACAGTGCTTAAAGAACATATTTTTCATCAGAAGCAAGGGCAACAGAGCATGTTTCTTCCTTTACAAGGCTAATAGCACTTCAGGAAATTTTAGGTCGAATGCACCCCTATTCAGAGCAAGGCATTTTTTAAAAAAAGTGGAACATGAGCCAACAGAATGTCAGCCCTGTCTGGCAATGTGTCATGAAATGCTAGATGCTGGGGAACAATAGTGGGAGGGCTCCTGGCTTCATGCTCTGCTTGTAAGCCTCACAGAAGCATTTGATTGACCACTGTGGGAAACATAGTGTGGATTGAATAGATCTTTGATCTGATCCAGCAAAGCTCTTTTTATGCCCTTGTGTTCTGAGAATTTCAATTTAATGGTCCTCATCTAGCCTGTGGTCAGATCCATGTATCTGCTCAGCATTACATACGGCACTACCTGAAGTAGATGGAAAGGAAAGATACATCTGTGTGTCATATGCCTACAGGTGCTGGTTTTCTCTGTCCCTCCAGAGCACCTCTCTTTGACAGTTTCATGTAGCTAACAAACACCATGTGGGTCAAGATTAGAGTTTGTGAAACTATGGAGCATGTATGCCATAAGGCAGAGCAGCAGTCTCCCATAGGGACTCTAGTTTCCATCTGAAATGTACAGTACCAGACCTTACACTAGTTAATGTTATCAAAAGTGCTTGAAACATGTGGAAAGAATCATCACTGGTGCACTCTATTCATCTGTCTCCTTTCGAAGGTCTTCTAACAGGATGACCTAGAAGGAAAATCAGTTACACAGTATAGCAATATTGCTCACCTTCCAAAGTACCTTGAACCTAAACACATGTAGATGTCATGTCCTTCTTTGTGGTATCTGACAGACGCATGTAGGTCATCTGTGCCTGCACAGTGCATTGTTCAGAATCTTCTAGAGTTCTGAGCAAGCATTTTCGGTGGTAGCTTCTCCTTCACTAGTACATGTGACCAGTGTGATCCCTGCTGAGTCCCTCAGGATAAGCATTTGTAAAATACCACACTTCATTAGATTTCTTTTTCATAGACGTATCTCCTGTGTTTAGTACTTTTCTGTAAGTGTTGCCCGTAGCATGATGTATTGATGTGTGCTCCTTAGAACATGTCCGTGCAATCTCCGTATGTGTTTTCTTGCAGAGGAAATGATATTTCAGCTACAATATAAAATATAATGTTCATGGGTACTTCTGACAACTTTACTTTTATAGGAATCCCTTTCAAATACTAACCTAAACATGATTTCAGTACCAGATCAGATTTAATTGAAGCAGAAACTGATCCCAGTTTACATCTGAACTTTGTCTCTACTCTGTCATTTTATTTAAAAAAACCCTGTGCTTCTATGAAATAGTTATTTCTTACATCTTAAGCTGTTCTTCAGTTTCTTTTACAGATACTTAGGTGAGTATTCATTAAATTTTATAGAGTTTTAAGATGTTCACATTACATTTTTAAAAGAAACAGCAGCAAAGGATTGAAACTTGGAGACAAAAATAATAAGAATAAGAATAAGTTATTACGGAGTAGCTTGCTGAATGAACAAGAATACCTTTCTCGTACTTATTTCATCATCCTCCATCTGAGTATTGTGTGCTTCATTCCACATCTGTGCTGAGCAGATGTACTTGTCAATGCTTTGATTCGGAACAGTTTAATGACTGAATCAGTAGCCAAGCAGATGTTTGTGTGCTTGGATTTTTCTGACCGTCCTTCCCATTTCAGCCCCTTCCCCTAAAAGCTGCTCCTGGAAAATGTTGTGCACTGGAGCATGATTTGGTGCAGCATTGAAGGAGTGCAGGTGGAAAGGAAAATAGCAAAACAAATATATACATACAAACACATACCACATAAGAGAAAGTTGAGCTTAGGACTGCTTGGATCATGGCCATGGTTTGTGAGATTCCTAGTATGGGTGTTTTCCATATCTAAGATCACTTACTGTATTTTTATAAATGTAAATGTATTTTTTATCTTACATGGCTCTTACACATTGACCCCACTATTCATTGTGTAGACTCTCTAATAGAAAACACTTTGTGTAAACTAGCTTTTGATAAATATAAGATTTCAAAACTTTTTTTTTTACAAGTAACGACGTCCTTCTATAAATGGTGACAATTTTCAATTAGATATAGTTGACATATTTCACTGGAGCTTTTGCTTTTTAAACTATATGTACAATTTAGCTAGAATTAAATGATCCCAACCAAAGGACATCATTATTAGTTCATTTATTAGTAAGTAACATCATTTTTTTGGACATTTGCTGTTTTTCAGACTTGAGTTTATTTTCAAAAAAAGAAGTAAGCCTATATTATTGGAGTGGAGATTGTTTCATATTTAAAATTTATATTCTGGTATAACATGAATTTCTGTTGTCATGTATTAAATTATATATATAGCTGCTTGTATTCTCTATGCTATGTTAAATACACATTTGTGATTTATAAGATTCTGTTCTAGAATAAATGTTATGGGGTTTCCTAAGTTTTAATAGCATTTTCTGGTACCATTTGGACAAACTAGAACCTTAAAACACATTCATGGTGCATTTAAACAAGGGTTTATTTGTAAAAATCATTTAAACGTTCAACCTGGCATGTAACATTGTGGACCTGTGAAGAGCAGAAATCGTGCATATAGAAAATTTTGGTGTACCTATGTGTTGGCATCAGCTGCGAGAAACTGCTTCTTACTAATAACATGTTTGAGAGATTTTTCTGGAGGAAGAAGTGAAAACAGCAAAAATGCTACAAGCCTAATTTTCGTATCAAGTTTTGGTTTGACCAAAGAGAGAAAATGATAAACTGCTGATGGATATAATTCTGTTATATCTGATACCCTGCACCACAGTCACATTTCTTACTGAAGCAGTTGGAAAACAGCTTGTGATCTTTCGAAAATCAGTGTAAACATCTACTGGTACCCATTTGTCACAGCATTGGCCTCACATATTAAACTGATGCTAAATAGAATTGTCATTTCCAAAACATGTTCCAGCATTACTTTGGTATATGGGCTCTTGATTATCCGAGACAAGAAGTTTTTCTTTTCTCTGTATTTATATGTTTGTACTTTGCAGGCTTAATCAAGAATGCTTCAGAAAGATGGAAGTGGGTTTTCCCATTTTTCTGAATGTATTCCACTTGTGAAAATACCCAGAAATGTGCAAATTCTACTGCTATGAGACACCAACTTACTCTTTTGAGAATATCCCCATACATCTTGTTTGTGCTGGGCACTCTGCAAAATTTTTTTCTTTAACTCTGAGGCTGTATGTTTGTTCTCAGACAAATTGGATGGATTACGAACTGGTGCTAAGAGGAAGCGTGATTGGGAGGCAATTGCCAGCAGAATGGAAGATTATCTCCAACTACCAGATGATTATGATACCCGTGCTTCGGAACCTGGAAAGAAGAGGGTAATAAATGTCACTGTGAATATTATGTTCCACGGGAATTTATTTAGAAGGTTTTTCAAAAAAGTAAAACTGTCTGATTCAGTTACTTTATGGGAGATCCTCGTATTCAACTTGTTGGATTCAGTTCCTCTGTATTTGAATTGCCTACAAAGACATAACTATCTTCGTCTGTATCACTGTAGAAGCAGATCTTGCAGCACCTTTGAAACTGAGAGAAAGAAGTTGTAGCATCAATTTCCATAGACTCAGTCTGTTTCATCAGATGCATCTGATGAAACATACTCAGTCTACAAAAGGTTATGCTCCTGATTCTTTATGTCAGTCTCAAAGGTGCTACAAAGTCCTTTTATATTTGGGCACAGATGTCTCAAAGGTGCTACAAGATCCCTTTGTATTTAGGCATATAGTTGAGACTGTTGCTTTTGTTCTCTTCAGCATCTCTGGTCATAAATGGGTGGCTGAGAGGACTAAAAAGAGAACATAGCAAATCCTAGTAATACACATGTAGAGCTAAGAGTATGGAAGGTTGTTTAGCAAAAAGACAGGAAGAAATCAATAAATAATTAGGAAAAGGGAAAACATTTAAATATTTTGTATATATGCAGTTTGGATTGAGGGCAGACATTAGGAATGTTCTCTGATATTCCCACACATTCCCAGGAAAATAATCTGCTCTTTTTAGTGCTGTAACAAATATTCATGAGGTTTAATTTTTTTTATGTCCAAAATTAATGTTTGGGAGAACATATGAAAGCCCAACCTTTCATTTTCCTTTACACATGCTTTTACACCTGCAGCCATTGTTCTGTCTGCTGTTGCAGGTTGGTGGTAGAGGGAAGGTTACACATTTTTATAGCCTAGACAACTGGCTAATACTTCTTGCTTTACTGCACTGTGCAGGCATTCCTTTGCTGCGTTTCAGTGCAGATGGACAATATCCAGATGCAGTTCATCCCCACTGCCTTATTTTCAGTAGGATACACCTTTGGATATACATCTCAAATATATAGCCCCATTCTGCCCAAGCTAATCAGCTAAACCAAGACTGAGCAAAGTGTAGTCTTTCAGATGAATTTGGAGTTCATCTCCCAGCGGTGATAAATGACATAACTAGTGGTGAAGAATGATGGGAACTGGGGTCCACCTGACAACATCTGGAGGACTTCCCTTCACACTAAACACAACCAGATGTGAAGGAGCAATGATCCTGTCACTACGGCAAATGTTTCGCATTTTTCTCCCAGGACTTCTCTGAAAACAGGTTGCATCCTTTCACAAAGGAACACGTGCTGAAATTGTTGACAGAGATGATCCTTGATAGGTGTGTGTGTGTAGTGTGGGGAGAGGGTAAGAATAAGAAAGGAAGGCTTGAGTAAAACTGAGGAAGGCTTGCTTTGGCTAGTCGAGGGCACAAACAAACCGGCCCTGCTTCCTTTTCTCCCTCACTGGAGTAGCAGCACCCCTTTTAATCTTATTATCACACCCTGGCTCCCTCTCCACACCTAATCACAACCCTGCTTTCCCTAAAACCCACAACCTTTGTGGATAAAGGGCAAAACTTATTAATGGTTACTCCAAAAAAAGAAAAGATAACCTGTGGTAGTGTGTTATTAAAAATAAAAGTGAAGAAAATACTCTGTTGAGGCTGTACTTATAGAAGAACAGAATGAAAGCTTTATTAAGATAACAAAGTAGGAAAAGGCTATTGAGGATTCAAGAATATTCAACCAAAATCACAATTTCTTAAAGGTATTTAACTATTTCCTTCAAAAGACCACAGTGTTCACCACAAAGCTTTCACACACACCCCTTTGGTCCTCTCTTTCCCCACTCGGGTACTACTCTCTGACCCTTTCGGAGGTGGCTTGGTTACTTCTCTGCCCTCACTCGAGCCCTCTGAGAAGGTAACTCCCTCCCAGATAACCCTCTTTTGGTTTATTGAGCACTGTGACTTAGAGTTCTCTCTATGAATCTCACTGAAGCAAGCTAGATTCTCAACCACGCTCCCAGGGTATATCCTTTCTGCTGTCTCACCCACAGCCCCTCTCTGGCTGGGGCTGGGTAGTCCTCAAGACAGAGATCCAATCTGATTACATCACCCTCTGTTACTAGGTCTGCTCTGCTAGCTACACCCCCAGGCTCTGTCACAGAGATCAGTGAGTAACTCCCCCTACTCTTGGCTCGGTGTTAGTTCCATTGCGTCTTCTATTATTGAACCTCGAGAGAGTAGTAAAAATAGGTGGAAACTGGGTTGAGCAAATAGGACTGAGCAGCACAATGTTTTATCCCTTGTTTCTTCAGAGCTTCAGTCTCAGTTTCCTTACCATCTAATTTTATGTAAGTTTTACAGGTAAATAATACAGATAGTACAAGGTAAACATCAGAAAGCCAAAAAACTCTTGGACTTTTCCATATTTTTTCCTGCGCAGTCTTGATATCAGGCCCAAACAAAACCGCTATCTGAGTTTGAGAATCAACTGGCAGTAACTATACTAGATTTGATAAACACTGTCCTGTTTTATTGTAGTAACATACATGAATTGATTTTGAGCAGTCTTGTGGCACCACTGGAAAGCTTCATAATCAAAACAGAAAGTAACAAAAACATGAATGAATGGGTGAGATGTGATCTTGTCACACCAGAACAAAAACAAAAATCACATCTTCAAGTGATGCACATCTGGACTTAGTAATTCAGGGTAACATGAGAAAGGACTTTGGAGCAGGTTAACAAGAATAGGATGTGGGAATTCTATATTCCTGAGTTCCAGATGTGTTTTCAACTTCCACATCTTTCTGCAGGGGAATTACAAGCAACTTGTTTTTATAATGGATGATAATGAATTTGGTATTACAGTAGCTAGCAGTGAAATGTAAACATTTAAGTTTTTTCTGAAAAAAAGGAGCATTTAATAATTTTTCTACAAGGATTCACCAATTCATTCATGCAGAATTTTGTAAAGGACAATGAGACAATGGATTTTTGTCTTATCTTTCCATATGAGCAAAAACATTGTGTGACTGTTTGGAAAGAATCATTCCACTTAATGCAGAAATACAGCCTGCAGAAATTTAAGATTAGTGCATCTCAATCAATATGTTAAGAGTCTTCCACTGTTAAAGTTGCCATTCCATTTTGAAATCATTTGAAATCTTTACCAGGTACATTTGGGTAAAAAAGGGTCTTGTTTCCCTTTCTTGAAATGAATGCCATTGCCACTCTGTGTTCTTTGCAGGTGAGGTGGGCAGACCTTGAAGAGAAAAAGGATGCTGACAGAAAGAGGGCTATTGGCTTTGTTGTCGGGCAAACTGATTGGGAGAAAATCACAGATGAAAGTGGTCACTTTGCTGAAAGAGCCCTCAATCGTACTAAATACATCTGATGCAGTTATCAAATGGAATGTTTCTTCATTTAAGGTAAGAGTTGTGCCTCTTGTGTCTGTGTGTGGTTTGGAGAATGAGCTAAAAATGTACCCTCCACTACATAATGATTTGGACATGAGATCATAGATAGACTTGTCAGTTATGCATGTCTATTTGGTGTCGCTAATCTGTATGAAGTGTGATTATTAGAAGGAGAATTCCAGAAATGAAAACATAGCAATGAGAAACATTTCAACAAACATCTATCTTTTAGCTATGTGGGTATTTCAGACTCAAGAATTGACTTGTTCTCTGTAAATGTTATCTTTTCTTTGCAGACCATTTGCTTTGGTGAGAACTGAACACAGGGTGGCGTGGAAAAAGTCAGTCTCCGTCTTGAGAGTTGTGTGATTCTTTTCTTTTGAAACTTTATTTTATTGCTTACCTCCTCATTTTTAACTAGTATTGTTGAGGATCCCCAAGTTATATGGAGTCTTCTTGCTTCTAAATGTGAAAGAAGGTTTTTGTGTTAAAATTTGTAGTTTTAGCTTTTACGCTTGCAGTAGAATGGAATGGTAAGGCCAAGAACATTTTCTTTGCTGAACTATCACAGAATGTCAGCATTACTGTTGCATTGTTGCTTTGTGGCTGTTATTTTATACTGTACAAACTTTGTAGTTTATTGTACTAGAAAACAGAACAATAAACTTTCACTAAAAATTTAGTGAACGATGTAGTTGGTTGTGTTTTATGTGACTTCTTTCTTTGTGTGGGGGAACAGCTACTGTTAAAAATATGGGCTCTATCTTTTTGCAGAACGTTACAAGATCCATATAGGGAAATGCGAATGAATGAGTCCTGGTGGCATTTTTATTCTGACACTCAAAAAAAAAATTAAACATGCACCAGAAAGCATTAGTTTATGCACAGAATAAAAAAAAAGATCTTAGTTCCAAGAAGAGGCCGTTATTCTATACTGAAGAGAATGTAAGTTTTCTTCACAAAAAAAATGGTTGACTGACTTCTCATACAGTGCTTCTTGCTGTCTTATAACATGCATGGCTTCACATATTTGCTAATGAACAAATAAGTTGGGGTTTTTTCCTTTTAGATTTCCGATTCAGCGGTTTATGTTGTGAATTATATGGCTGGAGAAGGTGCCAGATTGAGAGTCTGAATGAGGTTATTTCTGTTAATTAAATCTTTGAAGTTGTTCTTAGTTTTATTTTAAAAATGGGGGGGGGGGACATGAAAGCTGCTTCTAAAGCTCTATTTAGTCAGTCAGTTTAATGATTACCTTGCAAACAATTCCTATTCATGCGCACATTAGTACTGATAAAGGCATTTTTCTATACTGAAGGAGGACCACAATTCAACATTTAATGAGTGGTTTGCTATTGTAATGCATTTGTGTACTTGACATTTTCCAGTCTGATTAACTATGTATAATTTGCACGTTGTTCCCAAAATGAATAATAGAATATCTGAACGTTAAAAGGCTCCAAAAGCTTATTCGTATGTGTACTTTCCCATTATATCATGCTGTGCCTTTTTAATATTTGTAAGTTATTTTTGGACCTGGGTTTCATAGTAATTGCAAGAAGACATAGGAAATTGAAAGCTTTTAAGACCTTATAGAGGTCAGGATGGCACTCTTATTGTTGTTAAATGAAAGCCACCATTTGATGAGAAGATAAAAGGACCCTACAACATTCTCAAAGCCAGACTAATAACTGGAATTTTGGGGCAAGGATGTTCAGGAGAATCTCTTCTTTGAAATATCTCTCTTTTTTCTTTCTGGTGAGGGGGCAGTATCATGTTTAATATAAATCTTATCTAAACCAACTTTCTTCTATTCTTTCCATATACACACTCAAAGAAAAGAAAGAATTGATTCAACATTGTACTTAGTTCAGCATATACACATCACACTAAGCAGAGTTGTATGGTTTACTGTCCTTCTGTATTTGGCTGCAGATGAAGGGTAAGCATCAGTTCTTTTCCCACCATAGTTTTCACTTTTAGAGTTAAACTTTATTGCTGGGACTGAGACTGGAACATAGTTACCATGAGACTTCTGTTAGCAGTATTGGTAGTGGAGTTAGGCAGATTTAAATGTACAATAATCCCTCCACATTCGCTAGGGTTAGGGGCACAGGACCCCCGTGAAAGTGAAAAAAGCGTGAATAACTCTAAGCCCTCCCAAGTCATATTTAACACACAAAAAAGTGTGATCACCATATTCAACCCACTGTAGATTCCTTTGAGGCATCAGGATTCTTTCACAAGGCAGAGGTGGATGAGCGGTGGGGCTTACAGCCACCCCCACTGCTGCCCCACACCCTTTTTAATAGGGACCTACAAGCCTCATTCGTGGTTTCTCAGTGTCACGAGGCTTGCCGTCCCTATTAAAAATGGCATAGGGAGGCAGCCGAGGTGACAGCAAATAATCTGTGAATAATCAAATCTGCAAAAGGGAAACCCACAAATGTGGAAGGCTGACTGTAATACCAGATGGGAAAGAGGAACCTAATTGTGAAACATTACATCTGATGTAAACATCCTTCAGATGTTTTTGGCCTACCACTCAAGTCTTGGTCAAATGGTGAAAGATTATAGAATCTGTGGTCCAAAAACTGCTAGGAGGTCATGGTTGCCCACCTCTGCATTTAAACCAAGCTTTTCTCTACTGTTTTTGCATTATTTGTATGCCATCACAGTGCCCGCTGGGCTCTGAAAGCTCTGAAGAGTCTTATTTCCAATTGGTATCAAGTCTCAATAGAAAGCAGCAATTGCTGCTTAAATAGTATGGGCTGCTGAATACTTGCTGGAATTCTGTAATACATTGTTTTACTGGATCTCTGTGGATTATGCCTTCTCTGTTTTCAAGCCATCTGTCTTTAAATTCTTCCCTTTTGCAGGAAGTACTTCAGAACCAGAGTGGTGTAGTGGTTTGAGCGTTGGGCTACAGCCCTGGAAACCAGGGTTCAGTTCCCCACCTAGCCATGGAAACCCAGTGGGTGACGTTGGGCGTGTCATACAGCCTCAGAAAACTCCATGATAGATTTGCATTACGGTCAGGCCAACTGTTGTCAAAAATGAGGGCTGCTACTATTACTTCATTTTTCTGTGTTTTTATCTCCCTTTCCATACAAATATTCAGTATAGCTTGCAGTCAAAAAATATATGCAGTTAAAAAAACCAAAAATTGGTAAATAATGACAATCTTTTAAAAAAAAAAATCACACAGACATGTACACAATAAAAAGGTGATGGCAGCGTAAAATAATCTTATGGATGATCATCTGCAAAAGCTCACTAACCATTTTAAAGCCAGCAGTGAAGGGTCCAAATAGTCCTTCCTTGGGAAGCTTTCAGATCTGACATAGGGTCCTGCCTACCCTGTTTCTGAAACAGTTATCTCAGATGATAAATGATGTTGAAGTTCGTGTGAAAGAAGATGATGTCTTGTTTATGAATGTCCTGTTGGCCATTGTTAAAGAGAAAATGCTCAGTCAGGTAGATCTGTTCTACACGTGACCATTATTGCTAGAAATATTAAAAGTAGAAGAAGCAATTCGCAGACATTTGGAACATTATTTTCAAAGTCCTGTATCATCACTTTTATTTAATTAGGCCAATCTTGTTATAAAGAAACGGGGAAAAAGTAGGGGAACGAAATGCCAAATTTAGTGCAGGTGGTGTTTGCTTACTACTAATACTTTGGATATTAAGGACTATTTGAACAGGAGATACAAACAATTCCCTAATGAAGTACAGCCATAAGTTCTGGAGGCTTCCATTCTATTTGTTCAATATCCTCAAAGCGAATTAAATATCATGCTTCTGAATAATTGTCTGTCATTGTTTGGTAGGTTTCTGTTTGTAAATAGATTATAAATTAAGTAGTGTATGCAATTTTCTTGAAGAAATTGCATACTATACTTACCAAGAGCAATTTGCATATAACAGCCTGCATCATTTAAACAGCAGTAGTACTGTTCATAGAGTATTAGTGGACTTCTTCATCTTTGAACTCAGAATGAGGCATTTTGGAAAGAATTTGAATCGGTCCTACTTCTAGTCAGCTTAATAGAATGAGTGACTTGGAAAGGTTAATGTTACATTGAAACAAATTTTGATCATATTCATGGTATAAATACCTTGAGAGCTAGAGGATTTTCCCTCTGTTTCCTCCACACAAAAAAACCGGTGGATTTTTCTTCCTGTCAGAGCTAGATTGTTGGTAATTCTTACTGATATTATTGGCATAAAAGAAAATGTTCAAGGGTTAACATTGTCTCTTGAATGAAGGGAAGGTCTTTGACAGACTTCATTGGAATTTTAAGATCATTGTTCAACTCCAGGAGAATTAACTTATTTGTTTGCTGTGGCCTTGCTTTTAAATCTCATCCTTACAGCTTGTAGACCTTCTTTTACATTGTTGATAGTCTTTGGATAAAATGGCACCTCCAGCTGTTACCACACCCAGCAGTGTAGAAGGAACAAATTTGTACTGGGACCCAGTAAATTTTGACTGGTTTACTCCTTTAGGAATAGTATTACGATGTTTTAAAAAAAAAACACCTGTGGTTCAGTGAGGAAAGGTCTCAAAATACCTTGAAAATATCAAAATCTGCCTGGATGAATAGAAGACTTTTCTCCAGTTGCACTGCTCTTCTACTCATTTTTTCAAATGTGGTTTTGACTTGGAAGGCATGTGCCACAGGTGTGGATCCCCATGGATGGACTCTGTGCAAAATATGTTGCACCTACTGAACTTCTGAGTTGCACGTTAACCTTTGTCTATAATATCTGCATCACTTTTTCTTATTTAGTTTATTTGCATTTTATTCATAAGTATATATTAAACTTCCATGCATTCAGCAAATTTCTTCAATGGCATTTGCTTAATAAACCATTCTCATTTTTCTCACATGTTAAGATCCAGCAATTCTTCCACTTGCCATTTGATAGAAATCCTTATTATGAAGTTAAGACTAATAGTACTCATATCTTTATTTGCTAGAAGTTTTGTTTTGTTTTGTTTTGTTTAGTACACGATTGAATCTGGAACACTTTCTGTAGATCTGGGCTATGGATCTCATTTTTTCCTCTTTCTCGTCGTATAGGTATGATTTTCTGCCCTTTTCCTGCCCTTTGCTATTTTTCATTAGTTTGAAAATTGTAATTTTATAATCAAGGGGGAGTTGTGGAATAGGGTGGATACCATGAGGTATTGACTGTGCTATATACATTTTATAAAATTCAAAGCAATCAAGAAATTAAAATTGTTTTCAGAAATTTTACTGTGACAGAAGTCCGGCAAAGTGGGAAGTTGCCTGGTGCCCTTAAGATTCTTCATCCATTTATTAGCTTACACCTTTGAGAGGTGATAGAAGGTAACATGATACTTTAATGTGCTGGTATGTGTGGTGGCCTTTTAGATCCAGAGGTTCCTTGGTGAGACAGATTTTCACGATCCATTTCAATTGGTTTTCAGGCCTGGCTATAGGATGAAGATGGTTTTGGTCCCCTTAGTGAAGGACTTGCACTGTAAACTGGACAGGTGGAGTGTATCCCCCCACTCCCGCTTCTGATGGACCTCTCAGCAGCTTTTGATGCCATTAATCATATTCTTCTGGGCCACCTCACTGTGATGGTTTTTAAGGCACTATTTTACAGTGGGTCCATTCTCTTCTGAAAGAGAGAGACCCAAAAGTGGTGCTGGGGAATTCTGCTTCCGTTCATTTTCCACTGGATTCTGATTTGTCCTGCATGCTATTTAACATACATATGGTGGAATTGACAGGAGAGGTTGTCTAGAGTTTGGATGTCAGGTATCTTCAGTATGCTGGACAAGCGGTTGGATGTCCACTGTTGCACATGTAAGTGATGGAGGGTGTGGCAGCAGTAACCACTATATAATGTCTGAGGAGTGCTACTTGCACATCTGCCACAGGTAGTGGGAGGGTTTTGGCTCCCTTTCTGTAAGATGACAGTTGTACTAGTGCTAATTTCATTTCTTCACACTCTTAAAACAGTATGGTTAAGAGCCAAGCATTCTGGGAGGTTGTTGCTGACAATTCTGGATCTTAGGGCTTCATGCTGAAATTTGTTGTAACCCATGCACAGAAACACAATTATGGAATCACTCATTATCAGATACTGGGGTCAATATCTATGGATAGTATTTTCATCTCACTTTGTGAGTTTACCAGGGGGATCTTTCTGGACACTGAGGAAAACAGAAAGTTGGATTAGATAGTCTTTTGGTCTGCTACAGCAAGATGGTTTGTGTATTAAGGCAATACTTTGCACTTGTATATGGCACACGAAATGTCCTACGTCCTCAATAAACCTGGCTTCCAAGGACAAAGATGAGTTGCTCATCAGCATGTATTCATCTCAACAGCTGTTACATTTCCACACATTTATATTGATACAAACCATTCTCAGTCCCTCATCAAATGCATCAATAACATCCCAGTTAGCTTGCATCTCTTGTTCATTGCTTTTTAAAAATGAAGATCCATCTGTATAAACACACACACACACACACACGGGAATGAATTCGTGCTAGAATGGCCCAGTGTTGAAAATTGACATTTGACAGGTGCAGTAGTGAACTTTGCAGAAGTTAGAATTCCTTTACCAGCCAAGAATCTTTCAGCTAAATCATTAAGAATAAAAGTCACATATGATGTATGCACTGCAGATTTTTCTTCTTCTCTTGTGTAATGAAAATCAAAATATTTCTCATAATATTCTAATTGTTGCTTTAATGACCATATTAAAATCACACAGTTCAGCTTGCATTGACACTTTCCAATACCTTTGGCATGTCAGCTATTCTGCAAGTTGGCAGAGCAGGAAAAATATTATGCAGAACAGACTGTTTTATTACTGCTCCTGCCGCGCATTAACAGACTCGTGTAAGGAAGCTGCTGCTGTTCGGCTGCTGATTCCATCTGCAGTGCAATTCTGGGGGAAATACCATGTGTCAAGTATGAGAGGACTGTGCACCACAGAGCATGAATGCACCTATGCATTACTTTGTTATGGCTGGAGTTACATTGTTATTCTGACAATAAAAGAGTCTGGTAACAATGCTAGTACTTCTGGATTTGTACAGTTTTAAAAGAAAAATCTCAAATCCTATTTCTTGATCTGTTTGGATCAGCAGAATGCCGTTCTGCTGGTAGGAGTCTGTGGGGACCGCTTTCTACCCCATTGCTGTCAATACCCCATTGCTGTCGGCACTTGTGATAACTCTTTTCTGATTATCTAAGCTGCTGCCATCTTCTATGAATGCCTTGTTTAAGCAGTTGCTGTTACCTCTTGCATCCACAGACACCACTGTGCCTGACTTTATCAATAACTTAATCTCAGCATGGTGACCCCAAAAGATGTACATATATAAACGATAATTTATTCAGTAGAAGATAATAAACTGTTCAGAATTTCTTATTGATCTTATATTACAGTTACTTATATGTGTAAATGCCTATTCTAATTAGCATTCCTCAGATATCTCCAGCATATCCACTGTGTACTCTAATCAGCTGACCCCAGAGTGTTCTGATGGCTGTCACTCCTCTTAATTCTACTCTGTAACCCTGACTGACCCTAATTCATATCTCTGACTGTTACACACAACAGCCTGTTAAAAATCTCAGTCAGACACAACCAATCACCAGTTATCTCCAGTATTTCATGCTCTCACCCCTCTCAACAGACCACTTACCTTATTTCATATAGTGCACTACATAGCCATCCATAACAGTACATTACCTTACTTTCTGTAATAAAGCACAATAACATTTTCTATAATATATTAAATAAATAAACATCTTATTTTCTATAATAGAAACCCAGAACTTCACAGAGGCATAAGCAAATAAGGTAAGTATATAGGTGTTGATTACAGGCCAAATAGGTATATAGAATCGGAGATGTGCCCATTTTTGTGACTAATTTTCCAGTCTGAAGTCTCACAGCAATTTCTAATCAACTTATGCAACTGGCAAAATACATAATAGTTACTTCAGCCTAAATTGAAAGAAGAGTAGAACAACACAAGATGTCAGGCAAGTGCTTTCACACCCTGTTTATAGTAAATACTTTTAAAGCGAGGCGGGGGATACTGTACTCCAACAGTCTAAATTCGGTACCACAAAAAGTTATGAGCTGTTTAAATCAAATGTGCATAATGTCTTTTCTTTTCATAACCATGCTATTTGCCAGTCATGGGGATGAGAAGGGATCTGTTATACCAACCACTAAAGTGATGTTTAGCCATTATTTTAAAAGAAAAAGAGAGCTGAGATTCCTAGTTGATTCATGTGTCCACCATCGTGCATTCCTGTGCAATGGCATTCATGTACCTTGCACATATAGTGCATTCCACTTACTGATACAGTCGTGCTTTAGAATGATAGAAGCTATCCTTTTATGTACTCCCTTTGAGAACCATAATTTCTGGGGCCAGATTATGTGAAGGATAATGGCCTCATTTGGACAGAAAACTAAACTGCTTTAGCGGTTTCTCGCCACCACCACTACACATACACTTCAGCAATTTTCTCACATTGTCAGATGCTGGCTTACATGTGTGAAATAGCCTTCACAGAGCAAACACTAGACATACAATCACTACGACTTCATTTGTAATGACAGTTCTTAATGGAGGCCATTTTCACATTCAGTTGGCTGTTATCATTGTACCTATACTGTCATTATGTCCTAATATTGAGTGACAATTCTGTACACAAGTCTTTTCTCCTGTTGTATGTGCATCTGCTGGTATTCTCCAGATTTTGTTGTTTTATTCTTTATTTTCTTGCATTTTAATCTTGCATTTTCTCTGTGTGTTCAGTTCATTCACACTAAAATAGAGATGTTAGCTTTTAATAATGCTCAGAGTAGAATATCAGCTAGTCTACTTATTACTGTTTCCATTCCATTGTTTCTCTCACTGCATTACATGGAACACTGAGAAAGTGACATTTTTCAGTCCACTTTAGATAACAATGAGGCAAACTACTTTAGATCAAGGGAGAAAGAAAATGCTTCTAAATTTGCTGTCCCTACAACATTAGATAAACTGTAAAAGGTTTAACTATGCTACAATTCTACACCATCATTTGGACTCCCAGCAAGTTGTAGAATATTGTGGCAATGTCAGTCTTCCAACAGGACAGCACTTAACACCCCTGTTGGGGACCCTGATTTTCCTGAGGAAATCTTCATAGATGTTCATGGAGCATTAACCTAAAATGAATTCATACATTACCTGAGCTCATCACTCAGTGGCAGAATTCAAAGATACAAGGTATCCTAAATGTGAGATAACTCTCGTGCAAAATCTGGCAATAAGAAATATGAATAGATTTGGAAAACAGGAATTGGAGTTTAGTGAGGATGGTTAAACTATATTCTTTTGAGGATACTAAAGTGTCGTTGAGATCCAGCAGGGTATAGTGGTTTGAGCATTGGACTACAACCCTGGAGACCAAGAGTTGATTCCCCGCTTGGCCATGGAAATCCGCTGGGTGACCTTTGGCACGTCACAGTTTCTCAGCCCTGGAAAACCCCATGATAGGTTCACCTTAGAGTTGCCATGGGTCAGAAACAACTTGAAGGCACACAACAATAGCTATATACTTACCATAAATTCTTTATATCTGCTTGTTTTGCTACATCTGCTTGGAATGCTTTGTTTTACCTACACAACTACTGCTCAAAATGTTATATTTAACTAGTATCAGTTATTCTCCCAGTTTCATTCACTGTTGTGTTGTAAGCAAGAAGTGACTGCACCATACTTAATAGAGTCCAACATAAAAAGATCGTCTATTGGAATGTGGAAATAGAAGAGAGCTGAAAGATGCTACTTGTTCATTAAGATAAACATTATGTTACAAACTACATCCTCAAGATGTTGTCCTTTATTAAATCTGTGTTCCATCTCTAATACTGGTTCATTGTTGGGGAGGAAAAGGCCTAGAATGGCCATATTTGTATATTTGTTAAAATTGTGTATGCTGTTTCTCATTTTCACAGAGAATCCCAAGGTGGTGCACCAAATAAAATCCAATCGTCCAATAAAATCGATCAATAAAAAATAGTAAAATATTTCATTCACACTATCTGACATAGCTGGCAATACTGACAAACTGGGAAATGCTTGTGCAAACAAGTCTTGTCAGCGGAAATAATCCACAATTGGGAGAGCATTCCTTGTGGTGGGTGCCACAACAGTCTAAGTCATTTGGGCACACCTGACTTGGAGGTAACAGAAATAGAGCTAGGTGTCATCAGTGTACTGAAAACACCTAGCCCAAATCGTCCACACTTCTGTGAAATAAACATGAACAAAATGTGGTATGGTGAGCAAGATGTAACTACCATACTACCTTGAATATTCATGGTATTCACAGTGCTGGGCTAGGTGGACCAAAAGTTTGACTTCAGTATAAAATTGCTTCATGTATTCCTGAGATTGCCTGTAAAGACAAGGTGACCTATACAGAAGAAGGCAGTCTCCTAGTTGTGGGGGATGATAGGAGTTTCAGCCCCATGGAAACACAGCGGAAAAACCAGAGTTCAGCGAGCCAGCAGCAGCAGCCTTGTTCCCCGGTAAGGATACTCACACACGGAGGAGTTTCTTCCAAAACAGGAGGCACTTTATCTTGCAGCAAAGTTCCGTTATATACAAAACATAGGACAGACAGACAAAAGCTTGCGCCAGGCACCAGGTTTGGTCAACAGACAAATACATACTGGCATTGCTTTGTTATATACATATCTACAACCAATCAGGTAGAGGTTTGCACACCTCCCTCTACCATCTGCACACGACCCCAGTTCCTTATGCAACTTTGCAGTTACCCACAGCTGGGGCATGATGCAACATCTTTGCAGTGGGCTGATCATTTTCCCAGGGTTCTCTGCCTGGAATCCCTGACAATCCCCTCCAAAATGGTCAGGCCACTGTGTAGGACATTTTCATAATCCATACATGTCATACAATACATATTACATAATACATACAGTACATACATTCAAGGGTACAACTCATCTTTCACCTTACACCCTGGTGGCAAGGCCCAATTTACTTGCCAACTTCTCATGGCCTACTACTGGAAGGGCCTTTGTGAGCAGATCCGCAGATGGACAATACCGCAAGCACAAAATCCCATCTTGGACCATTTGCCTCACATTTTGATACCATACCCTAATGTAGTCCTACACTCAAAATTTCTGCCTCAGTCACACGGGACAGCAAAATACCCTCCTCCTGACCTTTTAGGGAAAAGCATAACTTTACTTCCTGACTCAGCAAGTTGGGTACTTCCTGAACCACTTTCACTGGAACCACTGCTGGAACTAGTGCTGACCTCAGTGCGAGGCTCTCTCTTGACCGTAAATGCAGGTTCAGCACTAGGTGGCGGTGTTGAACTCTTTGGTGCGACGTTGAGTGAGATTTTTGGCTTCTCCTCCTCAGTACTTTCCTCAGTACTTTCTTCTTCATCATCAGCCATCACCGCCCCTCCATCTTCAGAGCTTTCAAGTGTATCCGGGACACTGTCCTTTTCCTCATCAGACATCACTGCCCCTCCATTCTCAGGAACACTTTTGTCACTTTTACCCAGGGGAATCAAAACCTCTTGATTACAGTGCAGTCTTTTCACACTTTTACCCAGGGGAATCAAGACCTCTTGGTTACAGTGCAGTCTATCCCAACCTGAATGGACTTCAAAGTTTGCACTCCTAGAATACACTATTTTGCCAGCATGGTGTAGAAATCTATATTTGTTACCTTCATATCCCACAAAGCGTAACCGTCTGGATTTCTCCTCTCCAGACTTTCTGAAACTTGGGGGAACATACACACTAGCAAACTGACCCCAAATGTGTAGATGCTGCAGGTTTGGCGCTCTACCATACAATAGGTAATATGGAGTTTGCTTCACACTTGAACTCCACATCCTGTTTAAGTGGTAGTTTGCTGTCACTATTGCTTCTCCCCAAAGTCCTGCTGGGGCTTGGGCATCCTCCATCATACAGTCCTTCATTTGTTTTAACAGCCCAATTCTTCTTTCTGCAAGACCATCCCCCCTGGGAGATGCAGGGTTGGTGGTTTTATGCCTTATGCCTTTCTTATGCATCCAGGCTTGCAGGCTATTAGACAGGAATTCTCCCCCTCGATCTGACACAAGACTGGCCACTTTATAAGGAAATTCCCTCTCAACAGCATTCACCCACTCTTGGAACTTATCTGCTGCTTGGCTCTTCTCTTTCAGCAGATAGACATAGGAGTACCTGGTGTGTCTGTCTACAATTACCAGGAAAAACCTATTGTGCCCTCCAGTTGGCTTGAATGGCCCAGCCAAATCTGCATGTACAACCTCAAAAGGACGTTGGGTGACACACTTGCTTTTCTTGGCAATGGGGTAAGCCTTTACCTTAACCTTTTTGCACACAGAGCACTCTAGGAACTTAGGACAATTTTGGACCTGTAACCCAGGGCATACCTTTGCCAACTCCTGCAAACTTTTATAGCTGACATGCCCCATCGCTCTGTGGAGATAATGTACACACTTTTCATGCAGAGGTTTGTTACACAAAGGGTTAACGTTTGCCACTTTTCCTTTGGGCAACATGTGGTACAACCCCTGCTTTTTCACCCCTTTTGCACAAAAACACCATTTGCAGTAGTTATACATTTCTCCCCTTCAAACACCACTTTGTAACCCTCACTGGCCAGTTGGGAGACACTCAAAATACAGTTCTGCAAATTTGTCATGCACAATACATTATTAAACAATTTCCCAAAACATGGCACATGTGCAGTACCCATCTTCTGCACCTTGCTTGGTGCCCCATCTGCAAGGGAAATTGCTGTTATATTTGCATTTGTAACATCATTCAACAGCTTTAAATTGTTCACCATGTGGTGAGTTGCACCACTGTCTAGCAACCACACACCACTCTCAGACTGTTCTTTTGCCACAAACACATGGCCTTCAGCCTGTGACGACACGTCCCTCCACTTCTGAGCTGTCTTCTTCCCTCTGCTCGGCGCTGGCATTCTGCAGTCCTTCTGGAGATGGCCGACTCTCTTACATCTGTAGCAGCTTCTGGCAAAGTTGCACACTGCTCCTTCTTCCAGGTCAGATACCTCCTTGGGAGCTGTCTCTCCCTCCTGGTGACTGGCTGTTCTCCCCTCCGACTGCAGTTTGGAATCGAACTGCTTACGTTGGACTTCCTCCAAAATCCTCCCGGCTACCAAGTCTACAGTCAGCTCTTCCTCTCTCACACCCTGGAGGCTGTACATCAAAAAGTCCCACTCCTTAGTGAGGCTTCCCAGCAGAATAAAACTTTTCTGCATTTCTGGGATATTTACCCGTCTGTTGGCTGCCTCTTGAAATAACTGTTTCATCAGCATGAGGTGCTCTCTTACACAGCTTCCGGGACATAACTTTGTGTTATACAGTCTTTTCGTCCATAGCATTTTGGACAAACACAAGGAAGATTGATGCACACGCTTCAGAGCCTCCCAGAGCTGATATGCTGTGTCCGCAGCAGCAGCGTGAATCAACTGGGAAGGACTTAAAGTAAGCAAAATAACTGCTTTGGCTTTTTCATCAGCAACCCTGAACGCTGCTATTTGAGCAGCAGTTGCTCCTTCTGGGGGCTGTCCCTCATTTTCCAAAACGTGCCACAAGTTTTCCTTCGTCAAAGCAGCTCTCACATAAATTTGCCAGCTTTGATAATTAGCGTCGGTCAACTGTTCAAAATGCAGATAACTTCCCTCAGCCATGCTGCCGCCTTTGTAAGGAAAATTCAACAAAACAAAGCAGCTGGCCGCAGTGACCTTGATGAGCTCCGGACTGAAGATTAACTGTCTCTCTGCCAAAACACAGACTCCCGAAGCACCGGAGAGCCAGGCAAACAGTCAAAAACAGTCCCAGTATCCAGGGGAAAAACAACTACAGGTGCGCTGTGGATGCTGTGCACTCCGGGCCTGGGCCCATAACCACTGTTGGGGATGATAGGAGTTTCAGCCCCACGGAAACGCAGCGGAAAAACCAGAGTTCAGTGAGCCAACAGCAACAGCCTTGTTCCCCAGTAAGGATACTCACACACGGAGGAGTTTCTTCCAAAACAGGAGGCACTTTATCTTGCAGCAAAGTTCTGTTATATACAAAACATAGGACAGATGGACAAAAGCTTGCGCCAGGCACCAGGTTTGGTCAACAGACAAATACATACTGGCGTTGCTTTGTTATATACATATCTACAACCAATCTGGTAGAGGTTTGCACACCTCCCTCTACCATCTGCACACGACCCCAGTTCCTTATGCAACCTTGCAGTTACCCACAGCTGGGGCATGATGCAACATCTTTGCAGTGGGCTGATCATTTTCCCAGGGTTCCCTGCCTGGAATCCCTGACACTAGTGCTCAACTGTTTATAGCCTTATAAATCAACAATAATATCTTGAACTTTGCTCACCAACTAATTGGCATACTAGTGAAAGGCTTTCAGTACAGGAATCATGGATATACAGTAGGGAGTGCGCTGAGTACCACATTCTGTGCCAGTTGTTGCTTCTGAAAGAATCTTAAGGGCAGCCTCCAAAAAGTGCTTTATAGTAGGCCAATCTTTAGGTTATCAGTATGTGCACCATTTTAGATTGCCTAGGAATGTCCAAGAACAATCATATCTGCTGTAGCAGTTGATAGAAAGATGTTTGCTATTGCATAGATGCTGCTTGAGTCTCCAGTGACAGAGCACCTCCAGACCAGACACCTGTATACACAGGGGGAACAAAACCCCATTCAAAACTGGGAACTTACCTGGTCTCTGGACCCAGAGAGCACTACCCAAGAGAGCTTCTGTCTTCTCAAGATTCCATTGCAGCTCACTGACCTTCCTCCAGTATTCTGCATCACAGTACCAATTCAGGTCATTCATAAACACACTTGACTTGGATGTTTCAGAAGTATTTGTCATCAGTGTACTGATGATACCTAGCCCCAAATCCAGACATGACTGTGCTCTGTGTCACCCCACAACACCATCAAGCGTCTGAGGCACAGTCCCCCAATACTATTTTGTGGAATTGAATCCTCGGGTACAAACAGAACTGTAGCAATAACAGTACCTTTGTATGACATCCTGACAGCTAGTTCATATGGTTATTCCAATAGTATTAAATATGGCTGAGAGATCAGAAGGAAGCAACATGGTCACATTTCCTCATCTTATCCTGATAAAGATCATCCTTTAGGGTAACCAGTGTTAACTCTGCCTCTGAACCAAGCCTAGAGTGAGAGTTGAATGATTCCAGATACTCTGTATCCTTTAAGGTGTTGCTTAGCAAATGTATCACAAGCCATCAAGGCTATGAACACATGCTTTGCTGGACAGCTTATGTCACTCAAGCAAGCTTCACTGGGCAGTTACTGAAGGACCCAGTAGAGTCACCAAAATAAACTTCTGCTTCTGCTTCATTCACTGCCACACATTAGGCATGATTATGCACCCTATCACAAACTTGTCATATGCACAGAAAATCATAACAATCTGGTCTGTCTCACCCAATGATTGTCAGAAACCAATGGATCTACTTTGGCTGTGCAGGATTAGAGGGTGCATTCAGAGCATGCATTAGTGCCCGCTTCATTTTACCATACCATAACAGACCAAAGTCTTGGCAAGGCTGTGTGATCCCATTCCTGGAAATTTCCGCAGACCATTTAGGAATCTTTTAAGATTCCTTAAGTCTCTGAGGGCATACTTTTTAAGTAGCTCTTCTATCTTTGCAGCAGTGGGATGGGGTGGCCAATGCCAGGGAAATGGTATGATGGTGAGAACAGCTTGTTCTAAGCCACCTGCAACAAAACCAGTCTTTTCACACTGGGAAGCAAAGGTTAAATCAATGGTAGATCCTGCTGGTGTGTTGAGCCAATTGCACATAAAAATAGCTCTGTGAAGGCCATGAAGTCCCAAGCAAAACACTCAAGACAGCTTTGGCATGAATGTTGAGTTCCCCCAGAACAGCTGACTGAAATCTCCCAATGTCATGCCTAACATCACCTCAGACAAGCTGTTGTGAAGCAGAATAGATTATACCACCCATGGGAATCCCTATTTGTCTCTTTGGCCCAACACTATATACAGCCCCCAAAGGCTGCCCCATAATGAGGTTTCCCAATGAGCAAAATGAACCACAGAAACTTATCTCACCCTCCAACACCCTTAAGTCTGGGAATATTGCTGCATGGAGTACCAAGGAGTGAAAAGCTGGTTCAGAAGATGCTGCCCAGTTTTTGGTTACAAGATATGTACTTTTGACATCCTCATTATTTAGACAGTGTCCACATTCCTGTGATTTTTAGACAAACCTACAGTCTACATGAGAGGTGGCAACGCTGCAGACATTAAGCAGACTAAAATTATTTTAAAGACCTTTATTATAGCATGTAATAGGATGTTGTAAGTAAATATTTCTCCTCACCACCCCAAAAGCCCTATTGCGTAAGGAAGCTGTATTTTTTTCAGGTAATGGGATATCAGGCGTTATCCCAGTATATAACAAAATCCACAAAAAAGTGATACTGTTATTGGCCAACCAAACTGTGCAAAATACATCATGCAAGCTTTCAAACCTCCACTGGCTTCTTCATCAAGCAAAAGATGTTTAAAAAATAATATAGGAGAAGAAAAGAAAAGCCACAGTGCTGGAGTCACAGACCAAACAAAATAATTCAGAATACAGACAAAGGGATAAGAATCCAGAATAACATGTGCTTAGAAAAAATTCATTTAGATCTTCTAGAAATGGGCTAGGAACATACAGCAACAGATATTGCCACATTCCAACATGTTCGTTCATAAGAGGCAAGATAACACTTTTTAAGCCTTAACTGTACAGAGCTGTTCTTGACATCTGTTCTTAAATATGGCAACCTGGAACAAAATTAGCAGGAAGGGAAGAGAAAGAGATTACTCTGTAGTCATCAAATGAGCTTCATAACCAAACAAGCATTAGAACCATGGTCTGGTTCTAGTGGTCAATCCACTGCATTACACCATCTCTGGAAGACAGCAGCTGGGGTTACCCAACTCCAGTATTCAGAGGGTGATTTACCATTGTTTAACTGTACTGCAACGGCATGGAAGTCGCCTAACACAGTACTGCGTTATAAGGTAAGAAGTGTTTTCCTTTCCCAAGGCCTTGATCATGCAAGCATCTCAGTTCCTTTTTGTGCCTATTAAATACTCTGCTTGTGATATACTTTGCTCCATTTTGCAAGAAAATTGTGGTGCATTTTAATTAATGCATATCTAGTAATTCTGTTTCTTGCCTTTTATAATCTCCAGACTGTTAAATTGTTGTATGATATATATGAGGTATGATAATATTACCCTGGGTTTCTTGACTGATGACAGGTCACTAAAAACATACTGCATAACTCAGGCAGCACTGGCTTCCAGTGGACATGTAATCACAATATCAGGATGCTAGTTTTGATTGTCTCTGTTCTAAATGGCTTGGGCCTGAGATATTCAAGAGGCTTCCCACTCCCAGCTTCCAACTCCCATACATCTTGTACTCACCATCAGATGACAGACATTATAATCCAAGCATTTTCTCAAAGCTATACAACTCCTTTGTACTTGGTGCAGCTGTGTGAGGAGAGGAATGGCAATCTAACTAGATTTATATATTTTATAGGCATAGATAGGTAGACATCTAATACCTACCTGAATGTCTGTGATGGAGTGGTCCATAACAGAAGTATCTATCCTTTGAGGGGTTTGTCATTGATTCATTTCTCTTAAAGATGTGAAATTCATATATGTAGCCAAGAGGAGAAAAAGTATAACATGTTTCATACCAACATTTGAGTAAGGATTTGTAAATTTTAACCATTATAAATAATGATGCTCTAGTATTATCAATGTGATTTGTATTGCTCAAAAAGCAAATGTCTCTGTATGACAATGCCTAGGATCCATGTTTACAGAACTGATATTTACAATGATGTATAATAGTAAGGTAGTATTGATTTAAGATGCTTAAACTCTCTGGATCTCTCGTTGTATGAATAACTTTTATGTCCATTTTGTTACCTCTGAGGACACCATGCTTCTGCAGAAGGTGCTGCCCACTATTTGTGTGAAGTTTATGTGAAGTCCACGTGTTGTGTGTATTGCAGCTTTGTAAAACAGTAACTGTTCAATGCTCACATGCAGGTAAGTATACCATTCCTGAATGTTGTTGAGACTGAAGAACAGCCTTACCGGCCAATAATGAATGCACAAGGTTTTGAATGTGGAACTGTTTTTCTATTATTCACCTTTTATCAAGGATAAAAGGTTACAGCAGGCATAGAGAGGGACCATCGCTTAATAGTAAAGCTGAATGGTAAGCATGCAGTAGGTCCCAGGTTCCACCCTGGAATCTACTACTAGGGTTGAGAGGGGCTTTTTGGAGAGCCATGCTAATTCCGGTTCCAGCAGTCAGCAAACTGTGGCCTTCCAGATGTTTTGTGACAACAACTTCCAGCAATATGTGGAGGGCTGCCTTTCCAACTCAGCACTGTTCCAGCTCGGTGTAAAACAACTTCCTGTGTGTTCCTGTGTTCTTGAACTCTAGTCCACCGGTGGATGTTAACAAAAATAGCATTGTTTTGTAAGAGATCTCTCTATATATTCACTTAGAAAAACTCAGCCCTGGCTGGTCCTAAGCTTCTTGGCTCATCACCAGTCTAAACTGGGCTTGTAAGAATCTCTTGCCTCTTCAAGGTCTGATCTAAGGTGTACTACAATCCTGGTTCTTTTCATTCAGGTGGCCTGTGCTCCATTTTGGTGTATCCAAGCCAGTTTATGTCAGTTTCATGATTTACAAGAGACTAAAACCTGGTATTTTCAGCTTTTGTAACCTGTATTGTCAGAAAGGGAAGAGTATAATTAAGTAAGTGCGCATGTTTTTGCTTTGTTTTCTAAATGTTGTGGCCTCAACTTTAGCAAGTTATCAAGAGTTTTTTTAAAATAAAAGCATTAATTAATATCAGAGAAGTTTTTTTAAATGCCTTGCTTTCCACTAGCTGACCTACATAATTACATGACACATACACAATTACATATTTGACATCAATATAAAGTTTGAATAATGGTTCTATCTTTGTGGTAAAGGTTGTCTTATCAAAAATTCTGCTCCCCCAATCTGGAAAATATTTGGATCAAATTAAAAGTTGTTTCATGTATAATTACATGTAACTTCAAAATGCTTCTGATGTGAAACTTGACATACTAAGAAAGGAACAAATCAACAAGTGAAAATGAAAAAATTCTGTTGTGCTACTTGGTAACGTCTGCCCATACAGAGCAGTGAGTTTCTAGGTAATATTTCTCTTACTCACACATAACAGCCCTTGGGAGTCTTTTTCTGTAATGAGGTGAAAACATAATGTTTGCTGAAACCCATTCCCTAGAACTGAAGACATTTTTAATGAAACTCATTAACTGAAATTGAAGACTGTCTCTGTTAGAGCTGAATGAAGGTTTATACACATCTTTCTCCTTCTTGTACCTATTAAGCCTGGAATATCTGGCAAGATCATTTTCTGATACACATTGTGTGAAAATAAGGATTTGTCTGTATACGTTGTCCAAGATGTGCACATGAAATCTCTTTGTTATGCCCAATTTTTAACAGCCAACTCTTCCACAAGAACATTGTGAGCTTGGATCCACTTCATAAATTACCGCTGAGGTATAGCAATCATGTCATACCCCTTTACTGTCTGTAAAAAGGAACATTATAAGTGAGGTGAATGACACTTTAACTTTTCATGCCAGCCTTGCTAGGAGATGACCACATGCCACTTGCCCCTGTTCTGGAGATGTCAGATCTGGCTATGGTAATGCTTGCCTTTATCATATCCCATTTGGATTAATGTAACACACTCTATGTGGAGCTGCCATTGGAAACAGCAGCAGGCTCAACACACTGACTGGGGCTGATTATAGGAAGCATGGAACTCCTCTACTGAAACAGCTTCCGTGGCTACCAAATTTCTGGGCACAGTTCAAAGTGCTCAAAGTAATGCTCTATATAGGTTGGGTCTAGCCTGTGTGAAATACTGTGTCTCCCAATATGAGTATGCCCGTTTTAAGATCCTCAGAGGAGGGATTTTTCTCAGTCCCACCACCATCAGAGGTATGGTTGAGAAGGACATGGAAGAAAGCCTGTTTGGTAGCTGTCCCTAGGCTGGGGGGTGGGGGCTAGTTTGGCTCCCCTATAAGATCTCTTTCCACTGGTGGGCAAAAACACTTTTTACCTAGGACTTTGACTATGACTTGGCCATTGCAGAATTGGCCTTTTAATTGGGCTGTGCTGTATTTTTACCATTATTTTGTTGTAGTCATCTTTTTTTACTGTTTGACATTAATGTTTTTAATACGGTCGTTTTGGGGTGTTTTTTTTTTACCTTGTGAATTAACTATTATTTTAACAGTACAGCTGGGCTTCCACATTTGCAAGGCTTAGGGGCACAGGCTCCTCAGAAATGGAAAAATGACAAATATCAGAATGTGTATGTGTTTGTCTATGGGACAGGGCCGAGGCACGGTGGGAAAACGGGCACTCATGGTCCAAACCAGGGCCATTTCTGCACTAGGCTGTTATAGCGCTATGATTCCACTTTCAACATGCTATGGAATCCTGGGGTTTGCAGTTTCGGGAGGGGCCATCCGGCCCCTCCCGAAACTGCAAACCCCAGGATTCCATAGCATGTTGAAAGTGGAATCATAGCGCTATAACAGCCTAGTGCAGAAACCGCCCAGGTTAGGAAAAGGAGAGGGAAAGCGGGTGGGTTGGCAGGGTAGCGCTATTCTTCCTTTCTCACCCATCTCAGGTGTGGGAGGGCACTGGACGAGAGTTGGTGGTGCTGAGAAATCGGAGTGTGAGGCGTCCTTAAGCTGACCAGGCAGCAGCTAGTAGACGCTGAAGAGGAGGACCAGAGGTGAGTTTTTGAAGACCTGTGTCGCCTGATTGGAGCTTCTAGATTCCCCCAGAAAAGAAGTGCTTGGGAGGGGAAGGAGTTAGAGAAAGTCTCAGATAATCTGACCTGTGAAAGTGAAACTCACAGATGTAAGGGCCGGTTGTATTAGTTTTTAACATATTGCAAGCTGCCTTGGGTCCCATAGTGGCTGAGAGGCAGGATAATATTCACTGATGGCCCTGTTTTACTAATTAGCCGGCCATGAAAAAGCAGTAGGGGCCATGCAACCCATCTGCTTCTAAGGCTTTGGTGAACCATTTGAATGGATATGCGAGCAAGAAATTTTTGTATGAAGTAATGCCAACGGCCATAGGTTGGTTTTTTTTTCAGGAGCAGGCACACAAACATGTTGGTAATAAGCGAGCAAGGACCCAAATATGTACGATTTACAGAGTGTGGCTGCTGAATGGAGAAAAATGAAGGAGAATGGTTTATCCTGGGCCAAAGACATTGCCTTAAGGGCCAGTGTGCAGGAGTGGGCTGAATGTTGGACTAGCACTCCTGGACTGACCAGAGTTCAAATCCCTGCTTGTTCAAATCCCTGCTTGACCATAGAAACTCATTGAGCTACCTTGGGTAAGTCACATTCTCTCAACCTCAGAGGAGGGCAATGGCAAATCACCTCTGAGCAAATCTTGCCAAGAAAACTTTGTGATAGGTTTGCCTTAGGGCCACCATAAGTCTGAAATGACTTGAAGGCACGCAGCAACAATATAACTACGCACTTTTAAGGTCTCTTTGGAAATGTATGAGCCCACACTGTCCACATTTCCATACATTTGGAAATGTATGAGCCCACACTGTTTAAATCACCAAAGCCATGTCAAATAGTGGCAGAAAACCAAAAAAATCAGGCCATGTAAGCAAGATCTATATAGGAAAAATCCATTTCTTATTTACATTACAGGAGTAGAAGAGATGAAAGATGCAGTCCCTTCTAGCGCCAAGCCTACTATATCCTAGCTGAGCTAATGTGTTCTACTTTGGGGCCAGAATGTTTACTGGAGGCTGGGTTATATTGCTGTCAACTTAGACACTGCAGCATCCTGATTAAAACTTTCAGAGCTAGGCACAACAAACTCCTTGTTCAAGAGCAGAAGCAACTTTTTTTAATGACACTGCAAAATGGGTATATGGTTTACTTATTTATATATGCTGTCTTCCTCTCTAAATGGAAAGTGAGGAAGCTTGCAGTACTTTTGAAAAGGCCACATTTTAATATTACCTCCTGTGGGTTTTTTTTTTAAATACATAAAATTGTCTTGACACCGATGTGTGAGATGTAAATTAAGAATAATTTAAGGCACAAATGCAGATGTCTATAATTTATTTTATTATTCGTAATGTGTTCTTGCCTTCACGTTGTAAAGTTTGCAATGTAGCTAGGCAAGGGTTCTATTTATTTCTGAAACCTGTGATTGTTTTTAAGGCATTTGGATGGGCAATAACCTCTCATAGCGCTATGGTTGGTTTGAAACACCTTGCTACAATAAAAAAAAAACTGCCTTTCTCAAAAATACATTGATGTCAGTCTCTTCTATCCTTGGCAATTGTAAAAAGGACAAAAAGAAAAGGTTGTTTTTACAGTTGGGCTTGAGGTAGAAGTGCTATCAGAATCTTCCAGCTGCTTTAGCTACCAACCAGCATAGTAAAAGTAAATTTCCATGTTGCTTTCTTATCTCTCTATATAGATACTATCTCTCTCTTAGGCATTTCCGCCCTACACTGTTATAGTGTTATTCCACTTTCAACATCCCATGGAATTCTAGGGTTTGTAGTTTACTGAGGCCAAATAGCTCTCTGGCTGGGAATTCTAAATGGCCCTCCATATACTGACAAATAGCACTATAACAGAGTAATGCAGAAATGGCCTTAGATTAAGATGTAAAGAACTTTGAGGCAGGAAGAACATTTAATAATTCTACAGGTGATAATGTTTCTTGGACTCTTTCCAGAATATAAATAAATATATAAATTGGAGAGAACTAATTTGAGTTATTTCAAAAATACAGATGGAGCCATGTAGACACTATCAGCAATTTTGAATAGGATCATATTTTTATGAGCATCCATATATTTCTCAAGATAAAGGGTCACTTGTGAAAAGTTGGCTCACCACTGCCTATTTGCAATTCTTGTATGCAGACAGCATTATTCTAAAAAGTTAATGATGTGTGAAGCAGTATTTTCTGTGTGACAATATAATGTAGAACCGCTGAATATATATGGCTCCGCCAATATGACTCTGATGAGTACCTACGCCTCTGTAGGCTTAATGTCAAAAATATCAAATTTCTGTGCTGCCGGTAAAAGCTGAAACTGGCTTTTTATTAAGCATATAAAGTAAATGTATATACTTGCTTCCTTTGTATAATTTACAATGCTTCTGCTGTCCAGATCAGAAACAAATTTAAGGAGTGAAAAGGTCCCCACCTTCTGCCACTGGAAATCCTCCTAGGCCACCAAACCCACTGTCTGTACATCTGATTTCTCACCACAAATTTTAAATGCCATTTATTTCAACCCTCACTAGGAAATTGCTCTTTTTAAAATGGCCTGTGAGATTCTCTAGATATTGTATTCTGTGCTCGTTTTTTGCAGGAAACACATGAAGTGCTTGAATTAGCTAGTTAGTTCAGTGCCTACTTACTCCTATAAACCTCCACTCTCATCAGTTCTACGACTCGTACATGCGGAACAAACTCTGATCAAGTTTGCCAGTTGTCAGGAATATTAGTCTATCTGATTAAAAGAAGCAGGGAAAGAAACCTTGAAGGCATATTTAGGTTGCTCCTTTAAGACTACCATGTTTATTCTAGCATAAGCTTTCCCAGATTAGTAAATCCTTAACAGGACTTCACTCTGCGTATGCGTGCAGACAGCAGTATGAGCGGTACAACTCCTAACCTAAACCCATTTATTTCAGAGTAATCCTATAACCCTCCAACATTTCACAGATGAAAACAAGGACATGTGTAGCCAGGTAATGTCACAGCCTGGTCAAGGTGGCCAAAGTTATTAAGAACAGAGAAGCTAGAAGGCGGCCATTTGCTTTT
Organism: Cyclura pinguis; assembly: GCA_030412105.1. Classification (NCBI taxonomy): domain Eukaryota; kingdom Metazoa; phylum Chordata; class Lepidosauria; order Squamata; family Iguanidae; genus Cyclura; species Cyclura pinguis. Next base: position 347,599,583 of record CM059599.1, read on the forward strand.
GCCTCAGTCCACTGGGAAGGACACAAATCTGTCCCCCTCTCTTCATTGATGCCTTAACTGATTACAAACTACTTTTGCACTTTGAACTCAGTTTGCATCAACTGAAGTAAACCAAAGACAAAGAATAAAATTGGGAGGTGGAGGAAAAAGAAACTGGGACATTTTAAAAGCAGCTGAAAATATGCAAGAACGAAGGACTAATCTGGACTTTCCCTGCCAAATCTGGGCAGTTGGACAGTAGGTAAACCCGCACTTGAGGCGGTTCCAAGACCCCCACCCGCTGAATGCACACACACGGAATTTGCCAAGTGCCAGGAACATGAAGTCTGGCTGGGTGTATGAAGCAGGGAGGAAGCCCGGGCAACTTGACTTGACTTGCCCCTCTTAAGAGTAATGTGTTTGCCTGAGCACTGGTTTTCCCGGGCGGCAGTCCAGGTCCCCAGACGAGCCCCCGGAGGAACGCGGCCGGTCCTCGGGTGCGCAGGCGCAGCTGCACGGCCGGGGGCGTCGCCAGGTCTTCGACAGAGCAACGGGGGGGGGGGGTTCAAGTTTGCGGACAGTCGGGAAGCAGCTGTCCCCACGTTTGGGGCCTACCTAAATACCAAGGAAAGGCATCGGTTTCGGTTGACTTAACGGTGTGCTTCTCCGTAAATTTAACAGACTGTCCACATTGTTAAATTACACGATTTTTCTCTTTATGGAAAAAAAATGGGGGGGGGCTTCTTATTCGGTCTCCATAAAAGGAAAAAGAGTCGATCCCTCCAAGCGCGGGCGTCCTCTCTCGGGGGGGGGGGGCACCCGGCAAGCCCCGCGGCCGGGACGGGAAGAGAGGGCGGGGCGGCGCGGGGAAGGACAGAGGCCACGCCGGCCCGAAGCCCGCCAAGGCGGGGAGAGCCTCCGACCCCCCTTGCCGCCAGGGGGCGCCCTCCCCGCTCCTCCTCCGCGCCCCGACGCCCCGCCCGCCGCCCGCCGCCTCCCCTCCCGCGCCTCCCTCCGCGGACGCCAGCCGGAGAGCGGTCGCGGAGGCCGAGGCAGAGGGCGGGGCGCGGCGTCGCAGGCGGGATGCAGATGAGGCGCCGCCGCCGGGCATTGTGGGAGGGGGGAGAGCGGGGCTCCGCCGGCGTCTGCGGGCGCCCGAGGAGGGCGAGCGTGTTCCGCGGTCGGGAGGGGCCCCGGTCTTCTCCCGGCAGGGGCGGGGAGGGCGGGGAGGCGCGGGGGGCGTGGGCGTCCGCCCGCCGTGGCTTGGAGCGCGGGGGCCGCGGGCGGGCCCGGCGGGAAGCGGTGTGGGAAGCATACTTACCTGGCAGGGGAGACACCTTGATCACGAAGGAGGTTTTCCCAGGGCGAGGCTCGTCCATTGCACTCCGGGCGTGCTGACCCCTGCGATTTCCCCAAATGCGGGAAACTCGACTGCATAGTTTGTGGTAGTGGGGGACTGCGTTCGCGCTTTCCCCTGATCTTCTGGGTGGAAAAAACAGACCGGTGCCATTCCTCGAGAAGGCGGAGCCACCCGCCTGGCCGTCTTCCCGCGAACGCTCTCGCCGCCTCGCCGTCCGTCCCGAGCAGCCTTCTCTGGGTCCCCGCGGGCTTTTGGGCGGTCCGGGCTGCCCCTGCGACTCTTCTCCAGCGCTGCCCCGCGGTTTCATTTTCCTCCTGCCGCCTTTTCTCGCTGTCCGCTGTTCGTAGCCGCACATAGAAATTGGAAATGGAATTGTGGGGAGGAGCCTGGTTTCAATAGTCGATGAGAATAGCTTGACCTTTGAGTTCCTTCACAACCGCCCTTCCAGGGCCTGGTCGTCTTCTGATTTCTTGACCGCAGTCTCCACTCGGAGTAATGACTGAGCCGAGGTATGGGAAATCTTGGAACTACTTCAGTGTTTTCATCCTCTGCTTTACAGTTCTGTAAATCATCCGCAGTCATTTTTTTTTTTCTGAGCATTTAGCTGTAAGCCCGCCTTTGCATTTTCTGCCTTTAGTTTTTTTGTAATCCTTCAAAATCTTTGTTGCTTTTTGCAACTGGTATAGCATAATCTGCATATCTCAAATTGTTGATGTTTCTTTCTCCAATTTTCACACCTCCTTCCTCCAAGTTTATATGTTCCACATACAAGTTAAACGGGGGGGGGGGATAAAATGCAGCCTTGCCCGACCCCCTTGCCAACTCGAAATCATTCCGTTTCTCTATATGCTGTCCTGACGGTAGCCTCTTGTTCTATGTACAAGTCACACAGCAGAACAATCAAGCGTTGCAGCACAACCAATTAGTTCAAAACAATCCATAGTTTCTCATGATCTGCACCCAACTTGGACATGTCATTTCTCATTCCACGTATGGTAGAAGTCTTTATTGCAGAATTTTGAGCATGACTTGCTTGCACGGGAAGTTAATGCAATGGTCCTGTGATTACTGCAATTCCTAGTGTCCTTTTTTCCATATTTGTTACTGTTGGGCATTAAGAGTTTCCCTCCTTTAACTGAGTAGCAGAAAAAGCATGTCCCAATCTCTGTGTGGCTTCCCTGACCTGAGACATGCTTTCCCATACCCTTTCCCATACCTCGGCTCAGTCATTACTCCGAGTGGAGACTGCGGTCAAAAAATCAGAGGACGACCAGGCCCTGGAAGGGCGGTTGTGAAGGAACTCAGAGGTCAAGCTATTCTCATCGACTATTGAAACCAGGCTCCTCCCCACAATTCCATTTCCAATTTCTATGTGCGGCTACGAACAGCGGACAGCGAGAAAAGGCGGCAGGAGGAAAATGAAACCGCGGGGCAGCGCTGGAGAAGAGTCGCAGGAGCAGCCGGGACCGCCCAAAAGCCCGCGGGGACCCAGAGAAGGCTGCCCGAGACGGAGGGCGAGGCGGCGAGAGCGTTCGCGGGAAGACGGCCAGGCGGGTGGGTCCGCCTTCTCGAGGAATAGCACCGGTCTGTTTTTTCCACCCAGGAGATCAGGGGAGAGCGCGAACGCAGTCCCCCACTACCACAAATTATGCAGTCGAGTTTCCCGCATTTGGGGAAATCGCAGGGGTCAGCACGCCCGGAGTGCAATGGACGAGCCTCGCCCTGGGAAAACCTCCTTCGTGATCAAGGTGTCTCCCCTGCCAGGTAAGTATGCTTCCCAGGCCGCCTCCCGCCGGGCCCGCCCGCGGCCCCCGCGCTCCAAGCCACGGCGGGCGGACGCCCGCGCCCCCCGCGCCTCCCCGCCCTCCTCGCCCCTGCCGGGAGAAGACCCGGGCCCCTCCCGGCCGCGCAACGAGGCTCGCCCTCCTCGGGCGCCCGCAAACGCCGGGGGAGCCCCGCTCTCCCCCCTCCCACAATGCCCGGCGGCGGCGCCTCATCTGCATCCCGCCTGCGACGCCGCGCCCCGCCCTCTGCCTCGGCCTCCGCGGCCGCTCTCCGGCTGGCGTCCGCGAAGGGAGGCGCGGGAGGGGAGGCGGCGGGCGGGGCGTCGGGGCGCGGAGGAGGAGCGGGGAGGGCGCCCCCTGGCGGCAAGGGGGGTCGGAGGCTCTCCCCGCCTTGGCGGGCTTCGGGCCGGCGTGGCCTCTGTCCTTCCCCGCGCCGCGCCGCCCTCTCTTCCCGTCCCGGCCGCGGGGCTTGCCGGGTGCGCCCCCCCCCCCGAGAGAGGACGCCCGCGCTTGGAGGGATCGACTCTTTTTCCTTTTATGGAGACCGAATAAGAAGCCCCCCCCATTTTTTTCCCATAGAGATAAAAATCGTGTAATTTAACAGTGTGGACAGTCTGTTAAATTTACGGAGAAGCACACCGTTAAGTCAACCGAAACCGATGCCCTTCCTTGGTATTTAGGCAGGCCCCAAACGTGGGGACAGCGGCTTCCCGACTGTCCGCAAACTTGAACTCCCCCCCGTTGCTCTGTGGAAGACCTGGCGACGCCCCCGGCCGTGGAGCTGCGCCTGCGCACCCGAGGACCGGCCGCGTTCCTCCGGGGGCTCGTCTGGGGACCTGGACGGTGGTCTTGGAAATCGTGCTTCCCATACCCCATTAGTAATTACGAAGAGGCTCCAAGCTCACGGTGTTGTTATGGAATAGTTGGCTGTTACAAATGAGGCATTACAAACAGATCTCATGTTTACATCTGGGAGAACTCTTACTAAAATAAGCACATTTGTCTGAAAGGGCCAACCTAATTCAAACTACTAGGTTTTTTGCTCTGCTTCTTAGGCCATTTCTACACTATCCTTTTATAGTGCTATTATTCCACTTGCAACATCCTGTGGAATTCAGGGGTTTGTAGCTTACAAAGGTTAAAGAGCTCTCTGGTTGAGGATTCTAAATGCCCCTCCCTAAACTGCAAACCCCAGGACTCCAGAGGATGTTGAAAGTGAAATAATAGCATTATAACAGTGTAGTGCAGAAATGGCCTCAGACTCAGATAGACTAATACTTCCGGCACTCTCTTCCCTGTTATTGCCTTCCTGTTTTTTCCTTTATTTTCATTTCCTGAGTAAAACAGGGTATAATTATATGATTGAAAATGTTACATTCCTGTCATTTTTGGCTCACTCATCCCAAGTATACCAGTATTTATATGTTAATTTTTTATTTTGAAATGCACAGCACCCCTGCAGAAAAAGAAGATGACCTGAAGCCCATCTGGGAGTGAAAGGGAGAGGGCTTGTCAGCTACTGCGTATACCATTTGCCACCTCTTCCCTCCTGGGACTCCTTCACCACAACTGTATGAGTGCTTTCTCGGTGTCCAGCCAGCAGTTTCCATCAAGTTCCCCCACTGGAGTGGGTTATTTCCTTGGTCTGGGGAATAGAAGTAAGACTACTTTGAAGTGGGTCCACTACCAGTGTGGTTGTCCTTTTGGGGGAGCCGCTTTGGATTGGCAGAAGGGCAAGGGCCTGTCTTTCTGCTGCTTTGCAGACAAGAACAGGTTGCTGCCTTATGAACACTGCTCTGTTGGGGTAAACAGCTGGCCATTTTTTGTGAGGGGGGGTGTGGTGTCCACAAAGGGAGGGAAGTGATGGTTCTCAGGGATCAGCCCTCTTCAGTTATACAGGGCGGAGGGAAATATAGAAATGGTGGACAGCTGCACTCTGCCGAGGTAGAGTTTGCAATAGGCTGTAGTCCACCCACAGACTTTTTTTCATTCCCAATAACCTGGATAGCTGTAGTTGCAGTCCCCCTGGGTTTAAAATGCTGCTTCTTAATGCTGGCTCAGTAAATAGTAAAACAGGTGATGTAGCAGTGGGTTGTTAGGATGATAACCCCCTGACCAGGTGCCCAAACCCTCAACCTGCAGCGTTCAAATGTGTTTATTTGAAGGTGGGTGGCTGGGACAGATTAGAGATTCTGTTGGTATAGTGCCCAGCCTACTGCTCAACGGTCTTCCTCCTTGAGCTGGCCAGGATGGGCTTGGGGGTGGTATTGGAGTCGCCATGGCCTGTGGCCCTCCCAAAACTACAAACCCCAGGATTCCATAGGATATTGAAAGTGGAATAACGGCACTATAACAGCCTAGTGCAGAAATGGCCCTCAGCTCAAATTCACACTCGGCCATGGAAACCCAGTGGGTGACCTTGGGCAAGTCATACTCTTTCAGCCTCAAAAGAAAGCACAGAAAACCTCATGATCAGTTCACCTTAGGGACATTGTACGCCAGAAACTGCTTGAAGGCACACAACAACAGCAAGTAGATTCCTCAAGGAGTACCTCTCCTTGAAACTGAATATGCAGAACACTTGAAGGACTATGCCTGGCTATACAGTGTGCACTGGCTAAACTTTACCAACTGCCTGGTTTAGGGAAGGACCCACAACTGAAATGTGGCAATCTGTAACTATGAGATTAAGAAAAAAGGCCAAGTCATTTTAATTTGCATTTCTTTCTATTTCTCCTTAACCTCACTGCAATACAGATGCTTCCCCTACTTTTGCTTAGTAAACCTTGCTTATGACATTATAAACTGGACACATGGACACAGTCACATTTTTCACTGAGGGGAGCACCTGCTAAGCACAGTCAGTTTGACAGGAAACAAACATTACAGATGCCCACTCCTTCTACATTCCTCAATGCCACCACTGCCATAGTTCTAGAAGGTTCCCGCAGACCTTCAGAGCAGAGTAGGTGAAGACACCAGGGATTGCAAAGGGAGGGTGAATCAAGGAAGATCACAATTTCCATTTTCCTAACAGAATTCCTTGGAGAGATTACATACCTTCCAACATTTAATAGATGAAAACTGGGACACATGTGGCCAAACAACATCAAAGTGTGGTCAAGATGGTGAAAGTTATTATTGAGGAAGAACACACAATTTGGAGAGGCTACTGGGAAGGGGCAAGATTATACCACCTCCTCTTCTCTCTCCATTGCTGAGTTAATTGGGTGCAAATTACTTTTACACTTTGAATTCAGTTTGCTGTAACTGAAGTAAACAGGACAAGAAGAGAGAGAAACTGGGACATTTTAAAAGCTGGAGAAAAAGTGGAATGACAGAGGATTAATCAGGACTGTCCCTACCAAATTGGGACAGTTGGAGGGTATGAGATAAGAAACCTTATTCAATTTCCCTTCCTTCTGCAGAGGACAGATTCTGGATCTAACCCACTGTCTATGCAATTTAAGACTGCCGAATTGAGATAAATTAGATAATTCTAAAACTTGACAACAAACTGGAACACCAAAACCATTTTTTCTTTGTAAGGGATAGACACTTCAGTGGGCTCAGTGAGTGCTTACAGCAAGTTTTGGAAAAGTGGAGAAAACATGCTCAAAGATTCTCCCCCAACACAGCAACACACCCAAGGTTACATTTGGTTGTAAACATACAGAAGAGCTTTTAACAAGAAGCCACATTTAAATTAAAAACATTATAAATTCACTTAAGGGTTGCAGTCTTGCATATGCTTAACCAGAACAAAGCTTTATTGAATATAATGCACACTATATATGTGAATAAATATGCAAAAGATATAGCAGCATGTTGCTCACAGACATAACTGCATTTTTGGGGGAGTTGTACATTCAACACTTTGGAGATGAAAGAGTTTGCAGATGCTTATTTACATGTCTACTGTTTTGTTTCTGAAACTTACACAAAATAAGTAAAATAAGATTAGTCATCAACACATGGCTGGCCTTTCTGAAAGCCTAATTTTTCACATATAAGACCCTTGAAGTTTTATGTAGCAGGAGGGGCCCTTTACTGAACTAATTTTAAAATGACATTAATTTTCCATGGATGTATGATTATGCCTAGTGCTCCACAGAGTGATCATTAAAATTGAGAACATTGGGTGAACTGCGACACTACATTGTACATGTCAAAATTCCACTGAAATTAGTAAAATAGACAATCCTAGGATTGTACCCAAAATAAAATTTTGCTCAGTTAAATCAAATTTATTCTCAAGAAAGTGTGCACAGAATTGCACTTTATGTGTTCAGTACTTTAGTTTTGTTGCTTTCACTGACACTGACTGTGCCTGACTTTTGTGAGACCAAGAAACTACAAGACCACAGTGTAGTTTAACTTGACAAGTTAAAGGAAAATACATAAATGAATGGAGAATAATTTGAACTGTGTAAAATCAGCCATTAAGGAGCAGCAGAGAGAAAGAGGAAAGTCCCTGCTACAGCTCAGAAACAGCATATGTATTTTACTCCATAAAGTATTAGGAATATTGATGGTATTATGTTCTTCCACTGAATTCAGGTTTCATCTTCTGGTCATGAAACCAGGCATGCAGTTGAAGTTTCATTTTGATTCCTACCACACTTGCCTAAAGGGGCCGCTCCATCTCACAGTCACATGCCAGGCACCATGATAATAGTGTGTTAACCTTAGAGTAATTCCTTAGGGCAACTGGAGGATTTGAATGCATCTGGGATCTCACTATCCAATTTAGAAATTATTTTGTAAATTGGTTTTTTCCAGGAGGGGTCTAAGTCCTTTCCTTCCCTGACAGCATTAAAGAATTCCTGAAGGGTCAAACTGGCAACATCCAGGAAAGCATCAGGAACCTGCCGAGAAAGAGCATAAGGAGGTTAGGGAGATGAAACATAGCATTGCTTCGTCTGGTATGGGTAGACTGATCTTCACTGGACAAAAATATGGTATGGAGGCACCTGAGAGCATCTACCCTTGCCCCAGAGGATATCATTATTCTTGCAAAGTGTAAATTCCGAATGAGCATAAAATTGCATTTTCTCCCTTGTTGAAGAACAGAACAACTTATTTTTCTAATCTGACTATACCAAAGTCACAGAAGCTCTGCTAGAAAACAAAGAGAAAACATCAAAAAGAAAGTAAATCAGCTGCTATAAACAACAAAGAACAAGAACAAGGAGGAAACAGGATAAACACCAGTAATAAGGAAAAAGTTAAATTCAATATAAATTGCTTAGCAATCTCCATAAAGAGGGAAGTTCCAATGAATTGCTGCTATGGACAAAAAAGGTACTGAGGGAAAGATTAGAAATGTCAATGCATGTGCATCAGACAGTGGGCACAGCTGTCACCAAAAATTACTTAAGTTTGCTCTAGAAATTTCTGTCAGGCTCTGGAAAGGTGCAGAACAATCCATGAACCTTATCACCCCATGTCATTATACTGGAATAGCAGTGGTTTAGTCCTGCTTTTGTCCAGCCTTATTGCATGATATTGTGGCTCTCCCCATGCTGTGGTTCTGTACAGTCATTGGGAATGAGATTTTGTTCATGCTGGAAATAATCCGTCAATTGCTCCTTTCTTGCTATGATTCAGTAGCTGTTTCATTGTGAGACTGATCAACTAGCGGGTGTGATCTTGTTGCCCTTCCCTTGGGGATTCCAAAGGAAATCTCCAGCAGGGAAACCCCAGAGTACTTCTGGTACTTGTGTGGGGAGGACAAACTTCCCAAGAGAACGGCTGTGTTTTCTATGCTCTATGCTCTTTAAATCCTTTTCAGAGTCCTATCTATCTATCTATCTATCTATCTATCTGTCTGTCTATCTATCTATCTATCTATCTATCTATCTATCTATCTTATCTACTGTTTGCTGTTATAGTGTAATAAGGGTGCAATTCTGACCTGTTAACCATTAAAGTCACTACTCAAATCCCTTTATGTCATTGGAATGTTTTCCAAAGATCTCTCCACTGCTTTCCTGAAATACCATGAACCACAATGTTAACACCAGAGGGTTTTATTTTGTTAAATTTTTTGAAAGTAAGGTAAAGTAAGGTAATTGTGGATGAAGCGGTTTTTGAACACTTAACTTGAAACTGACTATTATGATAATCATTTTTATTTTTCACAGGGAAAAGATCTCAAAAATGGCAGGGGTGGTGTGGTCCATTTCTCCTCCTGTGCCACCTCTCACAAAGAAAGATTTGGACTGTGATGGGTGTGCTGAAATGATGTCATGCCATAATTGCATTATTACAGCTTTTTTTTTAAATTGAGGCAAACCAGTGATGGAGCAGAAGGTGTGGCAAATGAGGTGGTGATAACAGCATTAGTGTGGATGAAAAAAATGGTAAATCATGCTGTTACCAGTGCAAAGGTGTCAACGGTGTGATACACAATGCCAACAATCAGCTATCATTGCAAGTACAGCTCCAGCAGTTTTGAATGGTATAATCCAGCGTAATGGCACGGTGTGATAAGCTCCCATATGTGTGAGTTCACAGATAACCACTTGAAGAACTACAGTTACAAGTAAGCAACCTGTTCTTTTGGTTGGTGTAAGTGGTTAAAATGTTTTAGGGTAGACACTGGATGATTCCATCCATTATGCCTTTAAAAATACTTACATTTATGTGACAAAAGATTATACCAGCACAAGCAGCTCACAAAACTCCAGCCAATGACCCTACAAAATTGGGGCTTAACGTTTGCCAGCAACACACATAAAAGTTTGAAATGTGGTTTAAAATGCTGTTATAGAACAGCCACCTCCATCATTCACACATAGGTATCTCATATCACCGTATTACAGAGACAAATGTGTTATTCTGGTTTGTATAGAATATGGTGCCTTTTCTTTTTACAGTGTTCTTTTCATTCTAGCGTCCTGGAATAACTAGCTACACCATACGTCACAGGGAGCTATTCAAAAATAAAGGCCATGATCTCAGAATAAGACATGTCCCCTAAAAGGAGGAATACTTGCTAAGGGTAGGCTCACCTCAAAATCATTCCCTTTGTTGTAGTGGACGTTGAGGATCCGGAAGAGCTCTGAATCTCTAGTCACAAGGAGGTGATTGGGATCTGTAACACCTTCCAAGAGAGCTTGCCTGGCAAACTTTTCCATCTGGATATAATAAAATTCACGGAAGTTGCTAAACCACTTGATAAGCTGGGAAGTGATACAGCGGGTGAACTGTGGAAACACCATGCAATAAAATATTATGAGGTACATTCTCTTCCAATTTTACAGGCTAGAAAAGGAAAATGGGGGCAAAGTAAACCCCAGCTGACACTCCACAAGTCAACTGAATCCTAATCTTAAGACTCCATCAGATCTCAGAGGACCAGCTGAATGCACTGAGCTTCACTCTCCTCACCTTCCTCACATAAGGTAGGAGTCAAGCGGCTGAGCTGCAACCTTGAGAATGTAGCCCTTGTCCCTCTCATACTCTAGTATCTCCCTTCTGAATGGAAGAGGCTTTGCAGAGGAAGAATCCAGGGAAGCTCTGTAGGTCAGACTTGTGACCCTGGAAGGCTGGATTAAGTCATGGGGCAGCAGTTCCCCACTACCAGTGCAGCAACCCATCCATTGCAATTGGTGTGTCTTTATCCATTGTAAACCAACACAACAGATTTATAGACAGATAACCATTTTAGTCAATGCCAGCAGAAACAAGGAAGAATCTTGCGGCACTTAAAAGACTAAGCAGTTTATTATGGCATAAGCACCTCTGATGAAGTGAATTCCAAGCCATAAAAGATTATGCCATAACATATTTGTCTTTAAACGTGAAATTAAGATGTCACAACATGTAAAAAGATTATTGTTCTGCAGACTGTCACTAGGGGTCACTAACATTCCATCAATAGGTCTTTCAAGATGGCTGGTGTTCACCACCATGCAAGAAGTCTGTGTGGAGGGGCGGGGGTGAATCCTCGTTTGAATCTCTGCAACCATATCCCACATCACATCTTATAACTGATTAAATCCAGATAGCCATGACTTCAACAATAGCCAGGCTTCTTCCTCTTCCCCCATCCTTTTGTTTGCCCAAACTAGTCCAATAAAAAGTTCTGAAGAACTGGAATGCTGGAACACTTTACATGATCTTTTGGGTGGCCTAAGTAAAGATCTTGCCCCAAGATCAATTTTGTGGGGTTTTTTCTGATGGCCAGCATGTTTGTGCATGCTTGATTTAACCCATACAAGAAAGTGTTAATCCTTGTTAGTCCAGTTTATTATGTTTATTTTTATTATTTATATCCCATCTTTCTTCATCAAAGAGGGAACCAAGGCATCTCTCTCTCTCTCTCTTTTTATCTTTCACACATATACACACAAATTAAAACATTTGATTCAAAGAATAGACTGGGCTGGAGATTAACATGATAGGCACAGATAACGCAGTCTAAAACTGCTGTTCTTTTGTACACACATGCTGATTGGTCCCTGACTTGTTAGATGAAGCAGAACAGTTTTTACCTGGACATCTAGGAAGTAGGCTTTCAGCAGAGAAGATGTAGGGTAGCGAGAGAAGAAAAACATCAGCTTAGCCTTTTTCAAATGGCCAGGTGTCAAAGCTTCCTGAATGTAATCTGGAGTCAAGGGAAAATCACTTGCAGTTCCTGCAGCCAGTTTGAACTAGATTAGCACAATATCATATGCTGTCAATAGCTTTGCCAGGCTGGATACAGGGCAGAAATGATGTAACTTTAATCCTTAACAGACTGAGATTGCAAAACAAGGTACTATAAAATTGGAGCAAGCAGAATAAAAGCATCTGTCCTCTCTCTCCTCCTGCTCTCCACCACAGAGGCAAGAGCCATGTTGTGAGGGGATGGCTGCAGCTGAAAGTTCCTGTTTGGAAGGTGAGAGGACAGATACAGAACCTTCATCCTGGTGTTTTACAGTACTTCATGTTGCTCCATGAGCATCACGTTCAGGATTAATTTACAACAGCCCATCCCATATTCAAGCTAGAAACTCTAATTGCAGAATATACCTGCAGGGCCTTTCTTGTGCTGTAGAAGGATGCCATGGGACAGAACTTGTGGCAGGGGGAGACATCTAAGGACGCATGTGGCAAAAGGGCCCATAAATGCAGCAAGCTAGTAATCCTCTTCAGGAGTAACACAGTTCGTTGATACCATTTGCACTTCTTTGCTTGAAAATTCCTATTGTTCTGCAAACAAATTGCACAGAAGGCTAAATCTGAGTAGGGTTGGCTCTTTCCATCACAGCTTTGCAAAAACGAGAGAAGCTGTGCTTGTCAGAATTTACTTATTTTGCATAGCTCTTAAAAGGTACATCTGTTCTCTCAGAGTTAGAAAATTACAATCTCTGTAATAAAGATGCAACTTGTTCTCCTGCATTCTGTATGTCACTGCCTTAAATCTGGATGACATGGATGGATATATTCAAGTGCCCTTGCAAAGAACGACCTTTCTAGCTCTAGTGTTACACTGTTCTATGGCAAAAACCTTCCTTTATTTCTTATCCAGACTTTGAAGAGATGTAGACTTTATTCAGAAGATAAGTTGGCACAGCACATTATTAACTGCAGTGAGAGGAATCAGTAAGGGGCCCTTGACACTACACAATTATAGCACTATGATCTCGCTTTAATTGCCACAGTTGCATCCTATGGAGTCCTGGAGTTTGTAGGCTGGTGCAGCACTGAAGCTCTCTGGCTGAGAATTCTAAATACGCCTCCCTAAATTGCAGAATTTCATAGGATGTTGCCATGGCATTGTAACTGTATAGATGGAAGATGCCAAAAGTCAAGGCACATATTCTTTGTAGCTCTACACAGAATTAAACATTGCTTTTGGAAACATGTAATAAAAATGCTAGTTGTCACCTTTGCTAAATAAAAACAATTGGGAAGAGGTCATTCAGATGAGGGAAGGACAGAGCTTGGAAATGTTACTGTTTTGGGACTGTAGCTCTTACTGGTCATTTTGACTGAGGGATTTTGAGAGTTCTAATTTTTTCAAACTCTGGGAAAGAGTTCTTAACCTTTTCCCACTTGTTCCTTCTCTACTGCAGTAGCATCACCTTCATTTTCCTTCCTATAATTAAGTTTGTGTCTGGGATCCTGCAGGATGAAATCTTGGAGACACTGTGGAAAAGCAAAGGGCAGAAAGAGGCCAGAACTTTCTCTACCTACTCATCCCCTACCTGTTGAACACTTCCTCAGGACAAATTGCTTGCCTTCAAAGCAACATTGGGGGTGTTTTTGTTTGTTTTTGTCAAAGTGGTCATTGAAGTTTTGCTACACATTTGTATTCAATCTTTCATTCAGAAACAATAGATAACAGTGATATTCATGTTTTATCTTGCCTGTCAACATGATAGAGGCCCACCAGATATGCTGAACAGAAGTTTCCACTATTCTTTACCATTGGCCATGTTAGGTATGACCACTGCTATAGCCCAAAATATCTGAAGAGCCAAATTCTTCCCACATCTACTGTATGAAAAGTCAGCACAGTATAGCCATACATAGTTGAGGCTTTAAATCAGAAATGGGCCGTTTTGGTTCTCCAGGTGTTGTTGGACTACAGTCCCCATAATTCCTCATCGTTGGCTAGGACCAGTAGTCATTGCAGCCCAACAACCCCTGGAGGACCACAAGTTTTTCACCCCTGCTGTAGATGCTGAGGATATAGGAGGGCCTCTAAAGGATATATGTATTGAGGGGAAGTACATCCCATCCATCAGAGCACACATTTCAGCAAACCCTGCCTTTGATGCTGGAAGAGAAGCCAAAGTTTCTATCTCCACAGATTTACAGGATATTGGATATTGTTGCTGTCTCATGACAGATGACTTCAATTTCATTGGTTGCTGTGGCATATCTAAGGATTCTGGAGAAGAAACCCTTCTTGGAGTGGGCCTGCCCCAATGGCCATCTGGACCACACAGTAGCATTTGACTAAGAAGATTTTCTTGGACTGCAGAGGAGTCCATGGTTAAGGGATAATTCCCATGTAGCACTTGGCAGGAGTTTCTTTCAGGTTTTGAGTGGATGGAACGAGAAGGAAAGACATGGGGTCTTTCTGTGATTATAGACATTGAACCTTCATGAGAAGAGATTGTTGGAAGCCATTTCCTGGATGCATTTTCTCCAGGACCTATAAATTCTCTTCCGGTAGAGGACACTGTCTCTGGGGAGCCAAAGGGCAACTGAGACTGGAGGCCTGGTGATTTAGACAAGACCTTTTTCAAAACAGAGTCCACAGCTTGTGCCACCCCCTGCATTAATTCCTGTTTTAACATATCTGCAAGACTTCTTTCTTCTGAAGTTGGAATACATGAATCCACAATTCTAGCTTCTTTCTCTGACAATTCAGGGACTTTCATCACAGGGATATTTTTTTGGAAATAATCTCTTTGTTGATCGTTTATGACAGCACTATCAGTGTTGTCCAGACTTTGTCCAAATGCTCCTTTCAGTGTGTTCTTTGTCTTCTTCATGCTGCCTTGACTCAGACTGGAAACACGGAGCTCAGAAGGCTGAAAGAACCTTTCCTGAAGTTGGTTCATCTGATGTTGCAAAACATGGAGCTGATTTTTCAGCTGAAGGTATTCTTCTGACTGGATACTGTTTCTATCAGATCGTGCCAAAGAAGTTTGCTTCAGAGTTTGCTGTTGAGGAAGTTTCTGCTTTCTTTTGTTCTCTTGGTAGCCCTTCTTTGCTTTATCAACCTCGTGCTGATCTCCTTTCCCTAAGGTACAAGACCCTATTGGGTTTGGCATGGTGTTCATTCCCTGGATAATGTTTTCAACCCTGGCTCTCTTAGCTTGTAAGTGATCATGATGGAACTGACTAGAGTCACTCAAGACATAAGTAGGTAACTGAGTCAACGAAGAGGCTTCTCTGCAAGATGCACCATTCCTGCTGCTTTGCAACACCAGTTCAGTTTTCTGTGACGAAGGGAGAAGACATTTTGGATCCAACTCACAGTTAGCTTCTGGCTGGCTAAGGAGATATGATATTACGGCTGCATAGTAAGAAGCAGAAGAAAGCAAATGGTCTCTTTCAACACAAAGCTCTCTTTTCTGTCCATCTATATATCCAGAACTGGGATTATAATTATATAGGCTGGAGAGAGTATTCCTGTTCATGTTTTTTTCTTCTTTGAGATGATGAATTGGCATCCAGCAAAATAGCAAGAATTATTCCATTATTAAGATTGGCATTTGGCCACAACCCATGATTTGAGACCAGAAATGTGGGGGTGTTTTATACTTCAAATAGGTTAGAAATCTGCAGCAGAAAAAAAAGTTTTAAACAATTATCCAGTGTTTTTAATAAAAAAAAAAACCCACAAATTATTAGCCTTCACTTTCCAAGAAAACAACTCTTTCTGTTCCAATATAACCATTTCTCTAGAGGGGATGAACAAATGAATATTCTGGAATCCAGTAACCACAGAAATGTAGTATTGGAAAGGTTACATTTTACTCCAAGGTTTTATTTATTAATTTCAAGCAATTATAATTCACTCTTCAGAAAGGAGGGTTTTCGAGCATCCCAAATTGATGCCCTTAACTCAGCGATCCCTGTTCATTGGTTATACTCACTGGATCTAATGGGAACTGTAGCCCAAAACCTCTGAGGGCTACCATTTTGTGAAAAGCTGCTTTCATTGGCTTTACAGATCAATAAATCAAAACTGTTCTTGTCTGCCCTCAGGCTTAATGTATAACAAGACATAACAGATAAGGGGGGGGAAACCCTCAAACAGCAGTGTCCCTTTCATACTATGCAAATGTGTGTGTCTGTGTGTATGTGTTTGAATCCACTGCCATGGCTGCATTCTGTGGAATCCTGGGCTCTCTGGTCTTGCGAGGCACTGGAATGCTCTGTCTGAGGTAGTAAGTGCATCTTTGGAAACCACAAATCCTGTGATTCCATTGGATGGGATCAGGGCAGTTGAAATAAAATCCTAGGGCTATAACTGTGTATTGTAGAAGGGACAAACTTCTTAATGCTATGTAGTACTTATAAAAAGTTGTAGTGCAATCTGATGCTTTTGGTCTTATTAGCACAGCCAAGTGGGAAAGAAATAAATTTAAAAAATGGAAACACCAAAAAACTGGCATTCTCCCCATTAGTCGATTTACTATATTCTATTGATAACAGATTCCCAAAAGAAGAGGTTCTACTACTTCGCACAGTCAATCTCTGCTCCCAGACAAAGCATTTATTATGCTATTGCCTTGCACAGTTCGTTAGATTTTGTGAGTGATCCAATTGTTGTTGTCTTACATTTGTTACTCTCCTGTGTTTCCACACATTGTTCCATCTTTTTGTTTACCTCAGAAAATCCACTAAGGAGGAGAAGACAGAATAAGTGCACAGTACCTTTTGATCAGTAGAGCTAGAAGTCACTTGTTTAGAAGCACTCAATGACATTGCTGAACTGTTCTTAGAATGCCTAATATTCTAATATTAATATTTGAATATTCGAATGCCAAATATTATCTAATATTTAATAAAAATCCACCCTCTTGGCAAATCTCAGCTTTCTATTCTTTCTTCAGCAAATATAGTAGACAATAGTCTTTGCTTTTTTTACTTCCTGATATTATTTCGCTTGCTTTTTCCCTCAGTGAACCCTGCTGCAACAAACAAAGTAGTCACTTCAGGTGGCAGATTCCGAACACCATCAACAGTGACAGAACAGCAGATGGACAGATCTAGCTTGTGGAGCACAATACTCTAGGACATTTTCGTATAGAAGGTCCCTTCAAATGAGTGGAATTTGATAAAAGTACACATCAATAGTCTTTATGGCTCATCAATCAATCAATCATGCTATATTGTTATCCATGTACACAGTGTTTTATAAATATAGGCATGACAGGTACCTGTCTCAAGGGGCTTACTTAATACTTCAGTACAGAGCATTCCAAGTACTACCAGTTGAAAGAACAGAGCTTGGAAAAACTGGGGTTTTTTGGACTGTTACTCCCAGAATTTCCCAGACATATGGTCCATAAGCAAGCTCTTCCAAATAAAAGGTAAAAATCACTATGCCCCTCATCAGATTCTGTGAATGTGGCTTGGTGGTTGCAGGAGAAAAGTATCATCTGGAAGCATATACAACAGACACAAGGAAACAACAAGGGAATGGAAGGGGGTGGAAAATGAGGAGGCAGGCAAATAATGTGGGATCATTTCAGTTAACCATATCTTAGCTTCATTATAATAAGGTGTAGATGAATGTCCCCTGGGCAGCTAGCACAGACTTTCATCATATATCACGCATGTCTCACATTTATTAATAAAAACAATGTGGGTTGGCTTGCTGTTTTGGAGCTTCTGCCTCAGGCACTAAAATGGGGGTGGGGAGCAGGCATTCAATACTTTTCTCCATTTAATACCCCCTCCCAAATCAATTTCCCCACTTTCTTCAAACTTTATTCTAAAGATTTGTCACCGTAACTAACCTACATCACACATATTATGATTTTCTCAAGCTTGTCTTCTTTCCAAAATTGAAAGTCTTACAAAATTTTGCAATGCAGTTTTAGGGCACATTGTGTCTGCTCTGCCAACAGGGCAAAGCCCACACACTTTTACACAGATTCTACAGCTTTACGCAGATTCTACAAGCAACTTTCCAAGGATCACACATCCTGAGTGTTGGTCATGCAACAAAATAGCAAAATCTAAAAAACGCATTGTGGTGAGGCTTTTATTAGGCCACGCAAAAGGCTGAAAATACATTTCATGAGGTTTCGAAGTTCACAGGCTTATTCAATAGGCATTTCTTTCGCTAAAATAACCTTTAACATCTATGGATGATGAAGAAGTGTGTGAGTTTTAAAAGCTTGCATAATGTATTTTGTGCCATTTGATTGGCCTAAAAAAACAATATCACTGCAAGGCGTTTTTAGATTTTGCTGTTTTTCCAGGAGAAGTTTGAAAGGGAAGCTGAAAGAATGAGACCATAGTACTCAGTTGGGAAATGAATGGAACACATATTAATCTGGGAGAGCAAAAGAAGAAATCATAAACATGGAAAGCACTGGCATGTGGATTTTCCCTGATGGAACCCTGTTTTTTGAAACTTCATGAAAGACAGACAGAGAGCATACATTTCCATGTTTTCTCTACAGTCAGAAGAACTACTTTTTATATAGTAAGCATTCCAAATATAAGCTGGTCTTATTCTTTGTTTATTAGTCCTCTGTGAGGCTGACCCAAGACATTTTGTCACCTGAAGTTAAGTTCAACATGACCCCCTTCCTGTTTTTCACACACAGAAGCTGCCAGCTGAACGTTGACAATGGAATAGCATCCTCCACTATAGCTAAGAATAGCAGGCCAGTATATGGGACTAGGATGGGCAATGTAGCACACACAAGCCATTTCCGCATTACACTGGAATAGTGCTATTATTCCACTTTCAACATCCTTGTAGAATTCTGGGGTTTGTAGTTTACTGAGAATTCTAAATGCTCCTCCCTAAAGTGCAAACCCCAGGATTCCATAGGATGTTGAAACTGGAATAATAGCACTATAACAGTGTGGTGCGGAAATGGCACAGTTCTGTTCTCCAGCTGAGAGGAATGGCCAAGGGACTTAGGAGAAATAGCCAAAGGACGCCTATTTCTGCCTCTCTGCATCTGCAATCTGAAGCAGTTGCTACACTCTTCCCAATAGTAGGACCATTTCTGTCCCTGTATGCGGGTGTACATCAGAGTATGTCCTACATGGTCTCACAATGTAGGGCCAGTTTTGTGAGTTGACATGTTGTTAATAATAACAGTAACTTGTCTACTGTAATGTTATTTGCATGTCTTTATAAAAAGAATATAAAAGTTCAATTGAAAGTAGAAGGAAAATATTTCTAAAGTTTTCCCAAAAGGCCTGTTACCCCAAACAACCAAGCTAATCTGCTTTGCTCTGTCAGCCTTTCCCAACCTGGTGCTGCCCAGATTTGTAGGACTGCAACTCTCATCATCCTGATCCAGATGTTCAATGGCCATTTTGCTCAGGAGTCTGGCTAGGGAACTGTAGTCCAATATCTCTGTGGGGTACTGGGTTGAAGAAGACTGATCTCAGTCATGAAATAGTAAAGGGGTATCTACATTGCCCAAAGCAAAAAAAAAACAACCTGTGATAGGGTGTTCCTAGAGTTGTCATAAGTCAGAAACAACATGAAAGCACAAAACAACAAATCTATATTGCACATTTTGGCCATCTGATACCACTTAAGCACTGTGGCCCCATCCTATGATATTGTGATATTCATAACTTGGTGAAAAAATTAGAATTTTCTAGTGCTCTAGAACTCTCTGGCAGAGAATTTTAAATACTTAATGAACCTACAAATCCCAGGATTCCATAGTATGGAGCCAGCAATGCTAAAGCAGTATCCATGTGGTATAACTGCATAATATAAACACACCCTAAGATATTCCATCATGGTACCCAAAAAACAGATCCTCTCTCCAAAGCAAACTCTCTCTATAATGGTAATGCAGGAAAATGTCCACAGAATTTGTTTGCATTATTGCTATACAGCCCCTAAATCCTCCCGAAACATACACCAAATAGGTGGTTTCTGACTCTCTTAACCATTTCTTTATCATAAACTGCCTTGGATCCTCTACCAGGACAAGGGAGGATAATAACTAACAAATAACTAACTAAATAAGACACTGTCAAAATGATCAAGAATACTTTTTTCTACCTCCAAAGTGTAATTTGAAAGAAGTAAAAAGAAAATATATTACAGTAGAAGAGAAAACACAGCAAAGCGATACTATCAGGGAGAGATGTTAAAATCAAGTGCTTCTACAAGCTTGCTAGTTAATCTTCAAGAAACAGTTCCTCTCAACACAGAGAATCTACCCACAGATAAACTATCAGTTACTGACCATGAGGATTCTTCTTTGTTTGTGTTCAAGGAGAGAGAATGCTCACCTTGGCTGCCATAGTACACAGACAGAGTGCTACTCTGTACTTTCAAAGCATGTGGAGGTTTCTGTTGAGTGAGGAAAGGGGCACTGGATCATTGTTGCTGTCATTCAAGATCCCTTTAATCCCTGCACTACTGCCTCAGAGAGGGGTGTAAGAGCAGTCAAGAGCAGCCAACCAGATTGAGGAAGCCTATGAATATGCACAGAGAGAGACAGAGGTCAAGTTTTCTTTAAAGGAGCTCACACTGGCTATTCCCAGTGTATAAGAAGTCCAAAATACATAATAGTTCCAAAATTTTAAGGAGGAAACTACTTATTTCTTTTATGTTTATTAAACAAAGAAACCTTACGATACAAAAATTTTTTGCAGAGGAAGATGTGGGATGAGTACACACAAGAACAGTTTTAACTCTCTTTCTGAATGCCATGTGGGCAGTGCAATTTCATATCAGGATTGCACTGGAGGGTAACAGGTCAAAAAGGAATAGCGCCTGGCTCTCCAATGAACCTAAGTGCAGCTGCTGTGCTCCTAGGCATGCCTTAGGGTCTTGAGCAATGGTCCAACTGAGGTTGGATCTCAGGATGGTGGCATATTTCAGTTCTGCTGAGGGAACCATACTGGCTGCTTGTTTGCTGCCAGCCCAGGTTTAAGGCTTTGTGGCTAATTAGTTTATAAAGCTCTACGAACCGGAACTGTTACGTCGAAGACCATGTTTTGATGTCATATGAAGACTGTCTCTGCTGGTGGAACCTCTGACAATGAAGCTTCTTTTTACGGCTACCCAGGCCCATCTAGCTAGTCCTGGCTAGTCCTAGCTAGTCCTCTATTTAACTGTGTATTTTTAAAAGCAGTACCTGCACTGTGGGGATGATGAAGGAAAGCTGAAGAACCAAGGACTGATGGTGTCAGATTGCAGTGGTGTTGCTGCAGTAAACAATGCAGTAAAGCTGAGAAAGAATTGGATCTTCTCAAGGTGATCATATCATAGCCATTCCTGCCAAAACAACAGGTACGGTAAACAGCAGCCGCCACCAGAATCCCTTACTGAACATGGTGCGAACAGCAACACGGAGAGGAGAGGAGACGTGGCTGTCTTGTCAGCTACCTTCGGCATGTTATAAAAGCATACATCTATACATTTGGCCTCCAAAATGAAAATCATAAGAAAAGTGGAGGCTCCTGAAAGAAAAAATCATTCCTGGATGTATTTTGGTAAAAGCCTTCATAGAATCATGGACCATGAAGGGGTCCCAAAGGCCATTGGATCCAACCCCCTGCTCAGTGCAGGCTCTCCAGCTAGAACATCCCCAGAAGGTTCAGACTCTTTTTGAAGAAATCCAGAGAAGGAGACTCCCACCACCCTGTTTGGCAATTGGTTCCACTGCTGAACTGCTCTCACTGTCAAGAAGTTTCTTCTAATGTTTAATTTATACTTTGTTAACTTAAAACCACTAGACCTAGGCCATTTCCACACTAGACTGTTAATAGTGCTATGGTTCCACTTTCAACATCCTATGGAATCCTGGGGTTTGCAGTTTCAGGAGGGGCCACATGGCCCCTCCTGAAACTGCAAACCCCAGGATTCCATAGGATGTTGAAAGTGGAACCATAGCACTATTAATAGTCTAGTGTGGAACTGGTCATAGTTTTACCCCTAGGCAGCCAAGAAGAAGGCTGCACACTCCTCCCTGCAGCAGCCCTTGAGCTATTTAGTCATGTCACTCCCCAATCTTCTCTTCATCAAGCTGAATATGTCCAGATTCTTCAACCTCTCTGGATATGCTTGGTTCTCCACATCTCTTATCTTCCTCCTTGCCTTTCTCTGAATCCATTACAATTTGTCTATCCTTCCTAAAATGAACTGAACAGAACACTCCAAATGAGGACTGACCAGTGCAGAATATAACCGGATTATTACTTCCCTCAACTTGGAAATTACTTCCCTAAACTTGGAAACTAGGGTTCTATTAACGCAGACAAAGGCCATTTCTGCACTAGACAGTCATAGTGCTACTATTCCACTTTCAACCTCCTATGGAATCCTGGGGTTTGCAGTTTAGGGAGGGGCACTTAGAACTCTCAGCCAGGGAGCTCTTGGGCCTCAGTGAACTACACATCCCAGAATCCCGGAGACGGCTCTACTTAAACCACTGGACCACGCTGACTCTCACTGTATGCTGGTTCTGACATCTGGCAGATACAACTAGTTTTGCAACCTTCCCCTGTGTAGTGCAATCTTCTATATATTTTTTTAATTTTTGTGGATGATGCAGAAGTCGTATAATGGTTTTATGTGAATAGTCGTGCCCTGCTCTACAACTATCTATATTAAGGCTGAAACCCGGTTTTCTCGATAGTCTCTTATGGAGAATTCTTTCTCTCCGGGGAAGACCAAAGGCAACCCCAAAGCCGGAGTTCTGGACCGACTCCGAAGCTCCACGCAGAGAGCGCATCAAACTATGACACCCCTGAGACCCTCAGGGTCATTCGGCCCACCCACCCTCCGGTGTTCTCACGGGGCTTCCGTTATCTGGAATTGGTACGGCCCTCCTCTCTCTTCCCCCTCTCGCCAGCCGTAGTTGGTCGGTCCCAGGCCGTATCCGGCCTCTGCCGGGCCTGGTTCCGGTGCGCGCCCTGGGGCTGGAGCCGCTGCCGCTTCCGCCGCCGAGATGCTGTTACTTTCTCTGGCTCGGGCTCGTTGCTTCAGCCGGGCTGTCGGCCGTTCGCTCTGCGCCCTTCGGCAGGTACTTCCCGGGGAAGAACGGGAGGGAGAGAGGCAGCCCGGCCGGGCCGGGCCGGGCCGGGCCAGGACAGTCGGCGGCGGGCGGGCGGGCGCCAAGGGCAACGGGGAGACGCGGGACAGTGAGGGCAGGGAGCTCCTCGAGGCCCGCAGAAAGGAGAAATCGTGGCCGCGCCCAGAGGTCACCCCCCTTCCCCTTTTCACCCCGGCCCCGTCGCTGAGGGAAGACCCGGGCAGGAAGCGGGGGGCGGTGGAGGCTCTTCGTACCCGGGCGCCGCCCAGTAGTCCTGCGCCCCCGCTTAGAGTGACAGCGCACCCTTTTCGGAGGGCGCGGCATGCCGGGTTGGCGGCGAAGTCCGTGTTTGCGTGCGGAGAGAGAAGCCCTTGGAACTGGCGCAAAACCGAATCGGGTGGACAACCTGCCTGGGACGGCGAGGGCTCTGAACGTCGGCGCCTGGTGACATTTCCGCCCTAGACTGGTACAGTGCTGTTATTCCGCTTTCAACACTCTGTGGAATCTTCAGGCTCCTGCCTAAACTGCGAACCCCAGGATTCCATAGGATGTTGAAAGTGGAGTAACAGCACTGTAATAGGTTAAGGTAGAAATGGCCCCAGGGATATTTCTCCTCGCATGTCCTTAATGCGTGCTTGTGTGGGAATATGTGCCCGTGGGTTTGTGCCAGCAGAGGTGGTCTCGTGTGGCACCTAGTTTTAGTCCAGATTTGTTGTGCGGATAACTCTGATTGCCCTTGCTGTATGGAGACAAAGTCCTTCCACTTCCTAAATGTAATACAGTAAATGTAAAATGTAAAACACTTCCTAAATGTAGCACAAGTTAGTTTAGATGCATTCATAGTTTCTGTCCTGTATGAGATGTGTGAAATAAGATCCTCGTTAACGATTCTTCTTGCTTGCGTTGCACCACTGCAGATGATTACATTATCGTTGTATACTGCCTTTATGATATTCGCTTATTTATTACCGCTTAGAGTGGTATCCCACTCTTTGTCCGGTATGGCTCTTCTCTTGCGTACTTTGATCTTCACAGCAACACTGGGATAGGCCAGGTGGAGGAACTGAATGGCTGGCCCAAGGGCACTCAGTGAATTTCGTGGTCCCCTGGGGTCTTGAGTCAGGAGCTCTCAAGTCCTAGCCTCACAATCTAACCAGAACAACACAGTGTCTCTTTGTATTTGTAGTGACACAGTAAAGTTCCTTTCAACCCAGCAGATATTTTCCATTGGGAACATTTTAGTTAATTGTAATTAATGTGTGTGTTGTGTTCCTTCAAGTTGTTTTTGACTAATGACAATCCTACCACATGGTTTTCTTCACAAGATTTGTTAGAGTGCGTTTGCCTTTACCTTTCTCTGAGGATGAGAGAGTGTAACTTGCCCAAGGTCACCCAGTGGGTTTCCGTGGCTAAGCGGAGATTTGACCCCACGTTTCCAGAGTCATAGTCCAATGCTCAAACCACTACACCATGCTGAGCTTGCGATTAGTACGTACCCACCAGGTTCCTTTTCCTTTTAACTTTTTATTAGTATGGGAGGAATAGAGGAATATGCTGTGATTTTTCTACTATGAGAAATGGTATGGAAAAAATAAAATACTTCCTGAAATATTGTCAGACCATTCTCAGCTTCATGAACAATGGCTGAATAATTCAGGCGTAAGTTGTCTCTCAAACATTGTTAACTAAAAAGTTGTTGGAAGAATTTGAACAAAAGTTCGGTGGAGATCAGAAGGGAAAGTTCTACTTACTGTATGTTAAATAACAAATATGAAGCCATTTGTAAAGCCTGGTGTAGTAGTTCAGGGATTAGATGAGAGAACACATACTCTAACCATTACAGTAACTTTGACAGTTTTAGATTGTTGGTGTAAAAATGAAAAGGAGGATGCAAGATGACTTCATAAGTGTAGACTGGATGAGGAAAAGGGGATAAGAATGTATGAGTAAGTTGTCTGCATCCCGCAGATAGAAGGAATAAATGAAAGGAAGTAGGTGAGCATAGGTGAGCATAGAAGAATTTTGCTGCGAGTAGATCTTTGACCACTGTTCCTCTTTGATCACTAATCAGTGTTTAGACTTTGGTGTGTTAAAGGCCGTAAAACTTCTTTTCCTTTGAATTTATGATTTTCCAACATGAAAATGAGTACAGAAGAATGGAAGGAAGGATTCCTGTCTTCTACAAGTGACATCTCTTTTTTGACATTATCATCCCTGCTTTCTTTTGTGAATGGTCACATAAGAGGCACCCCAGTGGATCTTATTTTTGTTTGTTAGAAACTTATAAGACTTAACTGAGGAACCATATAACATGAAGCTTCAGTTCTGACAAGGAAAGGTGGGTATACTCAGCAGCACAGAGTAGTACTACCTTGATGACTTATTTGCATTATTTTAACTACTATATTCTGTGCATATCCTGAAATGTCTGGGCTGATCATATTTTAAGCTAGCAATCTGAGCTATGCAGTCATGAAACTTCTTGGTTGTATATTCTGTATATAGAATACTGTGTATATAGAAAACAGTAGACGGTACAGTGATTAGTTGAAAATGTCCTTGATCATAATAGTAATTCTTGCCAGAACATTATGCTGTCACGCTCAGAAGGTTTTATAATCAGCTGTATGTACTGATAGCAAAATATGGTCATCAACTTTTCAAGATTATTCAGGTCTGACCTTGGATTTGAACCCAGCTTTTCCACTGCATTGTATTCATACTGTCTTTTAAGTGTTTGTACAAAAGTGGTATATAATAGTTAACTGATTGAAACAAAAGTGTCAAATTTAACACTTTTGGCAGAAACTATGATTGGAAAGCTTTTCACTTTAAAGACTGCAGAATTAGAGGCTTGGGCTTCATCAGAGGAATACTTTGTTTCCTAACCTACGAGCTTGAAATAAATCTTTATACCACCAATCAGTGCTTTTGAAGTAAAGACCCGAGTTATAGATTATGTGATTATCATACTTGAATATTTAGCTACCACATAATATAAAATTGCATAAAATTATTACGTTAATAAAACATATGCAAGGTTCAGTTACCCAGTCCTCTCTCCTGTTAAGACTCTGTGCACACTAAATCGCATAAAACATAAGCTTTTGAACATAACAGCAAACAAAGATATTTGATCTCTGGTTTTATACTTTTTGGACATATTTCTCCTATGAAAAAATGGTTTTGCAAATTTAGGATTTCTTTCTCTGACAGAATAGGATGGTCACATGCTATTACTGAGTAGGAGCCACTGTGACCTACTGAGTCCAAGATTTTTTTTTTTTTTTTGGTCTAGTGCAAAATATGAAATATGAGTCTGCCTAAAATTTTTATCCAGTGTAAAATGTGGAATATAATCAGATGAGTCTGCCTTGAATTATTCCTGAGCTCTCTTTGCAATGGTGATTGTGTCAACTTTGTCTTTGGCAGGGGAACTGTCCACAGGGGAAACGTTCACTCTCTGGTGAGTCTTATATTGGGGTTAATAGCTTGCGTGTCTCACAGTGATTATAATGAGAAAAACCTGAACAAAACTTGTTTAAAAAAGTACAACAAAAATCCATTTTCATTTTTTCTGAAAAGCAACTTTTAACAAACTCACTAAAAATTAAATTGTGAAGCAGATTGCATAGAGACATCTATTAGTTGTGCTGTATAGGGTAATGAGCCCACTCAACCGTCAGATATGTTTGCGGACTAGAATAGCTGAAAGAGGTAATACTGCAGGAAAAGCATAATGCAGAGGAAGCATAACCACCTTTTTTGAATTTCCTTTCCTGCTGGCATCTTAGGCAAGCATATTTCTGATGAGAAATTTCCTTAGTTTAGCCTGGATGTGGCTAAACAGTTTGAAGCTTAATCCAGACAAGACTACAGAGCTCCAAGTCAGGTAAAAAGCAGATCATGGAATAGGGATCTGACCAGCCTGTTCTAGTTAGAGTTACACTTTGATGAAAACTCAGGATTGTAGCTTTGTTAAACCTCTGGACTCAGCCCTGAGCAGAATATTCCAGTTTCAGCAGTGTCTGGTAGTGTATTTGTACAGTTAAAACCAGTGCACTAGCTGGACCTGTTCCTGAAGATGTCAGATCTGTTCATACAGACACATGTCTTGCCATATCTTGTTTAGTTTATTGTAATGGACTCTACCTGTGGCTACCTTTGGAAAGTGTTTAGAAACTTCAGCAGATTTAAGATGCTGTTGCCAGATTGCTAACAAAGGGAAAAAAATTAACTATTATGATAATTGCACTGGTTACCAGTCTGTTTCTGGGAACGATTCGGAGTGCTGGTTATAACTTACAGAACCTAGTATGGCTTGGATCCAGGCTGTCTTAAAGACCATATCTCCCCATATGTGCCTGCCTGAGTTTTGAGATCTTTATGGGAATGCTTTCTTTTGGTCCCACCAGCCTTAGAGGCGTGTTTGGTGGGACATGAGAGAAGGCCAGTTATTGCTCCCAGGTTGTGGTATTCCCTTGCACAGGAAGGGACTTTATGATTTCTTTCCTCTGACAGACAAAGATTTTTCTGTTTAGATTGCCTGTTGGCCACTAACTGACTGCTGTGGAAGGGTCTTTCATTGGGAGATGTTGGTACCTTCTGTTTTCTTGTTAGGTTTTCCAACTGTTTCAGTTCAGTGCTTTGCTTTCATATGACAGCAAATTTAGTTGTTTTGATTCTCTAGCTGGTGTAAAGGAGCAACCTAACAAGGAGTACCAACCTGTGGGTTTCTCTGGCACTGGGATTCCTAGGCTTCCTTGGTTCTGGGAACAATTCAGGGTATAAATAAATAAATAGAAGGAGCTTCCTGAAGGGAGAGGCGTTCCATTAAGTATTGGGATCATGAGTCATAGGAGGCTTTACATAATTATAATTAAAAGCAGCTCTTTGAATTGGATCTGGAAATATATTGACAGTCTGTCCAGTACGAGTGTCATTGGATCTTTTGGTCTCCATCATCAATCCGCCTACTACATTCTTCACTAGTTGTGTTTTCTCAGCCTTCTTCAAAGGCAGCCCAATATATAGTGTACTGTAGTAATCTAACTATTGCATGTTATAGATGCACACGATACTGTGTCTAATATGTAATGCTTCTGTTCAAACAATGGCTTCTGGAGTTGGTCCCAAGAGGCATACATAGGGAAAATGGAACAGTTGGCTTGTGTTGATTACTGTGGATAATTTTAACAGGTGTCTAGAGTTTTGTTTGAGGGGATAATTTTGGCCATAACATTGCATGATAACCCTTTCTGGCTTAATTTTTCTGTATTTAAGCAACAACAGAATCAGTCTCACTTGAATGAGAATAAATAGAGATTGTAAATTATTGGATTTCTGCACTTCGTGGGTTTCCAGTTCAGTTTGAATAAATGATAAAGTTTGCTTAGTTCCTCCACTTGAAATCTAATGCCTCCTGTGAGCCAGATGGAATTTAATAACTTTGGCTACAATCCTGTGACCATTTACCTTGGTGTATCCTCCAATGAATTTGGTGGAATTTAATTTCAGAACAGACATACATATAATTATATTGCTCATCCTGATACTTTCTATATAGCACTTCTGATAGACTTAGTATTTCCGATTAGTCCATACTCTCAAATTTTATAAGTGGTATGTTGTATGTTCTTCTGATAATTTACCAAAATAGGGAAAGATCACTAAGTACGCAAAATTAACAAGATATTTCTCTCAAATGTAGATGAACAAGATGATTCTATGGGAAATGTGATTGTGGCAGGAGGTCTTCAAAATATTCAGGAATTTTTCAGGGTCAGTCTTGTGTTGGTATATTCTTAATTTCGTGATATCTGTCTTGCCTACCTTTTTTGTCAGTACATAGCTTTCTAGCACAAGTGCTGATTTTACCCTTCACAAAAATACTTACATATTGCTAAGAGTTAGGAAAACAATAGGAAGATGTGTAATTACTGTCTAAATGTTGTGGTTATCAGAAAATGTTCTTCCAGCTTTTTATAAGCACTTAAACATTTGTCTTGGTCCACGTGTTTGTAGTAAGTGACCTAAAATAACCAGATTTCTAATTGAAGTTATTTCTGCTTTATAGGTGTTTCCCGATGCCAGGGGCTGGCTTATGCCAATAGCAGGAAGCATTTGTAAGTATACAGCTTGCAGAGTCAGCAAATATAAACTAGCACAACATATTACAGTTGGGAATAGCTAGCATAGTTCCTAATTATATTAGAGAGGGAGTTGTGCATATGGCTACTGTTTTTATTGGAACCTGCAGCCTGTTGGAAAGATTCTTCCCTACAAGTACATATGTAATTTTACTAAACCGTATCATGTGCACAGTTCATTGGCTGGAATGATGCTGCAGTGCTTTGACTGTCATACTTGGACTGTCTTTGACTTTTGCATTAAGCTATGTAAGGGAAGTAAACCTGAGGTTTTCTGTGACACTGTGCTAATCTATTCAATTGTTGTTCTTAAGTGTGTGAAATGTTCATGAATCTAACTGTGGCAAGTATGAGTTAGGCTTTCCATTTGCTCCATTACATATACAGTCCTTAAAAGAGAGATCAGGAACATCTCAGGGCTATATTGTTCCTATCTCTACAAGTGTCTTTCACCTACTTTGGTACCTACCCAGGCTCATCCCAGAAATTTGCTGATTCTAAATTGTTGAATACCTTGAAGGAAGTTGGACTGGATGGCCCCTGTGGTCTCTTCCAGCTCTATAATTCTGTAACTCCTCAGGAACTGTGTATGAGCTCATATTAAACCATGTGTACCAGGATTTTTAGAAAAAAAAATAATTGAGTGAATTGTGTGGTATTCTGTGACTTCAGTGACAATTCCTATATTTTGAGAGTCAGGATTAACCTTTAATATACATTATGTGTAGTTCCTGTCTCCAATGAGAATTCCACCTCATCCCAGAATGTGCTAACCTTCTGAAAAACTGAGCACTTATACTTTGCTACAAAGTATGGTTTGCCAGAAAATGATGTGGGCCTTTTCTTTTTTTTTTTTAATCTCAGTACATTGAGACAGAATACATTGAGACATTGAGACATTTTGTACGTGGGCTGTACAAAAAAAGTATCACATCAGCAGAAGGGTATATTTCTGTGTGGACATTTTGTTTACAAATTATTTATAAATGTTCGGGTTAAAAAAAAACACAGAATAGCTACATTGTAGGACTAGTTCTACAATAAAACATGAGTCTGGGGTATTAAAATAAACTATCCTGGTGCATAAAAATTAAGAACAGTGGCACAGTTGCCTGTGGGCATTCTAGCCAACCTGGGGCAAATGCAGCATCTGCGTTATTTACATGGGAGATAGGCAGCTTTGAAAAGGCCTGCTAGGCAATTTTCAGCCCCAGACCCCACTGCAGGCCTCACTAGGCCTCACAGATTTGAAAAATTGAAAATTTTAAAGATGAAAGTGACACAGAATCCACAGCTGGTTTTGTTTTCTGAAGCTGGGGATGGCATCATTCAACCCTGAAATCTCATTGCTCCTGGAAGCCTTGAGGGGGGGGAAATAGGCATCAGCCAGAATGTTTTTTCAGGACGATTAATCTCTGGAGTGGTCTGCAAGTTGCCGAAATACACTTTGTCCATCCCTTATGTTGATGCTTCCTATGAGATATAACAGATCTTATTCATCTTTCTTCCTCTCCAGGATAAATAACTCCCGTGTCTTCACTGTCCGTTATTTCAGAAGCACCACAGTATGCAGTAAGTAACCCTGATGGCTGTAACTAGAGAGGCCTTTTCTACATTCAGATTTTCTCCTTGCTCAAGTACATGTAGTCTTGCTCCTTAGCTCAAATCTACATTCTTGTTCTTATTTTTAGCTCTTATTCACAGGTACAAAGTAATAGGAGAATGGATTTGGGCTTCTTATCACACTTCTGATTGTGCTGTGCTGTAGTCTGGTCTCTGGCATGTTAAATCCCTTTCTGATATCTTCCTGTGCCTTAGTTCAACCATTTTTATATAACATCAGCAAGATGAATAGCACTATACAGATGAATACAAACTGAAAGAAGTGGGAGTGTTCCCTTTGTTAAGAACTTATGATTTATGTTTCAGTTGTGTGAAAGAGAACAGTTCTATTCATGCATCATGCTAAATCTGAACCATAGTTTATTGTGATGTGAATAAGCAAAAATGAGCTGTAATTAGCCATGAGCTTGTATCCTGCCCCAAACTAGGAGAAGAAATTTGAAAGCTTCACTTCTATCCTTGTATCATCTGGGTAGACAAACTTTGATTAAAACTGACAGTGCTTACTTTCAGTTCCAATTTCAAGTCAATTCCAAGCCTTAGTTACAAAACCTGACAAGTTAAGCAGACACTGCCAGGTTTGGGTGACATGGCAAGCTGTGATGGAGCAGAAGCTTCCCAACTCCACTGGCATGGGTCAGAGGGCAGTTCATTCTTCATCATTTTTATACTATGATTTAGCATGATGTATAAACACAGCCAATGGATGAAAGGAAGATGTGAGAGTAACTAAATTGCTGTACCCAAAAGCAGTTAAATTTGTGGATGTACTGTGTAAAGAAGAAATGCCTGCCTTTGTCTGTCCTGAATTTTTTGTCAACCAGTTCTTTTGGGTGAGCTCCAAGCTCTTATATTATGGGAGGAGAATTAAAAATTATCTGAAGAAGAGATGGATTTGAAGCTGACATTGGAAGATAGGTGGCACCATGCAGATGTTCCAGAAATGAATCTTGACCATTAGGAGCTACAAGGAAGCATGTGACAAGTCATTTAAGGCAGTATTTGCTGTGATTATTTCCTTGACATATTTTTCTGGAAATTGCATTTATTTGTAGATGTCCAAGAATCTGAAATGGCAAAATATAAAGTATTTTACTATGTACATATGCTCATGTTTCTATTATAGGGGAGGAAATTGTTACAGTGAACACACCAGCTTTTGCAGAATCAGTCACAGAAGGAGATGTCAGGTGGGAGAAAGGTGAGAGACTGCTCTTCCCCTCAGTGACTGGGCCAGATTTCTTCTTCCTCTTTACTTTTTCCATATATCCTTATCTTGCTGTGCTGTGACAATGGACTGAAATTTTAATTGGGTAAAAAGTTCTCAGGGAGAAAGGTTGGCTAAACATTGTAGGTTAGAAGATTGATGATTTATGAAAGAAAATCTCCCATTAGAGAGAGATGTATGTCCTGCTATTATGATTTTACAGGTAATCTTATGAAAATAGATATAAACAGCGAAAGCATGCAATGAAACATTGCTATGACCTCAAAGAAAGTAGTGAACCATTGCCCCTTATTTCAGTGTTGTTCTTGTTGTTTAGCTGTGGGAGACACAGTAGCAGAAGATGAAGTGGTTTGTGAGATTGAAACAGACAAGGTAAATGCACTTTCTTTCTTTTTAATTTACCATTATCGCCACCGCCATTAAACACAATACAGAAGTCTACTTTTATTTGTATGTAGAGAGGGTTGGAAAAATTAAACAAATGTCACAAAACATAGACAAGAGATAGCTACTTGCAAATTGCAAGTCATTTCGTATTCTGGCTTCTGAGTATGAAAAAAACCTTTCAGTTATGTTTGGTGGGAGCTAATATCTCTTCTGTCATTCTCAGAT
Source organism: Cyclura pinguis (assembly GCA_030412105.1). NCBI lineage: Eukaryota > Metazoa > Chordata > Lepidosauria > Squamata > Iguanidae > Cyclura > Cyclura pinguis. The sequence goes on from CM059599.1 coordinate 347,632,033, forward strand.
TGAGAGTGAAACAGTCTTATGTATGGAGCAGAAAACAAGGTTGATTGTTAAATATGTATACCACTGGCTTTTTCAGAGACTATAAAGCAATTTTCTTTTAAGCAATCAGTCTCCATTTTCTTCATGTAGTGAAGTGCAGTAACTTGGTTTCTGACATACATTTTTCAGGATATATGTAGAATGCTGTGCTTCTTTACATAATTTCTGCTAGAGGGGCAGTGTTAGTGATGTGTCATTAATTCCTCTCCAAGTAGTCCCACTGTTTTCTCTCCACTGCTAGTAGGCAACTCATTCTTTTTTTATCTGCAGACATCTGTGCAGGTTCCAGCTCCGGTAGCTGGTGTAATTGAAGCACTTCTGGTCCCTGATGGAGGGAAGGTAGAAGGAGGTACACCTTTGTTTAAACTCAGGAAAACTGGAGGTAAGTCAGTAACGGATTTCTTTTCCAGGTTATCTGTTGAAGCTACCAGGAATTACGAATCAGGAAACTGGGGGTTTTGCAGCTTAAAAAAATCTGCATTGGTGCCAAGATTCAGTAATTCAGTACACATCTGATTGACCTGCCTAATTCCAAAACAGACTGTCACATTAACTTTTTACAGTACTTATGGGCAGTATAGAAAAGCATTATGGTTTGTTGAAAGGCAGAAAAAAAAGCAGATTCTTTGCGGGAGGATGGAATGTGGGAGCATGCAACTCAGAAGCAGTTGCTGCTTTTGTGACTGTATAAGCTACAGCAGACTGCCAGGCTGTTGGATTTTAAGGGAGGCAGATGGATCTTAATGCTGTTATCTTGGTTGATAATGACTGCTTCATGAGCAGAAGTACTTCCAGAAATGAAGTCAGTAAAAACTGAGGCTTTCCCTGCAGTTTCTCTAAGGCTGAAGGCTAGGTTGCTCCAGGATGAGGAGGGAGGCAAGGAAAAATGAAATAGGTACAAAATACATGCAACTGTAGTAATTCTATTTATTTGTGTTAATGAAAGAGCATAGTCTCAAAGCTTATTATCTAATTAGGAGTTTGAAAAAGCTACTTATGCTTTTCAAAAGAGAAGGCATTCAAAAAGTAGCTTACAGTAGATATAAAACTTTAAAACAATGCAACCAATATAAAAAAGATAACTGCTTAAAATAGGAATCTAAGAAAGCAAGACACCAGAAAGGCCTTCCAAAACAGAAGGATCTTTGAAAAAAGGAAGGGAAGAAGCTTGGCTAATACCAATGGGGAATGAGTTCTGCAGTTGTGGAGCCAACCACTGAAAAGACCAGTTGGTTAATGGCAGGCCTGATTGTACAGTCTCAGGGGCCAGTCTCAAGGCTTGGGTAGCGTCACATGGACTTAATTGATTCTGAAGACAACCTGGTCCCAAACTGTTAAAGCTTTCAAAGTCATTATTGGCATTTCAGATTGACCCCAAAAAACAATTGATAAACAAACTTCACCTATGGAGTAGTCGGCTTGTAAACTTGGAGCATTTGGACAGCTAAACCATTTAAGCATTTATTTTATGGATGGGACTCACTAATGAGACCAGTCATTCATGAGACTAGCACAGAGCACTTTTGAATCATCTAGGGCCCGAGGAATACTTCTCTGCAAAAACATATCTGGTTTCTACCTGCATTTATAACTGTCTTTCACCTTTCTCTTGTTTAGTTGCACCTGCCAAGCCCAAACCAGCAGCAGCCCCTGCACCAGAGCCTGCAGCACCGGTAGCACCTGCAGCGCCCGCAGCACCAGTGGCACCTGCCCCAGCTGCACCAATTCCCACTACAATGCCTCCAGTGCCCCCTGTATCAGCACTCCCTGTGGATGCTAAACCAGGTGAGACCAAAACAATTCTTCTTAACATCTCCTCCCACCCTGGGATCGGTCACAACTGAAGATTGCATAATTCCTCATAGATACTAATTAAGTCACTCCTATCTTGTGCTTCAGGCATCATCTCCCAAATGAGTGTTCCCTCTCTCTCCTGGCTGTCCTTGATGTTAAGCCACTGTTAGCCAGTAACCTTGTCCTCTCAGTTCCTTGACACATTTTTTCACTTCCTTTCAGTGTCTGCAGTAAAGCCAACTGCCGCTCCAGCAGCTGCTCCTGCTGTGGAACCTGGATTCAGCAAAGGTGCCAGATTGGAACAAAGGGTAACTTTCTCAGGTTTCTCAGTCTGGTGGGGAATGGAATAGATCATTACCTCTTGAATGAGGTGCTGTGTTGGTGAGGTTAGGTGAGTTTGAGCAGAGAAGTAGTTTACTTACGTGAAAGAGCTAACAAAACTCCATTCAGAGCTTCATGAAATATGTTGATCAGGTTGTGTTCAGTGGCACAGTAGGCAGTAGCTGAATTCAGGAGAGTTCTTGGTTCATGAACTCTGTCTTTTCTACTTACTGTTCTGTGTGATGATCAGTAGTATAAATCTTGGGGTTAACAGGCTAGTTGTACTCCTGCTAGCTTTCTCATTGGAACCCTCTCTTTAAACACAACTTCTGACTTGTCAGTTGTGGTTGAAATGCCTGTGGCTTCACTTGGTGTTAATATTTCTTTAACGGTAACTCTAGCTGATTTCTGGGTTCATAGCTCAAAAAAAGTGTCAATCTCATTATATTACTTGGTGTAGCAGTCTGCTGCAGTGTATTAATCAGGAAGAAAAAAAAAAAGAAGGAAAACTGTGATTTACATTATTCCGAATGAGAGATAATGAAAATTTTATTGCTTTCATTTCCCCTTTAGGTGAAGATGAATCGGATGCGTCAGCGCATTGCTCAGCGCCTGAAAGAGGCTCAAAATACATGTGCCATGCTGACCACATTCAATGAAGTTGATATGAGGTAAGAAGAAAGCCTTCAGTAAGGCCACATCATTCCCTGTTGCATTCCATGGGAATTTTGGCTCTTTGATGTTCTCGTTGAGCTTATTTGCTCAACTCTTCAGAGCTTGAGTAGCGATGTCCAGTGCTGATGGTTTTGGCCAGCTTATTTGGAATGTATTTTCACCAGTGCTGGGAGAAGCTGGTTGGAGTTTGGGAAGTAAGAATCTCCAACTTGCAGAGGTTATAAAATTTGGCTTCCGCCACCATTTCATTCACAGTGTTCCTATGTCCCTACCTCTATTTAGCTGGTTCATGTCTAGGGCTGAAACTCCTTTCAAACAAAGGCTCAGTAGTGCAGCTTACCGCAAAGGGTTTCTGGGGCCCCCATTCACCTCTAGCATATTACTTGGGAGTGGGGGATCAAAAGTGTTCAAACCAAGTGCTTGTGTGGCCCAAGCACTAATGGATTTGTGGAGGAGGAAGCTTATATTTCAGTGCATTAAGAGTAATGATGCCCAAATCAAATTGCCCCATGAAATCCTATCCTGCTTCTTAAGACAAAACATGTAAATATTTTGTGCTTGAAATAATAAGGTTGACAAAACAGTCATGACTAGAGAGGAAGTGCTGCAACTTATCTCTGTTTAGAGGCTAATGGAGGTGTCGCTTTACTCTGGCTGTGGGCTCTTGTTGCAGCCAGTAATCTGTTTTGAATTGATTGTCCCCAGCCTGAATGCCATGTAGTCAACTTGCAAGGACCTAAGCAGGGCCTTTTGCCTTCCCACTGGGGGTCAGTGTCTGTTGGGAAGCCTGCTCATGATGGCTTCCTCCTCTCAAACTACTACTTCATTCTAGCAGAGTGTTTATCTTGGGAGGCAGTAATGTCTTTGGACGGTAATCCTAGCTCTAAACAAGATTAGGAAAACAAACAGTCTAAAATGTAAGGGACACTTTTACTTTCTAAAAACTGCCGTTGTAAAGCCATATTGTCTGAGAGGTAGAGGGATGAATGTTACAACTTCATTGTTTCCTTAAAACAGTCGAGACAAAATTGTTCTATTTATGCAGCAGGTTTTGGTTTCATGAAGGATGGGAATTGCTATTTCCTGTCCTCTTTTTAAAGATGTTTTCAAAGAGTCATTGTGTTGGGGATTCTCCAAAGAAATATAGCCCCAAATTCATATTCTCTGTTTGTTTTTTGTAATGTAGCCAAAGAGATTAGACAGTTTCCTTTTTAGATTTCATTAAATAACAGCATAGGAGAACTCCTCCAGGATGAAATAAGCAGAGGAAGCACAAAGTGCCTTCTTATTCCTTAGTACAAATTATCGTAAAACTTCCTCCTTCTGCTTCATGCCACTGTTTTTTCTTCCCAGACTAATATACCGTGCGTTGGTGACAACTATCGGGAGCAGAGCTTTTCTGTCAGAGAATTTTTTTCTGGGTATTCCAGTGATTCAGTCTGGGACCACCTTCAGCAAAAACCTGTAACCTCTTCCTGAGATAACCTGTAGGAATTTGGACTGTGCCTCATGCCTGGTGGACACTGTGTAATCCTGGGCACTTTAGATTAACATACAGAAATCTGTTTTGATGGAAGTTTTATGGCTGCAGCCAGATTGGCTGATGACAAGTTATATTCAAACATATCCGTAGGTGCCAAGTTGGGATATGCTGTCGTAAGAAAAAATCCTACTGCCTTATCTCTCTATTGTTGTTTTAGTCTGAAAACAGTATAAAAGATAGAAAAAATGCCTTGTGGCTTTTTTGGCTGTTAATTTCAGTCTTTGCCTAGTGGTAGTAGGGTTTTAAGAATTTTGGAAGGAATACTGGCATTTTTAACATCTCCCAGTGCCTGTATTTTAAATTTGGAGTGTTGCTGAATGGTTTTGTCTTGTTTCATAGTGTGAATACCTGATATAGCATTAAAAATTTGCAAGCCATATTTGAGATATAAGTTAATCTGCAATGCAAATATAAGTCAAGCGGAATGTATTACAGAGGTGTCTATATAGACAGGGAAAACGAGAACTTTTCTGACCTTGCTAACATTCGCAATAAGTGTTCTTCTGCTGGCATTTTCAGTAACATCCAGGGAATGAGAGCCCGACACAGGGACACTTTCCTGAAGAAGCACAATATAAAACTTGGGTTCATGTCTGCCTTTGTGAAAGCTTCAGCCTATGCCTTGCAAGAACAACCCGTTGTGAATGCAGGTAAGAACAGCAGACCTGTATTTATGAGATAAAGATGGCCCAGGAGTTTGTAGGAGCAAGCCTGTATAGGAGCTGGGATTTTTCAGGCCTTTGTCCAGTTGTGTCATCACACTAGCAGTTAAGATTTTCAGAACAATTGAACTATCTTTTTATTACTATTTTATTACTATTTTATTGCACAAAGTGAATACGCAACCACTTGCGCAGCAGTTTTGTACAATTGCTTGAGCAAAGGTATAATAATCAGAGCTGTACTAATGGGAATTGTCACACTGTTAAACTGCAGTTAGGCTTTGGACTTTCTGGTGAAGTCATGTGCTGCAGAGAATTTCTGCAGTGTCACTGGTTGTGTTAAATCAACTTGTGCAAATAAAAGTTGCTGCATTCTAACAAGCCCTTTCTTGGCAAAAACCAAGTGAACAATTATTTAATTTATATAATTAGGGTACATTTTATCATATTCCTGATAGGCAGTTATCCCAAAAGTCCAGATGTATGCTTTTTTTTTTCCAGATGCTGCATTTATTTAGAAAAAAAAGGGAAAATTACACTTCAGGATGCATAATCTAACTTCAAAACAGTTGTTTGGCTCTTGCATGGCTGGTTTTAGTTTTTGTTTGTTTGTTTGTTTGCTCTTTGTTTTTCCCTAAAAAAGGAGGGGGGGTAGAACCAGAAGTAGACTTCTGGTCAGTTCTGATTTCATTAGTAAGGTGGTATGACCTATGGCAGATGCTGGGGGAGGGGAGACAAAACTGGACTTGTTGAAGTTTCCCACCCCTGACATGAAAGCTTAATTGTAGGCTAGTAACATCTTAACCCCTCTGTCACCATCATGTTTCCTTAGGGGTCCAAAAGTACCCACCTGGTTTTCCAACCCTCCTCTTTTTGTCTGTGCTGCCAGCTTCCTTGGTTTTCTAGGATAAGCATGGGAATTTAAGGAGAGAAATTTTTCCCCCTTACACTGTGTTTTGGAGAAGCTGGAAAAACACCAAGGATTTCTCCTTCAAGGGCACTGTGAATATGTCTTGTGAATGGTTTTAGCATTGTGAAGCAAACTTGTGTTGCTGTTCAATGGGGATGGATAGACTCACAGAAGTACAGAATAAATTTTATATTTAATACAAATTTCATATTTATTTATATTTAAGGCAGTATATGCGTAACTTAACAAAATATTATCATGGTATTTCTCCCCTTAATACTGTTGCATAACTGAGTAGAAACTCCATTCAATCTCCCAAACCCTCTAAGGGAGGCATAGAAGGCTTGGAAGAAGGACAGAATTTTTTACTTGGACATAGATCTGGCTAAACTAGAAGGAAGTCAGCAGATTCTTATTTTATTTTCTTACCCGGTCTAAACTCTGTAAATGTGACAAGATGCTGCCTGACCCTCCAAACCATCTGACAAAGATCTAAAATAAAAATGGAATCTTCTGTCACTTTTGTGATTGGAAGCAGGAGTCTCCCCCAGTCGCAAAGGCAGTGCTTATTTGTCTGAGGGTGAGGCACACTAGCCCGTATCACAGCCTGGTGGGTGATAGAAATGTTTGGCAGGTCAGGCCTCCAGTATTATCCGTCACTTGAAGGAATATGGATAGGGCTCGGTTCTTACTTCCTTTGGGCCATAATAAGTAGAGCCTTACCTCCTCATGTTGTATTATGTAACAGCCTGCTTTTCTTTTTCAATCTAGTGATTGATGATACAACCAAAGAGATTGTGTACAGGGAATATGTGGATATCAGTGTCGCAGTGGCAACTCCTAAGGTAAGTACCTTGCCTTGATCTACCTTCACTTCAAGGGACATGATATACCTGGAAGCCCTATTGACTCCTCTTTCTGAAATCATACAGTCCTTTTACATTTAGGTTATTGACGGTCATAATTACATGTTGCAGATACTGTAGGAATGTATTACTAGCAAAGTGAAACTTTTAGTTCTCCCTGTATGTGATTATTTTGGAGACACATTCTGTCAAAAAATGGCTTGTTTCCTCTACCCCACCCCCAAGTTGCTGTTGTAGTGTTAAATTATATTATGGATGTTCTGTCTGATTCAAGGATCTTTGTTCCCTTTAGGGTCTTGTGGTCCCTGTCATCAGAAATGTAGACACAATGAATTTTGCTGATATTGAGAAAGCAATCAATGAACTGGGAGAAAAGGTAATGGATGATGAGTATAAAACCATTCCAAAGGGGTGAAAATGAGGGAGATAGGGAGAAGGATTTCTTATGGCAGGCAAAAAGCATAAACAGGCAGGGTTTGTACTTAATAAGAGGGTGGCACTATGAAGATTCTGGTTCAGGAAATTGACCCCCCCCTCCAAAAAATCTTAAACAGTCTGTGCAGTCTCTAATTTCATAATCCTCGAAACTTGGAAAAATAACTTTTGGGTATTACAGTTCCCCAGTTCTTCTAGTGAGCAAGACAGTCATGCTGGCTTGGAGATTTGGGAAGCTGTAATCCAAAAATGTAAATTCTCCAAGGTCTAGGTTGAACATAAAACTCCTACTAGGTCAGAACAAGGATCCATTTAGCCCAGTATTTTGATTTGAATATTTGTCAGTAGGGTGCCTCCAGGAAACCTATGAACAAGATACTGAAGCAACAGACTTGACCTGTCATGTTCCCATTGTTAATCTAGTTCTGTCAAACCCGAGTCTGAATCCTACCCTCTGGACATCTGAGGCACACTGCCTTCAAACTTGGAACTTTCATTGGCTGTCATGGTTAATAGCTGTTGATAGAAAGTTTGTAGAGACTGAGGATTACCTTTTAAAAGGTAATCTGAATTAGTGGTCATCACTATGTCTGATTGCACTACAATCAGAGGTGTGGTTGATAATAATGTTAATGATTTATGTATAAAAATAGAGTAGAGTTCACATTTCTTAGCATTAAGAGGCCAGTCTTCTCAAGGAGTGATCAGTAGATACAGCAAAGAAACATATCTTCTTCCTTTGTTTTCTTGGACATATGCATTTTTTTGGTGGTCAGGTTATGAGTGAGAATAATAGTTTATTCTAAGTGTACCTGTGATCTTTTTTTGCATGCACATAAACTGTTTGTTGGACGTAGCTGTGGGAAATTAAGATAATGTTTATCTTGCTTGGAATTGCTGGTCTGTTCTGGAAAATGTTGGATAATGCAGATTCTGTTATATAGACGTAAGCTGACTGAACAGTTTACGTCTATCTTGTCATGTTGTAATTTTCTGAATTTAACTACTTCAACCTAGGAGATGATATTTATATGTGCTGAAATTTTGAACTTTTGAGAGTTCTAGTTAATGGCCTATATCCCGTGTGGCACTGGAACTACAGAGTGTATTTCCCTTCAGGAACCTGGAGTGTGAAGGGAAGATCACCTCATTCCTGCTGGATTCCACTGTTTCTTTACCAGAAATGCTCACTGGATCCTGCCAAATATTTTTACCAGTCATTGTTAATCAGCAGATAGCAGTGCTCTAGTGGGGAGAAGTATCTGAACTGTTCACATGCTAGTAATATTGAGAGTTTAAAAGAGGGAGAGAGTTTCTGTTACTTGGAAAAGATACAAAGCAGCTGGACGAACTCCTATCTTATCTTGTTTTCTCTTTTTGTATCCCTTTGCATTTTGCAACTTTAGCAAATTTCCTGGCTTTTTTCTCATTTTAGGCCCGCAAGAATGAGCTTGCTATTGAAGATATGGATGGTGGTACATTCACTATCAGTAACGGAGGTGTATTTGGGTCCCTTTTTGGAACGCCCATCATCAATCCCCCTCAGTCTGCTATCCTGGGCATGCATGGCATCTTTGACAGGCCTGTTGCTGTTGGAGGAAAAGTATGTACTGTGTGGAAACTTCCAATGTACTTGGCTTAAGCAGCCTTTAAAATATTACTCAAGACATGGTTCACCATCTTGCCATGGCTTGCATGATTGCTCACCTGGGATGATTTTTAAAGCGGGCAAATTCCTATCCATACTGGAACTGCTTATGGCAAAATATTTCCCCTATGATCATAGTAACATTTCAAGGGCCTTTTAGTCTAGTGAAGTGAAAGAAATAATTAGGATATTAGGATATCTTAATATATTAGGATAGCTTTAATGCCTTGTAAATAAAGTAGAAAGGGTTCACTAATTGGGAATTCTGGTGTACTGAAATTTAACGGAAGCAATTCTGAGTGCTATTCATAGTACGTATGCAGGAAATGAGGGGGTTCTGGCCAAATTGTTCAGAAGAAATAGTCTTTAATTCAGGGATATCTACATCTAGTTTTAGTGGAAAGAAGGGTCCTTTCTTGATTGTTCTAGGACTCTTGGAATGTATAGGATTTGTTTAAAAGTTAACTTGCCTGGGCCTTGAAGAGAGGAATTACTGCCAAAGAAAATCATCAGGTTAACTGTGACATTCTTTCTCTTTAGGTTGAGGTGCGACCAATGATGTATGTGGCCCTGACATATGATCACCGTTTGATTGATGGTAGAGAGGCAGTGACTTTCCTGCGTAAGATCAAGGCTGTGGTGGAAGATCCTCGTGTACTATTGCTTGACCTGTAAATGGGCAGCAGCATATCTCCCTCACCCTCCCCAGCCAGTAGAGGAAGGATACAGCACCAGCAGACAGAATAGAGGACTGTCAGGAATCAGCAGGGCTTCATTCCAATCTCCTCCTCCTCCTCCTCCTCGTAGTGGCAGGAGGTGCTTTGAACGGAACCCTAAGAGTAGTGTGCCACCCAGTTTTTCCTGCCTTTTCCAAAGATAGTTCATTTTCTTCCCGAAGGCAGACAAGCAGTTTTCATGACTAGTTAAGATGCAACCTACCATTCCTTCCCTTGACTTCTCACTCCAGGTAGATCTAACCTCACCTCTCTCCTAAGATCTCATGGAAATAGAAGCTGTCTGCCATTTAGCTATATCTTCTCTCCCAAGCTGGTCTTGCACAGAATTTCAGCTTTAATTCACTATCAGCCATGCAGCCTACTAGAGAGAGGAAGGCTTGCTGCTGGGTCTCTGCTCAATTTGAAGGTTTTAGCTCTCACAAGTGAAGCTGGCCTGGGAACCTGTAAAGTGACTCTGTTGCAGTGCCTGGTCTTCTACACCTCTTGTAATGGAGAGGAGATCTTTATTCTAGCCACCTTGTGGTTTCTTGACCTTAGCAAGAGTGAGGCACTTCTAAGGGTTCCTGCCTCCCTTGTCATTTTCTACACCTTGTGCTTGCCAAGAGGCGGTTTTAAGGACTGTTTTCACAGATTTTCCTCCAACCTATTCCCTTCAAGAACAAGAAAACGGCAGTGACAAATCCAGACGTTCTTCCTTTTTGTTCTAACCTAACAGGGCAGAGTTGGTGTGCCTGTTAGGGCCAGTTCAAATTAACGAGTTGCCAGTTATTAGTGGGAGGCCACAACCCTCTACAGCTGTCCTGCGTTCCATCTAATCCTCAGATGACAACTTCATCAACTTCTTGTCTGCAGTGGTTTGATCTGATTATGTGGTAATACACGTTGGGACTGGACTGGTCACATGTGGCACGTATCCCAACCCAAGACTGCTGGTTCATGGGGACATATCCTTAGTACAATAGGCACACATGTATTGTTGAGTGAGAGGGTTGCTAGTGCCTGCAGGGTTTATTACTCTTGTCGCCGCACAGACTTGTAATTAAAGTATTTAACAAACAGATTTTAAACAAAATAAAATAAGGAAATTACATGTGTGCATGTGAATGAGGCAGATGTGTGTATGTGTTGTGGGAGTAGGATTTAAAGGAGGACAGCAATAGAGTTAAACTCCAAAATGTGTCTCAACTGATAATAAGCATAAAGGAAAGAATATGAGCTGATTATACCTTGGCCATTCCTATTCTTAGTAGAGGAAATAAACTCTTGATATCTCAGTTCTATATATTTGAATTTCCAGTGTGTCATGTGAGCTACCTCATTCTAGTTCAAGTATAAAGTAAAATCATTGGTGCTTTGTCAACAATCCCTGTCCTGTTCCCTCCTATCCCCATCCCCAGTTCTTACCTTGCAGCAAAACGTGGTTTGCTATACATTCAAACCAGAAAAACTGGTTTGTCTTCAAACTCAGTTTTGATTAATTTGCAATCCTGGTTTGCATAGAACCTGTAATTTGTCTTGTTCAAATGTGATAGCAAACCATGACTTCAGTCTTTGAATGAGAACTTCTGTGGAAAGGTTTAGATAGATAGAGTGCAGCAGTATATGTGGAGGGAACACTTCTAGTTGCTTAAGTGTTTGAGGACCATACTTCTTTGTTTTTAGGTGTGTGATTCTTTTTAATTCTAAATATTACAGTAATAACTTCAGTCACATACGAGGTGGAAAAAGCGGGGTTTGACTTCACAGCTGTGGTAGAACCTTTGAAAGGAAGGAGGAACAGCAGTAGCCACCCAACTCGGGAAATATTCTGGGTTTTTATCTTTTATCTTAGGAGTAAAAATAAGTAAAGAGCTTCTGATTGCAAAAGAGAAAGTTACTGAGCCCTTGAGACTTTCTTTAGCAGTTGCTGCTGGCACATATCCCTTGCAGAAGTAGCCCTTGCTTGCCCAGGAGAGAACAGCCATTCACTGATACAGAGACCCCAGTACTCACGACCAGTCTCCTGCCTCTTCTGTGGTAGCTGCAGAGCTGATGGTGATGTGATGAGATTTGCAGTGTGCACAAGCTAGCCACGTCACCTCCAGAGTTACTGCACTTAACTGCTACTGGATGAGGAGAGTGCCTTATACCCCAATTCCCTCCCCTTTCCTCATGCCCACCCTGATTCTAATCTTTCAGAAAGGACTTTGTTTTGATAATTTTGATGGCCATTTTTTTAAAATTCCCTTTTTCTTTTGTGGGGATGCAGGTAATTGTGGGCTGAACTTTGCTCACTCTCCAACTTAAAATCTGTCTACAGTTGGTTAAAGCTTTTAAGTTTTCTTTTCAAGGATCATACTAAGGTGGTTGACCACATACCAGTCCTTGGGATCTCTGTAAGGACAGCCAAAGCAAAGGTGGCTGTAACAAACTTGTTTTTGAGGCACTATGCAAAATCTGTCCTGGTCCATTGAATTTTTCATAGAATCATAAAGTTGGAAGAGACCACAAGAGCCATCCAGTCCAACCCCCCTGTCGTGCAGGAAGAGACACTAAAAGCAGTCCTGACAGATGGCCATCCAGCCTCTCTTTAAAAACCTCCAATGGAGACTCCACCACACTTTGAGGCAGCAGATTCCAGTGTTGAACTACTCTTACCGTCAGGAAGTTCTTCCTAATGTTTAGGTGGACTCTTTTCCTATAATTTGAATCCATTGCTCCATGTGCTAATCTCTGGAGCGGTGGAAAACGAATTTGCTCCATCATCCAAATGACATGCTTTCAAATATTTAAATGATGGTTATCATGTCACCTTTAACCTTCTCTTCTCTAGGCTAAACATAACCAGTTCTTTAAGTTGGTCCTCATAGGACGTAATTTCCAGTCCTTTTACCATTTTGGTCACCCTTCTCTGGACATGTTCCAGCTTGTTAATATCCTCGTTGAATTGTGGTACCCAGAATGGGACACAGTACTCCAAGTGAGATCTGACCAAAGCAGAATAGAGTGGTACTGGTACTTCCCTAGACACTATACTTCTATTGATACAGCTTAGAATCACACAGGATTTTTAGCTGCTGCATCACACAGATGCAGATTGAAGTCTATTGAGACTCCTAGATCCCTTTTACATGTGTTGTGTTCACACCAGGTGTCATCCATCCTATGTCTGAACATTTCATTTTTTTCTGCCTAAGTGTAGTACCTTACAATGTCTCCCTGCTGAAGTTCATTTTGTTAGTTTTGGTCCAGCTTTCCAATCTGTCAAGGTCATTTTAAATTCTGATCCTGTCCTGTTAGCTGCTCCTCCTAATTTGATCTCCTCTGCAAATTTGAAAAGCGTGTCCTTTATTTCATCATCCAAGTTACTGATAAGGATGTTGAATAGCATTGGGTCCAGTACAGAACCCTGTGGCACCCCACTAGTCACTTCTCTCCAAGATGAAGAGGAGCCATTGGTGAGCACCCTTTGGGTTCAGTTGGTCACTCAATCACAAATCCACCTAACAGTAGCATTGTCTAGCTCAAATGTTACTAACTTGTTTGCAAGAATATCACAGGGGACCTTGTAAAAGGCCTTACAGAAATCAAGATACACTACACCCACAGCATTCCTTTCATCTACCAAGCTTGTAATGCTGTCAGAAAACAAGATAAGATTAGTCTGGCATGACTTATTTTTGGGAAACTCATGTTGCCTCTTGGTGATCACAGCATTTCCTTAAAATGTATGTTTAATGGACTGCTCTAGAATCTTTCCTGGAATTGATATCAAGCTGACTGGGTGGTAATTTTGGGGGTCTTCTTTTTTCTCTCTTTTCAAAGATAGGGTCTTCGTTTTCTGTCTGTCAGGACTTCTCATGCTCTTCAGAAAGTCTCAAACGTTATTGCTGTTGGTGCTGAGACTGTTTCCTCCAGTTCTTTTTATACCCTTGGATGTAGTTCATCTGACTGTGGAGACATGGATTCATTTGGAGTAGCCACATGAAATGCGTGGTGGCCTTGCCCGTTTGCCGAGTTCTAGACGGGCTGCAGTAGGCTGCTGGAAGCAGCTGTATCAGCAAGTTACTGAGGTTTTTTGGCGAATAGTTTATTTGCTTCCCCCTGCCTTTGTTCATTACAAGGATATTGCCTGGCATCCTGTTCTGATTGTAAACCAGATGTATGATCTCATGACTCTTGGGATTTATGTTTGTTAATGAATAAATGTGATCCCACAATCCTAGCTTTTAGGCCAGTCCCCCAACTAAGGGGCTTCCAAGGCTCTGCAAATCAGGGCATTGGGCAGTAGCATCTGCAGTGCTCTCCTGGTTACAGGGTGGGTTGAGAGTAGCAGTTATGGCAGGACTCTGAGGAGTCTTTCCAGCTACCTGTCTCAGCCTGCCCTGGGACCGGGTGAGTGCTGCAAGTTATTTCCTCAATCAGCAGAACCTCCAAAATCCTTTGAGGTGCAGGCTGGTAGGCTTTTGGTGGATGCCATCAGCAGATGCAGCTGCAATAACAGTGCTCAATTGTTATAGCTGTGTCTGACGATGCAGGATCTTGACCATTTTGTTTTTGTGGAGCTGTTTTGTTTTGGACCCTGTGTTTTTACTGTTACCTAACAAAATCAGCTATAAAGGTGGATGGCACAATTCAGAAAATGGTTTGCTTGAAAGATGAGCTTCTCTAAATTTCTCCCTTGTAAAACTGAAAATGCTGTGATGCAGAGATCACAGTGCTTACTGAGGTAAAGCTTATGGACTCCTCAGTAGCAGAACAATTTAAAATTGTGTTTGGAGGAAGATGGCAGCACATGAAATACAGTACATATTTCTGTGTTCTCTTAATATGGGCTAAATAGTAAAACATTTGTCTGTTGCGCTCTGTGCATATATAGGCCCTTCTGAGTACCTTATTTGCTGGCGCATAAGACTCACCTTTTTTTCTGAAAAATACTGTTTGAAAACGGGGTGCATCTTATACGCCAGTGTGTCTTACACACTGGCAAGTAGTATTTGCTGATGTATAAAAGAGGTGCATCTTATATGCTAGTGCATCTTATGCACTGGCAAATATGGGTATCTTTGCCCAAATTTGGAAGCTTTCCCCATTAACCTAAGGGGTTGCTCTTAGAAGGAAGGAGCTATGTTTATGGAGGTGGGAAGTGTTAGTGTGGTAGTGCTTTTTGCCCCCCTATTCTTTTTTGCTGCTGTCCAGGGCATTATAGAATCATAGAGTTGGAAGGGGCCCTATGGGCCAATCAAGTCCAATCCCCTGCTCAGGGCAGGATCTCCAGCTACAGCATCCTCAGCTGGTAGCTGTCCAGCCTCTTTTTCAAGATGTCCAGGGAAGGAGACCCCACCATCCCTAGGCAGTTGGTTCCATTGCCGAACTGCTCTCACTGTCAAGAAGTTCCTTCTATTGTTCATTCAAAATCTACCTTCCTGTAATTTAAAACCATTAGACCTAGTTCTACCATCTAAGGCAACAGAGAACAAGCCTGCATGCTCCTCTTTGTGGCAACCCTTGAGATACTTAAAGAGTGTAGTCGTCAGCCTCAATCTCTTCACCAAGCTAAACATGCCCAGCCTCTTCAATCTCTCCTTGTGTGTTTGTTCTCCATCCCTCTTGTTGCCCTTCTCTGAACTCACTCCAACTTGTCTATATCCTCCTTAAAATAAGCACCCAGGACTGAATGTAGAACTGCAGGTGAGGCCTGACTAGCACAGAACATAGGGGGACTATTACTTCCCTCAACTTGGAAATTATGTTTCTATTCATGTAGATGTTAAGATAGCATTTGCCTTCTTTGCTGCAACATTGCATTGCTGGCTCACGTTTAATTGTTTTATATAACTGTTAAATCTTATCTTGGAGCCAGAGAATTTTTCAGATGCATATGCAACATAGCAGTTGCGCTTTTAAGGCGCAGTAAAAGTCATAAGGGTAATATGTAATACAGAATAAGGCATCTGCTACTTGATGTGTGTGCTGTCCTGTCGTCTAGTCATTTGCAAGAGCACCAGGAGGCAATTATAAAAGGCATCCTCAAAAAAGCATCATGTCGCAAGGACAGACTGGGAAGCCTTGGTCCTGCTTGTACACTCTACAGCCTCTGCATGGGGAAAGTATCTTGAATAATACACTGAAATGATAAAATGGAGTTTGGACCCTGTGAATGATCTTTTAGAAGATGAGGAATATGTGGCCCTCTAGGTGGTGATAAACACCTATTCCCATCTTTTGTTGTCATTGGCAGAGGCTAATGGTAATTGCATGATGATTTCTTAGTCTACCATTTCTGATTATTAATTTAGGCACTCTTATTCCTTGCGAAAGTGATGGTTTCCTCGTCTGCTAGTCCTGTTCTTATAGCCATTGCCTCTGTGCATGAAACTTGGAATTGGCCAGTGGCTTCACCAAAATTGTCCTTATTTACAGTCTGTATCAGATATTACTCTCAAGTTTCTGCATTGGTAGAAAAGCATACAACATCGCACGGTGCTATACAGTGTTGAATATTCATAGAATAATAGGGCTGGTAGAGACCACAGTGGGCATCCAGTCCAACCCCCTGCTATGCAGGAACACACAGCAAAGCACTTTTGACAGATGGCCATCCGGCCTCTGCTTAAAGACCTCCAAAGAAGGAGACCACCACACTCCAAGGCAGCATATTCCACTGCCGAACAGCTCTGACCATCAGGAAGTTCTTCCTGAGGTTTAAATGAAATCTCTTTTCCTGCAGTTTTTAATCCATTGCTCCTTGTCCTAGTCTCTGGAGCAGCAGAAAACAAGCCCGCTCCCTCTTCAACATGACATCCCTTCAAATATTTAAACATGGCTATCATGTCCCCTCTTAACCTTCTCTTCTGCAGACTAAACATCCCCAGCTCCCTAAGCCACTCTTCATAGGGCATGGCTTCCAGACCCGTCACCCTTCTGACCATCCAGGTGTTGTTGGACTGCAACTCCAGTAGCCTTAGGCAGCACTGCTGGCACTGGGGGATCATGGGAGTTACAGTCTAGCAAATCTGGGGCCATATATTTCCCATTCCAGCTCAAGAGCCGTAGTTCTTAACTAGTCTATATGTTTGAGATGTTACTTTCTCTGGAGCTTGCAGAGGAGTAATCAATCTATTGGGTTATGTCTCCACACACCAGCTTCCTAGGCGGAAGTCGCATGTTTTTTAGTTACAGTCAACCCTCCACCTTCACTCGGGTTGGGGGCACATGACCCTCCACTAAAGTGGGGGGAAAAATCACAGGTATCAAAATGTTTGTCTGTGGGAAGGAGGCCAAGGCACGGTGGGGAGAAGAGGCGCCCAAGGTCCAAATCCGGCCAGGTAAAGGGGGGGGGCAGCATGGTGGCCGTATACTCCCTCTCTCTCTCACCTCTGCCCTTCCTTGGGTGTGCGGGGGCACTGGAATAGGGGTTGTCATGTTGAGACAGCAAGCTATGAGCCATCCTTAGCTAACGAGGCAATGGCTGTGGAGGAGGATGAGAACCAGAGGCAGGTTTTAAAGGTTTGTGCTGCCTGATCAGAGCGGCCAAGAGGGATGGTTTCCCATGGAAAAAAAGCACCAGAGATGGAGAGGCAGAGGTTGAAGAAACAGATACTCAAATCTGGGAGGTCAAGCCCACAAATGTGGAGGGTCAACTGTACTTGTGTTGTCTCTGCCTCTCCCTTCTATAATTAAGTTGCACTCATTAGTCAAGAGAAGTATGTGTATTCATTCGCAGTTTCTTTGCAGTTCTGATTCTGCTAAAGGGGCAAACTGTATTCCTATCAAAAAATTTAAAACTGATTGCTTTTCCATGTATTGTTTAACAGCTGGGTTAAGCTGAAAATAGATCCTGTAACAGCATCAAAATTCAACCAGCGTTACAAAGAAAAAAACCTTGGCTCATTGAACAACATAGAACATTGAAGTATTATTTAGCTAGAACAGGCTCGGTTGTAATTCAATCTGTATTCAGTGTTTGTGAAAGATACCTAGTTGGGGAAAGGTAGGGTAGTAAAAGCTTGAAGCGAGGCTGTAGTTCCACTGCATCCTTACATGGGAGCCTTGGCTTTGGCAGTTAGTACAAGAGACACGCAAGTGTTTGGTTGTGCTGTGAGTCTTTTATGGATTTGAAAATGTTCATGGGCAAGAAAATGGAAGATCCACAGAAAGGGTCATAAGAAGTGCCTTTGGTTCACTTTCCCTCTAATAGTCAACTTTCTGCAGAAGAAGCCAGTTTCAGAAGGCCTGCATGCAAGCTATGAAATGTGTAGCTACCAAAGAATGGCACCTAGCAATAATTTAGCAGATATGCACCAATAAGCTGGGATGGGTCAAGCTAGAATAGCAGCAAGATGCTTTGAGGTGAAAAATAAGATGGAGATAGAGGTAAGATGTGGCAGGGCAGATATACCTACAGAGCAAAAAAAGACTAGATGAATCATTTGAAAAGGTGAGTTAAGGAATGAAGGGCAAGCAAACAGAACGTTGTAGGAAGGATGAGCTATTTCTTTGGGTCATATGTGTAAGGGGACAATGGCAGAATAAGGAAAGGCAACTGTCTTTCCTCAAGGAGCACCAAATGGGAGGTCTGATATTTGGTGTTGCACATACCATGCTTTACATAATCTCTACTAGGACTAAGATTTTTTTAAAGTATCTGCAGGGGCATAAACATTTTTACTACGTCTAACTTGATTCCCTGCAGCTGATAATGGCATACAGCTAGGAAGTAAAATAGAAGCAGCAGAAGACTGAAAACATACATTCTGACCCAGTTCTGGATTTCCCTCTCAGCAAGAGCACTGCAAGGATTACCCTGGTTCATAAAATCCAGGACACTTCTTACAAGGAGAGAGGTGCTTCTGGAAGGCTAAGGGGTCATCTCAGGGAAGGGACACGGCCCAACACATACCACTGCCAGGTATTGTATCCTGCAGCTTAACTTTTCACACCCACCCACTCACATTCCCCAAATGTCCTTTGTTCGTTTCTTAGTACACAACTAGCTTGTTCCACTGGATGGTGCTGAAGAATGGGTGTGATTTGATCCTGTTCACTCCATCTTCTCCAGAGCCCAAACGCTGTTTGGGATCATACATCAGCAGCTGGAAAGAAAAATCAGATGGAGAGTAGTTCAGGCTTCCAGTACACTGCTAGTAGACTATTTCCTGTAACCTCTTTGACACCCCTTGTACCAGCCTCACCTCTGAAAGCAAAGAGGAAGCAGCCTTGCTGAGTTTTTCTGGAAGATAGAGCTGTGTGTGAGGATGAATCCCTGAGGGGTGATTCTGGGATAAAGACTGCAAGAGAGAAAATGAGCTGTTTAGAAACAAGTTCATCCTGCAGCAAAAAGTGTTCATGCTGAGCATAGTAGCCTGTGAACACCTCAAGTCTGCAACGCTAGCCACAGCTCTACTAGTAGACAACATGGGCTTGGCCAATACTTATTTTATCAAATTTAATACTAAACAACAAATTAGTGCAGGGGGTTGTCAACTAGTTCCCAACACAGATGTAATGCTTCACACATCAATGAGTCTTTGTACCTGGCACCACTTTCTCTGGTTTTCTCACACTGGATTGTCCTTCAGGATGTAACCCAAGCTTCAAACTACTTACCATTCCGGTCAGTAACTCATAGAGAAGTGCCCCAAAGCTCCACCAGTCACAAGCTTCTGTTAGTTCGGATATTCCACCCACTTCTGGAGAGAGAAGGAACAGGTGTCACAAAGCAGTTGTTGAAAAACAAGTATATCAGGAGCCTAATCCACTTGTACTATGGTAAAAGCCTGTGGTGGTGGTGGTGGTGGTGGTGGTGGTGGTGTGCCTTCACTTATGGAAACTCTAAGATGAACCTATCACAGGGTTTTCTGGGGTTGATGTGCCCAAGGTCACCCCATGAGTTTCCATGGCCAAGTGGGGAATCAAACCCTAGTCTCTAGAGTTGTAGTCCTGTGTTCAAACCACTACACCACACTCGCAGCCTAGGGAAAGGCTATAAACAGAATGCATTCACAGCAAGGAAGAGGAGTCTCTCCTGTTCCTCTCAAGGTTAGGATGGGGGTTCATGGAGTGGGGCGGGGGAGATAAGTGCTTCCCCTGCTACTAAGTGTAGAACGTAAAGTAAGAACAGATTTTCTTACCTGGAGCACAGTATAAATCTTCCAGTGCCTGATTGCAACACTGTGGCTCTACCTCACTCCACTGGCCAAAGTACGTAAGTCGAATGTGACCTATAGACCCCCAGAACATCAACAGAGGTCATGCAAAGCTATATACAGCAATAATAGAGGCACTAGTCACATTTCAGCTGCTTTTAACCTCTCTAGGTAGAGGCTTTCAAGCTTTGCTCTAGAAATGGTACTGCTATCCCAACAGAAAGAAAACGGCATCAACCAGGATGACTCTGAAGACTATGAAAGTATCTCCCCAATTCCAGTACTTTAAAGAAATCTCCAAATTGCCCCAGTTTGTGTTTGGTGCCTGTTCTATTTAATGATAGAGGACATCCATTCAGGAACAGACCATAGGCCTTAAGGCCAGGGCCCTTGGATATTACACAGTTACAGTACTATGATGCCACTTTAACCAGTATGGCAACATTCTGCTGGGAGCAGTATTTAGATTTCTCAGCCAGAGAGCTCTGGTACCTGACAAAACTGCAAGTCCCAGGATTCCACAGACTATTGCCATAGCAGTTACAATGGAATCATAGTGCTATAATTATATACTGTGAAAGGGCCCCTGGCAAATGTGAGAGACATATTCCAAGTGACTTTAGCAATATTAAAATACTATTAACGTGACCAAACTACAGTTTGAGATTTTTTTAAAATCTCTTTTGTGCCATGAAGCTAAGAAAACAAGCCTAATTCTATAACTCTCCTAAATGGATGGAGGACAGCTTTGGTCAACCATTTATCAAGAGACTTACCAGCATCATCTAGCAGCAGGTTTCGTGGGTTGAGATCCTGGCAAAGTACCCCTTGTTGATGGAGACCCTCCAGAGCCAAAACCAATTCAGCTGCCCAAATTTGTACCTGAGTCTCATTAACATCCCAGGCCATGGGGCCATGCTTTTGGAAAGTCTGATGTTCTGTTGGTCTGTATTGCTCTCGTGGCATTTGGCTTTTGTGCAATTTGCTAACAAGAACAGTTTTTTCCTGCAGAGTGTGCTCTTCTCTCTTGTGTGATATCTCCCACTGACTCTCCTGACTGCAGCAGTTCTGTAGAGGAGTTCCAGGATGCCCCTGATTTTGCCGTGGGAGAGATGCTGGGTGATGTGCAAGCCTACAGAGTCTGTGACATCGAGTTTCTGTCTTTGGTGTATTGCATCCTCTTGCTGTTTTCAGTCTCTCACCTGACTGTGCTGTTGGCTGCTGATGAGGACTGGCTTTCTCAGTTATGCTGCTGATGCCATTGATTGCAGTAAGTGAGTTATATGACTGGAAAGTTAGGCCCTGGTTGGCTGAGTGGCTACGTCCCCAAGGTGGTGGTTTGAAATTAGATTCTTTAGCAGGAGGCAGAGTGTGTGCTGTGCTAAATTCCTTCCCCACATGAACTCCCCACGACCCAGCAGGAGGTCCAGTCCGTCCTCTGCATTCAGATGCTGCTCTGGCATGCATGCGGTTGGCTGACTGCCTCTGAGATGATGAATGGTCAGCACTTCTCAATGGACAGTGATTTGAACAGGTAGAGATCTGGCCAGCATTGTTCTTGGTGTGGAGACTGCAGCTCTGCTGGGGCCTAGAATCAGCTTCTTGAGAGTTTCCTGTGAGTTGTTCCTCTCTGGTGTGATCCTCAGCCAAGCTAAGTTTTGGACTCCTCAATGGATAGGAGCAACCAGAGGCATCATGGTGCTGGAAACAAGGCTGTGAACGAAGATGGGACCAGAGGGTTCCTCCTGAAGGAGATAAAGAAGGAAGAAAACAATGGCTATCTGAAACTCTTTGACAACTATGTCTCTTCCCCAGTCATCCTTGTCACTACAGATGTCACATAGGCCAATGACAGGCTATGGTAATAAAGTCAGGAAAGATGACAGAGAGAATGCAAATTGAGCATGTTTAGCTTGAAGAAGATTGAGGGATGACAGCATGGCCATTTTTAAATATCTGAAGGGATGCTGTCCCGAAAGTGGAGCAGGCTTGCTTTGGATGCTGTGGAGATTAAGACATTGACCAGTGAATTTAAATTGGAAGAAAGGAGATTCTACCCTCAACATTAGGAAGAACTTCCTGACAGTAAACATTTTGGAGGCATGTCAGTGGAGGCCTTGAACTACAGAATCCCTTTCACCTCTGATCCTGACAAAGGAGGGAAAATGTGTCTGCCTTGGATGTGTTATTGTGATTTCCTCTCCCATTAGTGATGTCAAAGGGAGAAAAAACATTTTAAATGTTAAATGGAAAATTGATTTTTTTGTTCTGGAAAACCCTCCTTCTGTGTGGCTGTTTAGGAAGCACTAGATTCTCTGCTACCCTTAAACGATTGCTGGATAAGTTGATTCTTTTATCTTCATTTGAAGCATTTAGCTCTGCCCAGTACTGGAGACTATCCTTAAATCTGCATCACAGACGCAAGTAACTCTGTTTAGGTATATGCCTGCATTTACATCTTCCTCTTCTTTCTCTTGCAAATCCACCAGTGTTGCCATATTGTATTTTCCATGGCCTTTCCACATCCAGCATGTTGGACATCATCATTTATATTGCATCTCAAATATACAAAAAATATTAGATAGCTCTAAACCTCACCAGCTTTATACAGAGAAGAGCCACATGCCTGGTCCCACTCACCTTTTATATGCTCCAAATGAAGGAAGATGGAGTCCTCACTTACAGAGTAGCACAACAATTCAGCCATAAAGGGGATTCCATGTGGAATTATTGTCTGCCTTCTGCGTGTCTCCATGTGGGACTTGGGGAGGCTCTGAAAGTGAACACCAAGATGTGGATTAGCTGGCTGGATATTCCCAGACAAGAAAATCTTCACGGATTGTTTCAGTGTGGTAAGAGCCAGGCAGTTATGTGGCTACCTCATAACTGCAGGGACTCCCCCCGACTGCTGCCTCAGCTCCCTCCCCTCCCTCTTCTGGTCCCCTTCGCCTCCCTCTCTTGCTTGTGCAGGTTCGCCTCTCTGCCCACCCGCACTTCAATGTCAGATGTGGGCAACTGTGCAGAGAATGGGAACCAATTTTTCTCCTGCCTCCACCACCAGCAGGCCACACTGGTGCATTCCCACAAGATTAGAAGTGACAGTGTTTCATTTTCCATGGGGGAGGAAAATGCAACCAACCCATTTGCCAGTGTTTTTGTCCTTTGAGGGGGCAAAAAAATGTCCCAAATTAAAACAAAATCTGGGGCTGAGCGTTGGGTTTAGGGAAGGTGTACATTCCACATTCCTGTTCTGTATAAAGAAGTGCCCTCCACACACCTTTACACAAAGACAGCAGGACTTGACTAACTTTTGCCTATTGTTTGGAAGAGGAAGGAGATGGTGGGCTTAGGAGGAGGGGAGAGGAAACAGGCAGAGGTGAAGCTTCAAATAGGAGGGAGCACCAGTGGTGCTTCTATTCCCACCTCAGGGGACAGAAAAGCTTGTATTGTTGCTGCTTCTTCCCTGCTCCCTGCAGATGTGTATCTAGGGTGGGGCAAGTAGGGCACACGCCCTGGGCACCAAAGCCAGGAGGTCATAAAAAAGCTGTGCATGTAGGGGTGTGGGTAGGGGTAAGAAGGTATGGGCACAACTTCCACACTAGACCTATGCGCTGTTTCTGCTAGATACACCACTGGCTGCCTGTCCAGCGATGGGACACAATGGAAGATTAGCCCTCCAGAGCATTTATTCCACACAGCACAGAAAATTCCCTCATAGTCTTTCCATTTGATTTTCTGGAACAGTAAGAGATTAAGAAATCTCTTGAAGGATATTTCCACAGACTCAGCAGGTTGGCTGTGAATTAGTATTTAAGAGAATTGCTCTTACGCTAAAGGAAAAGGATGGTTCCTCCTTCCTCCCCACTACCTCCCTGGGTTTCTGAACAGCTTATCTGGTGGACTGGAAACCTTCCAGAACAACACGAGAGATTAACACAGGTGGCTCTAGGGGGAAGGGGGAATCAGTGAAGAGCACATTTCAACCATTGAGCAGTCTTTGGATCCCAGTGTTTCCCATGCAATTTGTTTATCACAGGATGTTGAGATGGCCCATCTGCTTGGATGGCTTTAACAGAGGATTAAGTAAATTTATGACAAAAGGGGCTATGAATGATATTGTATGCCTCTGGCTACCAACTGCTGGAGTTCATGTACAGCAGGGCGTGGGCTGCTGTGGGCTTCTCATACACATCTGACATGAGCTGTAGTCCAACATTTGGTTCTGCACTGGTGCCATACCTTGAATTATCAATGGAAAGGATGACAAGGGAAGGCACATACCTTCAGTATAAAGCTTCCTCCTGTGGCTGGGTCTTGCACAATTTGTACCTATAAGGAGTACAAAAGCACAGTTTGAAAATCTTGTCTTTTTGGACAACTGCTCTCAGAATTCCCCAAACATCTAGAGGAACTGGGAACTACCTTATAGCCTTGCAATTTCCACACCTTCCATTTGCATATGAAAGCAAGATATTATCCATTTCAGTGGGAGCCTTTTACAGTGCAAACTGAAGGTGTGAAGAGTAAGCTGGGGAAGCCAGAGTGGGACCCCAGCAGGAGACACAGGGCTAAGGCCTCCTACCTTACCAGTTTAAGTTCTTGATCTGGGTTGGGTTCCTAGGAAAAATTAAAAATTAAAAAGCACTGATGCAGCTGTATGTTCCATATTAAGAGTATAGTTCAAGCCTAAAATTTCATCACATGCATAGTTATTGTGAAAGCCTACCCTAGAAAGCTGATGCCACAATAAAAAGTATAGTTTTTTGAGGTTCCTCACAATTCTTCATCGCTGTTGCTACAACTAGATAACATGACTAGTCTTCTGGAAACATTCTTTATTGCTTCAAGTGAGATATTTCAGGTGCAAACAATTAAGTTACCTTATCAATTATTCCCACAACTTTACAGCGTCTCAGGTTCTCAATTGGTGTGCTAAGTGTCCTGATTGGACGGAATCGAAGGCTGCTGTAACCCTGCCAATCAATAAGAATTGAGAAACATCTTCACTTGAGAAACTACCAAAAAAAATGGTGTGTCATGGAATGAGGGAGACAATGGCAACATTCAAGAACTATTTTTTACCTGTTCAAGTGTTATATTTCAAGTTGTTTCCCATAGAGTTTTCTTGGCAATATCTGTTCAGACAGGGGGTTGCTTTTGCCTTCTTCTGAGGCTGAGAGAGTATGGCTTGCCCAAAGTCACCCAGCAGGTTTCAAAACCTTCTGAGGAAGGTTTTGAATCCTAGTCTCTGGAGCCAGTGAGCCAATTCAGTGCTCAAACCACTGCACCATACTGGCTCTTGCAATGGGATCTACACACCCAATTATGTTTGGGGTTTACAAACTTTGTGGAAAATTTCAGCACTTGTAATCTGTTCCAGTTTTGTAAAATCACTCATAACCATGGATGTGAAACTCCAGTTTTGATGTTATATATTGCAAGGCTGTAATGCCCAAATTTGGAATCTGAAATACTGTAGCACTGCAACTCCCAGAACCCCTGCATAGTGATCATGCTGGTTAGGGCTTCTGTGAGCTGAAGTCCAACAACATCTTGGGAGTCAAGTTTGGGAACCTTCCCTGTTCTTCAGCACACTTCACCCTCTGCCAACATTCGGCCTGCTTGCAGGAGAAAGTATGGAGGTCACATGAGCGTACATACAAGTGCCACATCCAACATTCTCATTTCCCCCCATTTTGTCATGCACTTCCTTTGTCAGAAGGGAACCTCTGAAGGGAGTTTCTGCTGGCATGAATCTGAGTAGCAGCTGTTCCACAATCAGGAAGTCTGATAAAGCAAACGTGAATAGCAGCCCATTCATGTTCAGCCTTTTTATATCAAGGAAATCCAAATTCTGTGCTCAGAAATCCAAAATAACTTCAGCAGAGTATTTGCAAAGTGTTACATATTCAACATCCTTTACATTTGCTACCAAGATTCAAATATTTACAGTTTTGGGAATTATTATAAAAAGAAAAAAATTGGAGATAAACAGAGAGCCTGTGTGCTATCATGCATGGAGTGCCACACCAGGACCAAGGAAATAGATGGTCTATTTCCCGCAGAGCCAATATATTCACTACGTGACCTTCACCTAGTTATTCTCTTTCAACCTGACCAGATTGTTGTAAGGTTAAAATGAGGGAGAAGAAAGCCAACTTCACTGTTTTGAACTCACTGGAAGGAAGGCAGGATATAAAAGCAAGAAACAAACATGGAAGCAACTTGGGCAAAGGACAGTACACAGGGAGAACACTGGTTGGTTGGTTGGTTGGTTGGTTGGTTGGTGTCTGGTTGGTTGGTGTTTGGTTGGTTGGTGTTTGGTTGGTTGGTTGGTTGGACGGACCCTTAGCATGGAAATCCTGAATGAGAACTGAAAATGCACTAATGAGACTGCCATAGAAGCAAGGCACCTATTACTTGCTCCAAGCAGTTTCAAAATTTGTAAAGCAGACTTGGAGCCCCCTCACACTACACAGTTATAGTGCTAGGATTCCACTTTAACTGCCATGGCTACATCCTTTGGAATCCTTGGAGAGGCACTAGAGGCCTCTGGCAGAGAATTCTAAGTACCTCTCCCTAAAAAACTGCAAATCCCAGTATTCCACAGGATGGAGCCATGGCAGTTAAAGTAGACTCATAGTACTATAATTGTGTAGAGTGAGAGGGTTTCTGGGTGCCCAGCCCTCTCTATCTGAGCGGTGCTTCACTAGATGTCCTCTAGCTCTCAGTGTCTTGCCTCCTCTCCCCACCCCAAGAAGAGCTGACCTAAAAATAAGTCTGGAATCCTGCTGACTCAGTACGCTAATGTAATGGTCCACTACATGAATGTAGTGCACTTTTACTCAGCTAGTGGAACAACTGCAAAGGCAGGGAGCAGCAGCACACACTGGAGAAACAGGCAATTTACAGCCAGCAGGCTTCTTCTGCTGCTGATGACCATGGGAAATCTGTCTTCCTGCTTTCTCAGCTGCTATCCCACAGCCTTTTTACTTCTGCTATCATGCCAGCGAGCAAGTCAACAGGATGCTGGCCTATTTTTTGCCCCCTTAAAGCTGCAACAATGCCCTATGCTATCAAATACCCTGGCTCTAAGCTAATCAGCTCTTTCATTTAAAATTGGGAAGAGGCTAAAAACACACTTCTCTACAAAGGGATATCAGAGAACTTCCTTTTGCAACGCTCAAGCTGATTCTCAGTTCTCATTTTCTTATTTATGCAAAACCTCAAAACTGAACTCAATCACTAAATACCATAGGGACCTAAAGGCCTAAATCCAATCTCAGTTACAGTAGACCTACTGAATCAATGCAACCTATGTAAGTTTTGATTTACCCAGTTCCCATTAATACTGGAGGGTATAGTTCTAGTGAGGACAAGCCATTGAATTTAGGCCATTGTAATAAATGGAGAGCCGTAGGGAGCATGTACATAGCATGACCCCTACTTTTATATTAGAAAGCAATGTGGCTCTCTCAGTCAACAGATTTGGGCATCACAAAGGGGTGCGAATTTTCAGTTACTAACTTTGTTATTTTTTCTATAAGCAGTGGAGAGGGATGCTTACGAAATGTTCAGGGACCTAAATAACTCCACTGGCCTTGGATACTATGCAGTGTGATGGGTGGGAGGGAAGCATCCTATGTTGCTCAACCTCAGACAGCAAAATGTCTTGGGCCAGACCTGCCCAAGTTGCTTATTCAGTGTACTGACTGAGCTCATTTTCCATGTTCTGTGAAAATAAGGAACTGGAAACCAGCAACTGAATTCATCATTGGGTTGCTTCTATTGTTGGTTTGCACTTTTGGAAGCATGAAAAACAACACTTTAAAAAAAAATAACCTCTCCTCCCCTCACTCACACACACACTTTGTTGTTGTTGTTTTTGTCGCTGTACTGCAGTACAGAACTGCTATGAAGTACTATGATACTCAGCTGGTTTCAGCTTGTTTGCAAACTGCTTTGAATCCATTTGGCACATTCCATAAATCATTTAGTGATTATTAGTATGATGCTTCTGAAAACTGTCAAGCTTAGGATCTGATTAGCTATTTCTGTTCCTCCTAAAGAGATGGGCAACTTGTGGCCTTCCAGATGTCGCTGGACTGCAACTCTCAATATCTCTCACCACTAGGTAGGTCTCATGGGACCTGTAGTCCTGTAATGACTGATGGGTCAAAAGTAGTCCATCCTTGTCCTGAAGCAATATGCTAGTGCCACATTGTCTGTATGTGGATAGGGTAAGAGCCTGGAAAAATCACTTTTTGGACTACAGTTCCCTGAATACCTTGGCCGTGACCCGTGGTCATTGTAGATGAGGCAATCTGGGGATTGTAGACCAAAAAAGTTACCTTTTCCAAGCTCTGGGCAAGATTAGGCAAATAGCATTCTTACCAATTGTACATGCATGTATCCTATGTATCATTCTATCATAGCTTGACCATTTGC
The DNA here is from genome assembly GCA_030412105.1 of Cyclura pinguis. Taxonomy (NCBI): domain Eukaryota; kingdom Metazoa; phylum Chordata; class Lepidosauria; order Squamata; family Iguanidae; genus Cyclura; species Cyclura pinguis. The sequence goes on from CM059599.1 coordinate 347,660,238, forward strand.
TGTGTTCCAAAAGCATCAACATCAGGTCTTCACTGGGAGGCCTGTCCTAGCCAGGCAGCCATTTTGCCAAGGCCTCATTTCCTCACCGTTTCAGCAGAACTTCCATTGCCTATAGTCCGCTGCAGATGGCAGTTGAAGATCTCTTCAGCACGCTTCAAGTACTGGGTGATCTTCCTCTTCACAGCCTCACGGCGCTCCTTGTTAGGATCAACTGTGCAAGAGAGTCACATGCATTAATAATTTTTCATATTAAATATATGAGATCATCATATATCCTCAGCTCTTCTGAACATCATACTTGCACTGTAACCAAAGATGTAAAATCTCCACAATTAATAATATTAAAATACTAGGCAATTCTAATTCTGTACCACAATAAGATTAATAAAATGCCCCCAATAAATTATATACATTTACATAATTTCTGTTTTCTGCATAATTTTTAGACAATTGCTCCTATCTTGCACATTTTTCTGGTGTTGTCTAATTACCTGGATGGCCAAGAATTTAGTCCAATTAGGTAGTACAGTGAGGTATGGGCATGAAATTGCAGAGTCCTGAATTGATAGAATCACCTGTACTACTTCAGACTGCATGTAGATGATTTCGTTTTTCAAAAACCTGTTATGTTCAAAAACAAAATAAAAAAAACTCCCTCCACGTAGAAAAGCAACAAAATAGGAAGCAAGAATCTTCACAGTATGCTAGTTTGTTTACTTTTTCTGACTTACACGGAGATTGCCTATGTCTTGTTTTGTTTTTTTCAATATGGGGGAGAATTAAAAAATTACATCTCCCACATGTTGTCCAAAGTGATATCTCGCATGGGTTGTACACATCTGGCCACAGAGGCATAGCTAGAGACTCCACCACCACGCACACTTTCCACTACATGGCCAAGTTAGAGGGTACCTCCAAGAGACAGGTGAGCTTTGTCACAACGAAGATAGGGCATAGTTCAGAAAAATTTTACACTTTATTTCTCCATCCAAGACCTTGGGCAAATTCTGTCATTTGTAGTTTAATCTACTATATAAAAGTCAAAGTTTGGTAGTGAGTTTGTCTGTGTCGGGCAGGCAAAGACCTCGTATGTTTGGCTATGTGAGGTGAAGGCCTTATATGATTGGCTGGCTGTGAATTCTATGGAATTCCGGGGTTGCCAGTTCAGAGAAGGCCCTTTACAATTCTCAGCCAGAGAGCTCAGGCCAGTTGCTATGGAGATAAGGCCTAGTAGCAAGAAGGAGGGCAGTGTATTCCCTCACGAATCCAAACTCTATATGTTAACAACTCTGAATACAGATTGGATTGGGGACTATGGGCAAAAGATACAGGTACTGGACAAGGCAGTTTGGGGAATTAGATACACAGGCTCTCAAATCTGTGTATTTCAATGGCATCCAATTCCTAAGGCAAGGTAAAGTAATTCCTAAGGTATATCTAACAAGTGTTACCCCCTGGGGAATTGGACATACAGGATCTCAAATCTTTCTAACAAGTATTATCTACAAGAAAATAAAACCTCAAGCAATGCCGGGTATATACACTAGTATTTCATGAAAACACATAGGTATTGTGGGCTAGGTGGATGGAAATGCCTGTATCATGACCATTTTTTGTTATTATGTGGCTTCAATCAGCTCCAGTTTATGACAACCATATTGTAGGGTTTTCTTGACAAGGTTTTTGTGGGGATTTGCCGTTGCCTTCCTCTAAAGCTGACTGTTACCTGCCTGCAGCCAACCAGCAGGATTCAATGGCCAAGCAAGGATTCAAACCCTGATCTCACTGAGTCATGGTCCAACACTCAAAAACACTACCACGCTGGCTCCCACTCTGTGCTAATTCTGGTATGCTGAAGACATAACTATTTTTGCAACTCTTTGCTCTGTAGTTCAGTCTATTATGTACTTTAATTTCGTGGCTGATTCAGAAATTGTTTATTGGTTTTATATAGTGTTTTATACTGTATGCTTTTTGAATATTGTACATTGCTCTGAAATTTTTATATGTGGGCAGTTTATAAATAATCTATATTAATGATGAATCCCAGTTTTTTCAATTGTTTCTAATAGAGAGTTCTCACTTCCACTTTGGCAAAGACAAAAGGGCTTTGTTATTGTTATGTGCCTTTAAGTCTTATTTCATCCTATCATAGGGTTTTCTTGCCCTGATTTATTCAGAAGACTGTTTGCCATTGTCTTCCTTTGAGACTAAGAAGGTGACTTGTCCTAGGTCACGCAGTGGGTTTCCACAGCTGAGGGCAGGACTCAAACCCAGATCTTCCAGTATCCTAATCCAAAACTCAAACCACTAGACTATGTTGGCTCTTAAGCTGCAAGGAAGCCATTTACAAGCTAGCTAACTTGTGGGGTCACTGTGGTGAATTATAAAAATTATTTTAGACCACAAATGACAAATAGAGATGTAACAAAGATGTAACTCACGCATATTTAAAGAGGAGATAGGGACCGTAAAGCAACTTTTTAAATTATTATTATTCCCATGCATGATTCAGCATCCACCCCTCCACTCCCCTACCATACCTTGGACCCCACTGAGGAGCACATCCACGCCATTCTTATAGTGATTGAAAGCTTCTTCATAGTCTTCACTGACATCCCGCTCCAAAGCCAGACGGATCTGCTTAGCAGCATCCACTAGGTAGTCACGCTTCCCAGTTCCATGAACATCAACACCTCCTGGTGTGACCCGGCTTCGGATCTGCTCAAGATAGATTCTAGCTTGGGAGAAGGCTCGCGTACAGGACTCTGAATCCATATCCAGTCAGGGGTTCAAGAGACTCTCTGGTTAGAACCTGGCCATTTTCACGAAACTCTTGCCAGCCTGTTTCCTGCAGTGCTTAAGACAAAGAAAGAGTAAGAGACAGACCAAAGGAGGGCCCTTTGCTGGAGAAACAGCAAGAAGTCAACAGACCAGAGATGGAAAGAAGCTGGAAACAGAACTTGTGATATAAGATGGGATTAGGGTTACCAAGTTTTCAAAACAGCAATAAGGGGTAGTCAAGATTCATGACATGCATGGTTGACAGTCAGGAAGCAGCTATTAACAAGTTTGTGCTCTCCCTAAATACCACATGAAAACATGGGTTTCAGTTAACTTACATATACATTTCTCTGCAAACTTAACACATCATTTACATTGATAAATCACATGATGCACACATTTCTGTCTTTATCACACCCAAAAATACATTTTTGGGGGGCATTTTGTTCAATCTATATAAAAGGAAAAACTTTCCAACCAATTAGTCTAATAAGAAGCAAGCTTTCCAAACCTCAAATAAGGGACATCCCTTTGTAATGAGGGACACCTGGCAACACTAGGTGGGATAGAAATACTTTAATAAATAAAGAGTAGAAAGGCCTTGGAAGGCAAGACTAGGGCCATTTCCACCCTACACTGTTATAGTACTATTATTCCACTTTCAATATCCTAAAGAATACTGGGGTTTGCAGTTTAGGGAGGGGCATTCAGAATTGTCAGCCAGAGAGCTCTTTTACCTCAGTAAACTACAGACCCCAGAATTTCCACAAGATGTTGAAAGTGGAATAATAGCACTGTAAGAGTGTAGTGTGGAAATGGCCTAAGTCTGGACAAGAGAATTGTCAGTCAGCGACATATAAATTTATCACATGTGTGTTAACTGATATGTTAATAAATCACATTTTAATATGACTATAATACTGAAGAAAAAATTATTTTTAACAATGAAGGATGGTAAACCTGTGTCCCCTGCAAATGTTGCTGGACTGCAACTCCCATCACCCCTGCCCATTTGCCATGTTAGCTAGGATTGATGGGGTATGGAGCTCAACAGCTAGAGACCCACAGGTTTCCCCTTCCCGTTTCACATTCTCTTTCCATAAGCTGCATTGCAGAAAGCATCACCCAAGGAGGATAATGCCTCTTCTAAGGTGGTACTGACTGAGCACAGCAGTGCTGTCATGTCCACCCATAAGGAAAGATGTCCAGAGCCCCTTCCTGCAGAATGACTGGGAGACGCCTCAGACAAAGTTAGGCTGGCTTACTGTGTTTTAACTTTTGTGAAGCTATACATAAAACCATCTAAAGGAGGGGCAGCCAAAGTGTGGCCCTCCAGGTTTTTGCCAGACTGCATCTCTTAGTATTACCCATCACTGCCTATGCTTCCTAGGACTGATGGGAGTTGCAGTCCAACAAAATCTGGAAGGCTCCACGTTACCCATCCCTGATCTAAAGAATCCCTCCCAACCCTATAAGGCCAATAAGTCTAGAGACTAAAATCACCCAGTGCAGCCTTCCCAACCTGGTGCCATCTAGCTGTTTGGACAACTCCTATCTACTACAACCAGTATGACCAGTATCTGGGTGATAATAGATGCACAATTCTAAGTGATGGTTAAGGTCTATAAAGGCCTATACAGCTTAGGCCCAGACTCCCTGACAGATATATCTCTTTGTATGAGCTTGCCTGGACCCATGACGCTCAGGAGAGGATCTCCTTTCAGTTCCACCACATTCAGTTGGGGGAGATACAAGACAGGGCCTTCTCAGTGGCTACCCCCAATTTCGGCCACTCCCTCCCTGCGGAGGCTAGAATGGCTCCCCTGTTGCTGTCCATCTGATGGCCTGTGAAGATCTTTTTTGTTCCAACAGGCTTTTAGAACAGAGTGTTTTAGGCAAGGGGCATTTAAGACAGTGCTGCATTATTTTAAGTCGTACTGTTTTAACTGCTTTTTTAAAATCACACCCTTTAGTGTATGCTTAAACTGTTTTAATAGTGTTACTAATCTTCTGTTTAATTGTTGACTTTTTGTATGTTTTTAACTATACTGTAATCGTTTTAATTAGTAGGGTGCCTTGAGTCACAATGTTGGGGAAAAGGCAGTTAAAGATAAAAGAACAACAGATGTAGCCCGACACATGTGGAGAATATCGGATAAAAGGGCTGCCCTAACTGTATTCCTGACCAACCCTTTGTGTTCTTTGTAAGTATTTCCACTATAATTAATTGTTTTATTCTAAAACAAAACTGAACTAATCAAGGTATTCCCAAATATACCCAATAGGTTTTAACTGATGTCTTCTAGCCAATTAATCAGCCAAGTGCTGCAGGCTCTGCTTTTGCAGAGCTGATGAATAGGGAGGCAGCCCAGGCATCAAAATACGAGGTGGGCTGGATGAATCATCTGAGCAGGAGGGATTCAAGCAGACCTCCCCCTTTAGGCTGTGGTCTCCGCCATTTGTGGAAGAAGAAACGAAACGTCAAGCGGCTATTTCAGGTTCTTGGAGTTCCTGTATGTGGCCAGCAAACAGGAAACCCAAGCACAGCTGCTCTCACGGTGCGCAACTGGTCTGCGGGGTTTGCCCAGGGCCTTTCCAGCTCGCGCTAGACAGGCCATTTCCGCATTAGGCCATTATAGTGCTATTATTCCACTTTCAACATCCTATGGAATCCTGGGGTTTACAGTTTAGGAAGGGGCCCCAAAGCCCCTCACAACTGCAAAGCCCAGGATTCCACAGGATGCTGAAAAGTGGAATAATAACACTATAACAGCCTGGCACGGAAACGGCCGCAGACAGCGGTGGCCGATCACCAGATAAGGTGGAGCTGCGAGGGAGAGGGTCTTGCAGGATCCCGATTCTACCATGGATCTAGGAGTTCGATGATCCGCTGGAGGATCTTTCGAGCCATGACAGACTCCCAAAGCCCTCTCAGGATAAGACCCCTTCTCGGCACAGCCTGAATTTGACAGATAAAGCCTGTCATCCTGTTAGTCCCAACTGGAGTAGACCCGTTCGATTTATTCCCGAATGGTGAGTCAAGGCGTAAAATCCCATTGATTCAACGAGGCTACTCTCGTTTGGATTGACAACAGGATTGATGCCAGGATCTCAGCCGTGACAGAACCGGCTCGGAGATGAAAGCTCAACCGCCTCCCCCGCCTCCCGCTGCGCAAAAAGGCAACACCCCCGGGCCAGAAAGATTCCCTGGCTGCTTAAGGCCCCACTAAGAAGACGACCGGCCGGATTAGTTTAACGCCATCGTTCCCCGGGGAAGCAAGCAGGCAACGTAAAGAGAAGCAGCAGACGCGCTCAGCCGTCCCCCCGTCCTCACCCTTCAGTCTTAGCCACCCGAGGCAAACGGAGCTCCATCGGAATGGATCAGGTCCCAGGGATGACGTACACGCGCGTCGGGAAGGGGGCGGCGAGGAAAGCGGGGGCTCGCTCTGTCTGGGAAGAAAGGCGGGGATCGTAGGAGGCTGGGGAGCCGGGGAGTACCTACAGGAATCCGTGGCGCCTGGGAAGCTCGTAAGAGGAGGAAGGATGGCGACGGCGGTCTTCGGCGGAGCCCGCGCCCATCTCAGCGCCGGGACGCCCCTCCGCGGCCCGGGAATCGAGCGTGGGCTGCAACCTGCCCGTTCGTGCGGGGACCACCGTTCCAGTCTCTCGATTGGCTGCGGATACGCTCATCAGCCCGCCGGTGAGAATAAAGCACCAATCGCCAGGCTGCGGATTCTCTTAAAGAGGCCGCATCGACAGCCCCCAAATTACGCGCGAAGGCGAGAGGGAAAAATGACGACGGCGCTTCTGCTGATGCCGATGATGGTGATCATTTTTGTCACAGGGGAGAAGGTGAAGGCAGAGAACCGGGGGAAAAGGGGGAAAAAGCACCAAAGTAAACTCTATAGCAGGTGGCCAGGCTGCCACGCGAGTCTAGAAACGAAAATTCAGGGCTGAAAACGAAATTGAAACTGCGTCCGAGTGTTTTCTGAGGAATACATAGTTTTGCGTCATAATAGCCAGCTCCATTTCGTTGTCTCCCCCCCCCCGCCCCTATCATTACCACTTAATTTATGAAAATAAATGTTGGTACTTGAACCTTTAGGGGAGGTAGCAGGTTAGCCATGTTTCCTTTAACCTGATGCGTAGGGCTGTGTTGTCGAGGGAAATGCGCTCTACACATGGCCAAAAGCTTTGTTTTATGCCATCAAGTCAGGTTTGATGGATGGCAAGCCTGTGAATGAATAATCCCCAACACACTCTATCATCAACAGTTCTGCTCAAGCCCTATAAGATCAGGGCTGTGGCTTCCTTGATTGAATCTATCTATCCCCCTGTAATGTGTCCTTCCTCCTTTTCTAGGGCCTCTCCCTTTATTACGCATTATTGCCTTTTCTAATGAGCCATGGTCTCTCACTGTATGGCCAAAGTACAATAGCCTCAGTTTGGTTATTTTGGCTTCAAGGGAGAGTTCGGACTTGATCTACTCTAAGACCCAATTATTTGTGTTTTTGGCAGCCCGTGATATCTTTAGAACTTTCCTTCAGCACCACATTAAAAATGAGTTAATTCTCTTCCTTTCAGTTTTCTTCACTGTCCAGCTTTCACAACCATACACAGAAATTGGTAATACGATAGCTTGTATGATCCTGACTTTGGGTAATATACCTTTGCACTTGAGGATCTTACCTGGTTTCTTAACAGCTGCTCTTCCAAGTCCTAGTCTTGACCCCTTGATTTCTTGACCACGGTCTCCATTTTGACTGTATCATTTGTGGTCATCATTTTTTTTTTTGTTTCAACTGTAACCTTGCCTTTGCACTTTCTTCCTTGACATTCCTCAGTATTTGTTCCAAGACTTTGCTATTTTCTGCTAATAGTATGGTGTCATCTGGATATCTTTAACTGTTGATGTTCTTCCTCCAAGTTTCCTACATCCTTCCTTTGGGTTTAATCCAGCTTTTCATATGATGTGTTCTGCATGTAAATTAAACAGGTAGGATGATAAAATGCACCCTTGTCTGACCTCCTTGCCAATTGGAAGCTATTCTGTTTCTCCATATTGTCTCCTGACAGTGGCCTCTAGCCCTGAGTATAGGCTATGCATCAGGATAATCAAATGTGGTACACCCATTTCTTTTAGAACAATCCATAGCTCTTCATGACCTGCACAAATCAAAGTCTTTGCTATAATCTGTGAAGGCTGATTTTCTTTTTAAATTGTTTGGTGTGCTCCATTATCCAAAGCATGTTTTCAATATGATCCCTAATGCCTTTTTCTTTCCTGCACACAGCTTGGACATCTGCCATTTCTTACTGCACATATGGTAAGAGTCTCTAATGTAAAATTTTGAGCATCATGAGAGAGATCACTGCAACAGTCTGATGGTTACTGCAGTGCCTGATGTCTCCTCTTTTGTGGATTGGAGTATATATTGAACATTTTCAGTCTGTGAGTCATTGTTTGGTTTTCTATATTTGTTGGCAGATTCTAGTTAGAATTTGAATGGATTCTCTCTATATAGCTTGAAACAGGTCTGTTGGTATACCGTCTGTTCTTGGTGATTAATTTCTCCCAAGTGCTTTGAGTGCAGCTTCCACTTCCTTTCTAAAACTGTGATTTCATCTTCAAATGGCTCTTCCTTGAACGACTCTGTCATCCCTCCATTTCTGTTATATAATGCTTCACTTTATTGCTTCTATCATCTTTTTATTTTTTTTCTTGATGTGTTCCCGTGCTGGACATATAGCATCCCCATTGTCAGTTTGGTTTTCCCCTTTGATTTCTTAAATCTTCTGGAAACAGTTTCTTGTTCTATCTTTTTCTGTTGTCTTCTTCTGTTTCTTTGCATTATTATAACATTTCTCTTTGTCTTTACATACAAGTTGCTGACCAGTTCTGTTCAGGATTCCGATCCTATTTCTGCCACCCTTCACTTTTGCTTCTCACTTGCCCTTCATCATTTGGTTCATCTATGGCCATTTCCGCACTAGTCTGTTATAGCACTATTATTCCACTTTCAACATCCTATGGAATCCTGGGGTTTGCAGTTTACGGAGGCCTTTGAGGCCCCTCCCTAAACTGCAAACCCCAGGATTCCATTGGATGTTGAAAGTGGAATAATAGTGCTATAACAGCCTAGTGCAGAAATGGCTTATCATCCAATGAGACATTTCTTTCTTTCAACTACAGTTAGAATCTTTTTACATTCTTCCCTGAAAATGTCCCTGGCTTTGGTCCAGAATTCTTCTGCCTTCTGGTCAGTTAGGTTTAATAGTGCAAATCTCTTCTGTACATGGTCTTTACATTGTACAGGGATGTTCTTCAAGTTGTGTTTTGGCACAATGATTTATTCAGTGTTTTTCTGCTTTACTCTGCTTTTGGATATTATTAGTTCATGCTGTATGCCACAATTTTCTTCTGTCTTGTTTCTGAAGAAAGAATGGAGTTTCTCCGTCTTCTCCTTCCAGTTATTTGATTTCTGGATTGGCCATCAGGTGACATCCATGTATATGGCTCTCTATTTGGTTCCCTGAAGAATGTGTTTGCAATGAACAAACCATTGGCTTCATAAAATCCAATCAGTAGTTCTCCTGCCTTGTGTCTTGATCCTAGGCCAAATTCTCCCACAGTGTTTGTTTCTACTTTGTTTCCTGCTTTTGCAATCCAATTCCCTGTGGTTATCAACACGTCACATTTGGGTGTTTGATCATTTCTTCCTCTCCTGCCTCTGTAGTTGGAGCATAAACCTGGCTTAGGGCTGTACTGATAGGTTTTCCCTAAAGTCTTACTGATACTATTAAATCAGATTTTGCATTCCATGGCTGATTTTGTTACATCTCTCCTCAATCTCTCCTCAATGCCATCCTGTCTGTCTGTCTGTCTGTCTGTCTGTCTGTCTGTTTTCTTAGATTTTCATTTCCTGTAAAAGTCTGTGTAATTATTTGACTGAAAGTGTCCCATTCCTGTCTACTTCAGCTTGCTCATCCCAAGTATTGCAATAGTTATACATTCTATTTCTTCTTTTACTTCCTGAGATTCATGCTTCTCCTATTCCTACTATATGCATTATGCAGCCTTTGTCTTTCCTTTCATCCTTGAGCATCTGAGAAGCTGAAGATCCTTTTAGCTTGAGTTCAGTTGTGTCATTAGCCACAACACAACTCATATTTGTCCTCTGCTCTTCCCCAGTAGCTGGTTGAGTGCCTTCTGACTTGGGAATCTCATCTTCCACCATGATCTCTTGTTTCATTTTGGACTATCTCATTATAGGGTGTTCATGATAAAAGATATTCAAAAGGGGTTACCAAGTCTCCTAACGTGCAGTACTCACAAGCCTTAGCTTTGGTGCCACAGCTGTTGTCTCTGAGGGATCCTCTGCTATTGTCATTTCCCACCCCTGCTGCTGCCAGTACCTGTTGGCATATTTAGTCTGGCTCCTCAGCACAAGCCAGTCTGACATGGGAGAGCCTACTAGAAGCACTACTACCCTCATCATAGTCTTTTGCCTGACAGGAGCGCACAATCCCTCGCCCCCACCAGTGAAATGGTAGTGCCATGGTGGGTCTTTCTCTTTATAACTCAGAATTTGCCACTCTATGTAATGTTTTGGGGCTTCACTAATCATTCATCTTAAAATTATACCACCCATTTTAAACCTTATTCCTATCCATCACTTCATTTGGAAAAATTCTATATGAAGAATGTCCCTTTCTGCCTAGGCAGTAGAACTCTTGCTTACCTGCAATGTTAAAATGTTGCAGCAGAACTATTTAAAATTTACTAGCAACTGAGAAAGCAAGCATAGTGTAGTGGTTTGACCATTGAGCTAGGACTCTGGAGAATAGGGTTCGAATCCTTGCTCAGCCATGGAAACTCACCAGGCGATCCTGGGCAAGTTACACTTTCTCAGCCTCAGAGAAAAGCAAAGGCAAATTCTTCTGAACAAATCTTGCCAGGAAAACCCTGTGGTCTCCATACGTTGCAAACAAGTTGAAGGCACGTGACAGCAACAACAACAAAATTATTGAGGACAATAAGAACAAAAGATAGAGGCAGTCAAATATGCAGGAGAAAGAAAATAGACAAAGAACATGAGAGAGAAGAGCAAAGTAGCAGAGCTGAGTACATGCACAAGAGAAGTTGAAACTGTAGATTGGCAGCTGGAGCAAACATTAAGATAATAATGGATGAGATCCCAAGTATTTTTTAAAATCAGCCTATTGCTGGCACACTGTTCAAGATGCCAACATATAACACATAACAAAACGCATAACACATACACATAACAAAACCCAGTAAATCTAAGTTAAACAAAACAACAGGATCAAGTAAAGAAAACACATAGGGGAAGGAAGTTACTTTGTTAAAAAAATATAGGCTGGAATCCTGTATCGGCTTGTACTTAAGTACATAACCAAGGCCACTTCCGCACGAGACTGTTATAGCGCTATGATTCCACTTTCAACATCCTATGGAATGCTGGGGTTTGCAGTTTCGGGAGGGGCCAGCTGGCCCCTCCCGAAACTGCAAATCCCAGCATTCCATAGGATGTTGAAAGTGGAATCATAGCGCTATAACAGTCTCGTGCGGAAGTGGCCTATGTAATCTTCTCCCAGCCTGAAGTCGCCCCTCCAAACCTGACAGAAACTTAATTCAACCATGCTCAGAATGGACCTCTTTCTCCCAGTCCAGCTGATGCCCAGTAAAGTAGATGGCAGGGGGTGAGATACAATTGTACCAGCGGTATCAAAATCATGACTCGGTAGTCATAGCATATACAAGCAAGGCACAATTTGGAAAAGTTATTTTCCGGACTACAATGGTCAGAATCCTCCCGTTTTGGCGGAGTTGTAGTGGCCATGCTGGCTGATTGAGGATATGAAACAATTACAGTGAGGTAATTGTTTTATATTCATTCTCTACCTACTCATGATTTTGACACTATTGCCACAGTCATAACTCATTCCCCAAACTACTTCACTGGCCGCCAGCTGCTTGGGGAGATAGAGGGCCATTCTGCCAATGATCAGAGCATGGCTGAATGAAGTTTTCATCGGAGTTAAGGGTCAGACCAGGAGAAGTTACTTAGTTAAGTATAAGCTGATACAGGATTTCAGCCATCAGTTGTGATTCCAAGCGGAAATGTAATTCATTACCATTATAGTTTTTTAAAATAACCAATTACTTTATATAATTCTCAAAAGTAACTAAAATTGATACTGCTAGTTACTTTGAAAAATCTAAAATGCCACAAGCACTGTCCCGTTTAGCAAGGCACACACTCACTTCATCTGCCTCATCATTATTCCCTCAACACCTATGACAGACTCAGGCAGCAACATGAAGTACAAAATGAACCAGCACTTGAACCATGTGATGTCCTTCCTCTATGATTTAATGACGCCACGATCCCACTGCTATTAAAACAACTAAGAAGATAGTTAGATCACAAAAGGAGGGATGTTATCCTTCATTAAGTTGCAATCACAATTTAAGTTAGTTAAGCCTTAATGACTGCAATTTTTTTTAAAAAATAAATAACTAGTAAGATGTAACATCCAAGCTGTGGGAATGGGTAGCTGCTGAGTAAGTATAAGAAATATTTATGTAAAGCTCCTTGGTTGCAATCATCCTAACCATAACATCTTTTACATTTCCATAATATGGACATGGTACTTCTCTAGGCTTTGGGTTATCTAATGAATGGACTCTGCCTGGCTGCATTCTAGACAAGTATTTTGTGGCATATCCACAACAGATAATATCCTTCCAGGGACCTGTGTGATACTTCAGTCTCAGGAGAGTCACTGGGGAAAAGCAGATAGGAACTCAGCCTTAACAAAAATGATCAGCTACTACCATCTCTGTAATGCTCTGCATTACAACGATGCAACTATCGTGTCCTATTTAAGGCCATTTCCGCACTAGCCTGTTATAGCACTATGATTCCACTTGCAACATCCTATGGAATCCTGGGGTTTGCAATTTCGGGAGGGGCTGGCCGGCCCCTCCCGAAACTGCAAACCCCAGGATTCCATAGGATGTTGCAAGTGGAATCATAGTGCTATAACAGGCTAGTGTGGAAATCGCCTAAGTTTTGTAAGCCTCCTTGCATGCATGTGTGCATCTGCCTTCAATTCACCTGTTGACTTACAGTGATCTTATGAATTTCATAGGGTTTTCTCAAGCAAGGAATATTCAGAGATGGTTTTGCTAGTCCCTTACTCTGAAATAGAGCCTACAGCACCTGGTATTCATTAGCAGTCTCCCATCCCAATACTAATCAGGGCTGACCCTCCTTAGCTTCCAAGATCAGACAGGATCTGATGGTAGGCCTAATCTGTTGTTAGCTTTGGAGATGAGAAATCATGAGTACTAAATTACTTCCCCAAGAGCACACAGGAAGCCATGAGAGATCACAGAACTTTGTTTCCCCAGACCTTTGGCTAACAACTGCATCGTGTAGTGATTTGAGCACTTGGGCATGTCATACACTGTCAGTCCCAGAAAACCCTGTGATATGTTTGCCTCAGGGTCACTATATCTTGGAAATAACTTGAAGGCACACAACAACAACAACAACAACAACAGTGGACTATAAATTCCCACTCTGTGGTAAGTCATTGGCAGGGGCTTCGTTCTGTCATGAAAGTAGGGGGGGGGAACCCTTTTTACTCATTTAGTCTTTAGAGATAGATTGCTTTGTAGCCACAATGTAAGAAATACTAATTACTGCCTGCAACAATATACTGAATATCAATTGCCTTGCAAAAATATATTGTTATTTGATGCTGGGGAAGATCTGGGCTGGGATCAAAGGTCTAAAGCTATAATACCCAAGGGCATCTGGTCAGTAGAAAGAGGAAACATCAAAGCCAGAGAATGTATGATCCCAAGAAGGCACTGCAAAAACAATCCAAAGAGTACATAAGGAACCTGGGAAGATTTTAGGTTCTCAGGATCAAAGTATGAAAACATCCGCCTTGCCTGGGAACCACTTGAGATTTGGGAAAATGGGATGCAGTTACGGCCCCACCAATTGAAGCAGTTTGTGCACAAAAGTAAATGTTCCTATATAACCTGATTGCTAACTGATGTGCCTTAGCAACTTACCCAAGCTGCTATGCTACTTGCTTTACCTCAATAAAAGTGCTGTTGCTAAACTTTTGAGTGTTTTTTTGAGAAAGTTAATTAACCAACACATGATAGTCATTCAGCAATTTTGAAAGATCACAATGTGGGCGATGGCCTCATTGATTCTCAGAAGAATCACTGGTTCTTCAAAGCTGTTTTTTTTTTCAGATGTCTTAAGGCAAGCTGAGAAAAATGTTTTTAAAATATGAAACTCACAACTTTTTATTTAGAATTTATTTGGAATGTTGCTGCATTGCACTGAGTGGAAAAGCTGGGACCTAAGCCCCATTGTACCCCATGGAATAAAAGACTCTACCAGAATAAATATCAAGTTGCAATCCAGTGATTGTAATATAATAACAAAATCCATTCAGTCAAAGATCAGTTTAACCCTGCATTAAGCAGTTGCAGAGAAAATTTACTAATGTGGTGAGCATGCAAGGGAATACTCCATTGTCTGCTTTACTAAGAATCTGTCACACATATGATTACTGGGAAAAAAATAGTGCATTTCATAGCTTAATAGCTACTTGGTATCTCCTATTTTGCATAATTTTGCCTTGATCATTTTGAATACCTTTTTTATTCCATATAGCAAGGTATTCCAGACAACAGCTGTGCTCTTTGCAAAATGCAATGCAGGCCTGAAATCCAAAGTGATGCTTGCAGTATCATCAGGATTTTTGGCAACCCCCTTGCAGCATTCTGTGGCACCCAAAAATCTGTTCCAGGAGGTTTCAGGGCCATCTGCAGCAGGATTTTAGGCCAGGCTGAAGGCTGTGGGAGAAAGGGGCCTGGAGCAGAAGTGAACAATCCAGTATTGGCCATTATCCTGGCTTTTAAAACATATTAGACATTCATTTCTTCTGCTGACTTATTTCTTAAGATATGTAGAAGGACAAATAGCATTCTTCTTCCTTATTTAAACCACATAGCAGTATCACCCAGCTCAGTGCTTAGCAATCATTGTTCCAGACTAAAAAAACTCTGGATCCATGATGCTTGGCATGCAAGCGTGCCCTTGATTTATAACTATGTATGTTATATACATATATAGAGCCATTGTGGCATAGTGGTTTGAGTGTTGGACAACAACTCTGGAGCCCAGGGTTTGAATTCCTGCTCAGCCATGGAAACCCACTGGGTGACACTGGGCAAGTCACACTCTCTCAGCCCCAGAGGAAGACAAAGGGAAACCTCTCTGAACAAATCTTGCCAAGAAAACCCCATGATAGGTTTGCCAGACCTTGGAAACAGCTTGAAGGCGCATGACAAACTTAGACATATTTTTCTTATTCTTTTTTTTGTAGTAGGTCCTAATATTCTGCTGGGCCTTTGGGCCTGAACTCTAAGAATTTTCCTGTGACACCTTAGTGATGATATCAGGATTTTTTTCCCACGAATTAATTGAAGAGTTCAAGCACAATTATGCACATTGCTTTGCAATTATCCACACTGAGCTTGACTTTTATTATATAGCCCACTTAGTTATTTTATCACCACCTCCTCTGTAGGAATGCCAACAAATTGTCTTTGGGTCATTGTGCTTGTGCAGTGAGATGGGCAAGTACTACAGTACTGGCAATAGCTATCACTGTCAAATATGGCATGATAAAGTGTCATGCAAACCTCTAAAATGAGAAACCTGTAAGTGGGGAAAAAGAGCTGGACCAGAACTATCCCCCTTTAACAGTCTTTTCAAACCACTTCAGAGCCAACATCATCCACAAAATCCTGTACGACTGTGGTAATGTGAAACAGAATTTGGAGAAGTTACTTTCTGGACTACAGAGACCAGAATCCTCCAGTTTTGCGGGAGTTAAAGTGGCAAGGCTGGCTGAGAAATTATTGTAGTCCAAAATAGTAACTTTTCCCAGCTCTGCATGACTACAATTTGCCAAGCACAACATACTGCTATAGTTCTATTGAGGAAAATTATTCTGTACACTATTATACATTTATTTTTTAGGATTCAAGGGTCCTCAAGCCTCTATGTCTTGCAAGGCTTCCAGAACTGATTCTTCCAGTCAATTACCAAAATAGAAATGCTATTTGTGTACTAAACACAAAATAAACTGAACATCACATGTGCTGTCTTCCCTCTTCCCGTCCTCATATTTCCTGGGCTAAGGCTCTTCATGATAGAGTGTCCTTTGGGACAGGACTTTCTGCCTCAGAATAAGACTCTTTCCCCAATATCTAGGATGCTTCTTGAAAAGAAACCTCAGTCCATCTGTTCATCAAAGGCAAAAGGTCTTGTTAGATGTGTTGAGGCTGATGAAGTATTGATTCTTCTGAGTCCTTCACCAACAGAATGTCCCTCATGGAGCAGAGTTGATGGAAAACAACAAGACTCAGCCTACAGTTGGTGAAGCTTGCTTCAAACCCTTCTTTTTTTGTGTACTTTTTGTATCTCAGTCCCCAGCAGGATGTTGCAGCCTCCAGACAGTTCAGCTTCAGTACTGGGTTGGTTCAGTTTAAGTTCTTCAAACTACAAAATGTTGTACCTATCAGCAAGGACTATTATTCTTTTCTCATGCTTCCATTTTCATCCCTGTTCTGCAGATATCAGTATGAAATACTGGCTATGTGTAGGCAGGACACAGATCTGGACAAACGTACAGCTTCCTGTCAAACTGCTGCATTCACTTGGCTTCACAGCAGTGTCTTCTTATGTGATTATAATAAGTATGTCCTTCATAATGACCTGATATATTCCTCACTGCAATGTTGTCTCAATTCCTCCCTTTTTTGGTCAAGAGTTGCAAGCAAGTGAGCTGCTGTGAGTCCCCTAGAATTCATCAGTCAAAAATGCAATTGGTTCATGGGTACAGAAGTGTTGACGAGGACTGAGGAATAAATGCAGCTGTCATGGTACTGCCCTCTGCTGACAAAGCAGCTATCTTCATCAAACGGCACACCTGGAAAGACAGCATGGCACAAGTTCAATACCAAAAGGGTTAGGCATCAAGTGGACATCTTGAACTATATTTTTTGCTCTGTATAGAACTTATTCTTTGCTCTGTAGAAGTAACTGTGGAATAATGACAACAGATGGCTTTATGTTATCACCACTATCAGGATGGGATTAGCTTTCAGAATGTGCCAGATTTCAAAACGATAATGGAACTAGAGTATTTCCATATTTGAAAGCTGTGTGAATATCTTATATAACCTGATTTCTCTTCTTCATACAGGAGACAGAAGACCTGTTATTGCCTGTTATCGTTTTAAGTGTTAAACTGAGGGGAATAAGTGTAGGCTTTATTAATAAAATGCTCGCATGCAGCCCTTTTCCTCTTGAAAAGGGCAAGACAAATCCATTAGACATAGAATGAAGGAACTTTTAGGAAATGAAAGCTACTCAGTATCCATGCCTAAGGACATCTAATTTGGGCACGGTGACACATGCCTGAGTTACATCACATTTTGATTGCTGTAAAATGGTCTTGCTTTTGAAGAGCAATTGGTTCAAAACACTGTGGCCAGGTTAGAGGGAACATAACCACCCTACTACAACAGCTCTGCCAGTTATCATTCTGTTTCTGGACACAACTTCTGGTCTGGGTATGACCTAAAGCCCTTTCTGACTTGGGCCAGGCCATCTGAAGACTGCATTATCCACTCTCTGTCTACCCAAGTGTTGAGATCCATAGGAGAGACTCTTCTCTTGTCCCAACTCCTTTAGAAATACATTTGGTGGATATATGAAGGAAGGCATTATTGAAGGTTATGGAACTTCCTTCCAAGAGAAGTCACACTACCTCCTTCTCTGTTTTTCATCAGGTAGCAGATAAAGACCCTCCTATTCAGGCAGACCTTCAACAACTGCCTGCCTGTTACAGTCAGAATTTTAGAAATGGATGTCCTGGCATTTTAATATTTTATTGCTTATTTATGATTCATGTGCAGTTTTTAATGGTTTCAATACATGTTTTAATAGTATAAGTAATTGATTTTTTTCATTTAATATGCATAATGTGCTTTTATTGGAACTTCTATAAAACTATGCTGGAAGCAGACTTATCTCCCATCCCTGGGAGCAAGATGGCATATAAATCAAATAAATAAATTCATGAATCATGTGTTGTATTTCTATACTACTTAACAAAGGCTGGGATCCTAAAATAAGTTAAATTTTTTAAAAAATCCTGTTTCCCCTTCTTCCTCCTGCATCCACCTGCACCCAGTCTGGGGAATTTCTCGCCTCTCCAGATCTCTTTGGGATGCTTTTCTTAAGACTACTGGAGTCGCTGTTGTGGTGGGAGCAGGAAGGGAGAGGACAACAAAACGTTTCTTCCATGAATATCCTTAAACTACATTCTCTTAGGATCCAAGTCAATGATTCTGAAGTTAGTATTCAACAACAGGTAACCAAATACCCAGACCACATTATGAAACACCAAAGAAGTAAGCAGAATCCCAAGACCCTAAGAAACCAGTTAAACCATCTCCTGTGTACCCATTTTTGTTTTCATGTAGAAGAGCTCAGAGTAGTCAGCTTGGTTCTTTTAGAGAACTAAAATGTTTTTCCTTGATGGCTTTGCAGTCTCTCCTATGTAGGTTTACACAGAACAAAGTCTCACAGAGTTCAAGGTGTGCCCCCATTTTGTCCTGGAATGAACATACATAACTTCCAGACAAGGTTTTTATTGTGTCATTGCCCTGTCTCAAACATGGAATTTTATAAGTGGGGGAGGGTCCAGACAATATCATCTGCCATGTATAACCAATGTTTTTTCTCCACTACATGTTTTGTTTTCTTTACCAGATGAAAAATAATTGATTAAGGAAGGCATGACAGAACAGCTTCATGATGCCTTTTGTCTGGCAGCACTAGGATCCATGGAAGCACTCTGCCTCACTGACAAACTATGAATTTAACAAACGAGCTCCTGCTGTCACACAATGTGCACTGTTAATGCAGCTTCTAAGGCAACTGTCCAGATTACAATACTGAAAAGGTTTAAGGCTACTGTACAGTTACATTTCATTGTTCTAATTGTCCTAACTTCATAGAATTCCCCAGCCAGCACAACTCTGTCCCTTAAGCCTTACTTCTGCACTTAAACCACTTTTTCCCAACCTGCTGCTACCTCCAGACAGCTTGAATTATATCACCACCACTCCCTAATACCCCAACCATGCTGGTTTGTGGCTGATGGAAGTTATTGCCTGATTGATCTGAAAAGCTGGTCTATATAAACAACAGTAGTCATGAAATTTATTCTAGTGCACTTAGCCATTCCAGATGAAAACACTGTCTGGGAGAGTATTTACTTTTCCTTAAAGGCACCTTTTTAAAAATAGTAAAAAGGGATTGATCGATGGAAAAAGAATAATGTATTTTTAAAGCGAGAGGTCTCTAAACGGGAGAGGCAAAGCTGCCTCGTCAGCTATAGAGACAACAGAAACACTGTACATTTCTCACATCAGGCGTGGTAGAAAACTTGCTCCATTTGTCTCACATCTTTTCCATTATCCTCCATTTTCCCATAATGAAGGGCTCCAATCTGTTCAAACAAACTGTTTCGCTTTTTCCCCCTTCTAAAAGGTTAAAGTTTACTTTCTAGACAACAAAAGCAAACAAATCATTCAAGCCATTGGCATTTGTTCTCTCTCTCTCTCTCTCTCTCTCAATCTTTTTAATCTCACACCTCTAGGTACTGTATAAAATGGAAAGGTTTTGTGATCGACCTTTAAAAAGATACATAGCGAGTAAAATGCATTTTAATGAGAGGTGCAACCTTTAATTGGAGAGTCTATAAATTTTGTCAAGTTGCCTATTTTCTGATCAACTGATGAGGCTAGCAACATTGGAAGCACTCTAGGTGTGTGGATCTTGAGGGCCCTGTTGCAAAGGGCACAGAAATGAATCTCCACCATCATCAAGCACCATTCCCATTTCTGTGGACTTGCTTGAAAATGGTGGGTTTAGATTCTACACAAGTCCTGTTGAAATAAACAGGACAAATTAACTGAAGCTGGTTTGTGCCTCATCGATTTCAGTGCGACTTAAATGCAATTTGGTGGATCCAGATATTCTTCTCCCTGCAGAAGTGCTGCCCATGCAGATGCCTGCTCAGAATGCTCTGACCAGGGGGAGGGGAGGGGAGTCATCTGCCCACAATTCTAGAGGGCCCTCCAACCCCCAGAGCAAATTTTGCAGGTAGCGCTGCAGTCAGCAAGGAAAGAACTTGCTTCTCCACCATGCCATCAGCAGAAATGCTTCACTGTACTTTTTGCAAACAGAAAGAACCATTCTATTTGCAGAAGGATAATGGAGCCAACACTTGCTACTATGTGTCTTTAAGTTATTTCTGATTTATGGAAACCCTAAGGTGAACCTATCATGGGGTTTTCTAGGGCTGAGAGTGTGTAACACACCCAAGATCACCCAGTGGGTTTCCACGGTCAAGTGGGCAAACAAAAATAAAAACCCTGGTCTCCAGGTCATACTCCAACACTGAAACCACTACTACACCATGCTGGTTAATGTTATTAACCTTTTATTCTGAGATGAGCAATTGCCTTGGAGACCTTAGAGGGCCACACCACCTCCACTGTAACTCTGCAGAAAGAAATCATTATTTTGCTGCAAAATTTGCTGCAAAAGCCAGTTTCCACCCTCCCCTCCCCTCGAAAATTTTAGGCCTGTTTTATAACAGGAAGTAATCTGGAAGTCACTTCTGATTCACTTTCTGTTTTTTTGAAAAAGGCCTCTCATGGGTCTAATATGGCCAGAGCGGCCAAAAACATGGCAAAACTGCCCCCCCTCTGTGCACCCTTTTGGGCATTTTGGAGCAAACAAAACAAAAACAAACAAAGAAAAACCTTTCATTTTTTTTAACACGGGGGAGGGCACTGTGGGCCACATGAGGCCTGTGGGCCAAACTTTGCCCATTCTTGCTTTCCCTGGATTGGAGCTATTCCTCTTTTGGCTTTTCTTATATATAAGATTTGTTTCATGAAGCAAGATTTGCACTCATGCATCTAAAGCCTTTTTTGGCATTACTCTGCTATTAAGTATGTAACAGAGTGGATTAGCTTACTGGCTAGGAATTAAAGCAAAACCTCAAAAATGATTCTGATGCAGCAGCAGCAACCTGAGCCATGTTTTTCCAGTCTGAGTATCTAATGGCACCATGACGGAAATAAAGGCATAACTCAGAGCCAGGAAGATGGTGTCATGCATGAAATAGAAGTCATATAGATGCTATTAATAAGCACAAAGTGATATCAGGTTTCCAGATAAGCAATAGATTTTTTTCTCTTCATTAGCTTCATACCAGCAAACTGGAGCCAAAGCAGGCCCTATGGGAGAAAACATCTATCTCTACCCATGACTCACAGTATTTGTTCCTCCCCCTTTTCCCTGGTGTTGATACTCACATAGAGATCAATTTTTGATTCTCTGCTTTGCCTGCTTCCTCTTGTTGCGTCCCTTGGGTCTCCTCCTCCTTTTGGAGGAAAGAGGGGGGAAAAAAGAAGAGTGGGTGGGAGATGAGACACCGCGGAGAGCCCCAACATCCAAAATCCTTGGGAATACCACTTACCTCTCTGATTTCAGAGCATCTTGCCGTGGCCTAGGCACAAAAAGAATTACACAGTCACATTTGGAATACAATACCTGCAACATGCATGGATAGTAAGGGACTTCATGCTGTGAAAACAGCAAAAACAGCTTGCCTATCTACCTATCTACCTACCTACCTACCTACCTATCTACCTACCTACCTATCTATCTATCTATCTACCTACCTACCTACCTACCTACCTACCTACCTACCTATCTATCTATCTATCTATCTATCTATCTATCTATCTATCTATCTATCTATCTATCGGATTACTGTGCTCAGGATCCCTGAGACAGCATGGCCAATGGCTGTGCTGGCTCCGTGGCAGTAACATGTCCAAACTCTGAGCAGAAAGGCATGAGGCAGCCTTTGAAAGAGCATGTAGGCATACCCCCCAGTCCAATGTCCAGTGGATGCTGTCTCCGTGCATGAAGCTCTTAAATGCTCTCCTCCCTAAACATGGACATTTGCTGCTGCTTCAAGGTGGCCACAGACCACCTTACTCAGAATGCTCTTGAAACTGCTATGAGTGTACCTGCAACACACAGAGAGGTCACAACGGCAGAGTAGGAAGGCTGGGATCCCACCAATCCAGAAGACTATGAAGGAGGTACTCCAGAGAGTCCTGGATATGTCAGATTCAGCAGGGGGCCTCTTAAGTGCCTGACAAATGCCCTGCAATCTGACATAGTAATGCTGAGCCTGCAAAGAACCAAAAACTATTCATTCTATATGAGTGGTGGCTGGTGGCTCCCATGTCAGTGGGACACTAAATCCATTCCAGGTTTTGGCTTGCTTGAAAGGAGCTATCCAAGGTTCTGGGACTGTTTAGAAATAGAGTGAAAACTCTTTTACAGATTAGATTAAAATCTGGAGTGGATTTGCCTTCATACTGACATGGGCACACCAGCCACCACTACTCTACATGTATGAATCCTCATCTTCAGAAGGAATTTGGAGCATTTTTCTTTCTTACATTAGATGCCCTTAGATACCAAGGCTTCCCCATCCTTCCAGCACTCTGTGTGCTTGAACAAGGACCCTTCATGCAAGACCAAAGCCTGAAAATGTTCGCAGGGAGCTACAACTCCCAGGGATTCTAAGAGTTATGGTCCAAAAAAGCCAAGTTCTGCATTAGACCAACCACCTCTACATGAGTCCCCAAACTCAGGCAAAATACCATTTAGAGTCTCAGGACATTATGACTCAACTGCTCTAAAGAGAAAGTTTTTCAGGATGGAATTTCAAATATTTTAATGCATATTGGAAGAAAATGGTAAGGGGAAAGGAAGAAGAGCAGCAACTGGCAAGTGATTTCCAGTGCAGATTATGAAGCAGATACCAGGAAGGTACATATTTTGAAAAGAGAGGGCTCTTCCGTTGCTGAGGCAAAAGTGCACTCTCAGTTACAAAGCATGTGACACATATCAGTGGGGTAAGCAGGCACAAAAAGAATTAGGAGTGCTCTCAACCTCCTTGTGCCTCCACTCCAACTACTACCAGACTGAGTTCTGCCATTTTTGGCCTAATTTATTTCTCCAGAGATTAGATATTAGTTAAGTGAAAGCATAATTACCATGGAAAGGCAGTTCTGATCCTGCCTCAGCTTGTGAGAGCAAGGTCACTAGTTGGAAATGAAGAAAGTGTGTGTGCGTGTGTGTGTTGTGAAGAGGAGTCAAAAAGCAGTGTGGGGCTGTTTATGTATTTCTCTAGGGAAGGTTCCTATAAAGATCCCAAGTGTCAGGGATGAACAACTGATCTGGAACAGATGTTATCTTTATTCCATTTTATCTCTTGACTTTGGGCCCACCAAGCATTGGGCCTAGCAAGGTGTATGCTGCCTTTCCATTGGAGTGCTGACAGCATGAAGAATGTGGCAGCTTCAAGATTTGGCTTCCTGATCATTTTAGCTTAAAGGTTTTCTTTTTCTTTAAAATTGGGCTGACATCTTGCATGGGAAATGTGGCTACAAGCCATCTCCCAATGAGACCTCCTAAAGCCCACTTTAAAAGCCAGGCAGTTGCACCAACCCTGCAAGGTCCTGTCGCAACTGCTTGTTGCGCTGCAGCTCACTGGCAGGAGGGGCTGTACATCCTTCAGCACCTCACTCACCAGCGCTACAGAACTCCTTTGCTTAGTCTGTCTCCCTGGCTTTTAAGGTGGGTTTGGGGGACATTTGTGGTCATCGCAACAGCGCTACAATTGTACATGTGAACAGTAAATTCACATTTAGTAATAGTAAATTACTAAATAGTAAGTGTGAACATTTATGAAGTCTTAAGTTTAGCTTGTTGTGTGCCTTCAAGTTGTTTCCAACTTATAGTGACTCTAAAGTGAAACTATCATGGGATTTTCTGGGGCTGAGACTATGTGATGTGCCCAAGATCACTCAGCAGGTTTCTATGGGTGAGTGTGGGTTTGAAACATAGTCTCCAGAGTCACAGTCCAACATTCAAAGCACTATACCATGCTGCCTCTAAGCTCAGCTTAGGATATCATAAATACTGAACAGGATGCCAGCCCAAGTTTTTAGCCCTCATTACTGTTAATATATATTTGCAAGTACATGTGGTCCAAAGACCCACAGCCAGATTGTTAACTACAGGGATCATATAACCCCACCCCATCCCTCTGCAACAGCTCCACTGGCTACCAGTCCATTTCCAGGCACTATTCGAAGTGCTGGTGATGACATTTAAAGCCCTACGCAGTTCTGGTTTAGGTTATTCAAAGGACTGTATTCTTCCTTACAAACCAACCCAGGCTTTGAGATCTGCTGGAGACACCCTTCCTACCACCCTCACAGGTACACCTGGTGGGAACACAGGAGAAGGCCTTCTCAGTGGCTGCTCCCAGGCAGAAGAGAAGCCAGACTGGCACTCTCCCTACTATATTTCTGCAATCAAGAAAATACATTTTTATTCAGACAGACAGTCTGATTGTTGCCTGTCTGATAGAATGTGCTGGATATTGTGTTGCTGATGCGTGTCTGAATTTTTAACTCTGTCTTTTAACATTGTTTTGGTTTTTTTTTATTGTTTAATTATGTTTTAACTTTTGTATTCTCTGGGTTTTAACTATGTTTTTTTCCATGTTGTAAGCCTGAGTCCCAACCTGGGAAAAAGTGGATTGTAAATAAAGATAACAGTCATCGTAATAATGTGTGATGTCTGCTATAATCTATGGTTGAGGATGGGGTCTCAATGTCTTGCACAGTTCTTTGCCATTTCCAGTGCCTAAGAAAATCAAAATAAATTATGCAAAATGCACTGCCAGAAAATAAGATAGATAGATAGATAGATAGATAGATGGATGGATGGATGGATGGATGGATGGATGGATGGATAGGAATTACGCATGTTTGCATCATGTGTGTACTCTGTTTTAATTCAGTTTTCTCTGGTGTAGGCTTTGGACTGCGTGGGCACAAACTTGTGATGAGAATTACTTCCAACATCATGTGGGAATGGGGGCAACAATGATGAGGATCTAACACAGAATATACAAAATGGCAGGACTGACTTTCAAGTACATGTGGCTGCTCAAATGGCCGAGGAGAGTCACCTCACTTTTAAGGAGTGGCAGACTAAAGACTACATTACTCTGGCCGGCTCAAGCTCTAATCGAGTCAACAAATCCTAATCATTTCTGACAGACTGTAGACACAGTGAGAAAGGTGCTTTGTGTTCCTGACCAATAAGCAAATGGCAGTACAACTACTTCTTATTGAGTCAGCTTCAAAGTCAACATTCTGACCCACAGAAAAGTTTAAATTAATCTCACTTCTACTAATTTGGGTATGACAAGTCAAGGAACTCGATGAAAATGGTTTCATTCTATTTCAGTCCAAGAGGGCAAGCCTCACTATGACAACGATAAAATGGAAGGGGGGAGAATAGGTCTAGTAGCACATTTGAGACTAATTGATATATTTCAGCATAAGCTTTTTTTGACTAAAGTCCACTTCTTCAGATGTAGTTCACTTCTTAAGAAGATCTGAAGAAGTGGACACAAAAGCTTCTGCTGAAATATATTGGTCTCTAGGGCACATGTGTCAAACACAAGGCCCACGGGCTGAATCTGGCCCGCCAGGCCATTTCATGTGGCCCTTGTACCTCTCTTGTAGCTGTGGCACTCCCCCTGCCTGGCGAGCCTGATCCCCACATTGCGGGCCCCCGGCTGACGGTATTCTGAAGAGGGGCCCAGCAGCCAGCACTCATGATCTACTTCTACTTCTGACTGCTCCTCTATCCAAGTCTCACTGTAGGGATTGGGCTCACCAGGTACAGAGAGGGGCAGGGGGACAGAAAGAGCCACAGGGGAGGCAGGGAGTGGAAAGAGGCACAGAGAGGGGCTTGGGGGCAGAAAGAGGCACAGAAAGGGTCTGGGGAGCAGAATGTGGCACACTTTGGATATACTGACCAATTCTGTGTCACTTTATAGAGGTATAGGGGCCATAAACTACAATCAAATAGCCTCAAAATGTCCAAGAAAAGAAAAGTTGATGCAGAAGGAAGGCAATTTAAAAACCAGTAATAATCTAATGCAGAGGCAATTAATATGATAAAAGAATAGATACATTTATATAGTCTCACAGATACCACCGGCTCTTTGAGGGCAACCATAACACTGATGCAGCCCAAGATGAAACTGAGTTTGACACCCCTGCTCTAGGGTATTACCATATCCCTTCTCCCCACCTACTTTCCTTTTTATGCTAAAATAGATCACAGACAGCCCTCTGCATTTGCACGTTACACATTTGCAGATTTGTTTATTTATGAATTATTGGGGGAAGGGAATGGGACAGGAGAAGGATATGTGCTTGCGTTCACTCACTCGCATGGGTGGGAGTGGGGAAGGAGATGGGATAGGAGGAGGGAGTGTGCACACCCTTGCTCACTATTTCGACTTGTCACAGGGGAAGGGGGAAATGGGATGGGACAGGAGAAGAGCACACACGTGTGTTTGCTCATTCATGTGGGTGGGAGAGGGGAACAAAATAGGATGGTAGGAAGGAGGGCATGTGTGTTCACCCACTCACTCACACAGACGGGGGGAAAGGGATGGGACTGGTGTCCCCTTTCTCCCTCCTCTTGCTCACCCCATTCCGTCCCCTTCTCCCTCCCACTTGCACAAGTGAGTCAGCAAGCAAGGACACACAAGCACAGCCAGACCTGCTCATCTTGCTAATGCAGGTACTTTTTGTGTTACTGTGCTAAATGCAGGGCGTTTTTTGGAGGGGGGGGAG
Organism: Cyclura pinguis; assembly: GCA_030412105.1. NCBI lineage: Eukaryota > Metazoa > Chordata > Lepidosauria > Squamata > Iguanidae > Cyclura > Cyclura pinguis. The sequence goes on from CM059599.1 coordinate 347,686,990, forward strand.
GCTTACAATATTCACTTTTTTCCCACTTTTGCAGGGGTCCTGCAAAGTGGAAAACTATCACAGTGATCTGCGCAAAAATCACAATAAAATGCAGAAGATCTACCTCAATTAGACTGAAGTTGTATTGATAGGATGCCCAAGGCATTCGCATTTGACTTAAAGGAGCTAAGCCTCCTTTACCATGTCTGCTGACTCCTTTGGCAACTGTAGTGTTTTCAGAAATCTGAAGGCAGAGCTTGCAAAAGGTAGTCTGTGGACTTTTAACTCAATCCTTCAGCCATCAAGGCCCAGTGGCCATATCAGATGGGTGATTCCAGGAGCTGTTGTCCAAAAAAGCACATTTTCCAGACTAAAGGCAGGAAGAGTCACAGGGAGGGGCTTTTGAGTTTAATCATGGGCCACGCCACATAATTTAAGCACTATTAGTATGCCAGATAATCAGATTTGCCAAAGGATGCAGCAAAGACACATACCTGCAGATGCATTTCCTGTGCTCCACAAAGGACAGCTCCACATAGGGTGTTGGCTTCTCTGAATTAATCTTCACAAGCTGAAAGGGTAAAATGTCAGTAACTCTGAGCATTTGCAATGCCCATCTCTTTTTCATGCTCTTCCCCTGTTCCTGCCATATGGCCGGCCCAAGGTGTTTCAGGGGCCTGAGGTGAAAAATCTAAGAGGCAACTCCTTCCTCGTGGTTTCTTCTCTCTCCCCCAACACACAGCTTCTCACCCCACCAATCAACACAGGAGAACAGAGCAATTCCCATTCATCTCAGTAGTGCTCTCACAGAAATCTTTCCAGCCAATTGTGCCTTGTGGCTCAGATCTCTCTGTCTCTCCCATCACAACTACGCACAGCCACCAGGGCCCTCCTAGATACCCCAAAAGCCCTGGTCAGGATGTGTTTGTGGAATTGAGACAAAATAGGTGAATTTTCCCTTTTGGAAACCTTAAGAAGTGGCATTTCTCCTTTAAGCAAAGATGCAGAGCCTTGCTTTAGTGCAGCAGGCTCTTTTCTGTCATTTCTTCAAAACCAAAAATAAAATTCCAGTCACTTCTAGATTTGAAGTAACACGGGAAAATTCAACTGGAATAATCAAATAATCACTTTTGGACTACAACCTCCAGAATCCTCCAGTTAGCTGGAGGTTCTGGGAGTTGTAGCCCACAAGGCAACTTTTTCAATTTCTAATCCAACTATTGCAAACACCAATAGTATACAAAAAAAAAAATCAAAGACAGAAGTGACCAAATGTCCATTGCTGGTTAATATTCTTCAGTGTGTGTGTGAGAGAGGGATGTTCTGGCTTGGGAAGCCCCTCTAACACATTTAAATGTAAAACCACCACTTCCCCTGAAAGTGGCAACTGTTCAGTTTCGGCTGGAGGGGATGGTGCCAGGTCAGCACACAAGGAGGGGTCCTGAAAGGCAGGGATCATAGAAGGACCTGGAGAGACACACTTTGCCTACCCTTGAGGTAAAGTAAAGAAGAGCAGAGAATTATTTCACAAAGAGATAACAGGACCATGTACAATCTCCCACCTGCATGGTGACATTGGTAGTCTCCATTGGGACACACTGGAGCCTCTCATCCCGGCAGCATCCACTGCAGCGGTGCAAAGGGACACAGGAAGGACTGAACACGTGCTCAACTTCACTGGGGTACTCAGACACAACATTAACCAGTTTTTCCAAGGGCTGACATAAGCTGCGATTCCACACGTCATGAAAGGATACAACTAGATAGACAAAAAAACACATAAGACAAAGGACTTAAATCATATAAACTGGAAGTATTGAGGATGTCCTGTTTCTTCAGATAACTGATAAATAGCAGCTTTGTACTGGATTCATTTCTTCCAGTACTGTATAGCTTAATTGCCTCTCGCTCTCAGGTCTGGCCTAAGACATTGTGAGGCTTGAGGAAGAGGACAAAATGGCACTGCATCTCTCCACACTGCATTCAGAAGCTGACTGTTTGTATCTTGGTAACAGACAGCACTGTCCACTGCACTTCCAGGCAGCAAGCTAGCTCAGCAGTTGCAGGGGCAGGCCAGATAATCAAAGCTTGGCAAGGTTATTTGTTCTGAACTATGGCCCCTGAATTACCCAAGCACAGTAGCCAGTTGTAGGGCTGCCAGACTGAAAAGCGGAGAGAGATTCTATATCTTTCTTTAATGACTGTGGAGAAGAAGGAGTTTCAACAGCTGTTGTTTGTTACCTGCTGTGTAACAAGCAACACCTGCTGAACTTTACTCTTTTACACTCCCATTTAAGATACACAAACCCCCTCTAGGCTTTACTCTGGCAACCCTGGCCAGTGGTCTTATAGGCTGGATGATTCCGGGAGCTGTAGTCAAGAAAAGGAATTTTCTGAAGCTCTGCATATATAGGACACACTTGTGTTCTCCACTACCTCATCCTACTCAGCATCAGTCACTTGAGGGAGCTGCCCCATTAGGCCTAATATTACCCAGGCCATACTCTCAAGCTGCTACAGAAAGGAATCTCGCAAGGAAGGTCCTGTGGGACCCTGGGTGTCTCTTTCATCTGCAAGTCGCTGGCTGAACCTGCTTCAATTCTTCCAGAAAGAAGAAGCTGATTCTTAATGCTACAGGAAGAAAGGAAGGAGTTTTTGCTTTCCCTTGTTATCTTTGCCAGTTCCGGGCAAGTGAGCTAGCTTCATCTTTCATGCAGATGTCTGAGAAGGCTGAATTAGATGTGCTGTTAAACTCAGGAACCTTCCATTTGTCTCTAATGGGATTTACTCCCTGTTCCAAAGGGATTTTTCAGATGACTATGGCAATAGAAGAAAGGGTGAAATCCCTCTCTCTATGCTGCAATCCTAGTAGTTCTTATGTGAGCAAACCTACACTTTTTCTTAATCTGCACATTAAATGCAAAGAGGCATTTAACAACACATCCAGTCGGGCCCTTTGAAATACCAACAGTGAGCAAAAAACTTCCTTTGTGTTTGGACCAACTAAACACTCTGTGATGTGCCAAAGAGAAAGAAAAGAAAATATAGGGAACACAAAGCCCCATTCCTTCACATCTGTCCTCTTTGAGAAGGTTTAGGAATCATGCTGTTCCCAGGCACTGCTGGACTGAAACTCCCAGCTCCCCAGCGAACAGAGGCAATGGGAAGGATACTGAGATCTGCAATCCAACCAAGCACTTCCACTCCTCAGACCCACTTTTATACTGTAAGAGAGAAACACGCATCACACCCACCTGCCACTTCAGTGGCGCTGTTCTGAAGAATCATGTCTTGCCTCTACAGAAAGAGAAAGAGAGACATTAAAAAAAAGTGGTGTTTTAACAATATGATTGGCTTAATTGCATTTTTTATAACTTTTTACATTTTAACTGTATGTTTTAAGATAATTATCTTGTTTCTACAGAGGGAAGGCATATAAATTTCAAGTTACTGTGCTTTGAGCAGGTACTGAATGTTCTTGCTTCACCAATGAGTTCATTCAGCTTGCATACGTGTAGAATTAGACTGTTAGTCATTTCCAGTTTTGAAAGAGGCCGGCCCCTCCCTAAACTGCAAACCCCAGGATTCCACAGGATATTGAAAGTGGAATCATTGCACTGTAAGAGTGTAGTGCAGAAATGGCCTAAAACAGCTCAAGATGTTGGGTAGCCCTGTTCAGCTTGGTGAAGAGATTGAGGTTGATGACTGCACTCTTTAAATACTTCAAGGGCTGGCACACAGAGGAGGATGCAGGCTTGTTCTCTGCTGCCTCGGAAAATAAAACTAAGTCTATCAATTTTAAGTTGCAGGAGAGTAGGTATCTATTGAATATTAGAAGGAACTTCTTGGCAGTTAGAGCAGTTTGGCAATGAAACCAATTGCCTAGAGAGGTGGTGGGTCCTCTTCAGAAAGAGGCTGGACAGCTACCTGCTGGGGATGCTCTAGTTGGAGATCTTGCACTGAACAGAGGTTTGGATCTCATGGCCCATAGGGCCCCTTCCAACTCTATGGCTCTTGAGATGAATCACTCTTCAAAATCTTTTTAGCACTTTCCTTGCTTCCTTACAAACCACTTGAACACTGAGTTAAGGACACTAGATGTCAGTCTAGTGCATAGCTTCCCACATCCAGTAGACCAAAAGTTTGTACAAAGAAGAGTATGGAAAGTGAAGATTTGTGAAGGTTGGATACTGAATGAGAACAGAACAGAGGGAGAGCTAGAAGAAAGCCGGATGGGTCTGAACGCAGGCGTTGCTGATGTTCTGTTGATGCCAGCAATAAATCAATGAATTTTTCTAAAAGCTATATTAAAGCCATTTTTTGTTCTGATGATCCTAGGATCAGACACAGGTCTGATGATCCTAGGATCAGACACAGGTTTTAAACATAAAGTTTAAAAAGGGAAAAGAATACACTTTTGCACCAGCTTCTACTGCTGAATTTGATTGTATCATCTGACCATAAGACCTTATTTAAGCAGGACATAAATTGCAATTTAATCCATTTTAACTAATTTATATATTTAAAAAGGTGAACTACCGCAGTGTCTTGGAATTAAAATTAATTAGCATGCTCAGTTGGATGAGCATTTGGCCAGATAAGCAAAAATGTGATGTGGTCCACTGGAAGTATACAGAATATCTGATGGGTACTCACTTATGGTTAAAGAAATAATCAGTAATGTGCAGCTAATGTGGCTGACAAGTATACCCAGAGATACACATGGAGCTTCATAAATGTTCCTCCATTTGTCAGCATGTTACATTGCGCTATCTGCATAGACAAAGTTTGGAAAATTAACTTTTTTATACTGCGGCTCCCAGCATGCTGGGTGGGTAACTCTGGGAATTGTACTTCAAAAAAATAAAAAACTTTTCTAATCTCTGCACATGAAAAGTAGATACTTTTTTCATGTGTAGTAGCATTTGTTGTGGGTTTGCTGCCCACTATTTCTGACACTTGTGTTCAGCTAAATCTCACTAGATGACTGCCTTGAAGTACAGTACTGACTTTGTGAAAAGTTCCCAACTTTTTGAAAGCACTATTGTTTGAAGTGCTAAAACAATATCTATATAAGATGACTTTATGAACCATCGTTAACCTTTGACCAAATTTATTCATAAATCAATAAAAAATATGGGATATCAATTCAAAGATATTGCATAGACTTTTTGAATTATTTTTTGGTGCATTAAAACAGAAGAATACTCTTTAAAGTTGGGCTGGGAATTCTGGGGCCCTCCATGTTTTTGTTGTATGCCTTCCAATCATTTCCAATTTATGACACCCTAAGGCAAAGCTATCACAGGGTCTCCTTGGCAAGATTTGTTCAGAGGAGGTTTGCCTTTGCCTTCTTCTGGGGCTGAGAGAGTGTGATCTATCCAAGGTCACCCAGTGGATTTCCACGGCTGTGTATAGGATTCAAACCCTGGTCTCTAGAGTCATAGTCCAGTGTTCAAACCACTACATCACACTGACCCTCCATGTTCCTGGCCTACAAATCCCATCATTCTTCACCATTTGCTTTGCTGGCTAGGGCTGCTGAGGCATGCAATTAAAAGCAAACAATTAAAAGTATTCCCATTAAAATAAAAAAGCAAATAATACAACCAATATATATACAAAATAGACAATAGTTGTTGTTGTGTGCCTTTAAGATGCTTCTAGCTTAGGGTGACTCTAAGGTGAATCTATCATGGGATTTTCTGGGGCTGAGAGTGTGTGATGTGCTGAAGGTCATCCAGGGGGTTTCCATGGCTGACCAAGGAATCAAATCCTGGTCTCCAGGCTTGTAGTCCAGTGCTCAAACCACTGTACCACACTGGCTCTCAATATAAGACAATACAGCATGTTATTATTAAAAGTCCTTTCCTGTGCAATCCTAACACCCATTAGCTGGAGCCCCCAGATGACCCTAGTTTGTTATAATTTGCACCTAGCTGACTTCAGCTTATGGGGACCATATGAATGCGAGCCCTCCAGTATCTCCAGACATTAACTACCCTCTCACAAATTTAGGGTTGCGGCTTCTTTGACTGAATCAATCCAATTATAAAGTTTCCATTTTTTCCAGTGAGTCATCTCATCTCATGAAACATCCAAAGTACAACAACCTCAGTTTAGTCCTCTTCACCATTAGTCAAACACCTTGGTACACAGGTGGAAACCTGTGGCAACATAGTGTACTGCCAGCAGCATTTTCCTGACAGTGTGAAGGAGGAGCATTCCAGCTTACAGGAGTAGACTGGAGGAGGGCTTGGATAATCAAGTTACAGAGCCTCACTGTTCCCCGTGATACGTCTCCAACAAGAGAGAAAACATGTACCTGCCCCCAAAGCTGGCATAACAATTTTCTCTCCCACTGGTATATACAGGTAGGGGAAAGGAACTAAAAATGGAACTAGGGGAAGCAGGCCTCCACTTTCTGGAATAAGCTGACAGAGCCTAGGAAGTGGTGGTTCCTTCAGCATGGATTTCTTTCATGTCCACTTCTATAATTTGCATCTGGCTCAAAGTATACAAGGGTCATACTGAAAGTAAGGCCGGTGTGCCATTTTCTCTGGAACTGTTAATCCAGATGTGACGCCATTACACCACCATAGTAATTCCTACTGCATGACTGACATAATTTCTGTATTTCTAGGTGTTGCATAACCATGGATATGAAGCAGAAACAAAGAGCAATGACTGAATTCTTGTACTGCTGTATTGCCACCAACATTCACAGAAGACTCATAAATGTACGTGGTGAGGTGACAATTGATGAAAATAACATGCGGAGATGTGCAAAAAAGTTTAAAGAAAGAGAAACCAGTGTTGAAGTCAAGCCATGCAATGGAAAGCCTACTGACAGCAGTCACTGCTGAAAACCAAAACAGCACAGACAACATGATTCACACAGATCATCATATGACCGTCTGAGAGATTGTTGAGGCACTTGGCTGTCAAGCAGCTTATCCACAACACTGGATGCAGGAAACTGTGTGCCAGCTGTTCCTCTTTAAATAACAATTCATTTGAAAGAAAGGAGACCGCACATATGTTTGGAACTAGTGGCAGCATTCAAAGGCCACAAGAACACCTTTTTTTGGGAATGTTTGCACTGGCGATGAGACCTAGGCATACCTCTTTGACAAAAGACAAATGATCAGTCCATGGAGTGGTGGCACGCCACATCCTCTAGATCAAAGAAATTCAAAAGCCACTGCTTAGCACAGAAGATTATGGTGAATGTCTTCTGGGATGACAAGGGGGTGATTTTCTTTATTTCCTCAAGCGTGGGATAACAATGAACAGCAACTATTGCACTGAATCACTCTGGAAACTTCAAGAAGCCGTCCTGAAGTGAAGACCACAGAAACAGCTGCATGCAATCCAGTTATACCACAATAAGACACGACCTCACACTTGACATCACAGGTTCTTGCACAAATGGAACGGTCAGTGCTGCCACATCTGCCTTACAGACCTGATTTTGTGCCCTTGGATTTTCACTTGTTTAGTTGGATAAAAGAAAGCCTTTGGATATGATGTTTTGATGATGTAAGCAAAGTGGAAGACGTTATCAGACACAGCCCAGGGAGTGCTGGAAAGAGTTTTTCCAAAGTGGATTTGATGAGTAGGTTCAAAAGTGGTACAAATGCATTGTCACTGGTGAAGACTGTTTTGAATAATACCACGTTGTAGACAAAGAGTTACTTGACACATGTATGTAGTTGCCTATGTCTCGTGTTGTTGATTAAAGAGCTATGACTTGAGAGGTATTTCTTTCAGTACGACCATATTTCCAAAGCAAACAAGCATACTTTTTTTTTTTTGGAGCCAGTGCATTCATGTCAAAGCAGACATCTGCTGAAAAGAGATACGCCCACTTAAGTGAAAGCCTCTTTTAAGTCTGAGGCTTTTAAAAATCTGTTATCTAGTTAATCAAGGACACATTATTAATATGACTGGTAGAATGTTGTGATCATTCTTTTTTAATTGATTCAACCCTAGAATCATAGAATCATAGAGTTGGAAGAGACAACAGGGGCCATACAGTCCAACCCCCTGCTTACAGGAACACAGATCAAAGCATTCCCAACAGATGGCCATCCAGCCTCTGCTCCAGAGAAGGAGACTCCAACACATTCCGAGGCAGCATATTCCACTGCTGGACAGCTCTGACTGTCAGAAAGTTCTTCCTGAGGTTCAAGTGGAATCTCCTTTCCTGTAGCTTGAATCCATTGCTCCTTGTCCTAGTCTCTGGAGCAGCAGAAAACAAGCCATTCCCTCCTCAACATGACATCCCTTCAAATATGTAAACATGGCTATCACATCCCCTCTTAACCTTCTCTTCTGCAGACTAAATATCTCCAGCTCCCTAGGCCGTTCCTCATAGGGCATGACTTCCAGACCCTTCACCATTTTGGTCACCCTCTGGACATGCTCCAGCTTGTCCATATCCTTCTTGAATTGAAGTGCCCAGAACTGGACACAGTATTCCAAACGAGGCCTAACCAATGCAGAATAGAGTGGTACCATTACCTCCCTCGATCTAGACACCATACTCCTATTGATGCAACCAAGAATCACATTGGGTTTCTTGGCTGCTGCATCACACGGCTGTTTTATTTTAATTTTTTCCTATCTTACTTTAATTTTTTCCTATGCCAATGAACATCCCCCAAGTTTGGAGAAATTGCTATTTTGTAACTAATTCACACCCCATAAGGCATAACTTTTACTGTGTGACTGGAGCAACACCATCTGCATTCTCTTAGTGACTGGTCTTTAACTGTGCTGCGAAGCCTGACCTAAATGAGGGTACAACAGTAGCACTACCACCATACAAATAATACAGTCAACTATTAAGAAACTTGTTGCAATATTTCCAATATCTATGTACATCTGTGAAACCTGACAGAAAGAGAATCAACTCATTTGAAAGGTGCTGGAGGAGAGTTTGGTGGATACTCCAGACTGCCAAAGAGACAAACAAATATGTCTGAGAAGAAATCAAGCATTAGCAGTCCCTACAAGCTGAAATGACCAAGCTGAGACTATTGTGCTTTGGCCCTATTATGAGATGACATAACCCACTGGAAAAGACAATGTCACTTAGTAAAGTGGAAGGCAGCAGGAGCAGAAGAAGGCCACACTGCAGGCAGACTGACTCAATCAGGGAGGCCAAAACTCTGTTTACAGGATATGAGCAGGACTGTTGATGACAGAGGTCTCTCACTGAAGGGTCATAGTAAGTTAAAGCAATTAACAACAAACTAAGAACTAGATTCCTAGGGCTTTAGTTTAAGTGTAGGTGGCTTATGACTCAGAAAAACCTGAATGCTCTGCGCTTTAGACTCATAGCTCTTTCCCTGTTCAGTATCTGAGATATTCTCCTTTTTCTTCAGTGGTGATCCCTTAAATAACATCCCTGTCATGCTGCAAATAAGTTCAGGTGAAAAGGTCCTATTTATGTAGCATAACAGAGCCAAAGTCAGAAGACCATTAGCAAGATCCAAAGGCTCTGCAATCCACATTCTCCTACAGAGCTGTAGAGTCTATAACTTTGCTCAGCCCAACACCATCCAGATGTGTTGGAATAAAACTGCCAGCCTTCACAGCCAGTGTTGTTTTAATCCAAAGAATCTGGAGGATGTCCGGTTGGGGATAGTCATGCTAGAATCTAAGGAAAAGGTTGCCAATAGGCAATTTCCCATGTTTCCAGCTTGGCACATGTCAGGAACAACCAACAACCAGCAACAATATTCCCATTGTTGATGGTGGGAACCAAGAGTATAGATGTCATCATGAACACAGGTGGAGAACTGGAGCAGGCATCTATATCGACTGCTGATTAGAAAGGGTGAACTTGAAAAAGCTAGAAAAAACACCTACCCTCTCTACTCTCTCAATGCTCCTTCAGAGGGAAATGGTGTTTCTTCTCTGCTTTCCCCCAAAGGAGCACTGAGACCCTCACTGCTTCACTTCCAAGCAGCCATGAGAGTAAAGGGACTTCCTTCTATTCTTGCGGCTGCTTGGAAGCAAAGCTCTGCCATGCTGCCTGACCCTGGGTTCAAGTATCATTGCCACACTCACCACTCAAGGCCTGGGCTGGGCATCTTCCCTTGTCCTCTGGGCTCTCCTTTCACCTGCCTGCCTGCCTGTGCAGTAGTACCTGGAGCCTCCAGTGCAGGTTCAGATGCCCATCGTTGCAATGCTGCCACCATCATCACTACAATCTTTGGGGTATCCGGGACACGCCGCACCAATTGGCGACACCTGGCCAGGATCTTTTAGTCCCTTGAATTTGGGGTTTCTCTCATTTTCTGGGATGAATGGCAATCCTACGTGGATCCCCTGTGAAGGCCCATAGACCCTCTGGGGTCTACAGACCCCAAGTTAAGAACCACTGCATTATCCCACACTGGCCCATATTTTAGCATACAGTTCCTAGAATCTTCCAGCCAGTATAGCTAGTGACTGAATTGCCTGAAGGGGGTATAATGGGGAATATAATTTAACAGACTAACCTCTACAAATTCTTTTTTTTCATAGTCTAAAAGTGTGTCTAGGTATATCTGTGGCTTTCTCCCACACTCTGGAACGCCCTCCCTGTTGCCTTTCTTCCAAGAGGCAAAGACTTTTTTGTTCAGGCAGCCTTGGGGCAACTGACCTCACTTAGAGCAGAAGGGGCTCCTTAGCAGGCAGACTGCTGTATTTTTAAACTGTTCTAAATTTTATAAGCTTTTCTTCATCTTGAATTTTAACTGTATTTGTTCTGCCTTAAGTCTCATTTTTGAGGGAGACAGGTGAGATATCAGTTGAAGAAAAAAATTTAGCTTGACACAGGATTCAAAGGGAAAAAACAAGAGACCAAAGCGGAGGCAGAGAACAGCATTCTAGCAACCACATTCAGATCCTAGGAAAAGGCTTGGTGGACATCCCTCACAGAACTTATGCAAGGCACCACTTGTTATACTCTCAGCTGCTGGTCCCATCCTGACCATCATCGAATGGAATCTAAGTTTCACCTACAAAGGAAGGTGGGAAAATGGCATCACAGCTGCAAGTTAGGTAGGCCAGTTAAAGGGTGTTAAGAACACCAGACCCACTGCTTTTGAGCCGGAATGCTAGGGTCTCTTCTCCTATGGCCACACTTACACATCCCCCTGCTGAACAGTCTGCCAGGAATTCCCACCATCGCCCTCCTCCTCCTCCAAGCTTTTTACCCTTCCTCAGCCTAGCAGCCTGCTGGGCTGTCACTCCATTATTCTTAGTCGGGTGAGGATAACGAGAGTACACGTCGGAGAAGGAGCCAGTCTGGGGAAAAGATTCGCTACTTGTCTGATTTTTGCTTCCCGCTACACCAGATTGAGAGCCCTGTAAACCTCGCCTCCTATGCCTTGGAATACGCGCTATAATCGCTGTGCCTCTGCGCGCCTGCAGAGTTCCTCAGTTCCCTTCACCGCACCACCAAGTCTCATCCTACCGCAGGTCAAAGACGGGGGTTTTGAAAGGCTTTCAAATCAGAAGGTAACTCCTCCTAAGCAGCCCCGGTACCCCCGATTTTAAAACGAAGCAGTTAATGCCCCGCAGGAAAGGACGGAGTCGCGTTTGTGCCCGGAGCCGCCAGGGTTTAACCCCCGGAGCCTCTCCCGAGCGTTCAGCCGCGGCGCAGCCGACGGGGTCTTCCAGTTCGCCCCTAAACAGCCGCAACCGGCTTCCGCGTAGCCCGGCTCGGGGCAAACCTTTCCGGGGAAGCCAAGCTCGCCAATCCCGGAGCCGCGGCTCCTCGCTTTTTCCGACGGGCCCCGCGCCAGCCGCCGATCGCTCCTCGGTCTCTTCGCCACCTCCCCTCGGAGGGGGTCTTGCGGGGCGAGGAGGGCGCGCTCGCCCGCCCGCCCGCCCGCCCGCCCAGCCCAGCCGCGCGGCGAGTTAGAGCAGCGCAGCTCTGGCGCGCCTCTTCCCCGCAGGAAGGTGACCCCCTCCACGGGTCTCCCCCGTCAGGGATCGAGGGACGGCCGACCTGACCGCAGAGGTCCCCTCACCTGCGCGCTCGCCACCTGCAGCAGGGCGAGGAAGGCGAGGAAGCCGCCCAGCCCGGGCATCGCGGGCGCGGACCGCCGCTCCCTCCACCCGAGAGCGCCGCGGAGCCACCGAAGGAGGGGAGCGAGAGAGAGAGACGCCTCGCGCGCTTTTCGGAACCGCCGGAGGGAAAACCGCCGCCGCCGCCGCCGCCGCGTCTCCCGGACCCCACACGCGGCTTCCGAGGGGAGCGGAAGCGGCCGCCGTGCGCCCCCGCCGCCAGGGGCAGGAAGCCCGGGCGCCGCCACGGGAGCGCCGAGAGCCAACGGGGCGAGCGAGCCGTCGCGCTCCCGGGGCGCCTCCCGCTCCACGCCGCGGCCGCGCTGCTCTGAGCCAGACGGCCGGCGGCGGCTCCTGCTGGCGGGGCCGCCCCTCCCTCAGGGCCGAGGAGGGAGGCCGACCCCGCCCCCCGGCCCCTCCCACCGCCTCCCTGTCGGGATTCCCGCCCTCGCGCCCGGCGGCGTGGCCCGGGGCCTCGGGGGGGCCGTTTCCGGTCGCCGGGCCCGGCTGGACGAGTGTCGGCGAGCAGGAGAGCGGGGGAGGTCGTGTGGAGCGGGAAAGCCCCCTCTGGCTGGAGCCCCGCTCTGGGGCCGCCGGCGGACGGGGATGGCGGGGATGCCGGGGCCGCCGCCCCCCTTCCTGCCCCGCGGCAAGGGCGACGGCGGGTCCGGCGCTCCTTCTCCCCCCCAGGGCGGGCCTCTCCCTTCCCCGCGGGGTGTGGGAGGCGCGGAGGACGAGTCGGGGAAAGTCGTCGTCGTCGTCGTTGTTATCATTACTATTATTTGATTTCAGCTGTCGTAGTTCTTCCCTAGGCTGGGGGCCGGGGGATGGTGGGAGTTGCGATTATTCTAAGCTCAAGTCTGCGCGGACGGGGATAATCGCCTTGCCCGGGCGTTCGTCCTCCTGTGTGAAGAGGGCAGCGCGAGGGAAGCGAGGTGGAGCGTGTTTGGGAGGATGACAGAGAGCCCCCCACTGCCCACAACATGCAGACGGCTCGGGAGCGGGTAGTTTCAAAATAGGCAACCAAATGGGAGTGTCTTTGCCTCTCCCAGCAATCTTGTTGTGTGCCTTACTGTTGTGTGCCTTCAAGTCCTTTCCAGTTTGTGACGACCCTGCCCTGGGTTTTTCTGGGGCTGAGAGTGTGTGCTGCGCCCAAGGTCACCCAGGTCACAGCTGAGTGGGGAATCGAATCTTGGCCTCTTACCGCGTTTCCGCACTAGACTGTTATAGCGCTATGATTCCACTTTCGACATCCTATGGAATCCTGGGGTTTGCAGTTTCGGGAGGGGCCGGCCGGCCCCTCCCGAAACTGCAAACCCCAGGATTCCATAGGATGTCGAAAGTGGAGTCATAGCGCTATAACAGTCTAGTGCGGAAATGGCCTTCGATAGCTCCTTTATAGCTCAGACTCTACTACTGCTGCTGCTGCTTGGCCATGGAAACCCACACCTTGGGAACCTCACACTCTCGTAGCCTCAGAGGAAAGCAAAAGCAGACCCAACTCTGAACAAATCTTGCCAAGAAAACCCCAAGGCAGGGTCACCGTAAGTCAGAAATGACTTGAAGGCACAGAACAACAACGACTGAAAATGGATTTGTTACCCCCACTGACAGGCAAGCAAGCAGTCTGTGCTACCGGCCATCCTTATTAAATGGAGGACAGCCCCATCCAGCGTTTCTGGCTAGGGTTCTACTGTTGGTGCCAATCCAATGTTGGTACAGAAGGTGTTTCAAAGCTGGGGAGCCACCACAGAAAACAACCTGCTTTTTGTACATGTACAACTCAGTTATTAACTTTGAGTACTCAGAGAAGTGGAGGAGTCATCTGCAGATTTTACTGCACAGGCAGCATGCTATGAGAAGAGATATTCCTAGCGGTATATGTCTTCATGCAACTGGATGCCTTTGAAGCCCAGTTTGTAGGCTTGTCAGCATTTCTGTGCAGAGAATGAGGTAGAAACCCTTGTTCAAAGTGTAATTGGAGATCTCCCATTGTGTGCATATTTTACTAGGAAGCACCGGTAAATTGAGTCTTCAATGCGTGAACAAGCAGCTTAAAACATGTTCCATAATTGTTGGTCTGTGCAACTTACAACAATTCACAAGAGAGGGATGGGTTGGATTTTAATCTCTACATAGAAATCCCCACACCCTAAGAATGTTTGAAATGCATGGAACAGCCTTTATAGCAGCAGTTAAAAGGACATCTGTGATGATACACCAATTCAGCTATATGCTAGCAGTGCATCCATTTGTAGCACTAAGTAATCCCTGCTAGACTTTGATACTGGCATGGGTGAAGCCTTGCTGTCTTCTATCAGGACACCCCTATGGTCACATTCCCAGGAGCTGTTACCATTCCTCTCTCCATTTGCTCTGGGATCCTTTGGGATTTCCTTGGATGTCAGATAATTACCAGGAAGCAGACATAGGTTGCCTTGGAGAATGGTGGGTTCTCCTTTGGAGATCTTTAAACAAAAGAAGAATGGCCATTTTTGTGGCTTGCTTAGCTGTGTATTCCTGTATGGTGGGGAGCGAGATTAGGTGGCACTTGGGATCCTTTCCAGCTCTATGATTCCATGAATTTCATTGTGGTGCCCATTTTGGTGGACACATCCCTCAGTGCTTGCCAGACTCCTTGTCTCTCCTGATTTTTTTTTTTAAGATGTAGATTTAGATTTGTATAAATCAATGAAAGCAAGCACTGGGAGGCTACAAAGCAATGTGCAGGTTTCCCACTATGTTTTGATCTCCTTGAATGCCTCTAGATCCCAAAGGCATGATTAGAAAATAAAAATTATTACCAGCTGTAGCCAATAGCTCCATGATGAAAAGCATCCAGCTGCCCAGAAGAAAGAAGAGGGTAGACTGGACAGTGGTGGGAACATCCTAGAAAGCTGGGGAAAACTATGAGCATGAACAGTTAGGGGATTCTGGAACTTTACTCAAACCAGGTGCATTTTTTAATTTATGGATAAGCGTATGTGATGGGACCATCATGTGCACCAGCGTTTGTGTGTGTTTGAAAGCTGTGTCTGTGGACTTGAGTTAGAAGATAGCTTCTCATGAGAGAGAAGAGAGACAGAGGGTAGACCCTGTTTTCTCATACAGCAGGGATGAGCAACTTGTTGAGCTCCAGGGGTTGGTGAACTGCAGCTTATATCCTCCCTTACCATTGACCATGCTGATTAAGGCTGGTAGGACTTAAAGCCCAGCGATCTCTGGAGGATCATCTGTTCTCAACCTCCGTCATAGAGAAAGGATTGCAAAACCATTCAGGAAACTCTGGGATCTTCAGAACAGTTTGAAAATTGTGCTAAACTGCTGAACTGGCAGACCAATGATGTCACTCAGGATATAAGTCAGTTCCTTATTCTTCATTCTAAGGTATGATTTGTTACATCAGTCTGCTCACTGTCGATTTGAAAGCTACATAGCAATGCCGTTTTACCAAATTTTGGAGTTGATGTGTCAGAGAGAACAAAAGCAAAAACAAAAACACAGCCTGTTACATTGGGATATGACAACCTTTTTCATCTAGAATGCAAACAGCGGCTTTGCCGAGGTGATTTTTGTGAGGACTGAAAGAAGGATAGAGGGAGGTAAATGCTCTCCCCAGAAATATTTTCTGAAGTTGCTCAGCTATATCTGCCTTGTAACAGCTATGTACCTAAATTTTTTTAAAAAAATATTCATGTCAATTGCATACATGAATGCAGTTGAATACAAGAGTGGCCAGGAATGAATTAACATGCTTCAAATGCAAATAAAAATGTTTAGTGAAGACACATAGGCTGGTATCGTTTCAGGGAGTTATGAATGCATAACCAAGAGTTACACATTTGCAACTGTTTCATATTCACAGTCCTTACGTATTGCCTAGTTTGGGGGATACACAGGGGCTGTGAAAGTCCCCCAATTCCCGCTTACTGGACAGAAGCTGCTGCGTATGCTGGGGGTCCATTCCAGTATAGCTTGGGAAGCAGCTGACTATTGTTTCCATGCAGCCCTGCATGGGCAATCTCCAACCCAAGTGGGTGTGTGTGTGTGTGTGATAGGGACCCTGCTTCTCCTGTTGCAATGGGGGATGCTCATAGGAGGGGAAGGGAATGTCAGTCAGCTGCCTCCTGAATGAACCTCCAGCAATCACAGCGGCTGCTTCCCAGTAACTGGGAATGGAGGAGGTTGGGCCATGATTCACTGTGTAGCTGTGTAGTTACAGTGGTTGGGCATTTATAACTCCCAAACAGGATTCCAGCCATAATTTGTAGCCCTGTAATTTAGCATATAATATACGGCAGAAATGAACTATTATTATTGAGTACACTTCTATTTACTTCCCCAAGTTTAATATAAAATCTTGGAAAACAGATTGCAGAGAAAAATCTGGCTTCATGTCTTATGATTGTCTGAATGGGACCGTATAAAAGTCCCATACAGTCTTATTTGTGAAGGTCCACAATATTTTTGCAACTCTCTTCTGTGACATTTTCCCTGTTGATATTTTTCTCTCTCTTGCTACACCCTGCTAAGATTAAGAAATCCAGTTCTCAGAAGTCAGCATAATCCTCAGCTTTGCTGCCTTTGGATGTGTGCCTTGAAAGAGTATTTATTTTGTACATATTCATCCTTTCTAATCTTTTCTATTGTAGCTATTACACATGAACCAAATCAGGATTAGTATTTTATTGTCCTCTGTGCTGTACAAATGCAGATGTGGGTGTTGGCTCAAGAAAACACACACATATACAGAGTCGAGAGAATGAGTTTACTACTTACCACACTGTCTAAGTCAATTACGGCTTGCAATTTTACAGGTTTTTGGCTGTAGACTGACATTCCACAAATTTCATGTGTATATCTGTGTTGTCTCTCTGTGTTAAAAGCACTCCAGAGATGAAGATGGGCAAAATAGTTGGTAGGTTTTGCATTCGCTCTCAAGAGCTGCCAAATTAATCCTTGACCAGTAATTGAGCTAGAGCAGTGTGTTCTTTCTAAACATGGATAACAATCTCCTTTCTAGTCTGTGCACATGGAACATTTTGCTTAGCCTCCACCCTGTTGTGTTCATTTTCCAAAAGCTGGGAATTTTAGGTGTGTTTTTTTAAAAAACTTGTGGTTTTTACATGCATTCTGAAGCAGTACAAATCAGCGAGAAGCCCATACTAAGGAGCCTCCTGTAGGTTTAAAAGAATCCAGAAATGTTCTTGAACTAGATCTAAAGACAGGATTCCCTGCATTCAACCATGGATTGGGATACACCAGCAGGTGTGTAACTCTGATGTTATCTGTGCCTACTTTGCGTAAAGCTGGCAGTATACAAGTAACATTATACTGTTGCATTTTGATACTGTATTTATTGATTTTGATTTACTATGTATGCACATAGCCTATGGTCTAAGCATTAATAAACTACTACTACTACATTATGGCAGAATAGAAGCTGTTCAACCCACTGAGACTATTGTAAGCAGAGATCTCTTTTATGTGTTTATTAATATCACCGAGGGCCATAACACAGTATACCTGAAATAACAAGGATTTAACAGCATTCTTGCCAAATAGACTGCCACCACTCACTCCTTTTGTCCAACTCAGCCCTGGCCAGAAAACATCCAGACATTACAGGATATCACTAGGGTCTAAATCAAGAAGGGCCAAGCCCCTGCTATACCTCTGTTTACTTAGAGTCCTGGGCTAGACACCATGAACTATATTCAGCAGCAGTAAGCCAAGCAGCTAGAAGCTGGATTTAGAACCAGACTCTTCCCTTAGTAACACATACACACCCAAGCTATAAGGAGGTATATTTGTTTACAAAGAGTAGAAAAATAGAAAACACAGTGAAACAGTCTGAATTATATTCTCTTAGGATGCAATAAGAAAAGCCTATTAGATTAACTCTATATAAATGCCAAAACCATGGTCCTCACAGAAACAAGATCTCAAGACCAGAATAAGAGGGAAAAAGTGAGGATGTGAGAATAAAAACATAGGAGTTAGATCCATTTTTATAGCTGAACTCCACTGTAACCCAGTTGGGTCTCATTAACTAATCAGATACTATGAGGAGTGAATATTTCAGCTTCTTGGCACCCATAGTGGTTTCTACCATAACTAAAATGAAATCATGCTCTCTCTGAAGAGCAGGCATCTTTGTTAACGTTGAAAAACATTTGACACCACAGGTACTCCAGAACATTATATGATCTAAGGTTGTTAGAAAAATTGATTCCACAGAAAGGCACACAGAGATAAGTTAATTCCTTCACAATTAGTATTATTTTTATTACCAGTAGAATCATAGAGTTAGAAAGGACCATCTAATCCAAGTCCATGCCAGTGCAGGGATCTACAGTTAAAGAATCCCTGAGAAGTGGCTACCCATTAGAAAAAGGTAGTATAAATCCAGTTTATCTGTCTTTTTCATAATAAATCGTTCCCCGACTGTATACAAAGGCATACAGAAACCAATAGTAGATTTAAAACTCAATAAAGGGTAAAATAAATACACAATTACTAAAACAGCACTGTCAAAATACAGGTAATTGAAACAACAAGTGATAAATTAAATGCATCAAATAAACTGTCTAAACATGTATGTTTTCAAAACATTTCAAGAAACGCTAAGAGATGAAGCCTCTTGGATTTCTCCAGAGAATGGCCATTTCCACACTAGACTGTTATAGTGCTATTCCACTTTTAACATCCTATGGAATCCTGGGGTTTGCAGTTTAGGGAAGAGCCTTGAGGCCCTTCCCTAAACGGGAAACCCCAGGATTCCATAGGATGTTAAAAGTGGAATAATAGCAGTATAACAGTCTAGTGCAGAAGTGGCCAGTATTCCAAGGTTGTGGTACCATTGCTAGAAAGTTCCTATCCCTGGTTTCTGCCTGTATCACTTTCCAATGTGTTGGAACAGCAAACAGCATCTCCAAAGTTGTACTTACAGGCTGGGGCAAGTTGAGAAAGGCAAATTTGGTCCTAGAGACGGCTTGGCCCCAGATATTATCCAAGATCATTTCAATTCAGAATTGAAAGTGGGGAAACAAGACATTTAGAATGAAAACTAACCATTTGGATACAACAAAAGAAGGTGGGCAGGGGTACAGTTGGGGGGGGGGACGGGGTGCAAAATGAGAGAAATGTCCTCAAATATTCTGCTTCTCATTAAATTTTCCTGCCATCCACAAATTTCTAACATTGTAATAACTGAAAACTTCAGCTGAGCATTTGACAATATAGTTTAGGCATCCCTCCCCACAAAGGGGCAGGCAGAATTACAAAAGGAATGCAAACAACAAATATGAGAGCTCTAGGTGTGAACCATTTTCAGTGTGTCACTCCATGCAATGCTAGAAAATTGAGGAATGAAGAAAATTTCATGGGGGAGGAGCAGAATTCTTATTGGGACAATGCCCTTGTTGCCCCATAGCTACATATTATGGATGAGGTTTGGATGTAGCTCTATTATAATTTCTGTGGCTTCATGAAAATAGAGGACGATTTAGCTGAAGGATCTGAATTGTTTCCAGCCTTTGTTATCGTTGTGTGCCTTCAAGTCCTTTCCAGGGTATGAAGACCTTAAGGCAAACCTGTCATGGGGTTTTCTTGGCAAGATTTGTTCGGGGTGGGTTTGCCATTGCCTTCCTCTAAGAAAGAGAGAGTGTGATTTGCCCAAAGTCACCGAGCATGTTTCCATGGCTGAATGGAGACAAAAGCCCTGGGCTCCAGAGTCACAGCCCAATACGCAAGCCACTATTAGGTCTTTGTTTCCAGTCTACCCAATAGCATATGGCAGAACTTGGATGATATCAAGGGCTAAAGTTCTGATTTCTTGGTAAGCAAAATCTCATATCTGAGTGAGTGAGTGAATGAATGAATGATTTTTTAAAAACCCTCATTCTTACCCAAAGTTTTTGAAGTGTCACTCCTCATACATAAGATTTCGCAGAGGCATGGAGAGAGTGAAGTATTAACCGTAACTCTGAACACAAAAATACAAATAATATTTCATATGCTAAGACTTTCTTGTATATATATCAGAGACAGCAAACTAGTCTGTGGAATGTTATCTGTAAGCTTGGTTTGCATAACTCCCATTCCATTAACATTCCTCAGAAGCTTGAGGAAATTTGGAAGGAGAAAACCTGCATACACTCATCAGAAGTTGCATGAGAGGACAGCACATACTCTCTGGAGGCAGGAAAGCCGTGACGTTTGTCCTGCCCTGATGTTTCCTGAAAGCAGGTGTACATTATAGCACTCCTCTCTCACTATCCCAACAGTGATTTTCTAAAAGCAGGAAAACCACAATACAGACTGCAGAGATGATTCAAACTCATTCAGTTATTGTTCTGTTACCAATGTGATATGAACAGTCAGGAGATTAAGCAAAAACCAAAGGACCTTGCAAAACTACATTATGGAGATGGATTCTGGTTGCAACTGCAGTCAGTCTTCCCAAGTAACAGCCAGGGATTCTGGAACCATTTTGAAGCTGAAGGGATGGGCTCAACATTGGCAGTCCAATTATTATTGATTTTGCATACAGGTACTTGTAGGGAGAGAGAAAATTATTTTTCACATCCATTATCATAGAAACCTTCTTTAACATGAAAACTTACAGCATAGTGTCTATTTACAGGTGTCCTCCATAAGTTCAGTGTAGCTTACTTCCAAGTAAGTGTAAATAGGATAGATTACAGGCAGCTTTTATTATTCCTGGGAGGGTTTAACTACATAGGAATTTTGGTGGTCCAAATTGCCTGATCATTTCAGGGGGACTCACTCCCCAGTCTAGTCATGGGAAGCTGAACCCCTCTTGGTCTCCCTCCATTCCAGGGTCTATGATAACAGCCACCTATTCAGGCCTGTCTTTGGATGGGAATGTATGTCTCCAGAATAGGCTGTATTATATTGGTGATCAAAATGCATAAAGCTCCTTATAGGTCCAAGAGTTGAAAAAAGAGTGATACCTTCTTTTGCCTCTTTGAGAGACAAGAAATATGAAAGGAAGGCTAATTAGGCATTATAATTTATTTGCAAGTTTATAATTTGCAGCATAAGAACAGTACAGATGTATACAAATTCCATGGGCTGGCATCCTATTAGTGGGTGATGCATGCGTTAAGCCCTGTTATCACTAAAGGCTGAACTTTTGTACCAGTGCAACAGCATATATGTTCAGTGCAAAGCTACAAAAGCAGAGTCAGGCATGTGGTGCCACTGCACATCATTACACATTTCACGATGCACATTTTGCACTGATAGGCAATGATGCACCCAACTGTACACTGTGTAATGCACATTTAGTTGTGCATCACAATTCTCTCACAGTATAACATAGTGCAACTGAACTATAACTCTGGGATTATAAAGGTATACACAATGCAGGGTCTTGGGTATGATCTTTTTTTCTTAATACTAGGCAAACTTTTATGGTGTTTACACATGGCATACAGTTGACTATCACGAACAAACAACCTATGCTGCTACAAGTTTTAAAATGTTTCAAAAAAATAAATGAGTTGTATCCAGTCAAGAGATTGGTTTGATTTTTCTGTCAGCAGCAGGCTTTTTTGATGCAGAGTAGAGTTTCCTCCAGCTGAATGGAAGAGGAAGCTATTTTTGTGGTTCACTAGTCCCCCTGCAGTTTTCTAAAATCTGCTCTAGAACATTGGGTGACTGTTTGGGAAGGAGGAGGACCTTCCGTTGTGGAGGAGAGGGTAATTTGGTAATGATTAAGGACATTCCCAATCATGGAATAAACATGGTGGATCCAAATGAATAGATTTTCCCTTGATCCTTGAAGAGGACTGGAAAGGAAAAAATGGTGTATTATTTTTTCCATATCTCAATTCTGCTTCTGGTAAAATAAAATGTATTCATTGCCAAAAACTGCCAGAACCAATAGACAGGATGACAAAGGAAACATGAACATGATCCTTGGGAAGGCAAATTTCTCTGAAGTAATTTCCAGACTCCTTAACATCTACTGTCCGTTTTCAACCTAAGGTGCATTAACAATGTTGAAATGGCTCAAGGGTCCCCGACAGATGAAAAGAGGAAGCCACCAGGAAGGAGTTGGAAACTGCAAAGCTGGAATAATGACGGATATTAAAAATAAAGACTAAGGGTGCAATTAAGTAGAGCCCAACAGGTTTTTGTTTACACACCGTCATTTTAATAAAAGTTTAAAAGTGGCCAAACCCTCTTTTAACTCAATACAAAAAACCTGTGCAACCTGTTGAACAAAGCCAATGGTGAAATGAGTGTATGCAACACTGAACAATTCCTCCGTCAAACTACCTGCAATGTCTAGGAGAAATAAAAATCATCTATCTCTCATCTTGTTTCATGTGTTTGTGTATTTAATTCAGAATAATTGAAATTATAGAGAAGATTTCAGAACATTTAAATCCAGAATATTCTTGAATCACATACTGACATTTCAAGTAACAACAGAAAAGGGGACATTTTAGATCAGTATCCAATAGCATGGCTTTGCTGGTAGAAATGCCTCCATCAGCAGAAGCAGGGTGGGAGGCAGTTGTCATATTCCTGTCCCTCAAATCTGGGCAGCTTCATTTTCATATTATGCAAACAATTTTTCCATTTTTCAAATTATATGGTATACCAACTTTTTGTGCCCTCATTTCCCACTCAGAATACCACCTTTCAAAGTTTCATTTTTGGTAAGAAGAATAGGTGAGTTTTGCTTATTTATTTTTTTTGCATGTAATAAAGAGGGCACACCCTCTGGCCCATAGGTTACAGTGCCTTCAAGGCATTTTATTTGCTCCCAGAACATTTCTCATTTCCATCTTTTTACCACCTTTATCTTTTCATAGCAAGAGATGGAGATATTCAATAGATGTAACTTTGCTAGGAATGAGGATTCTGCTAGGGATAGGATCCTGATATGAGGCATCAGAATCAACATTTGTTAAATCTGCAGCAGATTGCAAAAAATAATTGCAAACACATCACGAGAAAAGTGGTCAGATGCAAATAAATGCGTCATGTCTTGGGAACATATAAATTGCAAAATCTTCTTGTTCGTCCTGACTTGAGTAGACTTGCTGACTCAGTGGAATTTACCTGTGAGTGAACTTACATGCAACAACTGATTGAATGGGTTTCCTTTGGGTGGGACTAAGCAACAGGCTGGCACCAGAGCGTGTGAGCAGATGAATGCAGAAGAGGAGAAAGCTCCAGTTTCAGAAATTCTCAAACCTAAAGACTTAAAGAATCATAGAATCATAAAGCTGGAAGGGACCACAAGGGCCGTTGAGTATAACCCCCTGCCATGCAGCAGTACACAATCCAGGCATTCCCAACAAATGGCCATCCTGCTTCTGTTTAAAAACCTCCAAAGAAGGAGACTCCACCACACTCTGAGGCAACATACTTCACTGTTGAGCTGCTCTTACTGTCAGGAATTTCTCCCTAATCTTTAGGTGGAATCTCTTTTCCTGAAGTTTGAAGCCATTGCTCTGTGTCCTAGTCTCTGGAGCAGCAGAGAACAGGCTTGCTCCATCTTCCACATGACATCCCTTCAAATATTTAAACACAGCTATTATGTTACATTTTAACCTTTTCTTTTCCAGGTTAAGTATGCCCAGCTTCCTAAGGTACTCTTCATAGGCCATGGTTTCCAGTCCTTTTATCATCTTGATCGCCCTCTTCTGGGCATATGCCAGCTTGTCGGTATCCTTCCTGAATTGTGGTGCTTGGGCACAGTAATCCAGGTGGGGTCTGACCAAAGCTGAATAGAGTGGCACTATTACTTTCCTTGACTTTCAAGCATTCTAAAAGCAAAGACAGACTGTTCAAGCAAGCAAACAAGGAAGACCAACACAGTTGCAAATACCCATTTCAGAGCAAGAAAAATCTCCAGACACAAAAAAGTATATAGTATGTCCCATGTATGAAGTATGTAAACATTCTGGAAGCTCTTACTTCCTATCACCACAATTCCTGCTGTCCCTCCCCATTTGCCAGACCTGTACCCACTTCCCTTGCAGCTCACATCCCTCCATTGTGCTTTCTGCCCTCTACTCCCACTTGACTCACTGTGTCCTATGTTTTGCATCTCCGGAGTAAGTGCCATGGAGTCGAGTGCAACTAACTTCTAGCTAAGTGAAATGTAAGATGGAATGCAGCCAGTCACCCCAAAAAGAGCTTCACAGTCTGCTGAAATGAACAGAAATATTGTTGTGAGGAAAAACACAGGGCTCCATCTGCATATCAGAGCTAGGGATGTGTATATTTGCAGTGCAGAGATCAGTGAGTCATCCTAAAATTACAAATCCAGAAGGTCCTGCAACCGTCAATGAAACTGTAAATGATTTAAACACATTGACTAAACACTGTGAAAGGCAGTAGCAGTCTCACTTTTTGTACCAGGCTCGCAAACACTTGGATGAATGGTGATGGGATATTTTGCCTCATCTCTCGGTTTCTATAAAACTAACAGAATTGGGGGTGGATGGGAATTGTTCATATGTATGTTTGTTTTAATGAAAGCTTCGAATCTGAGCCATCATTTCTGAGCCATCATCATCATGGCATCATTTCTAGAATCCAAGTAAACTCTGGCCGACTGGACAATATGGCAGTTCTGGAGGGTTCCAGGAGTTCTCTACTCCAGCCAAAAAAAGTCTGCTGTGGAAGACTGAGAAACTGTCTGGAGATGATTTTTTTAGTGTTTTTTTTAAAATGTTTTTATTAAAGTTTACATTTGAAAATATAAAAAAAAACCCTCCCTACTTCCAAGGTTATTTTTCCCAGTTGAATCTGCTTATTTTCATTCCATTCATACATTGCTACAACTTATTCAGTGAAAGTAAAAGGTCTTACATTGTTTCATCTTACGTGGTTGCATCTTACATTGTTACCTTTTTACATTGTTGCATTACCTTACAGACAATCTTACATTGTTTCTTTTTCATTTCTTATGTTATGTCCTTATCCAACTCAGAACTTCCCTCCATTCCCTTTCAAAGTTCTGGATAGGTTTGTTATTCAAAGAAAATGTCAATTTTTCTGTCTCTACCATATCCAGGACTTTTAATTTCCATTCTTCTATATCCACATTTTTCCTTTCTTTCCAATGTTGCACATATGTCAGCCTTGCTGTGGTTGTTAAATACAACATCATCTTCTGATGACATCTTATTTCTCTTTGTTGCCCTAGCATGTTTAACAAATAAAGCTCTGGTTTCATTTCAAAATTTAGATGATAGATTCTTTGAATCTCATCATGTATTTCCTTCCAAAATTTTTTTGTTATCTTACAAGTCCACCACATATGAAAGAAAGACCCCAACTTTTCATCACATTTCCAACATCTTGTATTTCCATTTTTAGTTATTTTTTGCAATCTTTCTGGTGTCATATACCATCTATATAACATTTTATAAACATTATCTCTTAAATTTAGACTTGGTGTGAATTTTGTATCAGTTTTCCATGTTCTCACCCAAGTCTCTAATTCAATTGAGTGTCCAATATTCTGTGCCCACCTAACCATAGTGTCTTTTACAACTTCTGATTCCATTTCTCTTTGCAACAATAATTTGTAAAATTTGGAAATTCTCTTCTTCTGGTCCCCCTCGCATCAGTATGTCTAGTTCAGAGATGACTTTTTTTTTAGCAATGCAGAGGCTGTGGGGAGGACAGAAGAGGAAGAAAGTTCTGTCACACTAGTGGCCAGGCAGTAGCACATATAGACCTCAGCCTGATGCTGGAAAAAAAAAAACACAAGCATTTACCACCACCACCACCACAATAACATAGCAGAGTTCTTTGTGCTGAATTAGAACTTGGTCCAGTATGACTTACAGGCAGTAGCACTCCTTCAAAGTTTCAAGGGAGATTTTTTTTCCTTCACATACCTGGAGATCCCAGCTATTCCCTAGTGATGATCCATCCAAGTAGTAACCAGGCCCAATCCTACATAACTTCTGAAATCAGACTAGATTAGATGTACTCAGAGCAGTATGGTGTTGTCACCAAACTGATGTTTTGTAAATGGCTACTGTTCATGTCATTATAATCATGTGTACTTTTTGCATTTCTTTCCCTCTGACTTCCTTGAGTTCAATTCTTCCTACCCACTCATCTACTCAGGTTCGTGTATAACATTCTACCAATGGGGTAACATTTCATGCATTTCATATTGTAGACAATGTCCCTGAGAGCTTATGCCATAACAAAAATGAATAGTTTTTTAAGATGTCACAAGACACTCTGCTGTTGTTGTTCTTGTTTTTAAAATAACATTTAAGCTTCTTCCAGGCCAGGTGTATAAAGGCTCTGTTTGCTCAAGGGCATGACAATTGGGGGAAGTGGCCCGTCTTGTTCGTCTCCATTGCCACGTGCAAGCTTGTTTGTTTCTGTCCGCAACAGCAGGAAGTTACTAGCAATTACTCACTTCCAGCTGCACATGGTTGTAATAATTCTGTTTTTCTTGCTCAGGGCTATACATTTGGCTGGCACATGAGATCAATGTCAGCTCTGTCCCTAGGACATACTGAAGAGAATATAGTCACAGGGATTTGGGTTTATACAGCCAAATATAGGACTTGGGACCATTTTACTTTTCTGAACCATAACTTCCAGAATTCCCCAGCTAGTATGGCAAGCTAGATTATGGAGATTATGGAAGTAGTGGGGATTAAATACCCTAAAGGCACCAGATTGTGGCCTTTTCCGCACTACACTCTTATAGCGCGATGATTCCACTTTCAACATCCTATGGAATCCTGGGGTTTGCAGTTTCGGGAGGGGCCAGCCAGCCCCTCCTGAAACTGCAAACCCCAGGATTCCATAGGATGTTGAAAGTGGAATCATCGCGCTACAAGAGTGTAGTGCGGAAAAGGCCTGTGTCTGATTTTGAAAGCTAAGCAGGGTCTGCCCTGGTTAGCACTTGGATGGAGGATCACCAATAAATACCAGGCATTGTAGGAAATGGCAAAACCACCTCTGAGTATTCCTTGCCTAAGAAACCCCTGTGAAATTCATGGGGCTGCCATAAGTCTACAGGTGACTTGGAGGCATGTGCACACACATGCATGCACACACACAAAACACTTTTCCGCATCTCTGTTCCAGTGGCGGTCAGTCCTGACTACTGGTTCAGGACTACTGGTAGTCCTGGCTATAATAAGGCTTACATATCTTACTGACTGCACAGGAGAAGTTTACAAAAAGTGGACACACTGCAGACTTATGGGACCAACATTGTTTTTTTACTAGAACCTTAAGGTTTATCCATCAGGACCAGGGGCAAAACAATACTTCTGGGACTGAGGGAAAATTAAGCTCATACCCTTAGAGCATGTCCTCATCCTAGGCATTTCTTTGTAGTACTAGAATAGAAATCTCTTTGTTCATACAAAAGTTAGCTCCTGGATTTCCTCTAATCTTTCATCCTTTCCAGCAGCCTAATTTAATGAGAAGGTCAATAAATGTTAGGTTTTTTCCCCCTAACTGTTGGGAAATCTACTGAAAATTACCTACCTACCAGTAATTCCAGATTTTCCTACTGCCCATGCTGTGCTTGAACACCAACTTGTTTGGGCAAAGCCCTCTGTGCTTTCAACAGCTTCAGGAGAGGCAGAAATTCAACAGGTGAAATAATGATGAGGAATGCTTTACTTGACAAACATCTTTTTTCATAGCTGTGGTAAAGAGCAGAAATCTTGCTATGAAGACAGAATGTGGTCATTTTTACTTCTGTTTAATATATCATGACTGTGGCCTATTGCTCATAGGAAAGGGGCCTTTTTATGGGGTAGGATAGATCTTGAGCTATTTGGTTAGAAAGGAAGGAACAGGCATGTCTTCAGTTATCTATTGGACCTTTCATCTTTCAAAAGCTTTGCCCATAGTGAACAGAATATGTCTTATAAATGGGATTTTGACCATTAATTCACTCTGCTCTGCATTCAGTTTAAAAAATCATAGAAGGAAAATTGTTTTCTTGAGATTTAATAAAGAGGCACAACAAGCATGTTTTTACAAAAAGAAAAGAAAAGAAACTTACTTTGGAAAGGATACATTGTAGTGCATAGTCATGGATTTGTACCCTTTGCTTTGTTTGCTGTCTACTATATTTATACCCAACCCTATCCTACAGACTCATAATAGCTTTCTCAAAAATGATGGCAAGTAGTTCAGAGAGTACATCAGCAAGTTCCTTCAGTACTCTGGGATGCAGTTTGTCTGGCCTGCTAATTTGATCTCATTTAGGTTAGGTAGGCAATTCCAGACAAATTCACTACCGTTCTTGATTTGCAATCCAGGTATTTTGTCAAGGTCCGCATGGAAGCACCATTCTCTTTCTGGGAGGAAACTGAGGCAAAATAGCTATTGAGGTCTACCTTTTAATTGTGATGTATTAGCATTTTACTGTCCTCACTGAATAGTGCCCCCACTGTCTTCTTGGTTATTCCCTTTCTCGAATGTAGCTTAAAAAATCATTGCTTACCTAAGCTAATCTCAGCTCATTCTGAGCCTTAGCTTTCTTCATACTATTCCTGCAAGCTTTGGTCTACACATCTATACCCTCCCTTAGTGATGCATCCTTCCTTCCATTCTGTATACATACTCTTTTTTTTCTTTTCACTTCCTCATTAGCCTTTTCCACATTGGCTTTTTTACATGTTGCCCATTTTGTTGTTCTTTTTGCAAGAACTCCCATCCCTGCTTGGTGTCTTTTTCCTTTAGCATGTCTAGCCACGGATTCCACCAAGTATTTACCTGAATTTCTTAAAACCAGCTCTCCTGCAATCCTATTCTCTCCCTCAGCTTTCTCCTCCAGAATTCACATCCTTTGTGTTTAGAGCTTGCCTTTGGGCTGGTGGTTGAGCTATCACATCCAATCCACCCCTGCCCAGGATTGAATTTAAAGCCCTCTTGATCACACTTGCCATGCTGCTACCAAAGATTTTTTCCCATTCTTTGTGAGGTGCAGCCCGTCTGTAGCCAGTAGTATTCTGTCTCAGAAGTGAAGACTGTGGTCCCAGAAGCCAAACCTCTTCCATCTGCACCATCTACATAACCAATTATTTGCTTTTACTGTCTTCCTGTCCCTGTGTAGTCCTCTATCCTTCACTGGTAGGATTGACAAGAATACCATCTGTGTCTCAAACCGCTTCAGCTTCCTGCCCAAAGCTTCAAAGTCATAGAAGTGATCTGCTCAAAGGTGTTCTCAGCAGCATCACTGGTACCCACATGAGTAAGGGGAATGGGATACTGATCTGTGTTCCTGATGAGTTTTGGCAAGTTGTAAGATGTCACATCTTAGATACATGAGCTGGGAAGACAGAACACTTCCAGATTCATCTTTTCAGGCTGGCACACTGGTCTCTCGGTACCCCTGATCAATGAGTCCCCAACCACCAGCACCTTTCTTTTCTTCTTGCTTCAGTGGGAGGTTACTGTGACTCTTTTCTTGGCAGGCAGTTTTGTTTTTGTTTTCCATTTCAGCCCTAAGCTGGGAAATATCAGCATCCTCAAATCTCACTACAACCAATTGCCACCTTAAAGGACAATGGAATTTCTTCATCACAGTACAGGCAGACAGTAATTATTTAGGTAGGGAATACTCTGAGACCAAGATAGTGTTTCTAATTTCTGTGCTCTTGCTATTTTATATATGAGGCAATACAAAGTAAGATATGGTAAATATATAAGGCAGAATTATAAAACAATGCAAACATTTATTGTCATAAAGGTTGCTTTCTTAAAGTTCTGTAAAAATAATGTGGTATGGCAATTTTCTGGGGGAAAATACTTCAGGCATCTCTTGCAGTCTTTTTTTTTTTAATACAAACTCGACATCTTTAAAAATGTAACTAATAAATTCTGGTGGTGCCAGGTAGTCTCCCACTTTCAGACAAATTTTAGAAATTATAAACTAAGTAAATATTTAAAAAAAATAAAATTGACATATTTTGGGGATATAAAGCATGCATATGGCTAAATGATTACTTTAGCATATTAAAAGTGCCCAGCTCAGTTTATTTAAGTCAATATAAAATCAGGGGAGCGAAAGCAGGAACAAAATCTGGGACTTTTAACCAGTCTGGATGTGCCCTGAGTTTTAGATGGGAATATCAAAGAGATACTATATTTTATTCAATTTGATATAAAATAAAGTGCTATAAGATCATGTGGATGCTTTTGTATTTATCTAATATTCATACTTTTATTGCTGCTGGTGTATTGTTTCAGCAGCAACTTTAACGAATAGTTTAATATAATGTAGAGTTACTGAAAAAATCTATACGAAGTTCATTGAGTTCATAGGAGGTTTGTTAGAGCTAAATTATACACTGCATTAAAATGTGTAGCATGTAGCAGAAACTTATCTTCTTACTTTACTCTCAAGAAAGCATACAGCACCCCAGTCTGGATCACACAGATGTGATCCATATTAGACCAAACAGTCTGTCTCAACCTAACCTACATTATAGGGTTGTCGTGAGGCTAAAGTGAGAACAAAGACAGCTTTGTATGCCACACTAAGCATATGGTGCTCAGGCCGAGGAGTCTAAATGCCCTTCCTACACTGCAGATCCCAGGATTCCATGGGATGTTTGCCATGGCAGTTAAAGTGGAATAATAACACTATAACTGTGTAATAAACAGTGAGTATATGATATGGCCCTTGCAATATCCCTAAGGCCCAGGCAGGGTTACCACATCCTGCACAGAAAGGAAAACTCAATTAGAAGCAGTTTTCCTCACAAAGCACCTCTTTCACCTTCTTTGAAAAGCTTTGCCAGGTAAATAATCTGCCTTTTGGGAATCAGTGAAGGCCAGAGGTCAAATAATTTCTTCAGAGTCTGGACTGGACAACCTGACGTCTGGGAAACGTAAACAGTGAAGGGCCTTCTGTTGCAGCTTTTGTTTTTATAGGGTCGACAACATCTCAATTGGCATCTGTAATTACCGCGTCTTTAACAATTGTTTGAGAGGCAGACAGCAAACTGGTGATGAGGTTTCTCCCTCCATATTGTGAAAAGCTCCACCTGCTGATTTCTGCAGATAAACGTGTTGTAAAATGGCACAATAGCAGGTCAGGCCTGCTTTGGATGGGATTATCCTTTCTCTCTCCCTTTTTCTCTGTCAATTAGCAATCTTAGATCACTATCGGACACCCTGGGCTCATCCCCTGTCTGAGTTTTCCACGATCGGGATCTCAAAACGGAAATGGTTAGAGGCACAATGTCATAAGAAGATTCTCTCCCTGCTGGCTCTGACCTCTCTATTCTCAGAACTGCAGCAGACAAAAAGTCTCGGACCATTATTGCGGACCCCATTAACGCAGCTGGGCAGCCTGGTTCCCATGGCGATTTTGCTTAATCTGCCACAGAGTCCTAAGCCTGGACAAAAACAAACAGCAGGCTCCAGATGCCAGCTAACCCAGCAGGGTTGTTACCATAGCGAGAGCAGACTGGGGAGGGCGTCTGGCAGGACTGTGTTTGCGCTGCTCCAGAACACAGTTCAGACACCATGTGCCTGCATGAACATACAGCCAGCAGCATGCACTGGGGAGCAGCTGTCACAATAACACACGGGGGAGCAAGAAGAAAGCCGTTGCGCTGTGCAAGAAACTGAGACATTCTCTTTTCACCAGGGAAATAGACACCCATTTCTCTTGCAAGGGGATAACACACTGGGTTAGAGTTTGGCAAAATTACTGTACTTTTTTGGGCGGGAGGAAAAGGGAAGGAAAGCACAGTCTTGTGATGGCTCCTTTAAGACTACAGTCATCCCTTCACATTCACTAGGGTTAGGGGCACAGGACCCCAGTGAAAGTGAAAAAAATGTGAAGAACTCTAGGCCCTCCCAAACCATATTTAACATGCAAAAAAGTATGATCACCATATTCAACTCACCATGGATTGTTTTGAGGCATCAGGGTTCCTTCCCAAGGCAGAAGTGGGTGGCTGGTGGGGCTTACTGCCACCTCCACTGCTGCCCCACACCATTTTTAATAGGGACTTACAAGCCTCATTCAGTTTCTCAGTCTCACAAGGCTTGTAGTTCCTATTAAAAATGGCATAGGGAGGCAGCAGAGGTGACAGGAAATAATCCGTGAATAATCAAATCTGCAACAGTGAAACCCCACAAATGTGGAGGATTGACTGTAATCAGTTTCAGTGCAAGCCTTGCAGATATACGGTCTACTTTTTCAGACGCATAACTTTAACACTTAAGAGCCAAGATCCTCCATCAAGCAAGCAGAACACAATATGCTCCCCATGCAGTTCTATGTCCTTGTCCCACCTTCAACAGCAGCCAACCCAGGAGGAATCTCTGCTGCTGCTTACCAGTGCAGAGGGAAGGGGAGGGGGGCAGTTCAGCCAATATAGAAGCTGCTGGTCTCAGCTTGGAATGAAGAAGAAACAGGGATCTACTCACAGATGGGGTGCACTCTTCTTTTCCTTCCCCGAGAGCCCAAAACAGCTGCACCTTTATTGTCTGAATCGCCTATCTCCTGCCAATAAGCAGCAGCAACTGTGGTCTTACCCAGAGCTTGACAGCTGCTGATGGAAAAGCTGACAAAGACAAAGATCGTCTAGAGAATAGCTCCCTGTGACCCATCCAAAAAGAGACTTACATGTGTCCAGAGGAGGGCAACCAAATGGTAAAGGGTCTTGACGTCATGCCCTATGAGGAGAGGCTTAGGGAGGTGGGAATGTTTAGTCTGCAGAGGAGAAGGTTAAGAGGGGACACGACAGCCATGTTTAAATATTTGAAGGGATGTGATATCAAGGAGGGAGCGAGCTTGTTTTCCACTGCTCCAGAGACTAGCCAAGGAGCAATGGTTTCAAACTGCAGGAAAAGAGATTCCACTTAAACCTCAAGACAAACTTCTTGATGGTCATAGCTGTTCGGCAGTGGAATGTGTTGTCTAGGAGTGTGGTGGAGTCTCCTTCTTTGAAGGTTTTTAAGCGGAGGCTGAATGGCCATCTGTTGGGAGTGCTTTGATGTGGGTTCCTCCATGGCAGGGGGTTGGACTGGATAGCTCCTCTGGTCTCTTCCAACTCTATCATTCGATGATTCGATGACTCTATGTACATGGGTCACTAATAGGTTGCTGCCCAAAATTCCCTAACAAGCATGGCCACTGATCGGGGAGCTTGGGAACTGCACTTTAAAAAGTAAAATTTCTAAGCCCTACTCTGGGCTTTGTGTACTACCTGCATAATTTTAAAAAAGAATTAGCTATGCAATCTTAAGTGTATGTCAAGAAAAGCTGGATTCTGTAACCTGTATATAAATTGCACTAGTTGAACATCTCTGCACAATTTCTTTTCAATAATCTGCCCAGATGTTTGTATGTAGTGTGCATATTTATTTCAATGAGCAGTGCATGCATACTTTTTGAACATACATTCGATGATGAAGGAGCAAGACAGAATATCTTCAAGTAAATAAATAAATAAAGATGTTTGCACTTGTAAAGACCAGAGATATACTTTGTATTAAACAAAAACTTAAAAGGTTCTCAGGAAATCTCATTCTCCATCCAATACCACATTCTACTCCCTGCTTTTTCTGCATGTCATGATTCATTAACACATGGGATGAGGGTTAAATTGTTAGAAATCCATCTACATTTGTAAGTCTGCTATGACTTTTTCTTGAATCCAGATTCCATGGAGTCATACCCTCCAGCAGCGAACAGCTGAAACAGTGACACGTTTGGCCAAGCAACATTGCAGGAGGTGACCAAGGTGGCAAAAGTTACTAATGAGGAAGAACATGCAAGCTAGGAGAGGCTTCAGCATTTTGCTTTTGCCTGAGCCTATTGCTTTTGCCTGTGCCCCTCTTCCCTGTCCCGAGTTAATTGAGTGCAGATCGCTTTTGTACTTGAGCTTGGTTTATAGCAATTGACGTGAGCCAGGGGCCATTTCTGTACTACACTCTTATAGTGCTATTATCCCATTTTTCAACACCCTGTAGAATTCTGGGGTTTGTAGTTTACTGAGGCCAATGAGCTCTCTGACTGAGGCCATTTCCGCACTACACTCTTATAGCGCGATCATTCCACTTTCAACATCCTAGGAAATCCTGGGGTTTGAAAGCAGTATAATCACGCTATAAGAGTGTAGTGCGGAAATGGCCTGAGAATTCTAAAGGTCCCTCCCTAAACTGCCAACCTCAAGATTCCATAGGATGTTGAGAATGGAATAACAGCACTATAACAGTCTAGTGCCGAAATGGCCATATTAGGTTTCTTCACCTCCCCAGCAAAACCACTATCGTTCTGCTATAACTCGGTAGGTAGTGACAGATGCAATGGATTATTTCAGGATAACAGCAAAGCTTAGCAAAACCAGAACAATCAGATTTGGAGTCACTAGTGATTTCCCAGGGTGCCAGATTAAGGATACACTGAGCAGAACCAGAGGAGTTACACTAATATGCATGGACCCCAGAAGCTCGGATAGCTGAGCACCCCCCTCCCCCGCACCCCTGGAATGAACTGGCAACTTTGGGAGGCTCCTACGATGTTGAGCTTCCTTGGGAATTTTCAGTCAAAAGGATTCTAAATGATCAAGCACTAAGAAACATTAAAATAGTGGTTGTCATTGAGCTCTTCCAGGAATGTTATCTATCCTATGCACACAAGTGGGAGTAAGCTGTACTAAACACATGGAGGGCACTTCGAAGGCATCAAAGTGCTTATAAAAGTGTCTTCATATTCAAGGAGGTTTTAGGAGAGTGGAGGGGGAAAGTAACTGCTCCTGGCAATATTAATAGTAATAACATGTTTATGAAGAGTCTTTATTAATATGCTTCTGTAGAATTACAAAGGTGAGAATTGTCAAAGTGACTAACAGTAGAGAGGTTCTTCTCACCTCATGCTCAGAGCTTGGAAAAGTCCCCCTTTTGGACTACAGCATCTAGAAACCACCACTCCCCGGGGTCAGTATTAGTTTTTAGAAAGCTGGCTGTTTCAACTCTGTTTTGGCTTAACTACAGCAGACTCTTACCCTGTCAAAACTCTTGCCTCCTTGGGGAGAAGCTTTGCTGTACAGAGCCAAAGGAACACCTGCCGTCATTCCAACAATGTGGCCATTGTACGCTTCAAGCCGGCATCCTGTGAGGAGAGCTCCAAGGAGGCTCCTGCAAGCTTCCCTCAGCCAAGGATTATGCAAGAGCTGGAATGAATGGACAAGCATCAGGCCCTAATCTGCCCTTTCTTTTCCATCCTACTCTAATAGGACAGAAAGTCTCAAAAGCACGCAGGAAACTGACTTCTTCTGAGATATGCCAAGGCAGATCACAGGTGAACATGGGGAAATGTGTGGCCAAGCAACATCAGAGTGTGATAAAGATGGCAAAAGTTATTACTGGGGAAGAAGAAACAAGCTAGGAAAGGCTGTAGCACTTTGCTTTTGCCTGAGTCTACAAGGAAGGGCAATTGCCCATTCCTTTCCTTCCTGATGAGCTGAATGTAAACTACTTCACAGCAATTGAAGTAAGCTGAGGATGAAAGATGAAAGTGGGAGGAGAAGAGAGAAGTGCAAACACTTTAAAAGCAGCTGAAAACAGTGGGATAACAGAGGATTAATAAGGATTGCTGCCAAATTGGGACAGTAGGAGGGTATGGATTATTAGGAGGAAATTCTGAAAGAAAGCATTAATCTGTTCACCAACATGCATTGTACTCACGTTTGTCTGTATATTTTAAACTAGTGAATAATCTGACCCTGCCAAATTGGTTTCCTGACCAATTGTCTCTGGCAGCGGTGGGGAATAGAACTTTGGTTGGTGTGTCACAAGCCCACTCCATGCTCCAGATCTCAATCTAACCCCTGACTTCCAGTCTTATACAGGGTTAATCTGCAAGGGTTGGCCGGTTTGAAAGGGCTCCATAGGTACAAGTCAGGAGTCAGGACAAGTCATGGTGGCAATACTGTGAGGAAATGCAATGCAAAAAGATTGAATTTTACCACCTCTATCACCAATTCATCACAAGACTGGATTTAAGTTGACTGGGGTTTTGGAACAAATCCAGAAAGTGGGCTCCCTTTGTAGAGGCAAGCAAGCACCACTGTTGTAGTGCTCACTCTATGCAGACCAGAATTTACAGTGCTGCCATTTCAAGTAGTACCCTTCCTGGGACCAGAGTTAAGTTCCTTTCACACCTATTTGGGGGAACTCTAGATGTCTCCGCTGCCTGTGTCCAGCTGGAACAACTGAGGCTAAAGCTTCTACAAAAGTGGATCCCAATATGTCTCCCACCTCTCTTAAATGTCTCCATGTTTACAAAAGGAGGTTGGATTGGTGATAAACACTACCAATCCTGCTGGAAAGCAAGGAATCTACATGCCCCCTCTTCCTAGGGAGCATTTGCTTCAGTTGCATCATTGATAATCCAGCCTTGCCTACTCTCCATGTTGGTGGGGAATCAAGAGCAGTCAACTCACCTAGCAAGTGACTCCCTCATAATAAGCACTGATAACGTTGAAGTATACATGCAAGCTCTTTCAATTTCATCATCATCATCATCATCATCATCATCATCATCATCATGATGTTTATTTATAATGTCCTGTCACCAAAGGGCAGAACATCGACATATACAATTAGAGACAAAGATAATAAAACAAAAAAGCACAATACACAGAATGAAATCCCCAACACCCCACCAGTCACTATCCATCTCAGCACCTTAAACAAAACTCAGTGGCTTAAGATGGTGAATCAAAGTGGGAGGTCCTCAACTGTTTATGAAAAATGAGAGAGATCCTTCTCCAGATGGAGATCCGAAGCAAGACCCATTCCACAAATGTGGAGTGAGATCTTGAAAGGATTGCAGCCTGTAGATCTTAAATTCCTGGATGGAACATACCGTACAAGCCAAGCTGCAAGGTACTGAGGAAGGTCAGAAGACAAAGCCTTAAATACCAGGACCAAAAGTTTGAAACAGGTGCTCACCCAAACTCGTAACCAGAGAAGGGATCTGCAGGGAGAAGAAATAAGTGAATATTTCAGCAGACTTAAAACAACCCAGACAGCTGTTACCCTGATTTCTGGGGGTCCCAGGAGGGACACCTAAATGTGCTCTAAACAATGGGGAGTGGGAATTAGCTGAGAGCACTAGTTAGCAATGCGAGAGGCAGGGCCACGTAGCGAGACCTTGAACCCAAAGTCTACGGGGTCAGGCCGAGTCAATGAGCAAACAGAAGTAAATAATAATAATTGTTTTATTGAGATACAGTCAAACACGTGTATGCAACACACTCACACAAAGAACCATAGAAATGAAGGGAGGAGTTGGATAGAGGGATTTCAAGAGGAGGTTTTGTATGGGAAATACTACACCTGTCCTGAAGCCCAGGTAGTCTGAAGACGAAGTCCGTGGAAGTGAGGATTCTCAGCACGAGGAACTGAGAAGAAGGTTCACTGGACAAAGCGACAGCAAGGTGGGATGGAAGCCAAGAGCAATCCATTGAGACGCTCAAAGTCAGGGGTTCTTATAGGGGAGAGTGTAGCCGCAGACTGGTCCATTCTTGGGGATAACAATGAGTTTCGGGCTGGAGACAAAGACTCCGAAAGGTCAGTACTTTAGATGATTGAATTATGACAGAGTTGTCAACAGAGTAGTCAGTATGCAAACACGGAGTGCTTGAGAGTTGTATAGTCCGCTCATCAAGCTCCCTGCTCGGGGCAGCGGATCTTTTGTAAGTAGCATGCATACACAATGTGATCTTAAAAGGTACTTGCCTTGAGGTCTCCTAAAGCTGCATTCGGCAACGACTGGCCTGCCTGGATTGGGATTTGAATGGTTCGGCTATTTTCGGCCGTGCCTGTGTGCATGCTTGTCCGGGGGCCTCGCAAGCACATGGAGAGGAATGGGTAAAGAAGGCCAAATTATTGATATCAAATGATATCCAATATCCCACAAGCTCGGTAACACAGCCTTGTTCTGAATTGAAACCAGAGGAAGAAGCGAGCAGGAAGGCAAACCTGCTGGTAAACTGTTACGATCATCCAGGTGTGAGATAACCAAGGCCTGGACGAGCAGATGGGCAGTCTCTACTGGTAACTCTTTTATGATTTTTACTGTCTATACTTATGTGTAAGTCTAGAAATTTTAGTCAAAAAAGTTGACCCCCAAAACCTGGGTCAACTTATCCACAGGTCAATGTAAGTACTGTACCTTAGCTCTTATCAAAAAAGGAACCATCCCCTTCTCTGAGTAGAGTGGTGAAAAATGAGAGCTTTGTCCAGTACCTAAAAATAGCACTGACCCCTCTCTACTCTCTCCACTGCACAGCTGCTTCTGGCCTTTTTAAATGCCTGGACAGAAAAATGGTGGTGGTGGCTCTTTGGCACTTCCCCTCAAAGGAGCACTAAGAAGCGGTTGGTGCTTTTTTTAATGTTTTTGTGACATGCACTAAGCTGTCACTTTTCCCTATTCAGAGAAGAGGATGGTTCCTTTTTATGCTAAGAGTTAATACGGTGTCTTAAGTTTATCAAAATAAGAACCATCTCCTCTGAGTAGCATGGGCAGGAAAACGGTGGCGGCAGCTGGGAGTGGCTGCCCCCGAGGCAATGCTGGACCTTTTCCTTCTCCATGGAACGACCCTTGAATAATTCCATGGATCATATCAAAATCCATTTTGACCCCAAAACCTGCCCTCGACTTATACATGAGGTTGACTTATACACAAGTATATACAGTAATTTATGGCCTTCTAATAGCTAAGATAACAGAGTCCTGTAGCACATTAAAGACTAACAAGTCTTATTTGGTACTAGCATACTTACCTGGCATTGCCCAGGATTTTATTTTCTCATAGGCAACACTTGTTAGAAATACCTTAGGAATTACTTTACCTTAGGAATTTGATGTGATTGAAATACACGGATTTGAGATCCTGTGTCTGTAATTCCCCAAACTGTCTTGTCCTGCATCTGTAACCTTCCCCCATAGTCCCCAAGATTTTCTTTTCTTTTTAAGAACTCACCAAACTGTCTTCTCCAGTACCTGTAACTTTTT
This sequence comes from Cyclura pinguis, assembly GCA_030412105.1. NCBI lineage: Eukaryota > Metazoa > Chordata > Lepidosauria > Squamata > Iguanidae > Cyclura > Cyclura pinguis. The sequence goes on from CM059599.1 coordinate 347,726,081, forward strand.
TCCATATTTCCCGACACAATCTGTATTCAGAGTTGTTAATATAACAGAGGTTTGGTTTCTGAGGAAATACACTGCACTTCTTCTTACTGCTAGGCCTCATCTCCATAGCAATTGGCTTGCAGCCCAACAGCTCTCTGCCTGAGAATTCATCCCAAGGTTCCACAGAATCTTCACAGCCACCAATTATATGAGGGCTTCTCACCTCACACAGCCAATCGTACGAGGTCTTCATCTGCCTGGCGCAGACAAACAGACAAACTCACAAATTTTGGCTTTTTTATATTAGATAAGCTTTTGTGGGTTGTAACTCACTTCATCAGATGCACTTGATGAGGCAGGCCACAAAAGCTTATGCCAAAGTTTTTAAGGTGCTGTAAGACTCAAGTTACTTTTGCTATAGCAGATTAACTTGGGTATCTCTCCCCTTCAGATGATAGGTATGCTGTATGTTTATGCCCACCTTTTCTTGCTGAATACTGCTTGAGTGTTGCACATGGCAAGTGGTACAGAAATACATTTTTTTAATTTATTTTTCAAATAAATTAAAATAAAAAATTATTACAAAAATTATTATTTTTCAAATAAAATAAAATAAAAGGGGTCAAGGAAAAATTAACTGCAACACCTGCAAATAACTCCTTCAGAAAGTCAAAACTGGGAGAGAAAGGAAGGGAAAAATGGATCATAAGGTTTCAAAAGAAACATCCTCTGAGTTCTTCAGAATATCTGTGTAAACTCATGATGTCATTTCCAAAGAAAAGGGCTAGAGCTAAAACAAACCCTCTTCTCAGAAAAGAAAGGGTATGCAGCATTGTTACCATGATGATCTGCTGCTCTACCAGATCACTATATGACTATATCCCCTGTTGGAAAAGAAGAGATATCTAGACAGAGTAATATTTAATGTACCAGTGCTGTGGCTGGAATCCCTATTGGCGGTGCTTAGGTCTGCCTGTTTATTTTTTACAATAATTCACCCAAACACACAAAGTGTTTAATATTTAGGATTGAAGCAACTTCAGTTTTCAAAAAAAATGCAGACACGGAAAACACCAAAACAGATTTGTGCTTCCAGGCCCTAGAACTTTAAGTGGTTAAACACCTGGGTTTCAGATTCTGTGTCTTCAATCATGTTAGTGCTGAATTAAGCCTGCCATCTCTTTGGCCGTTTCCGCACTAGCCTGTTATAGCACGATGATTCCATTTTCAACATCCTCTGGAATCCTGGGGTTTGCAGTTTCGGGAGGGGCCGGGCGGCCCCTCCCGAAACTGCAAACCCCAGGATTCCAGAGGATGTTGAAAGTGGAATCATCGCGCTATAACAGGCTAGTGCGGAAACGGCCTTTGTTTCCAAGAGGCTTCCAGTCTTTTAACATCTACAGGGTGGGCAGGTACAACATGGCTCTCTCTATGCTGAGAAGAGCTGTAACTATTTAATTTGGCTAGTGCTAACAGGGGACAGGTTCAGTTCAGTTTGTTTTTTCAAAGAAATAACAAAACATGCACAAACTTGAATCTTCAAAAAGGGAAGACATCGAGGATTTAATTATTAGGGATCCAAAAGAAAATGAGCTGACAGCTTTCCCTCTCCTTAGCTGTGCCATGTATCATGCCAGGTCATCTATTTGTAGTTTCACAGGTTTCTTGTATATACCAATTCCTGGCAGACTTGCATGTCAACATCATTTTGAGACACTAACCATTGGGCTCTTCCAAATTGGTCTAAAGAAGCATAAGTTCTCATGTTATAGCTCCCTGAGTTTTTCTGGCTATTTTGCCCTCTCTTTCCACGAGTTTTATTCTTTTGGGGGCTATTTGTAGCAATGTCTTGGATATGAACTAGGGTTCTTCCAAAAGGTTTCCAAATTTGTGGTCTGATTTACTGAGGCCACCTTATGAACTGAAGGGCAAATTTTCTCCTCTGACTTAGAGATATAGTGTTATAGTACAAAAGTGCCATTTCACTAAGGAGCTGTAACTCTAAGCAAAATTAAAAAGAGAGAGAAAGAGAAAGGAAAGAAAAGAAAAGAAGGATTTTTTTTTTCCTGATACAGCTTGGATTTTAAAAGAAACCCACCGGAGGGTGAGAGTACAATGCTGCAGCCGGTGCCAAGACTTACCAGAAGATAGGTTGGAACAACAGAAATGACATTTGGTCATTTTTATTAATTCTGAGAACTACAGCAACAAATATCACAACCTCCAAACACACTTGCCTCATCTAGAGGAGCCCATTGTCTTAAAGGCAACTGTTGTATTTTTCCAGATGAAAAAGGGCCAGTGGTTTTATTTTTAGTGCTGAAGTAGAGCCAATCAGGATTCAAATGGTCAAATATTCCATCCTCATATAAATCACAGAAAAAGGCTAGTTTTTCCTACCAGATAGTTTGCTTTGCTGGTGAGATGTGTGTATAAAGAAAGAAATAGCTTAACTGCATATCTTTTTACAAAAAAAGTTAAATGCAGAGTTGCTCCATCTTGCATGCGGTTATTATAGACACAGATCTCACATAACTGCAACCAGACTTTTCCCCCAAACATGCAACTCTTTCCACCAGAACATCAGAGATTAATAGGAAGAATGTTGTACAGGGAGAGCAAAAGCTGAACGAGAAGGGGGAGCATAGATACACATCAGCGAAAGGAAGAAGGAAAACCAGTAGACAGCTGCATGAAGACAATCACTTTCACATAGTTCCTGGGATCCCCTTCATAAGAAACACAATCGTGGCAGGCGGAAAGAAGATGACTGGCTCAGTGACTCAGCTGTGCAGTGGAAGTACAACAAAGAGCCCTCAGCATGAGATTCAATGGCCCTCTCATTCATGATGATTTGTGATATCTCTTGGGGATGCCTGTCTGGCAATACAGCCATAATCCACAAGCAAAGAAACTGCACTGTAATTCAAACCATATCCCGGTGGTTCCTGTATACTTTAGATGTAAATCTGATAGGTTTTTTTTTAAGCCATCCACTCTATTTTTAAGCATAGGATGCTTTTACATCTAAAGTTCAAAGTGGCTCAGTGGAAAAAAACACAAGAGCAAAGAAACATTTCTATTAAATAGAGGTGGGAATCTTGCAGCTCTCCAGATGTTGCCGGACTGCTCCTCGAAGAATTCCTCCCTTTTGTCTACTCCAGCTACACCTGAGCTGAGATACTCTGCTGCTTCCTGTTGTGTTTTAATGCAGGGGTGGGAATCATGTAGCCCTCCAGATGCTGTTGTACTACAAGTGCCAGATGTCCTGGCATCTGGCACTTGTAGTACAACAGCATCTGGAGGGCTACATGATTCCCACCCCTGCATTAAAACACAACAGGAAGCAGCAGAGTATCTCAGCTCAGGTGTAACAGCAAAAAGTCAATATAGAGCCAAGGCCAAACATCAAAGGCTGCTGGTGGATTCATCACTGGAGGTGCAACAAATATACTTTTGGCATTATTGCTGCTTCTCCCACAACTGCTTAGGGTTGTATGAGTGCCAGTGTGGAATCCACATGTAGGAGTGCTGTTGTATGGTTTCTTTTCCACCTGATAGTGAGGCAGTTCTTCAGCTCCCTGAGCTAGGACTGTCCTTGTTAGCCTACACTCCCAAGGTCCCTTAAGGGGACACCCAAAATGGGGGGAATACCAGACCTGGGGGCCCATCTCCTCTCCTAATTGATCTGTACCCCAAAGCAAAAATAAATATTATATCCCTTTCAAGTATAAGCTGCTTTTCTATGAATTTGAACTCAAATTGGTGGAGATGTCAAATATGACCAAGATCATATCTTCATACCTGGTGATTGTGCTCTATGACTTTTGGTCTTCATTCTTTAAAGAGATTTATTCCACTGTAGTCAAGCAGTAATTCTAAATGCAGCTATAGATCTGTTATATATTTTTCTTAGAGAGCATGAAAATCTCCTTTATAAGGATCTAATTGGGTTCCTTAGTCTGGCAGCCAGAACGATTATTGCTTGGAACTGGAAAGAACACAAGGCACTTTTACCTTATCTCACTGGTTAATCAATTTACAGAAGATTGGTCTTATAGAGAAATTGACAGCTCAACTTAAGGATGCAAGAAACAATCAGATTTGTAACTCATTTTATGAGATACGACTGCCGTTTATTTCTTATATAAATGGAAAAAATAATATTTATTATCTTCCATCAATGCACAGTAATTTATGCAGGAACCTGTTACTATGATTGCTTTTTTAGCATATAAGTTGTAATATGTAGGGCATGTGTATGTATACTGCTGTTAATATTTTGTCATTCCTTTTTATGACATTGATTATATTTTATTGCAGATTTTTATTAACTTCAATTTATGATTTTAGATACTTGACCTTTCAGAGGTTTGTAATGCTATGATTTTTAAACTTCTTATTTAAAATTAGAAAACAGAACTTTCTTTCTTCCCATCCAGCGTTCCCATTCCCCAACCTGTGAGATAATGATTGTTAATATTCCTTTTACTTTACAAATTTGAAATAAAAATATTTTAAACAACAAAGCAAATATACACATACCAAGAATGTAAAATACAAGAGTCTATCTCTAAAGGGAGAGAGAATATGAAGGCAGGCTTGAGACAAATGCTGGAAGGATGTTGAGGAGCAGATTAACTCCTCCCTCTGGCAGACCTGAGTGAAACCTGCAGTTTCAGTCATTTCCGGATTGGAAATGCAAACCCTAGGTTTTCATAGGACACTGAAATTGGAATAATAGCACTATAACAGTCTAGTGCAGAAATGGCCTCAATGTCAGCTGGAGAGGTCTCAACCCTTGAAACAAGTGATCTGGCTGTTGATTTTCCGGTTTCTGAAAAGCCAGTCCTAGGGAACCTTACAAATATAACCTCTGTTGATAAAGTAAATGTGTTCCTTGGCTTTATTTCTTTAACAGAAAATTTGGTACCAAAGCTAGAAATAACACAGAAATAATAAGGATAGCTTCTTATACCACCAAAAAAAAAAAAAAAAAAAAAATAGAATTGTGCTTCAACATGTTTTAACAAACTAATGAAATAACCAGGTTGGTGAAATCCTGGATAAGCAATTAAAAATACGTTGAACCTTCTAGGGACCCCGTGGAGGCATTCTTCCAAATGCCTCTAATTTTCCTTTCACCAGTCTCCACATTCCGTATGGTTTCCATTTTGGTGACCAAACTTAGAGACCGATGTTTTCTTAATATGCTGGAGAAGTGGGTGAATCAGGCCTGTCTGCACTCCTCTTATTGTCTTGCTGTTCAAGCGTACTCAGTAAAGGACTGTGGAAACAACTGCTGTTTACCTTGCCTGTAGTAGGCAGGCAAACACTGCTACAGTAGAATTGGCTGAACTAGCATCCCACTCTTCTCCAGTTCAAGCTCTATTTGCATTATTTATTGCAGACATGCTGGTGCAGCTTTCCCTGGAAGTCTGTGTTTTTCCAGCCCTCCTTCACCATCCTCCCAATATTGATGCTAAAAAGCAAACAAAGCAAAACAAAACCTTCCAGCTAGATAAAAGATGAGTAGGAAAAGCAGCGGGCTCTGAGCAAGCATTAAAGGGAACTTCGCTAAGAGTTTTTTATTTACAGAGGTATGTCTATATTAAGCATCTGGGGACAAACAAGGTTACTGAGCAGAGGGGAACAAACAGGCCCTTTGGGTGAGTCTGGGGCCCTACTTGTGAAAGGTCCTGCCAAGCACTCTCTGTTGATTTGGAAAAGGTAACAGTAAATTCACACACAAGCATTTATGAAGGTTCACAGACCATCAAGTGTGTTTCATACACCAGAGAAAGGACACGTTGGTAGTGAAAAGACTCAGTACTGACCAGGAAGTACTGCCTTAAAAAGCAAACAAATAAACACTTGGTTAAGTATATACCAGTAGAGAAGAAAAGAAACAGTGTTCAACCTTTAAAGCAGGGGTGCATAAAGCATTTATCATATTTTCTAATGAGTCATGCTATCTCATGATATGTCCATGATACTGAAAGACTTACAGTTGTCCAAAAAAAGTGGAGCAGACACTGGTGAAATATGGAAAGGTTACAGGTGGAAGATCTCCCCACGAATCTCATGTAAAAAAATTCCTTGGTTGAGCCTGTATGATGTCAAAACAAAAGCCTCATTATGAAGCTGTTCTGTTTCTTTGGTTTAACTGCTGCCCTGGCAAGGGCATTAGCGTCTGGTGTCTCTCTTCATTAGTCTCTTACCTTGTCCTGTTTATATGAAACAAAAGTCAACATGCAGAGAGGGCTGAGGTTCTCTGTAATTAGGGTTGCCAGGTTGCCAGACTGGGCTCTGAGATTTCAGGATCAAACCCTTGAGATATATGAATGACTCCTTGTGCTGTCATAGGAGGCAGGCTCTGGCAGTTATACAAGGGTGATATTTCTGGGGAAGTTGCACAGTTTTTGTGGAAAAGCTGCACAGTTTCACATCATTGCTGGGAAAAAAAATTCCAGAGTGTCTCAAAGCTACAGGACAAAAAACTGTTTCACTGTTTTTAGCATCTGTCAGGACATGGAGAAATCCAGATTTGTAATTGTTGTTGTTGTGTGCTTTCAAGCCGTTTCTGACTTATGGTGACCCTATCATTGGGTTTTCTGGGGCTGAGAATGTGCAATGTGCTCAAGGTCACTCAGTGAGTTTTCACGGTCAAGCGGGGAATCAAATCCTGGTCTCCTAAGTTGTAGCCCAATGCTCAAACCACTATAACAGGCTGATGCCTAGTCCCGATTTACCACTCCTATATTATAGGTGGGCTCTGGTGATCTCATTTAACATGATCAATTAAACATCAGCCACAGTTACAAAGAATATACCATTCAAGTAAAAAATGCCTAGTCTAAGGCCATTCCCACACTACACCCTTATAGTGCTATTATTCCACTTTCAACATCCTATGGAATCCTGGGGTTTGCAGTTTAGGGAGTGGCATTTAGAGTTCTCAGCCAGAGAGTTATTTGACCTCAGTAAACTACAAACCCCATAACTCCATAGGATGTTGAAAATGGAATAATGGCACTATAACAGTGTAGTGCAGAAATGGCCTAAATAATGAGGAAAACATGTATACACACACTTCTCAAAGCAGTACTCTTACCCTGAGATTTCTCCTTTCCTCTCCCCAGGAATGATACAAGAGGGTCCAGGCCCTTACAGGACAATTAAGATTTTCTTTTTTGGTCATCTCCCATAGTTAATAAATGACAATACATCAGGAATACTCTTGGCCTAAAATCCAAAACTGCTGGGGTAGAAAGAGTTTATAAGGCTTACTGGCAAAAGGGTATCAAGTAGGTCAGCATCAGGCAGTTGACCACACAAAAAGAGCCTGAGGCAGACACGTGGGCAAAAACAAGCAAGCCCCTGCCAAGCCAGATTGTTGGCAGTATCACTCTCCATGATTTTATTAAGTTGTGAGCAGTGCCAGCACAGGAGGCTACAGAGCCTGGGAAAAGAGTGGGTGCCACTTACAAACTGACCTTTACAGTGGTTGTCAATACATGCAGATAAGAGGAAGGCTCCTGGGACATACACTGGCTCCAGCTGTGGGAAGTCAACCTTTCTACAGTGGCTAAAAAAGAGCTATCTAGTTCCATGTCCCTCTCCATTAAGGGAGGAGAAGCAATTCTATCTTTTCTGCAAAGGGGAACAACCTGGCGAACTCAAACTAATCCTTTCTTGTTGTTGGTAAGGAAGTCCTCCCCTTTTTTTGACAACGTCCAGAATTCCCCAATCCATCCAAATAGTTTTCTTCGCTCTTCAACTAACTTTTCCGCAACCTTTTCTCATTCAAAGAACTAACTTTTCCTGAATAGAAGTAGCCCCCTTGCTTTTTATTTGTATAAATCTGAAAAAAAATATTGGATGTTAGGAGCAAATCATGATGTGGTAGAGGCAGAGCTCAGATTCACAGGCAGGGGACTTTTTGAGTAGCATGGACAAGGTTGTCCGTCTGGTAACCCTCCCTTTTCTGTCCCCTCTGACCATAACTGCAATCCTTTGGGGGGGATTTTTCAGCAACATTACATTGTTGTAAGCTTTATTATACAAAATATGTTGAGGTAGATTTGTCTTAAGGGGCAATTAAGATGCATTAGCTTTACAAAAGAACCCTTTCTGGTAAAGCTGAAAACTACCAGATCTGATTTGTTGATATAAATCAACAAAGCTGTCTGATTTTTGGGAATCTACTCGGAGAGCCAGTTATGATAGGGACTGTCACAATGTGTGCCTCTAGTACTAGTACTATACAGGATTAAGCTGGGGTTCTAGCCAGAGGACATTTGGGCTGGTCCCAGGTAGGATGAAGCAGTTTAAGCACAGTGGATAGCTGGATCAGGGAGTCTCCACAGTAAGAACAGCCTGCTTTCTGCTGCCTAAGCAACAACTTCCACCTTCCAGCAATTGCAGAGGAAAGAGCCGCTTTTGGCTTTACCAACCCAGACCTTTAGGCTGCCAGGAATGGCTGCTTTCCCATCCCATTTATTTTGGCTCAGCGTCCTTCAAATATTGTAGTGTCCAAAATAAATCCAGCATTTCCCCAAAGAGACTCTTGATGCTTAACATAGATCCGGCATCACACTCTGCAGTCTCCATGTTCTCACAATATTGGCTTCTTTTGATACATGTCCCACATCCCTCCCAGTACTGCTTCTGTTTTTCTTTCTACTACCCAGTACAGACTCCTAGCCCCACTAGCAGGGCAGGATTAAGACATGCTGAGGCCCCAAACTAGGTCAGGTTAAGACACCTCATAATGTTACACACACACACACACACACACACACACACACAGATGTGCAAACATAACATCAAAACAATTGTGTCTTTTTAGAGTCTGTTTTTATGTTTGCTTTATTTTTTAATCAGTTATGTCAAGCTTGTTATTTAGTAGCATGTGTGTGTTGTTCATTTGCTTGCTTGTATTATATTTAGAGGTCTTTCATAATTTATGACTCTAACCTATAGCTCATTTAGTCTATGTATAAATACCTGGCAGTACCCACTACAAACATATCAGTTAGGCTGTGACTGGCTATTTTCAATTGGAGGTTGAAATTCAGAGCTCTATAACCTTCCAACTTGCTCTCATGAAAGATCCTTCCCTCCCCATCTGTACTACAACTTTATCCAGCTTGATGCCATCCAAATGTGCTGGATTACAATTCCCATCATACCCAAAGACACTCAGTGGCTAGGGATGATGCAGGATATAGTCCAACAATTTGAAGAGGACCAGGTAGGGGAAAGATGCTCTATCGCATGCTTGGCCTTTCCTGGGAAACTACTCTGAATAGTGACAGTAAAAAGTAATTTTTAAATGTTCTGTAGTAATATATAGGCTAGCTGATTCTTTGTGACATGACAGTGTAATCACATGCATAATGTCTGTCCAGGAAGGAGGTAGAGGATGGCAAGCCCATAGGTTTAGGTGTGGTGGGCAGCAGGGCTTGTCCAGACTGGCAACAAATACTGTTTCAGTCAGCTACATTTAATGTCACTTTGGGTTGCTTCTTCCCATTTCCTCATCCACACATTCTAAATAAATAACTAAATAAATAAATACATGCATACATACATACATACATATATACATACATATAGTCTAATCTCCCTTATTAATTATTGTGCTAAATAAGATCACTCCCATCCCACCCACAATACGAGAATCTCGTGGTACCTTAAATTGAACAAGGAATCCTGACAATCCCTTTTTCCTCTTTCCATGGCCTCTTTTCTCTGCCTCCCCGTCACAGAGCAGTTTTGCAAAACAGTGGGAAAAGAGAGGAGCAGTCTTTTCCCTCATCCTCTTTTCTTCTTTCCTCTATGTGTACAGGCATGTGCACATGCACACATATACACACAGAGCATGCCAGATCTAACCTAAAATATGCAGGAGAGGGCTAAACGGAACAAAAAGGAGAAGGGTGGCAGACTACAAGAATATCATTAAAACAAAACAAAAAGAAAATACCTGCTGATAGAAACAAAAAGAACAGGAAAAGGAAGAGAGAAAGCCTGAAATAGTACATCATCTGGATCTTGGAAACAAAAGTGGTAATTACAAGAATAAAAACCATGATCTCCTGTTATATTTGGCCACTCTGGATGAGCTGTAAATTAACTTGGTTAAATGTGTTACTTGTACCTAATGTACAGCCAGAACATCACCTGAACAGAAAAAGAGCTGTGCTAAATCAGAAGGCCTTACAGTTCCCATGTGGAGACAGCCAATGTGGCTTACTTAAGTTTTGAACTAGGACTCCGAAGACCAGGGTTCAAATCCCCACTCAGCCATGGAAACCTACTGGGTGGCCCTGGGCAAGTCACACACTCTCACCCTAAGAAAAAGGTAATGGCAAATCTCCTTGGAATACATTTTGTCAAGAAAACCCTATGATAGGGTCCCCACAAGTTAAGAGTCAACATAAAGATACATAACCGCACCAAAACATTCTGTTCCCTTAGTAGCCAACCAGGGCCATTTCTACGCTTTGCTGTTGTAGTGCTATTATTCCACTTTCAACATCCTGGGGTTTGCAGTTCAGGGAGGCACAATTAGCATTCTCAGCCAGCGAACTCTTCAGCCTCAGTAAACTACAGGACCCCAGAATTCCATAGGATGTTGAAAGTGGAATGATAGCAGCACTGTCACAGTCTACTGCAGAAATGGTCCAGATGTCTGTGGCAAGCCCACAAGCAAGATGTGAATGCAACAGCTCTCTCCTGCTTGTGTTCCCCAGTAACTGGTACTGAGAAGCACACTGTTTCTGATACTCAGGATGATATATAGCAGTTGCAGCTAGCAACCCTTGGTAGCTTTATCCTCCATGAATGTTCATACTTCCCCTTAAAAGCCATCCAACTTGGCAGCAGCAGCTACATCTTGTGGTAGCAACTTCCATACTTTTAATGGTATATTGTGTGAAGAAGTACTTCCCTTTATCTGTTCTGAATCTCCCACCACTAAGACTAAGTTTGGATCCAAGCCTAAGTACATACAGTTGCATTTGTTTCACATTAATCTATTGCTATTCCTGCCTCTTCCTGCCTCTTCCCCTCTTTTCCCCTCCTAAAAGGTTGTAAGTGTTCTGGGACAGGGATCTCTCCCTTTTGTATTTAATTGTGAAGTTCTGTGTACCTTATTGGCACTGTGTAAAGTAAGAACAGTAATAACACCAAGAACAATACATCAGCCTTAACTTTTGGTTGCTACATTTTAAAAGAAGGACATTTTAAGAAGAACATTGACCAACTAGAATGCATACAGAGGAAGTGTGGGGACTAGAAGAAACCAACTCCTGTAAGGAATGGTTAGCAACACTGGGCATGTTTAGCCTGAAGAAGAGAAGCTTAAGAAGAGGCAAGACTGTGGCTTTTCAATATCTGAAGCAGAGATGAAAAGAATGTTGGCTTTTTTCCATTTCCTGACTGAAAAGGGGGTTCCCAACACTTGGAAAATGCCATTGGGAAGAATTAATTTTTGCATACATAAAGAAAAGTAGTTCTTTTTTGCCAAAAACAGGAGGGAGGGAGGGAGGGAGGGAGGGAGGAACACACCTGTTATGTTTTGACCTAAGGGGAAAGATTGGTACCTGCAGGAGTAACCAAAAAATAGAAATGGCAAGGAACCAGATTTTAGAGAAACACCAGTCAAAGCAGCGGCTGTGCTGAATGGGGGTTTCTGAGAGTTGTAGTACAAAAAAGTGACCTCTCCAAGTTCTGACACAAGGGGAAACCTTGTAAGAGAAGGGATTGCCTTGGGAGGTGGCTAGTTTGTCTTTGCTGGAAATATTTCATCAAGAAAAGGTCCAAAAAATCTTCCAGTTGTATGAAAGTATAAAAATACATTTCAAATGCCATTTATAATGGAACCTGCTCTGTGCCTGATAGATACCAGAAAGGAGAAGGAGTGGGAAACTGGTGTTTGGATTGAAATAATTTATTTCTTCCCTTCTCTCCCTCTCTCTCTCTCTCTCTCATGCTTGCAGGGCACTCAGTGCCAAGGTTACAGTAACCTTCCCTGGGAATGGGCCAGATAGATTTTCTCAGACAGTTTAGGGAGGTGAAGCCTCCTCCAGCTGAAATAACTGTTTTAACCCAAAACACAGATAAGGCAGCCAATAGGAAAGATGGCAGACACAGGACAAATGAAAAAGTGAGGACCAGAATGAGAGGCAAGGTTAAGCAGCATCCTTCTCTGTAAAGGAAATGAATGAACCAAGACTGTTTGTTCCCAGACAATGGGAAAGAGGCTGCAGACACCCCAAAGCCGAGCAGGAAGCTCTCTGTGGGCATGCATAGGAAAAAAAGAGCACAACCTCAGAAATTTCTCATTAAATAAGATGTCGTGGGATTCTTACTCTTTGGACCAGGGAACAGACTTATGGGTAAAAGCTAAACTGCATTCCTGAGACTTGCCAAGATTAAACTGTGAGTGGGAGACACCACTCTCAAGGCCTATTGCTCTCTTTCCAAATGGGTCTTCCAACTTAAAAAACAAAACAAACTGTTGTATTTTACTTTAAGGAACCAGCAATGTGCTTTAAAAAAAATTCAGAAGTGAAATATGAAGGGATACCTCCAGTAACGATACAGACTCAGAGCTGCTGTTCATATGGCTGAAGTCCAACCTGACATTGTTGGTTGTAAGGACTCAGTATCAGTAGCAACCTCCTTATGTCATGACCTATCAATACCAAAAATACAGGAATGAAAGTTGCACCTTATTCTCTATAGTTGTCCCTGTGACATGATTGGTTTGGGAGAGCCTAAGAGAAGAAGGGGAAGCGCAATTTCCATGAGAAGTTGTGTGAGACACTTGTTTGTCTAAGATCATCTACCCACTGAGGTTAAAGTCATTAGATAACTATCTCTTGAAATGTTCATTTATTACACTTTAATCTCTCCCTTCCTTTCCAGGAGCTCAGCACTTTCCCTATTTTGTCCTCATTCAACACTGTTGTGACATAAGGCAGGAGGGGTAAAAAAGGGTAGATTTAATTTCTCCATGAAAAGATCTGCTTGCCTTTAGGCTGCAAGTGGAAGTGTATGTGTAGGTCAGGAACAAAGCATATGCCTTCCATGCAACAGATTCCATATTTAGCTCCTGGCGTCTCCAGGTAGAGGATTCATGACTGAAAATGTGACAATCACCCACTAAGGAGTGTAAAGAATGCAATGCTAGATAGATGAATGGTCTGGCACATTAAAAGGCAGCCACACTGAATTATCAAATAAACGCGCACTGGGTACTGAAGCAGTGTCCTCTTTTGCTCCTAGTCACCATGTAAGCTTCATAGCAAAGCAAGGATTTGAAACATGTCCAAGCCAATACAGTACTTACCATATATTGGTTCTCTTGCTCTCTTATAGCCAGTGGAAAGTCGCCACTTTATGATACATGGCTGATGTCTTGCACCAAGAAGCTTTTCCTTTTTGGAAGAACTTGGTTATCTTTCCTCTCTGGGAGCTCAGAACAAGATAAGAGGTAGGCATCTGACTGCTACAAGAAAATGCTGATTTGGCATTTGAGCTCCAGTGGGTGAATGAATGAATGGGCACGAACATGGCATCTGCAGTTTGGTGTAAAGAAGTGAAGAGGGGGGACTTGGGTAAACAATGGGAGAAAGAATCCTAACTTCACATATATACTGACAAGGTCTGACCTCATGGTGCTTTGCTAGAAAGCTCTTAACAGATGTTAGCAAAATGTGCAGCTGGTATACAAAAATACACATTTCGTGTAAGGAATTATTAGGAAAGATCACACCTGGAATACCATGTACTCTTCTGACTACCACGACTTGAAGATATTGTAAAGCTGGGAAAGGTGAAGAAAAGAGCAACAAGAATAATAAAAGGGCTGAGGTAATTCGTCTCTGAGAAAGAGTTACTTTGTTTAGGGGAAAACAAGTAAAAGGAACATACTAGAGGGGTACAAAATTAAAGAGTGAAAGTGGATAGGAAAAAGTTTTTCTCTCTCATCATATTAAATGCTGGGGTGATTAATTGAAGCTGAATGGTGGGATACTAAAGACAGACAAAAGGTCCATAGTTAAACTAAGGAATCCTCTATTAAAAGATGAGTGACAACCATCAACTTGTTGTTGTTAACCACTATCTAGTTAGTTTTGAGAGACTTCCAAAAGATCCTATAATTAACAGTCCTGTTCAGGTCTTACAAACTCGGGACTATGGATTCCTTGACTGAATCAATCCAACTGTAATGTGGCTATCCCCTTTACCTCCTGCCTTCTAACCTAGGCCCTTTCCGCACAAGGCAGTAGCATCATATTGTTGCTTTTACATTTGCATGTTAAACCAGTTTGACGTCGTTCTGTCCTCCATGGTTCCACACGAGTTGAGGTCTTAGTGCAGTTAACATCGACGTTAAACCAATGTATTGTAAAAATGGAAAAACTCCAATGTAAACAACCCAAACCACTTCTGCTGTGTTTTTTCCTACGTGCAGAAGCGTTATGTCGATTCACACACTAAACTAACACGCTAAAATGTAGCAACAGTTTCTACAACTTTTTTTTTATTGACCAATCAGTGGCAGCGGGGTGGAGCGAGGGAGGGGAATAGGAGTTCCACAAGAACTGACGATGCAGAAGCTACAAACGATTTTCTCTGCTTTACTTCAATAGAAACCAGAGGGCGTGCAAATAGGAATTGGGTAAGTCGGAGTATAAAACACCACTCATGACATGTGGTGAAACGTTCCTCCACTCTAGTGCGGAAATGGCCTTACTGTATTATTTTCTTTCCCAGTGAATCATGTCATCTCGTAATATGTCCAAAGCATGATAGCCTCTGTTTAGTCTTTTGGGCTTTTAGTGAGAGCTACCAATTTTGATTGCTTTAAAAAGAGATATGGCATATTTCAAAGAAAATAAATTTACCAATGGTTTGCTACCAGTCATGATTCTACCTTCCTTTAGAATTAAGCATCAGTTTCTGGAATGTCAAATAATGAGCAATCTTCTACAAACTCTTCTGGCTTCCTCTGACCATATATACAAAAATATTATTCAAGCATGATTTTAAAAAATGCCATAAAGAAAGGCAGATGGCATTGTTTGGTCAGACAGGAGAAAATAAGAGTTTACTGTTTAAATTTGACCATTTAATCATATTGGCTTCTTATCCATTTCCAGATTCAGCACAATCTCTCAGCCTTTACTTTCAAAGCTCTCCAAGATTTTTCCCTTCCTGGGATAGGGGAGAATTGCATTTCAGTTCACTTTTGACCAAATTTATCCATTTCATACCTTCTGGACTAGAATGCTGATCTGAATGTAATTTGCAGTTTGAAACATATTTATGAGTTTAAAATCTGATTTGCACACCAAAATATACATTTGATAAATGTGTAAATTAAAAAAATTGTGTCTAAATGACCTTTTGCCAATGGGAGAAAACACATACATTTAAAAAGTGCACCCGAGGCATCTATTTAGATACACGTACACAGAAATATAGACAAATTTCTATACAAGGGGGAAAATATTCACTTTCCAGTGCACACCTAAACTAGAATGAATTTCAAAACAGAAATCAGAGATCCTCGACAAGCTAGTTTTGCTCATCCATACATTCCTACTTGATAGCACCCTGGCCCACCACCTTTGTTCACTGAGATCCACTATTTGGCTATCCAAAGTTTCTCTGTTCTATCGAACAACTCTACCTGCTCTTTGTTATGTCGGGTGAAAAACCTTTCTTTTGTTTGTGTGCATGTGCATGTTGCCAGGTGAAGCTTTTCCAGCCTCCGCAGTCCAGCCATCTGATAACTGTCAGCCACTGAAGATTAGCTGCTGAAGCCTGTTCACGTGCCCGCTGGCAAGGACAAGGTAGTATGTAGAATGGGCAGGGCCTTCCTGGCCATAATCCCAGAACTGTGGAACACATTGCCACCTGAGGTGCATTGTCAGGATCCTGCCAGTACGCACGGCAGAACAACTCTGCAAATTCACTCCCTTTCTCTTTCTCTTCAGGCAAGACTTTATGGGCCACTGAATTGTGAAGATTTTACTCTCCAACATATAAATGTTTACCGGAGTGTTATATTTCTTGGGTGGTAAATGTTAGTTTTTAGCTGATTTTTATTAGCAGTTGTTCGTAAGTTCTAATTGTACTGTTTTGAACTGCTTCTTATCATACTTAAGCATATGCTTTTAACAGTTTGGTTCTATCTTAGTGTTGGTATTTTGTATGTTTTGGCTATATTGTAGTCCTTCCAATTTATAATTTAATTATTTCACAATTATTTTTTAAAAGATTTTTTAAGATAAATCCATTATTTAATTTATACTTAGTTAATCCATAATTTAATGTATAAGCCACTTTAAGTCCCAGTTTTGGGGGGAAAGTGGAGTACAGTACAGATAAAATTACTGATGCCGATGCCCGCTGGAGTGGGCGTTAAGCGCAGTATTACTGTACTTAAGTTTTGGAAGCTGCTTTTCCTTGCAGGACTTTTTTTTTTTTTAAGGAAGGGGATAAGGAAAATAATTACAGAAAGAAACACGCCTTCAGAGCTCCGCCAACTGGAAAGGACCACCTTTTCTGTGGCAGCTACACGGGAAGCAGAAAAACAGGTCCAGCTCCCCTCCTGAGCAAGGCCATTTCGGCACTAGACTGTTATAGCGCTATGATTCCACTTTCAACATCCCATGGAATCCTGGGGTTTGCAGTTTCGGGAGGGGCCGGCTGGCCCCTCCCGAAACTGCAAACCCCAGGATTCCATGGGATGTTGAAAGTGGAATCATAGCACTATAACAGTCTAGTGCCCAAATGGCTCAAGAGGCATCCTAGCTCTGGGGAAACGGGTGGGTATCAGGCCAGACTTTGATTCCCCTCGCCCGCTCCAAATTCGCCCGGAAGAATTTCAGAGTCTTCTCAGGCAAGGAATGGCAAGCTATTTATGCACTAGCCTGTTATAGTGCTATTATTCCACCTTCCACATCCTATGGAATCCTGGGGTTTGCAGTTCAAGGAGGGGCCCCTTGAACTGCAAACCCCAGGATTCCACAGGATGTTGAAAGTACAGTCTAGTGCGGAAATGGCTCCAGAGATCGTTTTGGAATATAGTTCCGGAATACAGTCTGCAGCAGCTGGATGCTAGGATCCTATTACTAAACGAGTTGACTTTCTCCATGCTTATACCACTGCGCGACCAACGTCTTAAAGCACACACGGGGAGAACCGCTGTTCTTTCCAATGCTTTCAACTACAACTCCCACAATCCCTCATCCTTGCAGCCCAAACCATCTGGCCGACCACAGTTTCCGCGCAAAGAGGTGCAACCACGATCCTTCGCCCCTCCCCTGCGCAATTCCCCATTGGACGTACCCGTGGTAAACAGGCGGGGACAAACTTTCCCGTCCGTCCAATGGGAAGGGACCTACCCGGAAAAGCGTCCCCCTCCACGTGAAAGTCCGGCTGGCTTCGAGGTCCCCCCTTTGGTTCCCGGGCGAGATCGTTCTTCCTTGTTCCGCCCTCCGTGTCAAGCCGGCGAGATGTCAGCCGCGGCGACGAAGAAAGAGTCGGAGCTCTCGGGGCAGATCGAAGACTTCGTGGCGCTCCTGAAACGGGGCGGCAAGGAGCCGCGGTCGGAGGAGGCTGCCCGGCAGACGGTGAGGCTGCTCCGGAGGATCGTGGCGAACGGACGGTGGGAGAACGCGGGTGAGGCCTCCCTCTGCCCCGTGCAGGCCGTGATCGCGCCCGACGGCTCTCTCCCCGGGCGCGTCACCCTCCGCCTCGGGAGGGAAGGGGATAGTATGTTCCCGAAACAAAACAAAACAAAACAAAACAAAAAGGAGGAGGAAGAGCTTCCTTCCGATCTGATTTCGGATTCCATACGTCATCTCCAGCAGAAGCTGCAGTTGTCAGACGTACTGAACGTGTGCGACTCTGCTTCCCTGTGTGTTCCTTTTCCACCTTGCACGACTAGTTACAGTTGAAACCTAGGACTGTAGCGTAAAAGAAGCAACTACGCCAGTTGCTGTTTGTTCTTCACCCCTACAGAGATGTACTTGTCAAATTAAAAAAAAAAAATATTTAGATACATTTATATTCCGGAACATTTCCAGTGTCTCTACAATTCTATATAAACGTATTAAACAAAGAAAAAGCAGAAGAAAAATATGTATATACAGTTACAAAAAAATCTGACAGAATATCCTCATGGTTTCTTTTCAGATCGTGTAAATCTTTTGCCTTTTACTCGACAAAATTTTCTTCTGTGCAGCCCTTAAAAGCTATGGGACCCTTGCCTTTCATTGTATCTGTCCACCACCCTGTTCTTACCAGTGGTTGATTTTTGAAACAAGAGCTAGCTGTGTCATCCTGATAGGGCTACATTGGTTTAATCTAAATGGAATCTCTCATGTGCCGTGACAACCCTGTGTGAAAGATGAGAAGGCCCATGTGGGCCTCTTCCTGTGGTGCAGACTGCCGGAATAGCAGCATGTGCTGAAATATCTTATGCATATATTGTTGGAGAAGCAGATTTCTTTTCCTGTGTTCAGGTGGTGAACTTTGAATGTTACCAGAACTTACTTTCTCTTATTCCAGGAGACCTAATGGCACTAATTCGTAAGGAGGGCAAGAGAATGACTGCAGCTCAGCCATCTGAGACCACTGTGGGTAACATGGTGAGACGAGTGCTGAAGATAATTCGTGAGGAGTATGGCAGGTGAAGTAGCTTTAGCTTGCCTAATGGTGGGGTGGAAATCATGCCCCCTGGATGTTGTTGTACTGCAAGTCCTAACCACTGTAGCCAGTGACGAGGAATGCTAGAACCTGCAATGCAACAACATCTGGAAGGTCACAATATTCCCATCCCTACTTTTTTGTTTTGTAATATTGTACTGTGCTGCTGAGCTTTCAGCAAGTAATCCTGCTCTGCTTTCAAAAGTTCCCCTTATTTTATTGTATTATTGTAATGTATATATTTTACTTCATTTTGTTTAAATGGCTGTATTTTATTGTTTTTTATGGCTATATAAGCATTTATATAGTTTTTATGGCTATATAGCATTTATATACACCATAAGCATTTATTAAGTAAAGGGCACTTCAAAGATATGCTGAAATAAATATAATAAAATAAAATAAAATACATGGTCTCAAATCTTCTTTTGTGAGGAACAATCCAGCATGTAGCACTGCCTTCCTTCAGAGTTACATTTTCTGTGTTTTACCATCCAGATTGAAGGATCTGTTTGTTCCACAGGCTCCGAGGGCGCAGTGAGGAGAACGACCAGCAAGAGTCACTGCACAAAATTCTGACCTCAGGAGGTCTCAGTGAGGATTTCAGCACCTATTATTCGCCACTTAGGCCCAATATCATTGAAGCTATAAATGAGCTGTTGATTGAACTAGGTGAGAGATGCTTGCATAATAACAGAAATAGCTATAGAACTATGGACACTGCTAGTAAAATGAAAGAGAAAGTCCAAATATGGAGGTATGCATTTTATTTTTGTTCTTGTTAATTGCTGTCAAGTTGACTTTGACTTATGGCAATCCTATGCATGAGAGACTTCCCAATCACCCTATCATCAGCAGCCTTGCTCAAGTCTTGCGGAGTCAGGGCTGTGGCTCCCTTGATTGAGTCTATCTATCACTAATACATTATATGTTTTTTCCTACTGCTTTCTATCATACCATAGCTTACCTTTTCCCAATGTGGGGCACAAAGAAATCTCACAGGAGAGTTCCATTCTAGATTATCCTAAAGGGCCTAGGTGGGCACACATGGTTTGCCAGTGGCCCATTTTAACTCCGTCTGCTCCTGTGTGGATTACAAATTATGATTGAAAATTATGTCTGAGAACAAGACATTGCTTCTATGCAACTTTTAGGATGGAGTGAAGTCCAAATTGTGTTAGAACAGACCTTCTGGAGTTCTTTTTCAATGAAAAATTGCATTTTGGGCTACATTTTAAAATTTGAACTTGGAGGAGGGGTTGCAAGGGTTACTAGTAGCTGTGTGTGGCCCAAGGGACACACCAGATCTCCTGCCCACCACCAAGGCAACATGTGGTCCATGGCCTGATTCCCACCAATGGTCTTGAGTGGTCTTCTTGTCTGCAAGAAGCTTGGCAGCAAAAGGAGACAAATATAACTTTTCTCCTTATATGTTTCAGTTGGAATAATGTCAGATTTCTGAGCTCAGGATATCTAGAGTGGTGATAAGGACAGTACCACAGGAAGGTAATTCTTGCATGGAGCGACACCTAAAAAATCTGCATCTGAAATCTGTAGGGACTAGTCAGGTTAAAATATACATGCCTTCTCATTCAAACATAAACACAAACCTTTGGAATTTTCTCAGCAGAATGGTTTAGATGCAGGTTTTTCTCTGCCTGTAGGAACATTGCTTGAGTGCAATTCTGCTCAGAAATGGAAGCGATCTTTGCTGATTCTTCTGTTGCTTTACAGCCTTCAGGGCCATCTCCCCTACTCTTCTAGGGTTTGGCAACCATCCAGGGCAGATTTTCAAGAGAGGTGACTGTAGGGGAAGGAGTTGTTTTGTAGTCCAGGGTTTCTAGTTCATGTTTGGAGACAGGTGTTGAGGCTTGTTTAGTCTCTCATGTATGGACTTCTTTTCCTTGCAGAGGGGACTACTGACAACATTGCCATGCAGGCACTGGAGCATATCCATTCCAATGAGGTGATCATGACCATTGGCTACTCACGTACAGTGGAGGCTTTCCTCAAAGAAGCAGCGCGCAAAAGGAAATTCCATGTCATTGTGGCTGAATGTGCACCTTTTTGCCAGGTAAAGGCCTGTTCCATGGGCTATGCTTATTTGCTGTTCAGTGGTTACTGTGGAACAGGAATTTCATTATTAGTACACTGTGAAGCAGTGTGTAAGCTTTGGAAACAGCAGATAGGCTAGGGAAAGTTTCTTACATTTCTCAGGAGGAATAGGTCCAAAGAACTATTGCCAATGTATTTTCTGTGTGATGCAAATAGGCCAGCTTTCTCATCCAGGAAGAAATTTTATGGATGAAAAATGTTACTGAGAAGTGGTATGAAGGGAGTAAATTCTAAAATATCTAATATGAGAAGTACTGATTTTTTAAAAATATAAGAAAGTATTTCTTCAAAGAATACATAGGCAACATAGAGAATTCATTGCCACAGTTCTATAAATATATTTTTAAAAAAGTTATTCGATGAATATTTGATGGATAGCAGTTATAAATTATGATAGCTGTGGACTTCCATTTTAAGGCTTTGGGCTACAGGATCTTGGAGTTATGAGGGGATGGCTGTTGCAAAGACAGATGACAGAATTTAATAGGATCGTTGTTGTCACTTACTTTGATGATATGAATTATGGGTTCACTTGCCTGGCCCCTCCTATGAACATTTTTATCCCCCTCCCCCATTTTTGTAGGGTCATGAAATGGCTGTCCGTTTATCTAAAAACAACATAGAAACCACTGTCATGAGTGATGCAGCTATCTTTGCTGTCATGTCCCGTGTCAACAAGGTAGGTATGACAAGGTTTGCTGGGTTTGAGGTAACTTGCACAGAATTACAGAATTTGTTGGTAATGTGGCAGAAGGCCAGTGGTTTATTTTCCCGAGCTTGCACTTTACTCCTGCCCAACACTTATGGCTCTGAGTATCTTCCTCAGAACTGAAGACAAGTTGCCATGTCTTTGTACTTACTACACCAAAGGATTCTTCCCTTCCTTGATCTCTCCATAGGATCAACCTGTATTTCACCATAGTCAACTCAACATTTCCTTTCATACCTAGCAGGGATTTCACTTCTTATCCCCTCCAGTCTGTGGCACCACTCTCAGTCCCACATTCCCGTATTATTTTACTCTTTAGTTGCAGAAGCATAGCCTGAATAGGAACCCTTCTGTGGATCAACTCTGAATCTTATAGAATGCTTCTTAGAATACAGCACACAAAAAATTGTATTTTTAAGTGATATTATCCCAAAGTGGTTGGATGCTACCCATCCACAGAGCAGAAAGAATGGAACACCTGTCTACACAACTAAGCAGATCTAGGGATTAAAGTGGTCAAACACACTTAGTGGTTGTTACGTTGTTACTGTAACATACAGTCTAAAACAGGGATATACAGTATGGTTCTCTAGATGTTGGATTAAACTCCATCAGCCCTAGCCAATATGGTCAAAGGTGGCATAATGCAAACTGCTGTCCAACATCTGTAGGACCACAAATTGCTCATCCCTGATTTAAAAGATTCTACATTCTCTCTATTTGTTTTAGATATTGTATCACAATAGAGGTGCTCACTGGAGACAGAGCTCTACTGAAGTCCTCTGAGGTTACAGAAGGCCAATTTCTGGGAAAAAAAACATTAAGTTGTTCTTGATATGTCATTGTTTTTCTGCTATAGAATATATAAGTTGGAAGCAACACCTATGGAAAGTGGGTGACCCAAAAAACAACATTTCCTATTTAGGTTCAGTTTTTGGATAAGAGGAAATAGGACACCAGAATGGGCATCAAGTTTGGGGAACTCCTTGGTGAGGAAAGAAATTGATGGATAAAGATCAACCTGCTGGTTCCAATCACACTTCTATTTTAAGTAGTTATTTATCTAGCATATATTAGGAAGTTTTATTGTGATATAGCATGGCTTTTTTAGAACAAGATTTGAAATGAACATTGCCGCATATCCCAATTTGTTATGATGCTGTTTCTTCATACACATGTATATTTTCCAGGTTATCATTGGAACAAAGACTATCTTGGCCAATGGGGCTTTGATAGCTGTTAGTGGGACTCACACCTTGGCACTTGCTGCCAAACATCACTCCACCCCTCTCATTGTCTGTGCACCCATGTTCAAGCTCACACCACAGGTAGGTACAGTGACCTTTAAATACCTCTGGAGCCCAATAAAATTTTCTGAGAGAGCCACTGTTGGAGCACATAGGCAAATCAAATTAGACAGACTAATACAGAACTCTGCTAGTGCAAGCAAGTTGCAAAATCCCAGTATGTCTTACAGAGAACTGGTTGTGTCAGTGCACTGAATTTTTGCATGGTTGCCATACAAGTGTTTTTTTCTGTGGAATGTAACAAGGTAAACATAGTATATAGCATAGACCATGGTTGTATGTATTCTGTGCAACACAGAAGCACAGAAAGGACAGTAAATGGAGAAGCCGGACCCTGAGTTTAATTTTTTAAAGGAAATTTGCATTGAAAATGTGTGTGAAATGTTTGTTAAAAATGGTGATGCTGCCTTTTCTGTTCTTTCCAGTTCCTTAATGAGGATGACTCATTTCACAAGTTTGTCTCACCACATGAAGTGTTGCCTTCTACAGAAGGTAAAGTCATTTAATAACAAGTGTTCCTAAATGAAAGCTAGCGTCATTCACTGACTCTGCAACTCTGACAGCCCAATTATGTGTATGTTTACTTCAAAAATAATCCCCCTGTGTTCACTGTGGCTTACTCCCAGGTAAGTATACATAGGATTGCAGTCTGACTATAACACTGTTCAGGTATTGTGGCTGAATATTTCACTGTGTGTTAAAGGTATGAAGTAGAAGAACCTACATTATTTAGGTTTCCATGGAAGATTATTCTTTATGGACCATGTAAGAACTTGTCCTCAGTCAGAGTAGGAGTATGCATGTCCTAGCACTGTGTATTTAATAGTGACAGACTGCCACTTCATAAGGAATAGGAATAGTGCACTCCTTTATTGCTCACTTCCTGCATGGGGTGATTTGCAGTCATGATTATATTGCCAGACAAAAAGGCTAATCAAATCATTCCTACCAAGTTTTGCCCTTTCAAATTTATACTTACTGAACTATATGTCCTACTCAAAAGTTGCTACAATTTAGTTATCTACTTGGAACTAAACATTTTGTTACTGCAACCCATGCCAGAATTAAATTTTAAAATCTACCTACTCATATGCCTTCTGTATAACACACTATATGAGATTAACCTTGTTATATAATCTTGGCTTCTTCGTTTGTTTTTTAAATGTCCTCATAGCTGCTTTCACATGACTCAAATTTAAGAGAGCCTCTGTAGTTGAAATGATGCATTTTTAAAATTGTTACAGTATATGTAATGTTTAGTCTGATGTTGAATTGGTACCATAGAATTCTTATTGGAGTTTTGCTTTAAATCAGTATGCTTACAATTCTACTGAAAAATCCTTCTATATTGGAAAGTTAAATATTTAAAGATTTAAACACACTTGGCAGAGACACTTCCACACCATCCAACAGCCACATGACTAAACAAACATTAAGAACTTGGACTTAAGTCTTGTTTTATTTTTCCTACTTACCCATTTCTCTTTTTGTATAGTGTATTTTTTAAGATAATAATCCTGAAGGCAGCAGCTGTCTTGTCTCTTTTGTTAAAATGTGAAGTACCCTGAAAGCCTTTATGCCTATGCAGTGAGAGATAAATGCTGTAATTAAATTGCTTTTTGTTCCCTTGGTGAGTTCTCAATTATGTGAATATTTTTTCTTTCAGGGGAGATTCTATCCAAGGTCAATGTTTATTGTCCTGTCTTTGACTATGTTCCTCCAGAACTTATCACTCTCTTCATTTCAAACATTGGAGGCAATGCTCCTTCCTACATCTATCGTCTCATGAGCGAACTCTATCACCCAGATGATCGAGAACTTTGAGCTACAGTCATAACTTATACTGCAGAATACTTTGTTATCGGGAAAGAACCAGCAAGTAAATAAAACATAAGACTGAAGAAAATGTTATCACTACATTTGAAAGAGATTGCTTTGACCCATATTTATTTCAGTTGGCAAGAGCCCTGTTGTCCTAGATGTATTCTGTCAACTGTATTAAATATAGTAATTCCTGAGTATGTTCTAGGTAAGCAGCATGAGATTTAATATCCTACAGAGGCCATAATTCAGTGATGGCCTAAATGTAGAAAAAGATGCTTGAATTCTTATGGCAAATTCATTATGAGGACACAGTTCTCTGATTCTTTTACTGTGTTAACAGAAGCACGGGGTAGTAAAAAAGCCTTAAGCCTAACTGCAGCTATGAAACAGAAATGGTTAAGGTTTCTTTAATAATATAGGAGGAGAGTACCCTGTTCCCATTTTTGCTTCAAGTCACTTCTGAATGTACTTTATACTTTCTGACAAGCTAAGGTAACATATGCTACAAGATGGCAGCATTCAACAAGCATTCAGATTGAAGATCCTTTTATGGCAATTCAGTTAGAAGCTCTATCCTGTGCTACAACCTCTCTTATATTAATCAGCAATTTAATATAAGCCTTACCACATATTGCTGTAGAGGTTCTAGAGTAGGCAATCAAATAATCTGACTGAAGTGACATTTCTGATCAACTGTTAAACTCATGTGAAGTCAGTTTATCGATAGTTGCTGCTTATTCTAGTTTCAAGTAATAATACGTGAGAATGTTAAGACACCTTTTCAAAGTCAGATACAGTTCTACTGCAGCATGAATCTTTCCACACTCCTTTTAGGAGAACACACCTGAGACTCCTTCAAGAATTAGAGAGGTACTGGGCTTTGCTGCTTTCAAAATGTTGAAGTTCCGCCTGCTGCTTTGCTTTCATAGTAAACTGTGTGCCAGACAAAGAAATCTGGAGGTGCTTAGTACACACACAAACCAGTTTAGTCACACTAGAGTTCAATGAAGTTTGGAGATCCAGCTCATCGTTTCCCTTTTTCTTTCCCAAAAAGCTGCCAGGCTTTAGCCATTCTCCTTAGTTTAGACAGGTTAGGTTTAGGCTGGAGAAAGAAGGAAATATTAATGATCTGGTGACACATACTTGAAAAGTAATCCAGTCATCATGCGTATAAGCCTTTAGTATGAACTGCTATTCAAATGAAGGGTATCTGCATATATATACACACAAATACCACATTAAATAATTTTGATTACACTTTTACACAGGTATGCCTTCTTAAAACTGTTCTGTATCTGAAGAAAATAAGGTGCTTCCTACATATACTGTGTAGCTTAGAAGAAAAAAAAAGCTTAAAAATTGCAGCAAAAGAACCTCAAAATTGCACAGACATGTGACCTTGCCATTCTATCCCATGAGAAATCAGAGGATTCATGTAGATTATTTGGGTCATTACCCCTACTGCATGAAAAGTTGTTTTCCAATCTCAGACTGAATCAAAAGTGATTTCTGGTATGTGGTGATGGGTAGTGCTAATAACTAGCACATACTGTTTATTGTTAGAGGAGCACCATCAAGATGCCTAATGCAGGTTGTTGGCATTGTGAGCCTTCAAGTTGTTTCTAACTTATGGCTACCCTAACGTAAACCTATCATGGGGTTTTCTTGGCAAGATTTGTTCAGAGGGGGTTTGCCTTAGTCTTCCTCTGAAGCGGAGTGTGATTTGCCCAAGGTCATCCAGTGGCTTTCCATGGCTGAGTGGGGAATGCAAACCCTGGTTTCCAGAGTTGTAGTCCAATGCTCAAACCATTACCCCACACTGGCTTTTGCTTTACAACAGCCTATTATAGCAGGAATCTGCAATTTCAACGAGAGGAAGAATAACAGGAGGACTGAAAGGCTAACGGAATATTTTCTCCTCCAAGTGTACTCACAAAGCCCTGTGAGCAATATATTAAGTTTTTGCCTGCTCCTGGTCACAAGTACACCCCTACAAATCCCTTTAGATAGAATTCCAGATGCACTTAAGTTGTGTACTAGTCTACAATGATACTCAATAGTTCTGATCAACTCAAACCCTAGATGATTTTGTTTTGTGTTCTTTGCTCACCGTCCAATATTCCAAGTGACTGAGCGTGAGCATTACAAATAATGGGCAAATTTAGTGAAAAAATCAGCCACATTATTGCATCTGCTTCACTACTGGAAAAAAGCAAGTTGTATTCTATAGATGCTCATTAATATTTCAATTTTCAAAATATATATCCTATCTTTCTTTAAAAAAAAGACTCAGATAACATCAATCTGTCAGAAAGGAAAGAAGTTATGCCTATGGAAGTTTTACAGTGGCATACCTGGTTTTCCTGCTGGAGATGATCTATATCTGCAAGAGGCAGCATTGAGGGTCTGCCATGAGCACATTGGAAGGGTAACTGACAACAAGACAAAGATTCCATAAGACGGCAACAGTCTTCAAAAGTCAAGCTGTCGTTAAACTTAATAGCACCTGAAAAGAAAGAAGAATATGGAAAGTGTAACTCTTCAAGAGATGCAGATTTCTCTTGGTCCTGAATCTCCATAAAAGATTAGGAGAACCCATTAATACAAGTTTCTGTGTTCATTTGTATTTTATTAAGGAAAGCAAGAGCATCCCTTCTGTTGCACATATAAGAAAGAGACCAATTCACAAATGAGAAGTGATTTAAGGAAGGAGAAAATGAATACTGCTGATACAAATGAAGTTGGATTTTAGTGATGGAAAGTATTCATATCCTGCATTTCTATACAAGGCAGTCTGCAGCATTCAAGACATTAAATAGTTCAAGGCAGCTTAGCTCACACTATTAATCAATTCAAATAAAAAACAATATTCAATAATGGATATGAGCAATAGTAATCACAAGTAAACATTTAAGTAACACATGAAAAGGATTAAAATTAGGACCTCAGGCCAAGTGTGCATCGAACAAAAAGTGTCTTGCCACAATTACAAGTTTCTTTGAATCCTCAAGTAGATAAGCAAAGAACATTTACCAGGCAAAGGATATGTATTACAGCCTTGCATTGTGTCCCTATTTCATATAGCTTTTTGAACTTTTTATATACCATGGAAATGGTGACTGAAGAACTGCTAACCTGCTAAATTTGTAATGTGAAGCTAGTGCAGTACAATCATACACTACAGTATTTTCTTTAGTTTTGAGCAGACCACCCAGAAACAGCTGAGTCTGTAATTTCATTTTCCTGTCTTGATCTAATAATTACAGCAATTAATATGAGGAAGCAACACAAAGACAAGAAACTCCAGAGTATATATTAGCTCTAAGAAAGTTATCATGAAAGAAAGGACAAAACCTGGCTTCCTGGCTGTAACTATTAGTAGTATACATTTTATTTTTGATACTGATGGTACAGGACAACCTTTTCTGGAGTTTAGGGTCCCCCAGATGTGTTGGAGTACAACTCCCATAGGACAAGTAGTCTGAAACATTTTGAAGACCCTGCACTGGGGAAGACTGATTTAGAAAGCTTACTGTCTAATAAAGAGAGAATTTATAGAACACCAATTCTTTTGCCATCAACTTTTTTTGTATCACTTAATTACAGATTAATGGTCATATCCTCAACCTCATTTCCTCATCCCAATACAGAATAACTAAAATTGATGTGTCAGATCAGACAAAAGGACACTCTAGTCCAGCTGCTTCTGTTTCAAACACAGTCAGAGAAATATGTCTGGGCACTTAGAGAATGTAAAGGCAATGGCTATTTTTTTTTCAATCTGTATAGTCCAAGGATGTGGACAGGATACTTGGACTGGTGAGCACATGTGCTAGTTATTTGCTTGTCCTGGCTCATTAAAAAGGTTGGGAGGGGGTTGGTTGGATGGGTACAGTCTGTGGGCGAAGTTTCTTTCCAGCAATGCAGAGTTGCCTAAAGGTGGCAACTGTTCAGTAGCAGTTTTAAGATCTGCTGAAGAGCCCCATCCCTAAATCCCACTGTACTGGATAATTATCAGCTAGTTTCCAATATGGCATATCTAGGCAAAATACTGGAGCATATAATGGTGCACCATCTCCAGAGGTTTCTGAATTAGATAGATTGTCTAGATCCATTTCAATCTGACTTCAGGCCTATTTATGGGATGGAGATAGCTTGGGCTGCCTTTGTGGATCAGAAACTAGAAGGGAGAATATGTCGCTGTTACTTCTGCTGGAGCTCTCAGCAGTTTTCAATAACACTGATCATGATACCCTTCTAGGCTACCTCACTGGGATGGGACCTGAAGTCACTATTTTATGGCAGCTCAATTTCTTCCTGGAGAGGTGAGCCCAGAAGGTCGTGCTGGGGTTTCCTGTTCAATGATATGGCCACTGAGTTACAGAGTCCCTTAGTGTTCTGTTCTGTTTCCAATGCTGTTTTACCTACACATGCAATTGCTCGGAGAGGAAGATTTAGGGCTCTGTGCTAACAATATGATGATGATACCTAATTCTGCTCCTTTCCAAGCAAGTCCAAAGAATTTGTTTCAGTTTAAATCAGTATCTGTCATCAGTAATGGACTAGATATGGCAAACAAACTGAGGCTTAATTCAGACAAGACAGAGGTGCTCCTGGTCATCTGAAAAGCAGATTAGGAAACAGGGATTCAACTTTTGCTGGATGGCTTACATGCCCTCTGAAGACACAAATTTTCATTTTTTGGTAAAGCCCTGAACCTGTATCTTCAGACTTTTGAGATAGGCAAGGGTAAACATTTGCATTGTTAAAGTATCCATTCCTGAAGATCACTTCAGCCTTCCTGGACATCTTGTTTCTGACCTACAAGTAACTGTTCTACAAAAAAAAAACATTAAAGGAAGATTGGAAAGAGAAACAGCTGAAATGGGATATACTCACAAATTACAATCCATTAGCAGTGGCATAAAGACAGCCTATGGTTTCTTGGCACACTGGTAGTAGCATGTGCCTTGAAGCTGCTTGTTCGTGTGGTGACTCCACAGATTTCACAGTGTTAGGCAATGAATATCCATAGGTGGTTTGCCATTGCCTTTCTCTAAATACAACCTACAGTAGCTGGTATTCCCTTCCAAGTACTAATCAGGCCTGATATCACTTAGTTTCTGAGATCATGATTTATACCTTCATGAACTTTCATCACAGCACCACATGTAACAAAAAGGTTCTCCACAGAATGTTCTCCTGCTCGAAGAGAACTATCATGCATGTATACACTACAAGAGAAGTATCTCCCTGCTTTGAAGTACGACAATACTTCAACTATTTCTACACCACGAAAAAGACACTTCTCTGCTATATCTCTGTTTACCTGCTTATCTATGTTTTTATGTAAGACCTGTCACTCACCTTTGTCCTTTTAACTACTCGTTATGACCATTATTAAGACTGTCCTTATCACCCCATAAACATATCAGCAATGCTTAGCATTTCCACTTCCATTCCACATTCCTTTCCATTCACCCCACATTTATACATGTTTCTCTACAGAGGTTTCACTCCACGCATCTGAAAACATGGACTGAAGTCCATAAAACTTATACTGAAATATAGCAGTTGATCTCAAAGGTGCAACCAGATCCCTTCCACTCCCCCCACCCTTTTAAAAAAAATCTAGCAATCGTGTCACATAACTTAGTGACATCCTGTTTAGATCACTGTGGTGTGCACTATGCGAGATTGCCTTTGAGAAATGCTCAGAAACTTCAACTACCCCAAAAAGCTTCAGGTAGACTGGGTTGACCAGAGTTAATTACAGGGACCATATGACTCATTTGTTACAACTGCTCCAACAGCTACTAGTCTTTTTCTGAGCAGAATTCAAAGTGCTGATTATGATTAGCCCTTTATAGCTTGGTCCCAGGCTATCTGAAGGTCCATACCCTCCCACATGAACTAGCTTGAGTTTTGAGATTTTCAAGAGAGGTCTTTCTCTCAGTGCTGCTACCTTTCATAGACATGTCTGACGACAACATCGGAGAGGGCTTTCTCGGCAGTTTCTCCAAACCTCTGGAACTCCCTTCCTCAGATGAAGAGCTGTTTTTTTTTTGTTTTGTTTTTACTCCTACACACTTTGGGTGACTGATGGTTTTATAAGGAAAGAGCTTTCAGTGGGATGCTATGCTATTTTTACTAATCTTTTAGTAGATGTTTGAAACACGTCTTTTTACATATTAACACCAACATATTTTTATGCACATCTGATTTAATTTCTGTTGGCTGCTAGGAAAAAGGTGGGATATCAATATATAAAATAGTAATTAATAATACTAATATCTTTGCTTCCCATTCAAAGAATTTTCAAATTATGTCACAGGAGCTACATACTCAAAACACAATAAAAGCAGTACTTACACCCCACACTCTTTGACAAAGGAATTATGACCTCAACTGCTCTTCTGTTAATGAAATGCTGTGAAACAATGAAGTGGTACAAAATAATGCTTTCCTTACCATGGCAAGCCTGGGATGCCAGTACCTTCAGAATTGTCAAAGGCAATGTTCCTTGTGCCCCTCCTGTTGTTTGCAGTAGCTGAAAGCAACAGAAGGACATGATCTGACTTTCTAATGAAGACTTGGAATGAAAAGCCACAGCCATTAGAGATAATGAAGAGCTAGCCACAGAAACCCACTGGCTGACCTTAGACAAGTAATACTCTGTTAGCCTAAGAAGGCAGCAATGGCAAACTTCCCCTGAGTAAATCTTTCCAAAAACAACCTGTGATAGGGTCATTAGTCAGAAATGTCTAGAAGGCCTGTAGCAACCACATTAGAACCACTGTTCTGGAGTCCTGCTCAGCACAGTGGTCACTCAAATTTGACACAGCTTCCCATTGCCTGCAGGCACTGGATTTTTCCTTCAGTAAGAGCTGCAGGTTAGCTGCTCAGCAAGAAGTTCATCTCACAGCCCACATTCTTCCTCAAAATTCTTTTGTTGTTTGTTCTCTCCCTTATAAATTAATTCACACATGTATTTATCCTTCTAACAGAGAGGCATATAAATTTCAATCCCTTTCTTCTTATTTTGTAATTCTGCAATATAATAATAATTCACACTGAGCACAATATATTCTCTTTACAACCTTATGCTATACCAACTGTGTATATACACAGATACCCCAAAAGAAAGTAATTTGTTTTTCGAAATGCATATTTTTGCCACTGAATATTGTTAAACACTGCACTAATTCTGGGAAACTGTCCATTTCTGGATCTATCCTATTTCATGCTCTCATAGAGAGTGAATCCCTCACTTTAAGTGGCCAAAATGAGCAATGTAGTGGGTAAGCTATGTTTAAGTGCCTCTCCATTCTCTTCTGTCTGTTCTGGCCACTGGTTAGAGGAGTCTGCTCAAGCCTCAGAATTCTAAAAAGAAAACTTAAATACATATTTTCACTTTAGTGGATGATGTATAAATCATCTCCAGTTTGCAGCTCTTCTCTTCTCTCCTCCTCTCGCCCCCCTCCCTCACACACACACACACACACACACAGAATGAGGGCATACCTCAGCTTGCTCTTGAATGAATTCCTAAAAGTACAAAGAGATATAAATCAGTCAAATAAAAATTTGTTCTTTCCCCACTTTCACAAACAAAATGTCTTGTATTCTAAAAAACGGTTACAAACATTCAATAACAAAAAGGTCACAATATGAAGGATCTATACAAGCTACTTCTAGAATATATTTTAGTAAATAAAATGTATCAAATGTCTCAAAGGAAAGTATGTGAATGAAACTAAGTATCCCTCTATATGTTGAACCCCCAAGCACAACAAAACGCCATCATTCTCATCTCCCTTGAAATTTTAAATTGAAAGGGGAAAAAAAGGAATGATCTCAGTAAACAATGTTTTTCAGTAGTACAACAGACTGATTTTTTATTGCCTTAAAGACAACAGATGTATCTGAATGCAATAAAATGTTTGCTTTCTAGCGCACACAGCCTGTTTACTTCACTCGGTCCTCCAACCAGGACTTTAAAAATTCTGTGTGTTGCTAAACTAGGGCTCCTGCCTTAAGAAGACAAGAATCATACACCAAGAAAAAATCCTGGGTTGTAAGCAGCTCAACAAACCAGGAACCACTGTTTGGTGCCAAGTCTTTACTTCATGTTTAGTTTAGCTGTCCTTGTTAGCAGAACACGCCTAAATACCGTAAAGGCACCAGATCCTGTCTAATTTTGAAAGCTATGCAAGATCAGCCCTGGTTACTTTGTGGATGGGAGTCTGCCAATGAACACTAGGTATTGTAGGCTATATTTCAGAGGAAGGAACTGGCAAAACCACCTCTGAATATTCCTTACCTAAGAAAATTCTGAGAAATTCATGAGGTCACCATAAATCGACAGATAACTTGAAGGCACCTACCACACTAGTGAAAACAGCCAGGCACAAGTAAATGGATTTTGTCCATGAGCATACAGTTTGCACGTGGTTGGCCAGGTTTCTCCCAAATTCTGGCTACTGATACATGCAAACACGGCAATTTTGTACAACCTTCCCTCCCTTGAGTAGTAGCCTTGCTTAACCTGTTTTGCTGATTACAAAGGAAAATATGCTGAAAAATTCTAAACATAAATGTCATTTTTAGGCTGTACGTTATTTCTTTATGTTTGATTAAATGCTTTGTGGTTACATAGATAGTAATGCAAAACATCTAAACTTTTTGCAGACTGAGCAATTTTTCTACTATAGGTAAGAGTTCGGAAACTGTTCCACATTCCCTGATAAAAATATCTATGATAACTTCCATAAGATACAAGAAAAAATTCAGATACTGTTTAACCTGGTAGGGCCAATTGTGTTTTTAATCCAGTAGTTTTTTAAACCTCATAACATCTCTTCCTCATAATTCTTCTAGCTTTTCAATTCTAAAACCATTCAGGGACTCCAAATGTTCATGCCCCAATTCAGTGATAATATAATGAGAAATATAATCCACATCCACAGTTCTCACATGCATATCTCCATATAGCAGCACAGTAGAAATGCACAGGGAAACAAACCTACAACTAAGCAACATGTATGTAGTATGTACTGCTTCAGTAGTATTTTGGACTAAGAGAAATAACTATCTACATTAATTGCTTTTTTCCACTTTTCAGATCATCCTTTTATTTTTTATAAAGCAATAATTATTATTATTGTTAAGAACTAAATGTGTCTTTTTTCAAAGGTAAACAAGATAGCATATGGGCCAACGTAATCTAAAACAAACTGGAGAGAATGGCAGCTTATCGCCAGCTTCTTTGTTAGGAATGAGCACCAACTCACAATACTGACTCACAAATGTCAATCTTTCACTCCTAATAAAGCAAGCTTGTCCTTATCAGCAAGTAAAGACTTCCAGTACAATCACAGGATGAGCTGCTTTTTTTCCCCTTTTTAACTTTGGTGAGAGCTTTATGAAATTCATGTCAATTCAACCATTAATTCAAGAAGCACTTCTGAGTTTAAAATAACTGAGGGTGCATTTGTACAGCAATTGTTCAGTAATCAGATAAGCTGAAGGAAGGCGTCTGATTTCCCCAAGTTATACAGGTCCTAGATTTAGCCAGTGCTGTTCCCTAACCTTTCTCAGAAGCAAAAAGTTTACTCATGATGTGCACATAAGAGATTTCCCAGAACATGCTATCTTCTCTTTTCAGTATTTCTTTTATGTTTCTTTTCTGAAGATGAATTGCTACACAGGACGATAGAAAATCCTGATGTGCACAGGACCTCCAAGGTACTTGCTGCACATCACATATTTAGGGCAGGCATAAAAAATGACCCGCAACCACATCTTACCCGCACAATGGTCTCACCTGTACAATGGTCTTAGCCACTGTCTGCCTTCCACGGCGCAATTCATTGGCTTCTCTCTCCACAAAACACAGTGGTACTTTTCCAACAAGAATCTGAGAGAGCTGGTTCTCTGGAAAGAATAATTCAAGACCTAAGTCTTCCAGACTTTTGTGGTAGCACCTGAAAATCAAAATTTAAGCAGAGGCACTGAGCTAAAACATCAGTTTTGATTAATTTTTGGAAGTAATGTTACTAGCAATGTTTCTTATTTTTCACAAATTTGGCAGGCTTTTTTTTAATTCAGTGGATTGATTTCTTGGTGAATGTATACTTCTTCTTGTTAGTTTTAATTATAATTCTATTATAATATACAGTTGCAAATGTAGAGTT
This sequence comes from Cyclura pinguis, assembly GCA_030412105.1. Taxonomy (NCBI): domain Eukaryota; kingdom Metazoa; phylum Chordata; class Lepidosauria; order Squamata; family Iguanidae; genus Cyclura; species Cyclura pinguis. The sequence continues at coordinate 347,760,949 of CM059599.1, forward strand.
AATGGTCCAAAACAAATAAATTTACTGGTGCACAGTATTACTGAGATGCAAGCATTTTAACTATACCATTGAGGTGTGAAATAATGCGTATAGTTACTCTACAATGCCAACATGGGGAAACATTATTATAACCAAAAGTTAATTGTCCTAGTATTTTAGAATCAAGAGACTCAGAAAAACAAACATGGGTGCATGCCATACCTGCTCCTGAAACCGTTAAAGAATATTGTTCCTGAATTTTCCATTGGTGCACTAGTCTTTGATCAAGTGTTTGAAATTGAATTTTCTTGATGGAGAAATAGGCTCAGCTCCATCATGCCTTAGGCCCAGAAGCAGATGAAGGGCCCCTCTCCCTCACTGCCATTCCCTTTTCCCTGTGCATTGTGTCTTACTTAGATTGTAAACCCGGGGATAGGGAACTGTCAAATTAACAATCTGTAAGATGCTCTGAAGAGTGGGGTATAAATACTCCAAATAAGTAAATATAAATAAATTCTATTTGCCCTGAACTTACTTCTTTTTATTCAGTCATCAGTAGGTCCAGTGAATAATTATACCTCCTGTCCTTTCCAACATCCTTTTAAACATAAGGGATCGGACAAGGCTTCCCTTTTTAAATCTTATTTTTGGTAGATTAAGCATATCCAGCTCCTTTGCAAATACTAGTCCCCTTGGCTTCTTACAGTGCAGTTGTACACATCTCCAAAGAAGGAAGTCTAACCGAGTTTTCTGAAACTGCATCCCAAGTATATACAGAACTGCAGTTTACTTTGAAGTAAGTTCCATTCAGTTCAATAACAAGGAAAGTCTGGAAGCTCTCTCACTCTCGTAAGACACAATCTACATATTGGCAGTGTGGTTAATACCAACCGCAAGATTCTTCGCTGATCCTCTGTAATCTCAATCTCCAAAGGGGGACATACAGTGGAGGCCAACAATTTCTTCCTGCCCAATGTTTCAGGCTGCTTCTCATAGGAATCTGATGGCAGAATAACCCAAACATTGTTCATTAATTTATACACACAGGATTTGTTCTCACTGTTTGATCCTACAGCCCTGTGATCTGGGATGTAGCATGTATCTAGTAAGAATTGACACATTCTGTTCTCCAGTAGACAGGGGAAACCTATCCTGTTCAAGCAAAGATATCCTCTGTCTTTAGAGACAGGCTTGTTAATAACAGACTAGGATTCCAAGCCAGTTTCAACCACAGGCAAAAATCCTAGTAGGCAACAATTTCCATCAACAAAAAAGCAGAACAAACTATTACAAGTATAGTAACTCTATTTAAACCCTTTAAGAAACTCTTCCCACACTCCGGGAAGAGTTTTCACATTCTTGAGTAATTTTTGGTCCCAGTCAACGACCAGAAAAGTTCTCTTGGATTCTGCCACATAGGAATTATCGGCTGTTGTTGACAGGGAGAGGTCAATGAACTGTTATAAGCACAATGGACTGAAGTTGTGTTTTATACAGCTGTGGCCAGAATCTCCTAATATATGAAGAAGCCACATCCTTTGCTAGACAGAGTGGAAATGATTCACATTCTGCTAAGAAGGGATGAAAAGAAAGGTGGGAAAACCTACACAATATTCATTATTGTTGAGGACACTTGTTCTCAGTAAACACAGTGAAAAGAACGCAATCTTTTCATGCTCTATAGTTAATTTATCAAATTTGCTAGATTTCAAAGATACAATTCATACATTTCCATGATTAGTTTATTAACAATTAAGCCCTTTTCTTTAATCACCTGTGATTAGTTGCTCAAGGCGGACACGCTCATGAGCTGCATGCTGATCCACCAGAACCAGAAGGTTTCCACTCAGAACTGTAAAAAAAGAAATAAGCCCAAGATTAATACTGTCACCGCCATCATAATCACCACAACCACCACTACAACCACCACTATTTCAACTTATATTAAATTTAAATTCAGTTGTGTCTTACCTTGTGAAGCCAGCTAATATATGAGACAGCAATCTAAGGCTACCCAGGGAGCTATATGACTTTGTGGATAATTAAACCTGTGGTCTCTCAGCCTAATGCCTTGCTTATTACCTTATGCCAACCCTTTTCAGTTGTGTAACGAAGAGAAGGCTGTTATACCTCATCTAGAGGCACGTGTTTTTTATATAAGAGTAATACAGTAATCAAGGTTGAAACATATGCACCAATCTTGTCAGCTGTACGAGTCTCACAATTTCACTCAGAATCATCTTCTTAAACCATTTTAAACAACTTTATCCTGATCACATTAATGGGACACTGTTCCCATTTCCCGGTAAGGATGGAAAACATTCCTGGCTGACACCTTGCAGTGCCACTGCAAGCCAGAGAACTAGATGGATCAATACTCTGACTCAGTATAAAGCAGCTTCATCTGTTTACGTATAGGATAATATTATTTAGCTTTCATTAATTTTTATTAAAGTTTATTACATGTACGTACGTACTAGCAATGTGAAATGCGTACTTCATATTTGAAAGGTTCACTAGCTGAACTTCAGTTGTGTTTCAGTTAAGTACTCCAATTTTTTATTCTGCCCCACAACATCATTTCAGTGCCTAGTAGACATGGGAAAAGCCTTGCTTAAATTGCTCTCCCCACCCCTCCAAACAGTTGTATTCCAGCAGCTTCTGTCTATGCTGAGCTCTTTATATACATTGCATTTGTACTGTAACACAAAAGATTTGGCTTTTGGTGGACTTTTCAAAATGGTCACCAAACTAAATTTACAGTGGTTCATATAATCAAGCTTATTGATATGCTACAGCATGAATAATCGGGGCTAAAATTGCTGAGAAATAACATGACCACAAACATTAGAAGGACCATGAATCTGATTCAACATGGTGGTGGCTATGGTATTATCTCTGTACAGCCAAAAGTTGTACAAAAAGTTTTAAAATCTATTACTTGGAGCAGACAGTATTCTTACCTGCCTCTTCATTCTCATTTGTCCTAGTGTTGATTAAACAAGCAATAAATTTATTGTCCACTTGATTAAGGACCTGCAGCATATTTAGATAAATATATTTTAAAATATTAATGTAATTCCATATTAATTGTTCAATGATTCAACAAAAGGGCTTAAGATTTCATTAACTGTCCCCAGACCTTGCCAACATACATTAAAAAAAATCCTCAGTTACATACTATAATATTTCAGTGTAATAAAAGCTTGAAAATAAAAAGAGAAGGAGAGAAAGACAATCTCATTAATAATAAGTTCTTATAAAGGCTAACAAAATGTCCAAATATATATCCATTTGTAGATTTTGTCTATACATTATTCTTTCAAATGTTGCAAGCATTGTTAGATTCACTGGAACACAGATGCGGGAAAATTATCTTTCCAATATGAAAATATCAATCTTTTTGCAGTTGAGTGGACATGGAAAATCCACACTGATGTATAAAGTTTTTATAAACAATGGGTGTGCATGTTTACACGACATGTCAAAGCCAGAGTTCCACATGCTCTTGTAGCAAGAACAGTTCAAAAAACCACAAAACTTTGGCCATTTACGCACTAGCCTGTTGTAGCGCTATTATTCCACTTTCAACATCCTATGGAATCCTGGGGTTTGCAGTTTAGGGAGGCCCCTCCCTACACTGCAAACCCCAGGATTCCATAGGATGTTGAAAGTGGAATAATAGTGCTATAACAGGCTACTGCAGAAATGGCCTTTGTTTCTTGGCTTGTTTATCATGTTGTCTGCCAGAGAGCAGCTTCCTTCTCAAATTTGTTCCCTTCCAACAAATCAAAGAAAGATGTCAAAAAGTAACCCAGGATTCTTTTTCTAGTTTGCTCAGAGGTAGCAAATCAGAGGCAATAAGCTCCCTGTTGCCAGATGACAGAATAAACGAAATGGAGACAAAATTACCTTGATTTGTTTAGCTTCTCCAACTGCAAACAGTAAAAGTGATTAAGTAATGTATACCAGCATACTTGTCATTCATGACAAACCAAGTTTTCAGCAGAACTCTGGTTCTAATTTATTTGCTAATAATAATTCTAATTTATTTGCTAATAACGGTTACTAATTACTTCATTGTCTGCATCTTTCCATCCCAAAGTAAAATGGACAATTTATAGTTTTTCAAGTGATACTGACAATACTGCCATTAATCCAAATACTGGCAAGTTTACCTGCATTGAATCAATCATCTTCTTGGTGAACCGATAAGGATACAGGATGTTATGGATTTTTACGGCAAGATTATCAGCCTGTCCAGTGCTCACATTAACAGCAAACTACAAAACAAATAATCACAAATAATTTTTTAGGATGCTCAGTGGAATAACAAACATCAGACTACAAAATCACACCCTCAGATTTTATTTTTTAAAATTCTTAATGTAGATTAAGGGCCATTTCAAATAGCACTGGCATGAGTATTTCCCATGCAATCTGGCGACACTCTATGGGATGATGAATACAATTGTTACCCCAGCAGTGCAGAGTCCTGACAGGTGGGGTGAATCTTTGGCAACATCCACACTAGGGTCATTTGAATCTGTCTCACTGATATTCAAGAAACAATGTGGTAACCCTCTTGGATATCAATATATTATTGTCTGTAGGTACAAAGAATTAGTGAAACGACCACCTGCTCTACAGTATTGTAACTACCTGTCACACTGAATGCTCCATAATGGATTAACATTACTCTGAGTTAGCTCATCTATAAAGAGTGAAAGAAGCTATTCATGATGTCAGGAGGCTTTGGCTTGACCATCTGGCCAAGATAATAGATTTCTTAGCATCTTAATATCATATTGTATAGTTAAAAAGAGCAGCAATCTTGTTGAATTTATTTGGAATTAAGTTCCTAGGAGACAGCAGTGTGCTGTAGTGGTCTGAGCATTAGACTATGACCCTGGAGATCAGGGCTTGATTGCTCACTCAGCCATGGAAACCCACTGGGTGACCTTGGGCATGTCACACTCTCAGTCCCAGAAAACCCTGTGATAAGTTTGCCTTCAGTTCACCGTAAGTTGGGAACAACCCGACGGCATTCAACAACAAGAAACTTTCTAGGAACTCAGTTTAACTCACCTACAAATAAATATCTTTATAATACAGAAAACAGGACTCCACATGAGCAAGGGAATTTAATTTAAATGTACATTAAACAGAAAATAAATTACATTACATTTACTTTATGTCATGCTGGAATTCAAGAGTAATTACTTTGCCTATGAAAATATTTAACTGTCAGAATCCACAAGTATTTAGTTGCCAGAAATACTTGAAACCTGCCCTATAAACCATTTTAAGAGAGATTTCTCTGTCTTTTGTCAAGACTGTTGTTTTGGTAACATAACTGAGGCCTGTAAAAATATTTTGGTTTCCAAATAAAACTGGGTAATTTTTTAGAAAAATATGGGCAAAAATACCATAATTCAAAAATTGTAGTATACAAGAGAATAAAAAGCTTTCGTGAATTAAAAAAAAAAAGTACTAATGCCAAATCTCTGGGAATCCATTCAACATAATAAGTTAATACAGTATCTTTCCTGTCTCAGTCCAAAAATCACAATGTACCATAAACCTGAAACAATTACCCAAAAATAAAAGCTACATAATACCACTTACCTCTGAACAGTGAGCAAACACTGGATTGTCCCATTCTGAAAACAATGACTGGAGAGTCTCTCCAGGAGTATCTAGAACAGAATATAAGTACAATCATGAAACTCTGAGCAGTTCCATATTAAGTTTTTATCATGCCACCATCCTATCTCATTCATGCACTAAGAAGGCTACTTCATATTTTCCATGTTTCTTGTCTCTTAAGATAAACACTGTGTAAATTTTTAAGAAGGAAAAAGTGCACAAACTGTCAAGTATGAACTGCAGCATCAGGTTTTATTTTATTTCAAGTACAAAGACTTAGCTGAACGTTATTTGTGTAAAAAGAAACAAAGCAATGTTTAATTAGTTTCTCCATCATCTGCTTAAACCTATGTTTGAGCAGCCATGCGATCTTTAAACAGGATGATGAAAAGGAACTTCAGTAGTTTCTCTTGTGAGTTTCTGTACAGCAATCCATTATGCTTTAAAATGTCAAAGAAAGCTTGAAGTCAGCTGCCAATTCTGTTCCCATGAGAGAAACACACATGCCAAACAATGGTTCAATTTTCTTTCGTTGACAAAGATTTCAAAAATTAAATCTGGGGCCGCTAATGGAGATTAAGTAACTTTTCATCAAACCACTGATGTTTTTTACACAGAACTGGGCACTTCATACTATCCACAGCCACAATGTAATTGACACTGACACCACAAAAATTATTTCCAATCCCACATATCAAGTGATTCATACATGTCCCATTGTTAACAGGCCTCAAATCCTTCCAAGTTCCTGTTGGGACAGCAGGCAGAATTCTTTGGTTTGTTATTATTTAACACAGTACTCTATGTCCTGGCAAACTAGGCCTACCTCTGAAATCTTGGCTTGCAAAACTCCTCTCATTCTGACGTCTTGGAAGGAAGGGCATAATAAGCTCACTTCTAAAGGGGTGACATCTGCACTGAAACCCTAGGCACTCAAGAAAAGAATTACTTCTGTAGGTTTCCTTTAAAGCAGATTTCTACAAAAATGATTGAACGCTAAAAGGATTAGTAGCATAAAAAAAAGAAAGAAAGAAACCAGAATCACACTTATGCCAATATCATAAAACAGAGAAACAAAGAAACAAGCAATGTTATATGAATTATCAAAGAGATATTACTAAGGATGTCTGCACATTAATTGTAAAAATACAATAGAACAGTAATTTCCTAAGTGTAGGGCAATCCCTTGGGAATAAGGGGGCACAAGACACCTAAAATAGGGTTTAAAGTTCCAGAGCAAGAGAGGATGCTACGGCAGGTATAACTTTCCAGAAGCAGGCATCTAGTGCAAGGAGCTGTAATAAAGCTGGGAGCATGTGAGACTATCAGACTACAACAGCTCCTCTTCACTTCTTCTCTGTCTGATTGGTTTTAGAGGAGTTACAAATGTCCAGTTTCAGCCTTCTAATGCTACAGTTGGCTTACCATCCCAGAGATCTTTAAATATGGGCTGTACCTATGCAGCTTTGTATAAAGATGCCATATGCTTGTCTACCAAAGAGCCTAGCAGTGGGTAAGCTAATTGAGAGGGTAGCCTAAGTTTAAAAGAAAACCTGAGGGCATAAAGGTTGAGAACAACCGTAGCAGAACTCCATATTCCAAAAATCTTAATGACTGACATTTACTATGTTTATTCTATGTGGCTTTTACACCTTTAAAGAGAACTTAATTACAATTTTATTGAAGATACTTTGGATGTATTCTGGACTAATACTATCCTTTTAGGATCCTGGGTATTTTATTTTTATTGCAGCAGGAAAAATTCAGTTGCTCATTAGAAGATGGCTGTTGTTTAAAACTTAAACTAGAATATAAGATGAAATCAGGACCATGTTCAGACTATTCAGGCCTACTGAGAAATGACTGCATCAAGCTTATTAGATAACCAAGCTCACTTAGGGCCTTTCCACACTACACTGTTATAGTGCTATTATTCCACTTTCAACATTCTGTGGAATTCTGGGGTTGCTTACTGAGGCCAAAGAGCTTTCTGGCTGAGAATTATAAATGCCCCTCCCTAAACTGCAGGAAAAGCACTTAAATTCTGCAAATTCATTTAACATTGCTAACTATATCAGGACTTCAGGACTTGCTATAAACAACACTCTCTGTATAAATGAAAGAAATCATATATATATACACATACACACACACACACACATACACACATACATATATACATACACACATAATATGTATGGTTGGCCTTCCATATCCACAGATTCTGTATCCACAAATTCAACCAACCATGGTTTAAAAATATTTCTCCTTCCCCTCCCCCCCACAAAAAAACATCCAAAAAGCAAACTTTAATTTTACCATTTTATATAAGGGATGCCATTTGACTACATCATTGTACATAACAGGACTTGAGCATCCATGCATTTTAGTATCCATACGGGGTCCTGGAACCAAACCCTAGTGGATACCAAGTGTCCACTGTATGTATATGTGTGTAAGAAACACCCAAATAACTCATCCTCACAATAATGCTACACAGTCAAAATTAGACTCAGTGTACTTACCACTCTCCAAGACATTTACAGCCATTGTACTTATATCTTTAGCACATACAACTCGAGAGTCACCACTGGAAGGTGCATTGTAAGTGCTCAGTCCAGTCATTGGGTTGATGTATACTGTTTTGCCCAGTGACGCATCAAACTGTTGCAACCACGCAGAATGATCCAACTGTGATTTCTCATTATCTACTAAATTTGAACCATCTGTAGCCTTTTCCAAGTTACTGTACACTGTCACACTTTGAGATTCATACGCTTTCACAGCTTGCTTTATAGATTCATTCATGCCTATATCTTTATGGGAACCTTCAGAATCCATCTCTCTACTGGGCACAGTTAAACTTCCATTTTGTGAGACTACATATTCTCCATCAGTGGCAATGAAACTATGTCTGACAGTATCTCCAACATCCTCTGACTTTCTACTTGAGCTTTCCATGGCATTAACCTGTTTATTAGAAGCTGAGGGAAAAGAGCAATTCTCTGTCCCTTCTTCTCTTAAGGAAGGTTGATAGGCTCTCTGTGAAAGATTATTCTGAAATGAGAGTTTCCATCTGTCCTCATTTTGGCATGACCACGCTTGAGACCGTTCTAAAGGTGGCCCTGTGTGCTCTGTACTTAAAACTTCTTTAAAGCTTTTCTTCATTTGAGATAATTTAGAAGCAAGTGTTCCTGTTATTTGAGTACCAGAAATATTTTTCTTTCCAATTTGCAAGGTATCTGTCAGTGTTACAGGACTTATATTAAAATCTTCTCCGTTTAACAGATTTTTTTCGATGGAATGCTGAGACTTTTTAAAGGAAAGCAGGCAATCACAGGTGCTATTATTAGACACAGAATGCTTCTTAGGAGTTTCACAAACGCTGGAGTTTCGAATAGCTGTATTCTCATCAGTAAGAGACCTCCCACAGAATGGAATCTCATTCTCATTCCTCTTTTCCATGTCAGCCACTGGTAATGTACTCTTTATATTTCCATAATGTCTCTTAAATCTATCCAATGAGCCCAGCTTTCGATGCAAGCTTAATTTTGTAAAGCCACAGGATTGAGGCTTAAGTGAAAATTCAGCCATTTGCCCATGCTTAGATGCACTGGCTAGATGAACTGAACCTGAAGACCCCACAGAACTAAATTCTTTGGTGGATGATGTCCCAAAGTCCACAAAATCATCTAGATGAATTGAAGACACCTCATTCTTTTGATACAAAAGATTCTCCATCTCCAAGCACTTATCTGTACTTTCAGTAGGATTTCTTGTGTTTGTTATTTTTAAACTTTTCTGGCGGTTTGGAATCTGTTTTAAAAATCCCAGTCTATTTTCAAATATGTCCTTGGCACTTACTGGACCTAATTTAGACTGTCTTCTTAAAGGATTGTTTACTTCTACTGTGTTATGTGGTTGCTGATTTTGTACCAAGTGTGTTATAAGGCCTGTAGAATACAATCTCACTGGTTCCCTTCCCACTACTTCTGCTGTATTAGTAGTTGATTTGTTAGAAGGTTCTCTGCTCTCTTTCACTGACTTATATTTTCCCGTCAAACCACATGCCAAAATAAATTCACAGTTAAACCCATTAACTTCTTTCACCATTTCTGTCTGTTCTACTGTGACTGAGTTCAGCCCACTTTCCTGAAATACTTTATCTTGTTGATTATTTATATCTTTGTCAGATTTCTCAGTATAAAGGGAAGTGCTGGCATGCTTGTCTATTTCTAATACAATTGATCCGTTCGGCCCACCACATTCTAGTAGAGACTCAGAACTATTTGCTTCAGTCTGTGGGTTAACAGATAGGTTTGACTTTTCCTTGCTCAATTCAGAGAGATCTAGAGTAGTGCTATTTTTATTGGTTAAAAGATTGTCTACTTTATTGCTTCTAAGTTCAAGAACAGGTTCATTGGTACCAGTTAAATCTGGACAAATACCTAATCCCGACTCATTGTTACTAGGTTCTGTGTGATCTGATGCTGTCTTTGCAAGAGTTATTTTCCTTTTCACAGACTTTGATTGCAGATTAAACATTTCATAAGAATCCACAATATTATCACAGGTTCTCTTAAAACTCTCCTGCTTGTCTTTCTCCTCTGGGATAGAAGTCTGTAAAGCTACAGTGTTGGCCAAACAAAAGCCACTGTTTTCATTAAACTCTTTAACGTCTTCACCACACAGCTCAATATATAGATGTTCTCGCTTTAAGAATGCTTTCATTCCTTCCTCAATACAAGTTAAGAGAGCAGCCCAATTGCGAAACTCTATCAGAGTCTTTGCAGGTTCCAAACACACATCATACTCATCATACTGACACTTCACATTGATAACAAAGACTCCATAGAGCTCTGATCCAGAACGATGGTGAGCAGGACTTGAAGTAAATGACCCACTTTTTGTCTTACATATAATACTTTGTTTTCTTAGTAAAAAATCAATAAGTTTATGCAATCTTGTTTTTAATACTAGTCTATTATTTACATATAAAAACTGAATATTTTTATTGTAATGTCCTTCAATACTGATAAAACCACTGATTTCAAATCCTCCAGATTTATAACTCATTTCTCGTAATTTCTGTGATTTGCTCGGACCATAAATCTGAGAAAACCGGGAGCATGTATCTTTTGTCTTAGACAGCTGAAGCATCATTGAACACGAGGTATCATTTCTTAAAGAAAAGGAGATAGAAGGATGAATAAGCGAAATAGCTTCTATTTTATGCCTCACTCTTTCCAGTTCTAATATGGAGTCCATGCACTTTCTCCGCACAGGTAAGTGACAGAATAAGTTGTATACTGTCACTGTTGTTCCAGCACTTGGTCTATTCAATTCTATTTCAGACATTTCAAGTCCTTTCCCATTGTGAAACATTTTAAAGAAAGTTTTTGCTATTTTACTTCTCTTGGATGATATTTCCAGGATGCTGGCCATGTTTGCAATGCTTGCCAAAGCCTCTCCACGGAAACCATAAAAACGTAGATTTTCTAGGTCCTCCAATGAGCAGCATTTGCTAGTAAAATACCTATTGCCAACTTTGCTGAGATCTTCTTTTCCCATACCACAGCCATTATCTACTACCTGGACCTTAAATGTTTCCAGATCAACTCTAACAGCCACACAAGTAGCTTTAGCATCTATGCTGTTAAGGACAAGCTCTTCAGCACACTGGCCCAATGACCTGATGGCCACTCCAGACCGTAAACTGGCTTGTACTTCTTCAGGCAAGCATTTGATCATTGCAAAAGAGGCAGAGAAAAATCAGGAGACTGGAAATACATCACCACTTTCTCTGAATCTCCTGTTTGAAAACAAATAATTCCAAGATTAAAGTTAAAACAAACAAAAAACAAATCTCTTAACATTTTCCTAGTGTATTCCTGCGGTCCTTTTTGTTTTCTCTGTTCCAGTCCCTATTTTAGAAACATGCAGCTACAGAATACTGCTTTTCACTTCTATGTTGATATATAATTTCCGTATGATCTGTTCATACAAACACGCACATACAGAACCCCTTGCTACTGAAGACAAAAGAGAATTATGACAAATAATTGATTTTTGGGAAATTTAAACATACTAATTGCCAGAAGAAATCAGTTCACAGGTCTCAGTGCTGGTTTAAAACTACACACACATCCTGGCATATTCTGAATGTTCTCTTCCACCTAGCATTAATGCAATAAAGTCTCATTGTCAGAGACCAATTAGAAATACCACAGCAAGCCTAACACAAATATCGGAAGTGCAGATTTAGAAACTAACTGCATGAGATCACTGACTTTTTTAATGTCTGTCACTACTGTTCATTTATACTTAGACTGTTTTGTGTAAATGTGGCTACACATATTTCTTTTTATCAAGGCTCAAGTTGGACTTATGGTGAGCTATTCTGACTGCAGTTCAAACAGTAACTGTCCTGGAGGATGAACTATCAAAAGAAGACAAGAAAAAGAAAATACACTACCAAGCAGCTAGTGTATGGCTAAGGTACTGCCAATTCCTTTCACTACAACCACAGACTATCTACAAGAGAAGTGCAGCATAATAATTGAAAAACACTGTAGTAAATAATAATTAAAAGCAGTAGATCTGATTTCACAATTCCATTTAGTCTTGACACTCGCAGGGCCAGTCAGCCTAATCTACCTCAGATTGTTGTGAGGATAAAATGAGGTAACTGCTTCTCATGTACACTAATCAGGACAGCATACGATGAACTGGTGGAGTACACATAAGGCAATTAGAGGAAATAAACACCTGCAAGGATTTTAATAAATTGGAAAAGAAAATACACCTGAGACTCCGTCTTCCTTACAATATGAAGGTATTCCAGATGGTGAGGAAAGATGGAGGAATTCTTATCTCTCTGCCTCTCAGCTTGGTTGGCTCTGAATTAATTGGTGATAACAACGTGGCAAGCGATAACCAGATTCATGTTCTAACAAAAGGGGAAATTGGCCTGTCTCAGGTGTACCGTCAGGACGCAGCCTCTTCAGGAGAAGCAAGGGCGGCCTCTGCCTCCTCCTAACTTTCGCCTGGCGCGCAACCACCACAACAGCTGCCGTTTTCCCTCGTTGCTCCACCTCCCTCAACCTCACAGCGGAAGAAATTCACCTGAGCGCGCCCAAACCGTCAACCTGCTCCCGCCTCCTCAGCCACTAACTGTCAGTCACCTCAAAACTGGACGTTGCCTGCGGTATTTAGTTAAAAATACGACGAAAAACTACTCCGCTTCACTTTCCAACGGATAGCGTAATACAACGCAGTGCACCCTGGGTCCTGTAGTTTTGCAATCTTCGCGCCCCCTTTCGGCGGTGTTTTTCTTTTCTCCACAGCAATCTAGGGCCATTTCCTCGCTAGCCTGTTATAGTGCTGTTATTCCACTTTCCATATCCTATGGAATCCTGGGATTTGCAGTTTAGGGAGGCCCCTCCCTAAACTGCAAACCTCAGGATTCCATCGGGTGTTGAAAGTGGAATAATAGCACTATAACAGGCTAGTGCAGAAATGGCCTTTGTGTTACCACAAATCACTGCACAATATATACACACATGATCTGCTACTAATCAGGCAGGGGATGATCCACTATTTAGCGACTCTTAAACTAGCCCCCCCCACCTCTATGGGATTCAACAGCAACAAAAGAAATCTTGAGCAATGGAACAAATAAGGATATTTTGTACTAGAGAATTTTTTGAATGAAAAGGATAACATTTGTCAAACATAGATTTGGTCCCTAACATAGATGATCCAAGCAGGTGGTTATTTCCTGTACTTAAATTCTATACAAAGTGCAAAGTTGGATTAAAAGGAAGCAGGATGGCAAAATCTACCTTATTCCATTAGGTCAGCCAAGAAGTGGGATGATTATAGGGGCTGACACAAAAGATGCATCCCACTCCTCTTCAAGCACCGGAAATGTGATGTATGTATGAAGCAAAATGTACTGACTACAGCTGTTACAAGGAAACATTTCGTTCCTCTCCCGTTCTGAAGAGTTCTTATCTTCATGTACATCAGCTAGAAACCAAAGCAGGGCAGTGTGTGTGTGTGTGGTGTATATGCACAAGTTACATTCTTACTATTCTCTCAGTTCATCCATTTTGAGCACCAGTCATATAAAGTAGCCTTCTAAATCCAGCACAGATGGCAAACACATGGAACATTTGTAAAGTACTACCTCACATACACATTATTACGTACTCTGCCACCTCAGAATGGGAAACAGGTGACCACGGGTTCTCACGAGCTGTGTCAGAAGAACATACACTCTGGCAACAGCTGGTAATGCTGAGCACAATCCTAGAGGCAGGTACAAAGACTAGCCTAGCTTAATAAAAACAGGTGCCTCAACAGAAGTATGGCGACAAGTTGGCTCTAGACACTACACATGGAATAGTTGGGAACTCCACTGGTGTAGGGGAATGGTTCCCAAATTTTGGTCCTCTAGGTGTTTTAAACTTCGGCTCCCAGAATTCCTGACTGTTGGCCAAGTTGGCTCAAGTTTCTGGGAGCTGAAGTCCAAAACACCTGAAGGACCAAAGTTTGGGAACCACTGGTGTAGGGACTAACCGTATCAGTAAAATCACAGATCTTCCAGGTACTTTATGTGCAGTATAGGACAGGTGTCATCATTTAAGAGTTTTCTTATTTTAACTGAACAGTGCAGAATAACTTTGGGCTCGCTATAGATACAATACGGTGGGAAGGGAAGCAGTTAGTAAGGGCTGTACTGATGGGTGACAAAATACGTAATGTGTACTGCAACCCAAGCAACGATGTAAATTTGTAATCCTGCAGGAACTGCCTCTTAAATTCAGTTTAAATCACTAAGACCTATTTCAGACTGCCATGTTAACTCCAAGAAATAGCACAATCCATCTTCTCCAGCAAAGTTTTACTAGTCCTATACTCAGCTTCTCCAAATTGCTCTTGTAGGTAATCTCACCTTCATAACTCCGTGTGTCCACTTTGGCTCATATGGCAGCAAATGAGAAAGTATGTGTGCACTGGAGAAGTAACAGCTGGCTGAGAGCTGGTACCAGAACCCCCAAACCCTTTGAAGGAAGGCTGCTGAATAACAAAACTACCCCCTCCTTGCAAAGGATAAAATATTAGAGGCTAATTTCTTCCTAGCTGAAGTGAAAGATTTTAAAGTCTCCTGCTTGAAGACTGACCAAACACCGTAAGTACCAGGGTTTAAACATTTACATGGTGGTTGTGCACTTTCAAGTAACTTCTGACTTACAGTGATGCAAAGATGAACCTATCATGGGACTTTCTTGGCAAGAGGGGGTTTGCCTTTGCCTTCCTCAGAGGCTGAGAGAATGTGACTTCCAAAGTGGATTTCCGCAGCAAAGTAGGGATTCAAACTCTGGTCTCCACAGTCATAGTTCTACACTTAAATCGCTATACCAAGTTGGCTCTCTAAACATTTATACATATACTAGGTTCAGAAAAGAAATGTTCATGGCTGCATTTTTGCTGCAATAGCTCCTATTTCTTCTTTGCTTTGTCTCCACAGAGATTCTGGTCCTGTATATCAAAAGTGGTGGAATATGCCTGTTGGAAAAGTTTGCACACCACACGGAGCCCAGGGGGTTCATTATCTCTCTGTACAGTGAGGTGGTGGAAGTGTTACTGCCCTGGTTAGCCCGAGCTTTGGGGATATTAAAGATATCCTCTTGATGTTATAATTCGGCTTCACTTCTCTATTCCTCTCCACGTGCTTGCGAGGGCGCCGGACAAGCACGTAAACAAGCTCGGCCGTTAATAGCCGTAATATTCAAACTGCAATACAGGCAGGCCAGAAATAGCTGACTCACTGCTTTAGGAGACCTCCAGGCAAGTACTCTAAGTATGCACGCTACTTACAAAAGAGCCTCTGCCCCGCGATGGCAGCTTGATGGGTAAACTATACAATACCCAAGTACTCTGCGTTTGCATACTGGCTACTCTATTGAGAATCACTACGATAACTCGTTCATTCGGTTCACTCGGTCATTCAGATTCTGACCTTTTGGAGGCTTGTCTCCAACTCCAAATCCATTGTTTTCCCCCAAGTACGGCATAGCCTGCAGTCTCAATTCTCTTATAAAAACCCTTGATTCTGAGACCTTCCTCGGATTGCTCCCGAGTTTCATCCCGCCTTGCCGCCACTTTGCTTGGCGAGCCTCCCCTCAGCTCCACGTGCTGAGCTACATCGCATCCCAGCTTCGCTCTCTATTTTTCTGGGTTTCAGGACAGGTGAACTATCACCCAAACCAGCAATCCCTCTAAAAATCCCTCTATACCACTCCAACCTTTATTTTCTTTAGTTATTTTGTCTGAGTGTGTCGCATACACTGTTTTGCTTGTATTTAATAAACATCATTTTTTATTTCAACTTCGGTGTTCTCCTTGACTCGACCCGACCCCATAGACATAGGGTTCAAGATCTCGCTAAGTTACCCTGCCTCTCGTAACGTTAAGCAGTGCTCTGAGCTAATTTTCCCCAACTTTAGTTGAGCACATTTTGGTGTCCCTCCCGGGACCCCCAGTTCACAGGGTAACAGAAGCCTAAGTTTCACTCCACAACCATGCATTCAAATACACTGCTTTATTTTTCTCTACAAGAATTAACGGCAACTATTCACTTCTTTGGGAGAAAACAAAGGGGGTAATTCTGGGATACTACCTGGGAAAATCTTGCTTCTTGCCCCCATGACCTCAATCACTGCGAAATAATACCTTCACCTATAATCATGTTTCATGGAGGATAAGGTTAGCAGTGGTTACTAGAATTATGGCTATACATTTCTTCATTATTAGAGGCAGTGTTTTTAAATAGAAGTTAATGGGGAATGCAAGCAGGAACCGCTACTGACCTCATATTTTGCTTGTGAATTTCTGGTTAGCTACTATGGGAACAGGATGGTGAACTAAACAGGCCTAATCCAATACATCTCCTCTCACGTTCTGACCACGTTTTACTTTTCATTTACATAACCTCAGTTTAAATGCCTCCTGGTCATAGTGAAGTGTGATAAGTTGTAAGAACTGGCTTTTCCATATTACAGACTGGAATTTCCCTAATAAAACTAATAAGTATTATCCCATATTATTGTAATCTCTTTAAACAAATCATTTTGTACACACACCCTCCTACATTCTGTCACATTATACTCATCATAAAGTATTAGGAACAACATAAGAAAGGGAATTAAAACCATACACATTTCATAAAACTAAAATAAATCATAATTTATATTTTTGTAGGTCACTGAGCCTGTCTATGTATTAGAACATTCAATGCAATAACTATATTATATATATAAATAACACTTACAACTGAACAAAACTGCATGTGAACAATGAATAAAAAGAAAATTAAAGGGAAAGCTTTCTTCCAAACAATCTTGAGGCTCTTAGGTGCAGTCCTCCCTTGGCCTTTGTTATTTGACAATACAAAAGTCACTGTGGTCTAAATTAGCAATCTTCTTTTCATTGCGGAATTCAGCTCTGTCAATGTGGGACTTGGGACTTCCAGTCTTCTGAAGCCACTCTTGAAGCTGCCGTACCTTGACAGTTGGGCCTTGGATCTGTCCTTTCACAGTGCCATAGTCAGTGTTCTGCACCCAGCCAACCAGACCTAACTTCTTCCCTTGAGCCTAAAAAAAGAAGAAAAAAGCATATGCAGACACTTCCTAAAGAAGATGTGATAACTGGTCTCAATGCAGGGAAAACCGCAAGCTACCCTTCTACAACAATCAGTATCCTTAAAAGAGTAAGATATTTGCTGTTTAGCACACATTTTTATTAGGACTCCCACCCCTAGAAATGCAAACTGAATCTATCTCGAAACAAGAGGCAACAGCCAGACAACTGATTCCAACAGCACCAATCCTGTATGTGTCTACTCCCAATTATATCCTGTTAAATTTGGCGGGACTTACTCACTAGAAACAGATACAGAATGGCAGCCAAAGTTGCCCAGCTAAAGCCTTTTAACATTACTATCCTATCCACGTCTACTCAGAAGCAAGTCCCTTATATCAATGGGAATTACTCTCTGGTCATTTAAGCACTAGGTTGTTCTAGTGCTATTATTCCACTTTCAACATCCTATGGGATTCTGGGGTTTGCAGTTTAGGGAATAAAGAATCTTGGAATAAAGAATCCAGCTTGAGGCTTTCAGAGCTGAGTGCTCAACACTACTGATCCCCAATGACTAGAGAGGAGGAACTAATGAAGCCTCACTTCTGCCAGCCAAATCCTTGACTTATCAGGGTGATGTTGGTGGTCAGCACAGGCCAGACGCACCCACCTGTGTGTATTTGCGGAAAAACACTCCTTGAACTTTCCCAAACACTTCATAATCTACTGAAACGAGGCCTTCTCCATCAGCCATGGTTGGCGGTTCCTGGATCAAAAGCAAAAACACAATTACACCGGAGAGGAGAGGCAGATGCCGAGCCCATATCCACCCCGCAGCCCCCAAGGGCTGCTCCATGAGAATAGCAGCGGCTGCAGCTGGTCGAACAGGTGAAACGTATAGAGACCAAGGCTCCCCCGCCCCGTCCTCCCCCCCGTCGCACGCCCTGCAGCTCTCTGCCCAAAAGGGCTTGCGAGGAGGGGGAGGCTGAAGGGCAACGCGGGAGGAGGGGACACGGGCACTTCGATAGGCCCCGCCTTCATTTGCATCCTCATGAATACAGAAATGAGAGCGACAACAGGAATCGCGTTGGGACCTGAAACTTTTCCTGGTTTATCTGATAGCCTCTCTGCGCAGAAGAGGGGCTGCCTTTCGACCAGCCACTCAGCGACCAGCGCGCGCACTCCGCGCTAACCGCGACCAACCGCTCGGCTTGGCTCCAAAACCGGCTCATCAGTTTACCATAGAGCTCCGCAGTCCCGCTGACTAGAGAGGCCCGATGCTTCAGAGCGGAAGTGGAGCTAACGGTTAGGTAAAACGGCAGCAAGGAAGCTCGAACCATCGAGATGGGATCATCTGTTGAATGAAATACGGTTAAAAAAAAAACTAGCGAAACAAAAAAAACCCACGACCACATAGATAGACGCCTCTATTTGAAAGGAAGAGGCATTCACTACATTACATTAGGAACAATGCAGCGTGTGATAATCAAATAATAAAACAGTCTGTGTCAATATGGGGGGGGGGGACGTTTCTCCCTTAGATTATTGAACTTCAATATTACCTGCCAGAATAGCAAGCACCAAGGGATTATGGGAGCTGTAGTCTAACGTCACTCGACAGGCCCAATTTCTCACCACCGCTCCTGTTACCCGCACTAGAGAAACAGACCAGAAGTGGCTAGAGCGGGTCGTATGTAGCATCCGCGTTGGCGTTGCTAGGCAACCGTGGTAAACAGCTTGACGGGCCTGGAGGCTGGAGTCGGAGGGCTGGCGAGGCCGCGGGACGGGTGGCTGGAGCCGCCGGGCAGGCCTCGCGGGTCGCGTGAGTACACGTTGCCATAGCAACAGAGCCGCTCTGGGGCATCGTCGCGCTTCGGGGTGAAAGATCCAAGTTCCCGTCAGACGGCGGATAAGCGAATGGGGGCAGTCGCTAGGGCCAGCAAGAACAGGACGCCTTATTTATGTTAAAATGTTTTCATTGTGTGTTTGACCAGTGATAGCAGCTGCCAGTCTGTCACCTAAAGGATGCGACTACGAGTTGGCTCTTAACAGTAAACACTCTGGCGTGCAAGTACCATTAATGTAGAAGCGTCACCTCAGTTACAAAAAATTCTCCTAAATGTGGGCCGGGCTACTTCGTTGAACACTTTTCTTCAGAATCTGAGGCCAAATCAAATGCCAATTTTCTTACTTTATGTTTGAACCAATCACACTGAGGTAAGTCATCTCGACTAGTGGGAAGAGCTCTCACTTAACCCTTTCGCTGCCTTTCTTACTTGAACTGTTGGTGGGAGTTATAAATATATAGAATACCTACCGTTGGTTAAAAGCATTTGTGCTTTGGCAGTTTATAATTTTGGCAGGCTCCAGTTTTCTGAAATCTGTGCCGCTCTCTAGTTGGTATCTGCATATTATCTCTTACACACCTGATTAAACTTATTTTAGTTGTGCTCTGCTATGGTTGTTCTAAAGTTAGAGCACCAGTAATCCTCAGTTAAATAGTTATTAGGCTTTATTACTGCTAGAGAACCAGCATGGAGCAGTGGCCTGAGCATTGGACTACAACATGGAGACCAGGGTTCAAATCCACACTCAGCCATGGAAACCCACTGGGTGTTCTTCGGCAAGTCACACTCTTTCATTCTCAGAGGAGGGCCTTGGCAAACCCCTTCTGAGCAAATCTTGCCAAGAAAGCTTCATGATAGGGTTGCTGTAAGTTAGAAACAACAGGAGGGAACACAACAATATTAGCATTATTAGGCATTTTGCTAATTCCATTTAGGGTCAATAACTTCATTGAAAAATAGAAATCTACGCTGTATTATTAATATTTTATTTTTCGAGAGCTCTCATGATCAAGTGGAATCATAGTGCTATACTGGTACATCTAGTTAAGTATTCTGTATTTTACCAATGGTCTGCTAGATGCTATATACAAAAGGCAAGATAGGGATCTTTGCCCACAACAATAATAATAAATAATTTAATATAAAATAGAATTGGGATTCAATCTGGCTTATAATAAAAAAAACAGTATTACTTAAACATAAAAAAAGAACATGAAAATAGGATTAAACAATCCAAATGAGTTAAAACTACACTTAAAATAGATAAATTAAAAAAACTTTAATACAATTCAGTCTCAAACCATACAGCACTTTAAAAGCTTTCTGTTAACTTCCATTTAGTTTTAAAGTAACTTAGGACTCTTTCCCACTACACAAGTATAGCACTATGATTCCACTTCAATTGCCATGGCAACATCTGGAATCCTGGGATTAGCCATTGAGGGAGGGATATTTAGAACAATCAGCTACAGAACTCTGCTACTGCCTTTCCAAATTACAGATGCCAGGATTCCACAGGATGCAGCCATGACAGCCCAAATGGAATCACAGTGCTCTAACAATATAGTGTGAAAGACCACTTAGAGTAAGGGCCGGGGGTGGAGGAATGATCAGAAAGATCACTTGGTTTTTAGTAATCTCCAGCTTTTGGTAGTCAGAAGCCTTTTAGGAGCTTGATTTGGCACACCCGTTCTAGCATTTTCTGAAGAGAGATGGTTTGCACACCATTAAGTCCTGAGAATATTTAGAAATTGTCACTGTTACACATTTTATGTGGAGCTACCTTTCAAGTCTGGAAGATGGAGTTGTTTCAAAGTACAAATAGCATGCTAGTAACTGTGACAAGTGATATTTTACATCTATGCTTGAAGAACTTCACTGGCTACTTTCTGTTTCCAAATGCAATTTGTGATGTTGGTGCTTGTTTTTAAAGCTCCAGATAGGATTCTAGAATATAACTTGTATGTAACATGTATGTAACTTATTGCATTCCATCAGGCTTTACTGGAAATGCTGAATGGCTCAGCTGACTGTGTGTGCACATATGGATCCAACAGCATGCAATCCAAGTCTTCCTGCAACAAGTCAGGAGAGATGTCGTCTGGAGGCTCTCAAAGAACAGTCCCAGCTAGAGCACCTGACGACTAACATCCAGCAACAGCAACTGTGCAGCAAAGATAAGAAGCAGACAGATATTCATATCCAAAAAGGGCACAGTGCTTCCTGTTCTCAGCCTGCAGAAAACACTCGATTGATTTTAGAGAAGGCAGGCTTATATTCTGTTGACCCCTGCAACTGGTATTTCAAGGGACAGGCCAGCACGCTGCCCTCTCACTGGAGAACCAAGCGGAGAGAAGGTGTGGACAGGGCATATCCACTTAAACCAGTCTTTCACCACAAAGCAGGGACTGCTCACCTTCCCAGTTCTTCAGCTAGAGAGACTCCTTCTAGTGGTACTAGTTCAGAGAAACAAGGAAGATTACAAACAGTCAAGGTTCAGCATGGTGGAATGCCATCTCTTTCTGGTGAAGAATCCAAGAAAGCAGGTTCTTATTCACAATGGACAGAGTCAGGCTACATTCAAAAACTGGAGGCTGCTGGACGGAGCTTGGAAGAAGAAATCCAGCGAAAGGAGGCCCTCCTCAGGGAAAAGCTGAGGAGAACAGAAGATGAGCTTCGAAGAATTCAGTGGGAAAGGCAGCAGGCTGAGGCACAAGCAAGAAGGGAGCGAGGAGCTCTATGGGTACCTGAGAGGAAAGCGGCAGGTATTACACAGGGTTGTTTTTCCAGATCTACAGCCCAGGCATATGCCTGTCAAAAAGCACATGTTTCAGAAAGTGCCATAGCCTCAGTGGGAGCTGCTCTGCTTCCCCAAGCGCTCCATATGGAAAGGCTGAAAAAACAAAGGTTGGTGGCCAGCAACAGTAAAATTCGAGAAAATGCACCCCACATTTCAGCCACTTGTAGCCCAGACCTGACTCCTGTGCATGCTCTGGCTGTTTCAGTAACAACGCCTTTAGGACAGGTAGACTCTTTGGCAGCAGAACCATTATATATGGAGGCTCCGAGCAGTGGGGAGGAATGGGGAGAGTGCAGTATCTGTGGGCGAAGACTTTACCGCTCCAGATTGGAGAAGCATGTAAGCATCTGCAGCAAGAATCATGGCTCCAAGAGAAAAGTGTTTGATTCAAGCAAAGCTAGAGCAAAGGGCACTGAACTGGAGACTTATCATCTCTTGAAGGGCTCAGATATCTCCCAGGTAATACACATACTTGCTTATTATATACATCCTGCCTTTTCTTTTGTTTATATATATATTTATATGACTAACCAGAGTTTCCTTAGCTTTAATAACATAGCAGCATCATTTGCCCTCAGACCATTCTCTGGCACATATCTTGTATGGCTAAGAAGACATTCCCTCTAAAGGCAAGTAAAATTAATGATAACTCTTGAAGACCCCTAAGTACCTCTAACTTCCATTGAAGTATTTAAATGTAGTCAGAGGTAAAGTAATCTCTAGAAAATACAAGACAGTCTAGAAATACTAAATTTTAGTTAAGGTTTATTTCAAGACTCTAAAACTTGGGCTAGAGAGGATAGGCTTTAAATTATTTGATCTTTTTTGTCATACAAACAACTGGGTGCGAAGGTTATTAAAAAAACAAGTGCTAAAATATCAAGTTAATATGTGAAAACATGTAGCATTGAGTCATATATAACCGATCCATAAAAGTCATAGTCACAAAATAGCATTACAGTCAAGAGCTCATGAAAATGAAAAAAAAAAGTGATATTTAAGAGCCACAAAATAGCAGAAACTAGTACAGTTAGAAGTCTTCTTGGTTCAAAGCATCACTCTGATTTCACCATCCAGTTAACTTAGTTGAATGTTCATAGTTCACAAGGAATAAACATCTACACTCCCATGACAACATTCCAATAACTTGAATTAGGCTGTTAGATAGAAAATGCAGTGGTTTAACTTTGCTGTGAGCTTATGAACAAGATGACATGACTCTAAAAAGCAGTAAGCATTCAGTGCAGCCAGTAAGTTTGGCTTCACATACTTTATGTGGTTTGACTTATCCAATTCTTTTGAAGGTGGGAATTTCTCCTTGTTCTTGTATGCCTTCAAGTTTTTTCTGACTTATGGCAACCCTAAGGCAAATCTATCATGGGGTTTTCTGGCAGCTGAATGTGAGTGATGCGCCCAAGGTTGTTTTCCACGGCCAAGCAGGGCACTATATTAGAAATATCCTGTCCTCCATGTGCATGACAAAAATAGTATCAAAAAACAACATGATGTGACCTATTAGGGTTGTATGTACTAATGGTTTCTCCCACTCCCCCTTGTCACTACAGAAAAAAACTTCCAACCAGTGCTCTGAGGCTTCCAAGCAAATCAGTGATACATCTAAGCAAAGCAACTGGAGACAGAAGCATGAATCTTTCATCAAGACATTGCGCAGGGCTCGTGAGGTCCAACGAGTAATCTCCAAAGGGGGGAAGGCCTCAGATCTTCCCCCAGCACCTGCCATGGAGAACCCAGACTACAAACTGTGCCCATATTGCACCCGTCAGTTTGCACCTAAGGTGGCTGAGAGACACATTCCTAAGTGCAAGAACATAAAGAATAGACCCCCACCACCACAGCAAAAGAAACATTGTTAGTAGTGGACCAAGGTGACTTCCGCACCTGCCATAGTTGTACTGACTCTCATTGCTGTTTCCCTCAGTTCAACAGTACAGAAAACTGATAGTATTCCTTGTATTGTTGCTTTTTAAAAAATACAAAGTTATAAAATCAGTGAAAAGACCATGAACTGTTAACAGATTAATTAAAACCCTTTTATTATATGTTAAGCTCTGAATCGTAAGAAAATAGAGAGAGGCTTATTGTAGTACCTTTCATCTTCTGGTGTTGCCCAAGGCCCAGTTCTTTTCCTATGTAGTTTTCCACAAATATTCTTTTGGCAAAAACAGTGGGATTTCTGTCTAACAGTGTGGCATTAGTATGCTGTAAGGATTTCCTTATTCCATGAGCAGCCCTTTATAGACATCTGCTAAGTGGGACCATCATTCTTTATTCACATGTCCTGCTGGAGACAGAGACTTTGACCTTCCTAGAACTGGAAGGAGGGTTTTAAACCTACCTAAATGTACAGTTTTATGGTAATGACAACAGCAAAAAGCACTTTTCTTCAGTATAATTCATAGTAGCTGAATATCACTAGCATAACAACTTGGAATGGGTGATGCTTATTTAAATGTATTGCATTAACTCCAGTGTTTGCTGATGGAACTTTTCTGTCCATCTCTCCTCCACACTGCCTAGAAAACAGCTTTGGCAGATTTCATGGCCTTTCATATCCAGTTTTTAGGGCAGACAGATGGCTGCAGTAGAAAGTGGAGGGATCACCCTTTCTTAGTTTGTCTGTTCCACCAGCAGAAGTCCATCATGGGATCGTGCTTATTGTATATTCCTTCCCACATTTGTTTTGGAGGATTCCATAGCCACCTTCTTTGCCTATATGCAGCTACTAGCAGACACCTAGTCTGTTGCACCTCTTAAAAGCTGTCTTTAAGAAAACAGCTTCAGGGAAAACTAGAATGATCATGGTAGGATATACTATTTCAGTGTGATTTTGAGTGGCTCAGTTCCTACATCTTTCTACAGCTATAAGCTTGAAATGTGAGATGGTTCAGGAAGTATGCATTGAGTTAGTTATCAGTTTCGTGGGTAAGATATTTATTTTATACACTGAATGTTCAGTATATAAAATAAAATGGCTGGCATTCTTACAAAAACAAACCTAGCCTGTAGGAGAATATATATAACATAGTAATTTGGATGGCAAAGTAAAAGTATACCTTATTGACTGTGGGAATCTAAAGCATAGAAGAATGTATTGCCTTTTTGTCACAATTTTTCCCCAATACCAATTTCATTTTAACAAATTATGTGCTTCAAGAGAATTGTTCCACATCTTCTGTGAGATCCAAAATGCAAGACTGATGCAAAAATGTGTTTAACAACATGCAAAAGATGTTTAGATACAACTTTTCTGCATTGCATACATAGCCCCTGAAAACTCCTCTAGTTTTTTTTTTCCAACAAGTGTTTTTATATCCAAGAATGTTACCAAAGCAGAAGGGCTCAACCTTCTCTGGTAGCAGATAAGTGAAAATTTAGATGCATTTCAAAAGAAATTAAAAGAAAAATTCAGGCCCTATTCTTTTGGGTGGTGGCAACTTAGAAATTATTTCTCTAGTAAAATAGGACTATCTACTCCACGGCTAGAAAAGCCAAAAACATGCATTATTTTTTTTAAAAAAAACTGAATCACAATGCTAGATTCTGCACTATGTGATTACTAGAGACTACAGAATATATTGGCTGAATTTGTTTGGAAGAGTAAAACAGTATTCTAGCAATTTTGGCTTGTAAACAAAACAAAACACCAGGATTCTTTGTTTGACCAACATATTAAAACAACCATTTTTATCTATTCAGTTGCTCATGCCAGCAGAAAGAACCAATCAAGAGTAAATGGACACAGCTTGTTCTTGGTAACCCCGGATTTTCTAGAACTATTGCCATATAGTCTTAATTGCTGCCTCTCTTTACACAAGGACAGAAGGAAATTATTAAATGTCTTATCTCCCTGGAATCAGATCCTCTTGACTTAGGTTTTCCCTATATTTCCCTTTCAGTTCGGGAAGCTTGACGTGCACAGTGGTGGAAAAGCACCATGTATATGCTTTTATTTCACTACAACTAAAGCCACGACTCAAATGACATCCTATAAAGAGATTGTCATCTCTATTCACTACCAGAAGCAATGTACTGATGTTTTTCCTCATATATGTAAGTTTGCAATCCCCGCATACAGGAATAGACAAAAATGCTATTTCCAACGATAGTTTAGCACAAGTAGATGGTTCTAACAATGAATTATAATAAGCAATAGACCTATGTAACTCCTGCATAGGTAAGAACAGGTTGCTTACCTGTAACTGTGGTTCTTGGAGTGGTCATCTGTGCCCTCACACACTAGGCTAGCTTTCGCGCATGTGCGGTAGCATTCGGAAGATTCTAGAGCTTAGCAGCTTAGCGGGAACCCCTCCCCCATGCCCGTACTGAGCATGCTCAGCCCACCAAGCCAATGGTCTCTCCTCAGTTCTAGAGCCCGCCAATAAAACACCTGAAAGAGGGAACAGCTGGGCAGGTGTGTGTGAGGGCACAGATGACCACTCGAAGAACCAGTTACAGGTAAGCAACCTGTTCTTCTTCTTCGTGGTCTCTGTGCCTCACACACTAGGAGACTTTGTAGCTTACCAGCTGGACGGTGGGTCAGGTCCTAGAGAACGGAAGACAACACCGCACATCCAAAACGGGCATGTCTCCGGGACTGGCAGTCCATTCTGTAGTGGCGCACGAAGGTCGAGGGTGGAGACCAGGTCGCCACACGGCACAGTTCTTGCAGGTCCACTCCTCGACAGAGAGCTGCTGAAGAAGCCACTGCTCTGGTGGAATGAGCACGCAACAAAGCTGTCGGAGGCTGCTTGGCCAGTTCGTACGCCAGCAGAATGGTCTGGGCCACCCATCTGGAGAACCTCTGGGTGGACACCTTGTGGCCTTTTCAACGCCCACCGTAGCACACGAACAGGTGGGGCGTCTGATGGAAGGGCGCAGTCCGGTGAGTGTAAAAAGCCAAGGCCCAGCAAACATCAAGGGAGTGCAGGGAGCGCTCCAGAGGCATAGTTGGGTCCCAGTAAAAAGCAGGTAAGATGATGTCCTGGCTAAGGTGGAAGTGTGAGACCACCTTGGGCAGGAAGGAAATGTCAGGTTGGAGGACTACCTTGTCTCGGTGAAAGACGAAGAAAGGCTTGTCGGATCGCAGTGCTGTCAGCTCACTTGCCCGCCTGGCTGAGGTGACAGCTACCAGGAAAGCAGTCTTGATGGTCAAGAGCCTGTCATCCGCAGTCGCCATGGGCTCGAAGGGCAGTTGCGTCAACTGCGATAGTACCAAGGACAGCAACCAAGGCGGTAGTGGTGGCGATACCAGTGGATAAAAGTGTTGCAGGCCCTTCATAAACTGCTTGAGGGTAGCGTCCCTGAAGAGCGCTTCCGAAAGGGACCCCCGCAGCTGATAGGCCACGATAGCGGTGAGGTACACCTTCAGGGATGGAAAAGTGAGCCCTTGTTGCCAGAGGTGGAGAAGAAAGTGGAGCACGGTAGGCAGATTGACAGGTAATACCGGCTCCTGACGCACCTCCGCAAAGGAGACAAATTTCTGCCACTTGTAGTGGTAGTTGCGGCGTGTCGACTCCTTCCTGGCCACGGTGAGGACATCTACGATGGCCGGGTCCTCTAAGGCGTCATCCGCCAGGCGTGCAGGGTCAGGAGCGGCAGGTCCAGGTGGAGAACGAGACCGCCGGAGTGTGACAGGAGATCCGATGTTATTGGAAGCTTGAGGAGTCGACCGCGAGCGGCCTTGAACAGGGGCCCGAACCAGTGTTGCCTTGGCCAATACAGGGCTACGAGGACGACGCTGGCTCGGTCCGCAAGGATCTTGGTGACCACTCAACCCAGGAGAGGAAACGACGGGAACGTGTAGAGCCCGTCAGTTCACTCGAACTGGAAGGCATCGCCGAGGGAGTTCCGGCCGAGGCCGGCTCTCGAACAATACCAATGACACTTCCTGTTCTGGGCGCTGGCAAATAGGTCGATCGTCGGCTCGCCCCACCAATCTCGTATTATCTGGAACGCTGCATCCGAGAGGGACCACTCATGGTAGCACGAGGTGTCCCTGCTGAGGGCGTCTGCTGTGGTGTTCTCTTGGCCTGCCAGGTGCACCACGACCAGATGGACTCGAAGCGACATGCACCAGTCCCAAAGCTGAAGGGCAATGGTGAAGAGAGTGGTCGAATGAGTTCCCCCTTGTCTGTTGATGTAACATACGGCCGTTGTGTTGTCTGTCAGGATCAGCACCGGCCGGCCGGCAACTTGGTTGCAAAATGCCCCGAGAGCTTTCCAGATGGCGAGCAGCTCAAAAGTGTTGATATGGAGGCCGGTCTCGTCGTTGATCTAACGTCCCTGGATTCTGAGATCACCGCAATGCGCTCCCCACCTGAACAGGGAGACGTCTGTCGTTACTGTGAGCCAAGGGGTCGGTTCCCGGAACGGCATGCCTGACAGTAGATGACGGTAGGACAGCCACCATAACAGGGAGCAACGCACCTGCCGAATGTGTAGGAGGCGCCTCTGGTCGTCCAGGAGTCGATCAAAGACTGTGACAAACCAGTGCTGAAGCGGACGTGCACGAAGCTGAGACAGGTAGGTGACTCACGTGGTCATGGCCGTGTACCCGAGAAGTTGCTGGATGTTTCTGGCTGATATCGTCGGGGCATCGAGAACAGCAGATGCAGCCCGACGGAGGGTACGTGCACGCTCCATGGGCAGATACGCCCTGGCAGACACGGAGTCCACGGTCACTCCGATGAAGTCCAGCACCCTCGCTGGCTCCAGGTGCGACTTCTTCGGATTGACCCGAAGGCCAAGACGGGTCAGAAGAGAAAGAGTCCAGTGGATGTCCCTGTAGAGTTTTTGCCTGCAGGATGCCACCAACAGCCAGTCGTCAAAATAAGGCTGGATTGCGACGCCCTTCGTCCACAGGTACGATACCACAGGGGCCGTGCATTTGGTAAAGACCCTGGGAGCGGTGGAGAGTCCGAACGGTAGCACCCTGTATTGATAACAGGTACTGTCGACCGCGAACCGTAGGTACCGTCTGTGCTGCGGGCGAATGGCAATGTGGAAGTAAGCATCCCGAAGATCGATAGAGGCGAACCAGTCCCCTTGCCGAAGAAAGGGCAGAATCGAAGACAGAGTGACCATCTTGAACCTCTTGGGGCAGATGAATTCATTTACCCCTCTGAGGTCCAGGATTGATCGTAGGGTACTGTCCGATTTCGGTACCGTGAAGTACCAGGAGAAGAAGCTGGTGGTACTGGCCAAGGGCGGAAGTTCTTCGATCGCTCCTTTTTGCAGCAGGGACTGGATCTCTTCCAGCAGAGCCGAGCTGGCTGGGGTGGAATAGTAGATGCCTCGCAGAGGTATATTTGCAAACTCGATGGCGTAACCAAGATGGATGATGGAGAGAACCCAAGAGTCCGAGGTGATATGGCGCCATTCAGCGAGGTGTCGGGCCAGGCTCGGTTGGTCTTCTAGGGCTGCTGGCAGGCTGAAGAGTGGCTGTGGTGGCAACCCGCGAAGGCGGTCAAAACTGGGACTTCATCCCCGACGAAGACTTCTTCGAAGAAGGCTGGCGTCTCCGAAGAGGTCTCCGAGCCGAGGACAAGGTCGATGGGCGGGACAGAGCCGAATGAGGTGAGCGAGGTTGATAGGTCAAAGAGGACGACCTGCGCCAAGATGAGCGGGAGCCAAAACTACGGCAAGGCTGAGGGGGCTGGGGTATGCCCATCTTCTTTGCCGTCAGGCGTGCCTTGATGAGATGGTCCATCGCCTCATCGGTCGTGGCGTTAAACAACCCCTGGCCATCGAAAGAAAGGTCTTCGATCCTTCTCCTGCTGTCTTCTTGCAGGCCAGACGATCACAGCCACGCGTAACATCTCAGGGCAACAGAGCCCACCATCACCCGCGCCGCTACCTCCACTGAGTGCCTCGAGGAGATGATCTGTTGGTTGGCGAGTGCTACCGCCTCGTTAAGGAACTGCATAGCACTCGCCCGATTCTCCTCAGGGAGGTTGGACAGAAGAGGACAGAATCTGTCCAGCAGGTTCCTCAGATAGGCCACGAGGCAAGCTTGAGTGTTGGACACTCTGGCAATTAGAGATGACGCAGAGTAAAATCTCCTGCCAAAGGTATCCAGCCTGCGGCCCTCTTGATCCAGCGGGGTGGTGTGTGCCCGTCTACCGCCCTTGGTCTGGGCGGATTCGACTACTATAGAATTGGGCACCGGATGCGTGAAGAGAAATTCGGCCTCCTCCTTCTGGGTCCGGTAGAGGTGTTCCAGCTGGTGAGGGATTGGCTGGGCAGACGCCGGCTTGGCCCATGGATGTTTAAGGGCCTCCATCAAGGCCGGCAGGAACGGTAGCGGAGCCATGGACGGTGGGCGGGTATCCACGTAATGGAATACGGGGTCCTGCATGGCTGGAGCCAGGTCCGCGACCTTCAATCCCAACGCTGTCGCCATCCGAAGGAGGATGTCGGAAAACTGCTTCATGTCTTCCGGTGCCGATTCTGGTGCAGGTTCTCTGAAGACCAAGGGCGGGGACTCATGAGACGCGGGCGTGGACTCGGACTCAGAGTCCGTCTCGTAGGACTGCGAAGACTGAGACAGGGACCTGTCTGGAGACCTTTCTCTCGATGACCGTTGGGGTGGTAGCACCAAGGTGACCGTTGTCGCAGTTGCTGTCGTCGGTACCGTCGACAGTACCGATGGCTTAACTGTCAGCTGGGGTGCCGGAGTTGTTGTGATCGGCACCACAGCAGGCTGCGGGTGCTGGATCGCCTGGGTGAAGGTAGCAGCAGAGGTCGTAGTCTGTGGTGGAACAGGCTCGGAGACCGGGCAAGAGACGGTCGCGGTAACTCTCGGAGGTGGAGAGACGGCCCGATAACAGGGCGAACGCTCTCGGGACCTCTTGTAGCATGGAGACCGCAAAAACGAGCGAGATGGCAACCGTCAATACCGCGGGTGGTACGTGGCGCGTGATGGAGAGCGCAACCGTCTGTAGGGCGGCCAGTCCCTCACGTCCAGATGGTACCGGTCTCTATATGCAGGCGAATAGGAGCAGTACGAGCCCGGGTGCTCTCACCAGGCGTGTTCTTGGCCGTACCTCGCTATGTACGATGCAGACGAGAACGGAGAGTCAAGCAAGGGCCTGGATGAAGACCTCCCGTCGACGCGGGGATTGGCGTCTCACCCTGCATTCTGGGGAGCGCGACTCACTCCTGTCGGACGCCGCCCGATGACTGGGCGAGGGCCGAAGTGAGGCCGAAACATCCTCCGGGCAGTCCACCCTTTTTGGGTGACCGGGCGGAGATACCGCGGCAGTGAGCACAGGCGGGCCCGAAGGCACGGCCAAGCCAGCGGTCTGCTCCTCGTCAGACACCTCTAGAGTGTCCTGCGGTTCCGACTCTTTGCCTGGGTCCCCAGGCTGTTGGGTCGGAGGAGGTGTTGGAAGGCGGGGCCTCTTGGAGGGTGAACTCCGCTTCTCCTTCTTTTTCTTCTTCTTTTTCTCTTTCTCCAAACAGACCTCTTGAGGGGCAGGCCGCTTACGCTGTGCAGCAGTAAGGGGCCTAGTTGACTTAGCTACCTGCGAGCCCACAGGAGCCTCCCTCGAAGTAGCCGTGGCTGATAACTTCGGGATCCGCGGTAAGTCCAATATCAGAGGCCAAGACGACGGTACCGAGCCCGATACAGTCGATGTAGTTGGTGCGGCAGCTGTCGGTACCGAGGAAGGTGTGGTCGCAGGTCGGCTAGATGTCGAAGGCCGAGACATGGTGGATTCTCCCACCGGCTGATCCCTTGCCCGAAGAGACTCCTCCCAACAATGGGATTTCAAGTGGGATGAGTGGTTCCGCAGAGTCTGAGCGGTAAAGTCACGGCAGGTGGGACAGGCCTTGACGTTGTGAGTCTCCCCGAAACAAAAGAGGCACTCACTATGTCCGTCGGACAGAGCAACCTTGCGACCACAGGTGACGCAAACCTTGAACAAGGCCGACATAGAAGGGAAACGAAGTTTAAGGAAAAAAGTCCAAGAGAGGGAGAAACTCACAGAAGCGGCGGGAAGGGAACGAACGTCGAAGAAGAAGAAAGTCGAAGGAGGGGTTAAAAAGATCCGAAGACACCAAATACCAATAACCGAAGTCCGAGTACCAAAAACCAAGTCAAATACCGAAGTCCGAAGTCAAAAAACCAGCAAGAAACAGTCCGAAGAGTAGGCCAAATAACGCTACTAAGGTAGAACCTTCCATTCGCTATGGCAGATGAGAAAGAACTGAGGAGAGACCGTTGGTTTGGCGGGCTGAGCATGCTCAGTACCGGCATGGGGGAGGGGTTCCTGCCAAGCTGCTAAGCTCTAGAATCTTCCGAACACTACCACGCATGCGCGAAAGCTCCTAGTGTGTGAGGCACAGAGACCACGAAGAAGAAGCATTTTGATAGACTGTCTTGATACTTTCTTTCTCATTCCACACCTTTCTTCAAAGTCACACTTTTTTGTGGCTGATGGATAGAATCACGGTGTCAAATTTGTTTTAACAGCAGCACTGAATTATAAAAATAAGCACAAGAAATTCATCTCTGATCATGGGAAATATAGAAGAAAGCAACCCTAATGGAAATGAGCAGATACATTCCCTCTGATCATGATCTGAAGTCCACTGTTCATACTGCTTTCAAAATTTGTCCCTGAGCTATGACATCTTTTAGAAAGAATCAGAACACAAAGGCAAGTAAGTGTCAACATTTATTTAAACAGAAAACTTCAAACCACTTCACCACTGAATCTTTCAAAGATAGATAATGACAAACTAGTTTTTTGCTAGTGTGTCAGTGCGAGCGTATGTTGTGTTCCACTATAACAAATCAACAACAGTGTTAGCAAAAGACTGACATCTATAGAACTAGCACTGCTGAAAAGGGAGAAGGGAACTGGATCTGAAACTGCTCTAAGGCACTTTGGCCTACTTACCCTTCACCTTCCAGAGCAAGATGTGTATTTAAAACGTGTCTTTGGTTGCATAGCAGGACTGGTGCATATACTGTGGTTTGTAACAGGCACAGCGTGGACAATGTGAATCTTTTAAGGCACATATATTGCTGTGGAGCACAGGTCACCACCCCTCAATATGATAACCCAATGTTCCACTAAACTAATGGGGAATCATATGCTGCAGAAGAGCGACTTGCATTAACTCAATGATTCCTTTCAGGATATGGACGAGGCTTGATTCTCTTTCACTTCTTACTTTACAATAAAAGGTCTCTGAGCTGCAACAGTATTCTCATTTGAAAGAGATAAAACACCTCAAATACTTAATGTCAGCCAAGCAGCATAATGATCTTCTGAACAGTTGGTATTTCTTATATTCAGGCTCTTTTCCTTCTTTTCTTACTAAAAAAAAAAAAAGGCACACCAAAACCTCTTTGTTCTTGGGGCTGAACAGAAGGTAAAAAACTGTATCTGATTCAGTTCCAAGAGAGAAGTCAGTGAGGAATCAAGTAAATCCCTTATAATGCACTACTTGAGGTGAGACACTCACCTCCAGGCAGAAAAATGTGCACAAGTCTGATGAAGTTGTAGGAGAAAAGAGTGGACGAGGGGATGTCCAAGAATGGCTTTATGAAAGACTGAGATTATAATCTAGGATTAGCAAATCAAAAAATATGGGGGAGTAAGCAGATACAGCAACTGTTCTTGAACGTTAAACTATAATGTTCTTAAAATAAGGAACAACGGGAATCCCACTTCATGATGGGAAGGTATACGGATGTGACTCAAAGAAGTCACATCTGTACCAAAGTCTTACATTTATTAGCTAAACAGATTAGCAAAGGTATTAGTATCATTTTAAAGGAAAAAGTAGAAAATCCTATCTTCAAATTTCCTTCATATACAGCTTAGTATTGAAAATACAAGAAATGCTCTGAAGTGATGTATAACAATCTGCTGCCTCTAATTTTGCTGCATGGAGGAATTCTATTAAAAATAACATGGCTCCAGTTTCAGCAAGTACTGGATTAACAAAAAACTGAAAAAATGGGCATAAAGAGGCTTTCAGTAGCTCATTCTGGCATTCATACTACACTGACAGTACCTGGTGGGAATGCTAAGGAAAATGTGCCTGACAAATTCTCACAAACATTCCTTAAGTAAAAGCTATAAATACCTTCCATACAGGCTGGAGGAAACATAGCCAGAACGACATCTAAGTGAAAGACATAAATTCTCTGTTATGGAAGCTTTCAATTCATTTTCAGAACAAGATCTTTCCTAGGCTTTCCCACCTGCAGGCAACTTCCCCACCTGCAGGTAACTTCCCCAACAGACTGCAGTCCAGACCTTCTGAGTTTAGGCTGAAGGCATTGAAATTTGACTCAAAATCTAAGTGCTCATTTTTCTCCTTTCAACCATTTTTCCTGTTTCAGTTGCCTGAAGATGATTTGATTACTGCTAGGGGCTCAAATGCCACCTTTGCAAAGTTGGGAAAGAAACTAAGGATATGCTGCTATTGGAGCCATTCTTGTGGTGTGGCTATCTCGCCTCAAGGACTGGCTGACATAATGTATATATTGACAGGGCTTTCTGCCAACATGATGTCTGAGCAGACCAAGGCTTGAACTTGGAGTTGTGCCTCTCTCTGAATTACCTCCTAAGTCCATAGTGCTTCCCTTCTTGCATACATGGATGCTGTGAAGATCCTGACCTCCTTGTTCACAAAGGACCTGAAGCCAGGAAAGCTGCTGTCTGTATTTAGTTAATATGCTGTGAAACTGGATGGATTCCAGTGGACTCAGAAGACTACAGGCTGAAGCGGCAGGACTCAGTTCCCAGTAGACACCAGGAGTCAGAATCCAAGTCAGGCTTTGGATCCATTTCCATCTCTTCTTTGGTGGTTTGTGTGGCTTTGGAATGAGCCTCCAGCTGTCCAGACAGAAAAAAGAATCACTGCCAGCTGAGTAAAATTACAGGTGACATATTACAATATAAAATATGTCAATCAGATGTCTAGTTTAACTGCAGTTGTGCTGAATTCCTGGTTATTTCACAAACCTGTAAAGAATAAAATGGGGAAGTACATGGGCTAACAGTCATTTGCTCACATTGGCAAGGAAATATTAGTAAAATGTCTTCTACTTCTTAGAAACCTAATCATCAGGAGCTTATATACAAGGCGAATTTGCCCTTATCATTAGCTAACTGGGCTCACATTAAGTACAAGGTATCAGATATGGAGTTGAGAGAAAAAGCAAATGTGTTTTGATAATCCTAACTGTTGACTACCAGATTCCAGGGTTCTTCAAGGCAGGGGAAGAGGGATGAAAGTGGAGCAATGCAGATGAGGCTTCCATCTGCTTCCAGTACAGGCTGACATTAACATTCCAGACAACCATTGACACAAAATGTAGTCTGGCATTTTCTCAGCCATGTGCAAAAACAAGCTACTATTTCACCAGACGCACCCTTTGAAATAAGAGAAACTGAACATGGCCAATAAAAGTTCTTAAATTATTGCAGTGCAAGCCAGATTTTATCTGTTTTCAGTCACACCATAACCAAGCTTATCCAATGATTGCTACATCCGAAATTCTTTTAATCTGTCTCAGCACCAGTTACAAAGAATTACAAGAATATTCAGAATAATTCTGCCTTCTAATCTGCCAAATTCTTCCAGTAGAAACCTTACCTGCTGGGTTCCTTGTGTCTTTCTAATGAGACTCTGAAGCTGGGCACTGAGACGGCTCGTTTCTTGCTGAAGCTTCTCTTGGTCAGCCAAGCACTTTGATATTAAGCCACTCAGACGCTCCACTTCAGCTTGCAGCAAACTGCATTTACATGGAGTTGGTACTGCAGAGGTCTTTTCACCACTACAGGGCTCTGCTGACTCCAGAAGGTGCTGCAACAGAAGACTGGTGAATGAGTGTGTATGTACACACGTAGATATCTATGTATAATGTGTGAAATTTTTAAAAACTGTGCTTGCCTATATCACAGCAGGAAAATGAGAGCAAAGTTGCTGAGAACATTGAAATGAAAGCTCTTAAAATTTGGAAGCAAAATTCCTAATGAACTATTGCTCTGAAATGTTGGCTGATGTACAACCAATTACCAGATTCTAGCCATAAAGTCTCTAATTCTAGCCATAAAATCTATAATCTGATTTCTGGAAGTGATGAGTGATCTAAAAGTATCTTTCAAAGATACTTCTTAGGGTGGCATGATCTCTGGCCTCTGGAAGTTCCCAGCAGTCTTCCCCCATCCCACTAAATCAGCTGCTTTGTACAGTTAATTTTTTTTACCATTAATTAACCATAATATAAAAAGATTGCCCTGAACCTGTTTCCCTTTTCCTACTATCACAGATGTGTGTGTGTGTGCGTGGGGAGAGGGAACAAATTGAAGGCTTGAGTAAAGCTTGCTTGGGCTAGCCTAGGGCACAGACAAACCAGGCTTGTTTCCTTTTCTCCCTCATTGGTATAGCAGCACCCCTTTTAATCTTATTATCACACCCTGGCTCCCTCTTCACACTTAATCACAACCCTGCTTTCCCTAAAACCCACAACCTTTGTGGATAAAGGGCAAAGCTTCTTAATGGTTACTCCAAAAAGAAATGGATAACCTGTGGTAGTGTGTCATTAAAACTAAAACTAAAGAAAATACTTTGTTGAGGCTGTACTTATAGAAAAATAGAATGAAATCTTTATTAAAAGAACTAACAAGGGAAAAGGTATTGTGGATTGAAGAAGATTCAAACAAAAAAATACTTTGTTAAAGATATTTAACTATTTCTTTCAAAACACCACAGTGGTCACCAACAGAGCTTTCACACACACTCTTTTGGCCCTCTCAGCACAAAAGTCTGTTTCCCGACTCAGGGTTCTACTTTCTGACCCTTTCAGAGATGGCTTGGCTACTTCTCTGCCCTCACACTAGGCCTCTGAGAAGCTAACCCTTTCCTAGAAAACCCTCTTTTGGTTTACTGGATGCTCTGACTTAAAAGAGTTCTCTCTATGAATCTCACTGAAGGAACCACATTATAAACGATGCTTCCAGTACATATGCTTGCTGTTGTTTCATCCACAGCCCCTCCCTCTGCCTAGGGGTAGATTTTCCTCAGACAGAGCCAATCTGATTACACCACCCTCTGTTACTAGGGCTGCTCGGCTAGCCGTACCCCCAGACTCTGTCACATCTACCACATGCAATCTGTTTTTAGATTAGTCTTATACTCCTTGCCGAGCTCTGTAGATCCCCCCAATCTAACAATTTCATTATATTAACATGCCTGTTATTCCTTAAGCCAATCATTATACACACAATGACCAACCTCAGCCCCAAACTGCCATGAAGGGTTCCATATGTTGATAGAGGTTTACATTACCCAGGACCCTGCATTGGTCTTGTTAATATCAACAGATGTGGGTGGAGCCATGTGGAGTCCCTTCAG
The DNA here is from genome assembly GCA_030412105.1 of Cyclura pinguis. Taxonomy (NCBI): domain Eukaryota; kingdom Metazoa; phylum Chordata; class Lepidosauria; order Squamata; family Iguanidae; genus Cyclura; species Cyclura pinguis. The sequence goes on from CM059599.1 coordinate 347,798,272, forward strand.
CTCATCATATGGAAGAGTTTCTTTGTCAGATTCAGATTCTAGGCTTGCAAGAGATGGGTTTTCAGGCATGGGGATGAACTCTGCACTCTCCAGCTCCTAGTCAGAAAGAGATGACAGATTGCCTTCTTATTCTTTCCCAGAGCTTGGAAAAACTACCTTTTGGGACCAAAACTCTCAGAATATTCTTATTTTCACAAAAGGTAACTTATACATAACTGTTTTTATCCTACCCACCCCACCACAGATGTAATATGAGAAATATGAATGAGGAACATGGGTAGCTTTCTGTTTAGAGAATGAAAAAAAAAGAAAAAAGAAAACGGAATGCAGGTGACATCTGTATAACCACAGAGGAATAGTGAATATAACTGTGGTTGTTACGATACCAGTTTTTATGGGATCTATTATGGGTGCAGCAAACTGCTGTTGAAGTATGCATCCTTCTTCTCTTGGAGAGTGATTCCTGAACTGAGTACAGGTATCAGAACTGAAGTACAGTGACACTGTGGCAGAAGTTTGATAGCACGGTGTATGCCCCAATAACATTTTAAGATCTGCCAATAGCAAGGATTCAAAAGTTGGAAAGAAGCTTCACAGTCACAACTGCAAAGTCACTGCTGGAGAAAGGCTACTTTTCTTTTATCTTCTCACTCCTAAGACAATGGAAGTCCTTACCTTGCGCAGCCAGCTAGGGCAGGAGCTGCTGGCAGCACTGCTATCTGCAATGGCTTCATTAGTACAGATTCGATCTCCCATTTTGCGGTCTGCTTCCATGGTTCCCCGGAAACCTCTGCTGGGATCAGGGATGTCAGACTCTCGCTCACTTTCTTCCTCTTCTGCTCCTTCAGCTGTTGAGCTCTGAGCCACTAGCAGGAAAGAACATAGTATTTAAAAAATTAAATATTTTCTGTGTTCATTAAGCTGTTTTTAATCCTGGTAACTAGTAATTCAGCCCCTTAATGGTAGTGATGTATACAGGAAAAAAACACACACACAATGAACTATAGAGACAGAATGTTGAACAAGAAAGCACTAACTAGACAGTCTCCATTCCAGCACTTCACTTGAGGCCCAAACACTTTGAGCCGCAGGGTCCACCTAAGCCTCCAAAGGCAGGGATTGCTCTAGGAAATTCCCAATATTAATGTAAATAGATATTATATAAATATTTTAAAAAGTTAATGCCCTCCATATCATAGCATCTCTGGGCAGCTTACAGTATAATGAAAGTGATTTAAACATTTTAAAAACATATTCAACAATTGAATAGTTTCAAAGTTGAATAATTTGAAAAGTTAAAACAGTGTAAAAAGTCTGTATAATACCAATTTGGATGAAATCATTAGGTCTCAAAGACTTTTAACAAAAAGCAATCTTCTAATTTGGTGCTGTAATGAAGTCAGAGTTGGCACCTATCAGGTCAACAGGGGAAGAGAATTCCAAACTTTACCACGGTGTATTGCTCTTACTAGTAGGACACTGAGGAGGGCACATCCAGTACATCTGCTCCCTCAGCTTAGCGTATATAGGGAGAGATGCCCCTTCAAACATCAAACTCGCAAGTCAATTAGGGCTTCAAATGTCATCATCAGCATTTTGATTTCTCACTAGTAGTATATTGGCAGCCAGTACAATTTCTTTAAAAATTGATCTTCTGAGGTTCCTATAAGCCATTCCAATCAGCAGTCTAGCTAGAGCTTCCAGACTGTTTTCAGTGGCAACTCCATGTAGAGTTCATGACAGCCATCTAACTGGAAAGTTACCACTGTGTTAAGTACTATGGCCAGGTTATCCCTATCCAAGAAACACTGTACCTGGCAGGCACTGTACTCCAGACTCTTTGAGCCACAGAGTCCACTTGGGCCTCCAACAACAGAGATGAATCTAGGAGCATTTGCAAGCAATGCACTGCTCCTTGAGGGGGAGAACAGCCATCCAGAGCAGGTTCTTAGCCAGTTCCCAGGCATAGGAATCACCAGTCCACATAGTTTCTGTCTTATTGGGATTCAGCTCCAGTTTACTGAATGTCATCCAGTTCATTATAGCACCCACACACCGCTCCGGCATCTGCACAGCCTAACTAACTTCAACAACAGGAGAACCATACTGATGATCCCAAACCCCAAAATTCCGAATGAACTCAATCCAATGGCTTAATTACAGGTATTAAATAGCATGGGGCACAGAATGGAACCCTATGGCATCCCACAACTTCAGCCATGAGAATAAGCCAAGGATTCTCCAGTGCAGTTCTCTAGACTGGCCTTGTAGATGGCACACAAGCAGCATCTGTCTTTTTGACCAAGCACACAGTAAAACTCCTCAAAGCCAGATGGATTTCCTGATAAGGGAGACAGAATCTATATAGATGATGGCAAACCCTCTCCCCCTAATCTAGGTTGTCGCTGTATTAAGTATTCAGGTGGACAAAGCTGGGAGAGGCTTACTCAGCCAGATCTCTGTATAGCATACCAGGTCAGTTCTTTCAACCACAATCAAGTCATGGATGATAGTCTTGGATGGCATCTGTGCCATTGTCAGCAGGAGCCTCTAGAAATCAAAGGGAGGGCTAATTGGACAGACTGAATCTTTGAGGGATGGAAGAAGGACCAAAACATGTGACAGACCTCAAATATCTATCCCAACATTTCCCTTCCCTGGCACAGGGCACCCTGTTCTCTCTTCCTCTGAGACTCACCCAAATGTATGAACAATACACAACACTACTATATGAACAACAATGATGAGATGCCAGTGCAGCAGACTGAAACTACTGCAGAAAAATATTAGTTTTGGTTTTAAAGCAGAGGGAGGAGAACAAACCAAAAATGTTCTGAGGAGCACTATGAATATGCAAAACCTCCCAAAGGAATAAAAAGCCCAGATGGTAATGAAAAAGAGGTAGGGGTAGGGCAGAGTTGTTGCAGAGGGACCAATTACTCTATCTCCATTAAGCAAAATCATAGAATCATAGAATCATAGGATCATAGAAATGTAGAGTTGAAAGAGACCACAGGGGCCATCCAGTCCAACCCCTGCCATGCGGGAACACCCTCAAAGCACTCCCGACGGATGGCCATCCAGCCTCTGCTTAAAAACCTCCAAAGAAGGAGACTCCACTACACTCCGAGGCAGCATATTCCACTGCCGGACAGCCCTGACCGTCAGGAAGTTCTTCCTGAGGTTTAGGTGGAATCTCCTTTCCTGCAGCTTGAATCCATTGCTCCTTGTCCTGGTCTCTGGAGCAGCAGAAAACAAGCCCTCTCCCTCCTCTACATGGCATCCCTTCAAATATTTAAACATAGCTATCATGTCCCCTCTTAACCTTCTCTTCTGCAGACTAAACATACCCAGCTCTCTAAGTCTATCCTCATAGGGCATGGCTTCCAGGCCCTTCACCATTTTGGTCGCCCTCCTCTGGACCTGCTCCAGCTTGACCACGTCCTTCTTGAATCGGGGTGCCCAGAACTGGACACAGTATTCAAGATGAGGTCTAACCAAAGCAGAGTAGAGTGGTACCAGTACCTGTCTTGATCTAGACACCATACTCCTTTTGATGCAGCCGAGAACTGCATCAGCTTTCTTGGCTGCTGCATCGCACTACTGACTCATGTTCAGCTTGTGGTCTATTAAGACTCCTAGATCCCTTTCACACGTACTGCCATCCAGCCACGTGTCCCCCATCCTATATTTCTGTATTCCATTTTTTCTACCTAAGTGTAGGACCTTACACTTCTCTCTGTTGGATTTCATTTTGTTAGCCTTGGCCCAGCTCTCCAATCTGTCCAGGTCATTTTGAATTTTGATCCTGTCCTCTGGCGTATTACCAACCCCTCCCAATTTGGTGTCATCTGCAAATTTGATCAGCATGCCCTCTATTCCTTCATCCAAGTCGTTGATGAAGATATTGAACAGCACTGGGCCCAGGACAGAACCCTGTGGCACCCCGCTAGTCACTTCTCTCCAGGATGAAAAGCAGCCATTGGTGAGCACCCTTTGGGAACAGTCAGTCAACCAGTTACAGATCCACCCGACAGTAGCCCTGTCCAGCCCACATTTTACTAGCTTCTTTGCAAGAATGTCATGGGGAACTTTGTCAAAGGCCTTACTGAAATCGAGATATGCTACATCCACAGCATTCTCTTCATCTATCAAGCTAGTAACTCTATCATAAAAAGAGATAAGATTAGTCTGGCATGACTTATTTTTGAGAAATCCACGTTGACTTCTCGTGATTACCGCATTCCTTTCTAAGTGATTAGAAACTGACTGCTTAATGATCTGCTCCAGGATCTTTCCAGGTACTGACGTCAGGCTGACCGGGCAATAATTATTTGGGTCCTCAGTACACCTGGGGTGCACTGAAGAGGGGATGACAGAACTGATCCTAGGGCCTGTTTCCTCCCCATTTCAATATAGAAGAAAAAGAAGTTTCAGATAGTGCCAGGAGGAAGATGGGCTTTTACCAGCTCTGAAAATTCCTCCTCTCTAGCTTTCCCTGAAGATTCTTGTGGGTCCTCTATATACTGTTCTTGAATTTCCAACCTGTTTAATTTTACTCTCTATGCTCTTGATTTATATCTCGAAACATATATATCTATATGCTTCTCTTCGCTCATTAGCTTTACTGTTCCACATGAAATATCTAACATATTAAGTGCTCTCATCATCTTGACCCTTCTTATATATCTACCTTGTTTTCTCCTTATTCTCATTTCTTCAGTTCATCAAAAATCTGGCTCTTACTAAGCCTTCATTCTGATGATATTTCTCAGCATGCTCCTGTGCAGAACTTGTTTTTGTTTGGGTAGTTAGCTAGGCTTATCTTTGTCCTGCTTTAAAAGAAAGACAAAACTCATCTCTCTTCATTTTCTTTTCAAACCTGATTTCCTTCTTACTGTTAGCCTTACTGTTACTTAGCAGGTTTTACTTTAAAAAATAACAGCATTGTGATGTCAAAATAGACACGCTATAAAAGGCTATTCCTATCACTGTACTAATTATTCTCCAATGTAGGAAGTGGTGGGGCCAAGCACCAGTCATAAATAGAGAACAATCAACCTCTACAGATAAGAAAATAATGAAAAGTCAAGATTATATCTTACAAAGAAACACAGTAAGCTGCCTTATAGTAAGTCCTTTGTTAGGCAAAAGCAGGCAAGGTTTGACCCTTGGCCACATAAACCCAAATGCCCAAAATGTGCCAAACATTTGCTCCCTCTACACAGAATTTACTTAGAAGCCAATTAATGCCCAAAAGCCCGCCTAAATAAAGAAGTCTTTGCCTGCTCAAAGAAAAGCAGAAAGGGGTACAACCTAGCTACCACAGATTAGAGGCAGTGAAGAAGGTCCTTTCTCATAGTTTCACCAAATGTACCTGTGGGGGTGATGGGTTTGAGAGAAGGGTTTTTGATTAACACTGCCAAACCTGACCAGATTCTGATCAGGAGATAAAATCTTTCAGACAGTCTAGATTCAAGCCACATAGTGTTTTACAGGTCATAAGCAGCACTTTGAATTGTGCAAAAAAACAGATGACATTGTCATAACCAGAAGTTTCTGTTCTCCCTTTTACTGGCTCCAGTCTGCATTCTGGCTGCAAACACAGTTCCATAAAGAATGCATTATAGTAGTTCAAACAGGATGTCACCTAGGGTAAAGCTTTTCAGTCTATGCTGTAGGATAAGAAACTACTCACTATTAATAAACAATCTGATTACTTACCAGTTGCAATGGACAGGCCACTACTGCTGGAACGGAGGATTTTAGAATTTATAACCTTTTCTGGAGAGAAAAAAGGGAAAAAATTGTTGAACTAAAGGGAAAGCTGCCACATGTCAACATATTTTCTCAGAAAAAAAATGATCTACTATCCTGCGTGAACTTCAGTTATGTTTTACATTATGTACAGTTAGAAAACTCATATTCATAGGCAAACTCTACTGCCCCAACTTTTTTATACTTACCAACAATTATTATGGTGTGCCAACCACGGCAAGACAAGTCTGGGACATAATGCAGAGAACCAAAAATGGGCCGAGGCCATGATGTACAGATATCAGAACTATGAGCTCTCTCTGTTGGTGTCATTGCTAAACGGCCATTCCCACCATTACCCCAGGCAAATATATGGTTATCTGGGAAAAAGAAAAGTTTATCAGCTTAAATTCAGACAGCCCACTCTGCCATGCAAAGACTCCTTTAAGACTCTGAATTTTTTTCCCAGTTGGAAGGCTCTATTTGGAAGGTTTAAAAATCCAGCCCAGAGGAAAACCATATGGAAGTTCTGCAGGATTATTATGTTTGCGTGGCTTTATCACATATTTTGCTAATATAAAGTCTGAAAGCATCTCTCTTTTCATACAACTCTCCTACAAGATGTCAAGTAACCATCTTTGACATCCTGTTTAGAGACCTACTGTGCAGGGTCTATTCGTTATCAGTAGTGCTAACACTTACCATCTGTAGCAGCTATAGTGAACTCATCACCACAGGAAACCCTGATGACCTGCTTCCCTCCAAGAGGTCCTCCCAGCAGATTAATACCCAGCCGCTTCTTATAGTTTCCAACACCCAACTGTCCACATTTGTTGGAACCAAAAGTAAGCAAACGACCCCGCTCTGAAAGAAAGAACAAGCACCGTCACTAGGCATTTCAAAGTCAAGAAGATATCAAACTCTGTTGGAAGATTTGGTAGATTGCAGGACATTACCTAGTGTTCTGCTGATAACTGAGAGTTTCTACATTACTGGTAATTAAGCACCAAATTCAGAGCATTGGTTTTAATTTTTAAAATCCTAAATTATGTGAGCCTTGGTTATATAAGAAACCGCCATCACATTATGAACCTGTCTCGATGTTAAAATCTGCAAGAGAGTCCCCTTTTAGAATGCCATTTATAGAAGCCTTTTTCATGAGAAGATAAAGACCATTTTTTCTTATATTGCTCCCAGATTGTAGAATCCTCTCACCCAGAATTGCAGTAATTTCCCACACTTGCTGCTTTTAAATTGTTATGAAGTTTTAAGTTATTATGAAGTTTACTGATTATTCATTTTAATGGTTTTACTATGCAATTTGTTGTGATTATTTTAATTATTTTATTTCAAATACCATTTTAGTGATGTTATCAGCTACCTCCGGTGCTATTTTCAGTGGAAAAGGCAATACAAATGAAATGAACAATAGTTCTCAGATTTTAGATTAATGTATTAGTAGGGTACATAAACATTTATGTTTATGTTAAAACATCAGAATATTCTCATTATATTTTACATGAATGTAACTGAATATTTGAAATATAACTGTAAGATTGACTGAAAAAATGTGGAGGTAATTCCACTACTGTCTGAGGCAGATAATAAGTGGAAGGAAAGTTTCTTATCTTCTTCAAAGCAGTCTGTGCCCTTTCTAAACCTTGGAGCATCTCGGGGGTTGGAGCATCTCTGAAAAATGCGGATTGAGGTATGGAAAAGAAGAATCGCATAAATGTGTACAGAGGTCTGCCTAACTTGAGGCAATTCACCCATTCCACTGCACCCCATTGCATCCTATAGAGGAGGGGTTGAGAAAGATCCCTTCTATAAACTTTCTAAACTTAATATAACATAACTTAGGATCAAGCCTAAGTCTCTAGTAATTAACAATGACTATATGTAACCCTTCTTTCCATTTTATGCACATACAAATAATAGCAGTAACAAATATCATTACCCTCAATCCCTTACATCCTAGAAATAAACATCCAAATCAGCATTCAGAGTTCTGTTCTCAGGATTAGCATTTAAAACCAGATTAGTCTATTGCCTGTGGTGAGCTGGAGCTCTAGCAGAATTAATCTGATAAGGGAAAGTCAAGATACAGTGCTTAATAAAAGAGTACATTAATTTCAATGAGCCTATCTTTTAAAAAGTTACTGCACTCATAAGTGAAAATTGAAATATGTTGCAGGGGCGAATGCTATGTGTTTAGGTCTCACCATCTATGGCAGCTGTGTGTGTCTTTCCCGGAGCAATGGTGCGAATTTTGTAGAATGAGAGTTTCTTCGCCAAAGTAAAAGAAGTTGCATATGGAATTTCTTGATAAGCCTAAGGGAAGAAAACAAACAGTCTGATGAATCAAACACCACAATCCTATAGATGCATACACTCTTCAGGATCTATCCATGGAGGCCCTGAGTAAGTCAAAATATCATGAGATTCAGTACTTCCGAGGCAAACAATTTCTGCCTGGAGCAGACTACTATTTTTGTTTAGGCTCTTGAAATACTTGCATCATCCCACCTGTACCACATGAAACTAAAATGAACCGATTTGCTGGCAAATTATTTTAAAGATTTTTTCCCCTTTTCCCCTCCAGGTCCCAATCTGGTACTCAGTAAATATTACATCATATATTAATAATTTGTTGTCATTATTGTTGTTGCATGCCTTCAAGTCATTTCCGACATATGGCAACCCTAAGACAAACCTATCAGGGGGTTTTGATGGCAAGATTTGTTCACAGAGGATTTGCCTTTGTCTTCCTCCAAGGCTGAGAGAGTGTGGCCACCCAATGGGTTTCCATTGCTGAATAAGGATTAGAAAAATGGTCTCTCAGAGTCCTATTCTAACATACCACTGTACCACATTGGCTCTCATTAATAATAATTGTTACCAATCAACAATTTATATTTATAAATAGATACATTTTCCATAATAGCTTTATTGCCATTATCAGTAGAATATGATTTCCTGTTTTTCATGGAGTGCTGGAAGTGCCACTCACATCATGATTAATGATCCCTGAAGTGCACTGGTTCAGGCCCAGCTTGTTGAATTCATTCAGACCACAAGCCAACACCTTGCCTGTCTGTGTGAGCAGAAAGGTTCCGTCACTGCCGCATTGGACTGAAACAATATTGGAGGCCTTCTGAATTTCCACCTATAAAAAAGACACATGAGACACCATGGCAAATGAATTATCAGTTACAAAATAGCAAGCAGCAATGAGATTTGCTCAGGGGCAGAGGTTTTCTTTCTTTTTTTCTTTTCTTCTTTCTTTCTTTATTTCATTTGTATCCCACCTTACTACCAATAATGCAACTTGAGGAAGCCAGCAATATATTTAAAAACAATACAAATTAAAAATTATACAAAAGTGTCAATAAAAGTATAAATATAAAAGTTATTTTAAAAACAGCTAAATAATCTAATGTTACAATCACTAAAATTCATTAACAGACTATATGCAAGCCTTAAAAACAGTACCACACAGCATTAAAAGCCCACCAAGTCAGTTTTTAAAAGCCTTATGGTATAGAAGTGTTTTAACTTGCTGTTGGAAGGAAAGCAAGGGGGATGTCATCCTAGCCTCCTTAAGAAGGGAGTTCCAAAATCTGGGAGCAGCAACTGAGAAGGCCCTCTCTCTTGTCACCATCAACTAAGCCCGAGAAAATGGTGGGACAGAGAGAAGGGTCTCTCCAGCAGATAGTAAGAACTCTAATGGGCTCATAAAGAGAATGATGGTCCTTCAAATAGCCTGGATGCAAGCCATATGTTTCATGTGCAATACATCCTAACTTAAGTCTCTGGCATCTCTTGAGATCTGGAATGGAGAATTGACAGCTGGTGAAAGCATTAAAACTCCCAAGCATCCACTTATATAGATGAGAGACATTGCTCAGTGGTAGAAGTTTTGAAGAGTTTGTTCTTTGGCATTTAGACAATAGAAAAGGATCATGTAGCAGATGATATGGTAGTCCTTTACCTGGAAAACAGCTGTGGTGTAGGCAATTCTCAACTAGATGGACAAATATATAGATATAGTGAATGTACTTGGAACCCAAACAGTCAAAGACCAATCAAATTTACCTTCTGTGGGAGCCAGTGATCCTCTTCTGAATCCAAACCTAAGCGGCCTGTGTTTGGAGAAAGACATTAATAAGGAATAGCAAACTGCCTTATTTCTAGGATCAATCCGTTCTTCAAGGCCACAAATCAACATCTTAGATCTGACTGTGACAAACCCCAGGGGGAGGTGTGTCTAGTAGGGCAGCGTGGGAACAGAGAGTGATCCAATGTGTTTGGCTCTCTGACTGCAGAACCCAGCTTTAGCCAGATAGAGGGGCTATGTGGGTGATTCAGCACAACATATATATACCAGGAACAGGGGCTAGAAGGGAATCTCTTCAGTGAGATTCCAGAGAGGGACAATGTTGACATGGAACTTCAGCCAAGCAGAGAGATAGAAGTTTTCTGAGTATTAGTGTTGGTCTACTCAAAAGTCTAGACAGAAAGACAGAGGAGAGACCAAACTAATATTGAGTTAGGTCATAAGGGTTGAGGGTTGACCTATACTTCGTAAAATAAGTCTATGAGCGGAAGGAGAGCCAAAGGCCTGTGAAAAAATGTAAGTTTTGCCAGTGTATCTGGAGTGTAATTCTGTGCTGTTTGAAATTATTATTTTACCCAATACCTTTGCCTTGTTTGCTGTTTTAAATAAACTCACATATTATTTTTATATTTATACAATTATTTTCATGACCTCCAGACTAATTTGATTTAATCCATTTACCAAGCGCTACTACAAGTTATACCTTCCTCTGGGTTAACCTTTAAGACCCTTTGCCCTTTTCCACAAAGGTTGTGGGTTTAGGGAAAGCAGAGGTGTGATAAATTGTGGAGAGGGAGCCAGGGGAGTGTTAATGATAAAAGAGGTGCTGCTTCTCCAGGGAAGGAGAAAAGAAAGCAGGCCTGATGTATTCCAGCCCTGACTGGCCCTAGATCTCCATACTGATCATCCATCTTTCCAGAATTATCCACCCCAATTTAATCAGAAGTCTATAATAGCAACAACACCAAGGAAAGAGTCCTATCTGTTGCTAGTAGTTATCAACTGCTTGTTCTCTGTAACTTAATTGCCTGTTATATGTACCTTCACTTGTAGAGTTATTTTCTTATACTTATATAAGCTGGGTAGGAGTCTTTTTCTGCTGCAGTCTTAAGAGTTTAGTTTGCTCCAGTCTACCCACACCCCACCAAGAGGTTGCAGATAGGAAGTCACATACCATATTCTCCACAACCCCATGTGTAGACCTCTCGGTTTCGGGTCAGCACTGCTACATGATTATCTCCACAGGAAACTTGCTCCACTGGGTTGTTGAGGAAGACATTCAGCTGCTTGGGCTCCAATACTTCAGAACCAAATGCTTTGTTTATACCTATACAGCCATAGTAGTCTGAGCCAAAGGCAAAGACTTGACCCTCATCTGCATTAAAAGAAGGGACAAATCAATTTGGTAAGTTCCATTTACTTACTGGATGTACTTATAAGTTTGAATGCTACTTACTGTCCAACATAATCTCCATTTTTAACCTGAGAAAACTAGACTACAGCGTAACCTAATTGTCTAAATTGGGGTCGGAAACAGTGGAGGGGGGCAATATTCATCCCTATGCATCTGTGTGCAGTGACAGGCTGCACCACCCGTTTCTGGCTGGAAACTGCAACTAGAAATTACTTCCAGTTGCAATTTCTGGGTTTTTCAGAGTCGTTTTTTCAGGGAGGAGTTGCAGTGTTAGTCTACCACTCATTGAGGCCTTTAGGTACAGGGATTTACCTTTGGCTTGCCTTTTTTTTTGCCTGAAGAGAAAATGATGGGGTTCAAGAAACAAAAAGTGGTTGGAAGCTTCTGGCAACCTGCAACTTGCCACCTCTGATTTCCATTAAACTAGACCAATCACATAGTTGGGTTAACGTGCTACATATGGACTATAGTATAGTGTGACCTATATCTTTATTTATGAAAACATATTAGAGGGTGCCATCTGCAATCTTTTGTAAATGTAAAACATCCATTTTTTTTATCTTTTTATGTTTCATTATATTGGCCCTATGTTGTATGTGACTGTGAAATCTGATATTGGGGATGGTATACAAAAGCTTAAACTAAAATAAATTAAATAGGCTCTTGGAAAGTAACACTAATCCCAAAATTGTGTTAAACCAACTGTGAGTTTGTTTTCCATGCAGATTACTTGTATTTTGCCAGTGCCAGAACATTTCATGTTTTCTTGCTAGCAAACATTATTTTACTCTTTCAGTCAACATATTTCAGATTTCAAAGCACATACTTTTGTATTTTTAACCTGTCTCTTACCTGTAATGCAAACAGTAAAATCATCTCCACAAGACACCTGGCGTATGGCCTTTCCCTGCAGTTTTTCCACATGCTTTGGCTGGCGATAAGAAGCTTTGTCTCCATGCCCCAGTTGACCATGCAGTTTGGTGCCACCCTGCATGTTCTGTAAAAAACAAAAGGATTGTACAATAAACTAAAATATGCAAAACCAGAATTGTAAAGGGTTAATAACTTTGAAGAATTGGAACCAAACAAAAAACCATAAACATGGATCTGGAGAAATCATATTCTACCTCTTGTCTATGAGGTGCTTTGGGGGAGGTGTGGCTGCTGAAAAGAACTGGTACATATATGGTACTCTGTATATTGTCCTCAAGCAAAAAAAGGCTGAACTCTCAGAACAGGTTAACACCCCTTAGGAACAGAATGTTGGCTTTTGACCTGACCCAGCTGGATACTTCTTATATTCTATTTATATATGTTCTGTTTTCTGATTTTATCAGTGTAGTTATTTAGAGTGTTTATTTCCTACTTTTTGACTGAATGGCCACCAAAGTGACCTACAATACATTATAGTAACACATAAACATATTCCAGGCCCATATAAACCAAAGCCTTTGGCTAATTAAGAAAGATACTGGCCCCACCCATGAGTCCTTTTGTCAGTGGGTAAACCAGACTGTCCTTCCTTTCAGATTCACAGTCCTAAGGCAATTAAACAGGTGGGAATAACTGTTCTTTTGGAGGAGCAGAGAGGGCAAGCTTCCTCCAGGTATTCTTCCTTTGGCTTACACATGGTGCCAAACTGGTCTCCCCTTGTGCATTATATTCTTCCTGGGAGGCAGAGAAAGAAAACTTGCTCCTCTGATTGATAACAGAAGCTAGGCATTAGTGATTCTGAGATGTAATTTAAACGGTTCATTCTTCTATCTTTTTTCTTATTTCCAAATTTTTTACTTACCACCCAGGTATAGAGCTCCTTCTCTACTGTCACCAGTGCAAAGTGGGTGTTTCCAGCACAGACCTGTCGTGCACTGCAGCCACCTTTAATAGCATCCAGCTTCTGAGGAGTCGACTTTCCACCCCCCCATACATATACTTCACTAGTACGTGAAGTCACCACAGCAATGGGAGCATCATTCATGGTACTGGTTCTGTAAAAAGCAAGAGCCAGGTATGTAGATACTATTTAGTATGAGCTACTTTCAAAGCCCTTACACAGAAGACAAGCTAGAAGATGATTACTAAATATCCAGGCCCTCAACAAAAACAAACCAAAAAAATGTACATTTTTCAAGGCATATACCCAATTACTAATTCTGACCATAACAGACCTACTGATTCAATGGAACTTGGTAACGCAACACCAGTCTAAGTTCCAATGTTTATCTCAGTGTACTTTACTTAGGACTAGCAACTGAATTTATGGCCACATAAACAGGGTCAAGGAATTTTGAAGCAGGGAACACGAAAACAGATGAGTAAATGCTGCAAATAAATTAAATAAAAATCAGAAATTTATCTGACAATGCATGACAACCCATGCACAACTTCTGAAATTCTACGAACAGTACACCATACCATTTAAATACAGTTTGGTATGAAATCAAAAGGCTGTTGTGAAGGATGGGTGAAACAACAAGAGTAGAAGCTCAGAAAGTAGAAGCTTAGATACTTAGAAATTCTAAGTTCTATTGTCACGGAATGCTGCTTTCACATATACACTGAAGATGTCTAAAGATAATATTGCTTCACAAGCGAGTAAATTATTTTCAATTGCACTCTTCAGGACACACTCCATTACCTTGGTCGTTTAGTAGGGCCATTAAGCAGTGCAACTTTCTCCTCCATTTCCCTGCCAGAATAATGAACACGTGATTAGAAGACCAATAATAATCTATTAGTATAGCACCCTAGGCAGGGAATCCCAACAAGAACTATAAACATTCCAAACAAACCAGAAGAATCACTCCTTTCCACCAAACTGTACTGCATCACTGTTAATAGTAAAATATGACTGAGCCTGTTCAGCTCTGCACACACATAAACAAATAAACAAAAGAGAAATTGGCAAAACTTGCTGTTGTTTCCCCTTCCTCCAAGATGAAACCTCTGCAAATGGAAGGATTCTTTTTGTTTGGGGAGAGGGGGAGTCTGGATCCAACCTACAGTCTATTTGTATGTTTGATTTTGAGTCCAAGGTTGAACTACTGCACTTAGCTGTAGAGAGACCCAAACAACTGAGAGACAGAAATTAGATGTGGTTATAAGAGCAAGAAATGTCAGAACCACAGAACTGAAGGTGCTGGTAAGGAGGTTTAGGCCAAATGAAGAATTAATGATGAAGGAAAGGGAGGCCAAGGGAGTAAAAGTCAAATCTATATACTTATTCTTTGGAAGGCTTCAGCAGCAATCCACTATGCATTGGGTTATGTCCTCATGCCAGCTGATCAAAGGCAGGAACCAACATTCCAAATCATTATAAATGTTGACTATGAAGTTCTCCTTCAGTTTTTGATCTCTTGCCTTGTCAGCTGGTCGATGGAAAACCCTCTTCTGCAATTTGGGCTAGTTAATTAGTTTAGAGTTGGTATTTTAGTGCTTTCACAGTCCCTAACTTAAAAGTAAGATTTTGTGGTTCATTCAGATTTCAAGACAGAGTCTGAAGAAAAAGGAAAGGATTGTACAGGCTGCCAGTTTTTTTCCGGGCAGAAGTCAAAGTGCTAGTTATGACCTATAAAGCCGTATATGGCTCAGGTCCATACTATTTGGCAGACTGTATGAGTTGGCCTGGGCTCTGAGACCATCAGAAGAGGCCCTTCTCTCAGTCCCATCACCATCGCAAGCATGGTTGGTGGTGATATGAGAGATGGCCTTTTTGCTGAGTGCCCCTAAACTATGGAATTCCCTTCCCAAGGAGGCCAGAATCTCCCCCGTTGTTGTCCTCCCATTTTTTTTACTTATGCAAGCCTTACTTGAGTTGGTTGGTTCATTTCACATGTGCATATTGCTAGTTTTGGATAAAATGTTTGCTGAAACTTATTGAAGTGCTCTTTGTTTTGTGGTGTAGGAACTTCTGCTCTTTCCATGTTAAAGAAGCAATGGTCAGGAAGACATCTACTTCACTAACTGAGGTATTCATGTATTATTATTCCAACAAAAGGCTTCTGTTTCATTTCTATAGACTTAGATATGTGATGGTAGTGCACTCCAAGTTGGGTTAAATGGTAGGGAAGAATAGAGCAGTGGATCTACTGCCTCATCTGGAAGACAGAATCTTACACTGGTCACAGCAGAAGGTTTAGGACATTTTTCTCTTGGCAATCCAGACTGCTTTTTTATTTTCCCACCCATTTGATACAATGGGCAGGGAGCTTTTTACATCAGCTCTGGTACCCTCAGGGACTTTGGATCAAGTGCATTGAAAGCTAATGTGCCTGTCCCCACAATGTCCAATTCCGGGGCTTTATGCATCTTCCACCCACCAGTGACAGGACACCCATCTGCCTCAGCAATCTGTTTGGTAGGGGTGTAGTTGGTTTAGGACCGCTTTGCCCAAAGCTTTGTTTTTGAAATTTTCCTTCTCATATCAGCTGTGATTAAATAACTGTAGTAGTAGTTTTCTAGCCAGTTTATTGTGAAGGTTCCTTGTGTAGTACCATCACTGAAAAGCAAAGACATGCATCCCCCTTCAGAATTTGTCAGAGACCTAACAGCACATTAAAATAAGTTTCATGTTTAAAAAGTTTCCTTAATATTTCAGACATGTGTGACATTATTGAGCATTCATTGAAAGACAGGGACTTAAAATCATTTCAGTTATAAACAATTCTGATATAATTATTATATGCAGTTTCACAGACAAGGAAAATGATGGAATAAATACTAAGTCAGCATCCTATCAGTCTGGATATGTCTCTGTCCAATTCCAGAGGACCATTCAATGCTTCTCCACAGAAGTTTAAATCATAGACCACTGCATTTCACAAGACTCTGCAATCTGTGGAAAATCTTTTTCAAGAAGTACTCCCTATGTGCTCTTCTATATCCAACTCAATGAATTTGGCCTAGTCAGTCAACAGTGAGAGAAAAGGCTAATTGAAAATATATGTTCCAAACACATTCTTTATATTCCGTACTGTTTAATACTTTGGAGAATGCTGCCTCTCATTTTTAAACCAGTGTGGAAAGGTAGGCATCAATATCATCTTATCATGAAAGCAGTAAACTATTTGATGTTATGCCTCATCAGTGAAGGGATAGCCCAAATGACTAAATATCTGAAACACCAGTATGACTAGGCCAGGGTCGGTACAGTGCAATTCTGTGTCCATGTATAGTCCCTATTTTTCGACTTCGATCTCTCTTTTTCTAGCAACCTTCAAGAAGCAGCAAGTCACCTGTTACACAAGTATTAGCCCCTCCCTCACTACAATTCCTGATATTAAAAAAAAAAACACAAAAAGGTCCTCCCCCTTTTTTGGCAATCTACATGGCCTTTAAAAGACCCCAGGGCTAAGAAACTGGCAGTCAGACTCACTGAAGTTGCCCACCCCTGAACTAGGCTGTAAAATAGGGATGAAAATTGTTGTGCTAAACTGCAACTCTCAGCAGCCTTAGCCAGCACAGCAAATGATCCACCCCACTATAGAAGATACTGTGGTCACTCCTAACCTATATAACCAATATGTGTCCAAGGCATGTATGGCAGTTTACCTCCTGCGCTTGCTGATAACAGGGTTCTCAAGCAGCTCATCAGCAGTAGGCCTCTTCTCAGGATCCTGAAAGAGGTGAGTGACAGGTCACTCCCTAAGGAAAGGGATCATTTTTCAACAATTAAGTCTTAGGGCAGATTAATTAACCACATCCTTGTGGTCTTTACCCAGTTTCCCAAAACAAAGAAAATGAAAATTATAGTGTTAGCAAGAGGTCCAGTATTAAAGGCACTTTGAAGGTAGAAGTATTTTAGCAGTTTCAAGATTGTTTTTGGGCAACCAAGAGTACTAAATGTGCAGAGCCCAAACAAATAACATGCTCACAAATATACATTTTCAGCCATTAAATTGATTTAAGGCCTTTCTCACACTTCATTTTAAAGCTGTGTGACAAAGATTAAGAAAGCTGAAAGAAAATGGCATTTCACAAACCTGGTCAAGGCAAGAGTGTACCATCTGGATGAGATCTGGAGAATAAACGCTGGAATCAACTTCCATTGCCCGGTTCCCTTGCACAATCTTCACACAGAGATTCAAGGGATTCTAGGAAGGAAGCAAGATGAAAATTTTAAAGAAGCTGAAGATCTAGGTGGTATGCTTTCTCACTTTGGTACAAATATGATAGCTATTCTAGATAGGGCCAGAATATTAACAAGGGACTTCAAAAGTCGACTAAAAGGCACTGGCATCTCTAAAATATTCTGTTGACCTAGGTCAGATATTGTAATGATATAGATGTTTCATTGGCATACACTATTAAAACTATTAAAACTTGAACACACACACTCTTTTAAGAAAAAAGACAGGAAAATCATACAGTGTTAATCACTGGCATATTTGTTCAACAGCTGTGACTTACTGTAGCATCAAAAGTTCTCTTCAGTGTGAGGAGCTCAAAGGCAACACAGCCAACTGCCCAGATATCAGATTTAAAGTTGTATTTTACTCCCTGGCAAAGCTCTGGAGACATGTAGTATGGGGTTCCTACCAACTACAAAACACAGAACAAGGTTAGCAACATACTGCCTGCTCCTTCATACACAATGCTTAGACACTGTTGAGTATTTCTCCTGTAAGTGCCAATATCCAGCCATTTTATACAAAATTCCCCACCACTATTACATACAAAAGAGAAAATCAAAAATCAACCATGTTTTGACCATGATTTAGCATATGGTGTGAAAAGTAACTGTTGGAACCTATCACATTTACCACTCTGCCCAAAATCTTGAGACTGTAGGTAAACTACGTTTCAGAGAAGCATAAATAAGTATTTATTTATGCTTCAAGCAACTGAGGATTCAGTGGTTATTAGAGCTAAACTAGGGACTGAAAGCTTGTAAAATGAAGCAAAATGAAAGAGAAAGAAAGCGCAGCAACAACACCCCCCAAGATATTTATAATATTGTAATATCACTGGGTAGTTGATATATTTTTAGGAAGAAATTTAGAAATTCAGAAAAATTTAGTCAGTTTCACATATTTATTTCAAAATATATTCTGTTTCACAGAGATAATTATACTGAACAGATCCTGCTCCAATACTGAAGCTTAACATTCCTTTTTGGAAAATGCTAGACTGGGAGACTGCTTCATGTATTTCCTTTTATGAGTTGTGTGTGACGCATACATTACACAGCTATACTCATCAGGTAACCAAGAGTGGCCCCAGCTCCTTGTCAAAAATGCATTTTGTATTCTGTGAGGAGTTAATAAGCATAGGTTTACTACATCTGATTCATAATTACTTTCATAAGAATGGTTGTTATACAGTATACGCAAATTCATATATTAAAAATTTCAATAGTGGAAATTATACAATTGAGTTTTTGAAAAATGCTTTTTCAAAAGCAGAAGGGGACTTCTGGCCACTGCAATTTTTTGCATGTCGTTTTTTGGGCTTTTTGGCAGTCCATTTAAACCCTGGAGAGTTCCAGGAATAGAAATTGTCCCCTGACAGGTATAAACAGAGTTGTCTATACCTAGTTTAGCGTAACATACAAACCCAACAGGATACTCTGGTCTGTTTCCTCTGCCCCAGTGAGCTAGAGAAATAATCCACTGTTTGCTCTAGGACTGTGGCAGGGAGCAGGGAGAAAAGCCAAAATGCTAGATCCTGACAGGTTTAGATGTCACATTAAAGAAGATATGGACAACGGGGGGGGGGGGGGGGGCGGCAGAACCAATTTTCCATCCCAACTTCTAAGTGGACTGCACCCCCAGAAATGTGCCAAAATACCTTTCTCCTCCCTCTATTTCTCCATTTCCCATCCAAAGTGTTGCATCACTTCCTGTAACCACTTTGGAGGGGACACAGAGGGAAAAGAAGGTACCATATTTGCCGACATATAAGATGCACTTTTTCCCCCCGAAAAATACTGTTTGAAAATGGGTTGTGTCTTATATGCTGTTGCATCTTATACACCAGCAAATTTCATGTCTAGGCATTCCCTAGCTCCTGCTGCTCTCTGACAGAGAACAGTCCCGCCCTTCCCTTGAATGAGCCTAGCTCCACCTCACCTCTCTTCCTTCCTCCTTCCCGCCTTCCTCATGCTACCTTTCCCCTAGTTTCCAAAGGGTGGTTCACCTAGGCAGCCATGGGCGCTGCCACAGAATGTACCCACAAGGGCCCTTTCCTGATGCACAAGGCAATCATGCCACCCAAGGGCCAGCAAGGAAGCAGCTCAGGAATGCCTAGACATGAAATACAGTAGATTAGAACTGTACTAAATAATTTTTTCCCAAAAAATACTGTTTGAAAATGGGGTGCATCTTATCTCAGATCAGCCAGCACATACCTGTGCACTGCTTATGAAAGATAAACCAGGGTTACCCTAGAACTCCAGTTGTCATGACTTGAAACTCAAGTCAGTAAGTGACAGCATGAAATGATGTCA
Organism: Cyclura pinguis; assembly: GCA_030412105.1. NCBI lineage: Eukaryota > Metazoa > Chordata > Lepidosauria > Squamata > Iguanidae > Cyclura > Cyclura pinguis. The sequence continues at coordinate 347,818,006 of CM059599.1, forward strand.
AGCTCCTGAGAACAAAGATACAGTTCCCAAATAGGTGAGCAAGAAAATTATTCTATCAATATAATAAACCTGCAAACACTCACAGTTTCAGCCATCGAATACTCAGAGTTCAGCTTTTTTGCCAAACCATAGTCACCCAGTTTTATAAGATTTACTTTGGTAAGGAAGATATTCAGTGTCTTTATATCTCTAGAGAAGAAGAAAAAAATTAAAGTTTCATATATTTCTTCAAACCATTTGCCAGAAGACTTAAGTCTAAATCTTACTGTTAGTCCTGACCAGAGTAGACCCATTGAATCAGTGGGATTTACTTATGTGATGACTCATCATTCAACTGATTCAATGGGTCTAATCTAGTTGAGACTACCTACCAGGACTCTGGCCTTAATATATTTCCATTCCATTTTGCATTAACTCATTCCTCTTCATGCCCGGAGTCCCAGATCAAAATCCAACTGCTAATCCACAAAGTCTCAGACTATAGCACCCACCAGTTATAATGCTTTATATAACATAAGGATATAAAAAACATCAACAATATTTTTTAAAATGGTGATAATCACCGATGTTGACTGAAGTTAATTATTTTATTCTCCAGATTTTAGAAAGAGTCCATCACACTCTCTCTAGTTTCATGGACAATACATAATGCAGAAATATTAAAATAAAAGCAATTTGAAATACAGGTTCTAAACAAACTTTGCTTGATCTGAAACAGTCTCAGCAGGAGCCCTGAAAAAGGGTGCAGCTTCATAATCATTTTTATAGAACTAAGTCCCATTGAATTCAATGGAACTTCTAAGTCGATATGAATAAGAGTGTAGATATGAATAAGAGTGCCCCTATAAATGTGAGGTGGGGACAAGGCAGACAAATTTAATGTTGTGACTCACTGACTATTTGGGATAAAAACATTACAGTCCAAGAAGCACTTATCGGATGTACTCATATGATATGTGCCCTCCTATGTCTGATAATAGAAATGTAGCATTCAAATGTGAATAAGGGAATAATCTAAGGAGACGTGCACAATGCAGTCATCCAGTCTACAAGAACAGGAAGTAATCTGTGTTAGGAAATCCAGTTTCTGTGTTCAAAGCAACACAAAGTAAACCATTTTGCATCCAATTAATCTACACTGTTATTAATTTATTCCTGATGTTCATACCCCATTTTTCCTAACAAAATGTCCAAGGGTGATACAATAAATCACAACACGAAAGATACAGACAATTTAAGAACCAGCCAAGAAAGCAGAAATTGACAGCAGGGCAAAGACTACAGTAACCTCACTAGACTAAAGGCGTGCTGAAAAATAAATGTCCTTGCACAGTGTACCAACAAGGAGGCAAGACAGCATGCAAGCTCCACAGCCAGGATGCAGCTGCAGAAAGGCCTCTTAATTATTTAATTGGTATTGCTAGCTTTTGTAAGCAGAAAAAGGCAAAAGGAAAGTAGGTTTGCTGTGGTCTGAAAACAAGAACAATTGAAAAGTAACATGCTGTGACAGGCCCTTTATTCTCCCTCTGATTAATGTGACAGTTCCAATCCAATAAGTCACCCTGTCAATAACACTCTGCCCTGACTCTACTCTTTTATCACAACCTTTGTGTAAAAGAGCTAGAATTTTAATTGTTCCTCATAACGACATTGTTTATTTAAGGTAGCATGTTCTCTTGTAACTTTCGATAACTCAGATTGCCTCAGCACTTATAAAAGAAACTGTAACATTTATTACAGTTAATAGTGCAAATAAAGTATCTTGTTAGATATTTTAGTTGTAGTACAGTGTTGATACATTAGCAGTTAAACTTCTTGACAGACTTTGTCATTTAATTGCTGCTTCAGACACCAATTCCCTGTGTCTTCTCTTCAGCTGCTTAATCACAAACCAAGTAACTCTCTCTTTGGCTGGTTCTCAAAACACAAAGACAAACTTTACCTCATATAGAATTCCTCTCATCCATAAACCCCTCCCACACACACTGCTGTGCTGGAGTTCATTCTTGAGATGCTATTCCTGTCGCCTAGAAACCAGCCATCATGTTGCACTGGCATTCCAAATAGCTAACCCCCAAAACAACTTCATCACACATGCATATTCCCTGACGAATGAAAGCTAAGCCAATTAGCCTTCACTTCATTGAACACTCACCTATGAAGGATTCCTTCCCTGTGGATACAGCTCACTGCTGATATAATCTGAAAAAGGTACCAGAGCACCATCTGCAAAGAAAGAGTTCACACATAAATAAGACATTTTGGAAAACAGATAGGATATACTCTAGATCAGGGATGTCAAACTCAATTTCATCCTGGGCCGCATCAGCATTACGGCTGCCCTCAAAGGGCCAGTCGTATCTGTAAGACTATATAAATGTATCTACTCTTTTATCATATTAAATAATTGCCTCTGCATCCGATTATTACTGGTTTTTAAACTGTCTTCCCTCTGCATAAACTTTATTTGTCTTGGACATTTGGGGACTATTTCATCATAGTTTATGGTCCCTGTACCTCTGTAAAGTAACATAGAACTGGTCAGTATATCCAAAGTGTGCCTCGTTCTGCCCCCAGGCTCGCCAGGCGGGGGGGAGTGCCACTGCTGCAGCAAAGGTGCAAGGGCCACATGAAATGACCTGGTGGGCCAGATTTGGCCCGCGGGCCTTGTGTTTGACACCTGTGCTCTAGATGAACCACATTTACAAAGAAAATTGTTGTTTCCTTGGGAATATCTCAGTGCTAAGCTCTTTTTCAAGAGGCACTCTTTCCAGGATGATGTGCTCAGGAGGCCTTCAAGGTGCAGGATGACAGCTACTAACTAAACTTGTAACTTAATATGAAAAATCATTAGGAGTAATAGCTGATACTTCCAAGCTTCCAGGGCATAAATTTTTACAATCCTCTGATTTCTAAACGCTCATGCAGCAATTCACTCTTAGAAATTAAGGCTATAAGCCAGTGATGGGCAACATGTATCCCTCCTCATATTGCTGAACTACAACTTCCATTATTCCCTCACCACTGTGTTAGCTATGGCTGATGTAAGTGGTAGTCTAACAGAGGGCTACACTTCCTCTATCTTTGCTATTAACAAATGATATAGAATTCTAATATTTAATATTTTAAAAATGCCAGATTCCATAATCAGTAATACCACATCCAATGTTGCACAAGTAAACTTCTTCTCACAAAACATTTCCTTCCCAACTCTGCCTTTGTCTCCTTCCTCTGCAGCTTCCAAGCCCCAAATGCAGATTTAGTGAATGGGTGGGGTGGGGGAGCTGGAGGAGGAGGAGGAGGAGGAAGCAACTCCCTCAGCTCTGTCTGTTGTCCCTTGGATAAATATAGTTGGATATAATCCAATGGGTTTGTGACTACTTGTAAGATCACTTCCTACATTGATAGCTTCCCATTTAAATTACTATAATGCACTTTTTTTAGACCTGCCCTTGAAGATTAGATTCAATTGGCAAGAGTGCAGCTATACATGCAGCAGGTGGAGTACACCAGAGAGAACTTTTAAAGTGCATTTCTGCTTCCAGATTTTCTATGTTTCTATGGTATATGCTTTTTTTAACACAAAAAGATCTGTCATTATCACGAGTTTAATCAGTAAAAAAGCAATGCGTATACTTTGTTTATAAATGAATAATCTGTTCAAAAATAAAAATAACATCAGATATTATTTATTTAAAAGATTTCTTTATTGCCACTTAGTCCACCAGGCAAATAAGGTTTCCTGATGTTCCTTAATATGAGATGTCCCTTAGAAGACAAGCAGATGTCCCTTATAAGAAATGTCCCTGTTTGAGGGTTAGAAACCTTTCCTTTTAGACTGAAGAAGATGCCAAAAAATCCCTATTTTGGGGGTGTGGGCCCTCAGTAAAGCCAAAAGCATGTGTCTCATATAATCTATGAATGTGAAAAATATGTTAATTTTGCAGAGAAATACATCTGTGATCAATACTTTAATCAGATATTTAGGTAGAACAGAATCTTATTAAAAGCGACTTCTTGATTGTCAAATCTGTATGTCATATCTCTCCCTTATTGCTCTTTTGAAAACCTGGCAATGTACAATTGGTAAAAACATTAACTATACCAATAAAGACATTTCAAACAGACTAAAACAACCAGAACACGGTCTCAAAGCCCGAAAAACCCACAAGAACCAAAAGACTAAAACAACCTTTAAAAATAGTTTTTAAATCACAGACAACTAAAATAGCTAGAGCAGCCATTGCTGCTTTTAAGGAATGAAGGCCTTGTGGAAGAAGTCTTAGCTGCCAGGCTATCCCATGCTATGGATACTTTACCTGTCAAGAACCTGTGGAATCTTTGAACATCAATCAAATAATTCAATAAGCAATAAGACAGCCTTATCAACATGTGGTCTCTCTCTGTCTTATATAAGAACAGTGGAATTCCCTGTAATACTAGTACCCCTGAGATATTTAAAATCAACATAGTCCAGATGTTTTATATACTCCTTATAAGCCTGAGTGAAAGGTAGTGATTACACTTGATCTTAGCCAAAAGGCCGAGAAGCGATGAAAGGTCACTACCTTTCATTGGAAGTCTTTGCAGCTATAAGGTAGCATCAACATGGTTTTCTCAACTTTATTTTTGCTAGATGATTTAATACCAAGAATCAGAGTCTTTATTTAGGGCTGCAATCTCAAAGTAAAGGCATTTTGTTTCATCCACAGATAACACATTCTGTTTACCCATATGGCAATAAGTATGAACTACTATTATGGTTAACTAGTAGATAGAGCTGAACTTTAGTCTCCTTCTCACTTTTTTCAAATTACCTCTTCCTCAAACAACTTGTCTTTCTGTCGTAGAATCTTATCATAGAGGTTTCCTCCTGCAAGTAAAAGAGAGAAATAATTAGTTATTAACTATAAATGCTCCATCAGTATCTACCTGACATTCTCTGTGAATTTTCTATTGCTACTTCTTTCCTTTGGAAATAGGGAGTTCCTTCTCTACATTGTTGGTTACTGTAACCCATTCTGAGCCAAGTGGATACTTCAGACAAAAGGTTCAGTAAGAAAGACCTGTTTGTTAACATCAGCAAAAGGTATTCTTCAGTATACATATTACATCAACCTAGGAAGTGACATTCTCCCTTTCAGATTTATTTTCATTAGGATAAGATGTATAAAATCAGTTCAGTTTTGTTTCTCTCATTCATGAACATTCTAATGCAGTTCAAATACAAACAAACTGTAGGAATTTTAATGGGGTTTGTTCCATTGGCTAGGATTGTCTACAGTAAGTTTAAAATATCACCAAGAACAAGCCATCATGGATCACTATTTAAGAAAAAACCAAAACCATAAAACTTCAAGAACATAATTATACCACACATTAGGTCTTTATTTTTTGTGTTAGCTTTGGGACTTACAAATCCACTGCTGTGATCACCAAATGCAGCAGTATATTGTATACTGAAATATGACACTGACAATTCAACCAAAGCAAAGCAAAACAATTAAACTAGGCCTTTAGGTTCAGACAGACACTGTATTTTTCAGTACACATTTAAAGTTTTTTTTAATGCTCTGCAAATCTGTGTCTAATTTTGTTACCCACTTAATAGTACACCATTCCTTCAGCTAGCTCTGTTTTGAAGTTTAATCTGCCACTAAGAATATTTTTACAGATTATATACCTACGAGATTATATATTTGCAAAACATAAATGGCAGTCCTCCAAGACAAGTCTGGTTTATGTTTCTAGAACTGCCACTACAGACATGTGTCTATAAACAAGAGAAGATTCTCTGTGTTTCATCTTTCCTCACAGCACCCAAGATGGAAAAGGTGCTTGCTGTTTACAAGATAGAACTCTCACCATTACAGTACTCCAGTTCAATCAAGAGAATGTTGTTATCCATGAAATGATTGTAATAGGCAATGATGTTGTCATGTTGCAGCAGAGCAAGGATAACAATCTCATTCAAAGCATCACGGCGTTCTTTTTCTGATAATCTGGTAAGATCCACTTCCTTCCACACTACAAGTGAGTCATCCTAGAATATAAGAAATTTAGTTAGTTAAATGCATAGCCAGTCCTTCATAGTTATTTTCTCAGGAGGTTTTTAATATTGTATTTACTTTTTGACTCATCTAAAATTCTTTATGGAATTCAAATGGAGTTCCCCTATTTCTAATGCCAAGAATCACTATCTACAACAGACACTCTTTTCCTCTTTTGAATTATGTTTTGAAGGGAGGGATTGTGTTTTTATTTCATATACAACTCCACCTAAACAAAATCCACATTCCATAGCAGGAAACAATGAGTACTTGACTTTTCAGATATTTCAGTCGTAGCTTTACACAGAAAAATATATAAAAGGTTTATTTAATATCAATATTTAATCCCTGAAGTCACGCTGTGAGTTTAACCCGCTATTAAGTGAATTATTTTAGTCTCTGAATCTATATCAGGGACTTTAAGCCTCTGATTCCCCTGTTAAATATACCATTGCTTTAGTTTGGGTACTTCTAGATTCATTTATGTTATAGGAAATGCAAGAACTAACTGACATAAAACCATTAACAGGAATGTAACAAAGAAGGAAACAATAGAAGAGTTCTGCATGAAATGGTTTAATTTGTAGTTAGATTGTAGGCAGCTACATAGTTTGAAGAAATTCCACCTCCATCTCACAGAACAGCAAACATATTACTGAGTCCTTTCCACTGATTGGGCCCTGTTAAACCACTTTTTCCCTAAGGAAAGCAATGAGAGGGCAAGCCCAAGTAGCACTTGATTTTTTCTTATCCACTCAAGATTAGGATTCATATGGATACTACATGAAAACTTCACTAATCATCTTATTTAAGATGCTTTTCTTAAATATTCTGCTTCCTTCAGTAGCATATAAGTATCCTTTGTTATCAGGCTCTGTGAACTATAAGCAATATGCTTGCAAATCCTTGCAGAAATATGATACAATAGTACAGCTGCTTTATCTTTCCTCTCTCCTATCCTGTCACTCCTTTTCTGCCATCTACAGGTAGCTCTTAGAAAGAAAGCAACACCCCCTACACCCTTATGCAACATTTCACTTTTAAAAACTCAAATGCTCTAGTTTTCCAAATGTCAAAATAGAACTGAAAATTAATAATTGGCATCAAATAGCAGTTTTGGGGACAATTTCAGTCAGAACAACACAGCACAAACCACTCCCCTTTTAAACTCTTCTCTCAATGCATAGCTTAATTTCTTACCACAAGAGCAGCTATTTGCAGTTTAAAATACCATCCAATGTTCGGTTCCAGTTCAGCTGGGTTTTATCAAAATTTACCAGAGAACCATGTCTCTTTTTCAGGCATCATGAACTGCTCTTCTGTTACATTTCCCAAAGCCATCTTGTCACTCCCAAAGTGCACGTGATTTGTATCCTCCATCTGAGATTAATTTCCAAATAACAGTGTATACTTTACCTATGTGTTATAGTTCTCTTCCTTTTCTGAACTCTGTGCTTCTAAACAACTGATGCACAGACAGGAATTAATAAAGTATAGTTAAAGCATAGTTCATCCCTATTCATAACAAAAAACACTGTAACTTCAGGGACTGTGGTAACAGTAGCAATATTTAATGTACATCTATGGCTACTACCAAGATTGTCAGTGGATCTTCTACAGCTTAGATCATTAGACAACCTCCCCCCTCCACCCCCCACATCCAATGAAAGTCTGGTGAAAAAGTGACTAGAATTACCCAAGGCTCAGGTCTGCCTGCCTGCCTCCTGCCACTGTTGATTTGTGGGACCTACAACATTGCTGGCCACTGTTACTCTGCTCATTGCTCAGCCTGTACTGACTGTATCAGCACCATTCTGAAGTAAAACAAGAACAACAATAAGCCAAATTTTTAATAAAAATGAAATACTTGTTATGTTCAGTATTATATTCAATAGTCAATATATTTAAATGAATAAAATATTTGTTCAAATTTTAATGTACTGAACGATGTCTCAAATCCATCTACACTCCCAATCTGAAAGGAGCAACACTACTTTCAATCTTCATCACTTCTTGTATGCTTTATAGTAAATACAGTTTCAGGGGAAATTAGATGCTCATACTAGATGTTAAACCTTCTTCTTCTGTACAGTCAGAGAGAATGTCCTTTTCCAGTATAAGCTAGTGGTTACTCCTGGTTTAGGACTGTGGAACCCAGGCTCAAATCACTATTCAACAAGGAAGCTCGCTGGCTGACTTTTGTCCACTCAGTATTGCTCAGCCCAACGTAACTTAAAGAGTTACTGAGGGGATGAAATGGCAGGGCAGTGAAAGAGGGAATGATAGGGAAAACCAACTTCCCAGGGCAGAGAGGTAGAGTGCCTTTAACAAATGCATAGTGATTTTTAGTTAACCTTGAGAAAAAGTTATGTCAGTTAGAGTTGAATCTGCACCAAAGCTAACCAGAGCTTTGTCTTCCAAAGTACTGCCTGAATCAGTTTTAGAACAATAAGGCAAGGGCGGAAACCAGGCAGCCCTCCAGATATTGTGATCCTGCAACCTCCAGCAGCCTAAGTCAGTATACCCACAGCATTGTGAAATATAAATGGAACTAGGCAGAGGCCTTCTCAGTGCAGAATTTGAGAGTTTTAGAGTGCAGATAAGGAAAAAAAGGCTGGGGTAACAAAGACAACAGCAAATGCATGCCCAGCTGTGAAAAGGAATACAGTGTGCCTCTAAATACACTTTAGAAATCTACCAAATGTAGGAGAGAGAAGGGAGGCTCCAAAGGTTTGTGTGAGTGGCACAAGAAAGAACTAACATCATGTGGAGGAGCAAAGGGGAGGAGTGGGAAAATGTGAAAAATATCTGACAATTGAGCTCTTTTTCAAGACAAGCCATTCCCAATATTTTGGAAGGAAATAATCTACATCTGCAGAAAACCACATATGTTTAGCTGACAACTGCTCAGTGTTGTTTTTTCCACTTCACAACAATCCAGAAAAGTAGGCATTTATTATTCCCTTTGAGAGACTGGAAAGAATTGCTGGGGAACTGGAAGTTGAAATAAGTGTTAACAGCACCATCTGCAGCATGTAGGAAGCAAGGTGTACTAGGTGCATCAGCTGTCATTTTCCAGTTCCTTATTTCAAAGTATTGGGATAGCCACACTAGCCTGTCTGGGAAGAGAGGAAGCTTGGCAGCCAAGGAAGACAAATTGAAAAGGATTCTGTACAAGTGAGATCGGATTAGATGCTAATTTAACATCATGATTCCCGCGTGTATGTATTTCGAAGTTAAGTTTCACTGTTTTCAGACCGACTCACACAGCATCGCAGTGTGAGAGTTGTCTATGGCCATTTCTGCACTAGACTGTTATAGTGCCATTATTCCACTTTCAACATCCTATGAAATCCTGGGGTTTGAAGTTTAGGGAGGAACCTCAAAGGATGTTGAAAGTGGAATAATGGCACTGTAACAGTCTAGCGCGGAAACGGAATACGTTTCACGCGCAACTTTACAGGGCAGCACACCTGGCTTCTTGCCAACAGAGGTGCACACGTACTAGAGGGCCCAATCTCCATAAAGCGTAACAGATCCAGACAACCCATCTGGTTACCCTCGTGCCCGCCTGCTGCCTCGGCCCCCTCCTCGTGGCTGGGCGGGACGGACCCAGCTGGCGCCTTCAGTGTGTTTAGCACGAACGTCTTCAGGACGGGAAGAGAGAAAGAGCGGGGGGGGGGCGCAGATTTACCTCAGTCCGCCGGTACAGGGTAGCCTCTCCAAAGGCCCCCCGGCCCAGAGTACGGATGGGGGCGTAATGCAACTCCTCCTGCTCTCCGGCCAAGACAGGAGCAGGCCGGGGGACGCTCCGACTGGAGGAGTCGTTATCGAAGTCGGAGTTGATGGAGTCGCAGTGCCTCTCGTACTGGTCCAGAGACATGGCTGCTTCCCTGCCCTCCGCCGGGAGCGGACGCCCAAGGGGGGCTGCAGAGGCGGCCGGGCAGCGGCCCGGACAAGTTACGGCCCCGCCGCGGGGCGATGTCGCGCAGCTTCCTGCCGTTTGTTGCCTCAGACGCCGCCGCCAGAGAGGCAGAGCGGACTCGGGCTCTGCGCAGGCGCACGCCCCTCTCGCGGCCTCCAGCTAGGCAAGGAACAGGGTCGCGCGCGCTGCCCCCTTCACGGGCCTCCCCGAGGCCCCTCAGCCCCCAAACGTTCCGTCTTGGCGGCGGCGGCGGCGGCGGCGGCGGCGGCGGCTGCTTTCACTGACCCGGAACCACTTCAGCGCCGCCGCGTTCCGCCCCTCTGCGGAACACCCGCAGAGAGGCTGGTGAAGCGGGGCGGCTGCCGAGGGAGCCTCGAGAGGGAAAACCGAGGACGGAGCGCGGAGCGGTCGCGGGGAGACGTCTGGGGGAAGCAGCGAGGCTCCCTCTCGGTCCCTGCTGCGAAAAGGGAGAGGAGGAGGAGGACCCCCCGTCTGTTGCCTCGGTCGAGATGTATTAAACGCAAAGAGGAGAAAGTCTGTTGTCAAGGAGCTAGCCTGGGACCCTCGGGGAAGAGGGGTGCCGCGGATGTCAGTTAACTCCGCCGGGCTCAGAGCAAGGAGTGGATCTTGTGAGGGAATGGAAGCGACGGAAATAAAAGGAGATCGTTTATTTGTGATGTATTACTTTGAAACTTGATTTGCGGTTTTGTTTTACTATGATTGTCATTCCTTCAGGGCAATTTCGGCACTACACTGTTATAGTGTTGTTATTCCCCCTTCAGCATCCTTGTAGTTTACTGAGGCCAAAGAGCTCACTCCCTAAACGGTAAATCCCTGGATTCCATAGGATGTTGAAAGTGGAATAATAGCACTGTAACAGCGTAGTGCGGAAATGGCCCAGGATCCAGCCTCCAGCTTGTATGGAGGAAGGAGCTATCAATGACTACCAATAATTACGGATATTTGTTCTCTCCATTACCAGAGAAATTATGCCTGCATAGATCAGCCGCTGGGGAACACTAATGGATGGGTAGAGTGACACTCTTGTCTTGCCTGGCAATTTTCCAGAGGCATTTGGTGAACAGAATGCTGAACTATATAGGCCTCTGTCTGATCTAGCAGAGTCGTCTTATATTCTTTTGTATTATTATGCCACCAACTGGCATTCTTTAAATAGTGCCTACCATTACTGAAAGGTATTCTTGTTTTGGTGGGTGGGTGTCACTTGTGGGGAAAAGGTGAGCCAAATGCTCTACTAAGATTATAATCTCCAAAGAAAATTTCGTTTACAAAATCCTTTCTAATGTGTTGCATTAGTGTTGTTGCACTGATTGAAACATGCTGCTTCTCCCAAGGTGAGCCACTATTATCTCTCTTTTAAAAAATAAGGAAATGTAAGATAAGAGGTAGTGATCCTCGTGCAATATTTTAGTATGCCCACATCTCTTACTTACTTTGAGGAGGGCAGGAAATTACTCTTTCTGTAGCTTCAATTCTCCAGCAATTCTCTCCTTGCCTTTCAAAGGGAAGTTACTTATCCCACTAGATTATAGTAAGGTGAATAAAAAACAGAAGCACTCTGGGACATTTCAGCTAGTTCATGTGAGGTTTGTTTGTTTGTTTTCAAAGCAAGAAAAGTGCTTCTGCTGGCAGTAAACTCTGGGAAAATGTTAAGGCACCAACACTTAACACTGTCAGGGCACCAACCCTGAAGACTGGGTGATAACCCAGAAAATGATCAGGGCACTAACCCTGAGAACTTTTTGGGCAACAACCCAGAAAACCAGTCAGAGCACCAACCCTGAAACCTGTAAGGGAAAACTGTCAGGGCACCAACTCTGAAAACTGTTAGAAACTGTTAGGAAAAAAAAAAAACCACACACACACACATAGGGCTAGATCGGACTACTTTGGGTTGTCTATGCGATTGCGGGTGAGCTCTGAATCAGCCTGGAAAGATCCCTAACTTTGGCGAAAGGGATTCTCCTCCCTCAGCAAGAAAGCAGTCTAAACTACCTCTTACATGAGCAAAGGGAAGAACAGTTTATTGAAAGAAGAGAAGGATCAAATAGGTTTGGGATGACAGTGATCTCATAAATCATACAATGCATGTGCAAAAATATTTGCTTGCCCAGGACTAAAATTCTGATACATGCTTGATAATACAGTAACTTCTGGTTAACAGTGAACAATGAACCTTGATTCACACATGTATTCATTTAGCAATGAAGTATAAGCAATATGGTTACAGAAAATATGCTGGGAATCAATGCTGAGAACCTAGGAATTTGCCAAGTAATGTCAGCATAATTTTAAGCAGACCACGGGGCTAACAACAGGAACAACTTTTAAAGTCAGCTACAATTCAAAATGGAGGACTTTAGTAAAGCAAATATAAAAAGACAAGGAGAGAGAGTTTCTTTAGCTTAGACATCTAAGTAGGCAATAGCCTCTGTGAATTAAACTGTCCAGAGCACTGAATCTCCTAACAGCCCTGCAGAGTAGACCAAGGACAAAGATGGAAAACACTGTCCATTTTGTCTGTTCTCTTTTACGACTAACATTCCCTTGAAAAATAAACATCAGGGCTCCTCAGTCCTCAGGGTTTGGTTTTGTTTGTTTGTTTTGAGGGGAGACATTTTCCCATCCCTTCCCAACTCTCTCCATAATATCCTATTTCTTCTTCTGCTTCTATATCACACCCTTGACTATGAATCTAGTAAATAGGATAGAGAAAGGAGATGCAATAGGATAAAGAGAATCAGTGGGGTAAGGCTATCAATGGCTACTGTGAAATAATACGGAAGAGAAAAGGGAAACATATTTCCAGATGCTAGAAGTCTTTAGTAGCTAAAAAAAACCCCAACATGTTTTGACATATGGATATTCTGAGGCCCTTTTCAGGGGCTACGCAAGAAGCAGGACTGCATAATTTTGCAATATTATAAATTGTTTTTGTTGTGTGCCTTCAAGTCAACCTAAAGTTATAGTGACCCTGACAAAGGGTTTTCTTGCCAAGATTTATTCAGAGGAGATTTGTCATTGTCTTCCTCTGAGGCTGAGTGTGACAAGCTCATGGCTCAGCAGGGATTCAAATCCTGGGCTTCCAAGTTCTAGTCCAACAGTCAAACCAACACCACATCACCTCAACATTATAAATAGTTAATCATTTTATTTACACATTGCTATGTGCCTTTACAATGTGCATTAAAAGTCAAAACGGCAGAGGTTTCTGATCAAGGAACTCCCAATACAATTTACTGATAAAATGAAAGGCTGTGAATGAAGAATGTGAACAAAGAATATAGTGCATCTTCCATCTTTGCTTTCTCTTATCGATTTTGTTGGGTGCTGTCCAGTTTTTGCGACAGCACACTATCACCTTCAAACTTACTGTGTATACAAACGAGAACTGATTAAAACTGGTTTTAAAATCTGTATTTCTGTACTGCTTTTAGTGGGCCAAACAAAAGAGTGCACAAATGTGTGCAGGCATCCCAGAATCTCTTTATTAGAAGGTGTTATGAAAGCAAGCCAGGGAAGGGAGAGACCTCACTAGGTAGCCACAAAGGGAAAGATGGAGCACTCTAGAGAAGTCCTTTGCAATGTAATCATGTTTCTTTTAAAGATTAGAAGTCTTCCTTCTTCATAGATAAAAACTGTTGTTATTGTTGTCTCCCTTCACATCATTTATGATATATGGTGGCTCTAAGGCAAGCTTAAAAGATTTTCTTGGCAAGATTTGTTCAGAGGGGGGAGTTGCCGTTGCTGTCCTCTGAGGTTGAGAGAGTGTGACTTGCACAAGGTCACCTGGTGGGATTCCATTGCTGACCAGGGATTCAAATTCTGGTCCCTAAAGTTACAATTTGATGTTCAAACCACTACACCATGCTGGCTGTCAAAAACAACATTTACTAGTCATATATTACCTCCAGGACAAGAGGCACTATCCTGGCAAACTGGGTGGTGCTCTGTCCCTTTCATGCTACACAGTTACAACACAGTGATTCCACTTTAACTGCCATCATTCTCTTCCATGAAATCCTATGGTTTATACTTTGGTAAGGCACTATAGTTCTCTGGCTAAGAATTCTATATGCCCCTCTCTAAGATGTAAATCCCAGGATTCCACAGGCTGGAACCATAGCAATTAAAGTGGAATCCAAATGCTACAATTGTGTAGTGCGAAAGGTTTCAGTGCCCTGCTGTTTGTAGGCCTCCCATAGACATTTGGCTAACTACTACCAGTGCACACAGAATTGTGCTTGTCTAGGTTGGTCTGATTTAGTGAGGCTTTTCTTATGTTCAGTGTTCTTGGCATTAAATATTCTTCTACTGCTGGTCTTGTTCTGCTGTTGTACTCTTCATTGTCTCTCACACACAACAACCCTTGTTCCACCTGCACTAATCTCTTCTTTTTCCCTGCCTCCTGTAACAGGAGACTATAAAATTTTCATCCCTGCAGTTTAATGCCTAAAATAAAGAGGTGATGGGGACTCAAAACTCTCAAACTCTGCTCTGAAAACTCTTGTTACAACTTTTCAGGGACTAGTTGGGTAACTGGGAGTGGGGAGCATTCTCTGTGTATTGAAGAACACTGTTTGCATAGCCATGCCTTTGTTTCAGAGATGGGAATTGTGTAGCAATTCAGATTTTGATGGACTTCAACTCATAGCAGTCTTAACCAGCATAGTCAGTGCTGAAGAATGCTGAGAATTGCAGTTGTGCAGGATTTGGAGGGCTACCCATTTCACACCTCTACTGTATATGGTCCTGAATCAAGTCACACAGCCATAACAGCAGACTATAAAAGCTTGGTTACTCTTGGCTCAGATTCAGTGCTACCATTTATTTCCTAGGATTGCGAACATTTTCTTCTGGCAGAGCTCCTGTGCTTTTCAGCAACTGCATGACAGGAAGAAATCCAGCAGCATAACCATTTTCCAAGCAAGGAGTGACGCAACAATGAGAAAACAGTCTCATACTGACTTTAAAAAGCATGATGCACGTACTCAGGACACAGCAGAATGTGACAATGCCTTCTCTTTGGTAATCCTATTAGTTCTCTGTCTCACTTCCTTTTTATTTAATTTATATTTTTTCAAAGTCACTCTCCTAAATACAGGTCTGGACAGAAGACATTGACTAGCCATAAGTTACCCAGTGATCTTCTGGACTGTGTGAAAATCAAAATTTGAACATTCCAATCTTAATCTAGTACTCTGATTGCTACCTTACATCGGAAGAAGACAACCTAGTTGTCAGTCTTGAAGGAGATTTGGCCTAACATGAAGTTGCCAACCGCTGCCTGACACATATATAGACATTAATTTATGTGGCAGCACTGCATGGTGGGGATTCTGCAGCTGGTGCTAATTAAATTTAGATTGGAGGGTTCCAAAATTTCACATTGAAACAAAACAGCACTCCTTCTTTAAACTAGCCATTAATAGCTCTGATCTATTGTTCTAAGCCTGCTTCCTCTCTCTTTTTGTATGATATTCTTGTAGCATTAATGGATTTAATCTATTTCAAGGCAAAGGAAACCAATGCAAAAGCACAATTTTTCTGATAATAAGTAAACTTACCACACACTTAAACACACACAAATAAGTACATGAATTTAAATGTTGAAAAGTTCCAATTGATTCAGTGGCTCTATGCTAATTGAAACTAAAACAGCCATGATTGATTTAATTAGAGAATTTTTGAGGTGCTGCTGCTCACAAGCAATCCTACTTCAGCAGTGCAGCAGCACCAATGGAACTGTAATCTGCTTCTCACAGAATATATCTGTGTATATATGCGTGTGTGTGCCTTCATCTGTCCATTTATGGTGTCTTCATGAAGTTCATAGGGTTTTCTTAGGCAAGAAATACTCAGAGGTAGTTTTGCCACTTCCTTCCTCTGAAATACAGCCTACAACATCTGGTGTTTGTTGGTAATCTCCCATCCAAGTACCAACCAGGGCTGACCTTGCTTAGCTTCCAAGATCACATGGAATCTGGTGCCTTTAGGCTATTCAGCCCTTACGTACGCCAAAAGCCATGTGCTGGCACCCGCCCTTCATGCTTTGCAAGCTCCACTGAAGATGCAAATGACCTGGAAGTGCAACTTTGCATTTGCTCGCTTTATGGTGGTTCTTGTTCTGAGAAAAGAGGCCTGGGAAAAAAGAATATTCTTGTTCTTCCAATTCACTTTCCCTGGCCTACATTTAGATGAGCTGAATTCAGATGTGAGCCAAGGGGGCAGAGAAATTACTCCTTACTATCAACAGTGTTTGAATAGTGAATGAGACTTTAACAAAGGCAGCAGTAACAGGTCCTCCAACTGTTCTGATTTGGCAGGAACAATTCTGATTAATTTTCTGCTGATTTGAAAATGTCCCAGTTTCTCTCTCCTCCTCCCACTTTCCCCTTCTGTCTTTGTCTTACTTCAACTGCTGCAAATTGTGTTCCAGATACCATACAAAAGTCGGTTGCATTCAACTTAGGAGGAAGAGAGGAAAGGAGGCTGTAGATTCTTGCCCTTCCAGCAAACTGATGCAGTCTCTCTTAGCTTGTCTGTTCCTCTTAATTGATGCCTTTTGCCATTTTGACCACACTCTGATGTTACCTGGCCACATATGTCCCAATTTTCATCTGTGAAATGTTGGAACATACACAGCGGCCTGAAAATGTAAATACTGTAAACAATCACACTATCCTGAGTTTTATGTCATTTCTGCACTACACTGTTACAGTGCTATTATTCCACTTTCAACATCCTGTGGAATTCTGGGGTCTGTAGTTTACTGAGCCCAAAGAGCTTTCTGGC
The DNA here is from genome assembly GCA_030412105.1 of Cyclura pinguis. Lineage (NCBI taxonomy): Eukaryota > Metazoa > Chordata > Lepidosauria > Squamata > Iguanidae > Cyclura > Cyclura pinguis. The sequence goes on from CM059599.1 coordinate 347,834,797, forward strand.
TGAGAATTCTAAATGCCCCTCCCTAAACTGCAAACTCCTGGATTCCATAGGATGTTGAAAGTGGAATAATAACACTATAACAGTGTAGGGTGGAAACAGCCTTAGAGTTAGCCAGTAGGCAGGCAAACCATGATACCTGTTGCCCTGGCAGTTTCTGGACATGAGGAGGAAGTAGACAAGTAGGCACAGGAAGTAGCAGAGGATCATTATAGGATGCATCTGGGCCTCAGACAGGCGTAACCTCTGTACCACTGTCAGGGGCCAACAATATTTGCAGGCAGAGCTTGGGAAAGTTTTTTTTTTTTTAAAGCGGCAGCTCAGCATGGTTAACAGGTATTCTGGGAGCCATGGTTAAAAAAAGTAATTTTTACAAGCACTGATCCAGGCAAAGGACACACATGAGCAGCACAGACAGCCCTGTTATATTGCTAAGCTCTTTTTTCCCCCCTTAAACATCTAGTGATCCTTAAACTAATATTGGCATTTCCTGTAAGCATTTGGCAAGAATATACATTCAATTTTAAATTGAGTTTTATTTGGAAGATTCTGCTGTAGTAAGCTAATTTATTAGAAAAGGAAGAACATGAATCTCACATTCCACAAATGTATTACTTTATGAAGAAATCAGTTGTCTTTGCAGCAACTTCAGCAGTAAACATTACTCTGCATTTTAGTCATTTGCTCATATTACAACTTTCAAGCAAATTCAGATTTCATCTAGGAATCAATGAAGTATCGTTGGGTAAATGTGGCAGATTCCAAACCACTATCATTATTTGCAAACCCCAGGATTCCATGGGATGTTGAAAGAGGAATAATAGCACTATAACAGGATAGTGAGGAAAAACTCTAAGTTAAAGGGCAAGATACAAATGTTTTAATAATTAATAATAAATGGACACACTTTTAAATTGTTTTCAACCATACTGACATTTAATTATAACATTTGTATGTTTTAGTAATATGAACTTTTATTTGTATCCATTTCAACTTCTGTTAACTATTTTGAGTCCCAGGACAGGGAAAAATACAGATGATGATGATGATGGTGGTGGTGGTGGAGGAGGAACATGCCACATTTACCCAATGATACTTCATTGATTCCTAGATGAAATCTGAATCACTGATGGTCCAAAATTCCAGTTGGTAACATCTAGTAGACTGTGAAGCCAATGATAATAGTCATGTTCATATTCTTAATTTGCACTAACATTGCAGAGGGAGAAATCTATTGCTGGCCTTCTGATTTATTCACAGGTTCACAAGAAGAACAATGGCTATCATAAATTCACATACACTGGCTAAGGGAGCATGATGGATTTTTAAAAAGAAACCTTAACTAGCTCTTTCTGTCCAGGTAACCGGTAGTTATATGCTACTGTTGAACCACCTGCCCTATCTCTTTCAAGCATCCAAATGAAACAGCTGGAAAGCATAGCTGATTTTCTAGCAATGCTTTATCAGACTAACAACAAACGCAAAGCTTCTAGAGCAGTAGGGCAAATCCCACAGTAGAACAATATACTCCATTACAGTACCAGGTTGATTTTCAGTATTCTAATAATTAAACACTAGTTGGCCCTCTATGATAAAAAAATATCTGGTATTTTGGGTGGTGTGTCACAAACCATTTAAAAACAGCAAATGCCCCAGAGAAAAAGTTATTGCAAACAGAGCTGTCCATAAACTGTAGTAACTGAGGAACTCCTGACATCTTTTCCATAGGTAGAAGAAAGGCAAAGCACAGAATCCATGGTTCATAGAATTGGAAAATCATGTTCCTATTTCAAATTATTAGCATTAGAAAGACAGCTTTGCATTATTCACATGCTTAAAGACATTCAAGCAAGGACTTGTGGAAAGACTGTGATTATTGAAAACACCGGGAATTTCCCTTCTTAGAGATCTAAGAGGTTGTCCTTTCAAACTAGATTGATTTACACGAATCTAACAGCCTCAAGAACTGTTTTCATTCTGCACTACTCAAATTATGGCAATCTAGAGAAAGTAGATCTAAAGCAAGCGAGTTTCAGCCTGAACCACACATAACTTGTGCAATGTGACTGTATTAAAAAAAAATATTGAACTGCATTGGCTGCACTTGTTTGCTGCTGTTGTTGCGTTGTTGTTCTAATTTGCTTGTTACCAATTACATACTTCTTTAGAGATCTCTGTACCAATATTTAAATCTTTCCCCATGATAGCTGCTGATGCATCTGATGTGGATGAGCTGACTACTCTCAGGGGAGACACTTCCTGATGTTCCTCATCTAACAACACTGTTGCACTGTGAAATGTGGCAAAGTATATACCAATAAAGTCCCAGTGTATGGGTTACAATCTTCTTTAAAGTATTTCCTTTACAACACAAAATAGAATCCTATGTACATTATGAGAAGTGCTATGCAAGTTTTTGGATTATTTTTACTGCTTAAAGTAGTCCAGCTGAAAAACTGGTGAAACACACAAATGATGTATTCTTGATACTTCCGAGGACGTTATCCGATCATAACCCTATTCAACTGGAATTAAAAAACGCAAAGAAAGGAATAAGATGGAGGCTTAATGACTATCTCTTTCAAAACGAACACTGCCTGGAAAAGATAAAGGAGGCGATGAAATATTATTTTGAAGAAAATATGACAGAAGAACTAAAGATGAAAACAATTTGGGACGCCAGCAAAGCAGTGCTACGTGGCATTTCATCAAACTAGGCTCGGAATTTAAGAGGAAAAGACAAGAAAAACACCAAGAATTATTGGAAAAAATAAAACTACAAGAAGAAAAACTGAGGGAAAAACCAATGGATAAAAAAGTACGGTTGGAACTGAAAATTCTACAAGAACAGATCAAAGCTGAAAATCAATTAGAAATAAGCAGAAAGTTAACATGGATGAAACAAAGATACTTCGAACAAGCAGATAAGCCGGGAAGATGGCTGGCCTATAAACTAAGAAAAGAGAGCGAAAAGAGACTAATTTTGGAAATAAATATTGGAAGGAAAATAACAGTAAACCAAGAAGAAATAAAGAAAACTTTCTATAATTACTACAAAAATCTTTATAGCCTGAAAATACAAGGAAAGATACAAAAGAAAATAGAAGAATATCTGGCGAACCAGAAAATACAGCAAATTACAGAAGAGCACAGACAGATGATGGATGCGAAGACTACAGCAAAGGAAATCACAGATGCAATCAAAAAATTGGATACATCAAAAGCACCAGGACCGGACGGTCTCTCTGCAACATATTATAAGAAGCTGCAGGAATTCTTAAGAGGGCCCATGGAAAGACTGTTTAATGAAATTACAGAGAATGGAAAACCAAATTCCTGGAATGAAGCTAATATTACATTAATCCCCAAAGAAGGGAAAGATTCAAAAGACCCAGGAAGCTATCGTCCAATCTCACTTCTCAATATTGATTATAAAATATTTCCTAACATATTGGTGGAAAGACTGAAGAAAGTATTACAAGAAGTGATTCAGAATGATCAAAATGGCTTTCTCCCCAAAAGACAGATCAGAAATAATATTAGAACAATTTTGAATATTATTGAACACTACAAAAAGAATAATGAAAAGAAATTGGCATTGATTTTTATAGACGCTGAAAAAGCTTTCGACAACCTTAGGTAGGACTTCATGATAGAGGTGCTGAAAAAAATGGCCCTTGGTAATGCATTCCTGGACTGGATTAAAGAAATTTACAAAGATCAAAGAGCAGCATTAATTATTAATGGAGATAGAACAAAGCAATTTGAAATAGAGAAAGGGGTGAGGCAGGGATGCCCGTTGTCACCGCCCTTATTTATAACAGCACTAGAGGTTTTGATAAATGCAATCAGAAGTGATCTAGAAATAAAAGGATGCAAAATTAAAAACCAAGAACACAAAGTGAGAGCATACGCGGACGACCTGCTGATCATCCTGGAAAACCCAAAAATAAGTATTGAAGTTTTATTACAGAAGCTGAACCAATTTGGAGAAGTTGCTGGGCTAAAGATCAATAAAGAAAAAACTAAAATTATAACGAAGAATATAAGAAAGGAGGAGAAAAGAGAGTTGGCTCAAAAAACAGGATTCAAAATAGAGCACAAAATTAAATATTTAGGAATTTGGATCTCAAAGAGAAATAATGAAATATATTAAAATAATTATAAAACAACATGGAAGGAAGTAAAAAAAATGTTTAAAAATTGGAGTTCCTTAAAGTTATCATTGCTGGGGAGAATATCTGCAATCAAAATGAATGTGTTGCCCAGACTAAATTTTCTTCTTCAAAATTTACCCATTATTATCAACGAAAAACCCTTTAAGGAGTGGCAGAAAGACTTGTCTAAGTTTATTTGGGAAAACAAAAGACCCAGAATAAAATGGAAGCTGCTTACGGAAAAAAGGGAAAAAGGAGGCTTCGATTTACCTGACCTGAAAATATACTATTATGCCAGCAGGCTCACCTGGATTAAGGAATGGATAACGCTGCAAGATGAAACAACATTAAACTTAGAAGGAGCAGGAAAACGAATGGGGTGGCACGCGTACATGTGGTACAAGAAATATAAAATAGACAAAGACTTTCAGAACCACTATCTAAGGAAAGCGTTGTTAACAATCTGGTTGAAATTTAAGAAAAAATGCTACGTAAAAATACCGCAATGGCTGTCCCCACACGAAGCGTTATACGGGAGATGGAAGGACCCACAGGACAAATGGATACGGTATAGTAATATAGTAACAGAAAAACGAAATCAAGAATGTACGTTAAAATCAAGAGAAGAAATTGAGGCAGCGGGATTCAAATGGCACTGGTTTTTATATAGACAATTAAAAGAAAGATTTCTAATGGATAAGAAATTAGAAGGAATTGAATCGGTAACGAAAGAAGACTTATTTGGAAAAATAATATTTGAATCAAAGAAGCAAATGATAACTAAGCTATATAAATTAATGTTGGAAAGAGAATTAGAATCGGAACAAATAAAAGAAGTTATGGTAAAATGGTCTAAGAATATAGGCTATGAAATTCAACTTGAACAATGGGAGAGCAGTTGGAAAGATACGAATAAATTTACTGCAGCTCAGAAATTGAAAGAAAATTTTCTCAAAATGCTTTACAGATGGCATTTGGACCCGGTAAAACTAAACAAGATATATAAAACAAAAGAAAATAAGTGTTGGAAATGTAGCAAGGATAACGGCACTTATTTTCATTTATGGTGGACATGTGAGAAGGTGAAAACCTTCTGGAAAAAAATTCATGGAAAAATGGTGGCAATTTTACAAACTAACCTGCCGCTAATACCAGAACTATTTCTATTAAACGAGATTAATTTACGCACAGAAATGGAAAAATAAACATACACCACAAATAGAAGAATGGATGATAAAAGTGGCAGAATTCAAAGAAATGGACAGACTAACAGGGATGATTCAAGGCAGAATGCAAGGTGGACATGAAGAAGTCTGGAAAATAGTAGACGATACACAGTAAAAGAGGGATATAAGAATGATGAATAAGGGATAGGGATTCTCAAAATCTATGACTAATGATGGAAGGTTTATAAGAACATAAAATAGGCCGACAAGAGGTTAAGAAAAAATAAGACAACATCGAATAGAAAAAAAGGAAAAATAAAATATAAATAAAGGGTATACCCTGAATGGGGAAAGTAAGAAGAGAAACTTAGATAGATACAAGAAGAAGGGGACTTGGTGAAGTCCAGGAAGTAAACCTTAGGAAACTTTGTTCTTTCAAGAAGAGGATGTAGATTGCTAAGAAATGAGTGAGAGGAAACGAAGGGATGAATGAATTGAAGAAGGATGAGAGTAGTAAGTAAGTAAGTAAGTAAGAAGGATGTTTTTATGATAGAATGGAAGAATACAAGAATATAAATGCATATCATTTCGGGTCGAAAATGTAAAATTGAATGTGTGCGCAATGTGGGGTGTATGAGTTTAATGTGATGTAATGTGATTTTAATGAATAATGTAAATTTGAATAAAAATTATATTAAAAAAATAAAAAATAAAAACAATAACAACAACAACTTCAAACCTAAATTGCACAGGCCAAATTCTACAGGTACCATACATCATATGTGCTCACATATTGACACACCCCAAATCAGCACCCCAAATCCTCCCCATGGAATAGGCAGGCGAGGAAACAGCTAACAATTTTCACATCATACCAAGTTCAGAACAGTTACAACATGTGCATTATATGTAGAGAAACTGCCTCTGTGATGCACCATGATCTGGGAGCTTCCCACTTCTACAGCTTCAGTTTCCATCTTTAGTTATAAAGATGCAAGTGCCGAGCCCAGCTCTGGCCATTTCTGCACTAGCCTGTTATAGTGCTAACTGCAAACCCCAGGATTCCATAGGATGTTAAAAGTGGAATAATAGCACTATAACAGGCTAGTGTGGAAATGGACCCAGTTTCCTTGCCTACAATGCATAAACCATTGTGAATAAACCAACCATTTCCTGAAGGGTACATTTGTTCCTATTAAAGTTATCAGTTTTTGCCCACAGAAGCCAAATGCATGCAAGCCTATTTAATAACTAAAGGCCTTCCAAACTTAAGTTGTTTCAGAGATCTCCAAACTGCAGCCTGAGCACTGTGGATTAGCCCCTACTGTATTTTGACATCCACACCAAAGCACAGCAATATTCCCCGCTTTCTATAGTGAGAAGATCTTGGCATGCCTTGCCAGCTGTTTCATCTCAGAACTTAGCCCTTGTCTTGGCACCAACTGTATTTGGCACAGAGTTGGAAAAAGCAATGTCACTATTCTTCTTTATTTAGGCTAAGAACAATGTGTGCCATGGCCACTAATGAGGGGCTGAATGCTCTAAAGCAGGGGTGGGAACCATGGAGATTTATGGATGTTGTTATACTGCAACTTGGATCAGCCCTAATCAGTGCAGCCAGTAGCAAAGAATGTGGGGAACTGCAGGCCAAAAACATCTGGAAGACCACCATAAACTCCCAGCCCTGCTATATAGGATGTTCTGAACAGAGTTCAACATACTACTCTATCCTTAGACTGAGAGTAAGCATTCTCACAGACAAGCTAGCTTTTCTTGGTAAACAGGGATGTGTGTTATTGGAACAAAACATCAAGAAAAGCATTGTACATCCTTTCTCCATGTTCACACGTTTAACGTTCATGCATTTGATTATTCATGAGGTGTGCGCATACCTCCCCCCCAATTCTCCTCCTCCGATTCTCTTGCCTTTTGCCAGGCATGGAGAAGGAAGGCAACTGCACCTGAGCAAAAGGCAAGGGAATAGGGAGAGCGGCATGGCTATGCCTTCCTTCTCCCCTCCAGAGCTCCCCCTCTCAGTCCCTTGCCTCTGACCCCAGAACTGAGGATGTGCACCAAAGAAAAAGGCAAAGGAATCGGGAGGAAGGCACACATGTACCTTCCTTTTCCACCCAGAGCTCCCCCTCCCATTCCCTTGCCTCTGCCCCTGGCACTGAGAATGTGTGCCAACGGAAAAGGCAAGGGAGTGGAGGCAGGGAAGGCACGTACTGAGAAGGATGGTTTGCATGCTAGGACAAAAGGCAAGGGAGTGGGACTGGGATTGTGTGTGAGAGGTTATTTTTGGTTTTTCCACTTTCATGAGGGTTCTGTGCCCTGAACCCTCACAAAAGTGGAGGGGCCACTGTATGATCCTCTAAAATCTAAAGCAAATTTTGCAAGTTTTCCAACAGAACTTTTTAAGACTTCCTGTATTTTTACAACATTAGATTCTGACAGTTAACCTTTAAAACAACCTTTTATTTACTTACACATCAGAAGTGTTAGTTGTACACAACTGCTTCCTCTATTAAGGCCGAGAACAATTATGTATGTGGCCCTTGGGGCTCACATAACTTAACAGAGAGATATCAGATTTCCTTCAGGAAATTTGGAGTGGTTTACATACTGGCAATTCCAGCCACCAAATAGGAATGCCCTGGTTAGTTTTAATATGGTAAGTATCCTTCTTCTTGTACAGCTCTCTGGGAAAGTATCTTCTAGCACTTTGATTTTTGTTTACTGATCTATTGGCAAAGCATTTGCACCAAGCTTGGGGTTACAAGATGGAGAACATTTAACTGAAGAACTAAGCTTCTTTGGGACTAGTTATTTGTATTCAGTATGATATCATGGATAATGTTTAAGGCTTAGCTGCAGGCTCTCCAGATTTCAATTCTACTTCAATCTTCAGTCTGTTGTAGTGGAAAGAGTCAAGAATTGTAGCGCATTTGTATAGCAAAAGAGCATTATAGGAATGGTAGCTTAGGCAAATCACAGATACAGTGGCCCCTCCACTTTCACGAGGGTTCAGTTCAGAACCCTTGTGAAAGAGGAAAAACTGTGAATAACTCTCCCCCTGCAATCCCCCTCCCATTTCCTTCTGGGGCTCCCTCTCCCATTCCCTTACCTTTTGCACGCTGGGGCCAGAGGCAAGGGAATGGAAAGGGGAGCTCTGAAGGGGAGAAGGAAGGTGTGGGTGCAGGCCTCCCTCCCCATTTCCTTGCCTTTTGTTTAGGTGCTTGCTCTCCTTGCCCAGCAAAACGAAAGGGAATGGGAGGAAGAGAATGGAGGGGGAGGCACATGAGTGCCTCATGAATAATCAATTTTGCGAAGGTCAAACCCATGAATGTGGAGGGAGGACTGTACTGGAAAGAAAAATAGCTAATAGACATGGCATTTTTCCCTGGAAATTGAGGAAAAGTGACACATCCTTAGCCCACATGTTACAGAGAAGTCTGTACAGGTTACCACAACCAGTTGTATTTAGCATCAGTTATACCACAAGGATTAGATCAACTTACAACAATACCATTAAAGGAAAAGTCTCGTGTGTATTTGTACATATACATATACATTAAAAAGTTTGGTTTGGACTGGCAAATTCAAAAGAACAAGTAAGAAAATAAAACATCTTTTCTTTTAACACTTTAGCAAAGGTGATTATGGAGTCCAAAATAACTTCCAAATCTGAAGCACAACCTTCTCAGCACCATTTCTATTTCAGGATGTAACTGTTTCCAGACATTGAAAAAAAAAGTAAGTGAGAAGGCTTATCAGATCTCTGTTTTAAAAGCAAGCACTGGCAGGCAACACTGAATTGTCAGGAGGAAAAGAACTGGGGGAAGCAAAACCAAGGGAAAACGGTTTTAGGTTTTCCTAACAGTACTGCTTACTACAGTTCTTTTCGTTCATCTCATATTTTTGGACAATGTTTTAATCAAAAGATTCCCTAATTTTTCCCCCCAGGGAAGAGTTTTCTTATGTTCCTCTGGTGGAGATAGAGTAAGAGTATGCCAAAGCATTCCTTGGATTTCTAAGGCCAACATCATCGTGGGAGTGGGGGACAATTGCAAATACTTTACAAGGTTGCCTAATAACTTCCCCAAACTAACTCAACCACGGTCTCTTCAGCAGCACATCGTGCAGCTGACAGTTCAGGTAGTATAAAGGAGGCATTTGCTATACAGCATATTCTTTAACCCTCGTATATAAGGAGCCAAAACTGCACGCATTTTTGGGAACGGTGTTCTTTAGAAAAAATTAAAGCAAAGTTGAACAGCTGTTGTGTTAACCATACGGAATCAACAGGTGTGATTCAAAACCACCATGTTGAAGTTATTTTTGCTGCAGCTATAAGCTCCGAGACACGTACAGCTAGAGAAGGACAAAAACATATTTCGATACACGACACAGTTTTGGAGGCAGCTGAAGGGAAGCGGTTGGAAGAGCCAGTTGTTGCTTCCAACTAGGCCCTGGGGAATATGCATAAAAGACCACCAGTGTTAAACTAGTGGTTGAAGGAACTGAAACGGGCAGGGCAGTAGTAAAATCCCAGCAGCATTTTAGAGAGCTCTGTTCACGGTGACAATCAAACACCAGAAGAGTTGCAGGTACCATTTTGAGGACTCGCCTATTCCCCTCAAAGGAGGAGAAGCAGAATGCAGTTTCCAAATGGCCACCGATTTGGCCTGGACAACAAATTGAAGTAAACATCACATTTACGGACTAGATTTGGTTTATCCACCAGAAAAATAAAGACACTTTCAGAAAAATGTGATTATAAAATCTATCTAACAATAGATTTGGGAGAAATCAAAATTTGGTGAAATTCCTCAGTCTGGGGACAGTGTGGGTCATTATTGGTCTAGCTACATTACCTCTAGCGTTCACAATCAACTGAAGGTTTTCAGAGCAATATAGTGCCATATAATTACCTGGCTTAGCTTCAAGGCTACACAATGTTGTTGTGAGTTTATTTCCCAAGGAATGATTACTTCTTGGACTCAATGAACTAAACAAAAGGCCACGTTTCCTCCCCCACTTTTTCAGCAACTACAGATTATAAACTATATTCATGCTACCACGTGGTCAGATATTATTCTCTGTTTCTTTAAAAAGTAGACATTGGTATATAATAATGGCCATTCTCAAAATTTTATTAAATAATATTTGAGTCAAGAAATTCTAGAACTACAGAAACTGGGTTTAGTAATATCAGAGAAACAATAGCAGTTGGTTGTTGTAATTCTCTCAGGCACACACCTGACGCAAATTCAAGGTATTTGTTTTAAAATTTAAAGTATTTCTGTATTGCTTCCCACCCCATAAGGGCTTCCAATTTTTTCAAAATGGTATATAATTACCATTAGTTTCCAGTTAAATTATCTATGATATTTCCAATAGAAGCAGGCCTTGGTGATATAAAAGGAAACAGCAGTATTTGTTCATATTTGATTGTCTTAAACTTTGGTTAAACAATGGTTATAAACAGGGCAATTATTTGGTTTGAGTTACAATTTAACCCCCAGTTTTGATGGGAAACTTTGCTCGCCAGGTACAGAAAGACCATCTGATTTCGTGTATGCCACACAAATTTTGTTGGCTGAAAAAATAGAGATTGGTTCATTTACCATCAAGAATGCAAAGGGAAAGAAAAATATACACCATAATGTTCATGAACAAAACTACATGTTATAAATTGTTGAGGAGTACACAAATGATTTTGCTTTTACTTAAAAAAAACAAACAAACTGGGTTCCCTTTATTGACTATTAGAAGAGGCGCAAACCTAATAAGTTGGTCACACAAGATATTCTGTATATGAAACAGTGCTCTGTGTATACTAAAACAGTTTGAAATAGGGTAAATCATTTCTGGGAATGATTTTATTTTAAATAGAATGTTTAAGATTCCCTTTGGAGCTTCTTGGTAAGACTATATTCAACGTAGAATGTTGAGCTGCTTTTAGAAAAATTTTTTAAAAAGGCACAAGACTTAGGAAGTTGAAGGTTTTGAGAAATGGAGAGCATGTTAGGTCCAATTCTCCTGGTTTGTTTTGCAGACAAACCCTAGGTAAATATTTAATTTTTTCACTTGCTTGAGGGCCACGTGTGCCTTCTACCTTCTGGCATTCCTAGCTCTTCTGAAACTATTGTTCATTTTCTGATGGGGCACAATGACAAAGGCTGCTGGACATATTCCATTTTCAATATAAGCCCTGAAGGTTCCAATATCCAAGACTGAAATGGAATGGCATTGCTTCAAATAGAGAAGATGAAATGTTGGCATCTTTTCTCTAATGCTGAAGGGCTACTTCAAAGTGATTCTTTTTTTGACTAGAGCCCTGGAGACCCATGCAAGACACCATGGGATGAGACTGCTTAATGAGACTATCCCAAAAGATAGTGCTGAAGATGAGAAGTCTTTGACTGCCAGAACTGTTTTTGCACATTGGATATAGGATGAACAGGGGCCATGGAAATGGAACATTGGAAGAGAGGGGAGTTCTACCAGCATGTACTGAAGAAGTTTGCAGGGTGAATGAAAAGTTGAGAGGAGAATAGTTTTTAAAAGGCATTTGAAAAAGGAAAGGGGTCTAATTACCCTAAAGGCACCAGATTCTGTCTGATCTTGGAAGCTAAGCTGGGTCAGCCCTGGTTAGCAGTTGGGTGGAAGACCACCAACCAGGTGCTGTAGGCTTTATTTCAGAAGAAGGAAGTGACAAAATCACCTCTGAGTATCCCTTGCCTAAGAAGACGCTAGGAAGTTAGTGGGGTTACCATAAGTCAACAAGCAACTTGAAGGCACATACATAGAGGGAAAAAGGCGGGGGGAGACGAAAGTAAATGATGCAGGGGCTGGGACGAAGTTTTAATGATCAATGTGAGTCAGGAGCTGAGAGCTAACCTTACCATGGAAGGAAAGAAGGCCTCTGAGGGATGAACAAGAAACTTGCTACAGGGCAGACAGCATTAAAACCAGCATTTTGAACTAGAAGGATTAAAATCCTGTGTGTACACAACAGGAAATGAGCAAGTGCAGGAAAGGACTAAGGAGCAGTTTAAATATAACGTGAGGGAAGAAAAATGTAACCGTTCCTTGCAAATATTCGTGTGTGCGCATCTGTGTTGCCTGTCAACTTATGGTAACCCCATGATTTTCACAGTTTTCCTAGCCAAGGAGTACTCAGAGGTAGTTCTGCCAGCTTCTTCCTCTGAGATATGGCTTGCAGCAGGTGGTATTTATTGGTACAATTGTTTATTTAAAATTGAAAAGGCCCATATTTATCTGGGTACTTTAATTCCCATTCAAGTCTTTTATGTAAACTGGACAACCGCCCAACATTTGGAAGCCATCAACATCCCCTTGGCTGAATTCAGAGGGCCTCATGCTCCATACCTCCACACTTTCAATCTTTGACTTAGGTTTAGGTTATTCAAAATGCCCACTGCATTGTTTAGAGGTGAGGGGTAATTTTACTATGTTTTAGTTTCCCTGGGCTCTTTTTGTGCCCAGGAGAAATCTTTTTCAGAGCAGGAAGCAAAGAAGAAATCAATTACACTGGGGAAAAACAGGCTAATCTGGGCCTCAGCCTGGCACAAAGGAAAAAAATGTGGTTAAATTGCTCTAGAGGACTGATAGAGCCTGGGAGTGTGGCTAGTAAAGCAGCCCTAGGAACAGGTGGTCATATAACCAGATTGGCTTTATCTGAGCAAAACCCAGCCCTAGCAAGAAGGAGGGGTTGTGGCTGAGAGAGCAGAAGGCAGAGTGTGAATTGGATTCAAGCTTCCTTCAATGAGCTTCTTAAACAGAACTTTAAGTCAAAGCCTTCAGTCAACCAAAGGGGGATTGCCTGGAAAGAGGGTTGTCTTCTCAGTGGCCTAGTATGAGGCAGGGAAGAAATCAAATCACTTCTGAGTGGGTCAGCAAGTGGGACCCTGAGTGGAGATACACTTGTGTGCTAAGGGGAGCCAAACGTGTGTGTGTGAGAAAGCTGTTCTGGAATACTGTGGTGATTTGAGGAAATTACTTAAACCTCTTTGGGGAAGTGTTATTTTGTTTGAATATTCTTGGAAAACCCAATACCTTTTTCCCTGTCTTAATAAAGATTCTATTCTATTTTTATAATTTCTACCTTAACAAAGTATTCTTCCTCAGTTTTACTTTTATAAGAACACGCTACCACAGGTTATCCATCCTTTTTGAATAACCACTGATAAGCTTTACCCTTTATCCACTACGGTGGTGGTTTTAAGGGAAAGCAGGGTAGAATAAGTAGAAGGGAGGGAGCCAGGGTGCTATAAGAGGATTAAAGGGATACTGTTACTCCAGTCAGGGAGAAAGAAAAGCAGGCTCTGGCCTTGTCCTTCCTCCCTCCACAAGGACTTTGGAAGGTTATGAGTAAAACCATTTTTTTCTAGAGCTGTAAAACAGCCTGAGGCTTACATTGCCCTCATTTTAAATGAATCTGTGGCTCCATTGGCATGTGGGCTGTTTGTTCTACAAGAGGTTTGCAATGCTGCTGTACCTCATATAGAGCAATGGATTCAGGACAGCCAAATGGCAGATGAAACTCCAGTCCATAGTCCACTGTTTCAGCCTCCATGGACATGGGAACATGTTTCTTCCCAAGTGACAGTAGACAGCCTGAAGGTCTAAAAGAGCCTGAAAAGAGAGCAGTGATGGAAGCCTTGAAAGCACTAGGAAACATCTTCTCCTTCCCCCAGAACAGAGTCCACCTTGACTCCACCATTGACAAGCTCTAGCTCCTCCTAAGAGGTGAGACCAGGTATACTCTTCCAGCTTCTCTGGGAAGCCCCTGCTTTGCGTTTGGCTGAAATCACAAATGCAACAGCAACTCCTTCCTAACATTTCCCTCCCTCCTTTGCCTGCATGACTGCTGTCAGGACATTGTTGAGAACTGAGACCTTAGCATGTTGCAATGACTTCCTGGTGTGGAAACTTCTAGAAGAAATAGTTATTCTAGTCTATTACAATAGGCAACTAGCTCTGAGCAATATCTTCAGATGTCTTGTTCAGTGATACCCAAACAAAGCCCAGGCATTCCTTTTTGCATCCAAAACTAATGTAAGAGCCCTGAGATCTTCTGAAGAGGGTACTAGCTCTGTTTCCAGGCTTCTCTTTCACATGAATGACAGCGGTCAAGAAAACACAGGCTCCCTGTTTAGGAGGAACTGACAGCTTGGGTGCATGAGACTGAGCCTTCCATCTATAGTTTACAATCCACCCTCTTCCTGCAAGCAAAAGGAGGTGCACAGTAAAAGCACTGATGTGCTGTGCTTCTCTTTCACACTGAAAGGTTTGAATTGGTACCCACAAGGATAAAAAGAAAGAAGCAGTCTGAGGACAGGACCTCTTACAACGGAGGCTAGAGTTTAAAAACCGGCCACTGTCTTGCAGTACAAATACACACCAGCTCAGTGCTAAACAGTCAGTCAGACTCCCTGAAGTCACTAGCCAAAAAGGAATTTACTAATTGATGCACAAAGGGATCTTTAAACTAGCAGCATGAACTGATTTTCATTACTTTGTATGGTATGAGGGAAACAAAAGGAAACTATAAAAAATGCAAGGGGTAGCTGTAAAGGCCATAAAACAAAACACAAAACCCAAAGTGTGCACATTGGTGATACTTTTATTGGAGAAACCATCACAGACACAACTAATCACACTATTTTCAGAAGTCCACTGGCTTCTTCATCAAAGATGAAAAAAAAAATATGGATCAGGAAAAAAGTGATTGTATTAGTTGTAGGCCTGCACCCTGTTTGCTTGGGTTGTTAGAGAGACAAAGAGGTCAGGCCACACCACCAATGGTCATGAAGTAACTAGGAACAAAGGTAGTAAAACAAAACAATAAAAATTTCCTTCTCTATTTGCAGCCTCAAAGGACTCCCTTAGATATCTGTATCTGTCCTTTGTGAGGATACAGGCTCCAAGTCAACAGAACACAGCGATTCTCTCAGGGAGCCCCTGTATGTCAGATCTGGAAGTAAATTTAGTGTTGCAACAGGTAAAGCCTGTCAATAGGACCCAGAACAGACTGCTTCACCTTATGCTGGAGGAAATAACCCTCATAAAATTACATTCACTCCAGACAGGATTCCTCTGTTAGGGCAACTGTCTTCTAAGACCATGGCTGCAAGCCAGGAGAAAATGACTGTAACAAGTATTTTAAGGACTGGGATTAGTTGGGTAAGATGTCTTGTGGTACTTCTGAATGTAAGTAGTATTTGTAAATTGTTGGCAAATGATTTTACTATATAAGTTAGACCTGGGAGGGGAAGCTCCCAAGACCTACATTCCAAGGGGATGACTATAACCTTTCCTTATATGCATGGTAAATAAAGCTTTATTATTGCTGTTTTGTACCTTCAAGCTGACTCTTGTTTCTTGCAATCCTATCACAGGGTCTTCTTGGCAAGATTTATTCACAAAAGTTTACCACTGCCTTCCTCTGAACAGAATCTACAGCATCCCCATAGCTTGGAGTTTGGAGGGGGGGTGGGGTGAGGGGGTTGGAGGGACAGGGGGGCTGTATTACATGGTGCGCCCCCCCAAAACTGCCGCTTGGGGCAGACCACTCTCATCGCCCCCCCCAACCGTACGCCTCTGATCTACAGCACCTCATATTCCATTCCAAGTATGAAGGCACCAGATCCTGTTTCATCTCAGAAGCTAAGCAGGGTCAGATCTGGTTAGTACTCAGAAGGGAGACTGCAGGGAACACCAGGTGCTGCAGGCTACATTGAGAGGGAGGCAATGTGAAACCACTTCTGAGTATTCACTGCTTAAGAAAACCCTATCAATAAAACTTACCTTCCATTAAAGATCAAGCCTAGTCCAGTCCTTTAATCTATTCAATTCCTGACTTGAGGGAAGTTCTCAAGGAGGTTGGATGGCAATCTTGTCTCTTGGTAAAAGAGATAACCACAGCAGAAGCCTTCCCAAGTTGCTGAGAAATGAGTGGCAGTGATTGGCAACTCAATCTTCTTGCAGAGTCAGAAAGAATGACTGAAAGAAATAAATGTACTGCATTCCCACATTTCCACTCAGAGCTGGAGAGTCAGCATCACAGTTCGTTGAAGAGTAAGAGGTCTCAAGGCTCACATGCATTCCCATGGTGTTTTTACAGACAGATGTAAAAGTAGACAGGGACAGAGGGACAGGGATGCTGAGATAAGAGAGGTGTAGAAAGAGATGGGTAACCTCTGCATCCTTTTGCTGTTCTGTAACTGTAAATATTTAATGTGCACCAAAACATTTTACATGATTAAAAAAACCCTGACACATAACTATAGCTAATCTAAATTCCCTGCCACTGGCTCATGTCACTGCCATTAGGTAATCAAATATTACTGTTCATGGAAATGTGGGGCTACAAGTATCTTGCTATAACCTAAATTCTCTGTTAAAATGCAAGCCTGGTGCCAACAAGGTAGCAGTTTTATCTTTGGCAGGGCTTCACATTGATGGTGAACTGGAGTGAAGGAGAAGAGACAGAATTTACCTCACAGAGGAATTAACCAGAGCATGTATTTTAAGTATACATCTGGCAGGCACTTCTTATGATTTAAATTAATGGCCTTGCACAGCACTCAGGGTGTTCTCAACAAGCCTATCATTTTAGAACCACAGGAAAAATCATTTCAGAGAATTAGGCAGGATGAAAGCAACAGCCTGAAGAGTCTGCACAACAGCTCTTCTTTTGCAACCTGTGTCATATGGTCCATTTGATTTCCTTGTCTTTCGTGCTTCTATGAACAGAAGTGGCAAATATTTTGACAAGTAAGTACAAGAAGCCATTTGTTTCCCACCCTTGAGGTACAGCTACTGATAATTTTAAAACAAGACTTGCTTCTGGAAGAACTGGCATCAAGCACCTCTGAGCCATTCCGTCACAAAATGCAGTGTGGTAACAAGCAGACTGCTTCAAGTTTTACAAATTCTGTGTATTCAACTGGCATGAGAATCAGTTTCTTGACATACAAAAAGAGGTCATCCAACCTTATCTGCAAAGGAGAGGAAAAAGACAGTGCAAAATCCAACCGTAGCTTTATTTCACCCCTGTTCAAGGGTCCCCCCAAAACAAAACTTCGGTCCCTCCCAACTTTATCCAAAAAATAGTTCAGGAGCCTTCTCACTTTTTTTTGTGCCAACATTGCCCTCCCTCCCTTTGGGGGCCAAATGCAGAAAAAGCTCTGTTTGGCATGCCAACTCCAAGTTAGCTCTAAACAACCATTGCCGGGTCTCTGTATTGTTCTGCTGAAGTTCCAAAAAAGAAAAACTGCTCCTCCTGCTACTCAATAAGCTTCTTGGCTTTGAAGAAATGACGCAGATAGAAGACCTGCCAGGTTGCCAGTCCAATGAGGCAGAACATGGAGAAAATGCTGAAGTACAGCACCCGAATGTTGGTAGACTCTGAAACAAACCAAAGCAAATCTGTTACTCAGGAAAAATGCTACCCACACGCCATAATGACTTCAACCTCACAAACAGTCTAATCTCTCTTCACCCGAAGCACTGACATAAAAATAAGTCCTGGAAAGACAAAATGCAAGGTACCACAACCCTCTGAGTGCTGTACATGAGGCTGAATCTAAAAAAGAATAAAAAAAGACATCAACACATGCTCATTTAAAAATGATTCAGGCAATAACAACAAAAGGCTCCACTGTTCAAAGAAGGAGCTTCCATGATGTCTTGAACATCTACTTGAATTCTCAGACATAGGGCAGAATACATTTTAAATAATAAATCATTAAAATTCCTCCATTTGGGCATTTTCATACTTCTGTTGCTTTTCCCGTGTACTCTAGCAGAACACATTGCTTTCTGGAAGCAGGGGGGATCAAATTCCACAGAGATTACTGTTAACACCAAAGTTACTGACACATATTGACATTTCATTTAAGACTATTTCGTCTATATTATTGTAAACACAGAATTTACATTCTTTTAGAGGTCAATATGAACATGAATTGTGAGGATAAAAAGAAAATGGTGGAAGTAATACGAAACAGGAGATAAATGACTGACTCACCTGTAGTAGACGGATGGTAAAAGGCATACTGGAGGAACAGGGGATCTATGGCCCTCCAGATGCTGATAGCCTGTAATGCCCACGAGTCCTGGTAAGGCTTGGCAATGGTGGGGGATAATGGGAAATGCAGGCCAACAATATCTGGAGGACCAAATGTTCACCACCCCTCCCTTATTAACAATGCAATACTAAACCATCTCATAACAACTCATTTACGGTGGCAGAATATTTAATAATCATGACAGCAAATTTACAAATTGATGATTCATCTATAAACAGGCGGACTGGACAGCCCGATTTAAATTATCAACCAAGCACCAAGTATACATTATGACAACAGATCTGGGAGGTACACAAGTACTTACCGTTGGTATCCCGCATCTCCTCCTCTCGTTTTTTCATATAAGCAAAGTCATTAACAATAGATTCTGAAAGATCTTCTAGTCTTCGCAACTCCAGCTCCAATGGCTTCAGCTTCTCCACTTTAGCAATCTGCTCAAGGAAGAGACCCAAGTTACTGAGATATAAGATATCAAATACCAAAGTCCATGATACTGCCAGTCCTCTTTACATTCCACACATATGTAACATAAAAATAATGTAACATACAGGCTGAGTATCCTTTATCCAGAAATCTGAAATCTAAAACTCCAAAAACCGAACCTTTTTGTCAGCTGCCCACTTCTTCCTTCAAGGCAGAGGCTGTGCTGCTCCTGCTCGTTCATTTCTGAAATCCTCAGTCTCTCTCTAGCCTCATGTCTCATACACAAGTAGCAAATGAACAAGAAGTAAGGTTGAAGAGACACACAAAGATCTGTGAAATGGTAGGAATGCAAGAGTAGCACTTGGTGCGAATCAGCAGCTGCAGCATTCCTGCTTATGTGTTCACAGGCTCCCTGGAAATCTCCTGTACAGTACCATATTTTACATATATGCAAACACAGTTATTCCAACATCTGAAAAATCCAATATATGAAACACTTCTGGTCCCAAGCATTTTAGACTGCAATAGATACATAACACAATGCTTATATATATATATATATATATATATATATATATAACAACATACAACGTATGAGGGTAGCACTGAAAGTAATGCCTATATGCCATTTTCTCTGCAACTATTAATGCAAATATGCTATTAAACCACCAGATAGAATAATTCTTACTGTACGGCTGACCATTTCTCTATTTCTAGGTGTTGCATAACCATGGACATGAAGCAGACACAAAGAGCAGTCATTGAGTTCTTGACTAAAGAAGGATGCACTGCTGCCAACATCCACAGAAGGCTCAGAAATGTGTATGGTGAATCAACAGTTGATGAGAGTAAATGCAAAGATGGGTGAAAAAGTTTAAAGAAGGCAAAACCAGTGTTGAAGACAAACCACGTAGTGGAAGGAAGGTCATCGACAGCAGTCACTGGTGAAAATCAAAACAGGGTGGACAACATGATGTCATATTTTTAATACGATGGAACTGTTGGCAGCATTTGAAGCCCAGGAGGACACATTTTTCGGGAATGTTTGCACTGGCGATAGGACCTGGGCATACCTGTGTAACCCAGAGACAAAGAATGAGTCCATGCAGTGGTGGCACTCCACCTCCCCTAGACCAAAGAAATACAAAAGACAGTGCTTAGCACAGAAGATTATGGTGAATGTCTTCTGGGATGACGGGTGGTGATTGTTGGGGATGATAGGAGTTTCAGCCCCACGGAAACGCAGCGGAAAAACCAGAGTTCAGCGAGCCACCAGCAGCAGCCTTATTCCCCAGTAAGGATACTCACACACAGAGGAGTTTCTTCCAAAACAGGAGGCACTTTATCTTGCAGCAAAGTTCCGTTATATACAAAACATAGGACAGATGGACAAAAGTTTGCGCCAGGTACCAGGTTTGGTCAACAGACAAATACATACTGGCGTTGCTTTGTTATATACATATCTACAACCAATCAGGTAGAGGTTTGCACACCTCCCTCTACCATCTGCACATGACCCCAGTTTCTTATGCAACCTTGCAATTACCCACAGCTGGGGCATAATGCAACATCTTTGCAGTGGTCTGATCATTTTCCCAGGCTTCCCTGCCTGGAATCCCTGACAATCCCCTCCAAAATGGTCAGGCGACTGCATAGGACATTTTCACAATCCATACATGTCATACAATACATGTTACATAATACATACAGTACATATATTCAAGGGTACAATTCATCTTCCACCTTATACGCTGGTGGCAAGGCCCAGTTCACCTGCCAACTTCTCATGGCCTACTACTGGAAGTGCGTTTGTGAGCAGATTCGCAGATGGACAGTACCGCAAACACAAAATCCCATCTTGGACCATTTGCCTCACATTTTGATACCATACTCTAATGTAGTCCTACACTCAAATTTTCTGCCTCAGTCACACGGGACAACAAAATACCCTCCTCCTGACTTTTTAGGGATAAGCATAACTTTACGTCCTGACTCAGCAAGTTGGGTACTTCCTGACCCACTTTCACTGGAACCACTGCTGGAACTAGTACTGACCTCAGTGCGAGGCTCGTTCTTGACCGTAAATGCAGGTTCAGCACTAGGTGGCGGTGTTGAACTCTTTGGTGTGACGCTGAATGAGATTTTTGGCTTCTCCTCCTCAGTACTTTCCTCAATACTTTCTTCTTCATCATCAACCATCACCGCCCCTCCATCTTCAGAGCTTTCAAGTGTATCTGGGACACTGTCCTTTTCCTCATCAGACATCACTGCCCCTCCATTTTCAGGAATTTCGGGAACACTTTTCGCACTTTTACCCAGGGGAATCAAAACCTCTTGGTTACAGTGCAGTCCATCCCATCCTGAATGGATTTCGAAGTTTGCACTCCTAGAATACACTATTTTGCCAGCATGGTGTAGAAATCTGTATTTGTGACCTTCATATCCCACAAAGCGTAACCGTCTAGATTTCTCCTCTCCAGACTTTCTGAAACTTGGGGGAACATACACACTAGCAAACTGACCCCAAACACGTAGATGCTGCAGGTTTGGCGCTCTACCATACAATAGGTAATATGGAGTTTGCTTCACACTTGAACACCACATCCTGTTTAAGTGGTAGTTTGCTGTCACTATTGCTTCTCCCCAAAGTCCTGCTGGGGCTTGGGCATCCTCCATCATACAGTCCTTCATTTGTTTTAACAGCCCAATTCTTCTTTCTGCAAGACCATCCTCCCCGGGAGACGCGGGGTTGGTGGTTTTATGACTTATGCTTTTCTTACGCATCCAGGCTTGCAGGCTGTTAGACAGGAATTCTCCCCCTCGATCTGACACAAGACTGGCCACTTGATGAGGAAATTCTCTCTCAACAGCATTCACCCACTCTTTGAACTTATCTGCTGCTTGGCTCTTCTCTTTCAGCAGATAGACATAGGAGTACCTGGCGTGTCTGTCTACAATTACCAGGAAAAACCTATTTTGCTCTTCAGTTGGCTTGAATGGCCAAGCCAAATCTGCATGTACAACCTCAAAAGGCCGTTGGGTGACACACTTGCTTTTCTTGGCAATGAGGTAAGCCTTTACCTTAACTTTTTTGCACACAGAGCACTCTAGGAACTTAGGACAATTTCTGACTTGTAACCCAGGGCATACCTTTGCCAACTCTTGCAAACCTTTGTAGCTGGCATGTCCCATCACTCTGTGGAGATAATGTACACACTTTTCATGTAGAGGTTTGTTACACAAAGGGTTAACGTTTGCCACTTTTTCTTTGGGTAACATGTGGTACAACCCCTGCTTTTTCACCCCTTTTGCACAAAAAACACCATCTGCGGTAAGTATACATTTCTCCCCTTCAAACACCACTTTGTAACCCTCACTGGCCAGTTGGAAAACACTCAAAATACAGTTCTGCAAATTTGTCACGCACAATACATTATTAAACGATTTCCCAAAACATGGCACATACGCAGTACCCATCTTCTGCACCTTGCTTGGTGCCCCATCTGCAAGGGAAATTGCTGTTATGTTTGCATTTGTAACATTACTCAACAGCTTTAAATTGTTCACCATGTGGTGAGTTGCACCACTATCTAGCAACCACACACCACTCTCAGACTGTTCTTTTGCCACAAACACATGGCCTTCAGCCTGTGACGACACGCCCCTCCACTTCTGGGCTGTCTTCTTCCCTCTGTTTGGCGCTCGCATTCTGCAGTCCTTCTGGAGATGGTCAATTCTCTTACATCTGTAGCAGCGTCTGGCATAGCTGCACACTCCTTCTTCCCGGTCAGATGCCACCTCTGGAGCTGCCTCTCCCTCCTGGCGACTGGCTTTTCTCCCCTCCGACTGCAGTCTGGAATCGAACTGCTTACATTGGACTTCCTCCAAAATCCTCCCGGCTACCAAGTCTACAGTCAGCGCTTCCTCACGCACACCCTGCAGGCTGTACATCAAAAAGTCCCACTCCTTAGTGAGGCTTCCCAGCAGAATAAAACTTTTCTGCATTTCTGGGATATTTATCCGTCTGTTAGCTGTCTCTTGAAATAACTGTTTCATCAGCATGAGGTGCTCTCTTACACAGCTTCCGGGACATAACTTTGTGTTATACAGTCTTTTCGTCCATAGCATTTTGGACAAACCCAAGGAAGATTGATGCACACGCTTCAGAGCCTCCCACAGCTGATATGCTGTGTCTGCAGCAGCAGCGTGAATCAACTGGGAAGGACTTAAAGTAAGCAAAATAACTGCTTTGGCTTTTTCGTCAGCAACACGATACGCTGCTATCTCAGCAGCAGTTGCTCCTTCTGGGGGCTGTCCCTCATTTTCCAAAACGTGCCACAAGTTTTCCTTCGTCAAAGCGGCTCTCACATAAATTTGCCAGCTTTGATAATTAGCGTCGGTCAACTGTTCAGAACGCAGATAGCTTCCCTCAGCCATGCTGCTGCCTTTGTAAGGAAAATTCAACAAACAAAGCAGCTGGTCGCAGTGACCCTGATGAGCTCCGGACTGACGATTAACTGTCTCTCTGCCAAAACACAGACTCCCGAAGCACCGGAGAGCCAGGCAGTCAAAAACAGTCCCAGTATCCAGGGGAAAAACAATTACAGGTGCGCTGTGGATGCCGTGGACTCTGGGCCTGGGCCCATAACCACTGTTGGGGATGATAGGAGTTTCAGCCCCACGGAAACGCAGCGGAAAAACCAGAGTTCAGCGAGCCACCAGCAGCAGCCTTATTCCCCAGTAAGGATACTCACACACAGAGGAGTTTCTTCCAAAACAGGAGGCACCTTATCTTGCAGCAAAGTTCCGTTACATACAAAACATAGGACAGACGGATAAAAGCTTGCGCCAGGCACCAGGTTTGGTCAACAGACAAATACATACTGGCGTTGCCTTGTTATATACATATCTACAACCAATCAGGTATAGGTTTGCACACCTCCCTCTACCATCTGCACACAACCCCAGTTTCTTATGCAACCTTGCAATTACTCACAGCTGGGGCATGATGCAACATCTTTACAGTGGGCTGATCATTTTCCCAGGCTTCCCTGCCTGGAATCCCTGACAGTGATTTTGCTTGATTTTCTCAAGCATAGGACAACAATGAACCAGTGACTGCCACATGCACCACTCCAGAAACTTTGAGAAGCTGTCCATAAGAAAAGGCTGCAGAAACAACTGAATGAAATCCAGCTATACCGATAATGTATGACTCCACACTTCTTTGGCAACATTACAGGTTCTTGCACAAATGCAATCATCTGCCTTATAGCCCTGATTTGGTGTCCTCAGACTTTCACTTGTTGGTTGGATGAAAGAAAGCCTTTGGGAACAGTGATTTGATGATGTAGGAGAAGTGGAGGATGCTGTTGGACACTGGACCAGGGAGTGCCCAAAAGAGTTTTTTCAGAAATCGATTTGATCAGTCGGTTCAAAGGTGGTCCAAAAGCATCACCACTGGTGAAGACTAATACCACAGAGTTCTTTTACATATGTATGTAGTTGCATATGTCTCATACTCTTAATAGAGGAGACAGACATCACTTTCAGTATGACCCCCTCTAATACAAATATATATCTAATAACCCTCCCATTTAAGTTTGGGCTTAAATGTTAAAAAGTGTCAACAGTTAGGACAAAAATCTTCTTTGGGCCAATGATCAAACGATGGAAGTGTTGCCACAAGGAGGCACTCTAAGCCTTATTCCCATTAAGATGTTTCTTTTATTATTGAACAGCAGAGTTGGGTCATGAGTATATAAATACTGTGGCTGACAATTATTGCACATCTTCCCACAGATATGCTATAAGAATTTCTCTCTCTGTCTAAAGATCCTTGAATTCATTTCAGTTTAATTTTGGTAGGATTTA
Source organism: Cyclura pinguis (assembly GCA_030412105.1). NCBI lineage: Eukaryota > Metazoa > Chordata > Lepidosauria > Squamata > Iguanidae > Cyclura > Cyclura pinguis. Next base: position 347,859,535 of record CM059599.1, read on the forward strand.
CAAGACTGTGTCCTCATTACTTAAGAGCAGAGCCCTGACCCCAAAATGTAGTCAGACTATTTTTTCCACTGAGTATATTGTCATAGTTATTAATACTGGAGATGTTTTTAACTGGTTATATACCAGGAAGCTGGGTTTCCCTGTATACTAATCTTCCCAACTACTGAGCTGCAGAGCCCTCTCATCCCACTTTTTTACCTGCATGTTTTTAAAATTATTATAAACAATGAAAGTACAGTAGTTGTACTAAAATAGCACAGGACTTTAAAAATATTATCTAAGTGATGACACTTTCTTCTCCTTATTTCAGCTATTTCAGAGGGAGGATTTTGGAGAAACACAAAACATTTGAAATTCTGTCAGTTGCTTCAGCTACCATTTTAATTCTCTTTCACAACATTATCTAGCCAATCAAGATTTTGCCAGGGAGGTGATGATGCCACCAGGCTAATCAGATTTGGCCACATGATTTCAACTGAAAGCAAATGAAGCCAATAATTTCCCTTCAATCTGATGGCGAGAATTAATGTGCCAGCTCATTGGTAAGGTAATTAAGCCAGTGCTATCATTCTGATATCCAGCAGAGATCAAATGGATATTTTAAAAATGATCTCCATTTGGCCAGGATCACATTACTAAATATATAGTACCAGGTAAACATTAAATACCATATTTGCCAGCGTATTAGATGCACCCTATTTTCAGACTGTATTCTTTAGGAAAAGAATTTTAGTACCCTGTCCCCCATTCCTGTTGTTTCTGCCTGGGTGGAGGGATCTCCCTGCCAGGCAGAAAGAACAGGAAGGGTATGTGTGAAAGAAGCTCCCTTCTCTGCGTTGCGAGGCGACCTGCCTGCCCAGGCAGAAAGAACAGGAAGTGTGTGTGTGTGTGTGTGTGTGTGTGTGTGTGTGTGTGTGTGTAAGAAGCTCTCTTCTCTGTCGTTCCTGTATATACAGTCTGCCTGTCATATCCACAGGTTCTGCATCCATGGATTCAACCAACTACAGCTCAAAAATGTTTGAAAAAAAATCCAAAATGCAAACCTTGATTGTGCCATGCGCTGAGCACTACACTGATGGGTAGGCATATCTTGCTGTAATCTCCCACCATTCCACAGATCCTCAGGCTCTCTCTAGCACTCGCTTCAATTGTTCACCATTTTACAGAAAGGACATCTTTTTACTATGCCACTGTATACAATGGAACTTGAACACCACAGATTTTGGTATCCATGGGGGGTTCTGGAACCAAACTCTGGTGGATACCAAGGGCTTACTGTACAGTCCCATTTCTGTTCCACCCCACAAAAATTTTTGTAGGCAAAAATCTAGCACTTTCAACACTTCTAATAGTCTGCTAGTCTGAAGTATTTCCAACATGAAAAAAGCAGTCTTACAGATGCTCACCTTAACAGCATAATCTTATTCATGTCTCACTCAGAGGTCCCACTGAACTCAACAGGGCTCATTCCCAGATAAGTGGATATAGGATTTCACTTTCAGATCTTTTAAATTAAGTGTGTGCCCTGATTAAACACCCACATTATCCTATGATAATAACTTAAGTAATAAGCTGTAAGCACACAGAAGAAAAAATTGGCCGCATTCTATCCATTCAGGGATTCAACAGAAGGGTAAGCAACTTGCATAGAACTTGTTTGTTTACTACAGTGTTTATGAGAAAGAGAAAGAAAACAAGCAAGAGAACATAAAGCTATAATGACTGTATTGAAAAAAGAATTTTGACAGATGTAGCTTTGCCATGCTTGTCAGAATTAAGGAGTCAGTATCTACCCAAGTCTCTTTTGTCACTAGGGAACAAGCAAGATGGATACACATGGTAAAAAATTAAGAAGTGAATCCTGCATTAAGAGCTGACAGGCCTAGGGTTAGATCAGAGTTCTATTTATTTCCAAAATAAGGCTAAGTTTCTAAGGCTACAATCGGAAATACATTTATTAATGAATAAGAACATCTGAACACAATGAAACTCACTTCTGAATAAACATGCACAAAACTGCACTGTGATGTTTCCACATTTATTTCTCCAAGTTATATCAGTTATCCCAGTACAGGAAGTACTCTACCCAACAATTCGGTCAACTCAATCCCACCCCTTAAGGGTCTGACCAATGATGGCAAAGGCACTACGATGATTCACAAAGATGCGATGTAGTGATTTCCAGCTCCATTGTCCTCAGCTGCATACAGTAACACCATATAAGGTGAAGGGTAACATTTCTCTACTTCCCTCTTTTGTCAATTATAACAAAAGTAATTTTGTTCTAGGTTGCCATAGTGAGATGTTCACTTAGTTCACATAGTTCACTTGTGAACCATGCATTGTTTTCATTTTTGAATTTGGAGAAAACTTGCTTTTAAATTAAACATTTTAATAATCTTTGACAAAATAAGAACAGAAATGACATTGCTGGACTTCAGTAACCTGTTGGTGCTATTTCTTCTCCCTTTCTCTTAGAAAGCACTGGGTGTATACTTTTGAATTACCAGCTGTCAAAATCATCATTCCTCAAATGTGCAATCCAACTGTAGGGATTAAATTGATTCTGATGGCAATTGCTTCCAATCCAAATAATCTAGAAGAATAACATACATAGCACACCAAATGAAGCTTAAGCCTCTTCTATTATCTGCTTCCTTTTTAGGCATACCATGGCTGGGAAAAACATCATCTATAGGTACCCTTATCTTGAGACAAAATGGACCGTTGTTGTTGTGTACTTTCAAGTCACTCCTAACTTACGGCAACCCTATCACAGAGGTTTCTGAGGCTGAGAGTGTGTGACACACCAAACATCATCCAGTGGGTTTCCATGGCTAAGTGGGGAACTGAACCCTGGTCTCCAGGGTTGTAGTCCAATGCTCAAACCACTATCCATTTTGTCTAGTCATATCAAATTTGCAATCCAGGTTTAGCAGCAGTCCTTCCCCAAGCATATGGTCTCTGAAGATAGGGAGTTTTTATTTAGCTATAATAGTAAGCAGCCATCCTCAATAAATTTATGTTAAACTCCTTTTAAATTGCCTAAGTGAGTGAGCATCAATATGACCTGTAAGAAGAATCATTTCCAAATCATTCTCATCACCAGCAAGTCGCGTACCTCCTCTTTTATACTAGAGATGCATGTGATACTCGACGGCATTATATGGCATTGATGCCATTAACTCTCATATATATGAGCACTATGACTGTAAAAACTCATTCTAGTGCATATAACACACACACGCAGGGTAAAAAAAATTATGAATAAAACAAGAACTGATGCTAAAAGATCTTTGCAATCCTTGTCTGTGTGACTATACAGTTTTTGAAGCTACTGTGGCTATCTAACATAAACAATCAGAGCAAAACAAATATGCACTGTGCGTTACCACCAGACAATAAAATTCAATGTAACGTTATACAGGAAGAAATTAATGAATGAAAGAACTTTGAAAATGTCTTTCCACTTTTCATTCAGACCTGTATATTATTTCCATGCGGTCTGTGCAGGAAAGGGGCCTCAATTTAGGAAAAAGAATTTATTATAGTCAAAATGTGGAATAAAACAAGAAGGCTCACACAGCTTAATGAGAGAACACTTATTTTGAACATACAACAATCACTCTGGCTTGCACTGTACGAGGCAGTCTTAAGCCACTTGTCCCCCTTGCCCACATCACCTACCCCCAGGATTCAGACAATAATTGAGCTTTTGCTACCTAACAATCTTTTAATTAGAGATACCTCAGAATCAAAGACCCATGCAAAGTATATGCTCTTTCAAGGATTGCTCAGGTTTTAGGCTTACGGAAGCTACTTTTATTTTTTTGCTGCTATCTTTAAACTCACCAACCAGAGCCAGAAGTAAAGTGTTGGCTCAGGAGGGCAGACACACTTTGAAATCCAATACACATTTGTCTGGAAATAATAATCAATGGCTACCAGTAATGACTGCTGTATCTCCACAATCAGAAGCAGTATGCTTTCAATATACTATCTCCCTTACCAGTGGCAGTATGACAGTAGTGGACAGCTTTCAGGGGATACTGGCCCCTCAGGAGACCCTGGAGGGCCATACTCCCTTGTAAAAATAAATAAAGAAGCAAACAAACGCATTTTCCTCTCAAATGCCTCTAGGGGATGGAGGAGGAATTTCTCCATGGTTTTGGTCTCCTGGGTCAATTTTGGTTTAGGAAACTTTTTACAACTTCCAATTAATTTCCTGTTAGGGGAAAAAAAAAGCCCCTACCGGGCTGAAAACTGCCTAGAAGGCCCCCAAACACAGGGTGGGTTTTAGCCTTGCCTACTGTAGGGTCACTGAAATCAATGGCACTTACATATAGGTCTACCCTAGTTGGAATTAAAATTGAATTTATTCCATGGTTGCTGTACTTAGCATTGCAGCCTTGATTGAACTAGACTTTATATCAGATGTTTTGTAGAGCTGCGATGCAGGAATCTGTTCCTAAGCTTGAAGTCTAATGTTTTAAAGATCTGCCTAATGTTTGCAGCCATGTCATTAAATACATGTATCACTGTTTTAGCAGATACACAGACTATCTTATTATTGAACCTTCTGATGTGATATGTATAGGACCTTTGGATTTGTCATAGCTGAGAAAATTGCTGCTAAGCAAGCAATACTTCCCACCTCCTCACCACAATGAATTCAACAATATTTAATAATTCTACTAAAAGAGAGGCCTACTCTATGAAGCAGACAGGCTGTCAGATTGGCTGGGAAATCAAAATCACACTGTGGGCCCTAAGGCCACACGCAACATCACAAGTGACAGGAAAAAAATTAGAGGCACAGACAGCAAAAGCAGGGATGTACCTCCTCGTAGTTCTTTGCTTCTACTCCATGCTTCATGTTCAAGGTCACAAGCTGGTCTGGCATCCGCCCCGTTCCTGGAAGTGGAATGAAAGGATTCATTGTACGCAATGCTCAGGTTGCCAGGAAATTCCCACTCCCCTCCATTCCATTTGGGAGGGATTTGCGGCGCTGTTCTCATATAAGCCTATGAACAGCAAAAGCAGCAACTCAACCATGCCTAAAATCACAAAAAATAAAGAACTCCCAAAATTAATGAGATCAAATTGCAAGTAAGCATATGGAGCATACAGAAAACAAGGCGCTCCAACTTCTTGGTTTTTGAGCCACCTCTTAGCAATAGGGAAACATATAAACCATAGTGTCAGACAAGCTGGAGGCAGCTAAATGGCTATATCTATCTAAATGGAAAAGAAAGTACAACTGTCTTGGGTCCTGCATTAGGAAAATGGTGGGATATAAAGTAAATGAACAAAGATACAAACAAACCCAAAGTTGTGTGTTAGAATGAACAAATAAAATAATTAATCATAAATGGTGCTTCTAAGATTACAGATTGCCTAGACAAATAGAGGACCATTTGGGGCATGAGACTCACCTTGTTACCACAATGCCTTTTGCTTCTTCCTCCCTTCTTTTTCCTTTCCCCATTCAAATCTTTCCTCCCTGACCCTGGGTTGCAATTAACCTCAGACATCTGTAAGTATTTCCCAAGCAGCAAGAGAGAATAAGTTTGAGTCTGAGTATGAAGTTTATTTTCAGGTGCCTTGATCCTGGATTTCTCAGACTGGTTATGAAAAGGAAAGGGTAAGTATGGAGAATGGGAGTTTTATAACATAGAAAATAATAGATTAAAAAAAGTGAGCTACTTTTCTTAGAATCCTCTAGAATTAGCAATTCATCTTCTAAATCAGTGTTGTCAATAGCGTGGAGGCTGGGGCTCAATTCTCCCCGTCTGCCTGTGAGCCGTACTGCCCCAGCATGTCAAAATGCCTCTTTTCTCCTGTCATCATTTTAAGAGGGACTCTGACACACAGGCATTTTGTAGTGATGAAGTGTCTGGGATGTGCAGGAATGGATGCGGGTGGTTTAGGACATTTTCAGGCTTTGAGGGGCTTTCTGTATGGCTTCGAGGTGACAATCTTCTGAAAACCACCTAATTTTTTTTAACAATTGAGGGTCTGACCATAGGCCATACTTTCTCCACCCTTGTTCTGAATAGATCTCAGGGGCTCCTTTACTGGTTAACATAAAAGAGTCTTGCTTTTCAAAACAAGAAGTGGACTTCTGGCTGCTGCCTTATTTATGGGTTTAGAGGAGAACTTTTGGCAATCCATATGACCCTGGATGGTTCCAGAGCACGAAATTTGCTCCTAGACCCATTGGTGTTATTAAGAGATATCTTAAAATATCTTAAAATAAGAACAGGACATAATAAAAGAAGGAGACTTAGCTTACTAGAACGTCAGTTATTCTGGTTTACAAGATAAAAACTACAGATAATGCATTTACTGTGCAGGAAAAAAAAGCATAAATACACAAGGCTAGTTTCTATTTTTAAAAAAGGAAGAACACTCAAAGTGGATAAATGTGAAGTATGTGTGGGCCAATTTTCACCTCTGTGGTGGGCCACACCATATGAAGATTGGCATAGGAAACTTTTGGTTTTCATTTCTGTTTCTTTACAGGTAATTTTTTTTTAATTTGGAGAGTATACTTGCCAACTTCAGCAACTTTATCCCTCTCCAATCCAGTGAGAGAGAGTGCAGGACTTTTGGAACCTGCAAAAAGCCTAGATGTCTGCATACAATTCACCTTACACTGTAGGATGAGATTTTTCCCTGCTAGCCAGCCAAGCAACCTCCTCATCTTGTAAAGAACTTAGTGTATGCACATGTACTTTGTGGGGTACTGCTTCCTCTATGGAAGGGTAAATCACCAGGTACAGAACTGCTGCTCTGCCTTACAAAGGAACAGGAAGAAGGAGTAAGCAGACTGGCTCAAAACAGAACTGCTATGTACATCCACCTCCTGAGATCCAGGGAGATACAGCAGTTTGAGTCTTGGGCTAGGTGTCTATGAGACCAGGGTCTAAATCCCTGCTCAACCACAGAAACCCAATGGATGACCTTTGGGAACTGCACTCTTGGCAAACCTCCTCTAAATAAATCTTATCCTCAAATCCCTATGATAGAGAGATGGAAGGCACGTAACAACAATAAAAAAACCACGCCTTAGTTTGATGAAGGCAGCCAGCAGCCAAACTTATTTGTGGACGGACAAAAAAGGGAATCTCTGTATTTCCTCTGGTCTAGCCCTTTACATATCAAAAACAATAACATATGAAGTCTTTTATGTAATGAACTCTGACTTTATGTAATAAACACCAACCCTTCTTCCTGAACCTGGAAAGAATTATTTCAGAGACCACTTCACAGGTAGATGGCAGCAAAGCATTACGAAGAAACACAAGAGAGGGTAGAAGAGAGAAGCGGCATTTTTCACAGGATAGGTTGCTGCTTCTCACAAAATACTGTAAGTATTTTTCATAATAAAGAGGTGCAAAGTAGTCACCCTGCCTGACTTGACAAGACACTCAGTTCCTGTTCAAAGGAATTTATACTACAGACTCTAATTACAGATTAAGTCTGGACCCAGACATGCAATGGCAAATAATTTTCTTTTATTCCTATCTGCTCTCCTCTGGATGAGCAGCTGTATAACTTAAGTTGAAAATAAATGTGCATAGGGTTGTACTGCATATGCTCAAACTGCAGCAGCTTTGGATCTTTGGGCTAAGACAGCAGAAATTCATCAGAAAAATAACATCTAGTCAGTATGAAGCTGAACTCAGAGGAAACATAATAGTAGAAATTGTCTGGAAAATGAAAAGGATGTTTTCAATACCTATATATGCTTAAAAAAATAAGAAAAACCAAAAATTATTTATTCAAAATGACATCAAAATGTAGAGAGACCATAGGAATCCAAACTAGAAAGATGCTCAGCTCTGTTTTTATGATTCTTTGATGATATGCCTAACTGCCTCAGATGAAAAACAGTGTTCAAAATAAAAGTGTGGATAAGTAAATAAAAGTATGCTCGAGAATCAAGATCACCTTTAAAACATGCAAAGGATCCTTTCCACTTTAAAGATAAAACATTTTGCACATTAAAGTGTCTTGCCACAACAAGATCTTTACCATAATTGCAAAAAGACAAAATACTTACTTTAAAACTGTAATATGGCCTTTATAGAACACGTAGTGTGCACAATATTTCTGTCACAAACCCAGCCCATAATCTGAAACTGATGAGCCATACAGGCATCAAAATGTCCAAAAACTGCAGATCATGCAATATTCACTCCTAAAGTTGTTGCTTTTACCCACAACAAGACCAGGACCAAGATCCAGTAAGAAGTAATCTAGTCATGATAAGCATATGCAACATCTAGTGAGTGTCCCCCGCCCCATACACAGATGTTTCCTAATTTGAAGCAAGAAACCAGGCAGAGTGGGTGTGTGGAATACTTGGCACTGCTTCCCAAAAGATATGACTGCCTTTGAATGCCAATACCTGATGGCACGTGTTCCTGCCCCAAGCCATCTGGCCTTCATTTGATGACGACTGTATAGGATAGGACATTTACTGGTGGTGTCTAAAAGTGCTCCAGACTACTTTGGGAAGTGACACTCAACAGCAGGCACTCCCAACTATCTGGCCGTGCTCTCAGGAAATGACAAAAAAACACAGAAGCTATCTAAATGGACTTTGAGAAGGAGCCCCAACAGTGGATCCTTCATCCCACTTGGCACTTTCATCAAGATATAGTGGATGAAATGCTGGATATCCTTTCTCAATTGTGTATTGAACATCTTCAAGAAGTGCAACAAGGACTTTTCCTGAGGGGATGGAAAGGCCAAGAAGGGGAAACATCTCCTGGAACAACCCCTTTTTGCTCCAGACTTTGGACTACATTTCAAAGATGGGCTCATCCTAAAGTTAACAATTTTTTCTTTGGCTATTAAAACTATTCCAAATTTATCAGACGCTGAATATCTAGTTCCAGTGCTCAGCTGGAGGGCTAAACTATTACAGCCAGCCCTCCACATCTGCAGGTTTCACTTTTGCAGATCTGATTATTTGCTGTCACCTCTTCTGCCTCCCTACGTCATTTTTAATAGGGACTGCAAGCCTCGTGAGACTGAGAAACTGTGAATGAGGCTTGTAAGTCCCTATTAAAAATGGTGCAGGGCAGCAGTGGAGGTGGCAGGAAGCCACACCAGCCAGCCACTTTGGCCCTGTGAAGGAACCTTGATGCCTCAAAGGAATCCACGGTGGGCTAAATATGGTGATCATACTTTTTTTGTGTGTTAAATATGGTTTGGGAGGGGTCTTGTGCCCCAACCTTAGCGAATGTGGAGGGATGGGTGAAGTCAGTCAGTCAGTCTCTCTCACTCTTACACAGAGAGAGAAAGAGAGGGAGCAGCCTAGTGGCAACAGTATTTTTAACAAAATGTGTCTGTTGTAACTTTGGGCGAGATATAAACCAGAGAGTGAGTCAGGAATTCAAGTGAAATAATATGGCTGTGAATATGTGCTGTGAACAGAATAATCATGGGAAATATTTTATTCAGTACAGCTTTGACAAACTATCTGGCCTGAAGAACACAGGACTACATTTAGGACAAATGAATTAAAATTTCATCAAACAAAAGTACACATTATCCTTTCCTCCCATGCCTCAGTTTGTGGCAAAAGCAGCAAGAATAGCCGTAGAGAAATTGTGCAGACATGAGTTTGAAGTCAAAGAGCAAAGTGAGTGACGCAAGAGAAGAGCTCTGTGATAGCAATAAAGCACTTATTACAGGGACCTCCCCAAGTCTTGCAAATCAGTTCTTCCCTCTGCTAACCTCTCTGCGCAAAAAGCCAATCCTTTCACTTCCTCTTCCCCATTTTTGTGGCTAATTGCTTAAGAAATCCCAGTTGCTTTGAGACCCCACCTGGCCCAACGGCCCAACTTGTCCGTTGCCCTGACTTTGGCTTCTCAAGGAAATATAACCCTGCATCTACGATTGCCACAGCATCCCAAATCTTCAGCTTTATCACATTGAGGACTCTTGATGCGATCAAGTAGCTAGGCAATATAAAACATTATAAGGATTATTTGCCTAGTTTATACATTCAGTTACACAGTCATATATATAAACATTCTGCAACAGCACACTGTGCTTAATATAAGAAATGCCAGTCATTTTTTCTTTTTTAAAAAAGCAGAGGGATCTTATGTTACTAGTCCTGGGGTTCAGGCAGAGATGTAGAATTTTCATTAACGTTCAAGCCATGGAGGGGAACTCATTCCTTTTTTTTTCTTTGGAAAGTAGAAACTTTGGGAAAAACTAAAATGTATGTAATACTTATTTTTCAAACAGTTTCTGACTTCTGCGGAATCCATCACAGGGTTTTCTTTGGCAAGAAGGTGGTTTGCCTTTGCCGTCCTCTAAGGTTGAGAATGTGTGACCTGCCCAGTCACTTTCAAAGCAAAACCAAATTATTTAACTAGTCTGTTAACAATAATGTGCTTTGCTCATAGCTTAGGACATTTAAGTGTACTATTTGGTACATTTTGGAAATTTAAGAATATCGAGCAATCAAAATCTCTGTTTTGTAGAAAATGATTACAGTGAGCTGCAGACTGCTTTAGCCTATTGCTGACCAAACAAATCATAGCTTAGTTTTCTTATCGGGGGGGGGGCTGCCTCCTCTCCCAAATTTTATAACAAATTTTAGATGGATTTTGTTGCTAACTGTCATCAAGTTAACTTCAACTTACGGCAGCCCTGTGAATGAGAGGCCTTGAAGTCACCCTGCCATCAACAGTCCTGCCCGGGTCTTCCAGACTTTCTTGACTGAGGGCCTTTCCGCCCTACACTGTTATAGTGCTATTATTCCTCTTTCAACATTCTGTGGAACTCTGGGGTTTGTTGTTTACTGAGGCCAAAGAGCTCTCTGGCTAAAATTCTAAATGCCCCTCCCCAAACTACAAACCCCAGAATTCCACAGATGTTGAAAGTGGAATAATAGCACTGTAACACTGTAGTGCGGAAAGGCCCTAAATCTATCTATCCAAAATGTAGTCTTCTTCTTTTCCTGCTCCTTTCTCTCTTACCTAGCAGTATTGTCCATCATAGCAAGTCATGTCTTCTCAAGATATGGCCAAAGTATGACAGTCTTAGTTTATTCATCTTGGCTTCGAGGGAGAGTTCAGGCTGTTTCTGTAGAACTTTCCTCCATTGTAATGCTTCAGATGAGTTGATTTTCCTCCTATCAGCTTTTGTCATTGTTCATCTTTCACAACCATACATAGAAGTTGGAAATATGATGGCATGGAGAATCCTAACTACAGTATTCAATGATATACACTTCAGGATTTTTATCTCATTCCTTCATAACTGATGAAGATGGCAACAAATAGCTGCAGATATACATCTTGAATTTGAGAGTCGTTTATATTTATAGTACACACAAGAATATCATTATCTAATTCTGTAGACAGTTTTACATACATATCTTCACACTACACTATTCTTAGCATCCTAAACATGTAAAAGCTTGTACAAAAAAAGCATTTTAATAATGCCAAAAAAGCAGTATTTCACTTTTGAAATTTTTTGTATGTTCCCCAAAGTTTCCATCTACCGCCCCCCCCCATGGAAAAACTGAAAACTTGTTCAGGGGAGAGAAAAAACAGAAAAATTCTGAGAGCATTCATCTTTCTTCCAGGCTTTGACATTACTGGGCATATATATTTCAGTAAGGAAAAACACACAAGAATTCATTTAATTCTCTCTTACTTCACTGCTTGCAGTCCCATACTCAAACATGTCTTCTGTGCACAGACACCTGGATAACAATTCAGTGCATCTGATGAAGTAGGTTATAGTATGTTAAAGCCCAAGCTATAATAGTCTGACACCAGGAACTTCTTGGATGTTTTTCTGCAGTAGACTAATACAGTTACCCCTTTAGAAATTTCAGACAATTCAGTGACATCCTTCAGAAAGGAAAAAAATAGACAAAAGACATGCTAACATCCTTAGTCCTATTTCCTTTTAGCTTCAGAAAGCATATAGGTTTCAGCCAGAATGGTTACCTCCTAAAAGCTGCTGTGGGTTTTATTCCAAAATACCACAGCCTAATTTCTGATAAAGTTCTTTTGGTAGACAAAGCTATTTAATATTTACAATAGCTGTTAGGTCACAAATAGATCTGTAAATGCATTGTAACTGATTTGAACTAACTGTTTTGATTGATTTTATTGATGTTTATGGGTTCTGTTTTTAATGCTTTTACTTTGTATTTTATTGCACTATTATGTTAGGTATTGCTGCTCTACTACCCTAAGCAACATCAGTTGGAAAAGTGGAATGTGGGATATGCACTGAGATATATAATACTTCCTATGATTCTCTCACTTAATTTTATGTGCTAGTAGTACAGGAAGCACACAATCCAGGTGTTCTAGCAAGACAGTGAGAAACAATGTATTTCTTCAGACCACATCACAACTTCTGCAAGATGAATACTTCCCATTTATGATCACAAGCTGTGGCAAAATACCTGAAGGTATGCAGACTATTTGCCCTGAACTTCAACACATATATGCACCGGGGGAGGGGAGGGGGGAGGCAAATGCGTCACTCCTAAAGGAAATGTCAGCTATAAGACTTGTTAGGCAACTGTCCCCAAGATCTGGGTACACAAACGATGTCTTGCATACTTCCTCTTCATCTTCTAGTGACAGAATACACCAATGCAAGAGGCCCACTGCAACCACATGCCATGCCTCTACCACAAGCAGGCTTTGTGCCAAGTTAAAAAATGCTAGCGACTGATTTACAAAAAAGACAGAATGTGCATTTTCATAGAAAGGAACAGAAAGTTCTCCACAGTTTTATCAGGGGAGCATGGTGTGAATGGAGACAGAGGAGAACAAAAGTTAGTTAGCTGAATATCCAGACTGGGATTCCACACAGCAAACAAGAATGCAGTGGATCCTCTGTATCTGCAGGGGTTCCATTCCAGGACCCCCCAGTGAATGGCGAAAAAAATGTGAATGCTCACATTCCATATTATTAAATGGCAGCAGTGGACATGCAGATGCTTCAGCACATCACATTCACATCGTCGCCATTTTAAGTGTAAGATGTACTGCTCCGCAATCACTGGAATTCACAGATCTGGAGGTCGCATATACAGAGAGTCAAGTGTATCAGCTAAACAAGAGAATGAGAAAAAAGAAACAAAACTTTTCCATGCCTTTTGTACACCAGGATCAGTATACAGATTATGGGATTCTACTTACATGTAGCATATGAACAAAGAATAAAAGAGACATTTCTATTTCAAGAAAAAACTGGAATAGATTACAAAATTAGAGTACTTTCCTTATCATCTTGTGTTTGCTAGCTGTGAACAGGAGAAAACAGTTCTACATCTTGCCAATGTTGGATACATGAAGGTAAGATTTAAAGACTCTGGCTCCCTCTGCTTAAATACTAACAGGACTGCACATGTGTCTGATGTGGAAGCCAGAAGAAGTCTCATTTCTTGTGAGAACTCATGAGATCCTGTCCTAGCCATAAGTCCTCTTTTGTCAGCATGCTCCTTCCTGAGTCTCATTCCAAATTATAAACTGCATCTTATTCTAGACTACTCTGATTTCACTATTATTCAACATAAGCAGTTCTGGGAAGGAATTTTACAAGTGGTTTCATCAGTAATTTTAAGAACTGACTCATTTGTTCATAAATTTTATCTTTCAGTCCAGAAGACTCCCAACAAATTGGCAAAGCAGACATCTCTAGTTGCCCCCCCATGTTATTCTTTTAAATGCATTCAACATGGAAGGAAGCAAAAGGAAAAAAAACATGCAAGACGCATCAAGAAAGGCTGATCGCACTTACCCACAGGGAGTTTGCTTTCAAAGCAGGCCTCAAACATATCATAGTCCTCTGTGGTGAAAGCAAACTTGCCCTTGGTAGCATCCTCCTTGGAATAGAGAATGTGCCCAGCTGAATCTGTAATCTGTAGAGAAAACAACAACGTGAGAGGCAAACATGATAATAACCAAGTTCTATGAGAGCTCCCTAGCATTCTTTATATTTGTTTTCCTTGCTCTATTTATATCTGAAGAAATTATTTTCATCTCAGTTTCAATTTTTTGGTAAATTAAGGTTATCAAAAATAAATTCTGCTCCATTAGACTCTTTATTTGAGGCAAGTCCTATGGAATCATTCACTGAAACTGGGAGATAGTCTTTCTCAGAATACATAAAGAAGAACTAATTCATTTCACTGAACATACATGATCAGCAGCTCTAAACAGAATGCGCTATGGATTATGTTACTAAATAATAATTGTAAAAATGAACCCAATTATAGAAGGAGTTAGCTTCTGAAAGCTTCTTAAAAGCCAGTTCGAATATTGTTAAATACAGTAAACAGATAACAATATCCTCAAGTATGGTTCACTCAAGGGCTTAAATACCCTAAAGGCATCAGATCCTGCCTGATCTTGAAAATTATGCAGGGTCAGCCCTGGTTCGTACCAGGTGCTATAGGCTATATTTCAGAGGAAGGAAGTGGCAAAACCACCCTTGAGTATTCCTGGCCTAAGAAAACCCTGTGAAATTCATGGGGTTGCCATAAGTTGACAGGCATCTTAAAAGTACATGCACATTACACATATGGTTCACCCAGAGAAAAGGTTCTCACACACATGCTGAACTAATTCATTCCCAATATTAGCTGGACCATGTCCGCAATTACAGCGGTATGTCTACTTTTCTCTTTATCTGGCACCCAATGACAGTTACCTACATACAGCCAGACACATTGCCCACCAAACTAAGTCCATGTAGGGCAAACAGCTTAACAGGCAGCCTACACAAATGTGGGGGGAGGCACCAGCTTGAATGATGCTCCACAGTGCTCTGAATTATGCACAGTAACATCATCATTTTCACAACCATAGCTTTCCCCCCTACGCTGCTGGCTTGAACAATAACACCCACATATGACTGATGCAGTGGGAAGACTGTCATGAAGGAACCTCCTCTGCACAGACAAACTGGCACACTGGATACATTCCTCCAGAACAGAAAGCACAACTGTTAGTGCTGAGATGTCACAATAAGACAGCAAAATAAGACAGTGATTTGCTACCATGGACACAGCAAAAATGGCAGTGACAAAGAAACACTTTAACTCAGTTCTTCAGTCACTCGCTACTTTAAGCCTACGCTTTTCAAGACAAGAGCTTTCACACACTATTTCTTTCTCTGAAAAAGGAAAGTGTTGTGTCATCAGTAATAACAAGAAGGCCCAGACCAGGCAGTGAACATGCCTGTGTGAGTTGCTACTCCTAAATAAAGTGCCCTAGAAGTTTTAACTAGGTGACGAACAAGGGTACTTATTCTGCAGGTACACAGTCAACCACTACAGCCGGGACAGAGACACCTATTCCTAGTGTACAGCACCCTGTTGTACCTTTGTGGCCTTCTGGAGGAAATGAAAACCTAAAACACAATTTGTAGTAAAGCTAAGACATTACTGATCCACAGCCCAGTGCACTCCTGGACATGGTATATGTATGTTAGGCCACTTTTCTCTGTTAGGCCACTAACAACAATATAAACTACTACTCAATCTAAGTTCAAAAGGTAATCAAATTTGAGATGGTTGAAATTGTAACAGAAAATTGTGGTACTAGTTACTATAGTACATGTTCCTGAAATGTGTACTACCACAATTCTAAAGCATACTTGGGAAGACGGAGGTTTAAATGGTTTTGTAAGTGTTTATTTTTACATGAAAGGGAAACCACACGAGCTGTATATGAATACAGGATCTCAGTAACATCAGACAAAGGGGTGCACAATGAGTAGATGGTAATCATATAAAACAAGGGGTAACTTTATCCGTACAATTTTTTTACAAGGTACATAGCTAAAAACACGCACAGTTTACCTTCCAGTCTTTTAAACTTTAAAATCACAGCCTGAGAACTTTTTTTTAATTTTTATTAAAACTTTGTCTTTTTATACTTATACCACCTTCATGTCTTATTCATTTTTTTTCCACATTGTATAAAAACACCAATTCGCTTATAATACAATCATCCATTTTACATATATTTCCATATTATAGTCCATCCAGGATCTTCTAGTTACATTTTTATAATCTAATTAAATTAATTAAATTCATTCTAATCAAAAGAAATTCATCATATTTTGACACTTCATTTCGATCTATTCAAGTCAATTTTCACTCATCAATTCATAAACATTCAGAAACTCTAATTCAGATCCTTATCTATATTTCTGTACCTTTTTAACTTCCTACTGTCTCTTGTTTGGATATTCTTCAGTTTTAATATCTGATGCCTCTAAACTGCTCTATTATTGTTGACTTGCCTTTTTTATAAGCATTCTTTACATTTAATTGTCTTATTAAGCTAACCAATGCTCTTTTATTTCTCCCCAATTTTCAGACTTCATTGTCTTCTTGGCATAAACTTGTCCAATTACTCTCAATGTATTTCTTCACTGCTATCATTCCACTTTCTTTCTTGCCTTGTCTTTCTCTCTTCATGGCACGGATTAAGTCATCTAAAGTGACATATTCTTGTAATTTAGTCAGCCATTCTTCCATTTCTGGTGTTTCATCCTTTTCCAATATTTCGCATATGTTATTCTAGCTGCTGTCACCATGTATAAAATCGTATTCTTATGTTTCTTGTACTCCTTGTCCACTTGGTGCAGCATATTCAATAAAAAAAATTCTGGTGTTAATGGTATTTTTATTCGTAAAATCTTCATAATTATTTTATGAATCTTTTTCCAATATCTTCTTGCTTTTGTACATCGCCACCACATGTGACAAAAAGTGCCATTTTCTTCTTTACACTTCCAACATTTCTTTTCCTTGATTTTGTATATCTTACTCAGCTTCTCTGGATCCAGATACCATCTATATAGCATTTTGAGATGGTTCTCCTTCAGATTTTGCGCCAAAGTAAATTTTTGAGTGTTTTCCCAACTTTTCTCCCATTGTTCTAGCTTAATTTCGTGACCAATATTCCGAGCCCAAACAATCGTTGTATCTTTTATTACCTCAGTTTCTAGCTCTCGGTCTAACATAAACTTGTATAGTTGTGATGTTTGCTGCTCTTCTTTCTCAAATATTATTTTCTCAAATTCATTTAGTTGTATATTTGTTTCCAGTCCTTCTAATTTTTGATCCATTTTTAGTCTTTCTTTCAACTGAATATACAAAAATCATTGACAGTTCCATCCCTCGTTTGCTAGTTCTTTTGTTTCGATTCTCTGAGTATCTTTTCCTTCATTTATGACTAGATCTCTATAAGTTATCCATCTTTCTGTTGGGTCTTTCCATTTCCCATATAGGGCCTCATGAGGTGAGACCCACAGTGGTATTCTGGAATACAATTTCTATTTCCGTATCTTCCAGATTTCTGGTAAAGATCATCCAATATAATGATTTAAGAAGTCTTTATCTACTTTTGCTTTGTTATACCAAAGGTATCCATGTCAACCAAAGCAGAGATCTGTGCCTTCTAAGTTTAATATTCTATCGCTTCTCAACGTTATCCAGTCCTTTATCCAAGTCATATCATTCGTGTAAAAGTACAGTTTCAAATCAGGTAGACCACAGCCTCCTCTTTCCTTTTTATCAGTCAATATTTTCCATTTTATTCTTGGCCTTTTTCCTCCCCAACTTCCTCCATGAAGTCCATGACAACCTGAGAACTTATAAGGTGCTAAGAAATTATGTGATCCACTAGAAAGCCAAAACTTGGATTTATAAAGAAAATTATGTGCCTGAAGATTCTAGTACCACTGCATTCAGCTCTAGGCACCTCATTTTAAGAAGGATATAGCCAAATTGGAGGGGTTCAGAGACTGAATGTCCTTCAGTCTTTCCTCATACATTTTGTCTTCCATACTTCAACATATGGGAAGAGATTGAAGGAACTGGGCATGTTCAGTTTGGTGAAGAGCTGAGCGGCAACATGACTGTACTCTTTAAATACCTCAAGGGCTGTCACAGAGAGAAGTGGGCAGGTATGTTCTCTGACTAGAGAGTATGACTAGATCTAATGGTTTCAAGTTACAGGACAGTAGATCTTAATTGAACACTGCAAGGAACTTCAAGATAGTAAGAGCGGTTCAGCAATGGAACCAATTGCCAGGAGAGGTGGTGAGGTCTCCTTCTCTGGATATTTTCAAAAAGAGGCTGGACATTTATCTGCTGGAGATGCTTCAGCTGGAGATCCTGTACTGTGCAGGGGGCAGGACCTGATGGCTCACAGGACCTATTCCAATTCTATGATTCTGTGATACCAATTCCTGACTCATGATTTGCTCAATCTGAATCCCTTACTACTTTAGGATACAGTTCCAGAGAGGACGGTTAGCAAGGGAAAAGACACCTGCCAGTCAAACATTAACATATCCCTAATAAGTGAAGGGTGATCTCACAAGTGTTAGTGTTCAACTGCAAAATACCTTGCTACCTGTACTATAGGGATCCTGATGCCCTTGACAGAATGCTAGTTTCAGTTTAGACATGGATTGCCATAGCTCAAAACCCCTTGTTAGTCCAGAGATTCACTAGAGAGCACTGGACACCATGTCTTAGGTGTTACTGTGAAAACAAGTACTTATGAAGTACCCAGCAAGCTGTTTACAAGAGTTAGCAAAGATCAATGTTAGTGTGTTTTCTGCACATTTACTGCTGATGTGACCACCCAAGTTTTTCTCATGCTATTTTCTTGCACACAGAACCTACCAGCCTCTTTTCCTTAGCTAAACTACCTGGAAAACCCACAGCTACTAACTAGAAGTCAGTCAAACCCACCAAGGCTTGTGACTCTCTACACAACTATGTCATGCTCTCATGCTGTCTCATGTGTAATCAGCAAGGCCATTTGTCTCATTATTCTGTTCTCCAAATTATGTCCTTCTGTACAGTGTTACAGAAAACATACAGAACATTATGCAGCTTGCCCCTATTATTTAGTCTGATCACCTCTGCTCAGAATCCAGCTAGAAACTACCCAGATAAAATCTAAAAATGTCAACCTGTGGAGGGTTACATCAGCATAAATTCAGTGTAATTTACTCTTAAGGACTTGATCTTTGTACAGGCTTTGTTGAACCATGGTATTCCAACACTGACACATCACTCTGAACAGTTGTACCACAGCACAAGCAGATCACTAATAACTGCTATTCTCTTCCCCCATGCTGCAGCCGTACTGTGTGGTTTCAAAGAGTTCTTGAGTAGAGAATCCTTTACTTAAACAGTCAGGACAGATCTACACATTAGAAAGGACAAATCAATGATGCAGAAAAAAACCATCTGAAGGACGTCTTCTACCTCCGTAGTGCCTAATTACATTTTGCCTAACACTGCAAAGCTACAACACATTACTGGTCGCTGCTTGGTAAGGGAACATGCAACTTGCAGATGATATCAAAGGGGACAAGTTGAATTAAGAGTGGTCAAAGCAGGGTTGTCATTTTTGCTGCTTTGTAACAAGCACTTCTCGTCTTATATAAAAATTTCCTAATGTCTGGTATTTTCACGGTATATGCTTGACTCCATCCTGGTACCATCCGTATGTTACCTGAAGACTACAAACTACCGCACTACATTCTCACTAGCACTCTTCTTTCATCAATCTGGCAACTTGGAAGTCTCCTAATTTCTCTTCAAAAATAATATATTTTTCAAGGTCTTGCAATTTGCACTGGTTTTCCTCAGATGTAAATTATTATTCTGAGGACTGTCTTACTACAGAGTTGAGGTCTGTGTATGACTGTAACCATGCCAAACCTACACCCTAGGGAACCACAGCTAAGGCTTCTGGGAGTTACAGTCCAACAACACCTGGAGAACTATATTCCTTCAGTCCTAATCTACAGGCATCTGTATACTTATGTTTAAAGTAAGACCGTGTGCAGTGCTGAGCAGAACTCAGAAAGAGCTATTAGGACAGAGGGCAAAGTTGGGCTGGAGAAGAGGTCACAGACTGAAAACACGGGCTGCTCATAGGTAGAGCGTGGGAAAGATACTTTACAGGAATACAGCTCCCAAAACTCTCTACACGTCATCATCATCATCATCATCATCATATAACAATATACATATCATGCCCATAGCAACGTCGACTGGGGAATTCTAGGAGTTGTAGTTCCCCCAAGTAATTCATCCAATGTATCTTGGCACACGGTAGAAAAAGGCAGGAGACCCTCAACAAGTGGACAATCTGTGGCACAGAAAGCGTGGGGAAGACCGGGGCCATTACCGCACTAGAATGTCATAGCGCTATTATTCCACTTTCAAAATTCTATGGAATCCTGGGGTTTGCAGTTCAGAGAGGGGCCACAACAGCCTCAGGGTTCCGTAGGATGTTGAAAGTGGGATAATAACACTGTAACAGCCTCGTGCGGAAATGGCCCAGGCGCTACTATGCCGCCCGCCCGCTAAAAGACACAGAGCTGAGCCGACTTCCCTTCCTCCTTCCGCATTTCGCCCGCCTCAGGAGGGAGCGGCTTGGTTGACGTGTCCCAAGAAAAACGGAAGGGCCGGTAAAGCCGCGGCACGGTCGGTACACGCAGCGGCACGGCTTAGGACTGGGAGGCCTACGCACGGCTGCCGAGCATCCTCACGCCTCCGACGGCGGGGGCTCCCACCCACGTCCTCACAGTCTACCTCCTACCGAGGCAGTCTCCCGCCTTACGAACGTCCCCCCACAGAAGAGAACCTCCGCGGCCTCCCCCCCGCCACTCCGCCGGCTGGCTTTCTGCACCTTAAGGTTGGCGGACGGGCCGCTAGAGGAGCCCGGCGGGGGGGCGACCTCGTACTCGCCGGTGACCAGCGTGTCGCGGTGGATCTCCTCCCGCAGGCATTTGCGCGCTTTGCCTGGCAAGTGGAAGGAGATGGGTCGGGCAGGGCCCGGCAGCAGGACCAGGAGGATGAGCGGGAGGCAGGCCGGCCGAAGGCGAAAACGGCTACCAGGTAGCGAAAGCAGCAGCATGGCGGCAGGCTCGACGGAAACAAGGCCGGGCTCTCTGGCTCCGCCCACCCGCCAGCCACGTGACCCGCCGCTGTTGGCGTGACTGGGGCCGCGGGCGGCGGGCGTCGCGACTCCTGTGGGAAGCGTTCGCGGCGAGGGAACGGGGGGGGGGGTGTCCACGAATGTGACTAGGGAGTGGGCGGCGTGGCACGCTGGCCCCTTAACTGTGAGGGCCTCGCTTCAGTAGGATGGGCCCTTAAAGAAAAAGCCCATATTTAGCACCCTCTCCCAGCCCTGAGGTATGAGGAATCACACAGATAGTAAGACAAGAGTACACTTGTGTGAATGTAGGCCATTTCCGCTCTAGAGTGTTGTAGTGCTATTATTCCCCTTCCAACATCCTATGGAATCTTGGGGTTTGCAGTTTAGGGAGGGGCCTCAAAGGATTCCATGGGATGTTGAACGTGGAATAATAGCACTATAGCAGTATAGTGCGGAAATGGCCCTAGGCTGCCCTGCCTTCGTATCTGATCAATTTACTTTATTCAGAATATGAAGCGTGTGCATGCACCGCTTGCTAAAACCGGGCGTGTGGGTTAATCATGCTCTCGTGCCGCCGTAAGTTGGCACTCCTTGTCCAAAGCAAGTCTTTCTGAAATCAGAGGGCCAGGTACTGAACGGGTCGATGGATCCCGATTTAGTCATGCTTAAGAGGACACATATTAAAATCAATTAGATGTTTTTTAAAATCACAATTAAGTCCCCTTGGTTTCAGTGTGTATATACAGTATGTCTAAATCTGGATCTAGGGCCAGACAATTTTTGCTGCCTGAAGCAAGGTGGTTTCTCCCTGCATTCCCTATAAAAATGCTGGGCGGATTGACAGTTGAATGCAACAGTGGTAATGCAACAGTGTCCTTCACCACATAGCAAGGCAACAAGCTACCTTATGATGCAGGGCAGGCCTTATTGCATATACACCTGTCTTGTTCAAAATTTTGCACCACCTCCCATCCCTGCTGTCTAAAGCACCTGCTTCACTCTGATAGTGGAGCCCCTATCTGACTGCAAGGCAATATGTTTAGTACCAGTTTGCTGTATCAGGATGTAAGCTGAAATTTACAAATGGCAAGTCTAAGTCATGAACCAAACAGAAGTAAAACTGCAATTGCCAGTTTTAGCTTCTTTTTACAAAGTCGGTTTATGCCCCAAGTGTCCCCCTTTCCTTCTTATCCTGGAAGTTTTTTCTTTTTTTTAGCAGCATCAGCACTGGGAGGATGGTGAAGGAGGGCAGGAGAACCACAGATTTGCAGTGTCAGGTATTAGTTTGGATGTGTGCACGTGTCTGCCACCATGTTTCTGGGCTCCCATCATGTTAAACAAATGTAGACAAATCTAAACAAATCTACAAGTATGGCCACCAAAATGGAAATCATAAGAAAAGTGGAGGCTGGTGAACAAAAAAAAAATCATTTGTTTGTCCATTTTGGAAGAAGTCATCAAGTGGTTTCTAGAGGGTTCAAAATGTTTTCTTTATTCTAAGAGGCTCGCCTGACCTGGTTGTTTTACTTCCCATGTGCATATTATTAGTTCTAGCTAAAATTCTGTTGAAACATATTAAACTACTCTTCTGCCTTGTGTTGTATGAACATATTGCTTTACTTTTCATGTTATATCTGCATCTGGTACCAAATTTTGTGTTAAAGAAGTAATGCCTAGGAACACCTCTACTTTGTTAACTGAGATATTCTTGTAATATGTTGCATTAAGCACAGGAGGCCCACATACGTATGAAGAGGACCACTCTCCTTTCCAAGCTGTCTTTACCAACTTGTTGATTTAAAATCTTAAATTTTAGAAGTAAATTACCATATTCTAATGCTGAACAAAAATAAAGATTCCTATTGTCATTTGCATTCATTAAAGAACCAGCTCAGAAATGTAAAAATTTGTTGCTCTCTAATTTAATTAATAACTTCTAGAATTAACTTAATGCTGAAATTCCAATGAATTCAATCAAGTTAAAAATTAAAGATGCACTTTTCATTAGAAAATTTCTACCTGAGTTGATTTTAATTAATTAGCTCCTATCACTGCAATAAAGTATTATTTAAAGACAAGTCAAGGAAGTATAAAATTAAAGGTTTGTGCTATATATGTAGTGAAACTCCAGTGCTTACCTGGGACAAGTACACGACTGTGTTACTGCCCTGGCTAGCCCAAGCTTTGGGGGATATAAAAAGATATCTATTGATATCGATAATTCGGCCTCACATACGCATTCCCTCCCACGTGCTTGCGAGGTCCCCGGACAAGCACGCATACAGGCTGGGCCGATAATTGCTGTAATATTCCGAAACAATACAGGCAGGCCAGAAACAGCCGACTCGCCGCTTTAGGAGACCTCAAGGCAAGTACCTTCATTAGGTAGGCACACAGCTCTCAAAAGATCCTCTGCCCCGCACTGGCAGCTTGATGATCTGACTATACAACGCTCAAGTACTCTGCGTTTGCATACCAGCTGTCCTATTGACAATTTGGCTGTAACTCAATCATTCAAATTCTGACCTTTTGGAGGCTTTGTCTCTAGCCCCAAATCTATTGTTTTCCCAAAGTCTGACCTAGCCTGCGGTCACAATTCTCCTTATAAAAAACCCTGACTTTGAGCGCTTCCTTGGGTCGCTCTTGGCTTCTATCCCGCCTTGCTGTCGCTTTGTCCAGCGAGCCTTCCCCTCAGCCCCACGTGCTGAGATCCATGCTCCCCATCTTCTCCACTTCCAACTGGGCTTCAGGACAGGTGAAGTCTCACCCAAACCAACAACTCCTCTAAAAACCCCTCTATCCCACTCCAACCTTTATTTCTTTAGTTATCTTGTGTGAGTGTGCCGCATACACTGTTTTGGTTGTGTTTTAATAAAACATCATTTATTATTTCAACTTCTGTGTGCTCCTTGACTCGGCCTGACCCCGTAGACATAGGGCTCAAGATCCTGCTAAGTTACCCTGCCTCTCGTAACGCTAAAGCAGTGCTCCGAGCTAATTTTCCCCATCTATTGTTGAGCATATTTTGGTATCCCTCATGGGACCCCCAGTAAACAGGGTAACAACTGCCTGGATCTATACATTGTATATGTGGCACAGACCTTTGCACATTCCCTTGTTGGTTGCAGAACCTTTAAGTTCTGCAGGGCTTATGTGCCTAAAAGCTTACTTCTGTAGGCTGCATCTAGTCCATCTACTCAGTTGATTTTCCACTCCTACTTTTCCAGGCATGTGAATCACATATGCACCTGAATCTCATTTGTACCTGCCATGGAGATAACCAAGAATTAGATCAAAACTAGTCCTCCCCGATATTATTTTAAAAGTGTATGTGTGTACACACACATGCACACACTTGCATCAGTTAGCACATAACTCTTCCCATTTAAGGAATTATTTCTTGCACATTGTGATCTGACTTGGCACTGATACTCTTTAAAACCACAGATGCTGTGTAATCCTACAAAATTGCTGCACAATTTTGCTGAAGAGAGCTGTATGTGCTGCAGACCCCATCCTTGAAGCTTCTTTTGTGGCCAGCCTCATGGCCAAACAAGCAACATACTATTCAGCTTAAAATCAGCTTGCTTGTTCTGCCATGTGAACTTCAAAGATACCTCTGGCTACGTATACACATTGCTTTATGGAAAGTAGGCCAAAATCAACCAAAAGGACTTCAAAAAGAATTTGTGTCCTAAACAGTGTAACTATCATCCCTCTGTTTCCTGCAACTACAAATTTTGATTGGTTTTGCTGGGAAAAGTGATGGAATCTCTAAGATATTCTTCAGATCCAAGAGAGAAGCTTGCAGCTCAGCACAGTGAGTTTTGTTAGTGGGTTTAATGTTATAGGTTTCATAACCATGTCTCCACTGAGCATATCCTTAAATGATAGGATTAAAAAGTGCAGTCATCCATTCCTTTGTCGAAATGAGCTTACAAAAATAGGGTTTCAGTCGTAAATGGCTGAATTAATAAGTGTAATCGTCCAGTAGAGAACCGGCCTGCACTCTCCCTCTGTCATAGCCATTGGGTATTTAAAGAGTGTATTAATATCACCCCACAGTCTTCTCTTCACCAAGCTGAACATGGCTAGCTCCATCAAACTTTCCTCATGTTTTGTCCTCCGTACCTCACATCATACTTGTTACCATTCTCTGAACCCACTCCAACTTGTCTATATCCTTCTTAAAATGAGATGTGCAGAACTAAACGGAGTACTCCAAATGAGGCCTGACCAGCGCAGCATATAGTGGGACTATTACTTCCTTTGACTTGGAAACTATGCTACTATTGGTTCTTGTGGGTTTTTCGGGCTTTGAGACCGTGTTCTGGTTGTATTTTCTCCTGACGTTTCCCCTGCATCTGTGGCTGGCATCTTCAGAGGAATCATATGCTACTATTAATGCTTGCAAAAATAGTATTAGCCTTCTTTGCTGTAGCATCACACTGCTATGATATGTACCCAAAACAGGCTAATGAGAAACAAGAGGGTGGTACCAGTATGTTCAGGGAGCCCTAAGATTTTCAGAAGTCAAAATATTTAAGATATGAAGAAATAAGTCTAAGCACATTTGAAGGATACAGAATGCTGCAAGTTTGTTGGGAAACAAACTATATGGAATATCTTGGAAGAAGTCATGGCTGTCTGTCTGAAATAGGAGCATTCCATATTCCAATATTTTGTTGCACTTCCCACTTCTTGGAGTAATTTAAGATCCCACAATGTAATGTGTAATCTGACATAAAATCTGATTTACAAAAAAAACTCAATTATACGTAGTGTTGAAATGTTATGTTCCTGTTGTATTCTCTAGTCATGTAAAGTACTCAAAGGTGGAATGGTAATTGTCCCCTATTCACAAATTGTCCTTTGTCTAAAGCAGCCTTCTCAATCTTGTGACTTCTAGATGTTTTGGACTTCAAATACCATGACCCTTGAACATTACCATGTTAGCTAATCGATTAAAAGTTGCAGTCTCCAAAATTTGGAAGGCACCAGCAGTTTAGGGAATACTAGTCTAGACAATGGGATGAAAATAATATTGCAAATTCAGGGCATCTTAATGCCTAGCATCTGGAAGATTTCCTAGTGCTGCAGAAGGCTGGAGAAAAGAGGGAAGTTGGCTTGATAAAAATTGAGTCAGCAGAGTATATTCATATTCTACAGAGACTAATGTGCAAATAGGTAGGACTGAGAAGCACTAAATGAATACAGAAAGTTCCCTTTCTTCCTGGCACATGAGGAAGGCATTTGTCCCCAAGAGAACACACACACACAAACACACACGCACAGTGGAACATAGGGTGAAACAGTATTAATATAATTTCTAAAGTAAGACTGTCCAGGGCTTGGTGCCTCATGCAGACCACAAAAAGTGTGATTTAGACCAGCTGGGTATACTTCTGCATTCTTAAGTTCCGTAAGAAGGACTAGACTCATTAGAGAAGTTGGTATGACAAATTGTCCATAAGGATAAAATGGAAAAAAGAACAATAAATAATAAATCTGTATCATTAAGTATAAGAAAGACATGTTGGATTAAAACTATGAAAGAGATGTTTTGAAGGAGATCTGTAAGAAGTGATGTGGATCTTCCAGAAAAAGTAGATAAATGGAAAATTTTCCAGAAAATCATTTGTTCTTAAAAATGTTACAGTCAAGCCCATTCAAAGCTTTATGTGGGAATTTACTTTACTGGAATATTTGTAATGATGTAAAGAAAGTACGCTATCTTTTCCTTATATTTAAAAAAAAATTACTATACCTGAAGGGATACTTTTCTACTAAAGAGAGCTATACCTTATATATCTATATATCTATATAGATATATACCTTATATGTTATATCAATAATTTAATTTCCTTTTGAGGAAGTATAACTGTAGTACCTGTAGTGTTACTCACTCTCTGCACCACTTACTAGTTCCATTCCAAACTGAGAATCTGATTTAACACAACTAGTATTTAACTAAAGGATCCATGTGAGTTTATGGCCGCAGGAACTTTATCACATTTTCTCTTGGCTACTTGTACTTGTGAGTGACTGAGAAGCAAGAGTTTTTGCAAAACAGAAACAAGATTTGCAGTGCAGTCATCAATTAAACTATTCCTCCGAGCACTAGGCTTTGGCAATGCCCATCTCCTTAGAAGAATAACTAGAAATCCATGCCCTATCTTTAGCCCATTTGACACAACTGATACAATATAGCAGCCCAGACAACTGTGAATAACATGGATGGACAGATAGATAAAGTGTGGTACATTTTCCATGGAAAAATATAGCATTGGAAAATTTTCTGTTCTGGAATAATTTTCCACCCCACATCTCTGCCTATAAGACAAACGATTTTGTTTCTAGATGTAGAAAAATTATTTGCAATGACATCCTGTGATTGATCTTGATTTAGGTTGCGGAGAAACCTTTCCAAGAGGGGACCTCAGATGATTAAGAAACATTTGAATAGATATGTTGTCTCTCTTTTGCCTAAAGAGCACCCATATCTTATCATCAGTCATAAGCATTTGCAGAAAATAATATGTTTATGGACTCCCTGCTGGTCTGGTCTTTTACATACTTTTCTTAGGATGGCCAACAGACTAGAAAGGTCTCTGAGCCAGGTGATCAAACTCAGAAATGGAAAATTGTCTTTCACTGAGGATGCATGTCTTGTTCAGAGAGTCATACTGTTTGAGATAAACGTGTAAAAACAAGTGTATGCAGGCTTCTGGGATGAGCTGGCTACCCCTGTGAAGCAAGACAATAACCACTACTAAAAAGACTATGAATTTGGTATAAAGTTGACTCTAGGCCAAAGCTGATGACTGATGAGCTCAGCAGTAGTTCTACGGTTGGCTAATATGAAAAAGAATTGTGCAGAAAAGAACATTCCTTCAGCTCCTGAATTCTCAGCACTGCAGTTCTGTGGTGAGAGTAGCAACACTTATATTTACATCCAAGACAAGCCACTCTTAAAACAGCCAGGTCTCTACTCTAGGATCAGAATCTGCCAACCCTACATTTTCATCTCCTATGCGGGTTCTGAGTTCTGAAATGAAAGACTAGACATTGGTAAAGATCGTCTGAGCATATGGTGGAACCAGGCTTAAAATGTTTCCAGGACAATTATTTAGTATGGAATTGTCACACTTCATTCACACATTTTTTTAAATGCATGAAGTGAGGCATCCATATGAATCATAGAAACATAGAGTTGGAAGAGACCACAATGGCCATCGATTCCAACCCGCTGCCATGCAGGAACAAACACCCAAAGCATCCCTAGCAAATTGCCATCCAGCCTCTGTTTAAAAACCTCCAAAGAAGGAGACTCCACCACACTCAGGGGCAGCATATTCCACTGCTGGACAGCTCTGACTGCCAGAAAATTCTTCCTGATGTTCAGGTGAAATTTTCTTTTCCTGTGGTTTGAATCCATTGCTCTGTGTCCTAGTTTCTGAAGCAGCTTGCTCCATCTTCAGCATGACATCCCTTCAAATATTTAAACACGGCTATCATGTCTCCTCTTAATCTTCTTTTTGTCAAGCTAAACATACCTAGCTCCCTAAGCTTCTCCTCATAGGGCATGGCTTCCAGACCCTTCACCATTTTGGCCGCTCTCCTCTGAACACGTTCCAGCTTGTCAATATCCTTCTTGAACTGTGGTGCCCAGAACTGGACACAGTATTCCAGGTGAGGTCTAACCTCACCTGGAAGTCATCATAGAACCATTCTTTTATTTTCCCAGTGGTTAGGATCATAGAATGATAGAATCATAGAATCACAGAGTTGGAAGAGACCACAAGGGCCATCAAGTCCAACCCCCAGCCATGCAGGAACACACAATCAAAGTACTCCTGATGATGGCCATTCAGCCTCTGTTTAAAAAACTCCAAAGAAGGAGACTCCACCACACTCCATAGCAGTGTATTCCACTGTCAAATTGCTCTTAATGTCAGGAAGTTCATAATGTTTAGGTGGAATCTTTTCCTGTAGTTTGAAGCCACTGTTCTGTGTCGTAGTGACAACCTTTCAAATACTTAAACATGGCTATAATGTCACTTCTTAAACTTCTCTTGTCCAGGTTAAACATATCCAGCTCCTTAAGCTGCTCCTCATAAGACATGGTTTCCAGGCCTTTTACCATTTTGGTCACCCTCCTCTGGACACATTCCAGCTTGTCAATATCTCTCTTGCATTGTGGTGCCCAGAACTGGACACAGTTCTCGAAGTGCAGTCTGACCAAACCAGAATAACAGTGGTACTATTACTTCCATTGACCTACACACTGTTGATGCAGCCTAGAATTACATTGGCTTTTTTAGCTGCTGCATCACACTGTTGTCTCAGGTTCAGCTTGTGGTCTACTATGACTCTTAGATTTCTTCCATCTTTTTTCAGATTGCAGAAATTTCAGGGTTTTTTGAAAGGATCTGAAGAATTATGCATTCTCTGCAAGCAGAGATTGTTCCAAGCACTACTTGTTCCAATTATACATTTTGATCTATGCAGTGTGCTGAGCACACATTCACACTGGCAACTTGCAAGACTTCAAGGGTTCTCCCAGCCACCCACCACTCTAAAGAGTACAGTCTTCCTACACTTAGTGCCCATCTTTCTAGTGGGCACTATTTTAGCACATTTATTTATTAGGAATTGATCCACTTATGACTAAAAAATCTTTTTCTGATATTTTTAAAATGCACATTAGCACTTAACTAAAATATTATTATATTAATTGGATAACTACCTGGTCAGTCATTGTCATTTCAGTGATGTAGTTTTCTTTCAGATCAAACATGTTCAGTTGGCCCTCTGTGTTTTTGACATTTCATGGTCAATAAATAGGCAATTGCTTTAAATGAGCACATGCTTTAGTGGTACACATACAATATGTATTTTAAAAGAATCACTGAAGGGAAGTTTTCAATAGTTTTCAATATATTTCCCCACCAACAACTCTGCCATGTCTACTGATGTGGACGAAACATGGTAAGATCTACTCATGAAAAATAGTGTAGAAAGTCAATTGCAATTCCAGCTGAAATTTACAGCAGACAAGTATTTATTAGGAGCTGTCCACCTGGAAGCACCCTTAGTGATCATCACAAATAGATGGGATAAAAATGCCATACCCTGCTGTACTCTGTAGTGTGGAGTGGTGGTCTTAAAGTTTTACAGATCAGCAAAACTAAATCTAGAGCTAAAGCATAGGAGGAAGTACTTTGAGTTTATGCCCTGGAGCAGGTAGTTTGCAGACATTTTGATGCTAATTTTTCTACAAGTTGCTGTGAGTCAGCCCAGCCAGACCACTGAGGCTGTGGGGATTTCCAAGAGAATTATCAACACTGAAATCCCCTTGGATGCCAAGATAGACTGAATGCTGTTCACTCTGAATGTTCATCAGGCCTCTGCTTCCTCTTTGTGCAGGAAGCACCAGATGCCATAGGGAGTTATTCTGGGGTGTAGGACCAAATTTGTAAAGCAGAGATGTGCAGAATAGCCTTAGAAGAGACTCATTCACACTCTCCAGTTCCTCATTATATTACTGAAATACCAAACCATATGCCACTGTCTAATGACTTTTAAAAAACACCCTGAGAAGGTCCTTGAATGGGTGATATATACTTGATTCCCATGGAAAAGTCTTAGCAAACAGTAGGCTTATCAAATGGTATAATTAAAAGTAGAGTCTATGAAACATATTTCCATAATTACAATGAGATCATGATTACTAAAACTTCAGACATACAAACCCTAACTTCAGTATTGAGAGGTAACACAACTTTCTTCTTATACACTTGCTTGCCAGTACTCCTTTAATATCTCAAGTCCTATATGTGTCTGTTACTCAGAAATAAATTCAATTGAGCTTATTCCCACAAAAGCAGGCATCAAGATAACAGATAATAAGGCACTGGTGAATTCAGCTGGATCTGCTTTTGAGCAGACATATACAATGTCACTGCTAATGTCTTTTCTGTCCATCATTTTGTTGGTAATGCTATAGATGAAATAATGTGTTAGTGTTTGTTGCTACTGTATGGTTATTAGGTCAATAACTGATTTGCCTCTGCATTATTTACTCCTCAGAAATAACTTTTTTTCTTTGCTTTTGTTTATGAACCTTCAAAGGTTCAGGAGAGGCACCCCTCTGGTTCCTGAACACACAGAGTCAAAGGTAGCAGATTGCAGAATGGAGATTCCCTGTACATCCCATTGTGGCAGGAGGTAGTTAATATAATAACTATGCCTTAGACATAGGGCAGGCCATTTTCAAACTTACAGGGTTCACTCATTCTTCTGCTAGAACCTCAAGATCCATCTGCCAGAGCAAGGTGCAAAATAGGGGCTCAAAAGTGAGACAAGACACACTCTTAGAACCAAGTAAGAAGATTGCCTCTGAACACATTATCAGCAAACAAATTTGTTTTCAATAGGACAATTAAGCTCACAATCCTGTTGTGCCAAATACATTCCTGGTTTTCAATCCAAACTCTTTTTTCCATCTCAGTAGCTTAGGAAGAGCCTTTTTGTTGCTGTGGTTGTAGGAAGTTAGAAATCCCTAGTAATATCTTGCAAATTGCCAGAGATCTGTGACTACATCTCAATCAACCTTCTGCCCAGTCTCAATCTACAGTGACATAAGCAGCTGACTTTTGCCAAGTTTAGACCATCTAAGTATTGTTTAAAGTGACTGGCAAGAGCTTTCCAGTGGATCTGAGTTCTGTCCCAGACCTCTTTGGAGATATATAAAATTAAACCTGGGTTGTTCTGCACAGAAACTATTTACACTGCATCTGAACTAAACCCCTCACTCCACAGGAAACAGATAAAATGGGAACAACTGCCCAGTGTACTCAAAGCCAGGCACCAAAATGTGTATACTCATAACAAACTAGATATATCAGGTAGTGGAATTCTGATGTCTGTGGGAAATAAAACACAAGTTCATTCACCCTGGTTTTGGGAGTGAAGTAGGATAAAACATGAGAAGTGGTTCTTGAAAATGGTTTGGAGCTGTTTTCATTACCTTAAGTACGTGGAAGTTCTTTCGAATACTGTCAGGGTACAGGGAGCTCTGACAGTTTTCCCTGTTATTGGAATGTTGTTTTCAGTCTTTTAATATTTTAGGTTTTTCATTTTTTTTGTTGACTTTTGTACTGCATTTTATTGTACTAGGGTACATGTTTCATCAGTAACTAAATAAGCATGGCCATTATCCTCACAACAAAACAAACATGATAGTCACACTTGCTCAAGCAAGAATACACGTTTCACAACAATTGGATCTACTGGAGTAAATGTGGGAAGCAGTCGTTCTGTCAAATGAAAGAATTTGCTGGGTGGCATTGTCTGGATGGATCAGCAATGACTGTGGCTGTAGTCCATCCCCCCACCCCACCCCCAGGAGAACAACAGCACCCAGAAACAGGGTTTTTAAGCTCTTCAACCAGATGTGACAGTCAATAGTCTAAAAGAAATTTTTTTTTTTACTGTGGGAGCAATGTTTCTTTCAAACCACTTTCTCTCAAAGAAGAGGTTGGATTTCACTTTAGAAAAGGATGAATGAAGAGAAACACAATGGAGGTTTACAGTTATGAACTGTTTGTCAGCTTCAACTTGGGGGAACCGCATGAATAGAAGACCTCCAGGCTACTCTGCTATTAACAGCCCTCTCAGTTGTTGCAAACTCAAGAGCTGAGCAGTAGCTTTCCTTATGGAGTTTCTTTGCTACCTTCAACACTGGAACTATCAATTTTCCCCTGCTAATGGAGTTGTTATTCCCTGAAGAAGATGGATTCATCTTGGTCTGGTGTTGGCAGGTTGAATTTCTGGGGGCATCTAGCTGGCCAATTACAGGCATCCAATGGGCAGACCTTTAAATCTTGATTTAGTATGAAAATTGTAATGACATCTCAGTAACTGTCCCATAGCTCTGAAGTACCAGCCTTCCCAAATTCCAAACATGGCAAAGGCCTTAACTGGTCCAAGAAATATGTTCCTTAAAAGCTCCAGAACAGCTGTACTTAATATTCCAAAAAAGAGCACAGATTTCAATAGGCAAAAAAAAGTAACAGAAATAAATAAGAGACAGTCCAAACTGAAGAGACAGAGGGTTGAGAATGTGGTTAAGACACATGTTAAATTACTGTATTAGGATATGTTGAATATATCTCTCTGATCTCTCTCGGTATTTGGAGTTTAGATAAAGCAGAGCACATCTACCATTTCGCACTTTGTTCACCTGATCTTTTTCTGAATAACACCTTTAATTAGGATGTGGGTTATAAGCTTTACATTCCATTCTGAGAATCCTAGGCTACTGAAAGAAAGCTAACATTTAACTGTTCAGAGTACAAGCTTGACGTTAGATGCATAGCCATATATAGGCACTTAAATAAGCCTTGATCTGATTTTCCAAAGCTCTGATTATTGCCCTTCTGAAGGCATTGCAAATTGTGGCAAGGATCTCTGAAAATCAGCCTTAAGCTTATTTACATGCCTAAATATGGATCTAAATATCCAATGCCAGCTCTAGCTTTAGCACTGGCTTTTGTAGTATATTCAGGGTTTACCTGCCTCTGATGTAATGGCAGCCTTACCCCTTCCCTCAAGGCCTTATCCATTCTAAGGAATTCCCTCTATAGAGCACAGATAATCAAAGAGCACATGAATTAAAACTAGCCTTGCTGCTCCTGCCACTGTGACAGATTCCAATAGCTGTGAAAGCTATATCTTATATGGGCATGTCTAATAAAATGTAAATTTAATAACATTCTCCCTCGAATGAAGTTAATAAAATACATTGTGATAATCATGTATAAATTTGAAGTGGGTATTATTTTAATGTACATTTTATATAGCTAGATTCTATCTTAACCAGATAAATGGCTAGACATTTACTTGTCCTTTTATTCTTCCCGATATTCTGAGTTCATGTACATTTGCGCTAGCGACAGTTTCTGCTTGCATACTCTGGCAGGCTCTGCTACGGATGGCAGAGCCCTGAGCCTGGCTTTCTCTGTCTCCCTGGAGTCCCTCTGTAGACGTAGGTGAACGTCACCGCTTGCTCTAATTTTATCCACTTTTGATGGAGGAGACTAGCTGAGCAGCAGGGAGGCAGCTATTTTGGTTTTCTCAGTAGCTCTGGGTTATATAAAGCATCTTGGCATGACCCACATTGCTCAGGAGC
The DNA here is from genome assembly GCA_030412105.1 of Cyclura pinguis. Lineage (NCBI taxonomy): Eukaryota > Metazoa > Chordata > Lepidosauria > Squamata > Iguanidae > Cyclura > Cyclura pinguis. The sequence goes on from CM059599.1 coordinate 347,893,720, forward strand.
AGCCTTGTATTCTCTCTGGCTCAATTGTACCTAATCAGACCATATATTTCCACACAATTTTTTCTCACAGATGCTGAACTATATTCTCTCTCTGTGTGGCACTGGAGTGCAGTATACTTATGGGTTGGATGATGCCACACTTTTACAGAAAACAGAAGCACTTTTTAAAAACCTGGTTAGATTTTCTGCCTCATCCATATTCCACTTCATTCCTTATGTTTTAAAGCAGGCATGCTAAATACACACAGAATATACAATCAATTATAATCAAGCTTAATCGAGATGTTTTATCATTCCAGTTTTCATCTGGATTTAAAGCCAACTGTGACAAGATCTAGCTTCCAAAAGACCAAAGCTGTACAAAATCTCAATCTACTAGTTAGGTTAATTAGTTTATTGCCACTAATATATTGTTTTGTTTTAATGAAACAAGTATGGAAATCAGGAGGAAGCTTTATAAACCATTTTAAACTCTGGAACTACTAGTTTTTCAGAGCTATTCTTCATGTGACAGTAACATCTTCATTTTCTTCAGTTTGTAACAAGCTAGCCTACTTTGTTTGAGGGCTTGCTCTTGCTCAGCTGGCTGAGTGAGGACCTGCCCTGAAGTCCTGCCCTGACAGTACCAATGCTCATGAGTTCAGCTTGCTGGAGTGTATTTGTAACCATCAGAAGATACATATCCTGATCACTGCAACCAGTTTCTTGGTCAGACTGGGTCTTTGCTGCATTTGAAACTCAGCCTGGCAAAGATGTCCCCACCATGGCATGGAGCTGCTACAGGGAAGGTCATGAGAGCAGAGGAATTGCCTCACTGTATCACACCAAATTAACACGTGAAAAACCCTTTGACATATGACAAGCAAAGGGACAAGGCCAAAGTACTTAGAAGGGGCACAGTATAAACTTGTTAAGTATAAACCACAAATCCACAAATATACCATAATCCCATATGTATAAAATCAGATAATATTATTGTGGATGTGTGTGTGTGAAAAGCAGACATTTATTCACATACTATATTCTTGTTTAACTGAAGAAACCCACATTCTGATTCAGAGAACGGCTCCTTCTTTGGTCCAGCAGTATTGTGTTTTACTCCTGTTTCTAACTGGCAGTAGCAAGTTTCATAAGATCTGGATTACAGGAATATAAATTAGGATGCTAACTATGGTACTACCCTTCCACAGAGGTGAGACTGCATGCTCCTGTGAGGCAAGAGGCTATGCTGCTAGTAGGGTCTCCTATGTCAGACAGACTTTTGCTGAGGAGCCAGACTAACTATTGGGCAGCAGCAGCAGTAGGGGATGACACTGGTGGAGGATCTCTTGGATACAACTACAGTGACACCAGAGCCAACACTTGTTAGTATTGCACAGGGGGAGAAAGTGGTAAACCCCTTTTGATTGTCTTCTATCATGAAAACCCTATGACGACACAATCCAAAATGAAACAAGGGATAGTGTCAGAAGATGAGACTGCCAGGTTGGAAGGCACTCAACAAGCTACCAGAGGAGAGCAGAGGGCAAATATGATCAGTGTTGTGGCTGGTGATGTAAATGGAATGGGGTATTTTGAGTAAAATGATTACACAGTATTTTATTCAGGAAATTAAAATCTCAGAAAAAATGGGGTGGCATTAATAGTGAGGCAACAAGTAGCAAAAGCGGTCAAGGGATATAATGAAAAGTCTGTCCAAATCATATCAATAAGATTTCAGGAAAACCCATCAATATAACCATAATTCAAGTTTATGCTCCAGCTACAGAGAGAGAAGGAGAAGAAATGAAAGTTTCTGTGCTGGATTCCAGGAGGAAATCGAGAAGCAAAAGTAAAAGGTGACAGAAATAGGGTTAGAACCCTGAATGCAACTGTTAGCAACTTGCACACAGGAACAAAGAGAATTGCTATAATAATCAATGCACAGAAACAGAAGATAACAACAAAAAAGGAAGAACAAGAGACCTCTTCCACAAGATCTGAGAAATCAAAGGGAAATTTTAATCTAAGAGTGCAGATGCTATACAACCAGCAGGAAACACATTACATGATCAACTAGAAATAACAAGATGATAGAAACAATACATGGAAGAACTATATAAAAGAGATGAAAGGATGACATCTTCATTCAGGGAAGAAAGAACCATTTGGTGATGAACCTGCAATTTTAGAAAGTAAAGTTGAAGCTGTACCCTGAGCACTTGGGAGAAATAAATCACCAGGAACAAATGGCATACCAGTAAAGCTGCTTCAAGCTACAGAGACAGAATTTACTCAAGTTCTAGCTAAAATTTGTCAACAAATGTAGAAAAGAAAAGAATGCCCGTAGACTGGAAATACTCAATATACATTCCAATCCCCAAGAAAGAGGACACCAGGGATTGCAGTAACTGCAAGACCATTGCATTAACATCCCATACAAGCAAAGTGATACTCAAAATTGTACAATTACTTTTAACATATATGGAGCAAGAAATGACAGAAATCCAAGCTGGATTCAGAGGCATTAGGGATCCTATTGTAAAGATACATCATTGGATATCAAATATCCATGCTATGTCCATGCCCTTTGTATTTCCAATTTCTGTATATGGTTGTGATGCCTGGAGAGTGAAGGAAACTGATAGGAGGAAAATCAACTCATTTGAAATGTGGTGCTGGAGAAGAATTCTACAGATACCATGGACAGCTTAAAAGACAAATAAATGTGTATTAGAGCAAATCAAGCCTGAACTCTCCTCATAAGCCAGGATGACTAAGTTTGATGACTAAGACTGTCAAAGTTTGGAGACTTCATGAGAAGACATGCTGGTGTGTGCCTTCACATCTTTTCTGACTTATAGCAAACCTAAAGTGAAGTGATCATGGGGTTTTCTTGACAAGATCTGTTCAGAGAGAGTTTGCCTTTGCTTTCCTCTGAGGCTGAGAGAATGTAACTTGCCCAAGGTCACCCAGTGGGTTTCCATGGCTGATCCAGGGGATTTGAACCCTGGTCTCCAGAGTCATAGTCCAAGTCTCAAACATGACTCACTAGAAAAGACAATAATCCTTGGTAAGGAAGAAGGCGGTAGGAAAAGGAGAAGACCACAATACAGATGGATAGGCCCAATCAAGGAAGTCTCTGAATCTGTAAGACCCGAGCAGGGCTGTTGATGATAGGGTAACATGGAGATCTCTCATAGGGCCACCATAAGTCGAAGTTGGCTTGACAGCAGTTAACAACAAAAACACTGGGATAAGGAGGCATTTCTACAAATACCCTCAAGCATGATAAAAAAAAAATCCAATCTTCATTATTTCCCATGGCAATAGGATTACAGCTGGGGCAATGCCACCCTCTGAGCCCTGGTTGGAAACCCACAAATGCACAGGCCCCACAAACAGGCCAATAAATCAGGCATCATGAAACACGAGTTTCAAGGTGAAATCCCAAATAATATTTTGAACATAGAAAGAACACACAGATTTTTCACACTGTTAAAAATGGGAAGATCTCACAATTCTTCTAAACATTCAAGTTTTGACTTTTGTCTCCGGAGGAAGAATATGTCACAGCTGATTAGCAACTGAATTGGAAAGCTGCTGTTAACTGTAGTCTGACTCAATACCAAACAACATTCTACACTCTTTCAAGCCCTTATTAAACAAATATATGTAACACACAGCCCAAAATAATTCCTATGACTTCTGAACAGCCACTGTCAATTACATAAAAAGTAATTTCATTAAGCACTAGAAACTGTATGTCATGGCTTTGATAATAGAAGTGAATGAGCCATATCCCATACAAATGTGTGTTTATGAGCTTTGGTGCTATCATGTTTCTGAACACTGGGGGTTTCTTGGATTTCATCTCTGGCAAGGATCAGCCTTGTCCTGACTACAGTTCCAGTAAGTTCCCTGGCAGAACTTACATTCCCTTGTGAGATATTTAAGTGTACTTATGATCATCCGATACTATCTGGATGGTTCATTTTTAAGGACAGCTACTGGAATATCACTTTCTCCGTCCAGTTAATCGTCAGCATTGGCATGGGGGCAAGTTGTTCTTGTAAAAACCCAGTTGACTAATTTTTGTCACCTCAATAGATAGGCAGATTCCCTGGTTCTCTTATGTATCCACATAAGATCATATTCTGGCAGCAACCGAGTAGTGACTGACCAAAAAACCACTTAGAAAACATTACTGCTTATCTATTCAGTGGTTCAGCAAATCAGAGCACTGCCTTAACTGACAACAGGATGAGCCACACTGCCAAAACAAAAGTTGTCTATGTCCAGCAAATTACTCTGTGGTACATACACAGCTTAAAAAAGAACTTTCAAGCATCAATAAATGCAACTTATATTGCCACATTTTGTTATATGTAATGGCTATTTTTAAAAAAATCAGACATGTCTTAGTAAGAAACATGGAGACAGGGAATGAATTGCTGGCAAGCATTTTACAAAGTAATCATGCATGGGAGCACTGTGAGAAAAGAGAGGAGGCTACCACAGCATGAACCACTGTGGCCAGCCATTCCTCCCCAAGAATTGTCATAGCAACAACAACAAAAAAGTGCCTGGTAATAGGCAGTCCTGGACCTCAAATGACAAAGTTCCATACATGCTACACTACATATATTCTTTCAGGAGAAGAGGAACCTTATCCACAACAGGCTGTAAACCCAATTTATGACCCACAGTACTACCGACAAGGGCTCTATCATGTGAGGATTTAGCCATAACCTCCAACATTTCACAGATGAAAACTGTGTTGTGCAGCCAAACAACATCACAGTGTAGTGAAGATGGCAAAAGTTATTAATGAGGAAGGACACACAATCTAGGAGAGGCTGCAGCAATTTGCTTTTGTTTGATTCTACTGAAAGGTCAAGATTTTGCCACCTCCTCTCCCTTCCCCACCAGGTGAATTAATTGCAAACTACTTTTCAGTTTGTGCTTTTCAGTTTGCAGCAATTTAAGTAAATTGAGGACAATAGTGGGGGGGGGGTGGAATGGCAGGAGGAGAGAGAAACTAGGACATTTTGCAAACAGCTGAAAAGTAGGATGACAGAGGATTAATTGCTACTGGGACAGTTGAAGGATATTATTTAACCTTGGTTTATGTTCCCTTACCCAGCCCATTACTGAATTTAGACAATCCATTAGGCCACTCTGTTTCTTCTTCATTACTTTCCTCAATTTTTTCTTCTAAAACGCACAATGGTATTTAGTAATTTAGTTAGGTTTGTATGTTGTTATTCTGCTTGTTTTTCCCCATATTTTTTATTGTATTTTAAGTGTTTTATAAAATATCCCCCCCCAAAATCTTATTAATAAATATTCCTTTACTGTTAAAAATCTCACTGAAATGTTGTTTATTAAAGCATTAAAACTTGCCACTTACTAAATGTCTATGTATATAAAACTGTGCATGTGTAAAATAAAAACAGTAATATGTGTTGACACCAGCTTGCATGTACAGAAAGTGCTTGATATTTAAATTAGATTATTAACTATTTCACAAAAGTGGGATTACTTAAAAGGCCCACAGTATTATGTTATTGGGTAAACTCGAATTATTGGCTGCAGTCCTCAAACCATCTGACTGAGATTAGATTTATTAAAGTCTGTGACGGTCCTCAAGAGGAGTGATTTACAGCTAACAGCCACTATGTCTGTATAAACAAGGAGGGGAATTGATAGATATTATTTAATCATAAGTCAAAACAGAGAGACAATGTGATTTATTAAATGGTGCATGTGTCTTCAAGTTGCCTGTCAACTTATGGCGATCTCATGAATTTCATAGGGCTTTCTTAGGTAAGGAACACTCAGAGGTGGTTTTGCCTGTCCCTTCCTCTGAAATGTAGCCTACAGAACCTGGTATTCCTTGGTGATCTCCTATCCAATTACTAACCAGCCCTGAACCTTCTTAGCTTCCAAGATCAGATAGTGTACTGGACTCATCACCCAGAAACCAATGATCTTGAGGGAGCACAGAAATGAAGAATCACAAAAATGAACAACTATGTCTTGTAAATTTGTGCAGTGAACAAGTTGATAAAATCTACTTTTAAGTGGGAAAGGTAGGATATTGCTCATGAACAGAGAAGATACTGTACAGGAAACACGACACAAATAATGGCAACATGCTATTGGGTTCTACAGCTACACTCAGATGTAGCAATTAAAGAAAAAGATTATATGGGTCCATGGAAACAAAAACAATACAAAAGTGTATATTCCTTAAATATAGTATGTTGTTCTTATGTTCAACCTATATTAGTTTTGTACCCCATTATTTTTTCTTTCACTTCGACAGAGTATATCCCTGTGACAGTCTCCTGCATTCTCAGTTCAGTATTGATTTTGATGGCTGGATATGAATCAGACCGGATGCACATAAGATGCTATGTGGCGGGCCATATAGATGTGGTTTTGAAGGAAAAGTAGGCAGGTTAAAATATACACAGAGTGTATATAAATATATATAAATATATATAAAAAGTGAATGCCTAGGACTAAAGACGAGGGCAAATAAGATCAATGGTAACTGCTTTTTTTTTTCTCAAAAGGAACCATAATATGACCAGTTCTGTCTGGATTTTAGTTTGATCTTGGGCAAGTCTAGAACAGACTGGATATTGCGCAAACAAATACAATGATGTCATGTCTGCATCATTTAAATCATTTTCTCTGCTTCCTTCAGTAATGAACAAGACTCAGCATACTAGATGGCTGCAGGACATAAGTACGCTGTATAGATATGACTCATAAGACACCTCTGGACCAATAGGGAGTAAGGTAGAATTTGAAAAAAATACAAACAAAACTTCTTCAAGGTGCTTTTGGATGTAGCAAATGTTAGGTGATAATAAAGTGTAGTTAGTTAGTTTTTGCTAATAACAAACCAACTAAAAACAGCACATGACCAGGACTTTCCAAACGGTATGCCGTGACACGTTAGTGTCTTGCCTGAATTGTGTAGGTATGTCGCCTACAATCTTGGAAATGTATTTTATTATTTATAAATCATATATTTTTAAAAATATATTAAAGGTTTTCATGAGATACGTTGTGTCCCCCGTACATTTCGTTATTACAATTTATGTATATGTCTGTATCTCTTATAAGGGGTTAGTTTAACGTCCCGTTTGCAACTGTGTCACAAAATGATGCATGTCTAAAAGGTGTGTCACCAACATGAAAAGTCTGGAAAGTTCTGAAGTAGACAATTGATTAGGAATAAAATCAACCTGATCTGTTTCTATGTCTCTAACAGAAGCCTGATCTTAAGAAATTGCCACACAAAACTTTCAACAGCATGGAAATAAGTAATATTGTTACTTGTCATGAGTAAGGTTTGACTTGCGGCAATAAATGAGAGCCCTCCAAGAGTCCCAGTCATCAGCAGCCCTGCTCAGTTCTTGCAGACTCAGGGCTATGGCTTCCTTTGTTGAATCCATCCACCTGTAATGTGGTCTTCCTCTTTTCTTACCAAGCATTATTGTCTTTCCTACTGAATCATGTTTCCTCATGATATATTAAAAGTATGATAATTTCAGCTTAGTCATTTGAATGTCTACCGAATGTTCAGGTCTGATTTCCTCTGAAATCTATTTATTTGTCTTTCTGGAAGTCTATGGCACCCACAGAACTCTTCTCCAGCATCACATTTCACATGAGTTGATTCTCTCCCTGTCAAACTTTTTCACTGTCCAGCTTTCCTATCCATATATAGAAATCAGACATAAAATGGCATTGATGATTCTGACTTGGCATTTATGATATATCTTTGTACTTGAGGACTTCATCTAGTCCCTTCATAGCTGCCCTCCCAATCTTAGTCTTCTTTTGTTTTCTTGATTACAATCTCCATTTTGATTTATGACTGAGCTGAAGAATCAAAGTCTTCATCAACCACTTTGAAGCTGTATAAATCATTTGTGGTTATTATTTTTGTTTTCATATTATTCAGCTGCAAATCCGCTTTCACACTTTTTAAACTTCAGTATTTGTTCCAGTTCTTTGCTATTTTCTATTAATTCTGTGGTGTCATTTGCATATCTCAAATTGTTTGTTTTTTTCTTCCAATTTTCAGATCTCTTTCCTCTGTCTAAACATATGACATACAGTTGGCTCTCCACTTTCACAGATTTCCCTTTCATAGATTTGATTATTCACAAGTTTGTAGCCCCTCACCATTCCTCTCCCTCTCACAGGATAAGAGAAGGCAGACGAAGCGCTGTTGGTGGAAGGGAGAAAGGGGAAAAAGATGGGAAGAAGCTTAGATATGGATTGTGGAGTGGAAAGTAAGAGAAGATAGAGGAGGTGCTGCTGGAGAACGAGAATGGGAGAAACATGGGAAATGGGGCTCAGAGGTGGATCATGGAGTGGGAAGTAAGGAAAGGTAGAGGAGATGCTGTTGGAGGACAGGAAACAGGGAGGAAGGGAAGTGGGATTAGGGGAGCTAGGAGCTGGATCATCCACCACCATTGCCAGAGCAGATTAGTCCTAGGAGTGGAAAGGGCTTTTAAAAGCTTTTAAAATCTTTTGCAAGGTCCTGAACCCCTAACTCTTGTGAATGTGGAAGGCAGATTGTATTCTGTATATAAACAGATAGAGTGATAACATGAAGCCTTTCTTGTCATCTGAAAACCATTCTGTTGCTCCATATTCTGCCGTAACAGTGCCTCTTTTTTTGTGTGTGAAGTTCTTCTGTGTATTGTTACCACTGTCTTTTTATCTGATTGTATTCTGTGTTCGCTGATGGTCATGTAGCACCCTTACTCTTAACTGAAATTTCCCTTTGTTTGTTTTGGATCTTGTGGAAGAGCTCTCTTGTTCTACTTTTTTTTTTTTTTGAAGAGGATTCTTCTATTTTGTTGCACTGATCATGATAATAACCTTTTTTTGTCTCTATGCATTATTATATGCTAATAAATCTGCTTTATTACTTGCTAATATCTGCAGGTCAAAGCACCAGCCACCAGGGTAGGATTTGGAGCAAGTGCTCAGTAGAATGAACAGCAAAATCCTCTCCCCTGCAGGCAGCAAGGCTTGCTTACCTCATTATGAAGTAATCCATCTAAAAAGCCTACTCTGCATCTTTAAATAACATTTCGTTCAGAGCCTATAATTACTTAAGGTTATACTGAGAAGCGCAACAGCAGGGGGCAGTAAAAAACACTGGCAATTTCAGTAGAGAGAAGTAAAAGAGTACTGTGTGTCTATGCGCCTTCAAGTCACCTGTTGACTTATAGTGACCCCATGCATTTCATAGGGTTTTCTCAGGCAAGGGATACTCAGAGGTGGTTATACAGTGTAGAAAATGAGCAACAATTGGAATAGTTTCATGCAATTAAAATAAAAGAAGTTATGAAGCCTCATTCACCATGTAGTTAATGAGGAAAGTGTAGTAAGGGATGAAATTTAATGCATTTTGAAGTTTTACAACCTACCTTAAACTCTGGACAAACTCTGAATCCAAATTAATTGGAATACGGAATTCCAAATGCTTTAGCCCATAATGGAAATAAGCAAGTGAAAATGACTTTTTTCATGCTCCAGATGTTTTTGGTCTACAGTTCCCATCCACTTTTCCCAACATAGCCTCTGGTCAGATATTTTGCAAACTCCAGTCTAAAAATATCTGGGAGTTATAGTTACCTCCTCTCCAGCATAAATAAATAATGAACTGGCTGTGTGCAATGGCACAGTTAAACCACACAGTCTGTATTTGGGAACATTTGGTGACCAATTCCGAGGCTGGGAACTCTCTACTTAGAATGCACTGTTATATACTGGATTTCACTTTCAGCTACAGCACTATAGTTTCTAGCAATCTACGTCAGAAAAGGAGGAGAGTGGTAACAGAGACATAATTTACCTTTATTTCATTTGTTATATTTTATTCCACTTTCTCCATGGAGAATGGACATGAAGGATGGAGATAGGCAGTGTAAGCCAGTCCATACTGAACAGTAGGTACAGCTCACAGTGGTTCAGCTGTTTAACCAATACGCAGGAGTTGTATTACTGGAAACAATACACTTCGTACTTTAGTGGGGAGTGACCAAAGATGAATATAATTAAACACAAACCTTGGATTTCAGAAAAGCTGATTTTTATCAAGCTCAGGGAAACATTGGGCAGAATCCCATGGGTAGAGATGCTAAAAGAAAAAGACACCCACCATGAGTGTGATTTTATGAAGAAGGCTCTGCTTAAAGCACAATTGCAAACAATTCCGTAGAAGAAACATCTGAAAAAGCCAACGTGACTGCCCAGTAAACTCAAAGAGGAAGTGAAAAGAAAAAAGGAGCATGTATAAAGAATGGAAAAATGGACAAATCACCACAGAAGAATACAGATGTATAGCCCAAGCTTGTAGGAATAGTGTATGAAAAGCTAAAGCTCCAATTGAGCTGAGACTGGCTAGGCAAACAAGGAGCAACAAAAAGGTTTTCAAATATGTTCAAAGCAAGAAAATAGAAATTAAAATGGTGGGACCACTGCTCAGGAAGATTAAATGCTGATTACAATGAAAAGGCATAACTGCTCAATAGCTATTTTATTTTAGTTTTTTTCCCCAAAAAGAAGATTGTGGGCTGTGTGCTTCCATGTACCAGCAGAGACTCTGCCAAGGATTGCAAACCTGGATTGCAAATCAAGATTGACAAGGAGTTAGTCAGTTAATCATCTAGCTAACCTAAATGAGTGCACATCTATATGCCCAGATGAACTGCATCCCAGAACCTTGAAGGAATTCATTGACAGACTTATAGAACCACTTGGCGTCATTTTTGAAAAATTTTGGAGAATGAGTGAAGTGCCAGAAGATCGGAGACAATATTGCCTCTCTTTTCACAAAAGGTAAAAAGATGATCCAGGAAACTACAGGCCGGTCAGCCTGACTTCAATACCAGGGAAATTAAAACAGACTATATAATTATATCTGCCTAAAAATATCTTGATGACAATGCCATGATTAGTACGAGCCACCATGGGTTTGTCAATAACAAATCTGGCCAAACTAACTTTCTATCTTTTTTGATCAGGTTACTAGTTTAGTAGATGGTAGGAATGCTGTGAATGTCATTTATCTGGATTTCAGCGAAATATTTGATAAGGTATCCCATGATATTTTGATTAGCAAACTGACTAAATACAGAATACAAGAAAACATCATCAGATGGATCCATAATTGGTTGGAAAACCATGGTCAAAAAGTTGTCATCAGTGGCTGTGCTTGAAATTGGAAGGAGATCTCAGGTAGAGTGCCACACGCTTCTGTCTTGGAGCTGAAACTCTTCAGTATTTTTATCAGTGATTTAGATGATGGGGTGGAGAGAATCCCTATTTTGCAGGTGAATCAAAACTGGGAGGGGTAGCTGACATATTGAAAGACAGGAACAAAATTCAAAAGGATCTTGATAAACTAGAAAACTGGGCTAAAATTAATAAAATGAAATTCAACAGAGACAAATGCAAAATTTTACATTTAGACCACAAAACTCAAATCCACAGGTAGGATGGGTGACACTTGGCTCAGCAGTACTACATGTGACAAGGACCTTGGGACTATTGTTGATAGTAAGTTGGACATAAGCCAGCAGTGTGATGTTGCAGCAAAGAAGGCAAATGCTATCTTAGTCTGCATTAATAGAATCACAGTTTCCAGAGTGAGGGAAGTAATAGTCCCCCTATATTCTGCACTGGTCAGGCCTCATCTGGAGTACTGTGTTCAGTTCTGGATACCTCATTTTAAGAAGGATATAGACAGGCTGGAGCAGGTTCAGAGAAGGGCAATGAGGACGATAAAAGGTTTGGAGAACAAAACATATGGGGAGAGGTTGAAGAAGCTGGGCATGTTCAGCTTGATGAAGAGAAGACCGTGGGCTAACATGATTGCACTCTAAATACCTCAAGGGCTATCACAAATAAGAGGGTGCAGGCCTGTTCTTTGCTGCGCCAGAGGGTAGAAACAGGTCTAATGGTTTTAAGTTACAGCACAGTAGATTTTGACTGAACATTAGAAGGGACTTCTTGACAGAAGCAGTTCGACAAATGGAACCAATTGCCTAGAGAGGTGGTGGGATCTCCATCTCTGGATTTCCTCAAAAAGAGGCTGGACAGCTACCTGCTGGGAACGCTCTAGTTGGAGATCTTCCATTGGTTGGATCTAATGGCCCATGAGACCCCTTCCAGCCCTATGATTCTGTGACTTCTACGGTCACACACAAGTGGCAACTGATACCACAACTGAATTCATCTTAAAATTCTGGAAGATCAAGTCTGATCAAGAAGTAATTTGTAGAATCTGTATGAGAAAAAGGATTCTTCAACCCCAAATGTTTAGAGCTATATTGGATCAGATGTTCAGCCTGATCCTATATATGTTTAATCATAAGTAAATGCCACTGAAGTTTATCCCCTAGTATGTATATTTAGAATGGGATGTCTCAGACTGCTTCCCTTACCAGTAATCACTTCTTTACACATGAAGTTCCAGAACTACTGCCTGTTTACTCTGTTATTACATTGAGGCCATGCACCTTCCAGGCTACAGTAGTTTCTGTTACTTATCCATCTCTTATAATAAAACAAAGGGAGTTCATGTTTAACCATGAAAAATTACCAGTGATGTAGACTCAAGTCAATAGACTTGGACTCAAGTTGGACTTAAGTCACTTCAGTGACTCAGACTTGGCTTAGCTATAAATGATGCATTGACTTGACTCGACTTGAGACTTGTATATTTTTAATGACTGACTTGCTGCCCTTGACTTTGAACAACACCTCCATCTCTTTTTGCCTACGGGTTGCATGGCAATCTGTCTCAAGCCCAAAGTATGGGCACATTTCTCAGAGGGGAACAGCATACGGGTTAGGCAATGGGCTTGAGACGGGCTTGAGATGCTCAGCAGCCTGTCCCTGCTGCATATCAGAGGAGCCTTCTAAAATGTTTCCTAAGAGCAGAAGACAAGACTCACTCACAGAGTGCATGGTGCATTTCTCAGAGAGGAACAGCAAATGTATTAGGCAATGGGCTTGAGGAGGAAGGATCCTCCCTTCTAAAGCTTTTGAATCTTCAGTAATGGAGAGTAAGATAGGATCCTATTTCCCACTTTTGAAGCTGCAAATGGCAAAATTGCAAATATGGAAAGCTGACTCTGCTTAAATTGTTAAAACTGACTTTATTTCACTCTGTCCAATAATTCTGGAATTTTGCTTGGGGTATAAAGTTGGCTTCCAGACTTGAGACTTGACTTGAAAGTATCTTAAAGGACTTGACTTGAGACTTGAAGGTAGAGACTTGAGATTTGACTTGAGACTTGGAGCAAAAGACTTAAATACCTCACTGGAAATTACTGTTAAATCACACCCCACCCAGAAGTTTGGGGTGAGGGAATTCCCATTTATAAGTTTTGCCTACAGCAAGTTGGTGTGGTGCAGGAATCCTACAATCATTTAACAGTCAGATCAAACAGTTGTGAAATAGCAACAACTGCAAAAAATAACCTTTTAAAACTGTGTTGGTAACTAGAAGTTGAATATGCAGAGAATTTCCAAGTTAGACCAGTGCCCAGATGCCTCTACCTCGAAACCCACAATGTCTCTCACTTCCTACTAGACAGTATTTAGTCCCTGGTTTGTCATGACAATAAAGCATTCAACATTGTGATAAACCTCTTTGCGCTTGTGAACAGCACTTTATAGCTTCATCCTGGGAACTACCTATAGGTGGGTCTTCCCTATCTAACTGAAGAAATTTTCTTATCTGTTTAGCAGACATGTATAGTATTGCCAGCTCCAGTTCAATAACATGAGTCAGCTCTTCAAATACCTTATGTCTGAATTGAGTGTATACAGTACTTCAGAAATGATAGTCATACTTGTTTTATCAGCTTTTTTTCAGGAGTACACTCTGAAGCCTCCTGTAACACTTATGAAGGCTGGAAGCTTATTCAAAAGAAACCTCGAGTTCTTGGATTGTGATGATTCCGAAGGCAGGAATTTCAACACCAATGAAATTATTATTGGGTTACTATGTGATGATAGCAGATAAAAATTCTCACCAGGATTTTTAATATTGTGCTCTCAGTGTTTCATTAGACACTGGGGAAAAAATCTACATACAGACTGGTTGAAATGATAACTTTTCACTGGTAGAACTTTCATCATGAGATACCAAATACAAAGGTCTTTCTCATGCAGCTAGACAGCAGAATATACCTATCTGTAATACAATATAGGGAAGTGAAAAATAATTATTGTGTAGAGCCAGTATGGTGTAGTGGTTTAAGTGTTGGATTACGACCCCAGAGACCAAAGTTTGATTCCCTGCTCTGCCACTGAAAGATGACCTTGGGCACAACACACACATGTAGCCCCAGAAAATCCTGTGGTAGGTTTGCTTTAGGGTTGCCGTAAGTTGGAAATGACTTGAACACACACAACAACAACATGCTTACTAATATACATTTTAAATGTGTTTAAATCAGTTGTGATTTTTAGGTAATAGGGAATTTTTACCACTTGTAAATATTTAATGCACAGTCACTCGAAATGAAAAGGCCTGGGTTGTGAATTTTCACAGCATGTAATCTCTGGCATTCCATGATGAGCCTCACTGCCCTAAAACTTTCTGAAAATGTAAGCTAATACTGTTTTGTGTGTCATTTTTGTACCAGCTTTCAGGAAGTATCAATGCCTGAGCTTCTGATTGATTCATATTAAGAAATTGACAACCTCAGCCTCATGAAATTGTGACTGCTTGCTGAAATTGACCTTGAAATGTAACTATCTCGGAACAACCAGTTTAACTAGGGAATTCCAAGTTCAAAAAAGTTTAGGCATGTCCCAAAGCCATGCAGTGAATAAATGTGATCTTTAAAGCAATTACGTGGTGCTTTAATTTTTTTTATGCTTGCCTAATGCTTCCACATGCTGCAATTCTGAAACAGCATTGTGAGCATTCATCTCAAAAAGGATGTGCTGATGTGCAAAAAATCGCAGAACAGTAAAAAACACTGTAAAAACCACAACCTTTTCTACATGTTCTTTGATAACTCATGTAATTGCTGACCCAGATCCAAACCATGATTTGGAGGCTGACTCCGCTTTAATTCAAAGAAAACTCGGACAGAATCTGTTACACAGTTAAAAAAACCCAGCATGAATACAGATACTTTTTCCAGTTACAGCACATGCTCTTATAGTCACCTATCACATATCAACTTATATACGACTTCCTTTCAGTTTGACTCCTGCAGTTTTATCTTTTGATTACAAAAAAAAAAGAAAAAAGAAAGCAAGCTCTGGTTTTTATTTATTTATTTTTTTCACACTTCATGACTTCGTGGTAAGAGACAATCGAAACGGGATTAGTCAATCCCCGGCTGAGTGACAGAATGAGGTTGTTGTTGGTACGTCAGACCAGGGTTTCCCTTTTGAGTGCGCACTTGTGTGTATTACCTCACGTTTCTTCCCTGAAAGGAGGGGAAACACAGCAACCCTGTCAACTCCGCACGGATATTTTGCTACAGGCGTACAGACTGCAGATACCACCGGCTCTCTTTGATTGCAGAGGCTGTCCATATCTCTGAATAATGCGAGTAGATGCCGTTTAAACCCCTTGCCCTAGAATGACTACGAAATTCGGATTCGTATCGTTATAAAAAGAGAACGGCCATTTCCGCACTGTTATAGTGCTGTTACTCCGCTTTCAACATCCTATGGAATCCCGGGGTTTGCAGTTTAGGGAGGGGCCTTTGCAAACCTGCAAACCCCAGGATTTCATACGATGTTGAAAGTGGAATAACAGCACCACAACAGTCTAGCGAGGAAATGGCCAACGCTCTGGGAGGTTACGGTTTTGTGCTACATCTCCCAGCATCTCTGCCACGCTGGCTAGAGGATTCTGGGAGCTGTAGTCCAAAAAAGTAACTTTCCCAAATCGGCGCACACTACGTCCGCGCACGTTATTCTTCTGGTTTCGGCTTGGACCATCCAGCCTGGGACATCCGAAGAGAAAACAAACCACCTTCCCACTCCGTGTGGGGCCCGCGGCACCTCGAATGCCCTCGTTGCCGTCAGAAGTTAATGCTTCCTAATTACAGCTCCACCTCAAAACAAAACAGGCCTTCCCGCTGCCGTGACAACCAAGCCCTACCTTCTTCTCTGCTTTGGAGACAGAGCCCCACCTCCTCCCGCTGCTATGACAACGGCAATCTCCTCCCATCAGGCGACGCCGCGGCCGCCGCCGCCGCCTGCGTTGCCTCTCTTTCTGAAGGGGAAGGGCGAAGGGATGATGACGTTACGGGCTTCGTTTCCGTGGATTCTACGCACTGACGTCAATGGGTTCGTGAGCGCCCAACCTTCCGTCGTCTCCAGAGCAACGGCTGTTGGGCAGCCAAGCCTCAGCAACAGAGATGGGATTGGTCGGGTTTTATGAGCGGGAACGGGGGGGGAGGGTAAACTCCTTGTTCAGGTGTGAACAGGTAAGCCCACCTGACTCTCGAGCCCGGAGGGGTGTTTCATTGGGCGAGAAGCGGGGAATGGGGCTCGGATGGAGTCTTCAGTGTTCTCTATAAAGCATCTTTCTCGCTTGGAACTTTCTCGTACGGAAAGGAGGAGGAAAAGCTGTGTATAGGACACGCTGCATTTGTGTCTGTGAGGCTGTGTAGCTGCCGTGCCTGTAAAACACACGCGTAGCTGTTCACACGCACACGGGTTCAACCGTCTTTGTAACAAGGGTGTCTCGGTCGCTGTATACATGTTTATGGATGTCGGCCCCTATACAACTTCTCTGTGGGTGGGCGTGGTAGGTGGGCGTTGGCGGCTGAGACGATCGAGTCCTTAACTGATGGGGTACAGTGCTGCCTCTTGCAAGCTGAGGGCTGACAGAGCCTTTCACAAAGGACAGAAAATGGGTGCAGAAGGCAGCATAGCCTGTAGGCAATAGTAGGAAATTGATATGGTCATACTGGATGATTTTGGAATGCTGGGTATTCACTGTGTGGAAACGGAAAGTATGGCCACTCAATAGCCAAGTGCACCTCCTAAACACTACCTCCGGTAGTGAATAGTAATGTCCTCAGATATAACAATCTACACATGGAATGTCAGCTGTTGCAAGCCGTGAAGGGACTGGGGTGTGCAGGACTGTTAATACGATAACATTTGTGTATTAGTTTTACCTTTTGTTGTCTGTCCATGTATGTGCATGATATGTGGGCTGCATACATGAATTTTTGCGTTTGTATATGCACACCTGCAGAGCACTGTATTCTTCTGTATGGCCACGCATCTGACAATATTATGTGTCATTCAGTGTGCATGGGCATTCACGTTGACAATATGCATGTCAATGTCCGTTTATTATCTACTGAAGAGACTACGCTGCACTCAGATCTGATCTGAAGTTTAGCTGTTTTCATGCTGTGTTCTCTAGCCCAGCTGTCTTTCTCCTTTACACTACCTGGTTGGTACTTCCTTCCTAAAGCAGTTGCATATTATTGCTTCCTCTGACTGATGACATTTTTGATTTTGAACTCTGGCAGGTATTATGTGTAAATAATACTTTATCCTAGTTGGACTAATATCACTTTCAGAGGGTAGGTCAGTTTTACTGCACATTTTGTACCTTGCTGCTGTGTGGGTGGAGCACAGACTGTGGGCAGCATATCTGTTTCCTGCCTGGCCCAAGGTTGGGCACCTACCTCTCCTTGATTGACAATCTTTCCAGACAAATAGCTTTTATACAATAAATGGGCAATTGTTACTCAGATGTTGTGCAAGATCCAGACAGTTTATCTTTACGTTGAACGTCTGGTACTGCCAGATCATAACTAATTTATGCATTTATCACACATGCAGTGCTGTGTGAAATCCAGCTACACTTTTGGGTTGTGTGTCTTGTAAGATGGATTTGGTAATGTTGTATGCACAGTGTATGCAACTCATTTCATATATAGTTATGTGTACTTAGGCTGTAAATGGGGCACCATTATTTCTTTGGTTGTCTTTTAATGAATGTGTTGATGCTTCCAGAACTTGTCCTCTTCAGTGTTTGACTGCGCTCCCAGAAGCCATGGGCCAAGACCCTACACAAAGCAGGTGGTTTCACTCTGCCTATGCAGTGCCATGTCTTCCCTGCCCCAGCAGCTGTGAAACCCTGAAAGGAGGCCCTGCTGCTGTTGCTGCTGACCAGTGAAGTGAGGAGGAAAGAAGGCAATTCAGACAATGAAGAAGCCAATGGTCTCAGCTCAGAGGACGAAAGAAGTGAGGCTACAGATAGAGTGTATCCTTCTTTTCCTTCCTCTGGGAGCCCAGAGCAGCCACATCTTCATGAATTGTTTCCTCTCCCCTCACCATTGGCAAGGAGCAGGAGGAGTCCCTCACAAGGCTCGATAACTACAAGGAGGATGTTTTGGATAAAGCATAAAGTGCTAGAGAATAGTTCTCTGTGCCCTGTCCAAAAAGAGATATGTGTAAGATGTGTACATATCGTTAACATGAGTGCCACCCACAGTGTCATGTAGAACTAATGCTGCAGCTTACTTGATCTTCTAAAGTGGAAAAGAATCAGACCTTGGATGAAAATTTTCTCCCTGGTTTCCCAGAAGCCCATACCCCTTACCATTGTTTACCATGGTAGGTGCCATTATTTGATTATTTCCAGTTTTTGTGTGGTTCCCCACTCTGGTTCTAAAGGTTGAAATGCCGTAAGGCTTAGTTATTGGCAGCAAGAGATTCAGTTTAAAATATGCTAGTATCTTTGGTCTCACCCGTTTGCCTTTATCTTCACTTGTTGCTGAAATGTGGCCCCCCTCAGATTTTCTGAAACTGAATTTATACCTCAGGCTGAAAGAAGTTCCCAACTTTTATTCTAAAGGCACAGTATGATAAGCATCTCATGGTCTGTAGCCTCTGGTCATGAAGTGTCATCATACAAATCATTCTCCTCTGAAGATGTGAGCTACAGCAAGTAACAGAATAAAAATAATGGCTGATGGCCCAAGAATGCACAGAAAGATACCATGAAGTATGTACACAGACACACATATATCCCAGAGCTCCAATTTGGCTTTGGCACTGTTCAGGGAAATGAAATTTGAGTCTCAGAATTACAATGACAGAGCTGTATTCCTCACACACTGATATATCTTGTGAGACTTTTAAAAAGTGAAAATCAAGGGAAAAACTATTTTGTAATGAAAGGGCAGCCTCTTTACACTGGCAAAAGAAGTGATGACTGAGGATTAAATATTGCACTGAAAGTGAATTGAATGGGTTACAGCAGTGTTATAGCATTTGAGCATATATTTTATGACTTTAAAAGGAATGATAAAACACTGGAAGGCTTCCTTTACCTACAGAGACAACCAGTTTGTACTCTGTTGTAGGTGAAAAAAGATGGTCTTTTCCTTCTCACATGTATTTTGCCTAACCTGAGAGAGTCAGTGCTGGGGAACTCATGGAAGCATACTCACCAAATGGAAAATATGCTCAAGTACTGTGAGATACCATTGTCCGAGAATAGCTTGCAGCAGAGCCAAACTACATGTGGCACGCAGTTCTGTGAATCTTTGGCACAGTTTTATGTAAAAAATAACCGTGGGAAAAGGGGGGCTGAAATCAGAAGCTGATGACTGGTGTAGAAGAGAGGGAGAAGACTACTTAACTCAGGACAAGTAGGCTGCAGTTGGACTGAAACTCCCATCACCATATGCTATGCTGTCTAGGGATGGTGGATGTTGAAGCCCAGCAACATCTGGACCTGGTTTAACAGTTTTCTTATGTACCAATTTTCTGTCCCAAATTGCTCCCCTCATTCCCTGGTGCTTTCCTTGCCATGGGAAAAAAGTATACAGTATTCACATAAAGTCTGCCTAGAAAGGAACATATTAGTGTTGCTTCCCCAGGATTGCACACCAGTAAGTTGCAGAGCAGGTTTAACTTGCTTCATTGCATGCAAGATCTGGACTTCTTTGAAGATACACAGTAGTTGGATTTTCCTTGAAATTTAATCTTTGGGAACACCCAACACAAGGAAGATTAACAGCATATGAACAGGATCCAGTGACTCCCTTGTCAAATGGTGTGCAGTGTTGGGAGGAGTTGTGCTTTTCAAGGAGGAGGAGAGTTAACAATTCAAATGTGAATTCTGAAGCTGAAGCCAACATTAGCAGGAATAAATGGTGGCTCCTTTTGTTTCTGAGTTGATGAAATGTCCCTCATCTTATCCATTTGAATTATGGCATGTTTTAAACAAAGTTTTACTCTTTCTTAGAAATGTTGAAGGTCCTCCCCCTCCAAAAAAGAAAGGGGGTGAGTTGGGATGATAACTCTCTTTCTTATTTGGGAGGGAAAATCTAAGCTTTTATCATATTTTTCCCCTGCCACTTTGCTGAGTTTTCATCTCTCCAGTCTTCCTTCCTAGTCTGGAACAATATGCATGTGATTAAGATGTCAAGGTCTGTGTTGTAATCCTCATATTTCACAGTGTTAGAGCATCTGATTGTTAACATTTCTACTTAAAAGAGCTGCACAGTTTTCTCATTTCCAAAACTCCCATTTTTATCAAAGTAGATCAATTCAGCTGAGGAAATACCTAAAACACTGTTTAGTCTCCACCTAGTATAAATCCATGGAATCAGTGGGATTTACCTGTATGTTGGCTCACTATTCTACAATTGATCCAGTGGGTCTAATCTAGTTAGAACTAAACAATAGATTTCAGGTCTAAGTGTGCTAATATAGGATGTAAACCTCACAAAGTCTCTTGGAACTGTGGATGGGTAATCAAGATCCATAAATTAAAAGATTCTGGATCATAAACTAAAATAGAGCTTGTTGTAGTTCATTTGGCTACCAAACAAGCAAACAAACAAACCAAAACTGAAACCATAAGGAAAAAAACCCACTTATTTAAAAAGGTTCCAATAAACAAGTGAGTATTAGTAACAGGAACAGTTCAAGCTGATTGATGAATCTCATTTGTTCCTCCAAAGAAGATCCTGACACTTAACACATGATAGACATAGCAGGACTGTTATAGGATGCTGCTATTTTGACACCTTTAAAAAAAAGAGTTAGGCAACTCCAGTGGATCTGGGAGGCCTATTATATGCTCTTAGGACTCTCCAGGAAGTATACAGACTGCCACACACACAAACACCTGGAAAAGGATGGAAGCCCATCCTTTTCCGGGTGTTTGTATAGAGGGGCCTCAACCTATATAAAAGGTGAACTGGTGCGCCTGAATGCTTCCAGAGAGGCAATTCACTTTCTTTGCCTGATAAGGGATGTTCAGGCAATCTGGAGGGGGAAGCATCACAAAAACAGCTTTGGAGAGCCCTCTGTGGCCACAGCACTATACTTTGCCTTCCTCCCATTTTAAAGACATTTAAAACACAATTCGAGGGAATAATATTACGTATTTCATTCTGCCAGACAGCTTGCTGCTGGATACTTTCTTGGTGGATATTGAACCAAAAGTCAAATCCAAGAAAAGGGAAGCAGTTGCAGGAAGAGGACATGATGGAGGATGTGGTAGAGGAAGAGGAGGTCCAAATATATATATTTCTGTATAACTACTAAAAGAAATTCCAGGCAACTTCATTTATTTTTTGTACAGGTTTTGTTTAATGTCAATTTTTAATACCAGTGGGAAAATTTTAAATAAATAAACAAACCATCTTACGCAAGGCAATTCAGAAGTCAGTTCCACTATAGTGAATAGATTTAGTGCCAAGTACTTATGCATAGGTCTGCAGCTGTAAACCTGGCAGACAAAAGCAACTTTCCTTCCTTCCTTCCGTCCGTCCGTCCGTCCGTCCGTCCGTCCTTCCGTCCTTCCTTCCTTCCTTCCTTTCCTTCTTTGTGACCTTTCTCCCAGACTGGGATCCAAGGCAGCTCACCAAAGGAACCTTCCATGTTGTGTATATGCCATAGGACAATTGAATGATACTCTTCAGGTTAATGGAGGATCTAGCCACCTTAACATATGTCTTGTCCTACCAAACTGCACACCCAATGTTCAGTGTTACAGAGGCATTATTTTTGGATGAGGAAAAAAAAATCTTTTTTGAAACAAATAGTGACAACTGGAGGGAAGACTATGACCTATATTCTGCTGGAAATACAAAAGCCAAAGCTGAAGAGACTGTGCTTGATAGAATGTCATAATGCATCTTTATCATGAAATATTAGCTTATGATAAATAACAGTTGCCTTCAGCTTCCAATCTACAGGAAATGTAACAGTAGCTAATCCTTATCTTAAAAACCAGCACCCACAATTTTAAAGTCTGCTATTTATGGCAGGAAATATAAAAAGCAATCAACAGCTCTACAAAAGCATGAAAGCCTCAGAATATTTTGATGCTTTAAAGTTCAGCTGCTTATTAACTTAGGTGCTTCATCTTTATTTTCGAGCTGTTAAATATTTTCATAGCTTAAAAGGCATAGTGCCACAATTGCTTCTTTGCATTTGCAATATGAAAATATATTTTTAATCTTAATATTGCATTAACATATTTTTATAATCGGTTTTGGCAGACGGGAGAGCAAATTGCAATGTATCCTTTTTGGGAATCCCAGTACTCTGCCTTTTCTACATCACTGTAAAGAAGATTTTATTCATTTGTTCAAATACTTCTCATTATGAACAATACATACTTTGTACAGCTATTACTTCTGTTTAATCTTGTAAAGATTTTTGTACAGAACCTGTCCTTTATTTATTTAATTTACATATTACCTTTCTCCTGGAGTAAGACCCAAGTTGATTCACAAAAAGAATCAACTAGCAATAAAATTTTAAAAGACCATCACATTAAAACTATATAAAATCATTAAAAGGCATACAAAAAAGGAAGTCCCCCATCAAGAAGCCTCTCTGCAAGCAATTACATGTTAAAAACCTGCTTAAACAAGGTCTGTCTGCCAGCAAAAGGAGAGCAGGGAGCCAGCCTCTGATGGAAAGGGACTCCAGGTCATGGGAGCAGATGCTAAGATTTTCTCCTGTTTCCTCATCAGAAAGTTGGTAGACCAAGAGAAAGCCCTCTCCTGTGGATTTTAAGACTCTGGCAGGTTTATACAGGGAGATGTTCTCAGGCATTAACTTCCTCCACCTGTCTTCACATGAATTTTCAGTTGACTGACATGAATGTCACTTTCCCTTGCTTCACCCTAGAAGATCCACTTTCATCACCACAAAAAGATGACTGTGAGAAGACTAAGCGGCTGAGCTTCAGAACTGAATTTTGTAACGGAGCAGTGGACATCAACTGGAGAAGCGACTGTGGCAAGGCATTTTAAATAGAAGTTGTGTGTCCAAACGGACACCCACTCCTGGCTTTTGGACACCCAGTGGAGAAAAAAGGACATACATAATCTGTGAACTGCATGATTACTACTGTTTCAATGCCTTCTCCAAGTTCTTGTTGTGTGTCTTCAAGTCATTTCTGACTTACGGCAACTCTAAGGTGACCCTATCATGGGGTTTTCTGGGGCTGAATGTGTGGATGCACTCCAGTTCACCCAGTAGGTTTCCATGGTGAAGCAGAGAATTGAACCCTGGTCTCTAGGATTGTAGTCCTATGCTCAGATCACTACATCATGCTGGCTGCAAATAAAACATTAAAATGATTCCTGAGACATGCGTCTTGTACAATCCCAGATCAGTTGCACTTTCTAACCAATTTTTCTAAGTTTCCTTAACAGTTCTAGAGTTTTTTCTTCTTTTTAATTCAGTTATTTTCTCGTGGTGGCCAAGAATAAAATAGCTAGGATACTGATATGTGTAAATGTATTTTCAGCTTTCTATTGACTTGCCCTTTAAAAAAAAAATTTCAGTGCAAACTGAATGTCAGCATTGGATGTAGTAGAGAAGTTTCCTCTCATGAACTTTTTGAATGGAAGGAAATATGGATACCCAATAACAGTTTCTTTAAAAATGTCCTGGACTATGGTGAAGTGATCAAATGATAGTGTCTTTTGCAGAGTCTATAAAATATCAGTGAGATGGCTTTAAAATAAAATAACTAGGTAAATTTACTGAGGAGAGATTTGTCTAAAATTTTTAGCCAGGATAACTAAATAGAGCCCGAAACTCTGGAGACAGTATACTTATGACAACTGGCAGACACTATTTACAAATACCAAAGAAAGATCAGAGTTTGGAAAAGTTACTTCAAAATCTCCTAGCCAGTCCAAAAAATAAAAAATAAAATCCAAAAGCAAACAAAACAACAAAAACAACAACAACACCATTCCAAGGAAAGAGCTATGATTTATTTTTCTCTTGGATCACAAATCTAAGACTCTCTAGAGCAGAGCTTTCCAAACTTTTCATGTTGGTGACACACTTTTTAGACATGCATCATTTCATGACACAGTAATTCAGTTTTACTAGCAAACTGGAGGTGAAACTAACATAAATTGTAATAACAAAATGTATGGGGACACAACATATCTCATGAAAACCTTTCATATATTTTTTAAAAATATATGATTTATAAATAATAACATACTTTCCATGATTATAGGTGACAAACCTACACACTTCAGGCGACACACTAACGTGTCGTGGCACACTGTTTAGAAAGCCCTGCTCTAAAGGAAGAGTGTGTGAACCCTAGTGAGATGGGGCAGAAGATTGCCATAGCCTATCCAATCCTTTATTATCTAGTTGCCTCTTTCTTCCCTCTTTCCAGGCTGTTCACTTTTCCAGCTCTAAAATGAAGGCGAATAGTGTGCACATGAGTCCCAAAGACAGGCAGAGTAATGCAGCTAGGCCATTTTGTATCCTAGACTTAAAAATCCTTTTAGGTAATGTGTAATATGCTTTAAATTTCAGCAAGCCAGCCTTGCTGTGTTTGGGGCCCCTTCTGTTCCTTCTGCAGAATGTTGCCTTGGATTGCAGCCCAAAAGTCTTGTACTCATAGCGCCAGTGAATTCAAGCGACAGCAGAGGAAGGTTAGGTAAGGGAGGAAATACTGCCCCAAGCCATCAGTAATCTGCCATCTGTGTTTATATGTATGTGCCTTCACATACATATGTGAATATTGCAGCCCCATGAATTTTATAGTATTTCCATAAGCAAGGAATACTCAGAGGTGATTTTGCCAGTTACTTCCTCTGAAATATCGCCAGCATCACCTGGTATTTATTGGTGATCTCCCATCCAAGTACTAACCATAGCCATTCCCAAATTTCAAGCATCCAGTCAACACACACAGTTCTAATGTGCCTGAATTGTTTGAGTGGAGGAACAGACAAGTGTCAGCCTTACCAAAATAATAACAATTAACAGTATATTCGAAGCTAAAGACTTTCCAATATTTTAGATAATGAAGTAATTTCCTGGATATCTGAGAACTGCCATCATGGAAAAGTATTCCCTTGTTTTACATTGAAGATAGGACTTTTGCATGTAACAGCCATGAGAAGTGCAAGAGTTTTTTTTTTTTACTGTTAAATTTGTTTTAGGAAGGCAAACCAGAGTAGGAGACATCTAACAACCTACAGCCCATTCTTTTAGCTGCATTGCCATCTGCATTCTTGCAGTGGAATGCTTTCTTTCATGGACAACATGTGGGAAATAGCTTCTTCTGGCTTTGAATAACATTCAGGCATTTTGCTGTCCAGTGCTGTTTGTAAGCTTATCTAAAATGAGCAGCCAGCATCTTGCATTCCAATCTGTTTCTTTTTAGCTACAACAGATGTCTGTCATTATCACTATGTTTTCATGCTGGATTTCAAAATGAGTGAAATAGGCTTCACTCTTTTTTCTCCCAGATCTTTAGGACATTGCTATTGTTCCATACTCTGAAGAGGACACAGAATTAGAAACAGAAATGTTGTTCTTGCTATTTGCCAACAAGTTAACATCAACTTACAGTGACCTTGTGCATGAGAGACTTCCAAGACCATCTGGGTCCATCCACACTGTGTAGTTACAGTCACCCCTCCACATCTTTGGATTCTGTGTCCACAGATTCAACCAACCATGGCTTGAAAACATTAAAAAAATCCAAAAACAAAAACATTTTTTGCAAGGAACACCATTTTACTATACAATTGTATGCAATGGGACTTGAGCATCCACAAATTTTGGTATCCACAGGGAGTGCTGGAAGCAAATCCTAGTAGATACCAAGGGTCCACTGTATATAACTGTTATTACTCATTAACTGCCATGCTCCATTCCATGGGGTTTGCAGTTTAGTGAGGCACCAGAGAGCTTGGCTGATAATTCTAAATACCCCTCCCAAAATTGCCAATCTCAGGATTCCATAGGATGGAATCATAGCAGTTAAAGTGGAGTAATAGCACTATAATTCTATAATGTGAATGGGCCTCCTGTCATCAATAACCATGCTCTGGTCTTACAAACTTTGGGTTGTGGCTTCCTTGATTGAGTCTATCCCCCTATAATGTCATCCCCCTCTTTTCCTACTATCTTCCACTTTCCCAAGCATTATCATTTCCAGTGAGTCATGTTGTCTCATGATATGTCCAAAGTACAACAGCCTTAGTTTAGTCATGTTGGCGTCTAGTGAGAGGTCAGACCTCATTTGATCTAGGACCAAAATAAATATATATCTGAGGAGAACCAACTTATTTAAAGACTATGTCAAGACAATAGCATTTCTGGCCCTGCTAAAGTGCTTCAATCTGCACTGAACCTCTTTCTTCAGCAGTCATCACAGTGGATTGAAGCAAAGTGGAATGAAGAGGGCATTTTGCCCGGCTGGCTTTCATAAACATTGGAAAAGTGATGTTTTTGGACTACAGTTCTAAGACTCCCCCAGGTAGCATAGCCAGTGGTCCTATTGGTTTGGGGGTATGGGAAATTTGCTTTGCACATCCATAGCTAATTTTCCAGTTTTAATCTCTTCTTCTCCATTCAAGTCTTGCAGTTTGTCCAAAACAGTACTTTTGTTCTGAATTCTACACAGCACCTCTCATGCTGCTTTAGTTCAACAGTCACTTTAAAGGCCTGAACCATGTTGGCACTCCAAAATAGTAATTTTTCCAGGTTTTGCGACTGAGAGCACAGAAGTATCATGGCAAGTGAAGCAGTGCCTTGGGAAGAAAATTACCAGCCCCAAAGTGACTAACCAGAAGTGTAGGCAGGATCAACTCAAGAGACTGGTGACTGAGAAAGACAATACAAATGGTATCCCATCAACAGATATGAATTAATGTGGGACACAATACATGGGGAGACTCCACTGTAGAGTCCAAGCACCAGTAGTGTTTTTGCATAGCTCCTATCTATTTCAGTAGTGCATGTGCAGGACAACTAATCTTTTATTTTAAACAGGCATTTTTTAAAGAAACCAAAACAGGAATAGAAAACGTGGCCTTCCAGTGTTGTATGCCCTAGGAAACATAGTGAATGGTGAAGGAGGGTGGGAGTCATGGTCCGACATCATTTGGAAGGCCACAAATTGCCTAGCTCTGAATCTACAGTAAAGAAACCTGAGGAGGGATGCATGAGTAAGGTCTTAATCTACTATATAAAAGGCAAAGTTTGTGAGTTTGTATGTGTCAGGCAAAGACCTGACCTCATATGATTGGCTGTGTCAAGCAAAGACCTCATATGCTTGGCTGTCTGTGAAGATTCTATGGAATCCTGGGGTCTGCAATTTAGGGAGGGGCCTTTAGAATTCTCAGCCAGAGAGCTCTTGGGCCTGGCCAGTTGCTGTGGAGATGAGGCCTAGCAGCAAGAAGGAGAAGGGCAGTGTGTTCCCTCAGGAACCCAACCTCTGCATGTTAATAACTCTGAATACAGATTGGATTGGGGAATATTGGGAAAAGTTACAGGTACTGGACAAGATGGTTTGGGGAACTAGAGACGCAAGATCTCAAATCTTTCTAACAAGGATTATCTATGAGAAAATAAAATCCCAGGCAACGCTGGGTATGCACATTAGTGTAAAATAAAGTCAGTGCAGTGACCAAGTAGATGCTGGAGCTGGCTAGATGTTCTACAGTGATTAGATTGGATACATGTAGAAACAGTGTCTTCTGCTGAAATAGTAATACTACTGTAGTTATGGTTCAGATTGGATGATGACAAAATGAGACACGAAGTTCCAAATGGTGAGGACCTTGAATGACTTTTGTTCATTTAGAACAAATGGTTTCCAAGCATATTTAGAACATGCAGTCCTATTACACAAACATCCTAGCACTGTAAAGTATGCTGGAAGCCTTTGAGTGTGCTAATGGGCTTGGGTTTACTATTAAATCCTACAGGATTGTACTTCAAACTCCTCTTGTGGTTCTAGAAAGTACAGTACTCTTGTTATTTCCTGTATCTGGAACAAGAATATTACTTGCTAGGGTAGAAAGGGTGCTGATCAGTTCATGTAATATAGTTAACATGTTGGCCTAGTTTATTTATTTCATTGTGACTTGCACTGAAACAAATGTGCTTCAATTTGCGGCTTTAATGTGTTTGGATAATTGCATGTCTCTGCTTCCTGTGAATTTCTTTTCTACTTCCCTCTTCTATTTCCCATATAATGCAGATAGCTTATGGAAAGACAATAGTTAGAAATGGCAGAAAATACACAGGGTGTGGGCTTGCAAAACATGATGGCTAGTTGCTATAAAATAATCCTAAAAAAGGCTTCAGGGGATGGGGGGTGTACAGGAATTCACAAAATCATATTTGGTGGTTGGAGAGCAGGTGGGCTGGCATGCAGGACAGAGTATTAGTACCCAAGTATATTCATCACTGTATGTAGACTGTTGTGCATATTGTAAGTATGAGACCAAGACACAGTGAAGTAGGGGTGTGTGTGTGTGTGTGTGTGTGTGTGTGAAAGGCTGGGCAATTGAAGTGGGGGAAATTTTCACTCTGGTACCCCCTATACCTTCCAGCTGTCCTGATTTGTCGAGGATAGTCCTGAATAATCCCACATCTTCCCATTTTTTCAACTGTTTTTAAAATGTCCCAGTTTCTCTTTCCTCATCCCACTTCCCCCTTTGTTCTCAGCTTATTTCAGTTGCTACTGAGTTCAAAGTGCAAGAGTAGCTTGCACTCAATAAGCTCAGCAGGAGGAGAGGAGAGGAGAGGAGAGGAGAGGAGAGGAGAGGAGAGGAGAGGAGACAGGAATCTTGCCCCTCTCAGTAAGTACAGGCAAAAGCAAACTGCTTCAGCCTCTCTTAGCCTGTCTGTTCTTCTTCATTAATACTTTTTGCCATTTTGAACACGTTCTGATGTTACTTCGCCGTGTGTGTCCTGGTTTTCATCTGTGAAATGTTGGGGCTGCTCTTCTGGGACCATGTGAAAATCACAGTGTCTATACTAGATTTTGGTGGCCAGAAAACAGCAGCAGTCACCTGTAGGAACACATGCAAATACACATGCTTACACTTTTTTCTCATCTGTTACGGGCAGGAAGTGTATCTATATGCAATTTGACCGCCCACATCCTGCTTTCCTTCTGTGGATGAAGGACATGTGAGTGACACAGTACAATTATTTCTATGGGAGAGCAATGTATTCCAACCTTTGATTAGATGAACTTAAAAAACAGTTTATAACATCTGTCTGTCTGTCTGTCTATCTGACAGAACATATTTTGTCTGAAATATCAAATGATCCTATACAGGAGCATATCTCAAACTATCCAAGGTGGGGACTGGCAATTCTTACCACCACCACCCCACAGTGTGATAGGGATGGGTACCATATTTGCATCTGTTGGCTACAGTTGTCTCTCTCTTTTCCAGAAACTTGCAGGGGGTGGGCAACTGATTGCTTGTGGACCAGCACTGGCCCATGAACTACTATTTTCAACCGTACTGCTGTACTAGGGCCTTTCTGCACTACACTGTTATAGTGCTATTGTTCTACTTTCAACATCATATGGAATTCTGGGATTTGTAGTTTACTGAGGCCAAAGAGCTCTCTGGCTGAGAATTTCAAATGCCCTTCCTTAAGCTACAAACAGTGTAGGGCGGAAAGGCTCCTAGTTTCTCTTATGTGACTCTTCTTAACTCCCAAAGTTACAAAGTACTACAACAAGGCAAAGAAGCCATAAGAAGATGGTAAACTTCAGCTCTTTTGATAGCTGTTGTTCCAAGTCAAAATGTTGCCCAGAGGGTTTAGGACTGTTCTGATTTACACTAGAAAAAAAATGAGATTTGTAGTCTAAAAAGGCAAAACATAAGTCAATGCCAAGTAATATAAACATTTCCTGCTTATTCCAAGTTGCAGTGATTTTATATTTAGGGGCTCTTAGGTAAGGCCCTCTGTGGGCTTCCTTAACCGGAAACCTGCACAGTGGGCAAAATTCTCTCATGATGTCTTGGGCATAGTCAGGATGGTATTGTCAAGGCCCTGCATTCTGAGCAAATGTCTGACCTCCTGGCCTTTCCCAGTTGGCCCCCCAAAGTATAGTTTTGCCCGGGGCTTGAATAAGTTAGTTTTGAGGACTGACAGTCCCATAATTTCCAAATCATATGGTCATTGATCATGCTGGCTAGGGGATTCTGGGAGTCCAAAAATTAAAAAAAATAAAAAGACCCTGTCTGAGGTCTGAGTTTACTATGGCAGTATGCCTCTCCTAGCTTTTGAATGTTCCAACTAGTAGTTTAAGGGTTAAATTAGCTGCACTATGACAAGGATAAATAAAACTTGAAGAAATCAGACAGGAGTGGGCAGAAAACTTTAATTACCAGGCAAGTGGCATTTTTAGACGTAAGCAGGTTTCTTAAAATCCCTTTAGATATAAGGTTTTACTCCCTAGGGAGCATTAGCTACACACTCCACCCTCACTATTACTTTTAATTATTATTTATACCACGTCATACTTCTGTATTGCTCTGCAAAGACAAAATGTCACACTCTGGGGATCTTCTAGTCAGGGCTGCTAATGATGTACTCTGTAGCCTTATTGAAACTTTTTAAGGGGAAAAAAGGTTAGTTTCAGTGGTGGTGGGGAGATCCTTCAGTGGCTTTTTATTCCAATTTCCTGCAAAGCTTTAGAATTAGCTTTTATCAAATTGACTTGACCACATAGCAGTGAACATAGCATTTCAGTGACTGTCATGACCGTGACCATAATTCTATCAAGAAAGAGTTCTTGGCTGAGACATAAGAGGCAGTGGTTGGGTTTCCTGTCCTGCCTCTGAAGTTGTTTTGGTCCTCTCACTCAAATACACACATTTCAGCCAAGTAATTCCTGCATAGCATATCTGTAACCATGTTAAAAATGAGGGAGAAAGGAGAGGGACAGAAATCTCTTCTGCTTTGCAAACCTTCTCCTGTCTTCCCAGAAAGTGTTAGAGAAGGACTGGAGGATGTACAAAATCAAATGATGTGCCCCTTTCCCTATTTTTTCTAATCTCTGGGCAGAACACAGTACAGCCAGAGATTCAAGAACTACCAGGGCACATTTCTCCTCCACTGCTGGAATTCAAATGAGTGGAGGCAATGGAGGAGGGAGGGAAAGAAGAAATAATGCAAATTAGTGTCACCAATATGTGCTTATCTCCTTTCTTTACATTATTAATATAATTCTTTTCTTAGGCCCCCAATGAATGCATGCAGTCTTTCAAGAATTTTTCACCAAGCGAGGGGTTACAAAACACTTCAGTAGGTGGGTGGGTAAGGAAACTAACAATCCTGAACTCTTGATATCCGCTAGATGTTCCAAGAGGGAAGAGGGGATCTGCGGGTTTTAAAATTAGGTACAGACAGGTAACAATGTTTTTTAGGTTGGGAAGTAATTTGCTACCCTGAAGATGTTGGGAATGTTAACTTCCCATTATGCTGTCTAGGGCTGATAGGAATTTTAGTCCAAGAACATTTTGCAGGGCCATAGGCTATCCACTCATGTTTTAGGTTGTTACCTAGGAATCCTGGTAGCAAGCAAAGCAGAAAAGTTTGCTCATCTGTTCTTGAAAATACAAACTCTAGCTGTAAACTCAGAACTATTTCCATCCTGGGCAAAATACAGTGGCTTCTTTAGCATGGGAAAACAGGGAAAAATTATATTAATGAGGTTGTTGATCATTTTAGACGAACTATGTAATTAGTGTTGTTGGCATACCATTAACTTATGTATATAGTGGAGAGGGGCTTTTTTGATTCCTCTTGTTCCTCCAGCTCTTGTCTGACACCTGGTATGCATTGTCTATAATCCTTATCTGTTCTCTAGATCCAGGTTGGTCTCCTGCTGTATTTGGCAATCAGAATTGAAGCCAATCCCATCTGAAAAGATCCTACTGTCATACAACAATCTTTACAGAGACAGTTGTGGTGAGTTCTTTCCACAAGCATGGGGATGCTTCAAGCATAGGCTTGGCTGGGTAGACAATAATGGTGAGAGCTAGCTTAACCAGGTGGATTGTTATGGTTGATTGCTATGACACCTTTGCCACTGTGTTGGTTGCATGTTGATAAGCACTTGCAAAACTTTCCTCTTTTGTTTGGTGCGCACAGATGTGGTATCAGGGTTTGCACATGATGCTGAAGGAAACCACATTCCCATGGTATTTTTGTTCAAGTTCCTTGACTTGAGAAAAAGGTGCAGCTCTTGAAACGTTTCCATTTGATGCCTTATAAAACACTGTCTAGTAACCTCTGCCAATGGAGATATTTGTTTCCTTCAACAGTGATTTAAAGTTTGATTTAAAGATTTAAACAAATTGCCACCCTCCAAAACACAATCTTCATTCAGTCAGTGGGGGACCTTGGACAAATCACTATCCCTCAGCGTAACCAGCTTCATACAGGAGTTTGAAGATACAAGTGAAGGGGGAAAAGGCATGTACATTGCCTTGATCTCTTGAAGGAAGGGTGGAATACAAATCTAATATCAAAGTATTAACTGAGTAGATCTTTTTACTACTAGACACTTCCTATAAATGGCCTTATTTTGGATAGCAGGTAGCTTGGGTTAGAACACTTTACAGAAACCAACAGAACATAAAGAGCTGATGGACAGTGTAAGAAATTCTTCAAAGGCTTGCATGAAAGTTACTTGCAGGATAAATTATCTTTTATCTCCTGTGTCCAAATTATGCCAGAACAAAAGTGTACATACTTCAAGCAATGAACACATCAAAAGAAAAGTTTTTAAAAATAGTGAAACTTAGTGAAATGTATCCGTTCACTATCCACATTAATTATTTTCCCTCATGTGCAAGCTAGGTTAACAATAGACTAGTATACAGGCCTGGATCTAATCCTAGCCCGAGCTCTGCCTGTTGTTAACCTATCTGTTTTTGCTGCTTTGAAGTAAATTTGCAATATACAAGCTAGGGCAGAGCCTGAAACCAACAAATATTTCTCATTTCAGAAAATACTTTTTAATTAAAAATATATATCTGCAATATACGATTGCTGTATGACTTATTGGGCTTATCTAAGTAGCACCATACCAGATTCTAGTTCTTGGTCACACTATTTTGACATGATTTATTATAAAGGTCCCTTGGGAACTAGCATTTATAAATCAAAGAAAAACAATTTCATAATACCACCAGCCATTTCTTATTCCAGAACAGGTTCACCAAGGTTAATATGTTTTAGTTGTGTGTTGCTGAGTTTTGAAAGTTTAATACAACAACTAGTTTAAGGCTGCTTTCTTGATGAGCTTGTGTTCTTAAGATGTATTCCAGCTTGATTTCTACTGCAGGTTGTGCTTACTTTATTGCAATGAATTGGTTGGTCCCTAACACTATCATGTATACATCTCTGCATACTCAAAGGGAGCAAAGCCCTACTGAGCCGATTGACAAAAACACCTTGACATTTTTTGAACTGTAATTTGTTAAGCTTAGAGATGGTCAGTCACCATGATGATTGCTCTGGGGAACATATCTGATAATTTCTCAGAGACTTTGCTTTTGCCTGTATAAGTAACACTTTTAGGACTAAATTCTGAACAATCATGTCATGTCTCCTGCTATGCCACGGCTCACTATAGTAAGTAACCTTGGGCCTGCTATTTGGTATTTAATAAAAAGAGATTGTACAAGTTTATTGTGTGAAATAAACAGGACAACCCATATAGGAGCTTTAATTTTAAAAATGATGATGTAGAGAATAGTCAAAATATGATGCAAAACATAGTTCAGGCCCAAGACATTTTGATGTTTCATGGCAATAAATGGTGTCCTTCCTGCCTGAATCAACATGCCCAAGGACTGTCAAACTATTCTGGCATCTGAGGGAGACAATCCCACCATCAATTTTCTCTCTCTCCTGGTTGTAAAATGCAGTGATAATTAAAGAAATAACTAACATTTTTACTCCCTTTTCAATATACCCATTGCCTCAAGCAAAGCTGCCTCACTCTGAGGGTAGAACTGACTCCCAGGTCACAGTGCTAACCTAAGGGCTAGATTTTTTTTTCCTTCTCTGAAGGAATAGTTAAAACTGGGTGAGGGAATTTTGGATGAGTGAGGAAGGAATACTGACAGGCATTAAGCAACTTAAAAGGAAGGCAGAATAGGTTATTTCTGAATTTTGTTTTATAATACAATACAAAATTTTTAAAAGGAGAAAAGCATACAGAAACAATACAAAAGCAAAAATATCAAACAAGACCACAGCATAATACTATGGTGTCATCATCAAAGGCCCTTCCCTAAACTGCAAACCCCAGGATTCCATAGGATGTTGAAAGTGGAATAATCGCACTGTAACAGTCTAGTGCGGAAGTGGCTTTAGATTAGTGTGGGAAGGCCGAGCACAGTGATTATTCCTCTCTCTGGTTTTTGGTCCTGAGCTTGCATCGAGCCCTGCAGCCCCCGCAAGGTCTGAGCGGCTCCTTTATGTAACTTGGGGAGTGAAAAGTTGAACTGAACCGACCGGGGTGGGGGTGGGGGTGGGGGGCCCGCCCTCAACTCTCCCGCCATCTCCGAGCCCCCCTCCCAGGAGGAAGAATCGCTCCAGATTCCCCAGCGGGCGACGAGGACGACGAAGGCGCTCCTACCCTGAGACGCGGCGGCGGCGGCGGCGGCGGCTGTCACGGCCAGCGGTGTGACGGGGAAACCTCGAAATAGCAGCGGGCCCAGATGGCCCCGCCCCCGCGGCCCAGATCCCTGGCCCGGCGGCCGCAGGGCCGCGCGGCGAGCATCAGACCCTCCATTTGGCCTATGAGCTCAAGCCGCAGGAACGGCGGGGCGGCTGGGAAAGGAGCGAAGCTCCTCCCTTGCCTGGAGACTGCGCCGCCGGAGAGCTTCTGTTTGTTGATGTAAACAAACACAACCAGGCTCGCCTCGCCGCTCTCCTCCTCGGCTCCCCGACGGCGGGCGGGCGAGCGCGGTCTGGCCCCGGTCCCTCCCTCC
Organism: Cyclura pinguis; assembly: GCA_030412105.1. Classification (NCBI taxonomy): domain Eukaryota; kingdom Metazoa; phylum Chordata; class Lepidosauria; order Squamata; family Iguanidae; genus Cyclura; species Cyclura pinguis. The sequence goes on from CM059599.1 coordinate 347,929,044, forward strand.
CTCGCTCCCTCCCTCCCTCCCTTTCAGTGCTCGCCCGGTTGGGTGTCTGTGGGCTTTCCCTGCAACAAAACAGCAAAGGGATCATCCTAACAAACTCCAGCTCCGGGAAACGCAGAGAACCCTCCGCTGCCTCTTACCGCATTTCCCTGGCAGCCTCCCAAAAAAGCCTCCCGTCGGCCCGGGGCAGCCTGAGCGGGCGTCCGAGGGTGGCTGGCGGGCGACCCTTTCTGGGACATTCCATTAGTAAATAAGTCGGCCAGGGAGCTGCCCAGAGCAGCCGTTTCTTTTCGGAGGCTTTGAGAAGAAAACCTTGTTGTAACTGTTACACAACCGCCCGGTTCATCTCCCGAGCAGTCCCTGTTATGATTTAAGTGTCTCGTGATCCGTGTTAAATCTGAAACGTGCAGAATATTCCATAGCTCCGTACATTACCCCTCCCATCCAGGCTTCGAGGAAGGACGTTAGGTTATATTTTCCATATGTACGGGACAGGGATGGTATTCCTTCCAGGCCAAAACTTCACACAGAAACAATTCGGCTACAGAGTCAGAAATTTATTTATAATAACAATAAAGGTGCGTTCCCATGGAAATAATTTGCATGGTTTAGATTACATACCACAAACTTAGCTTATTGGCCTCCTTTTTTTTTTCCCTCAGCTGCACTATGAATAGATGCTAAAGAAATAGAGTGGAAATGAAATTCCATTATAGGATCAAATCATACCTGGGTTGCTTCCAAATGTTACCTGCTGTCTGAAGAAGGGTTCTGTGCGACTCAAAAGTCTGCTACCTCATCAACACTATTCAGGAAAATACGTCTTCTGAATCAACTAGTGGCTAGCCTAATGATGTTTTCAGGCATGCTGGAAATCTGGACTACACAATCTGACGCTACTGTCTGCGATTGGAAGTTGAGATTATTGCCATCAGTTTTATTCTGTGATTATTTGAGAGAAAACTGAAGCATAATGATTGAGAAAATGGACAATGAACTGAAAACAACAACTTAACATTTCAGCCCTATCATGAATTTGATAGCTGGACTTAGACCATATATTTTATTTTACATTTTAACCCTGATACTGTCTTAATAATGTCAATAAAAGTATTTAGCTAATTTCAGTTATACATAAGGGTGGTTATTTAAGAGAAGAAGGTTAAGTGCATAGCAGAAATCTTATAATCTAATAACCAAATTTGGCATTTGCTTAATTGAAATCTTCATATTCCAAGCGAGTCATTCAAGGAGCTGACAGCAGTGGTGGGAGAACATTTGACTCTCTGAATGTTTTGCATTTCAATTCCCAGAAGCCCCAGGTAATGATAAGGGACTATGGGAGTTGTAGTCCAAAATATCTGGAAGCCCCACCACTGTACTATGATCTGTCTCAGCTATGTGAACCATGCTTCTGCTGTTAATATAAACTCTGCCTAGTTTCTCTCCACTTCCTGCTAATCAAGGAACTTGCGTGTGTCACTATGAATGGAGACTATTCTGAGTAACAGCTGGATTTTATATATTCAGAAATTGAGGGGCAGTGATTGTTTTCAAGTATATCTTCATTTCTTGGTCCCAGTAGTTCTAGGAACAGTTCCAGGTGCAACCTGAAACCATGGCATCACCTTCTTGAACCTCATCTGAATGTCTGAAAATTGCATCCACACCTGCTTTAATTTTAAGACTATGCAAATACCAACAATGATCAGCCTTTCTTTTCCTGTCTACTTTCTCTGTGAAATTTTTTGCCCAGTGAAGAGAGCTGGATATCTCAAAAGACTGCACGTTTTATCACCTTTCAGTTGGCCTAATTAAAGGTATTACACCAGCAGGGTTTTTGAAATCCCCTGTCATGAGTCCCTTGTGACCTCAGAAATGGGTCTGAAACCTCTGTGCTATCCATTGCACAACTACTATTTAAGTAAATGGTATGTGAACTGCAGCTTTAGTTGGTTCACCTGCATTTTAATGTATGATTAATACAAGGTGAAATGCTGACCCAGCAGAAAATGGACTGAAGTGTCATAACTTTGCCTACCGTTGAGCCAGTGATTTATTTTTCACCTTGCCTGAACCAGAACAACATCTGCTGCCTCAGATGGGGATTGCCTTTAATTCAACGTGCTTTTCATTTTAACCTGAACTGCCACTCCCAGCATTCCTTACCACTGTCTGTGCTGACTGGTGGTGATGAGACTTACCATTCAACAACATCTGGAGGTCTCTAGTTGCCTACCCCTGTCCTAGAAAGTTTTAAATTAAATGTTCTAAATCAATTAATCAATCAATCAATCTTCTCTATAGGTACTTTCCCATGTTATATTTCATACTTCTGAAGATGTCATCACTATCACTCATTTCTGTCTTGATATTCTAGTATTAAACCCAGAGAAACCGAGATAATAAGAACAGCACAATATAGTAAAATATAATACAATCCATAGATTTTCAATCTATCCAATAAGATCTTTTAAAAGCTATTCTTAAAATGTCTTTAATGTTTAACAGTCTGGCCCTGTGCATGTTCTCTTAGAAATAATTCAGTGAGACTTGGAGCCTTTCCGCACTACAGTCTTATAGTGCTATTATTCCACTTTCAACATCCTGTGGAATTCTGGAGTTTACTGAAGCCCAAGAGCTCTCTGGCTGAGAACACTAAATGCCCCTCCCTAAACTGCAAGCCACAGGATTCCATAGGATGTTGAAAGTGGCATAATAGCACTATAACAGCATAGTGAGGAAAGGCCCTTACTCCCAGCTAAGCATCATAAGATTGCAGCCTAAGAAAAAGAACCTTTTTCTACAGTTATGATACAGAGATGTAAATGGATGGAGATAAAGGAGTTTGCAGGTTATTTAACACCAATAAAAATGGAACTGGTATAAATGACTGGAGGCATCTCCTCTGTTTTCCATCTAGTGTTACAGTGACTGACTAATATTCATATTAGAAAATGTCTGGCTGTAAACTTGCCATTGTTGACTTGAACTGCAAACACTGTAATTATATACTCATATTTAACCCTTGCCCACATAGCTCAACATACAAAAGACCAGGGGGATGGCAAAGGGAGTTCGTAAGACAGACTGTCCCTTTTAATTCTGCAGTTATAAGATGGGGAAAATATTAACTGGGGATTGTTCCCAAAATGAATCAGAATAGGACTGCATGGTCTATATCAATAACAGCTAACCCTGGTCAGAACGAGAGCCGTTTGTCTCTCATGATAATTATTGTTCCACATGGATTTAGCTGGTAAAAAGAAGAAGGATTATGTCTCTTGATGAAATTAATAATATTTGTATGAATGAAAAGCCATTCTATCCCACAATCATCACCCTGACTGCATGCTGTATTACATTCTCCCACCTATCTTCTTTGTTAAGATGAGGATGGGGAGAGATTTCCTTTCTAGGGAGCAGTTCAAAAACCTTACAAATTATGGTGAAAGAACTCTTATAACATCGCAAACGTAGACATATTTCACGAAGAAATCGTGTTGATCCGATCTTAATTAAATAATATTCTTGAGCCCTGCAAAGGTTATCTGTGTCTCCTCCGGAGGTGGGCTAAACGGACAATTGAAGCTCTGTCTCTTTAAGGCGCCTCTTCGGTGTCTGGTCAGCACTAAAGGGACAGAATCTGCATACATAAGTCGTTCCTGCGGCTGTTGCTGCTTTTTACTCCCCCTGCCGTTGCCACAGGCACGCACCAGCTCTTTTGGCCGCAGCCCTGGAGCTGTTCCCGGCAGTCACACCCCTCGACAGGATGTATACCATATAAGGATATTTACGTCAGCGGGTCCCCGAGTTTAAGGCCGAACAGCCGGCTGCTTTCCCTGGCTTTTAAAAGCAGAGACCCGCGGCAAATCTTTCTCAATATCATCAGGACGCTTCGGAAAAGTGTTGTCGTTTACGCGAATAAGGAATCTGCCTTTGCTACACACTTTGGGCTATCGCGAGGGCGGTACTAGATCGCTGCTTCTCCCCGCCCACGCGGCGTATTCTAATTGTGACGTCAGCTCATTGAGAACTCTCGCCGCAAGAGGATAAAACGCCGTGCTACCGCTTTTTTACTCCAGAAGCAGAACTCACCACGGACCGAAGCGGGCGAACGAGTGCAAGCGGCCGGGCCTGACAAGGTACTCGCTTGCCGAGTCAAAGAGCCGCTTCTTTCGGATATTGATCTGGGAGAGATAAACCGCCCTGAAGGGTTTGTGTAATCCCAGGTTATCCGACATGATGTACCAGGGGTTCGCCGCCGACTACGACGCGTCTTCCTCCCGCTGCAGCAGCGCTTCTCCGGCTGGGGACAGTCTCACCTACTACCCGTCACCAGCGGACTCTTTTTCCAGCATGGGCTCGCCTGTCAACGCACAGGTGAGGAATCGGGGCACCGTTTATGGGGGCTCGGGAAGGGAAAATCCGTCTGTTTGTTGCTTTGGGGTGCATACAATGGCAGGTCGGGAAGAGCCGTTCTCTGTGTTCGTCGCTCAGACTCGAAAGAGCTGATTTGACTTATTCAATATGCATGCTTTTTTTCCCTCTTACTGATTGTACACTCTTCTTGATTGTACGCTACGCTACCGCGTTGCCCTATATTTCTCAGTCCCTTTGTTCAGGGAAGGCAGCATCGGGCACAGAGACGGGGAAGGGGCGAGCGGGTGATGGTTGGTGGGGAGAAATCTTGTTTTTTGGCTGACACGCTAAAAGATTAATGGAGAAGGGGAGGGGATCCTAACCCGCGAGGCGCTCTGCAGCCGGTGCGTAAAGCGGCTTCATTGATAAAACGCGGCTTCATTCAGGAGACTCCGGAGCGGCGCTTGCGTCAGCGCGGACGTCAGAGATATTTATAACAAGCCCCCGTTCATGTGCAGTCTGACGATGGCGGCAGCGTCCGAGCCAATCTGGCCCCGGGGACTGAAGGCCCAGCTCAAAATAGCGCACGGGGCTCTCGGTGACAGAGCTGTCATCGCGGACACGGCCTTTCTGCCGACCCCCTCCTCCCCCCCAGCGCTGTCATTTACCGAGCCCCCCCGTTTTGTCTTTCTTAGGACTTCTGCACGGACCTCGCTGCCTCCAGTGCCAACTTCGTTCCCACGGTGACCGCCATCTCCACCAGCCCAGACTTGCAATGGATGGTCCAACCCACTCTGATCTCCTCCGTGGCTCCTTCCCAGAATCGCGCCCATCCCTACGGCCTGCCTGGCCCTCAACCTGGCGCCTACTCCAGGGCCGGGATCGTCAAGGCCACAGGAAGCAGAGGACAAAGCATTGGCCGGCGGGGCAAAGTCGAACAGGTGTGTAGGCAGGTTTGGGCTGCAACGAAGCCACTCTCGCCGTGCCAGGCGAGGGTGGGGGGAGGGCTGTCGAGGGGTCGGGGCCTATGTTTGGCGGGGGGCGGTTACTCTTTAGGATACCAGTTGACTGCTTCCCTGGAAAGGAAAGGGCACCTCGTATCGAGGCACGAGGCCCTTTTGGAAGCCGGCAGCAAGCTCCTTGAGATCAGAGCGGAGTCCGGCTGTTCTGATCCAAATTAGTTCAAGGCACGTGGGCCTGAATCTCCTCATGGCTCAGATCCGAAGTAGTTCAGGGAAAACTTCCCGGGCTCCGGCGCTGGATACTGACGGAGGCGCTCTCTTTTTTTCTGTCCCTCCCTCCACAGCTGACGCCAGAAGAGGAAGAAAAGAGGCGAATCCGGCGGGAGAGGAACAAGATGGCAGCCGCTAAATGCCGCAACCGGAGAAGGGAACTAACGGATACTTTGCAAGCGGTGAGTATCTCCGGCCTGGGTTTGTAAGGCCTCCTCCTCCTTCCCCGTCGGGCGGCTCTTGCCCCCGGTGGCTTCCCCCGCCTGCCTCTCCCTCGCGCCCCCGGACACGGGCTGACGCGCTTCTCCCGCTTCTGTGTCCCCAGGAGACCGACCAGCTCGAGGAGGAGAAGTCTGCGCTGCAAACCGAGATCGCTAACCTGCTCAAGGAGAAAGAGAAGCTGGAGTTCATCCTGGCCGCCCACCGGCCCGCCTGCAAGATCCCGGAGGAGCTCCAGTTCTCCGACGAGCTGGGTGTTTCCTCGCTGGACCTCCTGGCCGACGGCCCCTCGGCGGCCAGCTCGCCCGAGGCCGAGGAGGCGGCCTTCGCGCTCCCGCTCCTGCAGGAAGCCCCCCGGGCCGAGCCCGCCAAGGAGAGCGGCGGCCTGGTGGAGCTGAAGGCCGAGCCCTTCGACGACTTCTTCGCGCGCTCCACCCGCGAGACGCCCCGCTCCGTGCCGGACGTGGACCTCTCCGGCTCCTCGTCTTTCTACGCGGCGGACTGGGAGCCCCTGGGGCCCGCGGGCAACGCGGAGCTGGAGCCGCTCTGCACCCCGGTGGTGACCTGCACGCCCTGCCCCGGCACCTACACCTCCGCCTTCGTCTTCACTTACCCGGAGACCGAGGGCTTCCCGAGCTGTGCGGCCGCCCACCGGAAGGGCAGTAGCAGCAACGAGCCTTCCTCCGACTCGCTCAGCTCGCCCACCCTGCTGGCGTTATGAAGGGACGCGACCCCGGAGCAATAACTGCGGGGTAGGGGCATCGTTTTTGCGGCGGAGACCGAGCCCACCCATCCGTCTTGCTGCTGCTGCTGCTGCTGCTGCTGCATGGAGCCGTCGGTCGCCAAGGAACCGCGCGCTCTCCTTCCCGGGGAGCCCCCGAGATCCCACCCGCGGCCTGGGGAAGACGAAGCGCCCCCATTGCGGCGCCTGGTAGGGTCAACCCATCTGGAGTGATACAGTGACTTTAGCCGAAGGGACTGCTCCGCAGCCTGCCACAGGGCCTGATACTTCTTCCAGAGATGTAGCAAATCGCATGGAATATGTCTTGTTCCCACCCATGAGAACTAGTAGTTTTGTAGCATGTTCAACATGGCTGGGTTGGTGACTCCCTCCCCTCCCTCACTATTCACTAGCGTTAACTAATTAATCTGTTGGTTTAATGATTGGAATTTAATATGGTGCTGGGTATCCTTCAACTTGTATCTAGTGCAGCTGATTAACAGTAACTACTGTGTTCCTGGCAATATCGTGTTTTGATGACTTAGCAATGACCCAACTTAACTGCGGAAAAAAAAAGACTATTTTATTTTCTAGTAGATGAATAGCTATGTTGTCCATGTACGATAGTTCTCCTTGTATATCAATGTTCATTGTAACTTAACTGATCATACATTGTTGAAGTGGTCTGAATGGTTTGACATAAGTTTTCCATGAAAACGTTTTATTGTGCTTTTAATTTATTTATGGATATTTATATTTATTTTCATTTTTTTCTACCTGGAGGTATTGACATGTGGATAGTGAATTTGGATAAAATTTAAGCATTGTTCGCTTACTGTTCAAGACACTGTCAATAAAGGCATTTAAGTTGAATGCTATAAAGTCTCTGTAGTCTCTTTACAGTACAAAAGAGTCTGAAAACAGTATAATTTTTACTGACTATATTAGGAAATAATATGAGACAATCCAGGTCCAAATCTGCTCTGTTCTTTTTTTTTTTCCAAAGGGTTCAGGTGTTGCACCTTTATTAGTCCTATTCTGTGATCTGAACAACAGTTGCTTAACAGACATCAGTTTAGGGCATAATAAAACTCTTAACAGTCCAGTCCTCTGTATTAGGACATGGAAATAAGTCCCACTTTATTCAGTAGGTCTTAACCTTGAGTAAACATCCTTAGAGTTGCCACTTCATGTTTATATATTTTCAGTCAAGAGCATAGGCTCAATTATCAACGCACAAAGGCAGCTAAATATCTCATGATATAGTGGAGAAACTATACTTCCTTTAGGCTTGTGATTATTTCTGTTCAGGTAATTGTTCTTTTGTCACATCAGACTTCCTGTTTGTTTCCTTCTCCCTGAGCATATCTGACTTTGTTCTTTTAGCTGCACTGTTTCCTACATCTAAGCGGTTTTTCATTTTCCTCTTACATATTTCATCTCTTCTCCTACTTCCCACACAGAGATGAAAAAAGAAGTTTATTCACTTAAGAGACTTGAAGGGAATCTTGCAAGCATTTTCCCCCAGCCTCTCAAGTTGAATAGTTGAGTGCTTTCTTGGATGAGAGAGCTGTAATAAACTCAATGAGCATTATCAATTTAGATAAAGCTCCTATGCCACCCAAAATTCACCACTAAATTAGCATACGATATTGTGTTTTTTTAAAAACTTCTTTAAATCATTCTAATAGCAAACTTGGGTGGTAAATGCTGAAAGAAGTAGAAACAACATAGGGCCCCTGAGAAATAAGAAGGTGGCTTCAACAAGCCTATGTGAGACTTCGAGTTTGCAAAGGTATACAAATTCCTACAAACAAAACCTGAACTAGTAACCCAGTTCTGCAAATAAGCCAATGGCTATGCAGTTGCTCGGTAGCCATGGAATTTTGTTATTTGGAAAAGAAAGTCAGGGAGGAAAAATAGAGTGTCTCAGCTGGAATGCTGAGCAGGGGATCTCCTCTTAAAAGAATTTTTGTGGCAGGCCTCATTCGTATATTTTAGTAACAAGTCTGAAGCATGTGAGAAATACTGATTTTATTCAGCTATAAACCTCTTGTGAATGTGAGGCATACTGAATCTATTAACCTGAAATCCAAGGAAGATTGGACTGGTTCTGATCGCAATTACTTTTTTTCTTGATTAAACAGACTAACACAATCACCACTGGTGGCACAGTCCAAATATGCAACAATACTGCTAAATGGTTGTTCTGTGTGTCCACACAAAAACTCCTAGATGAAAATCATGTGTGTGCTGTGTGCCTTCAAGTTGTTTTTGACTTACACGGATTTTCAGCCAGATTGTTCAAAGGGGGCTTGCCTTTGCTTTCCTCTGACATTGAGAGAGTGTGACTTGCCAAAGGTCACCTGCTGAGTTTCCGTGGATGAACTACCAAGAAAAACCCTCTGTCTAGATACAGGCAAACAACTGCCATAATTTCCGGTCTAACTAGGCCGGCAATTTTATAGGGGGATTTCTCATTGGTCAGATTCTATGACAAAAATTGTAGCTAAATCCTTTGCCCTGTTTGTCTTGAATTTCCAAGACATATTTCTAAGTGGTGATTGGAAGCTTTGCTAATTTTATCTATCTGTGTGTGGAAAAATTCCCTAATATTACTGTACCAGCTACTTCATTGGTCAGATGCATAGAGGGGTACTTTGGGTTGTTTCATCCCAGTCAAAAACTTCTGGATCTTATGTCATGTGAAGACAGGGGTAAGCACATGTTTCACACCATTGTGAAAACAGTTTTTAGCTAATAATAAATATTAAGTACTATAAAGTTAATCTTACTATATAAATTGATACACATTTTCTGGTCCAGACAGTTGAAAATAAAGATTAAGGTGGCTATACAGAACCAGTAATACATACAGTACATACAGCTCTAGCTGCTTGTTAATGTCTGGCAAATCAGATAAAACTGAAGAGGAAATCTGGTAATGTAAGCATGAAAACATTAAACTATATTTTATTGAGGTAAATCAGTCTGATATCATTCTTGGGGAGGGATGATAGTTCAGTAGTAGAGCACATGCTCTTCATGCAGAGTCCACGCAGAGCATGTGCTCTACTAATGAGCTATGGTTAATTCCCTGGTAATTCCACTTTAAATGATCAGGTGCCAAGTGATGTGAAAGTGCTCTTCATGAATCCCTACATTGCTGCTGCCAGTCAGAGTAGAAAATGCTAGTCTGGATAAGTAAATGTTAGATTCTCCCATTCTAACAACAACCTGATGAAGGAGTTCTTCCTACTTATTTTCCAGGCCAGGAAACATTTTGCCCTCAATGTTGTTTCCTTGGAATCAGTGTAGTTATGACATGATAGCTACCGACATTTTATTTATTTATTTTATAGAGAGAGGGGGGTGGGGGAGAGCACATGCATTCAAGAGCTCATCCACAATTTCTACCTTCTTTTGAACCTGGAAACAAAAGGAACAATAATTTCTAGATATTACATTGATACAGGAGTCAATACACTCCATTCTGAGTATTTATTTGTATAACAAATCCTATATTCACCATTGTTTCAGTAAAGTTAACGATCTTCTCTCTGCCAGTTTCCCTCCCTTAGATATCTAATTGGTATTCAGAACAAGTTATCTGTGCACATAGGTGCGAGCTAGGCATGTAGTCAGGGATTTTTAAAAGATCTTGCAGCAGCAGCAGATTTTTAACAGCAGGTTCCTTTTTTAACTGTTAGAGGAGTTGTCACCTGTCAGAACAAGCAGTTTTATCTTTTCCATATTTCTTTCTTTTTTTTTTGTGCGTGTGGATAAAATCCACATGAAGATAAATATAATAACCTTCTCCCTTTGATGCCCCCTGATGTATATCTACAATTTGTGCTTCCCTAGTTATTTTCATTCACATATCCTTATGAGGATAAGAAAAAACATCAGTGTACATTCAGCAGATAGGAAGCTGCCTTACACTAAAAATAAACTGAATGGTTTAAATAAATAGAAGTATAGATGGCCTGTTTTTTCAAACACCACATACATTATCACATTATAGCCACAGAACTGAGACTCTGAAGATCTAAAATGCAATTGAGATATATCTGTTTAGTTCTTAGTGAATAATATGCAGTTTGATGTTTTAGGTATTTACTCAAAGGTTGGTTATACTGAATTCAATGAAGCTTACTTCTAAGTACACACAATGGAATAACAAAAATTACAAAGCACAAGGCTTTGTATGAGATCTCTGAAAAAAGGCACTGATCTAATAAAAATAGTAAACCTGCAGGACAGAATGTATTCTATCTTCAGTTATATTTAGAAATCAGTATTACTGATTATTTCCCTTAGGATTGGTATCACTAGTAAAGCATGATTGAGTAAAGATCAGAAATAATAATCTTAGGAAATACCCAGTAATGCTTACTTCTACATATAACAGCAAACAAATAATGTTGAACTAATTTTCCCTTACAACTCCCCCCTCTCCTGCTTTGGAGGGTAGGTGGCAAATTTATTTATTCTGCTAGTTTGCCGCTAGATTGATATTACAGAACAGAGTAATATCCAGGAGCTGCAATGTTCTTAAAATCAAATATTTATTGTATTTTCATTTTATTTTATGCCTCACCCACATTTAAATCTATACATCATTGGATTTTCATAGGTTCTTCATATTTCATAATCTTAAACTTCACTGAAAAGACTAAAATATTTTAGTCATGTATTCAACACAAAGATAATATATACAAGTGATCTTAATTAGCCACTAGCCATTTAAAATGCTTTTTTAAATATTGTAGCCCAAGAAGTTAGCTTTTCAAGGTCTAACATTATATACCGTTGCTTGCCCCTAGGTTTCAGCTCTGTTCTGTTTTTCTAGTTTATATATGTAATCATTATATTGATCAGTCTCTGAAAAGTATAATTTTACTCTCACAAGATATTATTTATGCTATAATAATTATGGATGAATATACCTCTTCAATACTTTCCTACTCCACATTACGTTGTCATGAGGCCATGGGTCTTTCTGAACAATGTGGGATGGGGCTGAGAGAGGGAAGATTCAGTTAAAACTAGACTTGGATACTCCAATTGGCTAATTTAACGCAGTTTATGAAATTAATGTTTTCCATCCCCTCTTCTCTCTAGGAGCCATCTGTTTCTCCTAAACATTTTTGGGGGCCAGCTTTTAATTAAGGGTAGTACAGAGAACTGTTATGGGGAGAAAATTCAGATGATAGTTATGATGATGATCTAGAGATGAAATATAAATGAGATAAATCTGTTTTTGACTCTACAAGCACATCTTTCATCCCCCTTAAAATAAATAGTCTATTTCTGCAGGTTTTTCTGCAGGTTTAAATGGAACAGAATATTGTTCTCAATAACAAAACATATCTGCACATTACATTTCCCATTCCTGTACAGGTGTTCTGAAGATGCCAGACACAAATTTGCAAGTGCAAATGTTTAATATAAGAGTAGCATCTAGTAAATGAATGAGTATTTTAGAATATATGGATTTGGGAGTATTTCAAGCATCTGAGGAACCTGCTATGCTTTCTTAGGTAGGGGAAAATACCTTATTGTTATATGTTGGAAACTAAATATATCCCTCAAATGTCCAGGACAGGATAATGGATTTTTGGTTAGTAGTAGGATGAAATAAAACTATATAGGATAAATATTATTTATTTGGCCATCCTTTTTAGATTGTTCTTATGTATTTGCTGTTCTTCCACTTATTGGATTTCCCTTGAAATCTAGGCATGATTTAGATTAGGGAGAGACAGAAAGTAGATTGTATCTACTGATAACTTTCTGGGTAATTTTAAGATCAGCAGCTATTTCACTTCCAGAAGGAGGAGGAGTAAAGTTGAAATGAAGAAAGGTGGGAAAAAGACAGGAGTCTATTTAATGGTGCAGAAAGACTGTGAACTCAGCTCTGATACCGAAATCAAACTAATGGGATGTGAATATTCACAGTATCTTGTTCTTTTCCTTAATTATAAGTGCATGCTTAGACCTCAGCTTGAGCACCTCACTCCTCTTTTAAATGCTTACATCCAACAAGCCTGAACCTTGCCCATTCCTGACAAAGATTAAGTAATGAAACAAGCGGAATCAGTTTTTTAAAAAGTCCTTACTTGTTACAATGATTTTTTTTGTTCACCACATTTCTGTGCTACCTTTTAGCACAAATATTCCCAGTTTCAATAATTATAAAACAAAGCTACAAAACCATTCAAAGTGAAGAGATACAAGAGAAGCAAATCTAGTTGAATCCCAAATTATGTGTACAACTACACTAAAAACAATAAAATAATGGATATTATATATAACAAAATATTAAATACAATATATTAGGTTTTCCTGGGCGTTGTGTTCCCGGAAAAAAATGTATTAGTGAAGAACTGTTTTAGGAATGTTGTTGTTGTTGTATGTCTTCAAGTTATTTGTGACTTATTGAGCCCCTAAGGCATACTGATCACAGAGTATTCTTGGCATGATTTGTTTGGAGGGGGTTGCATTTACCTTCCTCTGAGACTGAGAGACCGTGACTTTCCCATGATCACCAAGACGGCTTCCATGGCTGAGTGCGAATTTGAACCCTGGTTTCCAGAGTCACAGTCCCTCACTTAAACAATTACACCACACCGATCAATACTGTTCTGCAAAGTAATATTCGTTGATATAGCCATATGAGGTTGTTTTCACTGAGAGATGTTGTACTATGTATGCATAAGAAAAAACTCATACGCAGTTGACTTCACCTTCCTTTCTCATGATGCTGTGAAAGAAATGCAAGACATCTTTCTGCACTTGATCCTTGATAGGTGTCATTAACCTATAGGATTCCCTTGACAAACAAGAACAACTGTTTCTGCTATACATTTGATGTAGTAATATTTAGCGCATGGCAGCTGGGAAGGAATGGACCCTGAATGGTAGATATTTATTTGAGATTACTAATCAGTAACTCCAACAGGACTTCTGTGCCCTTGCCTTGGCAACTGCATGACAGAAGAATGAGGAGCAATTTGTTACTTATGTGTCCCATCATGACTCTAATACTATTACTGTATTTATTTATTTATCCAACCTTTCACCAGTTGAGGACTGAAGGTGGCTTACAAAAGTTAACACAGATACATTATCTGTTGTATTCTTTAAGCTTTTGTATTCATATCATATAAAAGCTTAAAATACAAAGAAACAATAGAATTAAAATCAATTAAAACATGAGCATTAAAAATAAAACGACAAATAATCAGTTCAGCACATCCTGAAAAGCCCCCGCCCACCCTGAACAATCAAACCTCGGAATTCTGCCAAAGCAAAAAGGTCTTTGCCTGCCTACAGAAGAGTAGCAAATAAGGTGCCAGTCTAACTTCTCTGGGCAACCACTTGTACAGCCTGAGAACAGCCACTGAGAAAACCCTCTCCCGTGTTCCCACCAGATGTACCTATGAAGGTGATGGGACAGAGACAAGGCCCTCCCCAGAAGACCTCAGAGTCCAGACAGGTTCATATGGGAGAACATGGTCCTTCAGATAACTGGACCCAAGCCACAGAGACCTTCAGAGGTCATCACCACCACTCTTGAATTGTGCATGGAAAGAGACCAGCAACAGAAGAAGCATTTGCAGCATGGGAGTTGTGTGCTCCCTGTAGCCAGCCTGGATTAACAGTGACTCCACCGCTCAGAGACATTGTTAAAATAACTCCACCACTCAGTTTCAGCTGATTCACTGGTTGTATGTTTACCTGTGTGTGTGAAGCGTTCTGTCAGCAGGCTGTTAACAGTGGCAGCATATGCAACACTCTCCCGGCAGAGCAGGGTTTCTGCTGAATCCTGTAGTACGGGAACGAGCAGCTGTTAGGAGGCCTCACCGTACGCTACTGCACAGTGGATGGGCTGGTACCCTAACACGTCAAGTAGGGGCTTACGAGACTGTGCGGAGATGCTGCCGGTTGTTTCTAACTGGTCTGGAATCGATCAATGTTCACTTTAGTCCATCTTGACACTAGAAAATGATTTTGTTTGGCAGTAATTTGTGGGTGTATTTCACAGTGATTTCTAATTCCCTTTCTGTACAATTCTAGTACCAAAAGGGGAGCTTGCAAGAAGAATTAAATTAGAAAATGGGGGTCCACATCTTTCTTTGTTCTTAGGGTGCTGGAAAACGGAATAGATTTCTCAATCCTGCTTTTTCAGGTCTCAAATTTAGACGCCGTTACTATAGGAAAAAAAATACAACCGCCACCAAAACACACGAGAGATTGTTTTTATAGCAGGAAAACAGACTGGGAACTCTCCTTTGATTCAGATTAAACAAACAGAAAGAGTCTCAGGAAGCCAATACCAGAAAACCCCTCAAGCTCCAAGAAAAGAACAACAAAAGCACCAGAAAGGAATTCCAAGCCGCGCTTTAAAAAGAACAATGACGGGCCCTCCGCTTGACCTCGCTCCGCACACGGAGCCCCCGCCCCCGCAGCCCCCGCCCCCGCCCGCCAACCGCACTGAACTTCTCCGCTTCTAGAACTCCTGCCCCGTTCCTAGCGCGGCCGCTCGTGTTTACTGTTTGGTTTCTAGGGCGCTTCTCAGGGTACGTCACCTCGCCATGACGTTAGGCAGCCCGCAGAGACGCCGTGAGCTGACGGCGTGACGGAGACTCTTCCGGTCATGACCAAATATGGAAGTGGAGGCAGGTTCCTTTGCCTATATTCCTCCCCTCCCCTGCTCTACTGCTATGCGGCCGGGAGCCTCTCTCGCTCTGCTGCGCGGAAGGTTCCAGAAATGGAACGTAGCGGGAAGCTGCAGTGGCGGCGGCGGCGGCGGCGCGCAGTAGCCAATCGGCGGAGCTCTTCCAGGCTCCCTCTTCGGTGGCGGTCGCGAGAGTCCCCGTTGTAATTTACGGGCAGTCGCTTCCATTTGCCCGAATTATGGGAAGAGCTGCGACTTGAGCTTGGCGAGAACTCTTTCGTTAATACAACAGGAGCTGACAGACTTTGTACGATCCCAAGGATTAAGAAGTGCCGGTATAGCTTTAAGAAAACCAAAGAATCCAAAAACGTTTGGAAACAAAACAGCCCCTGGAATTCTGGACCCCTGTTCTGAATTTCTAAGGAAACCAAGTCCTTAAGTTTTGCGAAAGAACCACAGCGTGAGGTTGGAGGGACCGACAACGTGCATTTTTGGAGCTCCAGATAAATTTTAGTTGAGGAAGTGGGTGTGTTCCAGGCATTCTGTCTTTCACAGAAAATTTGGGACCAGAGACAGAAGTAGCATGGAAACAGTTTTCAGAGAGGTTGCCGTCTGAGGCCATTTTCTCACTAGATTGTTACAGTGTTATTATTCCCCTTTCAACATCCTATGGAAAACTGCAAACCCCAGGATTCCACAGGATGTTGAAAGTGGAATAATAGCACTATAACAGTCTACTGTGGAAGTGGCCTGAGTCTCTTGCAGCATAGGGGAGGAAGGAATGGGAAGAAAAGAGAGGTGGCAACACTTTTAAGACTAAGTGGTTTTTATTTTAGCATGAGCTTTCATGAATATAAACCCACTTCTTCAGACACAGTACCAAGTGGTACTCAGGTATAAAGCACATTTACACTGTTGTGGGAATCAGACAAAATGCAAACCATATATTTTGTCCTAAATTTTCAAAGAGCTGGGTGAGAGTGATATAGGCCTGAGATCTCTACTGTGGTCAGTCAAGTGTTGATGTGTGAAAGCAATAAATCTGCTTATCAAAAGTTAGTTTCCCTGAGTCAAAACTCTCTGAGAAGATTCTTTTAGTTATATGTGCAGTAGCCAAGACTCTTGTATTAATACATGTAGTGCGCCATAAAGCCATTGTCTTTGTTCATACCTCTGCTAATAGATTGGAATTTGTTAATATAACTCAGTTCAGCTGTGCCTAGTCTTCTTTTATAATTTGTTTGTTCAAGGACCTGGACCTGTACATTCTTTGCTGTATGTCTAGGAAGGCTGGAATATTCTGCAATTGGTTTTGGGGTATTGCCATTTCTATTTTCAGATTTCTGTCCCTTAATATTCTGGCGTAGAGACAGTCTTGTTTGTCCAGTGTGGATTGTAGAGGGGCATTGTTGGCATAGGGTGGCATATATCACATTAGAGGAAGAGCAGGTAAAGGCACTCCTGATGTTGTGAGTGATGTTACTGGCCCCTGTAATATTGCTCCCAGAGTAGATGTGGGGACAGTGCTGCCATCCGAGTTTGTGGCGGGGTCCTGTCCCTGTGTTACTACCCGTGTTATGTATGCTGTTCTAAGTGAGTAGTGGCTTAAGATCTGGATGCTGTCTGTAGGCCAGGCTTGCCTCCCAGAGCTCGTGACAGGGCTGTCTGGTCCTCCAGAATTGGTTGTAGCTCATTGATGATGCATGGGAGAGGTTTCAGCTGAGGACTGTGGGTGACCACTAAGGGTGTTCTGTCATTTTGTGGTTTTGGTATGTTTTGTAGTAGATGGTTCTTGGATATTAAGTCTTGCTTGATGATTTGTTTCTTCACTTCCTAAGAAGAGTATCATCATTTGAGAAATGCCTGTTGTAAATCCAAGAGTTTTGAGTTTCTGTCTTATGAGTCTGAACATATGCTATTGTATCAGAAAACTCAGCTGTAAATAGTAGATTTGGTAGTGTGTTCTGGGTGGAAACTGGAGGCATGTATGTATGTGTGACGATCAGAGGGTTTTCAACAGAGCATGGCATTTAGAAGTCCATTCTGCAGCTGCACAATTTGTTATGGTGATTGCTTCAGACTCAGGTTGATGGTAGGGTGGAAGTTGTTGAAATTCTGGTGGAACTTCTTAAGTGACTGCTTTCCACATGGCCAAATTACAAAAATGTCATCAAGAAACCTAAAGGAAAGGTTTTTTGGGTGCATGTTCTGAGGAAGTATTGTTCCAGGTCATCCACGAAGATATTTACATATTGTATCATGCATGTACTCATGGTGATGCCACTGACTTGAAGGTACATACTATTCCCAAAAGTGAAGTAGTTATGAGTAAATACAAAGTGCCTGACTTTGGTGGCTAAATCTGCTGTAGACTCATTCAAGATGGCATTTCTGATGGCTTGTAGTCCCTCCTGATGTGAGATGTTGGTATATAGGGATTTGAAGCCCTCTGATACAATTGCACCTGCAAGGAACGTGATCTGCATCCTTCTGGCTTTTATTACATTCTGTCCCACTCCCACAACTGTTTATACCTTTATAGTTGAGGCCTTAATACCACTTAGTACTGCGTCTGAAGAAGTGTTTTATATCCATGTAACCTCATGCTAAATTAAAGGCCAGTTTGTCTTAAAGGTGCTGCTGCCTTTTTTTTTTCCTTTCTCTTCCTCTCTCTTCCTCCTTTGTATGGAAGGAATACACTACAAAAAGGAAGGGCAGTTCAACAAGTTTCTTCACACTTTTTATTCAAAACTGTGTATACATAGGTCAGGTCAGCCATGCATAAGTAAGCAAAACATTCTGTACCTTCTGGAGATCACTGGAATCCTTCTTCCAAAATGCATCCAGAGATGATTTTTTTCCCCTCACCAGCTTCAGCTTTTCTTGTGATTTCCAGCCTGATGGCCAAACTTACACACTATGTTTTGTTAACATGCTGTAGGTATGTGAGGCAAGATCTGCTCTCCTCTTTTCACTCTGCTTTGCTGTTCATCAGTAAAGTAAGGGATGCTGGAGGCTGCTGCTGTTTATCTTGCCTGTTACATGCAACTGCAGCAGGATCAAATAGAGTAGAATCTCATTCTTTCTTAGCTCAAGCTTTGTTTATTACATTGTTGCACTGCAGTAAGGCTGCCGCAATATAACATGGAAAGTCTGCATTTCTCTATCTCTCCTTCACCATCTTCCCCATGCTTGTTACCAAGCTATACACCCCCATATTTTGGTATGGTTTAATTGGTGAAACATGATTGAATTGGCAACATATATTAATTGGTATAAATATAAAATATACCCTGCTATAGCTGTATGGTCATGCCAGATAAGAGGAAAAGGCTGGCTGAACATGTACATTGTGAATTAGGTCAGAAGAGATCTCCAGGCAGAGCCAGGACATAGGAAATCACTAGGAAGCTCCACCAATAATAAGCTTGCAGTTAACCTTAACGACTCAACTTCTTAGAGACAATAGCATCCAGGAGATTCCCACAGGATAGCTGATTGTCTTGACTCCTCTACCTCTGACCAAGCAAGCTTCCCTTTTGTCCCTGCACATGTCCAACAAGTACTGAGCTATCAGCCCTTTGTCATCTATTGCTAAGACCAATAGCTCATTTGGGACCCCATTGTCCACTCCCAGGACTTCATTGTTTACTCTGCCAGAGAGCCATTAACACGTTTGCCCTTTAGGCAGAAATAGAATATTTAAACCCCAGTTTTTTGCCAGTCAACTTGCAGTACACCAATTGCTGGTCGTTACTCTGCCGCCCTGATTTCTGTTTGTGTACTCTTCTTAGACTAGCATCTAAGCCACATCGCTGCTTCTTCAGTGCTCTTCTGGATTGGTAAATATTACCCATTTCGCCCTGAAATCTTGCTATCCAAATTTTTCCTCCCTTTTCCTTCAGTTAGCCTTGTGTGATTGAATGACTGTTTAGATCTTGTGTGTGTGATTGCAGTTCTCCTAATAAAACACATTAAACTTACTTTTGGCTCTCTGGCTGGTTCTTCCCTGCACTAGTACTGGTAAACCATAAGCGTAGAAGATCTCGTAAGGTTAACTCCCTCCTGCAGACCTCTCTTTGAGCTAATATTTCCCACCATTTCACAGAGGTACTTGTGCTGTGGGTGGACCCCTCAGTCACTCATGTTTTGGGGTAACAAGCTGATGCAGCTAAAAATCTTCTAGCTAATCATAGCATAAGTAGGAAGGGGAGGCTGAGGTGACTTTAAAGACTTTGCAAAAAAGATTTTCTTTGACGCAGGTATTGTTAACTGTATAGTGCTGTAAAAAAGGGGAAGAGGGCTTTCCCTATCCTTTGTCTAAACTAAATACTATTTTTATCTGTAATTTTAAATTACATTTTGTATGTGTTAAGTTATTATGTTCTGTCATGCCTGAATGCATATAGTTTAAAAAATATTCAAGTGTTGTTCTTATTTAAGTTATAGAAATCTTATAACCAATATGTTTCATTTATTTCAAGTCTTGTGAATTTTCATATTGCCCATATGATGCTTATATCATTCTATTTCTCTTATTTAAGCCTTGTGACTTGTTTGTAATTTAATTATTTGTTCTTGCTCAAATGCTTCTTTTTGTTCAAGTGCTGTTCTCATTTAAGCTCTGGGAATCTTCATACAGTCTGTGTATTTCATATATTTCATGTCCTATGAGTTTGTTTGTAAATAAACTGTAGTTATTTCACTTCTTTCAAAGCGTTATCATCAGTCACGTAGAGATGTGGGAGCGGGGAGGGCGATTCGCCCCAGGTGGCAATGTTTCTGGCGCGTCTCAGCCTGTAGCCATGCCCCCATGTGCCTTGGCCAAGCCCCCTCGCACCGTGGCCCTGCCCTCTGCCACTGATGAGCATTTGTTTGTTATTCAGTTATTCTTGTTCAAGTGCTGTTCTTATTCAAGTTCTAGGAATCCTTGTATAGCTTGCATGTCTAATTTATTTCAAGTCTATACACATGATATTTCATTGGTAACTTATACTATACCACTTTAAGATTCTAAAAGATTTCAATTAACTTATATCTTTAAATGACTGCAAATATAAGACATTAGCACTACGTTTACTGTAGTCATATATTGGAGGGAGTATTGACTTATCTAACACTATTGTAGTGAGTTCATATAGGCCATGTAGATAATAAGGCCCTTTCTGCACCTTACCGTCTTCCGGTGCTGGGGTGTGGGGATCGTGTGAGCAGCCTCTGGAGAGAGGCTCTTGTGTCCGGGGTCCTTCGGCTCTGCACGAGCTGCCTGCTCGCACAAGAGCCCTGCCTCTTCCTTCCACAGCACAGCCTGGGAGTTTCCCAGGCTGCGCTGGAGCAGGAAGCACGACCGGCGCAGCTCCGGAGGCTCCGCATGCCAAGTAAGTGTGCGCGGGGCCCAGGAAAAATACGCAATCGTGCACCATTTTCGGCTTCTAGCTGAAAATGAAAAGGTGCACGATTGGCGCCTGCACTAACCTGAAACTTCATGCGATTGTGAGTGCATCGTGTGGATCGCTCCTCACAATTGCATGATGCTCCAGGGGCCCTTTCACATGGAAAATGCCGTGCGAAAAGGGCCTAAATTGCAGTCTGCTTGAAGGTGCATAACAACACAGGATAAATAGTACAAGGAACTAAGAACAGAAAAGATAATAGATTGTGACACCTGTCTAGATGAGAAAGCAACTACTGTAGAAATGTCACACCTAGCCATCTTATGTAGCCTGTGGATCTGACATTCCATTACTGGAAGTGGGACCTTTTAGAATGTGAACCATTTGAATTCAGAAACTGGTAGGACTGATGTGTATTGAAGTAAGTGATAACTATTCAAGCATACCAATGCTTCTTTCCTGTGTTTATGGATTGCTCTTCATACACCCAAGCACATACAAATATTTGTTTCTATTCCAGTTAAGAAACTTCCTACGTACAGGATACTCCCTTATTAATGTAATCAGGTGTAAGAACTAAGCTCAAGTGTCAAATGTGATTTTGGTTGGTACTGGCATCAGTTACATAACCTAATAATGCATAATTTCTTGTTGGCCATGTGGGTGTGAGGTAGAAGAGGCATTTAGTTCCTGGATGCACAACTAATTGCTAATTACTTCATATAATGAAGTAACCCAAGCACGAGACTTTTGGCATCAAGAGCACTTGAATGCCTCTGTCATCTGGAAATAATTGAGATTGTTAGTGTGTCTCCTGCTGATGGGTTAAATCTCATTGACATCAATTCATCACATTTCTACGCCACCTTTCTTCCAGTGAGTCAGGGTAGTACATGTAGACTTTTCCCATTTGACTTGTAAGGTGGATTAAGTTAAATCAGCTTTTCTGACTTAACATCCTGAATGAGGATGATAGGAATTGTAGTCTAACACATCTGAAAAGCTCCAAATTGGAAAAAGACAAACTAAGTGATGATGGCTGGTCTGAGGTTACCCAGGAATTTTAGCATGCATCTTCATTAATTTTTAGGCATGTGTTAAAGATGTAGGTGTAAGAACATTGTTCTCAGTATTTTTTCCTATAGTACTTGGAATCATTTTTGTCTTTTTTGGCCATTCTCTATTTACTGCTTATTGCTTTTGGAAACTCTACAGCTGGCCTTCCATGTGCACTAGCGTTAGGGGTTCAGGATCCTCTCAAAGTGGAAAAACTGCAAATATCAAAATGTGTGTGTGTGTTCGTGTGTGTCTGTGGGAATGGGGTGGAGGCATGATGGGGAGAATGGGCAGGCACACAGACTCCAAACCAGCTAGGAAAAGGGGGTGGGCGAATCAGCATGGTGGCTTTATACTTCCTCTCTCGCTCTTCTCCTTCCTTGAGTATGGGGGGTGGCATTGTGAGAGGTTTGTGGTGCTGAGAAATTGGGCCGCGATCCATCCGTAGCTGGTCAGGCAGTGGCTGGTAGAGGAGGAGGACCTGCAGGACCAGAAGTGGGCTTTCAAAGGGCTGTGCAGCCTGATTGGAGCCACTGAGAGGGAAGATTCCCCTGGAAAAGACATGCATGAAGGGTGGGGGCAGGGGTTGGAGAAATTCACAAATAAATTAGTGAAAGTCAAACCTGCAAATGTGGAGGGCTGACTGTATACTGTATACTGGTGTACAACAAGTGTGTAGATGTAATTAGTGTTTTATATTCGAGTACATGAGAGCCAGCCATGGTGTAGTGGTCTGAGAGTTGGATTATGACCCTGGAGACCAGGATTTGACTGCCTGCACAGCCATGGAAGCTCACTGGGTGATTTTGGGCATGTCTCACACACACACACAGAGCTTCAGAAAACCTCATGATAGGTTCACCTTAGGGTTGCTGTAAGTCAGAAATGAAATGACTTGAAGGCACACAACAACAACAGTGTAAGAATATAAGGAGAGCCATGCTGGGTCATACTAAAGGCCAATGCAGACCACCATTTTGTTCCTATAGTGATCAGCCAGAAGTCCACAAGCAGGTCATGAGGACAATTGCACCCGGGTTGCAACTGCTGCCCCACTTCTGGTTCTGAAAAGAATAGGTATCCTTTCAATTTAATAATACGTAATTAAATGTCATTTGATATAAGTTTATAAGCACTAAAAAGATGTGGTCCCAGTTTTAAAAAAATCTTAACTCCAAATGAAAATGAGATATGGTTAAAATTTCAAATTAGCTTTGATTATTTTCCATGTACGTGCTTTGTGTTTTATACTTAGCATATTTATAGCTATATGCATATGAAAATACTGAGAATTTGTTTTCAAGAGAAGGGATACAAAGCAACACGTAATTAAACACACTTATCTATTGACCTTTATTCTAGCACAGTGAACTCTTCAGCTGGGTTGTGACCAGTGTATTTTCTCCTTGAGGACGGTGGTGTTCACATGGCTCAAAAGTGTGATATGCCAAAGCCGTTCCTTCCTTAGTTTTAGAACTAGCAGTGATTATAGGTATAACATAAAAGGGATGACAAGGCACGTGAAAAGGCATGTGTATGTTCTGATTGTTCAATTAGGCTCTAATGAATTATTAGAAGTATAACCTGCTGGGTGTGTTAGAACCTACAAAAAGAGGGAGTGAGACAAATGAACAGCGGCAATACAGAAATGAAAATCACTCTAGATGTTTTTGTACAGCTGGGGTGGGAAGCCTGAATGCTTTCTTGAGTTGGACTATAATTCTCAGCCTCTTTGTCTGTTGACCATGCTAGCTGAGGCTGATGGGACTTGTAGCTCAACAACAACTGGAACATCTTCTACCAGTTGTACAAGAAAGCTATACAAATTTGGGGGAGAAATAATTGAGGAGTGGCAAAAAATACTGATGCAATGAGAGATTCCAATTTAAGGTTGCTATGTAGCTTTTCACAGCCATCTGAGTTAAAGTCAATGTGATGCTCCTTTTCCAAATTGCTTTCCTGCCAGATTACAGATCACGGTACCCAAGGTATGTTACATGCCTCATAGTTTCTTATTCCTGGAATGCTTGTTGTGTCATGTGATAATCACCATTTAATTTTAATGTAGCTCCATGCGTCCTCAATCTTGCTGTAAAAGCACTTTTAATTACTAACTGCTTTGATGGCTGTTATGCCCTCAAGATAATCCTGCGTAGCCTCAGAAACGTGCTAATGACTAGCTTTGAGTACCAACCTTATGCTTTGTTTAACTATTTAAAAGTTAAATGGTACACAGTCATAAGCATGAATTTATACTTTGCTTTTGTTTAGTGCTTTCTAAATATCTCCGACCACTTTGCAGGCATTACAACTGAATTGTAAAACTCTTCTAAAGTGCTTCCAGATGGATGGCTCCTAATTCTACTGGCCAAGGCTCTGTGTAGCTATTCCGTTCTCCCACCTGTGATGATTGTTTTGGTTATTTTCTTGGTCGTTGCCATTACTGCCCTCTTTCTCCCCCTAACTAGAAGGTGAACTGATATCATTGGGTGCCAGAGTGAATTTCTCAGGGGGAAGGGGGAATGGTCAGATTAGGTTCCTGATAACAAGCTGCCATTTTATCCTTTTCTGGAACTTACTTGATAAAGTGTGGGTCAAGAAAGTCTAGGAAACATGGGGAGCATGCTAAGTCTTGAAGGTGCAAGTAGACAATTGAGCCTAAAACAGACTAATTTTTAAAGGGTTATTTAAGGAAAATAAAGAAAAAATTTAAAGGAAAAAAAGTGAAGAGGAATAGGAAGAATCTATACTAATAAGTGTAGTAGAGATAAACCTACCTAAGCCTTAAGATCCTTAGAAGAGGGCTTTCTCTCAGTCCCACCACTGTCACAGGCCCACCTGGTAAGGACACAGGAGAGAATCTTCTTAATTAGCTTTTCCATTGGAGGCTTGGCTGGCCCCTGTTCTGCTCTTCTTTCACCAGCAAACAAAGAAATTTTATTTAAACAAGCATTTGATGTTAAGTGGTTGCGAAGAGTCTTTCTATAGTGTGTGTGTATTATATTTTCATCTTTCATGTTATGTCTTTTTAATGATTATGCACCTTTTAAAAATAATGGCATTTAACTATTGTCGTGTCCCTGTCCCAGGACTCAGACAGGACTATTCCCAACAGAAATACCCCAGAGACGTGAGGGGACAATGCTCACAGCGGCCTGTGTAGGTGGAAAAGGGAAAGCCAAGGCGTCTTGGAGCATTTATATAATAAGGACTCATTAAGTAGGCCAACAGCTGTGGAGGACTCTGAGCCTATAGAAAGTGAGACCAGAATGAATCATAGAATCATAGAAGCATGGAATCATAGAGTTGGAAGATACCACAGGGGCGATCCAGTCCAACCCCCTGCTATGCAGGAACACACATCAAAGCATTCCCAACAGATGGCCATCCAGCCTCTGCTTAGAAACCTCCAAAGAAGGAGACTCCAACACACTCCGAGGCAGCAGATTCCACTGCTGGACAGCTCTGACCATCAGGAAATTCTTTCTGAGGATCAGGTGGAATCTCCTTTCCTGCAGCTTGAATCCATTGCTCCTTGTCCTAGTCTTTGGAGCAGCGGAAAACAAGCCTGCTCCATCCTCAACGTGACATCCCTACAAATATTTAAACATGGCTATCGTGTCCCCTCTTAACCTTCTCTTCTGCAGACTAAATATACTCAAGTCCCTAAGCCACTCCTCATAGGGCATGGCTTCCAGACCCTTCATCATTTTTGTCACCCTCCTTTAGACAGGCTCCAGCTTGTCGATATCCTTCTTGAATTGAGGTGCCCAGAACTGGACACAGTATTCCAAATGAGGTCTAACCAAAGCAGAATAGATTGGTATCATTACCACCCTCGATGTAGACACCATACTCTTATTGATGCAACCAAGAATTGCGTTGGCTTTCTTGGCTGCCGCATCACACTGCTGACTCATGTTCAGTTGGTGATCTACCAAGACTCCCTTTCACACATACTGTTATCCTGCCACGTGTCTTCCATCCTATATTTGTGCATTCTATTTTTTTGCCTAAGTGCAGGATCTTACATTTCTTTCTGTTGAAATGGAAAGAAGCTGTTGCAGCCAACCATTCCTATTGGTGTAAGCAGCCCAGCTTACATTTGGATTCTTTGCTTGCGCTCCTAGAACCCTTGTCCTTCACCTTGTCTGTGGATTTTGCCACCGGACTGTCTCTCTGGATTACTGTGAACTCAGACTGCAAAATGGCAACCAGTAATTTGCTAGCGAACTAAGACAAACTTTGCTTGCCGGCTACTGATAACAGGCTAACTAGGCAGCTGTAAGCCTTGGCTTGCTGCTGACCTAGAACAATTATGATATTTTGTTTAATTGTGTGTAACGTTGTTTTAGCTCTATCTTGTTTTAGCCTTGTTGTAAGCTGGGTTGGGTCTCATATTGGAGAAAGGTAGAATATAAAAATAATATAAAAATAGTGATGTGCATCTGAAGCCCAGTTTTTCTGTGTCCACATCTGTCTCTGCCATCATTCCAACACTGTTAAATCTAGACAACTGAAACGTTGTGTGCATATTAAGGGAACCCCATCGGTATATACTTAAGGTTTATTTGGTTTTAAATGATTTATTAATTCTAGTTAATGTAAATCTCTCTGTATCCTGCAGTACTATCTTTAGTCACTAGGTGGCAGACTTACTAAATTTGGGCAGAGGAAATGTATTCAGACCTGACATTTGTTTTTATGAAGGCCTCAAGGCAGATTTACATGGATTAGCATTATAGTTGGGAAATTAACATCTTGAATATGCTTCACTCTGCAGCACCTCTAAACTCTCAAAAGGGAGACAGAATCAGATATAGAAAAGATTGTGTTGCCAGAGGCGGAAAGGGGAGGTGTGTGAGCGGAGAACAAGGCTGAATGGGCACTGAGATGGAGAAAGAGCAAAAGACCATCAAGAAAGAAAGAATGGAGAGGAGGAAGAAGGAAGACTTAGTTCTATTAGAAATAAGAAACATTGAGGTAGGTGAGTGGATGAGGACACAGGAAGACCACCTGAGGCATTGTTGGGGAGGGGAGAGAAGGAGCATCTATGCGGGTGGAAGAGAAAGAACATCAAAAGTAAGTGGTTTCCTCATTGTACAAATCTGTATATGTCTCCTAGTATACAATAAAAAGAAGCAAAATTGGAAACTGGTAATGCTGGCCTATGTAGTCCTTATATTATATGATAAAAGTAACATGATAAAAGTTACATCAGGGTCCCTTGTCAGTATAGTGTCCTGCTTAGTCTGGGTGGATGCTCAGTTACAAAATAATAGTGCATTTGCCACCTTTTATGCTGGTTTCAGTGAGATGACTCTGCATGACATCTGACAGGAGATGCCCGAGGAAGCAGACTGTTAGTGCTGGTGTCTTTGGAGAGATAAAAATTGGCAAGAAAAGGGCTGAATCTTCACAGTATTCCCCAGCCAGCATGGCCTGGGAGTTAAAGCTAACTTTTCTTAGCTATACTGTAAGGAAAAATTGGAATGATGTGACATCTTCCTTTAATTGTGGAAAGGAAAAAGATGAGAGGAAACAACAGAATAACATTGAAATACTTCCAGGTCAAAGACAATGATGGCTGCCTTAGAACCCCAGGATAAAATTTCATTTGTCAGGCAGGGTATCCATCTGTATTATCCAACAAAGTCTTAGGCCACATTTATGTGTATACCAAGACCTAAATACCCTAAGGGCAACAGATCCCATCTGATCTCAGAAGCTAAGTGGAGTCAGCTCTTGAATGGACGACAGCCAATGAATACCAGGTGCTGTAGTCTATATTTCAGGTAAAGATACTTGCAAAACTAGAGTGGGGATGGCCCACAGAAGAGGGTAGTGTAGGCTGCACAAATGAGTGGGTGGGTGAGTGGTGGTGGTGTATGCAGTCTATGGACCATATCACTCCTACCTCTGTTCTACATCAGCCCTCCCAAGGTGGCTCCCAATAATGAACTTACACAAGTAGCAATCAACTTCAAGAAAAACAATCTTTAGTAAAAGCTAGTAAGGATACTAAAAAATTCCAGCCCGTTAAAATATTAAAATCCAATAAAACAACAAAAATGATCAGCAGGCTTATAAAGCCCATTTATGAAAATGCCGTGGAAGACAGATGAGTCATTAAAGCTCTTCTAAAAGCTTGAAGTGGTATGAACTAACACGCCTTACAATACAGTGCATTGCAGACATGTGTGTAACTATGGCTTCCAAAGTTCTCTCTTTTGTGCTTGTCTGCTAGCCTAATTGTCACAACTGCCTAAATACCCTAAAGGCACCAGATCCCTTCTGATCTTGGAAGGTAAGCAGGGTCAGCTCTGGTTAGTACTTGGATGGGAGACCATGTGCTGTAGGCTATATTTGAATACCACATGCTGTAGGCTATATTTCAGAGGAAAGAACTGGCAAAACCACCTCTGAATAATTCTGGCCTAAGAAAACCGTATAAAATTAATGGGGTTTGCTATAAGTCTACAGGTGAATTGAAAATACGTACACACAGAGACTTGTTCTCAATGGTGAAGCATTTAGGTAGTTCCAAGATGTGATGTGGAAAAGATACTAAGGCCATTTCTGCATTAGATTGTTACAGCACTATTATTCTACTTTCAACATCCTATGGAATCCTGGGGTTTGCAGTTTAGGGAGGGGCCTCAAACGGCCCTCCCTAAAATGCAAACCCCAGGATTCCATAGAATGTTGGAAGTGGAACAATAGTGCTATAATAGTGTGGTGTGGAAATGGTCTAAGTCTCAGAGTGTTTTATAAAAAGAGGTTATTTTACTTTTGAGATTTTATTCTTTTTTAAAAAAACAATTTCACATGGACTATTCTCAAGAAGACTTTCCTTTCGCCAGCAGGCAAAGACATTTCTGTTTAAGCAGGCTTTCAATGTGTAAGCAGGAAAACTTCTTATCGGGGTGTTTTATTCATTTTTTTTAAAAGAACTTTTGTACATACCACCAATTCCAGATACTTGGGGATTAGATACTGAAGCATTCTATACAGTCTGTTCAGAAGGAATATTCTTTACTTTTACTATTATTATTACTACTTCGCTTGTGCCAAAATTGAAGACTGGTAGCTTTAGGCTTTTATCTAATTTTAACTAACATGGTTCGTTGGTATCTGGCTCTTTAATGTACTATTTTTGGCTCAGTCAGTACACAATGAGGTTGACATGAACTATTTTCTTCTTCCTTCTGGACTCCTGAAGGATACATAAGAACAAAACTAATTTTTAAAATTCAAAGTGAAGGAAGTTAAAAAAAAAACCCAGCCCAAGTCTATATCCCGTATATGGGCAGCCAGTGTGATGTTCTGTGACATAGTGGTTAGAATTCCAAACCAAGATGGTGACCCAGGTTCAGATTCCCACAGATGGAAAGTTGTAATTAAACTTCATGTTAAAAAAGCTAAGAAATCAAATACATTATTAATAACTTTGTCCAGTTTTTCCCCACTCATTCTTCACTTTCCTGTCCACTGTGGGAAATATCGTTGGCAGAGAAAAGGAAAAAGGATTGCTTGCTTAAAAAATGCACAATTAAAAAACCCCTCTTGTAATTATGATGCTATTTTGGAGAAAAAACAGTAGGAGGTAATCAACATGGGAATGACAGGCTCAAAGAAAAAGAGACAGAACATAGCAGGAAGGAAATTACTGTGGGAAAGTAAAGTTAGAGAGTACAGAAGTATATAGATGCGCAGTTCTGCATTCTTATAAAAGATGTAAATTATCTGGTGATTGGGACATTAAGTGCACCCAGAAAGTTTCCTTCTTTAGAAAGAAGGGTCTGGGAATAATAGAACAACAGAATATGTGTTTCACAGGTATGATCCAGATGCTGACTACTAGCAAAACAGGTTAGGTTCAAGATGGAGAATAAAGTGTGGCTTAAATCATAGCCTTTGGTTTGTCAAAAGATTAGATAAACACAACCATATAATACACAATTCCATGGGAACAATGAATGCACATCTAATTAGCTCCAATTCACAGTAGGATAAAGAAGTCATTTGCACTAAAAATAACACTAACACATCATATACCTTTCTCCAAATTTTGTTTAGCAAACCTTAAATTAGCATATCAAAGTAATTTAATCCAAATGAGACATTTCAGGTAAATTTACTATGAATAAGAAGGGAAAAATCCAAATTAATGAAAAAAAGAATTCTCCTTATAATCTGTGGAAGATACATTGTACATTTTATATTAGGTACATATCTCCCACACCTGAACAAGCATAATAATACTGTTGTTAGTAACTAGTGAATTGGTTCCACGGATGGAGCTTGCGTTCATAGATCTGGGAAAGGGAAGGTCTATTCCCCCTCTGCCCCAAAGACTGCTGTACATCCACAAAACTTGCTCTGGAACACTCTAGCGTGAAGCTTAAAGTTGTGCAGAGACCTAGTGAAGAGAAGAGAGTGAGTAGAAAAGGAGAGGAAGAAAGTTTTGTCACACTAATGGACGTACATAGTGAGCATATATAGAATACATAATCATACCCACAGTGTGCACATAGAATAGCTTTATAACTTCATATATCTAGAACTATAATATCTTTATCCAGATATATTTTGAAATATATAAACTTTATCTTGGCCTGTCTTGGCAGAACATTTGAAGTGGAATTCAGCCAATTGCAGTTTGCATCTGCACAGGTGAATGTGATACAGTTACATCCTTTTTGATGTATAGGATATGGCAAACTCACTTGCCTGGCTGTTTAATTATTGTGACAGGGGCCATTTCCGCACTAGACTGTTATAGTGCTATTATTCCATGTTCAACATCCTATGGAATCCGGGGTTTGTAGTTTAGGGAGGGGCCTTGAGACCACCTTATAATACAAAAATGAAGAAGTGGGTTTACCAGTTTTGGATGCTGGGTGTGACATCATGTGTGCCTGGCTACTGAATTGCATGATTACTGGCAAATGTAATTGTAATCGGAAGCTCTGGATTATTCTGGAGCCATATCTGAATACTGCCACGCAGTTTATAGAGGTATTGGTTTATAGTATTTCTGGCTATGAAGACTGGAGACTGCCTTTGCTAAGTGCTCTTTAAATATGGCAAGTCTTTTTCCCATTCAGTGTAACAGCATTTTTTGTCTTTTGCATGATTCATTTGAAGGTCAAGAGATACAATCTAGAAGAAAAATCAAACGTTCATTGTAGATGTAAGCTTTGTGTGTGGAAATGCCTGAGGTTAACATTGGTTTAATCTGCTTTTAGACAGCTTGAGTTTATTTCACTCTGTATAAAAGTAATTGAATGTATATCACCCATCATACGGAGAAAAGGCAGCTTTCAACCCAATTGACTTATCATGTTGGTTTATAACAAGACTCAACAAGTGAGGGAAATAAAAAGATTGTATTGTTTAGGTGACAGTGAAGTGATTATGTTTTGAATGGTAAGCAGTGCCTACTTGGCAGTTTGGTAGGCACTGTGGGAGAAAAGAGCTTCAAGATGGAACTGTTTAGACAGGATTTTATAACAGATAATAGGGTAGCTTTACAGATTTTCTGGAAGAGAGTTTCCCACACATGTTGCCAAAGGAAATGTAGAGATTGTTTAAGAAACAAGGATGGTCCAAGACATTCTGTTGGCCGGGCCAAAGACAATAGTGACACCCTTCACCCAGTTCCACATACAGAAGCAAAGTGGACAGGCAGTTGATGTTTAGTTCAGCACCATTGTTAGTGCAGTGTCTTCTGCTGTACCTGAGGGGAACTAGGCTAGTTCAGGAGTGCAGGAGAGGCTGTGTGGTATACACAGCTCTGTCCTCTAAGGCCATTTCCACACTACACTCTTATAGCGCGATTATTCCCCTTTCAACATCCTATGGAATCCTGGGGTTTGCAGTTTCGGGAGGGGCCGGCCGGCCCCTCCCGAAACTGCAAACCCCAGGATTCCATAGGATGTTGAAAGGGGAATAATCGTGCGATAAGAGTGTAGTGCGGAAATGGGTTAAGACAGGAATATGGCCGCGGGGGGAGACACTATGGCTGCCCTTCAACATTTGCCTCCTGAACTGGTTGCCTCACTCTCTGTCATGGTAGGGCCAGTCCTGTCAAGAAAGAAACTGACTATCATGGCGAGGATTTCATGAAGATGAGCTAGGGTTGTTATTGTTGTTAACATTACAGTCAGCCCTCCACATTTGCGGATTTCACTTTTGCCGATTTGATTAATCACAGATTATTTGCTGTCACCTCTGCTGCCTCCCTATGCCATTTTTAATAGGGACTGCAAGCCTCCTGAGACTGGGAAACTGCAAATGAGGCTTGAAAGTCCCTATTAAAAATGGTGTGGGGCAGCAGAGGAGGTGGCAGGAAGCCCCACCAGTCCCCCACTTCTGCCTTGGGAAGGAACCCTGACGCCTCAAAGGAATCCACCGTGGGTTGAATACGCTGATGATACTTTTTTCTGTATTAAATATGGTTTGAGAGGGCCTAGAGTTATTCACAGTTTTTCCACTTTCACAGGGTTCCTGTGCCCCTAACCCTAGCGAATGTGGAGGAACGACTGTATTATCATTATATTTATTTACTTATACTTTGCCCCTTTTCCAATCACCCATTCAAGGCAGTTTTCAAAAGTTAAAACAGTTACAGCTAAAAATTTACATTGTGCAAATGTAATGCAATGCATTGCATTGTTGTACTTCAGTACTGCATTGTTTTAATGCAATGTGATCAGAAGCCCGGCAAGCAGGACTTCAATTGCAGAGAAATGTCAGAAAAGTTCTTTTAAACATGGATGTGGCTTGCCAAAGAGCTTTCCTATTCCTGCTACCTTTGATACGAGTGCTTTTATCTGAGTTACACACACACACACACACACACACACACACCTTACAATTTTTCATAGTCATAGTTAAAATTTAGCCATTATACAGAAGCCGTGAACTTTTTTGTTTGACATCAGACGATGCATAGGTGTGGTATAGCCTTGTGACACAAAATGTGCTGACAGAAGACTAGCATGGCATTTTTATTGGCTTAGTGCTGTTAAGAAACACCTTGTGGCCAAGCACTGGAATCCAGCAGAGGCCACGCACTTAGAGCATGAAGTAACTGCTCTAATCAGTGGCTGCCTTCAGCCAGATTCATTACTGCCATGTGGATAATCCCTGTGTTTTGGAGGAAGGGCTGGAAAAATGACAATAAAGCGGCGCATGAATAATTTCTTCTTTTTCCTCATCACCTTCCCATTCTTTCATGAATATGATATTCCCTACTCTGAAGGCCAGCACTTCTAAGATAGCATAGGTTTTCCCAGGCCAGTTCACTCTAGATGTGCTGAACTACAATTCCCACCATACCCAACCAGCTGGCTAGGGATATTATCTGTTATAGGCCAACGAGTCTCAAGAGTTCTATGCTGAGGAGGACTGTTGTGCCTAACAAATACAATATCTGGCGTGCCAGAAATGTACATATTATCAGAGATAGAAGGTCCAGTGATACAAACTGAATACTTTGGGGCAGCATCCTAAATTTATACAGTATGCAGCATCTTCAGCATGTAAATTTATTGGTGGGATTTTCCTATGGCATAGAGCTTTCCCCCTCACAAAGTTTGCAGTATATATATCACATTCCAAGATCTTTTTGAAAGCTATTGTTGTTCTTATATTTCTTGCAAAAAGAGGACTTCCATTCTAGGGTGGCAATGAGACTTTGGAACCACCCCACAGTGGAAATTACTTTGGGATATTGGAAGTTATCGGGCAGTACTTGAGAAATGTTGGAAATTGAGGAAAGGGTTTTTCTTTCTTGTTTCTTGTTCTTGTTTCATATATTTTCTCACAAATATGTGATCAGTTGATGGAGCTAAAGGGAAATGAAGTCCATATGGAAATCATTCAATGGGTTAAAGAAGCAAAGTGGTTTTCTCTTACTTGGTTCCATCCACACTGATGAATTATGCTGATTTATGTTGCACCATTTAACATGTCTTTTTGCTGTTTTTTGTCTTCTTTGTTCAAATGCTCTTCTGACATGAAAAAAATAATAGACCATACTTCCAACTGTTCCAATTAATTCTCTGTCATCCCACTTTTTTCAGCTACCATTAAAACGTCCCAGTTTCTCTCTCCTTCTACTTTCCCCCTTTGTCTTCAGCTTACTCAATTGCTGCAAACTGAGTTCAAAGTGCAAAAGTAGTTTTTAACTCAGTGGGTTAGGAGGAAGAAAGGAGAGAAAGGGGAAGAGTCTTGTCTTTCCCAATAGTTTCAGGCAAAAGTAAACGGCTGTATGTATTGTCGTGTGCCTTCAAGTAATTTATGACTTACAGCAACCCTCAGGTGAACCCATCATGGGGTTTTCTGGGGCTGAGAGTGGGTTTTCATGGCTGAGCAGGGAACTGAACCCTGGTCTCCAGGGTAGTAGCCCAAAACTCAAACCACTACACTGTACTAGGTAGCCTCTCCTAATGTATGTGTTCTTCCTCATTAAAAACTTTTGCTGTCTTGGCCACATTCTCATGTTGCTTGGCCACACTTGCTCCAGTTATCATCTGTGAAATGTTGGAAAATATGAGAGAAATGTGGGTCACTTGTCTTGCAACATTGGTTATAACATTGGATGTGTGTTCAGATTGAAAGGACCATCTTCTCCAACTAATCTTCAGTGAACTTATGATCTGCCATGCCTTGAGGCCCCTTCCGACATACTTTTGCATGTGTTCAGCCAGTCCTCTTTGCCAGCATGACTTTTCAGCCATGAATGTATGATCCCAACAGCAAAATATACTGTCTGAATTTAAAAAGGTACTAAAGGCCTATCTCTTCTGGCAGCCCTACCTTGTCTATTTTTAATTGTGTTTTAATTGTACTTCTGCTTTTAATTGTACTTTTAATTAAGATTTTAACTATGATATATTTATATTTTAAATTATTTATGTTTTAGTGTATTTTAACCATGATTTATTTTTAATTGTATCTGTGCTCTATCCTACCTCGAGCCTGGGGGAGAGGTGGGTAACAAATTATTACTATTACTATTACTATTATTATTATTATTACTATTACTACTACTGCTATTACTGTTATTACTATTATTATTTTGTGCCAATTAAATAATGTTGATTACCAATCATATCATGGAGTGAGGGTAACAAAACAACCATCCTTTGCCTTCTGCAGGTCATTTCCCGAATCAAGACGGACAAACTGAGGCCATTTTCGCACTGGGAATTTAAAATGGTGCAGAGCGACCTCCAACGGAGGTCTTCTGCACCGTAGAGTGGACTGGGGTGGACTACTTTCCGTAGATCCACACCTCAGTCCGGTTCTGTGCGACCAGAAGTGGTCGCGCAGCGTGGTTTTTAAAAACCTCTTTTTTGAGGTTTTTAAAAAGCACGGAGCGAGCAAAACTGTGTAGCTCCGTCGCCCGGCTCCGGAGCAGATTTGCAGGCACGCGCAAGTGCGTGTCTGCAGATCTTCTGGGGGTGGGCTTTCGGCTGGCAAGCTTCTCCGGTTGGTGGAGAGCCTCCACCAACCGGAAGCCGCCATTTGGGACGCCGGAGGACTGCGGAGCAGCGAACTTGCGCTGCTCCTTGTGGCGGCAGACTCGGCCGGCTGGAAAACAAAGCCGGTAAGCTCCGTTTTCAGGCGTTCCCCCCCCCCACATGCGGAAAGGGCCTGAGATGGATGATAGTCCTTATGCAGTAAAGCTGTTCAGATTCCTTTATATGCTTTCCTTTCAAGATCTAGCCCACAGGGAGAAAATACTTCAAGAGAATATGGATCACTGGTTCACAAACAAACAACTCCACTCCACCAAAGTTCACCTTGAAAAACCTGCCACAGTTAAGATGCTGCTGTGGAGATGATGCAACACAAACTCTTACTATGGATTATGACTCCATTTTCAAGCTCATAATAAAGACTGTCAGTGATTTAAAGAGAAAGTAGAGGTTAACTGACATGGGAATAATATGTGAAATACTTTTTACAATATAAAGTCCTTACGAAATTTGTCAGTGTCAATAAATTATAACAAAATACAGGCCCCAATGATGTGTCAGGAAAAAATACTTTCTTCTCTTGTCATATTTACCTGTGATATGTGGAAGAACTTTGAAGTATTTGAAAAGGCAAAGAAACTGAGTAATCAAATGGAACCCAGATATTCAAGTGAAAGATTAGTGGTTCAGAGACACATTGTCATTTTTTCAGGTAGAAGAAATGAGTGCAAGTAAACTGGCAAAAACCCTTCCAGGATGAAAACAAACTACAGGGTCTTGGATAGACTTCCAGTGGAACTGAAGAAGAGCTTGTGTGCTTACACAGAAATTGTGAATCTATTTGCATTCGTGGTGAAGACAGGACTATTCTTCCCACAATCATCATCCACTGGAAAGAGATGCAAAAGCTTGAGTGATAACATATCCAAATGAGTTGTAGATTTCTTTATCCTCTGAATAAGACGTTTTGTTCATTTTTTGATACTGCAAAGGGTTGTGATGGATGTGAGACTATTGCAAATAGTAGTTTGAAACTAATTTCAGTGAGAACTTGGCTGAAGCTTTTCCAAATGGTACTGTACCTCTCTTCACCTTTACCTAGTTACCAGGTT
Organism: Cyclura pinguis; assembly: GCA_030412105.1. Taxonomy (NCBI): domain Eukaryota; kingdom Metazoa; phylum Chordata; class Lepidosauria; order Squamata; family Iguanidae; genus Cyclura; species Cyclura pinguis. The sequence goes on from CM059599.1 coordinate 347,965,312, forward strand.
CTAATTGTGAAGGAGAAAGAACGTTCTCCAAATTATCTAGCCAAGCAAAGCTTGGGGGCAGAGGTAGCAACTTTCCTAGAGTTGCTCTAGAAATTAATGTTTTTGGTATTTAGAGATGCACTTGACTTGCTTCCAGAGAACTAAACATACAGAACCTCATCCAAAACAAACAATTGTTGGTGCTGGGAGTGAACAAACCCAGTCTTTGCTTGATTGTGTCATCTGCTGCCAGGAAATCACCATAGGAACAGCTGGATTATTTTACAATGCAGTTGTAAAGGGAATCTTCTGAAGGGAGGAGACAAAAGGGAGGCTGCCAGAAAGTCTAAGGAGGAAACGGAGACCTTCCCTTATCAGTTAAATGACGCTTAGCAAGTGTAGCCCATCACTTCCAAGTAACTGAACATTGAACTCTTTGCTGCAATGAAGGAGAAATGAGTTCTCTTTACAGCTCACACGTCCCTTCTGAGCAGAAAGCTGGTTGGCAGTTCATAATGTCAGATGCTCATGACAGTTTTGTTGAGGGTACTTCCTCCCACAGAAATTCTGCCTTTAGTAATGGCTGATCTATTAGTCTCCCAAATGCCATGCCATTTAATCCAGCAACAGAGAAACCAAGCTTAAAAGATTTTTTTTAACAGAATAGACCCTGATAATCATTAGCCAGAGCCAGATGGAAAACAGGAATTCAGGTGGGCAGCCAAACACTAAGTATTGAGAAATAAGACGTCTCTGAACGCATGTCCAGTACAGGAATTTGTGATGAGTATCAGGATTGTGCTCACAAGTCCATTTACTGAGAAATTCACCCCCTGCCAGTTGTCTTACAAGTGTTTGTTTTCAGCAGTCTAATGGGGGATGGGAAGAAGCTTTTTAGGTTGTTTTTTTGTTTTTTTGTTTTGTTTTTTGCTATTGTTTGACAACTGGGAGTTAGAAATCCTTGCTGATTTACTGTACATCATCTACAGATTCATCAGGAAATCCTAATCTACATTTGTCAGCATTTAACTTTATTTTGCAAGGGCAGCTCTAAACATTGTGTTAGCATTTAACTTTATTTTGTAACAAGGGCAGGCCCACCAGATGTTTTGGACTTCAGTTCCCAGAAGTCCCATGCACCATGGATAGTGCTAAAGGATTGTGAGAGTTTAAAACATGGTGAGCCAAAGGCTTCCCACACCTACTGGAAGCTTAAGCAACCTTTGGCCCAATTGAAAGGCATAGGAGAAGCTCCAAAATAGTTTTGGCACACCATTGTCAGCAATCTTGGAGATAAATTAGATACAATGGCAGGAGATCTCCTGAGGAAAAAGAAGCTGCTTCTGAGGAGGAAGGGTGGAACAGTTCAGATCAGGGCTGCGGTGCTGAAGAAGCATTTGAAAACTTTCCTCTTTGCCACTTCTCTGGTGAGATCCATGCAGGTTCCGTGTGACAACTTATATGTTGCTTTATGGACAGTTCTGTAATCCTGGTCAAATTCATCCCCTACAAGCTTTGAGAAAGAACAACAATAACAAAAAACAGGAGATGTGATCTTGGGTTTTCTGCCATCTCATTTAGCCATGGCCTCCATTTTGTATTTATAGAGTATGGCAGCCTTCCCTAAACTGGGAATTTCCAGATTATATCCTCAGCCAGCATGACCATGTCCAAGCAATGGATGTGCTGTCCGGAGATCATGGAAGTTGTATTCCAACCAGAACTCAGAAAAGACTACCTGAATTTAACCAGTCCTGTGATGATTTGTTGCCCCCTTCAGCTAATGGGGCTTAATAAATTAATTTTTTGGATAAAGACTCTTTTCAGAGCTTGAAAAAAACTACTTTAATTAAATTAGTTACATCATAGAATCATAGAATTGGAAGAGACCACTGAGTCCAACCCCCTGCCATGAGGGAATACACACTCAAAGCACCCCCAGCAAATTGCCATCCAGCTTCTGTTTAAAAACCTTCAAAGAAAGTGACTCCACCACACTCTGAAGCAGCATATTCCACTGTCGAATGGCTCTAACCATCAGGAAGTTCTTCCTGATGTTTAGGTGAAATCTCTTTTCCTGTAGTTTGAATCCATTGCTCCATGTCCTAGTCTCTGGAGCAGCAGAAAACAAGCTTTCTCCATTTTAATATGACATCTCTTCTGCAGACTAAACATGCCCAGCTCCCTAAGCCATTCCTCATAGGGCAAGGTTTCCAGACCCTTCACCATTTTGGTCACCCTCCTCTGGACACATTCTGCCTTGTCAATATCCTTCTTGAATTGTGGTGCCCAGAACTGGAGGTGAGGTCTGTCCAAATCAGAATAGGGTGGTATTATTACTTCCCTTGATCTCACCACTATACTCCTATTGATGCAGCCCAGAATTGCATTAGCTTTTTTGGATGTAAATGCTATCTCATTTCCTCCTTCCCCCTAAGACAACTTAACAAAAATAAATATACTGGTTAACAGTAGTTGTTATTCATATGTTGCAATGAAGAAGAGATTTTGTTTCATTATTAATACCTGAGTGTGGTCTCAAGAGAAGCAACATGGTTGAGAACACCGAGGTTCTTAAAAACTGAAGGTGTCAGGGATTGAATTTGAGACTCCAGACCCTGTATGCAAAGCCTGTGCTGTAACATTGATCTTTGCATCCCATGCTTCATGATTTTAAGTGTGGTAAGGTAAATGATCCAGTTGTTAAATACTGCAGAAAAATGTTCTGCGTATGTTTAAAAGCACTCAAAATACTGTATTTGCTGGCGTATAAGACACTTTTTTTTCCTGAAAAATACTGTTTGAAAATGGAATTCGTCTTATACGCTGGTGTGTCTTATATATATAGGATGCACCCCATTTATACATTGGCAAATAGTATTTGCCAGTGTATAAATGGGGTGCATCTTTTACACGGGTGTGTCTTATATGCCAGCAAATATGGTGGATTAAGAATCTCCACCCTGGATTCAGCAACAGATCTTTGCAACCACTTATTGCTGAACATCAGTACTGTGGTGGATCACTGTGCTCTGAACGCACCATTTATTTACTTATCTTTTTAATCCAAAAAAACAATACATGGTGTTTCAAAGGTAGACGGATAGCATTCATGTTATAGAGGCTGAATGGAGGAAAAGCAACAAATGCAGATGAGTGATAAAATTTAATTGACTATGTCATTCAATTCCATGCTTTGAGGCTATAACCTGGCTTCTTCAAGATGCATTGTACAGTGTATTGTCTATATATGAGGGGTTTCCATTCCACAAAGCCCTGTGTAAAACAAAATCCCTGTGCCTGCTGCATCCATTGACTATATGATGGGATGGGATGCTTTGCATGACCTTGCATTCGTGTAGTATCCCATATACATACATACATACACACATACATATAAAATTCACTTGTCCCACAAGTTCTTTCTGCACCTTAATTTAATCTTGCCCCCCTTTTTCTTTCACAGTCTTTTTCTTTCACAAATTTTAAGCATGCTCCTTCCATCTTCATAGCTTTATCTCTACCATTCCTCATCAGTTTTATGGCAACAGCAGCTTTCTTCTGTCAGTAACTCACATTGATGAGGGATACCCAGATACAAATTGGACCATATGGCATGCCTAGCTGCCTGAAACAGGTTGGAAAATCTGACACCAATTCCACTGTATGCCTCTGTATTGAAGGATGGAAGGAACAATCCAAGACATAGGCTAAGCTTATGTTCTGTCTCAGTAGAGCATAAACCCCCAAGCATAACACAGCTTTATAGCACTGGGGCACACAACAACTGTTATGGCCCTGGGAGGTGTACCCAATGCCATTGATTGATTGATTGATTGATTGATTGCATTTATATGCCACCTTTCTCCCAGAGTAGGACCCAAGGTGGCTTCCAGAATGTTTAAAAACATTTACCATACAATTCAAATACGATTAAAGTCAACCATATACAACAGCATGAAATCATTATAAAAACATACAAAAGTTATAAAAAATAGAACATGCTAATAAAAATAAAAAGCTCTCCTGCTCACACATTAAAAGCCTGCTTGAACACAAACTTTTTTGCCTCCTGGCAAAAGGAAAGCGGGGGGGGGGGCAGCCTAGCCTCCCACGAAAGAGAATTCCAGAGAGCGAGGGAAGCCACTGAGAAGGCTCTTTCTCAGGTCCTCATCAAGTGAGCCTGGGACGGTAGCGAGACCAAGAGAAAGCTTCCCCTGCAGATCTTAAAGCTCTAGTAGGCTTGTATAGAGAAATCCAGCCTTTCAAATAGTCTGGACCTGAGATGTACAGGGCTTTATAGGTCATGACCAGAACTTTGAACTGTGTTCAGAAATAAGCTGGTACCCAGTGAAGCTGTTTTGACAAGGGAGTTATGTGCTCCTTATAACTGGCCCTGGTCAGTATTCTGACAGCCGCATTTTGAACTTGCTGAAGTTTCTGAACAGTTTCCAAAGGCAACCCCACATGAAGTGCATTCCAGTAGTCCAACTGAGATGTAATCAAGACATGTGTAACTGTAGCCAGATCTGACATCTCAAGGAATGGGCACAGCTGGTATACAAGTTTTAGTTGTAGAAGTGTACTCCTGGCCACTGCTGAAATCTGGGTATCCAGGTTCAGAGTTGAGCCCAGAAGAATACCCAAGCAGCGAGCCTGAGATTTCAGGTGAAGTATAACCCCACCTAGCAAAGGCAGAGTTTGCTGCCTTTTCTGGATCCTGCATCTGCCTTTCAACTGACCAGGACCATCTCTGTCTTTTCTGGATTAAGCTTCAGTTTATTAGCCCTCATCAAGTCCATTACCAACAACAGACTTTGGTTCAGTACCAAGACAGCTTCCTTGGAATCAGATGGAAAAGAGAGGTAGAGTACAGCGACAGAATCCCTATGCTGCCCCAGCCACCCATCTTCAAAAACACACACTTGACCCAGCAGACTGTGGGATAGGCACCTAGTGAGGGAAACAGAATCCCAACAGACCACTGTTGCTCTGCCTGCCTGCCCTCCAGGTCTCCCCTGCTGCTATACAGAGAATCCAGGTAGACAAAGCTGGGAGAGGTTAACCCCCTCCCCAACTTCATCCAGCCCAGTCTTGATAATACAAGCCAGGTCAGCATGCTCCTCTAGGATCCTATCCTGGATCAAAAATATTTTTCCATTCACTGACCTGGCAATGAGCAGGGACATTTTCAGCCCAAGGTTGCCGTGGCTAGCCCCGCTATTTGAAGTGGGGGACAACTTGGGGTAACCAACACCCTGCGGCTCTCTCTTCTACCATGATAATAGGACTGTTTCCCTACACCATATCTCCCTCTGCCAACCATAGTTGTAATGATGGACAGAGGGGATTTGCATAGGAGGCGGTTATTGCGCAAGGAGATATTAAATACCTTCTTTTGCAACAACTAGAGAAGTGTATGTTGCCAAAGAAATTCCAGCTACAAAAATTGATACTAGCATTTTCCAGTCACAACTCCCATTTTTGGATATGGTGAACCTTGTATAATTTTACAGAGATGTAGAAAAGGGCTACAAATAGTGGGTATTTGGGGATTCCTCCAGCGAGTACAAACAGGGTAGGAACTTTTGTCTTGCAAGCATTTTGTTGTGCAGATATGCTTTAAATAGCTCTTGGGAAGGGACAACAAACATGCACTATTGAACTGTAGCTCCTACCATCCCTAAGAAGCATAACCAATAGGGAGAGAGATGGAGATTGCCGCCTAACAATAGCTGTAGGGGCACGCATTCCTCATTCCTCCTTCAAAAGATGGCTAGCAGTATAAAAACTGTGTAGTGGGATAATTTCAGTTTGCAGCCCTTCCACACACTTTAAAGAATAACTTTATTTTATATTGACTGGAATTATAAACACTGAAGTTTAATGTTATAATCAATTTCCATTAGTTGTTCTGGAGTATTTTCTTGATTACTGGAAACATGACTTCTGAAAAATACGACACAATGGTCTGCAAATCTTGCACTGATTAATTTTGGCCAGTAGATGGTGCAGTAGCTCAGAAATACACTGTTGACAGTAAAGATCCCTGCTGGGTTCCTCTGCAAAGCATTTGCTGAAGGAGTTGGACTAAAATGGACAAAAAGAACAACACTTTAGATAGTCCCGGACGCTGCGTATCTTTGGCCATTTCTGCACTAGCCTATTATACTGCTATTATTCCACTTTCAACATCCTATGGAATCCTGGGGTTTGCCATTTAGGGAAAGGCCTCAGGCTAGTGTTACTGTTTTGTATCCTTTGTACCAAAGCTATGGTTTGCACTAGCAAGGAATGGATTAGCAGAGAGATGGGCTCAGTGCTGCTTCAGTGCCTTTCTCATTCAGAAAGCCATTTGCTTGGAATTGGTCAAGAGCAGATAGATCTGATATGTTTATTGGATTACATAGCTAATTTGTTAATGGTAGTGACCAAGGCACTACATTGTTACAGTGCTGTTATTCCACTTTCAACATCCTATGGAATCCTGGGGTTTGCAGTTTGGGGGGGGGGGCTTTTAGAATTCTCATCCAGAGAGCTCTTTGGCCTCAGTAAACTACAAACCCCAGAATGCCACAGGATATTGAAAGTGGAATAATAGCACTATAACAGTGTAGTGTGGAAATGGCCCAAGATATGGGGGCAAGAATCCTATGTCATAGCCAAAAGACTCATTCTGTGGGAAAGGGGGAGGGATGCTCACCATTCAACTTTTATTCCCCTCCTGACTCCCCTAAAGTCCACTGTACTTTTTGGAGGCCTTTGAGAAGTGCAGACAATCTTTCTATTTGTTCCAGGAAGCCAAGACAGGATGGCTGAAAGCAGTATGCAGGGTGCCTTTGACCTTTGGAGGCATCAGCTTTTCCTTGAAAAAGAAATTCCACAACAACTCCAGGAAGTTTTTAATGCAGCCAAGGTTCTGTTACTGTTAACATAGTTTGCCAATCATCGCTTCTTGTCTGAGCTTTAATTCTTACATATTTCATACCTTCATAAAGTTGGCAGGGTGGGCATCTTCACGCTGTTTCAATATCTCCGTGAAGGAGAATCCACCTCACTTTCTGAGGGAATCTATTCCTACTGTTTACATTGTATACATTTGAAAATACTTCTTGTTCTCTCTGGGCTAAAGTATATTCTCAGTTCTCTCTGTCCTGCTTCATATGACATTGCCGTACTCTATGTCTTTAAAATACTACAGTGGCCATTTCTGCACTAGCCTGTTATAGCGCGATGATTCCACTTTCAACATCCTCTGGAATCCTGGAGTTTGCAGTTTTGGGAGGGGCCACGCGGCCCCTCCCGAAACTGCAAACCCCAGGATTCCAGAGGATGTTGAAAGCGGAATCATCACACTATAACAGGCTAATGCAGAAATGGCCACAGACTACTACATCTGAATCCTATAGGTAGTCCCAACTAGCGTAGACCCATCATATCTATTGTTGAATGGTGACTCAACACTTACATAAATAACACTGAGTGAATGGATCTACTCTAGTTGGAACTACCAAAATACGATTCAGGCTAGTGATACTTTTCCTGTTTACTGAGTGCATTCTCGAAATATTGAACTGACTATGTCCACAAATGAGCTTGTTGTTGTTGTTGTTGTTGTTGTATGCCTTCAAGTTGTTTCCAACTTATGGCAATGCTAAGGTGAACCTATTGTGGGGTTTTCTAGGGTCTGATAGTGTGTGGTGTGCCCAAGGTCACCCAGTGGGTTTCCACGGCTGAGTGGGGAATTGAACTGTGGTCCCCAGAATCATAGTCCAGTGCTCAAACCACTGCACTATGCTGGCTCTCTAAATGAAATTGTACTATGTGTCAAAAAGAATGACAGTACTACATCCTTCACCTTGCATCCTCTTAATTTAACAGTATTTGTGTATTTGCTCTTTTTAAACCACAGCACCACATTCTTAGCTCTTAATTCAGTTTGCTCACCACCATGAACCTTTCTACATCATCTCTCAAGGTATTCCAGCAACATAACTTAAGCCATGCTTCCTTACCTATCTGTTTACAACAGTAGCAGATAATATGCATGTTGGTCCAGGGAAAGGAGTGGGAAAGGACATTCACAGAGGTATCAACAATTGCTGCTGTTGTCGATGGCCATTGTGCTTATCTTGTATACATCTAAGCTTTACATAGAATTGTGACAAACCATCCTCCATTTCATGGTCCTTTGACCTCACTGATTACAATGTTTTCCTGTATGCCCAGGTATAGACATATCTGCCACATGAAGATAACATTCCATCACGCATCTGATGATATGGGCTTTTGCCTACAAAAGCATATCCCACATTAAATCTGTTAGACTTTAAGGTGCCACAAGACTCTTTGTTGTTTTTCAAAGAGAAATTCCAACATGAAATCACTAAACAAGAATTTTATCTGTTAGTCTGATTTTATTTATTTAGGGCTCAGTCAGGACAATAGCTTCTTCTCCTACTACAGGTGTTAAGTTAGCATGGGAAAGCTAAGTAGGTGGCTAGCTTTTAAGGTACCACAATGCTATCTATCTCTCTGTTCTTGTTTTTCTGAGATAGCTCTTTGAGTAGTAGAGCATTGTTCCTTCCAATGGAGTTTAAATCTTTTTTTCCTTCTGGAAGAGCAGTTGAGTTCACTGCCTGCTGGGTTATTGAATGCCTGTGTGGGTTTACTGTACTGATATGTCTTCATTCACTTGAAAAAAAAATAGTTTATACACCAGATTTGTGTTGCAACAGAATCTGAACCCGCATCTACAGGGACCTCTGGACCTTATGACTGCAGGCATCACTTGCTGCGCAGCCACAGTGATTTACACTGTAGATAGTTCTGTGGTCTCCTTCTGACTATCCAGTTTGTTCATTACTTTCCTTGGGGAAATGTGTGTGTGTCATGAGGTAATTCAGCCATTGCTGTACCCATTGCTCATGGGTAATATTGGGATTCACTTTTGAGTGTTCTTGTAAGTGATAGGGCCTTTCCACACTACACTGTTATAGTGCTATTATTCCACTTTCAAAATCCTATGAAATCCTGGGGTTTGAAGTTTGGGGAGGGGCATTTAGAATTCTCAGCCAGAGAGCTCTTTGGCCTCAATAACCTACAAACCTCAGAATTCCACAAGATGTTGAAAGTGGAAAAATAGCACTATAACAGTGTAGTCTGGAAAGGCCCATAGTTAGTGTAAATGAGGTTACTGTGGAGGCTGTGGGAGCATCTATTGATGCTGCTGTATTACAGTTTGTTTCTTTAGAGCTAATACTTTCACAAAATCATAAAGCTGTAAGTGAATCAAAAGTTAATTTAGTCTAACCCCCACCACCACCACCACCACTGTGAAAATCAGCTAAAATTAGGAATCCTCCTTGTTGTTTATAATATGCTGGAATTAGCATAATAGAAGCCCACCAGAGGTATGGTTTCAGAACTGGACAAATCTCCAAATCCAGAGCCAGTTTAGGTTTGTTGGGACAGTTTTGAGAAATGACTTAATTGAAGCAGGACTCTTTTAAAGTGGACTGAATCCAAGCATTCTTGATGATTCCTTAGTACTTTGAGTTCAGAGGGACATTAGAGACACATATTTTGTGTCCACTCAAAATAATCAATTTCTCTTAAAATATTCCATATAAAGAAAACATGAGAATGGGTAGAGAAGGGAGAGATGTGAGGGGGTGTATTTTTGACAGCTCTAGTCTCTAATTATACTGAAAAATTTTGTCAGAGTTCTTCAGTTCCAGTACTTTGAGGGCAGGATGATAAAGTTGTATCTCACAGGTCTTAGCCAAAGTTCAGTACTTTCTGCTTGCGTTCTCATTCCTAAGAGAAAGAATGTTCCAAAATATTTTGGTGGGGTCTGTGAAACCTAGCATGAAAAGAGAAGAAAAGAGAATGGCAGAATCTAGCAGCACCTTTAAAACTAACTGGCTTATTTAACTGGATTTTTTTAAGCATGAGCTTTTTTGGATTTCAATTCACTTTTTCATATGCACATTGAAATCCACAAAAGCTCATGCTGAAATAAATCTGTTAAATAAACCTGTTAGTCTTATAGATGCTGTTAGATTCTTCCTCTCTTCTCTCTCTTTTCCCTTTTTATACTACAACAGGACTAACATGGATATCTCTTTAACTATGGGATCTAGGAAGGTGTAGTATTGGGTGCTCGCGTTAAAAATGGGGGGTATTGAAATTCTTTTCTCTTTGCCATTGCATGTTCATTTTTACACCTGTCCTGTTTTTGCTTCTATCACTTTCTGAGTGGGAAGAACATGCTTTTTTTTTCATTCATCATAACTTCCTAACCCCAACACCTAATTTTCCAAAAATTTGCAGGTTTCTTGTATAGTGATGCTTCTATATTATTTTCATACAAATTGTCCAAAAGTCACTGGAGGGAGATTAGGGGAAGCAAATCACTCCTAAATCAGAACACCCCTTTTCTACCCCAGGCCCTGCATCTTTCCTTCTGAAATTTTGCAGGTCTATTTTTCCAGACAAATATTTTTGCTCAATTTTAGTATAAAATTTAACCAGCAAAGAACATGACAAATACAAAAAAACAAAAACAATAAACAAACATGTGCAAAAAATAATTTTAGTATATTTCATTTTAAAAAAGTAATCCCTGCTTGACTCATAACTGGATTCTGTACATTACAGTATGGTCCAAATCAAGCCAATGTATCTTTTCATACTTTGTCAAGCATATATGGAGGAGAGTGGGTATAGTTATTCCATACATCTTATCTTGTACCTGATTATTCCTCATTAACTTCAACTCTTATGTGAGTTTCTCCATTAAGGGTGTTACAGTTTCCTTAAATAGGGATAAATCTAATCTGAAAGTCCTTTTCATAACAATTACCTGCATAAAACCTACAGGAACAAGTGTGTTCTTCTTTGGAAATCACAAAGGCTGTTGCTGCAGAAAATCTCCTGTTTCTATTATTCTGAAATTAAAGAGATTTAATTCCCTCAGATGGGGCAACTATTACTGCAAATTTAATCCAGTTCTGTCAAGAACAATGTTATTTATGGATCCCTCCCAAAAAACAAACAAAAACCTCAGGGGTGTGTAGGAAAAAAAAATCCATGCTATCTATTTCTCTGAAAATGCATTCCCTTCCTAAGTGGCGACTATGCCTGCTAATTTGATCCAAATTTTACATACAATTTAAAAAGTTATAGCCATTGGTTGGTGTCTACTGATAGTCAATGGAAGGTATACAAATTTGGATTTAATGACTGAGCTTTGGATTTTGACTTAAGTCAAATTGTGGAGGCTATGAATTGGTCTGAGAAAATCAGATTGTTTCTGTAAACTCCAAACTGGGGTCTGAAACCAGCCTTTTGATTGTTTGGTGCATCTCCCTGTTGCTCAGGATATTGGAAATAGATATTGGAACCTTGCAAAAAATAAAATTTTGGTAGGAAGTAGTTGCTACAAGAGGCACAAGTATGCTGTCACTTTGTGTCTGTTTCATCTTCCAGGTAACACTGAGCAAGAAACAGTGCATGATGTGACATCATAATGCATTTACCTCTCACTGCTTCATTAGGTGCTGATGCCATTTCCGCACTGCACTGTTATAGTGCTATTATTCCACTTTGAACATCCTATGGAATCTGCGGGTTTGTAGCTTAGGGAGGGGCAGTTAGAATTCTCAGCCAGAGAGCTCTTTGGCCTCAGTAAACTACAAACCCCAGAATTCCACAGGCGGTTGAAAGTGGAATAATAGCATTATAACAGTGTAGTGCGGAAATGACCTTAGACTGTCGTGATGTCACATTATGCTTCCTGTTATGCTAGATATTACCAGAAGGAGGGGATGAAATGGAATTTTAAGTGGTTTGCCAGTTCTGAATTGGCCATGCTAACTGGGATTTTGGGGGAACTGCAGTCCAAAACACAAGCTTTTTAAAGTAGTGTAGAGAAGTGTTTCTTTGCCTATGCATTGTGATGACGCTAAGAATACTTTTGAATTAGATCAGCCAAGAAAGACAAACAAGGTGATCTCATTGACCTTTTCCTTCCACTGGTAACCTTTTTAACTTTTAAGCCAGCTCATAGTTCACACCAACCTTTGAATCCGCCCCCAATTGATCCTAGTGGTTTCCAGCCAGCTGTGATTCTGAGAGTTGCTCTGCCCATTCTTTTTTCTTCCAGTACAATTTGTTTTTATTGGCTTCTCAGTTGTGATATCTAACTTGCACATTTTCTTTCAAAGCATTGCTTTTGTTATGGGGAAAGAGCATTTTCTGAGCACTCAGGGCACAATATTTTATACATGGGAAAATACTATACTTCATCCCAGGTAGTGTATCCATAACTATTAGCAAGACACAGTGTATGAGTGTATGAAAAAGTCAGAGATATAACATATTTTTGTGCCATAATTAATGACAGACAATAGAATCCCATGTTCCATCTATTCTGTGAGCTCTTTTTTAAAATTGTTTATTTTTACTTGCATTTAACACTTGCAAAAACGTAATACAGTAGCATACAATTTAAGAAAACTAAAAGCATCAATTTTATAAAACAGCATTACATATACTCCAATTATCCCATTTGGCCAAGACAGTCTCAGTTAATCTTCTCTCATCCCCTATTTCAGCTACTTCTAAAATGTCCTAGTTTCTCTCTCCTCCTTCCACATTCCTCCTTCACCACAGCTTCCTTCAGTTGCTGGAAAGTGCAAAAGTAGTTTGTGCTCAATTATTGGGGGAGAGAGGAAAAGCTGGCAGAGGGGGAGAGGTCTAAGCCCATTTCCACATGGGGTAAATAAAACGGTGCAGTGCATCCTCCACAGAGGACGTCTGCACCTTGGAGCGGACTGGGTCCGGACTACTTACGGTAGATCCACACCTCAGTCCGCTCCGGAACGACCCCAAGTGGTCCTCCATCGTGTTTTTGAAACATCTGATTTTTCAGGTCTTTCAAAATGCTGGTGCGCACCATTGCGTGCCTGCTCTCCGATGCAGATTTGCAGGCTCACACCAATGCGAGCCTGCGATCTGCAGAGGGCGGGCTTTAGGCTGGCGAGCTTCAGCGGTTGGTCGAGACCCACGACCAACCAGAAGCTGCCATTTTAGACGCCGGAGCAGTGCGGATCTACGATCACGCACTGCTCCTCCTCACCCCGGACACAGAAGATCCGGTGAGTAGCGGCAGGGAGCGAGTCCCTCGCCGCGTGCGGAAATGGCCTAAGTCTTTCCCTTTCCAATAGTCTCAGACAAAAGGAAACCTGCTGCCACCTTTCCAACTTTGTGAATTCTTCCTCATTAAAAACTTGCATCATTTTGACCACACTGATGTTTCTTGGCCACATTTGTCCCAGTTTTCCTCTGTGAAATGTTGAAAGGTATGAGAAAAAGGTGACAATAATGAGTTTATAGCAGTAGCAGTAGAAGCTTGCAACCCCAATGGTTTCTGAGAAACCAGTGTGTCTATACACACACACACACCAGGAAACTAGCTATCCTGCACTATAAGATCAGAACACACATAGCAGAGCAAATGGAAACTGCAGTTGTGTAGTGCAGAGGTTGATAGCCTTGGCTGCAAAATCGGCCCACACCTATTGTACTGGCAAAAGATTTTCTGGAGTTGGGGAGCATATCTTCCGACTGTTCTGATTTGGCAGGGACAGTCCTGACTTAATCTCCTGCTGTCCCACTTATTCTTCTGCTTTTAAAATGTTTCTCCTTCTTCTTCCTTTGTCTTCAGTTTACTTCAGTTGTTGGAAACAGAGTTCAAAATGCAAAAGTAGTTTGCATTCAGTTGATGGGGCAGCGGAAGAGGAGAGGAGAGAGCTAAGGTCTTGCCTTTCCCAATTGACCCAAGCAGAAGCAAACTACAGCAGTCTCTTCTTGCTTTTCTGTTCTTCCTCATTAATAACTTTTGCCAACTTGACTATACTCTGATGTTCCTTGACCACTTGTGTTCAAATTTTCATCTCTGAAATGTTGGAGAGTATGACATTAGGATAAAACAAAGTGAGCCAGTTAAAAATAGTTCAGCAAGATTTAGAAACCTGTGATTTTTTTAAAAAAGAGATTTATGCCTGAAGTGGAATACTAGAGTTAATTGATTGATTTTATATCCCACTTTTCTCCCAGTATAGGAGTCCCACTATGGGATCTGGAGAAGATACCAGGTGAACTGCTGTTTTTGAAAGTCAGGAATTCCCACTCAAAGGACTTTTTCTGGTAACCACCTGTTCTACCTCAGAACCCTAATGATTTTGAGGGGTTGCAACATTTGTGGAACAAAAGACAAATCTTTAAATGATAACACTGCATACTGTGACAATGACTTTATTAGCCCATTGAAAAAGACACAAAAATATGTGCACATCAGGCAAGATGTTACAAAAAGCAAATGTAGGGAGAAGGGAACTATTGATCTTAAAAGTCATGCAATCTACAGGTTGTCTTGAGAGCCAATGAAGAGAAAGGTTCTGTGGATTCTGAAACAGGGCTCATGAGGTGATGTGAAATAGCCTCTAGAGATGCTAAGAGCCGGAAAAGCAATAACATTTCTCAATCCCTTAATGATAGCTAGGAAGACTACAATCATAGCCAGAAGTTAGGCCAGCTGGAATAGCATAGCTGCTTCTACGTTCCTTTTATCAGCACAGTGAAGCAGCATACCGGCATAACTTTTAAGCTTGTGTGAGCACTATGCCACCATAACTGCACCAACACAGGGTGAGAAAATTGGCAGAAGTGGAGATATAGTGGTGGGAAATAAAGGACTGTCCAGCTTAAGCCACTAAGCTCCTATGCTACTGTCATGTTATAGCCCTACCACCCACCCACCCACTGCAAAGTTATGTCAACAAAATAGCTGTCATGACTAAAAACACCATCATTGTAGTCAATGGAAAGTTCTGGTGTCCTTGCTGTTGCAGTTGCTATTTGTCCCAATCAGTGTGAGTGCTCCCCTCCCTCTCTACTTGTTCCTGTTCCCATCTCACAGCCATCAGGGCAAATGCACTGGGCCTAGATTTAGGAACATGGGTGGTGCAGGATGCAAACTCTTTGTCTTCAGAGACATAGCCTGTGGAGTCTGTAAATAGCCACAGCCTGTGAGGCCTCCTGAGCATTGAGCTAATGAGGAAGATGCTGCAGCCTATTCGTGTACTATGTGTGGGAGAGTGTGGAATGAGTTTTGTGATGTTCCTGCTGCCCCTGGGTGTTGATGGCCGCGGTCATGGTGGTTCCATCTGTGAGAAATGTGAGGGTGTCATAAGAGAGTGTCAACATAGGTGGGTAGCAGCAATGTAGTTTCCAGAGGTTCTGTGGGTGTGGCTGTTATTGTTGTTAGCTTTTTTTTTTTTTTGGTCTGTATTCATTAGATTTGTTTGTCAGAATTTGACTTTTGCCTAGGGTTGTACTGATGCCACTGAAATCAGCTAAACTGCACATGGATGACACAAACTGGTTCCTTATGGAACAACATCCACACAATTTCATTCTCAAGGAGTTACTGTGTTGTTGCTGTTAAGATATGAGCCAGGCTATAAACAGCTCCCTGTGTGAAATAAGATGATAAAGTCACTCTCTGAGGACTTTCCATTTTAAAATAAAAGGGTCAGTCAAGCTTCATTTTAATTATGGGTGGCTCAAAATGTAGCAGAAAAAAACAAAACAACACAAAACCTACACGGATGTCAAAAACATGAAGAGTCCACTGCCCAGCACACACCTGCTTAACACATGAAATGAACTGGGTTTTTATGAACAATCACTTTTCTTTACAATGTACTAAGAAAACTCTGTACTATAGCGTTGTGCCAGCATGTCAGGTCCCGAAAAAGGAAAGGCCAAAAATTATAAACATAGAGAGACCAATTAGTCTAAGAATATCTGAAGTTAAAGAAGTTGAGAAAGAATATAAACATTAGCAGGAGAAAGCTAATTGGGTCTTTAGCCTTGGTCATGTGGAATGCTGCAGTTATAAAACAAAATACTTTCCTCTAATACACAACATTGACTCTCTGTACTTGAACACTACGTGAAAACCACATGATATAGGCCTATTCCTCACCCCCCTCCCCAAGAACAGAAGCTTTCAGTCATGTGTGGATGGTCTATATATTGCTTTTGAGAAGGGAGTAACATACACTTTTGTATCTTGTGTGTCATTCAACTCTGTACTCTTGTGTTTGAAAGAGACAAGTGATTAACATTTTAAGCAGTGTTATAAACATATCCCTAGAACTGCTGTTTCTAGATAGATTTGATCAATAATGTTGTCAATACTTGGAGAATTTCATGTACTTGTAGTTCTTCAAAGCTGGCAAGAATATTCAAGATGCATTCTTGTCCACTGACGAATTCCTGGATTTCTCATCATTGCTTACATTTGACCTGTAAATGGGTTAAAGAAACTCATTTTTATAACCAGATCAGGGGCAGCCCAAGAAATATTGCTTCCTGAAGCAGCACAACGAATGTACCTTGCCCCCTAGTTAGGGTATATAAGTAGCTAGAAGCCAACCAATGGTTTTAGTACATAAGACACAAAATCCAAACCACCTCTCTTTATCCCTGGCAATAAAAATACGATTATAGCTAATTAAAGATCTGACCATTTGCTCCCCTTTCAGAATACCTGAAATCTGCTGGCTGAGATTGTTGCCTCACTCTGCTTAGTAGTAAGGCCAGTCTGTAAATACCTGTTTAAAGGTTGATCTCAACGGTGCTGTTTTCAGAAGAAAGTAAGCATAAAAATAACACAGAGTTATTCATAATGGATAATGACCTTCTTGCAACAGAAACTAGGTATACTGGGTTTCAGCAACAGCAAAATAGATTGCACCCCTACTGTAAAGTGGGGTTTGTTAGTATTCTTCATCAGGTCACCTTAGGAGAAGAACAGACCTGCTGCTGATTTTTGAGCTGGAAGAAATCAATCTGCATGAAGCAATAATGTCTCTGTGTGGCAACCCAGTTTTTCTTTTGTTTTCAACTGGAGTTTCTTGGTATTTTCATGTTCACTCCTACACTCCACTAGTGGCATTTTCAAGGCAGGATTCTGGGGCAGAAGACTGGGGACCTACTCATCAGAAAGAACCAGAAGGACCCCAAAGACTGCAAAGCTAGGTTAGCACATTCTGAAGTCAGTTATTATATATATGAATGTACTACCAACTAAACAGTCTGCTTCTCCCCCTAACACCTCAGACCTAATCATCATCGACAAGAGTACTGTTTGACCTTGTAATGGCCCTTTCCCACACCAACACTACAGTCCCTTATCCCACTTATACAATCTTATAAACCATGAAAAAGCTTTGTTGTAATTCCAAAATCACTGTTACATATCCTACATTCCTGGAAAATATGCTACTTTGCACTTTGTCTAAAAATAGGAACTTGCCTGAGACTCTTTCATTAGATGTTTGCTAACTATTTTTGTAACTGTTTGGTTATTATTAAGGGGATTATCCTGTCAATGTTTTGATTTCTTTATTCTAGTGGACCAATGTAGCTACAGACATCAAGCCAATTAATTCTGAAGCTTTATTTTTCTGTTCTTTCTCACTGCAAAATTATAAACTAAACCCACAGTTAAGTAATTTTTTCCCCTCACATGTTAACACTCAATAAGCAAAACGGCAAGGCGACTTAACTGTTTTTGTCTGACTGTAATATTCTGCAGTTTTTGTGAGTGCTAGCTTGCAGAAAGTTCTTTCAGCTTCTGCTACTGTCACTGATAGTATGCAATGCACACTTCTCCGAAAAACATTTGAAGTTGTTTTTCAAAATGTCATTTAATAATATAAGAGGGGATTGTTCATATTCTTTTTCAAAAGTAGGCTTGAAGATGTTTTGAAATGAAACATTTGGCTAAAAAATTCTCAGATTTTGTGGAATAGTTGTAAATTAGACATCTAGAAGCATCTTCCTGTTTCCCAGGCTTTAGTGTCACATATTTTAGGACTGAACAGGATAGCAAAAAAATGTCACAGCTTTCTTTGATCTGTGTCTAGTGTTCAAATGACATTGTCCAAAGATGCATCAAAGCTCAGAGTACACCAGATGCTTACTCAGAGGCCTGCAAATCCTAAGAGAAGCAGTAGCAGCCCATGCTCTCTCTGTCCTATGCTGAATGGCTTTGTCCTTACCACTAGGTATATTTCTTTTCTTCCTATGCACAAAGAATTCTATGACATGTAGTTCTTGACCATGTCTCGTATAGGAATACAAACCCCACAGTCTCATGCATGCCTTCATTAAATGGACATATAGGCCATTTCCACACGGGGTTTTTAAAACGGTGCAGAGCGTCCTCCAGGGAGGATGTCTGCACCTGGGAGCTGACTGGGTCGGACCTACTTAATGTAGATCCACAGCCCAGTCCGCTCCGGAACGACCCCAAGTGGTCATCCAGCGTGCTTTTGAAAAACCTGTTTCTTGAGGTTTTTCAAAAGCACAGAGTGCGCCAGTGCAAGCCTGCTCCCTTATGCAGATTCACAGGCTCGCATTGGTGTGAGCCTGCGATCTGCCGGGGGCGGGCTTTAGGCGGGCTTTAGGCTGGCGAGCTTCAGCGGTTGATCAAGAGCCTCGACCAACCTGAAGCCGCCATTTTTGTCCCGGAGCAGTGCGGAACGGCGGCCACGCACTGCTCCGGAGCACCGCAGACCGGACCAGGGAGCCCAAAAGTCTGGTGAGTAGCATCATGGGGCGATTCCCTCGCCCCGTGTGGAAATGGCCATATTCTCTCTCTTCAAGAAAAGTGCTTTAAACTGGGGCTGAACCAGGAGGCCTTGGATCTTGAGATTGTTCTAATGCTGCTATTGATTGGGTCCAGCAAATTTCGCAAGATCCGGACAATCAGTACATAGATAAAAGGAATTAGGTATCTCTAAATATTCTCAGACAAGATCTACAGTTTATCCTCATTTTTTTTTTCAGTAATAAGAATGTAAGCCTGAGCCAGGCTCTTCTGGACTTTCAGAGCTCTCTGGACTTCCAGTCTTGGTAACATGTACACTTTCTGTACACGTGCACAAGAGGGGGACTGTTTCCCCACATGATAAGATCATAAAGTCCAGAGTCTAAACATTAGCTAACTGCACCACTGCCTCAAATCATCTGCTGTCTTGAGAAACTGAAGGATGGGACTTCAGCCAAGGCTCAGCCCTTGAATCTGTTTAGAGAGGACTTTGGGAGAACACAACCAGTAATAAGAACAATACAGCTCGTTTCTTTGAGTTTGTAAAGAGCAGCAAACATTTCTCTGGGATAATGGGAAAAGACCTCAACAGGCACGGTTTCCAAGTAGGTGGGGATAGTGGCACTTCTCTTTTTAGAAAGTAAATACCAGAAAGAGTGGGAGAAGGCAATAAATAACCTGGTAGTTTTAAACCATTGGAGCAGCCCTGAATCTATTTTAAGGCAACAGTTTTTGAAAGCAGCTGTATTTTATTGCTTCAGGGTTGAGGTCCTGTTGGGTTCATGGTTTTCTAGATGTTAAACAGTGGTTTGGTGAGTCCAGCAGTGGAAGTTTCATGATACCCTATGGAGTATTTTGGAGGAAGAAGGATAGAGAGCGGAAGGGTGTCACTGGTGCTATCTGAAGCAGCCAAGACCTGGTGTTGTAATGTCTGAGTCTGAGTTTGGAAAAGACCCCGATGATATCACTCTACACAGAATTGCTAAGAGACAGAAAGTGGGAAAGGAAATGTAGGGAAATTCTTTCCAAGTTCTGAAAAGCAGGAAAGTTAAGACAGCTTCAATCCACCCCATGATCCAGATTGATGGACAAATAATTGAAGAATTATTTCAAGCCATGGCATCCAGAAGAATGATTCTTCACCTGTCTTTGTCCTTCACTAATTTCTTGAGAGTGTCACCTGTCCATTAATTTATGAGCCCATTCTTTTTATTTCATGGATAAGAAAGGACTGAGGGTTGAATCACATGTTTCTGCCAGGCCTATTATTTTGGCATGACTGCTTGGTGGGGAAGAAATCAGCAGTTTTAGACTTTCCCACTACACAGTTATAGCACTTGATTTTATTTTAACTGCCATGGTTCCAGCCAATAGAATCTTGGGATCTGTAGTTTAGGGAGGACGCAATTGGAATTCTCAGCCAGAGAGCTCTAATATCTCACAAAACTATAAGCCAAAGGATCCTATAGGATGCAGCTGTAGCAGTTTGAGTAGAATTACAGTGCTATAATTGTGTAGGATGAAAGGACCCCATACAACTCCGATATGCCAAATTTTTGTGTGAATGAGACCTAAGCCTGACATGTTTTGCACAGTTCATGGTACAAAACAAAATATTAATGGTTTATTTGGGACTGGGAAGGAATTTTCTCCTGCATGATAAATACCATTGCTTTGTGGGGTAGGAGATATAGAGACTTCCTCTCTTGTATATAGTTCATCTGAAATTGCTCTCTTCTTTTCTGAATAATATGGACTGGTTTGAATAATATGGAATGGTATACGTGAAAGTTTGATGTGACTAAGGCCCTTTCCGCACAAGATGGCAGAAATGCCTCATGGCATCGTAGGAGCGGAGTTTATGGCTGCATTTCTGTGTCGTTTCTGCAGTGCGGCATTCTGCACCATCGTCTACTTGAGGCGGCGAAGACTGCTTTCTTGTTCCACACTACAGCATTCGTAACCACTCCCCTGCTCGGCCTATGGCCCACCCCAGCTCATTTCATTTTAAAAAATCTTGGGAAGGACGTCCCTACAGAGACATGAAGTCACGTGACTTCCGGCCATGCGACATTTCACAGCACATGTCCTGGTTGTCTGTCTTTCACTCTTTACCAGCGAAATGGAGCATGAGAGGTTGCTTGCTACAGTGCTGTGAGCGCTCCATACATATATGGATATCCTCGCATTAGCTGCAGCATTCCTGCAAAGACAATGGCAGATGGTGGGTGCACGAACAAATGCACAGGACCTGGTGGAGCATGGAGGTCTTGTCAATGTGGGATGATGACCAGTGGCTCTACCACTTCCATACGACTTGTGCCACTCTATTTGAAATTGCCGAGCACCTGCGCCCGCACCTTCAGCGTACACCCACTGTTATGCGAGATCCCATTCCTGTGGAGGAGTGTGTCGCTATAGCTGTACGGTGGCTCACAACCCCACTCATATACTGGAAGACTGCAAACACCTTTGGCTTGGGCATCTCCATGGTGGCAGAGATCACGATCGAAGTCTGCCTTGCTATTGAGCATGCTGTCCTGGCATTGACAGTGTGCTTGGGTGACTATCGCAGGGTGAGGCACCCCTATTTCCCTCCTGATGCAAAGAAGTACTCTGGGGCATGCTGGGCATATGCTGGGAGGGAGGCAGCATGGGTGCTTCCAGGGGAGTGGGTGGCTCCCTGCCCATGCTACAGCAAGAGTGCGCAGCACCATGGGATTTCATTTCCTCCGTCGTCCCCTCCCAGTCAGTTCCCGATGGGGAACTGGGATTTGGAGTTTGAAAGGATCTGTTGTTTTGAATCCTCACTCTAGGGCCATGCGGGCTACCTGCCCAGGCCACGATGGGCCCATCTCTGGCCCATGGAAGAACTTCATGGTGGGAGAAGGCAGCGTTGGGGGGGTAGAGGAGTGGGAGGCTGCTTGCCTGCCTGTGGCAAGAGAGCACAGCACCATGGGATTTCCAGTCCTTGGCGCTGCCCTCCCAATCAGTTCCCGAGGGGTGAAGTGGAGTCTACATCTGCCTGCCTAGTGCCCTAGGGCTGCATGGGCATTCAGCGGGGGGCAAGGTAGTGGGATCAAACATTAGTTGAAATCAGCATTTTGAAATTTGCCTGCTCTGGAGTGTTAACTTTGTGTGTTAATATTTTCCCAACCCCACCCACAGATCATGGATGGCTTCCAGAAGATGGGATTCCCCCAGTGCGTTGGCACAGTGAATGGAACACACATCCAAGTTTGGCCACCCAAGGGATGAGGGGAGGAGTTCATCAATCGGAAAGATTCCTTCTCTGTGCTGATGCAAGGGATGGTGGATCATTGTGGCAGGTTCATTGACATGGAGATGGAGTATATGGGCAGAATCCATGATGCCCATGTATTTAGGCACTCAGCACTGTGACAGGCGATGGAGGCTGGCCACTTTGTTCCAGGGAATCCCACAATCACTATAGCAGGGATGCAAGTTGGCCCACTCATCCTAGTGGACACTGCGTACCCCCTTTCACATTGGCTTATGAAGCCACACACAGGGCATCTGGATGAAAGGAAGCAGGCATTCAACAGGGCACTCAACTGCTGCTGAAATGTTGTGGAGCATGCTTTTGGGAGGCTGAAGGCAAGATGGGGTTGCCTCTCTGTCCCGCTGACTGTTTCGGAGCAAAACTTCTTACCTGTGATATCCACCTGTGTGGTTCTGCACAACATATGCGAATCAAAGGGCCACATCCTTCATCCAGACCTGTGCCCCCCCCCCCCACTGTCAACATTCCTCAGGTTCAGCAGGACATTCGGACATTCGCTGCTGGCAGGAGGGTCAGGGAGGATGAAAGAGTGAGGGCTGCCATAGCAAGCACGTTGTCTCCTTGATTTCCAAAGGCCACCCTTTACCTTTCCATCATTTCAACTTCCATGTTTGGAGGATTTCTGTTGCAGCCCATACTAGATGGGCTTTGCTCTACTGTGGACATTACTCTGTAAAAATTAATAAATAATAGTGTTTATACTGTGAATGTTGCAATGTTTCCTCTTTCCTCATGCAGGCTTGGCTGGCCTACAAGTCTGCCCACCAAAACCACCTCTGTGATGGGAATCAGAGGTTGGGGGAAAAGAGGTCTAGAGAATATACTAACAAAACCTTTTATTAACAAACATTATAAAAGGAAAACAGAAACATTACAACCCTTCACGCATATCATAAACAACCAGAAACTTTTCTTTGCCCACAGTAGGAACAGTATAAACAGTAAAACCAGTATTAAAGGAGAACAGTAACAACACACCTCTTCACACATAGGCCATTTCTGCACTAGACTGCTATAGTGCTATGATCCCATTTCCAGCATCCTATGGAATCTTGGGGTTTGTTGTTTGGGAAAGGGCCTCAAAGGTGCAGAAATGGCCATAGTTGTTAGTTTACATGACACATAACTTTCCTGAAGTCTTGGAGAAAGAAACATAATGATGGCAGGTTCTCTGCCATGTAGCTGTACTGTCAGCATTTCTGGCCAGTTGCCCATCCCTGCCTTGGCACCATGCTATGAGTACTTTTAAAATTGCAAACCAACTTTGAGGGTGTGCCGGGCTGGGCCTGCCCTGAACACGCCCATTCCTGCGAGAATCCATTTCAACGGTTCCGCATGTGTTGTAGAAATGTAGTAGAAGCGGTCTCAGGGAATGAAAACGCATTTTTTCCGCTGCTCCAATATGACACTTTAGCAACATGCAAAGGCGCACCAGCAACTTAACATCAACTTAATAGCGACGATGTGCGGATGCACGCCTCCTCAAGCCGTCGCAGCTACGCAGTGACTACACAGTGCGGAAAGGGCCTAAGACATCAAGGTAGGTATATATTTTCTATACCTTTGCTCAGTCAATAATCAAAATGGAAACTGTGGTAAGGAAATCAGAAGGTGGCTAACCTGGAAAGGCAGATATAAACAAACTATATAATTTTCTCAAGTGTAAAGGTATATAATTAAATATCAAAGTCAAAATCATTCAGGCTATGGTATTCCCAGTTTCTGTGTTCAGTTGTGAAAGCTGGACAGTAAAGTAAGCTAACAGGAAGATAATTCATTTGAGAGTTCTGTGAATACCATGGAATTCCAAAAAGACAAATCAATGATTTGAGAGCAAATCAAACTTGAAGCCTCAACAGAGGCCAAAATGAAGCTAAATGAAAAAATATATTATTATTATTATTATTATTATTATTACTACTACTACTACTACTACTACTACTACTACTGCTGCTGCTGCTACTGCTACTACTACTTCAGACATGTAATGAAATGACGTGAATCTGTAAAAGACTATAATGATTGGTAAAGTAGAAGCAGAAGGAAAAGAGGAAAACCACATCACAGATGGAGTGATTCAATAAACTAAGCCATGACCATAAGTTTGCAGATCCTCAGCCAGGCTGTTGATAACAAGGGCACATGGTGGAGGAGACTCTAATTCATAGGGTCACCATAAATCAAAGCCAACTTGATGACACATAACAACTACAACAACAACAACAACAACAACAACAAATACCTTGAAGTATCGTAATGGGGATACTCCTGTTTTTGAAGGAATGGTAGTTTGAACTTTGTGGGATTTTTCTTACATCACAGATAGCCATACAACTAGTAGGGACAACTGTTTTGAGTCCTAAGCATAATGGTGTAATTCTATGTAAGTATGCAAGTATCATCATCATCATCATCCTCATCATCATCGTCATCATCATTATCATCATCATCATCATCATTTTTGTATCCTGCCAACTCAGGACACCGTATAAGTAAAACCAAATACGATGTAGACAAAAACTGATACAAGTTTAGCATGAAAATGGTAATTATTACTACATTACATATGCATCTACTTTGGTTAGGTATGGTTTTTCCTATAGCCAACCGTTTGAGAAATGCTGGGCTAATTTGCTGCTTTTGCCACTTGCATTGCAGATTTACCAGTGTAACAAAGGGCTAAATCATCAGCTTTGTGGCCTGAATGAAGCCAGCTAATCACAGTTTGTGAAATGGTGGGGATCAGGGCAAGAGGAGGAAAGAATATAAAAGGAGAGGCCTGACTGTTAAATTTTCAGCTAGTGGCAGTCAGAAATAGAGATCGGGATGGAGAACAGATAGGAATGGATGAGATTATGACAAGATCAGGATAGGACCAGTTGGTAATAAAGATCTGGTTTGATGGGACTGATGAGTGTAATGAAGTGTTGATTAAAGAGTTCAGGAAAAAGTTGCTACAGTACTTAGATTCTTCTAACCGAGTTGTTACACTGAAATGCTTGTGATAAGCCAGCTACATGGCTGGATATTTAGTCTGTCTGCTGGTCAATAGACTTTCACCGTTTTGTTTTTTGTTACCTCTGTCTGGAAGCCTTTTATTTAAATGGCTAAAAGAATTGGTCATCACAAACCACATCCCCTTATCACCTTCTACTAGCATAGTGAAGGGTTTAGAGCTGTGAGGCAAGGTAGTGATAGGAGCTGAAGGGTCTGTGCCTGAGTGAACAACCTAGAGGGAGGATCCATCACAGCCAGCCATGCTGTAATTGGGGGGTGGGTGATGTTTGACCCTCCAAATATTGTTGGGCTGCAACTCCCATTAGCGTTGGCCAACACAGCAAATGAATGGTGAATGGGGTTCCCAGAGCTCGGGGCCTGACCCGTCTTCTCCATTTTCAGAGCGAGGTGTCTCAGGCTAAGAGCACTGCCTTCGGTGTATCTGTGTATATTTTCTCCATCTGTTTTTTAAAATTTGAATGGCATATTTTGTGCAACTGTGTTTTCTGCTTGCTGTATCATGCTTAAAGATGGCAGAGTCATTCCTTTGCAATAACACCAGGGCCTACTGCCTCTGACACCAGGAGTCACCACTCAGCTTCAGATTTTGACCATAAAATTTCAGGACCTGAGATAGTCTTGACCTGGCATCCCTAATGGTGAGGCATCCTGGGAACTGCAATCCAGTCATAGGAGCTAAAAAGCATCTTAACTCAAACTATAGGATACACATAGTACATCAGACAAAGGCCATTTCCGCACTAGGTTGTTATAGTGCTATTATTTCACTTTCAACATCTTATGGAATCCTGGGGTTTGCAGTTTAGGGAGGGACCTTTGAAGACCTTTGAATAAAAGCAGTATAACAGTGTAGTGCAGAAATGGCCAAATATATCAAAAACAAAAGCCAACTCAATATAGGTTGTATAGAATACACAGCATAAGAATTATAAGCAGAATATATTATATTATTAATATAAAGGGAAATGGAATAACAAGACTTCTGTAGAACTTGTTTTATATACAGACTTCTTCAGATTCCACACCGAGTTCTTTTTTCATTAACAAAACAAGTCAAAATATGTCACATTTCTAGTGTAGTTGCTTGATGTGCTAATATACAGGTCTACTTCTGCTCCTAAGAATATTAACTAGTTCACTTCAGACCTTCTTACTCAAGTTATCTCTGTGTACCATAAAAAGAGATGACAGATATCCTTTATAAAGAGCAAAGCAGGAGAGAAATCTGGGGTGCTTTCTCTGAATACACACACAAAAAATTGGTTAAGTACGCTTTCCTACATATGAACTTTGCAATGTGTTAGTTGAGTAGTTCAAATATTTTTCCACAAAATGGACTCCACTGGGTCATTGCTATCCATTGCTGCTGTTGTTGTGTGCCTTCAAGTCATTTCTGACTAAGGCAGCCTTGTCATAGGGTTTTTTTGGAAAGATTTGTTCAGAGGAGGAGGTTTGCCTTTGCCTTTCTCTGAAGCTGAGAGAGTGTGGTTTGCTCGAGGTCACCCAGCAGAGTTCCATGGCCAAGTAGGGATCTGAACCCTGTTTTCCAGACTTATAATCCAGAGCTCAAACCACTGCACTACCCTGGCTCTATCCGTAGAAAATCTCAATTTTTAAACTAGTAAGTACTAGGAGTTAAGTCTGTCTGGAAGCTACAGCCTCTCCTCTAAAACTACTCAGCTCAGTTGAGTGTGTGTGTGTGTGTATTTTGTTGTTGTGGTAGTGGTGGTCACTAACCGGTGAAAGAAAAGTTGTTTTGCATCTGGCAAAAGGAACATTCCTTATTATGGCTTCAACGTCATGCTTTTTGAATCTGAATTCTGGCACCGAAAGTGTGCTTGGGACACTGACGTGGCTCAAATCAATGTCTTCTCCAGAGCTTAAAAGAGGATGTGGTTTTACACTGCCCATCACTAGATCAAGATCAAACAGTATGTGAACAGTGCAAGGTGTTTGCTCTTGGATTACTTTACTGAAACCTTTAGTGCTCTCAATTTCTGCATAGCTAATGGTAGTCTTAAAACTCCACAGCATTTCAAATTCGAAACAAAAAGTATGGATGTGGGTTCTTGTATGAGACTTGCTGAAACATTCTAAAATCTCAGGCTTTTATTTTTAGCTTGTAATACAGGCACTGAAATTATGGGAAGGCAGATTTTGGAATGAGTAAGATAGAGCTTAGCAGGAATCAAATTTTGATGACACTACTAAAATGCCATTTGTATGAAGAGTTAAAGAACTGTATGTATGTATGTATGTATATATGTATGTATGTATGTATGTATTTATATATTTAACATATTTATTTTTTGTCCCATATCCAAAGATCTCAGGGTGGCTTACAAACAAATCGGTTTAAAATGATAAATAATAACAATTGATTTGAGAGATATGAACATCATATATAGTTTATCAATTAAAACCAGATAATTTAAAACTGGTTAAAACAATTTGAAATAAGACAATCATAAGACAAGTGTTAGTTTCCACAAAAGAGGTACTGAAATGTAGGACCATGTTAAAACCACACTGGAAGTTATGTTGACTTTAATGAACGCTTTAAACTAGAAATACCTATCTGAATGCTGGATAAAAATAAATTGCAGTGAGAAAAAAATAGAGTGAAGCTAAAGAAATACACTAAATTGAGCAGAATTCCAAAATACAGTCTGATAAATATTCCTGTAGAATTCCTGTAGAATTTCAAGATCAGATAAAGAATAGATTTATTATACTAAGACTAATGGAAGAACTCTGAAGAACTCTGGCAGTTATCAAGGACAGTATCAAAGACATCATCAAGGAAGAATGCAACAAGACATAGTCAGTAGCCAAAAAGAAAGAAAAGCCTGATTGGATGACTAATGAAACTGTTCAAATGGTTAAGGACAGGTGATAACGAAAAGTTGAAAATGAGAGAAATAGGGTCAGAAACCTGAGTGCAGCTGTTCAATGATTTGTATATAGGGACAAGAAGAACTATTCATAACAATCAATGCAAAGAACTTGAAGAAGAGAACAAAATGGTAGAACAAGAGACCTCTTCTGCAATATCTGAGAAATCAAAGGAAAATTTAAACCAAGAGTAGGGATACTATACGGTTAACAGAAGAGAGAACTACATGATCAGAATGAAATAAAAAAAAATAGAAGCAAAGAAGAACTATACAAAATAAATGAAAGGACAACAGTTTCCTACAAAGTCAAACCTTTTGATGAAGGACCTACAATTTTAGATAATAAAGTAGAAGTTGCTATCAAAGCATTTTAGAGAAATAAGTCATGAAGAACAGATGGCATGTCAACATACTTGTTTTAAGCTTCAGAGGCAAAGTCTATCCAAATTCTTACAAAACCTGCCAACAAATAAGGGGAGAAAATGCAATAGTCCACAGAATGCTCAATGTGCTTTCTACTCCCCAATAAAGGCAAACAGGGATCATAATAATAATAACTAGTGCACCATTGAATTAATCTCCCATGCAAGCAAAGTGTTGCTCAAGATTCTGTAACAAGGACGTTTACCATATAGGGAGTGAGAAATGGCAGATATACAAGTTGGATTCAGAAAAGGAACAGGCACTGGAGATCATATAGCTAATATATATCCTCTAATGCATATGTGTCAAGCACAAGGCTCATGGGCCGAATCCAGTCTTCCAGGCCATTTCATGTGGCTCTTGCACCTCTCCTGAGGCTGCAGCACACACACCCCCATCTGGTGAACCCAATCCTCACATTGTGGGCCCAGCTGCCGATATTCTGAAGAGGGACCCAGCAGCCAGCACTCACAATCTACTTCTATTTCTGACTGCTCCTCTGTCCAAGTCTCGCCATTAGAGCATTGCCACAGGTTACCATGGCAACACTCCGCACAGCTTGCAAGAATTGGACAGAGGAGCAGTCAGAAGTAGAAGTAGATTGCGAGTGCTGGCTGCTGGGCCCTTCTTCAGAATACTGGCTGTCAGGGGCTCACGATGTGGAATTGAGCTCACCAGGTACAGAGAGGGGCAGGTGGGGCAGAAAGAGCCATGTCGAGGAGCAGAAAAAGGCACAGAGGAGGAGGGAGCAGAAAGAGGCACAGGGAGGGTCTGTGGGCAGAAAGGCACAGAGAGGGTCTGGGGGCAAAAAGAGGCACAGAGAGGGGCTAGGGGGCAGAAAGAGTAACGGAGAGGATCTCAACTGGGACCAAAAAGTTAAACAAAGTTAATATAATAAACAGTGCTTGGTAATATTTGTCTGATGATGACAAAAATAACTGTTTTCAAAACTCATTTTTCAATAAATTGTACAACAGTTGTACATTTGAATATCTGCTTGCCATTATTTTTCCTAGACATCTAGTTTCAGAGCTAGTTATTACTAAAACCAATAATAATCAAAATCAGAGGCAATTATTTAATATGATAAAAGGGTAGATACATTTATATAGTCTTATAGATACAAACAATCCTTTGAGGGCAGCCATAATGCTAATGTGACCCAAGATGAAATTGAGTTTGACACCTCTGCTCTAATGGAATGGTCCAAAGAATTTTAGAAGAAAACCAATCTGTGCTTTATAGATTGCAACAAAACTTTTGATTGTATAGATCATGAAAAACTATAGATTGCTCTAAAAGAAAAAGGTGTGCCACAGTATTTCATCATCAGGATGTGTTACCTATATTCTATATAGGTACCTACACCCATAAAATTTAAGATGTGTAAATGACAGTGTATTATTGGTAGAAAACAGCAAACACGTGGGGCTACTACTGATGAAAATATAATATCCAAGGATCTGAAGGCCACTCTCACTTTGACAGAGGGCCTGATTCAGTGATCAGGAAAAGACTGAACAAGTGTGATGTTCATGGAAAGATAGTCGGGAAGAAACTATTGTTCTCAGCGCCCATCTGAAGTTTGTAAAATCGTAGAGATGATCTCAATACTTCTGGAACAATATTTTCTGGGCAGATGAATCAAAGGTAAAATCTTTTGGCCTCAGTGACAAATGTTGTGTTTAGCAAAAGCAAACACTGATTTCAGTTGGAAGAATTTCTCCTAGATTACTACAATGTGCTCTATGTCGGGCTTCCCTGAAAAGGACTTTGATGCTACAACTAGTGCAAAATGCAGCAGTTGAACTGCTGACTGGAATACCATATAAACAACATATAATGCCACTCTTATAATAATTGCACTGGCTACTAGCATGTTTCTGATCAGACTTCAAGTTGCTTATGATGACATTTGAAGCATTAATGGCTTGGGACCTTGATACTTGAGGGAGTGCCTGTCTCACATATGCCTGCCTGGGGATTAAGGTCAGCTGGGGTACGGACTCTAAAGGTTCACATACTTTTTTACCTCTGGATATTGACTGTTGAATCAGTTGTGGATAAATGCTGAAAACATTGTATTTGTACATCACTTCTCTAATTAGGTGATCTATCTTTTTCAGCTTGTATTGTGAAATTAGATTAAAATCTCATAAAATTTTAGGCTAGAAATATCATGAAGGGTTTACATACTTTTTTTCTGCTAAGGTTAATAGCATCCCCTTAAAACTCTTAAAATTGTTGGTTTTAGTTGTTGAAAAAAATGTGACCTGTCTTTATTTCCATCTTACATGGCTCATCATAGATCCTGCTGCTTAATCATTTGCTTAACTTTAGTCATCCCAGAGTAGCAGTCTAGCAGTACCGAGTAACTAAAGATAGACTTCTTAAAGAGTCTGTCCTTCCACATGTACAAGTGTATTTGGACAGTGCAATCATGTCCAACTGCTTCATAATCAGCCTTTATGGAAATAGGAAGTGAAGAAGCCAGAGTTTGTTAAGTGCCTGCCTGCATTGCTCTACTGATGTGGCCTCTCATAGGATCAAATCTGTGTGTAGAGACAAGAAGAGTCAAACCAAAGGTCTGGCTAGTCCAACATTTTGTTCATACAGTGGTCCACTGTGGCCCATGGGAAGCCTCCTGGTTGTATTTCCAAACAGCTGGCATTCAAAGACAAGCTGCCATCATTACTAATAGCCATTAATTCATCCGCTTCCTCTGTCAACTCATCCAATCCACAGGTATCCCTCACAGGTAGGAATAGGAAGACACATACGATCTGACTGCAATTGGTCCTCCACATCTGCTAGAGTTAGGAACACGGGACTTCTGCAAAAGTGGAAAAACTGCAAATATAAAATGTGTGTGTTTGTGGGAAGGGAGCTGAGTCATGGTGGGAAGAGCAGGCATCCAGCATCCAAACCAGGTCAGGGAAAGGAGTGGAAAAGGGGATGGGTTGGCATGGCGACCGCATACTTCCTCTCTCTTGCCCATTTCTTTCCCTGAGTGTGTGTGGGGCATCAGGAGAGGGTTTGTGGTAGAGACTGAACTAAAGGTCAAAGGCTGCAGGAAGAGGTACATTTCTACTCATGGACTGAACAGATACATTACAGGTGACTGTCATATCTCTAAAGTAGGAAAGATTAGTATCTGTTTGCTCCAAACAAACAACAGGGCAAATTCTGCTCCGAGAAAGAGCACAAGTATGTGGGTAGTGTAAAGCAATGTTTTGAAGAACAGTAAGAAGTTGCCATGCTAAGAAAAAAGATTGGAGGGACAGAACATAGCTCAATAATCACAGAGGAGATGATTTGTAGGCAGGCAACTTTAGGTTCATTCTCTGGAATCTCCTCCATTTGAGAGGATGGGAACCACTGCTGGAGAGCGTTCCCATCTCCCATGAGACCAGTTTCTGTTAAGGACTACAACTCCCATATTCCTCTAGCCAGCATAACCAGTCACAGTAGGCATTACTGGACTTCCCAAAACATCAACGAATAGTCTACATGAGACTGGATTGCTTAGATATTAGGAAATGCTGTTATTATTAGCATCCCATTAAGGACTTTTCATTCTTTCTGCTGACATTAAGGTGAAAGTGACTGTAAAAAATAAGAGGGAGAGACACAGGCATCTGAGGAGTTTTTTTTTCTTTGTTGGAGGGAGGGAAGTACACACACACACACACAAACACACACACACACACACACACACACACATATTGCATAAGGAGCATCAAAGGATATCTCTAACATTTTCTTGTGATGGAATGGGGACCAGGCCTGTGCACCAAGTCAAACTAGCTGGCAAAACTGAATACTGAGAAGTTCATTTGCCAGGCCTACCAATCTACCATTTCTCAGTAGTAGATCTGGTGTCCATCAGGAATTAGACAGGGTTTGTGGATGATGTCTTTTCACTACAGCTGAACTCTCTTTCTTTACTCAAGCTGCCCCTTAATTAATTGCATAGCTACTATAGTCAGCTTCAGAGAACTCCTCTGAACTGCATTTCATTCAAAAGAATCCAATCCAGCAGGAGGCTGGATTAAAAATGTGGTCTCTATTTCGCGTTGCCAACTTTTCATATACTACTCCAGTGCCCCTCTCCTCCAGGTATAAAATGGACCTAACAACAATTTGCAGAGCTAGCATAAAACCCTGGTCACTGAGACACAACTGCAATACAGTGGTCATAAAGATGGACATCATCTACATTGGCAGAGATAAAAGGAAGTAGGTATACTTCATTGCAAGGAACATGTGAGAAAGCAGTCCCTCCAGATATAGAACTTGAGTGGAATCTCTGAGCCATGGTTAGGGTGATAACGGGAGACCAGACTGAGATCCCTGTCTTCTCACCAGGACTGGAAAATGAACTCCAGTCTCTGGAGTAAGAAGTGTGTCACTGACCCAGTAGGGAAGTGAAACCATCTTCCTTCTCTGTCTTCAGAGAAACATCAGTCTAAGAGTGAGTTGACATCAGGATTGCTCAGAGTTAAAACAGGAACTTTGTCGTGCTTCATATACAAGCACTCTGTCTTTCCAAAATCCTACTCTCTGGGGAAGATTTAAAATTATTTATTTCTGTTTTATTTTAAGATGGATAACCCATCCATTCTGCTGCTGGCACACTCAAGGTGCCTTGCAGAATGATCATAAAAGAAGAGTAGAATCCAAATTTAATTGGTAAACTCTTTATGTGCATGTGTGTGTACACACCCACACCCACATCCACACACATGCATACACACACAGACAGAGACAATAACAAAAAGCTGGATCAGACTTAAAATAACACCATAGAATGAAATTCTAAATAACAATAACAATTCCTGAGAACCTTCAAATCTTAATAACACAATTAATTGTGTGGTAGGTCGATAAAGGATAATATATAAAGAAAGGATAAGGAAAATTATAAAGCAATATCAGCATGATGCTTGTTTGTCTGGAATTAGAGGGCAGTAGCTTTAGCTCCCTCCAAACATAGTCCGTCTTCCATCTTCTGCAGCCAACAATGCAAACCCTGGCATCTGGCAATGATGGGACATGGGGGCTGGTTAGAGACTACAATGAGGAAATCTCAGAAGGCACAAAGTGATTTCTTTGGTAAAGGGAGAGAGCAACATGTAGATTTGCAACTTACTTGCACACATTCATTTGCTGAAATATATGCTTGAATTATGCTTTTAAGCTGCTTACATTTAAAAATGTCATTTGCAGGCCTTTGAGGCTCATGTTTAACTCCCCCCTGCCCCCTGAAGAACAAGTGTGTAAGTGTTCTGGTAGCTTCTAAAGCCTGCTTTTTTATTAAGTTCTTTTTATTGTTCCATTAAAACAAAAGAAGAGAAAAAAAAATAAGGAACCTCAAACAAAAGATATATCTATAAACAATTATATAACAATAAAAGGAGCCAATTTCACATACAACAACAATAAAGAAAATAAAGAAGAACAAGAAAAAAAATAATGAATAACAAAATCATAATTTACAACATAATTTCAATAAAGTAAAATATAGATACATACCTAATGATCTTCCCTTATTTACACTTCTTATTTCATAGTCAGTTATATCTTATCTAGCATTTACCAACAAAGTTTAATATTTACTTAGTATGTCAAAATAAACCTCTATCTCAACTAGGCATGTTATAGCTACATCAATGAGATTCTTATCTCTCAAAGTTTCAAAATCCATTTTTTTATTATCATTATATTATTTATGAGTGGTTATAACTCTTTGGTTTTGGCTTCACGTTTCTAGCTTTTATCCTTTTTATCGAATCTGTACAGATACCTCCATCTGGACAAAGAATAATAACTTTTAAAATATTAATCTACCACATAACTTTTCTCTTCTACCATATAAAGAGATTCTAAACCTATATCTTATAATTTTAACCCAACTGTAGCTGTTTTCCCCCATTTGGATTCTCAAAGAGGGGAGATTAGATTCCACTCTTCATTAAATTGTTTCTTGGATTTATCTGATAATATAGTTGTCAATTTATCTTATTTGTATAAATCTTATAACTTCCATAACCATTCATCAATATCTGGAGCTTCTTTTTGTTTCCATCTTTGTGCAAATACCAATCTGGCTGCTGTAACCATATAGATCATCATTTTTAGCAATGAACTCTTTTTAAAGTATTTGGCATTGAATATATTTAACAAATATGTTTCAGGATTCATTGGGAAATTAATTTAAAGAGTTTTAGTAATACAATCATGTACATTCCTCCAATACTTCCTTGTTATGTCACAGCTCCACCAAAGGTGGTACAGGGTTCCTTTTTCAGAACATTTCCAACATGTATTTTTAGTATTCTTACTTATTTTAGCCATTTGTACCAGTGTATAATATCATCTGAAATAAATTTTATAATTCTCTTTTAAGCTAGCACTTTTTAAAACATTTTGTGTATCTTTCCATGAGTTTTCCCAACTTTCCAGTGGAAGTGGGCATCCAATATTTTGCGCCCATTTTAACATATTGTCTTTGACAACTTCCTGTTCCATCTGTAAGGTTAATAGTATTTTATATATTTTACCAGTGAGATGGTCTACACCGGGTTTTAACAATTTATCAAACTCTCTTTCCACAGGCTCTATTCTAATCATTTTTAAGTCCATTTTAAATCTTTCTGCCAGTTGCCTCTGCAAAAGCCAGTGTGTAGTCAATTCATGCTTTCTAAAGCCTGTTTGAGAGACAGTTTGTTTTGTCCATAAGTAACTTCTTGAAATATCCCAGTGATTAAGCCCCAGGATGCTTTATCTTGCACCAATAAATTACCTCAGTGGTATGTGGCACGCTCATAGGATTTGCTCAGTGTTTTGAATCAAATGTTTGCTCAGCCACCTTAGAGAGGCTCAAGAGCTTTAAAAAACACAAGATAAAGAATGAAAAACTCAGAGAGGTAAGAAAGTAGTAGCACTGTAAGAACAAAAGAAGAGCGTGCCGGATCTGAGCAAAATCCTATCCAGTCTTGCATCTTGTTCCCATAGTGGCCAACGAGACGCCAATCAGAAGGACAGCAGCTAGAGTTGCCAGAGTAATAACTGGACAGGGCTCCTGTTCTTTTAATACTTGTGCAGAAGTTTTCAGCAGGTGTTGCTTCTCATGCAACAAAATAACAAGCAACACGTGCTGAAATTGCATCTTCTATCCAATCATTAATGGTACAGGAGCTGTCTCCACTTTTCAATCTGACAACCCTATAATCTGGACATGAGTGCTATAGCATGCTCCCCCTTATATTATCCAACAAGTGGTATTCAGGGGCATGACACCATGGACACCGGAAGGAATACTAGTAGCCACTGAATAATAGCCATCGCTAATTTTTTCACCCATGCATATGTCTAATCCACTTTTAAAGCCAGGTTGGTTGCTGTCACAAGTAGGCTTTCTGGTTAGTCTTTCTCAGAGCTTGGAAATGTTACTTTTTGGGATGACAATGCCATGAGTCCTGAGCCAGCAGGGCCAGTTGCCATGAGATTCTGAAAAACTGTAGTGAAAAAGCTGGCTCTGGAGTCGTAGGATAGCAGTATAGAGGCACTGAAGCCTCCTATTTTGGCTTTCCAATCAGGGGGTGCATTAATTGGCAGAAGTTTTTCCACAACTCCCATTGAAACATACTCTGATTCTTCTTCTCTGGGTTTCAACTTGCTCTCCCATCCTTTCATCATTAATGCTGCTCTGGCAGTGTAGCTCCCCTGCTCTCTTTTATGTATCTTTTTATCTGTGGAGGACACTGTATTTGAAAATGATGTCTTAGCAAAGCATTTTCCCACCACTTTTTATTCTTGTTCAATAGTTACGCAAGCAGAATTATACATGACAAATATAGGACGTTGCATTCTCAAAATCGGTGCAGCCCTAATGATGTTGATTTTCTCCCATTCATATAGGAAGTTACAAAAAGAAATGTGAATGCAAAAATGACTTTAAAAAACTGTTTTTTTCCCCTCTCAGTTCAGTTCTTGCTTGACTAAGCAGGGGGAGCTGGTGACTCAGAGCCTATCAAGAACCATGCAGAAGGAACTTGCATGGAGGGATAATTTGCAAAACTCTATAGCACAGTGGATAGACGCAACCATTCATCTGGAAAGCCCTACAGGAATGGAAGATGGTGGGAAAGATTTCCGTTTCATTTGCAGAATCGTGTTTCTCCCAGATCCCAAGTGGATAAAAATATTTCTTGATCATGCCGCAGCTTATAGTACAGACAAATGAGAAAGGAAAGATCAAGGCTTTATAAAGGAAAAGCCAACAAGTTAGGAAGATATCCTGGCTGCATGTAGCACACGGCTATAAAGTGATGGCCATGTAGGAATGGCCTGGGGGGGTGGGAAAGAGCTTGGAAAAGTTACTTTCCCCATTCAGCATACCCACAGAGGGAAATGGCAGTGAAAACAACTCCCTAAGATGCATTTAGATATCCACCACTCTAAATCAGAGCTAGAAGGCAATGGTGTATCTAGTGTAAACAGCGCCTAGGGCAAGCGTGGAAGTTGCACCCCTACCTTCTTGCCCTATCTCCACCCCACCCCCTAAATGCACAGTTTTTGCACCTCCTGGCATTGGTGCCCAGGGCACGTACCCTACTTGCTCCACCCTAGATACGCCTCTTCTAGAAGGAGAGTGGCTTCCTAGTCCAAGGGAGCATAGGCACCTCAAAGTGCAGGCTAGGTAATTGTGAGATCCACAAATACCTGTTTCAGATACAAGGACTTTTCATGAGTAAACAAGTACAAGGGAGAAATGCAGTCCTTGTGATTAGGACTTATCTAGTGCAGAATCCTATTCATCTGCTAACTGATGGCCTTCTGTTTTGAGCAGAGATGGTTCAGACTTAGAAGTTTTCTCTTCTCATCACAGAGGACTGAAACAATGTTTGGGCATCAGGTGTTGGTCCTCCTGGTTACTTAGTCACCCAGTGGTTTCTGCTTTGTGTTAGACTTGTTGCTGTGTGACTTCAAGTTGTTTCTAATTTATGGTGGCCCTAGGGAGAACCCATCACAGGGTTTTCTTGGCAAGATTTATTCAGGAGGTTTGTCTTTGACTTCCTCTGAGGTTGACTTACCCAAGGTCATACAGCTGGTTTCCGTGGCTGAATGGGGAGGTCTCCAGAGCTGTGGTCCAACGGTCAAATCACTACACCATGCTGGCTTTGAACTTGAGCTTGGATAAATCACCACAGCTCCTAGAGCCTTCTACCGAGCATGGACTCTGCCTATCCTGGCTGGAGTATTCTTGGGACTGTAGTACAAAAGGTAACTTCCCTCAGGTCTGATTTGGACTGATCTTGTTGCTATGCTGCTAGCTTTGTCCTTGTTTCAGTTCTGTGCCACCTTCTCAATTTGCTAAGGCCTAGCTACCCTGTCTGTGTGCTGTCTAAAACATATAGCTTCAACTTGTGCATGTTGTTTAACATGTGATAATCTGTGACCCCTTTGTAGATCTTGCATAGTCCCAGAAATAGAATCCTGTCCTACATTGTGGTTGTGGGGCATAGGAGAAAGTGGGGAGGTACTGATGTAGGGCTCTTCCACTGATTTCATTCATGTTTCA
The DNA here is from genome assembly GCA_030412105.1 of Cyclura pinguis. Classification (NCBI taxonomy): domain Eukaryota; kingdom Metazoa; phylum Chordata; class Lepidosauria; order Squamata; family Iguanidae; genus Cyclura; species Cyclura pinguis. The sequence continues at coordinate 348,003,210 of CM059599.1, forward strand.
ATGCATGCCATCTCTTTTGTTGGTGTGATGAGATGCCACTGCAGAGGGCAGAAGTAAGCTCTGGGATTGGGAGGGACCAGTGATCCCCCCTAAAGCTCCATTCCTCCCCGTCATTATCTCGATGTATCCACCTTTCCCTTTCCATAGGTATTATCCCAACTCCTGTAATTTTTAAGACTTCATTAAGCTTCAGGATCTGCCAGTACTAGAAGACACAGGACCTGTGGGATCTCTACCAGGAAGGTCTAATTCAGGGGTTGAACACTGTTCGCTCTCCCAAAGGGTGAAAACCTCCAGGAGCAATTTTTAATCTAGGTTTTGTTATCATTGGATGGTTTTGTATGGAGAACTGATTGGAGATTGGTTTCTGTATTTGAGTTGATATGTAATAATACAAGATGAACATAGGTGGAAACATATATTAACATTCCAACAGCCAGCAGTTGCATGGCCTTCTCATTGCGATGGATTAAAACTACAGGAAAAGATAATTCACCTAAACATCAGGAAGAACTTTCTGATGGTAAGAGCCATTTGGCCATGCAATATGCTGCCTTGGAGTGTGATGAAGTCACCTTCTTTGGAGGTTTTTAAACAGAAGCTGGATGGCCATTTGCTGGGGGTGCTTTGAACGTGTGTTCCTGCATGGCAGGGGGTTGGACTTGATGGCCGTTGTAGTCTCTTCCATCTCTGTGATTCTATGATTCTATCTCAGGAAAGAGGCCTCCCTCATCCCCAAATGTATTTTGTTTAGAGAAAGGATAGAGAATCTTTTGTCCTCACAATGGTCTGGACTGCAGTTCTCTAAATCCCTTACCATTGGTCATCTGGACCATCTGGGAGTTGAAGCCTCAAACATTTGGAGGCTCAAACATTTCCACATCCAAACCTGCAGCTTTCGGATTGCTCTCACACTCTTTCTCCTTCTTCTTCTAGACTGCAGTCCCTAATCTTGCATGCAGTTGGATTCTTGCTGGCAGCATCATCCTTAGAAGGACAGGATTCTACCCTGGGGGTGTGTGGATATTAATCTCCAAACCAATTACTTCCAAGTCTGTCCAATGAGAGATGGAAAACTTTGCCTGATACTTGTGCAAACCCAGGTCAAAAAGTTAACAATCAGCCTTTCTCCCCAGCTACACAGCAGTTGATCAAACAAGAGTGTCCTGAAGTTGCAGGTTCTTCTGGATATTTGGTACCAGATTAGCTCTGCTGCTTCCTTTAATTTAGCAAGGCTCTGTGAGAGCTGGACAGCTGCCAGTCAGCCTGTCAAGAAGGGAACTATTTTGGGAATTTTTATGACGGAATAATATTTTTTTGGTAAACAAATGGAAAGCTGTTAAACAGGGACCTTCACCTCTCAGCTCCCAGTTCACCTCCCTCACGGCTGCAATGCCACAGTGGTTGCACTGTCCGCCTCAGAGAACTCCCCTCACAGCTCCAGTGGGGACAAAATAAACAGCAGCCTATTTGCTTTCTCTTCATTTAACTCTTCAACAACAACAACAAGGAAAGAAATGCAGGGGATGAGTGTAGAGAGGGGGAGGAAGGCAGGCAGGCAGGCAGGCAGGCTGGCTGGCTGGCTGGCTGGCTGGCTGGCTGGCTTTCTGTTTCAATAAGCAGAATGAAGTTTTCGCTGTTATTGTGTGTCTTTAAGTCATTTCTGACTTATGGTGACCTATGACAGCATTTTCTTGGCAAGATTTGTTCAGATGGGGTTTGCTTTTGCCTTCCTTTGAGGCTGAGAGAATGTAACTTGCCCAAAGTCACCCAGTGGGTTTTCCATGGTTTCCAGAGTTCAATGCTCAAACCACTGTACCATGCTGACTCTAATAAAGCTTTTATTTACTGGATTCAACTGTTCAAAGTGCTCAAAGGCACATTGGCTTATAGCCAGCAATTGGAACTCTGCACAGTGAGTTCAGCTTCTTATTGGAAATAATCACTCTGTTTCTCTCTTCCACTTTGCTGTCAAGTACTTCCGATTTCAGTAATGAAACATGGCCAGGAGCATAGACATAATAAAGAGAGGCGTTTCCTGCTATGCTAGCCCAGATGCAATGGTCTGACTATTCTTTCCAAGAGAAAAGGAGAAGGAAGTGTTCAGTAAATGGTCCTTGCCGAACAGACAGCCCATCCTATGCGTAGTTACTTGGAAGTCCCACTGCATTAGATGAGGCTAACTTTCAGGCAAGTTTTGGTAAAATTTCAGCCTTTTAGGTTGCAGTTCTAAAATGTACCTAGCAGTGAGTTTGGTGTGGTTCACTCTTGAGTGGACATGCATAAGATTACACTCCTGCTGGTATTATAGGGTCTGAAAAGAAATGTTGAAGTAGGTACAAAAACTAACGCAAAGCTGAAGTATGGACACTTCAGTAGGCAAATGATCAACACAAAATTCAAGAGAAGTAGATGCCAACAGCAAAGTGTTTTTGTTCTACTAAAACCACAAGACCTGTTGGATGGGACTACCTTCACACTGTCCTGAATGTGCTACAGTAAAATAAGTGTGTTGGTACTTATAAAATACATGGAGTTTCATAATATTATAGTGACCAACAGTGGAATTCCATATGTATCTTGTGAGAAGTCAGTCATATTGCACTCAGTGGGGCTTACTCCCTGGTAAGGCTGTAGTTCCAATCTCTTATGCTGTTGTTCTTATGCTGGGTTGATCTTTTTGGCTAATCTTTTAAAGATTCTGTTGTAGAAGTATGCCTAGTCTCCCCTCCTGCACCCTCAGCTTAGATTATCATGTCATTCTGTTGTTATTGTTCATATTTATTGTTTTACAGAATCTAGCATTTTATTTTGCCTCTGAGCCAAGTGCCAGGACAGAAATTTAAGGTGAGCAAATTAATGAATACCGTAAATGTCAACTAACCTAGCTGTTTCCATCTATTCTAATGGTAAATTATTGAGATATCCTTTGGTTTTTCCTAAGCCCCAAAGCACATTTTAATGTTTAAGCATCATGAACTTGCATGGGCATTGTTGACACCCAACATCTTATTTATCAAATGCAAAAACAGAGTTTAAAGATTCCCTGCATATTTTAAAATTCAGATGGACAAAATTTGGAAATCTAATTTTGAAGTAAAATAGATTTTATTTTTCCAAATAGATATGGGGATATTGTTATGTATACAAACAAGGTTTGTATAGTTACGCATCCAGTACAGAACAACAATCAAATATGAACAATGAGAAGGTATCTATTTATGTTCCTAAAGATATTGTATTCCATATATCAGTTTGCACATTGTTTTACAGGGTTTGCTTCTAGCAGGTTTGTTGGCCCAGATTTGTTGTTGTTCCTGTCTCTTTCTGTATACTTTTATCCCCACCCCATCCCAAACCATCTCTGATTTCTCCTGCTGCCTGAGGTTTGACAGAATGAGAGGTATCAGGAAAGAAGACTCTTCTGACGCAGAACCCCAATTGTGGACTGTTGTTTACAGTGAGGCTTACTTGGCATCTACTTTGGTATCACTTCAAGAGAAGACCTTTTTATTTTCTCACGTTTCTTAATTTAATGTGATCTTTTTTTTCTTAGCAGGTACATTTTGTCTTTTATGCTGCTCTTGAATAAGAATCTGCTAATTGTGCAGCACAATTTGATGCATGCCTACTCAGAAGTGAGGACTGTTTGTTTAAAAAAAATTAAAAATTGTTTTAAAAATGGGATTTACTCATAGGTAAGCCTAAATACCCTAAAGGCACCAGCTCACATCTGATCTTGGAAGCTAAGCAGGGTCAATTATCATTAGTATGTGGATGGGAGACTGCCAACAAGTACCAGTTGTTGTTGTTGTTGCTTCCTCCTCTTTCTCTTCCTTGTTCCCTATCGTTGCTGGTGGTGGTGGTGGTGGTGGTGGTGAAGAAGAATATGGAGAATCACAATCACAATCACCACCATATTAAATACACTACACTGTTATAGTGTAGCATTCTATTTTAACTGTCATTGCACCATCCTGTGGAATTCTGGAATTTGTAGCTTAGTGAGACCCAAGAGCTCTCTGGCTGAGAATTCTAAATACTCCTCACTAAACTGCTAATCCCAGAATTCCATAGGATCTTGCCATGGTAGTCAAAGTGGAATATAGCACTGTAACAGTGTAGCGTGATAGAGTAGTTACTTGGAAGTGACTACTGTATAGGAGTTTTATAACATGTGAAGCAGCCCTGAAAAGATCCAAATTAGTGTTCATTGCATCAAAATGACTAAGTTTGTTAATCACATCTCGTGCCTGCAATAGAAGCAGCAAGACTATAATGTATATTATGTTTCCTCTTATCCAGAGCATCATCGTACCAATACTCAGTTATGGATAGCTTCAGTACACCACTGAATGCATATAACCTTACAAACTTAAAAGTCGTTTTCCAAGTAATTTTCCAAGTTGTATGAAACCATCTGCCACGGCCAGTTATGATATGTTCTAAAGTCCTCCTGCTTACTACTGTAATAGTTGGTTGCATTCTGGAACATTTGTCCGTTCACAGATTTCAGCTTCCAGTGATGACCTACTGATCCTGTGTTATTTGTGACTTTGTAATCTGTTCCCTTGGAAATAATGGGTGTAGCATCCCAACTGTGGTCTATGATTTCATTGCAGGATCAGGCAGAAGGAACAGATGGTTTCTTCTCTTCAAGTGCCATCCTCCAATTTAATCTTTTGTATCGGCAAAGTTGTGAGGAGGGGGCATGAAGTCCCAAAAACCATTGAGATTAGAGCTGATGTGATGAGTAAGGTGGGTGAGTTTCTGTGATCAAGGAAAGTGATTTGCAGGCTATATTGTAAAGACTGGTGCAATGCTGCTTAACCTATATTACTTTTAATGTGTTAACTCTGGCCTTCACCATGTTGAGATCCATCATTATCAATGAATCACTTTAAAGTAGTTAAATAATCCAGCACTGTAACATTTTAGTAACTTTGTGTTGTCCTAGGGGCCTATGCCTCTACATGAACAACTAGAGGAAAGCAGACTTTTTTGAAAGATATAAGGAGACGCTGACATCAGGCAGCAGGGAGTTAAGTAATCCTGACGGAGGGTTGCTTACAAACATAGAAGCCTCTGCTAACAACCTTGCTTTGTGTCACTCGGAAGCACAGGCTCCAGTCCTTTCCGATTTCTCACCTGCCCAGACTGGTTGAGAAAAAAAAATGTCTTTTTTTATTGAGGACTGAAAAGAAAACCGCACCTATTACTGCATATTCCCTTGTGCAGCATTAACCCTTCACTTGCAGGTAGCTCGCAACAGGATATCCCTGAGTCATAAACACTATGGGTATTTGGCCAAGGATACATATACCTCTGTGTGTGTCTGTCCTCGTGCAGAATTAATCTTTCCCTGGCAAGCACAAGGATGCCTTGGAGCTAGTTTTCTGGGATATTATTAAACATTTCCTGGCTGAGTCAGCCTGGTATGTATTCCCTAGGGTCCTAATCCATGTGAAATATGCAATGGCCAGTGATGAGCCTGGTTGTGAAAAAAGCCAGGTCCAAATCCCACTTGGTGGTTTCTGGCAAGCATTTTTCTACCTAACCTACCACACAGGGTTGTTGCATTGACTTGTTGGAGCAAAGGCAGATTAAAAATATTGAAATAAAAGTCCCTTAATTTGCTGACAGTGGTACAAAGTCTATTTATTTTATTTATACCTAGTCTTTCTCCTAGGATGGAGCTCAAGGCAGCTAATAAGAGAGTGGCTACAATGTCCTACATGGCTTTGGACACAGGAAGCTGAAGGAATGACTGCTCCTATGCCAACTTGCAATACATTAAGATAACCTGTTCCCACCTTGCTCTGAATACCTTCTTCTTCAGTGGTGAAGTAGATATTAACTGGGCACAGGGCATTATTGGTTGCTGTGCATTTTAAATGACATCCTTTCTCTAAGGATAATTTCCTGGCACCAAAGTTATCTTTTAGCAGAAGGCCAAAAAAGTTCCTTGGTGGTAGGAATCCAACTAATTATCTTCTGCAGTTGGAGAGCAGAGGAATGTAAAACTGACAGTACAAAGTATGTAGTAAAAAGTGTTGGACCTATTTAGATTGCTGGAAGAAAAGTTAAGATTTTAGCTTTTGTTGTGCTCTGCATCAGATCCTTTGTTGATGATCTGAATATCTATGCAATTCAAAAATGTGCCTGAGTGCACACCAATTTCAGTACAAGTTTCAAGCTTTCAAAGATGTATTCTATTCCATCATGACAACAAAGTAAAAAAAAGGGGGGGCAGAGCAGGAGTCCGAGTCTTAGGGTACCTTCAAGACTAGGGTTGTATAACAGTAGCCTTCAATATGTTTTTGGACTACAGTTCCCATAATCCTTCACCACTGACTATTCTGGTTACCACTGATGGGAATTATAGGCTAGTAACATCTGGATGGCCACAGTTATCCACTTGTGCAAGATGAAAAAATGGATCGTGCTATAAAATACTTGTGTACTAGAATCCATTTCATCAAAGTTTATCGGTGAAGGTGCCACAAGACTCTGTTATTTAAGTAGGAGTTTGTTCAGATGGTGTCACACATGCGGATTACTGTATAGTCTGGGTCCGTCTCCTGTGCCAGCTACTGCAGTATTCCAAGCTGCAGGCAAGGCAGTAACAAGCTCATTACTTGCAGCTTAGTCCAAAACTGTGGCTGTTATGCAGGAACTTTGTACTAGCTAAAATGTTATGACATTTTCCTGAGCATAACCTTTTGTCAACAACAGCCCACTTCATCAGATACATGGACAGTTCATGCACTTGCTTGGGTGGATGTGGAATTATAATGAGTGGGTACAGCAAGACTGAGAAATATGTTGCTCCCCAGATATTGGACTGCAGCTCCCATGATTCTTCCTCATTGACTAACCTGACTAGGGCTGATGGAAGTTGCAGTCCAATATTTGGAGGCCAATGCTTTTCCCACTCCCAGGTTAAAGGAAGATGCCTTTTTTTTTTTAACCTCCATCCCTTCCTTTTCTTTTAATGTTATAATGCAAAAGCAGTCATAGAGGAAGCTGCCAGTTGAGGAATAGAAAGAAACATGTGAATCTTACGATTCAGACCACTGAGTTCATGATTTCAACAATAAGTCATCCCTTTGATAATGTTCCATGCCCTCTCCTTTTGTAACACCTTCCCCATTTAAGAGATTTGCCAACCTCAAACATCATTCTTAATATTTGTTTTCATTAGCCAAGTCCTTTGCCAAAGACTAGAGCCCGATATAGACCTTTGCACTAAATAAGATGTCTAGTTATGAACCCTCCATGTCCCACCCTGAGTTTTAGCCCATGGATGTTCAGCTCTCTGAACATAAACATTCACCTGAGGATGGCTTCTGGGTACATATACTGTACAGACTGTACCTGTCAAAACACCTAATTCCAACCAGCAAATGACAATTTATACACTAGTTATTATTGTTGCAACAGCCAATCCTAACCACCAAATCCAATAGCATTTTGTTGTGTCTGTCTGTCTGTCTGTCTGTCTATGTATCTACCTTCCCACCCACCTAGGTGATTAAAAGCAAACGGACAGCACTTCTCCCATGTCTATCCTGGATCCCAGAAGGATACAGCTACACACTGTGTGTGTGTGTGTGTGTGTGTGTGTGAAGTGATTAATAAACAGACCTAAAAAATATAAAATGATCAAAAATATTTTTAAGCCTTGTATTTTAAAAATATTTTTAGTTCTGTTTGTTAATCACTTCGGTATCTATCCGTGTACCTATTTATTTATTTGTCCATCTACCTATTTCGGCAGAGTGATTTTCTCACTTGTCCTTTAGAAAGGGTATTGCTTGGTCTAGGAACTTTCTGCCCTGTTTTTGTATCTCGTCCTGTGAACCCAAAATAGCATCCACCGTTTCAGGAACTCTTTCACAAAACCCAGCTCCTTTCTTCCCCGCCCTTTCTTACATAACATCGCAGGCTACCCTCTTTTGTCACCCAAACAAAGGTGCTGCGCCTTAGTAAATGCAGTTAATCCCGTCATTGCATCACCACCCGCGGCTGGAATTTCTGCCAGCCCTTCAGCTTCTCCTTCGCCTTCAAGCCCTTTCCGACTCCAGGCGACCCCTATCACGGGGTTTTCTTGGCAAGGGGTGTTCGGAGGGGGGGGGGTTTGCCTTTGCCTCCCTCCGAGGCTGAGAGTGCGCGACTTGGCTAAGGTCACCCAGGGGGCTGCCACGGCCGAGCCGGGGCCTGAACCCTGGTCTCCACGACACCCAGACAACGACACCACGCTGGCGCCCCGCTCGCTTCTCTTGCTAAGACGGGAAGAAGAAACCTGCGCCCCTCGCTCCGGTTCCCTGCCATCCCGCTCGAGATGCTCCAGCATCTTTGAATACCCGGGCCTCCCCAGCTGCGCAGCAGCCCCTGGGGGTTTGGCGAGCTAAGACGGCGACCTCCCCGCTGTCTTCCCTCAAGATTTTTTTTTTTCCCTGCGGCCCCCGCTCGGCTCCGACACCTCATTTCCCAGCTCTGAGGCAGCCCACGAAAGCCGGCCCTCTTTCCCGCCTCGCAGCCTCCCTCTCTCCTCGACCCCCTCCCTCTCCCAACTTTCTTTTGGTTTCTCGGAAGAAATCCCGGCCGCTGGCCTCCTCCGGCTGCAGTGTTGTGATGTTGTTTTCCTTCCGTCGCTATGGGCAGGGATTTCCACAGGGGAGAGAAAAACGGCGGGAGAGAAGGGAAAGGGGGCGGGATCCTCGGGATGGCGAAAGGGGAGCGGCAGGGAGCCCGGGAGGGACGGAAAGCCGGGAAGGAAGGAGGGAGTCCGCTGGCTTCCCGGAGCGGGCCGGGCGGGGAGGACGGAGCTTGTTCCCTGCTCCCGCTGCGTGCTGGAGTCGCCGCTCTTCCCGCCACTCCGGGGCTCCTGTGTTTTTCATGGGTGCCCACGGAGGCGTAGCTCTGTTTGAAACAGCAGGAGTAAAACTGACCCGCTACAGAGCTTAGAAAAGTCGGTCCGTTGGAGGACGGTTCCTGCAATCCCCCAGCCAATGATCAAGGATGGCCATGCTAAATGGGAGGGGGGATCTGACAGCTATCCTCCAAGAAGTAACCTTTGTGATCTCCAGTCCAAGGATTGTCCCAAGGTGAGAGCAGGTTATCTTGCAAAGTTCTCTTGGAACAATCCTGTACTGATGTACTCAGGTGTATTTTTGTTGCTGTTGTTCTGTGACTTTTAAGTCCTTTCTGACTTATGGCGATCTTAAGGCAACCCTAGCAAGGGATTTTCTGGGGGCTGAGAGTGTGTGAGGGTCCCAAGCTCACCCGGTTGGTTTCCGTGGACAAGTGGAGAACGCAACCCCAGTCTCCAGAGTGGCAAGTCCAAGGCTCAAACCACTACACCATGCTGGCTTTCAAGGTTTATTTCCATGAAAATTGGCCTAGGATTCTTCAACCTTACACCACCAGCTTTTTAAAGAGTACTGAAGACTAGGGCCATTTCTGCACTAGACTGTTATAGCGCTGTGATTCCACTTTCAAGGTCCTATGGAATCCTGGGATTTGCAGTTTCGGGAGGGGCCAGCATTATAGTGTTATAGCGCTTATAACAGTCTAGTGCAAAAATGGCCTAGGTGTTCATGCCATTCCAATGCATTTCGGTATATTTGTCACACTCCACCACATCCCTTTGCACTATGTTTTTAACAATACATTTGTGATGATCCATGGTTTGTTTACTATTTGAATTTAATGTTTAAGCCCTCCATCAGCGTGGTATACATGGTTCTCTTTGCTCACCTCATATTTACTCAGATTCACCTAATGCAGGATTTCCTAAGCAGCAGTAGAGAAAGCTTCTTACTAGTGGAATTTCTTGCAGTCCTGCAGCTGTTAATAACAAGGCACAAAAGTCCCATTCTCCTCCTCCTCCTAAATTTTAATCCTTCCATTCTGATGCTATACCAGTAATACTACCATCACTACTACAGTAACAACATCCCATATTGTTGCCAGCTTTTGAGCTGCTCAGCTGCTGAGTTTCATGGGATGGTGGCCACAGGGCAGGGTCTAGTAATGAATTTTTCTACTCAATTCTGTGATAGCAAAAGTAGTATGAGAGCCAGCATGGTGTAATGGTCTGAGCACTGGACTGTGATTCTGGAGACCAGGGTCTGAATCCCTGCTCAGTCATGGAAACCCACTGAGTGGCCTTGGGCAAGTCACACTCTCTCAGCTTCAGAAGAAGGCCATGGCAAACTTCCTTTGAACAAATCCTGCCAAGAAAACTCTGTTATAGGTGTGCCTTAGGGCTGCCATAAGTCAGAAACTATGTGAAGCCACACAACAAACAGCTTTTTATATTCTTGCAAGTGCACTAGACATGAATTGTTATCCATACACAATGATGGTTTGGGATCTCAACACAATGAAGATTACAACTTTGTAACACAGAGCAGCAAACATGCAGAGCAGATACCTCAACACTGGCACACAGATAACGCTTGTATACCTGAACACATCACACAAATCCCCTTCTCTGAGTACTGTGTACTTAAGACATAGGCTACTCCTCTTTCTTGTGTGTGATGTTCTGAGGAACATTTTCCTGGGGCCACTTTTGCAAACAGCAGGCTTGACTTGGAGGAGATAAAATGACTAGACAGAGGTCACAAACTGAGTATGTTGTAGTGGTGAAATTTCTCCCCCTCCAGTACTAAACTATTCCTTCGATTAGCTGCTGTAATATAACAGCCATTTCACAGAATGCAAACCAGTGAGGCTGAAAGACAAGGAAACTGTAAGAGAAGCTGAGAACAAGGCATACAATATAAGTTTAAAATAAAATCAGGCTATTTATTACACTTCAACACTATACTACACTTCTTTTGGTTTGATTTTGCTATTTGATGGAAGATAATTTAAATAGTAGAGCTTACATGAAGAAGGTCTGGAGGATGAAATTTAATGAAAAATTGATTTCTTAAAAATGAATTCTCACACTCACTTAATAGAAATCATACTATAGTCTGACTGATCCTTTGCTTCTTCATCTAGAAGCAGGAAAGTGCTATTACATTCACGATTTCCTTGTGGGCTTCCCACAGGCATCTGATTGGCCGCTGTATGAACACAGCGTTGGGCTAAATAAGTCTTCGGTGAGATCACAGAACAACTCTTCTTATGTTCTTAAAATACAGCAGCAGTTCAGAAACAGTTCTGCTAAAGTAAAGTACAGTTTGAGAAAGTAATCAACAAAAGAATTACATTCTCATTGTGTTTTAAAATAGTAAGAATCTTTTTCTTCCAGATAGCTCTGGTGCAGGTACAGATGCACAAGGGAAGTAATTTGCTAAACTGGGACATCTGAAACCTGTTTATGGCTCTCAGATTTTCTGTTACAATTGTTGTGAAAAGTGGAGGAAGACAAAGAAGTAGAGCTGTTAGACTGAAAATAATTATTAGCATAAAATAAAAGTATATTGTGTCAAGAAAAAGAAAAGCACCGCTTAAAGCTGCAAAAATGTTCTTAGAGGCTGCAATCCTATGCACACCTACCTGAAAATAAAACTCACTGAATGCAGCAGTTATTCTGGATAAACATAGATATACACAGTTTGGCACATGTGTGTGTGCACACAGATTCTACAGATTTACACAAGAGAACAAAATATTGAGGAGCAGGACACACAATACACACTGTTTTTCATTCTTTTTCACATATTCATGCACACACATACAGGGCAGAGTACTTTGTCTCAGTCAGTTGGAAGATACAAAATAATAAAAAAAGTAGAAGAGTGTCTCTGAGTAATTGTATTTGTGTAGAACCTACTCTGGTTTTCTAGCATTTCCAGAATCAGGCCCAAATTATTTATTTATGTATTTTGTTTATTAAAAAATCTTAATAAAATAAATGATTATTGTAGGGTTTTGCAAAGCCCAACGTTTTCCCAACTTACAAAAAAGATTTACATTCCCATTAAAACCTTTTAAAAAGAGGATGTTCATCCCTTTCCCCTGCCGCGGTCAAAATATGATGTTTTAATGTATTCTAGGCTACTAATGAGAAACTAATGTTGATATCCTAACCTTTTTGTACTATGAACCCCTTTGGTAGTTTAGTGAAACCTATGAATCCTTTATGACCACATGTGATCTAGCAGCTGGTCTAATAACTGGCAATTTCAAAGTAGTAACAAGAGTTCATGGTATTTCAAGATATCTGCAATATCTTTAAAGTGATAATGAAAACATCTGTGTTTTCTTTTGATGACAAAAATCATAGGTTCTGCTACTACTGCTCTGGTTTGTTGCCTACATTCAGAATTCAGGTAAATGTTAAATTTCTATTAGAAAGCTTAAGATGTTATTTCCCGCCATCCCAGTTCATGGATGTCCTGAAATATTATCAGAGAACCCTTGGGAGTCTGTGGACCTCAGGTTAAGAACACCTGACCTAAAGTAAGGATGGGATCATGCAACATGGAATCATGTTGCTGGACTGTCAGTCTCCAGATTCCTCACCTTTGGCTCTGCTGGCTAGGGCTTCTGGGAGATGTAGTCCAACAAAAGCTGGAGAGCTCCATGATTCCCCCTGCGTACTAAAAGAATATTTGTATGTTTTTAAAAGAACCTATTGGTTACACTCTGATGAGCTACCTTGTACTGATAGGAGAAAATGAGAAGGACCTGCAGGTTTCATTTAAAAAGGAGATGTTTTGAAAGAAAAATGAATTAGAGCTTTTGTAAGTAACTTTGAACAAAGGGGAACATGCTATTGCAGTCAGTGAGACACACCTAGAATGGAATAGGATACTGGACAAGATTCCACTACTCCCAAATGACTTGCACAAATTGTTATAACATCATTTGAGATCAGTGAGAAGAAGGGCTCATAGCTAGAACTTGGAAAAGTTATTTTTCAGTGGTCCTGCTAGCTGAGGGGTTCTGGGAATTATGAAAACTTTCCCAAACTTTTCCAGTGCTCAGTAGTAAGAGGCACACATGATTTGTGCACAGGCTGCTTTGGGTTCAGTGTCAGGATCTCCATTAAAAAAACCAATGAGCAGAGGATGACAAAATGTTTCTCCCTGAGGGCTAGGATAACTGTTGCCATTCGGAACTGAGTTACATGGGCCAATGGTCTCTGACTCATTAAAAGTCAGCATCATATGTTGATGTTGTCTTGTGAACTGCTCTGTGAATGACAGTAAAAGAATAAAGAAAACATTTCCGGTGCTGGTGCCGATGCAGCCTTTTGTCTTAAATGGGGCTGCAACCAACATCAGTTGCCATAAGACCTTATTTGCTCCACACTTTTTTGTATCAAATGTAGCAGGTGAATGTGCACAGTGATACTTCTACATCTGTGCCCCTGCTAAGATGATATAAAATGAACTAACTGACTTACTCCAAAGTCTTATGTTGTGATAATGCCTTTATTAATTCAACCAGAAAGGCACAGAATTCTTTGTGCTCTCAAAGAATTTTTCAAACCATTTTGTGCCTTTTTGGTTGGACACAGGTACAAAGGTACTACCACAATATGGACTTTGGAATTTGTCTTATGATCAACATGACTACTCTTGCATTTAGCTCAGTACAGCACTTGTGGAAATGAACTGCTATGCATGACTCTGTTTGCAGGATGTTGTTATGCATAACACAAACCCAAGACATTTTTCTGACTGCAGTACAAAAGACCAGAAACACCCATCCACAGACACATTCCACAGATAGAGCAAACCAGACTGTTGGTTGAATTTTAGTACAACTCTCTGGAGTCAGGATGGTATCTATGCCCCATTGCAACTGAGTGCAGCAGGCTAGTTTAGAGCATTCAAGATTGGTCATTGAGTGAACAGAGCAATATCCTCAACAGTTTTCCTGCTAAAGGGGAAACATTATTTTCTTGTCCCTTCTGCTGTTTTTTTCAGGCTGTATGATCTGAGGCTAGTACTGATACTGAAGCATTGCTATTTTGTCTAAGTAATAGTGTCATAATAAACATCCAGGTATATGGAAAGAGAAATAATGATAGCTCTGGATTTGTATGTGGGCCTAACGCCTGGAGTCTGAAGAAATAATGAAAGATGATTGAAATAAGTGTAAAGACCCATCCACCCATACCTGAGTGGACAACAGATGGCAAATGTACTTTACAGTAGTTCAGACACTGCTATGTGGCAGGTATAAGGAAACAGAAAAAGAGCAAACAGCTCTGATCCCAAGCTGGTACTCTTACAACCAGTTAACCCAATTCCTGCCATGCAAGACACAGGCAAGCAGGACCAATATGTGAGACTGCAGATAATACCTGTCAAGAGTTAATACTGTTGGCACCCAAGGCCTCTATTAGACATCATCACCATCTGTGAATGAAGCAGAGCTAAGCCCATGTGATACACAGCCTCATTCACATTTGACTTGCTGTTCACATTTTTCCACTAATGTGGAAATATTTCCCAGTCGAATGCTAACATTCATCTGGGCTTATTCTGAGCATACTTGGTCTGCAGGGGTTGTTAAATGATCAGGACCATTTAAACTCCTGCATCCACTACTATAGGCAGAAGGGAATTTTAACAACTATAATCACAGTGAGGGAAACAGAGACGGGCAATGCTATTGCAGGTACCACATTCTGTCACATCATTTCTGACTGTAACTTTAAGCTATGACCAAACAAGAAATTTGGCCAATACTTTGAGGGGAACAGATTGAGGAGGACAAAGTTTAAGAATGTGTTCGTTTTGTCACGATATATGTACGTGTGTGTGCGTGCATGCGTGCACACATACGTATGCACAATAATTTAACATTTTTGGTAATGAAATAACATGCATTACATGCATAAGCTGGAGGTACTTGGATGTTTTGATGCTTTATAGAGCAATCCTATCCAATTAAGTCCCATTATGTTCAATGGGATTTATGCTAGTGTAAATGTGTTTAAGATCTAAACTTTGTTAAGAGCCAATTGTTCCTAGTGTTTACTGTTTCCTCTAGTATTTGCTCCTCTCCCCAAAAGCACTTTTCTCTAATAATAAAAATCTAGCTGATTGAACATTTCCATTAAGGCTCCTTGCACATTCCTTATATCTTTCATTTATTCTTTATTTCTCTACTTTGGTTTTTATTGTCTAGACAAAACAAATTATATTGAACAACATCAATACTACAGGTGAATAACTCAATGAAATGCTACTTTGGGTGATACTTTACGAATAGGAACTTCCCAGCATCTCCAGTTCATCCACTGGAACTCCTGAAATAATTCCAGATGGAAACATTCCACTGCTAGCACTGACTTGTCTCTATGAACAGTTGGTTTGCCCTCCAGTTTCCCACATTTTCACTCACATTGCATTTTGGTACAATTTCTTCCACTAATTGAATGTTGCAGTATTATTGGACCTTTAGTGATCTTTTAAACCAAACAGAATGATATCAATAAAACTGATGTGGTTTTTTTTTAATCTCTCCTTAAACCAAAGTCATATATGGGAATTATAATTTCCTGTTCCAAGGATATGCACACCGCATGCTGCTTTTCACATGGGAGGTAAAGATATCACCCAATAAGGCAAGGGTAGGAAAACTGTAGCCTTCCAGATGTTACTGAACTCACTATTGTCCAGACCAGTTGGGACATCTAGAAGGGCACATGTTCTCCACTCCATGGAGTAAGGGTTGCCAAAGGTCTGCAGCAAAATATAACAAAACCCAAAACCCAAGTTGCAATGCAAGTCTTCAAAGCTTCTGTGGCTTCCCCATCAGACAAAAATGTTAAAAATCATACAAGAGAAAAATTGAGATGATGTTAGACTCAGAGGCCTACATTCTGTCTGAGATGTTGTTAGTTAAAATGGCACTGAGGGATTTCAATGCAGGCAGAGGCCACTCCCCTTATTGGCCATGTGAGGATTAGGGACAAAGAGCAATAAAAAGACAGGTAATAAAATTTCAACTCCATTAGCAACAGGAAAATAACTTCTCTTGAGATCCAGCTGTGAAGGACTGCAGTAATTCTTTTATTCATCATAATTCCATTAATATCCTACAGTCAAGATTAACCCTCCTGGTTGTTGTACACAATGGAAAATACAGTAAAATCTGGGGGTTTTTTTAAATGAGGGGCATAACTTGGTTCTTCAGAATAGTTTTGACCTCATTGCTCTGGTGGTGCTGGCTGAAGCAGTATGGCTGTTCAGGTGAGGCAAAAGGTGATTGAACAAATTTTTAGTGGCAAGATTCAAGAAAGCAGCCCCTTTGAGACCAGAGCTTCAGGAGATGCTGTAATAGGTTTGGCCACATGAATATATACATGTGGTACTATTGCAGCTCATTGTGCATTGCATGTTGTGTATTGCACATTGCATGGTTGCACATGGCTGTGTATTATGCATTGTGCACAAATACATGATGTATATTTTGGTTTTTGAGGCCCCTCCCTAAACTACAAGCCCCAGGATTCCATAGGATGTTGAAAGTGGAATAATCACGCTATAAGAGTGTAGGGCAGAAATGGCCTGGGAAACAAGAGTCTAAATCCCCACTCAGCTATGGAGACCCACTGAGTGACTTTGGATAATGGCAAATCTCTTCTGAATGAATCTTACCAGAACAACCCTGTGAGAGCATTGCCATAAACTGGGGTTCACTTGAAGGTACATAACAACAAAGTGAGCTTGCATTGCCTCTTCATAGGCTCTATCTGCACGTTCCTTGATTTCTTTATTGCAAGATGAGCAATGAGTGGTCTTCTGGATATTGTTGGACAACAGCTCCCATCATTCCTCACTACTGGCATTTACAGTTTAAGACTGATGGGAACTGCAGTTTGACAAGATATGAAGGACAACAAGCTCCGCACCTTTGTATTAATGCTTCCTTTCTAAGAAAAGGAGGAGCAAATGAATCCTGATGAAGGGGGAAACTGAACTAGAGGGAGAAACATACATCTGAGACAGAATCTGTCCTTCATTTTACATGGCACATAATGAAGGAAACAGTCATCTTATTAGGAAGAATTCCAGTGCTAGAAGATAGCTTCTGAGGAGCAGAAAGATTCCCACCCTCATATTTTCTTACAGATCTTTGTGAAGTGGGCCACCTGACAGAGACAAATGAGAAATTCTACATTTAGGTCACAAAAACAAAAAGCACAGATATAGGATACTTGGCTCAGCAGTACTACATGTGAAAAAGATCTTGGGATTATTGTTGACCACAAGTTGAACATGAGCCAGCAATGTCATGCTGCAGCAAAGAAGGCAAATGATATCTTAGCCTCTGACTAATAGGAGCATAGTTTCCAAGTCAAGGGAAGTAACAGACTCCCCTATATTTTTCACTGGTCAGGTCTCATCTGAAGTACTGTGTTCACTTCTGGGCACCTCATTTTAAGAAGGACGTGGACAAGTTGGAGCAGGTTCAGAGAAGGGCAATGAGGACGATAAGCGGTTTGGAGAACCAATCATATGAGGAGAGGTTGAAGGAGCTGGGCATGTTCAGCTTGACGAAGGGAAGACTGAGGGATGACATGATCTTTAAATACCTCAAGGACTGCTACAAAGAGGAGGTTGCTGGCTTGCTCTCTGCTGCCTCAGGGATAGAACAAGGTCTAATGGTTTTAAATTACAGGAGTGTAGATCTGCACTGAACATGAGAAATATCTTCTGGATAGTGACAGCAGTTCATCAATGGAACCAATTGCCTAGAGAGGACATGGGGCCTCCTTCTCCTGATGTTTTTAAAAGGAGGTTGGACCTGCTAGGGATGCTCTAGCTCAGTGGTTCTCAAACTTTGGTCCTCTAGATGTTTTGAACGTCATATCCCAGAATTCCTGCCTGTTGGCCAAGTGGCTAGGGCTTCTGGGAGTTGAAGGCCAAAAATCTGGTGGACCAAAGTTTGGGCATCATTCATCTAGCTGAAGGTCCTTTGTTGAGCAGGGGGTTGGATTTGATGGCCCATGAGGTCCCTTCCAACCCTATGATTCTATGATTGACAGCAAGGATTTCAGTCATTTCTAGGTAGAAAAGAGAAGGAAACAGAAATGGCTTAGAATACCTTATCTGTGCCTCATTTTACAGATATTTATCATTTCAACGACTAAATAAATGTATTAAGAAATACATACATTTATTTCTTAGTTTCTAGTCCAACCTCATCTTGAACAACAATCTAATAAAAGTAAATAAAAATGATAATAAAACTGTCAGTTAAAATACTGGAGGAGGAAGCTCAGCCTCCCTAAGGCAAACAAGATACCTCCCCTCTGTACACAGAAGAACAACTAGAATGGCAACTTATTCCTTTAGGCAAATATTTGTAACATTTAAATTTCACCATTTTTCCAAACAGTGAAAGGCTGTCATTTTCAAAGGGACAGCCATGTCAGTCCGCTTTAGAAAGGGGAGGAAATGAAAGAATCAAGCAACATCTTTGAGACCAACTGATCTATTTTAGCATGAGGTTTTGTGGATATTAGTCCATGCATCTGAAGAAGTAGACTGATAGCCATTAAAAGTTCATGATAAAATAATCAGTCTTAAAGAGTTTTGTTTCATTCCCTCATTCCCCTCCTTTTCCGTTTTAAGATTGTGGTTGGAATTTTGCTTCAGCCCAGCAGCCAGGATATCCTCCACAACATCAGAAGGCAGCAGTCTATTTGAGGGAGCAGAAGGCAAGACCTGGGTTGCTCAGCTCTGTCCTATAACATATCACCAGGGCCATTTCTGCACTAGCCAGTTATAGTGCTATTATTCCACTCTCAACATCCTATGGAATTCTGGGGTTTGCTATACCAGGCTAGTACGGAAATGGCCCAGCTCTCCTCCATAGCCTCTGCCACCCTGAGCCAGCCATTTTACTCTAGCTAATGGCAGGAGGAGTGGCCCTATGGGGTAGTAGAATGCTCCTTTGTGATAAGAAAGTATTGACAAGTTATGGAGCTCAGCAGAACTGGGGTATCATGAAAAAGCCAGGCAACTGTTAGTTATTAACTTATGATGTTGTATTTTTACTGCCAGGAAAGAGCTGTATGGGGATTTTTTTTATATTACAGGCCAAGTTTACGTGGTAAGCTTTAGGTACTACACACCTTTATTGGGATTAGTGAGTTTTGCTGCTTCAACAAAGACGGCAAAATGTTTCTTGTCCAAGTATGTACACTGATAATCAAGCTCATTAACAACGTCCATACAGAAACAACTGAATTGTCTGTGTTAACTTCTTCAGTTCTTCTAACTGGATTCTAGGATCGATCATGCAAATGGCAGTTTTCTCTCTCATTTTCTGGGGGAATCATTGATCACTTTCTATGCTGTAGCTGTAGATGCTTCTTGGAAATTTGGAGAAAATGAGCTAACCCTTGAGAGGAATGAAACAAGATAGCAGAGAAGGTGGCATACATTTCAATAGATTGTAACTCTTCTAGCGACTGTTGACCTGAAGTATTTGAAGATGTATTGACTTGGGCAGTAAAAACCTAGGCCATTTCCACACTATACTGTTATAGTGCTATTATTCCACTTTCAACATCCTGTGGAACTGTGGGGTTTGTAGTTTACTGAGGCCAAAGACCTCTCTGGCTGAGAATTCTAAAAGCCCCTCCCTAAACTGCAAACCCCAGGATTCCATGGGATGTCAGAGTGGAATCATTGCACTATAACAGTGGAGCGCAGAAAGGGCCCTACTGTCACAGCACAGAAAATGAACTGGAATGGCTGGATGCTCTGTTACCAAACACACTAAACTCTCAAGTGCTATACTGTGCCTTCTCCACCTTCCCAGGTGTGTTGGACTACAGCTCCCATCATCCCCCAGCAGAGGACCACTCTGATCTTTTTTCACACCCCTTGGCTGAGCCTGTTCCCAAGCATCTAAGCAGCACTGAACTGGATGCTGTGCTCTGCTGCTGGATGATGATGAATTCCCTCAGCGTTAACCCTACCAGAGGGTCGATGTGGGTGGAGACCAGTGAAGCCGCAGCACCGGAGCCCAGCTCAGCGCGCTCTTTCTATTCCTAAAGGAGAAGAGGCCGGGGGGCTGAAGCTTGCCTGGAAGTCATGCCCTCTGACCTGGAAGCCCTCTCGCCTCCTGACTCCGTGTGTTACGCAAAGCGAGGCCGGCATTCTGCACGTGCTCAGAGTCCTCCTCGTCCTTTTCCCCTGACTTGTCACGGGGCTGACCCCCAGCGCCGAAGACAGATTCCGGCCCTGACCACCGGCCCGTCTTTGGGAAAGAAGGGAAGCCACAGCAGCAAGGAGCGAGCCGCCCTCCCGCTTTGCCCGTGGAAGCGGTCCCGCCCCCGGCCTGCGCCCTCCTCCCCTGCGGTCCCCTCTTCTCCTCCCACCTTGACGTCTGGAGCTGGCAGCCCGGCCGGTTCCGCATTCCCCACCCCTCCCCGCCAGCCCGGGGGCGCTATATAACCGGGGCTGATGCAACCCACCCAGCCGTCCGACACAGCCCGCGGGAGGGACGGCGAGGCACGGAGGAGACGCAGCGCAGCGACGGCGGGGCTGCCGCTGCCGCCGCTAACGCTCCCGCTGCCGCCGCCGCCGCCCCGGCGCTCCACTGGACTCGCCGCCTGCTCCGGGGACCGGGCTGGGCTCGGCACAGCGGGCCTGGAGGAGAGGAGGGCCGAGAGCCGCTCCCGGAGCTGGGCGGCTGCCGCGGCGGCGGCGGCGGCGGCGGCGGAGCTGAGCGTGCGAGCCGCTTCCCGCTGCAGCCGGGCCCCGGGGACGCCTGCGCCGCCGCCAGCTCGGTGGGTACGGCAGGAGCGGATCGAGACCCCGCGGGTGGCGGGCGGGGTAGTGTGCGCGCGCGCGTGTGTGCGTGTGTGCGCGCACCGCGTGTTTTTTCTCTCGGGCCGCCTCCTGCCGAGGCTGGCCCCGCCGGACCTGGTTTTGGGCGCCTCTGCCTGGGTGGGCCTCCGCTTTCTCGTGCCGGAGCGCTTCTGCCGCAAGCGCCTTTCGGCGCTGCCGGCCCTGCCTGGGCCCCGAACCCCGCCGCGCTTTCCCTTCGCCGGGTTAGTTACTCCTGAATAGCCGCCCTGCCTTGCTGACGTTTAGGAGGGCGGCGGAAGAGCGGGATGTTTTACCGCCCTTCCAGTGCGATCCTGGGGGCTCAATTGGGAAGACAGGTGATCTGATCCAGGTTAATGAATGCGGAGTATCGATAGACTATGGCCATTCCCGCGTTACGCGATTATAGTGCTATTATTCCACTTTCAACAGCCTGTGGAATCCTGAGGTTTGCAGTTTCGGGAGGAGCCAGAGGCAGGGGAAATCCCAGAGGCCCCTCTCTAAACGGCGAACCCCAGGATTCCATAGGATGTTGAAAGTGGAATAATAGCGCTATAACAGTGTAGTGCGGAAAGACCCTATGAAGCGTCGGAATACCGTGGGAGCCTATGCCCGCTCCTGCTTTAGGTGCCTTCTTCCTTATTGTGGCCTGGGAATTTGAATTAGAAAAGGATCCTGGGGTGAATGAAGCATCAAAGTAGGATCGTCTCTAGCAAAATCTTGGTATGTCAGTATTTAGATTAGATTAGCTGCAAGAAAGGAGGAAAGCAGTAGGTGTGTAGAAGGCATGGCAAGACCAAAGGTGGCCCTTTGCTAGATAGCAGGAGGGCATTTGGATGGCTGTATTGTTTTGGCCACAGAAAAGTTTTTTGGATTCCATCCTAACTCAGTGTTTGCTTTTTAACCCCCATTTGCTAATTCTTTTTTGCCTTTCTCTCTCAGTGTGCCCCTCCCTTCTCATTCTGCAGCACCAGAGATCTTTTTGCTCCATTTGGCTTGCTCCATTTCTTTCTCCACCTTCATACATACTCCATCTTAAAGGTTCCCCCTTCCTTCCTTCTTCAGTCTCCATTTTTTTGCTCTGTTACTGTCTCCCACCGCCCACTCCTCACTGACATGTGTGTGGCAGTAGCACACCAGGTTTTGCAGCCCCCACACCGGCATTTCCCCTGCCACTCCCCCCCCAGCACTTCACACCCATGAAGGAGTCTTTGATAAAGTTGGGCCATTCAGGGTAACTGCACCAAGCAATGAAAACTGCTATCAACTAGAAATAGGATAGGAGGGGGGGCTTGCACACTCACCAAAAAAAACAGAGCATGGAAAAGTTGCTTTTTTAGATGGCGTCTTCCAAAATCTGCTGACCGTGTTGAGTGGGAGGGTTCTGGGAGATGTACTACCAAAAAAAAAAAAAAAAACACTTTTCTGTTTTTTTTCCAGAGCTTGAGAAAGAGCTACAAATTGTATCTGTTTGGAATTTATGTGTGAAAATTGTGATGGGTTGCCATCAGATGTTGTGTAGGGTTACCATGTAATTAAACAAAAACGTAAGCGTCATGCCTTCCTGCTCCTCCTTGTTTCCTACTGTCCTGGTAGTTTTGTACATTCCTGTTGTCCCTTCTTGCCCATGAGAGTGTCCTTGTGTGACTGATTCTGGGTGTATGCATCCCTTTTCATGGTTCTAGTGAAGCAGAAAAGATTGGGTAAGTGGCTGTTTTCTTGTTTGAGGGCAGGGAAGGGGTTTGCTGCTTATGATAGTGTCTGGGCTATGCCCTGCCTGGAGGAGCTGGAAAAATGATTTCCAAGGCTTGCGAGTTGCACAGCTTTGGGCATGTCTTGTTATTTTAGCCACACCTTTTCTGGTATGTTAAGGAGGACAGGCAGACAGGTTCAGCACATACAGACTCACATACCATGCTGAGAGCATCTTCCTGGGCCAGCATATTTCCAGCATTTTGGTGTTTATTTGCCTGAATGCTAGACTTCTGGCTGATGTTTTTGCCTAAATCCTGGACTTGTACCTCTTGATACCATCCGAGAAACTAGGGTTTTCTTTCCAGGTTGAAACTACATAAGCAAATCTCTGAACCAGCAAATTTTTCATTTTGTTCTGTCTCCCTCCAAGTTTAGAAATACCTCTTTTTAGAAATGCCACTTCCAGGATCCTCTAGCTGGCATAATCATGAGCCTGGGGGAGTTGGAGTGAAAAAATAAATTTCCAGGCTGAGCAGGTTTTCTGATGATTGTGGAGAGGAATACATGGCTGTGCACTCCAAATTCACCAAAAGACATGCATTAGAGCACGTATTGTGCAGACCAGTAATGGCAGCTTTTTGCAGATAGTTTTCTTTGTCACATCAGTGGTCTGTACCCTGTGGTAACACGCATTAAGAACTGTGTGAGTTCAAAGCAAGTAACTCTCAGCTCTGTCTGAACTCTTTTTAAGATTGTGATTCATGTCACAAATGTACTGTTCCATGAATGTTTCTCCTTCTTCCAGCCCTTCCAGTTAAACGTGAAGAAGAAAGGAGCCCCGGAGACTGAATGAACAGAGGCAGTTCTAAGTCCACTTTAGCAATCAGGCATGAAGTGGAGTTAAAGTCAGTCTTCTGCACTCCATTCCAGAAGGCAGTTCTTTCTCTGTCCCCCACTCTCTGCCTCTGGTGGTAGGGAAATAGGTTGGAGATCAAATTGAGAGGAAGGAGAAATACCAAGAGAGAAAGAGTGAGTGAGTGTGAGAGAGAAAATAGCAGGCAGCAGCCACATTATGTTTCCATTTTCCTTTAATGAAGGCCCTGTGGAGGTGTATTTGAAAACACAGGGTCTCCTATGCCCTCAAGGTGGGTGAGAACACTCTCTTGGCTGGTTCCAGGGCCATATGCAACGTATGGTGGCCAATGAAATGGGGCCTGGCTCATTTTGTTGCTTGTCTTGGCAGCTCACTTCATGGCTTGTATTACCAGCCCTGGAACGCAACCACTGCCAAACTCTGTGTGTGTGTGTGTGTGTGTGTGTGTGTGTGTGTGTGTTGGGGCTTGGAGAGCTTAGCAGAGACAAATGCTTTACTGAGTCAGGCTAGGAATTTTTCAACTTGTTTCTTGAAGCCTGCATGAAAATTATCTGCAGGCCTTTGCCAGGGATTTCCACTGAGAATTGGCAAGCTTGTGGGGGTGTCTGGGATACCAGTTGTTAGGATGTCAAATTCTTTGTATGGTTCATGACAATTTATAAAATGCCCACTTGCGTGGGCGGGTAGACGGGACATGAAACTTATAATCCAGATCCACCCTCCCTATGAGGAACAACAGTTGGCTCTCTCAGGAATACTTGGCTTGTTTTGGAGAATTGAACAGATAACTGAAATGCAAATTTCTGAACTTTTGTCCTGTAATTTCTGACCCCCCTCCCTTAACATCTGAGCTTTTGTCCTGTAATTCCTAACTTGCCTGTTGTTTAAAACTGCAGGAATATCCCATCCCTCTCACAATATTAGTAGCAGTACCTTTATCCCTATATGTTCTGCATCCCTGTAGTCTTTGCTCACAAAGAGTGGGTGGTATACTTGCAGATTGTGTTGTTGTTCCAGTAGAAATGATTTCACAGTTGACAGTCTTATGCTGTTGTCAACAATTTGCCCTTCATTTCTTTCCTTTGTTAGCATTGTGAATGGAACTTGATAATATGCTAATGTTAAAATATGAGATCCATTTTGGGTCTCAAATTGGGGGAAAGGTGGGATATAAACAAAATGATGTGTTCTTCCTTTTAACTGTTATTTGAATGAGAAGTCTTGGAGGGGCATACTCTAGATCAGCTGTTCTCTCCATCTTGGATCCCCAGATGTTGCTGGACTTCAATGCTAGTAGCATAGTCAATGGTCAAATATTCAAGAAGTCTGAAGGTAGGGAGGGCTGCAGAGCTTGAGCACCACTGATCTGGAGCACCCTTCCCCAAGCTGTTGCTCCATAGATCCAGTGAGACTACAGCAACCACAATTCTCAACCGGCATGGTCATGCTCATAGTCAGAATCAGTGTTGGGTCCAGACTTTGGAAAGCCCTTGAGCAGATGCCCTTAGTGTCCTGCCTCTTCCTCAGGGCCACATCCCTATTAACTGCTCCTTTGGGCCTAGCCCACATAAACCAGAGGGGGCTTGGAGAAGAAGTTGGAGGTTCTGGGGATTGCCAGTAGTCTGCCTGCAGATATACAGGCCTTGGGACAACAACTACCACTCCTGAGACCTCTGGCTGTGCTCTAGATTTACTGAATAGGCCTGAGAGCTCATTAGGGGAGCAATAGGCAATCAGACTGCATAGATCACGGCTGCAGTGCTTGTAGGATCTGAGACTTGGTTACATTCTAGGAGCCTATTGATGTATGTTGTGATTGGATTTGAGACCTATAAACCTGGGAGTTGAAAACCTGGCTCTGGATCCTAGTTTACTGATTGACCATCTCTGCCTTAATGGTGAACACAAACTGAAAGGGATGTCTACAGAGGAGATTGGGTAAAGAATGTGCAGCCTCAGATCTAGTAGATCTGTAGTTCCCAGTAGCCCTGGCCCACATAACCAATGTGGAGGGATGATAGCAGCTGCAGTTCAAAAACATCTGAAAGTCCACACATTCCCTCCATCCTTGTTGTGGATCATATCTGTGACATGTAGGTAAAAACAGTGCATGTTGGATAGAGAATACCCTACTAGGTAAATGTCAACATGGCTTGATGAAGACTGAAAGATAAAGGCAGCCCTGGTTTAACTTGTTGCATGCTGAACGAGCAAGCAAGTGCTGTGCTTGGCTCTGCCATCCATATGGTCATGACTAACAGAGGAACCTGTAGTTTAGATGGTTCCAGGCTATGGGTGGGAATTCTGTGGCCCTCCAGATTATATTGAACTGCAATTCCCAACCTTCCTTACCATTGGTTCTGAAGTCTAGGACTGCTGGGAGTTGTAGTCCTATAATAGTTGAAGAGAGGCAGGATTCCCATTCCTGTTCATTTCTGAATTCATTCCCTCTCACTCCACCAAAAAAAGGAAGAGGAAAGTCTAGACATATGTCACAATTCACACATTCGAGTTCACTCATGAGAATGTGGGGGTCTTACATAGCAGTGGGGATGTTTGCTGGTTGCTCCATTTTCTGGGAAAGAGCTGTTGCCTGGGTATATATGAATTAGGCCATCCTTTCCTAACCTAATACAGCAAAATCCACAAAACATTGATACCTTTATTGGGGAACCAAAATGCACAAAAGTTAAAAGGCATACAGGAGAAGAAAAGTGACCATGTTAGAGTCACAGGCCTACATTTTGTCTTTTTTCTGTTGTCAGTTAAGATGGTCTGGGTGCATCTCAGTGCAGGCAGAGGCTGCTCTCCTTCTTGGCCATGCAAAGACTGGAGATGAAGGGCAATAAGAGACAGGCAATAAAATTTCAACTGGATTAACAACAGAAAAGTAACTTCCCTTGAGATGCAGGCTGTTCCTACTCTGTATGAAGATAACTGCCTTTTTTCTTAGGCAGGAGACACTGCATTTTTCAAGAAGTGTCTGTAGTGTTACATCTGGAAAAAAATTTTAGATGCTGTATAGGTAGAACTTGCCAATTGTAGTCCAAATGAGACAGTTTTACTTTTGTTGGAGAAAGAAACTTAAGGCTTAAGTTCCAGTTCACTAGCACCCTCTTGTTAAAAGTTTAGCTACTCCAGATGCGTTGGGCTTCATTGCCTCTCATCCGCAGGCAGCACAATTCATGTGATGGAAGGCATAGCCCAACCCATCTGGAGGGTGCCTGCTTCCCTTCCCCTGACGTAGCGAGTGATATGAAATATTTTTCTGCCTCAGAGCCTAAAGAGCTGCTATCAGTGGCAGACCACACTGGATAAAACGGTCAAATAGTCTGACCTGATAGTAGATAGTTTTTTATGATCTTTTTAGCTGGAATAAGAGCTTAGAAAAGTTACTAGAAAAGTTACTTTCAGAATTCTCCAGGCAACTGGGAGCTACAGTGTACAAAAGTAACTTTTCTGCGCTCTGGATGAGATGTTACGCAAACCAGGGACAGCCAGGAGCTCTCCTACCACAAGGAAGTTAATCCACTCAGATTTTATTGCTGCTCCTCACAGAGCTGTAATGGGTTGAACAGGAGCTCTTGTTCAATGTGGAGCTGCTGAGGGAGAATCAGTGGTGAAATTCAGCAGATGCCCATTGCTCCTTCCCATGGCAGGAGATCTACCAGCCATCCCTGGTGCAAACTTACCTACGAGACTGCAGAAAGTAAAACACTGTGTCATCTTGACTGAGCAGAGTTATTTCGGTATGTTGTTCACGCCATACCAAGATGGCAGATTGTCTATCTGTGAGAGGTGTCTTTTTTATCATGCTCCTACTGTCCTAGCAAAAGTAAACAGACTCTAAACCAATCCAGATTCTTGTCTCTGCAGGAAGCAGGCCCTGCATTTTGGCTAGCAGGGAGTAATTTGCACATGCTTTCCAACTGTTCTCCAGTATCTGTTGTTGTTGTTATGATATCATGATCTGTTTAATTATGTTCTGACTTCTTCATTTTCAGTTTTTTAGCTTATCATGTTTTAGCCTTTTGTAAACTACCTTGGGTCCCATGCTGGGAGAAAAGCAGCATATGAATACCATGCAATAAATGGATAAGTTGCTTTCAAAGACAACTCCAACAGATGGTGGAAGGTTTTTCTTCACAAGATTGTTTTCAGTGGGGGTTTCCCATTGCCTGTGTCTGAGGCTAAGAGGCCAGCTTGCTCAAGGTCACCCAGTAGGTTTCCATGATTGAGCAGAAATTTGGAGCCTGGTCTCCTGGATTCCTAGTCCAGCACTCAAACCCCTGTACTGTGTTGACTCCTGTCATCATGATCACATCATTAGTTAAGTCTGGAAGGTTTTAGACCTTATGTAGGGAGCTGGTGATAGCAGGGATGGATATTATGGGGCTTGCAACCTGGTTGTTCTTAGTCAGCTGGCTTTGTGTAAGTAGCTTTGTAAGGAACATATAACAGTAATGGCATTTTTAAGACTATCTGCACAGACCCAGCATTCAAGTGATAGCATTTTTCCTTCCTATTCTCTTTTTTCTAATGGAAAGGCTAGTTTACACTAAGTTCCTTTTGTGACAGTATGCAGACATCCTCCTGATATAGCAAATCTGGCATCTTGTCACTGTGTCTGAGTGCAGCCTTCAAGACTGCAGTGCAAGAAACACCTTCCAGAATATACACAGAATAGCACAGTTGTTTCCTTAGAGAGCTCAGAGGCAGGCTCTTCTTTGTGATGTACCCACTGGAGGAGGAATGGGGAACAGCTGCCCTCCAGCTGTTGGGGTGTAACTCCCACGAACTCTTACAACTAGCAGTGTGTGCAAGGGCTGATGAGAGTTACCGTCCATTGGCGATGATGTCCCTGGAGGTCCCAAGTTTGAGGAAATGAACGGTGCTATCCTATATATGTCTGCGCAGAAGTGAGTCCCATTGGCTTCAACAGAAATGTGTGCATATAATTGCAGCCTAGAGCTAAAATCTTAGATTGCTTACCTGGGACTTCTAATTCAATCCAATTGACCCGAGTAGATGTCTATTTAACTAGTCAGTTCACATGCTTATATTTTAAAATAGTCTCATAATCTGAGTATAGTTTTGTGAGATAAGTTCACACATTTTGATCTTAAATTATACTGATCTGGAAACAAACTCATTGTATTCAAAATACCTTATTTCCAGCTTTGAATTTTAGGTTTGGATCAGCTTTGTTGTTTGGTTAAAAACAAACAAACCTGTGATCACATTCTCATCTTTTTTCCAAGTTGTGAATGTAAATGCAATCTGTTTCTTAAGAGAGTAAGAACTCTTTCCAGAACACAAACTTGTGGTGGTATAAATCCTAAAAGTCTGTTTCAGGGATATTGTACATTTCAAATGGTGGCTGTGTGTGTAGGAATCTCAAAAAAGTAAACTATGTTGAGCTCTTAACCGTCACAGCCTGGAATTAATCTCCAATAGTGCATTCCTTCACATGTCTACTCAGGCCCATAGAATTCAGGGGGCCTTACTAGCTGGTAAGTGTGTATAAGATTGTAGCCTAAGACCATGTCCTTTTTGAAAGGGATGGACAGCAGTTACATAAGACTGCTGCTCTTATACTAGTTTCAGCATTAGTTTCAGTCCTCTTCTAGTTTTCGGCAGCTGGTCAGATATTAGGGTGAGCCTTGTAAGAGAGGGTGTGCTGTCTGCCCCCAGCACCCCCAAATAAATTTGAGTGAGGGTAGAAGGCAAAACATATATTTAAAGGAGGTGGGAAGAGAATACCTGGTTCCTGATTAAATCTGTACCTTATCAACAGCAGTGTGTGTAAACCTCAGGCAAGCATACATTTGTATATAGCAGAGCAGGCAGCAGGGGAGAAGCGGTACAGAGGTATAAATTTCTGTATGTGAGGCAGCACATATAGAAACAGGAGGGAAAGAAGCAGTGTGGTATCACTTTCATAATACTGAAAAATGACAAAGCATTGTTGTGGAGAGGTCATAGGGTTTGCTCAGTATTAAACCCTTTTATAATTATAAAGAGCTCCAAGGTCACAGATATGGAAAGATGGTGTAGGAGGTTGAAAAAGAAAACCCTTCTAGAGATACAATATATAGAATGATGGAAATTAGGGCTCAAAATAAGCGTGGATCATGTAAAGTTAGAGACTTTAAAGTTTCTTTTGAATTGTAGGCAAGCCATCATTGACAATTACAGGCAGAGAGGAAACATTTAAGTGTCAATTATCAACCAAGCAAAGGAATGTAGGAAGTTGAAACTGTACATTTAGAACATAGATGAGGCTCGATTTGAGGAAATACATAAGTTTTTTTCAAGATAGTAATACCATAAGGATAAGAATGGTAACAGTAATAAAAAAAATATGAAATGAGTGTAAACAGAAAGATCCTCATCTATATTGTACCATATTGGAAAATAATGATATTAATATAATTGTATTTTAGGAAATTTTGAAAGATAAAATATTGCTGTTAATTATCTATAAGTGTGGACTGTTTTAATAAATTAAAAGTATAAAAAAAAAGAAAAAGAAAACCCTTCTGAATTGACAAAGTTTGTGCAGGGAAGTAAGAAAGAAAGAGAGAGAATGAATGAATGTCAGCGTAGTGTAATGGTCTCAGCATTGGACTATGACACTGGAGACTAGAGCCATTTCCACACTGGACCGTTATAGCGTGATGATTCCACTTGCAACATCCTATGGAATCCTGGGGTTTGCAGTTTCGGGAGGGGCCACGCGGCCCCTCCTGAAACTGCAAACCCCAGGATTCCATAGGATGTTGCAAGTGGAATCATCGCGCTATAACAGTCCAGTGCAGAAATGGCCTAGGGTTCAACTCCTTGCTCAGCCATGGAAACCCACTGAATGACCTTGGGCGTGTCACACACTCTCAGCCCCAGAAAAGCTGGTGATAAATTCGCCTCAAACTGGAAATGACTTGAAGGCACATAATAACAAATACATGCATCCTTTTTCTCTCCTGAATCTCCCTCCAACAAACTTGACTGGATAAATCCTTTATTTTCTGTTCACATATCCTTTGTGCAACCTATTAGCCAGAATTCACTAAAGCAGGTACGAATGTGTAACCTAGAGACATACGTTTGTGACTGGTTCATATTCATGATCCGTATGTATTCTCTAGTTTAAGTGAATGAGGCTTCCCTTCACTTATCTGACAGGTTAAGGACTGGAACACTGTCAGAAAATGGTATTGGTTGAAAAGAAGAACCCATGTATTGTACTGTAGGGAGCATGAAGGATTTAGGGAAGCTCATTTGTTATTGACGATGTGCACACTGCTGCCAAAATCTCTCTGCCAGCTTAGTGCCTTTTTCCTCTCTTAGCTTGCTTTGCAACAGTGCACACATGTGAGTGGTTCCAAGCAAGCCTCTGTAGGCAAGAAGAACTGATGGAAGAGCGGAACCCCGGTCGAATTAATGGAACTTGTCCTTAATTTGGAAGAGCCAAAAAGGTCAAGTTGTGAGATAACGGGGTGTCAAAAAGTGGGCACTTCCTGTATGCAAAGACCATGAAAACCTCCCAGTTCCCACTTACCAGGCAGCAGCCACTGCATATGACAGGGATCTGTTCCTCTGCCACTGGGAAGCAGCTGACTGCCATTCCAACCCACCACCTCATGTGAGCAATCTCAGGTGTGAGGAGGAATTGCAACAGACACCCTGCTTCTGGCTGTTGCGATAGAGATTGCTCACAGAAGGGAATAGGACCATCAGTCAGCTGCTTCCCGATTGACTGTTGCAGACGCTGCTGCCCAGTAAGTGGGGATGGGGGAAAGTTGGGCTGGGAGACAGTGCATAGGTATGTAACTGTGGTGGTTACGCATTTGTAAACTGCCTTACTGAGTTTCAGCTATGGTTTCTTCTTGTTCCTATTTGGGCAAGACTTCCATTTTATAAAGGAAGCCTTCTTTTCTCTAATAGCTTCCTTATCTGTTCCTATTAACTGTGCCAGGTAATGCCTCTTGTGACCTTTTCTTTAAAACCTGTGGTGTATATCATTGTTCTGGGTGTGGCAACTGAACAATGGGCTGGGACCAGTTTTCACCCCTTGCAGGCTGCACCACTGTATTGCTGTGCATCAGAAGTGACTTCACAGCCAAACTGTTGTGTCTGTGCATGGTTTTGGTATGTTTGGGGTGTTTTTATTCCTTAAAAGAAAATTAAAATGGGGGGCACAGAGGTAAGGTTCAGGGGTTGCATGTAGTCTGAGGACTACTCCCCCTCTCCATTTTAGCTGGTCTTAATGTGGCCACTGTTACCCTGTGTACTGGGGGTCCCAGGAGGGACACCAAAATGTGCTCAACTAAAGGTGGGGAAAATTAGCTCAGAGCACTGCTTAGCGTTACGAGAGGCAGGGTAACGTAGCAAGATCTTGAACCCTATGTCTACAGGGTCAGGTCGAGTCAAGTAGCACACAGAAGTTGAAGCAATAAATGATGTTTTATTACAAACACAAGCAAAACAGTGTATGTGACACACACAAGATAACTAAAGAAAATAAAGGTTTGAGTGGTATAGAGGGATTTTTAGAGGAGTTGCTGGTTTGGGTGATACTTCACCTGTCCTGCAGCCTGGAAAAATAGAGAGCGAG
This sequence comes from Cyclura pinguis, assembly GCA_030412105.1. Classification (NCBI taxonomy): domain Eukaryota; kingdom Metazoa; phylum Chordata; class Lepidosauria; order Squamata; family Iguanidae; genus Cyclura; species Cyclura pinguis. Next base: position 348,035,170 of record CM059599.1, read on the forward strand.
GCTGGGTGCGATGTAGCTCAGCACATGGAGCTGAGGGGAGGCTCGCCAAGCAAAGCGGCAGCAAGGCGGGATGAAACTCGGGAGCGATCCAAGGAAGGTCTCGGAATCAAGGGTTTTTATAAGGAGAATGTGACTGCAGGCTATGCCGTACTTGGGGGAAAACAATAGATTTGGAGTTGGAGACAAAGCCTCCGAAAGGTCAGAATCTGAATGATTGAGTTATCGTAACAGTTCTCAATAGAGTAGCCAGTATGCAAACGCAGAGCACTTGGGTATTGTATAGGTTACCCATCAAGCTGCCAGCGCGGGGCAGAGGCTCTTTTGTAGGTTGCGTGCTTACCTAATTAGAGTACTTGCCTGGAGGTCTCCTAAAGCAGCGAGTCAGCTATTTTCTGGCCTGCCTGTATTGTCCAGGAATATTACAGCGATTAACGGCCGAGCTTGTTTGCGTGTTTGTCCGGTGGCCTCGCAAGCACGTGGAGGGGAATAGAGAAGTGAAGCCGAATTGTGATATCAAAAGGATATCTTTTAATATCCCCAAAGCTTGGACTAGCCAGGGCAGTAACAGTCACTCCTTGGAAGTATTTTAGAGATGTTCCCTTTCCTTTGCCCAGTTCCTTTTGGGAACTTTCTTCTTTTGAAGTCAAGTGTAATTATGTTAATTTCCTTGGAAATGTTCCACTTACTTGTAAATTAAATTTGATAGCACTAGGGTCACTGTTTGCAATTAGCTCAACAACGCTGATGTCTTGTACTAGATCCTGAATACCGTTTAGGATGAAGTCCAAGGTCACCTCCCCTCTGCTTGGTTCCATGGTCAAATGTTCTAGGCTGCAGTTGTTTGAGGTTTCCAGAAATATTACTGCTTTGTTGTGATGGAAGGGTGCATTTAATCCATTTTGAGTGAGGGCGATTCAATTCATCCATTATTACAGCTTTTTCACCTTTGAATGGCTTCCTATCCTGATTTACACAGGATTGTTCACAGAATTGCTGTGAACAATTTGATCAGAGGGATGACAGCATGTCTCCAATATAAAATTGCTTTGGTTCTTGATGTTGTCACCCAGAGTGATTCTGTGGAGGAGTCTATCTCTGCTTGGAGCCAGCGTGGTATAGTGATTTGTGCATTTAATTATGACTCTGAAAAACAGGGTCTGAATCCCCAATTAGCCATGGAAATTCACTGGATGACCTTGGGCAAGTCACACTGTCTCAGCCTCAGAGGAAGGTTAAAAGCAACACCCCTCTGAACAAATTTTGTCAAGAAAACCCTGTGATAGGGTTGCCTTAGGGTCACTGTAAGTCAGAAACAACAACTGCCCCTATTAAGGTTTCTAGTTCGTTTGATGCTGACTAACTGAGCAAGATCAGCTCCAGTATCTCTGCCCTTCCTATAGAGTCTGTATACAGAGATGAACAAATCAGGCTGGTTCTGTCCATTCAATTAAATTTCCATTATGCCACCTCTGTTTATGTTCTCTTCTAAAACCAAGCTCTCCAAACTCCCTCTTCTTGGTTCAGAGGCTTCTACCATTAGCAAATAACCAGGTGTACACAATAGCCCTCTCCACTGTTCCACTGTTATCTTATTGTTACCTTTCACATTAGGGGTGGTGTCTTTAGATTAGAAATTCTCTTGTAGAGAATCAAAGAGTCGTCATTATGAATCTGGTTACATGAGGGTTAAAAGAAAGAAAGAAAGAACGAAACCTACTAACTGTGGCTGCATTCAAACTGACAACCCAGTAGCCTTTAGCCCAGGGATGTGCAAAGGTCCAGGGGCCTGTTCACCAGCTTGGGCCCCCTTACTGTCCAACTGAAATTATCTGGAAGGCTACATCCAGCTTCCTAAGCCCCACTGGTGAGGGTGGGGGCGTGCATAGTTTTAAGGGAGAATTGTGCTTGCTGGGGGCTTCCAGGAGCATAATCCTCCCTTTTAAAATGAAAAATATTGGCCAAGAGAGACTCACAGGGCAGCAAAGTTTTGTCAAGCTCCACATGTTGGCTAGCCCTGAGTTTAGTTGCATGGCTAGTAGATGGGCCAGAGCATCAGTTCGTTTTAATTGCAGGGCAAATGGCAGTAAAGCCAAGTGTTTGTTCTGGCAGAGTAGAGAGGAAACCAGCTTCCTGCAGCTGCTCCTTCTCTGCTTGAGGATGGGGTGAAGCTGGTCCCCCACCCCCAGGCCAGGATGTTTTTCCTGGGAGGCAAGGAGGCCCAGTGGCAGAGCTGAGATTGTATGCCTCATTTCTGCTTTCCAGTGCTGAAACAGCTGGCATTTGGAGCCAAGGACATCTTCTGGCAGGCAGCTGGGAAAAAAAGTAGCCATCATAACCCATCCTTTTTTTCCCCCCTCATAGTATTATTTAGCACTTGTTTCCTAGCTTTTCCTTTTCTCTTGCAAAGCTGGCAGTCACAGGTAAGTTTTTGGCTTTGGAGTCAGAGCTCTCATTCCCTTCACAATAGTGGCATTATTGGTCTCCATGTAGTTCCGCTATTCCAGAACATGAAGCAAAACTTTTATTACTTCCTCTTCCTGCTGCCATCATGTTCGGCCCTGTGGATTCTTAACTTAAAACCTAATTTATCCTCGGTGGTATTTTGTGAAGCTGTCTTCATTTACTATGGCAAGCTGCATGCAGCCCTTGTCCAAATAGGATGTGGGAAAAAATTTCAACTGTTCCTTTCCAGAGTGGAATCCCTTTTATTAGTAGTTTGCATTCAGGTTGAGCATTTGCCTTATAGGTTTCATCTGGAGAAACACCATGCTTCCTAGCTGTAAATAATGTGTGCAACTAGCTGACTTCCTCCTCGCCCTTCTGCCTCCCTTCTTGAGTTCATAAATATGCTGAACACGCTGGCTGCTATATTAGGTAATCATTGCTTCTTGATGGTTAATAAGTGCTAATAAGTGCAGCTCATGAAGCTGACGTAAAAATCAATAATTACGTCTATTTTTCCTGCTGAGTCTACTAACATTCTTGGTACTAGATTGGAAAGCAGTACTTGAAAGAGATCTAGTGTAGTGTAGTGGACTGAAAGTTGGGCCATTTTCGCACTAGACTGTTATAGTGCTATTATTTCACTTTCAACATCCTGTGTTTAGGCCCCTCCCTAAACTGCAAACCCCAGGATTTTATAGGATGTTGAAAGCGGAATAATAGCACTATAACAGTCTAGTGCAGAAATGGCCTTGCTGAGAAAACAGACCCTGCATCCCCCTCCCAGCCATAGAAACTCCACTCTGTTCATCTAACAGGAAGGCATTGGCAAACCTCCTCTAAATAAAGGTTACTGAGAAAAGCCCATGATAGGCTCACCGTATGTTGCAGTCAACTTGAAGGCATGCAACAACAATAACATGCTTGTGACAATATACAGAACTGCCCAGTGTTCAATTATCATGGTTTTGCATGATGCTTTATCTCCGATGACAGTCCTCTTTTCCATATGTGACTGTTCCACAGTATAGTGCAGGATAAGGACTTTTAATGATGGCTTGTGGTTCTCTAGATCTCCTTCTTCTCCAGTGTCTGGGTAATGTCCTAGAAAGCTGCCTCATGACAGCACAGGGGAAATGGCATCTAATCTGGAATGCATTACTTTTAATATGATGGATCAAAGCTTGGGACACTTAATTTTTTTTGGACCAAAACTCCAGAAATGGCAATGCTGCTTAGGGGATTGTGTGAATTAATGTTAAGGGGAAAAAAAAGCAATGTCTCTAAGCTCTGGGAGAGCTACTTCAGGAAAAACAAACAGAACACACTATTCCTTCCAAATATATGTTCTCTCGCTGAGGTTGCAAAATGCATTGTTTTGCCTTTGGGATGTTCCTTGCTCAGCTTCCTGTAATGGCTGATGGTTTCTCTTTCTCTTTCTCTAGATTGTGGGGTTGTCTGTTGTGCTATGATGCCAGGGCAGATTCCAGACCCCTCCTTGACAGCTGGCGCCCTGCCTGGCCTTGGCCCCTTGACAGGATTGCCTGGTACCACCTTGACAGCAGAAGAGCTAAAGTATGCTGACATTCGTAGCATTGGGGCCATGATTTCACCACTGCACTTCCTGGAGGTGAAACTGGGCAAAAGGCCACAGCCAGTGAAGAGCGAGGTGAGTTCCAAGCAGATTCTGCCAAACATTTTCAGAGCCTGGGCAAGTTACTTTCTTCACCAAGTCCCAAAATTCCTCAGTGAGCATAGGTAGTGGTCATGTTTGCTGGAGATGGATAGGTTGCTGGGACTTGTAGTCACCAAAACTAACTTCTCCAAGTTTTGTCTCAGTTTCCGTGAAAAACTATAGGGAAATCATTCTCCCACATGTACTTGGAAATGTTTGGGGGTGTTTAAAGATAAAGTTGCATATTGTTTCTGATGCGAAAGGAAATATATAGTCATTAATGACTGATAGCCTTATCTTTCCCATCTTGGCATTACCCGTGGTGGTATTATTGTGTGCCACTGTGAGGCATGAGGCCACTGGTAGGGTCTCCCAAATTAGGTTTCTGCTGAGGAGTCAGAATAAATGTGCCAAATGGCTACTGGGCAGCAGCAATTGTATGTGTGTGTGTGTGTGTGCACGCACGCATGTGTGCATACAGGGTGATACTGGGAAAGGATCTCTAGAGAAAATGCCAGTGGTACTCTTGTTAATGGTCCACAGAAGATGGCAATGGTAAACCACTTCTGACTGCCATTTAACTGTCTGTGATGAAACAATCCAAAAGGAGATAGGAGATTAGTGCTGGAACATGAGACCCTCAGGTTGGAAGGGACTCAGCCAGTAACTGGGGAAGAGCAGAGGACAAGTATGAGTAGCGCCATGGTTAGTGATGCAGCTGGACTCAAGCTGAAAGGACATTTAGTTGCTGACATGCACAGAAGTGAAGAAAAAAAATCCAGAGCTGCACAATGTATGTAGTAGGAACATGGAATGTAAGAAACATGAATGGAGGGCAACCTAAAAATTGTAAAACAAGACTACTTAGGTGTAGGCGTACTTGGTGTGAGTGAGCTAAAGTGAACAAGAATGGGAAATTTCCAATCAGGTAATTAATGGCAATTAAAGAAGAAATGAGGTAGCATTAATAGTGAAGTAAGATGTAGGAAAAGCAATCAGGGGATACAATGTGAAATCCGAGTGAATTATATCAGTAAGACTCCAGGAAAAATCTATCAATACAACTATAATCCAGGTTTATGATCTCACCATAGCGGCAGAGAAGGAAGACATCAAAAGATTCTGTATGGGCATCCAGGAGGAAATTTGATCACACATTGAAATGGACAATGTTGGTAATAATGGGACTGGAATTAAAAGTGAACAGAGCAGAACCAAACATTGCAGGAGAATTCAGCCTAGGATCAACAAATGAAGCAGGGGTGTGATTTACTGCATTTTGTGAGGCCAGCAGTTTGTTCATTGCAAATGTTTACTTTGAGCTCCTACATTTTCTTTCTGAAGGAATGGCAAAAGTGTTTTTAGGAAGAGCTCATTTCCTTCCCCAACGTTGTGAGCCTTCCTTCTGAAGGAGAACGTATATGTCTGTGTTTGGCGTTGTTAGATTAACCAAATAAGACTTAATTGTCAAGAACTACTGGTGTGACCAAGAGGATGGGCAGTTGGCCTGGAGGTTCCTGGCTCAAATGTCACCTCTCCTCCATTACAAAGAATATTTGTATATTGTCAAGGTTCTCTGGACAGTTTATAGGCCCACAGGAATATGGAGGAAATCACCATGGTGCATTGGTTGGAGCACTGGATTTCAGTTGAGGAGATCCAGATCACAAGTTTAATTCAGTGTGAAGCTCACTAAGTGATTTTTCAGGCACACATGTCTCTCACCTCACAGAATTACTGTGAGAATCATGAGAAAATGGAGAACACCATATGGTGCTTTGAGCTTCTTGGAAGAAGGTCAGGGCATAATTGCAATAATAAGATGAGCTTAGAGCAGCCCTATGTGAAGAGCTTCACAGAGTTACTCTTTTCTACTATAACTCTCCAAATCTTCTAGCCAGTGGCCATGCTGGCTGGGGAATTTGGGAGTCTATAGTTCAAAAGAGCAACTTTTCAAAACACTCCCTGTGTATGTATAGTAAAAAAAAAAAAAGTCCAATAGGAATAGTAGATGAAATGGCAGTAAGGGATATTGACAAGGCTGCAGTAATCCATGAGAGTCCATACTTTACACTGTCAATAATAAGCATGGACACATTTGTGAAAGGAGAGGAAGGGGTCTGGGCAAAGCAGCCATGGCAGGTTTTCAAGGTCCTTTCTGCATTACACTGTTATAGTGTTATTATTCCACTTTCAACATCCTGTGGAATCCTGCAGTTTGCAGCTTAGGGAGAGGCCTTTAGAAATCTCAGGCAGAGAACTGTTTGGCCTCAGTAAACTACAAACCTCAGAATTCCACAGGATGTTGAAAGTAGAATAATAGCACTATAACAGTGTAGTGTAGAAAGGCCCAAAGAAGACAACGTGAAAGGACATTCCTGCAATGCAGTAACCAGGGTTTTGTGGTTAAGGACTGAACCTTACCCAAAGATCTTAGTGCAAAAGTTGTTGAGAAGTTTGTTTTGGGGTGGTTTTTTGTTTGTTTGTTTTGCCATGAACTTTCCACAAGGAGACTGTTATGTTAGCCTCTTCTTCTTTTTCCTTCATTTCTTCTTCTTATTTTTCCTTCACTTGTAATTGTGTGCTTGGTTCATTTCCTTCAGCTAGATGAAGAAGAGGAGAGGAGGAAAAGGCGCCGAGAGAAAAACAAAGTCGCAGCTGCTCGATGTCGGAATAAGAAAAAGGAGAGAACAGAATTCCTGCAAAGGGTGAGTTGGTGCCAGTGCAGGAGTTACTGTCTCTCCATGTCTTCTCTAACCCAGTGGGGGAGCTTGGGAAAGTTACTTTTTATAAATTACACCTCCAATGGGGAAATTCTCATGGGGTAGTACAGAAAAAAAGGCTTTCCCAAGCTCTGGTCCAATGTATGCTCTTAAGATAGGTGAAAATATCTGAGGAAATCTTGTTATGCCAGAAGTTTCTTCATTAATTTCGTTCTATACACTGTTTGAATGTTAAACAATTTGTGGGCATCAATCCAGTAAGGGGTCTTTAGACAAGTAAATGCCAGACACAGTGCTTTTCTAAATTTTATTTTTGCTATAGCATCTCCTTATGTTGAGGTCTACAACTTGAACCTTTTGCCTGCTTTTTTCTCTGGTTCTGGCTTAGGAATCTGAGCGTCTGGAGCTCATGAATGCTGAGCTGAAGGCCCAGATAGAGGAGCTGAAGCTGGAGAGGCAACAGCTGATCTTGATGCTGAACCGTCACCGCCCCACCTGCATTGTGCGGACAGATAGTGTCAAAACCCCGGAGAATGAAGCCAACCCACTGCTCGAACAGTTGGAGAAGAAGTGAAAGGAGCATGGCAGGTGAAGGGAGAAATAGATTGGTGAAAGCCATGAAAAAAACAGGATCTCTGAGCATCTCTCATCTATGTACTGTATGAAGAACTGTGCACTAAAAACTAGTGCAAACAAAACACAGTGCGCTTCCTTGGGGACTGTACATTCCAAGGGAGTGGAGGAGATGATTTCGGAAATATCACAGCCATTGGGAAGAGGTCTTTCTAGTGCTCCATCATAGCACTCTTAGAAAACCCTTTGTGCAACCCATGGCATTGCATCCCAAGTCTGGAACATGTTGGGATACTAAGTGGTAGAGTTGTGGCTCTCTTCCCCGCAGACTCCTCTTCCTGCAGCTAGTAGCTGGCAGTCAGCAGAGACACAAGAGCTGGAACACCAGAGAAATTGGGGGGAAGGGGAGGGCAGGCAAAGCTGCATGTGAGTGTTCGATCCTGTATCCTTCCCATTTCTGGGGGGCCTGCCTCTGTGTTCTCCCTCTATCCAGAACGAAACCAGAAACCAAGAATGGCAAACACTTGATACAAGTCCTGCCTCATTGCTGGGCCTGTCTGTGGCACTGTGGCGCAGGCGCCCCCACAAGCACACCCTCCTTATAATGTTTACAGCCCAGCTGTCCAGGCCATGCTTTTGAAAAATGCACATTTTTACACTTTTTATATTTTTATAAAGTTTTTTTTATACAACAGTCTCTATATGGATTTATATAATCACTAGATGTGATCCCATAGAAATGTATGTTATTATGGTCTTTTTGTTACAAATGCATATGCCACAGTTATCTCCATTGTGTTACTTGTTTTGGTGGTGGCTGGCTCCTTTCCCTCACCATGCTGGGATACGGGCCTGGGCCTGTTCCATCGGCTCCACTGCTATGTCCATCCATGTATGTCCTTCATAGTACTCAGTCCTGTATCTCTCAGTAAATGTTAACTTTTACTTATCCTCCTGTGCTTTGTTCTTCATTTTTATTTTATTACTTCTGTGGGTTTTTAATGTGCTTTGGACAATTGGTGGCAATTGCTTGACCCACATTCTGAGCTAATCAGAGCTGTGACAGCGCTAAAGACTGAAAGCCTCCTGCCAAGGCTGAGTCATTCGCTTGGGTGATAAGAAATGCAGGGGCTGGAAGCTGACACTCATAAGAATTGCTGTGCCAGATTCCTCATCTGTGAATGAGATAACAGAGCCCTCCCAATCTCAGGGCTCTCCAGATATCTCCAACTACAATGCCCACCCTTCCCACTCATGAGCTGAGGATGGTGAGTGTTGTAGTCAAGCACAGTTGGAGAATACTGAGAGTGGAAGAGATAATGTTTAAGTTACATGTGGAGAAAGCTATACCAGTTTTCCTTACTGTAACTCTGTGTCCACTTCCCTTCTCTCAGCTGTCTCTGTGTGGATCTCAAATGACATTGTTGTAGGTTCCCTTCCATACTTAGACCCATTTGGGAACAGAAATGTCAACCTGAGATGTTAACCTGGCTTAGTATTGACGTTGTGTCCTCAAGTAACTATTAGAAAGGCATGAGGAAGGGGGCAGATACATCTGCAGGAAAAACTGTGTTTGTTTTCAATTATAAATTAATTATATATCAATTATAAATAATAGGAAATGAAACTGAACCACCAAAAAAAAAAAAAGCAGGGGGTGGGGAGAAGAAGAAATGGTGTGTGGACATGTGAGATAGTACTGGTTGATCCATGTTAAAATAGGGCAAATTGTAATGGGGATTAATGTTGCCTGGGAGAGCAATTCACATGTAACACTTTCTTGCCAATTGTGGAATCATTGTCATAGTGGAATAAGAGCTTTGGAATAAGTTTCTTTTTTGGGTTACAACTTCCAGAATTCCTTAGTCGACATGGCCAGTGGCCATATTGGCTGAGAGATTTGGGGAGTTTGGGTCCAAAAATGTAATTCTTCCAAGATCTGATATCATAACAGGATATAACATAGTTTAGAAAAACAGGAACAGAAATGACAATCCAGAAGGCAAAGCAATCATGCCTCATTCTGAACTTTAAAGAGATTAGAGCTTGGAATACTTATTTTCTCAGACTATAGGAACTAGCATCCACCAGCCAGTATTGTCTAAAATAACTTTTCTAACCTCTGTTTGAGGGACAATTAAAACATCCCACATTGTGGGGCAGGTAATCTTGAAAAGTTCTTTTGGCACAATCTTCTGGTCTATTCCCATAAGTTTGCTGAGACATATTTCCAGGAAAATGCATGTAGGATTCCATAACCTTACACTACAAGCATCTTTAAGACAGCTAAAAATTAGATGTTTATGCCATCATAGCATATTTGTCATGCTCCACCCCATCCTTTGTATGTCATCTGCTTGGACTATGAGGCTTTCCTCCTTCCTCTCTGCATTCCGTGTGTGCTCCAGAGGGTCTCCTAATGCTCCAGAGCAGATCAGGAATCTGTTCTCCAGGGCCAGATTTTGCTAAGGGCCCAAATGTTGTCAAGGTAGGCCCAAAGTGAGTCACTGACAAAGGGCATTTGAGGGTTAGGAGCCTTTGATCTATCCAACCATCTGGGGTTTTCCCTTTCGCCATGAATACTACTGGATCTTTTCCCAGCTTTTGTGGGTTTCTTCCCCTTCTAAAATGGTGGAATGTCTTTTCTAAAGCTTAGTTACTGGCAGTAAGAGCTCTAGGCTAAAATACGATATTTTTGACCACTCCCATCGCTGGAATGCAACCCCTGAGAATGTCTCTGAAAGTAAATTCAGCTCTCAGGCTGAAAGAAGTTTCTGCACTATTGACGCACATAAAGTACTGTCCTCCATTAGCACCTATGTGGAATATTTCTCCTCTATGCAGATGTATACCTGTCAGTTCAAGAATGTGTGCATCCGATAAAGTCCAGTCTCTGTGGGCTAATGACCTATTTGCCTGTTTCTAAGGTGCTACCTAAGGTGGAACAATGATCCAGAAATCTTGTCACCTGACTAACCCTTCCCCTCCCTGGGCCTTCCAAATAGGTACACTATGCATGAACTGCAAAACAGAAGAGAAAAACTTGTTTCTTTCCAGATGCTGTTGAACTGCTTACCCCATCAGCCCTAGTTAGCATGAGTATTGGTGAGGAATTGTGGGAGGTGCAGTCCAGCAATAGCTGGCGGACCTCAGGCTCCCCACTACTGTCAAGTTCTGGAGGCTGTTCAACAGTAGTGGAGCAACTGCCTAGAAGGCCCAACTATTTGCAACAGCTGATCGGGAACAAGGAGAGTTAGTATAGTGAAGTGTAGGAATGGGAATCATGTTGCCCTCCAGATATCTTTGGGACATCTGGAGGTTCACTCCTAGTGTAGTGATTATACTGTTGGACTGCAGTTTGGGAGATCCAGATTACTGGGTGACCCTGAGTCAATCTCTCTCTCGGCCTGACCTACCTCATAGGGTTGTTGTGTGGATAAAGGGTGAGGAGAGTTATATATTCCCCCTTGAGCCCACTGCAGCAAAAGTAGGATACAAATGAAGGAAGCACATTATTTTAAAATGACTCTATAACAAGGCTACTCAAAATGGTGGCCTGGGGGCCAGTGGCAGCACACAATCTATTAGCTGCTGGTCCTTCGTGAGTTTCTAGGAGAGGAAAAAAATGTGGCTGATGAGCACATATAGGGACGCAGTCCCTGGAATACTGGAACAAAATAGTTGCTAGTCTTTCACATCAAACAACATGGAAAGCAGTGCCCTAAGGCCTCTCTATTGCTTGTGATTACAAGTACTTCTCTGCCAGCCCTCCAGCCATTTCACTGTCGCAGGGGAAAAAACATGTTATACAAGAGATGTCACTGCAATCAGAAGTGCCTCTTAATTCCAGTCAAAGCACAATGTGGGTGAGCCAAGCATGTGTCCCTCTGAATTATCAGGCCCCACGGTGAGGGCACGGCCTGGCATGCTCCTGGAGAAAGTCAGGCACCATCAGGCTAGGAACAGCTGCGCTGGGCCTCTGCCAGAGTTCCCACTGCCGCTCCCCTCCTACCTGGGCCAGCTGCTACAGCACCAGATGTTGGGACGCCACTAAGAGGGGTGTTGCATGCTGCCTGCCCTCAGTGTTGACTTGGTTCCCAGGATTCCTTTGGCTGTTCTTGAACAGGGGACAATGATGTGTTCTTAGGAATACTTTTTAAAGTGGAATTCATCACAAACAAAAATAGTGGCACCTGTAGATCGTGTTCTCTCCATAGATAGCAGAGGTTCAAACCAAGCTGATGGCTCAAGGGAAGCCTGGGGGATCTGTGGCACTGATGAACTATATCGCTCATCACACCTTCCCCAGATTGACTAGGGCTGATGGGATTTGAAGTTCAGCAATATCTGGAACCCTGCAGATTCCCAGCTCCCTAACTGTCTCATTGATTCAGATTTATCTTATATACAGTATTCTCATTGCAGAGTCTAAAGCTTTAGAAACCCTGGATTAGTATGTTCTCATGATACTATGTTTAAACTTGGCTGGATTTAATATTCAACTGGATTTTAGTCACTTCCCCCCATCTTTTTATTATAAAATCAATATTTTTTCTGTTTGACTATAGCAGGGATGGGCAACAACAGAAGGCTGGGGGGGTGGGGTGTTAGCCCTCCAGGAGACCTTGGAGGCTCATACCTCCTGTCTTGGAAAAAAAAAATCCAATTTTTTTTGCCTCCAAATACACTTGAGGGAATATGGGTTTGCGGGGGGTGGGAGTGCTGACTTCCTGAGCAATTTTATAACAGGAAGTGAGCAAAAGTCATTTCTTGTTTACTTCTTATTTTAAAAAAGGCCTCTCTTGGGTCTAGGTTTGTCCAGGGTAGCATAAAATGTGGTGGAAAAGTGCACCATGTCCACCCCAAAAACATGTATAACATGTTTTTTCCCCTGCGACACTGAAATGGCTGGAGGGCTGGCAGAGAAGTACATTGAGGCATTTTGGGGCACAAGGTATTTTTGAAAAAAAATTGCAAAAATTGGTTTTGACAGTGAAGGGGAGGGGCTCCATGTCCCCTAGAGTGTATTTTGGGGCATTTTGGAGCAAAATATATTTTTCTGCAAAGATTTTTGATCCCCTATGGGTCCTGGATACCACATGTGCCCTGTGGGACACACTTTGCCCACCCGTGATCTATAATGAACTCCAGATGTTGTTGGATTGTAATTCCCATCAATTCTAGCCAGAATAGCCATTGCAGAGGAAAGACAGGAGCTGCAGTGCAAGAACGTCAGGGCCATATATAGTCAGCCCTCCACATTCGCTAGGCTTAGGGGTGCAGGACCTCCACAAAAGTGGAAAAAAGCAAATACCAAAATATGTGTGTGTGTCTGTGGGAAGAACAGGTACCCAGCATCCAAACCAGGTCAGGGAAAGGAGAAGGAAAAGAGGGAGTCACTATGGTGGTCCTATACGTCCTCTCTCTTGTCTGTCTCCTTACTTGGGTGTGCAGGGGGGTTGGGAGAGGGTTTGTGGTGCTGAGAAATCAGGCTGTGAGCCCCCCTTAGCTGGCCAGGCAGCTGCTGGTGGAGGAGGACTAGGAAGGGGACCAGAGGCAGGTTTTTAAAGGGCTGCCTGGTCTGATCAGAGCTGTCAAAAGGGAAGGTTCCCCTGGAAAAGAAGCACTTGGGGTGGGGTGGGGGGAGTTGGAGAAACTTGCAGCTAACCCGTAAATGTGGAGGGCCAACTGTAATTGCAACTCCCAGTGTCGTACTTAGAGATCTGGACTGGGGCATGGGAGATAGAGGTTGGAAGGGCCATAATGAAGGAAGGTAGGGAGGTAAGTCAGCCAACGCCTGGTCCCATGGGTTGTAAAAAGCTGCCCATTTTGTCACTTGAGGATGATAAACATTGCCTCCAGGTGAGTAAAAGCAGCTGGTATAATTCTGAGGGGAGTTAATTCATGTTTTGCTATTGACTGCATTTTTCTTCAGCCTTCAAAAGGAGCCAAGCATGTCACCCATGGTTTTTCCTCTCTGTCCCATCAGTTTGATCCTCAAAAACTAGCCTCTGAGGTAGTTTAAACTCAAGATCACCACAGCAACTTTTTGGCTCCAGATGATTCTGAGCCAGCCTTCCTAGTGCAACATTTGATCTGTAACATCATGTTGGCTGTCTCTGTCATTCCAGGCCAGCAGACCAACCAGCTGTGGGGAGCTGAAGCCAAATCAGTTACAAGTGCAAAAATTCACAGGCGTTCCATAACATGCAGTGATCTAATTGCAGAGCCCACAGGTTTATAGACATACTAGTGTATTTACCCAGTGTTGCCTAGGATTTTATTTTCTCATAGGTAACACTTGTTAGAAATACCTTAGGAATTACCTTACCGTACTTTACTTTACCTTAGGAATTAGATGAGGTTGAAATACAGAGATTTGAGATCCTGTGTCTCCAGTTCCCCAATCTGTCTTGTCCAGTACCTGTAACTTTTCCCCAGATTCCCCAATCCAGTCTGTATTCAAAGTTGTTCACATACAGAATTCGGTTTCCTGAGAGAATGCACTGCCCTCTTTCTTGCTAGTAGGCCTTGTCTCCATAGCAACCAGCCTCGGCTCTCTGGCTGAGAATTCTAATGGCCCCTCCCTGAACTGCCAACCCAAGGATTCCATGGAATCTTCACAGCCAGCCAATCATATGAGTGATTCTTGTCTCACACAGCCAATCATATGAAGTCTTCGCCTGCCTGACACAGACAAACTTGCGGACAAACTTTGATTTTTATATAGTAGATAGTACGCAGCAAGGGCAGTCTTATACCACACAGAGTAAAGTTAGTATGCTTGAAGTAAATCAGGGATGGGAATCTTATGGCCCTCCAGATGTTGCTGGATTGCAAGTAAAACAGAACAAAAGGAAAGGATAAGACCTAACTCATTGAAATAACAAAAGGTAAAGCAAAAGAGTTAGGATATGAGTATAAGAACATGTGTGTGTGAAGGTTTATAACAAATATACTCAATCACTAAAATAATCAATTATTAAAATAAACATTGCACAGTCCACATTATAAATAGCATCATCGGAGAAGGTGCAGAGGGCATAAATCATTTGTTGAAGGCAGAAAGATGGCTCAAGATGGCTCATCGGCCTTAGCCAAAATAGCCAAAGGGGAGAGTTACACTAAAACAACATCTGGAAGGCTGCAGTTTGTCCACACCTGATTTAGAGTAATGCAAGTTGTTTCAGGTCTGTATAGCTGAGAAGAAGCTATTCTATTTGATACAGAACTCTGTGTAATATGAAAGCTTGCAACTCGAGAAATCACTTCTGGTTACTGCACATCAAAAAGGATACTGTGCAGCTGGAAAACGCAAAAGTTACGAGCAACTATATTTCCATTTATTACCATGGGTCTACTTTTAAGACTATGTCTGGCTCAAACCCACTGATAAGATATATACTGTGATGTACTATGTCGCCTGGGCTCAGCATTTGGCCTTAGTGTGCACAGCAGCTAACATCAGATATGCTGGGGTGGGCAAAACATGCCCCCTATCAAATTTTGAACTCCCAAATACATATAGCAGGGAGGAGTGGGGCCAAAAGAAAAAAAAAACCATAGTTCTTAAAACAGCGAACAGCACCTTTTTCAAAAAAGAGTTTTTGTGTTTTAATCCAATAAGCTTCCTCTTACCTCCAGTTTCAGTTTTGAGTGTTTATCTGTGCAGGCTGTAGCAGGTCAAGGTGGTGGGATTGACCCCAGACCCCCTACAGCTTGTCCTCTGGTGAACTAACTCAATTTACATTATTGCCGAAGGACATGCTTTATAGCAACAGTATCTTCATTCTATCTCCAGCATCTCAATGGGAAGACTTTGGTTCCAGCAAAGAACTTTGCTTGAGGCAGTCACTGTGACCCTGAAAAATGCTGGGCCAAATGGCATGACCTGATATACAGCCACTTTATATATTTAGTGGCTATCAAGTTAGTTTGATTTTTTTTTTATCCTGCAAAATTCTCCTCCTCAGCCCTATCATTAGGGCTTGGGCAGCAGATCTGAGATATCAAAAAAGCAGCAAATCATTAGTTGTTTGTTTGGTTGCATTTTTACTGCCAGGAAGGAGGGAAGTAGCATGAAATTTTCTGACTCAAGCGCCAAAATGTCTCAAATATCTATTCATCTTCAATTTGGGGAGAGGATACACCAGTTGTTATGCTTCAGGTAGCAAAGTGCCTTTGGTTGGCACTGAGCATTGCTGCTGAAGGTGCCAATGATGTATTATGAACCAAAATAACTCGCTACCATTAGGCAAGATGCTTATCTTTTGCTGTTTCTGTTGCTATTGTTGTGACTCCTTTAAAATAGTCTGACCAATAAATATTGGCAAAGGATAGCACTTGTTTCCTCCTGTGAGAAGTTTCACCTGCTGAGTTCTGCAGATCAAGTTACTGCAGATCAATTGACAAGAACATTAGCCAAATTTGTCCTTGCCATTTGGCAATCTGAATCCTTAGCTATTATTTCTCCTCTGTCCAGCACGGACCTGTGTACTGGCACTCATGCACTTCATTTTCTTTTTACTGGGGAGGGCTATGTTTTCCTGCCTGAGACAGAGCAAGAAATGGCAACTTCCTCTGTCAAGTCAAGGTGGATATAATGCCCAAAGCCAGCCAAGTTATTTTGGCACACATGGCAGAAAAATTCGGCAAGCACTTCAACCCCTGGCAGTAAAAATACAATAATAACAAAATAACTAACAATTTCCTGTCCTTCATGACAGCTCGTATCTACTGCCTGAGGCAGTCTTCTGCCTGTGTCTAATACTTGGGCCTGCCCTAGAGAGTCAATACCTTCCCCACCTCCACAAGACTCCTGTGTCGTTGTCATTTGGTTTTGTTTGCTACTGCATGATTGGCACCATTCAGTTGCTGAAACTTTTCCAGTCACTGCATCCCTAGTCCAAGACAAATAAAAGCCTGTTCCATTCCTATGCACCATAAAAGAGCTTCAGGAGAAAAAACACAAAAAGGTGACAACTCTACTTTTGGTAGCTAGTGCAAGTGAAGATCACAGAGATTCTAAATTTTAAAAGTGAACAACCTCCAGATGGTACACTGTGTTCAGCCAACAAAGGATGCCAACCATACTTTGCCCCCAGTTGTGCTCAGTCAAGTGAGACCCTGGCCAAAGTTGAGGAAATTTCAGAATGGTACTCTTACTCTGAAAGCCTCCAATAAGTATCAGTCCGGGAGAAAGGTGAGATGAAAATAAATGGTTAGATTAATGGATAAAGCATTACAGTCCTGTCGCTAAAGTCATGAGCGCAGGTCAAAGTGCCCTTGTTTTTATAATATTGATGTCATCTCACCCTCTGCCCAACAGGTGCTCCGTGGCTAAGATCTTACATCACTGCAACATCACATAAATAACCACCAGTGAAGTTATGTTCCACTTGCACTATGCAAATGCTATTGTGGATACAACTGTAGCATAATGTATATGAACCAGTGCTAAATGCACATGTCTGATATCCTCTTACACAGCTGCAATGTACAATGTGATGCACATTGGTAAGTATTCTGCATTGGGCTTCTGTACCCTCCCCCTTGAGGCTTCAGGCCAAAACACAGAATAAGCAGAGGCTGGTTGCAGGTCACATACACCTTCCTGACACATACAGGTACATGCTCCACATGTGAGCCTCCACTTCCATCCTTGTGAACTGGATACACCCATTGTCCATTTTTCAGTTTAAAAACTCTGCATGTGTAATGTAACTTACAACTGTATATGTCAATAACGGAATGCTGATTCATGACTGTAACAAGTGTGGTATGCAGAAATTCAACAGTCATTATGGTTTCTGTTATTAGTTCTCCATCCAGATGAACTTCTGGCATTTTTTGTCTGCTATACAAAGGTATTAGAGGCAATATATAGCCATCATAAAATGTAGTAAAATGTGGGCTGGGCAGAGCTACTGTCAGGTGGATCTGTAACTGGTTGACTGACCGTTCCCAAAGGGTGTTCACCAATGCCTGCTTTTCATCCTGGAGAGAAGTGACTAGCGGGGTGCAACAGGGTTCTGTCCTGGGCCCAGTGCTGTTCAATATCTTCATCAATGACTTGGATGAAGGAATAGAGGGCATGCTCATCAAATCTGCAGATGACACCAAATTGGGAGGGGTTGCTAATACGCCAGAGGACAGGATCAAAATTCAAAATGACCTGGTCAGATTGGAGAGCTGGGCCAAGGCTAACAAAATGAAATCCAACAGAGAGAAGTGTAAGGTCCTACACTTAGGTAGAAAAAATGGAATGCAGAAATATAGGATGGGGGACACGTGGCTGGATGGCAATACGTGTGAAAGTGATCTAGGAGTCTTAATAGACCACAAGCTGAACATAAATCAGCAGTGTGATGCGGCAGCCAAGAAAGCCAATGCAATTCTCGGCTGCATCAATAGGAGTATGGTGTCTAGATCGAGGGAGGTACTGGTACCACTCTACTCTGCTTTGGTTAGACCTCATCTTGAATACTGTGTGCAGTTCTGGGCACCCCAATTCAAGAAGGACATGGTCAAGCTGGAGCAGGTCCAGAGGAGGGCGACCAAAATAGTGAAGGGCCTGGAAGCCAAGCCCTATGAGGATAGACTTAGAGAGCTGGGTATGTTCAGTCTGCAGAAGAGAAGGTTAAGAGGGGACATGATAGGTATGTTTAAATATTTGAAGGGATGCCATGTAGAGGATGGAGAGGGTTTATTTTCTGCCGCTCCAGAGACCAGGACAAGGAGCAATGGATTCAAGCTGCAGGAAAGGAGATTCCACCTGAACCTCAGGAAGAACTTCCTGACGGTCAGGGCTGTCCGGCAGTGGAATATGCTGCCTCGGAGTGTAGTGGAGTCTCCTTCCTTGGAGGTTTTTAAGCAGAGGCTGAATGGCCATCTGTCGGGAGTGGTTTGAGGGTATTCCTGCATGGCAGGGGGTTGTACTGGATGGCCCGTGTGGTCTCTTCCAACTCTACATTTCTATGATTCTATGATCATGACTAGCAGTCATTGATAGTGGCTTGAATCCTGTTGGTTAGTTCCAAATAGAGTAAACCTATCAAATCAATTGCTGAATATTGACTCAATATGTAGGTAAATCCAACTGATTGAATGGATCCATTCTTGTCAAGAGTCATAACATGATATAGGTCAGTCTTTACCCTCATTAGCGTGTCTTTGCCTTGGCCTCTGTTAACGCTATCTAAGTTAATGCTTACATGTTATGATAGCAAAGCTCCATAGAGTTGCCAGTTCAGGATCATTTGAGAGGCTGAGGTTTCCAAGCCAAAAGAGATTTAGGGACAGCCACTGGTGATGTCATTAAGTCTTGTGCATTGTGTATCAACCACTGTTGCTTTCAGTTTGTCATTCATACATCCACCCTCCCACCTTCACATATGGAGAGAGTGAATTTATGTTCATGTTTGAAAATGAAGGCATAAATATTAATAAAGGGGCTGTTCCCAAATTAAGGTGAAATTAGGGGATTATTTGTTCTTACCTACTCAGGGAGACTGGATAACAAACATTTAACTCAGCTTACTTGCTTCTAGCTAGAAGGTGGATGCAGAGCAGAACAGAGGGTGAGCCCTGGCACCACATACATTAGGAGGGAAGGAGGCAGATATCTGAATAAACACATTGACCTCCTGTAGAGCCTTTATAAAATGCAGCAACAAATCAATCAGTCCTTGAAAACTGTAGCAAGCTGCTGCTCTATTAGCTAAACTGGAGATGTTGCACACCACCCTGCCCTCTTATCTGGAGCTGAAACCCTCAAACCAGGAGAACTTGCAGCCTCCTGTCATGCCTGGAGATGACCCATGAAAAATGGAGACTCAGAGCCAGATCCTGAGAACTGGAAACCCTCACGCTTGGTGAAGAAGGCCTTTCTTTTAGTGGTCCTGAATCCTCTCTTATTTGGTTTCAATGGATGAACTCAGGAAGGAGAGAGAAAACTTTCTGGGGTGAGGCAACTCAAAAAGTACACAATATTTTCCAAATACATCATAATACACCATACACCATAATTCACCATAATGCACCATAAATTTGTATAAAGATATAATTCGCTGCCTTCAAAAATAAGGGCCAGAATCATGTATCTGCTATTTAGTTAAGTATACCTAATGAAGTACCCTCTCTTGGCCTGACCCCCCCCACCCCCCCCAACCTGACAGAAATGTCATTCATTCACACCCCCATCACCAGCAGAATTATCTCCTTCTCACCACGCAGTTGATGCCTGGTTAAGAAGGTTTGGTGAAGTGGGCTGTGATCATGCAATAGTGTCAATATCACGACTGAATATTAAACAATTACAGATAAGTAACTGTTTCATATTCATAATGGCTACTCAGTCACAACTGTGACTCTATTGCTACGATTTTGTTTGATCAGCATACTTAAACAAATAGTTAATACAGAATTCTGACCACAGGGTTTACTCCAATTCCACATACGCTTAACTATGTGTTTTGTGAAGTTCCATGTTTGCTCCTTCTTTTTAAGGTCATTTTTGCACTACACTGTTACTGTGCTACTATTCCACTTCCAACATCCTATAGAATCCTGGGGTTTGCAGTTTAGGGAGGGGCATTTAGAATTCTCAGCCAAAGAGCTTTTTGGCCTCAGGAAACTACAAACTCCAGAATTCCACAGGATGTTGAAAGTAGAATAATAGCACTATAACAATGTAGGACAGAAATGGCCTAAGATGAAGATATTGCCACTAAACTTGCCAATTTCCAATATTGGAACTTTAAGGTTCTGGGCTCTTTGTGGTTCTGACCTCCCAATCTTGATCTGTGACTCAAAGAATTATGGGTGACACAGCTTCTATGAATCTGCCCGTCAAATTATGGCTTGTTGACTCAGTTCAGTCAATGCCCAGTTGGGTTCCACATAGTTTAGATCATTTTTTTTCCAGTCATACTTGGCTGGATTGCAAGTGCTGAGCAAATTGGTCTAATTAATAGCATTTAAGTCGAATGGGGGTGGTGTGGGAGGTGTGGTGGCAAAAGACTTATTGCTCCAGTTGGAGAAAAACATAAAATGAACAGCAATGGAGAACCTCATAAGAGGGTTGAAACACTTTGGTTTAGATGATTGTCAATCAGTTCATGCAATGACTTGTCTAGGGCTACAATTAGAATCAGAAACTCCCTACATTCTGTCATGATGAATGTCCCACTTCTTCAAACAAGGTGAGAGACAGAAATATGTGTTTGGGGCCTACTCCAAATGTAGCATAAAGATTCATCTCAGAATGCATGGTCTCCCATATGTTGCTGAGTTGCACACAGATAACTTACTTTTTCTGCACTACAACTCTCAAAATCCCCTGTCATGGCCAGGGGGAATTGTGGTTCAAAAAACGCCAAATTTGCCAAGCTCTGATTGCAAAATCTATTTTCCATTTTCTGCACTGGTTAGGGATTGATGGGAGTTGCAATCCAGCAACATCTGGAGAGTGCCATGCATCCCCTACCAGGGTTTTATCCTGCCATACAAAGAAGCTATAAAAAATATTTTCTCTATTTTTCATTTCCATGCTGAAAGAAACTCTATGGCAGACCACAGTCAGTAAAAATGCTATTTGAGGAAGGTTAAGTATTGGCAGTTACATGGGTTCCAGCAAATATAAGCTATCACCTTACCTATTTTGCTTCTTCCTCTCTTCAGTATTTATGTGCATGATTCTGAGCATCCTCATAACACTGTCTGGAATGTTCTTCTCAGACTATAACCCCCAGAATGTAGAATTTAGCAAGTGAACAATTAAGATATGTTGAATTGCCCAACCTGCCTGGAAGAGAACTCATTCCAGGAAATCTGTATAGCCTTTCTTTCTTGTGAATGGCTGCCTTACTGCCCTTTCCAGAAAGCTGGCCTGCTAGAGGAACAGCCTGTATTGCTGTGGGGACTCCTTTTCAAATGTTTCTACTGCCCTCTACTGAGACAGAGTCATGCTCAATGACTGATTGTATGGCTTTCCTTGTTAGTTCACCATGTTCCAATGGTTGTGAATGATGAAAAGGAATTCTCTACCCTTAAACAGCTGTGCAAACCAAGAAATTTTGTGAATTCCTTGACAAAATCTCCAGAAACCCTTTCCTGCATTCCCTATTGCTGTTTGTATTTGCTTACCCGATGGGCAGGAATAAGGAAATGTTGGCATTCCAAATATTTTTGACTTCACTTCCCCAAAGCCCCAGCCATCATGCTTCGGCATTCTGCTCCCAGAATTCCCCTGCCGGCATAGACATTCACCCATCCAACTGTCTGTGGTTTTTAGGTGGTGTAGTTCAAAAAAGTAACTCTGAACTTAAGACATATCTCTTACCTTCTTTGGCCAGCTTGGTACAGTGGTTTAAGCATTGCTCTAGGGCTCTAGGAAAGATTATGATTCAAATTCTTGTTCAGCCATGGAAACCCACTGGGTGCCCTTGGGCAAGTCACACTATCTTAGCTTAAGAAGGTGGCAGCATGAAACCATCTCAGAAAAAATCTTGCCTAGAAAACTCTATGCTAGGCTTGTCATAATTCAGAGTCAAGTTGAAGTCCCATAACAATAACAATGGGCCTCCGAATTCTATTGGTTAGTCCCAACAAGAGTAAACCCAATAAATCTATCTTTGAATTTACCTAATTTATAAAGTAGTCCTGCATATAACACGAGGCATCTGTTCTGGGACCCTTTGCATTATACGATTTTCATGTATAACGTGGAACCCATTTTCTCCTATCCAAAATGAATGAGGAAGACATCTCAGACACCAAAAACCATCAGTATTGGCCTTCTGACATAGAAGTATTATCAGAAGAGGAAACTTCATCAAAAGGAAGGTCACTAGAAGATGGTCTTGGATTGTAGCACCAGATGATATAGATGGTTCATTGTCAATATCAAGTCCAGAACTTTCACCTTCTCACTTAGAAAAAGCACTTTTCAGATTTTCTTTGGCTTATCTGGATTGCCAGCATTGCCAGTCTTGCAATTTCGGGTCCTTATTCAACAGCACATCCACATCACCATCTACAGCCAAGCAACGGAACATGAGGTAACCCAAGCAGCACAAAGTAGCACCAGACACCATGAGCAATGTCAACAGCATGAGGAGCCAGCAGCAGATACCTTGAGGAACATCAAAAGTGCAATCAGGGAGGCCAGTAGCACCAGATACTGTGAGCAGTGCTGGGAACCAGAAGCAGATACCACGAGCAGGGAGGCCAGTAGCATCAGATACCATGAGTAGAGTGAGCAGTAATGGGAGCCAGCAGCAGATACTGCAAGCAGCAGGAGATACCATGAGCAGCATGAACATCAAGGATGTGTGTGTGTGTCTTTGCATATAATTGAAACTGCAAAAAAACCAAACTCTCATTAAATGTGGGCCCACTTTTCTTGTGAAAATTCCATTACTTCATTGGGTCTACCCTGGTCAGGACTAATTATAGGAATCAGGTCAGTAAAATAGAGAATCTGCTTTGAGTTTTAGACCTACTTTTAAAAGAGATATCCAATGTGCTCCCAGATGGGTTCAGTACCTTGGATAGTTTTGTAAAGTTCAAACTAACACTCAGGCCATTTCTACACTACACTGTTGTAGTGCTATTATTCCACTTTCAACATCCTATGGAATTCTGGATTTGCAGTTTAGGGAGAGGCATTTAGAATTCTCAGCCAGAGAGCTCTTTGGCCTCAGTAAACTACAAACCCCAGAATTCCACAGGATGTTGAAAGTGCAATAATAGCACTATAACAGTGTAGGGTAGAAATGGCCTCAGAGCAGATTCCTCACTGCTATGGGAGAATTGAGTATCATAGAACTGCAGTTCTCATTCATGCATGCTCTTGAATGGAGAAAGCAGAGAAAAGGAAATTAGTTGTCTTTTTTTCCATAATTTGCCGAAAGTATTCAAAAAGAGATGTGTGTGATGTCAACTTTCCTGTCAATTACATAACAGTAATAGTCTTAACACCAGTTGCTGCTATGAGTTTTCAAGTCAACTCTGACCTGTAATGATCCTATCATAAGGTTTCCTTGGCAAGATTTATTTAGAGGAATTGTGCCATTGTGACTATTCTTTTTTATTTTTCAAAATGTCATGCCAAGTAAAAATTCACTATACATTTCTAGTTACATATGATGATGTTCTAGTGTTATACCAAAAAGGAAAAAGAAAGGAAAAATAAAAATTAATTCGTATCTTGTAAGTTAACACTGCTAAAACACTTCTAGTACTTCAGTACTAGAAGGATAACTTTTCCATACCTCTGATCCAATGGATAGAAGATTTACCAATGCTTGCAACATTCAAAAGAATGCAACCTACAAATGAGATTATATTCAAATATTTGGTCTGCTGTTATTGAAATTTATGAATAATTGCCATTGCCATTAGACCACTGTGGTATATTCTGGGGAGGGAGAATTCTTCCAGCATTATATCTATGAGTTTGTTGTTGTTGTGTGCCTTCACATTGTTTCTGATTTATGGCAACTATAAAGTAAACCTATCATGGGAGTTTCTTTGGAAGATTAGTGCAGGACGGGTTGCCTTTCTTCCCTCTGCGGTTGAGAGAATATGACTTGCCTAAAGTCACCCAGGGTGTTTCCATGGTGAAGTGGGGATTCAAACCCTGCTCGCCAAAGTCCTAGTCCAACACTCAAACCACTTACACCATACTGCCTCTCATCTACAATTTTATAGATAGGGAAAACTTGCTCAGGCAATATTAGGCTTGGCTGAGTTTTTTCTGGAACAACACATTGTCTGGAAAGGATAGATAGCTGTACAAGCTTGAAGTCACTGTAGTGCAATGCAGCCTGGCGGCAGGACCACAGCAAAATCAAAATACTTTGTCATCTGGTGCCATCTGCTGGCCACTTTAACATACAATCAGAAATTCCTACAGTGCTGTTAAAGAGACTGGAATTAACAGACTTATCATTTTCTGTCTTGATCATTTGCTTATGACTATTTTCTTTGGATGGATACTGATGATAGGACCATGAAGGACCGCAGAACTGGCAGAATTAGTTAGAAACTGTTTTGGTCAAAACTTGAGAAAATTACTTTTTGGGATGACAACTTCCCAAATGCCCCACCCAGCACAGCCAGTGGTCCTACTGGCTAGGGGATTCTGGAAGTTGTAGTTCAAAAAGTAACTTTCCCAAAGTCTGTTTTTACTATTCTGTGTACATATTTTGTGATGCTGTGCTGTAGAGAAAAGCACTGTCTCACTGGCAAAAGCATAGTCTGCACATGTGAAAACTGAGGTTCGGTCCCTGGTGTCTCCAGTTAACAGAGCCAAGGAAGGCTTCTGCATCCCGGGTGACAGGGCCAGGAAAGGCTTCTGCTGAAGACCTTGGAGAATCACTGCTGCTGAGAACAGACTCATTGGGGGATTTTCTTGCCATTAGTTCTGTGCAGTATTCAGTCCATCTTCTCTTTCCTTCCTTCATGTTACTAAATGCAGAGCTTTCTTCATGGCTGCTCCCAAGTTGTAGAATTTCCTCCCAAAGGAGTCTCACTTGACCCCTTTTCTGCTCTCTGTCATCAGGCAAAGATCTTTTTTATTTCAGCAGGGCTTTAACTCTAAACCTACTGTGTCAAAAGGGGTTTTTAATAGAGCATGTTATGCTTTTATATTTTCACAAGGGTACCACAATCATAAATATGAAAACCAAACAGTTACAATGCCAGAATCCGGGCTTATGACCTTGTAACTGGCTAACAGAATGCCATCCATGTTTTTCAATTGTTACAGACTTTTAAGCTACCTTAACTTGTCATGTTTAATGTTTATATTTTTATTCTGTTTTAAGTTAAGTTTTTTTAAACCTGGAATTGCTTTGAATTGTTTGCTGGTTTATCTGTTCATCTTCCTGAAATCTCATGATAAAGGGCAGGATGGAAATCTTTTAATCAATACATAAATGCACTCTCACTGCTTTTTGGCTACAGGAGCCAACCTGTTGCTCAAATCCCTTCACAGCACCAAGTGCTCCTTCCAGTCAATCATCAGGTCCGCCTTCTCAGCCTAAACACCCACTGACAGCTGTAACTCCCCATTATCTGATAACTAACCAAGGCTGAATTAAAGTGTCAGGGATTCTGGAGCTGTTCCATAAATAGAGCTTCCTTTTTGCACATGTGTAAACTATCCTGGAAATGGTAACAGATATATTAAATAAAGGAATAAATGAAATAAAGACTGGCATCCTACACTGCAGTTACAGTTTTGTAAGCTAGAGTTAGGTTCCATAGACTTGTATCTGCTCCATATTCAACCATGTTCCATATTCACAATTGTGGCATGATTGCCATGACCTACCTTAACAGCCAGCAGCTGCACTGAGTGACAAGGATCTGTTCGGTGGTGTGCATCAGGATGAGGTTTCCAACCACCCCCCATCAGGGATCTCTGGTATGACAATCAGAAGCAGGACCCTGTCATGGCTCTTCATTGCAGCAAAGAATGCTGGCAGGAGAGGGCTGGAAATGTCATCTTGCTGTGCTCCAATCACCAGCAGAACAGACCTCCATCTGCTCCATCAAATGTGGCTGCTGGCTGTTAAGGTAGGTTTGGAGAGTTGGGTCAGGAGACAAGACACAGTTATGCATTTGCAACTATGGACATTTCTGCACTTGCCTGTTATATATAGTGCTATTATTCCACTTTCAACCGTTCAACCTTTGAGGCCCCTCCCTAAACTGCAAACCCCAGGATTCCATAGTATGTTGAAAGTGGAATAATAACACTATAACAGGCCAGTGCAGAAATGGCCTATGTCTCTTATACAGGATATCAGTGATAAAGCACAATACTAGCTCTGCAACTCCAGCAGGACTAACTACCCGACTGCCTGTAATGTTACCCAGTTACTTTAGTAACACACAAAGGCCAGCATCCTGTAGTGATCTATGTAAGTGCTTATGCATGCACAAACGTTTTTGAATGGGATGCTTGCCTTTGTGCTCTGTCCAAAAACCTCCCATGTTTGGCAGCTGTCAAGCCTTGTGAGGAAATGCTGCTCCTCCTCCTTGCTGGAGGAAAAGGGAAGGAAGGGGGAGGCAATTCAGACCATGAAGATGTGGCTGCTGTGAGATCCTAGGGGAAGAAAAAAAGCACTCCATTTAAGACTATATCCTCATTTCTTCCTCCTCCCAACTAAGCTAACACTTTTTCTATTGCTGCCCAACCCACGAAATGAAGAGACCACACACAGGGCTTGGGTTGAACTAGGGCAATTTATTAATGTATGCCCAATTAACATAAAGCTGGAAGTGAACTTGACCTTGACCTTGAATTTAAACTTGACCATGAACTTGAATTTATGACCTGAGAAGGGGGGGTCAACAGCATGGGTAGGCTAAGGCAAGGGTCAGCTCCAGACCTCTTCCCCAGCCCTCCTTGAGCCAGGTACCGGGCCCCAAAGCCAACCCATGAGGCTGGATTAAAACTTTGGCCGGCCCTTTTCTGGAAGGCGATCCCACAAACCGCAACCCCCCCCGTCTCATGACGGTAGGGGCAAGTCCCGGGCCCGCCTCAAGGACAGCATTTATCCTACACCTTTAAAGGGTGCCATAGGCACTCACCAAAACCCTTAGACCCCCCCCCACCAGCCATGGATAAAGACAAGTGTGGCTGTGGAGACCTATTTAATACCTAGTTAAAATACCACCTTGTAAAGCCAATTGCCCAATCCCTTGGCGCAGTCTAGGGTAGGCGAAAAACCCTCCCAAGGGGGGGAAAAATTCCTACCCAGTCCTGAAGCAACCAGCAATCTTACACTGAAACCATAGGGTGGAAGGGTGGGTGGGTCGCCAGCGAACAAAGAGGCTGAGGAAGGGGCAGCGCGGCCCTAAAAGGGGTCTGCAGACCCCGCCCCCACCCCATACCACTGTGTGACCCTTGTCGCACGGTGATTGCATGGTCTCTTCTTCGTGGGAGGGCAGCAAAGGTGTCCCCCCCCGCCACTTGTGGTCACGCGGGCGGTGGGAGACGAATTGCTGCCCAACCCACGAAATGAAGAGACCACACACAGGGCTTGGGTTGAACTAGGGCAATTTATTAATGTATGCCCAATTAACATAAAGCTGGAAGTGAACTTGACCTTGACCTTGAATTTAAACTTGACCATGAACTTGAACTTATGACCTGAGAAGGGGGGGGTCAACAGCATGGGTAGGTTAAGGCAAGGGTCAGCTTCAGACCTCTTCCCCAGCCCTCTCTGAGCCAGGTACCGGGCCCCAAAGCCAACCCATGAGGCTGGATTAAAACTTTGGCCGGCCCTTTTCTGGAAGGCGAGCCCACAGACTGCACCCCCCCCCCGTCTCATGACTTTAGGGGCAAGTCCCGGGCCCGCCTCAAGGACAGCATTTATCCTACACCTTTAAAGGGTGCCATAGGTATTCACCAAAACCCTTAAGACCCCCCCCCACCAGCCATGGATAAGGGCAAGCGTCTGCTTAGTCCTTATCCCCCCAACTCCCACTCAGGATAGCTTCAAGCCCCCATTGCAAATCCCGCAGAAAGATTTCATTGCCCTCGGATGACAAGTGTACCCCGTCTGGCCTATACAGCTCAGGTTTATCAAAGACAATGTCACAGTGAGGAATATAGTGACCCAAGCCCTGTCTCAAAGCATTGCAAATTTCCCTGTTCGCTCGCCTACGAGCGAACTCCAAGGGTCGAGGATCCCCTCCCCCACCCCACACTTTTCTTTGAATCATTGCAGACCAAGCAATGCAGGTGCCAGGCCAAGTATTGAGAATAAGCCGCATATCATGAATGGCCTGTATGATCAAGGTCTTTCCTTTTAAAAGTCCAAGGTCATTACCACCCAGGTGAATGACCAACACATCAGGCGGAGGCCCACGGTACTCCCCAAACAGCGCAGGCAACAAGCCATGCCAGCGAAGGCCTCTCTTGCCAAGCCATTGGAGCGAGGCTCGGTCACCCAATCCCAAATGCGGGCCAAAATGGCCATCACGAGCCCAAAAGATGAAACTGTGACCACAGATCAGCACTCGCTTCCTCCCAGCCAGAACAGGACGATCTGAAACGAACCAGAAACGTTATAACAGGTGAATTGGCCTGACATAGCGCCAGTACGCCATGGACTTCCATCTCCCAATCCTCTGGATGTCGTCAGCATTCATGCCGACCAAAGCTGCAGTGGAAGCTGCACCTATGTGAAATGAATGTGTACCAAATTTGGTGCCTTGTAGGCCTAGAAAAGTCAAAGCCTTTTTCGTGATGGCCCAGAATTGATACCTAGTGAGCGGGGTTGTGTCAGCATGACAAAACAGAGGCCCCGAATGTGTCCCCCGGCTGGCTATGTAAGCCCTCAGTGCCCTGACCGGGCATAAAGAGCCATCAGAACATTCCTGTAAAGTAACCACAGTGCCCCGCCTGGCCTGATCAGTTTTCGATCCCCTTATGTGAAGGCATAAATGCCGCTCACCCCAGGTCAGGTCCTGAAACTCTAGGGCCCTGCCAGACCTGTCTCCCTTACTCCGAACAAACAACTCACTTACCCTCAATGTGCCAAAAAATGCAGTGAGAGCCGCCGAGTGAAACAAGAGAGCCTCGTATGCAGAAGAGCACAAGACGTCCCACGTGTTGCCCAAACCCTTCAGAATGCCAGGAGAAAGTGGCTGCCTGTCATCTCGGGCCATCCCTTTTTGCCTGACCCACCCTTTGATAAATTTGCGTATCCTAAAATCGCTGGTGGGATCAGGGAAGCCTCGTGCCTTGGACCAAAAGGCCAAGGCAGACATGCAGGATCTAATGGACTGAGGGGAGAGGCCTGTTTCCTTAAGGGACAAGCAGAACTGCAAAATGTGGTCCACCGGGAGTGGCCATGTGTCCTGTAACCCTTTAGATTTCCAAAAGCTAGTGAAATCCATAGCAGCCTTATTGTACCTCTTTCTGGTGCTGGGTGCAACTGACATACCGATGATCTGTGCTACCTCACCCCGCCAAGCTTCCACAGATCGAAAGGCATCGGTTCTGGGAGGATGGCAGCATCTGGTGCCAGCTCTCTGAAACGTTTCACCCAGTGCTGCTCCTGCTGCTTCCGACTCTCCCGAGGGCCTGGCCTCCCAACTGACACGTTGTGATGAGGATGCTTGTTCCCACCTCTCTGGAGGCAATTCGCTCCGCTGCTCACCTGATCTGTCCTCCTCAATAGCGTCTAGCCGTGCCAAAATCTGGTTAATAACACTCACTGGCATGGAGACCCTCTGCTCCTCCCTTCCTCTGTTCTGCCCCGCAGGCCGCTGGCCACTCCCAATGGCCCGAAGCTTAGCAAAAATGGTGGCCGCCACATTTGCTCCCCCATCCTCATCCAACGATGAGGACACTGACATTGGGGCAGCTAAGGCCTTGGCTGGTGTGGCCCTTTTGGCCGGCGTGGCCTTCTTGGTGGGCTGCTTGCCCTTGGATGCTGATGAAGCTCGTTTGGAAGCCATCAGCACCACCGGCAGACCTAATAAACCCTAACTCCCTTAACAAAACAAAACAAAACCCACAACAAAATGATCACACTCTCTCAGCCCGCCAAGGCCCACTGGACACTCTCTCACAGCCCAGATGCAGCAAAACCTGCAAAAGAGCACCCTCCCCCCAGGAGAGAGGTGTAAAAAGCGAGAGCATTAGAGAGAAAAGGTGGAAAAGAAAAGGAAGGGGAAAGGCACACTCTCTCAGCCTGACATGCCCTAGGAGAGAGAGAGTGGGGAGGAGGAAGGAACGGAAGGGGGGAAGGAGGAAAAGGAAAAGAAGGAAAGAGAAGAAAAAAATGTAAATATATAAAAGTTAGGGGGGGGCAGGGAGAGCCACAACAACCGCCCTCCTCAAATAGGTCCCCCAAATGCCCAAGGGCCTCCCAACGGGCTGCTTCCAACTTCTGGGGCCGCAGCCGCCGCCGCACCAGCGGCCCCCCCCAGGCCCTAGGGGGCCCACAGCAACCCTGCCGCCCCCAAGGATCAGCCCAGGGAGGGGGGGGAGGTGCAGACGAGCGGGGCAAAGAAGAAGAAAAAAGGGGGGGAGGGGAAAGCCTGCTGCTGCCGCTGCCGGAACAACAGCCCCCCCCCCGCCCACTGACGAGGCGATTCTGCCGCCGCCGCCGCGACAGCGACCCTCCTCAGAGCCTGGGGGGCCCACAGGAACCCCCTCCCCTGACGAGGATCAGCCTCAAGAGAGGGGGAGATGTGGGGAAGAGGGAAAAGAAAGGAGAAAAAACAGGGAAAAGAGAAAAAGCAAAGGAAGGGGAGTAAACAAAAACAAAACAAAACCCTTGAACCTGGGCAGCCGCAGAAGCGACCGCCAGCCGTTTCCTTCTGCTGCCGTGAACAAAGGCCTCTCAGGCCGCCACGCGGCTGGCTTTCAGGGCCAGCAGCATCAGCGCCCCCGTCGGCCTCGCCAGCAAACAAAGCGGCTGAGGGAGGGGCGGCGCGGCCCTAAAAGGGGTCTGCAGACCCCGCCCCCTCCCCATCCCACTGTGCGACCCCTGTCGCACGGTGATTGCGTGGCCTCTTCTTCGTGGGAGGGCAGCAAAGGTGTCCCCCCCCCCGCCACTTGTGGTCACGCGGGCGGTGGGAGACGAATAATCTGAATCACCCCCTCCTCTCTTCCCCACCAGTAGGTAGCGGCAGCAGCAGCAGCAGCAGGCCCTCTTGGGAAGATGGTGGACTGGGTGCACGGAGTTACATGCATATGTAGGATCTTGGACAAAATATTGTCAGAAACATTAGGAGACACAGCAGGTGACTAAGTAAGAAGATGAAGCTAGCTATGCCTCTTTCCTTCAGGACTGGACCCCCAGGGTTGTGAGGGGCCTGGAGCAATTGCCCCTGTAGAGCCATGGATAATCCAGTCCTGTCACCACATCACCTCGCCCCCTTCCTACATGGCAGCCTTTGACCTAAAAACCCACCCGGTAAAAGATTTGCTCCCTTATCTACCACCGTGGTCTCCAGTATCCCAGTCCTCATACCAGTTTCCTGTACCTGAAAGGCCACCGTTACTTCCCCATTCCACTCTGTACTCCCATACCCTCCAACAGTTCAAAGGCAAAAAAAATCTGAGGCATGTGAGTCCAAGCCACATCAGCATGTGGTCGAGATGTCAAATTTGTTGACAAGGAAGATCACACAAGTTAAGAAAGGCTGCAGCAATTGGGGGAAAGTGAAAGGAGGAGAGAGAATCTAGGACATTTTAAAAGCAGCTGAAAAGTGGGATGGCAGAGGATTAATTGGGCATGTACTCCTCAACACTTGCTCTGTCAATCTATGGAATGAAGAAGACTGTGTTGGTATAGCATTCTGCACCCATGACTAGAAGACTGGTGCTTCTGATTCCAGTCTTTTTAAATGCTTCCCAGCCAGCTGTTTCATAGGCTCTGTTTCCCCTTCACCTTTTAAGACTTTGTTTTTTAATGGCATATTCATCTTCCAATTTTCTTCTGTACCAGAGGTGGGGGACTCTTTTGTGTGTCAAGGGCCACACTGTAGAATCATAGAATCATAGTATCATAGAAATGTAGAGTTGGAAGAGACCACACGGGCCATCCAGTACAACCCCCTACCATGCAGGAATACCCTCAAAGCACTGCCGACAGATGGCCATCCAGCCTCTGCTTAAAAACCTCCAAGGAAGGAGACTCCACTACACTCCGAGGCAGCATATTCCACTGCCGGACAGCCCTGACTGTCAGGAAGTTCTTCGTGAGGCTCAGGTGGAATCTCCTTTCCTGCAGCTTGAATCCATTGCTCCTTGTCCTGGTTTCTGGAGCGGCGGAAAACAAGCCCTCTCCATCCTCTACATGGCATCCCTTCAAATATTTAAACATAGCTATCATGTCCCCTCTTAACCTTTTCTTCTGCAGACTGAACATACCCAGCTCTCTAAGTCTATCCTCATAGGGCTTGGCTTCCAGGCCCTTCACCATTTTGGTCGCCCTCCTCTGGACCTGCTCCAGCTTGACCATGTCCTTCTTGGATTGGGGTGCCCAGAACTGCACACAGTATTCAAGATGAGGTCTAACCAAAGCAGAGTAGAGTGGTACCAGTACCTCCCTCGATCTAGACACCATACTCCTATTGATGCAGCCGAGAATTGCATTGGCTTTCTTGGCTGCCGCATCACACTGCTGACTCATGTTCAGCTTGTGGTCTATTAAGACTCCTAGATCACTTTCACACGTACTGCCATCCAGCCACGTGTCCCCCATCCTATATTTCTGCATTCCATTTTTTCTACCTAAGTGTAGGACCTTACACTTCTCTCTGTTGGATTTCATTTTGTTAGCCTTGGCCCAGCTCTCCAATCTGTCCAGGTCATTTTGAATTTTGATCCTGTCCTCTGGCGTATTAGCAACCCCTCCCAATTTGGTGTCATCTGCAAATTTGATGAGCATGCCCTCTATTCCTTCATCCAAGTCATTGATGAAAATATTGAACAGCACTGGGCCCAGGACAGAACCCTGTGGCACCCCGCTAGTCACTTCTCTCCAGGATGAAAAGCAGCCATTGGTAAGCACCCTTTGGGAACAGTCAGTCAACCAGTTACAGACCCACCTGACAGTAGCTCTGTCCAGCCCACATTTTACTAGCTTCTTTGCAAGAATGTCATGGGGAACTTTGTCAAAGGCCTTACTGAAATCGAGATATGCTACATCCACAGCATTCCCTTCATTTATCAAGCTAGTAACTCTATCATAAAAGGAGATAAGATTAGTCTGGCATGACTTATTTTTGAGAAATCCATGTTGACTTCTCGGGATTACCGCATTGCTTTCTAAGTGATTAGAAACTGACTGCTTAATGATCTGCTCCAGGATCTTTCCGGGCACTGACGTCAGGCTGACTGGGCGATAATTAATTTGGTCCTCTTTTTTTCCTTTCTTGAAGATGGCGACAGCATTTGCCCTCTTCCA
The DNA here is from genome assembly GCA_030412105.1 of Cyclura pinguis. NCBI lineage: Eukaryota > Metazoa > Chordata > Lepidosauria > Squamata > Iguanidae > Cyclura > Cyclura pinguis. The sequence continues at coordinate 348,068,532 of CM059599.1, forward strand.
GTCTGCTGGAACTTCTCCTGTCCTCCAAGATTTCTCAAAGATCATAGCAAGCGGTTCCGAAATGACCTCTGCCAGTTCTTTTAATATCCTAGGATGCAATTCATACCTATTATGTGCTGCATTTCCCCCGCTTCCTCACCTGCTCCCCAACCGCCAGGTTGAGTGCTTGTATCCTTCTGGGAAAAAACTGAGGAAAAGAAGGTGTTAGGTAGTTCTGCCTTTTCTCTTCCCCCTGTTAGTAATTCGCCATCTTCTCTGCGCAGCGACCCTATCGCCTCTTTCTTTTTCCTTTTGCTGCGGACATATTTAAAAAAGCCCTTTTTATTGTTTTTAATGTCTCTGGCCAGCCTAAGTTCGTTCTGTGCTTTAGCCTTTCTGACCTTCTCCCTACATCTCCCGGCTTGCTTAAATTCTTCTTTGGTGGTTTCCCCCCTCTTCCATTTCCTGTACACGTTTCTCTTAACGCTTAGCTCAGCTGAGAGTTCTTTAGTCAACCATTCTGGTTTCTTCAGATGCCTTCCATTTTTCCTCCTTATTGGCACAGTTTTAGACTGTGCCTTCAGTATCTCCCTTTTAAGGAACGCCCATGCCTCCTGAACTCCTTTCCCTTTCACTATTCTTGACCACGGAATTTCAGCCAGCAGCTCCTTAAGTTTACAGAAGTCCGCTTTTTAAAAATCTAAGACGAGTGTCTGGCTACACTTATCTTCTCCTTCCCACTGAATGCCAAATTCCAATAGGGCATGGTCACTCCCCGCTAAAGATCCAACCACTTCTACCTCATTAACAAGGTCATCCCTATTGGTCAGGATCAGATCTAGAATATTTGATCCCCTTGTGGCCTCTTCCACCTTCTGGACCATGAAATTGTCTGCAAGACAAGCAAGAAACTTGCTGGACCTTGCTGTCTTGGCAGAGTTTGACTGCCAACATATATCCGGGTAATTGAAATCTCCTATTATTACTGTATTTCTCCTTTTTGAATGTGCGGTCATTTGGTTGAGGAAGGCGTCATCAAGGTCCTCAGTCTGGGTTGGAGGTCTGTAGTAAACCACCACCAGAATATCCCTATTGTTTCTCACTCCCTTAATTCTTACCCAGATGCTCTCGACCTGGCTTTCTGGGTTTAAGTCATGGATCTCTTCAGAGCTGAAAACATCCTTGACATACAAGGCTACTCCTCCTCCTTTCTTGTTTGATCTATTTCTACAAAATAGGCTATACCCCTCTATTCCTACATTCCAATTCTGAGACTGATCCCACCAGGTCTCAGTGATGCCTATCAAATCGTATTTATTTTGTTGTACTAGGAGTTCAAGTTCATCTTGCTTGTTTCCCATACTCTGCGCGTTAGTGTAGAGACACTTAAATCCCCGGGCCCTTCCTGCAAGTCCTGTACTATAGTTTCTACTCCTCCTACCATTGGACGCTTGTACTACTTGGTCAATATCATTTGGGCCTTTTCCCCCTGCACTCGCCGAGTCTTTGCCCCGAATAATATTGTCTCCCTCCCCAGCAGAACTTAGTTTAAAGACCTCTTAATCCTCCGTGCAAGACTGTTTGCAAAAACATTCCTGCCAAGTTTCGTGAGGTGCAGCCCATCTCTTGCCAGAAGCCCACGTTCATGGAAATTCAGGCCGTGGTCCAAAAACCCAAACCGTTGCCGGCGGCACCATGTTTCCCTCCACTCTCCACAGAAATGGCTGTTGGGGAGGGTGCACTAAAAAGGCAAAACAGAATTCTGACCAAAAGGTGGGTTATCCTTAGCCTACATCTTTTTCCTTCAGCGCTGGGTCCCTAGCCAGTGAGGAGCCTGGTTAATTGTCCCAAGTGAACCACTGATAATCTAGCCTAGCTTGGAATCTACTTTGTTTCTTGCTTTGCTGATTTTTATCTTTTAGATATTTCAGTGCCAGCCAGTTGTTCTTTTCTTCCTTTCTGAGGGAGTTTTAGGCAAGAAGCCCTCAGTGCCCATGCTTATGAAGTGGATCTACTCTTTCACCATGACTCTTGTTTCTTGTAATCTCTACTATCTTTCTTTTTCCTCTGGTAAAAGGATAGTGGACTGGCAGGCAGTAACACAGCTACTGCTGCTCCCTCTCAATATGGAAATTGGTTTGCTTGCTTACTTGCTCACTTTCTTAGGGGCCAGAGTGAGTGAACAAGGATGCCACAATGGTGTAGAGGAGAAACAGATCTGTGGGAGGGGGTTGCATTGTCACTGTGCCCCCTAAAGAAGCCTGAGCCCCTGGCAGTTGCCTAGGAATGTCAGCCCTTGATACTGACATCAAGCAGTGTGCAGACATGTATACAGGAAAGCATTTAGAACTGGGATTCCTCACTAAGGTGGCCAAAGGCAAAAGGGCTCCCCCATCTTCAGGACTTGTGCAGAAGAGGTGATTTCAGATAATTCTGCATAACTATTAAAAGATACAGTGGCCTAGTCCTCATCTACATGTGGTGGTCCTATTCTCTAACATACATTTGGAAGTGATATCATCTGTATCATTGCATTCTTACCTCATTGTACTAAAAGCATTCCTTTTTGGAAAAAAAAGAAAACATTTTTACTTATAAAAATATTACTTTTTAAAAGAGTAATTTGTTGCTTTTTGCACATTACTTTTAACTTCTTGAAAGAAGGGTACCTCCTTAATTCTACTGATTATTTGGTATGAAGCGAGTAACTTTTTGTTTTACCTGGTACGATCTTCTTATTTTTAAGTTGCTGTTAAACTAATTAAAACACTTAACAATGACTGTATTAGGAATAATGGGTACATTTTAGTAGTTATGCTAAAGGAAGCAGAGACATTACCAGTTATACTGCTTTTTAGGAGTAACATTTTTACTCCTCCCCAAAGTAACATGCTTACAGTAGTATTACCCTATTTCCTGGCATATAAGATTCACTTTTTTCCTTGAAAAGTACTGTTTGAAAACGGAGTGCATCTTATACACCAGTGCATATTATATGCCAGTAAATAGTATTCGCCAGCATATAAATAGGGTGCGTCTTATATGCTGCTGCATCTTGTATGCCAGCAAATATGGTATTTAGTTGCATCTCAATGCTTCTTCTAAGTTCTGGTTTTATGACAGCTTTCAGTTTCTTTGCTGTACAGAGTTGGGGATGTTCATGCCTTGAGTACTCTGGGAATGGATCCCATCAAACCTTCACAGATATTAGGTAGGTAGGGCCATGTGTGTGTGTGTGTGTGCATGCACATGCATGCATGTGTGTCAACTTATAGAGACCCTATGAATTTCATAGGGTTTTCTTAAGCAAGAGGTACTCAGAGGTGGTTTTGCCAGTTCTTTCCTCTGAAATATAGCCTATAGCCCTTGGTATTCATTGGCAGACTCCAATGCAAGTGCCAACCAGGGCTGACGCTGCACAGCTTCCAAGATCAGACAGGATTTCCCACCTTTCCGGTATTTAGGTGAGATGAATGGAAAAGATAGGACAGTCGAATTCATACCTGAACATGTTTCAGAAACAGGGGTCAGTGACAGCAGTGGGAGCTTTGGCCATTTTGTAGTGAAGCAGAAGTGCAAATGAGGGCAGGAGCTCATCTGGGTTCTCAAAGGTTTCACATACAGTTTGACATCTCTGAAGAAGTTTCTAGAAGAATAGAAGAGGCTCTTATGCCAGTAAGATTTACCTTGCTGATGCTTATCAGCATTCTGCAGAATGTAACATGCTGAGCTATTACTTGTGGTGCTTCTGGGGAAACCCTAGTCCTCCTTGACACTTGAGCCTTCTTTGCATGTGTTTGCATTATAGACACAATTCCAACAGAGAGAGGAAGAGAGAGTGGGTGGCTGTGCATTTACTGAAAATCATTTGAGTTGGAAATACGCTGCTGAATCTTGTAACTGCCTTTGCATTAAATACAAACTTAATCTTAATCCAACTCTCTTGCCCCAATTCAGAGAGATGCCAACAAACTGAAAAGCACTGCACATCTAGAATGACCACAACTCCTAGAATCTTCTAGCTAGCAGGTAAACAAACAAGCAAAAATTAAAGCCCTAGGTCACTGGCAAAGTTAGCAAATAAAACAAACAAATCAATTTTCAATTGATGACAGAAACACCCCTTATTTCAAGAGTCTGTGTGATATCAATGAAGAGATTATTCCGTATGGGAGGTGCCACAACAGATAAGGTCTTCTTACCCAACCCAATGAATTTCATAAGGCTAACATTTCCAAGGTAAACACAGCCTCCATACTCTCCTACTGTCCCAATTTGGCAGTAACAGTCCCAATCAATCCTCTGTTGTCCCACATTTTAAGATGCTTTTAACATGTCCCAGTTTCTCTCACCTCCTCCCACTTTCCCCCTTAATCCTCAGGTTACTTCAATCGCTACCAACTGATTTCAAAGCTCAAAAGTAGTTCGCACTCAATCCAGCAGGAGAGACAGGAGGGGACAGTCTTGCCCTTCCCAGTAGGTTCAGGCAAAATCGAACTGTTGTAGCCTCTCCTACCTTGCGGTGCTCTTCCTTATTAATAACTTCTGATATCGTGGCCACACTCTAGTGTTAACTTGGCCACACGCGTCCTCATTCTCCTCTGTGAAACGTTGGAGGGTATTGGCCTCCCCTTAAAGGGTAAAGATTTGTGGTAGATCAGCAAAGTTTTCTGACTCCCTGTTGTTTGACAATGGCATAAACAAAATTACCTCTCTTTCACCATAAATTATACTGCTGCTGAGGCTAGAGGCCAGAATGTTGTTTGTATATAATGCCAGTATAAGTGACAGAAGAAGTAGAGGGATGGGCCAAGTACAGCCGTTCAGAGGATGTTGGACTACAACTCCCAGCTGCCATAACCAATGGTGAGTAGTGTTGGGACCTACAGTCCTACAACATCTAGTGAGACACATTGCAATCATCCCTTCTGCATCAGGTGAATTAGATAACAACGAGGCTTTATTTATTTTTATATATAAAATATATGGCACTTTACAGGTAAAAGAACAACAAAACAATTCCCTTAGGCTTACAATCTAATTAAGACATGACTCAAAAGGAAAAGGGGATAGCAGTGTGGGAGGTCATTAAGTCTAGCAGATACTGACTCTTTTTCTCTCCCTCTGAGGCCACAGCAATAGCAGTTGGGATGGAAGGGGGGCCTTTCATCTGCTTCTGAACCTAGGCATGATTGAGCTGTGCCTGCTTTCTAATTTTATTACTGTTTTTGATGTTAGCATAGAACCAGGGAAGGAGGAGGTTGTGAGGTTCTCTAGATGTTATTGGACTTTAACTCCCAGCAGCTGTAGCTAGCATGGCCAATGATGAGGAATATTGATAAGAATTCACTATCCCATGACTGTCAGCTGTCTCTAATAAAACTGGGTGTTCAGCAACCTACTGCTGCTTGTGTGTGTCCCTTCTGAGACCCTTACAATTGCAGGACTATGGATCCTGGGATTTTTAGTTTAGGAAGAGGTATTTAGAATTCTCAGCTATAGAGCTCTGCTGCCTCACCAAAGTACAAATCCCAGGAATAATAGTGCCATAATTGTATAATGTGAAAGGGGGTCTGGTCTTCTTGGGACTGAGTTCTATGGGAGCCACCACAATGAGTATGTGCACTTTGAAGTATACCACTTCGCCACTGACTTGGATCAGGAAACTTGGAAAGCTCCTAGTGTTAGATTTGACTTCCCAGAATCCCTCTCCACTGACCATACTGGCTTTGGCATCTGGGAGCTGAAGTCCAACAACATTTGGAGCCTCCCCTGGCAGAAGCCATTAGCTGATTCCAAAATTCTTGCTGTTTTACATTTACTGAAATCAGTTGAAACTCCACCAAGAAGCACACAGGCATTGGCATTCTTTTCTCTGCAACAAACTAGAAATATGGAACACACTAAACAGAATTAAGATGTGATGGAAATCCTTCCTGAACATTTACAATGCTTGCAGGATATGAGACTCTACCCACTGGTTGTTGCTGTGTACCTTCAAGTCATTTCCAACTTATGGTGACTCTAAGATGAACATATTACAGGGTTTTCTGGGGCTGAGAATGTGTGTAGTTTACCCAGTGGGTTTCCATGGTCTAGCAGGGAATCGAACTCTGGTCTCCAGGGTCATAGTCCAATGCTCAAACCACTGCACCCTTCTGGCTCTTCTATCCACTAGACAAATTTAGAATATTAGATTTAGACAGATTTAGGCTTAGAATGTATCCATAATGACTTGCTGCTAGAGATGGATTGAACCTGATGAAACTGTTATGTCATATATTGTGGCCCTGTCCCATTGCCACATTGTTCAGGAGGGAAGTCGAATAAAGAATTGTCATTGTCCCCAGGGCAGATTCAAGATTCAATTTGCCCCTCAGATATAGAGAAACAGTGTGGTGTAGTGGTTGATGGGCTAGAGTGGAACTTGGGAGATCTAGGTTCTTGCCCCCAGTGAGCCATCAAACATATTTGGTGACCTTAGGCCAATCACTTTCTTTCAGCCTGTCACAGGGTTGTGAAGATAAAATGGAGAGGAGATGAGTGACATACACCATCTCAGACTCATTGGCAGAAATTCAGAATAAATAATTTGGTAGAGCAAACCATGACATACACTGGTATGCCAGGTAAGGTCAATTATAATAGTAACATGATTGGTTTTGTAGGCTTGGTAGACAGCCAGTTCCCTACATAGAGATGATGGGAGTTGTAGTCCAACTCAATTAGAAGATATGGGGATAAAGTGCCCTACCTGTTGAAACCTAAACAACGGGTCTATTGGATCTGGCAGTTCTGTGGCATGTGATGTTTAATGGAAGGGCTACTAGCACTAAGTTTAATGGTGTCATTAGAATTCTTGTGTTAACATGAATTATTGTGGTAAATGTCATCCCGCCTTCTTCTCTCTTTATCAGTGTCTGATCTGGGAAGATCAGAACCATTTGTTTGTGCATATTTTTTTAATTACTAAAATCCAAATTTAAAAATTTCAGAAGAAGATGTTCAAGAAGTTGGTGTGGCTACAGTTGTCAGAGCAAAACTTCAAAAAAAAATCTCCCACTGAAATCAAGAGGATTTTAAAGAATTTTACTTTTTCTTCATTTGCCAGATTATTCAGAAGCTTAAATTCTGGAGTTCAGGAAATGATGACAGCCTCTATAGCCATACTCCCAAGGAAAGTCGGAAGGTTCTGGCACACGTGTTGACTCTTCTAAACCAATCAGCTCCAGCAGTTGTCAGCTTCACAGAGTCAAGTCTTTTGTAAAGGTGATGGTCTTAAATTGTCCATTCAAGACCAAGATGACTCCAAATAATTTGTATTATAACAGGGATGGCTCAAAACAATGCAATAGTCACAGTGGTGCAGAGATAATCCATCTCTTATCCTCCACCCGAAGGTTGTTACGTGCCTCAAGTAGACTTTACTTATGGCAACCCTATCATGGGGTTTTATTGACAAGACTTATTCAGAGGAGTTTTGCCACTGACCTACTTTAAGGGTGAGAATATGACTTGCCCAAGGTCATCCAGTGGGTTTCCATGCTGGAGCAAGGATTTGAGCTCTTGTTTCCCAGAGTCCTAGTCAAACACTCCAACCATCACACCCCACTGGTTGTCCACCCTGAGCTATTCTGAGGATTTCCACTAAATTCAGAGAGAACAGCAGGGAAGTCTGAGGGAGTGGCAGATGACATCATCATGCCTGCTAATCAGCACATTCCAGTGTTTTGACCCTCAAACTTGTGCTCTGCTAACTACTGATGAAACAGCTCAAGGGCCCAAAGTCCTAAGGGACAGAAGTTTCTTTCTACTGTTGTTAAGACTGACATTGATAGAATGACATCTGATGACATTGTGGGAAGATAATCTTTCAATACAGAATGTGATTCACACTGGCCCGTTAATTCGTCACTTGTCATGGAAGATTCAGCCCACGCACAATTTTCATAAACTGTTGTTTATGCTTCAATGTAAATTGCTTGCCGTCACACAGACTACTGTATGGGCTAAGTTTGCTTAAGACGTCATGCATTAAGAAGTACACGCATAAATCTCTGAGTGCTACAGAAGGACAAAGCTGTAAATTACTCTGGGTTTGTAATTTGTCATTTAAATCAGGATCTTGTTAGATACTGCCGGTGGTGAGTAGAGATGCTAAGTGGATAGCTGGAGTTAGGGATCGGAATGTAAGACTGCACCTATCCTTTTTACAACTTTCGAAGTGCGAATGTTCTGGGTGCAAGCACAGAGGTGCCTTGCTTTCCAAAATATGGAGTCAACCGATTGCTAAGTAGTTATATCTAACTTATTATGTCCTAATTACCCTTACCCAACAAGGCTTAAAAAATGATTTGTCAGTTAACAGGCACTCATTACAAGGGCTTGGAAACAACTCATTGAATTATTAGTTATTTGTCAATCATCGGCCAAATGATTTCTCCTTCCCCACAAGAGGACTTTTTGCTGATCAACAGCACTTTTTAGTCCTGTGGTGCAATGAGGAAAGACTCTGCCTTGTTATTTATTGCTGAGGTGGTCTCAGGAGGAGATGGATAGTGATGGATAGTTGCAGAGCACAGAGGCTGTTAGAAACTGGAGGTGGCAGGGATTCAATTTAGGCACCCTGGCTTTTACAGGCAAAATACATATTATAACACTGATCTTTGCAGAGCATCACCAATATCTCACATCCTAGTTAGGTACAAATGTGTAACTATGTAATATCTCCTAGCCCAAGTCCCCAAAACCCACCTTAATAGTCAGTAGCTGCATCAAGCTAATTGCGATGCAAGGAGGATGATGTTTCCACGCCTTTCTACCAGTGAGTGAGACTACGACAAGGAATTGTGGCCAAAGTCCTGCTTCTGATTGTCACACCTTCATACAATGAGATTGAAAGGGGATTGGAAACATCCTCTTGTTTGCACCCTCATCAGCAGCTGAACAGACCTCCTTTGCTTGATGCAGCTGCTAGATGTTAAGGTGAGTTTGGGAGGCACTTATGATCATGGCAACAGTGCCACAATTATGAATACACAGTGTTACTGAATGTGGAACAATAACTGATCTGCAACTCTAGGTTATGAATCCATAACTGAAATCCAGAACGCCAGCCCGTATCTTTTATTCTAAGTGAGTGTGGAGGTTTAGAATACAGCTATTTAATACTGCACAAAAAATATTCTGTTTATGCTCATAAGCACTTGAAATGTTTCACAGTAAAGATACTCCACTTTGAAATCAACAATAAATATTTGTAGTCACTTATTGCTATACTTTGACATTGCAATTGATCAATGTCCTCAGCTTGGCATGAACACAACATTCTTTATTCACTTTTTCCAACCCAGAGAAGCAATCCATGATATCTGAAAGGTGAGCGAACACCACGTATGTAGAGGTGGGTTTAGAAAGCAGAGAAACAAGACAGAAAGAAAAGAGGTAAAACTCTTAATCAGACTTAACAGATTACTAAATCCCATTCTTTAGCACAGCTCTCCCCAACCTAGGAGCTTTCAAGTACGCTGCACTACAAATTCCACCACCACTAGTCATTTGTAATTCAGCATATCTGGAAAGTACAGGGAAGACAACTTTAAAAGGAGCACTTTTGAAAGAGCCAATAACAAAATGTGCCACCAGGGGTCACAAATTGACAATCCCTGTGCAGTTCTCTACAAATACCATGAAAAAAACCATACTCAGTGGTAGATGTGTTAGCTGTGCAGCAAAACACAACAAAATCCAAAACTGGCAAGTGGTGGTGACACCTTTATTGGATCAATTCTGAAGCATAAGAGATATTATGTAAGCATAAAATATATTATGTTTGTATGATTCTATGATTCTAAGCTTTTGAAACTTCACTAGATTTTTTATCAGGCAAAGATCTTAAAAATCTTCCAGGAGAAAGATGATGATGATGTTGTTAGAGTCACAGGCCTACATTCCGTCTGAGATGTTATCAGTTAAGACGGTATTGAGGGATTTCAATGCAGGCAAAGGCCAATCCCCTCATTGGCTATGTGAGCGTATAAACACCATGGTTTCTTTTGAAAACTAACAAATTAAATTATGAATTATTTAACACTACTCAATGCATGAAACTTTCAATTTGTTAATGCTAACAATGGCTTTTCTTCCTATTTCAGGCCTTTTGAATTTTAAATATGGAACAGTAGTTTGTGTGTAAAGTGGTGTGCTGTATCTTTTAATCTTTATTGGTAATTATAGTTTAAATATGTTTTAAGTGTTTTAACTGTTTTTAATCATGTTTTTAAAAATAATGTTGTTGTTTAATTCTTTATTAACTTTTGTAAATTAATGTTTTAGCTTGATCTTTTTAAATGATTGTAAGTTGCCATGAATCCCATCTTGGGAGAAAGTGGGATATAAATTCAATAAATAAACAAACAAATAAATTCAATAATTGATTCAATGGGGACTAGTAGAATTCAGGCTTAACAAATCAGTTTCCAGACTGAACATTTAATGCTCTGAGTGAGCTACTCCTAAAGAGCATAATAAGAAAAAGTCAAGGCCTTTCTGCCCTACACTGTTATAGTGCTAGAATGCCCCTCCCTAAACTGCAAACCCCAGGATTCCATAGGATATTGAAAGTGGAACAATAGCACTATAAGAAGCTAGTGTGGAAATGACCCAGCTTTCAATTTGCCAACCCTAAGACTCATGTCTCTATCACTGAACTGCATTTGTTCTCACTAGAAACTGCAGAGCCTTGCAAACTTCTTGGATTTCCCTGAGAAGTCTCTTAGATCTCTTGAGTGCGTATTTCATTATTTATACTGTATATCTTTCTTTCCTCTATGAGCTGTGTGCCCTTTTATGTTCAGCCACAGACTGAGTGCAAGAGAAGAAATCTGAACAATCATATGTAACCCCAGAAACTACTGCTTCTCTGAGATAACCTTTGCTTCGTACAGTTTGTACCGAGAGGCTGAAACCTAGGTTGTAGTTTTAGTCTCTGTTAATACCACAGATAACAGCTTCCTTGCCATTGTGATTAAGATCATGAAACTCAGAAAGCCCCATGAGAGGACCCTGAATCCCATACCTGGTTTCTTTAAAACAGTCTTGGGACCAAGCACAGATTAGTACGGTAGGAGCTACTGCCAGGTGGAATCCACTGGCCCACTGACTCTAACACATGTACGAGTTAATGAGTTCTGTATCTTACCAGAGACAACCTATTTTAGTTTATTCATATTCTGCCTTTCTCCCAATGTGGGAACCAAGGCTGTTCACAAAACAGATGAAAACAAATTGCAGCTACAAAGCAATCGTTATAAAAACAAGCTTTTAAAAATTAAGTAAGATATTTTACTTAAGACAGACCTAATTTGAAACAGTTTAACAGCAAGAATAAAAATTACAGCACCCTCCCCTGAAAGATCATTCCATAGCAACTGGTTAATTGTGAAAATACTGTCTAAATGCATAAAAAATCTCTGTTTGCCAGCAGAAGGAAGCCAGAGAAGGGACCAGCCTAATCTATTGCAGGAAGAGGTTCTGCAATCTGGGAGCAGCCACCAAGCATTTCCTCAGCAAATGTCACTGGGATGGTGGTAATAGGAACTAGAAAAAGTCTTTGTCAGAGGACCTTCAAATTCAGGCAGGGTCATATATAAAGAGATAGTTTTTCAGATAATCTGAACCCAAGATACATACTGCTTTACAGGTCACAACCTGGAAATGGGCCATTAGCCAGTGAAGCTGTTACAAGGTTCACTTGTACAACAGTGCCAGCTAAGTGTTAGATTCCTTCCCGGCCTCTAGAGTCTAGGAGTGAGCAGGGGGCAGGATGATGCCATCTAGTCAAAGAAGTTTTGCTACCTGAAGTGAAGAACAAGATGATACCTGATGTAGTACATACAGCAGCCATCTAGTTTAGTTGTTTAATGTTTCTTCAGTACTGGTGATAGGATAGCATCCTTCACCCATACTGTTCCAACTGACAGGGACAGTCCCAGTTAACCCTCTGTCATGTCACTTTTTCAACTGCTTTTAAAATGGCTCAGCTTCTTTCTCCTGCTCCTTCCCTTTCCTTTTCATCTTTGGCAAATTGCTGTGAACCGAGTCCAAATGCAAAAGTAGTTTGCACTAAATTAACTCAGTGGGGGGCAAAGAGAGGGGGCAAAATCTTGCCCTTCCCTGTAAACTCAGGCAAATGCAAACTGCTGTACCCTTTCCTGCCTTCTCTGTTCTTCTTTATTAATAATTTTTGCCATCTTGACCACTCTGATGTTGTTTGACCTCATATGTCCCTTTTTTCATCTGTGAAATTTCAGAGGGCATACCTTCACCATATCTGAGGATGACTTAACTAGCTACTTCAGCACCTGTGTGCCACCCCTAGTATTCATTGTCTGAAGTGACTGCTTCACTCTGCACGATGGGCTCCACATTTAAATAGGTACTGGACCTTTCTTAAGCTCCAGCAGCCACTTGATTGTTCTTGTTGTGTGCCTTCAAGTTGTACCCAGCTTATGGCAACCCTAAGACAAACTTATGGGGTTTCTTTGCAAGATGTATTCAGAGGGGGTTTGCCTTTGCCTTCCTCTGAGGCTAAGAGGGTGTGACCTGCCCACTTTGGGCTTTGAAAAACTCCTTATGCACCAGGTGTACTGTAGGCATCCTGTAGAAATCCTGGGATTTGGAGTATAGGAAGAATATTTAGAATTCACAGCCAGGGACCACTAATTCTTACCAAACTACATATCCCAGGATTCCATAGGATGCAGCCCCAGCAGCCAAAGTGGAATCATAGTGCCATAATTGTGTAGTGTGAAATGGCCCTCTGGCTTTGTTGGAATGGATGCCTTAGTTGGAATGATGGCAATCATTCCAGCACTAAGGTGGATATTGCATTTTGCCACCTGACCAGATGTTTAAAAATGGGTTTCCTTTTGGCCCTGGATTAACATATCTGGCTAATTGTGTTTTACCACATTCCGGGCCCTTTACTCAGATTTCCTTCACGCATGTTCTCCCAGTGAATTGACACAGAAATAGTTCCACCCCACCTCTCAACCCTGCCCTGTGTCATGTCTGTGACATCACAAGGACCCACTGCTGTGGTGTCATAAGGGTTGCGTCCCACCCACCTATGTTTTGGCCCTCCATTTCAGAGAATGGAATGCTACTAACTTGGCAGCCCTCATCTACAATAAGGGATGACAACGAACAAGAAAGAATGTATGTCATTCCTTCTATATTTTGAAATATGTAGTTATCAGTTAGTAGTATTATTTTGAAAACTTCTACTTTTCTTTAAACTTGTTTGGAATTTTCAGTCCTCGTCCTTTTAAGCACATGCTGACTCAGGGGGATTTTTTTTTTTTTTGGCTTATGCAAATATGACCTGTCCCATATGATATGCAAATAGGCCACAGTTTAGATTTAAAATTAATTCACCTTATGTAAAATACAATACATGTGTGGTCCTAACAGAGTGCCTATCCTTTACCTTTCAGAATAGTCTTTCAATCACATTGGCAATGGACGCTCTTAGTTTCAGGAGACCTTGTCAAAGTTTCATTTTAAATGTCACTTACATTTATAGGCCACCTTTCCTTCAGTGGGTTCTGGGTGTATTATGTGGTTCTTCTCCTCCCCATCGTATCTTCACAACAGCCTTGTGAATTAGTTCAGGTGGAAACAAAGTACTGGCCCAAGGTCATCCAGTGAGTGTGATGGCTTAGTGGGGACTAGAACATGGATCTCTCCAGTTGCAGCTCAACACTCTAACCACTACATCACTCTGGTGTCGTGATTAAAAGAGCTGTGATCAGTAGTCGGAGGAGCCGTTTGGCTGGAAGCACTGTTCAGTATCATCTCAGCCCTCTTTGATTCCTCTCTCCACCCACCCTCACTTTTTATAACATTCTGCCTGATGAAAAAATCTCAAGTTCGGAGATTTCAGAAGATTGCTTGCAATTTTTCTGTTAGTCCTAACAATAGATGACAGAAAACAATAGAAAAGTTCCTTTTTTGACTACAGGTCCCAGATTCCTCTAGCCAACATTGCTAGTGTCCACACTGGCAAAGTAATTCTGGGAACTAAGAGTGCCAAAAGCAATCAATCAAAGCTGTAGAGTGGATTTCAGAATGTTCCCTTGTGTTTCATTGATCACTGTCACAGTTTTCATCTGAAAATTCAAATACTGATATTTAAAAATGCATACATAAAAGAATTTTAAATCTCAAAGAAAGGAAACTCTCCTGTGCACAGCAGTAGCATAGTTTAGAACAAGATCCACAACAGAGAAAGGAGGAACTAGTTACACACACACTGCTCCCTTTCTTTGTATGTAACTAGAACAGTGGGATGGGGCTTATGGAGTTAATAAGTCTGTCTTTAATAATGCTTTCCACCAATTTCTCCAGGACAAATTGTGTCAACTACCTTGTAATTTCCTGGCCCCCTGCCGAATCCTCTTCTGTTGGCTAGTTTCTAGTCACCCAGAAAAGAAGCCAGTTATAGTGACATGTTGCAATTTTGGCTGGGTTTCTTTTATTTTCTTCTTTTCTCCCCCACCCTTTGGTAATTTGATCAATTTTGTATTTAAGTTGAGAACAAACTAGTTGACACAAATTGTTTTCAGCTGTTTTAGCTGATTTTAAGTTTTAACCTGTGAAATAGTTTAATAAACTTTTAGTTTCTTTATTTTTTAGTATTTTATATTTAAAGTTATTTTTAAAGTCTTGGATTTTCAACAGCGTAAAGATATGGATAATATATAGATCTAAACAATAAAGAATCTGTAGCTGTAAACATTGCACTATTAAGAGTGCTAATTCATAAAACTGTGCCTCATTAAAAACACAGTGAGGCATTGCATGAGTCAATACATGTAGGCTGACCTCCTGTTGGTTACTTCCAACTAGAGGAATCATGGAATGGGAAGAGACCACAAAGATTCAACTTCCTGCCATACAGGAATACACCGTCAAAGTATTCCTGACAGATGGCCATGCAGGTTCTGTTTAAAAACCTCCAAAGAAGGAGACTCCACCCCATCCCGAAGCAGTGTGTTCCACTGTCAAACTGCTCTTACCGCCAGAAAGTTCTTCCTGTGTTTAGATGGAATCTCTTTTCCCAAAGTTTGAAGTGATTGCTCCATGTCTTAGTCTCTGGAGCAGCAGAAAACAGGCTTGCTCCATCCTCCATATGACATCTCTTCAAATATTTAAACATGGCTATCATGTTACCTCTTAACCTTCTCTTGTCCAGGCTAAACGTACCTGGCTCTCTAAGCTGCTCCTCACAGGGCATGGTTTCAAGGCCTTCTACCATTTTGGTTGCCCTCCTCTGGTCACATTTCAGCTTGTCAATATCCTTCATGAATTTTGGTGCCCAGAACTGGACACTGTATTCCAGGTGAGGTCTGACCAAAGCAGAATAGAGTGGGAGGAGACCCACTGAACCCATTGTTGACTGCAAAATCTACATACAAGTAAATACCATTGATTCTATGGGTCTACTCTAGTCAGGACTGGGGCCATTTCCGCACTACACTGTTATAGTGCTATTATTCCACTTTCAATATTCTATGGAATCCTGGGGTTTGCAATTTAGGGAGGAGCTTTTAGAATTCTCAGCCAGAGAGCTCTTTAGCCTCAGTAAACTACAAACTCCAGAATCCCACAGGAGGTTGAAAGTGGTAGTAGCATTATAACTGTAGTGCAGAAATGGCCTAACAATAGGATTTAGGCACAATGTGATAAGAAACCTTTATCCTGATTCAGAGTGATAAGCTGGAACTTCTCAATGTACTGTGACTGTAATCTCCCTTTGAAGTTTCCCCAGTTCCACAATGACTACTTAAAGATCAGTGATACAGTGTCCTGGGAGGTGGAAGGGTTCTTTTTAAAACATGTGTAACACTAGATAACACAACACTACCCAAGTACTGAGCTATGTAACAATAACTACCCAAGGACACCTGAGGTGGAAGAGTTCTAAGTATCTTGAAAAATGGCTTGATGAGAATGATCGCGGGTCAAACACCGAAATATGTGACATTTTGTTTCCCACTTAATGGTCATTTCCACACTAGACTGTTATAGTGCTATTATTCACTTTCAGCAGGAGCTTGTGAGACCCCTCCCTAAACGGCAAACCCCAGGATTCCATAAGATGTTGAAAGTGGAATAATAGCACTGTAACAGTCTAGTGCGGAAATGGCCAATATTAGAACTGTAAAGGCAAAAATGGGTCTCTTTCGTTCATATAGGCCATTTCCACACTAGATTGTTATAATGCTATTATTCCGCTTCCAACATCCTATGGAATCCTGGGGTTTGCCGTTTAGGGAGGGGCCTTGAGCCCCAGGATAGCACTCTTGACAGTCTAGCGCGGAAATGGCCAAAGTTGCAAGAGTACAGATTTGTAAAAGGAAATCACTTGCCATGTACGAGTTGTTTTTACCGTTAGTTAATGTTGTCCGTTTCTCAAAGTTTTCATCGTAAATTTTATTGTCACAGTTTACATCCGAAGTGCGGTGTTTTCCTTCTCTGAGTATGCGATGTCTCCTGCCTTTATAGGGAGGGTGTGTTTTTCACGTTGTCACGCATCTGAAACCCACATTTCTCTCTCGCTCTCTCTCTCTCTCTCGCAAGTTACTCGGGTTTTTTCCTTCAAACTATTCTGCCTTTCTCCTAATTGTACCTTTTTGCCTCCAGTTTCCGCACACGTGACTTTCAGTCGAGTCTTTCGCCGCTTCCGAGAAAGCGCACGGAAACAGCGGGGCTCTAAAGCGAGGCGACTGTCCGAGGGAGGCGCAGAGGAGACCCGTGTGGACGGGCGGCCGGCAGCGCGGCAGGAGGGAGCGACGGAGAAAGTGACCGACAAGGCGAGAAAGGAAGGACGGAGGGGGAGAGGGAGAGAGTGTGCGTGTTCGTAAAAGAAAGGGGAGAAACGGCACCGAGGCAGAGGGAGAGCCGAGCGAGGGAGCCCAGCCTGCAGGCAGGGGGAGCCATGCCCCATAGCTCTGACAGCAGCGACTCGAGCAGCTTCAGCCAGACATCTTCCTCCAGCAAGCAGGTACGATTTGGAGAGTTGCTCTTGAGTGTCTTCCAAGTCTTCTTCCCGACTTATGGCGACCCTATGATGGGATTTTCTTGGCAAGATTTGTTGGGGGGGGGGGTGCCTTTGCCTTCCTCTGCGGGTGAGAGGGTGTGACTTGCCTAAGGTCACCCAGTGAGTTTCCATAGCGGAGTAGGGATTTGAACCTGGGGCCATATCTGCACTAGACTGTTATAGTGCTATTATTCCACTTTCAACATCCTATGGAATCCTGAGGTCTGCAGTTTAGGGAGGGACCAGGCGCCTCCTTAAACTGCAGACCCCAGGATTCCAAAGGATGTTGAAAGTGGAATAATAGCACTATAACAGTCTAGTGCGGAAACGGCCCTGCTCTCCAGAATCGTATACCGGTGCTCAAATCACTAAACCGTGTTGGTTCTCCGTTAGAACAGTTACTTCTGAATTTAATGTTACATGGCTTACCATCTCCCTTCCCCCTCCTTGAACAGCTTTGGTATTCCTGAGCTGCAGCAGGTAAGGTTTGCTACCGCATCCAAAATTCAACAGGTAGAGTTTGTTGCTGCATGAAAGCTGAGACAAGTTCTTTTGCTGCCTGTGGTGAAGAGTGAACAAACCCATTCCCACAAGTGGTGGTGGTGGACAGTAGCCAAGAATCAGCCAAATAATTTTGGCAGGTGAAGTAGAAAATCCCATAAGCATCTGTCTCCACTCCCTAGCAGCAAAAAATAATGAAAAATAATGAATTGTCATTGGCTGCCTCACTTTGCCTAATGGTAGAGCTGGCCATGTGCAGCATGAAGATGAAGTGATAAGGAAACCTTCACCTATTGCATTCTTGCCTTGCTCAGAACAGAAGATGCCAACTCTTACTTCACATTGTCTTCCTATCTTGTCAGACATTTCAGTTGTCTTATGGGTTAATGGAGAAGCTTAAATATCCCGAAGGCATCAGATCTTGTCTGATCTTGGAAACTAAGCAGGAAACTTGGAAACTAGTTAGTATTTGAACGGGGGATTGCCAGTGAACACCAGGTGCTGTAGGCTGTATTTCAGAGGAAGGCAATAGCAAACTATTTCTGACCATTCCTCGCCTAAGAAAACCTGATGAAATTTGTGGGGTCACCATAAGCCAACAAATGATTTAAAGGCACATACAGAAACAGAAACACTATTGAGCAATAAAGAGAAATATTGCTAGGGAACTTTTGGGAGGCTTTCTAGGAAATGGTTTGGAGAATAAATTCAGTGAACTCTATATATAACGCGTATGAAAACCAAAGGTATGGCTGCAGGTCAGCACAGGAGAGCCTAATTGACAGCAGAACAGGAATGGAGCAAGATGGCATGAGAACAATGTTGCAGAAAACTGTGGCAAATGTCTTTCTTTGAGGTGGTAGCATAATGTTGCTATGTTGCATAAAATGGCTCCTTATTTCTGACACTGTCCAAGCCTAGACCCTCAGATGGAAGATGCCATTCTCCATGGGATGCATTGATACACATCCCCTCTTTACCAAGAAGCTCTGGAGGACAGCAAAAGACCCAGTGACCCCTCTGGAAACTTAAATGAATTAAGGATATTTCTTCTGTCTCCAAGAGATAAAATATATTTTTAAAAATATTTAAATACAGGTATACCTCAGTTAACAAAGCCTCTGACAAAGAACCTGCTTTTTACAAAAGCTTTTTATACACACACACACACACACCCATTTCCTCCTTATTTTCTCTATCTGGAAATTTTTAGCAGCATTAGCATGAGGAGAATTATGAAGGAGTGCTAGAGAAACACAGACATGTGGTGTCAGGTTGCGGTAGCATATCTTTACTAAGCGATGCAATAAAGTTTGAACTGGGAAAACATGAGATTTTGCTCTAGCTGGTCATACTATATTTTTGTGTATCTGGCTGCAACAAGAAAGGTTAAACAACAGCTTCCCCATCCAGAATGAGCATGTGTGAACAGCAAAATAAAGAGAAGAGGGGACAGCATGTAAGCCTGCCTTACAAGGTACTTCCAGCATGCTACAAAAGCATAGGTATGTTTGGTCACCAAAATGGAGAAAGGTGAAAACGAGGAAAGAAAAAAAAACTCATCCATGGATCCATTTTTTGAAGAAGCTTTCAAGTGGTCTCTGGAAGGTTCAAAATGTTTCTGTCTACTTACACAAAGATTACTGACCTGGTCGTTTCATTTCACATGTGCATAAATGGATCAAAAGTTTGCTAATACATGTTGAACTGTTCTTCTTTTTGTGGTGAAGGAACCTATCCCTGTTCTTTCCATATTATTTCTGCTTGTGGTAACAAATTTTATGTTAAAGAAAATGTGCCCAGTAACACATCAACTTTGTTTACTAAAGTATGCCTGTACTAAGATGGAAACCAATGGCTTGCCTCATTAGGAACTGGCCCTTAAATTTTAACAATATATAATCTAACTTCTGTGTAAGATGTTCCTAAGTGTATGTTTTAAATGAAGGTGGAGGTGAGTGGTACCTTACAGGGTAGATTATGCATTATGTTGAGAAAAGTAATCAATAGAGATTATGAAATTGCATCTTTGGATTTTTATTCATTTAGTTGAAAAAGTGATAGAGGCATACAGTCATGCCCAGGGGAGAATTTCATGGCTACTTTGGGACTGAAATTTGGGACTATTACATCAAATTCAATACTCTAGTCAACTGCCAGTGCAGTCCTGGGCACAGAGGTGGGAACTGTGGTACTCTTCAGATGCCGCTGGATTGTAACTTCCAGAATTCCTTACTATTGGTTATACCGCTCTGGGCTGCTGGGATTTGTAGTCCAACATCATCTGGAGCACCACTTGATTACATTCATGTGTATAAATATCTACAGAAAAGCAGGTCCCACTATTCATTGACCACCCAAGTAAGTGGTTATATGAGGACTGAAACTAAATGCAAGACAAGTCCTCTTACTGTTAACTGCAGCGTATTAGGTTCTTCCAGAGGTTTGTTATTTATTTGTAGCATCTCATGTTGTTAACCCAGTGTCTGAAGATTATACTTTACACTCTGTCTTCCTTAATCCAGCACTTCCCATCTTCCCAGCCAGTGTGGCCACTGGATAGTCAGGTTGGGTATAATGGGAGCTATAGCCCAGTATATCAGGAGGGCACTGGATTTGGAATATGTGTTAGGGATTTAGGCAGACTTGGAGAAGGAGAGTTCATTAATCTAGAACTGATTCTGCCAGGACTGGGGAGATCAATACTGAAATAAATTTTTAATTCCATCAACTTTGTATCCTAATCTTGTCAGACACTTTGTGCAGTATCTTTGGAATGGTATTGTGAAGGCATAGTACCTGCTGAAATATTTTTCTCTGTGGATTTTTTTTTCCTCCAGGAATCTTCTGATGACATGAGGAAAGTACAAAGAAGGGAAAAGAATCGCATTGCAGCTCAGAAGAGCCGGCAGAGACAGACACAAAAAGCAGATACCTTGCACTTGGTAAGTGCCTCAGCAATCTAGTTAGTTAGATATGTACCTTCAGGCTGATTCCAACTTATGGCAAGACTACAACAGGGGTTCTTCAAAAAGACTTTTTCAGAAGAGTTTGCCATTGGCTTCCTATTAGGCTGAGAGAGAGTGAGAGGTCATCATGGTGGAGTGTGGATTCAAACCCTGGTCTCTGGGTTCAATGCTCATCCACTGTTCAGACAGTACCCCATGCTTCCTCCTTGATAATCTACCCATTTGGAATTCTGTAGCAGAGGCCTAATAGTTCATACTAAATCTGGGAAATCTGGAAATTTGGGATATCTTTTTCCGAACATACATGTCTCCAATTCTGTGAGTTGTAGTCCCAAAAAGCAAATTTTTTTCAAGCTCTAGTTCATATTAGTAGCATATGTAGAGGTAAAACTGTTCCTGAAATGTAGTGCCTTGGGACTTCTCAAAACAGGGCACATGTGTTAGAAGGCAGTGGTATTTGTTGCAGTAGTTCTCAGGGATTTTAAAGTATCTAAATGCCATTTCTCTTCTCCCAGACTATTTGCTAGCAGTTCCAACATTTTATTCCCATCCTAGAGTGGGAGAGCTAACGTGATACAGTGGAGACCAGGATTTTGGATGCCGGAGACCAGAGTTTGAATCCCTGCTCAGCCATCAAAACCCACTGGATGACTTTGGGCAAGTCACACACTCTCTCAGCCTCAGAAGAAGGCTAAGGCAAACCCCCTCTGAACAAATCTTTCCAAGAAAACCCCATGATAGGTTAATCTTAGGACTGCCATAAGTCAAAACAACTTGAAGGCACACACTAACAACAAGGAGTGGGTTTCTTTTTAATTCTGATACATGTTGGAATGAAGAGGTCTCCTCTTCACTTTCTGTTTAATTTTTTTTCTTAGAGTTATAGTGCATTAGTGCACCTGTAAAATGACACTTTTGCATTATAACACTGTTAACTGTAAGAAAAAAAAACTGAGAGGAGAAAGTTTACTCTTCATACCTCCTCAGCAAGCATGCCAAAGCTTCCAGTTTAAAAAAAAAAAACCTTTGTAAAAGCTCTAGGGCAGATGCAAAAAATCAATACAACAGCATCCCAAAACAGTGGGAAAATGGACAGAGGAGACAACCAGCAAAATCCAAGGAGCTGTCTTGTGAGAGCTTCTACTTCTTTAGATCTATCTTGGAGATCCCTCAGGCTGAATATGGAGGATTATGTGACTGGGCACACCTTGTGCTTATATAAAGCTTATATAAAGCTCCCTTTATATAATTAACTCAGTTCAGTTTTGCTCTAGCTGCCTGCCTTATCAACATCTGTGTAGATAGTAAAATGGGGAGAGGAGATAGGCTAGCTTGTTTTATACCTGCAGCAATAGCCTGTTCCACAGGGAGGCATTCAGCTGGGGGAACTCACCCTATCTGCTAGTAGTAGAGTTTGGAAAAAAGTTTATCTCAACAATGTGACTCAAACTACAGTCAATTACCATGACATGTTTCAATCCTACCACAGATGGACATACAGCAGAAACAGTCCAGGCCAAGTTGAGCCTTCATGGTGAAGGCTAAAGATTTTGGCTGGGGTGATAGAAACTTTGTCCAGTACAACTGGCTTCTTGCCAAAAATCGTAGGAAAATTGAAACAGATTCAACCATTTCTAGCTTGGACTAACTGGTACTGAAAAACTCAGTGATCAAGAGCAGGTTAAGCTCATTGTACCTTTAGGTACAATGAGTCAACTACCTAAAGCAGTGGTTGCTAGTGTGCAGCACTGGCAGCCTCGCAGCTATTTTTCCTGTACTTCCAGATTGGCTGCCTTTCTTCTCTCTTGAGGACAGAGCCATGTGTACCACGCAGCCTGTTCTGCACCACCTAAACTGGTCTGCTCTCTTTGGTTGTGGTGCAGAGTCCAGTCCCGTTGATAGTGTTGAAGGGAAGTTCAGCTGCTAGTCTGGCCAGGCTTGTGTACAGAATGGAGGGGTAGGAGTTCTCCCTTGTCCTTTACCTCGTGCAACAAAGTCACTCCGGTCCCAATCCTGGGTAGAAGTGGCTGGTCCAATCTGGATGTTCCACATTCAGGTTGGCCACTTGTCAGCACTAGAGAACACCGCTTCCTGCACTCAAGAATCGTCTGCCCCTCTCAGAACTGTGCTTGTGAATGTTGGCTCTATCGGATAATGCAACAGGAGTTACACTAAGAATGTACCAGTGGATTCTCACAGCAGTTTGAGTGATGGTGATCAAGTGGCAATGTTTCTTTTGAAGTAATTCCCCGCATCTTGTAAGGCATATCTTAAGGCTTTTCAGGAATCCCTCAGAGATACTGGCAACACAGAATCACCCCCCAGCTTCATCATATCCTAACAGCCTGCTGTTGCTGTGTGCCTTTAAGTCATTTCCAACTTATGGCAACTCTAAGGCAAACCTATCATGGGATTTTCTGGGGCTGAGAGTGTGTGATGCACCCAGGATCACCCACTGGGTTTCCATGGCCAAGCAGGGTATCAAACCCTTGTTTCCAGGATCATAGTCCAACACTCAAATGACTACACCGTGTTATTTTTCTGACATTACCTAAACTAGGGATGGGAACTATTGCTCTCAGATATTGCTCAGTTCAAACTCTCATCATCCCAAGCCACTGAGGCCCACAGTCAGGAGTGAGGGGAATTGTAATCCAGCATAATCTGGAGGGCTACTGGTTCTCTACCTCTGACCTAAGGTAAAGCTCTGGCAAAGTTTGCGTTAAGGGAAGTTAGCAAGAGACATTTTTATACTAGGTAAAATGAGTTTATGATGCAGCCAATACTATCTCCCTCTTCTGTTCCCCAGAGATATATTTAGCATTCCTTCCAACATTTCACAGATGAAAACTGGAACATATCTGGCCAAGCAATTTCAGAGTGTGATCAAGATGGCAGAAGTAATTAATGAGGAAGAATAGACAAGTGAGGAGAGGCCACAGTAGCTAACTTTTGCCTGGAAAGAGCAAGAGTTTGCTCCCCCTGTCCTCTCCTGCTGAATTAGCTGGGGGGAAACTACTTTTACATTTTGAATTCAATTTGCAGGAATCGAAGTAAATCAGGATGGAGGGGAAAAGTAGGAGGAGGAGAAGGAAATGGCCATTTTAAAAGCAGCTGAAAAAGTGGGATGATAGGGGATTAACTGGGACTAACCCTGCAGCCTGGGACAGTTGGAGGATGTGATTTACTTGTGATTCAGCTTTTCTAGGTTTAAACTCTTATGAACTTATTTACAGGTGATTTATCTGTGTTTATGTATAAGGGACTCCAGTAGGCAAATCACTAGATTGTATCCACTGTACTTATTTCTGCTATATTTGTAGTGACACCACCAATTCTCTTTAAGTATATTTTTAGAAATTCACTAAGACTACAGCTCCTTGCCCAGAGCACGTACTTTGCATACCCCACAATATTGTGTTCATGCAACAGGGTGAGCATATATGCCTCCATGCCTGTCACACGTATAGTAATGCTAATACTGAGCATTGTCTAACAGTAGGCAGCAATCACTCATACGGAATACAGGCATGTACATCCTGATCTGGCCTGGATGATCCTGGTGATGATAGTGTACAGGGGTGGGGAATATGAGACTCTCCACATGCTGTTGGACTGCAGTCCCCATCTTCCCACCCAGTGGCCATGATGGTTAGGGCTGATGGAAGTTCCATTCCAATCACACGTGAAGGACCACAAATCCCCCATCTGGAAGGTAAGCTGAGTGCAGGAGCCTAGTTTACACAGAAGGCAGGTGGGTGGTACACTGTTCATGGACTGCATTATTCATGGATGACTGTGGGTGGGGAATTATATGTCTCCTTTTAGCTCCATAGAAAAATTTCCCCACCCATAGCAAATAAGAACAGCCCTAGCCTAGTCTTATCCAGCATGTTACTTTCATGCATGCTGAGATATTTCCCCCTTTTGAGGAAGCATTCCGCCGTGTGAATCTCCACTTGTGCTTTGGAATGATATAGTACAGGAACAGTTTTAGCTTCTTGTGCATTGTTTGAACTAAGCCTGTGGCTTGGGCTTACACTAGATCAGTTGCGTTTATCATTGGCTTCTAGTTGGATCCACTTTAAATGGAGTACTCATTTGGAGAGCCCTAAGTGTGCTGGCAAAATGCAACATTCTCACAAAAGGAGCACTAACTTCAGAATCTGAGTTTGGAAAGGTTACTTTCATAGACAATAATTCTGAGTATCCCTGCTAACATTGCCCCTGCTTCTGAGAGTTATTGTCCAAAACGTAACTTTTCCAAAGCTCAAGTTCTGAAGTCAGTGCTGCTTAACCTTCAGCTCATCTCAGGATAGCAAATCTGTCTGTCTGTCTCTGTCTCCCTTTCCCACATACACATAGATGCACACCTGAAAACATGACTCAAAATGACAGTGGAATCTCCAGTGGTGAGAGGGTTGCCAGAGTGAAAACTTGAGAGGGTTTCGTTACCTTAATCACTATGTACAACAGAGAATTTCAGCTAGTGTTGCTTGTTACCTGACTGCATAGCAGTCAACACTGGCTGAAATTCCTTCTTCCATACAACCATTAATGATGCAAGAGCCGTCTCCAGTTTTCACTCTGGCAACCCTAAGTGGTGAGGTAATGAAGCCCTTCAGAAGTAGATCTTTAGTGCCTTTGGAAAGACATATGTCACCAGTACACCATACTGTGCTACTCTTACCCAGGCTTAATTTAGAATTGTGCCTCACAGCCTTGTCCTGTCTCTGTAAGAAATGGTTTCTGGTAGTTTCTGGTTTCTTCCCCCCACCCCTTTCCCTTCTGATGAATTTCCCCATTATGATGCTGCTTTCCCCCAGCTGCTGAAAGAAAAGAGTGAGACTTTCCTTCTAGTGCAGTTAACAAGTTTCCTGTGGCAGGTGGTTTTTCTTATTGTAGATGGCAGTTGCTGCCACCCCGCTCCTCCCGTCTCCCCAAGGCGTCTCTTCCTTTCTCTCTCTCATGTCAGGATGTATGTGGCCTGGTTCGAAAGAAAAATACGAGTGCACAACAAGAGTTTGGGGCGAGGCAGTGGGAACCTCCGGCGGAGGATATGCTGCTGTCATTTCTCATAAGTTGCCGGCTGGGGAAAGAACGCAGCCGAGGGCTGCAAATGTCATCTGCTGTCTGCAGGCGGCTAGCTTCCCTACTTGGGTTTGCCCAGAATATGAGCTGACAGGAAGAAACGTCAGCCAGTTTGGAAACTCTACAAAGTTGTTAAGGCTATGAACTTCACCTCTGCAGACTCTTTTCCCACTTCATATATTTTAGTATCACTCTTTCGATACAGCAGTCAAATTTACTGCAAGTGTTGTTGTTGTTTAAATGTAGTTGGGCTATTAAAAGGTAGTGTGTCTTTGCACTGTAGCAAGAGGTAGCAGAGCTGGGAAATACTGCTGTTCTGGACTAGCACTCTCAGAATCCCCCAGCCACCATGGCCAGCATCCATCCTACCAGAGAGACCTTGGGAGTTGTAACTTTTCCATGCCTTAAGCAGGAAGAACCATAATTTGGGTCACATTGGAGAAATAATAAATCCTCGCAAGAATCTTTGTAAATGGACCTAAATCTGTGGGAATTAGAACTGCATAGTTGTGTAATGTCTGTGTCCAGTAGCAGGCAGCTGTTATGTTACTGTGTAGCAGAGGTAGCAAAGTGTGCAATGCACATCAATGTGTCATGTGCATTGCTCTTGACACACATTCTTGCTGGTTTCCTCTTATACACTTTCACAGTTCAGTAAAGGATTTCTTAGCATCTTTGTTATGTAGCTAAGTGCACATAACATAATGTAAGGTCATATAGGATTCCATTGCCTTTTTCCTGTTGTATGAGAAACAAAGTAAAGCAAAGAGTCATCTAACTGAAAATTCTATCCTTCAGATAGAAAATTGTAACATCCTCTTAGTCCCTATCTTCCTTTTCTTTGAGTTGTGGTGGGATGTGCATAATTAAGAGTCCCCGCATTACAAAAGGGCTCCATGTAACACAGCCTAACTTGTCCTGCTGTTGTGGGTAGATGCACGTAACAGACGACAGTGCAGCTCATTAATCATATCCTCAGAATAGCTAAAACTAACAAATCTAGTTTATAAATGCTTGTTGGAAAATACGTTTGATGTTAAGAAAGTTAGGGCTGAGTGGAATAAGGAGTTAGATTGTCTTGTGCAGATTAACCTATGAAAAACTGTCCAAGTTTGAACATCTAACCCCTCTTTTAGAGCTAAAACTACATTTGTTCCAGCAAAAGCATGTTTAAGGTGTATTGAAGCCATTATGTCTTTTAGACAGAAGCTCTCTGGTTCAACAAAACGTTGGCAGTGCTTTCTAGTGGTATGTGATCTAGATGTGCTCAGCGGTTATTCCTCTTTGGATGTATTAGACCTTATTAATTTTGTATTAGAAAAATATTTGGTATTGGTAGAAGAATGTGTTCTTTTAAATTATATTCCTGTGATGTGAAATTTACCTCAGGCTCAACTTTGTTGGATCGTGCATGTTTCTACTGCTGCAAAAAAGATTTATACCTGTACTCCAAGGTTGTAAAGATAAAATATTCACCATCTATTGTTCAGCAGTTGGAAGATCTTGCAGCTTTAACTGCTCATGAACGTGTATTCTGTAGATGTCACCTTCAAGCAAGTGTATTTTTGGAAATATGGTTAGGTTTTCATCAATGTATATGTCTTGCCCTTGTTCATATCCTGTGTACTTCCCCTTCCTTTTTTTCTTTTTCTGTCTCTCATTCTTTTCTGTTTCTTTTCTTTGTAACCTTACTCTGAAAATCCAATTTAATTTTTTAAAAACTTGATGCCCTTAGATGTGTTGGATATAATTCCAGTCATTTCCAGGAAGCATAGTCAATGGCACTACTGGTTGGGGATAATGGAGATTGTAGTACAACATACCTGTGTGAAGTTGAGGAAGACTATTGTAATGTGGATCAGTTTCCCATCCGGCCATCCAGACTTCATTGATGGCAGCAGTTCCTATGAATTTGACAAAATTCATAGGAATTCATAGGAATGACTAGGGAAATAGATGTGGTCAGTCAGCTTTAGGAATGATCACTTCATCTGCTGAAGAGAATTTTTTTCATGGACATACTCTCCTTACCCCTCATCTTAATCGCAGGCTGTGGGGAATAGAAGCTAATTGAGTTGCTTGAGGTTCCACCTCTTTTCTCTTCTGCAGAATAGGATGAAATGGAATAATGTAGCTCATCTGGACAAAACTGGAGGGGAGTTAAATAACTTTGATCTTCACCACTTATATACTGTCAAAAGCAAGGAAATGTGCCACCAAAAAGGAAAGCAAAGGAGGGCATGGATTTGCATAAAATTCACATATGCTACTCTTACCTCTAGATGCATATTAAGAAATAACAACAAAGAATCTCTTGGCATCTTAAACATTAGTTTATGTAGCATAAGCTTTCAGATGAATTTGGTGTGCATCTGTTGAAGCAGACTGGTGTCCATGAAAGCTTATGCCACATAGACCTTGTTAATCTTTAAGGTGCCTCAGGATGGTTGTTTTTGCTACAGACTGGCGCAGTCTTCCCCTTGAAAATATATCTATATCTAGAATATCTACTGCAGTCTAAAGAGAAATAAAATATATCCTATCCTAATCGGGAAGACTGTGATCAGATGACCTTCATGCCTGCTTATTGTGCGGTTGAGCTACTAACTGTGGGTGAACAATATTAATTTTTTTACCTGACAGTTCTTTGCCAAATAGAGGCTGCCTTCTAATAGAGCACTCCTCTCTGGCATGTAGCTGTTCTATTCAGTTACTGCACTTCGCCTTCTACTTATTTACTGCACTTCACATTCTACTGCAGGACAAAATTAGATTTGAAGTTAAGTGTCCCTGTGTGTCTGACTTAGGAGGGCTGGATAGGCTAGAAATGCAAATAGCATTGGTTGTGGGGGCAAATGATAAATTATCTAGATCAATAGGCATGGAGTGTTTAAAACTTTGCTATGCTGTTGCAGTCTTCAGGAAAACCCCTCCTCTGAAGCTGGTATTGGCATTGCAACTTAATTCCCCCTTGATCTCAGAGCATTAGAAAGGGTGCTTAGCGTTACCTTATTCATAAGACGCAGCAGAATGCCACTTGTTTAAGCACTTGTTTCCTCCTCAGCTGCAAGTATCAAGTTGTTTTTCATAATTCCTTCTGCTAGAGGTATATAGCCATATCACACTGCACTGTTACAGTGCTATAATTCCACTTTGACTGCTATGAGTTCATCCTATGGAATCCTGGGGTTTGTAGTTTTGGGGAGGCCTAAGAGTTCTCTGGCTGAGAACTCCAAATGTCCCTTCCTAAACTGCAAATCCCAGGATTCCATAGGATGTTGCTGTGGTTGGTAAAGTGGAACAATAGCACTATAACAGTGCATTATGATAAGGTCATTAGTCAGTTTCTCTAACTGTCTGGAACTCAGAATTGACTCAGTGCTTCCCATCTGTCAGTGAGATTCTGCTTGCTTTTTGCATGTGCTGTCTTTTGAGGTTGTATAACTCATTCAGGTTGCACACAGACTATATTACTAAAGGTAATATTACTGAAGATAACAGCAATATAGCAGGTATATGGCAGGGTACCAGAACACAAGCCTACAGCAAAGGTTTTCATCTCTTAGTAGAGAGAAGAAGGGGAGAACATAGAGGCTGGGCTAAAGTTAAGGTTTCCAGTGCACAGTTAATTCACTGCTTTAAAGTAGCTTAATTAGGTGTCTGGAACGTTCTGTGCACATGTCCATCCACATATCACTCATTTTTGGGGTGAAGTCACATCACTTACATTCTCATGCAAAGGGAAACATAAGGGGAGAAATGAGGACATATGGGTTAGCTCTGCCCATGGATCAGCCATGTGCCACAGCCATGCCCGTTACCAGCCCCTGCAGTGGAAATGCTTCTGAACTGCTCACACAGCTGAGCAGTTTGATAAAGGGTGTTGACTCATGTGTGCATGTAAATGTGAGGAACACTTCTATAAGGTCCACTCTCATAGAGAAGAGTGTGCCAGTGTGAATGAAAGGCTCTTGCTTTCCCCCTTCAAATGTGCAGAAAGCAGTGAACCATTCATGCCCTGGGATACGGGCATGGCAAAAGTACAAAAAAAAAAAAAAGCTTCAGGAAGGAGGTATCCTCTACAGGAGGAGTGTCAAACTCAATGTCATCTTGGGCCACATCGCATTATGGTTACCCTCAAATGACTGGTTGTATCTGTAAGACTATATAAATGTATCTACTCCTTTATCATATTAAATAGCTGCCTCTGCAATTGATTATTACTGGTTTTAGTAATAACTAGCTCTGAAACTAGAAGTCTGGGAAAAATAATGGCAAACAGATATTCAAGTGTACAACTATTGTACAATTTATTAAAAAATGAGTTTCAAAAACAGAAAAAAAATTTTTTAATCATCAGACAAATATTACCAAGCACTGTTTATTACATTAACTTTGTTTAACTTTTTGGTCCCAGTTGAGACCCTCTCTGTGACTCTTTCTGCCCCCCTGCCCCTCTCTCTACCTGGTGAGCCCGATCTCCACATTGTGGCAACGCTCTGACAGCGAGAGTTGGACAGAGGAGCAGAGAAGTAGAAGTAGATTGTGAATGCTGGCTGTTGGGCCTCTCTTCAGAATACCGGCATCTGGGGGTCCGCAATGTGGGGAGGAGGCTCACCAGGCGGGGGGGGTGCCACAGCTGTGAGAGAGGTGCGAGGGCCACATGAAATGGCCTGGTGGGCCAGATTTGGCCCATGAGCCTTGTGTTTGACACATGTACTCTACAGCTTCCAATCATACGTTAGTTTTTACTGTATGGGGAGTGAGTTGTGTGAAGTTTCCTATTCTTTTGCATTCATTGTCTATTTGTTGTTTCCTTCCCTCCCATATATCAGTTAATATTTCATTCCATATTTCAAAACTATCATTATCCATATTTTGTTTGTTTTGGCAATACAAAGAGACTGACAGAGAAACTCTCATCCAGGATAGGCTACATTGAGGCCAAGTCTCATTTTCATCTCTTGATTTCCAAAATTAACTTCCCATAAAAGGTCTACAAAAGAGATGTGATTCATGGGCCACACGCAGTCCCAGCCTCTTTTTGTGCTCTCCCAAGAAATCCTACCCCCTATTCCTCAAAATATGTATTTTATGGAAGAAGCCTGAAAATAGCCCCCAAATTGCCCAACCTCTGCAAAAATGCCCCCAGATGAGATGGTTTGGGGGAAATGACTAGAAGTCAGTTAAAAATAGAGCTACATCAAAACCAGAAGATAAAGCTAAATCAACATTGGTGCACCACAGCAGGGGAGGCAGGGGCTAAATGCGGCTGTCACTCCTATTACGGTTGCCTACCCTGGCCTTGAACCCTGGTTGATTCTAATTTCTTTTTCCTTTAAAGGAGAGCGAAGACCTGGAGAGGCAGAATGCTGCTTTGCGCCGAGAGATCAAACAGCTGAGAGAGGAACTGACACACTTCACCACGGTGCTGAATTTGCATGAGACTTGCTGCTCCATCCTCCACACGCAGCCACCAGCACCCTCCGAAGTGCTTTACACCCCACTTTCCTTTCCCCAGACCCACATCAGCTCCCCATGTTTCCAACCTTGACTACAACAGCTGGGACTATTTGCAAGCTTCGCTGTGTCAAGACAGAAGTGTGAAGCCTCACACACGTCATCACAGTGTGGACATTTTGGGGTATTCCTATGGCTCTGTTGAAAAGTAGTCTGAATAAGGCATGGGAAATGTCTAAGATTTGCTCTCTGTGCAGAAATACAGAAATACTAGTGTGGCTGAAGGCAGCTGCATCTGTGGATCAAATCCCAATCGGATGGTATCCACGCAGCTCTGTTGTTTGCGCTGAAACCCTTACCAAAGAGCCTTGCTAGAGATTTGTGGTAAAGAGGATAGAAAAGTATGTTTGTCTGTGTAATGTATGTTTGTGATTCTAAAAATAGTGAGCACGGATAAGGCAGGGACAGAAAAAGCACTGTTTTTATTTTAATAAAAAGTTTACTTTTTTAAAGTTTTACATGTTTTAAAACCTGACCTGGCCTGTATTTGTGTATGATCTCCAGAGCACAAAGCAACAAAGCAGTGGAACAGAGCTAGGAAAGTACTAGGAATTATGGAAAACTTCGGGCCACACTCTGTGCAACCTTAACGCAGGGGTGGGCAAACTCCAGAGTCTGGGAGGCCACATCAACTGATTAAGGCTCCTCTGGAGCTCTTAGGGGCCACAGAATGCTTTTGCAGTTGCCATTGTGGGTGACAAGAAGTGACATCATATCATTCTCATTTGCCTTTTCAGATTATTTTGGAGTGGTCCTTTTTAGGGGGGGGGGCAGTGTTTAGGGTTGCCTCTCTCAAACCAGCACTTTTCCAAATTCTGGAGCAGATGGAACTTCTCTGGTGAGTGCTGACTGGAGTTTTTTGTGAGGTTTCAGGTGTTTCGGTAGATTAATGGAGATCCCAAGATCCACAAGGGACCCGAAGAACTGTATGTAGCCTGTGGGCCATGTGATTGCCTTTCCTACCTCAACCATGTTCTTCTTTCCTAGTACTGAAGCTGAGATACTGTAACTGGAATATTCTAAATACTACAAAAGGCTTCATGAAATTAGGATCAGGCCTGCAGAGTGGTAGTGGTAGTGGTAGTGCTGGTGGGAAGAGAATTTAAGCCTTTGTATTCCTCATGGTTCTGGTCTGCAGCCCTGTCCTCACCATTCATGGCTGTTATTTGCCCTGCTGTGCATGGACAGAAAAACTGAGTTCAAACACAGAATGCTTACATAGAGATTCTAAATTGTGTGGCATACCGTTATTAATTAATTAATATCCTTCCTTTCTTCCAATATGGGACTCAAGGCATCTTACAACAAAGGTAAAACAAGATAGAGCTACAAACCCAGTGATTAAAAAAGTTAGAACCTAAGCTATCATATTAGAACATTATTAATTTAAAAAGTATAATTAATTTAAAAACAATGCAATAAAGATAAAAATGCATCATACACCACATAAAGGAGAGTGACATGATAGGTGCCTTTGATCATGTATATACTGCAGGAGATGAGCAGTACATAAATTCAAACAAATTATAATACCATGGTGCAAATTACATGAACTAAGAGTAATCTTGACCTATTTTGAAAGAATAATGTAGGATCTTCAAAATAGAAATGTGGATATATGCAGTTTCTATTATCTTTAGGATTGTAAGCTTTCCCTTGTGATTAAGACTTCTCTACTTGGAATCCTGGTGTGGAATTTTTGCTATCTCACTTTATAGATTTGGGGTGCAAGTTCTATACACCTACAACTCTGTTTACCAGTCTCTGCTTGTTTAGCTGTGAAACAAATGGCTGGTACCTGGCTGCAGACCTCTTGAAGAGCATCTTCAGTTGAAATCATTTGAAAAACTGTTGTTAAAACCTCTGTAAGGGAAGAATAAAGTGGCAGGCTAATTAAAAGTTTCAATGATCCTTTTCCATTTTGAGCAGAGTTTGGGGAAGTTACTTTTTTGACTACAGCTCTCAGAGTTGCCCGGTAATGCTGTTGGCTGGGGGATTCTAGAGGTTGCAGTCCTAAATAATAGCTTTTCCAAGCTTTAACTTTAAGTACCTGCTCCCATTCTGTATTCTTGTTCTTACAGTTTGAGGATGGGCTGAGCCTGTGATAAATTCTGAGTCGCAACACTTTTTAATGGAATAATGTCTACACTGTTTTCTTCCAAAAGGGATATTGTGAGAAGCTCCATTAAACAGGGAAAATATTGTTCTTTTGTTGGGGAACAAATCCTACTGTTGCACAAACATCTGAAACCACCAGGGGTTTGTTTCCAGTAATCTGATATCTATCATCTTACACAGTAGATACCCAAAAGCAAGAGGTGGTTGAAGATGGAAAAAATCCCCATGAAATATCCCTCAGGTTGTTTGTCATGACTTTTTATCGTAGGTGGGGAATAATAAGGCACTGAAAATACAATTGCTAGCAAAAACTTTACCTATATTTTTGCAGGGGAGAGTACTTAACATGGGCATATTCTTAGGAATCAGAAGCCAAAGATGTGAACTGGCAGGGCCCAGGTCTTACACGATAAGGAATAATCAGAACTGGAAAAGTTACTGTTTGGACAATGACTTGCTGGTTGGGGAATTCTGAGAAGTTTTATTCAAAAAAGTACCTCTTTTAAAATCTGGCAATGATCATTCTGAATGAATACTGTTGTTATAGTAGTAGTAGTAGTCGTGACGAGCAAGGAGAAAAAAACTAAGCTAAATTTCAAGTCAAAATTGATACATTTAATCAAACAGATGTGGTGGGTTGCAAAAGGCAGGGTAATTGTCGTTTGGGGAATTAAGGGAGGTGGGAATTCAGCTGACTCCCTTGTCACTGGAGCAGTGAATCCATTCCAGGCTTTCATTAGCTTTACGGGAACTCTCCAAAGCGCTGCACCTACTTAGGAAATACAGACCAGCACCTTGGAGAGCTCCTTTAAGCCAGAATTAAAACCTGGAATGGATTCACTTCCCAAAGAAATGGGGGAGGCCAGTTGCCACTGAAATGGGCACAACTAGATACAGGGAGCTCAGACAAAGGGTGAAGGAGAAAGATCGGAATCAAGGGCAAGAGTGGAGTGAGAGTGGAGTTTTTTCACCATGTTCCCAATAGGGTGAGACCAGAACTGGTTAAGATGTCAGAGGACTAAAAAGGATCCTTTTGCTGCCTCGAGTGTATGTAGAGTTCAAGAACAGTCAGTAGACTGCAATATCCCTGTAAAGTTAACCTATTCATAGAAGCCAGAGGTATGGAGGAGCCAGTGCTCCTTGAATGGTCTGATGCATATACCTGTTCCTGACCATTTATTGGAAAAGTTATGTTTTTAGACTACAAATCCAAGAATCTATCAACCTATGATTCTAGGGGATTCTGGGAGTTGTGGTCTGAAACTAACTTTTCCAAGAACTGGTACTGATTCACCAGTTTCACTTCCAGGTTCCCAGTAAAAGAGGCAGTGGTGCACAAGAGTGGCTGAAGACATTTTGCTGCCTGAAGTAGCACAACAAATGGCACCCCCCATACATATACACTCTCCCAAAAGCCAAAGTGAATAGAACCCAAAGAAAGGGCCAATGTGGTGTAATAATTAGAGTTTTGCATTGGGAATTAGGCGGCCTTGGTTCTGCTCCTCACAGTTCTGTGAGCCTTCCTATGTAACCTTGAGCTCACCATTCTTTTTAGACTGGTGAGAATAAAACAAAGCTATGCAGAGAGCTATGCACACCACCCTGAGATCACTAAAGGAAAGGTGGGATATAAATGCAACTAAGTAGGGGGTGTTGGGAGGATGATTGAAAACTAAACCAAACTAATTTAAACACAACTAGTAACTAGTATCCAAAGCCAGCCAGGCTATTCTGGCGCAAGAGGCAGAAAATCCCACACTTAGACTTCTCTCTGTCCCTGGCAATAAAAACACAATGAAAAAGATAAGTTTTTGCTTCACTTTGCTGAGACCAAAATCTGCTGACTGAGGCTGCTGCTTCATACTGCCTAAAGATAGGGCCCGCTCAGATGGTGCCCAGATGTGGAAATGAACTGCTGTCTGTTAGCATAAGATCAACGATTCAGGAGTACCACTCATTATCTTTCTGGATCCTATTGCATTCTATTCCAATCTCACAAGCGAATAAATATGCTTTATAACACAAGGCTTTAATATTACTCTACTGCATCTGAAGAAATGGGTTTATATCCATGAAAGCTTATGCTAAAATAAAAAATACTTAATCTGCCACATTCTTTTTTTTTCTCTGCAAGAGACTAACAGAGCTACTTCTCTGAAAACTCATTAGGAGCAAATCCGAATCCTCTCATACTGTACGTTAGGGCCTCATGACAGATCACAAAGGAGTGCAGCCGCAACAGGGGCTACAAAGTTGTTCAGCTGGGCTGATATCTTGTAGCTCCAATGACACTGAAACAGTGAGTCTGCTTTATATTTTAGTGGAGCACTCTAGATAGCTCCTTGAGAGTCTGGACTGAAACCTGGAGTGGATCACTGTCTCACTAAAAGGGAAGCCTCTAGCCTCCAACAGGTAGTGAACCAACGCTGACTTTTGCTGTGTTCTGTTGCTGAACAATTTTCTTGACCCTGCACTTTCTTGACAACTCTGACTTCCTGGACAGCTCCTGGTCAAAAAGGACTTGAGTCCTATGGCCCATTTGGCAAGAATGGAACAGGAATTCAGCAAGAAACAGCCGGCACGGCTGATGATAATGATGATGATGACATGTCTGTATGTTCCTTCACGATGCTTATCAACTTAGAGGATCTCCTGAATTTATAGGGTTTTCTTAGACAAGGAATACTCAGAAGTGGTTTGCCTTTCTCTGAAAGATCTTCTATAGCATCTGGTATTTGTTGGTGGTCACTCATCCAAGTTCTAACCAGGTCTGACCCTGCTTAGCTTCCAAGATCAGTCTGGATCTAGTGTCCTCTGAGTATTTAGGTTTCTGTGGCTGGTGAAAAACTTAAGCATTTCTTCTTAGTGGAATCAGGCATTGCATAGGCAAGGGGACTGTATACTGGATATTCTGTATTTATAGGGAGAACGCTGCAGTGAAAGTCGCTGCTTCTCAGGCTATCTAATAGGGGAGGGGAGATGGCAATTTCTTCCCCTGATGAATCAGGGACTAATATCATATTTGTACCCATTGGCTACAACTGTTTCTTTCTTTCCTGGAAATATAATATAGACTATCACTGGTCCACAGATCACCACTTAAGAATGTATGACAAATCCATATGCAATTTCTTCTTTTAACCAGGATTGTACTTTCAAATGATATTTCTCAGGAACAAGTCCCTTTCTACTGCTCAAATCAAACTACGGATATATTGTCATCTTATTCAGCCTTTGGCCATTAGCTTATGAGGTTCCACAGGGGTCAATACTGTCCCCTATGCTCTTCAACATCTACGTGAAGCTGCTGGGAAAGGTCATCCAGAGCTTGGAGGTTGGGTGTCATCAGTATGCTGCTGATATTCAGCTCTCTCTCTCCTTTATAACTGATTCCAAGGAGCCTGTGGTAGTACAGAATCATTGTCTGGATGCAGTAAAGGACTGGATGCGAGGGAACAGAATGAAGTTTGACCCAGACAAGACAGAAGTGCTGTTGTTCGGTAGGAAAACTAACATGGGATTGGGATCACAGCCTGGATGGGTTTGCTCAAACAGAGCTTGAGAGTGCTCTTGGAGCTAACATTGCTCCTGGAAAACCAAGTTGCTGTGGTGGCCGGGAGCATTTTTGCCTGGCTTCAGCTGGTGTTCCAGCTGCACCTTTTCTTGGGGAAGACAGATCTGTCCACAGTGGTTGATGCCTTAATTATCTCTTGATTAGATTACTGTAATGTAACAATTACTGGCAGCAGCAGTAGTGTGCTGGGGAGTGACACTGGTGGAAAATTTCTCAGAGAAAATGGCAGTGGTCTCACAGCTAATGCTCGTTACGTTGGGTACCCTGTTTTGCCTTTGGAACTGCCTACCACTAGAATTTGGCTCCCAAGAACTTTTCTGAGATTGAATCCAATCCTCAGGCTGAGCAATGTCTACTTTAAATAACAAAATACTGTCATATGTTAACTTAAAACTCTTACTGCGAGACATGAGGGCTGGTGGATCCATTTCAGTCAGGAGGGTGAATCTAGTCTGGGTTTTAGTTGAAACATTGGGGAAATCATCCCTGGTGCTGAACTCTATTCCCCAAACGTATTTCAGCACCTTGGATTACTCATTCATGAAACCCAAAGCATATTGATTGATAAATGAACATGGAAATCACCAGCTGGCATTGAATCCCAGTAACTAAAAATGAAGAGAGACAGTTCAGTCTTTCAGAATGGGAAACCAATAAAAGTTGGGAAGCCGTTAAAGATGATGTAACAGAAAAGCAGGCATGACCGTTTGGGGAAACCCAGAAGTCTTGACTCAGAACCCAGGGGGATTGGTTTTGTCCCAGAGACTGACATTGCCCCCTTCACCGTTAAATCAAGATGAGCTAAAAGAGGTCTTGCGCTCAGACCAAGCCCTATAAAATCCAAGGAAGTGAGGTGACATGATCGCCATGTTTTGAAAGGTTGTCATATTGAAGATGGGGAAAGCTTGTTTGCTGCTGCTCCAGAGATAAGGACATGTAGCAATGGCTTCAAACTTCAGGAAAAAAAATCTAGCTAAACATAAGGAAGAACTTCCTGACGGTAAGAGCTGTTCAACAGTGGAATATGCTGCCTCAGATTGTGCTAGTCTTCTTCTTTGGAGTTTTTTAAAAGAAAGGCTGGATGGCCATCTGTCAGGAGTGCTTCCTGCATGGCAGGGGGTTGGACTTGATGGCCCTTGTAGTCTCTTCCAACTCTATGATTTTTTTAAAAAAATTTTTATTAACATAAACATTTTTGAATAATATAAAACTACATGCCTACAAAAAAACACAACAACACATAAAAAAGACAAGACAAAATTACTAAACTACTGTACACACTACCAGCTAAACTACAATGCACCAAAGAAAAATACAACAAATATACAATTGACTTCCCACTCTTCAGAGAACAGTTGTTGCTTTTCCTTTGCTATATTCCCTCAAACCCCCTACATCTAAATTTTAAATTAAATTAAGTAAAAATATTTTATATACTAATAGTAGTATAACATAGATAACTCTCTACCCTCATAAAATATCATAGCAAAGTAAAAAAAAGAAAGAAAAAAAGATACAGGTGTACCATAATTAATCTAACTTAAAATCCTCTTACTGCTTGTCTTCCCCCAGCAGATCTCAAAAACAATATAACCCTGTCCCATTGTTGTTTTTAATGATCTGTAAGAAAATGATCTCTTAAGTGTGTTGTCAGTTTGTCCATCTCAGCCATGTCTAGTAGTTTCAAAACCCAATCTTCTTGAGGTGGAATCATGGAATCTCCACTTCTGTGCAACCAACTCCGTGATTCTATGGCCATTTCTGCGCTACAGTGTTATAGTGCTATTATTCCAGTTTCAACATCCTATGGAATCGTGGGGTTTGCAGTTTAGGGAGGTGATTTTAGAATTCTCAGCCAAAGAGCTCTTTGGCCTCAGTAAACTACAAACCCCAGAATTCCACAAAATGTTGAAAGTGGAATAATAGCACTATGACAGTATAGGGCAGAAATGGCCTGTGATTTTGCATCAGATTTCACATTGATACCTCCCTTAAGGCTGCCCCTGATTTTACCGTACATGGAGTTCCAGGCAAATGAAGCTACTTGGTTAACATAAACCAGCATTTTAACAACTGTATTATGTGTCGTCACATGGAACTAACTGATACTTATGAAGGTGTAGGTCAGAGGTTCTGTGCAATTGAAAGTAGGGATTAAAATAAAGATTTATTCAGGAAAAACAGAATTTAAAAAAAGTAAGAAAATGAACATGATGTTAAAATTAATTTCAGCTTAGCTGACTACCCAATTAACTTGGAGATGAAAAACCAAATCAAGGCAAATACCACATGTTATAATGATTGGAAAGTTATTCACAGTTGTTCAAATCCCCCTTTGAGTCATAATTCTTCCCATTTATTTGGACATGAATAGGCAATGACACCTAATAGCTTTTAATAGGAGTATGCTGCATTTTTATCATTACAACCATATTTTGACTGCCTTTTAAAGTGTTTTTAAACTAATGATTTTAATATGACTATTTCATTTTGTCTAAATTCTGTGTTGTTGTTGTGTCCCTTCAAGTCATTTCTGACTTACGGCAAAACCTAAGGCCTATCATGGGATTTTCTTGGCAAGGTTTGTGGGGGGGGGGGGGTTGCATTGCATTCCTACGAGGCTGAGAGAGTGTGTGACATGCCCAAAGTCACTGAATGTCACTTGGTGGGTTTCTGTGGTCGAGAAGGGATCCCAAGAAGGGATCTGAGTCCTGGTTTCACAGAGTCCTAGTCCAACACTCAAATCAGATCAATCAAACTTGTATTAAGTTTGAATGTAGTATTGTGAGCTATCTCATATGGGCCCAGATAAACTTGTCTACAGTCTGTAAGCTTCCTTTGTTTTTCTACAGCGCTTTCCATCTTTTTTCTTGCCAAAAAAAAAAAAAAAAACTGCTAAGGAAGAAAGAACAGAACAGCTGCACTTGCATGCCAAGAGCCTTCTGTCTGGAAGTACCCCAAGACAGCATGTCTAAAATGTAGGCTTACTGTACATGCTGACATCTATTGGAACAAAAGGGAACTACAGTGGTAAAAACTGAAAGTGCAGGCCGAATGCTGCGTTAGAAAATGCCTAAATACTCTAAAAGCACCAGATCCTGTCTTATCTTGGAAGCTAAGCAGGGTCAACCCTGGTTAGTACTTGGATAGGAGACTGCTAAGGAATACCAGATGCTGCAGGCTATATTTCAGAGGAAGGCAATGGCAAACCACCTCTGAGTATCCCTTGCCTAAGGAATTCCTTGTCTCCTTAAGGTGACAGGTGACTTGAAGTCACATGCACACACAACACTGCATATTAGAAAAGGAAGTGTGATATAGCGGTTTGAGTATTGGACAAGGACTCTGGGAGTCCAGAATTTGAATCTTCACACAGCCGTGGAAACCCACTGAATGACGTGGCCAAGTCACACTCCCTCAGCCTCAAAGGAAGGCACTTTGAATAAATTTTGCAAAAAAAATTCTATAGAATCACTATATCCAGGAGTCAACTTGCAGACACATTACAACTGCATATTAGTTGGACAATAGGCCCATTGGTTTAATATAGCACAATTGGCTAAACACTGACTATGATCATCAGATGTCTATTTCTGTTTCTTGCAAAGGTACCTGAACTTTCTTTAGTTCAGGAGTAGACAAAATATGGCTCTCCAGATGTTGTTGGACTTTAGCTCCCATCAGTCTTAGCCAGCATCACCAATGGTGAAGAATGCTGGGAGTACAGCAACATCTGGAGAGCTGCACTTTGTCCTCACGTACTCTGGCTGATTGATTCACCTCTAGTAGAAGGTGCTGATTTGTGAAATTTTAGATGTAATTGCATTGGTCAGGTTTTACACCAAAAAAGAACTTTAAAAAAGAAATAAGGGTAGGAGATTGCATAAAAATCTTGTATAAAGTGCAGAACCCAGAAAAGTTACTTACAAATTCCTGCAAATTCCAGCATCCCCTGGTTGATGGCCATGCTGGTTGAAAGGTTCTAGGAACTATAGTTTCAAAAATATATTTTTCAGAACTCTGTTACAGAATACCCATCTTACCTATGTGCATGGTATGGGAATTCTTGCTTGTCCTTGATCATGTGCGTTTGAGCACAAGCCCAGTGAGTATATAAAGTGAGCCTCTGAGTGTGAACACAACAGGAGCATTAGACTATATGAAGGAGTAGTTAATGTATGTTCAAGGATCAGTAAACATCCCAAGAACTTTGATTGTCTATTTGCCTTTCATAACTTTTTAGGCAGAGGTTGGATGGCCATCTGTCAGGAGTGCTTTGATGTGGGTTCTGCATGGCAGGGGGTTGAACTGGATGGCCCCTGTGGTCTCTTCCAGCTCTAAGATTCTATGGCTCTATGGTCATCTGGCTCATTTTGACAGCTGGATAATTGGGACAGTCTTGTTTTGTTTCTTATCCCTGCTTTCAAGTTTGAATGAGAGCTATCCCATTCTGGCAGAAGAGTCTCTGCTGATCTTCTGGTAGTTCTCACTATTGTCGCCTATAAAAAAAGAGTCCCTATCAGCAATATTTCATTAGCATTTGCTTCTTTACAATCAGTGGCCATTAGTACAATCCAGGATGGGAAGATTTGGAGGGTATGTGAGCCAAGCCTCATCACACCACCCTCAAGACCTGTGTGTGTGCGTGAGTGTGTGAGTGCACTTTCAAGATGCCTGTTGACTTATGGTGACCTCAAGAATTTCACAGGGTTTTTTAAGGCAAGAAATACTCAGAGGTGGTTTTGCCAGTTCCTTCCTCAAGACCTACTGTTAGCTAAAAACAGAAGTGGCTGGAAATCCACCTCTGATTTTTTTTTAAACCTCTTATCCTTTCCCTTCCTTTTTAACTAGAACAAGGTTGAAAGACCACCTTTGTTAAAAGAATACAGTGTAGGAATACAAGAGCAGAGGAAGAGCCATGTTAGATCAGACCAAAGGCTTATCTGGTTCAACATTCTGTTCACCCAGTGGCTGGGCAGTTAACTAGGGGAAGCCCACCAGCAGGACATAGATGCAACAGCATCCTTCATCTTGAGCCCTCCAGAAACTTATATAGAAAGGCATATTGCCTCTGATGTCGGAGTTGATATACAGCCATCCTCACACGTAGCCTTCTTAAAACCCCACGAGTTGATTTAATCTCCTTTTAAAGCCATCCACATTGGCAATCATAAGTACATCTTATGACAGTTCCATTAAGCCCTGTGTGAACAAGTGTTTCTTTTTATCTGTTCTGAATTGTCCACTTTCCAGCTTCAGTATACAACAGGTTCTAGTAATATGAGACAGGAAGAAATTTTTTCTATCTGTCTGCTTTCTCTGTATCACACATAATTTTATATATACGGTAGGTAGAGAGATCTATCTATCTATCTATCTATCTATCTATCTATCTACCTACCTACCTACCTACCTACCTACCTACCGTAGTCTTAGAGAGCCAGTCTGGTGTTATGGTTTGAGCATTGGACTATGACTCTGAAGACCAAGGTTTGAATCCCAACTCAGCCATGGAAACCAACTGGGTGATCTTGGGCAAGTCAGCCTCAGCGAAAAGCAAAGGCAACCCCCTCTGACAAATCTTGCCAATAAAACCCTGTGACAGGTTTGCCTTCAAGTAGGCATAAGTTGGAAATGACTTGAATACATGCAGTAATAACAACCATAGTTTTGCCTTATTTGCCCCTAAAGGCTGTAATCTTTCCTTTTAAGAAAGTTGTTCCAGTCCCTTGATCATTTTTGGTTGTCCTGTACCACACCTTTTCTAGTTCCCCAACATCCTTTTTCAAGTCTGGTGAACAGAAAGTACAAAATACTCCAAAAGTGGTTGCTCTATGAATTTCTATAAGGGCAATATGGTACTGACGATTTTATTTTCAATTCCTTTTCTAATTGATCCCAACAAATAATTTATTGGGTGTTTTTTTTTTTAACAGCAGTCTCAAACTGGGTTAACATTTTAACTGAGCTGTGTGCACAATCTCAAGATTTCTTTCTTGATCAGCCTTTGTCATTTAAGATATATCCTATCAATGTACATGTAAAGCTGGGAATTTTTTTGCCCCAATATCATTACTTTACATCTGTTTGCCCCAAATCTTACTTGTCCTTTTACTTGGGAGCAATTTAGGCAGATCCCTTTGGATGCCTTTGCAATCTGTTTTTGTTTTTATTGTCCTAAATAATTTAGTTGTTATCTGCATTCTGGGCCATTAACTACTCACTCCTAACTCCAAATTGCTTATGAACAAGTTAGAAAGCTAGCTCCTGAAAACACTCTCTGCTCCCCCTTTTACAAGTTTTTAATCCATCATATGGCTTCCACAAAGGTTTATTAGGAAAAAAATTTCAATGATTAAACCAAAATCTTCTGGTCTATGGGTCTGTAAGGCTGCAAAAATAGGTGGCGCTATGTGTTGGCTACCTCGAAACTGTCCATAACATTGCAGATGCTGGAAGGTGGCAGCAAGATGTTAAAGAGACACACCTGCACATAGCTTAGTATTGCCAGATCTCAAGGCCAGGCTCTGAGTCTCCAGTTTATCTTCAGGTAGGAGACAAGCATGCAAATTTTCCAGTTTTGACAGGCTCAGCTTGGAAAAGGGGAAATGGCTCTGTGCACATCTTGGGCTCAGTTAGTAGAGCAGAGCTTGCTATAATTTGCAAGGTGTAATTGATTTGTCGCTGCAACTTGCAAAGACTCTCCAGCAAGTCTAGTTAATGTTCTCTAACCTTCTCCATCATCGTGGCACCAGAGCTCACCCTCCACTCTGCTTCACATCCACATTCTGGCTATAAGTAGGGTTAATTAAATGTTCCTTATCTCATCTCTCTAAGTCAGAAGAAATAATTCACTCATATCACCTTGGTGGGAAATGTCCCTTTAGTTGAGGTTTATATGTTAATTTCCAAATTGAAAAATACATTCTTTCTCTTTCTTTCTCTGGCCATTTCCATACTATACTGTTATAGTGCTATTATTCTGCTTTCAACAACCTGTGGAATTCTGGCGTTTGAAATTTACTGAGGCCAAAGAGCTCTCTGGCTGAGAATTCTAAATGCCCTTCCCTTAACTGCGAATCCCAGGATGCCACAGGATGTTAAAAGTGGAATAATAGCTCTATAATAGTGTAGTGTGGGAATGGCCTCTCTCTCAGTCCTCCTGTCTGAATTAGAAGATGTGAGCAACTTTGATTGGTACTTAAAGCAGAACACTTCATGGCATCATCAGAGGCTGTTCCTAGTTTCAGGTTTGCACCTAGAACCTTCAAGGCCATCAATGATCCCAAAATGGCCACCCAAGCTGGCTCATCATCACTGATGAAAAATGATTAAACCGCTTAGTCCATGCAAAGGGAGTGGGTACGTAATCCTGTTCTTTGCCACAGGCAGCAAAATCTCCTGGATCGGTTCTGCTCCTTTTCACTTAACCAACCAACATTATGCTTGAGGAAATGCTTGGACAGGCACAAAGCCTTGGAGTTTACTATCCCAGCGACTGATGCAGAATTCTTAGCTGGAA
Source organism: Cyclura pinguis (assembly GCA_030412105.1). Lineage (NCBI taxonomy): Eukaryota > Metazoa > Chordata > Lepidosauria > Squamata > Iguanidae > Cyclura > Cyclura pinguis. The sequence continues at coordinate 348,112,910 of CM059599.1, forward strand.
ATACCCTTGTGTACTCAGGCACACACAGGTTTCTGGAAGGGAGATTTGATGAGAAGACAAATGCACACACTTCACTTCACTCGGTTTCCCTTTTTTTCCCTGCTTCCATTTCAGGAGTGAAGATGTCCTTCAGTCTTCAAACAGCCAGCCTTATCTCTTCATGCTGAGCAACAAGATTTGTGTTGTGACTAGGCCTTTGTCTCTCTTCTTGGAGATGACTGAAAACAAAACACAGTGGCCTTGCTGTACAAACGTGTCATGGAAACAGGAGGCAAATGTAGCCCTTGGCCTTTCACGGAGTCTACTGAGACCAGCTGTCATTTATATGACAATTTCCATTCTGTATTACGCTTTAATTGCCATTGATGTGGTGTGACTGGGCTCTCCAGGGGTATCTGCTCAAGGAGGCTAATGTGGAAACACATTTTATAATAACTAGCAAAAAGATTTGTAAGAATTTACCATGAGAATGTTTGAAAATTCAGTTTTGAAACAGAAAAGCAGATTTTTAGAATGTGACCTTCTGGAAAATAAACCCCAGAACTCTGCAGGCAACATGGGATTTCTAGTCTAACAAGTATTTTTTCCCCAGGCTCTGCAAAAAAGGATGTTATAATACACACACACACATACACACAACCAGTAGAAAGGCAATAAACCAAGATCTGAGGTTTTTTTTTTAAAGCAGTGGCAGCTGCATTGTGAGTCTTTTATATTCGTTATGTTCCGAAATTTCCATTCCTCAGCCTACTCAGCTGCAAAGAATTTGTTGCTTTACAAGACATGGCTTGTTCAAATTTTAACTTTCAAGGGTCCTGTTTTCTAGCCTCTCCTCCTCCTTGTGTCTGCCTCTTCCGTTCAGCTCCCTTGTCACCACTGGGCAATTGTGGAAGTAGAATGTCTCAGAAATGTGTTTAAGTGCCCAGTTTTTTTCATTTACTTTGTTCCATCACTTTATCCTCAGTTTCACATCACTGTCCCCAAATGTTTTTAGACTCCAAAAGCACTCTAAAATTTAAAGCCTTCATTTGACTCTGTCCAGTAACGGGAACTGGCACTTTTTCTTGGCTACTTTCTGAAGCTTTAAACAGGAGCCTGTGGCTTTTCTGTTAACGTGTCTTTAATCATGCCAGACAGAAGTATGTATATCTGTTGAATTTCTTTCGGTCACACCAGTCATGACAGCCATGAAAAGTGTTCAAATTCATTTGGAGTGCCAGGATGTATTGGGGAAGGGCAAAATGAGGACATTGCCTTCTCGTAAGACTTCTGCCTCCCTAATTCTTCTTCACTCCCCAAATTTTTAATATTACAGTAACTTAAAATTTCAGTTGAAGAGGCAGATTGGGATTGCCTAATTTAAAATTATATTTTCACGCTTCATTTTTAAATTGGATTAAAGATTGGATTAGTTTAGATAACACACACTTATTAAATTTAGAGGGCAATGGTCTCCGGTCAGGTTGGCATTATTACCTATGGTATAATAAAAAGACTGTAAATAGAGAGTTTAATGACCATTTTGTAAGAAGAACGCTAATTAATGTTTGGTATAAATATAGACCATGATTCTGCCCTAAAACACCCTTATGGGTCTCACCTCATGAGGCTCCTTATAAGAAAGAGAATATTCTTCTAGACAAATGGATAACATACAAAGACTTGTTAGAGTGGAATAAAGATCAGGTAATAATTAAAACACAAGAGCAGCTTAAAAAATTAGGAATAAATTGTCATTGGCTATTATATAGGCAGATCAGAGAGAAATGGAGAATGGATTTAAAATTAAATGGTTTTTCAAAAGAGGAAGGCCGACTTACTTTAATATTTCTTTTCTGAAAAAACTAAAGTTCTCTCTAAATTATTACAAGTTATTGCTATTGTGGGAGACAGAAGATGAGTTGATCAAGGATCATATGACTAAATGGTCCCAAAATATTGACCACTCAATAGATTTAGATCAGTGGATTAAAACTTGGACAAAAAGAATGAATTATACAGCTTGTCAAGATAGCAAGATATATAATGCATTATTTAAAATGCATTATAGATGGTACCTAACTCCAGATAAATTATGTAAAATGTGTTACCCTGATTTCTGGGGGTCCCGGGAGGGACACCTAAACGTGCTCACAACAATGGGGAGGGAATTAGCAAAGAACACTAGTTAGTAATGCGAGAGGCAGGGCAACGTAGCGAGATCTTGAGCCCTATGTCTACGGGGTCAGGCCGAGTCAATGATAAGGCAAAAGTTAATAATAATAATGGTTTTACTGAAATACAGTCAAACACATGTATGCAACACACTCACACGAAGAACTATAGAAATAAAAGGTAGGAGTTGGATAGAGGGATTTTGAGAGGAGGTTTGGTATGGGAAATACTATACCTGTCCTGAAGCCCGGTAAAAGCAAAGAAGCTGGGGAGTGTGGATTCTCAGCACGTGGGGCTGAGGGGAGGCTCGTCAAACGGAGCGGCAGCAAGTTGGGAGGCAAGTCACGACCGATCCAACGAGACGCTCAAAGTCAAGGGTTCTTATAGGGAAAATTGTGGCCGCAGGCTAGTCCGTACTTGGGGATAACAATGAGTTTCAGGCTGGAGACAAAGCCTCCAAAAGGTCAGTACTTTAGATGATTGAGTTATGACCAGATTGTCAATAGAGTAGACAGTGTGCAAACGCGGAGTGCTTGAGAGTTGTATAGTCTGCTCATCAAGCTGCCTCTGCGGGGCAGGGGATCTTTTGTAAGTAGTGTGCGTACATAATGTGGTACTTGCCTTGAGGTCTCCTGAAGCTGCATTCGGCAATGACTGGCCTGCCTGGATTGGGATTTGAATGGTTCGGCTATTGTCGGCTGTGCCTGTGTGCGTGCTTGTCCGGGGGCCTCGCAAGCACGTGGAGAAGAATGGGTACAGAACGCCAAATTATTGATATCAAAAGATATCTTAATATCCCACAAGCTCAGACTAGAAACAGCGGTAACAAATGTATAAGAAATATTGCAACAAGTGCTGGAAATGTGATTCTGATATAGGTACTTTCTATCATTTAAGTGGTCTTGCAGCAAGGTTAAAAAGTTCTGGAAAATATTGGGTCTACAGTTTGAAATGTCACTGGAGTTATACTTATTGGGTATTATGGAAGATGATCTTGAAAAGAAAGCAGGTAAAGTATTATTTTGTCTGCTGCAGTGAGAATAATGGAGAATAACTGGAGACAAAATGTACTTCCTACTGTAAGATTTTGAAATTACTGGATGTAATACATATGGATAGACTTACAATTCTTTTGAGGGGAGAGAAATATAATAAATTTATTGAAGACTGGAATAAAATCATTGCATACTTTAAGAACACATGGGGAAATCTGAAGCCGGTCAGCTTTGAGATTAGTATAGAATAAGTTTGGATAAGCTAACATATATGGGAGGTAAGATAAGTAGATTCTGCAAATTTAAGGTAAAATTATTTAGTTTAGATAATAAGTGATATATAACAATATACAATCAGACTGGATTGGGAGGAAGTTAAGAAAGAATGAAAAGGAAAGAATGTATGAAATGTATGAAATGAGCAAGATAAGAATGGTTAGGTAGGTAGGTAAGTTATGATGTTTTAAGTTTTCTTCTCCTTTTCTCTTTATTTCTTTTTTTTCTCTTTCATTATTACATTTTCATCTCTAATGTTTCTACTTTATTTAATAATATGTTTTCATTTTCTACAAAATTTGTTATCTTTTAGCTATTATTTTCTACTCTCTAATTTCTCTTAAACATAACATTTCATGTCCTACATCATTGATGTTAATAATATTCAATAAGATTTATGTGATAAAATTGTGTATGTTTGTATGTAATTTTATGATATGTTTCTTTAAATTCTTTAAAAAAAATTCAGTTAAACATACAGAAATACAGAAAAGGGACAAAGTTACCAAAGAAATGTAAATGTAAACACAGCAAATGCAACAGTTCTAAGTGTAAATTATGTTGAGAAAAAGTTCATGGGAGGGCAGAATTCTTATAGCAACCCCAGTATGGACTGCCTCACTAAAAATGGGTTCAAAGACACAATGAAGAGGGTACATAGTGCTCTGTCCAAGAACATCCATCAGTCTCCTCTCCAGGGCCAGATGATCAATGGTTCAATTGATGCAATTGCTCCAGATGCCTCACAGGCTAGGTACCCAGTGCTGGAGTAAAAAACTTGATGCTTCCTAGCTGCTCCCTGTAGTTATTGAGAGTGAAGCCTCCATATTTAGAGACTTACCACTTACCAGACAGTGGGAACAAGCAGAAGGTGGCTCTCATTTCCACATTGTTTCCATGGTGAAGCCAGGGTCTCTGCAGAAGCAGCCCTGTATGCCAGCTCAAACTTTTTGTGATCCAAGATGCTAAGACATTTTGCTGCCTGAGGAAGAGCAGAAGCAAATCGAGCCTCACCGGCAACTAAATTATTTTGGAGTATGATTCAAAACACCATAATAATATATTAAATCACATCAGGTTGGTTGCCTCTTCATGTCACCTGACATCTACAGCTCAGGAAAAAAATGGAGGAGGGGCTAGAACTCCTAGAATCCCCCAGTAAGCATGACTGCTGGATGAGATATAGTGTACTAAGAACTGTAGTCCCTTCAGCAAGTCTAATCTAAAAAATGAATAACTTTTCTAAATTCTGGTTAGAAGCAGCTGCCTCCTGATCTTTCTTAAGGTGGCTGTCAGGCCACTGTTGGAGACAGAATTCTAAAGCAGATAGACCTTAATCTGCTCCAACAAGGCACTGTTTATGCTCTTATCAGTGAGTGTGCACTCTTAACTACTGTGCTGTGTACTGTGTGTCTTCAGAGCGGTGAATAGACTGACCTGTTTGTGACTGGTTCACAACCTTTACCCTTGCTCTGTCATATTCCTCCACTTGGCTTGGAGTTTGTAATTCTTACTCATAAGCCTATGAATACAAGTTTAGTTTCATTTAAACCTCTTAAACACAAGCACAATTTTGGATCTGGCCATCCACTAAACCAAGTCAGATCTTGACCACATACTTTAGCTCTTCAATCAGGATAGATGTGAGATACAAGCTTTTATTTTAAAAACTCTTTAAACAGCTTATTTGTCCCCTGGTAGATAACTCCTGCTTCTGTTCCTTCTTTGAATGAAATGAAATCCAATTTCTTGAAACACACTACCACCATGTTGCAAGATGAAATGTATGAGACTCATTCTGTTTTCCTGCACTTCCAGTTAAGTATCTCAGTCTTCAGCTCGGAGGACCAGAATGCAACACTGGAGTAAGGAAGACAATATGGGTAGATTCCTAGCTTGCCTTTAGACACACTGAATATTGTACAAGGCTTGTGGACTTTACTTCCGATTTAGGGTGTCTGCCTGGTGGCATAAAGTCTGACTGGTATCCTCTAATTGAAAAGTTTGAGTTGGCATACAGGGCTGCTTCTGCAGAGACCCTGGCTTCACCATGGACTGCCAGTATTATAAACTGGCCCTGTATCTGAGGCATTTCTGCTGGCAAAACACATATTCTAGCAATGAGCTATGGCCCACACAGAGTTTGGAAAGGTTACTTTTTCGGACTCCTACTTTCAGTGTACTAGAGTCAACTTGGCCACCAGCCATGCTAACAGATGGATTCCAAGAATCACTGTCTAAAAGAGACTTTTCCAAGCTCTGGTTCCAACTCGTACTGGTCCCCACAATCACTTGGATTTCAGTATCTCTGATTATTTGTTCCTACCTCTTGAACAGGGATGGGCATTATGTGACCATCCACAAAAGGATAGACTGTGACTGCCATAATATCTCAACATCAGCTATGCTGGCTAGAACACAGGAAACTAAAGTTCAGTAACATTGAGAAAGATATATAAATCTCACCCTGTGTTCTTGAGGGAACATGCCATCTGTAGTGCCATCATTTCCTCTCTTTCTCAAAGTATATATCCCTTAGTTTCCAGTACAGGCACCTAATTATATTTTTTTTTCTGCAAGGGCCCGTTAATTAGCAGCTTGTTTTCAGAATCTTTCCTCTTTCATTCTACTACCTCTTCTGAATGGCTTCAGGAGATCTCACAAGATCTGGAAATCTCATGTAGATACATGGGAAAGCATTCCGTAAACATCTTCAAAAATGACCTATGAATAGATTCATGATTATGGACACATACAGTCTGAGTTAGGGCTCTCTGGGTGTGCAGACCCCAGAAAATGTTACCTATTCTCCCGTCCATGTTGGAACCCTGGAGATAATGTGATGTTTGCTTGCACAAGGGTAACTTTGGCTTAGCATTCTGCTACCAGACATAGTATAAGAACCTATTGATCTACCACTTTGTTTTGTCAAGCCCACCTGTCATGTCATATCTGTCTGGACACAGGTTGTCCTGGACTCTGAGGTCAGAAAATACTGGGTATGTGGCAGAGTATGCCTGATGTACTCAAGTTACAAGCCTTTAGGGCAAGATCCTTTCCGGTGTTCAGGGGACAGAGCAATTTAGGGCATGGAAATAATAACAAATGCCTTTCTTCTTTGGCTGAAAACACCCAGTGGCCAGATGACTGAGAGGAGCTCAGCTGTGCAGGGCTCATCTGGTTTAGCTGTAGGTCAAGAGTGAGGTACATTGGCCCTCTGGGGGCTTATGCTGTGTTTACTTGACTCTTGATAGTGTTGTTTGTCCTTAACTTCATAAGAAGCGAATTTAAGTTCAAACATCTGAAATGAAAACTAAATAGCAACTGGCATAAAACACGGAAAACAGGAAATGACATTTGTAATCAGGTTGAATTATTATATTCTCATAATTGGAATGCATTCTCTCAGATGGACATTTGTCTTCCATACATTTTAGATTATTATGAAATGGCCACTTTCAAATAGGTGATCTTGGCGTGGGAGCAAGATTACAACATTTACCTTTATCCATAGCTTGTTTAGAAGTAGTTCTTGTTGGAAAAGTGGGTCAATGGTAGAAGAAAACTCTTTATTTACTGTTCTGCTCTTTATTTTATTACTTTGAAAGTATTTTTGAATGCTTTTCTATTCACCAAGGTTCCTAAAGCATCTTCTTAAAACAGATTTAAAACAATTAAAAAAACAAATTTAAATGCCAGAGGCACATATGGAATCATAGTATTTTGGCTTTAGAAACTCAGCAAGCACAGAGCCAGTCTGATTTCCCTTGGGAGGAAATTCTGCAGTTGAAGAGCAGCTACTGAGAAAGTCCTTTCTCACTAACCTAGGGCCTTTTCTCGCTAGACTATTATAGCACTATGATTCCACTTTAACTGCCACAGCAATGGTCTATGGATTATTGAGATTTGCAGTTTACTCAGAGACAACTGAGAAATTTTAGCCAGAGAGCTCCCGTGTCTCACCAGACTAGAAACCTCAGGATTCCATAGCATGTTGTCATGGCAGTTAAAGTGGTATCACAGCACTGTATCTATGGAGTGTGAAAGGACTTTAGCTTTTCATGGTGGAAGGACATGCAGCAGGGACTCTGCTGGAGATCTCCAGTTTAGTGGGAGATCCAAGGATCCATGCAACAAGAATAAATAAATATACGGAAGACTTGCAGACGGGAAACTATAGCAAAAAAATAACAGGGATAAATATTGGGTATATTCCCTTCCATATTTGGAAGACAGACTTCATAAACAGGCCAGGATTGAATCATGCTTTTGAAAGAGGTAACGCTTGGCTTCAGTTCCAAGATAAAACCTCACATCTTAGAATCTAAGGCCTAGATAAACAAACAGCTCACAGAGATATTACAACAAAAAACGTTAAACTTGCTGACTTCATAAATTCATTATACTCTATTACTCTTAAGTATATATACCAGCTGAAGTTTGGAACTAATTGTTTAATTCCATAAAGGTGTTTGACCTTGCTTACCAGTTGAATTTATTCTGCATCAGGTTTATGCCATACAGCCAGTAAAACACTTCTTAAAATACTTCCAGCCTATAAATGAGCTACAAACAGAGAATACATCAAAACTAATGCCAGTGACTCTAGTTTAGGGCTCTCGGGGCCTGTGCCTTACACATCAGCTTTGAATTGCTCCCTCCACGCCACAAGTCTTAACATTTTGCAAATTTAGTTGCTTACAAATTAGAAATACTTCCCTAGGTTTTTTTCCCCCCCTTCATCGGCTAAATCTTCACTAGTTAACTCATTCTTGTGTCAAGGATTAGAAGAGCCAGCATTAAAAGCTTGCACTGCATGAGGTCTCTAAATGTTCAAGCATTGGCAATAATCACAGAAAGAATGTCAAAGGCATCTGTTATTCCTACTTTACTGAGCGCTATGCACAGCTTATTTGAAAGCATACTTTATTGAACAAAGAGGTACTTCTGATTAAGATGCTCAGATCAGTTCACCATCACTTTCTCCAAAACTGACCTTTCTGTGACCTCCAAAATCATAAACTGACCCACCTGGAAGCCTCCAGGAGTAGAAATTCTCCTTTTAAATAGGCAGCAGGTCATCCCAGAACTACAGTCAGCCCTCCACTTTTGTGGGTTCAGCATTTGTGGATTTGATTATTCACAGGTTATTTATTGATATTTGCCTCTGCCACAGGAAAAAAATAATAATTTCTAAAGCCCTTTTTGCACCTTACCTTTTCGCGGTGCTGGGGTGCAGGGCTTGCGCGAGCAGCCTCCAGAGGAAGGCTCTCGCGTCCGGCGTCCTTTGGCCCCGCACGAGCTTCCTGCTTGCGCAAGAGTCCCGCCTCTTCCTTTCGCAGTGCAGCCTGGGAACTCCCAGGCTGCACTGAGACAGGAAGCGCGACCGGCCCGGCTCCTGAGGCTCCGCACGCAAGGTTAGTGCGTGCAGGGCCCCGGAGCGATGTGCAACTGCGCAGCATTTTTGGCTTCAAGCTGAAAATGAAAAAATGAGTGTGCGGTCCGCGTCAGGCCCTTGAACGTCGCGCAAATGTGAGCGCGTCGTGTGGACCGCTCCTCACATTCACGTGACGCTCAAGGGGCCCTTTCGCTTTGGAAATGCCGTGCGAAAAGAGCCTAAGAATCATAGAATCTTAGAGTTGGAAGCGACCACAGGGGCCATCCAATCCAACCGCCTGTTATGCAGGAACACCCATCAAAGCACTCCTAACAGATGGCCATCCAGCCTCTGCTTAAAAACCTCCAAAGGAGGAGACTCCATCACACTCCAAGGCAGCATATTCCACGGCCAGACAGCTCTGATCATCAGGAAGTTCCTCCTGAGGTTCAGGTGGAATCTCTTTTCCTGTAGGTTGAATCCACTGCTCCTTGCCTGTAGGTCTTCCAGTGCACTGGAGCCCTGGAAGTGGACCACAGAATCACACTGGAGGACCAAGAAATTCATAGAGAGAACACTTCTCTAAGTATTGCTAGATCCTCCAGGGTGACTCTATGACCCACTTCTGCCAGAAGATGACCATAGAATTGTTCTTGAAGACTTAAGAGATTCCTAGAGAAGTGTTCTCAGGTAAAAGAAAAAAACAGTGTTCTCAATTTTTATGTGCTATTTTTTTCCATTTTCACAGGGGTCTTGAACTCCCAACCTCTGCAAAAGTGGAGGGCTAACTGTATATACATAGCTGCAACTTTTCACAGATGAAAACCTAAGCTCCTAAGAAACCATCTGGGGCACATTCACACTGCCTAGTTATAGCACTATTATTCCACTTTAACTGCCATGATGCCGTCCCATGGAATCCTGGGATTTATCATCTGTCCAGCCACTACAGCCCTCCGGCTAGGAAATCTAACTGCCACTCTAACCACAAATACCAGGATTCCACAGGAGGGACCCACGGCAGTTAAAGTGGAATAACAGTATTATAACTGTATAGTATGAATGGGCCTCATGACTCTGGAACACCTTTTAGGGTAGAAGACAACAATGGCCCCTTATTGTTGTCCTTCCACCTTTATGTTCAGGCAGGTCTTCAGCAACTGACTGATAGGAACAGGAGTTTTAAAAGGCTGAGCAGGACTTTTTAACATGCTCATTGAATACATTATTGTTATTGAGGAGTTTTAAAGGGCTTTAACTTCTTTTTTTAAAAGTGGGATAGCAGTTTAACCTGTATTTCAATAGGTATAACTGAAACGGTGCTTTTACTGGTACTTGCTTTTTAATTATCTTGGAAAACACCTTTCATCCCACCTATGGAAGAAAAGCAAGACACAAATCTAATAAATAAAAAAACAGTTGACAATGATGGGACTTGTCTCATAGGATATAAGAATTTTAAGAGGACTTCTTGTACTTGATCAAGAGTGATGGGAAATCATGTAGAATGTTGGAATTAAAAAAAGAGGATGCATGAGAGATCATCATTCTTTTCTATTTTATTTTGTTTGTAAATACAAGAGCTACGCAGCAGAGTTTGGGAAGATTTTTGGACTACAGGTCCCAGAATCCCCCAGCCACATGGCCACAGTGATCTGGGAAAACACTAACATTTTCCAAACTCAATAACGCACAATAAATTGCATTCTGCTCTGGTACCGATTTTTTCTTAAACTACTTATAAAGTAAGCATAACAACAAGATAATTCCAAAAATATTATCTGAAATCTTGGGCATGAAATGGAAACCTAATTTGAAAAAAAAAAGAGGTACCAGGTGTCTAGCCTATCTGAAATGTATGGACTCTCATCCAGTGGCAGAGAGAGAGAGGCGCTCCCACGGGTGCCCCAAACAAGCCTATACAGGTTTCATTTGGTACTCAGTACTGCTGTTTTCTAAAAACTATTACTCCTTAGTAAGTGAGTTTGGGATTGCATCCCATGAATTGTATGACCCTGAATGAAACTAAGCCCTGAATAACTGGAATTCTTCCTCTACCATTGTTTCTTAGAGCTGTGAAATTTTACAGCTCACACTAATTAGCAGAGGCAATTGCACACTTATTTCTATACTGAAAGTTACAAGAAAAAGAGTTACTCTTAGAATTCATCCTCCTCTCAGTGACTTACTAGGTCATAATGCGGATTAACACATAAGGAAGGTTATGGATGGCTAAATAGTCACTCTTTAGTACCAGACTGATTTAAGGCATTTATTTGTTTATATACCAGCCTTATGAACAAGCTCTCTGTGTGGCTCACAACAAGAACAAAGTAATATTTAAAGTATGAAAGGGAAGGTCAACTATAAAATGTATACAGGCAGCAGAAAAAAAGTGAAAGAGAAAAAAAGTAATTTTGCCTGGAACAGATTAAGAGGCCTGTGAAAATAATGCCTGTTGTTGTGTGCCTTTAAGTCATTTCCAACTTATGGTGACCCTAAGGCAAATCTATTATAGGGTTTTCTGAAGCTGAGTGTGAGTGATGTGCCCAAGGTCACTCAGTGGGTTTCCATGGCTGAGCGGGGAATGGAACTGTGGCCTCCAGGGCCATAGTCCAATGTTCAAACCACTACACCACGCTGGCTAGTGCCCAAATGATATCCCGGTAGCTGCATAGTGAGCCACGTAGGAAGGGTATTGCCTTGTCAGTGATATCATTTCTGAGGAGACCGTCTTTTTAGGAGCCACTCCTTAAACGTCACGCTTGTGGGGGCAACTAAAGAGCACTTGAGAAGACCTTAAGTTCCAAGTAGTCTGTATGTGGAAGCAAGCAATTGTGCAAGAACCCAGACTTTGATGGACTTTAAATGTTAAAATCAACATTTGAACTTTGCTTGGTAACACATGCCTAAATACCCTAAAGGCACCACATCTTGTCTGATCTTGGAGGCTAAGCAGAGTCAGCTCTCTTTAGTACTGGGATGGGAGAACGCTGTTACCCTGTTTTCTGGGGGAATTCTAGCAACCTGACTGGCCGTTCCCTAAGTCAGTACCAGCCTGATTTAAGGAGGTTCGCGACTCCTTCTCAAATTAGGGTTACTGCAGTTGCCCGCATTCTCTACCACTCTGTTACCCTGTTTTCTGGGGGTCCCGGGAGGGACACCAAATTGCTATATGTTGGGGAAATTAGTTCAGAGCACAAGTTGGCAAAACGAGAAGCAGGGTAACTTAGCAGGATCTTGCAACCCAGTGTCTACAGGGTCAGGCCAAGTCAAGAAGCAAACCGGTTGGAAAATAATGAATGGTCTTTATTAAATACAAGCACACAATGTAAGCAACACAAACACACAGATAACTAAGGAAAATAAAGGTGTGAGATAGTGGGATTTTCAGAGGGATAGCTGGTTCGGGTGATACGAAACCTGTCCTGAAGTCCGGAGGAAGATGGAGAGCAAAGCTGGGGTTCGATGTATCTCAACACGTGGAGCTGAGGGGAAGCTCGCCAAGCAAAGCGGCAGCAAGGCGGTCTGGAACTCGGGAGCGATCCGAGGAAGCGCTCAAAGTCAGGGGTTTTTATTAGGAGAATTGTGACCGCAGGCTAGGTCGGACTTTGAGAAAACAATAGATTTGGAGTTGGAGACAAGGCCTCCGAAAGGTCAGAATTTGAATGATTCAATTAGAGCCGAATTTATCAATAGAGTAGCCGGTATGCAAACGCGGAATACTTGAGCATTGTATAGCTCGATCATCAAGCTGCCAGCGCGAGGCAGAGGATCTTTTGAGAGTTGCTTGCATACCTAATGGAGGTACTTGCCTTGAGGTCTCCTAAAGCGGGGAGTCGGCTGTTTTCTGACCTGCCTGTATCATCTAGGGATATTACGGCGATAATCGGCCGAGCCTGTATGCGTGCTTGTCTGGGGGCCTCACAAGCACGTGGAAGAGATATGTGAAGCCGAATTATCAATATCAAAAGATATCTTTTATATCCCCAAAGCTCCGACTAGCCAGGGCAGTAACACCGCCAACTAATACCAGGTGCTGTAGGCTGCTGAATTTCAAAGGAAGGAACTAGTAAAACCACCTCTGAGTATTCTTTGCCTAAGACAACCCTATGAAATTCATGGGGTTGCCGTAAACTGACAACCAACGTGAAGTAACACACACTGGTAAGACACAGTGAGCTAATGAAGACGACAAAACACTGCTGTGATATACTTTTGATACACTCACAGTGCTCAGTCTCAGTCAAGAGCTTGAAAAAGTTACTTTTTGAACTACAATGCTCAGAATCTCCCAGCCCTTATGGCCAAATATTTTTTGCCAGCTCTGTTTCTGCATTGTCTGGAGTACAGTTTTTGTGGATAAAGCTGCGGCCCTAAATGTACTTACTGCAGCAGGAGTGAGGAACCCTTTCTGGATTTAGGACTAATCTCATTTCTGGGTCTTCCACAGGGCAGAAGACACCAGGAGGTGGGCTCATGCCCCCCTCCTCCATAGCTCATCAGATCTGAGGCTAAAGTGCTGCCTGGAGCTTCTCCAGACTATAGTTACGAGTCCAGCTGTGATTCCCCCTTTGCTTTCCCCACATGGGGAAAATAGAGAAAGAATGAAGAGCACTAAGCTGGTGCTTGAGGAGCTGGCTGAACTCCAAGGCTGGGGCTTATCTGGCTCCTGAAGCCTCATCTGGACACGTCCAGGTCTGCTCCTTCCCTTGCCCTCTCCACATGAGAAGGCAAAAAGAAGAGTGAAGTGATAGGGCCACAGCCTTCATCTCAGTTGGTTTTTCTTGAGAGGGGACAGGGCTGCCTCCCAAACCCCTGTAAGCCAAGCATGTGGGCCACATTTGGCCCGCAGGGCAGAGGTTCCTCATCCCTGTCCTAGGAAGCAAGGATGTTTGCAAACAGAGATCCCAGCACCATCAATCAAGACACTGTGCAGCTACTAAGGTCCCTATCACACTGCACAGTTCTAGTGCTATTATTCCACTTTACTGCCATGGCCACCTTCTGTGGAATTCTGGGGTTTGTAGTTTAGTAAGGGCTGAGAACTCTAAATGCCCCTATTTAAACTGCAAATCCCCAGATTCCATACAATGTCGCCACAGCAGTTAAAGCGGAATAAACGCGCTATAACAGTTCAGTGTGATAGGGCCCTCAAACTCCCTCCCCCGTGTTTCTTTGGCGATAGGGAGACAGAGCATGAGAAGCGGAAGAAGGCATGGCTCAGAGGCCAGAGTCAGTGCCACTAACGAAATAAGCATGGTAAAAAGCTGTCTCCAACCTGATTTCAGGGAGGTCTCTTTCACTCTATACAACTGTAGCACTTCCATTCCAAGCAGCTGCCACGGTTCCACCCTATGAAATCTCAGCCACTAGCCTGTTATAGTGCTATACTATTCCACTTCCAACATCCTATGGGATCCTGGGGTTTGCAGTTTAGGCAGGGGCCTTTGAGGCCCCTGCCTAAACTGCAAACCCCAGGATCCCATAGGATGTTGGAAGTGGAATAGTAACACTATAACAGGCTAGTGTGGAATGGCCTTTGAGATCTGCAGTTTAGCGAGGGGTATTAAAAATTTTCTGTTGGACAGCTCTAGTGCCTGACCAAACTACACATTCCAAGATCCTCTACGATCCAGCCACGGCAGTTAAAGTGACATCGAAGCGCTATAACGGCGTCGGGTGAAAGAAACTTGAGACTTACTGCCCAGACTCGCCCAGCGGAGGAGGACCGCGCCCCACGCCGGAGAGAGGCAACGGGGCGCCCGCATCCGGCCGGCGCCTCTCGCGGGCTCCGGCACCCGCACAACGAGCGCAGCGTTTCAGACCGGGAGGGGAGCAGCCGAGCCAGTCCTCCGCCGAGGCTGTAGCCGCCTCGCTCGGCGCCCGCTCTCCCCCTCGACTGAAGGAAGCGCCAGGAGAACTGTTTAAACCCAACCTTTTAAAAAACCGAAACCCTCGTCTCCTTCTGCCACCACCCGTCTGCCGCTTTGCAAAACGTTGCCGTGGCTTCAAGCGAGGCCGTGGGAGGATCTTGCGGCGACCCTCCGCAGGGTCGACGCGCCGCCGGGCGGCTTTGCCAAAGGGCTGCCGCGACTGAACCAGCGCCTGGCTCGCCCTCGCTGGCCATTTCCGCACTAGACGGTTATAGTGCTATTATTCCACTTTCAACATCCTATGGAATCCTGGGCTTTGCAGTTTAGGGAGGGGCTTCCAGAGGATGTTGAAAGTGGAACAATAGCACTGTAGCCGTTTAGTGCGGCAATAGTCTCTCTCTCGCTTTTCTGGACTGGTTCCTCTTTCCTTTTTTGGTTCCTAGGTCGTAACCTTTATCTTAACTGCCCTCCGCTTCTTTGCAGTTTCGCAGTTGCCTGCTTCCAAAGGGCGACCCTTCCTCTCTTCTCTTTTGCAACTTAGTCACCAGACCGGTGCTTCAGTGGTCGCTCGGTTGAGCAATATTATTTCCCCCTCCCTGGATGGGCGCCAGATCCTTTCCTACTCCGGTCTCTAAAATTAGCACAGCGTTGCATTCTCCTGCGTTGCTCAGCGGGCTTTCGAAACCCGGGCAGAAAGAGCGGACGCTGACCCGGGACCTTGGAGACCATCCCAGGCAGCTTTGGGGCGCTGGAGTCCAGGTACTTAACGGGGAACACGGGGTAGGTGTTAACAGGGCCCCCCAGACTGGTGACTCCCTCGGGGGCACTTGGCCTACGGAAGGACCCAAGATACCAAACCCGCGCCTCACTCATTCGCGCGCGCTCTCTCTCTCTCTCTACCGCGCCCCCCACCCCGTCTGGTTTTTTTCGCGGGTCAGGAAGGAAGAAAGCGAGTTTCCATGGCGATAGGAAGCAGCCTGGGGGCGGGGCCTAGCTAACCAATCCGGGCCCGGAGGGGCGGGGCAGAGGGGGGAGACTCCCAGGTAGCTAGTCCGAAGGCGGGACGGCGGCGCAGGGGGCTGCTGGCGACGTCGCCCTCGTGTGGGCGGGGCGGGCCGTCACGTGGCGGGGAGGGACGCACGCGCGCATGCACCGACCCACGGGGCAAAAAAGTGGGAGAGGTGGACTGGGCATAAGAGGGAGGAATGCGAAGCGGGACGGCCAGAGACGCTGCCGGTGGGGCGAGGAGCCGAGGCTGGAGCCCGCAAGGCAGCGGCGAGCGGGAGCCGAGCGGTCCTCGTCCGGGTTGCCGCCCTGAGTTGGGCTTCCTTGGTAGCGGGTCCACAGGTGTGGACGGAGCCAGCCCTGTATGCCCTCGTCTCCTTCTCCTCCTCCTCCTCCTCCTCCAGGGGCGATGGTGAGCGGGGGGCCCGAGCTGGGGGAGAAGGGGATGGGCGGCCAGAAGGAACGCGAACTGCTGCAAGAGGTCAAGCCGGAGCTGGTGGAAGCGGGGACCCCCAACGGGGGGCTGCAGGAGGCCAGCCCGGAGGCGGCGGAGGTCCGGCTGACCTGGCGCCGCTGGCTGATCGTCTTCCTCTTCAGCTCCTACTCCTTCTGCAACTCTTTCCAGTGGATCCAGTACGGGAGCATCAACTCCATCGTCACCCGGTTCTACGGCGTGACCCCCTTCGCCATCGACTGGCTCTCCATGTGCTACATGATCGTCTACATCCCGCTGCTCTTCCCGGTCGCCTGGCTCCTGGACAAGAAAGGGCTGCGCCTTATCGCCCTGGCCGGCTCGGCTCTCAACTGCCTGGGCGCCTGGGTGAAGACGGGCAGCGCGAAGCCTCACCTCTTTCCCGTCACCGTCGTGGGGCAGATCGTCTGCTCCCTGGCCCAGGTCTTCATCCTGGGCATGCCGTCCCGCATCGCTTCTGTCTGGTTCGGACCCCGCGAGGTCTCCAGCGCCTGCTCCGTCGCTGTCTTCGGGAACCAGGTGGGTGGCACGAGAGCCGGACAGGCACGCGAGCCGGGGAGAAGAATGCCTGTCACCTCCGGTAAGGAGAGAGAGGCCATTTCCGCACTAGCCCGCTGTAGCGCTCTTATTCCACTTTCAACATCCTATGGAATCCTGGGGTTTGCAGTTTAGGGAGGGGCCCCTCGGCCCCTCCCTAAACTGCAAACCCCAGGATTCCATAGGATGTTGAAAGTGGAATAAGAGCGCTATAACGGGCTAGTGCGGAAATGGCCAAAGTGATGGTAACTTATGGGGAAGAGGAAAAGGGGAGTTCCATGGTTTTGGCGGTTGCATCCTTTAAAAGGCGAACGGCGTAAAAATGTGGCTAAGGATATACCAAGAGAGTGTAACCTCACAGTCAGGCTGCAGTTTGGAAAGAGTAGGAGGGGGCATATCTCTGAAGCATATACAACAGGAAAAGGAAGGCAAGAAACCTTTGGCACGGGCGTTACAGAATGGCTTTGGAGCCCTATCCGTCCCACTTGTTTTGCACTATACTGCTCATCTTCTCAACTGTTGAGGGGGTGTTGTCTGGGGATGACGGGTACTGTAGTCCAATGGTGTCTGGACGGCCCTGGGTTTCCCAACCATACTTGATAGGGAAATTACATGCTAGAACCTAATTTTTGGGAGACAAATGTTTATCGTAGGTATTTGATTCGCAAATATCTCATAACTTCAAAAATACTGGGCAAATTATGGGAGATATGGGTAAGGCATCAGGTACAGGTATGTGTCTATAGGGAAGAAAATAAAATAATGCAGAAAGGTGTTTAGGAAGTGAAGTACTCTATTATACTGAATTGATGTTAAAGTGATTCTGATGGAAAAACTCTTTTATTTCAATACACGTGTACTGAGTTTTGTATGTTCCTTACATCTAGCAAGATGACATTTTCCTGACCTGAGTTTGTGTTAGTTAAGAAAAAAAAAGTTGTAAGCTGCATACCTTTTGCTGATTTACAAAGAGGAGCTGGGGGTGGTTGTCACCTCACACGTTGGGTTGGCATATTTTAGATTTTTGTTGCTTTGTTCCTGCTGTACTTTGGGGAGGTGAAGGGAGCAACTGGGTTGCAGTTCAGAGATGCAGGAAAGACTTGGTGCCCTGAGATGGTTTCCGCTTAGCTTTCTGACTGATCCAGTGAACTACCTAAGCCCAGAATGGCATTATGTGCCCATTGTACAGCTCAAGGCAACTTCCCAGACAGGCCTCTCATCACACTGACAGGGAATCCAAAGTGAACAAATTAATTTTAAAAGTGGGCTTTCCTCTCAGAGAAGCAGTAGCTGAGACTTGCTGAGCTGCAGCTATACATAAAAATGTGACTGTACATAAAAGTACAATGGTCTCTAGTAAATGTTTTGTCTATGTAATGTAAATGTTTAATTTTCTCTGTCCTTCCTCTAGATCAACAATCAACTCTGATTGTGTTGCATCAAACGCAGTTTGGTGAGGAAATTAGAATTCTCTGGCACACTCCCCTGAACTACAGCATTGCACAACTACAAATCCTAGGATCCCATAGAACAGAATCATGTCAATTAAAGTGGAACCAAAGTGGGATGAAACTGCTATAACTGGGCAATGTGGATGTACTCAGTGTGTGTTAAACAGCATTGATATAAATATAATTATGAAGAATTCCAAGATATTATCAGGGATAGGGAAATTGTGGCTGTCAAGGTGTTTTGCCCAGTGACTCTCAGCAGCCCTAACTAGTGTAATGGATTATGAGGAATTATAAGAGAAGCAGCCTGAAAGCATCTGGAGAGCCCCAGTTGGCCACCACTGCTGTCTTATTGATTTGATAAGAGGACAGTAGAAATGCACATGAACTGAGAAAAATTGCTTCTTCTCAAGCTCTCACAAGTGCCTCTGATGCATTTTCAGTGCCTTTTCATAGCAAAGGCATCTAGCTTTGAAAATTCTACCTGACCTGATTTTAGAGCTAAGTAAGCAGCTGAACAGTTTCCCTACTAGGTTTCTGTCTAGAGAAATGCGCACACAGTAGTAGGTCAAATGTGGCAAGTCAACCATAGAGGCTTCCACTCTGCTGAGTCTGAATGTGGGATCCCTACTGTGCCAGAAGAGGTTTTGTGTTCCTGTAATTATTGTCAAAGCTGCAAACTTCAGCTTCTGCAAGTTTGTAGGAACTGTTCCATGGAGTATTGCAAACAGTATACATTGAAAAGCCTGGTACAGTTGTCCACAGATGGACAGGAGCTCAACGAACGCTGGCTTCTAGAGTATGCGTTAGCTGTGAGGATCATCTGCATACCTCAAAAGCACATCATCACATTTTTTAAAAAAAATCAGCCATACCCACAATCTTATTTGGCAATGACATCTTGATGGCTTTGTTTCAGTGAAAGTCATTATTTTTCCAGCTCTTCACTCAAGATAGAGCCAGATTAAAAGTACTTACTTTAAAAGCTGTTCAAGAAGCTTGTTTGCCCAGTGTTAGGTAAGGCCCCACTTCAGTGTTTTGTTTGTTTAAATGGAATGCACATTTTTCCAGAATATGCCACATGCGATGTTGCAAGAATAATATGTGAGACTCATTTGACCTTCCTGCTTTTCTAGTTAAGTTATCTTGGCCTTTAACTCAGAGGACCAGAATGCAGACATGGGGTAAGGAAGACTATGGGTTGCCCTTAGGGACTCTGGACATTATGGAAGACTTGTGCCCTTTGCTTCTGGTTGATTGAGTCTGCTTGGTAGAATAAAGTCTTGACTGGTATCCTTTAATTTTTTAAAAAAGTTTTGTGTAATTGAAATGGCTCACTGGACAGTATCTACTAAGGCCCTGTCTTCATCATAGAGCATTAGTGTTACAGCTAACTATATACTGGAGGTTTTCCGTGGCTCTCTTCCCTTCAGCTGTGCTGTCAAGATATTTAGCAGTGCACATATTGTGGTATTATAAGCCATTTTTCCCTTTATATTGACCTATCACCCAATTTGCTTTGGTCGGTTTTTGTGACCCAGCATGTTTGGCCTACCTAAGGTGACTGTCCAAAACGGGCTTTGGTGTCACATTGACTGTAGGTTAAGTCTGCAAATAAAGTCAGAAACCAACAAAGGGTAGCAGAAGCAATGGCATTCAGGAGAGACTGTTGCCAAGTTCTTGTATTTGAAAATTCTCCCCCCTCCCTTTATTGGATTGATGAAGTGTGTCTTGATATAGGAGTCTGTACAGTGATAGAGTATGCAGGATAGCACAATACAGCTTTCAAATGCACATACACATTTATTTGGGATTGAGGCCAGATTAAGATCTGTTGCTTCTCCAAACTATGTCAAATTAAAGGGTCACCACAGGGAATATATATGATACCATTTTTTTAGCATCTATTTTTATTTCAAGGTCCCTCATAATCTGAGTTTCCAAAATGCATCTTATTGAGTTTATCTGTAAATCCAGCATTGTTCTCATGTATCTTCCTACTTGCTATCTTTCCTTATCTGTGTCCTTGATGTGTGATGGCTGTGAATTCCTCTTTACTGGCTGAGTTAATCCCACTTTCCTTTTTTTAATAGATCAGCTTTCCCAACAGTCCTGAGGATCAGAAGCCTGCATGTTAAAGACTGCTACTACCTGGGCACTCGTCTGGTCTAGGACGTGTATTTGGCAATGCAAAGGACAGGGATTTCTCAACTGAACTGAGCTGGCACAGGGTTTTGCAATAGCATTTATTCCCAAAGAGTAATAAATATACCCTTTTAATGGAAGTAAATAAAGGTGACTAAGGGACTGTAATGTTTAACCTTTGTACGGAGTTTTCACATGTTCATTGTGGGTCACATGCATTATCTAGTTGTAATCCTTGCAAACAGCTCTATAAAGCAAATCAGCATTATCCCTCATATGGCAGAATTGGGGCAGAGAGAGCGCTAAGGCTGACAGAGTAGCTTACCTGTGAATGCTTCCTGTTAAAAAGCCTCTGGTACTCACGATTCAAAGGCAGTGTGCAGGTATTCAGCCTTTCCCTTCCTCCTGTTATAGATTATTTTGATAAGAAAAAAACACAAAACTAGGAGGGAAACATAGCAGGGCTGCTAAGTGAAGACTGATTGACTAGACCTTCCATCAACTTCCATGAATGAAGCAGTTTAATTTCACAGTCAAAGCTTCATCTGGAAACACAGAAAGAGTGTATCTTGTGAGCTTGGAGCACAGGCAAGAATCAAGCTAGAAATGTCTGTTTGCACTACCTCTTGCTATAGAGGTGGTTAGTTATGGAATATACTATGAAAGGTAACTTTAGAGAATCAGAATGCATTGATTCCTTCAGAATGGCCACAGGAATATCCTGGTATACTTCAATTAATGAAGGAGATATGTTCCTGGGCATTACTCCTTTAACAGAAAATTTGATGCCTCAGGCAGAAATAACATGGAAAGTATAGGGTAAAGCTCCAGGGGTATATTCTTTCACTGGTCTCCACTTTTCCTATGGTATTCATTTTGGTGGCCAAACTTTTTTTTAATTTTTTTTATTGATTATGAAGGAAAAAACAGAACAAAAAAAGAAAAACACCATACGATACACATAACAGTGGAAAAAAGAAATTTTGACAAAACAAGATTACATTGTTATTTCTCTCCAATTCCATTACAATCATATACTTATTCAACATATTCTATATCATACTGCTTATATACTTTTGTTATCTGTATCTAGATCTCATTCTCATTATACTCATTATTATTATTTCATTCTTAACTCTATGCTTTTCCATTACATTTAATCTATTACTATTACTAAATATGATCTTATTACTAAACATATCAAACTATTCCTAAAAGTAAACCCACCCCCCAGAGCCAGTTACTTTTAAACTTACTCCACCTTCCAGAATTGTAATTCTTCTTGTGGAGGTATGACACCTTCCTCTTTTATTAAACCCTTTTCCACAAATATCTTCTATATTGCTTCGAAATCATTCCCCTTCGTTATTCCTTTTTTGGCCTTAATTCAACATGTTAACTTATCATTAATCACAGTTTTCCTCACTTATTTATACCAATCCTCTATTTGAAAAGCTCCATGAATTTTCCATTTTCTTGATATGATTAACCTTGCTGCAGTAATAAATTTGTAATTAAATCCTTCATTGCCTGGGTACAATTAACCTTATCAAATATAGATAATAATGCTATACCGGACATATTTATAAATCAATTTCAGTTATCTCTTTTTTTGGTGGCCAAACTTAAAGATTTCTTTTTCAACATGCTGGGTAGCTGTTGAGGACGGCATATCTGCTTTCCAGTTTTCTCTCTATTTTTCTGTTCACACGTGCTCAGTAAAGGACTCTGGAAGCAACTGCTGTTTACCTCATCTGTTGCAGACTGGCAGCTACTGTGGGATTGGCTAGAGTAGAATCCTGCTCTTTCCCAGCTTAAGCTTTATGGCATTTTTTTTTTTACTACAAGCACACTGCTGTAACTCAACACCAGAAGTCTGTTTGTCCAACCTTCTTTCATGATCTGCCCAGTGCTGATGTTGCTAAAAAAAACTTTACAGCTACACAGAGGACAAGGAGGAAAAAGGTAGGGCTGGGGTTGCTTTAAAAAGATTGTGCTAGAAGGAGCGCTTTTTTCAGTCAGTGATTTGATTAGTTCAGGTATGCCTGTGCTTAGTTTGTAATAAAGCCTTTTAGTGCTGCATTATCTGACAACTTGCTCTTCAGTACTTCCAAATTAAGGACAAGTTCAGTGCTTCCAGTTTAGGGACAAGTTTGATGGGAGCCCCCTCTTTCATAATTTCTTGTCTGTGGAGGCTCGCTTAGGACCACTCTCTCTCTCACTGCTTGCAAAGTGAGATGAGAGGGGAAAATTTTGCCAAGGTGGCTGAGAAACTTTTTAAGGAGTGCTTGCACAGTCAGTCCTAAGTGAGCCTCCATAAGCCCTTCATGCTCCCTAGAGTATAGTGCACAGGTTCCACTTTTCAACCAGTTCTGTTTTCTGACAGTCCTCTGGTCCCTAACCTGTCAGGGAAATGGGGGAATCCTGTACAATAGTCTTTAAGGAGCATCCCTTATATAGTTTTTTTAAAGAATTGCATAGAAACCTATGATCTCTCATCTAGAACAAAATTACATTTATTTGCTACACGGAGGAATGTTGTCTTTGTCTTAGAAATACAAGGGGAACCTACAAACCAGATTTTTGACATGCAACTCTGTATTATAGTCCCGTTCTCTTATCCAAGGACTATTCTCCTGTACCTTAACATTCGTTTCTGGTTTACTCTTGTACATGAATTGCCATGTAGCTAAGGGGCACCAGTTACTTTTACTATACCAACTCTATGGGTTTTGTGAAGATTTTGAAATTTTTATTTAATACTTAACAATTCTTATTATAATAAACCTGGAAGGGCTATGCAGCAGCTGTTACTTCAGTATCACTGGGACAAGAACAACCTTCCAGGGAAGAATTTGTTTGCAGTGATGCAGATTAGAATCTTGATAGCTGGTTGCAATGAAGAATAGTGTGATTTGTGCTGTTCTTCAGAGGCAACAAGATCAACTGGTGCAGTATATGGCCCTGGAACACTGGGGGGAAAAACTACTAGTGCCTAGGGTTGCCAGATTAAAAACTGGAAAGGGCTTCTGTACTTTACTGGCTGTGTAGAAAAAGGATTTTTAGCAGGTGTTTCTTGTCGTATAACCAGATAATAAGCAACATCTGCTTGAATTCTCTCCTCCACACAACCATTAAATGTACAGAAACCCTCTTCAGTTTTTACTCTAGCAATGCTACAGTCCCCTGTATCAGATAGCTTGAAATGAACTGAGCCAAAGTTCATAATATTAATTTTCCAGAATTGCAAATTGTGAGTGGAGGGTAGAGGAGAACTTGGAAAAGTTAAGTTTTGGATGACACTGGCTGTGCTGATGGTAGGATTTTGGGAGTTGTTGCCCTCAAAAATCTAAATCTTCCAAATTCGAGATAGAGTTCCTGCAAAAACATGGATGTTACCTTTTCTTTGAATGAGAATATGAGGTGTAGGAAGAAAATGGAGATAGTGGGCTGTTAAGAATAGGGAGCTGTAGCTGTGGAGCTGGCATTGGAAGCTACGCTGACTTATAAGCTAGCTTGGGAATTGCTGATAAGGCTTCATTTGAAATGGCAAGGAGACCATAATGACCTATGTCAAAGGCCCAAATCCTCCTGCAGAGTTTGTCTTCTGTCTCACTCAACATTTGAATATTGTAATTACAGAAGACCCACCAACTGTGACCTCTGGCTTCTAATTACTTCTTAGGTTTTGAGGCCAAACTGGAAGGTGTGTCATATCCAGGCAAAGATGTGGCTTCTGCAGAAATGGCTAACTTTGTAAAACTAGATGTAAGCTTGGTAGGGAGAGGGAAGAATTAAACCGCAGCAAGACACAAATAACTTCTCCCAACATACCAGTTTCTGGAAGCAGCTGTTGGCTCTAAATTTGGGTCTATCTTTGCTATACTTATTTAAGGGGTTAGATGCAATTATAACCAGCAGCACATCCAATACCAACAGACCACACATACTGGGACCCATGTCAGCCTCCAGGCTTCTGATCATCAAAATGGCTGATAGGGAAGAAAAAGTATTGCATTGGTGGAGATTCTTCAGCATTTGCAGCACTTGTAGTCTGTGCAATTTTTCTAAGAGTTTTACAGAGTTTGAGACCTTCTGCCAGGGAGGAATTCAGTGTAGTTTTCTGTTCTCTAGAGAACTTGGAAAAGTTTGCTTTTTTTGCACTGCAATTCCCAGAATTCTTCAGACAACATGTCCAGTGGCAGCCAGTGGGAGTTACAGTTTAGAATCCCAGTGTGAGTTACAGTTTAAAAACCAACTTTTCCAAGCACTTGTCCTTTGTCTTTTGGGGTCCTACAACCATTGATCCATGTGCAGTGATTACAAGACAATAGTCTTGTTCTCCTCTAGAGTGGCAGTGTCCCTTGTTTTATAAGCAGTCTTTCATCTGAAGGGCTGTCAAAATGAGGTCCTTTAATTGAATGTTTGCTTCTTTGAAGGGCCGTCCGGTCCAAGTCCAGTTAAGAAACATAGGAAAAGATTTTGAAGTTGTCCATCAACAATTAGCACTTGGATAGTAGACTCACCAGGCATAGAAATTAACTGTTAACGTTCTTCTGTATTATGAAGGCATTTATTGTTTTTCTATTTAAATTTGTATCTCTATAAAAAAAATAACCATCCCTAAATCTATACAAATCACTACCCTCTTTTTTTGGCATTGCATAAATGCATATTTTCTTTGCCTCTGTAGTAAAAGAGTTGAATTGATTCAAATTAGCTGAACTAGGGCATGACTTATATT
This sequence comes from Cyclura pinguis, assembly GCA_030412105.1. Taxonomy (NCBI): domain Eukaryota; kingdom Metazoa; phylum Chordata; class Lepidosauria; order Squamata; family Iguanidae; genus Cyclura; species Cyclura pinguis. The sequence goes on from CM059599.1 coordinate 348,137,942, forward strand.
TTCATTTTGCAAAGTTCTGAGATGTAAGCAGACTGTACAAAAGAACCACATTAGTTACATTTAGCATGGTGAAATATTCTCCTTCTGCTTATGATACTTTGTTCATGCCTTTTTACTCCTAGAATGCCTTTTAAGATGTGGTATTTTCTTCTATATTGTTCTCTGAACTAACCTTGTTCTTCTGGAACCTACATGTTCACTTCTTGAGTCTCAATTCTTACTCAATGGCTATCAGTAAGGTCCTCGACTTGCTTACTTGGGAGTACATCCCAGTGAACACAGTGGGGTATTTCCAAGTAAACATAGATTGGAGTCTTCAAAATGTAGTGATGTGAGTCAGCAAAGCAAAATGCGATGTTACATTAATAGTTCTAAAATGAATGGATTTATTATAGTACAAGCTTTCTTGATAAAGCAACCCACTTTATCAGGTGCATGGAGTATAGTTTTAGAGGTTCAGATATGTATGTACATGGTTTTCAGGTGGAATGTGGACCATCTAGCCCACATGTGAACAAAGGATTTTTTCCCCCTAAAGACTTTTTGTACTTAAACCTTGTGTGTGTGTTTTTTTTCAGAGTCTGCTGCTGTCAGGGGAGAAGTGCAGCATAGAATAGGTAGAGAAGTAGTACAGGAATATCTGGCTAAACTAGATGAGTTCAAGTCTCCAGGGCCAGATGAATTACATCCAAGATTATTAAAAGAACTGACAGAAGTCATTTCAGAACCACTTGCAATAATCTCTGAGAGCTCTTGGAGAACAGTAGAAGTCCCAGCAGACTGGAGGAGGGCAAATGTTGTCCACATCTTCAAGAAGGGAAAAAAAGAGGACTCAAATAATAATCGCCCAGTCAACCTGACATCAATACCAGGAAAGATTCTAGAGCAGATCATTAAACAGTCAGTTTGTAATTATTTAGAAAGCAATGCTGTAATCACTGAAAGTCAATATGGATTTCTCAGAAATAAGTCATGCCAGACTAATCTTACCTCTTTTTACAATAGGGTTACAAGCTTGATAGATGAAGGGAATGCTGTAGATGTGGCATATCTTGACCTCAGTAAGGCGTTTGACAAAGTTCCCCATGACATTCTAGCAAAGAATCTAGTAAAATGTGGGCTGGGTTACCATTAGGTGGATTTGTAATTGGTTGACTGACTGAACCCAGAGAGTGCTCACCAATGGCTGCTTTTCATCTTGGAGAGAAGTGACTAGTGGGGTGCCACAGGGTTTTGTTCTGGGCCCAGTGCTATTCAACATCTTCATCAATGACTTGGATGAAGGAGTAGAGGGCATGCTGATCACATTTGCAGATGACACCAAATTGGGAGGGGCTGCTAATATGTCAGAGGACAGGATCAAAATTCAAAATGACCTTGACAGATTGGAGAGCTGGGCCAAAACTAACAAAATGAATTTCAACAGAGAGAAATGTAAGGTCCTACACGTAGGCAGAAAAAATGAAATGCACAAATATAGGATGAGGGACACATGGCTGGATAACAGTACGTGTGAAAGGGATCTAGGAGTCTTGGTAGATCACAAGCTGAACATGAGTCAGCAGTATGATGTGGCAGCCAAGAAAGCCAAGATGATTCTTGGTTGCAACAATAGGAGTATGGTGTCTAGATCAAGGGAGGTAATGGTACCACTGCATTGGTTAGACCTCATTTGGAATACTGTGTCCAGTTCTGGGCACTTCAATTCAAGAAGGATATCGACAAGCTGGAACGTGTCCAGAGGAGGGCGACCAAAATGGTGAAGGGTCTGGAAGTCATGCTGTATGAAGAACGGCTTAGGGAGCTGGGTATGTTTAGTCTGCAGAAGAGAAGGTTAAGAGGGGACATGATAGCCATGTTTAAATATTTGAAGGGATGTCATATTGAGGAGAGAGAGGGCTTGTTTTCTGCCGCTCCAGAGACTAGGACAAGGAGCAATGGATTCAAGCTGCAGGAAAGGAGATTCCACCTGAACCTCAGGAAGAACTTCCTGACAGTCAGAGCTGCCCGGCAGTGGAATGTGCTGCCTCGGAGTGTGGTGGAGTCTCTTTCTTTGGAGGTTTTTAAGCAGAGGCTGGATGGCCATTTGTTGGGAATGCCCTGATGTTATTTTCCTGCATAGCAGGGGGTTGTACTGGATGGCGCCTGGGGTCTCTTCCAACTCTATGATTCTATGAATCCTCAGTTTGAGTTTGCTGCCATTTTGGCTACATAAGCAGCAGCACTTAAGCCTGAACTTGAGAAGTATAGCAGATGGTTCAGATGACAACTTTTCTCAGCAATTTGAGTTGTGATTAGGCATTAGGTCAGAAGCTGGTTTTGATAACTCCTTTCTAGTGGTTGCTTGGGTCTGGAAATGTTCATATTCATAGAAGAAATGTTCTTTCTTCTGTGTTGGTGCCACTCCGTTATATCTGTATTTTTAATTGACTCCTCCAGTTGAATGCTGTGCTTTTTGTGAAATATTGCTTGCCTATTAATAGCTCGTTGTTTGAACATTTCTGTAGAGGGGTATTTCAGATGCTCGAATCATAAAGGCTAAATACAGACTTTGTTTAAGCTAGCTATTTAAAAATAGTGTTAAACCTAAATTTCAAAACACAGTGGTACTGATTATGTGTGTATGTGGTGGGTTTGCCAACCTATTTGTGTGCCTTGTGGGAAGTCCTCTTGGAAAACTGAATCAAGTGGAAAACTCAAATGATGGCTGCATACATGTATTTCATCATAAACATTCCTGTGAATATCAGCCGTGACAAATGAAGTTGTCTGCCTCTTGCTTTCATGGCTGTCAAGACAACATTATGAAATTTACTTTATGATGCCTTCATGTGACCATCAATGTAATAGGAATGATGCAGAAGGATGGGAGGGGCAAGATTCAACCAAGGACATTATTCATCTTCTATGCTGGAATCGCTGCCAAAGTAATTGTTCTGGGAGTGGATGAGCTAGTTCTTCTGTTGATCCTAACCAGTTCACTTGGCTCTTCTTGAGACACAGCCAGGTAAAAATGCCAAATGGGGCAACTTGGAGTGGTTAAGGATGTGGCAAGCATGATCATTATAAGAAAAGAGTATAGTTACAATGGACATTTGGGGGTGGAAATAAAACAATTGAAGGTATGCAGAAACATTCTTAAAGAAACTGACATGTAGAAGGGGAGGAATTCAGGTTAGGCTAGCCCACCTAGCTGCTCTTATTACAGAATCTCAGTAGCTGACTTTTTGCTTGTGTTAGGTTAGTTTAAAGAAAGAAAAGGAAAAAAAATCCATTAGAAAACAGAAACAGACCCATATACCATTCTCCATATTAAATAGCCTCATTTAGTCTTTGGAATGCCTCTGAGTTTTCTTGTCAATTTGACTTGCATATGTGCTTTGCACTAAATAATAGCCTTGAAGTAAACATGATATGGTATAATCTTTTGGACTAAATTTCCAAATTGGCAGTCCTTTCACTTTGATGAAGATGAGACAAGAAAACTGGCAAGAGAAGAACTTGGATAATCTCATCTGTGGGAATGTACTTTCTTCAGAATTCTGTTCCGGGGCAATATGCTATAGATGTTAAGCAAAGCTATTCTTTAATGATCTCTCCTGTCTATATTGATTTGCTTCCCAAAACTCTTAAGAGGCCTGGCAAACCCCATCAAAGCCTTTTCCTTTGATAGACGTGTCAGATTCATTTTAGTTGTGGGCAAAAATGTTTCCTGGTAAATCTACATAGCCATCTTTCTAGAAGGCATAATGGAAAAGAACAATAGTCGCTAGGTTTTGAAACAAAAGTAGGCAGGCCCAGGGATTTGGAGGGCCATTCTGTGTCCTTTTGGACTCCCCTGGAGTTTCGAAGAATGCGCCATCCTGCTGCAACCATTTTGGGTGACTAGAAGTGATGTTGTATCACATCTAGTTGCTTTTTGAGGCTTAAGCTTGACTTGAGGTTGGGATCTCCTGAAACAATTTTACTTAGTGACATTTGCCATTATTTTAGCATTCTTTGGCTGATTATTTGTGGGTACTGTGGGATCTGGGGAGTTGGTAGAGGTCCCACCAAGGGCCACGTGTGGTCCATGGACTGAATATTTCTTACTCTTGTTTTGAAGTCTTGTATGGTGTTTAAAACTTAAACGTGGGCCATTTCCACACTAGATCATTATAGTGCTATTATTCCTCTTTCAACATCCTGTGGAATCCTGGGGTTTGCCATTTAGAGGCCCCTCCTTAAACTGCGAACCTCAGGATTCGATATTGTGTTGAAAGTGGAATAATAGCACTATAACAGTCTAGTGCAGAAATGGCCTTGTTCTTGTATTGCTGACATGACATTTGTAAAACAAATGAACAAGTGTTCTCAGATGCCTTCTGTTTTTTTAACATTGTTCATTTTACAAAACAGAAAACACTGATTACAAAGTAAACACTGCTTTTAGAGCCCCTAATGAAAATGCCCTTTGTCTTGAAGCATGAAGAGGTTTGCTCTTCTGCCAATAGAAAGAACTAAACGTGAGTCTGTCTTTGAACTAAGTGCAAGTACAGAATTGCCCATTGTGATAGTGAATTTTCAACTATGTAAGCACCTACTGAATTCACATGTCTGGAGGTCACAAGCTTGTAAACCGAAGAGATAGCAATGGGGATGTTTAAACTTTAGGTTTGCACTGACCTATCGATGCTGTTACACAGGGGAGAGAAAACTGGCAGGCATTCAGTTTAGGATTCGCTGTAGTTGTAGTAGATCATTAGCTATATGACCTAAGTTGAAGTCTGAAAAAAAAAAACTTCCAGGCTCTGCATCAAACACTTATCTTGTGGAGTAGAATGTCATGGACAACCATTTGTGTTGCTTAATTGCAACAAAGCAAAACTTTCCCAATTTCAGATGTGTTCTTCTGGTAAACAAAATAACCGCCTTAATTATTAGAATGGATTCCAGAATGCTGATGTATCTCACAGGTTCCAATGAGACATAAGGGATATGCAATCTAATTTTCTTGATATCCGAGAACAAGAAGAAAAGAGAAGTCCCCAAACTGGAAAGGTTGATGAGTGTGGTAGATGTCTGTTGAGCAGCTCTTGAGAGGTCTTGAGCAATGTGTAGAATTCTGTCTCTGCTCAGAATAAATAAGTATGGTAAGCTTCCGTGCAGTGGCTTCCAGATGTTTTTACTCAAGGGACCAATTATTTATAATGGTTCAAAAAAAAAAAGTGAGCTATACATACCTGTTCAGAAACACATCCTACTGAATTCAGTGAAGCTTACTCCCAGGTAAATATGTGTAGTACTTAACCTGAGTTACTCATTCCTGTAAAATTATTCTTCTCCAAGAATTCTGCATGCACAAGAAGTATACTCATATAGGTACAAAAACACATCTCCCTGAGCCAGCCTGGACAGGAAGGGCTTTGTTGCTTTTTCTTGCTGAGGCCTATGCACCAGGAAGCAAACTGTGAGTCCTCATCTGTCCTTGCTAAATAGGAGGATTTCTGCTCTTTCCAGAACCTTTCAATGCCCCTCTGTTGATTGACTTCCAGCAGCATTGGTGGAAATTGGTAAGAATCCTCAAATGTATTAGGGGACACTGCTAGACTAGGATACTTGGGAAAGACTTAGTTTAAATCACCTGATCAGTCATCTCAGGTAGCTTTGGCAAAACTTGAGTAAAGGTGCTCCTTTCTCATCTGTGCTGGTTGAAGAAAGACTTGCCAAGTCTGTGCACTTTGCAGTGTTTCCCTTGCTGTTTAACATCTGTTGATCAAATGCTTGGGTTTCCTTTTCTCTGAATTTAGCCACCTAATCTGAGCTGAGTGGGACTTGCTTTCTTTCTGTGCAATTATGAATAATGTGCTTTCTTCCCAGAGGCACAGAAAAAAGACCAGCTGTCCTGTTTGGGCACTTGTTGGACCATGTCATGACAGAAAGGTGCTGCTTGAGCTGTGTTCTCTGACATGACAATGAATGGTATCTAGACCATATGCCATAAAACCTTCAATCTCTCCAGTCAGCTTTTTGTCACTTGTGTCTCAAGTTTATTTCCAGGCTACAAAATAGTTTTCTCATCTGCCTAGCAGCAGATAGGTTTGTTTTGCAAGGTAAATGTAATGAGTAGCTTGTCATGCTTTCCGTACTGGAAACATGTCAGCAAACTCCTGGAAGCTTCCTCTTTATTGGTCTGTATACTGAAACAGGGTATGTATTGCACTGGATCAAATTTTGTAATTGTGGGTTTTCCATCCACATACATAAATTGAATGGAACTGATCCTTTTCAGACTCTACAACTTGTATATCCATGTGATAACAGAGGCTCCCAGGTACTCAAGGTGTGGATGACAAGTAAAAGAAGACCTCCAGCAAACATTGTGCAAGTTCATGATTTGTGGCTTTCGTGTTTTGCATCCTAGAATCTGAATTTTTTTATCAACGCAAAAGGGAGGGCACTGACAAATAATTTTGTTATATTTTTGAGGGCTATTCTATTTTGGTGTGAATATGTGCCTTCAACTTGCTGTTGATTTATGGAGATCCCATGAATTTCATAGGGTTTTCTTAGGCAAGCAGTACTTGGAGGTGTTTTTGCCAGTTCGTTTCTCTGAAATATAGCCTATAGTACCTGGTGTTTGTTGGTGGTCTCCCATCTAAGTAGCAGTGTGTTAATTCTTAGCGGTACTTTTTATCAGTATGATGAAGTGGCTTGTAATACGAACAAACAATAGTGTAACCATAGCACAGAACCATAACAACACAAAATCATTTTAAAAAGCAGCCTGTTGTTGTTATGGTGGAGTTAGTTATGTGAGAGAAAAATAGAATCACAGAAATAGAAGGGACTGCATGAGCCATTTAATCCTACCCCACTGCTATGCAGAAATACATAATTAAAGCAGTGCAGAGAGATGGCCATCCAACCTCAGTTTAAAGACCTGCTTAGAGAGCAAAACACTTAGCCGATGTTGGATATAGTTAGTTGGAATAAATCTCCTGTATAGATAAGAAAAGGTTTGATTCTCAATTGCAATAATGCCAAGCAGTCTCCATAGAACATCACAGTGTCATGGGATCCCACAGAATAAAATTTTCCACTCTGCTTCCCTTCAAAAGTCTAGAGTCGGACAAAACAAGCAGGCTGGGCAACAAAGTGTTGCAATATATTCTCACCTTTTAATAAGGAGTGTCCTTGATGGCATTCTCCTCTAACAGACTACTGACCTGCTATGTTGTCAGTTTTTCTTTTAAAAGTGATTAGAGTTCTCTGCTACTGAGCATAATTAGTCTTCATGGATCTGTTTTTTAGTGGGCTGTTGTTTTTTTAAACACCATTGGTAACTATTACCTCCCTATTGCTTCTCAATGGCTGTGTTTTGGCTCAATTTCTGTTATCACTCTTCACTTGAGTTTGCTGTTAGAAGGAGTGATGTGTTAATAAAAACAATTCTTCCTGTTTCCCAACCGGAAAGTTGCAGTTCTGAGATGCTCTGATTGCTGTTCTACAGTTAGGTTGAGCAATACAAACTAACTAGATAGGAGTGACATGTAGTATCCATAGCACTATAAGAAATATCTGAAGAACATGATATCCAATCTTAGGATTTCTTTTGAAGAAACTTTACTTTAAAAAAACAGCAACAACATGGTTTTGAAAAATCTAGTGTGATCTTGGAGTAAATGGGAGGGTGAATTTAGCATGAAGGTAGTATGTACTTCCAAAGAAGGTGTTGGCAACCAATCATAAGGGTCAGCAAATGAACATTGGCACACTAATGTTTATTCTGGTAAAGCATTTGAGCCTTGTTTCCATTCTATGCTGTTTCTCCAAACTGCGTAATTCTTCTTCATGTATACAAATTAATACCTTCACAATGGAAAGGATACATCATAATTTTGTTGAGATATATCCAGTTTCTTTTCATATACGTGACAGTAGGTGAGCCTGTGCCCTCTCTATAGTTGCTGATAAAAATGTGGATAAGTTTGTCTTCCCTGTTTATTTGCAAGTGTTCAGTTGAGAAAATTAATCAAGTTGTTGTATAAAGTTAGAAGGGCAGTTGAAGAGGTTTTGTGTATATTTTTTACACTGCTTTCTCCTAGCTGTGTTTTAGAGATCAAGTATCCACTAGAGACACACACACACATACACACACAAGATCCAGTACTTCAGAAAATGGTCAAATTTGGCTTAGACTGAACCCATCTACTTTGACTTGGGCACCAAACCAAAGCTGAGATTTTGAAATCCACAGCTTAGTACTTCACACTGATTGTAATTGAATATCTAAAAATGAGAGGATGGTGGTGGAATCATGAAGAAGGCTTGCCTTGCCTAGAAGCAGCTTTTCCACTGCCACCCTCGCCTCCAAACTTAAGAGACTTCAGCACTTGGAAGTCAATAACTCATTGCTAGCACAGAAGGAGGAAGCTTGGTCAGGAAGAAGGCTTGCCTTGTCTGGCAGCATGTTTTTCCACCACCACCACCACCACCACCTCCCTAAGTTTAAGAGACTTGTGCGCATTGGACTCAATAACTCATGCTGCCACACAAGAAGGAAGCTCACTGGCATTCAGAGACACATGAGGGTCTGTGAAATGGTGGGAATCCAAGCGTAATGCTTGGTACCAATCCATGCCTCCCATGATTTCACAGATCTTCCCATCTCTCTGCAGACTCATGTCTTTTGGGATGTTATGTCTTTTCTGATGTGGCAGGAAGCATGATCGATTTGAACCGTTTGCCCCATTAGTTTGGCTTGCCTATGAACAACTCCCTCTCAGCTTAATTGCAGCTTTTCTGCAGCCTCTGTGTGCATGGAGGGGGATCGTGCTATTATTTATTTGTTGTATTTGTTTATTTGTTGCTGGGGCCATGGCCTTGCAGCCAGGGGGGTGGCAGCCCAAAAAAATTTGGGAACCACTGATTTAGCATATCTAGCCATGAGATCTCACCTAGTAATTCTTTGAGCTTGTTAAAATCAGCTTTCCTGAAATTCAGGGTCCATATTTGATTATACTCTTCTTTTCCCTGTCCCACGATTGTGAATTTTAGCATTGCATCATCACTTCTCCCTAAAGTGCCAATTACTTTGATTCCAGTGACCATCCTGTTGTTAAGATCAAGTCCAGGATTGCTGATCCCCTTGTTGTTTCCTCTGCCTTTTGAAATAGGAAATTATCTGCAAGACATATCAGGAATTTGTTGGAAAGCTTATGCTTAGCAGAGTTAGTCTCCCTAGCATATACCAGAGTAACTGCAGTCTCCCATAACTAGTTCTGTACCAAACCCAACCATGTTTGTTGCATAAGCTGAAAGGGTAGTTTTCCTCAACAACAGCAGGTGTTTAAAAATTGAGCAAGAATGGTTAATAGTAATCTTGCTTATGGAGTAGGAACTTGCAAGAGAAATGGACTTTGGATAGCTAATTAACAAATCTGCAATGAACAGAGAGAATATTAAGGCTTTAATTTTAATTGCTTTAATGTTTGCATTTATTGTGTTGTCTATTACAATAAAAAATCAGGACACAACCGGGTAATCATTTTAATAATGACCAAAAATTTAAAAAGTAGTTAGCAGAACTACAGAACTATCAGGCTAGGTATTATTGTTAAACAAGAAAAGGAAAGGTGAACAATCTCCCCGCGCAACCCCAAATTTCCATGGAGAAGTGGAGTAAACCTTTTTATTATGGCTTGAGAAACTGTATGTGTGAAATGAAGAATTATGGTATTAGTGCAAGAAGGAGTGCAGTGTTACCAATTTGTCCTAGCCCCCACCCCCCATGCTTGAGCCCTGTAGATTAACCTCAGATCCTTACCCTTCTTTCCTTTTTTATTATTCTTGTATTTAAATTAGAGTTAGACTGGAGACCCCTTCAAATAGGATGCCTTCTAATAAGGAATTATTCTCTGTATGGATGATCGCCCTAGTTTATGCTGTAGACCAGTCCTTCTCATGCTATCTGTCCAATGTGCGGGACCAGCAATTTTCCCCCTCAGCCTGATAGGGATCAGCACTTTATTTGTGCCTACTAGCTACAATCGTTTCTCTCCTGCAAACTCTCCAGGGACCAGAAGCTTAGTGGCTCAGGGACCAGTCCTGGTCTGGGGGCTACCACTTTGAGTAGCACTGCTTTAACCAATGACAAAGAACAGTCAAAGGATTGGAGTAGGAATAAAACTGGAAACTGATTATGAAGAATCTTCTTGCGATGTTAACTAGCCCTGTGTCAAGTGTAGTATATAGTACATGAAGTGTATAGTGCAAGTACATGAAAAAAAAATTAAAGGTGGCAGGCAAGCATTTGGCCATTTCTCATTCCATGAAGGATATTTGAGAAAGGAAATAAGGTATAGTGCATAAATATATGTATTGTTGAGTAAGAGCTGAAAAATGGAAAGGAAGGAGTTTTGAAGTGTAATACTATATACTCACTCATAAAGCTCTTGATGGCTCTTTCCTTCTAAGTAGAAAGAGAGCTGCACATTATGATCAAAAGGGTCCTTTGTCTTTTTTTGTCCTATGAAGAGGTTCCCTAAGAAGGTAGGTTTTGTAAAATGGTCTTTTAGTTCCATTTATGTATTTAAGAGCTCACAGTATTTCTAATTCTCCTTTCTTACCTGAAGAGTAGAAAGAAAACAATCATTTGTTCTGCTTTTTCCATTGACTCATTGATGCGCTTTCTCATGGCAGATGGAATTAACAACTCCTGAAGAAATATGACACCTAGGCTAGATGATATTCTGAGACTGAATACTTTCACTTATACAGTTGTGTCATCATACTTGAGAAAGTTCTACCACCTTGTATTTTCTATCTTCATACTAGCTCTTTGAGATCACCTGAATAAGTCCTATGTGAAATCCTTTCTCTGTGCAAAATCTGAGATTTTACCCAGGGAGGAGGGTTACTGCCAACCTGAGAAACTCCAAACAAAGCCCAAAAGGTTTAATTCCGACAACTTTTAGAAAATGGTGCAAAACATTTTTGTTTATTCAGACCGTCATTAGAAGTGTGTAGATTTTGCTTCAGCTGCTAAAAGGATTTTTGCCCCTGAATCATTATAGTTGTTGATAGGTTATAGTTTTGTCGTTTCAGCCTCTGTTCTGGGTCTTGCTGAACTGTACAGATCTTCATTTGCTTAAAGTGAAAAAAAAAACCCCAAAACACTGTAGATAGATACTGTATTGAGTGCTATGAACTGAAAATAGAGTTCCTACTGTAAGATGTGCTTGGACCTCAGTGGATGTATCAGTATATTCACAATATAGAATTGTAGAAATCTATGACGTAGGGTTCTGAAGTTTCAAGACTACGCATAACTCTCTGCAGCTTAAAGCATGGATCTTGGTTTCAGCTAGTAAAATAATGGAATGAATATAATGATTGCTTTAAAGTACAAAGATCATATAGAATTTATTAATGTTGCTAAGATGAGAAGTGCCCATCGTAATGTCTTATGACTTGTGCTAAAATGTGAGATGTTGTCGTTTTAAAAAGCTTCCTTCTAACTTGTCTCATAGAGGCAAGTTTGGACATTTGGGAGGTGATAAACTACTCCTGATATGGTATTTTTTTCTCTTTTCCAATTCAGCTTGGTATTGCAGTGGGTTTCCTTCTCCCTCCAGTTCTGGTTCCCAATTTGGTGGAGAAGGGGGAGCTGGCCTATCATATTGCCATCATGTTTTTTATGACTGCAGGTGTGGCAACGGCACTCTTCATCTTAGTTGTCCTTGGTAAGTTGCAAAAGACAAAATAAATGAGATGATGTTGAAGGCTGAGCACACAAATCAAGTCAGACTGCTGTCTGAGTATGCATTTTTCTCTTTGACATTTCTTTCCGGTAAATCTATAGTGTCAGGGATTAGTATCCAGGGACTGAAATCCAGACTTTGAAGAGTTAAGCTCTCAAAGCCCTAAAGCTGGATGCATGGATGAATCTGTCAGTTTTGGTTTCTCTTACATTCAGATTTTTTAATCTCAAATTCTTTCCATCCTGAACGGGGGTGAAGGGAAGAGAGAAGTGAGTGTATCCTTATAAAATTGAATCGAAAGAAAATTCTCAAGAATCTCTAAATTGCATCTCCCTTTGACTTTTTCTGTGGGCCAAGGCCCTCTGTAGGAATGAAGTGCCCTTCCTCTATGCAGTGCTTTCAACTATCCCAAACCCTTCTCATATATATTATCTAGTTATTTTTACAACAGTCCTGAAAGTTAATTCAGTGTTGTGCCTCCTATAATGCTGGCAAAGCTGCCAACCAAATAATATAATAACTCATTAGGCTCTGAAATACTAATCTAATATCTAATGTTTGGACTCTTCCTAAAGGTTTTTGCTTGTAAACATTCACCTATCCTGTGGTCCATGAAGAAGCATGTATTTTGTGGTTTATAATGACAGAGCTGGTGAATCAATACACTTTTATTCCACCAGCTTCCCTGCCTGTGTTTCCATGACCTTTCCCTAGAATCATGCAAAAAATCCATTCCCTGTTACTGATTTCTAGTTCTGTGCTCCTCTTCCTTCTCCCCCTCTCTCCCCTGCCGCCAGTGTTCCGGGAAAAGCCTCCGTATCCTCCAAGCCGGGCCCAGGCCACGATCCACTTGGCAGCACCTGAGGAGTATTCCTATCTGCAATCTATTGTGCGGCTCTTTCGCAATGCCAACTTTGTACTGCTGATAGTCACCTATGGTAAGGTCCCTGCTCTGCTGGGGATGGGTTTCGAGCATGTCAATTTTACTTTTATTCATTCATTTTATTTACAGAATTCCTGTGCCCTTGTTCTACCATACAGTACTCATGGCAGCTTGATTAATATAAAACAGTAACGCCTGCCTTAAAAAGACATTTCTTGTTTTTTACTAGAGGGTTAAACTGTCGGTTGTCTGTTAATAAATCCACCGTTCTCCGTGATGCTGCATGGTAGATCCTGCTTAGCTCTAACTGAGACTTGCGTAACTCCCTCAGATGATTACCTCTGGAATCTTTTTCTTCTGCTCATCACTTTTCCAACAACTTTCCTAATCTGTTGCCTTCTTGCTTTATTTCTAATCTTTGTTATGAATTTGAATTCCTTCCTTCTCTGCCAGGTATTAGTATGGGTGATTAGAATATTCACATTGACTGCATTTGTTGCTCTGCTTTAGTATTTTTATTTAATGTAGCCTTTCCATACATTTCATTTGTAGTTCTTTGATTATTAGCCCTTCTGGTTCATGCTCTCTGTCAATTTTTCCCCTTTCCCTCTTTCTCATTGTGTCTTCCCATTTCCTCTTCTCTCCCTTTCACTGTAAAAAAAACAAAACAACAACAATCTGGTTTATGGAACTTCAGTCTGCTTGTTTTCCAGTCTCATGACTTTCCTTTTTTCTCTTCACGTGCAGTGCCATATTGCTGTAATGTTTTGTGCGGGGATGTCAAGAAGGGGGATGGACCTTTCTTTACCTCCTGCCCTGGAGGCATGTGCTGTCTGGGTTGTTTTAAGCATTGAGGAATTTGCCGCTTTACTCCCCACTCCACCTAACTAAGACTGCTCTGTGATTTTGGTCCTTTGAACATTTACTTCCCAATCCCTTCTGTCCTTTTTGTTGATGCCTTAGTTTTTATTCTTGTGTTATACTTTTTAAGCTTTTGTTCACTCCACCATCTGTATTCTGTTTTCATATCAATGTTTATATGGCAGAAAAGTTTTTCAGACACTGTAGTGTTTATGGTAGGGCTAACTGTCTGAGAAAAATGACTCTGGATTTTACTGCTGCTCCTGCTGCAGCTCTCTGAGCTGAATGTGGGAGCCTTGCCATCCCAGCTTGTGGCCATTTCTGCACTATACTGTTGTAGTGCTATTATTCCACGTTCAACATCCTATGGAGTCCTGGGGTTTGAGTTTAAAGAGAGGCATTTAGACTTCTCAACCAGAAGGCTCTTTGGCCTCAATATACTGCAAACCCCAGAATTCCACAGGATGTTGAAATTGGAATAACAGCACCTTAACAGTGTAGTGCGAAATGGCCTAGGGTTCCACATCACTAGCAGAGTTCCTGTTGAACTTGGAGCAGCTGAAAGAGGAGGGCTGGTAGATTCTAGAGTGGATTTGCTTCCCTTAAAATCACATAAAGGTGAATTGTGAAGTTGAGAAATGGTTGTATACTCGGGGAGTGGGGGCAGAAACAAAGTCATAGCTATAATGTGTCCCATTGAACAAAATATCCGTTTGTGTTTCAGGACACACTGTGCATTGGGAGTGTTGTGAACAGCCATTACATAGCAGTCCCAGTATATATCATGTCTTGAAACACAAAAGGATACTTTGTGCATTGGGACACATTGTGCGTCAGGACATGTAACGCAGTAGTGTCCTGTTGTGTATCATCACATTTTGCTGGCTTAGTTGCTGATCGTGTCAGTGAGATAGCTCAGTCATTGTGAAGTTATGTATCTTAGCTTCTGGTGTGGGATCTCACCCATATTTTCTTGAAGTTGGTGCCTATAAAATAAATGTTAATGAGTACTTAAAGCAGTGAGATCTGACTGTTGAACAGTAAATGGAAAAGTGGCACTTCGTTGTTGTGTGACTTCAAGTCACTTCTGACTTATAGCAACTCTCAGGTGAACCTATCACAGGTGAGAGGTTTTTGTTTTGCAAGATTTGTTGAGAGGGGTATTGCTTTTGCTTTCCTCTGAGGCTGAGAGAATGTGACTTGCCAAGGTCACCTAACGTCTGAGCAGGGATTTGAATCCTAGGTTTCAGAAGCATTTAACAAATTAATATTTGAATATTTAAATCTTGAGTTAAATATTAGGGGTTCCCAGCAACAAATTATATTTACAGGGGGTCCCCGGTAAAGAAAAGGCTAAGAACCACTGATTTAAAACAACATGTGTGTCTACAAATATATTTGATATATTTGGTTGTTATTCTGTTCTGTGGTTGAAGTTTCCTTATACTATCATACACTTCCCCGAAACTTGTACTCTGAGGCTAGAAAGATAAACCTTTTGTAGGCTACAGCTCCCAGAATCACCCTATCAGTGGGAGTTCAAAAAAGTTTAAAAAAGTATTTTTGCTTTGCTCGAGGTCTGTCTGTGGCCATCTGCTATTTAAACTGACAGCAGATCTCTCCAAGGTACAGCCAGTGAGAGGCCTCCTACCTGAAGTGCTTTAAGTTGGAGGTGCCAAATTTTAAGCCTATGGCCTCCAGTATTCAAAGCCTGTATTCTGCTGCCAACTGTGGGCTCTTGATTGCTGGTTCTGTTAAAGAAGTCTCCGAAGAGCTGAGAAGGTGAGGAGTCTTCTCTGGGCAATGCTTGTGGTTTAGGGGATCTGACTGAAGTAAGTAAATGTAGCTGCACAGTTCTGTAAATTTCATACCTTGTGCAGAGAAAAAGGATGTGGGTACAAAAACTTATTTCTTTTTTTAGGACACCTTGGAGACCGCAATGGGAGTTTGGTGTTTTTTTTTTGTGCATAAGGCAAGACATGCCACTCTTTTTCTTTTCTCTCTTGTTTTTTCCTGTTGTTGCTATGAAGCCAGAGCTATAGTGAGTTTTTCTGCTGTAAGCAGAGACACAGAACACAAACCTCAATTAACTCGTGCAGTATTGAGAGACCCACAGTGGAGAAAACAAGACTTCTGCTGAGCAGAAGTGCTGTGGGTCTTCAATGCTAAAGTAGACATGAAGGGAACAGTCCTGGGTAGAGGGAGTGGGAGACCAAGCCCATTTCGGTACTCAACCGTTATAGTGCTATTATTCCACTTTCAACATCCTATGGAATCCTGGAGTTTGCAGTTCCTAAACTGCAAACCCTAGGATTCCATAGGATGTTGAAAGTGGAATAATAGCACTGTAACAGTCTAGTGTGGAAATGGCCCAAGATATTTCGTGTGCTCTTTCAGCCAGAGTTCGTTTATATAAACAGTCCACCTTTTGTTGACCCTGTTGACCCTTGTTCTGTGGCACAGCACCAAGAATGGAAGGAAGCAGTGGATCTGTGCCTTGGTGAAGTGGACTGTAGTTCACAAAAGCTCATCCCAAATAAAACCTGCTAGTCTTAAAAATGCCACAGGATGCTTTGATCTTTTTGTGTGAACCAGAATATCTGAATAAGAATATCTGAAACCCAAAGAGGTCTTGAGGATGCACCTTTCCAGATAAAGGCTTTGTGGGATTCTGTGAAAACCGCTTAGAGAATACTTAGCTGATAAGCGGTATAGAAATACACATGCTATTGAAAATGAATCTCTTCTGCTCAACACAAATCTTGTTTTTTTCCACTATGGGTCCCAGCATAGTGAACTGAAGTTTGTCTTCCATGTCTCAGCTTAAAACAGCAGATTCACTGTACTTCTGTCTTCATAGTAACAGCCAAAAGAAAAGAGTAGTATGTCTCTTGTTTTTTGTGGTTTCTGTCCAGCCAGCTATGGCAACTGCCCTTTCTCAAGGATAAGGGCATGCAGTTTGTAAAGACACTAAAGAGAGGCTTTGCATTGCTCTGAGATATCTGGCCCAAGTTTCTTTATGACTGAATTGTTTGGCTTAGAGCTGGAAAAAAGTTACTCTTCTGTACATTTCCCAGAATCCATTGATAACACGGCCAGTAGTTGTGTGACAGGACTGATGTTCATATCCCCACAGTGCATGGGTCCCCAAATAACTACTCAGAGAGTGGCAAGTAATGAGAAGAGCAGCACATAGCCTAGAATCAGCACCTGGACTGGCATGATCATATGAGCATCTATTATATCTGGTGCTAGTTGTTTCTACAGTACAGTAAATTTTATTGTATTTGACTAAAAGCCATTACAAAACTTATACTTAAAACCATAAAACCATAAAACCATAAAACCAATATAAAATATATTTACATACATATAAATATTAGATCAGAGAGTCCCCGGCACAGTCTATAGCAATCTCTTTCAAATAGTTTGCACGAATGCTTTTGGCAGCTTTGGCAAATAAAGCTGTTTTATATGTAACCAGTGAATCACAATCTGAGAGCAACCAGCCCAGTTTTACGTAGGAAGTCTCACCTTGCAAGGGAGCCAGAATATGTCCCAAAAATCTCTTTCGAGGATTTTGATAAAGGGGGCAGAAGAATAAGTAGTGTATGATGTCCTCTACCTCCCCCATGCCACAAATGCAGATCCTTAGGTGTCTTGGAATGTTTCTATATCTGCCATCTAAAACAGATGTTGGCATAGTTTGAAAACGCAGTTCCGTGAATACTATTCTCAAAGAGGGAAAAGTGAGTGTATGTAAGTACTGAGCTCTCAGATGGTTAGATTTCACCATATGATACCAGTGTGAAGACTTTGATCTTTTAATTACACTTAGGTCCTGCTCATTATCCAATTTATAAATATAATCCCTCACTTTAAATTTAAATCCCTCAAAGACAAAAATATCTGTTGAGAGACTTTTGGTTATTAGCAGGTCCTGAACTAGCTTAGCCCAGCCACCAATCTTCCATTGCTCAGTTAAGCACAGCTTAGGCACACGATCATCAGTCATGTCAAGGACCCTTTTATAATACATAAGAATTGCCAACTCAGACCTTGCTTTTACAGATGGTACACCTAACTCCGTTCTGAGGAATGCAGCTGGGGTTCCAGGTGGTACTGCCAGCAAAGATCTAAAAAATTTATTCTGGCAGACTTCTAGGTCATTCAGGTTCCTGTGTTTTACCCCCCAGATCTCTACACCATATAGCATTTGGGCCATTATTTTTCCTGAATACACTTTCAAAGCTGGAAACACTAATTTCCCCCCTTTAGAATAAAAGAACTTCAAAGTAGCATGAGCTGACCTCTGTACTGTTGTTTTTATATTGCATAATTGTGTCTTCCAGGTAAGTTTCTCATCAAAATGTACCCCCAAATATTTAAAGGAAGGGACCTGTTCTATATTATTGCCACCCAAACGCCATTTAATTTTAGGTGGTCGCTTACCAAAGATGAGCACCTTGGATGCTGGTTGTTTCTGGATCCTGTCATCAAATTTTAAAAACACTTTATAGTTAGAGAAGCAGCTGGTCAAAGTTGTATGTGGTTACAGATGCTGCTTGTGTTATTTTCACTATTTCTTTAAAAATCCCCATTGCTACAGCAAAATTGCACAAACTTAAGTGTGAGATTTTTTTAAAAAAAGATGAGAAACTACATTAGGTCAGAGTATTTCTTTTTAAAAATTTTTTAATTCAAGGTTTTCAGACGTATTTATTTCGCTTTGACATAGAAGGACTGCAGAAGTAATTCCATGCAGCAGGAGGCAAGGAAGAGATCTATTATGTCTGTGCTTTGCAACTGTAGTAATTCGAATGACCATTTAGAGGGAAAGGGAGTAGAATGAGACTGTTAGGTCCTGGATCTAAATTAACTTAGCTGTGTGGAGTGGTTCATTTGGGTCCATTCCTATGCTCAGTGCAGTAGATATTTTGAGCCAGAAGTCATTTTGTATTATGTTCCTGCTTTTCCTAATCTGCCCAGGTCTGAACTGTGGAGATTTTTCTCTTCTCTGTATAGTCATCTTTGCTGCTCTGAGCATCACAATTAGTTGCTAGAAACAGTCCTAGTATTGTTCTGCTTCTAAATTTTTTGGAGGAAATGGAGAAGTACAACTTACAGACAGAAAGTCTGTCTCTCTCTTTGCTGTTCAGTGGAATGAAATTTGGAAGAAAGAAAGAGAGATCAGTTACTAACTGAAGTAATTCTAAAAGAATGAAAATGGATCTTCCTGAGAGAATTTCTTATATCTGTGGCATTTAATTACTCTGATACAGCCAGCTTGCCAGGGTGTTTATTCTCTTTGAATACAGTTTTCAAAAAGACTTTAATCTCTTCACCCAATCATCCCTGACCTCCAGTCTGCCTTCACAGATAAGGAGGTTGGAACGTGCAAAGAAAGATCCAAATAACCAAAATTTTCATATGTTCAGGATTTTGTATGCAGAAGTGTTAATTTTTTAAAAGCAGACAATAAACTGTAGTTTAATTGTTCTGCAGCCACACACTACTGTTTCCAATATTAAATGTTGATATTACTAGATGTACTTCAGAAGGATTTTTGCTTTGGCTTAAATTGTTGTGGGGACTGCAGAAGTTGTATGTTTTTAGAACATACCTGCTTACCGTGTCTATGCTCAGAGTTGCTTTGTAGTGATGGACAGTTCCCCCCCATGAAGCAAATCGAATATATAAAAGTCAAAGTTTGTTTGTCTGTGTCAGGCAAAGACTTCATATGATTGGCTGCCTAAGAAAATTCTTTGGAATCCTGGGTCTTGCAGTTTAGGGAGGGGCCTTTAGAATTCTCAGCCAGAGAGCTCTTGGGCCTTAGTCAAATGTGCCTGCCTTGAATAGGCCAGTTGCTAAAGAGACAAGGCCTAGCAGCAAGAAGGAAGACAGTGTATCCCCTCAGAAAACCAGCCTGTGTATGTTAATAACTCTGAATACAGATAGGATTGGGGAATATGTGGAAAAGTTACAGGCACTGGACAAGACAGTTTGGGAAATTAGACACACAGGGTCTTAAACCTTTCTAACAAGTATTACCTATGAGAAAATATAATCCTGGGCAACGCCGGGTGTATACGCTGGTAGTTTCACAAAACTAAAGTCAAAAGGGAACAGGATGGCATTAAAAGGTGTGATGTTTCCTAATTCAGGGCCTTTTTGCTAATCAGAAGATCCATATCAAAATGGGTGTGGTGTTTACCATCACTGGGCCTAAATACCCTAAAGGCACCAGATCCTGTCCGATCTAAGCAGGGTCAACTCTGGTTAGTACTTAGATTGGAGACCACCACTAAATACCAGGTACTATAGGCTATGTTTCAGAGGAAGGAACTGGCCAAACCACTACTGAGTATTCCTTGCCTGAGAAAACCCTATGAAATTCATGGAGTTGCCATAAGTTGACTGGTGACATAAAGGTACATGCATGCACACAAGCACATATTTATCATCTGGATCTTCTTGATCACTTAGCAAGAGGGTTGTATGCCAGTGATGGGGAAATGGAAGAATATATAGCAGTGAAACTGTGGGTGGGTGTGGGTAGGTACACAAATCTCTAAGATAGGAAGGAGTTGTATAGTCTTCCAGATATTGCTGAACTACAACTCTCAACATTCCTCATTACTGGATATGCTGGACAGAGTCGCTGGGAGCTGCAGTTCAACAATGTCTGGAGGATCTCATGATTTCCATTCCTTTTCTACCATTATACTAAATGTATTTGCAAAACGGAAACTTTGTGCTTTAATAAATCTCTTAGTCTTAAAAGTGCCACAAAACTCTGTTGCTTTATGTCCAATTCACACTTTTATTTAATTCAGATCCTCAGCTTTATTCACAACAGAACTTAAAACAGCACTGAATAAACCTGTGCTTGAAGGATGAACAGAAGGCTGAAGTAAAAGAGAGGCAGGCATCCTGTTGGTGACATGTCATTATTGTGTGCTTTTAGGTCATTTCCAACTTATGGTGACCCTAAGTTGAACCTGTTGTCACCTTCTCCGCCCTAAAGAAGGACAGCTTTTTCTGAGAAACAGGCAAATGACCAGACGTTTCTTGGTTCAAAGGCTAAATGCCAGATTTATTGAGTACAAAAGTATAAAAGTAAAAAATATGAGTCTGCTGCAGCAGGGTGCCGGAGGTCCGGGAACAAGGGCCAGAGGCGGGGCAAGGCCTTTTTACCCAGGCAAACAGTATACACACCCACTGCGGCATTTTTCAACCAACCATTGACCCCCTGTACCATATTAGGTAATGCCCAGAGGAGGCGCTTCAGGTGAGGTAGAGCCATGAGTCAGCAGATGGGAGCGGGGGGGCTAGAACTTCTATGTACGTGACTACCTCCTGGCTCATAATGGAGATTGTCTTTCTTTTACTCACAGTTTTCCCCCCTCACATAGGAGGACTAGCCCATCCCGTACCCTTGAACTAAGAGTTGAGTCTCTTTGACAACATCAACTCTTCGAGGCAGTTCAGTGGACCCTTTGTTAAGTAGTGAATTGCAGAAAATTGGTACACATTGCAATAAACAACAGAAACATAGAGCTATACAGGTAAACAAAATAAAAATGACAAAGACACCTTTCACCCATCCAAGATTCGGTAGCCAGTTAGTGAACCATGACCACCACTCTTCATTTCTCGGGGAATAAGTTTTACGGATGTCACCAACCACCTTGTGTAATTTGTTCACATCTTCTTCAATGTATCCAGACTCATTGATGTAGTGGCAGCAGGTGGTGTTTAACCAAAAACATAACCCTCCTTCTTTGCTAAGTAGGTAATCCAGGGCCAATTTTTGCTGGGCTAATACACCTGCAAGCGAGTCCACCTCAGTCTGCAGGGCGTTTATTCCATGTGCTGTGGTATTGGCCAGGATTTCCAGCTGAGCAGAGAGTCTCCGAATTTGGCGTATATTTAAAGCAACTCCCACCATGGGGAATATGATAGCTCCCAGTCTTCCCCCTTCTGACAAGTAAGTGTTATCACGATCATACCCATAACTTTCGTCATATGCTCTCTTCTTCACCCGGTGCCATCCGAATTGTCTGTCCCAGGCTTCAATAGGCTGTTGGAGGGGGTGGAACTGAATTCCCCCCATTGAGAGAGAACCAATAGTACAAGTTCCTTTCGAGACTGGGGGAAGGGCTTTGCCCGCCCAATGGCCGCAAAGCCAGTATATCCCGGAGGGCAGGCCATAGGTCCACTGACCAGTATGCAAGCTGGCTTCTTCTTGGAGTTTAATTAACGGAGAATGGCCCCTACGGTTCCCATATAATTCGATGAAAGCATCATTACAACTAAAAGGGAAGCTGATATTGGGGTACCTTCCCGGGCAGGCCTGCGGAAATTCAGGGAGTTCAAATGTTACATTACAGTTGGGATAATCTCCTAAAGAGATTCTCGACAAGGGGATTCTCTGGGTTCGACCTCCCTGTAAAACAGCATAGTACCCTTCACGAGAGGTGTTCCATCGACGCACGCACAAGGGGGCCAATGGTGGATCCCCTCGTCGGCTCAAAATGAACCGACCGGGATCCTTTAAAGGGTCTGCACTGACCTGGGAGGTTCCGTATACTGTGGTTCTATTCCAGCCAGTAAGATTCAGAGTGTCTACAGGTACGACAGGCCATCCCTGTAAATGAGAGGAAGGGCCATACGTACAAACCCAACATTTGGTGACATTTACCACTTGGGAAATATTATGAACCAGTTGATGGAAAATGTTCTCATGCCAACTAGCCTGAGTGCTCTCAGGCAAGTAGGTAATCAATAATACAAGGAACAGGTACTTCATAATAGCAAGATATCAAAACGCAGTGTATAAAAAACAAAACAAAACTATAAGTCGGTGCAATCAGTGCAATTCGTTCTAAAACTATTGTCAGTGTAATCAGGCCTAAACTACTACAGTGGTTAACAGACACAGTTCGAAATCCAATACTGAGGTCTCAGGTCAGCCTCCGGAGTGACTCTGAGAAACAGAGTCTCTGAAGGATCAAAAATTTGGCGCGTTTCTCCGAAACAGCAGCTTGAGTCCGTCGCTGGCGTCCTCTTGGGTCACCCTCCACCTTCTGGGTTCCGGCACCTTTTTAACTCTGGAATGATGAATCCAAGGTTTGTGGCCCTGGACCTTGACAGCGGTATCAGTAGTCAGCAGCACCTGGGCAGGTTTGGTCCACGCCGGGGACAAGGGTCGTCTTCCCCAAATCTTTACGACCACCCAATCACCAGGCTGAATGTGATGCACCGGACCATCAAGGCTGAAAGGACGTTCCTGTAAGGACAAAAAGCGAACAGAAGCGAGAACAGCACCCAAAGAACGTACATACTTTTGTAACACTGCATCTCCTATCTCAACCTCCCCCCTCAGGCTTCCCGGACAGCATTGGCTAGGCCAAGGGCGACCGAATACTCTCTCAAAAGGGGAGAGTTTCAGAGGACCTTTTGGAGTGATTCTAGCCTTTGTGAGGGCCAGAGGCAGTGCCTTAACCCAGGGTAAGTCAGTTTCTAGGGAAATTTTAGTCAGGTGAGTCTTAAGCGTAGAGTTCATCCGTTCCACCATCCCGCTTGCTTGGGGATGGTAGGGGGAGTGGAATTTCCAGGTGACGTTGAGTGTCTTCATCAGTTTCTGCAGGATCCGCGAAGTAAAATGGGGTCCCTGGTCAGAATCAAGTCCACAAGGCAGAGACCAGCGAGGTAGGACAGACTCCAATAGGTGTTTCACAACTTCTCTTGCCTTGCAGGTTCTACATGGAAAGGCCTCAACCCATCCTGAGAACTTGCAGACAAGGACTAACAGATACCGAAATCCCAGGGCTCTGGGGAATTCAGTGAAGTCAATTTGCCAATATTGCCCTGGATCTATAGAAGGGTTGTGCAGATGTCTCCTAGCCCTGTCTGGGCGATTTCCATGAGCAGGATTCACTTGTTGGCAGATTTCACAAGTACGAACAATAGATGCTAGAGTAGATCTTACGGATGGTCCATCGAAATATCTTCTCCACAGATGTATCAAGGCTTCTTCTCCTAGATGTGTCTGTTGATGAATCTTCTCAACCAGTGGTCGCTGAACAGAAGCTGGGATCCAAATCCGGTTGGTTTCAGGGTGAATGAGCCAGCTCTGGACTTGGCGGTAGCCTGCGTTCTTGGCTGTGGTGTAGTCTTCTGGAGAGTATGGTATCTTCTCAGGAGGCATTGGGATGGCTACTGTGTTCACAGCGCACTCTCGAGCAGATCCTCTGCGCGCTGCTAGTTTTGCTTGTTCATCAGCGAATCTATATCCTCTGGCGATTTCTGAATCTTCTTTCTGATGCCCCTTACAGTGAACAATGGCAAGTTCTTGTGGTAAATGGACTGATTCCAATAATTCTTTTATACCATTTCTGTGCTTAATTGGGCTGTCAGATTGGTCTAGCAGCCCCTTCTCCTGCCAGAGTTGAGCGTGGGCATGTACAACTCCCCAGACGTACTTGGAGTCCGTGTAGATGGTTGCACGCAGACCTTTAGCATATCGGGTTGCTTGGATCATGGCTTCTAATTCCGCTCTTTGAGCTGAGCAAGCGGCAGGTAGAGCCCCAGATCTCACGAGTGTCCCAAGATGGTCCACTACGGCCCATCCAGTGTGTCGGATTCCTTGTTCTACAAAGCTGGAGCCATCTGTGAACCAGATGACATCCGGATTTTGAAGGGGAGTTTCAGAGAGGTCTGGCCATGGTTTGGTCTGGAAATCTATGGTGGTCACGCAATCATGGAGGGGTTTGCTGAACTCAAGTTTCGGAATCTCGGGGAGGTACTCTGCCGGATTACTTCTCTCTATTCTGAGCACAGAAATCCTTCCATCTTCCAGCATGAGGGCCTGGCACTTTGCCAAGCGGTCTGATGTCATCCAAGTTGGTCCCCGTAGTTCCAATATGGAACGAAGAGCATGCGGGGAATATACCGTAAGTTGTCCTCCAAAGGTCAATTTCAATGCTTCTTTTATCATGAGAGTGGCTGCTGCCACTGCCCTCAGGCAGGCAGGCCAACCTCGAGCAGTATCATCTAGGTTCTTACTGAAGTAAGCAATCTCCTTCGGTGCAAGATCTGATGATTGAGTGAGCACTGCTTTTGCCACTCCTTCCTGTTCAGCTACAAAGAGAATGAAGAGCTCTGAGGGGTTAGGAAGGTGCAGAGCAGGAGCAGAGGCTAGGCGGGCTTTCAGTTGATCTGTTGCAGTCTTAATAATTGGGTCCTCGGGAAGTAGGTTACGACCAGCCTTCTCAGACTCCGTCATAATGGAATACAAGGGTTTAGACAGGTTTCCATAGTCCCAAATCCATAGCCTGCAGAACCCTGTCAGGCCCAGGAAAGATCTGAGTTCCTTGACGGTTCGGGGCGTTGGTATTCAAAGAATTGCCTCAACCCGCTCAGGGGCCAAGGCTCGCTGTCCTGCAGAGATGTCATGGCCCAAAAAATGGATCTTAGGCTGGATTAACTGGGCCTTTTTCTCGGAGGCTCGGTATCCTCGTTCAAGCAGGAAAGTCAGGAGTGAAATAGTCTCTTCTTCACAGGCGAGTTGGGTCTCGGTTGCCAAGAGCAGGTCGTCCACATATTGAAGAATAGTGTTCTGTTTCCGAGGCCAGTCTCGGAGATCTCGGGCTAGCGCTTGACCAAAGAGAACTGAAGAGTTCTTGAAACCCTGTGGCAAGCGGGACCACATGGCTCTTTGGACATTTCTGCCGTCATCCAAGGGGTAAGAGAAGGCAAATATTTTCTGGCTTTCAGGGTGAAGTGGGATGCAAAAGAATGCATCTTTTAGATCCAAAACCGTGAACCAGGAGTGTGTAGGTGACAAAACGCTGAGCAGCGTGTAGGGATCAGGAACAAGCTGGGGTAGATCCTGGGTAGCAGAGTTTACGGCGCGGAGATCATGCACAAGACGAAGACCTCCCGACGGTTTTTGGACTGCTAGGATGGGGGTATTCCAAGGGCTACAATCAATTGGCCCATGAGTGATGATGCCCCCTTCAACCAATTTCTCTATCAACTTGGCTAGTCCCGCTCTGAGGTGTGGACGGATTTTATATTGGGACAAACATACAGGTTGTGCTCCTTCTCTTAGCCTGATTTTTACTGGCTCTACAGTAACTGCGAGTCCTGGAAGGCCTGTATCCCAAATTCCTGGAGGGATTCGGGAGGAGACTGTAGAAGTGATGTTCGTGGAATTGATATTCATAATCTTTGTAGTGACCGCCGGGGGCGCTGGACCTCGCCAAAAGTCTACAGGTGTCCGGAAGATTACTGTGTTGGTACCATCTTCTTCAAACTCTATGCACGCCCTGGTCAAGCACAACAAGTCTCTCCCCAGCAGATTCACATGGGCCTCCGGGAGCAGTAAGAAAGGTGCTTTTAGTTCTCGGTGTCCAATTTGGCATTCAATTGGAGCATAAGAAACCACAGGCTGGCTGCCAGTGGCTCCTCCAACAGTCACTTGCTTCTCTACAGGGACAGGTAGTGGGCGTGTAACAGCAGAAATGGCTGCTCCGGTATCTACCAGGAACTCTTGGTCTTCATTGCCCACCCTCAGAGTTACCCGGGGCTCCGGGGGTGGGATGCCGGGCCCCTGACTCCCTCAGTCCGTCCAGGAATCATCCTGAGGGTTTGCAACTGGAGCCAGCTGGACTGTTTCACGTTGGGGATTGAAAGGAAGGGCTGAAGGATTGGGAAAAGAGTTCCCTCCGCCTCTCCCCCTATTCTTCTGAGGACATTGGGCTCGCCAGTGCCCAAACTGTTTGCAGTAAGCACATTGTGACTTCCCCAACCTTTCTCTTCCCATTTGTCCTCCTCTTCCCGTTCCGCCATGAGCCATCCCTCTTCCACGTCCCCCAGGTCCCTGGCCAACAGCTGGCTGTGCTTGTTGCATTGATACAGCCATCACCCGTGCCTTTTGTTTCTGCTTTTCTTCATCCCGTCTCACATAGACCTTCTGGGCTACCCTTAACAGTTCACCTATATCCCTTGCATTCCAATCCTCCATTTTCTGCAACTTATTTCTGATGTCAGGCCAAGTCCTAGTAACAAAATGGAATACAAGGAGACTCTGTCCATATTCACCATTCACGTCTAGCCCAGAGTATTTCATTGCCTGTTCCTTCAATCTCTGGAGGAAGGCAGAAGGCGACTCATCCTTTTCCTGTTGAATGTCAAAAGCCTTGTGGGGGTTCTGAGAGTGGGGAACTGAACATTTAATTCCAGCAATAATCAGAGCTTTCAGATCTTCCATTTTCTGTCTATCCGCCTCTGCCCTGTTGTCCCAACGTGGATCTTGGTTGGGGTATTTCTGTTCTGCAGGGACAGATCCATCAGTACCTGGAGGATGGGCCTCCAGTTGTGAGTTGTTAAGGTGCCACAAGACTCTGCTGGGTTTTGTTGTCACTGATTACCCTTATAGTAAGGAGGTGAGACTGTTCAGTGTAATTCATCTTCTTATTTTGGCCAGAGTGGCAGAGTGATTCAGTTGTCCCTGTAAGGAAAGTGATCCATTGCTCTGTGAACAGGCCATTCTTCCTGACTCTTGGCAACAGTTTTGCCTAAAGAGAGGAAAGGATTATGTTGAACATTACTAGGGTTTAGGCAAATAGATATTTGCATTTTTGTGTGTGTTTGCAGAGGGAAGCTTGGATTTTAGCACAAGTATTCTTTCTCCAAAGCTAGGAACATTTATTTTAGATGTCATTTACTTTTTTTCAGCATATATGATTGTATTTCTTTGATTTTTAAAAATTCTGTGAACTGTTAAAAGGACTAGATTAACTGGGAGGTACAGCAGTACATGCTGATAGCTATATTTCAGAGGAAGGAACTGGCAAAACCATCTCTGAGCATTTCTTGCCTAAGAAAACCCCATGGAATTCATGGGGCTGTCCTAAGTTGATAGGTGACTTGAAGGCACACAGAGAGAGGGCCTTTCTGCACTACACTGTTATAGTGCTATTATTCCACTTTCAACATCCTATGGAATCCTGGGGTTTGCAGTTTAGGGAGGGGCCTTTAGAATTCTCAGCCAGAGAGCTCTTTGGCCTCAGTAAACTACAAACCCCAGAATTCGACAGCATGTTGAAAGTGGAATAATAGCACTATAACAGTGTAGTGTGGAAATGGTCTGAGAAAGAGAGAGAGTGTTACAGATAAAGCCCTTTTAGTAGGTCACAGTTCAAAAATTACAAAATGCATCAAATGTGCTGAAAACAAGTTGCGTCATATCTAAAATTAACACAGAGCAGCAAAAAAAATATAAGCAGAGGACAGAATAGTATCTCTCAAGATGCAAATACAGTGAAACACAGTTAAAAGATCCCCTCCCACAAGTTTGTCACCTCTTTATTCCCTAAGATAGGAACCATGGAGGTACAGAGATGTTTCCATTGGAGTACCGTAATTTTTCCTGGTAGCTACCTGGTAAACTCATTTGAAAAAAGAATCTGGAGAAAAGCATTTGGGGAAGATCTTCATGTCTGGGCAAGTATTTATGGGAGCAGGTGATATCAAGCTATTTTGGTCTTTCCATGTTAATGTCACCCATTTGAATAGGGCCCAGAAACAGACTGGAGTCTAGCACAGCCCATAAGTTACTGGCATAATATGATTATAATGACCAGTCTCTGTTAATAATGTCACTGCCCCCATTTTGAGCTGCTTCTATTTCTGTACCATTTTCAAGACAGCTTTGCCATAATCCAGAGTGTAGTTAATGTGCCCTATGTAGATAAGGCAGTGGTGGGAATCATGCAACCTTCCAGATGTTGTTGGATTGCATGTGCCATCACCCTGAAACCAGCACAGCCAAAACCCATGTGACATGACAGGAGTTGCAGGACAAAAACGTTTGAAGGGCTACATATTGTTCACCCCTGCTTTAGAAGAAGTACAAGCCACTGCAAAACTGGTTGAGCACCACTCAGCCAGATGGGTGAACCATCCACTAATAATATCTCCGTCTTGTCTGGATTGAATCAGTTTATTGGCTCTTACTCATTCCATTACTGCACCTAGGTACTGATTCAGAATGCTTGCTGCTAGGTGCTGCTCACTTAGATTTGATGAAAACTGGGCGTCATTCACATATTGGTGACTTCTCAGTCCACTTTGCTCTATGATATTTCTCAGCAGTTTCATATTGATGTTAAATAGCACATGGAATAAAATAGAATTTTATTGTTGGAACCCTATAGCAAAACTGCTCAGCAGTAGAAGAATAATCCCCCACCACTGCCTTCTGGAATTGTCCATCCAAGTAGGAACTGAACCACTCTGGCATAGTACTTCTAGCACCCAACCTAGAAAGATATTGTGGTTGGGAGTTTCAAAGGTTATTGGAGTGTCCAAGAGAATCAATATGTTCTCCCTTTGACCTCATACTTCTTTCAGAAAAGTTAATCCCTCGTGGTGCTTAAGGCACTTCACATTCCAAAACTGAATCACATCAAAATTCTTTGAAATAGTCCTAGTTATTTCTTCTTTTGACGACATGTGTTAAACTATTCTGCCTTTATATTGTACTTATATTTTACATGACTTTTTTTCAAATGTATATTCTTACTGCTGGTGGCCTTGGACATGATTCTGTGGCAGAGTGGGATATGAGTTTAATATATGTTGCTCAAACTGTCCCAGTTAGAGTAATAGCAACAGTAAATAAACCTCCCCTTGAGACATTCATAGCAGCTGTTATTGGAGTTCAGAGAATTGTGAGGAATGATTTACTTACTTCGGCCTGTCCTGTGAATGCTGTGCAGTTGTTGCTATAACCACACAACCAATGTTCTCTCTTAGTGGAGGAGACACCTAGTGAGATCTGTTCAAAGAACAAACTAGCACCTGCCTTTTGACCCTGACATGATAACTTGGGTGAGGCAAATAATTTCTTAGGTATTTCTTTGGTTGAGAATTAAACTGTTTTGTGAGTGAAGTGCATGAACATGAGATATTTTTGCTGCAATAAAAATGTTACTTACTAAATGACCTTCAAGGACTCAGTGTATATGGAACACTAGAATGTGTCCAATCATTATGTGTGCAGTCGCCATGTGTGCAGTCACCAGTGGGAAAACATGGGGCAGTCTGAATTGAATTCTTGCAATCACTGTTCCAACTGCTGGGACTTTCACTTTGTTTTCTGTCTTTACAATAGCTTGTGCCTTTTTGATGTGATATTATCCTTCATATAATTGAGTGAAGTTTGGTGTGGATTGGTGATCTCTCCTGCTCATTTTCTCACTTACATATCTGCATTTCAGTGTAGTTGTTTTTTTCATAAATAAAATCAAGCTCACAAATGCAGGAAAGTGGAAGGTACATTTGTGTGCATGCATGTGCATGCGGGAACTATTTGACAATCAGGACTATGATAGTGGAAACAAGAAGGCTGGCTTAAGTATGAAGGATAAGGCTTTTGACAAGATCAAATCCCAATCTGGCTCAGGGAAGGGATTAGTATGATGGTCCTTAGACTTCTGTTTGAAATACAACAGCCCTTCCACTTTCATGAGGGTTCAGGGCACGGAACCCTTGCAAAAGTGGGAAAATGATGAATCACTCACCCCCATGATCCCCCTCCCATTCCCTTGTCTTTTGCCTATCACAGCCAGACACAAGGGAATGAAGGAGCTCCGGGGTGTGCACGTGTGCCTTTTGGCTAGGTACTTTTCTGTCTTTTCAACGCCCAGCAAAACACAAGGGAATTGGAGGAGGAGAATGTTGGGAGAAGGTACATGCACACCTTGCAAATCATCAAATTCGTGAAGGTGAAACCTGCAAATGTGGAGGGACGACTGTGCATTTTAAAATGCTGTGCTTGAGGCCTGGCCATTTAAAGATGTTTGTTGCTACCAAGTATGATAGAATTCAGTGCATGCTAAAATCCATACCATCCAGGGACATTCTGATTAATCCTGTCATCCTGTTTTTATCAGCTGCTTTTAAAATGTCCCAGTTTATCTCTCTTCCTCCCACTTTCCTCCTTTGTCCTGAGCTTGTTTCAATTGCTGAAAACTATAATTTGCACTCCATTAACTCAGAAGAGGGAGAGGTGAGAAGGGGTCGGGATCTTGGCCTTCCCAGTTGACTCAGGGAAAAGGCGAACTGCTGCAGACTTTCCTAGCTTGACTCTTCTTCCTCATCAATAACTTTTGCCATCTTGATCACACTCTGATGTTGCTTGGCCTTATAAATCTCTGGTTTTATATGTGAAATGCTGGAGATATGAACATTTCTTGTTTTCTCTACTTTATAGGCTTAAACACAGGATGCTTCTATGCTCTTTCAACAATGCTGAACCGCATGGTGGTGCTGAATTATCCAGTAAGTGGTTTCTCTGTTTAGGAAGTTTTGTCACAGATTTGCCTTTGAGAATATTGGCTCTTCTTCTTACATAATAGGTGTGACCTTGTGCTCCAGTGAAACCTAAGAATTAACACTTAAGGTGAGAGTGTTCAAAACATGTAGGTTTAAACCACCCTTGAGCCTCTTACTCTATTTATGCAAGTGTTTGATCTTTTTTTAAAAAATGCGCAGTGAGAAATGAAGAGGAATTTGTAAAAGAACAGAGAAAATAGTGGTGTGTTTGTGGAAGAGATGGTTTATACATTTTTATTCCAAAAAGATCAAAGCAATAGCCTCTTTAAGGCTTATCTGTGAAAAATGCCTCTAATGGCCTTTCTGACTGAGGAACTCTGCATATCATTGTGCAAACAATGCCTTCAAAGTCCCATAGTTTCTGAAGGAGAAGCAACAGTAGGAACATGTTACTTGATCCTTCCATAACAGTTTGGGTTTCCAGTTCTCAGGACCTGGCTCTTCTTTGGTGAGAAATCTTGGTGACAACAGCGTCTTGAAAAGCAGGCTTGTGTGTGTGTATTCCTCATTTATTAGACTTGATAGTTTGATTTGAATGGCATACTTCTTGCAGTTGTGTTTGATGCTTCAGACATCATGCTTAATGGCATCACCAAAGACTGCCCCCTCTGATATCACAAGGAGTTGTCCTTAGGTTACAGTTTTTGGCACTGAAATCTCAGGTCTCGCAGCAGTCTTGACCTACCAAGCCTAACAGCAGCTCATTTTTCCTGCCTTGGTTGCCTTTCCATTTCTGGTTTCAGAAATTGCTAAAGGAAAGCAGACTTTTGCAAAGAAGAAACAACAAGTCCTTGAAGACATGACGTGAAGGCCAATTTAAAATACATGTCAGGCTGTACTTTTAAAAATAAATCTTTGAGAATTCTCTACCCACTTCTCGCCCATTTGTATGTTCTCTGAACCAATCTCCGTTAATTGCTACTGCTTGTGGATTTATTTGTTAATCTAGGTTCAGATCAAGGAGAATTGTTTTGCCGGTCTCCAATAAAGCAACCTGCTGGGTCTTGCTTTAGGGAAAGGGTGAGTTCTTTCAGTTAAAAAAAAAATCCAGAGGTGAAGTCTGGTCATCTCTAGCTTTGAGGGCAAAACTTCCCAGACAGGACAGTTTTGGAAGCAGTGAAATTCATGGTTGGTTTATGGATGTGTGGATTCAAAATTGGTCCCAGACTTGCCAAAGTTGCCTTCCCTGTTCTTAAAAACTCAGTGTCATATATTATTATTTTTTACTTCATTTTATCCTCTTAAATCAGGAAAGAAAGTTAATCTGATAGGTCATGGCTGGTCCATGGAGGTTCACAATGGGGACTGGTCAGAGTCTTCTTGGTCTTAGCTAACATTTTATCTACTATGCCTCACTAGCTCACAGAACTGGCAATTTCAGCCTTGGGCCTTCTAGTACCTCCAGCTTTTTCTGTAGTCAGAGGCTAACTGCTCCATGTGTTTCTGTCTTCCTGCAGGGAGAAGAACTGAATGCTGGCAGAATTGGTCTCACTATTGTAGTGGCGGGCATGGTTGGAGCTTTGGTTGCTGGCATCTGGTTGGACAGAACCAAGATGTATAAGTAAGTCCTTCAGTCTAGCTCTTCCTCTTCCCTTTCTGCAGAGAAGAGGCAGGCTCATTCATTGGGTAGGCACAGGAGGAAGTCCTATAAGAATACAAGCCATTTATTTTTCTGGACAATAAGAGTGACTTTTTCCTCATGGCTTTGGAGCTGTTTGGCTGAAAGCCTTGGCCCATATGATCATGATTTCTGTTCTTCGTGGTATGGGGCTCTACTTATTCTAGCCAGATAAACTTTGTTTTGGAGATCCTAAGAGCAGATATAACAATTTTCAAGGAAACTTTTGGGAGAGGGAAGAGGATTTACAGTCTTCGTAAAGACTTTCTGAGATTATAGTGTTTTCTGATAAGCAGAAGATTGGCCACCAGGGTTTAGGAATGCTTACACATATCTGCCAGTTTCAGAGCAGATTAAAAATGTCTGGGGAACATTCCTCAAGCAAATGATTCCAAGTGCCCCGTTTTAATATAACAATCATGGGGGCCCATGGAAGGATCTGTTTGTGCCCTGCAGGCAGTGCTTTTACCACAACTGGTATAACTAGACAAATACAAGTTTGAGAACCCATAGTATGTGTTTGAGTATTTTTTAAATACATTAATTAAATGTTGCACTCATCATCAATGGCTGTGCTTCAAACTGGAGGGAAGTCTCATGTGGAGTGCCACAGGGTTCTGTCCAGGATCTGATACTCTTCAATACTTTTATCAATGACTTAGAGCAGTGGTTCTTAACCTCTTCTTTACCAGGGAGCTCCTGCAAATACAGTTTGTTGCCAGAGACCCCTAAGACTCAAGAT
Organism: Cyclura pinguis; assembly: GCA_030412105.1. Taxonomy (NCBI): domain Eukaryota; kingdom Metazoa; phylum Chordata; class Lepidosauria; order Squamata; family Iguanidae; genus Cyclura; species Cyclura pinguis. The sequence goes on from CM059599.1 coordinate 348,171,199, forward strand.
TTATATATTTAAATTTGGATGTAAATATTCAAATGTTTATTTAAATATTCAGCTATTTATTTATTTATTTATGGCTTCTGGAGACTAAGATTCAAATCCCCGCTCAGATACTAGATGACCTTGGGCAAGTCACATTCTTTCGCCTTCAGAGAAAGGCAAAGGCAACCCCCTCTGAACAAATCTTGCCAAAAAGGCCCTGTGACAGGTTCAAGTTAGAGTTGCCATAAATTAGAAGTGACTTGAAGGCACACAACAAAGTGTTGCTGACAGCAGGAGGTTCTTTCTAGTCATCATGTCTCTCCCCTTTGAAAACTGACTTATGGTGTCCCTAAAGCAAACCTATCACGAGGTTTTTCTTGGCAGGATTTGTTACGGCATCAGGGATATGTGTGTGCATGCTCAAACTGCTCCCTCATTTGCAAATAAGGGAGCAGTCTGAGTGCCTGCAAACTGTCCCCCCACCCACTGCCACGTTCCTGTTGCTGCTGCTGGTGTCCTTCTGTGGACCTTCTGTGAGGGCTGTGCAGACCCCCAGCAGTCCCCAGACCCCAAGAATCACTGACTTAGAGGGTGAGAGGAGTAACTAACAAACTAACAAAACTAACTAACTAACAAAACTGGGAGGAGTAACTAACACATTGGTGGATAGAGACCGAATTCAAAATGACCTTTATGAACTAGAAAACTGGGCTGAAACTGATAGAATGAAATTCAACAGAGATAAATGCAAAATTCTACATTTAGGCCACAAAAACCAAATGCATACTTATAGGATGGAGGATACTTAGCATAGCAGCAATATATCTGAAAAGAACCTTGGGATTATTGTTGATTGTAGGTTGAACATGACCCAGCAGTATGATGCTGCACCAAAAAAAGGCAAATCATATTTTAGCCTCCATTAATAGAAATGTAGTTTCCAAAACAAAGGGATTAATAATCCCACTATATTCTGTGCTGATCCTCTGGACTACTGCATTCAGTTCTGGGAGCCTTGTTTTAAGAAGCAGTGGGTTGAGTAAAGGGCAACAATGATGATAAGAGGCATAGAGAACAAAATGTAGGAGGTAAGGTTGAGGGAATTGGGCATGCTCAGCCTGATGAAGAAAATACTGAGGGGTGACATAATTGCCATTTTTAAACATCTAAAGGACTGTCGCAGAGAAGGGTGCAGGTTTGTTCACTGCTGCCCCAGAGGGTTTGATCAGGTCTAATGATTTTAAGTTATAGGAGGGTAGATTTCAACTGAAAGTTAGAAGGAACTTCTTGATGTTAAAAGCAGTTGGACAATAGAACCAATTATCTAGAGAGGGGGTGGAAACTGAATGTCTTCAAGACCAGGCTAGACGGTTCCATGCTGGGGATGCTCTAGCTGGGGTTCTTGCATGAGGCGGGGGCTGGGGTACCTTTCTCAGCTGGGGTACCTTTCAACTCCATGATTCTATGATTCTATGAAAAATGCCTTGGTAATAAAATGATAATGGGTAATGCCACACAGTTACGTTCATGTAATGGTAACATGTAATGCAACAAATTACACTCCCCTTAGAAGCTAAATATGCTAAAGGCACCAGCTTGTATCTGATCTTGGAAGCTGAGGAGGGCCAGCCCTGGTTAGTACTTGGATGAGAGACTACAATGACTACCAGTGGTATAGGCTGTATTTCAGAGGAAGGAACTGGGAAAAGCCTATGAAATTCATGGGGCTATGTTAGTTGTTAGGCATGGTGACTCACACACACACACACACATGCACGATCAATGGGAACAAATTACTTTTAAACAGTAATATAAGGTCTGGTCATTGTTGACAGCAGTGGCCTAAATAAAGTTGCTGCAGGAAGCCCAGTTGATGTGGGCTAGGATGGCGAATTTCATTTTTTTCTGTTCCTCTGAGCTATATCATTTTGTTTTTGTGTGCCTTCAAGTCATTTCCAATTTATGATAACCTTAAAGTGAACTTAGCATGGGTTTTCTTAGCAAAATTTGTTCAGAAAAGGTTTTCCTTTGCCTTCCTCAGAGAGCATATGACTTGCCCAAGGGCACCTAAGGTCAGTGGATTTCCATGGCTGAGTGAGGATTTGAACCCTGGTCTCCCAATTCATGGTCCAACTCTCAAACCACTACACCACACTGGCTCTCGAGCTGTATCATAGCAGAGGATCCCCCCCCCTCCTTGGAGCTTCCTCCATGTTAGGACATGACACTAGTGACGTGTGCCTTCTGGTTGTGTGGGAATGTGATAACAGAAGCTGCCCACTGCTGACAGACAGCTAGGAGGCTGACTCACTGATATCTCCTGCCATTCTTCTTTCAAGAGCTGTGCCTGCCTGTTTCTTTTCCTGCCTGCCTGCCTGCTTTTTAAAACCCAGTTTCTGTATAATTCAAACTGATTGTTCCCTGTGTAAATGAAAGGTACAGAAGCTGCTATCTAAAACCACAGGTGTGAGTGAGATAGTCACAATGAAGGTATTCTGAGAAAAGCAGAGGAAGGCAGATCCATTCAGGCTGAAGGAAAACTAAGAAAAGTTGGCAACTGGTGCAGTTTGAATAGTCTTCTTGTAATGTAGTGCCATCTAGATGTGTTAGACTACAATTCTCACAGTACTCATAGCCATCATAGTTAGGGCTGATTCTGGGAGTTGTAGCCCAGCAAGCCTATAGGGTATTAGCTCAGGGAAAAGCCGAGTTGAAAAGTGATCTAGAACTAGAAACAGGTAATCTCATAGAAGAATGAGCGTTGTTGGAGTATTTCCACCAGCCATGCTAGTTGGGTGGGTAACTTTTTCAAGTTCTGGATTTTATTTGACCTTTTTAGTTGAATTTTAATTTTTAAAAACTTAATTCATTATATTTTGTTGTTAGATACCTTGTTCTCTATTTTTTGTGGAAAGGCAAAATAAAACTTGAATAAATAAATACAGTATATTTTAAATATTTTCTTGTACAAGGTTAGACCTGTTATAACTCTGGCAGATATAGAGGCATCTTTTAATTTACCACACTGTGGCTGTAATTTGTGGATCCTCAGAATGTTGCAATGTTAACAGTATGACTCAGTCTAGGTTTAGTGAATGCTTGTGGCATTCTTGAGTCACTTCCTTGGGAAAGCAGCTGTGCCCCCCTTCATGGAAATTTCCATGAGAGAGCCTGCTGGCTGTACTGCAGTAGGTAAGAGCCAAGTTTTTACATGGCTAATATAATGCTTATTCAGCAGTGGCCTGATACAAAAGCTACCTTTTTTAGGCTGAGAAAGTTAGTATTTTAAGACTACAGCTCTTGAAATCTTTCAGCCAACACAGCTGGTGATGCTACTGGTAGGGAGATTCTGGGAGTTATAGTCCCCCAAAATAACTTCTAAACTCTAAATTCAACAAGGCTCATACTCCTGTAATTGTTGCGTACAAGTAGGAGTTTTGGTAAGTGTGGACATTGGCTATGCTGGCTTGGGTTGGTGAGAGTTGCAGTCAAAAATCTTCTAGAGGATTACACAGTCTCTAAATTAACAGGAGTAGTTTGCTGCTACATATTCTTTTGACCCAACAGGTAGGGTTCTGTAGAGGCCCTTAAAGTTTTACTAGAGATAAATAAGAATATATAGGCTGAATCCATACCTAGGTTTGTGCAACTGGGCCAGCAAAATAGGATCTTCCAACTCTTCCGCTCCATGACAATCCTATTATCTCTTTGAAAATCCTACATGCAGTGTTAAGAGTCCTTACAGAAAGGAATGAGCTATGATTCAAGGGTGGAGGACCCTCCAAAATATGATGGATTAACCTTCTGTCTGCAAAGTCTGGGATCAGAATGGAGATCCTGGATCCAACTGAATATGCCTGTGCAGACACACGCATGCACAACTATATATGGGAATAATATACATATTACAGATTTCACTAATTATTACTGTGATGGAATAATTATTTCTTATTTTCATTTCCTACTCAAAATGTGCTTGTCAAACTTTGGACTTCTGTATTGCCCTCCTCGGCCAAAACTCAATAGTTGCGTTCCCTTCTACTCTTTTCTGTTTGTTTCAGAAACAGGCCAGGAAAAAAACTATTGCTGACCTGTCCTTTGCATTACAAAGGGTACTTAGCCATACCAATCATTTTTTGTTGATACAGAGATGGTTGCTTTGCTTCAAGCGAAAGAGATACAATTTTATTAGTTCTGGAATATCACTGATATAGCAGCTTCCTGGCATCTTCCAGTGCATGCTTGTTCCAAAAAATAGCAAGCTGTTCTCCCATTTAAATTTTAAGCTCACTGATCAACAGAACAACTGGAATCTGTCAATTATGTGTATCTCCCACAGCAAACACAGAAACCGTGCACTTGGCACCGTTTTAGGGTTTGTGGTACTGAGATGTAACTCTTTCACAATTCATCAAAAGTAGCATTGGGGGGTCACTTGGCTTTGAAGTTTATTTCTTCTGAAATGAACTCAGTAGGCCAGTCCCTGCAGGATTGCAGACAAAGGGAAGCTTCTGAGAAGTGGGAGACATCAGCACTCTGGTGGAAAGGGCAAGATTTCCAGAAGGACAAGAAATCTTTAGGGGAAAAGAAAAACACTAGTGTGAGAGTAAGAGTCATGTAGCTCTCTGGACTACCTGTGGGGCCAAGCCCATTTTTGTGTTCCCTGGCTCCGTCCCACCATTTTTTCCAGTGGCATCTGTATATACCTGTTGGAAGAATCACACCTTCAGGGAGTGCAGTTCTCTTCTACAACAAGATTCTTTTTACACTTTGGTTTTGCAGAAAATCACCTCTGTAACCCCCCCCCCCCCGCAGCCTCTACGAAAAGACCGCAGAACTGACCCCTCTGGTCAGTTTTGGCTTCTTATGGAAGGACTTGTCTGATCCCTGGAGGGTCCTTGGGCCAGAAGAATTGTCCCCAAACCAAGAAGGCTTCCCTATTCCTCCCCTCCCCAAACAGACCATTTAGAACTCAGCATATTCTGAAAGCTGTGTGTCTGTTGAGCAGGGGGAGAGAAGAAACAGAATGGACTATCCTGGATGGCATGACAATTTGGAGCCCTAAACACTGAACTGCACTGCAGAGTTGTTGTAGTCCCACTTGTAGTTCTGTATCCCATGTAATGATTTCACAGTGTTCATCACAAAGGGCAAAATCGTAAGTGTGTTTATCAAGAAAAAAAAAGAGTCATTAAGTTGAATGGATTTACTTCAAAGATAGTTTCTCTAGGGTGGAACCTTCAGCTATAAAATGATCCTTCTTTGCTGTACGACTAGTACTTCTGTTTGTAGTGTCCTTTCATTGGGCCTTTCCTGAATTTTCCCAACCTAGTTGAAAAATAACTTATTAATAAGTCAAGTCTTGAGACAACCAGGAATGGCTTTGCAATATATAAAATATATAAGTAGGCTGTACATGTGTGTGTCTGTGAGCTATCTATGTCTGTCTGTCTGTCTGTCATGGACAAAAAGTCCTTTGCTAACTGGAGGCTAAAATTGTATGTGTACTATGTGAAATTAATTGACAAACAGTCCCAAAGCAAGAAGCCATTGCTGGGCATTAGCTCCCCCTGGCAAATGTCCAGAAATCTTGTGTTAGAGTTTTTGTTATTTATATGGGACTGATTCCAAAGGCAAAGAACTGGTGGGAGGAAAGACAGGAAGAAAGTACAAGACTGAATCTGTAAGGTATGGATTGTAGGCTGAGGTGGCATTCTAGTTCTCAGAATACACAAGGGAAAGAAGAATAATTAGAATAATGCCTGCTGTAGTTTTGATTTTCCAAAAAGTGGTAGTCTGTGTCACCTGCCCTCTTCAGAATGACTTTGAATTAATTTCCTAAGTAAACATGTACTGAACAACTTCCATATATTTGTACATTCATCAAGTCATTGTCTATGTCTTTTTCTTCCTGGTTTCCTGACTTTAGATGAGAAGTTCAGGAAACAGTGAGATCCTTTCATGGATGGGCACAGCTTATCTCAGTGCAAGGTTCTTCTATCTTTCCCTTTCACATGTAGCCACTCTCCTTCTGTAGCTAGCCAACCAGTCCAGCCAGGTTCTTGCAACAGGCGAAATGAAACTAGTGAAGAAATAGCAGATTACCTTATTCCTTTGACTAGAGAACGTACTGGATTGGAACCTTTTATAGGAACCAGGTCTTATCGTATGACCTGCTTTAGCCTATTCAATAAATTGACATTCAGTAAACACATGTTGGTTTTGTTTCATTCAGTTTCAAGTCTCAGGCTTTCAAACACCTAACATCCTGCTATTTGGCAGATTATTGATATTAGACTGGAAAATTCAGGCATGACGAACACAGTTAATTTTTTTTTTTTAAAAAAATATAGGCTTTCGTGTTAATTTGATTTTGCATGTTTCCTCCATAACAGACTTGTAATTCAAATTTAATAAAATGTGAATGAAAGAAAAATATGGAATACAAGATAGGAGTTGTGGTTTAATAAATGCTTTTTTTCTGTTACAGGCAGACAACCCTTTTGGTTTATGTCATGTCATTTGTGGGCATGTTGATTTACACTTTTACTCTAAACCTAGGCCACATCTGGGTGGTCTTTGTGACTGCGGGTGTGTTGGGGTAAGTTAGCTTCTCTTTTTGCCCCTCATAGGTCATTTTTCAGAGCTGCCCTTTGAAAGTATTAGGCATTGCCTCTGACAGTGAGATGGAGACTCTTCCCCAGTCTTCAGTAGAGTGGATGGGGAGGAGGTAACATGAGCAAATGATGTTTAGGCAGTATGAAATATGTACAAGCACCACCATGTGCTTTAGTATCGTTGCTGACCTGGAATATCTTGTGTTGGAAAGCCTGGATGAGTAAAGCACTGAGAGAGAAGTAGGCTTGTGTTTTTGAGGCCAGGAGAAACCAGAGTGTGGAAGGTTACCTTTAAGAAGTAATTATATATTGAGCATTTCAGGGCCCACTCAAAATGGCAAGTTACATTATAATTACAATTTTGGAGGGAATCTTTTTGTCTTTTATTCAAAAGTTGCTAAAATAGTTCATTTTCATTGATTTAAAAAAAACCACATTAGAAAGCTATATGCTACTGGCCTGTGGTACAAACAACACATAAGTAGGAAGACCGCTCTCCACAACTATAAAAGTAACTGAAAACAGCTATAGTTATTCTGCAAAGGGAATGAAGTTATTCCTTGTTAGCTTACAATTGTTCTGTAACTAGTAATGAAGAAATAAAATTACAAGTAAGTAGTCACTTGTACTAACTGCTTGAGAGCTTTAAGAGAAATGGGGTCTGGATTAGCTCTGGCCCTTTAAAAAGACATGGCCCTGGTTTTATATCTACTCATGCTTAATTATTTCTCCTGTCCTACAGTTTTTTTATGACAGGATACCTGCCACTGGGCTTTGAATTTGCAGCAGAATTAACGTACCCAGAATCGGAAGGCACATCGTCGGGCCTTCTTAATGTATCTGCACAGGTCAGTACTTAATCAACAAATATGGTATGTAGACAAACCCCACATCTAGGCTTGGTTTGGTTGTTGTATATGAAAGTAACTCCATATATGCATCATGTAATAGGTTTCATGAATTATCCTAAATATTCATTCTGAAGCACTTGTCTGGGCACAAAGTGTTGTCTTATTCTCATCTATGGCCTGTATAATTAAGCAGAAGTGGTTGTGTGGTGAATCATATTTACACACCAGTGTACAGCAGAAGAGAGTATCCACTCTGTGAAAGAACTGATGGAGAGAGCATGTGTGCAGAGGCTAGCATTTCTGATTAAGGAGTAAAGACACCTATGGCTACAAAAAAACTTAGGCTTTTTTGTAAGAATTCTCTTAAAGATAGAGAAGCCATCTAAGAGTGCTAAGTTAACCCTGAAGTGAGCTAGATTCATTTTTTGGAAGAACTGAAAGAATAAGAAGGCAGGAAGAGAAATGAAAATATCTTTAAGAGTATCAGTTTATGGAAAATAGGTGCATAAGAGATGAGGACATTTGGGCCACTGAAAACTACTTAGCTCTATCACTGCTGTTCTCTAATAATGCAGTGTTCTCTCTTTCAAGTATCAGCTGGTCCTGATGGTTTTTGAGAAGATTGACAAAAGGCATAACCAGTCAAGGATACCCTTGACAAGGAGATGTGTATTTTTACTGTCCTGGGCGTAGCTCTTAATGTTATGGTCTACTTGTTAATCCCAGCCAGAATGGACCAATTTAAGCAGCTGAATTTACATGAGTCCTGATTTGCCATGTTTCCAATTATCCAACAGGTCAAGCAGAGGTATGCCACATTAGCTTTGCTCAGCTTCTCAATATAACTTTGTTTAAAATTTTGCTCTAGATCTTTGGAATCATTTTCACAATTAGCCAAGGACAGATCATTGATGACTTCGGGACTCAAGCAGGCAACATCTTCCTTTGTGCCTTCCTGTTCATTGGCACTATTATCACTGGTAAAAACACATTCTGAAAATTCTACAGTGCATTTCTGATGTTCCTGTTGTAAAATGCTTGTGTGTGTGCATACATGTTTTCAAGTCACCTGTTGACTTACGGTGACTCCATGAATTTCAGAGGGTTTTCGTAGGCAAGGAATACTCAGAGGTGGTTTTTCCAGTTCTTTCCTCTGAAATATAGCCTACATCACCTGAGATGTGTTGACTCCTCCTATTCAAATACTAACCAGAGCTGACCCTGCTTAGGTTCCAAGATCAGATGGGCTTTAGTGCATTTAGTGTATTTATACTCCAGTTTAATATGCTGTAGTTCAAGGGAGGGCAGCCATGTTTAATCTCTTGAATTATGTTATCAACCAGGGCTCTACTTGCATTTCCTAGAAGAAATTGCTGCCTAAAACATGAAGCATTCAGACAATGGAATATCCATTCATAGTCAGAACATGCTTTTGCATGCTGACAAAATTCCAGTGTTTTAAGTAGCTCTGGTCACATCAAGTGCTTTGGTCACATCCAGAGTTGGTTATTGTGGTGCATTCTGTGTTGGTTGTCCTTGAAACTCCTCGACTTCCACAAAATGCACCATCCAGAATGGCTACTGGGATATGTACAGTTGGGAACATATTGCACCAGGTATTTTATTTATTTATTTATTCTCTCTCTCTCTCTCTCTCTCTCTCTCTCTCTCTCTCTCTCTCTCTCTCTCTCTCACACACACACACACACACACACACACACACACGCTTCCACTTCATTTCTAGGCACAAATCAAAGTGTTGACTGTTATCTATGGAGCCCTGATCTGGTCCCAAGTCATTAATTTAAAATTAATTTAAAAATTAATTTAAAAGACTGACTTCTGCAGGAAGTTGCTTATGCGCTATTTTCAGCATTTGGTTATAAACCTCTGCCTTTAGAGGTTTGCCTGATGAGGTCTGAGAGTGGGCCTTCTCGACGGTGGCACCCACATTGAAGAACTTTCTCCTGAAATGTTTTTGGTTGGCTCTCTAAATAGCCTAAAGACATTAAATCCAGTCCGGACTCGAAAGCTAAACAGAGTCAGCTCTTGTTCAGTATTTGGGTTGAAGACTACCAATGAATACCAGGTGCTAGGCTGTATTTCAGAGAAAGGAACTGGCAAACCGTCTCCAAGTATTCCTTGCCTAAGAAAACCCTATGACATTCATGGGATCTCTATAAGTGGACAGGCAACTTGAAGGCTTTCTCTCTCTCTCTTTCTTGAGTTTTGAGATCACAGTGACTTTTACCCTTCTGCGTTTTTAGTCTATATTAACCTCCTGTTTTGATAGTGTATTTTAAAACTGGACTACTTGTTTATGTCCTTTTGTGCTGCTGTTCTGATGTTTTTAGCCTGGAAGCTACTTCTGAGGCTGAAATGGGGGATAGCAACATTCCAAGTAGTTTTTAAATATTTATTTATTTATTTAGGTATCTATCCAACCTTTCTCACAAAAATGAGAGGCAGGGTGGCTTACAGCACAACTAATACACAATTAAAACGCAGAATAGCACAATTAAAACACAGATGCAAATATTTTTTTAAAAAAAACCAATCAGAGCTATATGTATATTTTTGACCTGTTCAGCATAACTTTAAACAATTTAAAACACTATTTCACACATATCAGGAAGACATGAATCTGCAAGACCTGAGCAGGTCGGTTGATAACAGGGTGACCTGGAGGTGTCGCATTCATAGGGTCGCCATAAGTTGAAGTTGACTTGATGGCAGTTAACAACAACAAAATGGGGGAAGGCACCTATGGAGCAGAAGGCCTTGTCCTTGTGGCAAAGGTTCAGTGTTTTAGGAAAATGCTGCTCATTAACACAGTTCCAAGAAGCTACAAAGAGGAATGAACTAAAGCAGTGTAGTGTTTTTTTAAATATACCAGCATATACACTTGGCATTGCCTGGGATTTTATTTTCTCATAGGTAATACTTGTTAGAAAGATTTGAGATTTCGTGTCTTTAACTTCCCAAACTGTCTTATCCAGTACCTCTAACTTTTTCCCATATTCCCTAATCCAATCTGTATTCAGAGTTGTTAACATACAGAGGTTTGGTTTCCAAGGGAATATACTGTGCTCCTTCTTGCTGCTGGGCCTCATCTCCATAGCAACTTGCCAGACCCAAGAGTTTTCTGTCAAAGAATTCTAAAGACCCCTCCCTAAACTGCTAACCCCAAGATTCCATAGACTCTTCTCAGATAGCCTTCTCAGATATGAGGTCTTCTAGCCTGATGCAGCCAATCATGTGAGGTCTTCTCTGCTTGACATGGACAAACAGACAAACTTTGACTTTTATTTATTAGATAACTGACATCTTGAGTTATGCCCAGAAGCAGACTAGTAATTGTGTCTGGGAAATTATTTTTTCAACTGCCATCTCTTCACCTTTTCTTCCTAAGATGTAAGGATTGTGTGACAGCCACTTACAGCCTGCACAGAGCAGCTTTCTGATTCTCTTTTTTTTTCCTGCTGTGCCTCAGCTTTCATCAAACCTGATCTCCGGAGACAACAAGCCAATCTGGAAAATGAACAGACGGTGAGTAAACAATATATTTCTGTGCTGGTACCTTATGGCCACTGTCTCCACCTGTGAATCATGATGTTGTTGTCATGATGAATCACTGTGCCAGCCTGAGGAAGCATGGCTGTTATCTCAGCAGTGCCAGATATATTTATTAACAGATGAGTGCAGCTGTTAAATACTTCTCCAGGAGTCAACACAGCATGGCATGTGGCTTTCCTCTCTGGTGCCCAAGAAGGTCTGTGAAAGCTAAGAGATAGGGAGACAACATCTTAGTGTGATAGCTGGCATACCTAGGGGTCCACCATACTGGTCAAAGGTTCTTTAAAGGAGGAAATGAAGGTCACAATGCAGGATCTTATATAGAGCAATCAGGAGGTTTTAGACTCGAGATCCATTGCTCTCCACATACTTTAGACCAGGCCACCATAACCCCTAACCTTTAGCAGTCCTGTTCGGGGCCTCTGGGCATTCAGACCAAAACATCTGAAAGGGCTGAAGATTCTTCCATCCTCCTGGTTTAAATTGCTTAAATCCTTCATAATGTTGTTGAATTGCAACTCTCAATAGCTCTAGCTAGCATTTGTAATGGTGAGGAATGTTGGGATATGTTGCTCAACAGCATCTCGAAGACTGCACACAATTTCCATCCCATCTTAGATTCTGGCCTTCCTGTCTCCCAGGTGTTTGCACATTTCATTAAAAATGAAGCTCTGTTCCTCTTACTATTTTTAGAAACATCACCTCCATGCTGATGTTGTGGAGAGGAGTAAATGTAACTCATTATAAGGGAGTTGTGGAGACTCAGTGACCTTTTTTTTTTTTTTGCTGAGGCAGGAGCTGAGCTGTAGTAGCCTATGACGGGTACCAGGAGCTTGCTATTCACATGATTGCCATCAGGACCTGATGTATCTGCTTGTTTGGGGAAAGGGTTGTGGGCCTCATGGCCTGTTGGAGACCCTGGAACATTTAAATGGTTGTAGGGTTATACAGCTATGTGGGCACAAAAAGAAAACAGGCATAGGCTGTATAGAAACCTGGATGGAAAGAGATTGGGAAGAGACAGCCAGTTTAAGCAAGATGCTACTAGATTTGAGCAGAAAACAGGAAAGGCAGGCACAGGCTCCACTCTTAGACAATACATTAGGATGAGTGGTAATAAGGATTAGACATTCACTGAAGACATGAGATACAAGGGAATTGTCTTAGAAGGGATAACAACAAGCACTGGATAGCTAGTCCTGGAGCCAGGAGACAACCAAGATGGAACCTAGTGGAGGAATCTTGAAGGCACTCGGTGAAGTAAATAGGGCTGCTTAATAAAGACGCATGAATTACTTGCTTAGCACCTGCCTTTTCAAGGGAGTGATGGAAGAGGAGCTACTGATGTCCCCTGCTAGGAAAATGGTACTGTGATATTTATAAAGAAATGGAGGAAAGACATTATTATTTTATGTGCATGCTGGTTGCTTTGTGTGGCAGGAAAACAACACCTAATAGAAAGAAGGAAGGACTGGTATCTGTCTGTGCAGTTGTTTTCCTACATGATTGTGGGAGCTTACAGAATGTTGACAGTGGCATTTTCTAGGTGATCTAAAAGCTGCTAAACAGCAAGGAAACTATCGGACAGCTTAAGGCTAAGGCTAAAGCAGCTTCTTCTGCTAAGTTTAAACTTGTTTAGAAGAGAACGGATCTCTGTCCACTGCCAGCTGATCTTTCTGTTCTGTTCTACAGAGATTATTACTGGTGAGCGAGAGACTAGCTCTGTTTCCACTTGCCACTGAGGAGCACCTCTTTCTGATTCAAGTATTATTTTGACATTTTCATAATTAGTATGAATCACAGATGGGTAGAACAAAACAACATGCAATCCTACAACTGAGTCTTGAAACAGGCAGTTTTCTAGCCTTGCTTCCAGGTTTGGGAACCTGTAGACCTTCTGTTATGGTTGGATTACAACCAGATTAGCTGACTACTGGGCATGCTAGATGGGGGTGATGGGAAATGGATCCAACATCTGTAACGCTACATGTTCCCCAGCCTTATTTAATCAAGACTGCCAGTAACATCATAGAGCAACAGTGCCCAGAATCTATATGGTTTTAAAATATGAACCAGTGAGACTGTTCAAACTTTAGGCATCACCACATCTATCCTCCTCCTTGTTAGAAGCTGGACTGTGGATTGCACTAGGTGACCTAAGAGGAGGGACCTAGGAATTGAGATGTTCTGATGTTTGTGAAGGGACTGGTCTAAATCAGGGGTTAGGATTCTGTGGGCCTCTAGCTGTTGCTAGTGTTTGAGGATGATGGGAGTTTATCTATTTATTACAATATTTACATCCTTTGCTGTATCAAAATACCTCAGAGTGCCGTACAATAAAATCACCTGTCTTTGTAGACCAATAACATTTGGATTGCCATAGGTTCCCTGCCTCTAGGTTAAATGGCGTTGATTCTTTCCAGCTCTAAACCTTTATGCTTGTAAGCTAAATGCTGGACGTGGGAGCCAAGCTGGCTTTTTGACTTTTGGAACCAAAGGAAAAACAATTTTTTCCTCCTAAAATTCTTGCTACTTTTGTTACCTGTTTTTTGACAGCATTTTATTTCAGTAATTGATTTTGGCTGTTGAACTGACATTGTATTGTACAGCCAACTTTCAGCAGCACTCATCACTGCTAGAGAATAGATGTGCAGTGATATTTGATAAAAATAAAGTCATTCAGACTCATAGCTTCTTCAATGGCAAACAAAACAAGCAAAAATTTTAAAAGTAGAGGTAAAATTTGATTTTTTTATTTTATTAAATTCAAAATTTCAATTTTGAAAATTGAAATTTCACATTTCAATTTAAAAAATATAATTGCAGCTCTTGCAACTAACCTGTCTTGCCCCTTTTGCTAACTTTTCATTTTAGTTCTCCAGGAAATAACCCATTTTACTCATGTCATGCAGCATGACAATGACATCTGGAGTACCAAATGTTTCTGAGTCCTACCTCAGTGCTGGAGGTGATAAAAAGCATATTAAAGTATTCTTTTGTCTGGAAAGAAATACACAAACACAGTAAAAAAAAAACCCTCCAGTGAGGATGCCAGCTTTTGCTTATCATTTTTTTTCCTAGCAAAGTTCCTGTATGTTGGGTAGTTTCATGTCTGGCACAAATTCAGCAGCTGAAACTTTACCTTGAATTAATGATACAGGATAGAAAAATGTTGCTTGTCATACTGTTGTTTAAATGTACGGAATCTCTACAAGGACAAAAAAAGCAAACCTAACTTTGAATCCAGCTATGCTGAATGGCAGGATTCCATTCTTGAGTATACACTTTAAGCAAAGGTTCAGTGTTGTAGGAAGACGCTGCTCATTAACACAGTTCCAAGAAACTACAAAGAGGAATGCACTAAAGCAGCATAGTGTTATTTAAATATACTAGGGTATGTACCTGGCATTGCCCGGATTTCATTTTCTCACAGCTGATACTCGTTAGAAAGATTTGAGATTTTGTGTCTCTAATTCCCCAAACTGTCTTGTCCAGTACCTGTAACTTTTCTGCATATTCCCCAATCCAACCTCCATTCAGAGTTATTAACATACAGAGGTTGGATACCTGAGGGAATACACTGCCCTCCTACTTGCTGCTAGGCCTCATCTCTATTTCAGTCAGCTTATTCAAGACAGACACAGTTGACTGAGGCCCAAGAGCTCTCTGACAGAGAATTCTAAACTGCAAACCCCAGGATTCCATAGAATCTTCTTAGGCAGCCAGTCATATGAGGTCTTCGCCTGACACAGATGAATAAATTTTGACTTTTATATATTAGAAGATATGTAAAAACTGTTTTTAAAGAGTTTTTTTAAGGGGGTATGATGGCATCCCTCAAATCTGGGTGAAGAACGTCTACAGGGGATCAGTGTCCCAGAAGGAGGAGGAGCTAAAAAGAGCATATTGGGTGAGGGGTAGCAATGGCTGCAATGATATCAGTGCCTCCCTTCCTTTCTGTAGCACCCACAGAGGCAGTACTGCCCACCATCTGCAATTCAGAGTAGGGGTAAAATGTATGCCCCAGTAGTGTTCTCTCTTTGAATTGGCTTTATTTACTATTAGGTGATGTTATCATAGTACCAAATTTGAGCAGCGTCATGAGATTGTGACATCAACATCATGTTTACCACATGATCTTTGATTATCAGGGATCTCATTTTGACAGAGAATTGAAGAAAATTAAATGCAGAAGGATTAGCAAATATGAGAAGGGTGTACAATAGTTGCAGAAGGCTACCAGCTGAAATGATACATACATATCTGGGTTTTGTTTTGAAGAATAACATTTTGCTCTCACTGAAAATACAATTTTCACTCCCAAAATGTTACCATGCTTCCAATGAAACATCGTATCTCACAGAAGGAAGTTGAAAGTTCTTATGTAGAAGTGTGGCTGTACTGTTCTGTACATCAGGTGGTTTCATCAGATTTCTTGCTATCTTGGGAGGTTTATACAATTGGAAATTCTGTTTCAGTGATCCATCATGCTCTGCCTTCAGTCCTGCTTTCTTGTATTTGTTCTAGTCAAGAATGTTTTCCCACCACGTCTTTGATTTTGTTCTGCCCCTTTCTTGATCATGACATGTGGCTGTTGTTGCAGAGACTCCAAGGCAGTAACAGTCAAATAATGAATTATGGATTTTGTAACTTAACCCCAGCATTTCCCATCCCTGCCCAATAACCCTGAAACAAAGGTAGGAGAACCATCTTATCCTGCTTTCCTAACTGTTTCTGTGAGGCTGCGCTAGCACTAAACCAATGGCAGATTCAAGCTTTATCAGGGGAAGCAATTTTGACTATGCAATCACAAACAAGAAGTTTTATTCTTTAGAGAAAAAGTTCTATCACTCACCAGCACTGGTAGAGTGTGTTGAAACTGGTGTTGGCAGAAAAAAACAACAACTGTGAAATGAAGTGTGTTGAAACATTTTTTCTTGAGAGATACCCCTGTAGGAAATGGCATGTTTTCACTTTCAGATGAGAGGTATGCTATATTTCTTCCTATTTTGTCTAATATTTTTGCTCATCTCTGTCAAATTGCCAATTCTGCTTTAGAAAGTGATATTCATAGAAACCCAGAGATAAATGTAGTGGTTGGTCCTTTAGGCAACACAAAGCCATACATTTAGATATCACACAGTTGGCTTTTGTTTTCAGAAATCATCAGTGGAGCAGATAGTACATCTGCCTTTATGTAATGCAGGAATGAGCAACTCTGGCCTGCCAGATTTTTTTTGGACTTCAGCTTCCATAATCCACCAACATTGGCTGAGCTGGCTGGTCCTGATGGATGTTATAAGCCAAAATACATCTGAAGGGAAACAGGTCACACACCCCTAGAATAATACGAGTGGGAAAAGGCAGCGAAAATGAGATTGGAAAGCACTACATTATCCTTAAGGTAACCGTTCAGATCGCAGTTGCCTCTTTGTCCCATTTTGCTCAGCAGGAAATACTCTGGCTTGAGGTGGAAGGTCCCTGCTGTTGGATATCTAGTACAAATAAGATTGTGAGTCAACTGAATAAGTGCTGAGTGTGGGAAAAGACACATGCCTACTGGATTCAACTTCCTATGTACAGTTTGATCACTGTCTGCCCACAGTCAAAGGGAATGTTAAGTCCCTCAGCTGAAACAGCCACTGGGGTTAAGTGTCTACTGCAACTCACAAAACACTTTGCTTTGCAACCATAATTCCCTCTTTTTTTTTTCTTTTCTCTTCAAAGAGGCTTTCTCATTCATTTTTAATGCTGCGCTGCTCTCGTCTTTGGAGTACGCATCATGTAGCTATCTGTTTTTCCTCATGCTTTCCTTTCTTTTGCTTTTGTTTTCAAAATGTTTGTTCACACATAGATTACTCACCATTCTGAATCAAGCAGTCCGGAGACTGTCATTCAGATGTACTAAGAAATTGCTGAATTATTGCAGTTAAGCATGAATGGGTAAAGAAAAAGTTGGGGGGGGGCAGTGCTAGATTTATTTATTATTGTTTACATTTTATATCTACCTTCCATGCTCACTTAGATGGTGAACAATCAATATGTGAATAATGATGCATCTTGCAAGTTTTCAGAAATAAAGTTGTGTTGGTCTGTTCAGCATAAAAGAAAAAAGTATATGGGAGAATATAGCAGCATCTTTGAGAGTGATTAATTTTAGCATGAGCTTTCATAGATAAATTTTTCTGGATATTTTTGCATCTTCCTATATCCTGTTAACATTCTGTCCCATGCCTACAGCTGTGCTTAACTATGGCCCTTTTTGCGCGTGAATTCCAATGCAAAATGGCCACAGGAGCAACGTGGAATTGCGAGGATGGTTCTGCATGATGTCCTTGCGATCCTGCGTAGCTCCCATGGCCATTTTGTAGCAATCGTGGATTATATCGTTTTTGGCAGGTCATATTTCTTTGTTGGGAAGAATGTGCGGAATATATCCTGAACTCATGTTATATCTCCACTACTTTTAGCATTGTGGTTTGCAAAATGTGAACACTCACTGGCACCCTTGAGCTACTGTTTCATCTGATCTGTTACTGTCAGGATGGAATGATTTTTGTTGTTTTAAATGTCCTTTTGGAATCCTTAGGGTATGTTTTAGATGCCATACTTCCTGATGGAATCAGAAATAGAGGATAATACCTACTGGCTTTCCAGTGGCTCTCTTCTGCCAGTAGTGATGGTCCATACAGAAAATATAGACATGAATATGTACATCTTTCCTACAAAAAGAAGCTTTTTTGTGTGTGTATGGGATAATCCAGAAATTGAATAATAATGGGGGAAAGGATCAGAGCTTTTTTGTTTTGTTTTAGATCAAGACCATAGGCCATATGCTACCAAGGCTGCAGTACTATAAATATTAACTCATGTTCATTCAGTCTCATGCATACTCACATTATAACTAAGAAGACTTCTTCAAGTAAATTGGCTTAGAGTTGAGCTGCCCATATTTTAGTAGAACAATTATTTTTCTGTTTTGTTCACTAAATGCTGTTCTTTTTCATAAATATTGCAGAATGGCTGGGATGCACACACTTGGCAAAAACAACATGTTATCTTAAATGGTAGTACTGCCAACACCCACCCCAGCAAAATGTACTTAAAATCTCTGCCAAGGAAGTACTGGGAAATCCCACTGTGACCCAAGCTTTCAGGATGAAAGAGTGGAGAGTGTATTTGTTAGCCTTGAAAACAAAGCAGGGGAACTATGGCCCTCCAGATGTTGGTAAGACTCCCAACTCCCAACATCTCTGACATTTGGCCATACTGGTTGGGACTGATGGGAGATGCAGGCAACAGTTTTTGGAGGGCCAAAAATTCTCCACGCTTACTGCTAAGGCTAAGGTTTTTCTAGCTGGTGGCTGTTTAATGACATTGTTCTGCGGTGATATAAGTATAGCTGCCAGATTTCATCAGTAGCAACACCAACATGTGATAAAGAAATGGACGGTTCCTTAGGTCCTTCTGAATTATAAGGTGGCAAGTTTTATTTCACTTCTGCTGGTTTCTATAATAATAGACTTTGCACATTGTTTTGTGAGACTCAGTGTGCTGTAGTGGTTTGAGCACTGGACTACAACTCTGGAAACCGAGGTTCAAACCCCTGCTCAGCCATGGAAACCTCCTGGGTGACCTTGGGCAAGTCTCACTTTCTTAGTGTCAGAGGAAGATAAAAGCAAACCCCCTCTGAACAAACCTTACAAAGAAAACCCTGTGTTAGGTTTACCTTCAGGTCCCTGTAAGTCTGAAATTATTTGAATATGCACAACAACAGCATTGTTTTATATGTCTTATTTTGGGGAGGAAGAGGGAAAACGACAAAAGCTGAATAGCTAAAGGCTGCAACCTCACTTGGGAGTAAGCCGTATTGACCTCGGTGAGATTTACTTCCAAGTAAACATGCATAGGCTTATGCTGCCATTTTTTATGATGCTTGACCAAACCATAATTCTTATAAAGAGAGAAGCAGTCTTACACACATAAGTAATTGTTTTAAAGCATCAGAAGCCTACAGGAAATGATTGGCCAGTTTTCAAATTATTTTTATCCACTCCCAAGTGAATAAGGTATAATTTTAACAGAGTTCCCTTAACTGCTGGTTCTCCACCAAGAGACAAGTTTCACTTGTCCTTGAAGACTGTAAAAATTTGTGGTGTTTTGAAAGACTCCACCTCATGGGGATGTGGTATAGCAGTGTCTCCTTGCAGAATAAAGCATTATGGTTTCTGTTTCCTGAAGATCAAGTGTAGAAGGATGGGAAGATCATCACAGCAGCACTTCTTCAGCTTTGATTCCTGAGAAGTCCTGATCACTGCTCTGTCTCCAAGGCCAGAAGTGATCTTAGGGCATTTCTTTCTTAGAGACTTCAGTTGCTTTAGTAGTCATTCTGTCTCTCCAGGGAGTTGTGGAATTGTAGTTGAAGGGAAATTGAAGGGAAAGCTCTCTAACAGAGTATTCTCAGTACTTTGACAAAACTAGTATTCTCAGAATTATTTGGGTGAAGATATGATAGTTCGGTGGATATAAAGTGATACAAGTTTGTAGTGTGTGAATGTGTTTGTGTGCATACACATACACACATATTTGCACTTACATTTTTTTTCTGCCTGAAGTGAAACAGCAACTTCACTTTCCTGCTTGGTCCAAGTTATTTTGATTACTTGAGCAGAAAATTCCAATCTACCTCTTCTTACTTTATCTATTCTTGTATTTTTATTAATAAACAGTCCACAGACCTGTCATGGTACCTGAAATTGGGCAAATGAGACTGACATGTCCCTCAATTTGTTTAGCGTAGAGAAATAGCCTGGATAAGGTATAATTTTAACAGAGTTCCCTTAACTGCTGGTTCTCCACCAAGAGACAAGATGCTGTAGCAAGAGTTTTATGAAGAACTGTCTGCTCACAAATGTGTCTTTTGGATGGAAGGCAGCTGATGGAAATCCGGCAAGAGTTTGGGACTCATAATTTAACTAAATGTTATGTACCATTTCAGTTATATTCACTACAGACCTTTTTGGAGTTTATTCTTATATGTTTAAGAATGTATTGACCTCTGGTGCTATTGGCGTTCTTCTCCAATTAAATGAATGGAAGGTAGCAGAATAAAATATTCCTGCTTAACAGGAGCAATGTAACTGCAACGTGGAGCTGCAAGCTGGATGTGGATCTGGCCTAAAGGACATTCCTGATGGTGCACACATAGTCTTGATATGACCCAAAGGATGAATTATATCACCTTGAGCCTTCAATTTACCCTTTTGGGTTTTTCAGTTTTGATAAGGCAGTGAATACGCTTTTAGAAACGGCATGACCTATAGTAGTGTTGAGGGATGGTTTTGGAATAGATGCTCTCATTTCCTTAGACACCAAGGGAAACAAGAATGCTTGTTTGCTAGTGCTTGTCTTTCTCCTCTTTTCCACTTCTCTTGGCCGAAAGCACAGTTCTCTGTTTCTAATATGGACACTGGCTTTTCTTTGCTGAAGCTGAATTCTTTCTGACTTTTCTTTATAAACGCAAGAGCAGTTATCTGGATTAAGCACTTATGGCTAGAAAGTTCACATATATATTTGTCCTATCTTTTCTTGAGGTTTTGCCTTTCCTTTGGGGATGTTTGAATATCCTAAAGAACCAGCTGTATTTTGCAGGAGTGTATACCACTGAGCTTCTTGATCCCTCTAATTGTACCTTTTCTCTTTGACTTTCAGAAGAAATTGGAAGACATGCCTCAGAATCAGCATACTACTGCTATATGAGGAATCAGAACTCGAAAGAGTTTTGTGGCAAGATGACAAAGTGGAGATACAGCTGCCACCACTGTCCTCTGTTGACATCACTACCACCTACACCTCATATATAAGGTGGAAAACCCCTCAAGCCAATCCACAATGCTACTTAGGTTGCTGAGGAAAGAGATCACCAGTGCTTGAGTCACCCTCATCATGTGAACCAGCTTCTTTTGTTCTGGTGTGGCTCACCAGACAAGGACTGAGGGCATCAGTTCATTTGTCTTGGCTGTTGCGGCTGAACCTCTAATCCAGAGTTGCTTTAAATTGTATTCGTGATAAGAACTACTATTTGTTCATCCATGTATGTGTCCTGTAGACCTTCAGAACAGGATATAAAATAGATTCCAGAGGAAGATTCTTGCTCCTTAGGGAGAACCAGAAAGCCCTTGCTCTGTGAGCAGACCTAAATGAAGTGCAACATTTTGTTTTTACACAGGGAACTCGTCCTACCAATGACAGCAGGAGCAAAAGTGGCCGAGGCGTCTTCCTTTTCAAAACTCCCTGCTGACAAAGCATTTTTGTAACCCAGTCCAGCAGATGTTTTTAAGCTAATAAGCCATCATTGAAATGCAAAAGCTGTATTTTTACCCACTCATGATTATGCTTTAGAAACGTTACAGGGCAATTAGCTTTAAGCAATATTAGAGAATTCTTTCTTGTCATAGGTTGCTTCCACACTAGATCTCTTTAACCCTACTAAGGTATAGCTTTTCTACAATCAACTGGGTGCAGAAATGAAACAGAGGTTTCACATTGCACTATTCTGCAATGCTTTTTCCTATGCTCAGGAGCCGTCTCTAATGTTTACTCACTAATTAACTATTGTTCAGCCGTGGTCCCTACAATGTTAATGAAATTAACTAGTCAGGTTCTACTGCTCTGGGGATAGAAAATGACTGGTTTCCTTGTATTTTCTATAAATAAATAAGACTACTACAGTACCAAATAAAATGCAAATGCAAGGAAAGCCATTATTAAAGTATTTCATCTAACAATTAATTAAGAGGCAGTTTATCATCTACTTTCATAGCTGTGCTGAACAGAAAGAAAACTCCCAAAGAGGAAACAATGAAAGCACAATATGTTTAAAATCCTCAATAGTACTTTGAATGTCTACACTAGACAGGCTGGCACTGTGAGTGCATTTATTGTCTAAAAATTAAGAGGCACAAATCTGTTTTGAAGAAGCACAGGCAACAATGTTGTAAAACTTGGATTCTCTGTGAAAAGTTAGTGAAAAATTAAGGATGTTTTTTTTACTGAAAAATGGGCCCACATGGAAGCAGTCAGATAGATTATGCATATATTGTGGCCCATAGAAGATATTTTAACTTTGTTAGATTCCATGCGAATTGACCCTTGAATGGGAGAGGAAAATGTAACTGAATTTTTTTTGAGGGGGGACAAACTTTCTGTGTTTTGAAAAAGTTGTGTGTTTAAACAAAGCAGTCACACCCAACTGCACACCATGATGATTATGAAAATTTCTAGATTGAAAAATACCACTTCACCAATCAAGGGAGCTGTACAATTTTCACTCATTTTGAAATCAGTGACCAAAGTTTCATGGAATACCTGTGTAATCCTCCATTTAATTATGTTCATTCAGAGATCATGGAATAGTGTGTATAATCTTCTAACTCCAGGGAGGTTAAAACTTGTTGATGAGCTCTTAGGTCTACAATGTGTAGCGCTTTATTTAAGAAAGCACTGTGCAGCTATAAAGATTTTTTTGTGGAAACTTCTCACTCTGTAGCACAAGAGAAGCTACCTCCAAGCAGTGCTATTTGGTTTTAGAACAAAAGGAGCACTTTTCAATTTCATAAAGCGCTTTACTGTTTTTCTCATTCACAACCAAGACCACATGTTGTCCCATAGCTAACCACTGAATAAAGTCTATGAATAGTATGTCATATTAAGAATATGTTTGTATCTTCACTTAACAATGTAGCTGAATTAATCCCCTTGAGCTAAACATGCCACTCTCTAGATACCAGACTGCAATTCCCATCAGCCTTGCTAGCATAGCCAGAAGTGAATGATGATGGGAGTTTTAGTCCATCAACTGGTGGACCACCTGATTCCTTGTTCCTGGCTGAACCATTCTTGCCTATGTTACAAGAGTTTAGTGAGGATAAAAGAGGAATAACTGTATTTATTTATTTTTTATTTATTAAAATATTTCTCTCCTGCCCTTTAGCAAAAGATCTCAGAGTGGCATACAAGTAAGATCAATACAAATGAGTTAAGACAATTAAAATGATTTAAATAGATTAAAAGGAATACAATTAACAAGTTAAAAACAGATTTAAAAGATTAAAACAGTTTTAAAACCATGTGCATCAGTATTGTAAGATAAATCAGTGAGGCCCCAAAGCTTTAATAAATAGTCATGTTTTTACTGTGCACCTAAGGCCCTTTCCACATGGTGTAGTCACTGCTTAGCTGCGACGGCTTGAGGAGGCGTGCATCCGCATGATATCGTCACTATTAAGTTGATGTTAAGTTGCTGGCACGCCTTTGCATGTTGCTAAAGTGTCGTATTTGAGCAATGGAAAAAATGCGTTTTCACTCCCTGAGACCACTTCTACTACACTGCAGAACTACAACTACATGCAGAACCATTAAAGCGTATTCTTGCAGGAATGGGCAAGTTCAGGGTGGGCCTGGCGCGGCACACATGATGTCGTGCCTGCATAGGGACATCCTTCCCAAGATTTTTTTAAAAAAGGGATCCAATGAAATGGGCTGGGGCGGGCCATAGGCGGAGCAGGGGAGTGGTGACGAACGCTGTAGTGCAGAACGAGAAAGCGGTTTTCACTGCCTCAAGCAGAGGACAGTGTGGAATGCCACGTTGCAGAAACGCAGCCATAAACTCCGCTCCTACAACGCCGTGAGACGTTTTTGCCATCTCGTGAGGAAAGGCCCTAAATGAAACCTCCAGCTGGAGGGCATTTCACCATTGGGATACAGAGGAATAAGAAAACTAACCCCTGTTCCCCATTCTCGTTTCTGAGATTTCAGGGGTTGTTCAGAACCAGCACATTTGTTTAGATTTACTATCTTCATTTCCTTGTCCTGAAACCTAGTCTGAGTAGTTGGCTTGAGAACAGCAATCTCTGTTTTGCACAATAGTGTTCAACAAGTACAGTTTCAAGGACAGGAGTACGGGTAGCTGTATTAGGCTGTTGCAGCAGTCTTATAGGCCATAAATTGTGGCACTTTGAAGATCAAACAGTCAGTGTCCACAAAAGTTTATGCCAAATTAAAATGTGTTTGTGATTAAGATGTCACAAGACTTTCTATGGTGAATTCAGCAATTTTTGGGGTGGGAAGCATTCACATTCTCACCTGCTTCCTGTACAAACAAAAAAGAACATACATGCCAGATTATTTTTTTCTTCAATCTTTAGGTTAATCCCAATGTTAAACCTATTTAGAGGAGAACCATTGAAATTAATGAGACTAAAGTTGGTAATTAATGCCCTTTCATAGATAGAGACCTATTCTTACATAGGACTAGCATTCACTTCAAACCAGTGGGCTACATTCAGTCTATCTTGTGTGGTGCTTTCTTCCCCTCTCCTTTTCCCTAGCAACTCCATGTTGTGCCCAAAAACAGGCTCTGGAGGACTACCCTGGCTTCTAGAAGGGAATTGTCCACCTAGTTCTTCTGAATTCGTCCATCAGAAGTCCACATTTGGGTCCTTAAAACTAAGTAAGAGTGGACCCCCATATTATTGATATATTTTAACACTCTTTTCAACCTCCTTTCAGGTTCAGCAAGATAGAATCACTTGTAGTGGGTTTTGGGAGGTGAGTCATTAAACGTCACCAACAAACTGATTTAACTAAACTGTGAAGTCCCAAACTAACTAGGAGAAGCCTTCAGTAAAGAATTGGTTTCAAGGGTGTAGGTGCAGAACCACTGGTGTATTGCAACTATACTGTACTTTTCATATTTAAATATGTTTTCCTTAATTCTCTTTTATTCAACAAATGCTGCATTTTGTTACTTTTTGCCATGAAGTCTGACATGTTTAAATATGTTGTTCATTGCTTCTGCCTCTGTGTATTAGCAATGGATATACCACAGAGTGATGGTGAAAAATTAAACATTAATAATGAAATCCTAGATGTGTCTAACCTAATTTAAATCTTCTTTATTTCAGTGGGATTTAGTCTCAGATTGCATTCCCAAGCCCTTAACAAAGCAGTCTTGGGTGAGCTAAGAGGCAATGAACTGACGGTCTACACCTTTGTAAGACACATGAAGATGGTGTTGGAGGTTCCAAACAAGCAGTTGTTGTTGTTGTTGTGGCTGCTGGTGGTTATCTCCAGTTCACTCCACGCTCCCACCTAAATTTTCTTCTAATAGCTGGCACAGACCAGTCCTGGAGTCTCACAGGAAAATAAATGTAGGGATTGCTTATCTGATGCCATCTCCATCTCACAACCAGAACACACAGTTTCAGAGCTTACTGCCATTGGCAACAATATCAGCAGGAACCTCCATGGTTGAGATGGCCCTATAGGTTAGTAATTTTTGCATTCTTACTAATGTGGAACTGCCCACTCGATGCTTTGGTGCATATATCTGCATGTAACTGCTAGTTGGAAGGTGAGTGACCAGGAACAAGAACTTAAAGTGGGATCAGACCTGGTTAGTACTTGGATGAGAGACTCAAGGAATACAAGGTGTGGTAGGCTGTATTTCAGAGGAAGGCAATGACAAACTATCTCTGACTATTCCTTGCCTAAGAACACGTATGCAACTCATGAGATTACCATAAGTGATCTTTTGAACTGACACATAGCTGTGTTAGTCTGTTCCAAAACCAGCATGTTGTGTGGCTCCTTGAAGAAAATAAATTTCTCACGGGATAAGCTCCTTAGAAAAGAGCCTACTTTATCAGATGCATGAAGTGTTATTCTAAGCTGGCAAGCATTTTATACATGGGTGTAGATTGAGAAAATGTGAGCAGTAATGTCAGAGGGGAATGAAATACAAAAAAATACAATGTAGTATTTTTTTAAAGCTTAAATGCTTATAATATAATTATAACTGTGCATAGACCAGTATTGATAAGAATAGGTTGCTTACCTGCAACTGTGGTTCTTTGAGTGGTCATCTATGCCCTCACACAATGGGAATCTTCGCGCATGCGCAGTAGCTTTTCGGAAACTTCCAGAGCTGAGCAGCTTGGCGGGAACCCCTCCCCCATCTGGTACTGAGCATGCTCAGTCCCGCCAAGCTAACGGTCTCCCCTCAGTTTCAACGTCCACTGAAGCAAGGACCTGAAGAGGGGAGGCTGGGCGGGTGTGTGCAAGGGCACAGACCGCGTGAAGAACCACAGTTACAGGTAAGCAACCTGTTCTTATTTGTGGTCTCTGTGCCTCACACAATGGGAGACTGAGTAGCTTACCGATCGATGGCAGGTCAGGTCCTAGAAGATAGAAGACAGCACCGCACGACCAAAGCGAGCATCCCGCCGGGCCCTGCAGTCAAGGCGGTAGTGGCGGATGAAGGTCGAAGGCCTGGATTGCGTAGCCACATGACAAAGCTCCTGAAGATCAACTCCCCTGAGAAGGGCTGCTGAAGAGGCCATTGCCCTAGTGGAATGGGCACGAAGCAGGGCCAGGGGACGTTGCCTGGCAAGTTCGTAGGCAAGGTGAATTGTCTGGGCAACCCATTTAGAAAAACGTTGAGAGGATACCCTGTTACCCTTCTGGTGCCCACCGTAGCAGACAAAAAGGTGGGGGGGGGGTCTGACAGAAGGTCGAGGTCCATTGCAAGTAAAAGGCGAGGGCACGGCGTACGTCGAGTGAATGCAGGGAGCACTCAAGAGGTGAGGCAGGATCAGGATAAAGAGTGGGTAGAATCAAATCTTGGTTCAGATGGAAGTCGGAGACAACTTTAGGAAGGAAAGACAGATCTGGACACAGGACTACCTTGTCATGATGAAACACCAAAAGGTTCATCAGAACTCAAAGCAGTCAGTTCTCCTGCCTGTCTGGCTGAAGTGACAGCGACCAAAAATGCTGTTTTCATGGTAAGGAGATGGTCATCAGACATAGCCATCGGTTCAAAGGGATGGCATATAAGCTGGGAAAGGACCAGCGATAGCAACCATGGAGGAAGTGGTGGGGAGACAGGAGGGTAGAGGTGTTGCAGAGCTTTAAAGAATTGCTTGACTGTAGCGTTCCGGAAAAAGGCTGAGGAAGGAGAACCACGTGGCTGATAAGCCACAATTGCAGAGAGATAAACTTTAAGGGAGGAAAAGGTGAGGCCCTGGTCCCACAGTGTCAAGAGGAAGTGAAGCACCATTGATAAGAGGTCAGGGAAGAGTCCTCATTAA
Source organism: Cyclura pinguis (assembly GCA_030412105.1). Taxonomy (NCBI): domain Eukaryota; kingdom Metazoa; phylum Chordata; class Lepidosauria; order Squamata; family Iguanidae; genus Cyclura; species Cyclura pinguis. The sequence goes on from CM059599.1 coordinate 348,198,373, forward strand.
AGGGGTCCGCAAATGCCACAAACTTCCTCCACTTGTATTTGTAGGATCTATGAGTAGAGTCCTTCCTCGCGGCCATGAGGACAGCTTGGATAGAGGGAGAGTCTAGAATGTTATCCTCCACGCATACAGGTGGAGGAGAGGGAGGTCTGGATGCAGCACGCGGCCATCCGAGTGAGAAAGGAGGTCCGACATGCTCTGAAGCCTCATGTTGTGGCCCTGTGCGATAGAAGGGGACCAAACCAATGCTGCCTCGGCCAATAGGGGGCCGCGAGAACAGCGTCTGCTTTGTCTACTGCAATCTTGGCCACCACTCAGCCCAAGAGAGGAAACGGTGGAAAGATGTAAAGGAATTCCCCACTCCAAGGGAATTCGAACATCTCCCTGAGAGAGCCAGGGCCCAGGCCAGCTCTCGAGCAATAATGGGGACATTTCCTGTTCCGTTCGGTTGCAAAGAGATTGACAGTTGGAGTGCCCCACCAGGACAATATCCGTAGGAAAGCAGTGTCAGAGAGGGCCACTTGTGGTGGCACGCTGTGTCCCTGTTCGGCATGTCCGCTGTCACATTCTCCCGTCCCGCTAGGTGAACCGTGATGGGATGTACTTGCAGCGGGATGCACCAATCTCAGATGCGTAGACTCAGGTGAAGCAATGTGGAGGAGTGAGTGCCTCCTTGCCGGTTCACGTAGCAGACAGCTGTCTATTGTCCAACAGAATCTGGACAGTCCTTCTGACAACGAGGTTCTGAAAGGCCCGAAGAGCTTTGAGGACTTGCCAAGAGCTCCAACGCGTTGATATGGAGACGCAGCTCCAGGCCGGCCCAGTGGCCCTGGACTGCGAGACCGTGACAGTGAGCTCCCCAACTGAGGAGGGACGCATCTGTTGTGATGATCAGTGTCAGACGGGGCTCGACAAATAGCATTCCTGACAAGAGATGATGTGGGGACAGCCACCAACGAAGGCAGTCCTGTACTAGACGGGGGACCCACAGAATCTGGCATTGATTGTCGAGCAGAGGATTGAAGCAGCGGAGAAACCAGTGTTGGAGGGGGCAAGCCCGAAGGCGAGAGGCGTAGGTGGCCGCTGTCATGGCAGCCATGTAGCCGAGGAGCTGTTGGATCTTGCGGGCAGAAACGGACAGCGCAGGATGGCAGCCACGGCCTGGCGCAGGGTCCAAGCCCGCCTCACAGGTAGAAAGGCCCTGGTGCAAGTGGAGTCCAGAGTGGCCCCGATGAAGTCCAGGGTGCGAGAGGGTTCCAAATGGGATTTCTTGGGATTCACCTTGAGTCCAAGATCGGAAAGAAGGGAGAGGGTCATGTGAATGTCCTCGTACAGTTTCTGTTTGCAGGACGCCACCAATAACCAATCATCCAGATAGGGGTACACCATAACGTGCTTCATGCGGAGGCAAGACACCACAGGTGCTAGGCACTTGGTAAACACCCTGGGGGTGGTGGACAGACCGAACGGCAGGACCTTGTATTGGTAGCAAATGTCATTGACCGCAAACCAGAGGTACCTCCTGTGCTGGGAGCGAATAGCGATGTGAAAATAGGCATCTTGTAGGTTGATGGATGCAAACCAATCCCAATGCCTCAGGAAAGATAGAATGGAGGACAGAGTGACCATCTTGAATTCTCGGGGGGAAATGAAGGAGTTCACCCCCCTGAGGTCTAGGATGGGTCGGAGAGTGCCGTCCGATTTGGGCACTGTGAAGTACTGGGAGAAGAAGCTGGTGGATTTGGCCAAGGGCCGCAGCTGCTCTATGGCCCTATTGAGGAGGAGGGTCTCAACCTCTCTGAGAAGGGCTGGACTGGCAGGGGTAGAGTAGAAGATGCTGAGAGGGGGAGTATTTCGAAACTCGATGGCGTAGCCAAGACGGACGATGGTCGAGACCCAGGAGTCTGAAGTGATGTTGCGCCAGGTGTTGGGGTGGTGAGCCAGTCCTGTGGTTCTGGATAGGTGGTCGGGCAGATGAAAGAGAGGCAGAGGTGGCGACCTGCAGGGGGAGTCAAAAACGTGACTTAGCCATCAAGGAGAATTTCTTAGAAGATGGTTGATGTCATCTAAAGGAACGACGAGAAGAAGCCGGCAAAGACGATTGGTGAGATGTGCAGCAAGGAAAGCGTGACCTATAAGAGTAGGAAGGGCACCTCCATGAAGAGCAGGATGACAGTCTTCTAGGTTGAGCCATTGGATGAAGGCCCATCTTCTTAGCTATCAGTCGAGCTTTCATAAGATGGTCCATAGCGTCATCTGTAGTTGCATGAAAGAGTCCTTGGCCATCAAAGGGCAGGTCCTCAATCCTTTTTCTGCTATCCTTCGTCAACCCAGCAGACCGGAGCCAGGCGAACTGGCGGAGGGCGATCCTGCCCACCATTATGCGTGCTGCACTCTCGACCGCGTGTCAGGACAACAGAATCTGTTGATTTGAGAGAGCCACAGACTTGTTGAAATATTGAATGGCAGTAGCTCTGTAGTCATCTGGCAGGTGAGAAAGCAGGGGAAAAAACCTATCCCAGAAGTTACGTTGATAGACCGCCAAGCAAGCTTGAGTGTTAGAGATCCTGGCGATCAACGAGGAGGCAGAGTAGAAGTGACGGCCAAAGACATCCAAATGGCGGCCCTCTCAATCAGGTGGAGTCGTGTGGGCCCTTTTGCTCCCTTTTGTTTGGGACGACTCGACAACGATCGAATTTGGAGTCGGATGGTGGAATAAGAAATTGACATCCTTCTTCTGGGTGCGGTAGAGATGCTTCAGGCGGTGAGGGATCGGTTGAAGCGACGCTGGCTGGGCCCAAGGATGTTTCAAGACCTCCTGTAGGATGGGCAGAAACCGAATTGGAGCCATTGACGGGGGTTGAGTATCGACATAGTGGAAAACTGGGTCCTGTGCCATAGGAGCAGGACCAGAAATGTCAAGGCCCAAGGCAGTGGCCATCTGGACCAAGATGTCTGAGAACTGCTTGACGTCCTCAGGAGCCGAATCAGGAAACAGATCCCCAAACGCTAAAGGCGGGGAGGTATGAGATTGCAGTGTGGAATCTGTTGAATCACCATCAGAATCATAAGAACCAGAAGGAGACAATGAGCGAGGGGACTGAGAACGACAATAGCGGGTGGGTCCCGTCGCAGGAAGAATAGCAGGTGGAGCGGGAGCAGAGACCAGTAGAGCAGTCAGAGCCAGTAACAAAACCGGGATTTGCACCGGTATCGAGCTCAGGATGTGAATCGGTACCGAGGTCAATGCCAACGAAATGGGTAGTACGGCCGGGATCGGTGCAACGACGGACTGCGTCGACAACAAAGCCGATAGAGATGTTGGCAGAGTAGATGCAGGATTAGTATCCGGTGGAGGCCGTGACACCATTGCTATCACCTGAGGAGGCAAAATGGCCTGACGATGAGGCGATGGGTCTCGGGACCGGTGGTGAGACCGAGATGGCAAACAGCGGCAGTAGGCCGATCGAGACTGAGAACGGGATCTGGAGCGACAATACTGAGGGGAGTGTCGGTAATGAAATCCCAAAGGAGATTGTGATGGAGAACGTGAACGTCGAGGGCAATAAGGAAAACAACAATGAACGTCTGGATGGTACCAGTCACGGTAAGCTGGCGAATATGATTGGTAGGAGCCAGGTTGCTCTCTCCAAAGGTGTTCGTGGCTGTACCTGGTGATATGGGAGGCCGAGGAGAAAGGCGAATCAACTCTCGCCAACGAAGGCTCATAAGCGGTGCGGTAGCGGTAGTCCCGACGATGTGGGGATCTACCCTGTTCACCGCATCCCAGAGAGCGGGTGACGCTAAGTTGAGGCCGGTCTTGGGAAGTAGCCCGAGGAGCATCTGAAACAGGCGGTCGAACTTGGGACGGCCAGAAGAGAGAGCCGGGGCCAGTGGAGTTTGTAGACACCCATCTCTGGACTGGCCTGATGTCACAGGCGGAGAGGCCGGTGGCGACGACCGCAGCAGCCAGAACCGACAGCACTGGGAGCTGGGCAGCGTCCTGCACCGGTGAAAGGACAGGAGCATCTTCCTCTTCAACAGTGGATGTCATAGGCTGCGTTGGGGGAGGTGTCGGTAAGGGAACAAGAGAGGAAGGTCGATCAGCCGACGGACGGGTAGTGGGAGAAGGAGAGCGGTGCTTCTCCTTCTTCTTCTCCTTATTGGAGGAAACAGAAGGATGGCGCGACAAAGCCCGTTTACGCTCCGCCAAGGTAGGGACCTTGCGAGCTTGCTGTGAGGTTGAGGTAGCATCTCCAGCAGCAGATGGGACAGTAGGTATCCTGGAGAGCTTCGGAATCCTTGGTAAAGAAGATATCGGCGGAAAGGTCGGCGAGGTTACAGTCGGTACCAGTACTCAGGCTGTTGATACTGAGGGACCGGACGTTACCAATAACTTTGGGGACGAGTAGAGGATGTCGTGGAGGGTGTTGATACCGAAACAGTGGAAAGAGCGGTATTGGAAGATGCCTGCTCTTTAATGCGAAGGGCTTGCTCCCAACAGTAGGATTTCAACCGAGAAGCTCTATTCTTCAGAGTCTGGGAGGTGAAATCTTTACAAATAGAACAGGCCCAAACGTTATGGCCCTTCCCGAGGCAGAACAAACACTCGGGGTGAGCGTCCGAAAAAGAAACTTTGCAGCCGCAAGACGCGCACAACTTAAACAAAGACGGCATAAGAAGGGGGGAAGAGTTCTTACAGTTTTTGTTGTAAAAAGTCCAAAACGAATGAAAGGACGAGGAAAAAAGCCCAGAATTTAAAGAACTGCTCAGCCAGGAAGACTTCTGAACTGCTAACAGGTCAGCGGATGAAAAGAAACTGAGGGGAGACCGTTAGCTTGGCAGGACTGAGCATGCTCAGTACCGGATGGGGGAGGGGTTCCCACTAAACTGTTCAGCTCTGGAACTTTCCGAAAAGCTACTGCACATGCGCGAAGATTCCCATTATGTGAGGCACAGAGACCATGAAGAAGAATACAAACATCCCAACACTGAGTAAATTAGACATCACCTGTAGTTGGGGGGAAATCATTGTCTTGATTCAGGGAGCGTATGATACAATTTGACATCTTCAGTGGTTATCAAGCTGGAGTCCCTCTTCCAGAATTATTTGTTAAATAGTAGTCCCTTTAGGTAGCAAAGACTGAGATCCTGCATTGAATACTCTGCCTGCAGAGTTCTATGTGTTCCCCTTGCTATCATCAGCCATCAAATTCTGGGAGCGGAGTAGAGGAAAGCAACTGATCTAAGCTCAGAGGGTGAATAAATAAGAGTGTGCTCACCAGCAGGTTGCATCTTCTTTTTCCTTCCTCTTGGAGTCTAGAGCAGCTTCATCTTCATCATATCAATTAGGTCTTTCTCCCCTCCCCATCAGCAAGCAGCAACAACAGGGGCTCCTCTTGGACTTTGGCAATAGAGCTACTTGTGTAGAGAGAGGGATAGATGTCTCTGGACATCTTCAAAAAGAGGCTGGACAGCTACCAATCTAGCTGGAGAGCAGGCATTAAGCAAAGGCTTGGGCTTGGTGGGCCATGGGATCTCTTCCAGCTCTGTGATGCTATGAATTTGACAATGGTGGAATCTGACACCCTCCTTTGCCCTCTCCAAAAAGAAGTAAGTGCACATAAGCCACACACAGGATGTTGCACAGAACATCCTGTGAGAGGTTGAAATATTTCTGAATATTACCCTTTCTAATACTAGATTTGTGTTCATTTTATTCTCTGATACAAAGGCTGCAAAGATATAACACTTACCTTTACTGAAAGGATATGTGCATTCTTTTTCTATAACTTTGCATCAGGAGCAAGTGATCCAATCACAGGTAGTCTCTCAAGGCATTTTAGCAGTGCTCTCAGTGCATGCCCAGTGAAGGCAGGCTACAAAGAGGCAGTATTAGCATAGTGACTATATCAGAGAAACAATGGTCTTTCTGGGCATGTTTGTTGGCATCACAATGTTATTTACTTTAATTAGTGTACAAGATAAACTTTACTTGGAAAATTTTCCACTATGGTTTAGTGCAGGACTGGACAACTTGTACCTATTCAGATCTTGTTGAACTGCAAGTCCTGTCAGAATGGCCTGTGCTCAGGGATGATGAGAGTTGCAGTGTAGCAAAACTTGGAGAGTCACAAGTTACCCACCCACTGGTTCAGTGAGAAAAGAAAAAGCTCAGCCTTCTCCTCCTGGACTTCTATGCATACTCCATACAGCTGAAAGGAAAAATGTTCACCTCTGCTTTTGGTTAACCATACCACTACATCAGCATAGTCCTTTCAACTAATGCTACTCAAAGCGGTGCTCTGTGGACCAGTGCTGATCCATGAGCTCTTGTCTGCTAATCCACTACAAATTTCCAGGAAAGAAAGACAACAGTTTTAGTCAATAGAAACAAAGAAGGTACTGGACCCTGATGCATTGAGGAAACAAACCTTGCTGGTCCTCCAGATCAGGTAGCTGGAGAAGCAACACTTTAAAGTGAAGTTAACATCAAGTGTGAACAGTTTCAGATAACCAGCATCAGAATGTGGTTTATGAAGTCACATTGTTTAATCCTCCTCTTTCCAGATGGGACATAATGAGCATCTAGGGTCATTTGCTGCAGAATTGGAGCTTCAGAACCAGAATAAAGAATCAGAACCAGATTTTCAGCCACCTGCCATGTACAGATATTTTTATACAAACTAGCTGCCCTTGGCTGGGGGGTGAGTCCTGAAGAAGGTAATATATTGTAACTAGCTGAAGGTTATTGGCTGTCCTAGATGAACTAAAACTCTTCTATTTTATTGCAGACTTGAACAGCTTAACAGTGGGGGGTTAAATGATTACGAATTAACAAATACAGCCTTTTTCTTATTTTTATTTTCCATTCAGTATCTTAGCATACTATTTGTATTGCACATTAATTCATCTTGACTAAATACTAGGCACCATCACCAATATATTAAGAGTCCCCACTTCACCTATAAGCATGCATTTAAAAAAAGTGAATAAATCCAATTCTTAACCATTCCAAAAATCAGGTTCTGAGTACAATCTAAGTACAAACTACTTAGCTTACAAAGTTTTTGGAGCACCAAAATGAAAATGTGTAGCCTGACCCTTTGATTAAATGGAGATTAGCTGGTGAAAACGTTAAGACCCTTAGAATATAGGATTATCAGCCAATGAAGCTCACCTGTGTGCAGCTCCTTCAGAAGGGTTTCTCCAGGACATATACAGAACTTGGGGTGAGTAGGAGGGATGTGCCACTGCAATTTTGGCAACTGGCTAGCTTTTCCTCTAGGTTGAGTGGCACTGCACTAATTCTTATTATGAAATATTTATTTATTTAAAAAAATGTATAAACCAGTCCCTATCCAAAATGAATTCCAGTGTGCACAAAAATTAAATCATCAATATAGTATTAAGATAACAAAACTAAAAAAAAATCTTTACAATACGACAGAGGAGTAAACAGAAAATTACTCAGTGAGTTAAAGACAATTAGCTTAAAACAGCTGAAAAATAGAAATGCTTTAACTTGGCACTGAAAAGAACGCAGAGCCTACACTAGTTGTACCATCTTTTGGTGAGAATTCCTATGATGAGCTGACAACACTGAAAAGATGCTCTCCTTCATGGGTACAAAACACAGTTCTACCCTTGATGGAACTCCAAGAGAGTCCTCATCTGAGGATCTTGACACATTAGTAAGTTGGTATGGGAAGGGGCAATTCTTCAGGGATTTGGGTTCCAAAGCATCATCACCTTGAAATGGGCTTGGCAGCAAAGAGGCAACTACTGCAGTCCCTTCAGAATTTACTAGTATTAGCATGGCTCTGTCTAAATAACTCTCTCATAATTCTAGTGGCTGAATGCTACGCTGCTGAAGTGGTACTCTGCTAAAGAGAGGTAGGTGTATTATCTGGCATCAGCAGTCATTACATAATGACAAAAGACAATGCTTTAGAAAGTGACCTTGCCCCTTTTTATCTGAGCAAAAGCAATCAGTATTTCTTCTGGTTTCTTCAGTCCTTTGACTACATGGATCACATTGTTTTGCTTGTTGTTGGGTGCCTTCAAGTCATTTCTGATTTATGGTGGCCTTAAGGCGAGCCTATCATGGGTTTTTCTTGGCAAGATTTATTCAGAGGTTGTTTCTGTTTGCCCTCCTCTGAGGCTGAGAGTGTGTGACTTGCCCAAGGTCACCCAGTGGGTTTCCATGGCTGAGCAGGAATTTAAACCCTGGTCCCCCGAGTTACAGTTCAACAATCAACGCACTGCCCCATGCTGGCTTTCATGGACCCAGCTACCACTTGAAAGCCAAAAACTCAACAATAAAAGTAGTTTTAAAAGACATGGAAACTTTGCCTAGCTTAGGTTTGATTGAGCTGCCTGTGCACATCTGGGAATAATCCTCTTGTTTGCACTTGATTTTGGTATGATAAAAGGAGACTAAAGAAAAAACATGATACCTTATGAAGAAAGGCAGATTAAATGAGAAGAGGATAGTGGAGGTTGGGGAATATGTCACTGTAAACCACAGCCTACTTTGTTAAAAGAAAAAAAAAGCACTTAAACTGTCTGCCTGGAACTTGGAATTAAACATTCGAAAAGGTCATTCAACCTTGTGCTGAGGCCAAGAATGAAAGAGGTAAAAACAAAATCTCTTCCTAGTCAACAGAAGAAGCTGCATTTTTGTATCATTATTTTCTTGTTTATTAGGAACCACTCTGAAGAACTAATATACCAGCTACTCTGTGTGCTGCCCAAAATATACTCCTGCCCCTCTCTTTCCACAATAATCTCCAGTGGATCTTGAAAAGCACTGCAGTTCCCTGCTGCTGGATGCCTGCATAGGTTAAGAGTGGGGGCAGGAATATTACCTTCACTTGGCACAATTTACAGAGAGCCAACTTTCTATACTAAGCTGCAGAAGCTTTAAGACCTTCCATCAGTGCCTTTCATCAAGGAAACTCACACCCAGCTTGGCACAGCCATTTAGGGACTGTGTATCTGCCTCTGGTCCCAGATCAAGTGTTTCCTGTTCAGATCAAAATCAGTGGGATACAAAATATGGTTGACAGAGATGTCCAAGAATGTTCTGACCACTTGTAAATTACAGGGTGAGGAGAGGAGGAGGTCAAGGAGGCAATGTGGTAGTTGACACTGGAAGATGGCTGGTAGATGATCGAGCTAACATAGAAGGGACCTGTAACTTCAGTTCCGTTTCTTGAGCTGTGATGTTGCTTCTACTTCCAGATACTGCAGCCCAATCAGCATACCCAAGATAGAGAAACCTGAGGCAGAGAGGTAGAAGAAGAGAAGGAGCAGAGTATTTGCTTGCTGTAAGAAATCATGGTTGCATTTGAGAAACAAAACCCAGCTTCAGCTCTGTGTTCAGTTACGAACCTTAGCGGATAAGTCTCTAACAAGCTACTGTTACTCAACCTAATCTCAAGGGGCTGTTTGGAGGTTAAAAATGTTGCTGTAAGACTCCTGCAGGAAAGAGTAGGCAGACCTTGAGAAAATAACTTTTGGACTACAATTCCAGAATCCCACAGACAGCAGTGGCTATATGTGGCTGATAGTCCCCAAAAACAACTTCTCCAAATTCTGAGACCAGACTAGAAACACTAGGCAACTGAGGAGAAAACAAGAAGCTCTACTTACTTGCCACCATTAGAGGGGCCAGGACACCAATTGTTGCAGCTGCTGTGCCATAAATAAATACTTCAGAGAGAAAGTGGCCCAGTGCAATGAAGAAGGTCAAAAGTGTGATGTTATACAGGCTGCCAAAGAGTAGAGAAAGAGAAATTTATTGAAGAGAGGTGACAGAAAAATAACTGGAAAGCATGCTAGCATTTCCCATGTTTGTCTTTGTAGTAAGTGCTAAGTTCTAGACTGGCTTCTATATCTCTTGGAAAATTTCTACATCAATTCAGTTGAGTCTGAAATATCTTAAACCTGCATTTTTACTTGTCCTTATGTGCAGTATGTATGACTTTGAATTATCTATATAAATAAAACTGAAGTTCCTGTCTTTTTGCACATTTGTTACTTCATGAGAACTACTGGGTAGATTTTCAGCAGATTTCAGAAGGTAAGTTTGGGATGGTCTGACTTAACATACAAGTCATATGGTGTACATGACCTTCACTTAGGGGAGGAGGACTATTATTTTTTTCACTGAGAGCAGTGAGCTTAGCATGCTCTTTCAAGGGCAGCTGAGCCTGATGTACAACATGAAGAATGGTCGAAGACCCAAAGAGATATGCAAGCCATCCTCCAAAGCATTAAAATTGCTTTGAACAATTAGTAACAGTGGTTAATGATTCTCCTGAGCGACACTGGGTACTATACCTGTGCACAAACATTTCTATAATCCTTCCTTCTAGGGAAAATGCCCTATTTAGTTTAGAAGTATTGCCTCTGATCTTGTGTGTTTTCTGTGAATAGAATGGCTCCTTCATTTTGTGGAAAAAGCTTTCAATCCAGTGAAGATGCCAACTAGTGGAAAGGAAGGCGATATACATTCTTTTCTCCTTCCCTGTGGCAGTCATGACACTGTTATAGAGGATCCCCCAACCCACACAGATTTTTGGGGAAATACCTACAATGATGTCTCTTCCCTACAAGTCTGCTGATGGGAGCATCCTCCAATGCCTTTTGGATTCACGCTACTTAAGCACTGTAATAACACTAAGGACACAAGCTGTTAGTCTTCTGAGAAGACACGCGACTTCATGCTCTTAAAAACATATATTCATTATTCCATTTTTGAGTTCCTAAAATATTTAAATAACTTTCCTGTCTACCAAATGTGTTTATGTATCTAGAAATATTTTCCACTGCATTGTGGAATATGTTCGATGAGACTTACTCTTAAGTAAGTATATATTGGCCTACAGATGCAATCCTACTGGAACGTTTCTCAGTAAGCACTAATGAATATCATGGAACATACTCCTGTCTAAACATATATGGGATTGCTGTGTCTATAAATTCTTTATCACTCCATTTTATTTTTAAAGTACCAGTACCTAAAGATATCTGATTATGTAAATACAACAACTTCTTTTAGTAAATAAACAAACACAAAGACCTACACACAGGCTTTGTTGTTGTTCTTTGTCATCAAGTCAGCTTTAACTTCTGGTGACCCTAGGAATGAGAGATCTCCAAGAGCCCCAGTTATTAACAGCCCTGTTGAAGTCAGGCAAACAAGGCTTACAATCTAAAAATAAAAAGTCTTGGTAGCCTTAAAGTATGTATTCTCAATGATCACTTGGTTCTACAGAGTGTTAGGGAAGCAGGAAGATTACTCTGAATATTGAAAAAGGAGCGAACGAATAATCTTGTGGGACTTTTACGACTAACCAATTTATTTCATTATAATCTTTCATGGACTATAGTCCATTTCTTCAGTTGCATCTGAAGATGTGGAGCTGTAGCCCACCAATCCTATATCAAAATAAACTGGTTAGTCTAAACAGTGCTACAAGACTACTCTTTCTCTCCCCTCTTTATACTGACACACACTAGCACCATCTTTTTGAGTCTTGGTTCTTCTTCTAAAGTACAGCTCACCTTTGAAGAGTTATAGTACAAATGGCTGCTCAGCATGCAGTTCCTTGCCACTTTGGGTAGCAGAGCTGAAGCTGCCAACTTCAATGATTAAAAAATAAGCATTTGTGGCTTTCACACATGATTCCTGTCAAGCCAAAGGAGGATGAACTGGCTGCTGGAACAGGCAGCTAAGCTCCAGTCAGCTGTGCCTTTCCAAATGCACAGCAAGAAATGGGGACAGCACAGTGTTCTGTGCTTTCCAAAGCAGTGGAAGGATTACTAATGAGTAACAAGGAAATAGCTGTTACTTGAGTCAATGATACCAGCGCTGACAACTATTAAAAAATACACAAGCCAAGAAATGGCATTACAAAACCTGATATATCATTACCAGTCTTATGTTTTTTTGGGTTAATAACATTTTAAACGTGTACTTTTGATGCATCATTTCAAGAATTATTTTTAAATACAGGATATGCAAACCAAACCCTATGATGGCTGCGCTCCACCTGTTTTTCAATCCATATTCATAGTGCTATTATTCCATTTTCAACATCCTATGGAATCCTGGGGTTTGCAGTTTGGAGAGGGGCATTTAGAATTCTCAGCCAGAGAGCTCTTTGGCCTCAGTAAACGACAAAGCCCAGAATTCCACAGGATGTTGAAAGTGGAACAACAGCACTATAACAGTGTAGGATGGAAATGGCCCTAGATTGGGGTGAGTAATGTCAGGGCATCCAGGGGTCACTTTTGACACCTTCACACTTTGAGACCTCCCACAGGACACTACCCTTTTGCCACAAATGTTTTTTAATTTTTTTTCCCAGGTAAGGGTGACCACAATGTAACTTCTGGTTCTGAAAAAAAAATCCAGACACCCCTCCAGCTAGCACTAAAGAAAGGCTCTGCTTAGGGCTGCAAAGAGCATCATTTCTTCTCTGTAGAACATTTTTTTTCTGACAGGGAAAATACAAAAGGGTTTTGAGCCCAGCCAAACAGCTGTAGGCCTGCTTTTGACCTGCAGGCTGCAGGTTGCCTACTCCTGCCCTAGATGGTTCAATTAAAACAAAACTGCAATTTTTATCATTTCTTTTCTTCCCTTGGAGAGGACAAGAGTTCCCTATGCAACATGGCCTGTCCTTATTGATTCTGCTGCTTCAGCAGAAGATGCAGGAAAATGTTTTGAGCTGACCTTTGTTCTAAGCCTAGCTATTCATATATTACTGATTTCACTGCAGCTTACCTCCAGGCTTCAGTCTGATCCCTTAACATTGCCAATAAACCATGCATAAGAAAGCTCAGTAAGACTGGAAGCAATCAAGTCATTCTTTCTGGAAAGGAGAGTGCTATACTAAAGTTTGTCAAGTATGGGAAAAGGCAGGCTACAAATCCTATTGTAAAGAACTTCGGTGAAATTAGAAAGCTATGCTTTTTTATAGCACAACATCTCAAGAGTACAAAATTGAAGACATGTATAAGCAGTCCCTCCTTCAAGCTTGCTCTCCACTCTGTGCAGATGAAGCATTGCAAGAAAATCACAGCTGTTCTCCAACTGCACAAGCTACATCAGGAAATACCAAGCTAGTGCAGAATTCCTCCAGGGAAAGGAAAAGTATGTGTATAAATTAATGATAAGTAGGGGAGCACAGACACTGCCCCTCCCTTTTTACCATTCTTTGAACCTACGTTTTGTTGCGGATGTCAATAGCACAGTAGCAACGGATCACAGAAGACAGCAAAGTCCAAATGCCAAAGGTCCGAGCCTGAAGACCATTTACTGTGCAGAGAAAAAAAAATGCAGAATCAGAACACTTCCTTTTCTCATCTCCTCTAATTCCACACAGAGCTAGGCAGCAGGCACAGAAAGCAGATGAGGTCTGTAAGACCACTGGGCTTGGAAAGTACCTTAAGAGCAAAGCTAATTGACCACTAAGCTAAAGTTTGTAGATCTCTGTTCCTACAGATGGGAGCAGAGGAGGCAGAAAGACATACTTTAACAAGTATATTTAATTTTTGTATCCTGCATTTTCCCAGAAAGGGAATCATTTAAAGCAGCTTACAGAATACATTAACATAAAATACCTAAGAATTAAAACACATTAAAAAACTGAAGAAAACAAGAAAAGCATATACATATGTAGAAAGTAACAGTAAGTTAATCTGAGGGACAGCTGAAGTCAGGGTTTGTTCACGCACACAACTATAACAGTATAATTCTACTATAACTGCCAGGGCTGCATCCTACGGAATTCCTGGGATTTGTATTTTGGTGAGGCACTAGAATTCTCTCTGGCTGAGAATTCTAAATATCCATTCCTACACTACAAATCCCAGAATTCCATAAGATGGAACCATGGCAGTTAAAGTGGAGTCAAAGCACTATGACTGTGTAGTGTCAAAGAGTCCTCAGATGCTTGTTTCGCTTGCTGATGAAACAGATAAAGAGAAAGATGACCTAACCTCCTGGGGCAGGAAGTTCCACATACAGGTTGTTGTCAGCAAGGAAGCCCACCTGTGTAATGTTGTCAACCACTCCTTTGAAGGTAATGGCCCACATAAGGGAGACAAATGCATATGCTCTGGACAGGGACAGGAACAAAAGAAGAGCCCTACTAGATGAGTATAAGCCTATCTAGGCCAGCATAATTTCCCCACAGTGGCTAGCCAGGTGACCAGTGGAAGCCCAAACCAGGGCAAGAGTGAAACAATGCCCTCTTATGCTCCCCAACAAACGATATTTAGAAGCATAGTGCCTCCAATACTGGAGACCATGTGACCTTATTTATTTTATTATAATTTATTAAAATATTTATACCCTGCCTTATTTTAAGAGATCTCAGGGTGGCTTACAAATCACTCATGAATCCACCCAGTTCTTCTGTAAAACTGTCGAAGTTGGCGGTAATCCATACATCCTGTGGAAGTGAACTCTTAGTTCAGCTATGTGCTATGCAAAGATGTTCTTTTATATGTCTTCAGTTTCCCATTATTCAGCTACAGTGGATGACTCCAGGTTTTCATTTAATACCCCTGTAGTATAAACAGTCTTTAAATAGTTTTAACATGTCATACTTTAATTTGCCATTTTTCTAAGTTAACATGTGCCAGACATTGCAACCTTTCTTCACAGGGGAATTTTGTGTCATTTAGATCTATATTGTTTTTACATCCCATTACTGGGAAAAAGTCTCATAGAAGGCACAGACACTGTCCTTTAGCTATAGAGGTCCTTTATCATGAGGTTCACCATCATTATAACAAGTGCCTCCTCCATACTGGCTCTTGTTAGGGCAAGAATATTTTACCAGTAATTTGAGCAAGCCCTACTATTAGGGAAAATGAGTTAACTGTTCCAGCCAGCAGACACTGATGGACAGCAAGGGCAGCCTCCTGGCTGTTCTTCCTAGACTGCTCTATTGCTTTCCTCTCTTGTAGAAAAAAATAAAAATAAAATAAAGCTCTGTAGAGCACAAAACTTTTCCTGACTCCTATTATGTTGCTTTAGCCATTCTAGTATACGCACAAGGGAAGAGGCATTGTCCTGTGCTTTACATCAAGCCAGAAAATATCTTGAGCTAGTGCTACCAACAAGCTTTAAATACTATTGCACAGTAATCCTGTGCAGTGGGAGCCTTTGCTAGGACGAAATTATCTGGGTTGCTGGCACCTAAACAGTCTCTTCAAATAAGCCAGAACGTCTTGAAATATCCTAAGACTAAGCTCCTGATGTGGCAGGAGTTGCTAGATTATTACTTAATGCAACTCATCCACATTGACTGATATTAGATTTCTAAGGTCAGAAAAGTATAACTGATTGGTCATTTCTGGAATGCTCAGAAAATGTGCAAGCACTTGGAAGACCAGAGAAGATACAGAAAGTGCTACAGTTGGCTCCAGTGCTAGAGGTGATTCTCAAATAAATGTGAGAATGACGTTATCTTCTGCCTTTTAAGTTCAGTGCAAATTTGCATCAGGATGATCTGTTATAGCTTGGTGTTTTTGGAGGGAAAATGGGCAGACTCTGGCTGACGCACTAGTTTGCAACTACAGAAGCATGAGTGGTGAAAGGGGAAGGGCAGAGCACATGCTTTGCATGCAAAAGATCCCAAGTTCAGTTCCTGACATCTCTAGACAGGGCTAGGAAATTTGTTGCTGGACTCTGAAATACAAACATGGTCTTAACATGCATTAACATGGGTACATGTACAAAGAGAAGTGAGACTAAGCAGGGGAACATCCACAGAAATGTGTGCACAGACAGGAATTTTTTGCACCATATCCTTTTGCACCATACGGGAGATAGATGACTCTAATTAGTGGGGGGATTCACATATACTAGTTCTTCAAAAGACACGCATAGCATTTATTGTTAGAAACAGGGGCACTGAAGATCACTCATATACATTTATTACAGAAAGGGAGAGGATTGTCTAATATGCGCATGTCCCAAGTGCATGAAGGAGTACACAGACTTAATTATTTGGTAATAAAGATGCAGATATAATGATAGTATAATTGAGTTTGTTCCATAAAGAAGGCAGATAAGTTATTCCACGGAAATAGAAGACCTGGGGATTCTCTTTGGCATGGCGAAAAGCACCTTTCTATAATTTTAACCGCTTTATAATTCAGCTTTCCAAAACCTCATATCCCTTCAGGCAGTGTTCTCTAGAATCCAAATAATGAAGAGAAGCACATCATGATAAACGACCCAAAAGATTTGGAGGTGATATTTGATTAGAACAGAACACAACACTTCACACATGCAGTAAGCCAGTATATCTGAGTACTATCAGTGATGGAAACAATATAATTGGAGGAACTAATGGTCTGACTCAGTATCAAATAGCTTCCTATGTGGCTATGCAACACAATACAGATGCAAGATGGAACCTGCATTTTTTTCACCATACATACAAGTTTTGGACAGTTCCAATGGGCCCTGTTCTTCAACCCACACACAAATGCTTAAATAAAACTATGCCTCCATTTTCTACATCAGTGAGCTATGCCACAAGCAGACATTGTCCTGAATTCAATTCTTAGTCTCAACTAATGTAGATTTATTAAATCAAAGACCTCACACAAATGCTGACTTACCAAATTCCCATTCATTCAACAGGTCTACTTTTGCTAGGATTAACAATTGGATCTATTTTGTGTTGCTTCAGCAAAATCTGTAATATGTGTATTATAGGAAGGAAGGAATCTTGGGGCCCCTGTAAGAGTAATTTATTTCACCATAAGCCTCTAAATAAGTGGTCTGGAGCCCATGAAAGATGCCATCACAAGACTTCTCTCTTCCATATACTAATATATCTGTCTCTCTGAAAACTTCTGTAATATCTGCAGTGGCTTTTAAACTCTCACTCTTTAAGGGAAAAGACTGCTGGCTGCTTTTGGCTATTACAAGTAGCAAACAGCTGGGGAAAAATTAGCAAAAAAAATGATAACCTTTTGAGATACAAATAAACATTTCCAGACTTTATGCAAAACACAGAATCCAAAGCTAAAGTTCCAATGCTTCCTGTTTGTGTGTGTGTGTGTGTGTGTGTGTGTGTTTAAGTCATTCTGTAGATCTTACCAAGGTTTGGCTTGCCTGTGTACAGCTTGTCAGAGAGAAAGCTGTGATCTCTGAAGCTTTGCACTGTGTTCCCCATGGCAATAATGGACACCATAACTAGCCAGCTACGGAGTACATTCAGGAAACGGCTCATCTTGCATCACACAACCTGCTTAGAGGAATAAAGGCAGAATCTAGAGTTCATGATAGCCCTCCGAATCATAATTCATAGCCACCCTACCTACCCTCCACCGAGTATTTGCATCCCTTCCTCCTGGATCAGTATATAGACCAGGAGTGGGAACTGTGGGAAGCTCCACATGTTGCAGAATGGCAACTCCTATCATCCTTCAAAATTGGTTATGCTGTTAGGACTGCTGGGAATTGCACTGCAACATCATCTGGAGAGCCACACAACTCCCACCTGAACACAGATCTTTGAAGAAAATCCCAGCTGGAATCACAGCTTTCTTTAATGGTCATCTAGTCAAATGTATCACATTATACAATAAAGACAAGGACAGGAACTTCACACATCTCATCTACAAAGATACTGGCATGAAGGATGACTGAACTATCTCTGCTTCCTTTTCTGTACAGACTTAATTTGGGGAGAACGCCTCAAGAGACTCAGCAGAAGCAACTTACAAGAATGCACACAGAGGACCAGTTGCGCAGCAAGGTTGCTAATCCTTTTATGTTTATCCCCTTTCTCCACCCAGTATCACTGTATAGCAGAGACAGCCATTTAACGAAGAAAAATGAAAATATTAGGCAAACAGATAATTTTTTTTTCTGCTGGTCCTCATAGCCCATCCCATATTAACCTGCTCAGCAATTGCACCAGTCCGTATAACCGCGCCCTCAGCGTGCATATTTAGCAACCATGAACTGGAAACCTCACTTTTTTTTACTTGCAATAGGCCCAATACCAAAATAAGAACCTTTTAGCATCCCCCTCCTTCAGGAACCACATAGCTACCATAACGTTCGTCATACTTGCCAAATGCCATTTCCTTTAGACGACGCTAATATTACTCGCCACCTGCTCTCTATCTACATAACCCTACCCATCCACACCACAGCCCATCACCTTCATACGCAACGCACCCCTCAAGGAACACCCACACGCCTACCTTGCTCTGTCACAGGTTGCCTACCTGGTCGCCAGCCTCACCAAGCTCTCCAGAAGGCGCTGTAGCCACGCCTCTTCGCTGTCTGTGCAATGATTGGTCCGCTGTCAGGTTCTCCTGATTGGGTGTCACCGCCATCTCGAGGCCCTTGGTTCACGCCACGTGAATGGCTAGTCACCTGTGCCAATCAAATGTTTCGAAACCTATTGAGGCGCTGTGACGTAAACTTTGAAGGGGTGGTTGGATGAAAGAAACTAGAGTGCCACCGTCTCCCTATTCGCTCCCTCCCTTCATTATTATAAAAGAGAGAATGTTGGACGACGCCATTTTAAAAGAGGCATATGCAGGCGGGGGGGGGTAGAGAGATGTGCGTTTGTGCGCACGCGCGTGGGGACGCGACTTGGGCGGGAGTGCGGAGCTGGCGCTTGCGCAGATGTGTCTTCGGTGAGCGAGGGGACGGTTGCTTGTTGGTTGTTGTAGTAACAGAGGGAAGCGCCGGCAAGAGGAGCTGCAGCTACCGGGCCCCCCAAGGGAGATGAAGCGGCAGGTAACGGGCTGCGGGAGTTCGGGAGCGACGGCCCAACTGGCTCAAACCGTACTGGTTTGGGTAGAGAGGCATTATCTCGTGAGAGGCGTCCGGGCGGAGGGCAGCGAAAGCAGCCGCAGCATCCTCGTCGCCGCCAGAGTTGCCAAACGTCCGGCGGCCTGTCCTGAGAACGAGGGGGAAAGGGGGAGCAGCCGCGACCTCTGCGCCCAGATAAGAGAGGCAGCCCGGGTGAAGGGAACTGGCACATTGCGGGAGATTTCGCGGAGTTCACACCAGAGCCGGGAAAAGTGACTTGGTTGCACTCCGAGTCCCAGAATCCCTAAGCTCGCATGGTCGGTGGATTCTTGAGGACTCTGTGAGATGTAGTCCAACCGAGTAACTTTTCCTAGTTGCGGTTCAAGTGATGCTCTCCAACTACACTCGCGTGTGGAGAGGAGACCGGGACACTGTTCTGTATTTTTATGTGCTTTTTTGCCTCTTTTTCTTGCCTGATAAGAGTTGGAGTTCCCATTGATGACGATGACGGGTTGTCTGGAAGGGTTTGTTTCTCTTGGAACAGAGAAATCGCTACCATCGGTATTTGGCTTGTGGTTGCCTGGCGAAGAACACCAGGTGGCAGACATATTTTAAAGAAACAAATAAATAAATTTAGAATATTGCTCCTCAGGTTGTCTGATGTGGAAGACATGCAAGTTTTTTTTTCTCCGAATGTACCTCTTACCGTTACCGTATGTGCACCCACTAGCTGCTGTATTTGCTGGTGTACAAGACTCACTTTTTCCCCCAAAAAAATACTGTTTGAAAATGGGGTGCGTCTTATACACTGGTGCATCTTATATGCCGGCAAATACGATACATCTGGTTTTTTCTTTTCTGGAAACTTGCTTGTGGACCAGCAGCTGATGACTCCTGACCGTTGCTCTGAGCAGCACCACTCTGACCTAGAAGTCTCTTTGCTCAAGGCCTCAGGGAAGAGTTTTGATTGTGAGTGGACTTAAGCGTTGGACTTGCCTCACTCAAGCATGGAAACCCACTGGGTGACCTTTGGTGCATCACACACTCTCAGCCCCAGAAAACCCCCATGATAGGTTCTCCTTGGGGTTGCTGTAAGTTGGAAGCAACTCGGAGGCATACAACAACAACAAGGCTTTAACAGAGTAGGATTTTTGAGAAGACTTTGCCACCCCTTTCTTTTATTGTGATGAAGAAACTGTAGGTAACTTGGGCCCAGATCCACAGAAAAGTAATGTGTTTTATTAGGAATGGCTGAAAAATTAGCAACAATACTGAACATAATTAAGGGTGCTTACAGTGAAAGAGATCCTGATACTACGTGCAAAAAAACCATTGTGCACCTCGTTTGTCTCTTCTGTAATGGATTTTTGTCCCGATGAGAAAAAGACAAAAGAACCTATGGGGAAATATCAGAGGGCTACATATTTATCTGGATGTCCTCTAAAATGTTGTTTAAGAGGCAGTTTGCAGATGAAAACCTTATTTGGAAGCATCTTGAATCAAACTATATATCAAACAATATTTTGGTCATTGTTGTGTGCCTTCAAGTCATTTCTGACTTATGGTGACCCTATCATGGAGTTTTCTGGGGCCAGGAGTATGTGACACATCCAAGGTCACCCAGTGAGTTTCCGTGGCTGAATGGGGAATTGAACCCTGCTCTCCAAGATTGTACACCAACACTCAAACCGCTACACCACTCTGGCTCTCTAAGCAATATTTAGGTATAGGGAATCCTGGATTAATGCACTGTGGGTTGATTGAGCTAGACAATTACCTTAAAGCGTCTCTCAGCTCAGAAGGTTTATTGACTGTTGCTGTAGGAGTTTTTGATTCTGTTCAGATGATTGATGTGTCATGTAACATGACTTAATGTTATAACTTTAATCCAGTGAATTAATGAAAGTTGTGTGTTGAACTGTATAGCCTTGTTATGTAATGTTCCTTTGGTAAAGGTATATTTTGACTGCTAGGTTGTGGCTAGGCTTATATATGGCTTATGCATTTTGATCTACATAAATGTGATGATGGTAGACCTCTGTTTTCGAACATAAGTCAGTATGAGACAGCTACAAAGTGAGGATGGGGTGTATTCATGCAGAGAAAAGACAACTGGGCAGAGGCATCTGGGCCCCTTCTCTGTTGATCTCTCTCATACTCTTTGCCTCCCCAACATAGCCTCTGTTGCTTTCCAAACCAGGGTCTAAAAATGTAACTAAGCTGCATCAGATGGAAAATGGCTTCAAAGTGATATGGCTGGAGTATGGAGGCTCAGTACCTCTTACCACTTCCTGCTGCCTTGCAAAACTCCTCCCATGCTTCTACCTCTTTGGAATGTCTAATGTTTCAGTGCATAGATTGTGATGCCTTTGTTTACAAATACTTATAAGCTGTTTATAACTGTCAATTTGCAAGCTATACACATGAATAATTAAAATATACTGTATAATATAAAATAATAGTTGAGATTGTATTTGATGCTGGTAGAACTTAAAGCTTTGCCAGCGTACTTGGGATGGAGTCTTAGGAGAGTAAAAGAGTGTTCTTTTTTTTACCTGGCTGTGCGAGAGTAACCAGATGGTCCTGAGTGCACTGCCATGTCCAGTCAGTGGCTGTTTGGGCTAGGGAGAGAGGAAGACCAAAAAAGTGGTTACACTGGCATAACCTCCAGGTTTGCTAGTACAAATCACCAAGAGAATTCTGGTGTAAATCAGTATACCATATGTACGTATCCATTGGAATAAAATGCATAGTATTCTAAACATTGGAAAGTCTCACAAAAGTGTGTCAATAGTATGCGTCTAGAGGTCTTGTAATTGCATTAAACAGACTTTCTATCTATTTAGACTCTAAGATGCAAAGTTTTGGACACTACACTGTAATTGTGCCCAGACTGTATAGATTTT
This sequence comes from Cyclura pinguis, assembly GCA_030412105.1. Taxonomy (NCBI): domain Eukaryota; kingdom Metazoa; phylum Chordata; class Lepidosauria; order Squamata; family Iguanidae; genus Cyclura; species Cyclura pinguis. Next base: position 348,220,087 of record CM059599.1, read on the forward strand.
ACTAATTAGCCTTCATGAATGGTAGGGGGATTGTAGCATCAGTTCAAGAAACACACTCATCTGGAAGTGAGAGGTTGTTGTACATCCTTCTGCCAGTTGTATAGGCTATTGTTATCTTCTTGAAAAATAAAGCTTTTATACAGAAATTAAGAGGCTTATATTAAAGTTTTTTTTTGTTGGAGACCATTAATTTTTCATGTCTGTATTTTCTCCTTTTCTTATGAGAAGCCCAGGATGATATATCTTATTTTATCCTCCCTGCAACTTGTGAAATAGCAACTTGACCCAGCAAGCATCATAATGTAGCAGACTGACACCAGGGAGCTGGTATCCTAATCGAGCAGTCTAGCCATCATAGTACACTGACATTTTTTTATTAGGCAGGAAGCATGACGTGGTTGCCCTATATCTCAGCTTTGTTCTGATTGACCCTACCCCCCCGCAATTCTTCACAGGAGACAGCACTGGCTAGATTTACTGATTCTACCGGGAAGAATTTGAGGGGCCACTGTTTCTGGTCTGTATGAAAACGTCCACAGGAAATGCCAGTTGGAATGGCTCGGGACTTAGAAGAAACAGATTCATCTTCAGAGGAAGAAGAGGTGGAAGGGCCAGAGTAAGTTAAAGCACATGGTACCTGTATGTAGAATTTAAATATATATATTTTATTTCATTATGCAAGCATTGAGAATTAAATGTAGTTATTAAGAAATAGGTGGGCTACAGGATGTGAAATACTAGTGAGCAGGCTCATTTCTTAGTATATTGTGTGTATATTCATTTTTTTCCTGTCGTCTTGGAGACAGAAGGATTGAGTAGAAAGAAACACAGACTATTTGCCATCTAGCATATTCTTTTCTGTTCTTTAAAAAAAACTTTTCCCCTCAGTATTCTCTATCCTGACTGTCCCCAGGGTCTCAGGAAGGGGTGTTCTGTGTTACCTCATACCTAATCTTTTAACTCAGGATCCTGGGTATTGAACATGAGATTTGGTGTGTGCCAAGTATCTGTTGTATCATTGAGCTGTTTTTCTTCTCTGAATGGTTGCTCTTTGCTGTCATCGGATTTTCTGATATTTTCTTTCTCTTTATCCTTCACCTGGAATGGATCTTGAAGGGAGGTAGGGAAATAAATAGCAGTCAACAAATACTGGCTTGGTTTACCAGCGTTCCTTTGTACTTCCTACTAACTGTCCACCAAGTTTTTTTGATATACATGGAGTACTTTAGAAGAGACATGTCTTCTCTTTCATGCTGTGGTTCAGTGAAGGTAAGAAACTGCATGAATAACATCTATTGTTTCTTACCCAAACTACAACACAACCCTAGCTCCAGCAATTATCAAGTTCTATTTCGGTCTGGCTTCAGGGCTGGCTGTGTGGATGACTCTCACAGGAAACTGAACTAGGGTAGTGTGTCCTTGTTGGACCTTTCACCAGCTTTCACTACTATCAGCCATGATATTTTTCTGAGCTGTCTCTCTGGGGTGAAGCTTGAGGACACTGTTCTGTAGTGGTTCCAGTCCTTCTTGGAGGGGTGAACTCAGAAGATGGTGCTGGGGGATTCTTGTTTGATGCTTGGCCAGTGAGTTCCCTCAGGGATCAGTCTTGTCTCCCATAATAAGTAACACCTATGTGAAACTGCTGGCAGAGGTTATTTGGTATTTTGGAGTTGGATGTCACCAATATGGTGATGAGACCCTACCTGTATCTCTCTTTTCCATAAAGTTCCAAGGAAGATGTCTCTGTACCAGACTAATGTCTGTGTTAGTAATGGACTGGATAAGGACAAACAAATTGAGACTTAATTCGGACAAGACAAAGGGGCTCCTGGTCAGTTGAAAGACAGATCGGGGGATAGGGATTCAGCCACTATTGGATGGGTTACACTTTCTCTGAAATGTAGCTTAGGTGTGCTTCTGGACTTTAATCTAAGCCTGGATGCCCAGATTTCAACTGTTGTCAGGAGTGTATTTGCATAGTTAAAACTAGTGTGCCAGGTGTGCCTGTTTCTTGAGATGTCAGGTCTATCTAGGGTGACACATGCCTTGATTAAATCCCTTTAGGATTACTGTAATGCACTCCATAGGAGGCTGCCTTTGGAAACTGTTTGGAAACTTCACTGGTTCTAAAATACTGCAGCCAAGTTGGTGACTGGGGCAGGTTATAGGGTTCATGTAACCCCCTTACCAAAACAACTCCACTGGGTGCCAATCAATTTTGGGGCTGAATTCAAAGTGTTGGCTGTGACCTTTAAAGCCTTACATGGCTTGGGTCCAGATGGTTTGAAAGTCTGTATCTCTCTATATGAGCCTGCCCCTTCTCTAAGATCTACAAGGCAAGACTTTGTGTCAGTCCCATCACCTTCCCAGGCATGCCTAGTGAGGACACAGGAGAGAGTCTTCTCTGAGCCTGTGGAACTCTCTTTCCCAGGAGGTCTAGTTGGCAAATAACAACCACTTTATTTAAGGAAGCATTTGTTTTTCAGTGTGTTGCAGCAAATAGAGCTTTTAATGGGGGGGGGTTGCTTAGCATTTTTATTTTATTATGTTCTAAGTGTTTTTTAATGCTACTTTTAACTACTGCTTTTATACAGAAATTTATTTTTGTTGTGTTAACTTTTGTACTAAGAATCTTTTATCTGTATTGTGCTTTTAAAATATTGCATGTTGCCTCCGTTGTCGTGCTGTGAGAAAGGTGGAATATAAATAAAATAAAATAAATAAAAAAAGGTGGGTGGCAGGTGGAAGGTCCTCTCTATTTACAGAGTTGTTTAATAAAGATAAACAGTAAATGAGTTCTTAACACCTCTAAATTGTAGTGCACATGTGATCTCTAGGAAAAAATTTTTTGTTGCTGCATACCCATTCCATATAAGAGTATGGGGAACTTGCTAATAGCGGGTAGATTTGTGTGTAATTGCAGGTAAGTGTTCAGAGCTGATGCTGAAAAGAAAAGCTTTAGCTTATGTTACAGTTTTATTCTATTTCTTATACTGTACTCACAGATTTTTGCATCTTTTAATACTCATGTTACCAGACCTTAGCTAAAGGGTGGGGGTGAGAAATCTGTGGTCCTCCTGATGTTGTTAGGCTGCAACTCCTATCACCTTCACCATTGGCAATGTTGACTAGGTAGGAAAAGGGAGGGGCAAGTATATCATAGCTGATTGAATTATCAGCTGTGATTTGTTTTTCATCTGTGGGACAGAAATATTTATTCCTGAGTATTTTGTGTGGATTGTCCATTACAGATCATTATTAGATGATGACTTCTGTAATATTATTAAAAAATGTAGCCTTGTTATTCTGTATCAGCATAAAAAGATATAAAGGAATTATGCAGCATCCTTGAGACTAACTGAGAAAAACAAATTCCTATCATAACCTTTTGTGGACTCCAGTCCACTTGATCAGATGCTTGCAGGGACTGAAGTCCACAAAAATTTATGCCAGATTTTTTTTCTCAGTTGGTCTCAAAGGTGCTAATTCCTTTATACTTTTTATGATTTTTGTAATTTCAAGATTGCTCCTTGGTATCTGTTTTCTTCTTCTGCACCTTCTGATTTCTTTTCTTTTCATATCATGCTCATTAAATTGTAACCCTGCAGATAGGAAATATCTTTTTTTCTTACTATTATATAATATTTAGTAAATTTTTGGTGCTTTCTTAGTGACAGATAGTTACTAATTACTTGAAAAGTCTTGCCCCCTGCTTGCATGTTTTTTGTTTGTTGACATTCATTGTGAACCTTATCATTTTTCCTAATAGTACAATTCTGATTCATTGTAATACATTTTGCTATTGATGTAATGGGATAAGAACTGCATCTTGAGTGACTTGCTGCTATCTTGCCTTTTCTGCTGCCATGCCCACCAATTGTATATGTTTATTTTATTGAGGGCAAAACATTCCTTCAGTATTGCAGCCAAACTAGCTTGGGTAGGTATTTCATTTTCTTGAAATGCTATTCTTCACTGTATAACTTGGAATCAGTGTCACTGTTCTGTACTCTTCCTTGTCTGTATATCCGTGTAATTTTCTCATCATGCTTCAAACAACGCTGAGCTAGGTGCACTGTGCAGACAACTAAATTATTCTCTAGACGCTGCTTGCTATTTGACGTCTCAGTTACTTCTCCAGGTAATCAAGGGTCATGAAGAGGATACAGTCATTTGGAAGCATGTCTGAGCCCTGGTGTTATTACTGTAAATCTTGAGGACAGGGCTTAACCTAAACCCTTTGCTGCAGTCTCGGCTCTGTTCCCACTTATATAAGGTGTTAGGGTATACACAGTAAAATCTTCTTCAGTTGAAAATCTCTTTCCAGTGCAATATTTAAGGGTGAACAGCTTTGGAAGGGGGTCGAAGAGGACGTAGATGTCAATTTTCATACTGACACGTGGAAATATTAGGTTTGAATTATTAATACATCTGTGGAAGAGAAAGGAAACACATTGTGGTTTTTACCTGCAGTTAATGAGTTCTTATAGTTTGTTGAGAGACTGGTAAAATTCTGTTAGACTTAGGGGCTATGGTGACACAAAGACAAATATTGTTGCTTCTTTTGGAGGCTTGTTTACCTCCGATACATAATATTTTAAAAATGTTTGATTTCATAAATTTGAGGACTCCAGCAGTCTGGGTTACTATATGTAATAGTTTGCAAGATCTTTCTAGGAACATAGGAAGTTGCCTTTTGCTTGAGTCAGACCACTGGTCTATGTAGCCCAGCATTGTCATTTCTGACTGGCAGTAACTGAGCTTTCAGCCATGATTTTTTTCCACATCCTCCCTGGCCATCACTGGTATTTGTTAGCGGTCTTCCATCCAAGCATTAACCAGGCCCAAACCTATTTAGCTTCTGGAATCTGACAAGGTCAGGTGTGTTCAGAGTGGTATAGGGGTGGTATTTCTGTGAACTTCGTAGATGCTAAACAATTGATAGTTGTGTGGCCATGGTGTACAGTAGGCATGGTCTTATCTCCTGTGGTAGGCATAGAGGCTAGATAGTTCCCCATCCCACCTCTGTGCCCTTCACAGTCTGTGCTCACTCTGAATTTACCTGTTGGACTGCACAGCAGAAAATGAAACTGCAGGTGACTTCTGGTTTGTTTGGTTTTTTCCTGCCCTTTTCTGCTGATTTATTTATTTATTATAATTTGAGAGGGTTTAAGGGAGAATTCCAGTATTTATGACATTCCTCAAGGCTCCCACATTGGTCATTTGCCATTTTGGGGCCAATTTTTGTCCAGACTTTTTGAGGGAAGACTGTGGGATCCAGCAGCTTCTGAGAGGCTGCAAGGCATGTCTGACCTTAGGCTGTAGTTTGTCCACCTCTGCTTTATGTCATACTTTTAAAAGTCTGAAGTAGTACTCTTAAATGTGAAACAATTTTTAAGTTACTTGCTTCATCATTAACATATGCTTGAATTTGTTGCTGTCACAGCTTCTAGTTTACAGGTATCTTTGAGAACTGAAAATCTCATAAATAGAAATAAATGAATCAGGATTATTGTCTTTTGAGTAACTCTGTTTCTGTGAACCAAGAGGTTATACAAATGATAGCAGTAGATAATGGCAGTGGCATCACAACTAACACTTGTTAGTACTGTGTAGAAGGAAACATGGCAAATCCCTTTTGAATGTCTTTTACCATGAAACTGCTATGATGAGACAATCAAAAATGAAACGAGAGATTGTGCCAGCAGATTACACTCCCAGGACAACGAGTAATGCTGTGGATAATGATGCAACTGGACTCAAAATGAAAGGACGTTCAGCTGTTGTGCTCAGAGATGAAAGGAAAGTCCAAAATTGCAGATCTCATATTATAGGAACATGAAATATGAGAAACATTAACCAGAGGAAGCTATATATAGTAATACAACAAATAGAACACATACACCTTGCAGCACTTGTGGGGAGCTAGCTAAGGTGGCCAGGAATGGGACATGTTGGGTCAGATGTTTTACACAGAGTTTTACTTAGGAATTGAAACTCTAAGAAGAAGTGGGTGGCATTAATAGTGAGGAGAGATGTAGCAAAAGCAGTCAAAGGATATAATGCAAAATCTGACCAAATAATGTTAATAAGACTTCAGGGATAACCCATCGGTATGGCCATAATTTGGGTTTATGCTGCAACCACAGAGACAACAAAAGAATAAATTGAAAAATTCTGTGCTGGAGCCCAGGAGGAAATTGAACACACACCAGAACAGGAGTTGTTAATAAGCGATTGGATTGCCAAACGAGGAAACAGGGCAGGAGCAAATATTGTAGGAAAATGTGGACTACGATCAAGAAATGAAGCAGGAGAGTGACTGATTGAATTTTGTAAGACTAACAGTTTGTTTATTATAAACAAATTCTTCAGGCAACCAGAAAGGTGTCTGCATACATGGACATTACCTGATGCCATGTTCTGGTTAACTTGCTTCCCAAAAAACTCAGAATTTTAACAGAAGCATTTTTATTTAGGAATTTGTGCAAACAATAATGCAGCTTTTCATGAAGTTGCTAAGGCTAAAGGGTTTAAGATGGATGCAGGGTTTTATACCTTCAGTAAAATTGTTTGGTGCATATTCCAGCGATTGGTAGAGGTCACAAATGTCATGTCATCCCACCAGGCCCCACAGCATCCCCAGGCTCTCTGGATATTTGCATTCTTATATCTTGATAATCTAATTCTTTCTTTATTGTTATGTCTTCCTTTCTGGTTCTTCTCACCCTGTCTCCTTAGGGTTTTCACACCTCAGCCCTATGATATCTTGATTTACAGCCTTTTCACCTGAGATCCCTGGTCACCAGGCTTGTAGATCAAAGAAACCTTGAAGGCTAGTTCTGTACCAGATTTCACATCAATGCTTATTAGATAGCTTCTCTGTTCTCACACTCAGATTCCCAGCCTGTCTAATCATCCTTTTACAGCATAGCTTTCTCCCATAATGTTTCATTGCACAGCCATGATCTTCAGGCAAAGTACAAAGCATATATATAAAGTGTATATGTAAAACTCAGCGCCCCAACTACTGTACAGCAAGGCACTGAACATGTTCTATGCAAATAGCAAGACATACAGGTAATATAATATGAAGGCCTTTAAGCGTGATATGTAATGATCCTATTAAGCATGATTAACAGCATGCACTAACTAGACCTGCTTAATACATGGCAGAATATACTATGTATAGCAAGGATAGACAAAGTACATAGCAAACGGTGATACATCATAACATAAGAGTATCAATGGATAAACAATCCTCCTAACTTGATGCAAGTTCTCAGTGCTGGGGCCAAAGGCAAGGGAATGGGGGGGCGCGGTGCTCTGGAGGGAAGAAGGAAGACATGCATGAACATTCCCCCCCCCCGCTTCCTTCCGTTTTGCCTCGATGCAAGTTCTCAGCGCTGAGGCCAGAGACAAGGGAATGAGAGGGGGAGCTCTAAAGGGAGAAGGGAGGCTTGTGCAAGCCTTCTGCACCCATTCCCTTGTGTTTTACCTTGATGCAAGTTCTCAGCGCTGGTGCCAGAGGCAAAGGAATGGAATGATGGAGCTCTGGAGGGGAGAATGCAGTGAAATGGAGGGTGACACTGAAAAGGGGAAAACAAGAGACTTCTTCTACAAAATCTGAGAAATCAAAGGGAAATTTAAACCAAAAGTGTGGATGCTATATGGTCAGCAGGAGAATGCATTACTTGATGAAGTAGAAATTAATGATGATGAAAACAATACATTGAAGAACTATATGACTATATGAAAGAGATGAAAAGATGCCAGATTTATTCAAGGAAGAACCATTTGAAGATAAACCTACAGTTTTAAAAAGTAAAGTGGAAGCTGCGCTCAGAGCACATAGAATCATAGAGGTAAAAGAGACCACAAGGACCATCGAGTCCAACCCCCTGCCATGCAGGAATACACAATTAAAGCATTCCCGACAGATGGCCATCCAGCTTCTGTTTAAAAACTTCCAAAGAAGGAGATTCCACCACACTCCAAGGCATCATATTCCACTGTTGAACTGCTCTTACTTTGAGGAAGTTCTTCCTAATGTTTAGATGGAATCTCTTTTCCTGAAGTTTGAAGACATTGTTCCGTGTCCTGGTCTCTGAATCAGGCTTGCTCCATCCTCCATATGACATATGACATTTAAACATAGCTGTCATGTCACTTCTTAACTTTTTCTTCTCTAGACTAAACATGCCCAGAACTGGACACAGTATTCCAAGTGAGGTCTGACCAAATCAAAATAGAGTGGTACCATTACTTCACTTGACTGAAACACTATACTCCTATTGGTGCAGCTTGGAATCACATTGGGTTTTTTTTCAGCTCTTGCACCACAGTGTTGACTTGGGAGAAATAAATCACCAGAAACAGATGGCATACCAATAGAGCAACTTCAAGCTACAGAGACAGAATCTGATGTCCTATGAAAGCAAAGTTATACATAAAATTGTACAAAGAAGACTGTTATTGTATATAGGGTGAGAAATGCCAGATGTTCAAACTGAGTTCAGGAAAGGCACTAGGGATCATATTGCAAACATATGTTGGATAGCACCAAAGAATTTCAGAAGAAAATCATTCTATGTTTTATAAATTATAGATTATACTGAAGCCTTTGATTATGTAGATCATAAAAAACTATGGATTGCTCTTAAAGAAATGGGTGTGCCACACATATGATTGTCCTGATTGTACTCAGGACAACAGTCAGAACAGAATGTGTTCTGTTGTCAGGCAAAGATGCATTTTATCACCCTTTCTACTTAACTTGTATGCTGAATGTATCACATGTAAAGCGGGATTAGCCTCGGAGGAAGGAGGTATGAACGTTGTACAAACATCAACGATTTTATATATACAGATGACATCATACTACTAACATAAAACAGCAAAGACTTGTAATGGTTAGGGAATGAAGTCATGGAAGAAAGTGCAAATGCAAGTTTATGATTGCATCTTAACAAAACAAAAATAACGACCACACAGATGATTTACATAATATTAAAGTAGATGACGAAGACACCGAAATAGTTCAAGATATTCCATACCTTGGCTCAAGTCATTAATCAGAATGGAGCATGCCGTGAAGAAATCAGAAAACTAGGACTTGGAAGAGCAGTTATGAAGAAACTTGACAAGCATCCTGAAGTGTAAAGATATCTCTTTGAATACTAAAGTTAGGATTGCCCATGCCATCATAGCTCCAATTTCTGTGTGTGGCTGTGGAAACTGACAGTGAAGAAAGCTGACAGGAAAAAAAAAATCAACTCATTTGAAATACAGGTACAATGGACTGCTAAAAAGACAAATAAATAGGTTGTAGAACAAAGCATGCCTGATCTCTCCCTAGAAGCCAAGATGACTAAACTGAGTTTATTGTACTTTAGACATATCATGAGAAGACATGACTTATTAAAAAAGGTAATAATGCTTGGTAAGTTAGAAGGCAGTAGAAGAAGAGGAAGTTTGCATTACAGATGTGTAGATTCGGTCCAGGAAGCTACAGCTCTGAGTCTGCAGGATCTGAGCAGGGCTGTTGATGATAGGGTAACTTTCTCATTGAAAGGGTTGCCATAAGTCAGAGTTGACAACAGTTAACAACAACTGCACTTACTTGTCAGTGGATGTTTACAAAAGTAAACCTTTTAAAAAAGGAATTGTTCTTAAATTTTATGTTGGTGTAAACTCAGTTGAAAAAGCATTGTATTATCAAATCTGCCATGAATCTATAACCAAATCGAAGACAGTAGTTCATTTTTCACCCCGGTTCTGAGATAGTTCTCTGTGTGTTTTTAGTGCAACCATTGTCTGCTCAGGATGAAGATGAGAATACAGTGTCATGAGGGAATTTCATTAAAATTGTTGGCATGGCAGCTCTGCAGTCATCTTTTTTCAAGTGCCCTGTCATTCTCTTATGTAGAGAGATGGATATATCTTGTTGCTTGAGAAAATTGGGGATTGCTTCGTAATGACATGGTAATGACAACTTTTTGAGTTGCATTCCTGTTCTTGTTTCTTAATGTCCTTTACTGGATATCCAGCATTTTTTTTCTAGCCCATTGCACCACTTTGGAAGCACAGTGTCACTGACATGTAAAACTTCTGTACACTTGCTAGAGTTATGTTGTTGGTTCTGAACTGTTAGCTGGATCTGAGATATTATTTAAACTATATAGACAGACACTTCTGCCTGTGTAAAACAAGAGCCTGTTCATACTATTTTTCCCTTTGTCAAAAGTGAGTCCTGGGCTTGTGTTGTTTTCTTGCATGACTGAGCTGTTTCTGCTTAGGATGCTGGTGATTTTTTTATCTGTTTACTACTTCTCTTTCTGGTCAGATACAGACAGAGGGATTTTGGTTATAGTGAAACCTGATATTTCTCCGAATCATCTTAGTTTCTGCTTGGTGAGAGGTGGAATGAAGAAATATTCAAAGCTTGTTTTCACTTCTTACAAGATCCTGTAAATGCAAGACAGTAGTGGCAAATGGCAGTAAAAATGAATACTGTCTTGTTGCAAAATTGATTAGAGGTTATAAGCATGTATTAAACAATTAGGCTACCTGAATATTCAATTTTTGATTTCATCTAATGGAAAATGTTGATCAGGCAAGAACATTTCAATGTATGTGAATGTGATAGATATGTATTCCTTCTTCCATAATCTGCTTTTTCTTTCTTTGTATTAACAATTTTAAAATTTCTTTGTTATCCGCTATTATCTAGACTTATTTAAGGCATGCTGCATTGTGACTGTCAATATGTCAGTGTCTCTGTATTTGGCTTAAGACGAAACAGTAGCCCAGCAACATATTGTTGCTGGGGTGTTGCCTTAGCATGAGTTGCCACAATACATTGTCAGTTTATTTCCTGATTCATAGAGAACTACTCTAGGAAAATGTAAGTGTCTGTCTTATAAAAATACTTTGAGTAAATGCTTTTTAAAATATCAGCACAGTTTCCCTTTAGTAGACATGAATACTTCATATTTTTGCTCTAAATGGCGGATAAAATAAAAGAAGTGAAACTTTTGTTCATCTAAATTGGTAAAGACTTCTGAGGACTATCTTTAAGTTAGAATAGTGTCTGACCTGTAAGTGAAAACTGTATCATTCTGAACTATCACTGTGCTTGTACAATTTAGCTGTTCTCTTGAGCTGTAAATTTTGTCATGTGGTGTGAAATGGTGCTTACCTTTAAGTTCTTTCAATCTGTCTAAGAGTTGCTGTGTACAATAGGTAGTTAAACTGGATTCCTTCATAATTAACAGTAAGTATTAGTGATGTGTGTGTTCATAAACTTGTTTTAGGGAGCACCCATGTATTACATGGACAGGTGGTTTTAGAAGGATCCCAATCCTGGTGTTCCATGCAGAAGCTATTCTAACGAAGGACAGTTATATCCGTATGATTGGAGGTAAGTGTAGTTTTATATAACTCACTATCTTGCTGGAGTGTGTAGGATAAAGATAAATTGTTTAATATTAAAACAATGAAAATATACAGTGAGAACTTAAGTACTGGTACTGATAAATAATTGATGTGCCCGTTGAAAATAACCTAAACAGACATTTGTAGACTTCCATTTTGAGTTACTAAGACCTTATGCTCAAATGTTATATTGCACATCATTTTATTGGGCCAATATTTTAACAAAAAGTTTACAAAAGGAAGCACAAGAATGCCAAATATGTGAGTAATTTCTAATATAAGGAGTTTTATGTTTATTGTTATGGTTGATGTTTGCCATTTTTTTTTTAAAAAGGCTGTTATCTTGTATTGCAAAGTAAGATACTTGTTTTAAAAATAATGGTGATTTTGAGACTGTTCTCTCTTGTGCCCTAGGAACTGGTTAAACAAAACAAAGGTAGTCTGGGGTCATTTCTATACCTTGACCATATTGTTGTGTAGTTTCACTCTAGTCACATAAATGTCTGCCATAACTTTATGTAATGACATATTATTGGGTATTGTGTGATAGATGGGAATGTCCTGAGTTCTGTGACAGTGCTTTTCCTTCTACAGCTAGGGCAATAGATTATGACTCTAGGGTGCTGTTACTAATTTATGTTGTGTTTACAGAGCGCTATCGATTGGCTTTTAAGATTGTGAGAACAGAAAGTCGCCTAGTGCGCAGTATTTTGTCAGCTCATGGATTCCGGGAGGTATGTGCATCAGATCTTTGAATATGGAAAAAAAGTGAAAATCCAAAGGTGTTAGCACTGCTTTTAGAGCCAAGAGACAGCTGCGTTTCATAGCTAAGGTGCTTTGAACTATAGCTAAGTAAACATAAATGTAGTCAAAAGCATGTTCCTCTCTTGCATTTTGGTGTTTTGTCAAACATTTTGATTCTGATATGATGAATTTATAACCTACAGAACTTCTCTACCATATCATCTTTTTTGAGACTAAGCTCCTGTGTAAAGACCTTGAAACATACTCGTTTTGTGCAGGTGCTGTCATTCTTGAAGAAATTCAGTTTGTAAAAATGGCTCTAATTCTTTTTGTTCTGCAAGAAAGGCCTTGAAGTGAGATATAATAATTATATCAATAGCCTCTATTGATATAATAGAGAATATGTGGTTCCCGAAATATTATTGGTCTGCAGCTGTTATTATGCTTTATAGTTGGCCATGCCGGCTAGAGATGATCAGAACTGCAGTACAACAACATCTGGAGAGCCACATGTTTCTTAGTATCCTGTGTAGCAAAATGTATGTCTTAAGAAAAAGAGCTCTTTAAAATTGTATGGATCTGCAGGTGGGAAATACATTGGATGGGGTGGCATATTTTCTGGCCTAGACAGCTTGCAAGCTTTAGTTTTATTTAGCCATTATAATATATTCCTTGTTTCTTTCAGTCCAGTGTTTTGATTGGAGATAATGTAGTTTTATCTAATTGATTGTATCACCAAGAGTGTATGGTTTTTCCCCAGGTGCACCCAAGTAGCAATGAATATAACCTTATGTGGACAGGGTCCCATCTAAAGCCCTATGTTCTCCGATCACTAACAGATATTCAAAAAGTCAACCATTTTCCCAGGTAAGAAGAAAGTATCTGGTACATTAACTGACCATGGAAAAGGTTATGAAGATGCTGTACAATTTGTAGCCAGGCTTGAGAAGCTGTGACCCTCCAGATGATGATGGACTTCAGCTCCCATCGGATGGCACCATACTTTATGCTGTTTAAGGCTGATTGGAGTTGCAGTCCAACAACATGTGAAGGTTCATACATTTTCTAGTCCTGCTGGGTGACATGCAGAGAGTTTGGCAGCAGTTGAACCCTACGTTGTATATTTATTTTTCTTTCAGTCTATATGAAAAATGGAAAAAAATATTTTATTTATTTTGAATCTAAACCATGCCATCCTGCAGGTGCTTTACAAGAATGCTAATGCAAGAAATAGTTGCTAAATTTGAAAAACAGTTTAAAATGGTATTCATCCCTTGGCTTGATAACAAGAAAGACCATCAGACAGGCATGTATGAACTCAGAGGCTTAACCATTGGGCATGGAAATAGATTAATGTAATGTCCTTTGGAAAAATTCTGCCTGTGATCAAACCTCTAAGCATCTCTTGAGTGCCTTTTGCCTTCTAGGCTCTTTTCCGTTCCCTTTGTGGCACTGACAGTTTTCTCTGAAAGAAATGATGAGTGGAGGTTGGAGGTTATCTTAAGAGATTAAGAGTATGTTGTAGCTCTCATTCTGCTTATACTATGTTTGTGTTTCTTGAAAGATTACCATGAGGGGAAGAGAGCTCTTGATTTAGAAAAGATTGCGCATCTCTACGTTAGAGCAGCTTTGAAAGGGAAGAGTGAGAGATCAGGAGGATGCAGATCTGTACAGTGTATCCAGGCTAAGAGCAATAAGAGGGCAAGTGAGTTAGACTGCACTGTCAGAACTGTGTGGGATTAGAACATAGTGATCCATGTCTTAATTACCTTTTGATTAGACTATAATATGAACATTATAGAGCTGCTCTTGAAAAGTATGTGGAAACTACAGCTAATACAAAATGGCAGTGACCAGACTGTTGTCTGGAGTGCATTTGGGAGATGATATATCATCTGTTCAGAACCAGCTGTGTGGCTTCCATTCTGTGGAATATGCAGAGGGGGAATCCACAAAGAACTGTGTTATATTTTCACACACCAGCTTCAGAGGTGGCAGTCACTTGATTTTTACTTATTGCCACTGATTCAATCTGTCCCGTCATAAAGTCCTAAACAGCTTGAGGTTGGGGTATCTGAAAGACTACCTCTTCCCATCTAAATCCAGGTATAATTCCACATTTTCAGTGGAAGCCCTGTTACTCGTTTCGGTTGGTGGGTACATGAGGCAAGGTGATTTTTGTAGTAATACTTCAGATGTGGAACTGCCTTACAAGGGAAGGCTTCCTCACTGATTTTCTGACCGGCAATCAGAACTGTGTTATCAGGAATGTTGGCTTTTAAATGTTTTATTTTAGTTTTTAAACAATGTTTGTTTCTGTTGTTTTTGTATCTTGATTTTACAGCATATAGCCCTGGTAACCCTGGTGAGCAGAAAAATAATTAATCAATGCATTTAATAAAAATAAGTGAAATTAACTGGGGCTTGTTAAAATTCGTGAGTGTTCATGCAACTGTGAATTCCTGAAGATCTTCACAAAGATGATAAAAAAGAAATAAAAAAAAATCTGTGTGTACTCTTACAGGTCATATGAATTAACTCGAAAGGACAGATTGTATAAGAACATAAATAGAATGCAGCAAACTTATGGATTCAAGACCTTCCATGTCCTCCCTCAGACTTTCATCCTCCCAGCTGAATATCAAGAGTTTTGTAGTAAGTGTCTGATTCAGAGTAACTGATTCAGAAGTAAAACTTGGAAGTGGATGGGAAATACAGATTTTCGTTCTATCCCCTTTCTGTGCTTCAGCCGCAGAAGCATGTGTCGGATACCAAAATGGGAAAGACAGGAGCATCTTCCCAGTAAGAAGATGCTCCTCAACACTTTCAAAGCTTTAGTGTTAACTGTTGCTGTGGTTTGAACAATTGATTGTGAAGAAAGGAGGAATAGAAAAGAGTCTCTTGTTCTTTAAGTGTAGAAGGGGACATAGTGCAGCTGCATGTGGCTCCTGGACCTGTTTTTGTTATCCATGATCCCTTGCCCACTATTTTAATGGCAATAAGGGTTAATTGTCTCTCAGAGAGCAGTGATTTTCCTGTTAAATAGGTTACCCTCCCACCTCCTGTTTAACATTTAAAAAGCCAAATCAATTTTTCATCATCCCATGTTGTTATTAAAAATACTTCCCGTATTGTTTTGTTGCTTGGGGCATTTTTGGCAGTCTGTGCTGCATGTGGTGGGTGTAGGGACAGAAAATTGGTTCCCAGCCTCCCCAGGGTTGAGTGTATATCTTCATGCCAGGATAAATAGTTTACAGTTCTATGCCTTGAAACATGAGCCACTTGATTGTATAATGATCAGAAGGGGGCGTGCCATGTCTATGACATGACTGAGTATGTGGGATTTGGGATAAAAAAAAGCAGCTCATAATCATGTTAGCAGTTCATAATGGTGGCCTGAAAGATACTTTTGTAATCACTACTGAAAACTATCAGGATGTGGTAATATTTTTGCAGAATAACTTTGTCTTTTGTATTATTTTTCAACCAGATTCCTATTCCAAGGACAGGGGACCCTGGATAGTGAAGCCTGTGGCATCTTCTAGAGGGCGAGGTGTCTATTTAATCAACAGTGTAAGTAACTTGCAAGTATACCAAGCTTGCTGACTCACTGGCAGTTTTGAACAAATTCACAATATTTTGCCTTACATAAAGGTGTTCAGAGTCTTAGCGACCAAGAACAGAGCATGGTACTGTCTGACAGCTCTTGTCACTTATATAAGATGGCCAAATGATTTGTTAGCTCTTTTTCCTTTAGCTTACACAAACTACCTTCTTGGTTTTTGCTACACAGGAGCAATACGTCTGACATTTAAGCACCTTTACAGTCTAAGGAATTAGAGGTGCACAAAGCATATGGAAAACTTGAGGGTGGCATTTGAAAACCATGGATGAAAATACAGTATGTTGGAGGCTGTGGGCATATGTGTTCAGGAGGTATCCAGTAGAGTAGGGTTGACCCACAGAATGTTGGAAGCGGAGAGGCATCTAAACTTGTATGAAGTGATTTAGTGTGAGACATGAGTCTAGATAACACCTGTCTTGTTTTTCACCTTTCTGTATCTTTCTTTGGAGTATGTACTTAAGCCTTTTCCTTTCATTTTGCCTGCAGTTAAACTATTAGTCATTTTGTTCCCTTTGTCTGGGAAGGAGCATCCATGGGAATCCAACCCCAATAATGGCTGCTGGCTTACACCCACCCATAAGAGCTAGCTCTTACGGGTTCTTGTAACCAAGCATAGGTCAACTTCTTTTTCCATCTCGCTTCCTATCCCAAGATGGATTTCCTAAGACGATAAACACAAGTTTTCTTTTTACCTCACAATAGCATCCAGAGTAATTACTCCTGTTGGTTTTGGAAGAAACAGCAGCTTCTTCACTTGTTCTTGCTGCTCTTTTATCCACTAAGGATGAGATGGCTTAGAAGGGAAGGATCAGGATCTTTTGTCTTTCTTTGCTGCCTCTTTTTCTATTAGTCACCTATCCCAAAAGTGTTATGGACAGATAATACTGTCTCCTTCAGTCAGGGTTAATTGTCTGCCCTCTGTTATGAAAGAAGAAGCAGTGGCTCAGAATGAACACTTCCACTCTCTTCCTGTCTGCTTATAGACAAGAGAGGACATGCCACAACATGTCTCCCTTACCATCCTTTTCTCTTTTAGATCCGTTTAGAAGTGATCAGACTATTGCAATCCAAGAATGTATTTCCTTAGTAATGTTGAGATTTCTAAACTTATTTTCCTGCCTACCGTTTGGTTCTTTCAAACTCATTATCCAAAGATGGACACCTCTGCTGTGAATGGGGTAAAGGCTCTAACAGACCTTTTCATTCCAATAATAATCTCTCACTGTCCTTCCCCTCTAATAGAGTCTGCCACAGGCTTATATTGCATTACCCCTAATGTACTTTGCTCTACATAGATACCAAATATTCATACACAGAATGCTTGGAAAACTTTAGGAGCACTTATTTGGAGATTATAACTTTAATTTGTGAAGCTTCCTGTTTTTTCCCTATGTGCTCATCTGAGCTATTAGCACTAGGTGCTTGCTGAAGACACTTTGTGATAGTCACATATCCATTCTGTTTAATGTCACATGAATTTATCTTAAGTCTCATAGTACAGATTCAAGGCTGTGTCTAATGGTCTTATTCCACAAGTGCAAGACTTCTGCTTGCAGAAACACTGCTTTCATTCTTGTGCAAATGCCAAATCCAGTATTACATTCTGTTTGCACAAGGTGTTAGGCAGTTTATTACAACTTTATGCACTAAGTTAATGTTGCTTGCTACTTGTGCTTTTTCTTTTGGCAGTTGTGCAACTGCTAATCAAAACAATGACAACATTTGTACCTTTTTTGCTAACCTAACAAAATATATGTAATCCTCAGAATGAACAGAAGTAACTATTTACCAGGTGATAATGGGGCTGTAATGGAAAGGTAGCTGAAGACTTAGAAGAATTTTATGACACATCTCTACCTAATCAGAAATTCTAAGAAAAAATGATTGCAGACATTACTGCTATGGGTAACAATTTATGTTTATCCATTGTGACAGTTTATGTTTACCCAGTGTGGTGAGTATGCATTTGGCAAACAGGTGCCATCAAAACAGAGCAGTATTGGAGATCCAATATTGGTTGTTTCAAATACCTTGTCTTTGAATGTGGCTGCAGCCCAGGTTTCTGGCACAGCTAAAGTGCAAATATGTGTGTATGCATATTCTAAAGCTTACAGGATTAGTATTCTTGGCATAATCTAGTCTAAAATGGGACAGTGAAGGACTGTTTACACCCGTATCTCTCCCCCACCCCCCATATTGAAGGGGCTGCCTTGCCTCATTTGTTCTCTGCCTGGCTCCTTTCCCATGGAATAAGGGAGCTGCTAGCCAAGTGCATGAAGCAACTCTTTCCAGAGCTTTTCTAGAGTTTACTGTATGGTTTTAGGAAAGGCAAATGTGAACAAAAGGTCAAAACCTGGAAAAGTCACTCTAAACCCATTTCCTGTCACATCTGCCTCTTCCAGTATTGCTTTAGCCCACAGATCTGTCAAATTTACTCAATGTAAAGAGTACTTGGCAAGCTTATTCTTAAGAGAAGCTTTACATTTCTCTTTAGAAGGTAGGGAATGTTTTGTGTTTCTGTGTTACACTTGGTAAATAAGGTTTTCCAAGTGTAGTTACATTTGACTTAGTTTGTTCATGTTACTATTAGAGTCATGGGTGATACCTGGTTTAGTTCTGCTGCTGGAGGAAAGTAATTCTCCCCTCCTCCAAACCTTCAAAATTTGCTGTGGAGTAATGCAGTGTTGTATTTTACCCTGTATGTCAGGGGTAGGCAACTGTGGAAGGCTGGAGGCTGCATTAGCGGGCCCCAAGAGCCACACCTCACTGTCATATCTACTTCTGAAAAAAAAAACTGCCCCCAGATGCCCTTAGGAAACATGAGGGCATATTCACTATATTTTTGGGCCTTTCTTGGCCATTTTAAGTCCAGGAAAAGCCTTTTGTAAAACAGGAAGTCCCTATTCATTTTCTGTTTCAAAAAAGGCATCTCCTGGGTCTAAATTGGTAGAAGGACTCCCAAAACATGGCAGAAATGCCACCCATGCCCTCTAGAAGGAGCTTGAGGGACATTTGAGGGAAAAATTTGAAATATGTCACCATTTTTTTCCCATGGGGCCTCAGAGGACCTCACAATGTGAAAATGTACTCCATAGCCACCGTAGGGCCTTTTTCCAGCTCTTACAGTTCAGAGACTTGGACAGAGGAAATCAGTTTTGTAATTTGACTGAGATGTAGGTCCAAAAAACAACTTTAAAGAAAATTCTTTTCCCTAGCAGTGGCATATGGCTTGATTGTGTGCCGGTTTACTTAGAAGCAAGTATCACTGGTTACTGGGCTTTACTTTATCATGCGTGTGCCTAGGACTACATTAGTTTCTTGTCTTGATTTTCAGTTTGTTGTGTGAACACAGAGGGATTGGACCTAGTGCCAACCATCTACAAGTACAACAGATTCCCCCATTGTTCGTTCCCCCCCCCCACTTCTGACTTTGAGTATTGGTAGATCATCTGGAGAAGAAGTGGGGGACATGCAAGGGCAAAGGGAATGAGGGGAAGTCTCACTGTTTGGTATTGGATTGGCTGCAACATATATGCAAGCTAGTGGCAAATGTTCTTGTAGAGAGGGAACTATGACAAGCTTGGAAATAGTCTTCTTTTCCCCTTTCAATAATAGAAGTTATATTCTATGTATGGCATACAACTGTTTGAATGTATTAGTGATCACCTATTTATGATCTAAGAGTAAAAAATATTTTTGGTCTCCTTTAGTATGCTATTTTTCTTTTAAAATGTGTTTTAAGAATTTAATCTATCCTAGGAATGAAACTTGGTCTGTATATACTATTGATATACTGTTATATTACTTTATTTCCAATGGCATTGCCTGGATTCAATATGTATTTCTTATTCTTTCTATGTAAATTGTATTTATAAATATTCTCTAATAAATGGATTAATGTATTGATGACCTAGAGAAAGAGAGTGACCAGATAACTAGTAAGATTTGATATCCTGGTTTATGGTAGTGCTCTCTGCCGTCTTTTGATATGCTGAATATCTTGTTCCCCACCACCACCACCACCACCACCACTTTGTTTTCTGACTCTTTCCTATGATGATTGTTTACTATTTTGGCCATAAATGAAAGTGGTGACTAATTTCTGCACTTCTAAAATTCAGACATACCTCCATTAACAAAGCCTCTGACAAAGAAGCTTCTTTTTACAAAGCCTTTTAATGCTGGAGTTCTTTTTCCTTACTCTCTGTCTAGCTGAACTTTTTTAGCTGCATCAACATTGAGAGGATAGTGAAGGAGGGCTGGAGAAACACAGATTTTATGTGCCAGTTGCAGCACCATGTCTGTAGTAAACAGTGTGTTAAAAAGCTTGAACTTGGAAAGAGCAGGATTCTTCCCAGGCCACTCCTACTTGTGCTGTGCCTGCCTGTCCACAACAAGCAAGGTAAACAGCAGCTGCCCCCAGGACCCCTTACTGAGCATGCGTGAACAGCAAAACAGAGAGACAAAGGGAGAACAGATAAGCCTGCCTCACGAAAAGATCTAGAAGTTTGGGCACCAAAATGAAAATCACCAAAAAAAAGGGGGGGGGAGTGATAAAAAGAGAAAATGGTCCCTGGTTGCATTTTGGAAGAAGTTTTCAAGTGGTCTACAGGTGGTTCGAATGTTTTTGTTTATTTATGCAAAGCTTATCTGATTGTTTCATTTTACCTGTGCATATTGTTAGTTTTGAGTAAAAAGTTTGCTGAAACAAATTGAATTACTCTTGTATTTTGTGGTGTAGGAACCTGTTCCTTTTCTTTCATGTTACTTCTGCCTCTGGTACCAGATTTTCAGTTAAAGGAAGTAATCCCAAGGATCTGTTATCCAAATACATCTGTTTGGCTGAGGTCAACTTACAAATGTACAACCTTAAGCTGCAATGGTCAGTGGTTGGACAATACTCCACCCTGTTTTAGTCTTGTGCACAGTGCCTTGAATGTTTCTGTACCTTAAGATCATTGCACTGAGTAATGCACTGTTTTGGATAGAAAAGATAACAGCTTTCATCACAACATTTGGTTAACTTACTGGTCAGGCATGAAGCACTTACAGGACTAAGTTATTTAGTTAAGTCAGCAAATCAGCTTTAGTTCTTCACTCTACTGTGCTTTTTGTCTCATTCTGTAGCCAAATCAGATTTCCCTTGAAGAGAACATCTTGGTCTCACGCTACATCAACAATCCCTTACTCATAGATGGTAAGTTTGTATCTGAGTTCACTTTTTCTTTAGGAGATCTCTTTCTTTCGGATTTGAAAGGGTTAGTGAGCTATTGAGTTATAAGAAAGCATTTGTTATGTCTTTATTGTGTTTTTTGATGTGGTAAACACTGTACATTTGTATCATCTAAATCCACAGAATCACCATTCAGTAGTAGTCACCCTGAGGCGACTTTTGGAAAATCTGCCTCATTCTTCCCCACCCTTAGGTAGCTTCAGCTTCTCAAGAATTTGTGGCCAATGATCACTCTTGCTTCCTTTCAGACTTCAAATTTGATGTGCGGCTTTATGTTCTGGTGACATCATATGATCCCCTTATCATCTACCTCTATGAGGAAGGTCTGGCCAGGTAGGTGCTTTTCCTGCTTCATGCTGTGTAAACAAAACATCATGTCCTACAGTGAAGCTGTTATTTCTTCACAGTTATGAGGCAAAGATAATAGCAAGGCCTGTGGAGTATCTTAGAGCTCTGATTAGGATGTTGGGAATTATGAATGAAAACTTGTAAAATATTTAGTGGGCATTCCTTTCTCTTACTTTGAATTGAACCTCCAGGTGTTTTCATGTTTCTATGACCTCTAGTCCTGTTTAGGGGTAGCTGCTGGCTAAAATTCAAGCAGCCTCAGTGGTGATGGGAAGTATGGGCTATCATACTGACAAATAAAATGCATTTTCCAGCTTGTGGCTTTTAGGTGGCAGTAGCAGACTTTGGGGCTCTCACTGCCAATTTTAAAAAAATCTTGAATTTGACTATAGGCACAAAGGGGGAGTTTTCACAATTTTTTTCCCACTAGATTTCTGGTCTTTTTGTTGCTATCTTTTGCTATCTTTTAAAAATGCCAAGAGATGTCTCTATACTGTAAGAAAATAACTCCCTTTGTAGTTGGCCAGGTATGTGTACCAGTGCTTGTTTAACTGAACAGTTTGCCAGTCCAGTATAAAAAGGCATTAGACTGTTTACAACCCTTTTCACTAGCCACACTTAGAATTGGAGGCAATACATAGTGATATATAGAAGGTAAAACAACAGCTGTGTGTGATGGAACAGAAGTACAATGTTGCTCCAATAATACCACATTTCAGAGGATGATGTGAATTGTCCCCAGCAGATAATTGATAAGTGTCAGTCTGCAGTTCAGTTTGGAAAAATTCATTAAAAGTGTTCTCATATTTTGGTTTTGTTGATAGTCTCTTTGCTAATGATAATTTAATAATTTAAAATGGATGGCGCATATCAAACTTGTCCTGCCCCCACCTTCCCTTCAAGAGTATGTGTTTGTCATCAGAGTAGTTTATTTCATTTGAAACAGAACTAGCACCAGTTGAATATACGACATTGACACTGAAAAGATGATACTGAAAAATGCAACTTTACCTTTCACTACCTTGGCACATTTGAGTGTTCTGATCTCTAACATATATTTAGGACAAGGGGTTACCATCAAGACAGAATATGGAGAAACAGAATGGTTTCCAGTTGGCAAGAAAGTCAGACAAAGCTGCATTCTATCACCCCATCTGTTAACTTGTATGCTGAACATACAGTAGGCCCTCCACTTTCGCTAAGGTTAGGGGTGCAGGACCCTTGCTAAAGTGGAAAAATCCAAATACCAAAATGTGTGTATGTGTCTGTGGGCAAGAGACTGAGGCATGATGGGAAGAGTGGGCACCTAGGGTTCAAACCAGGTCAGGGAAGGGAAAGGGAAGGGTGTGTGTGTGTAGCATACTGGCCCTATACTTCCTCTCTTCCTTTGGGTGTGGGGGGGCATCAGGAGAGGGTTTGTGGTGCTGAGAAATTGGTCTGTAGGTTGCCCTTTGCTGGCCAAGTAGTGGCTGGTGGAAGAAGAGGGGGACCAAAGATGGGTTTTTAAAGCACTGTGCAGCCTTATTGGAACTGCTGAGAGTGAAGGTTCCCCTGGAAAAGAAGTGCCTGAAGTGGTGATGGGGGCATGAGGTTTAGAGAAACTCACAAATAATCAAATCTGTGCAAGTCAAATCTGCAAATGTGGTGGGCCAACTGTATATGCAAAGTTGGATTAGGTTTGCAGGAAGGAGGCATGAAAATTGGAAGAAGGGACAACAATTTAAGCTATCTGAAGGATACCATATTACTAACAGAAAATGATGAAGACTTGGACTGTCTGTTGAAGAAAGTCATGGAAGAAAGTGCAAAGTCAAATTTATAGTTGAACATGAAGAAAACAGAAATAATGACCACAGATGATTTGCATAACTTTACAATAGATGATGAAGACATTGACATAGTACAAGATTTTCCATACCTTGGTTCATTCATTTTTCAGAATGGAAACTGCAGTCAAGAAATCAGAAGGCGTCTCGCCCTTGGAAGGGCATATATAAATGTAAAGATATTTCATTGACTACTAAAGTTGGGATTGTCCATGCCATCATATTTCCAATTTTTAGGTATGGTTGTGAAAGCTGGACAGTGCCAAAAGAGTTCTACAGATACTGTGGCTGGATTTGCTCTAGGTTCAATAAATGGGAACTAGAGCAAATCAAGCCTGACTGCTCCCTAGAAGCCAAGATAATGAACTGAGACTGTCATACTTTGGACGTATCATAAGAAGAGATGACTCACTAGAAAAGACAATAATATTTGTTAAGGTGTAAGGCAGTGGAAAAAGAAGAACACGGCACTGCAGGTGGATAGACCCAATCCAGGAAGTCATGGCCCTGAGTTTGTAAGACCTGAGCAAGGCTATTTGTAACAGGATTACTTAGAGGTCTCTCATTCGCTGGGTCACCATAAGTTAAGGTTGACTTGACAGCAGTTAACCTTGGTACAACAGATGGCAATATCAGGTTTTCAAAGTGGTATATTGGAAATGAGGCAGTCATGTGTCAAGATCAAGATCAAAGAGACTTGGATTTATTTTTTGTCTGCTCTGTTAAAAAATGAACTTGGAAAGTGAGAATTGTAGCGTCTCCTTTTTGTGATCTGTTGTCTTTCTCAGCAGTCTGTACCTATCTTGCTAGATGAGTTTGAAGGGAGCACTTAAAACTTCAGACAAGAATAATGTGCCAGCAGGGGGCAGTGCTGCACAGTTTTCATCACTTTTTGTCCTCAGCACCAGCTTTTCTTTGTTCAGAGTCAAAGAGAAAATTTAATTTATTAAAAATACTAAGTTTTAAATAGATATCAATTTTGGGCCAAAATTTCTTTGCGCGACATTGGTAGTTGTACTAATGTTGAGCTAGGGAAAAATAGAGTTGTTTTTGGGAAGCACAATGGATTGAGCATAAAACCAAATATATTTCTGAGGGGCCCAAGAAGAAGAGGGGAGTGGAAAGCAAATATGACTGCAGAGCTGTGCAAGTTCTCTGAAATGAAGGAACAGGCAGTAGAGCCTCATAATGTTTGACAGTGCGCTGCTTTCCTGTACCCTAAACCCCCTAGTACCCTCTTCTTTGGTAGCCCTGCTAGCTAATTAGCACTGGCTCCACAGAGATATTTACCTTTTCTCTGCTGGATTCCTGTGGTTTCCAAAGAATTCAGGTACTTAGTATGAGCCAAGGAATTCACATTACTTCATAAAGTGTCTTATGGCTAGAGCCTGTTACAGCAGCCCAGTCCCCGTCTTAGTAACCCCTGCCTGGCAAGCCCTTGACAGTGGGGAATGTGGGTAACAGAAGCAGTGGTGGAGCAGCAGTTGTTCTCATGATCCCTACCCCCTCTTAATAGGAGAGAGATCAATGCTGGACCCTGGAATTTTCTATTTCTACAAGATCTCTTGGCTAGTTAGGCTGGGATAAAAAACTGACTGCTGCATTTGATCCTCTAGAAAGGGAGAGGACATAGAAATGTCCTTAATAGATGTTTAGAAGCAGTGAGAAAAAGAGAAAAGCCTGAAGTTGTAGCTAGGATTTGGAAGAGAAGTTGAGACATCAGAATATAATGACCCAAATCTGACCAAATTTTTACAAACCGCGGAAATCCCATTCACTGAAGACAGACTCATAGGAAATAGTGTGTTTTTACTTCAGACTCTTCAGTTTCTAGAAGGATGTTCATACTCCAAATCTGGTTAAGCTCTGTCATTCATTTACCATTGATGTATACTCAGAGAATGTTTAGACCAGCTACCTGCATTAAAACAAAGTCCTTTGAATCCCAACAGAATTGTTATCTGACACAAAAGAGGGGGAAAAAAGTAATCTAAGTAGCTCCCTCATATGGGGAAGTACTTGGGACCAGAAGTGTACCATATTTAGATTTTTTTTCCAGCTTTTGGAATACAGTACCTTCTTGGAATAGCCCTGTGTCGTGTTCATTTGCTGCTTGTATTGTATATGAGATGTGAGGCTGGAGAGAGAGTGAGGATCTGTGAAATAGTAGGAATCCTAGCATCATGTTTGGTGTAAATCCATGTCTCCTGCCTTTTCATTAATCCTCGGTCTCTCTTTTTGGTGCCATTCATCCACTTCCACCCTTTAAGTTGGGTGCTGTGATGCTCATCAGATCTGAGAGAACTGTAGCTGTTTCGTGAAAGACAGAAGCAAACAGCTAGTGGCCAAAAGTTTCAGGTTTGGGAAGTTTTTGGATTTCTGGATAAGGGAGGCTCAACTTGTATTCTTGTTAGTGGTTTTTCCACTTTGTGTTTTTTTAAAATTGTATTTGTTGCTTTGACACTGCAAATAGCCAATTGCAGCTAACTAGGGCAGTGTCTCTCAACCTGAGATCCAAGGACCCCAGGGAGTTCACAGAGCCTTCACAAGGGGTCTGTGAAGCCCTGCTTCTGGAATACAACAGCAGCGGGAGCAACAGAGATGCAGCAGCAGGGATGGGCAGATGCTGAGGGATCAGTTTCAACAAGGGAGCAGTTTCAGCACCTGCACCCATCAGCTATAGGTCCTTGACAAAAGTGAAACAGTCACAGGTGTGTATGCATGCCCAAACTATGACTCTGGAGACCAGAGTTTGAATCCCCACTCAGCCATTGAAATCCAGTGGATAAACTCAGGCAAGTCACATTCTCAGAGAAAGGCAAAGCAACAAATCTTACCAAGAAAACCCACATGATATGTTTGCCTTAGGGTTGCCATAAGTCAGTTTTCAAAGAGGAATGACATGATGGCTGGAAAGAACCTTCCCCTGTCAGCAGCGCTTTGTTGTTGTGTGCCTTCAGTTGACTTCTGACTTATGGCAGTCCTAGGGTGAACCTATCACAGGATTCCCTTTTTTTTTTTTTGAAAAGTTTGTTCAGAGGGGGTTTGCCTTTGCTGTCCTCTGAGGCTGAGATAGTGTAACTTACCCAAGGTCATCCAGTGTCTGAGTGGGGATTTGAATCCTAGTGTCCAGAAGGCTTTAATAAATAAATAAATATTTAAACAAATATTTGAATATTTAAATTTGGATATTTAAATCTTGAGTTAAGTCTTGGGGAGCCCAGCAAGAAATTATATTTACAGGGTTTCACAGGTAAAGAAAAGAGGCTACAAAAAAGATGGTAGTTGTTCCTGATGTGCTCAGTTGTCAGACATCTAATGATTTGTAGAGATTCTTGGATTGTAGTATTTCAGCAGCGATAATGCTTTCTAGTAATTGTGATTCTGAAAAATGGGTTTAAGAAGAAGAGGAGGGATCAATGACACATTGTTGAGAGTGCTTTCTAGAGCTAACCTGGGACAGTTTGGACATTGTTTCTTCTCTTGCTTTCTTTTATTTATTGAACAGTGAAATTGACAAAAGATGTTGGAGTCAGCTTAATTCCTCACTGCTTCCTGTGTAATTCCCTTTGCCTTCAAAGGAGAATGCTTGAGTCAGAGGATTCAGTGTTTACTTGAATATGGGTTTTTCACTAATTTTGGATACTGAGTCTGCTCAAGACTGAAAGAAATCCCACATTCAGATTCCTGTAGCAGCTCCTAGTCTGGACATTCGTGGTGTGGGTAGAAGGAGGAAACACACAAGTCAGTTGTCAGATCCTGATCTTGCTACTTGTGTAGGTGCAAGAAATAATAACTCATTAATAAAAGATGATGGAACAATTGGTTGTGGTTTCAATGATTGATGTATTCTTGGTTTTGTTTTGTAGGTTTGCAACTGTTAGATATGACCAGGGAGCAAAAAATATTAAAAACCAGTTCATGCATCTAACAAATTATAGTGTCAACAAGAAGAGTGGTGACTATGTCAGGTAACTTATATTTGCTTGGAACTTCTTGAGTCTTAAGTACTCACAGTAAAGTGGCCAGAGCCACTTTATGTTTGTATGTATGTTGTTTTTAACGCATTCATACTTACCATTTAGGCAAGAGTAATTACCTCATAAAGAAGTTTGGAGCACTTAGTATAATCAGTCAAGTAAATGAAGCATTAAACACAAAACCAGGCAGATAGTTAACAGAAATTTGAGATAGAGTTGCATCAGGGTTCCTCAGGTCACCAGTGTGAAACCTATTTCTTTGGTTATAGTTGCGATGACCCTGAAGTGGAGGATTATGGAAACAAGTGGAGTATGAGTGCAATGTTGAGGTATCTGAAACAGGAAGGAAAAGATACAACTGGTGAGTAGAGAACAAGTTATTCCTTCTCTCAGTTTTTCCTAATGTATGTGTTGATAGATGATATTATCAGCTGTAGTACATCCAACTCTCCTCTAAGATTTTCTTACGACTCTGCTGCTTTACTTTGACTCTCCTCACTTTTTTTCTGGAAGTAGGGATTCCATTACTTCATTCTGGACTGCATATGTTTTTCTGATGTGTCCCTGCTTTTTCTGCTTGGCATCATCTCCTGGGAGTTTTGCCTTTCATTTGCAGTAACACTCTTGCCTGTGATTTATTCTTGTGAGTAAATACCTTTCATCTGGGAATTCCATACTCTGTAGGAGAAATTCTTTTCCTCACATTTGATTGGCCCACTGATAGCATGGTAAATTAGTAATACAAATTTTAATTTGTCTCTGAAGTAATGAGTTCTTAGTATCAGTTACTCATCAGTACTAATATAGTTAAATTACTTGTTTGGTTTAAGGAGATGCTGATACTCTATTCCTATTTTATACCTGTACAGATGAATTTCACATGTTTCTTTCAGAAAAAAGAGGAGAGACGTGTCTGCTAGCATTCATTTAGTTATCACAAAATTTAAAAATACTGCTGAAGTCAAAGTATGAATTGTATGAAACAATGTATGTTACAGGAAATAGACTGTATTTTTGCAAAAGTGGATTGGTGTCTATGAAATATGTGCACATACACACACATGTGCAAGCACACAAAACATGTGCTTTTTCAGCATAGACATTTTGCTGTTCTTTAAAATGTGGCATACAGAAATTGCTATGTTACCTAACTCTGGAATAAGTGTGATAAAATTCTTTCTTTATGAGGCTGAAAGTCTTCAGACAGTCGTTTGAGAGTGGGCAGATATTTTTCTGCTAAAGCTCACAATGTTCAAACTCTACAATTAAAAGTTGGCACTTTCTACCTTTTTTGAAAAAATAAAGAAACAAACAGCATGTACATGTTTTGCTTTACAATGACACTTGGGATAAGTTTTATCATACATTCATTAACAATTCGTTAGGGCTATAAGAATCAAAATTACTTACCTTGCAGACTTTCACTTGCTATTCTATTCTAGATTTCAAATTCACATGAATCAGTAACAGAATGTAGTTCATTGTGTCTCAGTGACTGTCACATATTGATTTTGCACCTATGCAGAGTCTCAGTTAGTAAAGAGCTGAAGATTGTTTTGGCAGGAACTGCTCCTCTTTTCCTCACAGTGTATGCCCCAGTGCCTTCTCTTTAATTTTTTAATTTTAATTTTTTTGTCCAAAGTGTCAAGAGTAATGTTCTCTCTGGCCCATGTGGATCAGTGTGCTAACTATGCCCCAAAAGGGGCGACTGCTGTATTTGTAGTGAGACTCAATGCATGGTTTTGGTTGGCTCACTTTGTGGATGACATTGAGTTGTGGATGGAAACCTTACAGAGAGGGACTCTAATTTCAAGATCAATATTGTAATTGACCATCTCTTTGAACATGCACAACAGCTTAGAACATGTGCTTAGATGCATAGGTTCAACAACAGTGAACCCAAAGGCCAGTGTGACAAAGATTTTCATCATCATAGTCCAGACTCAGATCTCTATTATATTGTTTGAGCCTTTCTTTTCAAGCCTTTTCCCAATCTAAGCTTCCATACAAGGAGTACAATTCCAGCTCTTCTAGAAAATCTCCCTCTGGCTTAAAGCAGTAACTCTAATTTTCTAGCCATGCACAACTCTGCCTTTTCAAATCTTGTAAACTTGGTTCCTTTTATACTACAACTCAGAAGGTTTTCCTTTTGCACCATTGTATCTTAATATCTTTTGAAGTGTTTCAGTTTTTGGTAAACTGTCACAAACAATGCTTGGGTCTTGACTGTCTGCCCTGGGTGTACCATAGAGCTTGATTCTCTGCCTTCAAAAGGCGTGTTTACCTTCTCATTGTGGATTTTGAGGGAAGAAATTGCTAAGTTGTTAACGAAGGATACCATAGAGTGAGTTCGTCTTCACCTTCATGTGTACATGCAGGTATCCTGCTACTATACATTCCCAAGGGTGAATGGTGCTCTCAGACCTGTTGGGGATGTCAGCAGATATGTTAAGCCCAAGAAATTTAGAATGGTCACTTTGGCCTCCATTTACACTTTTATTTCTTCAGGGGGACTGGTTTATTACAGCAGTACTTGAGGATGAGTTCTTCCACATTTCTAAACATCTGAAGCACCACAGGTACCATTGCTTCACTTTAGACCACCATCTTTTTCTAATCAGTAGTTCTACCCTTTGGTTTAGCTACTACGTCTTTTTTTTTTTTAAACAAAACGTATGCTGCTAGTAGTGGTGTTACTTAGGATGTATGAGGTATCACTACAGTTGACATTTGGCCCCTACTGGCATCCTCTGGGAGCTGATTACAATGTAGCTACAGCTACTAATGGATATTCACCTTCATGTGAACTTTTTGAAAATGTTGCAGCTCACCTAAACCAATCCATCAAAATCATGGAGGAACTACTGGATTTGTGCAAAGTAGGTGATATCCTGCCACGTGACTGGGTTGCAAGAGCAGCAACAGTCACATCATACTGGGCATGCTGTGCAAAGTCCATCAACATCTTAATATCATGACATGATGATGTTCATTCTGCTATCTCTGCCTTGTCAAACTTTGTAAACTTGGTTCCTTTCATGCTACAATCCAGAGTTGATTTTCCCACAGGAATGGCTACTGCTGCCTTTGAAGATACAAAGGGACATATCTCGTGGGTACTCTTCAGACATTCTTCTCCTCCATCAGTATAACAATAGACACTTCAGTGATCAGTTGTGGAGTTCACTGTGTATGCCGTAGAGTGGATGCTGTGTGTATATTGACAACACACAACCTTTATAGTAAATATGCAGGACCTTCTGGTGATCTTCAAGTCTTCAAAGAGTTTGGGCTCCTCTAAACACATTAAACACATCCTATGTTTAATAATACATTTGACAGATTGTGGCAGGCAAGATAACAACCAAGTGCTGCATAAACAAATAGTAGGACATGAGGTCCCACTCTGTTCAAACTTTGTCTCTCAGTTTGAGACTAACACATTGAGCATCACATCCTATGTTTAATAATACATTTGACAGAGGAGGAGAACATGCTCATGGACCTGCTAAGCTGGGATATCACAGAGACTCATGAGTGCACTCAAGAATTTCCAATTACTTGATAATCTTGTCCCCTCACTTAGAAGTTTTCAGCTCAGCTAACATCAGAAAGTGTAGACTGTTCTGCTAGGCTGTTTTGCAACATACCTGGAAAACAAATTCCTTCCTTTCCCACCTATTGCATTTCAGTAACCAAGGTACTGGCCATGGACATGAAAGACTAGACAGACTGTATTGTCATCACTCCATAGTGGCCTCACCAACTTTGATTCTGTTCTCCCAACCACTCTTTTCTTCATCTTGTGGTCTCTTCACTCAAGCTAAGGACAGGATTAGGCATCCTAACCTCACTTCTCTCATACTGTGAATTCACACAACCATTGCCCTCTTCTTCTGCACTGACTTTTTTTTAGCCATGGACTGGGAGGTAGGAGGAGGACATGGGGTGCACCTTAGTGTGTGTTGTGAGATATGGGCTCTCACCCAAATTCTGCTTGGCTCTAAAATGTTCCAGTCAATGCTCTTCACAAGCTCAAGGCCCATATGTTTGAATTCAGAGATGACTCCTTGAAGAAACAGTTACAGGTAAGCAACTGTCCATCTGTTCTTTCACATTATACTTTGATACTATAACATTTGGTTTTAATTTATACTTTGGTTTGGTATTTACATTGTAGCTATACCCATGTGTATTTGTGTTCTGCAGATGTGCTTAAAATTCTGTCATGTGCCTGCTAGCATATGCTTTCTGTTGCCTGGCTACTGTTACTGTTAAAGTTCACATATGTAGACTGTTGCAGTATTTCAGGTTAGCAACTTTCATGTAAACGTTCTTATATAATGGTTCCTTTTGTGTTTCCCCTTTTCTGCTTCCAGCTCTGATGGCCAGTGTGGAAGATCTGATAATTAAGACAATACTTTCTGCTGAATTGGCCATTGCATCAGCCTGTAAAGCCTTTGTCCCACACCGTGGTGCTTGCTTTGGTAAGGATACTTAAAGACATTTTAACTATTATATTTTCCCTCAGTGTGTAACACACATTGCAGAGGGTGACATGTACCTGTTTCTTGGAGTCACATGTGGCAATGACATAAGTAGTCAATTTGGGTTGGTTGGTTGTCCTTCCATTCTTGTTTGGGCTGTTAAAGAACAGCTATTCCCAATAAGGAACTTTGTTTTTCTTAGTAATGTAGTATTGGTAGGAGGCCACCAATTAAATAAACATAGGCTTAAAAGAGAGTGCTCATTTGTTTGGTGCAAAGATGACCTCGGAAATTTCATTGTGCTAGCAAAGTACAACAACAACAACAAAAATTCAACTAATGTAATTAATAGAAAATTTTGATTAGTGGTTTCTGTTAGCTTGGTTAATGCAATTAGCATTAGGCAATGCATTTGTTCCTGGAAAATGCTAGCTTTTTTCTTCAAGCAGATGTCTAATTGTATATCTACACTACACAATTATAACACTTTCATACCAGATAAACTGCCATGGCTTTATACTGTGGAATCCTAGGATTTGTAGTTGTTGGACTGGTTAGAATTGTCTGTCAGAGACCACATAGAGTCATAGAGTTGGAAGAGACTGCAACAGCCTTCAAGTCTAGCCTCTTGCCATGCAGGAACACACACTCAAAGCACCCCCAACAAATGGTCATCCTGCCTCCAAAAACCTCCCAAAAAGGTGACTCCACCACACTCTGAGGCAGCATATTCCACTGTTAAATGGCTCTTACCATCAGGACATTCTTCCTGATGTTTAGGTGAAATATCTTTTCCTGTACTTTGAATCCATTGCTCCATGTCTTAGTCTCTGGAGCAGCAGAAAACTAGCTTGCTCCATCTTCAACATGACATCCCTTCAAATATTTAAACATGGCTATCATGTCACCTTTTAATCTTCTTTTCGTCAGGCTAAACATACCTAGCTCCATAAGCCACTCCTCATAGGGCATGGTTTCCAGACCCTTCACCATTTTGGTCACCCTCCTCTGGACACATTCCGGCTTGTCAATATCCTTCTTGAATTATGGTGCACAGAACTGAACACAGTAGTCCAGATGAGGCCTAACCAAAGCAGAAAAGAGTGGTATTATTACGTCCCTTGATCTTGACACTATATTCCTATTGGTGCAACCTAGAATCGCATTGGCTTTTTTAGCTGCTGCATCACACTGTTGTCTCATGTTCAGTTTGTGGTCCACTAAGTCTCCTAGATCCCTTTCACATGTAATGTTTTCAAGCCAGGTGTCACCCATCCTATATTTGTACATTTTATTCTTTCTTCCTAAGTGTAGTACCATACATTTCTCCCTGTTAAAATGCATTTTATTAGTTTTGGCCCAGCTCTCTAATCTGTCAAGGTCGTTTTGAATTCTGATCCTGTCCTCTGGGGTATTAGCTATTCCTCTTAATTTGGTATCATCTGCAAATTTGATGAGCATGCCCTCTATTCCATCATCCAAGTCATTGATAAAAATGTTGAATAACACTGCATCCAGGAGAGAACCCAACCTCTAGTGCTATAGTTCAGGGAAGTGCAGCAGAGATTTTCAAGCACCTAAGGAAACTACAAATCCCATTATTCCTTTGGAGGAAGCAATGACAGTTAAATTGGTATCAAACTGCTATAACTGAGCAGTGTGGGTACACACTTGTTCACAGTTGAGAGAACAGCTGAAAATATGGAGAGGACTTCTAGATGCAGAAGTTTTAGGACAGGAATGGGTAACTTTTGCAAGGTTCAGAAGCATTCGATCTTATTCATTGATTTTTTTTTGAACTTGTCCTGTCTCCTTCCACACTCATTCTCCACCAATTTAGAAATGACCAGTTGAGCTTCTATCCTAAGAACAAGACTAAGCATCTGAATGCCTTCCAGTTGTGTGTAGATTTTTTTTTAAAAAAAACATTTTAAGTTGAAAACAGTCTTGAGAGGTCCCAGATAGCTTTTATTTCGATAGAAAGATTGATTGAATCTTTTTCTTTTTTTCTAGAGATCTGCACTGGAGTCCCTGTCAGGATGCTTCAGTCCATGAGTGACACTTTGCCCACTCCTATGAATAGCGCAGTGGTGGGCAACTACGAGGGGTTGGGAACTGCATTGCCCCCTTGACTCCCTATACTACCCACACTTGGATTTTTTAAAAAAAATTGGCTCAGAATACCAAGGGGCGATTTTGCTCTGTTCTTAGGGCCCTGTAAGCAATTTAAGGTTCAAGAAAGGTCTTTAGTTAACAAAGAAGTAAACTGGAGCCCAATAAAGGGCTGCCCTGGGCCTAAAATGGTGACAGGGGAACCAAAATACAATGGAATTGGCCACCTAGACCCATTGCAAATAGTAAAAAATGAGAGAGGGTACATGCACTTTGTAGGTTGCACTTTGTCTAGCTGTAGTACAAGGGACTAAAGCTAGATTTATTTTGCCTTCCTGCCTTGGGCTTCTTTTTGCATGGCTTCTTCTCTCTTTTCCTTTTCTACATGGTATTCTGCGGTCTGAGACTTGAGAACCTCAGTTGCTGTAGCTTAGTCAGCACTGTTGAAGATGATGCCTCTTATACTTTCTCCCAGCTCTGCAGGGGATGAATGATCCTTGCATGCTTTCTGACCCCAAGGCTGGAGAGAAGATTAGGGTTTGTTCTGGCTTCATGTTCAGCAGATGCAAGCACAGAGTGAATTACAGTGCTCCATCTGCCTTGCTTTTTATGCTCTGAACTGAAGGGAGAGGGTGTGGAGGTGAGTGGGCTTGTCTTTTTGCTAGCTGGGTACTCTGAGTTGAAGTAGTCAACAGGAGCAGAGATAAGCAGACACACCTTCCTCTCTCCTATCTATTTTTCAGCTGAAGGCAGAAGGATTAGGCTTGTTTGTCAGATATTTTGAGCACTCAGAAGCAAAGCAAACCCCTGTGCATCCTTTCCAGGCTGGAATCATAAAGGGGTATAGGACTTGTTTTTAGCTTACTGAGAATCCTCCACCTGATTGCCCAGCTCTAAGTTTTGAGCTGGAGGTAGGGATTAGAGGAATGTCTCTAACCTCATGCTTTTGTTTCAGAGGTGCAGTATGAGGTCAAAGATGAGATCTTGACCCTTAATGGAAGGGCATTCTTGTCAATAATGTATGTCAAAAATGGGTCAATCCCAGATCCTAATATCTGATAGCATAAAATTAAACTTACTTTGTTTTTATCAGGTCAATATAATATGTTGTTCTGTTTGTACTAGTGGTTAGTTGAATACCAGTTCAGAAGTGAGATGTGATGGTTTTGGGCATCCGCTGTTATAAGAGGTATAGGGCTTCTGAATACAGAAGTTCGATATTCAGTTCTAACAGCTTACTTCCATGAATCTAACTTTTTTAAAGCTATGCACATTAATATGAAGTAGTACCATATCTTATTTGTACAGTTAATGCCTTGTAGTTGCATTTGATAGTGCTGAGCTTTAGTATTTAAAAGTATTTCCTAGTTCGCCCTGTCCACACCAATGATTATTTTACCAATCTCATTCTCTTCATCCTCTTGTCATGCTTAAAAAAAACACTTTTGAAGTGTCACCATAGGTCATATTCTTCATAAGAATAGCATGCCGTAATGATTTGAGTTCCCCTTTTCTGTATTTTTTATAATTGTAAAATATTCTTTGTACAACAATGAATAAAATCTCTCACAGTATTTTAAAGGTGGTGTATGATAGGCTTGCATATTGGCATTTTATGTTGTTTTCTTTAAATCCCGTTCTTGGTTCCAGTGCTGAATTTGCTCCTGTAATGGTTTAGTATGATAAAATTGAGAGTTGATTGAGTTTTCTGTTATGATTGTTTTCCTGTGTGGTAATGTAAGCCTCTGTGTATGTAGCTGTGTATCTGTGTGAGATGGCAGGGAGGGGGCAGAGGGAGAGAAACTAAGATTTGTTTTGTACTTAGTTTGCAGAGATCTTTGTGCAGGTCTCCACACTATATAAAACTCTGTATGTTGTTGTGTGCCTTCAAGTCATTTCCAACGTATGGCGATGCTGAGGTAAACCTAATACAGAGTTTTCTGGAGCTGAGAATGTGTGATGCACCCAAGGTTACCCACTGAGTTTCCATGGCCAAACAGGGAATTGAGCCCTGGTCTCTAGGGTTAGAGTTCAACTTTCTAACCACTGTACCGTGCTGGTTCTCAAAATACATGGCTAACATTCTGGTCTGATAAATTGCCCTAAACTTTCATAAGCTAAGTGGATGTCTTGAGTGGGGTATTCATAGTCCTTTGTGTTAAACTCCATTAAGCAACTGATGCTGCTGTTGTCAGTGTGGAAGAAACTACTGCTGAAATGAGAAAGACATTAATTGAAATACTGAAAGGATTTTTTAGTCATAAAGGTTTTGAAATGCTATTCCTTATAATAGGAAAAGGACTAAATGAAATTCAGAATGCCCTTCAAGACCAAAAGAGACCAGACTTATTCACTGATTTCTTTCTTTCTTGCTGTTCTGGGAATAATTACTTGTGTCTACTTCATAACTTAAGATTTTGAGGAGAATTGCATTGCATTTGCTTGGGTATATTTTCTGGGTTTGTGTTTTTTCTATGGCTGTGCCACATGGCGGCGATAGAGCTAACATCTGGCAGAGCTTTTGTATTGAGCTATGTGCTGGCAGAGATTGAAATGCTCACTGGCAAGGAAATTGGGAATGGCTCCAAAAAGCAACGGCTGGTACCAGTGTGTGCCTTCCCCCACTTTCCAGTACCTGCTCTGCAGCCTTCACTTTGGCAGCCACCTATTGCTTCCGGCAGCCCTTTATGCAAACATAGGAGAGAAGCTGCAAAGCTGGAAATAGCAGAGCCCAGAAGCACTTTATTCCAGCGACTTTGATCTTATCAAGGTTCACATTTATTAAGGCTGCCCTGTCCTACTGGAGTAGGAGTGAATTAATATCTTAAGCTCAATATATGTATCCTACAGTCGTGGACTTGGTAGCTGTATGGTGACTACATCAGTTTATCAAAAATATACATACTTGAAGTAAGAGGTTTGTCTTCAGGCATACATCTAGAGAGGTAGGATTACACAGGAAAAATACTGAATACTGTGACAGAGGCACTGTAAATATATTCTGCTAACTAGATCTCATGACTGGTTCTGTCACCACATCTCTGGAAAAGGAAACTCTGCAACTGTTTTCATATAGTACATATAAGCTTTTTATTTCCCAGGAAAAGAGAGGTTTAGGGAAGATCAAGATTGATATAGAAAATAGTAGAAGCAGCAAGAGTGTGTTGGCCAAAAGTCCAGGGGGCTTGTGGTAAGGATGAGGGAACAACAGCAGCATGCTGAAGAGTCAGAATTTCACTAAGTCCAAATAAATATAGCAGTTTGTGGAAACAGGTGAAAGATATACCAAATATATGGAGGTATCAATTTATGTACTGTAGTTGTACTTATGTCTGACACCTCCAGCTACCTTCTGACTTGGTCAGGCTCTATCCACAACTGCCTCTGCTTGTAAGCTCCTCTTCCTCTTGCTGCCCAACCCTGTGCACTCTTAGTACAGGCATTGTATCTGGAACATAGCATACCTTCTTCCACTTTATATGGTAGTCTTGCTCACAAAGTGCTCACTTCGCTGTTCACTTGCAAAGATGTTGCAATCATCCATCATTGTTATCTTCATTATCATCACTGTCAGCCCATCTAATGCCAGGAAGAAATAGCAATGGCATACTGAAGATGTCGACTAATAGCACTTCCTTGTGTCTGGCACTCACTGCTACTTCCTTCCTTCCTCCCCAGATACTTTGGGCAGGTGTTGTTTCTGAAATTCTTAACTGCTCCTTACTAGCTTTGCTTGGTGTTGCTACTTACTATCAAGGAGCTGTTTATTATGCTTAGCAAGGCTCTTGCTTAATTACAGTTAGCCGTGAGTCTGTCTGCTTCTCTTTTTCTTTGCCTACCAGCCTCTGCCACCATGTGCCTTCACTGCCTCCCAGCCTGTAAGATCCTGGTGGTGTGGTAGCAGCAGGAGTAATTGTTCACTGTTTGTGCCCCTTGCTTCTCAGTTAACTGCTGTCCTGACTGAGACACCTTGCTAACCTGAAGAGAAAATTCACATTTTGCCATCCAGATACAGAGCTGCTGCTTGTCACAAACAAGAGGCAGTGCCCAATTGACAAAGATGAAATTTGTCTCTGGATCATTGCCCATCTGTTATTGTGACAGTATGCTTGTTCCAAAGGGTAAGGTACCTCCTTATCCTTGCCTTCTTTTCACTTAAGGAGATTAGCACATTCTGCTTACTTCAGAGTGAAGTTGCAGTGGTAAACTGTCAAAGTGCATTGTCTTTGTG
The DNA here is from genome assembly GCA_030412105.1 of Cyclura pinguis. NCBI lineage: Eukaryota > Metazoa > Chordata > Lepidosauria > Squamata > Iguanidae > Cyclura > Cyclura pinguis. The sequence goes on from CM059599.1 coordinate 348,258,109, forward strand.
TGGATCCTGGCTTAAAATATGAAAACCAAGTAGTAATCCCTATTATCTCTTTGTATGATTAACATTATGTGAATATATAGACAGAGTAGGATATTTGAGATGGCAAGTACAGGTAAGATTTTTAGATACGGAGGATCTGCTGTAGGAACTGACACCAAGGCTCTTTGAGAGATCCCTTCCAACTTCTTTTCACATTTCTGAGATTGTGCCAGGCATTACCTGTGTACTTTTCATTGTTTTTTCATAGACAATTAGAAACTTGCTATTTAAAAAAACAAAAACAAAAGCCCAGATACCTGAACTGAAACTCCTGCAATATTAATTACTACTCCCATTGTCAAATTCCACACTTGTGTGGCATGACAATGGAATACACAGAGCCAGGACTAATGGACTGGAACTGACATTTTGGATTCAGCCTTTAAAACACAGAAAGAGAACTGTTTTTATGTTTTTCTTATGACCAGGAGGAATGTAAAGATTTTCAAATTAAAAAAAAGACCCTCTAGTTCTTATTGAAACTTTTTAAACATATTACATAAAGGCTAATTATATGTAATTGCAGCACTGCACTTTTTAGCTATTTTCTGCTGTTATCTTTTGCCTGTTACGCCACCTATCTTCAGTTTTCTCCTGTTTCAACCAGCCTGCAATACATATTAATCTGACATCTGTGCACATTCCTATTTTAGAGTTGATACAGGATAGTTATGGAATGGTATGTTCTGTTTTTCAGTACACTGAAGTGATTGGGCATCAATTTAGAGTTCTCCTGATAATGAAAATTTAAGCGATTTTAATTTGTATCTTGAGGGGAAGACAAGAGAGAAATATTACCTATTTATTTGATTGCTAGCTTATTTTTGCTTTGCCTTGTTAATTCCACAGAATCTATAATAATTAGTAGCCTGTGAATCATTACATTTACAGGGTAAAACATGGAACAAAGGGAGGAAAGTATAATTACCATTAGTATAATAGTTCTTTTATCTTCAGTGAGAGCAGTTTCCTCCCCCTCTTATAAATGCTAAGCAGTTCAACATTAGGAGATATTATTAAATTACAAGCCATGGTGGTCTTGCTATAGCCTCTCTGGAGACTTCGGGTATTATGCATACGTCCTGGCCAGGCATTAATTTGGCAGGTAGTCTGGAAAATGCCACTGTTTAGTGTTCTAATGTGAAAGCTGTTTAGTGTCTTTGCTCAGTGGAAAGGGGTCTTAAATTTTCAGCAGAATGAACCAAATGCACAACTTTTTCTCTGATGAGCGAAAGTCAGTGGAGGAAAAAAAGGGATTACATAAGATTATGCCCTTTAGTAGATGAAATAATGATAGTAAGTGCAGTAGGAAAGTGGTGATAATACAGCTTTTCTGCAAAGAGCACTTAGCTTATCGCCATCTGTATAGATTCAGGGAGGTATCTATAAGGTACAGGAGGGAGAGCAGAAGCTTTCAGCACTCCAAGCAGACCATTACAGAGGTGATTCAGCAAGACGGGAAGGAGGGAGGGGACTTAGTATATTCCGGTTCAAGTCTATTAAAGGTTTCATTGTTTTCACTTCTGGAGTCTGCTTCTGGGTGGGCATAGAAAAGCCACATTATGGTACCACCAAGGCTTTTAAGCGCTATGAAACCTTTCCCTGAGAGTAAGAGGGAAGATGGTGAGAAGTTACAAAGTTCATTTTCTGACTCATTCTTTACTTGTGCACCCAAACCTCTCCAATTATTGAAATAAGAATTTGGAGTGGGTGTAATTATGCCACAGTCCCATATCCCACTTCCGAAACAAATAATATATTCTTTGAGAAATGATGACCAGGGCATTCTCAATATATTCAGGTAAAGCTATGAATAATGAAGTATTTTGCACTATTGAAAATATTTTCTAGAGTGGAATTATAATCATTTTATTGCTATTATTGTGTTTTATTGCTAACATGGTATAAGTAAAATAAAAAGAGCAGACAGGGGAATTTTGTTTCTTTCTCTTTTCTTTTCTTCCCCCCAGTGGGATGTGGTAAGAGAATGTGGCACTCCAAGATTTCCTCAGGCCTACTGTAAAAGGCTAATGCCATAACCACTCACAGTTGCCCACTCCTGCCTTGTAATATAGATAGGAATTGTTGTTTTCTAGTTCTGTATACTTTTGTATATATGAAAGTTCACATTACAGAGGTCCTGGCATTTTGAATGAGTAAAACCTTATCTTAGAAAGCATTTCATTCCAAAAGTGAAAATATTTCATTTGTGTTTCTTTTACATTTATCCAAATTTCTAACTTTTCCAGTGCAAAAATTGAAATTTGCCACTTGGAAAAAGGGAGAAGGCATTCCCCTCCTGTTGTTGTTTTTTTTTCTTGTGCCTTCACATCTCTAGATAGTCGTGGTGTGATTCTTGACTTCCATACTAGGGTAGAAGGAGATGCTGCTCTCTACCTTGAAAAAAAAAGATTGAGTTTTGCACAGACTTTCTTCAGAGGCTATGAAGGATCTTTATGTCTGTCTTAAGCAACAACTACTATTGAGCTTTGATAGATCCTTTAATGTTGATTTAGAAATCCTGTGTCTTGGTAGAGCAATTTGACCCCACCATTTGAACCTGAGAGCCAGGGTGGTGTAGTGCTTTGAGCGCTGGACTTCGACTCTGGAGACCGGGATTCAGATCCCTGCTTAGCCATGCAAACCCACTGGGTGATCTTGGGCAAATCACATTCTTTCAGCCTCAGAGTAAGACAAGGAGAAAACCTCTCTGAACAAATCTTGCTAAGAAAGCCCTGTGATGGGTTTGCCTTAGGGTTTCCAAAAGTTGGAAATGACTTGAAGGCTTGCAACAAAAACCTGGGCCTAATCTGACCTCTTATAGTTAGTTACTTATCTAACCTGTAAAGGATCTGAAAAAGCCTTGTCCTTTTACATACTGATTTTCCCCTACTGCTTGCCAGTTGGGAAGGTATATACAGGAAAATCTCCTGTTATCCTCAGTCAATGATCAAAGATTACAGTAAGATTCTTAGCCCTATTTTGCTTCCCACCTAGCCTTTGCTAACTTGAAAAGGTGTGGAGAGAAGCGAAGTTGGTTCTTGTGTGAACCAGACAGCCGGAGTGCTTTCTGAAATGCATGGCTTAGTCAGGACTTTGTTCTGCACTGTACCTTTCTCAATCGGCAAAGATTTGTTTTTTGTCTCTCTTACCTCTGGAATGTTACTGCCAGCACTTGAACCAGGGGACCTGTAAAGCTGAGTAAATCACACCCTGAATTACTCTAGTATGTGTCTTATGTGTCTGAGTTACTTATATTTATCTTGGTCTTATATTGGCTTAGAGATCCCAGCTAATTCATTTCCCGTGTGTGTTCCTGTGTCACTCTTTTGACTTGCTTCTGTGATTGATCTGGCAGCATATTCATATAGCAAATCTCTAGTCACATTTCCTTCTTGATCTGGGTAACATAGGCTCTATTTCACTTTTGCTTCTCTGTCTTTTCACTCCATCCCAGTTATAAAAAATCTGCCTAAAGGACTAGCACTACCCAACATAAAGTCATGCCATATTTCTTCAACTTCTCTCACTTGATGTCAGGACGTAGATTAAGGCCAATTAATTTAAGACTGTGTATTGAGATGTATGACATGACTCTTGTCTAAGTGGTCTCAAGCTTGGACTCCAGCATTTTTAAGGTTAGGAATTAGTACTATTTCTCTCTTTCTGCTTGTTAGATTTGATTAGAGCATGTCTACTACTAGAGCCAGTCAGGATACCTTGCTGTTTCTTATTAAGACAAAGAGGTTATGTGTCTAGATGTCAGGGTCTGTGAGGCATATTTGCAAGTTCTTTGTTAAGAGGAAGCTCAAGTTGCTGAAACAGGTCAGCAGATGCTGGCTTAAATCCAACTGTTTGTGATTTAAATCCAACTGCTTATCCCATTTAGGATAAAACCATTGAATCAGTAGACCTTGCAAAGATGTTGAATTACTATTTACCATTGATTCACTGAGAATACTCTAGTTGGGACTAGCTGTTGTATATCTTTTCAGCTGATATTAAACTGTGAAGATAAAACAGCCATTTGTTTGTAGATGCCAGTGCAAGTGGAAAGTTAGTAAAACATCTAAGGATACCTGATCTCCAGTTTCTTTCCATTTTACCATTAACAACTAGTGGTGCAATATGAGCTGTCAGGCCTGCTGCTGCAGACTGAAAGGAAGATATCCCAGAGCACTGCCTTCCTTTAATCAATCTGTTTTCTCTAATCCCATTACAAAGGAGAGTGACAGTGTGAAGCCTGGCTGTTGCAAGCAGCTGCAGAGGAGGCGCCTGAGTTTCTTGTGTGGCTCATAAGCTGCCCTTTTTCTCTGAATTCTGTAAGCGCTCTGTATTGGGCTTTAGCTGATGTATTTTACAGAATACGAGTAGGTGTTCTATGACTGTTATCTACATGTGATGTATCTTTGTTGAATATTTTGTAGTTCAAAAGTGTGTGGATATAACTTCTGATCTGAAGGGTTTACTATGTGAATATAGTGAAAGAATAGTATGTTCCATGGGGCAGTTGCGGTAATGCCTCAAAAAAGTAACTCATTTCAAGACTTCAGGATGAGAGAAAACAAATCAGAGCTGATATAATGCTGCAGTAGAAAAGTAGTGTTTTTCATTGGGTGAATGGAAGCTCCAATGGCCAGTTGTAGAACATACGTGTATAAATTATACCAAAAGTGAACATAAAGAAGTGGTGATCGGAAGTAGGCCTCAGAATTTGGGTTTAATTAGAAGAAAAGAAAAATAGGCAAAGAGATTCAGCATTTGTCAGGCTGAATGGAAAGCAGGGTCCTTTCTAGGAGGAATCAAGGTAAGTGATGCAAAGGGGAACACTGCCCTAGAATATAAAGAAAAACCAGTGTCAGGTTCGAAAACCGAGTAATATGTGTTGCAAGGGGAATGTGGGAAGGAGTATACCTTCCCTTCTTCTCTTGCCTGTTTATCTCTCTGTATCTCCTCTCTATACCCTTTGCAACTCTTCTGGTTCCTGCGGTGAGAGAATGTACCTTGTAGTATGCAAATACTTAAAGATGGTGTGACAGGAGCACCTGAGTATGTAAATTTGTCCAAGAAAACTACAAATAGTAGTGACTGATGGCGCTAGCGTTTGCTCTCATTTGTGTCATTTTGTATTTCTTTATATGTTACTGGGATTTCTCTTGAGCTTTCACTGAATGAAGGTGCATGTAGAGCATTCAATTTATTTCTGAGAGGGTGAATACAGACAGCTAACTTATCACAGAGCAGGGTTGTGTATCATGTACTTGCTTGGTTGACTACATTACCGCTAACATGTATTTTTGGTGGAGGTGGTGAAGGTTGGGGTCTTTGCTTCTCCACATTTCTCACATAGGTCAGTGCTGTGTGTATATCTCAGGGCTGGGAACTGGATGACTCTCCAGACATTGCCAAACTATAGCTTACAAGATTCCTCACCACTGGCTATACCGACTAGAGCTTCTAATAGCTGAAGTTCAACGACATCTGTAGGGCTACTCAGTTTCCATCCCTGATATAAGTCATACTTGCTCAAGTATTTCTGAAGTGTTGGATTGCGTGACTAAGCACCTTTTTTAAAGGTTTATCTTGCATGCTGCCCCATGCTTTTTGAAAAACTATTCTGTATGATCTCTGAAGTGATTTTGTATGACTGTGTTTTGTGGTAAGGCTTCTGGTATGTTTGTTCATTTACGTTCCTGATTTTAAAGCGTTGGAGTAAACTTTCTAGGTTTTGTCTTTCTTATAAAAAATTTTTATAAGGCGCAGAGAGCATGTTTATGTTCATGCATACAGTGGAGATGGAAACGTATAATTGGCACCATTGTCGGTATGAGTAAACTTTTAAGAGCAGAATGAATGATCTGCATCTAAAAACAAGGAGCCAAAAAGTAGGGACTAAATACTTTAGCAGTGCAAAGATAAAACTAACACCTTAATTGCAAAGTATGAGTCAGGATCCAGGGCTGAAGCAACAGCAACTATAGAATAGTTCAGAATCAGCCAGCATTTGTACTGTAGTTCTTAAGAAATTAGGAAACCTCTCCACGTTTCTTGGATGGTAAGCTCTTTTACCCAAAGACCCTTGGCAGATGCCCTAGTGCAGTGTTTATTTAAGACCTTAGAAATACTATTACGTCATCACTGGAAACACTGTTTGTTTTTTTTCAGAGCTTTACGGCTTTGATGTCCTAATTGATTCTACTCTCAAGCCTTGGCTACTGGAGGTGAATCTGTCCCCTTCCCTGGCCTGGTAAGGAATTCTTGAGAAAGGTGGGGTTTGAGATGGATGTAATCTGGCTGCAGTCTGGATGGCTAAAGTTCAGTAAGTCTTTGTATGTTAGGTTTTTAAAGTAACGTTCTCTGTTTACTTTTGGTGTGTTCTTCTTTATAGTCTCTGTGACTTACACATATGGGTTGTTCTACACCTGTGCAAAGATCTTTGGAAGCTTCTAGAGCTGCTTTTTGACAGTAACCCTGCACCCTCAGCCACATGCATCTAAGCCATGTGTTCCCACCAAAATCCAGCTCCTTTTCACCCACCATCATAGTAGGATTCTTAGGAAATCTCAGCATTTTGGCATTTCTTTGTTCATAGGGTTTGTTTTTTTTTACTCTCTAGGGGCTTATGACCCTGAAGACTTTCTTCAAGAAGTGTCTCTAATGTGGGATAAAGATTCCTCTTTCTGACAGTCATGTATATTGTCTCCTCTTGGTTGGTGAGGACTGCATGGTTGACTTGTACCTGTTTTGCCAGGCAAGCACGGCATAACAGAGCTTGCCATCTTAAAGCTTTTCAGTGGGAAGGGGCCCTCCAGGCTATGACTCGTGCAGCCCCAAATAAGCCACTTCGTATGGCTTTGGTGGCTGTCTCTTCACACCCCTCTTCAGCCATGGAGCAACAGCTTGGAGCACTTGATGAGCCAGACTCCTTCTGCTCTCTTCAAATCTCCCTGGAGGACAAATCAGGGCCACTGTTTCCTGCAATGAAGGAGGCTCCTAGGGACATTCTGCTTATACCAGGCAAGTCCTTAGAGAACTGCAAAAAGAGAAACATCCATCCTCTTCCACATTGATAGATCTGAAAAAAAGTAGTAGAAGGATAAGGACCAGTCTCCAGATCTCCCCCAAGCTTCAGTTCAGTTGGATCCCTCCACTCAGGAACTGCATCACTCTTTTCCTGCATTCTTACTACCATCTCCACTTCATCTCTCAAGTCTAAGCTTAGAAAGAATTGCTAGAGACCTGGATACACAGTCTGACAAGGTCCAGATCATTGGTTTCTACTCAGAAGAAGAGATTCTTGATTAATCTTTCCTCTCCTGAAGCCCAGCTCTTAGTCACTGCAAGGCCACAGTTTCCATTCCAACTGCGTCAGTTCCTGAGGTGTTGGAATGCATCGAACGTGACAGGGAACCTCGACTTCCTGTTCCATCTCAGCACCAGAGTGGGTCTCAGTCCCAGCAGGATTACTTATCTTGATACTGATGTTCTCCATCCCACCGTATTTTAGGGACCCAAGACATCATCATTAGCATGTGGTCCCATCTTATTATTGGGATAGATATGCAACCTATTTGCTTCACCAACACCATAATGGTTGAGACCGATGCTGAGATTATTATTTGTCTTGCAGAGACCATAGTAGAGATTGTCACTCTTCACCTTCGTCCATGGATCTGAGTTTAAACATTCAGAGACTATGACTTCTCATCTTCTCCTTCCACCAAGACTGCACTCCCCTCAAGCAGTTCAAGATCATGTGGCTAGACCTCCGATCCAGCCTGTCGCTACCGTCCCAACTTCAGTGCTGCCTTCTTCATCTCATTGCAGGCATGAAGTCACTTCCACTCAACACCCTACTGCACCTCCTCCTTAGCTTTCTATGGGGAGACTGAGGGGGAGAGGGAATAGGAATTCCCATTGAGTCATTAGCTGATTAAGAATCAGGTCATTTGTCTCTGCCTCCTCTCTTGACTGCTGGTGGGAGACCAAAATCCTTTCCCCCTTTTAGGTGACATTGACACCTTTGTGAAACAGGGCTCCAGAATGGCCAAGGCCTTAGATTTGCGAATTAAGGAGTCTGAGATGCCTCTTGTGGATCCTGTCTTTAAGAGAATTGAACCCTAAAATAGTCCTCTAATAGCTATTCCTATTCTTCTATTACTTTGAAAGGTGGTGTGTTACTCGTGACAGACTCTAGCCTTGGTTCCCTCCACCTTGCAGAAGAATTGAAAATCTATCTACAACAAGAAGACAGAGGTGTGTTTTTTAAGCATCTTCTGCCAAATTCAGTTAGAGTCAAAGTGCCACAGTCTGGCTTTTCCAAGAAGGCTCATGCTTTTCAGTGAAGTAGGGTGTAAGATCAACACCGTGGCTCATAAAAGGTACTATATGGCAACTGTCTCCTTAAGAATAGCAAATTATCAGGCCCATATTGGGGCCTACCAACAGTTTCTCTGGTGATGATAAGAAGGCAGCTTTGCTTTTCCATGCTGAAGCACATAAATTGGAGGCTCAGCAGATTACCACAGCAAAGCCTGTGGCAGGCTGTAGTACAAAGGCCATGGCTAATGCCATTGCTCTTCCTAGACATGCCTGACTACATTCCACAGGTTTAACCCACAATGCAAGGTCAACCACTGAAGACCTTCCATTTCACAAACAGGGGTATCCCACTGTTCTAAGGATAAGAAGCCAGTGCATATCCAGAAAATGAGGTCGATGGCTAAATATGGCCTTCAATCCCAGCTTCCACAACAAACTAGTGCTAAGCCATTTTTGCTGAAACTGTTTCTGCCTAAATGGATCATTTGTTCTCCACCTCATCAACACTTCAAAACTCACCCTCAAGATTCTTTTTCTTTGAACATTCTTATGGTCAGTCAAAATATCACTCTTTCACCTAAAAATTGCCTTGCAATTCTAAATGCCATTTGTGACTTCCCCCTTTGCCAAGTAGCTGCCAATTTCATTTTCTGTTCCACAACCAATTAGCACCCTTCTTTGATAGATGGCCTACAGTTACTACTAATGTCTGGGTTCTCCCTATAATTCAAAAAGGGTATTCATTAAAGTTCTGTGAACTGTCTCCAGTGGAAACCTTTAGATACAGGCATCCTTTAGCCCTTCTTTACCAGGAGATCATTACACTCCAACAGAAGGGTGTAATAGAGTGAGTCCATCTGTTCCTGTTACCTCTTGGGTTCTACTTGAGGTACTTCACAGTCCTCAGATGGGATGCAGGCTTGCACCTTATCTTGGATCTTAAGGAATTTCATTCCTTCATTCCCTGAAAGATGGTTACCGTGTCAAGTACCCTTCCCTTCCTCCATAAAGGAAAATTTTTCACCTGGGGGTATGGGATGCTTTCTTTCATATCACTGTCCACCTTTCCAGCAGACATTTTCTCTGGTTTGACCTTGGAGTGGAGCATCATCAATTTTGCATCCTGCTCTTCAGCCTCACAGTGACTCTAAGAGTTTTCACTAAATGACTGTGGTAGTGGCTTGGCTAGGGTTTGAAGGAGTCTCCATCTTCCCATATTTAGACAATTGGCTGAGTGTCTCCTTTCTTTATACCAGGCCCTTGAAGACACCCATTCCATGGTCTCCTTCCTTTGGTACCTGGGCTTCATGATAAATTGGGAGAAGTCCTTGCTATGTCCGTTTTGTTGTATCCAGTGCTTGACTCTGTAGAGTCTAGATCATTTCTACAGCAGGACTGAGCATTTGCACTGAAAGCTTTAGTACAGAAGCTTTTAAGGAGCAATTGCACCAAAGTCAGATCTATTCAGGTTTTCCTCAGTGTTATCGTAACGACCACCATGGTTGTGTCCTTTGCCTTACTCCAGACGAGAGCTCTTCAGAAGTGGTTTCTGGATTACTTTGATCCTGAGAAGCACAGTCCAAGTATGTTTCTCTCAGTACCTTGCTCAATACTTTGCACCCTCCGCTGGTGGACCAGTGCCTCGAACACCATGTGACTTTCACCTATCCTGTCCTTTTGGTCATCCTCATTATATATGTGTCTATGTTGGGTGGAGTGCCTGTACCTTGGACTTGACACACTTTCTTGCATCCTGCTTCAGCTCACTTTCTCAAATTGGAGTCAGCACATGTGCAGGGGCATATGTCTCCTGGTGGTGCATCTCTCAGATGTTGACAGCATCCTTGCCAACTATCTCAACAGAATGACCTCATCCTCCTGTGAGTGAAACATAGACCCACCCCTTCTTCACTGCCTCTCCTGTTATTGGGCGACACCTGAAATAGATCTTTTCACATTCTAGGGAGACACCCAGTGTGCTCCGTTCTGCATCAGGGGCTGCCGACGTTCAGGCTATCTAGGGGGCATGATTCTTTTCTCATGAGATGGTCCTCTCCTGTATGCCTTTCTCCTGTTCCCCTTCTTATCTTCCCCTTCACGAAGATCAAGAAAACAAAGCAGATGTTATTCTCATCGCCCTGTGGTGGGTCTGGCAGCTGTGGTTCTCCTGGCTCTTCAGACTGTTGGATGACAACTATCACTACTTTCTGGGACACTCAGATCTCCTCTCCATTTGGCATGGCAGAATTCCATATCCAGATGTGATTACCCTTAGGTTAACTGCATCGTGGCTTTGCCTGTGCCTGTGACCTATCAGACGACATCCACCTAGTGACATCTGTGGCTTGCATGTGGTCAACAAAGTGCTCCTATGCAACCATGCAGCTCCTTTCTCTCCTTCCTGCAGACTGAGAGTGTTGTATCAGACAGCTTCTTGCTCAAACATGTGCTTTGTTTCCTTATCTCACTGCAAGCTAGGGACCTCTTATACTCTTCCCTGAAGGATGAGTGAGGGCTATCTTCTCTCACTTCAAGCTACAGATGCCCACTCTTGATCAATGCACCCAAAGAAAAGGTCTTCTTGAAGGACTATGTACACTTTCATCCTCCTAATTGTGGACCACTGCCTATGTGGAGTCCGTTGTTCCTTGCTAAGCTTATGACACCCCCTTTCAAACCAATGGCATCCTGTAACCTTCACCTGCTGTCCTGGAAGACAGCATTCCTTGTTGCCGTCACCTTTGCCCATAGGGTCAGTGAACTGACAGCACACAGAATGGATATGCCTGCCTTTCCATGGGGACAAGGTGGTCATCTCCGTAGTCATCTCTTTTCTGTAAAAAGTGGCTTCCGTATTCCATCTTAACCAGCTGCTGGTGCTTCCCACCTTCATGCAATCTCAGTTGTCTTATCACAGGTATACCCTTCATACACCAGACATTAGAGAGACACTACTATTCTACGTATCTCTGATGAAGCAACTTAGGAACTCCCTTGACTGTTCATCACATGTAAGAAGAGAAGATAATCTCTCAATGTTTCTCCCACTGGGTGGTGAGTGACATCCACCTCCCATGCTGGGAAACCTCTTCCACAAGAAGTCAAACCTAATTCAGTTTGGGCAGTAGTCATCTGGTCAGCATATCTCAGAAGGATTCCGCTTGGTCCTGAGCCAGTGCTGCATTTGGTAGGATGGTGCTGTCCTAGGCATGACCCACAATCCTTAGTGAGTTTAGCTTGCTATTTTCCCATATGTGTGAGTCACAGAGACCACGAAGAAGGAGAACAGGTTGTCTACTTGTAACTATAGTTCTTTAAGTGGTCATCTGTGAACTCATACAACCCACCCTCCCCCACTCTGCATGTAATCCCTGTCTCCAGGTCTCCTCATGATGGACTTGGAATTGGGTTTCAGTAGGAATGCATGGCTTATATGCATGGGGGTGAGGAGGTGGGGTTACCACCAAAATGCAGCTCTAGGTGCTTCTGAAGATCTCTGTGCAACTGCCCAGAGTATATGAGTTCACAGATGACCACTCAAGGGACCACAGTTAACCACAATTATAAGCACAAATTAACACGGTTATAGGTAGGCAGCCTGTTCTTCTTCCATTTATATATTTTTCAGACAGTGGTAAAGGGAGTAAGCAGAGCCACCTTGGCTATGTCAGCAGATAAGCTGAAGATGCAGACCATGCACCTCTACTTAAGCCCTTTTCACCACCCCTAGCTGTTCCATTTCTTCTGAACCATATCACTATGGAGGGTTAGAGACTCTACCTTGCAAGCTTATTTTCTAAAAATTTCTAGAGGAATTATAGAGGGAAGCCTCAGGTAGATAAGACTGTCCTCACTTTCTTCTGAAATATCTGAGAGCTCCCTGCCCTTCAAACAAAGGGATGAGAAGAAAGGACAGTAGGAAGTGGATTGTATTGACAGTGTCTAGTATTCCCCTCAGTTCTTTGCTAATAATTAGAACCTTATTCTTTGATTTATTGGGGTTGGAAGACTGAACATCAATTTTTCTGCATTAGGGGGATTTAAAGCAGTGCTCCGTCAGAGGTCCTCAAAGCCTGGGAACATGGATGATGATTATTGTGAACAGGGACACCTGATGGTAGCAATACTACTCAAAAAAAGAAAAAAGAAAGAAAGAAATAGTCTCCATTTTACTGACTGTATCATAGGAACTAATGAAAATATAACTTTTACCTCAAAGAAAGACAATCCAAAGGTAATAGAATTCTGTTAAATGTAACATTAGGCAAAAGGGAATCCTGGGCTGAAAAAACATCCCAGTTTCTGACCAATAGAAAGATGTTTGTAATGCTGAGGTGCCTTGTTTACAGGACATACATTTCCTTGAAGTGTCCTCAGGGACATGGAATAAATTGGTTGATCAAGTGAAGATAATTGATTTGCTTTCTCTTATTTCATGTTGGATAGCGATGCTCCTTTGGACCTGAAGATTAAAGCTAGTATGATTTCAGACATGTTTACACTTGTAGGTGAGTGGCATGCCAATTCCAGTCCAGTCTTTTATTAGTTGGGTGACTGATACTAGGCAAAATGCAGGTATATTGTATATGAGAGAGCTGATTGAGGGAGTGATTGTTCTGATTTCAAGTGGCTGTCTATGTGATACACTGGAATGCTAGGTGGTGATAGAAGTATCAGAATTATTTTTGCAATCAGGGTACATAATAACAGAGAGATGTACATTTTGTGAGGAGTGTAGGCATGCTAAACTATGTGAGGTAAAAAAACCATGAATGGTATGGATGTAAATTCTGAATGGCTATAACATGTGATGCCTTGATAAGATGAGTATAGGATAATTCTAGAATTATCCTGTATAGGATAACTATAGGATAATTCTAGACTAATACTTTGTTTTGTGGCATGGTTCCCTTTATGTGTTTATTTTAATGGGAAGCCAGTCGGCAAATACAGCATTATTCTGGAGTTATCCTCCAATGCTCACATTTGCTATCAAAGTATCACAGATATCTGCCTGTCAAAATACACACACACAAATTGATACAACCTGCTCACCATCCTTCATGGATTCTTCCTCTTTGAATTTGGGAAGCTCTGAACTGCAACCAAAGCCATGATTTTATATTCCTTACTGAGGGAGCACCTTACTGTTATTCTATCTTTGTAATTAAGTAATAGTTTGGGAGGGCAGCCGGGACAGCTTTGATGAGCAATTCTTTCGATGGAACAGTTATACCTGTTAAACTTATCAATCCAGAGTTTTCACAGTATCTATAAATCAAATATTCTTATGTAGTCTGCTCTTCTCTGTCTCTCAGGCTTTGTCTGTCAGGATCCAGGTCAGCGGTCAAACAGGAATTCTTATTACTCTTCTGAGGCAAGGAGAAATCCGTACCAGAAACCTCAAGTAAGAAGAAAGTTTAAAAATTGGTTAAAGAGCCTTTTTAGCTGTTGTGAAAAATTGTCTTTTCTAACTGCTTCATATTTGGAGGATATATATCTTGCATCTTTGTAGTGTATCATATCTACTGCTGTCTGCAATTGGAAGATATACTTATGTGAAATTGATGTCTGTAGTATTTGCTTTTAGTTGACTAAGCATTATCCATTCTGATTACGAAACAGAAGTTTGTAGCGATTACACATATATCTTTTATTACTATAATTGCATTTCTACAACAGTGCTGTGTTCCATAATGTACAGAATAAAACATAATCTCTATACAGTTTTTGTACTTATCCAAATTGTGGCCAACATCTTTCTGTATTCCAAAGATCTGAGTGTTGATGTTTAACTTTAAATTTATATACTTAAATTTCATAATGCGGGGTTTTACTGCTAAGACAGGAAAACAGCCTGTGGAGATTTTGTTGGAAAGTATTAATTAGAAACATGAAACATGCATGGAGAATGAATGATGCAGTTTTATGAAAAAGAAGAACTTGTTATTACCATCACATTTAAGTTATCACCAAAGACACTGTAACACATGGAAGTCCTTACAGGACAGTGCTCACGAATATCATAAGGAATCGAATAGATTATATTAAAATTAATAAAAACTGTTCAAGCACTGTTTAGTTGGTGAAATAATCTTGGAGCAGCTAAACCTAGAACATAATCCTCTTATTGCTATAGTGTGCCTTAAATTAAAGAAAATACCAAAAAATAAAAGCAGAAATTAAGGTATTCAGTTGCATCTCTCTTAAAGAAAGATTTCATGAAAATATCAATGAGATCACACACTCAGCAAGCTTGTTTTCTACTTTGTATCATATCTGCATAATTGGAATCATTCATGAATATTTGTATTTTATTATGTTACCACCACTACCACCTCGCCAGTCAACATTTGCATTGACTACAGAATGACAAATCTAGTAGGCTGCTTGCTTAAACTCAGAAAGCTATAATATTTCAGTGGTATAATGAGAAATGAAAAAAAAAGATTGTTACAGATGATTATTGAAGGCAAAGTAAATGGTGAAAGAAATGTAGGAAGAAGAACATCTTGGCTTCTTGGGTGAAGAAAGAGGATGATTTGGATATAGTGCGGTATCCTAGTTTAGAGAGGCCGTATCCAAAGTCGATTCAACCACTATGATGTCCAACTTCTGGAAAATTTTATGGAGCTTACTAAGTAACATTTGGCACAAGTGAAATCTGAGGGGTGGTGAAGGCAAGTGTGGTGAAGAGGAATATATGTGTTAGTTTCCGCTACATGTGCTTAGGCTTTGTTAAGGGCTTGATCGTATAGGATCGTGTGTGTGTGTGTGTGTGTGTGTGTGTGTGTGTGTTTAATATACTACCATTCTATCAATGGTGGGACCCCAGAGTGGCTTACACTGTAAATTAAAATAGCTAAAACAATATGTAGTCCAAAACTTTTTTTTTATTTTAAAATCTTGTGCACATATTCCTCATTCTATAATAAATTTATACAACATTCCCTCCTGTTACCCGCTTGTGTCTTCCATTTATACATTTTTAACCTTGAATTTACGGTTATATTTAATTCCAATAACTTCTTTTTAATAATAATTCTACTAAACTTTCTACCAGTAATCTTAAAATCCCATAATTATCCTCTTAAAATAATAACTATATGCAAGAGATATAATCCCACTCTTTTTCAAATTCCTGCAGTATCTTCTCTTTGATTAATACAGTACGTGTTTCTGTTTCAATCTTATCCAACATCTTAGATAGCTAGTCATCCATATGATTCCAGAAAGACTTAAAAAAATAACCAAAAACAAAGAGGCGAAGTGTTGGAAATGTGGAGAAAAGGTGGGGATTTTTTTTCATATGTGGTGGACTTGTTCTAAGGTTAAGAAATTTTGGAAGGGAATTCATGATGAAATTCCAAAAATTTGCAAAGTTAATTTTGAAATGGTACCAGAATTTTATTTATTGAATATATTAAGCCAGAACCGGGAGATTAGAAAATAACAGAAGATATTATTGTATTTGATTACAGCAGCATAGCTGACCTATGCACAACACTGGAAAGATAAAACAGACGTTCAGTTAGATGAATGGAAATTAAAAATGTTAGACATGGTAGAGACTGAAAAATTAGCTAACTCCCTTAAGAATAAAACAGTTCAAAATTTTGAAAGAGAATGGAAAAGGGTAATACTCTGGCTAAACTTGTAAATGTGTGTGGATCGAGTATGTTGGTCTTTGGCAAGATATGTATAAAGGAGAAGAAGTATTCAACTGGAAAATTTTTGATATACAAAAGCGGGGGGGGGACAGAAGAATTATAATAATTATATACATATTTGTGTTTATATATGTTTTTATGTATTTTGAAAATAATAAAAATTTCTTTAAAAAAAAATTAAATAGCAAGTCATCCAACTAGGATGTCTCTTGTTCTTTCTATTTTTATGCTAAGACTATCCTTCCTGTGGTGATCATGTATAATATTAATTTATTATTTATCTTTAATTCTAATTGTTTGTCTATCATATTCAGTTAGTTTCAGGTTTCATCTCAAATGAAATATTTAATATTTCAGTAATTATGTTGTGAATCTTTTTCCAATATTTTTTCCCTTTTTACATGACTACCACATGGGATAGAAAGTACCTTTCTTTCCTCCACATTTCCAACAATTCACTTCATCCTTTTATAAGTTTTACATAATTGCCACAGTGTTATAAACCAATAGCAATTAAATTTCCTTTATTCCCATATTTAATGCAAATTTCAGGTCTTTACCTCATGACTTTTGCCATTTTTCCAGTTCAGTTGCATGACCAGTGTTCTGCATCCATTTTATCATGCATTTGTTGATCTGCTCATTTTCCAAATCTCTTTTCACTAATACTTTATATAAATTAGCTATAACTCTGGGGTTTTTTTAAAATAGTAATATAACATCTAGCTTGTTGTAGTCTTTCTCAAATTCTTCAAATTTGAGATCCATTTTAAACTTTTCTTGCAATTATCTGTATGGGAACCACTGAATAGCAATTCCTTCTGCTTTAATTCTTCTCTCTATTTTATTCTGGGTGTTTTTCCTTCCCAAATAGGGATATCTTTATATGCCAGCAAATCTTCTTCTTTTAATCTCCTCCTATAAAAAATGCCTTCTGGGAAGATGTCCGATTTAGAATTTTATTATAGAATTTATGTTTATATATTGTCGGCATTTTCATCAAATATTTCCTAATGATTTTGGAATTCTCTATATATTTCCTTTCTATTGTACCATAAATACACTTGCCACACAAAATTTAAGGTGAAGCCTCTACTTGAAGTAATCTTTTATCTTCCACATAAATCCAGTCTTTTAGCCAATCCAATCCACAGGCATGATAGCATAATTTTAAATCTGGCGATCCCATTCCACTTCTATCTTTCAAATCTTATAGTATTTTCCATTGTACTGTTGTTTTTCTGCCCAGATGAATTTTGAAATATTCTTATTCCAAAGTTTAAAAGGGATAGTGTTCATAATTACGGGTAAAGCTTGAAATAAAAACATAATTTTTGCAAGCACTGTCATTTTGATTGTAGTAATTCTATTCGTTAACAATAAATTTAACTTGTTCCACCTGTTGATCATTTTTAATTTGGCTCCAGGTTTTTTGATAATTATTTTCAAAAAGTTATGAATTCCCTTTTTGTTATTATTCCTAAATATTTTGTTTTCTTTTCTATCTTGAATCCTGATATTTCCTCGAATTCTTTTTCTTCTTTCTTCAACATATTCATTGTAATCACTGTTTTTCTCTTTATTAATTTTGGAACTAGATACTTGTCCATACTCACTTAAAATTTCCAACACATTTTCTCTTTTGGATGCTTTAAGAAGATTATCAAATCATCTGCAAAGGCACGGAGTTTAAATTCAGTTCCCTTTACTTTAAGTCCTTTTATTTGATCATCATTTCTAATTCTTCTATTTAAGATTTCAAGCATTGTTATAAATAACAGTGGTGAGAGTGGGCATTCCCATCCAGTTCCTTTCATTATGTTAATTGGTTTTGTCTTATCTGCATTTACAATTATTTGAACTGGTTGCTCATTGTACAGTTCTTTGATCCTTCCCATAAACTTTTCACCCACATTCATTTTTGTCCAATGTTTCAAACAGAAACTGCTGTTGTAGATTATCAAAAACCTTTACAGTGCCAAAGAAGATAATCATGAACTTTTTCCCTGGATTCTGTTAATAATATTCTGTTGTATTCTCATATTTTGCTTTAATGCACTTCTTGATAAAAAGGCATTTTGATCTTCATGAATCCAGTTGGACAATACCTTCTTTAACCTATCTGCCATTACTGAAGTAAAAATTTTTTAAACCATATTTAGAAGTGATATTGATCTATAATTTTGGGTTCTTTTAGTCTTTTTTTTATAATAATGTGATGTTAGCTTCTCTCGAAGTTCTTGACCTAACCCACTTAATAGCTTTATTCATTATTGCCTCTAAAAAAGGGAACAATAATTCTTCTAATTGCTTATAGTACAGTACATAAAGCCATCTGGGCCCAGTGATTTGCCAGACTTGGCTCTCTTGATTGCTTCTTTTATCTCCACTGTTGTTATTGGTTGCTTTAACAATTTATTCTGTTCCTCTGTTATTTGTGATATATTTAATTCCTCTACATATTCATTAATTTTCTTCTTCTTAAAGTAGGATCTCCACATTCTTCAAATAATGTTGAATTACATTTTTCAAAAGTTTTCTTTTTCTTGTCATGATCTGTGTGGAAGAATTTGTCTTCTCTTATCTCTGATATTTGTTTTTTCTCTTTTATTTTCCTAATTTTATGATAGTCATTTACCAGGTTTAGCTTGTTCGAAATATTTTTGCTCTGCATATCTCAATTTTGTTTCAGTTTCTTCTTCTTTCTTCTTCATTTCCAGTGAAGAAGAGTCTATCACCTTCTAAGACAGTTGATTTCACAGTTAAATAGTTATTTTGGTCAAGAAATTCTTCCTTAAATTTAGTTGGAATCTTTTTTCTTGCAATTGAAATCAGTTGGTTTGTGTCCTAGCCTCTAGAGCAACAGAAAACAAGCTTGTTCCACCTTCTGCATGACATTGCTTCAGATATTTAAAGATGGCTGTCATGTCACCTTCTCTTCTCCAAGCTAAACTTAACTCAGCTGATTTCTGTCTGCTTACATAGATGCACAAGTGAATGTAAAATCTGTTCCTTTTCCCAAGCATCAGTATGAGTTGTTGACAGAAATGAAAGCACAGTTTCTTTTCTTTGTACAGTTTAGTTGGAGCCTTGACTATTCCCAAACTTTGCCGGTAGGTATATTATCAAGTAGAAGGGGAAGCCAGTTTTAAACATTTCTCATTCTAAATTATTGCATGCTACACATGTATGTGAACAGTAAATGTTCTAAATGTATGTTTGAGAGGTTTTAAATAAAATACTGGGATGCAGGAAAACCATATTTCATTTTTGTGGAGATAGTATATGTGCATATACACTATGTATTTGAGATAAGTGACAAAGGAGTAAGGATGCCACAGTTTGGAGGACAACAAGAAATTTTTGTTTCTTGTCTTTCTCTTGTAGCGTCCTGTCTCTGCACAGTCCCGATCAACAAATGCCAAACTAGTAAGTGTTACATTTTATATTGCTTCACTTATCATTTTAAAAATCTGTTTTTTAATGTGTTGATTATAGTGGCAGGAAGAGATTTGCACACATGCAAATAGATAGTTTTAAAAGACGTTGCAAGAAAAGATATATATTACTGAGGTTGACATTGTCCCCTAGTGGAACAATTTGTTGGCGCCTTCAAATTGGCTCATTTTATACTTGAAGTTGCTTTCCACAACCTTGTAACTCAATAATTCACTAGCTGGTTGAGGATGGATGATTTATATTCTAAAACATCCGGAAACTGCAGTGCTGGTGAAAACTGGCTTGAAGCTTAATATCTAACAACCTATCAGTGATATTTTATTACAGCTGTGCATCTTTCTTCTTCCAGCCCTCATCTACTGCCCTTGGCAATATTTATATTTTTTATACTTATCAAACACTGCAGATTATTTGTCTGAAATTGGGGGGAAAACAAGAAATCAGGCCTAAATCCAGTTACTAATCTCAGCTAGAGTTATTGAAATGAAATGAACTGAAATGGGTGGAATTTGATAAGGCAACACCAGTGTAACTCCCACTGATGCAGCAGGTTTACTGTAATTGAGACTAGCAGTATAATTTAACCTGATGTTTTTATTCCACTTGGGGAGTACTGTTCTAATGCTATACTGAAGTGTTCCCTACTCATCTAGATTTTTACATGCAGTGCACTGTTGTTTTCGTGGAGAAATATGCCAACTCATACCAGGAAATGGTGATAGCCCAGAAGAAGCATCCCATTTGACTCTTTAGTATGAATGAACTGGACCTGATGCTGCTGAATACCATGTAGCATGAAATTTTTCTTGGAAGAAGTATTTCAGGAGGTTGTCTGTAGAAAAATGCACACTAGAGTTTGTTGAGGATGAAATTGGATTGTTTTATCTGGCCTCTGAATTGGTGGTGAGGGGGCATCTAAAGCCAAGAGAAAGAAAAACAGCACATTCTCCACATTTTATTTTTTTTAAATACAGGAAGTAATTATTAAGTGTTAAGTAAATATTTTTAAAAGAAATTCTTATGAATTATTTTGTGAAAATACTTGGTTCTGCAGAGCTATATGTATTTTTTTTTGCCTGTGCTTTGATATAACATCCATAAGGAAATATAAATGTAGCTTGCTTTTGTTGTAATGTTTAAACATCACCTGTTGATCCTCTTACTGCTAGGAAGAATAGGCAATCTTCAGTAAAGTGCATCTCTGAAATGACAGTTGCGTCAAAGCAACAGCAGAACTTGTCTCTGAAATATGACTTTGAAAGGGTCTCATCTGGGGCAAGGAGCCTGGAACTAAATTGCATTCTCTCTTAGTTAACCTCTTCAGTTTTCCTTTAGAAGGGGCTATTCTAATGGATACAGGGGGCTAGGAAGTAAATAGCTGTGCCCCCTTCCATGTTAATTTTTATTACTCCTTTCCCCTCATTTTTTCCCCAGGCCAGGTCTTAATAGGCTGCTGGAGCTAACGTGAAGTATCTGTTCTCTTAAATCTTGTCATCTGAACCCCTCTTGGTAAATCTTGGACTCTCTTGAACTCCTCATTCCAGGTTAATCTTCTGAAGATGCCGGATCAGATATTAAAGAGCTCTAGTACTTTTTCTCCTAGGAGACAATGAAAATGAACACTATTCTGTAGATAATAAAATATTATTCAGATAAATTTCACTGATTTTCAAAGAAATGTGCAGTTAACTTGAGTTTTTTGGAAGTAAATTCTCTTTGCTTTAGTGGAGATGTTGAGTGGGAAAGGACACCAAGAAAGGTTCCTCTCAACTTCCCGAGTAGCTGTGCCCCATTAATATGAACAAGTTTTAATGAGTTTTAGGGCAGAGATTATTGAGCTACTTGTAATGCCATGGATTCCACCCGTCCCTACCTTTTCATCCCCTCTTCCACATCCTGACTGGAAAGCTGGCTATGTTTTCTGTGCCCTGATCTGGAAGCAGTGAAAAGAATGTGTGAGAAGGATGGGAAGGGCACTGCTTGACATGCCGGATTGGTATGTGTCATCCTCTCTCTGTCTTTCCTCTACAATGCATCTTTCAACTGAAAGAAGGATAATGTATTTTTCAGTGTACGGTAGACTTTCTTTGGCATATTCCAGTTTATGGTTGCCATGCTGATGGAGGACATGGAGACAAAGCCTTACATTCTGTAGATGTTTAGGATCTGCGTACAACTCTGTGTGCTCGCAAGGGTGTAGGAAGAATGACAAGCTCAAAGGTAGAGGAGCTATCAGCATTGAGGCTTAAATAGTTGTGGGATGGGGCTAAGCTAGTTTACTGGATTGGGCAAGATATTTGTAATATTTTATTGGTTTATTGATTTTGCTCTTTAGGATATTTTTAGATTTGCTATAAGCTATCTCGAATGTCCCAAATTCAAGCAAAAAAGACAGACCAGTAATGCATTTGAATAAATAAAACTAGAAGTTCCTGGAAAGTTTGAGATAGGAGGGGAGGAGACAACACTGAGTTAGGTAATAGCAGGTGTTGTCACATTGCAACTGTAATGCTGCAGTCAAGTCTAGTGGGGTTCTCTTTTTATCTTCTGCATTAGCTACATTAATATTTGATTTTTCTTTTCATTCTTCACTGTGTGTCACCTTTTACATCTTTCTGGATCCTTTTACATTGTGTCCCACTCCCAGGACTGTATCAATATGCTTAGTAACCTGAGGTTTAATATCAGTGTATTGCATCTGAAGAAATGGATTAATATACACAAAAGTACATGCTAAAGTAGAAATCAGTCTTAAATGTTCTGCTAGATTTCTTTTTTTCCTCTCTTTTTCCTTTTTATGTACTTTTTTTAATGTTCCCTGCTTTTAATGAATATTGATTTACTTTAGAGTGGAGGAGTCAAAGGTTTGTTTTGACTTACCAGATCCTTCAAGAACAGTATTTTCTGCTTAACATCACAGCAATGCTTCTTCTTTGTGCTTGGGGCTATATATTAACTTATTTTCTCATGATTGTATTAAATAGTTCTAGTGGGGATTAATGCTTCTTTTTTTATATACATTTCCGAAGTGAGGTTACACTGAGCCCTGAATCTGTGCTACAACTGAACCTGGTTTTAACTTCTGCTTCTTTGTTCTCAAGGTTTTAAAAACTTTCTTTAAGAACTTGATATCTCAATCTTTAAATGTCTTTGATTCCAACCTTGGTAGTGCAACTAGGTTGAAAATGTCTGGCTAGAACTTCAGATTTTGTCTCCCTCCCAACTTTGTTTCCATTTAGTACTTACTCATGACTAACTTAGACATCTTGTGACAGAAATAGAGATGAAAGCTCAGAAAAAGTCTTTGGCTGTGGTAATTTCAGCACTGAGATCTAGGGAAAATATTGATGAATTAAACTTCTCTTCCCTAGCATAGCTTCATCTCCCAAGCAGATTACTAGAAACCGTAGAATCATAGAGTTGGAAGAGACCACAGGGGCCATCCAATCCAACTCCCTGCCATGCAGGAACATACATCAAAGCATTCCCAACAGATGGCCATCCAGCCTCTGCTTAAGAACCTCCAAAGAAGGAGACTACCACACTCCAAGGCAGCATATTCCACTGCTGAACAGCTCTGACTGTCAGGAAGTTCTTCTTGCGGTTCAGGTGGAATTTCCTTTCTTGCAGCTTGAATCCATTGCTCCTTGTCCTAGTCTCTGGAGCAGCAGAAAACAAGCCCTCTCTCTCCTCAATATGACATCCCTTCAAATATTTAAACATGGCTATCATGTCCCCTTTTAATCTTCTCTTCTGCAAAGTAAACATACCCAGCTCCCTAAGCCATTCCTCATAGGGCATGGCTTCCAGACCCTTCACCATTTTGGTCGTCCTCCTCTGGACACGTTCCAGCTTGTCGATTTCCTTCTTGAATTGAGGTGCCCAGAACTGGACACAGTATTCCAAATGAGGTCTAACCAATGCAGAATAGAGTGGTATCATTACCTCCCTCGATCTAGACACCATACTGCTATTGATGCAACCAAGAATCGTGTTGGCTTTCTTCCCTGCTGCATCACACTGCTGAGTCATGTTCAGCTTGTGATCTACCAAGACTCCTAGATCCCGTTCACATGTACTGCTATCCAGCCACACGTCCCCCATCCTATATTTGTGCATTCCATTTTTTCTGCCTAAGTGTAGGACCTTACATTTCTCTCTGATGAAATTCGTTTTGTTAGCTTTGGCCCAGCTCTCCAATCTGTCAAGGTCATTTTGAAATTTGATCCTGTCCTGTGGTGTATTAGCAACCCCTCCCAATTTGGTGTCATCTGCAAATTTGATCAGCATGCCCTCTACTCCTTCATCTAAGTCATTGATGAAGATGTTGAATAGCACTGGGCCCAGGACAGAACGCTGTAGCACCCCACTAGTCACTTCTCTCCAGGATGAAAAGCAGCCATTGGTGATCACCCTTTGGGTTCGGTTGGTGAACCAATTGCAGATCTACCTAACAATAGCCCTGTCCAGCCTACATTTCACTAGTTTCTTTGCAAGAATGTCATGGGAACTTTGTCAGAGGCCTTACTGAAATCAAGATATGCCACATCTACAGCATTCCCTTCCTCTATCAAGCTTGTAACCCTATCATAAAAAGAGGTAAGATTAGTCTGGCATGACTTGTTTCTGAGAAATCCATGTTGACTTTTAGTGATAACAGCATTGCCTTCTAAGTAATTACAAACTGACTGTTTAATGATCTGCTCTAGGATCTTTCCTGGTATCTTTCCATGGATTTTTCAGCAGCTGAGAGCTGGGAATGTTACTGTGTAGGCACCAGATCCAGGAACATGGGTCATGTTTTGCCCATGCAGACAAAAGCTGTGAAAGCTGGCGCTTATAGCTTTGAGGTGTGGTTCTGTGGTCAAACGCAAAGGAATGTGAAATTTCGCTTTGGTGTCTAATGGAGTGTGTATCTTGTTATAGTTGGAGGAAAGAAGAGAGTGTGGAACCTGGCGTTTATTCTTTTTAGATCCTTTCTCCTTTGACGTAAGACTCCTGGCTCTCATGCCTGGAGTGAATCTTTTCCAGGGCAAATTGATTTGGCATTTGAAATCAATCAAAATGTTTGGAATAAAATTAGAAGAAATAACTAAAGCCTGATTTCTCTCTGTGATCCTACAGCGTTCTCGGCCTCTCTCTGCCAGTGATGCTGAGATGAAAAATCTTATGTCATCAGCAAAGGAGAAAATATCGGGGAGGCATGTTGGTTCCATGCTGGGCCTTTCCATGGAGGAGGTAAGGGGAGTCACATACCATTCATTCATTCGACATAGAACATGTAAGCAGTCAGTCTCATGAATTAATATGTTTGGTTACTAGATGACTCTAGTGTGAACAGACTGAGACTGGCATCTTGACAGTGCAGCAGGAAGACTAAGTGACAAAGAACAAAATGATTGTCCTCTGGAGAATGGAACACTTAAAATTGGTCTCATAACTAACTGGTCTTTGATTAACAAGGATTATTTATTTATTTGTTTAACACTTCTGTCTCACCTTTTATCGTGGGAACTCATGGTAGTATACAATATGAACATTTTAAACATGTCCAATTTAAAATCATAAGTAATTTAAACAAAATGAAAATATATTAAAGTCATAGTTAAAACCATTTTAAAAGCTCCAATAGCAATAGCATGTGCATTTCTATACCACTTATCACTGCAAGCACTCTCTAAGTGGTTTACAATGTGTAAGCTAATTGCCCCCAACAAACTGCGTACTCATTTTACCGACCGACGGAAGGATGGAAGGGTGAGTCAACCTGGACCCCTGCAGGATCAAACTCATAACGTTGTGGCTGCAGTACTGGCATTTAAGCACTGCACCACCAGGGCTCTACAGCAGTTCAAAAGCATCTACATGTATGTTCTGAAATAAATTAATCCTCAGAGGCTTTAATAGAAAAACATATTTTGGCTTGGTGCTGGAAAGAAACCCAATGTTGGTACCAGTCAGAATTCCACAGGAGGCATTCCACAATCAGGGTGCCACAGCTGGGAGGGACCTCTTCCATGTCCCACCCACCAACTTCATATTGTTTGCAGAGCTGGCAAACTTCAGCTCTGAGGCAGGTATATGTAGGGGGATGTGCTCCTTGAAGAATCAAGGCCCCAAGCCACATAGGCTCTAAATGTCATCATCAGACATTGAATTCAGACTGGAAGTAAATTGGCAGCCACTGCAGCTCTTGTAAGAATGGTGTTATGTTATCGTATCTATAATGAGCAACCTTGCTGCAGCATTTTGCACTAGTTATAGCTTCTGAGTGATCTTCAGGAACAGCTCCTTGTAGAGTGCATTGCAGTAGTCAGATTGGAGGTTAGTGTGGCTAAGTTATCCCCGTCCATGAAAGGCTGTAGCTGGCACGTCAGTTGGAGCTGGCACCAAACACTCTAAGACCTCCAGTGACAAAGGTATAGGAGTACTCCCATGCTACATACCTGCACCTTCCATCCAGGACAGGCTGCTTAGCCAATTCCCTTATCTGTATACACCAGCATTTTTTGGTGTGGGGACATTTCTGAGCTTCCTGTGAAGGTAGTTCTTGTTCTGTGGCTTCAATTACTTGTTCTAATTTCAGATAAAAGTTTTGCGTCGCGTGAAGGATGAATATGAGAGAAGGGGTGGATTCATTCGTATATTTCCTACACCAATAACCTGGGACACTTATGGGTGAGTAAACGTTCATAGTTTGAATGTATCATCTCAGAATTTGTTATAAATATCTAGAGAGGTGGCAGATGCAAATACTTGTTCCATACTATTTAAATACGTTTAATACTATAAAATCTTTCCTTGAACAGCAAATTTCCCTTCTAAGGCTGTGTCCTGCACTGCCTTCTCTCTCTGTTTCTTCATTATCACTTACACCAGCTTATCACCACCTCAGTATTTTGCTTTCCTTCTTCTAGTTTCTGATTCTTTGTTCTTGTTTTCCTGCACTTCGTAAAAAGCTTTGAGAATTGCCTTTGCTAAGATACTCTTTTCTTTTCCTTTTTTTTTTAATAGAGAATTTTAACTCACTCCTTGTTCTTGGTTTTTCAGATCATTTCTGGAACACAAAACCACCATGAACTATATGCTGGCCACACGACTTTTCCAGGAAAGGTAGAAAATAGTCTCTAGAAGTGTCCAATCTAAAACATAGTAGTGCTCTACTTTTTCTTTCAAGGAAGAAGAGGTACAGGTAGACAGATTTCAGGAATGGGAGATGTCAGTGGAATAGGTCTAGATATCAACACGAGAGACAAGCATATCAATAAACAAAGAGATGGAATTTACTCCAGCGAGATGATCGCCAACAATATTAACCAGTAGGGGAAAGGTTACTGCTTTTGGGATAGTTATGGGCAACAATAATGTCAGATTAGTAGGTGAACCAAGCAGTCACACAAGGTTACAACATTATGTTTTCAACAAAACTAAGGAGCAGATACTGTCCCTTATGAATAACAAGGAATCAATTAAAACAGGATATAGTTTACAGGAAAATCAAAGACCTCCTCTAAATTTGGGCTATAAAGAAGGTTCCAGAATTGTAGAAATTCCAGAATTGTAGAAATAGGCTGGTTTTAGATCTAAATATCTGAATGGGTTTGTAAGATACCAGATGTTCAAAATGAAGACACTTCAGACAGTCAACAAGAGAATGATTGGCTAGTTTCAATAGATTTAAAGAAAGCGTATTTTCACATTCTAATGCAAACATTGTCTGTTTAGGGCACTCCGTTCAGCCTTGCCTCAGCTCCAGGAGTTTTCACAAAAGTGTTAATTCTGCTAATTGTACATCCGACACAAATAAGAGTTCAACTTTATCCTTATTTGGATGATATTTATTGAAAGTGGAGAGCAGAGACAAGATCAAATGAGATGTAGAAAAAATCATATTTTACAGAAAGATGGGTTGTTGATAAATTTTGAAGTGTCATCTAGAGCCAGTGACCCTAATTCATTTTGGGGCAAAGATAAACATAGTGGTTGTTTTTATCCTTTCCAAGAGCAAAAACAAAGATAAAGCAAGAAGTCAAGAAGCTACTATTATTAAAGAACACCTGATCTGATGTATCTAGCCAGAATTCTAGGTCTCCTAGTTTTGATGATTTAGTTTGTTCTTTGGGCAAGATTTCACACCAGCATACTGCAACAATTACTGATTCCACATCAGTTAGTAATATGTTGGAAAAGACATTACAGAATAAGTCTTCCACAGGTTCGAAATAGAAACTAAGATGGTGGATTCAGGACAAATACTTAAACAAAGCATTGCCATTCACAGAACAAAAGAAAGTGGTTGTGATGATGGACATCAGTCCTTTCAGATGGAGAGCTCACTGCAGGGGTCATTCATTGCAGGGAGAATGGTCAAAGAAGGGTCAGAGTCACAACATAAATTACTTGGATTTCAGAGAGGTGAGGCCTGCAGTGCTAAGATTGTCAAGGATGATGCAGGGATAGGATGTACAGCTTCACATGGACAGCCTAACTGTAAAATTTTATATCAACAACCATGGGGTTTTGATCAATTCCCTTGATCAAAGAGTCCCAACAAATTTTTCCAGTGGGCAAAGAAATCAACAGCAGTGTGTTGCAAGTTTCATAGAACACACAGGAGGACTACCCTATTTGCTGATGTATAAGACTCACTTTTTTCCCTGAAAAATACTGTTTGAAAATGGGGTGTGTCTTATATGCCAGTGTGTCTTACATGCTGGCAAATAGTATTTGCTGATCTATAAATGGGGTGCATCCTATACACCGGTGTGTCTTATAGGCCGGCAAATACAGTAATTTAAGCAGCACAAAATCTATGAGAAAATGGGCTTTGAATCAGGAGGTGTTTCTCCAGATGCACAAGGTTTTAGGCTCTTCCAAGTAGGTTTGTTTGTGTCTGCAGAGAATTGCAAGTTAAACAGATATTTTTCTGTAGATGGAACTAAAGGTGCAGAACAAGACGCAATGTTTCTTTCTTTCTACTGTCCAAGAATGACTGCTAGGTCTTTATGCATTTCCACCTGTGTTTGTAATTCAAAGTGTTCTGTCAAAGATATGTCTGAAAGGGCAAAAATAGCACTAATTGCACCATATTGGCCATGATGTCTGTGATTTCCACTACTGATGTGGATGTCCCTCAGAAAGCCATGGAATCTCCTAGACAGACCAGAGTTATTACGTAAGGTGCTGGTGCGACATCCCAACCAAAGTTGGCTGAAGTTAACTGCATGATTGAAACTAGAATTTTGATTGAACATGGGTAATCAAATTTTGTTCTGTATACAGTGTTAGAATCCAGAAAGAACTCTGCACTCTCTTAGGATAGAGTGCAAAGATCTCAAGACAAAAGAATGGCTACATTTGGCTTGATTGATGGGAACAAGTACAGCATATGTTGCAACAGCATCATTGGTTGATGTGTGCAATGCAGGGTGGAACCATTCCTGTTTCTGAGACACTGTAAAATTGACAAATATAACTCAGCACAGTCTTTGAGTGAACTGTATTACAGACAGTAAGGTAAGTTTAGGGTAGCCATATCCACTTAAGGTGTTGAGGACTTGAGTATATCCCATGAGCGAGTGAGTTGCTCCTTTGTACCATCCAGAAAATGAGCTTTTGGTATTTATGGTGAAGGTTCATTCTTCGGTGAAAGGAGGAACAATCTGCCCCTTCCATATATGTCTGCAAAATAATAATAAGAGGAAGAATACAGAGGGGTGACGGGGAGAAGGCAAGGCTTTTCAGTGAAACTGTCAGTGGAAGGAGTGGAGTCAAGAGTGAAAAGAGGAAAATAATCTTGGGCTTTGAGCTCCTGCATCAACAGCTGGCATGAGTGGATTGCTCTTTGTACCATCCAAGAATGAACCTTAATGATAAGTACCAATCTCTGATTCTCTTGCCCTTTGCATCTTAGAACAGACTGTAAGGTTGGGAAGAGTTTAATGGTTAAACATTGAAGCTTTATACCAAGTTAGATTGTTGGTTTATTCAGAGCTCCATCACCTACTGATGTAAGCAGCTCTCCACGCCTCACCCACAGAACTTTCCCAGACTTACGACCCAAGATCCTTTTAATTGATAATGGTGGCAGTTGAACCTGTGAACCATATGCATGCAAAGTATGTGCTGTTCTACTGGGCTGTGGACCCTCCCCTTGACTGTACATTATAGATTATTTCTTCTTTGGGAACACTGTGTCCCAGAGGCACTGCTTGCTGATCCTTTTTGGAATGCATTTTTAGAGTGATTACCTGCCAACAACACTTCCAGTGGTATGAACAAGAAATCTCACTTGTTTCTGTGTTTAATACTATTATTTTTTAGTAATAAAACACAAGAAGACCTCCCAGAGGAATAGTTAAATTTTTAATTGGCAAATTTGAGTGGCAAGATGTGAGTGTACTTTCAAATTACTTGCATTGGGCAACATTTGCCTTTCAGTCATTTGGAGATAGATCTCTTGCTCCAATGCACCGTGTGCAAGCAACTTATGATATAGAACTGCTTTGTGTTTAACTAGGCTCCAAAGATACATTCTACTGAATCAGATCTGATGCCAGTTTTATTTTGAGGCTGGGAAGATGGCCCTTAGAGAACTGCTCTGCTGCCTTGCTAAGTACTGTGTACACATGCACACTTACTCTGGCTTGGGTGTTGCAAGTAGCACTGCTGTGGCTTCCAACCTTGCCTTCACAAATGGGCTGGCCCTATAAAGAGCCAAAAGCCAGGGCCTGTCTGCAGTAGGTGTCTGCTGTATTGTCTGATTGTCTGTGCCACTGCTATGTAGGCCCATCTATTTGAAAAGGCAAGGTGGAAGTTGTAGCAGTGCTGCTGGAGTGAGGGACCAGTGAATAGTCAGCACTAGTGGGCCCTGCCGAATCTCAGCAAATTCCCTGTAGACTGGTACTGATGCTGTAGTTACTGTGGATACACAAGTTGTAAAACATGCTGCAGGTAACAGTTAGAGTTGACATGACCTATTGACACTGAGCCAATACTCTAACCAGTGCCATCGTACTTTCTGTGAGAGATCAGTTCACTAGGATTTGCATTTAAAGTGTGTTGTGGTCACCTTTCATTTTGTGTATGAATTTTCTTTGCTTCTGGTTATCTTGATTGAGCATTTAGCCCAGCCTAATGTTTAACTCTAGTTACTACAGACTTGGGGATACTGGTCCATTTCAGAGACTCTGCCAGTGGCTGTATTAGCCTTTTTTTATTTTTTGGGGGGGTTAGTGCTGTTTAACTGCCTCTAAAACATTTGGTTTGTGCACTATATATGAACTTCCCAGTGACTGCTAGACCTGGATGACTCTTGTAGGAATCAGATTGTTGAACTAGAGAGTCATAGCTCTGACCAGGCAAGGCAGTGGTGGCTACCTGCAGTTTGAACTGAAGTTGGCATTTTCAGTGTCCACATTAACTTTTTAGACAACACTTTATAATCTTTTTATTTTCTGAATATTGATGTATATTTATGGTGTCTTCATAATAATCTCTTTTTCCTCTGCAGAGGTGGATCAAGGAGATGTCCAGTTCCTAGACGAACTCGGTAAGTACTTTGTTGTTGTTAAAGGGAAGGAGCTTATTTTGTAGTTGTATCATAAAGTCTTAATTAGATCTCAAACTAGGGTTCTTCTGTTAAAGAAAAAAAGCCTTGTTTTGTCAGTGAACCTGTTTAAACAGCATTGTTCTAATGTCATATGAAATACTCTATAAAGTGAATTTAATGAAAGGTTTTATTAGATTGTATGCCTTTGGCAGAGTGTTTGTTTATTGTTTTATTTCTCTGGTGCTATGTATGTTGATGATACTGTATAAATAATTATAACAATAGTAAGAAGTAGTCCTCTTTGATGTGAAAAGTACCTTAGAACATGATAAAGTGTAGAGAATTAACAAACTGTTAGATTTGTTAACAACCCTCTCGTTCCTTTTCTCTTGGAATGAAATTCGCTTTTCTTGTGTGTATAGCAATGGTGCCGGTTGAAGCTGAAGGATGTTCCAGTTTAAGCTCAAATCTGTTTGGGGCACTGAACAAAAATCTCGTAAATACTAGCAGAGTATTCCTAAAAATTGTTGAAGTTTTTGGGAGATGCATTTATGCCTTTAGTGTAGTTTGGCCTTTTCTAAGAAGGTGTGACCAGTGGAGTACAGAGAGAAGCTGTCTCTTACCCAGTATGGTTCTTCCAGTTCTTTGAAAGCATGCTACATAGCCAAAGGGGGTTATATTCGTCAGTTCACTAGCCAACTCTTTCTAGGTGAATTATTCTGCTATGGAAACCTGTTTATCTTGGAGTGGTTTTGATCATTGTTGTTTGCTGTCATGAGCCTTCAAGTCATTTCTGACATATGGCAACCCTAAGGTGACCCTGTCTCAAGATTTTCTTGACAGGAGTTACTCAGAGTTTGCCTTTCCCTTTCTCTGAGACAGAGGGTGCACCTTGTCCAAGGTCACCCAGTTGGTTCTAAGGCTGAGCCTAAAATTTTAACGATGGTCTCCAGAGTTGTAGTCCTAATGTGTGGTGTAGTCCAAACCAGTACACCATTCTGGCTTCCATGTGGCTTTGGCTATATAGTTGGACAAATGGCCTAAGAATTTCTTTTAAATATTTGACTTTTGTTTAGATAAGTTTCACTTATCTATGTTATCTGTGGAAATTTTTAAGCTAGGTCAGAACTGTATTACTGTCTACAGGAAAAGTATTCAGCTTACAAGGGTTACATCCTCCTTAGTGCTCACCCTCATTCTTCTGCTTGTTCTCTTTCTCCCTTTCCATTCTTTTTGTTTGCCACTGGTTTTTGTCTCCCTATAGTTTAGGTCTTCTCTCTCTCTCCTCCACCTCTCACAACTATTTGAAGGGTTTGGGTTCTACAGAGGGAAGGAAAATGTGGCACTGCCTAGCAGCCTTCTGGAGAAATGAGTATCCTGGGCTGAATGCATTTTTCCCACTGCTGGTTAGGGATGGCTGGTTCCTTGGTACTGAAAAACATAATGCAGTTGACAGTTTTAATTAACTAAAATTGGGCGAACAAGAACTCAGCTAAGAGGCAGCAAGGCCAACAAGCATTTCACATGGGTGTGATAGAAGAGACAGCATAAGGTAAGCTTGTGTCTGTTGGGATAAACCTCCCCAGAGTTTGTTGGCTTAAGGTTGCTTGTTTGTGTGTTTCTGTGAGTTGGGAGGAAACTTGCTTGCTGCAATGCTCATTAAGGCACTGTTGTTCTGTTGTGTTTGGGTGAGATTGTATCTGTTGTATTAAGGCTTGTATGACCAGAGGTAGGCTTGCTTGTGTGCTTGTTAGGGTCCTGTTGTTCTCCTGTCTGTAGGCCCAGAGGAAGTAAGTAAGAGACTTGGTTGAGGGCGGAGCTAGCAGCCACTAGCTCATTATATAACTGCAACCCCAGTCCCTGGAGCTTGGCAAACAGGCAGCAAGGGGAATGGACATTTCGCATGGGCATTTTGTGGGAGAGTTTTGAGGGTGAAGGCCTCAGAGAATGTGAAGGGGATCTTTGAAGATTCAGGCAAGGATTGACCCCTGCCAATCCAAAAAAGAGGCATGTGGTAATGGTAGAGGACTCTCTGCTGAGGAGAACAGAAGCAGTGGTTTGTGGGCCTGACAGGATGTCTTGTGAGGTGTGTTGTCTCCCTGGGGCAAAGATCTGTGATGTAACACAGAGGTTGACAAAACTGATCAAGCCCACCAACCATTACTCCTTCCTTTTGGTCTGTGTGTGAACCAATGACACTGCAAGGCACAGCCTTGGAAAGAACATAAGTGATTACAAGGCTCTGAGTAGGAAGCTGAAGGACCTTGATGCACAGGTTGTCATTTGTCTCTTCTCCCAGTTGAAGGGCACAGCCCAGAAAGGGAGAGAAAAATAGTGGAGGTGAGTAACTGGCTCCACAGGTGGTGCTGTTGGAAATGGTTTGGCTTCCTGTGGTTTCATGAAGATGGACTTCTGGCAACTTCCAGTTGGCAAGAATGTTTTTCCTAAGAGTGTCACAAACCTAATCAAGAGGGCTTTAAACTGAGTTATTGTTGGGTGAGGAGGGAGACAGTATGCATCAAGTGCTGGAGATCATAGCCCCATAGTGTTGTGGGGAGAAATGAACATATGGTATAAGAGCCTGACGGTGGGAGGGAAAAAAAACTTAAATAAGCAGCTAAGGGGAATGACCCATGATCTCAAATGATTTTACACTAATACACAGAGCATGGGAAATAAACAGGATGAACTTGAGCTTTTAGCCCAGCAGAGCAAACATTATATAATAGGCATCACTGAAATCTGGTGGGATGATTCTTATGACTGGAGTGTAACAATAGAAGTGTACAATCTATTTCAGAGAAATAGAACAAACTGGAAAGGAGGAGGAATAGCGCTAATGTCAAGGACATTTCCACCTGTGAAGAGATCCATTGCTTAAATCCTGGAAGCCAGATTGAGAGCATCTGGGTAAAAATTAGCAGGGAGAGAAAGAACAGTCATTGTGTTATTGTGGGAGTCGATTATAGACCTCCAAGCCTGACTAAGGACTGGCAGGATGGCTTCCTGGAAGAGATGGCGAAACATTCAGAAAAGAGAGATGTAGTAGTAATGGGGGATTTCAACTATCTTGATTTTTATTGGAAGTCAAACTCTACCAAGAGTTTCAGGTCCAACAAATTCATCATGTGCCTTGCAGACAATTTCATTGTCCAGAAGGTGGAAGAGGCAAGAAGGTGGACCAACCAACAATGATGATCAGATTAATGGGGTGGAAGTGACAGGATCCTTAGGTAGAAGTAACCATGTTTTCCTGGAATTTATTATACAGCAAAAAGGGGAAGCCAAGTGTAGTCAGATACGCATTCTAGACTTTAAGAAAGCTGATTTCAGTAAACTAAGGGAAATACTGGGAGCGAACCCATGGTCAGGAATACTGAAAAAGAAGGGAGTTTATGATGGATGGGAGTTTCTTAAAAGTGAGATATTGAAGGCATAATTTCAAACAATTCCAATAAGAAGGAAAAATGAGAGGTACCTAAAGAATCCAAGATGAACGTCTAAAGAACTTTCAATGGAGCTAAGAGTTAAAATGTGAAAATGCAGCACTGTATTGTTTAATCAATCTTGGAAAATAGAGATTGGGTCATGCTGCTTCAGAAAGAGAAGGGAGAGGCAAACAGGCAATGGCTCCATCACTTCCTGGGTACTTTATGCCAAAAGAGAAGCTTTTTAGGGGTTCATAAAATCCTATTGAATTTCTCAGGTCTGTTTTTCAGAAGGCAAAATCCAATTTCTCTGTAACAGCAGGAATGAGAGCTGCTTTGATCAGTCCTTGTTGCTGTTGTGGTTGTGGTACAGTATCAAGTCAGTAATGATGATATCATTCTAAGCTGCTTTGCAGGAAATATAAATTAAGCATCCTTTAACTGCTGAACCATCAGATATATTTCGTATTTCAACTTAAGATAGTATGTTAGAATTTCAAGTATTTAATTAAGCCATTTATGGACACCCAGTTTGTTGTTTTTACTTAGTTTGGGAGGTTTTGCTTTTAAGTCACAAAGACATATTCAGTAGCAAACAAACTTACTTGAATGTAATTTCAGGCTTCAGGGTCTTTCCATGAATATCATGCATATTGTGAGATAGATGGTAATTGTCTAACTTGTAATGAAAAGAAATTGGAATATGAAAGGTTAAGAAAATCAGAACTTTTCAATGACAAGTAAAAATATATTGTGAGATCATCTTGGAACAAAGTCTGCTGCTTACAGTTACATAACCTATCTAGTTCCAAGAAACAAAGTTAGATACCCGTGCTCAGATATCCATGTCATTCTTCCTCTGTCCGTTAAATAGATAGAGAAGCAAAATAGCTTCTATCTTATGGAAGGCATGTGAGTTGCAGTTTTTTAGGAAAATTTCTATAAGTAAAAGTAAGGACTGTACATATATATAAAATATACACCCACACAGAGAGATGTACATACACCAACAGTGCTTTTCTGAATGAAAAAGAAACAGAATGAGTTGGACACAATCTTACTCATGCTTGGGCTGAATGTATAAATATCTGTGGGATTTTAGTAAGGTATCTGATTTAGGAAAAATTAAGAGTGGATCTAATGCCAGTAGGAACATATCAGAGAAAGGATTAAGATTCCAATAGCAGTTGTTACCAGATGAACAGGCTTTCTCTTGAATCTACTGTAAAGCAGATTCATTATAAGTTGATACCAATTCTAGAAGATGCAGGCTTATATGAGACCACTTTTTAAACCATGCCAATTTTTAAATGCAAGAATCAATATAAGATCAGATTTATTTTATTTTTATTATATATTTATTTTTTAAATAATTCTTGTTATTTATTGAATTCTGTTGGCACATTTATTTATTTATTTATGCCTCAAATCTACTACCGTACAAAGATATAGTTTGAAATTACTTTGTTTCTCTCTTTATATGCATGTGTGTGTGTATAAATATATATACGTATACATATATACATACATACACATAAACATGCATACAGAGAAAGAGAGTGTCAGATTCAGAGAGAGATTTGTCAGAAAAGATTCTTGGAAGATTTTTTTTAATGCAGATATTCAGTGTTCTTAATCTCTTGGTATCCTCTATAAAAATGTAAACATTTGTTGTAGCTTAAGAAGTTTTACTACACTGATTGAACAACTGTGCTTTTGTGAGGCCACCACAGACAACACCACGGCTGTGTCCAGACTAGGCTTTTATTGTGCAATTATGCTGCCTTATTTATCAAAAATACATAATATCCAAATGTTGTCACCTTCAATTTGTGGGCTCTCATTTTTTCCACTGCTTTATCTGTCCTATTTTCTGCCAGAAAAAATACATGAAGAAAAAAAAATCACTGCCTTTTAAGTATTAGCAATTGAAGTCCTTTATACTGGGAACTAGTTGAATCCACTGGCTTGTTTCCAGCTTATTTGTGACTCACGTTCACCAACTGATCATAAGGCAAGTGGTTAGAACAACTATGAAATTCCTAGTAGCATTTGGTTGTTCTTTGCAGAATATGGCTTATAGTAAGGTGAGAATATAGATATTATTATAATTAATAGCTTAGTTTTTTCTCAATATGTGTTTGCCTTGTGGGAGGCATTCCATTTTTCCAGTTACACAACATTTAACAGGCATAAGAAACTCTCTGCTAAAATCAGGCAGAATCATAGTATTTCACTACTGACATTTCTGGATTCCTTAATGATATCTTGCATCTGAGAGAATGTTAACTTTGGCTTTAGTTTATTCTGTTGACATTCATTTTACATTTGTATTAGGAAAAGCAAACTTGTCCTACTTACAGTGATATCTGGTTCTCTGTATGAAGGCTTGCTTTGGAGATTGTCTGTTCTGGATTTTCTTCTTGCCCTTTCTAAGAGAACAAACTCAATATCATACCTGTAGTTTCAAAATTAAACAGGATTTGCAAAGATATTCCCCTTATTTTCCCTTGTATTCTACCCCAAAATTCACAGCACATAATGTAGTGAAGAGGGAAAGGCTTCCACTCATTTCAGAATTTCCTGTCAGAAAATTATTTTCTCTTCTCTTGGGGTCTGACTACTGTAAGCACCTCCTTAGGCATAAGACATCTGTTTGCAAAACCAGTTTTCATTCAAGCTACATAGTCCTGTATCTGCAGGCTCTTTACTTATGTCTCATTAGTAGAAACAAAAGCAGCTGGAACAGGTTCTGAGAAAAGCCAGAAGGATGACAAGAGGCATGGAGAACAAAACATATGAGGAAAGGTTGAAGGAGCTGGGCACGTTCAGCTTGGTGAATAAAAGACTGAGGAGTGACATGACTGCACTCTTTAAATGTGCCAAAAGCTGTCACAGAGAGGAGGGTACAAGTTTGCTCCAGAGGGTAGAACCAGGTCCAATGGTTTGAGGTTACAAGAGAGTAGATTTTGATTGATAATTAGAAGGAACTTCTTGACAGTAAGAGCAGTTTAGCAGTGGAATCAATTGCCTAGAAAAATGGCGAAGTCTCCTTCTCTGGATATCTTCAGAGAGAAGCTGGACAGCTACCTTCTGGGGATACTCTAGCTGGAGAGCTTACATTAAGCAGGATGTTGGAACTTTTGGTCCATGAGGTCCCTTCAGCTCTATGATTCTATGACTCTATAAAGGTCTCTGAAATCACACAATGCCTCTTCTTTTTCCTCTTTAGAGGTTTTGACTTACAAAGTGGGCATGTCGCTACTAGATGTCTGAACAGCAATCTCAGGTAACAAAATAACTTCTCAGTTTTACTTTTCCCAGCAGTGGGCTTACGTATACTTTGATTGTTCCTACCCAGATGTTCAAAGTTTTATAAACTGAAGCTAGCTTCAAGCTCCCTTCCTCTCAGCTTGCCCTCAAATATAGTCAATGCTTCAGGAAATACACATTCTAAGCATTCTGAAGATACAACTGTCATACTTTCCTATTTATCGATCCATCAGACACAGTATGGAATTTTGAAAAATCTTGAAGGAATCTTAGGGAAGTACAGTTTTCATCAGTATTTTCTACTTCATCCCATATAATAGGGGGCAGTACCCTTCTTCCAAGTCTCTAATTCGTTGCAGACCACTTTAGTGGAGTATTTGTGAGCATTCAGATTTCTTTTTCTCAAGAGGATCCACCATTCCCCATGCTAGGGTTGGACAGTTCTTTTTTTTTTTTTTATGTAAGCTTACAGCCTGGTCATTTGAGGTTTAGAGAGATTTCAGTCTTGAGTTTATTATTAAAATGTATAATTGTATTTCTTTAAGGAAATCAGAGTTTATCCAGCTTTAATATATAAGGGAAGAGTTCAGAACAAAATGTCAAAAGGATAAGAATGGCAGTGCAGCTTTCTTAAATGCTTGGCCTATGGCATTTGAGCAGGAAGCCATTAAGCACATTGTTCTAGATTTTGACCTTTTATGCAATATATCAGTCATGGTGGAAGTAAGCACATGTCTTTGAAGAACAAAAAGTCATAGAAAAACTGAAAATTATCTCATATTTTTCTACACATTCTAAGCCTAAAGGAAGTTTTCTTAGAAAACAACTTTTAAAAATCTCTTGGTTCTGTTTTTTCTAGAGAGAATCTAGCCGCTAGCTATGATGGACAGGGAAATCTACTTTAGATGTGGGTGAATCCTTGTCAGCCACAAGGCTTGTACTGGCCACTTAAAATGACGATTTCATTCTAAGCTATGGTTTACATAAGATGGAAATTAAGCATTCTTTCATTGTTTGAATGATAGGATTCCATTATTCATGACCCACCTTGGCACTGCCTTTTTTTTGTAGTAGGACTTCATGTGCCTATTAGGACAAGAAGCTATGCTGATAGTAGCAGTGCTAATGGTAGAGTCTCCTATGTCAAACAGGCTTTTACTGAAAAGTGAGACTAAAAGAGTGAGACAGCAACTTGGCAATAGCAGTAATGTGGAATGACACTGGTGAATGGTTTCTCAGAGGCAACAACAGTAACACTTCAGCTAATTCTTGTTAGTATTGTACAGAGAGAGGCACCAGTAAACCACTTCTGAATATCTTTTACCATGAAAACTCTATGATGAAGCAATCCAGAATGAAACAAATTGACCTATGTTGGCTATCTAAACTTTAAAAATTCACCTAATTTGTTTAATTGACAGACAGGTCATCAAGCTAACAAACCCCTGTTTCAGAATCACAAAGTTATGTGGTTCTTGACTTTGTTCCAGTGCAAGAAGTTAACATAGTGCATATGACAGGAAGCCTTGTTATAGTCACCAGATGATGAGTGTCAGTCTGTGTATTCTGTTTTCAGGGTTTGATATCCTGTATGTTTTATGGTGTAGTTGTTACAGTGGAAAAACTAGGACTGTGTGGAGCTTGGAAGCAATGTGTTGAAAGTAATGTTGTTTTGCTATTTTTTGTTTAGTAGTAAGGGGTTTGCTATTGCTGCTCTTAAAATGTTTTGATAAAACATAAGGCAAATATTGGCTTTGCTTTTTGCATAATGAGTAGGGTATCTTGGAGGTGGTGGCCTTTTTTAATAATATGTTTTTGTGGGAAAATATGACAGTAACCTGTAGTAACAGCACTATTAATAACATATCAAGTTGTCTGTCTTCTGTTTTTAATTGTTCATTCTCTTCCTTTCATGTGAGAGCAGAGGTTCTAAGATCACCCATTAGTAGTAATAAACGGTACTGTATGTGGACTTACCTGATGCTGTTTCTGAGTAGTTCTCACAGTTAATTCCTTCTCCTTTCCCCCTCCCTGTATCATCTGTTATACACTCAAAATATCTTGTTTTCCGTGTTGTTCAATATCCATATAAATTTAGGGGACGGGCTGTTAGGAGTCTTGAGTATAGGTGCCATCCATATGCAGATTTATTTACTTATTTATTTATCGCTGAATTCATATCCTGCCTTTCTCCTGAATGGGATCTAAGGCAGCTTAAAATAATCTAAAAAGATACTGCTAAAACATTTAGTTTACGAATGTTAAAAAGAAATTAAATACTCCAATTACTAAAACAAGTGTAAAAACAAGTGAAACACTTAAAACATATTTAAAATATTATTTAAAAAATATTTTAAAATGCAGATTAAAAAATACAGCGCAACACTTGAAACACACACACTAAACCTCCATAGTTTAAACTCAAGATTCAAAAGCCTGCCTGAATAAAAACTTCTTCACCTTCCAACAGAAAGAGACCAGGGAGGGGGCTGATCACATTTCCTGTGGAAGGTAGTTCCACAGCATGGGAGCAGCTATGGAGAAAGGTGTCTCCAGAGTTCTCACCATCTGTGCCTGTGGAGGTGGTGGGACTGAGAGAAAACCCTCCCCTGCAAATCTTAACACTTGTGTCATCTTGTATAAGCAGTTTCAGTCTTTCAGATAGTCTGGACCCAAGCCATTTAGAGTTTTAAAGTTCAAAACCAGCACTTTGAATTCTTCTTGAAAATGGATGGTAACCAGTCCAGCTGTTTTAACAGTGGAGTCACATGATCCCTGTAGCCAACCCTGGTCAACAGCCTGGCTACAGCGTTTTGAACCGACTGAAGTTTCTGAACAATTTCCAAGGATAGCCCCACATAGAGCTCATTGCAGTAGTCCAAACGAGATGTAATCAAGGCATGTGACAGATCTAACTAGTCAGGAAATGGGCACAGCTGACGCACAAGTTTTGGCTGTGTGAATGTAGGCCTGGCCACAGCCAGAACATGGGCATCCAGGCTCAGATCTGAGTCTAGGAGCACACCCAAGCTGCGAAACTAAGATTTCAAGGAGATTTCAAGGAGAGTGTAACCCCATCCAGTATAGGTTGAATCCTCATTCTCTGATCAGTGCTCTGACTGACCAGGAACACCTCTCTCTTGTCTAGATTAAGTTTCAGTTTGCTCAACTTCATCCAATCCATTATTGACAGCAGACGCTGCTTTAGTACAGAAACAGCTTCCTTGGAATCAGATGGAAAAGAGAGGGAGAGAGACTCGCGTGTCATCACACTTTGGATGACCTCTCCCAGTGATTTCATGTAGATGTTAAACAGCATGGGGGACAGACCCAAGCCTGGAAGGACACCACAGGATAGTGAGCAGGGTATCAAACAAACATCCCCCAACACCACCTTCTGAGTCCACCCCTCCAAGATAAAATGGAGCTACTGTAAAACAGTGCTCCCGAGCCCCATCCCAGAGAGGCGACACAGAAGGATACCGTGGTCAGAGCTATTGAAAGCTTCTGAGAGATCCAGCAGAACCAACAAGGACACACTCCCCCTGTACACTCCCCTGCATAGGTCATCTACCAAGGTAATCAAAGCTGTCTCTGTACCATAGCCAGGCCTGAAGCAGCAGGTGACTTTTATTTCTACGTCTCATCATTGGAGTCAGCTGGAGCTTTGAAGGTACTGAAGCAATGCCTGGATGATGTAATGAGCTGGATGAGGGCCAGTAAATGGAAGCTGAATCCCAGTAAGACAGAGGCTCTGTGGATTGTTAGTTCTCAGATTTTGGCTAAGTTAGCTACCTTTGATGGGTTGCACTTTACCTGAAGGAGCAGGTATGTAGCTTGGCAGTATTCTTGGATCCATCTTTGTCACTGGAGGCCCAAGTGAACTTCATGGTATTGAGTACTTGGAGCCAGCTTTGAGTGGTTCACCAGCTATATCCTTTGCTGAACAGGGATAACTTAGCCATTAGTAGTCTATGCAGTGGCAAAATCCCAGTTAAGTACTGCAGTATACTCTGTGTGTGGCTGTCCTTGAAGAAAACTCAGAAACAGCAGCTAGTACAAAATGCAACAGCGAGTGGAACACCATACAGAAACTACAAACTTTGGTTTTAAAGGAATCACACTGTCTACCATTACGCTTCTGCACTGAATTCAGGATGCTAGTGAAAACATTTAAAGCCCCAAATGGCTTTGGACTTTGATCCTTGAAGGAGCACCTCTCCCAGTATTTGCCTGCCTGAGAATTGAGGTCTATTGGAGGGGTCCTCCTCTGTGTCCCACATTGTAAGAAGGTTTGGGAGACAGCTTTCTCTGTAGAAGTATCTCAGTTGTGGAATATCCTCTTCTTGGAGGCCCAGCTGCAAGCATTGCTGCTGTTCTTCCAGCACCACATCAAAGCATGGCTATGTATTATAACCTTCAGGCCTTAATTTATTTTACCCAGTTTCTACATTTGCTGCTGTTAGCATTATTTTAAATTGTTTTAGCTGGTTTTCAATTGTCTGGTTTTAACTGACAAATTATTTAGTATTTATTTAGTCCTCTGAAATTGCAATTATTTATTGTTTCAAATTGAATTCATTTTGGCTTGCCTGAGATCTTCAGATAGAGGGTGGGATATAAATACTTTAATAAATATATAAATGGTAGCCCAACCTGGTCATATAGAATGATGCCATAACATTTTGTTAAATAAAAGTGCATTGACTAACCTTTTGATTCTTACTTGCTTTCTGGAAGAGTGGAACAAGCTGGATCTGGAGTGTTTGCTACATGTGGTGTGATTGTGTAGGGACCTCTTTTAAGAGCTATCCAGTGTTAATTCAGTAGCAAGCCTTGCTTGTATATTTTTCTAAATATAATGACAGAGGAAAGGATGTTATGTTTTTTATTTTTCAGTTTTCAATTTTATTGTTTCAGTTCTGTTCTTTTGCAGTTTAGCTCTTGCTGGAGAACTAGGTCTGGACATTGTGGATTGTAATGCTCAGCTTCATGCTGCTCTGTATGAGCGGAAACTTCTGTCACTGGAGGTACGGAAACGAAGGCGACGTCATGGCAAACTGAGACCAAGACAGTCAAGACAGTCAAGTATGTGCACATCTTGTCCATTTTAACAAAATAGCATGAGCACACAGGTTCAGAGGATGAGCAGCTTAATTTGCATGTATGGAGTCTATCTCCTATGATAAAAAAAGAACTGTGTATGTATGTGTGACAGGGGCTTACTTCTTTCTCTCCCAGGTTGGTATGGCAGTTCCTCAGTCTGATAAGGCACCCTACCTTTTCTGTGCACTTCTGCCTTCCCTCTTATAATACCATCTTTATGTAAAAGGGTGAGGCCTTTCAGTGTTTATTTAGAAACCCTTAATAGTTCTGTGGTAGTGTGCTTTCTGTGTGTCTTCAAATCCTATATATTGAGTCAGTATTTATAAAAATAAACAGTAGCATTTATTAATATAACATGCAGAATAAAGTATTGGAGTTCATAAGCTGGTCAGAATTAATACAGTCCTTCAGAATACATTTAGACAGTTTCCTTATATCTTTAAACTCTCATATAAGCTCAAGTATCATAAACAGCCCTTTGGCTACACTCTCACCAAAATCTCAACTCCCAATCTAGGTCACACTTTCCAACCAGATTCAGTGATGGTTTAATTACTCTTTTGCCCCTCACTAGGCTTCCACTGAGAAAGTAAACCCTTCCCACACAGTCACCCTTTCTGGCTGACTGAGGGACTTTACTCCAAAGCTATCTCTGGCTACAAATCTCACTGACGTACTGCCAATGACAGTCCATGTTTACCTATATATTGTTTCCTCTCAGCCACCAGCCTCCCCACCCCTAAAGCGACTGGGCTGGGTTTTTCTCCTGAGGAGCTATTCTGGTTGTCTGGCAACCTGTTTCTAGGCTGCTTTGTCCCTCCAAATAGCCACATCCCCAGAACTCCATCACAGTATGTAGTTCATGTCCCAGTAGTCTGTTAGTATGTAATCCATTGTCAGTACTGGATGGTGCTTGAGTTGCCATTCCCTTGCAGTTGCAGAAGAGCAATCTACTATAAGATGGATTAACCCTCACACCAGACCAGAGGCAGTGGTCATGTGTCCCATCATCTGTTGATTCCTTTCCCTCTGATTTCAGTTTTTAAAACTCTTGCCTTGCCAGGGCCATTTTTTTCCAGCTCTTCCCTTTCTCATTTAGTTAGTAACTGGTTTGCTTCTACGTCTTATTTAACAATTTTACACAAACTTTCTTAACGCTCTTGAAATTTTAGATGTTGTTCTGTACCTTCATTTTTAAAAATATCAACAGCATTAAAGAAAAAAAAAAGTAGAGGCAAGCCTGAAATGTATAAAATTGTGCAATTGCACTCCCTCAGTCTCAGAGGAAGGCAGTGGCAAATCCCCTCTGAACAAATCTTGCCAAGAAAATTCCATGATAGTTTCACCTTAGGGTCATCTTTAGTTGGAAATGTCTTGAAGGCACACAACAACAAACTCTAGCTTTCCTCTTTCTTTGCCCCTTCTATCTGTGGAGAAAATGGCAAATGAGATAGCTCAGCAAAAGCAAAGCATGTTAACATGGAAAGAGGAAAAAAAAGTACAAAGAATGTTGCGGCTACCCACATCTAAACAATTGCTGATGGTCAGTGAAGAGCCGTG
The DNA here is from genome assembly GCA_030412105.1 of Cyclura pinguis. Taxonomy (NCBI): domain Eukaryota; kingdom Metazoa; phylum Chordata; class Lepidosauria; order Squamata; family Iguanidae; genus Cyclura; species Cyclura pinguis. Next base: position 348,302,517 of record CM059599.1, read on the forward strand.
CTCACAAGTGGCTTGTAAACTTTATATAGTACATCTCTAAGGCTGTGGTTGAAACTTTATTAAACAAGATATTCATATATGCAAGTAGTAATGAGGCAAAAAGGCAAAAAGTTTGGCTAGACATTCACTGGATGAACAGAGAGAGAATCAGATGGGTCTGGGGAAATCAGATACAGGTGGAAAACAGAAAGTGATAGTACAGAAAATTTGGAGATGAAAAGGAGAAAGAACATTTAGCAGTGAGAGGGGGTGGGAAAAGACAAGGCATCAGAGAGAAACATGAAGAAAAAGGAGACATTAAATGGCTGCTTCATTGTCTGCTAATGTCGCTTGCCACCTTAACTCAGTGGTCGCAAAGATGACCCTGATGACAAGCACTGTATTTTCTCATAGCAATCAGTAATAAAAGAGTATCTGTTCTTCTATGGCCAGAAGCAGTGGGTGGAATATCCAGTAGGCAGACAAGCCACTGCTAATCACAGAGTACAGAGGCCAGGGCATACAGAAACAATAAACTAATTGTAGGTAGGAGCAAATTGCTCCTCACGCATGTTAAACATAATTTTAAGAGTATGTTAAGATCCATGTTCATAATGATTCAGTTATAGAAAGAAAGATGTGATTATCCTGGTACCTAAGTTGTACTCAGGACAGGAGGCTACCATTAGGACAAAAGAATATAAACAAAAAGAATGGGCGCAAGTGGGCCAGGCAAAACTGCATTTTATCATGCTGTCTGTTCAACCTGTATGTTGAACATATCATACATAAAGCAGGACTAGACTGGAGAAAGGAGTCGTGAAAACTAGAAGAAAGCCAATCAACAGTTTAAGATATACAGATACTAGTGGCAGAAAATAGCAAACAGCCTATGACCAGACCAACTTACATCATAGCAATACAATGCACCCTCTTCCGATGTGACCTCCATATGCACAAATGTGAGGTCATGTGAAATGTTGTGTCCCATTATAATCAATGGATGTGATGGGTGTGTGCCCACTCTGCCACAGGTGTACACACGCGTTGAGGTCCATTGACTACAATAGGGTTCAGCATTTGTGCTTTTTGTTTTACATGGGGATTCCTAGAATGGACCCTCATATATATATGTTGGGTGCACTGTATCTACATTCATGTCCAGTGTGCAGTTGCACAGAGTAAGCAGTAAGCATATGGCTTCAGTGACGATACAAAGTTGAGACTGCTATAATTGCCTTAGTGGATGATCTCTGTCTTAACATCAATGGGGAGTGTGTCTCTGTTGGTGCTTTGAGACCTCTCAATGTCTTTTGATGCTATCAACCATGGTATCCTTCTGGAATGCCTGGGTGGGGTGGGGGTATCGGTACTGTGTTGCAGTGGTTCTAATCTTACCTCTCAGGCAGGTTCCAGGTGGTGGTGCTTAGGGATAGCTGCTCCTCAAAGAGGGAGCTGTTATATAACGTACCACAAGATGCCATTCTATCCCCAATGCTTTTAAACATCAACATGAATCCATTGGGAGAGATCATCCAGAGGCATGGGGCGGGGTGCTTTCAGTATGCTGATGACACCCAAATATGTTTCTCCATTCCTCAAAAACAGTCTTAGCTAAGGATAGTATGTCTTCTCTGAATGAATGCTTGGAGAAGGTAGTGGGATGGATGAAGAAAAGCAAACTGAAACCAAATCAAGAGAAGACAGAGGTGTTAAAGGATCCTAATGTCAGATTGGAGGTGTGTCAGCCAATTTTGGACAGGGTCACACTCTCCCTGAAAGACCGTGTTTGCAGCTTGGGGGTGCTCCTGGATCCATCCCTCCAAATGTCAGCTCAGATAGATGCAACAGTCAGGAAGTGCTCCGTATCAACTGCAGCTGATATGTCAACTTCACCCCTTCCTAGAATTGGAAGACCTAAAGATGGTAATGCACATACTGGTAATCTCAAGCTTGGACTTCTGCAATGCACTGTACATTGGGTTACCTTTGTACTAAGTTCAGAAACTCCAGCTGGTCCAAAATATGGTTACAGATACGTCAAGGAGTGAGCATATCATACCAATATTAAAATCACTCCCATGGCTGCCAGTTAGTTTCTGGGCAAAGTGCTAAGTGTTGGTTATTACCTTTAAAGCCCTACATGGTTTGAGTCCAAGTTACCTGCAGGATCACCTCACCTCCTTTGCCCTGTACACTCAAGTCCTCTGGGATCATTTACTTAAACCAACCAAGACTAAACTGGCAACAGTCACCCAGGGGACCTTTTTGTTGGCCACCTCTAGACAGTAGAATGATCTGCTGGGAGAGATTCAACGGCAAAACACACTGTCTGCATTTTAAAAAGTACTAAAGACTTATATCTTCCAGCAGGCCTACCAAGTCAGTTTTTAACTGTGAATTTTGAACTGGTGTATTTCGAATGGTTTTATGTGTTTTTAGTTGTATCTCAATCTATGATCTGTCTGAGATCATAGATTGTATCTTAATCTATGATCTGAACCTTGGGAAGAGGCAGGTAAGAAATAAAAAATTCTCCTTCTTCTCCTCTTTCTTATTGTCCCTTGCCTCATAGGAGGACCCAATCCCACCAACGTGGGAAGGAAATGCTATGATGAGACAAGAATCATGGAATCATTGAGTCAGAAGTTGCCCTATAGGCCATCAAATCTAGCCCCCTGCTCAATGCTGTATCTCCAGCTAGAGCATCCCCAGCAGGTAGCTGTCCTGATGCTTTTTGTAAACATTCAGATAGAGATCTCACCACCTCTCCATGCAGTAGCTTCCATTGCTGAACTGCTCTCACTGTCCAGAAGGTCCTTCTAATGTTCAATTGAAATCTAATTTTCTGTAATTTTAGACCATTAGGCATTATTCTGTCTTTTGAAGCAACAGAAAACAAGCCAGCAACCTCCTCGTTGTGTGTGCCCTTTTGATATTAACAACTGTGATCATGTCACTCCTTGGTCTTCTCTTCACCGAGCTGAACATACTTACCTCCTTCAACCTCCGCTCATATATTTAGTTCTCCATACCTCTAATCATCCTCATTACCCTTCTTTGATCCTGCTCCAACCTGGCTTTATCTTTCTTAAAATGAGGCATCCAGAACTGAATGCGGTCCTCCAAATGAGTCTTAACAAGCACAGAATATGGTGGGACTGTTGCTTCCCTTGACTTAGAAACAATGTTTTCTGTTAATGAAGACTAAGATAGCATTTGTCGTCTTTGCTGCATCACACTGGTAACTCATGTTCACTTCATGATCAACAATAATCTCAAGGTCTTTTTTAAATGTAGCATTGCTGAGTTAAGTATCCCTCATCTTATATTTGTTCATTGGTTTTTGTGGCCTAAATGTAGCATTTTGCACTTGTCTCTATTGAATTTAATTTTATTATTTTCAGCACAATTTTCCAGTTTATAAAGGTCCTCGTGAATTCTCTTCCTATCTTCCAGTGGGGTAGCATCCTCTCTCAGTTTTGTGTCATCTACATATTTGACAAGTTCACATAGTCAGCATGAATAGACTTTTCAGTCTGGATGATTACAATTCACTGCTTCAAAAATTTCTGAAAGGGCTGAATTTGAATTGTCTAAAGTCAGAACCCAGTGGTGTCAAAATCAGAGAAAATAGTGTCAGAGCAATTAATTTAGGAAAGCTTGGTATTATGGAAACAATCTCCATTTCATGATTTTTTTCAATCATTTTGTCAGGCAATATAATTTCAAGCAATTATGGCCACAGTGGAACAGTTCAGACTAAGAAATCTGCAACATCCAACATGAGTCTTGTCTCCTCAAGGAGTCAAGAAGCAGTCTAACTCTATGGTCTAACCAGCAGGAAGGAGGTTGTTGGTCAGGAGATACAACATCTTTTGGAGACTAGGGCTATTGATCCTGTATCATCTCATTTGAAAATACTAAGAACATATCCTATATGTTCTGCAGTGCCAAAGCACTGGGAAGACATCACTCTGTGTTAGACCTGAAATGTTTTAATATGTTTGTGGTGCTAAAATATTTCAACATGGAAGCAGTTCAGACAATTAGACAATCTAACACTATCCATTTCTTGTACCAATCATCTTGACAGAGACATGTGAATTAGCACAAACATTTTTTAGCACTTTATTTTGGTCTTACATGGACATCTCAAAACCAAAATTCTGGTAGCACTGGTGACTTATCTGAGATCAGAAGCTTAATGTATTCCCTTATTTTGGCAACATCTTACCAAAGCTATCCATTTGATATAGTCCTGAGATATTGTGAACAGGAGACACTTGTGGACTATGCTGCTGGTGAGAACCTGGTGGAGCCACAGCAGAACTTACTGCAGCATCCACAGACATTGTACAGGGCTGTGGTGAAGCTTCAGGAGTGGGCCACCAGATGGTGAAGAGTGAGAAGCAGTTCTTGGAAAAACTAGGTGATTCTGGGAGGGGAAGTGAGACACATAACAGAGGAGCGAGAATTATGACAAAGGCCAAGCCAGTGAGGTGCACATTGAGGTAGGTAGCCACCAGGAAGCTAAGCTGGGTGCATTAGCAGAAGGGATCCCTGAAGAACTCTTTTGGAGTTCTCTGCATTGCTCAGACTTGGCATTTTGATCAACTACAAGAAAAATTAGTTGCCATTCACCAGGTCTTTGACACGTTTAGGAGTGGATACAGACATAGACAGGCTGCATGTGTATCACTCAAATGCCAAAGTGGAAAAAATATGAAAGGAATTCAGAGATTTACAGTACAGTACTCATAACCAGAACGATTGACATGATGCATTTGGCACATGTGTAGGACGAATGATATCAGTGGTCCAGATTGTATCATATCGTATTGTCATACATGCCAGGTGTGATCTGTCATGCTTCTATATCACATGGTGATAATGCCCAAAAGACACTATCAGTTTATACTGTAACAACAAGGGTGAAAATCTCTGTATTGATGGGCTGACAAACCCAGCCTACAGTGCAGAACACCATTTTTAGAAAAGTGTAACAACAGGTGTCAATTTAATAGAATGGGGGTTTGTACCTGGACGAAACAGCTCAAGGGCAGTGGACTCTAAGATTAGCAGTAGAAATAGGCTAAGCTAAGGACAACCTGTTTGGTTTTGCAAACTTTCTGGTGTTTGGTGTGAAGTAGACATGTAGAAGTTAATATGAGCTATATTGCAGTGCAATTTTATGTGAGTAAATATTCAGGGGTCAAAGTCCTCTTGATATGCAAAGAGAAATCCAGACTCCAGAAATGGATGGAGAGATCAGTTTCTTCCATCTTGGCAGGCTGACTAATCAGAACAGGAGTACATTTAGGTAATAGTACCTCAGCCAGGGAATATTCAGCCAGCTGAACATTTAGATAGATCTGTTCCATATTGTCATGTTTGCGGTGTGCAAGAACAGGAACCAAGCTTACTTGAAAGGCAGTCACTGCATCTTCAACTACACTAAAAATCGTCACATTATGGATTTCCTGAGCAGAGCAACACTACAGCACCAGCAGTAAAATATGGATTTCCAAGTTGAAATTGGTGTTCAAGATCTTATCAGGTCCTCTGTTCAAACCTCTGCAAAAAAGATAAGACTTTCAATCTTCAAAGCTGTTTGTCTAGTAGCATAACATCATCAAGAAGAATTTCAGAAATGTCTCAGTTTTCAGTCAATGAAAACTTGTGTCAGTTCAGTAAGAATAAAGTTTATGTTTAGATTTATGTTTATGTTTAGATCAATCATTGCTACCTAGGATAGTTTTGAATTTCTATGTTTGTAAGGAGATGTCACTTCCAACCTAATGCACTAATCTGTCTCATCAATAGAGGAAAAAATATTGCACCTTAAATGTAAGATGAACCCTTAACATTTACGTTGCATGTACACAGACCTTCATATACATGCAGCCCTTGTTTTTATCTTTTAATCGACAAATGGACCAACATACTTGAAAAGTGCAGCTGTCATGTTGGATTAAAGTGTGCATTCACCTCTGTTACCACTGATCAAAAGAAATCATGGCCGTAGTTTATGTTGGCACATTCCACAAGAACGATGGCAGTAACAAAAGATGTTTGCAATCAGTGAATTTCATGATGAAGTACATAAAGCTGTGGCTTGGAGTACACTGATGACATTTTTAAACATTACAACATTGACAGGTAGAGATCTGGGGAGACAGATGATGCAAACTGCTTCAGTTAAAGGTACAGCCATACCCACTCTTACAGATAAAAAGGAGAAAGGAAGGAGAGAGGGAGAAAAAAAAGAAATATGGCAGCACCTGTAAGACTAACTGGTTTTAATTTTAGCGTGACCTTTCGTGAATATAAAGCCACTTCTTCAGATGCAGTATTGAGTAGTATTAAGGCCTCAGGTATAAAGCATATTGATACAGTTGTGGGAGTCAGATAGAATGTGATAGGATCCAGAAAGATGCAAGTAATTTCCTTTGCCATAAATTTTCAGAGGGCTTGGCGGGGTGATACAAATTTAGATCTTTACAGTAGTCACTTAGTATTGATGTGTGAAAGCAATAATCTGATAATCAAAAGTTATTTTCCCTAGGTTCAAAACTCTCTATGAGATGACTATTTTTGTTAGTCACTATTGGGGATTTTCAATAAAAATAAAAGCTGATTTCTACATGCTAAGACTCTGTCCTTTTGCATTGGTGTGTATAAGAGCTGAGGTTTTTTGCCATACTTCACTGATGCTAAAATATTGAGAACTAATTATATAGTAATAATATATTGATTCTTAACAGGGGCCTCGCAGTCAACTGATTTTGTCCTCAAGTCAGGAATGGAATGTGAAGAAGAGGAGGAGACAGCAGAGGAGGATGAAGAACCAGAAATACCTCAGGATGAAACAGCTGATTGCCTTAGGAATACAAAGGTGAAATCTAAGCCACAGTTGTCAGAACAGGTGGAACCTGCCTGCCAGGAGAAGTTGAAAAAGGACCAACTTGAACAGAAGTCCAAAAGTGAAAGGCTACCACTCCAAAGCAAATTGGAGGCCATGTCAAAGGATGTTGAGCTTCCATTTAATTTGCTACAGGTTCTTAAAGGGAACAAGAATCTAAGGTAAGAGTTTTCTTGAGATTGCTTTGGTTGAAGTGGATTATAACTGAAGAAATGCATATGCTTATGGAAAGTCTCAGATTGCCATGGTGTATATGGTGGTTGGTGTAGAAGTGTGCCAGATTGTTGAATCTCTTCAAGAACTTTTAAATGTTGAATATCATTTGTTATATAAATTACTATCACAAGATGCAGTGATGGTTTCCAGTGGTTTTTACTGACTTAAAAAAAGGAACTTATTTATTAAAGGTATTTATTTAAACATTAAAGGAGAATTTTTTTTAATTTATATCCTATCTTTCTTAAAAAAATAGAATTCCAGGCAGCTTACAACTTAAAACAAAGTACAGCTAAAAAACCCCTATTAATACAATTAAACGATTCTGTTTAAAAACACAAAACTGTTACAACACATCACGGTAAAAGTTCTACTTGCTGTAGCAAGTTGAAAACCAAAGGCCTGCCTAAATAATAATAATAATAATAATAATAATAATAATAATAATAATAATAATAGTAATAATAGTAATAATGATGATGATGATGATGATCCTTTGCATGCTGCCAGAAAGGCAGCAGGAAGGGAACCAACTGAACCTCCCGTGGAAGTGAGCTGCACATCTCCAGAGAAGCCACCGAAGAGGCTCTCTCCCATGTCCTCACCAAATGGTGGTGAGACCAAGAGAAAGCCCTCCTCTACAGATGTTAAAACTTAGGCAGGCTCATAAAGGGAGGCACAGTCTTGTAGTTTATATTCAGGCTATTATAAACCTTTAAAAGACATAACCAGCATGTGTTCTGCTATGAAATGGACCAGTAGCTGTTTCAAGAAGAGAGTTATATGTTTCCTTATAATCAGTGTCACACAGCAGCCTTGCTGCAGTATTTTAGACATACTGAAGTTTCCAGTTTCCAAAGATAGCCTCAAATAGAGTGTGTTACAATAATCCAGATGCGATGCCATCAAGGCATGTGTCACATCACAAGAAATGGGTGCAGCTGACATACCAGTTTTAGCTGTGCAAACACACAGCAGCTGGTCGCTGATGAAACCTGGGCATTCATGCTCAAATCTGATTCCAGGAGCATGCCCAAGCTGTGAACCTGATGCTTCAGAGGAAGTAGCCCATCCAGGACAGGCGGAATCCCTGTTTCCCTATCTGCCTTTCATTTGACCAGGAGCACCTCTGTCTTGTCTGGATGAAGCTTCAATTTGTTTTCTCTCGTCTAGTTCATTGACAACAGCAGATATTGGTTTAACACAGAAAAAGCTTCCTTGGAATTGGATGGAAAGAAGGCCAAAACTCCTGATAACCCCTCTCGGCGATTTCATGCAGATGTTAAATAGCATGGGAAATTGGAACCAGGCCAATGGCCATGGAGACAAAATGGAATCCCCCAGTGCCATCTTCTGAGTTCTGCTCTCCAAGAAGGGCTACAACAGTGCCCTCAAGTCTCTTCCAGTCAGGTGGCTCAGAAGGATACCGTGGTCAGTGGCATTGAAGGTCACTGAGATGTACAGCAGAACCAAGAGGAACACACTCCTACAGTCCAGTTCCCAGTATAGGTCATTTGCAAAAGCAACCATGGCTGTCTTCATCTCATAACCAGGCCTGGTACCAGATTGGGCTGGAAAGCTACTACACACGCCAGAAGCTTGCCCACAAAAGGGAAATTGGAGACAGGGTGATAGTTTTCTAGTTTGGTGTGTTTCAGGGATAATTTTTTCTTTTAGTAGAAGGCTTACCACAGCTTTGTTTAGGCAAGATGGAATCTTACCTTGCTGCAAGAAGGCATTTACTACTCCCCTTACCTACTTAATCCTCTGGCTGCTTTTATAAGCCAGAAGAAGCAAGGATCCAGGGCACATGTTGTGGCTCTCATCTCTCAAAGGATTCTATCTATATTCTCAGGATGTACAAACAGAAATGTATGCAGTAACATAGAACAAACGGGAGCTAAGATTACATCCACTGGACCTGTGTTGACTACAGCATCCAAGTCAGAATGATTTCATCTGCAGGGTGTTGTGCAAATTATTCGCAGGGTGCTGCCAAGTGATCTACATGCTGCTTTTGTAGGAATGAACATCAAAGCCCTGACCACTTCAGATAGCTCCAGCGGATAGCACTGTGCAGAAGCAAAGCTGGCAAAAAATGATATCTTTGTTCCTACCACTGCCATAGTTTCCCAATGTGCTCTAGTCTGTGTTTGGTTGGGCTTGTTCCAGGTTTCCCACCATTGATACTCTAGTCTCTGTTCCACTTGTTTCACCATCACCATCTACCTAGTAAACCAGGAGACTCACTTAGCATTATTCCATGGGAGGAGACACTTAGAAGCAATAGTGTCATCTACCCTGGCAATTTTCCTATTCCAGAGATAGCTAGGTCTTCAACAGGATAACTTGCCAAGTCAATAGGAAGCTTGCCAAGGGCCATCAGGACTCCATCTGGATTCACAGGACTCCTGAAGTAGACCATCTTAATCAACCACCACACCTACAAAAGCTTCATCTTGCAGTGAGTGTAAATTCCACCTGGTAATGATCTATCTGTGACAACAGAACTATAGAAAGTTCTTGTACACCTGGATCAACATAATCTTGCCCAGCATAGAAAACTGGGTCCAGGGTGTGCCCTGCATCGTGGGTGGCACCAGATATTACCTGAGAATCATAGAATCATAGAGCTGGAAGAGACCACAAGGGCCATCAAGTCCAACCCCCTGCCATGCAGGAATATACCATCTTAACGTTCCTGATGAATGGCCATCCAGCCTCTGTTTAAAAACCCTCTAGTGGAGACTCCACCATACTCTGGGGCAGAAGATTCCCCTGTTGAACTGCTCTTATTCAGGAAGTTCTTCCTAATGTTTAAGTGAAATCTCTTCCTGAAGTTTGAAACAACCTTGCTCCATTTCCCATATGACATCTCTTCAAATGTTTAAACATAGCTATTAGAGCAAATATTTAAACATAGTATGTCACCTTCTCTTTTCCAAACTGAACATAACCAGCTCCCTAATCCACTTCTTGTAAGACAGGGTTTCCAGTCCTTTCGTCATTTTGGTTGACCTCCTTTAGACATGTTCCAGCTAGTCAGTGTCTTTCTTCAGTGGTGGTGCCCAGAACTGGACACAGTATTCCAGATGGGGTCTGACCAAAACAGAACAGAGTGGTACTTCTACTTCCCTTGACTTAAACACTATACAGCTGTTGATGCAGCTTAAAATTGCAGTGGCTTTTTAAACTACCACATCACACTGCTAACTCAGGTTCAGCTTATGGTGTATTAAAACTTCTAGTTCCCTTTCACATATACTGTGATCAAGCAAGATGTCACCTCTCCTATATCTGTGCATTTTTTTAGGGGGGAGGCATTTCATTTTGTGTATGGTGTGTGTGTGTGTGTGTAGTACCTTACATTTCTCCCTGTTGAAATTAATTTTGTTAGTTTTGGCACAGCTGTCTAATCTGTTACAGTCATTTTGAACTCTCATCCTGTCCTCTGGGCTATTAGCTACTCTTCTTAATTTGGTGCCATCTGCAGATTTGATAAGAATGCCCTGTACTCCCTCAACCATGTAATTGATAAAGGTGTTGAATAGCACTGGACCCAGGACACCCCAGTAGCCACTTCTCTCCAGGGTGAAGAGAAACCATTTGTGACCACTCTTGAGATTCAGTCAACCAATTACAAATCCACCTTTGTCTAGCCCAGATTTTATTAGCTTCTTTGTAAGAATATCATGGAGGATCTTGTCAGAGGCCTTACTGAAGTCAAAGTATGAGGTCATCTGCCAAACTTGTAACTCTATCAAGAGAGAGAGAGAGAGATAACATTTGTCTGGCATGACTTGTTCTTGAGAAACCCATGTTGACTTTAGCGATCATTGCATTCCCTTCTAAGTGCTTACAGATTGTCTGTTTAATGATCTGCTCTAGAGTCTTTCCTGGTATTGATGTCAGGCTGACTGGGTGGTAATTGTTTGGGTCCTCTTTTTCTCCCTTTTTGAAGATGCGGACAATATTTGCCCTCTTCCAGTCTGCCGGGGCTTCTCCCATTCTCCTGTTCTCCAGGAATTCTCAAAGATTATTGCCAGAGATTGTGAGATCACTTCTGCCAGTTCTTTTAATATTCTTTGATGCAGTCGATTTGGCCCTGGAGACTTGAATTCATTTAGAGTAGGAAGGCATTCCTGTATAACCTCTTTACCTACTCTGTATTTCATTTTTCTTCTGCATCATATGCTCCATTTTCCTCAAGTTGAGCACTGTTTTCCTTTTAGGGGAAGACCTAGATAAATAAGTTGTTGAGTAGTTCTGCCCTTCCTCTGTTAGCATTTCACCATTCTCTCCTCACAGAGGCCCTACCATTTCCTTGTTCTTCCTTTTGTTACAGATATAACCAAAAAAGCCCTTTTTATTGTTTTTAACAGCTCTAGCAAGTCTGAGTTCCAGGGACTAGGGCTGCAGTTGTATAGAAAGCTAGTGGCTGATACCTCTTTTCTCAATCAAGTCTCTGATACACTTCCTCTGGGCCTACATACAATAGAATAGAGCTGTAAAGAGCACACAAGCAGGCATACCTCAGGTCACACAATCAACCGTAATGCAACAGACACAATGTCACCTTAACAGAATAGAATAATAGAGCTCTAAGGAGCACATGAGCAAGTGTGGAGTACTTGTGGATGTGAAATTCTGAGCTGCTTCCAGCAGAGTGGTCTTCGTAAGAATGTTGAAGTCTCTCAGCACAAATCTTGAAGAGGGGGAGCAGCACCACTGCTGAGACCAATTCAACCAATCCAGGAAGAGCAGAGGGGTGGGCTCCCCAGGCCTTACCTGCTGCTGTCCTTATGCCCCTCTGCTTCATCTAGCCAAGGCTCTGTAATGCAGACTAGATCAGCATGCTCACCCAGGATCAAGTCCTGTATCAAGAGTGTTTTTCCTTTACCAACTTGGTATTTTGACTGCTGTTACCCATGACAGCTAAAGGGACCTCCAAAGTGAAACCCAGATGTGGGCATTAACCTTTAGGAGGAAATGATTCAGGGTCAGTTCCAAGCTTTGTTAGGCCTTTAACCTAACACTGTTCTACTAGCACTGACTGGGACCATATTACCATATCTCTGCTTAGTCTTAGTGGTGGTGATACTCACTAAGGTGCTGCCGGATTCCTCCTCTCTGGGCTGACTGTTCTTGCAGCAACTGTTTTATCAGGCATCCTTCAATGCAGGAACCGGCATGAAACATTAATTACAGGGAGGGGAGGTAGCTGATTCCAAACAGGAGATAAGCACCTGTTTGACTTTAATTTTCTAGATTGGGGTAGGCAACTGTGAAGGGTTGGGGCACCCACAATGGCCTCCCAAAGGACATCGGAGAGCTGTCCTCTCTCTGCTGCACTCCCAACTCCTCTTTTCTTTTGCCTTTATTAAAAAAAGAAAATTAAATTTGGAATGCTGTCCCATGGTCTCCACTGGATGTGGGGGACAATTTCGCCATATTTTTGCTTCAGGTGGTTTCAGGCCTGGGAGAGCTTTTAAAAGGGGAAGGGAATAAACCAGAAATCAACTTCTGGATTATTTACCTCACTTCAAAAAAAGGCCTCTTGGGTCTGAAACAGATCATCTCTCCCATACCACTAGGATGAATGTGGAACGTTTTTGCTTAAAAAGAGTCGATTTTCCCAAAATATTTTGGCGTGCTGGGGCCCTTAGGGCTTCAAATACAGTCTTAGAAGGGCCACACATTACCACATTCTGTTTTAGATGGTTTCATTACTGTAATAGCAGAACGTTTCCATGCTACAATTCGTAGGTAAGTTACTTTGTCCTGTCAGGGGAGAGAGAGGCTGCTGGCTGCAGCTGTAACGTGAGTGGCCCTGAAGCAACTGGCTGACCACTGTTGCAAGCTGAACATATTTTACAAGACTCTTTCTGGGTAGTTGTCGTTGCCAAAATGAAATGCTTTTTTAAAAAATGTTTCTTTTAATTTTTGTTGCTATTCTTTTTTGTAAAGAAAAATGCTTTGGTGCTACTCCCTTCATATGCTGTTGAAATCTTCTGTTGAGCTTTCAGGTTCACAGTTAGGAGAGATGAGTAGGAATAGTTTTAATCTACCAATGTTTTGAAATCACTGTGTTGAAGAAGTGTTTATGCCAAGGGCAGGATTTACTCAGTAAAAACATCTCTCCTTGTCAGAGCTAACACATCAAAAGATAATGCCTTCATCACTCTTTGTTGCAATCACCCATGCGGTTGGAGCAAAGAGAGAGCTGAGTTTCATATGATCAGTGTGTTCTTTGGATTGAAGAGACTATCATATGGTCTGCACCTAATCAGTTTGGTTGGCTTTGCCCACTTGTTTGAATAAAGTTGTAAGGGTATGCATTTTGGATCACAATTTAGATTTTTTTTTGTTTTTTTGAAGTAACTTTTTTTTTATTCAGTTCAAATATTTTAAAGATATTCAGTGATCTATTTCAAGAGCTCATGTCAATGGAAAATGCAGCCTTATGTTAGAGACACTGGGGAGGTTTTAAATGTTCTCTCCAAGTTTTAGTGATGTATTTATTTTCTGAGTTGGATCCAGACAAAGTTATCTACACTTAGATCTCATGGAAATTAATGGAACTTATATTAGTCATGACTAACATTTCAGGTTGACTTCAGTGGGATTTTAGAGTGACCTCTTTAGTCTGGATCCAACTGCCAACCTTCTCTGTATAGAGGCATCATATTTCCTTGTAAAATTGTTAGAGTCTGCCAGTTACGTCTTAATATCAAGATATCTTTTTCCATCCTGTGCCTAATCTGTAGTGAAGGTTGTAAAAAAAAAAATTATCATAAATTGTATGCTTTGGCCTTTCCCCCAGACAGCAGAGATAGATGAGTAGGATGACGTTGAATTTATCCTTCAGAGGCTTGTGTTTGAGGGAGGACTTCCCTATCTGTTATCAAGTTAGTCTTTCTAATACTTTCTGAGAAATATGGAAGCCCACCTTTGCACTTGCACCATGGGCCAGTGTGCAAAGCTCCTTCAATTTAAGGTTAAACCTGAAACATCCCTTTGCTCCGTAGTATTTAACAGTGTGTCCAGAGGGGTATTTCAGTCTAAAGCCAGTGGATCTTAGCTGTGCTTCTGACTGTTGCCTGTGTCTCTCTGCTTCTGCAGCAAAGTTCAGGCTCGCAGGGCTTTTTCTGCCTACCTGCAGCGTGTCCAGTTGCGCCTAATGAAAGAAGCTGGGGATCAGGTTCATAATCCTTCCTGGGCTGCTAAGGAAGATGAACAGATGGTAAGAAATTGTTTGTTTAGCCAGTTCCTTTCAAGGAGGAAGAATCCAGCTGATCCTACTCAGCATTCATGAATTACATCAGTTTGAAGTTGATTTCTGTTAGTTAGGGTTATGCGTGATCATGCATGGGGAGTCATCTTGCCTCTGTTACCGAAATGATTTGGATGCCTCTCTTTGAATCAGACTAGATTCTTTGTGTGCAGATCATTTAGAAGAGGGCTGTTTGGACTTTGGAGGAGATAAACCCAGCTGGGTAGAGCATGGTTCAAGTGACTTGAGTAGAGCATGGTTCTCTAATTTCCACCTTTTCACATAGGTTTTCCCACTCCCACACATTAAACTGTCTGTATAGAAGACTTGGTTTCCAGACATGACTTTTGAGTTGTCTGCTGACTCCCTAGACAGTAGCTGAACCATTGTACTGTATATGAAGCAGCTGCTTTTTAGCACTTAATGAAATCAGTCCCTCTTTCTAGTCTTTACCCTTAGCACACAGTTTTCTTAGCCCAAAAGGAGACTATGAAAACAGGCTATGAGGAAAGAGCCAATCTAGCTCATAGATTAAAAGCCTTATGTCAGGAATTGGGAATAATCAGTTTACCTCAGTGGAAAATGTTACTCCTGCTCTTTCCAAGTGGAAAATTGAAACTGGCTCTCTGAGAGCTACTTTGTCTGCTGTTCTGTGAAAAATAATGTTTAAAATAACAGATCAAACCAACCTAATATAATGCTGGTGAGAGGCAAGCTGTGAAATTCAACACTTTGGCTATGAGGCAGTTCATTTGCATGTTTAGTAGGGCACCTAACCAAAAGTAAATCCAGACTGGAGACAGAATGTGTTTGAAACTAAACACCCACAGCAGGCATCTTGCTTTAGTACTCATTTGGAAGCAGTTCTCCCTGCCTTTGATGATGACATAGTGGAATAGAAAGGCATGGTTTTCCTGCCAGAGTTGATATAAAGCATGAAGCTTGAAAAATGTGACCAGAGATGGCACCAGAGATGCATATTGGTGACAGTGGTATTCAGAATTTCATGTAAAAGCCTTCAATCCATTCAGGGAGATATTTCTACCTCTAACTCTTTCTGTTACTCAAAGACACCGAACTTCATAACTTGCATCTCTTTGCCCATGGCTTTATTCTTTTCTCTACTATTTTACAATACACTCCTTATCCCCCATCCAGATACCATCTCAATATCATTTTACAGTGAAATAGAAGAAGTCAGCTAGATGGATTTACTCTTTAATATTGTTCCTTGATGACAGGAGCTGGTGGTTCGCTTTTTGAAGCGAGCAGCAAGTAATCTTCAACAGTCTTTGAGGATGCTGCTTCCAAGTCGACGCCTGGCCCTGTTTGACCGTAGGCGCATCTTGGCTCACCAGCTTGGTGAATTCATCATCTGTTATAATAGGGTGAGTATTGGTTGTGTAAGCTGGGGTGTAGTGTAGGAGGGGATGAATGTGGTTGATCTTAGACATCTCTGCTCCCTGCTTCGCTTTTGTGGCCCCAAGGTTGAAATGATGCAAAGAAGTAGAAAAGGTAGAGTCATGAATCATACTTTCACACTTTTTGCTACAGTGATTTCTTTGCATGTTGCAAGAAGATAATGTCCCAGTTCATTAGTCTCAAATCCTTTTTCAGATAGTATAGGTAGACCAAAGCTTTTGCTTACTCGGCTTTTTTTGTAATTCATTGTGACAACCTTTTTATATCAGACCCTGAGCTTTGTGACTTGGGTTGCAGATGTCACTAGGTGCAAAGCAGGCAACCCAAAATTCTACAGACAGATATCTGTCATTGAGAAGAGGAAGGCAAGGAAGTGTACTGGAAACAGGGACTGAACTGGCTGTGTATTTAGATTTCTTAAGCTGCTGCTTCCCATGATATGGTTCTGATTCTCTCTGAAAACAATAAGAAAACTTTGATAGGGTAGTTGGGCTTTCGCAAAGTTAGCAAAGTAATTCACTAAAGTGAAGTCCAGATTGGATTGTTTTTATAGAGAAACTATAGAATGTTGGCTTTCAAACTAGTGGTCAGACAGTATGATGCTTTTGTTTGCCAAGCTGAAGTTCTTTGGCTGAATATGTCTGTGGTCAGATTATAGGTGAATGGTTTTAAAAAACTGAAGAACAATTAAACATCTTTTACAAATACAAAAAGAGAAAAGTGGCTGGCCTAATGTGTTCTGAGAATCATACCTAATATCCTAGTATAGTGGGCCCTCCACTTTTGTGAGTTCAGCAATTGCAGATTTGATTATTCACAAGTTACTGTATTTGCCAGTGTATTAGACACACCGGCATATAAGACGCATCCTATTTTCAGATTGCATTCTTTAGGAAAAAAATTTTTAGTACCCTGTCCTCCATTTCTGTCGTTTCTGCCTCCATGGGGAGACCTCTAATTTCATTTTCAAAGTAGCAATGAGTTAGTTCAGCAATTTTCAGTATTTATTCTGTGCTAAATTCATACTTTCTGGCACCCTCAACAGCATCTTCTCCACAGAAAATGGCAGCCGGGCTCAGAGGGACGGGGGGCATGGCAAGCGGGTGTGAGAGTAGGTGGCAGCGAGTGAGTACTGGGAAGCACATGGGGCTGGTGAGTGAGTCTGGAGAGGTGCAGGGGGGGTGGCAGCTGAGGCAGAAAGAACAGGAAGGGGGGGGTGAAAGGAGCTCCTTTCTTCCTGTTCCTGTTGTTTCTGCCTGCGTGGGGAGAACTCCCCACAGAGGCAATAAGGAACAGAAAGGTGCCTTTCCTTTCCTTTTTGCCCCAGCAGGCAGGAGTTACGCATATGTACCAGCGTATAAGATGCACCCCATTTTCAGAAGGCATTTTTGGGGGAAAAATTGCATCTTATATGCTGGCAAATACGGTATTTTTATTTTATTGATTTTATTTATGTTAAAAAAAATTCTTACTTATTTGCCCTAGCCACAGAAAAAAATCTATTCTCTCTAGGAGTCTCTAGGTCCTCCAGTGCAATTCTATGGTCACTTCTGCTGGAAGTGGACCATAGAGTTGCAATGGAGGACATAGAGATTCCCACTTCTCTAGGCATTGCTAGGTCCTGCAGCATGACACTGTAACCCACTTCTGTTGGAAGCTGATCAAAGAATCACATCAGAAGACCTAGAGATTCCTAGAGAAGAGTTCTCAGGTAAAAAAAAATTAGCATCTGTGATTTTTATTTTTATTCACATTTTTTCCATCATCACAGGGGTCTTGCACCCCTCACCCCTGTGAAAGTGGAGAGATCACTGTGTTTGAAGCCCTTCTTTAGAAATACCTGATGAATTTATCAGTGTGGTTATAGTAGATATATTTTAAAACAATTTTAGTTTTGTAATATCTTATTATTCATTGTTTTCTTCAGTCTCCATTTACACTTTGCAAACTCCATAACTGATGAATCTTGAAAAGCTAAAAGTTAATCTGTTTAGTTTCTGTTAGTCAGAGAATGCTAAAAAGAAAGTTTCCAAGTAGCACTGTCAGTTGTGAGTAGCTTGGGTGAATTTGACAGTGGTACTGCTTCTTTCTCCAATCTAGACAAAACCAGCTATTTAAGTACTCACAGATAATGCATATTTTGTCATTGAGCCTTACTCATTTCTTTCATCTATACAGTATGAATTGCTGCATTGAGAGAATACTCGGTATGTGCATAGTACAGAAAAATATGGGTACTTCTGCTACTTTTCAAGTACATTATTTCTCATATGAAGACTATATGTACATTCAAATAATTAAAATCCCTAGTAGGTGGCAAATCTGTTTATAATCATACATGGTTTCTTAGAATAAGAACAGAGCCAGTTAAAGTTTTTAGAAATAAACCTTTAAGCTATTAAAACTCTATGATCATAAGTGTTTTTATTTTGCAGTTTGGTCCCAGTGTAAATGTATTTCAATAAATTTTAAATATAGAAATTTTGAATAAAATCTCTATGCCTTAATCAAAGTAACCAGACACCATCTCATGACAGAATTTCTGACCATGGAGGCAAATAATAGTTACATTCCAATGGAAAATGTGTTATCTTCATCCTTGCCCCATAGGCTATAGGGATGTATTTTAAAATGTCTGTGAAAAAGATGTGTCACTAGTTACCTGAAACAGAATCCCGAAATCTTTAGTGTGCTAGAGAGGCTTCTAGCTGATATTATAGAACAGGGTACACTCTTTGAGGTTTCATTTTAAAAAATCTGGTCCTCATTCTTATACAGAAAATCTTGAAAATATGGGGATGCTGCTTCGTGCTGCTTTTTGTAGTTAAGGGTTAGGAGTGAGGTTCAGTAGTATCCCCATGTGACTGGTGAGTTTCAGTATACTAAATATGCTTGATCTATGGTTTCCCTTAATTATTTTACTTGGAAGCATATTAAATATCTCATAATGTGAGAAGTTACTTCAGTGTTGCCTACTTGCAGGAAACTGATCTGATGGCTCAGAAAAAGTTAAGACAGAAACAGGAGGAGGAAGAGGAAGAGGGCGTGGATCCTGAGGGCTTTCATGAATTTGTTACTAAGGCAAGGTAAGAACTGAATTTATAATGCTTTTCTTAAACCTCTCCTGCCCTTTCCACACCTTGCAGGTAGAATGGAACCAGCAAGTGCAGTCCCAGATTGTCCTTCTCTGTTGGTATCGTTCTGCTGTACAGAACAGACTTTTTGTCATTAGATCCAGGAATTTTTGAACAGTGGCTTTATGTCACCTTGCTTGCACCAAGTTTGGCCAAACAGGGATCTGTTCAACTCAAACAAGTGCATTATTGTTCTTGTTGCAGATAACCACTCACTGCTATTTAGCAGCCATCTTCCTTGGTTGAATTGACTCTGACCAAAATTCAGTTGGATAGGTTAAAACAGTGCTTCATGATTGCACCTTTTAACAGGTATAAGCAGTTAAAAGACACTGTTTAAAAAAGCATCTCCAGTCTTAACTCATTGTAGCATAAGTTATATGTTTAATAACACACATACCAAACTGCAGTTGCATATGTTGCACTTTTCTCCTCAAGTTTCTTTTTTCCTGTTCATCACTATCACATGTGTTTCAGTCATTGTGGAGTGAGATGCGGATTGGGAAATTTGTTGGCAAAGCAGTAGTTTCAGTTATTTTATATTCTAGTCTTTGCAATCAGTTTTGAAAACCATCTTTTTCCATCCATGAGAAAGCAAGAGCAAAAGAGCATGAACATTACTTCCAGAAAGACAGCTAGGTGTCTTAGGATTCTACCAAGAATCCATTGACCATAATGGAATGCAATGCTTGTGGTTTTTTGTTTTCTGCGGGGGTTCCTGGAACAGAACCTCTGCATATATAGAACCCTACATATGCAGTGGGCACACTGTATCACAATGCTGGGACTGGCAAATTTTAATTTTTCAGGTTAGCTAAGCAGAAACAGAAAGATGGACTTAACAGGACCCAGGGTATTTGACTGATTGGGGCTAATTGTCAGGTTTGTCCCTGATAAAAGCCTTAGATGAATATCGTCTAGATTTCCACTCAATCAGTGGCTCTGATTTTTTGATATATCGCTTCTTTATTTTCTAAGCTTTCAGACTATTAATGTGGCAAAGTGATTAGAATGCAGGCAATTTGTACACTTAGTTGTATTCCTTTATGCTTGCTAGGTAAGACTTTCTCTCCTTCTTTGCCCTCAAAAGAGCTTTGCTTAGTGTATTTCTTTGGTTTTGTGCTCAGTCTCTAGCTAATGATAGCAAAAGTTCATAAGTGCAATCTTGCAGAAACAAATAGAAGTGGGTATATTACCCTCCTGCAGACTCCCTCTTTCTCTTCCCATGTTTTCCCACCCCTTGACGAGAGTTGCATGAAAGAAAGTAAAAATATAATGTGGAGTAGAAAGTGGAAGGTAAAAGTAGAATGTAGGGGGCTGACTGTAGTAAGTGGTGATAGTTGAATGATGGGCACTGAGAGTCGCTGTAGCCTTGGCCATTAGGCTGAAATATTTAAAAATAATTCTGTCAACAGACTTACTCGATATTTCTGTGACATTTGTAAAAGTGTTGACTTTCCACAGTGAACTTCTTCTCATTACCAGACCAGTCCCATCCTTTTTATTTCTGGACAGTGATGGAGAGGGAGGACAACCACCATTGTGGTAATCTCTGTACTTTGTCTAAAGTTTTGAATGGCGAGAACCTTAAAGCTGGTATGGATTTTCACTGGGTACTTCTCCTATAAATGTATTAATCCAGTTTCCAGTTCCTTTTAATTTAGTCTCCTTGCATTTTCTTTCTTTCTTTCATTGGATGCTTCTCTGTAAGCATCTCTGTGCATCAGTTGAAATTGTGTCACAGAATTACAAGCACTTGCGATGTGCTCCTTTTTTATTCTCTTCTTATCTTAGTGAAAGTGATCTGGAAGAGGTGTTGACTTTTTACACACATAAAAATAAATCAGCAAGTGTCTTCCTGGGAACAAACCCTGGAACTACAAAGCACAGGAATAGCCAGTTGGAAAACAGGGACAAAGAGGGTGAGTATGCATACTTTCTCTTACTAGCTGTTGTCTCTGATAGCCTCACATAGAACTGTGGAGAAAGCAAGGGTCAGTATTTAATTTCATCCCCCTAGTATATATGTGGAAATACCAAAATGGGTTTGATTAATAAGCACTTTCATTGCTGGAATGGACTTTTGTTTGAAGATACTCTGAATAACAAGTTAGTACAGTATTAGAAAGCAGCAATAGGTAGTACAGTAAACATTGCAGATAATTACTACATCTCTTTCACAACAGGTAGCAGTGTGGATTTTACTCATTTCCAAATTTCTTTACAGATCACACAGAAAAGATAGAAGAAACTGAAAAACAGCAGTCCCAAATTCAGGTGGTTAAGGAAAATGTGGCAGAGGAGCTGAGAGGTGAACAACCCAAAGAAACTAGACTATCCAGTGAGTAGAAACAATTGAGGGAATTTGCAGTCTATATACTATGAGGTCACATGGCTGAATGTTAAGGTCTGACAGAACGTTATGGTTGCGTTTTGGTGTTCAGACAAACAGATTTAATGTGTGTGACTGTAGCAGAAAATCATGTTTACTTGCACACCTTTGACTGACATTAAAATAAAACTTAGAGTAGAATAATCAGCAAGTTAACATGCTGAAAACTGTCATTTTTTTTCAAACTTTGACACACAATGTGGAATTAATACACAGTCAGCCCGCTGCATTCACAGGTTTGACTTTCACACATTTGATTATTTCATAGAATCATAGAAATGTAAGGTTGGAAGAGACCACACGGGCCGTCCAGTCCAACCCCCTGCCATGCAGGAACACCCTCAAAGCACTCCCGACAGATGGCCATCTAGCCTCTGCTTAAAAACCTCCACCATTTGCGTTTCTTCAACCCCTGCCCCTGTTTCAAGCCCTTCTTTCGTGGAGTAACCTTCCCTCTCGGCGGCTCTAATTGGGCCATGCAGCCCTTTAAAAACCCACTTTTGGTCCTCCTCCACTAGCTGCTGCCTGACGAGCTAAGGATGGCTCTCAGCCTGATTTCTCAGCACTGTGAACCCTCTACTGATAACCTCCCAGCACACCCAAGGAAGACGATGAGGGAGAAGGGGAATATAAGGCCACCATGCCGACTTATCCCTTTCTTTCTCCTTTGCTTCGCCTGGGTTAGGCCCTGGGTGCTCTCCCCACCATCCTTTGGCCCCCTTCTCACAGACACACGCACACATTTTGATGCTTGTGGTTTTTCTACTTTTGCAGGGGTCCTACCGAATGTGGAGGGCTGACTGTAGAGAGATTCTTTGCTTTTTTTCTGTTCTTCTTTGAGTGGTGTAACAAATTAACACATCAGTCAGTCTTTCATAATTTCCAATTAATAAATTCTAGGTTGCACATTTTTATGAACACTAGAAGGAGTATATTTTCTTCCCTGCAGAGCTTCCAATACTCTGATCACTACACTATTGTGTAAAAGACAAAAATGTTCAGTGATTACAATTCTAAGAGTTTATTTAGAATGTAGTAAATTATTATTAGAGTGTGGTTTGTTGTTTATTGGGTTTCTGAGTATCATTTTAATGGAACTGCCAAAGTTACAATGTATAGTAGATTTAACTAAACAAATTATAGAAATTGTGCATATATGCGGGGATTCTGTTCCAGGAACCCCAGCGAATAGCTGAATTCATGAATGCTCATGCCCCATTATATTTAGTAGCAGTGATATGCAAACTGACACTTTAGCATGTCTGTGTGTGCATTGCCACCATTTTAGATATAGAGACACAATGCTTTGCATGACCTGGAAATCATGCTTGCTGAGGTCAGGGGTAAGGAGCACCCGTTGTATATGCATGTTAAAGTATGTATAATATC
Source organism: Cyclura pinguis (assembly GCA_030412105.1). NCBI lineage: Eukaryota > Metazoa > Chordata > Lepidosauria > Squamata > Iguanidae > Cyclura > Cyclura pinguis. The sequence goes on from CM059599.1 coordinate 348,325,247, forward strand.
ATTTGGAAAATAATAAATGTTCTTCGTGGTCTCTGTGCCTCACACATGGGAGTTTTCGCGCATGCGCGGTAACATTCGGAAGATTCTAGAGCTAAGCAGCTTGGCGGGAACCCCTCCCCCATGCTGGTACTGAGCATGCCCAGCCTGCCAAGCCAATGGTCTTTCCTCAGTTCTTTTTTGTCAGCCTTAGCGAACGGAAGGTTCTTTGCTTCGCAGCGTCTTTGGCTTGTGCTTTGATTTGAATTTCAGCTTTTGGACTTGGATTTCGGATATTGGTTATTGGATTTTGGATTGGATTTGGTATTTTCGGCTTTCTTCAAACCCCTCTTCCTTCATGTTTCCTCATTCTTCAATCTTCTCCGTCGATCTTCTCCGTGAGTCTTCTTTCCCCGCTTGGACTTCCTCTCTTCTTCTTCGGCTTCTTTCTATGTCTGCGCTCTTCAAGCGTTGTGTTTCGTGCGGGCGTAAGGTCGCTTTCTCCAACGGGCACTCGGAGTGCCTCTTTTGCCTTGGGGAGACCCATAACGTGAGGGCCTGCTCTATTTGCCAGGAGTTCACAGCCCAAACGTTGCGAAACAGGTCATCTCGCCTGAAGTCCCATTTCTGGGAGGAGTCTCTGAGGGCAAGGGAGCGAGTCAAAGAAGAATCCACCATGTCTTCCCGCCCCTCCTCATTGGCGCGACCTTCGACCACGCCCTTGTTGGTACCGGCGGCTGCCGTACCGACAACAATGATGATACCAGGCTCGGTACCGTCCTCTCGGCCTCTGATATCGGCTCTTCCACGCATCTCGAAGCTCTCCTTGGGTGCATTGACTTCTAAGGAAGCTCCTGCGGGCTCACAGGCAGCGACGTTGTTGAAGCCACTAACTGCTGCTCAGCGCAAGCAGCCTCCTTCTCTTGATACATCTAAGGGGAAGGAAAAGAAGAAGAGGAAGAAGGAGAAACGGGGTTCGCTCTCTAAGAGGATCTGCCCTCCGATACCTCCTCCAACTCAACATTGTGAGGAGGTCGTCCAGGAGATTGGGCCACCAGAGATAATCGAGGTGTCTGAGGAGGACCCGACCGCTGGCAATGCGGCGCTTTCGGGCCCGCCCGTTCTATCTGCCGCGGTAGCTCTGCTCAGTCTCCCGGAGGGGATGGACCACCTGGAACCTGTTCTGGCTGCACCTCGGGCCCCGTCTCGCTATCAAGCCACTTCGCGAGACCGTGCCAGGAGGAGTCAGTCTCGTTCCCCGGAACAGCGGGAGAAACATCGATCCCCATGTCGTCGGGAGACCTACCCGGAGCGGGCTCTGTCCCGGCCCCTGATAGACTCACCCTTTTCGTCTGCCTGTTATATTGGGCCCGTGAACACCTCTGGCGTGAGCAACCGGGTTCGTACCGGTCCTATTCGCCTGCGTATAGAGACAGGTACCACCCGGACGTGAGATACTGGTCACCGTATCGCAGATTGCGATCTCCATCCCGCAGCAGGTACCATCCGTGATACCGGCGTTCACCTTCACGATCGCCTTCCAGGTCTCCATATTATGAGCAGTCACGGGAACATTCGCCACGCTACCAGGCTGTGTCACCACTGCCCAGAGTTACCGCGACGGTGTTACATCTGGTTTCGGAGGCCCTCCCGACGCAGACCCCGGCTCCGGCGTTGACCTCCACCCAGGCCATCCAACATCCAGTGCCTACAGTGATGCCTATGGTCTTCGCTACACTTTCCTAGCCACCGGCTGCTCCAGCGGTACCGCCTACTGAGCCAACGACAGTAACCATGCCAACGGTCACCTTGTCATTCCCGACTCAACAGCCGTTGGCAGAGAGGTCTCCTTCTCGTTCCTCGAAATCATACGAGATGGAGTCTGAGTCTGAGGAATCGACGCCTGGTTCCCACGAGTCTCTGCCCTTGGCCTTTGGGGACCCCACACTGGATTCGGCACTGGAAGACGTTAAGCAGTTCTCGGACATCCTCCGTATGGCGAATGCGCTCGGGCTGGATGTGTCGGACCCGGTACCATCTGTACAAGACCCGGTGTTCCACTATGTGGACACCTGTCCGCCATCTACAGCACCGCTACCTTTCCTTCCGGCACTGCAAGAGATCCTTAAACATCCATGGACCCAGCCCGCATCTGCACAAGCGATCCTGCATCGTCTAGAACACCTATACCGGACACAAAATAAGGATGTCGAGTTTCTGTTTAACCATCCGGTGCCAAACTCCATCGTTGTCGAGTCCTCACAGACCAAGGGTGGTAAGAGGGCGCATACCACCCCGCCGGACCGAGAGGGCCGCCGTTTGGATACCTTTGGCAGGCAGTTTTATTCTGCCTCGTCACTCATCGCCAGGGTGTCCAACACACAGGCCTGCCTCGCCACTTACCAGCGGAACCTTCTCGATAGGTTCTATCCGCTGTTGACTCACCTCCCTGAGGATCAACGGGCAAGTGCTACCCAATTCTTCAATGAGTCGGTAGCACTCGCCAACCAACAGAACCTCTTATTGCGACACTGGGTGGAGGTGGCGGCTCGCGGAATGGTCGGCTCTGTGGCGCTCAGGCGATTCGTGTGGCTCAGGTTGGCAGGCCTCCAAGAGGACAGTCGAAAGAGGATAGAAGACCTCCCTTTCGACAGCCAAGGCTTGTTCCACGCCACGACTGATGAGGCGATGGATCACCTTGTCAAGGCACGCCTCACTGCGAAGCGGATGGGAATCCACCAACCACCTCAGCCACGCCGCAGCTTTGGCTCCTGGTCCTCCTGGCGTCGATCGTCCTCGACGTACTGACCTCGCTCACTGCGCTTGGCTCCGTCTTGACCATTGACTTCGTCTTCAGCGCGGAGACCTATTCAAGTCCGCTGATCTTCTTCGAAGAAGTCTTCGTCCAGGACGAAGTCCCAATTTTGACCACCTTCGCAGGTCGCCACCACAACCACTCTTCAGCCTGCCTGCCGCATTCGTAGATCAACTGAACTTGGCCCGACACCTCGCCGAATGGCGCCACGTCACGACGGACTCTTGGGTTCTCTCCATTGTCCGCCTTGGTTACGCCATAGAGTTTTAAGATATACCACCGCGAGGCGTCTACTACTCCACTCCGCTCAGCTTGGCTCTGCTAGAGGAGATCCAGTCCCTTCTACATAAAGGGGTCATAGAACAGCTTCCGTCCTTGGCCAGTACCACCGGCTTCTTCTCCCGGTACTTCACAGTACCGAAGTCGGACGGTACCCTTCGACAAATCCTGGACCTCAGAGAGGTAAATTCCTACATCCTCCCCAAGAGGTTCAAGATGGTCACTCTTTCTTCGATCCTGCCTTTCCTTTGACGACGGGACTGGTTCGCCTCTATCGATCTGCAAGACGCCTACTTTCACATCGCAATTCGTCCGCAGCACAGACGATACCTATGGTTCGCGGTCAATGGTACCTGTTACTAGTACAGGGTGCTACCGTTCGGGCTCTCCACCGCCCCCAGGGTCTTCACCAAATGCATGGCCCCTGTGTTATCGTACCGCTGGACGAAGGGTGTTATGATATATCCCTACTTGGACGACTGGCTGTTGGTGGCGTCCTGCAGGCAAAAGTTATAAAAGGACATTCATCTTGCACTCTCTTTTCTGTCTCGTCCTGGCCTCCGGGTCAACCCGAAGAAGTCGCACCTCGAGCTGACGAGGGTCCTAGATTTCATTGGGGCGACCCTGGACTCGATATCTGCCAGGGCCTATCTGCCCATGGAGCAGGCACGCATCCTTCGTCGAGCCGCCTCCGCCGCCCTCGATACCTCTGTGATATCGACGAGAAGGATTCAACAGCTTCTCGGTTACATGGCGGCGACCACGTCGGTCACTTATCTCTCCAGGCTCCGTGCCCGCCCACTCCAGCACTGGTTTATCAGGGCCTTCGACCCTCTTTTCGATGATCAGAGATGCCTCCTGCAGATTCCTTGACAGGTGTACCGCTCCCTTCTCTGGTGGCTCTCCTATCGTCACCTGCTCTCGGGGATGCCATTTCGGGAACCAACTCCTTGGCTCACGGTGACGACAGATGCCTCCCTCTACGGATGGGGAGCGCACTGTGGCGATCTCAGGGTGCAAGGACGCTGGATCGGCCTGGAGACCCACCAGCACATCAATGCTCTGGAACTCCTCGCCAGCCTGAAGGCTCTAAGGGCCTTCCACAACCTGGTCGCCGGACACACAGTGCAGATCCTGTCTGACAATACGATGGCCGTCTGCTATGTCAACAGGCAAGGAGGGACCCGATCGACCACTCTCCTCACCATACCTCTTCAGCTTTGGAACTGGTGCATACCGCTCCGAGTCCACCCGGTTGTGGTGCACCTGGCAGGCCAAGAGAACACCATGGCAGACGCCCTCAGCAGGGACACCTCGTGTTACCATGAGTGGACCCTCTCCGATTCCACGTTCCGGATGATACTAGCCCGGTGGGGTGAACCGTCGATCGATCTCTTTGCCAGCGATCTGAACAGGAAGTGTCCCCAATACTGTTTGAGAGCCGGCCTAGGCCAGGACTCTCTCGGAGACGCCTTCCAGTTTCAGTGGACCGACAGTCTCCTCTACGCGTTCCCGCCGTTTCCTCTCCTGGGCCGAGTGGTCGCCAAGATCCTCGCAGATGGAGCTGACATCATCCTCGTGGCCCCATACTGGCCAAAGCAGCATTGGTTCAGGCCCCTCTTCGAGGCTGCTTGTGGTCGTCTCCTCAAGTTTCCGACAGCACCAGATCTCCTGTCGCACTCTCACGGTCTCGTGCTCCACCCAGACCTGCCTCTCCTGGCTCTTCACGCGTGGAGGATAACGCCTTAGATGCTCCAGCGATTCAGGATGTCCTCACCATGGCCAGGAAGGAGTCGACATGCCACAACTACCACTACAAGTGGTGGAAGTTCGTCACTTTTGCGGAAGCACGTTGAGAGCTGGTGTCGCCCGTCGCTCTGCCTACCGTGCTCCATTTCCTGCTCCACCTTCGGCAACAAGGGCTCGCCTTCCCATCCTTGAAGGTCTACCTCACTGCTATCGTGGCTTATCAGCCACGAGGGTCCTCCTCAGCAGCTCTGTTCAGGGACGCTACCCTCAAGCAGTTCATGAAGGGCCTGCAACACCTTTATCCACTGGTGTCGCTGCCGCTACCGCCTTGGTCGTTGTCCCTGGTACTATCACAACTGATGCGACCGCCCTTCGAGCCCATGGCGACTGCTGATGACAGGCTCCTGACCATCAAGACTGCTTTCCTGGTAGTTGTCACCTCAACCGGGCGGGCGAGTGAGCTGACAGCACTTCGATCGGATGAGCCCTTCCTCGTCTTCCATAGAGACAAAGTAGTCCTCCGGCCAGACATCTCCTTCTTGCCCAAGGTGGTGTCCCACTTCCACCTCAGCCAGGACATTATCCTACCTACCTTTTATCTGGATCCAACTACGCCTCTGGAGCGCTCTCTTCACTCCCTCGATGCTCGTCGGGCTTTGGCTTGCTACACACATAGGACTGCGTCCTTTCGTCAGACTCTCCACCTGTTTGTCTGCTGTGGTGGTCGTCGAAAGGGCCACAAGGTGTCCACCCAGAGGTTCTCCAAATGAGTGGCTCAGACAATTCTGCTGGCGTATGAACTGGCTAAGCAACCTCTGCCAGCCTTGCTCCGTGCTCATTCCATCAGAGCCGTAGCCTCTTCAGCAGCTCTCCTTCGAGGAGTGGACCTGCAAGAACTGTGCCGTGTGGCGACCTGGTCTCAACCCTCGACCTTTGTGTGCCACTACAGATTGGACTGCCAGTCCCGAAGAGATGCCCGTTTTGGATGTGCGGTGTTGTCTTCCGTTCTCTAGGACCTGTCCCACCATCCAGTGGTAAGCTACAAAATCTCCCAGTGTGTGAGGCACAGAGACCACGAAGAAGAAGAACAGGTTGCTTACCTGTAACTGTGGTTCTTCGAGTGGTCATCTGTGCCCTCACACACACCCGCCCAGCCGTCCCCTCTTTGAGGTCCTATACTGGCGGACTCTAGAACTGAGGAGAGACCATTGGCTTGGCGGGCTGAGCATGCTCAGTACCGGCATGGGGGAGGGGTTCCCGCCAAGCTGCTTAGCTCTAGAATCTTCCGAACGTTACCACGCATGCGCAAAAACTCCCAGTGTGTGAGGGCACAGATTACCACTCGAAGAAACACAGTTACAGGTAAGCATTCTGTTCTTACGTGCATAAATCAATGGTTGGTAGTCATCTTAATATTAAATAGAAGCTTTTAAGAAAACCTCTATAAATAGTAGAATAGTATAATAACTTTTAATATAGCTAAATTAGTGAATGCAATGGTATATATAACAAAACAGAATCCAGTGAGAAGCCAATTTTTAATGAAAATTGATTCCTTTAGAAAAACCTCTTTCGAATATCAGAGACAATGGCGAACCTATCTTGTACAAAACTATTGCATAACATTGTGTGTCTTATATGCTCATGCCCTTTGTCTACAGTGTTCATTTCTCTAAACGAGTTTGTAAAAGGCTACTCCAATATGATTGTGTATGTCGTGTTTGTGGTCATTTAAAAATACAAAAAGCCCCAATTAGTTTGCATGTGTCTTTGGTTTTTTTAAATAGGGGTTCCTTCTTCACCAGAAGATGAGAATGCACCACAACTCAGCCTCCTTAGTGCTTCTTCCTCTGTTCCTGATGCCATCCTCCCACAAAGCATCAGTTCCCAGTTGTCCTCTCATTCTGCTGCCTCTGATAATGCACAGGTGCCTGATCATCTCTCAGCCCTCTCTCTTTCATCTGGTTCTAGACTGACTCCTTCCCCTTCTTTCCAAAATGCAGCAAATGACAGCTGGTCTAGCACAGCAAAAAATGTACCCCAACTGTCCTCCAACAATGCAGGATTACATCGTTGTCGGTCTGGCAGTTTTACTGTCAGTCCCTTCTCTTCCTTTCAGAGTGCTATGCAGATCTACAGCCAAAGACTGACCCGGCCATCCTCAGCAAAAGCAGGTAAGGTAGTGGCATATCTGGCTGCTTAACTAGCACTAACACTTTTACTGTCTAGCAATATTCAGAGTAATCGAATTTACTGCCAAGAGTCAGAGTGTCGCTATGCAGGCATGTAGGTGAGAGCATTCTCATTTGTTTTTCTATAAGATGGCTATGTCAAAAAGAAGTGTAACTAATCAGATTCAGAAACTGGTATCTAGTTCTGATGAATTAATAATAAAAGTGGAATTTTTTTTGCACCTTTTAGAAATGCAGAGTAGGATATTTTTGCCTCTCCAGCCTTGCTCCTGTTGGCACATGATACAGCTTGGCAGTGGTCCTCAATAGTTCAGGAAGTAATGATTAAAATTTACTCATGTGAAACTACTTAAGACAAACTATGGGAAAGCAACAGAAAATAACCTGCATTAAAGTATGAATGGATGTCTCAGATTAATAGCATTTCTGTTAGAATAACTTTTTATTTGTTCTGTGAATTACCAACCTGTTGTAATGATCAGGCAGTGTGCATACAGCTCTCAGCAGCACCAAAACTGTCTTTACTACCAGTACACATGAAGGGGGAGTCTGGAGAGTGGTGTCTTCTGAAGTACAGCTTATTCTCTTATGTTGACTGGAGTCTCATTTTTGGGAGAAAGGCAGAATATAAATCTAATAAAGGAATATTTGTTCTTTCATGCCTGTCAACTTTTCAGTTGGACTATTACAGTCTGGAAATTTCAGGAAAGTTGCTGTACACAGAGTCAAAATGTTGTTCTATTTAGCTTCTTATTCTCTGCACCAGCCTTCCCTTATTTGATACCTTTCAGAAATTTTGTACTACAACTCTCCTCAGTCCTAGCCAATTTGGCCAATGGTCAGGCATGTTGGAAGTTGTAGTCTGAAGCCTCTGGAGGGCCCGATGTTGCCAAGGCTGGTCTGTATGCAATTGTAGCCCTCCAGAGTTTCTGATTAATGTTTTTTCCCAAACTCTTCTTAAAATGCTGGGAATTGAACATGAGACCATGCAAATCATGTGTTCTGCACTGGTCCTTATGGTCCTTCAGCATATGTGGAGCACTACTTCTTTTTCCTTATCAATTGTCAAGTTTTGCTAGCATTCATTTTGTTGATTTCAGACTTTCTCACATGAAAATAATGCCAGAGCAATTTTTTTTAAAAAAAAATACATTGTTCATTTTTTAGCTCCATGTTGTGTTTCCAAGAGGTGTTATTTCAAGAACCTCTGGCCTGCCAGATGATGATTGGTTAAAAGCGATATCATTCCTGACTATTGGCCATGCTCGTCGGGGATGAAAGGAGTTGTAGTCCAGCAAGATTCAGAGGGTCTTAGCTTTCTTACCGCTGACAGCTTAGCCTTTTCCTCTGTTGGACAAGGATGGGATAATGATAGAATAGCAAATAGCCCAATGATCTTTCAGGATGTCAGGCTTCCCTAAACAATATTTAGTTCTAGCGGGCTTTCCTAAGTAATGTATATGCTCAGTTTGAATAATAGCAGTGAAGTCTGCTCAGATGACACTAATTTATTAGACAAAAAATAGCATTTCTTGCCCATAAAATTGAGCTGAGCAGGTGCTGGGCTCTGTAGTATGTCATTCTCAGGTAAACTGAAGGAGCAATCCAGAATATGTTGGATAACCGCTTATGTCAACGTGATGGAGGAAGGGTACGTTCAAAATTCTAGCCTGTTGCAACCGTTACCTCCTGCATACACTCTTCCCTCAGTTTTTAAAATCTTGCTTACCGGTCTAGCCAACTGGTCATGAATTTCCTTCTCCCCCCTTCTTTCTTTAAAATACTTGGAATTTAAATTAATATTTAAATTAATTAGTAATAATTTAGATAGGAATTATTGTAGTAATGGCTTCAGATTTATTAAGCGAGAAAAGAAAGCAAATTTAGACAATGTAAAGGATGATCGTTTACCTTTGGAAAAGAAATGGAGGAAGACTGAAGAAGACTTGCTGGCTTTAAGCTCCCCCATGACTACAAGTCTGCAGGTTTCAGAGGGCAAGCAATGAAATTTGGCAAATGTAAAAAATATGATGGAAAATGAGTGGCAGGTCTCCAAGTCTGGAGCAGAATTGCTATTAAAGGAAATGTTCATAAGCTCTGGTGTGAGCAATATGGAAAGTCATTCTCCTCAGCATTGGGCAGCTCCAGAGAAGACAAAAGACAAATACAAAAGCAGAGCATTTAGGTTAGAAAAGAGAAAAGCAAGTCTAAGTTAAATCTTCTCTGAGGAGCAAAGGGTCTGCCGAGCTTAAAAGGTAAAACATGACTAGTTGCCATTTTGAAAAATTAGATTCCAGCCTGAAGTGAGGGGTGGAATCAAGGAAGGTGAGTGCCCAGTCAGGAATTTCCAAGACATTAAGCATTCAGTCGGAAACAGTCATTGGGGGTCAGAAAGTGTCTGAGCCTGTTAACCGTGGAGGCAAGAAGACTTCCTTTAAAAGTAAATATGCAGAATCAGTCTATGAATTACCTGGAGTGTTTATTAGTGGACAGCTCAGCACAATTGCAAAAAAATAGAAGTATCCAAGAGGAGCCAAGCCAAACAATACAAATTAATCAAATCAATAATGCTGCAACAACATATAATGTAAGAATGTTGGTGAGAGTTGAAGTGCAAGCAGGAATTCAAACATCCTTAAGCAGCCAGAATTTATTAAATACAATGAAATGTATTTAGTTTAAATAATTTAATTTAATAACTTTATTGGTTAAAATAATGTGATGTCAGTAAATCCATTGGTTAATACAAACGTAAATACAATGGGAATGAATTCGAATTCAGATTCTAATTCTAATGTAAATACTAATAAAATTAATAATATTCAATCAAGTGCATCTTTACAGACAAAAAAATGTTAAAGGAGCAACGGAAAGAAGGTATCTCCATTGCTTCTTCATAAAATCATTAAGGTGTAAGAAGAATACAAGGCATGTGGTTACAGAGAACCCAGATAGGGAATACGTAACTGAAAATAACATGTCCTTAGAGTCTGATTCTGAAGTGGATGAGGAGGAGTTAAACAAAGAAAGTGGAGTAGATTCTGAAGAAGAAACAGAAAAAAGAATGTTATAAGTGAAGACTATTTGAGGATGAACATTTCACAGGATTATTTTAAAAGATTTAAATACAGATGGGAATGCTAGTCAGGTCAATCTTAAAAGCCAGCAAAAAGCTAGCAAAGTGGCAACGATAATGTGACAAGTGCAAGCATTTGTGCAAGCAAGTGCAAGCTACCAGATACAGTATGTTCAAGAATTTACCTTATTTTGAATGGGAAAATCCAGTAAATAGTAGAAGATTTACCAGATAAAGCAGGAAATTGTATGTGTATGAGAAGGAGCTGAAAGAACAGTTAGCTATTCCCTTAGATGATGCTCCAATTTCAGCTCTGGTTTCAAACTCAGTTCTCTCTAGGGAAGGAGATACAACTTTTAAAAGCCATGGATGTGAAAAGGATAGAGGCAGCCTTGAAAAAGGCACAAGAAATCTTAGAATTAACAGTAAGAACCTCAATAGCAACTTCAATTTTCACTAGGGCAGGGATTAAAGCATCCCCGCCCTAGTGAAAGTTGAAGTTGCTACTGAGGCTCTTACTGCTAATTCTAACAGTATTCAAGAAATATTTGATTCAGAGGATATAAGTTCACGTACATTACAGAAAATATTACCTAGACTGAATAGAGTGATGTGATATGAGGCTGATGTTATGATGCAACGGCCTTCACAGCTAGGGCACTTTCTTCAACAGCAATAGGCAGATTTCACTCTGGCTGAAGCACTGGAATGTAGATCAAAAAGCTGGAACTAATTTGGTGACTGCGCCATTTAAAGGTAAATTACTTTTTGGTGAAAAGGCTTTTTTCGGTAGAGGGAAAAGATACAAAACATGTTTTAGCAGCCATTCAAAAGAAAAATAAAGATAGGAAGTATTACAGAGATTACTCTTTCTCCTTTCATGGAGGAAGAAGTTTTCAAAGGCAGAGAGAATGTATACGTTACAGATCTCAGTGGAACGGATCCAGATTCCTGTTCAAGCAGCAAGCTATGCAACAGAACACAACAGGAGTCATCCACTCCAACAGGGATGGGAAGACTCAGTATCGACTCAAAGTCAATACCATTTCAGGGGAAACTTCTTCATTTTGATCATCTGTGGATAACTATAGACCAGTGGATCCTAGAGGTAGTGATCAAAAAGCTACAACATAAAATTTCAAAGGATACCAAGAGGAAGTTTTCTTCCCTCACAGGTATCACAGATATGATAAAGTAGGGAATAGTTCAGCAGGAAATAGATACAAACAGTGGCAATAGAGGAAGCAGCTCAGGAGGAGAGATTCAAGAGGTTTACTCCATGTTCTTTATGGTACCCAAACATAATTGGCAGGGGTACAGACCAGTCTTAGACCTGAAGTACTTCCACAGGTTTGTTCAGTATAAGTGTCATGGCCCTGTCCTCAGATCCAAGCAGGACCCTTCCCAACAGCCACACCCTAGAGACATGAGAGGAACAGTACTTGAGGCAGCCAGTACAGGTGGAAAAGGGAGAGCCTAGGATTCTTGCAGCATTTATATAACAGGGTCTTGTTAATTAGGCCACAACTGTATAGGGGGCTGAGCTATACAACAAGAGGCCAGAATGGGAGAAAGCTGTTGGAACCAACTGATTCCATCAGTGGTAACAGCCCAGCTGATTTGTGTATTCCTTGCTTGCATTCCTTGAATCTTTGACCTTTGCCTGGACTATGGATTTTGCCCTTGGATACTCTCTTTCTGGATTAATGGTGAATTCGTACTTGGTTTCTCTAAACCTGCTAAGAACTCGGACTGACCAAGACAAACTGTGCCTGCTAGCTCCTGCTAACAGCCTGATTATACAACTGGAGGCCTTGGTGGGCTTCCAGCACAGGACAGCATGCTGTTCAAAATGGAAGTGTTACAAACAGTACCGTGCAACTTGGAATTAGGAGACTTCTTGGTTTCTATTGAGCTGCAAGAAACATACTTGCATGTTCACATGAATCTATTATGCAGACATTTTCTCTGTTCTGAATACAACTCCCATCATTATCTCTTCAGAGCTTTACCCCTTGACATTGGCTCTGAGAGTTTTTATTAGTGAGAATAGCATATTTGAGGCAGCAGAAAATTTTCTTTGTTCTTAGTTGGATGACATCTTGATAAAGGCTGAGATTTTAGCAAAGATAGAGGCAGACCTCAAAATAAGTTTGGTGAGTCTGGGATTCATAGTGAACTATAAGAAAAGTCATCTGGAGGCTGACAGGAGTTTGAATCACCTAGGAACACAGATAAATACAGAAGCAGGTTGTGTTTTTCTTTCAGAAAAAGGAAAGACAAAGATAAGGCAGGTACTCTTGGAGTTAGTTCAGAAAGGAAAGCAGATGTGATGCTCTTGGCCAGTTTATTAGGAATAATAATATCAACAATCCGACTAATTCTTTGGGTGGGGTTTCACATGAGACCTCCTCAACTCGTCTTAAGAGCACATCAATTGTCAATAAAAAAGAAAAGACATTACAGTTTTGATTCTACTGGATCAGATCCTCAAAGATCTGAAATGGTAGGTCAGGGACAAATCACTAAGCAATGGCAATTTCTCCATTACACAAATAACAATAAGAACATATGTAAGCCTTTATGGCTGGGGGGCCTGTTGCAATGGCCATCCTGCTCAGAAGCAATGGTCAGTAATGGAAAAAAGAAACTTTTAATGACAATCTGTTAGAAATGGGGGCTATCAGGCTGGTGACAGTTAATTTTGCTCCAGTGATTCAAAGTCAAAATGTGCAGGTATGTATAGACGGTGTGTCAGAGAAAGTCTGTTTATGCAATTAAGTGGTTCTTTTTTTCTTGAGGTTGATAAAGGAATTAAACAGAATATTAAAATGGGCTGAGAAGTATCTAAGTCTTTGATGGCAGGATACCGCAAATGATTTCTAAATGTGACAGCAGATTTCCTGAACAGGCACTATGTACTAGCAGGAGAATGGGTCTGAGCAGCACTTGAAGGACAAATATGGAGACTTTGTAATGGACCTATTCGCCTGTGGCAGGAATTTCAAATTAAAAAGATTTATACCTGTAAGTGAAAGTCTAGATGTAGAAGGTCAAGATGCCTTGTTGGTAGCATGGCAAAAAGGTCTATTCTGTGTTTTTCCAACCCTGCTGATAATTTAAACGATATTGAACTAAGTTGAACTGGAAGAAGCACAAGTACTGGTAATCACTCCTTATTGGCCACATAGATCGTGGTTTCCTTGATTATTGAGTCGATCAATAGAGGATCCACATCTTCTACCATAGATGAAAGATTTGTTGCAGCAGGGTCCAGTCATGTATGTAGACCTGGATTGATTGAGGTTAGCCACATGGAAATTGAACAGCGCAAATTGATTGTAAATTGATCGAAGAAGGTTACTCCAATTCTGTGGTTTATACTATCGTTGCCTCAAGGAGGAAATCTACACAATGTATCTATAAAGACCAAAAAAGCCGTTGAAATATATACCTAGGCTGAAATGGGTTGTGCTTGTTCTGAAATAAAAAATTAAATTCCATCGACCAAACACTTAGAGATATATCTCCCTCTTTTTGCTTCAAGTCTGTAACTAAAGAGCTACTTCACTAGTAGGCTGATTACTACAACTTGCTTCAAAGGATCACATTTAGTACATGCCAGCTGACATTAACTTTCAGGCAACTGACAAGAGTAGCATGTGAGGAAGGCTTTTATAAGACCTGTCTCAAGTTTTGCAAGAGGAGGGCTTCATGCAAGAATTGTAGGTTCCCATAAGATCTCAAATCTTGTGGGAGCGTGGAATTCTTATGAGAGGTCTTCATATCATGAGGCTCAAGGTGGGCTTTGAGCCAAGTGGGCAACAGAAGGCTGTCCTCTATTGGTGTCAGAAGAGCTGGCAACATTACAGGTGACTACCTGAAGAGTCACAGCAACAGGTAAGTATGAAGGCAGCACAGAAGGCACATTCTCTGTAGGCTGAAGCTTTTTTTTTTTTAACCAAGTAAACTTTTTTATCATCTTCAGCAGGTTCAAGGAGTCACAGCCCAAACAGACAGCGAGGTGCATCAGCCAGAGTGACTAAGGATGGGGAAGAATGCAAGCGATTCAACCATGGTGTTATTGCAGCAGAATTGCACAGACTGGCAGAGAAGCAGGCAGCTAGGCAGTACTCTCCACCCAGTCATATAAATCTTGTTACACAACAGGTACGTAACTAATTGTTCTCCACTAAGAACTGAAACAGGATTTGGTAGCTGAGAACTTCCTAAAACAGCAAAATAATGAGATGAAGCCTGTGAATGAGTAAAAACCAGTTTGAAGACGATGTTTCTGCAAGAATTAATTATTTTAATAGATATGAGCCACAGTTGATAACTGAAAATGCTTGTTACATGTTGTTTGCACCATAAAGGATGTGGTGTGGGGGATAAAATATTGTAGGAACATTTCTCTTTGAATTAGACATACACCTACCGGTAATACTGAAGTCTACATTTCCTATGTAATGTGATGCAGCTACAAAGAGCAAGAGGAAAAATAACAAAGCAACCTGATGGAATATATCCAAATGTATGATTCTGATACAATGAAAACAAGTGATTATGTTACACATGTTTGGTTTGCACAAACTTGTGGAAGGGGATGGAAGATAAGAGTCATAACCTGTTTTAGATGTTGAGGATGGGTGAGAGTTGCTTCTGCCATGAATAAAAGTTAATTGGGGAAGGAAAAGATTCAGAGTCCTAGTTTAATCTTGTTATCACTTTACATACTTGGATTGGAAGGAAGGGCAGGAAGAGTCACAGGTTCCTCACACCAACCAACAGGTGCATTTGACTCTTTAAAACAGCAGGTTATTTGCTCCCCTGGCCTTGCAGCTGTAAAGAGGAAGAAATGGTGTACATCAGCAACTTATAGTAACATCTCTTGCTGCTCCTTACATTTCTTTCTCACAGGAGAAACATTAACTCTTGAAATCTATAGTGTTCTGAATGCATGTGAGAGGGAGCCCATGTTATTGTGGGTTTCTGAGGAGGCTGGATAGTAGTTATCACCACAGTGGTAAGTGATCAAATTGTTTTGATTAGAAAGATCTCAGCAAAAATGGAAAGACAGTGAGTATGGGTTTCGTATTGCTGTTATATCATTTTTACACACATATAACTGGCTAGTAACTAATGCTTATAGAGGTAAAAAGTAACTACTATAAACAACTTATACTGCAAACATGTCACCAGCGTGATATTTATTGCTGGTAATTGTTTGTGAACATAGAGCATGAGGTGCTCATAAAAATACAGAAGTAACTTTTATTAAAAGCTACTCAGAAAAATAAACTTCTTAGGGGGGAAAAATCTTGTATTTTCCTTCTGATTTCCCTGAAATTGGTGTTATTCTAGTGAATGTAGTGCTGATTTCGTTCCTTGTTTAGATGCTTGTTCCTTCTACCTTTCATTCCACCATTTTGCTACATTTCCTGGTTTTTAAAATGAAATGGTTTGTACATAAATAAAATGGTTGTGACCAAGTGCTCATGCTGTTCTGGAAAGTGATATTTGATCATTTTCAGCTTCCATTTTCCAGTGAGTAAAAATTGTTCATGTTTGGCTAAAAATGAGGAGTATGTGAGTAAATTCTACAACAAAATATCTATATCAGAGTCACTCATCTCATTTTCATTCTCTGTACTTTAATGTTAGAGTTGTTGGCATTTTGGATGACAGAACTGCTTAAGTTTTACTCTGGTTAAAACACAAAGGATAATTTGATTTTTCAGTTTAAGAAAAATATTATGATATGTATCATCTTCCAGCGGTATGTTTTCCCACCCTTGTTGGCAGTTAACAGAACACTGCAGATCATTTTATTTCCATGGAACATATTAGCAGCAGCAGCCAGGAGAGTGGTGCTGCAGGATTATAATGCACTGAACAGATCTTTTATTACAGAAGAAACAGCAATTCACTTGCTTTGTTTTTATTGTGGTCCATTATTTTATTCCAGACATCTCCAGTTGAAGGATCACAGTTGTAGGCATCGGAAAATCTTTGCCTGAAATCCTAGAAAGCTGGTTCAATCAGGATCGGTAGTAGACTGAGACTAGATAGACCATGAACTGACTTGACACAAAATGCTGCCTGTGTGTACAGTCCTCCTAATCATATGACCACAAACCCTTTGAGCCTTTAGGTTTGAGTTTCTTAGAGTAGTCCCTCCCCTGCAAAATTTTCTAAAATAATTTACTGTGGCACACAGAATGTGACTATCTGCTGTTCGGAGAAAAATTCTTACCAAGTACACACATGCAGGGGTCTAGGCACTCCTGGATTGTGGACACATTCTAAAAAGTGTTTAGAAACCAGCTTTATGCATTTATTGAATAAAGTGGCTGCCAATTGGCTGAGTTTTGCTACACAGAACACATGCTTGTGAGGTAGACTAATGTGTAGGTAATACGCTTGTGGGGATGTGCTTTCTTTATTTAAAAATTCTGGCCTTTCTATGCAGTATACTGTGAAGTGGTTCTGTGTGAGGTCTTTTATCAGTGGCTCTTGTGTGTATGTTGTGGGAGTGGGAAGCAGTAGTTTATTACTGTTGTCTGCTAGACAGCAGTACTTTGTGATTATTTGGTGGTAAATAGAAGAATGTGTTGAATTGGCCCAACTTTACAAAGAAGAGGGGAGGTTTAGTAAGAGCTCTGCCCTTCTCTGTCAATGAGTGTGTGAAAATTCAGGGCCTGGCTATCACCAGGAACAGCTCCAGCTCTTCCATCCAGGGAGTCTGATCACAGGGATAATGCTGGACCACCCAGGCAAGGGCTGGAATGAGATGTCTCTGGTAAGGCAGCCAAACACTCAAATCTTGCAGGCAGATTTCCTGCAAATGTGCTGATATATGTTCATGCAGATGGGATTGGGGGCACATAATTCTCCTGCCAAAATGGAAACATGAAAGGGTGATGATTAACGGGAACTGAGCAGTCCTGATGGAGCTACAGAGAATATGGAAAGCAGCATATCCACTGGAGTTTTTATAGCATCCACTTTCTGCCAGGCACCAATCATTGTATAAAACTGGGTTATAGCTGTTTCACAACTGGAGATACTTGATAAATGGTCAATGGCTACTAGTCATGACTGCTATATATTGTCTCCACGTACTCTCAATTCCAATTTGCTGGGATTTATGGCTGGAAAGTGCTACTTGCACTGATATCCTGCTTTGTGGCCTTTCCATAGGCATCTGTGAAGACAGGATATTGGGCTTGGTCTGGTCTGGTTTTTGTGTTCCCAATTCATATTTTTGTTCGTCCGCATCAGTAGACCAGAAGAACAATATCCAAAGACACAGGTAAATAATGTTGTTTACACTAAAAAGATTTTATGTGAAGTGCAAGTGACAAAGTGGACTGCAGTCTATGAAAACATATGCCAAGTAGTATTTGTTAGTCTTGATGATGCCACAAAACTTTTGGTTCTTTTTAATGTAAAGGGACATTTTAAGAGCATCTCAAGTTGCTTGCTTTCTTCCTATATTCTTTTCGCTTGAGTGTTATGTCGTTTTCTTTTTTAATGTGGCAAAGAAGCATAATGGATAGTGGATTCCCTGACAGTATCAAGGGACCTTCTGCTTGTGGATACTTTAGTTTAGAAGAAGAAAGGTGTCTCTGGAACAACCCTATTCCTACTGAGTTCCAGCTGCAGAGGTTTCTGTACAGTTGGAAATGACCTTGTGATTTGAAGAAGCCTGCTAGTTGAACCAAGCTGAGCTTCAAGGAACTCTGATTGTGGGAAGAATTATTCCCTGATCATCAAACTTTTGGCCCATCCATGTTATATTGAAATAGCTCCTGCTGAGAAATTTTGAGGCTAAGAGTACTTAATTCAAAGCCTGATTCTTTTAGTAACAGCAAAAGACAAGTAACTGTTTGCTACAGTACAAACTTCTTTAAAAAAAATAATTAAATGGATGCATACTCTGGAGACACTACAAACAAATCTGCAAGTTTGTCAGGTTTCCCAGGAATGTCTCTGGCAGGTCTTTGTCTGGAACGTTTTCTGGAGACTAGAACGCTTATGCTTTTTATGCATGTGCATATCCTGTAAGCTGGTAAGCTCAGCAAGCAAGGAAGGAATGTCATGGGCCTTTAGCCAGATCAGCTTTGGTACAGACACAGATTTCACACCTCTCAACCCCTTCAGTCCTTGCTCTCATTTTCCTCTAACTTGTGGTAGTAAGTACAAATGTATGCATGAAGTAAAGTTGCCTGTGGGTAGATTTGGACTGTATGGGTGTGGCTGAAAATGGGACTCAGTCAACAGCAGAACAGCCTTGGAACAAATCTCCCCCCCCCCCGCCAGAGGCCCCTGTGTACATCTGGATATGACAAGTGGTAAAGTGAGAAAACAGCATCACTGTTGTTACATCTCTCTCCTAACTTCTGATCACACAACTGGTCATATGCAACACATTTACAGAGGACCATATGTGGAACATATTAATTTTTGAAGTAGGAAGATTGTCATGGGAGTGTTAAATACTCATTTCTACCACTCTCTGTGGGATGAAAGGTCATAGAATTGACTATGTGATGTGGTTTTTTTATATTGTTTGTATAATGACTCTCATACACTTAGCTGTAGCTACTGCTGAGAATAATGGTTGATTTTATGTGTACCCTGAACTAAAGTCAGTATTAGCAGTGAAAAATAGCAATCTAGGTACAGTTAGAAAAGGATTTTGTATGTTGATTAAATCAAAATTGATTGCTAGAAAAGAATATTATATAGTAAACAGTGCAACATTCAGTGCTATATGAGGAAATAATATTTTGCCTATTGGCAGAGCAGTGGTATTTGAATAGGGGATAGGCATAATGTTGTGAAAGGGAAGGAAAAGAATCAGTTCATTTTTATTGGTCTCTCATTGTTAGCAGCATTTAATATAGTTTGAAAACCTCTTTGGTATCATGATGATTTAAAATGTTGGATGCGCAATGTTTTAGTAAAACGTAATAGGCAAGCAATCCTACCTTTCAGTAGGCTTCTACTGGCAGCGTGGAAGTTTAAGAAAAGCAACAGTTTCCTTTCTTTTCTTTTTTTTCCCTTTCCTTCCTATTTTTCAAATACCTGTTTCCCTTCAGTTGTGGTTAATGAATGGGAAATTATTTATTCTCACCAGGTTGCTGAATAATCCAGAACTGGGAGGTCTCCCAGAGCTGTCCTAACCTCTGATTCCTGGAGTTCTGACATAGGAAGCGTGATTTTGCTGGAGCAGGGAGAGGTCAGATCTTCTTATCTGAATTTGGAGCTTTTGCTCCAACCTCAGACAAGGAGATTAAATCCTTTCTATGACCTTAGGACAAACTGTGTATCTTAGTGCGCCTATCAGCCAGTACTATTGGCTTTTTAACTCTGGACATATTTCTGGTTGATAGTCTGACAGTGAGGTACTCTTGACATATACAAAATCTGTTAGCTGTCTTGAGAAACTGTTCACTATGAGGCTGAGCTTTGATGTTTATTATTTAGATGATTTGACCTGCTGTTCAAATAGAAACTTAGTGGTCTTTGAAATTCTCTGTGGTGTCCTTTTTTCTATGTCTATGCTGCAAGTTTTGAATCTGTGTATCTGCCAAATTGATTCAAATGTCACATGGGTTGTCATGAAAAAATGAAGCCCACAAGAAAGTGTCACTGTTGTAAGCAATTGCTCCTGAGCAATCACACCAGTTGGGTGAAGTATCAGCTTTACCCAGTGTAGTACCTCTGAGATATAGCAGACTTTCGGTTCCCATTATCCTCTGCTAGCATAGCCCATATAGTTTCCAAAAGGCATGCCTATAGATAGTAGCAAAAATAATGCATTGTTCTCTTAGGACAGAATTATTTTGATTTGTTAGAATGCTGCTTAGCACTGGGACAGTTCTTGAAGAGTCTTGCAAGTAGGCACAGGCAAACTGATCTCTTTCTAATACCAATACCTGGTGGTTAAGATGGTATTTTGCTGGTTTGTGGGAGGTGGGGTAGATTCATGGCAGCTGAAGCATCTGGCAAAGTCAGGCTGATCTCCTCCCTTCCTCCTTCCAGTTGGCTCTCTCAAATTAGTTCTCGTGTTTAGTGCACATCTGGCACAAAGTGATTACTTGCTTCTAGGCCAATAACATGTTTTTCCCCTGTAAAATGTTTGTTCCATGCCATTTCTTGCATTTTCCCCCTTTAAACTCAAAGTAAACTAAAGGTGTGTGTAATATCATCATATCAGTGAAAATTCCTCAGGTAACTGGGAATAATTGTCATTTCCAGGTAATTCAAAGTAGAATCCTGTTGTAGAGATGCTTGATATATTTGGGGTTACCCAAGGAATCCACCAAACTATTAGACTAATTTTAGCAGCTGAAACAAGTCAGTGCAGGAGGAGTATGCTGTCAAAATGAACGAAGCTGATGGGGTGGCTCAAATAAGCCTTGTGTACTCTGCTGTGTGTGCTGTCTTTTGAATCCATTGCCTGTATTTAATTCTGCTGTAATTTAAACACCTGTCTATGTGGAATGTGTGAAATGTCCTTGCCTACCACACTCAACTGTTTACACACCTGCCTCACTTGGAATGACAGCTTTAAAATAAACAGCATTTTTATATCGAAGGGAAGTTCACCAAGGTAGCATAAAAAGAAAAGATAGAATTGTGAAACAGCTGGTTAAATGTACCTTGCTAAGGAGAAATGACTGTATTAAGTTTCCTTCATACAGGATTTCTTTGCTGAAAATAAAGCCTCTCATGATGGATACATTCAAAAATTCCGTACTAAGGAAACAAATTCTTCAGTCTAGTTAAGTGTTGCAAAGTGAGCACATTTTCACATTTTTTTGTTATTTTCAATTATCCTACTTTTTTTGGATTTTTCCAAAGCTTGGCAATTTTGGAAAATTGAGAATGAGGGAAAGAAGATGTGTAATACATTAAAATCCCTTGTTCTGATCCCCTGGCACAGTTTTGGATTTTGAAAACATCAAACTTTATATCCAGATCTTCTCAGGAAGCCAAATTTTGCCCCTTGAGTGAGAGATTAGTTTGCAGTGAGATGTGAAAATATTAAGCATTTGTTTGAAAATTGAAAATTTTAAATATTTGTTATATATGTATGCTGTCTTTCATATAATGACATAAGTTGGTTTGTTTGTTTTTTTATTTTGGGGATAATCCTGCAAGGTTGAATAAACTAAGATAGTGAAATGATTTGTATACTCCACTTGATTAAGCAGAAGTCTACATGAGCCTTGTGCCCGTGTGATCCACCTTACCAGGGATCATTTCCTTTTTCCTTCTTGGCATGCTGCATTCAGCACTTCCTAGATTAAATAGCCACGATTTCCTCTTCGATCTAAATTAGGAAACTGTGGTTACCATCATTGGAACAAGCTAGAATCATAAGCATGGTTTGACTTAGAATTACTAGACAAGATTGTTCCAGTTCTGGCAACTACTGTTACTTAATTTAGACATAACAGGAAACTATGGCTCATTAACTCAGGAATCACTGAATCATGACACTCTCAGGGAAGGAGGGAATGACATAAGGAAAAAGCATGCAGGCACAAGACTTTTGCATATCTCAACTTATTAAGCTGAGGTATGCATGTCTTGTCCATCACTACCTAGTAAGCATAGCTTTCTCAGTCAGTAGAAGAGTGAAACCAACAAGAAAGATTTAACTTCTCTCCCTTAAGAATGAGGACTACCCTTTTCCCAGGAGGAGAATGTACAGTTAAGACTGGAAGAGTATCCTCATCCCAGGGCTTTTATTTTGGTTCAAAGTAAATGCCTTGTGGCGGAAGGGTATTTCTCCAGTCTTAACTGCATTCTTCAGAAGAAGCAGTATTATCTAGGTAGTTCATAGGACAGTTAAGGAATGCTGGCCTTTGACCACTTTATATTTCCTTTTCCAGCTTTCTTTCCTGTTCCCTACAGTGTTTTATTCCTCCTGCCCAGGATTAGTAAAGCAAAGATGGTGTGCAATTCAATATATTTGTTGGAACTGCAGTTATAGGAAGGAGGCTTGAGGAAAGTACTAATCCTCGCAGAGCTACAGTTCAGCTCTGTCCTTCCCTACTTACAGAGCATGATACCTCTCTTCTTCATCTTTTTCTCTGTTTTGGGAATTGGCATGACATAGCACTTGGTGTCCCTCATTGAGTTACACTGCCATCATTGCTCTCTTGTAGCTAGGAACCTAAATCTCTTGTTTGACATTCATACTTCTATGTTTAGAGCCTAAGAGCTCAATTCTGTCTCCCTTGTAACCCAGCATCTTGCCAGCATATCTTCGTGTTCCATTGCTACACTATTCTGCTTCTCCTAGAAGAGAATCAGGATGCTTGACCCTGGGACCCCTTCTAATCACTGATGTGCAAGACAACAACAAGCAAGGAGCTTGGACCTGATGTTCCTTCCCAGACAACTAAGCTGTGGCTGCTGCAAAGATCTGTGGCTATAGTTGCTGTTCTACCAGCTTTGAAGCTAATTCCTCTGGGACTCTGTTTTCTCTCTTACTTAAAACAGAGAAAGAAGATGAGTCTTCTCTTTTCAGTATTGATAGCTTGCACAATGATATCTTCTGGCAGAAAGAAGGAGAGCATATTCAGCATGCAATCCAGTTAGGTTGCACTCCCCATAGTAGCAGCTTGTGTGGTGTTGGAGTGCTGGGCCTTATAGGCCAGGATATCATCTATAACAAAACCTACCAGATTGTCTGAGCAGTGAGTGCTGGAGGGCAGGCATGTCTCCCTTGCAGACTAAGCTGTTAGAGCTTCTGGAGTTCTTCCAGTCAGGCCTACAACAGGGACTAGCTCAGAGTACTCTGAAACTGCAAGTAGTTTCTTTGGGCCACAAGTCCAATGTCATGCCTTCTCCAAATGAAACTGTTCCTATAGAGGGACAGCCCTTCCTTCCCCACCCATATTAGTAGTTTCCCCTTATGGGAGTTTAACTTACTGCTTCTCACACTCACTATACCCTTGTTTGAGCTGCTTTCTTATATCCTCTTTAGTGTCCTGACCTGGAATGTGTGTTTCCTGGCAGCACTCACCACTGCCAGGAGAGCCAGAGAGCTCTGTGTTCTTTCTGTCCAAGGGAAACTTTGCAGTTTTCCACACACATGGAATGGTTCTGTGGACTGACCTAGCCTTTCTACCCAGAGTGAACTCCTTATATCATGAGAGCCAAGACATTGTGCTCCCAAAATTTTGACCCAATCCATTTCACTCCAGAGCAAAGTTGTAGTACAAATTTGACATGTACAAGGCAGTTAAAATCTATGTCAGGTGTATAGATTGCAGTAGACGTTCCAACATACTGTCCATACTGTATAAAGTAGGGGCTCAGGCCCAGGGCCAAGAGTCCTGCAGCATTATCAGCCATTGGGTGAAGGAGTTCATTCACTGGCATTCTACTCCTTTGGCAAAACTCCTTCAGTGTGCATCATGGCCCATTCAGTGAGGGCAGCAGCAGCTTTCAGCTTTACTGGTCTCTGGCTGCATTTGAATACAGTTCCTCCACCTTTGCCTGGCATTATAAAAACAAAATACACATCAGCCAAGGCATTCTTTGGTAAATGGGTAGCGCAAAAGATTATGTGAGTCACTTCTAATCTAAAGGGAATACAACTGTTGGACATTCATTTCTTATTGGTTCCATTAACTACTGACTGAAAAGCTGGCTTTACCATGAAGTGTCCTTCTGGTTAGCTAAGAGTAGACCCAACAGTTCAGTCTGAATGGTTAATGCTGGACCAAATGTATGTGCTTGACCAGTGCTCCATAACAAGTCAGAGCTCCTTCTCCCTCTGTTTGTCCATTAAGTTGTCTGTTGTTTGGTTCAGTTCAACTAGATTTTGTTGTGAACTACATTTGATTCTACTGTGAAGTCAAGTTTGTGATTTAAGAGGTTTCCTCATCCTAGGGCTGATCTGGAAGTCTATTTTGGCCTGGAATTCAAAAGAGTTAACCCTTTCTTCTTAGGGCCATTCTTGGCTGACTAGAAAGATATGTCACAGTAAGTCCAATTTTCCATTGCCGCTATGGTTTTGAATTTTGGATTCCCCTATCTCAGAATCTCTTGTCACTACGTTATGCCAGTTTTGTATTGTTTTGGTCAGTGAGTTTCATTTATGTGTTGATATAGCATACCCTTTGCCAACCTGTGTTCTTGCAAATGCTTTGGCCTACACCTTCCATCATCCCTGACCATTGGACATATTAGCTAGAGCTGATGGGAATAGCAAGCCAAAACATTTGGAGAGATTCATGTTTGAGAAGGGCTCGTGTAGTTGCACAACAGAAGGCAGAATGTTTATACCAACAGAAGTAGAAATAAGATAAAACAGAGGTGCTTAGCATTGTTCTGTTGGGAAGGAAAACTTCTTCAAAATCTGCCATATTGTTGGATACATATTACAGTTAATTACTGTTATTGAATTTCCTAAAAAACCCACTTAGCTCTTGCCATTTTTGCCATGTGTGGAGACATGTAGAAAGCAGCACACTACTTTTTGTAGAACTCTGCTCTCTGGAATGTTTTATTTATTTGAAGATTTGTTGAAGTCAGAGGATTGTGGATGTGGGGATAAACTGTTGTGGTTAGAATAGGCTCTCTTTTTGTTGGTGTTGTGTGAGGTTTATCTTTTCTTATGTTCTAGCTTTAAATGTTGCAACCAATCTTGACCTCTTGGGATAGGGTGGAGTTGTATAAATATCCAAGTAAACACATTTTGCTCATTGAGTTCTTGTTTCATTCATCTAACCATTACAACAATGAAAGGAAAGGGATTAACTCCAAAGAACAATACTGTCATGTTTATAAATATTTGGTTTTGTTATTACATTTTATCCTGCCCTTTCTCAGAGGAATTCAGTGTAGTTCATGTGGTCCTTCTCATTTTCTCCCTTTCACAGCAAACCTGTAAAGTGGGTTTAGACTCAAAGATATATTGACAGGCCCAATGTCATTCAGTAAGTGAGATCTGAACCTGAATCTCCCTGGTATGACCAAAGCTCTCCATATTACACCTTGCACTGTACTGTTTCTCAAAATATAAGCAATTAGACAATGAAAATGTCGTCATCCAAATGTATTATATTCCATAGCATCTCATTATTGTTTCCTTGAGCCTTGTAAAATATTTTTCTTTTTTGTTTTTTTCAGTTAACAAATCTAAATCTGATGAATGGGGCTGTAAGCAGACTAAATGCCACTTCTTCCAGTTACCAACCACCACTCAACCCAGGAAGTTCATTTTGGGCTTTTCAAACACATGCACGCACCACTGACATTAGACCTGCATCTTTGGCAGTTAGGTAAGTCAAATAGCTTTAAACTTAGAATTTTCATGTGGCCTGTAGAAATACTTCTAAATTTACAGGGCTACAATTGGATGAAATTATGGATTGAAGACATATGTTAGGTGGGAGGTACTCTTTGGTTTCACAGTGAAACTGGCAAATGAATTCTTTATTATTTCAGTATTGATAACTGCAGAGATCAGCAGTCACCAGAAGTGGATATTTGATATTTTTCCTGAGATGTGGTATGTCGAAGCATGAAAATAGAAACAATAGATTGCAGTTCTCTTGACTTTATTGCTTCTTTGGTATCTGTACTAGTGAGAGTCATTGTGTTTGTAGTGGCTTGAGTGTTGGATTAGTATTCTGGGAGACCAGGTTCCTTTGCCTGCTCCGCCATGAAAACTCTCTGGGTGACCTCAGAAAAGTCACACTCTCAGCCTTAAAGGAAAGCAGTGGCAAACCTTCTCTTATAATAGAACTGCCATAAATTGGAGTCAACTTGAAGGCACGTAACAACAACACCACAACCTAGGCTAGTTGACTTCAGTTGGCAGTACCATGTATGTGCATTATTGTAAGCCAACCCAAAGGTGATTAGGATATGAGCAAGTAGTATGGTCTGCTGTCTGCTAAAAAGGTTGCATTTGGCAGATAAAAGTTGGTAAAGGCCCTTTTGGCTGATGCTATCACCTCTGCATTCAGAAACAGCAACAGTTCCACAAATACTCTCAAGCTATGAATCTCTTGCTTTAGGGAGAGGACGGTCTCATCAAAAATCATCTGAATGCGCTTCTGTTATGATTTTTTACATCTGGTATAAATGCCTAAGTAGTACTTCTCCTTTATGTGGCTTAAGTTTTGTCTGTCTTATCCTCATTTGTACAGAAGGTAGACCAGTGCTGCATATTCTAATAACAATTCAAATGTCAAGTCTTTCCCAGCCCTTCTACCAAGGATTCCACTAGTTGAAGAGCTAGAGATCAAACCTGAGGCCTTTATGCATTCAGTGATATGCTGTTTCATTAAACCTTACACTGAGCTCTCACCCTCTCAATCCGCTGTCAGATTGTTACATTTATGCTCTTCCTGTGCCCCCAGATTTGGGTAAACCTGTCACCATGCACTTACAACAGCCTTAGTGGCAATTATTTGGAGTGAAATGTTGTCAAAATGATGGTGATGTTCAAGTTATTTGTCAGTGTCATCTAAATTACATGGATGTGTGGAGGTACTGGATTGCTGTCTGGATTATTAAGGGGATTGATGAAGTCCAGTGAACCGGAGCAGAATTCTGACAAGATGGAGGCTCTGTATGTACATTCTCAGATCCAGGAAATTGATGTTGAGCCTGTCCATAGTGGAGTTGCTGTTCTACAGAAGGATTAGGTTTATCATTTAGTAGTGCTGGTTCATCCAACATTTCAACAGCAGCTTCAAGTGATCTGTGTAGCTTGGAACTCCTTTTACCAGCTTTGACTGGTTTATCATCTGTGTTTCTTTCTGAGTAGGAATAGCCTTGCAGCGGTGATTGATACTCTGGTAACTTTGAGGTCAGATTACTTTAAAGCAGAGATTTCTCCAGATGTTGTCAGCTGGAAGACAACTAACATGATGGCTTCAGCCTCCATCATTCGCTATGCTGGCTAAAGAAAGTTCTAGTTCAACAACCTCTGAAGTCATCTTGTCTGCCATTATTGAGTAACCTGAAAACAATATGGAAGCTTCAAGTTTTGCAAAAATTTGGCAAGTAGAATTCTAACCGTTTAGCAGTGAAGCCATGTGACACTAATTCTTGAGGACTTACACTGAGTGGCGGTTATCATTTTTAGGTTTCTAAATGGCTTGTGGCCCAAGTGTCTGAATAAGTACTTACTCGCATATCATTCTGCCCATGCATTAAGATCTTGAAAGGAGGCCCTTCCCCAAATACCATCGGAGGGAATTAAGCTCTTTACAAAAGAGAAGACTTCTCTGGTGACGATCTGATGTTGGAATGCCCTTTTAGGAGAGGTACAGTTGATACCATCCCTGCTTTATTTTTGGCACTGAATTAAAATACTCCCTTTAGTCCAAACAATTGGGGCAAGTAAAGGAACTCACAATTTTTTTCAAAGTGCATTTCATCTCACTGAGACTCTGTGTTGAGAGAATAGTCAATTGCAGTGAAATCTTTCATATTCTTGAAAATTTTATGAAAAAAAAAATCATTGGTCTGAAACACACCAATATAGTAGAGTGAGCTCTCAATTTTCATGGTGGCTAGGGGCACAAGATCCTCATGAAAGTGGAGAAAAGTGAATAAAAGTAAAACTCACAAACACTATTTTTCTTTCTACCTGAAAACATTTTTCTAGGAATCATAGGTCCTACAGGATAATTCTGTGGTCCACTTCTAGCAGAAGTGGGCCATAGAGTCACTCTGGAGGACCTATCAGTACCTAGAGAGGACGTATTTCATTTCTGGCAGGGGCAAATAGAGTAAGATTTTTTAAAAATAAATAAATTAAACAAATAATATGCAATAACTGGTGAATAATCAGATCTGCAGGTGCTGAATCCACAAAAGTGGAGGGGCCACTGTAGTTCCTGCAGGAGCTTTTTCTCCATTCTAAAATGTTGAATAGTCTTTTGTAATGCTTAGTTATTGAGAGTAAGATCCTCAAACTAAAATACATTGGTAGTTTGGTCAGACATCTTTGCTTTGCCCTCACCTAGAAGTGAGATGTGCCCTTCTGAATCAATTTGGACCTCAAGCTGGAGAAGGCTCTCTGTCCTTGGTGTAGGGTTCTAAGGCAAAAAATCAATTACCTGTCTCAATACAAGACAGCTTCCCGTGACATTTTTTTCCCTATAAGGGTTTATCCAGTAAAACCAAAGAATGTTGGGACAAATCATTCTTGCGCCACAGCAGGACAAAGCCATGTTGCTGTGACTTCAGGGTAAGAGTTAACAACTGTAGGTTATATGGTGACAGGTCTTGCCTTGATGCCCTCCCAGCAGGCTGTCCTGCCACCCCCACACCCCCAGTGGCTGGTAAGGAAATGAAAATTCAATAAAAAGTAACTTCTATTTTTCTGTTTTGAAGGAGGCTATTGAGGTGTTTCTGCAGTATGTAGCACTGAGGAGCTGGTTAATTAACGAGACGTGGCAATCCTCCGTACATTTCGGGAGAGTTCAGGCTTGGGGGAGCATAAAAAACCCCTTGGTTGGTGCATGCAGCTCACAGGCCAGAGTTTGCACAGTGAAGGCTTCTATTTGGTGACAGAAGTACAAAAGCTTATCTACTTAGATCACACATGGCCAGATGCCCTTTTATATATCTTGAAGCATGAAAGTGTTACATTATGTTTCACCAAAATTTCCAAGAGATGGTAATAAGTTGTGTTTTTGGCAGCAAGCTATTTGAAAATAGGGCAACATCACCTGAACTGACTTGATCAGGCTGGGGAAACCTATGCTGGCAACTTCAGTTATGCCTCTTCTGAAATAGCCTGGAGCCCATCATTGTGGGTTGGCACAGTCTTGACTGAGGATTGCTTTCTGCAGTCTCAACTCTTAGCTTTGTCTGCCTGGAGTCTTCATGGAAGGGAAAGCAGGAAGTGTGTCTTTCAGCAGTTTGAGGCATGACCCTGCAACCTCAGGTTTCCAGGCACTAATGAGTTTGCTGTGCTGTTACTTTCCCAAGGTAATAGGGAATGTTAATTGCCAGAGGGGTTAGGTACAGTTCAGTGCATGCTGGAGTCAGTCTTTTATGGCAATAGCACAAGTGAGGGAAGGAGGAAAGGAACTGAGAAAGCATTATAGCTATTGCCTTCAGCTATGATGGAAGACATCTACTTTGGCACTGTGAAAAAGTTCTTTTCAGTCTGTACAATCTCAAGAACTGGTTCCGTTTATAAGCAGGATAAAATTTTAGAGCAGAAGTTTTAACCCTTGATTCTCCAGATGTTTGACCTTACAGTTCCATTCAACCCAACCCAACATGGCCGGTGATTAAGAGTTGTGACATTTGTAGTCCAAAAAGCTGGGTGGCTGCAAGTTTTCACACCACTTGTAGAGTTGAGCCACGGAGGAGGGGGAACTTGACATCAACGTTTGTCCCAAGAGCAAGGGTACTGGTCCACAAAGTCAAGAAGTATAGCTTTCTGCTTAATTCTTCTTCGTGGTCTCTGACTCACACAAATGGGTTTTGTGCCAGCACAGAAACAGCATTCGGAACCTTCTAGAGCCTACCATTGGCATTTTGGCGGTTGACCCATACCCCATCCCCTCATGGTATATGAGCCCTCGCCTCGTGTAATGGTCAGTTCCTTTTTATCTGCCAAGTGTGTAGCATATAGGAGCCTCTTTGCTAGTATGAAAGGGATTTTTCCCTAATTTCTGCCATTTTGGACTGGTTGTTTCGGCTTTGAATCGGATCGGATTTGGTTTATTCTTCAGGATTGTGTTGTTCGGCAAGTTGTATGGCAACAGCTGTATTTAAACGTTGCTCGACCTGTGGAGGGAAAATACCTGATAAGGACGGACACTCAAAGTGCCTCCTTTGTTTAGGTGAGGGCCACAGCGTGGGAGCTTATCGTCATTGTCAGCTATTTACTCCGCAAACTCGTCAAAATAGGGCTGCTCGACTGAAAGCTCTATTGTGGGAGAACATGCTGACTGCTTCAGAACCACCCAAGCGGGCTGAATCTGCTCCCTTACCATCCAGTATGGCCCATTCTTCTGCTTCCTCCACTTCCCGACGAAATGTGTCGGTACCGTCGTCGAGACCGAGATCTTATTCGACGTCGAGGCCTCAAGATCAGGCGTTGTCTGGTCATGCTGATGATCATCAAGACTGTCCTTTGCCGCCGCCTAGTACTGAACTGCCTAGGAAGGAGAAGGATCGGAAGAGGAAAAATAAGGTGGCCGCTTCGACAGAAGCTAAGAGGCAGAGGAGGAAGGATAAGTCTAAGGCACACCCTCATCTCCAGTGAGGAAGCCAACTCCTCAAGTGTCTACCTCAGTGGAAGTACGGGCCACTCAACATTGGGGATCCCAGGAAGCTATACCTTCTAAGGAGATCGAGGAGGTGTGTATTGGCTCAGAGGGAGAGATACTGGAAATGTCCCCTCAAATTTCTGTCGGGTCTCCTTCAGACCACGGAGTGCTGTCTCCTACTCTAAGACCTTCTGGACACAGAAGATCTTCGACCAAGCGATCCAGAATGCTTCAATGTGCTCCCCCTTCACCCCCAAGGTTAGCTTACCGAGACAGGTGGTCGGCCAGCACTTCCTCATATCGGTATCAGCATTATAGGGAAAGATCTCCCTGTTGATACCGTGACAATGTTTCGTATGATTCGAGGGATATGTCCCCTTATATGGACGAGTTGGAGCGATATGAACAACGTCATTGGTATCGAGATGTTCCTGATGAATGGTACCGTCATATCACTCATCGCTCTTGTTCTTTGTCGAAGACTCCTCCATGTCGGTGGGGACCTCACGTCTAAGTCCTCCAGGCGGGATTGAACTGTTGTTGATAGGCATCAAGAACGCCTTCCAGAGGGAAGGAAGAGAGAGTCTATTGTTATGTCTCCTTGAGGTCGTTGGATCCGATCTCCATTGGTACCATCCTCAGAGGCAGTGTCTCATGGACTAGATATCGAGTCCAACTTTGTTTCCACCTCCGAAAGAATTTAACCTACTGATGATGTGCAATCGTTTTTGGATCTTGTTCTCCAAATGGCCAGATTGTTGAACTTACAAATTGAAGACCACAAGGAAGATCTGAAAGACCCAATCATCCAAGATTTGCAGGACCACGCTCTGGTACCGTTTGTAATTGTGCCGCTTCCGTATCTGTCACAGACAGTGAAGAAGTCATAGTTGACACCATCTTCGGTACCATCTATGTCTAAGAAGCTGGAGTCTCCGTACCGTCTTGTTGAGGCTGATGATGACGGGTGGGTCCAACACCCCAAACCAAACTCTATTGTGGTGGATGCGGCCCAGTCAAAGCAGTCAGAGACTTCATGCTGTTCCTGCTGATCGTGAAGGGAAAAAATCGGACAATATTGGTAAGAAATCCTATTCAAATCCAGCCTTGTTGTTTAAGATTTCTAATTATGCCGCCTGCATGGGCACATACAACACTTCTTATGGGGTAGAATCAAACCCTATCTGGAAATGCTTCCTGATACCGAGAAAAAGACCACTACTGCATTATATGGTGAGGCTTACCGTCTGTCATCTCAACAAATCACTACAGCTAAACACATCACAGACTGTAGTAATAAAGCTGTGGCAGGTGCCATAGCGATTTGACAACATGCTTGGCTTCGTTCATCTGGGTTGTCTCAGCAAGCCGAGATGATGATTGAAGACCTACCCTTTGATTCTCTAGGGTTATTCAACGCTGGTACCAATGAAAAGCTGGAACATGCCCAGAAAATGCGCTTGACAGCTAAGAAGTACAGGTTCCCGACGTCAATGTATCAACAGCATTATGGGTACCGTCGGTATCAGCCTTTTCAGAGGAGAACGTTGAGCCCAACTCCGCCTCAGCATAGACAGAGCACACCTCAACAGCTCTTGACAAGGAAGTTTCCGTCTGCAAAGTACAAGCAGCCTCAATATAAGAAACGGCAGTCAGACCAGAGCAAACGTAGGGTTTGACAACCAACGTCATGAGACCTTTCTGACGTATACCGGCCTTCAACAAGGGCAATGTATCCCTTCTGTTGTGAACTTGCATTCAGACAACCATCTAAGTCTCCATTCCAAACCACGATTTGGGGACAGACCAAGCTACCATGCCAAGATTTGGTTGATGATCACCTCAGATTCTTGGGTCCTAGACATCATAAAGTATGGGTACACCATAGAATTTCACCGTCTACCACCAACAGATCGAGTTCAGAGGACTATGCCATCTCCAGAGCTCAAAGAGGAGATATCAACATTGCTCCAAAAAGGGGCAATAGAAAGAATCAGCACAACTCAATTGGAGAGAAGTTGAGGTACTTTCTGGTGAAGAAAAAAGATGGAGGTCTCCGGCCCGTATTGGACTTGAGAGGTGTCAACTATTACATCCGATCAAAAAGGTTCAGAATGGTGACTTTGACTGCTATCCTGCCTCTCTTGAAAAGGGGCGACCGGTTTGCAACCTTAGATCTAAAGAATGCATATTTCCACATAGCCATAAGACTGGAGCACAGATGGTTCCTTGCCTTCATCGTCAGCAGGCAGGCTTATTGTTTTCGCATCCTTCCCTTCAACATAAGCACAGCTCTAAAGGTCTTCATGAAATGCATGTCCATTGTCGCAGCTTTCCTTTGTCAAAAAGGTATCGTGGTGTTCCCATACATAGATGACTGGCTAATAGTGGCATCTTCCCGAAAACTGCTATCCATCCATCTCAGGACCACCATCTGTCTTCTAAGGAAGTTAGGTTTAATGATAAAGTAGAAAAAGTCAACCTTGGTACCGTCAAGACAGATCAAATATATTGGGGCAGTATTGGACTCAAATTGGCGGAGAGCCTTTCTTCCACGGGACAGGTGGGAGAAGATTCTGCAATGTCTGACGAGAATGCAGCGACTTCACAGAGTGCAAGTGAAGGCGGTTCAGGTTGCACTAGGACTGATGGCATCAACTACGCTCGTCACACTATATGCGAAGCTGAGGATGAGACCACTGCAACAGTGGTTCA
This sequence comes from Cyclura pinguis, assembly GCA_030412105.1. Taxonomy (NCBI): domain Eukaryota; kingdom Metazoa; phylum Chordata; class Lepidosauria; order Squamata; family Iguanidae; genus Cyclura; species Cyclura pinguis. Next base: position 348,358,334 of record CM059599.1, read on the forward strand.
TACGTCGGTTCAATCCTCTTCGAGACCATCATCTCAAGTACCTGATGGTACCGAGGAATATCCTTGTGTCTCTGGATTGGTGGACAAGGCCAGAGAACATGTTGAAGGGAATGCCATTCCTTCCTCGACCACCGTCGCTGTTGGTGACAACAAACACGTCAATGGAAAGATGGGGTGCTCACCTCGGCGCACTTACGATACAAGGTCAGTGGACTTCTCAGATGAGGAATCTCCATATCAACATTTTGGAGTTCATGGCAGTGCTGAAGGCGCTGTGAGCTTTTCAGCACTGCCTGTGTGGGAAGTCAGTCCAAATCGTGACAGATAATACCACAGTGATGTACTACATAAACAAACGAGGCAGGACTCAGTCGCGTATGTTGCTGAACCTGTCAGCGCAACTATTGGAGTGGTGCTTGTCACGATGGATTCTTCCTTCGGTGGTTCATCTGGCAGGAGACCAGAATGTCCTGGCAGACACACTCAGCAGGACACCATGGTCTTTCCATGAGTGGATGATCAACAAGGGCGTCATCCAGGAAGTGTTCACAAAGTGGGGATTTCTTCACATAGATCTCTTTGCATCGAGGCTGAACAACCAATGCAAACTGTACTGTTCCGACACTCAAAGGGGCATCAAACTCTAGGGGATGCCTTTCTGTTCAGTTGGACAAGACCGAGGTGTATGCTTTCCCACCATTTCCCTTGATAATGAAGGTGATTGCCAAAATTCGCCAAGACAGAATGAAGGCGATACTCATAACACCATGGTGGCCAAGGCAACCATGGTTTGCCAGTCTCCTTCAGTTATCGCAGGGGAGATACCGTCTGCTGCCTTGCAGACAAGATCTGCTCAGCATCCCCAATGGTACTGTCTTCCATCCCGACGTTCAAACACTGCGTTTGACCACATGGAATCTATTGCAATAGATGGCCTGCCTGATGCTGTGAGAAGTATCGTGTTGGCTGCGCATAAGCCCTCAACATTTAAGTCTTATGCGTATAAATGGGGTAAATTCTGTGATTACTTGAAAGGACAAGGTGTTTCCCATACAGGTTGTGACAATATGCATGTCTTGTCCTTTCTAGCAGAGTTGTCGATTCAGGGTTTGTCTTTATGTTCAATGAAATGTTATTTAGCAGCATTTTTATATAATTTTCAAAAACAGGGTAAACCATCTTGCTTTTTGGACCCCCTGATTAAGAGGTTTATTCAGGCCTATAAACAGTTGCACCCTCCAATCCAACCACCTCTCCAAGGATGGAGTCTGATTTTGGTGCTGAAACACCTGGCTGCTAGGCCCGTTGAGCCTATGGCAACCTGTGACATGCGACTGCTCGCATGGAAAACTGCCTTTTTGGTTTCAATAACATCTGCAAGGAGGGCTAGTGAACTATGTGCACTCAGGGTTGATTCTCCTTATTTGAGATTCCATAAAGATAAGGTGGTGTTAAGACCAGATGTAACGTTCTTGCCGAAAGTGGTGTCATATTTCCATTTGAACCAAGATATAGTGTTACCAACTTTCATGCAGAATCCAGGTTCGGACATGGAGAAAACTCTACACTGTTTGGATGTCAGAAGGGCATTGGCGTTCTATGTTCAACTTCTTCAATTAGAAAGTCAAATAAATTGTTTGTTTGTTATTCAGTATCTAAACAGGGTAATCCAGTATCACCTCAAAGGCTCTCTAAATGGGTGGTTTCCACCATTAAGTTGTCTTATGAGCTGGCAAAAAAGAAACTCCCTGACTCCATTCGAGCTCTTTCCACAAGATCTATGGCAGCTTCTGCGGCCTTTTTGCACAGGGTATCTCTTTCTGAGGTCTGCAAAGCAGCTACCTGGTCTCAACCTCATACATTTATCAATCATTATAGAGTTGACAACCGTTCTAGGAATGATGCACGTTTTGGGAGAGCTGTACTGTTTTCCTCTGTGGGATGAATGATATGATGTCTGTTTTGTCAATAAATGTTATATATTGTCTTACATCTTGGTGTTGGAAAAAAAAGGAGAGAGAGAGATAAAGGGAAACAGAAAGAAAGGGGGGAGCCAGAAGTTTACATGAGTGTTGTTCAGCAGCATGATATACCCTCCATCCTTTTTGATCAGCTTTCTAGTTTCCCATTTGTGTGAGTCATAGAGACCACGAAGAAGAAGAAGAGGTTGCTTACCTGTAACTGTGGTTCTTCGAGTGGTCATCTGTGAACTCACACAATTCCTCCCTCCTCCCCTCATCTGTCCTGCTGTGCAGTGGTTCTGTTGCTGCCACGTGTGCGGTGATGGAACTGACCGTTACATGAGGCGGGGGCTTATATACCATGAGGGGATGGGAGATGGGTCAACCACCAAAACGCCAGCAGTAGGCTCTTGAAGGTTCCAAATGCTGTTTCTGCACAGGTGTAAAACCCATTTGTGTAAGTTCACAGATGACTGCTTGAAGAACTACAGTTACAGGTAAGCAACCTATTCTTCCTGACTGCTGCAACATGGTATGAAGTCAATATGTCTTTGTAGTAGAATATGTGGAATATGTGACACTCAGTTAACAGTCTTTTCTCAGCTTGCTTTCAAGGCAAGCGTTCTTCTTACTCTCTAGCATTTCTTGGCTTTAACTTTCATTCTGGCAGAACTATGAGAATGATGAAGAGAAAACGTACATGTGCCAGTGACTTAATCTTTGTTAACATGTCCCACTGACCTCAGTGTAGTTACCAAAATCTCACTCATTACAGTTACATCTTTAAATTTTCCTGTAATTATTGCTAAGTCTATTTATTGTATTTATTTTATTCATTTATATACCATCTTTCTCCCAAATAATGGGATTCAGTATGGCTAATAACATACTTAAAAACAATACATATACAAAGTCCTTAATAAAAGTATAAATATCAGAGTTATTTAAAAATGATTGAACAATTTATAAAGTTAAAACAAGAACATTAAAGACTAAAATTAATTTAAAAACTATATACAGATGTTAGAGACAGCACCACACAACATTAAAACCTAACTCCAGTCAGTTTTTAAAAGCCTGATGGCATAAAAGTATTTTCACTTCTGACAGAAGGAGAGAAAGGATGGGGTCATCCTGGCCCCCTGGAGGGAGTTCTCAAGTCTGCGAGCAGCCATGGAGAAGTCCCTCTCCCTTGTTCCCGCCATATAAGCCTGGAAAGGTGGTGGGACAGAGAGAATGGCTTCTTTAGGTGATCATGGTTGAGCCACATAATATGCTGAGCTATATTATTCCAATAAACTAAATGTTGGGAGGAGATGGAAGACTGTGAAAGCAGAGTTTGTTTCTGGCCCCTCATACATGAAGATTAAATCCAGCTGTTCACTTATCGTGGTAGAGATTGCTTTTTCTTTTTACTAGTAGTTAACATAGAGCCTGGGTGTACATTTATTTGTATGTTGAGGGTTTTTTTTCCCCTTTTGCTCTTAAAACTGATCTTTCCAATGCTATAGATTTTGCCCAAAATGGAATTGACTTGTATCAGTTGTTCTGGCTATAGCATCCATATCTGGAACATATTGGAGTATTGTTAATTTCTGTTGCTTGACTGAACTCAAAATTATGCTGGTGGTGGACCAACTGATACACAAAGTCCCTGACCTTAGGAACTTGCAGTACAAAGTTGAAGGAAAATAATCTGGCAGAGAACTTTTTGTGGTTACAGAAGAATGAAGTATCAGATTAAAGACCAAAACATATAGATTTGCAGAAGTAGTTGTTTTTCCAGTTGGTTCCCAGTGAGCTTGGAGGAGAGAGTCCCAGTCCCCAAGAAAGGTGGAGACTCAGGTGTCTTGCTCAGATCATCCCCTGGAGATGGAGCAAAAAGCTACACAAAGCATTGGGAGGAGCATAGCTGTGGAATGTTCTCCCTAAATACTTCCCGGGATAAGGTTACGTTCCCCAGTTGAATTGAGGAATACAAATTAAGTTTTCCTCTTGATGCCTTGGCTCTTCCAAGTGTGTTTAATAGATTTGTGATCCTTGGATTGTTTATTGAGGTACCAAACTCCGTAGGACTCTGATTTACGGCTTTCTCTGTCCTGGACTGCTTTGACACCAGATACTATGTGCTTCAGACGTTAGCACCCTGAATTCTTGTTCAACATTGAAAGCAGGACAGAGGCATGGTAATCCCCTTTTGCCATGAAAACTCTATGATGAGACAATCCAAAATGAAGCAAGGACTAGTTCCAGAAGATGACACTGCCAGGTCAGAAGGCATTCAACAAGCTACTAGGATACAGCAGAGGACAACTGAGAATAGCGCTGTGGCTAACAACACAACTAGACTCAGGCCGAAAGGACATTCAGCTGTTAACTTGCTCAGAGGTGAAAGGAAGGTCCAAAGTTGCACAATACGTATTATAGGAACATGGAATGTGAGAAGCATGAATCAGGGGAAACTAGACATAGTAAAACAAGAAATGGAACATATAAACATTGCAGTACTTGGGTTGAGTGAGCTAAAGTGGATAGCAATAGGTCATTTTGAGTCATATAATTACACAGTGTTTTACTTAGGAAATGAAATTCCAAAAAGAAATCGGGTGGCATTAATAGTGAGGAAAGATGTAGAAAAAGGAGTCAAAAGATATAACACAAACTCCGACTGAATAATGTCAATAAGACTTCAGAGAAAACCCATCAATATAACCATAATCCAGGTCTATGCCCCAGCTACAGAGGCAGAATAAGATGAAATTGAATAATCCTAAGTGGGGGTCAGGGAGGAAATTGATCACACACCAAAACAGGACTTCTTGTTCATCATAGGTGATTGGAATGCCAAAGAAAGAAACAGAGCAGAATCAACGCTTGTTGGAAAATTTGGCCTAAGCTCGAGAAATGAAGCAGGAGAGTGACTGATTGAATTTTGAGAGGCCCACAGTTTGTTCATCGCAGACACAGTCTTCAAGCAACCCAAGAAGCAAATGTATACACAGACATCACCTGATGGTCAATATACAAATCAAGTAGACTACATAACTGGAAGTGAAAGGTGGAGAAGCTCCATTCTCTCTACCAAAACAAGTCTAGGAGCAGCTTGTGGCACAGACCATGAATTCATAATATCAAAAATTAGGATAAAGGCAAAGAATAACACTAAATCCGTCATTGTGCCAAAATATACACCTAAGAATATCCCCATAGAATTTAAAGATAATGTAAAAAAAATAGATTTGATCTATTAAGCCTAATTGACTGGGAGCCAGAAGAACTCTGGACTCAAGCCAGGGACACTGTCAGAGAGGAATGCAAAAAGATACTAATTATAGCCAAAAAGAAAGAATTCTCACTGGATGACAGATGAAACTCTTCAAGAAGTTGAGGTCAAGCAAAAAGCAAAAATAAAAGGTGACGGAAATAGACCCAGAACTTTGAATGCAGTGACTTGTGTGCAGGGACAAGAACTACAACTATAACAATCAATGCAGAGAAACAGAAGGTGACCTCAAAAAAGGAAAAACAAGAGACGTCTCCCACAAGATCCAAGAAAGAAATGGAAATCTAAACCAAGAGTCGGGATGTTGTACAACCGGCAGGGGAACATATTACATGACCAACTAGAAATAAAACAAGTTGATGGAAACAATATACTGAAGAATTACAGTTAGCCCTCCACTTTCACAGGGGTTGGGGCACAGGACCCCTGCAAACATGGAAAAGCTGTGAATATTGTAAGCCCTCCCCAAATCATATTTAAAACACACCAAAAAAGTACTGGTACGGGCAGAGTGGCTGGGCCCAACCATACATGCATTCCCTCATTAGCTCACTTGTGCAGTGGGGAGGGGAGGGGATCGGATGGGATGGGGGAGGGGTTGGAGAGTGAAAGGGGACATCTATCTTATCTCATTCCCTCAACCACCCATGTGCATGATCAAACGCGGGCACCCTCCCTCCTGTCCCATCCCTTTTCCACCCACATGAATGAGTGAACATGATTGCCCTTCCTCCTCCCATCTCATCCCTTTCCACCTGAGCAAGTGAGCAAACACATATGCTCTTCCTTCTCCTGTCCCATCCCTTTCCACCTTCTCCCTCCCTCCCTCTTCCCAGCCACTTCCTCTTCATGCCCATGTGAATGAGCAAACACATGTCCTCCTTCCTCCCATTCCATCCTCTTCCCTCTTTTCCACCCACATGCATCAGTGATGGAACTCGTGCATGGCCAGGCCTGGCCACCCCACCAATTTTATCTCCTCCCACTGGCACAATCCATAAATGATCAAACCTGCACATTCTTAATCCACAAATGTGGAGGACTGACTGTATACAAAAGAGAAGAAAGAATGAAAGATTCATTCAGGAAAGAAACATTTGAAGATGAACCTATAATTTTGGAAAGTAAAGAGGAAGCTGCACTCGGAGCACTTAGGAGAAATAAATCACCATACCAGTAGAGCAGCTTACCAACAGAGCTGCTTCAAGCTTCAGAGACAGCATCTACTCTAGTTCTAACTTAAATCTGTCAACAAGTATAGAAAACAAAAGAATGCTCCACAGATTGAAAATGCTCGATATGCATTCCAGTCCCCAAGACAGAAAAGATTGTAATAACCACAGGACCGTTGCATTAATCTCCCATGCAAACAAAGTGATGATCAAAATTCTACAACAAAGAGAGTGAGTGAGAGGTGCCAAATAGCCAAGTTGGGTTCAGGAAAGAAAGAGGCACTTGGGATCATACTGCAGACATATATTAGATAACAGAGCACAACAAACAATTTCAGAGGAAAATCAGCCAGTGTTTTATAGATTATAGCAAAGCCTTTGATTGTGTAGATGATGACAAACTATGGATCACTCTTAAAGAAATTGGTATGCCAAAACATTTAATTGTCCAGATGTGTAATCTATACTTAGGACGAGAGGCTACAGTCACGACCAGTTATGGAGAGGTGGAATGGTTTCCAGTTGGCAAGGGGTCAAGCAAGGCTGCAGTTTTGTCATCCTGTTTAACTTGTATGCTGAATACATAATGCATAAAGCAGAATTAGATCTGGAGGAAAGAGTCGTGAAAATTTGAAGAAGGAAAATTGGCAATTTAAGATATATAGATGATGCCATACTACTAGCAGAAAACAGCAAAGAGTTGGAATGCTTATTGAAGAAAGTCAAGTGGCAATTATACTGTTGAACAGTAAGAAAACAAAAATAATGACCACAAATGATTTACATAACTTTAAAGCAGACAGTGAAGACATTGAAATAGTTGAAGATTTTCTATACCTTGGCTCAGTCATTAATCAAAATGGAGCCTGCAGCCAAGAAATCAGAAGAAAACTAGGACTTGGAAGGGCAGCTATGAAGGAACTAGACAACAAGATCCTGAAATGTAAAAATAAATCATTATATAGTAAAGTCAGGGTGGTCCATGCCATTGTATTTCCAGTTTCTATGTACGGTTGTGAAATCTGGACAGTGATGAAAGACATTAGGAAGAGAAACAACTCATTTGAAATGTAGTGCTGGATAAGAGTTCTACAGATACCGTGGCCTGGTAAAAAGACAAATAAATGGGTCCTAGAGCAAATCAAGCCTGAACTCTCCCTAGATGCCAAGATGACTAAACTGAGACTGCATTGCATTCAACATACCATGAGAAGACATGACGCACTAGAAAAGACAATAATGCTTGGGAAGGTAGAAGGCAGTAGAAAAAGAGAAAGATTGTATTACAGATGGATATATTCATGCATTACAGATAGCTATACTCAATGGAAGTCATGCACCCCAGTCTTCTTCCTGTATCTTGACCAAGACTGGACTGTCAATTTGACTGTTCCTACACACCAATGTGCTGTTGTAGGTACTTGCTGATTTGTGTTCAGGACACTTCTGATCTCCACCAATGCCTTTCTTCAGTGGCTCAGATGCTTTCAATGGTTTGGTTGGAATTACAAGGCTAATTTTTCTTAGGGTTTTTTTTTGTAATGTCTTACCAAAAATTACATATGTTTTGCATTTGTAATCTTACTGAAGGATAAGTTGAGTCATAAAGTTTTAGTAGATTTTACTCTTGAAAATTTTCTCTAGCACATAGAATAAAAATGGCTTCTGCAAGTTCTCTTCTTCATTCTAAACCCATCCTTAAACCAATGAAACATATCTTAACGGGAATAGATCTTTTCCAGGACTACAGAAGCCAAGTTAGGCTACCTCTGCTGTCATCTGGAGTCTCCAATTAGGCCATCACAAGAACTATTATAGCTCCTGTGGCTACTTTAAGTCGAAGGGCAAATCACATTTCCCATTCCCTTATCATCTGATCCTCCTTGACTATGAGCATTATTACAGGTGCAATATCTACTTAAAAATCTCTTACATGGTCTGTTTTTTGAGTGCTAACATTTAAATAATATGTTAATTAGCAGTAATTCAACTAGTCACATTAAACTATAAGTGTAACTAACAAATTAATCCTCCTATTTCCAGTGTTTAATGTTATCAGATTAGTTTTCAAATGTTATGATCTAACCTCTGGTTTCCAAAACTAGATAAACTCAGGAAAAGAAAAGGGGAAAATATGGCCTTTTCCGCACGAGGCGAGTGAATCGCTCTGTGCCGTTACTTATCAGCTCTTCTTGGGTCCGAAGTAACGCAGACTTTCCCTTGAGCCCTTCCGCAGGGCTCCTCCATTAGTGCAGGGCGAACCGGAGCAGTGCGAGGTCTGTAGATCCGCACTGGTCCGGCTGAAAATGGCAGCTTCCGGCTGAAAATGGCGGCTTCCGGTGTCTTCGTGGGAGTGGACCAACCGCTGACGCTGGCCACAGCCACAGCCTGCCCTCCGCTGATCATAGGCTCACACTGGTGCGAGCCTGCGCATCTGCACAGGTAAGTAGGAATGGCGTGTTCCAGAAAATGTAAAGACCTGATTTTTCTGGTCCTTTCTTAGAGCGCTGGAGGACCACTTGGGGGCAGTTTGGATCAGACTAAGGTGCGGAACTAAGTTAAATACCTAGTCCGATCCAAGGTGCGGACGACCTCCGTGCCAGGACGCCTTGGCCCGTTTTAACTGCCTCGTGCGGAAAGGGCCTATGTTGGAAAGGCTTCGTAGGTGAATACATGTTATAATTTTTTAATCCAGTCTACCTTGTTTAGGTTCCTAGCTTTGTTTTATTAATATGATTCTTTCTGATTGGCTTGTTGGCTGAACAGCTGTTTTAGAATAGTTTATAAGAAGGGATTTTTTTAAAAAAAGAACTTGCTATCACACAAGGCCTTAGGACAGGTGAAGTTGGTCATAAGTGAGTTTCGGGAAAGAAGAGAGAAGGAGGGATCCATTTGCAGAAACTGCATATAGCAAAATAAGATTGCACACTGAGATTTTGCTGTTCCTCAACATCTGAATTAATTCAGGATTTACTTACCATGTGGTTTTTTAAATTCATGCATCTTCTCTGTATGATTTATTTGAATGTATGAATTGATTGTCATAAGTAAAAGTTGGCAGATTGTGCAACATGGTTTTGTAAAAAGCTGTGCAGCGTACAAATTGTTTTTGTGGGGGTCAGTTCATGCTCTATGTTCCACATGGATATTCAGTATGCAGCAGTGTAAAAATAGCTCAAAATAAAGACAAAGGCGTACCTCAGACGGTTTGGCTAGAATCTTTAGCTTTGTTTTTCCTAACCCAGCCCTTTCTTCTAAGTGGAAGAGAATCCTACCGATGTTGAGCTTCTCTTCCTCTTTATCTGTATGGGTTATTCATATGTACGTATATCAACATTTTACGAGCCTTCTAGGTGTTTGTAGTACAAGGCTAGGAACCTGGTTTGTTGGTTGCTCCTACTGTTGACATAGTAAGTAACATTGCCATAGTTTTAGCTGGCTGTTATAACTAGGTCATGACTGCACTGTTAAGTATGGTACCAGTGTTTCCTTGGCAGAGTTCATTCTGAATATCATATTGATGAAAATGTCATATAACTAAGGCCGGAAGCATTGGGTCATCTTGGATCCAATTCATCATTAGATAAAAGCTATCAAATGTACTTATGAAATCTTTGTATACAAAGCAGAAGTGATCATTGGCTCCTGCAGTTGAAGTAAAATAAGGATGGTAAATGATCCATTAATGAGCCATGGAACAAAAAAAGGCAGGCTCTGGATAGAATGATTAAAACTAAGATAAATGAGATAAGTACTGTACAAGAATTACTTTCCATAGTTATTATCATATTCCACTAAAACCTGATTTACAACTCAGTGAGTTCTCACAGGATCAAAGATGCACTAAATTGCTCTTCCTCGCTTAACACAGGTATGGCATTTGTTTTATTACATTGTCATTTTATATAATCAACATTTCTTCAACACTTTTCTCAATTTTTATGAGAGGTTCCAAGAAAAGACTCAGCATGCTGCAAAATTGGAGACCTTTAGCTGAACATTGCTGTCATTTCTACTTTGATTTGACTTTTGTAAATAATACGTTTATTCTGAGAATTGCTTGACAAGTGCATTATCCATGACTGGGGACTGGAAAATGAAAAATATTAGCCTGTAGTTTGTAAGATATGGGACCATATTGGTCTCGTAGTAGTCCTTTGTTCTCTGTGGCCCCTCTAGGTAAATCAGCCACTCTCTGAAATATGCAGAGCTTCAGCATATAACAAAAGCTCCTTGAGAGGATTGCCAGGATGGAAGCAGTAGTGAAAATTTCAATATTCCTATTTATGTATAATGTCTTGCCCTAAAGACTTATTTCAGAGACAATCATATCTACAAGCATTGGTATGATAGACTGCGGGTGGGTGTCAGTATATTTCAAGTAAGGTAGTTACTTCACTGAATTTTAAAAGAATGTAATTTCTTTTCATTGCATCTCCTGTTCACACATAATTTTTTAAAAAAGACTGCAGTAATGTAGTTAGCAACAGTTATATCTTTTTTTTGCAGGGGAGAGTAAAATGTGGACCAATAAGCCATGATCATTCTAAGTTTCCACAGGATCATAACTTAGTGTTGTAGCTTTTGTTCAGTCCTGTGCCCTCTGCATTTACAAGCAACTGGGGCCAGGATTTTACTCTAACCTGTTGGTGACATTGAAGGATTATGGATCCCTATGTATGACTTTTCTTTTTGTGTGAAAAATCAACAAATGTGTTTGTAAGTTTGCATCTTTACCATCAGAAGAATTTCATGCTCATGGTGTATAGATGCCTAGCCATTACCACCAGCTTTTATTCCTTCCCTAGTAAGGGTTCCATGAAAACATCTCATAATGAAGTCAGAGCCTAAAGTCTAACCTAGTACACATGTTTTTCTGCCGTGTTGTTCCGGTTCTATATATTTAAATTTGAAAGTTTTCATGCAGTTATCGTTGCTAGGGAGAAATTTGAAGCTGTTCAGTATTAACAACAGGTTACAGTTCTCCCATTCCCTGCCTCAGTCATAAATTAGGATATGTTGTGCTCAGACTGAAAAAAATGTGGATGGGATGGCATTTTCCCCCAAAAGAATCCTATTAAAAATATTATCTCCATACTTGCTTGAGCATCTTTCTTTTACTACAAAGGGCAGGCTTGCATTTAGAGTTCTGTCATTCCTATTTTCCCAGTGACTCCTTTGTTTCTTTACCATGTGGCCTCAGGTTTAGTTAGTCAGCAGGGTTTTTTCCCTTTTGTTTAAATATCTCAGATTAAGGTCCACCAACTTCAATACCTTCCATTTGAACAAGAACAACTAGAGCTTACTCCAGTTATTTGTATGTTGCTCTCAAGGGAATTTTCTCAGCTGCTTTCACTATAATACTCCCTACTCCAATTTCATAATCTCAGCCTTGAGTTGCAACATTTGGTTCTGAAAGCTCTGATGTTTGCACCTGGTCAATGTACATCTCATTTGATCTTGATACAAGCAGCTGTATGGTGCACATTATATTGAATGCAGTAAACTAGGTTTGCATTGCATTCTAACCCCACATATATTTTTTCCACACTCCTGCCTCCATTCCATTGCTGGATGGTTGGTAGACAAATTTCTAGAAAGACAAAAGTGCAGAACTTGATACCAGTTTTATATGTTTGTGTGGCAAACATCAGTCTGCTCATCTTAGAACACCTGGAGTAGTTTTATCCTCTGTAGATCTGTTTGTTTTGTAGTAGACTAGTCAGTGACAGAAGAAGTATCCTAAGACTTAATATAATGATTACTGACATGTTCATTCGATATACAAGGAGGAAGGAGCATATTAATCTCACATTACAATTCCATTGCTGGCCTACTCATAGAGATTGATAGGCTGAAGTGCGAGTGCCTCTGTTATTCATGGAGGCTCTGCACATAAGTTGGAGCCATGATATTTCAGTATTCCAACTCTCTTGGAGAGGTTTCATGGATAGCAGAGAGTCTCCCACTTCTGAACCATTAGCCTTCAAGCGATGGTGGAAGGGTCCAAAATCAGAAATTGATGCTTGAAACCTCTCCCTCTGGTCTGTAAGGTGGGGAAAAACCTTCAGTCCCACACTGTAAGAACATTCCTGACTGGCCAACTGCCTTCCACCCCACAGATCAGCTATTTCATATCATGGATGAAATAGCAACACCCCAGGAAGTGGTATTGTTCAGTCTACTTCTTGAAGAGTTTTGCTTCTTTTCAAGTGAAGCATATTTACTGTATTCCTAATATGTTGTGCCTTTTAAACATGGAGAATGAGACTGGAAATGCAGTTCTCACCAAGAAGCCGTTCAGTAATTATTTAACAGAGCTGGAATCTGAGTCAACATGTTATGGAGAGTCAACATGTGATACACTTGACTGTACCAGCTCTTTATCTGGGGTTGTATAAGAATTTGCTTTCTTATTTATTTATTTGATCTATATCTCGCTTTTCTCCCAAATGGAACTCAAAAGTGACTAAGTTGCCCTTATAACTCATCTTGGCTACTCTGATCTACAGTGAATAGGCCAACAGAGGAAAAGATCTTATCCTAAAATAACGAAAGTGAGAACTAGGAGTGCAGCTGTTGGTGCGATCTGAAGCAGTGCACAGTGATGCTGCCTTGCCCCCTTTGCAGTCCTAATTAATCTCTGCACAGCAGACCTACTGACCTCCGAGTTTTAGCTGGTGTTGGCTAGTATAAAGCCATGCTTATTTAATACTGTACATTGTTTTCTGGTAGAAGAGAGATTTGAGATGGAAAAGGTATCTGAGTTCTCCCATTATCCTTCAGTTTCTCCCTATCACCTGCCCGGGAGGCCCTGGAAGCTGCTGAACATGCTGAAGTGGTTAGGTTTACCACAGAATCTGAGAGAAGCTGGGGGAGGTGGAGGAGTGGCTCCTGCCTGATGGGTTTTCAAAGTGAGCCGAGTCTTTGAAGTTTCGTTTTAGCAGCTGCCAGGTATTTTTGCCTCAGTCCTGTGCAGTGTTTCTGAACCTAGTCTTCAGTCTTTGTATGCAGCATTCTTCACTGCCCATGTTAATGTTTGTGGAAGGGGGAAGGGCAGAAAATAATTAGCCGAGAGTGTAAAAGGCTTTAACCTAGTTTTACATTGTTTAAATTTGTTTTGGCACAAGTCCTCTCTTGCTCCTTTTTCCTGTGAAGTACCTTTTGTATGACTCACCCTAAATCTTTTTTTTTTTTTTCAAAGCATTGAATACTTACAGGGTTTTTTGAAAAAACAGAAACAAAAAACCCTCATTTTCTCCATTTTACAGGTTAGATTTGTTAGGTCAGCTTTCTGATGCTTTATCATTATTCCCTCTCAGAAACACAGTGAGTTTTATAAATACCAACTTGAAATTCCCTTGGTAAGAAACTTTTTGTACAAATGAGAAAAGTTCTTAATTAAGAGAAAGTATCTTGGCTTCCTGGCATGTGTGAGAGTTCTGAAAATTCTAGGGCTTGGCCTTTTGCCGGAGAGATTTTCTGGGAAAGGCTTGAATATATTATTGATGCCTTAGGCCTTGTCTACTGTACCTGTGTTTGGGGGAGTATGTAAACCGGTTTCCACTCTTGTTCTTTGTACCTTTATCTGTGGTTCCCACACACATTTTATATTTAGTTACCTATTTAGAGCAAAAGGTGGCATTATGGAGTTTCACTTTAAGCCAGAGTTCTGTAAAAATGTAGGACTCAGGTAGTAATGTAGTTAGTATTTACTGAAAGCCTGAGGCATGTGGTCATTAGTCTCCATGGAAATGCTTGGGAAAGTAGTAGACTGTATTTAACTGGGGTATAATTCATTATGGAATTTAACACCTTTGCCTGATGAAGAAGCCACTGAAGCTTTGAAAGCTTGCATGGTGTATTTTGTGCCTTCTAGTTGGCCCGATAAAGGTATCACTTTTTTCTTGGTGAATTTTGGATTTTGTTGCATTTTTCTGCAACATGGCTACTGCTGAATATAGTTCAGTAGTGTTAGTAGTGACAACAGAGAGCGGAAAATAGTGAGTTTATTTCCTTGCATACTGCAGTATTGCTGTGAAGTTTATGGCCAAATAGATTTGGATGACCTTTTATGTAAAATGGGTTAAGGATCATATCTGAGGGGAGTGACTTGAGATTCTATGAAGACTGGTTGTCTAGACCACTTTATATCAGTTATGTATGCAATCTAAGACATAGTGTGGTGGATGCATCCAGCAATGTAGCTTAGTGCTTTCAAGGAGTGTTTCAAAGATTCATCTTGTGGAAGTGCAGCTCCAGCATGAGGTAACACATACTTTGGCAACTATTATTCTACGAGAAGAGTGCTTCAGTGAAATGTAACACATTTTGGTTGATCTAAGAGGAAACACTATTATCTTCAAGTCAGCCGAATTGTATATAGTAGTGCTACTCAGAGTAGTGGTCTGTGTACAAGTATAGGTGCATGAGCTATTGGATGTCAGTCTGCATTCAATTTCCAGGAAAGAAACTGTTGTAGCCAATAGGCACAAATATGGTGGAAGTCCCTTACACATGGGGGGTGGTAAACCCTACTAGTTACCCACATGAGGTAGTTTAAGGAGCATTGGTGTACACATTGGAGTAATTGTCCAAACCAGTTTTGTAGAAACATTTCCATGTCTCTCAGTGGCATTTGTGCAGTACACCAACAAATGAATGGTGTTCACAGTCCTGAGATATTCTGTTGTCACTATACTTTGTGTTCACATTAATGAATATATTGTCTTCAAAGGAACCACTTCCAAGCCCTAAATAAAGGGAATAGCAACAGGGACTGTTTCGTTCATGCTAATCTCATCACATGTATTCTTTTATCATTAAAATGTTCCACCAGGCTGGGTTCATATGCGGGTGTAAAGAGTATGTGCAGGCACCTAGAAAGTAGGAGTGTTTCTGCTCAGTGCATCTTGCTATTTGCCTTTTGCTAATTTAAAGAGAAGTTGCTATGATTCTTCTAATCCAAATCACGCAGAGGGGATAAACGTGGTTACCATTACTGCCTCTTCTCCAGTGACCTGATGAGTAGTGATGGGATAGACACATTGAACTTCTTAGCCATATGACCCCTCACTTCCCCTTGACTTAGTTCCCATATTTCCCCCCTTTGTTTCGACATCTTGATTTTCAGTGAAGGAACAAGAAAAGAAGAGATGGAGAAAAAGAAGATACTCAGCTGTTAGTGTGTTTGGCACAACTCAGTGTGTTTGGCACAAGTCCAGGAATGTTACTTTGGACTGAGTGAAAGCCCATTTTGCCAAAAGCTAGATATTTAATAACTGGTAAATTTTTAGTGCTTCACAACATGATAATGTTAACTGAATCCAGAAATAGTTTAATAACATTGTTTTTAAAAATTTCTTTACACAGTCCTTTCAGTGTTTCACCTCTGCTGCTCTTTTGGTCTAGGATGTCCAGATTTGTTAGTACATTTTGGCAGACTCATATTATGCATGACAACATTCCTGCTTTAGACCCGCACTCTCAGCTTAGGTCAACTGCTTCAGGCTTAATATTCAGTGGTATGCTGTGTATGAGAATGTTCTCCCTGGACTTCTAACAATAATCTTTTAATGATCTAAGAGGTAAATATTCCTTGCATCAGAACACATAGTCAAATTTGTTTAACACTTTCTTGAAGAGAAAAAAGCATCCCTAGACTGGCCCAACCTCTTGGTGGTGACATAAAATCTTGCCACAAGATCTGTTTGGAGTCACCTTTTGTTACATTGATCCCCCAAAGAAACAAATATGTTCTTGCCAGGGAGTAATGCCATTCAAGCTTGGTAGGGTGGGAGAGAAGAGCATGCCAGTTCCTGATACTCCAGATCTTTCTCCCTATGGGACCCACCTGCCATTCCTCCATCTAATCTGGAAAGGGCATCTCATAAAACTGTTCCATATTTTGGTGTCCCTACAGAAAGTCTCACAAAGGGGGGAAATTCTACAAGCGTAGTTCTTGGGGCAAGTCCAGGCACATGCAGAGACCAAGCAAAGCTTCAAGTCTCCATGAGTGCATTCAGCCTATCATACCAGTGCCATATTCCCACAAATACTCTTGTGACCTATTTGACCTATGTCTCCCAAGAAAAATGGGGAAGTCACTGAAGAAGTCATGCAACAAGAAATGTTTCAAATTGGAGATGCTGGACCCAATCATGATTTACATAACTAAAGAGGGCTTTATTGCATCCAGCAAATCATTTACATTCTTTTCAGATGTAGGAGTAGGAATTCTCTGCTTCTCCTACTGTCACCATTTTTATCATATGGCATTAGGCTTTGGCCTGATATCAACCGTGAAGAGTATTTACTAAGGTCTTGGCTGGTGCAGCTAAGAACCCAAGGCATGTGTCTCCACCCATACTGTTATAACATATTAATTAATTTGGTACCAAAATATAAGACCTTGGGCATGATCCAGGCTATTTTCTTTTCTTCAGACTCTTGACTTTGTTGTGACCTGAATAAAGTGCTAGTTGATTGTGATGCAACATCTGGAGTAGTGGGGTGATTCTGGACATTATGCAATACATGGTGCTTGTCAGAAAGAAGCAGCACCAACAGTCTTTTAGCTGTTGATTTTTTTTTCTTTTTCATCCTCCCAGATTCTTCATATCTCTGTAGTCACCTGTAGATGGCTAAACTTAGAGGGGAACCATATCTGGGCATCTCCTTTCCCTAACAGGAATCTCTGTATTTCCATGGTAGGCCACTAAGGAAAATACAAATGATTTGTTCTGCTGTGTGCTTCTGTCCATTTCCAGCACGTTTGTGACTGAGGGATAGCAATTCATGTTACAAACATGCGGCTGATTCCTGGACATTCCATGAAATAGAGCAGAAATTTTGTTCCCTTTTTACAACACAAGCAAAATTAATATTTGTAATATGATGCCATTATTTTGAGGAATATTTCCTATATATCACTGGTATTTTTTATCTTGTTTATCATTACTTCCCTCCTAGCACAAAACCAGAGCCCGTTCTTTGAAATGGAAGAAGTGCGGGCTCTACGAAATAAAATCCTACATCATCTCCAAATGCATAAATACAAGTCAACAGAATACTAAGATTTGTGAAACCAAATTAATACTTTAAGTATTCACTGCTGTACGGTAGCTGGTGCTCTTCAGAGGCCTGCTCTGACTTAAGTTGTTGAAGATTCCCTTTTATTCAGTAATAAAAACTAAAACACTTTGTTCTCTTTTCTTGCCTTTTTTTGCTTTTTATTAATTCTTGCTTTACAGAAGAGGATACAAGTTTTACTGTAAATTTTCCATCTTCTGTGCCCTTATCTTGGTGATTGCATTCTTTTATGCTTAATTCTGTGGACACTCCTCTTCTGATAATACACTGATCCCTAAAAATCAGTATGTCTTTTTGTGTGTTGAGGGGAAGAGAATGCTTCATAAATACATTCCAATGAGAAAGAAGGGGCCAGTGTACTTTTTTCTTACTTGCCAGAGAAATGGTAACTCAAATTGAATTTTAACAATATGAAGCACTGCAGAATCAGCCTAAAAGATTGAATTGGACTTTGAGGCAGTGGTCATTGAATTGGACTTTGAGGCAGTGGTGAGCAACCTCCAAACTATAGTTCCCATCATCCTTGATCTTTTACCATGTTGGGGGAGGCTGATGATAGTTAGAATTCAACAACAATATGAGGGCATGTTCCCCAACTCTGTTTGGTTATAACATATACCTTCAAGTTAATATACTGTCATGGGCGCACACATGGCACCACAACATACCAGCATTTTCTTGGCTGACCTAGAACAATGCTTCCTTAACTCCTGCACCCAGGAACCGTCCCTCTTCCTGAGATACACTGATGATATCTTTGTAATTTGGACTCAAAGAGAGGACTCAGTCAAGACATTCCGCCAGAATTTCAACAATTTCACTCTGCTATCAGTCTCAGCCTAGAACAGTCATCAGAACAGATTCACTTTCTGGATACCACTAGACAGCTACACAACAGAAATCTAAGTACCACACTATATCACAAAGCCATTGACTGCTACATGTATTTACATGCCTCCAGTTTCTACCCTGAACACAATACCAAATCCAGAGTTTACGGCCAAGCCCTCCAACACAATGACATCTGTTCAGACCCAGAAAACAGGAACACCAAACTTATGGAATTGCAACAAGCATGCATCAAGCTACAGTACCCACCACTGGAAGTTTAAAAAAAAATCAACTAGGCAAGATTGTACCCAGGACTAATCTATTACAGAGCAGATTAAAGACAGAAAATGGCAGAACCCTACAAGTGGTCACATGCAGCTCCCAACTGAGACCCCTCAGATGTATCATCAATGAACTACAACTTATTTTGGACAATAATGCTGCCCTCTCAAGGGTGGCAGGCCCTTCCTGACAGCAAACAGCCTCTCCATCTCTAATAGTTACTTACGTATAAGAGAACACATAACAAGAATGGAGAGATGGGTACTAGATCTTGCCACAAACCCAGATGCCAACACATATACTTGGGAAATGTCATCACAGGACCTAATCCCGTCATCCACAATATTAGAGGTACTTTTACTTGCTCATTCTGTAATGTGATAAATGCCATCCTCTGTCACCAATGCCCTTCAGCAGACAGGCCAGTCTCTGCATCAGAGGATAAATGGACATGAATGAGATTATTAGGAATGGGGAATACACAAAAAACAGTTGCAAAACATTTCAGTCTTCCTGGGCATTCCATTTTGGACCTCAGAACAGCAGTCCTTGAACAAAAAAAACTACAAAGGAAGATTGGAAAGAGAAACAACAGAATTGGAATATATTCACAAACCCCAGTCCAGCAACAGTGGATTGAACTAAGACTTGGACTCCTGCTCACTTTCAAAGGACAGGAAGGATCAGCACATGCATACATTTATTTATTTGGTCCTTTACACTCCAGGTATCTTTGAAGGTTTGAATCTTTGATCTTCGAATATTTGCTTGCCTTTAGATGTGCTTTTGAGTAAAGTGATGAAGATTGTCTTTTGAGACAAGCACTGTAAAACACTTTCCTGGGAGTAAGCACTTTTGAATTCAGTATGTCTGAGTAGACCTGTGTCAGATTGCATCGTATGTTGTAAGTCCTTTTGTCCTTGGAATTAAATTTAGAAAATGAGGCAGCAAATTAGAGGAGGCAGAGGCAACACATGTGAGGGCTAAGGTAACCACCCAGGTATGATCTAACCCAATGGGAAAGCAGGTGGTGCAGTCAGAATGCCAGAAGACAGAGGTTATTTGATTATGCAAATCTATGTATGCGTGGCAGGAACAAAAGAAAACCCCATAGATGCTTCAGTCACATGACCAACATAAATCAATATGAGGAACACATGCACACAGTAGAAACACCCTGTTGTACTGATCTGACTACATGATGAGAGTCCTGTGTGGCTTTCCAAACTGATTTCAGTTTGGATTAGAATAGGTGAATGTGGCAGTAAAGGGGTTGGACTGGGGCAGGATACCACACAGTGGAACTGGGATGCATCCCTTGTGTAGATCTGGCCTAAGCTGAAATGAATTAGGCTGTGGATTTTCTGTGGCATACTGGGCCTGAAAGGATAGGTATATATAGCTGCTTTGGCATCAAGGGTTTGAGGCAAAATCAGAGAAAGCCCATCAATTTAGGTCAATAGATCTAAAGGAACAGTGTTATGGTGGGACTTAGAATAACTCTGAGGCATCAGAACTTGGCCAGAGTCCATATAGGAAGTCGGAAGGGGGAAATAAGGTTCACTATTATGATTGCACTAGCTGGGTGGAAGCTATTAGGACTCCTGCAACCCACATCCATGCAGCCAAATGTTCACTCTAACAATGTTGCAAAACCTCTATTGTCCTTCTGTGACTTGGGCATTTAGAAGATGGACAAATTATTATTGAACAGGTAAAAGTTCAAACTTAGAAATTCATAGTTGGGTATAACCATCCATAGGAGGCTTGAGGCATAATAAATGTATATGCCAGACATTTGAAAGAATTGAATCTGTAAGTGAAAACAAGATTCTATAAGGCAGGAATACACCACTGAAGAATCATGAGGAATCTTCAAGTCTTTAAATTAGTTTACACTTCAGGAACCATTGAGTCACATGATGTACTTCAGAGGGACTTGGTATTCTAGGCACTGTCAGCTCACCACCTGTTCTTCACAAAGCATTTGTGCTTGTTCTAGAAGAGTGCAGTACTACAGCCAGGGCATGAACTTAAACTTCAAACAGTTGAACGACCTTATATATTGTATGGCATTACATTTCACAGCTGAATGCTCACATTGGAAGTCAGGTCTGTAACAATGGTTCTATCTTTAGAAAAGACCTTTGTTAATTTATTGAGCTTCCTGTGTGGTAAACTATTATAGTAGTAGAATGAATGAGTCCAACTTTCATTTTTTGGGGTACCACAGGCCATTTCCACATGTAGGTCTCTGTGCTTCCCTGCCATTCTTGCCAGTACCATATAGCTTGTGTGGCTTTTTCTGTCTCTGTCCATCCATGTTGATCTAAACTGTCTGGACAACCAAGTTTGAATAATAAGAGTGCTTTATAGAAGATAAAAATAGTTGTAAGAATTAAAAGTGAATCTAATATCTATGCATTTTGGCACAGTTAGGTTTGTTAAAAAATTGTCTTATAGGATAATTATTAAATCTGTTTGGAACACTGCTAACTAAAGGTGGAATCCAAACTGCTGATGTTCTGCTCCTTACTGGTAGCACGTTTCTGTATGGTTCTTTCCTGATAGAGTTAGAGGGACATTTCAGATTCTTCAGGATTGCTGCTTTCTTCAGAAGATAGTGAGGGACAACTTTTATTGTGAGAGTTCTTCCCAAGTAGAATTACCACTCACCCAGACTGTTCTTGCTTTCTGGTTTGGGTCTGTGATATTCTCCCCAGATCCATGAACAAAGTGCTGAAATTAGTAAAATTTCTTTCCCTGCGTTCCCCCACCTTAAGCCCATTCAGTATCTAATCATCCAGCGTGACTTTGACCTGGCCCAGCAAGGAGTTTGAGACATAGAGGATAGGCGAAAGTAACTTGACAAGATTTTTTGACAATCTGTCCACAGTCTCTATCAGTGGTCGTCCTTGCAGATTCATTTTCAGATGCAGTCCAACTCAACGTCAGAGCTATGGCTGCCAATGTAGTAAGATGTAACATACAAGTTTACCATTGGGATGTTTTGGCATCTCAGTTTCATTTGATAGGCATAGATAAACAGCTTGGTGAATTTATTAAACCAGTCTTTCTGAAACAAAGGACAAGACTGTTTTCCTTGCTATTAGAAAGGAGGAAAAAATAACCACACAAAGAAGTACTGTTGCATCTTAGCAGATATATACATCTAAGGAGAACAACAGTTTCAAGCTCAAGTAGCAATACTTGAAACCATGCAGAATAACTCTTAGAGCAGATGCAGGGAATCTGTAGCACTCCAGATTATACCTCCCGTGATCCTTTGGCATACACCATTCTGATAGCTGAAGGGCCACAGATTCCCTGTTCCTGTCTTTCAGAGACATCACAGACACACTGTCATATTTAAGGATGGCATAAGGATTGTTGCTTTTTTTTGTGTTTGCACTGAGATGAGAAGAAGTCACCACCAATTCATGGATCAAGGAAACAATCATAAAAAGAGATGTCCTGCATTTTGTCAAGTGACCATGAGACCCTTTTGAGATCCAGATGCAAAACACGCTACATTGTAAGTGGTTTGACGCTTCCTGACAATATGTGCTATCAACCCAGAAGTGATAGTGCCAGAAGTGCTATATGGTGTCAAACAAATAATGGGTTGTTAGGCTTGTCCTGAATTTTATGCAATTAAACAAGATTATTTGGAAATTTTCATGATGGAGAAACCTATCCGCTCAAGATTATTTCTTTCAGAAACTTATCCACTCATGACTATTTCGTTCCAAAGCAGATTGCTATACTTATTGAACATGACAGTCATTTCCAGGTTAGAACCTTGCATTTAAAGCACCCACCATGTTCACTCAAGTGCTGGTCGTGCTGTTGGCTTACTTGAGAATAGAATGAATTTTCCTGTACTTTTACCTCATCTGGTCAGCATCCTGATTTGTCTCAGATCCATGAGCCAGGGTCTAGATAATGTATAAATCACATTTCCTGCCTGGAACATGGAAATGAGCTTCTTAATTCTGAACACAACAACTGGACCATCTGTGGATTTGTCTGGACATCATCTTATTTCATGTTTCTCTTGAGTGAAAGGAAACAGAAAACTGTTGAGCTGATCTCATGAAGTTTAAACTAGCTCTCCTAATTATATTGTCAATTTAGTCAAAGATAAACTGAGATGGTCACTGGAGGAGTGAGGTAGTGTCTCCATCCTGGTGGAGAGTGATTACCCACAGACATATGCCTTCTAAGCCACACAGCACACAAGGTAAAAATGGTAATTTGGGCACTTGAAATAGCCTGGAAGCATGAACAAGTTAATATTCCAGGTATTACTAATTTGAGGCAGTTATAGAATCATAGAGGTGGAAGGGGATCCGCAAGGTCCATCAAGTCTAATCCCCCAACCAGTTGAAGAATCCACAAGTGAAGCACCCCCTAAGATGTACACCATTTTACCAGCATTTAAAAACCTTCTGAGCAAAGAAAGTCCACCCACCTTCAGAGTAGAAACCATCTCCTGCTTAAAAAAGAGTGGTACATGGGTAGTTTTAAAACTGTTTTGTATTGTCTGTAGAGAGAGGTACAGAAAGATGAACATAGTAGTTGTCTAACAGACTCTCACACTTGAAAAAGAGACTGGAAAAAACTAGCAACAATTATTTATCATTGTAATTTAATACATCAGATGTCAATACATGTGTATCTGGGCAGGCAACACATCAGCAAAGGTATACTGCAACAAGCAGATCAGGATGATGTCATGATCCTTGCATCTACAAATTGACAAGACCCTAATCCCTGTAGGAAAATATCTAGAATCACTTAGCATGGAGCGTCTGACAGAAGTATTAACTACTGTGGTGGGTTGACTGAGCAGGTCAATCATCCAGCAGTATTTTGGGAAACAAGTTATGAACCTGTTTGCAAACTAATCAAAGAAGTAATTGCAACAGTTCCTGTGGAAATTTCAGTGTCCGTGTGCAGAAAGTATAAAAGCATTGGAAGATGAGTAGCTGTGTGGTTTCTTTCATTTTCCAAGCAAGAAATTGTTCCTCAGAATATTAAAACGTTCAGATGTCAAGAGGAGAGAGATCACTGATGTGACTTCATTTGCACAGGAGACTTGATTTCCAGTACTGCTAAAGATGTTGGTCAGGGCTGTATGGCCAAGACAGATACTCTGTCCTAGGAACCAATTTTATATCTTCCAGTAAAGTGCAGGGTAATCACAGGAACTTTGCTAAACAGGCTAGAGAATCATGGTATGAGTTGTAGGAATATTTGGTGTCTATATCAAACAGAGTTTTAAACAGCCAGTCAATACAAACTCGTGGTAGGAAACAGGAGAAAATACTCAGGGTGCTCTTGTAAGATAAAAAAGGGGGGGAGGGGTAAATTTATATTTATTGTTTCAGATAATCCATCTTGGGATAGGAGAGAAGATAAGCGAAAGAAGATTGCCTAAATTTCAGTAGAAGAGCCCCTCCAAACAGCCTGTTGTGTGGATATAAACGGTATGAGGAGGAGCCTCATGGACACTCCCTTCCCAGACAAAGGACTAACTTACTTCTGGGAGAAGAGGGAAGTGACCTCTGCAGGCAGGAAGGAAGCAAAAAGGCTTGAGTACATAGATCAAAGAAAGAAACAGAGAGGTGAAAAAAAAGAGCAGGCATGTTCTCTAGTCTTTCCTTTCTCAGAAATTACTCTGTGCAAGCATTGATATCTCTTTGCTTCCGACATGAGTATTACGAAGAGATGAGTGGCAGTGGTCAACACGATTCTGAATTGGGGAGTGGGGGTAAGTGGTATAGTCACCAGATATCTCTAGATTCCTTAAGGAGTTGGTTGTCCTTAATCTCCTGTACTGTAGTGCCACAAGAATTAGAAAGACTGAGAAGGGAGGACTTCAAGGATCATATCCAAGATCTCATCTAAGAAACTAACTGAAAGTTATCTCAATGACAATCTCCAGTGCTAGTAGCGTGTCTGATTAGAGATGTTTTTGTCTGACCCAGAATATTGTGTTTTTCTTAAATATAAGGTGATCCTGGTATGACATTCTTACCAAAAGTTAAGTCAGTTTTTTACATTTCAGGAGGTCACTTACCTATTCAATAGTCTAACACATTGCATGCATAGGAGAAGATGTGGCATGATTTGATATATAAAGGTTTTAGTACTTCTACCTAAAGTTAACAGCAGACACCAGGCAGTCCCAAAACCTTTGTTTCTTTCCATGAAGCTTCTCTTAGGAAAGTGCTTTCCAGAGCAATTTATTAAATGGCTGTGAGACTGCCATTTGTGAGACACAAAAAGCATGAAGTGTCAAGGTCAGAAGATATCTAGCCTATTCATTTTGGGGAAGAGGAAGCTAGAGACTTGGATGGGATTTTGTCAACTTTTTTAGCTTCTAGGCCAAGAGTGCACAATCTTTTCAGTCCCTTGTAGGGTTGTGCATATGTATACACCACACATACACCTCTTGCAGGCAGGAGTAGAGAGTTTTAAATTTCCTTTCCCTCCAAGATATAGGGGGGAAAGGGTCCATGTGGGGAAAGCGTTGGGTGCTTCCAAGGCACTTGTATGTGCACCTCTGCTGCA
Source organism: Cyclura pinguis (assembly GCA_030412105.1). Classification (NCBI taxonomy): domain Eukaryota; kingdom Metazoa; phylum Chordata; class Lepidosauria; order Squamata; family Iguanidae; genus Cyclura; species Cyclura pinguis. The sequence goes on from CM059599.1 coordinate 348,383,533, forward strand.
GGTCAACCACCTAGAAGAGGCTTCCTTTCCTGAAAGGTGCAGACTCCTGGTATTTCTAGTGTTTTTATAAGATAGCTTTGACAAAGCCTTTGATTCTCTGAGAAAGTAGGACTGTGGCTCCTCAGCATTCTAGGTGGCAACAGGAAATGTTCATTTTTTTTTTATCTATATATTTGATACTTCCCCAAAAGAATAGTATTGCTTAACCTACCTGCTAGTCACTATTTTCATAACAACTCTGCATTAGTGATACATGTCTGAGCCTATGGTTATACTGCCACTAAAGCAGAAGTGGGAAACTGTAGTGGGTTCAACTTCAGCTCCCAACCCATTCTCATACTCACCTTCCTAACCCCTGTGGGCTGTACCCAGTCTTTGTGATAAAACCAGATACCCAGTTTTCCAGAAATACTGTTTGGGTTCAAAACAGAATTGCAACCTCAGGAGATCAGGGTACGAAAATGATAAACTCTAAGGAATGAGCTAAATACAGACAACAAATATAGAGCAAAGAATTTTTGTTCCTCTGCAAAGAAATAGGGATGAGAGAACCATACCTGTTTTACTGTAAGTCCTCTTCTTTGAGGAGAAGAAAAGGGCTGTCTATCTTTCAGTGATTTTTGTGCCATCTCTTCAGTTAGTAGACATGTGATTTTAAATTGACTATATCCTAGAAGATCCTAATTATCTTCTATTCTACTGTTTCTGCTCACTGAGTAGCTTTTCTTATAGTTGACAGAGCCTAGTATTCTTGTGGTTTTCCAGCTGGTTCTTGGAAAACGGAGGACTCTTCCTTGGGAGGAATCACTTTGCAGCTGACAAGGGTGTCTGAAATGATATTGACCTACCTCCTCCCATCTTGAAGAACACCTGTTCATGTTTGTTTTTCTTACAGTTACTTGAGATTTCAGACTGACTATGTTGAAATTCATTTGTAGAAGTTTGTCTAAAGATGATGCTTGCTATCTGTCTGTGCTATGCATTTTCAGTCATATTAGGAGCATGAAAGCAATAAGTGTAAGTTTGTTTAATAGTTTTGTGAATTTAGATCAGGATTGACAATATGTGGCCTAGAAGTTGCATGTAGACCCAAAGCTCTTTTTGTAGCTGTCCACCCCCTCGAAAACAGTGCTGCTGAAATTTGGCTGCAGATTGCTAAAAGTTGTTTTTAAAAAGCATTTTCTGCATGTTTTCAGGATATTTTCTTTATTTGATACTTTTTATATGTATATATGTTTGCTGATGAAAATATGTAGCTAACAAGGAAAACCCCCTTTAAAAATAGCATCTCCTGCTCGTCTGAATGACTTTTTCTGATTTGCGATTAAAAGTGAGCAGCACAATACGCTCCTGAACTGCAGCAGTGGCAAGGTGTATGCAACCTTCTGTGAGTCCAGAGGGGGCAGAGTTGACTCAGAAACCCACTCCTGGTTTCAAACCATAATAAATAAATGGTTGAAATTTGCGACATTCTTTAGCTTAGCTTGAAATGGCACTCAGCAGAAGGTGAAGTTAGTACCTTTTTGTTATAGGACTTCTTTGCTAGTAACAGGTCTCTTGACTTTTTAGGCAGCAGCAAGGAAGTCTTTGGGCATTTTCTCTCTTCATAGAGAAGCTAGCTGTGATAAGACTTTAAACCTTTACAGTGAAACCTTTCTTATTTCAGGGCCCTGGAGAGTGACAGCTTTGCCTGGGAAGGAGATGCAGAGAACAGCATACACAGTAAGTTGATAGGAAGCCAACCAGTGCATCCCAAGGCTCCACCTAGCACCGGCAGCTATCAGCTCCATTTTGCCCTTCAGCAACTCCAACAGCAGAAGCTTCAGTCCCGACAGCTTTTGGACCAGAGCCGAGCCCGGCACCAGGTGACTACTATGACTGAGGCTAGCTTAGACAATGTATTATTATTGGGTTCCATACATGGGCGAGAGCTCTTCGTAGAATATAGTGATACACTAAAAAGAAAACCCCAGCTTTTTTTATTTGCACAAATTCTTGCAAACTGTGAATTTTTTTTTTACAAGATTTTATCATGAATTAAGAAATGGAGGGCAAAAGTGGGAAGACTTGGCAGCAAATAGTTTGTAGAAAAAAGTAAGCAATAATTGGGAGTGATAGGGGCAACCAGACCTGTGTAGATTAGATCACATTTGTTTGTAAAACCTTACAGAAAGTGCTGCTTATAAACAATTTTCTCTGGATGGCACGGAGGAACAATCCACATACATTGGGTTTTTCCCCTTTGTACCAGGAGATGAAGCAAGAGTCCAAAATCCAGAAACACCAACTTTTTCTTGCACTTTTTCCATTTTAAAAATATTCACTGAAACTTCAATTTGAATGCTGCAGACAAGATTACCTTTCTTTCTCTTACTTCCTAATCTGGGACACATTCTGTGCATTCAGTAGGGTGAGCTATTTGTTAATGGTTTGCCTTGCTTCTTATAATTCAAAAGCTTGTTTACCTGCTGCATCACTAAAATGAGAGGTATTTTTTTTCATATTTTATATCAAATTGATTTTTATTGACTGTTTCTCTTCCTTATCTGTCTGGAGTTTTTTGCTTCAGACATTATTGTAATTAATCAGTCCCATGTTCTAAAACGGTAATTCTGGTCTAAGGTGTCAGTTGAGCAAGCTGTTACCAAAGAGGCAGATATGAAATGTTACTGATTTACTCTCTCATTGTATCATACAAATTCAAAGTAATTGGTAAAGAACATAACTTATGATAGAGTTTCTTAATGCTCTTTAGAAAGGTAACTTCTAGAAAAGTTCCCCGGTTTGATAACTCCTACTTGTTTGTCAGGGTCTGCTGTGTGCTGCCCTTTCATTTGCACTCTGCTCTGTTCCAGCCAAGGAAAAATAGTAAGGTATTTTTAATCTCTGTCCAAACGGCCCCACATGCACATTGCTCAGCTCAGGGTAGCCCTGTGAGGAAAGCTGTGCCTGTGAGAGGTTTGAAGGGGGCCGTGCTTCCTAGCTGATCTTTCTTCTAATTGCTGACATCGAGATGATGTTGTTCTTGGCTTGGGGCAAAGCCATTACTCAGGAGTTTCTGTTAAAGTGATTCTTTGTTAAACCTCTGCCTGCATCCCCCACACTCCCTCCCTTTCTCTCTCAGAGCGCAGCCATTCAGAGTTGTCGTTATAGAGATCCTTGCCATGCCGCAGGCTCAGGCAGGACTGAAGTTTCCATTATTGAAGAAAGGAGTTTTAATGCAGAGCCTCTTAACTGTGCACGCTATAGATGAATTTAGTTTAACATATGATTACTATAATTTAAATGTCAAAAAGCAGAGAAATGTGAATGAGCCATTCTTTTCCTCAGTAACTAGTTAGCCATAATTCTGCGTGCTGACACAAGGCGATAAAAGAAAAGTCTATATAACCAGTGCCATTACGTATTCAATTATAGTATGCAATACTGAAGGTTCACAGATCATTAAGTAGTGATGTAAACTACAATGAAATAGAACAGTTAAGTCTATTAAAACCCATCTTAATGGGTTATAGTGTACAAGGTCTAGCTCAAGTTGTTACTGTCCATCCTTTCTTCATTTGCCAGAGCCTCACTGTGTGGCCTTGGGAAAGTAGCTGTTTCTGACCTTCACTTTCTTGATTTCTAAATTTGAAACCATAATGTTGGACCTACCAGGGTTATTGTGAGGACTAGTTTGGGAAGCAGTTTGCAATCATACCTGTTTAAATTATTAATAATTATTTAGCTGAGTGCCTTGGACAAACTTAGACAAACTCATTTCAGAAAGCAGTTGTGCTTTGGAAAGTGTCAGATGTTAATTACCTTTGCATGTTAAGAATTTCTAGGTGAAACATCCTATAAAAACGAAACGTTGCCTTACACCGGAATACTTATCAATTCCAGAAAAAAATTAGAAAAAAATGAGAAATTCATGATTTCCTGTTACAGGAAAATTCTGTGAAAAGGGGTTTGTACATACTTTCTTTCTCCCGCAGACAGGGAAGAAATTTGAATGTTCCATTTGCAGATTGAAACAAACTGCATTTTTCACATACATCCAATTACAAGAGACTTGGTTCATTTCAGCTACAGTTGGTTAAAACAAACTAGGATCAAACAGTGGTATCAGATCCTGATTTGTTTCTGTCTCTGTCTGGATATGTTGGGAAACTGCTGTCTGATCCAAACTGCAAAAGCAAAATTGAAACTTTCTCTCCTCGCAGATGAAAGCGCAGAGCAGATTTACAAACTCAAAGCTTTCCATGGTATATTCTCATAGTAAGAATCCATCTTTTCCTTTTGTCTGAATGAGTCTACTAAGACATTTCTCTCCCTGCCCTCATCATTCGTCTTTTATACAGTCCCTGTTTATTCTTTCATTTTCTGCCTTACTATTTGCATTTTACTTTTACTCACTGTGGGAAATCACCTGTAGAGTTTATTGTATGTGAATCGCTTTCAAAATACTGTTCATATGCCCATGGTCACCAAAATTAAGGAGTTTGTTTATTAATGTATTTATTTAAGGTATTTATATGTCACCTCCCAGCCCACAAAGGTTCCTGAGGCAATGCACAACAAATAAAAGCAATTTAAAACAGTACAAAGATTTTAAAAGAATAAAGCACATTAAAACACTTTTTAAAAACTATTTAAAACAGTCTAAACATAATCCTAAAATATAATTTTAAACAAATCAAAATAGAACAGTTTCAAACAGCAAGGGCCACACAGAACAACACTGTTTCAGCTGCCTACTGAAAGCTCAAAACAGGTGGAGCCAGCCTAACTTCATAGGTTGTTGTGGGTTTTCTGGGCTTTGAGGCTGTGTTCTATTAGTACTTGCTCCTGACGTTTTGGCTGCATCTGTGCCTGGCATCTTCAGAGGATCCTCTGGAGATGTCAGCCACAGATGCAGGAGAAATGTCAGGAGCAAGTACTAATAGAACACTGCCTCAAAGCCCGGAAAACCCACAACAACCTATGGATTCTGGCCATGAAAGCCTTTGACTTCACAGCCTGACTTTGTTTGTCAGGGAGTTCTACAATTAGGGTGTTGCAATTAGAGAAAGCCCTGTTACATGTGCATACCAGTCTGATCTCACAGTGTGTTGGGACATGCAACAGGGTCCTCTCTGAGGATCTCAGATTTCAGGCAGGCTTATATGGGAGAAGGCAGTCAGGTATTCTGGCCCCAGGCCGTTTAAGGCTTTGTAGGTCAAAACCAGCACCTTGAATTGAGCTTAGAAGTAAACTGGAAGTCAATGCAGTTCTTGTAAGAACAGTGGTATGTGGTCTGCCTGCTGCATTTTAGACTCTTGTAATACACTCTACATGTAATGCACTACAGTTTCTGAACATTTTTCAAGGTCTGCCCCACATGAAATGCATTGTAGTAGCTTAATGCATTGTAGTAACTAAGGCATTAACCACTGTGTCCAGTTTAATCTTCCACAGGAGATAATCTTATAGGAAGGGTGATTTGGTGGCCTGTTATAAATTCCTGCCCTAGTGTTGTATTTATTTGTTGCATTTCTTTCTTTCTCCATTTATTTTTACCAAAATGCTCTCAAGAGGTCCACTATGACCACTGTCACGGATTGCTTTACAAGTGAATTTATCGCTGACATGTAATGCTATCTACCTCCTTTTCTGCCACATCTATTTTTTTTTAATAGGTTATACCAGTGGTGTCCAACTGTTCGTCCTCCAGGTGTTTTGGACTTCAGCTCCCAGAATTCCTGACTGTTAACCAAGTAGCTAGGGTTCCTGGGAGTTGAAGTCTCAAACACCAGGAGGACCAACGGTTGGACACCACTGGGTTATACTTTTCTGTTGTAATATTCCAATCATAGGAGACATCCCACCACATCTCCATTAAGCCTATAAAGTCATATCTACCTTCCTTCACTAGGACTTCAAGCTCGTCTTGTTCATCTCCCAAACTCTGTGCACTGATGTATAGCGTTTGAAACTTTCTTCTCACTTATTAATTTACTGTCAGTTTTTCTGTGGATCACATTTTCTCCCTAGCTTCTCATCTAGAATACACATCCTTGTTTTTCAAGCTTGCCTTTGGACTTATTATGTTTGAGCTATCATCTCCAGCTGCTCAGTGATTTAGTTTAAAGCCCTCTTGATCATCTCCCAAAGCAGCTTGTCCACATCATCAAAATGAACAAATGGAAACTCATACATTCTGGCCCTTCTTCACCGTTTTTCCCCTAAGTGTCTTTGCTGCCCCTGCCCTACTTTGCATGACTGTCTTTGAGATGCTTTACATTTGCCATTTCCAGGGTTTGTTTTGCCTTTGGCTTACAGTAACATAACTTATTTGAAAAGTGACTTTAGTATCCACGTAGAAGAATCATGCTAGGAATGTATTTAATGTATTTTTAGTGTAACAGCTGAGAAGAAGGAATGGGGACTGACTTCTGTGGCTCATAGTTTGGGAACTTCTATGTCAGTCTTCCCTCCCTCCCTCCCTCCTGCTTTTTTCCCTTCTTTATTTCTTCCTCGTAAATCAGTTACTCTCAAAGTGGATTTTTATGCCATTTGAGTTCTGTATAGTGCCTAGGATATAAATTTTAAGTAGCAGTAGTAGTGCAGTCTGACATGGGGTGAAAGTGAGAATTGTTGATTTGCACTCTGAAGACAGGAGTAATGGCAAACACACTACCTCCAGAAGGTTATCAGGAGGTGTTGTGGAGGGGTGGGACCTGGATTATATTGTCAGTAGGCCTTTTTGAAAAGCTTTTTTTCCCCCCTGAATTCTGTAACAAGCATGTTGCAGAGGGATGATTCACTTTGTGTTGCATCCATGTCAGGGTTGCTTCTGACTCTTAGAATGCTTAGGGTATTTCTGCATCAGGATGATTCTGGTTTGTAGGGGAAGAGCCATACATCTGTTATAGAGTAGATGATTTGTTTGCAAAAGGCCCCAGGTTGAATCCCTAGCATTTCCAGGTAGGGTTGGGAAGGACTCCTGCCCAAAACTGCTGCTGCTCAGTACGGACAATATGGAGATAGGTGGATTAATAGCCTGACTCACTGTAAGCCAGTTTCTAGCATTTATGCATTTTGTTTCTATCTTTGGTTGTTCCCCTAATATCCCTCTATTGTACGTATCTTTTATATGTATGATTTCCATCTCTTCAGAATTGTTTATGCAGAGGTCTAGATATGTGAAGAGATAGCTACACACTCGTGCAGATGTCAGAAATACTGGGGAAATCTTGAAAGAATTCTAACTTTTAATTCTGAGTCAATTAGTTGATGATTCAGCAACTGCTGCGTCTGATGTCCTATTATTGCAGATTATGGAGACAATAAATACTCATTCTCCAACCTCGATGGGAGATTTCCAGTTGCATTTCTCACGCTAGTGGTTTCTGGTTGCATCTCTCATGCTGCTGTTTCCATGAGTCTCAAGATTGTGTCGGTAGTCAGGAAAAGTGTGAGTGGGGTTTTTCACAATATTGTCAGAATAGCAGCCCCTGTGAAGGAGGAGACTGGTGTTACCCTGTGTACTGGGGGTGCTGGGAGGGACACCAAAATGTGCTCAACTAAAGGTGGGGAAAATTAGCTCAGAGCACTGCTTAACGTTACGAGAGGCAGGGTAACTTAGCGAGATCTTGAACCCTATGTCTACGGGGTCGGGTCGAGTCAAGGAGAACACAAAAGTTGAAATAATAAATGGTGTTTACTAAATACAAGCAAAACAGTGTATGCGACACACTCATACAAGATAACTAAAGAAAATAAAGGTTGGAGTGGTTTAGAGGGATGTTGGTTTGGGTGATACTTCACCTGTCCTGAAGCCCAGAAAAATAGAGAGCGAAGCTGGGGTGCGATGTAGCTCAGCACGTGGAGCTGAGGGGAGGCTCGCCAAGCAAAGCGGCAGCAAGGCGGGATGAAACTCGGGAGCGATCCGAGGAAGGTCTCGGAATCAAGGGTTTTTATAAGGAGAATTGTGACTGCAGGCTGCGCCGTACTTGGGGGAAAAACAATAGATTTGGAGTTGGAGACAAAGCCTCCGAAAGGTCAGAATCTGAATGATTGAGTTATCGTAACGGTTCTCAATAGAGTAGCCAGTATGCAAATGCAGAGTACTTGGGTATTGCATAGTTTACCCATCAAGCTACCATCGCGGGGCAGAGGCTCTTTTGTAAGTGGCGTACATACTTAATTAGAATACTTGCGTGGAGGTCTCCTAAAGCAGTGAGTCAGCTATTTCTGGCCTGCCTGTATTGTAGTTTGAATATTATGGCTATTAACGGCCGAACTTGTTTACGTGGTTGTCCAGTGGCCTCGCAAGCACGTGGAAAGGAATAGCGAAGTGCAGCCGAATTGCAATATCAAGGGATATCTTTAATATCCCCAAAGCTCAGACTAGCCAGGGCAGTAACACCGGTTCTGAGTTTTATGCTGTTTAATATTACTGCCAATGAATAGTTTTAATGCATCATTCTGGGTTTCCTACAGTCCAGTTACAGTTTGGGAAAGCCAGATGATATGTTTCTACCTTGAATCCAGTCTGAAAGGTGTGATATAAAATATTCTACAAATGAATGAATAAAACTACAAGTTACGATAGCAAATAAAAGTTACATTAAAAGTTTCAGTGGCGTGTATATGAACATAGTCCAGTTATCATTATCTAGAGACACAAGAACTTGGGTGAGACTAGAAGTTTATGAAGTACAGCATCTTGTTTCTATGGTAGCCAACCAGATTCCTATGAGAAGGCCACAAACAGAACACGAATTCACTAGCATTTTTCCATTGTTATTCTCCAATATCCAATGTTCCTTCTGATGCTTCTTCTGTTTTGAAGGTAGCTGTGCCTAATAACTATTCATAGCCTTGAATCTGTGTAGTCTTCTTTTAAAGCTCTCCACAGTTGGTGGGCCTCACTACATCTTGTGGTCACAACTTCCAGAGTTTATGTACTGTATCGTAGAGAAGTACTTCTCCTGTATCTCCCACAATTCAGCATCATTGAGTTCATTGAGTTATCTTGCTTTTCAGTATTATGAAATTCATGATGGAGTAAACTTTATCCTGGTTCTGTCATATTTCCCCCATATATTTTTGCCTTTTTCAACTTAAAAAATCCCAAAAGTGTAAGCTATCCCCATAGATGAGTCACTCTGGCCTCCCGATAATCTTGGTTGACTTTTCTGTACCTTTTCCATATTTTATGAAGTAGAGATATCTAGAAACTGTTTTTTAACTATGCTCATGTTTTCCATTAAAGATTCTATAAGTTGAATTTTCAGTAATCTTTGGAGGGCCTTCTTTGTCTAGCATTGCGATAACACCGGGATTTTTTCTCTTACAACATCTGAGCCTTTGGGGGAATCTGAGATTGGAAAGGAGTTGAGTAGCAACACAGTCAAAGACAAGCAGCTACACTCAGCAGTGTGCTAATATATGAAGAGAAACTTTGAGTCTCATTTTGTCCCCTTCTGAAAACATTCCTTCAGGGGGCTGTCTTTTGGCTTTTCATGTTTTCCAATCTTGAATCTAAACTGGAGTGTTATAGAAAACACTTTTAAGCCTATATCCTTTCATTACTGAAGCTCCTCAGCTTCAAGACAGTCTTTTGTGGTGGCCCTAACACTAGTTTGGCAGTTCTAAGAAGTGGGTGGTGTTTCAACAGACTCATAGATATGTGTTTTCCATGATTAGAAAGTGATGTTATGTGCTAAACTGTTAGTTGTTCTCAAAATTAATTCCTCTTTTCACATATCCTATCCCTGCTTTCTTTTTGTCTCAGTGCAGTGTAAATTAAGGAAGAGACTCTGGGTAGTAAGTGATCTAAATCTACCAGTGCCAGCTGTCTGAAACAATACATACTTTTAGCCTATCTGACTCCTTGGAAAGTATGAATCCTGTGCTAGGACTAAGATGGGATATAAATTAAATAAATATCTACCTAAGAAAACCACACTTCACTGTTTATGAGAGCAGTTTCTTTATCATTCTTTAAAGGAGATTTCCCAGTTCTTGACGTATGTAAAGCAGCTATATGGACTTCCGTCCATGCAAGTTACAGCAGAGAGCCAATATGATGTAGTGGTTTCAGTGTTGGACTAGGACTCCAAGTGACCAGGATTCAAATCCCCATTTAGTCATGAAAACCCACTGTGATCTTGGGCAAGTCACACTCTCTCAGTCTAACCTCTTCTGGATAAATTTTGCCAAGAAAACCCTATAACAGGGTTGCCATAAGTCAGAGTCAACTTGAAGACACATAACAATGGTAAATAAAATACACAGGACATCTGAAGCAGTTTTTCCACAAAGTCCTGCAGAAGGCACTGCTTCCTTAGAATGCTGGTTCCTTTAATTCATGCTCTCTGTTCACTATTTTGCCACGTTCTAGAGTGAAGGAATGCCCTCTGCAAGATACTGAAAAAAACATAAATGTTCTTTCTTTCTTTTCCTGTTTCTTGTGGCCTTGGGAAGGGTATTCCTCCTAGCTGGTCCAGGGACCAACAAGTTGATTTCTTTGGTAGGTAGAGATGGTTTTGGAGATATTGCTGTGGTTAGAGTTTCAGCCACTGGTGTGCACATGCGCATAGGTAGGTAGAGACCAGAGGTTTTCTTGCTTTCTGTATTTATTCAAGTGAGTCAATTTCATACTTGTATGCCAATTGGCAGAATTTTTTCTGTTTTCTACCTAGAAAGTAGAAAGGGGGTTGAGATATTCTTACTGTGCTCTACTAGTCTGGTCTGAGGGTCAAGAAGCTCCTCTCTTTTAAGAAGTGTCAGCTGTCGCTTCTTGCACACTCCAGAACAAGGTATCATGGTAAGGTGAAGACTCTGTGAGGCTCCAAGCACAGAAATGTTGGCATTTGCAGGCCAAGACAGTTCTGCCTGTGTTAAGGGTTAATTGTGTTCTTGTTTACTCCGCTGTCCTCTGTCTGCTGAGGTCCCTGTTCCCAGCTCAAGTAGATAAGAGTTTGCCTGAGAATCTCTGCTGCTTCGCTTCTCTCATAACAAAGGTGTGTTTAGTCTAACGAACTTCCCCGTCCCACGGTGTGAAAACTTGTTGACATGATTCTACTTAAGAGCAGCCTGAAAACAGGCAGTGTCTTTTTCTGTATTTTTTTCTCTTCATGTATTCTCTTAGCTGTTGCTGTCTGTGTGTTCAGACATGGATTTTACATAGCTTTGCTGATTATTCTCTTCAATAAACTGAGTAGGTTTTTAGTCAAAACCGGCTGGCCTCATTCACTGGCAGTTTTATGGGACCGAACAAGTATTTTGTCTTGCTTTTAAGGACAGTTTAATTGTGGGTCATGCTAAAGATCTACAGCATGCCCCCCTGCATTTTCCAACAAGAAATTCATAGTTTGGAAACTTCCATGTTTTGTTTCAAGGTGTATCGTGTTAAACTTGCTACATTGACCTATATTTGTCATGAGATTTCACATGCAGTGCGGCTATAAAAACCAACCGAAACTGTAAGGAAGTATTTCTGGCTACAAATGCCATCTAATCACAAAATAACACAGTGAAGCCCCAGTTTGCATCCATGATCCACTCAGCAAATGGTACCTGTTTCAAATCAGACATCCATCTTATTCCTAGGGTCTTTTTTTTATTGAAATATTTTTATTAAAGGTTTTAATTAAAAAATAAAAATAAAAAACCCTCCCCACTTCCAAGCTGGTTTTCCAGTTGAATCTGTGTGTATCCGTTCCATTCATACATAACTGTTGCTTACTCAAGGGATTTGTTACATCTTACATTGTTAGACAATTGCTTTGTTACCTTACTACCTTGTTATATTGTTACATTATTATTTTACCTTGCTACATTATTACATTGCATTACTTACAATCTTGTTTTATTCTTATTTCTTTTCTTATATTATGTCTTCATCCAATCCAAAACTTCTCTCCATTCCCTTTCAAAGTTCTGGATAGGTTTATTTCTCAAAGAAAATGTTAACTTTTCTGTCTCTACCATATCCAGGACTTTTAATTTCCATTCTTTCCAATATTGCACATATATCAGCCTTGCAGCAGTTATCAGATATAACAGTGTCTTCTGATGACATCTTATTTCTCTTTGTTGCCCAAGCATATTTAACAGATAAAATTCTGGCTTCATTTCAAAATTTACATTATAAATTCTTTGAATTTCATCATGTATTACCTTCCAGAATTTCCTTGCTATCTTACAAGACCACCGCATATGATAAAATGTCCCCTATTCCTAGGGTCTTTTGCCTAGGTATCTACATAGTCTTGTTATTATTCTATGCTCCAGACACTTGAAGTAGCTTGAGATTACAAACACCAGAGAATTTTCTGAAGCAGGGGAATCAAAACTCAGGTGTGCTTTTTGCTTGGAATATGTGGACAGTTGTGTTCCTATTCATATAATTGGTGGGGAATGCCCTGGTGCGGCATTCATTTATTTTCCTGGTGCTTAGATGTCAGTACTCTTATGGAATTGTCCCTGATAGTTAATTATGTGGAAAGATGCCTTGAGCAGTATACTGTGAGCTGTTCTTTCCCCTTTTCCATGTAATGTGTGGTTTGAATTTGTTTATTCATCCATGGGCTTTGCATGAGCAAGTAACAGCAGTGCCATTGTACAGAATGCAAGCAAAGGCTGGTTCTCTGTGTTTACCGCTATTCTAGTATTCTAGATGGGAAACTTGGCAGGGAAGGTCCTACTGATATGTGTTAAGTCATATGGAAAGGGGAACAGGCTCATTCTAGCCTAGGGATATGTGGGAGGGGCATCTCTTTCTGGATAGGCACCATACTGCTGAACTAAATTAGCCATTGGCCAGTCATATACACAGACACCCCTCTTCTCTCCTCCTCCTCCCCACCTTAAACACCTGTCTTCTTCATTTGTTCTTTCTTGTCACTCTGTCTCTCTCTCTCACACACACTCTCATACATACAAACATACTTAAATTTCCATCAGGATTGATTTCTTTGCTACTTTTGCATGAACAATCTTCAAGAAAAAAATTTCTTTGGAATGGAAAAGAAAATATATTACTACTACTATAGGCTACTTTTCAAGGCTAGCCCTCCCAACATTCTGTCGTGGTTACTGTGCTCCTTTTGTTTGTCACCTGAAGCTCTTACGATAGAGAGACTCCATGCTAATGGACAACAGGGTCCATTGCAAAGGGGAAAAAGGTGTTGTCAGAGACCCATGGGAAATATGAAGTGACTTGATTTGACCCATATCCATTTAGCTTTATATACCAGTACTAGATTCTGGACAGTCGAAACACTCTAGGCAACTTTTATTTTTTTTAAAATATTTTTATTAAAAGTTTAATAACATGAAAAAGATGTAGTGGATATACACTGTTTAACATATGTGTGGCCCACTCCCACCCCCACTTCCATGCTCGTATTTCCCCAGTTGAATCTGTTTAGTTTCCATTTACAAAGAGAACAATTACATTTCCATTAACAGAAGAGAAAAATTACACTTTTCATTTCTTTATATGTCTTATACATCTTATACATCTTGTATATCTTATATATCTATATTTTTATCCAGTTCAAAACTCCTTCCCATTCCCTTTCAAAGTTCTGGATAGGTTTATTTTTCAATGAGAATGCTAATTTTTCTGTCTCTACCATATCCAGAACTTTTAATTTCCACTCTCCTAAATCAATATCTATCTTTTCTTTCCGGTATTTTGTGTATATCAGCCTTGCAGCTGTTATCAAATATAACAATATCTTATCAAATATATCAAATATAACAATATCAATGACTTCTTAGCTCCCTTTGTGGCCCTAACATATTAAACAAATAAAATTCCGGTTTCATTTCAAAATTCAGCTTACATATTCTTTGAATTTCGTCATGTATCCGCTTCCAAAACTTTCTTGCCCTCCTGCACCACATATGAAAAAAGGACCCACTCTTTTCATCACATTTCCAATACTTTATATTCCCATTTTTGGTTATTTTTTGTAATCTTTCTGGGGTCTTATACCATCTATGAAGCATTTTATAAAAGTTTTCTCTTAAATTTAAATTTGGTGTAAATTTTATGTCAGTTTTCCATGCTTTCTCCCAGGCTTCTCATTCAATTGGATGTCCTATATTCTGAGCCCATCTAACTATTGTATCTTTAACTACATCTGGTTCCATTTCTCTTTTCAACAACAACTTATAAAATTTGGAAATTCTCTTCTGTTGACTTCCTTTCATCAATAAATCCAATTTGTTCTCTTTTCTCTCAAAACCATACAGTTTTTGATCCATTTTAAATCTTTCTTTAAGTTGTCGCCATGGGAACCAGTTTAGCTCATGTCCATCAGTCTTCAATTCTTCTGCTGTTTGCATCCTTGGTTTGTCCCCCTCCCATCTCAATATTTCTTGATACGTTAATAAATTTCTAGGCAACTTTTGGAGAACAATACTTTTGACAAGGAAAATGGCTGTTAATGTACAGATTAAGGTGGTTTTTATATGCTAGGTGCTTTTCAGGCTTTTGAAATGCTTGATGTCTTACTGTAGGGCTCACAACCCAAGTATAAGTTTGTAGATCTTTTAGATTTTCTAACAGAATACAGGACAAATTACATGGTTGAATACGTCCTTTTCTCTTTAAATGTGAGGATGAGAAAAATAATCCATAAGCAAGTTATATGGCTCTGATTCCTTTCTGTGTGGACTTTTAGATGAATTGGTGGTGTTTGGCATGACCTGACGTGAAATGATAGAAAAATTGTCTGGTTTCAGGCAGAAACACCAACACAGAAGTACAGTTGTCCCTCCACACTCGCTAGGTTTAGGGGTGCAGGACCGTTGCAAAAATGGAAAAGTCACAACTATTAGAACACATGTGTGTCTGCAGGACGGGGGCTGAGGCATGGTGGAAAGAAAGGGTACAAAATAGGTCAGGGAAAGAGGAGAGTCAGCGTGGTGGCTCTGTATTTCCTCTGTCTTGCCCATCTCCTTCCTTAGGTGTAGGGGGGCATCAGGAGAGGGTTTGTGGTGCTCAGAAATCAGACTGTGAGCTGTCCTCAGCTGGCTGGGCAGCGGCTGGTGAAGGAGGGCCAGAGGTGGGTTTTTAAAGGGCTGTGTGGTCTGATCAGGGCCACTGAGTGGGGAAGGTTCACCTGGAAAAGGAAGCACTTCAGGTGGGGAGAACAGTGTTTGGAGAAACTTGCAAATAATCAAATACATGAAAGTGAAACTTGCAAATCTGGAGGGCTGACTGTAATGCTGGAAGATGGACGAAACCTCAGAAGGGAATGAGAGGCAGTGGCAATTTGGCAATTCTCCCAAGACGTAAGTGCTCTCACTTACCAGCAGGAAAGGATGAGAGGAGGCAATTCAGATCATAGAGAAGCAGCCAGGCTCAGCTTGGCTGGGGGAAGGGGGCAAAATTAGGATGTGCTCTCAAATGAAGTGAATCCAACTTTTGCTTTCCCCTGTAGTTCAGAACAGTCAGGTCTTCTTGATCTAAATCACCTTTCCCCCTCTTTTCCCAAAGCTTTTCAAAGAAAGAGCAGCAGCAGCCCTTCACAGAGTTTAACAGTTACTTTACATAAGAGGCTTTTGGATGGAGCACAGGGACTAAAGAAGAGCACTCTATGCCCCATCCATAAAGGACTGTGAGCATATAAGCTGCACTTACTGCATGCATAAGTTACTCACAGGATACCAGCTAAAGTATGTTAAATTCTAATAATGGGATTGAGAAATTTAAACTTTATTCTGTTCATAGAGAAAAGAATGATTGAATTGATGGAACTAAATGTTGTTCACATGAAAATTAATGATTATCGTATTTGTACCAGTATTACTGCACAAACAGTGTTTACTAATAAATTGTTCAGTCCATATGTCCACATGAATTGCTGTTCAGTCTCTGTAGACTCCATCTCTTTTGTATATGGAGAATACCTCTCAAAATGTTTTAATAAGATTTTATAATTTGAAACAATACCAGTCCAGCTGTACAGCAGCTTAAAGCTTCTTCAAAATATTTAAAGTGAAGAGGACACAATTTGTGAAGAGGACACAATTCAACAACTCTAGTTGATTGCTTTCTTCATATAGATTTCTGTGCAAGACAAAAACTCTTATTTATTAGCCATGGGGTGCTAACTTTCTCGCCAACAGAAGATTATGGCCACTTTTTATTTTTGAGTGCCATTCACAGGGAGCGGCAGCAATCAGAATGAATTATTTCAGCCATTAAGCAGAACTCTGATTTGTTTGGTTTTTTAAAATTCTGTGATAATATTTACACAGCACACTCCACACACAGGACACACTTTTTAGAATTCAGTAAAGATTTCCAGCCTCTTAAATATTGTTAGGGAATTTTTGTAAGGTAATAATTGAGGGTAGGTCAGCTGTTCTGTGTCTAAATTTCTCTTGTGCTCCTTCTCCCATTGTACTTCATCCATAGCAGATAAAAACTTTTCATTAAAAAAACACTTGTATGTGTTATTTTCCCATCTCTTGCTTCCCGGCTCTGTGTGGTCAAACCTTATGACCTCATTTGCTACTGTCTTGTTTGTAGAGTAGCTTCTCTTGGCTTCTCAGCATACACTAAGGGGGTTCACAATGGGATAATTTTCTTTGAAGCTGAACCCAGAGGCTGGGGTCAGTATCAGCTCCCTGCCTCAGTGTGTTGGCTACACTCTAGAGTGGCCAGGATTACATCACAAAGAGAAACAAAAGCCTTTTGGATGTCTGCTGCCCCCAAGAAAAACAGCCCTGACCTTTCTTCATCCTCTGACAGTCATGCTGTTTAAAAGTTGCTTTGTTGACTCTTCCCACTGGGTGACAGAGCTGCTTGTCTGCATGCAATTAGGGAAGATGCAGAGGCACTGCCAAGCAAGAATCTTGAAGGTATCAGAAGTTTAATCATGGGGTGAGGAAGTGTAAGTTTAAGCATTTTTCATTACATGTTGAACTCTGGAATAAGCAATACATAAAATTAACAATTTCATGGTAAATTTAAGTGTTAGAAAAGAGATGTTTGAATATCTGATTCCATGGACTGTCCTATCTAGTCATAAAGAACAAATACATTAAATCTTATTCTTTTCTTTCCTTTCCCACTAGGCTTTGTTTGCCAACTTCCCAAATTCCAGCATCAGCTCTGTGACTCTGTCATCAGGTTCTGCTGCCCATAGAACATCAAGTGCCATTTCAGGCAGCCAGAAGGCCTGCAGTCCGCACAAAGTAATGCCATCTCAGAGTGCATCCTCACACTTGGTCCCAAAGCCCCCAGGAAGCCACAGACAGGCAGTTATCAGGAAAGTGGCTTCTCAGAGGATTTCCAAGTAAGTTTGTATTCTTCTAATCAAAATTCACTGCTGAAAAGTATAGAAGAGAGAATGTGAAGTCCAGATGTCTCTGATTTCTCCATGAGGACATTGATCCATCTCTGTTGTACTGTGTAGCTTTTTTTAGAGAAATTAAAAAAGATTTTAAAAAAGAAATCTTTGTTGTACAAAATCCAGAGGACTTGTCTGTCATGTTTGTCAGGGCTACGTTGCGTTCCATGACCAAAAAGTAACTTCCCAGCTTTCTAATATGCATTTGTTAGGAAAAAACAATGTAACATCATTTTTATTTTATTTATATCTTGCCCTTCTATTAAAATACAGTGATTAATGGTAGCTAATAAACATTGTTAAAAACAAAGTAAAAACAAAACAAAACAAAAATAAAAACCAAAATAACAAAAATAATCACAGTAAATATTAATATTCTGCATTATAGGGTGCCTGGCTGTGCTGATCAGTGTTTGTTTTAGAAAAAATAATGATGTGTCCTTTATCAGACCATTAGTGCTGCTAAGTAGTTCACAGAGAGATTAAAGTTAACTATCTTACATCTTTCTGGAAATCTATTCTTCATTATACAATGTGATGGTACGGTTTGCTTCTAGAAGCAAGACAGATTTCTTTTATAACTTCCCTTTCCAATAACGACAGCTTAACTGTTTTGAAGATGAGAACAATCTTACGTTGTTCTAGGCATTTGGTCTCAAAATACTGTGATACTTTCCTAAGAGGTATAGAAATTGTTATTGCTTGTAAATTTGTCGTCTTTCTGTTTTTATAGAAGCCATTAAATTGTAGTCTAACTTTTCCCTCAACCATTTGTTATTTTGTGGCTTTTGATCAATGCCTCATCTTACTACTCTCTTTCCTAGACTAAACAGTCCCAGTCTTTTCATTCTCTCATCATACAGAAGCCATTCAAGACTGCTCATAAATTGTATCCTCTGTCTTTCGAGATGTACAATTGTACTATAAATCTTTGTTCTGCATCATTTTGGTGTTCTGTTTCGCTCTTCATGAGTTTTACTTTGTTTTGCCTTTAGAAGAATTAATTCCAAAGCACTTTTTGCAGGGCAGCAGTTGCAGTTCCTTGCCAAAAGTAGAGGAGGGTCAGCTGTGAGACACTAAAGGCTGAAGTGTATGGTGCAGGTGTGTGAAGAGAGTGTCCAAACTCTTGTGTGTACTACCTTTTTGAAGGGACAAGAATGAGAGCCAGAAATATGAACGATCACTCTTTCAGCTGTTCTGGGTGGTTTCCTGCCAAAATTCTGTGACCATTAGCCTTATATTTATAAATATTGTTTTTAAAAGTACCTTTCACATTTTTTCCCTCTAGTCTTTAGAACCAGGTTGCCTTTAGCTCAGGAGAAATACTGTTTTTGCTGGCATATAAGACTTACTTTTTCCCTGAAAAATACTGTTTGAAAATGGGATGTGTCTTATACACCAGCAAGTGTTATTTTCCAGTGTGTAAATGCGGTGTATCCTATACACGGATGCATCTTATACACCGGCAAATACGGTCTGTGTAGCTGCAGCAATGAACAGAGTAGGAGGCATCAGTGTACAATATCCTGTGAAGCATTATGTCCCATTATAGCACTTATCCAATACAACTCTTTGCTAAGAGTTCATTGTTCAGTATTAAGTATGTACATTTGTGACAGCATAGTTCATTTTTTCGAAATAAGTTAAGCAAGTTGCTTAGTTGGATTCATTAAAACCAGCCTCCACCGTGTCTGATACTTTTTGTCAGTAGTCTGTTGCTTTATAGTTCAAACAATAACAGAAGGGTGTTTTTTTAAGTATTGCTGTGCATATTAGAGCTCAGCTGTCTTCACTGAACTAGATAAATTGTACCTTTGCTTTCCCTTTTATTGCTCTCTATTGTTTGGGTTTAGTTATATTGATTCAGACAGGTCATGCAGCTGCAATAGAGGTTGGCCACTTCACTAATAACACCCCTTCCTTGTAATCTGTGGTCACTTAGACCCAGTGTACATAGGTTTTGTATTATACAGGGCATTGTTTTGTTTTGTTTTAGTATTTATACTCCTCTTTTCAGTCAAAAGAAAGCTCCCAAGATGGCTTACAAATCTTTAATTTGACAGTTCCCTGCCTTGAGGCTTACAGTCTAAATAAGACATGATATATAAAGAAAGGGGAATGGCAGTGATGGAGGGAAGTAAGTCCAGCATATGTTGGCTGCTCTTCTTTCCCTCTGAGGCAGAGCAATGGCAGTTGGAATATAGATGGGAGGGCTTTTCAGTAGCAGCTGGGCCAAGGTACAATGGAGCTGTGGTTGGCTACTTTTCTTACCCGCAGAGGCCAGAGCAATGGCAGTTGAAACATGGACGAGAGTCTTTCACCAGCCACTCTGCAAAGGCACGATGGAGGTATTTTTGGCTGCTCATCTCTCCCCTAGAGGTCAGAATCTCATTGGGATCTTCTAGAACAGGGGTGTCAAACTCAGTTTCACCTAGAGCCACATCAGCATTATGGTTGCCTTCAAAGGGCTGGTTGTATCTGTAAGACTATATAAATGTATCTACTCTTTTATCATATTAAATAATTGCCTCTTCATTCAATTATTACTAGTTTTAGTAATAACTAGCTCTGAAGCTACAAGTCTAGGAAAAATAATGGCAAGCAGATATTCAAGTATACACCTATTGTACAATTTATTGGAAAATGAGTTTTGAAAACAGAAAGTTATTTTTTTAATCATCAGACAGATATTACCAAGCACTGTTTATTACATGAACTTTGTTTAACTTTTTGGTCCCAGTTAAGACCCTCTCTATGCCTCTTTCAGCTCTCCAGACCCTCTCTGTGCCTCTTTATGCTATCCCTCCCCCCCCGTGTGTCTTTCTGCTCCCACCCCACCCCTCTCTGTATCTGGTGAGCCCAATCCCCACATTGTGGGCCCTCAGCTGCTGGTATTCTGAAGAGGTGCCCAGCAGTCAGCACTCGCGATCTACTTCTACTTCTCACTGCTCCTCTGTCTAACTCTTGTGAACTATGTAGAGCATTGCCATAGTAACCCATGGCAATGCTCTGACGGCAGGACTTGGACAGAGGAACAGCCAGAAGTAGAAATAGATCATGAGTACTGGCTGCTGGACCCCTTTTCAAAATACCGGTGGGTGGGGGCCTGCGATGTGGGGATCAGGCTTGCCAGATGAGGGGAGTGCTGCAGCTGCAGGAGACGTGTGAGGGTCAGATGAAATGGTCTGATGGGCTGGATTTGGCCCACGGACCTTGTTCTAGAGCTTGAGACTAACAGATTTTTGGTAATTGGGCATGCCTCTTGTAGCCATCACACGTGCAAATCACATTCAAGATAGTAATATATTACTGGTCTGCTAACATTTCTACTGGATCCTTTCAGAAGGGCCAAAATTTGGTGCCTGAATTGTCTATGAAGTGTTTTCAAATATGGAGCACTGAAACTGTTTACCAAGACTTAGAATGCAAAATTGAAGCAAAAATTTGGGGAAGGGTTCTTTAGAACCTTAGAAACTCTATGAATGCAAGTAGAAATTATTTTCAACCTGTCGTATATGTCAGACTCTAGTTTCCTATCTGCCTTGATAGACATACAAGTTCTCTCTTCATCTTGGTAATATTGAGTCGATTTCTGCCTTGAAAGACTTTAGTCCCTTTTGTTGAAGATAAAGATTTCAGTTGTTTCTTCCACTCACAGGTTTTAGGTTCATTTTTGCTCTTTAACCAGAGATTGTAGATGCAGTGGCTGATGTAGATCCTTAGGAGAAAAAATAGTTAACAGCTCCAATTTCTCTTGGAGTTAGCCATTTGTTTTTGTATGAACCACCTTGTCATCATCTTGACCACTCATGATTTCTGTCTGTTTTCTTAGAAGGGAGCCTTTCTGGTGGTTATTGTACCAGCTAGGTAGAATAGGAAGATTACTGTGCTTCAGTATGACCTCCTTTGTCTTTCCCACTGGGACAAGGTGATATTGAAAAGAGATGTATTTTTCTACTTAAAGCATTATCAAGCTTTCTTTGGCAACTGTGACACTTGGTTTTTCCCATATTCCAGTTGGTCTATTGGAATCATGCTGAATTTTAGTATGTGCAAGCTGTATCAGAGTAGCATCTTCTGATTTGTTACTCTGGCCTTTAGGGAGGAACCAAGCTCAATTTCCAACACCTTTTCAAGTGTGTTGTTTCTCATATTATTCCATGTTAAGAGTTAGTTCACCAGCCAGCAGTGAAAGGGCTTTGATCTCATTCTACTCAGAACTCTACTGTGAAGTGGCTGCATCCTGAACCTTTGTAGAATTGTTACATAGTTCCAATATCAGTTTTTATCAACCACTACATCTTTGTTAAGACCAAGCTGATGCAGCCTTTTGGAAAGCAGCCCATTAGGCTCTGATCATGTTAAAGTATCTTCCCCACTTTCTAGGAAGGTCAGCTTCATAGTCTCCTGTACGTGTGCCTGTGCAGAGACCACAAAGGAGAACAGTGTGTTTACACATAACTAAAGCTCTTTCAGCAGACATCTGGGCAGCCACATAGTTCTCACACTTCTGCACTGTAAATCACTTTTTCCCTACCTATACTGATGGTCTTCCATGAACTGAAAAGGAGGGCAAGCCATCTTAGACAAACACTCTGCTGCTGAACATCCATAGGCTTAGATTCAAAGATTCAAGGACTGCAGTCCATGTGGCCCCTTGGATGTGGTTCCAGGTTGTCCCCACTGTAAAAATCCCAGTAGTTCCAACTGGGGAAAGGGCACCTAGAGAGTGAATATCTTTTTTTTTTTCTTCAGAGCAGAGTAGCACTCCTAGTTGGTTGCTGGACATGAATACTGCTGTGAAACAAAGTACATGGCACTCTCATTCAGTATGTTTCCTGGCAGAATCACTGGGATTTTGGAAATAGCATGAACAGTGGTGATATGTTTTTGGAAGCATGAGGATGCATCCACCAATTGGTTGAAGTAGGCAGTGCAGCTCCCTAGCATGGAGGAGATTTCCCTCTCTGCATGTTCCAATCATTTTCTAAAATCACAGAAGCCATTCATCTTGGTCTTTGGGCAGGCACTCACATATAGGAGACCAGAAGATGAATTTGCACTGGTGGTATATCACCATGACATAATTGTCTCAGGTTGCAATCTTGTTGCACTTGCCTAACAAGAAGCCTTCTTAATCATAATTGCAATTGCTTCTGACAAACAAACAAACAGACAATTAGATTATATTGTCAAGTGTTTCAGTTGTCAAAAACAGTATGACACAGTGATTTGGGGTGTGATGCAGTGCCCTTATTTGTTATTTACTGGCACAACAGGTCATTAAGAGTCACTCCTTTGTTTTGTTTTGTTGTATTTCTGTTACCCACCATGAATCCTTGAGATGAAATGGGTGGCTAACTGAAATATTTTTAGTGTCATCTTACAAGCCCAGTCTGGAAATTATTTGAATTGGCCAGTTTAGCAAGTACAGATGGATACACTCATCATAGTGGACACACACTGATAATTTTTGTCTAATTCTCCCAAATGGAAGTGGGAGGCTGCCTGTTACTTCAGGTGACAGGGTTTTTTGATTGAATTCTTCTGCTAAGCAGCGAGATGTGTATTGAAGATTCTGGTGCACTGTACTCACATATTGGCAGGGAGAATGTTTATCCTTATGAGATGGAATTGCAGCTCCTTGGACAGACTTTACTTAACTGCGTTCTTGTGGTTTCTGCTCTGTGACAGGCAGGAGTGTGGGAAAACCGGAAAAAGCTCAGAATCAAAAATGCACAGAAGAGGGGAAAAAGCCAAAGATTCCTTCACAATTTCAGAGCATAGTCCAATTATCAAAGGCTGCAAGGAGCCATTCCGGAAATACTTTCTGAGTTGCTATTCAGACTCTAGTTTTAGGCTCCAACTCTAATACTGGCATTTGTGGACTTGCATAGTAACTTTTGTCATTGCCATAGGAGCTTCTGCTACATTCCGTAATACCTGGGCATTCACCATATCCATGCCTCACAAATCTATCTATACTACTATAATGTTCAGTACATCTTTTCAACAGGATTGGGAATTAGGATTCAAGTTCTGTACACATAAGAGATCTCCTCAAACTCAAAAATGATAGATGAAAATTGTTTCTTGGGTGCTTCAAGTCCCTGTTTTCTGTTTTCTCCAGCCATTTAGTCAGACTATTTGTTCCTTGTTGATATTTCCAGCCAGCTTTTGAATTCCAGTGACAAGATTTCCATTATACCTCATGAGAGAAAATACAAGGAGAATTTTTGCTTCTTGATAGCCTCAGTGTCCTAATCTGTAAAACACACACACACAACTGTTTCTCTGTTATTTGTTCCAAATACAAATGCGCCTTTATCAAAAAATATTAAATTATACACAAGCTTGAACTTCAGGTTTATACATACATGTGTAATGAAAGATCTACTAAATTTCTGTGCAAACTCCGCTGGCAAGGATTGAAGAGCCACAAGAGAGAATTCAATTCAGAACAGACTTTCAGAAGAGTATGTACAGTTTCCCTCTGAAGATTCTCTAGGAAAGGTTGGCCTAGGAAGCTGGCCTGTGTGGCTCACACAGTCTATTTGAATGCTGCTTTTTTTTTTTTAAGGGGGGGATGTTTTTGCTTGTTTGTTTGTTTGGTGAATTCTAATTTTCATTAAAATGGAGTTCATACCATCTTTACTCAGAAATAATATCCAATTTATTCAGTGGGGCTTATTCTCAGGGAAGGATAAATGGGATGTGCAACTTCAATATGGTTGTTTTTCCCCCCTCTGTCTCAAAACCACTTTACTTTGCCTACTTTTCTTGATCTATTCTCACTAATTTTTAGAGATTTACTTTTTCAGATAGCTGAAGAAAGGACAAAATCAGTATTTAAACAGTCTCATTCTTTGAGTCTCACTAAGACCAACATATTTGATCTTCAAGAGAGAAAAGAATTTTTTAAAAATGTTGTCTATGTGATGGTTAACCTTAAAATGAATATTACTAATTCAAGAATTATTTGAATAGTTTGAAAAGCTCTTTTGGTTCATATTCTTCCTCATTCTGTCACTCACACACATAGTTTCCCACTCAGAAAGGTAATGAGAACCAGACAAAGCAGGCCTTTTTTTTTTTACTTGACCTCCAAATTTGTGAATATTTTTTCGCAAATAAGAAACCATGGAGCAACGTGGGCTTTGGTATTTTTTAAGCAACACAGCCAGAATCCTGCTGGGGACTTAAGTCTTGTGAGTGGACTTACATCTGCAGGAATCAGAATTGAGTAGTTTTGTAATGCTTGTTTCCAGTAAGGGGCTGCTGTTACATTGCTAATTAGAGGAACCAGCAAACTGACTGATGTGCATTGATCCCATTGTGCATTGTGATACTGGCTAAGGAGTACTGATACTCTTTAGAGTACTCTTGTTAATGTCCTGTTATGCATCTTTGCAATTCACTAGCAGGATTTCTGAGCATCTCTGCTATGTAGGTAAGTATGTGTAAAATTATGTAACATACATTGTGATAGATTATAGCCAAGAAAAGAGGGGTGTATTTTTACTTTTCTTCTTTAACCTGTTCCTTGATCCCATCAGACACATCCTAGGTAGAGGCAGGGCCTAGCTGCACGTTGAGATTTTTATAGTGAAAACATAGTGCCTATTACTTTGGCATATAAAGTTTTGGATCTTGAGGCCCTTAGTTATGTCAAGATTTAGCTTTCCTCCCTGAGGAAAATTTTCTTTTCCGTGGTTCCCAAGAATGAGTTTATTTGTTGGACCAGACAAGCATGCCAGAAGAAGACTGGGCATAGACTGGATTTTAAGATTAAGTCCTGTTTTTGCCTGAGCTGAGTGGCACTATCTAGTAAATCTGAATTTCTTTTCCCATAGCACTGTGAAATAGGCCTTTTCTAGAGCTGATCTATTCAGCAGTCACATTGGCCTGTAGTTTTCAGAGATGGGAGCTGTTTAGGCTAATAAGAACCTGTTAATTTTCCTAAATACAAGAGAGTATTAAAATCTTGTACTTCCCTCATGTGCAGCATTCATGTCAGCATAGCCTTAACATTTTATTTAAACAGTTCTTGGGGTATGAGAAAATGGAGGTGTTTTGTTTCCCACAAACAGGAAGTGGGATGATGAATCTCTAAGACAAACATTACTAGGAGGTTTAAATAATGTACTGGCAAGGCACATAAAGTAGTTAATGTTTCTCAAAGTTTCCCTGCCCCTTCTCTGTGATAGAAACCTCTGCTGCTTTCTGTGGTTAGTTTTATATGGAATTGCTCCATAGAACTGCCATGTAAGCATCACTGCATATATCACCCAAGCTGTATGAGGGAGACCTCTGGACATGAGCTGCCACGATGTGTGGGTTCATCATTTTGAAGAAAATATGCCCCATCTTTGTGGAGACGGCCAAGGAATGGCACTGCTGAACATGTTTCCTCTGAACATGGATAGGAGAAAATAAAGGGGAGTTGTTTGCTAACTTTTGCTTGTTATTTGTTTACTGATATTCATCAGTCTGGTCAAAGGACATACTGTCCTCCTGACACAATGTTTTAGCACTGGTTGTGATCTTAGACATGGCTGTGCTCTTAGGCATACATTCGGAAGGTAGATAGAATTACATAGGGGAGGTTCTGTGCTGTACTCTCATTTTTCTCATCAGAATTTATTTAGGGGTTGTTTTTTTCACCTTTTTCTTTTCATCTACTGTATCTTTTCTGTGTTTTGTGAAGATTCTGCTTAATCCAGTTCTGGTTTGGAGAACTTAGGAACATCCCCCTCTGATGCAGTCGCGAGAAGTCCTGGATAAGACCTAAGGTCTATGGATTTTTTCCTGAATGGGAAACCAGATATTTCTAGAAAACCCACCAGTAAGGCATGGGACAGTAGCCCTTAACCATTTTTGTTTCCTCAGTATCTATGGTATACTTGGCCTGAAGTTAGAGGCTGCATTTAGCATTCACAGACAGTAGATGCTGGTAGATCCTTTTTTTATTGTTATTATTAATTTTCCTATTTTCCTTTAGAGCAGGAGGAGGGATATCTTGCTCTTTGGTGGTAGTGGTGGTTGCAGTTGCTGCTGCTGCTGCTGTTGTTTTTATTACTGCATTTCTTTCGGTCCTTCCTCTTTCCCAGATTGAGACTCACAGCATCTCAGGAATTAACTTTCATAGTCTCCTAGAATATGAATATCTTTTTTCCCCCCAATGCTTGGTTGTCTGAATTAGTCAGACTGCTTGACTCTTACAAATTATTGGCAGCAAAAGCATCTAAGACAAGTGACTTAATTTAATACCGTGCCAGAGCAGGAATTACTAAACCTAAATCTCTGATTTCCTGGCTGGTTACACATAATACAATGCACAAAGACAATAAATGATTACTGACACTGCATAGTTTTGCATGGTTGCTGCCATTCTCCATCAAATCTTGCATGTTGTACCCGTATTAGTGTCATACTGTTCATAGTCTCCGTTTACAAAGAAACTGACATTTTAATGGACATATGTGTCAGGGATTCCAGGCAGGGAACCCTGGGAAAATGATCAGCCCACTGTAAAGATGTTGCATCATGCCCCAGCTGTGGGTAATTGCAAGGTTGCATAAGAAACTGGGATTGTGTGCAGATGGTAGAGGGAGGTGTGCAAACCTCTACCTGATCGGTTGTAGATATGTATATAACAAAGCAACGCCAGTATGTATTTGTCTGTTGACCAAACCTGGTGCCAGCTTTTGTCCGTCTGTCCTATGTTTTGTATATGACGGAACTTTGCTGCAAGATAAAATGCCTCCTGTTTTGGAAGAAACTCCTCTGTGTGCGAGTATCCTTACTGGCGAATAAGGCTGCTGCTGTTGGCTCGCTGAACTCTGGTTTTTCCGCTGCGTTTCCGTGGGGCTGAAACTCCTATCATCCCCAACAATATGTCCTAGAACAGTAATTCTTGGTGTAGCTTTTCTGGACAGTAAAAAGGCATTGTGTGGTGAAGATGGCCGATAACATTTGAAGGGAGTCATTGGCATGGGACTTAGGCATGAACTTAAATTTAGGCAAGTGTGAGAGTGAGTGAAGAGTGGCAGACATAAAAGGAAAGAAAGCAAGAGGCTATGCAGGGGTACAGAGAGGAAAATTAAAGAGAGAAAAGTCTAGAAATGAGGGGAAATGCAGCTGTCAGGGCACAAAAGAGGGGGCAGTGACCTGTGATCAACTGGGAGATCAGCAAATCCTTTGGAAAATATATGTTTAGCTGCCAGTAGAACTTCTAAGAGTACATGGAATTTGGAGATATTACTCCTGGCTAAAAGGTCAGAAATAGAGGAATACATCTGAGTCATCTGTGCAGAGACAGTAATTTTATATATATAGTAAGCATATTAGGCTGAAAAAAGAGTTAGAAGGTATAAGGAGAGGGCAGGCTGTTTTACTCATTCAGAATGCAGCAGTAAGCAGAAATGTGATGCTCTTCTGTTGGCTACTTCAGATTTTAGCTTTTTGATAGAAAAAGGAAAATTGTTCTGCAGTTTTAACATTTATTTCTGAATAGATAGACATGAATTTTGACTATTAAAACTTGTGCAACTTTCTTGTAAGTCTGATTTTTGAAATAAATTTGCTTTTAAAAAGTCATCTGCTACATTACATATATCAATTTCCCGTTTAATCTGCAAAATAGTGAAGATATGTTCCAAAAACCTAACAACCTTAATCCAATTAAAATTTTAAAGTGATTTACTCTATCCATTCTTTATTGTATCCTGAATCTGTGTTGTAAATGTCAGTTTTTCCATTTCTATCACTTGCCAGCTTGTGGACTGGAATGTTTTGTTTCTAGTCTCTTATTTTTCTGCCATTAATAAATTAGTAAGGATATTATACAAATTATTTACATCTTGCTTAACAGTCATGTCTGCCCATTTCAGTGTTGCATGGCTGTCTGGATCCTTCTGTATTCACATATTTAAGGCGTTTGAGAGGGTGTTGCTTTTATACCTATACCTTTTTCTAACACCAGTAGATGAATGCAAGTGTTCAGCCAATTCCTATAAGGGCTAAAAGTGGAGATGATGGGGCACGCATATAAGCTTTCCCCCTCATTTCCTTCTCTCAGACTGTCTCATGTTTTAAGGAGAAATAGAGCAGGGTGTCTAGTCAAGGGAGTTCTTTTCTTTGTATCCTGGCTGCTGGCTTCCCAGAGACACCTGCCTCACCACTGTTACATGTCAGTTGTGAATTAGAGGCACCAATGAGGGTCTTAAGTCCTCTTCCTCACAACCTTGGATGTTTCCTCCTCTACCTGCAGCACCTTGTTTGTGTCATTTGTTTGTGTTTTCTGTAATGTCCAAAACTGGAAAAAATTCTTTAAAATTAATTTATTGAGCTTAATTTCATTTTTTAAAAATTGGGCTGCATTTTTAACTTCATTATTTCAGTAATTAAGTACTGAATGTTAATTTTTAGTAACAGTACTCTGCAGTAACATAATTTATTTAACTAAGGTTTATGGGGAGGTTAGCCACGTTTTGCTCCATTTAGTAATTTTCATTGTTTTTAGACATAAAGCTAACTTGTTAGTAATGAGTTAATGTTTACTGTAGCAAATTGATGTTGTAATTTTCTCTTAACATTTTAATGTTAGTGGATGACTTTTCTTTTAAACTTCGTTAGTGTGTTAGTATTAGCAGTAGTGTTCCTAAACCCTAGTGTTTGTCCTGATTGTACCATTCTGTAAGGCAGGGCTTCTCATGCTATCTGATATGGAGGACTGACCATTTTTCCCCTAATACTCCAGGGACTGGTGCCACATTGGCTACAGTGCTTCTTTCCTTCCTGGAAACTCTTCTCAGAGCGGCACCCATTGGCCCATGGATTGGCATTGGTCCGTTGCCCGCCACTTTGAGTAGCACTACTGCAATACGCCTACTCTCCACTAATGAGAAAGATAGTTGTGTCTGGTGTGTGGATTCACATATAACTTTCTAACAAGATATATAAGGTTTCACTTATTAAGTAGCCTGGCGTGGTTCAAGGCAACTTATTAAGTTCCTAATTGCTGCATATTTCTTGGGTGGAAAATAAGTTTCTGTAAAAAGACCATTAGTATCTCTGTTTACTGACTACTAGAGTGACTTTATCCTTCAGAGATGTATTTTTCTTCCCAGATGTTTTTTTACCCCCCTGTCAGTTCTGTCTTCTGATTCAGTGTTTTATCTGGCAGGGCACCCTCCACAGAAGGGCAACTGAATGAATTCCAGAATAGCCTTGATGGTATTCCATCCTGTGAGCCACTTACAAACTCCACAGGTGAGATGACTAGGTTGTTGAAGTTGGCCTTTCTCACCAAAGAGTGCTCTTTTTTGCCATTTGTTTTGCAATTTTATCTGTCCTTGACAAGATCATTTTCAGAGAAAGTTTCAGGGAACACAACATGGAAAATTATGAGGAAAGACTCTGTTGTTTTCCAGCATACCAATAGCAAGCAAGATACAGGTCAATCTAAAGATTTGTCTTTTCTGCCACTTTTTAAAGGCAGATTCTGGAAATTTTGGAAAGGAAAATAGCATATCTATGTGGACAAGATATAATCCTTGGTTAAGCAATGAAGAGCTTCATGAACCTTGTGTCAGGCATCTGTTGCAAAGATTATTCTAAGCTTGCTTTTTGTTTTGATACTGCACAGGACATTAGAGAGCCTGTACTGAGGAGGGCCTTTTCCTTGATCTGCCCTAATGCCAGCAATGTATCATGTGTGGGTGATTCTGGTTGTTACTCTTACATATACTGTGGCCACAAAAGCCCTGATTTCCCCAGATACATCAGAGCTGTGTTGTGTGCATTGCTATGCAAACAATGTCTGGTGTAAAATCGGGAGGTGGGGGTGAGATATTATCCCCTGATCCAATGCCAGTGCTAGTATGAGGTCTCCAAACCTGTGATAACTGCCTTCTAACTGCAACAAGTGGGGCAGGAAAGTGAAACATAGACAGGAGAAGGAAAAGAAAATTAAATGGTCACTTTCTTTTCTATGCCACACACCTATTTCTGGCACAGAACACCTTCTTTGAAGATAGTTGAGGACAGGAAATCCTTGCATAAGCAAGGATTTCAGAGCCCATAATTGGTTCCAATAATATATTACAGTCAGCCATCCGCATTCACAAAGGTTACGGGTTCAGGACCTATTCAAAAGTGGAAAAATTGCAAATAGCAAAGTGTGCGTATGTGAGTTTGTGGGAAGGGGGCCGAGGCATGGTGGGAAGAACAGATATCCAGGGCCAAACAGGGTCAGGGAAAGGAGAGGGAAAGGGAGTGGGTCAGCATGGCGGCCCTATACTTTCTCTGTCTCATCTGTCTCCTTCCCTGGGTGTTGGGGAAGGCATCAGGAGAGAGTTTGTGCTGCTGAGAAATTGGGCTGGAAGCTGTTTTCCACTAGACAGGCAGCAGCTGGTGGAGGAGGAGGAGGATCAGAAGTGCGTTTTTAAAGGGCTGCACAGCCTGATTGGAGACACTAAGAGGGAAGGATCCCCCAGAAAAGGAGTAGCTGAGATGGAGAGGCAGGGTTGGAGAAATTTGCAAATAGTCATATCTGTGAAAATCAAAACCACAAATGTGGAGGGACTGAAAGGTAACAGTAATCGTTTTAATTTACAGTTTCTATTTGTTTTAAGAAATAACCTTGTTCCTTACTGAATCCATATTACCAGCTACACAGAAATGTATTTCCTATTGCACATGATGTGTTGTATTGATTTGAGCTTTTTGGCCAGAACAAATCATCAAAACAAGAAATACTATTTCCAACTTAGAAAAGTGGGCAGATAACCCAGTTCCATGCTTACTTGTGGGAAATCCACAGCTACATTTTGTACCACTGAAAAGCATAAATGTCAAGATACTTCTATAGTGATTCTCATTTTTATATTGTTAAGAATGCTGTGAAGCCTCTTTGTTAGATGACCTGGGATAGACATTATACGAAGCTTCAGGTATGGATGGCATTTGGTTTTCATGAGGGTTTTGCTTCCTTTCTTGGGATGGGTGGGTGATAAGTAAGGTTCATGCAAAGAAGTAAAGAGGCTTGTCCCAGACTAATTCATTTTTTCCAATTTTCCAGGTCTTTTGGAAGCTGGTCCCCAGATTATATTTGCCAGAACTAGACCCATGTCTGGACGAACCAGAGCCATTGAAACAGTTGTAGAGCAAAGAAGAAAAAGACCCGTAGAGGGAGGGCCAGCTTAAGGTAATAGTATTCACCTCCATGATCTCCAGTCATTTGCTTGTATAACTCTATTCTACCACTCTGCTAAAGAACAACTAAGTGGAGGGAAAAAAGCATATTCCTCCAAAATCTCATGAGGATGGGGCTTTTTATATGAGTTAGGCGTAGTTGAGGTCTGCAACAAATCTGTCCGTACTTAACCACTGCATTCTAAGAAAGGAGTAAAGGAGTCAGTGTAGCCCACTATGCAGTCCTTTTAAAAAAGCTAACAACCAGGTCTGCAAATTTTGGCAACAGGAGTGGTGGCTTATTATGGTTTCTTTTGGCAGACTGCCAGATCTCTGGTGATAGAAGATAGGTTACATAACATGTAGACTTCTTGAGGCTGTCATCACATTTTCAAATATACTCCTGAATGCACTAGTAGAATTCTACAGTTATGCCAAGGCAGTAGGGTAGAAATCTGTATTTATCTCTTATGAAAGCTTTATTGGTTAAGTAAGGGCATTCAGATTAAGAGCTGAGATAGATATCACTTGCATTTTGGATTGCAATAAACAACACTCCATTGTCTCCATCGATTTGGCGTTGGCAGCTTCTCTGAGTTAAATCCATTTTCTGAGTGCATATGGTAAATTAAAAACCAAGTGAAACTATCAACCTAATGAACTTTACGAGGCACTATTAATGCTCTTATGTACTGATCAATATATCACAGTAAACGTAAAATCCTATGTAACTTTTATGAAGCTTGGTTAATCATTTTGTGGGGACAAGAAAAGGTACTCCTATCTTCATTTTCTTTTCAGTTCATAGTGTTCATCCTCTGTAGTGTTCTTGAGCTAGGGAGTAAAATAATCTACCCAAGCAAAAATCCTTCTGCTCATTTCCAATTCCCTTCCTTCACAGTAATAATCTCATTAGTACCAGTCCTCACTTCCATCCTCCTGCTTGTCACTTGCTTGCTGTGTATGACTATCTAAGTTGCCTTGTCTTTGAAGCATCACTTCAAATGACATCTCAAATGACCTCAGCCTTGGGTTTGGTTTGGCTGCATGAGTGTGAAATATTTCATTGCATAAGAAAGTTACATGCTGTGAACATGCCCCCTTAGCCCCAACACAGAAATATAATGATGACTAAGACAACTGGTTTACAGTGATCTGTGATTCAGAAGGCATCTGAAGTGTTCGCTGAACTTTTTGAAACACCAGTTCTAGTCCCCGTCATATTGCAAATAATTTCTTCTGTAGTATAACTCAAATCTTGGTCAGTTGGTGCAGCTGATGTTCAGATAGTCGTTTAGTCTTGAGAACAGAATTAGCAAGGAATATGATCTTGTAGTATTTCAGGAATACGGAAAGAAACATGACAATGTATTGAAGTGTCAACACCTGCTCTTATATTTCCCTTTGAAAGATTAGGGACCTAACTGGGTTGGCGTGTTTGGTTTCCATCTGTTTCTAAATCTCTTTCTAAACCCATTGACCTCAGAAACCTTCACCTCAAGCTTCTTGTCTCCTCCAGTGCTCTCCCTAAAACTTAAATGGATTATTAAGATTCTATCGCACAAAAGGGGGCAATATGATCCAACCCACTTTAGAACTCTATAGGCTCAGAGTCCTGCCTAAACTGCTGTTTGGAGCACCGCTGTGGGCTCTGGCCAATTTAGATATGTTAGAAAGAGCACAAAATAAATTTCTGCGCAGACTTGTGGCAGTTCCCATTTCCACAAAATTAGCATTGCTCCGTGCAGAGTTAGGTATAATGCCAATTAAAACAGAGGCTTTTAGATTAGCCCTCCTTTTCTGGTTGAAAATTATTTTTAAGCGGGTGTCTGAGCTCCTTTTGATGTCCTTTGAAGAGCTTGGTCCAAATTCATGGATGCATAAAATGCAGTTGGCTGTCATGAAGTTGGGGTTTTCTGTTCCTTTTTTTCTGACTCAAGGGTATGATAAAGCAAAATTACTTATTCTCCAAAGACTTAAGGATATAGCAATGCAATCCCAGATGACAGAGATTAAGTCCTGCCAATCTAATACATTTATTGTTTCTTACGTTCCACTGAATTCACCCCTTCCTCATTATCTGGTTGATCTTCCAACTTATAAAATGAAGTTAGCCTTTCTGCATGCTAGATTGAATGTTCTCCCACTGGCAATTTGGATGGGCAGATACAATAATGTTCCTATGAAGGACAGAGTATGTGCTTGCAACTCTGTTTCAATAGAAGATTTAATTAATGTTTTACTTGAGTGCCCTATTTATAATGATCTTAGGAGCAAGTATATTTTTCCTTTATTGAAGTCTTTTAAGGGAAATTCCTCCTTCGCGAAAGTTTGTTTTCTGCTATCTGATACTGTGAAATATGTGTCTTTTAGAACATCTAAATTTCTTGTTAGGACTTTACAATTACGTGCTATAAAGAACAAGGAGGGGTATGGAAAGTGATTCATTTATTGTTGATTATGTGTTACATGTAAATTGGCTGGATTATCCTTTCTCATTTTATCTTATTTTATTTTTTCATTTTTGTGCAATGGCTGGCTGCTAAAATACAATAAACTTGACTTGACTTGGCTCTCCCTAAAAGCTTAGGTTATGAGCCAGTGATCGCTGAAGGGTGAAGAAAGCTGCAGCGCGGATGTAGTATGTTTGGAGTTTAATTACACATGTGTGTACTAGCATCTTGAAAAGTTACTTCAAAAAGACAATTGTTCTAGCTCTACTCGTGTTAATTCGCTACTGTTGTATTTGCAGTTTTTTTTAAAAAAGTGATATCTGGCTTTTCTGTTTCTCAAAAGCAACTTAGTTACTTATAATTACTTTTTAAAACCACCTGAATTTTACAACCTGCACAGTCTATACCTGTTTGCCTCTTTGTCACAACATAGTACAAGGCAGCACCCCAGACATAATCATGTGAGTTTCTTTCTTCCTTGTTTTGTGAGTGTTTGCAAAAAAAAACCCACAAAAAACTAAAAACATAATGATTATACTGCAAAAGTTAATCTGTCATTAAGTTATACATTCAAAGTCCCTAAAGATATCTCAATACTTGAAGGAGTACCTCTCTGTCTCACCAGTGGAAGTAATCTATTGTGGGAGGGCACAAGAGAGGCCTTTCTCTACTGTGGCACTCCAGTTGTGAAATGCCTTCCCCATGGAGGCCTGATTGGTGCCAACACTGGTTTAATTCTGTCACCAAATAAAAACATGACTCCTTGGGATTGAATTAATCTCATCCAACTGTATGCATAGCATGGGTTTAATTGCATGAAGCTGTTATAACTGGCTTTAAATTGTCTTGTGTCTAACTTACAAAGTAGTTTAATATGATTTCAGTCTGTTTAATATGATTTTAGTCTGTTTAATTTGTATTTTTAGTGTTTTAAATTATTTTAAATTGACTTAGTAGATTTTATTTTATCCTTCCCTCAGATTGCATGATATTGGCCAGGATATAAATATTTTTACAAAGTAGATAAAAACATGATCGTCACTTGCATATTTACCTCAGTATCCATATAAACTTAAGGGACACTACATCTGCAGCATCTGCTGGCTGTGTGTTGAAAAAAATTATCTTGCTCCTGCTTCCTTCTATTTCTCATCTCATTTTACCATATGAGTGGACACTGCAGATATAGTACTTTTGAAAAGTTTACAAATGAAAGTCATAGATTCAACATCTGTATGCATGATACTGCAAAAACAGTTTTGTAAGGCTTTAAAGATTAACAGATGTATTGTGGCTTAGAACATTCTTCACTGCATGCAGGACATGTTATTCTCGGTTGGCATACATGCATACATATGCGGGTGTAGAAAGGGGAAAATGTGAACAGTGAGGTTATAAGACACCAATAGAAATCCTCTCCCCAACCAAATGGCAGCAGGGAAGACTTTCATCATAATGAAGATGGGATGGGGGAGAAGATCAAACTTCACACCGTGCAGCTGTACCTTTTAGATCTCTTAGTAAGCAAGTTACTATAGCTTGTACAGTTCAAAACAGTCATTTGTAGTTGCATGTCTTAATGCAGTCATCACCTTTTCAGTGGAGCCTGACATAATCCCAGCAACATTCAAAGCTGCTTTCTGAAAGTGGTATTCCTCCAAAGCCCTTCTTAGAGAATATCAAGTACATAATGTTAAAAATGGACAGCCACCTCTGCACTACATCTGAAAGGCAGTGCTTATTTCACATGAGGAGTGGATAGATACTTAATCCTCAGTTTATGAGAATGGCATGCCCCTAGTACCTTGGGTCAACCTCTTTATTTTATGAGAGGAAGAAGATGTTTCCTGTTATCTGCTGATTGCATGCTACAAAGAAGACAGTCCAAGCCTGCAGAGCAATTTTTCATGTATAGGAAGCACACATGGAGCCCTGAGGTGGAAGAGAAAGAGTAATGTCTCAAACCAGCTCTCTGAGTTGAGAACAGATGGTGGTGATAAAACTCTGCATTATATCATTTCAAACTGTACTGAGGTTTGTTATATTTAATGCTTCCCCATTTTCTTTTAAAAAGTCCTCCTTTGGTATAAGGAGCTTGTACATTAGAGAAGTCTAGAGTATTCCCCTTGCTTGCTGCATGCAGGGCTCCTTTTACATGCGGGAGTATTCAGACATTCTGCTCCTGGAATCTGAAGTCCTGTTACCTAGGATGCTACCATCTCTTTCCATGTGTTCTGTGCAGATGATCACATGGAATTTAGATCCCGGGTACACATGATAGCCTTCTTACCAAAAGCAGCCACACGTAAAACAAGCTGTCCCTGCTGAGAATCCTGAAGACTACCTAAAGATAGCAGGCAAAACTCAAGGGCATTGTGGAACTGCTGGTTGCCTTTCTTCCTTGATTTGCTTATCTGTGTTTACATAATCTCCAACCCCACCAGGATTAGCTACTAAAAGAAAAGGGAAGATGAGTGAAATACTATGATCTCCTCCAGATTACTCTGTCCTGAGGAGTCTTAGCAGTAAGATAATGTTATAAGATGTCTACATTGGTTTGATTCACAGATCTTCACAAAGTAATATAAAACAGAATGAGGAATTACTTGGTTGCTGTGGGCGGTCTCCTCCTAGGTCTGAGTCCTGCCTAGGCTCAACACAGAAATAAAGAGGCCCTCTTTGTTGAATCAGAGATGGTGTTTGGACAGAAAACAAGAATTTCTCTTCCAATATGTTGTTTTCCATACATAGAAAGCAATGATGCAGGATGGTAGGGTGCAGCCCTTCCTTGCTCCTGTGTTTAGCACAAGGTGGCAAGTGATGCCTGAACAGAACCATGCATACCGTGTGTGCATATGTTCAGTGTATCCTATTAACACCTTTTTTCTCTTTTCAAGTTTAGAGCATAGTAGTGGTGACACTACTATGTTACAGGTGTACATAGTAGTGTACAGGTGTACATAGTAGTGTGTACATAGTAGTGGTAACACCTGTGTACATATGTGTACATAGTAGTGGTAACACCTGTTTGCTCTTTTCAAGTTTAGAGCATAGTAGTGGTGAAATGCTCTAATTTTGAAACAAAACAGCTCGCAATGCTGACAGGAAATGGTTTTGGAATAGCTGAGTACAGCATGTGTCAAGTTGGAGACCGGGGACAGAGGATAAGTAGGAAAATCCTTTGTCACATTGGAAGGAAAAATGGATGCGTTTCAACCACACTCTTATCCGCTTAATTAGGAAAAGGGATTCCCTATTTCATTGCCACCTAGGAATACCTGTGAGAGAAGACAATAAATGTTTTAGAGGCCCACCCTACTATTACTACTCAGTAGTAATTTGACAAGGAGTTAAAGAGAATTTGTCCTTTAAGGATTTGGAGTTCTTCTGCTTAAAAAAAAGGTGAGTAAGGATGTATAGAGATATACAGTGAATGTATATAAATGTGTACATGATATAGAGAGAACAGATAGGGAGAAAAAGTTCTCCCCTCTTTATAATACTAAAACTTGGGATTGTGTATTGAAGCTGAATCATGAGGAGATAAAAGTAAAGTAAAAGTAAACTGGCTTTGTGTTTGCTTGTTTCACCTCATCATACAAACTACCTCCTGGCATCCAAAGCTTCTCTGTCTTCTGTATCACCCACAATTTGGCATCTGGCAGCAACAAACCTGCTGATGGAGTAAAATATGTTGCCTTCCCTGTGTGAGCAAGAGCCTCTGACTGTGGCAGAGGGGCAGCCAGCGGTACGGTGCATGCAGTTGAAGGTTTAGGGTGCAGGTTTTGCCTCACAACCCTTTGCCAGCTCTATAACCAGAAGGAAGATTCCCACACTTTCTCAGATGAAATAAAGATGCCAGTTCTGTGGAGGAGGGCATGGCTGACTGAACAGAAGCCCTCTGTGCTGCAACATCTTATTGACAGGCCCACTTTTTCTTTTTATTATGGCTAGTTTCTGAAAGTGTCAGTTTAATTTTGTTGCACCCAGTACTTGATGCTAGCAAAAGGAATCCATATGTAAGGGGACTTTTACTGTCACTACCTTTGCTTTCTGCAAAACCTTTGCTCTTGGAAGGTGTCTTCCAATGCTGAGCTATTCCTGCCTCCTCAGCTGTGCCTGGGCCTTCAAGGGGAAGCGTAGGCACCTCATCCTCAGAGAAGCTTTCCCGGCAATGCTGGAGAATATAGTGTGGAGGAATTCCCACCTCGTGTCCATCAGTTGAAGCTGGGTGCAGAATGATGATTTGAGTATGGAGCCAAATGACATACATTGGCCCAGGCATGAAAACAATTACTTGCTGCACTCCACAGCCCATATACAGAGGTGAGCTGCATATGGAAGTGCAGATTTACATCTGAGTTACCGCAGATTAAAGATCTATTGCAGATCCTCCATAAATCTCCCAATAGATCCCAATTTACCTTCTGCTCACTCTGTCTTAAACTTGCACTGAGTAAAAACCATTGATAGGTTATGCTTAATGAACTGTTAATTTAAAGAAGAACATGTCACCATCACCACTTCATATGAAACAGGGCAAACATTAATAAATAGATGTAATTTCCCTGTCAAATTTAGTTTGGCTCTCAACCCCTAGACTATAATGGGTACGTTTCACAATTGGCATGCAGTTGGCCCTCCACATTTGCGAGTTTGGCTTTCATGGATTTGATTATTTGCGAGTTTCTTCATTCTTCTTCATGGTCTCTGTGACTCACATAATTGGGTTTTGCACTTGTGCAGAACAGCATTC
This sequence comes from Cyclura pinguis, assembly GCA_030412105.1. Taxonomy (NCBI): domain Eukaryota; kingdom Metazoa; phylum Chordata; class Lepidosauria; order Squamata; family Iguanidae; genus Cyclura; species Cyclura pinguis. The sequence continues at coordinate 348,422,286 of CM059599.1, forward strand.
GGAACCTTATAGGAATCCAAAAGTAGGTGTTTTGACTGTTGAACCTCTCCCCCATCCTTTGGGGTATAAGAGCCGCCACCTGCTCCAACAGTCAGTTCCTTTCTTTCCGCTGCATTAAGCAGCATCTAAGGAGTCTTTCGTTTGTGTTTGTCTTGACTAAACGGTTTTTTCTGACTTTGGTACAGTTGACGACGATTTTTTCTTGGCGTTTTGGACTTGTTGAACTGTGGATTACTGGACTGACGACGGACTGTGTTTTTTTGGCTAAAGTTTTTGGATTTGGATTTGGATTTGGCAGTGTTGCAGTGTATGGCAACCAAAGTGTTTAAGTGCTGTACAGTGTGTAAAGGCAAGATACCCGATTGAGACGGGCATTCAAAGTGCCTTTTGTGTCTGGGAGAAGGCCGTAACATGAATTCCTATACATACTGCCAAGAATTCACTCTGCAGACTAGACGTAATAGAGCAAGCAAGTTAACAGCTTTGCTCTGGGAACAAGTGTTGTCTGCATTGGATCCTGTGAGTTGTGCAAAGACATCTGGCACTCAATGCAGGATGGCCCAGACTTCTTCAACTCCGTCGTCTCGTCAGTTGACTTCTTCATCGGTGCCAAAATCGACGCCGAGATCGACGTTGACATCTCAATCTCGAGAGTCGAGATTGGAGAAGGCTGCGAAGAAAATGTCTGATGTTGGTGAAAGTTTAGCCTCTCCTTCTGTGTTAAGAAAGGAGGAGAAGAATAAGAAGAGAAAGATGAAAGAATCTTCAGACCAAGCTTCTGTGAAGAAACGTAAAAAGGAAGATAGACATGTGGTTCTATCTTCTCCAACATCTCTGAGGCGGGTTACATCCGAGTACGATGTGGAGGCGCAGATTGAATCATCGTCTCTTGCTAGACATCTAGAGCAGGCACTGAATCCTCCATTGGAGATACAAGAAGTCCAAGTGGAGTCGGAGGGAGAAATTGTTGATTCTTCTTCTGTGATGAATGTGGGACCACGGCCTCAAGTTCAAGATCATCCTCAAGATATGGGGCAGTCGTTGTCAGTGCAGAGAAGTTCACAGTAGGAGGCAATGACTCCTAGACACCGTAGGAGAACACCTCCTTCACCTCCAGGTCCGTCTCGTAGGTCAAGGTTGAGAAGTAGATCACCTGTGAAATATTATTTTTACAGACATGCAACTCCTCCTAGATATCATGAATGTTACCTAGATGAGGTTTCTGTTGATTCAAGGGACATTTCACCTTATCTTGAGGACTATGGTGATTATAGACATTATCGGCACCGTGCTAACTCTCAGACTTGGTACCGTCATTCTGAGTACTATAGGTCGAGATCTCGTTCTCTGTCGCCTCGATGTTGAAGGGTTTCAGTAGTGGAGGTGGAGAAGGTAGCCCCTCAACGAGAGTGAGGGAGTAGACATGACACTGCCCATAAGGAGGTTGCTGTTGAACCTCCAGAAAGATTGAAGGACAGATGCTTGCCTTCTTGGTTGGAGAGATCAATTTCAGTATCGAATTCATCGGCATCTAATTCTTCCATAGATGCCGACGAATGCTGTTCTACGCTGGTGTCGAATACTGAGAGGATTTCTCCAATGGATGTTCTTCGATATTTTTCAGATCTTGTTTTGAGGATATCTCGTTCTCTTAATCTCACAACTAATATGGAGAAAGAGGACTTGAAAGACCCTATTTTTCAGGAGCTTCAAGATAGGGCACCTGCAACTTCAAAGATAGCTCCTTTACCATATTTGTTGTAGACTGTCAAGAGGTCGTGGACGACTCCTTCCTCGGTACCATCAACTTAAAAAAAAAAACTAGAGTCTCTTTATTGTGTTGTTGAAGATGAACAAGACTGGTTGACTCATCACCCCAAACCAAATTCTATTGTGGTTGATGCTGCATAGTCAAAGCAATCACAGAGACTACACGTTACTCCTGCCAATAGAGAGGGGAAGAAGTCGGATACCTGGGGAAGGAAAGCATACTCTAATGCTGCATTGTTCTTTTGAATTTCTAAGTACACCGCACATATGGGAGCGTATCAACAATTCTTGTGGTCCAGACTTAAGACTTTCATTGACATGTTACCTGGTGATGAGAGGAAAACTGCATCAGCACTATATGGTGAGGCTTATCGGCTTTCCTCTCAGCAGCTTGCAACGGCTAAACATATAACTGATTGTAGTGGTAAAGCACTTGCAGGAGCTATAGCTTTGCGTAGACATGCATGGCTGTGATCGTCTGGGTTGTCTCAGCAGGCTAAGAATATGGTTGAGGACTTGCCTTTTGATACTGTTGGATTATTCAATACTGGCACAGATGACAAGCTAGAGCATGCTCAAAAGATGAGGAGCACTGTGAGAAAATATGGATTTCCAGCTTCATATTATCCATCCAGGTACCGGTATAGAAGGTATCGGCCGTTTTCAAGGAGACCGACAAGTCCACCTCAAACACAGCATCAAAGACAGACTACACCATAAGATCAAACGTCAAGGAAGTTTCCTTCAACAAGGTCCAAGCAGCTGCAATACAAGAAGAGTTAGCCTGATCAAACCAAGTGTAGGGTTTGACAATCAAGGGTGCGATACCGATGTCTTTCCAGATGTAAGCACCATGTTGAAGGATACTACTCTGCAGATTGTTCAAGGTCTAACTTGTCAAAGGGGTCATCACGGTACTGAAGATACACATCTAAGTATGGGTGTAACACCTCCCTTTGGGGACAGATTAAAGAGGCATTACCACGCGAGGCATTCTGTAACAATGGATCAGTAGGTTCTGGGCATAATAGATCGAGGTTATTCTATAGAATTTAAACCCTGCCTACCATAGGGAGAGTTTGGCATACCAAACCATCACCGCAACTGCAGGCAGAGATTGATACCCTGTTGTTGAAGGGGGCCATAGAAAAAATCTCCAATCTACAACTCAAGAGAAGTTTTACATCAAGGTACTTTCTGGTGTCGAAAAAGGATGGTGGTCTTCACCCCATTTTGGATCTGAGATGGGTGAATTATTTTATAACCCCAAAAAGATTTTGGATGGTGACTCTCTACCATAATGCCATTGCTACATCTAAACGACTGTTTGCTACGCTAGACCTCAAAGATGCCTACTTCCATATTGCTATCAGGCCAGAGCACAGGAAGTAACTTGCATTTGCTTTAGGCGGTCAAGGGTACTGTTTTTGAGTCCTACCCTTCAGTATCTGTACAGCTGCAAGGGTGTTTACAAAGTGTATGTCTGTTGTGGCTGCTCATTTGAGAAAGAAAGATATCGCAGTGTTCCCGTATATAGATGACAGGTTAATAGTGGTGTCAACGAAACGTCGGCTGTTGGCAGATCTGAATAGGGTGGTGTGTTGTCTACAAGACTTAGGACTGATGATAAACTACTCAAAATTGGTGTTGATACCATCGAAGAAGATCAAATTCATAGGGGCCATACTGGACTCTTTGCAGCAAAAAGCATTTTTAGCGGAAGACAGATGGGCAAAAATGCTGAAGGTGTTCAATCTGATTCAGTAACACAGAAGAGTCAGAGCAAAGACAATTCAAGTGGCATTGGGGCTGATGGCTTCGACAACGATGGTGATGCCATTAGCGAAATTGAAGATGCAGCCCCTGCAGAGATGGTTTATAAAGATCTTTGATCCACTACGGGACGGCAAAGCATGTTTCTGATGGTCCCGAGACCAATCTTATGATCATTGCTGTGGTGGATAGATCCAAGCAATATGTTGATAGGAATGCCTTTTGTACCTCCTCAACCTTGTGTGGTAGTGACAACGGATGGGGAGCGCATCTGCAGAATCCGATTGTGAGAGGGAGATGGCATCAGTCAGAGCAAAAGTTACACATCAGTGCATTGGAACAGTGAAGGCTGTGATAAAGGCGTTCAAAGCTTTCCAGTATTACCTTTGGGGAAATTCTGGTCATGTCATTACCGACAACACGGCTGTCATGTATTACATAAACAACCAGGGTGGAACAAGATCTCAGGTACTGTTAGATCTGACTCTGCAGTTGTGGGATTGGTATCTGTCAAAGAAGGTTATTCCCTCAGTGGTGCATCTGGCGGGAGAGGAGAATGTGTTGGCAGACATGCTCAGCAGGACTCCTCTGTCATGCCACGAGTGGAAGATGGGCAGAGGGATTCTGCTTGACATCTTTTGGGACTGGGCTTACCCTCAGATTAGACCTCTTTGCTTCCAGTGAGAACAGAAAATGCAAACTGTATTGTTCACAGCTGAAGAGGGATGTCAATTCCCTGGGAGACACTTTCCTGGTCAACTGGTCGGGACCAATCCTTTATGCATTCCCACCTTTCCCTCTGATCACAAAGGTGGTGTCCAAAATTCATCAAGACCAGGCGACCATGATCCTGATAACACCTTGGTGGCCGAGACAGCCTTGATTCACAAATCTAATGCCAACCGACGGTATCGAGCGTAGCCATGCAAGCCAGACTTGATTTCCATCCACAGCGGGACAGTGTTCCGTCCAGATGTTCAATCCTTGAGACTGACGGCGTAGAACCTGTTAAATTGAATGACTTACCAGACGCTGTGAGCACATAAGCCATCCACATCTAGGTCATATACTTATAAATGGAACAAGTTTATTAAGTACTTGAATGATGTAAATGTTGATGTTCAAAGTTATACTGTGGTTAATGTACTTTTTGTCAAGGTTGGCGACAGAGGAACTGATACTGTTATCAATCAAATGTTACTTGGCGGCTCTTTCTTGGTGCCGTCAACAGGATGGTAAACCATCTCTATTTGGGAATCCTATGGTTAAGACGTTCTTGAAAGGGTATAAACATTTACACCCTCCAGTTAAACCTCCTGTACCATCTTGGGATTTGAGTACTGTGTTAATGGGGTTAACTGGTAAACCTTTTGAACCTATGGCAACCTGTGATTTACATCTCTTAATATGGAAAACAGCTTTCTTATTGGCTATAACATCAGCTAGAAGGGCTAGTGAGTTATGTGCATTGCAGGTTGACTCACCTTATTTATGTTTTCATAACAGTAAGGTAGTTCTTAAACCAGATATCACATTTTTGCCCAAAATTGTATCATCCTTTCACTTAAATCAGGAGATCATTTTACCTGCATATTTTCAGAATCCAGAATCTGATATGGAATGAAGTTTACATTGTTTAGATGCCAGGAGAGCACTAGCTTTTTATGTACAGCGCAAGGCTGGTGTTAGAAAAACTAATAAGTTGTTTGTCTGTTATTCTGTACCTAAGAAAGGGATGCCTGTTTCATCCCAAAGATTAGCAAAATGGGTTGTTGCTACTATTAAATTGGCTTATGACCTTGTAAGGAAAAAGCTACCTGAAGGGGTTAGAAGCCATTTGACTAGAGCATTGGCTGCTTCCACTGCTTTTCTTCAGGGGGTTCCGCTAGATGATATATGCAAGGCGGCTACTTGGTCGCAACCGATGACCTTTATATCTCATTATAGAATTGATAATAGAGAAAAAAGAGATGCTAGCTTTGGAAGAGCAATTTTATTGTCTGCTATTAATTAATATTTCTTCCTCGCAAGTAACTAATTGTAAGAAAATAAACATGTTCTCTTTGTTGTAGTCATCTAGTATGAGGATGATTTTTTGATGGGTTGTTAATTGACTTCAGGTGGAGTTAGTTTTAGCATGACATCCCACCATCGTTGTAATAACAGCTTGCTAGTCTCCCAATTGTGTGAGTCACAGAGACCACAAAGAAGAAGAACAGGTTGCTTACCTGTAAATGTGGTTCTTCGAGTGGTCTTCTGCGAACTCACACAAACCCTCCCATCCTCCCCTCTATATGTCCTGTTATTGTGTTGGTTCCATTAATGCTGCTATAGCGGCGAAAGTGGAACTGACCGATGAAGCAGGTGGGGGCTCTTATACCCCAGAGGATGGGGGAGGGTTTCAACGGTCAAAACGCCTACTTTTCGATTTCTAGAAGGTTCCGAATGCTGTTCTGCACAGGCGCAAAACCCAATTGTGTGAATTCACAGAAGACCACTCGAAGAACCACAGTTACAGGTAAGCAACCTGTTCATCCCTGTCTCCCAGCTCAGACACTCTTTTCTGGGGGAACCTTCCTCTTGGTGTCTCTGATCAAACTGTGCAGCCTGTTAAAAAAACTGCCTCTGGTCCTCGTCCTCCACCAGCTGCTGCCTGGCTGGCTAAGAACGGCTCACAGCCTGATTTCTCAGCACCACAAACTCTCCTGAGATGCCCTCCACACTCTAGGAAGGAGATGGTCAGGAGAGAGGAAGTATAGGGCCACCATGCCAACTCTCCTCTTTCTCTCTCCTTTCCCTGACCTGGTTTGGCCCTTGATGCCTGCCCTCCCCACCACGGCTTGGCCTCCTTCTCACAGACAAACACACACACATGTTGATATTTGCGATTTTTCCACTTTTGCAAGGGTGTGGCGCCCATATCCCTAGCAAACATGGAAGGCCAACTGGATATGTAACCAAGATCTTAGCTGTTCCACTGAAAGTTTTTGGCCCACAGACATGGTCATCTAATTGAGTCTTATAAACAGTGGTGGGATGGGAACTGAGGCTCTCCAGAGTTCCCATTTACCAGACTGGTGGGGGCAGATGGGGACTGTAGGCCAGCGGCACAGGTTCTTCAGATCTGTTACTGAAAGAATGTTTAGAAGGGCAGGACCTGAATGGCACGCTCTGGATATCACAGGTCTACATTCTGCCATTTTCAGGTATGGTTTCCTATCAGAACTAGTCCCGATAGCCCGTTTATACTCTTAAAATACCATAAGAGACTTCTCTCCAGAAGACAGCGGAGAGATGCCAAGTACTCTTACATTTCCCATCAGAACTTGTATATATAGTCCGTTCCATGTACCACGCGAAATATATGCATTGATCTGCTTTAGTATTTCAGTTGCATGTATTGTGAAATGATACCTATACAGTTGTCCCTCCACTTTCATGGGGGTTCGGGGGGGCAGAACCCTCATGAAAGTGGAAAAACTATGCATAACTCTCCCCCGCTCCCCCTCCCATTCCCTTCCAAGGCTCCCCGCTTCCCTCTCCCATGCAGAAGGGAAGGAAATGGGGGGGGAGGCTCACACGGGTCTTCTCTTCTCCCTCTAGACCTCCCCCTGCCATTCCTATGCATTTTGCTCTGGCATGGAGAACTTGCACAAGCCTTTTCCCCATTCCTTTCCGTTTTGCCTTGGCACAAGTTCTCCATGCCTGGGCAAAATGCATAGGAATGGCAGGGGGAGCTCTGGAGGTAGGGGGGAGGAAGGCTTGTGCAAGCTTTCCTCCATCCTCCTTTCCCTTCTGTTTTGCATGGGAAGCAGAAGGAGGGAGCCCTGGAGGGGGGAAATGGAGGCTTGTACGAGCTCCCCCCACCCCCAGCCCCTTTTCTGTTTGTTTTGCCTCCATATGAGTTCTTTGCACTGGGGCAAGATGCATAGATATGGGAGGAGGAGAATGGTGGGGAGGCATGCGTGCTCCCAAATAATCAAATTCATGAACATCAAACCTGCAAAGGTGGAGGGAGAACTACATAGTACAGTAGAGATACATGGAAAGATTCCACCATGATATTTTATTTTTATTAGGGGGAAAAGCTGCATTTTTACATAGAAAACTGTGACTTAAAAGTCTTGGAAATTCTCTAGTATGTTCCTGTCTCACTCTGCTTTTATTTCTCATTTATAAATAGCGAATAATGCATCCTAGAGGAAACATGAGATCATCTGTTTTAGCTTTCTCTTTCTTACTTCCTTTTTTTTTTTGATATGCATTTTATATGAGATATTCAAGGCAGCTAGTATAACTGCAAAAAAAGCCATAACTTTGTACTAAAGCTGGTTTATTTTTATTATTTCTACTCTTATTCAGCCTATGTGTTAAAGTACTCTAAGACTCTTTTATTAAAACAAAACATCAGCAAACCAACTTGAATACTGCAGTCAGAAACATAACAACATAACATAAATCTGACTCTTTCAATGTAGAGTAATGGTTGGAAACACACTTAAAATGGGTGTTTTGGAGAAAGGTAAAATACACTTAATCTATTAAAGGTGACTAGAAAGGTTTCACCCTTTTTCTTAAACTTCTCAGGGAAGGCTGGAGGTAAGTCTGTTCAGGCAGTGAAAATTTGGGACTCATGGGGACTACAGATGAGAATTCTGTTCTCTGCTCCTGCCAGTTTCTTCTCCCACTGGAGGGATCTAAGTAGAGGCCAGCACACACACGCACACCCATTACTGCCACCTGCAGACCTCAGTGGAGGCAGGGACATGCTTAAGACCCAGCAGAACCAGGCTGTAGAGAGCCCCCCTTGATTAAGCCCAACATCTTGAATTGGTCTTCAGAAGCAGCCAGTAATCTATATGGCACTGGAGAAAACAAAATCAAGCTGAAGTAGTGAGTCAGTCATCCAGAAGATGTTTTTATACATGGTAATGTTTCCAACAGTTTGCTCATATAATTGAAATATTAGTATGGTACAAAAAAAGGGGGGGAGAGGTTTACCTTTGTCTATTCATGAATAAGGCATAATCTGAACATCTGGAAATGATCTGGCATACCTGTTTTTGACTTGTATTTGATATTAGTAATATTTTAATTGAATGGCTGGGTTGGGGGGGACTGACTTTTAGAAATACGTAAACAAAACTTGTAATGTACAAAGTATCTCCCCAGGTTACCGTAATGTGGACAGGTCAGTCTTTCTTTTTCTCTTTCTACAGCACTCTTTAGTATATACAAATTGCACTCATTTTATCTATCAGTGTTAAAGTAATATAAAAATGAAACAGAAGAGTGCATCTTGATCCAAATACTTGCGTTACAAAGCCATTGCACATAACTTAGGTAGCTTTGGTTGGGATTAAAGTATTCATTTACATAGTCATCCATATATTACAGCACAGTATTCAAAAGTAGAGTGAATAATTGAAATTCACATTCACAAACATAGGACTTTGAACTTGATGTGTCTCCTAAGTTTTTTTTTTCCATAGCCCAGCTTTCCTTAAAAAAAAAAATAGGTTATGTGCTGTTGAATTCCACACAATTTGCTTATAAATAAATGCCTTTCCAATAGCAACCTAGACATAATTTTGCATTCCATATACTTGTGTGATGCTTGGCACTTAAAGAGAACAGATATGTTTTTATAATATTTTTAACACTTCTCTCAGCAGCTGTTACACAAAACAAAACTCAACTGATTTTGGCAAATTAATTTTCTAAATATATTTGTCCATAGAATGTGTATCATCAAAGTTCAAATTTGATTATGTTGCTAGGAATTTTTTGTTTTGTGTTGGAAGGCAGCTGCAATGAAAAAATGTGTTACTGTTGAAAATGAAAGACAATGAAAACAATGTGAAGGAATCCCCAAATCTGTCTCAAGTTTTTGAAGAATAGGATGCCAGGGGTGGTGGGGAAGAGACAGAAATCCAAACCTGCAAATATGAGATCAAAAAAGAAGAAGAATAGACTGCTCCTAACAGTATAGCTGTTTGATACCATGATGGAGGATAGATTTGAGAAGCAGAGTTACAGCAATAGCCACAGTATTGAAAGGAACATCTGGTTTTAATGTATTATTTCTTCTCTAGGACATGTCCAGACATTCACTTCCTACACTCCCTGTTGGTCACTGTGGTGTCCAACTTGGAGCACTGTGAGCATCCTAGGGAACAGCTGGTACCCATTTCCCTAAAATATGTCTCTGTTCACTGTAAGAATGCAGCCATATGATTGTGCACACGCTGGTCCCTGTCTAGCAGGGTGTAGACAACAGGAATCAAAACCTATTCGATAGCCTCTCCTACATCTGCAGTTAAAGATGTCTAGGATCATGCATACTTGTTTTGCAGTTTATGAGGGCAAATCTTGCGTCCGGTGGGCATTGTACACTTCTCTAAAACCATTCACTGTGTTTCTTTGTGTCTTTTTCCAGCTCTAGCTTCAACTTACTTGAAGTGATGGATTAAGGCTAAATAATGAGTGAACAATCAGTTCAGTGCTTCAACATGAAAGGAGGAGATGAAGCAGGAATGACTGTTCATCATTCTACACTCCTGGCAACACCCAGATTGACAGCAAGATCTGTTGCGCACTCCAGAATTTTCCCCAAGGAAAGGAAAACAACTGAATGTTTGTGGAAGCAGTATTGGATTCCAGACTTGAGGCTTTCTACATGCTTTCAGCTTTTGCTGCTCAAGCCTCAGGGCTTCCTTTTCATTCTGTATCACATCTTCCATCAGATAGCCACCAGACTGTGGTTATGACTTGTCTACGACGAAAGTTCCCGATTGTTGTCTGCAGTATGTCTCCCAAGACCCATGTTTCTCCATCCACTCAGTCATTTCAGTTCATCTTAATGATCAAGGATCACTACCAGATCCTGAGCAAAGTTCATACTGTATGACCACAGCTGATGTGAGAGATTGAAACACTGACTGACTGACTATAGACATTTGTACTGGCTGATATCTTGAATTTTGGGGGGGAAGCCATAGAAATGCTGAGTCTGAATAAAGTCATTTGTTTTGTTTGTTTAGCTTATAGTTTACATTTATTATACTGAGTAACATTCTTCCAATCAGTTGACGTTTAATTTTATTCCAGTGGGAAGTTCTCTTTCTTCATGTATTACATTGGTTTTTCCTCACATTTATTTACATTTAATAAGCTGCTGTTCTAAAGAAGCTGAGTTTCCAAGACTCCAGTAATAGGGTTCTGTCATTTCAGATTAGCAGTGTGAGGATAGATACAGTTCACTTCATTATTTAACATTTCTGTAGCACCATTTAATATTTTAAACACTTTTCACTTATTTCCCTGGGAGGTAAGTTAAGCTTAGGGAGAATGACTTGCAAAATAAACTAACAAAAATTGTACTTTCTTACTGATCAGGAATTTGTTCTTGTTTTCCTGAATTTCAGAGAGCATTCTCCCATCTCAGGACCACGTAGGCATGGTCTTTGTATTAGAGTCCTTCCAGACAGACAGTTTACATTTGAAAGTTATTATGCCCTGATTTCGTCTTTTTTTTTTCTTACCAGTCTTTCTCTGGAAAGGAAAAAAATTGGAAGAAACAAAAGGAGAACAAGAGAGGACTGCAAGTTAAAGACATTGTTGTATGGAGATCCCACAGATATCCATAAAGAAGGTAGTCCAGTGGAAATCTTGTCTGGAAGCACCATGACTTTGCCTTAATAAGGATCCTCAATTTGCCTGTGTGTGTCCTGTCTCCCAGACCAGTTAACTATCTTCTAAAGAACCCAGTAGACATCTTAAAGGGTCTCACCAATTAAGAAAGGGTATCAAAATGGCAAAGGAGATTCAGCTTAAGCAAGTAGAAAGTGATGCTCACCAGGGCAAAAGACCCCAACATATGTGGGTTGATGGGACCTCAACTGGCAGTGACTGATCAAGAAAGACATGCTGGTTGTGTTGAATGGCTTGATGAAAATGTCAATTCAATGTGCTGTTTTAAAAAAACCAAATTCCATGCTGAATATAATTGGAAAAAAATCAAAGAATAAAACTGGCAATGTTACCTTTGCCATAGACAAATCTGTGGCACAAAGATGCTTGGAAGTTCTGGATATTGCACCTGAAAAGGTTATCATAGAGTGAAAAAAGTGCAGAAACCAGCAACCAAAATAATCAAGAAGATGGACCAGCTCCCCTCTGCAGAAAGATTGCACCATTTGGGGGAAGTTTAGCTTACCAAAAGCTTAAAGCATAAGAATTCCTGGCAAAATATCTCTTCTCCATCCTTTTGTAATTCTACACCAGTACACAACCCAGTTGGTGGGTGTTGTTTTGTTTCTCGCCCACCCTAGAGTTTGTTCTACTGTTCCTCACCATCATTGTTTTGAAAGATTCATGTAGCTTATCCAGTCAAGCCTGGGCAAATGGGGATGCCCCCTCAGGAGGAGTCAGTCAACAAGCTGGCCCTGTTACCTCTCTGGTGGGAGAGGATGTGGCAAATGCATAAGGATTGCTCTCGCACCTTCATCAGGCATAGCAGTTGTACATTAATATCAGCATCTCATTTTTACACTAAAAGTACACATGCAGAATATACACTGTCTTCCTAGTCTGCTTTCTCTCTGAATCAAACTGCACATTACTTACAACTGTGATTTTAAGAAAACTGTTGGGATTCTTTTGCTGAAAGTCAGTGTTTGCTGAAAAGCACCATTAGCAAAGAAGCGTCTGCTTGTGGAATGTAGTGGGTATTAATTCTCCTTCTAGCCTCACTGTTTTACTGTAATACCCCCTTGTAAGGGAAAAGCAACATGGGTAAGATAGAAGAGGATGGCAAGAGAAAATTGATATATAGAAGATGAGCACAGCCTTTGCCCCTGTGATTTCTTTGGTGAAAATAAAAAACTTCTGCCCCTCTTTGGCATTCTGGATGAGGGTTATTAGTTTTGTCTTCCTTGCCATATAATTTTGTGTGATGTAAGAAATAGGTTAGTCCTTACTAAGTCCTTTTCCAAAGTGGCAATGTATAGTGATAACAAGGGCCCTTTCCGCACGGCATTTGCCATGTGAAAGGGTGCCTGGAGCGTCGCACGATTGTGAGGAGTGATCTGCACAACACACTCACAATCGCGTGATGCTCCAGGGGCTGGCGGGTGTCAATTGTGCACCTTTTCATTTTCTGCTGGAAGCCGAAAATGGTGCGTGATCGTGCATTGCTCCGGGCCTCAAGTGCACTTACCTGGCGTGCGGAGCCTCTGGAGCCACGCCGGTTGCACTTCCTGCCCCAGCACATCCTGGGAAACTCCCAGGCTACACTGTGGAAGGAAGAGGCGGGGCTCTTGCGTGAGCAGGCAGCTTGTGTGGTGCTGAAGCAGCAGGGATGTGAGAGCCTCTCACCAGAGGCTGCTCGCATGATCCCTGCACCCCAGCGCTGGGGCCAAGGATTCCACCTGCATTTTTGAAAGGGAAAAGAATGGGAAAGTGTTTGGTTTCTTTTTAACAGAGGGTGGTTCTCTGTTAGACCTAAGGCTCTGGAAAGTTTGATTATCTTTGGAAAAGGCCACTGCAATTTGTCGATACACGAAGATTTTCAGAGGAGATGAGGAGGCCAAAGTTTAAAAGATGACAGTGGAAACACTGGAGTTGATGCAGTAAAAATGCAACAGCAGCAAGAAATCAAAAAGTCTTATCAGCTTGCAGAATACTAGATCAGGTGGGGAGAACTGCAGTCTTCTCCACCCTGTCTGCCAAAAATACACTTACCTCCCTGAAGTTAGGAGGGTATCTACTCATTCAACTGCATTTTTTTTTTGGAAGGGTCCCTTCTTGGGAGACATGGAGTATAAATTCAAATAAAATATAAATAAATAAAATCAAAGAGGAATAGTAAAATGATTTAAAGTATTGGTGTATAAATCAGTGGTTGTATGTTCTTGGGTATTGCAGCAGTACTAGCAATGCAGAGAATGGACTCCCTCAGCAAGCTGAAGGATAATGGTAATTTTCACACTAGCCTGGCCTGGCCAGGCCCCTCCCTAAACTGCAAACCTCAGGATTCCATACGATGTTGAAAGTGGAATAACAACACTATAACAGGCTAGTGCAGAAATGGCCAAAGAAGCTTCCGCTGGATAGTTACTTGCTTCAACAGAATCATACTACAAGTCATGGAGACCTGAAGGAACAATAAAAAGGTTGAAAGTTAAGCAATGAATGGGAAGTACATACTTAGATGAGTTTCCCTTTCACAGGCTTGGAGCCAAAAAGAGCTTGTATGATAGACACCAGCCCAGCTGCTGTATCTGGAGTTCTTCATATCTCATAAAAATGCTTGAAATTATGAATCTGAACAGCTTGTTAGAGAATAAAGAGCAACATTCTCTAACAACTTAGCATAGAGTGGACACACTGGCTACTTTTTAAAGAATAGCAGATACAACGGCAGAGCTCAAACTGTGCTAAGGATGAACAAACCTGTTTTACTTCCTTCCTGTGAAGGGAGATGTTGAGCAAGCCTGGTTGGTGCAAACTCACACTCAAGGATTACTGTGCAGAGAGGCATATGGGTGAGAAAGGATACAAACCTGAGGCATGTCTCATGACAGAAGGTAGGTTGGGGAAATATGTCCTCGTTGCAGAGCTAGAGAAAGATGGCCTAGAGACAGGGAAAAGCTGTAATAGGACACTCAGTGAGGGAAAATAATAAGGTTTTGGGAATGATTAAATTGTTCCTGGATTAATGTGTGCTCAAAATGTGCCTTGATACACTTCCATTTGTTTATTCTTTTTACAAGTCTGTCAAGCTATTAAGTTGGATAGAGGGTTTCATCAAACTTACCACATTGAACCCACAGACCAATACATCTATTGGTCTGTATAGGGGTACCATTGAGGCCCAAGTACCCAATTCAGGGATGGATCTTGAGGGGAAAAGGGCCAAGGTGACTGACATGCACACAAGGATCAGAACTGCAGGCCAGCCTGAAGAGGAGATCTATCGCACGCTCTCATTAGAATTCCATTCATTCATCCCTAAAGAAGTGCAAATATGTCAACGTCACTTTCCTCTACATTTCAGCTTTAGTAAACTGTGATTTAAAAACAGCTTAGCAAGAGTCTCAGCCATGCTTAGTTTCACAGCTCTGTTGTGCAGCAAAATGTTGAAACAGTGCTGTGACTCCTTCTGTTAAGTTGTGATAGTCAATCAAGGGGCAACTTCCCCTGATACATATGGGAAAGTGGGAGGCCCGACAGGAGGTGGTGGTGGGTCCACTAACAGATCTGTGAATGGAAACAGGCAGGCACGTTTCTTTGCTTTCTGAATGGCATGAATGTCTGCATTTTGATCAAACAGTCCTCATTTATAGAACTTCATGGGAGGCAGTCTGTGGAAGAAAGACATTACATCAGGATTTACCCTGGCTAAGGGCCAGGCTGGACGGGATGCCAATCCTGCAATCAGCTCTTGTGTTAATAATGGCTTTTAAAACTAAATGTTAAGTGCACAGACGCAGCCTGGATCAGGAGCA
Organism: Cyclura pinguis; assembly: GCA_030412105.1. Taxonomy (NCBI): domain Eukaryota; kingdom Metazoa; phylum Chordata; class Lepidosauria; order Squamata; family Iguanidae; genus Cyclura; species Cyclura pinguis. The sequence goes on from CM059599.1 coordinate 348,437,339, forward strand.
AAAGGAGCTCTGCCTGTCATTCCAATGGGGACCTGAACCAGATCATGGGTCCCACTCCTACTTAGTTAAACAAAACTGGCATGAATGGGTGCATGAGGAGTCTAAATAGGAATAACAAAAGTGTAGGAACCTCTTCCCCTACCCCAAACTACTGTTTCCCCAACCAAAGTGGCTCCTTTTCTCATCAGCTTACTTCTACAAACACATTTGATGTGTTTGCTAATTGCATGATTGTATTTTCCAGCTATCTCAAGTTTAAATTGCCCAAACATTCATAGTGAACTAAATGATTAGTTCACTAAATGAAAATAAATAAATAAATAAATTTATTTTCACTGGAAAACAAATTTGTTCAAGTTTCATCTGTCCAGAACTAATCCCTCCAACCTTCTTCATTTGGATATGCATCGATCAAGATTGAACAGCCCCTAAAAAGCAAGGTCTCTCAAGGCAGCCATCTTTTCTTACAGATTCCCTTAGCTTCTTCCACAGTGGCTACCTCCAGTTCTCCCTTACCCAAACAAGGTTTTGAACAGAAAATTCCAATTTCCAAAAAATATTTATTTTTTTTTATAATATTTGAGATTAATACTTTTTAATAAAACCTTGGACAGATGTGGCCCGGGCCAGGTCCTTGTGCAAGAGATGTGCAGATACCTCAACCTGCACAGCAAATACAAGCTCCTCTGTAGATTACCACCTAAGAAGACTAGATTGAGGCAAAAAAGCAAAGGTGCCTCCTCTGACCCAAAAGACATTAAGCAGGTATTCCAGGATGAAGGGAGAAGCTGTGGAAGAAGTCACCTTGATGGGAAGCATGGCACTAGGTCCTCTCTCAACAGTCCCTTCTTGCATAATTTGGACCACAGATTAATTCTGCATCCACTCTCTCTGCAGAATAATTATTTCCACTATAAGTCAGCTTTCTAAGAAAATACGTTCCTTCACAAATCCCCCTTCATCTGTCCCTGCTGTCTGTCCACGGCTCTGCTAATGGTTATCTCCTTAAGTGGGATTCTCCTCATTTGGTTGCCCTTGTCCACTAAATGTCTAGCCAGTTCTGTGTCTTTGCCCTCTGAAGCCACCAAACTGCAAAAGGATCTTCCAGAGAAAGCCAGGAAGGCAGAGTGCTGTTCTGCTTTTCAGATGTCTTCAGAGTGGGTAGATTCTTTTGGATCACAGTGTGAGAAGGCTGGATCACACTGCCCCTTCTCCAAGCAACTGTTCGTTTCAGTTCTGTTTTGTTGTGTTTTCTTTTGGGAGCAGAAGGTGGGTCACTGCAGTTTCTCAGATGCAGGTGGTGTTGGGTCCCTTTCAGCTGCATTTGCAGGATTTCACCACCATGTTGGAGAGCTGCTCCACTTTAGGGGTCCTTCCAACATAGTACAGGATAGTAAGAGGCTCCAGATCCTGAGGCACACAGCAGGGGGAAGCAGATGCTTCAGGATTCAATGTATTGTAGAGGCCAAGCACCTGGGAAGACCACCAAACAACAACAACAAAAGAAGTGGTTAGAGGCATGTTTGTAACCAAACACAATTGCTATTAGGCAGAAAACAGCCACCCTACAAATGATCCGAAGCCAGAGCCTGAAAATCTGATTTTCTTGGACTACAACTTCCAGAAACACCCAGCTAGCATGTTGGATTCTGGGAGCTGTAGTCAAATAAAGTAATTTCTTCAAGTTCTGTCTAAATCTGTTTAACTTTAAAACACTCACCCATCCTTCTACCACTGTCCAAGATATTTTAACAAGTTGTTTAAAATGTGGTTATTAATATGGAGCAGCTGAGTAGGGCCCAGCCCAAAGCAATAAACCTCAGAGCATCCAAACCTCAGTTCTGCATTGTTAAATGCTGTTCCCTTGTATATTTTGCTCTTTTAAAAAAGAAGAACACACAACAACATTGGGTGTAACCATTCTATGGTCCCATTTGAGTTTCAAGAAAAACAGCTGAAGAAAATCATCTTTCTTTGGCTAGCATCTCCTAATCATGCTGGATTTAATCCAAGCCCCTCTCAAATATCCGCATTGTCCTCCCAAGTGTTTGAATCCTCTACAAATCCATGAGCTCGCATTCTCTCTGCTCCATTGCACTCATTCTGAGAAAGAGAGAATGAAAATATGCCAGAGAACAGCCTGGGGAGGTTCTAATAATGAGTTCTTCTACCTCTTCCTCCATGCTAGATCTAAATTACTCTAACATTACAGCCATGTTCCGTCCCAGGGGCTGCAGCAGCATTTCATGCAAAGGGATACTGCTGCAAAGGGGAAAGCGCAGCATAGGCCCAAATCCTAGTGTGGGTTCTAGCTAGAGCAGAGCCACTGAATCAACAGGATTTACCTTCATGTTGACTTATCTTTCAACAACTGAGTCAACAGGTCTACTCCACAGAATTCAGGTCATAATTTCCTTCCTTTCTTTCTAAAAACGCTTCCTTCCACTGAGGAGTTGCTTTTACTGAGAAGGAATATCCACTACTCTCCTGGTTTATTTAAAAAAAAAAAAGATATATCGCTAGAGAAGCCTTCCTTGCTGTCACAAGGAAGAGTCACCTTCAGACTTCAGAAATTTTGCCTTTTAAAACTTGAAAAAAACAAGGGATGTTGTTGAAGCTCCTGCAAACTGAAATTATCCAGACAGTATGGACTACAATTCCCATCAGCCCCAATCAGCATGACCAATGGTGAGGGGTGGTCAGAGTCATGATCCAAAATGAGTATCAGGTTGCCTGCCCCGTCATAAACCGTTGGGTTTGTTCAGCTGAGAAGGAAAGGACTTTGCTTGTTCCACAACAAATTTTGCTACTGAGAGAAATGGTCCATTCTGTACAACCAAACATCACAAGATGGAAAGCAGTAATCCTGGTGTGTTTTCCCTTGGCTGCTCTGAAATGGAAATGCAATAAGTTCCTTTCCTTTCGCAGATGTTCACTATCTTTTGTAAATAATACTTTGATGGAACAGCAGCAATGGCATGTTAGCAACAGCAGTTGCATAAATTCTTTTTACCAGTGCTATGTGCTTGTTTTCCCTCACAGAACCTCTCTCCTGCATGGTGGAGTAGAGATCACCACTGCTAGGAACAGTTAGAGGCCTTTGCCATGTAAACACTTATGACAGGCATTCATAACCATAATGATATAATTGTTAGACCCTCTAAGTGCTACTGTGAGCAAAATGTCCATAAAGACAAACATCCCTTCCAGCTAGTGTGTAGGGGAAACTTTGGCTGGAAACCTCTCAATGGCATATGCTGCTATAAGCTCCGATTACACCAGCATTTGTCCTTTTTGGTTGTTGTGAAAGCAGGTATATAGTACAGGTTGACTATCCCTCATCTGAAATACCTGGGACCAGAATTGTTCCTTTTTTCTTTTTTTTGGAATACAATAGCTTTTTGGAATAGCCTTGCATCTCATTCATTTGCTATTTGAGTTGTATAGAGGCTGAAAACCAAAGAAAGTGCAGAGACTGAAGATTGGGGTTGGGGGCTAAATGGGACTAGTGGTCTTTAAGAAGACCATCTCAACTACCATGCCATTTTACTAGTTTAACCCCTCACCTTAACGCTACTACTTTAATTGCTATAAATCAGAGATGGAGAAGCTGAGGCCTTCCAGATGGTATCGGTCTACAGCTTCCTGAATCCCTGACCATTGCCTGAACTGGCTGGCATTGATGGGAGTTGGAGGAGTCGATGCGCCTCTGCTGGAAACAAAGAGAAATAGTGGACCTCCATTTGGTGTGGATATAAGGCAGGCAGCAAGCTGCAGCAGTAACCTATTTCTGTCTGCAGTGAGGAAGGAAGCAAAACAAAACAAAACCTGTGTGCACTGAGGTAGCAAAATACAACCAGGCATATACATGTGTGCAATGACTGAACAGACATGCCCCTGAGTACCATCACGTGTGTGTGTTTGTGCGTGTCTGTCTTCAAACAGTTATTTCAGAAAGAACTGGCAAGTCACAGTGTAATCCTAAAACGTTTACTCAAAATTAAATTCCTCTGAGTCTGGGGGGCTCCTGCCCAGGCAACTAGCCTTTTGGCGCTGTTTGAACTTCATTCAACTTGTCTGAATTGTTGGATATGTTTTTATGTTGTTTAAAATGATTTATTGCTTTTAATTTGGAATAGTCTGAATTGTCTAGATTAGTCTATATTGTTTTATCTCTTTGCCACTCTGAGATCTCATGACCAAAGGGCAGGATAAAATAATAAATAAATAGGTATAAGATTGCAGGCCCAGTGGACAATGAGAGGATTTAAGGAGCAGCTGCCTCTGGCTGATAAAAAAGAAAGCTGATGCAGGAACAATTCATAAAATTCTAGGCTCCTTGCCCTTACTAATATTCAACGATTACCGTGCTATGAGTTGTGTCTGCACTGCGGAGGTACGGGCAAGGTCCAGAGCAGAAATTGGCAAAGTAACCCTTGGGCTCATGGACCCATTTCCAGCCCAGGTCTTGCCGGAAGTCAATGTAGAGGCGGCGCACACAGCAGTTCTCCTCCTGGTTTCTGGAACAAAGAGTTTTGGTGTCAATGGGCGTGAAATAAGAAATAACATTGTTGTCCCTATGCCACTCAAAGGAGGTTTCACTTGGTGCTAAAGCTGCTAGTCTCCCACTCTCACGGCAGAGGAAGGCCACACAGGAGGAGAAACTGAACTGGCATCATCACCTGGCAAGCAGTCAGGGATCAAGGAAGGGTTGAGCAGAAAGGTTAAAAAGGTAAGTCAGCAGAGTAGCAAACCTCAGGCAGAGCCTGAAAAGTTATTTCTTAAAAGAGTGGATTACAGTGACATACAGAAGCCACCCCTAAATGAGCTGTGATAGAATAATGTCTTCAGAGTCCCAGAGCATCATCCTACTGCTGCTGAGATAGGGGTGGTTTCAGCATGTCACTATAATTCACTCTTCTTAAACTAATTTTCCAAGTTCTGTGGCAGGTTTTATTAACAAAGAGTGTGACAAAAGGCTAGTCTGAAAACAGGCAGTCCCTTCTTAAACTGGAAACAGAACTTTACGCCCAGCAATGGAAGGATCCCACAACACTACCTCAAGATTATTGGGTGATGAAGGTGTTGGATATGGCTGAAATGGACAAACTGATGACCTTCATTAAGGAAAGGTCTTTGGATGAATTTAAGAAACAATGGGAGAAAATCATAATGTTTCTAACAGGTGTCGGGGGAAGACATGCAATAGTACGATTTCAACAGTATGACTAGAAATATTGTTGTAGAATGTTATATTTACCATATTATAGTATTACTACATTTAATACAAGTCAAAGAGTAATCATACTACAAGCATAAGTGTAGTTAAATTTTATATAACCAGTTTTGTAGATCTGGAGTAAAATTTTTTTTTAGTTATAGTCATTTTATTGTACTTTGAAGTATATTAAGTAACCATAAATAATCATTCTGTGGTGAGTTGGAAGTCACGAGTGTGTCCTTTTTACTCCTTTTGTGTTTTTGTGTTTGTTGGTTGATTTGTTTAGTTTATTTAGATAGCAGGTTCTGTGGCAGGTTTTGTCAATAGGAAGTGTGATGACCAGAAAGATGGCTGGCCCGAAAAGATCAGGCAGTTCCTTCTTAACCTGGAAAAAGGAACTTTAGCAGCCACCAGCAGGCCGAAAAGGGCAGCATCTGCAGCCTCTCTCCCTCGGGAAATCTCATCTTTAGTCCAGTTTGTGGAATAGGCAGAAGATTAAACTGTCTGCTGGGCTTCGGTATGTCAGTCAGCATCTCTTTACTCGAAGGGTATCTCTGGCCCCAGGAGGTAGTTGGAAGGGATAAAGGCCATGCCTAACGGACTGTGGTAAGGCTCTTCCTCAACCCTTTCGACCCCAGGATGACAGCACTCTGGACTGTTTCCTCTCCATACTATGTTTCTCCACAGGCACATACATGTAACCAGCTACTCTGAGCAGAAGGAGAATGATGCAAGGCATTTAAGCCACAGATAAGCCATCTGTCAACACAATAGGCCTGGGATGGGGAAAATGAGGCCAGAAGGCCAAATACAGCCCAGGGTTGTTCTCTGGTCCCCAGGCATCCAATATCTTTGGGGGGAAAAAAGGGGGAGCCAAAACAGTCCTGGAAGTGTGGGGGCAACTTCACCACATTTTTTTACTCATCTGGGCCCAGGTGAGGCCTTTTTGCAACAGGAAAAGACCTCCAAGTTGACTTTCAGGGCTTTCCTGTACCTGACATGGTCTGGGGAAGGCTGAAAACATAGCACAATTGCCACTTCACATCTGAAGACAAAAAAAGTATGAATAAGGGGAATGAGGGTGGGGGAGATACAGCACTCCCAGGTCCCCTTAGGGGGCAGTGTAGCCCCATAACCCCTGACAGTTGCCCAGCCCTGCAGGAGACCACATTGCCTATTCCCAAGTTGACTTCTGGTTTGCTTCCTGGTTTTAGAAAGACCTTTCCTGGGCCTAAAACAGTTGGCTGTGAGGTATCAAACAAGTTTTTAAACAGTAAAATAATATCGGCAGGTGACAAGCATAGGAGGAGGTATGACACTGCCACAGGGAGGCCACACAGCTCCCTTCCTAGCCCCTGCCCCCACGCACACATTAGCAATTGCCCACCCATACAGTTACTTTGCCCTGACGTAATGGGAGGTAAGCAGATGAACAGGGATCTTAGTTTACCGAAAGCAGTAGTTGGTGTCCAGGGCCCGTTTCTTCCTCTGGCTTCTTAAGGCTGGACTTCCAAGTCTGTGTGGGGGCAACATCATCAAGATCAAGTGGGGGTTGTTAAGACCCTTCTGCTTCTTCAGGCTCCCCAGATCCCCACGCCCATGGCTATCCTCATTGTCAATGCCTAAGGAAGGAGGGGAAGGACACGCATGAAATGGCACGGTTGCTTCAGAGCTTCAGTAGAAAATGAACAGAAATCCTTAAAAGATGATATGCAAAGACAGCTTGCAAAGAAGCTTAGCCACTGTCAGGCTCCTCTCTTATGAACCTTGCCAGGATACATTTGGTTGCTCTTGGCCTGAAATGATTCTTTGTGGGTCACTTGTTTTATAATTTGTAAACTAGTGTGGGACCATTAATCTGGCACTCTTGTTAGAAATTTCAGTCCCAGGAACAGGACGAAAAAGATAAACGGCTAAAGACTATGTCAGGTTTCTGGAATGGTTCAGCAGAAGGAGTACCTAAGATACAGAGCCTGTGGGCACTAATGGACATAGCTCAGGGCCAAGAGCCAGGCAGCCGCAAATGTTGGCCCAAGCCGTTGGCTGCCCATGCTACCTAGGGCAGGTTGCCCAGTTTTTCTGTGGCCACATCACGCAAGCTGGAAACTAGAGTAAAACCAGCAATACATCAGGTCCAAATTTTCCAGGGAGCGAGAGAGACTTGACTTCTATAAAGTTCAGAAATTTCAACACATTCACATTCCTTTACATAATACATATAGGTAACATCTGCAGCATAAATTTACAATGTCCTATAGAGAACTGACTCAAAACACAACTTTATTACTTGTTGGTCAAAATTTTTCCATGAATAAGGCATTAGTTGATACTCTGAGTAACAGTAATACAGTTGATACTACTTTTTAACAAAACAAACAAAAAAAATCAAAAAATGGGCCAATCACTCCCAAAAAGTAACATCTCTGACATTCACTAATTGTGACTTTAATGTTGTTGTCACAAATATATTTAAAGATAATGACTGGCCCTTTTTTCCTTAAAAAAAGAAATGTAACAAGTAATATTGTCACTTTTAATATGTTCCTTCCAAACGCTGGTCTAAACACCAGTTTAACTTTAACTACTTCCTGCCAAGACCTCTGAGAAGTACTGCAAATTGCATGACGAAACTCTTACATTACAGTTCTCAATACGCCCTGCCCTGTGTTAAGCAGTTCAGTACTAAAACAGTTTGTTTGTCATATCTTCTGCCTCTCTTTCCCAAAAAACAACACATGCCCACATGAAAACACAGATGCATATTGTTACTGCCCTGGCTAGTCCGAGCTTTAGGGATATTAAAAGATATCCTCTTGATATCACAATTCAGTTTCACTTCTCTATTCCTCTACATGTGCTTGCAAGGCCACCGGACAAGCACGTAAGCAAGCTCGGCCGTTAATAGCTGTAATATTCAAACTACAATACAGGCAGGCCAGAAATAGCTGACTCACTGCTTTAGGAGACCTCCACGCAAGTACTCTAATTAAGTATGCACGCTACTTACAAAAGAGCCTCTGCCCCGCGATGGCAGCTTGATGGGTAAACTATGCAATACCCAAGTACTCTGCGTCTGCATACTGGCTACTCTATTGAAAACTGCTACGATAACTCAATCATTCAGATTCTGACCTTTCGGAGGCTTTGTCTCCAACTCCAAATCTATTGTTTTCCCCAAGTACGGCATAGCCTGCAGTCACATTCTCCTTATAAAAACCCTTGATTCCGAGACCTTGCTCGGAACGCTCCCGAGTTTCATCCCGCCTTGCTGCCGCTTTGCTTGGCGAGCCTCCCCTCAGCTCCACGTGCTGAGCTACATCGCACCCCAGCTTCGCTCTCTATTTTTCCTGGGCTTCAGGACAGGTGAAGTATCACCCAAACCAGCAATCTCTCTAAAAATCCCTCTATACCACTCCAACCTTTATTTTCTTTAGTTATCTTGCATGAGTGTGTCGCATACACTGTTTTGCTTGTATTTAATAAACATCATTTATTATTTCAACTTTTGTGTTCTCCTTGACTCGACCCGACCCCGTAGACATAGGGTTCAAGATCTCGCTAAGTTACCCTGCCTCTCGTAATGTTAAGCAGTGCTCTGAGCTAATTTTCCCCAACTTTAGTTGAGCACATTTTGGTGTCCCTCCCGGGACTCCCAGTTCACAGGGTAACAATATGGTCATGAAACAACTTCCATAAAAATGAATTACTGTAACACTACTTAGGCTTAGATGGTAGAGAAATTCTAATGACCCCATCTGCAGCTTTCCCATCCAATTTCTCCTTTGTCACCTTTGAATCTGATCTCCAGTACTTCACCCAAGTTTTCCAGAATGACACCATTGGACTGGAAGGTGTTGCATGGGCAATGAATGCTAATCTCCAGTCCCAGATTTGACTCTGTTGGGGGAGAGAGAGAATTCATGAGAACTAATGAAGCAACTAACATCATTTGTATCCAAACAGTCCTCCATCAATTTCCATTTCCCTGGTCCATCAATGACGAGTTTTGTTTGTTTGTAGTTCCCGCCACTGATCTTATTCTATGTTTGTGAAAGAAAACTGAAGATAGAGATGGAATAAAAATGGGCAACCCTGCATTCCTGCTCCATATTGCCTAGTTGAAATTGCCTCATGTTCTGAAATCATTATGTTGTATATTCACCACTTGGACTCCACTTCATCGGGTGCCAATGGCAAGAGGTGGGGAAACATGTAGTGTAATGACAACAGAATGACATATGCCAGTTTAAGGAAAAATTAAAAGGAGAGTTGAGGGGATATTGATATTGGCACACTTCTCACATTTTCTGGGAAGTACAGATCAATCTTACGTTTAGTATAGTTGTAGGTTACACACAGAGTTCTGCACAGATTCTTGATTCTTTTATGAATTATGTTGATAGGAAGGTCTAGAGGGCAATCATTGAATGTGGAAAAGACTCTTCAATCCAAAAACCTAAGATTCCAAAGACTCTAGTGCCAATACTACTGAACTCAGGAGGATTTCTCTGGAAATATGTATAGAATTGGACTGCACAGCTCATACAAAAAATCCTTTTGTTGTCCTTGCCTGTACATAAATGAACATGATTAAGACATTTCCTTACTGCAATCCTGTGCCGTCACTCAAAAATCCTGCAACTGGGAAATTACTATCTAAGAGTCACATACAGTTTGCAGATTGAATTTGTATGGCATGGTTATAGCACTTGAAAATGCTTGACAGAGACTTCAGTGGCTTCCTTTGAATGCACCTGATCTCTGATTTCATAAGCTAAATAGCACTGGGCTCAGTTATTACTTGGAGAGAAGACCAGCTGGGACCATCAGAGGCAAACACAGAATCCTGCCTGAGACCCCTGGAGAGCCCTTTCTGCCAGTTAGAATTGACTATACTGTCCTAGAGGAAACAATAATGCTACTCAGCATAACGAAGGTCCCTGTATTTCTGTAACAGAAGGGTAAGAACCATATTGCATAAAATGACTACTTGCAGGCCAGAGGAATGATCTAAGGTTCCTGAGGCTTAGGCGAGGAATGGCTGTTGAATCTCAGCACCTGTTTATTCTTTCCAGCTGGTGGCAGCTGCTGAATTGCACAGCTCAAAGTCTAGAGCCATGAGCATTTTCTTCTGTTATTCTCTGGCAATTGCCAAGGTCTACAGCAGATGCAACAGTACACAAGCCATGAGACTCTGGAAAAGCCTGTTGATTGTATCTCTAACCATCAGCTACGTCAAAAACTGGTTAAATGTGATGTCCTTTTCAAATGCATGGTATTAGTAGAGCTTGGCAAGTTTACTTTTCTGGACTACAGTTTCTACAGTTCTCATAGGTGGGATGGCCAGTGACCATGGCTGTCTGGGGAATTCTGGGAACTGTAGTCTGTTTGTTTGTTTATTTATTTATGCATGCCAAGCTCTAGCATAAAACTAATAGCTTTGCCCTACTAATAGTAGAGGGATTGCACTTCACCCATGCCTTGCCTTTAGAAAAGGGCATGTGAATGGACAACTTCTAGGATTTCTTTCCAGAATTCCAACTTTGACCAGCATCCAGACAGTACTACTAGCTGCAAGGACCATCCGGTTGTGAATTCCAACAATTGTGAAACAGAACATGGATCCAGATCCAGAAACAACTGTATGCTTTTTCCTCAACAGGAGCAGAGAAAGGCTAATCTCTTGCATGCTGCTTGACCCACAACTCCACTATGACAAATGAGACAACTATCTATTGTCTGAGTGCTTTTGAGAGGGCACAGAACAAAAACAGCACAGGACAATATTGGTGACAGATCTGGTCTGATCACTTGATGGACCAGCAATCAACTGGGTCACAGTAGTAGGGTGATGCTTTCTTGCCTCACATGAACTCTCAGAGTGTTCCTGGCCTTTCCCCCCCCCTTACAGGAGTTGCTGCCCAGAACTTTAAAAAATGAATGGGGGTGGGATATAACATCTCTCAGAAAGATGAAAGGTGGGGGAGGGAGGAAACATTGTTGTTCACCACTGTCAATAAAGAGGGACAGTCTATGTTTTTTTTAAACCACAGTGGCTCTAGATAATGAAACTTCCTGGCCTTTGCATTTTGTAAAAATTAGGATAGTAGCTGCAACTGCTGTTTCTGAAGGGTCAGAAGATGATGTTCTAGTAGCGGGTGTGGGGCAGGCTGCCTTTTGGCCACCTCAGCTAAGCCATTGAGCTTGTGACAGCCCTGAAGATCCAAAACCACAGCTGCTTCTGGAACAGCAGTTGCAACTTTTTACTTACTGTCCTCTTCTGCTTCCCCGGAACCACAACCTGGAAAAGTCATCTTTTTGGGGCAATTACTTGCAGAATCCTTCAGACACCATTACTGTGATGGCTTAGGAGGGAGATGGTTCTGGGAGTCACAGTCCAAAATAGTAAAGTTTCCCAACTCTGCCTTGAATGGGTTTGGTAGTGAAACTGCTCAAGCAGCTGAGTTCTAGTGAATCAGGTGGCTGCAGCATGATGACAGCAACCTCAGAAGAGGATTGGAACAACCTCAGTTGGTACAATTCTTGTAAGTTTCTTAAAAGCTCTCTCTATTCTCTTTCTGTAGTGCACAGAGGGTGTCTGCACTGTATCCGCAGCCTTTCTTTATCCTGCTTTCTCTCTCCTTTGCTTTTTGGTCTCTCACTCCACCAGCCATGCTGGCTGGAGGATTCTGTGGTTTGTAGTCCTAAAACTGAACCTTCCAAAGCTAAGAAGTGGAACAATTTAATAAACTCCCACTTTCAAGGACAGACAATGATGAACAAACTCTGTAAAAAGCATTGTTATTTGGACTGAATGACAAGTCAAATAAGATATCATATGATATGCAGTTCTCTTTAGCATCCTGTGAGCCTCTTTGATCCACAGTCTTATATCTAAGAAGTCAAACAGAGACAAAGGCAGATTTCTCAGCATCTTCACAGACTACATTAGAGATGTCTGCCTACACACATAACAGGAGGATATCAGTGGTAGGTAAAAATATTCAGGCATCTGCTTTACATACGATGCAGTCATACAGTAATCACCATACAACAGAGAGGTGAGTAACCTATGTCCTCCAGATTCTGTTGGACTGCAACTCCTTTCAGCCCCTCAATACTGATGACACGAGTTAGGACTGATGGAAGCTGCAGTACAACATATGAAGAACCACATGCTGTGTACTCAAGCATTAAATGGCAGCTAAGATGTCTGAACATATTGAAAAAACTATACTAGATTGACTGAATGTCACACTAGAATTGTAGAGACAAAGGTTCAAACCTGTAAAGATGAAGCCAGTCTCTATCTCTCAATTTAACCTCCCTCACAGAGCTGTTGCGAGGATAAAATAAGGAGCACAACAGACACAGCTCTGAGCTTTTTCGAAGTAAGGGCACATTTTTTTCTTTGTTCAAGCAGGCAGGCCTTCAGATCTAAATTATGTAGCAGCAGTATGTGGAATGGTGTGCTGTGTCTGTATCTTTTATAACTAATTATGTTTTAAATGTTTTAAACTTTTAACCATGCTTTTTAAACAGTATTGTTATTTAATTATTTTTAAACTTTTGTAAAACAAGATTTTTAACTTAATCTTGTTTTAAATTACTATAAGCTGCCTTGGATCCCATCCCAGGAGAACAGCAGGGTATACATTCAATAAATAAACAAGTAGAAATAAATAAATACTCTTAGATCAAACACCAGAAGTACCACTTCTGGCATAGCCCTGTTCACTGGAGTCAGTTTCCTCTTTCCCATTCTGATTTTTATTTTATTTTTATTTTTTTGAATGGTATGTTTACTTCCTTTGAAGTTTGAAGAGTGGAATCCCTTCATACATTCATCTGCAAATGTTGAGTAAGCAAGTGACATACATGCCCCTGTAGGTACTGCCAGATCTTGTAGCAGAGAGCCATTGAGGCTGTTTTCCTGCTCTACTCACCTCTGTGCAACAGCCATTCACGCACAGTCTCTGTGACATCAAAGGACAGCCACTCAGGGGAGCCCCGTGTCATCACATTCCGGCCACTGAGGTAGCGCTGTTTTGCAATGAGCTCATCAGGCTTCAGGATCTGCATGAGGAAAAGATGTGCAAACACAATTTAGTTCAAAGAGGAAGGTAATTATGTTGTCTCAGATCAGTGACAAGTAAGAAAAGAATTCATTTGGCTTTTATTAAGTCCACATAAGCCTGAACCCAATTAGATTTCAGAATTCATATTTTACTGAATCTTGCAATGAAATTTGCAAAAGATGGATGCCAAATTTCACAAGTTTGAAAAAGGTGTGCATAAAATATACAGTTCATCACTGCAAGAAAAAAATCCATGCATTTTGAAAAATGGGCACAAAAACTATTTAATGGGGAAAATTGCTTTCAAATGTGTCCCTTTTAAAAAGCGTGCAGAAATGTGCATTTTCTAAAATGCACAAAAAGCATGTGAGCATTTTGGAAAAGATGACCCAAAAGATACACAATTTTTTGTATAGCCTCCTCCAACAAATCATTTGCAATCTGATATAAAACTAAAACAGAATGAAGAGGGAAAAATGGAAACATGATGAAGTCGAGCATGACAGGCTCACCCATCTCTATCCTAGGCTAGGCTAATCTCATGTATTAAGAAAATGTGGACAGTCTTTAGTCCTCTTCAGGTACTATTACTGTATTCACAATGAGGGACCTAAAAAAGAAGTATGCCACCTCTGTCATGCCCTTCCTGCCCTACACATGTGTAAAAAGTGGCTATCTGTAGCAGAAGATTTCTTGAATCATCAGATTTCTCCACACTATTAAAATCCTGGGAATTCATACTTCTAAATCACACAAAAACCTCCACAAGCAAAGGAAGCTGTCTACACTGACAATTGTCCTATATGATGCAGAAGGCAACAAGGACAGAGTTACTATGCTTGTTTCGATTTCCCTACCTTGCACATGGACCTTTCATTGGGGTAGGCAACTACCAGGTAATGGAAGCATCACAACAAATTTGGAACCTTGGGAGGTTGCATGTATCTCTCACTTGCTATTTTGACTCTCTGGTTTTCCCATACCTCCCTCTTTTGGGGGCCTCAGATTGGCCACTTATACCCCAGAATCTCTAGAAGGTGTGAAAGAAATATTGGTTCTAACATGTGATACTTTCATTTCCAGCAATGAAAGATGAACATCCTGAGAGGAAAGAGCAACTTATCTCAGGAAGTTCCACCTTTCATTACTGGGAAATGTCTATTCTTCAGGGGGACTTTGAGTCTGTTTTATACACCAGCAAGCTTTTTTTTCCCCAAACTAGACGAGGCTTTGAGGGGGTTGAAATATGGCCTGTAGACTGTCCATTGTCTACCCCCACCCCTTACACAAAATAACACCACTAGAAGGGTCACCAGTTTTTGCTAGACACTAATTATGCACAAATATACATCAAGATAATTTGTTTAAAGTCCCTGACATACACAAGTGTAAATGGACAATTTTAATCCACGTTTCCAAGAGAAAGAAGGGAAGATTTACGGGAAGATAGACACACACAGATAGAGCATGACACAATTGTGATGAAATGCAACAAGGAATGTGGCTATGGGCTAAGGGCTGATTTGCACAACAGCTGGGCACATTGTACCTGCTTGGAAATTCCACACATGCTGGTTCTCCTGACTGTGGCCAGCTGGTCTTGTGCCACCAGCTTCCAGCATGCCACCACAAATACTTCAAAAGCTATGCTTGCTAGGGCACTGAGTTGCTTAACCCCTTGCATGACAGCAGCTCTCCATAAGCAGCTGGCCTGTGAGCAGCAAGCCAGCCTGGGCCAGATTTTCGAATGGCTGTCACGCTACAAACATGTGTTCAAAGCTTGTGTTGAAGTGGTCAAGGATTTCTGCTGTCATGAAAGCATTATCAGAATGAGGCACAGCATAAAGACTGAAACTATGCTGGCTGGTCCCTCCCTAAACTGCAAACCCCAGGATTCCATAGGATGTTGAAAGCGGAATCATAGCGCTATAACAGTCTAGTGCAGAAATGGCCATAGTGCTGTTCAGTGCAAAAGGGCCCTGGAGAGTTGAGGGTAAAAGATGTTTTCATAGAGACTGGGAAGTACGACAGTGGGGACTGTGAAGTCGCATCTTTCTTCCCTCATCTCCCTAGAACTCCTGTGATCATGCTGGTGAGGGAAATTGTGGAAATGAGAGTCCAAAAACAAAAAAACAAAAAACCCTGATGTTGCAAGTTCTGATTAACATTTAATGAAATGACATTAAATGAATTGTTTTGTTTTGTTTTGCTTTAGCAGAACCTGAGATCCTCAGGGGAGGTTTGCCATTACCTTCCTCTTAGGGTAAGAGGGTGTAACTTGCCCGAGGTCACCCAATGGTTTCTATGTAGAATAGGAATTTTAACCCTGACCTCCTGGAGTCCTACTCCAATATTAGGCTACTTATATTCACGTTCTTCATTTATGCTCACATTTGGCATTATCTTCCGCTCCCAAATCCTTTTCTCACTAGTCTCCCTTCCCTCCATCTGTGATCAGAAGAGCCGAATGCCAGTCTACCTCACACAAGTGTGGTAAAGATCACTCTTGTAATGTGTAAGAAGAACTTTGAAGAACTGCTTATTATAATTTGTAGAATGGTTATTAAAGGAACCAGAGACAACCCTTATATTAAAAAGAGTGAGGTGGCTGCCTCAAGTAGCAGGTACTGGGCTCTCCAAAGAACAAGGAGAACCACATATTAGAGATTTACTGCCTGGAGGTGCATTTAAAAAACACCAAGGGAGCCAAAATGTCTTAGACTAGCTCTGGATGGAACACCACATGCATCATAACCTTTATTTAAAATGCCAGAGGTGAGTGAGGGTGGAAAGTGTTTATTCAGGCAGCTCTTTAATGGTATGGATAACTGCTTCACACACCTGGCTATACAAGCTGTCTTAGTAGGGCTCCAGGATGACTCAGCCTTCCATCCTTCTGAGGTCGATAAAATGAGTACCCAGCTTGTTGGGGGCAATTAGCTAAACACAGGCCCCTTTTGCATGGCATTTTTGATGCGAAAGGGCTCCTTGAGCATCGCACACATGTGAGGAGCAGTCCACACGATGCACTCACATTTGTGCGACACTCCAGGCAGCTGCAGGGACCACTCACGTATTTTCTCATTTTCGGCTTGAAGCTGCGGTCGCGCATCGCTCCGGGGCCCCGCATGCACTTACCTTGCATGCGGAGCCTCGGAACCCGGGCCGGTCATGCTTCCTGTCTCAGTGCAGCCTGGGAAGGTCCCAGGGCTGCACTGCGAAAGGAAGAGGCGGGGCTCTCGCGCGAGCAGGAAGCTCCTGCAGAGCCGAAGAAGCAGGGAAGCGGGAGCTTCTCTCTGGAGGTTGCTCGCGTGAGCACCGCACCCCAGCACCGAAAACAGGTGAGTTGCAGAAAGGGAAACACTGTAAAACTACTTAGGGAGTGCTTTGCACTGATAAGTGGTACAGAAATGTAACTGCTATTGCTATAACTGCTATTGCTGTCATAGTAAAACACATGCTGAGAAAACAATGATAAGTTTAATAACTAAGTATTAGAAGTGACTGATTAGTATTTATGTCATGGGGTGGGTGGAATAGGCAAGAACCACCCCGGCAAATAGCATGGGAGAACCTGAATCCAGAGTAAATACACAGTACAGTCCCCCCGCCTTAACCCGCACACTTGCAGCCCTTTTACGCTACACAGTTACAGAACTATGATTCCATTTTAACGGCCATGGTATCCCATAGAATCCTGGAACTTGTAGTTTAGAGGAGGGTATTTAGAACTCTGAGTCAGGGGAGTTCTAGTGCTTCACCAAACTCCAGGATCCTCTATGATGCAGCCATGGCACTCAAAGTGGAATCGTAGTGCAATAACTGGATGGTGTGAAAGGGTCCCAAGCAAGGAGGTTTGCTCACCTGGAAGAGTTCAATACGCTGCTCTGTACGTTTGGCATTGGGGTTAGGTATTCGCAAAACCCGAAATTCAGCTCGGAAGAGGTTGGTGCTGTTCTTTTCTGCTGCAGACACGTTGAAGCGGAACAGGTTGGAAGTCACACCTTTGGGGCAGAAAGTCAGTTCATCTAAAGAGAAAATGATGAAACTGAATCACAAACAAGGCTCACATACTAGCTAGGGTGGCACCAGGGAAGATGAATGAACTGTGTTGTCTGTATGTTGAAACAGCAGAGTTACTTTATGCCTCCCATTCATACTTCATGCATTTACTTCAGCAAATATGAAGCCATTTTACATTTAAGAAGACCACCCTATTTTCCATGGCTGTAATAATAGTATAGCGATGTAACTGCAGGCCAGAAAAGGAAATCACTTCTAACAGCACACTTCTAGGCATGTTTAATCACAAGTCAGTACCACTGTATTCAGTGTGGGGTCAAACATAAAAGCATGTAGAATAGCAGCCTAAAACTGCAATCTAAAACACCATTATTTGGTGGTGGTGGCACACTAAACTTAGCAGGACTTACTTTTGAATCAACAGGCATCTGTTTTTTTGAAGATCAAATCTGGCATAGGAATGATCAAGTTGACATGTCTTTGTGAGCCACAGTTGAAGTAGGGGTGGGGGAAATCTCTAGAAATTTTGTTTGGTTGGTACACTATTAACTGGGGTGGGAGTGGGGTGGGGGAGATTGCCATGCGACTTACTGATTTCTGTAATAAACACATGCAGGGAAATCCACACTCTTGAACACCTGGACATACAGTTCAAACCATAATTATAAGCAACTGAGGTGCCCTGGCATAATTTCACTCCTTTGCTGGAAATGTGAATCTTTGGTTCACAACTTGCAGCTTTACAGCAGTAAACACTGCTATAAACCCAATATAATCCCAGAAAACCTAATGAAAAAAACACATTGGAATATCAGATTTAAGATGACAAGGCTCCTGCACAATTGTAGTTGCATAAAATGAGGAAATATCAACATGTGTAGTATTGAGCCAGCCTTTAAAGGGGTAAAAGAGCTTCACATAATGATATACACAAGATAGGTATGTCTGCTCTTGACCTGTTTTGACCTGCTCTTGACCTGTGGGCAGATTAAAAATTCTTGGTGACATGCAACAGAGAAATATGAACCAATATCTCTAACATGCATGAATACATGCATCTGCAATTTAAAACTGATAGCATTTTAATTATCTGTCATTTGTTGATTGATTTATTCAGACTTTGAACTCATTACATCTCATATGCCCAGAACTGGAGCAAGAAAACAACACATTAAAAGTAACAACACTATCTGTAACACTTCCTTTGTGGGTTTTTGACACCACTTTTAAAAAACAATGTAATGACTTCATTAAGTTTTTTAAACATTATATGTAATATTTATTTGCTAGTTCCCCCAAATGGATGGCTTCTGTAGGATATTAGCCATTTTTTTATTTTCTAACTGCATCCTTTTTTTAAAAAATCAAAAACACACTACTAGCAAACCACGTAACAAGTAAGTCTCCAAGTAACAAATAATATTAAGTTATTCCTACAAAAAAAAAGAGAGGGATGTATGAATTACTTTTAAAACGTGTAACATTCCAGGTATGTAGATTAGCATACCACTATTGCTCAAAACAATTAAAATAATTTACAAACAAATTTACAACAGAGAGATGTTTTTAAAAGATAGTAAAAGATGGTCAACTTAACCCTGGACATCAAAAGCCTAGAAGGTGACGGGGATGGGTGGGAGATAAAATGAAGAAGTGTATCCCTCCCAAAATAGAATCAAGGCTCAACCAGATGCCTCAAGGTATCAAGTTTTCAATTCTTTTTGCTTTGATTGTATCTGAATATTCATGAGTTTTCATACAGTCCTTTATCTTGTAATATCTTAGGCTTCCCCTCCTCTCTTATTCCTTTCTGTTCTTGTTCCTCCCTCTAAGCTCACGTCACATGCAGTCTCATGTAACATTTCAAAAATAATTCAAAAATTATTCAGGAGTTGTAGTCAAAGTGCTAAACTGCTTTAGCAACAATAGACTAGTTAAGCATTAGGATCATTCTGCTTTAGGCCATTTCTGCAGGACAGTGGCCTCCCAGCATGGGGACACAAGAGGAGCGGGACCACAACAACACTTTTGCATGATGTCGTCATAGTCATGCCCTTCTTGTGTCCCTAGCTGGTGCAATCACAGGGTATATCATTGATGGAAAACCTCTGTCAATGGCCCCCGACTGCACGAGACTTCCGTTGCCACCAGCCATGCAGAAGGGCTGGAAGCACAATCACGCGCTTCCATCCCCACGCAGCATGGGAAGAGGGCTGGCTGCTGTGCAGAAGGAAAGAGTATGTCCCTTGCGCTCCCTTCTGCAGGCAGCTGGTCGGCTGTGGAGGGGAGCGTTGGGTGCTGGTGGGATTGTGACGGGACAACACGGGAGAGTATCATCGTGTGGAAATGGCCTTAGTGTTAATATTCTCCTTAGTCTTGTCTGATTTCTATTGAATCTGTGTCCTGGAAACAACAGCTGTGTTTGATTTGGCAGCCATTTTTGCTGGTTTCAAGACAGTCGGAAGTCAAGTAAATAATACATTTCGTTTTGGAAAGTACTAGGTTTAAAGAAAGCTGGAGAGTGGGAATAAAAAGTTTTTGGTAATTCCAGGAGCTTCCAGGAAATACTTTGTATTGAGGAAACGGTCATAGGTATCTGCACGATAACATCAGTTTGCACAGAAACAAAACCTGGGACCTTCAAAGACTTTTTACCCATCTAGACGCTGCCCCAGACTTGGAACCCATTCATACTACACAATGGAGCACTGTCATTCCATTTTAACTGCCATGATTCCATCCTAAGGAATCTAGTGAGGCACGAGATTTCTCTGACTGAGAATTCTCAATGCCTCTCCCTACACTGCCAATCCCAGGATTCAGCGGGCTGTTGCCATGGTAGTTGAAGTGGAATGCAGCACTACAATTGTGTTGTGTGAACGTGCCCTGGGACCCATAAATCTCCCAAGAAAAAGGAATACTTCCACAAGGAGAGGATGAGATTTTAAGCATGGACAACTGGACAGAATTAAGGCTGCCAGACTGAAAACCTCAGAGTGTTCCTGTACCTTTAATGGTTGTGCAGAAGATGAATTTTCAGCAGGTGTTGCTTGTCACACAACCAGATAAAAAGGAACACTTGTTGGAATTCCCTCTTCCATGCAACCGTTAAAGATATAAGAGCCCCCTCCTGTTTTCATTCTGGTAACCTGAGATAGAATTGTATAGGAAAACTCTTCATTAATGGATTTTTAGCCAAATTGGAGCCCAGCTTAAATAGTTTTCCATGGGGTGGGCCCAGGAAGACCACATCAATCAGACCACACTGGTTACAAGAAAAACATAGAAGTCTTTATCACAAGCCTTCTAAATAAAGCTAGAAGATTACGTCTGTATGCTTGCCTAAAGACACAGGATTGCTCTTGTACCTAGAATGTATTGTACCGATTCTTGTTTCTCTTTGCTATGAGTGTGCAACAGCTTCAGGTGAAAAGTTTCTTTCATTATAAGGAACATCCTCTGTACGGCAGTTGGAAAATTTTTCCTTCTATATAGACTGAACAAAATGCCAAAAAATCCCATATTTTCAGTTGTGAGCCCCTTATAAAGATAGAAATGTGACATCATATAATTTACGAATGTGGACAATATGCTAATTTTATATACAAATATGTAGAACACAAAGATCTTAACAGCTCCTGATTGTCAACTCTGCATGTCATGAAGTCCGATGGTCCCTCGTTTTTTTAAAAACTTGGCAGACTAGCGAAGGGCCTCTCCAGCATATAGCAGCCCCAACAGACAGATAACATGTTAATTCATACCTTAATATGACCTCACCCAGCAGTTTCGTACAGATATTATAAAGCATAGCCATTTACTGGCTGCTGGAGAGCAGGGGGCACTGGAGAAACATCTGGCTAGTCCCAACATCATCCTCTGGGACCTCTGAAGGACCCCCATGAGGTCGCAGAAAATGCCTTTGTCATGCTGCATCCTACTGTAATGACACAGCCATACACTTCTCTGACACCTCCTGCTCTCCACAGGCCACTAAATTACCACACTGGGGAGGCTCACAGGAGGAAGGTGAGTACTGGGGGTGGGCGATTGGTTGTTGCATAAGGTAGTGAATTCTTCCCTTCTTAACAACCCAAAAAGAGAGTGCACATGCCACTAACAGGATTCCAGCCAAGATCTTAAATGCCAGTGGGGATAGGATAATCCTAAGCACCACGTCCTCTCCTTTGGGGTGCAATTTCTTACATGGCCACTCTGACATTTGGCAGATGGATATGAAAAGGCAGTCTTTTTTGTAGCACCACCTCATGAATTCTCTCCTGGGGGAAATCCAGGTGGCTCTATTATTAGTTGCAGCAGCAAAGACTTAAGTGTTTAAACAGGTGAACTGCTACTGACTGTAAAGGTTATGCTGCCAGCTTAGCATGCCTGTATTAATATTCTCTTTCACACTGATCAGCTATTAATTTTGCAAGCAGCTTTATCACCAACAGAAGATTGGAGTGCCAATCTTTCCAACTGAACTAGACACTTGCCTTTCCCAATACTGCAGGTTCACCCACTACAGCTTAGTCGGGGTCCTCAAGCTGGAATTCTCTTGGGGCCTTACACTGGGAATTATGCCAGTGTAAGTATTTCTTCAGATACTGCACAAGATTTCCAGTATCTCCTTACACAATACTTTTCTCCTGGTTGTGCTTTCCTAGCAACATAAAGATGTAGTGGTCTCTGCTACTTTTAACAAAGCTGCTCACTCCTCTGGAAACCTGTCATCCCTATGTATCAGCTGGCCAGTAGCCACCAGTTCTCTCTTTGCCTTGTGCTACCATCTCAGGATGAAACAGTAGGGGGGCAGAGTTGCAGGGGCACAAGGGCAGGGAGAGCTTTTCCTCCTGTCATTATCTTCGAGAATGAGACAGGGCTGCTCCTCAAATGTCAGCTCTGCTTCTCTATCTGAACTAAGCTTTCCTTCTTCTGCCGTCTTACTTCCTCTGCTGGATTGAAGTCCTGGAACAAGACCTCAGCTATCTGGTTGGTGGTTTGGAGCCAGGACTGTTTCCTGAGTGTGCGTTTTAGATTTGTCTGTATCAGCCCTGAAGGCTCACTGGAACAAGACTTTCCTTGCTTCTACGGGGTGGGAGGCAGGGAGAAAACCAACTTTGGCTCTAAGTTCATTCTGAATCACTACCTGGCAGAGAAACAGAACCATGGGAAATTTGATCATCTGCCACCTTTTGAAAATATAGGACCAAACCCCCTGCTGGGGAAAATGGAATTGTAACTTCCATTAGGGCTGTATTTCAACCACCCTCAGCAACTTGCCCACTGTGATTAATTTCAACAGCATTTCTCAGCATGCAAATAATTTGATCTGACCAGGCCAATCCAAATGGCACTTTTGTGCTACAGAGTTCAACTAGCATATTTGCCTTGTACACCAATCTGGCTACAGTCACCAGGAGGTTTCATGGCCAAAACCTGAGATCCAGGGACAGTGCCCGGCAATGCCACAGGAGCTGGGGCCTGATGATATCTTTAAACATGGCATGTTAAGCATCCACTACAGTTGCCCACATGAAACACACATGTGTCTACCAAACGAAACAAAGAGAGGAGGGAGATGAGGTCTCTCGATAGTCAATAGCACCCACTCTGAAGAAGCTTGCAACAATAGGGGCAAAACATACTTTTTCTTTTCTTTTCAGAGCACTGCCTGAGATTCTTCCCCTCATCACAGGCCCTGAGATCTGGGAACCCTGCATCTGGCAGACTTTGGCCCAAAACCATTTTGCAAGAATTCTGTCTGAAAACACAACTTCCAGCCCTCTTAAACTAATTTAGCAGCGTGTTTTGCCGTAACATTTACAGCAGTTTGATACTACTTTAACTGTTACAACCCCATCCTATGGAATCTTGGGATTTCTAGTTTGGGAAAGTACTTATAAATCTATGCTTGGGAGCTCTAGTCTCCTCCCCTGAACTACAACACTAGAGATGCCTAGCAGAAAATTCTACATACCTCACTAAACTAGAAATACCAAAATTCTGCACAGCAGTACCTGCTATAATCATGTAGTATAGCTCTGTTGCCTCTCTCTGTACCTGAGCCCACTGTCCTTTCATTTTGAATAGGCTTATATCTTCCATGGGCCAGCTGTATTTACATGCTTCACTTCAAGCCAATTCCCTTCATCATTTGCTCTAGCATCACCAATGGCTGTCTTTAATCTGGGGTCTCCTTTATATGAACAGAGCTTCAGTAAGTGCAGCTGCATTGCAGCTGCAGTGTTTCTCCTCATAACAAATAGCTTCCTTCCATGCACCTATTAAATGGCATATAAATGAGTCACCAACTTCACCTCCATTTGCTCACACCAGTCTCTCCTAACCTGCTGCTGTCCAGATGTTCTAGACTACAAATCCAATCATTCCTGACTAGCAAAGCTATTGCCTATCCTGGGTGGGAATAACAGGAGCTAAAGCTCAACACATCTGGAAAGCATTGGATTGGCAGAGGCTGATCTATGCCCTTTGCAGCGATTTCAGGTTTGATTCTTTTAATAACTTCTCTGTACAGCTAAAATGGGTCCTACTTTAACCAGAAGCCCCTCTGAATTTCCTACTTAAATGCAGAATAATTGCTAATCCCTTTAGATCAGTTTTTCAATTATTCTTCATTAATTTTGCAAGTTTATGAAGAGCTAAACAATATTTGCAACCAGCTGCAATGGATAAACTCAAGAATTACTGCCACTCCCAATATAGTGAGCATCACATTGTTCCTGCTTGCCATGTAGCTGTTACAAACAAAGAGCCTGCCAAAGAGCAGTGGCAACAATGCTCCAGTACCACAATGTGGTGAAATACAGAGGGTTCCAAAGCCAGGATTTTAAGAGCTAAGCCTTCAACATCCTCTGTCTAGATCAGCTGCCACTTTTACTTTCTCCTACATCCAAATTCTTGTAATCTCACTTTCTTTCCACTGAATTTTAAAGAATTCCATGATTTTTTGGTCAAGTTCCTATTAAAAAAAGAGAGAGAACTAAATGAAATTGTCACCCGTTTCAACTTCTGATTCCCACGGGATTCTTTAACAACAGCAACAACAAGATGACCTCTCACCCCCCAATATACTGCTGAAACGAATAAAGTTTGATGTAACCAGGACTGAAAGTATGCACAGAAGGTCTGAGTTCCACGTGTCAGCCTTTTTGCTTTCTCCTGCTGCAGGGTTTGGGAGCCCTACTGAAAAACAAGGTAGATCCTGTAAGCCTGGAGTCTGTTCATAAGAACAAACTATTAGGCAGAGTGAGACATCCACCTCAGACAGCAGATTTTGGGTGTCACAAATGAGCACCAAGTTGTTTAATGTATTTTTGTTGAATGCATTATTAACTATCATTTTGCTGCAAGGGATAGGAAGAGGTTCTTGTGGGATTTTGTGCCTTGTGGGCCAGAAAGGCTTGGCTGGGTACTATAAACTTTGCCTCTAGCGAAACTGTGCATGCCATACACTGCTCTGCCTTAGACTACAAATTGTCTTGGACCATTCCTGTTGCTCAACCCCAAGTGTACAGCAATGTAGGGCTAGACTGCATGCCCCATGCACTAGCTCAATGCATCTCAACTTATCTGATGTGGAGTAGTGGCAGTCTTCCCCCACCAATGGCCCAAGGAATGGTACCATATTTGTGCCCACTGGCTAGAAGCGTTTCTTTCTTTCTTGGAAACTCACCAGTGACTGGAATCCAGTGGCTCCGGGACCACCACCATTCTACGGACCACCACTCTGAATAGCCCTGAGCTAGATGACATTTCAATCAACCATCTTTACATTCCCATTCAGTTCGTTTTTAAGAATTTCCTGGAATGTTTCACAACTGCTATGTAATTCACACATGGTTTTCATAAGGATTATTCACAGAGCTGATCCTGAAACAAACTGGAGTATCAGGCCTTGTGCTTGAGAGAAAGATACCAAAAAGAGGCAGGACATGCTGCACAAAAATACCATTCCTTAACCTAGTACCCTTCAGATGTGCCAGAACACAACCTCTATTATTCTCACTCATGTTGTGGGAGCTGACGGGAGTTGTCATTCAACATATCCCAGGAATAGTAAGGCTGGTGTACCATATTACCATGAGAGCTGAGGGTTTGTACAGAGCAGGATAATACAAAGCTAGAAGGACTACTGCAACTGTCTCAATGGTACAGGTGGCAGATTTATCAGGCATATCTTCTTTTAGGGAGATGTCTCACTGATTGCTCTCAATAGCTGAATCTTCCCCAAGCCTTTCACAAAAGGGAACATGCCAGGCTAGGGCAAAGTGCAGCCATCAGGGCTGTTTTTGTTCACACAGACACCCCCCCGCCACCAGGCAAGGGGTCAAAATACTTTTTTCCAATAAAAACAACAACAACAACTTTATAGAAGAAGAAGAAGAAGAAGAAGAAGAAGAAGAAGAAGAAGAAGAAGAAGAAGAAGAAGAGGAAGAAGAAGTAGTAGTAGTAGTAGTAGTTTTTATTATTATTTTGCCCCCAAATATCCTCTATGGTATGCAGAGGCATTTTTGTTCCCCAGGCCATTTTAGGCCCAGGAAAGGCTTAAAATAGGAAGCGACTTCCAGTTACTTCCTGTTTTTTAAAAACACAAAGTGATTTCTAGTCATTTCCTGTTATTAAAAAAGGACTCTCCTGGGCCTAAAATGGCCTGAGGGAGCAAAAGCATGGCAACAATGCCATCTACACCCCTTAGGTGGTGTTTGGGGACATTTGGGGGCAAAAGAAATTCTGATTTATGGGGGGGGGCAAAATAGGAGTGTACAATCCTCCAGTGAGTCCTGAGGGGCTAATGCAGCCCTCTAGCCTCCCACAGCTGCCCAGCTCTCTAGTAGGACATACTCTCCACTGGCCAAGGATGATGTAACCTCAGTTGACTGAAGCAAGCTTTGAGAGAGGCAGCAGTTTCAGAGAGAGACGGAGAAGGGGCAAGCCAAGCCTGGGATTCCGTAAGCCACTGAAGCATTCTGGGGTGTACATTGCCTCTCTCTTGAAATGTGATGTCGAGCAATGAAAACTGCTGTTGGAGTGTTTAAGGTGTATGTCTCCACCTACTATTCAGAACCTGGAAAAATTATTATTATTATTATTATTTTAGAGGATAACTTCCAGGATCTCCTGGAGGTGCTCTGGGAAATATAGTCCCAAAAAGTAATTTTGCAAAAGCTGCATGCTCAACATATATTTCTGCAAGCACGATCTAACATTACATAAACTCAGATACTCCAGAACTCCATAAGCCTCCAGTGATCTCCTTCCAAAGGAAACCAAATCCAGTTAAGTGCTGCTCCCCTGGAACTTCTCAGTACTGTAAAGCAAAGAAAGCGTAACAGTATACATGACAGCCTGCAGTGTCTTGCTGATGTCCACTAAGAAATGCTGATACCCAATGACGTTATTGAACATCTGCATGGGCTGAGATATTTGTTGTCTGTTCAGTCTCTGTGGCTCCATATTTCCAGATGCACAACATCTGTTCAGCATCTGCATCTTCTTCAGTACCGGCTTTGACCCCATAGAGCCTCCTCAGCATCTTTTCCACTTATCTCCAGCTGTATATTTTCTCTTATGTGCTCTTTTCATTGACCATTCCTCAGCATCATGCAAAGGGTATTCTGCTGTTTTAGCTTCTCTTCCTCCTTTTCCATGTTTTGCCATCAATTTCCTGTGTTCTCCAGAGCATGGCAAAGCTACTTCTTTCGATTATAACTTTAACAACAGCCCCAGTTGGGGGTTTCTGGGAACTGCAGCCTACCAAAAGGAACATTTCCAACCTCTGATTTTCTCAAAGTTTTTGCACAGCCCCATTCAAAAAACTATTTGGGAGTGCACTTACCTCTTGAAAAGGGAAATGAGCCAGTAATCTTTCTCATGGAAACAAATTTACATCAAGTGGCTTTGCTTTGGCAGCTTCAGAGTTTGGAACAGTTACCTTTTCGGCCTAAAAGTCCCAACTCCTCCAGCCAGCATGGACGAAAAGTAGTCATTTCAACCAATGCTAACAACTGTATGGCTGCGATCACCTGAACTATGTGGGGATCCATATCATAGCAATGCCTTTCTGCTTGGGAAGGTGTCAGCAATATTTCATTTCCCAGCAGCAACTAGACCACAAAGCTACTGCATGAATCGAGTCATAGAAGTACACTGGTGTGGTGGAAATGAGGAATGAGTTGGCCTATGTGTTGAGAGCAGAAGTATTTGAACAACCATTTTTGCTCCCAACTCAACCAAACATTTTCCTCATGACTCCAAATCCGCTTCAGGACGTGGGTTGAATAGTTATGCTTACGACTAATTGTGTCCATCCCACACCACATGACTATTTTACCACATGCCAAGCATAACCCAAATGCACATACCTCACTGTGCCAACTCTCACTCTCCATGTATTTCGTGAACAAGGAATATTGCCCAATGTCCGTGGTGACTGCTACTCACATATGGAACATTTTAATATATGTGCTCAGTCCTTCAAGAATAATTTTGGCTTCCAAGCCTCAAGAAACACATTTTCCCTCTTGTAGTCCTAAAGCGTCTCCCTCTCTCTCTCTCTCTCTCTCTAGTTCCCTCTCTTTTCCCCTCCCCTCTCACTGTAGGTTTCTAGACATTGGCTTGGGTTTCTGTTCACTGGCTGGATTTGGGGCTGATGTTATTCCAAGGCTCTGAAAGCCGTCCCAGCCCCTGGCTTATCCCTTTGCCAACGCTCCGGCTCCTCCACCTGCTGGGAGGGGGCTCCTCCACAGTGAGAGAGCCTGGCTTTCATAACTCAGTGGTTTTAAATATATTAACCTCCTAAACGCCTGAGTCTCTGTATGTTTACTCAGACAGAAGTTGCTCTTAGTTGAATGCAAAGGTTGAGAAAAAAAATTCTTTTAGGGACTGCAGCTCCCAGAATCCCCCAGCAAGTACAGTCACTGGCTGTGCTGGCTAGCGGATTCCGGGAGTTCCAGTTTTTTAAAAAAGAACCTTCCCGTTTAGGCTCAGTGGGGCTTTCTTCGCAGTAAACACACACAGGACAGCCTAAATTGCTTAGGCTCCTGCCTTTGAAAGCTACTCAACTTGTCCCCACGCCCTGCCTTCAACCATCCCCAACACTCTCCCACTGCCTCCCATTTTTGCTTTCTCCATACACAGACATCCCTCCACCCCACTTGGCCACTGCCTTCCTCTCACCCCCACAGGGCTCTGCACTAATTCGAGAGCCCAGGAGGACACCTAACGGCAGCAAAGGGAACTGTGGCTCTTGCCAGAACCTCACACAGCTTCCCAGATGATTGGAAAACCTGTCCATGCACTCCTGGTGCTAGCCAAGATTCCAGGCCTAGCTAGGGAAATGTATTTACTAGTGGTGGGGTGGCGGCGAATCAAGCATTCGCAGAGACAAAGCAGCCCACAGCTGATGTGCCAATCTGCAGACCCACAACTTCCATTTGTGAGTCAAGTACATTAGCCATGGAACCACTGCATAGCTGTTCAGTTGGATGAGTTTCATTCACCCACAGGGATGGTCTCTTCACAACAGGCATACATACGCTTATGTTCCTGGCAGCTCAGGAAATATTGGGGCAGTCAATACATACCAATATGGGGTGCAACCACAACTTTTTGCAAAGATACATCTCACACTGATTCAGCTATAATAGGAATGGCAAGAGCCAGCCTGTTTCCACGCTCGAGAATACCACCTACACAAAACACACACACTGCAGTTTGCACTGCTGCAATAGGTTGTCAGTGCCAACCTCTTGACTAGACAGGGCTCTGCGTCCCTGAAAGAAGAGGAATGCCTGTTGCCAAGACACTTCCTGTCCCTCGTCATCCAAGAAAACTGTTCTCCCTCCGAAACCTGGAATCTGAAGGCACTGAGAACCAGCTCGGTCCAGAGAATCAAGTTTCCAGTCTGGCAATCTGCGTACAAGTCAAGTCTGTGATGTAGTAACCTGAGTCCAACTTCAGGTTACTCATAGACTCAATGGGTAAGCTCAGTGCAAAGACAACTCCCTGCCTCAGTTTCCCTATCTGTAAAATAGCAACAGAAGAGTAACCCAACTCAGAGGTTATCCCTCATCCCTCCTTGCTTTAGAGCCTCCAGCATCTACAACCCTCTCTTTCTCCTAAGATGCCCGGTGAAGCCTTTGCCCTCTGAGGGTGGTCTTCTTTTCCCTGATGAACCCCAACAGTTCAAGGTACCTCCCTCAGCCCCCATCACCACCAATGGCTCTTCAGGAAGGGAGACTTACTGTGCTCCGGCGAGCCCTGGATCATGTCAAACTTGTGGATTTCCTTGGCGTAGTACTCGGACTCGGTGTTGTCCTGCGAGCAGCTCTCCTCTTTCTCTTCCTCCATCTCCTCCAGGAGCTCCCGGGTGCTGTTATAGAGGGCCAGGATCTGGTAGGGGACGTGGCTCGGCCCCACCGTCTCCGGGGGGCTGGTGAGACGTAACTTACTCAGGATTTGGCCCCGGATGGCCTCCACCCTTTTCTTCTTGATGTGCTCCAGGTCCAGCGTCGTGCAGGAGGAGAGCGACAGGCTGACGGTGGCCAAGCTCAGGAGAGAGAGGAGCAGCAGAGCCCTTTGCAAGTGCATCTTCAGGCGCGGGGCTGGGGAGGGAGGCGAGGAGGCGGTGGCGGCGACACCCCCGGCGGGAAAGCGCTCACGCAGCAGAAGGGCGCCGGCGTCGAGGCGGAGACCTGGCGGGCGGGCGTTTGGCGGCTGGCGAGGGGAGAAGGGGGCATGAAGGAACGCCCCGCCGGCCTCGGGAGCAAGCGAGGAGGAACGTCTAGGCAGCAGCCCCGGCAGCGCCGGCTACTCTCGAGGAAGCGGGTCGGCGCCGCGCCTCGGCCCCGGGGTCCCTCTCCATGAGTCCGTGGGCGTCCGCGGCGCGCGGGGGAGCAAAGGCAGCAGCGGCTGTGGCGGGGGGGGGGCGGTGCGGGGAACGGCTCGGATCTCCGCCCCAGTTGCTGCTGCTGCTGCTGCTGCTACGCGAACCTGCCGGGTGGAGGGAGGTGTTGTCAGCCTTTACGCGGCTGCGCTGGGCAGCTCCCGAGCGAGGCGCCCCGGAGGCTCAGCCCGGAGCGCACGTGTCAGGCGGGCCCAGGAGCGCACTTGCGGCTGCCGGCGCGCCCCATTCATGCCGCCCTCGGGGTGGCCATTCCCTCAGGCGCTGCCTCGCGGCTTCATGGGTCGCGTCGCAGAGCCGCCGCGGGGCAAAGGGACCGGGACGCCAGGCGCGGCGGCGGCGGCCGAGTCGCCAACTGCGCGCTTTCGGGGCTCGCAGCCCACCTTCTCTCCTCCGACGCCGCAGCTCCAGGTGAAAGCCGGCTCTCGCCTTCCGCTCAGCCCTCGCCCGGCCGCACACCCCGCGGCCTTCGAGCTCCCCCGCGGCGCCTCCTGTTGCTGTTTCCGCGGAGCCCCCTTTCCTTTCTTCCTCGACCCGCGGCGCGCTCTCTTTCCGTCTGTCTCTCCCTCTTCCCAGTTCCCTCACGACACCCACTGCCTCTCTACTTCCCTCGCTTGAAATTTTATACCTCCCTCCCATGACGTTTCTGGGCCCGGGACGGGCAAAGTGAGGGGGGGTGCGAGCGAGGGCTCTTTTCAAGCCCAGCCCTCACGTCCAGCACAGTTTTAATGCGTTAAACAGGCGCGTCCTGTGGAATGGACGGGGCGGGGGGAAGAATTATAGGCACAGACGCACGCACACTCCGACGCCCACGCAGCCGAAAGGCTGGGTGGTTTGTCCTCCTCCTTCTCCGGCCCCACTTCCTGAGATTCTCCGGGCGTTCCATGTTGAAAGGGGTTGGCGCCCCACACATTTTAGCAACGGGCAGCTGCCAAGCCCCCCCCCTTTTTCCTTCCAGAATAAGTATTGGCCAGAGAATTCAGCGTTTGGGCGCCTGCGCGAGATGAAATCATGGTGTTGATGGGGCTAGAATCGATCTGGAATAACGAACCCACCTCAGCCTTCGTCTTGACGACCAGCCGTACTATTATCAGAGCTCAGAACCCGGGGGTTACGTGGCTTGTTTAAAATGTAAACAGAGAAGAAACGCCTGCACTTTTTGACACCTCTATCCCTGCCACGTTTGTCACCTTTGAACAAAAACCGGTGCCAATTATGCAAGCCGTGGTTAGGCCATTTGCGCACTAGGGCGTTATAGTGCTGTTATTCCACTTTCAACATCCTATGGAAGCCTGGGGCTTGAAGTTTAGGGAGGGGCCTTTGAGGATGTTGAAATTGGAATAATAGCGCTATAACACTCTAGTGTGGAAATGGCCCAGGTGTTAACTGTGACTCCGAGGGCAGTCCAAACACACGAATGGTCAGAACTGCAGGTTGTCAAGGAAGGAAATTTTTCCAATTCAGAACTGAGCTGATGTGTTGCTTGGGATATCTACCTTCCTCGGAAGTAAGTTGTGGCTGAGATCACTTGGGGAGGATTCCTTCCAATTAATTGTCACAATTCAGATGGACTGTAGTAGCAAGAACATATCTGCATTTTTAAATGTAGCGTGGGGATGGGGAACCTTTTACTTTCCAGAGGTTTGGGCTCACAACTCTTATCAGCACCCGCTAGCATGGGCAATAGTAAGGGAAGTGGAACTCAGAACATCTGGAGAGCCAAAGGCTCTCCAATGCTGTCCTGTGTGTATGTAAATATAAGTGCCTTGGAGCCCTTTCTGGCTTACACCAACCCTAAAGAGAACCTGCCATGAGTTTCCTTGACGTGATTTATTGGGGGGATTACCTTCCTCTGAGGCTGAGAGACTGGGTTTCCATAGCTGAGCAGAGATTCAAACCTTGATCTCCTAAAATCCTGTTCCTGCATCCAGACCACTCTAGCACACTGACTCTAAATCTGTCTTAATTGTATCCCAGATCTGGGGTCCTTTCACACTACACAATTATAGCACTACTGTTCAAGCTTAATTGCTATGAATTCTTGGGATATGCTGTTTCGGGAGGGTCTCTAGTGCACTGTGGCTCAGCAGACTGACAGCCTCGGAATGCCATAGGATGACAGTTAAAATGAAATCATAGTGCTATAATTGTGTCCTGTGAAAGGGTCCCCGGATTCTTCTGTCTATAGAGAGCAGAAACAAAACAGCACCATAACTGTGTGGTGAGAGAGTGAGTTCATACATGTGTGAAGGACCCTTTCTTTGTCTGTTTTCAGAGTTTTCCCGACCTCTTCTCTTCAAAGAGCCTGACCTTCAAGGCCATTTCCGCACCACACTGTTATAGTGCTAGTATTCCACTTTCAACCTCCTGTGGAATTCTGAGGTTTGTGGTTCACTGAGGCCAAAGAGCTCTCTGGATGAGAATTCTAAAGGCCCCTCCCTAAACTGCAAACCCCAGGATTCCATAGGATGTTGAAAGTGGAATAATAGCACTATAACAATGTAGTGCAGAAATGACCAAAGAGTTTGACCATGAGGAAACCCCGGGTATTTTGTTTTGTTTTGTTTTACAAATATGGAGTTACAGGCGGTCTAGCAAGTTTATTTCTCTCCCTGTCTTTGCTTCCTCAGTAAAATGTTCGGCATGACTGGGCAGTAAGGCTGCGGACTGAGACAGGCAGCTGCCGGGGCTTGTGGAGTCTTCTGCAGAGCGATCAAGACAGGCCGCGCTTCATTTATTTTATTGCGCGAACTCTCCGGAGGTCGGCTGTCGAGAAAGAATCGCTAAGAGAAGCGCACAGCGCCCTCTGGTGGGAGATCTTTACTGGTGAAAATAGCTCCCAGGAGGAGCCCTTGTTTATATATAGGAGTGGTTTCCAAGAACGCTTGCCCCTGAGCCGAAAAAAGAGTGGGTTGGGTATTTGGCGTTGTGTCCTCTTCCCAGTTATTTCCAGCTGTTAAACTGCATCTTGAAGTTTGAAAGCATAAATCTTACCTAATGTGACCTTTCTATAATATGAGCAGTCTCTCTGCTTGTTACAGAAATAGGATACCTGTTGTGAGGTTTTGTTTTAGTGCCTGTCAGCCTGGAAAGATGTATGTTAAAACCTGTGTTTGTGTGTGTGTGTGTGCTCTTGTGTCCCCCATTTATCCCCAAAGGAGACTTAGCTTTAAATATTTGCATGTTCAAGAATTCAGTTAAGGAAAAAATACCCAAAGTCTAAAGTCTAAATTCATATTAGAGAAGCACATAAGATGGAAGTAGGTAAGGAAAATAGCGAACATCAATTATCTATTTACAAGTCTCAGAAAATACACCCTGGAAAATAAAGAGAGTGATAACACAGAAGTGGCATCCTATCTTTCTTTTCTCAATGTTCTGTAATTAACAGGGATAGATTCACCTAGGGGAAATTGATCACAAGGAATCCAATGCATGTTACATAGGTCTGTGTGACAGAAATGGCCATAGGAGCTTAGTACAGATGTAGCGGGGGGAGGAGGGGGGCATTGCTCTTCAAGTAAGAATTCTCTTTC
The DNA here is from genome assembly GCA_030412105.1 of Cyclura pinguis. Classification (NCBI taxonomy): domain Eukaryota; kingdom Metazoa; phylum Chordata; class Lepidosauria; order Squamata; family Iguanidae; genus Cyclura; species Cyclura pinguis. The sequence continues at coordinate 348,471,122 of CM059599.1, forward strand.
CCCCATGAAATGTTATTTGGACCCCATAGCATCTCAGAGAGTAAGACACTGGAAATAATGCACACCTAGGACTTTTACATTTGCTGTGTTTGAATTCCCCAGGTAATTTTACCTTGCTCTTCAGTTTGGATGCCTAAGCTGTATGTCTAAATTTTCAAGTGAAGTTTTATGTTACTGCAACTCTAGAAATTTGAGAAGTGAAAGAAAATGTCATGGGGTGGCAGAATTCTTACTGGGAACAATGTTCTCAAGCCCCCCCATCCATCGCTACCCCTCCAGAGTTCTGCTCTGCACACTGTACTTAGATCACCAACCAGAACATGTTAGGAAAGAGGAAAGGAAAATGAAGCATTTGCCACAGATGCTGAGTTGCAGTGGTTGCAGACTCCTAGTTGTTTCTCCTGAACCGCCCAATTATTTTCCTGTGTTAGAATGCGCTGTACATGATCTGCCCTGGATCACCTTATCCAGACTGCTGATTCGAGAGTGGCTGAAGACTCTAATCCCATTCCCAGGCACCAAGGAAAAATTCAACTGCAAATCCACTTGGTTTCTATACATGGAATACATAGGAAGCTGCCTTGTCCCAAGTAGGCTGCTGGTTCATCTAGTACAGGTTTGTCAGTTCTGATCTGCAACAGTTCTCCAATGCATCAGGAAGGATTATTCCTTCACTTCCTTGGAGGTCTCCCATTCAGGTATTGAGGACCTTTCTGCCCTACACTTACAATGCTATTATTCCATTTTCGACACCTTATGGAATTCTGGGGTTTATAGTTTACTGAGACCAAAGAACTCTCTGGCTGAGAATTCTAAACGCCCCTCCCTAAATGGCAAGCCCCAGGATTCCGTAGGATGTTGGAAGTGGAATAATAGCACTATAACAGTACATAGCCCTAAGGAGCTCCAACTCTACTGTTGGAAATCAGGCAAAATCAGATGTGTTTCTCATTATCAGGCTCTGAAATGTCTTGAACTGACTCTGCTTGAAGCATAGTGACATGCATATAATTCTGCCTAATTATGGAGCCAGCCCCAGCAGTCATTTGTATGGTGATGCAGTGTTGTTGTGGCTGCTTTGCTTCATTTATTTGGTCTTTTTGTGGATTATTCCTGTCTTCACTGAGGGCTCCCGATGATGTACAAATAGAAACAATACAATACACACACACACCACAAAAGCTCAGCAATTGTGCACAGTGGAAACATGGATTAAGAATTTTAAACAGGGAATGGCATTCATTATTAGTAGCTTACTAGTAGTACTTACTAACATTTAAAGCCTAAAAGGCTTTAAAGAGGAGGCTAGCCTAACCTCAGTGGGAATGGAGTTCCACCACCAGGTACTACACAAAAAGCCCCATCTTGTGTACCCAGCAATTTCACCTCTCTAGGGGATGGGACAAGTATCATTGCTCCAGATTATGTGCAGAAATCAGAAACAGACTAGGAATTGTGTGCGCAGAGAGTGGACTCAAAGAAACTGAAGAGGGAATTCACAAACACAATCAATCAAGCAGTCTTACAAACCACACTAAGTTAGTGAAGGTAAAGGAGAGAAAGGTTGGATAGTGAGAGATTTTGAGGTGAAGTGGGTGATTACCATTCCAGAAGTAGAAGATCAAAGCAAGATGGCTCAAACAAGAGGTTGAGGGTAGCACAGGGCATGATAATTGGGGAGCCAACAGACAGTGACACGCCTATGTGTGTCTGAATTGTCCAGCTTGCAGCCAGGGTTTAAGTATCCTGTTTCCCATCCTAAAGGGGAGTATATTGATTGCTCTCTGGCAAAGTAAACAAAAGGGATCCAGAATGGACTAATGGTCTTAACTTCAAGTGACAAAGCACTAACAGGAGTCAAGATAGTCTCTTAATGTCTGGGCAGGTGAGGGAACAAAGGGAGAGTTTTTGCAGGAAAAGGTTACAGGTTGATGACCATCAGTTGCTTCACTGAGACAGTTTCGTTCTCTATTGTGCTGAAGGTTGGATCACTGGGGATTATTGCAAGTCCATTGGTGCGGGGGCTTTGTGACTAATTCTTTTGAACTTATGACCTGGCCATGCTGAGGTCATCTGTCTTAGCATAAGGCTTCCAATGAGACTCTCTGTCCACAGGCCGTCGAGCCATAACTGTGTGATTTCTATATTAGAAATGATATAATTAAATGATATTTCTTGCCAATTAGATTGCACCATATAGTGGGGGTGTACAGCATGGTAACTGAATATCTTTCACACTGAACATCTGTCACGTTGAGCACATCAGGAAAAAGCTTCTAGGCTCCTCGTGGTAACAGAAGACATTGGTCAGACGTTTCTTTCTTTTCCTTAATGGATTTTCCATTATTAAAAGTATAGGAAGCAATATGAATTGTGAATGGAGGAGAATGTCTGAAACTACCCCCTACCTGTAAAACAAAATATGATGAGCCTCATCTGGAACTCCTTGCTGAGAAATATGGGCATATAGTGTTGTTAGTCTTTCTTCCAGCCCTTTCTTCCAGTCTTCCAGCCCTACCACTAATGTTGTTATGTTTGCTTGTTATGGCCTGGTTGCTTGAGGTAGAAGGGCCTAAATATACAAAAGGCACCAGATCCCATCTAGTCTTGGAAGCTAAGTAAGATTAGCCTTGCATAGGAGATTGTCAATTAATACCAACTGTCGTAGGCTGTACTTCAGAGGAAGGAACTGGCAAAACCTCCTCTGAGTATTCCTTACTTAAGAAAATGCTACAAAATTCATGGGGTCACCATAAGTCAACAGCCAGTTTGATGGCATGTACACAGCTGCTTGAGGTACAGAAGACATGACTCTTTATTTCTGCATTCACATGTGACATACCAGAGCTTCAACCATTCTGATTGTGCTCTGATCTACAACTAGTAACACTCATCTTCACTGCCATGATTGGTCAAACAGGACCAGCTGAAGCTGGCAAGAGATTTGCTGAAAGAAGAAGCATAGGAAGGGGATGCAAGTACTGTAGAAACAACAAGCACTTCAAAACTACAACACAGTTTCCCTGACTGAGAAAAAGTCACTGTTTTAAATGACAACTCCTAGGTTGTCCTTGTGGAATTCTGGGGGCTGTAGTCCAAAAGAGCAAGTATTCCAAGCTCCGCCATTTACAACCAGGCTGTTGTTGAGAAATTCAGGCTATTTTCACACTGCACTGTTATAGTGCTATTATTCCACTTTCAACATCCTATGGAATCCTGGGGTTTGCAGTCTAGGGAGGGCATTTAGAGTTCTCAGTCAGAGAACTCTTTGGCCTCAGTAAACTACAAACCCCAGAATTCCCCAAGATGTTGGAAGTGGGATAATAGCACTATAACAGTATAGGGCAGAAATGGCCTTAAAATGGCCGTGAAGGTCAGACAACTCTGAAAACAATCAAAGAAAGGGTCTTTTACACGTGTACAAATGCACTCTCTCACACACGATTATGATGCTGTTTTGTTTCAGCTCTCTATAGATAGTGTAGTGAGATAGATCACAAGTTGAACATGAGTCAGCAGTGTGATGCGGCAGCCAAGAAAGCCAACACAATTCTTGGTTGCATCAATAGGAGTATGGTATCTAGATCAAGGGACATCATGGTACCACTCTATTCTGCTTTGGTTAGATCTCATCTGGAATACTGTGTCCAGTTCTGGGCACCTAATTTCAAGAAGGATATTGACAAGCTGGAGCGTGTCCAGAGGAGGATGACCAAAATGATGTGAGTCTGGAAGCCATGCCCTATGAGGAGCGGTTTAGGGAGCTGGGTATGTTTAGTCTGTAGAAGAGAAGGTTAAGAAGGGACATGATAGCCATGTTTAAATATTTGAAGGGATGTCATGTTGAGGAGGGAGCAGGCTTGTTTGCTGCTGCTCCAGAGACTAGGACAAGAAGCAATGGATTCAAGCTGCAGGAAAGGAGATACCACCTGAACCTCAAGAAGAACTTCCTGGTGGTCAGAGCTGTCCGGTAGTGGAATAGGCTGCCTCGGAGTGCGGTGGAGTCTTTCTTTGGAGGCTTTTAAGCAGAGGCTGGATGGCCATCTGTTGGGAATGCTTTGATATGTGTTCTTGCATGGCAAGGGATTGAACTGGATGGCCTCTGGGGTCTCTTCCAACTTTATGGCCATTTCCCCACTAGACTGTTATAGCATTATTATTCCACTTGCAACATCCTAGGGAATCCTGGGGTTTGCAGTTTCAGGAGAGGCTGGCTGGCCGGCCCCTCCTGAAACTGCAAACTCCAGGATTCCCTAGGATGTTGCAAGTGGAATAATAGTGCTATAACAGTCTAGTGCGGAAATGGCCTATGATTCTATGAAACAGCCTCAGTCTCGTAGACTGCATCACAACCTATTTTTGCGGGCGATGATTGGTGCAGTGGGAGGACTTATGGTGACCCTAAGATGACCTTATCACTGGGCTTTCTAGACAAGATTTGTTCAGAGGAGGTTTGCCATTGCTTCCCTCTGAGGCTGAGAGAGTGTGACTTGCTCAAGGTCACCTTAGGGCGCCTTTAAAGGCCAACACATTTTATTTGGCATACAATAAATATGTAAGACTGCGCAGGGAGAAGACAATCTATTTCTTCTCAAAACGAAGAGTAACCGGGAGAGGGCAAAAGATGTGGGAAATGCCTTCCCGCCTTTTTTTCTCACGCCGTCACCGCTCCCAATAACGTCTTTCTAACAGACCCGCGATGGGCTGCTACGGGTGATGGCCCCTTTAAGGGAAGTCTGTGGTTGCTAAGGACGCGTAAAGGGGCGGGTCTTTCTCCAGGAAGTGAGCTGTCCCCTCTTCTCTCTGCGCGCGCCACGGGCCGAAAGGATGGAGGACGACTTGGATTTGGACGAAGAAGTCTGTAAAGGGGTAAGACGAGCTGGCGTTGCCATGACGACAGCGGAGGGGGCGCTTCCTCCTCGCCCAGGCGTCCGGCCGTCTCCCCCTCTTTCCCGTTCACGCCGCGCAAAATGGCGCGTTCCGGTGGACGTTGGGCTGAGGTGGATGCTCGACATTGGCTGTATCTCCCGGCCAGGTGTCTCAAGGGGAGAGGAGACGAAAAGAGCGGGCATTTGACGATGTTCTGCTGGTTGTTTTTACGTTAAAGCCTTAAAAAAAATGACCAAACTGTCAAAGACATAGCCTTGTTAGTCAGTTAGTAAGCAAAGGGATCTTGTAGCACCTTTGAGAGTGAGAGAAAAAAGAGAGGCATCGATGAAGTAGACTTAAGTCTGCGAAAATGTATGGCCATTTCCGCACTAGACTGGTATAGTGCTATTATTCCCCTTTAACATCCTATGGAATCCTGGCACTATCCTTTAACTGCAAACCCCAGGATTCCATAGGATGTTAAAGGGGAATAATAGTACTATATCAGTCTCGCATGGAAATGACCTGCACTAGTAACTTCTTTTTTTCAGTCTCAAAGGTGTGACAAGATCTCTTTATAAACCAGTTGAGGCTATTCTCACTGCAGCTGCCCTTGTATTTGCTTTGATGCAAATTATGTTGTAAATTTCCAGTGGGAAAGTGTTTCCTGTTAATCAGTTGCATCAAAGCAATCAAATGGTTTGTTGTGTGCCTTCAGGTAGTTTCTGACTTATGGTGACCCTAAGATGACCTTATCACTGGGCTTTCTAGACAAGGTTTGTTCAGAGGAGGTTTGCCATTGCCTCCCTCTGAGGCTGAGAGAGTGTGACTTGCTCAAGGTCACCTTAGGGTGCCTTTAAAGGCCAACACATTTTATTTGGCATAATATTTCCTTGTCTATATAGGAACCAGTTGGCCTTTAAAAGAATGAGGCACACACTGAAGTGATTTCCGTAAACACAGGTGAGGCTACATATGCTACAGAAAGAAAGATCTAATTCAGATTTAACACTCAGAGATCTGCTGGTAGTTCCCACTTTCGAAGTTCTGTTCACCTCTATCTTAGATGTTTCCGAAGAGGCAGAAAAAAATGGCACCTGCAGACTATGAACTTATGCCAGAGTTTTTGAGCTAAAACTGGGAGCTGTAGTTCAAGACGTAACATTCCAACCTCATGAGTTATGCTCAGTTGTTGTGGTTGTGTGCCTTCATGACATTTCTGACTTATGGCAACCCTAGTGCTAACTATCACAGGGTTTTCTGGGGCTGACTGTGTGATGCACCCAGGGTCATCCAGTGAATTTCTATGGCTGAGCAGGGTCATAGTCCAATGCTCAGACCACCACATCAGCTCTCCTATGCTTCATAACCACAGTTATGACAGTTAATTAATTATTTATTGTCCCTATTGTAGCAGTCTGTTGCTTCATGCATGCTTACTCCATCCTCACTCTTCTCACACCCCAACATAATATAGAAAGAGGACAAAGTTTTAGAGCAACACCTCAAATTCAGAAACAACCCCTACTGAATTCAGGTGTTTAGGATTACAATCTTACTTTAAAAAGATACTGCCCTTAAGTTTAGATCAGATGTGGAAAATGTTTGGTTCTGCAGATGTTTTAGACTTCAGCTTCCAGAAGTCCCAGAATGCTAGCTGATGGCAAGGGACTCTGGAAATTGTAGTCCAAAACACTTGGAGGGCCAAATGTGTTCCAGCCCTTTTCTAGGGAGTATGCTGTGTGTCTGAAGAGCTTGTGTCTTGCCAAGTCCAGTACAGCTTACCTGCTGAATCTGAGCTTTCCCTCCTTTCATTTCTCTTCCTTGTAGCCCCTACTAATAATTTTGATTGTTATAGTTTTCCCCATCCATAATCAGCTGTCTTTTTCTTTCTTTTCCCTTCCCCTTGCTTCTGGTCTCGTAATTCTGGTCTCATAATTCTAATTCAAAAATATGAGGCCCTGTTAAATTCTACAACAGAAGTGAAAAGAAGGTAGATTAGGAATGGTAGATATCTTGGTGGCTTGTAGAAAACACTTAATAATGGCAGTGAGAATAAAGCATCCTTTTCTGAAATTAGCTTGTTGAAATTAAGAATGCCTCCTGGGGAGGGGGGCAGAGGCAAGAGGAGCAGATTTATACATAAGGATTTGTTTGCAAGCTCCAGTCACAATACTGAAAACAAATTCTTGGGTTTAACCTGTGCTCAGAGGCACCTTGTTCTGTATGTCTGTGTCAACCTTCTTGAGCCACTATTTTGTGCCTATGTCTAGTTCTGGATGTTCAGATTTCTAGTGAAAAGCAAAGTAGATCCCATAAGCATATATTTTTCTGCCTCTGTTCAGCAATGTGTTTAATCCTGGCTGGGTTCATTATTCACTTCTGTGAACTTACTTCAGGAGCTGCTCATGAATTGCTCCATAGATTGCTAGATATAGTTTAACCATTACTTCTTTGTCTTTATCTCTATCCCTCTTCTATGTATATAAAGTGCAGGGAACCTTTGGGCAGTCGGGTGTTTGAGACTTAAACTTTCAGATGCCTCAATTAACATTGCTAATATTAATGGATTCTGGGAGATGTAGTCCAAAACATCTGGACAGTCAAAGGTTCTCCACCTCAATATACATTCCTCTGTATAGTTCTGCTGAACCATTTGGACTCTTTCTTTTCCATGTAGGTAGCAAAAATGGGCCGACGAGCTCACCCGGATTACCTCCATAATGAAAATCGTCGTAGCAAGACCAACTCTTCTGCTGCAGAGGTGGGTGTAATTAGATTGGTCAACACTGCTTGCAGCTTGGAGTTTAATTTCTAGTAATGAATTTCTTAGGAGTGATTAATTTTCATCATAGGTAGACATCTAAGCCACAGGTGACAATGAAGATCCAGTAAGTAATATGTGCTGTTTCTGCTGCTGCCTCTCCGAAACATATCATGTTAAATCCCTCTGCAGTTTTAATTATCCTCAAATTACAGCATCTGTATAGACGTGGTAACAGGAGAGCAGGGGAGCATCAATGGCTAAGTGCAGCAGACAGCTGGGTCGTTATTTGGTTATCCATACTCTCTGCTAATTTACAGTGTGGCAAATGCTAATCTGTATGAAGTCATACCTTCTAGAACTCATTCTTAACTTTGCTATACTGTTTCTATAGAACATGTGTTCCATCCCAATCTTGTTTGTATCACCTTTTGAACTAAAATGGCAGTCTACTCTAAACACATGGAAAGGCCCATTGAATGGGGTAGGAAATAACTTTGGAGAGAGCATGGTTAAGACTTATAGTGCTTTTTTGAAACTCTTTATATCTGATCCTCCCACTTTCAAATCCCTTAACAAAGTTCTGGCCACTCCTTGGCTTAATTTTTGGAGATGTAGGACTTACTATAGCAATAGCATGTGTATTTCTATACCGCTTATCAGCTAAGTGCTCTGTAAGCAGTTTACAATGTGTTAGCTAATTGCCCCCAACAAGCCGGATACTCATTTTATGAACCTGCAGAAAGATGGGAGGCTGAGTCAACCTGGAGCCCAGCAGGATCAAACTCACAACCTTGTGGCTGCAGTACTGGCATTTAATCATTGTGCCACCAGGGCTCCTTACTGTGTCTCCATCTTGTATCCTTTAGGTTTAGCCCCTTATGGGCAATTGAAAATGCGACCTGTGTCACTGAGAAGCTCTTGTACTTTTCAATTACACAGAATATCTTTTGACATAAGCTTAGATACCAATATTTTTGAATGTAGCTTTTTTGTCTGCAGGATACACTGGGTTATATGGGGAAAAAGACATGTTCTGTTCTATGTTGCTCTTTTTCAAGAGATCTTGCAGAAAATTTGGAATTTGATCCTCTGCTGATAGGCTGCTACACATAAGTGTTTTCATATAAGCAATTGTGCAGGAAAGGTGAAGACAGTTCATGAAAGAAATAATTGGCACCTGTGAAAAAGTTAATATCTGACAAGGTAGCTCTGTGCAGATGAAAAAGCCACTGGTCTAAATCCAACATTAAACAGGTAGACTTTCAATTAAACATCAAAACTGCAAGAGTTTGAGGGGAAGATGAAAGGGGAGAAGATGCAGGAATAGAAGTGTGCATGGTAGATAAGTAGTAATTAGATATGGCAACAAATTGTCAGGAATTAAAATGAGAACTGTACAGAGGTGAGCACAATTATTACTCAGACAGATAAAATGAGTAATATTGCTAGACATAATTGGGGGCATATTCTCCAGCTTGTATGCAAATGAATACACTATATACACACTTAGATACAAATCTGTTCCAGAACTGTGCTTTTTATGCAAGGCCTTAACCATCCATAAACAACATTTCAATTATTCATTGGGCATCTCCTTGCTCTAATATATAAAAATACTACCTTATTCAAGTATAACTAGAATAACTTAGACTGGTTAAAGTACTTCATCCTTCAAAAATTCTTATTTGAATTTGCAAGTTTACTGGTGAAGCAGGACCTTTGCACAATTCGGGGGCATATATTTGTTGTCATGGGAAGCCAATTTAGCTGGTTTGTGATGGAGAATTTCTGGACTGCCAGTTTCTTCTCTGAAACATCCTCCATCTCTCCATGGAAAAGGTCCTATCTCCAGTCAGCAGCTGATAGGAACTAAGATTCTTTTCATGTTGACTGCTGAGAAAGACAGCTGCCTTTTTTGTTGTTAAGCAGGATAAATGCCCCCTCCCAATCCACGTGCATAGATCAGCTCAGGAAGTGGGGCTGAGAAGGGTGTGTATGTATGAGAGAGAGAGATTGAGATTGTGAATGTATGGATAATGTATGGCACAGTAGAGTAGAAATGCAGTCCCCAAAGGGTGTCCCAGGTAACAATCCAGCCTTTGAATTGGAAGACTTTTACAAACCTTTCTGCATCCCCTGAGCAGTCAGAGCCATAGAGGCCTTATTTTCTTTCCCAGTGAGTCCATGCTAACCTCTTAAAGGTCAGGAATCCAATATTGCAGCCATTGATCATCTTCATATACCATCAGTGCTTGGAACCTATGTGCAAAGCAGATTATGTCTTTCTGTCCCTGCTGTGAACTGCTGGTTAACCCTTACTAAGCAGTTAGGACACTGGAATCATCCATTATCACGTATTGTTGCAGAATTCACACAGACCTAGACCTACAGGATAGGCATTTTATGACATTGCCACCTGAAGAGTTGAATTCTGCGAGCAAGAGTTTCAGCCACCTGCTTTGTACAGGTTTTTTTTAATGGCTGCAATAAAAATGGTCCCAACAAATGTGTTGCATTTGTATTGGTTATATATTTTGCAAAGAAAGAGAGCTGACAGTTACCCAAGACAAATGTTCCATCTCATGTGAAAATGTATGTTTTCTGGCCCCGAGTGTTTGGGTACTCAGAAATACTCTTGATACTGCACCCACAAACATTCCCATGGGTGTGGAGCATTTTTATCCCTTCTAATATATTGGAATTCTCAGTGGGGTCAGAAAATAGCCCAGATTAAGATATTCAACTATTAAGTGACTTTGAGAGTATTCGAAAAGTTCATGCCTTGGTCACAGGGTGCTTACTCAAAGTATTTTTGCTGCTCTGTAAAGCCTTAATGCTGAAGGAAACCTGCTTAGTTTCTTATCTGTCAGTGATGATTGATCTTATTTGTTATCTCTAAACACAAAAAGCTTCCAACATTCTCATCCCATTTAGGAACAGAAGTAATTAATTCTGCCTAAACCCTATCAGAGGATCCCAAGATCCCATCTTTATTCCTTTTTATTCTATAATTCAGGACAGACAAAAGAAAGTGCTTTTTCATATAATATGTAATTAAAATAAGGAATTACTAAATTACATAGTCATAGACAGAACTTAAGTGGTTATTAATTAACATTAGCTTTATCAAGTAACATTAAACATGAAAAATCCGAAACGAGTGTGGTCTCTGCTGTTAGAGTCAGTGTACTTTTTCTTGCTGAACACTAGGTGTGAACAACAGGGCACAGAAGTTGCCTTATGCCTGGCCCAAAAGTTTTTCAAAAACAGCTGACTGTCCACTGATGGCAATCTAAATAGTCCCTCAGTGTGATTTATGTTCTGGCATTGTTGTTGCTCTCATTATGAAGAAACAGCAATATTTGGTTTAGTTTGTTTCTGTAGGGTCATCATTCTATATTTCTGTGGTGGGAATCATATTGCTCCCGAGATGGATTGCTACTCTGCTATTGGCTATGTTGTCTGAGGGTACTGAGACTTGCAATTCAACAATATCTGAAGAGCCACGTGTTTCCCATCCTTGCTTTATTTCAACAGCCAATCCATTCTCCTTATTTAGCCAAAGTGGCACCATCCATGCACAGGAGGGAAGTATCAGCAGGCTTGAGGGAACCCCAAGGTATACAGAAGTACGAAAATGTTGGGGAATTCCAAAGGCAAAGGACCCAAAAACAGCCTGTTGAGTACTGAGCATATCCAGCTGCCACAAAAAACGCAGTGACGGTTGTGGAGCTTAAATAGAAAACCAAAATAGGATGAAAGGTCCTGGAAAGAGTGGCTGACTAGTTGGAGCACTGAAGAGGTTTATTCTAAACTGTAATGTTACTTGTTCTTTCTAAGAGTAAACTTGGATTGCTCAGTGCCTCTAAACTTAGAAGCAAAGAGGCATCACACCAAATTTAAGGGATTAGTATCTAGATGTTTGGGGAACTCCGCAGATACACAGAAATATATATATGTTTGTGAATTAAAGGACATTTGAAAAGGGACGCCAATAACATGGCAGGGACCTGTGAGCTTCTAGACTTGCAGAATATTGGATGTAGTTGTGCAGACAGACAGAGGCCATTTCCTCACTACACTGCTATAGTGCTATTATTCTGCTTTCAACATCCTGTGGAATGCTGGGGTTTGTAGTTTACTGAGGCCAAAAAGTTCTCTGGCTGAGAATTCTAAATGCCCCTCCCTAAACTGCAAACCTCAGGATTTGACAGGATGTTGAAAGTGGAATAATAACATTATAACAGTGTAGCGCAGAAATGGCCAGAGAATGTGTGTGCGTGTGCCTGTCTGTGCATGTGTGCACATACCTTCAAATTGCCTGTTGGCTTATGATGACCCCATGAATTTCATAGGGTTTTATTAGGCAAGGAAAATTCAGAGATGGTTTTGCCAGTTCCTTTTTCTGGGATATAGCCTACCGCACTTGGCATTCATTGGTGGTGTCCCATCCAAGTACTAACCAGATCCTGCTTAGCTTACAAGATCAGAGGGGATCTAGTGCTTTTAGGGTATTTAGGCCCTAGCAGAGAGAACATATATGTGTATCTAAAGCAGAAATGGAAATTGTGTGGCCCTCTAGAAGTTACTAAACTGCATTTCCCAGCATTCCTCACTGGTTGTTCTCATTAGGGTGAGTAAGAGTTGAAGTTCAGCACGATTTGCAGGGCCACGCAATTCCTACCCTTAGTCTAATGTGAAGGTGGTACTGTGCTTTATTATTCAAAGCTATGATTAAGAGCAGTAAAATTGGAATGTTGGCATGTGAGCTGAAAACAAAACCAAAACCAAAATGGAGGGTGTCTAATTGGCCTGCTTAGGTCAGTGGAGGAGAAGAACTATAAGAGAAGTTTCAGGAAAATAGGAAAGAAAAAAGGACATCTTTTCCCTTTCTGTTTCTCTGGAGCTCCGTGGTCACTTTCTATAGCTAGAAAATGCTCATGGTCCTTGTGTCTGATACAGTACTGCAGAGAATGGCTACAAGAGGAGGAAAAATTTATTCTTTCTGAATTTCCCGCACCTTGAGATCTGAACAGCACTGTAAATCTCCTTTTCCATACTTTCTAGGGGCCCTGAACAGTAGCTCAAGTGAAGATACACTGCAGCATTGTATTGCAGATCGCACTTGCAAAACCAGGAATAACAAAAGGATCAGCATTACCACCCAGCTCTCTCTGCTTTAATGATTTACAGTGGGATTATTGCTTCAGATAAATCTCCACACAGATGGTTTTCGCTAGCTTAGTGATAAACTTTCCTTCTAGGGGATAGTTCTTTAATTTTACAATCAAATTCCTATTCTAGCACATTCACATCTCTTTCAGATTGAAAGTTAATGAAACTTTGACTAGCTCATGCCCATTGTTTCCTTAACTGGCACATTATTTTTAAATATTCTGTAGTTGTAATTCCATCCCATTGTATCATGAAAAGTCAGGGATTGTCAAGCTGCGGTTTCCTGAGCCCTTGTTGAAAATGCTGTCCCATTAAATGATACTGACTCCCAGCTGCTAAAACCCATGAAAATAAATGACGTATTTTCTTCTTGGATGTGAGTGCTTGTTGCTGTAGTTTCTAGAGGGATTTTCTGTGATGACAACAAGGTAGGGGTTGTCTATGAAGTAGGATTTCTCTTACAATGTGAACTTCTTCTGTTAAGTATTTTTGAGAGCTGTCTTCTGTCATTTTATAAGCAATGCCAGTTTTTCAGAAATTTTGCACGCTTGCTGTATGCATTGCTTCCTGCATATCCAAGCCAAAATATGTAATATCTTGCATCATTTCTACTTCTTGATCTTTCCCAAATCCTTTACCATTCTTATACTCTTTCTCTGAACTCCCTTTGGGCTACAAGCTTAGATCCAAGTACTTTTGTATATGGAATATATTATTCCTCTGTGCAGGCTAAAGTAGCTTTTGGTTGACCGAATCCTTGTGAACAGTAAAGATCAGACTTTGTAGTTTATGACATCCTGCACTTAGCTACTTGCCTGTTAAAGAACAGGGCATGATGGTGATCTTGGATCCTGCTTGTACCTAGAACACTGTAGGTTGGATAATTATGTTGGATAATTAAGCTGAGAAAGGATAAGGAATGAATAGGCAACTAGGTGAGCCAAACCTAGACTGGTTGATTTAAAGAGTATGATATAGGATTCAAAATCTGTACTCTGCAGATTTGTTTCAGATTGTGGAAACAGAATTTCAAGTTTAAAACATTGTTCACTTCAAGTACACAAAGAATCTGTTCAAATGAATGAATCACCTTGAATTTGTAAAACTTATCTGAATAAATGTATGCCTCTTGAAACTAAGCAATGCTGTTTTCTCATCCCATTCTTTGCTCTAGTTTCTTTAATTTTGAATCTGTCTTTGTGACTGCTGTCCAAGGCTTGAACATTGACTGGTAGGAAATGCTACAGGCCACCTGTAGTGAAAATCAGACTAATACGTATGGTTGGATGCCCAAATATATCCACTTTGTCTATTATCAAAAAGCACCACCACCACTGCTACCACCGCCATCATCATTTACTATTTGCTTTAAAAAGGTACATTGCAGCAATTAAAATATACAAATCTAAAATATACCTATGCCAGAAAACCCTGGAACCTATTTGCACCCAGAGGAATAATTTGAAAACCTTTGTTCTCTCGGCAGTGTTTATGTGGCCTAAGTTATTGAAAGGTGTTCATTCCATCATTTCTCAAATCTCCTTTTGACAAATAGCAAATTGTCAAAAAGCTCCCCAACCCTATTGTGATATCAGAACAGCTAAGTCAATGGCAGATAGAGGGAATGCGAAGTGATATTCTTACTTCAGGCCCAGCCGTAACATCTGAGAAGATCAATTACTTGCTGTCAGCTGACTTACTCTTGGACTATGAACTGTGACCCTGCTGGTGGCATGCTTGTCTCATGCTTGCAGTGCTCCTTCTTCCACTTCCTGTGTAGGTGCGAGGAAGAGTGAGGAAGAGCCATAGACTATGTGGTTAGCTTAACTGTGATTTGTTTTAGGAGTTTTTTACATTGTAGTTTCTTACTTTGTTTGAACTGATAAACATTAACTATGCTGTATTTTAAACAAGCAAGCTTCAGCTCACTCAAAGTTAAAATCTTGGGTTGGTTTCATAGTCTGCCCTCCACTGAAGGGAGGGCTTCAGTAATAGAAAGTGCAGCTGCCTAGCTTTAAGGGGTCCCTCTTCCTCACTGCATCACAGCTTACCCCATTCAGTAGAAATCTTCCAACCTATATAGAATTTTCAGGGGGCTGAATAGATTTTCACAGGGAGGAGTGGGTAGGGTTATGTGGATAGCTTAACTATGGTTACCTTTCTACTGCGTGCACCTGAGATACAACTTAACAAAGTTGTGGGTGAAACAGTTCTTACTGTGCTGTTATGCTGCTAAATTCTGTATTCTTTAGGGTATCATAGAACACAGTGACTTCACTCCTAGGATCTCAGGGTTGCTATAGCAGGAACTGTCCACTCTTTGCAGTGCTAAAATTTAGTTGTTTCCACTGCTTTCAGCTTCATGGAAATCTAATTACACACTGTGACAGTGTTCAGTGAATCTTCAGGAGTAACTCATTCTGAAGTTACGGAACGTAAGTCCCAAGTCACACAAACATGCCAAGCTGCAGTTGTTGTTACAGAACATTGCTGTTCAGTATCCAGATTATTGTTCATCTGAGCAATGTGTTAAGCTAGTTCTAAAGTTAGGACACTTTGTTTATCCTAACAAATCTCTTCAGTGTTAAATTATCTTTCATATCCACTCAGCAAAGCTTGGACTGAAGTACACTTTTGATCCTGTTTACAGTTCACCTTGCCTTGTGGGAGAAAGGTACCTTCCATTGAAGGAGGATTAGGACTCAGGGTATTTTACTTGAGTCCCTGTGGAATGGATCAGTGTTTCTCCTTTTGAAGCTACCCAGTTGCCTGCAGAACTGTTGGACTTCCAGCTGCTCCCTTGGAATATGGCCAGATGCTCCAATAGGAATCTGAAAAATGTAGCTGAACTCATGTTCCCTAATTAGGCCAGCTTCCTTAGAATATGCTCTAGCCTCATTCAGCCTGGAGCTCCCCAAGGCCTTCTCCCCGGCCCCTAGAACCCTGAATAGCTGCTTAGTTATTTTCAGCCTGCTGGGGTTATCTCCTGATCCGCAATAACATTTTTCATCATTGTCACCAAAATAACTCTCTTAAGCCTCTGCATTTCTCAGCCCTTTTCATTTCAGTTTTTGCTGTTAGCATGCACTGACGATTGCTGAGAATTTTGCATAAACCCATGGGAAAGAGTCATATTAAAATGCTATTTTCACACATTTATTTCATACTTTGAATACTTTCCAACCTGAGCCCACCAAAGGAAAATGGAGAATACTGTTGTCTGAACATTGTTAGTCCACAGTGGCCCTGGACACTGTCAAGATACATTACAGTTTGGCGGTAGGATATAGCCTAAGGCAGAGAGCTGAGGGTCTTTGGATTCTGGCAGCATGGTGGCAGGTGCAGGAAAGATAAAACTGCAACTTTCAGTCAAGTTAGGTAGTCAAGCCAGACAGTCAAAACACCTAAAGCTAGAAACCAGCTGTACTGGAAATATGCTGAGTATATGCCTCTCTGAGGTGTTTAAAGTCAGGAAAGTCCAAATGGAAAGAGATGCTTGGACTGTGTTTAGTAGAAAAATGTTTCTGTTTATTGTTGAATGGGCTAACTGGATTGAAGAATAGTTTATGTATGAGGTCATCTTGGTGATTAGCATGTGGGATCTCTGGAAATGTCTGTACAGAAATGGGTTCAGTGTGAGGGAAGGATTAGGTCTGACAAAGTACGATATGAAACAGCTTTCAATTAGACATAGGATTAAATCCAGTGTTTCACTTGCAGCAGAATCTTCTCATCCTAACACTTTCACCCCTTCCAAAAAGCAACTCTGAAGTTTTCCTGTCTCACTGAGTCTGGCTTGGGGCTGCACACAGAGCTGCAGTGGCGAAAAGGGAGTACCTCCATCCCAGGCCTGATAGATCCCACTATTTTGCCAGTAGAATCATACCGTTGGTTCCTTCCTTCCTGTAAGCATTGGTTCCTTCTCAGTTCTAGTTGCAGTGTGTGATCCCACACATCTTTTCATCTTTAGTCTTGTTCTCTTGATTCCGTTCCTCCTTGACTTTTCGTCTGTCTCTCTCTCTCTCTCATTCTCTCTCCTGACAATTTTTGTTCATTTTCTCTCCTCCTACCCTGGCTTTCCTCTTTCCTCAGGAGCTCAAATCTCTCCCATACCAAAAAGAAGCTATCTTTGATCCCACATTGTGAGGGAGGCACTGGACAGACATGGAAGAAGGCAGCCAATTGCAACTGAGGGAGTTCTGAGTAGGAGAGCTATGGGTGAAAAAAATGTAACAAAAACACAGAGTGTCTATGGAAAAGCAGATAGGGTTTGACAGAGACAGGGTGTGGATTTCAGAGAGACAGGACAGTTAGGAAGGAGAACTGACTCTGGTATTGAGGGAGCCATGTAAGAATAGAATATTCAAAAGTTAATGTATTGTATTATTGAGTTTTAATAAATCTACAGTTATTCTTTCTTTTTCTTTTTGTTTTTAAAACTTGTCTCTGGCAATCTCTATCAAACCTAATAAAGAGTCAGGCCATGCCTATCATAAAGAACCAACACAACAACGTGGCCACAGTTCCACATTTAAGGGGTCACCCTGAGGCCCAGGAACCCAATCCAGAAAGGGATTCAGTGGGGGAACAAGGGCAGTGTGAGTGGTAGGATTCCAAGGGTTGGATCTGTGAGGGCAGCCTGGCAAGGGAATCTGTCACATGCATGCCCTTGTACATTCTTCCTTTCTCACCACAGTTCGTTTTCAGGTATGTTGTCTATAATTGTTTTTTACTTTTATCTTCCTGACTCTCTTCTTTGCCAATGTATCTCTTTGCCCATTCTTTTTCCCTGAAACAGCTCTCATCAAAAATTTTAATGCCTATCCATCTAAATCTGAGGGACTTTTATTACCCATCTACTGCTTTTCCCATTCATATTATTTCCTTGAAATGCCATTTCTCTTTACATACAACATATTATCTCTACTCCTAATTCTGTTTTGCCTTTAATTCCTCTCTTATTGAATTATGAGATTAGCTGCTTGATCTTGTATATATTCAGAGTTTCAAAAGTTACTTTTAAGAAGGATAACTCAGAAAGGCCTTTAACAATGTCCCTCATGATATTCTTGCAAACAAGCTAGTAAAATCTGGGGTAGACAATGTTAGGCAAGATCTAGGAGTCTTAGTAGACCATAGGCTGAATATGAATCAGCAGTGTGATGTGACAGCCAATGCAATTCTGGACTGCAACAATAGTGTCTAGGTCAAGGGAAGTAATAGTACCACATTAGCATGTTTTGGTCAGTCCCCACCTGGAATACTGCATCCAGTTCTGGGCACTACAATTCAAGAAGGATATTGACAAGCTGGAACATGTCAAGAGGAAGATGACCAGAATGGTAGAAGGCCTGGAAACTCTGCCCTATGAGGAGCAGCTTAGGGAGCTGGGTATCTTTAGCCTGGAGAAGAAAAGGTTAAGAGGTGACACGATGACTATGTTTAAATATTTGAAGGGATATCAAATGGAAGATGGAGCAAGCTTGTTTTGTGCTGTTCCAGGGACTAGGACACAGAGGAATGGCATCAAAACTTCAGGTAAAGAGATTCCACTTAAACATTAGCAAGAATTTCCTGACAGTATCAGCAGTTTAATAGTGGAATATGCTGCCTCAGAATGTGGTGGAGTTTCCTTCTTTGAAGGTTTTTAAACAGAGGCTGGTTAGCCATCTCTTGGGAATGCTTTGATTGCATATTTCTACATGGCAGGGGGCTGGACTTTGATGGCCTTTGTGGTCTTTTCCAACTCTATGATTCTATGAACTCTAATAGTGTAGTGAGGCCGTACATAAGGGAAAAGTGGTAGGAGATCCTCTGAATCCCAAGTATGCTTGCTTGGAAGTAGAACTACTGAATTCCATGAGATTCATTCTTCAAGCACATACAGAATTGCAACTTTTTTCTCTTTGGCTTTCCTGCTCCATTTTCCTTCTTGATGTTAATGTCTTCTGTTATCCCCTTTATGTTGGAAACCTTATAGATGGTGAGTCTTCTGGTGACCGTTATAAACTATTTTAAATGAAAATGGAATTTCCCCGTTAATGAAGGCAATCTATATATTCTCCATTTAACATTAGGGAGTGGAAGGAGGGCCTTTGAGGCAGTTTGAATAGTATTTAAAAACCACCACCACCACCCAATGGAGATGTGTGTTGCACGATCACAGGGAGCATGCAAGTGCCTTTCCATTTTTGTTTAAGAATTATTTTTCTATAAGAAAGGAAGATAGAGAGAATTAGAGTTGTCTGTGGATGACGTGTACTGGTGTTTGAACAGTAGTACAAAGTACTTGTGGGGAAGTAGGAGAATCATTGTTAGAAATTTCTGTATTTTTTAAAAAAATACAGTAGATGCTGTGTTGAGCACATGCACAAATGTGTGAGATTAGACGAGATATCTTAGTGTATGTTTGAAGGTTCAGTATAGATGATGGAATAAGGTCTTGTGTGTATGCGTGAACTACGCCCATATGTGGTGTGTTTTCCTGAAACATCCCAGCTCAAAATGCTCCTTTTTTGGCACTATAGCCTCTCAAGTTTGGCATCTTAAGAATTTGGGGGAATCATTTAAAGATCAGAAAACTCCATTCACTGCAGCCCCTGAAGGCTTCACATTTTGTGACACAGTCATTCCAGTCGACTGAGCTCTGTCGCCTGCGGATGAGCCCATATAAGGAAGCTGTTTCCTGCATTCTCAGCTCTCTGTTTGTCCCTCTGCCCTTCATACCCCCTTTGCTGAAGAAAGCTGGTATTTTGAAAACTGCAGCTCTCCAATCATTCCTTCTCCTTGTTTATTTTTGGAGAGTGACTATTTTTGCTTCTCTTAGGGAGTTATGTTGGGTCATGCCCCCTTCTTCCAGCAGCAGCAGCCCCCCAGTGACAAATATTGTCTAGTTCCCACACTCGCCAATATTGCATTAAAAAAAAAAGCATCCCACAATGGTTTTCATACCTGTAGAAGATTCTGAGCCTTTTGTTTAGAATGTAGCCTCCAGGGGAACCTGAAAAAGTATTCTATTCTCTTGCATTTGATGGGTAACTAGAATGTTCTTTTTTTCCCTCTGCCTGTCTTTTGTAAGTGTGAAAAGGCTGGAGAGACATAACAAAGACTTTATATCTTTGGAAAAGTTGCTAGAGTTCTTGAGAGCCAGTTTGAACAAATCACATCCAGTAAACATTGTGGGACTGTACCACTTTGGAGAGCAGTCAGCCTCAGAGATCACATGTTAAGAAAACAAGAACTGTGCTGAATCAGACTAAGGCCCATCTATTCTAGTGTCCTGACTGCCATAGTAGCCAGCCAAACCCTCTGGCCAGTTCATGACTAGGACATGAAATCACCAGACCATTCTCATTTTATTTAATCATTTAATTGATCTCCTGTCTTCCTTTTAATATGGGACCCAAGGTCGCTTACAGTGTATGTTAAAATATATACCTAAAACAATATATAATACAAAAATTTAAAAAATGTTAAAAGAACAATCCAGTTAAAATGGTAATTTTAAATGGTTAAAGCACATTCAAGGCGCAGTAAAATAAAGTGGCCTCAAAAGTAGGTATAAAAAGTCTCTGATTGTACCAGGAGCTGACAGAAAATATTCATAGAATCATAGAATCATAGAAATGTAGAGTTGGAAGAAACCACACGGGCCATCCAGTCCAACCCCCTGCCATGCAGGAACACCCTGAAAGCACTCCCAACAGACGGCCATCCAGCCTCTGCTTTATTCTGGGATAAAACATGGGTCACCTAAGGCAGAAAGAAGTTGAAGGCACACAACAATATGCACTCTCATATAGGGAGACAAGATCTTTCAGATAGACTGGCCTTAAACCTATTACCTATAAGTAGTAACCAGCACTTTGAATTGTGCCTGGAAATGGACTGGTAGCTAATGAAATGGTTTCAACAGGGGAGTTATGTGCTTTCTGTAACCAGTCCTGGTTAACAATCTAGCTAAAGCATTTTGGACCCGTTTTCAGTTTGCAAAGGCAGCCCCATGTAGAGTGTGTTATAGTAATCCTCATGGGATGTAATCAATGCATGTGCTACCATATCTGAGTAGAGTCCCCTTGGGGAGAAAAGTGGGATAGAAATAAAGATAATAATAATAATCTGCCATTTTACAACAACTAGTTCACTATTGAGGTTCCATTTAACTGTGGTGAACAGCTGACAAATCACCTGATCTTCTGGTGAACCCATATAAACCAGTGCCGTTGCCTCATCCTCTGATGGCAGATAGAATCCAAAAAAAGTTGCTAAAAAGCATATAACAACAATGCTGTCATATAACATTAAGTGTACAGAGGATTATTTTGGGGGAAGGTATTGACAAGAAATAACATGCACCAATTAAATGAGTCCATAGTGAACATATAAACAGTCAAATATAAGTAAACAATGTAATGACAAGAAGTTACAAAAATATTATTAGAATACTATTTACTTAACAAGTACAATAACATAGGGGAAAAGATTGAGTCTTAAATTTTAACATCTGGAACAATTCTCTGTGACAGATCTAGTAGGTGCCAAAAGATGCTTTTAGAAGGAATTGTTTTGACTGTTAAAATTTATCTTTGATCTACAGGTGCAAAAAGCAGGGGAAGCGAGGGATGAACAGCTGACAGTGCCAAAAGGTTGTTAATGTCAACAAAGTCCACAGCATAATATGACATATCTTCTCCTAGGTTTGGTTTCACTGGCACTGGTCCAGAAGTTCAACCAAACCAAAATGTGTTGTTTGTTCTGAGACATTGTCTAATGCACCAGTCTCAGCCTTTGGCCTCCTAGCTGTTTGGGACTTCAGCTTGCAGAACCTGTCACCATTGACCAGGCTAGTGGAGGCTTCTGGGAGTTGCAGTCCATAACAGCTGGGGAGCAAAGGTTGAGGATGGCTGGATATTAGGATGAAACCATCAGTTCTGATGCATCCCCAACACAATGAAATCATGCCAAAACTAATTGAGCAAACATGACCAAATAAAAGCATGGCTATGACAGATTCTCTTGCTCTGAAAGCATCTGTTGAAGTTATTTTATGACAGCAAAAGTGAAGAAGCCTCACACTAAAGTGGAAGAAATTATTTTGTCCCCTCTGCTAATCAATATGCTGAAAATAGGTAGGCAGTTTCCCAAGACTCAACTGGTCTTTTAAAATGCTCAGTAATATGGCTTATATACATCTTGTTAATTGTGAAGTTATTGAGAAGGAGTTTTTACTGAGTGAAAAGCTGATTATGTGGACTGTGAGAAAAAGAATTTTCTGAGTGTTGAACAAATTTGTGAAAGTGGTATCAGTGGTTTAAACTATGTTTTTGTCACCACAGATGGAGCAGCAGCAATGCTGACTGGTTGATATCCAAGTGCATCTAGAAAGTTAAAGAAAAATTAGGTCTGAATCTTACTACTCACCACTCATTACTACTTCATTAATTGTAAAGTACTGGCAGTGCTAGAGCTATATAATGGATGTGATGAATGCAATGAAAATTGTACACTTTATCAATGTCAGCTTGCTTAGCCATATATGTTTGAAGTCTTACATTTAGAGATAAGATACACACTTCATTACTTCACATAGACTTCACTGGCATGGATTCCTTGAGTCAGGGCAGGGAGTATATATCTTTCAAGGTTCAGACTTGGAAATCAGCCTGTCAACGTTCAGAGGCTAGCAGAGTTAGCACACTTTGTTAACATGTTTGGTAATCTGAAAAAAATAAATTTAAATCTGCCAGGTAAAGCATTTTTGCATATAAACAAAGTAATATCTTTCAGGAGAAGAATGGTATTCTGGAAAGTTGGGGTTTGGTGTGAAACAATAGATATTTGCCTGTGTTTAGCAGAATTTTGTGTTATACTTGAATTTACAGCAAGTGAGAATAAAGCTAATGATAAGCTGCGATGTAGTAGATAAAAATTTATTCTCTGTTTTTCTGTTGTAAACTTTGAAAGGTTTGAATGAAGCAAACCTTACTGGCAGCTGATGTCATAAAGTTGTGTTTGTGAAAAAAGAACAACTTATTAAACTATCATGTGATATAAGCCACAAAGATAAATTTTTAGAATGAAAGTTTTCTGAATTTTGGCTTTGTCTTCTCGCTAAGTATCCCAAACTTGCTGGTGAAGCAATCTCTGCAGTACTACTATTTTCTACTTTGTATCTTTGTAAGGGAAGGAGCTAGCAGCCATTAGGTCTAACTGACTTGCTAGAGGGGGGAGCTAGCAGCCATTAGCTCTTTATAACTGCTCCCAGCGGCCTTCAAGCTCATTTCCAGAGGAGAGAGTGGAAGGTGAACTGTGTCTGAGAAGACATCCTTAACTGGCTGTTTTTTCAGGTTTGTGGGGGTATGTTTGTTTGTTTGTCTGTTTGTTTCTGGTTGTGTGCTCTCCCTGTGCACAGAGTCTAACTGATTAACTGACCTCCTAGCGGGAGGAGCTCGCAGCCATTAGGTCTTTATAACTGCTCCCAGCGGCCTTCAGGCTCATTTACAGAGGAGAGAGTAATGGGATATTTCAACTATTCTGATATATGTTGGCAGTCAAACTCTGCCAAGAGCACAAGGTCCAACAAGTTCTTCACTTGCCTCGCAGATAATTTCGTGGTCCAGAAGATGGAAAAAGCCACAAGAAGACCAACTATTTTAGATCTGATCCTGACCAGCAGGAAGTAGGATGTGTTAATGGAGTGGAAGTGGTGGGATCCTTGCAGGGGAGTGACCATGCGCTACTGGAATTCGTCATTCAGTGGGAAGGGGAAGCCAAGTGTAGCCAGACATGCATTCTAGACTTTAAAAAAGCTGATTTCTGTAAACTTGAGGAATCACTGGCTGAAATTTCATGGTCAAGAATACTGAAAGAGAATAGAGTTCATGACAGCTGGGAGTTTCTTAAAAGTGAGATACTGAAGGCACAATTTAAAACTGTGCCAATAAGGAGGAAAAATGGTAGGTGTCTAAAGAAACCAGAGTGCTTGACTAAAGAACTCTCAGCTGAGCTAAGTGTTAAAAGAAACATGTACAGGAAATGGAAGAATGGCAAAATCACCAAAGAGGAATTCAAACAAATAGCCAGGATACGTAGGGAGAAGGTCAGAAAAGCTAACGCACAGAATGAACTCAGGCTTGCCAGACAGATTAAAATCAATGAAAAGGGCTATTTTAGATATGTCCACAGCCAAAGGAAACAGAAATGATAAGGTCACTGCATAGAGAAGATGGCCAGGTACTAACAGGGGGAAGAGAAAAAGCAAAGCTGCTCAAAACCTTCTAAAGGATAGAAGAACTCAACCTGGAGGATGGGGAGCAGGTGGAGAAGTGGGGGAAATGCAGCTCAGAATAGGTAGAGAAGTATTACAGGAATACCTAGCTACACTAGATAAATTCAAGTCTCCAGAGCCAGATGGGTTACATCCAAGGATATTAAAAGAACTGACAGAAGTCATTTCAGAACTACTCGCAATAATCTTTGAGAACTCTTGGAGAACAGGAGAAGTCCCAGCAGACTGGAAGAGGGCAAATGTGGTCCCCATCTTCAAAGAGGGAGAGAAAGAAGAACCAAATAATTATTGCCCAAGCAGCCTGACATCAATACCAGGAAAGATCCTAGAGCAGATAATTAAACAGTCAGTTTGTAAATACTTAGAAAGCAATGCTGTAATCACTAAAAGTCAACATGGGTTTCTCAAAAACAAGTCATGCCAGACTAATCTTACTGCTTTTTATGATAGAATTACAAGTTTGATAGATGAAGAGAATGCTGTGGACGTAGCATATCTTGATTTCAGTAAGGCCTTTGACAAAGTTCCCCATGACATTCTTGCAAAGAAGCTAGTAAAATGTGGGCTGGACAGTGCTACTGTTAAGTGCATCTGTAATTGGTTGACTGACCGTTCCCAAAGGGTGCTCACCAATGGCTGCTTTTCATCCTGTAGAGAAGTGACTAGTGGGGTGCCACAAGATTCTGTCCTGGGCCCATTGCTATTCAACATCTTCATCAATGATTTGGATGAAGGAATAGAGAGCATGCTGGTCAAATTTGCAGATGACACCAAATTGGGAGGGGTTGTTAATACACCACAGGAAAGGGCCAAAATTCAAAATGATCTTGTAAGATTGGAGAGCTGGGCCAAAGCTAACAAAATGAAATTCAACAGAGAGAAATGTAATGTCCTACACTTAGGCAGAAAAGGTGGAATGCACAAATATAGGATGGGAGACACATGCCTGGATAACAGTACATGTGAAAGGGATCTAGGAGTCTTGGTGGACCACAAACTGAACATGAGTCAGCCGTGTGATGCGACAGCCAAGAAAGTCAATGCGATTCTTGGTTGCATCAATAGGAATATGGTGTCTAGATTAAGGGACGTAATGGTACCACTCTATTCTGCTTTGGTTAGACCTCATCAGGAATACTGTGTCCAGTTCTGGGCACCTCATTTCAAGAAGGATATTGACAAGCTGGAGCATGTCCAGAGCATGGCAACTAAAATGGTAAAGGGTCTGGAAGCCATGCCCTATGAGGAGTGGCTTAGGGAGCTGGGTATGTTTAGTCTGCAGAAGAGAAGGTTAAGAGGGGACATGATAGGCATGTTTAAATATTTGAAGGGATGTCATGTCAAGAAGAGAGCAGGCTTGTTTTTTGCTGTTCCAGAGACTAGGACAAGGAGCAATGGATTCAAGCGGCAGGAAAGGAGATTCCACCTGAACCTCAGGAAGAACTTCCTGACAGTCAGAGCTGTTCAGCAGTGGAATATGCTGCCTCGGAATGTGGTGGAGTTTCCTTCTTGGAAGTTTTTAAGCAGAGTCTGGATGGCCATCTGTTGGGCGTGCTTTGATGTGGGTTCCTGCGTGGCAGGGGGTTGGACTGGATGGCCCCTGTGGTCTCTTCCAACTCTGTGAGTCTATGATTCTAAGAAAGGGTTTTCTACCATTTACTGGTGTGAAAATTAAATATGGGAGTAGACTATAAACCAATAATAATCTAGAGTGGTCTGACAACCTCCAGACTGATCCATTCGTTAGCAAAATGCAACTTCAGTTACCACACTGATATTTATCAAACTGAATTTTATTATGATTAAAACAATTAAAAACAGTCTTAGTTCACTTTAAAGCTGCTTATTTGGCTGTGTTTTTTTTTTAATTAGTTTGAAATAAATTTTTAGAGCTGACAGGTAATATCCTGTAATTGATGGTTTGTTTTCTTACTATCACATAAACAAAACTGTGTATAATTTTGAAATATAAATATTTCAACAAATTCCATATTAATGGTGGGGTAAGTAAGTTTTTGCCTGGATGCCTCTGATAATGGTTATAAAATATGTAAACTTACAGTTAAAATACAAGAAACCAGCAATTGTGATGATGGAAATTTCCCATAGTTTTTGTCTGACAACTCACAAATCCAATTTGGCATGGTGACCTGTCAATTGACATGAACTCTCAACCTTTGTCAGCTAGTCCAGAAGTGGTACTACTAAAAGCTGAAGGGCCTAAAGAAACATCCATGGACTAATTTTGTTATAATTGCTAGTCACGGTAAAGATCCCTTTCTCAGCATATAAGGCAGAATGCAAATGCTAATATAATTACAGTAAAATAATTAACTATTATATTCTTTTCTCTCTCTTTTTCTTACATTTTCTATTGCACCCTTCAAGCGTCCGACATCTAAACCTGATGTCCGGGAAGGAGTGTGGTCTGGCTTGGCTGCTATGAGTGCTTCCAAGTGAGTACAATAATAATACTTGGTTGTGATCATCTGGATAATTTCCTAGAATTGTAAAAACCTTTGTTGTTGTCCTGTAAGTCTTCTTATATTCTAGATAACAGACCATGATGCATGACCTTAATGGAAAAAACAAGTTAGAGATTAAAAGTGCGTGTATGTATGCATTTATGTGCAATGTCAGGATAACTTTTTCCCAATAAAGTTCCCCTTTATTAAGTGAATAGTAACAGAAGCATTTGTTCTCTAATTACACATACTGATTTATGGAAAAAGAGCTGTTGAGAAAAATGTACTTCAGATCTGCCTTTAAACATTTGTAACATAATGATTAATTGCTGTCAATTTCTTGATTGTCTTCCGTGTTGGTTGTTTTGATGAATTTATAACTATCTTTATAAATTTATCTTTGCAATGGTATAAATTATATATTTTAAGTAAAAAATACGTATTTTAAAAAGGAAGAAGAAAAGGGGAGAAAAAATGTGGCAAGATCTTTAAGACTAAATGGTTTTTATTTACAAATGAGATGTTGTGGATATCAACCCATGCCTTTGAATGCAGTACCAAGTGGCATTAAGGCCTCAGCATAAGGCATATTTATATAGTTGTGGGAATGGGATAGAATGTAATAGAATCCAAAAAGATGCAAATCATGTCAAAGCAAATATGTATTTGCTTTGGACTACGAAACTCCATTTCTTGTGACATCAGTGATTACAGTAATTATAGAGAATATGTTCCTCATTCCTGTCTCAGCCCACTCCTCTTCAGTTAAAGTAATAAAACTACTATTGAGTAGTTTTGTCACAAAGTAGCATCTTCTGATATAGATGACTTAGTTGTCTCCCTTTGTTTGGCAGTCTTAAGTTTATGTAATCTTACTTGTAATATTTCTGGATCAGATCAGAGTACTGGCAGAAGAATTGAAGTGGCAGCCAGGAATCTGTAGCACCTCTGGTTCTTTAGCATACAATCTTCTGAGCTCCTCTTGCTGAAGGAGCTGTCCAACTCCACTGTTATCTCTGCTGAGGGCCACTCTACACATTATAATGTTCCTGCATGGTGATGCTGTACATGTGAAAAAATAAGAATTGATTGCAATGTATGCATTATCGTGACATAAAAAGTCCCCCCCTCCCAATCAGACAACTGATCAGGTAGCTGACGTATACAGTGAATTCTCAGTTCAAATAATCACGCTCTAAGTGTGAATCTGAATTTCTGCGGTAAAAAGTAGAATTCACTGTGTTAAACTGAATGGTAGTGCAGAGTACTTTTCCTATATGAGGAAGAGACAGAGACACCAATATTACCAGTCACATTCTGAAACAGGCTGGTTATTTTATAGTTATTTGATAAGTACTCTCAAGTTCTTCATGTTTGCCAAGGAGGAAGATGACAATTCACATTTCCTTGGTCTAGGTGCATGATGTATATATCTTCTTCCTCCATCTGTCAGCCAGCATTTAAACCAGGATTCTTATGATCTGTATTCTTGTCCCAATCTACTCAGATGGAGGAAAAATTGAGACTAAAATGATCTTCAGATTCCATCAGGGTTGTATGTTCAGGCAGTTTATTTGTTTTCCCACTCATGACCTTACTCTGTAATACATTCATTTAGGCCTGGCTGTTTACATAGACAATCTAGCCTCAGTCTTCCCTGCTTGGCTCCCTGCATTCCTGCATCATCTTCCAGTCCTGCCTGTTGCTGGTGGCCTTGCATTCCATTCTCCTTGGATAGATGCCTTGGCTTTGCTGTTGCCAGCAGTTGACTGTCTTTTGGATGGAGCATTCTGTGTGACATCTTCAGCCTTTAGCCAACAGCTCCTGGAGCTCCTTGCCAACACCACCTTCTCATCCTGGAAGTACTCATCCTGGATGTGCTAACAGTGTTTCCATGGCTCAGTTATGCGTTTCTAGAAAATACTACCATACCAATTGTTCTTTCTTACCGTCCTCCTGTTCCCGCTAACTTGTCTAGTGATTTTTAGTTTAGCTGGCAGGAAATAAGAAAGTGACATGCAGTTCTTTTATCCACATATACATTTTAAAAGCCATTATGTGTCCAGGATTCTTGATCACTCTTGTTCCCTCTGCTGTTCTAAATTTCCATTTTAAGAACTGCTAAACTATCTTTTTCTTTTAAGAGGAGGTTTCAAGGAAACTGTAAATATTTTCCTTAAAAATCTCAGGAGCTCTGTGAACTGCCTGTTCTTCCAATTAACGCTTTGTTTTTATTTTATGTTGTGCAATATGCATTAGTATATCATAGAATATAGCCTGAGAGCAAAAATGGATTATATAGTGCTGTTAATACATTTTGTCTTTAGCCTCATCTTATAAGAGGAAGTGCAGAAAAGAAAGTGGCTTGGGATTGAAGCTAGTTTTACTGATTCCGCTGAATTCCCTCAGTAGTGTACCAAGTTATTCTGTGCATGAATAGATTGAACTATAGCTCACCTCCAGTGAACCACAAGCAAAAGAAGATCAAAGTGTACTGTACAGGAGGGATATCTAAGGTATGGATAGAGTGGGACCAATAGAATACACTCTTCTCTGACCCTTGCTGTAGTTATCTCTACCAAATCTTCTTCACCCACTCTCGCTCTTCCTATAACAAGCTACCTTTACCATAAAACCTAATATAAATTACTTCTGCTGCAAACACTTTCTCCAACCAGCAGAGGGCACTCATGTTCTGTTCTGTAAGATGCGCAGATGCACTTCATGACATCATTACCTTTTGATAAACAGACTTACGGTAAATGGCCCGTTATGTTAGCTCATGCATTATATTTATAAGACACCAGGGGAAAAGGGCATGTGCTGCCTGAAGAGATCACCAGGCGTCTGGCAAAGAGTACTTATTCTCATATGTTAAGGAATTTAAATTGCTTGCAGAGGGGTAGGGGTTGGAATGAGAGATTCACTAAGATTCCCCTTTAAAACACACACACACACACACACACACACACACAGTAGTAATTGTTTCCACTTTTCTGATCTTTTAAAGACCCGTTCCAACAGAATCTGTTCTATTCTTTCTCCGCACTCTTCATATCAATGGATAATAGCACAAGATGAAACATGCTGAATGAGAGCAGAGGCCTGTCTGCTTCATCGTTGTGTGCACATTGTGATTGATGAGATACCTTTGAGAAACCCACTAAGAAGACATAAGTACAACAGAACCCTTCTACATGCGCTCTCAGCAACTGATATAGGGAAGCATGCTGCCTCTGGTATTGGAAGGAATATTGCATTGTATTGTTTGGTTTATCTCTTACCTTTCTCTCAAAACTGGGAATCAAGCCAGTTTACAAAACAAAAACAAAAACGCACACATAGATTAAAAAATAATTATGTTTTGACTGGCATTCAGTTGTCTACAGAATTGAAACCATTTAAAACATAACCATTTAAAAGCAAAAGTAGTACAACACACTAAGAGAAGCGCTTTTCTTGTAAACAATCTGTTTCCCAAAAGCTGTTGGAATACAAAGGTTTCCGCCTATTGATGGAAGGACACCAGGAAGGGAGCCAGAGCCGCCCCAAGAAGGGAATTTCAAAGCCTAGGAGGAGCTCCCTCTCACATTTTCACCAGATGTGCTTGTGAGGAATATATATCTGTCAAGACTAGTACCATAGTTGTTAGTAGTCTCATCCTCAAGTAATTTGTCCAGTCCCATTTTAAACCTATCCAAATTGGCAGCCATCACTACTATATCCTCTGGTTGCAATCTCCATACCTTAACTAGACACTGCATAAAGAAGGACTTCCTTTTATCTGTCCTAAATCTCCCAGCGTTAGCTGATTAGTATTAGTTCCAGTGTTATGGGACAGGAAGAAAAACACTGATATGTTTAAACAGCTTTCTGATTTGTACAGTCATTCTTCCACATTTGCTATGGTTAGGGGCACAGGACCCCCCCCCCGAAAGTGGAAAAAGCATGAATAACTCTAGGCCCTCCCAAACACACAAAAAAGTATGATCACCATATTCAACCTACCATGGATTCCTTTGAGGCATCAGGGTTCCTTCACAACACAGAAGTGGGTGGCTGGTGGGTCTTACTGCCACCTCCACTGCTGCCCCACACCATTTTTATTAGGGACTTACAAGTCTTGTTAGCAGTTTCTCAGTCTCACGAGGCTTGCAGTCCCTCTTTAAATGGCATAGGGAGGCAGCAGTGACAGCAAATAATCCATGAATAATCAAATCCACAAAAGTAAAACCTGCAAATGTGGAGGGCTGACTATATACGTTTCTTTTGTTAATGCACATATACCATATATGTTGTCTTAGAATAAAAATGCTGACTTCAAGGAGCCTTAGGACTAATACTTACTAACTGCAAGCTTAATGGTGTTTATCCTCTTTTTTTAAAAAGTAAGGGCACTTACTATATTTTCAGCTGGAGAACTGAGACTGTATTGGTGAGACTTAAATAAAAGTCTCTGGGTTTGAAAGCCAACAGTATTATGAAGGACATTTTGTCCCATCATCTGCATCCAGCAGAACCCCTTGACTGCCCATCCCCACCCGTGGAACCCCCTGGTTCGGGGTCTACCTCCAGTGGGAACAGCATCAGAAGCAGATGAAAGGCTGAGCCACCTGCTGCAGGTGTAATTACTATCCACCCAGTTGAAGGGCTTATTTGCCTTATTCTTGCTCCTTCTGCCTGCTGAATCTAAGAGATTAGGATTGCTCTGCTCTGCAACTCTAACCTCTAATGCTTTATAAGTGAAAATAACATTAATCCCTCTGATGCTATATAAGATATTAGAGGTAACACATTTGGAATTTGATACAAAGTTATAATTTAATTAACCCAGAGGGAATGTTGGAAAGAGGGTAAAGGAATTAAAATAGGCTAGTTATACATTTGTCCACAGTCCCATCAACAAAGAGATGAGAGGGTCAGAGAAAGAAGGAGAGTGGTTTCAAAAATTAGCATGGTTAGACTAAATTCACTTACTATCAGGCCATGAACTAATACCAGCTTTGCTGTGCTAAATATTCAACACTAAGCACTGGTTGTTGTTACAGTTCTGATATCATACCTGTCCCAGAATAGGTTCCAGATGACTTATAATAAAATAAATAATCGTTGAGACTGCAAATCATAGTACAATGCACCGATCTCATCATTAATATCACCAGAAAACTACAACACAGTATCCCTCAATCAGAAAAGAACAACAAAATGATTAAGGAAGAATCAGCCAAAGACAGAGTAAAAATAATATTGTTTTTGCTGGGTGTCTGAATGCTAAAGAAGACCACCAGGCACTCTTCTGATGACTATAGTTCAAAAATTAAGCACCACAACAGAAAAAAACCTTCTCTTCGGACACCCTCATCTCATCTGTGAAGGAGAGAGAACCCAAAGAACAGCCACTGTTGAAGATCTGAATGGACAGGCAAGTCCATATGGGATTGGCCTGCTTTACATAGTCCAGCATCTAATAAGCCAGAGGCAAAGAAGTAAGCAAGATGCTCTAGGCAGGAGGAATAGGCAAGCAGGCTGTACCACACACTGTAGAAAAGGGAAAATGACCTCCTATTCTCAGCCGCAGCAGAGTGTGGTCACTGATATTTCCCTTTCAGGGGAACTTTGATGGCTTTTCTCACTACGCTGTATCTGCTTGATAACAGTATTTGTGGAGGCTGGAAAGGGTGTTTCCCAAAGAGAGAAACAGTTTTCTTCTTTGAGTAATCTTGAGTGAATGATAATTGGTAAGATCTTGCTGTAACAGACTGCCTTGGAACAGGTAACTGAGTTTCATGAGTCTTCTAGCACTGTGAATCCTTTCTTAAGTGGGAAGTTTAATGCATATTTTAGCATATTCTGGTTATGTTCTCGAGTGCAAGACTTCATGATATTTTCCTCTGCAAGTTCTGTAGAAGTGAAGGGGGGCTGTCTGAGCTCTCTTGTTGTTTGCACTAATTTTAATAGACTTTTGGTTTCTCCAGAATAGCACTTTCCAACCTGGCATCTTCCAGATTGACAGACTACAACTTTTGTCCCACTTGTTACAGTCTAACATGTTTGGAGGCACCAGTTTAGGGGAGACTACTTGAGAGCAGTGATTCTTAATGCATCATATCTGACATCAAACCAGTCACTCTGTGAAAAAAACCTGGGTCCCACTGTGAAAGGAAAGAAAAAAGCCTAATCCAGAAAGGGACATTTTCATACTTTAATCATTTTATTTTGTTATTTATCACTTATGGAAAGGTTTAAGCCCAAAATATATTGCAGGGAGTAAACAGAAATAAACAAAAAATAATTATTCCAGTAGTTAAAAAGTGCAGTATGGTAATCTTGTGTTCCATTCCACTGAGAACCACTCCCCACAGTACCTGGAGATCAGGGGAATATTAAGACTTCAAACAACAGAAATTATTTTACAGAACATGGTGGGGGATGCTTGCAGAAAATATTACATTCCAGAATAGAAGAGACATTTCCTTAGAGTATGGTCAGTAGCAGCTTTGAGTTGTGGGGCTAGCAGTATGTTGTTGGGGGTTGACAGGAGCAAGGCAGCCTCAAGCCTTTGAAGCTGGCACCCAGGAACTGGAGACATTTTTAATCCCTGGAGACTGAGCACTTAGCTTGAGGCTCTGGAGATAAGTAAAAATCTTCTAATTGAAGATGAGACAATTAGGTTTTAATAGAATGTTTTCTGTTGACAATCTAATTGTTGTTGTTCTCCATACCATAACTTCAGGAACAGAATTCAGAGTACTAATTATTAAATAAAATGAGTCCTTTGCATTTTCTGTGTATGACATTATTTAGAGGTTTTATAAAATCTTTAAGAAACTCCACTCCTGCAGTTAGTAGCCTTGTTTCTCTGAGATTTCTCCATCCATTCTTTTAAGTGAAGGGGAGCAAATAAAGGGCCACTCTGAATGTGTGAACCAGCCCATTGTCTAAAGAAGAGCTCCCTGGTGGCTTTGCCATGGATCCTCATTCTTAAATGTGGTTTGTTTGAAAGTGTATTTGTTTTATGCTGCCATCTGTTGCTGACCTCACGGGAGAGTGGGCAGAGAGAATGGGGACACAAGAAGCAAAGTGAGCAAGCAGGACTCAGAAGGAAGGAAGGTAGGAAGGAAAGGAAGTCTGATTAAGTTTTGTCTTGAAGTGTCTGTTTTTGGGTTTGTCCCTGCATTGATCTGCAAGGGAATGAGGCAAGTAATGGCCCTTTGGGGACCTTCAGGACTTTCTTCTCAATGTCAGCCGTCATTTTCAATCACCCTCTCCCTCCCAGCCATTAATTTTGGCCCGGGATCATGGGAACTTGTCCATCTATCACACCTAATTGACACTAAATGATCTGTCAGTTTATTGATGAACGGCAGGAGTGGAATTGTCACAATATATTTTACTTTCTAACAACTCCTCCTGACAATTTTACCTTGTCCATCTCACTCTCCTCACATAAATCTCCATTGGCCTCTCGCTCCTTCTCTTGGGCTGTTCTGGTGCCAGCCGCCTCCACACCATCAGCACGCATCAAGGACATCAAGATGGCGGTAGAACTGCAGTGTATGGGTTTGGTGGTTTTGTTTTTTTTTTCCTTTTTATAGAGTGGATGTTCCAGGAATGCTAACTGGCTCCTGTCCTCTTCTCCTTCAGTGTCATTGCTGAGGTGGTTCTCTCCTTGTCTTTCACAGGCTGTTCTTATGTTCAGACCCAGTAAAAATAATATGGTAAAAGGAACAGAGCAGGAGAATCACCTGCTGTGGTTTAACATTGTGTTAACGGCCATTTGTTCTTATTTTTTTGATCTTTGCTCTAGAGGAACAATCACCATTGGTATTTCCCTTTTTTGCTTCTTATCAAAATTTTGATCAAAATATCTGTTTAATATTTGATTCTAAATAAAAAATGAAACATTGTTACTCTGCATTTTTCTTAAATAATCCTTTTGGATTATTTTGGATTTTGGATGTCTGTTGTTTGAGGCATGGTTTTTCAAACACTGATGAATGAAGATATATCAGCAGAGTTTCCAGACTGGCAGTCCCAACAGTTTTCAGTCTAGAGAGAGGAATTCTGGGTGTAGGAGGTACCATCAATAGATGGATGCCAAAGAAAATCATAATTCTGGTGATCTTCCTCTGACGTAAAGTTTTGGAAGACGTGGGTTAATATCTACCTTTTTGGAAAATGAGTACTACGGCCCTCTAAAAGGATGAGAATATTTATAGCACTTCTTTTTCATGATCTCTGTCATGGTTGGTAGGCAGTAGTGATAGCAAGCCTATGTCAGATCTAAATCCTGACTCTCTTGTAGAGACACTGAAGTCTATAGCCATTACTTTCCAAGAACATAGTCACCATATTTTGGAATATAAGAAAGAATTCTGCGAATTGTAGCTAGAAATTCTAACTAGAAATTCTATTTATGGTCCATGGTTCCCCTGTGAAGGATTTGTTTAAAGGAAACCATGATAATTGAAACCTGTATATAGTACAAATTTTTCACTGGAACCTACAGAGAATCTGCCCCAGAACTTGCTGTTGAAGAACCAGGATTTAGAATTGAACTCAGTTATAGAACATTAACTGCTAAAACAATACTCCATTTCAAGAGCTCTTGAAACATAACCTGGATGAATATTATAGATTTTGTGTGATGGATTGTGGTTGAAATGTATTGCTGTTTTTCAAAAACATTTTTGGCAAAGCAATGCCAAAAATGAAAGCCTACCTTCAGCACACCTTGCGCAATTTAACCTGTTTGTTTATTTGCCCTCATTTTATCTCCTTCTCTTCATTCACCCTTAGTCATGCCATCTTATGGCCAAATCTGCTTACTTTTGTAGCAACCATGACTTGCGATTAATAGGATCATCATGATCAGAAAGGAATGAGAAGGCAGAGAAGGTGCAGAGATAGCCAGGAAAAAAATGGCATTCAATAGGATTTTTATAAAGGTAACAGCTTGTATTTTGGGGGGAAAAACCCTACCTTGCCCAGCCTTCAGTTCCAAATTAACAATGGAGAAATTCCCAATCATTCCTAACAATAACACATATTATAAGTTATCCTGTGTAGTTGAGGCAGAATCTTCACAACTGCACCAAAGACCTTAGTTGATTAAGTGGAGTAACACTTTCAAAGTGGAAAAGTAATTCAGTATGTATTGATCAAAAATTGGAGTTTTTTTTTAAAAAGATAGTCTTATAGTTAGAAATACAAACATAGTGGAAACTAGTAACTTCATGAGAAAGGATCAAAAAGTGGTTAAGCACATGGTCATTTGAATCTTTTAGTTTGAATCTGTAGCTTGTAACTGTCCACAAGGCCACACCATAAAAGCTCAGAACTTTGGCTTTATAGATTGCTGTATTTTTGTTTCTGCCTCAGAGCTACAAATTTGTTTTTTTTCTCTTTCCTTGAGCCAGTGGCAATCTGTGATAGCACCTTATGTTTTCAGTAACTTTGTTTGGAGGCAGAGTGATTTTTGAATGCTACAAGCTTAACAAATTGCTGTTTTCCCTTTGATGAATCCTCTCTTCAAAAATAAAATGTCTCTGAACATCAGTACTTTCCTCCTCCCTGCTTTCTGTTCTTCTAGCAAGAGGGCATCTTCAAGAGGGTTTCGTTTTGCAGGTCATTCATAAAAGAGAGCTAGCATAGACAGTCCAGGAAGCTTTTTTGCTGTCATGCTGAAACATCCCCTTCAGCTGTGATGATGTTTCTACATCTGGACCTACACTACCTTTGAAACTGTAGTCCTTGGCTCCCTGCAGAGCTCAGTCAGTCCTTATGCCTCACAACTGGCACTACTGGGTTACTCTTTATATGTGTGTCACACTCCAGAAATGAAAAATCTGGCAGTGTACTTTCTGTAGGTATACATTTGTTTTCTGTTTGGCAGAAGTTTTCAAAGTAGCATGAATCTTTGAGGAGTGCAGCATTGCTTGTTGCTGGGTTTGGGGCAGTCAGTGGTATCTAGAAACTATTGTGGAAAGTCATTTTTTGAAGATGGAAGAAAGGCAATACTTTTTTGAATGCTGAGTTTCCGTGATCTATAAAAGCTCCATATTTCATGAAACTGAATAAAAGGAAGTCAGATGCGGCTATTGAAATGAGCACTGACGGATGAAAAATCTAGAAAACATGAGATGTTTTCAGATTTTTCTACTATATGGTTGATCATACTGCCCCAGCCATATTTCTTTTCTCTTCTTTTCTTTCTCTCTCTCTCTTTTTTTAAAAAGCAAGTCCTCACAAGAGCAAGGATTTTTTAAAGCAGGAAAGTGGTAGTGAGGAAAAAATTGGTATGCAGTTTGAGATTTAGTCAGAAGGGGGCAAACTTTCCACAGAAATATCCACAGATTCTGATAAAATTCCAGCTTTGGCTGTTTCTGTTCACTGTCAATTTGAGTTCTACCCGATCTGCAGCCTTTCAACTTTCTTTGTAATATTATGGATAAATTTTGCAGTAGTAGTTAAGCAAAATATACTGGGGCTTTGACAGAGTTGGTAAATGGTATGGTCTTCTCTGCCTAAGGAACGCTAGCCTGTTTGAGAAGTGGAAGACAGAACTAATGGCTATGTGAAAAATAAAAACTCAGCTTTTGCAACCTTGCTTTTACCAAATCTCACAGCTGCTTGTAGATTGTTATATGGAAGGACTGTGAACTCTGTTCATTTCTGGTACACAAAAAAATTAAATAAAAAAGTCCTGGGCTCAGAATTTTTTCATTCTAAATATTGCGTCTATTGTACCAGGTTCTAGTTGGTGGATTTCTAGATTCCAGTTTACAGAAAAGCAGATCCCAAAAACCAGAAATCTTGTCATCCCTGATGTAGATGTGTATTGTACACTGTGCTGTAAACTAGTTGGGACAAAGGGTATGTTAGAAAATTGTAAAAGTAAATAACTAAATGTGAAGAAGGAAATTTCAGGAAAGTGACACTTGTTCTCTCATATTCTCCACAAAGTCCTTTGATACATACACTGATACATGCAATCATAATATTTTCTGTTATTTCCCTAGTCCTCACTCCCCGTCATTCAGTCTGTTGCACAGCCGTACTAAGGCTGACTTCAGCACTCTGCTGTATGTCTTGTACCACAGCAGGGAAGACTAACTAGGGTCCTCCATGAGCTACGGACATTAAAGAATGTCAAGGGCATTCGCCCACATTTATCCCACTTATGTCTCCTGTTAAAACAGGTTAACGGTGTCTAATTAACCACTGAACATTGTCATCCTGCATGAATATAGCAGCCTTGCTCTTCTTGGAGCCTGGCTATTTTATCTCCATTAAATCTCCACAGTATTCCATTAAATAGGAGAGAAACATTTTAACAGAGGATGTCTACATTAGTGCTGTCTTTCACCCTTCAGCACTTAACCTCTGAGACAGTAGTATTCACAGAAGGGAAATGCTTCCTCACCCCAGATTTGGTGTTTTGCTTTGAGGAAAAGCAAGTGGCAATATCAGTGGTCTATATGAATATGTACAGAAACTGTTACCTTTTTTTCATGGCTGTATATACCATGGCATAGACGAAAGAGAAAGGAAGAATTGTACCCATCAACATCCTATCTTCCTATCCCAAAGTGTCAGAGTTATAATATGGCTATATGTTTTCCTACCAGTACTTCTAGGTTATTTATCTTGTGAGATAGCCTTACCAGCATTGGAATATTCTGAAAAGTTAGGTTTGTGTATCTTTAGGCCTTTTTTTAAGAAGCACTGCATGAAAGAAAATGTCAGAAGGATAGATGGCTCATAGGTAACATGTGATCTCTCATAATTTTATTGGTTGACTTATTTGGGCTATCAGTGTCATTTATTTGCTCCAGTAATCCAACCATTGGTTTATGTGAGTGGAATGGATATATAGTCTAGTTAGTTCAAGTATCTAGATAGATAAACCACCTATTTGGGAGAGAAAGAAGAATGATGTTATTTGGCACCATGTTAATGCCATGTTGGTGCATTTGACCTGTCTATCCAGTTCAAATAGACATTCTGAATCTTACAAAACAGGAGATGGCTAGTATTGAATCAGTATTTCTTTGATATCTCTGTCTAGTTTCCACATCTTTATAACATCATAAGAACATAAGGAGAACATGTTGGTTCAGACCAAAGATCTATCTAGCCCAGCATTCTCTTCTCATAATGACCAAACAGATACTGTGGGAAGCTCATAAGCAGAACATGAGTGCATTATCCTCTTGCTTATGTTTCCCAACGACTGGTATAGAGTCGTTGCTGTTGTTGCTTACCTTTTCCAACTTATGGTAATCCTATAGTGGAGCTATCACAGTGTTTTCTGGGGCTGAGAGTGTGTGATGTGGGTTTCCATGGCCAAGTGGGGAATTGAACTCTGGTCTCCAGAGTTGCGGTCCTATGCCTAAACTGCTACACCACACTAGCAGACTGTCCCAATCCTAAAGGAGGTGGTTGTTGTTGTTTTGCAGCACTTTGAAGTTAAAAAGCAATTAAACTATCATACAAAAATTTGAAATCAGTTAAAACAAATTAAAACAACAACAGGTAAAAGTCCAGCACATTATACAAGGCCTGTTTGCCCTGAAAAATCAATCCTTAAAAAAGTTATTTAT
The DNA here is from genome assembly GCA_030412105.1 of Cyclura pinguis. NCBI lineage: Eukaryota > Metazoa > Chordata > Lepidosauria > Squamata > Iguanidae > Cyclura > Cyclura pinguis. Next base: position 348,510,290 of record CM059599.1, read on the forward strand.
CTCCTTGTGGAAAGATAGTAAGGAAGGTTCCAACCTAGCCTCTGTGGGAAGGGAATTCCAGAGCCTACAAGCAACCACTGAGAAGGCCCTCTCCTATGTTCCCACCAAATATACCTGTGAGGATGGTGGGAAAGAGCAGAGACTCCCCAGAAGATTTGAAAATATGGATAGGTTCATTCAGAAATGTATGGTCTTTCAAATAACTTGGACCTGAACCATATAGGGCTTTATAGATCAGCAGTAGTGTTTGAATTCTGTGTGGAAACAGATGGGCAGCCAGTAGAGCTCTTGCAACAAGGGAGTTATGTGCTCCCTAGTTAACAAACTGGTCACAGCTAGCTGAAGTTTCTGAACACTCTTCAAAGGATGCCCCATGTACAGCATGTTAACAGTAATCCAAGCAGGATATAACCAAGTTATGTGTCACCATGGCAAAGTCTGATATCTCAAGGAATGGGTGCAGCTGGTGCACAAGCTTAACTGTACAAATGCACTCCTGGCCACTGCCAAAACCTGAGCTTTGAGGCGCAGGTTTGAATCCAGGGCCACACCCAAGTTGCAGGCCTGCAGCTTCAGGAGGAATGTAACACCATCCAGCACAGGCTGAATCCCGATTCTCTGATCTGCCATTTGAAAGACCAAGAGTCTTGATTGGATTAAGTTTCAGTTTGTTTGCCTTCATCCGGTCTATTACTGATGACAAGCATCAGTTTAGAATCAAAACAGGGTGCCATCTATGTACTGATTAGCTTTCATGATTTGTAGCCACTCATAGCTTCATCCTCCATTAATTTGTCTAATCCCCTTTTATAGCTGTCCAGTGTGGTGGCCATCACTGTATAGTGTGTTAGCAAATTCCACAGTTTAACCATAGTTAACTCCTGCACTTTGTGAAGAAATGTTCCCTTTTATTTTTATTGAATCTCCCGTAATTCAGTTTCAATGGAAGATCCGTGTTCCATTATTATAATGCCTCACTATCCATTTCCCTAAACCAGCAGTTCTTAACTTGGAGCCTGTGGACCCCAGGACCCGTGATGTCCTCACAGGAGGTCTGCAAAGGCTTGAAGAAATGTTATAAGCTTTTACTATTAAAATAATGAAAAAAGAATGACAGACAGACAAACAGAGAAACAGATGAGCAGCCATACATTGATCTTAAAGAGCAGGAATCTTTTTTCCCAGTGACAGACTTTATTTGTACAAAGTTTCATTACAGTATCTCACATTGTTCAAAAGTTATGAAACTGATAGCAAAAAATGTACTTAGCATTTGCTAGTTCTGCACACAGAGAGAACAAGGAAGTGAATGATACTAAGTGACTGAGAGAAAGCACATGACATTTCTTGTTGCCACACATACAACCAGAAGCCACCTTGAGTAAAGTCTTGTGGTCTGTGGCAACAAAAGATATTTAAAGGGGTCCATGGTAAAGAAAAGGTTAAGAACCACTGCCCTACACCATGCATAATCATACATCTATATCACATCTCACCTTTTTTTTTCTGAGCTCAAGGATACCAAATATTGTAGCACTTCAGTGCAGAGGAGTTGCTCTGGCACCCTGATCCTTTTGGTTACCTATTTCTTTGCCTTTCAGTATTACAGTATGCTTTGAGGTGCAGGGACCAGAATTTTACATGTACTCCAGGTGTGGTCACATCAAAGATTCATATGATATTTTAAGAAACAATATCAGAACAGTTTTAAATATAATTGAATATTATGAGAAGCACAATGAACGGAAAATGGCAATGATATTTGTACATGCAGAGAAAGCTTTTGATATGATCAGCTGGCCATTTATGAAGACGGTGGTTAAACAGATGCAGGCTGGAAATAAATTTGTCTCATGAATTGAAGCAATTTATAGTCAACAACAAGCTTGATTGGTCATTAATAGTGAAAGAACACAACTGATAGATCTGCACAGAGGGACAAGACAAGGCTGTCCCTTGTCTCCTCTTCTGTTTATTATGACAATGGAAATACTTAATAATGCTATAAGAGAAGACAAAGATATAAAAGGAGTTCAAATTAAGAAATATCAATATAAGTTAAAAGCCTTCGCTGATGATTTGGTTCTATTTTTGGACGATCCAGGGAGCTGTATTAAAGACTTGATTGGAACACTTCAAGAATGTGGTGAATTCTCTAGATTTAAAGTCAACAAGGAGAAAACAGTTTTATTAACCAAAAATATGACTGAGAGAGAAGAGAAGGAACTAGCACACTTAACAGGATTCAATAGAGGACAAAAGGCAAAGTATCTAGGTGTCTGGATAACAAAAAGAAACAAGGAGTTATTTCAAAATAACTATGAAAAAAAATGGAAAGAAATAACAAAGGATTTGGAAAGTTGGACCTCTATGCGTCTATCGATGATGGGGAGGATAGCTGCAATAAAAATGAATGTACTTCCAAAAATGAACTTTCTGTTCCAAAACCTTCCTATTATAACAAATAATAAGCCTTTCTTACAATGGAAAAAAGAATTAACTAAATTTATATGGCAGGGGAAAAAACCCAGGATAAAATGGAGTATCATGACAGATCAGAAAATCAGAGACAGAATGGGACTGCCTGACTTTCAGATATATTACAAAGCAGCAGCCTTTACGTGGATAAGAGATTGGGTTGATCTACAAGATATGAGAACATTGGCATTGGAAGGTGCTGCCTTGAGGATGGAGTGGCATGCCTATATGTTTTATGATAAAGCAAAAATAGATAAAGATTTCACACATCATTATATTAGAAAATCGCTTTTGAAAATTTGGAATGAATACAAGATTAAAAACATAGATGGCAGCTCCCCACATGGGTGTCCCCTCAAGAAGCGTTTTTTGGAAGATGGACTGAAACAGATATATGGTTGAGATATGACGATATATTAGAAAAGACAACTTTTAACAACTTTAAGATTAAAACAAGAGAAAAATTGGAACAAGAAGGAATTACATTAAGTTGGTTCCCTTACAGACAGTTAACTGAAAGATTCCAGATAGACTTAAAAACATATGGAATAGAACTAAAAGAGAAAACTGGAGTGATCAAATGGCTGTTTGAAAATCCGTCTCATCTATTAGCGCATATATATCAAGAAATATTACAGCAGGAAAGACAAGAAGAAACAGTTAAGTCAGTAATGATTTTGTGGGCTCAGAATATCGGACATTCAATTCAATTAGACTCTTGGGAACAGAGTTGGAAAAGAACACAAAAATTTACAGTAGCCCAGAATCTAAAAGAGAACTATTATAAGTTGTTTCAAAGATGGTACATGACACCAGACAAACTAAAAAAGATTTATAATACAGGTACTGGTCTCTGTTGGAAATGTCAGAAAGAGGTCGGTACGATATACCATATGTGGTGGACATGTCCTAAGGCTAAGAAATATTGGAGTGAAATACATAACAAAATTTGTGCACTAATGAAAGTTCAGTTTGCTAAGGTACCGGAATTGTACTTGTTAAATATGACAGATGTGCTAGAAGGTACTGCTATAAAGAAGTATTGGAGAATAATACTGTATATGATAACAACAGCTCGTATTGAATATGCAAAGCTTTGGAAAACTCAGCAAATACCCACAATAGAGCAATGGTGGGGAACATTTATTGATAATAGAAATGCTGATATGGTCTCTCAGACATGAAAAGAGAAATCAGACGATGAGATTTTAAAAGAAGGGCAAATGGTACTGGGTAATTGCTGGGTACTGACAGATGAAAATGAGTGATTCATGATTATGATAATCAATGAGGGGGCAATTGGATATATATCATGAAGCTGGAATGTGGTGATGATAATGCAAGAACTAATGTGTAATATTATCAATATAATGTGGTACATTAATATAAACACGTTAAGAGATATGGAAAATGAAATCTAGATCAGTGTGGAAGATCAAAGATAATTCATGTAAATTACAGTTACAGTTGTTTTTTTTTATATGTGAATTTGAATAAAATGATTTAAAAAAAAGATTCATATGATAGTACTGTTTTTTTAAAAAATCCTTTTCACAATCTTCTCTATGCTATATGCAATATATTTATAAGAGGAAAATGTCTAGGTTTAGAAAACATGGCAGCATGTTAAAGCTAATATTGTGTACCAAAAGAAGGTGGCTTGTAGCATACTGTGATCTCACTTTAACAAGGAAAAAAAGCAGTTCAGACTTTATAGTGGTTTTTGGAGATGACATCTTTTTTATATATATGAAAGCTGAGAGAGCAATTGAGAGAGCTTCATAAACTCTTAATGAAATGGATACCATCTCCGGATTTTTTAATTTAATTTTATTTTTACATTTTTTTTGGTGGCAGCCCTTCTGTGAAGGCAAGACATGTGGTGTTAGAATTAAGTCTTCTTATGTTCCTTATCATGCTGTGCTCCCACTCAAGGGAATGAGCAAAGAGTATTTCCCAATGCACCGAGTTAAAAAACTTCATCCTCTGAAATAGTCAAAGCAATCAGCAAGTGATGGAGTATCTGTTAAAAAGAAACCTGGCATTTAATTAACTTTTCAAAGTGCTGGTTCAGCAACCTCCATGTTTTACATTTTGAATATTGAACAAGCATCTCTAATCGGATCTGAATTAGTTCTGGGCTTGCTGGGGTGAAGAACGAGCAAAAGAGCTGCTTGCCATACTCCCCCTGCCACTGCCACCTTCTCTCTTCAGCATCACATTATAACGATGAACTCCTGGTAACTCAGCAGGTTTTCCCTGATCTGTAGGGCATCTGGCCCAGCCTCATTCAATGTTGTTTTAAGAGAGCTAGTTTAAAGTATTGAATTATGTTTTTATGACTGAAGATAACAGCTCTAGCATGAGGACCTGCCACCAGTTTGGCATAATTTTCCTCTAAAGGCTGAAGATTCTGTACTTGCACATTACTGATTTTGTGTTAGTTTTTTAGGGCAGCTTGACAGGCAATAGCATGCCCAAAGGATCTTTCAGAGAACCAAAATGGAAACTGCTTTTGCTTCACAGTTCTGTGCGGCACTTCATGTGACTTTGTTTCTGAACAAAGTAGGATATTTGATTTGTTCAGTAGGATATTTGATTTGATTTTGAAACCAGTGCGTCTGCTCATGGCAAGGACTGTTATTTTGAATTATTTTTTAAAGAATATATCAAAACTAAGAGGATCTTTTTGCTAAGTGATCACAATTAATCATTTGTTTCCTCCTATACAAAGGTCTGGCATTAGTTTGGCATAGGGTTTCCATATTTTGAAAAGCAAAAATGAGAACACATTTTCTGACTCTCAGAACAACTGATTACTATGATGGCTCTCATTTTACATAGACCTACTGTATAAGCTGTGATAATTGCTGCTAGAAATATTCCTAACCTTCACTGGATTTAAATAACAACAATTTTAATTGTTATACAGAGATATTTCATGATAGCAACAACTGATCTCATTACCTTAGCTCATCCCTTGTGCTTGCTCATCTACTACTGCAGCACTGCAGGTTCCCACAACCCTGTGAAGCTGGGCAGCAGCAGGGAAAACTGTTATGGAGACCAAAAAGAAGAGCTATAGACTGCAGAACAGGACAATGAACAGAAGGAACTTGAGAAAGGGAAAGCATTGGGGGAGATAAACATCCATGTATTCTGGAGGAGAGGGAAGAAGCCCATGAACACTCTGTACCATGCTTTGCTAGAGCCACTGTTGCTGTCAATGTCCTTTACCCCTCCCACCTTTCTCCATGAGTCCCATTGGCACGACATTAAATCCAAAAGCTATAATCTTGGCCATCTCTACCGATAGGATAGCACCTATATGGTGCTTTGTTTTGTCCCATAGATTTGCAGTAATTAGGCTTACTGCTGCTTGCTTCTGAATTTCAGAGGTGGGAGGGCATATGAGAAAACTCAATTATTTTAAAAGAAATTTTAGCTTCAAAAAAGAGGGCATGTTTGGGGAAGGATGACATGGTAACTGTAGGCATTAGTTATGACTGAGAGTGGCTTCAGATGTTACAAGACCGCAGCAATGGTGGACACATAAGTGACTTGTATATCTTCTCTCTCTTTTTTTTTCTCTGTCATTTGCACTATAAGAACTTTGCATCTCATTCATGATAAAATTTGTGTACTCCGAATGTGTGCAATTCATGCATCATGCTGAGCGGCAAGTGTGCAGAATGTTTCACAGGAGTTGTGAAAAGATAATGTCCAAATCCCATTCATTTATGAATGAATGAATGAATGAATGAATGAATGAATGAATGAATGAATAAATAAATAAAAGAAATGGATTGCTGGAGAGTTACTTTTTCCAAGATCTGTATAGTCCACAAATTAAAATTAGACCACTGAGTTGCTTCTGTCATCAATATGATGTACCCCTTTTACCAGGGGATTATATTGATATGTGAGTTTTCTCTGCTACTGCTTTGGAAGAAATTCTGCCCTTTTTCACTGTTGGCCTTTTCTTGTCTTTCAGGTCAAGAAAGAAACCTGCAGAACAAGAAGTTGAAGAGTAGGTTTATTGCCTCCGTTGATTTACATTTCTGCACAACTGTTGACAGAATCTGTCCAGTGTGATATCTGGTTCTTTTTGGCTCATGGCAGCTGAGACAGTCCATAATTATTTATTTAAAATATTTGTAATCCATCCTATATCATAAGATCTTGGGATGGAGTACTTATAAAATTACTCAAAAAAATTAAAACCATTGAAGAAAACAGAAATAATTTAAACATATTAAGTGCATATTAAACATTTGACTAATTAAAAATAAGATAGTCTAAAACTGCTTAAAACAGGCTGAACCAATTTTAGAATACATGCAAAGTTGGATCAAATTAATGAGGCTGCAAAGCCTCTAGTAAAAAGCCACGCACTTACCTGGTACTAGAATTACACCAACATTTGGTGCCAGTTGGGTCACTAAGGGAGGGAATTTCACAACTAGGGCACCACAGTAGAGAAGGTTGTCTCCCATATCATGCTACAGTGTATAACTCCCATAGGTGGGATATAAAGGCCCCTCGAGCTGACCTCAATCGTTAGACAGGTGTATATAGGTAGAGATGCTCTATCAGATATCAAGGTCCCAAGCCGTGTAGGTCTTTGAATGTCATCACCAGAACTCATTGACAGATGTCAAATGTCAATGAGAAGGATGACAATTCCACTCTAAATATATGCATGGAATAGTTAATCTCTCATCCTCCTTTAAAATTAGAATTATGAAGAAATGATTTGAAAAAAAGTCCTTCTCATTCCTGATGCCCAGAGTCTGGACTTCACACAGTCTCCACTGGTGTTTGTGCCATTGTCTTTGTAAAACTCCAGCTGTGATATGTTTGCAAAGGAATGTAGAGGAGCAAGATGCTCTTCCCTAGTAGTTCACAGGATTTATAGCTAGTGTATTGATGGGGTTCTTGGTGCACTTTTGCTTTCTTCTGAGGAAGATCATGGAAGAAGCTGTTTTATCATTTTCCCTCTAAAGGTGTCTTCTTTTTGTGGTTTCTTCCAGCCACCGTCTGAGACAGCAGAGCTCAGAGGCAGCAGATGATGGAGGAGGTAAGACTCTCCTCTTTTACTGAAATTAAGGTGCATACATTCCCACTTCTGAGGACTCTCCAGTTAAGATGAATGGAAATATCTTCTAGGGAAGACAGCAGGTGAATTCAAGATATTTGTGAGATAGGATATCTGAGAGAGAAAGCAGCAGTGACAAAACTGTCTGTATTGCAGAATTGAGGAGATCTCAGAAGTGGGAGAAGAAAAAAGGGAAATATGTAAGTTTTAGACTTGGCAGTAAAGGAGGTAAAATGGATCATAACATATTGAAAGATGTGGATCCTTTCTGCTTCCTTCTACTACTAACTATTCTCTATTGCCCTGTCTCATTTGTTTCCTCAAGGCAAGCACCTCTGACACATTTCTGAGTTTTCCCTATCTCACTGATTCTCCATTGTTGAGAAGTCACACAAAACTACCTCTGAAAAAACCGAGCCTGCCCTATTTGATGTTTGATGCTTGTCTCCAGTGGATGGGCATGCACAGCCTTAGATTGTCCCTCTGCTGTCTTCCACTGGCAGCTGTGGTTTTCCACCACTTCCTGCCTGGCTTTCTGCTGGGCCTGATTTCACAGTTGGTGTGGGCATCCAGCACCTAGGAACAATTGTATCAGCCAAGAGAAACAAGTGGAAAAATACGCTAGGCGTTAGCCTAGAGAAATACTAACTAAGCCAGCAGGAAACCTGGCAGTCAAGGACATGCCTTCTGCCAGTAGGTGCTACATTTAACTTGAAATGGCTAGAGTTCTCCCCATGTGTAAAACTAACCTCCTGGATAGATTGCCACAAAAATATAATTGTATTGCAAGCCAAAAAGCTTAGCCAAAGCTTGCATACAAAGGATAACAGAATAATATAGATTGCATGGAATGAAAAGCTGATTAAAATGAGGTCTCACTCAGACATATCCAAAGAGTGGAACTTAATACTTGAAACATGGAGGAAACAGTTCATATCAGTGACAGAGTGAAAGTACCATACAAGCAGTAGAGCAGAAGATCTGCACTTGCACCTCTCACCGAGACTTAACACCTTGGTCTCCAGCTGGATCTTTTTTCTCTTTGTAAAGTATAGCATACGGCTAGTGCTACATAAGCTATGTAAAATACAGGTTATGTAATTTATGTAGTAATAATATATTGTACCCAAGCCCCCTAAATTCTGTACACAGTTCAGATTCTGCAGCACAGCAATACAATGCAAGATTGTTCATAGAAATGAATCTAGACAGATTTTACATGCTATATTCTGGATCTCTTGCTTCTGTTTTTGAAGAATGTACTAAGGATGATGATGGAAGGATAATTTTGAGTGAAGAACAGGAAAGAATTGTGAGTAGTTAGCATGAATTATGAGAAGGAAAGACAGAACTTACTGCTGAACACTGTAGTCTTTTCTGTTGAACACTTAAAGACTAGGCCAGGAGTAGCAGGAAACAACAGCAGTTGCTGTCCTGGTGACGAATGCTACTTAGTGAGGGACTTATTTTATTTAAAACAAAATTATTTTACAGACACTGTTGCAACATTGCAGTTTCTTAATTATAAGGATTAGAAATGTATTTCCTTAAAAAAATCCATGATTCTCAGAAATCATAATTGTATCTGAGATACTAGATTCATTAAAGAAGGTCTGCCATCATAACACAGTGAGGACAAATGGTATTGCATATTCATTCCTTCTTTGTGTGCATATGTATCTTTACGTACATACGTACATGAGCGGTATGTGCTGACCAAGAGGCAGCATACCTCAGCATACCTTTGCCTTTATCTATCATGCTTCAAAACTCAAAGCAAGGTTTGTGGCTTATTGCACCAAGAGAAGTCTGCTTTAATAGGATTTAATCTAGTGACAACCATAGGAATAATAAACTCTTGCAAGCAAGAAAAATTGTTTAATTCCTAAAGGACAGGCCTGGTTGAACCACTTTTGGCCAGGGGCAATTGAGGACTTAATATTGTATATGTAGCAATCTGGGTGATCTGAGAAAGAGGCATTTAAGGGTAATTGCTCAATTTTCTATCCATGTCAACAGGGAAAATGGGCAGAAGTGGCTGAACTCCATACAGTAATGGAGCTGGATGAAATGGGAGATGCCAGGCAGTGAGGGGAATTGGAAAAGCGCTATCTATTGAGAGTCTCCTCCACAGAGCAGGGTGCCGCTTTGAAGAGGAGACTGCTCTGTATGTCTGTTAAATAGGAATTTAAATCAAGAGCTTTGAAAGGAGTGTTTCCTGGCTCCTCATTGAGGGTCAGCCTTAACATTTTGCTTCTGCTTCCTTTCTGAAGTATCTGCATATGGTGTAGTCCTGGATTGTGCTGTGCAAGGTTATCATTAGAAACTGTCCTTCCCTACCTTAGGCTTTCCCCCTTGAATTTCAGCAGCATATTGCTTTACCCTTTCCATGGGTGACACACTTTTACTGTCAGGTTTTTCATAGAAATGAAGTTAGGGTTTGAGGTTCAACTAACCCCAGCAACATCAGTCATAGTGAGACATCCTAATACTTCATCTGAAATCATGCCTTCCTGATGTAGCCACTTTGCTGTTCTGTCAGTGGCAGTCATTAACTTCTACAGAAGAAATTTGACACCTGGTTAAGAGTAGGGACAAACCTGGCCCCGAGGTTGACACCAATCTACCTGTCAGTTATGCTAGCGAGGGGAGCACTGTATCCCTTTGCAATCAATATTCATTACAGTTCCTTTTATTACAAGTGAGATACAATGACATATGGGATGTCATATTCAGTGTTCTAGTCAACAGTCAGTGCTATCCTTCAGTATAGACTGTCCCCTTCAGATATGCTACACTGCAATCCCATTCAGCCCCAGCCAGCATGGCCAATAGTGAGAAAAGATGGGAGTTGTCACGCTGAATATCTGGCGGACACTCAATTGCCTACTGCTGCCATGTTTTGCTGTTTTTAGAACCAGTTTTCTGTTCTGTTCCCCCAAAAGGCAAGTAGTGTCTTACCACTAATTCTTATTTGGTAGCTGTGGGTATTTTCTTTTTTAAAAAATGTACTTCTGCAAACCTTTGCTCTCTAAAGATTTTTGCACATGGTTGGTGTCAGTGTGGCAACACAAGGAAATACACTTGGAGAACTGAGTCAGCTGAATCAGTAGTATATAAGCCATAACATCCAAAATGGTGAATTGGTATAAAGGACAATGAATAATGCTGCCTGTGGTGTTTTACAAGATTTATATCTAAGTACTTGAAAAACAAGTACAATCCCCGCAGCTATTACTATATTTTGTTTCAAGACACATTTTTGCACAATGTGACCCAAAGTGTGGTCAGGAATTCTGTATGTAAGATATTGCTTGTTAATAAAAGTTTACGAAACTGTGGATGTGTCATTAATGAACTAATGTATAGTCAAGGCAAAAGGCCATTATTATTATACATTTGTATTTTGCCTGATAACATACTGGCAGAAGTGCATAACTTTGGATTGTCATCATTGGTTTGACTTCCTTATTTCCTTTGATACTTACCTGCTTCCCATCCTCATTTCATCAGTGTGGAGTGTTCTTCTTACACAGTTCCTTCATATTTGCTATAATCATAAGATGGAATGGCATGGTGCTTTGGCCTGTAAAATAAGTGTTGGTCTTCCAAAATCTGTTTCACTATAGAGGGGTCTGGTGACTACAAAAAAGGACAGTCAAAGTAGTATAGGCATATAATTAGGGCACAGATGTTGAGCAGAGATAAGCACAGGTTTAGAAATGGGCTTGATGAACTGTGTCACACACTGCTTTCCTGACAGAATTCTGGGAAACTCTAAGTACACCATCATATTGCAGCTGTGATTGTTGAGTCCATAAGCATAGTTGACGGACTAGGTTTACCTAAAAGACCCTTTAAGAAAAAGCTCTTGAAATATGATTACAGAATTGAGACACCATCATTCGAAAGTGCCTGAGGCAAGCTCCTTTGAAAATTGCAGCTGTAGAGGGACAGCAAGAGAACCACATAGCCCTTGATTGTAGTGTTTTTCCCCCAGGACCTGCTCCCCCCACCAGTTTCTCATCTGATAGGAGCGAGAAAGAAAGCAGCAGTTAGGCTCCTCGTCTGTCTTATGAAAATCCGATTCCAAGGGGCTGTGATCAAACCCAGTTGGCTGTCAGCTGTGGTGGCCTTGTGTGCAGGGAAGGGGCTTCTGAGGCACTTCTGGATGTGGAAATGTCATGAATGCTACCAATCAAAGCTGCATTTTTTAAATAAATATATATACGGATTTTTTTTAAAAAACTGAAGAATTTAGCATTAAAGAAATGTAGTTTGTCTTGTTTTTGCACTGGAGCATGAAAAGGATGAAACAGTATCAGACATACCCTTCTCCCTAACATAATTCAGCGACAGGCTTATGAGCAGCTTCTTTTCAGCCCCATATTAAGGGGGAAAAACACTAATCTGAAACACTGTAGAAGGTCTGGTGTTTACTTTTCATTCCTACATAACCTGCACACTCTAGTCCATGTGCAAAAGATTATGCAGTCTTATCTTGTATTAAATAATGCATAATAGCTATCACCTCTTGCTTTTCTCTTTTCAATAATTAATGCAGCTAAAATTGACAGCCCCACATATATACATGTTTTGAAAGGTTAGAAAAAGCAGCATGTATTCCCCCCTCTCTAGTTTTGTTTACAAAAGTAGTTATGCCTAGCATGTACTGATAATCTATTGTCACATGCTACTGCTTGCCATAAATGATACAAGGATTAACTTGGAAATAATTTAGGAACGGCCTTTCCAGGTCAAATTAATGTTCCATCTAGCCAAGCTCCTGTCTCCAAAAGCATTCATAACTGTACTGTATTGAGAGGAAGTATATAACACAGCATAGACATTATCTAGTATGGGGGAAAACATTTGGCTGAATGCCCCGTGTTAGTAAGTATCCTTTTCAGGTGTTTTTGTTTGTGTGACTGTGCACCTGCATTTTGAAATATACACCATCAAGAGATCTTTTAATCTTGGCAGAATTGTACCTTAGTCAGTTTGTTCCAGGAACTTACACTCATTTGCTGTTTCTCACAGGAATGTTATTTAAAAGCAAGAAAAATGTGTATGAAAAGATGTGTGTGTGTGTGTGTGTGTGTGTGTGTACTGAGTGTGTGTTTGCACAGGCACCCCTCCCCCACAATGATCATTCTTTGGAAAACAGTTTATCTACAAGGTATCCAATTACAAAATTAGATTAATTTTGGTAGGAAATTAATTAGCACAAAGGCAGTAGACAGTCCTATGGATAGCAAGCATATTAAAGTACAGAATCAAAGGCATGCCAAACAAATCCATACAACAAATATCAGTGTGGAGAGCTGGGCTTCTGGAGTGCACCTGTTGTTAAAACAGAGGCTATTAAACCTGAAGAGATAGAGCCTGAGTACATGTAGCTGGTGCAGGCTCCCCTTTCTGAAGAGCTGCAGCAGTCAGGCTAAACAAATCAGAGTTCTAAGGCTGGGCTTTTTTGGAGAGCTGCAGTGATCAGGCTAAGCAAATCAGAGATCTATTCCAGGATAACTCTGGATACTGCTGTCATTAAGATCCTGGTTTTAACTCACCATCCCCACCACGGCATATGCCCATGTATTGCATTCTGTAATTCAGTAAGATAGTACATTTCCACTAATTTCAAGACATATCTCTTGCTACTTGTGTTAGCTGAATAGGCAAACAACTCTTTTCATCCTTCAGAGGCCAGTATCACTATGCATTTTTAGCAAACCTCTCTCTCCACTTCCTTGGTGTTTTTTAGTTGTGCCTTTTCCATGCAGAAATTTGAAGTTCGCTGTAATGTACTGGTTCGAGCTCTTGGAATGGGACTTTCAGGTTCACATTGCCATTGATCTGTGAAACTGACCTGGTGATCTTGAGGCAGTCTCCCTCAATCTGGACCAAGTCCCAGAGTTGGTGTGAAAATAAGTGTAAGGGAATCATATACACTGGCTTGAAGACTTGGAAGAAAGATGTGATATCAACACAGTTGTCAGCACTGTATCCTGAGCCCTTTTAGGGCCATTTCACACTACAGTTACAGCGCTATGGTTCCACTTTAATTACTGTGGCGTCATCCTGTGGAATCCTGTTTGGTTTATAGTCTCGTGAGGCTCTAGAGCTCTCTGGCTGAAAATTCTAAATGCCCTTCCCTAAACTGCCAATCTCATAATTCTGTAGGATGTTGCTATGGCAGTTAAAGTGGTACCACAGGGCTATAATTGCAGACTCTTGAGAAGAGATTCCTGAACTTGAGTGTGTTTCCACTTTCTGCACTCTTAGGATGCTCATCTGAGCTAGGAAAAGGCTGTCCTGACTTTTATGTTGAAGAGTTCTGGCATCAAAGCTTCCAATATTTTCTCTCTTCTCTCTGCCTTGCTTCCATTGCTATCTGCTTTTTACTGATTTCCTCCCAGGGAAATGCATTGTTGTTGTGAGCCTTCAAGTAGTTTCCAACTTATTGCATGTATCTTGGGGTTTTCTTGCTAAGGTTTGCACAGAAGGGGTTTGCCTTTGCCATCCTTTGAGACTGAGAGAGTATGACCTGCCCAAGGTCACCAGTGGGTTTCCATGGCTGAGCGGGGATTCAAACCTTGGTCTCCCAAAGTCCTAGTTCAACATCCAAACCACTATATCATGCTGGCTCTCACCCTATTGTTTACCTCTCCCCACTGCAGTGATCAACAGTTGATGCTTGCTTGTTTCTGACACTGTTGCTGATACACGCATAGGAATTGCCTTGGAGCAAAGGGCAGTTTTTCTTTTTTGGTGACTCTGACACAATTACCTACGTCCACTTTCTTCCTGAGATATTTCCATCAACAGAACTAGATCGTTACTGCCCATATACATATATTTAAAAAGGTTTGCAGTATAGTCCTAATCTTACAGGCATTTGTGTTCTACTAAGATAGGGGTACAAAAAGTGTGGCATGCAGGCTTCATGCAGCTGAAATGGCCCAATTTTGTCTTCCTGAAGTTTCTTCAACTTCCTCCCCATTTTTTTATTAGGTTTTTTTTTTTTTTGCCAAAACCTGCTCAAAACCTCTGTCAGATATTGGGTTTGCATCCCCCACCATTCACAAATACCAGAAAATCAGCAGGAAACAAAAACAGAAGTGATGTTGCTTTATTTCCAGTGACATTGGGAACCCTGTTTGGTGCTTCCATGGGTGCAAAGTGCCCCCCTCCCCTTTGCAGTTGCCTGCCCTTGCAGTAGCGTCTCACAAAATAAAAGAGGGTAACTTTCCATGACGTGTTCCCGATGAATGTAATTTCTAATGCATTCTGTACAGTAACGCACTGAAGTCCATATTTTTGCTGATAGATTGTCTGGTATGAAGCATCTTATGTCATTTGTAGAAGAGCATTGCATACAACACTATTTCCTTTAATTAAAAAAATTAATCAAAATTGATGTATTTTTAAAGAACCTTTTTTATCTGTAATACTGTTTTATTGGCTCTGTTTTTTTTTCTTTTGAAATGAAAGGTATATTTTTATTCTATTTCTCTGTACGGTATAGTAAAGCAAGGTCATAGCAGTTTGTAGGCATCTGAGCAGCAGCATGCTTTTTATTTATGTTCAAAGTAGTTTCCTCCCTTTTGTCAGTTAAATGATATTTTATTGGAGTTCTGGCATCTTCCTGCCTTAAAAATGTTGCCATTAATTCCTTAAATAAGAAATGCTATTCTTTAGTGGTCTATCTGCAGTTACTGTATGGATGAGTTCATCACCTCATGCTAGATGGGAAATGGCTCTTTGTTACATGCAACTTACCATTGTCTGCTCTAGGAAGTAATAATATATGGCATTTACAGATGTAATCTTTGCATCATGCCCTCAGGCAACATTTAGACAATTAATATGAAGACAACTGAAAGCTGTTATTTGCTCTTGCTGTTTTAACTCCAACTCTCTGGAATCTTCCACAGTTGCTGTCACTCGGATGAGCAAATGACCAATTCTCAATTCTTACACATTTGCTATATTAAAGCAAGAGATATTGTTTTGTTAAAGACATTTTAACTGGTCTGAGAATTTGATCCTGTAACATATATAGCTCATCTATCTGATATACCATGGTTAAAGTATCCAACAGATTTTGGTTTCTGCTATTTTGTCAATAAATTCATTTAACACTAGATAAACAACTTCAGAATTTAATTTCACAGTTATTTCATGCATTTTCATCGCAAGTGGTAGTAGGTGTAAGGACCATCCCCATCTGAATGCCAATATAAAAAGTAACATCCACAATGGATGCTAAATGCATCTTATTGTCAACCCTCTCAACATGCAGACACATTCCCCTCATCCTTGCCTCTGCAAAAAATGTGATGCATGTATCAACTCCTGTTTTGGGGCATTTGCACATTATCTATCAGCACTATATACATCAATTTACCTACCACTTGTTAGGCAGAAACTGAGAAAATAAAAACTTTTGTCTTACTCTTATTTGTCTATAGAGGTTCTTTTGTTTCTAGTTTATAATGTAAAGGTTGTCTCAGTTGAACCCAATGCTTACTTCTTCCTTTCCTCTGGTTAAATGCTGCAAATATCTTTCAAAATTGTAAATTATTTTTGTCTTCTCCCAAAATGCGCACCCTTCCTAATGAATATAAATTCTACATATCTGTACTTTTCTGTACTTCGTATCCACTCAAAGAAACCTAGCTGATAAAATACATATATATCATACCATGAATGAATGGAGCAAACTCTTCTAATGTAAGAAAAAACCTCTTATTCAGTATACTCAACAAGCTGGCTTTTTAAAAAGGCTTAGGCACATACACAGAAAAAAAGATTCATCAGTTGTTGCAGAAACCCACTTATCTAATCGTGTTTGATAGTACTTTTTTACATAGGATCTTGGGGGTTTGCCACAGAATTTCTTCACTGTCCCCAATCCTTACAGTAGGGAGTACTCCCATTGGGGTAAAAAGACAGAATAGAAATTAAATAAATACTATTGGAAAATTTACTCTGGACCCAATTCTGTAACAAACATATAATGGATTCTGCAAAAGCCAAGACAAACCTGCTGCTGCTGTTGTTCTTATTTTTTTGAAAAACAGTCTTTATAGCCTTGTACGCTCAAAGGTTTCTCCATTAAATATATTTTAAAACAATTCCATGCAGAGGGAGTGATTACTGCCACTATTTGCTCCCAGTGCCAAATAAGCATTCTTAAACAGCATTTAAGCTATAAGCAGGGAATGAGTTGAAGGCACACAACAACAACAAAGCTACAGAATGGTCAAAATCACAGTCATTGATTTTAAGAAAAGTAGATACATTCTTTGAAAACCAGGTCACTTGGAAATCACAGCAAAGTAGATCTTTATGAGCCTATAAGGCAAATTTTATTTGGCCCAAGCTGATCAAATTGGAAAAGGTATGCACTTTTTACCTGTCCAGGTTCAGAGAATCAATTTCTTGCGTTCACGGAACAAGGAGCTAGAAGACTGTTGCCGTTCTCAGCCTCCCTTGTTCTTCAACACCCTTCTATCATGAATATCACAGTCTACTCCACAACACACAGCCTTTTCCCATAGCCAAAAAGTCTCTCATGTCACTAAAGCCAATGTTAAGTCTGTCACCTCACTAAGGACACTGTTTGAGCACTGGACTATGACTCTGGAGACCAGAGTTTAAATCCCTTCTCAACCATGGAAACTCACTGGGTGACCTTCATTGACTCCACTCTCTCAACCTCGGAGGAAGACAAAAGGGAAATCCGAACAAATCTTGGCAAGAAAATCTCATGAAAGGTTTGCCTTGGGGTTGCCATATATCAGAAACAACTAGAAGGCATACAGCGACAACAACAGCAGCACTAAAGTCTCTCTGCTAAAGGGTGGGGCAGGAATGTTAGGATTGGGGAATGTCAATCCTGCAGTCCTTGTGACATGGATCAAACAATGTCTTGCAACTCTTGGAAAATGTTAGAATCAGACTTTTCAGCCATGAAAACTTATTCTAAAAGGAATTTTCTATTCATGCTGGCTAGGGATGATAGAGGTTGTGATCTGTCACATCTTGAAGAATGCAACTTTGGAGCTTCTTTGAGAATCACTGTCCTTAAGTTTGTCAATATTCTGACACAGTCAGAGCTTTGGCTAGAATTCTTGGAAACGTGGACAATACTTTTGTTTTGTTCTTCCTTGATTTCTTCTTTTTATTTCTTTTAAGGCTGTAGCTCTGCTGTCATCAAAGATATTTCAAACTATTTCTCTCTGAATGGTACTACAAACTGACCTAACCTGGGAAAAATAAATTGTGACCCTTAGCCTTGTGTCCTGGTATTGTGGCTGGAGAGCCTGGGATCTATATGTTTCACTAGATTCACTTATTGCTCTCACTGGAGAGAATATTCAGCCTTATTTGTGTGTTCAGCAGAAGTTACTTCCATCTCTTGTTCCTTTGGGTTTTTTCAAGATTGTAGCCTGTTGCTTTCGACTTCTCTATTTTTATTCCTCCTTTTTTCTATTTAGAGGAAAAAATTATTGGATTGAGATGCACTAATTAAAGCCATTTTCTGGTATTTGGTTACTGGAGTGTTTGATGTCTCTCTGACAAGACCATGAAATGCATGGGGTGTCCACAGGGAGAGAATTTGCTGAACACGGTGCTTTGTAAATGCGGGGACACAGTGTCGCAGCAGCTCATGAATATGAAACGCCCATGATGCTACCTCAGTGGACTCGAGAACACAGATGAATCCTGTCATGTGCTAAATGAGACCAATTTCTTTCACTTAACTTCATCTTCAATCAGACCTTCTTCCATTTGCCTGTTTAAAATTCCCTAAACGTGATGCAGAAGGTAACAGCATTCAGTAAAACAAAGTTTTGCAGCAGTAGAGAAGTTAGAGTTGTATCTAGCTGAAGTTTTATCCTCTTAAAATATACAATTTAGTTGGCTTCCTTTACTTTTAAAGAGTTTCATTGTGCTTGGCACAAAGTAGGGAACACCCATCCAGTTACGCTTCAAAATGTCGCTTTGCATGGCCTCTGTTTTCTTTATAGTTTTACATGTGCATCATTGGGCTTTGGCACTCTGTTGATACAGGTACAGCAAATAACTAGGGTTATCTTCATAGTTTCTCTTTTGAACTGATTGTTTGAAAATGCCTCATCAATACAGGGGAACAGAGTCTGGTACTGAGGGTCTGAGAGAATTATATTAAAGCTTGGGAGAAGTTTTGGAGACTCAAAAGACAACTTGCTGTCTTTAAGAAAGAATCTGTCTTAACATCCCTCTGAAATGCATATGTAATGTAATGTTAAATCACAACAACAGTTCCTCCTGGGTTCCATTATTCTCAGATTAGCATGGGACACTGTGAATATAGTCCTCCCCCTCAAAATAAATCAGCATGTGTCCTCTTCCAAGAGAACTCTGTCTACTTTTTCCAGTGTTGTTTCCTTCTCTGTATGTATTTCCCATCCTCCTTGGAACTTTACGAATCCCTTCTACATGTCCCATTCCTATTCCATGATCAAATACCTATGGACTAGGCTGAGCACAAAAAAGGTCACTTCCCATGTTAGAATATCTCATCTATTCTTGTACCTTTTGTAACTTCTGGATTTTCACTTGACCTCATTTGAATCTTGTAAAGCCAGGGTGCAATGGCGGTGCTATTACTAGTCAGCAGGACAATACCACAGATAGTCTGCTTCATGGTGCCTCAGTTTCAGTGAATATCTGCAAGAGTTTCCATAAAGATCTGAGAGGAAAAAAATGTTGTTTATATTAAGACTTTGTGGGGTGGGGAGGAAAGATAGTATGCTGTATTAGATCAGGGTCTCTGATGACAGTCATCCTGGGACTGCATGCTGTAATCTGAATTATGTGGGTTACTGTATAGGAATTTAATTTGTGGTAGATCATCCTTTTTGACATTTCTTGTATTTATCATCATAATCCGCCAGGGCATGGCTGAGTATGTTTTCACTAAGATTTCTAGCCAAGAATGGGGTTGACTTTTAAATTGTTGTGAAAATCTCTAGATGTGATTTCTGAGCTGCTAAACAGAAACTCATTGGTAAATTGGCACCTTCAAACACCTGCAGGATTTTCTAGAGCTTTACCATGCTAACATCTAATAGTGCAGAGCAATATTCTGTTATCTATATTCTGCACCTTTTAAAAAGGACTCTATAGAATGCTACATCTGTGTTCCTTCCAGCAGTTAAAGGCATTAAATAATAAAACAGTTCAATAAGCCTTATTTGCTTCAGCTTCCTTGTTTTGAATGTCTTAAGCCAGATAATGCCACTATTTTAAAGAGTCCACCAAAGTATCAAGGTCAGTTTCATATTCTGATCTTCTGCAGTCATCCTCCACGCTTAGTATCTTCTCTTAATTTCGTGATCTTTTAACTCTTTGGTTTGGTGTTAAGGCCTAATGCCCCTAACCTTTTTAGCATGGTAAAATGCAAGTTAATTGGCACATAGTGAGTGTACGGCCGAGGCCGTCTGTCTTTCTAAGGCATGTGATGAATGAAGCAACTGGGTGACAATTTCCATATTCTGCACTCAACTGCTTGCCCTGCCAAATGGGTTCTGTGATTGTCTCCAAAGTATACCTTAAAGCAGAAAAAAAATCCTGCAGTCTGTTTTCTAAGTAGCTGGTGTGTTTAATTCTTTTGATTCCCAACTTTCTTTCTATTGAGAGCTTGATCCAGCATCCTTGGAGATTTATTCAGAGTTTTGCAGAAAAAGGCACTCAGAGACCACCAGGTTTCTCTGAATTGTTAAGTTCTCAGAACTTAAAGACTGTTAAGATGGATGATTCCTACAGATTCAGGTCTAAACAATTCTTGTCCAAGTTATATTCCAGCACCCTTTACTTCCCTCTCATTCCTTTGTGACATGCTCAGCTAGAAGCTGGGAGCTCCCAATGTGACACACATCCACACATATTTCCCATGGGGAGTGACATGCCTTTTTTGCAACAGGGTACAAGGATGCAAGTGCACTATGTCAGTATATCATGGATATTTGTGTCAAAGTTGGCATCTGAAGCACTTCAGTTCCTCTTTATCCATTTACTGTATTCTGAAAGCTGCCCCACTATAGGCAGCAGGCACTCGGGAGGCTGGGGAGCTGGAAGGCACAACTCTGCTGAGATTGTCCAAGCTGTCATCGTCTCTTGCTTTGGCTTGGCTCTGGCTTCAGTCTTGGGTTCATTCAGTCCCTTCACCAGGCAGCCAATTAGAGAGAAATCCCACTGTGTGGGTTGCTCCAAACAGCCCTCTTGTCAAAAGTCCAGGCTAACCCTTGCCCTGTTGCAGATGGACTAGCACTGTCTCCACCGAGGTCAAAGGAGTCTGCGGGGAGGCAGAATGGAAGTGAAGATGGAACCTGTGTACTTTGGAGCTGTGAGAGGGCAGTAAATGGAAACTGATTTTATTGTTATTAACTTTTTAAAGACCTAGCCCTGGATACCACACTCTGTAGGCAGGGCACCTTTCCAGCTCCTGAATATTCATTTCAGCCTGGGCTGGAGTCAGGGCAGAGCTTAAAAAAATAGTCAAATGATCAACTACAAGAGAAGACCTATGGATGAAACTGGAAGCAGAATTTTTGTTGCTGAGGTGCCCCTTCTTTTTAGTTTCAGACCTGTGTGATCAGGATCTGTAGCGCAGTTTCAGCTAAAGAATGTGTGATTTTGGAATAGTATTCAGAACCAGGACCAGAGCTTGGAAATACTTTTTCTTCTTCAAGACCCAGAATCTCTGGCTAGCATAGCCACTGGCCATGTTGGCTGGGGATCTGGGAATCCAAGCTCACTATCTTAAACTTGAGAAGCTGTATATGTACTTTAGCATCCAGCTGCTCAAGGACTGGCTCACTGAAAATTCTAGAGCTAAGTTTATGTATTTATTTATTTGTTACATCTGTGTCCCACCATTCCTCCAAT
The DNA here is from genome assembly GCA_030412105.1 of Cyclura pinguis. Lineage (NCBI taxonomy): Eukaryota > Metazoa > Chordata > Lepidosauria > Squamata > Iguanidae > Cyclura > Cyclura pinguis. The sequence continues at coordinate 348,531,804 of CM059599.1, forward strand.
GAACTCAAGGCAGTGAACACTTGGCTCTCCCCTACTTTTTTATTCTGAGAACAACCTGTGAGATACTTGAACAGAGAGAAAGTGATCTGGCCAAGATCATTTGGAGAGTTTCATGGTTCAGTGAGGATTTAAATCTCCGGTCTTAGTTTGACACTCTAACCAATGTAACACACTGATGATTCACAGATTATAGAATATTTTCTCATACCAATATAGTAAAAAGGGGGGTAGAAAGCCTGACATTTCCACACAAAAGAATAATTATGAAATTAAAAATTCAAAAGAGAAAATGGTTTAGTGTGAATTGTCTAGAGCTGCAGATGAATGAATCAATGAATCTTGTTGGCTGGGTGCTGTTTGCAGGCTGTGAGTTGGATAGTCTGTTCTTAAGTATTTTAACAAGAAAAATGCATTATTCCAGTGTAATTATGTATTTCTGATCATGGAAGGAAGATGAGGTGGGTGGTACAAGCAGGTACTTGCATAGCACCATAAATATTATATTTACCTGGAAGAATGATAGCTAATTTATTTAGAGTTTATTTAGAGTTCTTCTGGGAGACAGATGCATACATACATACGCTCACCAAAAAAGCTGGTGGCTCCCTGTCAATGGGGCAGCGAATCCACTCTGTATACTACTTTGAAACTCAGTGACTACCTTGGGACCAAAACAAGTAAAGATCTATTTGTGTTTGTTAGGCGGTCTTTTGAGAATAAATGACAGACATCTACTTTGGTATGCTTAGCTGGCTGCTGGGAAGTAGGTTTCAGTAGTGAGGGAAAGAGGGTGAGGCTTTTTTTTTTGGAACTGATTCTGAATGGTACAGCATCTATGAGACAATATTCAGATGCCCTTCATCCATTCAGTAATACGTTGGGATTATTAATTAATTTTGTGAAAATCCATGGGGTTTCCAGGAGGTAGAAAAGAGTTAAACCAACTCTGACCTGTTGGGCATGTCTAGAAAAAGAGAGAGAAATCTCATTTGTAGGGTGGAAGTGCAGCAGAAGTTCCTCCAAGAAAGTTTATTATTTATTTATTAATAAATTTCTATAATAAATTTCTGTTCTGTCCTCTACCTAGATATCTCAAAGTAGCATACAATGAAACCAGTCTGGAAAAACATAAAATAGGCTAAAAACATATTAATCAATTTAACAAGTTAAAATGCAAATTAAAACCAGTTAAAATAGTTTGAAGTTATTTGAAACCATGCACGTGCAAGTGTTTGTGTAACATCAGTTCGGCCCCCAATTTTTTAGTGAGCAACTATGTTTTTCACTTGGCACCACAATATTGGTGGTACGAAGTGAAAAAGAGGCCTTTAAAGGGACTGAGTTGGATTAGGATGCCACAGCCAAGTAGGCCCTCTCCTGTGTCCTCTTGCATTATATTGTCTTGACTGATGAGACAGAGAGGAGGGCCCTTCCACTGCTTGTGGAGTTGGCCAACAGTAAATGAACTAGTGAGGCCCTTTTAGACCAGGAGTATCACAAAGGGATGCAGGATGGAATTTGGCATTCAGTGGGAAGGAGAAGATAAGTGTAGCCAGACACTCATCTTAGATTTTAAAAAAGCGGACTTCTGTAAACTTAAGGAGCTGCTGGCTGAAATTCCGTGGTCAAGAATAGTGAAAGGGAAAGGAGTTCAGGAGGCATGGGAGTTCCTTAAAAGGGAGATACTGAAGGCACAGTCTAAAACTGTGCCAATAAGGAGGAAAAATGGAAGGCATCTGAAGAAACCAGAATGGTTGACTAAAGAACTCTCAGCTGAGCTAAGCGTTAAGAGAAACGTGTACAGGAAATGGAAGAGGGGGGAAACCACCAAAGAAGAATGTAAGCAAGTAGCTGGGAGATGTAGGGAGAAGGTCAGAAAGGCTAAAGCACAGAACGAACTTAGGCTGGCCAGAGACATTAAAAACAATAAAAAGGGCTTTTTTAAATATGTCTGCAGCAAAAGGAAAAAGAAGGAGGCGATAGGGTCACTGCGCAGAGAAGATGGCGAATTACTAACGGGGGAAGAGAAAAGGCAGAACTACTTAACACCTTCTTTGCCTCAGTTTTTTCCCAGAAGGATACAAGCACTCAACCTGGCGGTTGGGGAGCAGGGGAGGAAGCGGGGCAAATGTGGCACATAATAGGTAGAGAGGTGGTACAGGAATACGTGGCCACACTGGATGAATTCAAGTCTCCAGGGCCAGATGAATTGCATCCTAGGATATTAAAAGAACTGGCAGAGGTCATTTCGGAACCACTTGCTATAATCTTTGAGAAATCTTGGAGGACAGGAGAAGTTCCAGCAGACTGGAAGAGGGCAAATGTTGTCCCCATCTTCAAGAAGGGAAAAAATGAGGACCCAAATAATTATCGCCCAGTCAGCCTGACGTCAGTACCCGGAAAGATCCTGGAGCAGATCATTAAGCAAGTCAGTTTCTAATCACTTAGAAAGCAACGCGGTAATCATGAGAAGTCAACATGGATTTCTCAAAAATAAGTCATGCCAGACTAATCTTATCTCTTTTTATGATAGAGTTACTAGCTTGATAGATGAAGGGAATGCTGTGGATGTAGCATATCTCGATTTCAGTAAGGCCTTTGACAAAGTTCCCCATGACATTCTTGCAAAGAAGCTAGTAAAATGTGGGCTGGACAGGGCTACTGTCAGGTGGATCTGTAACTGGTTGACTGACCGTTCCCAAAGGGTGCTCACCAATGGCTGCTTTTCATCCTGGAGAGAAGTGACTAGCGGAGTGCCACAGGGTTCTGTCCTGGGCCCAGTGCTGTTCAATATCTTCATCAGCGACTTGGATGAAGGAATAGAGGGCATGCTCATCAAATTTGCAGATGACACCAAATTGGGAGGGGTTGCTAATACGCCAGAGGACAGGATCAAAATTCAAAATGACCTGGACAGACTGGAGAGCTGGGCCAAGGCTAACAAAATGAAATCCAACAGAGAGAAGTGTAAGGTCCTACACTTAGGTAGAAAAAATGGAATATAGAAATATAGGGTGGGGGACACGTGGCTGGATAGCAGTATGTGTGAAAGGGATCTAGGAGTCTTAATAGACCACAAGCTGAACATGAGTCAGCAGTGTGATGTGGCAGCCAAGAAAGCCAGTGCAATTCTTGGGTGCATCAATAGGAGTATGGTGTCTAGATCGAGGGAGGTACTGGTACCACTCCACTCTGCTTTGGTTAGACCTCATCTTGAATACTATGTGCAGTTCTGGGCACCCCAATTCAAGAAGGACATGGTCAAGCTGGAGCAGGTCCAGAGGAGGGCAACCAAAATGGTGAGGGGCCTGGAAGCCATGCCCTATGAGGATTGACTTAGAGAGCTGGGTATGTTTAGTCTGCAGAAGAGAAGGTTAAGAGGGGACATGATAGCTATGTTTAAATATTTGAAGGGATGCCATGTAGAGGAGGGAGAGGGCTTGTTTTCTATTGCTCCAGAGACCAGGACAGGGAGCAATGGATTCAAGCTGCAGGAAAGGAGATTCCACCTGAACCTCAGGAAGAACTTCCTGACAGTCAGGGCTGTCCGGCAGTGGAATATGCTGCCTCGGAGTGGAGTGGAGTCTCCTTCCTTGGAGGTTTTTAAGCAGAGGCTGGATGGCCATCTGTCAGGAGTGCTTTGAGGGTATTCCTGCATGGCAGGGGTTTGGACTGGATGGCCCGTGTGGTCTCTTCCAACTCTACATTTCTATGATTCTGTGTCAACCATGTACTGGCAGCAGAGGTGGAATGGAAAAAATCTAGATCAAATTGCAGTTCTGATCTTTGACAACAAAAGGTATCTTGACACACTGAGATAATTGTATAAAGAAAATGATCAACCACTATGCGATTTTTTTGCATTTTGGGACATTTTTGGTGAAAAATTCATTTGCACACAAAAAAACACACCCTTTATTGTGTGTGCAAAAAACCATTTTTGCACAAAACAGCATATTTTTCTGTGTAAGGTTTCTCGTTGTTCTCTGTGTGTGTGTGTGTGTGTGTGTGTGTGTGTGTGTGTGTGCAGTTCAATTTTTCATACCAAGTTTCAAAATGAAAACAAACAAAAATGCACAAATGCTCTGATAATCTCTCTCAGTGGGGAGAAAACTTTTAAAATTCTTCATTCTTGTATGCAAGAATGAAATCAGCAAAGATTTATAGCTCTGCTATTTCCTTCTTGCCTGAAGCACACATACTAGTGGCCATACCTTAATAAGGCTCTCTGTGGTTTTGGCAGGCTGGTAGGTCATGTGAATACATTTTTACTTTGTTGGATGACCATTATCAATCTACTCCTTTATTCACTGTGACTATCAGCAGCTTTCCAGGGTCTCAAGCAGAGGCCTTTTTCATCATCTGCTACCTGGACTTTTCAACTGGAGAACTAATCCCCAAGAACTGACCTTCTGCATGCAAAGCATGTGCTCTACCATTATGCTGAAGTTTACTTTATGCACAAGAATCTTGGAAAATTAGTAGTAGTCCTGCAGTCATTTGACTTGTTGATCCCTTACAGATATTCCAGTCATCCCTGACTTGGAGGAAGTTCAGGAAGAAGACTTTGCCATGCAAGTGGCAGCTCCACCCAGGTAACATGATTGCCAAAATGATTGTGCTGAATGACTTGTTCTGATAAATTTCTATCCCACTCAGCTGAATGTTGTTGCACGTATTGTGTTTTGTTTCAACAGCTAGATGTTACTTTTATAAATAATAGTAAATCATGACACAGAGAAATGCTACTAGAACTTCTGAGTAAATGCAACAAATAAGAAGTGTTGTATTAAGACCTGTTTTACACTGAAAGTAATTATCGATTCTGGTGACGCATATGTAGAACTTCAGTTTGCTTCCTTGCTGTATCCCCAATTGCAGTGTTCAGGTGAACAGAGTGCTGACCTATCGCGACCTGGACAATGACCTCATGAAGTATGCTGCTTTCCAAACCTTGGTGAGTGCAGCCAAACAGAGAGGTACATTCTTCCTAGTTTTTTCTCAAAGAACTAAGCAGCCTTTTCTTTCTCTTACTTAAAGTCACTGTGTCCCTACAGACGTCTCTTTCCACTCCTTTGTAGGGCTTTTGTGCCAGTGGTAGTATGTGAATATGTCACCCATTCTTTTCATGGGGCCCTTAATGTCCTCCTGGAACACTAGATATAAGAGTACCTTTTTGGCAGATATACTCACCCTTGTATGTTGAGGCACCTTTGGATATTTCTTTGTGCTTGTCAACAGTGATTTCCATGTTGGGGCGCTTGTGAATCTGCTCTTGGTTTTAGTCTGAAATTCAGAGGAGCTATCCAGGTTGCAGAACCTATTTTGGAGATAGGGTTCAGTGATTTGGATAATTCCTTTAAAGTTCAAATTAAAACCTGGGGAGATTCACTGCCTCACTGACACCAGCCACCACTGCTTCCTGTTTCCATAGCTTTTGCCATTTCCTCAGTTATATTTCGATGGACACAATTCTGTTCCTTCCATGGCACTGAGCACAAGACACCCTTTAGTCTGGAGCCCAAGTTTGGCAGCGATAACTCAGGAATTAAATGATGCTGTGCTGCCATAATCACAGAAACTTTCCTACAAAGAGAAGAAAATTTCCAAATAGTAGTATGTCATGGTTTCTACTGAAATTTATTTTCTTATCCATGTATTCATTCATTGAACAGCATCATTCCATCATTAGCTGTATTTTCCAGGAGAACAGAAGTGTCCAGTTAGTACTTGGTGAAATGCACATATTCCTTCTTGCTCTTGGATTGAACTATGTTTTATTTTTGCTTTTTGTGTTCTCTCACAGGATGGAGAGATTGACTTAAAGCTACTCAGTAAAGTTTTAGCTCCAGAGCAGGAAGTGCGAGAGGTGAGTTTGTTTTGGACCAAAAGTGGAGGTGCGGGGAGGAAGCTAGACTGTTTTATTTGCTGAGCTTGTCTCTCAGTGAGGTGGTGATTAGGATATGTCCATAGTTCACAGGTTCATTTCAGAATTCCTTTATCCCATGTCAGTTGGTTGTTTTTGCTCAGTATTTGCTACACAACGATAGTAGGGATTGATCCCTCTGCATAAACAGAATGTGCTTGAGCTATGGCACTGTTCCACTATTGGCATGTTTTCTGCCCTTAAAAGTATTTTGATCTTGGGGTTGTGGGCTAGTTATTCCTTGAGATGAGGATTTTTTTAAAAAAGAAATTAATATGAGCAAGCATATTTGTCCTCAAATACAAGTTTAAGATGGAATGCAAAAGAAGTGAGAGCAGGGAATGCCAGTAAAAAGGGAGGAGTAGAGTATGCTTGATATACTTCTCACTCTGAGACTGAGAGGCTCAGGAACCATTTGGGTATTCAAGCCTATTCCTGAGGCAAAGCAGCAGAAGACACCGAACACAGATATTTGAATACATTCAATCCATTTTACTGTATGCTATTTGGAACTGTTTTACTCAGCAGAACTTTAACTAAAGCTTTGGAGAAAAAAATGATCTAGAGTTAAGCATGGAATATCCACAGAATCATAGAGCTGGAAGGGCCCCATGGACCATTGAATCCAATCCCCTCCTCAATGCAGGATCTCCAGCTAAAGCATCCTCAGCAGGTAGCTGCCCACCCTCTTTTTGAAGATGTCCAGAGAAGGAGACCCCACCACCTCTCTAGGCAGTTGGTTCCATTGCTGAACCACATCCATATCTGCCTTGAATTCACAGTCCCTACATATTCACAATCATGGCACCATTGACAAAATTGTAAAAGTCCCTCAATCCTGCTTTACTAGTCATCAGCCACTGGGAGCAGTGGACGTTTGTTCTCCTGTCGATTGGGCTGCAGTGGACTGACATTTTTACCCCTTCTCTCCAGCAACCTTAGTTTTTGTCTGTCATAATATACAAGTCACACCCATGTCTAAAATAGAATTTAAGTGGATTTTAAAACTCCAGATAGGCACTGCAAGTGATTGAAATCCACACTGTAAAATGTTCTGGCCTGCGAGGAGAGTTTCAAGTTCCTTGGACGAGGCACATCTTTCTTTGTGCCATTTGGACTATATAGCCTTGTTCGGAGCCACTTCTCCACTTAGCACGATTTTTCTCTTTTTGGTAGGATGATGTCAGTTGGGATTGGAACCATCTCTACACAGAGGTTGCTTCAGAGCTCCTGGGAGAGTGGGATTCAGGACAGTCTGAAAAGGAGGATGGCGTCATGCTGAATAAGAGCACTTGAGCTTTAGCTGGCTGGTTTTAAAGTTGTCAATAACACTACCACATCTGTAGATTATTACTATTACATTTTTAATATATATTTTGTATCTGAGGAGTTATTTTTCACCTACATTTTTTTAAAAAAAATAAATCTTTAAAGTATGATTACAAAGAAAAGAAACAGCAAAATGCAAGGAAAAAAAAAGAAAGAAAGGAGGGGAATACATAGGATATTACCAAGGGATAGTCATATATATTGATATAAGCTGAGTACATTTCAAAAAAAAAAAACAAAATATTTTCTTGCTGTTGATGTCTATAAAACATGCATTAATTTGGAAAATTGTCTGGCCATTAAATGATAGATGGTGAATATTTCTCTTTCCACTCTTAGAGTATAAGCTTTTAGCAACAGTTAACAGCCTACGCAATTCAAGAAAGCTGATCCTGAGTTAAATTGCATGTCGTAGGAATGCAATTTAAAAGAACACGTTCATCTACAAAAGCAGACTTTTCTGATACATAATTAATACATTGTAACACATTCAACCCAAAGAGAGTAACCACTGGACAAGCCCCCATCATATGCCTCAAGGAAGCATTATTTGCATGGCATTGCCAACATTTAGTTGAAACCATTTGTTTCTAAAAATAAGTGCACTATGTCCAATGCACCCAGTTTTCCTTGGACAAAATGTAGTTTTAGGTTTAAAGTGTTTTTGGACACTGAAGCTACAGTAGTTTTCCACTGGTTAATTTGCACAGAATAATCTAACCTTTTGGGTCCAGATAACGAAATGAAAAAGTGGCTTTCTCAGAAGATTTGTTTTAGCAGTGCTTGAACAGAATTTTGTGTTAAGTATGTTTGCTGTGGTTGTTAAGTTATACTCATGTATTTAAACCTTAAAAATTATTTTTTAATATAAGTGTCTCTAAAAACAGTGAAACATTTCTTCTAAGGTCTAATTTGATCCTAAGATGGTGTATCTTGAGACACACACACACACTTCACCTAAACTCAAAGGAAGTATGCCTGTTTCCTTCAACATTATTATGTATTGTTTATAAACAGTTTTATACAGATTAAACAAATTTAATTTCCTAAGGTTTCTTCAGTAAGTTGCTTGTACCAGTATTTATTCTAAAGCAGTTTAAAAATATGTACAGGAAATTTCATGTAAAATAAATTAGCAGGGAAGAGATGTCACAGGCCATTTCCACACGGGGCGAGGGAATCGCCCCATGACGCTACTCACCGGACTTTTGGGCTCCCCGGTCCGGTCCACGCTGGTCCAGAGCAGTGCGTGGCCGCCGCTCCGCACTGCTCCGGGGACGAAAATGGCGGCTTCCGGTTGGTCGAGGCTCTCAACCAACTGCTGAAGCTTGCCAGCCTAAAGCCCGCCCCCAGCAGATCGCAGGCTCGCACCAATGTGAGCCTGCAAATCTGGATAAGGGAGCAGGCTCACGCTGGTGCGCTCCGTGCTTTTGAAAAACCTCAAGAAACAGGTTTTTCAAAAGCACGCTGGATGACCACTTGGGGTCATTCCGGAGCGGGCTGGGGTGCGGATCTACGTTAAGTAGGTCCGACCCAGTCCGCTCCCAGGTGCAGAGGACGCTCTGCACCGTTTTAAAAACCCCGTGTGGAAATGGCCACAGTCTTTGTGGAAAGGAAGCCATATTATAAATGTGTATGCTTTTTTGTAAAGCTGCACCACCTATCACAGTCCTTTTGGTGCTTTTCTGGTACACTGAAACTTAAACTAGGAGCAAAGTTTCTTTTTATGAATTGCGTGGGATGCCTATGTCTTTCTGTTCATCTTGCAATCTGCCTGTATTCCTGAGACTGTAACTTGATTTTACTGGGCTCATCCCTTCTAACAGCAAACTTAGTGCTCTCATGCCGACAAGTAGGACAGTGAATTTGGCACATCAGCCATCAAAGTGTATACATAGAGGACTCTGAATGCATGTAGGGAAGTATTACTCTGTAAATAGAAAGAAACAGAAAAACCCTCTCCATGTAGGCTGCAGAAGTTTCTCTGCCCCAACAGAACAAAGCCATGACAGTGAGGAAAGGAAGGCTGCCAAAGAACCATCTTTCCTTAGGGAAAGGGAGAGGCAGATAGAAATCCACCAGTCAGATCCCTTCTGTTGGTTCTGGCAGAGATACCCCCCACACACATACACTTGCTGGTACTGCTAGACTACATAAGGGCCACCTCATCCTGAGGGGAGGAGAGACAAGACAGAACAGCTTTTCAGAGAGTCCACCTGAAGAAGGCAGACTGGAAAGAATAAGCAAGAGCATATACTTCTGTCATCAGTTAGTCTGTGGCAAGCACAGAAAACAGCTACTGCAGCTGAAGTGTTTGAACCCCAGAGTTTTGATTTTATATCACTGTGGGCGTGTTTAAGTAGACAGATGATTCATAAGGATAGTAACAATGATAATTACTCTGTGTGTGTGTGTGTGTGTGTGTGTGTGTGTGTGTGTGTGTGTGTAGAAGGGGCATTTGGCCCTGGAGAGGCCAATATCCCTTTTGTTGTTGTGTGCTTTCAAGTTGTTTCCCACTTTATGTTGATTCTAAGGCAAACCTATCATGGGATTTTCTGGGGCTGAGAGTGTGAGTGATGTGCCCAGGGTCACGCAGAAGGTTGATCTCCAGGGCCATAGTCCAACATTCAAACCACTGCCCCACCCACACTGGCTGTATAATCCCTTAACAAGGAAAAATAAGAAACTCCCCCAGACCTTGGGAGGAGATGAGGAAATAGCCCTGACAAACACTCTGCTGCTTTGCTTGGGGGCTGGTTGAAAAGTTTGCTGTGTATTAGCCCCACCTCCTCCAGTTGTGCTCCAGAGTGAGGAACAGCAATTAACATCATGCGAAGGTATTTTTTTTTAAAAAAAAAAATTGGGAGTATAAGCATTCTCTCACCAACACAACATTTTGCTTTTAATTAGGAATGAATTCTATTTGTTATTGTCTCTTTTTCTCTCTCTCTCTTCTAGCACTCTGAACTCCTTCTACTAATTTGTAAACCGCTTCAGTGTTTTAAATAATTTGTATCTCTGGGGTGCGTGAGGGAATTAAATTCACCCAGTATTTTATTGTTCAATAATAATTTCAGGGAGAAGGAAGGCTGAGAACCTTACAGTGTTTCTTGAAATCGATTGATTGATTGATTGATTGATTGTACAGCTAGAAAAATCTATTGGTACAAAAATGTCGAAACTATTAAACAACAACTATACTAAAAATCTAAGGTTACAGTTGTTTTAAAATGTAATAAAAAAGATAAAAGCAAAGCGCACCCCTTTAAAATCCCCTGCTACAACAATTTAAGAATCAAAGCCTTACCTAAATGAAAAGGTCTTTGTCTTCCAGCAGAAAGAGGGCAGAGAGAGGGCCACCCAAACCTCCCATGGGAGGGAGTTCCACAACCTAGGAGCAGCCACTGAGAAGACTCTGTCCTGCTTCCTCACCAAACATGCCTTGTGATGGTGGTGGGGCCGAGAAAAAGCCCTCCTCTGCAGTTCTTAAAATTCAGGCAGGCTCATATGGGAGAATATGGTCCTTCTGATAACCTTGAGCTCAACCATGTATATCATAATGAGTCCTTTGAATTCTGTCCAGAGATGGACCAGCAGCTTATGAAGCTATTTCAGGAAGGGAGTCATATGTTCCTTCTAACTAGCCCTGCTTGGCAGCCTGGCCACAGCATTTTGGACCCACTGAAGTTTCTGAACAGTTTCCAAAAGCAACCTCACAGTTTCCTTGCAACTAGATGGGTTTTCTCAGTAACTTTGTCTACTGCCTTTCTTTGGATGCCTAAACTGTACTTCTAAATGCTCAAATGAAGTTTTCAGTAACGGCAATGCTAGAAATCTAAGGTGCGAAGGAAAGTTTCATTGATATGGTGCAGAATTCTTATTGGGGAGACAATGCCCTCATTTTGCCCCTCCATATTAACACCCCTGAACTAATTGTTCTCCTTGTGCAGGGAAGACATAGACATATCAAGCCGCCCAACTTCCTGTGAAGTTCTTTGTTGACACCATTTGTTATATCCATGATAAGAGCGCATCAGAACTGTTTCCATGAACCACTTTCTCATTTGTTTGTTTGTTTGTTCATTTAGCAGTCAGATAGTCTGCTTGCTTAGCACTGTTTTTTTTTTTAAGTTATTTGTCCCTAAAAATCAGAACAGGGAACGGTGGCAGAGATTTAAGGTGTCCTCCTTTTCATACCTGAACACATAAGCACAAGTTAACATACTGATTAGAGAAAACATTGCCTTTCACTGAACTCATAAGGCTGCTTGGCATGGGCTGCTCTTCATTGTCAACCAGTGCTTTTTCTTCCATCAAGACTCACATAGGATCACGTCCACTCCACATACTCCACTTGAAAAGCCCTTTTCATTAAAATTCAGAAAAAAACAAAGTGGCACAGTCCCTTGGCTACACACCTGGAAACACAGAGAAAATCTGTATTGCAGTCCTTAATTATAAGCTGTGGGACTTAACTGAGGTAGAAAAGCTTTCTTCCTCACATTCTGGGGTCAAACTCAAGCGTGCTCTTCTCTCCTGTTTAGCTGGCATCCTGCTGTGGCAGTTACTTGCTGTTGTTTGTCACTCCCAACTCACAGAATTCAGAAACCTGAAGGGAATCTCTGCTTAGAGAATAAGGGCAGAAGTCCCTTGTAGCCTCAGGAGTGGGCCAGTGCAGCGAGCTCCATGCTTCCCTAGACAGCACATTCTGTATGTTCTGGCTGCATTCAGCGGCTGTTCTAGTGCACACAGGGTATTTTCATTTTAGCATGAAAACAAAGTAATTCACATATTGGGCAACTGAAAATCTGACAGGGGAAAAGAGCTACAAGCCCAGAGTACCAACTGAGTTCAGTGATAAGGAAATGCATACCCAGTGTTTCGGGGAGACAGTCCTAGACTGAAGCGGCAAATGACCCACATAAGATAGATGAGTGGGAAACCCTGAATCTAACCTCTGTTGATATGCTCAGGGTACATTTCAGTCATGTTCATTTATTGTTTTCTGTATCTTTTTCAAACTTGATTCTATCTCTACACATCTTCCTCAATATTTAAAGCTCAGGAACTGAGTTCTGCTTTGCAGAACATGAAGGTGTGACATCTAGCTGCTAACTGGATCACTGGCCTGATATAGGTATAAAGCAACCTCATATGTTCTTAAACATCTACATGCTGTAGCCAAAATGAATCATGTCAGCCCTGTGCCCTCTCTCTCTCTCTGTCCTCTCTGTATGGATAATCATATTTTGTGTTCAACATTCATAATTCCATTTGTGGTTTGGAACATATAATGCCACCCTGTTCTTCAGATTCTGTCCAGCCATCCAAACAAATTCCATTCACAGGAAAGAGAAACTTCTGATTTCTCCATCTTCTGTGCATCTTTAGCATCCTATTTTTGGCGGTGCTATGGTCGTTGGAATGTGTCTGGGAATGGCTGCCTCCCCTTTCACATGACCTGATGCTGTCTCAGGATGAGCTGTGCATCACTGCTGTGTAAGCAAATGGAAACAATGAAGCACAGCTGGAGGGCCAGAGAAGTTCTCAGCCATATGCTGGAATGTCCCCCAGGTGTCTTGGCTGGGATGTAGCTATACGGTGAGCCTTGATTTCTGAAAAAGATTCCCTGGAAACTATCTGCATGTTTTACAAACTCTAGAACAGAATGTTCCTGAGTTGTACTAAAGTTTAGCTTTGAATGGCAGATCTCCTGGAGGCTGCCAGGTTGTTCCGGCACTCACACTTTCCTGTTCTCATCCAGGGAATTGGAACCAGTGATACATAGTGATGACTGTTGGAATAGTTAAAGCAGAAGGCCTCAGACTGTGACACTGATTTTTTTTTCCAAATAAAAATATTTTAAGAGTGCAAAATGTTAAGTTTTTTATTTTGTTCTGTTTTTTGCCTCAGAAAGCTTAGAAAAATTCCTTTTTTGACTACAGCTCCCAGAATTCCAAAGGAACTTTTCCACAAGCCTCATGAGCACTAGGGTAGACCCTGGTTGTGTCCTAGGGACCATATAGCTGTTTTTTCTTGCTCTACCTCTTCTTGCCATGACAGCTCACCCTTTAATGTCTCTACACAGAACTGCTTTTCTGTCATCAAGAGTGTATTTACATTACAGACTTACAGCATGTTGCTATCATTTTAATTGTCATGGGTCAGTTGTTCTTCGTCCTAAAGAGAAGTGGCTAATGGGGTGTCTCAGCATTATGCGCTGGGCTTGGTGTTGTTTAACATCTTTATAAATGACTTAGATGGTGGAATAGAGGGCATGCTTATCAAATTTCCAGGTGACACCAAAGGATGGGGTAGCTAATACAGTCCTCCCTCTACATTCGCAGGTTTAACTTTTGCACATTTGATTATTTGCAAGGCACATGCTTGCCTTCTCCCCCATTTTCCTCTTCCCATTCTCTTGCATTCCTCAACCCAGGCTTGCCAGGCTTGTGTTTAAAATAGATTTTTTTTCTTTTTGGGTGAGCAAAACCCCACTCCCACTGCTGAAGGCATGCCCTGTCTCCCATGTGGCTGCACTTTCTGTGTAATGGCTGCTGATTGGTCAGATACTCTCTTTTCTCCTATACCTCCCTTTTCAAGATACGCACCAGAACTAGCCAGAAGGGAAGAATTGTGCTCTTTTCCCTTTGAGGGGAAAGTACTGATAAGCCCTTTACTGTGTCTTTTTTCTCTCCTGCCCCCAACGCTGGGGCCAGAGGTAAGGAATGGAAGGAGAGAGAGCTCTGGAGAAGAATCACAGGGGTGAGAGTTATTCATGATTTTTCCATTTTTATGAAGGTTCTGTGCCCCAACCCTCGCGAATGTGGCGGAGCTGCTGTACAGGAAAACAGGAACAGAATTCAAAATGACCTTGTCAGATTGGAAAACTAGGCAAAAACTAACAAAATGAACTTCAACAGGAATAAATTTAAGGTACTACATCTAGCCAGGAAAAATGAAATGCTCAAATATAGGTTGGGTGACACCTGGCTTGAAAGCACTACATGCAAAAAGGATTTAGGAGTCTTAAGCTAAACATGAGTCAATAATGTGATGCAGCAGCCAAAAAAGCCAATGTAATTCTGAGCTGCATCAACAGGAGTATAACGTCCAGATCAAGGGAAATAGTAATGCCATTCTTTTCTGCTTTGGTCAGACCTTACCTGGAATACTGTTTTCAGTTCTAGGACCACAGCTGAAGAAGGCTATCCAGAAGCTGGAATGTGTTGGGAACAGGATGGCCAAGATTATCAAAGATATGGAAACCAAGCCTTAGGAGAAATGACTTAGGGAGCTGGTTATAGTTAGCTTGGAAAAGATTGAGAGGTGACATGATATTTTTAAAAGTCCAAAGTGATGTGTTGTAGAAGATGGAACAAGTTTGTTTTCTGCTGCTCAGAAACCAGAACACAAACTTGTGGGTTCCAATCAGAAGAAAAGAGATTCCACCTAAGCATTTTCTACTGCAAGAGCTGTTTAACAGTGGAATAGATTGCCTCGGAGGTTGGATGGGCATCTTTCAGGAGTGCTTTACAGTTCTCTCTCCACATTCGCAGGTTTCACTTTCGTGAATTTGACTATTTGCGAGGTGCCCGCTTGCCCCACTTCTCCCTCTCCCACTCCCTGACCTGGGGGCGCAGGAGGGCACAGGGAGGGCGATCGACCCTTCTCCGCACTCCTTTAGCCACTGTTGCTGGTGCGGGCACACCCTCGGCAGTGGCAGAAGACAGACGGAGAGCGCAGGAGAGAGCCAGTGGGGAAAGAGCTCTTTCCCTGCTTCGCTTTCTCCTGTGGGCCCCCCCCACTCACCCAGTCGCAGGGGTGGGAGCCAGGAGAAAGCCAAGCAGGGAAGTTGTTTCCCTCCTTGGCTTTCTCCTGTGTCCCTGCACTCACTGCATGGTGGGATTGGGAGCCAGGAGAAAGCCAAGCAGGGAAGTTGTTTCCCTGCTTGGCTTTCTCCTGCCCCCCTCTCCACTTGCCCGATCATGGGGGTGAGAGCCAGGAGAAAGCCAAGCAGGGAAGTTGTTTCCCTCCTTGGCTTTCTCCTGTGTCCCTGCACTCACTGCACGGTGGGATTGGGAGCCAGGAGAAAGCAAAGCAGGGAAGTTGTTTCCCCACTTGGCTTTCTCCTGCTCCCCCACTCGCTCGATCGTGGGGGGAGGCAGGAGACAGCCAAGCAGGGAAGTTGTTTCTCTGCTTGGTTTTCTCCTGCACCCCTCCACTCGCCCAATTGTGTGGGTGGGAGCCATGAGAAAGCCAAGCAGGGAAGTTCTTTCCCTGCTTTGCTCTCCCCTGCAGCCCTCTTGATGGTGCGGATGGGGGCCCACAGTTATTCGTGGTTTTTTTTTCACTTTCGCGGGGGTTCTGTATCCTTATCCCTCACGAAAGTGAAGGGCCTACTGTAGTTGTATGTTCCTACAAGGCAGGGGGTTGCACTAGACGGCCCTTGTAGCCCCTTCGACCTCTGAGATTCTACAATTTTATGGGTCATTTCTAGGGAATCCTGGGATCTGCAATTTGTTCAAGTGCTTTCAATTTAATTTTCTGTTCACAAATCCTTGAACTATAGCACTAAAGAATTCTCAGAGAATTCCAAGTCTCTCACCAAACTACAAATCCCAAGACTCCATTGGATGAAGCTAGGTCAGTTAAAAGATTTTGAAGTGCTATAAGGTGTAGATGCAGTCCAGATTTTGAATTAGCCTTACTCTTTCCTGCTGGTTGCTGCCTGGATTCTTTCCCCTCTAACCTTTTACCCAGTTCCTATGAGCCATATTGCCTCCTTATGTCCCTGCAGAAATTGCTCATAAATGAGAAGCCTCTCACTGATTTGGGTGATTGCCTATAACCTCATTCCTCTAAAGGTACTTTGGAAGTGCACAGGATGCTGAGAGGAAGGGAGAGCTTTTTTTGCCTTTTGCTTTTCTAATGTTGAATTTCATTCTACTCATCTGTATCAGAAGGCATTGTATATTTGCTCATTTTGTTTTCATACTAGCTAAGTCCTGCTAGTTCAAGAGTTAATAATAGCAGTGATAATCACTTATATGATACAAACCCATAGAACTATGCAGAATTTTAGAGCCAGAAGAAATTTTGGCAATGATGTGATTTGGATATGGATGAACTGCAAATCCACAAGCGAACTGAGCTGATTCAGACAGGTTCAGGAGATGTCCAAATCGAAGTGGAACACCTGCAAAATAAAACAAATCCAAACCTGATAATTCCTGAAGATCCCTGAGCAATTTTGATTTGAAGGCACAGAAACACAAGGTGATCTTCA
The DNA here is from genome assembly GCA_030412105.1 of Cyclura pinguis. NCBI lineage: Eukaryota > Metazoa > Chordata > Lepidosauria > Squamata > Iguanidae > Cyclura > Cyclura pinguis. The sequence continues at coordinate 348,548,348 of CM059599.1, forward strand.
AAACCGATACACTTTTGCCTAAGTTCTCCATCTAAGAGCAATATATTGGAAGAGAGAGATGAGGTATGCAGCCCTATGACAGTTACAGCTGCTAATCACGGGGAATGGTTTTCCAAAGGCTCTTCAGTCTAAACGTTTAGGGTTTGTCTTGTGGGAGGGATGTTGAAGAAAAACACTGCATGACTCTTCCAATATTAGGTGCTGGCTGGGTGGCCTCTTGGGAAAATATTGGATATTCAGGCCCTTCTGCTTTTGCTGTTATATATTCCAAATCCGTTATCCACATATACCCTACTGCATTTCTCATGACTTTGGTGCCAACTAAGAAAAAAAAAATTAAACTGTTTTTCATTCATCCTCACTTTTCAGAGCCTAGATTTATCCAAAAGATGAGTTTGTTATACAATTTATATGGGTTTATTATACTCTGTAATTACACTTACATTAGTATATGGGTTTATTATACTATTAGGCATGTACAAGTGGTAGCATTAAACTGCTGATGCCTGTCATGTGTTACATAGCCAGATATAGATATCCTTTACCAACCCACTGAAGTATCCCAAAAGGTACTGCTGGCAAACTATAAAATTCTGCATAACAACCACCTGTACTATCTCTTTTCTCAAATGACACTATCAATCTGAGCCTCGCTCAGCCTTTGTCTGTACACCACCTGCCATGTAATGGACCACAGCTTCCATCATTCTGACTCAGGATGCTGGTTGTGATGGGAGTTGTGGTCCAGCACATCAGAATGGCATCAGTTTGGGGAGGCTTGCCTTAGTGAAACTGAAGTAAGCAAAATTTAAATGGCAACTGATGGAGGTTTGGCAATGCAGTACATGCTAGGCATGCTTTGGAGCTGCAAATCTCAAAGAAATATGATACTTAGGGCTAAAAATCAGAGAGTTTTCTAAATAACTTTTGCAGTGTAGTGGCTTGCCAGCTACAAGCCTCAGAAAGGGCTACATCATTAAAGTGATTGGAGGTTAGGGGGTTGCTATGTTAATAAGTTGGAAGGGCTCTACTGATTCCTTGTGCTGGAGCATCTCAGGGAAAGTGGAATTAATTCATGGCATATGCTCCCAGCATCTGCTGTGGTGGCCTGGAGTGGCAGGATCACAGGGCAAAAAAGTGAGAGCCAAATGTTTACATTCCCTAGTTCCCTTGGCATACAGTCTGCATTCGCTTGCTGAGTAGAGAAGCAGGAGGCACGTCCACCACACCTAAGCTGTCCTAGAGCACAACACGGGGGCCTTAGAGAAAAGTACGGCCACTGAACTGAAAGGCAGCCATGGGGATGATTCCTTCTCTGATTAGCATACCAGTGCCTCTTTAGTTGCTCCTACATCCCTTTAGGTATAATGCACTTTCAGAATCTGCAGCCAATCTGAGCTTACTAATATGTAATCAGAGTTTGGAAAAGTAGCATGATACACACATTTAAATACATGTAGTTCCATATAGCTATTCTGTTCAAGTGGCTAAGTGGCTAAGAACGGCAGGCTCATTCTTACAGCCCTGATTAGAAATGGCTTTGCGTGGCAGAAGTTAAGAGGGACTGCTGGGATATGGAAGAAGAGAAACAACAAATTAGGTAGGAGTAGATGTGTACAAAATAGTGGAAGATAGTTACTGGACTCAGAATTGCTGTAGCTGTACTGTTCCACCAAGGAACTTGGGAGGGACAAAGGGCACAGCTCCTCTTTTCTCAACCTTGCAACTGAGTAGGGATTTGAACCCAAGTCTTACTGGTCCTAGGCCAGCACTTCTCCCACTGCCCCATAATAGCTCCTCTCCCTGTATCTTTATGAATACACAGTTTGCAAAGGAGTCACAATGTGTTGCAGGCTGCAAGGTGTTTTTTTTTCTTTCTGTCCACCAATGGAACAGTTTGCTGTGAGCCTGGGGGCCCTGACTACCTTCTGTCCCTCTGCCGAATGCCATATTCATGGTTATGGAAAGGACTTCTATGAAACTGAGTTCTTCTGAATCTTAACTAATATTTTCAGTCCAAATTCACAGCAAGGCTGGGGAATCTGTGATTCTTCAGATACTGGATTGCAACTCCTGTCTGCCTTACTCAACAGTGAAGGGAGATGGGAAATGTAGACTACCAACATGTAGGCTATACCTTTCCTATCCCTGCTTTAAAGAGTTAAGAGTAACCAATAGCTCTCTAAATTCACATGGCACATCCCACAGGACTTACATGTGATTACAGTGAAGCACAGACGTTTAGAGTTGACCAGTATCACCCCTGAGTTTGCACTGAAAAGGGGCTGCTCCTGTTCCGTTAATAATATTGTGACACAGAATTTTAGCGGGTATTGTTTATCCTGGAGTTGGCAACCTGTTATTCTCTAATCATTCTGAGCTCCAGTTCCCATAACCACAGCCAGTATGACCAGCCGTCATGGGAACTGACTGCTGGAAAGCACCAAGGGGCCTAAACCAGATATATGCCATCACTTTATCTTCATGCCATGGCAAACTGGGCCTTCTAATTATTTATGTCTCAGACTTGTGTTAAAGGCTCAGGAGCAGGGCTAGTTTTTAACAAGTGGCAACTTGAGCTGACAACACAGTGCCTCCTCCCCAGGTATCCTCCTACCTGTCTTACCTCTTTCACCTGCACCTTTTGCCAGAGGCCTTCTTAATGCTGGGCTGCAGAGTCCATTATCAAGGTTCATCTCCTGTCACTTTCAAGACCACTTCATTATCCCCTTATTATTCCTCTTCTGCTTATCATTTTTAATAATCATGCTGGATTGGTTAGAGTGCTGACAGCAGCCCCTTGTCTATTCTTTCTGTCTATTTTAATCCTGCATGCTTATCTGAAATAAACCTGATCCTTTCCCCCCCCCTTTTAATTAAAGAAATCTGGTGAATTTACTCTTCCCTGTGCAAAGAGAAAGTTGATGGCTTCTCCTGATACACAGGAAGAGATCTTCAGGCTAAAGGGCAGATTAACAGACAACAATACATTCTACATCTTTAAGATGTAGGGCATCTTGATCGTCACCAACAGAACCAGGATATACACACCTGGTGAGAACCTAACTATGTGATATAGAAGAATGCCTTTTTCTAACGTCATAGGTGCCTCCTCTATAAGCTAGCCAAAGACTTGAGCAAAGGCCTGCTAGAGACAGATAGAATGAGCCAGTGGGATGTAATGGTCAAGAGTGACAGACTAAGAACATCCAGTTTCTAATCCCTACTGAGCCATGAAACTCACTGAATGACGTGGGCTAGTCACATTCTCAGCCTGACCTACCTTACAGCATTGTTGTGAGGATAAAGCGAAGCAGAAGAAGAGCTACTGAACACCACTTTAGGCTCACTGGAGGAATATAAATGCAGCTGATAAATACAGAAATAGCAATCACCTGCTATTGAGGGGGGAAATGTACTGTACATACTCATGTACAAGTCTACAAAGTTTAGTAAAATTCAGCCCACAATACCTGGATCGACTTATCTATGGGTCATCGTAAGTACTGTACCTTAATTTTGATTAAAAAAAAAGTATGATCCCCTTCTCTGAGTCAAGTGGTGAAAAGTGAGAGCTTAGTCCATCCCAGGAGAACCTAAAAGAAGTTCCGATCCCCTCTATTCTCCCCTGTGGTACTGCATTTGGCCTTTTTGAATGCTTGGGTGGGAAAATGACAGCAGTGGCTCTTTGGCACTTCCTCTCAGAGGAGCACAGAGAAAGCAGAGGGAGTCTTTTCAAATGCTTGGCCAGGAAAATGGTGGCACAGTGGTCAGTGGTGACTGACCTGAGCCAGTACTGGCACTTTCCCCTCTCTGTGGAATCACACTTGGCATCCACAGGTCATAGCAAAATCCATAATTTTGGCCCCCAAACCTGCCCTCAACTTATGAGGTCAACTTATGAGTGAATATATGCAGCATGCTGCTTTTCATCCTGAAGGTTACAAAGCAGTATATAGATTACCATTGTTGCTATATTTCCAACTCACGGCAACCCTAAGGCAAACCTCTCACTTTTTTTTTTTGCAATTTGTTCAGAGGGAGCTTGCCACTGCTTTCTTCTAAAGCTAAGTGAGTATGACTTGCCCAAGGTCACCCACTGGGTTTCTATCAGTATTCAGACCCTGGTCTCCAGAGTCCTAGGCTGGCACCCAAACCACTAAACTACACTGGCTCATAAATTGATATAGCTGAGGCCCTTTCTGCACAGCATTTTCCATGCAAAAGAGGGCTTGGAGCGTCACGCGACTGTGAAGAGCGATCTCCACGACGCACTCACAATCATGCGATGCTCCAGGGGCCGGCAGGTGCCGATTGCGCACCTTTTCATTTTCGGCTAGAAGCTGAAAATGGTGCATGATCGCACATTGCTCCCGGGCCCCGCGTGCACTTGCCTGGCGCGTGGAGCCTCCAGAGCTGCGCCAGTTGCGCTTCCTGCCCCAGCGCAGCCTGGGAAGGTCCCAGGCTGCACTGCAGAAGGAAGAGGTGGGGTTCTCGTGCGAGCAGGCAGCTTGTGCAGAGCCGAAGGACCCCGGACGCGAGAGCCTCTCACCAGAGGCTGCTCGTGTGATCCCTGTACCCCAGCGCCAGAAGGTAAGATGCAGAAAGGGCCAAACTTAAAAATGAACAACAAGTAAAATAAAATTAGATAAATCTGAAATGTTTATATGCCAATATCTCAACAATAACAGAAAGAAGACAAAATCAGAAGGGGAAACAATTGTTGTAACAAGTCTGGTGGAAGAGGAGGAGTGTTCTCACAATTTCCTGAAAAGCAGCAAGCTAAGGGGCCACAGATAGGCCCTGGGGAAAGGGAATTCCAAAATATTGTTCCAGAGCTTAGGGTGATGGAGGATTTAAAGTCTTTATATCTCCCAACAGATAATGCTTGACCTTACCTGTGGATGCAATTCATATATCCATTTGCCAGTCAATGAATGCTGTGTGATTGAGAAAAGTACAGGCATGTGGTGAACTGACATTAAATTAAGCTAGATTACTAGCTGTCTATACAACAGAATGCATGTGGGTGTACACTCTCTGTCACTGAATGCAGCTTCATTCGGTATTAAGCATATGATATCTGTCCAGATTGTAGTCTGATCACTATGTCTGTTGTGCCGATGCACTTGTTGTCTATTGGATGCCTTTGTTCTGCCTCTATCAGACAAACAATTCTTTTTCTTTCCTGTTGGTTCTGCAGATCTCTGGGCCCATTTATATCTTGCTTCATCCGCTTGTCTGTTTTGGCCCCACACATATGCACTAGTGCGTGGCTGAGTCTGAAAATATTTATGGCAATTAAAATGTTTTGCCTAGGAGCTGTTTGGGGGCTTGGTTTTTTTCCTTTTTTTTTTTCCTTTTTTTGAAGTGAGGATTTTTCAGACTTCAAGGTGTTAACAACCCCATCTAAATGGTTTTGTTTTTTAATTGCAGCAAATGACTGTGAAGCCATTAAACATTCGCTCCTCTCTCTCTCTCTCTCTCTCTCTGCAGTTGTTTCTAAGCCCATCCAGTCCTCCTTCTATTTATTCTTTTTAATTCAGTCAGGTAGCTTCAGGGCAGAGAAGATCAATACTTTACTTTGATAGAAAAGAGTCAGGTTTGAAACAGAGAGATAAAACTGACACATTTTGTATAAATTTAATTAAAAATGCACCTTTAGTGGCTTGTTGCAAGCACAAAGCAAGCCCTCCATCTCGTTCTGTTTCTTTCTCTCTCTTTCTCCCTCCCTTCTCCTCTCTTTCTTTTCTTCTCCCTAACAGAAAATCTTGGAATCTGCCTCACCAATAAAGCTGACTTTATTTTGTTGTGTGCTCCTCTCCTTTTTTGCCTTGAAATTTTTCAACATTTAGGAAGCTGGAAGGCATGTGAAATTCTAAGTAGAATGTCTGCTCCTCTTCTCTTTCCTTTGGTGGTGGAGGGAGAGTGTTCCCAGGTGAGAGGAAGAATGGGTTGAGCATGGGAGTTTGTTTAAAATCCCAACAGACAAATCACCCCATGGCACTTTCCATGGGGAAGCCTTGCAGTTCCCCAATCGCTTAATTCTTGCTTTGTTTACAGCTCCTTTTCAGGAACATCACAGATCTCATTACACCCATTCATGTGCCAGTTTTAGGAAAGGGTCCAAAGAGAGATCAAAGAGCTCACCAACCAGCTGGATCTAGACCTGGCACCTTAACTGCATTTCTGTTATTAGCAGCTTGGCAAGAAATTGCTAAGTAGTAGATGCAATGTTTAATTTTTGTATGGAGAACTGGTGTAGAAGGGTTTGGGATACAGCAATATTGGAAAAACAATCCAGCAGGTAAACCAAGCTAGAGAATGGCTTACCCCGATGCTTTTGCCGAGGTGGGCATGTTGTACCAAGTCACTGGGTGAGCACCACTGCTTCCAAAGCCTGGGTAAGTGGTTGCTCAACATAAGCCTGGGACAAAGTCTTGCAATGACAGAGCCATCATGTGACTTCAGCTCAAGATCTTGTGTGAAGTTTCACAAGACTTCAAATTTCATGAGACTACCAAGGATTTCCACCAGGCTTATAAACAGGCATGCTGCTTCCCAAGTGGGCCATTTTCAGCTGGACCATCAGTGCAACTCACCCTTCCACTATTTGTATCATTGTGCTCCCTTGTGGCTGGTTGCCTTTGGGGGACGGGAAGGAACTTTTCCATGTTACTTGTAGCATGGTTTTATTGCTTTCCCTGAGGTTTCCCTCCACTTCATGTGGGACTTTGATCATAGCTATTCACCTTCTCATTACTGCTCATAGACAGATTTCTTACACTGCTTTGTCACAATTGGTGGGCATGAAGGGGGAGAGGGGACATTAAGCACAAGTTACATTGGGAGGAGGAAACCCTGGGGCTGCTGGATGGTTAGTGAAGAGGGGGCTAACCTGTAATTTGGGAATCTGCAGGATGCCTCTCCCACAACAGGCTGTTTTTGCTCACCCCATGGACTGGCAAATTTGGCAAGCATTGCCAGAAGCTTACCAGATCCCCCTGCTGCTTAATCCTCTGCTTGGGCATGCACTGGTCTGGAAATCAAGGAGCCAGTGTCCTCTTCCCTCACTTTCCTACACAGTGTTTGCTAAAGGGGATAACGGTATCAAATGTATTTGGCCTGTATATCATGTATTAAAATTCTGGCCATCTCATTTAGTCCGTAAGTTTGTATCCAGCCGGTCTTGCAACAAATGTAAAGCAACACTTCTAGTGTAATTTGCTTTCCATTATACGTTTTGGAGCAAGTGCTTTCCATGTTTATTTGGGAGCAGCCCATTTGGATAAAGCTGGACATTCCCTCTATGGACCCCTAGGCAAAGAGGCAGCAAATGATACAAATCATCCAACCAACTCTTCGTAAGTGATAAGTGATCAAAAGATGCTCCAGAACTGTACTTGGATATGTACTGTAATGACTGACTTCTAATGTTAATTGTGAATGTTTGTTATCACATTGATTTTGATTTTTTTTAAATGGATCCCATTACAAGAAAGCACTCCCACCCAGCTCTCTCTTGTTTGCCCATCTTCCCTCTCCCTAACCCTGCTGCCAGGGAAGACATTTGTCTTGTGTTTTACAATCTAGCCCTTTCACCCCCTTCCCCTACATGTCTCTCTTTCTCAATCCTGTTTGGCTTGGTTCATTTTTCACATGAGTGGCTTTACCCTCATAGTCCCCCCTCTGCTCCAGCCTCCTTGTGCTCAACACCAATAAAACACACACAACATAGGTAGGACAAGGTGCCAGGGCTCAGTGTGACAAACAGCTCACACACCACTCAATAACCACAGCTGTAAATATTCTCTTGCTCACCTCCCTTAGGCTGGGAGCTGGTGATCATGGTGTATCTGTTGGTTCAACCCAAAATACTTGCCTGTAACACCCAGTAGCACAAGATGCATTCCTGGAGGCTTTTGTGATTCCAACAGTGTTATATTTGTTTCCCCTGCATGATATTTTAAAACTATTTTTGCCTGATGAAGAAGCCAGTGGGCTTTGAAAACTAGTGTAATGTTTTTGTGTCTTCCGGTTAGGCAGCAATTTCCACAAGTACGTTTTTCCCTGTCTGGTAATAAAAATATACAGCAATAAATTAAATCGCTAACAATTTACTAGCCTTTCAGTGCATCCTAATCTGCTGATTAAGGCAGCCACTTCCTCCCACCTAATGGTAGAGCTGGCCCTGCAAGTGAGGAGGAAGGCTCCTAGATTCTTATGAGGGCAGAAGGGTAGACTTGGTGTATGTATATCCACTTGTGCCAGAGTCCATCCCTCACACTCTTTCTATACCACCCATTAATACCACTTGGCAGTGGCATAAGTGCTGCACAAGGGTGTTCGTCTGACACTGGTGGGACAGAGCCAGCAATCTGAAATGGCTCCAATATCGGATTGAGCTATTAGGCTGCAATTTTAAAATTAATTAATTTGAGGCTTTTAAAATCACTTCATTGTTTTAACAGACGGGATTCTCTCCAAGTTCAGCATAGATACAATGGAGTAGCTTTAGAATTTCATCCTTAACAGTTTTTGACTTGGTTTTTCTGCAAAATGGGGCTAAAGTTCCTTCTTTTTCACAAGTTAAATTTAATTCAATTAGTTTCTGCAACAAGGGACAGCATGGAGTCTCTCTTAAATATCTAGACTAATTGAACAGAAGAGGATAGCTCTTATTAAAAGCCGAGTGGGGCACTGGGAACGAATTCCTTCCCTTGCTGTTTCACTAAATAAGCTATAAGCTATGACACTGGACAGTGTACACCATCTTTCCATGACACCATTCTTCAAAATATGCAGGGGAAGTGTTCTATAATCCTGTTGCTGGGAAGACTGAGAAATGCTTATTACTGTGGCAAGTATTGCCTTATTCAAGAACTCTGTAGAGCCAAACTATACTATTTCAGATGCAGTCATACCTCAGTTAATAAAGCTTCTGCCAGCGAAAGTCTTTTTTATGGAGGCTTTTTACACTTGCTCAGCCCATCTGCCCTTTGTCCTCTGTCAAGCTAGAAGCTTTTGGGTTTTTTAAGCAGCATTGATATTATGAGCATAGTGAAGGAGGGTTAGAGAAATACAAACTTTCATTGCCAGGTTGCAGCAGTGTGTCTGCAACAAACAATGCAGTAAAATGTGAGCTGGGAAAGAATGAAATTCTAAGCAAGCTCACTGCAGCAGTACGTGCCTGTCTACAACAGGCAAGGTAAATAGCAGAAGCCTACAGAATCTCTTACTGAACAATATGTGAACAGATAAGAAAAGGAGAAAGCGATGAAGCCTACCTCATCAGCTATGTCCCGCATGTTAAAAATGCATTCATCTATAAGCTTGGTCATCTAAATGGAAATGAAAAGGAAAATGGAGGCTGATAAAATGAAAACCATACCTAGGTGCATTTTGGAAGTGATCAAGTGATCTCTAGGAAGTCCAAAATGTTTTTCATTACTTACGCAAGGCTGGTGTGATCTGGTTGTTTTATTTCGAACGTGCATAGTTAGTTTTGAATAAAAAATTCAGGAAACATCTTGAACTGCCCTTCTTTTTTATGGTTTAGGAACATATCCCCATTCTTACCATTTCATTTCTGCTACCGGTACCACTGGTACTTCTGTCAAAGAAGTAATGTCCAGGAACATAGCTACTTCATTAACAGAGGTATATTGCAGAATACCCTAAAATAAATACTCAAAAGGCACCAGAACCCATCTGATTTTGGAAGCTAAGCAGGGGCAGCTCTGATTAGTACCTAGATGGGAGACTGCCAATGAATATCAGGTGCTGTAGGCCATATTTTGAGGAAGGAATTGGCAAAACCACCTCTGAGTATGCCTTGATTAATAAAACCCTATGGAATGCATAGATGACTGGAAGGCACATGCACACACAGTTTTGGCATATCTATTGATTTGAATAGAATTGTCATCAGTCTAACATAAATCTATTTCCATACATAGTAATTACATACTTTTGCACAGCCTTCTCCAGTCTGGTGCCCTCCAGCTAGTTGGACTACAACCCCCATAATCCCCAACTCATACGTACTGGGTTAGGGCGTCTGCTCTAGCAAGACGTGTTAAAATTGTTCCTTCAGCATATTTGAATGTCCTGAAGTGTTGTGGAGGAATTCCTGTGCAGAGAAAAATGTAGGCTTTTTTGAGCCAAAAACACGTTTTCTGTGCAGAAATTGTTTCCTGCATAGAAAACCCATCTTCTGGGTAGAAAACAAGGGCTAGTTTTCAGAACTGAAGTTAGAGATTCATAACCTAAGAATTATGGATCTGTAACTGGTCTGTATTCAGTAAGACTTTATGTAAATGTCACCCTAAAAGTCAGCTTCTGGATCAGGGTAACAAGGTCTGTTCAGCTCCCAGTTGGGGTGTGCATGGCTTACCCACTCTTGCAGTGAATGAGGCTGCAACAATCAGAAGCAAGTCCTTGTCATAGGCACACTCGCTGACAGGAAGTGGTGGAAATGTCATAGAATCATAGAAATGTAGAGTTGGAAGAGACCACACGGGCCATCCAGTACAACCCCCTGCCATGCAGGAACACCCTCAAAGCACTCCCGACAGATGGCCATCCAGACTCTGCTTAAAAACCTCCAAGGAAGGAGACTCCACCACACTTCGAGGCAGCATATTCCACTGCCGGACAGCCCTGACTGTCAGAAAGTTCTTCCTGAGGTTCAGGTGGAATCTCCTTTCCTGCAGCTTGAATCCATTGCTCCTTGTCCTGGTCTCTGGAGCAACAGAAAACAAGCCCTCTCCCTCCTCTACATGGCATCCCTTCAAATATTTAAACATAGCTATCATGTCCCCTCTTAACCTTCTCTTCTGCAGACTAAACATACCCAGCTCTCTAAGTCAATCCTCATAGGGCATGGCTTCCAGGCCCCTCACCATTTTGGTTGCCCTCCTCTGGACCTGCTCCAGCTTGACCATGTCCTTCTTGAATTGGGGTGCCCAGAAATGCACACAGTATTCAAGATGAGGTCTAACCAAAGCAGAGTGGAGTGGTACCAGTACCTCCCTCGATCTAGACACCATACTCCTATTGATGCAGCCGAGAATTGTATTGGCTTTCTTGGCTGCCGCATCACACTGCTGACTCATGTTCAGCTTGTGGTCTATTAAGACTCCTAGATCCATTTCACACATACTGCTATCCAGCCACGTGTCCCCCACCCTATATTTCTGTATTCCATTTTTTCTACCTAAGTGTAGGACCTTACACTTCTCTCTGTTGAATTTCATTTTGTTAGCCTTGGCCCAGCTCTCCAATCTGTCCAGGTCATTTTGAATTTTGATCCTGTCTTCTGGCGTATTAGCAACCCCTCCCAATTTGGTGTCATCTGCAAATTTGATGAGCATGCCCTCTATTCCTTCATCCAAGTCGTTGATGAAGATATTGAACAGCACTGGGCCCAGGACAGAACCCTGTGGCACCCTGCTAGTCACTTCTCTCCAGGATGAAAAGCATGTCCTTGCACCCTGATTGACTGGCAGCCAAACAGACATCCTTCACCCAATCCAGCGGCCAGCTCTTAAGGTGGGCAGGGAAGGGGTTGGGCCAGGAGATGTTACTTACATAGTTATGTCTCCACAGATAAGAAGACAATCTAGGATTCCAGGGATGCTTTTCTGCACCAACCCGTGCATCTTTCTCTGCACAGTAATTACCTCTGCAACACTTTTGGGCATTTGAATACTTGGAGAAAACAGTGCAAAAGTCACAGTCTCCATTGTTTTGCAACCTGGGAACAAATAATTGTGGATATTCTTTCCAATTCCAGTTGGATTTATATTACCACGAACGATTCACTCCTTCTTTGCCCATCCCCTAATATTCCTTGCTATGGTCCTGAGGATAACAAGTTCTGGACATATACATATTTGATGCACTGAAAATAAAAACAAAACTCACCTCCTTTGCACACTACAAGGTGAACATGTGCAAGGGTGGGAAATATTCAGGTGGGGAATATTTGGCATACCAGCTGTTTGGATTTCATACCCTAAAAGCCCAAAGCAGCACAGGCAACACTAAGGAACTGTGAAAGTTTGTAGTCCAAAACATCTGGAGGGCCAAACATTTCCCACATTCCCAGGCAAAAAGGAAGAAGGATAGCTGCAATTTAAGGTGTAAACACTAGAACTTCTGGTAGTAAATGGGAACAAATTGGATAATTAAAATGGCCAGGTAAATGAGACTTTGATTATACCATGCTGAACACCACACTTTGTGAACGCTGAAACAATTCAATAGTTTTCACACATGCCAAACTGAAATGCCCCATACATGTCATGCTCATGTTAGCTGCTTTAGAAAGAAGGAATAAGTAAGAACACCTATCAGGTCATATTGGAAACAGGGAAAGCGAGATGTGAATGGGGTCCCAGTGAATATCTGCACCCCTGATACCATGCCAATTAGCATCTTCACATATTCCTTCAATGTGAACACCTGGTTCCATGAGTCTGAACATCACAACAGCAAAGGGATCCATCCCATACGGAGAGCTTCACACATATATACATACATGCATGCACAGCAACCTCCTCCACACATAAGTGTGTGCTGTACACACAAATGCCTGGAGAAAGAAGGAACTGGTATCTGTGACATTAGGTAGAACTATGTGGTCTAGCATTATTCCCTGTTTGCTTTTCCTACTTTATGCCTGAATAAGTCCCCAGCATGGGCATAATGAGTCATACCTCTGTAGCAAATCTTGAGCTGGTCAAGTTCTCAGTTTCTCATTTGTAAAATGGGTGTAATGGTGACCTGTCTTACAGAATTTTTGTGAATTCAAAACCCCAATAAAACAGGTCTAGACAACTGCACTGGGAGCGAGGTCCAATTCCCCAACCACAAACCCCACTCCATGGGCTGTACCCACCTTCCACTGCAAGCCCAAATACTTTGATTTTTCTCTGTAGTTCCTCTCAAAATGGAGGTGTCATCATACCACTCCTTATCATCATCTTGAGAGGTAGTGTAGAGGAAAACAAAGCTATTTGGAGGCAATGTGGCCCCTGCGTAGATGTTTGGGGGATGTTCCAAAAAGTTTTCGAGGGAGAAAAAAATACCATTTCTTTTTTTTAAAAAAAGAGGGAGGTGGCTTTGAAGGCCTGGTGGCGGGGCTTCAGGGGCTGCAAAAGGGGTGCTCAGGGGCCACACACAGAATAACAGAAGCTGAAAAATTAAACAGCCTGCAACTGTTAGCTATGGCTATTGGCAGAAGCAAGCAGTTGTTAAAAGAAAAGCTCGACTGCCCAAAAGTATACTTTTGCTGAAACACAAACTAGATTTGCTTTACTACACATTCCTAGACTGCAAGTTCAAGGGGGATGGCATCGGTGTACCTTCCAACTGTCCTGATTTGGCAGGGAGAGTCCCAATTAATCCCGTTGTCCCACATTCTCAGTTGCTTTTAAAGTGTTCTAGTTTTTCTTGCCTCCCTACACTTCCCTCCTTCATCCTCAGCTTATTTCAATTGCTGCAAACTGTGTTCTAGGGGAGACGATAGGAGGGGCCAGAGCCCTTCCCTTTAGGCTCAGACAAAAGCAAACTGCTGCAACTCTCCTAGTTTGTATGCTCTTCCTTGTTAATAGTGTCAATAGCCATCTTGATCACACTCTGATATTGCTTGTCCACATATGTCCCAGTTGTCATCTGGAAATATTGGAGGGTACGCATCAGTGGGTACCGTCTGTGGCCACATTTGGCTGAATGGGGAAGGGCAAAGGTGGCTTCTTACACCCCCCCCAAAAAAGATAGGGCAGAAGAGGACACAGATTTGTGTAATATTCACTTCTACTAATCAATATGTATGGATACATATTATATCTAAAATATCTAAATTATTACTATTTAAATAGAAATGCAATACATATGATGACCAAAGCAGATGATCAATGTATCAGCTCACTGTCTGCAGCCTAGGAACTAACTGCTGATAAGCAGCTTTCAGTCCTCTGTTTGCTTTCCCTTCTTATGTCTAAACTGGACTTGAACTATACAGTCCTTAGGTCAGAGGAGGCCTAAGAATGGCCTATCTTTAGATAGCTCTTCAAATAGAAGAGTATCTTCTAGAATGTGGGACTGACTGGTGTAGGCTGAGTCTCTAATTTATTTATCTTTCAGTACCAAAGTTCAGCCCTAGATAGTGAAGTTTACATGAAGGGGAGAGTGCTCTTAAACATGTGTAGCAGGCATCCCCTCATTACGGCCAGTATTGTAGCCTTCTCCCACACATCTGAATGTGAAGTGCTGGGCGGGTTGTATTTTTGTTTTTTATCTTTTAACATCCTGAATAACTGAATAACCGAAATACCTCTTTACTCCTAAGAGCCTAAAGATGCATCTAGGTCATCTGAGTCCTGCTCTGAGACTCATCTTCATGAGATGTTAGACTGGTTCTTGTCAGAAGCAGGGAATTCTCAGCAACAGTCTAAGGGAAAATTTACTGTACCCAAAGTTCATACCTACCGTCACCAATACTGAAGACCTTTAAAATTTTAATTTGCATATACTGTTTTTATTATTTGCTCTCCTAAAAATTACTGCTGTTTTAGAGGGAGTTATGCATCTGTTTAAGAGGGATAGTTTTATACTTGTATTTGTAGCATTGTTGAATTCTGGGAGAGCACTGAAAGGTAGTTTAGAAATTGGAGAATATAATAAAATCACATGCACATGCAGGCCTGCATGCACACATATATTAGCTGTGTTGGAGAGCAAGTTTTCTAAGCAAGGCAGGCTAGGCAAATAATATGTCCTGGCCCTTCTCTTGTTGTCAGTGAATCCAGAGTAGAAGGGCTGGAGAATGAAAAGGTCCTAGGAGTATTCCTCTGACAGGAAGGAATATAATGTGCATACTCTGCATAGGAGTCTGTGTGCCAAACAGCAAGTACACAAGCCACCAGATACTGTCCCTCTGATACATGCCTTTAGGAGCATTACACAGAGGATGTCATTGTACTAAGCACTGAGGATTGGTTTCTCATGGGAGGTGCACATTGCTATCAAGCTGCTATAAGGCACACTGCCGGTGCCTCGGCTTATGCTTTTAATCATGGCAAATGAATGTTTCTAAGCAAGCGGGAAAGATGTCCAGCTTTCTGTGTTCCTCCACCGGAGCCATCTCTGTACTGCTATCAGTGCTGGTAATTGACTCACTTCTGTGTGTGTGTGTGTGTGTGTTATTTTTAAAAAAATTGGCACATCTAATTGAAACAGAATTCAGAATCAGGACCCTGCGGGCAGCACTTGTTGAAAGAAGAAATAAAGATCGTTTGGGTCACCTCTTTTTGTAATTTGCGTTTAATAATCGTTCCAGGAGGTACATACAAAGGGAGAGGAGACATGAGACGCAGCAGCCCAGTGGGCTTCTCCCCACCTCCCCCTGCCTCACAGCCCTTTCAGTGGAATGAGGGAGGCCTGAAAGAGAAGCTCTCTTTTCATGTGGGGGGTGGGACCACACTTGGATCTGCCAGCTCCAAAAGACAGAGGGTTGGTTCCCCTGGTGAGGGGCAAAGTAGTGCTGAGAGCTGGTAGGAGCAGCAAGAGAACGGCTCCCTGCTTGTCTGTGGCTATCTGAATCATTTTATTACATTTATAGGCTTGCTGAACTCACAAGCAGAAGCCTTGTCCTGTAGGGTCTGGCACTCTCTTAGGGACAGAGGTCATGCCAGCTGACACAGACTTTGGTTTTAATTGAAATTAGAATTGTAATGAGCTCTCTCTTATTGGCTTTTATAGGCACTTATCCCCTGCAGCTGTTGCTAGATGCTTGGTTCTCCTTGCGTTTGCGCTGCACAGAGGACTAAGGAGTCAATTTGTGTCCTCACTGAAACAGAGTTTTTGTTTATTAGAACCTGGGTGGTCAGGATCAATCTGAAATAGCTAAGCAGAAGCTGTACTGGATTTCATTAGGTTTAGAGAGAAGCTAAGGTTTAATTTGTCCTCCTCTGAATGAAGAAATCTTTAGCATCAGTGATGAAGACAGGGACATGGGATGAACATATTCAGCTCAAATACTAAGCCCCTCTATATTCACAACTAAATTAAGGAGAGCCTTGTGCGATCAAACCAAAGATCTACTTAGTCCAACATTCTGTTCCCACAGAGACCAAGACCATTTCCGCACTAGCCAGTTATAGCACGATGATCCCACTTTCAACATCCTCTGGAATCCTGGGGTTTGCAGTTTCGGGAGGGGCCAGCTGGCCCCTCCCGAAACTGCAAACCCCAGGATTCCAGAGGATGTTGAAAGTGGGATCATCGTGCTACAACAGGCTAGTGTGGAAATGGCCCAAGAAGAGGCTATCATGGGATATCCACATGCAGGAAATGAGCCCAACAGCATCCTCTCACTTGTATTGACCAGCAATCAGTACTTGCAAGGTATTCTTTCTCTGATACTGGAAGCAATATGCAGCCATCAGGAGCCATTGACATCCTTGTCACTCTATAGTGAAAAATACCCTGGAAACCTGTTGAAAAGCAAGGTATTCTTGTTGTTGTGTGCCTTCAAGTTGTTTCCGGCTTATGTTGACCCCAAGGTGACCTTATCGCAGAGTTTTCTGGGGCGTGTGTGATGCACCCCAGAAAACCCTGTGAGTTTCCATGGCCAAGCAGGGAATCAAACCTTAGTTTCCAGGGTTGCAGTCCAACACTCAAACTACTACACTACTCTGGCTCTCGAGGAAGATATTAACCCCTTAAATACTTTTTTGGAAAAATACTGTTTTAACCTTCCTGTCTCTGCTTCTTATTTCTCTCCCTATTTTCTTCTTCATCCCACTCCTTTCTTTTGCTTTAATTGCAAAATACAAGTGTTTTTAATTCAGTTCCACAAGTTACTATACAACACTGAAGTAAATTCTTCTTTTTCTTTCACCCATAAGTAAGTAAAGCTTATAGTGACAAAGTCCAAGAATCCCTGAACTAAACAAGACTTCAGAGGCCATCTGTTTCCAGATGGTTTAAATCAATCCATCTCCTGGGTACATCTGTTAGCCTCCAGAGAAACAGGATATGATAGAAGCCAGTGGTATTACTGAATTATTGTTGAGGAAGATGGAACATGCTTTATTCTTGTCTGTTTCTTTACTATCGAGCCCTTCACTATTAACAGAGTAGCTTTAGTTGTCGTCATCATCATCATCACCATCAACCTTTTTGTCATCACCACCACTTCCTTTATCATCTGATTTATTAACAGGCTGTCAGGAGAGGAAAGTTGCATTTTCCCATCTCTCTGAACACAGCTTCCTGTTTTACCCTATTTAACTTGCACCTCCCATCTTACAGAAATGGTTAGTGATTTTTTGATTCATAGTTCTCGCCTGTGGCGAGGAATAAGAACAACATCTGTTGGCTACATATGACCATAACTGCCCAAATTAACATTAAGTCCACAGGCCTCTTTTGAAATAACCATACCCCTGTCACAACTGCCAACACATGGATGGAGTGAGAAGGTGGATTCAACTTCAAGTGTCCAATGGTGACCACAGGGGAACATCAGGCTAAATCAAGGATTTCTACATCATACTTGAGAATACAGGGATTTTGTTACACACGTGACTTCAGTGTTAAGTGATGTTCTAGAGATCTCAATGCTTACTCAGAATTCAGTTACTTTAGGAAAAACTGATGGAAACTGATGGCTTTCCTGTGATACAAGGTTTACTTACACATATATATAGGCTGAAAAAAAGATGAAGGTCCACAATATAATATTGCTACACTCCCATCAGATGTAGAAAGAAACAGGTGGTGCCATATGATTTACTGTATGTATCAAAGGCAAATCTCTCTGAGCCCTTTTCAGCTTCAATTCTGCTTAACCTTCCTTGGTCAGAATCTAGGTGTTGGTCATGATCCTGTATCAGGAGACGCAGCTATGACTGTGTTCCATTCAGTGACTTCAAAACCCACCTTTTCTCAGCTGCAGCTCTTCCAAACCTGTCCACTTTCTATTGGAGGAGAACAGGGGGAACACTGTATCCACAGAGATCTCAGGAAGTCCACCAGAAGTCCAGCTGTAGATGATGTCATTGCTCTACATCCAGCTATAACAAGAGTTGGGTACTTGTCTGCTGCTCCCCCTGCTCTCCAGTGATCAGGAAATGGTCAGGTTTGAGAAGCCGCAGCTAAGAAAAAGCTGCCTGAGAGTGAGATTTTGGTCACTGCAAGGGCAGTAGTGAATTCTGACTTCTGCAACAACCAAAAACATTAATTGTGGTAATGTAGGTTCAACATACATCACTGTAAATCAACAAAAGGATGGCACCCAATTTGTTTTTATTGTTGTCATATTTTAAAAACTCATAATTCTGTAAGGATGTCAACCTGATTAATGGCAAAGGAAGCCCCAACTAGATGTTGCTCATGTTACATGGCCTATTACTTAATAAACAGCAGGCCTGCGGGAAAGGTGATAATAGTCTCTTACCTGCCACTACACACACACGACTTTGTATTTGCTGTTTGCAATTGTGCCAACAGTTGTGCCGATTGCAGCCTTGTATCTGCTGTTTGAAATTGTGCCAACAGTTGTGCCAATTGCAGCTTTTCTCCCATTGAAACACCAGACTTGAAGGGATCATAATCTGATCAGTACCACGCCTATTTTTTTTAAAGTATCTATGCAAAACTAAACAATGAGAATAACCCTAAGTATCCTTTGAATATCAGAATGCTTGAAACATGCTTTATTTTCTGGAAAATGCCTTGTTTGCTCAAAGACGTTTTCATTGCTTTTTTGCTTATATTTACCTATACCATATCATTCAGATTATGATACTGAAGAGAGATTTGCCTTTAGTTTGAAAGACCCCGAGAAGTAAATTAGGACGGTGTGCGCTGGCTAAACTATACTGCTGTGCTAGCTGCAGCTTATTCAGTCACTCTTAATGATCTCTCCCAACAATGGGACTTTAGCCTAGAAGCCGTATTCTTGAGAGTCTGCAAGGTAAGCTGCCTGTAGATCTTACACTGGCAAATGCTGTGCTCCTCCGTCAAGCAATAAAGACACTCGGAATGAGCGTATGACAAGGAAGCCTTCCAGACACACAAAGAACAGAATTTGAAGAAAGAAGTAGGGGCCACAGAGGAAAGGGGAAGAATTGTCTGTCTGTCTGTCTGTCTGTCTGTCTATCAATCAATCAATCAATCAATCAATCAATCATTTTAGGAAAAAAAGAGAAACACTATAGGAACTAGAAGATAAGAATGAGAATAAGATAAGACGAAAGAGGCAGGAGGGAAATAAAAAAGAAGCTACTCAACACAGAACACATTGGCAGAAGTGACTCATTCAGCAGATGGAGAGAAACTGAAGCGAAGGTAGCACGGCGGGTGCTCATGTGCGGTATGCGGGAGGCGGTGGGGTTCCCACCAAGGAAGCTACTCAGTTCTGGAACATTCCAACAGGGTCTCTGTACAGGTGCGAATACCCACTACGTGAGGCACAGAGACTATGAAGAAGAAGAAGAATAAACGTCTATGGTCATCTACAGTATTCTTTGAACTTGTAACAGTCAATGGGATAAACAGTGTTGTGTGTAACAAAAACAGCGTACGAGTGTTAATACTTCTGGTGCATACATGATATCCACAATATTGTAAAATAAATATATTTCACTGCCAAAAAAAGCCCTGTGCAAATGATCTTTTTAAATAATTTAAATTTAAGAAAAAAACTGGATATCTTTTGACGTGCCTTCCTGTCTACGAGCTTACAGCTAACAATGCAAACGGGTATTTGATATTTCAAATCATGAGAGCTTCACATAAAATAAGAAGACTACCGGGGATCTGAGACTTCTCATATGAACCAATAAGCTATTTAAAAATATACAAAAGTCACTTTGCATTTTCCACCTTTGACCCAGTTAGCAAAAAAAGCGTGGAATCAGTGCAGTGAAAAATGTTCTGTTGTGGGTGAGAACAGCTAGGTTTCTAGCTACAATTCCCAGGATTCTTTGGAAGAAGCCATGACAGTTAAATCAGTCATTATCATATGTATTTGTGTTTGTAATGTAGATATATTTTTTGTTGTTATTAACTGCCAGTCAAAGCCATGCTCTATGAGGAGCATCTTAGGGAGCTAGGTATCTTTAGTCTGCAGAAGAGAAGGTTAAGAGGGGACATGATAGCCATGTTTAAATATTTGAAAGGATGTCATGTCGAGGAGGGAGCGGGCTTGTTTTCTGCTGCTCCAGAGACTAGAACAAGGAGTAATATATGTATGCTGCAGGAAAGGAGATTCCACTTGAACCTCAGGAAGAACTTCCTGATGGTCAGAGCTGTCCAGCAGTGGAATATGCTGCCTTGGAGTGTGGTGGAGTCTCCTTCTTTGGAGGTTTTTAAAACAGAGGGTGGATGGTCATCTGTTGGGAGTGCTTTGATGTGGGTTCTTGCATGACAGGAGGTTGGACTGGATGGCCCTTGTGGTCTCTTCTAATTCTATGATACTATGACTTCAACTTATGGTAACCCTATGAATAAGAGATCTCCAAGTCACCCTATCACCAACAGACACTCTCGGGTCTTTCAGACTCAGGGCCGTGGCTTCCTTGATTCCATCATAATGCTGTTGTCCTCTTTTCCTACTACCTTACCAATTTTTTTTTTTAGTGAGTCTTGTTTTCCCATGATCTGTCCAAAATACAACAGTCTTAGTTTAGTCATCTTGGCTTCTAGAGAGGATTCAGGCTTGATTTGCTCTACAACCCATTTATTTGTCTTTTTAGTCATCCAGGGTATCTACAGAACTCTCCTCCAGCATCACCTTTCAAATGAGTTGACTTCTTCCCCAGCAGCTTTCTTCACTGTCCAGCTTTCACAAACATATATATAAAAGATATACTCGGACAGCACCCTGTATCAGCTTAGGAACTGCTGAAGAAATATGAGAATGCATGTACTTCACTATCCAGAAAGAGCTGTTCTACAGCTATCAGGTAGTTCTTCACTTAAGGAATCACCTTACATTTCAGAACATTGCATCCTCCCAGCTCCCAACAATCTGAAAGAACAAGGGTACTGCCTAAGCCTCGGGGAAAGACACAGAGAAAAGCAATGAAGATCCAAAAGGCCAAAACATATCACAACAGCTCTTACTGTATCAGTGATGTATCATTATTCTTGGGTTCTTTTCTCACCACTCCCCATTCAAGACTCTTGCACCACTATAAGCAGCCCTGTTCTAAATAAGCTCATAGAGATGCACACTTGTCATTGACACACAAGTGGGAGAAGGCACAGCAATAGTAGGGATGCAATATATATACACAAACACACACATTCTGGCCCCGTTCCCTTTGCTCTCTTCTGATGCTCCCATCTGTTTGCTGTATAATTCTTTGCTAAAGTCACTCTTTTCTCCGCAACCCCCAGGCCTGGGTACAGACAGCTGCCCCCTTCTTCCTTCCAACAGTCCGGTGGGCTTGTGAACATGTGTTTCTGGGAGGCAGACACCAGCTGGCTGGGGGGATATTTGCATATTCAGCTAAAAGTGCCAGAGCTGAGCTGGGAATGCCTGGAGGAATCTGTGGGAGGATGGAGAGAAGCGGAGAGCTTTGGTCAGCTAGAGGTCAAGTGGAACAGATTTCCAAACGAATGGCCAGATGGCAAGTGAGCATGGGGGGAGGGAAGGGGCTCCAACTTTTGCACCAGATAAATAAAACTGTTAAGTCAACAGCCAATCAGTGGGTTACAGAGGAGAGAACAAATTCTGTCCTGGCAGTTACTTCTCAAGATGTGGAAAATAGATAACCGTGGAGCTTTCACAGCAGGCCTACAGTTTATATTTTTTTCATGAACAACATGCTTGCCATTCTGAAGGGGACACCACAGGGGAGGGCCTTATATATTGCACAGATGTGGAATGGGTGGGCTCAGAGGGTCAGTTCCAGACATAGTCCTAAGAATATAAGAAAAGCCAGGCTAAATCAAACCAAAGGCATTT
Source organism: Cyclura pinguis (assembly GCA_030412105.1). Taxonomy (NCBI): domain Eukaryota; kingdom Metazoa; phylum Chordata; class Lepidosauria; order Squamata; family Iguanidae; genus Cyclura; species Cyclura pinguis. Next base: position 348,570,336 of record CM059599.1, read on the forward strand.
TTGTTCACTTAGGCATTCTGTTCAGTCAATGGTCATCCAACTGCCTCTCGGAAGACCACAAGCTGGATGACCACAATAGCAGCTTCCTACTGATTCTCCCTAGCTGCTGCTACACAGAGGCACACGTATTACCTCTGGCACTGGAGACAAAAGGAGTCAGGCTGGGTGCCCAACATCTTTTGATGCACAGCAACCCTGCTGCTGTTTGGGTGCCACCACTACTGGGTAAGCCAGCAAGTAAGGCAGCCTGCCCCAGTGAAGGAAGTTGACTCTTGCAGTGGTGGTGGTACAAGCTGGTCTTCTAAAGGGCTTTACTCCTAATGTAGGCCTTGATCCCAAATTACATGTAATTGGCCTTCATAAACAGAACACAAAGATGGAAGTGCCATTTATATCTTTTAGGTAATTTCCAACTCACACCTTCCTACACTTTCTCTCTTCCCATGTTGTCCTTCTATGGCTGGCAAAAAATTGCATCCCAAGATGACCCATTTTCTTTCCATACTAAGTACCGCTGCTGCAAGATGCCTGGTTCTTATTTGTTTTATGAATCCCCAGCTTCCACATAGGATTTTTGTTTTCATCGAGCTAGAATGGATCTATAACCTTGTGGGACAAGGACATCTGTCTGGCTGCTGCTAGAGACATTTAGTCCCTCTTCTCTTCCCCCAATTATTCTTCATTTCTTCTGGAAAAATAAAAACATTTCAGCATAATAATGAGAGTCCAAGCAGAAAGCCTCCTCCCATTCACCCCTAACTGAAGTTCACGGGGGTTTGGACTGGTTTAGGAATGAGGGACAGATGATGAGTACTTTCAAGCTGATTTACACACAGGCTAGGATGCAGAAAAGCAGGCTGAATGGGGCTAAACTGGGCACAGCCTTTGTGCATGTGTGGGGTGAGGAACAGCACAAGTTTGTGACAAGGGCCTCCTATAAGCAGACAATGATTCATGACTAACAAAAGGAAAATTCCTACTTTAATTCTGGTACTATATTTTCTGTATTTCTACAATTGCTCTATGTCCTACTCCAGAGTGCCAGAGGCATGAAACAAACATGGCAATACCCAGTATGTGCAGGCTTGAATACCTGCATACCTGAGATATTTATTCACATACATGGTTCTGTACATCCTGTCAACGGAACTGCCGATGGTTACTTTGCACATATCATAACTCACTGGGAAAGATGATAATACTTGGTAAAGTTGGAGACAGTAGGAAAAAAGGAAGAATTTTCATTAAAATTACAAGAAAAGAAATTCCACCTAAACATTAGGAAGAATTCTTCCCTGTTAGAGTTGTTCAACAGTGGAATATACTGCTTTGAAAGGTAGCGGCCTCACCATCTTTGGACACCTTTAAACAGAGGTTGGATGGGCATCTTTCTAGAGTGCTTTGTATGTTTCTTTATGGCAGTGGGTTGGACTAGATGGCCCTTGTAGTCCCTTCCATTTTTAGGACTCCATTATTCTAAGACCATATCTCAGCTACAATAATTCAAATTCATAGAATCTTAGAATAAAAACACATGCTGGCTCCTGCTATTCATTGTATTGTCATCAAGATACTTGCTGATGGACTCCTGTACGATCTGTTCTAATATTTTTTTCCAGTATTGATGTCAGGCTGACTGGCCTGTAATTTCTTGGATCTTCTTTTTACCTTCTTTGAAAAGAAAGGGATAACATTTGGCACCTCACCCATTCTCCAAAATTTCTCAAAAATGATGGCAAGTAGTTCTACAAGTATGTCAGCAAATTCCTTCAATGAAGCAAGCCATTGCCCTGGATTTGCAAAACCTGAGCAGGGCCACTGACAACTCGGATTTTGCAGGTCCCTCATTCATAGGGTCAGTATAAGTTGAAGTTGACTTGATGGGACATAACAACAAATATCCTGCCAGCAGTGTTGGTACCGTCTCTGGAAAGTAACATGGCTATCCCTCCAAATATTGTTACAGTGGATGGCTCCAGATCAAACTCATGAAATGCAAATCCATCAAACATGTTATATGCAGTGCATCCTCCATATAAAACAAAAAACGTAAATGCTCCAGCCCATTATAGTGAATGGATGCAATGCATGTGAACCTGCCCTGGCACATGCTCAGCACATCCACTGAGAACGATTGGACACAAGGCTTCACACGACTGCTCATTAGTGTGCGCAGAGGTTGCACCAGCAGAGGGCGCACTGTATTTGTCAAGTGAGGATTATACTTCATGTTTCTGATGACATGCACTATGAAGACTTATACCAGAACAAATGAATTTGTCTTTGAAGTGACACAAGACTGTTCTTTCTGCTGCAACATATTAAACTCAGGTAGCCTTCTGGAACTTGATTATTATGAGGAAAGGAAAAACTTACGTAAGTGTTTATCAGACATGACATCCACATGAAGGTTTCACACACAGAAATACTATTCTGTATGTGCTTACTTGGAAGTACACTGGAATTCAAGAAGACTTGCTCCTTGGCAGCACGCATAAGAAATGCAACTTAATGGAAGTGGAAGTAACAACATCCAGTTCATGACCATCCAAGGACATAAGACAACAGGTACATTTTTAAAAAGTTCCCTGATCAACAGATTTCCCAGAATATGGCATGCTGTGCCAAAGAATTATAAAAACAGACCTTTTCCTGTGATGGGAAATCTTCCTTTTCCATTTTGCTGTGCAAGGAGATGCAGTATTGCTACTAAAGCTGGGATGCTTTCAGATGAGGCTTTTTTCACATATTAGCTACATTTCATTCATAAAACTTAGGTGAGGAGCAAGACATGGTTTTCTTTCATTCCTTGTTTTTCCACTGCTTCTTGCATCATTTCTTTTTGTGAGAAATCGCTACAGAGGAACAGGTGAAAGTGTTACTTTAGGCCCATTCGCACCACTGCTTTCTCAAGAATGCAGCCTGGCTAGAGAGTCACTGAAGCGAGAAGCAGCAGCTTCTCTCCAGCATCACTAGAGGTCTCTCTTTACCAGTGAGTTTTTGTCTGGAGGGCAAGAGAAGAAAAATACACTTGCTCTCAATAACTTCTTCATTGGGCACTTGACAGCTCACAGCCTTCTGGAGAGCACAAATCCAGTTCACCTTTCAGGAGTCTGCATTTCTGTGGTTCAGTGCTTCTCCAGATGCAAACTGACAAGAGATGCCCTGGATCACGGTTTGCATTTTGCATGTAATTGCTACATAACTTCCCAAGCCCACCTCACCATCTAAGGTGAGGCCCTTTTTGCACAGTTAGTTAATAGAATAATCTTAGAGGAGTCTATTCAGAAGTCAGTCCAGCTGAGTTCACCAGGACTGGTTCCTCAGTATTTGTGTATAAGGTTGTAGCTGTAATATATTATGACTATGTATTACAATTATTTAACATTTATTCACTTAACATTTGTTGTGCCTAGTCCCCAAGCCTTGCCTCAAGGTTATAAAGGGACAGTATTTGCTAAACATTCAGAGCACAATAGTATTTCATACTCGGGACTCTGCTATCACTCATTCACTCTTATTATGAAGTCATGTAATCTATACTGTACTTGTATGAACATCAGGGAGGCCTGTTGGATATTTTATATTTTATACTTAATGACGAAAATGTAATTCCCCCCATACACATATCTGCATAATTTTAAGGATATTTACTCTCCAATGCACAATTCCAGCTCAGCTGCAATTACCTAAGGAAATACGAGGCACAGTGAGAGACAGACATGTTAGGATGCTATTTGTGTTTTTTTAATTGTATCCGAAAAATTCGTATCACTAGACAGAAACACAAGCTGCAAACCAACATCCTCTCAGCTTAACATAAACGTCTGCATGTGGAGATACGCTGTGCCAGCACTACACAACCCCTGCGCAGAACAGCAACATTGTGCGACACAAGTCAATGACTAGGTGCTGTTGTGCAACATATAATTGCAATGCACAACCACAATGCACAATGAACAACTGAAATATGTAACGCACAACTGTAATGTGCAACACAATGCACAACCCTGCTTCTGCCACTATCAGTAGAATATATCTGTTGCATCATGGTAAATAATTCACCCTGCATGCGTACATTGCTAACAGGATGCCAGCCATAGTTTCACCCACTAAAACAGGTATGGGTGACACACTGCCCTCCAAATGTTGTGGTACTGCACCTCTCAGTTTTTTATAGCAGTAATGTGTATCACTTAATTTAATGTGTATCATTTAATCAAATGAAATCTTGAACAGGCTTAGAACTACAGCTAATTCAGGAACAGAAGAGAGTTTCAGTGAAACAATATCTGGAGGGCCATACAACTTTTGCAAGGGGTTGGGGTGCAGAACCCTCACAAAAGTAAAACAAAAACAAAAAACAAAAAACCACAAATAATTCCCCTCTCCCTCCTCCTGCCTTTGTTCTGCAGCTGGCCTGGCAGAAAGGTAGGAGAGTGCATGGGGAAAAACCTTCCCCACTCCAGTCTGGTGCCTGTCACCACCTCGGCCTTCCTTCTTCCTGCATGCCTGCATGGATGAGGCTCAGGAGAATGGCGAGGAGGGGAGGGGAGGTCTTTTTCCCTGCAATTTCCTGGCTGCCACCACCAGCACAGCCTTCCTTCTTCCTGAACATCCGCATGGGCAAGTGGCAGGAGAGTGAAGGGAAGGGAAGGTCTTTCCCCCTGCACTCTCCTGGCTGCCGCTGCCAGCACAGCCTTCCTTCTCCCTGCATGACCGCATAGGAGAGGGACAGGAATGTGAAGGGGGGGAAGATCTTTCCCCTTGCACTCTCCTGGCTGCCACCACTAGTGTGGCCTTCCTTCTTTCTGCATTTCTATGTGGTTGAGGGGCAGAAGAGTGGAGGGGAGGGAAGTTTTTTCCCTCTGCACTCTCCTGCCCACCGCCAACACACCCTAATTTGTTTCTGCACAGGGGCAATGGGCACAAGACTGGAGGGAGGGAAGATCTTTCCTCCCGCATTCTCCTGCATTTTGCCCAAGCTTATTGCCTTCTTTCTGTGCACCTGCAAGGTGACAGCCTGGGGAGTTACAGGGGAAAATCTTGCGTGTCCACAAACCTTTCCTCCTTCTGTTCACTTGCCTTTGGCCGAGGTAGTGCAGTTGGGCAAAAGGCCAGGGAGTGGGAGTGGGAGAATGAGAGGAGGCAAGCAGGCACCTTGAGAATAATCAAATTTGTGAAGGTCAAACCTGCAAATGTAGGGGAAGGACTGTACTTTGAACACCTCTTCCCTACAGCACTCAAAACTGCCCCCGTTGAAGCAGTTATATTATTGTGATTAAGAAAAAACTTCCAGTTATCATGCAAACTCTTTGACTGGACACATTTTCTCTCTCCTCTAGTACTACCCTTTCCTTTCAAGAATTTAAAATGGAGACAAACAAACGAGGAGCAAGAGACTTATTCAAGAGTTAAAGGAGAGCAGTAAAATGGGCAGGCTGGCAGGTAACATCAAATTATTCAAGATGATAAATACAAAAGCAAATTATGAGGTTTTGAAAGACTCTCTGAACAGGTAAATGATTGGGGGTGTGAAGTATAAAGTGACACACAATAAGGCAACCTCCTTGCCCACACTGAAAGGCCCCTGAAATGGCAGTAACAGGAAAAAGATCTCATAGTTCTGGAGGACAGCTGTCATAAAACACTGACTCAGCATGCAGCAGCAGTGACAAGGGCAAATTCGATTTATGAGGAGTGTTAGGAAAATGATAATAAATGAAACTGCTAGTATCATAATACACTTGTACAAATCTAGGCTGGAATCCTGTATCAGCTTATACTCAAGCACTCAACTAAGTAACATCTCTAAGTAACATCTAAGTAACATCTCTTGGTCCGACCCCCAAAACCTGATGGAAACAGCATTCAACCATGCTCTAATCATTGACAGAATGGACTTCCTTCTCCCATACAGGCAATGTCTGTTAAGGTAGGTTAGGGGACAAGGTATGATTGTGACTGTAATTTTTTCACATTCACAGTCATTATTTAGTCATGATTTTGACACTACTGCCATGATCGTAATTTGCCGCCCCCGCCTGCTTTTCTGGACATCAGCTACATGAAGGTCCATTCTGTCAACCATCAGAAAATGGATGGAGGATGTTTCTGTTGCGTTTGGGGAGGGGGTCGGGCCAAGAGATGTTAATCAATTACATACTCAGTTAAGTATACGCTGATACAGGATTTCAGCCTGAGATTGGGGTCAGGTTTTGAAAACAGTGTATAGTTCATATTGCCTGATACCAAAAAAGATATATCGAAATTGAAAAAGATACAGAAAAAGACAACCAAAATAATCACCACCACATGATGAAAAATCAAATACATTTGTAACTTTTTAGTATGGGAAAAGGAAGAGGGAAAAAACCTAAGTTGGATTAGATAGAAGTTTACAGAATTATGCATGAAGCAGAGATAAATTTTTCTTTCTCTTTTATAATAGCACTTGGCAACATCTGATGAAACTGACTGGCAGGACTTCCAGGACAAGAGAAAGAAAATACTTCTTCACACAACAAATAATTAATTCATGGAATCTGCTGTCACAGCGTGTTGCAATGGCCATTAGTTTAGATGACTTTAAAAGGGGATGAAATACATTGATGAAGGATAGGTTTAGTCACAATGGCTTTGTGGAACTGCCATGTTCAGAAACAGTGTGGCTGAGTACTGTTGCTGGAGAACAACTGTGAGAGAATGCTATTGCTCAACTCTTCTTGTGGGCTTGAGACATCTTGGTAAAACTAGATAGGACGTTAAGCACTTTAAAAAGATATTCCACCAGTGATAACCTTGTTGTTTTTGTTGTTGATGATGATTTTGGAACTTTGTGTACTCTATTTTATTGACTTTCTTACTTGTTGAATATGGATAGTCAGGGACCTGCTGTGGTCACTTGCAACAGCTGTGGCATGTTGTTTTCTTGCCGGAGGATGTAGTTGGGTACACCTGTCGCAAGTGCAAGCTGGTGGCCCTGTTGGAAGAGAAGGTCCAGCAGTTGGAGGCCTGTGTTTCCAATCTCCGGATTATTAGGAAGGATGAGGATTTCTTGGATAGGGCAGAGAAGACCTTCTTGAATACCGTACACAGGGCGAACATTGCTGAGGAGGAGCACATGGGGGACACTGCTGAGGAAGAAGCCAGTTCCCAATCACAGGAGGCAGACACTTGGAGGAATGTTACATGTACAAGTAGAAGGGCCAGGAACCAAACAGAGAGTTTGGAGCTACAGAATTAATTCCAAGCTCTCTCCCTTATTAGTGAGGAAACAGAACAGCAAGAAGAGCAACAATGTCAGCTTGAAGACAATGTTAATGAGGAAATGGAACAGAAGCAAGAGCAACAGTGTCAGCCTGAAGAAGATGTCCAGGTGACCTATGAAGAATCTGCACATCAAGTAATTCCTGCCAAGCCTCAGAGAAGACAAATTGTGGTGGTTGGGGACTCCTTGCTGAGAAGAACAGAAGAAACAATCTGCTAGCCTGACAAGATGAATTGCGAAAATTCATTGCCAAAAATGAATTGCCAAAATTCATGCTATAACTGAGAGGCTGGCAAGACTGGTCAAGCCCACTGACTGTTACCCCGTTCTTCTCGTTCATGTGGGAACCAATGACACTGTAAGGCACAGCTTTCAGGATATCACAAAGGATTATGAGGTTATGGATAGGAAGCTGAACAACGTTGGTGCACAGGTTATAATTTCATCTCTCCCCCCTGTTGAAGGTCATAGCCCATGAAGGGAGAGAAGAGCAGTGGAAGGGAACAGCTGGCTCCACAGATGGTGCCACTAGGAATGATTTGGCTTCTTTGACCATGGTCTGCATTTTCACAAAGATGGTCTTCTGGTAGAGGACGGGCTGCACCTCACAGTTATTAGCAGGAATGTTTTTGCTAAAAGTCTCACAAATCTTATAAGGAGGGCTTTAAATGGAGTTCTGGGGTGGGGGAAGGAGACATGCTTTATTGGAATTTGTCATTCAGTGGGAATGGGAAGGTCAGAGAAGCTAAAGCACAGAATGAACTCAGGCTTGCCAGAGAGATTAAAAATGAAAAGGGCTTCTTTAGATATGTTCACAGCAAAAGGAAAATAATGGAAATAATAGGGTTGCTGCATGGAGAAGATGGCTAAGTACTAACAGGGGATAGAGAAAAAACAGAACTACTCAACACCTTCTTTACCCCAGTTTTCTCCCAAAAGGAAAGAAGTACTCAACTTGGGGGTGGGGAGCAGGTAGGGAAGTGGCAGAAACTCAGCACAGTATAGGTAGAGAAGTAGTACAGGAATACCTGTCTACTCTAAATGAATTCAAGTCTCCAGAGCCAGATGAACTACATCCAAGGATATTAAAAGAACTGACAGAAGTTGTTTCAGAACCACTGGCATTAATCTTTGAGAATTCTTGGAGAACAGGAGAAGTTCCAGTAGACTGGAGGACGGCAAATGTTGTCCCCATCTTCAAAAAGGGGAAAAAAGAGGACTCAAATAATTATAGCCCAGTCAGCTTGATGTCAATACCTGGACAGATTCTAGAGCAGATCATTAAACAGACAGTTTGTAATTACTTAGAAAGCAATGCTGTGATTACTAAAAGTCAACATGGGTTTCTCAAAAACAAGTCATGCCAGACTAATCTTATCTCTTTTTATGATAGAATTACAAGCTTGATAGATGAAGGGAATGCTATGGATGTAGCATTTCTTGACTTCAGTAAGGCCTTTGACAACGTTCCCCATGATATTCTTGCAAAGAAACTAGTAAAATGTGGGCTAGATAGTGCTACCGTCAGGTGGATTTGTAATTGGTTGACTGACCGAACCCAAAGAATACTCACCAATGGCTGCTTTACATCCTGGAGAGAAGTGACTAGAGGGGTGCCACAGGGTTCTCTCCTGGGCCCAGCGCTATTCAATATCTTTATCAATGACTTGGATGAAGGAATAGAAAGCATGCTCATCAGAGAGAAATGTAAGGTCCTACACCTGGGCAGAAAAAATGAAATGCACCAATAAAGGATGGGAGATACCTGGCTGGACAACAGTATATGTGAAAGGGATCTAGGATCTTAGTAGACCACAAGCTGAACATGAGTCAGCAGTGTGATATGGCAGTCAAGAAAGCCAATGCGATTCTTGGTTGCATCAATAGGAGTACAGTGTCTAGATAAAGGAAAGTAATAGTACTACTCTATTCTTCTTTGGTCAGACCTCATCTGGAATGCTGTGTCTAGTTCTGGGCTCCTCATTTCAAGAAGGATATTGACAAGCTGGAACATGTCCAGAGGAGGGTGACTGTGATAACTGAAGCCCCTGTCAGAGTGCTGATGATGAGCAGCAGCTGTTGGTCCCTGTTGCTCAGGGTGGAGATGACAAGCAGCAGCTGTTGGTCCCTGTGGCTCTGGCTGGAGATGAGTCCTGCAGCTCAAGAGCTCCCCCTGCTGCCATGGACCAAGCGGGCTTGGATGTTCCTCTGCCTGCTCCTTTAAGGCAACAGGGATCCGATTCTGAAGATGTTTGCAGCCTGTGCCAATCATACCACAAACAAGGCGGAGACTTAAGAGAGCTGAGCAAAGGGAGGCTTCCTTGATTAAGTTCAAGAAGCAGTGACTAGCCACACCTGTGTCTTGGGCTATATAACTGCCTGCCTCGAAGCTTTTCTTTGCTTGTGGCAAACTTTCTACAAGCCCTCTCCTTGCTTCCAGCACCTGGCTCCTGATACCTTGGGTTGATCTCTTGGCTCCAGACCCCTGGCTTTTGAAACTCTGACTATGGTTTTTGCTTGTTACTCTGGCTTAGGTAAATGGACTTCCCTTGAGTATGTGCTTCCTTGACTCCTCCTGGCAGGACTCTGCTAGCTCTCCCACTCCCTTCTCTGGGCTGTCTTGCTGCCCAGGTCTCTGACCCTGACAGTGACCAAAATAGTGGAGGGTCTGGCAGCCATGTCCTATGAGAAGTGGCTTAAAAAGCTGGGTATGTTTAGTCTGCAGAACAGAAGGTTAAGAGGGGACATGATAGCCATGTCTAAATGTTTGAAAGGCTGTCATACTGAAGAGGGAACAGGCTTGTTTTCCACTGCTCCAAAAACTACGACAAGGAGCAATGGATTCAAACTACAGGAAAAGGGATTCTGCCTGAACCTCAGGAAGAACTTTGCGACAGTCAGAGCTGTCCAGCAGTGGAATATGCCACCTCTGCTTCTTTGGAAGTTTTTAAACAGAGCCTGGATGGCCATCTGTTGGGAGTGCTTTGATGTGGGTTCCTGCGTGGCAGGGGGTTGGACTGGATGGCCATTGTGTTCATTTCCAGCTGTATTATTCTATGATTCTATTATTCCATGATTCTACACAGAGCTTATTAGTAGCATTAATATTAGTATTGGTTGGAATTCCGAAGCATTTATATTTGTGGCTCAAGAGGAGGCAACTCAAAGAAACAACATCAAGGTATAACTTAACTCAAAATAACTACAAATAGTGAATATTGTCTTTATAAAGAAAAAGACGAAACTGCTGACCAGCTTATCAGCTCATGCAGCATTATCACATGGACTGAATATAAGAAATGTCATGATAAAGCGGTTGCTTCAGTTGTGCGTTCCTGCCCTATGAGGGGCTGATCTAGGTGATTCTTGGGGATACTTTCAACTTGACAATTCCAATTCTATTCTTCTATACCCCTTCCCCATTTAGCTCTTTGTGGTGCCTTGAAAAATGGCTTCAGAGAGCTTCCCAGACCTTTCTAGAGCCAGAGGAGGAAACGTAGCACAGAGGGGAGATGGCCTCTCCCAATTCCACTGATAAAAGCAATTTCATCAGCAGAAGTACTCTATTGAATGTTAGCTATTGTTTTATTTTGTGAACTATTTTGAGAAGGTTTTGTACCCTAAATAAGGTAGCCTTCAGGTATTATAAATAAAACAAAATTTTGAAAGTAAATTTAAATAAAGAAATATACTTGCACTGATATGATCAGCGATACCACAGATGCTTTCTGTAAGCCAAGAGACTATAGCCTGTTACCAGCACATAGTCTTGCAGAAGTTACATCCTGGTTTGTTGCTGACTAACTCTGTGGAATATAGGATCCTGGACTTAATGAAATAGCAGTCTGATCCACTACAACAGTCAATGGCACTTACCAATGATAGGCAGGACAGGGGTAAAGTGGGTTTTCTCACAAAGAGGGAGAGGGAGAGGGAGAGGGAGAGGGAGAGGGAGAGGGAGAGAGAGAGAGGCACAGAGGCAAACTAGCATTCAGACATACATACAGGCAAGGAGTGGTTTAACTGGGGGGTAGAGTGTGAACCTGAGGTGAGGCTCAGATCCAACTGTTTCTAATATAATAGTCACGGCCAAATCTGCTGTATCCAACTTAGTTTCCCTCGATGAAACTACTCATGTCAGTAAAGCAGGGAATATGATTTCCTTCCCCTCTGCAAAATATGCTAAAAATGTTTGGGGGGTGCATATGGCATATAAGGAGGCCCGAAGGGGACAACAAGGAAGGAGGAAGTCACATTGTACAAGCAGACTTCTTCATGACACTGGATTCCACCCAATGTCCCTATGTGTCATCCTTTGCCCCACCCTGGGAATTCTATCTTCCAGATGTTTTGGATTTCAGCTCCTACAATATCTAGTCATTGGCCAAGCTGGCTGGGGCTTTCAGAAGGTAAAGCTGGAAAAACCCAGAGGACTAAAGGTTGAGAACCACTGGTTTAGACTTTCAATTTAGCTCAGAATTTTGAACTTCATTCCCTTAAATAATCATCCTTTCATATATCTCTCAGAGGACAAGCCTTCCCTAACTACCCTATTTGCTGGCATATAAGACTCACTTTTTTCCCCAAAAAAATACTGTTTCAAAATGGGGTGCATCTTATACACCAGTGCATTTTATACGCCAGTGCATCTTATATGCCAGCAAATAGTGTTTGCTGGCATATAAATGGGGTGCCTTCTTATATTCTGGTGTGTCTTATACGCCGGCAAATATGGTATTTTAGAGAGTTCATATCATCCCCTTCTGTTGTCTCCCATAAATACTACTCAGAGTAGCATTTAGATTATGATTAGATCATGCCAGGATCTAATCTATTCCACTGTGCAATTTATTAACTTGAGCATCTTTGGAAAAATACAATACAGAAACATAGAGTTAGAAGAGTTCCCAAGAACCATCTAGTCCAACTTCTTGCCAATGCAGGAACCCACTGCTAAAGCTTCCCCAAATAGCCATCTAACCTCTACATAAATATTCCAACAAAGTACAGTGCATCATTACTATTTAAGAGCAATTACCATCTGGAAAAAAAAACTGCCAGTTAGCATGACCAATCTCCTGGACATATCATGAGAGAATGCTGAAGTTGAAATCTTACCAGTATCCTCCTTTGTTACATTAAGATGGCTCAATAACTGCTTGACCATAAGCCTAATTATACTTCTAAAGACTGGAGGTTCCCACTGATGTTTATTTTACTTCATTCATTATGTTCTATTTTACAATCCAGTCTTATCCTATTTGATGTCCTCCAGCTGTTTTGAACTCTATCAGCCCCAGCCAGCACTGTTAAGGACTGGAACTCTCTGAGATATATTGCAATCTAAAATATCAAGAAAGCACCAAGCTGGAGAAGGCTGTTCTTTCCAGTGGACAAAATCAAATATAAAATATGATTTAAAGAAATAAAAACAAGAAATAAACAATAAAACCCAAATCAAGCATAAAAGAATAAAACAAATATTAGCAGTACTTAAATCACCATCAAGACAGACTAAAAATAAAAATGTCTTTGCCTGAATCCAAAAAGCCATTAAAAGTAAAAATGGGCATCTATTGAGCTGCTTTTGAATGAGCACTTCAGAAATGGAAGGCCACCACCAAAAAGGATCTCTCCTTCATAATCACCCTCTGGACTTCAAATTCAGGAGCCACTCGGAGAAGGACCTGTGCTGAAGATCTTAAGATGTGTTGCATCACAATTCCCACCAATCTGAGCCAGAAATGATGGTATGAGACATATATCTTGGGGAATAGATTGTTTTCATAGCTTTTTCACATTCACTCTGCAAAAGCACTCTGTCACCGTAGTTTGGCACCCAAGCAGCCAAAAAATGGGGCCAGAATCCTTTAATTCCCAGGCAAAACAAAGAATAAAAGTCTATGTATTACAAAACAAAAGACTGCAGACACACATGCACAGCAAAGAACAGACCGGCTGACAATCAACAACCAGCACATACTGGAACAGAAAACAAACCCAATAAGGTATAGGAATTCAGGAAAACCATGGAAATCATGGCCAATCCTTGTCCATGTTCCCAAAGTTTAGTTAAATTAAATAGCTTACTTTTAGCAGAAGCAAACTTCATTACAAAGACAACCAACAATAGTTGTTGAAAGGAAAGCTAAAATATTCAATAAATGATGGCTAACATGCAGGTACATAGTAAAAAGTTGTCCTATATCGATAGCCCTTTGGATGCAGGAACAAAACTATTGTCTGTCAGCATACTTTCTATGCTAAGATGGAGAAACGATCATTAATTCCAGTGTACCAGTCAACCTTGCTTCATTTGGGATTACAGAATGCAGAACAGTCTGATTTCTGATATAACTATGAAATCATTAAACTCTAAAGTCTACTCTTGCCACAGGTATGTCCACATGGCTGTTTTCTGTGCTCTGAGTTAGATGCTATATTATTAAATGAGAAGTAAAGGGAACTCCCCAATAAATGGAAGTAATTTTTAACATTCTGTTCCTCTGCTCATCTCAGGAAGCCATCCATACAGGTGGCCAATTGATGCTGGTATCTCTATTAGCTGTCAAGGATCAGCCATTAGGAGCTACAGTGGGCTTGGACCAGTAGGTGCACAAGAAACTACAAAGGCCTCAAAAAGCTAGAGAGATCAAAAGATCAAAAGTACTAAAACAACATTTTTAGTCATGGCTATCCACTGAGTTTGATCTTGCTAAGAAAGTATGTTTTGTAAAGGATTTTCAAGCAAGTTCTTTCCCGCATAGATAACTTTGTTATATTGTCATCGCTGAGAAACCTCAGTACCACCTTCTTTTGTGCCATACAGTCAGCAATTTCTTCAGTCACCATTTGAATTCTGCACAATCATCATCAATCTATCTAGCCTGCCATGAGGCTAGAGAGGATCAATCTAAGAGCAAAGAAGAGTGAGTTGTTTGCAGATCTTTGGGGACTCTCAAGGGAACCTCTCAGCGTTTGATGACAGTGAGCCTGGCAGGAAGCTGGGGTGATAGATTGAAGAAGATGAGGCCATTGCTTGGCTGAGAAGTGATATGCAGCAGCTGTGACAGGTACCTATGCCCGTCCCCTCAACCTGCAATCTCTCCTAATGGGGAAGATTGAGGAGTCTAGAATGAAATGTGTCATGTCCAAGAACGATGGGAAGAAAGGTGGGGAGTCCAGAGATGCAAACAGCAAAATGGAGATGAAGGAAAGGAAAGAAGCAGTTACAGCTGTACATTTATTCATCAATATATTTTCTCTATGCCTTTGAAAGAAGAAAGCTCTTTTAGGGCTTGGTTTTTGTGATGTATGAGCTGAACAATGTCAATTAAATCAGGCAAAAAAGAATCCTATGATTACAATTCTTGCAATACTTACTTCCAAGGAAATCCTATCAGGGACTCCACTATTAAACAAAGTGAAGTTGCCCTCTCAGGTGGCAGCAAAGAGTGGGCAGAGTTGTATCCTGGCCTTTAAACTGGTCTTTTGCCCTTCAGTGCTATGAAGGATGCTGTCAAACATTACTTAAGGCAGATCAACTGCCAAGTCTGTTTGGTTTTGGAATCTGGTACGGATGCCCTATTACTTTGTCCTTCATCTCAGGCAGAAAAGTATCTTCAGTCAGCCCTGATTCTGAGTTTCCTTGAAATCACTGGAAAGTCTTCCAAGGATACTTGTATGCTTAGATGTGAGGTATGGTTAAAGATTTGTCTTATATTATTAAGGTTGTTAATTCTTCATCCATGAAGTTTCAGTTTCAACTGATATGTATAAGCCAGAAGGAAGCTCAGTGACTGTGCCTTTTCTGTTTGCAGTATCCTGTAGATAGGATAAGCTGAATGTCATAACCGCAGAAGGAACGAAGGACCTTATTAAAGAAAGGGTTCCTGATTCAGTCATTCTCTTTCCTCTGCAGTATCTCCTCACTTTCCATGGTTTGCTTAACCATAATGTAGTTTAGATCTTAATTGATCTGTCTGAACACAGTTAATGGTAGCCACATTTCCATGTAGCAAGCACTTGCAAAATCCAGGAAACAAAAAAGTAAAAAGAAAAAGAAAACCTCTGCTGGAGCTACTAGGATTGTTGTCAATCATTACATTACTTTTAAAAGAAAAAACATTATGCCCAAAATAAAATGTAACAAGGAATGTGTTCTAAACTCTGGGCAGATCTACAGATCCATATGTCCCAAATTAATTGTATCTATTTACCACCAAAATTTACAAACCACTTTTCAAAAAACAAACCCTTCCAAGAAGGCTAACAAGTAACATCAGAACATATTAATTAAACCACAATAAACAATATTAAACAAATAAAAAAAAAATCAAGATCCTCCCCCGAAAGCAGCTGGTAATAGATGGCCCAAGTTGAAATGGAGAAAAAAGCCTAAATCCAAATATTAGTCCCAACTGGATTAGAGTAGATCCAATCAATCAAGGGGAACTGATTGATTCCATGGTCAAGTCTAGCTGAAATGAACAACTGAATTTAGGCTGATTATTCTAGTCAGAACTGAAGCAGATATTTGCAATGTGATTTGCTTACCCCCTTCTCATTCCTGAAATCCTTCCCACAAGGCAGTTGTCAGTAGATAGATCTGTAGTGAGAGTGAGAGCGTGAGAAAGCAGTGCAAAGCTCAGCTGGGGAGCAGGTTCTGACGTCTTCCTTCGCAGAATACCAATGGTGGCTGGCTGCTTCCATGTCTGTAGGGTTGGGATTTTATTCTGTGTTTCAATATGAGCATCAAAGGAGATATCAAAAGTGTTGAACCCTATTTTCACTGGTGCATCAAGAGAAGGAGAATAGCTGTGGTCTTTTTTTAACTTCAAAAAAGGTACATGGATAAAGACCTGCATCCAACTTATCTTTTTGCAGTCTATTCCTCCAGATGCTTTTTTCTCAATAGAATTCAACACCAGAAATATGCTTTGCCGGAGCCCTGTTTAGGTATTAGTCACACCTCCATCAGAGAATCTGGAAGAGAGCAAAGGGTTTTTCTCTTTTGTTGAAGATGGCTTTTGCTGCCATACCTTCCACCATCTTAGAGTGCTGGCCAAGTTAACTCTGCAGCCATACTACTGCTGCTGTACCACTGCTGTCACCATCACCACCAACTCCTTCTCCTCTTCTGCTGGCATAGTTACTCCAGCCAATTCTATTTTGGCCCTTACCTGCATACTTTTTTTGATACTCTTCTTTTTTTATAAAACAAAACAAAAAATGCAGACTACTCTTTCTATGCAGTTGAGGACATTGCTTATTTTAAACACAAAAGTTTGCCCTCATCACATCAAATTTTATCCTGATAGAGCCAGCTGTTAATTTATCCTGTATAAGCATCTCCTAGCTTGGTGCTCCAAGATGTTTTATACTACAAGTTTCATTCTTGACCTGTGCCTATGCTGGGTGGGGCATATGGGTTATAATCCAAAACAGATGGAGAACACCCAGATGGGAAATACTGTCCTACATAAAAATAGCAAACTTATTTTGCAAATATGGGACTTTGTGGCCAAGATCCGGTATCAGTGCCATACAGTATAAATAACTGCCAGCAGAGTTAAATTTGGCTTCCATTACAAGCCCCCTACAAGTTGACAGGCTACTTGATGGCACATACACACACATAATAGATAGTAAAATAGCACAATGAATGCACATTAGAAGTCAATGTGCACGGCTGTTACCATGTAGCACAATGCATAAGGTGCATTTACACATTACATTGTAAAAGTCAACACATAAGTGCATGCACAATGGATCCACATGTGGAAATCCATATCCTTCGCTATCACCTAGATACAACTGTTGCACTCTGTCCAAAAAAAAACCCCTATGTGTGTAGCACAACTTATGCCTGCATATGTCACTGACTGGATGCTGGTCTGCGGCCTGTTTAAGAAGAGAGTATCAACAGGCTTGGAGGAATTTTATCTTCATAAAAATAAAAAAAGTCATTTTTTCAAAAACTAACTGAATAACTATGTGTGTGGAGGGGAAGACCCCAAGTAGCCCACTAGCATGGACTGAAAGTTCTCAGATGCAGACTGATAGTTGGAGCAGAGGGACTCATAGTTTTGCAAGCTATCGTTCATATATTTATGATAAAACTACCATGTGTTAAACTCTTGACTAAGCTATATTACTTTCAAATGGAAGCAGATCTATAATACAACCAAGCTGGAGCAGTCGCAATCCTTGTCCAATGCATGCAACAAAAGATCTGGAGAATCCTGCCATTTTATTAACTGAAACAGTCATGATTAGCTCAACCATTAGGCAAACTGAGACACCTGCTGCAAGCCACAGCTGCTGGGGAGGAGAACAGCAGCCACGTCAGGACTGTCTCCATCTTTCAGAGGAAAGCAATGTTTGTGATGCATAGCCCTCCTTAATAATGACAATTGATGTCCCTGATCTTGATAAATTTATCCAATCCCTTTTCAAGCCATTCAGGTTGGTTGCCATCATGACAACTTGTGGCAGCAAACCCCACAAGTTTAATTATGCACCATATAAAGAAATGCTTCATTTTATTCATCCTGAATCTCCCACCATTCAGCTTCAAAGGATGACACTGGGTTCTAGTACTATGAGAAAGGGAGAAAATCCTCCTGCTAATTTCCTCTCAATAATTTCATACCATGCATAATCTTGGAGAAAATGCTATAGCCATCTCATTCTGCTCTGAGCACTGTACTAGCCCAAGGCAGCCTGCTGCCTGAGGTGGATAAAATTACACTCCCTCCTACCTTTCACAAACAAAAAAAACGACTGGATTGCCACTTGACTCATATTTTAGTACCACAATGTCATCATCCACCATGCTTGAGCATAGCAGAACAGTTTAGGGAGGCAGGACAGATTACGTATTATCAGGTAATTCTGCATATCAGCAGCTGGAGAACACAAGGCAGTTGCTTTCATACCCTGCTGGCAGGCTTCCCACTGGCCACTGCATGAACAGAATGTTGAACTAGATGGGCCTTTGGTTTGATCCAGCATGGCTCTTCCCATATTCTTATTCCAAGTTCTTTTCTTACATATTTCAAGCCATTTTTAAACAGACTCTTGTGCTCCGACTTCAAGCACCAGACCAAACCAGTTCCACTGCAACATTACAAAAAGCTGGTCATCAATGGGACTTGAATTAGCAGAGTATTTTAGGGTTTTGCACAAGCCTCTGATCACTATGCCTTACTGTGCATCTGATCAGTAACATGTGATTATTGCTCATAGCTCATATTCATGCATTGGGCTTTCATTTTTTCATTCCTATATGGGTGTATTTATGGGTCTATCTCTCGACACAAGGGGACCTGTTTATTTTGCCAATGTGGCACAGAGTGCTACAGGAAAGAACAGTGCAGAGGTTGAGTTGTTTTGTTATACTAGTAATTACAGCAGATAAACGGATCTGGTCCCAGGCTACAGGCCCCACTAGGCCTAGAGGCACGCAGTACAGCTCTGCCGCTGAAGTCTATTCATTTTAATAAGAGGGACACCCTGTGTTATTAAGAAGAGTGTTTATTACTGTCGCTGTGTGCTGGCAGCAACTTCCATCATTGTTAAATAGCAGATGGGGGGAGGAGGAGGGTAGGCTGCTGTAGGCTCTACTCTTGCTCTCTCTCTCTCTCAGAGACTAGGGTCTTGCAGCTGGGCAGTGGACAGAGTTACGAGACACTTTTTGGCTCCCAGTCTTCATCCTCTATTCTGTTCATAAAACAAAACAGTTGTGCTGACTGAGAAGACATTATAGCTTCTGAGTAGGCTGGACATGTCTCCTACTTAACAGCCCCCAATTTGAAGGGCTGTCCAATTCCAATTCAAAGACAAAGAGACATAAGCGATTTCTGCATGAGTCTGTTATAGCGCTATTATTTCACTTTTGACATCCTATGGAATCCTGGGGTTTGCAGTTTCAGGAGGGGCCACGTGGCCGCTCCCGAAACTGCAAACCCAAGGATTCTATAGGATGTCGAAAGTGAAATAATAGTGCTATAAGAGTCTTGTGCGGAAATGGCAATAGGAAGGGAAGTCCAGAATACTGAAGTCACCCATCAATAGTTAGTATCTACATAGCAAACTGAGCAGGCAGCACACAGGTCGCTTGGTCCTGGTCTTCTCCAATATGATGGGAAGTATGGCATACATGCTATATGGACATCCCTTTTTATCTCTGTTTTTAAGTCTCTCTGCCATTTATCTTCATCTACTTTGCTACTGAACATTTCATTAGTTTCAGAACTAGCTGAGCAGCTCTCACCTTTTGGGAACCTTGCATGTTTGCCTTTTATTGGTAATAGCAAGAACATGGTGTAGTGTAAGAAGCCCCAAGAGCTGCTGCTTACATTAAAATGACGCATAATATTTTTAGAGCTGTAGAAAGTCTTCATGCTGCATTTGACCTGAACATCTCTTTTCTGTCAAGGATACACTTGGGGACAGGAGGGTCTGCAAGCTTGCAATAGAAATGCAGTTACATGCACAGTGCTGATTGGCTGGCATCTGCGATGTCACCACACAGTCTACCCTGGTCCCTCTTATAGGTAAACTTTTTAAAAGATACTGAGAAATTGACAATTTTGATGCATTTGATGCAACACAGAAGAGGCGCCAGTGTTTGATTTGCTGCTTTGCACACTTCTAATTTCAGTAGTAAAACTGGGAAGTAGTAGTTGTGCCTACTCTTCATCTTCATCTGGCAGCAGTAGAACTTTTCACATGATCTGACAATTTTCTCTCTGAAATCTGGATGGGTCTAGGTCACAGCCGCATGTAACATCCAGGCATTCAAATGTTTTTGCCTAATTATCAGTTGTACCTATAAAACAGAATACACAGACGTGAAATGGGAAGACCTACCACTGGACCATTTTGTAAAACCCATACACCTAAAAATTCAAGAATTCTGAGTGCAGGAATTTGTTCTTCGCACCAGAACTGAATGGGGGTTCAAAGCCAATCCAGCCTAGTTACTCTTTATATTCTTTAGCTTATCTAAAGGGGGTGGAGAGAGAAATGTCATTTGTTGCAGCTTTTATTAAACAGATGGAAATTAGAGATCCTAACCAATTTAGTGTAAATTAACAAGAGATCTACTGGTAGATCTAAAGCTACCTTCTATCTATTCCAGTTATAAAACATTAGTATACGGGTTCTCATGGTTAGTAGCTATTAACTGGTTTCCAGTTCAAATCTGAGCAATGAACTCACTGAGAAGCTTTAGGCAAGCTACTGTATCTCTCAAATTCCTCACCTCATCTATAATGAGACTGCCCACCGAAAGGATGGAAAGTCTTGTTGAAAGCACTATAAATAGTGAAATCTAACACAAACCTAGTCAGAGCTAAGACACTGTACATTGGACTGCAGCTAACACATATGACTGTGAAGCACTCTGACCTCTCAGGAAAAGCAATATATTAGCAAAGATATTATTATAAAGTACATAGGTCTGTTTTCACACAATGGGTACAGATTTCTAGCATGTTTTTAACCCACAACGAATAATGGAAATTAACTGTCCATAGTACACTGTCTAGAAAAATATAGTCTGACTTTGAAACTGGTTCTTGTGGTTTTATTTGTGCAGTAAATTTTGCCATTCTGTATATTTGGTACTTGGGAAGCAGGATACTGCAAGACAAAAGACAGAAAACAGGTGATTTTATAACAGTGGAGAGCCAATACAGACATCTTGCCATTCATTTACACTTAATGCATAGCAAAATCCTCATTGCTTGGTTCAGTGGATCAGATGTCTAAACTACTTTGGATAAGAGAACTCATGGGCTTTGAAAGACTGCTGTTTCAGAATGTGAAAAGCCTGCACCCAGTATTAGGTGAAAAAGTAGTTGGTTGTTCTCTTCAGATGAAAAAATCTCCCCCTTACCTGCAGAAATGAAGCTGAGAACTTTCAGCCCTTCGTTTGAACCCACTGACAAGAAGCTTCTTATGGTCACAGACCATTTTATCCCCCCTCTGGCTGAAAACTGCTTTGGTTATTCACCTGCTGCTAACCATACTCCCTGTGGCTCTCGTCAGCCATGCATGACATTAAGGTACTTCTAGGTCTTTGTAGGCTGTGCAAGGTTGATTGGGACCAGTGCATGTCACTCTAGGCCACTTCCTCATCACTATAACTCTAGAGTGAATAACAAGAGGCTGGGAATCTGCTAGCACAGGCCTCTGCACAGCGCCCTTTCACTCTCTTTTATTTGCCCCAGAGATTTATGCTGCCTATCTCCCTTTCCTTTGTCCACCGGCCGGGCCCTATAAGTCATGTCCCCAGTCTGACAGGTCACATGGGCTGTGCTGCTGCTCTGTCAGAGTGAGTGATGCCAAAGAGTGATTAAAAGAGAGGAGGGGTGAGAGGTCAGCAGCAGACGGCATGATGGGAGTGTGGAATGCAATTATCAGTAGTGTGACATACTGCTGGGGGCTTTAATGGATCAACACACATTGGCTGGGGGCAGGGAAGGAGGTTCTAAGGAATGGGTGGACAGAGGAAAGAGTGGACGGAAAGGTCTGGGGTTTCTGAATCCCCCATCCCTGCCAGAAAGCATGGTGGCTGAAAGGAAATACCTGAGAATGTTCATTTATCATCTGCTGCTGTGTTTTGTGTAAATGGTATAACCTGCTGTGAGTGATTTTAAACAGTCATGTGAAAATGCTCATATGGGGAACTTCCTCAAGTGGTTCTGGAACACAGACAGGGTAACTGTGGCTTTCCACAAGCTGCTGGATTACAAAGTCTATCATCCTTGATTAGAGGCCATGCTGGATGGAGTGGAGAAATGCTGGACTGCCTATCCCTACTGTAGGAGGAATCCTCAAAAATGGTGATACACAATCCAGGAAACATCCTATCATACTTCGACTCCCACAGGGGCAGGCAACTGTCGCTTTCCAGATGTCTGGGGCCTTCTTGACTCCCTTCATCCCTAGGCAGCAAAATCAATGGTGAAGGATTAAGGGAGGTCCCGTCCAAAATCAAAGGGAAGTCCACAACTGCCCATCCCTGAGCCAAAACTAATGTTTATTTCTATAATTAGTTTTGGGTAGAATCATAGTCATTGCCTTTTATGTGATGACTGCTCTTATCACAAAAGACCAGTTGTTTCAAAATTTCATCATGTGTCTGTTTTGTTTTCACCATGAACTACTGCTGCCGCTATTATTGTTGTTGTTGTTGTTGTTATTTACATTTTAATCCTATCTCCCAAATTGTTTATATGAAGAAATGAATCATAAAATCATAAATCTGGAAGAGACCACAAGGACTATAAAGTCCAAACTTTCACCATGCAGGAAGACACCATCAAAGCATTCCTGACAGATGGTCACGCAGTCTCTGTTTAAAAACCTCCAAAGAAGGAGACTCCGTCACACTCCAAGGCAGCATATTCCACTGTCGAACTGCTCTCACCATCAGGAAGTTCTTCCTAGTGTTTAGATGGAATATCGTTTCCTGAAGTTTGAAGCCGCTGCTCCATTTCCTCGTTTCCACAGCAGCAGAAAACAAGCTTGCTCCATCCTCCATATGACATTCATTCAAATACTTAAACATCACTATCATGCTGTCTCTTAACCTTCTCTTCTCTGGGCTAAACATATTCAGCTCCCTAAGCTGCTCCATGAGCTTCCTTTAAGATGAAATTATAATATAAATGATTATGGCCTGCCCAGATGATTTTTAGATTATGAATTGTAAAGTTTTGATTGTTTTTAATATGTATCAATTTTATATACTCTTTTAATTAATATTATGAGTTTTTAATTGATGTTATGTGTTTTTAATTGATGTTATATGTTGCATTTTAATCTGTTGTTGTTCCCTGCCTCGATCCATAGGGAGAGGTCAGTAAGAAACTATTATGATTATGATTATGATTATGATTATTATTGCTGATTTGCACATTAATCTTATCTCCCAAATTGTTTGCAATGCTTCATAATTTTTAATCAACTGCACACGATATGAGCATATAGCTTCCCGTAACATCAAAATAATAAAAACTAGGAATCACACCTGACCACATTGGTAGGTGAAACAGCCACTATGGAAAAAGTAAAAAGAGCACAGGAGCATAGAGATATTGGGTTCATCGCAAGATGATTAATGTCAACAGGGCATTTCACAGGCAAAACTGAAACATCAAAAGTAGGACTCTCAGCTACTACTAGGTCCTCCTAAGATCTGAAATCTTGTCTTAGGCCCTTTTCGCATGGCATTTTCCATGCGAAAGAGGGCCTGGAGCGCTGCACGATTGTGAGGAGTGATCCGCACGACACACTCACGATCGCGCGACGCTCCAGAGGCCAGCAGGCACTGATCGCTCACCTTTTCATTTTCGGCTAGAAATCTAAAATGGTGCGCGATCGTGCATTGCTCCCACGCCCTGCGTGCACTTACCTGGTGTGTGGAGCCTCCGGAGCCGCGCCAGTCGCGCTTCCTGCCCCAGCGCAGCCTGGGAAACTCCCAGGCTGCGCTGTGGAAGGAAGAGGCGGGGCTCTTGCGCGAGCAGGCAGCTCGTGTGAAGCCGAAGGACCCTGGACGCGAGAGCCTCTCGCCAGAGGCTGCTTGCGCGATCCCAGCACCAGAAGAAGGTAAGGTGTGGAAAGGGCCTTAGAAACCATCCTGAAGCAAGAAGTTGTAGACTGTAAAGTGGACTTGCATATACAGATATGATTCATGAAGTAAAACACTGCAATGACTTGGCAGATTAGGTGCTGCATCTATACAACAAATATGAATTAATTGAACTTGAAGTTATATACAAACTATGTGTGCTTGTGGCAAAATGTGGCAATCCTTTGTAGAGAGCTACATAAGAGAAAAGGCTTAGCAAGGTGATTAAGGCCAAGAAACTTCAACATTCCAAGTTGCACTGGGCATAGGCTACCAGGGTAAAAGATGGGCTGTGAGCACCTGGGCATAAATCCAGTGGTTAGACTCAATGATTGTAGGCCCATTAAATCAATGGAAATTACTTAAATGTTGACTTACCAAGCTCCCATTGATTCGGTGGGTCTACTCTACAACTGGATTTAGACACTGGTAGTCTTTTTCTGCTTTGCTTTTTTGCCACTTCATTTATGTTTCACATTTGGGAACAGGACTTGCACAACTGGGCTAGCATCATCTCCCTCATCTATGCCAGGGATGTTTCAGAGAACAGAAGAGCTTGGGATCCAGGAGATCTAAACCTTCCACTGACCCACCTCTGGAATACCACTTTAGTTGTTTTTGCCATTGGAACAATTACAGCAGAGGGGTAAGGATGCCTCAAGTTTCCACGCCCACACTAAAGCAGTTTGCATGGTGGGCCTCTTTTTCAGCTGTGAACATTCCTTTCCACAACCAAACAGAGAGATCCCCTCTAAGCTATAGTTAATTAATTAATTACAGAGCAAAAGTGTGTGTGAGTGAAATGGTGTGATGCAGTGGTTCTCAAAACCTTTTATCCTGACCCTCTTTACATCTACATGCAGATGTCATACCCCCCCAACGTAGTATATAAATAAAAATACGTGTATTTTCATTTGTACATTTATATATTTTTATATTTAAATATTTTATAAAGAAATTACATCATTCAAATTGGAACAGTTTTATTTATTTTTAAAAATTCAATACCTAATTCAACTCAAACTCTTGTTTAATGTTTGCTGGTATAACTTTTCTCAAATAATTTTTATTCTTAATGCAATGGATACGCTTGTTTCTGAGCACACAGTTGCTAAAATGAGGAGCAATATTAGAAAGGGCAACTCTCAGTTCTTTGGTGACATCAAGGCTTGCATGATACTCCTTTCATATCTGCCAGAGCCGAGAATTCAGTTTCACAAAGTTAGGCAGTTGCAAACAGTATGAGCACTTTCACAGCGTTTTCACTTAATGCTGGATATTCATTTTAAAATGTTCTTCCAACATGACTTGATGGTCAGCCAAATAACTTTCTAGCTGTGAGAGAATAACCTGAAGGTCTGTTTCTTTAAGCATGTCGGTAAGAGTAGGAAATCTTTCCAAATCATTATTTTTCAAACTACGTGTCCAATGTTGTAGGTTTTTTTTCAAAAAAAGAATGCCTGAACTTTATCCAGTGAAGTATGGGTGCTTCATTGTTTTTGAAGGGATCAATTCATAATGTTTAATTTTTCAAACATATCTGCAAGACACACCAGTTTCAAAAGGAAAACAGTGTTGCAGCAAAGCTCTGTCACTGGACGGTTTTGCCAGAGCAAAATCAGCTCAAAAATTCTATTCAACATCTTTCCTGCGGACAACTGTTCACACCTTCGGAGTGAAAAAGTAAGGCAGTGTGCTCTGAAGCCATATCTTCACACAAAACCTTAACAATTTGAAAGTTCTGTGGCTGTGCTTTGAGTAAAGTTACTGTTTTCACAACTGCCTATAAAATACTTTGTTCAGAGGAGCTTAGCTCTTTAGATGTCAATGCCTCCCAATGTATCATGCAGTGCATCCACCAGGATTTGGGAGCTACTGCTTTAATCTTTTCTTTACCTCCAGTGTGCACTCCAGACACTGCACGAGCTCCATCTGTACATGTGTCAGTACCTCTCCCATGATATACTATTTTCTTTTTTAAAAGTATCAATCACTGAAAAAGCACTGCACAATTGTATTTGTAAGAAAAGACTCACAAAAAAGAACTTCTTCTCACAGATTATCACCATCAATGAACTGGACATATGCAATTAAATGGCCATCTCTATGCATATTACTTGTTTCATCAACTTGAAGTGCATAGTAATTCTCTCTCAATTTGTCTATTAAATGCTCACTTAAGTCCTCTTGAATTTCTATTACTCACCAGAATACTATGTCATAGAAAGGAGAACGTTTTTAATTGCTCACCATAGAGTCACCAAACATGGTAGAAACAATGTCAATTGCATCCATAATACAAGTTTCACCTATTGTGTGTGTGTGTGTGTGTGTGTGTGTGTGTGTGTGTTTTCACTTGGCAATTCTGGGGGAAACCTGATAGAGGTCAGAATAGCTTTAGATAGTACACATATTCTTTTAGTAAAGCTCTGCTAGGTAAACTTGAAATTATTAAGTTTTCTAATAAAAAATACCTTTGCTTTGTTGGCCAACCTTATATGTTTTGTTTCAACATGTCTTTTTAATTTATTAGCTTCTTACTATCTGAAGTTAAAACACCTAAACATATTACACATTGTGGACATTCTTCACCATTTATGATAGTTTTTGTGAAACGCTGAGACAAGTAATTGTCATTGCTTTTTTCTTTTCACTCTGTGTAGTGGGGCTGTATGGTCCTTCTTGCCACTGCCATAGATGGCGTAACAATCATTTTCATCTCTCTCCTTTTTTTTTCTTTTCCACTGATTAAAAACCATTTCATTTTCCAAACAAAGTGAGGTAGAAAAGTATCAAATGACTTCACAACAGGTGACCTGGCAAGGCCATCCCTTTCCAAAGATGAAACATTTACCACATCATTTTCATCAAATCTGATTTCCTTCCTGGGGAATCTAACAAAAGCCTTGTCAATGTTATCCTTTAACTGGTGTGTGTGAATGCAGTCTTCGGCAGACAGATACTCTAGAGTCACAAGATTAATGTTACAGAACATTACAAGATTTTCTTCCACTCTTCAGAATGAATCCCAACGCATGTTAGAGAAACTAATTAATTTACTACAAGCAAAAGTTTTCACAAACTAAGTAAATTTGCCATAAACCCTCCAGCCAACTCAACCAGTGGTGCAGGAAAATGGGAGTTACATTCCAAAACCATCTGATGAGATGCCCTTTGCTGACCCCTACTTTAATAAGCGCAATTTTAAGGTGCCTCAAAAAATCTAGGTGGGTTTTTACTGCCACAAAATAACCCTGTTGCTGCTAGTTATCTGGAATCTGTTTTCCAAACTGTTTCCAAACACACTTCAATTGGCATGTGTGAATCCAGTCTCAAGGGAAGAAGAGAAGGAAATGTCAAAAAGCTGCAACAGATTCTGAAGACAGGAAGATCTCCCTCCCTTCAATATATCCTTTTGGCTAAGGAACCCAGGAAGCCTGGGGAGGTCTTTCCTTCCACTGACACCGACGCACCACTCTTCACATCAGTCAGTTGCATATGTCTGTCTGTTTGGCCACTTGAGGGGAAACAGGGAAGTTCTCCGTCCCAGCTCTCTGAGGACTGACTGAAGGAAGGAACTGCCCACCACCATCTTGTTGTCCTAATCCCATCTAGCCTTGCCCCGTTCCACTGAGACTTCCATGTGCCTTTCACAGTGCTGTACTTGCCGCTGTGATGTCATCTCCTCCACCCACAGCTGGTGTGTTGACTGGAAAATGTAGTCATCTTGACTTCCAGGTAGAGTTCAGGCTTGATTTGCTCTAGGACTCATTTATTTTTCTTTTTAGCAGTCCAGGGTATCCACAGGACTCTTCTTCATTACCACATTTCATAGGAGTTGTTTTTCTTCCCATCAGCTTTTGTCACTGTCCAGCTTTCACAACCATACTTAGAAATTTGGAAATACAGTGGCATGGGGCATATCCAAACTTTAGTATTCAATGAGAAATTTTGACGCTTCAGGATCTTGTCTAGTTCCTTCACAGCCGCTCTTCTGAGTCCTAGACTTCTTCTCAATTCTTCTCTGCTGTCTCCATTCTAATTAATGACTGGGCCAAGCTATGAAAAATCTTGAACTATTTCAAAGTCCTCATTGTACACTTTGGAGTTATGTAAACCATCTGTGTTCAATATTTTTGTTTTCTTAATGTTCAAGTGTAAACTGGCCTTTGCAGTTTCTTCCTTGACTTTATTCTGTAGCTGATCCAAGTCTTCGCTATCTTCTGCTAGTAGAATGGTGTCATCTCTTTTTCAGCTGTAGGTAGTGTCCTTTTGCATTCTTCTCTGCCAATGTTCCTGGCTTTAGTATAGTATAAAGTTCTTCTGGCTCCTGGTCAATTAGACTTAATAGTTCACGTCTATTTTCTATATTATCTTGAAATCGTATATTATCTTGAAATTCTTCAGTGTTTTTCAGGTTGTATTTCAGCACAATGATTTAGTGTTCTTCTTGAGCTTTACTTTAACTTTCGATATTAGCAGTTCATGCTCCATGCCACAATCTGAATGGAGCTTCTTCATCTTTTACTTCCAGTTATGTATTCTATTTAATTACTATATTACTATATTGGCCATCAGGTGAAATCCATGTATACAGTTGCCTCTTGGACTGCTTTAAGAATGAGTTTGCAATGAACAAACTGTTGGCTTCACAAGATTCAATCAGTCACTCTTCTCCATCATTTCTTGGTCCTAAGACAAATTTTTCTATGATCTTTGATTCTGCTGTGCTTCCTACTTTTACATTCTAATGGCCTATGATTTACAAGAAGTCCCATTTTGGTGTGTGATCAATTTCCTCCTGGACTCCAGCACAGAATCTTTCAATTTCTTCCTCTTCCCTCCCCCCTCCCCTTTCTTCTGTAGCCAGAGCATAAACTTGGACTATAGCTATATTGATGGATCTTCCCTGCTATCTTATTGATATTACTCCATCTGGGTTTGCCTTTTATCCTTTAACTGCCTTTACTACAACTCTCCTCACTGTTAATGTCACCCCATTTCTTCTTAGATTTTCATTTCCTGAGTAAAATGTTGTTTAACTATCTGACTCAAAATATCCCACTCCTGTCCAGTTTAGCTTACTCACCCCAAGTACTGTAATGTTCCATTTCTTGTTTTACTATGTCTAGCTTCCCAACTCATGCTTCTCACACTTCATGTTCCTATAATATGTGTTGTGCAGCTTCGGACTTTCCTTTCACCTCAGAGTATGTCAACAGCTGAGCATCCTTTTGGCTTGAGTCCAACTGCATCATTAATACAGTTGTCCTTTGCTCTACTCCAGGAGCTCAGTGAGTGCCTTCTGACCTAGGAGTCTTATCTTCGGGCACTCTCTCTTCTTTCATTTTGGATTGTCTCATAATAGAGTTTTCATTATAAAAGACATTCAAAGGGTGTTTACTGTGTCTCCTTCTGTACAGTACTAACAAGCATTAGCTATGGTGCCACTGCTATTTTCTCTGAGAGATTCTCCACCTGTGTCACCCCCCCACTACTTCTGCTGCCCAGTAGCTGTTTGTTACATTTCATATGGCTCCTCAGTAAAAACCTGTCTGACATGAGAGATCCTACCAGCAGCACTGTTACAATCAGCATAGCCTCTTGCCTCACAGGAACACGCAATCCCACTACCATGGAAAGGTAGTGCCATGGTGAGAATCCTTATAGTAACAAAGGAAGAAGACAGACAGACAGACAGGAAGGAAACCATCTTGAATCCCATCTTGGGAGAACGGCTAAATATAAAGTCAATAAATAAACATCAAAATATTTCAAAAAGAAGGGCTCTCAAGTGTGTGGGAAAGTTGTTAGCAGTTGAAAGAAGAGAGGTAGAATTGTGTGATGAGTAAATGGCTGAAAACAAGTGCTGAAAATGGAGATCACATGTGTGAAGAGATCATATGTGTTTCTGTGTGGGCAGGAAGACTGATGGCAATGAGACAAAGGGACTGGATAATAACAGGCAGGGAAACTGAGAGCAACTGACAGAAGTGGGAGCAACTGGGAAAGGGGAGTTAGAACACAAGGGAGGGGGAGAACCTGGGTGAAGGGAAGACAGCATGACTGTGTCTGATCTACACTGACGAGTACCAATGTTAACTGTCACCTCTCATCTCTAAACTAAATCACACCCTGAATTGGAGGCAGCGAGCAACTGATAGTCAGCCTCAGCAAGACGACAAGTCAATCAGAGCGGAGATGCGTGGAGAGACACCAGCTTTATAGGGCTCAGTGCCTTCATTCATCCTGGGATTTACACCTGTCAGTTTCCCTGGAACAGAGGCAGAGGCGGTGGGGGGGGGGGCGGAGGAACGATGGCACTCACTTCAGCACTGCTTAACACAGGACAACAGGAACATGCTCTCCTTCCTGAACCATGCGATTTCTGCATTGATCCTCTTCCCTCCATGTTCACCCTTCCCATCTCTAAGAACATTCACTATGCACATCTGACAAAGCAGGCCCTTCTATTAGGCAGACTGCCTCAGGCGGCAGTTTATGGAATATATATAAGCAAACCATAGATTATTCAGTTTACAGTCTGCGACCTCACCTGGAACAAAATGGAGTCCTCTGTTGAGTGCTGTTCAAGCAAGCTGTGCTTTCTTTCACAATTTTCCATTCCATTTCTCCTCCCATTTTTTCTCTCTGCTCAGACACCAAATATTCTGTGGCTGCTACATACTGCTCTTTTGTGTATCTCTGTGCCCCTTTGATATCCCCTCAAAGATGTTTTCTGTGTCTGCTAACTTCAGCAATTCCTCATGCATGCTTGAATCTGTTTATTTTGTGATGAACCCATTTTGGTTAACTCAATTGTTCACCTCTCTATTTGCATACAATTTTGCCATCACAAAATCTGCTACGACCTTTTCTGTTTTCAAAGATTTAAAGGCAATAAGTGGAGCCACCAAAAGTGGTTCAAAAATCTGTATTACTATAATACCTTTAACAGAATAGTTGGGGGCAGGGGATGTTGGGGGTAGAGAATGGAGATGAAGAGATCTCTTCTCTAGATCTTTTCACCAAGCAAGGTGATTTAAAAAAGTAGGAGTGGGGTGGGGGGAGACAGGAGATTTATTTTTGAAGTCATGATGTATGATCAGAGCCTTGTCGTGAAATGGGCTGGGGAAGGAAGAGTCTGAAGACATTCAAGTAAAGTTCTAGCAGGTGATGTGAGAGTTTTCAGTATATTCTGGAGATGTTTCTGAGAAGACTAGGAGCAAAAAAGATAGAAGAATTTGATTCCCCATCTTTGAAAATTTAAAATCAAGGTCATACTCAGAAAAAAACAGCTCTTGCCTCTTACATTCACTGGTCAAAAGAGATTGGCAGAAACTTTCAAAGCCTGTTTTGCTCCATAACATGATGGGCCAAAACCAAAAACTGCACAGAATGATCCTGTCACACTGATTTAAAGTACTGGTAAATCTTAAGTCTGCTGACATCTTCAGTTTCTTTACAGAGAAAAACAAGAGTTGTATGAGGTACAGAGTATGATTTACCAGGAAGCTCTGGAGATTGTCCCTGAAGAGCTTTTTCAAGTTCCAGTCTCTGAAAATAGAACCTGGATCATTCAAAGGCTGGTGCTCAAACGGAGACAATGTAGAAGGCTGCTGCTTCCCAGCACACTGTATAGGACTCTTCTGTGTCATCACTGTAACCACACAGCTGCCTGAGGCTGTTGGTATTCATTAGAAGACAGAAATCAAGGCCAGGCTGAAAAGCAACCACTACTACCCCAAATTCCCACAGTTACAAATCCTCTCCCTTTTTAAAGATACCCCCAGATCAGGACACTCCCTGTTGGCTAAATCTTGGGTACCAAAGCTGGTGTTACAAGCTTTGAACAGCCTGATCTCTTAATCCAGCTGTGCTCATTCATTTGAAACTGAAAGCAGCTCCTTTTTATGTCCACCGCTTCTCGGCATTAAGTTCTCTTTGATGTAATTCTCGCTTCCGATGCTCTTTCCCTTCATGGGGAAGATTAGTGTGAAATTGGCCTGCTTCTCCAGAGACTGCGGTGTTAAGCCTCCAATACTTGATGCTTATTGGAAATCTTTAACTAAAGTGGGCAGTTGGTGGGGGAGCTGAAAGGATTGTGTCTCATGTCTGGACTTCATGCTTCTTGATAAAGTACAGCAAAAGCAAACTGGGAGTACTGATGCTGAAAAACTGGCTTTTAATCACACTTCTGAGTAAGATCCAATACGAACCTGCAGAAACATACATACTGACTAACATACAAAACAAGTAAATATGCAAAGGTACACATACCCAACATTGTCATCACACTCTGCATTTTGGTGCTGTGTTGTCCTGTGTTGGAAATTGGGAGGGGACAATAAAATGTAATCGCAGTACCAGCTTGCCCAGTCTGGCAAAGCATGATAAATGATTTTCCAAGTTCCTGCACATTTAATTAAAAGCTTCCTATTAGCAACTTGTTTTATTGCTTCCTGTTTCATGCAGCATGAAGATTAGTGCTGAACTGCTACCCAATTACCTTGCGTTTCTTAAGTATGCAGGACTTTGATTACTAGTTCTTGTCATTTTTTAAAATTACTATTTTCTAAAATTAGCACAATACTACAATTTTAGTATAAAAATGACAAGGGAAAACCAGTGAAGAGAATCTAGTAATTAGGCCTTAATCCTATTGGTAGTCCCAATTAGACTAGACCTACTAGACACTTATTGAACTGTGAGTCAACACTGATACAAATCTTACTGATTCTCTGTGTTTACTCTAGTTGGAATTACCATAGTATTAAGCTTCATAAAGCTGGGAAATGAAAGCTGATTAATTAAGGGGTAATTCATCCTCCTCCTAGGTACACAGAAAAGGAAGCAATGAAAAAGAGACTGAACCTGCAAGGAGAAAAGTTTTGATCAAAAGTGCAGGAGATCTCTGCTGTACAGAATTTATTTTGGAGTAAACATTATAGTAGGATTTTGACCACGAAGAAGGCATTGATGGATAACTCAGTGTGGGTTAACACAGTGCAATATTACAGTCCTCCCTCCACATTCACGAGTTTGACCTTTGCAAATCTGATTATTCGCAAGGCGTGTGCCTGCCTTCCCTCCTTCTACTCCTCCCATTCCCTTGAGTTTTGCCAGGGACAGAGAAGGAAGGCGAGTGTCTGGACAAAAGGCAAGGAAATGGGGAGGAGGCAAACACATGCCTTCCTTTTCCCCTCTGGAGCTCTCCCTCCCATTCCTTTCCTCTGGCTCCAGTGCTTTAAACTCATGCTGAGGCAAAAGGCAAGAGAACGCGGGGAGGGGGGAGCATGTGCAGACCTTCCTTATTGACTCCGGAGCTCCCCTCCACATTTCCTTTCATCTGGTCCTGGTGCAAAGAAAGCAAGGGAATGGGAGGGAGAAGCCCTGGAAGGGAATGAGAGGGGGGTTGCAAGGGGTTATTTGTGGTTTTTCCACTTTTGTGAGGGTTTTGTGCACCAAACCCTTGTGAAAGTGGAGGGGCAACTGTACATGCTATGTAATATACCATTTTAATTCTACTTCAGCTAACTGAATAAAAGTTGTACTAATGGACCCCAGTGTGAAAGTAGTTCCAGTTAGGTTATAACATTCCATCCTTGTTGGAGGGGAGTCACAGAATCATAGAGTTGGAAGAGACCACAGGGGCCATCGAGTCCAACCCCCTGCTATGCAGGAATACCCATCACAGCATTCCCAACAGATGGCCATCCAGCCTCTGCTTAAAAACCTCCAAAGAAGGAGACTCCACCACACTCTGAGGCAGCACATTCCACTGCTGGACAGCTCTGACCGTCAGGAAGTTCTTCGTGAGTTGCAAGTGGAATCTCCATTCCTGCAGCTTGAATCCATTGCTCCTTGTCCTGGTCTCTGGAGCAGCAGAGAACAAGCCCACTCCCTCCTCAACATGATATCCCTTCAAATATTTCTGGCATGACCTGCAGCCTAAGCAGAGAGGACACCTCACCCCAAAATGGTAGAGATGGTACGTCTCTGTTAATAGCTATTTCACTGTACCTTGCAAGCCCTAAAAGTAGTTTTTATTTTCCTTTTGTAATTGTTGGTTCTAGTTTTAACTTGTTTTTCTAATCAGTATTGCTTTTCACTTTTTAAATTATCATCAGTAACTGATTTAGGAACTATTATGATTGAAATTCAATACAAAAATACTTAAAATATGTAAGTAATTCAAATTTCAATGGGAGTGATAAGATTTTCAGCTCATAGGTGGCTTGCAGACTGAGGAAGGGGACCTATATCCTCTTTCCATTTTAAGGGGAGCCCCCCAAATCCACAGACTAACACTGGGCCTTTCTGCACTACATAACTATTGCACCATGATTTCACTTTAACTGCTATGACTGTCTCCTATGGAATCCTGGGGTTTGTAGTCCTGGGAGGAACTGGAGCTCTCTGGCTGAGAATTCTAAATATCCCTCCCTGAACTGCAAATCCCATGATTCCATAAAACAGAACTATGGCAGTTAAAGTGGAATCATAGTGCCATAGTTATGTAGTGCAGAAAGGCCCATTGTTTCAGCTTGTTCTTCTACAATTTAAAAGTAAGAATGGAATCCTATGCTAGCCTATCTGAGAGTAAGTCCCACTAAATTCCATCAGCCTACTTCTCTGTAAATAAGTACAGGCATACCTCAGCTAACAAAACCTCTGACAAAGAAGCTCCTTTTTACAAAGTCTTTACAGCTCCTGGGCCCCCTTTTCCTTCTCATCTTTGGTTTAGTTGGAAGTTTTTAGCAGAAGGTTGGTGAAGGAGGATAAAAAAACCCCAGACCTCAGTGGCAGATTGCAGCAGCATGTTTGCTGCAAACAATACAGTAAAGTTTGAGCTGGGAAAGAATGGGGTTTTACTCTAGGTGGTCCTACTGTAACTATGTGTGCCAGCCTACAACAGACAAGGTATATAGCATTTGCCTCCAGAATGCCTTACTGAGCATGTGTGAATAGTAAAAAAGAAAAGGAGAAAGTAGGTAAACCTGCCTCGACATCTACTCCCAGCATGTTAAAAGGCATAGATCTATAACCTTGGCAACCAAAGCAAAAATTATAAGGAAAGTGGTGGCTGACAAAAGAAAAAAAAATCCTAGCTGCATTATGAAAGAAGCTTTCAAGTGGTCTCCAGAAGGTTCAAAATGATTCTGTTGCGTTATGGAAGGCTTATCTGACCTTTCACAATGTGCTTATTTTTTTAGTTCTAAATAAAATGTTGTTGAAACACATCCAACTGCACTTCTGTTTTGTGGTACAGGAAATCATCTCTACTCTTTTCACGTTATTTCTGTCTCTGACACCAAACTGTCTGTTAAAGAAGTACAGTCCTCCCTCCACATTTGCAGGTTTGACCTTTGTGAATTTGATTATGTACAGATTATTTGCTGTTGCCTCTACTTCCCTCACACACGCAGGTAGAGGGAGTCTGAGGAACAAGGGCGCATGTGTTCCCTCGCTCCCTCTCACAGGTGGGGGAAAGAGGATGAGATGGGGAAGGAGGAAGGGCATTTGTGTGCATTCCCTCGGTTACTCGCTCACTTGGGCAGGTAGGTGGGGGGAAGGGGATGGAATAGGGATCTGGAGGAAGGAGATGGGGGGTGTGTGTGTGTGTGTGTGTGTGTGTTCTCCCTCAGCCACATACTTGCTAAAGGGAAAGAGATGGGACAGGGGAGAGTGAGGAGATGGATGCATGCATTCACTCATGCAGGCAGGAGTTAGAGGAAAGGGAAAGGAGAGCAGGAGGCAGGGTGCCCACATGCATTCCCTTGGTCACTCACCCATCTGGGTGGACAGATGGGGGGATGGGATAGGGGAGTGCCAGAAGAAGGCCGTGTGCATTCCCTTGCATGTTTACTTGCATGGGTGGGACAGGAAGAGGATGGGATGGAGAAGCAGGAGGAGGCAGGATATCAATGTGCTTTCCCTTGCTCACTCACTCAGATGGGAGAGGACTCTACTTTCATGCGGCGGTCCTGCATGAAAGTAGAGGGCTGACCGTAATGCCCAGGAACACATGGCCCTTGTTAACTGAGGTATACCTGCATAGAATTGTACCTTATATTTTAAAAAAGGCAATTTAAAGGTATCTATAGCAACCGTTTTTTTAATACCTTATAATTGTGGCACTAATTAGTACAGTTCAAACAGTTATAACTATCTCCTTTGAAGCTCACAATTATGTATTTTTGACATGAATACTTAGAATATTAAGGACTAGCTAAGTGTTTGGGGGCAAATGTTTGGTGTGCAAACAGCAAGCCAGAATTAACCCATGACATTCTGCTGCCTGAAGTGAAGAACAAGATGGTGCAGTTGTCCATGCCACATAGAGAAACTGACTAGACTGTCAGCTTGGATCTTATTTCAAACACTAGTGAAAGGCTAGTGAGGAATGTGGTCTATTGTCAAAATTTTACCAATATCCCCTTCCGGTCGCATGGCGGGCGTGAGCAGCTGCTCAGAAAGAAGCTGCGCAATGGTGCGGCTCCGAGCAGCCACCCGCTGGATTCCAGCCGCTTCTTTTGAGACCCAGAAGCGGCAAAACACCCCCCCGGGACTAGGGATGCGGAAAGGGTCCGAAGGGGACCCCACAACTGGCGCGTGGCTCTACCTGGCTGCGGGAGCGGGAAGCGTCAGGGGGTCGAAGGACCTGGACGGAGCCAGCGGGATTGTCGCTTCAGCGGCACAAGCGCCACCGTCGATTTTTAATTAAGAAATCAAGTTTCAAGCAGAAAAGAATAAGATAACATAACCTGTTCTGGTCTTCACTTTGGGATTATCATAACAGAGCTGGCTTGCAACGCTGTGCAGGAGCGAAGTATGGAGGGACCCAGGAATGTGAGTGCGAAGTGCTGTGCTTTCATCTTAAAGGGGCGGCTGAATTTAAAGAAAAGGTTATGACGGTGTATCTGCTTTCTTACGATGATTGATTACTGGTAAGAGACTTTTGGTTTGTAATATGGACTTACAGTCTAAAATGTCAAATAAACGAGCAGTTGGTATTGCCCTAAAGGAAAAAATTGGACTTTATAAAATTTAATACTCTTCATTTGGACACTGAACTTTCTATAATTCATTATTTTAATATTCTGGTTGAACTGAGACGAGCGGATTATCGGTTCTTTTGCTATGGATTTTGGACTTTTGAAGAATACCTGGGGAGGAAAAATTACGGAGTTGTGCGATTTCTTTTTTTATGTTTCTTTTTTTAACTCCTGTTTTGGGACTCTTGTTTCCTGACTTCTATTTGGATATTGTGATTGTTGAGACTGCTGAGACTGTGCTGGAAGGTCATTTAAACAAAACATCCTCATTCCCATGGATGAAGCAGCCTGGAATTTAAGCGACAATGAGAATACAATGAATCTTCAAAAACAAACTCCGGGCAGCGAAGTCCAAGAAGGGAGGGGGGAACAGAAGGTGGATTTTGGCACAGGGTTCTAAATATGACAAGTGAATGTATTTCAGCAATGTCAATTAAGCATATGTATGTGATTGATATATTGTCATTAAGTTAAATATTGTGATATTGTCAAAGGGTTGAAAGGGGTAATGAGACTGGTAAGTCTGTGATGGAAGTTATCTAAGCAAATACCCTTATACCCATGGACTGAGCAGCCTGGAATTTAAGCGTCTATAAGAATACCAAGAATCTTCAGGAATTAACTTCCGGCAGCAAAGTCCAAGATGGGAGGAAAGGGGTATTGAGATGGGCAAGTCTATGATGGAAGTTATTCAAGCAAATACCCTCACACCTATGGTTGGAGCAGCCTGGAATTAAAGCGATTTTGAGAATACAGTAAATCTTCAGGAAAACGCCGGGCAGCAAAGACTAAGATGGGAGGGGGTTTGTGAGGGAAATTATTCAAATAAAATACCCTCACTCTCTGGGACAGAGCAGCTTGGAGTATAAGCGACTATGAGAATACGGGGAGCTTTCAGAATGTATTTCCGGGCTGCAAAGTCCCTGATGAGAGAGGGGATGGGAATTGGAGTCAATCACAGGGTTTTGAATTATGTGTGTTAGAATTGTACTTTGGCAATGTCAATTAAGCTTACAAATGATTGATATATCGATATATTTCTATGAAAATGAACACTATGATATTGTTGAAGGGTAGAAAGGGGTTGAATAGGATTTAAGAGTAGAGGTGGGAAACAAGATATTTTAAAATAACGGAATCCAGGGAAAGAAGTTGAGTGGCTTGTTACAGTAATAATAGCTCAGACTTCCAGATATACACTGACAGACTTTTTTTTACAACAGTAAGATTTTACTTAAGTAATGGAGAGTTGGAAGAAAATATATGAGAGGATAGTAGAAGTTCATAAGACATAAGCAGAGGAAAGAAAACATATTGGAATATGTCGACTTGAGAAAGCAGAATGAAGTGAAAGCTGGGAACTGACAAGATGAAATGGCAGTATTTTGAGTGTGTAGTAGAGGGAAATGCATGTTCAAACAATTGAGATAATCACTGTATTGTGATTCTAATGTAACAAGTAGAGTGATTTGCAGAAGTGAAGACCAGACCAGAGTGGAAGATCAGAACCAATGCATGTAAAATTACAATTTAAAGAATCCTTTTTTTTATTTTGTGAAATTCAATAAAATTAATTAAAAAAAATTTTTTTTTACCAATATTTACTTCAACTTGACCTAGAAAATGAGGTGGTTAAGGACTATATGATCAGGTGGGCTAGAGATATTGGTCATACTACAGATTTAGATAATTGGGTCGGGGCATGGAAGAACGTGCGTAGGTTTACTAGGTCTTATTACCTCCAAGAGAATGTCATCAAGTTATGGTTTCAATGGTATCTCCCACCAGTTAGGATAGCCAAAATCTCAAAGAATAAGGACTCTTGTTGGAAGTGCGATAAAGAAAGGGGAACGTGTTTTCATCAGTGGTGGGTGTGCGATAAGCTTAAAAAATTTTGGTCTAAAATTCAAACTAAAATGCAAAGAGTTCTGAGTATCAACATAGAGCTAACTCCAGAATTTTTTTTACTGGGAATGGTAAATTTATGCATCTCAAATAAGAACATCCAGCGACTGGTATGGCACATGATTACATCAGCCAGAATAGTTTTGGCTAGACATTGGCGGAAGAAAACTATTCCTTATGAGGAGGAATGGTGGGATAAACTTCTGGAGATAGCAGAATTGGATAAACTCACCTTTATGCTTCAATATAAAACTACAAAGCAATTTTATGAAGTTTGGCATCCCTTACTCAACTGTGTCAAGGATAATTCATAAAGGAAGTTGTTATTGTGTATTGGGTACTCTCGTCACTGATGTATTTGTAATTTGTACTCGCATTAATTCGTAAGGGCTCTCTGTACAATCATGTGGAGAGAGATATTGGTGGGAGTAATTGGACAAGATTTTTCTTTTCCCTTTTTAACAAAAGTTAAGAGGAACACAACCAATGTTTATCTTAAGGATACGATCGGAGGTTCACATTTTTTTCCCAATTAATGTAACAAACTGGTTTTGGCACGGGGGGGGAAGGGTGGTTTTTTTTTTTGTGGAGTGGGTAGTCTAGTCGGATTAACTATGAATTAATTTTGATTGAGTATTAACTATGTATCAGACTATTGTTGTGAAAATCGACAGATATTATTTGGTATATATTATGAATATATTGTACTGGGGGGGAATGGAAATATGCAGTTCTGGAATGTAATCTTTTTTCTTCTTTTCTCCTTTCTTTTCTCCCTTTTTTTTAACAATAAAATTTAATAAAAAAAATTAAAAAAAAAACAAACACTAGTGAAAGGCTGGCATCTACCACCATATGGGAAGAAAAACAGGACATTCTGGCTCATGGAAGACAGACTGCATGGCGCACGTGCGCGCGCACACACACACATATGTCTGTCCCATAGTAAAAGGGAATGTGGCATGACACTATTTTGGACCTTTGTGGGTCCAAGGGAGAGTGAGGAAGAGAAAGTGGTAGAGAGGTAGCTTAAAAATAACAGCTAAGGTATTGCTATTACTGTTCCCCACTCAGCATTAGTTGCCTGAGACAGCTGCTTCACTTTGCCTAATACCAGGTCTCACTAGAGATATAGGTGCTCACTACAGATGAACTCACTAGAGATATAGATGCTCCTGAAAAATAATTTTATGTTGACAACCTGTTTTCAAGATGAAAAGTGACAACACTCTTTTAAAAGAAGTTACAAGTTGTTGTACTCAATTTAGAGAAAGGAAGAGATTCCACAATGCCTCTAACTAAGACAAGAATTTTTACACATAACCCAAAGTGATGACAGTGCCTTTCGTTTAGGTTTGTTCTTGAGATTTCTTTTCTACTATAGCATTTCTGCACTAGAAGTTCAACTTGAGAGTCAACCTAAGTAACACATTGAAGGCACAGATAGCAGCTACATATTTTTTCTTTTCATAGGTCACCCAATCTGGATTTGTATCTTAGTGTGGAGGGATAGGGGGATTTAACCTTTTGTCTGCCCCCATGGTACTGATCCACATCAGGAAACTCATGCTTTATTGCTCCAAAGTAAACCATTTCTTTTGTCAGCCAAACCGGCAGGTGCCTAGGTTCCAGCTCAGATGGAAACCACAGCAGGATAGCAAAGAGGAAAAAGGATTTTTGTTGACTCAAGACATCTGGGCACTGACATCTGAGACAATCTCTTCTTGATGAGTTGCACTGGAGTGAACAGTAGAGAGATAAAACCTGTACTTTCCTAGTATCTGTAACTTGAACTTATTGAAGTGCAGCACAGTATTTTTCTACTAGAATAAAATGTTGCTGTTTCAGTTTACCGATATTGAAAAATATCCAAAATGGAATACCATACAAGGCCCTATACAACTCAGGTCGAGGTCAGCTGAAAGAACATATCTCCCCATATGAGTCTGCCCATGTGTTGAGATCTTCTAGGGAGGCCCTTCTCTCTGTTCCATCACTCTCACAGGAACATCTGGTGGGAACACAGGAGAGGACCTTCTTGGTGGCTGTTCCCAGGTACTGGAACTCCCTTCCAAGAGAAGTTAGACTGATGTACTCCCCCTGAAAACACAGGTTCACAGTTTGAGGGCACTCCTGGATTCAGCTAAGCCCGGAGGCCCAAAGTTCAGCAGTGACCAAGATTGCTTCTGCACAGTTGAAGTTAGTTGTAACCATTGTGCCTGTTCTTAGAGAAGCTGGATCTGGCCACGATGATACATGCCTTTAGATACAGCCCATTTGGACTACAGCAACATATTCCACATGAGGCTGCCTTCAAAAAGTGTTCAGAAACTACAGCTGTCCCAAAGAGCTGCATCCAGGTTGTTAATTGGGGCTGACTTCAGGGAACATGCAACTCCTTTGTTGCAATAGCTCCACTGGTTGCCAATCAATTTCCAGGCACAATTCAAAGCATGGTTTTTGACCTATAAAGCCTTATATGGCTTTGGCCCAGGTTATTTGAAGGACCATATCTCCCTTTATGAGCCCAGCAGAACTCTAAAATGATCCAGAGATGCCTTTCTTTCTTTCTCACTACCCTCTCAGGTATGTTTGGTAAGAACAAGGGAAAGGGTCTTTATGGTGGCTGCTCCCAGACATTGGAACTCCTTCTTTAGAGAGACCAGGATGGCTTCATCCTTGCCCTCCTTCTGAAGGCAGGTTAAGACATTTTGTGCTGTCAGGCTTTTATAAACTGATTGGGTTTGGTATCTTGATGCTGTGTGGGTCTGTTTTAAGGTTGGCATAGTTTTTTAAAATGTATGTTAATGTATCTAGTATTTTAAACATGTAATGTTTTAACTTTATAAATGTTTTAATTGTTCTTTAAATTTTACGTTAATATTTTCATGGATGTTTTGTTTTAATGTTGTTAGCCACCCTTAAACCCACCGTCAGGAGAAAGGTGGGATATAATAATAATAATAATAATAATAATAATAATAATAATGTGTAATTCTCTGACTCAGAATTTCCCACTGCTGTCCACTTAACTCATTCAGCACAAATATTGTAAAGTTTATACATTCCATTTCTCGTTTTACTATGTCTAACTTCCCCCGATTCATGCTTCTCATTTTCCATGCTCCTATAACACGTGTTGTACAGATTCAGACTTTATTTTCACCTCTGAGCATGTCAGCAGCTGAAGTCTTTTTGGCTTGAGTCCAGTCGCATCATTAGCCACAGAACTACTTATACTTATGCTTCCCTAGTAGCTTGCTGAATGTCTTCTGACTTGGGAGTCTCATTTTCTGGCACTATGCCTTATTCTGGATTTTGGATTGTCTCACTGAAGGGTTTTTAAGATAGCAGGGTTCAAGAGTAGTTTACCATTCCCTTCTGCACATTACTAACAAGCGTTAGCTATGGAGTCACTGCTGTTGTATTGAGAGATCCTCCCCTCACTACTCCTGCTGCCCAGTAGCTGTTTGGCATTTAATTTGGCCCTTCAGCAAAAACCTTTCTGACATAGGAGACCCTACCAGCAGCACTGCTACCATCAGTATAACCTCCTGCTTCACATGAGCATGCAATCCCATCAGAGGTAGTGCGATGGTGGTGGGGGTATCAGTTACCTCTCTTAATTTGGTGTCATCTGCAAATCTGATAAATATGCCCTCTGTCCTCCAGATCATTTATAAAGATGGAATGATGACCACAATAACAACTCAAGTTCCAATTAAGTTGTGCTTTCAGTTCAGCAGACACAGATAAGACAGGGAATTGATTCCTTTTGATTAAGAACACAGGGAAACAAAAAGGAACATAAGCATCTACAACAGGGCTGGGCAAATATGGCCTTCCATGTTCATATTCTTTTTTCCCCCCTACAACTCCCATGAACCCTAGCAAGTTTTGCCAATGATAAGAGATTATGACAGCTGAAGTTCAAAAACATCTGGAGAGTCACAGCTGCCTACCCCAAACTAAAGTTTTCCATGTAGGTTCTCACAGGGATGGGAAAAAAAAGCACTCCAGCAAGTTGAACTAAATAATTCTAGGCAAATATCAGAGGGAAATCAGATTGTTACATTATAAGCTCCTTAAAAGCATATTCAATATACTAAACAGCTGATTTAGCAAAAGGAAAAGCTGTACAAATTTGCCATTTAGATCAGGTTTTATCCACTATAAGCTGGGGTCTATCATAGTATGCATAGCACAATCTTAAGACTACTGTATAGCTTTTGCCATCATGTTGACAAATGCCCTTGAAGAAGGTATCTGCAGAAGAGAAACTATGGCCCAGTCTTCCTCAATAGGGGATCCTCAAGATGTGTCAGATTACAGCCTCCATAAGTCTCAGCAAGCACAGGCCAGGTAAGTTAGAGATTATGGGAGTTGCAGTTCAACACAACTAGAGACATCTCAGTTACCTTTCCTGCTATTGTTTCAACTGGTTCTAGTCATGTTATTCACCATTTTTGCCAAATGCACTGTTATTTTTGTTCAAGCATTTCTGTCTATTAATCTTGTAGGTCCTCCTTTTTTAAAACTTCAGGAGCTTTATCACTAAACATAATCACTCACAACCTAACTTTGGAAACACCTAATGAACATTTCTTAAAAACAACTGCTCTAGGAAGTGATACTTCAGAGTGAAGAAATGGTGCCTGCCACTATATCCTGCTTATCGCTCTCAACATCAAGCGTATGAATGAAACACAAGTTTATATTAGCAGTTTAGAAAGGGAGCTGAAGAACTAGCAGGTTGGCAGGGAATGCGTTAAGCACTACTCTCTACTCAGTTTTCCACACTTATGGTCACTCCCATAAAAACAGAACTAGCTTTACAATGCAACAGAAGTGAAGCAAGTGACTTCAGGAGGCAGAATTTAGGACAGTGGTGGGCAATTTGAGGCTCTGCAGATGTTTTTGGGAAAACAAGTCCCATCAGCCATAGCAAGCACAACCAGTGGTGAAGGGTCATGGGAAGTTTTGGTTACAAACACCTGCAGGGCCACAAATTTTCTTGATTTAGGAAGAGAAATGAAAGCAGAAATTGATGTCTAAATTGTGCAATGAGACTTTAAAATTTTTGTTCTGTCATGGGTGACATGATGTTCCTCTTCAGATAGTAAAGTTTGTGGCCAGTAGGACCGGCTGGCTGGCTGGCTGGCTGGCTTGCTTGCTTTTAATTTTAGCAAAGGATGAAGCTTTTCTTACAATCATTTCCATGTAATACTTAGAATGGAAATATAAAGCATGCAGAATCTGATAATGCACATTAAACGGGTAATGCTGTGATCTGAACTAGAAAGCCATCTATTCTGTGTGACCT
This sequence comes from Cyclura pinguis, assembly GCA_030412105.1. Taxonomy (NCBI): domain Eukaryota; kingdom Metazoa; phylum Chordata; class Lepidosauria; order Squamata; family Iguanidae; genus Cyclura; species Cyclura pinguis. The sequence continues at coordinate 348,614,537 of CM059599.1, forward strand.
CTGCCACTGTATGCTCATTTTTATTCTTAATTTCAGCTTTTTGCCCTCAGTTCTCCATTAGACTTTTGCCAACCTTTCTCCCTCTCAGCATTCCTCACATTTCCATCCTCTATTGTACTCCACAGATATTCACATCCCTCAGTATATCTTCTAGTCTCTTTTGCTATTGTTTCAGCCCACTTTCATATGATCTCTAACATCTTCTCTAACACCTCTCCTTTCCCCATCACAACTCACTCTAGTCAGAGCTTGGAAAAATTACTTTTTAGAATACAGCTTGTTGAATCTTCTGGCCAATAGGGACGCTGGTCATACTGGCTATGGGATTTGGAAGCTGTACTTCAAAAAGTAACTTTTCCAAGCTCTGCCACAGTGTCTGCTGCTCTTGCTCCTCTGTGCCATGGCACTGGAATCATAGAGTTGGAAGGAATGACAAGGGCCATCTAGTCCAGATCCTGCCATGCAAGAATCCGCAGCTGAAGCACTCCTGAAAGATGCACATCCAACTCTATTTAAAGATCTCCATATAAGAAGAGTCTACCATCTTGAGTGTTTACATTAATAAGAGGAAGAGAGATAGAGATGTCAGGACTTAAGTTTATATACAGTATCAAATCATTCTTTGGCTTGGAAATTTCTCTCACGTGGCCCAAGTGTCAGTTTGGGGCCCCCAGTACAAATCTCTAAAATGGTTTGTTACTCACATCTGAAATTACATTGCAGTCCAGTGCTGGGTTTATCTACCAGAGCTTGCCCCTCCCCTTTCTTTTTGGTTAATTTTGTTTAACCATGACATCTAACCTAAGGAAACACCCCTCAATATATGCTGATGACTTTGCAACTTTTCAGTTGGCCCCATTAAAGCACAGTCCTACTGATGTTTTGATTTTTTTTTTAATTCTAATCATCAGAGTGACTGAAAACACTTTGTAAACAGACCAAGTGACCTTAAAACATTGTATTATTTATTTTCTCTGCCTGATTAATGGGACGCTTTGTCCCTCTGACCTGCAGCCCTGCTCTCTTGTCTATGTACAAGGAATTCTGGCAATGGCAGTTCTTAAGAGAGCACATCACATAGGAAAACACAAATTGCCGCCTCTCAAATATGCACATTCTAATTTAACTGCACACTGTCCAGAAATCCAGCAACCAGACTTGTCTGTTCCTCTGTTCTAACACTGCTTCTGATTAGCTTCAATGTGCCCCACAAGATTTGGACAAATAGGTGCAGAAGTCAGCTAAACAGGTTTTCATATATATCCTCAAATATGACTTACAATTTAGGCTAAAACTTTTCCTTGTGGCAAAAGGACTACAGCCCTGGATGGAGACTGGCTTCAGTGAACTGTGCATTTCATCTATCCCTAATCTGAGGGTTAAGACAATTCAGTAATGAAAGGGACCACTCTGTGTATGTTCAGAGTCATTATTATTTTATCTTTTTCCAAACTCAGGCCTTTTCTGCACTACACTGTTAATAGTGCTATTATTCCACTTTCAACATCCTGTGGAATTCCGAGGTTTGTGGTTTACTGAGGCCCAAGAGCTCTCTGCTGGAGAATTTTAAATGCCCCTCCCTAAACTGCAAACCCCAGGATTCCATAGGATGTTGAAAGTGAAATAATAGCATTATAACAGTGTAGTGCGGAAAGGCCTTAAGCGTTAAGAAAGGCTGGCTCTGTAGTTTATTCTCCCTGGAGGTCTGTACCATATACGAATTCAGAATTAATACTCTCCCATCTTCATATTGACCAAATACTGACCTGCTTGGTTTCCACCTCAACGGCCCACAACCACGTACTACGAAGTCAGCTACATCGGGTCGTCAGAAAGTCACTACCGCCGCCATTGCTCTCTACTGCCAAATTTATCACAGTTACTTTGTTGGACTGCTGTTCTCCGAAAGGACTGCCAATATTGTTGCCACGCCGGCTGGGGGGAAAAAAGACCGGCCCAGTTCCGCACCGGTACACCTCCCTAGGCCCCGTCTCGCGTGGACCTTCACCGCCATTGTCTCCAGGAGGGCCCGGCGCGGCGCGGCCTCCCTCGGCTTCCCTCTCCCTCGGCCACCAGCCCTCCCTCGCGCAGGTTCGCAAATCACTCCTTCCCGTGTCAGCCGGCAAATTGGTTTATCCTCCCCCCATCTCGGCTTTCATTACCTTGCCGAAATGAAGCGATATCTCCTCGGTGGAGGCTTCCCGTCGCCGCAGCCGGTACCCAAATCATGAGAGCTGGCATAATAAATGAAGACAAAGTGCCGGCGCGGTCCGGGCCATCTCTCCCGCCGCACCACCAGCCGCTGCCAGCTTCATTATTCGCTTAAGTTGCCGGAGAAAATTACTTAACCCTGACCCGTGTATTAGGGGCCTGTATTAATGCCGCGACAGGCGCCTCTTACAGCAAAGAACAATTTATTAGAGCCGAAACAGGCTGCTTTTCTCTGTCATTTTTCCAATCTGAGCTTTGAACACACATCATTAAACTTGTCTGACTCTCTCCCCTTCTCCATCATTCCTTTTTTATTTTTTTATTTTTTTAAACAGAAAGTGCTGAAGAGAATGGAGATTGTTCTGAACCCGCTAACCGAGTGCCTTCGGCTCGGCCCCCTCCCGTCTCCCGGGCTTCCTCCTCTCCCTCCCGGTATTTCCATCTCTGTCTCATTTGCGCCCTTCCCGCACTTTCCTCCCTTTGTATTTTCTTGTTTTCGAGACCCGCGTGGTTTCTTCGCGCCGTGGAAGATCTCTCTGAGAGATGTGAAGAACGAAAAGCCGCTTTACCGAAAGCCTCAAGTTATTTATTTGACCACCGCTAGAATCCCTCAGCCAGCGTGACGCCGGGTGAAAGTTACTGTTTTGGAATACAACTCCCAGAATCCCCCTTGTCAGCATGTTTGCAGAGGGATTCTGGGACCTGTACTGTAAAATAGTAACTTTTCCAAGCTCTGTCTGGGAGCTTCTTCGATCGTCTTCAATAGTTACGGTCCAAGTCGCTGCATATTTACTCAGAACTAAGCCCCACTGTTCTGATTAAATCCCAGTGGGTCCACCTGATCTCTGCCTCAAGTAACCTAGATTTGTAGGGTTTTAGTTTTAAGTTGTTATTTTTATTTTTTTTATTTATTAGCACAATCATCACAGCAGCTTGTAATGATAACAATACATCCCCCACACCAATAACACCAAGCTAATATAATTTTTTCAAAAGACAATTTAAGAGCCCCACCTATTTTAAAACAAGAAAACAGCCACTAACAAAAAGATCAAAGAGTCTGAAGCACTTTTTAAAAAAATCCAGTAATTAATGAATATAAGAGTAAAACAAAATCAAAGCATGCATTAAAAGACAACTAGAATAAGGTGAACCACGTATTAAAAGAGAGCTGGAATAAAAGGATCTTGAACCAAGATGACCCTGGCAAATCTTTACATTCTCAGTGCCACCCAAGAGAAGGCCCTGTTTCTTTAATCTCGTTTAGTAATATCTCAGAGAAGAACTGGAGAATTTTTTAGGCTGAAAAAGGTAGGTGGGTGAGAGGAGAGGAACCTTTCCTCTCCCCTGCTTTACAGTCCTCATATACACACATATCTCAGTTAACAAAGCCTCTGACTAAGCTCCTTTTTACAGGACCCCAGCCTAGCCCAACCAATTAAATCTTGTGGCACACTCATTCTTTTAAGTGTGATCCATAGCTTTTCATGATCTACGCAATTAAAGGCTTTTCTATAACCTGTAAACTGCAAGCTGAATTTCTTCTGAAATTCTTTGGTGCACTCCATTGTTCAACATATGTTTGCAATGTGTTGCCTTGTGCCTCTTACTGTCCTGAACCCAGTTTGGACATGCGGTGTTTCTCACTCCATATATTGTAAAAGCCTTTGTTGTAGAATTTTGAGCATAACTTTACTTGCAGGGAAAATTAACGCAATTATCTTGCGGTTACTGTGGTTACCTGGTGCCCCCTTTCTTGGAGACTGGAATCTAATCTATAGCCCATAGTTTTGTTTTGCCTGTTTCTTGACAGATTATAGTTAGAACCAGAGTGGATTCTGTCTCTGTAGGTTGACACAGCTGTATTAGTACGCCATCTGTTCCTGGAGAGCTATTTCTTCCAAGTGCTCTGAGCACAGCTTCCACTTCACTTTCTAAAATAGGAGGTTCATCTTGAAATAGTTCTTCCTTGAATTAATCTCTCATCCTTTGCTCTCTTTTATATCACTCTTCTGTGTGATATAACACTCTTCCATTGTCCTTTCATTTCTACTTGATCATGTATTGTGTTCCTCTGTTGGTTGTAGAGCATCTCCACTCTTAAAATTTGCATTGATTTTTCAGATCTTGTGGATGAGGTCTCTTGTTCTTCCTTTTTGTTGTCATCTTCTATTTCCCTGCATTGATTCTAATGGTAGTTATATTTGTCCCTGTACGCAAGTCATTAAACAGTTGTGTTCAGGGTTCTGACCCTATTTCTGTCACCTTTTACTTTTGCTTCTCATCTGTCCTTAACTGCTTAAAGAGTTTCATCTATCATCTACTGAGGTTTTTCTTTCTTTTTGGCTGCATACAGTGTCTTTTGCATTCCTCTCTGTCAATGTGTCTGGCTTCAGTTCAGAATTCTCATGGTTCTCAGTCAATTAGGCTTAATAGTACAAATCTATTACTTACATTTTATTTAAATTCTGCAGAGATTTCCTCTGGGCTGTATTTTGGCACAAGAATTGATTTAGTATTGTTCTCTAGCTTTACTCTGATTTTTGATATATCTGTTCATGGTCTGTGTCACAATCTGTTCCTAGTTTTATTTCTGCAGAGAGAATGGAGCGTCTCCATCTTCTGCATACAATTTTATAATCTACCTGATCAGGTGATGTCCATGTATTCAGTCACCTCTTGAGTTGCTTGAAGAATGTGTTTGCAATGGACATGGCCTCCGATAATTCAATCAGTCATTCTCCACTTGCCCATTTCTTTCTATTATCTTTGAGTCTGCTCTGTTTCCTACTTTTGCATTCCCATTATCTCTGATTTACAAAAGTCCTGTTTTGGTGTGTAATGATTTCCTCCTGGACTCCAGCACAGAATGTTTCTGCTTCTTCTTCTTCTGCCTCTGGAGTTGGAGCATAAACTTGGGTTATACTTAAATGGATGGATTTCCCCTGAAGTTTTATCGATATTATTTGTTCAGACTATGCATGGTATCTTTGGATTGCTCTTGCTACATTTCTCCTCACCATTAATACTACCCCATTTCTTCTGAGATTTTCACTTCCTGAGTAAAAAATTGTGTAATTGTCTGACTCTAAATGTCCCATTCCTATCTACTTTAGTGTGCTCTGTTCAAGTACTGAATCACAGAATTATAGAATAATAGAGCTGGAGAAATCACAAGGGGCATTGAGTCCTATCCCCTCCATGTGGGAATACAGTATCAAAGCGTTACTGACAAATGGCCATCCAGCCTCTGTTTAAAACTCTCCACAGAAGGAGATTCCACCACTTTCTGAGGCAACACTTATATGTTCTGTTTCTTGTTTACTATGTCTAGCTTCTCCTGTTTTATGCTTCTCATTCCATGTTCCTATAATAGGTGTTGTGCAGCTCTGTGCTTTCCTTTCACCTCTGAACATGTCTCATTTCATTTCTTTGCTTCAGCATTATATAACCTTTGACAATCCACCTTCCACATGCCTCACTGAGGGAGTGGGGTAAACTCATGATCCTGTTGGCCACAAGGATGCGACGCTGGCCATTGGGTATTCGAAGGCTATTTCTGCACTACACTGTTATGGTGCTATTATTCTACCTTCAACATCCTGTGGAATTCTGGGGTTTGTAGTTTACTGAGGCCAAATTGCTCTCTGGCTGAGAATTCTAAATGCACCTCCCTAAACTGCAAACCCCAGGATTCCATAGAATGTTGAAAGTAGAATAACAGCACTATAATAGTGTAATGTGGAAATGGCCTAAGTAGAATTACTTGTTTGGGGCTCAGTTTCACCATTTGTTATAAGGGCACTCTGGACTACCTGCTGCATCATCTACCACGAATAAAATTGCATCATTTGTCATCACCAGCAGTGACGTATGTCAGTTTTCAATATCAAATTAAGGCTCCTGTAAGAAATTACAATCAGTTTCATCTCAGAATATAGATCCCCACGAACTTAAAGCTTGTTCTTTTAACTATTATGCTGATATAAGGTCAGGTGGGGAGGTTCTGTTTTGATGCCCTCAAATAGTGTGGCCTACCACATGTGATAAGGGTACTCAGTGGTGATGCCCCAATTATTTAACTCTCCTCTGTTAGAGATCAGGTTGTTCCTCCAGACTCTTGTGTTTCAAGAACCAGTTAAATACATCACTATTATACTCAATTTTCAAGGGGTAAGTATTTGATTTTTCTTTTATATCTGTTTGTTCATATTGCTTTTATTGCATTTTAGCAGATGGTTGTAATTTATGATATTAAAGTTTTGTGGTGAGCTCTAATGAGGAACAGTGGAGTATAATTCAAATTAATAGCAACCACCACTACCACCAAATACAGGGTAACTTCAAACAGAGGGCTGTCCCCTGGGAATTGGGGCACACAGCCCCTTTAGTGATGATACTGTTTTAGCTTTGGCAGTTAAATCCACTGTTTTTGCAGTTGCAGCTAAAAGAGATTTATAGGATTGAATTGCCCAAGCTTAAAAATGATGCTTCTTCCTTTGCTAGCTTCTCTAGTGATGTTTCTTCATTCCTTTCTCCTATGAGCCACTCTCTCAATTTCCAAGCAATTTGCTTTATGTATCTATCTGTCAGATTGGCTTTAAGTTGAATCTGTCTTCCTCCTTTTTTCTATGTATGTCTTACCTTCTTCTTTTTATTTTTTAATTAGGGCATGATCCATCCGTTCCAGCAACCCTGCCCTCAGTCAGATTCACATTGTGCTAGACACAGTGCAGTACTCTTGATAATTATTGCAAATGAATGCTACTGCCTTCCTGTGCCTCATAGCTGAGATATGCAGTTGTCTCCTTCTCTCCAGAGCCCCAATTGTACTCACTTAATAGTCTTTTAAAAAGTAAATGTCCTTTACTTTCCACTGATCTGACCAGTTAAGTACAAAGGCACTGATGACTGGCAATCATGTGGCCCTTATAATGTTATTATTAAAAGTTTTATATGTCTAAACTATTTTAATAGATTATATAGCTTTAATCTAGCCATATTACACCACTATGTTTAGAATTTTTTGGCTGTAGGCTGGATCTTTCATTGCATTCTGGGACTTGAGGTAAAAAAAAAGAGCAACTTTTCAAAGTTGTGGACTTCAGTAATGAGAACATCTGGATGATCAGAGAGGCCTATCTAGTCCAGCATCCTGTTTCCCAGAGTGGCCAACCAGATATCCATGGGAAATTCACAAGCAGAATTCAAGAACAACAGCAACAAGTGAAATAGCATAAACTAGTTGAAGGCACTCTGTATGATAGCAATAAAAAAACTTACAAGTTACTTGTCTGTGTAAGAGACAGGACAGAAGACTGTTTTCTTAAGGAACGTTTGAGCAACAAGCCGGTGTCTTTAAAGCATTTCAGTCTCAGAGTCTCTGAAAAATGTAAGGAGAAAATGACACAGAGACAGCCTCTCTAAGAAAAGCCATCTGTGAAGTCCTACAACAAAGTCAGTACTGGTTTCTTGAATTTAGTTTCTCCAACAGATAGGAAATACCATATAAGGCTAGCATGAAGCTTAAGTAAGAAGACACACTAGACATCTTGAAACTCTTATAACAGACCCATTTGGGAACCATGTTTCTTGATGTATCATTGGATTATAAACAGATACCAAATACTTATACCACCTATAAAAGCTGTTAGGCTGCAATGGTTAGGGGACAGTTAGTCTTCTTGGGAAACTGAGCCAGAAGAAGCTTCCACACTGTATGCAACTTACAGAATGAGTGAGAACACTCTGAATTTAAAATATTCTGATTAAAATGGCAGTTTATAGACAGAAATATTCTCTGAAACAATGATTAAAGAAAATATATATGAATATTCTACAATGCTGAAATAAGGCGAACTGTACTCAAACTGTATTTATAAAAAGGTAGATTCCTTGCATATACTATAATGTAATCAATGACAAAATGTACTACAACTACCACAGGCCTTAGAAGTATGCAAAATGCTTCCTATAAGAAGAAATGTGTCTAGACAGTGTGAAGTCAATACAGTGGCCCCTCCACTTTTGCTAGGGTTTGGGGGTGCAGAACCCTTGTGAAAGTGGAAAAACTGTGAATAACTCCCCCCAGTCTCCCTCTCCCAGTTCCTTCTGAGTCTCCCCCTCCCATTCCCTTGCCTTTTGCCCCAGTGTGTGTGCCTTTCTTCTCCATACCCGGGCAAAAGGCAAGGGAATGTGGGGCAGGTTCTGAGTTCACTTTGCAAGCTGTACATGGGCTGTCCCAAGTGAGACTCCGTTGGCAAGAACTGACAGAAGCACTGTTTCAATGCTTGCAATACAGACAAGCTCCGTTAATTCGACCAGAGGATCCACTCTTTCTGTAGACAAGACTTGGGATTGCATATGCATGCAAACTGTGCCAAGCAAGACTCTGTAGTCAAGGAGAACTGATGAAATAGCGGATGCCACATTGAATTAATGGAATTTGTCCTTAATTTGGTAATATTGAATGAACAAGTCATCAGATAACAGGCTGTCAAAAGGCGAGGACTTCCTGTAAACTAATTCTTTAGTTAATAAATATATGAAAAGAATGATAAAGCCACATGTTTATTCTCCTGTAATATGTACTTCTCAAACCCACATGGTTGACAAACTGAATGGCTAAGATGAGGGGAGGCAGAGTTGCTACTTAACAGCTGAAATGCGGAGAAGCACCAGTTTTGAATGGTCAAGATGGAATTGCGCTGTAGCCAATTAAGAGTTCATGTTCTACAAATAGTATTCCTCTATTAACTAATCACGTCATTGCCAGTTTGCATTGTAAAAACATGTGTTACTGCAGAACTTACTGCACCCGATAATGGCTTTCAGAAAAGCCAGCTGAGTATCCAGATGTTGGTTCTATTGTTTTGAAAGACCTGCCTTAATTGGAGGGATTTTTCCAAACCCCTAGAATCATATAAAAATTAAGGAAATGCACACCTAATTTGATCTGGGGCATGAGCCTGCTTGATGCCTCCATCTTTGACAAAAAGCTCTGATTCTAGGCAGAAAGCTCTCAAGAAAGCTCATGAATGTCTCTTGATGGAACATTGCTGAAATCACTTTGTAGCCCTTGCCTAGCTCCACTTTATGTTGAAATCACTGAAACCTGAGTCTCTAGGCTGGTCTGAAATCACACATAGACCCAGATACCCAGCATCTAATTTTACCCAGAAATATCTCATTAGTTTATTGTCTCTCCTATTGTCTCTTCTGTTTCTGAGCGAGAGGACTGAAGTACAGTACTCCCTAGCCCCTCTACTGAAAAGTGTAGTGAGGCTCAGGACAGATAATATTTGTCACCTCTAAATCTATTTTTCAGACAATATTTTTTCTTCCACCTTTTACTTGACTTTTCTTAGCCACTTACCACTCCCCCTGGTTTGTGAACCTTTCTGAGTCTTCTTTCTTTCCTCCCTTAGCAACCCCTGATTACTTAGTCCCAAAATGTGTCCTTTTTTACCCAGTTTGAATCAATCACTCTAAAGCACCATATCTTGTTACAGCAGTCTGGATATTAAAACCGTTTCCATGTTGTGGGTCTAATTCTTTTCAATTAATTAATTAATTAGTTAGTTAATATATCCCCATTCTGAAACATCTGTGTTGTATTAGCTAGTTATTTGTGCCATCCGTTTATTGTTATAAAGTTCCACAATAATATTAACTGTTTCCCAGTTGAAATGCAAACTATTGTGTATATTTGATAATTGTGTTTCCAACAAAAATCACCTTTCAGTAGCTCTGTGGATGTAGGTTACTGGGTCCAATCTAAGATGCATGCACCACTTTGGCAAAATACAAAGACCCCCTACAAACTTGTATATTCAAACATTTATGATTTCATGTATGTGCTCTGAGAGTGTACCTGGTAAAAGCCACTTTAACTGATTTCTGAACTGCACATTTGGAATGTAGGAAACTGCCTTATACTGATTCAGGCCACTGGCAGCATTTCAGGCAGGAAAGTTTCCCAATCCTATTGAGAGAGGACAGAGGTTGTGCAAAGTATGCATTTCACCACTGAGCTGTGGTCATTTTCAGTACTCAGGCCTTGGCCAGTCACTGTAGAGGGTCAGCTAGGCAGGGACACAGGGAGAAACCATGTAGTGTGAGGTGCAATGAATGGTACTAGAAGCCCATCCCAAATTCCTCACCACTTTGCTGTTTAGCCTGATAGCTCCTCCAAGTTCTCTAATCACCTTCCAGCTGTAATGAGTCTCTCATCTCGCTGATGGAAATCAGGGTATTTGGTTATGAAAGGGACACTGTTAATAACACGATCTCCCTCTCTCTCCAGACCCCTCCCAGCGTTCCACACAATTCTCTCAATTAACAATAGGCAGAAATTAATTTTTTCCCGGGACTGAAACAATTGCCTAGTGGAGGATTGCCAGCTCAGATCCAGATAGGATCCTGTCCCAGCAGAGCGCAGAGAAAAGAGGAGAGACCAAAGCGATAAGCAGGGCCCTATCAGCAACCACAGGACGCCGTAATACAAATGTTATCCTTAGAAATGTATTTAAAGAGGATATGTTTATAATTCGGAAGAGATTGTCAAACTGCTCTCTTTCCCTCCCATGGCAGCTCCATCCTGCTGTGGCTCAGTACTACCTCCTCTTTGCCATGAAGCCCTCTGTTGCCTTGCATAAGGTTTGGCAGGAGTAGTGGCCAAATGAACATGTCCCTTCTCTTTTGACTTGCCTTCCACAGGATGGATGAACACTACTTGAAACTGGGAAAGAGATGTCTTAATGCCGTACTGCTTGAGATCATAAAAGGCAAGGGAAGAAGTTTGCAAGATCTGCTCAAGGAGGACCTAGGAGTGGGTTCCATATAGATGGCCCACACAGTGGTTGTGAATGTGGTCTCAGGAATGATGAGATTTCCCCCCAATAAATGGAGTCAGGGATGCACAGCGTTAGATATCATCTGAAATAGATGGTGGTAAAAATCCTGTTCTTGTTAGAATTTCAGATCTTCCAAGATTAGAATAAAATGCAACAGAGTAGGTAAATTATACTTTAGGAAACAAACAACCAGCCAGGGAAGAAGAGGTAAGAAGTCTTGCCATTCTTGGTTGTGTTGCCAAGCCGTTTAGTAAGAGAGGAAGGAAATCTGAAGAAACCTGGCAATGTATCACAACTTGTGCTGCAGTGCTCAATATCTATATATCCCGGGAACTACTGTTTCTTCCATTCGAAGTAAAGGATTTACATGAGTTCACTCATGCATCTCTTCCTTCTCTGGTTTCAAGTGCCCTCCTCTCCTCTTAGGGCTGAACCTGACAAGAGCCATCAAATCCATCACTTAATCAGGAAGTTAGCTTCAAGAGTTTCTGCCAATCCCACAGCTAAAGACCTTAGAAACTTCATCAGGGTGCTGAGGAAAAAGCAGGGGTGCAATTGTTGCTTTGTCCGGTGTTCCTTCCTTCCTTCCTTCCTTCCATCTCTCATTCTCTCTTTCAGCTCTGTCCTTCTGAATACCCAGGAAAGATTAACTTCTCTCCGTGCACCAGAGAAAGTTATTATCATTAATGAAGAATTAAAAGGAAGCGATTAATAAAAGGGTCTTATCTGGTAACGAGGAGGAGTCTGGACAATGGGAGGAAGATGGAGAAAATGAAAAACAATAAATATGAAGTGTAAAAGGAGGCGAGTGCTGCTCCTGCTCGTTAGATCACAGCTGCATCTCCTGAGGGGGGAAGGCTCCAAATTGCTAATTACTGCCTCTGAAAAGACCTCTCTCTGATATGTTTGCCGCTGAAAGGCTCCCATTAATGAAGCAGCAATGATGCCGTTTCCCTTTGACTTGCCTTCAATTCCCTCTCTGAGCTTCCTCCCAAGCCGGGAACAATGAGGCCCTAGGAGCTGGCGGCTCCCACAGGCCTCGGAGAGACTAGGCCGGGGGCAGCCGAGTGAGGGGAGCTGAGCCGGCTGTGAAATATGGAGGGGGGAGATAAGGCAAAGACAGAGGAAAGAGGCTCACTCCCAGGAGCCCAGGGAAAATTTGCAGTTATTATGAAGAAGATGAGACAGATTAAAAGCCCTTGTGTTCTGCACTGCCCTTTTATTTAGTGGCTTCATCTCTGAGATGAAAGAAGTTGGAAATGACTTTCTCTGCATTTTGCTGCAAGAAGCTTCATGGCACATTTTTTGACTTTATTCCTTCCTTTGTCTCTTGTCCCTTCTATCTTTCTCTTTAACCCCTGAAAGGTTTAGCTGAGAAGCATAAGGGGTTCTTGCGGGGCATCCACTGAGGGAAAGCAAAACAGCACATCGTCCCCCGCCTGCCTTGATCATACTTGGTTGGGCCTTTCACAGGACAGCTTAGCTGAGCGAAAGATTAGTGGGGGCCAACAAGGCCTATCCCAATATGTCCCAGTTCTACCCTTGCATTCTGGCTCAAGAGGGCTAATGGGCAGGAAGATGGAAGCAGAGTGGCTCCTGCTACAACCAAGTAACGTGCATATAAAATACTGTACCACTGTGGCTTGCCCAATAACAGTACTGAGAATTTTACATCCTTGCATTTCATGAACATGAATAAGACTATCAGGATAGAGAGAGAAAAGGAAAGCTAAATATCTTTCCGCTGAAGAAACCAAGGACAAATTATTTGCCTCTAGCTTTATGCACAAGTTGTTTTTCTGGATCAAAGGAGAGAGTGGCTGCATATCCTCTTTTATGGAGCACAATTCTCCATTTGAGCAAGTGCCAGAGGGAAAAAAAACTTCCATTTCAGGGTATTCTCTATTTGAAAGACATCAGGGATCATGAAGCTGTACATCTGCATCTACCTGGGTAGCACACTTATAGCAATAGCAGTTACATTTCTATACTGCTTATCAGTGCTAAGCACTCCTTAAGTGGTTTACAATGTGTTAGCTAATTGCCTAACAAGCTGGGTACTCATTTTACCAACCTATGGGAGGATGGAAGGCTGAGCCAACCTGGAGCCCTGCAGGATCACAACTCACAACATTGTGGCTGCAGCACCGGCATTTAACCACTGTGCCACCAAGGCTCTTCTCAGGAGGCACACAAGTCATCTGGTCGCTGTCTTTTCTTCTTACATGCAATGCTCTGTGATTTTACTTAAATTATAATTTCATCGTGTCACAGAGGATTCTGGCATTCACATGAGGAAAACTGGTCTTTCTGGTAGTATCACGTTAGACTAGGTTTAAGACTGTAAGATAGCTCTTTTGGCTCATACTAAAGCTTTCTTTTAGTTCAGCAGTTGGCTTCCCATGCTGGCCAACCAGATATCTCTAGGGAAGACCATAAGTAGGTCATTAGGGCTATAACCTTCTCCTCCTGTTTTCCCTCCAATTATCTCATTTCTCTTGCACTTGGAATATGGTGTTGCCCTGAGGAGGACCCAGAGTCAGATCAGTCACAGGTCATGCCATTCAGGCCAGGGAGGGTCCTTGGTACCCCCTCTTAGGAACTGCAAACAGCTGTTCCAGGAAGGCAGAACCATGGGATTTTCAAGCCCTGTCAGTGCTTTTATAGCTTCAGTCCTTTGCTGAAGGACTGTCCTTTGCTGAAACAGCGTCTTTGTATAGCTCTGCTTAGAGAGTGCTCTAGGAGCTATCCAGAGTCCTGACTCGAGCTAACTGGGACCTGCCATGATTACGCCAATGTAAAGTGATCAGTGCAGAAGTAAACTGTTGCATGTATATGTGCATTCAAGTTGCTTGTCAACTTGTTTCACCCCCATGAATTTCACTGGATTTTCTTAGGCAAGGAATATTCAGAGGTGGTTTGGTTAATTCCTTCCTCTGAAATATAGCCTACAGCACTTCTTTTTTTTACGGTCTCCCACCCAAGTACTAACTAGAGCTTACCTTACTTAGCTTCCAAGATCAGATGGGATATAGTTACTTATAGTTAATTCCTTTTTCAAATAACAAAGGTATAACTATGTTACATTATGATCACATCTTCTCCAATGTAGCTAACTTTTCCCCTTGATTTTATACTTGTGGTGGTGTGGTCAGCTAAATGTTGAGACAGGAATATCATATGGTTCAACTATTGGCTTATGCTGCTGTCTCATACTCTTGTCGGTGTTGAAGTGACCACAGTGTGGATGGGAAGGGTGTGTGTTTGTTACCACAGGTTATCAGCCTGTAATATTCAGATTTATAAAAGTAACTGAAAGATAACTAGCTGCTTTTGAGAAACAATGAAGTAATAATTACTTTCTATAAATTGCAATTACAATGGTACATACTTGTGGCGTGTAATTTGAATTATAATGGTAACTAGTTAGTTGTCAGAGTTAATCTTCATGCTTTAAAACCTTGATCTGATTTATTATAACTTGATTTACTGCTTTGTTTTACTGACTCTGACCTGATTTGACCTGAAGATATGCCATAACTTAAATATTGGAACTGAAATTATCTTGGTCCATAGAAACTCTAATTAATTTCTACTTTTTTATTCTGAGTACATGGAGATGACAGTAGCAGAGACATTGCCTGCCTGCCCCTATTCTTCAAGGTACATTACTGTGAACTGTTCAAACAACAAGATGTCACATATTCAGAAACAGGTGAAAGGAATCCAGTGGCCAGAGACTCAGTTATGAGAAACATAGATAGCTATGTGAAGGGTATGTTGACTGCATTGTAACTTGCCTGCCTGATGCTCAGATGGCAGGCATCACATAATGTCTACTAGTAAATCTACTAGACTACTTTGTTTGTTCACAGACAAGGCGTGTGTTTGCGTGTGTGTGTGTGTGTGTACATGCATGCACACACACATACACACACACACATACATATATCACAAGATCCCCTCCAAGCTGTTCTGCAACAATAACACGCAATCCTAATATAATACAAACAATAGAAGCAGCATAACAACAAACTAAAAGCAGCCACCAGTAAAACTAACCTACAGTTAAAACCAGTTAAACACCTGGTGAAATAAACATATTTTGACTGGTTGCTTTTAAAAAAGTCAACAAAGGAGACTCAGCTTGTCGAATCTCTCTTGAGAGAATGCTCCACAACATGGGGCCTTTTCACACCACACAATTCTAACACTATGATTCCATTTTAACTCCCATGATTCCATCCTATGAAATCCTGGGAAGCGGTATTTTAGAATTCTCAGCTAGAGAGCTTTAATGTATCACTAAACTATCAACTTCAGGATTCCATAGGATGTTGTCATGACAGTTAAAGTGGAATCATTGCACTAAATTGTGTAGTATAAAAAGGGTGCCATGTCTCTGCCATGGGAAAGGCACTATCATGCGTTTCTGCCAACAGTACCTTCCTTGACAAGAGTTCCAATTCCAAGAGAAAGGCATGCTTATTCATGTGGGAAGAGGTAGCCCTTCAAATAACCTGATTGCAAGTCATTTAAAGCTTTGTAGGTAATAATCAATACTTTGAACTCGGCCCAGAAATAAGTAGGAAATGCAGAGGGAACAGAATTGGTGTAGTATGATCTGAGAGCATTTTGTGCCATCTGCAGTTTCAAACAGTTTAGTCTGGAGGTGATTAATGCCAGTGTAACTATGGTCAGATCCTCTAAAAAGTGATACAGCTACCACAGAAACTGTTCAATATTCTCCTAACCACAGCTGCCAATTAAATATCTAGGAGCTAAGCATTTAGGAATACGTGCAAGCTGAAAACTAGTCCTTTGGGGAAAATGCAACTTTATTCAGAAAAGGTTTACTTCTGTTCAAAGATCAATTTGCTGACAGTCAGTTTGTCTGGATTAAATCTCACTTTGTAATATCCCTCACTGTACTCTGTTTCAGATCTCCACATCTCCTTGGCACCATTGAAAGGAGGAAATAAGAGTATGATGGGGATACATAGTCAAGATGTTAGGTTCAAAAATGAAAAGTAGGACTTCGAAGATGTCATTTTGTCAAATGCTAACAGTTCCCCCCACAAGCAGAACTGTAAGGACTTTATGAAACAGTGGTAGTGGAAGTAAGGAGCAAGCACTGGGGAACATTTTGAAGCAAATTGAACTGGCACCAAAGAGGTGGACTTCTCTTGAATTGTGACTGTTATTGTTAAAATCCCAACAAATTGTAGAACAATTTTGAAATTGATTGCTGGTGTAAAGCCAAGTGATAATGAAGCACATCTAGTTTGGAACAATTTATGCCATAGGGATCAGTGCTACTTATAGTCATGGTCTGTGGACAAGTGCTGATCGGCGAGTTATCACCTGCCAGCTTGTGGTTTCCTGGGAAAGAAAGAAATGCCTGCTAATATGAGGCCAAAAATATGGTGCCAGTTCCTGACACATTGTGAGAAAAAATGTGCTAGTTCCTCATATTACATAGACTAAAAAGCATTAATCTAGATCAGCCTTCTCCAACCAGGTGTTCACCAAGACATCTCGGACTACAGTTCTTATCACGCCAGGTGGCTATTGGATGGTGGGGGTTGTAGCCAATGCTTCTGACGGGCATAAGCTGGGCAAGGCTTATATGCTCAGTGTTAAGAACTGTATGAGACAGAGTATGTCAACCAATGGGACAATTCAAAACATAGACTTAGCACTGGAAAGTGAAAATTGATATGATAAGGATATAAGAAAAATGCAGAGGGTGGGCAACATAGAAACTGTTATTGCATGATCAAAAAGACATAGATTTCAGTAAATTAAAAAAGAAACAAATACATTCCCATATTGTTTTATTGGTAGAAATTCCAGCCAAATGTACATAGTATAAGGCAATACTGGTCTTCTGTTTCTAATTCTTCGAATGAAAAGGTACCAGGGCTTCAGTGGGATTTTAAATGTAAAAACAATGGGTTCCACTTTCAGAGTGGCTGGGTAAATGTAAATTGAATATGAGATGCAGAAAATGAGTAGAGAATGAGTAAAACCATTAGGTAGTTAAAAGTGTTACAGAGAAGAAAGGGAAATTGGGGAAGGACTTATTTACTTTAGAAGATACTAGAGCAATGCACACATATAAATACTACGTTCGTTTCTGGTTGTATGTCTTAATAACCGTGTCTAATAGAGATGACAAAAGATGCTGTTCTAGACTTGTAAAATGAGAATGTCACCAGTGTTTACAAGTGTCAAATGAGATTTCTGTTCTATGGGGAGAGCTCTGCTTACTCCAAAAATGAATCATTATCAGATCATTTCCACCACAATTGATTTAGATGCCTGATTGGTTTATACTCATTGGCTCCTTTTTTTCTACAAAGTTGAGGAGTAAGCTCCCTTCATAATGCCATGGTCTGTAAGGTGCTAATGTAACCATTGGTACATTCCACCTTGTTTAGTTATTTGCAGGCATAACAGGTATTAGACTTGGGGGATGAATAACTAAAATATTACAGATGTTTGCTATTTTACATATGTTTCAAAGTCCCTACAGGACAATATTATTTGAATGAATAAATTAATAAGATTGCTATACATTACGTTATTGATCAATTTCACAGTCATGTGTTAATAATTGTGTCTTAGCAACTCTGGCATAAATATTTTCTAAATGCAGTGTTGGAACTGAATTTATGAACTGCCTTGAATCCACACGTCATTGTAATCTTAATTTTATCTTTATGAGAGAGTTTCCTAACTCCTTTCATTATGTTTGAGGCATTACCTTAATGTAAGAAAGGCTGGGGCAGGGGAAAATGACTCAAGAATATTATGTCACTTTCCCCCAATTTTTAGTTCTTAAGTCATTGCGACCCTATGTTATGTTACTGTTTATTCCTATGTAAGGCTTTGCTATGTGTGTAGCACACAATGTTATGTATGTTTATTCACGTACATATTAACATTCTAGTACAAATTCTAGCAAACAGATGAAAGATATATTAAGAGAGTAAGATATTAGCAGAAGTTTAACCAATAACCACCAGCATGGATTTATACACAATAGATCATGTTAGGCTGACCTGATTACATTCTCTAATTGAACCCACAAAATTAGTGGCTGAAGAGAATGCCAGGTATATAATTTATCTGGAGTCCAGCAAACCATTTGATACAGTGCCTCATAAAATGCTACTTGGAAAAATGAATTGATATTGGCTTGTCACTGTCACCTGGATCAAAAGCTAACAGAAGGATCATAAACAAAAGAGAATGGTAAACAGCAAGGGGTTGAATTGTGGGTAACGGTGCAGAGGTGGGCACAGTTCTCAGCTGTATTCAGAGTCTTTGCTGATGATCTGGAGGGAACAGATCAAACACAGTTACAAATGAGAATCTAGGGAAGCAGGGAGGGAGAGAGCTGCAATTATCAATGAATACAGAAGCGAAAATGCAGCTAGAAATATGGTTAGGAAATGAAAAATGTGTAACAAATGCTTCTCTCTCTCTCTCTCTCTCTAAGGACAGAGAACTGTGAAAGGGAGGAGGAGTGTAACGTTTTTAGAACAGTAGGACCAAACCCAAAATACACACTGTGGTGCTACCTTTATTAGTATAGCCATTCATGAAATCACTATACAGTAATCCCTCCACATTCGTTAGGGTTAGGGGCACAGGACCTCTCGTGAAAGTGAAAAAAAAGTGAATAACTCTAGGCCTTCCCAAACTATATTTAACACACAGAAAAGTGTGATTACCATATTCAAACCACTGTGGGTTCCTTTAAGGCATCAGGATTCCTTCATGAGGCAGAAGTGGGTTGCTGGAAGGGCTTACTGCCACTTCCACTGCTGCCCCACACCATTTTTAATAGGGACTTACAAGCCTCGTTCGCAGTTTTTCAGCCTCACGAGGCTTGCAGTCTCTATTAAACATGGCATAGGAAGGCAGCACAGGTGACAGCAAATAATCCGTGAATAATCAAATCCACAAAAGTGAAACCCGCAAATGTGGACGGTTGACTGTACTAGCTTTAGAAGCACACTGGGTTCTTTATCAGGCAAAGATGCTGAAACTGATGTAGAGTGGTTCTGAAAGCACCTTGCACTTGGTCCAAAGGTACTTGTTCCACCCCAGAGCTGAACTCAGGAATTAATAAATACTTCTCAGGTTTGAAATGGTAGGTGGCTACACAGGGAAATACCAGAAATGTTACCCTGCATTTCCAGAGGATATTGGCATTTTAAAAAAAGATCTCTATGATTTAATTAAAAGGGATCAATTAATATGTAAATACATTAGTATTCCTATTGCTTTTAAAAACGGTGAAGCCCTCTTGTAACATGGTAGGGGAGGCAATACTGATGGCTGAGTGAGTATTTGGCTAGCTGATGTGTGTATGTACGAACAAATTTTGCCAAGAAAACCCCACTATAGGGTGATCTTAGGATTGCCATAGGTTGGAAATAACTTGAAGAAACAGAACAACAATGTGCCTTTAAGTCACCTGTCAACTTATAGTGACCCCATGGAATTCAGGCAAGGAATACTTGGAGATGGTTTGTCATTTCTGTTGGGAATGGTTTGATGGGTGTTCTTGCATAGCAGGGGTTGGACTCGATGGCCCCTGGAGTCTCTTCCAACTCTATGATTCTATGATTGCCTTCCTCTAAATATAGCATACAAATATGCACATCTTTAATTTCTATTATAAAGCTGGACTTTCTGTTATAAATTATAGCTCACTTTTTGTATTATGTCTGTCTTCAACTAAATGTAACTATAACTATGGCCCTATGCATGTTTACTTAAAGCAAAAGCAAATGATGCTGATGTCACTGACCCGTTTCTAAATATATGAATATATCTTTTGAGTCACAAACAAAAAGAAATGTACATTGCCTAATTCATGACTACTGTGGCTGCAATTTCTGTGAACAATCTGCCAAGAAAGGAAAAGAGGCTCCCACTAAAGGATATAACAAAGCAAAAATCTTAAGTGAATCAATATAAAACTGTCATAACTTCAATATGGAAGAATGTTGCTTTCATTTTCACAGAACTGGGAAGTCAGAGAACTACCCACTGCTATTTTTATAACCTGCAGTAAGATACTTGTATACACCAATAAGTCAGGTAGGTGAACTGAAGATTAGGAGCAGAGTGTCAGGTTTCTTGACATGATTCCTAGGTAGAAAAAGTGATGCTTCTAAAATTTGTTAAATGAATGCGCATTGAAACATGCAGTGTAAGCAAAATCAGAATCTGCGGACTGGTTTTAGCTTTTGCAGTTTAAGCACTAGGTTGGAGCACTGCAGGTTTTCCTTGAGACAGAACCAGTAGCCATCTAAGATGAGGCTCTAGTAATCTAGAAAGGGCATGACAGGGCATTGCGCATTGGAGGGTCATGGTAGTAAAAGCAGGTCATTAATAGTTGCCACATACCAGTGGGAAGGCTTGGCCTTGTTTCACTCTGCCCCAAAGCTATACCCTCTATACTGGTTGATGAGAGTGTGAATGCTTAGGATTGCTCAAGACAGGGCCACCAGCTAAGTAAATTGATCCATAACCTCCTCATGAACATAGCTGTCTGCAAAGCATGTTGTATTCATCCAGCTGTCGGACAGGAGATAACTCATGAGCTGTTCTCATGACATGTTTGAACATGCATCTGATTAGAAGAATCTGACATGAGATTAATCACCTACATGGAAAGCATGCTATTATGATTCGACTTTCATTTGAGCTATGCCCTGGGAGATAACAAATTTGTATTTCCCTTTCAATGGAATCTCATCAATAAAAGCCTATGTATCAATAAATGAACAAACAGCTTGCCTGGTATGCCCACCAGCCTCTTTTTAATAGTAAGAATAAAAGTGTTTAAGCATCTTACTTTTTAAGTCAGTATAAAGAGTTAAAACACTCTGCTTTAACCACACTATTCTTATTTTTCCTGGATTGCTGGGTTGTTTTAAATAAATTGATTTATTTTCTTTTTATGCTATAATGTAAGCCATGATGCTATAATGTATTATATAATGTATATAATGTATTATATTTAGCAATATATATTGTAACTGAATCATGTATTTTGGAGAAAGGATACCATATTGTTAGATACTCCTTCTTGTTAAAATAGTTGTCTACCAGCATGTTTATACATGTATGTTCTCTCACTGTTCCAAATTACGTTATACGAAGGTGAACAAAATGCAGTCCTCCAAATGTTGCAGTTCCCAATGTTTTCCACCATTGGTTATGTGGCAATGGGAACTGTAATCTAACATCAGGAGTACCACACAATATCCACTATGTGTTATACTGTGGTCTAGACTGAGAAAACTTCAGATTTTCAGAACATTTTTTGACATTGTCTAGATTCTAAACTATAGAATCACCATTACAAATTTCAGATTCATCTTGAAAGACGAAGAACAATATTTCTTTTATTAAATATATATTCTGTGTTTCCTCAAAGGAACTCATGTGGCATGGACAGTTCCCCAGTGCCAATGGCCAGCTGGAGAGCTTTATGGCTGACCTGGATTTGGACCCAGGTTTCAGTCTAGTACTCCTGTAACTATGCCACAGCAAGAGGTTAGCAAGACAGCGAGGAAGTAAATAGGAAGTTCCTTTCGTCTGATGTAAAGAAACAAACAGAGATGGAAGAATTTGTCAGTTTCATTTTCTTCAACATTCAGTTTTCAAAAAATCATTCCATCTTGAATGTGAAGAAATTTGCTAATTTTTGCAAATTCTTTTCAGAACCAAATTGAAACAAATTCTCACCTATCTGCTCATGCCAAGTTTGGTAGACACAGCTATTCCTAACTTGGGGAGGCACAGATTTTAGGAGTCTCTCAGAAAGAAAAAGCGACAAGCCCAATCCAGCACTAACATGTTTTAATACACAGAAAATTAAGACTCAAGATTTTTTTTAGAGTTAAGCACCCACAGATTGGATGCATCTTGGCAGTGCTGGAGTTCCCTGCATTTTTTTAAAAAATCCCTTCCATCCAAGACTTTAATTGTAAACTTCTATCAGAAGTGAAATTCCCACTCACTCCTGCCAAGTTATGGGGGCTGGAGAGTGTAACTAATTGCCTCATAATGATTTGCACAGGGTCTAGTTGTAAGACTCAATTAGGTAGGTAAATCAGTATATATACAACTATATAAAGTCTCTGGGAAAAAGCAGTATCTGTGTACTCCAAAAAGTACTGCACACAAAAGTCCAAGAAGACAAGGTGGACAACAACCAAGAAAACAGCTGATGCAACAACCATGCCTGGATGAAAGATTTTTCTATACCTCCACTGGAGTTGCCCTATGGAAGAATGGGCACAAAGTAAGTGTAATAAATAAAAAGGAGCAGGTGATATTTGTTCTTAATATTATTATTTGCCTGAAGGTCTTACCTGTTTTGCATTAAAGGATGGTCACCTGATCACAAAACACACATGTGGGTCACTTTCACATTATATAATTGTAGCACTATGATTCCACTTTAACTGCCATGACTGCATGGCTGTATCCAGGTGGGCCTTGGTGAGCTCTAGAGCTCTCTGACAGAGAATTCTAAATGCCACCCCACCTGCCAATCCCAGGATTCCATAGGATGGAACTATGGCAGTTAATAGTATTATAGTTAATAGTACTATAATTCTATTTTGTGAACAGTCCCCAGGATTCCATAGAATGCTGTCATGGCAATTAAAGCAGAATCATAGCACTATAATTGTGTAGCGTGAAAGGATCCCTAGAAAGGAGTATAAACCTTTGATGTGTGATTCAGTTTCAATATAGGTGGGGAATGTAGCGGAATCCCTCCCTCCATGTTTTTCTGAACCATCACTGTTGTGTATCTTTAATGAGGTAAGCAGTTTCTTTGTACGTACAAATGGCCTTCATAATGCTGGATAAGAGGTATGTGGTCCTTGTGGGCACCAGTCTTGCAACTTAAGGATAAGCACTTCTAGAGATGGGGAAGCCCCCTAATGAACACATGATACCCTGCATTATTGCCTTTGACTTAGCACAAGGATCACCTGAGCTTCTGAGGCCATTAATTCAGTAAAGTCACAGCTGGGTAAAGTCACTCTGGGGGATTACAACTCCCAGAATCACATGGGGATTCTGAGAGTTGTAGTTTTCCAGAGTGTCTTTCCCAAATTGTGAAAGGTCCTAGTAGTTTGTCCTAGTGGTTTTGCAGAGTGCTCTTACCAGTCTGTTCAGAAGAAGTCCCACAGAGCTCTGTGGGGCTCACTTCTAAGCAATCATATTGCAGCCTTATTGTTTTCAAATATGTAGCTCTGTTAGTGTCTTAACAGCATAAAAAGGAGGAAGTGACTAGTGGGGAAGGAAATATAGCAGCTTGTTTGTAATTGCCTGGTTTTTATTTTAGCATGAATTTTTGTGGATATAAACCCACTTCTGCAGATGCAGTACAAGTGATATCCGGGCCTCAGAATATAAAGCATATTTACACAGTTGTGTGAATGAGAATAGGATGCAATGTAATAGGGTCCTGAAAGATGCAAATTACGACCCTAGCACAAAATTTTCAAAGGCCTTGTTGTTGTGAGCCTTCAAGTCCTTTCTAACACACTGAAACCCTATCACAGGACTTGTTAAAGATTTGTTCAGAGAGGGTTTTGTCATCGCCTTCCTCTGAGACTGAGTGAGTGTGACTTGCCAAATGTCACCCAGTTGATTTCCATGGCCAAGTGGAGATTCGAACCCTGCTCTCCAGAATCCTAGTCTAACACCTAAACCACTACACAGGCTCTCTCTCTCTCAGTAGGGTTTGTATGTGTGTATATCGCCTGTTGACTTATGGAGACTCAATGAGTGTCGTAGAGTTTTCTTAGGAAGGAAATACTCACAGGTGGTTTTGTGAATTACTTCCCCGAAATATAACCTACAGCACCCAAGTAATAACCAGGGCTGATCCTGCTCAGCTTCGAAGATCAGACGAGAGCTGGTGTTGAGACCCCTCAAGTAAATCATACGGGAAGATTGCAGCCTTACTTCCATGAGTCCTTGTGGGCTGGGAGACGATTGCAGAAATACTCTAAATATATAAAATCGCTCCCACTAAAAGGGACAGGGAACCCAGCGCTGCATCGTCGCTTCTGCTGCATACTAGGAGTCAACGCTCGGTACCCCTCGCCTCATTGCTAAACAAGCCCCGCTCCTCGAGAGCGGTGACGTCACGCACCCGGAAGGGGAGGGCGTGTTCTCCCTCCCCCTCCGAGGACCGGAAGTGCTGCTTGGAACCGACTGAGTGAGCTTAGCTGGCGAGGCCTAGGCGTCGGGTGGTCGTCGCGCGGGGGGTGAATGAGCCCTGGGACGCCGTCGCGGGATCCGGGTGAGACCCCGAGTGAATGTCGGGAAAGTGCCCGGAGCGGAGCTGCCAGGGAAGGACAGATTGAGCCTCGGAGACAGAGAAAGGGGAGGTTTGGACTGCCTGTTTCGGTCGAGGAGGCCGTTGGTACTCTGGGGGAAGGCAGGGGACGTCGTGGTTCGGGGAGGCCGAATGGTGGGCTGAAGCGGCGGGCGGGGAGGAGACCTGAGGGGAGCCCTGCTGGTCTGAATCGTACCAAAGGTCCGTGGAGTGGGCCTGCCGAGGGCGTTCTGTTCCCCTCGGGGGCGCCTCGATGCCTCCGGGAGGCCCGCAAGCTGAACGTGGCGCCCCGTAACTCAAGAGCTGGTTTTTTGGCGGCGTTCTGGTATGGCCCACGTTGGGCCGTGTGGGGAAGAGATGGTGGCGTCGGTAGGAGGGAGCAGTAGCAGGGGGAGAAATACTTCGGAAGAAGCTACCCTATGTAGGGTCACACTGTCGGGCTGTCCAGCTTAGTATTGATCTACCTCGGTGCTACTCAAGGCAGCAGTGCTAGATCCTGAGCCGTTGGCTGCCTGTCCGTGGTGAGTTTGCAGGAAAGAAACAGCCGTAGCCCGGTGAGCACAAATATGATGCTGGTCCCAGGCACATTTGGAAATAAACAGACAAACCAGTTGCTTGTTCCTGAGTCAGATAGCCCGAGAAGCAGTGGTTTAGCTTACAGATCTCAGGGCTACGGGGTTTTAGGCCGGATCTTTTTTTTTAAAGCCCTGGTTTAGAGATGCCAGGGTTTGAAGCTGAAGCATGTGCTCTGTGGCTGAGTTACATCCTTCCTTAAAGGAGGAGCGGAGGTTAGAACTGTATAGATGTTTGCAAAGAGAATGACAGGTATCATGTCATCCTGGTGCCATGAGCTGGATTGGATGGAAGGACAAGAAGTTGTTTGTTCTTAGGATGATTATGGATTGAACACAAACTGTTACAGGCCCAATATTTTTTTAAAACTCATGGTCCTGCCTTTTATTACTATTTTGCTAGTGTCTCTTTTTCGTTTTAGCATGTGCTTGCTGTGCAGATGACCTTTACATTTTACACCTGGTGATAGTGATGATTCTAAAGGCTTTTTGGATGCCAGGCCACGTAGATATTGTAGTTTATTTTGTTTCCATCTTATTTCCCCAGGGAATTCAGAGTGATGCACCAGGTCTCTCTCTCTCTTCTTATTTAGACAACAATCTTTTAAAGTAGTAAGTTTAAGAGCCAGTAACTGGAATCTGAAAATTATTGCTGTATTTATAGAGATGTAAAGGCCTAGAGGAAGGAACATTTTTCTCCTATCCTTCCCACACAAAACTGAGAGAATCCCCCCTTCATATCTCTATATAGACTTTATCCAGGGAACTTTCTGAGAAAATGAAATATAAATGATTAGATAGTAAGCTGTATTGGTTTTGGACCTACTCACACAATTATCATGGAAACTCTAGGGTTGCCAGTGGGATCTTGTACATCTTAAACCATCTGAGAAGTCCCAGCAGTTCCATGATGCTGTTCCTATTTGCTCTAAAAGACTTGAACAGAATCTCCTTTTCTAATGAGCGGTCTTTAGGTATAGTCTTATTTCTTCAGTTCCTCATAAGCAAGAAAATGGGCTTGGCAGTATGTGAAAGAGAAAATACTTAGATTGATGTTTGATGAAACATATCTCTCTGAAAAAATGGCAGTCATAATTTGTGATTTTCCACCACAAAAGAATTCAGTAGGTGGAATGGATAGTTTGAATATATGTGATATGGATTTGATCAGCTAATATGATGACTGCAAGTTAATTCTTTATATTTTTTTGCTGACAGATTTTGCCCATGGATGAGTTGGTGCATGATTTGGCCTCAGCCCTTGAGCAGACATCGGAACAGAACAAGTTGGATGAGTTGTGGGAAGAAATGACTCTCAGCCCAAGGCAGCAGCGTCGACAGCTTCGCAAGAGGCGGGGACGCAAGCGCCGCTCAGACCTCACACACCAAGCAGAGCATGCTTGTTGCTACAGTGGTGCGTCTGAATCCAGTATGGATGAAGTTGTAGAGGACTGTCGGGAGGTGCTAACTGCAAACTTTAGTGACTCAGATGACATGATAGGATCTAAGCGTCATCCAGCACTTGGTGCGACTCTTAGGAGTAAGCCACACTCATGGCATGAGTCAGACTCATTCACTGAGAATGCGCCTTGTCGACCACTGAGGCGCCGTCGAAAAGTTAAGCGTGTGACATCAGAGGTGGCTGCTAGCCTTCAGCAAAAACTCAGAGTATCAGAATGGAGTTATGAAAAGGGTTGCAGGTTCAAGTCTGCTAAGAAGCAGCGCCTGTCCCGTTGGAAGGAAAATGCTCCCTGGACTTCATCCAGTCGAGGAATATGTGAATCAGCAGAAACCAGGGCATTTCTCAACAAGGCGGGGAGAAATGAGAGGATGGAGTGTGAAGCAGATGAGCAGAAGCAAGGCTCTGATGAAAACATGTCTGAATGGTGAGATTCCACACCTTTCCTTTTCACTTGTTTAGAAGTACTGCTTTAGCTGGGTGGTTTTTTTTTTTTTTTTGGTGATCCACCTTTGGTGGTACAATGGAGTCCATTGTTCTTGAAAGATTACTCTATCCACTGTCAGTGAAAACATGTTCTGCAAGATAGTATGGCCAGAAACAGCTAGAACAAATATGATCAGTTAGTGTTGCTTGCTGTTAAATTGTCTTGTAAGAACATACTGTTTTTTTCCTAAAAAGAGGCTGAGAGAGAGAGTATGTGAGAGAAGAGAGTCCACTTGCCCACTCTTATTTCTGACACTACCAGTTGCCAGCATGTGTACGTGGATAGATTGGCTCTGAAGAAATATAATCCTGAGAAAGCATTTCATATAACAAGTGGAATGAAATCTACAGTGGGGAAACTTGGTGGGTTGCAATGTGACTTCCACTCTGTTGAATCTTATCTTTTTTAAAATAAGTGGTATAAATGTGTTCTTGGTGTTCAGGGTGCATAGGGTACATTTAACCAGATTCCCAATGAAGTAAGGTGGCTGATATTTCCATTTCATTATCGTAGAAATGAAATTAATTATTTTCTGAAAACTTTGTATGTGCACACTCTGTGTCAGTGTGTGTGTGTGTGTGTATAATTTATTTTGTATAGGTTACATTCTTCCCTCAGGAAACATGATGACTTGTAGTGCTTTGTTGATAATAAGAGGTCAGAGAGAAGCACACTGTGTGGACAGGATATTTAGTGTTCCTGCTTTGAACTTCTCTTTAACATGCCTTACACTAAGGATGGGGCTGAGGTCACAATGTAAGTTAGGTCTTGTGTTTGTCCGTTGGACCCTTTGCATTTCTAGGAAAAGATTACTTTAACTTTAACTTGGTCTCTTTCTTACCAGAGCCCATCCAGTTTGCTCTGAGCTCCACTTAACAAGTGGCTGTAATATTTTGAAAATGTCAAAAGGGGATTTTTAATTCATTTAGAAATAGTAAGGATTACATAATGTCTTCAAACTACTTTTCAGTATAAAATGTTCAAAACACTATACTAGTTCAGACTGCTTTGAACATACAATGCTGTCTTATATGGAGTGAGATCCAACTCAGCATTGCCTACAGTGCTGGTCAGAAGCTCTCAAAAGAAGTGTGTTTCAGCCATATCTAGAGATGCTGAAGATTGAACTTGAGACCTTCAACATGAAAAGCATGTTCTTTGCTACTGAGCTATAATCTTGTCCACCCCCTTTTATCTGTAGGTATTTTCTGAACAGCAGTGGCTAGGTTGTTACTTTTGCTAGATACCTGGGGAGTAAATACATCTGTGGGTATAAACACTTTGTTCTCTTTCAGTTTTTCTTGGACTTAACAATATATTTGTCAGATTATGACTTGTTGCCTAGTTTTTGAAATCCTCTAGATTAGGAGCTGGCTGAATGCTTGGCTTGTGTGTGTATGTGTCATGGCTTAATGATGAAATATGTGGATAAGACATCTGTTCGCTACAGAATATTTTGGCCTTAATACAGTTTTTCGCCATAACAAACCAAGTCATATAAACTGAGGGGAGTACTATCCTCCTATCATTGTGAAAAGTGCTTCAGTAGTCAAATCGCTGTTGTTAACTACTGTCAAGTTCACTTTGACTTATGGCAACCTGGTGAATGAAACTTC
Organism: Cyclura pinguis; assembly: GCA_030412105.1. Lineage (NCBI taxonomy): Eukaryota > Metazoa > Chordata > Lepidosauria > Squamata > Iguanidae > Cyclura > Cyclura pinguis. The sequence goes on from CM059599.1 coordinate 348,643,130, forward strand.
CAAGACACCCAGTTGTCAACGGCCTGCTCAGTTCCTGCAAATGAGGACCATGACTTCCTTGACTGAGTCTATCCGTCTGTAATAGGACGTTCTTCTTTTCCTCCTGTTTTCTGTCTTACCGAGCATCATCACCATTATTCAGGTATTAGTGTCTCAAAAACCATGATCAGATGTATTTGATAATGACTTCAGTTATTGTAACACTATAAAATTTAAAATGTTACAGGGATGCATCTAGAATCTGTAATGATCTTCAGTGTCATCTTGTTATACCTAGAGATGTAAAATTTCTGGAAATTTTGAAGCCGTGGGAAGAAAACACACGTTTTTCTTTTTTTTTTTCCAGAAAAAATGGAAACTTTCAGAAAATTTGAAAAATGCAACATTAGTACTTTTTACAGATTGAAAGTCACTCTGTTACTTTAGAAACATAGAATATGACTGTACAATTTGATTTGGCATAAGATTATCACAATTGGTATATGAAAAATACAGTGTATTTAAACAAATATTAGAAACTGAATTTACTTTTTTTTTAATTTTTATTTGTAACAAATGGAGCAACCATCTGCTGAACTGTACGGAACCTCTTCGGTTTTGGTAGTTTATGTGAAGCAGGCAAAAAGGCAATTAAAAAAAAACCCAGAAGAAACCATTAACACTAGTAACGAAGAAAATTATTTATATTTCATCTCCACAGTATCAAATACACATAAAGCACCCATTCCCATAAAAAGAATTGAGGGGGGGAAAGTGTGTGGAAGGGAGTAGGGGGGGACTAAGATTCAATGAATACGCACGAAGTTTAATCAGATTCATTTTCTGAGCTATAGTTATTGGTATCAGTTTCAGTCATAGATTTTAGAAATGATTTGGAGAATATGTGAACACCTTGTCTTAACAATTTTATTCGTCATGCTAAAATAAAACATTCCATAATTGATTTTCTTCCTTTTTTCAATTTTTCCAATTTTTTGGAAAAAAAAAAAGACTTCAGAAAAAAATGGAAAAATTTTCTGAAATCTTTTTCTGTTTTTTTTTTCAGACCTTCACATCTCTAGTTATACCTCATTCATTTGCTATTTTTCTTTAACTAAAAGCCTGAAAGTTAGATCAAAATAAAAGTTACTATTCCAGCATTATTTAGTATATTTAGATCCCCAGTACCTTGATTCTTTTTTCTAATGTTCAGTTCAAGAGAGTAAACTGCAGCATAAAACTACTGAACTAGTCTTTCAACAAATTATGTCACCTCTGACCTGAATCACAATAACTTTCTTTTATCCCACCCCAGGTGTTTTAAGTTACCAATGCCAGAATGTTTGTGGTATCATCAGCTCACTTTTCTGAATGGTCACTAAATTTTTTACATCCATTTATATTTAACATAATGGTTCTAGTCTTCTTATACGTCACTTCTGACCTCATTCCTTACGTTTTCCCCTTTACTGTGAAGTAATATATATCATATTAAATACATAAGCTGGATGCTAGAAGTCTGTTGATTTTAAGTGACTGTTACTGATTCTGTTGCTTTTTTAGTAAAAGGCCAGTGTTAAAAACAGCACAGTGAAATGGCAGGGAGGTGGTAGAGATTTCTTTGTTGGCCTATTACACTGAAGAAAATAATATGAAGATTAAGTGGCACAGCTTAGGAGAGAAATATTTCCGGCTTTAAAAATGCTATTTAGGGTCGAATCTAGATTTGCCCTTCACAAGTGGAAGGGTTGTGTTCTTAGGTTAGTTTAAGACCTAGCACAAGCTCCCTGCTGGAAGAAGGAGAGTCACTTTTCTCCTGTGCCCACATTCTGCCTCCCATACTGTTCATATCTTCTGTGTGAGCTTTTCAGGGTGCCCAAGAAGGTATAGAAGGAGTGAACAAAGGGCAAAAATTGTCTCCACTCTTTCCTTCAAGCAGGTACTTGGAAGATGAGTTCCATTTGCTGGACGCTTAGATCTTGCCTTTGGCATCTAAGTGGTGTTTGTATGCATGGTCAATTATCATGTCTAGTATGTAGAACGTTTAATGGGCATACTTATAAACATGAGTGGCTAATTAAAGCTGTAGAAATAAAACATTGAATGTTTTGGATTATAACTCCAATGTTATTTATATTATCTTCAGGGTGAATGTGTAGGGTCTTGCATTAATACACTCTGCATGTTTATTTGAAAGTCAATCCTCTTGTATGCATTATGGCTTATCCCCTGAGAAGTGTGTGGGCATGGCAATTCCAAGCTTATAAAATGTAGGGGGTTCTGTTTACTTTTTAGATTTTGTATGGTTTTATATTTTATAAATATATTTTATGATCTTGTGCTGTTCTATATGGTTGATTTTAATGGTTGAAAATTTTATTGTAATTATTCTGGAAGCTTCCTTGGGTCTTCGTCTGGGAGAAAGGTGGCATATAAATACAATAAATAAATAAGCTTTGTGCCACCTAAAACCGTCACCTAATATGATGTATTTTGTAAAGCTCCCATATTTTGGAAGGGACATAAATAGAATTATGATCAACATTGTTCAAAGAAAAAATAAAATTGTATCTTTATTAGTAGAGCCCACCAAATTCTTTGGGTTTAATTTTGATGCTTATGGTATAACTTCTTAATACAGCTGATTATCTTTCTCTGGTAGTACTAGATTCCAACTGCAATACCATGCTGAATTTCTCTGTTAGTTGATGTATTCCATAGCTTGTTGAATACTAGGCTATCAGACCACCCACTTGCTTCCCTCTTTGTAGATCACTTCCTTTCCCCTTTTAATGGGAATGTATTTGGTAATAGCCTGAAGTGGCGTTTCAGAGCCTGGCTGATCTGATGTATTAGAGGTTGCCGCCCACGAAAGAAAAAAACAACAACCCTCCACTCCTAGAAGGCAAGTGACAGAGACAGAGTGTTCAGGTTCCCCCTCCTCTTTCAGCCCAGCCTGACCTTCTGCAGCCCCTCGGTGCCTCTTGTTTTCTTATTTTTATAGAAAATCAATACCCTTCCTGACACAAACAATAGCTCAAGAGCAGGACTAAATGAGGGAGAACTGGGATCTGTCCATCACCTCTCACTTTAACTCTTCCAAACTATTTAATTATAGGCATGCTTTGCTCCAGGTGTTTGCAACACTGCAGCTGCTAAATGAGGGCCATTTTAGCCAAAGATTAGGTGATCAATAACACTCTATAGCAGTAGCTTGTTGGATCAATAGCATTCATTATTTTGTGGTTAAGGTAAGTAGCCTCCATTGTAACTGGAGGTCATTAATCAGTGCTTACTTGACTGTGTGGTCTATACTAAATGCTAGTGTGTTTTCCCATGTATATGTGCAATGTGCAAGAACTGGCGTGCTTTTGAATGGATCTTTGGTGTATAATTGTGATTAGAAGTCTGACGATAAGAGCTATACAATTTGTTCATTTAGATGCCTTATCTTGGGGATTTGGAGTGTTGATGGGACTTCAGAAACAAAACATTATAAAAGTCTATGGAAGAAGATATTATAGACATCTTAACAGGTTCTTTTGACAGCTAGCTCAAACAAGAAGACCTTGCCTGGAAGATTTCTACAGGGTATCAGTATCCATGTAAGTGTGTGATGATGATTTCTGTGGGTGCAGCCAAAGCTGCTTTGAACAGCGAGCTGTGGTATAGCATATCAGGCATTAAGTCTTCCATTCCTGTGCAAGTTTGTGTTCCTTGAAGATACTGAAGAAGGATGGTCCTTTTGTCTTTAAATTTGGAGTATGACAATTTAAAATTGAGATGGAGATAGCTGCAAGAATTGATTTTTTAATGGGGCTTGTAGCATCTTCTCCATGAGAACTGCAAAGACAACCTAGAAGAGTTAATACAAATTACAGAGACTGTTGCTCTTACTAGAGTTTGGGATATGTTCAGTTTGTGCTTTTATCAATTCAGATATATTAAGCATTTAGAGTCTTGATATTATAGACTCTTAACAGATATTACAGTATACCTATAGAGGTAGAGGAATAGTTTCATGTTCTGGTAGGCAAAAGTGCCAGATAGTCTGGTATTGGCCAATATATTAAAATATTTCTAGTTTTTTTAAAAATAACTTTCAGTGATTGGTAAGCCACTTGGTTAATAGTGGTTATCCATCCTGTCCCAAGGTGAAGCTAGATCTAACACTAGATACCTGTATACACCTTTACCTTGACTAGCACTGATATGTTGATATAGACTCACTGTTTCTTCTGGACAGCCAGACCACAAAGTCCAGAACAGTGGGGGAAGAAAATGTCATATGCACAACTCTCTCTCTCTCTGTAAGTATATAGCCTTTTGATGCAGTAGCTGATTGGATGTGGCATCTGTTTTTGTAAAAGTTATAGAACAAAACAAAAATTCTTGTTCTTGTAAAGCTTCAGTGGTATCCTCTGTAGCTTTGTTCAAATTGCACTCTTAACTGCTTCACAGAGGGGTTTCCCTCCCACACCGAGGTTTATGTATAAATAAAGAGGAAATATGAATCAGTCACTTCATTAGCTTTGCACAGGACAGGTACAGCCTGCATTTCAAGGGTCGCCCTAAGGTGAACCTGTCATGGAGTTTTCTTGGTAAGATCTGTTCAGAGATGGTTTGCTTTTACCTTCCTCTGAGGCTGAGAGAGTGGGTCTTGTCCAAGGTGACAGAGTGGGCTTCCATGACTGAGCGGGGATTTGAGCCTGGTCTCCAGAGTTGTAGTCCAATGATCAAACCAATACACTATTCTGTTTTGAATTTTACTACCATCTGTTACCGCTCTTTTTTTGATAGCCCCACCTGACCAAGAAGGGGAGTGGCCTCTGCCTGCATTGATATCCCTCTCTAGATCATCTTAACTGACAATAGAAATAAAATCTGAGACAAAATGCTGGCCTGTGACTCTTTAACATTGTCATTTTTCTTCTGTATGATTTTTAATATTTTTGCCTAATGAAGAAGTTAGTGGAACTTCAAAAGCTTGCATGTTGTATATTCTACACTTTGGTTGGCCACTAAGACTACTAAGACTATTGCTTTTTTGTGAGTTTTGGATTTTATTGTATTTCACTTTACTGAGGTATTAAAAATCCAGTTGTAATACTTGGCCTCATATTTTCTTGTTTCTCTATCCAAAACTTCATTTATATTGGTCAAAGTGACAATTTATCTCCACAAAAATCCTATGAGGTAGGATAGCCATGTACTTAAGCTGTGCAACTATTGCCATGACTAAGTGGCAGCCTTGCAAATAAGATCACAAAAGTTAGTAGCTCAGCAAGTGGTGGTGGGGCAGTTTGTATGACCACATAAACCTATAATAGTAAGATGTGATTCAAAAGTAGAAGGGAAACCCACCCTACAGAACTGGAGGCTGTAGCTTAAATTCAGTTGTGGTCCATGGATCTTGTGGTCAGTTAAACCAGAAAGAAAGGGAAAGAAGGAGAAAGGACAGTCAGTCATACGTTGATCTCAAGGAGTAGGAGTCTTTTGCTGATAATAGGCATCGTTTGTACGAAGTTTCATTGCAGTATCTGAAACTGTTCAAAAGTTATGAAAATAACTGTTTGATAGGAAAGATGTACTCAGTCCTTGCTATTTCTGCCTGCAGTGAGAACATTCAAGTGAATGATGCTGAGTGGCTGAGAGAAAGCACATGACATTTCTTACTGCTGCTTTTTAAATCTTGAGTTAAGTCTTGGTGGTCTGCATCAATGAAAGACATTTAAAGGGGGTCTGAGGTAAATGAAAGGTTATGAACTGCTGCAGTAGACCATTGAATTAGTGAACTGACAGAAGAGTTGATTTACCAAATTTCCATTGATTCAGAAGATCACTTCTAACTGGGACTAGTAATTTCTCCTGTGTTTATTCACTACAGATTACCATGTGAGATATGGTGTTTATGGATTATACCTTGGGGTTATCACATCTGATTGTGGTTCTTTACCTGCTATATTCTTTCATTTTATTAACAAGAAACAGCAAGCTCCTGATAATTACTACTCTTTAAATTTGTTTTGCAAATACTTTTATTAAGGTGAAACAAAGTAAAACAGTCTGCTGGAAAGTGATACTTGGACAGTATGTGGCATGCTGTCAATTGTTTATGCTTGATATCTTGGAAGTAGTTATAGTCTATCCAGAAAAATGCTGTGTGGAACTAAAAGTTAACTAGCATCCCAGTAAAGATTAATAGGCAGAGAAATCAGTTGAAAATTATTCAGATTTACTGGTATGAACTTCTTGTCATCCTACATAAGGTTTATCCTTTATCTCCCCATGAGAAAGTATATTTTTAAAAATAATCATCAGATTATATCAGTGGTGTTTCTCTCTTCTTATTAACTGATTAACTGATTTAATATTAGACTGTTGGTTAAAACATGGTTTCATCAGTAAGGATAGAATGACTACAAGGCTGAGAAAATCTGTAATGTTGCTTCTGCTTGTGAAATTTGTCTCATGTCATCACTCATTTCTTCTTGCAAACACCCAATCAGTTGTGCTCATTTTCGTCATACTCTAATTATCTTCTAACAGATTACTGGAGCTGCTTCAGGAAAATATATTAATATTCTCTATAATTTTTCTGTGAATGCTTCATATTTTCTCATTCTTCCATGGTTGTACAGTGCCAAAGAACACAGAGAAACTCTCTTCCCACCGTGGCTATTGTGACATGTTATACTGGGAACTACCACAATAGACTGAATAGGAACTATAATTGGTATCTGGGAGTGACTAGCTAAGGACAGCCAATCTGCCCACCCTGGTCTGCACACAATTCAAGGTGCTGGTGATCACCTTTAAATTCTTCGGTGTCTTGAACTGTGGAGGACCATCTCCTTTTTCATGAAACTAAATCCTATCATTGCAAGAGGCTGTGATCTGGGTCTTATCCCCTCCCTTCTTTGGTCACATTCTGAAGTTAAGTAGGTAGAAACCAGAAAAGATTTTCAGTGGGCATATGATGTTTACAGAATGCCCACCTCAGACAGACTTTCCTGGCATCAGTTCTGCTTATTTTTCTGGAGTAGAACAAAGATCTCTTTATTTCCCCAGTCTACTGATATTATCATAGTTGGTTTTATTGATTCTACTTTTTTAAAAAAATCTTTCAAATTTTTCTTCTGCCTGCAGTTCTAATGTTGTACTCTTGCACTTCATTTTTTTAATTACTTGTGAAAACTGGTCGGAATCCTTTATCATGGTCTGTGTTCAATAACTTTATGTATACGGAAGTTCGTAGCAGAGGTGCTAAAAAAACCCTATTAGTGAATTCCAGAGATGTGTAACAGAAGACTGGCAAGCATGACTTATTGTGCATTTGGACTCTACTTAGCTGGTGTGCCAGTGCACATCTGTCACTTTGCTGGCTCCCCTATATAGTAATGTAACAGTAACCCCTTACCAGATACACCTGTTGTGGAACTACTCGATTGTAACTGTCACATATTTAAGTCCACTTATGAAGACATAAGTCCCTAATAGCACTCCAGCTGCTACTTTTTGAGGTTTTTAAATGGAAGGGCAGCAGGTACCTGTGTGAAATACAATAAATATCACACAAACAAGTGGTTTTCTGAAGAGTGTTATGTTTCCAGTGTGCGCATTTCTTTTGTGTAAATCTGACTTTTTGTTTCTCCAGTAAAAGTGTTTCTTTCTTACAATTGTTCTAATTCCTCCACTAAACTTCACATTTAGCTTTGGTATTGGATAATTGAATTCTTCATTTAGGTTCATTGCATGTCTCTATTACTGATTTTTTCTTCCATCTGCATGTCACAGTAGACAGACTTCAGGGTTGAAGGATCTTTGTGTGTAATTTTAATAGACCCTGAAGATCCCCTAGTTGGAGCCTGTTGCAAAAACATTTAACTAGGGATCTGTTTTTTTAATTCTGTAGATGTGGTTCAAAGACTTTGCCCACAAAATCCCACTCCTTATCCCAGACCATCTTCGTTTAAGCAGTATAATTTATAGTGAGGTAGTCATTGTTAACCAGGTGAGCATTAGAAATCATTTACAGTGTAGCACTGATCTTTCAGAGATTGATCAACAGAGCTGCACCTATCTTTTGCACATCCCTAACATATGGGATATTTATCTGACTTTGTAAGTCGTTCCAGTGCTGCTCATTTTAGTCTCTTGGCATCCAGACTGTAGACATGAATTAAGATATCATTGTCTTCTGCTGCACTGGAACTCTCCTTCAAGTTTTGGACTTTGTATACAGTTCCAAAGGTAGATTTTCTTAATTTGCTTTATTCTCTTTCCAGTGAAACCAGCAGTGTGTGCAGCAGCAGTGACACTGGTCTTTTCACCAATGATGAAGGCCGCCAAGGTATGTATATACATATGTATGTATTTATTTTATACCCCACCTTTCTTCCAGTATGGGACCCAAAGCAACTCATGCTGTAAGTTAAAATAAAATATGGATTAAAAAATGGAACAGTCAAAGGTGTATGTAAACAGAAGTGCCTTTGCCTGGTGATGGAAAGAAATCAGAGAGGCATCTATCCTTGCTGTCTCATGTGTCCTCACCAAATGTGCCTGTGTGGGTGGTAGGACAGTGAAGTAACAACATACTCATGTTCCTGTCTGTTCTTTTATGTTTTGAATAACAGAGAAAAGGAGTTGTGTTTGATGGCCACTACTGCAAAAAAAGTGGGGAGGGAAGGTACATGCATTTTTTAAAATCAGTGAATTGAAATGTGTTAAATATATAGAATTCAAGGGAGGAGTTAGTGAGATAAAAGTTTTGTTCAGACTTAAGGGATGAAATAGTGCTCTCTTAGTGTGCAGCCCTTTTGCTTCTTCAAAACTTGATATTGTGTGGAGCTAGATTTTTCTGCTTGTGTGTACCTGAACTGGGCCTGCAAGATTATGTGGGTTAGAAAATGTAACCTATGCAACAGTGTATTTAGTGAGTTGGATTCCTTTATCAGGGAGATAAGAATCAATTTTGCTGATTGAGAAGTTTTTGGAATCTCTGGTTCTCTCCATTTCAATTATGAAGAAATTTGTAAACATTGATAAGTTCTTATTAACAAGGAGTTGAGTTATGGTCCATCTGCACTAGCTAAATTCAGTAGTTAAAGCTGTTCCTAGATGGAGAGAACCATACTGTACCTTCCTGCTACATAGCTGTTAAAGGTGAGGAACCAGTAGGAAAAAAAATGTGTAACTTAGCATCATAAATGAAATTGAATACACAGTGTTTTAAACTCAGACTTTTAAGAGCTAAGCATTCCTAGCTCTCTCCTTGAACAGGCAAATTCTATCATTTAATTTTCTTTCTTATCTGAATTTTAAAAATCTGAAGTTCATTCAGTTACTTTTGTGAAAGAATTTGTGAATTTCAAAAAAGGTCTGTCAAAAAAATGAACTGAACAAAATTCTCATGCAGCTTGATTTTTGCAATGAGAAGGTTTTCTCCCCTTCTGCTGGTTAATTCTCTTCTTCTGCTGTAGATTCTTATGTTTCCTGCACTTAGAAAGCCCCAACAATGCTAAAAAACTACTTTGCTCACAGTAACACAAATAAGCATACTATATCCTCTGCTGTTGTATTCTACCATTTCGTAAGGATTTACTTTTTCAGTTAATTCTTAGTCTTTTGAAGCCTGTGTCATACACACCTGCCTTAAAAAGAATAATATGAGTACAGTCATCCTTCTATAATAAAGCTGTCCTCCAATAAAGCTGTCTATCCATTTTATACAGTAGTAAGGGGGAAATATTTAAAAATTATCAAAAAGATGCTTAACACTGTATTAAATATGATTTGCTTTAAGGACTGTGTGTATGAGGGGAGTAGTTGTTACTTGAGGACATTTTAAGGTTGCTTTTTTTTTGTCTGCCTGTTATAATTACATTGTGATGCAGTGCAGTTTCTAAAAATATTTCTTATGGTAGACAGTAACTTCACAGTTTGATAGTGTGTTTATGCCCCCAAACATAAAGGACAACATCACCTTGAAACATGAAAACAATAGCATTCAGCCATGATGTAATACATGTAACAGAAAGTTCTGTCTTCATCCCAACTATATGAGTAAGCGTGGTGCATCACATTAAGAATATTCTCACAAAGGATGCTATTTATTCATTGTTTCCACTAAAGATAACTGTCAGTGTTCACGTGACTTTAGCTCGTAGGTGAATCGTAGTATAAGATACTGTGATGCTTGATTTTTTTTTCTTTTAGGTGATGATGAGCAGAGTGATTGGTTCTATGAGGGAGAATGTGTCTCAGGATTCACAGTCCCTAACCTCCTGCCCAAGTGGGGAGCTGACCGTCAGTCTGATATAGAACACATGGACTCAAATCTTGAGAAAATCTCAGACCCAACATTCCTTCTACCCTCTCGGCCTGCTACAAGAGGTAAGAGTGCTTATGGGTATTTTAGGGATTGTTGACCTAGCTCCAAATATTAATAGATGTGTGAATTTTGATGAATCTACATGGGTGAGTTCATCATAGTGGGTTTTTTATAACTTGAGTGTAAAGCTGCCACTCACCTAACATACGTAAACGTTGGTAAAACAGCTGTTGTTAAAATAGCTTCACTGGCTACCTGTTTGTTTCTGGACACGGTTCAAATTGCTGGTCATGACGTGTAAAGCCCCGTATGGCTTAGGTCCAGCTTGTCTGAAATACCATATCTCCCCGTATGAACCTGCCAGAGTTCTAAGATCTGCAGGGGAAGGCTTCTTTTCACACCAACTTTACAGGCTCAGTTGATGAGGACACAAGAAAGAGAGAGCCTTCTCAGTGGCTTCTCCCCACCTCTGGAACTTCCTTCCTTTAGAGGTTAGGGTGGCCTCCTCTCTGCTTTCCTTTTGTCAGCAGGCAAAGACCTTTTTGCTTAAGCAGGATTTTAAGATGTAAGTGGGGAAGCTTCTTATTGGGTTTTGTATGTTTTAAATATGATTTTGTACTTTTTTGTTTGGTAGTTTTAATTGTTTTTAAATTCTGTTGTGAGGTTTTTTTAAATTGACTCTCTGGGAGCTGCTTTGGATTCCACTTTAGAAGAAAGGTGGTGTACAAATGAAACAAACAAATAAAACTTGCAGTGTAAATTGCAGCATTCCCTTGTCAGAAGAGGGTGTTGTATCCCATGGTATGATCTTATATTTTCATGCCAATAGCCCTAATTTTTTTTTAATGTAGGCAAATGTAATTAATTTCTTGGACTGTAATCATACCAGAGTGTTTACGCTCCACAAAATATCAGAAGTAAACCTGGTAATCAGAATACGGTCTAGGTTATTGTATTGCACTCTAGCTAACTGTGTTTCATGGTCTCTGCTGTGCTTTGGTCTTCAATATTATATTCCTTCTTTTCAGGATTTCATGCTCGCTTGAACCGCCTGACCAGCGTTGCTACTCGTTGCCTTAGGAAGGGCCGTAGGAGGCTAGTTAGCAAGGTATTTCTTTTACAAAGTTTGGGAATTAGTTGTTTGGTGATTGGTTCATAGTTGCAAGAAACAGCTGCTGAGGAACACTTCACCTTCTATGCTAACCCATGAGAACTCTTTATCTATTTGTAAGTAAGCATGATAAAGCTATTTTTTTAAGGTGATAAGCTTCAGTTGAAAAAACAAGAAAAAGGTGCTAAGTATGGGAGGGTGACTGAATAGCAAGATGTGATGTGGAAAAGGGAACAAAATTCAAATACTTTTGGTGCAGTGGAGGAAGCAAAGGCATCCAAAAATGAGGAAAGCAGTATCTAGGATGGAAGAAATAGATTTTAACAAAACAAAACAGGCAATTCATTAATGTAGTAGTGCATTTGTTGCTGTGTTGTGTGGCTGTTAGATGCAAGGCTTTTGTCTTTTGAGTTCTGCGTAATAAGTGTTCCTTGCCACTCTTTCGGGCACTCTCTGTGGTCAAACCTGTGTTCTGCAATCTTTGCTTCCTAAGTCTTAGGCAGGAAAGGGATGGAGAGAGGCAGATGTGTTTGATGGAAAACCAGACCTTATCTTCTTCTTGCTCACAGGGAGTTCTTAAAGAAAAGCAGATAACATGTCCTGTGAGTGTTGGTAGCTGTACATATTTTGAACCAGTGCCTGCCCAAGCTACCCCAGTGTCCCTGAAAGTATCTTGAAGCTTTGCAGTAGGATAACAACTTAACACTTATGGAAGAGAAACCCTACTTGGAAGTGTCATTGGTGGTATTTTCCCCAGCAGTTTGGCAGCTGGGTGTATAGGAAAGTGGCTTACTTCCTTTCCCCTCTCTTCTCCTTTCTTGGCTTCTGTGTTAAACAGCTCAGAAATACAGCTACTGTTGTGGTGGGTACAATGTCTTGAGCACAGACTGTCAAGCCACTGGTAAGGGCCTAGGGCTGTAAGCTTTTTGGAGATGCCTCTAATGAACCAAAATGAGAAGAATAATATTTACTTGTTTAATTCATCTTCATCACCTTAAAGGGATCTATGTCATTTGCAGTGGAGGTCACTGTTCCCCCCACTCCCATCCTCTTCTGAATTGTAATAATAAATAATGAGTTTCATTCAAAGCTCCCCGCCAGCGAGCTGCTAATTACCCAAAGTATGGCTTGTAATTTACACAGTAATAAACCGTAAATTTAAACATTACGGTGCTTTAAGTTAATAATTTCTCTGCTGTAACAAATAGCTCATCTTTCATCATGCTACTGCTTTCCTGCAGATCTTGAATGCGATGGTGTTCTGGGTTCCTGAGCACAAGCCCACCAGTGTTGTAGTTGAACAGATTCTGATCCTGGTCTTGGGGGAATTTATTCTGTGTGGCAAGTGACCTCATGCATACAGTCAAGCATGTCCTATGCAACAGTATACTCTAGAGTACAATGTTCTGAACTGATAGAGGCTGTTTTATCTTCTAAGGACATATCATTATTCTCTCTTAGGTAACTTTTTTTCTTCTGGTTTATTTATATGAAAGATCCAACTTTTAGAAAGTTGCTAGATTATCAGAAACTGCTCGCACTAGCATTAGGTTGTACCAGAAATTCTTGAAATGCTTGTTCAGGAGTTCTGTTGTAAAAATGAGATTGAACAATTACCTTTTTTTATACCTGGATTCAGAGTTGAGTTCCTTTTATTTTTTAAAATGAACAAATGAGAATAGGCTAATCAGATTTCACATGTGATCTCTCCATTTAACTCTGAGTAGAAAGGAGAGCGTGGTAAAACCTTGGTAGCTGACGAACTGTCATGTACCTTTTATGAAAACTTTTTTTCAAAAAAGAACATTTACTGTAATAATGTCCATCACCATGATCAAACTGCCATAGGGACTTTTGTTTCTTCTAAAGCTAGACAGCAGTGCCAGGGATAAGTTTCACAAGTGGCAAACAGGACAGAGTTTCTACCGTGTTTCCCCGAAAATAAGACACTGTCTTATATTTATTTTTCCTCAAGAAGACACAGTATGGCTTATTTTCAGGGGATGTCTTATTTTTAGTAAGTATGGTACAACAACAATCTACATTTATTCAAATATAGTTAAGTCCAGCCTTCCCTCCTCTGCCTCGATCCCTTGGCAGCCCGTTTCCTTGCAGTTCCTCCTTAACGCCACTCGTCTCGACCACCTCCGCCCACCGTCGTGTTTGCAAACAAGCAGGATTCCCTCCCCCTCCCCAAACCTCCTTACTCTCGGCTTCAGCATGGTGGTGTAATCCCTCCCTCGCCCCCTCCAATTGTTGGGAGGATCGGGTGGGCTGGCGCGTTGTTTTGGGTCTCCTATCCTGGATCTGTTTTGGGGCTTTCCCCTCCTCTTCCTTAACCTTCGCTAGATTCAAGAGCACAAAGGGGGGAATGCTGGGGGGGGGATTGTCTTACAAAGTTGTGTAAAGGGGAGGGAAGTGGGAGGGGAGAGGTGGGGTCCGGAGTGTACAGTGGAAAGAGGAGGGGAGTGACTAAAGGAAAGCATCCAAAGGAATTCTATATCCAGGATGGATTCTGCGAGGGAGGGGTTGGAGGGAGGAGAAAAAGAAAGTTTGCAAAACTTGGGAACCTTTGGTTTTTCGTTCCCCCTTCTTCCTCCTGCTGCTTCTACCCTGTCTCCCTCTATGCCTTAGCTTGCAGCATGAACAGAATAACCGGGACCTGACAGGGGGAGCCGACCTTGTTGATGAGGCTGCCCGCACCGGTACGCTGCATAGCCATGCCTATCACTATGTCTTATTTTCGGGGTATGGCTTATATTGCGCAAATGCTTAGAAATCCTGCTACGGCTTATTTTATGGGTATGTCTTATTTTCGGGGAAACACGGTATATCTTTCATAGTTGTGTAGAAGAGGAAATTTCAGCAGGTGTTGGTATTCCATCTTCTCTATCTCTTGCTTCATTTTGATTGTCTCTTCTTAGGGCTTTCCCTCCTCTATAAAACCATTGAAGGTACAGGAATGCTGTCCTGTTTTTCATCTGGTAAACCTACCAGGGGTGGGATAGCAGTTGGGGAAGCTAAAGCTGCCACCACCCCACTTTCTGTTAAAAGAAGAATTTGTAAGTGGAGCAATTCTGGCATATTTTCTAACATTGCATTTATTGCTATATGTAGGTTAGCTCTGAGTGGTGCAGGAATCAAGTAAATTGTCTCGAGCAAGAACTTTTAAATAAACTTTTAAAGAGAGAGCAAAATGGGGTCTTAAATGTTCACGTCTTGCTTTGAGGAATGAAACAGAAATAAATGTAAATAAATCAAAGAAACGTGAAATATGCTGTCCTGCCTTAGATGTTGAAGGTTAAACAATAAGACCAAAGTTCTTGGTTATGAATATAAAGAAATCACAAAGACATTTCTAGGTAGGCTTTTTTTTTGTCAGACATGCAAGGGTATAAAGAGGCACGCCTATGTACAGAATAAATAGACTGAAATTCAGGATAGTATATAATAAACCATATGATTTCCAGACTATGAAAAGCATTTCAGTTGTATTTCACTGTAACTCAACCAACTCAAAAACTGGATTTCATGTGAGCTTGAAACAAAAGGAGTGCAGTTAGATTTACATTTTTGGCCCACAGAAAACTGTGCAACAAGTGACACTGAATTTGGCATAATTTGGCCCTCCCACTTCCTAGTAGTGAGCTATGATTGTCTTTTCTCTTCTGGCATGAGGGGAAAACAGGTATGAACATCCATAGAGGTAGTAAGTTAGGCATGCCTGTAGAGATACTACAGTAGGCCTTCAGGATTCATGGGATTTTGGTTCCTGGACCCACCATGCATATAAAAAAAAACCTTGGATGATCAACTTCTTATTAATGAAATGACAGCAGCAAAGTCAGTGCCAAGTCCTGCCTGACAGGTGCACTGAAGGACCAATGTCTTTTGGCCTTCCTCTTCTCTGGTAGTATGTAAATGCAGAAATAGTTTTTTTTTTTTTAAAAAAAGCACCTAAGATCTAGTGCAACCAGGCTGAAAAGTGATCACTGGGCAGTGGCAAAGCTTGGGCTCTGGGCTCACATTCTTAGGCCTTGCAAAACAGGCAGCAGTTGGGCACAAGAGGTTTTAAGCCTTTTTGGACAGGGCATAGAGGGTTGTTCTGTTGCCTTTGTACTCTGTCCAAAAACTTCCTATGCACAAGAGCCTCAAGCTTTGGGAGAGTGGTGGTGGCGGCAACAAGCGTATGTGAAGCAAGCTTTCTTCCTGAGGCCCTGTCTCCAGGGAACATGAGATCTGCCCACCTTGCAAGACCTAAGAATGTATGTCTGGTGCCCAGCCCTTGCTGCTACATCCACTTCTACCCTGGACCACTTCTTGGCCATGTTGCACTGGATCTCAGGTGTTTATTCATATTTGTGTTCTATTTCTGTATTTTAGTCCATGGTTTGTTAAAAAGTGCCCACTGTACTCTACTTCCTTATAAATTCTCCATGAACCAGGAAGAAATGAAAACCTCTTTCTTGGATAATTTATATAAACAGTATATAAACAAGGCAGTCATATATATAGCTGCTCAGAAATAAGCTCTATTGAACGGTAGAATTTACTCCCAGGTATGATTATGTAGTATTGCAGCATAAGTCTTCACATGTTCATTTAAGGGTTTTTGTCATGGACTAAGTTTGCCTATTATTTCATAACTCAAATATGTAATACCAAATTTGTATTGAATTTAGGTTGTATTGATTATACCTGGATCGTTAAGCAAGTTAGAAAATTCCATCATAGGAACCAAAAAGAGAAGGAATATCTATAGGTAGCATGAATATCATTTCTATTGTTTTCTTACAGTCAGCATGATGGCTAACTTCTTGCAGAAGTCCCATTCTGTAACTAATTGACCAGAAATTCATGATGATATCTTGACAGTATGAGAACATGAACTTAATGTGTGTTGCATGCATCTGTGCTATTGCTTTCTAGAGAGGAAGGACACGAAGCTCAAACTACTTGTAATAGTGGAACACTTACTTGTCTGAATTTGCGTTAGCCACAGAATATTTCAAGTGGCAGTAGAGAGTTCAGTTAATAGATCATGAGGTAAGAGGAACTGCAGTTCATTTTCTTGCACATCCTCCCAATCAAGGCTTATTTCAATATCGCGTCCAGGCTGGATCTAAAAGGAGTTCAGGCAATGAGACTATACAGTGTGGATTATGTGTATATCATCTCCCCTCAACCATGTGGCTTTTTTTTCTTAACACTAACTTTCCTTCCTGTCCTCTGTTTATTTCCAGTTGGGACTGATTCAGGTATAAACAAATGGGTGTGCTTTCAGATTCAGTATTCCCTCTCTTGTCACTTTGTGTTTCAGGAGACCATCATGAGTGCTATGGGCACTGAGAGGATTAGCCACATCATTGGTGATTCCTGCCAAAAAGAGTAAGCATACGTGTCCTGCTGACAAAGGTCGAGAAGTCTTAGGAGTTTGAGTCTCCTGGTACAGAATAAGACTAAGTCCCTGCATGTCTTACATGACTGTTGGTAGGAATCCTTGCAATTTATTAGAGCATCATCAATTCAAGAAGGGATAATGGTGTTTACTGTGTGCTGAAAATGGTTGTTTCACTGCTCATTGCAAGTTGAATCATCTTCCTCATTCTTTCATAATATACATTTACCAAATGCACAAAGACCCATTATTGATTAATAAAAAAAGTTCAGAATGAGAGGATTGTCAGCGTTGCTGCATCATGATAATGCCAGTGACAATACCAAAAGTAGTACCCAGGTTTTTTTTTAAGGGGAGGGTAACAAAGAGCAGCTCAGATTGGTTAGAGATCCTTCACCATGAATGTGGGTGAGCAAACCAAGAGTTTTCTTCTTAATGTGGTGACACTGTCTTTCCCAAGTTGTTAACTTTAATTAAAAATAGTGTGGGTTCCCTTGATTGTGCTTTGTTGGATCAATTTTCCCCCAGTCTTTGATGCTTAAATTAATGTCCCTTGTCTTAAATCTGTCTTTAGCACGCTTGTGTTACACGGAAGTCTAATCTTTTTTCTTCCCTTTGCACCTAGTTTTCCTTGTTTTTTGTTTCTTCCAACTCTTTTCTCATGCTTCTCCAATTTCATGTCTTCTGCTATCTCTAGTTTCTGGTTGCCATCAGTGGGAATGAGAGATCGCAACCAGGTAAGTGGAATCTACTTTGCTCTCTTTGTATATTCTCACTGGACTTCTGTCCCTCTAGAAAGAACAAAACCTTGGCTTTCAGTTTCTTCCACATTGCAGCCTGGGTGCAAGAGGTAAGTTCGCCCCATTTTTTGGTCTTATGCAACACCTAGCAGGCCACTGTAATTCCTTCTACCAAACAGTGCCTCAGGGTTTCAGCCTTCTTTTGCAATTATGCTGTTTAGCTACCTTGTCATCTTTCTTTCTGATTACTTAAAAAGCATGCAGACATGTGCTTAAATAAAGTTTCTTCTTGAAGAGTGTTAGGAAGATGTTTTGCCACATTTCAAAGCTGCTGTGACTGTCGTATTCAGTGTGCATGTAAGACCTTGGGTATGTTTTTAAGGCTTTTTAATGTTTTTAAGAGAGCCCTGGTGTTCCTAGATTCTTTAATGAGAGTGCTTCTGTATAACTACAGTTCTCCCTCCACGTTCACGGGTTTTACTTTCGCTAATTTGATTATTCACAGGGTGCCCGCTTGCCATCGATTCCCCCCCATCCCCCCCCCGCTTGCTCCTCCCATTCTCCGTGCTCCCAGTGCAGGCACACCCCGTGTGAGCAGGAGGAAGGTCCAGGGATGGCGATTGTCAATTCCCCGTGCTCCTCCTGCTGGCGCTGCAGGTGTGCCCCGCGTGGGTAGCAGGAAGGTCCAGGGAGGGCAGTCAGCAGTTCCCTGCGCTCCTGCTGCTGGTGCAGGTGCACCTTGTGCAGGTGGCAGGAAAGTTCAGGGAAGGCAATCACTTGTTCCCTGCTTCCCTGCCCCCTGCTTGGGTGGGGGCTCTGGCGGGGCAGAAGCCTGCAGGGAGGGTGCCCTATTCATGATTATTTGACATCGTGTGGGATCTGTGTCCCTATCCCTTGCGAATGTGGAGGACCGACTGTAGTCTGTGCAGAGAGAGCCATGCGCATTTGCACTTGAGTACTTCAGTTGTGCCCTCTACTAAATTACGCCAGTAAAAGAGGTTAATGAACCAACTCTTGGGCATGTAAAGTGGCTTAGTTAATAAACACTGAGGCTGTCAGACAATGAAATGAGGCTTCTGTTTCTCTTTCAATGGAAAAAAATGCTTTTAAACTCAAAGACATGGTAGTTGTTTTCCTCCTCATTCAGTGTCACTGTCTTCTTTTCACTGGCAATAATGGCACCTCAAAAATGGCACTCTGTTTCTCAGATTGATTTTTTTTCCCCACACCTAACCACGCAGATTCTGAAACATAGGTGGTGCTATTACTTCCTCCTTTCTTTCTTTGACAGAATATAGATGTTTTCTTTTAGAAGTGGTGAGCATGAATGTCTAGTAAAATGAGAGAAACAGTTCCTTCTGTGAGTTGGAAAGTATCTTCTCCCTGCTGGATGGCTGTAATCTTATACTTTGAAACAAAGTTTATTAATCCAATTGAAAGGGAGTTGTAATTTTGTAATTTTGATTTCTTCTCATTCTGCCATGTTTCCAGGATTAATTCTTCCTGTTGTATTCTTGGTTCTTTGAGTTTTATGGAGATGAACCTTTAGTGACTGGAGAACTGGGCTTCCACATTTAAACGAGAGAATATATGCTTTTTAAAGAAAATCTTTAAAATGTTTGTACAAGAGTTATTTCACCAGTTTGTATTATATCAAAGTTCTGTTGAAAGTAAACGATAAATGGCACCATAAGGGTTATAAGGTCAGAACTCACAGATGTTCATGAAGATAGGGTAAAATATGACAGCATCTTGCATTGCTGCAAATATGCTTTTTGTCAATATCATTTCCTAAGAAAGCATCTCTGGAGAGTGAACTGATCTATTCAGCAGGTCACATTGTACAATACTCCTGCAGCTGAACCAGTATAAACATATGAAGAATTATGTGCTTAAGTCTTCTCCCCCACCCCCAGTGATAAACTTCATGTGCACATGCAAAGTTCCACATGAGGGAAAAGCCTTTGAGGCTAATTATCTCACTGACATTTGTCCATGCATGAAGATTTTAATGTGTAGGAGCTTACAGACATTTAATCTGCATGGTCCAGTCCCAGGAGGATTCTGTCCCATATCCCCTGCTCAGTGTTTTAATAGCTCTTAGCTTTTCTTAGATCTTAAAAGTGGTGCTGAACTTAGTTTTAGGATAATATCTATCTAGTTGTGATAAAGCTTCTGCATATAAGTAGCTTAATTTTTTGGTGAAATAAACATATATTATGGTAACAGGATTTGGGAAAACATTTGATCTGGTGATAAAGCTGGTGGTTTCCCTCTCAAAGGACAGTTAGTTTATGTAATTTTGTTTTGCAAATGCTAGTTTTCTGTAATGCTAAAATTGTATTTGTGCAAGTGGTTCTTAAGCAGATTATATTGATGATAAAGATTTTGTGGCACAGGTTGACTGTGGCCATGATATATAGATAACATTGTATAAATGAGAACAGATTTAATCTCTAGCAGTAGTTTTACTCACTTGGAAAATAGACAGCGGTGTTTCTTCGAAGGGTTGTTGGAGTTCGATGTGTTCCTAACAGAGCTTAGAAGAGTTAGTTTTTGGATTGTAACTCTCACTTTTCCAGACTTTGGCTGCTAGTGGTACGTCTCCTTAGAGGAGAAAGCAGTATGACCTGGTGTTAGAGGCTTGTCTGCTGTGAGTTTTACCCCAGAAGAATCCAGGTGCTCTGAGCAACTGGATGAGGATAATTCAACCACATTTATTTAGATAATGTCATATGTTATACTGTTAATGAAACTTCTCTTGCATTTCTAGTTCAATCCACTATCACCCCTGTATTCCTTGGATGTTCTTGCTGATGCTTCCCACCGAAGGTGCTCTCCAGCGCACTGCACAGCCAGGTAACTATTATGTTTCACTTTTGTTGTGGAGAATGATAATAATATCTGACAGCTTATGGGATATGTCTGTCAGAAAATAGGCTGCTCAGATAGTTTTATTTAAAGCATTTCTACTTGCCTTTCCCCAAGGCAGTTAATAACCATAAAGTTAAAAAAAAAGAAAGCAACTTTAAGATAAACAACAACTCCAAAACAAAAAGAAGCAGAGCAAAACGGAGCACTAATGCACTCATTAAAATAAAGATATGGTTTGAAAAATAGATTTTATAAACAATTTGAGTTTCCAAAACTTTATTTAAAAAAAAAAAGAGAAAGAGAAGGTCTTTGCTGTGCAGCAGAAACCATTACTGAAGAGGGGTTTGCTGTATGTTTACTATTTAGCATCTGTTCACTGTCAGAGCTTTCTAGACACTGGACATAAAGATTATCTTGTAGATAGTATTGATGTGAATTCATGTAAGATTTGTTTATTGGAGGAGCTTTTGTGGAATGGCTACTCTCTACCTGGAGTGAAGACATCATTCTTAATATGTTTGTCCTGCTTAATTTTACATTATCTCTGTGCATTTTAAACTAGCAGCTGTTGCACAAGGACGGATAACAGTTTTGTAGTGGTGGTGGTGGTTTTGTTTTCTTAACTTTGGATAATAGTGTGTCACCCTTCTCTCCTCTCTGTTTGGAGTTTGCTCCATCATCTCTTAACTTCCTCTAGTGGGTAGGGAAAGGCATCTTTGATCATAAGATATTAATTTATTATCTGCCTTGTGGCCCAGATAGCAACTCCATGACTTACAACTGCAGCTTTTAAAAACCTGTTCTTTAGTTGGGGAAGGCTATGGTTGTGTTTTCTTATCTTGCTTTGCAAACAACTGAGTAGCTCTTCATACCCTTTGACATTTTTGAGGTACAGGTAATCTGTAGTTACCAGTATTTAAAGCACTCACACATCATTTGATCAGTTCTGTCCTCCCAGGTTCCCACTACATGCACTACACATTCAGTATCCAGAATCTGTTTGCATCTTGATTATTTGATTTCGTTATAGTAGAGTAGCCTTTGTGGTACATATAACGTACAGTTAAGTCAGAAGTGATTTATACTTCATATCTTTTTCTGTTACTTAGTACATGTGGAAAAGCCAGTGACTTATAGTAGTTGATTCTGTAAGGACTACAGTAATACAAAAGCTTTATTTGGAGTAAAAACTTACTTTATCTCAAGTTGAATCTTTTAGCTAAAGACCCAGGTTCTTACAAGAGAGATGGATGGGAATACAGAAAGTTTTGGTATGTTTACCTTGATGGTGGTACCTGAGGTATGATGAATTTGGATAGTTGAAATCTGGATATGTATATATGTATTAAAAATACTCATACCCCCCTAGCCCCATATCCAAGGATCTCAGGCTGATGTACAATAAAATCAATTCAAATAATTTAAAAAATATGTATTATTCTAAAGATAGACAGACAGACAGACAGATAGATAGATAAGCTAGTTAACAAGTGAAAACAAGTTAAAAGTTAAAACCATTTATATGTACAAATGATAAATTATTAGACCCAAAGATTAAGAGAGGGTTGCATTGCATATTAGGTGTGGGAATATAGCACAGGGGATAACAACTGTACAGGAATGTTGAGGAAGACTTGAGATGTAAGAATGGCTCTGGATGTTATTAAATGTAGATTTGAAGAGAGCTGTTTAACTAAATTTAGAAAATGCAAAATTCCAGAATAACCTGTTCATATATTTCCTATGTGAACTGAAGACTTTTATTTTGCAACAAAGCAGGATACTGTATCCCAGGAATATGTAAGATTAGGAAGGGGTTTTCCTTTGAATCTTAGTCATTTTTACTCTCGGGTCTAAATCCGGTTGTTCTTCTTCGTGGTCTCTGCCTCACGCAATGGGAATCTTCGTGCATGCGCAGTACCTTTTCGGAAAGTTCCAGAGCTGAGCAGCTTGGCGGGAACCCCTCCCCCATCCGGTACTGAGCATGCTCAGTCTTAGTCCTGATAGAGTACATGTACAGAATCAGTGGCAACTTGGTAAATTCAATGAATCTAGTTGAGTTGGGACTTCTGTTTTAAAAGCAGGGCAATTACACAGTCCTCCAAATGCTGTTGAGCTGCAACTCTCAGGGTTCTGTACCACTGACTAAGTTGACTATGACTGCTGGAAGGTTCAGTCCAACAACATTTGGAAGGCTGGATAATTCTACAAATCTGGGAGAGTGCCATGACTGGAGATGAGCTATTGCGAGAATGAACCTATGCTGAAGGATAAAGATGATGTTAACTTGTATTATGTGGTGACTTTGATTTCATGTTCAGAGTATAACTGCTGTATCTGTGGTTGAGAGGACAATTTAACTATTCCTTAACTACTTTGTCTATATTTGTTTCTGCCTTCTGATATGTAGACTCTTAACTTCATGACAGGGGCTTAATTTGTGATGCATCCCTGGATTAAAGAATGATGATGGAAGTAGTGAGAATCTAGATAGGCCTTGTAATAGGCTTGTAACTAACTGTTTGGTGGTAGTGCTTAAGGCCTCTGTGTGATAATTTTAAAACATTAGGAGATTGAAATACAGTAGCCCCTCCACATTTGTGAGGGTTCCCATTCCCCTCCCGAGCTCGCTCCCCATTCCTTTGCTTCTGACTCTGGTGTTTGGGGGGAGAAAAAAAGACAACCTAAAAGGCTTACCAGTACTTTCCCCTCAAACAGAGTAGAAGGGAGTTTTGGAGTCCTAATTATTTTTGGCAGCCATCTTGAGAAAGGAAGAATAGGAGCAAAAGCAGCACCTTGACCAGTCAGCTGCCAATACATAGCAGAATGTACAACCACATGGCAGAGAGGCCGAGCCTTCAGCAGTGGGAGGGGACTTTGCTTACCCCAAAAGAAAAAAAAAAGTCCATGTTAAACACAAGCCTCACAAGCCTGGGATGAGGAATGCAACAGATGGGAGGAGGAAAATGGGGGGGGGAGGCACATGCCTTGTGAATAATCAAATTCGCGAAGCCAAACCTGCGAATATGGAGGGGCTACTTGTATATATTTCCAAGCCCTGTAGGACTTATATCTGTGTCAGGGTAGGCAAGGTCGTAATTTTTTGTGTGTGTGCCTGTTTTTTTTTTTAATTCCAGGGTGATTTTGAGGTAAAATTTTTGCTACAAAATCTAGGCTGTCCTGTAATTAGAGTTTATGAACTCATAAGTGGTACCTACTAATGAGCTCCTCCTCCTCCAGTGTGGGATTCTCAGAAGGTGTCCTACTTTAGGGTGCACTAGGAGGGAAGATAAAACAGGCTTCAGAAAGCTGTGGCTTGGCCTGTAGTTGGGCCAGTGTGCTTCTATTTCAGTGATCATTTCATTTCTTTCCTTCTCAAACTGACAGTTCCTGCAAGGTTTGTCTGCCTTTGGAAAGCCATTTGTGGATGTGTTACCCAACTGAAAAGACTGTTATCAGGCAAATTCTGTTTTTTTTTTTAAACCTTTCTTAGCCCATGTTTTCTTTACCTCCCTAGTGGCTTCTGGTACAATTCATTTTGGTGGCGTAGTGACTGTCTTGTAATCCATTGCTTCATTTAAACAGAGCCGCCAGCCAGATTGCTGAATACGAAGCCATGGGTGTGCAAGGAGGGGCTCTTCAGTGTCAAGGAGAAGGCCCTGTGCGGAGGATTCCTTGGAAGATGCGGTTAAAAGACTGTATAAATTGCAATATACCAAGACTCTCTTTCTTGCTTTCTGTCTCTGATGTGTTGAGACTTCTCTCAAAGTGTAAGAAGCAGCACTGGGAATTCCACGCCCATCATTAGAAGGGCTGTGTGTGTGTGTGTGTGTGTGTGTGAGTGAGAGCGTGAGCGCATGTGGATGTGTGTGTACTTGGTGACTCTGTTATCATTAGTAGTATAATTTTATTTTGCAAAATGAAGAGTGTTTTCTGCTTTTCTTTTTTTTCACCTTCCTCCCTGGGGATGGTTGGTGTATTAATTTGCTGTATTGCCTCCTGGCTGTTCCCAGGCTGTTTTTGATTCTTCATCATGGAATTTTAATGGCCTGCCGCCTCTCGGGAGGCATGTGAGGAAGAGCATCTTGGGGACTGCTTCCTTTCTTTTCACATGCCTGTAATTGCTGCTCTTTAAGAGCACAAAGCATTTACTAATCATGGCATGTCTGTCATGGCTTCTGTTTTGACAAGGCATTCTCTTCAGAGGAAAGCATGAAAAAGTTGGCATTGAGAACTCCTCTCAGTACCATTTTTCTGCCTCCAAACTGTGAATGGCATCTTACTACTTTCTCATGGTCTTGTTACTGGCTATTTCCTTGGGGTTGCCTGGAACATTGTTGACTAGTTGGTCATTTGGATTGACACTATGTTGTTTCTCAAAAATAGTGTCAGGTTTCCCAAGCAGAGCCATGCCTCTGTCAGGATTCTTACTTTGCCCTAGTCCATCTGCATGGTAAGATTTTGAGTTTGACATGAAATCTTTCAGGTTCTAGGTAGGTGAAGACAAATATCCCTCTGTCTGCACCTAATGATAATATCCATTTCTCTGTTATGCTAATGCCACAGAGTAAATCTGGTAGGATAGATGGAATTAATCACAAGGATGGCTTTTGGTTGTAGTGAGTATAATGGCCACACCAAACAAAGTCATAGAAAACAAAGTTAGTAATGGAATACCAGTGAACAAAATCAGAGGCTTCTGGTGAAATTTGCCTCTGAGTGGATGTGAATTAGTGTGACACTATTTCTGTTTGCATATTCTGTTAAGAACTATGGCTGACAGTGGCGTCAAATAAAAGGGCGCATTGAAGAAGATCTGTCTTCCTAGGGCTGCATTCTGAATAGTCTACTTGTTGCTAGTGTCTTCAGAACACATATAGGCAAGGTTTTGAAATGGTTATGTTTTAATAGGTGGACATTTTTCTATACTATGTAATGGGTGAATTCTTCCATGCAAAAATGCCATGTTTGATGGGGCTGAATGAATGAGCTACTTGTAGTGACTTCCACCTGTGATATGCAGATCAGACTTAGGTGCTCAGCTGGCTGTTGTCTTTTCAAAGAGGAGGAGGATCTCTGTTCTTACTAATAATTTTGACCTTTGAAGACATCAGAAATAGCCCCAGGTGGTACCTCAAGGCACCTTTAATGCAACCCATATTTGCAGGGGATGCTGTAAGTACAACAGACACAGCTGAACTGAATTCAGCCTTGGTACCGAAACCATAAATAGTGTGCTACTAAGCATTTCTTTCTACCTGAACATGTCTGAACAATTTGTTTAGAAGACAACAGATTAACGAGTGCTCTCCCTGCTGTAGGACTTTTCATGGGCACAATCCATTTACTTGATTTCAGAATTTAGGATAAAGGAAACACCTTCAATTGTATTAGTAGTGTGTGGGTTTGCTGAGCAACTGATATCTCGGGTTCTTTGAAAATTCTGTTACTTATGAAATTCCTAAGTTTGATATTACAATAACAAAGGACTCAGATTTGAGATCCCTCTCTGTTGTGAAGAGAGTGCTTTGTATGGCTGTCACTCTGAAGGTCAATCACAATTAAACATAAATTCTTAGAAGTGTCTCTTTAGCGTAGAGAGTTCCTTGAAATCTTTCATTCTATCTTGTTTGCATCACATGCATTTGAAGGAAAGGAGGCTTGATTTCTTCCCCAACCTGCTGTGCTATTTTGCTGACCCAAATACACTGATTCCGGTGCTCCAGCCTAGTGTTGAGTAGGCAAGCAAATGCATTCCCTGTACATTTTCTCTCTTTCAGGCAACTTTTCTGTCTCTAGGACTTTTTAATGTCAAACTGAATAGTAGTGCTTTCTTGTCACTGATTTAGACATTAGACAGGGATACGTGCACCAGGACTTTGGCTCTTAAGGACTGATTCACAGTGAGTGGGCAGGGGAATGGACTGAGAGCTTGCTGGAGATTACTGCTACTTTTAGTTTCATATGATGGCATATATTTCTGCTGTTTTAGCTGGGGCATCACTACAGTGCACTTAAGATGGGATACTAATGCATTTACTTTGGGATTATGCCCTTATTACATGGGAAGAAGGGTATCTATTTAGTTAGAAGTGGTATGCTAATATTTTTTTCCTTCATGACATATTTTCATGACTTTTTCTTCGTGAGGAGAAGAATGTGAGACATCCCAAAATGGGCTTCATGTATTATGTTGATGACTTGCTCCATTCTGGCCACTGTGACTATAATGCACAACATTGGATTCTGAGAAATTGTTTAGTACGTTGGCCCTGTGTCCTGATAAATTTGTGACCATTTTCTCAGACTTTTGACAGGATATGAAGTAACTGGAGACAGTCTGTCCATACAGATGTCAGAGAAGAAGTTGTTTTAGCAGTCAGGTACTATGTGGAAATGGTCTCATTTCAAACAACTGAAATCCATATGAAGGCCCCTTTGCTGCAGAGTTCTTGATAGTGAGCAAAACTGCATACTTTTGGTATTCCTGTCTTGTCCACTGCTTTTTGTTGTTACTGGCCTGATGAGAAGCTTTCAGAAGTGTAGTTGAATGTTGGTACACTGGTGCCCTTAACAAGACTAGATCTATTTTCTACTTCACATATATTCTGCTGGATGTTTGAATCGCTTCTGCATAGATTTATGCATCTGACAGTGCAGTGAGGACTCGAAATGGACATTTGTAGCACAACATTGGTCAAAGATAGTGAGAGATCAATACTCTCCTGATTTATTAACTAATCGATGAAGGATAAACTTGAATGAAATGTGATCCACCATGCCCATGAATATGTTAGTTAGTATTTCTGTATTGCCTGTTGGACACTTAGATAGCTAATAACCTTTTTCAAAAAAAAAATCTTTCTAGTTTTTAGCATAGCTTTTATTTTTCTTGATTTTCTTAGTGATGATTGAACAACTACAGGATAGTGTTCCCAAGTCTCTTGAATTTTATCATTTTGTCACCCAGGATCAAGGCAGAACAATATATGTTAGATCTAGGCTTAGTCATAGGCATGTTGGTGACACGCTTTTTAGACATGCATCATTTTGTGACACAATAATTCAGTAATTAATTCAGTAAGTGGAGACAGCCCCTCCACCTGAGCCTGGCCTACCACCACCCTCACTGGTGTCTTCCTCAGTGGTAGCAGCAAGAAAGGCAACCCCTCCACCCAGACCTAGCCCTCTGCCACCGATGCCCTGGCCTGGGTCTTCCTCAGCCCTGGGGCGGCAGGAGAGGCAGCCCCTCCACCCATTATGTTTGCGTGACACACTTACGCACCACAGCTGACACAGTAACATGTTGCAACACACAGTTTGGAAAGCTCTGCTCTAAAACTTCATAAATGACACTTGCATTCATTTCCATGGTACTGTTTTAATTGTGATCTAACATTTAGATTCTAAATTGTGATGTAAATGTCTTCAATTTATGAAAGTACAGGTATACCTCAGGTAATGAATTAGATGCGTCCCTGGGCTTTCCTCTGGTACCAAAGAAACTTTGATACCAGATGTAGAAATAACATGGAAAGAACAGAGAGAGGTTCATACACCACAAAAGGGAACAGCAATTCATGTTTCAGGAAACTTTTTATTCAGAACTAATGTTATACGCATGTGAGATGAAACAACCAGGTCAGGTAAGCATTTATAAATGCATTTATTGCATAAATGCATTTATTACATAAATCAGAACATTTATGATTTTATAGAAACAGTTTGAAAGGTTTTTCCAAGTTCCATCCTGGGATGATTTCAACAGCCTCCACTTTTCTTATGACTTCCATTTTAGTAATGGAGCTTTTAGATCTGTGTTTTTTCAACATGTCATGGTATCTGTGAGGTGAGCTAATCTGCTTTCTCCTTTTCTTACTTTTTTGCTCTTCACATGAGCTCAGTAAGTGATTTGGGAGACAGCTGTTTACTTTGCCTGTTGTATGTAGGCACACACAGCTGCAGTAGGATCACTTGGGGTAGAATCCCATTCTTTTTCCCAGTCAAGCTTTATTGCATTGCTTACTGCAGGCACACTGCTGCAACCTAACACTGAAAGTCTGTGTTTCTCCAGCTCTCCTTCACCATCCTCCCAATACCAATGTTTGAAGAAAGATTATTGGCCCATAGTTAAGGTTAACTAGAGTTTTCATTTAAGCAGGATTTGAAGACAGCTCATGGGGTTATGTGTGTATTGGTAACTGTATGCATGTATCCATTCTTTCCAAAATTGCTTTGTACTTTGACTATAGGCTTTACAAATATCATTTAAGCTTATTGCAGAAATCTTCTCCAACTAATTTTTTCCCCACGTGGTTGTTTTGGTGGTGTCTGTGTAGTACATAAAATGCCTTGCTTAACTGTTCTTTGCAGGTTTTCTCATGAGAAAAAATAAACTGAATTGGTTTTAAAAATGATTAAAAGCTGATTTACTGTTGTCTTTGTAAAGGAGCCATCAGGATGTTATTTATTGCCTTTTCCTCCCCTAATCTGTACAGTTGATTTCCTTTTTAGGCAGACTAATATACATCTGGGACCGCCGTGCTCAAGGGACATCAAGAGGAAGCGAAAGCCAGTAATGGCAACAGCCTCCCTTTCCAGTCCAACCTCAGGTAATTTGGTTCACAGTTTAATGATGGTTAATGATTTTGTGTGCTGTATTTTTGAATGGATAGCTACATGAAATATATGAGAAGTTCTGAATTTTAGGCAACATCTTGAGGGTTTTTACTTGAAAGTACCCCTAAGGTAGGTATCTTATGGCAGGCTTATATGAAGTCTTCACTTGCAATGCAAAAATACCAAAGATAGTATTGGAAGCAGATATTCAAGTTACTTCTACTTTTAGTTGAGAGAATAGGTTTGAAAAAATGCCTGATAAATAAAATTGAGATCCAGCAAGGTACCCAGTGGCAAGATGTCTACATTTGCTTTGTTTTGGTTACCAATATAACCTAACCCTTCCCACTGCTTTCAGTGGCCAGCAGGGACAGAATCCTTTTGCAAAAGGAATGTATATGTGCAAACTTGGCTTAATTTACACAGTTTATTCTTTTTGCAAAATGTGGCCTTCGTTGGCACAAAATTTGTTTGCCGTAATACAATGTGTATGTAAGTGTGTTTGAACACACAAATGTGTCCAGTCTAGCCACCAACTGTGAGTCCTTTAGAAACCCTTTTTTATGGAGGGAAGTAAGAGCTGGGTTTGTCTTCCTTTTTGTGTCAGTCTCAGGTACTTCAGGGAATAAAAATTCCTTTAGGCAAAAGAATTGAAGGGAATTATATTGTGCCTTGAGGGCAAAGAGGGCTTGCTTGTTCTCTGGGTGTATTTTCGTCTATAGTGGCAAAATGTGACTTATAAAAGGAACATGCCGAGACAATCTAGATTGTCCCAAATGTAGAAGAAAAACGTTTCTTTTAACACAGATACCTGGATCTATAGCTATAGGTAGCTTTCCAAAAGTTTGGAAGGAACTGAAGCAGCATTTGAACCAGTAATAAGGAAAACAGCACCAAGACAAAAGGTTCCAAAGAGCCATATTCTTGGAGGTATGGTAGTATCAGTGCTGCACTGCCAGCTTTAGTCTTTCCCCCCTAGTGGGAAGGTTCCAGGCTTCATTATCATGGTGCCTGTTTGTCCTCAGCAACCACCAGTGATTCCAGAGTTCCTTTATTACAAGTGTCCTCAAACTTACTGCTGCCTAGTGAGGCAAGCCAAAACGGTGATTGCCAGTGGCCTTTCTGCTCTTTTGTGTGGAAGCCAATGAACTGGGCACTTGTTTTCCTGTGGGCTTTGAAGCAGTGCACCCTTCAGGCTTCGTATCTTAGGACAGTGAGATCCCATTTTTTCTCTCCTATGTTTGGAGATGTGGTAATTGTCATGTCACACTGAGCTGGACCCAAGTAAAAGGCCAAAAACATTCCCCCAAATGAGCTGGCAAATAGATTAAATTTGATTGTTTTATTGTGCTTTTCTGTCCTACGGGGACACAGATTGACTTAAAATATTAACAGCACACGAGAAAAGAAAACAAGACAGTAAGAAACAAATAGAGTGGATTTGTAGCAGTATATTCTAATAACTTCAGCCCTGTATAGAATTTCTTATATTGTTAATTGTAAATGGATATTATGCTAGATTCTCAGGATGCTTCTTTCTAAAACTGTGTATGAGATAAAGTACTTTTTGGAACTGTTTTGGAACTATTGCAGATAAACTGTCTTGATAGTAATGCTAGCCAGTACTTTACTCATGACATCAAAGCAAAATTTAAAACAGTTGGTAACCAATTTGGAAGGAGGCTTAAGTACATTCTTAAACATACTGTTCAAACTAAGAAAGAAGAAAAAAATAAATGGCAAATGTTCCATATGCTCTTGCAAAGCAAAGTGGAGACCACACATAAGCATGATTTATTTGTTTTTGAGTACTGGTAAAAAAAAAGTTTTATGTGTGGTGTCCATTTTGGCTTGCAGAAGTGTTATGGAACATTTACTGGTATCTGAAGTATCAAATAATCAGCATTTGGAAGTTTGCTGCATATGTTTGCAATCTGAGTGGGATTAGAATTTGACAGCTTGTTTTGAGAATGGATTAGTAAAATGCATTTAGTGGCCAGAAGTTCTCAGTATGCTCCTTCCAGGAGCGCTACTAAATTAAAAGGGAACCTAGAAAAAAACCTTTAAAAAGAGGGGAAAAAAAGAGAACTGTGTACTGCTTTGCAGAAGCAGAGACCTTGGCAAGGGATCTGGATTGCAAATCAAGATTGATAGGGAGTTGGTCAAGACTCACCTAGCTAACCTGAATGAGTCCAGATCTGCAGGGCAAGATGAACTGTATCCCAAAGTACTAAAAGAACTTGCTGATTTACTATCCTTGCCATTTGGAGAACAAGTGAGGTGCCAAAGGACTGGAAAGGGGCAAACACTGTCCCGCTCCTCAAAAAAGGCAAATAAAGAAGATCCAGGAAACTACGATGATTCAACCTAAATTCAGTATCAAGAAAAATATTAGAACAGATTATACAGGAAGCTGTCTGCAAGTATGTTAATGACAATGCAGTGATCAGTAGGAGCCAGCATGAGTTTGTCAAGAACAAATCCTGCCAAACTAATATCTTTTTTGATCAGGTTACTAGTTTAGTAGATGGTGGGAAGGCAGTGAATGTCATTTATCTGGATTTCAGCAAATAATTTGATAAAGTTCTTCATAATATATTGATTAGCAAACTGATTAAATGTGGACTAGATGGAGACACTGTCAGATGGATCCATAATTGGTTGGAAAACCATGCTCAAAGAATTGTCATCAATGGCTGTGCTTCAAACTGGAAGGTCTTGAGTAAAGTACCTGAGGTTTCAATCCATAGGTCATTACTTGTCAACATTTTTATCAATGATTCAGGTGGGTGGAGGAAATCTTTGTTAAGTTGGCAGATTACAAAAAACTAGAAGGGGTGGCTGACACATTAGAATACAAAAGGACCTAGATAAACTAGAAAGTTTGGCAGAATTTAATAAAATGAAATTCAGTAGAGACAAATGCAAAGTTCTGCATTTAGGTCATAAAAACCAAATGCATAGGAATAGGATGGGGGATACGTTGCTCAGCAGTACTACATGTGAAAAAGACCTTGGGATTATTATTGGTCATTAGGTGAACATGAGCTATCAGTGTGATGCTGCAGCAAAGAAGGCAAATGCTATTTTAGCCCACATTTAATAAGAAGCATAGTTTCCAAGTTGAGGGAAATAATAATCACACTATATTCTGCACTAATCAGGACTCATCTGGTGTGCAGTGCACCCTTTTGTCGTGTGACTTCAGCAAACATGAATCTGAGGTTGCTCAAAGTACTGTGTCCATTATTGTCAAGGGACATGACAGGCACGCACCTGTGCTGTCACATGCACATTGCGTCCATTGAAGACAATGGGATGTGAGCATTCACTGTTTTGTTTTACGTGGGGGTTCCTGGAATTGAACCCCTGCATATAAGGAGGGTGCACTGTACTGGATTCAGTTCTGGATGCCTCATTTAGAAAAGGATATAGACAAGGGGGAACAGGTTCACAGAATGCAACAAGGATGATAAGAGGTATGGAGAACCAAATATATGAGATTACTGAAGAAGCTGGACATGTTCAGCTTGGTGAAGAGAAGACTGAGTGGTGAAATGATTGCAGTGTTCAGATATCTCAAGAGCTGTCACAGAGACGGGGGGCAGGCCTGTTCTCTTCTGTCCCAGAGGATATGGCCAGGTTTAGTGATTTGAAGTTACAGGAAAGTAGATTTTGACAGACCATTAGAAGTAAATTTTTGACAGCAAGAGCAGTTCAGCTGTAGAACCAGTTGTCCAAATTGGTGGTAAGGGTCTCCTTCTCAGGATGTCTTCAAAATGAGGCTGGGCAGATACGTGCTGGAGATACTTTAGCTGGAGATCTTGCATTGAGCAGGAGGCTGGACTGGATGGTCTATGAGGCCTCTTGTAACTCTGTGGTTCTGTGACACTATACCTGTGTATCTGAAACAGCCACATTGTTCATGAATACAGGATGTGTGAGGAATATAGTTCAAAATGGACATGATAATGGAGGGATCTGAACTTTCTTCTGTCTTACTCCACTTGCTTTGTATCTTTCCTACATGTTCCCCCCACTGTCCCATCCTCAGGCCAATTTAGGCCCAGGAAAAGCCTTTCTTTGAAACTGAAAGTGAACAGGAAGTGATTCTCCTAGGCCTAAAGACCCATGAAGGCCTAAAAAACATAGCAAAAATACCTCCAGAGGGTGTTTGGAGGCCAAAAAAAAAAAGGTTTGACTTTTGGTTTGTAAAAGAGGCCTGTGGTGGCAGGTATGGTCTTCCAGGATCTCTTGGGGACTTTCCACAGTTGTCTACCTGTGTTAGATATGAACAGGAAAAATGACTGCCTCTTGCCCATCTAATATAACCTTTGAACTTTTTTTTTAAAGCACATTGTCCAACCAAGTAGGAGGGTCAAGATGTCTCACTTACCTGATCACTATGGCAGAGTGCTAATGAGTGTTACCAGATCAGAAGCAGATAGTACCAAAGATATACCTGGAAGCCTCAAGAAGAAGCAGTTCTGGATTCTGAACCTGTACATTCTTGAAAACTGGAAGCTGGCTTTTCTCTATTTTTTTTTTTTAAAAAAAGGGTGAGACAGAAGGTGGGAAGGAGAAAGTGGTGGGAGAAAAGTGTGCTGCTGTTCCAGGAAAGCAAAATAGGTGTGTGTGTTTGTGTGTGTGTGTGAGTGAGAGAGAGAGAGAGATGCATGGGATTTGTACATCACTGGTCATTGGACTTTCTTTTATCTTCTCCCACCAGCATGCTTTCAGTTACAACTGGCTTGGATATTTCCTTGCTGACTACCTTGTGGATCTTAATTTTCTTTTACTGTACATTTAATTCCATGTGGCAGATTTTTATATCTTACTGGAAAGATTTGAGTGAATCAGAATTCAGGCCAGGGCTTGAGATTGGAGAGTTTGTATAAGCGAGGATGCCTCTAGTGGGTAACACTAGATCTCTGGCTGAGCCCAGTTGTTCTCATTGCACT
Organism: Cyclura pinguis; assembly: GCA_030412105.1. Taxonomy (NCBI): domain Eukaryota; kingdom Metazoa; phylum Chordata; class Lepidosauria; order Squamata; family Iguanidae; genus Cyclura; species Cyclura pinguis. The sequence goes on from CM059599.1 coordinate 348,677,148, forward strand.
TGTTGACCAGGTCCTGCTTCAGTGAACTCCTTCTGTGCAACCTGAGTGCCCCACAGAGGTGAAGGACACAGCCTGAGCTGGCTCCATCAGTCAGCAGAACAAATGGGCTTGCTCTGCCTAACATCGGGCCATCTCGGATTCCACCTCTTTTATAGAGATGAGTGATGAAGAGAGGCTCGTTCCGCTTTGCCGCTGTATTAATACACATCAGGGGCCAGCTCCCGGCACTAAATCACGCTCCTGCATACATCTGTTATCGGACTCCTCACCAACGTGATGAACAAGACTGCAGATAGAGGCTTCCTCATGTCATTCTTTATAGGATTTTCCTAAAAGAATAAATAGCTCAAATCTCTGCCAACACTCTCTCCTGTCATTGTGATGAATTTAGCTTCTTTCTTAAACATGCAGCAACAAATCTTCCTCTGTCATGGACCCCTCCCCCTCTCCACCTACAGAAAGTTTTGTGAAATTTGATTGAATTTTAGTTGATAATAGCCAAACCATTGAAAATACAGGTATGCATTCAGTGGTTGGAACTGAAGCAGCCATCTGGATTCTTTTTTAAGAAACCTAATGAGATATTTAGTAGTACACGTGCAAGATTGTGGCTCCTTGCTCTCGAAAACTGAACTACCATGCTCTGACTCTGTACTTGCAGTTCATGGTTTGTTGCTCACACCTGAGCCATATGACTGTTTATTGGAAATGAGTAGGGCTGTGCCTGGACTTGCGAGGAGGCCTTGTCTTTTTGAACTATTGTCTCTACAGTAGCTGGAGAAACTGGGATGGCTCCGTATACCTTATTTGCCATGGAGACATTGCCTCACGCATATTTACTTCTTTAGTTTATGTCCTGCCTTTCTCCCAGCACAGGACTCAAGGCAACACAGATGAGTGTTTCCTCTTGAGTCTTCTTGCATTTCCGTGTACTTCTGAAATACATGAGTGAGAGCTACCTCATATGTGAATGGGTCAGAATCTCTGTCTCCATGATCTTGAATTGGAAGAGCTGGAAAGAAATTCCTGCTTGTTACTGGGCAGTAATCAAGACCCAGAATATACTCTAGTGAGTAAGCAAATACAAAGAATCTGATTCTGAACTAGGCTTAGGACGTACCTGCTCTCTCCATCTTCCTGAAAAACCAGTCTCTCTGTTTCCTTTTAAGGAATTGCGCATAATCTTACAGTGCTTCTTACTTTTTAAAGTACTGAGCATCATTTGTGCATTGATGGAGTTGCTCTTATGTTCTCTCTTGATCTAAGTATGTGGTTGTGAGAGGAGGAGCTGTTCTTATAGGCAGCCTGCCAGGCACTATATCTTGGACTTGCCAGATTTCTTTGAACCATACTCTCAGTGGGTTGAAAAAACCCTGTTGCTGTTTCTCCCCTTTCTTCTTGCTTGTAGCACGGGTACATATTGAGCAGCATGTTTGGGCAGACTCACTGGCAGTCTGGAATACTTTGTTTCATCCAGTATGGATTAATCTTTTGACAGAAGCATTTTCCTGCAATATGTACAAGATACATATGGGGCTTGGAGTGGCTTCTAGCACTGTACTTAAAAATTAATTTACTTTTTCACAGGAAACCAGTGTGATTTCTTCTTACTTGCTGCAAAATATGTACAGGCAGGATAAGTATTCTGGAATACTTTGGAACTTCAGAGCAGAATGAAGTACAAAACAGAAGTAGTCAGATGCACATTTCCCTGTGCCTGATCCCCAAATTTTATTTACATGAGGACAGAATTCAAATTTTCATTCAGTACAGAAGATTTTCAACTTAGTTGACTCTGTTATATTGTTTTTGGTACTTCCCTTTTCATGATGTAATATTTGGAACTTTTGTCTTATTTCTTATATTGTTTTAATTATTTCTGTGGTGGGTTGAGAGTTGAATTATGACCCTGGAATTCAGTTCCTTGCTTTGGCCATGGAAACCCATTGGGTGACTTTGGGTGCATCGCACATTCTCAGCCCCAGAAAACCCCATGATAACGTCACCTTAGGTTTGCTGTAAGTCTGAAATGACTTCAAGGCACACAAAAACAACAGTGTCTGTGGTATAGAGGTGATATTGTGGTTTAGAAATGTTTTAATTAAAATATTGGGACACAAAGCTGGAACTGCTATTCGTTGATTAGCATAAAATATCCTACAGCTAAATTAATATAGTCATATCACTTTTACCACTTGCATCATAAGGAAAGGTAGATTTTGTCAACAAGGCTTTCTAATGTTGAGATTTTCGAAAGTTCTAGAGTTAGAGAATGGTTCAAACTAGTATTGGCTTTCTTTTCTCTTGTACTCTGCAGTCAAGGTAAAAATGAGAGTTTCTCTAAATGTTGTCCATGCGCTTCTGCTGTGGTTGACAGAGCCCTCCCAACAACATACTGGTTAAGAAGCAGGACATCTCTCAGCAGAAAGTGTTATTTTTTGGATATCCCTTTTAAAAATGAAGCAGATGAAAGAAGCAGTGCTTTGGAAGATTTTTGCTATCTGTGTCCTTTAGGAGTTCTATAAGCTGGGAGTAAAGTACATGAATGAATCATGCAATAATGCTGGGGAGGATTGGGAGGGCACACGTTTTGGTATGCAAAACCGTAATTATATACCCTCTTTTGACATGACTTTGTTGTATTTCTCTTCCTCTTCTGCTGTGGTGTTCCAGCCGCTTTATCCATCCACAGAGATGCGTCAGAAACTGGCCCACCAGTGGCACACTCTCAGAAGCACCAGAACTGACCAGACATGCAGCATCCATTCGTCAGGGAAAAGCCCCACCTCTACTACCTGAGGCAGCTTTTTTAAAAATGTCACCAGAATACGGTCCTTGACTTGCACCAGAGGAAGGCAGCTCTTTCTCTTAACAATTAGTTGGACTTTTTTATGTGTTGGATGGCAGACTGTCAGAATGTTCATCAAACATCTTGGCTGGCAATAACTTTCTCTTCGGTGGTAGCATGTGATCTGTTTTATTCCACTCTTCCCACAATTTGTGTCTGTAACTCCATGTAAAAATGTATAATTGATGCTGGGGTTTCCATACTTAATAATGTTTCTGCTGTTGCTGTACAGGTATCTGTTACGCACTCTAATTTTCAGACCCCGCAGCTGCTGGCTGTGTGTGTGCAAATGCTATTGGCTGTTGCAAATGCCTGTCTCTGTTGTAGAACTCTGTTTCTCAGACATCTCAGTTGTTGTAGAGTCCTGTGTTCAACAGGAGGAGTTCTAATTGCAGTGTATTTGAGAGGCAGAGCCTCTGTCTCTGGCAGGAATAACTGCTGAAAACAGTAGGTATTCTTGATTGCAGTAAATGATAAGCTTTTTGAACTCTGTATTTTGACTTTTACATTAGGAACATTTCCAAAGGCTACTTGTTCAGCAACATTTTGAACAGATATATTCCCTTCCAACCTGTTTTTTATGTAGCGTTATCCTTCTATGTTTTTTCCTCTTGTAACACTGATGTACCATAGGATTGGTCCTAAGTTCAGGCTTCTTCTCTGTCAGCCTAGCTTTCTTGCATCTATTACTGCACAAGCCAGTTGATCCATAAATGCGCAGGGTAGATGTGTCCTGTCAGGAAACTTTGCAGTGTGTAATGCCGTATTCAAATGACGATGAAATGGGCTACCAGCCATAGCTGTTCTGTTTTGAAAGCTGTTATAAATCCACCCAAGGCATTAATTTAGGTCCTCTGTTGCTTTTCTCACAGCTTTTTGAACATAATGTCATTTTAGAGTAGGCTTTATGCAGGTGCGTCCACTTACTCCAGGAGCCTTACATCTTCTTGGGTCTGTGGGCACATCTGAATTTTTAAAGGATGTGTCATAGGACCATGTTATATGTGTGTCAGAGAAAGTGACAGACTTGAGTATGCACATACTCAAAGGATTAATTCCAACTCTATTCAGCACCCCGTCCCCTCACTGCCAAATTGGTCAACCTAGTCTGTTGGCATCATAATACCTGAGACTGCCCAAACTTACTGTTCCATTGGAACAATTAAGAACTTTCTTTCTTAATGTGGCTAGAGAAGGGAATAGTTTCTCTTCAGTGTTCTCTCTCTCCCTCTCAGTATGGAGTGGTGCTTTGTCCCTATGACCCTCTCCTTCCTCTCCTTTCTTCAATATATGTGAACAGGGTTACAAAATAGTCTGAATTCCTAGGTACCAGCATCATATTTTTGGAGCCTGGACAACTGTTCACTCATTTTATTTTTCTAGTATTGTTTATAATGCAATTTTTAATGCTTTTTGAAAATTACGTCTTTGAGGTGTCCCTTGACATTTCATTTTCCTAGGATGTACCTGCGTGTGCATCGTTGATTGGATCCCATTGTCTGTATGACATTTTATGGTACAAGGCCAGAGTGAGTGGAATCACAACTTCTTTCTGTGCTTATGGAGTCTAGTCATTGGAAAGAAATTGGTGCTGCTTAGATAGAGACAAATGTTTGGTATATTTCAGCTGCTTGTATAATGCTTTGATCTCTTTGCCTTAACTCATGAAATTGTGTGTGAATATGATGGACATAAAAAACTGTATTAACTGTACTCAGATATGTTTAAATGGGAACCCCAGACACCATTACCCATGCAACATGGGTTTATTAGAGCAACTCATACATTTTTCACTACTACAATGATCCTTTTCCTGTTTCAGAATGGATAGCACTGATTATGTATTCCAGGCACAGAGCTTTGTAAGCAGGCTCTCCTCAGTTCCTTAACACACCTTAAAATGGCCCAGGTAGGAAAAATTTCTTTTAATCCTCTACAAAGGATGCTCAGGCCAATGGTTTATTTGAATGGTTGGTGAAGAATTGAAGGACTTTGAAGAGAGCTGTCATCATAACCGTGTTGCTTTTAGTGAATGAGTGTCACCCATTTTGCCACTTCGATCAGCTTATGCTGCATTATAGGCATTAGCCTGTGTCCTGAAGATTTTGTGAAATTGTGATATTTCTGTTTGAGTTGATGTAATTCTGTCACAATGGGTTTTATGTTAAACATTCTAATAACTGAGTTTGGTAAAGTGATAGTGAGTTGCAGTTTCACCTGTTCCGTATTTTGTTTGCAGTGTTCTGAATTTTTAATACACATCACCATACAATAGCTGTAAAATACCTGATTGATTGAAGGAATCCAGAAATAAGCCCAAATTTGCTAATTTTTAACTTTAAAGTGCAGCTGACCTTGCGAGTTTGACTTTCACGGATTTGATTATTCGTGAGTTTTTCCAACTTCGTGCGTTTTTTCCCGAGGGAACGTTCCCTTCCAGCAGCTCTGATCAGGCTGCACAGCAACCTGCCTCTGATCTTCCTCCTGCAGCAGCTGCTGCCTAGCCAGCTAAGACCAGCTCATACCCCAATTTCTCAGTCCCATGAACCCTCTCCTGATGCCCCACCCACCCACCCAAGGAAGATGTTGGGTGTGAAAGAGGACGTATAGGGCCACCATGCTGACCACTTCTTTCCCTCTCCTTTCCCTGATCTGGTTTGGAGTGGAGTGTCTGCTCTCCCCACCGTGCCTCAGCCACTTGAGACACATTTTAATATATTCAGTTTTTCCATTTTTGCGGGGTCCTGTGCCCCTAATTCTAGTGAATGTGGAGGGCTGACTATAATGTAAAATACTTTTTGATATGCTTATAGGTCAGAAACTCAGATTGGAGGAGTTGTTTAGCATGTGACATGTAAACTGGACCCAGTGAATTCCACAGAGAGTAAATTTCAGACTCTGTTTTAAAGGAATATGCATTCTTTTAGCAGAATAGCCACAATTCTGTGGCTGGAATACATAATGTAAGTAGTGAAAACTATCCAGTTTTATTTAATTCTGACTAATGTGGATGAAAAGGCAGTGGAGGTGGTAAGCAGCAAAGTAGAAGGAACTGAAGCAGTAGAGGCACGACCAGTGCTTGGACAGCCCCTGTAACAGTTGCCAAATTCTTCAAAAATACTTGTGATCATGCTATTGTGGAACTCACAGGACCCTGTATATAAACATAGAAATGTGACAAACTTGTGTGGGCTTTGGTTTTTTTTTGGTCTTTTGTTGTAGCTCCATTCAGACATTGTGCTCTTCAGTCCTCCAAACCATGATTTTGAGGATTGATCCGTGTGTATGTAAGTGTTTTGTTTTAATTTTTATAGCAACTGTCCTGATACCAAAACCTCTGAACTCTGCCACGTCTGCTGGCTTATATTGTATCAAAAGGGTAAACATATTTTTATGTGAAAATTGACCTCATTCATATGGCTGGGGGAGCTTTAAGACGACAGCCCAGTTCTAATTGTAAACAGGTAACTAATATCTGTCAGCGGTTGGCTCCATTACATCAAAACATGCATCTAGCCCCTTCAGTGGGGCGTAGATAAGGGTGAATGCTATGTTCAGATGCTTCTTGCTAGATTAGAACTTTTGCTGTTTGAGGTTTGTGATAAAATTATATCTAGTGTAGAAAAATTGGAAATAGAAGTTTTCTACTCATGTAATCTTAGAACTCTGTGTCATCCAGTGAAATAGGCAGAAGAGTCAGGACAGATAAAAGGAAGTACTTTGTCACAGAGTGCATAATTTACAAGGAGATTTGGTGGTGACCACACATTTAGAACCCTTTTCAAGACAGATTTGTGGAGAAGGGTAAGTCTCCATAATGAGTGGTTACTAGTCAGAATGGCTCTTGCCAGCCTTTAGGTTCAGAGGGAAAATTTCACTGAATCTTTAGTTACTGGAAGAGGGCTGTTGGCTTCAAGTCCTGTTCACGCACTCCCCAAAAGTATCTTCTTGGCCACCATGAGCACAAGGATAATCTGTCTTTAGTTTGATCTGGTGGGTCTTTGCTTAGGTTTTTAGTTTCTTGCTTTTTGTCACATCCTCTCTGACTCAATCACAGAGTGGTTAGTCTTCTTGCAAGTAGGTGCACCCTTTGCTACAATGAACCTGTAGATGCCAAGCAAAAAAAGATTTGAAGAGAATTTTGAACATCGGATTGACTCAGGGTGGCCTTTTGCAACTGACATGGACAGGCTGCTCAGACCTGCATATGTTGAGCAACATGTACTTATTAGTTTGTGCACTGGATTCCATTGTATAGTCTGTTTTCATTGCCACAATCTATATTTACTAAGGTCTTGTGAATGAATCCACATGGAGAATCAGTGCCTATGAAATGGCTTGTTGCACACCGTGTCCACTATATGGTTTTAAAGAAGCTCACCAAAGGGGAAGATAGTTATTAGAGAGCCAGTGTGGTGTAGTGATTTTAGTGTTGGACTATGACCCTGGAGACCAGGGTTTGATTCCCTACTCTGCTGTGGAAACCCACTGGGTGACCTTGGGCATGTTACACACTCTCAGCCCACAGAAAACCCCATGATAGGTGTGCCTCAGGGTCTCCATAAGTTGAAAACAACTTGAAGGAACACAACAACCACAGTTATTAGAACTCTTTTTTCTACCTCCAAGGAAACCTCTTCACAGTTTAGGGGCCGGTTGCTCATAAGTTACTTCTAGCTTATGTATTTCTGATTTGTAGCACTTTAGCACTGAACTTGAAGTGTTGGAAATGGAGCCAGCAGGCACTTCACTCTGTAAAAAAAATCAGGAATCTTGCCCCACATATTGTCCATTGCAGATATTCCAGTTGCCTCTGTATAGTAGGAATAGAGAAAGATTTCTTGTCTGCTGCTTGGTGGTAAAATACACAGAGTTGTTTGTGCAGCGCACACTAACTAGTTCCATGCTGATGTTCTCACCTGGGATATACGAGATCTTGTACTTCCTGCCCTCATCTTCATCCCATCTTTTTATAGGCATCGCATTGTCAAACATTTTGTAAGCAAAATCATCCTGCTCAGAATGGACAACTGGTTAATAGCATTTGATTGTTGAAGTCCTGGAAGAAGAAGAAAACATGGAAAATGAATTTTCTTGAGTGGAGAATTGGGGGAGGAGCAGCCTTTCCTTCAACCTTCTTTTTGCAACATGAAGGCTATGTTGATGCTCATTTGGTTTTTCTCGTCTGTCTTCTATGCAGAATTCTTACGTTCGCATCTTTTCTTAGATTAAATTGAGCCATAGTGCCAAAATACCCTTAATGGGAACTCATGATTTTCAGGTACCATGGCTGGGCTTTGTAATTCTGATGTGTTTTGTTGCAATATTTTGTCCACCAATATCTACTTTTACCTATATGCAATATCTCAATGGTTTCATAGTTGGAGATTCCGGAGGCTCTAGGGGCGTTCTGGTTTCATAGGCAGTGAGCTTACTGTAAGTGCCTACACAGAGGTCTGCTTCTCACAGAGCTGGTAAAGTATATGGTTGTTGCTGCTTCACACTGCACACTGGGGGCGTATGTGATTGTATGGTCATCCATACAAACAAATAAATAAACTATTCCCTGTGGAAAATAAGCATTTGTGAGCATTGGAGAGGTCAGGCTAGAATCCTCAGAGATACTGTGATCTTTGTGGAGAGACTTGTGTGAAGTGTGTGCACCTACATGAGCATGCATGTCATCTGTGATACACAAGCACAGTCAAAAGTCTGTATGTCTGTGTGAAAGCTTATTCTAATCTCCTTCACTTTAAAAGTCATGGAGCTGCACTCATGACCAAATAGTGTGGAAGCTTACTAACTGACAAGTGTTCTGTGCTGGGACATTTCCTGTGTTTGAACTTTGAGACATCCCTTGGCCAGTTCTGCAATGCAGCAGGCACTTTCACTGGAGCTTTGCTCATGGGAATCAGTGCAAGGTTTCCTGTCACTTCACAGAAGTCATTTGCAGGTGAATCTAATGCTTGGCAAGGCTTTGATTCTCAAGGCCTTTGCAAGTTCCTTTTGGGGCAAGTGATAACATGGCTTTGTTGTGATTTTGGAATTTTATTTTAAAATCTACCTTTTAGATAGCAGTTTGCTGAGTTACATTAAATAAAAGTTTTTCTGCTAACCATTACTTGGACTGGCTTTATTTGATGATAGCTTTTTCTTGTGATAGTAGTGCTAAATCTGAGCTTGGTAACATATGTGTTGCCTAAAGAGGCATCTGTAATGCAGCTGATACAGACCAGCAGAAATCAGGATAGAAGCTTTTATATTCTGTGTGTAGATCTAGAGCACTCCATTTCTCAGCATGCCTGGACCAACACAAAGCATCTGAAGCATTAATGCATGCTTGGAGTGCAAACCCTTATGATTTGCTTGTTGTTAACAGCTGAGAGAATAATGGCTCTTGTTATTTTCAACTATGTTTATACTAGCCTTCAGTGTTCAGATGTTCATAAGGTGTAAACAAATACTTTTGATTTTTCAACTACCCTGTGAGATTGGTCAGTCCACCTAAACCTGTGCAGTTGAAACAGGGGTACTATGGAAAGAGGAAAGGCTCTGGGTTTCTTAATATTTGATAATGCTTATACTTAAAATTGTTTGCTTGCTTGATTTATATCCCACCTTCCTCCTTTCAGGATCCAAGAAAACTAGATTTTGCAAAATTTTAATCTTCTCTGTAACAGATTAGGATTCTATAGAGTGGAACACAGCATAAAACTGAGAGCAGGTGTGATTTAGACATTGTCCTTGTTTAGATGGTAATGATTCTGGGAATATATTGTATACATTCTTTTTATTTCTTGATTGTTGTTTTCTTGTTTGAGTTCATATCTTTCCTATGAGACTGGGGAACTGTTTGATCCTTGGAAACTAGGATATTACGCCAGGTCAAGCCACAGTTTGTCACTTCTGAAGTCATGGGGATCCAGTCTGATAAAGCACATTGGTTTTTGGATTAAGATGTGAGGCAGAAAGGAGTGCACTGGAACATGGCTCATTACGTCTGAACTGGGACTTCATGCACGTGAAGATTTCTTTCCATCATGCATTCTAAAAATGAAGCACACTGGCATTTTTCCCAGAATGGTATCTATTAAGCAGCCGAGCGCTTGATGTTATCTGGCCTAGACATGAGAAAAGACAGAAGGGTTTTTTTAGGTCCTGCCTCTTGGCACTAATCTACCATAGGTAATTGAAGATTGGCTCAAGGTATCCCCTTTGAGATTAAATTTCCCTTATCTTGGAGCTTGAAAGGTTAAGCTTTTGCCAACCTGATGCCCTCCAGATGTGTTGGAGTACCACTGCCATCACCCCTCCTGCAACTTACCCTTCACTTCTGCAACTTCGAATCCAATATGAACATTCTGCATCTGACAAATGTCTAGCTACTTCTGTAAGGGAACTTGTGCATGGATAAGACACCAGCAAGATTCCATCCATGATATTCAGGTAGTCCAAGTACTATGAAATATTACAAATGTTTATAGACTGCTTAGATTTCAAGCAGTGTAGAATAATATTGTTTAAAAATGCAGTAAACACAAAGTACAATATTTACACTGAAACATGCTGAAAATAGTTGTACTATGTAAAAATGCAAAAATAGAGTTTTCACCATGTGTCCAAAATGCCCTAGCCTCCTTCCCACATATTCACATTTTGATATTTGCAATTTTCTCACTTTTGTGGGGGTCCTGCACCCCTAAGCCCAGCAAATGTGAAGGGCTATCTGCATTCCCAATGGCTTCATAGAGGTATTACAGACCAGTGGAAATAAGAAGTGCTCAGTGAATTATGCATAGGATACATTACAGGTCTATATCAATTTCATGTTTTTTTTTCCATCCTGAATATGGCTTAAAATAACCATGCTTTGTCTCTTTGTCCTTGAGCCATTTGATACCAACCTTGTATTGGTGGTCTTTTGGTGGTGGTTTTGGTGGTCAGTTTCAGCTCTGGTTAGTACTTAGAGATGGGAAACTGTCAATGAATACCAGGTGCTGAAGGCTGTATTTCAGAAGAAGGAACTGGCAAAACCACCTCTTAGCATTCCTTGCCTAAGAAAACCCTATGAAATTCAGGGAGTGGCCATAAGTCCACTGATGACTTGAAGGTGCATGGACACATGCATCTTAAATACTATATAGAAAACTAGAGTATTTACCCAGCATTGACCAGGATTTTATTTTCTCATAGGTAATACTTGTTAGAAAAATTTGAGATCCTGTGTGTCTAATTCCCCAAACTGCCCTGTCCAGTACCTGTAACTTTTCCCCATATTCCCCAATCCAACCTGTATTCAGAGTTGTTTACATACAGAGGTTTGGTTTCTGAGCGAATATACTGCCTTCCTTGCTACAAGGCCCCTTCGTCATAGCAACCGGCTTGAAGCCCAAGAGCTCACTGGCTGAGAATTCTAAAGGCCTGTCCCTAAACTGCCAACCCCAGGATTCCATAGAATCTTCACAGGCAGCCAATCATATGAGGTCTTCTTGCCTGACACAGCCAATCATATGAGGTCTTTGCCTGCCTGACACATACAAACTCACAAACTTTTATGTATTAGATGTGTCAACAAGCATATCATTACTGGAGTTAGCTAAGTTTCAATAACCTATTATGGGTAAATAGATATTAAATTGCTGCATGGGTTGGCTGCACTTTGACTCTAGTGTTCCTGCATGTGAATGCGTGTGGACACACAACATAGAATAAATTTGCTGACCACCTTCTGCTATCAGAATTGTAAATGCTGCTGAAGAGGCTGGCATCAACATTCTTTGAAAATCATTCTTGGGTTAACATAATGAAACTTAGACCTCTGTGTGCTGGTCCGTTAGATGTTGTCCCTGTGATGCATTGTGAGAAATTAAGAGGCGGATGGCTCCTACTGTTCTGGTACAGATTACAGCACTTCTGCCAGCACCATCGGGTGACTGCAGTAGGAGATGCCTCCCCAAAACCTAAGCCAGCCCTGTTGACTGAATATTCTTTGGGTTTATCGCTATCCTGTAGTATCTATGTATGCATGTGTGTATGTATGATCCCACCTTTCTTCCAGAGTATCAAAGTACCACTAGAGATATTATAAGATTAAATTAAAAAGGAACAATTAGATGGCTATCAGCATAGACAGACCTCTAGCTGAAGACTAACACAAATTGATTGATGACAGTTCTGCTTGTAGCTTTGCAGAGGGCTGATCCCGCCTGGAAATGCAAACCTACAAATAAGCACATGCATTTTCTCCTTTGGTGCCGGATACTGCCTTTTCTGTCTGCTTGCTGTTCCCCTTTTCTGTTATAGATGGAGGAGGCATTAACTTGGAATAATCAATGTAACTTCCTGGAGAGCCTTTGAGTAAAAAGCTTGTCATGTTTCTTCATTTAGTGGAACAGATGGGGGCCTGGTGTCAGGGGGACGGAGCTGTTCCCCTGCAGATGGATGCGCCAGTTTACAAAACACATTCCACAGACTGATTGGTCAAAAGCTATCTTGAAGCAAATTTTTATCTTTCATTGAAAGTTCTGGGACTCAGGGATCAAGCCACTGAGAGCAACTGATGCTGCTGAGAATGCAAGGATCCTAAGATAGCATTTCCGGAACATTTGTCTTACTGAACATTCCCCTGTTGAGAAATGAGAAGAGGCTTACTTGTATTGAACTTCACAACGGCACTGTACACTGCTTTTAAAACAAAAGTAGCACTGCTGTTTGCTTAATTTGTACAGTATCTTGGAGTCCACATTTGTCAATTTGAGAGCACTATGCCCTCAAAATGGTCTTGGAGAGGACACAGCAGCAAGTTTGAGCTGAAGATCTGCAAGTACATACAAAGCAGAAACTTAGGCCATTTCCGCACTACACTGGTATGGTGCTATTATTCATAGAATCATAGAATCATAGAGTTGGAAGAGACCCCAGGGGCCATCGAGTCCAACCCCTTGCTATGCAGGAACACCCATCAAAGCATTCTCAACAGATGGCCATCCAACCTCTGCTTAAAAATCTCCAAAGAAGGAGACTCTACCACACCCTGATGCAGCATATTCCACTGCTGGACAGCTCTGACCGTCAGGGAGTTCTTCCTGAGATTCAAGTGGAATCTCCTTTCCTGCAGCTTGAATCCATTGCTCCTTGTCCTAGTCTCTGGAGCAGCAGAAAACAAGCCTGCTCCCTCCTCGACATGACATCCCTTCAAATATTTAAACATGGCTATCATGTCCCCTCTTAACCTTCTCTTCTGCAGACTAAACATACCCAGCTCCCTAAGCCATTCCTCATAGGGTATGGCTTCCAGACCCTTCACCATTTTGGTCGCCCTTCTCTGGACACGTTCCAGCTTGTCAATATCCTTCTTGAATTGAGGTGCCCAGAACTGGACACCTAACCAATGAAGCCTAACCAATGAGGCCTAACTGATGCAGAATAGAGTGGTACCATTACCTCCCTCAATCTAGACACCATACTCCTATTGATGCAACCAAGAACTGCGTTGGCTTTCTTGGCTGCCTCATCACACTGCTGACTCATGTTCAGCTTGTGATCTACCAAGACTCCTAGATCCCTTTCACATGTACTGCTATCCAGCCATGCGTCTCCTATCCTATATTTGTGAATTCAATTTTTTCTGTCTAAGTGTAGGACTTTACATTTCTCTCTGTTGAAATTCATTTTGTTAGCTTTGCCCCAGCTCTCCTTTTGAGACCCCTCCCTAAACTGCAAACCCCAGGATTCCATAGGATGTTGAAAGTGGAATAATAGCACTAGAACAGTCTAGTGTGGAAATGGCCTTACTGTGATCTTAACAGTACTGTCAGAATTCACATCACCAAGAGAAGAATGGTTGCTAAAGCTTAACAGCCTCTATACCTATTGGGGGAGAGGGTGCATGATCTGATAAACCATTCATGGAATTGTTGCAGAGTTTAAAGAAACTGTGTTGGTCAGCTGAGAATAAAGGGATGGTTGTTTAATTCATATTGCATGGCATGCTTCTGTATGCCAGTATCAGAAATGGGGGACACGTGGCCTTCCAGATGTTGTCATTCAAACATATAATTTCACACTTCTGAAATAAAGCATGTCTGAAAACACAGTTGTCCTATGAAATTTGTGCTGCTCTGAATTTTCCGATGGAGTTTTTTTGGTTCAGCAATACAAAACAATATACACATTGAGGGAAAGTGTACACAACAGGCGATATTAGTAAAAATAACAAACATGCATTCTGTAAGGAAAATTGCTTGTGAAACTACATTCATTGAGCAAAACAGCATACTGGAAAAAAAGTATGCATTAACAGAATTGCCCCTAAATACATAGAAATATGAATCCAGCCCAATCAGAGTTAGGGACAGTGAGTGTTAATTTGGCCAATTCAACCTGGGAACAACATTGAAAATGCACCAAGCACATGACATTGATAGCAATAGCCAGGCATGGAAGACTGAGAGAGCATTCCATTACTCAGTGTTAGTATTTTGCCATATGCCTCATTGAACTTCATAATCTGGGATAATCCCCATCCTTAGAGAAATGTTACCTCTACTTGTTGTGTGGACAGAGTGAAAGAGAGAGCAATCACTCTCCCTTTCTATTTCAGTGCCAGGTTGGAGCAGGCAGGGTTGTTCAAGTGCATCAAACTTTAAGAAGAAATTCACAACTGATTAGTGGGCAAAATCTTGCTTCCATGATAAATGTCCAATTCCTTTCTCTCTCCTTGTAGCTCAAAAAGGATCAAGTGTTGCCTTTCACCCATCCAGCTTTTCTTTTTCTTATCCTTCCTGTCTGTGTTTCCACCTCCTTCTAGGATCTCTCTTCTCCCTACATTCTGGTCAGGTTTTTTAAAGGCAATCATTGTCAGCATTTGTCATTAACCTTTTTTCATTTTTATTTATATATATAAAAAAGAGAGAATGGCAGAGAAAGCAGGAAGCTATGGGAACAGAGGAGCAATTGCAGATGAATAATGAAAGGATTCATCACAGCCGTACCAGGATATATATATTTTTTGCAGCCAAGCGAGACGGATTCCCATCACAGCTCAGAGACTCGTTCCACGCAGCCACTCATCTTTCATACTGAAGAGGAAGGGAAAGGTGGAGACAGTATCATTATGGATATAACTGGGCTCTGAAGTGACTGGTCAAGGTTGCCGCTTCATTCACGACAAAGCTGCAGATGGGAGTGGAATTCTATATGCAACTCTTATTGTAAAATGTCAAAAGTGCTGTCTTTCTGCATGGGATTTCTTACAGTTTAGGGAGAACAGTCATTACACATGGAAGCCTCTTCTGTGAAGTTTGATAGTGGATAAAGATTTTGAGTGGTAGCTGAAAGGCTCTCCAAGCACACTATAGTATTACAGCATCTGGAGGCTTTAGCTCTTCCAGAACACTGCGACCAGGCTACTGCCCCAGACCAGTTAACAGGGAAATGCTATTCCTTTCTTGCAACAGTTTCACGGCCTACTAGTTTCTGGCCATGATTCAAAGTGCTAATTATGAGCTAGAAAGCTCCACACAACTTGGACTAAGTCTGTTTGAAAATCTGCATTCTTTCATATGAGACGGCACAGGTTTTAAGGTCCTTGGGACAGGCCCTTTCCTTTGTCCCGTCACTATCAGTGGGCAAGTTCTGCAGGAACACGAGAGAAGAATTTCTTGGTGACTGTTCCTAATCTTTCAAATTCTCTACCAAGACATGGCTCTATCTCTTTTGTCCTTCCACCAGCAGGCAAAGACTTTTATCTAAACAGACTTTCAACATTTAGACTGATTTGGTACTGAAATAGTTTTAGTCTGGTGCGTGCTATTACTTTTGCCTTCTCATATGGATGTGTGTCTGTTGGATATGTTTTATCTGAATTTGTAATTTTAATCTGTATTGTTAGCTTCTTTCTCTTTTCACTAGAAAGGTGGGATGTAAATTTGAACAAATCAATGAATGATTGAATGATATGCTGTTGTTCTTGTTTTGTGCTCCGCTGATCCAATTTTCCAGCAATACCATCCTCTAGTGTTTTTCTATCAAATATGCAGATATATATCTGACAGTCAGTCTTTGTATAATGCCTTTGCTTGTGTCTTCCATCATCACTTTCCACCATGTGCTCTGAAGTCCTTCCTTTTTATTCTTTCCAGTTGTCCTTGAGACTGTGAAAATCTTGTTACAACACACTTATCCATGAGAGAGTCATATCTTCTCATGATGTGTCCAACATATGACAGTCTCAGTTTCGTCATCTTGGTGTTTAGGGAGTTCAGGCTTGATTTGCTCTCAGATCCATTTATTTGTTTATTTGTCTTTTTGGCAGTGCAGGGTACCTCCAGAACATTTCTTCAGCACCACATTTCACATGAATCGATTCTCTGCTTACCAACTTTCTTTACTGTTTATCTTTCACAACCATACATAGAAATTGGAAATACAATGGTGTGGACAATCCTGACTTGTATGCAGTGATATATCTTTATACTTGCAAATCTGCCAAATTCCTTCATAGCTGTTCTTCCAGGTCCTAGTCTTCTGATTTCTTGACTGTTGTTTGCATTTTAATTAAAGACTGAACCAAGGTATAGGAATTCTTTCACTATCTCAATGTCTTCATTGTCTACTTTAAAGTTATGTTAAATCATTTGTGGTTATTATTTTTGTTTTCTTAATGTTCAGATGTAAATCTGTCTGCCTTCTTTTGCTTTTTCTTCAGTAATCGTTCCAAGTCTGCTATTTTCTGCTAGTGGTATGGTGTCATCTAAATAAAACCGTTGGTGTTCTGTTCCAACTTTGTATGTAATATGTTCAGCATACAAGTTAAACAGTCAGAGTAGTAAAATGCAGCCTTTCCTGAGCCCCTTGCCAATCGGAAACCATTTAATTTCTCCATAATCTGTCCTAAAAGAGGGCTCTTGTCCTGAGTACATGTTGTGGTACACCCATTTCTTAAGAGTGACCCATACCTTGATCATGATCTACACAATCAAAGGCTTTGCTATAATCTATAAAGCACAGAATTTTCTTCTGAAATTCTTTGGTATACTCCATTGTCCAATGTATGCTTGCAGTATGAACCCTCATTCCTCTTCCTCTTTTGAATTCAGCTTGAACATCCAGCATTTCTCATTCTATATATGGCAAAAGTCTTCATTGTAGAATTTTGAGCATCACTTTGCTTGCACAGGAGATTAATGCAATGCTTCTGTAATTACTGCAATCCCTGTTGCCCTCTTTCTTGGGCACTGGAATGTCTATTGAGCATTTCTGATCTGGGGGCTATTCTTTTGTTTTTCATATCTGTTGACAGATTTTAGTTAGAATTTGAATGGATTCTTTCTCGTTGCTTAAAGCAGCTCTGTTGGTATGCTGTCCCTGGTGATTTATTTGTCCCTAGTGCTTTGGGTGCAGCTTTCATAGAATCATAGAAATGTAGAATTGGAAGAGGCCACATGGGCCATCCAGTCCAACCCCCTGCCATGCAGGAATACCCTCAAAGCACTCCCGACAGATGGCTACTTCACTTTCTAAAATTTTGGGTTCATCTTCATATGGTTCTTTCTTGAATGAATCTGTCATCCTTTCAGCTCTTTTATGTAGTTCTTCAGTGTATTGCTTCCATTGTCTTATTATTTCTTCTTGAACATGTAATGTATTCCCCTGTTGGCCATAGAGCGTCCCCACTCTTGGTTTAAAGTTTCCTTTGATTTCTCAGATCCTCTGGAAAAGATCTCTTGTTCTATCTGTTTTGCTGTGGTTGTTTCTCTGCATTGATTTTTATAGTAGTTGTAGTAGTTGTCCCTGAGAGAAAGTTGTTGAATAGCTGTGTTCATGGTTCTGACTCTATTTTTGTCCCCTTTTGCTTTTGCTTCTTGTCTCTCCTTAACTGCTTGGAGAGTTTTGTCTATCATCCGGTGGGCCTTTTCTTTCTTTTTGGCTGGATATATTGTCTTTTTGCATTAATTCCTTCACAATGTTACTGGCTTCAATCCAGAATTCTTCTAGCTCCTTGTCAATTAGGCTTAATAGTGCAAATCTATTTTGACATGGGAAACCCCACCAACACCACAACATAGTCTATTGCCTCACAGGAGCATGCAGTCCCACCACTGTGGAACGGTTGTGTCATGGTGATACTGATATTGTAGGTGATATATAGCTGTCCTCACTGATAGCTGTAACCTCCATGAATTTATCCAACCCCCTTTTAAGGTGATCCAGGTTGAATGTTTTCACATTTTGCAGCAATGTTTTTCAGGTTCCAGGATGGAGTCCTTGAAAGTACTTTTCAAAGGTAGCAAATACTGTACATACATATCTAGGAATAAATCCCTTTAAACTCAGTGCAGCTTATTGCTGTGTTGACCTTTATAGGACCATGAAGTGAGTTTGAAGATAATGGGCATGATAAATTGTATGTTGTGTGTATATTTGTGTGTGTGAGGGTAGCATCATGGTAAATATATTGCCTTATCTGCAGCCCTTCTACCTAGGGCAGAAACTGAAAGTGGCAACAATACCCTCGTTTCCCTCTAGTGGTACAAGAATTTCATTAAATGGCTTCCCAGTGATTACAATGGGAAAGAATGTGCTCCTCCGTCTCTATACTGACTTAAGGGAGAGGTCTTGTCCTTGACTCTAACAGAGGATTGTAGGGCTTCACATGCCGTAAATCTGGAACTGTTGATCGTAGTGTCATATCTGTGGATCTTCCTACACCTGTAGTGGGAGTTTCCATGTGTTCAAGCCCCCACTAACCGTTCAAGGGGCACCTTTACCATATCCAGCAAGCAGCCACAAGGAGTTAGGACTGCACTGTTTATTTCACAATGCAAACTTTGTCTTAAACAATTCAAAAGAAAGCTTATTGTTCCAATTTATAATACCTTTAGATCCCTGTCATCCCCTACTGAAAGAAATCTGGGTTCTTGTAAATTATCATTTAAAATTCTTTCTCACTTTATTTTTCTGCAAAGCTCTTTTAATGTTTCAGAATTGCAACAATGTATCCCTGTTATGTGTGTCTTTTTTGGGAACATGAAGCTGAACTTTAAGGAGAAGGAAGTCAAGGATTCTGTAGCTAAGCTCAGGAGTTCGCATTTCCTGGCTCTACCAGCAGAAGAAAACTAACACACTGTGTCCGTCCCTCTGCTTATGTGTCTCACACTCTTCACACACTTCACACACAACAAACTAACAAACATCCCTGCAGCAGAAGAGATCTGTTTCTTCTGTTGGGCTTACTTTGTTGTTAATTGCTGTCAATTGTCAATTGCCAGTGCTTCAGGTGGGATGCTTTTTCCAAGTTTTACCTCACTCCTTCCTTCTCTTTATGTGTTGCTTTGGCCCTGATTCACATTTCCATGCAGTCTGCTTTGCTACTCATGAGGAAATGCAGCCCTTTGGGTGAAAAAAAAATCACATTATAAAATGGATCCTGTCAAGTAGCAGTTGTTTTGGATTACAAATCCCAGAAGCTTCCAGCCAGTATGGCCACTGGCAGGAAAATGCAGAGGATAGGGGAGAAAGCTAGAAGGGCAACCAGTTAAACAACCACTTTTAAAACCAGTCGGTTTGTTTACTTTCAAGGTTTCATTGTGCATCTTGTGCAACATGAGAAAAGATTCCTGTGACTGAAAAAGACAGATAGAAATAGTCTATGTAGAACCTTGAATTGACCTAATCAAATTATATCTAAAACCCCTATTAATGTAGCCATGTAAGGCTAGCCCAAGATA
The DNA here is from genome assembly GCA_030412105.1 of Cyclura pinguis. Lineage (NCBI taxonomy): Eukaryota > Metazoa > Chordata > Lepidosauria > Squamata > Iguanidae > Cyclura > Cyclura pinguis. The sequence continues at coordinate 348,696,726 of CM059599.1, forward strand.
GTTTGCTGCCTAAGACAACAGACAAGATGATGCGCCCCCATTTTCATTCTTGGTATGAAAGTTGATGATACTAGCAGATTGAATTTTACTTCAAGGGATTAAAGGAATAGTACTTGATTTTGTGGATGTTACATTGACCTGGGTATAAACTTGGGCAGGCATCATGGCACACAGAATTCTGACCTCTTAACATCTTACTGTTGTTCCTATCATCTGTTCCTTAAGATGGATGCCTCACTCAGCCTTGTGGTAGGACAGACCCTATATGTTTGCATGCTGTTATTCTTTCTCTAGCAGGAGGGGAAAAATAAAGGTTGGAAACAGTGCAGTCTGAGAACTCTAAATAGAGTGGAGAAACAAAATGTTATATCTTTAGAAGTAACCTGTGCAAGCTTTTCCTTTTTGTTTTTCTTTTTCTTTCAATAACTTTCATCGCTGCCTTCAGAGGAGTCCTATGTTCCACTGATGTAGCATCAAGTACCGATAAGGTAGCATGGAAACAAAAGCTTTTGAATAACACAGAACTGAGGCATTTAAAGAGATACTTTAGGGAGGTTCTATTTTTCAATAACATGTTTTGCCTACCCCTTTTCTCCACCTACTTGTTTACATTAGTGCTATACTTGCCAGACTGGATCTTACAAGAGAAAAAGCACTGTAGAATTTCTTGAAAATAATGAAATTAAAATTGAGTTTGGAAGAGTTACTGTTTTGAATGACAGCTCTCCAAATCCATCAGCCAGCATGGCCTGTTCCAAAAGGTGACATTTCTAAACCTTGGTTGAGATAATAAAGCTTGATTCCCACTCTTACAATATTGCAGATGGGAAAATCATTATTCTTACTGAAGGCTGGTATGCAGGCACACCATCTTCTCCCAAACATGCAGGTTCTTTTCAATTGAAAATACTTAACGCTCTATTAGTTTCTGATTTCTTCTTGAATACATTTGTGATCATAATGTTCCTGGAGGGTCCTCAAAGGATGAGAACTTTACTGGTGCAGGTTTCAGTAACTTTCTCTGAAATAAAACTGCTCTTTTGATGCATATGTGAACAGAGAACTGCCGAAGTGTGAACTCGCCTGAACAGTTCATGTGTAGTTTGTACATCGTTGTATTTTAGAGTACCAATACAAGGCATATTGTCATGAATGTATACACAGACAACAAGACAAACTGAAAATCAGCATGGTCTGGGATTAAACCTCAATTCTTCCTAGTTATGTTTTCCACTGTGTCAGTAGGATACAGTGGTGGAACTGGGGAGACCTAAGTCTGAATGTCTATTTGGTCAGGAAACTCACTGGTTGGCCTTGGCCCAATCATGAGCTTTCAGGAGCAAACCAAACGTGATTGTGGTATTATGCGTTGCTGGTTCTCATAAACCAGCAACACACGCTCATCCTCACGTCTATGGCCTTTTCCACAGCTTACTTGGTTCCGGGGTTGTGTCAGCATTGTCCCGGCAGCGGCTTTGCTGGGATGGGAGCTCAGATGCCAACATTCCCTTCCACGCTGGCTTGCGTGCTACAGAAGGAAGCACGATGGCCCTGCCTCTTTCTGCTACAGTGCAGTCAGGTACTGTCCCAGGCTGTGCTGGGGCAGGAAGTGCAGCCATTGCACTTCCAGGTCTCTGCAGTTAGGGTAAGCTTGAACACACAGTGGGATGGTGGCACAGTTGCCAGTCATTGGTGGGAAAAACCTATCAATGATTTGTGATGTAATTGCACTGCCTGTGGACAGGAGAAGGACAGGACCGTGACAACAAGCATAAGCATCATCGCAGTCCCGTCCTTCTCCCATCCCTATGATGGGTTGGGAGGGTGGAGTGGAAAGGGCCTATATCTTACTTCTTTTTAATAGTCTTAAACTTTTGCTGTTAAACCTCTAGAGAACCTTAGCTATGTAAATATTGTAAATAAGTAAAACTAATGTTAGTTTCAAAACTTCCTTTTTTTTGCAGTTAGAGGTAAGACACTCTCCCACAAAAAAGCTCGGATCAGGAGAGGGTCAAGGCAGCACTGGTGTTGAGAAAGAGTGAGATATGGCATGCTGAAGGACCCTCAATAATGGATAAGACATAAATGAAAGAGCTCTCTTGGTTGACTAAAGAACTCTCAGCTGAGCTAAACGTTAAGAGAAACGTGTACAGGAAATGGAAGAGGGGGGAAACCACCAAAGAAGAATTTAAGCAAGTAGCCAGGAGATGTAGGGAGAAGATCAGAAAGGCTAAAGCACAGAACGAACTTAGGCTGGCCAGAGACATTAAAAACAGTAAAAAGGGCTTTTTTAAATATGTCCGCAGCAAAAGGAAACAGACAGAGGCGATAGGGTCGCTGCGCAGAGAAGATGGCGAATTACTAACAGGGGGAAGAGAAAAGGCAGAACTACTTAACACCTTCTTTGCCTCAGTTTTTTCCCAGAAGGATACAAGCACTCAACCTGGCGGTTGGGGAGCAGGGGAGGAAGCAGGGGAAATGCGACACATAATATGTAGAGAGGTGGTACAAGAATACCTGGCCACACTGGATGAATTCAAGTCTCCATGGCCAGATGAATTGCATCCTAGGATATTAAAAGAACTGGCAGAGGTCATTTCGGAACCGCTTGCTATAATCTTTGAGAAATCTTGGAGGACAGGAGAAGTTCCAGCAGACTGGAAGAGGGCAAATGTTGTCCCCATCTTCAAGAAGGGAAAAAAAGAGGACCCAAATAATTATCGCCCAGTCAGCCTGACGTCAGTACCCGGAAAGATCCTGGAGCAGATCATTAAGCAAGTCAGTTTCTAATCACTTAGAAAGCAATGCGGTAATCACAAGAAGTCAACATGGATTTCTCAAAAATAAGTCATGCCAGACTAATCTTACCGCTTTTTATGATAGAGTTACTAGCTTGATAGATGAAGGGAATGCTGTGGATGTAGCAGATCTCGATTTCAATAAGGCCTTTGACAAAGTTCCCCATGACATTCTTACAAAGAAACTAGTACAATGCGGGCTGGACAGGTCTACTGTCAGGTGGATCTGTAACTGGTTGACTGACTGTTCCCAAAGGGTGCTCACCAATGGCTGCTTTTCATCCTGGAGAGAAGTGACTAGCGGGGTGCCACAGGGTTCTGTCCTGGGCCCAGTGCTGTTCAATATTTTCATCAACGACTTGGATGAAGGAATAGAGGGCATGCTCATCAAATTTGCAGATGACACCAAACTGGGAGGGGTTGCCAATACGCCAGAGGACAGGATCAAAATTCAAAATGACCTGGACAGATTGGAGAGCTGGGCCAAGGCTACCAAAATGAAATTCAACAGAGAGAAGTGTAAGGTCCTACACTTAGGTAGAAAAAATGGAATGCAGAAATATAGGATGGGGGACGTGTGGCTGGATGGCAGTACGTGTGAGAGGGATCTAGGAGTCTTAATAGACCACAAGCTGAACATGAGTCAGCAGTGTGATGCGGCAGCCAAGAAAGCCAGTGCAATTCTCGGCTGCATCAATAGAAGTATGGTGTCTAGATCGAGGGAGGTACTGGTACCACTCTACTCTGCTTTGGTTAGACCTCATCTTGAATACTGTGTGCATTTCTGGGCACCCCAATTCAAGAAGGACATGGTCAAGCTGGAGCAGGTCCAGAGGAGGGCAACCAAAATGGTGAAGGGCCTGGAATCCAAGCCCTATGAGGATAGACTTAGAGAGCTGGGTATGTTCAGTCTGCAGAAGAGAAGGTTAAGAGGGGACATGATAGTTATGTTTAAATATTTGAAAGGATGCCATGTAGAGGAGGGAGAGGGCTTGTTTTCTGCTGCTCCAGAGACCAGGACAAGGAGCAATGGATTCAAGCTGCAGGAAAGGAGATTCCACCTGAACCTCAGGAAGAACTTCCTGACAGTCAGGGCTGTCTGGCAGTGGAATATGCTGCCTCGAAGTGTGGTGGAGTCTCCTTCTTTGGAGGTTTTTAAGCAGAGGCTGGATGGCCATCTGTCGGGAGTGCTTTGAGGGTGTTCCTGCATGGTAGGGGGTTGGACTAGATGGCCCGTGTGGTCTCTTCCAACTCTACATTTCTATGATTCTATGATTCTTCCCCCATGTCCTCAACTTCCCATTGATCACTGATGTTCTGTTGTTACACACAAGTGAGCAGCAAGGCACACTGTGGGCTGCATGAGCCCCCACCCATTTTTGTGGCCCTTGGATCAATCCCACTGCTGCTGAAAATATTTTTCTCACACTCTTGGAAGCATCCAGGAGGTACAAGTCTCTGAGAACAAGGCACAGCTCCCCCTTCACATCTCGCTTTCAGTTAAAATCTCCTCCTCCTCCTCTTTCTTCTTGGAAACCAGAAATTGACTTGTGGCTATCTCCATTTTTGTCAGAAAGGAGTAGTGCAGCCAATAGTGTGCTCGAGGTAGTGGTGGTGGACAATGACAGCCACATCCGCAAAAATGACTGGCCTTTTTCTAATATGTGGAACAAGGATTGGGAGAAGGCCTGTCTCTTTTGAGAGGCTGTGGGAGGTGGTAGTAGGTAGGATGGCCATGCGTCCTAATTTACAGAGGGCAGTCCTCTACGTGAAAGGATGTTAAGAGTACAGTCTTCTATTAAATAGTGCTCTTTGTCCAGTCCAAAGACAATTTAAAGTTTTTTAAAAAACCCTAAGCAATAAAAAAAAGCATGGGCAGTAAAATTGCCTGTCAATTTTTAGCACTTATATTTTAATTTAAATTATAATAATTCTTTCTAAATGCACATATACATTATGCAACTATTATGAATGTTTGTGCCTCCCTTTCCTCTGTTTTTCAGAGAAAGTGTTGTTGAATAACATGCTGGGAATCTCAGTCTTTCCCTTTCTCAATGGTGATTGGTTCTTTGGTGATAATTAAGGAGTTGTGGAAATGGGCTATCTGTGGTTTCTGAAGGCAGATGGGCCTTCTAGGAGGAGCCGGAACATTACAAGATTTAAAGAACCATGAAGGTTTAAAGAGTCAGCTTTAGGATTGTGAAGAAGAAGAAAAATCTGCATAGTGCACAACCTTGCCTAATCTTGATGATAGTTTTCCATTAAGGACAGAGGATTTAGCAGAGCCTTCAAAGTTCTGTTTGGCTGTGGGTATCAGGCTACTATTGAAAAGGGGTGCAGAGCAGGTGACCTTCCAGATGCTATTGGGCTGCTGCTCTCAAATATCTCTAGCCAGGAAGCCAATAGAGAAGGATGATGGGAGATGCAATTGAATAACATCTTGAGGTTGATACTTATCCTCTTTGCAATAAACCTGTTTAAAACTGTATCCCATACAGAGAAGTTTCTTCCACCTGCATTTAGAGAGTGTTCTGTCTGAAGATGTTTCTAGCTGAACAGGTATTACCACTTTTCCTGTGTAGCTGCTATTCTGTCTTTTTCTCCTTCTTCCAAACTAGGGTTGCCAGGTGTCCCTTGTTATAAGGCATATCCCTTATCTGAAGGCTGGAAAGCTTGTTCCTTGTAGGACAGGCAGCTGCCTGTTATTATAAGGGATGTTCCCTTTCTGAGGGCTGGAAAGTTTTTCCTTTTATATGAACTGAACAAGATGCCAAAAACCCTATATTCCGAAGTGTGGACTCTTCATATAGACAGAAATGTGTGTATCCTGTAATTTAGGAATGTGGGCAATATGATAATTTTATAGAGAAATACATGGCTGTTAACTGAAATCAGTATTTTCATTTGGTATTTAGGTTGATCACTAATGTGTTAATAGCTACTTCCTGATTGTCACTCCTGCATATCATGGATTTTGACTGTGCCCTATTACTATTTTGAAAACTTGTCAACAGTATTCCTAACTGATGTTTTTACTGCATACGGTTCTTCTTCCACATTTGTGGGTTTGACCTTCACGAATTTCATTATTTGCAAGGCATGTACCTGCCTCCCCCTCCCATTCTCTTCCTCCCATTCCCTTGTCTTTTGCCTGGGTATGTGAGCCTTCCTTCTCTGTTCCAGGGCAAAAGGCAAGGGAATGGAAACAGGGAGAACTGTATGAGAAGAAAGAAAGAGCGTGTGTGCCTTTCCCCCATTCGCTTCTCTTTTGCTTGGATGCAGAGAATGCACACTGAGGCAAAAGGCAAGAGAATGGGGGGGGGAGTCATGTGTGCCTCCCTCCAACTCTCTTGGCTTTTGCCTGGGCATGGTGAAGGAAGGCACATGTGCCAGGACAAAAGGCAAAGGAATGGGAAGGGGAACATGGGGGTTATTTGTGTTTTTTCCATTTTCGCAAGGGTTCTGTGCCCCCAACCCTCCCAAAAGTGGAGAGGCCACTGTAGTTGTACTCCCTCTTTCGTGGTGATTTATGGGATGCCCAGATATCATCATAAATTTGCTGTTTACTTGTAGTTTCCCCTGCCTTATTTTTTCTTACCGGATAAAGTCCATTAAATAAAAAAAAATGGAATAGTTGCATGATGCCTTTTAATTGTGAGCAGCAGGAGCCCTCTGTCTGGAAGCACCCTTTCTGGAAAGAAAAAGCTAGGAGAAGTGGTAGGAACACACAAGAGAGTTGAAAGACATCGTTTTCCCTTTCCTGCTGCATATTCTTAGATCCATTTTCTCAAATATTTACAGACTGCTCTCTCCATTACTGGTTTTAAATCTCAGTAACAAAGTTTTTTCTGTTTTCTAAAGCTTTCAGAATGTCATGTTTAATTTTATTTTTGTAGCTTTGTATACACAGATGTATTTGGATATCTTATTTTTTTTGCTATTGTAACATATTGCTTTTTATCTTTGTTTTTGGACAATTTGCTTTTGTAATTGTTTTTTGCATTAGTTTTTACATTTCCATTAGTTCTTTTGTTCCTTTATATTCCTTTTATATTATTAGACTTTAGGCCTTTGGCAGGGAGGTTTGTCTGTTTTATTGTTTTATTTTGTATATCAATGGTGCTAAATAAATAATGAGAGTTGTCTGGGATACATACACACCCATTTAAAATTCCATGAATAAGGCAGGGCAATTGAAGAATAAAATTCTCTTCCAGAAAGTATTCTGATTCTTAATGAAGAATTTCAAACAAAACAGAGTGGCTAGAAGAAAAGGAGGAAGGACCTCTCCCTGCTGCCTTTTTTGGGGAGATTTGTGTAGTGAGAAGGTTGTGGTGCCTGGCAGACCTGCTCCTGTCTCAGTACTTCAAGGGTGAGGCAAAACTCCAGTCAGCACTTCCTTTGACTCAACAGAAGCACAGGGGCCCATCCGTTTTTGCATGATCACTCTTTGCGGTTTTGTCGCTGGATTTCTCTTACCAGCATTTCTACTTATGGTGTCCTTAGTGCCTCGGTGCTGCTGCGCTTGATTGCCACGTCCTTCCTCTGAGGTGCATCCTTGCAGGAGGAGAGGCAGTGCATCCCTGCAGCTGATTTGACCTTGCGCTTTGTTTTTGTTTGATTCTCTTTGCACATGTCTCTAATTGATCTTGAAAAGAAGGGACAGTTAAAGAAGATGTTAAGGTGAAATGAAGCCATAACTGTGACTGGAGACTTTTATTAAGTGTGGCAAAGTTCCCTGGGCTGCGTTGAAATTGTTTATTGATTTTGGTACGGCTGGGTGCTTCGGAGTAATCGCCCGCAGAACCACTGGAGGGGAGTGGGGAGGGGAGGGAGAAGGGGGGGGGACACGGAACTTCAGCTGTGATTGGTCTTGGCTGCCTTCCTCGTACATATTTTTTGGAGTTTTCTCTGAATTGTAAATCCAAGGCTCTCACTAGGTACCTCTTGTGGTGCCTGACTTCCAGGGGATCTGTTTCTTAGCCACCTTAAACTTTTTAATGGCTAGAAGTCAGGCGTAGGATTTGCCTGGAAGAATGTTCAGTGTGTGAAGGTTTATTTTAAAATACCTCTGCATATTTTGACAGGTAGTAGTCTCATTCACACTATGGAATGATAGCACTATATTCCACTTTAATTGCTGTGGTTCCATCTTTTGGAATCCTGGGGTTTCTAGTCTGGTGAGGTACTGGGGTGCTCTGGCTGAGAATTCCAAATGCTCCCTCTGAAATTGCCAATCCCTGATTCCATGGGATGTTACCATGGCAGTTAAAGTGATATACAGCACTACTATTGTGTAATGTGAACGGGCTCCAGATCTCCTTATGTCATGTCCTGTCTTAACAAAAGTATTCTAGAAATGAGAAAGGTACAAGGAAGGAGAACAAAATAATCAGGAATCTGGAACAACTCCCCTAAATAAAGTCTGAGGCAATTTTGTTTGGAAAATAAGCAGATAAAAGAATCATGATAAAAACGTATATGTTATGGAGAAAGTGGATGATGGGCCTCTTGCCTCTCTGGCTCTCACAATACTAGAATCAGGGTCTGGCATTTGGTGGGCGCATTAGCACTGCAACATTTTTAGCAATTGCTGTTAAAATACAGTCTACAATCCAGTCCTGACATTTAAGTTGTACAATTTTATTTTTAAACAAATTCAGTGGTTTTATATGCATGCCAAGGCCCTTTGGTGGTATTGTTTCTATCTGTTCTAGACCAGGGATATATTTTTGATGTATGATTGTTTTCGTATCAGTATCAGTATACTTTTATGCTTGTTGTATTTGTTAGTATGCACTGCATTTGTTAAAACTGCAATGGCTACTGGCTCTAGGCAAATAAAATTTGATTTGATAACAATTAAGGTCACCCAATGGGGGATGTTGTAGGAAACACAGTATAAATTTCAGCTTACTTATTCCTTTTGTCAAGTTATGATGATGGTCACCAGCAACCTAGATGGCTTTTGAATGGGGCTAGACAAATTCGTAAAGGACAAGGCTGTCAGTTACCAACAATCATGATGGGCAGTCGGGACCTCCACAATCATGCCACTTACTGGGGGACAACAGCAGGAACAACTTAACTGCATCATGGTCCTTCAGACCATTCCCAGGACTGCTGCTTCCTCTTCCATTTCCATGTCCACTTCTTCCTCCTTGTTATATTGCTATTGACATGTGTGGCACTGTACAAAAATGAAACAGAAGACATGTAGCCCCTTTTTAAAAAAGGGGTACAGGAGAAAGGACTGATACAAGTATTGAAATTAATACAAATGTTGAAAACAATACAACTCAAAACAAATTTATCCAAACGCATATAGATCAGAGCCTTTTCATTTTTAAGGACTCCAGCATTGATGAGAATGGTCCAAAGGCCCAGTATCCAATTGTCCTGAGCAAATCTGGTCCTGTAGACCAATTGGATGGGAGACCATCTGAGGACTCAGCAGAAGACTGTGGTAATTGGTGGGCCCAGAGGACCCACAAATGAGTTCTGTTCATTCTTTGATGCTGTCCCATTACCCTCTTGCCATAGCCCCTGGAACCTCCAGCAGCCATTCCTGGTAACCTTTCTTATCATGTAACCGGGCTTCCATCTGTGCAACATTAGACTGTGTGCATCTTCGCCCAGTGTATAAGGAGAAAGGGAATCAGTTCAAGCAAGATTTCTTCGAATCTCACCCACTAAACCTAGTTATCCAAAGCACCAAAGTGGAATCGTTCTATAATATTGCTTACTAGCATATTTACCTGGCGTTGCCTAGGATTTTATTTTCTCATAGGGAACACTTGTTAGAAATACCTTACCTTACCTTACCTTACCTTTGGAATTAGATGGGGTTGAAATACACAGATTTGAGATCCTGTCTCTCTAATTCCCCAAACTGTCTTGTCCAGTACATGTAATTTTTCCCTATATTTCCCAATCCAATCTGTATTCAGAGTGATTCACATACGAGTTTGGGTTCCTGAGGGAATACACTGCCCTCCTTCTTGCTGCTAGACCTCATCTCCATAGCAGCCGGCCTATTCAGAGCCCTCTTGTTGAGAATTCTAAGGGCCCCTCCTTAAACTGCCAACCCCAGGATTCCATAGAATCTTCACAGCCAGCCAATCATATGAGGTCTTCTCGCCTGAAATAGCCAATCAAAATGGTCTTCGCCTACCTGACACGGACAAATGGACAAGATCAATCACAAACTTTGACTTTTATATAGTAGATTTTGATCTTTTTTCAGAAGTGAAGTTGATGAGTGACACTAAATTTGAGCCCAAGGCTCACGGAAATGTGCAACTTTTTCACAGAAATGCGCTGTGTTTGTTTTCTGTATGTAATGAGCATGCACGTGGATACATAACCACTTGAAGGGCCTCTATTAGAAAGTCCCTGATTATATGAAGGCAGATATACTGTAACTGATTCCAGCTGCAGTTACTGCTGTCTTTTTCAAGCCAACATGATTAAAGAAAATGGCTGCTGCTAAAACCAGGAGTTGTTGGTAGATCTATCTCTGTGGGAGTGGCAGGTGCATTTTGGATTTCCCTCTGTTTCTCCCACCACTGCTTTGAATCAACTGTGAGCTCTGCTGGCGTTGAACTAGGGTCCATCACTACCAGGGCTCCTGTTCATCTTGAAGGAGGATCACAGTAAGATCCAGTTGATTCATCACACAGCCAGTTCTTTTCCTAGTTAAGTAGGTGAGATCATGACTGCATATAGACAAGAAAAGATGCTCATATGCACCAACTCAATTTTTTTTAAAAAAATGGAACTTGCCTTGCAGGTTTTTCTGGAAGGAAAGATGGAATAGAAATAAAATTAACTTTAAAAATATGGTCTTCTTTTGTTTATGTTTAACTGATGTGCACAGCCAAAAGCAACACTATTGTCTAGGCTAAAATTAAAATAGATATTTCAGAAAAGGTGTAATGTATTTCTTCTCCATCTATATCTATCAATAGATGGGTGACAGCTGCAATTTCTGGACAGTCTTCAAGGGCAGCACCTTGTCTTGCACATTATATCCTCTTTTATCCAAAAGACAAGAGAGAAGTGGAATTCCAACAATGAAGAACTGGCAGGCTATTTTAAATAAGGTTACATGGGAAACAATCAAGAAGGAAGTCACATAATGAATTCTGGTTGTGTTACACACGCACACATACACACACACAAAGTCCTCTGGTAAAACATCACTTTCTGTAGATTGTTCTGTATTATGAAACATTACAAAAACTTATAAACATCATAAAATGTTATGAAAAACCTATTAGCTTCATCATCCTGCCTTACAATAGTTCCTAACAGGTGGTTTGTGTTAATTTGTGCAAGCCACCAACTTGGCACTATTCATAGCCTCCATCAGGGGGAAGACTAGCCTAACTTTAAAATTCCTCCATCACAACAGCTCAGGTGGAGAGAGTTATTTTTCACCCATCTTGACCCCTGCTTGAACAAGAATAAAATAGGGATTGGTTGGAATATGACACAAATCAATAGGTTATCCCAACAGATGTGATCTTTGGGGCCTGTTTTCCCTTGGACACTTGCTGTAGTAACAAAGATAAATGGTGATTTGTTAACATTGCGATCCAGCGACTGGGTGGCTCAGTGGATCAGACAGTGACCTTTGACCCCTGGGCCTTGGAGCGAAAGAGAGTGTGAGAGAGAGATGAAATGGTAATCACATAGCAGAAGCTGTTTGCTGCCAAAGTGTGTTGTGCAAAGCAGGCTGCTGCTTGTAAATCTACATGAAAGGTTTGGTTCCAGACAATTTCTGAAAACAGGAAACTGAGGCAAACGCATTCTTTCATTTGTAGCCCTTCCCTGAAGGCGTTGCTGCGGGAAAAGAAACAGGGATAACTATTGCATCGAGGGAATTGTTTAAGGTGTTCAGCAGCAGCCTAATAGTCACTACTTGAGTCACTAAACATGTTGTGTCATAATGTAAGTCTTGAGTTTATAAACTTGCCTCTCCCCCCTCAAATCATCCTAATTTAATCTCCATAATTTTCCCAAAATGAACACCCTCTTCTTCCTTGTTTATATGTTTCCTGCCCAGAGCTTTAGAACCTGGTGTTGTCTATTCTGTGACAAATTCTTCATGCAAACATGCCAATGAAAGAAGTTTATGTGCTCTGTTGACCTCTCTTGCTCTCTCACTCTCCCATATGTCAGTCTCTCATGGCCATTGGTGCCATTCGGCCAGCTTGCCCCAGTTCACCTGAACCGATTGTTAAAATTTGTCAGGTTGGAATTTGGAGGATGGAGTTCTGCCAGGCAGGGAAGTGTTCACAGTCGTGTGGGAAGCAGCCACAGATGAAAGTATAGTGGCAGCTTCTACTGTGGGCTCTGCAGGATGGCCATAGTGACGATAATGATGTAGGAACAGAGAAGCTTTGCCAGTTCCCTCGTCATCGTGGCTCGGACTGGCCTGCCAAGTCCCTGGCCAGCCTCTGCTTTATTCTCCTTGCTCAGCCTGGCAAGGCTCTTGGACCCCTTCTGTGGGTGTAGGAATCCCCTCTGCTCGTCCCCTCAGATGTCAATCTCTTCTCCATCTTTGTTGTAATCTTCCTCCCCCTGTGAACCCCAAACCTGGAGTTGGCTGAAAATTGCTTCCTCGCTTGCAGAGCCAAGTTAGACTTGCCACTAAAGGAGAGCATGAGGAGGAGCTCCTGTTGAAGTGATTATATAAATTGTAATACACAGTTTATATACAGATGATGTAACGTGCTTCATTCATTAGTTCACTGATACATTCCGCCTACAGGTGAGTATTATGGTTTGGAGTTTTTTAAAAAATCTTTCCAAGAATAATTATTTCTAGCATTATCAAACATCTTGAAGCTGATACTAAGCTTTGCAGGGCTTTGTTTTCTATTCCAGTATTTTTCTCCCAAATCAACTAATTGGAGTTGGGAATTATGAGTGCCAAAACACAGTATGATTAGGTTCAGATTAGATTCTGTTTGCAAGTTACCCCTTTGGATTTTTTCCCCTAGAACAATTGTATTTGTGACAAGGATTTAATTGAAGATCTTCCTCACTAAGTGGGTTTTTAATTATTCTGTCTTCATGTCTATGGTAAGTAAATTGAAGATATGAAATTTGGCCAGATTTTCCAGATTACCTTACCATCATTTTTTTTCTAAAAGAACACCTAGTGAATTAATCTGATTTGTCTGATGTGTGCTGTTTTTTGTTGTTTTCTGCCTTTTGGTGCCAAATTCCCAAGTGGGATATGATGTCTTATATAGTGTAGGAGTATTCTTTACTTTATAAGTGTTTGTATAATCTTCCCACTGCATTTAAGATTTTTTTTAAAATCCTAGCATTGAATTATATCAAAATACAAATTTATTTTCTATTCAGCTGAAGTTCTGCACAGGTCTACAAAACCTAACCATTACTCAACATCCACAAAAGCATTTTTAGAACCATGGCTGCTGCTGCTGTTGTTGTGTGCCTCCAAGTCATTTCCAATTTATGGCAACCCACAGGCGAATCTGTCATGGAGTTTTCTGGGGCTGAGTGTGATGCACCCAAGATCATTCAGAGGGTTTCCATGGCTTAGAGGGGAATTGAATCCTGGTCTCCAGGGCTGTAGTCCAACACTCAAACAACTACACCGTGCCTTAGTACTGTGCATAATTTCATACCAAACTTTTATAAACATATACTGCTTATTATTTTTTTAAACATTGTTGCTTTCCCCCCTTTGTTCATTTTTGTTTGTTGTTTTTGCTTTCTTTATTTATAGTTTGATTTGCAAAGGTCTCTTGGCTTAAACATTAGAAAGTTAATTGCTCTATTCCACTTTGCATCTTTATGGGCCATTTCCGCACGAGGGAATTAAAACGACGCAGTGCGTCCTCTCACGGAGGTCGTCTGCACCTTGGAACAGACTAGGTCCGGACTACTTACCTGAGATCCGCACCTCAGTCCGCTCCGAAACGCCCCCAACTGGTCCTCCAGCACGCTTTTTAAAGAACGGTAGAAAACCGTTCTTTAATTTTTTGGAGTGCACCATTGCATTCCTACTCACTTGTGCAGATTCACAGGCTTGCACCGATGCGAGCCTGCGATCTGCAGAGGGCGGGCTTTAGGAGTGGCAAACTTCAGCGATTGGTCGGGACCCACGAACAACCAGAAACCACCATTTTGGAAGCTGGAGCAGTGCGGATCTAAGACCTCGCACTGCTCCGATTCACCATGGACAAGATGGAGGAGCCCTGTGGAAGGGCTTAAGGGACAGTCCGCGTTGGTCCGTGCCCAGAAGATCCGGTAAGTAACGGCACGGAGCGATTCCCTCGCCTTGTGCAGAAATGGCCATTGTCATCTGTACGTGGATTTAACTCCTAGATGTAGTCTTCTATGCTGCTGAATTTTATGGCTGCCAAGTGGCTCCATTTATTTCTCTTACAAACTGAGATAAACTTGGCCTGAGACAACAGGTTTCTCATTCACTGTTTCTCATTCTCCCTGGCCTGAGTGGATCCTTAGCCAGAGAATCTTAGAGCATCTGCTCCACGGTTCTGGCGATGTATCTTTCAGCGATGTGATTAATGACCAACAGAATGCTTAAGCGGAACAATCGTAACCAAAGCTGCAAAGTTCCTCTGGATGCTGAGAGCTCTTTGCAGGAACTTCCTCCTTGTAAGAAGTCTGGAGAGATAATTCTATCGTCAGCCTGATAAGGGTGAGATGGAGAAAAAGCGGCGGAAGGAGCTGGCCAACTTTTCTGTTCTGAGGCTGGCCTGAGGGCAAGCGAGGCAGGTTTCATGTGGGTGTCAGATGTTGCTTTGTTTTGTCAGTTCAGTTGTCAACACCCAAGCTCTGTGGCCTCAAGCAAGCCCTGATGCCCTGAGTAACATTCTTGTGTGTTCTCTGTTTTCATCTACAGATGGGGGAGTTTTGCATTGTATACACCCCTGACTTATTTTAGAAGGCTTCTCAGAATTGGACAATTCAGTAGGCCAAGGAAAAATGTTCAGTGTATATAAGCGGTATTTAGGAGTATGTCTGACTGTGTATTTTGTGGATGTTGTGAACAAGAATACTATTTCTCCCAGTAGCAGGAAGTTTCAGGAGCAAACTGAAGTCTATTTCTTCGTGAACACATAGAGCTTGAAAATATCATTTTTTTTGGCAATAAATTATTTTCAGGCATAAAGGCTGAGCAAGAAGGAAATAATAGCTCTGGTGTCACCATGTGATATGTTTGAGCAAAAGTCAGTGACAATTGTAGTGGGCCCGTAAGTATCTGAACCCCCATTCTAGACCCCAAATTAGCTGCTGTTGCAGCCATTTTCATGAAATATGTTGGTAGTTCTGTTTCTGGTCTGTTCCACATTAAACAATGCAAAACAAAATATGGCTCTTGTCACCCAAACTGCAAAGGGAGACTCTTTTGAGTTAATGGCCATAGGCTTTTTTTTAAAATTCCAGTATGCTGAAATCAAACATCCTGATGGTTTGCATTCTGAGAAAATGAAGATGGAAGCAGCAACAGCTAATGAGGGAGTGCCTACTCATGGGCTGAGGTAGGAGACGGCCCAAGACAATACCCCACCAAAGGAATCTACTAATCCTGAAGCTGTCTCTGAGATGCAAGCATTACTTGTGGGTACTACTAGTTCCAAAGCAATTTCACTTTAGCACTGCTGTACTCTGAATGCTCCTTCTGCTCAGTCAGAAATTCCTTGGGAACATTTTGTAGTCAGCTGCAAAGTCAAAGCTGTCTTTCCTTTTTAGTGGCTGGATTTAGAAACAACAAGAACTATGGTTTGTTTTAATATTTGAACTCACGTTTGCCAACAAGCTAGGATTTGAAACCACAATTTCGGAGCTCCACTACAAACCATAGTTTGGGCTAACCAGGATTTGCTTTTACACCTAAACTCACAAACTATAGACCAATTGCTGCTAGAAGTTGCTGTTCTGTTGTGGAGAGATGGGATAGAATTTGTCAAGTATGAGGATGAATGCTGAGCAAATGGAAGACAAAACCATACAAAAAATTAGCTCTAAACTGCAATTTGCCTGTTGTGCGTCAGGAAAGCTTTTCTCGTGGTGTGGGTTTCTAATTATGATCAGTACAATAGTACAAACCATAATTTTATGCTTGGTTTGGGCCCAACTTGTGTCTACCTAAACTGAAGACTGTAAAAGCCCTCCTTTTCGGTGCTCATCTTG
This sequence comes from Cyclura pinguis, assembly GCA_030412105.1. Lineage (NCBI taxonomy): Eukaryota > Metazoa > Chordata > Lepidosauria > Squamata > Iguanidae > Cyclura > Cyclura pinguis. The sequence goes on from CM059599.1 coordinate 348,712,727, forward strand.
ATTAGTGGGTTGTGATGCAGTAGCTATGGAACTCCCTGCCTAAGAAGGTGTTTTTCCACTGGAAGCAAAGCCCTTTCTCTTCAGTTTTGTGGTTGACTGAGTGCTAAAGGCAGGGCTTTTGACTGATTTGTGTTTCTTCAATTGCTTCTAAATTCAGTAATAAGTTTAACATTATGTATTATAATGACTGGAATCCAGTTAGTGACATATATGTGCTTTATGCACACTTATGTCTTGTTTTGAACCCTGTCCAAACGTTACTTCTGTAGTGGCTGCTGTTATGGTGGATGGGGAAGAGGGAGAGAAGGAACTACCTCTTGTCTCCTTTGCAGATTGGCAGAGACAAGAAGTGGAATGAGGTCACCTTTCCTCTTGGTCTTTCTTAAACAAACTACAGTGGGGGCAAGAGGCAGTCCCTGCTGCTCAGTCTCCTCCCTGTCCTTCTCCCTCCAGGACCGCAGGGTTTGACAGCTGTAGCAGCAGCCCCTGCAGAGACCTGGCAGCTGCCAAGTGGAACAGGGAGACACCAAGCTGCACATGGGCAGTGGTTATGCATCACAGTGCAAAGCAGGAGCCTGACCAATGTGTCTGATGGTTTTATCATTATAACATTTTTTTGCTTTTATCTGTATCTGCTTTTATCTGCCCCTGTTTTTGATCTTGTTGTGAGCTTCCTTCAGTTCCATTTCTGAAAGAAAGCGGGATACAAGTCAAACAAGCAAAATGATTGTTTATCTACCATCTAAAAACAGGTTATATAAAGGTGGCATATTGTGCATAACCAGAAGGTGTGATTACGATACACTCCTTCCCTTCACAAGCACACTTATGCTAGGCAATATCTTGTCACTTTTTAGCATGAGTGCCTCTTTGCACTATCATGCAGGGCATACATTCATATATTGTTGTCGTTGCTGTGTGCCTTCAACTTCTTTCTGAATTATAGCATCTCTAAGGCAAATCTGTCATGAGGTTTTCTGGGGCTGGGGCAGTGTGACATACCCAAAGTCACTCAGTGGGTTTCCATGGCTGAGTGGGGAATCGAACCTTGGTTTCTAGTATCCTAGTCCAATGTTCAAACTGCTGCACCATGCTGGTTCATACACGTATATACACACACACATAAAAATCATACTAGAAAGGGACAGAGCAGAGCCTATTTTGATAATATACAGACTGTAGCTCTGGCCTTCCTGGAGGGGCAAGTTCAGATGGGCTGCTGAAGGATTTTTGTTCAATGCTGTGGCCATTGGCTCATGGGATCCCTCAGGGTTCCATCTTACCCACCTATTCTATGTAACAGATCCATGAATGTTGAGAATATGGGTGGTGGTGGTTGATGCCACACAAATGCTGATGATGCCCAACTCTATAACACTATTCAGTCCTTCCATAGTATGCTGGATAATAAGGAAACTAACGAAAAGGAAGAACAAGCTATCCCCACTCCATTCTTTCTGCTACTCTTTTCACGCAAAGAACAGCAATCTGGAGAGAAGAGCCTACTGTGTGTGTGGAGGCTGTCCATGAAATCTGGAAAACATGGTGTTATGAAGACAGAGAAATTACTCATGGTAGCATCAGTCTTTAAAAAATCATATAGACGCAAAACACAAGGTCTTTTGGGATGATTCTTGCTATCTCTTCTGTGGACGATGGTAACAAGAATTCGCTGAGACACTGGAAGAGTGATCCAGTGAGGCGAAGAAGGCATCCATGTTAGGTCTGGTGTGATAAATTTTCTTCATTAGTGCTCTGGAAGAGGAGGTAAACAGTCCATTAATTAAATTCACAGATGATACTTAATTGGGAGTGTTCCAAAAACAAGTGAGTGAGGAAACAGTAATAATGCAGACAGCCTTGAATAGATTAAAAATTAGAAAAAAATAAAATAGCACTCAGTTTGTGCAAAACAACAAAAATCCATGTTAAGGAGGAGAAAAATCATAGTGAAAGCCATATATTTAATGATCAAAAGAAATAGTGAAAAGAAATACAAATAATAATAATAATAATAAAATTTATTTCTATCCCGCCTCTCCACAAGGATCGAGGTGGCGAACAACATAAAATACATTAATACATTAAAAGAGATTAAAAACATATCCAATCCTCACCATCCACCAACCCACCTAAACCAACCTGTTAAAACACACAACAATTAACAAGCAGTTGACTATTAACAAAACAAGAAGACAATTGATAGAAGGCGATGAAAATGCTAGTCTTGGAATGGAAAGGCACTTAGGGATGAAAACAAATAGCAAACAATTGACAAGCTAAGGAAGAAAGGATAGTAGCAATAGATCATTTGCAGAGAAAACAGACTCAAAATTCACAAGATACATGCTGTGCCCAAGAACCCAAGATAACATTCTTTGAATAAACTGTATAATATAAGCACAAATACATAAACTGGCTAAATTTCCATTATTCTGACGATAACCCTGTTCATGTGTTATGTTAGTGGTTCCACGTTTTCCAGGGTCACCCAGTAGTTTGGGGGCTTGTGTGTGTGTGTGTGTGTGTGTGTGTTTTTAAACTTTTCAAAGTATTATATACATACTACCTGATTATCCTAAAAGCAAGGCAGTATGACAGCAACCCATTGGAGTCCCCAACAGTTCAGGACGTAAGAGCCCTTTGAGTTTGCATTTTGTTTCTGTTCTGTCCTTTTCAAATTGCTATAAACTGAATGATGGAAACTCAATGGGTGAAGATCTTTGAATTAGGACAGGGGTTGGACTCAATGATCATAATTTTTGGCTTGGATTCAAAACTGGCACAGTGCCTGTGCAACTCCCAGTTATGTGAGTGTCTGTAATTTGTCCATGCTCACAGAAGGAGAGATCCCAGAGTTCCCTGTGGAAGTGCTTCCTGCTATTGTGCAGAGGATTGGCAACACAATGGGCTGATGCACACTCAGGTACCATTTGAGCACCTGAAGGCAGCTCTGTCGCACCCACCTTTCTTCTCTCTGCAAAACTGCCATCGCTGGATGCCACAGTGCCTGCTTTTCTGAGTGGCCGTCTCCCCCCCCCCTTCCCTGCTTGGAATTGGATTTTGGGCTATGACTATCATTTTGTTGTGTGCCCATCATGGGATTTTCTGGGGCTGAGAGTGTGTGTGCACGTCCAAGGTCACCCAGTGGGTTTCCATGGCTGAGCAGGGAATTAACTGTTACTTTGAGGGAGACACCCTCTCCTGGGGTCTACAATTTTAATATTAAAATATAGCTCAGTGTGCCAGAGAGGTCTCCCAAAAGGGCATGTAGGCAGGCACGGTCAAAAGACCGAAAACCAGGTCAGGCCAGTAAAATCCTCGTCATGTAGCCCCAGGAAACCTCAAGATGTGTAAAACCACAATAAACAAAGGGTCCTCAGCCCCAAGACACTGACTTGAGAGGATTAGCATGTGTGCCTCAAGTTAAGCAAATATCCCGTCAGGCAGGGACCAGAAATCACACCACAGCACCTAAGAAAATCCGGAGACTTTGGCAACACCTAATAATCCTATCACGCCAAGGAAATTACCAATGTGGAGCTTCGTGCCCACTGCAACACCCATTGTTCTCCCTGGGAAGGGATTAGTCTTCCAGGTACTTTTTCACCTATAAATAGTCCCAGGTTTTGAGCGTTTCTTAGGATTGCTCCTGGTCACCCCAGCCGAACGTCATTCCGTTTGTTGAGCAATCCCCTCAGCCCTCTCCGTGCTGAGCCTCACTTCTTTGCTGCCTTCTCGGACCCAGGACTTCAGGAAAAGGTGCAGTATTACTCCAACAACACCCCTTCAATACTCCCTCTGTCCAATTTCCTCTGTTTTGCTTCTTAATAGCTCTTGGGTGCATGTGTGCGAGAGTGTGTTGATGCATGAGACTTACATTTAATAAAATCATTTATTGGACATTTGATCTGGTTTTTGGCTTGGCCTAACCCTGTAAAAACTGGGTAAAAGACCCAGCTAGGTTACCCTGCCTCTTGCAGTGCTATTGCTTGTGCTCTGGCTAGTTTCCATTCCCCATCAAGTGGAGCACAGTGAGGTGTCCCCCAAGGGACCCCTGAAATTAGGGTGACATAACCCCTGGTCTCCAGGGTCATAATCCAGTGTTCAAGCCATTATATCACACTGGCTACATATGAGTATATATAACTGTAATTATGTACTTGGATGACATGCACATGCACTCATTTAAGAGTACCAGTTCATTGCTGATTTGATAACAGCACTCAGAGGCTTTTTTCCTCACATTCCTCTTCAGGGGTTGCTCATGTGTTTTCTCCATGGTTTGATTCTTTTACTCCCTGTTTTAATCCATAACGGTAGATAGGAAAAAGAAAGGTTTCTCTCTCCCCACTTCATCAATATCATTGCTTCTGTTCTGGTTCTGCTTTTGGTTTGGGGGAGGATCCTTGTGCAGCATCTAGCTGTACAATACTCCTGCTATTCCCCATTGCTTGCCACATGGTTTCCAGGTGTTTATACCTGCAGAGTTTAGCCTTGGAGGCCAACTTCTTGATGACAGCTCTCTGGCTCCCCATCAAAGGCCCCATTTAGAGCTGCCGCAGAGCAGACAGAAAGCTGCAGTGTTAGATCCCGAAATCTGACACAAGGGCAGCCTAGTAATTTTTCAGAGGGTCCTTGACAGCCCTTCAGCTCATGTCTGTCAGCCCCCATGCCAGGCAGACAAGTTCACTTCCATCTTGGACAAAAGAGGGAAAGGAATGACATTTTCCTGGGCAGTGGGCATCCTAGGAGACAGCAAGATAAGACAGAAGCACAATGACAACTGAAATCCCCCAACGGATATTGCGTTGCTTGGATTGATAGCTTGGAAGTACACCTGGCACAGGTTTCCTTCCTCCCAGTGGGTTTGTGAAGAGAATTAGTGATAGAAACAAATAGAAAAATGAATTCTTCATCAACAGAGAGGAGGTAGGAATGCCACAGCTTCTAGAAAAGCAGCATTCCCAGTCTGGGGAATGTTTGAAGGACTGTGGGAGTTAAGTTTTTGCAATACATTGAATTCTGAAGAATATGTCTTCTCCTTGGCAATAAGGTGAAATTCTATCCCATAACAAATCCTAGCAAACAAACGCTAATGAAAGACTCAAAAATGCAAAACACCTGGGAGTGAAATATTACTTTTTCTCCATATTGAGTTGGAGAGAAAAAAGCTACTGGGCTGCTATTCCTGTTCCTGTCCTGTTCTTTGTACAGTATCGTGTTCCTTTTCAGTTTGGCTCCAGAAGTCAGAATACTGTACTTTCTCTAAAGTGAATGGTTCTAAAATGCTGTCATGCAATTTCTACACTTATCACCTCAAAGTACTTTAGAAATGGAAAGTGATAAGAGATCCTAGCTTTGTGAGAAAGTAAGAGAATTTCATCCACTGAGAAATTAATAAAGACTCCCTCAGAAAATGATTGTGAGTTTTTTGAACATTAATGTCTGCATCTTGATCTAAAACGATGTCACTTACTTACGTGTCTGTCTGTCTATCTATCTATCTGAAATAAATAAAAACATTTAAAAATAAATAAAACAAATTACTATCAAAAGAAGACAATCTGCCCTTCCTGGAAAAAAGCTATCTGGTTCTTCTCACGAGAAACATCTCTTCCAGCACTGAATGGCCCTCATTTCACATAAATTTTGTATTTTCTGTGCACACATTCTATGGACTAGTAGCCTGTTGTGCAATGTAATACTATGAATTTTACTTAAACCCTACTGTGTTCTACGGAGCTCATTTCCGAGTAAATATGTGTAGGATTGCAGCCCTAACCAAACATTTAGAATTCACTTCTGGATAACAATGTGAGGAACCATGTTTATTTTCTACAATCATCCCTCCTAAAAATGGTCTAAGTAGTTGGTTTCTCATAATTTCCCTTGGAGAAGGAAGAAGGGATGGATTCAGGCAGGGCCAACACTATTATTAGACAGAATGGAATAGTCACATCAGCCAGCAGATTTGGGGCAGCAGCATCAGAAAGGAGAGAGCTGTATCTGATGCAGCCCATAAGCTTCCAATGTGGTAGTTTAATGGATGGGAAGAGGATAGTAACTCACCACCAGTTTTGAAGAAAGATTAGTAAGCCAAGAGAGTAAGCATTTGTACTTGAAATAGTAGTGTGTGTGTATCATCTGGTTCTCTGCCTAAATCCAGTCTTGGCCCACTCTTGCTTCATGCCATATGGGATAGTCTGTTATGGTTATGTCACTGTTTGACTTCATTATATGCAATTGTTGCATTGTATAATGTAGTGTAATATATGATTTAAGGAGATGAAAGGAGGTTTCTCATGAAGTGGGCAGATAGTTAGATCAACTGAGACTTCTGTTGGCTCCATGCCTTCCCTGTCACTCTAGCTATGTATCTTTCCCATTCACTTTTGCAGATAATCACACATGCGTGCACACACACACGCACACACACACACACACACACACACACACACAAAATATTAACACGTGTAGCTTAATTTTAGCTAAGAAAGCATAGTGGCCAGTTTGGCTGCATACGGTAACAGGATTATTCCGTCACAGAGCTCAGTGTTGGCCACCAACACTTCCTTAGATTCAAAAGACGTGTTAATATCTATTAACTTTATGCAAATCTAAGTTGTTAATGCAAATCCATCAATATGTCTCTCTGTCTTGATCACAAGAAATAACTTCTATAGGATGATTTGTTTATTTTATTTCATATTCCTTCAGCATCAGACCTGTCTGGACATATGTGTGTGAAGCAAGATCCAAACTAGCACTTGCCATCCCTGCCTTTGATTGGATCATTAACAACAGAGAGAGTCTCCAGATGGGACAAAAGGGATCTGGAAGTCTCTAGAGCTTCTTGCTCCTTTTGTTTCAGTTGTATCTGCTTATTTACAAGTTGCATCCAGCTTCTTGAGATATGCTGGTTTCCTTCCTCTTCCCCTCCTTGGATCACATGTCACATCCAGTCTCATGGTGCATTTCAGAAATGGATTTTCATCCATTTCCACTGAGCCCCCTATTTATTATTATTCAGGAGTTGTACTCTAAGTGCTAAAGTGCTTTAACAACATTACATTGCTTTAGTATTAGAAAGATGTTTTTTAATGCTAGCATTCTTTTTACCTTTGCTTGATTTCTATTAAATCTTTGTCCTGGAAAAAATAGCTATGTTTATGGGTGGCAGCCATCTTCGCTAGAATGAGAAACAAACATTTCAAGTAGAGATACAATTTATCTCAGAAAATATTGGACTAATTTAAACTGACCTGGGGAGTGGGAATAGAAAAAAAAAATGAAGTAAATGTCATATGGATCTCCAAAATTAAATTAGAAAGCACAGGTAGAAAATCTAGGAATTCCAAAAAATTTATCTGGAGGGTGCTTTAGAGATATGGAAAACAAAATCAGGAAATTGGCACTCCCTTCAAAACTCTGCGGCCTTAAACAACTGCTTTTGCATGGCAAAAAGAAGGGTGGGGCAGCTTTGCCTTACCTTTCTTTTATACTTTTACACATTTGACTTTCTCTTTTTCAGTTACTGCCCTTCTGAATATATTTTTCTCCTAAGGTCTTAAAAACCCCGTATTCAGATTTGGAGGCACCTATTCTGAAAGGAGCTGTTCACTGCACGTGGCCTGCAATTGGTTCTTATCCCACTTGCAGTGACTGTTGCCTTGTTTTGCAGTGACTTATCCCTTTCTCCAGCATGCATTTGCCGCTGTTTCCATTTCAACTGGAAGGTTAATAAAGACCTACAGCCTTGGCTACCTCAGCCTTCTCTAAAATAAAAAATACAAATAGCAAGTAAGCAACATTCATTACTGAGCCTTCGGCACTCTTGCTGTTGGTTGGATACGCACCCCCCACCCTTCTCCCTGGCATCTCTCTCTTTTTAATATGTTTTTTTTAATTTGTTTTGATGAATGAGTGACAACTCTGACACCCGATTCGCTGAGATTAATAGAAACGACACAATATTTACGTCGCGCCGACGAGCAATTATCCTGCCATCTATCTTTGAGATTATCTTTCTGATTGAAAACTACTCATCCGTGTAATCGGAATTATTTGGAATTAGAAGGGAATTTATGGCCCCTCTCTCTCCCCTTCCTATACCTACTCCTCTGTCTCCATCTTTCTCTCTTACCTTCCTGTAAATTCTCCCTTAATTCCTTTCCTTGGCCTTTTCTCCATTCATTGTGGCCAGAGCCTTATGTAGTAGATGAAAGACTTCATCATATGATAAAATACATTGTGTATTGAGATGAGGTTCAAGCATGGGGGTGGGCGGCCGGGCGGGCAGGAAGAAGAGGGGAGGGCTGAGGCCAGTGGGGCTAGGTGACCAGGGAAGTGAAAGGACAAGGAAGAGATGCCAAAGAAGGATGTGCTGAAACATGAAACTCAGAAGAAAAGGGCTAAAGCTTGATGGGAGACATAGAGCAGTACAACAAATGCAGGCCTGGATTCAGACAAGGCAGGTCTAGTCAGTGAACGTTATTCAGATACAAAAGAGGACAGGGCTCCTGTAGCTGTGATGGCTAGCTCAAGATATTTTCTTCCTTGAGATAAAGGGACAAGATGGCACTTCCTATCATACCACCATGAGCACATCTGATCTCATCTGATTTCAGAAGCTAAGCAGGGTTGGGCCTGATGAGTACATGGACAGGAGACCCACAAGGGAATAGCAGGATCTCCAGGTAGGGCTTGGAGAGCATCCTAGCTGAAACCCTGAAAAGCCACTCCTGCCAGTTAGATTTGACATTACTGGGCTAGAAGGACCAAATATCTGCCTCCATATAAGGTAGCTCCTTATGTTTCTGTGGCCCTTTTCACATGTGTGTGGGGGGAAACGGTGTAGAGCGACCTCTCACAGAGGTCGTCTACACCGTAGAGTGGACTGGCGTGGACTACTTTTAGTAGTTTCACACCAGAATCCACTCAGGAGCGGCCGGAACTAACCGGGCTGCGTGTTTTTTAAAAACCTCTTTTTAGAGGTTTTTAAAAAGCATGGAGCACGCAGCCCCGTGCTGCTCCGTCACCCGGCTCTAAAGTGGATCTGCAGGTGCGCGCAAGTGCGTGCCTGCAGATCTGCCGGGGGCCGGCTTCTGGCTGGCGAACTTCTCCGGTTGGTGGAGAGCCTCCACCAACCGGAAGCTGCCATCTGCAACGCCGGAGGAGTGTGGAGCAGCGAGCTCGCGCTGCTCCACGCAGCGACGGACTTACCCGGCTGGAGGTAAGCTCCGTTTTTGGGCGTTTTCGCCCGTTTCCCCCCCGACATGTGAAAAGGGCCTTTGTTTCAGAAGCCAAAATGGCATAGCAGTCAAATCCAGGTGCAGCTGAGGATCTCTTGACACAAGGTGGTGATTCCACTGTTAGCTTTGCGACTGGTGCTCCTTCAGCTGCTTTGGGTTGTTCAGGAGCTAGGACCCTCTTCCAAAAAAAGAGATTTGGCACCAGGAGAGTTCCCATACAACTGAAGAAGTGGTAGGATGAGTTGCCGTAGAACAGAGAGTGAATTCACCATCCTGTAGCAATAAATCCATGGGCTGCCCTTGGTCAAATCTTATTTTGGTGTTAGCTTCAACACAATATCTTCCAATGCAGTGAAGGGCACCAGGTTAGTTAGGAGGTACAGGCCAGGACACGTGGCAAAGACAACAAAGCTCTGTTTTCTGACAAAAGGAAATTGTAGGAAGAGGGTGCTCAAGAGGAATACCTGGCAAGACTGCAACTACTACCCCTCCCCACACCTGCATCTCTGACCATATAAGGTTGCCAGTCAAGACGGTCCCAGGCCTTGAGATTTCAGGGCCCAAACCTGAGACCTAGGTATGATCCCTTCCAATATCACAGGAGAAACCCTTGGTGATGTCTTTAAGTACGATAACCTAAGGTTCTATTGCAGTGGCACAGAGTATGCCATTCAAATAAGCTTAACAAATAAGGATAAATTGTTACCCCACTGGTATACTCCTTCCCGGGGAGATATAAATTTGATATCAAATATGGCTGCTATGCCAGAGAGGTTGCCCAGGTGGGCACGTAGGCAAAGAGGTCGAACAACCAAAAACAGGTCAAGACCAGAAAAATCCCCAGTCACGTAGCCCAAGGAGACCTCGGGCTATACACATCCCCATAAACAAAGGGTCCTCAGCCAAGAATAGCCAACTTGAGGGGATTAGCGTGTTTTCCCCAGATTGAGCAACTTTGACTCTGGAAAAATCCTATAGGGCGAGATCCATATACATAAACCAATACTCCAACCCTACTTGAAACAATACTGCAACCCACTTGCCATTGTATGGCATTCCTTCACTTGTTTTGGCCATTGTTCTTCCAGGGAGAGGGCCTGCCCTCAAGGTACGTTCTGCCCTATAAATAGTCCTCGTTTTTGAGGGTCTCTGTGGAGAACTCCCCATCATGCTAGCAGACTAGCACTCTGTTAGTTGACTGAACCCCTCAGCCGTCTCTTTGCTGAGCTCCATTCTTCTCACTGCTTCCCAGCCTGAAGACTTCAGGATAGGTGCAGTATCACCTCCTCTACATTCCCTTTGCTATATCACCTATCCATTTTCCACCTCTTTTCCTTCTCAATTGGCCTTATGTGCGTGAGTGAGTGAGTGTGTGGATGCATGATAATGTATTCATTTAATAAAATTCATTTATTTAACACATTTGTCTGGCTTTTTTGGCTTGGCCTGACCCTGTAAAGCTGGGTAAAAGATCCTACTGGGTTACCTTGCCCCTCATTTTGCTAATGCCAGTACTCTTCTAATTTCCGTAACCTTTATAACTTGGAGCGAATCAAGGTGTCCCCCAAGGGACCCCCAGAAGTCAGGGTAACAGAGTGGTGGAGAATGTGGGCAGCCCTGGTACCCCTAATCTGAGTGGAAGTCATGACCCATGCAGAGAAGGTCAGTGCTGACGTAGGGAACGGCCAACCAAAAGCCTAGAGTGCTAAGAACACGTGTGTATGCGATTGTGGAGTAAGTGAGCCACAGGGCTACTGTTGGGGTTGGGAATCTCTGCCCCTTTCTATCTTGGTTTGTGTATGGCATCCGCCCCTACATGGTCACTAGTGTAGCAGTGAATCACGGCAGATAGCAAGGGCTGTACACAAGCTATCCTGGCAATCTCTCCCTAACTTGGGTCTATCGAGGGATGGGATCTTGAGCGCTAGGTGTTAGGCCAGGTTAACCCACACACTCACTGTAGAGTAGGCAAACATGACTGTAGGGGAGGTCCAGAAATGAAGCGGGTGGTGAATCCTGCACTGTGGGAACATGTGGGTGGTGAGTTCCACAGAATTTGCTGAAATGGGTGGTGAGCCCTGTAGTGGCAGGAAAGCGGGTGGTGAGTCCCGGATTGCTGGGAAGTATAGGGGCAGGTGGTGATTCTCAGCCTGAATCAGAGTTTTAGAAATTTTCCTGAGGTAGAGGAAGGCACCCCTCACCCGAAAAACTAACTTAGGGATGATCCAGTTAGGTTCCATTCCCCTCTCCCTGTGCTGCTTGGCCAGGTGGCACAATTGGAGTTCCCTTAGGGCTCGTGTTCTCCCTTCAGCTTAGGTGGAGTCTAAGTGAAGGTTTTCCCCCAAAGGACTGGAGTTGTCCTCCCCGTCCCTGGATTGAGTCCCTACCTTTTGCTTAGAGTACGGGTAGCCAGCCCCGGCTCATAGAAGGCAAAAGGGCACTTTGGACAGCTGTAGATTGGCTCCTAACCCCCTTTCCTAGAGTAGGTTCTGTAGGGTTCGTCTCCCTAGTATTCCCCCAGGGATCTCCGTGATCCTCCCCATCACTACAGGCCTGGTCCCACCTGAGTTGGTTAGGAACGGAAGTTTTAAGAACCAGCATGGAGGTGAAGAATCTCATGCAGGAGGAGAAGGTAGCTGGAAAGCTGAAACGTTGGGTCCTCCATAAAGGGAAATGCCCTTGGAAGGATTCCAGCGTCCAGATTTCCGACCCCTTTTCCACCCTGCGGGAGGCTTACCTCCAGGCTAGAACTGCGAAGACCCCTTCTGGGCCTTCCAAGGACACCCTTGCAGCGTGGGGACTTTGGTTTGATGTGCGGGATGCCTCGAGTGCCCTAGTAGCTGCCAAAGCCCAGATCAAGGAAATGTTTAAAGAGATTGCCTGGTTTCAGGCTGAGAACGAGGTGGTGCGGGCGGACAAATTAACATTTGTGTCCGTCATGCAGATCACGTCCCAAAAGCTTAGTGAGGTGACCCTCCAAGTGCAGACTTGGAAGGAGCAGGCCGAGGTATCGGAGAAAGAACTGGCCCAATCTAAAACTGCCGCCAAGTTCATGGCGAAGCAGTTCAAAGAACAGCAGAAGGCTGTGAGACATACTGCTTGCCAGAATTGGATGGAAGAGTTAGAAAAGGAGCTGCAAACTTGGCAGGCTGTCATTTCAGCAGTCTGTCCGGAGTTTCTCCCTTCACTCCCCACTGCCGCCCTCAGGGAGCCGCTGTCTGAGGACGCAGTGGCAACTCACTCCTGCAACCTGGACTGGGTGGATAGTAGCGCCCCCATTCACCCAGTCAAAACCAGGTCCATGACTAGAAGAAGAGTGACTGCTAGGGAGGACGAGGCAGAGGAGGAGACCCAAGAAATAGAGACCAGGGTCCCTGGAAAGTCACCAGGGCCAAGGCGATCGTTGATCAACTTGGCCCCCTTAATAAGAACACCGGGATCATGTGGCTGAAATGCGGTGATAGCTATTAATTCCTTGTCACCTAACATCGTCAATGCGGTCTGGACCTCATTGTCCACTCTGCAACCTCTATTGCTTGCTCAGACAGAGAGCCATTTACACACATGCCCTCCAAGCAGATTTTGGGTATAAAAATCCTTCATTTCAACCAGTTAGCTGCAGTACCTCAAATGCTGAACATCACTATGTCACTCTGAATGCTGATTTGTACTGGCCTTAGATGCAAGTCTAAGCCACATCACTGCTCTTCTGGATTGGTAATTATTGCCCAAAAACTTAAGCTTCACTATCCATAACTTTCCTTTCTTTCATTCATTCAGTTAGCTCTTGCGTGAGTGCATGACTGTCTGAATCTTGCATGCATGCATGATCAATAAAAACATTTTTAGTTTACTTTTAAATCTTTGGCTGGGTTTCCTGCAAGGATCCCATAGACACTGGTGGAAAGATCCTGCTAGTTGCCCTGCCTCTTGCAGCCTTCTTAAATAGAACCAATTAATTCCCTATTTCTACACAGAGTTGCGGGTACTGCTGGAGGACCTCAAGAGGTTCCCCACTTTTGGGGTAACAGAATGCTGGGAGTTGCTGTCCAATAACTTTGGGAGGTCCATTTGAGTCCCACCCCAATGTAGCAGAAGAAAACAGCGACAGCAGCCAATCAACCACCAGTAGGAGCAACAACAATTACAGCACAGCATGAGCTGGTTGTCAGGTTTTTTTTTTGGCTGAATCAGTGTTTAAATCAAGCTCTTAGTAGCATTATTCTTAGGAAGAGAAGCTAAGATAAACAGTTACATTGAGGAAATAAGCTGTAAATGCAGAGCTGGGAAGTGTGTGGGGTGCCATTGTCAGCACAGCATGAAAAACATATGCCTAGATGGGATTCCCAGCTCTTTTTGTCCCAAAATTCCCAGAGTTCTGTTTAATGAGCGTGGATCTATTTCCCTGACTGCAGAGCAGATTGTTGAATTGCCGGTGGGACAACAAGGGTGGTTAGTCTATCAAATGACTATTAATTAGGTTACTTCCCACTGCTTTTGACATGTGAGTGCATTTGCTTGTGGGTCAAAATAAAGAGAGGAGGAAAGTGAGTGAGAAACAGATCAAGAGGATGGAGGATGTGATGGCAGGAGGAGGGAGAAGAAGTGGGAATGAATTTAGGAGAGGAAAGCTAGGATATCAAGGAGGGAAGCTGACTGAAGCAAGCCTTCATGCCTATCACAAGAGCTTAGCAGGAGCAATGAAAGATGGGGAAAAGAGGGCAAAAATTAAAATATCAAGGAAAACAAGACAGGAGAAGCAGAAAAAATGTATTTGCTTACTGTCCACCCCAGTTTTCAACCAAAAAAAGGCAACAAAGTTGAAAATAGTTCAAGCAAGACATTGTTTTCTACTACATACATTTATCTATACAGTGCAGAGGACGTTATTTTTATGTATCCAGAGCCTCCCTTGATCTCCACACCATATAACATCCATGAGCTGTGTTTGCTGAAATAGCACTGGTGCTGTACTGATGCTCACTGAGGTGTGAATAGAAAGCTTTCTTATTTTTCTAGCTATCAGTTTCATTTGTCCCAATTCCATATGTTTACAAACTTTGTTTGTAAAGACCCACACCAAAAATATGTACATTTTGATATGTGTGCTTCTAATGTATGCATTTTTCTACTGTTGTTGTGTGTCTTCAAGTCACTTCAGACTTGTTGTAATCCTATTGCGACCTTATTACAGGGTTTTCTTGGCAAAATTTATTCAGATTTATTCTTGGGAAGATTTATGGCCTTCCTCTGAGACTGAGAGAGTGTGACTTGCCCAAGATCACCCAGTGGTTTTCCATGGTCAATGAGGATTTGAATCCTGGTCTCTGGGGTGCTAGTTAAACACTCAAACCACTATACCATGCTAGCTCAGCATTTTTTCTATACCTTTTTCAATTAGCTTCAGTTTGTGTGTGCCTTTTTCAATTGTACACATTTTTGCAAGCTATTTTCACAGGGATATTGTGTCTTTACATCTGTTATTCTCACTATTCATTTCCATAGTGAATGGATATTTGTATGTACTTTGCCTCCTATATTTTTGTGTGCATTTTTGAATAAGGGCTATAGCATTGCGTATGTGGTGGTGGTGGTTGTTTAAGTGCTGTTCAGTTGGCTTTGACTGATAGTGAGTCCCTGAATTAGAGACCTCCAAGATAACCTGTTACCAACAGCCCTGCTAAGGATGTGCAAATTCAGCGCTGTGGCTTTCTTGGTCAAGTCTATCCAGCTCTAATGCCATCTTCATCTTTTCCTACTGCCTTTTATCATACCAAGTATTATTCTCTTTTCTCATGATTCGTATCATCTCATGAAAAATCTAAATTATGATAGCCTCAGCTTAGTCATTTTGGATTCTAGAAAGAGTTCAGGCTCGATTTGCTCTTGGACCTATTTATTTGTCTTTTTGGCAGTCCATGGTATTTGCAGAACTCTCCTCCAACACCACACTTCAAATGAGTTGGTTCTCGTCCTGTCGGCTTCCTTCACTGCCCAGGTTTCACAAATGTACATAGAAAAGTACAAATATTGGTGCACAAATCTGTTCCAATTTGTTCATTGATTTGGGAAGTGAGGATGTGGTAAAACCTGCTAAAAAATTAGGAACGAATGAGTGTTTCATGCAGCCCTGCCTGTAGCATAACTGGCCACTGGACTCAGTTATATGATATTCCAAGATGTAGTTCCAGTTACCCATGTAAAAGCAATGCGAATACATAAAAATGCTGTATTAAAATAATCATAATTAAAGTAGAAGTAAGTCAAACTCCTATTTAGAAGCTGATCTGCCTTCTTCTGGTGGGCTAATCCAACCTCAGTGTTGGCTTCAGGTTCTGATCTGCAGTCACTTATTCAAACTCATCTCAGATATTAACCTTTTTTACTTCTTCAAGGAAATTTAATTTTATAATGTACAAGCAGGTTGTCATAGGCTGCATGTTTTTTGCCCTGTTTGCTCTGGCATCAGAATTGTTCTAACATTTAAATTTCTTTATCTTTCCACTTTCCCCTCTGCTATCAGAATTTGCTTGCAACCTTATTACAATAGGTGTTTACTTAAAAGAACAAGAACAACCTAAAACATGCTCCTCCCCACTCTGCATCTCCAAGGTTATTGAGAACATGAAACCAGATTCCTTTTCTGAGCCTGACCTTCAACACATCTCAGATGTACTTGTTGGAAAACTGCTCTACTAATGCCTTGGCCTGCAGTGGAGTGTAGTAGTGAGTGGTGGTTAGTGCAAGCAAAAAGGTAATCATAAATATCCTTACATTGCACAAATGTAAATAGAAGGCAATATTTGGGCAGCTTATTGTAAGCATGGCTGTAAGAAAAAGGTAAGTGTAAAAGAAGTGATCATAAAGTAGAATGAACTGAATATGTCTGTAGGTTAAGGTATAGCAGCCAGATTTCAGGGGCTGGACACAAGTCTCTAGTTCTCATGGGTCATCTCCAGGTGGGTCTCAGTTTTGGTGGACTCAGCTCTAGGCAAGAGGAAACAACTGGATACAAATCTCTGGCTCATTTAAAAGAATGACAGCTTGCTACAGTTTGCAAGGATTAATTGATTTGTTGCTGCATTTGAAAAGACTCGGGGGGGGGAGTGTTTATATATTTTCAGTGGCCCCTCTACTTTTGTGATGGTTTGGGGTGCAGAACCCTCACGAAAGTAGAAAAACTGTGAATAACTCCCCCCTGTGATCCCCCTCCCATTCCTTTCTGGGGCTCCCCTCTCCCATTCCTTGACCTTTTGCATGCCGGGGCCAGAGGCAAGGGAGGGGAGGGGAGACAGAAAGTTTGTGCAGGCCTTCTGCTCCATCCCCTTGCGTCTTGCTTCCTCATGAGTTCTCAGTGCTGGGGCTAGAGGCAAGGGGATGGGAGGGGGGCTCTCCAGAGGGGAGAAGGAAGGCTTGCGGAAGTCTTCCCCTCCATTCCTTTGCCTTTTGCCTCCTCACAAGTTCTCAGCGCTGGGGTCAGAGGCAAGGGACTACGAAGGGGAGCTCTGGAGGGGAGAAGGAAGGTACACGTGTGCCCCCCCCCATTTCTCTGCCTTTTGTCCAGGTGCTTGCCCTCCTTCTCCATCCCAGCAAAAGGCAAGGGAATGGGAGGAGGAGAAGGGTGGGGGGGGCAGGGGAAGGCACATGCACACTTTGTGAATAATTAAATCTGTGAAGGTCAAGCCTGAAAATGTGGAGGGAGGGCTGTTAGTTAGATTCCTGCTTTCCTTCCAGTTGTTTTGGTGCTCACTGTCTGCTTTGCTCTGCATCTACCTTCTGGCTAGAAAAAAGTGTGTGTGTGTATGTGCCTTCAAGCTGCCTGTCGACTTATGGTGACCCCATAAATTTCACAGGGTTTTCTTAAGCAAGGAATAGTCAGAGGTGGTTTCCAGTTCCTTCCTCTGAAATACAGCCTACAGCACCTCGTATTCTTTGGTGGTCTCTCATCCAAGTACTAACCAGGGTTGACCCTACTTAGCTACCAAGATCAGACAGAATCTCATGCCAAGTAAGCTAGATTAAATGTTCCTTATCCCATCTCCCCAAGCAGGGGAGCAACTCTGCTTGGTATTTAATGCACAAAACTTAATGACATGGTTGGGGGCCATCTCTAGGGCCCTTTCCACAACGCACCTTTTTTCAGCACTGGAGCGCAGGGATTGCATGAGCAGCCTCCAGTGAGAAGCTCTCGTGTCCCCGCTGCTTCAGCTCCGCACAAGCTGCCTGCTGCCAAGCAGGTAGCGCGAGAGTCCTGCCTCTTCCTTCCGCAGCGCAGCTCCCAAGCTGCACTGGGGCAGGAAGCGCTACCGCTGCGACTCCGGAGGCTCCGCATGCACGGCAAGTGTGCGCAGGGCCCTGGAGCAATGTGCGATCGTGCACCATTTTTGGCTGAAAACCAAAAATAAAAAAGTACTCAAGTGCCGCCTGCCAGGCCCTGGAGCGTTGCGTGATTGTGATTGTGTTGTGCAGATCGCTGCTCACAATTGCGCAACACTTGAGGGGCCCTTTTGCATGGCAAAAGCCGTGCAAAAAGGGCCTAGGTCTCAGGTTTTGGATCTGAAAATTCAGGGCCTGAGACAATCCTGGACATCAAGCCTGGCTTGATGTCGTGTGGGTTTATGGTAATTTATTTCAGGTAACTTTATACTTTGGTGGTGTGTAGACAGGCTTACAGTATTTTGTTTTTTTAAAGGACTGTCTTAATGTGCACATTCTGGAAAGTTAAGGCAAGGTAGTTGGTTGATGGTGTCTTGAAGAATTTCCACAGAGGTGTGAGACAGTATTTAAAAAGATCTTAATTTAACTATGTTGTCTGGAAAAATCTGTCTTTTTCTAAGACAGGGTTGGCGACAAGGTATGAGCGTATTAAACTGTGAGCCACATCCTCCTTTACAGTTTTGCTCCCTTTCTAAGGTGTCATGAGTTGGGCTCTTTCCTACAGTTGGCCTTTTAATCTGGCCAGCAGCCAGGAAAAACATATTGCCAGATAACTCACTGGCCTTATCCAGGCAGAAGATTGGAAAATTCCAGTGTTACTTGTTACTTGTGCATATAATCTAACAGAAGCATTGCGTCCCCTTGTCGTAGCTGCTTGAGTCTTCAGTAAGTAAACGGAACAGATGAAAATGTTAGCTAATGTCAAAATAAAAAAGGTGGGGAGGATTCCCTCTGTTCCTGAAAGCAGAGGAGGGAGTTTAGAAGCTGGGCAGAGACATCAAGCTTAGTTACAAGCTCCGGTTAAAATTCTGCCACAAACTATGGGTTATATCAGTGGGGGGAACTTTGGGGCTGCTAAATGTTTTGGCCTGAAACTCCCATGAACTCCACCAAATAAAGAATTGTGGGAGCTGGAGTTCAACACACATGGATGACCAAGGGATATTAAACAATATGATAAATTATAATCAAGACCCAGGGATCCTCTGTCACTTTACATATATTTAGCTACATAACAGAGGCACTAAGAAACCCTGTTAGTGAATTGCAAAGATGTGTAACAGGACACTGGCAACTCTGTCTCAGTGTGCACATTGGGATTTACTGATGCACATCACCACTTCCTAGCTGGTGCTCTAATGCACAATGGGACCAATGTGCATCGGTCACTTTGTGGCTCCCCTATGTAGTAATGTAACAGCAGCTTCTTACTAGACATGGATGTTATGGAAATGCCTAGTTCTAATTCCTGCAAACATAAGTCCACTTAGGAGGATGTCAGAACCTAACAGGATTCAGGACAAGATGTTTTGAGACCAGTTGCAACAGGTTATGGCCCTTTCCACAGTAGCCTCCCATCCCAGCATGGGAATGGGAGACGAACGGGACTGTAATGACGCTTCTGCATGACGTCATCATGGTCCTGCTCCTCTCCCATCCCCAGGTGGTGTGATTGCAGATTAAATCACAGATGGGTCATTACCCATGGTTGCACCAGCATCCCACATTTACCTATCCTGTGGAAGGGCAGGAAGCATGATGGCAGCCCTTCTTGCCCCAGTGCAGCCTGGGAAAGTACCCTGCTGCGCTGCAGAAGGAAGAGGCATGTCCATTGTGTTCCCTTCCAGCAGAGCCTCTGCTGGGATCACCACTGGAGGACCACACAAGAAGATAGGCTGTGGAAAGGGCCTATAACAAATTAAAAGCATGTGCAAATTTGAATGGAATCAGTTATGTCCCACAGATTTTAGTAGAAATCCATGTTTCTGCTGGGTGCCTGAATGACACCAGCATTGACACCAATCAAGCCTCTAAGGGGAACCACCGTGGCAGAAAAGGCTCTCTCCTAGGTCCTCCCACAGCACTTAGAAAGGACTGCTGTGATTAATAAAAGTCAGTATGGGTTTCTCAAAAACAAGTCATGCTGGCCTAATATTATCTCTTTTTTTGATAGTGTTAGAATCTTCATTGATCAGGGGAATCCTGTGGATGTAGTATATCTTGATTTCAGTAAAGCTTTTGACAAGATCCCTCATTAAATTCTTACAGACAAACTAGCCAGATGTGGGCTACACAGTGCTACTGTTAGGTGGATTTGTAAGTGGTTGAACCCAAAGAGTACTCATCCATAATTCCTCTTCGTCCTATAGAGAAGTGGCTAGCGGGGTCCATAGGGCTTGATCCAGGGCCCATTGTTGCTCAATATATTTATTAATGTCTTTTGAATGATTGATAGAGAAGGTACTTATTACATTTGCAGATGACACCAAATTAGTAGTAGCAGTAGTAGTAGTAGTAGTAGTAGTTATTGTGTGCCTTCAAATTGCTTCCAATTTAGGCAACTCTAAGGTGACCCTATCACCAGGTTTTCTGGGGACTGGGAGTGTGCGATGCACCCAAGGTCACCCAATGGGTTTCCAAAGGAGCAGGGAATCGAAGCCTAGTCTCCAGGGTTATAGTCCGATGCTCAAACCGCCACACCACACTGGGTCTCTACCAAATTAGGGTGGATAGCAAATACTCAAGAGGATAGGATCAGAATTCAAAATGACTGTAGTAGATTGGATTGCTGGGCTAAATCTAACAGAATGAATTTCAACAAAGATAGATGTAAGCTATTACACATAAGCAGGACAAAATGAAATGTACAAATACAGGATGAGTGACAGCAGGTATAACAATAGTGGATGTGAAAAAGATCTGGGGTCTTAGTAGAACACAAGCTTCACATGAGTCAACAATGTGATGCAGCTGTCAAAAAGGCCAATGCAATTCTGGGCTGCATCAACAGGAATAGAGTGGTCAGATCAAGCAATATTATAATACCACTCTACTCAGCTTTGGTCAGGCTTCACCTGGAGTACTGTGTCTAGTTCTCAACACCACAACTCAAAAAGGATATTGACAAGCTGGAACATGTTCAGAAGAGGGTGACCAATATGGTAAGGGGTCTGGAAATCAAGTCCTATGAGGAATGACTTAGAGCAGTGGTTCTTAATCTTTTCTTTATGATGGACCCACTTTAAATATCTTTTGTTGCTGTAGACCACCAAAACTTAACTCAAGATTTAAAATCCTAAAGTGCATCAAATGTTTTTAAAAAGCTATTGAATGATTTGAGATATTGTAATGAAACTTTGTACAAATGTTGTCTATCAGTGGCAAAAGACTCCTGCTCTCTGAGATCAGTGTGTGACTATCACTCTGTCTGTCCATCTTCCTTCCTTTCTTCCTCCCTCCCTCCCTCCCTCCCTTCCAACACTGTAGAAGCTCAAAATATTTCTTCAAGCCTTTGTTGACTCCCTGTTAGGGCATTGTGACCCCCGAGGCCCATGGACCACAGGTTAAGAACTGTTGGTTTAGAGAACTGGGAATGTTTAGTTTGGAGAAGATAAGACAGAGGTGATATGATAGTTGTTTTTAAATATTTGAAGGGACATCATGTTGAAGATTGAACAAGCTTATTTTCAGGTGCTTCACAGAATAGAACACAACTGTTAGATTCAAATTGCAAGAAAGGAGATGCAGCCTAAACATTAGGAAGAACTTCCTAACAGTAAAAACTGTTCCACAGTGAAATAGCCCTCTTTGAAGGGTGATGGATTCTCCTTTAGAGGTCTTTAAACAGATGCTGGATGACTATCTCTTGGGAGTACTTTGATGGTATGTCCTGCATGGCAGGGGTATGACTAGATGGCTCTTCTGGTCCTTCCAACCTATGATTTTTATGTGTTAAAAGGTGCAGGAGAAATGCAGAAGATCATTTACAAAGTGGTAACCTGACTGTAATGTGTATTAGCCTCTTGGTCCAGCTGGTCATGTTTAAAGACCTGCATGGAGAATTCTGCCACTGTTTTGGTTCCCAGATTTCTGAAGACAGCACAGAGGAATGCTAAAGTTCCTCCTTGCGAATCGAAAGAAGATTTTAGGACCCTAACTTGCCAGAAGCCATTAAATAGTCACTGTGTTTGTTAGTGTTGTTGTTGTTGTGTGCCTTCAAATCATTTCTGACTTATGGTAACCCTAAGACAAACCTATCACAGGGTTTTCTGGGGGCTGTGATGTGCCTGAAGTCACCTAGTGAGTTTCCATGGCCAAATGGGGAATCAATCCCTGGTCTCCAGGGCTATAGTCCAATGCTCAGACCACACTGAGAGTCTCAAATAATCACTCTGGTACCAGGTAAATTCTTCTCTTTACACTGGATTTTCCTCCCTCTGTCAACGTAAGCATTTCTTCTAACCCTAGGAATTGTTATTGCAGTTGGTGGTTCAATTGACTCTTAGTGAAGGTTTCACATTGACACGTGAAGCAAGGATGGTTCAAGCATTTCAAATTTGTGCTTTTCTCTGTCTCTCAGTCCTCACCTTTTTTTGTACATGGCAACAGTACATGTGCTGCCCATCAGTTTATATTTCCTTGCCCCCATCACACCCCAGCCTAGGAGCTCTTTGAAGACTAACAGGTTCAATTCAACATAAACTTGTACATACTAGAGCCCACTTCACCACCACTGGCATTTGTTGGGGGGTTGCAGTCCATGAAAGCTTTTGCCATGCTGACATTTGTTAGTCCTTAAGGTACCATCAAATTAACTCTGGCAGCACTTTAGTCTGCAGTGACAGAACAAACTTAGGGCCTTTCTGTACTGCACTGCACTGTACTGCACTGCACTGCACTGCACTGTTATAGAGTTCTTATTCCACTTTCAACATCCTGTGGAATTCTGGGGTTTGTAGTTTACTGAGGCCAAAGAGCTCTCTGGCTGAGAATTCTAAATGCCCCTTCCTAAACTGCAAACCTCAGGATTCCATAGGATGTTGAAAGTGGAATAATAGCACAATAACAGTGTAGTGCAGAAAGGCCCTTAGTTTGCTTTGACTGACTGACACAGCTACCACCCCCAAAACTGATTGTTTCTGCTCTGCTGCTTTATACCTTAGTTGATTGTCTTGTAGTTTATGCTTTTCTTTAATTAGCCTCATCGAAATAAAATAGCACCTAAAATGTTAAAGTAATATGCAACATCTGAGGACATTTCACACATTATACAGATACAAACTCAGGTTTGCCATTGCATGCAAACACCCAGAGTCAACTGCAGCCCATATACCTGTGCAAATGCAGGTTTGTTGCCTTCACATTTAAATCACAGGTGCACATCTCTCAAATAATGTGCAAAGTCCCACTTTATGTATGAAAATAGCCAAATTCAATAGGAAGGAGTTCTGGTTAAGAGTTACTAAGAAGCACCATTCTGAGACCACATGCTGATGCATTTTAAATTAGTGGGAAGGTTGTGAACCTGAAATTTCCTCCACATCACAAGAAACAAAGTGTCATGTCTGGATAGAATAATCAACTTCACCATTTTGACCTGTGCATTTTGATGGGGCAGACCGAGAGCATGAAACCTCCTAATGCTTCCAGCTTGATTTCCCTTAGGTCAGTCCAAAAAAAGTCTTCAGCTTTTCCTTCCAGACATACTTTTAAACTTCTCGTTCCCTTTTTGTTTCCTGTTACCTGAGGCTATATAGGAAAATGTGGCATTTTTTTCATCCTCCTTTAATATTATGGAGGAAGACCTTTTACTCAGAAACCTTTACTCATGGAAACATACATTACAAATGCCTCCCTCTTGCAAAAGACCAAGCTGCCTATCTGTGACCTGGATTTGTAACAGAAATTCTAGCTGCCTAGTTGATGAGCCTATAGAGAGCAGCCGTGAAAAATAAAAGATAAATCTATTTGTAGCTGTTGAAATTCTCCTCACAAATATAAGATGCTATAAAGCAAGGGTGGGCAATCTTGCTGGATCCAGGGGCCACATCTGACCTCCCCCCAAGACCTCAGTGGGCCGTGCATGAATCTCTGACATTCCCATGCTGAAAGAAAAAAAAAAAGATATCCAGTGTAAAAAATGGCTACTTGTGCTTCCGAAGCCTCTGGAGGGTGCAATTGTCCATTTCAGACAATGGTTGTAATATCTCAGTGCAGTGGGAAAGACTGTGACCAATGTGTCTTTTTAGTCTGTTCTCTGGGATCTAGCTGTGTAAGAACAACTTTAAGCCCCTCCTTCCTGTTTTTGTCCATTCTCACAGGGTGGGAAGGACTAGTACCTTTAAAGGCCTGAAATAGCCTTAAAAAGAAAGAAAGAAAGAAAGAAAGGAAGGAAGAAAGGAAGAAAGAAAGGAAGGAAGGAAATGGCTGGTCAATCACTTCTAAGCTTTCTTTAAAATAGGATATTTTGCACCATCCCAAAAGGTTTGCTCCCAATAGGGTTTGAATGACCACTCGTACCTACCCCAACCCAGAGGCTTCTGCAGACATTAGCGAACCTCCCCCTTTTTTTCTGGCTTGCTGTGTCAGGGATTTCTGAGGAGGGTCCAGGCAGTCTGGGGCCCACTCTGTGAATCTGAAGGCCCTATACAGTCTATAGACTTTGCGCATGTCATTTAAAGAATTAAACAGCCAAACTTCTTGGAGATATGGATGGTTTTGGTCTGATGTTGTAGCAGGACACAAATGAGATTTGTACTTGAAGGCACTTTTGGTTTGATGGATGTCTACTCCAGCATAAAAACAATTGGCAGAATCCATGGCGTGTAGCAAATATGCTAAGAAACCCTGTTAGGGAATTGTGAAGACACATAACAGGATACTGGACAATGCGCAATGGTGGCTGGTGTGCATCAGGACCAATGCAATGCACATCCTGTTGTGTATCATTCCCATTGTGCGTTAGTCCCATTGTGGAATGGTCACTTTCCCAGTTCTGCTACATAGTAATGTTGTAGCAGCCCCTCGCTGGATATGGATGCTGTAGAACTGCCCAATTCTAATTCCTGCAGATATCAATCCACTTATGAAGATGTAACTCCCCAACAAAATTCTGGCCAAAGAATCTTATGAAAGAGAAAGTGAGGGCTTGAAGTTGCCAGTCTGCAGTTAGTCCCAGGAGAACACACCAAAAAGGTACATAGATCACAGACTTCCTCACCGAACTGAGAGGTGGCGCACCCCAAGCAACATTTCACAGATGAAACCTGGATGTGAGTGGCCAAGCAACATCAGTATTGCCAAGATGGCAAAAGTTGTTAATGATGAAGAGAAGACAAGCTAGGAGAGGCTTCTGCAGTTTGCTTTTGCCCACACCTGTGGGGAAAGAAGAGATTCTACCCCTCTTCTCTGCTCTTCTTCCTGCTGATTTAACTGAGCACAAACTATTTCTGGATTTTGAACTCCATTTAATAAGGTGAGGACAAAAGGAAAAAGAAGGACAAGAGAGACAAACTTGGGTTAAGTGGTAGATACCAGGTTTAAGCTTGGGCACTGTCCTGTGTTACAAATTTACAGTCTGGCTCAGTACCCAGTTCCCTTCTCTCAAAATCCAAAGAACCCTGAATTTTGTTTTGGAAGGCTAGTTTAAAGTTCCCATAATAAGCCTGAGTGGTTAATTCCCTTTGATCACCAGCATTATCATTATCAATAATCACTTGTTATTCACCTCAGACATTAATTTCTTCTTGGAAACAATCCTCCTTGAAAGTTTGTAACATCGGCTGGTTTGTAATTTTTTAACGTAGGGCAATGGTAAAACTTAAATTTGCTAGTTGCTGTTATAGCAGTAGTATTCAACTTTTTTTTAAAGCCATAAGTGGTTTGGGACCACTGGCTATTTGAAGGAGCTGCACTTATATGTATTGGCCAGAGCCTTAAGACTTCAGTGAGACCTCTTGGATTGGCATGTACTGGGACAAAGCCTGTTCTCAAATGCTTTTGCATCTATGGAATGTGCCCCTCAGGAAAATTTTGGCCCCCTCTTTGTAAGGTGGACTTTGAAGACTAGGGTCCAGAGATTTCTGGGCCTGGCCCCACTTCTCTGGACTCCAAGGCGAGGAATCTCAGGGTGAGAGTGTTGCATTGAAAAGTGTGTGCGCGCGTGCATGTTTTTCCTCTCATTTGTTGGGCCTGATATTTTTTGCTTGAAAGATATACTGTGTGCAACTGTGGTTGATTCTTAATGTATAGTGTTTAATGATAGCACTGTGCACTGTCCCTTGTAACATCACCCTTGTAACCTCATCTGAGCCTACCTTTTGTAACATTACAAAGAGTTGTTGCTGAGTCTTTTTGGCCCTGAAATCTCACATGTAGAAAGAGAGATAGATTTGAATTCTGACCTGCAGGATTTAAAAAAAAGTGTACAGTTCCTGCAGATCCATTTTCAAATGATTTTCCCCTGAAAAAGGCCATACAGCTATTTTCTGGCTGAAATCTGTTGGGGTAATTTGAGAAATAAAAAATTCCTTTATATATCCCATGTCCCTTTTCTCTCTTTTCTGCACTAGAATTATTTGATGTTTTCAGTTCCTTCTGCTCTGGAAATCTCAGGCCTGGCATAGTCTTGACTGGCAACTGAACTGAAGACCTTTTTATTTCAGCCATCATTTGAAAGAACTGTGGTGGTGCAACCTTTTATTGCCACTATATTAATTAGGGATATAACGAATCTTCACAAATTTTCTTTACCTTATAAGATAGGGCATCTCAATGCATCATCAGAAAAAATATTCAACTGTCATTCTTCACATTTCAGGACTTTTTGTAAAAAAATGAGCAAAAAGCCTTTTTTTGTTGTTCAAAAAGCTACAATTTTGTACAATGACAGAGCGCTTTGCACAAAAGCATTTTTTTGAAACTTTTAAAAACATTTTTTTTCCAAAAAGTACTGAAATGTGAAATATATTGAAAAAAGTACAAAAACAAAACAAAACTCCTCTTATAATCTCCACTATCGGAGAAAACTTTTGAAATTCTCACTTCTTACTTGCAGGGATGAAATCGCTGAAGTTCAGATTTCAAATAAGCGAAAATGATACTTTAAAAAGTATGTCTAGTTTCTAGATAAATGTGACATTTTAATATTTTAATGTTCTTGAATGGTTTTGTGTTGTTTTATTGACTGTTGTGAACTGCTCTTGGCAGATGATTTACCTTGAAAGGCGACTTGAAAATCCAATACCTTAATTTCAGAAAAATCAACACAGAGAAGGAAACTATATTAGAATGTACCAATTTACAGGTGGTCTATTGAGGTTTTTATTAATAACCCGAAGTTGTAGTGATTTTAAAAAATGTTCTAGTCTGTCTTCTGTGATTTATCAACTTTACAGCCTTTCCATCTATCTTCCTGTCTCCTTCCATTCTGTTTGGGTGACACCAAGTGATTTCCACACAGGCTGAAGTGTTGCTTCCTTTCCTGCAACCTACTCAAATATCATCCTGATTCTAGGAAGACTGTAATCAGTCAAAGGTTAAAGGGCTATAACTTTTTTGAAGCTTTGGTTTCTTCAAGAAAATATACAGTGGTGATGTATACTGGAATTCAGTACGGAAGTAACGAATTTATACTTTAGAGTTACAGATCCATAACTGATTTGTATTCACAAAACCTATGTATTCATGATTGTGACATTATTGCCACAAGTGTAAAACTCCCCTGGTCCTGCTTTACAGCCACTGCAAGCAACAGATGTCTGTTCTCTTGTCAACTTGAGTCCAGCAGATTGATGTTTCTACCCCACCCACCAGTGAACTCTGGTGTGAGGAGCAACTGAGACAAGGAATCTGCTTGATTATCTCACTGGAGATCACTGTTAGGAGAGAGGTGGAAACATCAGTCTGCTGTACCCTAAACAACAGGGAAACAGACCTCTATCGCTCACAGCTGCTGATGTCTTATAAAGCAGGATGGAGGTTGGGCCAGGAGATGCTACATAGTTAACTATGCTCAGGCCATTTCTACATTGCGTTGCAGTTCTGTGATGGGATATTTTGGCAGCAGTCTGCAGTTCGCTTCTGTCAACCCTGAGCATGCAGAAGGGGCGGAAGCGCAATCATGCGCTTCCTTCCCCAGTGGAGAATGGGAAAGAGGCCAGCTGCGCTGAGGAAGACAGGTGCGTGTCGCTCACGCTCCCTTTCCAGGAAGCCAGCCAGATGGGGAGGGGAGCATTCCTGTTGCCCTCCCATCCTGGCAAAGGTGCTTCTGGGATCGCAACAGGATGTCACTGGGAACTGGTAAGGTGTGGAAATGGCCATGGTTAAGTATTCTGGGACAAAACCTGCTTAGCTTCTAAAATCAGAGAAGAGTAAGGGAGTTTTTTTCTTAGAGCCTGACCACTTTTAGAAGGCTTTGACATTAGGCTGACACTGGGCCCATATGAAACCAGGATAAGTGTCCCATGTCACTGTAGGGCCATAGGTTGCCCACCTCTGCAGGAAACCAGCATACATGGTGCTATATAAAATAATGGCTGAGATTCTAGGTCAGTTACTTAATTAAGTACACTTAACTTCTGTCTGAGCATGTTCTCTGCTGTCTTTGTTGGAATGTCCAGCCACTCTGGTGTATTAAGCACATGAGCAAGGGACACAGAATGGATGCTAAAGTACTAGCTTATACAATGTATACAATGTATTTATGCAAAGTATTGTATACAGCATGGTATAGTGGTTTAAGCACTGGATTATGAATCTGTAGACTAAGGTTCAAATCCCCACTCAATCAATGAAACCCACTCGGTGACCTTTGGCAAGTCACGCTCTCTCAGCTTCAAAGGAGATCAAAGGCAAATTCCTTCTGAAAAATTCTTGTGAATTTTTGTGAAATTTTTGTGAAAAATTCTTGTGAAAATTCCTGTGATAGGCTTGCCCTGGGGTCACTATTGGTTGGAAATGACTTGAAAGTACACACCACCAACAGCAAAAATTCGAAAGAGGAATGATGTCCTCTACAGGGTAGGAGATTGGGGAGAACTGGGTACATAAGCTGTTTTCTGGGGTTAACTATTGGTAGGTGTGAGAAAGTATCCTTAAAACTTATCTTAAAGATTGGACACAAACTTGGGGTGTCTTACCCTTTCCCACTACAATTCATCCTCAAGGTTTTGTTAAGTTGTCCATAACTCCCAGTAGCACTGAGTCCTCTGCTGGTATCGAACTGCTCAGTGTTCTTAATCTTGGGCTGAAGACATTTTTGGGGGATAAATCAAAACTCATGCTGCCTGGGGGATTCTGGGAGTTGTAGTCCAGCAAGTAACTTTCCCAAACACTGAAGTCTTCAGCAATGACCTGGCATGTTGGCAGGGAATCTTCTAATCCATGGATGCTTTGAATGGAGTCAACTCCGGTTTGGGCCTTGGATTGGCGGAGAAGAGCTGCCTAACTTTGACAAAACTGAGCCAGGTGTCAAGTGTCTCTTCAACTCTGACAAGAGGAACTTCCCAAAGCCAAGGCCTGGAATCTGTATGCCCAGTTCGTAAGTCTATTTTGTCTCTGTCTCGGGCCTTGGCAAGGAGAACATTCATTAAGCCACAGACCACCCTGACGTTGCCTGGCTCGTGTGTGTGTGTGTGTTTCATGCATTTCATTGTGTTCATTTTGTTTCCCTTGCTTCAAGTTGCTATAACACTGCTGGGGAAGTAATTGCTTTGCACTTTGCCTTTGCTGTGCCCACGGGTGACTGTGGGGGTCTCCTCTCCGGATGCAGCGTGGAATCAAAAGCCCAGCGTTTGCTGCTTTGCCTAAGACCTGCTTATATTTTCCCCCCTCCCTTGTCAGCTGCCTGTTATATCAATCACGGAGCTGGGAATCTATTTATAGGTTGGGACTCAGAGTACTGTGTCCTTAGTCACAAAGAGAGACAGAGACACAGAGGGGGGACGCTCCGCTGGTGCTGGCGGAACCAAAAGATATCTAATCGGCAATTAGAAACACCTGAGGGGGCAAAGGAAATTCTACCCGGCTCCTGAAGTTCATCTTTCCTCCTCGGTCATGTAAGTACCTCCTCTCTGACCTTTTCTTTTGGGATACAGCTTCTCCTCTGCTCCCTCCCACCGCATCCGTGTATGAAATTATGGGATCATACACCTTAACGGGGCAAGAAGAGGAGCGGGATGTATGATGTAAAAAAAAAGATCACTTTTTTGGAGGGGGAGGAAGGTCATAGTGAGTTATTTCAGAACTTGTCAATGATGGGCCAGTTTTTGTTGCTTGATCACAGAGCAATTCTTTTTCTGTCTTGAAGCAAACACATGGAAGTTTGCGCCAGATAGGATTGTTTGTGGAGTGCAAACAGTTCGTACAGCTGAGGTGCCAAAATACCAGACTGCGGTGTAACTCAGTTTAAGGGCTTGTCAAGGACAGGTGATAAGTTATCCAGCACTGATGCAAAGTCTCAAAATGGGGAAACTTCAATGCTGTAGAGATACTTTTACAAGAAAACGACACCTCAGAAATATCCAGTGAAAAGTCTGGAATGAATGTTCTTCAGCAGACCCCCCTGAGAAAGAGGAAAATCACTGAATGCTTTTGATGGTTTCGGTAGCATGTGTATGTGTGTGTCTTTTTTAAAAAAATGTCCCTAATTAGTATACGAGGTCTTTCCACAGTGATAAAAGGGACACATGACTTTGAGAAGACAGTTAAGTGACATCTGTGTCAGTTTGATGAATGTATTGTGGGGCAGAAGCTTCTTTTAAGGAGTGAACAAACAAAAATGCCCTTTTGTAATATGTCTCTGATAAAAGCAAAAATTCAGGTTATCTCAAACTCTAAAAGGTATAGAGAACACCTGTTTAATCTTTGTGTGATCTGGGGTTTTATTCTGATATCCTGAGAATGTATAGTAACTTACATTATTCTATAGTATCAGTTCAGAACTTTGTATTTTTCTTGCCGAGTTTGCTTACGATGCATTTTATTGAAACCGAAACAAATTCTTTAGAATATATAATCTTTCTAGTTGTTCCTTTTAACACCTTTTCCCTTCCTAATGAAGATTACCATGTTTTGCTTCTACGTATGTTTCTTTTACTTAAAATGCTTTCTTAAATAATGTGATCTGGGAACTTTTGAGTGAGAAAAATGAGTTAAATTTTTAAATTAGAGAATTAGAATTAGATAATATTTAAAATGTAAGTTTGATATGATTTCAATTGTATTCAGGGCAGAACTGATTTAAATGAAAAGTTAAGAAATAACTAACAGTAATTATAATGTGATTAGCTTAACTAAATAATCGTTTTGAATAAATGTGTATCATAACCGATTTTTGCTGTACACAACTTTTTCCAAGTAACCAAATTTTCTTTAAAATGTATTTATTGCTGTTCTTATTTCAATATATTGTCTGTTTCCCCCAAACTCTCAGCACCATACAAATAAGAACTTGTGTTCTAGTTTACTGAGTTTAACAGTAAATCAGAATGTTTCATATGACTATTAAAATTCAAGATGCACTTAGAAAAGAAACATTAAAAAATCCTGCCCAAACAAGCAGCTTCATAAAATACTTCATTTGCTCCTGTTTTTTCATTTGTCCTTAAAATTATTAACTTTATGTAAAAATTATTAACTTTAGTTTATGTAAATTTATGTTGGATGCAGATAAAGATCCATTTATTTGTTCCCTGTTTGCCACACTGCATTCATCAATTGTGTGTTTTTCCACTAATAGACATGGATTAGATTCTGTTAGAAATTACTATCACACGTGAATTTTTTAAAAAAATTGAAGATAGGGTATTTTGCAGGTGCAGGTTTGTCAAGCCAGTCTTTTCCCTAGAAAACACATACAAAATTGTAAAATGGCCCTACTAACATACTTGCCAATATCAATGATTAATCAGACCTTCTTTGGGGCTCTGGATAATATAAAATAAATCTTCTGAAAATTTATCTTCTTGTGTTATTTGGACTCTTTGGGCACATCTAAAGAATATGTTTGAAAAACAGAGAGATTTTTTTTCACCTGCTTGTATGTGTGTGTGTACATCTATTTATATATATTCTCCTGATCAGTCAGCAGATTCTTTGTCTTGTCTGAAGAAAAATAAACAAATATCAGCTACTTGTGCTTCAAGAGAGTAGGGAGTTCTCTCTGTTCTGAGATTTTGGATAGTAATAATGGGAAAACTTTTATGTATTGTGCTGGTGATATGGTGCTATTTTGTGGTCTCTGCTTCTGCAACAACTGTTCATAAACCTTCATCATTGTTATCACATTTGTATTTACTTCTCAGCTGTGTTGATTCACTGGGTCTGTTTGTGATTTTAAGGAATGGAAAACCTGTCTCATCCCGTTTAAAGTTATATTGTTCAACCCACTTTACTATCCCTTCTTCTGCTGTAGTTCATCAACTCCTGAAAATTCTGCAATACCTGAATTTCACAGGGGTGTGAAATCTACCTGCTAGGTATTTAGCTGTGAGACTAAAATGATGAGATGGACACCTGGATGGTAGGACTGGATCTATTGGTATTACTTAAATAATTATAAAGCTTAAAAGCTTGCTCTAATTTTTTTAAAAGACAAAAAAGCACTGACAAGCCACAAATTCTGAAACAATTATGCAGCTGTCTGTTTTGTTTTCTCTTGTTATCTCTTCACCTGAACATCAGTCTGTCTTTTTATCATCTCTCAATTTTTACATTTCATTATGCTTTCTGTCTCTCTACCCCATCTCACTTCCCCCACCCTGAAAACACATTTCTTTCTGGCACAGAAAATAAACTCAGATTGCTGGTAGTTATGTTAATCTAATTCAATCCTCTGTGGGTTAGAAGTGAAATTCTAATAGTGGAGCTGTTGAGGGCTTTTTTGTTAATGGCTTGGGGATTACATTGAGTTAAAGGCTCATTTCCTAATCAAACAGAGAGGGAGAGAGTGACTCCGAATATTTATGAGTCTCCCAGTGCGAGTTAAACATTGAACTCCAAAAGCAAGATCTCAGTGCAGTGGAAAGAGTTAAACCCCCTCAGGGCTGCTGTGGAAAAAAAAATGAAACCAGTTAAGCCATCAGCATTTTCAACTGCTATACAACTTCAGTTCAGTGGCAGGGTGGTGGTGGTGGGGGAGAAACGAGGGAGAATAATCACCTCACAATTTAAAAATGGATACTGCAGTGAGATATTTAAAACAAAGTCAAATGATGCTTCAGAACCCGTGTCCTGTAGGCAGGCAAATATGCATGGCATGAATGTAGAGAGGCCTTGTAGAAGCAACAAATACATTATCATTTTTTTAAAAATCTGCCTTATGAATATATGTGAAGGGAGCTGCCTTTCTGCTATACATTGGGCCCTTGGTATCCGCTAGGGTTTGGTTCCAGGACTTCCTGTGGATATCAAAATTCGTGGATGCTCAAGGCTCATTATGTACTATGGCTAAGTAAAAAGGCATCTCTTATGCTTTTTAGATTTTTTGAATATTTTCAAGCTGTGGTTGGTTGAATCTGTGGATATGGAGGGCTGACTGTATGTTTCTTTTTCATGCCTTTAGAAATTATTGGTTTTTTAGTCAATCTTGGTCAACGCCCTGTGATTCTTACTTTAGTGTGTGTGTGTGTGTGTGTGTGTGACTTCAAATCACCTGTTGATTTATGATGACCCCATGAATTTCATAGGGTTTTCTTAGGCAAGGAATATTCAGAATTGTTTTTGCCAGTTCCTTCCTCTGAAATATAGCCCACAGCACCTGATATTTGTTGGCGATCTCCCATCCAAGTACTAACTAGGGCTGTTCCTGCTTAGCTTCCCAGATCATAAGGAATCTGGTGCCTTCAGGATGTCAGGCTCCTTACTTTATTAGTTAATTACACTTATATCCTGCTTTTCTAACAGTGGGTTAATGGTGATATACCCAGCTTTCTTCCTCCCCACTTTATCCTCATAACAACCCTGTAAAGTGAGTCAGACTGAGAGAGGGAGACTGGCCCAGTGTCACTCCATTTTATGGCTCTGTGGGGACTTGGAACATAATCTTCCAGTCCAATACTGTAACCACTACACCTGTTAAAAATACATTGCCTTGCCTTCATGAAAAAAAATGAAAGGCTAGCTGCGAATTGTGAAGTTTTTTTTTAATATGAATTTTGTAATGATAAAGGGGTGATCCAGGCTCCAGTTGCTCCTACTAGTTAATGCCCTAAACCAAAAGCATTCTTTCTATTCTACTCACAAAGCCTGCTGTTGCTGAAAGTTTCTGTGCTTGCCTTTGAAAGAGGCTGTCAAGATCTGGATAATTTTTTGGGAAACAAATTAATTTCAGCTCTACCACAGGGCCAAAAAGATGAGCCCAGAGGTATAGCTATGGGGAATGGGGGA
Organism: Cyclura pinguis; assembly: GCA_030412105.1. Lineage (NCBI taxonomy): Eukaryota > Metazoa > Chordata > Lepidosauria > Squamata > Iguanidae > Cyclura > Cyclura pinguis. The sequence goes on from CM059599.1 coordinate 348,746,584, forward strand.
AAATGAGAGCTTTGTCTCTCACGAATAAGAATTCTGTCCACCAAATCAAATTTTTCATTCAGTCTCCCAATTCTCCCAATTTCTAGTATTGCAGAGGCTCAGACGCTAAAAAAACTCTTTAACACAGAATTCTTCAGTTTGCTGTGTTCTCATTCCTTGGCAACTTTTCTGGCTCCTTTTCTTTGGATGCTGAAATTGTATTTGTAAATGCTCAACTAAAGTTTTAAGTTACTGCAGTGCTAGAAAATTAGAGACTACAGAAATATTTCATTTGGGGGCAGAACATTTATGAGGGGAACAATGCTCTCAGTTTGCGTCCCCTGTAGTTAACATCCCAATGTGTGGTGTCTATAATGTAGAACAGTTACTCTAGCCCATTTTGTAAGGCTTAACCAACTCAGTCAGTCCAAATCAGGCTGAGATTGCCCTAACATTGCCCACACTAAATGGGCAACATTTTGGATTCTTATACACTAGATCTGTGATGCTCTGCCTTTGCCCTTCTAGGTGTTTCAGAATCATAGAATCATAAAATCATAGTAGAATCATAGAGTTGGAAGAGACCACAAGGGTCATCCAGTCCAACCTCCTGCCATGTAGGAATACACAATCAAAACACTCCTGACAGATGGTCATCTAGCCTCTGTTTAAAAACCTCCAAAGAAGATTTCACCACACTCTGATGCAGTGTATTCCACTGTCAAACTGCTCTTATCATCAGGAAATTCTTCCTGATGTTTATGTGGAATCTCTTTTCCTGTAGTTTGAAGCCATTGCTCCATGTCCTAGTTTCTAGAGTAGGAGAAAACCAGCTTGCTCCATCTTCCATATGACATCCTTTCAAATATTTAAACATGGCTATCATGTTGCCTGTTAACCTTCTCTTTGCCGGGATGAACAAACCCAATTCTCTAAGCTGCTTCTCATAGGGCATAGTTTCCAGGCCTTTTACCATTTTGGTCGCCCCCCTGTGGACACGTTCCAGCTTGTCATATCCTTCTTGAATCGTGGTGCCCACACTTCGGCTCTCCGAAGTCCCAGCCACCATAGTCAGTGGTCAGGGATTCTGTGAGCTGAAATTAAAAACATTTAAATAACTAACATTTAAATAGCCAAAGATCAAGAACTATTAATTCATCAAATGAGCACTTCTTTGTACTGAAAGAAGGTTGCAACATGCTGAAATGCTCACGAGGATGAGTGCTGAGCCACCCTCTGTCCTTCATTTCTCTTCAAGTTTGTTTAGTGTTCCACCCTGCCTTTAGAACTGGGATTTGAAGAATTTGATATGCTAAGGTCCAAGCTTTCTTATCAAAATCAGAGCTTGAAAAAGGTTGTTTTTGTGTTTAAAGCACAGCATCTCAGTGGAATTCTGGGAGTTGTAGTCATGCTTCCAACTTCTGGCTAAGATCCATCTCCTTCTGACTGACTATCATGGGAACACATTTTAGCTGTATGTGCAATGGGACTCAAGTACATGGGTACATAGCGAGCTTTAGAATAAAATATGTTGCTGTTCAAGAAAGGTATCTGTGACATATCATCTGGGCATTTAGCAATTCTGTGAAAGTTTATTTTTAAACAGTAAATAGCAGGTGCTCTAGGTCTGGAAAGGTGAACTTTATGCCTTTCCTCCTGTAGCAATCCTTTTTTGAAAGGATACCTCCTCATACCTGCTTTTTATATTGAGAAGAAAAAAACACATTTAGGCCTTGGAAACTTTCCTTCCAGTGCAAGAAGCGTCAGAAGTGAGTAGAAGGTGATATGCATCAAAATCATACTAGCGATCATAGAGTTAATGTTCCATTCCTTTGCAAGTCCCCGTCTGAATTGAGCCCCTCCCCACCTATTTGCTTTAAAAAGAAACATTCACCTAGTTCTGTGAATAGCCTCACATCTAATTTGGCCCTAAAGCAAAGGGGAAAGACTGGTCTATCCTTTCAGCATTATCGATTCCCTGAATTTGGCTACACTACAATGATTGCTGTCTACTATCTTTTCTTAAATACAGTGGTGACTCCTGCTTTTGCTTATAAAGTTGTTTCATTTCCTCTGCCACTCTCTAACAAGCATTTTGTTTTCCACTCTGTAGCAGTGTCTATATACATCCTGATTATGAAAAATGTATTGTAAAGGTATACTTAGATGGGCTGGTGATGGTATTTAGCTTGAGAAACACTTAAGATTTTTTTTTTTCTGTCTGAAAAGTCTGTTTTTTTTTAAACCTGATATTTCCTTTGAGAGCAGAAGAAAATAATATTTCTCCTTTAGAAATTTCTCCTTTCAGATGGGACCAAGGTCTCATTTGCTGAAAAATTATCCCTAGGATGGGAAGGAGGAGAAGAGATCTAACTAAACAGAGTATAGATGTTGTAGGTTTTTAAAAAAAATTATTAATACATTATATGGTCCTCCAGTACCAAATGTAGCACCAGTATGAATTTGTACTGTTCACACAGCTCAAGTTGATGGGCAACTTTCAGATATTCTTAGACTGCAGCTCCCATCAAGCTTAGGCCATTTCTGCACTAGCCTGTTATAGGGCTATTATTCAACTTTCAGCATCCTATGGAATCCTGGGGTTTGCAGTTTAGGGAAGGGCCCTTGAGGCGCTATTATTCTACTTTCAATATCCATGGAATCCTGGGGTTTGCAGTTTGCAAACCCCAGGATTCCATAGGACTTTGAAAGTGGAATGATAGTGCTATAACAGGCTAATGCGGAAATGGCCTTAGCTAACATAACTAGTGGTAAGGGGTGATACGAGCTGCAGGCCAACAAATTCCAGAGGAGTTTGCTCAGATTGTTCTCTGCTCAGATTGTCCTCTGTTTTCCGTATTTGGGGCTAGAATTTCACATTACAGTAAGTCTGCATTATCTGCTCCTTCCTCTCTTCTCCTCTGTAATATTCATTAAGGAAAAAAATATGTCACTAGTGATGATCTTATGACTTCATATTACTCCATCCTCGCCACATGTAGCAGCGAATGACATGGAGTTGGATCCGGGTAACTCATCACAATGTGGCCCAGCTTGTTGCACATTTCACCTTATCGTTAAAACATTACTGTGGAGAGGAGAAGGAGATACTGAGTGGGGCTGGCCAAAGACATTGTGCTACCTGAGGCAAAGAACAAGATGATGCCCTGCTCCATTCCACAAACATCAGCAGTCTTGATAGGTAGTTGAATCTTACCTGAGGGCTTCTAATGGGATAGAGTTCACTGCCACATTCAAGTGGAAATGACTAATTTAGGGGATGGAAGACAGTGTGAGGGCTCATCCAGACTGGCTGAAAGTCTCAGGATTTGACAGAGTTGCACCTGTGCTTACTGACATTTTAAAAAATATCCATACAACATGCCTCCTGTCTTGATCTATCTTTCATGAAATTCTGGGACTCACTGCAACTGGGCATGGGGTATCTCTTTTTCCATCCTGGGAGTTTCTGATACAGGTAGGGGTAAATTCTCATGCCTGTATCCACTGTCTGTGTTCCTTCTGAGTGGTCCCACTGACAATGCATTGAATAGAGGTGTAGCTTTTGCCGTGGAAGATTTCCTTTGACCTTCTTTCTCTCCTTACATTTCCAGTGACCAGGTTAAACACTTCCTTTGTACTGTGCTGCATTCACAATATGATCTTTTCCTTATTCCTCAGCTTTCTACAGACATAGGACAGTAGTAAAGTGCTATACCAGAATAAGTATTAAAAATAAATAAATAAATAATAAATGTGCCAGATTTGAAGTGGGAACACTGGGAGAGGAGAATGGTGGGGAAATATTTTGTTCATGAAGAGGATGACAGCGAGGGAAGGAAATCCTGCCCAGACCACAGTTAATTACACCTCAAGCAGGAAGAAAAACAGTGGATGAAACTCTGGTATACTTAGGGCCAAGGATGGACAACTGTATGAGATTAGGAGCCAATTTCCCCCCAATCTCCTCATGGGCTTCACTCTATCCTGAAAGCCCAAATACCTCTGTTTTCCTCTGAGTTACATCCTGTCACTCCTTATACACACTTTTTAAGAGGTGCCTCACAAAAAAAGATGTATGGTGGGGGGTTAGTACAGGTTTCCGATGTGTCACGAGGGTGGGGTGAGGCTATTTCCACATGTTTTCTTGTGCTTTGGGAGCTTTCAATGTGGTTTTGGGGCAAAAGTTGCTTCAATCATACCATTCTGTGAAAAAAAAATACTTTGGGGGGGATTGGGAGATTTTGGGGGACTGGTGGGGTGCTTCAGGGGCTACAAAAGTGAGGTCTCAGAAGCTGAATGCTGTCCACAGGCTGCTCTTTGCCCACCCCAGATTTAGGGCATTACTGGATATGGGAGAGGGAACCATTTTTGTGAGGCATCGCAAGGTGTGAAATCACAGAATAGCCCAAAAGCCTGTTGGGCTGAGCCCTGAGTGGCCTGGTAGAGGGGTCACAAAGAATGGATGCAGGGGATGAGGGAGGGGAGGATCTGCCACTCCTAACCCCCAATATTGGTTCCCAAGGCTGTCAGTGTGTTCTGCCTAATGATAGGGCCAGCCTTGATGTGGAGATGATATATGCAGCACGTTTTTGTAATGGTTGAAGTATGCAAGTAGGAACTGCATATCTTATGGGTTCTGTTGAAACTTGCTAGGAAAGCCACGGAAGAATGGAAGTGATATTCAACTATGGTGTGTGTATGTGCATACTGGGGGAAATCTTTACTGGGATAGACTGTTAGACCCAGGGGTATAGGCTTCCTCTTGATCTTTATGTCACTTTCCTGTGTTGTCAGCAGAATTCTAGTGTCCCATGAGCAACTTTATATTCCAATAGCTTTTCCAGTAACTTCAAGAAGCAAAAGCACTTCCCTTTGCTTAGCCTTCCAGTGTTCCTTTATATTTGTTAGAGTATATGCTTTGAGTCATAGAGAAAGCCAAGAGTAGAGGTGGGAGGGGGGCGAGAAGACGCCCCATTCTGAAATCCTTGCATATTCCTTCATGAAGGTGCAAGGCTGTCTCTATCCTTAGACAGAGTGAAGTGGACGTGGATTTTGGCTGGCCTTGAAAGGCAGCAAATCGTTAATTATTTACTTTCTTATTAGTGTATTTTTACTGCCATGGATGGAAAAAGAAGCTTGTGAGATTTTCTGCGACAGGTGCCAAAATACCTTGACTGGTATAGGGTGCATGCACCTTGGTTTGGATGAGTGGGGTGGTTGTATTCCATTTGCTGCTTTGCTGTAGGTGGAAAAATGTCAGACACCTCTGACAAGGTGTATGTCTTAATTACTGTGGTTTAGCTGGTCAGTATGTAAAGAAGGCAGTTTGTGCTTGCGTTCCTATAATCCTTGTATTTATAGATGGCTTTATGTCTCACTTTTGAGATTTGAAGTCTCCCACTCATTGCGTGCTTTGCCATACTCTCTTGTTCCTGCTACAGTAAATGGACCTTTCTTTTGACGTTCTCTCTGTTTTCACTTCCCTTCCTTCCCTCTTCTGCACAGACTCATCCTCTGTCATCCATTTTTTATCTCCTCCTTCTGTTTCTACATTTTCTGCCAGTTTTTCTCTGTGCCTGTCTTTCTATCTTTGTCAGGGTTGGCTTAGTTTAACACCATTCTTTCATGTGGTGATTTTTGCAGTTATTATGTGTTTGGAAATCAGAGTTCCTTCATAAAAGGGCCATGTGCAAGAAAAGTTTCAAAGCCATAACTCTATATACAATCTAGATTTATGCAGCCAATCTCTTGAGCGTTGCTTGCAGAGACCCTCACAACTTGATCCTGTATAAAGTAAGGATCTGATGGTCCATAAGGCCCTTTCCAACTCTTTGATTCTATGTGTAGGTCAGGAATAGCAATAACAATAGCAATAGCAGTTACATTTCTATACCGCTTATCAGTGCAAAGTGCAAATCAGTGCAAAGCACTCCCTAAGCGGTTTACAATGTTTTTTTTTCAGCTAATTGCCCCCCAAAAGCTGGATACTCATTTTACTGACCTATGGAAGGATGGAAGGCTGAGTGAACCTGGAGCCCTGCAGGATCGAACTCACGATGTTGTGGCTGCAGTACTGGCATTTAACCACTGTGTCACCAGGGCTCTATAATATATTTTTTTCTCTGTGTCAGATTTCTAGAGAGCCTGTTTTCTTCTCACAGTGGTCTGTTTTGGATGATAAGGTTCATCAGGACTATGTGTTAGGATTATGTGCATTCTCTCTCCCCTGTATTAGGTAAGCCATAGTTACTGCAAGCCATGGTTTATCTTCAAAATGTTATTGGAAACCAGGAGTTTGCAGTTTTGGTTTGAAGGCAAACTATGGTTTGTGATAAGCAACTGAAATTATAACTGTCTTCCTCTTTTTACTGATTGACTACTTTCTAGAATTGTTACATGCCAATTGGGGGAATACTCACAACACATGAAAAGTTACCTCACTACAATCTGATATTTTGCTTTTGATGGCCTTATAATTTTTCACTTTAGAAGACTGAAGTTCTAACATGAATCCAATTGCATCAACTTGCAATTGTGTTTCTTAGAGGTTTTTAAGCAGAGGCTGGATGGCCATCTGTCGGGAATGCTTTGAGGGTATTCCTACATGGCAGGGGGTTGGACTGGATGGCCTGTGTGGTCTCTTCCAACTCTACATTTCTATGATTCTATGATAAAGGTGTAGAGAAACTTATTGAAGATATGGTGGGTTAACATCCAGGCGATGAAATCTTCAGTTTTGGTGGGAACCAAGACAGCAGTCTAGTATTGTACTTCCAAATACTAAGTTGTATGCTCAACTAAGACTCTTTTCGCACCTTACCCTTTCGCGGTGCTGGGTTGCGGGGCTAGCACGAGCAGCCTCCGGAGGAAGGCTCTCGCGTCCGGGGTCCTTTGGCTCTGCACGAGACTGCACTGGACAGGAAGCGCAACCGGCCTGGCTCCCGAGGCTCCGCACGCAAAGTAAGTGTGTGTAGGACCCTGGAGTGATGTGCGACTGCGCAGCATTTTCAGCTTCAAGCCGAAAAGGAAAAAATTCATGCGCGGTCTGCGTCAGGCCCTTGACCGTTGCGCAAATGTGAGTGCATCGTGTGGACCGCTCCTCACATTTACACAATGCTCAAGGGGCCCTTTTGCATCAGAAATGCCGTGTGAAAAGGGCCCAAGAGATACACTTTGAAGTAGATTTCTTTTTTGGCTTTTATTTTAACTCAGTGGTGGGCACGCTCTGGAGCCCTGAGGACTGCACATCACTACTTTTGTCTCCTTCAGAGGGTCAAATGGCACCATGGGTATTATTTTGGGGGCCTGGAAGTGATATTTTTCTCTTTAACCTTACTTTTAAAGAGAAAGTAAGTAACCTGAAACAGCTTGCAGTGGCCCAATCTGGCCCAAACATGTGTGTTTTTGAAGTAGAAAAAAAGGCAGTTTTCTTTTTTATTCAAAATGTTTTTAATAGCTGGGAGGTTGGTTGTCACTTGGTATATTCAAAGGGCTACCCACAGGCTGAACAGTTCGCTATTTAAATAAACAAGTAGCTCTTTCTGTTTGTTTGTTAGGATTGGGGTAAATTGCACCTGGCAAAAAAGATGAGTAAGTGGGTCCAAGAACAATTCAAACTAGGGCCTTTTTCACACTTGGCGAAGAAATCGCCCCGTGCTCCATCGGCGGGTCCAGGCTTGTCCGAAGCAGTGCATGGCCACGCTCCGCACTGCTCCGGGGACGAAAATGGTGGCTTCTGGTTGGTGGAGGCTCTCCACCAACTGGTGAAGCTCGCGAACCTAAAGCCCGCCCCCGGAAGATCTGCAGGCTCACACTGGTGCGAGCCTGCAAATCTGCACCAGAGCGCAGCCATGGAGTGGTGCGCTCCGTGCTTTCGAAAGACCTGTTTTAAGCGGTCTTTCAAAAGCACAGAGAACAACCACTTTGGGTCGTTCCGGAGTGGGCTGAAGTCCGGAACTACACAAAGTAGTCTGGACGCAGTCTGCTCCCAAGTGCAAACGTCCTCCCTGGAGGACGCTCTGCACCGTTCTAAAAACAAAGTGCGGAAAAGGCCATAAACTCTCTCTAGAAGCCAAACTCCCTCTAGAAACTTTCCACTGAAGGTTATTGTACTTTGGACATATCATGAGACAACATGATTCATTAGGAAAAGATATTTGGTAAAGCTGAAGGCAGTAGGAAAAGAGGAAGAGCATAACTCAGGTGGATTGAGTCAAACTTAATCCAGACAAGACAAAGATGCCTCTGGTCAATCAAAAGGCAGATCAGGGAATAGGGACTCTGTTGGAAAATTTTTGAAAACTTCACTGAGTCCAAAATACTCTGCCCAGAATGCTGACTGGGGCCAGTCATAGGGTACATATAACTCCTTTGTTAAAACACCTTCACTGGCTACTGGTTCAAATCCAGGCACAATTCAAAGTGCTGGTCTTGACCTGTAAAGCCCTATATAGCTTAGATCCAGACTATCTGAAAGACCATATCTCCTAATGTGAACCTGCTAGAGTTCTAAAAAAAATACAGGGGAAGGCTTTCTGTTGGTACCGTCATCAGGCTCTCTTGGTCAGGACATGAGAGAGAGAGCCTTCCCTGTGGCTTCTCTCCCACTCTGGAACTCTTTCTGTGTGAACCTAGGCTGCTTCCTTCCTTGCTTTCCTTTCACTGGCAGGCAAAGATCTTTTTGTTTAAACTGGCTTTTAATATATAAGCAGGGGAGCTTCTCACTGAGATTATTTATTTCTGTTTTTTAACTTTTATATATTTTAAAAATGATTTTATACTGCTTTATGTGGTGATTTTAATTGTTTTAAATTTTATGATTAAGATTTTTTAATTGACCAGGAGCTGCCTTGCATCCACACTGGGAGAAGGTGGCATACCAATGAAATAAACAAATAATCAAGGAAGCCACTGCCCTGAGTTTTGCAGGCTGTTGGTAGTAGAGTGACTAGGATGCCTCTCATTCAAAGGACCACCATAAATCAAAGCCAACTTAATGGCAATTACCAACAACAGCAGATTTCATAAGGCTAGAATTGGATGGGGAACATCAATTGTATGTGAAAGTCAGCAATAGCCAATACGGAAAAGAGATCCAACTTCAAGGCTCATTCACACAGAGTGCCATTGCAGTTTCTAGTCTTGGATGAGCCAGTGTTTCATTATAACTTCATTAATTACTTGTTTAGTTTCCAGTGTTCTTCAGAAGTTGGAAGTTTTTGGATTTGCTAAATATGATCAGATTAACACATGAGGCAAAATCTTCCATGCAATGCTTGTTGGTGAAGATTTGGGAAATATAACAAGGTAGGGGACAGGCAGATAATGGCCTAGCAGGGTGAAAAAACTGAGCATGTCCATTTATGAATCACTTCATCACCAAGATGAAAATAGGACCAAATCCTCCAACATTTCATAGATGAAAACCAGTACCTGTGTGGCCAATAGAGTGTTATCAAGATGGCAAAAGTTATTACTGAGAAAGAGTACACAAACTAGGAGAGGCTGCAGCAGTTTGCTTTTGCATGAGTCTGTTGGGAAGGGACAGATTCTGCCCCTTTCTTTCTCCCACCCAAGTTGATTGAGTGCAAACTACTTTTGCGCTTTGAACTCAATCTGCAACCATTGAAGTAAGCTGAGAACAAAAGGGAAAAGCAGGAGGAGGAGAAAGAAACAGGGACATTTTAAAAGCATCTGAAAAAGTGGGGCAACAGAGGATTAATCAGAAGTATCCCTACCAAACTGGGACAGTTGGAAGGTATGTAGGAGACAGATTGCTGGGAAGAGGAAGGGAAAGAAGGATCATTTGTTTGTTATAAATAATCGGAGTAAAATTCAATACTGACTGCTGCTTATGGTGGGCACTCCCAGTGATATGTGTGCTACTCTGTCTGCTCTCTCTGAGCACTAACTGTTGAAGGGCAACTTGATCCTCTTCTTTCTTCTAATGGTTCTTTATCTTTAAACTGAACAGTAAATTTGGTTGCATGGCCTACATTTGTGTGTGCTCGAAAACCCTAAGGATGTAAATTTGGAATATTTTTACCGAAGTCTTCCATTTCTTTGTTACACCTATACCTTGTTTTTCTTCTGAAAAGCTTAGGTTGTCTCTTTTTCAAGTGCTTTACAGAGGTAAGCTTCACCAGTAATATTGGATCATGTGCCTTCTGCATAAAATGTGACTTTTGTGATTTATAAATGACTCATAAAAAAACTTTCTGTGGGTCCATGTGTTCCAGCTGGGAATGTGGCCACTACTGATTAGAATTGTCCTTATTCTCCTTGATAAATACATAATACTGTCAGTTGCAAGTCCACGGTACAGGGAAAATACAGTGTGCTTTACAGTTCACCAGTTTTCAGACCCTAGAACAGAGCTTTCCAAACTTTTTTAGACATGCATCATTTTGCGACACAGTAATTCAGTTTTATTAGCAAACTGGAGGTTAAACTAACCCCTTATAAGAGATACAGACACATACATAAATTGTAATAACAAAATGTATGAGGATACAAGGTATCTCATGAAAACATTTCGTATATTTTTAATATATATGATTTATAAATAATAGCATACATTTCCAAGATTGTAGGCCACACACCTACACACTTCAGACTACACACTAATGTGTTGCGGCACACATTTTGGAAAGCCCTGCCCTAAGCATTATAGCTCTTAAGCTCTGAGGTGGGCTGCCCAGCCAGTTGTCTCCTGACCAGTCCCAGCTTTTTATGATCTTTGACTGGGTGAGCAAGTGTGATGCATTGGATGCACTCTTCCTGATATGTATCTTACTGGCAGGAATGGACAATGTGTGGTTTCTAGAGCCCCATTACCCCTCATCCTTGACCATGCTGGCTAGGGATGAAGTGAGTCATGTCCAACAATATTGAGAGGTCTGTATGTTTTTTCCCCCACCCACTTGCACATGATATATCTCTCCCTCTACCACAAACCATATTGTTTGAAGGGGGGGGGGCAGTCAGGGGTATACTGAGACAATTTTCATAAATGTAAGCAGAGACAAAAATTGAGGGTGGAAGGGTTGTGCATCAGTCATTATGAAAGGAATTTCTGTGGAAAAACATTTTTATAGGTAATTACAAAAATAACTTCCAATTAATGCATTTTTATTAAAAAATATGCAGTGAAGCTTCCAAAAGCAAGTCAATTTGAAATACAGTATTTCCCACGTGCAAAATAGTTGTCTAAATTATATAACAGCAATTAGAAATTAAATGCCCATTGTACAAATCATCTTGCTATAATGTTAGTAGAGTCTAATGCCCTTGATTTCTCTGCAAGCTTGTGGGGAACCTATGCATTCAAATATGTTATGTTCAAAAGCCAGGATTTCTAAATTTGCTTTTCTCTGATGAAGCATTGAACATCTGTACAATGTCAGCATGTGTGTCAAAGCCGAGTATGAATTTTTACACCCAGCTGTACGTGTTTCTAAGGAGAGTCCTGCCATACCCTTGTAAGTTCATGAAAGATTAGTGTTGGAGTCTAATTCTACTATATCCTTTTCTTTGTTTCTAAATGCTCAACTGAAGTTCTAAATTATTGCAATTCTAAAATTTGGTGACTGAAGGTAAATTTCATGGGGAGGGAGCAGTGCCCCCATGTGCCTCCTCTGTTCCTACATCCCATGGGCCAATGAAATAGATCTCTTCTTCAAAAACATTTTGCTTCCTTGGTGTTCTTTTTAAAAAGTATCTTAAACAATATCTGAGACACAAGGTACAGCTTTTCCCCCTTTCGTTTTGGTTTGTCAGGTGCTCAGACCCATGACAAGATTGACCACCTCCAGCTTAAGACTTCTGATTTTCTGTACATGCCGAAATGTGTCCACAACTACTACTTGGGTTTCACCAGGGATGTCATCACTTGTCTGGGTCACAGTGGTACAGTTACAAATGTACTCTTCAAGCTTATTGACGTTTGGAAAGGAAGCCAAGGTCAGGCTGAAATAATTTTAAAGCACACTTTTGTGGAAATTCAGCAACCATATCCATAAGAAGGCTAGGAATCTTAGCAGGTCTGTGGGCCAACTATTAGGGCCGCATGGATTGCCAAAACCTGTAACCACTAACCCTAGACAGGATTAGAAAACCACTTCACCTTTTGAAAAACAGAGTGCTAAGCAGTACGGGAGGCCCCGTGACCTGTTGAAAATGAAGAATTGCTGCTCCATGGGTTTGCAGGCCACAAAAAACAGTCTTTAAAGACTACCCATGGCCTCTATACTGTACTTTTTGACCCCTGATCTAGAAAGTATGAGAACCATTTGAAGACCTTAATGGTAATGTACTATCAGTGAAGTGCATCACTGCAGAGCTGGGCAACCAGTTTCTGTGCCAGGTTCTAAACAGTTTTCAAGGATAATCTTGTGCCAAGTATTATAGTATCCTAGTTTCAGTGCTATGAAAGAAAGACTAAATTGCCCATTCTGAATCTGTCACAAGATGGTATGTAATCAGTGAAAGATATTTATGGCTGCCGATATTGCAACCTGCACTTCCAGGTCTACTGTGTGCCCTAGGCCCTTTCACACAGCACAGTTATAACACTATATTCCATGTACACGCTGCCAAGGCAACATCCTGTGGAATTCCGGAGCTTGTAGTTTGGTGAGGCATAAGAGTTCTATACTGAGAATTCTAAATGACTTTCTATAAACTGCAAATCCCAGGATATCCTATAATTATGTAGTGTGAAAGGGACTCAGAAATAGAGTTGCCAATTCAGGATTTTCTCAGGTACTGAGGTTTCTGGGCTAAAACCTGAGAAGTAATGATGGCGTCTGGTGATGCCATTAAACATTATACATTCAGTGCAAGCCACAGTTACTCACAGCTTGTCACTCAAACACTCATACAATAAATATATATTTTCCTGTTAGCAAATTAAGGCCATTTCTGCACTACACTGTTATAGTGCTATTATTCCACTTTAAACATCCTGTGGAATTCTGGGGCTTGTAGTTTACTAAGGCCAAAGAGCTCTCTGGCTGAGAATTCTAAAGGCCCCTCCCTAAACTGCAAACCCCAGGATGCCATAGGATGTTGAAAGTGGAATAATAGTACCATAAAAGTGTAGTTAGGAAATGGCCTAAGAGAGAAATCTCAGGTAAAACGGCTGTTCTCAAAGCGAGGTGAATTGAAGGAATTCTACCTTTTCCCTTTACTTAGGGAGAGAGGATAAGGAATATTTAATCTAGCCTACTTGCTTCTTGCCAAAAGGTAGATGCAGAGCAGAGTGGAGAGTAAGCCCTGGTGCAAGGACTGGGAGGGAAGGAGGAAGCTAATTAGGTAAATAGATAAACCCTCTGGAGTGGCATTGCAAGTTACAACAACAAATCAACAAATCAATTAAAGCTTGCAAACTGTGGCAAGCTGCTGCTTTAATAAATGAACTGGGGATCTGCACACAGTTCGTTCCTGTTGCCTGGAGCTCAGCCCACCAAAACTGGCACATTTGCACATCTTCTGTCTGGAGATGAATCATGAAAACTGGTGACTAGGGACCAGCCCCTGAAATCTGCCACAGTACTCAGAAATATTACAACATTCAAAAACTGAAAGACCAAGGAGACCACACTTACAGAGGCTGACTCTGTCCACCCCTTTGCCAGCTTGTAAACCTTCCTCATCATAATTACTTCAATCTTATTTTGAATTCAGCATCAGCTGACAACAATATATTTTTGCCACATTTTCTATATATATAAGGCATGTTGGACATACCTTTCATTAGTAGCTTACTTGTAAAAAATATATTCTTTCAAGGTTGGTCTGTAAAAGCTGAAAGCCACCATCTGTTCAAATTCTATATTTTGGCATATATCTGTCATAGTATGGCTATGATGTCCAGATGCCTGATATTTATAACATTGATCTGCCTGACCAGAGATCTCTAGAAAATTGCCATCATAATGTGTGCTTTTGGTTGGCTGCTTTTTTTTTTTAAACCTGGACTTTATCCTGAGAGAATGATTGCAATTAATGGTGAACTGTGGTAACAGCAAAAAACAACATCACACTTTACCTAAAAACTTCAGTATATTTATTTGAAAACAAAACAAACACACCTAGTGGTGTGGACCTAAAACTGAATTCCAAAAGCCACACAAGGGCAATACTCTTATTAGGCCAAGCCAAAGGTCATAAATGGTCTGAAAGGTTTTGAGTGTTCCTTAACTTTGCATCATGCAGGATGGGGCAAACAAAGTGAAAATGGACTGGTGGGAAAGAAGGTGGCTGTTGCTGAAGGTACAGAATTTGCATTTATTCAAAATCTTAAGATGAAATGTGGAGAGATAAGGTGGACAGTTCCATTGACCTTTGCTTGGTGCTGTGATGGTTGAATGTATTTGTGTCAGTCTCTTGGGTTGCTTGGGATGAAGACACCAACAAATGATGGTTAATCCTTCATTTTTTGGAAAAGTAAAATCTGTTACTTAAGCCCGTCCCTTTACAGCAACTCTGTGAGCAACAACTTTCAATTTAAGAAGTGAGATATTTAGGCGACACCAAAATCCATATGACCATTAACTGCCTTGAGTCTCACTTTTGAGGGAAATAAAGTAGGGTAGAAAGAATGAGGATGATGACAACAATCCCCATCATCACAGCAACAATTATTATTTAAGTCTATCTGTTCAGTGCTACTAAAAAGCAAAACAAACCCAGATCTGGTAGGTAAAGAATCACACTGTTGGTTGGTGGTTCAGGACCAGAGTTGGATAGCTTTACTTCACATTAAGAAAACATGGGCAAGGGAACTTCTGAACCTGGTAACAAAACCATTGCAGGGGAAAGTATAGGTGAATGATCCCCTTATAAAAGCAGTAGTCATTCAGACTACATCAAGTATCACATGATAGTGCTCTCAGAGCTTTAGCCAATGAAATCTGGGGCAAATAGATCAAATAAGAGTTCAGATTTATGTGGGATTTTCTGCATCTCCCCCCAAATTAGCATTATTGTTTCCTGTTTTCAACTACATTATGTCTACATTATGTAGAGAAACGATAGGCATTGACCTATACAAACTCAGCGAATTATAGACTTCAACCAACCAACCATGTCATTGGGCATTTTTTTCCCGGGACAAACAGGTCAAAGGGAATGTCAGGAGTCTCTGAGACTTCCCTTCCCTTCCCTTTCTGTATCAAATATGCACAATTGTTTCTTGTTTTCAACCGCTTTCCTCCATTTTTTTGCATTTCTTGCAAGGAGAGATGTTACATTTTCTGTTATCATTTCTCCTGTGCTCACACATTGGGTCAGAATCTCACATGGCATCCCACCCCCATCTGTCAGAATATGTGGTGTTTCCACCCTGTCACATCATGCAGTGATTGCTGTTGACACTGTGGCTACACAAAGGTTATGGGCTTTCATTGGACAGGGCCTTGATAGCAGTAGAGAAGATTGACCCAATCCCACCTTCCATGTCTTCACCGTTTTGAGACATGACGATGTCACTGACATCCTTTGTGAGGCTAACATCTTGTCTCAATTACAGCAACAAACAAAAACGGAAAACACAGCTCTCTAATTTTGATAGGGAAAGTAGGGGAAAGTATCCAGGATTGGTGGGATAAAACTGGAGGTATTGTTGTTTGCCCATTTTTTTTCTTAGCCTTTGCAATTCCCTTCTCCAGTGCTGGAGTGCCTATTTTGGCTTCTGGCAAAAAGGAAAACCAGTTGGGGCATTTTTGGCAGAATCATGCGGATAATAAAACTCATGGAATCCCCCATCTAAAAACTAGATTGGAAAAATGCTAACCAGTGGGAATGACAGGAGTGGAAACTGAGCTCTTTGTGAGGGGAGGAGAATGCATTTCAAGAGAATGTGACTCAAACTGACTATATGTGTGCGTGCGCATTATGCACAGAAACAATAGGTACTGACCTATGCAAACATGTAGCAAATTATAGACTTCCCATAAACAAATGAGCACGCTTTAAAAGGTGAAAAGCTCTATAAAATTGTCCTCTGTGTTGTTTATGGTATGTGTGTGGATGCACTACATTACAGAGGCATGCAAATTCCTGTGTCCTCCACTCCCCCTTTCCTGAAATGGACGCAAGCTCTGTCCATTTTGCCATTGTTTCTGCCAGCCTGATCCCAGCAGGGGTTCCCTAATTAGCAATCTCTTCATTTCCAATCAAAGCACAAAGCAGCCCCAAAAGCCTCTCTTTATGAGGGAGCTGAGCAGTGGCTGGGGACACGGAGTGGGATAATTGCCTTCGCCACTGGCAGCGGTAAGCAGCCTGGCTAATTCATTATTGTAATAACTTTGCTTGTCCTTGGGGAGGTGGGGTGGGTGGGGGAGGAGGAGGAGGAGGGCCGGAGTGGGAGAGCCAAGCCAACCGATGCGAGCTGAGGACAGAGGAGAAGTGGGAGCCCAGCCAGGGTTCAAGTATGGTGGGAATAATTAAGCGAGGAAAGGAAGACCATTCCAGGTGAAGTCTTCTCACCCTCCCCTCCTTGCTTTTCTTCTGTTGTGAAAGTCAGGGGCACCTGGGATGACCAACATCCCAGAAGTTTAATATTAACAAGGTGCAATAATGCTGTTGTCCTAGCACGAGGAGAATAATGAAATGGAGGTTGTGGTAGGTGAACAGAAAAAAGCATTTCTCCTGCACTCAGACATTTGGTCAGAATTAAACCAGCCGATATTTGGACATGCCTGGGTAGCTAGTGCCTTCTGGTCATAATCTAAGTGGGAAGACATTTACCTCTTCAGATCCCATGCTTTGTTTTCACACAGGGAGAATCTTTGAGGGGCAACCTAGAAATTTTCATACATTTAAATAAAGGACTGACCAATCATGTAGGAAAAGAGGGTGTCTGGGAATCAGCTTTTAATGGCACAAAGAGTATTGGTCCCTCTCTGAACCTCTTACTTTCTCCTCTTTGTAGCACCTTTCCCTAGCTGATTTTTCTGCCCAGGCAAGGTTACTTCTGGTATCACAGCTCAGTTGAAGAGAAAAGCAAAGCTGTGAGGAAAATGTGCGTACTTCTCATCCTCAAGGGATGACTCCAGGAAAAACTAGTTTGAGCAACAAGGTAGCAAAGACCATTATTAGGAGATCAATTTTTTAATCTATGTTTTACAAGACCTTAATAGATGCTGACAAAAACTGAGGCCGTTTCCGCACTGAACTGTTATAGTGCTATTATTCCACTTTCAATGTCCTGTGGAATCCCGGGGTTTGCAATTTAGGGAGGGGCCTTTGAGTAAAAATATACTGTAGCCTTTGAAGCCCCTCCCTAAACTGCAAACCCCAGGATTTCATAGGATGTTGAAAGTGGAAGAATAGCAGTATAACAGTCCAGTGCAGAAATGGCCTGAGAGAACGGTGTGTGTGAATTCACTCCTTCCACTTCTCTTTGGAGTCATCTCTCTCACTCATGAACCTCCTTCTGCTATTAAAGTCAGATGCAAATTTCTCCATGAATGGGCTGGGTCCATGGGTAAGCACATAGAATTACTTTGGCCTTCTGTTACAGTTTTACTAGGTTGCCTTGGTTACTCAGAAAAAAATCAGAAAACTTATTGTTGGAGTCAACTCCTGAAATCTCCTATCAGCATGTTGGATGAATGATTCTGGAAGCTGCAGTCCACCAATAAGATTTCTGTTTAAAATCATTTCTAAGCTCTGGATTTATCATTGGACAGGATTTCACATGCTTTACTTATTGACTGATTTGGAAGTATGCTACAGTTGGACTCAGTACGCATGAAGGACGTAGAGATGGCATGAAGTATTTGAGATTTTGAAACTAAGGCTGGAAGGACATGACTAATATATAGCTGTCCCTAAACACAGCAGCCCCATGTCTCCTTTCTCCTCCACTGTGGTAACATCTAGTAAGACTCAACACAGTGTCATCATGTTGAGAGGTTCTCCATCTTTGCTGTGGCAGCTAGTGAGGTGAAGTAGGGAAGCATTTACTGCAATGACATTGTGCTACTCATTAATAGTTGGTAGTGACTTTGAAGAGGGTGGAATGAGAAGATGAAAGACCAATTTTCATCAGCAATCATGCATTTTCTGCATCATCTAGCTCTTCCCTGATCTCATTGCAGACAGCAATGCTGTGGGCAGTGGTGTAAAAGCAGATCAGCCTTGTAATGGACTTAGTTGCCTTTTGTTTGAAATTAGCCCTCCCCTGACACAAATTCCACTATCTTCAGAGGTCAAAATCTGTGTCTGTTCCTCCTTTGAAGTTTCTGATGACTACCACAAAGTTTGGGCAGGTTTTATGACACATACAAGGAAGAAAAGAGGAGAGCCTCTATCTGGATATTAGGATCTTTTTTAAAACACTAAAAAAAGAGTCTTGTATACACTTGCAACTTTTTGAAGAGCATCAGCTATGGCTAAATTGTGTAGGAGAAACGTTCTCCAATACCAAATATACAGTGTGTTATATGCCTTCAAATTGCATGTCAACTTACATTGACCCCATGAATTTCATAGGATTTTCTTAGGTAAAGAATACTCAGAGGTGGTTTTGCCAGTTCCTTCCTCTGAAATATAACCTACAGCCTCCAGTGGTTGTTGGTGGCCTCCCATCCAAGTACTAACCGTGGCTGACCCTGCTTAGTTTCCAAGATCAGATGAGATCTGGTGCATTTAGGGTATTTAAAACCTACCCCTGAAAACCTATTCAGGGATAGCTGTGTTGGCCATGCAGCAAAATGCAACAGTACCCCAAGTCCACAAACAGCGATACCTTTATTGGACCAACTCCAAAGCATAAAACACATTATATAAGTTTTTGAAGCTTCATTGGCTTCTTCATCAGGCAAAGATAATAAAAATCACACAGGAGAAAAAAAGACAATGATGTTAGAGCTACAGGCCTACATTCTTTCTCAGAGGTTACTCTGTTGTCAGTTAAGATTTTAATAGATATTACTACATGAAGGAGGAAAGGAGACATGGGACTGCTTTTTCAGGGGAAGCCATGTATTCTTTGAATCATGTTGTTCTAATCTTAGTTTCAAAATCTTAATGCTATCTCAACTGAAAACGGAGCAACATCTGAGACAGAAAGTAGGTCTATGACTCTAACATTGTCGTCTTTTTTTTCTCCTCTATGATTATTAATATCTTTGCCTGATGAAGAAACCAGTGAAGCTTTGAAAGCGTGCATACTGTATTTTATGCTTTGGAGTTGACCCAATAAAGGTCTTGCTGCTTATGGTTTTGTTTTTTGTTGTATTTTCCAAATATAGACTACAAGTGTCTTCAGCAATTCGCCTAGGATTTCCAGATCTCAAAGCCTGACTCTTCTTCTCTAGTCCTCAGGTCAAGGAGGAAGAATCTCAGGGAGAGAGCATTATCTTCAAACACATGTATGTTTAACTCCCTGCAGCGACCGTTGACCATTTTTTGTATCAAGCCTTGCTCAGAAAACTTTATTTTGGTTGGACTGCAACTATGTCACTAGGGGATGACTTCTTCAGATTTTGGTCATGAAATCTCCTAGAATACCCCGACCTGGTCACCATGCTCCCTACCCTTATGTATTTAATGCATTTGTAACCCATTTTTCATGTTTTCGTGGTTACCTCTGGACTTGTGATATCAAGCTTCTCCTTTTGTGTCAATTTTTTCACTCCTTGATTTATAGAATGGAGGATAATATTGAAGGACTTGACCTAACATGGTTTAGGACCTGTTGGATTCTTTAGAAGCTAGGAATGAGAAGTGTAAGATGGTGAAACACAACAGAGTCCTTTCACACTTCACAATTCCAGCACTACGATTCCACTTCAACTGCCATGGTTGCATCCTAGAGAATCCGCAGGTTTGTAATTTGATGAGGTGCTAGAGTTCTCTGGATAAGAATTCTAAATGCCCCTCTATAAACTGCAAATCCCAAGATTCCATAAGATCAGTGGCATAGCTAGAGCTTTTGCTGCTTGGGGTGGTTCCTTGAGTTTCCGCTGTTCTCAATACACAGAAAAAATACTACAAAAAGTCAAAACGATGTATAAGGAAATAAATTAAAACACTATGTTTATTTTTGAAGTAAAACTTTAATTCCAACATTCTAAAATGTTATTTTTCTTGCTTTCTGTTGGCAAGTGGTAGAATACTATTTTTATAAGCATATTTTCCTCAAATTACATATGCAGTGTATTTGGTATGTGTTTATGGAGTGATTATATGATATATACATTATTTCTCACATTTTGTACATGAGATAAAAAAAAATACTTAGAATTTTTTTGGGATATGACTTCCAACATGCCTATTGGGCTTACCAAGGAGGAAACAGTCCCCATAAGCTGTGGAGATTCCCTCAACAATCCTGCTTCCTCTAGACAGAAGATAACACCAATTTCATAGGCTGTGCGAGAACATGGGACATTTACAGCTGCTTGCTAGTTATACTCAAAAGCCACAACTGTTGCTGAAGACTGCATCAGCTCCTTGGCTGTAGATTGCCATCCTTTCATCCCACTGTCCCAATTATCCTTTAACAAGTGAGGTTCTTCCTAGACTCTCTTCACGTGACCAAGGTTTTAATTTCCATAGACAGTCTTCAGATTCTTCTACAGGGAAGCTCTTAAGTGTGCTAGTATTTCAATCCACACATGCAATTTAAACTTAAACCTGCCTTGAAAAAGTAAAAAAACCCCAAAAACTAGTCAATCATTCAGTTTTGGGTCTACACGGTAAAATAACAGCCATGAACACCACATTATAAAGATTTTGAGAGGTCTAGCCATAGCCATCACCCCCTGCCTCTGAACTCGTACGGTTACTACCACAGATAATATTACCTAGTCCACTTCTATAAACAAGCACTGAAAAAAGAGAAAGTAATTCATCCGTCTGTTTTTATCTCTGTACTGGCTGTCAGAACAATAGGGTGGCTCAAACTGAAATTCTTATACATGATTGGGTGGGAATCTGCTCCTAGTAAATGTAAGTGGGCTTCCTTCTGAGTGAGACTGAGTTGCTGCATTAAGCCTGCATTCCAGTTCTGCAAACTTACTTGGGAGTGAGTGAATCCCAGGCCATATCTGCACTACACTGGTATAGTGCTATTATTCCACTTTCAACATCCTATGGAATCCTGGGGTTTGCAGTTTATGGAGAGGTCCCTAAGGATTCGATAGAACAGGATTCCATAGGATGTTGAAAGTGGAATAATAGCACTATAACAGTGTAGTGCGGAAATTGCCCCAATGAAGCCAGCAGGACTTACTCCTGAGTAAACACGCACATGGGCAAGCCTGTACCTTCCTTAAGATGCCCTGTTGGTTAAAAGCTGCAACCCTTCCTCTTCTCCCAAGGATAACAGCCTAGTGTTTCTCAAACAGGAATGCTTACTCGTGTGGTATTTTAATTCATGATTAAGAAAAAACCCACAAAAACCTCGTAACAAGTAGAGGGAGGGGATTTGGCCTCAAGTCTTTGGGGAACGGCAGGTCGAGGGCTCTCTCCCTTCTGGAAAAGCCTCGCCAGGACAAGGATCCTTCCACTAGTTTCCCAGAGGCAAGGCTGATGGCAACAAGCACAGGAGGCAGTGGGGAAGAACCAGTCAGGGTCCCTCTGCTCTTCTTCCTTCTCCTGAAGCTGAATGGCTTTGGATGGGACAGCAGGCGAAGGAGGAAAGCCATGATGTGGTGACCCTCATCCCTCCCTCTTGCCTCAGGTGGCAGAGGGGAGGTTGCTTCAGTGGTGCCCCCAAAAAATTGCTGCCTGGGGTGGACCTTCCTACCCCCTCCCAGCTATGCTACTGCATAGGATGGAACCATGACAGTTAAGATGGAATCACAGTGCTCTAAATGTATAGTGTGAATGTAGAATGTGTTGCTATCTGTCTAGCATGCATGCCAACTTGTGCCAGATATGGTTGAGAACGGATGAAAGCATGACAGTGGGTGGAGAGTTGGAATCTCAGGCCTCTTTGTCCTCTTTCCATTTCAGAGCATAAACTGTTGCGGTAGTAGCAATTGCTTGTGAAAAGGTAGGAAATCGTAGCAATGGACAGGAGAGGGGAATATTAATGATTCAATTTCCAGCTGGGTTCCACTCCAAGGCCTCGCTAGAAGACGAGCATTTTTAATCATAACAAACCAGAATGAGGAGTCATTTACGATGAGGCAGCTTTGTGTGTAGGGCTGTTGAGTGTGACACGTTTTGTACCTCTCCCTGGGCAGAAACTGTACTCTTGGCTCAGGTGAGATAGCTATTGAAGAGCCCTGCTGAAGAAGGGTGGGGAGGATATTAGAAGGCATCTCCCACTGACCCTAGCCAGTGGTTGGGAATGATGGAGGTTGCAGTGCATCTATTTCTGAAGGAACATAGAGGTTGCCTATTGCTGGTGGAGAAGAAGAATCTACCATGTTTTAGGAATGTACCATGTTTTAGTAGGTGGTTAGAATTGCACAGAAAGTCAGGAACAAAGTTATCTAAGTATCTCAGGGTTGAAACTCTGTGTGCTTCTAGATATTGTTGAACTGCAAACTCCAGCAGTTGTAGCCAGCATAGATATGGGTGAAGAATGATGGGAACTACAGTTCAACAATATCTGGAGGGCCGCTCAGTTCCTACGCCTGTCATATTCACAACTGCAGATCACTGAATTGCCCTGTGTATATTTCACCCAGTATTGACACTGAAGGGAAAATTTACATAGTTGCCTAATATACCTTTTTTGGATATTGTTCAGTGCCAATGGATGACAGAAAAAGCAGTAGAAAATTGCAATGGGAAACCAGGCTTTGCTGGTCGGTGCCACTTTTACATGTATTTGTTCATAACCATGTTCTTTTCTGCTTTAATCTGCACTTTTTTGGGGGGGGGGAGGAGTTAAATCTACACAAAAACTGTATGCCATTAGAGAACATTTCTGCTTCTCAGAATCAAGTTTTATTGCAGGATCCAGAAAAAACTTGATTGACAGGCATGATTTCATGTAAATACCCACCTCAGGTCTGAGTCATATATAGGGTTTTCCCTACATAGAGTTTTTTGTTTTTTTTAAATAGGCAAAGAACAGCTGGGACAAAAGGTGTCCTGGAAGACAGGTTGATCTATTTGTCATTGGAGTACCTTTTTGTCCCAGCCAGTGTAACTTAATGGGATGAAAAAGAAATATATCTCCAAGAGTCCTATGTCTACTAGAGATCCCCACTAGCCTTCTAGGAGACCTTGGAAGGCCCTACCCATCACTTCACCTGCTCCAACAACGACAAAATAATAATAATAATAAAAAAAAAATAAAAATAAAATAAAAAATTGATGTGGAGGCATATTTTGGGGTCTTCCTGGGCCCCTAGTGGGCATTTTCAAGCAAACTTTTGTGACCAAGGTGGGCTCCAGAGAAGCTTGAAATGGGGTGGAAATGCCCCCCAGCAACTAGAGATCATCTGGGGGCATCTTGGAACAAAATAAGTGTTTTTGAATTTTTTTTTCAAAAAAAATTTTGGACCCATGAGAGGTCTTAGGGGGCACAAAAATAGCCTTGGAAGCAGTTTTTGTTGTTATGGTTAATTGTTGTTATTGTTATCTTTATTCATATCCTACTTTTTCCTTAGTTGACAACTAAATGGGACTTACAAAAGTTAAAAACAAATCTTTAACATTCTATGCAAGAATTAAAAAATATAATCAAAATAACAATAGAATTAGAAGTAGTTAAAAGACTGAACATTAAAAAGAAAACAACTAAATAGGACAGCGCATTCTGAAAGACTCTTTCGTCCTCAAGCAATCAGCCCTCAAATGCCTACCGAAAGAAAAAGCCCTGTCTATGGAAGGACAGCAGGGAGGGCACTGGTGTAACCTCTCTAGGAAAGGAGTTGCAGAGGCTGGGAGCAACCACCACGGAGGTCCTCTCCCGTGGTCCCACCAAATGTGCCTCTAAGGGTGGGTAGTAGAAAAGAGGTAAAGGCTACCAGAAGGGCCTTCTGTCATATCTGGCTTGGAGGAAGGAGCCTGGATTCATCCAAGCCTAGTGATAGAAATGGCCATTGAAGAAATAAAGTTGCATACCCTCCAACTGAGAGCCAGTGTGGTGTAACGGTTTGACCACTGGACCAGGCCATGAAAACCAACGCCCAAGGGTGACCTCTCAGCCCTAGAAAACCCTGTGATAGATTTGCCTTGCGGCTATCATAAGTAGGGCCATTTTCGCACTAGATTGTTATAGCGCTATTATTCCACTTTAAACATCCTATGGAATCCTGGAGTTTGCAGTTTAGGGAGGGGCCTTGAGGCAAACCCCAGGATTCCATAGGATGTTGAAAGTGGAATAATAGCACTATAACAGTCTAGTGCGGAAATGGCCTAGGAAACAACTTGAAGGTATACAGCAACAACTCTCTGACTGCTCTTGATTAATCCTCTGCTGTCCCACTTTTTTCAGCTGCTTTTACAATGTCTCAGCTTCTTCTTTCTTCTTCTACTTTCCTCCTTTGTCCTTTGTTTATTTCAATTGCTACAAACTGAGTTCAAAGTGCAAAACTAGTTTGTATTCAATTAACTCAGGAAGGGGTAGGAGAAAGGAGAAGGGAGGGAGGAATCTTGCCCTTCCCAGTAGGCTTAGTAAAAGCAAACTTTGCAGCCTCTGCAAGCTTGTCTGTTTTTCCTCATTGACAATTTTTGCAATCTTAATCACTCTCTGATACTGCGTGGCCACATGTGTACCAGTTTTCTTCTGTGAAATGTTGGAGGATTTGCAGTTGGATAAGATTCTGTAGGATATTCAACAGAGTGGAGATGGAAATAGAAAAGCTAAAGCGCAGAATGAACTCAGGCTTGCCAGAGACATCAAAAACAATAAAAAGGGCTTTTTTAGATATGTCCGCAGCAAAAGGAAAAACAAGGAAATGATAGGGTCACTGTGTGGAGAAGATGACGAATTAATAACGGAGGGAAGTGAGAAGGCAGAACTACTCAATACCTTCTTTGCCTCAGTTTTCTCCCAAAAGGATAGAAGTACCCAACCTGGGGCGTGGGGAGCAGGTAAGGAAGCGAGGGAAGTGCAGCATAGAATAAGTAAAGAAGTAGTACAGGAATATCTGGCTAAACTAGATGAATTCAAGTCTCCAGGGCCAGATGAATTACATCCAAGGATATTGAAAGAACTGGCAGAAGTCATTTCTGAACCACTTGCAATAATCTTTCAGAACTCTTGGAGAACAGGAGAGGTCCTGGCAGACTGGAGGAGGACAAATGTCATCCCCCTCTTCAAGAAGGGGAAGAAAGAGGACCCAAGTAAGTATCGCCCAGTCAGCCTAACATCAATACCAGAAAAGATGCTAGAGCAGATCATTAAACAGTCTGTTTGTAATTACTTAGAAAGCAATGCCGTAATCACTAAAAGTCAACATGTATTTCTCAGAAATAGGTCATGCCAGACTAATCTTATCTCTTTTTATGATGGGGTAACAGCTTGATAGATGAAGGGAATGCTGTAGATGTAGCATGTCTTGACCTCAGCAAGGCCTTTGACAAAGTTCCCCATGGCATTCTTGCAAAGAAAATAGTAAAATGCGGGCTGGACAGGGCTACTGTTAGGTGGATTTGTAATTGGTTGACCAACTGAACCCAAAGGGTGATCACAAATGGCTGTTTTTCATCCTGGACTAGTGACTAGTGGGGTGCCACAGGGTTCTGTCCTGGGCCCAGTGCTATTCCACATCTTCATCCATGACTTGGATGAAGGAGTAGAGGGCATGCTGATCAAATTTGCAGATGACACCAAATTGGGAGGGGTTGCTAATACCCCGGAGGACAGGATCAAAATTCAAAATGACCTGGACAGATTGGAGAGCTGTTAGCCAAAGCTAACAAAATGAATTTCAACAAAGAGAAATGCAAGGTCCTGCACTTAGGCAGAAAAAATGGAATGCATAAATATAGAATAGGGGACACGTGGCTGGATAGCAGTACGTGTGAAAGGGATCTAGGAGTCTTGGTAGATCACAAGCTGAACATGAGTCAGCAGTGTGATGTGACAGCCAAGAAAGCCAACGCGATTCTTGGTTGCATCAATAGGAGTACGGTGTCTAGATCGAGGGAGGTAATGGTACCACTCTATTCTGCATTGGTTAGGCCTCATTTGGACTACTGTGTCCAGTTCTGGGCACCTCAATTCAAGAAGGATATTGACAAGCTGGAACATGTCCGGAGAAGGGCTACCAAAATGGTGAAGGGTCTGGAAGTCATGCCCTATGAAGAACGGCTTAGGGAGCTGGGTATGTTTAGTCTGCAGAAGAGAAGGTTAAGAGGGGACATGATAGCCATGTTTAAATATTTGAAGGGATGTCATGTTGAAGAGGGAGCGGGCTTGTTCTCTGCCGCTCCAGAGACTAGGACAAGGAGCAATGGATTCAAGTTGCAGAAAAGGAGATTTCACTTGAATCTCAGGAAGAGCTATCCGGCAGTGGAATATGCTGCCTCGGAGTGTGGTGGAGTCTCCTTCTTTGGAGGTTTTTAAGCAGAGGCTGGATGGCCATCTGTTGG
This sequence comes from Cyclura pinguis, assembly GCA_030412105.1. Lineage (NCBI taxonomy): Eukaryota > Metazoa > Chordata > Lepidosauria > Squamata > Iguanidae > Cyclura > Cyclura pinguis. The sequence continues at coordinate 348,773,083 of CM059599.1, forward strand.
GAATGTTTTGACGTGTGTTCCTGCATAGCAAGAGGTTGGACTCGATGGCCCCTGGGGTCTCTTCCAACTCTATGATTCTATGAAGCATCCACTAATGGAAGTGATTTTAGGAAACAATAAGCAAATAGTTGCTTCCTCAAGATGATATGCAAGGGGGCAGCCTCTGAAGATGTGAGAAGGTTAGGATCCATACCTGTTCATCAATACTAGATTAACTTTTTATATAGTTGTTCAATCTAGATCATGTCTCTCGTGCAGGAGCAGGCATGTGCTGAGAATTGGAGGATGACCATTGGTGAGCCAGATCAGTAGACTGGCAGCAACCAGAAGTGAGATTTTGAGAAACCAGGAGTTACTTCTGGTATTTTTTGGATAAATTTTTTTGCTGTTTTGGGTTGTGTTCTGAAACAGCATTTATAAGATGGATCACATCCTCTAGAGCAGAGCTTTCCAAACTTTTCATGTTCGTGGCACACTTTTTAGACATGCATCATTTAGCGACACAGTAATTTAGTAAGTAATTCAGTAAGTGGAGGCAACCTCTCCATCCGAGCCTGGTCCACTGCTGCCCTCATTGGGGTCTTCCTTGGCCTGGGCAGTGGTAGCAGGATAGGCAGCCCCTCCATCCATTATGTTCACATGTCATATCTACACACTGCAGCCAACACTAACATGTCACGACACATAGTTTGGAAAGCTGTGCTCTAGAGGCTATTTTCAACAGATTTTTTTTTAAACATTGGGGATTTGGAAATTCAGATATACATGGGAAATCCAACTTCCCCCAAGGTCTGCATGTGGCCTATGGGCAACATAGTTCACACCCTGCTCTAGGGCCATAAGGCTGATCTTTCATTACAATGGTGCACTCTCAATCGCACTTCCTAACTAGAGTGACTTTGTATGGTGAGGGTGAAAGGGCAGGCTGCCTAGTACAATTGATGAGATTGATGGAAGCAGTGGAAGACGGATCTGACTTGATGATACCTGTATGTGTATCCCTAGAAAAGGTTTTAGTAAATTCAGCTTGGATTTTTCAGATCAGAAATTGCAAGGTTGTTGTGGGTTTTCTGGACTTTGAGGCCGTGTTCTATTAGTATTTTCTCCTGACGTTTCATCTGCATCTGTGGCTGGCATCTTCAGAGGATCTGGTGGCATGGAAGTGAAACAGAGTATATATACTTGTGTAGTCCCCAGGTGGGAGGGAACAATTTGCATGTATTACAGTTGGCCTGTGTGATGGCCTATTGTTAAATGGGATGTCCCTCAAGGTTGTATTGTTGGTCAGGGGATATACATAACAGTGCGTTAATTACATTAGCCGTCCATTGTATTGTTTCTTGTAGAGGGACCTCCAGAGTCTGGGTGGTGTTCATTGGCATATTTTTAAGTCTTGATTTTAGTGTTCTAGAACACTAAAACTAAAACACTAAAATCAAGACTCAAAAATACTGAAAAACACAGGCCAACTGTAACACATACAAATTGCTCCCTCCTACCTGGGGACTACACACGTATGTATACTTTGTCTCACTTCCATGCCACCAGATCCTCTGAAGATGCCAGCCACAGATGCAGATGAAACGTCAGGAGAAAATACTAATAGAACATGGCCTCAAAGCCCAGAAAACCCACAACAACTTATGGATTCCAGCCGTGAAAGCCTTCGCCTTTGAAATTGCAAGCTTTGCCACTTCTGACTGGATGCATCTACTCAATCAAAATAATCTGCTAAGACCCATGTTCCTAGATAATTACAAATGGACTGAGATCAGTGACAGGTTGCTAGGCAACTAGCAATGGCCACTCCAGAGGAAAACCCAGCCCATTAGTGGGGGAGAGGGGCTGAGGTTGGAGAGTAGAAAGTCTTGGATTTTTGACCTGGATTTTTCAGATTCCTTCAATGATATCTGCAGAGACACACAGAGAGAGACTTTTAGGACAGAGCCCTTCACCCAGCCAGGGGGGTTGTCTGAATAAAAGATAGTGGAATGAGAACATCCTTTGGAAGAATCCCAAGATTCACATCATAAGAATGAGCTCACTCTGATCCGAATCCTAGCAAGAGAAAGAAACCATATCTCAATGAATACAGAGAGATGTATTATTTGGGATACAGAAGGAAACTTGGGAACATGGACCCTGCAATGGGGCAGGGGCATATGGGGCATGAGCCCCCTCCCAGATGGTCAGGCTAGTTGGATCACCAAGACTCCTGTGTAGCTGAACACCTTCAGTAATTGTCAGTTAGAACTGAACTAAATGATAAAGCACACACAGACAAGTATTGAGGCAGCTGTTGCAGATGGGTAATTTCAGTGATGGTAGCTTTTATACCAGTGGGACGGTGAATCCGCTTTAGGATTTCATCTGAATTTTAAAGGAGCTGTGGAAGGTGCCAAACCTATTTAAGCCATGACATTCAATATTCTGGATTTCTTGTTATTTGCCATCAAGTCAACTTGAATGAGAGACTTCCATTAGCCCCTATTATCACTGCCCTCCTCAGGTATTGCACATACAGGGCAGCAGGAGCATCTTTGATTGGATCAATCCACCTGTAGTGCAGTCTGCCTCTTTTCTATTGACTTCCACTGTACCAAGCATCAATGTCTTTCCCAATGAGTCATGATAGCCTCAGTTTAGGCATCTTTGCTTCTAGTGAGATTTGCTCTAGGTTTGGTTTGCCCTAAGACCCATTCATTTGTCTTTCTAGCAGTCCATGTAGCACTCTTCTCCAGCTTCACATTTCAAACATTTTGATTCTCATTCTATTGGTTTTCTTCACTTTCTAGGTTTTACAACATCTCCTTTAAAGTTTGAACTAAAACCCAGAGCAGATTCAAACACACAGCCTGACGATGGAAGCTACCAGCCACCACTCCATTGCTTTATGCAGTCTAGTATCTTCCAGGTTTAGTTTTTCCTCATTTCCAGATATGGACCCTCCTCATTATTATGGGATAATGGAGGTTAGCATGTTGAACACACACCCACTCACACCCACTAGTAAATAGATTTGGGTCATGTCATTTACCTACCCAGATTCTAAGATCCAGGAGGATTCTTTTTGCTTCCCACCTACAAAGAGAAGCAAGCTGGCTGGCTTTAACAAGAGTGAAGATCCTCTCTGTGGTGGACGCCTATGGAGCTCTGATGCTACTCTTCTGCTCACCTGCCACCTATGTAATTTTTTTGGGGGGGCACTATGTAAAGTCCCTTTTTAAAAAAAATCTGCTGGATATATAAATACTAGTAGTGCTTGTAGATTTTTACCCTGATTTATTTATTTATTTATCCATCTGCGGGCAGTTTTATTTTGGATTTGTTATGTGCTGCACTGTTTTAACACCCTTGGTGCTGGGTAGTTGTTGTTGTTGTTGTTGTTGTTGTTGTTGTTATTATTATTATTAATATTATATTATATTCTCTCTCTCTCTTGCTCTCTCCATATATGTATATGACTGTTTTTTTTTAAAAAAAATAACCTGCACATTGCTCTGAGAACTTCAGTTTTTGGTCTTTCTAAAAATCTAAGCAATTAATTAAACAAATAACTGTTATCATTGTCAAGAAAAAGGATGGAGCATTTGTGATGCATGCCTGCAATACTGACCTGGATAAAAATTTTAATCCTACATTCCTAGTTTTTAAATTAATGTCACTATGTTTTGCCTAACAAGTTGGTACACGTGGGTGAGCATTAAACACTTCTTGTTTTGCCGACACCTATTTTGTACTGAATACTGTGTGGAAAGCTGTGCATTTGGGTCTGTGCTTGCATTCGCTTTGATATGTGGGTGGTGGGGTGACGGTGGCGGTGGTGCTGAGAGTACTGCTTCTCCTTCTGCGCTCTGGCAGCCTGCCTCTGATTTAAGGGCAGGTTTTATTCCCCAGCTGCCCCAGGGCTCCTCTTTTCTGATTGCATTAAAGTCTCTGTAATTCTCCCCTCATTAATGATTGGCATATTTTTACCTCTCACTAAAGGAGCTTGGAGGCAGGTCCCCCTGGGAAAGTCGGAGGGAGAGAGGGAGAGGCTGCTTCCCAAATGAAACAATTTCATCTTGCTCCAGAAATGCATTAAAAAGGGTTTGTCAGGATCTTATCACTAGTTAGGGGAAGCTAATCAAATTACTTTTATTTATTAGCTGCAACAGCCACCCTGTGCCATTCCATCAAATGCAGGTACTAGGACAGGAGGTCAGGATGTAGCTCTGCTCTATTAGTGTTTCAGTTCTATCCCTTTACTGCCTCCTACTGGGGAGGGGGGACGAAGAACTGGTGCTTTCAAAGCTGTGAGCTGACCCCCCCCATCTCTCCCCTCCAACTCCTCCTCTTCCTGCAGCAATGTTACTATATTGGCCTTGCCTTGTTCTGCTAAAGCTCTGTTGGTCACTTTGTCTCTGACGGCTGAATTAATGTTTTAGCAAAGACATTTTCTGATTATAATTGCCATGCAGGAAAAAAAAGAGTGTTCGCTTCCCACTCTGTTTAAAACAGCTGTGAGGAAGTTACACTTTCTAAGATGTAATCACGTGTGGAGATTCTTGCATATAGATACATCATTACATCTCCCTGAAATTTAATTACATATATGACAGCTGCTGGATCATATCCTTCAGTGTTTCACAGGTGAAAACCAGGACAGGTGGCAAAGCAACTTCAGTGTGTGGTCAAGATGGCAAAAGTTATTAATGGGGAAGAACACACTGGCAAAGAGAGGCTGCAGTTGTTCGCTTTTACCTGAACCTACTGGGAAGGGCAAGATTCTGCCTCTCCTGCACATTTCCTCAGTTGAGTTAAATGACTGCAAACTACTTTTGCACCTTTAGAGTAAACTGAGGACACAGGGGGAAGTGAGAAGAGGAGAGAGAAACTGGGACATTTTAAAAGCAGCTGAAAAAATGGGATGACAGAAGATTAATTGGGACTGTCCCTGACAAATCGGGACAGTTGGAGGGGATGCTGAACATTATGAGGATAGGCACTATCAGTAGTGGCATCTATCTTCAAGTGGTTTGGAAGGGCAGAAACCCAATATGATTTGACAAGTAGAAACTGTGTCAAAATCTGGAAAATATCCTTTTTTGGACTACAGTTCCCAGAATTCCAAAAGTCTCCCTCATTAGCAATCAATTCATTTCCAATCAAAGTACAAAGCAGCACAGACTGACTGTGTTAGCTGGAGATTCTCAGACTGGTAGCCCAAACAGTGATTTTTTTTCCCAAGCTCTAGTCAAGCTTTTGATTGCTTGTGATAATGCGTTTGTTTATGTAGGCTTTTCCTGGTGGACAGTGATTATCACAGCTCTGGTTTTGTATTGGTTGGCATGTTTTTAATTATGTATTGTTATTAAATTTTTATACTGTTTATGTTGTATAACAGACACATTTTACTGTATACCGCCTATAGGTTTTTTTAAATCAGGTGACTTATAAATACTGGAGAAGAATTAGAAATTAGTGTTCAAAACGGAGGAATGTGAATTATTTGAAAACCAAGGCTCTGGTAGCGATCTTTGTGAGGCCAAGCTTGTAAATGATAGATATGAAAGTTGAATCTGGTGATAAAGAAGTAAGGTATAAGCAGAGGTAGAGAGATGCAAGAGATTTCTTTCTGTTTGCCTCAGTTTTTTCCTCCTATGCACACAAGAGTGGCATACAAAGGGCTTTCACTCTTGCTTTTAATATACAACAGCATGGTAAGGTGGTAAGCTATGCAGGCAGATTGTGACTTACCTAGTTTGGAAGAGCTTACGAGAACCAGCAAACACAGCTAGAAAAAAATCACAAACTATTAGTTCCAGTTAAAGTAGAACCATAAATGAATGAAGCTTTTAAAGTTAAAACTTGGGTTAAGTCTCCCAGGAGCCAGCATGGTGTAGTGGCTCAAGCACTAGACTATGAATCTGGAGACCAGGGTTCAGTCTGCACTCAGGAAAGTCTACTGGGCAAGTCACATCCTCTTAGCCTCACAGGTAGACAAAGGAAACTCCTCTCTTAATAAATCTTGCCAGGAAAATCCCATGACAGGATCGTTCTAGGATTGTCATAAATCAGAAATGACTTGAAGGACACAACAAGAAGCATCACCGATGAAGTGGGTCTACTGTAGTTGAGACACACAAACAAATCTAGACCATAAGATAATTTTTGCAGGTGTTCAAGCCAGATGAAGCTGAGCTGGACTGCCATTATTTCATTGCTGTTGAGTTCAGGAGCTGTTCTTACAGGACATGTGAAGCATATGATGCTTTTATCCTGCATGGGGGCAATTGTTAGGCAAAGCAAAAGTAGTAAGGGATAGTGTGAATAAAACTACAGCTTCACTAGGGAGACTTAGTATTCTTTGCCAGTAGAAGTAGGAAGCCAACTCAGCATTGAAGGGATGTCACAGTACTATGGTTAAGAGACTAGCAAGTCCAACCATCCAAGCTTATGAGCACAGAGCAAGTAGCAGATGGGGCAAAGAACTGGCTCAGAGAAGCGAACACCAGGGTCTGTTGAACTTGAGAAAATAGACTATATAGCCAAAAGAGAATTCCTTCCTGCTCCGTAATGGGTGCCCTGGGCCTGGCAAAGTAAACTCTTGGCCCTCATGGCTGGGCCTTATATCTGGCCTCAAGGCAAGTAATTTGGAAAAGACTATTACTTGGATCCAAGGGGTCAACTACTAAGAACCTGACTTGCATCAAGTCTAAGTCCGTTCTCTCCTTCCCTGTGTCATCTGACACATGCAGCAGTGGGAAGGATGGAGTGTGGTGTGAGGAACTCCACCACTGTACCACCTAATTTTGTCTGATTCTAGAAGCTCAGCAGGTTCAGGGCTAGTTAGTACTTGGATGAGATACAACCAAGAAATCAGGGGTTCTCCAGGTAGGGCTAGGAAGATAGCCTGCCTGAAGCCCTGGAGAGTTGCTACCAGTCAGAGCTAACAATACTAGTTTGGATAAATCAATGGTCTGACTCAGTAGGATGTAGCTTCCATTGTTCCTATGATCCTCCTGAGGATGAACCTAGTTCCTTGGAGTTCCAGTTTGTCCTCTGGATTTCCCCAGAAAGTCACACTTTCTTCCTGATGAATCACCAGTGGGTAGTTCGATCAACCTTTTTACAGTTTTCCTTCCAATTTTAGAGTGTTGAAACTCAGACTTAAACAGTGGCAGTAAGAGCATTTGGTCCGGCCCACCATTCCAATGTACCCCCTCTAAATATCTTCTCTCAGACTAAGTTCAGCCCTCAGATTGAATGAGGCGTTTCACTTACAATTTGTATGCATTGATTGAGATTCCCCAAAAGAGTCTCTCTTGCTCTTGTAAGGCTGGATCAGATTCCAGCAATTCCAGATAGTTTAACATCTTCAGCAGAAGCCGGGTTCCTCAGGTTTGGCATGTGGATGTGGGTAAAGAGCCTAACTGGTGGTGGCATCCTGAATATTCTCCCCACAGAGGCCTGCCTGCCACCTGCGTTAATGGCATTTTGGCACCTTTTCATTCCCTTCATCTTTTGCATCACCTGCAAATTGCCTTTATACCACATAATATTTGTTTTATTTCTACCAATTGGCTTCATAGTATTCTACATCGTTGTGTTATAAAGTTTTGTTTTGATTTAGTTTGTTTTAAATTTTGTTTTAATTTAATTTGGTGGCTCACCTTTTTGTGAGCCAATCTGAAAATTATTTTTCCTAACTTTGCCATCTTGCTATGTAGTTATTGTAGAACAATAACTGTGCAACCATGAAAATGCTATATGTACACCAACATACATTGTCATCACAAGCAGAGTTGCATGATGTGGCCTGAACAGCATAGCTAGTGTGATTTGAATATTTATCTATTTATTTTACTAAAGCATTCCTTCACACATGGTAATGCAGTCACAACTTGAGCTGGTCCACCTGGATCTCTGGGAACTTCATTCTAAGCCCTTTCACCATAAAGGATCAGGGTAGAGGGAAAGAGAGATATAAAACAAAATAGAAGTTGAAACCTCTGAAACCTGATTTTTTTTTTTTTTGCCACCAGCTGCCTGCTTCTGCCTTTGAAGTGGCAGTGCTGGTGCTCCTGCTTGTTCATCTCTCAAATCCTCAGTCTGTCTCTTTTTGCGGCCAGCCACCTGCTTCTGCCTTTGAGGTGGCAGCTATGACACCCCTGCTTGTTCATCATTCAGATCTAAGGAGCACCACAACTGCCAGCTCAAAGGCAAAAGCTGGCATCTGGTGGCAAAAAGAGAGAGACCAAGGATCTATGAAATAGTGGGAGGCATGGATTTACACCGAGCACTAAGCTTGTATTCCCACCATTTCACAGATGCTCAGTCTCTCTCCAGCCTCGCGTCTCATAAACAAACAAGATGTGAAGCTATTTCAAAAAGGTACTGTATTCCAATGTCTGAAAAAAATCTGAAGAACTTCTGGTCCCAAGCATTTCAGATAAGGGAAGCTCAACCTGTATAGTACAGTAAAAACATAAAATCATGATAAAAATAAAAGGAAAGCGTAAAAGCAGCAGGATAAACTAAGTCATGTCTTAATTCGCTTTGCATTTTAACCTGCTGCTGCAATGATGACAAGCTCAGCACTACTTGAGTTTCAGTGTGGAGGATATTCTAGAGATGAACTTGGAAGGATTCAAGATGAACTTACTAAACTTGCTTTTGGAGCTGTCCCTAAAATACTGTAGTTCATCCTTTCTCAACCTTTTTGCCCTGGAGGAATCCTTGAAACAATTTTCAGGGCTCAGGGAGCCCCTGTATGATATTTATTATATCTATAGTTAAAAAAGCATTTACTTTTTGTTCAATCACAATCTTTTGCAGACCCCTAGCCACTTCTTGTGGAACCCTAGGATTCTGGGGAACCCTGCTGTAGTTACTTGAACCCTTTTCCCTAAAAGTAGCAACCGCTTGACATGATTTCTGGGTCTCCCTTGGCCCATTAGTCCCATGCTGCGATCCCCTTGTTATCCCGTGTGCTGTTGAAAAGGCAGCCCAGAATGGCCTGTCACATCCCACAAAAGGCCCAATCGATTGGTCTGTCAGAGTGTTTCCTGGGGTCCTTTATATCTCTCTGCCTCGTCTTTGGTAATGAAGAGGTTGAGTGCAGGGAGAGTCAGCAGATGCCTGGCTGCTGGGATTTCTTCATCTTCTCATCAGGATTTTAATTAGACACGTCCAAAAGGGCACACTATGTGAGGGCGGGCAGGAGCTTTATCAAACAGGCCATATCTTTAATTACTGTTTACTGACAGATAACAAGTAGTGGGGTTGTGTGTGTGTGTGTGTGTGTGTGTGTGTGTGCGCGCTGGGGAGGGGAAGGAGGTCTCACAGGAAGGACAGCAACTCCCAGTATATTCTTGTACTGAAACAACGAAGGATTCTTGGGTAGTTGCATGGGAGATTCACCGCTGCTTTGCCTGGACTGCATTGCTACTGCTCAGAAGGAGAAGGGAACCAATTCCCTATCTATTAACGTGGGGCTGCACAGTGTTTTGAGTCTCAAAGGCCACATGTAGTGTCAGTGGCAAGCATCTGAGGTTCTGCTTACATGTAGTTGTAGATGCTTGTGTGCATACATAGGTGGGCATAAGAATATCATAACCCAAACATTTCACAAATGAAAACAAGGACTCATATGGGGTTGCCATCAGGTTGTGGTCAAGATGGTGGGAAGTATTAATGAGGAAGAACAGACAAGCTAAGAGAGACTACAGAGGCTTGCTTTTGCCTGAGCCTACTGGGAAGGGCAAGATTCTGTCCCTTCCTGTCCTCTCCCTCTGCTGATTTGAGTGGAAACTCCTTTTTCACTTTAAGCTCAGTTTGAAGCAATTGAAGTAAATAAGAGAGAAAGTGGGAGGAGAAGAGGGAGACTGGAAAATTTTAAAAGCAGCGGAAAAAGTGGGACAACAGAGGATTGATCAGGGCAGTCCCTGCCAAATTGGGACATTTGGAGGGTGTGGCATGTACCGTATATTCTTGTGTATAAGTTGACCTCATGTATAAGTTGAGGGCAGGTTTTGAGGCCAAAATTTTTGATTTTGATATGATCTGTGGATAAGTTGAGAGTCATTCTGCAGAGAGGGGAAAGCGTCAGCACTGCCTCAGGGGGCCAGCTGCCTCTGGCTGCCACGATGTTCCTGCCTAGGCATTCAAAAAGGCCTTTTGTTTCTCTACTCAGAGAAGGTATAGTTCTAATTAATTAATTAATTCTTTTAAAAAAGGAACCATCCCATTCTCTGAGTAGAGTGGTGAAAGGCGAGAGTTTAGTCCATTTCCACTCTATTATAGTGCTATTTTTCCACTTTCAACATCCTATGGAGTCCTGGGATTTGTAGTTTAGAGAGGAGCATTTAGAATTCTCAGCCAGAAAGTTCTTTGGCCTCAGTAAACTACAAACCCCAGAATTCCACAGGATGTTAAAAGTGGAATAATAGCACTATAACAGTGTCATGCGGAAATGGCCTGAGTCTGTCTTGGGAGAGCCGAAAATAGGCACCAGCCCTCTCTACTCTCTTAGCACTCCTTTGAGGGGAAGCATTATTTTCCCACCCAAGCATTCAAAAAGGCCAGCGGCTGGCAGAGATAGTAGAGGGAGTTGGTCCTTCTTTTAGGTTATCCTGGGACAGACTAAGGTCTTGCCTTTTGCCACTCTAGTTAGAGAAGGGGATGGTTCCTTTTTTGAAAAGAGCTAAGGTACACTGATTTGTAGGTTTTTTTGGCTTAAGTTTTTTAACTAAAATTTTTAGACTTATACATGAGTATATATAGTACCTACACACATTTGCACAGACGCACCTCTGGACATGCGCAGTGTGGAAGAGAAGCAAACCTAGAGCCTGGAAAAGTTACTGTTTGGGTTACAACACTCAGAACCCTCAGTCAGCATGGCCACAGGACTTTCAAAAAGTACTTTTCCAAGTTTTGGTCCTAATGTAGTGCTGGTGTCCCTTACTTTTCTGTTGTAGGCTTCTGAAGGAGTTTGAGATCATCTAAGCCCAATCTGGTCCAACATTTGCTTTGCTGTTTCTTCCTTAGGCCATTTCTGCACTAGCTGTTATAGTGCTATTATCTGACTTTCAACATCCTATGGAATCCTGGGGTTTGCAGTTTAGGGAGGGGCTGGCTGTTACTGTAGTTTCTAGTCTGAACTTGTGGGATATTAGATATCATTTGATATCAAGAATTTGGCCTTCACTACCCATTCTTCTCCACATGCTTGCGAGGCCCCCGGACAAGCACGCACACAGGAGCGGCTGAAAATAGCTGAACTATTCAAAACAAAATCCAGGCAGGCCAGGAATTACCAGACTGCAGCTTTAGGGGACCTCCAGGCAAGTACCCTCTTAAGATCACATTATGTATGCACGCAGCTTACAAAAGATCCCCTGCCCCGAGCAGGCAGCTTGACGAGCGGAATATCCAACTCTCAAGCACTCTGCTTTTGCATACTATCTACGTTATTGACCACGCTGTCATAATTCAATCATGACCTTTCAGAGGCTTTGTCTCCAGCCCAAAACCCATTGTTTTCCCTGGGAACAGACTAGCCTACAGCCACATTTTCCCCTGTAGGAACCCCTGAGTTTGAGCGTCTCATCGGATCGCTCGTGACTTGCCTCCCAACTTGCTGCCACTCCATTTGATGAGCCTCCTCTCAGCCTCCACGTGCTGAGAACCTACGCTCCCCAGCTTCTTTCCTTTTACCGGGCTACAGGACCAGGTGTAGTATTTCCCCAAAAACTCCTTCTAAAAATCCCCTATCTATTTTCCTCTCTTTATTTCTTTAGGACTGTGTGCGTGACTGCGCAATTGTGCAGTAATTTTCTAACTGAGTGAGTGCGTACGTTTGCTGTGATTTATAAATAAAGAAAACCAATTATTATTTACTCCTGTTTGATTATTGACTCAGCCTGACCCCGTAGACATTGGGTTCAAGATCTCGCTACGTTGCCCTGCCTCTCGCATTGCTAACTAGTGCTCTTGCTAATTCCCATTCCCCATTATTTTGAGCACATTAAGGTGTCCCTCCCAGGACCCCCAGAAATCAGGGTAACATGGCCAGTGCCTCCTGAAACTGCAAACCCCAGGATTCCATAGGATGTTGCAAGTGGAATAATAGCACTATAACAGGCTAGTGCAGAAATGGCCTTAGTGTTAGATTTATCTGGTTCAATTCAGTTTGTGAAATCCCGTTCCCTCCCTCCATTGTGTCAGGCCCCACAAACTCCTTAATGTTTTCAGGCTCCCGTATCTGTAAGAGCTGCTTAGAAGGGAGAATTTCACCAGCTATGCCTTTCTCTCATCATAATGCTGAGCAGACCTTCCACGATAGCTCCCAGACAAAAAACTGAGGGGTCATGGTAGTGTATTTCTTTCTGGGTTCAGTGGGGCCAACTATAATTGACTATTCCAAATACAATTTCACTTCACATCTCAATATATATCTTTAACAATAATACAAATTATATATTAAATGTAACACATATGTGCTGTGCCCAAGGTTGCATGCATCCAATGAGGTACCAATGCAGGATGTGACCACAGGACTCTTCTGCCTGTGCCATTCAGTATTACAGGAGATTCACCCCGGGAGCAATGATTCTGGGGCGTCCCGGCCCGTAGCCGTGCCGCCATGCACCCTGGCCATATCCCCATGCACCGCAGCCATGCCCTCGCACACAGTGGCCCCACCCCTCATGCTGTAGCCCTGCCCCCCCTCCCCCCTCCACACATTCCAAGCTCTGCCACTGCTCACTTGGAACTGCTTGCATGTGTGTCTTGCTTGCAAAGCGAACTGAGGGACAAACATTGCTAAGCTGGCTGATAGACTCTGCAACACTTCGCAAGCAGCACACTCACAGCTGGTCCCAAGTGAGCCCCTGTAAGTCCTTCATGCTCCCTACAGTACAGTACATGGGTTCTGCTTTTCAACCAGTTCTGTTTTCTTTCTTTTTTAAATTAATTTGTATATGGTAAACAAACAAATTAATACATGTTATACGTTATCATATACTACATATAATACCTATAATACACAATACACAACCAATTCCATTTTCTGACAATGTGCTGCTCCCTAACCTGTCAGATAAATGGTGGAAGCCTGTACTGCAACATTTGGTATAACCTTAAAGACCTAATTAAAATGATTCAAAATACAAGTGCAATATTGAAATTACATTACAAAGAACTTATTCTTTTGTTCCCTTGTAAATACACAACTGAAAATACCACTACCTTCTTGAAAGCGCAAAGGGCCTACTTCTCAGCCATGGCAGTTGCAGCTCCAGGGCTCCCTCTCCTTCTGAACTCAACCAGCAAGTCCAGCCCCTTCCTTAGGATTTCTCCACCCAATGGATCAAACCTATATTCACCGGGGTTGCAAATACCAGGAAGGCTATCACACAAAAGAGGGAAAGATTTGGTTTTTTTGCACACTACACAATTATAGCATTTTGATGTCCTTTAACCAGCATCGCTTTAGACTGTGGAATCTTAGAATGTGTTTTTTGTGAGGCTCTGCCACAGAGCTCACCAAACTACAAATCCCAGGTTTCCATAGGATGGAGCTATGGCAGTTAAAGTGATATCAAAGTACTGTCATTCTGCAATATAAAACAGATCTTGTTCCTTGTTGCCCAGAGGACAGGGTCAGCTCTAATGGGTTTAAATTGCAGAAGATTAGATTTGGGATTAATCTGAAGAGAGATTTAGGGCTTTTCCACCCTATACTGTTAAAATACTATTATTCCACTTTCAACATCCTGTGGAATTCCGGGGTTTGCAGTTTAGTGAAGAGCTCTCTGGCTGAGAATTCTAAATGCCCCTCCCTAAACTGCCTTGGAAGGTGGTAAAGGTGGGCATCGTTCAGAGGTATTTTTGCTGGGTTGGACTAGATGGCTCTTGTGGCCCTTTCCGTTTTGTGATTGCTCTCTTGATAGTAAGAGCAACTAGAAAACTAAGCCAATTACCTATGTGATAGTGGGTTTCCGCCCACTGGAGGCCTAGCAGAGATGATTCAGTTATGTACTGGGGATTCTCTAGCCTTGAATCAGAACTTGAGAATACTATTGTTGTGAACAACAGCTCTCAGAATCCTCCTGCTTGGGAGCTGTGGTCTCCAAAAAGTAACTTTTCCAAGCCCTGCTTTGAATTTCCTGCAGTGATGGCCCACGAGATCATCTCCAGTTCTATAATTCTAGGGCTATGTAAGATCTGAATAACAACATGCAGCTTTAGCTTGGGCAGCTGTATTTCTGTGCATGTAGTAGAGTGGACTAACATTTAAATGGGACAAAACAAAGGAACAAGGTTCTTGTTTTGCAACTGGGCCCCATATACAATAATACAGTTGTTACTGAATGATGGTTACCTGCCTTGAGTACTGCATTTTAGTGGAAACGCACACACTGAATTAAAAAAAAATTGTTGCTGATGTTTCTAAGTGGAATTTAAAGGCTTTTTGAAAAGGGAGGGAATATATTGATATGATAGGTTAGCCTGCATACACATTTAATGCATTTTGAGGCTTTAAAAAAATGACCAACTTTGTAGCTGTATAAGACAACAGTGCCAGGGCACTCTCTGATAACTCCTAAATCTCGAAAGCCTGGTAAAATATCATTTTACCTGGCTGGTATAGACTCAACAATATAGTTCTCTTCCCCACACTTTCATGAATGATGTATGGACACATCCAGTCATGAACCCCTGAACAGGGCAGACTAAGGTTGGATGGCTGAGCACCCTTCCCGTGAGCTGGCAAAAATGAACCACCAAGACTTCTGTGCTGTTGAACCTCCTCAGGCATTCAAAATCAGAAATGTACTAAATGTTCAAGCAGGTGTGTGTCCACATGTGCAGGTACACACAGACACACAATTAAGACAATTGTTGTTGAGCTTTCCTAGGCATAAGAAAGGCTGCCTGCAATCTGTCCTGTGCACACTTGCTTGGGAGTAAGTTACACTGAACATACGGAGGGCACTTCTATGTACAGATTGTGCTCATAAGAGTCTTCATACTGGAGGATATTTCAATGATAATGGATGGGAGAAATAATTTACCTTCCCCTGCAAATACCTGCTCATAGGCACAATGGATAACAACCTGCCTGCCAATGTTGAGCCCCCCTCCACCTAAAAACAGTTCCAGAGGTTCCTGGAGTCAGAACAAAATGTATTAGAAAGAAGACGTGGGCAGAAAGTTGTCCTGAAACACAAGCTCAGCTCAGCTAAGTAGCTTCAAGGGTTCTTCCTCACTGAAGCTGCCTCTAGCACAGAGCTGTGATTTCAGCAAGAGAGCAGGGTTTTTGCTTCTGGCTCAGCTGGCCCCCCGCTTCCAAATCTACACAGAGCAGGAGCTGAAGGATGCTCTCAGAAGCTGCCAGGACTCAAGTAATTGGGCTGTTGTTCTTCCATTTTGGTATGCAGTAGTAAGCAGATTATAGAACCCACCTGCTATAGATTTCCTGTCAGTCCTCATGAATCAAATTCCACTGTCTTATTTACTCTTAGCCATTGGCTGTGAATAACATCACCCAGGGATACACTTTACCACTTGTGTGTACTCTCTCTCTTTCTCTCTCAGTCTCTCACTTACATGCTACTATTGAGTTTTCAGTCCTCCTCCGTAGCTTCTTCCTCCCTCTGAGATTTCTCGAAAAAACGGAAGGCTTCCTTGTTTATCATCTGGACACTCAGTGGCAATCTGCAAGCGGTGCAAGTTCATGACGATTAATAGCTGTGCCTCCGCCCCAAAAGATGCATAGTATATACTATTCTCGTTTCCCTCCTTGCATCTATTTAAATAGCACAAAAGAGGGACATATATGTTTAATTTTCCCTGGAGTGGATCCCTCTGTCTAGTTCATGTCTACCTACCTGCCTATCCAAAATGAACCTCTTAAATTTTAGGGACTTTAGGAGCAGGGTGGAAGAGTAGGAAAGTCCTTTCTTACACAGCCAGCACAGAAGGAAAGCTACTGTCCTCTCAGCAGGCTAGGAAAACAAATAATAAATGGCTTTCTGCCAAGTGGGCTGATAGGGAACGATGGAGGTGAGGGATGGGATAAGCTTTTTTCTGAGGCTAGCATGGAAACTATGCATACTGGCGAACAAGGGATGGAGATACTCTGCACAGGACACCTTGTTGTGTGCACTTTCCCAGCAGAGCTGTTAGGTTGAAGGGGAGAAAAACTGAGCCCTCAAGCCTGGATTTTTAGTCCATGTGTGTATGCCCAGAGGAAGTGAGTCAGAGACTTGGCTGAGGAAGAACTAGCAGCCAGTGGCTCTCTCTATAACTGCAGTCCGAGTTCCTGGAGCTGGCTAACAGGTGTTTCATGTGGAAAAGCCAACATATGGTGAGCTTGTATCTGCTGGGGTAAACCACCCCGGACTCAGAGAGTCTTTTGAGAGATTTTTTTGAGTTAAGACTGTTGTGTCTGTTGGGGTAAGGCTGGCAGAAAGCTTGCTCGTGTGCTCATTAGTGTTCTGTTGTGTGTAAGCCCAGAGGAGGCGTATCAGAGGCCATTTCCACACTATACTGATATAGTGCTATTATTCCACTTTCAACATCCTGTGGAATTCTGGGGTTTATACTTTCCTGAGGTCAAAGAGTTCTCTGGCAGAGAATTTAAATGCTGCTCCTTAAACTGCAAATGCCAGGATTCCATAGGATGTTGGAAGTGGAATAATAGTACTATAACAGTGTAGTGCAGAAATGGCTAGAGTCTTGATTGGGGGAGCAGCTAGCAGCCACTTGCTGTCTGTATAACTGCAGTCACAGTCTGTGGAGTTTGGCAAACAGGCATTTTGTGTGGGTGTTTAGTGGGGGAGGCCTAGAGTTCTGCTTCAGTGCCTATTAGGACTACTGAATATGGATGGTAAGGGAGCTGCTGCAGTCACCTGCAACAGCTGTGGTATGATTGTTCTTGCTGAAGGATGTTGGTTGCTGCACGTGCAGCAAGTTGGTTGCTCTGTTGGCAATGAAGGCCCAGCAACTTGAGGCCCATGTATCCACTCTTCAGCATATTAGGGAGCATGAAGTTTTCTTGGACAGAGCAGACTATCCTGGATGAGGAACAGATAGGAAGTGTCTCTGAGGAGAAGGTCATTTCCCAAACACAGGAGGTAGACATTTAGAGGACTGTGACACATAGAAGTAGAAAGACCGGTGATTACTCTGTGAGACTGGAGCTACAGTATCGATTTGAAACTCTCTTATCAGTCACGTTGAGGAACAGGAACAAGAGTGACAGTATCAGTCCTTAGAGAATGTGCTGGTGACTTTGGATGATTGAACGCGTGGATTGGCCCCTGCCAATCTCCAGAGATATGTGGTGGTGGTAGGGGTCTCCCTGCTGAATCCCTGTTTGCAGGCCTGACAGAGTATCTTGAGAGGTGTGCTTCTCCCTGGGGCAAAAATCTGTGATGTAACAGAGCAACTGAGAAGGCTCATCAAGCCCACTGACCATTACCCCTTCCTTTTGGTCTGTGTGGAAACCAGTGACTCTGCAAGGCACAGCCACCAGGATATCTCAAGGGATTATGAGGCTCTGGGTAGGAAGCTAAAGGACCTTGATGCACAGGTTGTCATTTTGTCTTTCCTTCCAATTGAAGCACACTGCCCAGGTAGGGAATAAGAACAGTGGCTCTGTCAATGGTGCTGCTGGGAACAGTGTGGTTTCTTGGACGACAGGGTACAGTTTCATGAAGATGGACTTCTGGCAAGTGATGGGTTATACCTCACAGCATTGGTAGGAATGATTTTGCTAAGAATCTCACAAACCTGCCAGAGGGCTTTAAACTGAAATATGCAGGGAAGGGAGACAGTATTCTTGAGGGCAGGAGTTCATCGAGTGCTAGAGATAACATTCTGAATGTTACAGGGAGACCTGGGTAAATAGTAGAAGACCTAAGCAGTGGGAGGGGGAAAAAACATTAAATAAGCAGGAGGAGGGGAATGACCCATGGTCTTAGATGTCTCCACATTAATGCACAGAGCATGGGAAATACACAATATGAACCTGAACTCTTAAGACAGCAAAGCAAATATGGTAAACTAAGTATCACTGAAACCTGTTGGAATGTGTCTCATGACTGGAATATAGCAATAGAGAGTTTTAAGCTATTTCAGAGAACTAGACCAACAAGGAAAGGAAGAGGAGTAGTGCTACATGTCAAGAATACTTACATCTGTGAAGAGTTCTAAGATCCTGGAAGCCAGGTTGAGAGCATCTGGGTAAAAATTAAAGGGGAAGAGCAACAAGAGTGATGTCATTGTGTGGGTCTACTACAGGCTCCCAAAGCAGACTATGGACCTGGATGATGCCTTCCTGGAATAGGGAAAGTCAAGTGTAGTCAAACATGTATTCTAGACTTTAAGAATACTGATTTCAATAAACTTAGGGAAATACTGGGTGTGATCTTGTGGTCCTGTAAGGTACTAAACTTAGGCAGAAAAAAACATGAAATACACAGATATAAGATGGGTGACACCTGGCTTGATAGTACGTGTGAAAGAGATCTAGTAGTCTTAATAGACCACAAGCTGAACATGAGTCAGGGTGTGATGAGGCAGATAAAAAAGCTAATATGATTCTAGGCCTCATCAATAGTATAGTATCTAGGTCAAGGGATGTAATACAGTAGTACCATTCTATTCCGCTTTGGTCAGACCATACTTGGAGTTTTGGACACAACAATTAAGGAAGAATATTGGCAAGCTAGAGCATGTCCAGAAGAGGGTGACCAAAATGGTAAAGGGTCTGGAAACCATGCCCTGAGAAGAGCAGCTTAAGGAGCTGAGTGTGTTTAGCCTGGAAAAGAGAAGGTTAAGAGATGGCATGATAGCTTTGTTTAAATATGTCAAATGGCAGATGGAGCAAGCTTGTTTTTTGTTGCTCCAAAGACTAGGACACAGAGCACTGGGTTCAAACTTCAGCAAAGGAGATTCCACCTAAACATTAGAAAGAACTTCCTGACAGTAAGAATAGTTTGACAATAGAATACACTGCCTTGAACTGTGGTAGAGTCTCCTTCTTTGGAAGTTTTTAATATGAGGCTGGATGACCATCTGTAGGGAGTGCTTTGATTGTGTACTCTTGCATGATGGGGAAGTTGGACTTGATGGCTCTTGTAGTCTCTTCCAACTCTATGATTCTGTGACTCCACCTCCTGTTTCCTTGGGCCACACCTTTCCTGGAGAAATAAAAGGGGAAGAAATTGTTTCCAGGAGCAGTGGCTTCTCCTTTTAAAGAAGTTGCATATGCCCCTGTGCTCTTTAATATGTGTGTCAGTGGGGACCTGTTATTCAGACCTCAGAGTGGACTTCCAATGACTTCTGGTTGTCTTTTCTTTTCCATTTTTGGTTATTTTTTGCTGTCTACAAGGCCTCAGGGCAGGGATCCAGGCATGAAAAGGGGACCACTGGCCCTGTTGAAATTGCCCACTCTGGTGTTGAATAATACATGGCTGGGAAATGGCTCTGCACTCTGAGGGTAAGGAAGATTAGTTTTGTTTTAGAGCAGTGATGGAGAGCATCAGCCCTCCTGATGTTTTGTACTGCAACATACATCCTCCTCCTCTCAGCATGGTTGTGGTCAGAAATAATGGGAGCAGTTGTCCACTCTTAATCTGGGCAGTTGGCCAAAGGGCAGCTGATAAGGATTAGAAGTACACAGCAAGCAGTACTTTCAACATAGTGATTCCTTATTTTAATCTAGTAGAGAAACAGACTTGAAACAAATATGAAGCATAACAACAGTCCCAGTGATATTCATAAATCAAAGACATTCAGTACAATTCTAAATCAGAGTTCAGAGACATGGTAGGAGAACAGTCAATTAATCACTGACAAGTTCTGAAGAGGAATGGCTCAGCTTTTATAGGTTCAGTGCAGCTGGCACATAATTAACTGCTGTCTGTTATAAATTTGCTGAGATCTGCATAGGTGTTCCCTTTGGTCCCTACGCTCAGTGTAGATGGGTATAGGTAAGTTATCATCTGTGTTAGAAGGAGCAGGGCTGTCTGCTGGGGCTGGCACTTCCCCCTGTTCTGTCTCTGGGGTGGGTGGTGCTGTCTCCTCCTGTTTAGCAGGTCTCTGAGTCAGAGTCTATGTCTAGTCCTGAAAGCAGGCATGACCGCAGTAGATGAAGATTGGGTGGTTCCCCCATCTCTCTTTTAGGACTAAGTTTAGTTAAGTTCCTTCTAGTATTGTTATTACAGGGAAGAATTCATTCTTTTATTTATTTTATTTATATCTCACTTTGTTGCCAGTATGAGAGCCAGCATGGTGTAGTAGTCTGTGCAGTGGACTATGACTCTGGAGACCAGCGTTCAATTCCCTGCTTGGCCATGGAACCCCCCTGGGTGAGCTTGGGTGTATTACATACTTTCAGCCCCAGAAAACGCTTATGGTGACTTTAGGGTCACCATAAGCTGGAAACTACTTGAAGGTACACAACAACAGCAACAACAAGCCAGTAAGAAACCTAAAGTGGCTTATTCTATTGGTTAAAATAAAATAGCTAAACAATTGGTAGTACAAAATTTTTAAAAAGCATTTAACAAAAATCAAGTCAAAACATTAATTTAAAATATATTAAAATATATTGCATATTAAAAACATTGCACCAATTGCACATTCTTCCACGCCAGCTAATTAAAGGCTGAAATCCTGTTTAAATAAAGATCTTTGCAAAAATAGAAAGGGCCTGATCTTCCCTCGATAGGAAATTCTGTAGCTAAGAGCAGCCACCAAAAGACTGTTCCTAATGTCCTCACCAGACACATAGGTGAGGGTATTTGATGGAGACATAGCCCCCCACCAAAGATCGTAAGGCATGAGTAGGATCATATGGGGAGATATCGGCTTTCAGATAGTGTGAAAGGGTAAACAACTCTCTTCTCTATTTTTTTTCTAACTGTGGAATGGGAAGTATATGGTTTTCCAGATACAACTCCCATCACTCTTCACCATTGGCTATACTGGTGAGGGCTTATGGGATTTGCAGCCCAACAGTATCTGAAGGCCCACACATTCTAGTCCTTACATTTGAAGGTTTTTAAACAGAGATTGGATGGCTATCTGCTGGGAAAGCTTTGATGGCATATTCCTGCATAGCAGGATGTTGGACTTGATGGCCCTCGTGGTCTCTTCCAACTCTATGATTCTTACATAATTTTATGTAATTTTATTATCTAATAACACTCAGGTTTTTTTAAAAGAAGAAAGAAAAAGAGAGACTTCATAAATATGTTGCTTACAGGATCATTCAAAAATTTTTCTTCTTGGAAAGACTAATTTCTGTTGGTTACAATCTGTTGTTGGGTTGTCACGAGTTGTGACAGCTTTATAAACCTAGTAGTGCTTTTGGTGAGGCTGATCAGTTGTTGCTGCTGGCCATGCTTCATAAATGTGTTTATCTAGACCTAGCACTGTGCATGTCCCTGTCCCAAGAGAGTAAAGTGTATTGCATGAAATATGCATGTACTACATCGTGTTTTCTTTGCAGAGCTCTTGGCCAAATAGTGAATGTAATTGCTATAATGTGATCACAACATAACTGAAGCAACACAACTCTGCTGTTCTGAACTCTCTCTTCTATTGCTATGTCTATCATCTTATATCTCCCAAGATGCACTTTACAAAGTACACTTGCATCTGATACATCCTGTCTTCCACACAGGCGCATATCAATTAATTGCTTAATCTGCTCATGTGTCTAACAACCACTGGGCCCCAAGCCCAGTCCCACAGAGATCCATATCAAGTAATTGCATAGGGCTATATATTGGTACCCTCAACTTATTTTGCATAGAACCTTAATTAGGCAGCCAGTGTATGCAGGCTAAAATGAGGACCAAACACTGCAGATCTTAGCTCTGGTAATTGCTTTGGACACCAAATTTCTGGATAATTCACTTCTTATTCAGTTAGTTTTAAGGAGGTCATTTCTAATGCACGTGGCAAGGTGCAGGGTTTAAAAGTGTGACTGACGTTGAAAACATGGAGGTTATACTAATATGTATTTGACTGTGTTACACTGACAGTGGGGACAGGAGGCATCAGGATGAGTACCTGCTGCCATGAAAATGTGTTGGTCTGCTGGATGTGTATTGAAATACAGTAGCACCTCCAAATTCTCAATGGCTTGGGTCACAGAACTCTCGTGAAAGTGGAAAAAATGTGAATAACCTCCCTCATGATTCTCTTCCAGAGCTCCGCTCCCATTGCCTTGCTTCTGGCCCTGACATTGGAGGGAGGGAGAAAAAAGAAAAGGTAAAGGGCTTGCTGGTACTTTCCCTTCAGATGGAGAAGAGCAAAGTTCTTACATTCTAGTTACTTCTGGTGGCCATCTTGAAAAAGAGGGGGTAGGAATAAAAGAGAGCACCTGACCAATCAGCAAACATTACACAGCAGAATGTGCAGTCACATGGCAAAGAGGACACGCCTCCAGCAGCAGGGGAGAATTTGCTTGCCCAAAAGGAAAAAAAATGT
The DNA here is from genome assembly GCA_030412105.1 of Cyclura pinguis. NCBI lineage: Eukaryota > Metazoa > Chordata > Lepidosauria > Squamata > Iguanidae > Cyclura > Cyclura pinguis. The sequence goes on from CM059599.1 coordinate 348,795,583, forward strand.
CCATTTTAAACACAAGCCTTGCAAGCCTGGGGTCAGGAATGCAAGGAGGAAAATAAGGGTGGGGAGAGGTAAGTACGAACCTCATGAATAATCAAATTTGTGAAGGTCAAACCCACAAATGTGGAGGGAGGACTGTAGTATATTGTAACTAAGGTAGAAGTAGCTGGAGTAGAACTCCATTAAGTCTAGCTGTAGCTGTGGCAAAGTATCCAGTGTTAATTGATGATTACAACAATGTATATGTTCTGAACCTGCTTGGTTTATTACAAAGTATTACTAGCTAACTGCTTTATTGCATATTGCTACAATGTATCCCGCAAGAGGGGAAAGATCAGCTCCATGTGAAAATGAAAGTGTTGTCAGAAGAAGCTTGTGTTTTGGGAACCTGGTGTGTTTATAAGATAAAAGGCAGGAAATATGTGCTTAGGTCAAACCAGCCAAGGATGGTGAGAAGTGGGAACCAAGCACAGGTCTGGGAACAGTCTGAAAAGTGGTGTGATGATTAGATTTATGACCCTCTCCAGTCACAGCTTTCCATGCCTAAAATTTAGAATTGTACCTATAAAACGTGTAAGCTCCATGTGTGTTTTAGTCTCAGCAACTTTGGAAGAAGTGTGCTGTGTTGCTTGCATTTCTGCAAATAAAACTACTACCTACCTCAGGATGAAGTCTATGGAGTGTGGGTTATCCAGTACATGATAGGAAGGAATAAAGTAGAACAGAAGTTGCTGAGAGAGAATGCAGTTGTTCATGTTCATGGATCCTCATTTGACTATTTATATATTTTGTTTATTGGGTGTTTACAGTCTACTATGCTTACAAGGTGAGGTTTTAACCTTTTGATTATGAAAAGTTGCAAAAGCTGTGAAGTAAGAAGCTCAACTGTGGGAAATTGTTCTAGCTTTGAACCTGCCTGCTCAGCTTCTAGCCTCAAGAACTCAAACAAAGCTTGGACAAGATTGCAACAGCATATGCTAAGCAGGTTTGGGTTTTGTCACTGCTTGGGTGGGTGATTATGTGGAAACCCCGTACATGCTGCTTTGAATTTCATGGTGGAAGGAAGGTGGGATATAACTAAATAAATAAACAAAAGGAGGGAACAAATCTGTGAACTGTATCTGTATCGTGATCCATCACGATGTAGAATTTAAACAGGAATATTGAGGGAGGTCTTCTCCAAATGGAGTAAAGTTTGGGGAAGTTATGGTATTTATTGCTCCCACCTCACAAACGATCTAAACAACATATCTGTTGTCCTCCACCGTTTTCCCAAGTGCCAGCTGCAGCATTTTATTCCCTCCCTGGAATGAGTTTCTTCTTGATTCCAAGACATATCAGAACAAAAAAAGTTTCCTCTCTTCTCCCTTTTTCTCTTTTAAACTTTTTTTCAGTTATAGTGCTTCAGTGCATCAGTGAAATGACAGTTTTGCACTATAACTTTACAAATTTACAAAAAACTTTAAAAGCATTCAGAGATGGTTTTTCAAATGATGGGACCACCTCAGTAAACTGTAAACCTTAAAAATTAAAATAGTCCTAGTGCAGATGCAAGGTATCACTACAGACAGACACCCCTAACTCAAGAATGAGTGGATGTGAAAGAATTCAAGGAGCTATACTGTAAAAATCCACACTTCTTTAGATTGATGAGGAAGAACTAGGAATTTAAGGTGATTTTAGCCCCTTTCAAACGTGAAGTATGCATGCGGGAAGGAGGATCCCATGTGCCCACTACTTTTTCATAATAAGATCTAAAAGGAACTTCTGTGTGCATGATCTCTCAGCATGATTTGGATTCTGAAAAAGCAAGGATCCCAAATGAATGGAGGAACTCTTTGTGTGTATACTTGTATGCATGGATGTGCTTTTCAGGCATTGTTCATAGAATCATAGAATCATAGAAATGTAGAGTTGGAAGAGACCACATGGGCCATCCAGTCCAACCCCCTGCCGTGCAGGAACATCCTCAAAGCACTCCCGACAGATGGCCATCCAGCCTCTGCTTAAAAATCTCCAAGGAAGGAGACTCCACTACACTCCGAGGCAGCATATTCCACTGCCGGACAGCCCTGACCGTCAGGAAGTTCTTCCTGAGGTTCAGGTGGAATCTCCTTTCCTGCAGCTTGAATCCATTGCTCCTGTCCTGGTCTCTGGAGCGGCAGAAAACAAGCCCTCTCCCTCCTCTACATGGCATCCCTTCAAATATTTAAACATAGCTATCATGTCCCCTCTTAACCTTCTCTTCTGCAGACTGAACATACCCAGCTCTCTAAGTCTATCCTCATAGGGCATGGCTTCCAGGCCCTTCACCATTTTGGTCGCCCTCCTCTGGACCTGCTCCAGCTTGACCATGTCCTTCTTGAATTGGGGTGCCCAGAACTGCACACAGTATTCAAGATGAGGTCTAACCAAAGCAGAGTGGAGTGGTACCAGTACCTCCCTCGATCTAGACACCATACTCCTATTGATGCAGCCGAGAATTGCATTGGCTTTCTTGGCTGCCGCATCACACTGCTGACTCATGTTCAGCTTGTGGTCTATTAGGACTCCTAGATCCCTTTCACACGTACTGCCATCCAGCCACGTGTCCCCCATCCTATATTTCTGCATTCCATTTTTTCTACCTAAGTGTAGGACCTTACACTTCTCTCTGTTGAATTTCATTTTGTTAGCCTTGGCCCAGCTCTCCAATCTGTCCAGGTCATTTTGAATTTTGATCCTGTCCTCTGGCGTATTAGCAACCCCTCCCACACAGGGAGTTACTCCTGTGTTACTATTACACACAGGACTGCCTCCTCTAACATACACTCAGAAAACTTTCAAAGCCCTTGGTAGGGTTCCTTTGAAAAATGTGGTAGGTTTAGTGGCTTCTAGAATCCTGCAGGCAAAACTGGCTACATTTGGTGTTGTAGTCCCTAAAAGTTGCTCTAGAACTGGGCCTTTTCAATAGTGGTGATCCTGTTTGTGAGGGTTCTCCCTGGAGAAGGTCAAACTTTTCATTGCCAGTCCCACCACCTTTGCAGGCACATGTGGTGAGGACTTGGGACAGAGCCTCCTCAGTGGTTGCTCCAAAGCTACGGAACTCCCTTCCATGGGAAGTCTTGTTGGCTCCCTCCCTCCTCTCCTTCTGCCAGCAGGTAAAGATATTTTTATTCAGGCAGGCCTTTGAAATTCAGTTATGGATTGATAGTGTGTATGTGAAGTGGTATGCTGTATTTTTAATTTTTTTTTACTGGTTAATTATGTTTTAAATGTTTTTAACAGTTTTTAGTCATCCTTTAAAAACAACATTGTGATTTAATTCTTTCTAAACTTTTATAAATTAATATTTCAGCTTGATCTTTTAAAAATTATTATAAACTGTATGGAATCTCATCTTGGGAGCAAAGTGGGATATAAATTCAATAAATAAAAAATTAATTAAATTTCCCCTTTAAAGTTTCATGTCCCTTTTAACCTCTGACCTTAAATTCTTTCAGTGATCTGTAGTGATTTATAGAGCTTGTAACATTTTGAATACTGCTATGAATTAATATTTATTTATTTCCTGCCTTCTCTACCCTCCTCACATGGGACCCAAAGCAGCCTACAAATTGTTTAATTTGTTTGTGAATTTAAAAAATTTTTTTTAAAAAAACTTTTGTAATATAGAATTTTAGCTTGACTTTGCCCCATGGAGGGACAACAATTAAGCAAACAATTCTATTTAAATAATCGCATGGTTAAAACAATTTAAAGCACCTATTTTATTCTTTGTTGCTGGTTTGTATGCTGCATTTAGATTTTGTTGTATTTATTATTTATTTTGATGGTACCACCAATGTAATGTTAATGGTTTTGGCTTCTATGGATCAGTTCTCTTTATTTTAAACTCTGCTGAGAACTTTGTCAATGGGTAGTATATATGTCGTGAAATAAAACATCACCTTGTTGTCTCCCCTCCACCACATGTTTATATAATATTTCAAACTGCTTGATTGCTATAATATGTGGGTATTGCTCTCTACCAAGATGCAGATTCTCCCTTGCAGAGGCTCAGGTAGGCTCTAGGAGGAAGGCTTCCACAAGTGAGAAGTGAGGATGCCATCCGAAATATTTTTAGGTTAATTGTGGAGAGCTCCTCTTCCTTTTCTGTGGAATGGAAGTCTATTCAATCTCAAGGGTAGTCTATTTTTATTCCATTTTTAGGCTTTGCTCTCTCTTCTGTTTAGTTCTGAAAAGATGAATTAGGTAAGTTTCTTTGTTTCACTTTATTCAGGGTGTATCCAGACAGATTAAACAGACCAGGAAGCCCCAGATTTTGTTCCTGTTCTTTCTGATTTTGTTTTAGAGATCACTACATGTTATCCCAGAATAATTTTTTTGGGTGACTCATGGTATGAACAGAGACTTTTTACTCCAGCTCCCCAAATCACTTTATTTTGAAGAACAGGAACAAAATCTGGGATTTTTCAATCAATCTGGATGCACCATTATTAGTGTGGCTTATAGTGATTGATATTTTCATTATGGATATGCTTATTGATGCTACAGTTATTCATAATCATTGCTGTCATCTTTTTTATTGTTGTATTTGTTTCTGTGCTGTGGAACAGTTTATGCAGAATCTTGTTGAAAGCAGGACAGGAATAAATGGATGATGCTGACATTGGTGGTGTTGGAGGTGTGATATCAGATATCAAGGAAAGTACGTGTTAGCAACGTGTTACAGCAAGGTTAAAACATATCCAAAATCAAAACTTATAAAACATATAAAAATATATATTCAAAATCTATACTTGAAAGCCGTGCATTTTTACAGAGTAATTGTTGTGGTTCTCTTTTTAAAGATATCATAAATACAGCAAAGTTATCAGCAATTGTATGTTGGAAGGAGAGGTATCTTTACCTACATAAGCTCAGTTAGTTGTTCGGTCACAACAGTACCCATGAGCTACACATAGTATTATTCATGCTTTTGAGAAATTTTATTATTTAGAAAAAGTAGATGTGGAGATCTAACTGGGATCAGGGTCTTACAGTGTTTTTGATACTGAAACCTGTCTCATCCATGGTTGCTATTTGCTCCTTAAAGTACTATTTGCAGCCAATCACATCTCTGAGTGTAAATAGCTGTCACAGGGACGTTTTGGGCAGGAAATTGGTATGGCATCCCATTTGGATAAGAAGCATGTTTTCCATTACGGTCTCACAGCTTTTTTTCCTTCTGAGTGAAAATTTAAACAGACTTTTTAAAAAGGTAAATCAAGTGACACATAGTTTAAGTACAGAAAGCAGCCTTCCCACAAACTGTTCCCTTCCCAAATGTGTTGTAGTCCCTGGTCATTGACCCTATTGGCTGGAGAGATGGGAGCTCTAACCAGGTACATCTGGAGGGAAACAGGTTGGGAGAAAAGTTGGAACAGAGTCAGCAAACTGGCCACTGACATGGGAGTTATTATTTATTTAGCACCATCAGTGTTCTTGAAGAACAGTGAGTTCCTAAAGAATTATTCATGCTATTGTCAGAAACTGAGATTCCTGCTGTACATAATTTGAAACACTTAGGCCATCCTCTTCTTCTCTGGAAGCCAGGGAAGCCATGTCCTACAAGGAGCAGCTTAGGGAGCTGGGTATGTTTAGTCTGCAGAAGAGAAGGTTAAGAGGGGACATGATAGCCATGTTAAAATATTTGAAAAACTGTTATATCAGAGAGAGAAGAGGCTTGTTTTTCACTGCCCCAGAAATCAGGACAAGGCACAGTGGATTCAAACTACAGGAAAAGAGATTCCACCTGAACCTCAAGAAGAACTTCTTGATGGTCACAGCTGTCCAGCAGTGGAATATGCTGCCTTGGAGTGTAGTGGAATCTCCTTCTTTGGAGGTCTTTAAACAGAGCCTGGATGGCCATCTGTTGGGAGTGCTTCGATGTGTTCCTGCGTAGCAGGGGGTTGGACTCAATGGCCTCTGTGGTCTCTTCCAACTCTATGATTCTATATACAGGGAATAAGTGGGGGCAGGCATGTGGAAAATAATGGGTGAACTAGAAAGTTTGGAACTAATGAGAATATATACCTGGTAAGCCTACAGAGAGCTGTATGTGGTGGTGTAGTGGTCTGAGCATTGGACTATGACCCCAGAGACCAGAGTTTGATACCCTGCTCAGCTTGCTTGAGTCTTGGTCACATCACACATACTCAGCACCAGAAAACCCTATGATAGGTTTGCATTAGGGTGACCATAAGTCATAAACGACTTGAAGGCACACCACAACAATAATAAGCATCCAGAAGATCTTTGGCAACAGTGAACATTACTGAGATACAGCTAAGGAGGCCAGATCCAAAAAAGAATAGACATATGTATTTTTGAGTTAGATGGAAGAGGGGATTTCAACAGGATTAGTTTGTATGACAACCTATTCCTGTTGAAATTTCCTGGTTATTAAAGATGCAGAGGCCCTGTCCTTTTCTACCTCTGGCTGTCAAGATATCGCTATTCCTGAGCATAAAATCCATAGCAAGTGAGAGAGAAAGTTGTACTGTTGGGATTTAGAATTGCATGTTCAAAAAGAGATTGGGTTTTTTTTGCTGTGTACCTTCAAGTCTTTTCCAACTTATGATAACCCTAAGGTGAATCTATCATGGAGTTTTCTTGACAAGGTTGGTTCAGTGGAAGTTTGGCATCACCTTCCTTTGAGGCAGAGTGAGTGTGATTTGCCCAAGCTCATACAATGGGTTTCCATTGCTGAGTGGGGATTTCAACCCTGGTCTCCTGGAGTCTTAGGCCAACACTCAAACATTTGCACTGTGTCGGCTCTGTTCAAGAGGACACATATTCCAATGAATCAGAAATCCTATAAACAAACAAACAAGCAAACATAAAACCATTTGGGGCCAGAAATTCCGGACTCAAAAGGCAGAATAGTACCAACTGCATTTATAAACTATCTGTCAGCTTGTTGTTTATATTACCTTTCCACGAGGAACTTTTTCTTTTTAAAGCATAGATCAAGTGCAGATGCATAGTAAAATGGTCATCTGTCATCATCTTGAGTCACTAAAAAAGGAACCACATTTCAGAAAGCAGAAAAACTGAACTTGAATTGACTGGCGTATGCTGCTTATGCTGGTGTGTGTGATACAGTGTGATACAATGGCTACATAAGCCATTTCCGCGCTAGATTGTTATAGCGCTATTATTCCACTTTCAACATCCTATGGAATCTTGGGGTTTGCAGCAGTTTAGAGAGGGGCCTCAAAGGATTCCATAGGATGTTGAAAGTGGAATAATAGCACTATAACAGTCTAGTGTGGAAATGGCCACAGGTACATGGTAAGGTAACAGGAATGCTACTGTGGGGTATCAGGTGAGGAAATATACATTAGCAATTGCATGATGTCAAGTGAGTAGATGACCTTTTCTCTAGGCTTGTTCTCACTAATAGCGTTTTAATGAGAATCAATGGTTACATGATACTTTCTGAAATTAGCAAAAATGGTTCGTGATCTCTGACTCATTGTTGCTACGTGACTTATTCCACCTACAATTATAGGGACTGAAGAGATAGTTGGAAGAGTCACGCTCCACCCCTCATGCTTGATATTTGAGGAAGTAGTACTTCTTTATCAAGGCTGGCCCAGTCATTAGGCAAAGTGAGTATGCTGCCTCAGGAAGCAGATTTTGGGGACCATGAAATCATTGTAAATTATTTGTTTCCTTTTTATTATCAGGAGTGGAGAGTGTTGTTTGGCCTGGGGGGCCAAATTCAATTTCAGAGCAGTTCTTGGGGGTTGTATTCCAAGGGGTGGGTGGGGCCAAAGGCAAAAGGTGGGATAAGAAATACAAGAATATTTTACTTAAAGCTCTTCCTGTCAGTAAATAAACCCTGGGAGAGGCATTTCCACCTTTTAGAATGAGAAAAAGCCAGTGCAGAAGCTGGGAAATTACCAAATAATGGTATCGTATGAAGAGGTGTGTAGCCATTTAGGGAATGCTAGAAAGAACTGTGGAGGGCCAGATCCTGCCATAAGGGCTGAGGTTCCCCACCTCCCTTGTTATACTGCTAGCAATGGGGGAGGGATGCTTATGGAATTAACTGTCTCATATATCAAAATCACTTGACCAACATTGGGTGCTAGGTGCCTTGGCACGGGTGAGTAAAACCGTTAGCCACCCTACCTTGGGCAGTATAATCTCTTGGCCAGAGCCTGTGCTTTATAGATTTAGCATTGACTTTGTGGGTGCATGCTTGCTTCCCTGTGCTCACTCCTTGTACATAGACAATGCAAGAAGCACGTTAAGTCTTCAGTAAGCTCTCTTCATAAGTTAACCTTCTTGTGCTGGGATAAATCTACACTGAATTAATTGTGACATAGGCCATTTCCGCACTACACTCTTATAGCGCGATTATTCCACTTTCAACATCCTATGGAATCCTGGGGTTTGCAGTTTCGGGAGGGGCCAGCTGGCCCCTCCCGAAACTGCAAACCCCAGGATTCCATAGGATGTTGAAAGTGGAATAATCATGCTATAAGAGTGTAGTGCGGAAATAGCCATACTTTCTGGACCCAATAAGAATGCCACTGCATTGAAGACCAGGGGTTGGAGTATTCTGTATACCTCTTGTTATGGGGCATATTTCATGATCCCCCTATCTCCCTCCAGTGGAAGACATTTTGGGTTGCCATGCATGGTGTCAAACTACAGCCAACCAGAGTGGGTTGCTTCTACTGTACTGCACCAAGGTTGGCCAAAACATTTTTCCCCCCAGCAGCCAGTGTGGTGTAGCAGTTTGAGTGTTAGGCTAGGATTCCAGGGTTCAAATCCCCACTCAGGCCATTTCTGCACGGGCAGAGGGAATCGCCCCGTGATGCTACTCACCGGACTTTTGGGCTCCCCGGTCCGGTCCACACTGCTCCGGAGCAGTGCGTGGCCACCGCTCCGCACTGCTCCGGGGATGAAAATGGCGGCTTCTGGTTGGTTGAAGCTCTCGACCAACCGCTGAAGCTCGCCAGCCTAAAGCCCGCCCCCAGCAGATCGTAGGCTCGCACCAATGCGAGCCTGCGAATCTGCACAAGGGAGCAGGCTCGCACTGGTGCGCCCCGTGCTTTTGAAAGACCTGTTTTTAGCGGTCTTTCAAAAGCACGCTGGACGACCACTTGGGGTCGTTCCAGAGCGGGCTGGGGTGCAGATCTACGGTAAACAGGTCCGACCCAGTCCACTCCCAGGTGCAGACGTCCTCCCTGGAGGACGCTCTGCACCATTTTAAAAACCCCATGTGGAAATGGCCTGTCATGGAAACCTGCTGGGTGACTTTGGACAAGTCACACTGTCTCAGCCTCAGAGGAAGGCAATAGCAAACCTCCTCTGAATAAATCTTGCCAAGAAAAAGTTACGCTATAGGTCAGAGTCAATTCAAAGGTGCATCAGGGGACAATGCCGTGGAACGTCTATCTTGTGGGTTTAGTTCTGCATGGATTCTGCCACAAAATATGATTCTGGGGAACTAAAATGGCTGGTCCTGGGGTATGAGGGTTAAAAACAAAAAGCCAAACCCAAGTTTTTTTTACAGTGTCAGCAAGTGGGTAGTGTGAAGCAAGAAGTACAATTTAGCTGTACTTCCCACCTATATGCAAAAGTGCCAAATTAGACCTCAATTTTGGGGGCTGGGAATTTCTCCCTGAGACAGGAGTTTCTCTTTATTCCTTTCTCTCCCCTATTGCCCCTCCCCTCTCAAACACAGACAGAGTTCTGTCAAGCAGAAAAACTGTTTGCTGCTTTGGATTCCAGATCAAGGTGGAAAGAATAAAAGTGAATTGGAAATCACCTGACTGAGCAGGCAGGCAGCAAAGGACAAATGGGACAAAGAATTCTAGCTTGTGTGGGGTGCAGCTGGGGATGGGGAGACATAGATGACCAGATTTATTTATTATTCATATTCTAATTTTTCTCTGCTCGTATTTCTCCAACTGCTAGAAATAAGGATTTTCTTAACTGTCTCCATTATTTCGTGACTTGCCAGTGAGTGCTCTGTCTCTCTCTCTCTCCCTTTCTGGCTGTGACATTGACTCTGTCTTTGAGATGTGGAGTGCCCTCTAGTGTCCAAGGACATTTCTGCACCTTTTCTGTGACTAGCGCACACTATTCCCACAGTTCAGCTCTAGGTTAGTTTCACCTGAATCTTGGATTGCAAATGTTATTGTACATATGGCACTTTCTGTAGATGGAGAGGATGAAGTGGAACATGGAAGGCAGAAGACTGATACAAGAAGGAAATATTTCAAACATTCCTGTTTCTTTTTTCATATTTATCAAAACTTTTAAAGTCACTCTTCACTAAACTTAATATTTTCCATCTGAAATATATGCTGGAAGCAATGTATTATCAGTGCCATGCAGTCTGGCAACATCTTCTGTTCAGATATTCCAGTGAGCATACAGGATGGGGGAGATTTTCTTCACTTTGTACAGATTTACTACATATGTACAGGAAATCCTGCCTTCAGCTTATCCCTTGCAGTATTCTATCTTGCATGTGCTGGATGAATCCAAAATGCAGCAGCCAGACAATTGATTGGAGCTGGTTACAGGGAATATATAATTACCTTCCCACAACTGATTAATTTGCTATTGGTCCATTCCTGGGTACAGTTCAAGGTGCTGGACATGTCCTATGAAGTCAAAATGACCTATAAAGTCCAAAAGTGATCTCTCTAGGAAGATCTTTTTCTGTAACTCTCCCTCTACCAAAACAGGCATTAACAAATTCTTCATAAAGCTGAGTGTTAGTTCTTTTTATGTATGCTAAAAGCAATAAACTAAATAATTAAAAGTAAAGGTAAAGACAGCAAAACACGCTCTCTAAATTGAAAAAAGAACTAATAACCTATGAAGAGATTCTGGCAGGCCTACCTCGTCAATTTTTAACTATGAATTTTAAACTGGTGTATTTTAAATGGTTTTATGTGTTTTTAGTTGTATTTTGATCTATGATGTACCCCACCTTGAGACTTGGGAAGAAGCAGGTAGTAATAATAATAATGATGATAATGATGATGATGATGATGATGATGATGATGATGCAGTCCAGGTGTGTGTGAATTCAACTGAGTCCCCTCATCTCTTCTCTTTAGTGGATTAAATAGGTTGAGGAGGTTAGTCCTTGCCTGCATACTTCAGTCTTCATTCATTAACAAGTTCTACCAGCTATAGTCACATCCTGGGCTGGGGTGGTACGACATGACTTGCGTGATTCATTTAACAGCAAAGAACATGGACAGTTTACTGGTCCCATTTGGTCCCATTTTTGTTCTCTTAGTTCTTATACAGCAGTAGAGAGTCAATGTTGCTGATGACTGCTGCCAGCACTGAAGAATTGTGGGAAGACAATGGGATCCTTAAGGAAGGAACGTAGGAAACTGTCTTATAGTCAGACAAATCACTGGTTCATCTAGCTTGCTACTGTAAACTCTGGCTGATAGGATTGTTTCAGGCAAGATTCATTCCTAGCCTTACCTGGAGATCCCTGGTACTCTGTGGTGGTTTCTTACCTATGTAATAACCAGGTTGGAGTCTGCTTAGCTTTCCAAATTGGATAAAATGGCATGCGTTCAGGGTGATGTGGTGGTAGAGATCCAGGTCCTGGAGTCCTTTCACCCCGTCCTACTGGGAATGGTGTGTGTAGAAGAGGAGACTGCATTTCTTGACAGAGTCCTTTAGATAATTCTGGCATTTATTTATTTATTTTATTTATATCCCTCTTTTCTCCCATATGGGAACCAAGATGCATGTCTCAGTGGAGTCTAAACTAGCAAATGGATGACTAAACATACATACCTCTAACTGAACCAGATTCTGGCCATTTCCTCACTAGACTGTTACAGCGCTATTTTTCCACTTGCAACATCCTATGGAATCCTGGGGTTTGTGGTTTTGGGAGGGTCCAGGCAGAAATGGCTTCTGTTTGATCTTGGAAGCTAAGCAGCGTGAGCCCTGGTTTGTACTTAGATGGAAGACCACCAACAAATGCCAGGTGCTGTAGGCTATATTTCAAAGGAAGGAATTGGCAAAGTATCTCTGACTATTCCTTGCCTAAGAAAATCCTATGAAATTCATGGGGCCACCGTGAATCAATAGGCTATTTGAAGGCACATACAAACACATAATTGTCTTGATTTTGCAGGGACCGTGCCAATTACTCCTCTGTGGTTCCATTTTTCATCTTCTTTTGAAATGTCTCAGTTTCTCTCTTCTTCTCCCACTTTCCCCTTTTGTTCTCAGCTTACTTCAATTGCTGCAAATTGAGTTCAAAGTGCAAAAATAATTTTTAATCTGTGAAATGTTGTAGAGTTTGGAATAAAGTGTCCATTTACCTATCAGCCAAAAGTTCATCCCCCTGGAAGCATGAAGACTGCAAAGGATGCTACTTGAAGTTGTTCTAGGTTGTTCCAGGTGATTGGTTCCAAGGCACAGTGCCAGAGCTTGGAATTCCTTGCAGTTTTCCTTGGAGGCTGGTGTCCTAGTAGAAATCAGTCTTTTCTTAGAGCTCTGAAGCATGGTGGAGCAGTATTTGCTAAGCACAGGAGCTCTCCCAAGTTCTACAGGACATAACTGACCTACTGCCAGGAAGCCAGCTTTCGAAGAGCCAGTCTTTGCTCCTTACCAGTTGCAACTTAATGTACTCAATCTTGTTCCCTTTGGATGTCACCTGATATCCCAGTTTGATGTGGTCTTGTTCCAGAGAGGGGAAAAAAATGAAAGTCTGAATTATTTTTTAGTTTGGTTTGGTGGCAGAGCCTGTCTTTATTAAGAATACATACATTCATTTTGGTTTGATCTGAAACCAATTTTTCAGTTGTTCCCAATGGGAGTCTAGGGTCATTTCTGCACTTTGCTGTTGTAGTGCTATTATTCCACTTTCAAATTCCTATGGAATCCTGGGGTTTGCAATTTAGGGCAAGGCATTTAGAATTCTCAGCCAGAGAGCTCTTTGGCCTCAATAAACTGCAAACCCCAGAATTCCACAGGATGTTGAAAGTGGAATAATAGCGCTTAACAGTGTGGTGCGTAAATGCCCTAGGATAGGTTTTGTAAGAGCTGTCTTCCAACTCATAATATTCAATTCCTCTAACTGCTAAAGCAAATATATTCAGAATTTTGGGTTTGTGGACGATTACTCCCACTGCCTTTTATACGTGAACAGTCAGAGGAGTCATGTCACATAGCCGTGCCCCCTTGGCCTTGGATGTACAATATAGCCCCTCCCTAGGTGTTTAAGCATATAATATGAACATTTACAGAAGAGTGATCTAGTCACAAATGTGTGTTTTAGGACCAATGTCATGCTCCCCCTCCCACAAGTGTATGGTTAAGTGGAATTGTGAATAGGGCTTCTGTGTGTAGAGGAATTACATTCTGAGACAGAGAAGAACCTCTTAGGAAAGTGATGCTCTGCTTGTAATATTTGTTTTACTAGTTGGATGAATGTTGATGAATATGAGTTTTACTAGGGAAATAAGAAGTCATCAGAAGATATTATTATATTTAATAACTGTGGCAAGGCTAAGATATGCGCAACACTGGAAAGAAAAAAAATATTGACATTGAGGAGTGGAAGTTAAAAGTTCTGGATATGATAGAGATGGAAAAATTAGCATTTTCTTTGAAGAACAAATCTATCCAGAGTTTTGAAAAAGAATGGAAAGGAGTATTGGATTGGGTAAGGATATAAATGTATAAGAAATCAAAGAAGAAATAATGTAACCATTCTTTTCTTTGTAAAATGGAAATTATGTTTGTAGGTAATGGAAATAAGTAATTGCAATTGGAAGATTCAAGCCTGGAAGTGTGTGTGTGTGTGTGTGGGGGGGGGGTATTTTTGAGATTAAACTTTAATAAAAACTATTAAAAAAAAAGAATATGAGTTTTACTAGTTGGAGGAATATAAAGTATGGCAAATGCCCTTTCTTTTTTCTTATAGCTCTGTGACATCATACTGGCACCCCAGGCTGATCATGGAACCACTGTTCTGTACTGAAGAGTTGCTACATATAGGGCTAAAATGCAATAGCAATGTTCTATATGTAAAAAAATCATTTCGTAAAAGTTAGAAATTAGCTTGAATGGGGATCTCTTTTTGGAGAATAATGCATAATCCCCCAGGTTCTGGGTATCTGGGGAAAGCATTATGGGAAGTATAGTCCCAAAGTCAAGTTTTCCAATCTTTGCATATACCCCTGTCTGAAAAACCCTTGCTACTCGTTAAAGTTTGTGTGAAATTTTGAGTTTCAGTTCTACTTTCTGAATAAGCAGTAAAATCCAAAACTCTGTTTTGTAGTTGTTGATTGCTTTGAATCGCCCTGTTCCAAATACCTTGTCTGGTTCTTCAGCTGCAATCTTGCTCCCTTTTTCCTCCCACCTATCTCACTGGCCCTGTTAAACACTTTCCTAATCCCCAGAGAATCATGTTTGCTATTGAAAAAGTTTCTTTTTTCTTTGTTTTTTAAGAAAAGAGCTAAATTGCAAGTGGAAAAGCCCTTGCCGACAAATGCTTCTCCCCAAGGGTAACTCAGTGAAATGTATTTGGCCTCTTCTGAGTGTAACTGGTGTGTTTGTTGTTCCCCAGGAGGCTGCCTTGATGCTCTCAGTAGCCTTTTCTGCCCCTGAGATATTTGTACATTCTGTATGGCATTATGAACATTCTGGGCATGAACCACACTAACCTTCCTGAGACCCGGGCTCAGGAAATGGAGATGATTTTGAGCAGCACCTGCCACAAGTTCCCCATCCCTCTGAGATCTTGCTGAGCAGAAAGGGTTTGCCCCAGGAGAGGAGGAAGAATGCCATCAATAAATAATCTGTGCTGTCTTTCTCAATCAGTCCAAGGAGCAGTGAGTGGTCCTGGGTGACTAGCTTGCCTTAAAAATGGCTTTTAAACTAAAGTCACCCCCAGTACGATCAGTCAGCTTCTCCTCCTCACCCTTAAAGACCAATGGCTTTGGGGATGGAGGATGTGCACATATCTCTGTGTCCCTCTCTCTCTGCTTTTTTTTTAAAACTTTATTATTTGTTAGTGCTGGAGCCCAGTACTAGAGCAGAGATGGGGAGCTTGGAGAAATGATTGGGCCACATTCCTCCAAACAGCCTGCCTCTGCCACAGGAGTCAGCTTGCTGTTACAGCATTGCTGAAATTTCCAATTTTCCCTTTAAAACAAGGTGAGCAAGGAGCATCTCCTTTATTTTTAACATGATTCACACTTCTGTGAGAATTCCAGGAACACAATTTGGCTTGAAAACAGGGTAAATCCTCCCTGTATCTCTGGTCTTAAAGAGATATTGTCCTTTATTGCCAGTGGGACTTGAACCTGGATCTTTTCCACACTGCACTGTTATAGTGCTATTATTCCACTTTCAATATCCTATGTAATCCCGGGGTTTGCAGTTTAGAGAGAGGCCTCAAAGGGGGCCTCAACCGCAAACTCCAGGATTCCATAGGATGTTGAAAGTGGAATAATAGCATTGTAACAGTCTAGTGCAGAAATGGCCCCAGTCTCAACACTCTAACCACCGCACCACACTGGATCTTGACTATGCATCTTGAATTGTACAGTACTCCACCAGCTGGCGTATAAATATAAATCCTTAAAAAAAACACCTGCTTTTGAGCTGAGTTGAATTGAGCTGCTTTGAATTGAATGATAAAGTTCTAAGCACATGTTTGGAAGCCTGATAAATCTCCTTGATAAAGAGATTTCCCCAAAACATACTAGTGACAGCTCTTTGGTGCAACTGTCCCTTCAGCCTTGTTCTGGCTTTCACAACTAGTTTTTAAACCAGCCGTTTTTGTTTCGGTTGTAAATGGGCCAATGTTGATTTAAACCACTCTGTCTGGCTTTCCCTTAGTAGGAGTATAAAGAAGACTCGTGGATTTCCTCATTCTTAATCAGAAAGAGTGTCTCAAGGCACACCAGGACAACGCATTGAGGAAATGGCTGAACACTTTTTTTTTGCGTTTAAGGATTTTTGTGTGCGCAAAACCCCACACTCATTCCTGCACAAATATGTTCATTTTGTTTTGCACACACACCCAAGTTTCTTTCACAACCACATTTTTCACAAAAAAATTACAAAGTGTGAAAAATAATCAAACATGCACAAAAACTCTAATAATGTATGCAGCAGGGGAGACTGTCAAATTGGTTATTTTTTATGAGAGAATGAAATGAGAGTGTGAGTCTCCTCCGCTTTGTCTCTAGACTGATCAGTCTAGGCTCTGTGTTCATCTTGGAGATGTTTTCACATCCCTGCTATCCCTCCTTCCCTTCCTACTGTGTCTTTTGTACTTTGCTGCTGCCGCTCTTTGTTCTCTTGATCCCTCTTGATGCTGTCTTGGTGGTCTAGTTCTTCTGGTGACCCCCTTTGGGTTTTCAATGAGGCTGGCATCGCAGCAGCGTGCTGCGGAAGGAAGCTGTTCCGTTTCCTTCGGCATCGCCCAACAGCATCCAGGGAATGCAGAGCGGAGTGCTCACTTACACAGTGCTTACTTCTCTCCCGTGGGTCTTTCAGCATGTGACATATATCATCACCCGTCATTCCCTGACAGCTTTACTCACTGTACAAGTATTAATTAATTAATCCTTGCCATGTGCTATGAGGGCAGCATTAAAATGCTCATTTCCCCCATGAAGGCACAGGGAGGTTAAGTGACTTGTGTCCTAAACGGCTCATGCAGTAAAATGATAGATCTCAGAACAGGATGAAAGATTTTGA
This sequence comes from Cyclura pinguis, assembly GCA_030412105.1. Classification (NCBI taxonomy): domain Eukaryota; kingdom Metazoa; phylum Chordata; class Lepidosauria; order Squamata; family Iguanidae; genus Cyclura; species Cyclura pinguis. The sequence goes on from CM059599.1 coordinate 348,812,332, forward strand.
GCCTTTTTATTCTGTCTTACTCCTTTAGAGATGTAGACTGCCTTATCTTGATGGCTTAAGGAAAATGATGCGTGAGCCTTATAATTTCCTTGGATACTAGAACAATGAAGTCTGGTTGATGTGTGATTGTATAGATTAGGGCCCACTTCAACACTAGACAGTTACAGCACTATCATTCAGTTTAACTGCCATGGCAGCATCCTGGGATTTGCAGTTTAGGGAGGTATATTTAGAATTCTCGGCCAGAGAGTTCTAGCATCCTACCAAACTACAAACCCCAGGATTCCACAGGATGGAACCATGGCAGTTAAAGTGGAGTACTGTGTAGTGTGAAAGGGCCCCAGGAGTGGGCAAATTCTGGTGGCTGGAGGACTACTTTGGGTTTCCAAAAACCACTGGGGGCAGTACCCCACCATTCAGCATGTGTAAGCACACAGATACTCTCTCTCTCTGTTTCATACACACATACACACACTCAATCAATCTCAACCTCTCATGCACATTGTTGTGTGCCTTCAAGTTATTTTCCATTTATGTGACTTTAAGGTGACCTTATCATGGGGTTTTCTTGGTAAGATTTGTTCAGAGCGGGTTTGCCTTTGCCTTCCTCTGAGGCTGCGAGAGTGTGACTTGCCAATGGTCACCCACTGGGCTTCTATAGCTGAGCAGGGATTTGAACCCTGGTTTCCAGGGTCTTAGTCCAACACCCAAAGCACTACACTATCCTGGATCTCATGCATACACACACAAAGAGATTTACAATTGCACATTGTTGGGTGGAGAGAAGATTTTAACTTCATTCCATGTCAGTTGTATTGAACAGAATCACTGGGATGAGACTGAGTCAAATATCGTAATATAGATCAGGGATGGAAATTGTGTGGACTTCTAAATGTTGTTGGACTCCAGCTCCCAGCACTCCTGACCTTTGGCTACACTGGCCAGAGCTGCTGGCACTTGTAGTCCAACAACAACTGGAGGGCCAGATGATTCTATCCCTGATACAGATGGGTAAATGGACCATTTTATCTATAGCAATCAAAGGAGAAAGGAGGGAAGTTTGTATGTTAGCTCAGATCTGAACCCCATTTTGGATGTATCTCTTCACTTAAATCCGTCTTTCCCAACCAGGTGTTCATCAGATATTTGGCACTGCAATACCCATCAGCCCCTATTAGCATAGGCAATGACTGGTGTGATGGGAGTTCTAGTCCAAAGCGTCTGGAGGGCACTAGATTCTGGAAGGAAGATTTAAACACTTCATGAAAGAGAGGTCTGACTGAAATGGAGTGATCAGTTTAGATCTGCTTGAGATTTCCCCTTAAGAAACTATTACTGACTGCTTTGCACAACCAGCAGAGCATTGCACAATGTGAGAAACACCAGTGCTTGACTAGGAACTGTTTATAATGCACCTGGCTTACCTGTGGTCTCTGGACATGTGAATTTGAATTTCCATGACTGTGTCAAATCCTATATCTAAAATGGTAGTGATACACACTGAGGCATCTGTGCGCATGTTACTGCCTTTGAATATAATAGGATCTGAGCAGGAGCAAATTTTGCCATTTACGGGGGTTCCTAGAATAGAACTCCCATATATACGGAGTGTGCACTGTTATTTGTTACAAAAATTATATGTAAAACCCAAGGCAAAAACTTAAACTAGTGCAACTGAAAGGCAACATTTAGCATATGTTTCAGTCTAGCTTGCAATATGTACTAAAGTGGGACAAATCTGTGATTTAACTACTTGAATTGAATTCTGCCATGAGGTATTACTGCTACTGAAAAATGCATCTATTTATTGATCTAGATTTATTGATATAGCTATTTGTTAGTTACCATATGAAATCCTCTCGATATTCTATGTATGCAAAGCCTATTAAAACAATCACACTCAACATTTAAAAACTTAAAATTTAACATAAGAAGAAAGTAGAAGCCAAACATATACAAATCATTAGATATGTAACAGATGCTGTAAGCACCTCAAATGAAAGTCAACTAACTGCCATCAAAACTGGTAAGGTGAAGTGCAAGAAGAATCTTTAAAAAGATTAAGTAGTTTGTAGATAGTCTAAAAATATTCCAACTGATTTTTTTTAAAAAATAAACATATTGACCCAGCACTTTGAATTGGTCTCTGAAACAGCATGAAATCTGATGAAGACATAGAAAGTCTAGAGTTACATGTTCATAACTCCTGATCCAATTTAGATCCATATTGTTCACTAGCTGATGTTTCTGGATTGCATTCAGAGGCACCCTACATATCGTGCATTACAATAATTCAAACCTGGGGCCCTTTTACAGTACACAGTTGTAATGCTATGATTCTACTTAGCTAGCATGGTTTCATCTTATGGAACCTAGGATTTGTGGGTTGTTGTTGTTGTTGTTGTTGTGTGCTTTCAAGTTGTTTCCAATTTATTGCAATCCTAAGACAAACCTATCATGGGATTTTCTGGAACTGAGAGTGTGTGATGTGCCCAAGGTCACCCAGTGGGTTTCCGTGGCTGAGCAGGGAATCGAACGCTGACTCCCCAGGTTGTAGTCCAACACTAAAATCACTACACCATGCTGGTTCTCACAAAAAGCCATCTGCCCAACATGAGGCTCAAACCCACAACCTTGGGGTTAAGAGTCCTATGCTCTACCAACTGAGCTAGCTAGGCACTATCAATGGTTTAGGGTGGAGTACTTTGAATTCTCAGCCAGAAAGCTTTAGTGCCTCACCAGTTTTAGTTCAGCGCTAGTAGAGCTCCCATTCTTGGAGCAGCTGCAGGGCTTCAAAAACTCGATGTAAGCCCGTTTCTGGCTACTTTCTATTCATTATATTGGACTGCTAGATCAAAGCGAAGGAGGCAGTATTGTTTTGAATGTCGAGATATTTCCACTCACACCCTGGGGTGGTTGGGTCCCACCACAGCTTAACAATCTACAAAGTTGGAAAGGGAGGAGAAAGTAAGACAAGAGCACATCTCCTCCCAGTTCTGATGTTTGTAGTGGGAGTAGAAACAGCAAGAGATGAACAGGAGTTCGAGTTCCTCTTCTCTCCTCCCCAATAATCTGGTTCGACATTGGACATTTTACAATGTACTGCAGTAAAGTATTGGAATAAAGCATATTAGGTGTCTGAGTTCTGTACAGTATCTAAGAAGGGTGTATCCAAATGTGTGGGTAGGTACTACACAGTTGATGTGAGCTAAGTTTAGTTAGAGATTCTAATGTGACTTTGAAACACATGATGTCCTGGTATGTTAATGAATTTTCTTAACTAGAACATGCTTATACTGTTGTGTGTTTTTTAAAAAACAAAACTGATCAAAACATTACACACAACATAACAAGTAAATGAAATTTTATCATAGAATCATGATAAAATGGACTATAATGTTAATGGTGATGAAGTATTTTGGGGGTCTTGTAACAAGTAACCCTCTGAATTACTTTTAAAAATAATTTCCCAAACAATGGTGCTATTCTTTTTAATGAATGGAACGCTCGGGTTGGAAGACATGTTCAAGGTCATTCTGTTACCCTGATTTCTGGGGGTCCCGTGGGGGACCTGTCAATGTGCTCAATATAATGGGGAGAATAGGAATTAGCTAGAGCACAGGCTAAGACTCATGAGAGGCAGGGTAACGTAACAGGATCTTAAAGCCGAATTTATACCAGGCCAGGCCAAACCAAACACCACACTAAATTGCTAAAGAAATGCTTTTTATTTTATTTTTAATAAAAATAAGTCACTGCACACATGTGCACTTGCACACCCACTCACACAAGGGCTAAAAGAAATAAAAGAGAGAAAATTGATAGGGGCCTTTGAAGAGGGTTGGATCGGGGTGATACTGCACCTGGTTCTGTAGTCTGAGAGTCCGGGATGGCAACGAAGAGCGAGGAGAGAGATCTCAGCACGTGGAGGCTGAGGGGAATGCTTGGAAAACGGAGTGATGGCAAGCAGGGAGGAAACTGGGAGCAATCCGAAGAACCGCTTGAAATCAGGGGTTTTTATAGGGGAAAATGTACCTTGGGGCTAATCCTCTCCCGGGGAAAACAATAGTAGAAGAGCTAGAACAAAGCTCTTAACGACAGATATCTCCAGCTTGATGGGTTTTAATTGCCTTTGTCGGAGTTTGACAATAGCCTCGGTAGTGTGGGATTGCGCTCACTTTATCGGCTGATTGTCAGACGCGCTAATCCTGTCAAGCAGGCATCTCGGGGCCAAGGACCCTTTGTGTGAGTTCACTGTGGGCATGTCTGGAGGGCTTCTGTGCTATGTGACAGAGAGGATTACTGGCCAGACCGGGTTTTTCCAGATCGCGGCCATTCGGCCGTGCCTGTCTACACGCTTGTCCTGGGGACCCTGTCAGACATGTGGAGTAGTTTTTAATATAGGCCACGTGGACATATCATTTAGAAATTAATAATTGTGGACCACGGGAGAGGGCCAGTTCCCTGCAGTAACAATTCTATGGCCAACTTGGGACATGAGGTCAAGTCTTGCAATCTATTTGTCACTCTGTCCACAGCATGATCACATTGGTGCCCCCACATTATTTGGTCTCTAATTCTTTTTAGAACACTGCAAAGTCCAGAGCTGATCATTCCCACAGGCGTGCTTCCTGACTTATCAGAAAGTGGGTTTGCCCACCAGGGGTCAAGGTAAAACAAGCACCATGGCTACCATGGAATTGAACTGGGTGTCTCTTTCCTAGAAATGGGAATTATTAGCCAATCAGATTAAAGCATTGGCTAATGGGCAGGACCAGAGTGAGACTTGCTCGTTTTCACTCCAGCAGGCACTGGGGGAATATAAGCAGCCCCTCAGTGTTCAGAGCTCAGACTGTTCCTGAGCATCAGCCCACTGTGTAATCAGCATGTTGTTTAGCTTGTTATTTATCTAATTGTCACAACTTTGTGAGCAGTGTATATGGGATCCTGATCCAGTTCAATTAACTGGTAAGGGGTCCCATTTTGGGACTTTGGGAGTGTAACGGTTGGGATCATATCCAGCTCTAGGCAGTGCTCGAGTGTCGCACCCCCAAGGAGATCCGCACAATGGCTTCTGCCCATGTGATATCCTGGGCCTGTCAGCCCTGGGGTCACCTAGTAAGGTTTGGCACATTGATCAACAGGTGGGTTGGTTGATGCCTGGACCTGGACCCATGTCACAGCCTACATCTTTTAGCTGTAGCCAATAAAAGTTGTGGCTTTATTTTCTCCAAATTATTTTTCTTGGTGTTTTGTATGTCAGTGGAGTAATGGGCCCCTTGGACCAGCAAGTCACTAACAATGATTCCAGGGTCTTTTTCTTTCCTATCTTCAAAATAGTGACTGCTGATATATTAACAAGCATCATCCACAGTAAGACTATCATATATTCATTTGCAAGGAGCACTAATTTGCTTTTGTTGTTGTTCTGTGCCTTTCAGTAATTTCTGATTTATAGTGATACCTATCACAAGCTTTTCTTGGCAGAATTTGTTCAGAGGGGGTTCACTCCTGTTTTCCTCTGTGGCTCGGAGAGCATGACTTGCACAAAGTCACCCAATGGGTTTCCCTGGCAAAGCGGGGATTTGAACCCTGCTCTCTCAGTGTCCTGGTTCAACACTCAAATCACTATACCACACTAGCTCTTAATAACAATGAATTTCATTGGCCAAGACACACAAGTTGGGTTTTCAAATTCAACCTTTCTTCTTCCCCAGTGCTTATTTAACCTTGGGCACAATCAACTGGGAATTTCTGCTGAGCAAGGCTCTTCAAAATGAGTGGGCGTTGCGCAAGTGAGCAGCAACTTCCATCCTTTTCAATGGTACTTGCCTCCTTCTGAACTGTAGCCTTTTGTAAGGCATTCTATGAGATAAGATAAAATGTTATCTCATCTCATCATTTAACACAAATAAATTAAAAGCCTGGCTAATCAATAGTCCTTGTTTGTACAGGGCCTATTGTTTTGTTGCTGCTTCTGAGTGCCTTTATTTTTTTGCTCCTTTGCTGGTTTCACAATATTTAGAATCATAGAATTGAAAGTTACCTTAAAGGTCATCTAGCCTGTCTACCTGCCAGTGCAGAAAATTTAGTTTTACATTTGTTTCAGTGCAGTTCCAGTCCACAAACATTCCAGCCATTGTGCCTCTGCATAGAACATACAAGGCAATGTTCAGAACAGAAAGAAGCTTCAGACGTGTACTTTTTCACATTTGAGGATGCAGAGCTCCTGTATACAAAATGTGAAAGAAAACTCCCTACAAACTGTACAGTTTCAGTAGTGGTTGAAAGTATATCTTCAGCTACCTGAAGTAATGGTGCCTCCTCGGCATTAACAAGCAGGAAAGGATAGTGCTGGAAAATGTACTCAAGGATGAACGTGCAACCTTGGGAAAAGATAGGTCATTTCTGTATGAGACTGTTATAGGCCATTTCCACACTAGACTGTTATAGCGCTATGATTCCACTTTCAACATCCTATGGAATCCAGCCGGCCCCTCCCAAAACTGCAAACCCCAGGATTCCGTAGGATGTTGAAAGTGGAATCATAGCGCTATAACAGTCTAGTGCGGAAATGGCCATAGTGCTATTATTCCACTTTCAACATCCTATAGAATCCTTTGAGGCCCCTTCCTAAACGGCAAACCCCTGGATTCTATAGGATGTTGAAAGTAGAATCATAGAACTATAACAGTCTAGTGTGGAAATGGTCATAGTGTAACTAAGAAATACATGGGCAGCTGTTACACTATTATACCACTCCACAACCTGTTACTCTCCACATATACTCCAACTGTCCTGATTGGCAGAGACAATCCCAATTAATCCTCTGCTTTCTCACTTTTTCAGATGCATTTAAAATGTCCCAGTTTCTTTCCCCTCGTTCTACTTTCCCCCTTCCTCTTTAGCTGCCTTCAATTGTTGCAAACTTGGGGGGAGGAGGAGGAGAGGAGGGGGCAGAATCTTGACCTTCCCAGTAGGATCAGACAAGACAAACTGCTACAGCTTCTCCTTACTTGTGTGTTTTTATTAATAACTTTTTCTATCTTGACTGCATTCTGAAGTTGCTTGGCCATGTATAGCTCAGTTTTCATCTAGGAAATGTTGAAGGGTATGCAATACTGAAGTAAGATTTAATGGACAGTTTGCATTTGAATACATAAATAGGAAGGATTGGGGTGGAGGCACCTTATCTTACATCTCAGGCTGCAAAATGTCTTAGACAAAATGCCCTTTCTCAATGTGCATTTGGGGTCTAGTAATTCATGCATCCTATCTCTATTTTACCTGATTTAAAAAAAAAGGTGATCAGGGACTGCACAAAACCATTTCCCACCTAGGTGGCTGTATGATTTTGTTGTTGGGGTTGTTCATTTATTTGTTTTGCAAAGTGGTGCCCCATTTCCATTATAGCCTGGCCTTTCCCCTGAGAATCTCTGTAGAATATTAATGGGAGACCAAAAAATGCCCCCCCCCCCAAATTCCTTAGACTCCCTGAGTCTACTTTGGTTCCCTTTCTGTGTGCACAATATTGTATTATCAAATGGGCAATCAGAATGGGCTGGCATGGATTCTAGCTTCTCATGTATATTGTACAAAATGAAATTTCTGCCAGTCATTCTGTCAGCTCACCGGGAAGTCAGCCATTATTTTATGATAAAAGTTAAAAAATTAATTCTTCACAAAATTGCTTAGTCATTAGAGAATGGAGTGATAGAGAAGCAGGGACTGTTAAGTGAATTTCTCAGTTTATCCTATCTGAGAACAGGGCAAAGGAAGCTGTTCTCAGAGATGTAGATTTGCTGTTTTACACAGGGCAGGAGGGAAATGGAAAACGTGGCCCCTTGAGGTCCAGCATATCTGACAAATGGTATTTCCCCATATGAGCCTACCTGGATTCTGAGATCTGCAGGAGAGGCCTTTGAGACCCACCACCTTTGGGGACAGCTGGTGGGGACACGAGAGAGGGCCTGCTTGGTGGCTGCCCCAGACCTTGGAACTCCTTCACTAGGGTGGCTAGAATGGCCTCCTCTTTGCTGTCTTTCTGTTGGCAGGCAAAGACTGCCCCCCCCCCATTCAGACAGACTTTTGGGACTGAATGTATCTCCTTAGCTCCCTAGGCCCCCTTGGCCCACCAATGTCTTGACCCCGAAATCTAGTTTACCAAGTTAGAAATCACATTTCCAGAAACCACTGGGAGCTGCAGTTTTCACTCTAAATGTATTTTTTGATCTCCACTTGACTTTTGAGAGGGGGAAAAACAAACAGAAAGAGTTAGTGTATGGACATAAAATATATATGTGTGTGTGTAAGGCTATATAACAAATACAGTAAATCTCTAAAATAATCTAACATTCAAATTAAAACTACACAGTCCAAATAATAACTAGCAATATGGTAGGAGGTCTATAAGTCGTACATGATTTGTCAAAGGAAAATAGATGTCCCAAGGTCTCATCAGGTTCTTCATACAAACAAGCCAGGCACATTTTGACTCACAGAGTTCATTAATGAAATTCTTCTTACCCAATGTTTCCTCCAGACAAAAGGCAACACTAGAGTATAAATTTTTACAAAACAAAAATGCCTCTGGGGAGTGAAGGAGAAGGAACTATTTATAGTCTGGACTGTTGAGTTTTTGTTCACACTAAAGTATGCTACTTTAACTGTGTATCTCCTGTGGAATCCTGGGTTTTGTAGTTTGGCAAAACATTTTCTGACTGAGAATTCTGAATGTCTCACAAAACCACAAATTCCAGGATTCCATAGGATGGAACCTGGCAGTTAAAGTGGGATTGAAGTGCTATTACTATGTAATGTGAAAGAACTTGAGTCCAATGGGGTCCACAGAGGCCATCCAGTCCAATCCTCTGCCATGGAGGAACCCACATCAAAGCAGTCTCAACAGATGGCCATCCAGCCTCTGCTTAAAAACCTCCAAAGAAGGAGACTCCACCACACTCCAAGGCAGCATATTCCACTGCTGAACAGCTCAGACCATCAGGAAGTTTAAGTCGAATCTTTTTTCCTGCAGTTTGAATCCATTGCTTCTTGTCCTAGTCTCTGGAGCAGCAGAAAACAAGCCTGCTCCCTCCTCGACATGACATCCCTTCAAATATTTAAACATAGCTATTATGTCCCCTCTTAACCTTCTCTTCTGCAGACTAAAAATATGGTTTATAGGGCTAATTTTCTCTTCTATAAATTTATTTTTTTCCCTAAAATTATAGTGCAAGACAGGGACTTTCACCCTGTGACAAATTCTAAGATGTTTAAAAAATTCTTATGGCATGGGTTTTTAAATTGTCTGTGGTCTTTCTAATTGAAAACTCACACTTTTAAAAAAGTGTTCTGGCTTTGGAATGCTGTCAGACTCTGGAACTCTGCACTGTCTTGCCCTTACTCTGAGCTGAGTATGGAGACTTTTTTCTTTTAAATGCCCGTGTTCTTGTTCTAGCACCTTTGACAGGAACTTAGAGTTTGCTTTGGGTTTGACCTTTCCTTTTCACTGTGCAGACTGCAGAGAGGTGCATTGGGGTAAAATGGCCTTTTTCATCTTGTGCTGGGAGTATGACTCCTGAGGAGGCACAATTTCCCTTGTTAAGGTTTCTTGCACCATTGAGAAGCCACAACTCATCAAAGCTTAATAAGTTTTTGAATATTTCTTACTTCTGTAGAAGCTACATCTCACCTTGGCCAGAGGGACTCCATGGCTGCTAAATCAATTCTCCAGATATTCACTGTTTACGAACAATTTGAGGTTTTTGCTTTCTCTTCCTGTGGTTTAAACTGGGCTCAAATTGGACAGCTCTTCCAATGGAGGGTGTCTTCACACACAAGACTGCCCCCTGACAGTCCTAGAAACAGAAGACTGACCTCTGTAAAACAAGACATGTGGCCACCCTAAGTTTTTGTGAACTCTTTTGTCATTGTGGAGAAACATAATGACCTGTTGTATCTATATATTTAGATCCAAAGCCATCAACAAAGCTGTCAAAAAAAGAACATTTCAAATTGCCTGCCAAAGAAGAAATCATAGTCTAGTCTGTCAATGCCAAGCAGTTCAGTAAGCTGGATGCTTCCTTAGCGTTTTTGCAGATAAATCTAACAATAGCAAGTTCTAAATTATGCACATTTAGTGCTCTGCTTGGAAGGTACAGATTCACATGTCTCCCTTTTGATAAAGCTTTGATTCCTGGAGCATATCACAAACTAACAGCTACAATGATAGTGCATCAGTGAACAATAGTTTTTGGGGTTCCACCAAAGAAGATGAACATGGGTCTATGCTTCAAAATATATTGTACCTAATGACTGCTGGGAACTAAAATGGAATAAAAACAAGTGTGTGGCAGTTACTGAGTTGATTTTTGTGAGACCTTCTAGCAAGAGGAAAGCTCATGCTGTTGAAGTGATGTTGTGGTTCCAATCATGATTGGATGTTGAGCAGCACTTTCTGCAAATGAGGAAAGGTGAGAAACATATACACGAGTTCTCTGGTAAAACATAAAACAAATGTGATGGCATTGGTATATGTACCAGGTAAATCATGGATTGCTGTTGAGCAATGACTTATACAAGAACCAGCAGGGATGTTTTATACATTTTATCAAAACAGCACATGAAGCCTCTTTGCTTGCATTGATGCAGTAGTTTGCCAGAAGCATGAAAGCAACCAATGGCTCACAGGTCAGTTCTAAACTGATAACTGAGGCAGAAGGAGAGTCATTGGGATCTTGTTCTGCTTGTGACTTCTTTACTCAAAGTACCGTATTTATAGTCAGATAACTGGAAGCAATCTACAAGTCATTTTCAACTTATGATGACCCTCAGGTGAATCTATCACAGGGTTTTCTTGGCAAGATTTGTTCAGAGTGAGTTTGCCTTTGCCATCCTCTAAAGTTGAGACAGTTGACTTGCCCAAGGTCACCCAGTGGGTTTCCATGATTGAATGGGGATTCAAACTCTGGTCTCCAGAGTTGTAATCCAATGCTTAAACCACCAAACTATTTTTATTATTTATTTATTTATATGTATGTATGCATGTATGTGTGCATGTATGCCTTCAAGTCAGCTGTTGACTTATGGTGACCTCATGAATTTCATAGGGTTTTCTTAGGCAAGGGATATTCAGATGTGGTTTTGCCAGTTCCTTCCTTCGAAATAGAGCCCTGTTACTATTGGTTTTACCTGTACACCACCCTGAGATCTCTTGGATGGGACAGAAATATTTTAAATTAATGAATAGATAAAATAAAATGCCTCTTTCATTTCTGCAAGGTGTTCAAGACTAATGTGGATGACTGATATTAGAAGTCCAGAGTTGCTTTGCAGGTCTTCTTGGAGGAAGTTCTTGTAAGAGAAAATAGTTCTTGGCATCCTAGTTTTTGTATATTTAGGTCTGGATGGTGGGAGGAGAGGAGCCATAGGTTGCATTCTTCTTCAGTTTCTTCAGAACTTGGAAAAATCACAGTCCCCAAAAAATAACTCTTCCAAGTGCTGACTATGCTGTTATGCTGATGAATGGAAGTCAGAGGCAATGGGAATCTATCCCTTTCTGCTTAGTTGGGTCTTTCTTCCTGGAACCTTGCAATAGACTGTAGCCTGATCCCCTCTGATTTTTAATATCTGTCTAACGGCCTGTCAGTTGACAGAGATGGAACGAGAGCATCTTGACTGAACTGGCTAACTTTGTTGTACCCTCAAGCAGCTTTTCTAGCTTTCCATCTTTGACACATATCGATGCTTCAACAGGATGAAATCCAAAGTCTATGCTTTCTGTTTGCAAGTATGTCAACATTAAACTTGAAAGCATTTGTTGATCAATTGGTCTGATTAATTAATTAAAACAAAGATCTAATTTGTCCAAATTAGCTTTCTGTACTTTCACAGTGCCTCTATTAACACTTGGCTAGACTCTGTGCTTGCTCCCTTCCTTTGCAGTGCTTCCATTTTTCCTCTATATTGGCAGATTTTGCTGAAAAGTGGGAGGAACTACTGTACAGATGGGTCAGGAGAACAAGCCAGAAACTAGAGACTAAGGCTCAGAAATCTAAATCCCAACATCACAATGCCTCCCACCTCATTCTTTGGAGTTTTTTTGTTGTTTCTGCATGGTAAGGTAGGAATGAACAAGAAAGTTGTTGCTGGTAGGGGCTTCCTGGTGAGCACAGAAAGGTCGGAAGGATTCCAGGGCATTATGAAAACATGTGGTAGAGAATATGAAGCTTTACAGCTGTTGAACTCCAGCTACAGGATGGTGGGAACTTGGAACTAACAAAAACTGGATGGTCACAGGTTCTTGCTTTAGCATACATCAGTATTAAGGAGCACGTGTGGGGAATCTGTGGATGGATCTGGTATGCAGCAGACTGTGGTCTGATTTGACATCTGCGTCACTTGATAATACAGGGTGGGGATCATCCGCCTGCAGCTTTCAGTAGCCTTAGCTAACACAGCCAAGGGGAATGTGAGGAACTGCAGTTCAACAACATCTGGAGAGCTGCATATTTTCCACCCCTGTGATAACTTAACATGTGAAAAATTCCAGCTAAATATGTGCTTCTGAAAGAGTGGTCTTTCTGAATGTTGCAATATGAAACTCAATCCAGGGTTAGGTACACAGACAAATCCATTGCTTGCTGTTGTGCCCATCAGGTGGTAAATATGTAGGCATGAAGTATACATGGGCTATAGGTCATGAACCCAAACTCTCTATTTGTTTTGAGTTTATTAATTTATAGAGCTGAACTGTTAATGTATTAATTCTGTCTAACTGTCTGTCTGTCTGTCTGTCTGTCTGTCTATCTATCTATCTATCTATCTATCTATGTCCCCATCTCTGGGATTTCAGGCACTGTACAATAAAATCAATTTAGAACAATAGCAATACTTTTAAAAGACTGAAAGCATATCAAATTATCACTTAAAATAATAAAATGTAAAGTCAGTTGAAAGAATTTAAAATAATACATACCATCGCATATATAGTTTGGCAAACCCTACAAAACAGAGGCCTTCTAAAAATCTTGCTGGTGGGGGAGTGTTTACTTGTATGAGAGCTTTTCTTTCTCTTTCTGCAGATTGGATGGACTCATTCAGATCCTCCATTTATCCATGAGTCCTGAGCTGACTCCACACAGATCTCTAGTCTGTTTGCATAGCACAAAGAGATGTTAAACAGGTGTCACATTTGGCAATAACGTGCTCCATATCATGAGAAATCCTCGTGCTTTTACAGAGTGGTGGCCAACTTTTTGGCTGTCCAGATGTTGCTGGACTGTGACTTCCATAAGTCATGGCCAGCATGGCTAATGGTGAAGGATGATGGGATGTGTAGTCCAGCACCATCTGGAAGCTGCTAATTCCCCACTTCTGCTTGGAAGCTCTTGACACTTGAAGCCACTTGCATTCCTGCTTCTGCCTCTCAGGATGTCCAAGCTGTTAAATATAGAAAGGCTATCCCAATAGTCCCTTCACTTTCTGGAAGATGGTGGCAGCTAGTCAAAGGGGTGATGAGGGGGGAGAGAAGAAGTTCTATTTGTCCTTTCCCACTGACTGTAAAGGTATTATTAAATATAAGAGTAGTATTAATTTTTCTATCAGTAATGGTCCTGTCGAGCCTTTTCAGAAATCCTCCTCTCCTTTTTGTGCGGGCATTTCTCTGTCAGCAGGAGTCCATTATCTGAGCACAAACCTTCATTGTGTGACTGTTATCAGTTAATTAGACCACATGAACTCTGTGCCAGCCAACCAGGGGACTTGGTGGCTCACTCTATGAGGTCCTGATAAAAGTCAAAACCCCCAAATTAAAAACTTCAGCTTTGGGAAACCAGAGCCTGCCTTCTTGGAAGTTCAGCAAAGTGGCAGAAGGCAAGCATGTCAACAACAGGGCACATTTACACGTCTGTTCTCATCACCCCCCTCCCCCACCAAAGGATGAACCTTGTCATGAATTCTCATAAAGATAACTTGGTAGCATGGGATGAGGCTTCCAAAGGCAGCCCAGTGGTCTTGGAAGGGATTGTGGATGGAACCATTCTTGCAACAAAGGACAAAGCTATAATTCCTTAAGAACGTAGGGTCCCAAATCTGCTTGGCATGGAAGGCCTTCTCTATTTATTTCAGTAGTGTGAGGGAGGGCGAGGAGAGCCGTGCATGTGTGTCTCTGCTTACATATTTTAATAACTGAGCTTTATGACTGTACTACTCAGGCAGTTTCGGATTGTTTATGGGTGGATTACCTTGCAGTGTTTCACAGATTAAAAAGCTTGGTTCATGTGGCCAAGCAACATCAGAGTATGTTCAAGATGGCAAAAATTATTAATGAGGAAGAAAACACAAGCTAGAAGAGGTTTTTTCAGATTGCTTTTGCCTGAGCCTACTGGAAAGGACAAGATTCCACTCCCTCCACCGTTATGGCCCTGCACACCCCAACTCCCAAGATCGATATGCTTTAACTGGCAATATTATTTAATTGGCACTACATTAATCAGCATTGATATAAAATGGAAACCTGAGGTCAAGCTGGAAAGAGGCAAATTACTGATTGCAAATGTGAGACAGCAAGGCAGGTCAGCCACATCCTCTCCCAGGTGAAACTAGAGTCATTGTCAGGCAGATTGCAGGGCAACTCTAAAGACAATAGGCTTATGCTAAGAGCTGGACATCTCAGAGCTGAAAGGGGAAATCCCTACCAAATTGTGATTGTTGTAATTCTCATCTCTCACATCTGGACATTTCCCTGCTTTGTTTTCTCAACCTTTCCACAATACAGAGCTATTATGACAGCCATTACCCTTTTGTCACCTAAACACTTAAGACCATTAATTCTCTCTGGACTTCATTGTTTGTGTTGCAACTTCCATTGTCTGCTTTGCTGGGAGAACAACTCACACCCATATCCACAGGGTAGTTTTTGGGTATAAGAACCCTTGATTTTGAGCAATTCAGTGCAGTTTCTTGCCTTGCTGAACACCACACTGTCCATCTGATTCCCAAACAAGAACTGTCCTTAGGTGCCTAGCTAAGCTATGTTGCAGCTTTCTTTGCTTCTCTCTGGACTAGTAATTATCACCCAAACCCTAAAAGTCCTCTATCTACACTTTCCTCCCTTTACCTTCAGTTAGTCCTTGTGTAAGTGTGTGAGTGTTTGGATTTTTTTTGTGTGCATTATTTACCACAATAAAACACATTTGAGTTTACATTTTGAACTTTCTGGCTGGTTTTTTCCTGCATGATCCCACAAACATTGATGGAAAGATCTCAATAAATTACCCCCTCTCACAGGACTCCTAATTTTGAAGTAATTAATTCCCCATTGTCATGTGGAGGTACTGGCATTGTGGGTGGAATCCTGAGTCACCCATGTTTTGAGGTAACACCACTCATTTCCCTACTCATCATTTGACTACAAACTACTTTTGTACCTTTGAATTCCCTTTGCAGTGATTGATGTGACCCATGGACAAAGGTGGAAAGTGGGAGGAAGAGAGAGAAATTGGGACATTTTAAAAGCTACTGAAAAAGTGGGATGGCAGGGAATTAATAGGGACTGTCCCTGCCAAACTGGTATGTGGTAGTCCAGCACTTTGTAAACTTGTGCTAAAGCATAGTCTGTCATGTTGTAGACAACCACACTTGACTCTAGTCCATGAAGTTCTACAGCTCAGAGGACTTCAGTGCAGTGGCATGAGTTCTGGTTCTCCTCCTCCTCCTCCAGCAGCCACTGCCTGACCAGTTCATGCCCTGATTTGTAATATGCCCTATAATCCACATGGGGGAAGGCAGCATCCAGTCAGAGAGGCTCCTGGAGCATGTCCAGACCTCAGAAATAACTAGTTACAATGAGTTACTTGCAATTGTTTCTTTTCCCGAATATCTAAGCTACAACCACCACATCACATTGCAGTAGTAATTCAACATGGGACATATTAACATGTTAACAGAATTCCATTTATAGCATAACTGTAACTTTTATTTACATCTATATTTTCAGAGATGTAGCTAATACATTTACATTTTGGTTATGCCTTGGAGTACCTCTTTCTTCTCTACCAGATGTTTCTCATATTGTTGAAGCATCTACATCATGCATGGGCAACTGGGGCCATCCAGACCATTTGAGATGTAAAGCTGATGGGAATTTCAACCCAGGAGAGTCACAGTTGTCCAATCTACATGTTTTGTTTGCTTTGCTATAACATATTAAAAAGTCTTATGGCAGATACAGGAATTCTTAAAGGGACAGTAAGGTTGGTTCTCCTACACCCATGTTATAAGTCTGTTGTATATAAATATGTTATAAAACAACACATGTTATATATTGCTGTTTTAAATATACAGTCAGTCCTCTACATTTGCACTTTTTTTTTCACTTTTTCACTTTTGCAGATTTCATTATTCACGGATTATTTGTTGTCACCTCTGCTGCCTCCCTATGCCATTTTTAGTAGGGGCTGCAAGCCTCATGAGACTGAGAAACTGTGAACTAGGCTTGTAAGTCCCTATTAAAAATAGTATGGGGCAGCTGTGGAGGTCCCACCAGCCACCCACTTCTGCCTTGTGAAGGAACCCTGATGTCTCAAAGGAATCCACTGTGGGTTGAATATGGTGACCATACTTTTTTTGTGTGTTAAATATGGTTTGGAAGGGCCTAGAGTTATTCACAATTTTTCCACTTTCATGGGGGTCCTGTGCCCCTAACCCTAGTGAATGTGGAGGCATGACTGTAAATCAATCTCAGGAGGCTGTGAGTTTGAGCAGAGAAATGATAAGAGTGTGTGCTTAACCCTTTTCCTGATAGCTGTTTTCAGCTCAGAATCACTGCCAGCTACATAGTAAACTGCATTTAAATTATTATTAGAATACAGAGTTATTCAAATGAAGTCTCTCCAAACCTGTTATCAGTGTGTAAAGTGGGATTCTACCTATCACCCTATCCCCGTGCACTGTGATGGGAACTTGAACACAAACAACTCTCTCCATGTAAGTTCTCCAGTGATTTGGGAACTCTTAGGATCAGCATACCCTCAGGGGAAACCTACTGCATGGAGCTGTCTTGCAATTAAGATCAGTCTCAGAGATCTTAATTTGTGCCTTCCAGTGCTGTACAAAGTAAGGCAATGTATGATGACAGGAAAAAAAGAGCCTTTTTAATTGCAATTCCTAGAGTTTACAAAGTTAGTTTTTGAAAAGAACTCTTACTTACTTGCTAGTACTGAAGCAGCGGAAAATATGTCGTTTTTACCTATTTAAAGTTCCATTCCTTGAAGTTTATTTAGTTGTTATAAAGAAAATCAATCTTTAAAAATATGGCTAGAAAATGGCTAAAAGTGTGAAAAAAATCTTTCAGATGCCTTCAGATGTCCCCTCCAAAAGCCCTCGCAAAACAACAAGTTAGAGCAGTGGTTCTTAAACTAGGGTCTGGGAACCCCTGGGGTCCACAGAGCCCTCACAGGGGGTCCACAAAGCCCTGCTGCTGGAAAACAGCAGCAGCAACAACAGGGATGTGGAAGCAGGGGTGAGTGTTGAAACTACTCCCCTATGACTCTGGAGACCAGGGTTTGAATCCCCACTCCGCCATGGAAACACACTGTATTACTTCGGTCAAGTCTCATTCTGTTAGTCTCAGGAAAAAGGAAAAGACAAGAAATCTTGCCAAGAAAAACTCTCCTCATAGGTTTGCCTTAGGGTCACCGTGAGTCAGTTTTCAAAGGAGAGAGACAGGATGGCTAGAAAGAACCTCCCCCTGTCAGTGGCACTGTGTGCCTTCAAATAACTTCTGACTTACAGCAGCCCTGAAGTGAACCTATCACAGGATTTGTTTGGCAATATTTGTTCAGAGGGGATTTGCCTTTGCCTTCCTCTGAGGCTGAGAGAATGTGACTTACCCAAGGTCACCCAGTGTTTGAGCAGGGATTTGAATCCTAGTCCTCAGAAACCATAAATAAATAAATAAATATTTGGAAATTTAAATAAATATTTGGATATTTATTCATTTAAAATGTTCAAACCATGAGTTAAGCCTTGAAGGTCCCCAGCAGACAACTATATTTTCAGGGAGTCCCCAGTAAAGAAAAGGTTAAGTACCACTGAGTTAGAGCAAAGAAGTGTTATTAACAACTATTATATTACTGCTTATGCAGAAAAAAGTAACCTTGTTACCAGTTATTTCACTTTCAAAAGGAATGTTGTTGCCCTCTTGTGTGTGATATATGATGCATTACATCGAACCTCCAATGGAAGTCTTTCCCCAAAAATCAGAGATGGAGAATGGATAGCCTTCCAGAAATTGTTAATTCTAGTTCCCATCATCCCTTCCTTTTTTTCCTTTTTTCATCATCCCTTACTTTTTGTTATGTTGATAGAAGTTGATAGGAGTGGAAGTCCAGCAATATCTGGAGGAGCACAAGTGGCTCACCTCAGCCAGAAAGGATTGCTTGATTTCATCTTTGCTTTGCTTTTTAGACCGCGTTAAAAAAAAAAAGGAAAGGAAAGGAAAGAAAAGAAAAGAAGCTCCCATTTCAGGCCTTCTAATGCTGTACAAGCGTTATGCTGATTTTTTTTTAAAACATTTTGGATCTTACCCATAGTCCTTTTTATTGTTATTTGCTCTTTTTCATTGGTGATCATGGTTATGTTGCTTTTATTGAGTTTGTACAAGCTGCACTTGAGAGCCTTGTGGGCTGAAGAGTGGGGTGAAAATATCTTGAAGCAAAAATACCTTGAAATCAATAAACAGAATCTGTGCAACTGAGGTTCCTGATGACATGGAAAGAATATACAAATATATAGCCCTTTGCCCATTTAAAATACTGCACCAAATGCATATCAAAGGGCAGGAAATGCTGTGCCCATCGTTTTCCTTGTCTGTCTGTAGGACGTTTACATGGAACTGGTTGTTACCAACATGCTTTCATATCTATCTGGAGCTGTATGTTCATCTCAGTTGGCTCAAAACCAAAGATATACATAATTTAGTAGGTAGAATGTTTTATTACTTGCGAACATAGGATGTGTCACTGAATCACACCAATGGTCCATCTAGCCCAGTATTGTAGGCTTTAATTGCAGCAGTCAGATAAGGATGGGGGGGGGCGATGGGGTGGATTGCAATGTTTTTGGGGCGTCCTGGCTCATAGCCACACCTCCTGCTTGCCGTGGCCATGCCCCCACGCACAGTGTCCACGCCACTGTGGCCATGTCCCTGCGCGCCATGGCCAGCCTGCCTCCCCCCTCCCCCCCACACTCCAAGCTCGGCGGCTGAATCGCAGCAGGTTTTTAGGGTTTCGGGCAAGAATCTCAGCTAGTCATATTTTGAGGCCCTGGTACTCCTTGATGGTTTTCTATCCAAGTTCCAACCAGCTTCAGTCCTGCTTAGCTTTCAAAATAAGGCAGGAGTAGGTTTGTTCAGGTGGTGTAGCTTTGCACATATTCAAATATCACATTAATTGTTATACCTTTAAAAGACCTCTATCCCTTCTTTTAAAGAGATAGCTGTGCCAGTTTGCTTCAGGATAAAGAGAGGGGAGGAAGGGAAAATGGAGTCACATGACACCTGGACTAGCCAGTCATTTCAGCCCAGGCTTTTGTGGACAATTGCACACTTCTTCATATGCATCTGTTCTCTTTATCATTTCCTGCAGCAGCCAATTCTACCAATCAACATTGTGTTGTAGTCTGTACAGTTAGTCTTTGCTTACGAAGTCAGGGATTTTCATTAAGCTTAGTTTTTATCCTGCAAAGGTAGTAAAAGAAAAAAAAGAGATTGGCTTATTTGGAACAGCAATTAATAAAGCCTTACCTTTTTTCCAAAGTAAGGTTGTTGTTGTTTTTTACATAATATCCCACTTTTAAAAATTGATTAACCAGGACAGCTACTTTTAGACATAAAGGCCTGGCGCATCAATCTTCTTAAACTAAAGTGAGATTTATGTACAAAATGAACCTTTTTTTAGTTTTTGGCTTCCCCCCTCTTGCAGTCTCCTTGTCTGAGTCCCACTTCACTGCCTTTCTTTACATATAGTCAAGAATATGCTGTATTTTGAAATAATTATTTTTGCAATATTTTTACATACAAGATCTACTATCATATTCTGCTGACTCTCCTAATCTTATCACTCAGGACCACCTTATGGTGAGACAGGGATGCTCTGAGGTTGCAGTTCACCAACATGTCCTAAACCGTGCTGGACTTCTCTCTCTCTCTCTCTCTCTCTCTCTCCCCCTCCCTCCCTCTTTTGCGACAGATTATTGACAAATGGAGGGAAACATTTAGACCAGCTCTTGGGGTGATCTAAATTGTAAACCTTCTCCCATCACAGGGGGGCACAGTGAAAATCTGAGAAGAGTGCTTTGGATACTTCATATCCGTTAACAGCAAAGGGAGTTATGGCACCTTAAAGATTAACAAGTTTTTGTTGTCATAAAGTTTCTTAGACTACATTAAATTACTTTTGTCTTTGCCACATCTTGTTCTGTCATTAGATGCAGGCAGGGAATGGCTCTCTGAAACTGAACTTCCCACTCTGTCTCTGACCTCAGAGGGGGGATTACACTCTGCCTTCTTATTAGCAGCAAATGTAAAAAGTAAGGGGTAGTAATATCATAGCTACCCACCTTGAGTCACTTCCCAAACTGCTGCTATTCAAAATGAAGCTCTTCACACAGGATTCAGTGTGCTCCATAACAAATTACACCCTCACATCTAATTAAACTACAGTTGACCCTCCATGTTTGTGGGGTTTAGGGACACAGGACCCTGCAAAAGTGGAAAAAACACAAATATCAAAATGTGTATGCGTGTCTGTGGGAAGGGAGCCAAGGCATGGTAGGGAAAGCGAGCATCCTTGGGTCAAGGAAAGGAGAAGGAAAAGTGGTGGGTCATCATGGGGGCACTATGCTTCCTCTCTCTTGCCCATCTCCTTCCTTAGATGCAGAGGGGGCATTGGGAGAGGATTCGTGGTGCTGAGAAATTGAGACAGGGGCCATCCTTAACTGGCCAGGCAGCCGTTCGGGGAGGAGGCAGAGGACTACAGGCAAGTTTTGAAGGATTGCATGGCCTGATCAGAGTTATTGAGAGGGAAGCTTCGCCCAGAAAAGATATACTTGAGGTGAGGGCTGGAGGTTGGAGAAACCCACAAATAATCAATCTGCAAAAGTTAAACCCCTGAATATTGAGGGCTGACTGTGAAAACAACTGAAATTATTCATATCAGCTGACCACCGCTTGACCTGTTGTATTTTTTTAGCCTTCTATTTCCTCTAACTCAACAAATCACATGAAAGAATCACACATCGTACTTTACATTGTAATCGTATATCCACTTACCTGGGTGGGCATTCTGTGGAACTTACTCTTCAGCAGATATGCCAAAGAGTGCACTGTTAGGCACGTGTGCCATTCTTCCAGTCATGTTTTCTTGACCCCGTGCAAGCAGATGTGACATTGTGTGGGATGGGAGTGTGAGTTTGTCTGTGTCTAAGTGTGTGTTCATCTGCAGAAATTTGCTCAAGATGACTTGATAACCCAGAACTGGATCAACAAAGCTGCTGCTCATGAGTTAGCCACTGAGTTGTTTCTGAGGTTGTGCCATTCTGATGGAATTCTTCCACCTGCATGCTGTTTTGAGAGTAATTCCAAGAGCCAATCAACTTTTATTGTGGTTATGTGCTGTCAAGTCGACTCCAACTTACGGTGACTCCATCATAGGGTTTTCTTGGCAAGATTGATTCAGAAGAGGTTGTGCCATTGCCTTTCTCTTAGGCTGTTGAGAATATGGCTTGCCCAAGGTCACCTAGTGGGGGTTCCATGGCTGAGCAGGGATTGGTTTCCTGGAATCCTAGTCCCACCACTCAAAGACACCATGCTGGCTGTTGCCAATCCTCCTGTACTGTCCAAATTTATTCTGGAACTAGTACATGTCAACATAGATTGGGCATGAGGTCCTATGTCATTATGACTTTGGGGATGTGGCAGTCCTGTGCCTCTGACCTTTAGCAAGAGAGGGGCATAACTCAGTGGCAGAGCACATAGTTTGTGTGCAGAAGGCCATGGTTTCAATCTTCAGCAAGTAGGGCAGGGGTGGGCATGCTCCAGAGCCCAGAAAGCTGCACAACCCATTTCTAGCTCCTCAGGACCTCTAAGGGGCTGCTGTGCGATATCGTAACAATCATTTCTGTGCAATATTGTAACAATCATTTCAGGCAACTGGAAGGGACAATGGGATGCTTTTGATCACCTTTCAGGCTGCTTTTGGAGAGTGGCTGTTTCATCCAAAGCAGCATGTAATTCCCCCACAAAGGGGATGTTTACTCATTTAAATGATCTGCTTTTTGGTCATTTAAATAACTTAAATCTCCTCTTGTTTAGGGGGGTGAGCAAAAATGACATTTTTCAGCAGAATTTTTTGGGGAGTTACCAGGGTTTCTGAAGGGGTCCCAGGGCTTACACTGGACTCTCCAAATGGGTACATGTGGCACTTGTGATTTCCACCCCTCATCCAGGACTGTGAAAGACAGCTGCTGGCAATTTTAGTCATTGACAGTCAGTGCCAATTGGTCTAGCACAAGCGCCATCTCCTCTGGAGTACAAATAGGCTGCAGTACAACCCCCTTTGGCAGTCTCAGTCACCCAATTAGGGATGACAGGCATTGTAGTCCAATACCCCGGAAGGAGCCATGCTGGCAAGGCTTGCATAATCCCTGGCATTGGTCCAACCCTTCACCAAGGAGACTTGGGAGATCTAGATACTTGCCCCTTGTGAGTTGTGAAACTTACTTGGGCCAGTCACTTTTTCTCATTTGGTTACCTGTACCTTACAAGATTGTTGAGGGAAGAAAGTGAGGAGGAGAAGAGCTATTTTGGAGCTCATTGTCGTTTTGAATTAATTGCAGGAAAGGTGGGATGTAAATGTAACAACTACATAAGAATAAAATTGAAGTACCCATAAACCTATCAATCTAGGTCTAAGATGAGATGCATGGCAGTGCATTTCCCCCCTTACCTAGCATACTGACACCACCACCCCGCCCTGGGAATATGCAGTCCTCCCCAAATATACAAACCCCATTACCTCTAACCACTGGCCCTACTTCCTTGAGAAGCTGCAGTTTAACATCATCTGCAGCCTCACAATTCCCCAGCTCCCGTTTTGCCCAGACATGCAGTTTCATTATCTACATGGCAACACAATGTTATTCTCAGTTAATTATTTTCTTGTATTTCCCTCTATTTTGTAAACCTCCTTCGATCCCAAATTGGGGGAAAGGCGGGCTATAAATAAAGTGATGCGTGGATGGGTTTCCCGGTCACGGGGTGCCTTTCCTTTCAGGGTCGAGGCGCTAAGCGTGCAAGCGTTCTTCTTATTCCTTGTAGAGCCTCGTGTACCTGCGCTAGGAGAGAAAACAAAAGGCAAGAGTGTCTTCTTAAGTTTGCAACTGCTCATTGGTTCTGGACTGACTGGAGCGCTTAGCCTTGCCGCTTTAGAAGAGAAGAGGAGAGAAGAGAAGCGAACCGAGCGCGTCGTCAGCTGGTTGACGAGAGGAGCTGTCGCAGGCACCCAGTTCATAGAATCATAGGCCATTTCCACAGTGGACTGTTGTAGCGCTATTATTCCACTTTCAACATCCTATGGAATCCTGGGGTTTGCAGTTTAGGGAGGGGCTCCCTAAACTGCAAACCCCAGGATTCCATAGGATGTTGAAAGTGGAATAATAGCGCTAGAACAGTCTACTGCGGAAATGGCCATAGAGCTGGAAGAGACCACAGGGGCCATCCAGTCCAACTGAGTCAGTTTCACCTCAGGCGACAAGTTTATGCAAGTGATGAAAAATGGCAGATAAAGTGACCTTCCAACTAGTTCCCTGTTCGTCATCGGGAAAACCCTCGAGCCTCTACCAGCCTCTCCAACGTAAGGCTGCATCGACGCCTCTCTTTCGCGCCTCGCGGGTGCGCGAGGCGGTCTCTCGCACGGCGTCCCGCCACCACCCTTGCCTTGTTTCTCTCATTTTCCCGCCAAGGGTCGAGGACGGCTCCATGCTCGTTCACCCTCCACATCCCGAGCGTTGAAACAATTCCCAGCCCTTCGAAGCATTTGACAGGACCGAGGAGCGCGCCCCCGCGGGCTCGTGTCTATCCGACAGCCTTCCATCCTCTCCCGCTTCCCCCTCCCCGCCTCCCAGAAGTCACTATAAAACCGGCACGGAAAGGAGCGCGCGGACTTGGCGCGCAAAGGGCCGCACGGACAACGCCGCCGCCGTCACCGGGCGCCCGGGCGCGGGCGCACGCACAAGCGTGAGCTCCGCAAGCCTTGGACTCGCTCTCTTAATCTCCCCTCCCAATTATTTCAGCCGGGTCTGCTGAAAAGCCAAAGCGGGAAGGAAACGCTGCGCGCTTAAGAGGGGACGCACGCGCGCGCGCGGGCGGGAAGGAGGGAAGGAAGGCGGCCCGCGGTGTCCCCCCCACTTCAAAGCGGGACCTCTCAGGCGGGGCGAAGCAGCTTTCTCGACTTCCTTTCCGTCGGCTGTTTGGCCACGTGTGGGGATGTTGGTCTCACTCGCTTCGCCCCCGGCCCTCTCCCAGTCTCCCTCTCCCCCTCCTCCCGCAGCACCGAGCGTCGCCGCTCTGTCACTTCAAGTCCAGCCCCTGAGTGGCAGCCAATAGCAGCGGTGCCACCGCCATCCGTCTCTCTCTCTCTCTCTCTCTCTCTGTCTTAAAGCTACAGCGGGGCGGGCGGGCGGGGGGGCTTACGAGTGGCATCTAAATCTGTCGCGCCTGTCCCTCCTCGGCTGTCTCCCTTCGCTCCGCGCTCGCCTCAGTGTGATTGGACGGGCGGGCGCGTGTGGATGTGCTCCGCGCTTGGGTCTCTTTCTTTCCTCCTCTCCCTGTCCCGCGCTCGCTCTCGCTCCCTCTTTCCCGATTTCTTCCGTCCGCCCCCCCACCTCAATCCCTCCCCCCTTCTTTTCTTTTCCTTCTCCCCCTTCTTTTTTTCCCCCTTCTGGTCATTTCCACACACCTCCCCCCCCCCCTTTTAATTGCCCGCCGTCCTGCGGCTTCCCCTTTCGCTCTCTTTTCCTCCTCAGTGTGAACTAGTCGCTTTTTTTCTCTGCCAACTGGGAATGCTAAAACAGAACTGATGGACATTTCCGAACTTTGCATCTCAGACCCTCTCAGCTACCACAACCAGTAGGTGCCCTCCTTGCTTCCTTCTTTCTGGTTTGAACGGGGTTTTCTGCTTCTTCGCCTTGCCTGTTACCGAACTAAGTGACAGGAGAGCGTCGGACCCAGACGTGGCCGTAGAAGTGTGTTGACTTGGAGTCGGGAAGAGGAGAGGGGATGCTGTTAAGTTCTCCTCTTTCCCCTTCAGGTGAAGAAAGGACCTACTGTAGGCTGCCCGTTTCCCTGGACATCAGAAGGGCCAAAACGCGTGTGTGTGAGAGAGTGTGTGGGATGTAAATGTATGATGGGCACCATCATACCATGGTATAAATATCCTGCCGTAAAGCAGGGGAGGGATGCAGATCCCCAGCTAGAACAGCAGTCATACCTGGGAGTGATGGCACCCATGGTGGGGATGTCGGGGGGCGGGGGAATAGAGGGGAAGATTTCCAGAGAAAACTGCCCAGTTTGGGCTGTCTTCCGCTTACACCACTTTAATTGCCTCCCAAGTTCTACCTCTCATTTCTCCGGCTTGCTTAAATGGATCGAAATGGCAAAGCCCACGCTTTCGGCTTCATTCTAAAAAGTTCACTCGGATTTGTGATCGAGGTACATTGTGGCCGTTTGCGGCACTATCAGGTTTCTTCTTGAAAGGAAAGATATTTTTACCTTCTGTTGCTATTCTTAGGACGCAACGCCTGAAATCGCCTCCAGCTTTTCTGTACCCGGGGACAGGGAGGCTCAGGGATGGCGGGAGTTGAGCAAGTATCCCAAGCTGGGACCGACGACAGATAGATCAGCACCTGCTGGTGTCCTTTCCCCCCTCCTTTTCTTTGTGTGATGTCCTGGAAGCTACCCTGATAGTGATGCTTTCTTGGAATGTTTTGAGTAAATAAATACTGCTGAGCCTTGAAGGGAACTTGGGAAGGTGGATGGTATTCACTTGTAATTTATGTCCGCTCCCCTAGTGCAATTGGTTCCCGCGTCTGTTTCTCCTCTTTTGACAAGCCAAGTCCTCTTTTGTGTGTTTATTGGTCTGTGTGAAGCTTCCGAAGGCATCGTGTTATCAACAGACCCAAAACATTGCCTGTACCAGGCGGAGGGATGTGATGTAACTGTAACAACTACATCTTAACAACAGTTAAGAAAAATAAATATAATTTGATCTATTTTTTTTATAATTTTATACCTGATTTTCCTCTTCTGTAACATTCACTCCCCTTATTTTTTCTCATCCCATCTTATTTAGTTCCTACTCTCTTTCACTTCAATGAAATATATTCAATTTTTGTTAATTTTGTTTTCTGGGCTTGTGTTAATCGCACCTACTTCTACCTGCAACAGGATTAAAAGTTATCTTTTTCATTGTTGATTTACAATGTTCATGAAAAAGTGGCTCAGAACTAAATAAGGAACCATATACTATTTGATATTTTACTAAAATCAGGAATAAAACAAAATGAAGTATGATCACCTTTTAACAAGAAATTCATTTTTCATGGGCACTGTTAGGTGCCTTCCCTAATACCTTCTCCCTTGATCCGTACACAGTCTACTTGTAGAATGAGAAAGACAGATGTCAACAAACAAAATAACTCAAATGAAGTATTTGTCTGACTCTCTTTAACAGCTTGATAATTTGATGGTGCTAAGAAGGTCAGAAACAGCATTATGCCTCTGTTTGCTATCAGCTTGGTTTCTAGTTAAAGAAACAAAAGTGGACGAAGGAGTTGTGCCAGTTAAAGTCTTCATGAATAACAGATGGGTGGAGGTGTAATATCTTCTCAGTTATTATGGGTGCAATCCTATACCCAGTTAGAAAGTAATCCCATTGAACTCAGTGGGGCTGCATCTCATAGGATTGCATAAAACTTTTTGGTAGAAATTGACATTAGCTTTGCATTTTTTTTTAAAAAAATCAAGAATGTACTATTTAATTTGGTTCTCTGGATTTAAAAAAATTATATTTTTGAGAAATCAATTATAAACTGGCAGATGGAGGACACATGACACAAAAAGTTAGAATTCTGACAAATACTGTCTGATTATTTCAGGATTCAACTTTTATTTGCACTCTTCTTGTCAGGGAATTGGTATAAATACAGACTAACTACCACCATGTGAACAAAAATTTATTTAGCATATGTAGATGTTTGTGTTTATAGGAATATCATTATTACATGTTTGCATACATGTATAGTCTGCCACAAGTTTCTGCAATGTATATTGGCCATTTAGATAATTTTGCACAGTTATTCTAATGCTGTTCTTTTAATTTTCTGTGATGATGGTTGCTTTTGCAAGCAAAATTTTATAATATTAGTTTGTAAAACTGAAAAAAAAAACCCCTCAGTTCTCTGTTGCAAAGCAGGTTTACTGTAAACATGAGCGGGGCTGCAGCAAATGGTTGGCACTTTGTGGGTGTTTTAACTTCTCTGGTACTTGTGATCTCTCTCTCTCTGTCTCTATATGAGAAAATGACAATAAGAAGCAAAAAAAGTAACCCATGCAGGACTTGGAAGGCAAGCAGATACATATCCCTAAGTCCTAATAGTGACTCCAAAAGTGGCCTGACTGAGCTGAAGAAATCATCTTGTATCCAGAGACTCAACATACAGTGCCCCGTATTTCAGTTTCCTGGAGGCAGGGAAGTTCTCTTCCCACCTCAAATATATTTGATATAAACACTTTAACAGGTAAACTGGAAAAGGAAGTGGATAATTGGCTTGCATTTCTTCCTGAAGCGAGGGATCTTGTTCCTGAATTATCTGACATTTGCATATCATTTTATTAATTTCATCTCTAGACAGATTTTTAATTGTAATCATGAAGACACTGCCAGAAAAGTTTTCCTGTTTGTAGCATGGAGAACAAGATTCCAGACTGAAATCATTGTGTCAATAACATACAAAATAAACAATTTTGCAGTTCATGTTGCAGTTAAGACAGTGGAAAATTAGTGAAACTGAAATGATGGTGCTTGTCTGCAGTAAAGTGATATTATAATACAAATCTGCATGTGTGCATAAATAAGTGTACAGTTTAGATCTATGCATATGACTGTGATTGTGTAACATGCCCATATTTGAGGAGCTACTTGGAAACCCACAGAATAAACTGAAATGCAACACTTTTTGATTACTTTGCCATTGATCACAACAGATGATTATTAGTTTGTCTTCCTTCTTTCCTTTTAGCTGTAGTCTGTGATGTTTGTAGAACTATAGAAAATACCTTTTGCTTTTCCTAATCAGTAGTATCTATCGAAGAGTAGAGCAGACAATAGATTATTATATTAATAATAATGATGATGATAATACTAATGGTAGCATCAGCATTGTTAGTGTTCTGTCAAATATGTTTTTGCTCTGGTTAAAGAAAGATACAGAAATGTTGGCCTGATAAATAGGAAAATAAGTAATCAGTTGCAAAAAAGAAAAGATGAAAACAATACCTGCCCTCTGTGAATATAAAAACCCAGAATGAGAGAGGAGAGTGTGATTCTGTTCAGAACAAGAATAAACAGTAACTGAATTCCTTTTGCTTTTAGTAACTGAATTCCTTTTGGTTTTAGTTTTTTTTATCCTTTGGCTTACCAAAGAAATGTGACTTGATTGAGAGATTACTGTGACCCTCTACTCTGTGAGTGAGAAGACAAATAATTGTCAGAAGGGCTAGATTAACTTGCTTGAGTTTCAGGCACTCCTGGAAATTTAGAGTCAGGGGAAGAGTCTCTCCTTGCTTGCCTCCCTCTGGTTGTGTGACTGGGAAGAAATTCTGAACAGCGAGACTGAATGAAGCTGTTAAGTGCTGGGGGGCATTCTTGGACACTGACAATAGGGATTTGTGACACTTTCTGTGTGTTTTCTTACTGACAGTATAATTCAAGAAGAAGCTGCAATGCAAACTGGGGGGCTTAGTTGGCTTCTCTGAGCAGGTTTCCTATTGTGTTGCTGGGTCCCCTTATCAAGAGTCTGACCAGCTCTGGATGTGAAAAGAAAATGCTAACCTTTCCTCTTCCTATCTTTGAGATTCTACTTTTTCCATATCAGTTATTGAAAATCATGGAAAAAAACAAAGTATTATTAATATTTCAGGGGAAAAACAACAACCACAAAAGGACAGGGATCTTTTCACTGTATTGATTGAAAGCAATCGATAGCTATTGCATTTCGCCTAACAGAGTGAGGACTTTGGTGGGTTGCATCCGAGAAAGTTACTGTGACAGAAACTGTAGAGCAGAATGTGTCTGTATATGTTGTGCCTAAAATCTTTTCCCCTTAATTTTTGGCATCCTCCGACTGTCATTTTTTAAAAATTAACTGGTTTGCCTTGCAAACTACCACTCACTGAATCCCTCCAGTGTAGAATTTCATACATGCAAGAATTCTGAATACCTCAAATGTTTCTATTCTGAATATGATTGTTAAATGGTAAATAATAAAAGAGAGGAAAAGTATAGATCTACTATAGAATCCCATAGGTGATTACTTAGAAACAGATCCCACTGTGTTTAATGAGGCTTATTCCCTAGTACACATGTAACTTTAAACTCTCATGGAATCACTAATGCCTTTTCTAAGCACCTCTATATGTGTAGAATGCATTTATCTAGGGAAAGAAGTAGCAAAAACAAGACAGATGAGACAGTTGTAACTCTGTTCTGTTCTGTGTCCAGCACTCTGGATAGAGTGCTCATGGCAACTTGTATTGGAGGAGAAATGTGGGGTACCTTGAAGGTGCTTGGATTCTTTTCCAGCTTACTTTATGGAGGTTGTAATCCTGACCTCACTTCTGAGGGAAAAAACAACATTGATTTCAGTCAGACATACACAAAGAGTTAAAAATGTTAAGATCACACTGAAAATGGGCTTGGTATTCTTTGCTTTTGTTTGATAACTGCAAAATAAGTTGTTGTTTTTTTAAAAGAATTTTGTACATGTTCACATATAGAAAAAATAGTTTTGGTGTCTGTACTGTGTCAAGTACACAGTATAGTGCCATGCTATCCTTTTAGAAATTAAGATAGTGAAGAAGTTGTAGATATTCATGCATTTATTGGATATTTCAGCATAATCAGTGCCAGTCGTAACTAACTGTAGCAACTAAACTAGGGGGGAGGGAATCCTGCTGCATTTAAATTCCTTCAAGTTAGCAGTTATAGTCAGAATTATTTTGGAAAAGTGAAATACACTTTACATATGTTTCATAGGAAATGAGAAAGCTCTGGCTAATGGATTTGCAGTTGATAAACATTGACACAGACTTGGAGAAAACTTTATTTATGGGCAATTATTTTCTGAGAAGCTGTTCTATACTAATTTTTCTTCCTTTGCTGTATTGGCTTGGCCTCTTGTCTTTAAAGCTCTTTCCTGCCTCTTCTTAAGCACTTGGGCTGTGTGTGAAGTGGCCCTTCCAGCTTAAGCACCAGTTTATTTTGTCTGTCAAGATAGCACTTG
This sequence comes from Cyclura pinguis, assembly GCA_030412105.1. Taxonomy (NCBI): domain Eukaryota; kingdom Metazoa; phylum Chordata; class Lepidosauria; order Squamata; family Iguanidae; genus Cyclura; species Cyclura pinguis. Next base: position 348,842,950 of record CM059599.1, read on the forward strand.
TGAGCTGGGCTGCTGGTGCTGAGGATCTGTTAGGAAAAGTATGCCTGCTTGAAGTGGAACATACTGTAGAATAATATCTTTGCCATGTTTGTAATTGCAAATGTAATTAGCAAACAAGCTCTAGGGGATTAAGGACTTGAAACTTTCACTGCACATGACTTGACCTTATGTTAGCCAAACAGGAATAGTCGGCACCGTTTAACCCATGTCAGTCCTGCACTTTTTGCCTTCCTGTGTTTGCTGCTCCTAGATCTCTGCTGCTTAGTGATGACCTTTCTCTTGTGCTCAGTTTTCTCTGTGCTTTAGACTTTATGCTTTGTCTTTTATGAAAGAAGAATATGCTAACACCTGTCAGCTTGCTTAGCTTTTGGGTGCCCATCAGCACCTCCAACAACATTGTCATTAATTGGCCTTTTGTGAAGGCAAGTTGCAAAAAGCAGGTGGCAGACTGTTGTCACACAACTTGAACTGGCTTTGTGACTGATTTCGCCTTCTTTGCTCTATCCTCCAACTCTGTTCACTTTGGTTTCTTTTTAAAATTATTCCACTTCCCACTCAAAAAGAAATGTTCATATTTAAGCTTTTTTGGCTCATCTCATGCTAAAATTAGCTTCACGGTATTTTTATCAACCTGCTCAATATATGCTGAACCCACAAATACCTTGCACATAATAGACGCAGAATTCATTCAGAAAGTCACAGACTTTGAGTGTGTGCCCATCCAAGCTTTTTTCTGTCTTTCTCATGCAAATACAATTATGCTGCAGGTTAATTTCTGTCCCTTTTGTGTTCAGTATTTAAGTTTCAGTAACATGCCATGACCAAGCTGTTTTTGTTTTGTTTTTTAGTGTGAAAGGGAATGGATTGAGAATAGAGAGAGGCGGCGTATCTTGTCCGATTCTGCACTGCCGGTGAGGCATTGTTTTCTAGGGTATCTCCATCGTTGTTACATCCTGTTTTGTGGGGGAGGAAAGGGAAGCATCATAGGCAGTCTACTGCAATTTGGGCAGAACCCTCTACAGATGTGTTCACTTTTTTTTCAGACAAAATTATTTTCATGTGCCTATTTATATGTATCAAATAACACCTGGATACTCTGGAGAACCTCTAGCTGGAAACATCTTCTGTAGTGACAAAGGAGAGCATCTCCTACTGTACAGACATTAGCTGAGTTGTTTGAACAGTAGAGTCTGTCTGTCTGTCTGTCTGTCTGTCTAATTCCCTCTCTCTCTCTCTCTTTCTCTCTCTCTCTCTCCACACACCACATATGCCAGTGTCCTCCTGTGGACATTTTCAAGAAGATTTATTTATTTTAATTCCAGGATGTCCTCCCACTGCAAATTTCCTTAGATTTTTAAATATTCTGTAGAAATTGACCTTTTGTTGTGAACAGTCTCCCAAGAGCATATTGCTCTCTCCAGTCAAGAACAGGGTCATAAGGATGGCTTCAAAATTTACATTTTCACTTTGAATTTTGCTTAGGATAAGTATTTTTGAAAAATGCTTCTGCTTCTCTGAAAAAGTATAGATACAGGTAAAGGACAGAAATATTATTTGTTGTCACTCCCATATTTTATAAAATATTATATATGCTCATCATGATTTTCCTCTAGTATACACATCACTTGGATATACTTTGCTGAAATTGTATTTGTATAAATGAAAATTGCTTTTTTAAATGCAAAGAAATACTAGGATAACTTATTAATATTATCTTACATTTGGTTGTTGAGAATCTGGGTATTCATTTCTGGGGAGAAGGCTCATTTTAAGGGGATTCTATATTTTTCTATGGTAGTTATTAGGTTGGTCATGGGATTTATTCTCATAGAAGTTTGATGAATTCCTTTTTAAAAAAATCTGAATCCACACATTAGCATAAAATAGTTTCTGACTTAGACAGCCCTTAGTTTTGAATTTCTGTATCCATATTATGTGCTTGATATGTGAAAAGTGCTTTTTTCAGCAACAACTGGTAATAGTCATAAATAGTTTAGATGCAGCTAGAATTCAACATTCTGCTTATCATCTTTCTCTACTCATGTTCTGTCTTTGTGGACATATCTATTCTCTCAACCCTTTTCCTTTTACTGCTTCATTCAACATTTCAAATGTTTCTGTTTTTATACTTTTTGCTTTTTTGCGGCGGGAGGGGGAGTGGGGAAGAAGCAGGGGCATTTATCCCAAATCTGAGTAGAAATTCCTGTGAAACCTCAGAACTTAATGCCTGCTGCCTGCCACACTTTGGTAGTCACTTTGGCTTATAAGTCCCATCTGTTGAAAAGAGCATCCGAAGGAAAGAAGGGCCCCCTCTGTGCAGCTAACTGGCTTATCATGTGGTGACAATTGAGTCAATGCAGTCTGCAGTGCGGTCTAACTTGGGACCCCAGGCAGGGGGAGAAGGTGTTGCTGTTGTTCAAAATTGTCTTTCAAGTGGAAAAGTAATCTCAGAATGGGCTTTGTGGGCTGATGTCCTAATAGCCTTTAGGAAGGTTTGCCGTGAAATCTCACAAAAGTGCCTTCTGGGTTAACAAGTTATAGAAACACATTGCTTGGAACATGATGACATTGGTACAGATACATTTAAACAGGCATACATTTTATATAAATGACATTGGATAATTTAGCTTTAGTTGAAGTGCATATGTGGCTGTACTTTGCTTCTCGTACAGGCTTCATATGAATGATGGGAAAGAATCTCTTTTAATCACACTCACATCTACATAATGTAGATATATGCATTTTTGTAAACTGACTTTCTTTGCTGTGTCTGCTTGCAAAAGTATCCACTGTGGGAGTATCAATATAAATGCAAATCAGTGTGACCTGTGTACAATGAATATGTATATTTAGTATATGCAAGTATGCTTATATAGTGTTGGTTTCTATACACCTCATACAAATGTACTGGTAAATTTGTACATGCACAATATATGTGTATCTATACCTTCAAACATACCAATTTGTATAACTGAACTAAACGTTTAATCTAATCTCCCTAAAAGGTAGTTCTGAATCAGTGCCTGTGGAACATAAAAGAACCTTGTGTCAGAGGTTATAAAAAAAGGCAAAGTAGTGTACTGTGTAAATATAATGTGCATGTAGCTTATTGGTAGATATAACCTGATATGGAGGAAATATTGCAGGGGACCAGGTAGTATATGATAGAAGCATTTGAGAGTTTTTTATATGGTTAAAATTCAAGAAAAAGAAAAGATGCCAAACACACAACTGTTTTGTTTTGCTAAAGATCCAGTGGGCTTTTGGGGGGCTTATAAATCCAGACATTTTATTATTGGGGTATTTTTATTTGGCTCTTATGAAAATTCAGAAAGGAAGGGGTTATGTAGTTTTGATGCATGACAATTGTACATATTGCTCTTGTAATGTAAGAAATCATGTTTCCTTTTTCAACTTGTAAAAGGCCAGTTAAAATTTCACAAGTTCAGTTGGTTTATGTAATTCTTGTTCTCAGAAGACTGCTGTGGAAAGAACCATGTTGAGAAGCGTATATCTGTGCCCCTTCTCTTCTCTTAATGACCTTGTCTCAGAGTTCTCAATCCTCTTCTATCTTTCTTGACATAAACTGTGTAGTTGATTTCCAGTGGTGTATTGCTTTGCCGAATATATTTGATCCATATAAATTTGTTGAGGATTATGTATGAGGACCATATTTGCAGAATACTTATGCCCAAACAATGCGGTATTATGTTCGCAGTTAATTTCATTTTTTTTTCTTTTTCTTTTCAATTCTCAGTAAAGTATCTGGGGGAAACCAGACCCAAAACTCTTTAATTGTTGACTGAAGAATGAATGAAATAAGGGCTTGGCTGTTCTTTTTCTGTTGGTGAGAAGCTTCTTTGCCTCAATCTGTTCAAAATGTTATAGATTCTATTCCCCTGTTGGCCCAAGTGTTAAAAATTAATTCATGAATAATAAAAACCAATCAGTCTTGTTGAGTTTAAGAGGGATTAGAAGAGAGGTTTTTGTACAGAAGCAGTTATATATCTTGGTCCTGATGCAGTAGGACTATTAGATATTGTTCTGGGTCTTGCAGGTTTATCTGATAACAGTGCCTGATTTGCAAAATACAGTTGTTATCATGATGACTAACGAGCCTAATATTGGATGGATTAGCAGGGGTCACACAGCTAGTGCCTTTTACAAGTTGTTAGCCCTTTTGGAGATAATTCATTCCATTTGAAAGCATTTTGAAGGTATTGCAATTGTAACAAAACATATTTGTACAAGAATAGATCTTGATGCCGTCACTTATTAGTTGAACAGTGCTCTTCAAAGGGATTTAGACTGTGAATTCTAATTGAAATTCATTTGGGTTCTTAGGCACTTACAATGTTTACGGATCCATATACAACTACATAAATTTATTCACAACAGCTCCTGCCCAGGGGAGGTTACAGTTCAGTATATAAGCACTAAAACCCAAAATACTAGAAAAGCTTCAAGGGCAATTGCTAACTGATCTCAGTCATATGAATATTTTGATCTCAGTCTTATAGTTATTTTATGTACTATGGTCTATATATAATGCAGAGGAGCCCTAACTTTATTGTTGGTTGTGTTGTTATTATTTCTTTTATCCCTTGCCCCGGACCAATTCCAGCTCAGGAAAGGATCCTGAGATTTGAGGCAAATCAGTCTGGGATATGTGCTGGATCTGTTTCCTTATTATATTCTCCTGGCTTTGCTGTTATTTTATTATTAACATGTTTGTCCTGTTTTCAGTTCATATCATGCCCAGACAACTTGGGTTGTCGGGTGGCTTAAATGTCTTGCACATAAATAAATATTGCTGTATGTCATTGCCAAACAGTTACTGCTTATTTACCTGCTGACACTCAGAGTTATGAAGGCACAAGGTGAACATGACAGCTGTTTTCCTTTTCCCTAACTTCAGATCACAGGATGTGAGTGCTTACACCTTTCTCACATGATATGGTAAAACAGTGTCCTGAGTTTTGTATCATTTTAGCCTACGCATGTGCAGCCTGTGCTAACATGTGTAATAGTAATAGATAAGAAGACCTTTATTGGAATAGATCAAAGCCAAAGGCCTTTCTAGTCCAGCATTCATTTCCTGCAGTGGCCAACTAGATGCTTATAGGAAGTGCACAAGCAGAACTTTCCATCTCAGGCTTCCTAGCTACAGCATCTGTGGTGCTGGAGGAATCTTATAACCTTCATGACCTGTAGCCACTGATAGCCTTATTCCATATCCTCCAACTGTCCTGATTTGGCAGGGACAATCTTAATTAATCTTCTTTTGGCCCACTTTTACATATGCTTTTAAAATGTCCCAGTTTTTCTCTCCTCCCACTTTCACCTTTCATCTTCTGCTTCCTTCAGTTGCTGCATACTGAGTTCAAAGTGCAAAAGTAGTTTGCACTCAATTAACGCAGCAGCAGAGAGACTGGAGAAGGGATGAAATCTTGCCCTTCCTGGTATGCTTAGGCAAAAGCAAACTGCTGCAATCTCTCCTAGCTTCTGTGTTTTTCCTGATTCATAATTTGTGCCACCTTGACCACACTCTCACCTTGTTTGTCCACATGTTTTCTAGCTTTCATTTGTGAAATGTTGAAGAGTGTATTACTTTCTCATGATGTGTAGACTTTTTTTAAAAAAAGCCATTCAAATTAGCACCGTCATTGCTACATCTTGTGGTAGTGTAGTTCTTTTGCCCTTTTGCTGCATCACAAGAAAATGTGAGGAACCAACTGTTTTTGAGTGCTATGAAAGCTTAGAATCTAGAAGAGGTTGGAATCAAAACAGGACGATTGATCAGAGTGCTTGAATTATATGTAATGCCACCAGCAGAATGGAAAGTGTTAGCAGAACGGATTTCTCTCCCATGGCAGCTGCAACATTACTCGCAGATCTGCCCTGGAGGGTTGGGACCACCTGTGGGCTAGATATAGAGAGTATATGGGAGACACAGAATGAATGGAAGCAAGGTGAAATCTAGCTATCAGAATAGACACCCACTTGTATGATATTGGATGTAGCTCATTTTTAGAGACCAAAAGTAACAACATGCTACTTCTTAGTCTACACTGACTACAACTAACATTATAGTGGAGAAGAAATGACGACATGATAGATCCTACAAGATTCAAAAATAGTAGGTATCAGTTTGCAATTTCCTTCTGTTTTTACTGCTTTCCAATTAACATTATGGCCTACTATTAAAGAAATACTGATCGGCTAATTCTATGAGTCTTTTAATCAGTGAGTAGATTGATAATTCATAAATCTTCAAATAAATAAAACAATTGTTCTGAAGCAAAAAATAACCCGTTTTAAGGTGAAACATACTTGTTTCATGGCATGCACTATTTTAAAACAGGCTCTCTTGATTTTCATTCACACACACTCTCTCTTTCTATGTGTAAGTGAGCAAGTAAGGAACAAAGCATAGAAACATTACTTCTAAAATAGCATTTGCTACCTATCATTTTTAGTGACTTATATTAAAAATTCTTAACCATTTTTTAACAAATCCCAATTATTTAGAGGCTCTTCTTAAACAAAATAGTTTCCATGAGTTAAACTCTGTAGCTGCCTAAATATTGCAATCCTAATTGCAATATGGCTGTTATATAACTAAGGCCCTTTCCACGTGGGGCAATTAAAACGGCGCAAAGCGACCTCCAACGGAGGTCGTCTGCACCGTGGAGTGGACTGGGTTGGACTGCTTTTCGTAGTTCTGCACCTCAGTCCTCTCCGAAGTAACTGGAAGCAGTTGTGCTGCGTGCTTTTTAAAAACCTCTTTTAAAAGGTTTTTCAAAAGCACAGAGCGCACGACTCCGTGTCGCTCCGTCGCTGCGCTCCGGTGCAGATTTGCAGGCGCGCACTAGTGCATGCCTGCAGATCTGCTAGGGGCGGGCTTTAGGCTGGTGAGCTTCTCAGGTTGGTGGAGAGCCTCCACCAACCGGAAGCCGCCATTTTGGACGCCGGAGCAGTGCGGAGCGACGAGCTCGCACTGCTCCTTGTCCCGACGGACCCGATCGGACCCACGAAGAAGCTGGTAAGTAGTGTTTTTATGCATTTCCTTCCCCACGTGTGGAAAGGGCCATAGTTGAAGAGAAATTAAAGTATATAAAACTTATTTCCCGCCTATTGATCTTTAACCACTCTCTTGCCTCCATTGTTTTGCCTGTGTCGAATTAGAAATTGTAAGCTCCTTAAGGCAGGGACCTGTCTTTCTGCATTCTGTATAGCAACCTATTTCAAGCTATCCGATATTAAGGACCAGCATTTCCCTGCCCCCAGCGTCAGGGACCAGGACCATATTTGTGCCAATTGGTTTCAATTGTTTCTTTCTTTCCTGGAAACTTGCCAAGAACTGGCAGCCAACAGCTTGAGGACTGGCTCCAGTCCACAGACCACCACTTTCCGTAGCACTGCTCTAAAAAGTACCATGCACAACAGTAATAATCACTGACTGTTATTTGCAGTGTGGTTCTTACTACATTTTTCGTGAACAATTGTAGAAACATAGAGTTGGTATAAAGAACATATTAAAATAACAGGCACTTTTATGGTTGGGTTACTGGCTTTCAAGATGATTGAGGCAAAACTGGAGGCCCCTTTTAATCCTTGACTGAACAGTCAAACATAGTCTGTCATCGTGACATAACATGGTGTGGATTGGAAAGGAAAAGGAGGATATAATGATGGCCCTGGGTGTGGCCCATATGAACTGAACTCTGAAAAAGAAAAAACCCTGCTTCTGCAATAGTTGGCCATTTCCTCACTAGCCTGTTATAGTGCTTTTATTCCACTTTCAGCATCCTATAAAATCCTGGGGTTTGCAGTTTAGGGAGGGGCCTCTAAAAGGATGTTGAAAGTGGAATAATAGCACTATAACTGGCTAGTGCAGTAATGGCCATAGTTAAAGATGAAGGATAAGGGTGTTTTCAGAAGTGACTTTCAAGTCAGAACACTTTTTAATTTGATTCTCTATTTGTGAATATTACTCATGTACTATGGAAGGGAGAAATTCCAGGGAGCATACGCTTTTTGTCTTATTTATTCATGCATGCTATGTGAAGAGGAGGGGAAAAAATGACCCATGAAATTCTGTGTACTTTTATCTAGAGATTTGCCCTACTGTGTTTGATGGGGTGTATCCTCTGGTTAAGCACTCACAGGATTGCAGTTGTGTATATTCTTCAATGTAAGCTCAAATGTATACTTCTGAGTATACATACACAGGCTTGTGCTGCTCATCACTTGTTAACATGGTCTGATGAATGAAGCATTTTGAGTGATAAAAGCATTTTGAGTGAACTGCTCCTTTACAAACAACAAAAGGTTTACAAAACATACATTTGTTGCAAATATAATATAAGCTTGGGCTCTAGGAGCCGTAATGGAAAACATGTTATTATCTAGTCAGGAGGAAGTATCTAGGCATCTCCTTAGCACAAAGCAAACTTGTTATTTTATAGAGAAAAGTCCTTTTTTCTTTTTAAACCTGTACAAGGTAGTGCAGTCTTAAAATCTTTGCAAACCTGCGCTAAATAGCTCTGATCATTCCTTGTGTCCATGTGCTGAAATGGCCATAGAATGTGAATGCAGAAGAACTAGACAGCCCCCTACAGGACATGGTTGGACACTTATGTTGTTTTTGAGCTGAGCAACGAGACAGGGTTGCTGTTGAATTGCATTGGGGGGGTCAGTCATGGTATTTCCCTTTACAGATGTAATCTCAAGAGGTAATGAAATTACACTGTGGTTTGAAAGGTAAAATACACATTCCTGTGCCATACTTCGATGATTGTTTAATCCCTTCCTCAGGCACAGAATTGCAACGCCTGATACAAGAATACAGATTAGCTTCTGTAACAGGCTTTCTTTTGCATCTCAGAATTCTGCCCTGCAGGACATATTCTCTAATTGGTGCAGTTTCAGTTTCCTCTGGTAGGAGTGCTGGACATTATAAACTATAGCGCTGGTAACTATTATCTTTACGTGTGTTTGCCCTGTGTAGTTTGCTGTCCTTAGTAAATGAATACATAGATATAGAATAAACACATTATGTTGTAATCTATCTAGGCACATTTTGACATTATCCAAGACTTCTATCCCAATAAAGAATCTATTTCAGAGCTCCAGTAATCCTGTTGTACAAGGGCTTTCTTCTCTTAATATACAGTTTACCTTTTTTTTCTGTTCTTATTTTACTTCCTCCTTGTTTTTACAACTGTGCTAGCAAATTCCCTCTGCTTTTCTCACTCTCATTTGTCATTTGTTTTATATATTATAACTTATGTCTGCTTTAATTTTGATTTATGGGCAAGCTAAGCTATTGATAACATTTGGTGCATCCAAACTTTCCATTTCCAACATGCTGATACCAGGCTTTTCAGTAGTTCCTGAAATGGCCCTTCTGCCCTTGGTCAGACTTTGATCCTGAGTTTGAGGGATAAAATGGATGTTGCAATGGGCTGGGAAGGAGGACAGCAGCTGGATATACCAAATCCAATGCCATCTCAGCTCCAGCCCCACAAAAGAGAAATTTACTCCAGTTGGAGGAATTAAGTTAAAATCAGAATTAAACCTTTTGAAGCAGCAAAGAAGCAAGAAATGTGCTCCGCCAATATTTTCACTTTCCAAGCAAGAGCATGGGTGTGTGTGCATGTGTGTGTCTGTGTACCTTTGGATCACAGCAGTCCCTTCTCCACTAACCATCTTTAGGACTGCAGCTTAAATCTATCCCCCTAAAATCAATGAGACTTCAAAGTGCTTAACTTTGCCCCGATTATTCCCATCTTGCTTTTCCTACATTAATCACTGTAAGAGCTTTGGCTTTAACAATTTATGCCCAATCCAGCTGGTCGTGATTCTTCCCCTGACCCCAACAGAATGCTTAAGAGAGAGTGGGCTGAATGAGGAAGCTGTAGTAATACCAGCAACAATTGCAGGAAGTCATTTGTATAGCGCAGAAAAATGTGTTCGAGCTATGTGGGTGATTATCCCGGCCTTTCTGAAAAGCAGTCAGTGGTAGAGCAAATATTGCAGAATCTGTGGTTTGCACTCATTTTTAATGTATCTTTGCTACTAAGGAGACAGATAGCATTTTCTCATTTCCTTTACATCCAAGATGCTGCTTTTAACCTTTCCCATTAGATTCTGGTTTTTAAAAATGCTGTTGAACAATCCTGTTACTTTTATATTTTCTCATATACTTAAAGGTAGTGGGTAATCTTTTAACAGAAAATTTTCCTGTCTTTGGGGAAAAAAACTTTTAAAAAGGCAGGAAAACTTTCATGTAATTATGTTCCTTATCAGAATGAAATATTTTTATTACTGTTTCAGAACAATCAACTTGAAAACATGAAGTATTTGTTTAAACACACAGCCTAAGTCTTGTTATGATATTAAATTTAGAAGTTTAATTTTTTTTCCCAGGTAAATCATGCTTAAATCTCATTAACAAAGACTTGAAAACCTGCTTTGATTTTAACCTGGAAGAGTTGAAGTCTGCGCTTAATTCTAAAATGTCTTCTTTCTTTCATTGTGTTTGTACTACTGTATAGGAATGGAGCATGGAATTAAGGCGTTTTTCTTCCAGAGTCATAGAAGTGAGATGTCAATGGAATATAGAGATTTAGAGGATAAGAAGACTTGAAGGATAATATAGTAATTGTAGACAAGGACAAGGTGCCGTATTGCATGAGGAATCATAGAATCATAAAGTCATAGAGTTGGAAGAGACCACAGGGGCCATCCAGTCTAGCCCTCTGCCATGCAAGAACACACATCAAAGCACTCCCAACAGATGGCCATCCAGCCTGTGCTTAAAAACCTCCAAAGAAGGAGACTCTACCACACTCCGAGGCAGCATATTCTACTGCCGGACAGCTCTGACCTTCAGGACGTTCTTCCTGAGGTTCAGGTGGAATCTCCTTTCCTGCAGTTTGAATCCATTGCTCCTTGTCCTAGTCTCTGGAGCAGCAGAAAACAAGCCTGCTCCCTATATAGAAGGAAGCTCATCTTCTAGTGGAATATGTATACAGAAGCTCCCTAGCTTCTGACCTTTAGGGGAAATAGTTTGCCCTTGTCTTGGAAATTAACTTCAGGTTAACAGAAATGGATTCTCTTTTTGTGGTAAAAGGCTTAGATTGCAGCTTTGGCTATTAAAATGCATATCCTGTATTATTCAGTGGATAGGAGACAGTATCACAGTTTCAGCATTTGTATATGTGGCATATAGAATGTGCTCAAGTATGTGATGGCTGAACAACTTCAGACATTCCTGAAAGAAGTAGATTATCTTGACTTACATTGTTCTGGTTTCAGGTATGGCTAGGAAATAGCCTTAGTTGTTCTGAGTGATGATCTATTCTGAGGGAAAGGTGGGGAGTACTCTGCTGCTGATCTTCCTGGATCTCTCAGCACTTTTTCTTACCACTGGTCATGGCATCTTGCTGTACTAGCTGTGTGGGTAAGTGTACAAGTCATTGTTGTACAGCCGTTTTACTCCTGTATAGAATGTTGTTTCCTGAGACCAAGGCCATTTCTGCCCTACACTGTTATAGTGCTGTTATTCCACTTTCAACATCCTGTTGAATTCTGGGGTTTGTAGTTTACTGAGGCCAAAAAGCTCTCTGGCTGAAAATTCTAAATGCCCCTCCCAAAACTGATTCCATAGGATGTTGAAAGTGGAATAATAGCACTATGACAGCGTAGAGCGGAAATGGCCGAAGACTGGAGGATTCCAATTCAGCCCTATGGGCAGAAAAAATGAAATACAGCGTTATAGGATGGGTGACATCTATCTTGACCACAGTACATGTGAGAGGGATCTAGGAGTCTTGCAGTCTTGGTAGATCACAGTTGAATGTGAGTCAGCAGTATGAAGCAGCAGCTAAAAAAGTCAATGCTATTCTAGGCAGCGTCAATAGGAATATAGTGTCTAGGTCCACTCTATTCTGCTTTGGTCAGACCCCACCTTGAATACTGTGTCCAGTTCTGGGTACCACAGTTCAAGACGGATGTTGACAAGCTGGAACTTGTCTAAAGGAGGGCACCCAAAATGGTCAAAGGCCTGGAAACCATGCTCTGTGAGGCTTAGGAAGCTGAGTATGTTTAGCCTGGAGAAGAACCAGTTAAGAGGTAACATGATTGCTATGTTTAAATATCTGAAGGGATGTTATATGGAAGATGGAGCAAGCTCTTTTTCTGCTGCTTCAGAGACTAGGTCATGGAGCAATGGCTTCAGACTTGAGAAAAAGAGATTCCACCTAACCATTAGGAAGAACTTCCTGACAGTAAGAGTAGTTCAACAGTGGAATATGTTGCCTTGGAGAGTGGTGGAGTCCCCTTCTTTGAGGTTTTTAGTCTGAGGCTGGATGGCCATCTGTTAGGAATGCTTTATTTGCATATTCCTGCATGGCGGGGGGTTGGACTTGATGGCCCTTGTGGTCTCTTCCAACTCTATGATTCTATGATTCTATTAAGATGTGGGATGCCACAGGGTTCTATTTATCCTCCATGCTCTTCAATATCCATATGAAACTGCTGGGTGAGGTCATTTGGAGCTTTGGAGTTGGGTGCCATTAGTATTCTGATGACGCTCAGCTCTGTTTCTCCTTGATGTTGGGATTGACTGAGGTTGTGCAGATGTTGGACCAGTGCCTGGATGCTGTAATGGGATGGATGAGGGCCAATAATCTGAAAATGAATTCTGATACGATGGAGGCTCTGTGGATTGGTTATTTTTTGAGTCTCGGAATCTGGTAAACAACCTATTCTGGAATTGATTGCAGTACCCCAGAAGAGGAGGTTCATAGCTTGCGAGTACTCCTGGATCCACCGTTGTCACTGGAGGCCCATATGGACTCTGTGGCTCAGAATCCTTGGCCCCAGCTTTTACTTGTATACCAGCTACAGCTTTTCTTGGACAGAGATATCCTAGGCACAGTAGTTCATGCACTGTTGTCCTCCCAATTAGACTATTGTAGTGAGCACGAAGTGGGGCTGCCCTTGAAGATGACTTAGAAGCTGCAACCAGTCCAAAATGCAACAACTCGATTGTTGACTGGAATACTATATAGACATCATATAATGCCAGTCTTAAAAGAATTGCACTAGCTGCCAGTATGCTTCCTGTTTGAGATTATGGTTTTCGTGATGACACTTAGAGCCCTGAACACCCTGGGACCTCAGTATTTGACGGAACATCTCTCCCTTTATGTGCCTGCCTGACAATTAAGCTATGCTGGACAGAGGGAGGGATTCTTCCTCTGTGTTCCACCAGTGAGATCAATATGAGGAAGTGGAAGAGGGTGTTCTCAGTTGTGGCACCCCAGCTGTAGAATGCTTTCCCCTTAGAGGCCCTATTGATGCTAAGACTGGTTTCATTTAAGTGCTAAGTAAAATAATATGACTGTTTGTTAAATCCTTTGGGCCTCACTGATTTATCTCACTAATGCACTTGTTTTTAAGACTGTATTAATATTTTAAACTTGTTTTAACCTTTAAATTGTACTTAATACATTTTTAGTCTATTTGAATTATTTTGGCCGCTCTGAGATCTTTTGATATCAGGTGGGATAGAAATATTTTAATACATAAAAAACATTTTAAAATATAGATGTCAACTCTGCATACACAATTCTTTGAATACCTGATAATCTTTTCTAGAAGTTTGTGCACAGATGGTTTCTCATTGCTGTATTTCTAGTCTATTACAGAATCATAGAATCATAGAATTATAGAGTTGGAAGAGACACCAGGGGCCATCGAGTCCAACCCCCTGCCATGCAGGAACACCCATCAAAGCATTCCCAGCAGATGGCCGTCCACCCTCTGCTTAAAAACCTCCAAAGAAGGAGACTCCACCACACCCGAGGCAGCATATTCCACTGCCGGACAGCTCTGACCCTCAGAAAGTTCTTTCTGAGGTTCAAGTGGAATCTCCTTTCCTGCAGCTGGAATCCATTGCTCCTTGTCCTAGTCTCTGGAGCAGCAGAAAACAAGCCTGCTCCCTCCTCAACATGACATCCCTTCAAATATTTAAACATGGCTATCATGTCCCCTCTTAACCTTCTCTTCTGCAGACTGAAAATACTTAGCTCCCTAAGGCATTCTTCATAGGGCATGGCTTCCAGACCCTTCACCATTTTGGTCGCCCTCCTCTGGAGAGGGAGAGGGAGAGTGAGGGGGAGAGAGGGAGGGCGAGAGAGAGAGAGAGAGAGAGAGAGAGAGGGAGAGGCCCTTTTCATATGTGGGGGGGGGACAGTGTAGAGCGACCTCTCATGGAGGTCGTCTACACCGTAGAGTGGACTGGCGTGGACTACTTTTCGTAGTTCCACACCAGAATCCACTCAGGAGTGGCTGGAACTAACCAGGCTGCGTGTTTTTTAAAAACCTCTTTTTAGAGGTTTTTAAAAAGCACGGAGCGCGCAGCCCCATGCCGCTCCGTCGCCCGGCTCTAAAGTGGATCTGCAGGCGCGCGCAAGTGCGTGCCTGTAGATCTGCCGGGGGCGGGCTTCCGGCTGGCGAGCTTCTCCGGTTGGTGGAGAGCCTCCACCAACCAGAAGCTGCCATCTGTGACGCCGGAGGAGTGTGGAGCAGCGAGCTCGCGCTGCTCCGCGGGGCGACGGACTTACCCGGCCGGAGGTAAGCTCCGTTTTTGGGCGTTTTCGCCCGTTTCCCCCCCCACATGTGAAAAGGGCCAGAGAGAGAGATAAAAACCTTATAGTGTATTTGTCTTTTCTTTTCTCCCCTTGCCCCCATCTCAATACAATTTTTGCATCATTATCATGACTGAACACCCATGTTTCTGAGGGTTCCCACTTCTTCATCATAACAGAAGGGACTAGAGACTTGCCCTGTCTACTGAAAGCTGAAACTCACAGAGCTGCCATTGAGATTCTGAAGTTGGCTGTGATGTTTTATGATGGAGCCTCAGCTATGACCATGGCTTATGCAGCAGCTATGGGTTCATTCAACTACATTATAAAAGTGCTGAAGTTGATGTTTTTTCACAGTAGGAAACCCCTTGTGAATAAAATTAAATTCTTGACATGTTCCAAACTACAAACCCAATGTTGCGTGAGGAGTTCTCCACTCATGGAACTGACATGTCCTATTTTTTGTTCCCTGCCCTTTACGTAGCCTTTGTACCTCCTTAACTGGCACTGCAGGGTCTTCCAAACCTCCACAGCAGATTTTGGAGTGGGGTGGCACAGGCAACTGGCAGGGGTGAAATTGAGAAGAGAATTCTGCTCCACTGGCTGATGCCATTCCTTTTTCAGGCACACAAAGCAGGATTTCACCAAGAATCACTAATGCCTTTTTACTCTGATATGAGTTGATATGAAAGACATAATGCAGGGTGAGGTTACCTACTTCTGGTGGTGCTTTGTGTATGTGTGAATAGAGGAAAGCTTGGACTGGTATCTGAATTCTGCAGCAAGTCTTTTTAAATGCCATGGATTGGAGACAGGACCTTTTAAACCTCACCTCAGGAAGAAGATGAGCACTGCTTCTCTAAGATTTATCAAAGACATGTTGTAATTTTTTTTAAAAAAAATTTAAATAAAATCTTGTTCATGAGATGAGATTCATGTACAGTGTTAAGTTTACAACAAATAGTTGGTACTTTGTGTTTGGTTACTGTATTATCCAAAAATTATCCAAGACCCATAATTTTTTTTTTGTGCTAATGTAGCAAAATGCATAGTGGTTTGAGCCGTGGTCTACAACTCTGGAGACCAGGGTTTGATTCCCTACTCAGCCAAGGAAACCCACTGGGTGACCTTGGGCACATCACACACTCTCAGCCCCAGAAAACCCCATGTTAGGTTTGCTTTAGGGTATCCATACATCAGAAATGACTTGAAGACACACAACAACAATGAGCAAAATGCTATGGATAAGGATGGAGTAATACACTGTTGAGAATCCTGGCCCTCAGAGAAATATCACCACCTCCAAATACTTTGACTGATATCGCCAAATCTGTTAGAAGGTGGTGGTTGTTGCGTGCCCTCTCTGACTTATGGCAACCCTAAGGCGAATCTATCATGGGGTTTTCTTGGCAAGATTTGTTCAGAGAGATTTTGCCTTTGCCTCTCTCTGAGACTCAGAGTGACTTGTCTGAACAGGAATTTAAACCTTGGGTTCCAGATTCATTGTCCAGTGCTCAAACCACTACTCCACACTGGCTGTCTTGTAAACAGACTTAGGGGCGCTCTGCGATTACCATGTCCCACTCTCATCTGAAATTCCTAAACAACGAAGGCACTGAAAATGCCCAGCCACATAGCTTTTATAAAATTAGAAAGATCAGGTTTAATTTTTCCTCAAGTTTTACATTTACAGTAGGAGTGGAAAATTTACACAGGTTTGCAGATATCTTCGTATTCAGCACGGAAACAACTTGAGAGTAAAGAAAATCAAATGGGGCAGAGCTCGAAACTTATAGAATCATCTGTCCAGACTAGGGAGGTAAATTTTTATTTACTTCATTCTTGTGAGCATGTAGGAATTATTTCAACAATTTTCTCCCTGTTATTTTTGATGTTCACAGTTTGTGACTTTTGTGGAAAAAATCTCACATGGTCTTTTTGGCAGAAAACTTGAACCCCCCAATCTGTGTAAAAAAAGTGGCTTTTTTTTTTTGCACAGGAAACACTACTTGAATCCTTGTGTATGCAACCATGTTTATATTGATGAAGTAGGACTGCCTCCCATCCTTCTCGTCATTGTTCATACCTATATATGGCAGGGAGGTACAGCATAGTCTTCTGTACTGTTAATACTGGTATATCTTAAATTTGCTTTGTGTAAGTAGAAAATTCCTTCTCAGTTAAGTTTCAATAAGAATTTGCCCAAATTCTTGAGTTTCATTATATTTAAGAAGGAAAGAACTTGGGATTTTCAAAAGTCAAATGAGAGAGAAATGAAACTGACTGATGCTTCCATTTTGACCTCAGAGTGATACTGGAAAGATGCTGTGTTTTTATTTCTTCCCTCCTGGTATTTTAAGGTTAGATCATAAGCATATTTATTTCGTATTTATGGGTATTTTTATTGAATACAAATTAATTATCAGTCCCAATTCACCCACACCTCTCAGTTTTCACCACTCCCCACATACAAAAACCTGACTAATGTTAATACAGAATGTTCACAATTGTTTACACGTACAGGGGATCAGCACAACACGTACGTGCACACAGACCAGACAACCACACAATCAGCAGCATTGGAGAGGTTTGGAATGCAGGATGGTGACTTTGAATGGAACGTTCAGCTACCATAGGTCAACCCTTAAACTGTTCTGAAGAAAACAAACGTACAGTTTAAATATGTTCTGTCTCCCTCTGTTCTACTGAATGCTGCTTTCTCTGTTGTGGCAAGCTCAATCCAGTCCTCCATCTAACATTTTCTGTGTGATGTAGTCTTAGAAGTGTAGCCACTTATAGACGGTAAGGCATTAGGCCACTTCAACTGCTTGCAAAGCTTTACTATTTCTTGATGGCCCTGTGTACTGTATAACCAGAAAAAAACTTGAAGAAGGAATGGCAAAGTAAATCAAAATATGAAACAAATGAATGAGGGAAGCAAGAGTCTGAGGGCCTGTTAACTGCTGTTTTTAGTGGCTCAAGATGAGGAGTCTGTCAAAGGTTGTAGTGGTGTTGTTGTTGTTTCATTCTCCCAACTCCTAGATTCAAGGCTATTTACAATAAAACAGATGCAACTAAAAATACATATCATTTAAAAGTTAAAATGTAATTAAACTATCATTAGAATTAAAAGCAATTGAAAATATGCCAATTAAAAAGAAAAAGCAACAAATATAGGCGCCATTAAATGTCCTTTCCCCATGAGCGATCAATCTTCAAAGCCTGCTGAGAAGCTTTTATCTGTCTATGAAAGGATAACAAGGAGAGTATCAATGTAGTCTCCCTAAGAAGGGAGTTTCAAAGCAGCAACTAAGCAGCAACTAAGAAGGCCCTGTCCTGTGTTGCCACCTGGGATGTACCTGCAAGGGTGGTGGGACAGAAGGTAGGGCCTCCCTAAAGATCTCAAAACACAGGCAGTCACATGCAGAGACAAGTTCTGTCAGGTTAGAATCCTCTTTCCACTAAAGTAATGGTGCAGGTCTAAGTACGTTTATTAGAAATAAGCCTCACATTTATTAGAAATAAGCCTCAATGTTGTATGCAATATTGGAGGCTTTTTCATGGGCTTTTGACAACATCTAAAGGATCACAGTTTTCTAGAGCTGGTATAGCAGGGGCATTTGCCAGGGCCACACACTCTGGCAAAACCCACTGAGGCTGACATTTAGCCTGGCCTCTTCATACTCACTTTGAGACTCCAGCTGTGTTGCTATAACAGCCAGCTTCACCCTCATGTGTAAGTTTACCCCAAAGTGGCTACCAGATATAAAAAGTGCAATCAATAGATTAATACTCTTGGTCACTTCTAAGCATGAATTTGAAGGTGGATATAGCAGCTAAGGGGGCAAGTGAGTTCTCTGAGGGACTGGGTTGGTGTCCCCCCCAAGCATGGAGCAAAGTCAGATGATAGCCAACATGCTTGATAATGACTAAAGAATTAGGTACAAGAAAACAAAAGGAAATTAAAGCTCCTTGCTTTTCATGTGGGCATGTAAAGCATTTTTAAAAGGCTGCGAGGTTTGTGGATGGATACCAGTAGCCTAAGTCTAACTCTTAGTTCTCAAATGAAGTACACTCTCTGAGTCAACAGAACTTATATAAGTGTTGACCTAAAAGTTTCTATTAATTCTACTCTGTTCTGCTCTTGTGCGTCCTAACAATTGCATATAGGTCAATATTTTAAAGTAAACCATGTTTTAAGATTTTTCTGGAAGGCTATGGACATGGGATGGGGTACAGAGAAGATATTACAGCTCTAGATTCCCACTGACAAAGTGAAGTTTATTAGCAATGTCTATTTCAGTATAGTTTGTTTTTTCATAGCCCTGATTTATCTCCAAGCAAGCAATTAAGGGAGAGGAGTGGAGGGCAGGTGGCATCCCTCAGTGGCCGGCAATGGCCCAGGAGCCACTAGTTGCTGACTTGAGGCTGGTGGTGGGAAGCCCCAAATAATCACTTTTGCAAAACTCTGCCAGGTGCATTTATTGACTTAGCTCACCAGCTGCTTCCTCCTGAGTTCACATTTCATGCTTCCAGTGCATGAAACGATTCCCTGAGCCCATTGGGAGTACTTGGAAGGAAGCTCCAGAGTAGTAACTGGGGAGCAGTTTGCACTGGTAAAATGCGCAGAGGACAAAAATGCCAAATGAGGTATGAGAGGAGATGAAGTGTGAACCCGCTGAAGTTGCAAAGAGTGTTATTATTGGGATTTAAAACACACACGCACATTTGAGGTAAGTAAAGGGCACAAATACAGAATCAAACATCAGGCAGACAGCAAGAGCTGGAAACCCAGGGAACCCCTAGCAGAGGGCAAGACTCAGGAGAGAATATTATGCCACATTAAGACCAAATGAGAAAGGATAACCAAGGCCCTTTCTGCACCTTACCTTCTTCCGGCGTTGGGGTGTGGGGATCATGCGAGCAGCCTCTGGCAAGAGGCTCTTGCGTCGGGGTCCTTGGGCTCTGCACAAGCTGCCTGCTCGCGCGAGAGCCCTGCCTCTTTGTTCCGCAGTGCAGCCTGGGACCTTCCCAGGCTGCGCTGGGGCAGGAAGCGTGACCGGCATGGCTCTGGAGGCTCCGCACGCCAGGTAAGTGCGCACGGGGCCTGGGAGCAATGCGTGATCGCGCACCATTTTCGGCTTCCAGCCAAAAATGAAAAGGTGTGTGCCCCTGGAGCGTCGCGCGATTTTGAGTGCATCGTGTAGATTGCACCTGACAATCACGCGACGCTCCAGGCGCCTTTTCACATGGAAAATGCTGTGCGAAAAGGGCCCAAGATCTGAAAAGCCAGGAATGCTGTTAAAATTGACTTTGATGGAATGGGAAAATGTGGTTTTTGAAATTAAGGAAATTAAATTCAAGAGAGAAAGATGATTGATTCCTCATTTTGGCAAAACAAAAAATGGAAATACATAAACATAAACACAATCAAATACATATGTATAGTATGTGGAATATCTGACCTGGCAGTGAAACATGTGAAAAAAAAATCTTGGAATTGTAGCAGATCATAAATGGAACATGACTCAGTGCCATGATGCAGATTTAACCTGCATTAATAGAAGCAGAGTTTCTGTATTCTATGGAGAGACAGGATCTGTCTACATGACACAGTTATAGAAGTTTGATAACACTGTAACTTCCATGCATCCAGACTATAGGATCCTGCGATTTGTAGTATGAGGTGCTTAGAATTCTCTGCCAGAGTCCTCAAGTACTGTAGTTCAAATACTGTAGTTCTTCATCCCATCAAACTAGAAATCACAAGATTTCATAGGATGGAGCCACAACGCCTAAACTGGAATGAAAGTGCTGTAATTATGTGATGTGGATATAGTCAAACTTAATTTTCTACTGCTGGTGAGGGAGGCAACTTTAACCAATTCCCCCTTGCCACTGCAGTTTCTTGCAGCATCCCCACACTATTCCAGAGGGCTTCCCAACCCAGAGGGTTTTCAGGGGTGGTAAACTGGGGGTGGGTGAGAAATGAATGTAAATGCCCTTCCCCCCATCAATGAGAGCATTTCAGGAGTAGAATCATTCCCAGTGACGGCACATTAGTTAGGATACAAGCCTACTATCCCTTTGTCTACAACTTTCAGTGAAACAGGTGATGGCATTTTAAAGAGAAACTTCAAATCTGGACTGCAAAGTCATAGCATTTCATGTTGTGCCACCAAGCTGAGTTTCATGTGAAACTGACAACAGGAGAAAGTGCTGAGGGATGTAGGCTGCCTCCTAGTTTCATTTTTAGTCAACTCTTTTGCAGCCAAAATTCTAGTCTAATTCTTCAAAGACTAATACAGAAACCATTTGAACAAAATGCTGAGAAATAGCATCTGTATAGAAGTGAATGTGAAAGCTCTAGAATGCTTTGTACTGTACAGAAGTTGCTGAAGGCTATAAGGGGAGACAGACATTGGTGAAATGATTGATGGATGCTGATAATTACTCCTGTCATGAGTCTAAAGGAGAATGGGAATTTAAAAGTGTGCATTCCTCATTTAAGCAATATACCATTAATTGCTTAATTGTGCATTCCTTACTTAAGCAATATACCATGTTCACTGCTGTGAGATTTGTGGAGAGATGGTGGACTGTGGAACAAATCAAGTAAAATAGCTGGAAATCTAAAGGTCTTATGAAAGATGGTTCAACCTTTTTGAAACCTGCCAATTTCCTTATACCATAAGATGTCTTTTAAAAATGCACCATGGGAAACTAGGCTTTCTGTCTGAGGTTTCAAATAACAGATGGTGGCTGCTTAATGGAGTGAGCAGGGAAATCTATGGGATAGTTATTATTTAAAACTGGGCAAGGATCTGGTGTGTGGCGATGTATGTATGCACACTTGTACATATTACATTTTTAAACTGTCCACTAACCAAAGTTCTTTGAGCAATGTATCATTTGTTAAACAAATATAAAATAGCACAAAAAACAAGGAGTAAAGAAGCATAATACAGGATAAAATGAACAGCAGATGATAAAACATTTTGGCATTTTAATCCAAATTAGAAACTTAAAGCAATTTAAATAAAAAATTCTGCATCTGGTGCTGAAAAGACCATAATATAGGCTCCAGGTGATCGTCTCTGTCGTAGGCTTTCAACAGACAGGGTGCCACCATTGAAAAGGCCCTTTGTTTGTAGCTACTTACTTTGCCTCGTGTGGGAAGGACAAGAGGAGGATCTCAGATGATGACCTTGGGGTTTGGGTAGATAAGTTTGGGAGAGTGCTGGTACCTTCAGATAATCTGGTGACAAGCTGTTTAGGCTTTTGAAGGTTAAAACCAGCACTTTGAAACTTAGTTAGAAAACCAACTGCTAGCCTGTGCAGATTTTGGACCACTATGTGATATTACTTGTGCTAAGTGACAGCAACCGTCTCAGGTAGAGTTTTTCTTTAAATAAACCTGGAGCCTTTTCAACCTGGTAGTCCCAGCGTATCAAGTGAGCCCTTTTGAGTGTAAGAAAAGACAGACGAGAGGGTGCATGATAGCTAAAAGAATAACTTTTCCAAGCTCTCAAAGGGACAGGTATATTCAGTGATGAGTTTGAGGCCCTTTCTGCACCTTACCTTTTTCCAGCGCTGGGGTGCAGGGATCGCATGAGCAGCCTCTGGCGAGAGGCTCTCACGTCCCTGCTGCTTCAGCTCTGCACAAGCTGCCTGCTTGTGCAAGAGCCCTGCCTCTTCCTTCCACAGCGCAGCCTGGGAGTTTCCCAGGCTGCGCTGGGGCAGGAAGTGCAACCGGCGCGGCTCCGGAGGCTCCGCATGCCAGGTAAGCATGCACGGAGCCCGGGAGCAATGCGCGATTGCACACCATTTTCAGCGTCCAGCCGAAAATGAAAAGGTATGCAATCGGCGCCTGCTGGGCCCTGGAGCGTCGCATGATTGTGAGTGCGTCGTGCAGATCGCTCCTCACAATCGCGTGATGCTCCAGGCACCCTTTCGCATGGCAAATGCCATGCGGAAAGGGCCTAAGTCTTTCACTCCAAGTTTAAAGTCAAGTGTCAAGCCTCTATGGCCCTTTTCACATGGCATTTTTGATGCGAAAGGGCCCCTTGAACATCGTGCATATGTGAGGAGCAGTCCACATGACGCACTCACATTTGCTTGATGCTCCAGGGCCTGACACAGACTGCGCATGCATTTTTTCATTATTGGCTTGAAGCCGAAAATGCTGCATGGTTGCGCATAGCTCCGGGGCCCCGTGCGCACTTACGTTGCGTGCAGAGCCTTGGGAGCTGGGCCAGTTGCGCTTCCTGTCTCAGTGCAGCCTGGGAAGGTAGCAGGCTGCACTGTGAAAGGAAGAGGCGGGGCTCTCGCGCAAACAGGAAGCTTGTGCGGAGCCGAAACAGCAGGGAAGCGAGAGCCTCTCTCTGGAGGCTGCTCGTGCGACCACCACACCCCAGCGCCGAAAATGGGTGAGTTGCAGAAAGGATCTACCTCTAGGTATCAAGTCAAGTCTCAGGTCCTTGCAAGATACTTTCAAATCAAGGGCCTACACTGTTATAGTGTTATTATTCCACTTTCAACATCCTATGGAATCCTGGGGTTTACAGTTTAGAGAGGGACATTTAGAATTCTCAGTCAGAGAGCTCTTTGGCTTCAGTAAACTACAAACCCCAGAATGTCACAGGAAGTTGAACGTGAAACAATAGCATTAATAACAGTGTAGTGCAGAAAGGCCCCAAGTCTCAAGTCCAGTCGTAAGACAAGTCTCAAGTCTCAAGTCTGGAAGCCAACTTTATAACCCAACCTATATTCCAGAATTTCTGGATAGAGCAAATAAAGTCAGTTTTAGCAATTTGAATCAGCCCTCCACATTTATGAGTTTGGTATCTTCAGCTTCAGAAGTGGGAAACAGGATCCTTCTTACTCTCCCTTCCCAAAGCTGGAGGCTTTTGTGTCAATGGGCATAAAAGGGTCTGCAGCTTCTGAAGTGGGGAATAGGATCCTTTTTACTTCCCATTTCTGAAGTGGGGAAAGGATCCTTCTTACTACCCATTACGGAAGCTTTAAAGCTTTAGAAGGAAGGATCCTTCCTCCTCAAGCCAATTGCCTCACACATTTGCTGTTCCCCTCTGAGAAAAACACCCTGCGCTCTGAGAGTGAATCTTGCCTTCTAGCCTTAGGAAAAATTTTATAAGGCTTTTCATATGCAACAGCGACAAGCTGCTGAGCAGACTTCAACCTTACCTTAAGCCCCTTACCTAACCTGTTTGCTGTTCCCCTCCAAGAAATGGGCTCACACTTTGGGCTTGACGCAGAACATCATGTAGGCAAAAAGAGATGTAAGTTTTGTTCAAAGCTGTATGGTTTCTAGATGGATGTGTTATGTTACTGAACCAAGGGCAGCAAGTCAGTCCCTAAAAATATACAAGTCATGAGTCAAGTTGAGTCAGTGCATCATTTATTGCTGAGTTGAGACCAAGTTGAGTCACTGAAGCAACTTCAGTCTGACTTGAATCCAAGTCAATTGCCTCGAGTCTACATCATTGGATGTATTTATTGTGATGTATGCTTTCATTGATCAGAACATAGTTCATCAGATGAATGAAATATGATCATAAGTTGATAATTACAGACAGACCAACAGATGCACACTCAGATAGAGGGGGAAAATGTGAAGTTATGAGTTCAGTGGCAAGTCAAGTATAGAAAACCAAAAGCCATAAGTTGAAGTTGACTTGACAGGAAATAATAACAAATAATAACAAATGGAAATGTGAGCAGATGAGAATGACTCAGCTCCTATTGTCTGTGAATTCATTCCCAATCCACTTTTGGTGTTTCCTCATATGATGAAAGAAGGGAATCTATATTTGTTTCCCACTCCATTCATTTCTAGCATACAGAAAATATACAAATGTGCACTCTATGTTGAAATGTGTGTGCATGCATATGATTTTCATAGATGAGTGTACCCTCTGCATAAATGTCCTTCCTTTTCATACAGTTTTTATGGTTATTCTTGATTCCTTCTGCAACATTTATTCAAAGTGAGAATTGTTCTTCCAGCCATTACTCCAAAAAGGAATTGTGACATCACCGGATAACCAAATTGGATTGGCATCATCTTTGATACTGTGTAATACCTGACCTCATGGGATCATGTATTGAGGGAGGAAAAATGGTACTAGAGAAGCAATAGGACTGAAATAATATTACTTTGACTTTCTCCAGACTGTACCATAGTTGTGTGAAATGTCAGGCATTCTCCTTCAGGATTTCACACCTTGTAATGGTTGTTGCTGCTTCCATATCCAATCATCCCCTAAATATACAAGTTTTTTTTGGCCCTGGGTTGTTGCTGGCTGGAAATCTACCTCCATTTTCAACTGTTCTTTTCTCTTGCTTGTGGTGTGGGCATGGTTTCCCATCATTCCCACTCTCCCTTTAATGAACGCAACATGTCCCCATGTAAATGTCTCCCTCAGTCTCCACAATCCTTCTCTTGTAAATTATTTCTATTTTCTATTTCTAATTTTCTATATTTTAAAAAGTTTTTGGAGGAGTTCTAGCCATAGGCCATTTCCACACTAGCCTGTTATAGCGCGATGATTTCACTTTCAATGTCCTCTGGAATCCTGGGGTTTGCAGTTTGGGGAGGGGCCGACTGGCCTCCAAGATTCCAGAGGATGTTGAAAGTGGAATCATCGTGCTATAACAGGCTAGTGCAGAAATGGCCATGGTGTTAAAGAGAAATAAGGCTATGCCATTCTAGCATTATAACTCTAAAAAGAAGATGATGAAAAACTTTAGTCTGGTAACCAAAAATATAATGAGGGAATAAAAGTTTGCAGAAAACTTCTGTGGCATAGATCACTACCCAACCCCTTTGAAATATTGCCAGTGCTACCACTCAAAAATACAGCAAGAGGAACTGAGACGATGGATAGAGACATATGACATTTACCTCATCTTGTGTCAAGAACTCCCAGAAGAGGGGGAAAAAAATCCCCCCTTCAGTGGGGATAAAAAAAAATGTGGTTAGGACAGGAAATTTATGAGAAAAATATCAGAACAGGAAAAATGTTGTGTGGATATCAGAAAGAAAGCCCAGTCAGTTCAGCTTTAACTCCCACCAAATTGCAAGGCTTTAGGCCAGTCTGGAGGAGTCCCTTGTTGTCTTTTGTCCTCTAGATAACATTTTGCACTTCACTTCATAAAACAACTTTTTGCTCCAAGCTTGAGAGTATGGCCATTTCTGCTCTAGACTGTCATAGTGCTATTATTCCACTTTCAACATCCTATGGAATCCTAGGATGTGCAGTTTAGGGAGGGGCCTCAAAGCGTGAGGTTGTTCTGAAAGAACTGTACAATGTGTTTCTTTTCTGTACATTTGAATCAGCTTTCAGTCTGCAGAGTTGAATAGCCTTCTCTCTCTCTCCCTTCTGCAAGAAGTTCCACACTTAGGCCATTTCCACACGGGGTGAGGGAATTGCCCTGTGACGCTAGTTACCGGACTTTTCGGCTCCCC
Organism: Cyclura pinguis; assembly: GCA_030412105.1. NCBI lineage: Eukaryota > Metazoa > Chordata > Lepidosauria > Squamata > Iguanidae > Cyclura > Cyclura pinguis. The sequence continues at coordinate 348,869,101 of CM059599.1, forward strand.
GGTCCGGTCCACACTGGTCCGGAGCAGTGCATGCTTGTCGCTCTGCAGTGCTCCGGTGTCGAAAATGGTGGCTTCCGGTTGGTCAAGAGTCTCAACCAACCGCTGAAGCTCGTCAGCCTAAAGCCCGCCCCCAGCAGATCACAGGCTCGCATTGGTGCGAGCCTGCATATCTGCACAAGGGAGCAGGCTCGCACTGGAGCGCTCCATGCTTTTGAAAGACCTGTTTTTAGCGGTCTTTCAAAAGCATGCTGGACGACCACTTGGGGTCGTTCCGGAGCGGGCTGGGGTGTGGATCTACGTTAAGTAGGTCCGACTCAGTCCACTCCCAGGTGCAGATGTCCTCCCTGGAGGACGCTCTGCACCTTTTTAAAAACCCCGTGTGGAAATGGCCTTAAATATGACCAGAGACAACTGAGCAGGAAGGCAGGAAACTTACCACAAATCATCACAAGATTATTTCTTAGCATACATGGTTCAGATAAGGTTTAAAGAATCTGGAAAAAAAAAACCTTTCACATTAAAAAAAATTTAATATACAGTATCCAGGTGGCATAGAATATGACAGCACAATAAATTGATTGTGAAGGTTACCAAAAAGTGGGAAGTTCAGCTCCCACAAATGTCCCAAAGCCCTTGCACGCATGACCCCCCTCACTTTTGTGAATAACTGCATTTGCTTGATTATCTAGCACTTGTTTCCAGCAGCACAGTTAATATCCTTGTGTGACCAAAATGCCCTGTTGGTTTCCAGGAGGCACCAAACAGCAGCACTCAGCCGAATTAATAAAATTGAAAGTACATTATATAATTCATCAATCCTTTGTTTCCAGCATTGGTGTGATATAGCATGGAGAGGCCAGCACTTATGCTAGAAGCTTCACACCCCCTTTTTCTCTGGGCTAATATGAGGTCTGAAGCAAGAAAAAGTTGAGCAGTTTGGATAATTTGTTCACAGAGAAACATAGAAGGTATAATAATCCTTTCCTTGCCCACACATGTATGTAGACACACAGTCTTGGAAGTTTTGATGATTCCAGTACAAGCTAGGTCTGGCTTTTTAAAAATGAAATATGAAATCTAATTCATCAACATAGGTGCTTAATGACAGGTAGTAGGTTTTTAAAAATTGTGTGTGTGTGGCCGTTTCCGCACTACACTCTTATAGTGCGATTATTCCACTTTCACCATCCTATGGAATCCTGGGGTTTGCAGTTTAGGGAGGGGCCGGCTGGCCTGTTCCTAAACTGCAAACCCTAGGATTCCATAGGATGGTGAAAGTGGAGTAATTGCGCTATAAGAGTGTAGTGCGGAAACGGCCACACACAAACAATTTTAAAAAACCTACTACCTGTCATTAAGCACCTATGTTGATGAATTAGATTTCATATTTCATTTTTAAAAAGCCAGACCTAGCTTGTACTGGAATCATCAAAACTTCCAAGACTGTGTGTCTACATACATGTGTGGGCAAGGAAAGGATTATTATACCTTCTATGTTTCTCTTTGTGAACAAATTATCCATGCATGTGTAAACCTGGTGCTCCTGATTGAATGTGAGGCTTTGACATTACCAGCTAGGAGCAGACACATGTCAAGTGTTGCATATATGTTTCATTGTCACTTTATAACAGCTACATCTGTAGAAAGACTTTCAGTTAAGAAAACTTTGTTGATCCAAATTTCATTCATTTTGTAAATGCACTGTGAATTCATTTTGTTATGCAATGTGTAAGTAGCATACAGAATGTCACAGTATGTAAATTATCTGATTATCTTAACATCTCAAGATGTCTTCTTGGTCTTCTGGAAAAAAAATGAGCTCATATTTAAAATGAACTGATATTTTTAAACAGTTATTACTTAGCCTGTGTTCTGTATTTTTTTACTAATGCGTTTCTATCCTAATTCTTGGTACACCCTGTATAGTAGATTCTTGATTTCCTCCATAGGATTACCTTTTATCCATTCTTTAACTCGGTTGGTTGTATGTTTTCCTTGACTTTTAAGTCTGTTATTTCTTTAAGGCATAATAAAATGTCAAATTAAAAAAATCAAACTGAACAAAGCATAACATGAAAATAAAATATGCTGGAAAAGCAAGCCTAAAAATAGGCAAGTTTTATAAGTAGAAAGAACCATGAGATCACCTAACTAGAGTCATAAAATTATGCCAAATGGTATGGTTAGTGTATTATTGCTGTGATGATGCGTTCATATTAAATTACTACCCCATAATTCCCAAGAAGGATTATGGGCTCTGCTTTGCTTTTATACTGCTAGAAAAACACAGAAAGACATTTTCTGTGGTGCAATGATGAAATGCAATCTGAAAATGAAGCAGCAGCCACTTAATAGAGAGAAGAGACATCTTTTTAGTTGAAAGCTTTTATTTACTGCTAAATTGCTTTTAAAAATTCAATTCCTTCTATTGTAGTATGCAATGAGTTTTACGAAGAGATTATTGATGTTTAAAAAGTAAAAAAACCCGCAAAGCATCCTTCTGCTTTTTTTGGGAGAGAAGCAGGTAAAATTCTCTTACAGTTCCTTTTTCGGACCCATGAATGGTGCACTTCTGAACATAATCCATCTACCTCTTTAAATCTTGTCCAGCTGTTGTTGAGCTGCCATTCCTTTGATGCTATCAGGTGTTCTCTTCAACTAAAAAAGATCCGAGATGTATTTGCATATGTATGTCTGTTTATAGTCACATTTATGACAGGTAATATTAAGATGAGCATATAAATAGTGGGCACTCACAAAGCTAAAGATTGTTTACTATGACAGACTTAAGAGACTAGAAGAATACACATATATATATCATGCATAGGCATGCCTTGGTTAACAAAGCCTCTGACAAAGGAACTGCTTTCTGCAAAGCCTTTCTATGATGCCCAGCCTCTGCCCTTTCTTTCCTTTTCTTCTGGTTAGCTGGAAGTTCTTTTTAGCAGCATCAGTATTGGGAAGAGGGTGAAGGAGGGTTGGAGAAACACACACTTTTGGTGTCAAGTTGCCGCAATTTGTCTGCAGTAAACAATGGCCCTTTCCGTACGAGGAAGTTAAGATGGGCCAAGGCATCCTGTCACGGAGGTTGTCCGCACCTTGGATCGGACTAGGTTTGGACTATTTACCTTAGTTCCGCACCTAAGTCCGATCCAAAATGCCCCCAAGTGGTCCTCCAGGGCCCTATGTGAAGACTGGGAAAAACCGGTCTTTCAATTTTCCGGAGTGCGCGATTTCGTTCCTGCTCAGTTGTGCAGATGCGCAGATTTGTACCAGTGCGAGCCTGCGATCAGCGGAGGGTGGGCTGTGGGCATGGCCAGCTTCAGCAGTTGGTCCAGACCCACAAACAACCGGAAGCCGCCATTTTGTAAGCCTCACAGGTGCGGATCTAAAGACCTCGCACTGCTCCACGTCGCCCTGGAACAAACAGAGGAGCCCTGCGGAAGGGCTTAAGGGAAAGTCCGCATTGCTTCAAGCCAAGAAGAACCGGTAAGTAACGGCATGGAGCGATTCACTTGCCTCATGCGGAAAGGGCCAATGTAAGAAAAGGTTGAGCTGGGAAGAGTATGAGATTCTACTTTAGCTGAACTTACTGTAGCTGTATGTGCTAGCCAAGAGCAGGGAAAGATAAACAGCAGCTGCCTCCAGAATCCCTTAGTGAGCATGCATGAACATCAACTCAGAGGCAATGAGGAGAGCAGATAAGCCTGTTTACCAACTATACCCAGCGTGTTAAAAAAACAGCAACAACTCCTAGATCTGTATGTTTGGCCACCAAGATGGAAATCATAGCAAAAGTGGAGGCTGCTGAAAGGAAAATTCATCCCAGGATGCATTTTGGAAGAAGTCTTCAAATGGTCTTTAGAAGATTCCATATGCTTTTGTTCATTTAAGCAAGGCTTGCCTGACCTGGAGCCTTTCTACACTACACTGTTATAGTGTTATTATTCCACTTTCAACATTTTGTGGAATTCTGGGGTTTGTACCTTGCTGAGGCCAAAGAGCTCTCTGGCTGAGAATTCTAAAGACCCCTCCCTAAACTGCAAACCCCAGGATTCCATAGGATGTTGAAAATGGAATAATAGCACTATAACACTGTAGGGCATTATTTCATTTTGTGTGTGCATATTTGTTTTGAATAAAAAGTTTGCTGAAACATGTTGAACTGCTCTCCTTTTTGTGGTGTAGAAAGCTGTCCAATTTCTTTTCATGTTATTTCTACCTCTGATACCAAAGTTTCTCTTTAAAAAAAAGTAATGCACAGGAACACATCTATCTTGTTCAACTGAGGATATTCATTTAAAAGTGACTGATGGTTAAACTATGCAGCATGTTCCAGACATATTGTGCTGTTTAAGGTCCTTTTATGTTTTACTGTAGAGTTAGTGTGGATGGCCCTGATCAAGATCAACATGTGTGGGTATGGGAGATTTAAACCTCCTCTGTTTTTCATTTAAAAAAATGAAAAAAAAAAAAAGAAAGAAAAAGAGCCAGTTGATATCCTTGCCTTTTAAAAACATCCCTGTGGTGGAAGAGATTTAAACCTCCAGCGAAACATACTGTTTCTGATCTAGATCTGTTTGCATACACTCTAAAGGTAAACCATTAGGGATTTTTAACTGCATGTGATGTGATTAACATAGTGTGTGGTTTGACTCATAACTGGATTTTTTTTAAAAAAACACAGTGTACTTTGTAATGGTCACCGGCATTTTCAGAACAGATTTAAGAAATGAGCCATCTGCAATAATGGAAAGAACTCTATAATTGGAGAGAGTGATATGCCTATTCAAAGCAAAGAGGTGCAAAGCAGTAGTGTCTATGCCATGGGGCTTGTCCTGTTGCCCTGAAGATAATCTGCTGCTCTTCAGAGCAATAGAAGACATTATCCCATCACTGGTGTCAAACTGAGATTTAGCTGTTTACAGCACAGACAATGTATCTACATGTAATGGGAGTGACATCTTGAATGCTGTTTGAGGCAATGCAACGTCTTATGTTAGCCCTGTGAAATTCAGCAAGAAGACTAGTTTCATAACATTTCCTAAAGCTAACAGTGACTCAGAACTCAAAGGATTCAATATTGTACCTTGCCAACCCATGTTGCTGCATTTGATTCAGATCCATTCCTTTCCTTTCCCTGGTAGGCAAAACCTTTTTGTTTAAGCAAGCTTTTAATGTGTAAGCAGGGGAGCTTCTTAATCGGATGTTTTATTTATCTTTTGAAACTTTTGTTATATTTAAAAGTGATTTTTATACCATTTTATGTGGTGATTTTAATTGTTTTCAAATTGTATTGTAAGGTTTTCTAATACCTTACTATACCTAGGAGCCACCTTGGGTCCCACTCTGGGAGAAAAGCAGCATACAAATGAAACAAACAGACAAATAAATAAATAAATAAATGCACGTTGAAGCTGACTTGACAGCATGCAACAACAGCAACAGATATAGAATTTAGTAGACAGTCATTTCATTTGTATGGTGTATTATATTGACTTTAGCATGTGCCTGAGGTTCTGTGTGGTATGTGAGGGAAATTTTTTTCTATACTGCAAGAATATTTTACCGATAACACAGGATGGGAGAATGAACTCTCTGCTAACACAAGGGGAACTAAAAAGTAAAGCAAGGGGAAACTTGGGGCCTTTGAAAAAGCTGCTAGTAATGATGCCTATGGTCCTTTCCGCACGAGGCGAGTGAATCGCTTGATGCCGTTACTTACCGGTTCTTCTCTCTTTTGAAGCAACGCAGACTTTCCCTTAAGCCCTTCTGCAGGGCTCCTCTCTTGTTGCAGGGCGAATCAGAGCAGTGCAAAGTCCGTAGATCGGCACTGCTGAGGCTGAAAATGGTGGCTTCCTGTTCTTTGTGGGTCCGGACCAACCGCTGACACTGACCACGCCCACGGCCCGCCCTCTACTGATCACAGGCTCGCATTGGTGTGAGCCTGCGCATCTGCACAAGTGAGCAGGTACGAAATGGAGCGCTCCAAAAGAATGAAAGACCGGATTTTTCTGGTCTTCACTTAGTGTGCTGGAGGACCACTTGGGCGCGTTTTGGATTGGACTTAGGTGCGGAACTAAGGTAAATAGTCCGAACCTAGTCCGATCCAAGGTGCGGACAACCTCCGTGACAGGATGCCTTGGCCCATTTTAACTTCCTCGTGCGGAAAGGACCAATGTTATTTTATCCAGGATCAGTGTAGTCTGCTTCTGTATAGCAGATGCTGAGAAATACAGCTGTGCGTATGGGGGTGGGTATAGCTCTCATGTTCTTCCTGCAAGCACTTGGATTGTTACTTTGGGAACAAAATACTCAGCTAGCTAGGCCTTGTCTGATCCACCAAGTTTCATCTTATAGTCTTACGCTCTTCTATACTGGTTCTAAGCAAATTGTCTATTATGACTGAATATGGCACTGTTCCAGGGCAGATGTGTGGTTAAAATATGGAACTGTTTCAGAGCAGGCATGGGGAACATCCCAGCTAGCATGGCCAATGGTCAGGGATGATGGGAGCTGCAGTCCAACAATGGCTGGCTTCCTGTTTTGCAATTGTGGTTTAGTAACTTAGAGTTATGAATCTGTTGCTGTTCCGTATTCAATAATACTATGTACTCATGATTGTGGCACTATTGCCACAGTCATAACCACTTCCCCTCAACCTATGTTAGCAGCCAGTAATCTTATCAAGTGATGGAGGTTTGTTCAGCTGCCAATCAGGGCACAGGAGGACGATGTTTCCTAGCTCCTCCCACTAACAAGTGAGCCTGTGACAATCAGAAGTGGACCTCTATCACAATTCCTTGTTGCAACCTCATTGGCCATTTGCTCTTTTCATGCTTCAGGTAAAAGGATCAGGGACAAGGGGGGAGAGGAGATGCTCCCTCATCTGGTGTACCCATCATCTGACACATATAGACAAGAAAACACCATCATTCCAGTGTCCAACTTACCTAGCTCTAGCCCTGTAGGAGTGATGGGAGCTATGAAAGGAGTGGAAACTGAGACTCTTGTTTTCTCCATGAATGTGTGCCCAGCATATGCTGTTCTCTGCAAACAGAGCCATAGAGTCATAGAATCATAAAACCAGAAGAGACCATAGGGGCCATCCAGTCCAGCTCCTTGCCATGCAGGAACACACATTAAAGTACTCCTGACAGATGGCCATCCAGCCTGTGCTTAAAAACCTCCAAAGAAGGAGACTCCACCACACTCCGAGGCAGCATATTCCACTGCCAAACAGTTCTGACCATCAGGAAGTTCTTTCTGAAGTTTAAGTGGAATCTCTTTTCCTGAAGTTTGAATCCATTGCTTCTTGGAGTCTCTGCAGCAGTGGAAAACAAGCCTACTCTCTCCTCGATATGACATCCCTTCAAATATTTAAACATGGCTATCATGTCCTGTCTTAATCTTCTCTTCTGCAGACTAAACATACCCAGCTCCCTAAGCTGCTCCTCACAGGGCATGACTTCCAGATCCTTCACCATTTTGGTCACCCTCCTCTGGACATGCTCCAGCTTGTCGATATCCTTCTTGAAATGAGGTGCCCAGAACTGGACACAGTATTCCAAATGAGGTCTAACCAAAGTAGAATACAGTGGTATCATTACCTCCCTTGATCTAGACACCATACCCCTATTGATAAAACCAAGAATCACATTTGCTTTCTTGGTTGCAGCATCACACTGGTGACACATGTTCAGCTTGTGGTCCATCAAGACTCCTAGATCCCTTTCACATGTACTGTTACCCAGCCATGTGTCCCCCAATAGTCTCCCCCAACCCAACTGGTTGCAGAATGGCAAAGGGAGAATGGGACAAACTGAAGGGTATGAGGGTTTCCTTTCAGAGCTCTGGAGATACATCTCAAAAGGTGGTATATACTGTTCAATGTTTCAGAGCTTGGAAAAGTAAGTGAACATGACCAGTGGACTGTCGCGAGAACAAAGGGAAAAACAAAGGAAAGCCAGCCAAGAAAAACTCTATATAGACAAGCAGAGATAGCTCTGCACAGCTATCAAAGCGTGCCAAGCAGCAGAGAACACCTTTAGCAACAAATGCACTAAGCCAGTAACACTCACCCACTCAGCTTGTAATCTTCCAATATGGAGGCTCTTTATTCTTTGTTACAAAATATATACAATATTTACAAAGTCCAGATGGCAATCCAGCATATCTAGCTTGCTCTTTCCGGCAGAACCTCAGGCAACATGTACACATGTTGGCTGGGATTGTGCTACCTGTATACAGACACCTAGCCAATCCTGGCCAACCCTTGCATTGTCGGCACCTGGTGCTCATCAGCATGACTCAGCATAAACTAGCTCAGTCACATTCCTTCCCACAGGTGCGCTTAACAATTGAAAGAAATTAAAGCAACATGACATTTACACTTACATCATGAAGTATTTTTCTTGAGGTTTGGTCCAACCTTTTCTGACATGGACATGCTGGCCAGGGAATTCTGGAAACTGAAGAAAGTAACTATTCCCAAGTTCTTCAACACTTCACACATTAAAAATGGGACGTTATTCTGTTTTGTGGCACCTGTTTTCACTTACCATGAGCCTCTGTTTTTCATTCTCTGAGACACTTTGCTGAAGTCAAGTGCCTGGCTGTGACTTCTGAATATGAAACTGTAGGTGGAGGGGTTGTGAGGGCGAAGGCTGTTGGTGGAGAGAGTTCAAACTCTCTAGTGAGAAATCTTCAGGCTTGTGGGATCTGTTATTGTTTTTTTTTTTTAAATAGAATTCACCAAACAGAGCCTGATACAAATAAAATAAAGGCAGGGGTAGCTGCGTTGAGCATAAAACAAAATTGTAAGTACCCATTATGGTGTTATCTTTATTAGGTTGACCAAAAGGTGGAAAATATATCACACAAGGTTTTGAAGCCCACTGGCTTCTTCATCAGGCAAAGGTGGTTTTAAAAAAGCATGCAGGGGAAGAAAAGCAATAAGGTTAGAATCATGGGTCCACATTTTGCTGGCATTTCCTTGAGATGTTATTGGAGGAAGTTCTACACAGACAGAAAAATTGGGCTGCACTCCTGTGGCCATGAGGTGACCAGAAACAAAAGTAGTAAACCAAACGTATTAAAATCTTCTTCACCATCAGCAGCATCTTCTTTTGAGAACTGGGTCTGTGTGGTGTGAGGCCCTAGGCCACATTGTAGGCAGAGTAGAGAGAGTCTGGAGATGAATTTAGGCATTGTAACAAGCAATGTATGTCAAGAGGAACCAAATTATGAACACCCACAGGAAATCAAGTCCCAGTGACAACAGACATTTAGAGCCACTGATCAAGGGAATCCTAATCTACAGGGTGTGGGCTTAATGGGTGTACTTTGGTACAGAAAAATCGCTGGAAATCATGAAGACTCTCCTTGGTGAACAAGGACAGCTGGTGTGTATATAATTATGTATTATATTTTATCCTTTCAGTTTTGGAGCTCAAGCTAGATAGGACACCCACTCATTTACCCTCACAATAGCCCTGTCAGGAAGGTTAGGCTGAGATAATGGCTGTCTTAAAGTCACCCATTGATTTGGAATCCATTCTCACTAATCTGTTCTAACACTGGGAAGGATGTAAATCAGGAGCATTCAGTAACTACTTTTTGCACACCCAAATTCCTCAAATCCTGAATGTTCTTTTTAAATAAGTGCTCAACAGCCTGTAGGAGCATTATGTTGTTTTACTATAAGGAGGAAGCATGGCAGGGAGAGGTGATCAGAATATATATGTTCCAGAGCCAACAGCTCCATATTAATCAAAGTAAGATAATTTCATTCAAAAAGAAAAAACAAGGCAACACTATTTTCTTCATAATATAAAGCAGACATAAACTAAACCCTTGGTTATATATAGTTGCTAAAAACTGAAGCTACCACCTCCTAAAAAATTGCGCTTTGTTTATTGGAAAGCTGTTTTTTCGTGTTAAGTATCGTTATTTCTGCTTTATTAATTTCTCTGCTACCCAGGCAAACTCTTTCCCATCTTTAGAAAGTAATTTATACACATTATTTTACAGAAATGTACTCAGGCAGGGACATCTACTTGTTGCTGTTTGCTTGTTTGTTTGTTTATGTACTGCCTCTCTGTAAAAGATAGGATCCTAGGCAGCTTACAGCATATTAAAATCTCTAACAAATCACAGCGAATTGTAAATGTAAATTTATACATTAATTTAAAACTGTTGTGAAAATGCTTTAAACAATCACCTTAGTAAATAATCAAAACATTAAAAGTACAGTGCATCTGTTTACAGCCAGTTAATTATTAATGGTCTGACTGAATGAAAAGATCTTTGCCTACGTACGAGTCAATCGGCAATTATTATTATTTCCTTTGGGTGTAAATGGGCTTTGCATTTTTCAGGGAGGGAAACGATTGTCGATGTTTTTGTTATTCTGAAAGAATATTATTATTATTTTATTTTATTATTCTGAAAGAATAATAAAAAGTGTATATCTGGAACCATGAAAATATTAGTTAATGCAACATTCCCAGTCATCAGAAGCACTATTATTCCACTTTAACTGCCATGGTTCCATCCTGTGAAATCCTAGGATCTGTAAGTTTGGTGAGGCATTAGAGCTCTCTGGCTGAGAATTCTAAATGCTCCTCCCCAAACTGCCAATCCCTGCATTCCATAGGACAGAATCATTGCAGTTAAAGTGAAATAATAGTGGTATAATTTTGTAGTGTGAATGGGCCTCCAGGTTACAAACAGAAGAAAAGATCAGGAAGGAGTGGGCAGCACAAAAAGCTTAGTCTTCCAATTCTCCATGGCACCTGGAGTACATTCATTATTTTGTGGAGGAGCTGTGATTTGATTTAGACATTTGTTATTGACTGGTTAGAAGATCAATTTTGTGACCACTCTTGATATGACTTTCTTTTCAGATTTGTGAGTGAAAAGGCAATTCCTGATAAATACTGTGTTCAATTTTGTGTTGTTCAGTACTGTGTTCAGTTCTGGATACCTCATTTTAAGAAGGAGATAGACAAGTTGGAGTAAGTTCAGAGAAGGGTAACAAGGATGATAAGAATAGGGAGAACAAAACATACGATAAGAGATTGAAAGAGCTGGCTGTGTTCAACTTGGTGAAAATGGGCGACATGATCACACTCTTTGAATATCTCAATGGCTGCTTCAAAGAGGAAGGCTTGTTCACTGCTGCCTCAGATGGTAGGACTAGGTCTTTTAGTTACAGGAGGATAGATTTCAATAGAACATTAGAAGGAACATCTTCATAGTGAGAGCAGTTTGGCAATAGAACCAATTGCTTAGAGAGGTTGGCGGGGGGGACTCCTTCTCCAGACATTTTGAAAAAGAGGTTAGATAGCTACCTCCCGGGGGTGATCTAGCTGCAGATCCTTCCTTGAGCAGGGGGTTGGATCTGATGGACCATAGGGCCCCTTCCAACTCTGTGGCCCTTTCTGCAGCTTTCCTCCTTGTGGTGGCATCCAGTGGCAATCCCAGCAGTGGGTCTGCTGAGAAGGGAGTGTGATGGGAGTGTTCCCCTCTGCATGAGACCAGCTCCTTGCAGAAGGGAGTGTGATGGACATGCGGCTTCCTTCTGCAGCACAGCATGTACTTTCCCAGGCTGTGCTGGGGCAGGAAGTCCCCTATCATGCTTCCTGCCCTTCTGAAAGACAGGTAAGTGCAGGATGGTGGTACAATCGTGGGTCATTGACAGGGAAAACCCATCAATGATTTAACCCATGATCGCACTGCCTGGGGACGGAGGAGGAGCAGGACTGCAACAACATCATGCAGAAACATTGCTGTGATCTCATCCTTCTCCTGTCCCCATGGTGGGATGGGAGGGTGCTACAGGAAGAACCTATGTCACCATCTGTCAATTGTGTGTCCGAGCTGTTCACACTTAAATTTGGGAAATTTTTTTTAAAGTGTATGGGAAAAGTCCAATTTGTGGCCCACATGTGGACCTCTTTTATAAACCTCCTGAAAGCCTGAAAATTAACTCCCCCAAATGAGAGGAAATTAATCCTCATTTGATGACAAATTATCCAAGCACCACAAAAATATGCCAGTTTGGGCTAATTTGTCTCTCCACTACCTCACAATTCTGGGTACCTTTGTAAAAAGCATACAAAATAAAACTGTAAGGATGTGATGTCACTTCTGGTCACACTACTGCAGCCTGCTGGTGGTGATGGTGACGGGGATGAAAAATGGTTCCTGCTCCCCATGCAATTGTCTGTCTATGTTTTAATGAGTAAAGTACAATAACTGGAAGACTGTTTCTGTCTGTATGAGTCTGGCTTAATTCTAAGATCTTTGGGAGACATTCTTGTCTCAGTCCCACCATTGTGACAGCTCTACCTGGTGAGGGCAAATTTGAGAGCCTCCAGACTTTGCCCATTTCTGCACTATACTGTTATAGTGCTATTATTCCACTTTCAACATCCCATGGAATCCTGGGGTTTGTAGTTTAGGGAGGGGCGTTTAGAATTCTCAACCAGAGAGCTCTTTGGCCTCAGTAAACTGCAAACCCCAGAATTCCAAAGGATGTTTAAAGTAGAATAATAGCATTATAACAGTTTAGTGTGAAAATGGCCTTTCAAACATACTGTTGTTGATTAATTGATTGTGCAGAAGGATCTTTTAATGAGGTACATGTAGTGTACCTTTATTCTTGCTGTTATGTTTTAAATGCTTCAATACCATTTTAAAATAGCGATGTTTTAATTGGATTTTATTTATTTATTTAACTTATTTTAAAAACTTTAAAACCTCTGCTTTTAAAAATCTATGCTGTGTGCCACCATGGTCAAATAGTGACCATGGAAGAAGCGTGGATTTCCCTGCAATTTCCATTTCAGTGCTAGAAGTGAGTCAGTAACACAGTGATAGACTAAGGAGAAGGGAAAGGACTGCTCTCCTGTTTGATCCTTTCACTGTTAATTTAGGAGCCCTTTCCATTCAATGGAACGAACAGAAAACATGCTCACCACCATCAGACTTAGGGCTTTATCACATGCTGGGCTTGTTGGATGATTGCACTGGCTTAATTCTGTATTTGATCTCCCCTTATCACATGATATCATTACTCTCCCTTTGCTGGATTGCATTGCCATTGTTATTGGGTCATCTCCTTTCATTCACAGGAAATACCCATTAATGACCCTAATGACTCTGCCTTTCCACTATTGCCTATGTGTGTGGTCCATTCATTTCACTGTAGTTCTGATATTGCGACAGCCATGTGGTGTCAGTTGGCACTGTTCACCCCTTCTCCCTTCCTTATCCCCAAGCAAAGTGAGCAAGTGAACAACATTTTTTTCTCTGTTTCCCCCGTATGTATTTTTTAATTTGTATGTCCTTTGGTATAATTGTGACTCTGGAAGAGTGACATGCCAAAATTGAGGCAGGACTAGAAAACTGTGACTCCAGAAGAGCAAAATGCTGAAATGACAACAAGGCAGGAAGAACAATGCCAAAATGATAGGAGGGGGAAGTCTTGTGACATGCCAAAATCACACGATTGTGCAGTGTCAGGAAAGAAAAAAGAAGGTGGTGGTGGGGGGACTGAGATTCTTAGCTGGATCTCTCCTTAAATGAAATATGTATCGATATATTTTGTGACAACGCACCATAACTCTCTGCTATAGTTTGAAGTGTGATATGAGACGAAGGGAATTTCCTGTCCTTCCCTAATTGGGGTGTGAGCTCCCAGGAAGACAGGTTATGGCAGCAAAGCCTTATAGCTTGATGTATCACATTGCCACTCATGCTATCTGATGTGGGGGACTAGCACTTTTAATCCCCTACTGTGCCATGGAACAGTGCCATATTTGTACCTAGTGGGTACCATTGTTTCCTGGAAGCACTCCAGGGACTAGCAGCAGATCACACAGGAACTAGTACCAGTTCCAGGACCATCACTTTAAGTAGCATTGGTGGAGCAGCTGATACTGTAGGCCATAGAGGCCCAGTGATCAAGGTGAGGTGTCAGTAGGTAAAGCAGAATGAGACTTAGGCCATTTCCCATTATGCTGTTATAGTGCTATTATTCCACTTTCAACTTCATGTGGAATCCTGGAGTTTGCCGTTTAGGGAGAGGCATTTAGAATTCTCAGCCAGAGAGCTCTTTGGCCTCAGAACTACAAACTTCAGAATTCCACTGGATGTTGGAAGTGGAATAATAGCATTATAATAGTGTAGCACAGAAATGGCCTTGAACAAAGTGAAGCCTCAGTCGGAAAGGTGCAGAGCAGCAGACTCAGAATTAAGCAGAGTTGATCAGGACCTTGGACAGATCAGTAGCTAATGTTTTCTTCAGTATAGGAAGAAGCTAAAAACAAATCAGCAGTGTGATGGAGAAGGGGAAAAAGACTAATGCAATTCTAGGATGTAGAAAAGAACTATAGCATTCAAATCAAGAGAATTAATAATACCCTCTTTTCTGCAAGCTTACTTGTAGTGTGTCCAGTTTTGGGCACCAAAGTTTATATAAGAAATCACCAAGCTGAATTTTGTCCTGAGGAAGGTGCTCAAGACAGTAAAAGGTCTGGAAACCAAATCCTATGAGGAACAGTTGAGGGATTCTCTGTGTTTAGCCTGGAAGAGAGAATACTGAGATGTGACATGAAGATCACCATCATATGGTGAAGGGTTGCCACATGAAGATGGAGCAATCCTGTTTTCTGATGCTTCGAGGGTAGGGCCCAAACTAATAATCCAAATTACAAGAAAGTGATTTCAACTAAACACCAGGAAGAACTTCCTGATGATAAGACCTGCTTGTAGACTAGCTTAGAAGGTGATTTGCTGTCTTTTATCAGATTTTATTTTTAAACAGATGGTTTTAAACAAATAGTAACCGCTCAGAAAAGCTTTAGCACTGGCTTCCTGCATTGCAGAGGGTTGGCATAGATGGGCCTTCTACACTTCCATGTTTGTATGACAGACCTTAAATCATTCTGCAGACAGAGACTATTTCCATAATAAACAGCATTTATTTTTTCTTTAAAAAATTTTTTTGCACATCCAGCTTGAAGTAGTTTTCTGAGTTATAGGTGAAGTTGGGTCAGTCCTAATAAAGGTATTGCTTTACAAATCCAGAGAATATTGGAACCACTATGCCTAAATTGACTTTAATGCATGTACTCGGGATGTATCATATTCAGTCTGTAAAGGAGGAGGCGGAATGTCCTAGAGATCTGATTGAAGGACAAAAGTATGTGCATGTATATATGGCACCAGCAGCAGAGGTGGGTGGATGGGTGGGACCCTGATCAGAATGTTTCCATGTCAGGAGGGCAGTTTGGTGTTTTGAAATGCTTTTCCCATGTGTATCGAGATCTCGTTGAGAAAGGAAGCAGCTCTCTCTCTTTATTACAATGCATGCTTTGTCTCTGCAGTCTTTGTGCAGACTTAGTTTAAAGATCTCGGCTCAATACCATTAGTGTATCTCTGCTGATGGCCCTTTATAAAATTGATTAGAAACTGGGCTTTTGCATGTGTGTGTGTGGGCTCTAATCTGATTTGAGTCCAAGATGGTATCTTTAATTCAGTGCATCGTGGCAACTAACTCACGAACTTCGCCGAGAGTCAGGGCCTCTAATTTGGTTTGAGAATACATTAGCAAAACGAGCTCAGAAAGCCCCTTTTGGGAGAAGGCTTGGTGGTGGGGGGGGCGAGGGGAGGCCTGTTTGATAGGGATGTGCAGATATAAACTGAGATCCTGAGCATGATATTCTGGCAGTGCTTTCCAGTATATAAAAAAGAAAGGGGGGAGCAGAAACTTGATTGATTGCCAGCCAGTGTTGCACAAATAATGGCTAGCAAAGAAAACAGAATTAACCCTTAGCACCCCAACCAAAGGAGTGACACTTGTCTACTTCATTTGCCCTCATTTGTTCTATAGTCTTTATACTTCTCTCTGTATGAATGTGTGTATAGCATTTCCTTCAAGTGAAACACTAGAATTTTCTGCATGTTGTAACCAAATAAAATCTATATTATCAGTATGACCTCAGCACAGATTGTGTGTGTGTGTGTGTGTGTGTGTGTGAGAGAGAGAGAGAGAGAGAGAGAGAGAGAGAGAGAGAGGGAGAGAGAGAGAGAGAGAGAGAAAGTTGCTTTTTTAAAAAAGCCATTGTGGGTCATTGCTGAAAGTGTCATTGACACTGATGGTGAAGTTTCATTTTACACCAGTGAACAATGGTAAATAACAAGCAATTAATAATGTTCCCTGATATTCTGTTGTACAGGCAGATTATTCTGTTCCGTTGTTCATTTTCATTGTTAAACAAAGTAGGGATACTCATATGAAAAGGGTCTCTCTTTTTTAAAAACTGAAAATATACTGGCAGCAAGTAGAAAACCCCAATGGAAGCCCAAGTTAAATTATAATGGCATTAAAATCAAATGAAAACTGAAACAAACAAACAAAAATATCCATGGGACTCGTGCAGAAGAAGGGTGGCAGTCTATGGTTAGTGTTCTTGTATATCTCAGGCATGCATCCAAATCATGTTTTTGGTTTTTTAAAAAAGGCAGTGAACTTTGCCTTTATTTTTCTTGTCCAAAATCTAGTAGTCACTTTGTAATATTCTAACTGTTGTTGTTTGTGGGTGTGTGCCTTCAAGTTGTTTCTGACTTATGGTAACACTAAAGTGAACCTATCACATGGTTATCTGGGGGTGAGAGTGTGTAATATGCTCAAGGTCACCCAGAGGGCTTCCATGCCTGAGTGGGGAATCAAACCCTGGTCTCCAGGGTTGTGGTCCCATGCTTAACCACACTGGCCCTCATTCTAACTGTAATAGATGGTATATGGGGCAGTGCTGCTAAAATGAACAGTATCATTCCAAGGAAATAGGTGGTAATGATTTCAGGCTATATACAACAATTATTTATTGATTTTATTTGTTACATTTATATCTCACTTTTCCTTCAAGGAACTCAAAACAGCATGCACACTACTCTTCTCTATTTCATCTTCACTGCAACCTCATAAGGTAAGTTAGCTTGATAGGTTGTGACTGGCCCAAAATCACCCAGTGAATTTCATGGTCAGGTCTTGACAATCCTAGTCTTGACAATCTTAGTCTCACAATTTTGATGCCTTTTGAATGAGCATTTTTCCAGGTGGAGCCAGACATCTTTCTCTTGCTGTTGCTGTTTCAGATCCCCCATCAGAAGGATGTGGTGATGGGTAAGCTGTATTTTGTGGGCAGAGATCAGATCTCAGTGGCTGAGCACCTGCATTTCATGGCTGAAACCTTGAAATCTTATCATCTTGTCCCTTTGTCATGAACTGATAATTTTAAATATGATTTTACATGCTCTTTTTGCTGATGTTGTGTGTTTTTTTTAACAGGCATTATGTATTACATCTGTTCTTGTATTTTAATCTGTTGTTGTTCTTTAGTGTATTATACTAAGCACCCCCCATCTTCTTCCTCTTCCTCCTGAGTAAAAAAGATCAGTTAACAGGTGTTGGGAGAGACATCTGCCTGAGACCCTAGAGAACCATGTCCATTTAGAGCAGACAATACTGAACTATGGTCCAGTGGTCTAGCCTGATATTAGAGATAAACAAACCATTCAGTTTCAGTTTATCTCAGTTTTTCCTTTTTTCAATTTGAACTTTGTTCACCATGAACTTGGAGAATTTTCCAAGTTTAAAGTTCATTTTATTCCAAGGGTTGATTATTTTTTTTTAAAAGCCAAGATTTCAGTTCCATAGGGACAGTGATGGGGGTGGATTGCCCCAGGCGGCAATGTTTTTGGGGCATCCTGGCCCATAACCACACCTCCGTGAGCCCTGGCCAAGTCCCCTCTTGCCCCCCCTCTGCACACTCCAAGCTCTGCCACTGCAAGATTTGCATGAAAATTCCTTTACCTCCTGTACAGATTTCTCTTAATACTTGCATTTTTGTATACCATATATTTATTTATTTAAAAAAATATTTATGTCTCATTCTCTATCTAAAGATCTAAGGGTAGCGAACAATAAAACCGACCTGCCTAATTTAAAACAGAGTAAACAAGAGAAGTGATTTTTAAAAACTAGGGATATATTGAACTATTTAACAAGTTTAAAAAGGATTAAAACAGTTTAATACTATATAAAACCATCTGCATGTGAGGGTTTGCATAAAACCAATTAGGTGCCTAGTATGCACCTTTTTGCTAGGAGTTCCTAGTGCAATGTATCATTTTCCATGACTTCCATGAATGCACACATATTTATATGCATTCTACCTAATATATGTATTTTGTATGCATTTTTTCTGATTGGAGAACTCCCTTACAAAATTTAGAAAATTGTAATTTTGAAGGATACCTGAATTTCTGTTTGTGTAAACTATAGAATGATTCTCTCCTCTGTCTTTATCTACTATAAGACAGCCTCCTACACTTAGGAGCTTTTTTGTAGATACACAGATGTTGTGTCTGGAAAGCATTTGGAAAGCACATGTAACTCTGGTTTTGTACAATGTAACATACCATGTTTAGTGGATTTCCTTCTTTCCATCTTTGCTGACAAACTGCGGCAGTCAGCGCTTTTGCTTCTGCGAATTGCACCAATGAACTTTAGTTCTGCACTTCCATCTCTTTCCAGTCAGCACTGCACTGCAGAGGAATAATCCAATTTTCCTTGATTATTAATAATTACTCCCTGCTGCTATTTTTTGAGTCGATTGATTAAAATAAACTGTGATCTGACAGGATACTCGACACCTCATAACCTAACACCTTCTTTCCTTTTCCATTACTCCTATCTGCTTTGATCTTCAAGGAGACCCTGCAGTCCAGTGAAAGGCGAAATGGCTAGGTGGGATGGCACGTTATATTTTGAAAGATATCAGCTACACATATATTAAGTTCGCATAAAATAGAGCTGGATCCTCTAATAGAAGTCTGGGTAGTTTGCAGTGGTTTGGTGAGGAACTGTGACAACAACAGCAACAAAATTACTTCTACCCTCTTTGCTGAAATGAGGGAAAACTTGGGGGTAACCGCAAGCAGATTTCGTGTGGAGGGATAGAAATCCCCATTCAGCTTTGGTACTAAAAATGAAATCCAAAGCCCAGGAAGTTGTTTTCAGTACTACCAGCTATGTCTTTACTTTAGATTAGCTGCAAGGAGCCCAGTTGAAATTGGGGCAGTAGAGGGAAAGATAGAGGGGGATTAACCCATCTCCACACTATGATTTCCTATTCAGGTGAGACCCAACTCACCTACAGTTGATATTGCAGAATAGCAATCTGCTTTTTTAATGAGCCACTACTATTTTGCAATATAAATAGCAAGCATGGTACTTTGCTTAAGTCTCCTTCTTCCCTATACCAGTGCCCTGATTTGGATTGTCGGGGCCTGGGCTTATTCTATAGCAGAGTTGGACATTTTCTTCAAGCAAGGAAGCAATACTGGGTACATTACCTCCTTTCCCTGCCATAGTTACTTGCCACCAAGACTGTGATCAAGGTCATCTAATGAAGCTGAATGGTGGGAGATTCAGAATGGATGCGTGTTTACACAGGGCATAGTTAAACTGTGGCATTTGCTTGTACCAGAGGTATTAATTGTTGCCAACCTAGACTGTTTTTGTGCTGGAGGTGGTGGTGGAGTTCTTAGCTAGCTGTCATGCTGAGTGGAAAGCTGAGAGTAGAGACCTGGGATAACCTCTTTCACTGAGAACAAGAAATGGAGAAATGTGCAGGTTTTTTAAAAAAATGAAATAGAGTCAGGTAGAAGGGGAGATCAATTGTTGGGATCACGGCAGGCATCTTCCCTGGACTCCAGCAGTGGCCGGCCACTCCTGTGTCAGTGGGGGATAGTAAATCCATTCTGGGTTTTAGCTTAGATCTTAGTTCACCTAGTTCTAATTCTTAAGTTTATACTTAGATTCCAGGAAATGCAAGATTTTTAGTTCTGTCAAACTGCCTCTTCTATTGGTTCTTCTCTCAGGTTGTATCTATGCATGGCATAGAGGTTTGAGTGTTGGACTTTGACTGTGGACACCAGGGTTCAACCCCTTGTTTGGCCATGGAAACCCACTGGGTGACCTTGAGTGTGTCACGTACTCTCAACCCCAGAAAACCCTGTGATAGGTTCACCTTAGAGTTGCCATATGTTGGAAATGACTTGAAGGCACACAACAACAACAATGGAAATATCCAAGTAGGTTCACCACTCTGGATAGCTCCTTCAAGGCAATTCAAAACTTGTGAGTGAATTTAGTGCCTCACTGACCAGGCAGTCATCAGCCACTATTGCTGTACTGCATTCATCCTGAAAGTTATCAGCTTACTATGTCTCTCATTGGAGCCCATTGGAACTCTCCCTTCCCCCCACATTCTCAGGCTTATTTCGTAGGAGCAAGGGAGAAGACTGACTTACTGGCTGCTTCCAGACTTAGGCCATTTCCGCACTACACTCTTATAGTGCGATTATTCCACTTTCAACATCCTATGGAATTCTGGGACTTGCAGTTTTGGGAGGGGCTGGGTGGCCCCTCCCTAAAATGCAAACCCCAGGATTCCATAGGATGTTGAAAGTGGAATAATCGCGCTATAAGAGTGTAGTGCGGAAATGGCCTTAGAAACACATGCCCTTAGGAGAGTAGGATGCCCCCCTCTTTGTTCCCTTTTTCTGGCAAGTTAAAACATTCTTATTCCATTCTTTTAGAAACATTCTTTTAGAAACGAGCTGGAATGGGCTTTTTAATTGGGATGCCGTGCTGTCTTGTTGAGTTATACGTACTCTTTTAATGGTTTTAACTTTATAATTTATAGAACTGTTCTAAAACAACATTTATATTTATATTTGTATTTAAAAACCGTATAAAACAATCTGTACTGCTTGTAATAAGTTATAAGCTCTTCCTCTGAGTTATATCGTTGGGGGAAAGGCAGGATGTACATGAATAAAATAAAATAGTAATAAAATAGTTAATACCAACAACTGATGTGTTTATACATTTAAAATCCCTACACATGGAATGGAAAGGTACATTTAACATTATATCTAGATTGGCCTTGCCTGTGTATGCATTGCGTGTGTCACATTGTGTATGTTTCATATGAAATATGGTTAAAATAGCCCGTGGAATCTTGAATGCCTAGAATTACTATGATACTGTTTGTTTGCCTTGAGGTCATTGAGATGCAGTTTCAATTATGTGTACGTGTTTCTTTCTTACTCATTTGAAGCTGGAGCTGGGCAATGATTCCAAATTGCCAATTTTTGTATACAGGACAAAAGTATAGATAGAAACCTAAAGTGCTGAATCAGTGTGCTGCAGATGAGGTCAGAACACACAGGGCTCAGATGCAAACTCTGCCCGAAGCAGATGAGGATGGAGCAGAACAACAGAAAGTATAGGAAGCTGGGGTCAGAAGAGTCTTGAGAGATGTGTGATGGACAAATGGAGACAGAAATAGAGTAAGGATAATAGAAGGAAAAATAAGATTGATCTGTAAGGTCCCTTCTATCTGTCCGATTTCAAAGTACCTATGTGTGAGCTGTTATATCAAACTCTAGTACAAATTATCAGCGTGATTTAAATCTCAACCTTCTGCCCCCAAATCCACTGCTCATTAGTTTCCAGGGAAATGGACTTCAGAGGATTTTTTCCCCCTCGTGATGGTTTTATTACACAGGAAATGCAAACTTGTTACTTCTGACAGACTGCCTTCTTCCAACTAGAGTGACCCATGTCATGTGGTGTCTATATCTCTTTAAGATGGCGCTGATTACTTGCAGTTGCTGTAGGTTAGGGATGTGAAAAAACTTCACTTCTTCAGAGTTTTTATACAACCTGGTCATCTTGGTGCAATGAAACTGCATTATTAACATTTGGCACCTCCCTTGAGAGATCTCATCCATGGCGGGAGACTGAGATGTCAGGTTTTTTTTCTCCTACTGTGGTAACTTCTACAAAATATAATGTATGCAAAACTCTTGCTTCTGTGTAAAATGAGTGTCTTTTTCCTTTCTGAAGCTGATCACACATAGCAAGTGCCTTAGGACAGGCTCATAGACATAAGTAATCAATTTAATGCTACTGTTTTTACTACTTCATGCAATAAAGCGTCAGCTTTCATGTATTCCAGTACTGAATATTTTGCCTAAATGTGCAAAAACAAGCAAAATTTTCCAAGACCAACATTTTTTTAAAGTTCACCATCTTGTGGTTGCTCATAAATCAGGAGAAAAGTAGTGAATTTTTCTCATTTGCCATGCAAGGATGAATCAAGTCAAAATTCACATCATTGTCATCATTGTTTACTTAAATGTTTTTAATTCTTTTATTAAAAATATTTTTTGAATCTGCTGCCCAGTTAATCAGAGGTATCTTTTAGTCATCTCCCCCCCCCCCCCGAAATCAGTAAACTGAATACATTACTTATGGAATCTTGCATCCCTACCCAAAAATATGGTCATACTAATCAGCCTATTTCCAGTCTGTCAGTCTTGCATGTGTTTATGGAGAAGTCTTGTTTTTTCCTGTTTTCACATCAATTTGTAGTTTTTTTAAAAGCGTGCAGGAATTTGCATTCTTTGGAACACTTTTCAAAGTTTTTGGTATGGATTTACTCCTCAGATTCACATTTCACTGTGGTACATTTTAGTGGTACATATATGTTTTAATATATATTTTTGCATTTTCTTGAGTATAGTTTTCTATATTACCGGAAATCAGAAAAGTGCATGAGTGTGTTCTGACGGTTTAGTATTAGTTGAGGAAGAAGTAATCAGATCAGTTTACTAAGACATGCAGACTGAAGAAGAACATAGGGTACCTTTGCTGAAAGGTTTTCCACACAAGCCTCAATTGTTTTGTTTCTGTACCTCTCATAAAACACTGGATCTGTATTTCCAGTGGCTCCCATGTCAGCTGGGCAATGAATCCATTGTAAGGTTTAGTGTGAACTTGAAAAGAGCTAGCCAGTGCTGGGTCTATCACAGGTGCGGATCTGGAAGTTTGGACTAAAATCAGCTATGGGTTCACTAACTCATAACATGAAAGCCACCAGCCACCATTTTCCTATGTGCTGCTCTTGCTTCTTGCTCTGTCAGTTCTGCACTGGCTTGCTAGATCAGCTTGCTTTGGTTCACCAGGCCAGTCCGCTATCACTAGCACTATATGTCTGTGGATGTGCATGTTAACAAAGATAAAATAAATATAAACCAAAACCACAGCAACCTAAATCAAATAGCTAGGGGTAGACACATTAAATGGATTGTTGAATACATCAACACTTACTTAAAAATCCATTGATTCAATGGTTCTACTCTAGCTGAGACTAGCAATTGAATATAGGCCAATCAATCCATAAAATCTAAATTAAAATCCGCGATTCAGTTACATTAAAATCAGTACAATTAGATGTCATTTAGAACAGAAGAGAAAATCTGACACGTCTTGCAGCAATGCAGCAATCATCCAATATTTTGAGCCAGTAAAATTCCTAAAAAGAAAAAAAAAAGTAATACAGAGAGTGTGCCAGTCTGGTCTTTGTTGGGGAGGAGTTCTATAACTAGAGTGCCACAGATAAGACAGCCCTGTCTTTGTTGTTGCCTACATATGGATTGATCTTTACTGATGGTAGCAGTCTAAGAAGGACCTCTGTCAGTCTTGACTGTTAAGATGGTCTTCCTAATGTTTAGTCAGAGTTTTTTTCCTACATATTTTCTTTTTTTTCTACCTTGAATCCATTAATTTGGGTCCTATCCCTCTGGAGCATCTGAAAGCAAGCTCATGTGATCTTACATCTGACAATTCTTCATATATTTAAAGATGACTATCAAATCACTTCTCAGTCTTCTGTTCTTTAGGTTAAACATACCCAGCTCTCCCAACTATTTACATAGGACTTGGTTTCTAGACTTTTTACTACTTTGGCCACCCGCCCATGGACGTCTTCCAGCTTCTTCATGTCCTTCTTCAAACAGTGGTGCCCAGAACCAGACATGGTATTCTAGGTGACATCTGACCAAAGCAGAACAAAGTGGTCCTATTCTTCCCATAGTCATGGGAAATACATTTTTGACTTCATTGGTCTCTGGTCATGCCTATCCCAACCTCTAAGATTTCAGGATCAAAACTCTGAGACCTAGGAAATGACCCTTTGTGATGTCAGAGGAGATGAGGCCTGGTGGTGTTATAAATGGCAGCCCCCAACAATGTCATTAAGTGTGATACATTAAGTATCAACCAATGTTGTGCAGAGGATGACATTCAAGTAAAATACCAAGTGTAACAAATGAGGAAAGTATACATGCATACACTTTTCAAGGCGGTGCTCTCACCCGAAGATTCTTTTTCTTCACCCTGAGAAGTGAAGAAGAGGGACCAGACCCTAAGGTCTGGGACCCCTACTCTAAACAGGAGCTTACCAGAATGTGGTTCACTGTGGCCAACCTATTGTTATCCAGGAATGGTCATGGATGGTGTGCCAACTGGAAAACCATTCTGTGACAGTGACAACTCCTGTATTCAACAAATGCCAATGATGAAATAAAGTGAATCCTTAAGATGTGAACCTGGTATTTCAGAGGGAATGCAACCCCATCCAAAACAGGTTAATTCTCTTTTTCTTGGAGTAAGGAACCATCTACCTACAAGGTAGTTTGTTTGGCCATCACTGGCACAGTGTGGAGAGATGGACGAATGTTTAACCTTCTACAGTGGATAGGAGAAAAATAAATGCAGCATTAAATGATAATTCACAATATACTTTCCCCTGCAGGAGTCTGCCATTATAGATAGGTATATTTATGCAATCTCAGTTTTAAACTCAGGAAGCTGGTCCTAAGGTAGAGATCCCATCAGAAGCTGTTTCAGTTGGGATTTGTGCTGTAGCTGAAGTTGATAAGTGTGGGCTTATAGATTCTCTGTCTTCACATATCATATTGATCTTGATCAGCTCAGTGTATTATACCGAGCATTTCATTTATATAATGTGCCAATTTCCCTGTTCCTTTTACATACATCAGAAAGGGTTAAAAAAGACTGAAGCTCATTCCTTTTTCACCTGAGAATCATGCTCACTAGAGGTTTTCAGAGATGCAATTTTCCAACTCACTTTTTTATTTTATTTTATTTTTCTGTAGTCAAAGGGGATTCTGTGGGCTCCTTTGGAAGAGACCCAGGGGTGTCTAGTAGGTTCCTGCATGCTGCACATGGCACACAGACTGTAGAATTCCCACCTCTGTCCCATTGTGTTTGTCCTTCACACCACTGCAGCCCAGCAGATTAGAGGGGAGAACAGGGAGGTAAGAAAGTAAAGCCTGCTGTATGTAGGGTTGCCAGATCTCAGGATCTGGTCTCTCTTCTTTGGTTTACAGGGTGAGGATGAGAAATCTCAGGGTGAGAGTGCTGTCTTGAAAAATAGATGTGCCTGTATGTGTGTCTGTGTATGTGTGTATTTTCCTTACTTGTTCAACATGATTTTTTAAAAATTTGAATTGTAAATTATGTGCAACTTTGCTTGATGCTTAATATGTCGTGATCAATGATATTACAGGGCTATCATCACTAGGGCTGGTCTTCTGTGACAACACGAGGAGTTGCCCCCAGTTCTAGGTTTCAGCCTGAAATTTCAGGGCCTGGGATAATCTTGCCCTCGCAACCTTAGTTGCATGGGTGCACTTGTGTGTTGTTGAATGGAATCCTTCAGCTCTTTCTATCATCTGAAAGAACAAGAGCTGTCAATTGCTACTCAATCCAAAAGACCACCAAGGTTAAAATAGCCTGGCCTATACTGAATGTAAAGCCTCTGGGAAGATGTCTGCTTAGAGTTTTGTAATTGGTTCAGGTTCAAATAACTGATCTTCCTTCTCTACGTTTCCCCATTACTTGCCTTCCCCTGTGTGCCTTATATCTTTAGTGTAAGTGTAATGGTAAGTCCCCTCTCTCTCCTTTTCAGTCCCTACTCATGTCAGCCATGTTGAGAGATGACAATTGTGTCACAAGTGGGTTAAAAATACGGTAAACAATTAAATACATGCAGGCCCTGTTAGGCCCTTTCCACACGAGATGGCAGAAATGCCTCATGGCATCGTAGGAGCAGAGTTTATGGCTGCGCTCCTGCAACGTTTCTGCAATGCGGCATTCCGCACCCTCCTCCGCTTGAGGCAGCGAAGATCGCTTTCTTGTTCCACACTGCAGCGTTCGTCACCATTCCCCTGCTCCGCCTATGATCGGCCCCAGCCCATTTCATTGGATCCCTTTTTTTAAAAAAAATCTTGGGAAGGACGCCCCTCCACAGGCATGATGTCACGTGTGCTGAGCCGGGCCCTCCCTGAACCCGCCAATTCCTGTGAGAATGAGCTTCAGTGGTTCCGCATGTAGGCCATTTCCGCACTGGACTGTTATAGCGCTTTGATTCCACATTGAACATCCTATGGAATCCTGGGGTTTGCCGTTCTGGGAGGGGCCAGCCGGCCCCTCCCGGAACTGCAAACTCCAGGATTCCATAGGATGTTGAATGTGGAATCAAAGCGCTATAACAATCCAGTGCGGAAATGGTTGTAGTTGTAGAAACGTTGTAGAAGCAGTCCCAGGGAGTGAAAACGCATTTTTTCCATTGCTCAAATATGACACTTTAACAACACGCAAAGGTGCACCAGCAACTTAACATCAGCTTAACAGCGACGACATTGTGCGAATGCACAGCTCCTCAAGCCGTTGTGGCTATGCAGTGACTACATTGTGCGGAAAGAGCCTTAGTGTGTGTACTGATACTCTATTAATGTAAACTGGGAGATTTTTTTTAAAGGAAAAGAGAATCAGATGTAGAATGTAAATCTCAGCAGTTTATTATTGCAGGCCATGTTTTACATGAGTGCAGCTTCTATATTCCTGTCTCCCTATGACGCATCTGGGACTGCAGTCTAAAGATAGTAATCAAATAGCACTCTACTTTGGTGCCCCTAATTACGCTGTCCCTTGAGTAAACGTCAGTGTCTCCCCCATGTCTTCAAGGTTGCAATTATTTAACAGGCTTCTTCTCTCCTAAATTCAAGCAACATTTTCCCATGTTTTCAGAAAGGGAAGGTGCCAGATCCTGAAAGGCAGTAAGGGAAGTCTGGAAGAGAGGGCAGAGTTGATACAGCAGAGATGAACAATGTAGCACCTTAGAAGTTGTTCTCATCAGCCCAAGTCCCAGCAGAGCCACTGGTGAGGAACGATGGGAAATGCTGACCAGCGATATCTGGAGGGCCACGGCATCCCCATTTTTACTTTAGAATCTAAACATTTCTCACTGCCTCTTTCTATTTCAGCTGCTTTCCAGCCACTTTGTTTTCAAGGTATATGGGATGGCTGCATTTTCCCATGATTTTGAACCACTGAGGAGGAATGAGAAGAACAAAAGAAAATACTAAAGTCTAGGAGTTCCAGGGGTCAGACTTTAGAGCCCCATGTTCTTTATGTGTCCTATGGATCCCCACTTTACTCACCGCTGCTTTAGATGAAAGTATAGGGATGGGACAGGTTTCCCAGAGTATTCTGCCTCTCAGTGCTCTGCCTTGGTGCTTTTGGGAAAAAATAACAAACAACAATGCTAGGCTTTGTCTTTTATTTACTTTTGCATGGCTTCCCAGGTATATTACGTTGGACAGTTGAAATTATGTATTTTTCGCAATAGGCCCTGTTAATTTATTCATTTTTAATTGTTGTCATCCACATTCAGTTTGATAAAGTAATAATTCAGTGGTTTGGGGGAAAAATGCAAAATTAAACATCAGTAATACCTAGAGGAGGGAGATAAAAGACATTTATAGATCCTGTCTGATCAGAGGATAGTATGTGATGCATTGGTGAGTGTCATGCCCATGGGTAGATCTTCTCAATCTTTGAAACACTGAGCCGTAATAAATAGGAAGCACACAAGAAGCTCACTGCAACAGCTCCACTGGCTGCTGGTCTTTTTCCAGGCACAATTCAAAATGCTGATTTTTACCTATAAAGTCCTGTATAGTTCAGATCCAGGCTATGTGAGGGACTGTATCTTCCCGTATGAGCTTGCCCAAACGCTTAAGATTTACAAAGGAGGCACTTCTCTCTTGTCTCACCACCTTCACAATCATGGGTGATGGGAACATAAGAGAAGGCCTTCTCTGTGGCTGCTCTCCTAGCTTGGAACTTTCTCCCTAGAGAACTTAGGATGGCTCCTTCTTTTGTTTTCCTTTGGCGGTAGGTTAAAACCTTTCCTCTCCAGCAAGCTTTTTGAAACTGATTTTAATAAAAATGACTTTTATTGGTGCTGTACTATTTTTAACCTGTTTGAAAGTAAGATTTTAATTGGTTTTAATTCTGTTGATATTTAATACTGTGTGTTTTTAACTATATGTGTTTTATTGTATTCTGTCTTTTTGTAAGCTGCCTTGAGTCCCAGCCTAGGAGAAAGATAGCATGTAAATAAAATGGTGATGGTGGTGATGAAAAGAATAGGGCCACCGGAGTGGAAACTGGAAATGGCTTTTGGACCTTTAATGGTTGTGCAGAAGAGGGAATTCTGGCAGGTGTTGCTCATCATGCAACCAGGTAACAAGCAACTGCTACTGAAATTCTGTCTTCTACACAACACTTAAAAGGACAGAAGCACTCGCCGATTTTCTTTCTGACAACACAAAGAAATCTGTAGAATATAACATTACAGATAGATCTCTAGTGGCATCACTATGGGAATGTGGGGTAAGTGGACCACACCAGCTAACTCCATTGGGAGGGTGACATCAAAATGACTGCCTGCCCCTTCTTTCTCCCTGTCCCCATGAGAGCCCATATAGCTTCATGTCAGATGACTGCCCCCCTTTCTTATTATGGCTGGATGAGATCCCCACTGCCTTCGTACACACAGAACCAAACGGGTAGACCAGGATGCCCAAAAGGTGGGTCCCTATGGCAGTAGACTGGGACTCCTGGAATTCCAGCTCTTGGTCAGAAAAGACTCTATGGGGTGAAACCATGAGCAGCCCTAGTAATGCCACTGCAGATGTCAAAAGATTTTTTTGGTGTAATTATGTGACCTAACTGCCTCCTTATGTCTTTACTCCCCCCTGTTCTACCAATGTACGGATGAAGGTGAATACTAATGGGGTCTTGAAGAATGTTATAATTGAACCAGGATTTATGGGGTTCAAGCACCAGGACTCTTTAGTAAGAAGGACTGATAGCATTGTCTGCTGTTCCACCTCACTTCAGGCTTCCTGTTCCTTTGCAGAAGCTGGTGGGGCAGGGGGATTTCTTAGCAACAGGGTATCACTGTGATGAGAGCCAGCATGGTGTGGTGATTTGAAATAAGGGAGACATGGGCCATTTCCTCACTAGAGTGGAGGAGTGTTCCACCACGTGTCATGAGCTGTGTTTTTTACTCCGACTTACCTTGATTCCTATCTGCGTGCCCTCCAGTTTCCATTGAAGTAAAGCAGAGAAAATCGTTTGTAGCTTCCGCATCATCAATTCTTGTGGAACTTCTATTCCCCCCCTCGCTCCACCCCCCCACTGCTGATTGGTCAATTTAAAAAACAAAAAACAAAAAACCAATGTTGTAGAAACCATTGCTATGTTTTAGCGCAAGTGTGTGAATCTATGTAACACTTCTGCACATAGGCAAAAATGCAGCAGAAATGGTTTGGGTTGTTTACATTGGAGTTTTTCTGTTCTTACAATACATCAGTTTAACATTGATGTTAACCACGCTAAGACCTCAACGCGTTTGGAACCATGGAGGACAGAACGACGTCAAACCAGTTTAACATGCAGATGTAAAAGCAACAATACGATGCTACTGCATTGTATCAACCTTGTCAGGAAAAGGCCATGGGTTCAAATGTCTGTTCAGTCATGGAAACCTGCAGGTGACCTGGGGCAAGTCACTTTCAACCCTAGAGGAAGGCAATGGCAAACCTCCTCTGAAGAAATCTTAACTAGAAAACTCTATGATACAGCTGCCATAAGTTAGACCTGAAGACAGAGTTGACTTGAGCACTATACACAATAACAAATAGTCCTTGCAGGGTGGCGTAGACCATTTCCGCACTAGAGTGTTATAGTGCTATTATTCCACTTTCAACATCCTATGGAATCCTGGGGTTTGCAGTTTAGGGAGGAAATGGCCTTAGTTTTCAGTGGGGAATCCCATTAGTGTTAGGAAAAAAACAATCCTGCTGGAATTAAAAGTTCTAGAACTGCTGATATGGCTCAATAGTACAGTTGTTTCTGTTTCTGTATTCTTCTTGAGGGCATAATTATGGGGACTGCCATGATAAATGCTTGAACTACAACATTTTCACTACATCACTCATGAGGATGTACGAGCATAGGAAGAACCTTTATTCCAGCATTCTGTTCACACAGCAGTCAACCAGTTGCCCCTGGAAAGCTAACAAGCAGGAGATGATGACTGCAGGAACACCCTTCTGCACGTGCTTCTTAGCAGCTGATACAGAGAGATATATAATGTCTCTGGTACTAGAGGGGGAATGTAAGAATCTCATTTGTGAATAAAATGCAGGACTTCTCTTCTTGTTTCCCCGGTGATGTCTGTGTTCCTTTATGTTTGCCTTGTCTGAGTAAGATTTCCAATTGCTGAAAGACGTCTCCCCCCCCCCCGCCTCAACAGGGACCTTGGAACTGTAAAGTTGAAGGCTTTCACAGCCAGAATTCATAGATTGTTGTGGGTTTTCCGGATCGTCTGAAAATGCCAGCCACAGATGCAGGTGAAACATTGGGAGAAAATACTAATAGAACACGGCCTCAAAGCCCGGAAAACCCACAACAACCTACCGACTTTGGAACTGTTTTTAAAGTGTGTGTTTGTGTGTGTGTGTGTAGACAGATGGGGCATGTAGGTCATTATAAATGTTTAGTACCTGCATTTAAGCAGTTAAAGCAAAGAATACAGTGAATAATAAAAATGCCATCAATTAAGGCAGTTAACAATGTGACTAATATGGACAATGACAAAATAATAAATAAGATAGTATAGCATAAAATTAATACATCAAAGAAAGGTGGAAATGTATAAAACTGTATTAGGCAAATGAAAAGATGACTACAAACTAGGATCTCTGGTATGGTGACCTCAAAGTGAACCCATCACAGGGTTGGCAATATTTTTTCAGAGGAGTTTGTCTTTGCCCTCATCTGAGGCTGAGAGAATGGGACTTGCCCAAAGTCACCAATGGTTCCCCATGGTTGAATAAGGATTTAAACCCTCATCTCCAGAGTCATAGCTCAATCCACTACACCACATTGGCTTCCTTTATATTGCTTTTTGGTCACAGTGGCAGCCTCTCAAGCCTTTTTGTAGTACCATTCCTAACCTTGGAGTATAGCCAAGCTTCTATTATTATGAGTTTTGAGCACTTCCAGTTGTTTCAACTGGCACATGTGGCACTAAGTTCTGGACAGTAGTAGTTATGGTTAAGTCCTGGATCACTTCTCTAGTGAGATCCATGACCAACTCTTGTAGGGCACATATACTGAAGGCAATTTGAAATGTGTTGAGAACATGATTTGTCCAGTAAATATGAGGGTAACCAACGTTGCTCAGTATCACAGCATCTGTCCTGTTGACATCTTAATATTGTCCTCCATCTCATGATCTGAATGATTGTCATCTCCCATATGAGCCTGTATGTCCTTGGCATCTTTGCAGAAAGCTGTTATCTTGCTCCTGTTATTCTCAGAGCTATGTCTGGAAGGGATGTTGATAGAGGACCTTCTCACTGGCTGCTCCTATGCTCACCATCTGCTTCCATACTGTCATTTCCAAGGGAGACTAGGCTGGTTGGTGCTGTACTTTTTATTGATGCAAAAAGTTATAGTTGTCTTTTAAAATTGTTTTTAATTCATCTATGTTTTAACATTATCATTTGTTTCATTGTGTAGTGATATGATTATATTGTGTATCCATTTTTTAAGATCTTGTTGTGAACCATCTTGAGTCCCAGTTTTGGGTCAAAGGTGGAATATACATCACATAAATAAATAAATGAGATCACCTGCAGCATATCGGTCAGGACAACAGTACCAACTCTTTATTATTGGAATACTTTTGGGGCTAGGTATTTTCACCAAAATTGATATTATGGGGAAGTCAGCCTCTTTTTTGCTTCAGTGAGGACAGTATTCCACTGTTTCTTTCTGTTCCACTGGGTTTTTTGCTATGTTCACTAAATTGATGTTCTCCCTTAAAACCCAGCACTCCAGCTGTCCCATTTTGGCCTGCACTGTGGCATTGGGGAAAGGGCCTCTAATAATATGCTTTTATGTTGCCTGTATTTGTTGTCTTCTTTTCTTAAGGATGAAACTTTTAAATCGCTTTTAGTCCTAGTGATAGTTTGATTATGCTTTAAGTTTTGCCTGATGTGCAGTTTTACCTGTATCTGGTTTAACTTTTGTAACCCACCTTGAGTTCCATGGTTGGAAGTGGGGAAATAGTAAGTAAGTAAGTAAATAAATAAATGCATAGGCATAAAAATACTCATACAAATACTCATACTGAGGTGCCTCTGGAATATGAGTTTTCCACATAGCCCCTTAGGTTTCTCTGTATAGTGGGTGTGCTGCACTGTAATGCTGTTTTAATTGCCATCAAGTTGACTTTGATTTATGGCAGTCCTATGAAGAAAAACCACCGAGTTCAAGTTATCAGCAACCCTGCTATGGTCTTGCAAATTCAGGGCAGTTGGGGCATCCTTGATTGAGTCGATCCACTTGTAATGTAGTATTCCTCTTTTCCTACTGCCTTCTGTATTACCAAGCATTCATGTCTTTTCTAATGAATCTTCTCATGATCAGTGCTTCTTTCAATATGTGTTGTGCACTTCTTGATTTGCCTTTCACCTCTGAGTCTGTCTTTCAACTTGAGTCCAGTTGCATTTTTAGACACAGTGCTGCTCATACTTGTCCTCTATTTTTCTCCAGTAGCTAGTGGAGTGGCTTCTGACATGGGAGTCTCATTTTCTGGCACTATCTCTTGTTTCATTTTGGATTGTCTCATTAATAGGGTTTCATGGTAAAAGACATTCGGAAGTGGTTTACGGTGCTTTCTTTTGCATAGCACTAAAGTGTTAGCTATGGTGCTACTGTTGTCTCTGAGAGATATTCCACCAGCATCACCCCCTTCACTATTTCTGCTGTCCAGGGGATGTTTAGTACCTTTAATTTAGTTCTTCAGCAAAAGCCTGTCTGATGTGAGAGATTCTACCAGTGCAGTGCTATCCTTATCATAGGCTCTTCCCTCACAGGAACCCACAGTCTCATTACCGCAGAAAGGTAGTGCCATGGTGGCCTTATTGTATGTTCATGGATAATTACTGCCCTGTCCGCATTTGAGCAATCAGACAACTTACTTTGATTAGATTGTCCTTAAGGACCTCTTTTCCAGAATTTCCTGCATGTATACCCTGTTTGTCTCCAGCGGAGTTACTTATAACTAGTGAGTGTCTTGTTTCAAGCCTGGTCCTTCAAAGTGTCATTCACACTGCAACTCCATTGATAGACAAAACATTTGTGACCTGAGCAGCTGCCCGCTGCTTCACCTTGCAGTCACCCCCTAGACAGTCATGGAAAGTCACCAAACAATAGCAGAATCACTTCCTTGGTCCAGACCCTGGCAGTGTTTAGAGATGCAAATAAAAAAAGTTAAAATTAAAAATCTTGGTGTACCTCTGATCCCAAAATAGCAAGACAAACAGGAAGAAAAGGAAAAATGGAAGCAGCCGTGGCAGCAAAGCAGAAACTGCCATCTCTGTCTAGATATTTACATTGCTGGCCCATAACCACAAATTGATTTCCCTATATCACTGAATTCTTGGATGTAGGAACCAGCTGGACTCAATCCAGTTTCCCGTCTGCCTATTGGGGTCCAATGAACTCTCCAATTAGGTAAATATCAGCCAAAACCTTACTAGGGGTGTGTATGTGTGTGTGTGTATGTGTGCGTATGTGCGTGCATGTGCGCATGTCCTCTTGCTTGATCTGGACATTCTTTCCTTTCTGTCCACATCTCTCTCCTTTCCTTGTGGGTTCATCTCCCCATTTGTCTCCTCTTCCTGTTCCATGAATGGCGAGAGGGGTAATCCTGTTAGGTGCTTGCATCAGGCATGGCTACCGAGTATGCTTGCAGCGCCAGTGCCAGGTCGAGTGTCATTGCCAGCAGCGCTCTTGGCGGGATGAAGGTTGCATTAGTGAACAGTAATTGAAATGCAAAATAACATTTTGATCGAGCGAGCAGGCTGTTTATTTATCAGATCAATAGCCAAAATGCCCCATCTGGAGAAGTCAGTGTGATAATAAGTGATAGCATTCCAAGGGCAAGCAGAATACACACAACAGAGAGGACATGCGAGGAGGGTGGGATGTGTAAGAGGGTGGGTGCTTCCAAAGCAGTCTGCCTCCCCTCCCTCCCTCCCTCCCTCCCTCCCTCTCCCCATCCCTTTTCCTTGTTCGAGGCAGCCGTCTTCCTAATCTCTTTCACCAAGGACAGCATGCTCGTTTCCACATTTAGCAACAGGAAAGCAAACATCCCTTAAATAGCCCATCGAATCCAATTCTGGATGCATGTGTAAAATCATATGAGGGAAATGTTTCCCTTACATATCCCCAGGAGATGTGTACAGTTTGGAGCGCCATTGGACAAGGATATCCTTGAAGGAGTTTCTTGGCTTGTTGAGAAGTCATTCCAATGTTACAATGTTTTGTTAATTGTCATAGCCAATTTGCTTATATTTTTTTTTCAAATAATGTAGGCAACATAATTGGTGACAGATCATAACATATAAATTATATAATATTCATATTATTGTCTTAGAAATTTTTCGTGCTTATTTTTCTTAGGGAATTTGAGAAGCTAGATGGTATTGTGTCTGTCAGACTTCTCATTTCTTTGGGATCTGCATGATTAAGCAGCCAAAAAACTGGAAAAAAATTAAACAATACATCTTCTCAAAGCTTTATTTTTTCAAACCTTATTTTTTCAAAAAATTATCTAGAAATTTTTGCCCCATCTTTTTAATGGGGCAAATCAAATATTACTCAAGGCATCTAAAAGCACAGATCAGAAAGAGAACAATATCAGCTCTTAGATTGAGGAATACCTTACCCAAGAAGGTTGGGCTAACTCTCTCCCCATTGACCTTCTGCTGACAGGCAAAGATCTTTCTATTCAGGCAGACCTTTAGTAGCTAAATGGATCTAAACAGAAGTGGTGGACTTTTTAGTGTATTTATTAGGATGGTCTTTTTAATTACAGTTTCAAATGAATGTATACATTTATAATTTATTGTGTTTTATTTTTATATGTGGTAAGCCACCTTGCATCTTGGCATTCAAGGAAAGGTGGGAAAGATATCAGATAAGGACACATCAGGTAAACAGAGGTACATCAGTTATCCCACTGTAAGGTTTTGCTCTTGGAACCATCCTTCCCCCATTCCCTGAGTAGGCAGCAATTTTAGTGTCATGATGAAAAGACCAGGAAATTGGTGATTACTTGATTTGTCATTACTAGATTTTTAATTCTGGGGAGGGGGTGAGATGTTTGGAGGATTTTCTGATTCCTGTGCCAGAATAACTTGTCTAGCTTTAGATACTAGGTATTTTGACTTCAGGAGGAAGGGGATGTATTTATGGTTCACCTCACGCAGTAAAACATGGTGGGCAGCCCTGTTTTTGTCACCATGAATCATGCAAAATTGTGTAGTTTTGGTTACCCATTCATATGTGGGGTGCACAACTTGCAGAGACTGAGTGGGGCCTCGTACCCCAAGTATCTCAGAGGGCAATATCAGCCTCACACTCACTCTTTTCACCTCCTGTCCTCTGAAAAAAAAAAAGCCTATTCTTTTTTCCTTTTGGGGATGAGGTGAGGGCGGAGTGAGTCCTGGGGCTGCAAAAACAGCTTTGAAAGGTGCATGCGGATTATGCCCTACACTTTGCCCACTCCTGACTTACATGCTGTCGAGAGTTTATATCCCATTTGTGGGAGTTTAGGCATGGGGGGTAATTGCCTCCATTCCAAACTGTGGCCAATAAACTTGGGAGGGAATATGGCTTGGGTGGCAGTGGCTCAGGGTGGGGCTTGGTATCTGGTGCTTCCATGAATCTTCCAGAGATCCTGAGAAGCCTGAAGCTGGATCTTCATTTGAGGCCTCTGCTGTGGAATTGGTATTTTATAGTGGTTAGAGTGTTGGGAATGAGACTTAGGAAATCCAGAGGCCCTTTGACACTACACAGTTATGATGCTATGATTCTTCTTTAACTGCCATTGTTTTATCCTAAGAGATCCTGAGAGCTGAAGTTTAGAGAGAGATATGTAGAATTCTCAGCTGGGGAGTTCTAGTTCCTAACCAAACTACAAACCCCAGAATTCCATAGGATGGAACTATGGCAGTCCCACATTCTGTCATGAAGTGCACTAGGTGACTTCAGACCAGTGACTAATACTCAGCCTAACCTTCTTCAACAATCTGCTGTGAGTATGAGGATGAGAGGGTTAGCTAAGCCACCTTGGATTGGTTGTTGTGGGTTTTCCGGGCTTTGAGGCCGTGTTCTATTAGTATTTTCTCCTGACGTTTCACCTGTATCTGTGGCTGGCACCTTCAGAGGATCCTCTGAAGATGCCAGCCACAAATGCAGGTGAAATGTCAAGAGAAAATACTAATACAACACAGCCTCAAAGCCCGGAAAACCCACAACAACCTATGGATTCCAGCTGTGAAAGCCTTCAACTTTCCACCTTGGGATCTTTAAGAGGATAAAAAGGAGAGGCATGATCAAAATATATCTGAGTATTGCTGGGCTGGGTTTCTGTTAGGCTGGTGAAGAATGTTCATCCTTGTTTTAAAAAAAATATCTTAACACTCAAGACACCTTAATAAAGAACAGGACACCAGCCATTAAATTCTTTTCATTTTGGTACTTGGTTGGGAAATGTGTTTGTGCCACTGGTAGTTTGGGGGCAGAAATCATGCAAAATATCCTGATTCCTGCAGAAAATATTAGGGGCAGTTGTAGAGAAATTATATGCAGGAAAACTGCACATGTTTTTTCTGTGCAGGAATCTATTATGTATGCAGATTGAGTCTCCTTTATATAATTTGCGTAAAAGTTATACAATTTGTGTGGACACACACAGATTCCTGTGTAGAAAAACCATGTGTAATTTTCCTGCATGGTTTTTTTTTTTGGGTGCACTAGACACACACACACGCACAAACAAAAAACAAAGCCCACAATATTTTTGTGTAGGAATCAGTGTATTTTGTACAAAATTCACATTTTTCTGCCCCAGAACAAATTTTCTGCACAGGAAAATGTATACTTTTTGCAAATGAATTTACCCTAAGAAAGTCTAGATAATCTTTCAAAACATCTTTTAAATACATGCTTAACTCATTGCTTATCCTGACTGCACATTATCCAGAATCTCTGCAACAAGGGCCAGGGATTGAAATGGACTTCTCAAACCTGCTACAAAGGTGAAAAGAACCCAAACAGTTTACATTTTCTTTGCAAGTGTGCTCTGAGGGCAGTTATAATGGATAAAATTTTAACCTTTGAAAATCTCCCACCCACAGTAAGGCAGAAATACAGACTTTCTGCAAAAAGTGTGGAGAAAGAGGTGGTAGTCAAAGAAGCTAGCAATATTGAAATAAAGTACATGCAATTAAAATGTAATGAAATATATAAAACACAGTTCACAAACACACATTAAAAGTACCTATCCAGTTACATCTTTTAAATAGCAACCCAGCTTAAATGCTTAAGGTGAAAAAGTTCTTTCTGTGCCATCAGGTGTCAAATGTAAAGGGGACAAGCCTATCCTCCCTTGTTTGTGAGTTCCAGAGCCCAGGAGCAGCCACCAGGAAAATAGTCTCTCATGTCCCCACTAAACTTGCCTCAGAGGCTGGCAGAACCACAAGAAGGGGTCTTAACACTTGAGCAAGTGTGTATGGAGAGCATGGCCTGTGAGATGCCTGCTTTCAAGTTCCATACAGCTTTTTAGGTCAAAGCAAACACTGAATGGAGTCTAGAAACAGACTACTAACCAGAGAGGTTGTTGTAATGCACTCCTTGAAACCCACACCAACCTGAAGAGGCAGAAGCTTCTGGATGTTTTTGAAAGTCAACTTCATGTGCAACATTTTCATAGAATTTTAGAATCATAGAGCTGTGGTCAAGAAATCAGGAGATTAGGACTTAGAAGGACAGCTATAAAGGAACCAGACAAGGTCCTGAAGTATAAAGATGTTTCATGGAATACTAAAATTAGGATTGTCCATGCCATCATACTTTCAATTTTCAGATGTGGTTGTGAAAGCTGGACAGTGAAGAAAGATGACAGGAAGAAAAGCAACTCATTTGAAATGTGGTGCTGGAGAAGAGTTCTATAGAAACCCTGGGTTGCTAAAAAGACAAATAAATGGGTCCTAGGACAAATCAAACCTGAATTCTCCCTAGAAACTAAGGCCCTTTTCACATGCAAAAGAGGGCCTGGAGCGTCACGCGATTGTGAGGAGCGATCTGCACAATGCACTCACAATCGCGTGACGCTCCAGGGGCCGGCAGGTGCAGATTGCGCACTTTTTCATTTTTGGCTAAAAGCTGAAAATGATGCATGATTGCGCATTGCTCCCAGGCCCTGTGCGCACTTACCTGGCATGTGGAGCCTCCAGAGCTGCGCTGGTCATGCTTCCTGCCCCAGTGCAGCCTGGGAAACTCCCAGGCTGCGCTGCGGAAGGAAGAGGCGGGGCTCTCGTGCAAGCAGGCAGCTCGTGCAGAGCTGAAGGACCCCGGACATGAGAGCCTCTCGCTGGAGGCTGCTTGCGCGATCCCTGCACCTCAGTGCCAGAAGACAGTAAGGTGCAGAAAGGGCCCAAGATGACTAAACAGATATTGTCATACTTTGGACATATCATGAGAAGACATGACTTACTAGAAAAGACAATAATGTTTGGTAAAGTAAAAGGTAGTTAAAGGAAGAAGAAGACTACATTCCAGATGAGTAGACTCAGTTATGGAAGCCATGGCCCTGAGTCTGCAAGACCTGAGCAGGGTTGTTGATAACAGGGTGATTTGATGGCAATTAGCAACAAAAGCTGGGAGGAGCCACAAGGGCCATCTAATCCAACTTCCTGCAATAAGGGAATACACAGCTAACACATTCCTAAAAGACAGTCATCCAACCTCTGTTCCAGGAAAGAGAGTCCACTATGCTTCAAGGCAGTCCATTCCATTGTTGCACAGCTCTTACCATAAGGAA
The DNA here is from genome assembly GCA_030412105.1 of Cyclura pinguis. Lineage (NCBI taxonomy): Eukaryota > Metazoa > Chordata > Lepidosauria > Squamata > Iguanidae > Cyclura > Cyclura pinguis. Next base: position 348,908,373 of record CM059599.1, read on the forward strand.
TTTTTCCTAATGTTTAAACTGCATTTCTTTTCTTCCAATTTGAATCCATTGGTTCATGGCATAGGGCCTTTCTGCACAATGGTGTTATAGTGCTACTATTCCATTTTCAACATCCTGTGGAATTCTGGGGTTTGTCATTTACTGATGCCAAAGAGCTCTCTGGCTGAGAATTCTAAATGCCCCTCCCTAAACTGCAAACCCCAGGATTCTGTAGGGTGTTGAAAGTGGAATAATAGCACTATAACAGTCTAGTGTGGAAAAGCCCATCGTCTCTGGAGCAGCAGAAAACAAGCTTGCTTCATCTTATGATCTAAAACAGGATCCAAAGGAGTCCTCTGCAGCCATTTACCCCCAATCTCGGGTGGCAGAAAATGAATTCTTGCACCTCTGGGGCAATGATTAAGTTTGGCCCCTAATCTGTGGTCAATGGCTATTAGAATAAAGAAAGCATCTGTAATGAGATTTCTATACTCTACAACATTTCAGAGATGAAAACTGGGATGTTTAGTCAAACAACAATGTCAGAGTGTGGTTCAGATGGCAAAAATTATTAAGAAGGAAGAACAGACAAGCTAAAAGAAACTGTACCAGTTTGCTTTTGCCTGACCCTACTGGGAAGTGCAAGATTCTGCCCTCTCCTCTTCTGCCATGCTGAGTTAATTGAGTGCAAACTACTTCCATGATTTTAACGCTGTTTGCAGCAATTAAAATAAACTGAGGGCAAAAGCAGGAAAATGGAATAGGGAGAGAGAAACTAAGATATTTTAAAAGCAATTGAAAAACTGGGATAGCAGAGAATTGACTGGTACTGTCCCTGACAAATCAGGACAGTTGGAAGGTATGGATTTCTCATTTCCTTATTATTTCTGTGTTAACAAGACCCTGATTCCAGGTTTAGTCTGCTGTCTATCAAGCCACTTTAAGCAACAGGAACAGCTTGCGTGGGCTCAATAAGGCTAACAGTATATATTTGGTTCCATATTGCGTGACATAATGCCTTTAAAATTTCCTAAAAGCAGCTTGCTGGATGGGCAGTGAGAAAGAATAAAAGAAAAGAAAGGAGCAATTAAAAGTGTCATTATTCTTAGAGCTATCCACACACTGTTTTGGATCAAACTCTTGATCTTTCCCCATCTTGATAATTATAATCTTCTTCCTGACCTTCCCTATTACCACCTTGACCCTCTTATCTCAGGTTGCAATGCTGTTTCTAGTATAATTTACTTTTCTCATCATTTTGATCATATCTACTTTACATCCAGTATAAACTTCTCATCTTTAGCTTAAGATTCTTCATGGCTTGACTGGCACTGCCCGACTGGTCCAGGAGAATTGACTGCCTGAGGCACAGGAGCAAGTAGTGCTCCCTCCCCTTCACTCACATCAAGGTACATACTATAGCCCCTTGTCCGGCAAAGTTTTTTTGGGCTATGATGAGGCAGAAAGTCCCTCAAGTCCCTCTTCTCATCCTAGCCAGCAAAAATTCAGATGTGGCAAACTAAACAACCAAGCATTTACATTCTTGCATGATGCCCTAAATCTGTTATCTGAGGCAGTTTTTTCATTTTGCTTAATGATAGGGCAGGTTCTTTTCTTTGTATCCTTTTGTATGCAGATGAAGATCTTTTTGTTTCAGCCAGCCTTTGATGACTGATTGCTCAGGGGAGAAGGGCATAGAATCATAGAGTCATAGAATCATGGAGTTGGAAGAGACCACAGGGGCCAACCAGTCCAACCCCCTGCCATGCTGGAACCCACATCAAAGCACTCCCAACAGATGGTCATCCAGCCTCTGCTTAAAAACCTCCAAAGAAGGAGACTCCACCACACTCCGAGGCAGCATATTCCACTGTTGAACAGCTCTGACCATCAGGAAGTTTTTCCTGAAGTTTAAGTGGAATCTCTTTTCCTGTAATTTGAATTCATTGTTCCTTGTCTTAGTCTCTGGAACAGCAGAAAACAAGCCTGCTCCCTCCTCAACATGACATCCCTTCAGATATTTAAATATGGTTGTCATGTCCCCTCTTAACCTTCTCTTCTGCAGACTAAACATACTCAACTTCCTAAGCCACTCCTCATAGGGCATCGCTTCCAGACCCTTCACCATTTTGGTCACCTTTTTCTGGACGCTGGTCTTTCAGAATATTCTCTACTGTTTATTTGTTTTTTTAATTCTCTTGCTTTTAAGTGCTTTTAATTCTATTGCTAATTCAAATTTTATTCAATTCAATATTCAATATTCAATTTTATTCAATTTTTATTCAATTTTTATTTTTTGTATGACATAAATTTTAAAGCTGTATCTGTTTTAACTTTCATAAGCTACCTTGACAACAACAACAATTCTGCAGATTGCTGTTCCTTAATTTTCTGTTATGGCCCCTTCCATAATTTTCCCTGTATGCCTCCCTTTTCTTACACTGCCTAAATATCCTGAAGGTACCATAGAGTTGGTATAGATCAGAGTTGGCTTGAAGGCACATAGCAACAGAAGTAAGCCATGACTGACAGTGGTAAATAAGACCAGGGCAGGCCCAAGACATTTTGCTGCCTGTAGCCAAGCAGCACATGGCATCCACCACTCCCCTAAATCAAGGTGTGTAGTATCCTGAACCAGTCCATTTATTTTGACACAGGAGGCATAAATGCCAAAAAAATACCTCTCCTTCTCCCTGGCAGTAAAGTTACAATAACAAGAGATTAAAAAGCTTTCTGCCTTTTCATGGCTCTCCAAATCTGAAGCTTGAGGCAAATATCTCATTTTGCCTAATGATTGGAGCAGCTCAATTTTGCTGATTGCTTTTCCTTTGTTTTCTGCTTTGGTCCTCTTTTCCAGAATTTTCCTCATACACAACCCAACACTTGTGCTGCCCAAATACCCTGAAGACAATAGGTCCTGTCTGTTTGTGGAAGTTAAGTAGGCCTGGATAGTATCTGGAGGGGCAAGACCACCACAAAATGCTAGGTCCTGTAGTCTTGTTTCAGAGAAAGGCAATTGTAGACCTCCTCTAAATAAATCTTGCGGAGAAAATCCCATGATATGTCTGTATTATAAGTTGGAGTTGACTTGATGGCACATAACAACAAAAATCTTATCTGTCAGGCTGACATTGATCTAGGGGTTGGACTGGGAAATGAATTTAACCTGCACAAACCAAATTGATTTCCAACTGCATTGCTTGGCCATAATTTAGTGTTTTTATAAAGCAGGGATGGGGTCATTTCAGCCCTCCTAACACTGTATTGCAGTTTCTATGATCTCTTGTGTTGGCTAGAGCTAATTGGAGCGTCAAGCCCTAAATACCTGGAAAGCCATATTGAAAAGATGTGAAAGACACTGCAAAGGAGAGACTCAGTGTAAGAAAGGGAACAAACTGAAAAATAAAGCTGTAAGTACACCTGAAAAGAATGTGACCAGGAAGGATTTCATTGAGTTTTGGAACTCCTGGGCCACTATTTTAGGGAGCCTTGTTGCAGCACAAACAAAATGCAATTGTGGCACCCACAATTTCTATGGCTACCAAGTTTTCACAGAAAGAGGGTGAATTTTGCTTTGACTAAATGGCTGAATCATGAGCTGCCAATGTCCTGTGTGTGCAAACAAGATGAACATAATTATTTGATCACTGGATAAGCTATTTCTAGTAAGTCCAAGACACAGATAATACTAGAAGCATGTGGAATCCTCATGAGAAATTTCACCAATTTTATTTATTTATTTGTAATGTTTCTGTACCAGCTAACACCTTATTCTGAAAGTTGAGGTAGTGTGCAGTCACATGGATCATAACATAAACGCAATAATAAACTATAGAAAAAATGCTTAATAATTAAAACATGTACAATTTACAACGCTTGTGTAAACTTTTTAGTCTGGAGCCAAGAAGACTGAAATGTGGAGGGCAGGTGAATATCTATAGCAACTTTCCCAAAAGTGGCATTTTCCGGAAGTGTTTGACTACAGCCCTCATCATCTTTGACAACTGCTGATTGGGGCTAATGAGAATTGTAGTCCAAAACAACAGGGGAAGGGGGATGTATACAGAAGTCATTCCAGAGCTGAAACATCACTGCTGAAACTGCTCTTTTATTTTAATTCTAATAAAAGTACTTGAAGAATGGTAGTTGTAAATGTAGTATGTATTAGTTGACAAACATGAAGGAACTAGATAAGATCTTCAGGAGTAAAGACATATTAAATACCTAAATCAGAATCAGGCATAGAATTTCTGATTTTTTAGTATGGCTGTGGAAGCTGGGAAGTGAAGAAAGCTGGCAGGAAGAAAATCAAATTATTTGAAATATAGTGCTGGAGAAGGGTTCTATGGATACCACAGATAGCGAAAAAGACAAATGAATGGGTCTTAGAGCAATTCAAGCTTGAACTCTCACTAGAAGCAAAGATGACAAAACTAAGGCTGTCATACTTTGGAGATATAAGGACCTGCTGGGACACATTGGAAAAGCTAGTAATGCTCGGTAAAGCAGAAGGCAGTAGCTAAAAAAAAGGGAGCCTGCATAACAGGTGGATTTATCCAATCAAGGGAGCCATAGGTCTGAGTCTGCAACACCTAAGAAGGGCAGTTGATAACTAGGGTTCTCCTGGGCCACTATTCATAGGGTCAAAGTCAGCTTGATGGCAAACAAACAAATTAGTGTGAATAGATAGGTAACTAGATAGACAAATAGATGATAGCTAGCTAGCTACTTAGAGTCATTCTCTCTCTCTCTCTCTCCCCCCCCCCCGCCCGCAGTGTATATAGTGTGTAGTATAGGATATAATGAGAGCCAGTGTGATGTAGTGGTTTGAGCATTGGACTATGATCCTGGAGATCAGAGTTTGATTCCCCACTCAGCCATGGAAATCCACCTTGGGCACATCACACACACACAGCTCCAGAAAACCCTGCCATAGGTTTGGCTCAGGGGTACCATAAGTTGGAAATTACTTGAAGGCACACAACAACAATGTAGGATATAGTATAGCATGTGTGCGCATACATGCACACATTATTGGACGGACAGTATGGTATTCTTTACATTTATATCTTCACGTTGAGGAAACATAGTCATGGAAAATATCACTTGTATGTGAAAAAGTAGCTTCAGTTCTAGCATACAGTTCATTCTGACATACAGTTAATTGTTTTGGGGCTATGTTTGTTCAGGTAGGTCAGAGGATGAAATTAGAGGCATTCTATATTTAATCCACACTGTTTTTAAACTTTCCACAGAGGTTAGAAAAACAAAGAACTAGTAAAAATAGGCGAGAGTGCAGAGAATCAGTATATTATTAAAATAAAATCATGTCAGGATTATTTCAGTCTTGATATGTAGCTGTCTATTCCATTATCTGTCCAGAAGTGAGTAAAACACATTTTGCAGACCTCTTGGTGAATTTTATTTTTGATTTTGTTCTTTCAATGTGCCCTTACCAGGTGCTTTTAATTGACTTTTTTTTTGTCACTTTGCTTCTGCTACCCTGTCCTTCATGTTACTGCATAACCATGAAAGCGTCACAGAATTAATTTTGAGTCTAGTTTAGATATGTTCACTCCTAAGTGCACCACCCTAGATTTTGGCGTAGAACTTCATACTTTTCAGTATTAGTACTTCCAAAAGTACACAAAACATGCCTTAACTGAAAACAACTAATTGCTTGCCATTATTTTCAGAGCCAGAAGTGGAACGAGGTTGCAGTTTGTCATCCAGTACCTGGCTGCTTTTTATTGTTCATGCAGATTCTGTTGAATGCTAGGATGGTGCCAAATGTGCAGCTGTTTGGATTTTGAGAACAAATGTAATGTTGACCCTCCACGTTTGTTTTGCCTTTTATGGATTTATCTGTGAGTTTTATTCAACCCCTGCTCCCGACATCTCAGGCGCTTCTTTTCCAGGGAAACCTTCCCTCTCAGTAGCTCTAGTTAGGCTGTACAGACCTTTAAAAAGCCGCCTCTGGTGGTCCTCCTCCTCCTCCTTCACCAACAGCCACTGCCTGGCTAGCTAAGCACGACTAACAGCCCAGTCTCTCAACACCACAAACCCTCTCCTGATGTCCCCACCCACCCAAGGAATGAGGTGGGTGTGAGAGAAGAAATATAGGGCTACCATACTAACATCCCTCCCTTCCCTCTCCTTTCCCTGACCTGGTCTGGACCACAGTTGCTCACTCTCACCACCATGCCTTGGCCCGTGTTCCACAGACACATGCACACATTTTGATATTTGCAGTTTTTCCACTTCTGCAAGGCTCCTGCACCCCTAACTCTAGCGAATGCGGAGAGCCAACTGTACTTTTTTAGGTGAGGTGGGTTGGGATGAAGTTCCCCACATGAACATTTGTGTTTTTAATTTGTGTTCACTGCTGTTGTTTCCTTTAATTATTACTCCTGTTTGGTGCTGTTACGTTTGCTTGAGATCCCTGTGTCTCCATCACACAGATGATTTTTCCAATTGACAGGAGATTACATAGGAAAATGCTACGAAAATATCCACCTTTATCCATCTGATAGTATCACGAAGCAGGGGTTCAGTTTGCCCACAGGTTGGATAGGCCGTTGAGTTATTTTAAAGAGTAGGTCTTGGATATCCAGGTGTTGTTTTGGGGTCTCAGTATCTAATCAGTTACATGAGTTAGGTTTACAGAAACAAAAGGCATATTTAGCAAATTCACCAGGAAATTCTTATCTCCAAAATGGTCAGATTTTTTCCAGCCAGTCTTCTAAAGATTGTCTAGAAAAATATACCTTCCATCTGTCCCAATTTGGCAGGGAGAGTTCCAATTAGTCCCGTTTTCCCCCCCCAGTAGCTTTCAAATAGTCCCAGGCCATTTCTGGATGACCCTGCTGTTCCACGATGGGAGTGCGTTGCTGCAAGTCTGTGAGTTGTGCTTTCGCACGTCATCGCAGTCCCACTGCCAACATGTTTCCACCTGTCACAATCGCAGGATATTTCATTACTGGAAAAAATCTAGTAATGGCCCATAATCACACAACACTCCTGTCACTGGCGGCCATGCAGAAATGGTGGAAATGCAGTCTACACACTTCCTTCCCCAGTGCAGCATTCATTTTGTGTGTTACAGCTTAGAACAGAAATTATTTTAATTGGCATTGTTACCATTTAAAAGGTACTCAGCACTGAAGATGCAAAATAGTTTTCCAGTGGTATAAAACTGAAGTGAACAAAAACAAACTGTGCCACAAGAAAACTATTTTGTTAAATTTTAACATTTTATAAACTATTTTGTTTATCAAGTGGTTAACAATGCCAATTAAATCCATTTCAGTTCTGTGTGGTATGATAATGTAATGTGGAAAAGTCAAAAAGATGTGCGAGTGAATACTTTTGCAAAGAACTGTGCATTTTTGAAATGTTTCCCCATTTGGATTCAGTTTATAAAATTCTAGGTTTCCTCACAACATAAACATTTTGCTGACCAAAATTTACCAAAAATTGTCAAATTTCTTCATATTTGGGAAGGAAAAAATGTGCGTTTTTTAAAAAAACTGAATGTTGGAGAAACCAAAACAGATCCCTTTGTCTGTCGATGCCCAAGTCCTTGATGCTTGGCTCTTGTGTTTGAATCTTTGTTTATTCAACCCTGTTAGTGTTGAACTGAGGTTGTCACCTCTTTTTTGATCTCTTAGTATGAGTGCTCTCATCTTTAATGCTTCTAAGGCAAGCAGATAGAACATTTTCTGCTCTCTGCTGGGAATATATTTTCCTTGTGAATTTGGCCACTGCGTGTGGAGGAGAATTTCATTTTAGCATTTTTTTAAAAAAAAATAATTTACCAGCATTTACAAATTTCTCCACATTTGTCATGGAACTAACTTGAGATTAAAAAAAAACAAACAATGTGGGGGAAAGCAAAACTGAAAGATTTCTCTATTCCTATTCCCACTCTTAGAACATGATCAAGACTGCCTCCTCTCATGGGCTGCCAAGCCTAATCCTAGAGGACAAAATTCAGCAGGAAAATCATGATGCTGTCTTTCCATTAAGTGAAATGCCTGTTCATGGTCCATTTGCAAAAGTGAGAGTAAGCCTTAAATGTGAAGAACCATAATGATGGGACAAAATGGAATGACAATAAGCAAGGTATCCAGAATTATTATTATTATTATTATTTTGTGAAGACTTCCTCTTTGCTTGTTTTGAATGCAAGCAAGGGAGGGAGCTCTTCTCCGGAATCAGATCTGGGCTACGAATCTGGAGCTGCTATCTGATCACGCACAATAGATTAAAGGAACAAAGCCGTCTCTCTCTGTTTTTAAGCTACTGGATCTATTTTTATTCAAAAGCCTGGACTCAAAGATCTGCTACCTCCCTCCACCTCCTCCATGGGGGAGGGAATCAATTCTTTTGATTCATTTGGAAGAACTGGGTCTCAGCCAACTTCCATGTCAATAGACCTAATATAACCCAGTTCTCAGGCTGCTGGCCAGAGTGCTCCCTGGAGCCTTGTCTCGAGGCGTGCTTTGCCAAGCAGGGAAGCTGTTGGGTTAACTGGGTGCTTCTTTTGGTCCAGCCATAAACTTTCCATTCCCAAAGGCAAACCCCAAAGTAAAATTTGTACGGGACAGAGGAAATAAAAATAAAAATAAAAAGACACAGTGTGTGGCACAGGAAGCAAATTCTTTAGAACATTCCTGGATAGGAAAGGAGGTAGAGAAACCCTAAAGCATCATTTTATGTTTGAAAACTATCCTGGTTTTTCTGTGTCATAGCTCTTTGTGGTTTGTACAGGGTGTCATCATTTTTACTGACAGCTTTTGTATGGATTTGAAACACAGGTAAATGAACACAACAAGGCTGCTTTATGCTACATCAAGAGCTTTGAAATGTTACTTTTGGAGGGTATTGCCAATGTTGATTTTGGGAACTGTGGCCCAAAAAGTAACTTTCTGAGTTTTCTGGTCAGACCATAAGCTGATCTCACACCATGCTGCTTGCTTCAGTTGGCAGAGATCTTTCCCATACTTGCTACATAAGGGCTAAATCAAATTGTTATTTCCAGCCAGAGTAGACCCATTGAATAAACAGAATTTATATAAGCATTGACTTAGCATTCAGCAATTGATTCAGTCAATCTACTCAGCTTGGAACTAGCAATTGGATTTAGCACTCAGATCCTTTAAACTGGATAGGGCAGAGACTGAAATGGGAACTTTCTGAATGCAAGATTGTAAGGAGTTTTATTTTTTTTCCCCTTCCATAGAAATCCCTTCCTGTTTACTGAGGTCATTGAGAGAGGCTTGTCTTCAGGTGCTACTGATAATGGAGGATGGCAGTCCAACATTTAAATAGTTGGGGGCTATATCTCAATGGCAGTGGATGTGCTTTGCACACAGCAGGCCCCGGGTTCAATTCCTGACATCTCTGGAAAGAGCTGGAAAAATTTCTACTTTAAATCCAAGAGAACCAGTACCATCCCAGAGTTAACAGTATCAGGATGGCAGGACCAGTTTGTGTTAGGTTGTTTTTTATGTTTCCATCAGGACTTTTCAGTGCTGTAGCACCAGTCATAGAATACTATTTCCAGAGAAGCTCACCTGGCACCTGCCCTGTTTATTATTTTGTTTTAATGTCCTCAATCTGGTGACCTCTGGATATACTGGATTTTAGCTCCTATCATTTCTCAGCCAAAATAGCCATTCTTCACATAAAAAAATAAAATATTGCTATTAATTCAAAGGAAACATGTGATTCCAGATCTAAAACATCCCTCTTATCTGAACTGTAGTTTGCTCTTGAGAAGAATGGTAAATGGAACAGATACTAAAATTCGAGATAGAACAAGTTAAATGTTGAAGTGAAGAGTCTAGTCTGCATGAACAAGGGTTCCTTGGGTAAACCACTCTGTTAGGTTGGTTCATTCTCTCCCCCAGAGCTTAGAACTAATTGGTAACAAATAGCTAGTAATCTGCAATTAATTGCCTGCAATTTAAAAGGTGTAACTAACTTGCGTTATAGTTGTAACTTAATAAGGGGAAAGTTCAGTTCTTTTGCAATGTAACTGTGTATTTCAGTTATCTTTCTAGCTGCAGATATATGGCCTCACTGCAAGGTAGAAAAATATCACATGGCTCAAATGCAAGCTTGTGTTATGCCTCACGCTGGTGCCTTGTGTTCTACTGTGGACATCGAAGCTATAATGTAGTTGACAGGGGAAGAGTGTTTTGTACCACAAACCAGTAGCTCACAGCATTCTGGATAACTGTTTTAGATACTTTTGAAAAGCAGGAAAGTAAAGTTACTTTCTCAAAATTATAACCATTAGGTTATTACTTTTTGGACATAGGAACTTTAATAGTAACTGAATTACCTTTAAAAGTGACTTCCCAAGTTTTGACCTTTTTTCCCTCTGCAGTATGAGGATAAAAATGCTTATTTCTCTTCAAGCCTGTTTGAAGCGTTACTGAGAAAATGTAAAAGCAGTATTCAAAACCTAAAACTGTACTATATAAATGTTGCTCTTTATTCCCTTATTAAAAGGTATATTCCACCTTTCAATAAGAAACATTCTCAAGGCAGCATTGTGCTGGGTGAAAAATACTTATATATGAGAGAAAACAGAGGCTAAAATACATGGAGGGGTTGGTGAGGGAGCCTTGAATAGACCAGGCCAACACGTATCTGTGAAGAAGAGACCGAATAGATTTTCACTGGAATTGACTGTCTTGATGAAAGTGGCCTTTTCGTACTTCTTGGGACTTTTTGTAAGAAGACATGTACTTACCTGAAGGACTGTTACATTTCTAAGGTTCTCTAATGTTTTGGAAAAGTAACATTCTCACAAAACAATGTGTGCATTTCAAAGTGAGAACAGCAATAATGTATACAACAGGAAAAAGAATTCAAATATGCTTTAGTCAGTGGGGTAGAAAATGGATAAATAAATATGCACATTGGGAAAAATGTGCTAAAATGGGTGGAAAGGAAACACTCCATCTTGTGACGACATGAAACAAGGATGGGAAGAAAACATCATTCAGAGAAATACAATAAAACTGAGACAGAGATTTTCACATCCGTGTTAGAAAATAAATGCCACATTCTCTCACAAGCAAGCAATTCAAGCCTTGCCTGGATTAGAAACCCCTTATCCCTCCATCCCTCTGAATAATGACTGGAATCCTATATGGTCTTTACCTATGTGTAAGTGGAGTAGTTATGGTGCTATACACTGAATCGCAGCACAACCCACCCCAAACCCGACCTACTAGGCATCACCCACTGTGATCAATGGGTTCTCTGTTGATCAGGAAGCAGCCAACTGACTTCCTGCCTCCTTTCCTGGGACAGGCAGAAGCTGGACCCCTGTTGCAATAGCTTGTCATGCTGGAGATTGCTGCCACGAAGAGTGCTGAGTACAGCAGCCAGCTGTTTTCTGGATAACAAGAGAACCGTCTCCCATACATCACTGTGGCTGCTTCCTGGTAAGCGGAGGCTGGGGGACTTTCATGATCTCTATATAGCCCCTAAGTAGGGGATCTGTAGGGGCTGGGAATATTTAACTGTCAAAAGTGTGTAACTCCAGGTTATGATTTGTTAACTATGACACATGATTCCAGCCAATGTCTTTTGGACATGCACAGAGACTTCTGTGTCATTTTGTGCAAGTTTATGTACAGCTTAGCCATTAAGTTTGCATGAGGCCATTTCTGCACTGCACTGTTACAGTGCTATTATTCCACTTTCAACATCTCATGGAATCCTGGAGTTTGCTGTTTAGAGAGGGGTCTTTAGACTTCTCAACCAGAGAGCTCTTTGGCCTCAGTAAACAGTAAACCCCAGAATTCCGCAGGATGCTAAAAGTGGAATAATAGCACTATGACAGTGTAGTGCAGAAATGGCCCAAGATTGCATATGCAGTTCTAGCTAATTCAGCACATACGCAGAATATTTTTTTGCAGGGGGATCACAAGTTGGTGGTGGTGCGAAGGAGAAAAGCTGCAGATGCTGTCCTTTAAACCTGTTTTATTCTGTAGATTTCACCAACAGGATATATTTTCAGAAAATAACTAATTTTAACAGCTCTGGCTTTAACCAGCCTTGCTAATTGATCTCCTGTAAGACAAACTTGCTGCAGAACATTTAAGCAATTGCCCATATTGTCAATAATGCATAATCAATGGAATTAAAAGATTCTTGAAGCATCAGAAGTATGCACAAAAAGTGCAGCAAAAACTAGTTAACACATCTGTATTCACACTGTGCCGGCGTCTAAGGTGCAGGTGGCAAGATAAGCTTGGAACTGTCCAAGGTGCTGCAAGTTAACAAGTAAGGTGCTGTATGCAAGTTTACCACTTTCTTCATATTTTCCTTTTGCTGCAGGCATACATATCATAGCCACAAAATTAAAGCAGTCTTTCTTGTAATCAGCTTGATTTTTGGCTCCTAATTTTTAATTTTGTAGAGTGACGACTCATTTATGGCTGCATTGCTTCCTTCCCCAAAGTTCACAATGTCCATCTTTATTATATGTGTTGACAACTTGGTCAATACCAGCATATTCTCCAACTGTTCCAATATTATTTATTGTTTAAAGAATTAATTTCTATCCAACCTTTCTTTGATAGGGACAGTTCAGATTAATCCACTGTCATCCCACCTTTTCTGCTACTTTTAACATGTCTCAGTTTCTCTCTCCTACTCTGACTTTTCTCTTTTGTTCTTGGCTTACTTTTGTTGGTGCAAACTGAGTTCAAAGTGCACAAGTTGCTTACACTCAATTAACTTAGTAGTAGTGGTAAGGGGGAGAAGAGAGGAAGAGGAGGAATCTTGCCCTTCCCAGTAGGCTCAGGGAAAAGCAAGCTGTGACAGTCTCTTCTAGGTTGTGTGTTATTTCTTATTAGTAACCCTTTGCCATTGTGACCACACACTCTGATGTTACATGGCCACATGTGCCAGTTTTCATCTGTGAAATGTTGGAAGGTATGCCACAGTCCTTACTTTTTTTTCAAAATAATCCTTTAAATTTCTTTTGGATGTTTTTCTATCTTCATGACCATTACCTATTCGGACTACATCATCTATGGCAGGGCTGGGCTGCATATGACCCATGGATCCCACTTTTGTGGTGTGTTAACCCCACCACTACTCCCTCAAAGCCTTCCCAACGCTCCAAATATTTTTTTTTTAAAAAGAGTTCAGCATGATTTTTGGGCAAATTATGCCCCAGAACCATGTAGAAAGGCCCCCTAATGTGTGTAATGCAAAATACTCCTACCTCCACAAGCACTCCAGAACCCTGTAATACCCCCAAGTACTCCATTTTCCTCCACAGACTCTTTCCTAATGGCAACTGGAAGTGATTTCCCTTTCATCACTTGGGCAGGTGGGGACAACATCTTTTTTGAGAATCTTTTCTTTTTTTAAAAAATGTGAATCTTTATTTTGATATATTGGTGTACCCGTTCCCCACTCAAACCGAAATGATTTTAATATTAATGAAAACACTATATATGAAGTGGCCCAAAAGTAGATAATTAACAAGATCAGTCCCCACATGTGCTTTCTGAATTGCTGCTCTGTTGCATGCAAAACAGTTATTGGTAATCTCTCTATATCTCTCCCTATGTCCGTTTAGCCTGGATATAAAACTGGTACTTGTTTTAATCAGTGTTTTACCAGATGCTGTTGTTGTTGTTGTCTATTTTTGAATACAAAAGCTGCTGCGTTTTAAGGAAAACAGTAGTTTATTAACCCATTTTATAGTAATTTCCAAGAAACATTTAAAACATATTGTTTGCAATAATTATTGTTCAAATCAAATCAAAATATGAAAAGAGTAATCAGTTATGAGCAGATGAGCCTAAAACAAGTATCACAAGAAAATCTGAAAATATTGTGGAGTTAAAATGGCATAGCAGCAGAAATATGAGGATATTAAAGGCCTGAGTGAATGAAAAGCTCTTCTTTTGGTGTGAGGAAGACAGCATAGTAGGTACCAACTGGACTTCTTTGGGAGGGCATACCGTGATTGGAGTCAGTGGCCACAACCAAAAAGGACTAGTGCTCAGCACTCCACAAATTTGCCTCCTGACTTTACTTTTACTATTATGAGAGTGCTGTCATCAGCTGTGATACAAAAACTTTTCATATACTTTATGTTGCTAGTCTAATGATGCTGATGCTCCTGATAATGGTGAGAATCCTGTTGGGGTCCTAAATCTTTGTAAGTGGGCTTATATATGCGGGAATTAGAATTGGGCAGTTTTGTTACCTCTATATCCAGCAGAGGGTTGCTATTACATTGCTACATAGCAGAACTGGTAAAGTGGCCAATGTGGCTTGTGCACCAAAGTGCATTGCACACTGATGTGTGTTGGTCCCAATGCACTGGTCTTTCCAGTGTCCTGATACACATTTTTGCAATTGACTAACAGGGTTTCTTAGTGCCTCTGCTACTTAGCTAAGTGTATGCAAAATTATATCAAATGAAAGGTGGGATTCTAGTGCGTCATCGTCGTTGTCGTCATCGTCGTCGTTGTTTCTTATCTGCCTCTCCCTATGGATCAAAGTGGGGAGCAACAACAGATTAAACAAATCAGTTACAAGAGCATATAAAACCAATGCATATTAAAATCAATCAATCAATTCTTCAACATTCATAATTTAAAACTAATGTGGATAGGGCTGCTGGAACAGACTGGTCTTTACTGCTATTTTAAATGTGGACAGCACATCCAACTGATTAACCTCCTCTGGCAGGTCATTCCACAATCTATGGGTAGACTTATTTGATCCAAGAAGTACTTTCAGTTTTCCCAGTTATATTTTCCGTCTGTCTCATTCAGAACAACATGCTGTTTGGGGAGAAGATGTACTCCAGAAAACCTGTGTTTAGATTCTCTAGAAAATTTTTGCTGTGGTCATTATGATGAAGAATATTTGGTACTCCTTCAGAACAGCTACACTATTTAGGTCATGTGTAGAAAAACATTGAGATTGATTGACTGGTTGGATTTATAGCCCACCTTTCTCCTGGGATGGGATTTTTTTTTAATGCTGCAAGTATGTGAATATGCGCATGCATTATGCCATAACAAATGTTTTTTGTGGGGGCAGAGGGGAAGCAAGTAACATATGCTCTGTGATGAAAATCACTTAAAGGAGATATTACACTTACATTTTCAAGCCCAAAAGGAAAGGAGTTTATTTCATTTGTTGTTCAGAATTACACAGCATCTTTTTAAAGCAGCTGTGGGAAACCTCTGTCCATCAATGGCATGAGACAGCTGAAGTGAATTAGTCTAGCTTGTGGGATCATGGCTGAACCTTCAGATTCCCAGAATTCATTTTTTAAAAAAGCTTTCCATCTTCATGACCTGTGAGTGCATAAGAAAAGTGGCAGAAAAACACTTCTAAAGTCCCCACAACTTCTGAAGTGTTCATTGAACAGGAAGTCAGGATTAAAATAAACATTCTCCTCCATCTTTCTTGTGTTTAAAAAATGTTACCCTTATTACAATCATAGCTATTTATAGCTTTATAATAACTATGGATATTAATGAATGTTTTCTTGGATGATGGAAATCAAAAGACATTTGGATAAGGAAGAACAAGATTTAGCAGAAGAACAAAATATATGTGTGTTATGAACAAAAATCATACAAAATTGCACGGTGATCAGGCGATCCAATATATCTTTACTTGAAGATTTCAGTTATAACACCTCCAGAAAGCTGAGTGTGTGTTAGATCTTTTTGTTGCAGTTGTATCTGAATATCAGCCACTTTGAAAGTTGTGAGTTTAATGTGGGAGATTTTTTTGCAGCAGAAGTTTAGATACACTTTTTACTTTAGTCAACATGTATATCAGGATTTGAATTTCCAGGGACAGAATAGAGAAACATATGATCTTGTAGAACTTGGGAAAGGTATTTTCCCTCTGTGTCAATACACTAATTCACAGGATGAGGCTTTAAACCACCATGGAGAAAATAAAAATTTGTACCCCAGATGAATTAACAGTATATTAAAGTACACTTTTTGAAGTTCATTGGTATAGGATCCAGACTCTAGAGGTAATTGTGGTACCACAGGAATTGTACCAATGGACCCAAAATATTAATGGAATCAAAGCAAAAAAAACAAATTAAAGGACTTTCAAGCTCATTGTTTTCAGATGTGTTCATTTTTAAGTCTATATATACAAAGAGTAAGAACAGAAGCTATTTTTTTGTACTGGACATGAACAATTTTTGAATCAACTATATTTGTCTATCAATTATATTTTGACATTGCCAAGTTCATCAAAATTATATGTAAATTTAAGGTCAGGTGTAAGTAAGCCAATTGCAGATCAGGTATAACATAAGTGGGGTAAATCAGTTGCACACACCTGTATAAAAGGACTAAATTGTTAATGCCTCAGGTCAGATTGTTCTAAGCCACAGAGGCCCTGGGATAAGAAGAATGGAGAGAAGGAAAATTGAAGTGAGCTACCAGAAATATCCTTAAATGAAAATAAAATAAATTCAAGATCCAAAGAACTCTGAGGACTGAAGTCACATACTATTTGATACAGCAGTAATAATATATCTATTAAATTCTACTCATCTCTTAACTGTCTGGTCCCAAGCAACCCCCTAATTTGTAATGATGTAATCTTTTGTGAAAATGGTGTATGCTGCAAAAGAGTTGGAATATTTGAAGGCTGAATCTAAAAAAACTGTAACAACTTACTGGTACAAATGACTTGAGTGGTTCTGGAGCCTTTGAATGAATGATCATTGGCCACGGAGACAGACAGCATTTGATGCTTTTAAGCTTGAACCAGAGCTCTTTTAGGAGAAAATTGTTAGAAACAGAAAATACACAGAGCAGGGAAAAGAAAACACAAACCCAGCTGGAGAAGCTCATTATACAAAACAAAATATTGAAAGCATGTGTTCATAGCCAAAGAGCTGCATGTGGATGCAAGCATGTACACTGTGCACACATGGGAGTTAATAAATAGTTAGCTAGCTAATCAATCAATCGATCAATCAATCAATCAATCAATTCCACTTGCATCCTGCCTTTCCTGCGGTGATTTCAAGGTGGAATATGTGGCTATCCTCTTTCCCCACTTTATCCCTAAAACTACTTTGTTAGGCGGAGAAAGAGTCTAAAGTCACACAGTGCCTCACTGAGAACTTCAACTTGGATCTCACAAATACATAGTCTACATGCTAATTGTTACATCCTACTGGCTGTTTTCTTTGTATCTGAGGATCGGTTTATGTGGCTGGCACTTTGAAAAGTGAGCTTTGTCTCTCAGAAGCTTGCATGAAGTCCTTTGGATGAAATCCTAATATAAAAGTAGCAAAAAGGATTGCAGAAGCTAATGGATATAATTGTGGCAAGGAGGCTAATGTGCTATGCTGAGAGAAATCTAAGAGGGATGAGAGAGAGCAGCTATCAAGTGATATCAATCTGCAACATGATACATGGCTTAGACAGCAAATGGCATGTTTAACCATATAGCTCACTGTTCAGATGTCATGTTTAGGGAGCAGCCTTTTTTTCTTCTCCTCCATTCCAGCTGCATTTCAGGTGTTGCATTCTTATCTGAGCACCTGGCTACAGGAAATACATAAGACAATTTGGAGTCGATTGAAAGAAGGGCAAAAGAGGTGCTTAAAGCATTATAGGAAATGACCTGTAATTAAAAAAGGGTTGAGGGAAGGATGAAAAGAATGAAACGTTGAGAACTTCTAAGGTGGTTATCTGGGGCCAGAAACAGTAATTGAGCTTCTTAGCAGTTCATAGGAGAACAAAAGTATCCTATCTTGCTCCATTCACATTCCTAAGAGAGTAACCAGAGCCAAGCAAGATGTTTTTTCTTTAAGGATGTATCCTAGGACAAACAGGTACACTCATGTATGACTTTGCTGAGTTCTTCGATTTCATGTGCTTTTTGTACACTTGCAATTGTTTTGAACTGGTTGAGCAAAACAAGAAATATATGTGAGATTTTTTTTAAATGATGAGAATATTGTTGATTACTCTTCAGAAGAAGAATATAAAGCATAAGAGAGAATCTATATGGCATAGTGGCTAGATTGTTGGATAATCCAAGTTCTAGTACCCACTGAGTTGAGTCTCACTGGGTGGTCTTAGGTCAGTCTCTCCCAGCATGATCTACCTCAGAGCATTGTGAGAATCAAGCAGTAATGTAGACTTAAGTTGATTGACTTGGACTCAAGTTGGGCTCAAGTCACTTCAGTGTCTCAACTTGGATTCAACTCAACAATAAATGGGACACTGACTCGATTCAACTCGACTCATGGCTTGTATATTTTTAGTAACTGACTTGCTGCCCTTGGTTCAGTAACATAACCCGTTCATCCAGAAACTTTATAACTATGAACAATGCTTCCATCTCTTTTTCCCTACTGGTGATGTGATGATCTGTCTCAAGCCTGAAGCATGGGTGTATTTCTTGGAGGGGAAGAGCAGACATGTTAGGCAATGGATTTGAGGTGGGGTTGAGGTCTGCTTGGCAGCCTGTCCTTGCTGGAGGGGCCTCCTAAAACTTCTCCTAATAGCAGAAGACAAGACTTGCCCCCAGAGTGCAGGGCATGTGTCTCAGAGGGAAATAGCAAATGTGTTAGTCAACAGGCTTGAGGAGGAAGGATCCTTCCTTCTAAAGCTTTTGAAGCTTTAGTAATGAGGAGTAAGAAGAGTCCTATTCCCCAATTCCAAAAAAGCCTCCAGCTTTGGAACTGGGGAGCAAGAAGGATCCTATTTCCCACTTCAGAAGCTGCAGAGCCTTTTTCTTTTTTGCCCACTGAACCCAAAGCCTCCAGCTTGAGGAATGGGGAGTAAGATGAATCCTATTCCCCACTTCTGAAGCTGCAGACTCTTGTAAGCCCATTGACCCCCCATACACCCCCCACAACCTCTTTTTTTTTGTTAAAGTTGGCTCCCACATTGAGACTTGACTTGAAAGTGTCTTGCAGGGACTTGAGACTTGGAATAAAAGCCTTAAATACATCACTGGAATCAAGTGGGAAGAAGTTGAACCATGAGCCACCTTGGGTTTTTTGGAGGGAAAGTGGAATATAAATGTAATGAACATTTAAAAATGAAGGTCTTCAGTTGAATAGGCCAAGGTCATCTTGCTCAGCTTCTTATGTGTGACTATAGCTCAGCAAATGCCTTTGGAATGCCCACAAGTAGGGCATGAAGGCATAAGCCTGCCCTTGTTCTTTGTTTCAGGCCTCTGTTGTTCAAAACAACAACAACAACAACACTTCTGAGTATGGACATTTTACATTTTATGTAGCTATCAAAGCAAAGAGCTGTTGGCAGATCTATACACTTACCTAATCCTTTACAAAGCAATCTAAACCATTGACCATCATATATTGTGACAGACAGCATATGCTGATTGTGCCATGTGGGAGAGAGTGCTTCGCTCTCTTTGTTTTGCATTTTTTTTAAAAAAAAGCCCCAGCTGTCCAACTAAAAAAAACCCAAAATCTTATCGGTCAATAAGAAATGCACAAGACAGTCTCTGCCCTCGTGCTTATAATTCAAAAGATGTGACATGAAATGGAAAAGAGGAGGGGAAAGGGAAGCAAACTCAGGCACCCGTTCCTAAAATGACAGCTAAAGTGAAAATAGTTCAGCGAGCAAAAACAACAAAAAGTGTCACGGTGCCCTAGATGCTCAGAAGATTTATTTGGCATGGAGTTCCATGGACCTCAGCCCACTTCATCAGATGCAGTTCAGGTAGCGTTATGGAATGGCTGCTGCACTGCTAGGTAACAGATGGGAAAGAAGAGGAGCCAAAGTGAGTTGGTTTCCCAGTACAGTGGATAGCATAGCCTTTCTTTTATTTTCCCCCTTCCTGATGTTTTGTCTATTCTGAATCTACAGCCCATTAATTTCAAATAGTGACCCAATTACACTGATGCTAATGTTATGAAAGAGGATGAAAACTTCTTTCTACTCTCTTTGTGCATTTTCTTAATGTTGTAAACTTCTACTGTTGTGGTGTGCCTTCAAGTAGATTCCACTTTCTAGCCATGCTAAGGTGACTCTATCACAGAGTTTTCTTGCAAGGTTTGTTCAAAGGGGGCATGTTATTGCCTCCCTCTGTGACTGAGAGAATGCGACTTGCTGAAGGTCACCTGTGGGTTTCCATGGCTGAGCAGAGATTTGAACCCTGGTCTCACAGTGTTCTAGTTCAACACTCAAAACACCACACCATGCTGGCTCTATCTGTTACCACTTAAGAAAACCCTCTAGGCTTGGAGGCCCTCTGGAACAGTGTGGAGATGCTATCAGAAATTGCAGCAAAAGGGGGGAATTGCTGAAAATTGCCTCTCTGCCTCCCTCCTCAAGCCATCAGTGGAAATTAAAGTGAAACTATGGGTATATCCACACCACATAAGTATAGCATTTTCAGTGCAGTTTTATTACTGTGGCTCTATCCTTTGGAATGCTGGGATTTGTAGTTTGGTGGAATGCTGAACTACTGTACTTTTACGGGAAAGATTTATACAATCTGAAGAGAAACCAGAGTGTGACTACAGTACTTGAGTTCTCTGGTCGACAATTATAAATACCTCACAAAACTACAGATCAGAAGATTCTATAGGTTGGAACCACGGCTGTTAAACTGTTATCAAACCTCAAAAATTGTGTCATGTGGACCAACCCTGTTATTCCATGTAACATAGAAACTCTGAATCCATTAATGCACCCTAAAACTGCATTAGTCTTTTAGGTATCTGCATCACACTACTGAATCATGTTCCATTTTTTGATCATCTACAATTAGAAGATTGTTCTAAGACCCTAAGGCAACATCACAGGCCATTTCCTATGATGGCCCCTCCTGAAACTGCAAACCCCAGGATTCCATAGGATGTTGCCAGTGGAATAATAGCGCTATAACAGGCTAGTGCAGAAATGGCCATAGAGCTTTCTTGGCAAGATTTGTAGAGTGGATTTGCCACTGCTTTCCCCTTAGGCTGAGAGATTGTGATTTGCCCAAGGTCACCCATTCGGTTTCTACGGTTGAGTGGGGATTTGAACCCTGGTTTCCCAGACTCCTTGTTCAGTACTCAAACCACTGTACCATGCTGACTCTCAAAACTTCTATTATACCTCCCTCTTTTTTTCTAAATTAAAAAGCATCAAAATTCTCTGGCTGAAAATTCTAAAGCCCCCTCCCTAAACTGCAAAGCCCAGGATTCCATAGGATGTTGAAAATGGAATAGTAGCACTATAACAGTGTAGTGTGGAAAGACCCTAAGTTTGTTTCATCTTATCACTGAATCTTCTTGTGAGCATCTTTAAAAGTCTGCATAAAAATTCATATGGACTTTTATGCACATTTTTCCAAAGGTACTCATTCTACATTGCAACATTTACAAAAATGTGAATACCAAACAACATATGTATTTCAGTTTGCATTTTGGCTTGGGATATGCAAATTAGGTTGACTTACATTAAAATACAAACAGAATGAATTCCTCATCCCCACCCGCATTCCTTTGCTTAACACAGAAGTTCTCTGGGCTGGATTTTAGATATCTGCTGGTAGAGAATGTATGCATGAGTAAATGTTAAGCACATTACATTAGCTTTCAGTGTATGCTTTCAAAGGTCAGGATGGGCACACTTCCAGCCATGTGTGATTTTTCCATCAGCTAATAGGTTCTTCTGTGCTTCCCACCCGCAGGCTGCTAGGCAGAATGTCCACGGATGAGCGGCACCTCACTTCCAGCTGTGGTTCCTTCATCAAGACTGAGCCATCCAGCCCATCCTCTGGCATTGATGCCATCAGCCACCACAGTCCCAGTGGATCATCCGATGCCAGCGGTGGTTACGGGCTCACTATGGGGGGCCACCCCAATGGCCTGGACTCACCACCCATGTTCAGCAGTGCGGGGATTGGGGGCGGGCCCTGCCGCAAGCGGTATGATGACTGTGCCAGCGCCATTATGGAAGATTCACCCACCAAATGCGAGTATATGCTCAACGCCATTCCCAAGAGGCTGTGTCTAGTGTGTGGGGACATTGCATCAGGATATCACTATGGGGTGGCCTCCTGCGAAGCATGCAAAGCCTTCTTTAAGAGGACAATTCAAGGTATGGGATCTGGGAGGGTGGACGATGCAAGGGAGGGAGGGAGGAAAGGATATTCAAAAATGATGTTTTAAAATAGTCAAAAATGTGTTTGGTCATGGAAAAACTGGATGAGGAGAATTCTGGACTGACAAGAATCTTCATAGTTCAGAACTTATTCTGCACAAAATTTCATGTATGGAATTCAGCATTTTCTGTGCAGGAAACATTATTTTCTACATGGACAATATACGTGCATAAATATTATTTTTTCCATACAGAAAAATGTTTTTTCCTGTATAGAAAATGGAGGTTTCTTTATGAAACTACCTGTCCCTGTGCAAATTTTGCATGGATAAGTCCTAAACTGTGAATAATTTTTGTAAAACTGTACAGTTTTTGAAGACTTTTTCACAGCAGGAAGAAAGTTGCTAAAATTACTCATCATTTCCTTCAAGAATGGAATTAACAAAAAATTACATCCCTAAAGTGAGATGGCTGGAGTGGAGGCAGAAAATATTTCCCATGTTTTCCTCTGGAACTGGGATGGTGGAGAATGGGATGCAATGTTGAATTTTTAGGAGTGTGAGGAAGATTCAAAGGTGAGACTCAGGGTAGATGTGAATTCATGATACACAGATGGCCATGAAAAAAAAAATCCTTCACATCCATTACTGTCTTTTTAATCTTAATATATACTAGTTAGTACTATATACTTTCACACCTTGCTTGCTTTTTTTATGTGCTTTTTGTATACAATTCTATTAATGAACTTCTTGAATCCAGTATATTTATTTTCAGCTGCTTCTTGTGCATTCAGTAGTTGTAGTCATTTAATTGATATACTTGTTAGTTCATTCACATAATGAGACAGACTTTTTTCCCCAAACCACATCATTCTCTTTAGTGATGAAAAAGAACAATGAACTATGGGTGTTTTTGGAAGGAGCCCAAGATTAATTCCTAGTTGATTCAATTCAGGAAATATAGCACTCAATGAGAAGATGAGAAGTTCATCTCTGGGGGAGGAAAGCCTGTTCAGAGAACTGGAAAGGAGATCTAGAGAATCACCATAGAAATTGTGCCCATATGATGTAGGAATGACATTTTGCTAACAATCACAAAATCCAGGGCTATAACTTTTGAGAATTCAGATTTTTTGGCATGGAATTTGTAGAAACCAGGTATGTGCGTGTGTGTTTGTGTGTGTAACTGGAAAAGAGTCTGATGAAATTACATATGTTTTTATGTGTGTACATGTGTATGCACACATGCATATGCATGTATACCGATAAACAAATCAATTTCAGATAGCTGTGAAATGATTCTTGCTGCTGAGACTTGATTATTGCCAAACTCATAATCTATATATAAACCATAGCTATCACTTGACAATTTAGCCTTCTGAGTCGAGTGTTGTCATCAGAATGGATGTCATTGTCAAATTGGATATTTTACTACAAGTTGATCTTCTAGTTTTATGTTTATGGATGATGGCAGGGATTCATTTATTTATGCTTCTGTAGGAGGATGTGACCCTTTTGGAAGAACGGGAAGAAGTTCTTCCTTTCAGGAAAGGTCTTTCTATGCTAATAAACACAGGTGACTTTTACAAGATGTTCTATGGCAAAAACTCACTCTCTTGCTAAGCTAGGAAAGTGGAAATATTTTAAGTTGCCAGAAAGGACAGAGAAGTTCAGTTTGGTAGCTACAATGGTAAGAGAATGTGTGACATTTCAGATTTGGACCCATAGATTAAAAATATAACTGGACCAAACAAACTGATTAGGGAGTGAGGCACTGGAAGAATGGAGCATGCTGATCTTATAATTTATTTTTCATTATAACCTTGCTGGACACTTACTGGCATGCTGGAAGTATTAGTGGAGCTAATTATCAGCTTGTGGTCCTCTTGTATTTTTCACTCTGAATTTAAAATGCCCAGCAACTTCCAAGTGCAGGCTGTGGCAGAGCAGGGACGTTGAAATCCATGCTGAGATAGAATCGTAGAATCATACAGTTGGAAGAGAAATTGTGCCTTCAGTATCTCGCTTCTAAGAAACTCCTATCCATCATGAATTCCCTTCTCTTTCAGCATTCTTGACCATGGAATTTCAGCCAGTAATTTCTTATGTTTACAGAAATTAGCGTTTTAAAAGTCTAGAATGTATGTTTGGCTACACTTGGCTTCCTCTTCCCACTGAATAACAAATTCCAATAGAGTGTGGTCACTCACACTTAAGGATCCTGTCACTTCCACCCCATCAACAAGGTCATCCCTGTTAGTCAGGATCAGATCTAAAATAGTTGATCCTGTTGTCACCTCTTCCACCTTCTGGACTATGAAATTGTCTGCAAGGCAAGAGAGGAACTTATTGGACCTTGTGGTCTTGGCAGAGTTTGACTGCCAGCATATATCAGGCTAGTTGAAATCTCCCGTTGCCACTGCATCTCTCTTTTGTGAATGTGTGATCATCTGCTCCAGGAAGGCATTATCCAAATCATCAAGCTGGCTTGGAGATCTGTAGTAAACCCCCACAATGACATCCCTATTGTTTCTCACTCCCTTAATTCTTACCTAGATCCTCTTGATAAATGTTAACCTAGAGGTACAGTTAGATTACTTCCTCCTGCTTCTCCTCTTTCAGAGGCTTGCGTACCTCCTGACTGTCCTGATTTGGCCGAGACAGTCCCAATCAATCCTCTGTAATCCCACTTCTGTAGCTGCTTTTAAAATGTCCTAGTTTCTCCCTCTTTCTCCCATGGTGAAGACTGTACCTGTTCAGAGGAACAGGAAAATGCACATCCACCATATCATGTGAGTTAAATAGCTATATTTGTAATGGTTATCGTTCAAGTTAAAACAGCTGTTACTCATGTTACGTGGTGCACTAACTATATGTATAAGCTCAAAAAGTCTCCTGTGA
This sequence comes from Cyclura pinguis, assembly GCA_030412105.1. Taxonomy (NCBI): domain Eukaryota; kingdom Metazoa; phylum Chordata; class Lepidosauria; order Squamata; family Iguanidae; genus Cyclura; species Cyclura pinguis. The sequence continues at coordinate 348,933,379 of CM059599.1, forward strand.
AGACTCAGAGATGTCAGGGATGTGTTAGGCTTAGGCCAGGAGTTTTTCATGCAATATGCTGCCAGGTTACATGAGAAGGAGGGGCACAGTTTATGCAACATCCCATGAACTATCATTGGATTTCAGTTTCTGCTTCTCTTGTACAAAACCATGCAGCTTGTCCCAATGAGAAAAGTATTCAGTGTGATTTGTGAAACATATGTCTGTTCTTAGACATTGTGGAATTTTCCTCCTCTTCCGTTACTGTAAACTCTTCTTTAAAACAGTTATTGGTAAATTTGCTTGATTTCCCCCATGTAGTTCTGAATCTAGACATATTGCTAAGTTTGTCAGTTGGTAAAACCTGTTGTCTGTCTACTCACAGATAACACAGGTGTGTGTGTGTGTGTGTGTCCCCAGGATCTTAGAAATATGAGATCACTGGAGCTCTACAACTGAGAAATTACAGCTGTCAAAAAGCATTTTGCGGGGGAAAAAATATTCTTATACTGTGATGAATTGAACTACTTGCACAAAATCTTCTTAATTCTTTTTTTTTTATGCAAGAAGAATTATGGGGAAAGTTGTACACCTTCAATGAAGTGCACAAGCTACTTTGCATAAGAATGGATATCTTGTGGACTATTTTTTTCTTAAAGACAGATGGATCAGTTTATGTTTGGAATGTGTCACTTTTGCATGTATTTATTCCTAAATCCATTCCATCCCAGTTCTGCATTCATCGTTCTGTATAAGGTCTGCATGAAAATTTGAGGGTAAATATGTATTTTGAATACATTTCTAACTAGATAAATATTTATAAACACATTTTATTGAAAATACAGATTTTAAATATACCGTTGACCCTCCACATTTGCAGTTTTGACTTTCATAGATTTCCTTATTTGCGAGTTTCTTCAACCCTTGTCCCCCTACCTCAAGTACTTCTTTTCTAGGTGAACCTTCCCTCTTGGAAGCTCTGATCAAGCTGAGAAGCCCTTTAAAAGCCCACTTCTGGTCCTCCTCCGTCTCCATCAGCCACTGCCTGGCCAGCTAAGGATGGCTCACACTATGATTTTGCAGCACCACAAACCCTCTAGCAATGCCCCACATGCACTAAGGGAAGGAGATGGGTGAGAGAGAGAAAGTATAGGGCCACCATGATGAGCCACCTCTCTTCCCTCTTCTTTCCCTGACCTGATCTGGACCATGAGTGCTGTTCTCCCCATTGCGCCTTGGCCCCCTTCCCACAGATGCACGCACATGCGTACACAGACGCACAGACACACACATTTTGATATTTGTGATTTTTCCACTTTTGCAGGGATCCTGTGCCTGCAGCTCTAGTGAATGTGGAGAGCCAACTGTATTTCAGTGTGTGTGTGTGTGTGTGTGTGTGTGTGTGTGTTGATCTGAGAAATGAATCACAAAATTTGAAGTGCAAAATCCCAAGACAACTGCATTCCAAACTATGATTGGTCTGTGTTGCATACATCATTAGTTCATACTGAAATTCAAAGATGACAAATTCCTCAAGTATTCCACTCTGCAAAGGTTAATTAAAACTCAGGAAGCAATGATAGCAAAAGATGTAATGGACAATATTCCACATAGAATTTAATAAAAGATTTTATTTTGTCCAAATATTAGCTCAGCTCAGTTTATTTTAGCTTGGCTTATTGGGAAGAAATATATATACTTCCATATAAGATTTTAGTCTTCTTACTGGGTTCTCCATTTTTTTAAAAATTCTTTTTTATAAAAAGCATTTAAATAAAACAACATAGTCATAAATATTACAATATATAAATAATACAACAGCTAGACATACAAACCTAAATATACCTACATACTCTATATCTTCATTCCTATCTTCCACATCTACACTTTACTTCTGACTAAATTTTCTGTACAAAAATTATAATACAAGCATAATTATGATAGCATGAGAAATGAGGATCTATTTCCTTGCTTTAAACCCATCAGGACTCTACTAATATGAACTTGAATGTGATCTTACGTATTACTTTGCCACATACATAGCTTTGAAATATAATGTTAACATTTATATAAATACATTCATATATTATATAAATTAGGATAGTCAGAGTAAATTTTAACCATATCTCCTTCTTCAATCAAGAAAACTCGCTATCAACAAATCTCCCTATTTGTTTCTAAAATGTTGTATAACTGGATCCCATTTTTTAACAAAGTTACCAAAAGGGATCCCTCTCAATAGCATTGTCAATTTGTCCTTTAATGCCGTATCAAACAATTTTATTTCCCAATCATCTACATTTGGTATTTCTGGTTTTTTTCCCAAAACTTAGCATAATTAATTCTTGCAGAAACTGTCATATAAAATAAGATTTCTCTATATTTCTTTTCTAATTCATCTTCTGCTATACCCAATAAATACATTTGGGGTGACATGTGAAAGTGAAAATCCAAAATTTTTCCAATCTGCAAATGTATTTCCTTCCAATATTTCTTAGCTTTTTGACACATCCACCACGTATGGTAGAAAGTGCCCCTTTCATTCTCACACTTCCAGCACTTATCACTACAGATTATGTACTTTGCCAATCTTTCGGGAGGAAGATACCACTACAAGTGCATTTTATAAATGTTTTCTTTTAGATTCTGACATGCTGTGAACTTGAGTCTTTTCTTCCAAGTTTTTTGCCAATTTTCCAGATCAATTGGGTGTCCTAGATTTTGAGCCCAGTGTATCATCGGTTCATTAACAATGTCCTCTTCAGTATCGCATCTTAACAAAATTTTATAAATTGCAGATATTATCTGGCATTTCTTCTCAAAGAATATCTCATCAAAAGTTGTTTTTTCAATTTGAAAGCTGTTTATTTTCATCTCCATTTTTGACTTCTCATTTAACTGTCTATGCAACAGCCAATGACAATTTATACCTTCATTTCTTAGTTCTTCCTGCATTTTTATTGTAATGGAGTCACCTTGAATTTTTATTAAATCTTTATATGTTATCCATTTGCCTTGCAAGATGTTTTCTCTTTTATAAAATGCTTCTCGTAGCAAAAGCCATAAAGCTGTTCTAGAGTATATCCTTGATCTATATCGTTTCCAAGTCTTCCAAGCCTTCAATATTGGTCATCTTATAAAATGATTATTAAAGTCACTGTGCACTATATCTGTATTATATCCAATACATGCATGCCAACCGAAAGCTAAGTCCAGTGCCAAAAGCCTACTATTCGATAACTTTGCCCATTCTTGGAACCAATCTAAGCAGCACGCATGGAAATAAAGTCTCATGTTGGGGAGTGTTAGTCCACCTCTCTCCTTAGCGTCACACAGTATTTATGTTTGATCCTTGGTTTCCTCCCAACCCAAATAAAATGGGAGATATCTTTTTGCCATTTTTTATAGATAGAGTCATTACTAAGTATAGGTATAGGTTGGAACAAGAATAGCAGCTGCAAAGCTGCAAAGTTACTAGGTTCTCCATTTAATGGCACTTTGAAGAAAATTGAGCTGATATGGATATACCCCAATCTTGTATGGCAGAGAAAATGATACAAACCAAGGGGGAGGTTTGTACTTCTCCCTCAAAAATCATAGTTTTTTTTTTGTTCTGTTTAACATTTCCAATAAGAAAAAAAGATGGGGAAATGTTGGGAAAACATGGGAGGGCTGTAGATTGAAGGTGATATTGTAGGACATTTTTACTGGGTATCTACTCTCCCATTCAAAGAGTTCATGAGTGCAACCTTCTCTGGCCTCTCCCTAAACTGCAAACTCCAGAATTCTATAGGATGTTGAAAGTGCAATAATAGTGCTATAACAGCCTAGTGCAGAAATAGCCACAGTCAGGACATTCACACCATGTTGCTCATCATTATCTAACTTTAGGCTTGCCTTCTGTTTCCACAGCATAATGGCTCTTTTAATGAAATTATGCATGCAGGCAAGTTATTTGCCACACAGCAACAGACATATTTTGCTGAGAGTGGCAGAAGTAGACCTGAGCATACATCAATATTACACATTCTGGTTACACATTGTACACTACGCACTGCACATGTACATTGTGCATTGCACTTGTACGCTGTGGTGGCAAATTACCTTACATTACACCAAAGCACCGTGTCATTGACATGTGTTGCTTAATGTTTGCTTTTGTCTGAAACTACTGGATAAGGCAAGATTCCACTCCCTCCTCTTCTCTCTGCTAACTGAATACAGGCTACTTTTGCACTTTTAAAAATACTGAGTTACAAGCATTACAAATAGAGACATCCACAATAATTGTCCATTACCAGCCTCCCCATGATCTTTCAAACTGCAATGCTTTTTTTTGCCTCTCCCTGATTTTAACCTAAATAGCATATTGTTATCTCAAACAAATAACATCCATTAGTTCTACAAGATACTTTAAGGGGAACAGAGCAAGTCTCTCCAAAATCTACATTGTGAGTTAACCAGCATGTAGCCATTCTTCTTGTTATCCTTCTTTCCATAAAAGTGTCTTCTTTACCGCCTTGTTATGTTTTGTGTCATTCTGTAAGATCTCATTAAGTGCAAGGTCCCCTGTTTTTCTGTTTTTGCGCTTGGTACTCAGTTTGCAGCTATTGAAGTTAGCTGAGCAGAAAGGGGAAAGTTGGGGGAGGAACGAGTGTTCAGTGTTCTCCTTTTTCATGCGTGTTTCAAGGGAATTGTGGCAAATTTAAATGGCAGTATCCAGCTGGGAGGGAGGTAATATTTTATTTTCAGTATTTATATCCAACTTTTCTAACTAATACTCAAGATGGCTTAATCAAAATGAGAGTAGTACGTTATAATAAATACATTGTCCACTATGCCACCTAACAAACTAGGGGAATAATGTGAGTATTTCAGATGTGCAGATGTGTTAGGCTCATTTGCCTGGTGTGAGAGGAAGGGGGACAGACTAGCATTTTTACTGAGTGCTGAAATTGTTGGGGTTCTGGCTGTTCTCTGAGGATCATGAGAGCTAACACCAACTCTAATTCCCCACTAGAATTTCTGTAGTTTGGAAAAGTTATATTTTTGGATAACAACACCTACAATTTCATAGGGGTCATTGAGGATTCTGAGTATAGTGATTCTAAAACGACTTTTCCAAGCTCCACTGTAGCAACAGGAAGCAAGTTCAGTTCTGTCCTGTTTACACTAGGCTCTCTTGGCATCTGCCTTGGACAGTTCAGGGTCGTGGTACAGGCTTCCAGTTCACAAGGGCTGAGTCCTCACATTCTTGTTCCCTTCTGTGCTGGAGAAGGAGCCTGAGAGTGCAAATTCCTGGGTTGCTTTCTAGATTTGCTCCCAGTTTTCCACTGTGCCGCTCATGATTTGAGAAGGAGATCTCCTACGATGCTGTTCTTGTTTTAAAATCACAGTATTCAATTACACATGGTCAAATAGGATCATTCTCAGGCTCAGAGCATATTGTCACAGATGCACATATATGAACATGCAAGGACACATCCCTCTGTCGCTGCTGCTAATTGGCATGCATAGTTTCCTGCTCTGGTTGCCAAAGGCACCTCGGAGCTCTTTCAGCCGCTGTCTGCCAGATCACCCCTAGTCCACAGTGACTGAAGTGGCAGCATGACTGCCAGCCAGTGGAAGGCTGCTGGAATCCTGATGAGTTAATCTCATCACTTTATCACTGGGCACTTACAGAAATTGCAAGGCAGCCCAAGCGGCTCTGTTCTGCTGGCAGCCAGCCTCAGGACCCATAAAAGAAATTGAGAGACTTGGGGGAAGAAATAAAGCAACAACAACAACAACTCAGAAGAAAACTTGCTAAAATTTTGAAGATGGCAACCAGTCTTGCGCTGATGTTGCTTGTCTGTGGCTGACTGTGTCATATGTATCTTATTTCTTTTCCCTAAATAAAAATAAGGGAGGAGGCACTGATGGGTGGTGGTTTCCATGTCAGTGGAGTGGTGTATCCATTCCAGGTTTTAGCCTGAACTTTAAGGACCTCAGAAGTGGTTCAGTGCAATTTTTTAAAAGAAATCAACAACATAAAAAGATGCCACTTATAGACCAATAATGTTTTAAGATAACTCCAATTTGTCTATTTTAAAAATCAGGATTTTCCCCCCTCTCCCCAGATTGCACGTTTCTCCTCCCCATCCCAATCATGTCTTCACACAATCAAAAAGAGTTCTTTTCTCTTTCTCCCCCAAACTAAATCCAAACCAGCCTATTTTGCTTTTATCATGGTATTAATCCCAGTGTTGGGAGTTTATCAGATCAAAAGAGTCCCAAATGCTTTTGATTTTGGCTCCTGCCACTGCTGCTCATTTTGGTCTTGGGAGCAGAAAAGCTGGCAGCTGACTGTGGAGATCCTCTTGTGCCTTTTGTTGGTGCTTGCTTTCCTCCACCACATGAGAGAACTGTTCACCGAAGATGTTTGTCTTTTACATTAAATGCCAAACTCTGTGAAGCAGAGTGAACTTGGAGTTCCTCTCCTGCTCAAAGTCGGACCTTTTTCAAACACAAAACTAAGAAATCGTGTTAGGATTATTAAGAGTGACGAAGTCAGTGACCAAAAGTCATAACCTTGTGTTGCCTTTATATCTTCCATTTGATGCCACCATATAAATACTAGAAGGTTTCAAGAGAAATTCTCTTAGAAAAATGAATTTCCTATGGTAGCAGCCACCTTCATATATCCTTATTCAAGTAAATTTGAGGGTGGAGGCTCAGCACATATATAAGTCACTGGATCTTTTCTGATGCACAAGTAGTCCTGTTTAATTTGCTATGCAGCTGTCAGGGGTGCTCACTTGCTACTGGTGCTGCTCATCTCTCTTTGTTCAGCTCTGTATCATCCTGTGACGCTTCAGAGAAGGGTAAGGGGGAGGAGGGAAGCAAGACATGGGGCTCAGCCACTTAGCTTGGGTTTTGCCAGTGGCTTCTTTGGAAGCTGCTTTCACCACGACCCTCCAAGGTGGCTGTGCAAGGCAGGTCTGGGGCCCAAGCTCAGACCAGCTTCCTCTTTCTAACACTTCTGTTTCGGTGAGGATGAGGTGAAGAAGAGTGAGACTCTCTAGTCTTGAACTTTAAAGGAGCTGTCTAAAGTCTTGGACTTACTTTGGGGACAGAATTTAGCACACTGGATAGCTCTTCTAAAGTTCCAATTAAAACCCAGAGTGAATTCACCAACCCACTGCCATGGAAGCCACCAGTTGGTGGGCTGATGGAAGAGTAATTTTCTTGACCGTCATTTCACCTAGCAACTGGCCTAATTCACTATGATTTTGTGTTTGTGTTTCTCTGAATCTTGCAGTGCAGTTTGCTGATGTAACAGTATGTCCCAAAAGGCATCCACTAGGGAAAAATGAATGCAAAATATGTATAGTTAAGGAAAGTACTGAACAAGAAGGCATATATTAGAGACATATGTTTGTTAGGATGCATATATTAGGAAAAAAAACATACCAAAATGTATACAATGTTTTATGCATATGAAAGAGGCACAAATTTTCAGGCTGATTTTATTTATTTATTTTTAAATCGTGAACTGATGCAAGACACTGACAGATTCAGCTGGTGCTCGGGAGAAAAAAAACATAAAACCAACAGATTAATCACTGCCTAAATGAAAGGTCCTTTTCACTGCAAAAGAACAATCTTCGTTGCAGCATCTTATCCTCACTGCTGTGCACAATAGAAGGTGGTCTGATGGTGTTACGATTTTTGAGGCTACTTTCTTAGTTCTTTCTTTCAAACCAGGAAGGTAATAAATCCACTAGAATGGATTAGGGTTTTTTCCCCCTTTATTCAGTATCTGATGATTTTGAGACACCATCTGATAGATAAATTGAACTTGATTCAAAGTTTGATGAAGTAATAGCAGCTTGGCTGCCTGATCATATATCATTTTTTAAAAAATTCTATCTTTCCTGAAATTGATGGAGCTGTGGGTATACTTTACAGGAATTAATATACAAAAAGGAATCCCAATTCTTCCCAGAATTGGGAAGATGAAGGCTGGCATTCCACTGGGAATTTATGATGTTGTAAACTGCATTACAATTGTGTGGTTTAGAACCGAGATGTTATACCATGGTCATACCCCTAGGTGGAGAGTGTTGTTCTAGCTGCACCATGAATACTTTTGAATGCGATTGCACATCATTTCAGCAACATAACTCTGTCATCATAAGACTATGCACTGCAGCCTGTGATGCAGGATCTTGGCTGAAATTTCAAGCATAAGTGGGCTGAGTCTATATAAGCTTTCACTAGAAATTTCTTCAAAAGTGCAACAGGATTCCTTCATTGTTGTAAAATGCTAAAATGGACTAACATGGCTATCTCTTTGAATATTACTACAGCTGTGTGCAGATATTGTATCCTTGCATACAAAAATGAAGAATGAAAGGCCATTTCCACACTACACTGTTATAGTGCTATTATTACACTTGCAACATTCTACAGAATCCTGGGCTTTGCAGTCAAGGAAGAGGTATTGGAATCCTCAGCCAGAGAGCTCTTTGGCCTCACTAAACTACAAACCTCAGAATTCCACAGGAGGTTGAAAGTGGAATAATAGCACTATAATAGTGTTGTGTGGAAATGGCCTTAGCAATACTAGACTATGAACAGGGAAAATCTATATGGCTTTCAAAAGGGAGTGGGGTCCAGTTTCCTTGTGGTGGTGGGGAGGGCAGTTCAGTTCAGAGGAGCAGGCTTTCTTCTTCTCTCCAGACTGTGGCTGGCCGGATGTAGCAGTCTTACTACTGCAGTTCATTTATGGACTAGAAATCAAGCTTGAATTTCAATGTGTGCCTTTTAAAGATATTTGATACTTCTATGGCTACTGAAATTCAGGTGTTGTGCAGCACTAGGGAGCAGGCTGAAAAGAAGCAACTCTCTGAGCTTCTGCATGGTATCTGCCATTTTGAGTCCATAATCTCCAACTTTTCACGGATGAAAAGCAGAAAACATATGGCCAAGTCCCATCAGAACAAGGTCGAAACAGTGTGTCCATGCAACAGAGGAGCAAAAGTTATTAATAAGGAAGAATACACAAAGCTCTTATTTTAAGCAGAGAAACCAAGAATTTATGTATTGAGCTTGGAGTGGGCAAGATTCCTCACTCTGGTCTTCCCTGCTGTTTAATTGGGTGCAAACTACTTGTGCACTTTGAACTCAGTTTGCAGCAACTGAAGTACTCTGAGGACAAAGGGAGAAAGCAGGAGGGAAATGGAGAAACTGCAACATTTGAAAAGCAGCTGAGAAAATGCGATCACACAGGATTAATCAGGGTTGTCTCTGCTAAACTGGGACAGTTGGAGAGTATGTTAATCTGACCATGCAATGGTGGGGCTGTGAGCGTAAAGAAGGACAATGGAGAAAGGGAACTAACATTGATGATTGTCAGGATGTGCATCCCAAACAGTAAGATGCGTAGCTGAAAAAATTCCCCAAGTGTCAATATGTTTTGGACTTACAGTGTTTTTCAGTGTGACTCCTTGTTTTTACCTTGCTGCCTTGGCAGTATGATGTTTGTTCATTTAAAGAACAAGTACAAATAACTACTTCAATGTGATTTACAATCCTGATCTCATCCCAAAACTAAAGTCAATGCCTTTTGTGTGACTGTTATCAAAGATGGCTACACCAATTTCCCCCACCCCTCATACAGGTGACTGGATGGCAGGGGAAGCCAATAAAATAGCGGAAGATTGGAGAATGTATTATTTTTGTTGTAATAAGTTTAATTGATTTCATACTACAACATCATAACAACTCTCACTCCAAAAAAGGAGAGTGTCATATTGATGTGCAGTCATAATTGTTGCATGCCTTTCAAGTCATTTCTGACTTATAGTGACCCTAAGGCCATTTCCGCACTAGCCTGTTATAGCGCGATGATTCCAGTTTCAACATCCTCTGGAATCCTGGGGTTTGCAGTTTCGGGAGGGGCCGCTTGGCCCCTCCCGAAACTGCAAACCCCAGGATTCCAGAGGATGTTGAAAGTGGAATCATCGCGCTATAACAGGCTAGTGCGGAAATGGCTTGAGGTGAACCTACCACAGGGGTTTCTTGGCAAGATTTGTTCAGAGGGGGTTTGTCTTTTGGCTTTCTCTGAAGTTGAGAGAGACTGTGACTTACTCAATGTTATCCAGTGGGTTTCCATGGCTGAACAGGTATTCAAACTATGTTATCTGGAGTCATTGTCCAGCATTCAAACTACATCGGCTCTCGCAGTCATAATATGTAAATTAATAAGGTTGAAATGAGTAAACAAACAAACAAACAAACAGGATTTCTGTGACAGCCTGGTACAATAAGGTATGGCAATTAGCTCAGCTGGAAAAATACCAAGCAACACTGAGTGACTAAAAGAAAGAAAGAAAACACAATTTTGCTATTACTTGGAATCATTTTATTGAATATATGGTGGGGGAAAATATTGCTGGACTTCTGAAGGCATTCCAGTCTTTTTGGTTGACTGTGTAGAAAACGTATTCTATATATAGTGATATCAGATCATCCCCTTCTCTGTAACTGAACAACATGGGCTGCTTTTTTTGACTGCAGCCATGTGATCTGAGTTACATCTCAGTTCAGTCTCATTCATCCCTTCAAGGACCATGCAAGAGAGACTGTCATTTCAACAGGTAGTGTATAAGGCTGCATGATAGTAACTCCCTCAGGACTTTCTAATAAGGCTTTAGACTGTGCGTGATTAGATTCCTCTTTTCAAGGGGTCAAGCATTTTCAATTTCATGTGCTTCATTGGCTGTGTTTTTTTCTTTGGTCATTTCACCAGCTTGCTGTTATTTGTTGTCCTATTTGAAAAAAATGCCTTAGGACTGGCTCTAGTTTAGCAGTCATATATCCCAAGTACCTGTTTGTAATCCTAGTCTCTCCCTTTGAATTTGTTGATTAATAAGCAGTGGTTCTGCAACTGGGAAGGTTAACATGCAAAGTTTTTTTTAGAAATGCACTAACACATTTTCAGAGCAGCCCACTACAAATGTTCTTGCATTTTTCATCATCTCATGATCAAGCTAAATCAGTGTTTGATTATCAAGTGGGAATGAATTTCAGCGGCTGAGGCTCAGCTCGGATGGTAGATATTCAGGAACTACAAAAACTATAGGAACTTTTCAGTTTTTCCAGCTACAGTTTCCTCTGTTGGAGAACCACTACTAGAGCTTTTTCTTTGCTAGGTTTTTGATTATAAGCAAAAGATTTTCTTTCAGCACTCAAAACACAGGGACTAGTCATTGACTGCCCCATAATTATGGAACCCTATTCACAAAAACTCATATCAAAATACTGTAAGACTTTGCTAATTGGACTGGTGTTTCCTAGCATTAATCAGGACCAAGATAATTTAAAACAGTTTTTATATACTGTTGTTCAATTGAGTATGCTGCTGTTTGTGGGCATGAAGGCAGGGAGGGAAGATGGAATATATGTGAGAGAATGAAAGAGAATCATTGCCTGAGACTGAGAGAGCCGGAAGGTCATTTGCTACCAGTGAAGCAGTTACATTCTGGACTTTTGCAGTGGCTTTTTGGAAGGTAATGTGTTACATCACTTACTTGAAAATGTGGTTAACCAGCCTTGCATTGTTTGGGAGTCCTGCTTCTTCTTGTGCTGATTGGGGCCCTATCATACTACACAGTTATAGCACTAAGATTCTATTTTAAGTGCCAGGACTACAATCTATGGAATCCTGGGGTCCCCCCCCAATAACCTTCAAATCTGAGGATTCAGTAGCAGTAAAAATGGAATCATAACACTGTAAGTGAGCAGTATGAAAGACCCCCACTCACCCCAGGGCTTTTGCCTCCAAATCCTGTCCTGATGGCACCATTGTTTGCTATTTGCTGTATAATAAGTGGGCATTTTGCTGAAGCTGTTACCCAAACTTGCTTGTACTATGAACCCATGTCATGTAGTACAGTGGTGGTCCCTGGATTGTTGGAGTCCCAGAGTCATTGGCTTCCAGCCTCTGGCAAATTTCCAGGAAAGAAAGAAACATTAGTGCCCAATGGGCACAAATATACTGCCAGTCTCAGGCTAGTCCCCCACCTCAGATAACCTGAGAAGCACTGGTGCAATGTATAGCGTTTCTGATTGAGGGATATAGCAGATTTGAGTTCCAAACTGTGGCCCTTTCCGCAACTCACATTTTGTGGAGCTGGGGTGCGAGGATCGCGTGAGCAGCCTCTAGCAAGAAGCTCTTGTGTCCCGGTTCCTTCAGCTCCGCAGCTGCTGCCTGCTTGCACAAGAGCCCCTCCTCTTCCTTCCGCAAAGCAGCCTGGGATTTTCCCAGGCTGCACTGGGGCAGGAAGTGCAAGTGTCACGGCAAGTGTGTGCGGGGCCCCAGAGTGATGCACGATCACGCACCATTTTCAGCTCACAGCTGAAAATGAAATAAGGCGTGATTGGCACCTGCCAGGCCCCGGAGTGTCGCGCAATTGTGTGTTGTGTGGACCGCTCCTCGCAGTCGCACGACGCTCCGGGGGCCCTTTTGCATGGCAAATGCCGTGTGAAAAGGGCCTTTGTTAAGCTCCAGATGTTCACATTGAAGTAGATATTGCCTATTGGCCCAATTTATCTCACAGTAGTCTTATGAGGATAAAAAGAGGCTCCCCAGAGGACATAGACACACAGGAAAAAGAAAGGGTCAAGTACATTCTCATGTTTCAGCATATTGATTCCCAGTTCATCGGAGTTTCCAACCACTTTCTTCATTAACGTGTTTATCAAGAAAACAGGTTAATGAAGAGATTGGCTGGAAATTCTGATGAATATGTGAATATGTCTACAGTATGTATGGAGATGAAAGTCAGTGTGATGTGGTGTGAGTGTTGGAGTACGATTTTGGAGACCAGGGTTCAATTCCTTGCTCAACCATGGAAGTCCACTGGGTGACCTTAGGTCACACACTCTCCTTCCCAGAAAAGCCTGTAACAAGTTTGCTGTAGGGCTGCCATTAAATCAGAAATTATTTGCAGGCACACAGTGACAGTGTATGGCAATGATACTTCTAGTCTTCGAACACTATACAATCCCAGCAGAAAGTTTATACATTGGTCAAATTTATGATTCATTTTTGTTCTCAGAAAAGTCAAACTTCTTCAGGTCATGCTTGCACCACAGCATCCTCCTTTCTGTTCTGTGCAAGGCTTCAGTGACTACCTTTCTTTGTGTTTGCACTTTACAGGGAACATTGAATACAGCTGTCCAGCTACCAATGAATGTGAAATCACAAAACGGAGGCGCAAATCCTGTCAGGCATGTCGCTTTATGAAATGCCTCAAAGTGGGGATGCTGAAAGAAGGTAAGGGGAGAGGCAGTGGCATGCCTTTGGTGTCTACTTCCCAATTCCTAAAGAAAGGCAATGGGGGACCCAACACTCCTTTTTTTCTCACCAGACCTGATTATGTTTTCATGTGGAGGAGAAACTAACATAGAATGATTAGAATTTTGGGTTGTCTGGAGTAGTAGGTGGGAGTGCTCATATGTTCTGTTGGTGGCATATGCCAGTGTAAGCCCCAATTATGCTGCTGTATGGACTATTTTGGACATTGCAGAAGCTTGTACCTGCAGCCGGTATCCCTGGCCATTGAGGGTTGCATTCTTACTGGGGAATATTCCATTGAACTCAGTGTAGCTTGCATCTGAGTAGATATGCATAGGATTGCACTGCTACTGTGCTTTTTATGTATGCCATCCTGGGAGTATGATAAATAAAAATAAAATATAAAAATAATAAAGATACCTGTAATAAATAAAGGAAGTGTATAATTTCACAGTGGAGAAAAACACTTGCTTACTATTCATGCATGGTGGTATAAGACACTCTCTTCATGAGAGTAATCAAAATGTCCGCCCAAAGTATGCAAGTTTAATTCGAAAGGGATTGATTTTAGGTGGCTTTCCAGGTAAACAAAGGCCAATAGCAGCAAAACTGGGTTGTCTGACTTTGTTTTTGGATGGATTATATCCATAAAGATCTGTCTTCAAGTGGTAGGTCCTCAACTGTTTTAACATCTATCCTGATAAAGAGCTCTGGTAGACTTGAAAGTTTACACAGTATTTTATGGCATTTGTATTGTCTTGGTTTAAAAAAATTGCAGTGATGTGGATTTTTGGACTGTCTCTTATGGACCAACATGATTACCTATGTCTTAAACGTTTTTCATGAAAATTGGTATAAACATCAACAGAAGAATCTTCTCTTCTGTATGCACTTCTGTACGCTTACCAGAGAAAGGGTATGCTACAGATATTATATCCCCACATGTATAAAAATTGCCACACGCTGAACATTAGCATCCTTGCAGAATAATGCAAGTCTGTCTTAGTATTGGCCTGACTGAAAAGAAAATTGGAAGATGGTCCATTTGGAGAGGAGAGAGACATCTTTGACTGGTGGGAGGCCTTTGTCCCAGTGCAAGTGGTCTCCTTTGCCCTGCAGTGCTCTACCTGTCTGTCTCACTCGGCCTATTGATTTGCTCAGTGTTGTCTGAATAGTGCTTGGCTCATCCCCTGTGCTCCTTTTCCTCCTGTCCTTTCCCCTCCCCTCATCCATTCAAGGTGTGCCATTGGGAATTCAATGGCAATTAAACACATTCTTATGGATTGGCTTCAAAAGCTTAGCTTCCTTGGGGAACGGAAAGAGGGAGGCTGGGAGGAAAAGGTAGCACTTCTAACCCTGCATCAGAGTAAAGGGAAGAGCACAGCTGCCTCAGCCCAAGCCATGAAAAAACTCGCAGCTGTAGAAGGATCCAGCCCAGCACATTTCATCCAAAGCAGGCAGGCTGCTGTTGTGGGGGCCAGAAAGGAATTGGAAGAAAAAGTGTTTTCCTCTGAGGTGTTGCGAGAATGATAAATGCTAGGGTGGTTAATAATGTAGATTTGAAGCCTCGCTTTGTCCTTTGACTGACAGATCCTATCTGAGGTTAAATCTCTTTCTCTCTCTCTCTCTCTCCCACTCAACCGCAGTTCTCCTGACATTGGTGAGGTCAGCTCTGTGACCCTCCATGACCTTGTGTTTAGATGAAGATGGTGATGGATTCCTAGAGAGAAAGAGAGAGAGATTAGCCTGCTTTGAAGCTAGAGGAGCACCCCACTGAAATGTTGTCCTTTGGAAACAGGGGTGGGAGGGAGTAGAAAGGATGAACTGTTTCATATTCTCTTGGGTT
Source organism: Cyclura pinguis (assembly GCA_030412105.1). Taxonomy (NCBI): domain Eukaryota; kingdom Metazoa; phylum Chordata; class Lepidosauria; order Squamata; family Iguanidae; genus Cyclura; species Cyclura pinguis. The sequence continues at coordinate 348,948,549 of CM059599.1, forward strand.
CTTTTTATATGATTTACTCTAGTTTGCTAGTTTTCCTTTACAACACCAAACCATATCTCTTCCAGCATAACTGAAAATCCACTTAAGACCCAGTTGTTCATCCCCAAAGGCAGTGGCTGTTTTTCTTCTGGGATTCAGAGTCTCAAAACCTAAATACTTAAATAAAGATGGCTATAATTTCAGAAGCCAGTAGCATTATATCTGTACTTATAACAAATGGGGCAAGAGACAATTACTTGATTCAGCATATGCTAGTTTCCAGAACTTCTGGTAGCTGCTGCTTGTCTGGATTGGGGGGTGGGCATAACGCGGCCCATGGGCTGCATGCACCCTCCAAGGGCTATTTTTCTGCCTCTCATGGCCTCTCTGAGGGTCATTTTTCCCCCCATTTTTTCTCAAAACCTTTGAAATCCCAAAATGCCCACCAACGCCTTCTGGGGGCATGGGAGCATTTCCCCCCATTTTTCCCCCCATGGGCCAATTTAGGTCCAGGATATACTTTTTTAAAAAAAAAAAGAAAAGGGAAGTTAACAGGAAGCAACTCCCCACTCACTTCCTGCTTTTTTTTAAAAAAAGGCCTCTACAGGCCCCTCTACAGGGAAGCCTAAAAACATAGACAAACACCACCATGCCCCCCAAAGGGAATTTGGGGACAAGCATTCTTATTTTTTTGTGGGAGGTGTGAATGTGTGGGGGTGCAGTCCTCCAAGGTCTCTTGTGGAGCCAATGCAGCCCCCAGACTTCCAAAGTTGCCCACTCCTGGTGTAGATACAGGGGGACCTACTATCAATCTCAAGACAATGGCCTATATTCTAGGTAGTAGACTCAATGATTCACTTGCTGAATGATAAATCCGATTGACTCAATTGGTCTACTCTAGTCGGACCAACAATTAAGAGTCACATGTTTCTCTCTATGGTTTTACATGGACACCATAATAATTAGTGAGACTATGGTCAGGACTGGATATGCATAACCGACTGTCAAGGAACCCCTGTCCAAGCTGGCTCCACAGTTCCAGCCCTCGGGCACCTATCACTCCTCTTGCCCTTTTCCTTTCCGGATCCTTCTTTTATTCATGCCTGAAGGTGACTACTACACTGCACAAGTGGATGTGTTGGTTGTTGGGTTTTGTGTGATGAAACATGACCAGTCCTCTTTGTTACTTATTAAATTAAAACATCAGACAGAGATGTAGAAAATAAAACACAGTAAATATTTATTGTATAAAAAATAAAGCAAATATTTAGGCTTACGCTAGTTTCACACAGAGTTTCAGCACCTCAGTTTCAGACAATCTAAGACTTCTTCCTGAGTCTTTCTACACTCATAGCTCCCAAAACCCCTGTTCAGTTCTCCTCCATTCCTGTCTTCCTAACTGGCCCTCTCTCTATTCCTGCCTGGCCCAATTTCTATTTCCAACCGGCCCTATCTTACTGTTTAGCAGCCGAGCCTCTAGGTTATATCGTTTCCACCGTGCCCCCACCCCCTGCATTTCATGAGCTGTGACTGGCTGGCTCAGGCCATGCTCCCAAGTTCTCACTCCACACTAATCTTTATTTTATCTGGCAAAATTCTTTTGGTAATATCAAAACTTACAGTTATGGATGAGGAAATCTGACAATTTTGCTTTCTCCTGCATTCTTTTTTTTTTTAAAATCAAATTCTTTTCATCCTGAAAATAAAGAAATATGCAATTTTCTGAAATAAAGAAATAATTTTGCTAAATTATTAAAGAATGAACAGAAACAATATTCTTTCCCTTTTTAAGCAAATTGAACAGGGATAACTATTACCACCATGGAAAGGACTACTTCATGCTATACAAGTATGAATGATGAAGAACCTATTAAAAAAAGTATGTGGAGGGGTAACTAATACTAATTCAGAACTAACATGATTGGATACACAGAGGTCCAAACCTGGACTTTCTAGGGTTAAGCAATCAAAATCAGGATTGATGAATTTGCCAATTGGTGTCTCTCATATCCCCATCTTTTAAATCAAAATATCTTTCTATTCAGAATATGAAGACATTTAAAGGATTTTCTAAATTATTTTAAAAAACAAACTGAAATGATATTCTCACCTATCCCTATGAGTTGTGAGGTGACAGCACTGCATTGTCAGTTTCCTCACTTCTGCACAAGACAGTCGATGAAATACACTAAGAAAACCCACAAAGTAATGACATTGCGTTATTATCTGGCCATTTCCACGCTATACTGTTATAGTGCTATTCCACTTTCAACATCTTATGGAATCCTGGGCTTTGCAGTTTAGGGAGAGGCATTTAAAATTCTGAGCCAGAGAATTCTTTGGCCTCAGGAAATTACACACCCCAGAATTCCACAGAATGTTGAAAGTGGAATAATAGCACTATAACAATGTAGTGCAGAAATGGCCTCAGATTTGCCAGAGAGGAGAAGCAGAAGCAGAAGGAGAAGGAGGAGGAGGAGGAGGAGGAGGAGGAGGAGGAGAAGAAGAGAAGGGGCAGGACTGCTACTTTCAGCAACAACTTTCAGCAACAACTAAGCAATAAATAGCGCGCACTGCACTGTTATAGTGCTGTTATTCCACTTTCAACATCCTATGGAGTCCTGGGGTTTGCAGTTTAGGGAAGGGCCTTTAGAATTCTCAGCCAGGGAGCTCTTTGGCCTCAGCAAACTACAAACCCCAGAATTCCACAGGATGTTGAAAGTGCAATAATAGCACTATAACAGTGCAGTGCGGAAATGGAAGAGTGTGATTTAACCATACATTTTTATCCTGTGAGAACTCACATATGTAACTCCTTTGCTGTGATTACTGCTATAAAAGCTGTTACTAGTAATAATGATAGAAACAACTACAATAATATAATTATAACAATGTGAATTCAATCAATAAATAGCGCGCGCGCACACACACACACGCACACACATAAATGAAACCTAGCAAAAGGAAGAAAATAGAAGAGTATTTGGTCTCCAAAAAGTCAGCAGTTTTCTGGGAAAGAACAAATCCATAATTGTTTGACTTTCTGCAGAGAGATGCAGAATTGGCTAGGGGTTTTAACTTATAAAGGGTTCATTGGCTTTTCCCTGCCTTTGGTTCCTGTTGTTCTGTTAAGGTTGTTCATTTCATTTCCCAGTCAATGGAGGATTGTTCCCAGTAGCATATTTTCTAGGAATTTATCTAGGCCAATCTTTCAAGTTTCAAGTGAAGCAACTTGAGAAGCACCTCATGCTTCAGAAGTGATTTCTGTTACTTCAGCTCATACCTAAATTTTGGCCTTTCCAGAATTTTCCCTATCATATTGCCTTGCATAATCACAATTTCTTCACATCACATTAAATAATATTTGTCTTCCTGTTTTGAAAGACCAAAATCAGAGTGATACCGGAAGTTAGGGAGTTCTTAGCGTTGTGGTTGGATCTTCTCTTTTCCTCATGTGTCTTTTGATTCTGTCTTGTGATCAATCATTGATTGATGAAAATACAGATCTTTCTGGAGTCTGTTTTCATGCTTTGAAGGCCCTTTTGCAGAGTCTAAAGGAGACTAAAAGAGTGCCTTTCTGAACACAATTTCATGTCGGAGTTAGGAACTGAAGAATGTAAGGACAATCCTATGTCAGACCAAAATCTTAACTGTTCCAGCATCTTGTTCCTGAGTGGCCAGCCCCTGGTTGCCTAAGAGAAGCCCACAAAGCAGGCCAAGACAACAGTAGCACTTCCGCTTTAAGATATCTAAGAATTGGTATACAGAAGCATACAGTCCTTAATACTGAAGGCAGTATAATAGTCATCCTGTTCAATAGGCATCAGTAGTCTTCTCCATGAATTTGTCAAATTCGCTTCTGAAGGCGGCAACATTATGAACCTTGCAGTTCATTTTCTATAGTATAGTTATAACAACTGGCTAAGGGCAACCAAAATGGTGAAAGGTCTGGAAGCCATGCCCTATGAGGAATGGCTTAGGGAGCTGGGTGTGTTTAGTCTGCAGAAGAGAAGGTTAAGAGGGGACATGATAGCCATGTTTAAATATTTGAAGGGATATCGTGTTGAGGACGGAACGGGCTTGTTTTCTGGTGCTGCAGAGACTAGGACAAGGAGCAAGGATTCAAGCTGCAGGAAAGGAGATTCCACCTGAACCTCAGGAAGAACTTTCTGATGGTCAGAGCTGTCCAGCAGTGGAATATGCTGCCTCGGAGTGTGGTGGAGTCTCCTTCTTTGGAGGTTTTTAAGCAGAGGCCGGATGGCCATCTGTTGGGAATGCTTTGATGTGTGTTCCTGCATGGCACGGGGTTGGACTGGATGGCCCCTGAGGTCTCTTCCAGCTCTAGGATTCTATGATTCTATACCCTAGCCATTTCTTTTTCCATACAATTTCCTTGGAAAGGGAAAGGATATTGTTTAACTACCCAGGGGCACTGAAGATTTCAGTTTCTGTGTGTGATACTGCAATTAGCCAGTGACAGAAATTTAGCTGCTGGACTGACTTTACTTAATAGTCTTTTAAAGTGAAAAAATTATGTCTCCCCATCAGCAAAGCTAATAAATGGCACTCGTGCCTTGCTCCCCCTCCCACCTGTCCCTGTATTTGCTGCATGGTTCAGGAACCTAGTCCAGAAAGATTTGGTGGCTGACATCAAAGCACACACTAGAGCTCACTGACTTAGTTAGAAAACCTTTTTTCAAAAAGGAAATTTGCAAGAGTGCTAAAGAACACAAGAGGAGTTGTCCTTGGGAAACGGGAACGGTTGGAGCTGATGCCTCAGGTGAAGGGGAAAAGGGCTCCAAAACGATACTTTACAACTGTGAAAGACTATCCCTGTGATGTACACATTACTGGGGGTTTGTTATGGCAATGCAGAAAAGTGAACGAGAAACAGAGGCAGGAAGGGAGCAAAGCGAACAATCAATAGGTTTCTCAGATATCCTGGCCACTTTGCTTAAGAGAGCCCTAATCAATGCAGTGCAACTAAGGGAATGCATGTGCCCTGGGCCATCTCAGTTTCTTCCATCATGACACTGCAGACTAGAAACTCACTGGGATCCTTCAACATGTGGATAAAACACAAGGTGGAAAACTACCTGTGTAAAACCTGTAATGCAAAGCCAAGGGCACATGCATTCATTCAGTGTCTTAGCTTTCTTACCTGCACTTTATCATCCTCTCTTACCCTGCTGCCAAAAACCAAAGTCATATCTGTCTGATTCCTTGGCTGAGTGGCCGTCCCAGAGGAGAAGCCCAGAAATGAGTAGATTTAGAACAGGAAGGCTCAACTTGCATGTGGAGTCAGGCTTCTGTTTGTGTTGGGCATCTTAAGTTGTGCTAGGGCAGTTCTGCACTAGATGTCATCATACAGTGATGGCTCTGAAGACCAGAACAAAAGAGCACCCAGGTTAGTCTTAGTGGTAGAAAGACATCTTAGTCCAGAAGGGATTTGGTACCAAGCAGTTTTTTTTTTAAAGAAACATTTGGTAGAGGGTTCTATGCGGAAGCTCCCTAGTCTACAATGCTAGGACCGGTATTAATTATTTTCCATTTGGCAATGAAGAACTATGAGCCAGTGGATTGTTGACTTTAAACTCAATTCTATTAAACCTCCATTACTTACCAACAAAAGCGAGGCACAAAAGACTTAGAACTGAAGAACAGATTAGCTGTGAGCCCCTTCTCAGCCTAAGAATTTGTTTTCCTTCAGTGGAAAAGTTCATTACTGCCTATGCAAAATTTTATTCATTTAAGCAGCCTAATTTAGGTAGCAAAAGATATTTCACTATTGCTATTGTTAAACAGTTGGCAACCAGATACTGCTGATCTATTGCAGGAATCTTTCAAAAGATTTCCTGCCCACACCTGCTATGAAATGACTTATACATTCTGCAATACAACAATACAACAGCCAGTATTTCAGACTGCAAGCAGTGGATTATATTCTTGAATATCCCTGATTTTTTTTAACACAACTTCCTACGGAGATAGAAAACAAGGGCATCAGACCTAGGCTACAGCTTTTCTCTTTAATTTGCTGCTCCTTTTTTGATATACAGAGAAGGGAAGTATTAAAAATGCAGGAACAGTCTGGAGTGGCATGGTCAAGGAAAGGCCCTGTGATCTTATTTTGCTGACATAAAACTCTCTTCTCAAATACTGAATTCAACAAGGAGGAAAATACTGGTTACATATTTGACCAAGGCTGCTTGACCTTCAAGAGTGCTGATAGTTGGGATCTGGACATGTCAGAAGATGTAGAAGTCTTCTTCTCAAACACCACCAGTATTTTATCTGTTAAAAAAATCTGAAGAAGAGAGACTAACTACAATAAATGAGATCCCATTTCAGATACAAATTCTTTGGATAAAGCTGATTCAGCTCAGTTTGCACATTTCTGTTGAAGCTACCCTCTTGCGATGATAACCTTAAAGAACAGTGGTACAGAAAAATGCTGTTATGTCCATTTTCTCTGCATTGGGCAGTGAAGAGAAAAGTTTCTGCAGAGCCTTTTACAGCAGTTCAGATACTGTGAGCAGTTAGCAGACTGAGCAGAATCAGGGCATATAATGCTTACCACAGGCAGTGTATGTTTAGCATGTGCAGTGGAGTTACATCTCACCTCTGGCCTTCCCCTTGTGAAAGCCTTTCTTTCTTTGAGAAGGGTTGGAAGTGAGACTGTTTGCAAGCAGCAAGAAGCAGAAAAAGGGGAAGTGGTACGCCAGAAATGCCAAGTCTCTGGCAAAAAGAAATCCCCAGACAGTGTTCCTCACCTCTTTTGGCTGAACTTGTTGGCAACCTTCTAAGCAAAGGGGATCCAGGAACTCTTAAGTAATCTGGTCTTTTGATTTCTGCTTCCTTGGCCATATATACCATATATGCCAGCCTTTGAGCTTCCAGATGTTTTGGATTTCAAGTCACAGAAGCCCCAGCCACCATGATCATTGGTTATGGATTCAGGGAGTTAGAGTCCAAAACTTCTGGCATACCAAAGGTAGAGACCACTGCCATAGATCATTCTTCCCCATCCTAGCATCTTCCAGATGTTTTGGACTGCAATTCCCATGGGAATTCTAGTCTGGCATCTCTGGAGAGCAGTGGGTTGGGGAAAGCAGACAGACTGCAGATCTATATTTCCTGGGGTCTTGTTTCCAACCATAATTATTGCTGTTGCTTTTCTTCCTGGATATTCATAGTTAGCTGGCGGTTGTCACTGTGCTCCCTTTGCCGCTACCTTGACAACTTTCTCACCTGTTCCTAGAGTCCTGCTCCTGTTCACCTCCTCAGCTTTTGGGTTGCCTTAGCACAACTAGCAGGAAGGGCATGGGCAGTATGTCTTTCTTCTTTTCCAAAAAGAAAATAAGTGCAGTCTCAAAAAAACAAAAAAGGCTTCTCTTCTAATCCCTCCTGTCAGGTACTTCACTTATCTAGATGACACTGGAGGACTCACTTTGCCTCTTTGATGGCAGTTCTTGCTTGCTAGATCTGATGCCAGCTGCCCAAATGAGGCCAATAGATATGAGATTTGCCCCCTCCTTGGCAACTCCTGCTTCTTTTCTGCCAAAATTTTGGGGGACAAGGAAAGACAACATAACCTACAAGTAAATTCAAGCTGAGTGTGTAAAAATAAGGCAAACTTGGAAACAGAAAAATTTGGTGGTGGTTGAAGTTGCCTCTACCCTTCCAGGTACAGGAACATAGCTGGACACTGCCTGGTCACTTGCCACCCTACCTTGGTCACTAAATGGCCTGGTGAGGGGCCACCTGGGCAGCAGAGTGGGAGGTTGTATGTATGGGCATGGTGGAAGCCATGGAGCTATGCCGGCACAGCTTGATGCTCCACCAATGCAAGGTAGGATCTTGGCCAAAGTTAAAAAGTTATAAAAAAGGGGAGAAAGTTTTTAAAAACCCCATGCTATTAAAACAGAACTAATTTAAAACAGTTTAAAAGTATTTAAAGCCTGACAGTGAGACGAAAAGTACAGCACACCCTCCCCATTAAAAGACTCTACTGTAACAGCTCATTAATGACCCAAAGCCTCTTTAATTTGAAAGGTCTTTTCCTCCTGGCTGCAAGAAAACAGAGAGGGTGTCAGTTCAATCTCTGGTGTCAGAGAGAGCCACAGCCTAGGAATAGCCAGCGTATCTCCTCAGAAGTGTCATTGGGCAGTTCAGATTTTCCATTTCTCCAAAGAGGCTACTATAAAAATGGGGTGCTAGAGTAGAGAAGAGCATGCATGAATCACAATTGTTATGCAGTTTACACTTGGATGGCATGAGGCATATAGATACAGCTGCCAAGACTGCACATTACTGAGCCAGACCATTGATCCATTTAGCTCAGTACTGAATTGCAGTGGGTCTCCAAGGCTTCAGGCAGAGTTCTTTCTGAACCAAACCTGGCAATTGAATCTGGAATCTTCTATATGCTGAATTTTATGACTGAAATGTGCATTAGCTGGGGATGTTGAGGACAAAGTTGTAGTCTAATACCTGTGCAGTAGAATGGATTGAGGAAAGTTGCCATAGTTATACTGCAACTGCAACAATTATAATGTCAGTATTTGAGATGTTGGAGTAGTCATTTGTTGAAGACAAGTTTCTTAATGGAAGATCCATCTTCTTTTGGGGTCTTTCTCACACACAGCTTGAGAAGGAAATGGTCATATTTAGGAATGGGTAAGGACAATTCAGTACAATTTACTCGTTATAAAATTTCAGGAAAATGCATACATTCCTTCATATTCCCAGGACTTTGGAGGCCTAAGTTTTAAAAAAAACTCTAGGTTTGAATTTCTGTAATTCAAATGTCATTTTAGCTCATTTTGGAATAATTTATTAACATTTAGCTTCACATTCAATACGGAAAGAACTTGAAAAATTCAAATGCAGGAGAAAGTAAATCTCACAGATTCTTGGCCCCCCTCCCCAATCCAGTAATATTATCATTATCACTACATTTTTTTTCTCCTTTTAGGGCTGCTCTGAACTTAATGTGTGCACACTAGGCTGAATTTTAGTTGGTGGTGCTTTGTGTTAAGTGCATCTTCATTTCAGGAACAGTTTCAACTGCTCCGTCTCCGATAGTCATGCCATTGTTAGAAGCAGAGAGAAGACCAGTGCCAGAAAATGTCACTAGTCCTTTCTCTTATGTTGCAATTGAACAAGAGACTGCAGAGTCATCTCAACCCTCTTGTTTATTTACTGCTCTAATCCAAACCAGTTCAAAACATTAAAGAATTGTTTGAGTAGTTAACATTACCCTCTTTATCCTCTCATGAACTTGCATTCGGGGAATGCAGCCATTCTGGAACTCCCCTTGTCTCTCAAATGTCCCCCCCCTACAACCTGGTCCCCTTCCCCCACCACCCTGGTTTCCATTCCATGTGTTTTCTGAAAGATATTTGATTTCAGTGAAAGCTCTGCTGACATCCATGCAATATGCTTGCATTTTCTCTTTGTGCTTCTGGGAAGGATGAGGACTCCTCCGGGGATTCTGGGTAATTGGGTTAGTGGCTAGCTCATGTCAGGAAATTAAAAGGCGGCCCTGATCAGGTTGCTGCTGCATGGGGTTTAATGGCTTTGTGTTTATAGACTATCCTGCTTCTAGCCTGAGCCAGAAATACCACTTTCCTGCACACTGCAAATGAAGTAAACAGAGCCAGTTTTCCCACTATAATGCACATGTGCTTTAAAAGGAAACTAACTAGGTGCATATGTGCACACCATAATAATGCTAATACATATTATCAGAACAAATTTTATCACATTGCCAATACCTGTTGTTGGTAGTGTTAAGATTTGCTTCATTGTAGCCTCTCTGATACAACAGTCTCTCTTTTAGGGCATTTCTAGACAGTGGTGTGATTCTAATTGATATCTACTATGTTTTATCTGTTTTGTGCTGTTACAGTAGAAATTAAGTACTCCATCTCAAAAACTGAAATGTCTGTGTATACCTAAATGTACACTTTCTTGGATATTTGCAGGACAGTTCCCTAGTAAAATAAATACAAATATTTTGGGAGAAGTGCACACAAAAATGCATGCATTGTTGGAAACTGAGCACTCAAACACATTGTATGAGGGGAAATTGCTTGAACAACATGGGCGCACTGGGAGAAATGCATACACTGGGCATGTATTAGAAATTGTGTATGAAAATGTTTATCTGATTTTCATGTGGGTTTTTCAAAAATTGTACAGAACAGGCTGAAACAGGCTAAAGGCTGGGAAAGCGATGGACTGAATGGAACCAAAAATGACGGATTTTGCTCATGGAATGAAGCAGGAGACTATAGGCAACAAATTTTCAGTAATGTTTCTTTCCTGTGTCTCTGTGCATCCGTGCACACTTGTATATTTTAAAGAAAAATAAAAGATGAAAATAAAGCTAGATATTTTGCAGCAATTAGCATTTCTAAGCAACAAAACCAAACTTAATGTTCATACCTGCAAGGCTTCAGGTATGTCCTTGTCATGAAAAAAAAAAAGAATATTTTTTTTAAAAAAATCACAGGAACATAAACAGGTGGTACAAGATACAATTGGGTGCAAATAGTAATGCTGTTCTAGCAGGTTGGGTTAGGGGTGGAATCCTTAAATGGATCATGCAGAAAAAGACTTCAATACATACATGCACAACATACAACGTACACACAATGTAAGGTACCAGTTAAGCAGTGCCCCAAGGATGATATAGAGAATTATAGGTCAGGAGCTGAACTATAGTATACTATAGGGAGTCGGCCTAGAAGGATACATATCCTGTAAATTTAGTACGACAGCTTATATTGGGCTTTGGCTGCATCTCCCATTGTTGTGGGCTTTGCTTCACAGAGCTTTTAAAGGTATTTTTAGTCTCCAGAAAAGAAAAGAAAAAAAAGAAGAAGCAGCTAAACTTGATTGCCTGTGCTGTCTCTTCTGCACATTCGGCTATTTTTACTCCTGACAGACTGGGCCTGCATCCAGCATTGAGAAAAGGGAGAAAATGGTGGAATTATTGGACTTCCATTAAGGAGAAAAAAAATTCCTCCCCAAACCTGATGTTATCAAAGCAGGGAGGGGACATCTGATCTCAAACTTGTTGGACAGATGGCTTTTGGCAGGACCACACTGGAAAAAAGCAGAGAGCTTGAACAGATCAGCAGAATACCTCCCCTGTACTGCAGAGGATTGATACAGGCACCAATCTGTTTGAAGGACTTCTGGAACATGAGTGGCACCAACAGGATGGTTAGAAAATTGACAGTTTTATTCAAGGTATGGGCAGTGAAGAAAACCGATAGGCAGATAATCAACTCATTCAAAATGTGATGCTGGAGAAGAGTTCTGTGGATAGTGTGAACTGCTAAAAAGACAAATCAATGTGTACTAGAGCAAATCAAGCCTGAACTCTCCCTAGACACCAAGATGATTAAACTGAGACTGTCATATTTTGGATACATCATAAGATGTGACTCACTAGAAAAGACAGTAGTACTTGGAAAGGTAGAAGGCAGTAGGAAAAAGGAAGACCATATTACAGATGGATACACTCAATCAAGGAAGCTACGGCCCTGAATCTGCACAATCTGAGCAGGGCAAGTGATGATAGGGTGGCCTGGGCACTTCTCATTCATAGGGCTTCCATAAGTTGAAGTTGACTTGACAGCAGTTGACAACAAATGGGACAAAATCATGGCTTTTCTTTGTTGTTGGTATGTAAAACAGGGTGTACCCCCCCCCAATAATAAGCAGAAACGTGAAAATGAGCAGAAACGTGAAAGCACTGCAAGGTAAGGGAAATAGCTTATACAGTTGGCCCTCCACATTTGCAGGTTTGACTTTCACATACTAGATTATTTGCAAGTTTCTTCAACCCCTGCCCCTCACCTCAGGTCCTCCTTTTTCAGGGGAACCTTTCCTATCAGCAGCTCTGATCAGTCCATGCAGCCCTTTAAAAATCCACCTGTGTTCCTCCTCCACCACCAGCTACTGCCTGGCCAGCTAAGGACAGCTTGCACCGTGATTTCTCAGCTTCACAGACCCTCTCCTGCTGCCCCTCTGCACCCAAGGAAGGAGATAGGCAAGAGAGAGGTATAGGGCTACCATGCCAGCCAACTCCCTTTGTCTCTCCTTTCCTTGATCTGTTTGGAATCTGGGTGCCCATTCTCCGCACGATGCCTGGGCCCCCTTCCCACAGACACACACAGTCATTTTGATACTTATGATTTTTCCACTTTTGCAGGGGTCCTATGTCCCTAGTCTTAGCAAATGTGGGAGGCCAACTGTAGCTGTTTATTTCTTGATAGGATCAGGCTGTATGTGCATTCCTTTGCTTTACAATTGCTTGCCTTTTACCCCTTGAAAAGCCAGGTTGCTGCTCATTCTTTTGATAAGAAATTTATACTGAAAATATTCATATTTGCATTCATAAGGTTTCCTGTGACATCTTAAGCAAAACAAATTTATTACAGCATTAGCTTTCATAGACTATAGATTATAATCCATGCAATTCATGCTATAATAAATGTGTTATAACATTATCTAACTTGGCCAAAATGGCCAAGGGCCAGTTGAACCAACTTTAGGCCTGCTGAAGCTGTGGTGAAACTTAAAGAGTGTTGGAAATAACTTGCAGCCATCCCCACCTTAGCCTAACTTTGTGCTGGCATAATAGCTGTGCCACTGGGCTGGAGGGCTTCTGGAGGGCATAAGTTGGCTTCTACCTTATTCCATCTCTTCTCCAACCCATTTTGAGGTCTTCCAGATCAGTTAGCAAAGGAGTGTTTTGACAGCAGGAAGTCATATTTGTCAGCCAAGAGGTTTATATCAAATCCTAACCGTTGACTCTTGGTGCATTTTTGCATTAAGATAGCGCTATTAAGTCTTTAAGGTGTCTCAAGTCCTTGATTTTGTTGTTGTCATTGCAAGAGACTAATACAACGTTGTCTTGCAATAATGTTAACAACAGTTCCAAACTTATATTAAGGAGAAACCCTGGAGGGTGTGACTGAATAAGTTTTAGTATTTGTGCACATTCATTTATTCCATCTGTATAATGAAGACAAGATATCTGCAATACATCCTGCCTGATGATTGGTCATGTTGGCTAGGGCTGATGGGAGTTTCTCTCTGAATTTTGCTCTCTCTCTCTTAATACCAGCATTGTGGGTCCCCCAATGAAGCTGAATAGTGAGGGGCTCTGGCAGTGGCATATCTCAGGTGGGGCAAGTGAGGTATGTGCCCTGGCTGCCAATGTGGGGGGGGGGGGCAAAAAGGTGTGCATATAGGGGTGGGGGGTGAGGGTAGAGGCAAGAAAGTAGGGGTGCAACTTCCATACTTGCCCTAGGCGCTGTTTATGCTAGATACACCACTGAGTACTGGGCAGATAAAAAGAAGCACTTCTTCACCAAGTGCATAGTTGAACTGTGGAATTCATCACTACAAGATGTGGTGATTCCCCAGACTGGCCTGGTTTCAGTTGGACAAATTCAGAGAGGATAAGGCTGTCAGTCACTACTCAGAATGGAATGTTCTCAGTACCATTTGCTGGGGAACATCAGGGTGCTATTGCCCAAAGTCCCATCTTGTGTGCATCCTGTACCATATGTATGGCTGTGATGGGAACAGAAACCTGAAAGAGATAGGTTTTTGTCTGATCCAGCAGGGCTCAACCCATGCTGGATCAGTCCAAAAGCATATCCATTTGAGCTTCCTGTTCCCATAATAATCAGACAGATGGTATAGAATGTTCACATGATGGCCTTGTGCAATTGCACTCTCCTGTTGACAGAATATGAGCGGGAGTGCTGATGCAAGTTTCTTGTCCAACAACAGTGATGTAGACTTGAGTCGATAGACTCGAACTCAAGTTCGACTTAAGTCGCTTCAGTGACTCAACTCAGACTCAACTCAGCCATAAATGATGCACTGACTCAACTCAACTAGAGACTTGTATATTTTTAATGACTGACTTGATGCCCTTCATTCAATAACATAACACATTCATCCAGAAACCTTACAACTTTGAACAATGCCTCCATCTCTTTTTGCCTACTGGTAACATTACAATCTCTCTCAAACCCAAAGTGTGGGCGCATTTCTCAGACGGGAACAGCAAACAGGTTAGGCAATGAGCTTGAGGCGGGCTTGAGGTCTGCTCAGCAGCCTGTTCCCACTGCATATCGGAGGAGCCTTCTAAAACATTTCCTAACAGCAAAAGACAAGACTCACCTCCAGAGTGTAGGGTGCATTTCTCAGAGGGGAACAGCAAATGTTAGGCAACGGGCTTGAGGAAGAAGGATCCTTCTTTCTAAAGTTTTTGAATCTTCAGTAATGGGTAGTAAGGTAGGATCCTATTCCCCACTTCTGAAGCTGCAGATGGCAAAATTGCAAATGTGGAGAGCTGACTCTGCTTAAATTGTTAAAAACTGAATTTATTTCACTCTATCCAATAATTCTGAAATTTTAGTTGGGGTATAAAGTTGGCTTCCAGATGTGAGACTTGACTTGAAAGTATCTTCAAGGATTTGAGACTTGACTTGAGACTTGAAGGTAGAGACTTGACTTGAGACTTGGAGTAAAAGACTTAAATACATCACTGTTCAACAAGGGATATCCTTTCAAGTTATTTTCAGTTCCAGTGAGCCCTGCTTCTTCTTGCAGGGCTGGATTTATCATAAGCCCAAGTGAGGCAGTCACCTCAGGCGGCAGGATGCTTGGTGGGTAGGGATAAAGTTTGCTCCTTCCTGCCCATCTTGGCAGGTCGCTTGCCACTCCAAAGAGGTGCAGCTACTTGGAATAGCTCTTAACAGCCCAGAGCCTCCTGTCTCAGAGCCACATTTCCTCAAAAAAGGAAAGAAGAAGTCAGAGGCAGAGGTGACTGCCTCCTCAGTCGCCACTCTTGCTACTGTCACTGCATGGAGCCAACTGCTTTCTGCTTGGCTCTCTGAATCCTCAAAGTCAGGCTCTGTGGAAAGTGCAGGATAACGAAGAAAACTGCCCTATCCTCTTCCTTTTTTTGGGCAGATGGCAGGCTCCATTCTCCCTAGGAGCTTGTGCACCACTGTGCTGTACCCCTCCTCCTGCTCCAGTGGTCCATGTTTGCCACCAGTGCCAGTGGTATGGTGGTGTGGTGGGGCAGTCGATTACTTCCTGCTTCAGTCAGCAGAAGATCTGGAGCTGTCTCCAGTGCTGTCTTCTACTCGTGCTCCCATCTCATTTCATTGCCAGTGATCATCCCTCATACTCTACAGATTTCTGCACTGCACTGTTATAGTGCTATTATTCCATTATTCCTTTGAGGCCCCTCTCTATGCTGCAAATCCCAGGATTCCATAGGATGTTGAAAATAGAATAATAGCACCATAATAGTCTAGTGCAGAAATGGCCAAAATCTCTAGAAATAATTAGTGCTGTTTCTTTTCCATGACAAGAAGCTCATTAGAACCACCAGAAGAAAGAGCATTATGGTTGCTTCAAGTCTAGTAGAAGTTGGTCCATTTGGGAAAGGCTGGTTACCTCCACTGCCTCGAAGATTTGAGAAAGAGTGTGTCAGCTTCCTTCCCCTTGATCTTGCCATTGGGAGGATCTGTGGTGAGGAATTTGCACTCATCAGTTTTCCCCTGCTACAGTCCTGGTTACTTTTCCATTATTATCTGTTAATTTTTTTTTTTTTGTTTGGGTAACCTTAGGATAAGATAACTTCCTGTAAAAGCACCTCTTAAAATGCCCTTAAAGTAACTAAATATTTGAAGGGATGTCATATGGAAGATGGAGCGAGCCTGTTTTCTGTTGCTTCAGAGACTAGGATACGAACCAATCACTTCAAACTTCAGGAAAAGAGATTTTATCTGAACATTCAGAAGAACTTCCTAACAGTAAGAGCAGTTTGACAGTGGAATACGCTGCCTCAGAGTGTGGTAGAGTCTCCTTCTTTGGAGGTTTTTAAACAGAGGATGGATGGCCATCTGTTGGGAATGCTTTGATTGTATATTCCTGCATGACAGGGAGTTGGACTTGAGGGCCCTTGTGATCTCTTCCAGCTCTATGATTCTATGATTGAAAACAACTGGTAACTATTACTCACTACTTCAAATGAAGTACCTTTCATCCTACTAGTTACGTTGCTTTAAGAATGAACTTTGTCACACCCTTGTTAACCTCCTGCCAAGTGTGCAGCTACAGATAACAATGCTATTTGTAATGTACTGCTTCTAGGTTTTGCACGTATCCATCCATTTGTACAAGACGGTAAACTATCTTGGGCATGGATTCTGCTTCAGTGCATCTCTGCAGCCAGTTGGTTCAGTGTGCAAACTAGTGAATCCCTTCTGTGCTGCTGCAGCGCCTTAAGATTTATCTGCATAGCAACTGCACAGCAGGGTAGGTTGTTTATCCTATGGGTTAGCCTTCATACCCTTTCTTTAATGCTGGCATTGAGATGCCTATGTTGAGATGAAACAACAACGGTGACCTTATTTAAAGTGCTTGCCTCAAGGAGTGTCAAACAGGATGCAGCGACAGGAGGGAGGAGAGTCTTGTTGGAAATTAACGAGCTAAAGACCTTGGATGAGCAGACATATGCACTCAGCAAGGAACAGAGAGATGGAGGGAAAATCTCCTTGTGTGTCTTTCTTTTCTCTCTCTCTTATCTCTTTTAATGCACTTAAGTCCTTTTGTGTCTCTCTAATCTGATTGAGGATGCCTAATGCCTCCGCAACCTGTAAAGCCACCTTCCCAGCCAAGTACTAAGGACGACACACTTATATATGCATGAGTCTCTTTGGTGGTGGTGGCAATGGTAGTAGTCGTAGTGGTAATACTGATGATGATGATGATGGTGGTGGTGATGGACCTTTCTTTTTCTGCCCTGTTGGCGCATCCTGTAACTGCATTCTTGAGGATTTGTGACTAGAGTTAGTTAACTTAATTGATAACCAATGAAATGTGTAGCTTGTTAAACAACTGCAACATTTGACATTCTCTATGGCCATGTATACAAGGAACATGGATTGTGAAGTAAGAATGCGCTTCCTGGCCACCACACTGGAGTACCTTCTGCTCATGTCCCCAACACCATGACTTCTTCTGGCAGTACTCCTAATTCCAAGATGCTTTCTGCCCACGTTCTCAGTACCAGAGAATCTGCTGACCACGCTACCACGAACTGCCCCTTAGGTCCCTTTGCACTAATGCTAAACATGTGGCTTCCTGGTACACTTTCAGAAGACACAGACTTCCTTCCCCACACGTTGGTGTACAAATGGGAGAAGGAATACCTGCCCACTCCTATTATCATCATCAGTGTGTTTATGAAAAACCCATGCGTTCTCATAGGGAATGGCTAGTTTTTGGTGCAAATAAACACCTAATTCATTGTGCTGGAGAAGTTGCAAATATTTGCATTTGATGCCTACAGTCAGGTGTAGAAACTGGCATGCTTAGAAAGAAAAAAAATCTTAGAAAAAAATGGCCACATGAACTTATTTTATGCTGCTGAGATTCTAAGTGCCCAGTTTGGAAGTGATTCTGATCAGCCCTGGGCGGTGAGGATTCAATTCCAAGAATTTCCGTGTGGCCTTCAGATGTTTCGACAGGTTCACACCATCAGGACTGGTCTGAGATTGCACCTGCATGATGCTTTGTGCATTTATCATGCCACATCTCCGCTAATCAGTTGGTCATATGCTAGAATCAGTGGTGATGTGCTTTTACCATTAATCAGGGATAGATATTTGGCAGAATGTGTAATAAAATGCTAATCTGTATCATCTTCTGTATAATTGGGAAGTGGAGAGAGCATTTTTATGGTTAAAAAAAAAAGAATCTGAAAAAATGTTTCAATAAATAGGAACACTCAGAAAGTCATGGAAGGAAAAAAGACCAAAGCAAATATTAATTAACAGGCAAATTTGAACATCTGTTTTGCCAACTCATAAAGATGTATAAAAACAACAACAACCCCAAACCCTCAAACAACATCAGATTACAGTGACATTATTGTGGCGCAAAGATTTAGGATTTGGCTGGAGAAATGTCCATGGATCCACAGAAAAGCAGTACTGGTATAAGAACAGTTGCAAGCCATGTAGAGATGGGAATGGGATAAAAAATAAAAATAAGTAAATAAATAAAATCACTTTTATATTTGGTGACAATTTCAAAGGGGAAATTTCATTCATGCCCAAGGCTAATTCTTCACACTTAACTTAAACTCAGTGGGCATTACTTTACTTCTGCTTAGACACAGAAGCATAGTTTCCGTGTTTAATAAAAGCATAGCTTCCAAGTCAGGGGAAGTAATAGTTCCACTATATTCTGTGCTGGTCAGACCTCATCTGGCATACAGGATTCATTTCTGGGCACCTCATTTTAAGAAGGATATAGACAAGTTGGAGCAGATTTAGAGAAGAGCAACAAGGATGATAAGAAGTATGGAAAACAAAACATATGAGGAGAGGTTGAAAGAGCATGTGGGCATGTTCATTTTGGTGAAAAGAAGACTGAGGGATGACATGATATTACTCCTTAAATACCTCAAGGGCTGTCACAGAGAGGTATAGGGCAGGCCTGTTCTCTGTTGCACCAGAGGGTAGGCAGGACCAAGTCTACTGGTTTTAAATTACAGGCAAGTAGACTTTAACTGAACATTAGAAGGAACTTCTTCACACTAAGAGTGATGCAGCAAAGGAACCAATTGCCTAGAGAGGTGGTCATATCTCCTTTTCTGGACATCTTCAGAAAGAGGCTGGACAGCTACCTGCTGGGTATGCTTTAGCTGGAAATCCTGCCCTGACCAGAGAGCTTCACCCTATGGCCCAGGAGGCCCCTTCCAAGTCTATGATTCTAAGATTCTACATGTAAGAGGACTGCGATGTAGGTTTCTGTCAGATTGTAGCCATGGTACCCCAGAACTATAGCAGGGTTATGGATCTTTTTTCCCATTGTGAGGCTGAAGTCCAAGTTGGGAAGTGTTGAAGGGGGCTGCATTCCAGTAGTAGATAGATCTACAGCTGAGACTAGAGCCAAAGCAAAATAGGTGAAGCCAGATGATTTTGCATTAATGTGGACATTTTTACGCAATACATACAAATCACAGTTCAGTTCTATGCACAACTAGTCATGTGTGTGTATGTGTGTGTATGTGCAGAGGGAAGGAAGGAGTTGATCATAATTTCTTGAGAGGTTGTTTTTCAATAATACTGGTGATATCTGGCTGCTATTATGGCGTCCCCTTACTCAGCAGTAGTACGGAAGCAGTTTTACATGGATTAGACATCTGTTAATCCTTTCCATAGCAGATGCTCTGTTTCTTCTATCTCCCCTTCACCTTTTTCTTTCTCACTATCCTTTCTTTTCCTCTACACCAGTACTCATTCAGCCTATACCAACTTTGCCTGGGTTAGAATACTTCTTAATCTTCATTCCAGTCCCACCCCTCTTCTGTGTTCCCCTTTTCTCCCCTAGAAACCTCTTAGTTCCCACCCCACTCTAATGTTTTTTCTTTTCTTTCCCCTCCACTCTTTTCTTTTTCACTAAGTCGTTCTCTAACATTGCCTGTAGCTGCTCAGCCTTCATAGGTTACAAACTCTTTAGTTCCCCCACTGAATCCCTTTTCTCCTCCTTTCTTCTCTTTCTCTACCTTGCTTGTTTTTCCTCACCAAACAAGCATTCCTCTACTAACACTCTTTCCCTATCAGGTACTGAGATATCTCTGTTGCTCTCTCTGTTGCTTTCTCTCTCAACCCCTCAATTGTTTCAAGAGTGTGGGGATCCTGCAGAAGAAATCACCACATGAAGCTGTCTAGAGGCCCAATGGAGAAATGATTTTTTTTCATGCTTGTCTTTGTTTAGGGAAGTCCTGACACCTAGTGGTTTAAGATGGTACTGAAAGCTATAAATAGATTTTAATTAACTGAAATTAATTAACACATTTAAGAAAAATAACGCTAAGATGCACACTCTTTGATGCTCCTTAATATCCATGCCTATTTCACACATCTAGGTTTCGCAATCTTGAAGGTAGACTGGACACACATGCAGACTCACTACACAACTGCTTATTTAGTACTACAGATGGCCTAATCAGGATGGATTTATGGGAATTGGGTCATATCTGTGTGTATTAGGGTCAGCACAAACATTTTTGCTACCTAAGGTGAAGAACACAATAATATCCCTCCCCCTTTCCATGTATGGAAGCTGCCGGAACTGTTAGGTGAATGGGGCTGTGTTCTCTGCAGCACCGAAGGGATTAGAGTAGCTGGGGACTCAGGGCAGACTCCATCATACAAAACAGTCATGTCCTTTGACCTCTCAACATCACTTCCTGCTCCCAGCATCTGCTGCTTGAGATCATAGGCCCTTTTCACATGTGGGGCCGGGGGGGGAGAAGCTCGCCAGCCGGAAGCCCGCCCCCGGCAGATCTGCAGGCATGCACTTGCGCGCGCCTGCAGATCCACTTTAGAGCCGGGCGACGGAGTGGCACGGGGCCGCGCGCTCTGTGCTTTTTAAAAACCTCGAAAAAGAGGTTTTTAAAAAACACGCAGCCCGGCTAGTTCCGGCCGCTCCTGAGTGGATTCTGGTGTGAAACTACGAAAAGTAGTCCACGCCAGTCCACTCTACGGTGTAGACAACCTCCGTGAGAGGTCGCTCTACACCGTTCCACCCCCCCCACATGTGAAAAGGGCCATAGCTTCATTCTGCCTAATGGTTGGGCTAGTCATGTTTCTCGTCATAAATTTTATTTAATAGCTAGTACAGCAACATAAATACCTCATTGGCTTTAGAAACCAAGGAGGGGATTACAGGAAGAGAGGCTAATGTTCCAAAATTATATGCTTTTTATCTCTTTACTTTTTGAATCGGATGGGGAAGTTGAGGGACAAATGTCTACATGCATACAAATACTCTAAAACACCCAATGAAAGAAATCTTGATTAATTGAATAGTTTTTATTTTTAAGTAACTGTACAAAGCTAACCATGTCTCTTCAGAATGAAATCCTATTAAGCTCCATTGAGTCTTATTCCCTAATATTTAAGATTGCAACCCAAATATGACTAAAATCTGCATATGACTAAAATATTACTACTGAAAGGAGAAAAATGTTTGTTGATGGACACACAAATTTCAATGGGTGTCACCAGACAAGACATTTTATCATGTTTGCAAGCAAAACGCAGATGCTTCTTTTGAGATGATGACCACTGATCCTCCACTGTTCTTGACTTTAAAGTAATTAAACATTTATTACAAAATATTTGCTACCTTGTGGGTGTGTGTGTGCAGGAGATTCCTAGCTGATCAAAATTGTTTTAATGTGGGTCTTCCAGGTGTTGTTGGATTACAACTCCCGTCATTTTGCACAGAAGAGAGAACAAGATCTATATGACCTTAGATCACATTTAACATATTCTTGTACAGTTGAAGTATTAGGAATTCCCTTTCTCTATGTAATAAGAGTACCTATTTAGCCTTTCTACACTTGTTCAAAAAATAAAGCAAACATTTTGTGGATCCCATTTCAGAACCTGATGTAAGATCTTCAGGATTTCATTCCTTTTCTTGCCTACAGGAGTGCGTCTGGATCGAGTTCGTGGAGGCCGCCAAAAGTACAAAAGAAGACTGGACTCTGAGAGCAGCACTTATCTGAGCTTACAGATTCCTCCTCCAGCCAAAAAGCCATGTAGGTGCCAGCATCACAGTTTGCTTGTCACATTTTGCTACATGATGAGCCAGGCAATCCGTTTCCTTTCTCTGCTCTAGCACTGTGGAATTGTGCTGCTCTCCCTGAGTACATATAACAGAAGGCAAATTCTAAATTGCTCTAATTAGGTAGCAATTACATAGTATAGTTTAAGCCATTTTTCTGAGGCTGTGGCCTTCAACTCTGTGTTCTCATAATCAGACTATTCTGACAGAGTACGACAGTACAAATATAAGGGAGACTGGTTTTCCTGAGTGCCTAAAATATCTACATAGTACAATAGTCTACCTTCTCACCAAGTTGCTTCTCCATTTTTCCCCATAATGTGAGTTGTTGTTTGTCCTTCATTTTAGATCTCTTTCTGTCTCTTTTTGTCAGTGAGCTGCTTTGGGTCCGATACTAGGAGAAATGTGGGATACACATAAAATAAAATTGTGAGAACTTACTTGGGGCCCATTCACACTGCACAGTTATAGAGCTCTGCTTCCACTTTAACTGCTGTGGCTTCATCCTGTGGCATTCTGGGGTCTATAGTCTGGTGAGGCACTAGAGATCTCTGGCTGAGAATTCGAAACTCCCTCCCCTAAACCTGAAATCCTCAGATTCCATAGGATAAAATCATGGCCATTAAATTGGAATCATAGTGCTATAATTATGTAGTGTGAAAGGGCTCTGAAATATTTCAGTTTTTGAGGGGCATATCTTGGCAATAACTCATTAAAATAATTCATTATCCCTAATTTATGTTTTCTTGATGTTTTAAAATATTAATATTAATGGTTAATAATAACACTCGTATTTCCAAGGTTTGTAGCTGCAACATATTTGTCTAATGTGCAGTTGCAGAATGTTGTTGTTGTTATTATTATTATTACCATCTAATTTGAGGATAATAATATGATGCAAATATGTTCGGCTAAAACGGCAGGGCACACATTATACTCAACAAGGAACTGCAACCTATTAGGGTCCCCTATGCCTCTGCCTGTATGATACACATGCTTGTTGCTTTAATATTTTACCCCTCAGACATCTTAGGTGCACACCTAGCCCAATATATTTTGCTGCATGAACCAAATGGTAGAGTAGTATCCCCTTTCCCTTCTACATACAAAAGCTTATGGCTGAGACTCATTTTGACATTTGCAATTGGAATAAGGTATTGTACCACATTTGAGGTAGGGATGGTATTCTAGATTTTCCAGTTCCCTAGAGAAGTCAGGAAAAAGCACTGTTTTTCCTTCCATAGTGTCAAGACACTTGGGAGTTTTTTTCTGTGCAATAACAGAAAACTGTGTAACTTTCTGAAGAAGGCCAAGTAACAGAGCTTTTAAAAGACAGGGCAAAGCACAGAAGAGAATGATGCTCAGCTTCAAAAGCTACAGAGCCATCCAGAAAGAGAGAGGAGGGGAAAAGGACAAAAGGAAATGTTGCACAATTGTAACTGTTGCTTGACTTTAAAAGGTTTTTTTTTCCTTCTAGAAGATGAAGGGAAAGCATGAAAAAGAATGATACACAGCTTTAAAACCTATGGACTGTTCCAAAAAGATGGGGGGGGGCACAAAATGGAATGTTGCGCAGCTTTAAATGTTGCACAACTTTAAACACCGTACAGCCTTAAAATAGGAATAGGAACTACAGCTCTCCAAGTCCAAGAAACTGTACATTGTCCACAAAACAGACAAACAGAAGAGACATCACATCAATACACACTTCTCTGTTTGTATAGGTTTTTTTAATGTTTTGTGCAGTTCTCCTAAGTGCACATATGGTAGAAAACAACATAATTTACTTTTTCCCTTGGAAGGCTGCACAGTTTCTCAAAGTCTGCAGGTTTTGTTGTGCCAAGAATTTTTTTTTTTAAAAAAAACAGTTCCCACAAGGTTGCAGGAAGAGTTGAGATCTTCAAATTTCAGCTCTCATTGGGAAATTGTTGAATGCCTATTCCATTCCTAATCTGAGGGCACCAGACAGCTTTAGGGAAAGCTGGACAGTCTGTATGGTACATATTTCTGTGTTCCACAAGGTATAGGAAAGACAATGGAGCTCAGGAAGGGAGCTGCCACATTCAAAGTATCTACCACCACAGGGGGTTGCCTAATAGAAGGGCCAGCGTTGTGTGCTTTTAAGAAGAATGCAATTGCCCTCTTTCATTCATCCTCTGGAACACTTTGGCCATTTCCGCACTATACTTAATGCTATTATTCCACTTTCAACATCCTATGGAATCCTGGGGTTTGCAGTTAGGGAGGGGCATTTAGAATTCTCAGCCAGAGAGCTCTTTGGCCTCAGGAGATGACATACCCCAGAATTCCACAGGATGTTGAAAGTGGAATGAGAGCACTATAACAGTGTAGTGTGGATACGGCCTCTGCTTCATTGTTCCACTGCATGCACTCAGCAGCACCTTGCTCTTTTGATTTGATAAAAGGGTTTGAAGTATAGGAGGTATTTTTGGAAAACCTAACAGATATTTCCCACCTGGTAGGAAGCCAGGTCATGTAGTCTGCACAGTCTTAGCTGGTTCTGCAGCAGCAGCCAACTGTGTGGCTAGAGAGGGATTGAAATAGGCTGAGTTAACCCCCCCCCCATGCATTTGAGTGGGATCAAATGCACTGTGAGCCACTTTACATTACAATCACTCACACAAATAGTTGGAGAAATCTTTGAAGCAGAAATGAGGAATGAACCAGTGTTCATTTGCATTTCCTCACGGGTGTTGGCTGAAGCCGTTTTCCCCCTGCATCCCCAGCCTGTTATGCCAAGAGAATCCAGGAAAATAGATTTTATCCAGAAAGCATCCAAACATGAGCTTCCTCTCAATATTAATTAGCCTGAACGCACGTTAGAAAAATTATCAGTTAAAATATGCAGAATTTTCTGATAGGAACTCTGTCTTTGCACAGGATACCTAAGTACCTTAGTAATTAACACATGTAAATATCTATGATAGGATCACAGAAGGATCATTGCTCACTGATACAGAACATGTTCTGCATGCAGAAGGTGGCCAAGTTCACTCCCCAATGTCTACATTTAGAAAGGATCAAGGAGGTAGGGCGACAGAGAAGATTCCCCCGGAATGTTGCTGACAGAATAAACAAACCTGGGCTAGATGAACAAGTACTTCGACCTAGTAGGATAGCTATGAGTGGGACAAAAAGAAGGCATTGCCCATCCAAATAAGCACTTCTAGCATTGCAGAGGGTGTAACATTGTCCTAAGTTAGATGAACAAACAATTTATCTGTTGGTGTAGCTACGCAGGGGAGAGCAAAATAAGTGGAAATCTTACTGCTGCCCCCCAGTAAGAATTTCACTTCTATGAAATTTTCCTACTGTCCCCAAATTTCTAACATTGCAGACAATGAAAGAATTGAAAATAGTTCACATCTAGAACCCTTAGATTTGCTGTGTTCACATTCCCTTGGTATCTTTGCCTACTTAGTTCTGGAGAGATGCTTAAACTGGAATTGATATTCTGTTCAGCATTTAGAACGTCATCAGCTAGACTTCTGACCATGTAACTTTTGCTGTTCACATTTACAAACATGGCACTTTTACAATGAATGCAAGACACACTTTAAAAGCAAGGCAGCTGCACCAACTGGAGGGGTTCTGTGGAGCTGGTAAGCAGGGCACTGAAGGATGATGCATCCAGCCCCCTCCCACCAGTGAGCTACAGTGTGGTGAGTGATTGCAGCCACTGCTTGTTGCGGCACAGCTCACTGGCAGGAGGGGGCTGGACATGCCATCCTTTAGTGCCCAACTACGAGCGCTGATGAACTGCTTTGGTTGATGTAGCTGCCTGGCTTCTAAGGTGGTTTTAGGGTGGGTTGGATTCCTAGACAGATTAAAGCTACATCATCGTAGGTATATCTCCCATGTAGGATCTCACCTTGTATTTCTAAATGCTCAACTGAAGTTTTAAATTACTGCAATGCTAGAAATTTGGGTACTGAAGGAAAATTTCATCTGGGGTTGCAAAATTCTTATTGAGGGCAATACCTTAATTTTGCCACACTTGATAGCTACATCCCTGGGTGTAAGACAGCTTCGTATGATCCCAGATTTCCAAACAAACAGAACCACAGCAAGAGAAACAAAAATAGTTCCACCAAATAAAACTGGTACTAATGCTACTAGAAATAATAGCCTGTGTTCTTGAGCAAAGAAGGGAAGGTGAGCCTAACCAGGGGCTCCATACTCTTACCCACTGCCCATGGGCTTTCCAACATTGGCTGTTTCCACACTAGACTGTTACAGTGCTGTTATTCCACTTTCAACATCCTATGGAGTCCTGGGATTTGGAGGGGCCTTTGAGGGCCTTCCCTAAACTGCAAACCTCAGGATTCCATAGAATGTTGAAAGCGGAATAATAGCACTGTAACAATCTAGTGCAGAAATGGCCATTTTCTTCTCCACCTTTCCAAGGTGGGAGACAGAACTCCTTTTTGCACCTTACCTTTTAATGCCACTGGATTGGGGTCCTCGCGCGAGAAGCCTGGGCAGAAAGGCTCTCGCAAGCCTCCTGCTTCAGCTCCGCAGCTCCTTCCTACTCGCGCGAGAGCCCCGCCCGCACCCCTTCCTTCCTTCCGCAGTGCAGCCTGGGAGTTGGAAGCTGCACTGAGGAGAGGACGCGCAACTGGCCCAGCTCCAGAGGCTCCGCACGGCAGATGAGTGCGGCCTAGGCCTGTGAGCGTTGCGCAAGCACGGGTCATTTTCGGCTAAAAGCCGAAAATAAAAAAATGCATGTTCGCTGCACGTGAGGGCCTTGAGTGTTGCGTAAATGGGAGTGTGTCATGCAGACCACTCTTCACATTTACGCGACGCTCAGGGGGCCCTTTCCCTTGCAAACTGCCATGCAAAAAGGGCCAGAGTGATGAACCAACCAAAGTAAAACCATTTCTTTGGATTCGAGAAGAAGGAAAATGAACTGGATGTACTGATGAAAGAAAATCAAAAGAGAAGAATATCCAAACTTTATAAATTGTTATTACAAAGAGAAATGGAACAGGAAGAAATTAAAGAAATGATGGTGAGATGGTCACAAAATATAGGTCATTCAATAGATATTGAGAGTTGGAGAATGGTATGGAAAACAGATTTAAAATTTACATTAAATTTAAATTTAAGAGAAAACTATTATAAAATGTTGCATAGATGGTATATGGCACCAGAGAGATTTCAAAAAGTTATAAAGAATAGAAATTCAAAATCCTGGAAGTGCGGAGAAAAAGAGGGAACATTTTATCATATGTGGTGGACGTGTAAAAAGGCGAAGAAATTTTGGAAAGAAATACATGATGAAATTCAAAAAATATTCAAAATGAATTTTGAAATGATACCTGAATTATATTTATTAAATATAATAAAGCCAAAGCGAGAAATTAGAACGTATAAAAAAATAATGTTATATTTAGTTACAGCAGCTAGATTAACCTATGCTCAACATTGGAAACAAGATATTAAAATAAATTTAAATGAATGGAAATTAAAGGTTATGGATAGGGTGGGGATGGAAAAATTGACAGATGCATTAAAGAACAAATCCATTCAACAATTTGATAGAGAATGGAGCAAAATAAAAGAGTGGCTACAATTGTAAAGCTAATGATTATAATGATATAATTTGATAAAAAAGGTAAAAATGTATTGACTGGTTAAAAGATAAATTATGACTGTTATGCCAAAGATTCCATGTATAGTGGATTGGACTCCTTGTATTGTATTGTATTGTATTGTATTGTATTGTATTGTACTGTATTGTATTTTTTGTGTGATTCAGTTGGGCAAAACTGGAGAAGAAAAGTTGTTATGGGAGTTGGGGGGGGACATTTAGAAGAAATGTTCCCATTTTATACTTCCTTTTAGAAATTTTAATAAAAATTCCTAAAAAACCCGTTTCATCCTCTCTTCTTCCTAAGGAGGAATGCTCCCTGTTTGTCCTGAGTAACCTGAAAGGACTCACAGGTTTAATGAAAAGAGAGAAAGCTTTATTCTAAAGTAAGAAGATTAAATTGGTTTGTAAGGTATCATATCTTGCAGCATCCTTCTCAAAGTAATTGTTTAAGAAACTGCAAAGTTAAAAAGAATCAGTTGCATTTCAGAGCACCTTAGAACCAACAAGGAATGACAAAATCCCTGATGTCCTCTAACTAAAACAGTTCCTTAACACTTACAGAGAAGTAGTGCTTTGGTTCTCTGATTTCCTTTTGACTAAGGAAATATGAGTCTAATCCCTTAGGAATCAGCCCAGACCAACCTTACTCATGCCAACAGCCAGCACAACAAACAGGAGAAACCAGAGAGAACTCAAGAGAACAAGGGCAGTAAAGTTGGAACTGTGAAAGTTTCAAATGCTTTGACTCCTTTCTAAATGGCACAAAGGTTGATTAGAGCAATTCCAAATGGGCTGACAAGACATCTGAATGAAATTGCCATAGATAGCATTACAATAGCACAATTACAAAAAAATGGCACTACTTGGAACATGCCACTTTATTAATGATACCTTACTGATTTGTAGATTCTTGGATAGAATCTAAATCATTGATGTTCCAAAACTCCAGTGGGTAACATTGGAGTTAGTAGTAGTAGTAGTAGTAGTAGTAGTAGTAGTAGTAGTAGTAGCAGTAGCAGTAGTAGTAATGATAGAAACAGATGGTGGTGGTGATCTTGATGATGATGCACAGATGCAGCAGAAGCATGTAATAATTTCTCTTTTGGACCTTGCAGTGACTAAGATTGTCTCCCACTTACTGGTGGCAGAACCAGAGAAAATTTATGCGATGCCTGACCCTACCATGCCGGAGAGTGACATCAAAGCATTGACCACACTTTGTGACTTGGCAGACAGAGAACTGGTGGTGATTATTGGCTGGGCAAAGCACATCCCAGGTAAGGAGTAGAAGCTAAAGTGGGTGGCAAAAAGGTGGCTGCAGCAGTCGTGTAGGAACATGGGGGTGGGGGGGGCAATTTGCCCCAGGTGGCAACGTTTCTGGGGTGTCCCAGCCCGTAGCCATGCCCCCACACCCTGGCCACGCCCACACACACCACAGCCACGCCCCTGCACTGTGGCCACACCCCTCGTGTCATAGCCCCACCGCCCTCCACGTACTCCAGGCTCCGCCACTGGGCTGCAGTTTCCACTGTGGATGCTGGTTTACTATATTCAGGAGTGAAGCTGATACAGCCTGATCAAAGAGATCTGAATGTCTGTGTTTCAGCGATCTCAAGATTTTGCAACCTCAAACACTGCATTTTGCACTGGGAACAAAGACTCAATGGAGATCTTGGCTCATTAGAGTGGTCATGTGTCCTACTTTACAGAGGAAGGTCCTTTTCTTGATGAGATCCTCTATTTGATGAGGTGATCAATCCTTAAAGCTAAAGAACTTGAAGAAGGGAAAGCCATGAGGGTCCCTGCCATTCCCATTAACAGTACCTATGCAACAGACTGAGTAGGCACTAGGCTGTCCTGGTTACTATCTTCCAAAGAAGCTGAAATGGTCTTTTGCTCCATGTAAATTGTAGAAATTATTTCTAAGTGTGCATAAATAAGCATACATAAATTTTATTCCAGTCTGTGCCCTCTTTTGTGCTTATTTCTACTGAAATGTTTCATCTTTTTGGGTGATGGGTAAGTGGATCATTCCCTATTGTCCAGCTAGAAGTCTGGGAGGAATCTATGCCCTTGGTTGCACATGATGAGAAGCAACAAAAAGTGGAAGAGCAGCAACTTCCTACTGCGGTGTTTGTTATGTGCCTTCAAGTTGATTCCAACTTATGGTGGCCCTGTCATAGGGTTTTCTTGGCAAGATTTATTCAGAAGAGGCTAAGAGAGAGTGACTTGCCCAGTAGGTTTTCTTGGCTGAACTGGGATTTGAAACCTGGTCTTCCAGAGTCCTAGTCCAACACTCAAATGATTATACTGCTCTTGCTTTTCTCTTGTGGCTTTTAATGTTTGTAAAAGGGGAATATGGGCATTTTCCCTGCAGAAAGTTATGTGAGTTCCCTCTTGCTTGAGGGGCAAGAAGGATCAGGAAATAGAAACTGCACACACAAACATACACGAACACCCTTTCTGTTGATTCTTTTAACATGTAAAAACACCTCAAGGAGAACTCTGCATTCTACAGAAAGCAAGAGGTTACAGGAGGATTCCTGCTTGCTTACAGCAGACTCCTTGCATTCGGTCAGAATTCTAATGTGGCTATTGATTTATTTGTGTAAATTAATGTATCCTTAGATGCCTGCGATTAAGTCGTAGCTTTAGCTTTGACCTGAAAAACTCAAGCAGATAGGTACTTGGAGAAGGAGGTCAACTCTTTCGATACTGCTTCTCAGCAAATCTTAATCCAGGTGGTGTCCTTCTTGAAGGAGGCCTGTCTTATTGGGGATTACCCCACTCGCTAGCTGTACAATCTACCAGGTCCTGATTCAGCACAAACAGTTTTATGCTGCTGATTAAGGGAACTCAGTCTGGGTGGCTCCAGTCACCCAACAGCTGAAGAGAATTAACAGGAAGGATAATAACAAGTTACGGCAGACAATGGCTTTATTAAGGCCCAGACCACCATCTCCATATTGATGAGGTCTTTCCTGCATGAAAAGTGGTGAGGTCAGTGTGTGTTTGTTTCTCATTTGTGAGGTCAATGTGCATTCGTGTCTCATTTGCAATGCATGTTCTGGACCCTTTTTGTTCAAGTAGAGTGAGGGAGATGACACTGTGCAAGCCGCTGGGAAAGTTTGATATACATATTGATCAAGGGAGGTATGAAATACTTCCTAAACAGTACATTCATTGCTTTTGTGGTTATGTTATAGATTGTGATTGCATTTCACTAGGGAACACTTGACCTCAACTTGTTTCATTACCTGTTAAAGCAAAGTGTGAGCTTTTAAAAAATGCTTTCCAACATTTGGAAATAGTGTATTCTGCTTTGAACGCAAGTGTGCATGAACCTGAATGCCCCTTCTACCTGGTACACATGGTCTCATTTGAGTTCACACAGTTTCATGCTTCTTTGTATATGCAATTCACTTGTTACTTTCCATCACAATAATGTGTGCAAAATAACGTGGACTTCAACATGTAAATGTAATGGAATGGATTAATTTGGGGATGCTTGGGTAATCATGGAGATGAGTCCCAAGATGTCACTGTGCACCAACTGAAGATTTCTCTAGGAACTAGGTTATGGACAGCCAATTCAGGCCAGATATTTTGACCTGTATACAGTGGGCTCTCCTCACCTGCATTCTCCAGATGTGTGAGTTTGAGCATTCACAACCATGTTGTGTCTTATACCTAAAATAGCACCAGTGTGTGTGTGGAAGTGCTGAAGCATCCGCATGCATGTTGCTGCCATTGAATATAATGGGATATGAGCATTCACAAATTTTGCTATTCACAGACGCTCCTAGAATGGAACCTCTGCATATATGGTCTGTGTGCTGTACCTTGGAGAGTATTTACACTAGCCAGTTACAACAATGTGATACTACTTTAATTGCCATGGCTCCATCATATGTAAACCTAGGTGAAGGTTGGTAGCTTGGTGAAGGACTTTGAATTCTCTCCCAGAGAGCTTTAATAACACTCCTCCACAATTCTCAAGGTACCCTGAGAAGAAAGATTGGAGATTAAGTTACGGTCCAGGCAACAACTTTGGGAAATGTAGTTCAGGAAAGCAGATCACGGATTCTTGCAGAGAATTCTAAGTACCCTGATAAACTACAAATTCTACAGCTCTGGAGAACAGACCTATGGTGGTAAAAGTGGTACTGAACTGATAAGTGTATACTGCAGACATACTTTGTAGGCATACAAGTGTAGGCAACCAGAATCTCACAGAAAAGCCCTTCCCATCGCTTTTCAGCACTGCCATTTTAAGGATTAAATCAGGAAATTACTGCTCATTTAGGCAAATATTGCCTAAATAGTACAGTTCACTTTCATAAGAAAACCTAACTACTTGGACACTGACTTGGCTCTTTTAATGCAGAAATCTGTGCAAATGCAGAAATTTGTTCTATTAGACATGAGTCCTTGCTTGACTTATTCTCACACATGAGAAATGAGAAACGCTGAATTTTTCTCCTGTGTGCAAAGAGGAGGTATTTTCTGTCACTCTTGATAAGTCATTTTTCATTTGCAAGAGTGACTTCTGAACAGACTATGAGAGCTGCTACTTTGTTGCATTGACTTTTAAAACTAAGAAACTTTGGATGGATTGTCAGGATCCTTTTCATTAAGCAAGCAGTCCTTTGGTGCTTGCTCTGCGTGTGCCTTTTGCTTCACAAATAATAACAGTATTGTATTTTTTGTGCAGAAAGACTTTCAGTTCAAATTACAGAAATCACAACAAACACTACCAGTCCCACTCCACCCTCCTTGCCTCATTCTCACAATGGAGGCGAGAATAGTCACGGTGGCTGGACAGTTCTGGATAAGCTGTCTCAACATATAAAGACAACCTCTTTCACTGAGCACAAGAAGTTTTGTGACTGTTCTCCACATCCCAGGTTTATAACAGATTGCATATCCAAGAATAATATTAAATGCCATTTTAACCATAGAAAGCAAGCCAGCAGAGTGAGCTGACAGCATGATGAAAAGGGAAGAGTGAATAGAAATTTATCTTTTAATGAGTAAAGCTATGAGTAAAAATCTATATAGGCCCTGAAAAGATCCTGAATGTTAGGGGAGATGTATTTATTAGATATAGCAAAATCACTAGATTTGTTTGCCCAGATTTTGTTTGTGGTCTCAGATATTTGTACTATATTATATTATATTACAATCAGCCCTCTACATTTGCAGGCTTCACTTTTGAGGATTTGATTATTCAGGGATTATTTGCTGTCACCTCTGCTGCCTCCCTATGCCATTTTTAATAGGGATTGCAAGCCTCGTGAGACTGAGAAACTATGAACGAGGCTTGTAATCGCTCTTAAAAATGGTGTGGGACAGCAGTGGAGGTGGTCATAAGCCCCACCAGCCACCCACTTCTGCCTTGTGAAGGAACCCGATGCCTCAAAGGAATCCATGGTGGGTTGAATGTGATGATCATACTTTTTTGTGTGTTGAATATGGTTTGGGAAAGCCTAGAGTTATTCATGGTTTTTCCACTTTCACAGAGGTCCTGTGCCCCTAACCCTAGCGAATGTGGAGGGATGACTGTATATTATTTTTCATATATTGAAGCCACTACATGTGTTTCTGTATATACACACAGGCAAGTGCATAAAAATCACAACTTTTGGATTTTCAGTAATTTCTAAACTTGTCTCAGCCAAGTAAATGCATCTCTGCAGTGTCCTTATACCACTGCAAATTCCTTCCTAGTTGTGTTGCCAAATGAGACCAATTAAGCTTTTAAAGCCACTCTCCTGCAATTGGGTGTAGAAAAATATATTTTCATAGCAACTATTATGACCCAGTATTCTTCCTGGCAAGGTTGTGCTCCTTCCCCTCTCGACAGGGCTCCCAGTCCTTCAGGCTTTGAACCCTCCTCCGGCATTAATGACTTGTGAATTCCTTCAGCTCTCAAAGTGCATCCCTGCAGAAAATGGGGGGACTTCCACTGAGGGTTGATGAGAGGGTTCCCCCCAGGGTGGCTGTTTTGCTCCTCTTCTTGCTCACCCAGCAGAGGATGAAATATGGCTAGTGGAGTGACAGCAGCTGTATCTAGAGTGGCCTCAGATCCTATAATTACATCTCTCTTTATTACAGCTGCTAATGGCCCTCCAAGATGACAGAAATGATAATAAATTAACAGATTATGAACTCCACTTGCCACAAATTATGTGTTTTCTCTCTCACACACTCTCTCTCTCTACCTCCCCTTTTCTCCCTCTCTTTTTAAATTCTGGAATTACCTGCTACCACATCTTTGAAAAAAAAACCCAGGATGGTATTACATACTGGATCAGAAGCAGTCAAAGACGTTTTGCTGCCTAATACAGAACAAAGTGAATTTGCGTAATATTAAAAGCCAACCAGGGTATTTCGGCAGATGAAGCAGAGTATCTCATCTCTCATCATCACCTCTGTTAGGAAAAATACAAACTAAACAATTAATTTTTTACTAAACTAAACCCAAAGATGCATTTACTTGGCTGAGACAAGTTTGGGAATTACGGAAAATCCAAAAGCTGTGGTTTTTATGCACTTGCCTGTGTAAGCACACAGAAAACTAAACTAAACTAAACTAAATTACTAAACTAAATTTTTTACTAAACAAAGTAAACAACTAATAATTTGTTGCCCTTTCAATTCACCCCAAATTCTCTCTGGTAGGAATTTTGCTTGGTGTGAAAGGATGTCTTAACACAAGTAAGTCACTCTTTCAAGAAAATGGTCAATTTATTATGATTTTCTTTTCCCCACAGGAGAGTTTTTCTGTGATAAAAATGTTTTTACCAGAAACTGTTTTTTGTGTAGATGTCTGACTTTTTTCCATATCAAGCAGTGAAATATGTGCACAATAAGTAAAAGTACTGTGCACATATTCTTTGTGCAAAAAATATTCTTTTTTGCACAAAGGTAAGGGTTTTTTTTAATTCCACCAAACAAATTTTTCTTTTTTTACAATTTTTTTTCATCAGAAAACATCCAGAGTGTAAAAAATCATTGAATTCAGAAAAATTCTTATAATGTCACCCAGCAATACAAAAACGTTGAAATTACTTGTTCTTGCATGGGAGGATGAAATAGCCAACAATTTACTGCCTCAATCCACCTAATCATTTGGTCCTAATGGTGGGGCTGGCTCTATCCCCATGTGCAAATTCCTCAAGCTTCCAAGGGAGTGTTTCCGTCTTAGCTGTAGGGAGAAGAAAGCCTTCACTGGAAACTTCATATAGAACCCAGTATAGTACGAAGCTGGGTACTGTCAAATCCTATCTGTTCTCATGTACAATACTGTAGACTTCAAAGGGAATGCTTTGGTCAGAGGAAATGCTTTGGTCAGACCTCACCAGGAATACTGTATCCAGTTCTAGGCTCCATAATTCAAGAAGGATATTGACAAGCCGGAATGTGTCCAGAGGAGGGTGATCAAAATGGCAAAAGGCCTGGAAATCCTGTGCTCTGAGGAGTGGCTTTGGGAACTGGGTATATTTAGCTTGGAGAAAAGTAGGTTAAGAGGTGACACGATAGCTATGCTTAAATATTTGAAAGGATGTCATATGGAAGATGAAGCAACCTTGTTTTCTGTTGCTTCAGCGAATAGGACACAGAGCAGTGGCTTCAAACTTTAGGAAAAGAGATTCCACCTAAACATTTGGAAGAATTTCCTGATGGTAAGAGCAGTTTGGCAGTGAAATATTCCGCCTTGGAGTATGGTGGACTCTCCTCTTCTGGGACCTTTTTGATTGTGTATTCCTGCATGGCAGGAAGTTGGATGGGATGGCCCTTGTGGTCTCTTCCAGCTCTATGATTCTATGATTGTATGATTCTATGAGTTTTTTAGTCTTAGCTGTAGGAAGTAGAAAGTCATATAGAATAACTCTCAGTCACCAGTTGGGCACCATCTAAGATTTCTATTTATGAAGAACAGCTGCCGTGACTGGATCAGACAGGAAGGCTTTCAGCATCCTCTCCTGGTGGAGCTGGTAGGAAAGTGCTTCTTACTGTTGATGTACCAGGAATGTTACTGGATGCAACAACATTCAGACTATGGGTCAGGGAGGCTGATTCACACTTTGCAGAGGAACCATCTCTGATATGTACCCTTAGTAGGTAGCTGCTACCAATCCAAGTTATCTAAAGGTGTGACACCTTTTTCAAACTTGTGTTTATCACTTTCATACTTCACATTTTAAGGCTATGTATGGGACAATCTGTCAAACTCAAGCGTGTTCACGTTCCCATTTTTCCATTGCTAGGCTGGTCCCATCTAAGTTCTGCAAACTCTTCCTTTTCTTCATGCAGAAATTCATATATTGTTCACATTTTCCAAAAATATTTACATTATTTATACGTACTCATTTTGTACATGTTGCCCCATTGATTAAATTATGTTTGTGTAGATTTTTCAATGTATTTTTCCCCTGTGTACATTGTATACATATTTTCATATGCGATGCAATGTGATGCGGCAGCCAAGAAAGCCAATGCAATTCTCGGCTGCATCAATAGGAGTATGGTGTCTAGATCGAGGGAGGTACTGGTACCACTCTACTTTGCTTTGGTTAGACCTCATCTTGAATACTGTGTCCAGTTCTGGGCACCCCAATTCAAGAAGGACATGGTCAGGCTGGAGCAGGTCCAGAGGAGGGCGACCAAAATGGTGAAGGGCCTGGAAGCCATGCCCTATGAGGATAGACTTAGAGAGCTGGGTATGTTCAGTCTGCAGAAGAGAAGGTTAAGAGGGGACATGATAGCCATGTTTAAATATTTGAAGGGATGCCATATAGAGGAGGGAGAGGGCTTGTTTTCTGCCGCTCCAGAGACCAGGACAAGGAGCAATGGATTCAAGCTGCAGGAAAGGAGATTCCACCTGAACCTCAGGAAGAACTTCCTGACAGTCAGGGCTGTCCGGCAGTGGAATATGCTGCCTCGGAGTGTGGTGGAGTCTCCTTCTTTGGAGGTTTTTAAGCAGAGGCTGGATGGCCATCTGTCGGGAGTGCTTTGAGGGTGTTCTTGCATGGCAGAAACTTCCAACTCTACATTTCTATGATTCATATACAATTTAATTTGTGAAATGCTTCACAAACTCAGGAATTGTATGGAATTCTACTGGCAGATTGTATTCAGGTCTGGATTCAGATTCAGGAGGGGAGAACTGGGTAATCTTAAATTAAAATGTAAAGTGGACAATTTCTACCCCACTGTTATTTTTGGTGTGCACATAAAATTATGCAGCTGAGAAAACTAATGTGTGAAAAGGATTGAAATCACCAGTTCCAAGTACTGCACTGTTCTGGTTAGGACATTATCTGAATAGCTAGAATATGTTATTTTACATATTGGATTTCCTGCTTCAAGTTATATCTATTTCTCAGACTTTTGCTGGACTGCATCTTACTTGGCCACAATGAGACTTGCTGGGTAGATTCTGAGTCTCAGCAATTTTGACTGTATCCAATGGAAATTTCTTCCTTGGCTAGGGTAGAATCAAGTGCAAGTGAACTGGCCTTAGGAAGTCAACATGCTACAGAGTTAATGGGTTTTCAGCAAAATGAAATCTTTTTGTCTATAATTTAGTTGCTAAACAAAGTGGAGAAGCCACAGAAGAGCACAGTTGCTTGGTTGACAGGGCAGGCTGGACTTACTCAGACACCTGCAGGGCAAAGCATGGGTCATCAGCAAGCTCACTGCAGCTTCATTGTATCCAGTCTAGCTCCTTTCCACCCACCGACTGGCCCCAAAAGGGTCACATTTATAATTCCTCTCCCTGATGTCCTAGACTCCTCTTCAGCTGTCCTCTTATTTTCTTCTGACACTCCTCCCCAATGCTTTATCGATCCCACCCTCCTACCCACCAGACCTCACACACGCACATACAACACGTGACAGCTGATTGATATCTGTTAATTAATGTGGCCCGCGGCTTCTTTTCTATTCAGTGGCCTGATAAGGGAAATTGGATGTCCAAGGACTGCTGTGCCATTATCACCCCTTACCTCCTCTGGCAACACAAACACAAAACACAGTGTAGTGATAAATAAATACCACTAACCCCATCCCTCTGCCCTCACTTCCTTGGACTGAGATAGCCGAGATAGAAAAATAGAACTCCCGACCAGTCAATACAGCAATCATCAACTCTTTTGTTAATTGCCAAGTTGATAACAAGAGAAATCAAATGATCCTTGCCGTGACTGGGCTCCTTTGGCCCAGATGCAGGCAGGCACACAAGTGCCCAAGCGCAGAGGCCTCTGGGTATGAAGGCATCCTGCAGAGCATAAATCACCACTAGTGGGACTGGAGCATCTCAGAGTCAAAGGTTAATGAGCTTAGAGAGAATGGGAGGCATCAGGGAAGGAGTTGCAGAGAAGGAAGGAAAAAGAAATGAAGACAATCTCTTACAATATAGGATAGGAGGTTTCTGACTGCTCTCTATGGTATGTATACCTGGCATGAAAATTAACCAACCTCTACAGAAAGGAGTAGGTACACTTTTAGGGTTAGGTTGGTCTCCATGATCTAGGGTTTGATCCAGAGCTTGGAAAAGGTTTCTTTTCTTTTCTTTTTTCCTGCAACCACAAGAATCCCTAAACCACTGGGGTCAGTAGGCATACCAGCTGGGCAGTTATGGGAGCCATAGACTAAAAAAGTAACCTTTCCAAGCTCTGGTTTGATTTTCAAAAATATGAAATGGAAAAATTAGGCATGGCTGCACTTACCAGTGATGTTTCTGCTTTCCCTTTTTTCACCTCCACCAGCAAGGAGAGTTTTCCCTATTTCTTTTAGATGATGACTTTCATATAACTCTTGGTGCTTTTGCAAGAGCATTCCAATTGTAATGGCTGAAGTTTTACTCTTGCAAGAAGGTAAAAGGTGAGATAATGGAAGCAAGCTTTTCTTACACTTTCTTGAGTTTGACATTGGAGCAAAACCAACCTCCTTTCCCACACTGTTTATAATGTCTGCTTTTATTTTCCAGCAGGGACTGTGCATTTTTCCTCTCCCAGATTCCATTTGACATCTTCCATAGTTTATAGTTGGAAAGCATAGGTCAGCTCTGCAAACACAGCAACTCTCTGTTGAAGTATTATCTGTTCAACTTGTTATTGGCTCCAATGTATTTAGATCCTATCTATGCATTTTCAGCATATGTTCTGACTTTGTGGTTGAATTTTGCCATCAAAGGGTTCTGCATAAGAAGATGGTTACCTCCACAGCTGGTTGCACTAATGGAGCCATGCTGGATTACAAGGCTTCAGAGGTGCCTCTACCTATGTCCATAAACTAACTTGATGTCTCTTATCCTGCCAGGCTTCTCTAATCTTTCCTTGGGGGACCAGATGAGCTTGTTGCAGAGTGCCTGGATGGAGATCCTCATTTTGGGTATTGTATATCGTTCGTTACCCTACGAGGATAAATTGGTCTACGCTGAAGATTACATCATGGATGAAGAACACTCGCGCTTGACAGGGCTGCTGGAGCTCTACTTGGCTATCCTGCAGCTGGTCCGCAGGTACAAGAAGCTCAAGGTGGAGAAGGAAGAGTTTGTCACACTCAAAGCTCTTGCTCTTGCCAATTCAGGTAAGGCTATAATCTGGAATCAACATAAGGGTTTGGTTATTAGGGTTACCAGGTTACCAAGGCCCTGAGATTTTAAGGGTAGAATCTGAGACCTAGGGATGACCTCTTCTGATGTCACAGGAGGGTGGACCTGGTGATGTTATAAGGATAATGTTAGAAGGGGCAGTTCCTGGTGATGCCATTAAGCATGATGCTATAAACATCAACCACAGCCAAAGTGTGCGATTAAAAGAAAAAAAAACCCACTGAGTCTAACAAGCAAGGGCCATTTCCACCATACATTGTTATAGTAATATTATTCCATTTTCAATATCCTGAAGAATTCTGGATTTGTAGTTTACTGAGGGCAAAGAGCTCTCTGGCTGGGAATTCTAAATGCCCCTCCCTAAACTGCAAGGCCAAGGATTCCACAGAATGTTGAGAGTGGAATAACAGCACTATAACAGTGCAGTGAAGTGGGGAAGGGGGGCTCAAGACAGTGTTCTCATTCTGAGATTCCTCTCTCTCTTTCTGAGAACTGGAAAGTAGGGGCCAAGCCCTGAGATCTGGCAATCCTACTAGTGACCACCATTTTCTGCAAAAGTGAAAGTAATTACAGCATTGAGCTTGACATTAGAACTAGGAATGGTCCAAAATAGGCCCTTCCAGGCCTTAAAATGCATGAAACTAGAAAGGCATTCGTTTACAAGCCTCTTTTGCCAATCTGTTTATGGGTCTTTAGGTGGAAAGGAGGTCCTGTTACTCCTTTTTATTTTTCTATCTCCTTTCTCTTTTCAGCTAGTCAGTCAGCTTCAAGTTCAGAAGCAGCTGGATTATAAATTCTGTTCATTTTGTTTGAGAAGTCTAAAGACAAGAAGCGGGGGTGGGGGGACTAAGCTAGTCAGTGTCCCCTCCCTGCTCATTTCTATCATATGCTGGAAGGGAATGGTCTGAAAGGAGAGCTGCCTCCATCTGTGGCAGATCTTCCCTCAGCCCAGAATGCAGGAAAGCCAATGTCTTAAATTGTGCAAAAGAGTCTGCATGGATACAGGAGGCTCTCCTCTTCACAAAGTAATTCTCCTCATACAGAGCATGATAGAAATGTAAGAAGAGTGCAGTGTGCTTCCCCTCATCATGTGTTAAGGCTAGATAGATAAGAACACCTGCTTAAGGCCATAGTGGGTTGGTAAACAAAAATATTTCACTTGACTTCATTTTTGAGAACTGGCTTCAGTGCAATCTAAGGTCCTGTAAAAGGTAAACACAAATGACAATGGCACAGAACCAGTGAATAAGCCTGGCTTGGAAAAGCAATGACTAAAATCCTATTGGGGTATTTAGGAAATAAGATAGCCTAGATGCATGAGAAGGGAGAACACACTAACTCTACCTCTTTCATTACTGTTTCTCACACATGGAAGATGGAGATCTAAACAGAGGTAGGCAGGCTGCTACATACCTCTGGGATCCTGGAGGTCCACACCAGTCATTTTTGTCCAATTCTAGTTCTGGCCTTTGTAGATCTAAAACTAACCTATGAAGAAACAACCCTACCTACCTACCTACCTAAAGTGATCACTATGACCCTGCAGGATTCTAATGGTGTGAGTCACCATTTTTGAAGCTAAGAAAAAAGTAGGGTAGGAGGTAGGGGGTCACAAAATGGTCTTTGAGCCGCCTGTGGCCTGTCCTTTATTTCTCCCTGGTCTAAACTGAAGAGACTTCTTTATGCTAACTGCTTTGAGAACTGGCTTCAGTGCCATCTAAGGACCTCTGAAAGGTAGACACAAATGACAATGGCACAGAACCAGTGAATAAGCCTGCTTTCATAACACAGGCGATTTCCGCCAGCCCCTCCTAAACTGCAAACCCCAGGATTTCATAGGATGTTGAAAGTGGAATAATAGCGCTATAACAGTCTACTGTGGAAATGGCCTGCAAAACAGACTTTTAGAAAAAAAGTCCGTATGAAAAATTCCATAACAGTCATTTGCCCTGTTGCGTACAGTAAGTAAAAGCCTTGGTGCTTTGTTGGAAAGAGAGTCACCATTAATAGAACCTTCCTTAGTTTTGGGTGCACAACCTTCATGAAGAATACAGTTTTAGGTATGAGAAGATTTCTTCTTGCTCCATATAACTCAGACTGGAACTTCCTGCTCAGACTTTTTAAACCATAACTTGGAGAGTCCCCCACACTGCCTGTCCCATAGGATTCTGTAAGGAGTAATCCAAAAAAGTAACTTTTCCCAAGGTCTGTGTAGCCTCCAGGAGGTACCTGGGCTCACTTGGTAACCTCTTCCTTTTGCCACACCAGAGGCATTTGACAGCTTCAAAAAAAAATCACAGCCATTGATTTTGTAATTAACAGTTTATCAATGCTATTGATACCAGTTAACTAATGGATTGCAGGGAAATTAATTGCACAAGGTTACTTTTTTTTATAGTAAGTTGCCGAATTTAAACAGAGAGAGAGAGAAGGGAGGGGAGAAAGAGAGAGAGAGAGAGAAACTCCTAATTTTTCTCTTACTGTTTGGTAGAACAAAGACAACTTTGTTGAAAAGGATATTCACGAAAGCTGCCTCTCTGAAGCCCTTTCCAAATGGCATTTGCCATGCGAAAGGGCGCCTGGAGTGTTGCGAAATTGTGAGGAGCCATCTGCACGACGCACTCACAATTGCGCGATGCTCCAGGGGCCGGCAGGTGCCGATCGCGTACCTTTTCATTTTCGTCTGGAAGCTGAAAATGGTGTGCGATCGCGCATTACTCCTGGGCCCCGTGTGCACTTACCTGGGGTGCGGAGCCTCCGGAGCTGCAGCGGTCACGCTTCCTGCCCCAGTGCAGCCTAGGAAATTCCCAGGCTGCACTGTGGAAGGAAGAGGTGGGGCTCTCACGCGAGCAGGCAGCTCATGCGGAGCTGAAGCAGCAGGGACGCAAGAGCCTCTTGCCGGAGGCTACTCGCGCGATCCCTGCACCCCAGCGCCAGAAAAAGGTAAGGTGCGGAAAGGGCCTGAGTCCTGTTTAGTTTATTCTGTTGCTTGTAAGGAGATGTTAGTTTCACTGTATAAAAATTAGGTGGGAGAGACAAGATAGTATTCTAATGATTATATGTTCCAGGTTACAATGCCATGCTGTCTTAGAGGTTCTTGGGATTATGGAAGTTATTGTACCACAAAGTAACTTTTCCAAGGCTTGCAAATACATTGTACAAAGAAAAGGACCCAGACCAAGCTTTTTGAGGGCATCACTTCATGAATATACAGTGATGATTGGAGGTCAGGATTGGTAACATGGAGGCTATGTGTTCCAAGCGGTCTCTAAGGCCTTTTCCACACGATGACACTCTCATGTATTGTCCTGTCACAATCCTGGCAGCACCTCTGCCAGGATGGGAGCATGTTCCCAATGCTTCTCTCTGCACACGACAGGCTTCCTGAGGAAGGGAGAGAGAGGGACACGCCCCATCATTCTGGACTGCAGCCAGCCTTCTTTCCATGCTGCAGTAGGGGAGGAAGTTTGTAGATCATGCTTCCGGCCCTTTTGCATGGCTGGCTGCAATGGAGGGCTTGTGTGATTGGGGGTCTTTGACAGGGTTTTTTGTCAATGATATGGCCTGCGATCATGCCAGCTGCTGATGCGAGAAGGGTAGGACCACAACGATGTCATGTGGAAGCAATCACTGCAGTCCCGCTCCTCTTGCATCCCCATGCTGGGATGCTGTCATCATGCGGAAAGGGCCTAAGGGTACACAACAGTCTTTCCTTTTGTTATAAATGACTAGTCTTCTAATTGCAGAGAAACTTCTGG
This sequence comes from Cyclura pinguis, assembly GCA_030412105.1. Taxonomy (NCBI): domain Eukaryota; kingdom Metazoa; phylum Chordata; class Lepidosauria; order Squamata; family Iguanidae; genus Cyclura; species Cyclura pinguis. Next base: position 348,991,225 of record CM059599.1, read on the forward strand.
AAATATTTTTCCAGGGACTCTGCAGGGCCATGCATTGATGTACAATTAAAACATAACAAAGCAAAGAGTTGGAGGCTTCTGGCTCATTATATAAGTCTAATGTAGCCTTTATTGCTGAACCAGTTTCTCACTACAAAGGCAACGATATTTTAAATCTAAGGGCCATATAACATGTGAATGAGGCATCTCAGAAATTGGGCTGTAGTGAAACCGGCCACAATGCAAAAACATATCCAGCCTGCGAAAGGCAAGGTTATGACCAGAATTAGTTTGGTTCACATTTTAATAAAAACTGACTTAGTCCACATTTTCAAAACTCAAGTGGCGAATAAGCAGGAGTTATTCTCCCATTTTGTTCTTCTCTTAATGTGGCAATGCAATTTTCTGTACATTTGGGAAACTGTGTATCAAAATATGAATCTATCTATCTATCTATCTATCTATCTATCTATCTATCTTTCTATCTATCTATCTATCTATACACACACCTAAATTTTTGTGCAGATTTTGCTAATTTTTTTTAAAAAAATATGCAGAAGCACCAAAGCTTGGAAAAGCTTTTTTTTGGGGGGGGGGGGCATAAATCCCATGCTGTCTGAGGGCTTCTGGGAATATAGTCCAAAAAGTAACTTTTCCAAGCTCTGCAACGGGATGGAATGAGCTTGTGCTCAAAAAGCTCTGAACATTACAAAAAGTGAAACAGGCTGCTTCATCTGTCCTTAACGGTATATCTTTTTTCCCCCAGCATGGCTTTGTTCAGCTGCTCAGTGGATACTCATGAAATTTCCCCTCTTGGTCCTTCAATGGCCTTGTCTTCTCATTTTCTCTCTCTTATTTACTTTTCAGATTCAATGCACATAGAGGACATGGAGGCTGTGCAAAAGCTCCAAGACCTTCTCCATGAAGCCCTTCAGGACTACGAGCTGAGTCAACGTCACGAGGAGCCACGGCGTGCAGGAAAGCTGCTGCTGACCCTGCCCCTCCTGCGGCAAACAGCTGCCAAGGCTGTGCAGCACTTCTACAGCATCAAACTGCAGGGCAAAGTCCCCATGCACAAACTCTTCCTAGAAATGCTGGAGGCCAAGGTCTGACAGGCCCACAGCACCTAGGAAGCAAACTGGGAACAGAGACTGGGCTGTGGAACAAACCAAACTGAGTTGGCTGGCAGCTGGCCTTTATCTCCAACCATTTATTATGGGGAAAGAATTATTTAATGTCCGCCTGGCTACCCGCCAACCCTTTACGTCCGTTTGAAAATTATTGTGTACAGAGAGGGAAACTCTTTTAATCAACATCAATCTCTCTCTTTTTGGGGGGGGTTGATTTTCTTTGTGGGAAATTGTAGAACAAGTTCTTGCACTTGCAGAGGGAGCCAAGGGAAAAACTGGGAGTCCCTGAGCACTGATGCTCTTTGCACTAGCCAGGGCAGCCGATTCTTCCCTCTTTCTACCTTCTAGAGAAGGGACAAGGGGACTTGAAGCAGGGAATGGTTGAAAAACAGGAGTCTGTAACCTTCACAAGAGGAGATGCCATCAGTGGGTCTGCAGCCTGACACACACATACACCAGTTTTTTTTTTCTTTCAAAGCACAGGCTCAAGGGACAGTTGCTTGTTTGGAGAGCAGCACCATGGAACCTCCAAAATGGCTGTATCTTATGTTCAAGTTACTTACAACATATGTACATACCAGCCCTACTGCTTCTTAATGGAAAAGACAGGCCTGACTATGTAAGATATTCTCTGTTGCTGTGAACAGTGTCCTTATATCTCTCTTTGCCCCATCCCTGTGCAATTGTAACATTCCCAGCAATGACTCCCATAGCAGCTGGAGAGATGTCCCTAAGAGAGAAAAGTTTCCTGTGTTCAGAGCACACAGAAAGGAACAGCCTGACACCTTTTGGTTCCAAGACTCTATTCCAATCCTTTTCCAGCTTTGCACCCTCAGATATGCTGGATTGCAACTCCCATAGTCCCTAACTGTTCTAGATGGGGGCTATGGGATTTGTAGTTCAATGCCTCTGAAAATTGCCAAGCTGGGGAAGGTTGCTGCATTCACTCAGTCATCCTTTCCTCTTCCTGGATGTGGTGCTATTTAAAACCCCTCTACCTCCTTTTTTTCCTTTCCAACTTGGCATATGTCCTAGCCTGCTGGAATCCTTCCAGAGTGAGCAGGCCTAAATAAAAAGGTACCCCCAAACTAGGGCATTTCTCCTCCTCTTTCACAAAAGAGGCTTGTACGATGTTAAACCAAATTCCAACAGGGAAGAGATTTAATCCTTGCTTCCTGGATACCTCCTCTTTCTGCCTCACCTTTCTCATCTAGGACATTTGCAAGAATCTAGCGCAGGCCAATGGGACATAAGTGAGGAAAATTCTGCTGAGTATTGGGATGGAAAGAATATTTGGAAATATTCAAAAACTGTTGAACAAATGGGTTTCTTAAGAGTCAGGAAACCCAGATGAGGGCAATCCTAGATGGCTAAGAATGTTCCCAGTTTGAAACTTATTCAGTATGAAAAATGCACATTTTTGTGCATGAACTAGTATTTTTTGTGCACAAAATGACACTTCTGTGCAGATAGCAAGTTTTCTACAATGCACAAAATGACATTGTTTTGTGCACAGAAAACACTGTTCCTTTGTGGAGAAAACATTTCTATGAAAATTTTTCTGTGGAGAAAAAAATATTTGTACAGAAAACAGCATAACATTTATGCACAGAAAATGTTTTTTATGCAGGTAACTGTGCAGAAAATGATGTTCTCTGTGCAAAACAATGAAACACATATACATTTTTTTTTCGCAGAGTAAGTCCCAAACTGGAAATAGTCTTTGAATGCTTAGCAGTTTTCAACAACTGTCTCACAGCAAGGAGAAAAATGCTGAAACAATTTTTTTTTTCCTGTGAGAAAGAAATTTATGAAGATTTCCATCCTTAATGAAGGGCTACCCTTCCCTCGCAGGTAATCTATTGGAAGTTGTGTGTTCATAGTGGGCAAAGCCAAAGTCATCCAGGGGCAGGACCACCACTTTTCTCACTCTGTCTCTTTCTGATACCCCCCTTGTCTCTTCTGTCTCTCCACTTCTTCCTCACACCCTGCAGGCTGCCAGAGGAGTGACAGGAGGCTTTTGCCAGAGATCTGGCAAAATTAGGCCAAGAACTGCATGGAATTCAGGCAAGGGCCTCTGGCCAGCCACCCCTGAGTTAGGAAACGAGCAGGAACAAGGCTCAAATTTGAACCAGAGCCTGTTTGGAAGTTGTGAAGTGAGAAGAGAGTACTGCTCAGAAAAGAAAGTGCATTTCCCTCACAATTGAGTGAGTAGGGGGAGGGGAGGGGAGGGCTTCCATGTCAGTTTGGACCTGGATAATATTTTGTAAAGGAATGAGTCACTTTTCTTCAAATCACTTGCATGGAGTCCAAGTGCAGTTGGTCCTGACTGACCAGTTTGTGGTATTTCAGTGCAGTGGGGTGTGTCAGTATGTTTTTGTGTGTTTTCACAGTTCTTTTGGGATTCAACAGTGAGTGAAAGAGTTAATTCCACTGAAGTAGAGGCAGCATTGAGCTAAGATGACCAAACCAGTGAATTTCTCATAGTAATCACACAATCTGTGAAAACAGAACCAACCAAAGAAATAAGTATGGATGGCAAAAATCCATTGCCAACTGGATGCTGTATGTTCGCCTCCCAGTTTTTTCCCAGGCAGAAGGAGAACAGAAAGTTTGGCCTTTTTGTTCTGAAGGGATTTCATGTGTGGCTTCTTCCATAACCCCAGCTACTCTTTTTGGATGAGGGAGAAGGAGAAGGGAGAAGAAGAAATGGCAGAACTACCCAACTCTGTGAAATAATCTTCTGTGGCTCTGCTAGGAGGTATGGAAATAAACACTTTAGCTCTCCATAGCACCTATTGTACTCACTGGCAGTTGTTTGGAGGCCAGACAAGGCTTACACAGGGGGATACATTTCCCTTACAATTATACTTTTTTGACAGTTTTGCTTTTTGAATGACTAGTGAGGGGTGTCAGGAAGTCTGCTTAACCCATTCTGAACCTGCAGAGGAATGAAGGTTGAAGGGCTGCTTAACCCTTGCTCCTCCAGTTTTGCACTCAGAATTGTTCCCCGTCCCACTGCTTTGCTGCAAAGGGAGAGAGAAATATTGGCATTTTTCCACATTACTTTGATGGACTTAAATTTTTTTTTCAGATGTTCTTTATCCTACCAATATTCTCGAAAACAGCAGCCACCTGAAGGAGAGGGACCATAGCTCAGTGCCAGAGAATTGGTTTTGCATGCCAAGGTCCTGGTTTGATTTCCTGGCATCTCTCTTTAAGATGCTTGACTAGTGGGTGATGTAAACATTTTAGCTGAAATCCAAAAGAGCCACTGGCCATTTCCGCACCGGGCTACTAAAAAGGTGCAGAGCGACCTCTAACGGAGGTCTTCTGCACCGTAGAGTGGACTGGGATGGATTACTTTCTGTAGTTCCATACCTCAGTCCACTCCGGAGCGACTGGAACTGGTCGCGTGGCGTGTTTTTTAAAAACCTCTTTTTAGAGGTTTTTCAAAATCACAGAGCGCGCAACCCCGTACCGCTCCATCGCCCGGCTCCGGAGCAGATTTGCAGGCGCGTGCAAGTGTGTGCCTGCAGATCTGCCGGGGACGGGCTTCCGGCTGGCGAGCTTCTCCAGTTGGTGGAGAGCCTCCACCAACCGGAAGCTGCCATTTGGGACGCCGGAGGACTGCGGAGCAGCGAACTCGCGCTGCTCCTCGTGGCGACGGACTTGGCCGGCCGGAAAACAAAGCTGGTAAGCTCTATTTTTGGCTGTCCCCCCCCCCCCATGCAGAAAGGGCCACTGTCAAGGTAGACAATCTAGGTAGATGAATCTGATAGCATGAGAAAAGCTTGGAAAAGTTGCCCAGAATCCTGTATCAATTTAAGTATTTAATGAAGTAACTTCTCCTGGCCCTCTCCCCTCCCAAACTTGATGGAAACGTCATTCAATTGTGCTGCGATCACCACCAGAATGCATGTCTTTTTCCCCATGTGGCTGATTCCCAGGAAAGTAGGTGGGGGGGTGAGTGGCAATCATGGCAATTGTGTCAAAATCATGACTAAGTAGTAGAATGTTAATACAAAATAGTTACCTAACTGTAACTGATTCATACTCAGCTACAGAGTCCTGATTGTGACACTGTTGGCACAATCGTAACTTATCCCCCAACCTACTTTGTTGGGCATCAGCTGCATGAGGAGAAGGGGATCCACTCTGTCAGTGATCAGAGCATGGTTGAATTTCATTTCTGTCAGGTGTAGGAGAAGTTGGGCCAGGAAAAGTTACTGAATTAAGTACTGAGTTAAGTATAAGATGATACAAGATTCCAGTTTTTTTTTTCTTGGTCTGCAATATTCAGTGGCCACACTGGATGAAGGATTTTGGGAGTTGTAAAACAAAACAAAACAAAACAAAACAAAACAAAACGCTTTTCAAGGTTCTGGAGGGAGTGTCCTCTGGTCCCATGTCTCTTCTTTGCAATGCAAAACTGTGGTATTTCTTTACTGATTGTCTGAGACAGGACTCCTGATGCTGAAGGCTTTGCCGATTGGTCCCCACTGGAAGGACATGTTTTACACTCTAGTACACCCCGCCTTGCCACTTTGGGACAATAAAGTGAGGGCAAATTTAGTCAAATGAGTCAGATAAAGCCAAAACAGGAAGTAGCGTTTCATATTCACAACTTAATAAGACTACTAGTTCATTCACTCTGGAGAGCTAAGGTCAATCTTACAGTAGCAGGTTGTCAAAATATAAGAGCTACCCAACTGGGTCAGACCTAAGTGGACCAACTGTGTATTCCTCTCCCCAGTAATGACCCTTCAGATGCAGCTGCTGAGTTCACAAGCAAGGCATTGCCTCTCTCACAACTTCGTAATCACGAATATAGTGCACTGGAGTTAAACAAACCTGTCTATTATGTTTTCGCCTATATTCAGTTAAAAAAAATCAAGTCCTTTTTGTCTTCCTGTTTGTGAAGAATTTTGCAAATTGGGTAATTTATTATGGAAAAATTGAATGAGACAAAATTTTCACCCCTTCCACTGGCCAAAATTCAATATGTACGCGGGGGGTCAACATGGAGGGGAGCACATTCTTCCAACCTGCCATGGAATTGCTAGAAATGAGGTGCCTATCAGGAAAAAAAAAATAGGTGGCAATCCCAATCAGTACCACAAATATGTTAGAATCACAGGGATTCAAGCCAGAGTTTTAAGAGCTGAGTAATCAAAGACACCACCTGGTTGGGTGAATTGCGCAGTTTTTGCTTTCTTTTATTTTTAACTTTTCTTTATCTCATGTTCTTTCCACTGAATTTATGTCTTTATTCAAAAACAAACCAGACAATTTTTTCTGAAGTGTTTTCTGAAGTAGGAGACAATATAGACCCTATTTTCCCCTTACTCACTCTGTCCTTGTAAGACAATTGAAACCGACAAGCACATCAGTCTAAAGCAAAAGAATGTGTACAGACCACCTAATCTTCAGTGAATTTGGAGATAATCAGAAAAATCCATTGCATTGCTCTTTTTTAAAAAAATATGTTAGCTGTTCAATCTGTCATTTAGAAGCTGGGGCTATAGTTGCATGTTCTGATTTAACTTGACAGAACATGCAGCTAAGGAAAAATTTTAACAGTCTACCACAACAGCAATTTGGCAACACCTTCACGTTCTTATAGGGAGAGAGGAATAGATTTTTATCAAGATGGGGACATCCATAATTCCCTAAATTTTGGAATGAGATGCTGCGGGTGTGTGTGCGCAAAGACACTTTTTCTGCATTGCAGCATTTGATACAATCTTGGACGTAACAAGAGTCAAAGACTTTGTAGAGAACCCCTCCTAAGTATCATTCTGATACCTGCGAGTCCTTGTAAAAGTCTAGCTTCCACAGAGTAGGCAAAGTTGAAATACAATTCCACCTAACCGCTAACGCCAGGATTGGTTTATGGCAAGACATGCAGCTAAGTGCCTAAGCATAAAGCTAGGCAAAACAGCCCTTTTGAGAGAGCCAGTTGTATCACACACACCCTTTTGCACCTACCTCCTCCTGTAATCTGCACTGCATTCTCTCCCTCCCTCCCAAAGCTTTGCATATAATACACAGTTAAATGTCTTCCACTGTGAAATACAACTGTCCCCATGAGCCTTGGAAGCAACTGATACTGCTCATATTTACATTCCTCTCTGAGAACAGAGGTTTCCAGCCCTTAGTGCAAAAAACTCAAAAACCAAGTTGACAGGAATCTATTCAGATCAATGGTAAGATAACCGCTCCATTTGTATCTGCAGAAACATGGGCATTACTTTGAAGTGAAAATGTGAAGAAACTGCAAAACCACAACCAAAACACTATTGTTCATGCCAAATAGGAGAAACCACAATGACATAGATATTTGGAACTGTTAAACACATATTTTGAAATCATGCTAAAACAACTGTCAGAAAAACAAAAAGGTGAAGTCATGGAGAAAGACCTAAGAATGTAAATTGCTGAGCTTTCTGCCAGTTAGAACCAAGTGTTTCCACCTCATAGCTACAGGCTACAACTACCAATCATCTCGTCAAAAACCTGCCCTGCTCCTGGGGCTTAAGAAAAGCCAAAAAATGAGAAGGAAGGGGGGAATAAAAAGACGGAAAGCCTGTGCAAACTATGCAGGGTGTTATAGTACAAGTGTGGGGGAAAAGAAAACAAAGAAACAAAACAGTATCTACTCAACTATTATCTGCTCCTAAAAAAGCTGTTAAATAACTAATTAAATAAATCGTATTCTTGTGGTACAGGTCATTTCAAACAAACAGAAATAAAACAAATGTACAAACAATTCCTTTTGAGGTGGCTTTTATTGGGTATTCTGAAGTACTTTTCCCCAAATTACATTAACAAATTGGCTTTATGCTATATTCCTGTCTCTTTTATTATATGCTATAAATATATTATATTGATAGTTCTGTTTTAACATGACTCTGATCAGTGTAACAGAGTCACAGATACTCTCAGGATACTCTCCCCAGCTTGGTGTCCCTTTTATCCACTGCAAGGCTGCATCCACACAAGTCTCTTTCTCTGAATTTGCCATCTGTTGTTCATTCAGCTTGGTCATGAGGACTGGCATTGTTAGTAAGTGGAATGCTATATTAAATGCTGTATCCTCAGTTTTCCCCAGTAGTGTTTCTAGTTTTAATTCTGCTTCCAAATAAATTGTGGGAAAGCTAGATGACAGCAGAACTAGACAGCTCTAGCACGGGAGCACCTCTAGTACTGCTTGCCCTCTTGTGGTGCGACCTTGGCATTCATGAGTCCAAGGTTGCATGAAGCGTCACATCCAGTATTGTCAGTGGATGTGACTGGCACATCCCTGTGCAACCATGGGCAGGTACCTGTTGTGTCCATTGAAAATAATAGAATGCAAGCATTCACTTTTTTTTTTTAATGTGAGGGTTCCTGGAATGGAACCCTCACATGTATAGAGGATGCAGTGAACTGATCTTGTTAACACGTCAAACTGAGTCCTCTTGTGGAAACAGAGGCCAGAATTCACTAAGGCAGTTATGAAATCATAACCTAGAGTAACATATTTCATATTCACTATCTCTCCATATTCCTTAGTTAAAGGGATATGTTGGGAATGTGGAAGTGTTCCAGTCCCTACTTACCAGGCAGCAGAGACTGTAATCAATGGGAATCTGCTCCCCTGTTGATCAGAAAGTAGTCGACTGATGCTCCCCTCCACCCCTTGCATGGGGGAATTGCAACAGGGACCCTACTTTTGCTGCTGGTCTGAAAATTGCTCACAGGAGAGGATGGGACTACCAGTCAGCTGTTTCTTGGCTGACAGGGGAACAGATTGATCATGGTGGCTGATGCCCAGTAAGTAGGGACTAGGGGAAAGGGTCAGGCTAGGAGACAGTATGTAGCTATGGAACTATGGTGGTTACACATTCATAATTACCTTACTGAATTCTGGCAAGAGTTTATATTTTATCTCTGGGAACCAAATTCTTCCCCCCAAAGTGCAAAATGAACAGTGCAACAACAGGCATCTGAAAAGATATATTAATATATCAGTGGAAAATTCGGGAAAATTCATGTGCTGTTATTGCTTAAGGGTGGAGAAATAGTATGGACTTCTGAGGGTCTTTTTCAGCTTGCTGGAAGAGCCAGATGCAGCCAGCCCTCTTCGGTGAGCCTTCAGAGAGCACTGTTAAAATAGAAGGCATGGCATGCTCCTCCAAAGCTCTCATGGGGCAACCTGCAAGCTCAGGCAACTCAAAGTAAGTGCCTCCAGAGGCTCCTAGTGCTGACAGTCAATAGGCATTGTGCTGCTGCTATTCTATCCATCTTTTCTTAAAAGGTTTTATATGTAAGAAAAATTTTTTTAAAAAAACCCCAAGTGATGCAAATTCCTGTGGCATGGTAGGAAATGTGCAAATTCATGCAGTGAGATGCATTTCTTCTTATAATAAGTTTCCAGAGGTGCACAGGATTGCCTTTAGTTGACACTGTCAAGCCTAAAGCCATTTCCACACTACACTGTTATTGTATTGTTATTTCACTTTCAACATCCTGTGGAATTCTGGGGTTTGTAGTTTTACTGATGCCAACGAGCTCTCTCTCTAAACTGCAAACCCCAGGATTCCATAGGATGTTGAAAGTGGAATAATAGCATTATAACAGTGTAGTGTGGAAATGGCCTAACTAAATCTGGTCGTTCCGAGCTCCCACTCTGGCCCTGCTAGTGTTTTTCGTAACATCTTCTTTTGGCGGTTTCCAAGCTGCGAAGTGGGTTCCCTCCCACAAGGGTTAGTTAAAGATGCAAAAAAAGCTTTATAACAGGACTGGTCAAAGTGATTCTCTAGGGCCATTTTTGTAGCCTCCTTGGGTGAGTGGGTGGATATTTATTAACTTACTGATTTATTTAACTTCCAAAATCCCAAACACCCCCATTGGGGTATGGGGGCATTTTCACCACATGTTCCGCCCACTCAATTTCATCTCAAGAGAGACATTTTTCTAAAACAGGAAGTGAACAGGAAATGGCTTCTGGTCACTTCCTGTTGCTAAAATGCCAAGATGACCCAGGGGAAATATGGCAAAAATATCCAACATCCCTAGAACAACAGTGGCTGAAGTGTGGCCCCCTAGAGTTAAAAATGCATTTCTTTTTGTCCCACATTTTCTCCAAATGCCCTCTAGAGGATGTGGAGGGAATTTTCACTGTGTTTTGCTCCCCCCTCAGGAGACAAAAAACATTTTGCAAATTTTTTCAATAGTTTTTTTTTTTTTTTTTTTGCTGAAAATGCACTTGATGGGGGCAAGGAGAGCATTTTCATCCTGTTTGCCCCTCCCCGCTCCAGCTCAATTTAGGCCTGGAAGAATCCTTTTTGAAACAGGGACTGAACAGGAAGTTTTGTTAAAAAAGATCTCACCTGGACCTAAAAATGCCATGTGCCCTACAGCACTTTTTGGGGGGCAACCCCCTTTTTTTTAGTTTTTTCATTGGCAGATGCAATTGAGCAGTGTGGCTCTCCAAGGTCTCCTGTGAGATTGATGCAACTTTCTCCAGTTGCCCACCTCTGCTGCAGAGGATATTTGGAACAAAACATTTATTTTCGTGGTTTACAGCCCTCCATTAACTTCTGCTAGGGCTAATTTGGCCCTCTAGTCTTTCACAATTGCTCATTCCTGCTTTATAAGCTTAAATAGGATGGGTTCTTTTTGGTCCTTTGACATTGGCCATTTCTGCACTAGCCTGTTATAGTGCTATTATTCCACTTCCAACATCCAATGGAATCCTGGGGTTTGCAGTTTATGGACTCAAAGGCCCTTCCCTAAACTGCAAACCCCAGGATTCCATAGGATGTTGGAAGTGGAATAATAGCACTATAACAGGCTAGTGTAGAAATGGCCCTAGTGTGGCTACTAGAAAGCTGTAGGGTCATAACTCCAAAGTTTATACAGGCCTCTCTCCACATTTGCAAGTTTGACTGTTGTGAACGTGATTATTCATAAGGCACCCATGCCTCCCCCTGTTCTCTTCCTCCCATTCCTTTGTGTTTTGTCAGTGCAGAGAAAGAAGGCAAGTGTGCCAAGGCAAAAGGTAAGGCAATGGCGGGGGTGGGGGGGAGAGGCACGCATGTGCTTTCCCCCTGTCTTCTGGAGCTCTCCCCTCCCAATCGCTTGCCTCTTCCCCCTGGATTGAGAACTTGCACCAAGGCAACAGGTAAGACAATGGGGGGAGAGAGATGCGTGTGCGCATTTTCCTTGTGCCCTCTGGAGCTCTCGCCTCTCGTTCCCTTGCCTCTGCCCTGGCACTGAGAACTTGGTGGCAAGGCAAAAAGTAACACAACGGGGTAGGGGCACGCACGTTCCTTCCTTCTCCCCTCTGGAGGTGCCCCTTTTCACTCCCTTGCCTCTGGCCCTGGCGTGCAGAAGGAAGGGTCCTGTGCCAGAGCCCTGGAAAGGAATGGGAGGGGGATTGTGGGGCGGGGAGTTATTAGCAATTTTTCCATTTTCATGAGTATTCTGCACCCCAAACCCTCATGAATGTGGAGGGCCACCGTATTTAAAATGGACTGATTAATTTTAGTAAATTAACCTATGTCTGTACTATGGACTCTATAGGCTGCATTATCATCTTTGGTCATTTTCCTGATCTTCCTTAATCAGTAAAGAAGAAATGTGCTTACAGAGTGCTGGGACGGAAGGAAGACCAGTTAGAGAAAGCAGAGCTTGGAAAAAGGCTCCTTTCAGAAACTTCAGTGCCAGAACTCTCCAGCCAGCATGAAAAGTATTGGGAGCTCTGGATCAAAAAATGACCCTTTTAAGCTCTGAGAAAATGAGTGGTGGGGGAGAAGGGAAGAGGAAATACCAGAAGAAGAGGAAGCACCAGGATATGTAGCTATGGCAGAGTTTCTGACCCTCAAAACCGAGACTTTTCTGCTAGTCTTTCAGTAAATAAATTAATAGATCTACAACGGTGTGTGTGTGTGTATGTAATTTGTTCCTCCTGGTATCTTGGAATTCAGGTCTCACAGTCCCTCATCATTAGCCATGCTGGCTGGAGCTTTTGTGAGCAGAAATCCAAATGTCTGGAGAGCTAAACGTTGCCTATCCATATTTTATACTAGCATATTTACCTGGCGTTGCCCAGGATTTTATTTTCTCATAGGTACCACTTGTTAGAAATACCTTAGGAATTACTTTACCTTACCTTAGGAATTCAATGTAGTTGAAATACAAAGACTTGAGATCCTGTGTCTAATTTCTCAAACTGCCTTGTCCGGTATCTGTAACTTTTCCTCATCTTCCACAATCCAATCTGTATTCAGAGTTATTAACATACAGAGTTTCGGTTTCTGAGGGAATACACCGGCCTTCTCCTTGCTGCTAGGCCTCGTCTCCATAGCAACTGGCCAGGCCCCAGAGCTCTCTACCTGAGAATTCTAAAGGCCCCTCCCTGAACTGGCAACCCCAGGATTCCAAAGAGTCTTCACAGCCAGCCAATCATATGAGGTCTTCTCGCCTGACACAGCCAATCATACGAGGTCTTTGCCTGCCTGACACAGGCCCTTTTCGCACACCAGTCCTGTTGCGAAATGGCCTCGAGGGCGTCGCACGATCGCAAGGACCATTCCACATGACATCCTCGCAATCGCGTGACACTCCCGAGGTCATTAGGTGGCGACCGCTTATTATATCATTTTTGGCTCGTTGCTGAAAAGGATGCCCAGTCACGCGTCCCTCCTGTGCCCCACCCGCACTTACCTTGTGTGTGGAGGCTCCGGACACGCAGCCATCGCGCTTCCTCCCCCCGCGCAGCCTGGGAAAGTACCTGGCTGTGGAAGGAAGGAAGGGGTGGCGCGCTCACGCGTCCTTCTGGCCAGCACGGAGCTGGTGCGGAGGGGGAGCGGAGGGGAGGCAAGTGCCTCTCGCAAGAGGCTTCTCGCCTGAGCCCCTCGCAGCAACACCGGAATGAGGTAAGATGCGAAAAGGGCCACAGACAAACAGACAAACCCACAAACTTACAGACAAACTTTGACTTTTATATATTAGAAGATGACGTGTGGGCAAAGTGCAACCCATGGGCTACATGTGAGCCCCCAGAGCCATTTCTGTGGCTCCCAGAATTTTTTTTTTTTTTGCTCAAAATATCCCCCAAATGACCTCTAGGAGGTGTAGAGAGCATCTCTTGTCACATTTGTAGGTTCTTTTGGTCTCCCAGGGGTTTAGAACAATGCAATTTAAAAGAAGATGCCACAGAATTACCTCTAGGGGTGTGTGGGAAGCATGTCTATCACATTTGGCAGCCCACTGGGTCAATTTCGGCCTCAGAGAAGCCTTTTTTGAAACAGGAAGTAAACAGGAAGTGACTTCACTCACTTCCTGTCGTTAAAAAAGGCCTGGGAAAGTCCCCAAACATGGTGAAACCGGCCCTTATGCATTGGGGCGTGAGGAGGGGCAAAAAATACTGTTTGTATTTTTTATGGAGGGTGATGTAATGTGTGTGGGATGTGGCACTTCAAGTCTGCCGGGAGACCAGTGAGGCTCCCTAGCCTTCCACAGTTGCCATCCCTGCTTTACATAACCTTATTCCCTCTTAGTAATTAGTATAGTCACTCTGGCCTTAAACTGGACCAGGCACACTCATTTGATTTTAGCCAAAAAGCTGAAAGCCTTCAACTATACACAAGTGTGTATGCCACAGATGTCAGTGTATTCCCATTCTCCTTCTTTTTCACTCTTTTTTATAGTGCCTTTCTCTTTCCTTATTTTTGCATTTATGTTTTAAAAAAACCAATAAAAATATTACTTTTTAATTGGTCCAATCATAATTTTCTTTTTAAAAAACAAATCTGGATGCCACAAATTTCTTAGCTATTAGAAAGTCAGGACAGAATTGATACTATAGTAGAATTTCCACTCAGATCAAAGGGAATCCACTCCATTTCTGTGAATTTAGGGATGAATGAATCAGTCATTTTCTGTATCAATTTGGCATGTGATCATTTAGTAATCTATTGTGTCTCTCCACACTGATACACAATTTAAAACAAGAAGATGATAAAAACTCAAATTATGTTTGAACATGTTTTTCACAAAACATCTCTTTTTGTACACATTGTATGCTAAGGTAAATATTTTTGCATACATTTCATCCTAATCTGCCATTTTTTGTACGTTTTTAAACCTTAAAATATGTATTTTAAATGCGGTTGGTATTTCTTTTTGAATTAACAAACATTTACTGGAAACCAGAAGATAACTGTAATCTCACTTGTGCAAGAAATTTGAAACAGTTTCATTCACTAAAACTTCCTTTACTTCAGATTAGGAACTGTCCATTTCAGTTCTAAACAGAACATTACCTATCATACAACCCGTATAATCAATTCCAGGAAATCTCTTCAAGCAGAATTGTAAATACAGTGTGTTTCTTGACTAATACTTTCCTTAATATTTTGTAAAAAAATATTGAGAGGAAATCTAAAATATTCTGGTAGAACTTGTCTCTTTATAGAATCATAAATTCATAGAATGGTAGAGCTGGAAGAGACCACAACGGCCATCGAGTCCAACCCCTGCCATGCAGGAACACACACTCAGAGCACCCCCAGCAAATGGCCATCCAGCCTCTGTTTAAAAACCTCGAAAGAAGGAGACTCCACCACACTCTAAGGCAGCATGTTCCACTGTTGAATGGCTCTTACTATCAGGAAGTTCTTCCTGATGTTTAAGCCATATCTCTTTTCCTGTAGTTTGAATCTATTGCTCTGTGTCCTAGTCTCTAGAGCGGCAGAAAAAAAGCTTGCTCCCTCTTCAACATGGCATCCCTCCAAATATTTAAGCATGGCTATCGCGTCACCTCTTAACCTCCTTTTCATCAGGCAAACATACCAAGTTCCCTAAGTCACACCTCAAAGGGCATGGTTTCCAGACCCTTCACCATTTTGGTCACCCTCCTCTGGATACAGTCCAGTTAATCTTATTTTCAGGAATATCATTCTATTGATTCCAGTAGTAAACCATCCTTTTTTTAAAAAAAAATCTCTTTGTTATAGATAGCTGTTCACAAAACATAGCATTGTCACAGAGATACCTGAGACAAAGATATGGAATCATTCACACCACTTATTCCAGTGAATACTTGTTGCATTTTTAACAGCTTGAATACACATGTGTGGGCAATATATGCTAATAAAGGCAGCTCACTCATCAGATAAGAAAAAGGAAAGTGAGAGGAAAACCATTTGAGCTAAACTGGCTGAGGCTGATAGAAACTGAACAGTGTATTAAACAGAGGATTTAAAAACCAAATCACATAAATGTTATTTTCATGGGGAGATGAGGGGGGTAATTTACACAGCCTGTCAATTAAATCGAGTGCAATGTGCATGTTATGAATAATCTTATTGGGTGAAGAGTGTTATTTTTGGACAGAAAATGATCTAAAGCTAGATTATATCATCTCGAACAATTCCATTTTCATAGTTGTAAATTCACTTCAATTTTAATATTGAAGGCAGTCAATCCTGCAAATAATGTTTATTACCATTTACATTATTAAAACTGCACATATTAACCAAAACATAATAATGTGCGTAAACACATATTGAAGCTAACACTAGCAAAAAAGGGTGGGGGGGAGGAGGAATAGGAAATGACTCTGAAATTCCTGTTTTGTTTGTGTATCTGAACAATACCTGGTGAGGAAGCTGGCTGAGAAAAACAGGGAATAAGGCTAATGCTTGCCAATACACACACACAAACTTTTTTATTCCCTGATGTTTTCAGAGCTTTAGCCCTATAATAAAGCATTTTTGCAATAAGGAGAATGGAACACACTCATTATAAGGTCAACTTATATTTAATCATAGAACTCTTTCTGGGGCAACAGACTCTCCTTAAGAATGCAATTAATGTCAATTGCCAAGATCCTATTTGACCTGTTACATTGTGTAACTTTATGTATACCTAGCCACATAGCAGAGGCACTAAGGAACCCCCTTTACTGAATTACGAAGGTGTGTAATGGGATACCAGCAAGAGGGCCCAATGCACATTGGTGTTCAATGCACACTGGTGTTCAATGCACATCAGGACCAATTCAATGAGTATCAGGGCAGATGTGATGCACATTGTTCCTGATGTGCATCAGTCTCACTGTGCATCGGCTACTGATGTGCATCGGGCATTTTGCTGGTTCAGCTACGTAATAACGTAATATCAGCCCTCCACTGGAAATGGATATTATATGACTGCACAATTCCAATTCCTGCCTACCTAAGACCGCTTATGAAGATGTAAGTCAGGCCAGTTCCTCATACCTCCTATTTGTACACAGACCCAGCAGATTAGATATGTTGCTATATATCACTATTGAACCACTTTATACTCATTAGTACCATTTAATATCTTTAAATATGGACTTCATCGTCTTACAGAAGTCCTCCCCCTTTGGTTCAAAATGGGGCAAGCACCAGAAGTCCTCCCCCTTTGGTTCAAAATGGGGCAAGCACCATCTCATGCACCAGAAGTCCAATTGCTCAGTGTATTCTGCTCTGAAGTCCTGCCCTGATGGCACCACTGTCCACACTGGCAAACCAGACATTTCTACCTTGCCCAGTTTTTCCTGACTGGTTGGAAATCTTTAGTTGCATCCTCTTATCTGAAAGGTGAGGGATGCCAGTACAATATCAATACAAGACAGAGCCAATTCTGTGCATAATTTCCCAAACCATGGATCTGAGATAACATGGTTAAAGGATGGAGCCCAGCACTCACTATCCCATCCTCATGCCCCTTTGCATAGGCTTTGATGATGCCCCCAGCCTTCTTATCACACCCAGATTGGAAGAAGCCACCCATGCACACAGCAAGAGAGAAGTCTGAGTGCTACATTTTTTTTGTGATCTTGTAATGCAGATATTCCAGAATGTACCCATTTGCAGAGGACTAAAATAGTCCATAAGGTATGTCTGCAACCCTGAACGTACAGTGGGACTTACTTTTGAGTAAACATATCTCGGATTGTGCTATTAATCACAATGTAAATCTATCTGCCAAGCATACCATTAACAAATATTAGCAGCAGGCCAGATTTAGACATGAAGCTGGTTGTAAATTTGCCATTCCATCGGATAACTTCATATAGAATATTGGTGTAGTAATCATTTAGGTCATGAGTCCATATTTTATACATATTTAAATGAAACACTGGCCACAAGAAACACTGTGATGGGATAGTTATTTTTCTCTCTACATGGATACAATCCCATTTAAATCAGACGGTAGACCCATGTGCATGGTATGCTATACTATAGTCGTTTGCAAATGCTTAGAGGGAAGCTAAAGAATGTGGCCATCATCACTTCTGAAAACACACTATAAATTTCTTTTGATGTAGCACTGAATCAGTAAACAAACAGCAATACAGAGCACCAGTTCCCAGCCTAAATACAGACAGCAGCACTGTATGCATAAAATTAGAGCTGTAAGGGGCAGAATGGTTCAAATTGCATTAGAAACTTGCATAGAGTGCTTTGTTTTATAGTACCCTAGATAAAACTGTCAGCTGAAAATCATCAGAATTTAGAAATCATTATTCTGTGCACCTCAAAATTTCCTCTTCCTCCTCCTCTTCTGTCCTGTTCAGATTAAAATGGTGAAACGGGAAAGACCATCACTGTTGCCTTCGGGCCATGCCCAAAGGAAGTGGGTAGTGTATATTTCGGTGTACTGTGGGCCCTCCATATTTGCAGGTTTCACTTTTGCAGATTTGATTATTCACAGATTATTTGCTATCACTTCTGCTGCCTCCCTATGCCATTTTTAATAGGGACTGCAAGCCTCATGAGACAGACCCTTTCCGCATGAGGCGAGGGAATCGCTCCGTGCCATTACTCACCGCTTCTTCTGGGGCCCGAAGCAACACGGACTGTCCCTGAAGCCCTTCTGCAGGGCTCCTCCTTGGTCCAGGGTGAATTGGAGCAGTGCGACATCTGTAGATCCGCACTGCCCCAGCTTCCAAAATGGCAGCTTCCAGCTTCCAAAATGGAGGCTTCCAGGTTCCAAAATGGCGGCTTCGGGTTGGTTGTGGGTCCTGACCAACCGCTGAAGCTCGCCATGCCTAAAGCCCGCCCTCCACAGATGGCAGGCTCGCATTGGTGTGAGCCTGCGAATCTGCACAAGAGAGCAGGAACGCAATGGTGCGTTCCAGGAAAATAAAGACCTGTTTTTTCTGGTCTTTCAAAAATACGCTGGAGGACCACTTGGGGTCATCTTGGAGCAGACTGAGGTGCGGATCCCCGGTAAGTAGTCTGCTCCTAGTCCACTCCAAGGTGCAGACGACCTCCGTGCGAGGACGCACTGCCCTGTTCTAATTGCCTGTTGCGGAAAGGGCCAAGAAACTGCAAACGAGGCTTGTGAGCCCCTATTAAAAATGGTGTGGGGCAGCAGTGGAGGCGGCAACTAGCCACCCACTTCTTCCTTGTGAAGGAACTCCTGATGCCTCAGAGGAATCCAGGTGGGTTGAATATGGTGATCATACTTTTTTGTGTGTTAAATGTGGTTTGGGAGGGCCTAGAATTATTCACGGTTTTTCCACTTTCACAGGAGTCCTGTGTCCCTAACCCTAGTGAATGTGGAGGGATGACTCTATATTTAATCTCCATGATATAAACAAGTCATTGTCCAAAGTGCTATAGATCCCTGCATGGGTTATAATTTCAGTACCTAAAGTAACACCTCATCTTATATGCACTCACTGGGGTTTTCTGCTTCTCTACAGATTAGAACCCGAATCTATGGTTTCAACTAAAAGAAAACAAAGTCTGACTAAACATTAGGAAGAATGTCTTGACAATAAGAGCTATGCAACAGTGAAAACAAAGGTTAATTGGCTATCTCTTAGGGGTGCTTTAGTGGTATATTCCTTTACTGGAAGGAGGTTGGATTAAATGATCTTGGTATCCCTTGCAGCTCTATGATTCTACGATTCTGAGACAAGTGAGGACAATAGCAGCCCTCCAGATGTGGTTGAACTGCACTCCTGTCATTCCTTACCACTAGCTATTCTGGCTAGAGCTAATGGAAATTGTAGCCTGGAAGGCCACACTTTGTCCATCCCATCTTAACTTTTGCAATCTCTGGGTAGAATATTTTGCCACTTATGGCCTCAGCGGTGTCTCTCAGGAAAATAAATCCAAATCTTTGCCATTGACAATCCAGCTAAGAACAGTCATTTCAGACTATAGATTTTAAAATCTAGTCAGGTATCATCCCTGCTGTTTATCTAGTCCTCATCTACTCCTGGTGGCCTGTGGCTAGAGATTACACTTAGGCCTCTGATTCAGTGACATCTGGCAATTTTGGACAGTCCTGCAGCCATTCTTTGAGCAATTACCTGGAGTGTACTTCATCCTGGATGCTTCCCAAGAAGGATGGAGAGCTAACTGCTGCGATGTCAGGAGATGGAATTGCTGTGTGTAATGTATGCTGTCAGAACTGTCACAGAGGCAGAGAAAATGTATGAGCACATTGAAAAATATGCTCAACTTTATATATGGCTGTTCACATTTTGATCATTTCCCCTTAAGTCTTTGCTTCAAAGCATCGGTGGACCACCTACTGGGGAGTACGATACACAAGAAAAGACTTCAGAAGGCACCTAACACAGACACTGCAAGACAGAGGGAGGCAGCTACAACTTCTGAAAGTGTATAAACTGGCTATGACCCTTGAGTTCTAGATAGAAAATCGCTTAGTAATTGAAGAGTGTTTCAAGGGCTTATCCTCTGCTTGATGACACATAAGCAAATGATTTGGAACAAGTTATAACCACTTACATGAACATGATAAAAGCATCCTCAGGAAGACAGGGCAAGAAAGAAAAAGAAACACTTACATGCATTAATTCACATGATAAGTAATGGATGGAGAAATCAATAGTTTCCACCTGCATATTCCTGATAGAAGCATATCCTTTCAGTGATTTTGTGAGTGATCGTGTGAGTATGAAAAGCAGCTCTTCCTACCATGATGAAGAGAGCACTGGAAGTTATGAAGGGCACCTTGGCAAGGCAGAGGGAGAAAGAAGAGGAGACACAACTTCTCAGCACCATGATAGATTGTTTAGCAGGGTGTGGTATGGTGATATGATGCAAAGGGCCATTTTGACTAGGGCTAGTCGGTTGCCCTGGACAGTTGCTTCAGTCAGCTGCTTTCAGGTCTCATGGAAGGGCAGAGAATAGTTACAGTATTTCTACTGCCAGGGAAAGGAAAACATGATAGTGGAACGTCCTGTTTGACGTCAAAGAATCTGACTTGGAAAAATTACTTTGTTGGACTACAGTTGCCAGAGTCCTCCAGGAGCTGTAGTCCAAAAAAGATTTTTTTTCCAAATTCTGGTGTAGGTAGGTTTGGAGGTGGTGGCACATCTTAGCTTCCTGTTCTGCTTAAGGCAACGAAATGTTTCACTAATTCCTAGCATGAGAGCCAGAGGGGTGCAACGGTTTCAACGCTGGACTATGACTCTGGAGACCACAGTATGAATTCCCACTTTGCCATGGTAACCCACTGTGTGACCTTGGGCAAGTCACGTTGTCTCAGCCCCAGAGGAAAGTAAAGGAAAACCTCCTCAGATCAAATCTGGCCAAGAAAACCCCATGATTATGGTGACCTTAGGGTCACCATAAGTCAGAAATGACTTGAAGGCATACGATAACAACAATGACAAAAACAACAACAGTTCCTAGCATGGATTTCTCTGGTGTCTTTTGGGTCTTGTTCCACTGCATACAGAGGATAGTACCAGTAGTCCTTTAGGGGCAAAGCTTATAAAAGGACCTTGGAAGAAGAAACCAGGGCTGGTCTATGAAGCGTTGGCTACCAGTCTTCTGATAACTTCTAGGAAAGAATGGACACAAATATGTTACTAGGTCGTTTAAAAATAAAAAAAACTTACTAGACCTCCACATCAAATAGTCTGAGAGGCAGTGGATTAACATGATGAATGAGCATCATGGCCGTGGGCTTGATCTAGACTACATCAATAGGTATATAGTGTCTAGGTCAAGAGAAGTGATAGTACTACTCTATTCTGCTTCGGTCAGACCCCACCTGGAATTCTGTGTCCAGTTCTGGGCACCACAGTTCAGGAAGGATATTGACAAGCTGGAATATATCCAGAAGAGGGTGACTAAAATAGTAGAAGGCCTGGAAACCATGCTCTATGAGGAGAGGCTTAGGGAGCTGGGTATGTTTAGCCTGGAGAAGAGAAGATTAAGAGTTGACATGACATATATGTTTAAATATTTGAAAGTATATCACATGTAGGATGGAGCAAACCTATTTTCTGCTGCTCCAGATACTAGGATGTGGACAATCCAGATTGAACTGATATACTTTTACTTAAGTTCAGCTGCATGCTAAAAGTTTAATATCCATTATTTTTAGCCAGAAGACAAACAGTCAGTATATGTTCTCAGGATGCTTCTTTACACACACACAACCATGGAGGCTAAGAACTTACTGTTTTCAAAAAAGAGAAGACTTCTCTGCCATTAAATGTATTTAATGACAAAACATGTTTTTTTATGTAAAACCCTGATTTAAAATGTAAGGACACATCAAGCAAATGAACATAAATTTTTGTTGTCAGAGGGATGATGATGATTTTGAATTTTACGTGAACAGATTGTTCTATAACTATTGGCTTGTGTGATTGATAAAGTGACTCAGGCAGCAACAGAATCCTAACTCTAACACCCCTGGCTCATCTCCCTGCCCACCATTTCTGGTCATTAGTCAGGTGGATTTTGCTCTCATCGCAGCCACGGTGTCCTTGGTGGCAAAAGATTATCTGGCAGATTTTGAATATTCTTTTCAAAGGTAACAAGGAAGTGGAAGAGAAACAGCCTGGACTATTTGTTTGGATCAAAGAGATTCTGTCAAGATAGCACCAAGCTGGGCCAGGCCAGATGGGTCCCTTGTAAGAAGCAGCAATGCAGGATAAGAAGTTGTGTCTGGGTGCCCTTCAGGAAGGAATTCACCTTACCTCCCAGAGACGATTGAGGAATGAGATAGTTTCTCACCTCAAGCAGATCACAAGTAATATAGTCCTGAACAAAATCAAGATAGAAGGTGCGGGGAAGAAGAATAACCTACAGCAGTGGTTGTAGGGCATGGTAGGGAAGGAGATGCCAACAATTTAGGATCAGATTTTTCAAAATAGTTTCCTATGCTACTGTGTTCTTAAAACATATATGTTTTATATTTTTATATATCCTGTTGGTGACATAAACAGGCATAAACTGTGCTGTGTATGCAAAGTGACTTTTTGGACAATGCAGAACCAGTGTTTCCAGCAAATGATGGCAGGAATGGAGTTCTGCATGCAGAACCATGGCAGATACACGGTAACCCACCTACACGTGTGTGTCAATGTGCACTGTGCATTGTGTATCACCTCTGTGTATTGTTCTTACATATTGTGCATTGCTCATTATGCAATGAGGTGACAGCTATGCTTTTCGCCATTTCTCATACATTATGCTATGGTAGTGTTCAGAACAGAGACTGAGTAGTGCTAGTGTAGTGTAACTCCACTGGCAGATATTTGTAAGGGAGGGAAATTGCCTTGAACTCTTTGGATTATTTGTTTACTAAATGCATTCATCAGTCAAGACCCTACATCAATGTAGTGCAAATATCCACCAGTGGAGTTGCACTACACTAGTACTACACAATATCTGTTCTGAACATAGCACAACTTACACCTGTTTATGTCATCAACAGGATTCTGGTCAATTAGTTTGTTATTATTGTCACCATTGTTAGGTAGGTGTATTAGCTCTGCTTGTGCTGATGTGGGTGGGTGGATATCTGGGAACCAATGTCCAGAAGCAGCAGCAGTTGGTGGCTTCCATGGCAGTGGGAATCTGCTGTGGATTTTAGTAGGTTCAGCACCTTGGACAGTGGTTGGACCATGGAGCAGATTCACTTTCTCACTGTCTGCATGTGTCATATGTAGGTTTGTTTGTTTGTTTGTTTGTTTGAATGAAGTATGTTGTGTAGCTGTGGCTGTTTAATGTATCATACTTCATGTCATCACCAGAGGCTATCTGATCACCTCGTAACATCATCAAGGCACACTTCTCATGCCATCACAAAGAGTCTCAGGTTTTGGCTCTGAAACCCCAGGATCTAGGATAATCCTGAGCTGGCAAACCTAATTATAACTGAAAGTTACACCTGTATATCAAACTTTTCTGGATGCAGTGAAGGGAGGAATTCAGCATCTCCATCTGCTATGAGTCCATCCCCAAGCCACCTGCCTGTTTTCTGGCTTAGTGTTTCCCTCTACAACCAAGAAGCCTACAACCATTCACAGGAAAAAAAGGGCATCTTCCTGGACCTCCCAGACCACTTCCAGAGGCACAAGAGTACGACATCATCTTTCTCCAGCCGGCTGCCTATCAGGCTGTCCCTCATCCTGCTTGGAACATTCACTGGCCTCTGAATGCCTATAGGGAGGAGTGTCCAGACAGAAAAGAAGAAAAAGCAAAATAAGCAAAATTAGCAAAAGCAATGGCTGCGAGTGGAAGACAGAACATAACTATGCCTGCATATTCTCCAACTGTCCTAATTAATCCTCCAGTACCCCACTTTTTCAGCAGCTTTTAAAATGTCCCAGCTTTCCCTCCTCCTGCTGCTTTTGTCTTCTGTTCTCAGTTTTCTTCAGTTGCTGCAAACTGAGTTCAAATTGTAAAGAGAGTTTGCACTCCATTAACTCAGCAAGAGAGAGAGGAGAAGAGGAGGTGGAATCTTGCCCTTCCCTGCAGACTCAGGAAAATACAAACTGCTGCAGCCTCTCTTAGCTTGTGTCTGCTTCTTCATTAATAACTTTTGCCATTTTGGCCACACATGTTGCTTGCCCAAAGGTGTCTCAGTTTTCATCCATGAAATGTTGGAGAATATGTCTCTTGCAGAACTTTATGATATGCCAGTGTGACACAGGATCTTGCCTGCATGTGTGTGAATTTAGAAATATGTTGTGTGCCTTCAAGTTGTTTCTGACCTATGGAGACCCTAAGGTGAACCTATCATGGGGTTTTCTGGGGCTGAGAGTGTTTGATACCCCCAAGCTTACCCAGTAGGTTTCCATGTCCAAACAGGGAATTGAACCCTGGTCTCCAGGATTTAGCTATTCCCATGGTGGAGAGGCCTAGCCTAAATCCACTTGTTAGCCCTGACTAGAGGAAATCTGCTGAATCTATGAGAACTCAGAAAGTCATTCCTTATGGTAGTTACATTTATTCAGTGTGGTTCTTCTCATTGGTACTAGTAATTGTATTTGGGCCCTGTGTCGAAATTTAGTGGCCTGCCCAGTCTGCTCTTCAGGTGTTAAGTGTGGACTGGCAACTTCAAGGCCTCTGTGTTCTCATCTTATCATTTTTTGTCTGTAAACTAGATTTGGGGTTGTACCCAACAAAATCTTTCTAGGGCTAGTAGACATCTCTCTTTCCAACTATGGGAAGCTTTTCATTCACCAGAGCTTTTCCACTGCTAGAACCAGGGGGGAAAGTTTTTGTTCTCTAGTTCTTCCTTCCCACCACAATCTCTTAAGTCCTCTGAAACTTTGCACTGGAATGTTGGCAAGTGCAGAGGTAGAAGGGATTATAAAAATGCCTTTCTTTTCATCAGCTTGAGAATCCTGAGCAGCTGGGGAGGGGTAGAGATGCTTTCACTGATGAAATAAAAACTCTAGAACCAGCACTTGGACTGTACTGCCCTTCAAATGAAGCCTGCCTTTGTACAGTTGACTGAGTGAAAATTGGAGAGGGTTCCTGTATCTTTAATGGATGTGTAGAACAGGGAATTTCAGCAGGTGTTGCCATGCAACCTGTTAGCAAATTGAAATTTCCTCTTCTACCCAATCAATTAAGGTGTAGGAGCTCTGTCCAGTTTTCACTCTGGCAACCCTAGTTCAAAGATACAAGTCTCTTATGTCTGCTCAGTGGCATCTGGTGGCTCTTCTGGGTTTAAGTATGAACCTTAAATGATTTATCCAAGACGCTGAATCGATTTGGAGGCAATAGAGCTTAACACTTTGGGCAGTGTCTCTAAAGGCTGGAGTGGATTCACTGCCTCGCTGACTGTGGAACCACCAGCTGCCACTGTCAGATAGTCTTCTGTAAAGAAGGCCCCATGGACACCCACATGAGAACCCCAAATATTCTGTTTATTGTATGGTAACATGAGAATAATGAGTTCTAAACTGAGAAGAGACACAGACAAAAGAGAAGGCAGAGGAGGCAGTGGCACACACTTCCCAGGAGTCTTCTAGAGAGCTGTGCCTGGGAGTAGGCCTCTCTGAATTTCACCTGAGGGAAATTAAACTCCAGCCTCCCTGCAAAGAATCACGTATGAGGAGAATGCCCATCAGGGACCAATGATGGATGTCACTTGCCATGACACATTCTTTATTGGAGCTTTGTCACTGTGCTGCTTTGTGGATAATGCAATACAAATTACTATTATCATTACTTAGCCCTGTCAGCACTCTTCATTCTTCAGAGACAGAGGCCTTTGATAGACTTCGTCCCACAGAATTTATACAAACAGTACAGGAATGCCTTGTATGGATTCTGAACACAGCACCAAAATCTTTTTTTGTTTAAAAGGAAACTTCAGACCATTTTAAAAAGGTAAATAAAAAGGAGCTTGGAAAGAAGTCTGGCAGTTTTAACCAGGTCTTGGCTCCTATAGGTGCACTAAAGATAAGAGGTGTGGAGTCATTGCCCCATAGGCTGAGAAGGTGAGAAAGATGGGTGAGATAATGGCTGAAAAAGAGGACATAAGAGGTTAGCCCATTAAGCCAAGTGGGACACTGGCTCCTCCCCAAGGATCCAGGTACCCCCGCCCCAAACCAGTTCACTACTGCCTGTCTCATAACTAGCCTGTGGGGTAGCATTGTATGTTGGCTTCCCATACTCTCCCATTTTTCTGATTTGCAGGGCCCATCCCAATTAGTCCATTGTGGTCTCATTTTTTTGGCTACTTTTAAAATGTCTTGGTTTCTCACTCTTCCTCCCACTGTCTCCTTTTGTCCTTGGCTCATTTCAGTTTCTGTAAATTAAGTTCTGTTTAGAATGATGGCAGAATTAACGGAATTAACTGAATGTGTTTTAATTTCATAACTTCAGCTACCCACATTAGGCAGTGACAGTCCCAATTAATGCTCTCTCGTTTCACTTTTGGAGTTGCTTTTAAAACATGCCAGTTTCCTTCTCCTCCCTCCATTTTTTCCTCTTCATCCTCAGCATAGTTCAGTTCCTGCAAACTGAGTTTAAAGTGCAAAAGTAGTTGGCTCCTGTTTAATTTAGCAATGGGGGGAAAAGAGGAGGTGGCAGAATCTTACCCTACCAAGTAGGCTCAGGCAAAATCCAACTGCTGCAGCTTCTCCTCCTGTGTGTTCTTCATCAATAACTTTTGCTATCTTGACCACAGTCTGATATTGCTTAGCCACATGTGTCCTGTTTACATCTGTTAAGTGTTGGGGGGTATGGCTTCCCCATTAGTCAATCTCTCAGCATTGTCTTTGCAGAAGATTCAGAAGCACACAGCTTGACCTCTCCATGAAACTGCAACAATGGAACAATTCACTCAGACTGAGTGTGCTGGCTCATTGGCCTAGGCCAGAAGCTCCCTCTGCCTTTTGACCCCTTGATTGGTCACATACCACATAATAATCTATTGGCCAATCCAATCTTTTTTTTCCTATGCCTTGTTGTTCTCCCTCTCCATTGTTAGAAAATGGGGGAAAAGGGGAAGGGATGGGGCAGCAGTAAGAAAGTGGATGGTTTACCTCCAGCTCTGGCTTCACTCATTTTTTGTCTTGGGACTGCCTCCCCATAGACTCCAACCTCAAGCTTGTTCAACACGTGAGGAGCCAGCCCTGCTGCTTTTGAGGTTTATACATTCCAAGACAATGTGTTTATTATGCAGTCATAGATCATCAGAAGACAAGGTGAGTATCACACAACCCACAATACAAGAAGCAAACAATAAAAAAACAATGAGAACAAGCAGCAGTTCAGCAGCTATTTAAAGTCTTAAAACATAATAAACATAGTTGCAGGAATCTTGTTTGTTTTCACTAGAGTAGATCCATTGAATCAGTGGGATTTATCAATATGTTGATTCACTGGTCAATAATTGATTCACTAGGTCTACTTCAATAGGGACTCACCAACTGGATTCAGGCCAGAATAATTTAAAAGAGAAGGGCAAGACTCACCAAGTATTAGGCCCTTTCTGCAGGTTACCGGATCCCGGCAGTGTCCTGTGGGGAACCTGGCACAGCCTGTCTTGGGATGGGAGCATGGCAGGAGCGTTCCCCTCTGCACCGGCTGCCTGCAGGAATGGAGGAGGCACGATGGTCATGCCTCTTCCTTCTGCAGCACAGCTGATCACTGTTCTAGGCTGTGCTGGGGCAGGAAGTGCAGCCATTGTGCTTCCTGACCCTCTGCAGCTCAGGTAAGTGTGGGAGGGTGACAGGAGGGCAGCGTTATCACTGATCATTCATGGGAAGAACCTGTCAATTATTTGCAGCATGGTTGTGCCAAGCGGGGACAGGAGAATGACAGGACACAGACAACGTCATGCAGAACTGTTGTCCGGGTCCCATACTTCTCCTGTCCCCAATGTGGGATGACATCCTGCAGAAAGGGCCTTAGTTATGTGTCCGAATGATATTTTTATAAATCTTGGTGGCAGAAAAAAGAAACTGTGCAGCATTTTCCGTTAATGTGTTTATTAGCATCTGCTAATAAATAAACAGAGAACCAGCATGGCGTAGTAGTTTTGAAAGACAATGTGACATGTCTATAACAGTTTGAGAATTGGACTAGGATCAGGGTTTGATTCCCGACTCAACCATGGAAACCCACTAGATGACCTTGGGTGTTTCACACTCTCTGAGTCCCAGAATACCCCATGATGGGTTCACCTTAGAGTTGCCCTAAATTGGAAATGACTTGAAAGCGCACAATAAAAACCACCACCACCACCACCACCACCACTACTACTACTACTACTACTACTAAACCAAGTACCAGTCAGATGATCTTCCAGGGAACTTATAATAAGAGAGGTATAATGCATCTCATTTGCTCATCTCAGTAGAAATCCTAAAAGAAAACACATGAGATGCAGACTCTACTAATCCATCTCTACATGGACAAATACAACTTTTGCAAGGTGTTCCTTTGAAGCAACCATCCAGCACAGCTGAACAAATAAATTGAACTTAAGAAAGTTTCCACCCTTATTACTATTAAATGACCAGCCTAGATAATGGTATGAGCAGCAGATAAAAAGTACTGAGTATCAATTTCTTTGATCTGACTAGCGAGAATAAACTTTGCCTTAGAAGTCTTGAATAAAGAGAAATTTATCAGGAAGACCTGTTCTCTACAAATTAGCTCTGATAACCTTAGACCACTGCAGATGGAATTATCTTCCTGAAGAAGATTTATACAACCTGATTCAGATCTTGAATAATTTTTTTAGCCAATATCTGCTCAACACCAAGCAGTACATTCCACTGAAGAAAGACCAGCCCTGAGTTGTAATACTGGGGGTGGCACATAGTTTGGAATCCAGAACAGTTGTGACAAAAATGGAAAAACTATTTGTTTCAGGACCAGAGAGAAGCCTAGAATCCAAACTGAAGCACCAAACAGTAATTGTGGAGATACCTTGGCCTGGAATACCGCTAAGAGCTGTAGGAATGAACTGTGTAAAAGAAACAGAATATAACTTTAGCACTATTATGTGCTGTTTGAATAGCAAAAGTCCACTGAGTCACCAAAGAACCAGGAGATGACGCTAAATATCTAAACTAGCTTGCTATGTTTTCTGACCACCTAGGACTCATTTTGACAAGGGGAGTCTCTTTATAAAAATCATACCCTTGGTCTGCTAAAATTAGTGGTCAATGAGTTTTCTTTCCAGTAACCTATAAGTGCTTGCAGCATTTACTTTTAGAAAGAAGGACAGTATTCTACTGCTTATTTTGCAATGCAGGGTGCTTGTCTACGACCCCGTGGCCTCCAGTACCGTGGATCACCTGAGATGGTCATGGCTAGTTCTTCACATTCCCAGATTCTTGCTGTTCTAAAGAGCGCCATTTCCCCCCTCCTCCCTAACAATCTTTTTTTTCCTGATTAATTTTTTTTATTATTTTTTTATAAAACTTCTTCATTATACACCTCATAATCTACCAGTCATATTCATATTTTAGATTGTATAAAATAAATACATACTTACATAAATACAATCTTAAATTTTACATTTATTTCTTATTCCTTATTGTTATAAGTTAAGGATCTTCTAGTCTGATATTATTCTTATTCAAGTCGCGCATAAGAAATATTCTCTTACACTAAATAATTTTTCTATTCAGTTCACAATTCAATCATCATTTTCAACCCTTTTATTTAAAAATTCATAATTAGATCCTTATCCATTTTCTCTACTATTTCCACTTCCTACTTTCCCTTGTTTGGATGTTAACCTTCATTCTATCTGATACCGCCAACCTATTACTATTATTGTTGACTTGCCTGGTTATTGACATTATTTAGATTTATTTGTCCTATTTTGCTTACTGTCAGTCTTTACTTCTCTGCCATGTCATTCTTCTTTATTTTCTTGGCTTAGTCGAGTGCAGTTAGTTTCAATATATTTCTTCATGGCTTCTATTTCTCTTTCATTCTTCCCTTTCTTCTCTCCTTTCAAAGCGCGGGTTAGAGCATCATATGTTACAAATTCTAACAACTTCTTCAGCCATTCTTCCAACTCTGGAATATTGTTCTTTTTCCAATGTTTTGCATATATTATTCTGGCTGCAGTCGCCATATATAAGATGTATTTTTATGTTTAATGTAGTCTGCATCAACTTGATGCATCATATTCAATAAAAATATCTCTGGTGACATTCGTATATTTATTTGTAAGATATCCATCATAGTTTTATGAATTTTTTTCCAATATTTTCTTGCTTCTGAGCATTGCCACCACATGTGATAAAACGTTCCATTTTCTTCTTTGCATTTCCAACATTTTTTCTCGTTCGTCTTATATATCTTGCTCAACTTATCTGGGTCCAAGTACCATCTGTACAGTATTTTAAAGTAATTCTCTTTTAAGTTCTGCGCCAGAGTGAATTTTTGGGTGTCTCTCCAACTTTTTTCCTAGTGTTCCAGCTTTATTTCATGACCTATATTTCGGGCCCATATGATCATCGTGTCTTTTATCACTTCAGTCTCTAATTCTCTGTCTAGCATAAACTTATAAAAATGTGATGTTTGATGTTCTTTTTTCTCAAATATTATTTTTTCAAATTCATTTAATTGTGTATTTTTTCAAAGCCTTCAAGTTTCTGATCCATTTTTAATCTTTCTTTCAGTTGAATATGTAAAAACCATTGACAGTTCCGACCTTCATTTGCCAATTCTTCTCTTGTTTTTATTCGTGAGCCATCTTTCCCATCTTCGGCTATTATATCCCTGTAAGTAATCCAACTTTCTTTAGGGTCTTTCCATTTTCCATATAAAGCTTTATGGGGCGAGACCCAAAGTGGGATTCTAGAGTACAATTTCCATTTCAATTTCTTCCAAATTTCTAGTAATGGTCTTCTAATATAATGATTTGAAAAATCTTTATCTATTTTCGCTTTGTTGTACCAAAGATACCCGTGCCAACCAAATCGGACGTCTGCGCTTTCTAAATTCAGTATTCTTTCATTTCTCAACATTATCCAATCTTTTATCCAAGTCATTCCATTCATGTAAAAGTATAATTTCAAGTCAGGTAGTCCTGATTAAATATTTTTTAAATTCATTTCATTCCATCTATCTCTCGGGGCTAAAAATATTCATTATTTTCCCCACCCTTGTTAATCCATCTATCTAACCTCATCCCCATTTTAACCTAACGACAGTCCCGTGAAGTAGCTAAGGCTGAGAGGCTGTGAGTGAATGTTATAGAGGCAGCTGAGATTTGACCTGATTTATAATGTGCATTGGGTAGAGGGGGTGGGTATGAACACTGATATGAAAGAAAGCTCTAATTTCGAGCTGATCTGATAAAGCCATTTTGGTATTAGAGTAATATCTTAAGTAATATTACATTTATTTTCAGTTTATGCGGCGTATGCATGCACATACAGTATTGTATTTATTGATTTTGGTTTCTTTTTTCTGTTATTAGGGTTTCCTAACTAAGTACCAAAGTTCCAGAGTTTTTCTGCTTGAAGGAATAGTTTTGTGTGCTTCTTCTCATTAACAAGTTTTCACTTCTTTTTGCCTAGCCCCAGCCTTTTGAACATACTCTGATGTTGGTCAGCCACATGCGTCAAGGGGTCCATTCACACTACGCAATTATAGTGCTATTATTTCACTTCAACTGCCATGGTTTCATCCTATGGAATCCTGGGATTAGTAGTTTAGGGAGGCACCAGAGTTCTCTGGTTGAGAATTCTAAATGTCACTTTCTATATTGCCAGTTCCAGAATTCCATGGGACAGAACCATGGCAGTTAAAGCGGAGTAATAGTGCTATAATTCTATAGTGTGAAAGGGTCCCAGTGTTTCATCTTTGAAATGTTAGAGGGCCTTGTGTTACCCCAAAGTCCTGCCCTGATGGCACCAGTTTTTCCCTTTCATGCATATGCCTATGAGAGCTTTTGTACTTGGCAAACTTGTCAGAACAATGATTTTTAGAAGTTGCTTCCTCTCACCATTTCTGGACCCTTGTCATAATTACAATCCAGTCCCTCTTTGAAAGGGTGGGAAAATCCTTTCAAGAAAAGAAGGTGGTGTATGTATGGCAGGGGAGGTGAGAAAATCCAACTCACTTCCCCCTGATTGACAGGGAACAGTTCTGCTGCAATAGCTTTGTTTAAAATGCAAAATGCATATGTGTTTAGAGGACACATCAGCATCAATCACCACATGCAAATGCTTTCTGGAGGGGAGAGGTTTCCTTCTAAGCCACTCCTTGCTGCCCTAATCAAGTTAACGCCAGTGACTGAGGACATCCTTAACACTGATGGGCTGGTGGTGATAGCTGTGCCCTAGGAAAGATTGAATACAAGGAGCAGAAAAGTCACTGAGCAGCCCTTCATGTATACTTGGACTTCTGTACTTATAAGGGTCATGTTTGCACATGCACACATGCATATGTGTCCTTTTTCTTTTGTAGCAGTCCTTACCAGAGCTCAGACAATTACCTGTAAATAGTCCCCTTTTCATAGAATCATAGAGTCTTAGAAGGGGCTGCAACTAACCCCCTGCCATGCAGGAATACACAACTTCTGAGAGATGCACATCCAGCCTCTGTTTAAAGACCTCCAAGGACCGTCTATCACTCTCTCAGGCAGTCTATTCCACTGTCAAACAGGTCTTATAGTAAAGAAATTCCTCCTGATGTTTAGGCAGAGTCTCTTTTCTTGTAACTTGAATCCGTTGGTTCTTCTTCTAATTGCTATAGTGGCAGAAAATAAGCTCACTCCATCTGCTACATGATACTTCATGTTGTATAGATAGCTATCCTGTCACCTCTCAGTGTTCTTGAAGCTAAATATACCCAATTCCCTAAGTTACTGGTGATAAGCTTTGATTTCCAGACTTTTGACCATCTTGGTTGCCCTTCTCTGGACACTTTCCAGCTTGGCAACATCCTTCTTGAACTTTGGTGGCCAGAATTAGATGTATAATGTTTACAATATAATTGAAGCAATGCATTGCACTAGAAGATCATAAATTTCTCCCAGGTGTAGTTACATCTTGTCCACTGTCCCCACACACTTAATCTACCTGTTTTCTGCCCGGGCACACTTCCCTATAGCCATTTGGTGGCTGGCTGGGGTCAGGGGTGCAGAGGATGAGGGACAGCCAGACAGTCAGCCAGCTCTTTTCCTGCAGTGGCACCCACAAGAGATGATGCCATACTCCTGGACTGCTTGTGTACCCTGAGGAGGTCCAGGAGGATGCCTTTTTCTTCCTATGGGCACTTGCAGGAAAGGAGCTGGCTGCCTGTTCCTCATCCTCTTCCCATCCTCTCAGGCACTGGATGTCTGAAGTGAAGGAGGCCCAGTAAGAACAGGTAAGTGGCTCAGGAATGGGATCATTATCGATGGAGGTGCTGAATACCTCCATCTGCCATGTCCTAAAATGTTACTTATGGGGAGTAACTTTCAGTTCTGCCTGTATATGTCACTCACAAGATTCCAGCCATTGTGGAATTGCCTTCTTGCATAGCAATTGTCTTCTTAACTTTCTGTGGAATGGGAAGGGAGCCTTAGGATTCATAAGAGAACAGCAGCAAATCTGGGGGAAAAGTCCTGCTAGGGTGCTTCTAAAAATGAAGCAGGGATGGCTGGTCATTCCCATGGTAAGGAGGATAGTGTTTGGACTTTTGAAAAAAAAATCTGTCCAAGATACTGAGCTTATTTTGGTGATGAGGGATTAGGATTCAGTACCTTGGAGATTTCATTCAAAGTTTGGACTAAAATCTGAAGCAGATTCATTGACCCACAGACATGGAATCCACCAGTCATCACTACTTCAAAGGTAACTTTAAATTCATCTCTCCATGGACTGCATGTGGCCTGCCATTTGTATGGCCCCTACACTGAAATAAATTCAGCCCAGAAATGGACAATTGCTCCCTCCCGAGCCCTTGTGGGGCATGACTCTCCCATTTAATGCTATTTTGGTGTTGTCACATCTTCTGGTATCCTCAAAACCTGCAAGTCACATGGAGGTTTGTAGAAATTTGGGTAGATAAAACTCAGCAGCCCAGAGACCCTTTGGTTACTCACCCCTGTTCTCACTTACTGTTTTAATTTTCAAATGTGACTTCACTACATCCTCATTAATCCTCCTCCCTCTCAACTCCCTTGCAGCAGGTAATTACAGTCAGCCCTCCACGTTCACTAGGGTTAGGGGTGCAGGACTCTCACAAAAGTGGGAAAACTGCAAATATCAAACTGTGTGACTGCATCTGTGGGAAGCGGGCCAGAGCATGGTTTGGAGACCAGGCACTTAGGGTCCAAACTAGGTCAGGGAAAGGGGAAAAAAAGGGGTGGATCAGCATGGTGGCCCTATGCTTCCTCTTTCTCCCCCATCTTCTCCTTTGGGTGCAGGGGTGGCATCAGGAAAGGGTGAAACCAGGGCACAAGCTGTCTTTAGCTGCCCAGGCAGCAGTTGGTGGAAGAGAAGGACCAGAGGGTTTTTTTAAAAAAAGACTGCATGGCCTGATTGGAGCCACCAAAAGGAAAGCTCTCCCCAGGAAAGAAGGGCTTTAGGTGGGCAAGGGAGAGAGGTGGAGAAACTTGCAAATAAACAAATCCATGAAAGTCAAACACTTGAATGTGGAGGGCTGACTGTACATTCATTTGTCTGAACTCAAGAAGCTTCTTCTTCAGATAGAAATGGAAAATATTAGGGATCATTTGAGAGCAAGCTCTTTGCCTGATGAATAACAGACGCAGGGTAAGAAGTGAGTGTATGAAGTGAGTGAAGTGGTAGAAGCCTGCAAAATGATGTAGTCAGAGTGCATAGGGTTTTCTCCCTCTCTCATCCATTCAAGGGGGGATATAAAAAGAAGAACATCTTCTTTACACAGCATAGAGTTAAATGATGGAGTTTGCTTCCACAGGATATAGTGATGGTCATCAATTCTGACAGCTTTAAAAGTGGAAATTCTCTTTAAAAGAGAAATTCATAGAGGATAAAGCTATCAATGGCTACCAGTCACAATGGCTATATATTACCTCCCGTGCCAGATACCTTGGTTCTCTGTATATCAGCTAATGTGGATCATGTACAGAGTGGCACTGTTATGCTCATGACCTGCTTAGGGAGTCCACAGGCGTTTGGTTGGTCATTGTGGGAACAGAAAACTGGACTCGGTAGGTTGGTCTTTAAGTTTGATCCTGCACAGCTCCTGTTATGTTATTATTTTGAAAGATTCACTGGCATCTCCTTTCCACTGATTTGAACTGGAAATTATTTCTTCATTATTGCTCAAGCTTACCTCCCCCTCATTGATTTATATCCCACCTTTTCCCACAATACAGGCTGTCAAGACAGCTTACGAATGTCTCACCCTCCAACATTTTATAGGTGAAAATCTAGACATGTGTGGCCAAGCAACATCAAAGTATGGTCAAGATGGCAAAAGTTATTAATGAGAAAGAACAGTGGAGCTAGGAGAAACTGCAGCAGTTTGCTTTTGCCTGAGTCTACTGGGAAGGCCAAGATTCTGCCCCTCCTCTCCTCTCCCCTCCCCACTGCTGAGCTAATTGAATGCAAACTTCTTTTGCACTTTAAACTCCGTTTGCAGCAATTGAAGTATGCTGAGGATGAAGGGAAAAAGTGGAAGGAGGAGAGAGAAACTGGCACATTTTAAAAGCAGCTCCAAAACTTGGACAATAAAGGATTATTTGGAGCTGTCAAAGCCTAAACAGGCCAGTTGAAGGTGTGAAATTAAAACAAATTCAGTTAACTCTGCCATCATTCCAGATTTTTCAAATATACTTAGAATTACACCATGTCTCCCCTGTTGTTAGAAATTCCCTTAGGATGTATAATATGAGATTATTTCAAGGCAAAGTTGTTATTTTTTGGAGACTACAGCTCCCAGGATCCCTCAACAGTACGAGTAGTGGCTGGATTTATTTTCATGGCTGAGGGCTTGGTTCCATCCTATTTGTGGTACGAAAATGTAACTTTGGCATCGTCTGCATATTCAGAGGTGGTGGGAGAAGAGGCCAAATCATCCATCCCTTGTAGTCTACCCCACCAAACCCAGGACCAAGGTACTGTCCCAGGAATCAAGAGGCTGTGTCCTCACTGGCCTCCTCTCAAAATTCAAGCACTGATTTCTTCCAAAATACTTCACAAGTTAGACTCCTCCAACCTATGAAGTCCCCGACCTGGAGGCCCCTCCCTAAACTGCAAATCCAAGGATTTCATAGGATGTTGAACGTGGAAGAGTAGCACTATAACAGTCTAGTGTGGAATGGCCCTAAACGTTTAAATTTCAGGATAACCATGCTATTACTGCTTTGCCACCACAACCACATGTAATAGAAATTAATGGCAATTCTTCTCTCTGTCTGGATTTCACATTTATTGAGGATAAATACAAATGCCAAATCTGTATATCTGAATGATTACAGAATATGTCTTTCCATTTTCCCTCTGGTGAAGACCTTATGTGCCCTCCCATATCTTTGATCTTTCATCATCTTCTTGCACTTCATATGCTTTGACATGCAACCTCTTCTTTGTTGGGATTGTTCCCAGTTTTCATGGGTCCAGGGGATTTTCCTCCACTTCAGTGATGATTCTGTACAAAATACTTGGATGTAAAGACTCTATGCAGAGGACTCTTTATCAGCCCCATCACTTTGAATTATTGTCCTGCATCTATCTTGTACATCTGAGTTACACTGTCATCTCCTCTGAGAGCAGGAATCTTGTCTTTTATGAGTCTGAAAAGAGCTCTGAATGTTTATGGCACCCTATAAATAAGGGTAATAAGAAGCTGTTACCAGGAACCCTAGGAGCAAAAGGAAGAAGTTGGCATCTGGTTCATAAGACAAAAGATGTTAGCAAGAGCCACTTTTTCCCCAAATGCCACATATTTACAAGGAAGACAAGTCCATGTTGGCCAACTGTATGCCTGTCACCTCCCTATCTACTTCTTATCCAGAGCATTTACTATTTGGAAATCAACCACAGCCTTTCTTAAGTTTATGGAGATGTGGGATGATGAAGTAGATGCCTGACAAAAAGATCCTCAAGCAACTACTGGTGCATTGGCCACATATGGACAGCTTGTGAGCCTTTGAGTGTTGTTGACCTGCAACCCCAACCAGCCATCACCATTGGCTATACCAACTAGGATTGATGCAAGGGCCACGTTGCTCACATGTGGGGAGGGAAATTCCTCTGCTGTGCCAGAAGCTAAGTGGTAAAGATGGTTGATATTCATGGGTATAACATGCTTTTTGGTCCCATCTTGTGGTCCTTTGCCTAGAAACTCTGTTCGTCTTGTAAGTTCAGTTCTTGACAGTGTACAACTATGATAGTTTTCTGACATTGGAAGGGATTCAGAGAAATGGAAAGCAGATGAAGAGTTAAGAGGGCAACAGTAACATGTGAAAAGAATGGATACAGTTATGTCATACTGAGAAGACAATAACAGATGAAAAGGATGAGTGTCTGTGCACCAAGATGGTATGATGTGCTTCCTCCAGAATTTTTTAAATAAAAATGTGCTTTCATTTATTAATAAAATTGTGTTCCCAAACAAATTTATTTGAAATCAAGACCAAGCTAGAGTTAGTTGTTAAGTCCCAGATCTTTATTCCCAGTTCCCACAACAGTTCAGAACAGTTGAATGAATAGCCTCGATGTGGAACTGACAATTATATGTCCCTGTACTCCATAGTATGTTTTGGGATATCATATATTATAGATCTTCATATCAAGAAAAAATTATGCCTTTCAAGATCTATGAAAATCCTCCCCAATGAAAAATACTGTGTTTGCACAATGCTTTTTAACTCATGATGACCACAGATAAGATGCAGAAATGCAGATACGCACTCCCAGTTTCTGATGCACAACATTTCTACACATATTGACAATTATTGATGTGGGACCAGCAAAACGGTGTCTTGTGCTGGAATGAAACATTGGGATGGCCATTACTCTGAGGATTTAATTGAGGTTCCCTTGCTGGAGGTGTGGGAATATAATAAAGGAATGGTGAACCATGCGTAATTTAGGATTCATCCTCCTAACTCCCCACCCTTTTTGGAAGTATCACGTGGGAACATCATGTATTAAAGAGCATCGTGTTTTGATTGGAGACTATGGCTGAGATCCTGCATCAGGAGACAAACTATTAAGATGGAGCTCTAGCATCATCACTAAATCTCCTGATACAACCCCCCAAAGCCAACCTTAAAAGCCAGGGAACTGGACCAACATAGAGATTTCCAAGGCACTGCAGAGTAGGGCAGTGAGTGAACAAGCATCCAGCCGTCTCACAAGAGCAAGACCTGACTTCTAAGATGGATTTCAGATCATTGTACCATTGCAATGTCTGAGAGCATCCCCTCCAAACCCACCATAGAAGCCAGGCAGCTGCACCAACGTAGGGATTTTCGACAAAATCCCATCACTTTCTGTCACCCTTTTGAGACGTACTATAGAGGATTACACAGGTATTTGGGAACAGAAATAGGTTCTGGGGCACTGATGATGGAGAGATGAGGATATTTTTCAAGTTTTCATGCATGGGGACTGGGGCAGAAATTATACAAAATCACATCAATTAAAAAAAACAACAGGGGCAGGGGGGACTGGGGAGGGCTTCGGGGTCACAAAAATGCCAAGGCTGCACTATGCCCACCTCTAATCTAAAGGAAACACTATTAAGGGAGGACAGGCAGATAGTGGTTAAGAGAAACTGGATTATCTGGATTTTCTTGTATATCAGATCTGGTGTCCTCCCTCCAGACAATTTGGATTACTGTTTCCATAATCCTTTATTGTTGTCCATGTTGAGATCAATGGACTTCAGGAATTTCCTTTATGTGGAATTCTCACATTGCTGCTAGTAGAATAAAGCAATAGGTACCTGATTCTATACCCAAGCAGTCCTTTCTATATCTGCCATCAAGATGTGTTTGCTTCCTAGGTACGAAGCACCTCCATGGAAAAGTAAGGGGAGGGGAGCATGAAACCAGTGGGGAGCAAGCAGAAGGTTTTGGCTTTACAAGATAGTGATGAATGGCAACAGCAATAGGAACAAAACCAAGCATCCTTCATGCTGTCAGAGCAATGAAGCTGGCACATAACAAAATGTGGTTCCACAACAGTGCTACATTTCAAAAGGGAACAGAATATCAAGACACTTTTGGTCAGTCAGAGTCAACACATCTATTCATCTCCTGTAGCTTCCCAGGGAATTGCAGAGGAAGGAAGCTGGCTACAGATTAGCGTTTACTATAACAGGATTGCACAACCTTTTCACTCCAGGAATTGGCTAGAGTGTTGCCTATATCTATGTTAGCTAGGGCACAGCGGACTACTTGCACGTACAGGCATATACACAGACATCTATATACACACTCCCTCAATTTTCCCCATCCCAGCATGTTTCCAGTCTCCTGCCACTAAGATTTCTGTTTGCCTGTTGCTATTAATATCCTCAGAAGCCAGGGAACAAAGAAAGGTAGATAGGATCCCACTGATTCTGGGTATCACACAGACAATTGCCAAGAGCTGCATGTAGCCTCAGGGCCACAGAATCCACACTCCTGATTTAACATGAGGAAACAACATGAGGGAATTCACCAGGCCAAGATCCAACAATGTATGTCCATTTCCAATGCCAAATTCCAACAATGTACTTCCATATTCAGTCCTAGCAGAATCAATAATTTCTTCCATTTCCACAGCAGTTCTCGGCGCCACCAAAACTGTTATCTAAAAGGCTTCCAAACCCACCTAAGAATAAGGTTTTCAAAGTGCTTGGATAGTGAGTGACAAGAGGGAAGCAAGACTATTGATTTTGGTAGAAGCAGTAGGAACAAAAGGAAGCATGCCATTAAATTCTGACCATAGGGTGAACAATGGTCTCAAGAAGACGGTTTTCACTGTCCAAATCCAATCAGGGTGAGGCCTTTCTCTGTCGTGGCATAGAGATTCTGCCATCTCTGTCAGAATCTTCTGATTGAGAATTCCCTCCTTTTGATTCAGTGACTGAACTTTGTAAGCAACCACTTACTGCTGCACTTGCAGTGGGTCAATCTCCTCTAACTGCAGTAATGACATCATTCCTTACCAACCGCCAATAACACTCTTTATTAAAC
This sequence comes from Cyclura pinguis, assembly GCA_030412105.1. Taxonomy (NCBI): domain Eukaryota; kingdom Metazoa; phylum Chordata; class Lepidosauria; order Squamata; family Iguanidae; genus Cyclura; species Cyclura pinguis. The sequence continues at coordinate 349,031,247 of CM059599.1, forward strand.
TCTAATTGAAAAGGTGTTTGAAGAGCAACTGATCAGGGCACATGGGTAGTGGCCAAGGGACACGTCTGAAGATGAATAAAGATACCACACCCACAAAGTAGGATAAAAACTCAGGATTGTACAACAGCCTGGAGCCACTATTTGACAATCTGGAGGCATTAATTAGGCAATTTTTAAGTATGTTTGATCATTTTAGGATGTGACGAGAAGGGGCACACGTGTGTATTGTTGCCATTTTTGAGTGATCTCTTCTTAATTATGTGTGTATGTACTTTCAAGTTGCCTGTTCACTTACAGCAACCTCCACGAATTCCATAGGGTTTTCTTAAGCAAGAAATACTCAGAGGTGGTTTTGCCAGTTCCATTCTCTAAAATACAGCCTACAGCACCTGGTAATCATTGGTATTCTCCCATCCAAGTACTAACCATGGCTGACCCTGCTTAGCTTTCAAGGTCAGATGGGATCTGGTGCCTTTAACTAATTCTGTTAAATAATGGCTGGTGTCCTGTTAGTGGCATACACAGATATGTCCAACCTGCGTATTCTCTCTCTCTCTCTCTCCCTCTCCCTCCCTCCCTATTATGGAAGAAGAAATCCACTGCCTCCCTTGTGCAATGAATGACACCCTTTGCTCCTTCAGCCCCCCTCTCTAAGGCCATTTAGTGGCCTGCAGACATTGGAAAAGGAGGCTCAGAGAAGCACCTGGTTGTGTTCCTATAGCCAGATGAAGAATGATGAAGAAATCTGTTGGGAGTACCTTGATGTGTATTCCTGCATAGCAGGGGATTGGACCAGATGGCCCCTGTAGTCTCTTCCAACTTTATTATTCTATTATTCTATGAAATCCTCTGGGGCTTCTCAAGGAGCCTGCAGATCTCATGAGGGATGATGATGTTGTTCTGTGTCTGGTTCTAGAAACATGGCTAAGAACTTCTCTGACACAGCCTGCTCTCCATTAACCATTAGATGGCCATGGAAGGCCTGCAGGTAGAAGGTGAGCCCTGTGGGATGGAGAGAATAGATGTTGTGTAGTTCTGCCTAGGTGGAATTTTATAGCTCCTACAGTAGGATCACAGTCTATACGCTCAAGCTGTCACAGCTGAGAGTCACCCTGAATTCTTTTACGTAAGCCATATCTGGGGTACATCTTTAATTGCATCATTCTACTTTCTCCAGTCTGTGGGTGTCCTTCAGCTCTTTACTACATCAAATGGTTTGTGGAAAGAGTGAGGGAAATGAGTCAAGAGAACTGAAGATGACAGAGGCTGAAATCCTGCATTTGGGTTGTGTACTTCTTCACATGTGGAGTTAATCGTAGAGTTGGAAGAGACCTCAGAGGCGATCCAGTCCAACCCACTGCTATGCAGGAAAATACATCAAAACACTCCCAACAGATGGCCATCCAGCCTTTGTTTAAAAACCTCCAAAGAAGGAGACTCCACCACACTCTGAGGCAGCATATTCCACTGCCGGACAGCTCTGACCTTAGGATGCTCTTCCTGAGGTTCAGGTGGAATCTCCTTTCCTGCAGCTTGAATCCATTGCTCCTTGTCCTGGTCTCTGGAGCAGTGGAAAACAAGCACACTCCCTCCTCGACATGACATCTCTTCAAATATTTAAACATGGCTATCATGTCCCCTCTTAACCTTCTCTTCTGCAGACTAAACATACCCAGCTCCCTAAGCCACTCCTCATAAGGCATGGCTTCCAGACCCTTCACTATTTTGGTCGCCCTTCTCTGGACATGCTCCAGCTTGTCAATATCCTTCTTGAAATGAGGTGCCCAGAACTGGACACAGTATTCCAAATGAGGTCTAACCAAAGCAGAACAGAGTGGTACCATTACCTCCCTTGATCTAGACACCATGCTCCTATTGATGCAACCAAGAATTGTGTTGGCTTTCTTGACTGCCACATCACACTGTTGACTCATGTTCAGGTTGTGATCTGCCAAGACTCCCTTTCACACATACTGTTATCCAGCCACATGTCCATCATCCTATATTTGTGCATTCCACTTTTTCTGACTAGCTGTAGAACCTTGCATTTCTCTCTGTTGAAATTCATTTTGTTAGCTTTGGCCCAGCTCTCCAATCTGTCAAGGTCATTTTGAATTTTGATCCTGTTCTCTGGCGTATTAGCAACCCCTCCAAACTTGATGTCATCTGCAAATTTGATCAGCATGCCCTCTACACCTTCATTCAAGTCATTGATGAAGATGTTGAATAGCACTGGGCCCAGGACAGAACCCTGCGGCACCCCACTAGTCACTTCTCTCCAGGATGAAAAGTAGCCATTGGTGAGCACCCTTTGGGTTCGGTCCATCAACCAATTAGAAATCCACCTAACAGTAGCCCTGTCCAGCCTGCATTTTTTGCTAGCTTCTTTCAAAGAATGCATAGCTGGGGGTTGGACTGGATGGCCCCTGTGTTGTGCAAAGCTTGTGTTCAGTGTCAGTGTTGCACAACCTGATGCACAACTGGATACAACAGAATCAGTAACAGAATGCTGTAGAGAATGGACAGCCAAATGGGCTTCTATACATGTGCAATAGCACATTATGCACGATTCTGCTTCTTGGACCTTGAACTGACTTCAAATATTGCACATCAGCTTCACAGGGGAACTTACAAAGGCATAAGATGCCCAGACGATTTTGGCCAGCAAGTGTGAATTTAAGGTCAAACTACACCTTATATTTAAAGTAGAAAATGTATGTTGCATTGCCTATATAATTCGTGATGATTTCCCTTTTAAGCAGAATAACAAAAAGTTTGCTTGGTATCAGCCACAAGCAACTAACCTTTATTTCACATGAAATGGACCAAAATCAGCAGTTTTCCAAAAGACAGAGGTCTAAATCCAACTGCTAGTACTACCTAAATTAGGTCTATTGAATACATGGAAGTTGTATAAATGTTGACTTATCAAGTTCTCATTGGCTGAGTGGGTACACTTCAGTTGATTTAGGCCAGAATCTGCTGAATCACAAACTTGTACAAAAGTACTCGAGATGTCAGCTTATGTGAAGTACCAAGTTTGGTCAAAATCAGTTCATAGATGTGCATTCAAGAGCCAGTGTTTGGTGAGGAGATATCTGAAGAAATTGACAGATCAGATGAAAAACCTTACTATGGTCTTTATTTTGTTCCTGTTGAATAACACACCAGGTTTGGTGACTCTGTGATGAAGTATATAGATTTTTCTATAACATAACATACAGTAGAGCGTTGTAAGTTGTAGTACAGATGTATGATTGCATTTAACAGATCAGTTTTTAAGGAATCACAGCCACAGGGGAACCTGATTAGGACAGGGCCCATGAGACATAGGGAAGGGGACTTCCCACAATTTCCTCTTTGTTCCGAGACACAAACTGCTACGGGTGCTTCTGATAACTGAAATCTGCATCATTTTCTATGTCTTTTCTGAAACAGTCCTATGATTAGTTCTCTGATGTCATTTCTTACTATTTTTATGGAGTTTTAACTATTGCATCATGTCTTGCTGGATAGATTACCTCGCAAAAGTCCACTGAAACTGGAAAACCAAATTTTAAACTCATTGAGATGAAAACAAAATACACACTAAATGGAAAAAATATAATGTAATATTTTTGAATTAAATTAACTCCAGATACACACAGTACAATGGCTGGTGAGGAGCTGCACAAAAAAAGACACAACCCGCCAGCAGGTCACTCTCCTTTTGTACAACTCCTGTCATTTTAAATGATTCTACAGATGATGTCAAGAGTTCCAATATAAATCTTCCAGTATGGTAAAGAATTAATGTTCGCCTTGCCAACCGGAATGCCACTTTTTATGCAAATTAAATAGCTATGCATTTTGCTTCACTCGGACATATAGAAGAAACACTTACAGTCCCATTATTCTTCATTAGCCCTAATTAGGATTCTGAAAATGATTGTATTATTTCTACATTTCCAATAATGATTAAGAATAATGGGAATCCACATTGGGCTTGGTCTTTTGGTCTCTTTACTCACTGTCATACCAGCTAACCTCCTCTGACAAAGAAATGTGAGTTTACCCTGGTTTTTGGTGTAACCATAATATTTGCAGATTTCTCAGAAAACTCACAAAAATCCAGTGTTTCTTTTGGCTGAGAGTGGACAACTTTTCTTGTCCTGAGGACCTGCACATGGCCTGGAGGGTGGTAGTTATTTAATAATTTAAATAATTTAAACATTATCCTTTAAACATTATACCAGTTCTCTCAGTAGAGAGCCGGTAGAGAGCTTCAGCAGGCTGCTGAAGCCTCCTGACACTATAAAGCAGAGGTAAGAAACATGGGAGAACCAGTATGGTATAGTGGTTTGAGCACTAGACTATGACTCCGGAAATCATTATTTGAATCCCTCCTCAACCATGGAAACACAATGGGTGACAGGTCACATTCTCTTAGCCTCAGAGGGAGGCAGTGGCAAACCCTCTCTGACAAAATCCTGCCAAGAAAACCCTGTGATAGATTTGCCTTTGGGTCGACATAATTCAGGAATGACTTGAAATTCTCTCAGTGGAGTAGTTATTGTAAAAAATGATACAAAGGCTGAATCTTAGTTTTAAGGGAAAATGTGATGATTATTTTTCAGAATTTACATAATCAGAATGCAAATAAAAATTAACCATAATAATTTGCATAATATGCAAAATAGATACCCAGATTTGAGGTGCTGAAACATGTCTTCCCTGCTCATTCTGCCTAATGGTAGAGCTGGCTCTGAGAATTGAGAAGCACGCCGCAAGTCAGAACCAACGAACAACCAAAGATAAAGGAATAGACTGGACAGCAAGATGACTACAATGCTAAAGTGAGGGTCAGCCGGTACAAGAAGCCCTCTTATATACTTCTTGCTGTCCAATGGTTAACTTTGGTGAACGGAGTCAGTCCTTCAGTGAGAAACTAATGTCTGCTGCTCTGTGGCTCACCACACTGGGCACCTCGTCACAGATCCTAGCAGCTCCTGACACCTTCAGTGTCTGTCATGCTGTTTCTGTGATTACTGTTCCATATATCTAACCAGCCAATAATCCCTCAGAACTGTGCAATGTGTTTCCGCTATAAAACATACTAGCAGAAATCCATCAGAGTTGGCCTTACTGTTAGAGAGGATGAAGCAGCTGCCTCAGGCAACAAAAGGGACTGAGGTATTGGAGAAGAATGCTGTATATGCTGAACAGCCTGCTCAGTGTTTTCTTAGCTGTCCTAGTACCCTCAAGTTAAGCAAAGGATACTGTCCCCTTACAAATGCTCAAATAAAATTCTTCTGTGTGTGGAATGGAGAGCACCATCACATCATTCTCCTCAGAGAGTGAAACATCTTGGACCAGCCCTGTCATGCAGCGTCTACAATCTAAATCCAAACCTATGCAATTAAATGGATTATCAGAATGTGGGAAAGTTACTTTTTACAATTACAGCTCCCACTGGCTTTGCTGGTTGGAGATTTTTGGGAAAAATAGTGCCTTATGAAAAGTACAGTAATCTCCATGGCGAATTATTTTGTATGGGATGATCAGTGCCTTTAGGAACCTCTTTTTTGCTACATAACCAATGCAAAAGGAAGTGAGAGGGAGAGCAACTATGACAGGCATTCTTTGCTCATAGGGTAGCTTTCTGCTTATCCAGATCTGCTCATCAGTGAGGACTCATCTCACTTGAGGTGCGCACCTTCCTTCAGGCCAAGCATGCACAGGGTTAACTTTCTTGAATTTCTGCTCTGAGACAAATGGATTGTGTTTAGGTACTGCTGCTGGAAAGGAAAGGGGGGGGGTGAAGGCCCCCTTTTTATTATTCCGAGGTGCATTTTAATTTGCACAAGCGACATTGTGTCTGTGATGGATTATGTGGAAGGAAACATTACAGCCTTGCTAGCCTGGCAAAGGGGAAAAATAAGGGAGATATGGGGAGGATTAAAAAGAGCTTTTTGCAATGCTGAATTCTGATAAGGGGGTCTGTGAGGTGTTTTCAGAGCTGGAGCAGGTGGAATTAAGAGTGGGAGAAATGAGAGAGGGGCAGGGTTCAGGCAGGAGAGGGAGGAGAATACAGCCCTCGCTGTGCTCTTCCTTTGCTTTGCCTTGCAGTGGCCAAAGTAACTCATTTGCAGTGGCAGGTCGGCCAACTAGTTCATCATATAAGATCTCAGAGGATAAGAAATATGCTTGAATTACTCCTTACAGTAATTCAAATATGTTTGAATTACTCTTTAGACGCAACTCAGTCATTCCCCTCCCTTTTAGAGACAGTAGAACTTAAACTCCATGACTTGTCTAAACTGAGGTAACAAGGCCTGGGAAGAAATAACAAGGAAATAATGAGTCATGTTCTCTCCCCTCTGAGCTGATTCATCTGCCTATTATGTTGCTGGTCTTACAGTCATCACCTGGCTTCATGTCATGATGAGAATCCACTCTTCAAAATTTACTAGGGCTACACCATACATACCAGGCAAAATATTACCAGATGCAGCTCTCTCTGCCACAGAACTCCTTCTGTTGTATTTCTGTCTGGCTGTCAAGAAGTCCATACATTTCTTAAATGTAGAGACATTCAGTTATGCAAGGATAGCAACCCTACCAAAAAAAATCTATGTCATGCCTCTGTTTTATGGGGGATAAATTACATGTTGCTTTAAGATCATGGTTGCCAACTGTATCATCTTCATTTTATAGTAAAGTAAGTACAGGGGACCTCATCCAGATAAGAGTAGAGAGGGGCTTTAACTCTTTGCTGTGGCCCAAATCCAGAATGAGTTCTCCACGTCCTCAATTTATATTACCAAAAATAATCCATTAAAATAAATTAAGGGTTAAGAGGGTATTAGAGACAAGAAGATGCAACAAGGGCATGGTGTAAGTCAGTTGTGTACACGGCAGTTCAGAAGTGAAGTCCATTAAGTTAAATGGGATGTCCTTCTGCATGCCATACTCTAGCTACACCAGAGCTGAAGAGACCTCAGTAACTAGCTAGTTTAGAAGCTTAGGAGTAATATTGCTGTTTATCCATTGCTGATGGATGTGAGGTGGAGGCTGCAGTTGTAGTTATGTCCTGCTTGTGGATTCTCCATACACTAAATTTTGTCCGCTGTATGAATAGAATGTTGGATAGATCGGATTTTGCTCTGATCCAGTAGGGCTCTTTGTACATTCTTATGTATCCCAAGGAGTTAGGCAGTATCATAGCAGTGTGGGGATTTAAACTTAGGTTTCCAAATTCAATTTTCTAATTCTTATACTGTGACAATCACAGAACTTGGCTATATCTGTGTTTGTCGGCAAGAGGTGGAAAATGTGCACACAATCCACTGATGTATTTAAGTCTTTTACTCCAAGTCTCATGTCAAGTCTCAAGTCTCTATCTTCAAGTCTCAAGTCAAGTCTCAAGTTCTTGAAGATATTTTCAAGTCAAATCTCAAGGCAAGTCTCAAGTCCAGAAGCCAACTTTGTACTCCAACCAAAATTTCAGAATTAATGGATAGAGTGAAATAAATTCAGTTTTAACAATTTGCTTAAATTGTCAGCTCTCCACATTTGCAATTTTGCCATCTGCAGCTTTGGAAGTAGGGAATAGGATCCTATCTTACTCCCTATTACTGAAGATTCAAAAGTCTTAAAAAGAAGGATCCTTCTTCCTCAAGCCCATTGCCTAACATATTTTCTGTCCCCCTCTGAGAAATGCACCCTGCACTCTGGGGGTAAAACTTGTCTTTTGCTCTTAGGAAACATTTTAGAAGGCTCCTCTGATATGCAGTGGGGACAAGGTGCTGAGCAGACCTCAACCCTGCCTCAAACCCATTGCCTAACCTGTTTGCTGTTCCCCTCTGAGAAATGCACCCACACTTTGGGCTTTAGAGAGATTGTCATGTGACTAGTAGGCAAAAAGAGATGGAGGCATTATTCAAAGTTGTAAGGTTTCTGGATGAATGCATTATGTTAACTGAACCAAGGGCATCAAGTCAGTCATTAAAAACATACAAGTCTCTAGTCAAGTCGAGTCAGTGCGTCATTTATGGCCTAGTTGAGTCTGAGTTGAGTCAGTGAAGTTGAGTCACTTAAGTTCGACTTGAGTCCAAATCAATCGACTTGAGTCTACATCACTAACACCATCACGGGAGTGCAGGCATGTGTGTCCTTTTAAATACATTGTGCAGGGAGATAGGCAATAACTCCTTCTACAATACTTCTCCCAGCCCTGCCCAACAAGCCTATTGCAAAGGACAAGTGTGGTTTCCTTGGCAGAGGTGGTTGGCTGTTCAGTAGCCATGGCCAGGAGCTGAATGCCTGGGAGTCATCTGGATGCGACCAGGAGAAAAGAGCCACCATCTGCCTCCTAGATCTCCAAGGTATTCTCTGGAGATCTGGGAGGAGGAGCTGTTGTTTGCTCCTGGCTGCAAAAGTACAGCTGGGTGATGCCTGGGTCTCCAGCACGCTCCCTGGACAATGAGCAGCCAAGGATGCACATGTCATTCTTTTGTGCTCAGAGAGCAGTATCCAGGGTGGAATTGCTTGGGATGAATATTATGTTTTACCTCACAAAGATAGGATCTTAGCTATTATCTTTAATATCATGTATCTGGAGAAACCTGGAGCTAGTCATGTGGATCAGACTTGTTCCAAGTATCTTCCAGGACAGAAAGGTCTGTCTTTTTTTTAATTTATTCTTTTTATTATGAATGGTAGTATACTCAGAGTTTTTTAAGAAATCAAACTGCATTCACACAGAGTAAGTTTTTATAATGAGATGCATTGTGTAAATTAAAACATAAATCTTTATTTCTGACACTCTGCGCTTTTCACCAAACAAATAATTTGTTGGGCCAGTTTACCAACAAATGTAACAAATTAAATTTACTTCCTATATTTATATTTGTTTTCTCTTGCCATTTAGAGAATATATAGTAATCAATTTTTTTTGAAGTTGCAGTAAATCTTCAAGCTGGATATCAGTTTAAAGTACAACTCTACAAAGTTAGCTTAGTTTGAGAATATAAGAACAGCCACAGTAGCTCAGACCAAAGGCCTTTCCATTCCAGAGCTGGGTTCCCACAGTGGGGATACCAGATGCCTGTGGAAAGCCCACAACCAGATGAATGCAATAGCAGCCTCTTGCTCTTGGGCTCCAGCTACTGGTATACAGAGGCATATTGCCACTGAGGCCCTTTCCGCACGAGGCGAGGGAATCGCTCCATGCCGTTACCCACCGCTTCTTCTGGGGTCTGAAGCAACATGAACTGTCCCTGAAGCCCTTCTGCAGGGCTCTTCTTTGGTCCAGGACGAATCAGAGCAGTGCGAGGTCTGTAAAGCCGTACTGCTCCGGCTTCCAAAATGGCGGCTTCCAGCTTTCAAAATGGTGGCTCTGGCTTCCAAAATGGTGACTTCCGGCTTCCAAAATGGCGGCTTCCGGTTGGTCGTGGGTCCTGACCAACCGCTGAAGCTCGCCACGCCTAAAGCCTGCCCTCCAGAGATGGCAGGCTCGCATTGGTGCGAGCCTGCAAATCTGCACAAGAGAGCAGGAACGCAATGGCGCGTTCCAGGAAAATAAAGAGCTGTTTTTTCCGGTCTTTCAAAAACACGCTGGAAGACCACTTGGGGTCGTCTTAGAGCAGACTGAGGTGCGGATCCCCAGTAAGTAGTCCGCTCCTAGTCCACTCCAAGGTGCAGACGACCTCCGTGCGAGGACGCACTGCCCTGTTCTAATTGCCTGGTGCAGAAAAGGCCTGAGACTGGAGGTGATATATAGTCCTCCTGCCTTACAGCCATTGATGGCTGGATGAGTTTATCCAATGCCCTTTTAAAGCCATCATCTTGCAGTGAATTCCACAATTTCCTATGCCCTGTGTGAAGATATACCTGTTCTGGATCTGCTGCCATTTAGCTTCAGTTGATGACCACAGGTTCTAGAATCATGAAAGAGGGAGCTCCTTCTCTTTTCTTCTTACTTGTTTTGGAAAGTCCAAAAATTAATATTTCCAAGCTCTCGAATAAAATGCAAGGGAAACATTTTTGTTAAAAAAAAAAATCAGTTAATACAATCATGGGACTTGGTTGCTTACCACGGTGATGGTTATTTGGATCCCAGATTATGGACAAGATCCTACAGTAGTTGACGCATGCAGAGTTAAGCATTCATAATACTATGTAACTCTTGCATTTAAATGGCAGTGTTGCAAAACTGATCGAAGACATCAAAATGCACAGCTTAATGACAGTTAGGTGCACCTGCCCATCCATACAATGAGCACCTACATGAACAATGGCAAATTGTTCTCCACTTTCTCACTCCACTGTTTCCATGGTGGAACATACGCATAAGTAATACACCAAGATTCTGACCAGTTTTTCTTCAGTCAAATGCATAGTCAGGAAAGGTGCAAACTGCTCCTTTTAGATAGGAAATATACAGTCAGCCCTCCACATTTGTAGGTTTCACAGATCTGATTATTTGTGAGTTTCTCCAATCCCTGTCCTCCCACCTCAAGTGCTTCTTTTCCAGAGGAACCTTCTCTCTCAGTGGCTCCAATCAGGCCATGTAGCCCTTTAAAATCCTACCTGTAGTCCTCCTCCTCCCTTGACCAGCTGCTGCTTAGCCAGCTAAGTATGGATTACAGCCCAGTTTCTCAGCACCACAAACCCTTTCCCAGTGTCCCTCCACACCCATGGAAGGAGATGGGCAAAAGAGGGCCATTATGCTGACTCACCCCCTTTCTCTGAGTGGTTTGGACCCTTGGTGCCTGCTTTCCCCACCAGGCCTTGGCCCCTTTCCCACAGACACGCATACACACACATTTTGATAATTGCAGTTTTTCCGCTTTTGAGGGCTGACTGTATTGTGCAAATCAGCCTGGATTCTGAGCAGCACAAATCACTTGTTCTCTTCCGTGACATCTGTTGAAACACTGGAGTTAGTCTAGCATGCTTTGTCCAGGTCTTGCTAAAAGAGAAGGTGGTGCCTCCAGACTCCTATAATAATATGCAAAGAGAGCTCAGAAGAGAGAAAGAGGAGAGAGAAGCCAGCTTATGTTTGTACTGGGGCAGATCTGCAGAATTTACGACTATGCACTTTGCAGCTTGCCATGTGCTGGCTGCACATCTAATACATGACCAATCAATGCAAGCTGCTCTGCAGATGTGTGGCATAGTTGACATGAGCAAAGTCGCAATGGTATGTCAAGAATGGGGTCAATGAGAGACTGCCTTGCATAGCGTTACAAAGAGAGGAATCTACAGCTCCCAAAATTGCCCAGCCACCATGGCCATTGGTTGTTCAATTTTTTAAGGCATTAATCACATATCACATTGTTCTGGTTTAAAGGATGGATAGACAATTCCACTAAATCTCTGATGGAATGGGATTAGCATATATGGCTAGAATCCTGTATCTGCTACTTAGTTAAGTATACTGTATCAGTACTCAAGTATACTTAACTAAGTATCCCCTCTTGGCCTGACCCCCACCAGATATGATAGAAATGTCATTCAAACATACTCTGACCACTGGCAGAATGAACCTCCTGATACCTAGTAAAATAAGTTGTGGGGGGAGTTAAATAATCATGGCAATCTGGTCAAAACTGTGACTAGATAGTAACTGTAAATATGGAACAGCTATGAATAAATCATGGTAACTGATTGTATTCACAATTGCCACTTAGGCCTTTCTGTACTACATTGTTACAGTTCAACATCCTGTGGAATCCTGGGGTTTGCAGTTTAGAGAGGGGCCTTTAGAATTCTCAGCCAGAGAGCTCTCTTACCTTGATTTCTGGGGGTCCCGAGAGGGACACTTAAATGCGCTCTCAATTATATAAGTTGGGGAAATTAGCCAAGAGCACAGCCTAGCAATGCGAGAGGCAGGGTAATGTAGCGAGATCTTGAACCCTATGTTTAGGGGGTCAGGCCGAGTCAAGAAGCACGCATAAGTTGAAATAATAAATGTTGTTTTATTAAAAATACAATCAAACAGTGTATGCAGCACACTCACACAGATAACTAAAGAAATAAAGGTTGGAGTGGGATAGAGGGATTTTTAGAAGAGTTGTTGGTTTGGGTAATACTCCACCTGTCGTGAAGCCTGGTTGGAAGCGGAGAAGCTGGAGAGCGTGGATCTCAGCACGTGGAGCTGAGGGGAAGGCGCGCTGGACAAAGCGACAGCAAGGCGGGATGGAAACCAAGAGTGATCCGAGGAAGCGCTCAGAGTCAGGGGTTCTTATAGGGAAAATTGTGACCGTAAGCTAGTTTGGACTTGAGGAAAACAATGGATTTGGGGCTGGAGACAAAGCCTCCGAAAGGTCAAAATTTGAATGATTGCGTTATAGCCAAATTGTCAATAGAGTAGCCAATATGCAAACGCAGAGTGCTTGGCAGATGAGGATTCTTCTAATCAAGTTGCCTGCTCGGGGCAGGGGATCTTTTGAGAGCTTCGTGCATACATAATTGAGGTACTTGCCTTTGAGGTCTCCTGAAGCGGCAGGACGGCTATTTCTGGCCTGCCTGTATTGTGTTGGAATATTACAGCGATTATCGGCCGAGCCTGTGTGCGTGCTTGTCTGGGGGCCTCGCAAGCACATGGAGAGGAATGGGTATAGGAGGCCGAATTATTGATATCAAAAGATATCTTTATGTCCCACAAGCTCGGGCTAGCAAGGGCGGTAACAGCTCTTTGGCCTTAGTAAACTACAAACCCCAGAATTCCACAGGATTTTAAAAGCGAAATAATAGCAGGATAGCTGTGTAGTGCAGAAATGGCCTTGGTCATAATTGTGACACTATGGCTATGATCAAAACTCTCCTCGCAACCTACTTTAATAGGCATCATTTCTGGGAGGAGAAGAAGGACCATTCTGTTGGCAATCAGGACATAAGTAAATGAAGTTTCCATCAGGTTTGCAGCGTCCAGGAGAAGTAACTTAATTAAATGTACAGTAACCCTCCCTTATCTGTGAGAGAACATTCCAAGACCACCTGCCCACTGATACCTGTAACCATGGATAGCACCCAAGCTGTGGTCCCTGCAAAGATAAAAAGCTACTTCCAGTGACAACAGAGCTGTTTCCTGTGCTGCTGGTGGGGTGGTTAATATGGGGGGGGGGGTGGCCAAGCAGGCAAGGTGCAGGTGGGAGGACTTGGAACAGGCCACGTGGGTACCTTCTGTTTAATATTTTCAGACCACTGTTGATTGTTGTAACTGAAACCCCAAAAGCAAAACAGAGGATAAGGGAGGATCCCTGTACTTACCTTAAGCCATTTCCACATGAGGCTCTCATAGCGCTATGATTCCACTTTCAACATCCTATGGAATCCTGGAGTTTGCAGTTTTGGGAGGGGCCAGCCGGCCCCTCCCGAAACTGCAAACCCCAGGATTCCATAGGATGTTGAAAGTGGAATCATAGTGCTATGAGAGCCTCGTGCGGAAATGGCCTTAGTTAGGTATACTTAACTGAGTAGCTGATACAGGTTTCTGACCCCTTATATATATTATGGGATTAAATTAACCTCTCTCTCTCTCTCTCTCTCTCTCTCTCTCTCTCTCTCTCTCTCTCATACACACACGCGTGCATACATTTTTTTGAACTGAATGAATTTGTTTGATACATTGTCTCCAAATATATTTCAGTTTTAAATATAATTCTCTGAATCAGGGTGGGCAACTGTCAGAGACTAGGATCCTGCATTAGCTCTCCTGCAGGAGACCTTGGGGAACAACAAAAAAAATGCCCCAGAATTCTCTTTCAGTTTACTTCCTGTTTATGAAGGAGGCTTCTATGGACCTATAATGTGCTGGGGGAACCAAAAAGTGGTGACAATGCCCCCTGTGCCCAAGATGTGGGGGAAAAGAATGAAAAAATAAAAACTGAAAAATACACAGATTTGCGGGCTTTTTTTTTTAAATTGACCCCTGGGGGCTGCATGTGGTCCACAAGCTGCACTTTTCTCATCCTTGCTCTGAAATATTATTTTTTAAACTACAGATCCTGCTGTGATGTTAAAAGGAAATCTGGTAAGAAATCAGATGCAATCTTCACTCCAAACCAGGTCAGTGTCTTGCCAAGGGAAGGTTAGGTGCTTCCTTGTGCACGTCATCTTAAAATTGTTCTCATATGTTTGGAAAATTCAAACAAGATTATACTTCCCAGTGATCTAATACTTATGATTACAGACACTACACAGAAACTAGCTCTTCAAAAAGGGATCACTCTTCTGTCCCTCTGCCTCCCTGCCCACCACTCACCCTCTCATTCTTTTGGGCCAACATGGCAACTACTGTTCAATTCTGTGTGAAAAATGCATATAAACAGTTTTTCTAGATATCAAGATGCATTCTGGGCTCTTTTGCAAAATTAGGGTTCAGTCTAACCCAAAGACTACCCACTGGTACCTTCCTTGTCACTGGCATGAGGACTCTGCAGTGGATTTTAGTATGAAACTTGGAAGAGCAGTTAACGGTGCTGAAGCCTATCTAAAGGATGGTCTACCTAAAGTTTAGACTAAAATCTGGTATAGATTTACCATCTCATTGACATGGAAACCATCGGTCATCAAGACTGAGGGCTAGCAAGATTGAAGAACTCTCCCCCAACGTGGCATATGACTGGCTGGGATGATAGGAGTTGTAGTCTAACTCATCTGGGCAATGGAAGCTGGTTTAAGGCATAAACTTACATTTCCTTACAAAAGCTATAGTACTTGGTGTTTGTCATTTATTTTAAATGATTCCTTTTGTTTGGATTTTCCATGGATTTTGTTTGGATTTCTGAGATCCGGTACACTGGCTGACACATTTTCAATACTTTTATTGACTTTAATACTTGCCTTTCACTGAGTAGATTTGGCTTACACCAAATCTTGCAAACAAACAAGAGCAGCATTTTGTTAAAAGGGACTCTCAATGAATTTGCTTACCCATATCAAACCCAAATGTGGCTCTCTTCCTTTCCAAACAAGACTCAGGCAGGCAAAAGGTGCAGTTTAATTGGTTTCTTTCTATGATGGACACATGAGGGGATTGGTTAAAGAGCCCCTGAGATAACCTTCCCTACAGAGATTTGTTTTCAAGACACAGAAATGAACATGGCAGGAAACATTAGTGCAGCCTAGAGATCTCTTGATATGAAAAAGGCTCTCTTCCCTCTCTCGGTGATGATGTTGCTAGCATTGGGTCACCTCAGCACAGCCCAAACAATTCCTCTTTCCCTTTAATCTCTTTACTCTTAAATTTGGGTTGCAGTCATTCACCTGCATACCTATGAGTAAGTCCCATTAAACTCACTGGGACTTACTACTGCATATACATGCTCTGTAGTTCCATTGATTAGCCAGGAATAAAGATGGGAGGGACAAATCAAGAACCAGAGAATTTGTGAGCAGGAAACTGAAAGGGAGACATGACTCCCAGGGAGTTATCTTTGTGGCGGATGCCAAATAGGAACAGAAATAATTATATAATAAACAGTCTTGTCTCCCTTGGCTGCAGTTCAGTATTGTGACCTACCAGACCGGCATATCTTAAACTGGCTTCACACAGACTGGGGAAATGCATGTTAAAATTCAGGTGGGGAGATACAGATTTCTAGATCTTCTAAAGGAATACTCCCTGGAACAGCTGGCCATCAAGCCAACTGGAGGGGAAGTGACCTTGCACTTGATCCTAAATGGTATCCAGAGCCTGGTGCATAATTTAAATGATATTGACCAAGTGGAAATAGTGAATGCAGTGCTGTCAAATTCACATAAGTTTAAGTAGGCAGTTTCCAAGGAAGTCCAGTGCTTGACTGAGGAAGAAGCTCTGAGTAGAGAAATCCTGTCAAAAATTGTAGGACTGGCGAAACACTTTGTGGGATTATTTAAAATCACAATAATAGAAGTTTATATAGAATTAACATTGCATATTAGGAAAGGTACAATGAAATCCAAGAGAGTGTCAGCCTGGTTAACAAGCTGAATAAAAGAAACTATTAAGTACAAGAAGGCATCCTACAGAAAAATGGAAGTCCAAATGAGGAGAACAGAAAGGAACACAAGTTTTGGTAAATTAAATCAAACAGGGAAGGTTACAAGAGGAGGAAAAGGAAGAAAAGATGATGGTGGTCATTTTGCTAAACCTTGTTAGGATAAACTATGCTTAAGAAGCAGTAAAACAGCTAGGGAGTTGGTTGGAATGGCAGCTGACAAGGCAGTAAAAGATGTGCTAAAAGAGACTGAGAAAAGCTAAATGAATTATTTGCATGTCTTCATAGCAGAAGATGAAAGACAGCTATGTATGCATGAACTGATATTTTAAATAAGGAATTCTAAAGAACTGAGGCAATAACGGAGACAAAGAATGCTTTAAGCTTTCCTGCAAAATTAAAAATGAACAAAATCATTGCATCTAAATTGTATCTATCTGGAAGTTATCAAACAATCCAAATATGCAATATCAATTTTTCCAAAGAGAGCTGAGGTGGTAGGTAGATACCCAAGAAATTATAGGCCGGTTAGTTTACATTCTAGATAAAATGACATAAAATATTATTAAAGAAAGTATCTCCAAGTTCAAGTTCTGAAACTCAACATGTCTTCTGCAAAGAGATGAAAGGCCAGCTGGAGTTCTTTCAGAGGGTCAGCAGGTATGTGTAGTTGGACTTAAAAAAAAAAAACCTTTTGACAAAGTCACTCCATAAAGGCTTCAAAGACAAATGTATAAATCCTGAGGTAAGGAGGTGGCCCCTCACATTGAAGGAAGAAACTGGCTAAGGAAAGGAAGCAGAGAGGAAATAAATGAGCCATTCTAAGATTGGAGGAATGAAAGAAGAGAGGTCCTAGCAAAGATCTGATGCCTTTGAGACTCATCCCTAAATAAGCTAGATTTAGAGAGAACAGTGAGATGACAAAGGTTGTAAATGACAAAAATGTTCAGGATGGTAGAAACTAATTATGAAGAACTCCAGCAGGACTTTTCCAAAATGGAAGAATGGACATTAAAATGACCAATAAGGTTTGTATGTAAATGTATGAATAGTTTGGAGAACGTGGATAGGAAATCATTTTTCTTCCTCTCTTATCATACTAGAACCTGGGATCACCCAAAGAAACTGTAGCAATGGGAAGAGAAACAATAGGAAAGCCATCTTTACATGGTACTTATGCATTTGCTGCCATAAGATGGGGCAATGGTGAAAAGAGACGATGCTGTCAATAGTAGCAGGTATCAGAGGCAGCATAATTCTCAAAATTAGCTGTTGAGGAACAACAGATGGAAAGTGGGCATCCCATTTGTCCTATGGGGAGCCAAATACTAGATACACCTTTGTTGTAATCTACCAAGACTTTCTGTGTGTTCTTAGTTCTCTTCCCAGAGTAAGCCATCTGGCTACTAATTTAAAGTATAGTATAACAGAGACTTGATGGGGTAGTTCCCATAATCGGAATATAATAATTGAGGGATTATAATCTGTTCAGAAAGAACAGAGGGGAAGAATAGGGGGAGTAGCATTATATGTCAAAGACAAATTCACTCATACAGTAAGAGATTGAAGCAGCTGGGCATGTTCAGCTTGATGAAAAGAAGATTGAGAGGTAACATGGTCACTCTTCAAATACCTCAAGAGCTGCCCCTAAGAGAAGGATGCAGGCATGTTCTCTGCTTCCTCAGAGGGTAGAACTAGGTCTAAGGGTTTTAAGTTAGAGGAGGGTAGATTTCAGCTGAACAGGGGAAAGAACTTCTTGGCAGTGAGAGTGGGTTGGCAATGGAACCAATTACCTATAGTGGGGGTGGTGTCTCCTTCTCTGGATGTCTTCAAAAGAAGCTGGACAGCTATCTACTGGGGATATGCTAGCTGGAGGTCCTGCCTTGAGCAGAGATTGGACCCAATGACCCATAGGGCCCCTTCCAACCCGATGGCCATTTCTACATTGCACTATTATAGTGCTATTTTTCTACTTTCAACATCCTATGGAATCCCGGGGTTTGCAGTTTAGGGAGAAACATTTAGAATTCTCAGCCAGAGAGCACTTTGGCCGCAATAAACTACAAACCCCAGAATTTCACAGGATGTTGAAAGTGGAAAAATAGCACTGTAACAGTGTAGTGTGGAAATGGCCTGTGATTCTATGATTCTGTGAAATGCTTCCCCCATGGTGTAAAAGTGTGCTTGTTTGAGAGGCTACCCAGGCATCTTTGCATCTGAACTAGAACCTGAACTTCCTGCCTCCTAATCCAGGATATTGCAATCACAAGGGTTGTTTTCCATATCTATGTACTAAACTGTTCTAAATGGCTTGGAGCCAGGGTGTCTGAAAGACCCCCTCCTCCCCTATGAAATTTGTCAGAAATTTGAGATCTTCAGAGGAGGTCCTCTTGTGTGTTCTAACACCTCATGAAGTTAGGTTGATGAGTACACATAACACGGCTATCTTTGTAACAATACCACGACTGTGGAACTCTCTACCCAAAGAAGTTTGGCTGGCCCCATCTCTTTTAAACTTCCAGCAGGCAGCCAAAACAGTGCCATTCCACATGACTTTTAGTGTTTCAAAATGTTTTAAAACTAGATTTTAGGAATGATTTTAGGAGTTTTTTAAAGAACATTTCAGTGTGTTTTTATTTTTTTAAAAAAATCTTAGTATTATTTTAATTGTTTCTATTTATTTATCATCTCAGGAGCCTTTCTGGGCTGGGAAGTGACACAGAAATACTTTACATACATACATACATACATACATACATACATACATAAATAAATAAAATATTTTTCTTATGTTGGCAATAAACCCATTTATCTTTCTCTCTCTTTCTTGCTGTCCTTCCCTCTCTTTCTATAAATATTGTTGTAAACTGCCTCCAAGTTGGCTTCAGCTGATGGTGACCCTGTGAATGTGAGAGAGCCCTAAGGGTCCTGGCCAGCTACAGCCCTCTTCAGGTCTTGCAGACTCAGGGGCCATTTCCGCACTAGCCTGTTGTAGCGCTATGATTCCACTTTCAACCTCCTATGGAATCCTGGGGTTTGCAGTTTTGGGAGGGGCCAGCTGGCTCCTCCAGAAACTGCAAACCCCAGGATTCCATAGGAGGTTGAAAGTAGAATCATAGCGCTACAACAGGCTAGTGCGGAAATGGCCCGGGTCTTGGCTCCCTTGATTGAGTCAATCCACCTGTAATGCAGTCCTGCACTAGCCGTGTCAAGAGAAAAATGAAGCTTTTGCTATTAGCCCACGTATTTATCATCATGCTTTCTCCTTCTTCATGCATCATCTACCTTACTGAGATTACTGATGGCATTTTCTTTCTCTGGCCAGATTCCAGCTAAATAACATTTTTTGTATAGTTTCCATCCACACAGGTGAGCAAACGTACACATTTTATGGGCTTATCATGGGCATCCCCCAACCACTGAAGCACACATCTTGGTTACCTAGCTATGCAAAAGAGTAGCAGTGTGTATGCATGTGTGCCATTTTCCATAACCAACCAGTGCGCTCATTACCAGGCAAGATGTTCTTTCAACATCCGCTCCCTGTACTCTTCTTAAAGAAGGAAATGAACCTTTGCCAACAAGCCATTTTGACGTAGTATATTTGGGGAAGCTGCTCACCAGGGAAAATAACTGATCTTTCAGTTAACGACAGCTATTGCACCGGGGGGGGGGGGATTGCCCTCTACCTCTCCAAAATGCGGGGGTGGGAGTGTAAGGTAAGAGCGGGATAAAATGGAAAGTGAGAAAGAGTCTGGGGGAAGGGAGAGAGAAAAGCATTTGTAAAATTAAAAAGCAGAGCCCCATCAGATTGTGTTGGGCAGGGGAAAGCGTGTCGAAGGCAGGAGTAATTGGTAATCGGAGCAGAAGTGAAGAAGGGGATGATTTATGGGAACATGGAGACAGGGGTGGAATAATTTTTGGAGCAGAACGGGGAACTTACTGAACGCCTGAAACTCAGCTACTTATCCACTCGTTCTTGTGATAAATTAGCTCTTGTTTAAAGTAACCGGAGCTCCATTTTTCATTCTGATTACTACACTTGATATCTCTCTCTCCCCCTCTGTTTCTCTCTGACCACTGCCCCTTAGCAGGCTCCCTGAGCTGAGGCATTGCCTTTATGGAAACGCCTCAACTTCCATGGCACAGTCCTGCCTTCTTCTGCTGTATAATTACAGCCAGGTTAACTGTTTTTGAATTGCAACAATCACCAAAGAATTTCAAGGCAAGCTTTGGGTTTCTTTTTCTCTCTGTCTTTCTCTTACTCTAAAAAGGATGTAGCATCTGTATGAATGAATCTATTCAGAATGCATCATGTTGGCATGCAACTTATTTGTCTGTGCTGTCATGCCAAAAATGAAGCCATACGTACTGGTGTGTATCAGTTAGTGGAAAAAAGTGTGGAGGAGACCTCTTGGATCATCTGATCCACCCGGTGGTTTGAAACAGATAATATAGCTTTGTATCATGCTCATCTCTGAAACAATTAATTTCTACTTAACCTTCTGAAAACATTTGACTCTCCCCAATATTGTTGCATTGCAAGGGAAGCTTGTTTAGCTGTGAGAATTGCTATGTCTGGTTGTTGATACATCTGGAACTTTGGTGTGGTTTCTGGTGTTGGTTTTTGGCTTTATTTTTGTTGCCCACTCTGAGCCCCAAGTTTGGGGGAAAGGCAGGATATAAATGAAACAACGAGGGTGAAGATAATGATGGTGACAATAAGAATGAGGATACAGAACAAGGCTTTCCAAACAGTGTGCTGCAATGCGTTAGTGTGTCACCTGAAGTATGTAGACATGTCGCCTACAATCTTGAAAATGTATGTTATTATTTATAATTCATATGTTTCTAAAAATGTATGAAATGTTTTAATGAGTTATGTTGTGTCCCCATACCTTCTGTTATTACAATTTATGTATATTTCTGTATCTCTTATAAGAGGTTAGTTTAACCTCTGGTTTGCTAGTAAAACTGAATTATTGTGTCGTGAAATGATGCATGTCTAAAAACTGAAAAGTTTGGAAAGCTCTGATATAGAATGATGTTATTTCAACAGCAGCTGCCACTTTTCTATAAGCCTTTTACAGGCTGTCAGATGAAGATAAAAGTGAGATGAGGTATAGATATGCATCCAAGCTTCCCCTTCAACTATCCCATTCCCCTGCCTCTGCTCTGCTCCCAACCTTCTTGTGCTGAGGGTGGAGGTCTAAAGGTCACTTAGATTCAACAGGAAAGGAGATTCCACACAATCAGGATTCCAGTTGAGGTCAGGGATGGAGGGGCTGAGGACACTGAAATGGGGCTCATTGTGTGCTCCTACATTCTCTCCATCTTTGGTGCTCACATAGGCAGGTTGAATAGCTGGTGTGGTGATACAGAACACTCCAATATCTAAGAGGAAACAGGCATGCGTGCTTTAGTGGGGGTTAGAAAAGGAGGTTCTGTTCAGTCTTCTCCTCTGCAAGTGGACATCTTCCTCCATTGTCATAGAGAGAGATCTGATCCAAGGTGTGAATAATTGTACTTTTAGTTTCAGTCCAGAAAATCCTGTTTCCACATCAGTTGCTACCCTGGTGTATGCACCTAACTGGACTACGTTACAGAGACTTTTACTTTCTTTTATGGAAGACTTAATATATGTTCACATGAAAAGTAGGTATGTTTTGTGTTTAATATTGGAATAATATATCCCATAAATCTATCCAAGGGCTCTTCTGTTCGTTGGACATGGACAGTGTCATCCTTTTCTCACTTGGTGTCTGAGATGCCCATGAAAAGTCCCTTCAGAAAGTACCAAGGCAATGACCATGACAAACTGTTTGAGTTACTTAACAAATTCTGACATATAATTTCTCAGGGACTTAGGGAATTCCTAAGGAGTGCATGATAACAAAATATATGCAGGATTCATACAATTTCCTGCAGTGAACTGATTTTCATATAGAACAATTTATCTTGTTTGAAGCATCTTTTTTTGTATTAGATTCATGTAAATTACCTATTGTCAGAAGACAGATTTTCCATCAGGAAACATAATATCACTCCATCCACAAAGGAATTTCTCCCTTATGAAGGAGGAAGTCATGTGAGAATAAACAAAAATTTCAGGTCACCATGTTGATGCATTAGGGGAAATCCAAAAGCCACAGTAGTATTAATATCTTCACTGGGAACAGGACCTGCTGAAATGTCAGAAAGTCATTTGTGTCTAGAATTCATCACAAATATTTAGCAAATATCTACTTTAGAGATGGAGGATTTCCAAATTTGCCAAAATGTGCAGATTTCTTTAACCTATTGGTAAAAAGAAAATGAAAGGTTTTTTTAAAAAAATCAAGTGAGAGAAAATGAAACTGACATGTGGACCCTTTCATGAAGTCCTGTGATTTGTGGTTTAAGGAGTATTAGAATTCTCGGGTAGGACATAGACATTTTCTGCACTACACTCTTATAGCGCGATTATTCCACTTTCAACATCCTATGGAATCTTGGGGTTTGCAGGCCAGCCCTTCCGTAAACTGCAAACCCCAGGATTCCATAGGATGTTGAAAGTGGAATAATCGCGCTATATGAGTGTAGTGCGGAAATGGCAATAGCATTATAACTGGGTAAAATGAATGGACAGGGCTTTGAGTGTTTAACTCTTAAAAGCGTGAGCCTGAATCTGTGTTTTCTATCATGTTAATGCTTGATTAGGATCACCACTTCTTTTTTTTCCCCCTGAGAGGCTTTTCATCTTTAATACCATATTTAGCAGAGTTCTTTTCATCTTGGCCACAGCTGTACCTGTTGAATTGGGACAGTGCTGATGGGGCTGAATTTGTTTTCATCTTGTTTTTAAAGAATTTACCAAACTCTGCAGAGTGGCATCTCAATTGGTGGAGAATTGGTCAATTTCTCCCATCTCATCACTGGAAGTAATCAGTTCATATGACAGCCACAGTCAGGCTGGCAAATCAGTCACTTTTGGTCTGTACCAGATTGGTGCCCTCCAGATGCTTTTGACTACAGCTCCCACAATCCCTGACTGCCAGCTGGCTGGAGCTGACTGGGTGAGAAGGAGTATCAGCTTGTAGAAAACTGTTCTGTATGCAATGTTTGATTTAGAAAAAGTTAGAGTACCAGGTAGTCATAATGCTACCTGAAATTTCTAAATGCCTAAAATGCTTCAATTCCTTACCTCAGTAAATGCCTCTTTTTTTTTTAACCTTTTTTCTTCTTGCGGATGGGTTGTGTAAGAAAAAGACTCGTGTAAGGGAAAACTTCAGCAGAGGTCATGTGTGGGTTTAGAAAGTTAACGGCATATAGACATTTTAATATGAAACATTTAGTTCATTAGTGGGAAAATTCAGAATTATGCTGCACCATTAGCTACCTAGATCTCAGAAGGATAGAGGAGAACTTTGAGGTGAGTACTATGAGACCCAGTTTTGTTTCCTGGGAACACACTGATAGACACTATTGAAATGTGTTATCAGTCCCTTAGATGAAATTTGTTTGTTCCCTGAAAACATCTTCTGCAGTGTTGAATATTCTCAGGATGTTTCCTGTGTATCTGCTGAATATTCACCAAACATTTGATAATGATATTTAAAA
The DNA here is from genome assembly GCA_030412105.1 of Cyclura pinguis. Classification (NCBI taxonomy): domain Eukaryota; kingdom Metazoa; phylum Chordata; class Lepidosauria; order Squamata; family Iguanidae; genus Cyclura; species Cyclura pinguis. Next base: position 349,054,814 of record CM059599.1, read on the forward strand.
GCCAATATTATTTGATTTAAATATTTGCTATTTGACAAGCTATGGCATCTGCCAGTAGTCAGCAGTTAGCATGCCACGGCGTTCCCTCAAGTGGCAGAATATGAGGCGCAGCAAATCGTATATCCCTTCCTGAGCCTCTCCAACCCATTCTCTGGGAATGACAAATGCTGCATCTGCCAAGCACCTGAGCAGGTCCATCAGAATGTGCATTATTGGGTCCTGCATAGCCATGCCAGCTACTTTCTTGCTGAAACCAGAGCCTGCCGAAATCCAAACATCTTGCACTGAGGTTGGCTGAGGGTCACAGGACCTGGGCGAAAACCAAGTTCCCTGGGGTCTCAGTCTCTCCCTCTGGGCTTTCCTTTTCTTCTGATGCCACTGCTCATTGATTTCCCAGCTTTTCTAAAAGGTATATATTGGGTGGTTGATTGGATTTGACTTGACGTGGTGCTTGGTGGAAAGACCATGGCCAACAGCTTTGTGGATTGTGCTATGCAACCCTTGTGTCCAAGAGCAACATTGCACAACCAGATGAACAACTGAACATACAACCCAATGTGCGAATGTTTGTGCAATGGCATTGCATGGGCTGCCCTCCTTCTGCAACCCTGACCTCAGTGTAGACATTTTTTATTGGCCAAAAAAATATTCAGCAGCTTCTGTCGGGAACCTATAGCACAGGGAAGATGCCCGAATGTTTAACTTTAGTGTTGGATTCTGTACCATATTTACTGCTCCCCCTGCCCAAATTCTGAAGGACATTCTCCTAATCACCAGCTTTTTCACTTCATTTTTCTATTTTTTTTTTTTGAGGGGGGAGGGGAGATTCCTTTTCTTCCTGTAAAAAAAGTAACTTTTTTAGAAACCAACTTCTCCCATGCTCAGTTCAACCAGCGTGGTTCCTGATGGTTTACTTCAGCTCATTTAAGGGTGTTTGCTGGTGATGTGGACTGGGATGTTAGCTTGACCCTCCTGACTCTTGTTTCTGTTTTCCATTGTACTACCAGGTACAAAATTTTCTCCACTCTCCTTCTCCTCCAAAAGCTCCAATTTTATTCTGAATTTTTTTTAAAAAAGTGAAGGGTGAAATTTTCTGGTGAGTCAGTGCAATAATCATTTGGTTCATAACATCTTCACTTCAGCCTAGCACATTCCATCCCACCTCTCTCTCCTAAAGCTACTGGGAAGTTTTCCCCACCCACCATGGTTCTTTATTTCATTTCATTTCATTTTTTAAAAATACCTCTCCGTGTTAGCCCTAGATCACTGGGGCCATTTCCGCACTAGACTGTTATAGCGCTTTTATTCCACATTCAATATCCTATGGAATCCTGGGGTTTGCAGTTTAGAGAGCGGCCAGGTGCCCCTCCCTAAACTGCAAACCCCAGGATTCCATAGGTTGTTGAACGTGGAATAATAACGCTATAACAGTCTAGTGCGGAAATGGCCCAGGTGGAAAAGAAGGAATAGTTAAGTGGGAAAGAGGAGGCAGAGGCTGTGATTGGGCTTGGTTAACTAGAACTAATTTGGGAGAAGTCATTTGATTTTTAAGAACCATGATGTGGGGTGGAACTCCATGGGGGAGTAGGGGTGGGAGTGGGAGCAGGCCATGAAGCAGTGGTGTCTCCTCCCTCCTTTTTCACTACTTCACCGTTCTATCCTTTCAGCTTGGTAAACTAGCACTGATATGGAGACTTTCCTTTGTATTTTTTTAAATTAAGAAGCATATTGGCTGTAACAGCACGGCAGCTGAGGATTTTAAAAAAAAAATCAAAACGTAGCAGCATTTGAAAGAACGGGCAAGGACCAGAAAGAAGTGACAGTAAATGTCAGACAGTGGTCTGACACAACTCACTCAACATGGATGAGCCCTAGATTTGACTTACACGCTTTGATTGGACTTAGATGCCACCTTTATCCTGGAATTAGGACTCATTCTAGAAAGTTGAAACACTTCCTCTAAGTCGTAATCACTATCAGAAAGAACTTTGGAGCTAAAATATACTCGGATTTGGGGGTCCATCCTTTCTGCCTTTGGCTCCGCCCACCACTGAAATATGGTCCCTAAGAATTTATATGAAACTGGTGTATTTACCTAGCGTTGCCTGGGATTTTATTTTCCTCTTAAGAACTCACCCAACTGTCTTCTCCATTACCTGTAGCTTTTCCCCGTAATGCCCAGTGCAATCTGTATTCAGAATTATTTACATACACAGTTTGGGTTCTTGAGGGAATACACTGTCTTCCTCCTTGCTGCTAGGCTTCGTCTTCGTAATAACCGGCCTATTCCAGTAGCTGTAACTTATCCCCATATTCCCCTATCCAATCTGTATTTAGAGTTGTTAACACACAGAGATTGAGTTCCCGCGGGAATACGCTGTCCTCCTCCTTGCTGCTAAACATCATCTCCATAGCAACCAGCCTATTCTAGTACCTGTAACTTTTCCCCATATTCCCCAATCCAATCTGTGTTGTCTGATAACATTGATGTACTGGCTGGCTGGCTATTTATTTATTTATTTATTTATTTTGCTTTCTGTTGAATTTGTGCAATGGCTTTATGTTTTTCTGGAAGCATTTTTTGTTTTGAATTTCAACTTTAAGATTCCTTGCATACGGAACCCATATAATCTACTATGTGAGGTGAGAAGACATTGTAACTATGTTGTGTATATCACTATAATTTTTATCACATATGCCCCCCCCCATGTTTTCTGGTATCCTTATTAATGGTAGGCCTCGTCTCCATAGCAACTGGCCTGAGGCCCAAGAGCTCTCGGCTGAGAATTCTAAAGGCTCCTCCCTAAACTGCCAACCCCAGGATTCCATAGAATCTCCACAGCCAGCCAATCGTATGAGGTCTTCTCACCTCACACAGCCAATCATATGAGGTCTTCACCTGCCTGAGGCAGACAAACAGACAAACTCACAGGCAAGCTTTGACTTTTATATAATAGATGTAGTTCAGCCCTTGGGTTAAAAGTTATTCTTCACCCTCCCTCTGAGGAATCTTCAGAGCAAGACACTGAACTTGGGGTGGCCATGGAGAACGCTTGTGCTGGGGAGGGATTTTGCCCACAGTGCCTTCAGTGCTTGTTACTTAGGGCCGTCTCTATCGCCATTTCTGCACCACACTGTAACTTTGCTATTATTCTACTTTCAACATCCTGTGGAGTTCTGGAGTTTGTAGTTTACTGAGGCCAAAGAGCTCTCTGGCTGGGAATTCTACATGCTGCTCCCTAAACTGCAAACCCCAGGATTCCATAGGATGTTGAAAGTGAAGTAATAGCACTGTAACAATGCAGTGTGGAAATGGCCTGTGCCAGCCATTGTTTTCAGAATAGGGGTCCACAAAGAACCTAGTGCGATGAATTCATCCTTTTTTGATGCCCTCCAAATGCAGTTACTGTTCTTTCACAAAAATCCCTGAATTTATTGTTATTGCTTTAGAAATGAACATTTTGGTTTGTTTTTTTCTTTTTGATTTAGAGTTTGATGAGCTATGTCAAACTGGTAACACCATAGTCAGAAGGCCTATAGATTCTGTGGGACAAAAATCACATGAGCTGATTTGTTTATGGCTGTGTAAAATTAATTCCTCCTCCTCCTCCTCCTCCTGCCTTTCTCTCAACAGTGGGACTCAAGGTAGCTAGCAATATTATTAAAAACAATGAAAATTAAAACATTCATGACAATATAAATATAAAATTTAAAAAACAATTAACTTTTCCAGGAATGGGTGCATCTGGTGCATTAATTTTAACAATGCAAAAGCATTCCTGATCATTGCTAAAACCTGAGTCTCCAGGTTCTGAGCTGAATCCAGGAGCGCCTCCAAAGTGCAAACTTGCATTTTCAGAGGGGAGTGTAACCCCGTCTAACACAGGCTAAATCCTTCTTCCCAGATCTGTCTTTCAACTGAACAGGAGCACTTCTGTCTTGTATAGGTTAAGTTTCAATTTGTTTGCCCTTATCCAGTCCATTACAGCTGTCATACACCAGTTTAGCAGAGGAACAGTTTCCTTGGAATTAGATAGAAAGGAGTAATAGAGCTGGGTATCATCACCATACTGCTGATACCTGAACCCAAAACTCCAGACAACCTCTCTCAGTGAATGCAAATTTACAAATCATTTGCAGTCTTCTATTGTATGGTGACATGATGGGATAGCTCTGATAATGTCCACATGGACAGGACTGAGGAAGGAAAAGAGAAGAGGTTCTCACAATTTGCTGTGATAGCTCAAATCCCAGTAATTTACAGAAACAAAAGTGCAGTCAGTATGTTACCAAGGTGTCTGAGTTACTGTAAAACCCATGCCAAAACCACTGATTCCAATGGGTAGGTATTGACCATCCTGAAAGAGGTGGCCATATCCAACAGCTTTGCCTAAATGAACATGTAATCATTAAGAATATTGTATAACTATTTAAAAAGTGGGATTTTTCAAATGCCATAATGAAAGGACTTGGGGAGGGATTTCATTTTTAAAAAAAACTATTATATTTTAATATGGTGTTGGAATGTTAAGGAGTCTTCATTTCTTTCTTGGTGTCTGCCATTTGGACACTCCAGACTGAAGCACCCTTGTTGGCTCTGATCTGCCGAAACTTGTTCCTTTAAACAATGAGTGTGACTCTGATTTACTTATGTATCCTTCTTCAGCATGAATTTGTAATAAAAATTACAATTTTTACTTTACACGGCATACAGCGGTCAACAACTCAAATCCCAAAGGAGAGAATAGCAAAATACTTTTCTTGATCACATTTAGAGCTTTTTGGTAACATTTGAACCTTGGTGGCCTTGATTCCTTCAGAAAAGGAAACTGCGCCTGCAGATTGCCTACAAGTAGTTTTCCTATTCTGCCAAGAAAATTTTAAAAGGTATTGGGAGATCAATTTTTAATTACAATCAAAGGCATGTAACACAAATTCCCTTTATCTGTTTGTAATCTGTCAGGCCTAATCCCCTTCTAAAGAACTAGTAACGGCAGTTTTATGACAAAGAGAAAAAGCAATAAACATTTCTTGATTTCCAATGACAGTCCATGAGAAATATAAACCTTCCAAATCACAGCTCAGGCTCAGGATCCAAGCTGAAGTAGACTGATTCCAAATCGATACAAGTCAAGCATTTGTGAAAGCCTGCAACTGAAGCATGAGTTTGTGGTTGATTGCAGCTCTTAGTTATGATGGTTACATATTACTTTCATTATTCAAAGCAGTATTCCTCTCCAGTTGCTTGGAGACATAAGCAGGGGCCCTTTTCACATCAGATAGCTGGAGCACTATGATTTCACTTTCTGTGGTTGCTTGGGTCTTTTTCTTCCTTCTTTTTGAAGATGGGCACAACATTGGCACACTCAGCTATAGGGACCTCATCTGTCCTCCAAGAATTCTCAAAGATATTGACAGTGGCTCTAAAATTACATTTACAAGTTGCTTCAGTACCTTCGGATGCAGTTCGCCTCACCCTGGACATTTCAATTCATTTAAAGTAGCTTGGTATTCCCATACTCACTTACTTATCTATCTTGGGCAGTGTCTCCTTATTGCATCACTGGTCCTATTTATACCTTTTGGAACAAGACAGACATAAAGTTGGTGTTCAGCAGTTCCACTTTCCCTCTGTAATTCATTAGCATTTCTCTATCTTCTTGATGCTGTGGATCCACTGCTACTTTGTTTTTCTTGCTTCAAATATAGCTGAATACACCATTTTATTATTATTTTTAAAACTTGTTTTACAAGCCTCAACTTATTCTGACCTTTTCCCTACAGGCATACCTCAGTAAACAAAGCCTCTCATAAAGAAACTCCTTTTTTCTGGTCTCCAAACCTCTCTTTTTCTTCCTTGTCCTCTGTCTAGCCAGAAGTTTTTAGCAGCATTAGCACTGGGAGGATGGGGAAGGAGGGCTTGTGTCAGGTTGCAACAGTATGTCAGCAGTAAACAATGCAGTAAAACCTTGAGCTGAGTAATAATGGGATTCTGCTCTAATTTTACTGTAGCTATGTGTACCTGAGTACAAGAGGCAAGACAAACAACAGCTGTCTCCAAAATATCTTACAAAGCGTGTTGAATACCAAAACAAAAAGAAAAGGGGAAAGCAGGTAAGCCTGCTTCACCAGCTCCCACATCTCGTCTTAAAAAAGCATAGGTCTGTAAGTTTGGCCACCAAAATGGGAATCATAAGAAGCGGAGGATAATGGAAGAAAAAATAAAGCATTGCTGGATGCATTTTGGAAAACACTTCCAAGAGGTTTCTTGAGGATTCAAAATATTTCTCTTTACTTGTGCAAGGACTGCCTGACCTGGTTGTTTCATTTCATATATGCAGATTGTTAGTTTCAGATGCAGAGTTCGCTGAAACGTGTTGAACTGTTCTTCTTTATATGGTGTCAGAACCTGTCCCTATTAATTCTGTGTTATTACTATCCCAGTACCAAATTTTTTGTTAAAGAAGTAACACTCAGGAACACATCTACTTTGTTAACTGAGATACACATTTTCTTCTTTTTAATTATCCTTGGTGATTTGCTCCTCTTCCATTTCTTATACATTTCCCTTCTAAATTTTAGTCCATCTGAAAATTTCTTATGCAGAGACTCCTTTCCCTTTACAAGCATCTCACTTCTATTTCTCACGAGAATTGTTTGCAATTACACTTGCAGGATCTTAGTTTTCAGAAACTCCCATCTGTAATGAATACTCTTCTCTTCAAGAATTTCTTCCATCGGATCTCATCCAGTATTTCCTAAAGCTTATTGAAACTGGATTTCTTAAAGTTCAGTGTCCATTTGACTATGCTTGACTATTCCTTTCTTCTATACGATGAATCCCAATAGGATGTAGTTACCTCTACCTAAGGTTACCACTACTGTACTTCCACCCTATTGACCAATTCTTCCCTGTTGGTGAGGATCATAGAATCATAGAATCATAGAGTTGGAAGAGACCTCAGGGGCCATCGAGTCCAACCCCTGCTATGCAGGAACATCCATCAAAGCATTCCCAACAGATGGCCATCCAGCCTGTGCTTAAAAACCTCCAAAGAAGGAGACTCTACCACACTCCGAGGCAGCATATTCCACTGCCAGACAGCTCTGACCATCAGGAAGTTCTTCCTGAGGTTCAGGTGGAATCTCCTTTCCTGCAGCTTGAATCCATTGCTCCTTGTCCTGGTCTCTGGAGCAGCAGAAAACAAGCCCACTCCCTCCTTGACATGACATCCCTTCAAATATTTAAACATGGCTATCATGTCCCCTCTTAACCTTCTCTTCTGGAGACTAAACATACCCAGCTCCCTAAGCCATTCTTCATAGGGCATGGCTTCTAGACTCTTTACCATTTTGGTTGCCCTCCTCTGGACATGTTCCAGCTTGTTGATATCCTTCTTGAATTGAGGTGCCCAGAACTGGACACAGTATTCCAAATGAGGCCTAACCAATGCAGAATAGAGTGGTACCATTACCTCCCTCGATCTAGACACCATACTCCTATTGATGCAACCAAGAATTGTGTTGGCTTTCTTGGCTGCCTCATCACATTGCTGACTCATGTTCAGCTTGTGATCTACCAAGACTCCTAGATCCCTTTCACATGTACTGCTATCCAGCCATGTGTCCCCCATTCTATATTTGTGCATTCCATTTTTTCTGCCTAAGTGTAGGACTTTACATTTCTCTCTGTTGAAATTAATTTTATTAGCTTTGGCCCAGCTCTCCAATCCGTCAAGGTCATTTTGAAATTTGTTCCTGTCCTCTGGGGTATTAGCAACCCCTCCCAATTTGGTGTGGATAAGGTCCCAGATAATCAGTCTGCTTGTTGTTCCACTTTGGAAGATGAAATTGTTGACAAGATCAGTGAAGATCTATCAGACCTTATATTGTTGGTAGAGTTTGACTTGTACCATGATCTGACCCAAATGCCATGATAGTTTAAAATGTCCCACTACTGCTGGATCTCTCCTTTTTTGCATGTTTGACCTTTTCATTATAATTTTAATTCAGAAGTAGCCTGCTGTGCCTCATGGGCCTGTTCCCTAAGAAAAGCAGGTAGACCGCCTTTTTGCTGGCTATGTCTTGCTTTATGTGGCCGATCCATTAACTTGAGCTAGAAAGTGAAACAAGGGAAAAGACAACTGAAAAAGGAGAAGACATCTCTTCTACCAGAATGGGTGAAAAGGGAGTGCTTCTTCACATGGGGGATAGCTCAAGAAATCTTGCTGCCTAATGCAAACAACAAAATGATGCGCCCTCCCTTTCCTTGTAGTCATACTTGGCAGTTGAGTCTTCATTTGACATGGGTAATGGGGCAGCATTCTCCACTGTACCTGAAGGCATCAGGCTAACTTAGGAGATGCAGGACAAGCCATGTGGTACTTAGCTCTTCCCTCCAATAAATTGCTGCCAACCCCCTTCCAGCATCTGCAACCTCACTCTACCTAATGGTAGGGCCAGCCCTGCTGCACACTCTACCAAGAACCTATATACCTTCCACTTTACTTTGAGGGCCTGTCTCCAGAGTGGAGTAGACTCAAGTTGGGCAGGAATGGAGAAAGGAAAAAAAAACCCAATTGTATCCCAGTGTGTGTGTGTGTGTGTATCTGTGTTTGCATGTGTGTGTGTGCGCGTGCACGCGCATGTATATATATCCTCAGGGCACTATCATTTCTATCCCCCCTCCCTTGACAAAGGTGAACAGCATATCTTTAGTTAATAATTAAGTTGTCATGAACTCCATCAATATCCCATCATCTGCCTGACAGAGGGAAAGGAGGCAGTGGGGGAAGGGATCGGCCCAATGTGCCAGCTCTGCCCACAGCCGTGATCTCGTCTCAACCATAATAAATAGCATGAAAGGAGCTCCTGATAAATGCCCATGTCATGGAGAGATTTTACCTTCACTCAGAAACAATGTAATATCTCAGCTATTACCCAAAATAATTTATCAATGTGTAATAGCTTTGTGCAGAGCTCAGATAGGAGGGGAGCAGCGCCACTCGAGATGGATGGATCCTACCTTCTGCTTTTAATTTTTAATGTTCGTAGGCAGCTTCACATTAAAGGCCAGGTGTCATACATAGACTTAATGTAAGAATGGAGTTCATGAATTCTAATCAGGGGAGAATCTTTCCGCTTTAAGCACTTTTTTTATTTATCAGTTTTCTTCTTCTTCAGTGTTCCTTTCTTTTCTTTCTGTTTTCCTTTCTGTGCAGTCTGTAATACTCATTATCAGAAAACCATAAAGCTAATGCCATCTGTAGAACAATAATAATTTAAACTGCAGGGAAGAAAATACATTATGCCTAATGACCTCTAGCTTTGCATCTTCATAGTCATCTGGAAAAAGTGCAAAGGGGATTCCCAAATAAGTGAGAAAGTGCATACAATAATGTCCCATGTCTCTGGCACTTCCACTCAGGAAAACCACATATGCATCATGAAATGTCTTCAACATGTTCATGTCAATTTAACCACTGAGACTAAAAATCAATCACACATATCCCAAAAAAGGAAGAACAAATCTGTTGAAATCTTAAAGACACAACATGTTTCATATAGTATATATTTTTATTAAATCCAGCCCACTTCATCAGATGCCATCATCACATGTGGTTTTCCTGCATGTGATTTATGTCCACATAGCAACTTCCCATGTGAAAGTACAAAAAAAGTGGCCCTGTTTGTACATATTTGTAAGCCTGCTCCAAACAACAGAGAACAATTTTTGTGTTAGAAGAACTTGTACAATGCAGAGAAATGAGCAGGAGTGGAAGTGTTTGAGATAAGAGAGGGGATGAATTTATGTGGAGGAGAGAGAAGACAACTATCTCTCTATCCACCTACCTATCTACCTACCTAGAGTAGATACTACACACAAGATGCTCTTAAAGCAGCTTACAAATTATTAATTCGATAGTTCTCTGCCCTCACGCTCACAATCTAAATGAGACTAGGCACACAAGCGAAAGGGAATGGCAGTCAGGAAGGGGGTTAAGTCAGGCAGATATTACTTGCTGGTTCTTTTCTCCCTCTGTAGCCACAGCAGTAGTAGTTGGGATGGAGAGAAGGCTGTTCATCTGTTTCTGGAAGTAGGCATGACGGACTTCTGCCTGCCTCGTCTCTCCCTCTGAGGGCAGGACAGTGGCAGTTGTGATGGAGGGAGGGCCTTGCATCTGCTTCTTGGCCTAGATGTGATGGGGCTGTGCCTGCCTCTTCTTCTTTCTCTCCAAGGGCAGGGCAGTAGCAGTTGGGATGGATGGAGAGCCTTGCATCTGCTTTTGGGCTTAGGCATGATGCCTATCCCCTTAGGTACCCATATTTCTATTTGTTTGTCATATTTATCTTTCTTCCAGTGACATGACTGTCTCAGAGTGCACATACTTAGGCAGTATAAAAGCATTATAACATACACTGTGCGCTCAGTATTTAAAATAGAAACCATGCTTTCCTTCTACACACAAAACTCCACACCCGGTCTTCTCTCATCTTGTCTTCCCTCATTCCCACATTTCAGCCAGTTCTCCAAGTCTTCCACTTCTTTTGTGGTCTTTTCTTAATTCATACCCTGTGAACAAATTGTGGGTGAGGACTCTCAGACCTCTAGATATCTTAATATGTTGTAGCAAAAAACAGAAAGAGGCATATCACTCCTTAAACACGAAGAAATTCCTTATGGCATAATGGCCCTTTCCGCACGAGGCAGTTAAAACGGGCCAAGGCGTCCTGGCACGGAGGTCGTCTGCACCTTGGATCGGACTAGGTGCGGACTATTTAACTTAGTTCCGCACCTCAGTCCGATCTAACCTGCCCCCAAGTGGTCCTCCCCTGCGCTAAGTAAAGACCGGAAAAATCAGGTCTTTACATTTTCTGGAACGCGTCATTGCGTTCCTACTTACCTGTGCAGATGCACAGACTCGCACCAATGCGAGCCTGAGATCAATGGAGGGTGGGCTGTGGGCGTGACCAGCATCAGCAGTTGGTCCACTCCCACAAAGACACCAGAAGCTGCCATTTTGAGCTGGAGCAGTGTGGATCTACAGACCTCGCACTGCTCTGGTTCGCCCTGCACTAATGGAGGAGCCCTGCGGAAGGGCTGAAGGGAAAGTCTGTGTTACTTTGGACCCAAGAAGAGCCGGCAAGTAACGGCACGGAGCGATTCACTAGCCTCATGCAGAAAGGGCCAATGTTCTATATAGTCCCTTTTATCATGTGCATGAAGAGTGCAGTCCACCATTGACAGATGAGTGTATGCATGTGCATACAGGTAGGCAGGTCTAGAGAAAAAAAACTGTGAAGAGTGGAGTTGTGTAAGTACCAAGTAGAGTCAGCCCTTGGCATTTGTGGGTTTAACTTTCACAGATTGATTTGCTAGTTTCTCCAACCCCTCACCGCACCTCAAGCATTTCTTTTCTGGGGGAACCTTCCCCCTCAGAAACACTGATCAGGCCAGGAAGCCTTTTAAAATCCCATCTCTGGTCCTTTTCCTTCACCACCAGGGACTGCTTGGCCAGCTAAGAATAGCTCACAGGCCAGTTTCTCAGCGCCGCAAGCCCTCTCCTGATGCCCTCCAAGCACCAAAGAAGGAGATGGGTGAGAGAGGAAGTATAGGGCTACCATGCTGACCCATTCTCTTTCCCTCTCTTTTCTTTGACCTGGACCATTTCCGCACCAGCCTGTTATAGCGCGATGATTCCACTTTCAACATCCTCTGGAATCCTGGGGTTTGCAGTTTTGGGAGGGGCCAGCCAGCCCCTCCCGAAACTGCAAACCCCAGGATTCCAGAGGATGTTGAAAGTGGAATCATCGCGCTATAACAGGCTAGTGCGGAAATGGCCCTCAGTCCCCTTCCCACAGACACAGGCACACACATTTGCACATTTGAAAGTGGAATCATCGTGCTATAACAGGCTAGTGTGGAAATGGCCCTCAGTCCCCTTCCCACAGACACAGGCACACACATTTGCACAATTTTTGCAGGGGTCCTGCACCCCTAGCCTGAGTGAATGTAGAATGCTGACAGTTTAGCACTTTACAAAGCATTTGCGTAACTGTTCCTTTAAGCAGAGTGCTAGCACAGAGAAATTTTTATTTATAACATAGGCCCATATAAACCAGACTGGCAAATGGTTTAGGGCTGGCAAGGATCATTCCCTGCCTAGAATCCATTCACTGGATATATGGTGGATTGAACTTGAGACTTCTTACAAGCAAGCTTGAGAGTTCTGCACCCCAAGCACTAGTGTAGTGGGAAGCTTGTGATCCAACATGATGCATTGTCTGCAACACATGCGAGTACACATTTTCCTATGTATCTGTGTTACTGATAACACAAGCACCATTGTCGTTCGCTCCCAATAAATAGATAGATTGATAGGCAGGCAGGGAAGCAAGCAAGCAAATAACCAGAAATCAACATAGTCCCTCAGGTTCACTCCCTAAAAAATACCTGATAGAAAAAGGAAGAAAGGATGAGGAAGGCAAAGGAAAACAAGACATCTGAGATATAAGTTCTTAATATTAGGAAGTTTCTCAGCCTGATGGAAAGTCTGCTGGATGACAGCTGAGGAGAAGCAAGAACTAGAAAGGCTGGCGTTGGCCCTGCTTTCCTCCTCTCCCTTTTCTACAGCCTGGTGGAATGGCTGCTGGCTGAAGATCATAGAATTACAGAGCTGGAAGAGACCACAAGGGCCATAGAGTCCACTCTCTGCCATGCAGGAACACAACACACTCAAAGCATTCCCAACAGATCGCCATTCAGCCTGTGTTTAAAAACCTCTAAAGGAGACTCCACCACACTCTGTGGCAGTGTACTCCACTGCTGGATTGCTCTTGTCGTCAGGAATTTCTTCCTAATGTTTGGATGGAATCTCTTTTCCTGAAGTGTAAAGCCATTGCTCTGTGTCCTAGGCCATTTCCACATGACACTGTTCGAGTGCTATTATTCCACTTTCAACGTCCTGTGGAATTCTGGGGTTTGTTTGCAGTTTACTGAAGCCAAAGATCTCTCTGGCTGAGAATTCTAAAGGCCCCTCCCTAAACTGCAAACCCCAGGATTCCATAGGAGGTTGAAAGCGGAATAATAGCACTATAACAGTATAGGGCAGAAATGGCCCTAGTCTCTGGAGCAGCAGAAAACGGGCTTGTTCCATCCTCCAGATGACATCCCTTCAAATATTTAAACATGACTGTCACATTGTGTCTTAACCGTCTCCTCTCCAGGCTAAACATACCCAGCTCCCTGAGCCTCTCCTTATAGGGCATAATTTCCAGGCCTTCTACTATTTTGGTTGCCCTCCTCTGGACACATTTCAGCTTGTAAATATCCTTCCTGAATTGTAGTGCCCAGAACTGGACACAATATTCCAGGTGGGTTCTGACCAAAGCAGAATAGAGTGGTATGATGATGGTCAGCAGTGGCCAAGGAACTCTGGCAGTGAATTATCTTTAATGGAAAGGCAAGATAGACAGACAGACAGACAGACAGACAGACAGATATAAATAAATAAATTAAAAAATTAAAAAATTTTAAAAAATGAACAAGGAAGTATGAGAAGGCTTCAGGGTGCTCAGCTTTTTATGTATGAACCAACCTGTGCAATGGCTATTTTTCATAGATCTAATGGGTCCATGTAGGTCCTGCCAGTGGTAGCCACTTAGATATCATGAAAAGAGAAGAAATGGTTCACTGAAGAAAAGGGCAAAAGAGGACACAGATTTGCATAAGATTTGCACGTGTGGATTTACAAGTACAGATGTAAATGTAAAAATAATTATTTAAACAGAGAAATAATACATCTTACTGTCATGGTGAAAAAGGTGACCAGGCCCTTTTCGCACCTTACCTGATTCCGGCATGGGTGCGCAGGGATCACCTAAGAAGCCTCGTCCCTGAGGCACTCGCGTCCCCTCTGCTTCTTTTCCGCAGCAGCTCCCTGCTGGCCAGAAGGAAGCACGAGGGCTCTGCCCCTTCCTTCTGCAGCACAGCCAGGTACTTTCCCAGGCTGCTGTTACCCTGTGTACTGGGGGTCCCGGGAGGGACACCAAAATGTGCTCAACTAAAGTTGGGGAAAGTTAGCTCAGAGGACTGCTTAGCGTTACGAGAGGCAGGGTAACGTAGCGAGATCTTGAACCCTATGTCTACGGGGTTGGGTCGAGTCAAGGAGAAGACAGAAGTTGAAATAATAACTGACGTTTATTAGATACAAGCAAAACAATGTATGCGACACACTCATACAAGATAACTAAAGAAAATAAAGGTTGGAGTGGTATAGAGGGATTTTTAGAGGGATTGCTGGTTTGGGTGATACTTCACCTGTCCTGAAGCCCAGAAAAATAGAGAGCGAAGCTGGGGTGCGATGTAGCTCAGCCCGTGGAGCTGAGGGGAGGCTTGCCAAGCAAAGCGGCAGCAAGGCGGGATGAAACTGGGGAGCGTTCCGAGGAAGGTCTCGGAATCAAGGGTTTTTATAAGAGAATTGTGACTGCAGGCTATGCCGTACTTGGGGGAAAACAATAGATTTGGAGTTGGAGACAAAGCCTCCGGAAGGTCAGAATCTGAATGACTGAGTTATCGTAGTGATTCTCAGTAGAGTAGCCAGTATGCAAACACAGAGTACTTGTGTATTGTATAGGTTACCCATCAAGCTGCCATCGCAGGGCAGAGGCTCTTCTGTAAGTGGTGTGCATACTTAATTAGAGTACTTGCCTGGAGGTCTCCTAAAGCAGTGAGTCAGCTATTTCTGGCCTGCCTGTATTGTATTTTGAATATTACGGCTATTAACGGCCGAGCTTGTTTACGTGCTTGCCCGGTGGCCTCGCAAGCACGTGGAAAGGAATAGAGAAGTGAAGCCGAATTATGATATCAAGAGGATATCTTTAATATCCCCAAAGCTCAGACTAGCCAGGGCAGTAACACTGCACTGGGGGAGGAAGCGCGAGGGCCATATCTCCAGAGGCTCTGCACACAAAGTAAGTGCGTGTGGGGCCTTGGAGGGATGCGCAAGAAGCAGAAAATGATATATTCCGCAATCGCCGCCTACTGGCCCCGGCAGCGTCACTTGATTGCAAGGATGTCATGTGAAACGGTCCTCACAGTTGTGCGATGCTCCGGAGGCCCTTTCGCATGTGAAATGGTGTGCAAAATGGGCCCAAGTTTGCTATGTGTTTGTCTGCTCAGGCTTGTGTCCATGTACTAATTGTTGTTGGGAAACTTCAAAGACCCTTATTTCTCTTCAAAGGTTCTTTAACTTTAAACCAGACTTAAACTGAGGCCCTTTCACACTACCAAAATTTAGGACTGTGATGCCATTTTAACTGCCATGGCAACATCCTATAGAATCATGGGCTATTTCTATACTAGACTGTTATAGTGCTATTATTCCACTTTCAACATCCTATGGAATCCCTGGCTTTGCAGTTTAGGGAGGGTCCCCAGAATTCCATAGGATTTGAAAGTGGAATAATAGCACTATAACAGTCTAGTGCAGAAATGGCCCTAGAGTGTAGTTTTGTGAAGCACTGGAGCTGTTTGGCTGAGAATTCTAAATATTCCTTGCCTAAACTGCACATCTCATAGGATGAAACCATGGAGGTAAAGGTGGAATCATAGCATTATAATTTGTAGTGTTAAAGAGTCCCAGACTGGACTCCCCTTGAAATAGAGAATGCAGTCTAGCAGAGCACTGTCCTACAAATAGAGGATGACCAAGACCAAGACCAAGAATAGAGGTAAACCAAGACATGTGGCTGCTCTCCCCACAATAACTCAACAAAAGCAGAGCAGTATTCAGAGCTGTAAAACTTAGAACCTGGAGTGTTGTTTTGAAATGCTGACACATTGTTAGTATATTTTGAACAAAAATACATTCATTGTTTGTTCATTATCTAAGGTGTGTGTGTGTATGTGCCTTCAACTCACCTGTGAACTTATGGTGAACCCATGAATTTCATAGTTTTCTTAGGCAAGGAGTACTAAGAGGTGGTTTTGACAGTTCCTTTCTCTGAAATATAGCCTACAGCACCTGGTATTGATTGGCAGTATCCCATCCAACTACTAACCAAGGCTAATCCTGCTTAGCTTCCAAGATCAGATGGGATCTGGTACCTTTAGGATATTTAGGCCCATTATCTATTACTTATATATTAAGATACATTTTTAAAAAATATCTTAAAACCTTGTCTAATAAGTAATGACTTCTTCATTCCACTCCAGAAGTAACACTGGCATCTGTTAGTGTGTCCTTATTACAACTCAAAGCAACATGTGGTTTTTAACACATTATATGTAAGTCTGTCCAACATTTGATATCTTCAGCAGAAATCCTGTTGTTTGTCCCAAGACTTTGCAAGGCTAGGCTGGTGCACACATATGACATGGCTTTCTCTAGTCTATAACAGCCCCTCAACTATGGGATTCCCTGCCACAGTCGTGTAAGGATGGGGGGACAATGGGGGCGCTTCACCACGACAGCACTTTTTTTGGGTGTCCCGGCTTGTAGCCCTGTCCCCGCACACCGCAACCATGCCCCCATGCACCGTGACCACGCCCCCAAGCCTTAGCCCGCCCCTCCTCCTGCCCCCACTCCACGCACTCCAAGCTCCGCCGCTGCCCTGCCAAAGGATGTTAGGCTGGCTTCATCTTTTTTGAGCTTCCAGCGGGTAGCTAAAATACTGTTGTTCCACATGGCCTTCAGTGTTTGTAACCACTCTATCTTTTGTAATTGCTTGTGCTTAAATTATTTGTAAGGATTATTTTTAATTCCATATCATGAGAAGACATGACTCACTAGAAAAGGTAATAGCGCTTGGGAAGGTAGAAGGCAGGAGAAAAAGAGGAAGGCCACATTACGAGTGGGTAAATTCAGTCAAGGAAGGCGTGGGTCGGAGTCTATGAGACCAGAGCAGGGCTGCTGCTGACAGGATGACCGGGAGCTGTCTCATTCATAAGAGTCACCACAGGTCAGTCATCTCCTACCAAGGAGCAAGGGTGCAACAAGGATTTGCAACAGGGGTCCTGCTTCTAACTGTCACAGCCTCACTTGTTGGCAGGGGTGGTGGTAGAAACATCCTTCGCCTTGCCCTCCAATTGCCAGCAGAACAGGCCCTGGCCAATGCAGCTGTTGAGCAGTTAAGATAAGCTAGGAGCTGTTGGGTTTTAAGGTGGGCTATGACTACATAGGATTAGTGAATACAGAGCAGTTATGGATCCATAAGTTTAAGTTATGAATTTGTAACTGCAGTACTGAATACCAGCCAAAGTTTTTGTGGTTTCAAATGTTTTTACCTGTTGTGCATCACCTTGGGAGCCCTAATGGGCTTAAATAAATAAATTATGTCCAAGCTCTGCTTAACTCTGGAATGCGGAAACATGACCCATATTTCTTGGAACAAATAAACAAGAGAGCTTCTGTCTAAAGACTAGGAGAAAGTCATTGCTGCCCTCCCTGAACAGACTTTCACTGGGCAGCTTTGGTCCAGTTCCAAGTCAGGTAACATGCAAGTTAAATCAACCCAAAGTCCACCTTAGGATGGCCTCAGGCAGACTGACATTCCCATAACAAAGTTAACAGTCCCCAAACACACTCTTTGTAGTCTTAGGCCGTTTCCGCATTATACTGCTATAGTGCTATTATTCCACTTTCAACATCCCATGGAATCCTGGGGTTTGCTGTTTAGGGAAGGGCATTTAGAAGTCTTAGCCAACGAGCTCTTTGGTGTCAGTAAACTATGAACTCCAGAATTCCACAGGATGTTAAAAGTGGAATAATAGCACTGTAACAGTGTAGTGCAGAAATGGCCTAAGACCATTCTTAGCCCCAGTGGAATAAGGTGAGAGAGGCCATTCTCCCTCCTCTGCCAACCAGGTAATGCTCGCTGGCATCACACAAGCTGAGCCTAATCAAGGTCTATTGCTGTCTCATTCTGTTGCTAGCACTGTGGCTCTAACTGCCTTGTACTACAAATTAATTCATTCCTTCAGACCTTGCTGTTTAGCAACTGGCTGTCACAGCAATCTCCTGAGGAGCTAATTGAGAGTTGTGATCCGTGCAGTATTTCCATTAGTATTGAAATGACAGGCAGTCTCTCTCTTGCACACGCATACGTGCACACACACACTCTTACACACAGTGGGTACAGGTTCCTCCATCCTGACAAAGAGAAGCAGATGCAAACAGAGTCTGAAGTACTCAACTCACCAGTTGAGGGAAAGCCACAAAAGCAGCCTTCTGTGACTTAAGAGTTCAGGGTCATCTAAACTTTGCTCAGCTGAGAGCTAAATTAGCAGCTTGCTGGGACACTGAAGATGGTGCTTAAAGTGAATTAAATGGCTATGTGGTCAGGGGCAGCTATGACTTCACAGGAAGCTCATAAAACAGCATGTTCTGTTTTCTTCAGCACACATAGTAGTATATAGCTTTTGCTACTATTTCACATCTTTCGCAGAGGTAGCTGAAAGCATTTTGCTGCCTGAGGCTGCATAGCAATGGCAACCCTCAGTTTCCAAAAAGGAACATACTACCCAAAGCTAATCAAACCAAGTTATTTGGAGTCATGAGGGGAAAAAAAATCCAACAATCATCTGTCTGTAGTGCTGGCAATAAAAATACAGTGATAACCAATGCAATAGTCAATGATTTGCTGCCCTTTTATGACACCCCACTGGGGGGGGAGGGTTGTCATAAGTTGACAGGCAACTTGGACACACACACACACACACACCTGCTACTTGAGGGTAGCTGTTTTTTCTCTGTAAAATGGCAGAGCTGCTCCTGAAATACAGAACCACAGATTGAAATACAGTTGCCCCTCCACATTTGTGGATTTGGCTTTCACAGATTTGATTGTTTGTGAGTTTCTCCAGTACCTGCTCTCCCCCCTCTTTTCCAAGGGAAATTTCCCTCTCAGTGGCTCTGATCAGGCTGCACAGTCCTTTAAAAAACTGCCTCTGGTCATCCTCTTCCTTCACTAACAACTGCCAAACCATCTAAAGACAGCTTGCAGCTCAATTTCTCAACACCACAAACTTTCTCCCAATGCCACTCCCCACACTCAAGAAAGGAGTGCGTATAAGAAAGGAAGTTTGGCCCATCATGCTAACTCACTCCCTTTTCCTCTCCTTTCCTGACCTAGTTTGGACCCTGGGTGTCTATTCTCTCCACCATGCCTTGGCTTCCTTCCCACAGACATACCTATTTTGATATTTGTGGGTTTTCCACTTTTGCAAGGGTCCTGTGCCCCTAACCCCAGCAAATGTGGAGGTCTGAGTGTGATGTAGCTTCGTGGTTCATTCTTCTGCTCAGTGCAACAGTCTGCAACTACAGCATGGCTCACAGATGTCTATCCGGCCTCTATTAAAATGTCCCCATCTCAAAACAACTTGCCACTAGGTATGGGTGAAAATTACCTGTGCTTTGCATCTTGATACATGACCAGAACTTGCACATTTCTACATTAATTTGTCAAACGGAACCTGAAGTTTGCTTTTTTTTAAGAAAAGAAAAAGAAAAATCAAATGTGGAAGAAAGTGAAAATAATGGATTCATCCTCCCATTATGTATCACCCCTGACAGGAGTCTGTTCTGCCATTGAATGGCTCTTACAACTGGAGGATGTAAAAATCTCTGTCTCAACATTGTTGCATTTCTTCAAAATCCACCTGTGTTTTCCATCTGTCAATCTTTTGCCTTGCGTTGTGGAACTTTCTGAGGAGGTTTCACTTAGAAATCCATCTGTATTTTTGTATGCTTGTTATTCAATGTAAGTGCTTTTTAAAAATCTATTGGGTGGCATAATGTTGGAAAAGTACATCACTATAAACCAATTTATGATCACGTAAAGTTGAATTGTGCCACTGTGCAAGGCTCAGATTTTTCTAAAAAAAATCCTTCAAAACTTGACTAAAGAGTAAAAAATTCTTTATTCTACCACAACAGTAACAACACTCCACCTCAAAAGTAACAAAGGTAACAACAACTGTTACTGTTGCTTGCTGTGTGCCTTCAAGTTGTTTCTGACTTATGGCAACCCTAATACAAACCTAAGGTTTTCTTGGCAAGGTTTCTTCCGAGAGGGTTGCCTTCTTCTGAGGCAGAGAGTGTGTGACTTGCCCAAGGCCACCCAATGGGTTTCCATGGCTGAGTGGAGATTCAAACCCACCAAAGTTGTTGTCCAATGTTCAAACCACTATGCTGTACTGACTATCAGCATTACTTTATGAAAACAATGTTTCTGTGTCCTCATTGCCTCCAAAAAAGTTATGTGGCCTTTAATACGTTATACATGAGCCTGTCCAAAATTTGATATCTTCAGCAGAAGCTCTGTTGTGTGTCCAAAGACCTTTAAGTTTGAAAACTGGAAACTTTAGCAGGTCCTAAATGCTGTGGCCAGGCTGTTGATGGGTGGGTTACTGGGATGAAGTAATTCCTCTGTTGCAACAGCTCTATTGGCTACTGATTCGTTTCTGGTCAGAACTCAAAGTGCAGATTTTGACCTTTAAAACCCTACATGGCTTGGATCCAGACTACCTGAAAGACCTGTATCCTTATACAAGCCAGTGGGAGCTTTAAGGTCTAAAGGGAAGAGCTTTCTCTCAGTCCTACCGTCTTCACAGGTGTGTTTGGAGAGAGACTTCTCCATGACTGCTACCAGACTGTAGAACTCCCTTCCACAAGAGGTCTAGCTGGCGCCCTTACTGCTCTCTTTTTGCAAGCAGGTGAAGGTGTTTTTATTAATGCAGGCCCTTGAATTTTAATTATGGAGCAGTAGTGTGTGTATAAAGTGGTGTGCTCTATTTTCAAACTTTTGTTTTTGTTGTAGTGTGCCTTCAAGTCATTTCCAATTTATGGGGACCCTAAGGTGAACCTATAATGGGGTTTTCTGGGACAGAGAGTGTGTAATGTGCCCAATGTCATCCAGGGGGTTTCCATGGCCAAGCAGGGAACTGAACCCAGATCCCTAGGATTGTAGTCCAAGGCTTAAACCACTATACCACAATGGTTCTCTTTAATCTGTTACTGGAAGTTAAATATGTTTTAAGTGTTTTCAACTGATTTTAATCATGTATTTAAAATAATTTTGTTATTTAATTTATTATAACTTTTGTAAACTAATATTGTAGCTCAGAGCTTTCCGAATTTTTCATGTTGGTGACACACTTTTTAGGCATGCCTCATTTCATGCCTTCGGGATGGCCCCTCCCGAAACTGCAAACCCCAGGATTCCATAGGGTGTTGAAAGTGGAATCATAGCGCTATAACAGTCTAGTGCAGAAATGGCCACAGTAGTTCAGTTTTACTAGCAAACCGGAGGTTAAACTGACTTATATACTAATACAGACCATTTAGCACTTTATTCTTGAGCAGTTTCCTCTACAGCTGCTACATTTTGTTCATTGCAAACGTCATTTTCATCAACTTTTCATTTTTTAATCAGCAACTTACCTATTTTAGGGGTAATTCAACTGCAGTGTAAGTAACTAAGAAAATAACAGCACTCCACTCTCTCCGTGATAAAGTAAGAGAACAATCCCTCGTGGTACATACCTACAGAGCTCCCGCACCTTTTTACATTCATTTCAACTCTTTCCAACTGATCAGGCATTTCCAACTGATCAGGGTGGGGAAAGGAAGCCCCCTTCCACCTGGTCCTGGTCACTGCCAATGCTCTTGCTGGGGAAAGACCCCAACTAGAGTGATAGCAGGGAGCAAGGCAGTCCCCTCCCACCTGGTCCTGGCTCCCTGCCGTCACTCTTGCCTGGGGAAAGGTCCCAATGAGAGCGACGGCAGCAGGCCAGGCTCAGGGGGCTTTGTCTTTCTTAGCTGAGGAGGTGACACACCAACACACTACAGACACTAGTGTGTTGCAACACACCATTTGGGAAGCCCTGTCATAGCTTAATCTTTTGAAATTATTGCCAGCTGCCTTGAATCCCATCTTGAGAGAAAGGAATACTATACATTGATGAAATAAATAAATAAACAAATGAATAATCAGTCAATCAATCAATCTTGGGAGCAGAGAGAAGGTGTAGCTACACCACTGGGACCATTGTGTAAGCAGACCCAGTACCATGGCCATTACACAACGTGTCCTGTT
Source organism: Cyclura pinguis (assembly GCA_030412105.1). NCBI lineage: Eukaryota > Metazoa > Chordata > Lepidosauria > Squamata > Iguanidae > Cyclura > Cyclura pinguis. The sequence goes on from CM059599.1 coordinate 349,076,912, forward strand.
GTGCAGTGGCAGCCTCCACTATGCAATGAGACATCTTGTGCAGTGTCCCACTGTGTGTTGTCACAATTCACTAGGATGCTTACATATTGTATCAGCAACATAGCTCCATCATCATAAGTTGTGCATTATAGTCTCTGGTGCACCATGTCAGCCATTTTCTTAAAGTATACATTTTTGCATTTTTTTCTTATTCACTCAAGCACGTTTGTGCATGTTCTCCAAAGATACGTCTTTTGAGCTGTGCACTTTTATTTCCATATAACTTGAAAAAAAGAAAAGAATCAGCCACCTAGAAATTCTTCCCAAATATGTAAAATCAAAAGATAGGTACAAACATTTGATTGTCTTTTAAACAACTTCTGCATGTATATTTATATTAGAGTCTGTGTACAGTTTTTAAAAAATCTGCATTGTTTTAAAATATGTTGTAAGCCATCTTGAGTCCAGTTGTTGAAAGAAAGGTGGGATCTAAACATCATCATCATCATCACATCATTTTCTTTTGCTCATAGTCTCACAGATGACAAAACTGGATAAATTCATTGAAAAAATTGTTCATGTGGATTTCTTTTGTTTTTCTATTTACTATTAGGACATTTCTCTTAATGTTGAAACAAAGTCTGGCCTCTGGCCATTGCTACTCCTTAGTTCTCTTCCTGCCCTCTGTATTTTAAGCCTTAAGATTGTTTGAAGAGAGCCAGACTGAGGTTGTCACACTTTGGGTATATTATGAGATAACATGACTCATGAGAAAAGATGATAATGCTTGGAAAAAAGGAAGGCAGTAGGAAAAGAGAAAGACCATATTACAGATGGACCAATTCAATCAAGGAAGCCATAGCCTTGCATTTGCAAGATTGGAGCAGGTCAGTTCCACTCTTGATGTCTTATTCGCAGGGTCACCTGAAGTCAAAGCAGACTTGATGGCTAATAACAACAATAATAAAACCATGTATTAGCTTAATCTTCTCTTCTCCAGGTTAAACATATGATTCCTTATAGGACTTCTTTTCCAAATGCTTTCCTATCTTGCTCTATTCTGGACATATTCCAGTTTTGTTACATGTTCTTTCAGAAAGAAGTTCAAGTATGATGCATGGTCCTTGGTGCCATTGCTAAGCCCAGGGGACTGTCCCTATAACTTACCAGTCCCTTCTGCCATCTTTCTGAGTCACATCACTTGTTAATGGCAGTGGTAATACAAGAGATATTGTTGTCGACCATGAGTGGCTGGTGTGGCTCCCATGTCAATGGCCTGGTGGATCTGCTTCAGTTTTTTATCTGAATGTTAAAGGCACTGAAACTTATCCCCAAAATAAGTACAGCACCTTGGATAGCTCCTTTAAAGCTACAGCTAATATCTGAAGTGGATTCATCACTGATGTGGGAATGACCATCTGCCATCTGTCTAGCCTAAAATCCAGCCCTAACAGAGCTACCACTTAGGATGTCAGTGACAGAGCTTGGAGAGTGTGGAGGGGAGGTGGGAGGTGGGCGTGGCTATGGTGTGAGGGGCGTGACTGCTGTGCACGGGGGTGTGGTTGTGTGTGGGGGCGTGGGCAGGGTGCATGGGGGTGTGGCTATGGGCTGGGACACCCCAAAAACATTGCCACCCGGGGCAAATTGCTCTCTCGCCCCCACGTCCCCAGGCGACTGTGGGATGTATTCATGTTTTAGAGCATAATTTTTTGATTTGTAATATCTTAGGACTGTTGTGTAAGAAAGGATTTGGAATTACTTCATTTCATGGTTTTTCAGGCCTGATTGTAGGAAGTTTTTAAAAACGTACTTGTTGATTTGCCCTGTTGATTTGTACTGTTAAATAAAAGGAGCTCATGTGCTGGAACGGTTTGAGTGCTCCACTAGGACACTGGGAGATGAGGATACAAATGCCCACTCAGCCATGGAAACCCACTGGGTGGTCTTGGTTAAGGCATACTCAGCCTCAGAGGAAAGCAATGGGCAAACCCACTTTGAACAAACCATGCTGAGAAAACACCGTGATAAAGTCATCATAAGCTGTGAATGACTTGAAGGCACACAAGAACAACTATTATGTAAAAAGAAATAAACTTTTAAAACACTGTTGTGTTTTAGTATGGTTGAGACACCTCGGAATGGGGAGCAGTGTAAGATAGCATACAAATCCCAAAATAAATACATAAAGTGTTAAAATCTAGCTCAGAGGAAGCCCTCCAAGTTAATTCTGTTCTCATCTTTTGAAAATTAAGTACCTTTTATGCTGCCACACTGTTCAGAGAGTGTCAGGTGCTGTTTTAAACTGACTGGGTGTCTCGATTCTTTGCACTGTGGCATTTTTGAATTCTCATGCTTTTATTTAATAAGTTGATGTGATTGCGTGGTTATCTGGCATTTTTAAAATGTTAATGTTTATAGATATAGATTATCCTTTAAAGGGAATTATTTATAACAGAATTTACTTATAGCTGGACTGATATTTTTGTTGTGCATTTTTAATTACATGTAATAATCAACACACTCAATATTAACAGACTAATATGGAATGCTGAGATGGAGAATAATATTATCATTCATACATAATGATTAATATAGTATTATTCTGCAATTACATACATTGCAATATTTTTGAAGTGTTATCTAATCAATTAATATGCTGATCAATTAATCAAAGAGCTATAAAATTTAATTAATCAATTATCAAAGATTGATGGAAGAGATATTGATTGTTGCTGGAAATAACACTAACATCACTAATTACAATGCTGAGGTATCAGGCTAGTAATTCTAGAGATGAGAAATCATAGTTTAGCACCTTACCTATCAAGAAATTAAAGTATGCCAAAGAAATGAATGTGTCAGGTCTCAGCCATAAGCATTAGGTTGAATGAAGTCAGGAAGTGGGAACCAGCAATCAAACCTGAGCCCTTTCCAAGTTCCCAGTTATAGCACAATGATTCCACCATAACTGACATGGCTCCATCCTAGGGAATCCTGAGGTTTGCAGTTTAGGGAGGGGTGTTTTGAATTCTCATCTGAAGAGCTCTAGTGCCCCATCAGACTACAGATGCCAGGATTCTGTAGGATGCAGACATGGCAGTTGACATGGGATTAAAGTGCTATAACTCTGGCCATTTCTGCACTACACTCTTATAGCGCGATTATTCCACTTTCAGCATCCTATGGAATCCTGGCTTTTGCAGTTTCAGGAGGGGCCAACCAGATTCCATAGGATGTTGAAACTGGAATAATCACACTATAAGAGTGTAGTGCGGAAATGGCCCGTGAAATGTGAAAGGACCCGCAAAGAGCAATGAGGGCTGGATGACAAATCAGAAGACAGAACCAGAGAACAATCCAGAAACCGGGACTGAAGAGCAAGACACAAGTTGGCCACCATCTTGTTCGTGACATCTGCAAGCATAATCATGCCCTACCACTGTCTTGCTATAATAGCGGCCCCCAAAGATCATTCCATTGCTGATGGAGAGTGGAAGGAATTGGAGAAGGATCTATCTTTGTTCCCATAGCCAGATGCAGACCCGATGGCATCATCTGCTGAGACCTCCAGAGGACTCTGGTGGATGTTGGTGGAAGATGTACTCATTATGGGCGAAGTTCAAAGTATTGGTTATTATCTTTAAAGCCCTACATGGTTTGGGTCCAAGTTATCTGCAGGATCACCTCCTCCCATACAGTCTGCCCTGTACTGTCAGATCCTCTGGTGGCCATTTACTTAAGCTGGCCAGGACTAGGCTGGCAATGGTCACCCAGAGGTCCTTCTCGTCAGCCATCCCTAGACTGTGGAATGACCTTTTGGAAGAGATTCAACAGCACAATATGCTGTCTGAATTAAAACACACACAAAAAACCTATCTCTTCTGGCAGGCCTAGCCAGTCTATTTTTAACTATGATGTATTTCAATAATGATGTGTTTTAACTATGATATATTTGTATTTTAAATGGTCATATCTATTTTTAGTATATTTTAACTTATGATGTATTTTTAACTGTATTTTAATTCATGTTGTACCCTGCCTCAAACCTTGGGGAAAGGGAGGTAACAAATAAAAAATTATTACTATTACTATTGTTGTTGTTTTGTTGTTGTTATTGTGATGATGATGATGATGATGATGATGATGGTGCATCAGGCTATGGGAACATATCCAGACCCTTCTTTGATCACCCTCCCCACTATCTACCAGTCATGGAATAACTGGGAAGGGGAGGTATTGCAAATGACATACTGATTCCTGGGGTTGGTGACAGGGATGCTGTAGAACAATTTGTTGGGGATGATAGGAGTTTCAGCCCCACGGAAACTCAGCGGAAAAACCAGAGTTCAGCAAGCCAACAGCAGCAGCCTTGTTCCCCAGTAAGGATACTCACACACGGAGGAGTTTCTTCCTAAACAGGAGGCACTTTATCTTGCAGCAAAGTTCCATTATATACAAATCATAGGACAGACGGACAAAAGCTTGCACCAGGCACCAGGTTTGGTCAACAGACAAATGCATACTGGCGTTGCTTTGTTATATACATATCTACAACCAATCAGGTAGAGGTTTGCACAGCTCCCTCTACCATCTGCACACGACCCCAGTTTCTTATGCAACCTTGCAATTACCCACAGCTGGGGCATGATGCAACATCTTTGCAGTGGGCTGATCATTTTCCCAGGGTTCCCTGCCTGGAATCCCTGACACAATTCATGTGTGCAAATCTATTCTATGTGTGACCATGTAGGGCCTTTGCTGTTATGTGTAGATAGATAGAGTGGGCACCTACAGAGGGTCTGGATGCTATCCCCACCACTTCTTCACCCTTATCAGATCACTGTTGATCACATCTATCCATTTTTATGAAAGTGGAAATAATTGGAACCTCACTTCTGGTTTTGTAAAACTGCTATTTGAGGCTTAAACAAAATGTGGGAGCCCAAAAAAACCATTTAAATGGAAAGATATTTGGAAAATGAAATGATTTTATCCATTTTCAAATGGAAATGTCTCTCCATTCAAATGGGAAATTCTCTGGCAATGAGTTGTGTAGGCTTATGAAGATCCACAACCCCCACACAGAAAGCCCCGAGGCCTGCAAACAACCTGCTGAGGACTGGGCAATTCTCTTCGCTGGGGTGGACCTTGCTTCTCAAGCAAAGTTGCATTTGAGACTGAATGCTGTCTCAATACTCCTTTTTGCCTGTGAGGAGCAGGTTGCAGTAATTAAAAAAATTAGTTGTCAAGGCTCCTGTTTTCAAGGGCTATGATTACAATTCTGATGGGAGGAGGTGGAAATGGTAATAACAAAGAATATTTGTGTTAGGCACAGTTTTCTATGGGGAGCTCCTTTGGACACTGGTCCTGCTCGATCTCTTTAATCCAACACTGGCCAGAATCCAGTTGGCATCTTATGCATGCCCAAGTGCCCCTATAAAACTGCTTGGGTGTTTTTGTCTGATGTTCAACATCCGCATTAAGTTCATGATTGCAGGATTGGAGTGGTTCGTGGAGTGATGTGTTCATTGGCCTAAATCCTCTTTCAGTCCTGACAAGAACAGATACACTGAATCCACGATGTATTGACTCACCATTGAACAATGGATAGAATGGGTCTTCTGTAGTAGGGATTAACCAACAGGATGCCAGTGATTCTTGGATCTGCATCTGTCTGGCTCTGCTGAAAGTGGTGGTTGTGCTTTCACATATGGATGCACATCTAGTTGTGTGAGCCATTGTGCATGCTACAGTACATTTGATTGTGTAACATTGTTACTCGACACAAGTGTTGCATGGTACAAACAACACACATCCCTCCATGCTAGGTTTCTCAGGTTGCAGAGCCTAGATCTTATTCTTGAGTTCTCAGAGTGAGAGGGAAGAATCTCAGGGCAAAAGTACTGCCTTGAAAACTGGCTCATGCTCAATTTATTGTGTTTAATGACATAACCAGAGGCTGACCCTTGTAACATCATCCTTGTAACATCACCAGGGCCCATCTTGTGTAACATCACAAGAGGACATCTCCAAATTCCAGGTTTTGGTTCTGAAATCTCAGGGCTTGGGATATTTCTGACCTGGCAACCTCACTGCATGCATGCAGTATGCTATGCAACTTTGATGTGGGATTGCAGGCATTAATTCTACCCATACAAGAGAGCAAATGCTGGGAGAACATTTACTGCAGTACAGATCATGTAGGTCTGATGTGCACTTGATAGCACAGCAAACCATTGTTTTAAAGTTTTGAGGCCAATAGAATACAAATCCTGACACTGTGCTTTGAAAGGAGGGGTGAAGAGTGGAATGAAGAAGCATTGGGCAGAAAAGAGTGGTTAGCCCTTTCCCTGCTCAATATTTACCTGTTCTAAATTCTACCTTCTCTCCCTCCCTCTCCAAAATTTTCAACACTCATTTTGCTACATATTTTAAAGAGGAGAAACCTAGCAGGGGAGGATGGAATATATGGAATATATGGCTAGGAAACAGCTTGTCAAATACAGTTCAGCACATCACAAATAGTATCAAATATATTCAATTCCACAGGGTTTGGTTTGGATGCAGGGAGCAGAATTCTGTTAGCGATACTGACCTGTTTAAGTGTGGCTTATGCAGATGTATGTCTCTCTTTGAAGGAAGGATAAGTTGGTATTCTGTAGCCCTTGGGTAGGTGACTGCAGGAGAGGCAGAGGCCAATATTCCTCCTCTACCCCATGCTACATCCTCACCTTCACCTATCCAGAACAAGCCCAAATGCCCCAATTTTCCTTGGAAGTCTTTCTCAAATGGCAAAGCAAATGTCATTCCACTTTCTGTTGCCATTTGTGAGGGACCGCAGAGGAAAACAGATATTTGGGAGTAGTATAGGGTCACCCGGATGCTTGTGCAGATGAGGGTATTTTGATGTGTTTTCATGCACTTGGGGGGTAAAAGTTGCCCAAAAACCATGCCAGAATTGTTTAAATTTTTGAGGGCTTAGGGGAACTTGGGGAACTAGTGGGTGGCTTCAAAGGCAACAAAAGTAGGGTCTAGAGGCAGTATGCAGCCTGTGGGTCACAATTTGCCTGCCTCTGCTGTAGTCCTTTGTAAAACATTGAAAATTCTCACCCATCCACCATCCCCCTACAATTGTCAAGCTCCAAGACCTCCTCAGCAGCTACTTAGTCTTGGATAGTGAATAGAACTGGGAGGCAATTCAACTGATATAGCTCTGATAGGAAGGAATAGGCAGGTTTGTTCCATCTGTGAGAGCACTCTCATTTCATTCCCCCTCAAGCCAAGACAAGCTTGTTCATCAGCATCTGAATTGCAAACCTTCCAACACGCCACAGATGAAAACTGGGATGGAGTGGCCAAGCAACATCAGAGTGTAATCAAGATGACAAAAGTTATTAATGAGGAAGAACACATAAGCCAGGAGAGACTGCAGAGGATTATTTTGGCCAGGGTCTACTGGGAAGACCAAGATTCTCCCTTTCCTCTTCTCTCTCCCTGCCGAGCTTCCAAGGGGATATAAGAATCTGCACTGAGGAACCAACACAAAGAAAAGATAAACTCCTGTGTCGTGACCTCAGCCTAAACTTTCCCCCTTTCCTTTAGGGGTTGAACATAACATTAATAGTGCCAGTCATGGACCAATCATGTCAAATCCAGTCTAGATGGGACAGATATGCAAGAGAAGGGAAGGAAAACGTTAGTTTGCTTTTGACTGAAATCAGAGCTTGGAAACATTACTTTTGTGGACTATAACTCTCCAACTCTCTGCATGGAGATTTGGGGGTTCTAGTCTAAAAAAAGTAACTTCTCCAAGATGTGATTTAAGTAGCCTGTGCTTTCTGCACAACATATGTTTCCCAAATCCTATGATTTTCTAACTAGCCTCCTCAGTTGAGCTTTGAGCTGACATCAAGCCACATTCTTCCTGTTTAAATAGGTTGTGTTGGACCACTCTATGCATGAATATATGGATGAGGGCTTTGGATGATTATGAAATGCAATAGCAGGTGAGCTTGACCTAAAGGAGTGCTGTAGCTCCCATTCTAGGGAGACGAGTCAAAGGAGGTGACTCAAAGTTCCACCCCATTCCCAACAGCTTTTGCTGTATGAGCCCACTGAGAACAGCGATGCAAAAAGGCTTCTGAGACAGAAAGTACAGTAAATCTTTTATGCATTTAGGTTTCCCTAGGAGGTTAATTAATAGACTGTTGAATGTATACCACTTGTTCTGTGACTAAGCTACAACCCCTGAAGGGTATTTTAAATGCCTGGCCTACATCCCAGCCTTCAAAGCCTGGAAGACCAAAGGCTGCTCCCAGCTGACAAGTAATAGAGCAGATTATGGGCAACCTCATCTTTCAGCACAGGAAGGTAGATGAGGGAACTGACAGGTCACGGTGTGCTATGTTTCATCTTTATCTAAAATCATATGCGCAAGCCATCTATCTGGGCCAGATTTCCCCAAGTCAGTGCTCTCCAGGAATGTTGGACTACAGCTTCCATCATTTGGGGGAAAGGCAGGATATAAATCAAGTGATTCACTGGTTGATTTGTTGACTGATTGACTAGTCATTTGCCCTGCTGGTTGAGTATCAGCTTATTCAGATGATGCCATCTTCAGTTTTGACCACTTCTGTATTTTCCCACTATTTCTTCCATCTATTTTCTTACCAGAGGACATCTGTTAAGGAAAAAAAAGAGGGGGCAGAATAGTACACAATGCCTTTTAACTGTGAGCTGTACGAGCCCACTGTCTGGAATCACGCATAGCTCTGAACTAAAACTTTGAATTTCTTTCTCTCTTTCTCTCTTTCTTTCTTTCTTTCTTTCTCTCTCTCTCTCTCTCCCTTCCTTCCTCCCTTCCTCCCTCCCTTCCTTCCTTCCTTCCTTCCTTCCTTCCTTCCTTCCTTCCTTCCTTCCTTCCTTCCTTCCTTCCTTCCTTCCTTCCTTCCTTCCTTCTAATGGACTGGCCATAAGTTGCAATAACTTTTTGAATTTTAGTTTAGCTACATGATCTCATCATGATCTGACGATTGATTCAAGCTTCCAAGTAAGCATGATTCTCAGCCTTTCATTCCTAGTTTAATAGAGTGCATTATCTCTGCTGTTACTGTTGTGTGCCTTCGAGTCATTTCCAACTTATGGCAACCCTATGGCAAACTTATCATGGGGTTTTCTTGGGCTGAGGGTGTGTGACACACCTAAGATCACCCAGTGGGTTTCTATGGCTGATTAGGGAATCGAACCCTCCTCTCCAAGGTTGTAGTTTAGTGCTGAAATCATTAAAGCGTGTTAGCTCTTGTACATATCTCTGTTTCTTATTAAATCATGATGAAAGGTCATGATGAGCATTTATATAGCACCAGAAAGATCTTGAAGTGCTTTACAAATTGATTTACCCTGAGAAATTCTCTTGCATAAGCTTGCATAAATCCCACGAGTTACTTGCATTTCATCACCACTTTACTTGGAATAGCCCAAACAGAGCCCTAGAGCTCTTCATAATCATATAGACAGAAGATAGCTGAGGAGACATTATAAAACTGAATCAGAATCCATAACTTCTGTTTTATAGTTTACCCCAAAGGCGAAGCATTTCCAGTACCTCCAGACTCCCAATCAAACTTGGGCATGTGAGCTACCTAAAAGTAATGCTGACAGCAGCCAATCTAAAGTTCCCAATCTAAGAGGGTGTTAATTTGCCATTTGAATGTTACAGCTGGGGACTGACTGAGGCCCAAATCCAATTGTTAGTTCCAACTGGAGTAGACCCATTGAGTCAATTGTATTTGCATAGATGGTGACTTCAGTACTGTGGCGGGCATCTGCAGAGACCTCTGGGGATCCTTGTGAGCTCTCTGCAGATGATGATCTTGCAGTGTGTCCAGCTGTAGGAAAATAGTTAGATGCATTCCTGCTTATCCCTCACTTTCCAAAGGCATGAAAATGGCCATATTGGCAAGGGGAGGCTGCACTGATAGATGCATTAAGACTTAGCTATGTAATAGACATAGGTCTCCCAATGTAGAATCTCAGCCATTCTTATGTTAATTAGCCTGAAAAGGTTGGTACCATCCTGTAAAAGAAATAGAACAGCACTTTTCCAAACATGAATTATGTTTTTTAAGCCCCTGTGATTACAGATGTCCAATATCCAGAGATGAATAAGAATGTCTGCGGTTGCTCTACAGATACCGTTATTATTAAACAAATTTTCATGCAACGGAATGTATCTTTTCATAGAGTAACAGAATGGGACAAGCTATGACCAAAGTCACTTCCGAACACTATGCTGTGATGCGGACCTTATTTGCAGCTCTGTAGAACAGATGACATTGGCTGATTGTGCATCTGATGTGCAACCAACCGACAGCATAATGCAGATTGTACAGGTTGGTTACACATTGTCGCACATTTGATGTGCAGTGGTTCACAGACCTGCACTTGTTGAGAACATCTTAAAAGCAGTCGTTCCACTGCCTGAAGTTACACTGATAAAGAACGGACTATGCTTTCCCTATGAACAGATGAGGATAGCGATCACTGTTCCATCTAATCCAGTGTTGTCTGCAGAGCTTGGAAAAAATTGGACTATCCTCAGGTAGCACATCTAGTGTCCACATTAGCTATAGGATTCTGGGAGTTGTAGTTCAAAAAGTAAGTTCTTACCTGCTCTGGCCAGTAAAATTGTGATGGCTTTCCAAGGCCTCATACTGAGGTCTTTCACAGTACTGTTGTCTCAAGACTGAAGTTGGGGCCGTCTGTATGCAAACCATGTGCATTTCTACCTTCACCAGGTCTTACAGTGAATGTCCTACAAAGACCAAAAATAACACAATAATAAACATTCACAGTCATAAGAATTCTCATGGATATGAGGTAATTCAAACTCCCAGTATTTAGAGATATTATGACGTTTTCTATGGAATGCAGAGAAAGATGGAAGGATCCACTGTTCTTTTCTTTATGTGGGAGCTTTTAGAGAAACAGCTAGAGTCCAAATTCATTTACAAATGGATCCAAGAAATCATTGCCATTAGAGAGAAGCCATGAAATGAGTTGATTAAACTCCAGAGTCTCAGTCCAATGCCTTGCAGGACAGCTGTTCATTTGAAATAAACCACCCACACATTAATTGTTCCCCATAGTGGCATTTTCACTTGAGAAGCTTTGGGCTGAGAGCCAAACTACGTGTCACAGCAGCAGCCATATTTGTTGTTCATGTGTCTGTTTCATTCATGGGCATGTGCAAATGCACACACACGGAGCAAGGGGCAAGTGCTTCTTTACTTTAAAGGAGTTACATGGGCAGAGAGAACTGCACTCTCCCTACTCTTTACTTTGTCTCCCTCTGTTCCTTCATTTCTCTTTGGCTTTTTTTCTCTCAACCTACTTCCAAAACTACCCAATACAGGGTAGCAGAAAGTAGGCTGATGCAACAAAGCAGACAGAAATGCACCATTTTTAAAAAAATATTAGTGCTGCTCACACACATACTTCCTACATTAATGGGGGCAGACCTGCGAAAGAACAATATTGTTTCCATTATGAATGCTTCCATCTTGAAGCTCAAATTGTGCATTAAAGAGAGTTTTGTTATTTTCTGTAGCCCACATGCTTTTTTAAAAAAGCCACCTGCAGCAACCTGCTTCTTAGCAGATGTGTGGGTGAGGAGGAGGAAAGAATCATAGAGTTGGAAGGAAACTCAAGTGCCACCTAGTCCAGTTTGCTCCTCCTTTGAATCTTCCACTGAATTTCCTTCACTTTTCTGTTGATTTTCAGCTCAAAATCACCCTCTTCAAGTTGCTGCTTTTTCCCAGGAAGGAGGGGAAATAAAAACTGAACCAGTGCAGTTCAGAACTGCATGGGGGAGAAAGGGTTGAGCACCCTCTCTCCATGCAGCATGCTTCCATTTTCCTGGGCTGCTTTGGACTTCAGATAAGACTAGGAAGAAAGAAGGATAGAACTTTGTAGTAACTTAAGCCTGGTGGTATTCTTGGTTGCTTTCCAAAGAAGATTCACATTAGCAGATCAAATAAGGGTTTGCAACCTGTTAGTGCGTTATGCAGATGTACAAAGAACTTATGTCTGTGGAATTTACTTTTTTAAAAATTGTGGTTGCAAAGGTCAGAATCCTCTGCCTACCACACAATGACCAAACAATGGCATCCTTCTCCAGGATCTCTGGAGGACCTCTAGGAGTTCCCAGAGGATGCCAGTTACTCTGTTTCCAGATATGGGAGCATAGCTGGATAGTTCTCTGTTGTAAGTGGCTCTGTTGGGGGCTAAAAGCAGCTAAAAGAGGGGGTTGAGGGCATGAGGGGAAAATGTGTTATAATTTAGACCAGTGGTTCTTAACCCGGGTTCCAGGGACCACCAGGGGTTCACAATGCCCTCACCGGGGGTCTGCAGGAGGTTCAAAATCTGCTCAGCCCACCTCCTCCCTATAGCAGAATAGTGGTGTGAGAGGAACCAAGGCAGGCATGCAGGCAAGCAAGCATGCAGGGGCTTTACATTGCCTCCACTGTGGGGAGCAAGTGAGCTCAGCAGCTGAGTGACAGCAGAGCTGACAGCCAGCCAGCCAGCCAGCCAGCATTTGCCCTTCTTGCCCTCTTCTTCCTCTGCTGCACCAGCTCCCCTTCTTCTCATTTGGCTCCAGTCTATGGGATACTTGATGTAGTGTGATAGCCAACTCTGGAAAAGGATAACAGGAAGGAGTGGGGCCAAGTGCAAAGAGGGGTAAATAAAAGGTTAAGAACCACTGATCTAGTCTGTGTGGAACTTCATGATACCTCTCCTAATCCAGGATCTTGGCCAAGGTGTTTGCTTAACAGTTGTAGTGATTCAGTAACATAGATCTATGAAGGCTTTAACTGCACTCCTTTCTGTGCTATTTGGCAGAGTGAGAAACCTGTAGTCATGTGAGAGCAATCCTTGCTATGAGTCTTTTCCATTCCATTGTTGGCCACCTGAGAAATGAAGCAATGGTAGTATGAGAAGGAACTGCCATGCGGCCACAGGTTGCTTCCAACATGGGGGTTTGCATCCATGAGGTCACTTGAAAAGAAGTCCATAGATCACATGAAAAAATAATAACAACCTAATTATAATTTCCAATACCAATATCACCAGGAAGCAACATTGTTACCCACCCACTCACCCACCCACTACTAATCTGTTACTGGAGCCAACCACATGGCAAATTACTGCAGGGATTAACACATTACATAAGAATTAATTCTGTGCTGAAAAATTATTTTCAGCTTTTTTTCCTAATTACAGATGCAAAGGCTTTCAAAAAAAAAAAAAAAAAATCAGGGGCTGGTATCCTCTTCAATAGTTACAAGATCATAATCTAAGTTGTAACTTTTGAGATTCAAATTCATGGCCGTTAAGAACCAAATGCGAGCTTCAAACCCTACCTTTGCAGCCAGACAGCACCCTAGCTGAAGGGTTTCCAGGATGCTGCAGATTGAGGTGCTCGGAAATTACATCTTGGTCCTGGGATACATTGAAAGAAGTAGTTGTGGCAGGGCCATAAGAGGTCTCTCCAGCTGTCTGTTCTTAATACGCCCCATATCCAGACGAGTGCTGCAGACTTCATTTTCCCAGTGTCCCAATCTGTAGCAACTCAGAAACACTTCAGTTGGGATATCAACTGGCTAAAATGGTAGGGTTTGAGGGGGGATATTCAGAAGTAACTGCAACCAGGAGCAATGTCATCATAGTTACATCTGATGGTGCAGGATCTCAGGCAAAGTGTGTTTGTGTGTGTTGGAAATTGTCTTGTGCTTACTTTCCAGCAGTCTGGAGTCCCTCTAGCCTCCCCCACTTCCTTCATTCATTTAAAGCCCTTGGGAATGATTCATGAACTAACTTGTCCTGTGAATCAAAGACACTGAAGACTGATGGTGAGCTGTGTAAGAGAAAGAAAATAAATATGAGTGAAGGTCTTCTTAGAGGTTGCTCTCAGGCTCTGGAACTCCCTCCCCATAGAGGTTAGACTGGCACTCTCCTTACTACCCTTTTGTAGGCAAGTGAAGACCATTTTGTTTCAGGAAGCCTTTGAGAGCTGACTCTTCAGTGGAAAAGGCCTGTCATGTGCTGTGTTGCTTTCATTTCTTGTTCTTCTTCTTCATGGTCTATTTTTAACAGCTTCTAATTTTATTGATATTTTAATTATATTTTTAACTTTTGTTTGATGAAAATTTTACCTGTATCTATTTTGAATTTTGTAAGCTGTCGTATAAATCATTCGCTGTCTTGAGTGTGTATGCGTTATGCCCCTTTAAGGTCTTTTCCGCACCGGGCTATTTAAAGGGTGCAGAGCGATCTCCAACGGAGGTCTTCTGCACCGTAGAGTGGACTGGGGCGGACTACTTTTTGTAGTTCCATACCTCAGTCCACTCCAGAGTGACTGGAACTGGTCACTCGGCGTGTTTTTTAAAAACCTCTTTTTAGAGGTTTTTAAAAACCACGGAGCGCGCAATCCCGTGCCACTCCGTCTCCTGGCTCCAAAGCAGATTTGCAGGCGCGCACAAGTGCGTGCCTGCAGATCTGCCAGGGGCAGGCTTCTGGCTGGCGAGCTTCTCCGGTTGGTGGAGAGCCTCCACCAACTGGAAGCCGCCATTTAGGACGCCGGAGGAGTGCAGAGCAATGAGCTCGCGCTGCTCCTCGTGGCAACGGACTCGGCCGGCCGGAAAACAAAGCCGGTAAGCTCTGTTTTTGGTCGTTTCCCCCCACACACACACATGCAGAAAGCGCCTAAGTTGCCTGTTGACCTATGTAGATCCCATGAATCTTACAGAATTTTCTTAGGCCAGGAATATTCAAAGGTGGTTTTGCCAGTTCCTTCCTCTGAAAGGTAGCCTACCTAGTATTCATTGGTGGTCTCACATCCAAACGCTAACCAGGGCTGACCCTGCCTAGCTTCTGAGATGAGACACAATCTGGTGCCTTTTTAGGGTATTTAGGCAGTGTCTTGAGTAACAGATTGGGAAAATGTGGGAAAGGAAAAAAGGAAAGAAGGAAGAAAGGAAGGCAGGCAGGCTAGAATTCACTTGGGCAATTATGTATGTGCAATCACCACAGTTACATAGTTACAAAGTGATTCCGGGCCCAGCTCCCATAATCCAGACTTAACAGGCAACAACCACAGAGATCAACAGGAGTCTGTTCCCCTGTTGATCAGGAAGCAGGTGACTGATGCTCCCACCTTCCTCTCGTGCAAGCAATCTACAGTGCAAAGAGGGACTGCCACAGGGACTCCACTTCTGCCTGTCACACTGGAGTTCATTTGCGTGAGGCGGGGGGACATCTGTCAGCTGCTTCCCAATCAACGGGGGAACATATCTCATTGATCGCAGTGGCTGCTGCCTGGTAAGTGGGGTTGGACAACTTTCATGGTCCTTATGTATTCCCTAAACTAGGGAGCACATAAGGATCATGAATATGAAACAGTCACAGATGCATAACTCTAGCTTATACATTCATATCTGACTTAGTGGATTCCAGGAATAATGCACAGCACCCACAGCCAGCTCAAAACAACCATGAAAGTGTCCTGAAAAAGTGACAGGGACTACTAGAAAACCCTGTTTGGAGAAAGAAGGAAAGAAAGAAAGAAAGAAAGAAAGAAAGAAAGAAAGAAAGAAAGAAAGAAAGAAAGAAAGAAAGAAAGAAAGAAAGAAAGAAAGAAAGAGACGGAAGGAAGGAGGGTAGGATGAGGGAAAGAAAACTTTCAGGAAACTAGAGGACCTATTTTTAACATAGCACTGGTAAGAAATTTGTGGTACCCCTCCTCCAAATATTTCGGACATATGAAAATATCCATAGAGAAGGTATAAAGCAGCAGTGCCTGTTACACAGGCCCCTTCATTACCAGGATCAGAGGTTGAGAAAAAAATACTGGTGAACAGAATAAAGGGAACCTGGGAACAACTGTAGTTTGGTCCGTACCTCTTATTGAATGGGATCTCTGTTTGTTTAGTATAACCACTATCCCCTTTAGCCTCTTGGTGTGAAGCAGTGCCTCCCACCCCCATGTGGCCTGTCCCTCTTGCCTGCCTGCTGTAGATATACAAGGCTAAGTTGATGAGCTGTTCAGCTTAGTGTGAAATGTGTTACATTTTCCCCCCAGCTGCTTCCTGATTGCAGTATTTACTTTTAATCTCCTCTGCCTCAATGCCCGATAAAAACTTTGTCACATTAGATGGTGACAGATGGGAAAGAGAAGGGGGGGATCACTGCAAGGGAACGTCCTGGCTTCCCAATAATTTTTCACAACGCCAATTATGTCCTTCAGTGCTTCCCGGCATGTGCACCCATGTCAGCAGAGAAGGAAATAGAAAGGCATAAATAAAGACAAAACCAGGCAGTACGCGGCTTTAATCTGCAGAATAACATTTCTCATTTGGGTGAAATATTGTTGGATTCCTCTCTACCCAGACTACATGGGTGAGCTACATGCAGAGTCAGACTAGTTTGCTCTAGGCGTGGAAAACACTCAGTCTGGCAAGCAGCTCTTTGGCACTGCAGCTGAGATTGTACATAGGGAGATGTATCTCTGGTATGTAGCTATGATACATCTTGTAGTGTAATCCCGACCAACATTTTCAGTGTGGCAACCAGCCCCCTCCACCAAAAAAATGGCCATTTCTACATCAGTGGAGAGTGAGGGAAGTAGCAGAGATGCACTGAGATGTTCTTTTAGATGGACAAACTATGACATCCATCCCATACCCTCCAACATTTCACAGATCAAAACCAGGACATGTGTCCAAACTGCATCACAGTGTGGTCAATGTGGCAGAAGTTATTAATGAAGAAGAAGACACATGCTAGGAAAAACTGCAGCAGTTTGCTTCTGTCTGAGCCTAATGGGGAGGGCAAGATTCTGCCCCCTTGTCTCCCCCCTGCTTCAGTTAATAGAGTTCAAATTCATTTCCACTTTCAACTCAGCTTATAGCAATTGAAGTAACCTGAGGACAAAGGGGAAAGGTCGGAGGAGCAGAGAGGAACCGGCTCATTTTAAAAGCAAGTGAAAAAGTTGCGTGGCAGAGGATTCATCAGGTACATACTCCTTAGCACCTGCAGTCAAACTTGCAGAAGGGAGAAGAATGTGCTGGTATACCATTCTCCATCAGTCACTAGATACTGCTATACTAGTGTAGGTGGTCTTCCTGATTCCAAGATTATGGAATGCTTCCCAACCAGTTACTTCACAGGCTGTGTTTCCCCTTCTGACAGAACCAGAACCAAGATTGTCTCTGCCAAATCAGGATGGTTGGAATAGATGGCATCCTTAAGCACCTCCAGGGTCCTGAGGAGGTTCCTGAAGATGATATTACTGTCCATCCAGCTAAGGAAAATAACTACAGTGGCCTCTTGACTTTTGTGGTGGTTCAGGGCACAAAACTCTTGTGAAAGTTAAAAAAAACATGAATAACTCCCTCTCCCACCCAAGTGAGTGGTCCCCTCCCATTCCCCTCCGGGTCTCCTGCCCCCCACTGCTTATGTTTCGCCTGGGAGCACTGCTTCCCGTAGAGTCTGGAAGCCATGCCCAATGAGGAGCGGCTTAGAGAGCTGGGTATGTTTAGTCTGCAGAAGAGAAGGTTAAGAGGGAACATGATAGCCATGTTTTAATATTTGAAGGGATGTCATGTTGAGGAAGACGCGGGCTTGTTTTCTGCTGCTCCAGAGACTAGGACAAGGAGCAATGGATTCAAGTTGCAGGAAAGGAGATTCCGCCTGAACCTCAGGAAGAACTTCCTGATGGTCAGAGCTGTCCAGCAGTGGAATATGCTGCCTTGGAGTGTGGTGGGGTCTCCTTCTTTGGAGGTTTTTAAGCAGAGGCTGGATGGCCATCTGTTGGCAGTGCTCTGACGTGTGTTCCTGCATGGCAGGGGGTTGGACTGGATGGCTCCTGCAGTCTCTTCCAAATCTATGCTTCTATGATTCCAGGTGATAGACACGTGAATGGGAGGGGGCAGCTGCATGCCTGGAGAAGTCATGGCTGCACTTCCCCCCCTTCTCTTGTGTTTTGCCTGGGTGCACTGTCTTCCAGGCACCCTGGCAATAGGCAAGTGAACGGGAGGGGGCAGCTGCATGACTGGAGAAGGCACATGTGTGGGGCTGCCCCCTGCCATTCGCTTGCCTGTTCCCTAGGTCTCTGGAAGGAAGACATATATGCACAGTAAAAGGCAGGGGAATGGGAGGGGGAGAAGGGGGGGAGAGGTAAGCAGGTGCCTCATGAATAATCAAGTTTGTGAAGGTCAAACCCATGAATGTGGAGGGAAGACTGTAGATGCATATCTGCTGACCACAGGCTCGCCACTGACATGGAAATGGCTATGGGGGCTCCTGCCGTACTGAGCACGTGATCTTGGTGGACAGCATTTGCTTGTTGCGTAGTCAGAACAAATTCTAACATCTGCAAAGACCACAAAGTGAGTTACAATGGCATAAGTTAGACTTAAACTTTTGTATCTCACAAACAGGATGTCAGCCCATGGGCCTTCATTATGATTATTATTCACGGGTTATAGTAAAAAAAATGCTAAAGTGGTCAAGCAATATTAAACAAGTTAAACATTACCATAATTTTGTTTTAATACTGAGATTTCTCTTTCTATCACTTGATCTCCGTTCAATCTGTGTCCTGGAAACAATAGCTGAGTTTTACTTAGCAGCATCCCTTTTAACTAGTTCCAAAATAATACATCCTGCTAAGCAGAGCAATACAGTATTTTATTTTGGAAAACATTGGATTAATTTAAACTGATATGGGAAGTAAGAATGAAAAGTCCTTGGTAACACTGGAAGTTCCCAAGAAATACTTCAGGATGAGTAAAATGTTATGCGGATCTCTAAAATAAAATCAGTTTTTACAGGAATGAAACCTGTGACTTTCAGAGATTTTCTTCCTGTCCGAAGGGGGTCTTATACTCTCTTGCCTTGATCTTGAGCAGATGCAAGTAACACTGATGCTACGAATCTTTCAAAACTAACAATCTTTAACATGTATCTGTTTCAGGCATGTCAGAAAAAGCACTGAAGCTGGGGCTCAATTCTGTTCTGTTCTGCAATTATGGCTACATCCAGACTAATAGAAAAGTCCCAGCTTCTGATCCAGTTCTTTCTGATTTATATAAGGATGTGGTTGGCAAAACCACATCTGAATATTCCTTGCCTAAGAAAACCCAATGAAATTCATGAGGTTGCCATAAGTCAACAGGCAACTTGTAGGTGCACACACACACACAAAATAAACTAACCTAGGGACTTGGTATAAAACATCTGTGATCGTACTGGGAGTTGGCAAAAAATTCCACTAACAGGAATTCACCTTTTTTGTTTCCTTCTAAATAAATAACTAAAAATACCACTACCTTATCCAAAATGTAAAGGGCCTTCACCTCAGCCCTGGTGACTCAGCTCTATCTCTGTCTCTATCTCTGTCTCTTCCATTTTTTCTGAACATAACCTGCATGTATGCAGTCCCTTCTTTAGGTTTCCCATCTACTGGGCCAAACCAATAATTCATAGGGGTCACATTTGCAGATTTGTTAGAACACAAATGGTGTTGGTTATTTTTCATGGAAAAAAAAGCACAGAAAACATGATTGCTTATCAGAGAAATATTCTCACATTTGCTAGACTTGGTGTTTATAATTTGAATTATGTGCTCTGAGCAACTATGGTTGATGCTTAATGTATTATGATTAACTATATTGATGTATTACTCATCATTTGTTATGATTAAGTACATCAACATTTGGTTTCCTTAGTTCCCAGGTTTGGGACTGAAATCTCAGGTCTTGGATACCCTTATAGGGAATAACAATTGATTTCAGCCACCGATTACTGGAAATCTGAATATTGAACTTTTTTTTTTTTTACATCTAACACATAACAAAAGTTATCATTCTGGTACAGAAGGTGGCAGACCACATATGGAGATCTAGGAAACCTGTTGTTTCATCAGGCGTAGACCTTTGAGAAGAGTGGTCTTCTAGATGTTGCAGTTTGTATAGATCTGCTCTTGTTTAAGGCCAGCCTCAGTAATTCATGTATGTGTGTAGATTTCAACATATTTAAATCTTTGGCTTAAATCCAACTGTCAATTCTAACTAGAAGAAGCTCATTTAATTAAAGAAACATGCATGGGCATTGGCTTAGCAAGTTCCCGTTGATTCCATGGTTCTGTTCTTGTTTCACTTCGAACAGAAAATTATAATACTCTTTCTCTGAAGCATCCACAGAGGGCTGATAAAGACAGGTTCACTTGCTTCCCATATTCTCTCAGGACTCTTTCAAACTACACAATTCTAGTACTTGGACTGCTATGGCTGCATCCTGTGGAATCCTGGTTATTGTAGTTTGGTTAGGCACTAGAACTCTCTGGCTGAGAATTCTAAATGCCTCTTCCTGAACTGCAAATCCCAGGACTTCAGAGGGTGGAACCACAACTATTAAAGTGAAATGAAAGTGTTACATCTGCATAGCAAGAAAGGGCCCTCGCTGCTGATACAAGACACTGTAGTTATAGGCTTTCTTTATATTCACATGCTATGTCTGTTACTCTTGGAGATGTCTTGCAGGAGATGAATGTGGGATTGAAAGGAAGTTGTGATTCTGTTTCATTCACAATAGAAGCTTCTCCTTTGGTACTGAATAACTTGTGTCCCCAGATGAAAGGAAAACTCAGGCAACTTGCACATGTGAAAGAAAATATGTCTGCTTCTTTAATAGACATACATGAATTCGACCATATATTCATAGTGTCTCTCTTTTCTCTCCCTTCCCCTCCTTCCTTCTCTCTCTCTCTCTCTCTCTCTCACACTGACACACACACACACACACACACACACACACACATACACACACACACCATACACAGAGAGATGGGTGAGAGGGAGAGGGATATTCCTGTGTGAAATATTGTGCATATTCTTAAATGCATCCAAATAACCATCTGAAATCAGCAAATGAAATATGTACTGGGAAAGGGAATGAAA
The DNA here is from genome assembly GCA_030412105.1 of Cyclura pinguis. Lineage (NCBI taxonomy): Eukaryota > Metazoa > Chordata > Lepidosauria > Squamata > Iguanidae > Cyclura > Cyclura pinguis. Next base: position 349,097,908 of record CM059599.1, read on the forward strand.
GCAGTGTTATCCTTGTGCACCACCATGTCTTCTTTGTCCAGATGCTGGAAGTGGAGTGATTTCACCCTGCCTGAGGACAGGGCATGGGAAAAAAGGAAAACCACACCAACCCATATGGCGTGACTGTGGGAATATTGGAACTGTAGCAGAAGGAAACCGTCACACCAAGAAGCAATAATTGAACAGCAGAGATATTGCAGCCATTAAAGGGTTTTCCTGTCAATTAAAAGATCATAGAATCATAAAACTGGAAGAGATCATGAAGGCCATCCAGTCCAACCCCCTGCCATGCAGGAATGCATTGTTACCCCAAAACATGGGTGACTCAGGGGTCTATCTGCAATACCTCTGTGCAAAGGTGGGGAATATTAGCTCAAATTAGGAGGCTTGCAAGAGTGGGGTAACTTAGCAAGATTTTTCCACCAATGTTTACAGGGTCTTCACAGGGAAGAACCAGCCAGAGATTCAAAAGTAAGTTCAAATGTTTTTACTGGGGGAATCGACTACATACACACAAGATCCCAATAGTCATGCACTCACACAAGCCTACTGAAGCAAAAGAGAGGAAAGGTTTTGGAGAACAAGATTCAGGACATAGTGAGTAATATTTACTGGTCTCAGACAGCAGTGAAGAAGCAGCGATGTGGCTTAGACTTGCGTCTAAGAATAGTACACAATCAGGAATCGGACTGACAGTGTGGCTACCAGGAAATGATGCATTGTATCTAACTGGTTAAAACGGGGGGTTTATATACCCGATTTCTGCCTGGAGGGCCTGGGTGTGAATGTCTCTCCAGCCAAGTGAACAATGGAGTTCACAGAGTGGACAATGAGGTCCAGAAGGGGTTAACAATCCTAGTGTTAGGTGACAACAGGCTAATGGACGTCATGATAGCTCTGTAATGGTTGGACAGGTGTGAGGAAAATGGAGAGATTTACAGGTCAGAGGGAAGAAACAATCAGTGATCTGGTAGGAACTTCCTAGTCACTATTGTCCAACAGCCAGAGTAATTAAGGCTAGCTTAAACCTGTCATCTTTGGAGTTACCTGGTGATTTCCTGACTATGACCTGGCTACGCCTAGATAGGGTCTCTGACCTACTTTGCAGCACACATGTTCAGCCAGCTTCTTTCTTTTGTTCAGCTTGTCACATCAAGGTACATTTTATATTAAAGCCAATTAATATATCTTGCCAATTAAATTATATTTCACCAATTAAACAATAATGAAGTGTGGGGGTGTAGAGCCTGGTAACAACACCATCAAAGCATTCCCAACAGATAGCCATCCAACCTCTGTTTAAAAACTTCCCAAGAAGACAACTCCACTACACTTTGAGGCAATGTATTCCACCGTTGAACTGCTTTTACCTTCAGAAGTTCTTCCTAATGTTTAGGTGGAATCTCTTTTCCTGAACTTTGAAGCCATTCCTCCTTGTCCTAGTCTCTGGAGCAGCAGTAAACAGCTTTGTTCCATCCTCCATATGACATCCCTTCAAATATTTAAACATAGCTATCATGTCACCTCTTAACCTTCTTTTCTGCAGTCTAAACATAGCCAGCTCCATAAGCATCTCCTCATATGGCATGGTTTTGAGGCCTTTTACCATTTTGGTCACTCTTCTCTGGACATGTTTCAGCTTGTCAATATCCTTCCTGAACTTGTGGTGCCCAGAACTGGACACCATATTCCAGGTTGGATCTGACCAAAATAGAACAGAGTGATACTATCATGCAATCTAATAATTATGAAAATGCAATGCAACAATGGGAGAGTCACGACATCATATTATAAGGAAAGATCAAACACAGAGCTAAATCAGGGCAACTCTGCAACAAACCTATTGTGTGATACAGTCCATAAGCTGAAGTTGAAGAGGAAAGATGGGTGGAGGAGAGAGAAACTTGGACATTTAAAAGCAGCTGAAAAAGTGGGACAACAGAGGTTTAATCAAGTGAAGGTTTTGAATTTTTTTGTCTTCTCTGGGTCTTTTGGGGTCTATTCCAGTTGTGAAAAATGGCCTCTCCTGGCCCTATAATGGCTCAAGAGAGAAAAATATGGTGACATTTTTGCCACACTCTCAAGGGTACAACTGGGGGCAAAAATACACCCAGACTTACCCCTCCAAAAAAAATCAAAACATTGCAAAGAAATATGTTATAGTTTTGGTGAGTGGAAAGAGAACACATGGATTTGTTATATCCAGAGCCCCTAACCACACCCCCAACATAGGAAATGATAGAAGCAATATATATAATTTTTGTTTTCAAGGCATTTATTTATCTCCTCTTAATGCGCCAGGTTCTCCATTGGATACAATTTTTTAAAAGAGAAAATAATGCCTCGTATAGATGAAAAACAGGGGTGGGAATCTGGTTTCTGCATAATATAAACCCTCTCGGCAAGAGCCAGATAGATCAAAAGCTCAGATACAGAGAGCTCTGTCCTTCAGTCTTCTTCCCCACAGAACTGTTCCCTAAACCTCCTTTCAGAGCATAATAGCCCTTCCAAAGCAGCATACCATAATCAAATAAAACAGAAGAACATATAAAAATCATTTTTGAAAAATGTATATACCCTTTAAAATTAAGACTATAAATTAATCTGAAGTACAGCATTTAATAAGACATGAATTGGAATAAAAATGTCTTCAGAGGGTTTTAATGATGGAACCACACATATTTCCAGGGGTAATAAGTGCAGTGCCACTAGCCAAATATCCTGCCTCTGGTACCTAATCAGTAGCTAGCATCTTTCAACAGCAGAGCCTTCCAGAATTTAGAAAGGCCATTTGCTCACAGAAATGTTGGGGAAAAGTTGGAGTTCCAAAGAGCAGTGGCCAAGGAATGGAGCTGAAGTTGCACAGCACGACCTGCTGGGCCACACATGCTTACTCCATAAAATTAGAGCTATAGTAACTCTACACTTCCAAGTGCCATCCCAGGGAGACCTTCCAGGAGGATTATAACATTGGCTTCAGCACAAGGGTAACATCTTTGAACAAACTGGAGACTAAACACGCATCTCTGAACTCAATTGTAATTACAAATACTGAATAACACTTTTCAGTATTGTCTTTTCCAGTAGAGCAGTGAAGCGCAGTTTCTGTTGAAGAAGTCAGCCAAAATGAGTAGTTGAAAGGGAGTTGATCCAAAAATGCATGTGGACATTGGCAGTATCTGCAACTAGCTGCAAACGTAGAGGTGTAATGATGAAAGGGATGAGAAGTGCTACTTTTGTTCCTTGGCTGAGGGAGAGGGGCATGAGTGGATACTCATGGCTAAAATATCAATTGCTTTTGAGACACTCCATCACAAGATAGATAGATAGATAGATAGATAGATAGATAGATAGATAGATAGATAGATAGAATTCTGCCCAGTGGAGAGCAAAGGAAACAAGTAGTCTTTAGTCTTTATTTGTTGTTAACGTTCTGATGGGATAGGGCAATGATTCTCATGATATGAATGCTAAAATTATTAACAAGCTAAACAGTGTTAAAAATATTAACAAGCACTGACATTGGTCAAGATCCTACCATGAGCATATCCTACCTTGTCCAGTATAACACTCCATCCATGCTATTTTGTGTCCTGCTCCCACCCCACACAGCTGTCAGGCCATGGGAGAGGCCTCTGCTGTAGCTGTTGATTGACAAGGAGGGAAGAGGCAATTCAGATCATGAAGAAGTAGCTGGTCTTGGCCTGGAGAGGGAAGGAAAAAGGGGAGCATTCACAGACAAAGGGTATCTTCCTTTTCCTTCCCCAGGAGCCCAGATCAGCAGTATTTTTGTCTGAATGGCCTCCACCCTCCCTCTGCTCCCCAATGGTAAGCAGCAAAAGCAGTGACTGCTCCTGAGCCATGAAGTCATTACTGGCAGGAAGGTCATTATTAATTCTTGTCTGTTTGCAGATAACACTTTTATAAAACAGCAAAAACATCCTCTTCTCCACTGCTCCAATATACCACAGAGGAAAGCTGAGACACATGTGGCCAAACAACATCAGAGTGTGGTCAAGATGGCAAAACATTTCTAATGAGAGAGAACATGCAGGCTAGGAGAGGCTGTTGCAGCTTGCTGTTTCCTTTGGCCATTTCCATACCGGGCTTCTGAAACGGTGCAGAGCGACCTGTCACTGAGGTCTTCTACACCGTAGAGTGGACTGGCGTGGACTACTTTTTGTAGTTCTACACCAGAATCCACTCAGGAGCGGCCAGAACTAGCCGGGCTGCGTGTTTTTTAAAAACCTCTTTTTCGAGGTTTTTAAAAAGCACGGAGCGCGCAGGCCCGTGCTGCTCCGTCGCCCGGCTCCAAAGTGGATTTGCAGGAGCGTGCAAGTGCGTGTCTGCAGATCTGCCGGGGGCGGGCTTCCGGCTGGCGAGCTTCTCCGGTTGGTGGAGAGCCTCCACCAACCGGAAGCTGCCATCTGGGACGCCGGAGGACTGTGGAGCAGCGAGCTCGCGCTGCTCCGCATGGCGACGGACTTACCCGGCTGCAGGTAAGCTCCGTTTTAGCCTGTTTTTGCCCGTTTCCCCCACACACATGTGAAAAGGGCCTAAGCCAACAGGGAAGTGCAAGATTCTTCCCCTTCCTGTCCTCTCTGTGCTCCTTGAGTTAATTGAGTACAAACTATCACTGCACTTTAAATTCAGTCTGCAGCAATTCAAGTGAGCTGAAGATGGAGGTGGGAAGTGTGAGGAGGAAAGAGAAACCAACATTTAAAAAAACACAGCTGAAAAAATGGGATGGCACTGGATTAATCAGGACAGTTGGAAAGTATGCTATTATATTCATGAGTGGTTATGGAGCTCACGTTCAGTGATGGAAGTGTGACCACGACCCCGTCTGTCACGTCTTGATTGTAAAGAACATATTTCCTAAAACACTGTCCCCGCCCCCCCCCCCATAACTTCCAGAGAGATGCATGCTGTGGTCAAATGGTGAAGTGAGTTGGGCTTTGGTTTGTGAAAGAGGAGAAGGGAGTTCCAGAAAGATTATCTCACAGTTAGAACTCGTTAATGAAAGAAATAAATTAGCCAAACTCATTTTTCAGGGAATTCTTGTGTAAACTGGAAATTTTCCAGTCTGTGAGCCCTGTGTAGAGCTAACCCATAAATCACAGCAAGCAGGTTGTCTGTATAGCAAGAGCTGCCTCCTTCAGAGATGGGGAGGGAAAAGATCCAGCATATGTTCGGGAAGAAAAGAACTACAGAAGCAAAACGGGAAGACAAATACCTCCCTAGCTCCCTGCTAGAGAAAGGAAGGGACTGGCCTCGGGCAGAGCAGCATACGCTGCTTCCAGAGTCCCTCCTCCCAAACCAGGGGAAGGCACCTGAAATGGGTCAGCTTTTAATTGAATACAATATTAATTACAGCATGCACTATTAACGGTTTGTGGGATTTGACTAATTAATGTAATAGTTTCTGAGTCACGCTCATTAAATATGAAAATTACGCTGGCGAAAGGTATCGGTTTCATTATCAATCTTGTATGGACAGGAAGGGGGAGGGGAGGAAGGGCTGAGGGGAGAGATACCCACCTTGACGTATCGCACAATTAGCTTTTTCCTTTTAGGGTTCACCTGCCCTGGAAGGGAACAAGGGAACTTAAATTCAAAAGTTGGGGAAATCATGCTCCTTTCATCAACTCGGTGATGGAGAAAGGAAAAGGAGGGAAAACTAAGGATCTGAGACTAAAAATTCCTAATTTCTGCTCCCATTTGGGGGGCAAATGATTCATACGGTCATATATGCCACTTGAAATCAATCAGGGTGTAAGCCAGAGCTTTCCAAACTGTGTATCACGATACGTTAATGTGTCAACTGCAGTACGTAGGTGTGTTGCACGAACATAACGGGTGGAGGGGCTGCCTCTCCTGCTGCTGCTGCCCCAGGCCAAGGAAGACCCTGGCAAGGACTGCGGTGGGCCAGGTTTGGGTGGAGGGGCTGCCTCTCTCACTGGCACCACTACTGCCCTGGGCTGAGGAAGGCCCCGGCGAGGGCAGCGGTGGCTGCGAGCCGTTCTTGGGTGAAAGGGCTGCCTCCACTTACTGAATTACTGTGTCATGAAATGATGCATGTCTAAAAGGTGTGTCACCAACATGAAAAGTTTGGAAAGCTCTGGTGTAAGCCTTGCTGAGCTCATTTGGACTTGTTTCTATATAGATAAGCAGCCTGCATGGTGGAGTGGTTTGAGCATTGGACTACGGCCCTGGAGACCCAGGTTTGATTCCCTTGTTCAGCCATGGAAACCACTGGGTGACTTTATGCATGTCACACACTCTCAACCCCTGGAGACCCTGTGATAGGTTCACTTTATAGTTGCCATAAGTCAGAAACAGTTTGAAGGCACAAAACAACAGACAATCGTAAGTTTACACTATCAGTGTCCCATCACCCAAGGACTCATCACTCATTGCTATGATATGAACCACCCCCATTGTGGAATATGTTGTCTTCAGTGTTTATGTTGGTTATGTAAAATGCCCTCCTCCCCTCTGATTTTCCGTAATTGACTCCTTGATTGACAATATGGTACTGAGTTAACTAAAAGACTTTTGACAGCGAGGGCTCATAGTAAGTTTTGGGGCATATCCCACCCAAGTGGGGAGAAGGTGAGGTAGGAATTAAAGATAGAAGGCACCCAAGAAATAGATATAGGAACTTCTTAGAAGAAGGCTGCTTCATTATACCCAGCTTGCAGAAATAGCCTTTAGGATACATGGGTATATGGCCTGGGAAATAGAACTGCATGTTCACATGGTTACCTCATATCTAATCAACCTCTGCATTCACAAATATATGTTTCTAATGTGGGACATATCAGACAGTTTAACACTGAAAAATTATTTTTTAGAACTTACCAAACAGAGCATCAGTTTTTTGACCGTTAAAAGGAACACAAACAACTAAATGGTTTGATGTAAAGTAGAAAGCTTTCACGGCTGGATTCCATAGGTTGTTGTGCATTTTCCGGGCTTTGAGGCCATGTTCTATTAGTATTTTCTCCTCACGTTTCGCCTGCATCTGTGGCTGGCATCTTCAGAGGATAGTTTACCCCATGATTACTGGCATAACCATATCATACCCTCCAACTTTCTGCTTTAGCAAGTCAATCCTCTGCTGTTCCGCTTTATCAGCTACTTGTTAAATGTTCCTATTCCTCTCTTCCCTTTTCTTCTCTTCATCCTCAACATACTCCAATTGCTACAAACTGAGATCAAAATGCAAACATAGTTTGCATTCAATTAACCTAACAGGAAGGAAAGGTGGGGTGGAGTCTTCCCCTTCTCAGCAGGCTCATATGTGGGTTTCCCCCTTTTTTCAGTCTTTTCTGAACTCAGTGCATACATTTCAGTTTCCCTGCTTAAAATGATAATTTTGCATGCTCTTCCTCAGTAATAACTTGTCCCCTCTTGTAGCCTGACCACACCCTTTTGGCCAAACTCAGATGTTGCTGAACCACACACGTCCCACATAAAATGTTGAAGAGTGTGCCATCGAGACAGCCAGTGTGGTATAGTGGTTTGAACATTGGACTGTGACCCTGGAGACCACGGTTTTATTCTTCACTTGGGAATACCCCAGCTGGGTGACCTTGGGCATGTCACACACTCTCAGTCCCAGAAAACCCCATTATAGGTTTGCCTCAGTGTTGCCATAAGTTGGAAACAACTTGAAGACACACAACAGCAGCAACAACAATGACTACAACAACAACAACACCATATAGACCAAGGATTGTTCTGGCCTCAGTATGTAACATAGACCCCCAAATATTCCTACTGCTTCCCTCACAAAAACAAAACCATTTTGTTCTGTTTTTCCCAAATGGTCTGCTAGCACTGGTGCATTCTGCGCTTGCTTCTTATATGGCAGTACCTAACAACAGTGATTATTACAAAAGGCACCAGAAATACATCTCAAGAAGGCAAAGCCTATGAAAAGCTATCCTGAAATTTTCTAAAACCTGGAGTAGTGGGGAACTTGAATAAATTGCATGTGTGTTGTGATATGACAAGAGAGCTCCATCTGAAGGTGTTGACTGGGGATAACTGTGTTTCCAGAGCACATTACTTCTTTCAGACTGCTGCTCTCGGAATCTTCTTGTCAACATGGCCAAAGCTGCCCTTTTAGACGATAACTTGCAGAAATTCCAAGTCAGCACAACCAGTGTTCATGCAAGTGGAATACTTCTAACCCAGAAAAAAACCTTTCCAAGCTCCGACTGTTTCATGCATTCAAATTGTCGCTGGGTATTATAACTACTGAAATGTCATCTTGCATGTAGGAGCCAAATTTACGATCCACTCATTGTCCCTAACCTGATGTTTTTGCTTTGTGTGTGTGTGTGTGTGTGTGCGTGCGCGTGTCTGTGTCTGTGTGTGTCTGTGTAATTAAAAGAGAAATGGTGTTGCTGAGCTTCTCCATAGAATGCTGTTACAAGAATGAGTGAGTGGGGCCTTTGGTCAAAGCAGACCATGTCCTAATACTTTAACTTGAGCCATTTCCACACTAGCCTGTTATAGTGCTATTATTCCACTTTCAATATCTTTTGAGAGCAAACTAAGATATTCTCAGGTTCACCTTTCCCCTAGAAGGCAAAATAATAAGGAAAGTGTCTCAGTTGCTCACTGTGATTTAACAATGAAACTCATGACAGAAGGAGGGAGTTGCTCATGAGTGAGATAAAAGCCTAACATAACATAGAGGGAACATTTCCCAAGCACTGCAGAGGGACCAAGAGGCCCCATCCCTGTTAACAGCAATGAATAAATGGTGCACAGGGAGCCCTGGCAAAGCAAGAGGAGGAAGAGACAGTGCCAGCTCTATTATTTTTATTGCCGTCCTTTTGGCTGATTCCTGATGCACTTGGCATGTTCTTGTGGAAGGAGGATGGCCTTGTGCCAAGGCTGCAGGCCTTGATATTTACCACAGAGGTGCTCTGCAACTAGAACGCAGTGATGGATACCCAGAGGAGAACTAAAGAAGAGGGGACTGGGAGAGATTAGAAAGGATGGGATCTGTCTTTAAAGAGAGGAGGAGAAATGAAACACAGTTAACTTGATATCCTAAACACTGGGAGGAAAATCAAACATAAAGAAGTCTAGTAATGGATTTATTCCCACCAATATTTCACAGATGAAAACTGGCACATGTGTGACTAAGCAACATCATACGTGGTTACAGAGGCATAAGTTATTAATGAGGAAGAGCACACACAAACCACAAGTTTGCTTTTGCCTGAGCCTACTGAGAAATGCAAGATTCTGCCCCCTCTTCTCCTCTCTTCCCCCCATCCCCAGTTAATTGAGTGCAAACTACTGTTGAACTTTGAACTCAGTTTGCAGCAATTGAACTAAGCAGATTAAGAAAAGAGAAGTGATGAGAGGGAAGCAGGAACATTTTAGAAACCAGCTGAGAGAGTGGGAAGACAGAGGGTTAATCATGACTGTCCCTGCCAAATTGGGACACTTGGAGACCATGGCAGGACATCTAGGATGCTTTAACTGGAGATCCTGCACTGAGAGGGGAGTTGGCCTTGATGGTCCATGAGGCCTCTTCTAATTCTTTGCTTCAATGACTCTATGGCCATTTCCGCATGGGGTATTAGAAACAGTGCAGTCCGTTCTCCAGGGAGGACGTCTGTACCTGGGAGCAGACTGGGTACGGACTACTTAGTGTAGTTCTGCACCTCACCCCACTCTGGAATGACCCCAAATGGTCATCCAGCGTGCTTTTGAAAAAACTGTTTCTTGCGGTTTTTCAAAAGCATAGAGCGCGCCGGTGCGAGCCTGCTCCCTTGTGCAGAATCACAGGCTTGCACCAATGTGAGCCTGCGATCTGCTGGCAGGCTTTAGGCTGGTGAGCTTCAGCGGTTGGTCGAGACCCTCGACCAACTGGAAGCCGCCATTTTCGTCCCCGGAGCAGTGCGGAGCGATGAGCATGCACTGCTCTGGAGCAGCCCGGACTGGACCGGGGAGCCAAAAGACCCGGTAAGTAGCATCACGGGGCGATTCCCTTGCCCTGTGCGGAAATGGCCTATGACTGTATGAAGAAACTACAGAGGAGGAAACACTTCAGTGGACTGAGGGGGTCAGTTTGTGGGTTTCACATTGTAGATACTTTCCAGGGGTTTGTCTATATTTTGCTTTCTCTGTAAACTTACAGAGAATTGTCAAGGAACACCTGTCTTCAGTTTCTGGTTTCTCTACAGTTGGAAAATGGAGAGAAACAATTGCAGTGTATCTGCCCTACTGAGGTGAAGGCCCTTTCCGCAACTCACCTTTTTGCGGAGCTGGGCACACGAGAGGCTCTCGCGTCCCCATTGTTTCAGCTCTGCAGCTGCTGCCTGCTCGCAAGCAGGTAGTGCGAGAGCCCCTCCTCTTCCTTCCGCAGTGCAGCCTGGGATTTTCCCAGGCTGTGCTGGGGCAGGAAGCGTGAGTGCTGCAGCTCCGGAGCTCCGCACGCACATCAAGTGCGTGCGGGGCCCCGGAGTGATACATGACCGCGCACCATTTTCAGCTCAAAGCCAAAAATGAAATAGTGTGTGATCGGCGCCTGCCAGCCCTCGGAGCATCACGCAATTGCAAGTGCGTCGTGTGGACCACTCCTCACAGTCACGCGATGCTCCAGGGGTTCTTTCGCATGGCAAATGCTGTGCAAAAAGGGCCGAAATCATTTTGGTGCTCCCAGCTCCACAACCCAGAGGCATAGGAAATATTTTTCTCTAAATTCAGCCAAGGTTAGCGTATTTTCCTCTGAATTCACACAGTTGACAAAGACTTCATATTCCCTAAAACATGGTTTACAGTCATCTGAGCTTCCTGGGTTTCTTTTCTTTTTTTTTCAAAAGCAAAAGAGCAACTGGAAAGGAAGTTTATTTTAATAAAGTAATGATTAACTTTTCTATTTTTTTAAAAAGTTACTTTGTAAGGACATTTTTGCACATTTTGGCAGGATATTTTTTATGGTTTCTTTTCTCCTACTTATGAAGAATTTATTTATTTTTATGAATTTATTTAATTTATATCTCACTTTTCTGCCAATATGGGATCCAAAGATGCTCACAATTTGCAGATTTTAGTAGTAGTAGTAGTTCTCCTCCTCCTCCTCCTCCTCCTCCTCCTTCTTCCTCTTCTAAATAATAATAACCTGAAAAACATTCTTACTATCATCATCTCCAGGCTTTGGCCAAATTCCATAACTACAGTCCACACCCCCTGCCCAGTATATAGAAGATCATGCTTACTATCTATACAGCTATTATAGATGAGGAGTCAGTCTAAATAAACAAACTTGGAAGTTTGTTGTTGTCAACTGCTATCAGGTCAGTTTCAACTTATGGTGACCCTATGAATGAGAGATGTCCAAATCACCCTGTTATCAACCAATCTGCTCAGGTCTTGCAGACTCAGGGCTGTGGCGTCCTTGGTTGAGTCTATCCATCTGTAATGTAGTCTTCTTTTCCTACTGCCTGTGCCTTATCAAACGTTAATGTCTTTTCTAGTGAGTCATGTATTCTCATGATATAGCTAAAGTTTAGTCATCTTAGCTTGCAGGGAGTGTTCAGGCTTTATTTGCTCTATGACCCATTTATTTGTCTTTTAGCGTTCCACGGTATCTGTAATATATCGGTAGAAATGTGGTATTTCCTGAAGCACCACATTTCAAATGAGTTGATTTTCTTCCTATCAGATTTCTTCACTGTCCAGCTTTTATAACCATACAAAGAAATTGGAAAAATTATAACATGAACAATCTTAAAGTTAGTATTCAATAAAATATGTTGTTGTGTGCCTTCGAATTATTTCCAACTTATGGCAACTGTAGGTCAAATCTATCATGGGATTTTCTGGGGCTGAGTGTGCAATGCGTGCCAATGTCATCCAGTCGATTTCCATGGTGGAGCGGGGAACGGAACCCTGGCCTCCTGGGTGTAGGCCAATGGTCAAACCCCTACACCACACTAGCACTCATTCAATAAGATATACTTGCCCTAATTCATCACCAAGTATAATTGAATATAGAGGGATCCAGTGCCAAACTATTATGAACATGTACCTGGATGGAGGAATCTGACAGTTTTGCTTTCTCTCACATTCAACAATTTTAAAGTTCAATTTCCTTTGATCCTCTTTTATTAAAATATATGTAAATTTTAGTAAGGACTTTATTTTTTGAAAAACTTAACCCACCCACCCCACTTTTTATGGGCTGAGTCACATACTTGGATCTAGTGACATAAATTTGAGAATCACGAGCCAACCTGATGCTTTTTTCAATTCATGCTCATACTGTTCAATGAGTTTATATTATTTGGCCCTTTATAAGTGGTATGTACTCTAATTTAAGCCAACAAAAAGACAATTTGGCTGATATACAAATAATACTGGTCATTCTTCCTGTGCTTTTGGCAACTTTCCTGGGTGTATGTTGCTCATTCAGCAGCTCCACTCTAGCATCAGAGCATTTAGCAGATTGGTATCACTTTCAATGGCTTTCTAAGTCATTGATGTTGGAAGTTTAATGTGCTGAGTTCATTGAGAAAATCTTTGCTATTACGTACACCTGTGCTTCAAGCCAAAATGTGACAGAAATAGACTAGAAAGGTTGTGACTGCATGTTACATTGAACTACAACTCAAGATTTCTTTTTCTTTGTCCTTAAAAAAAAAACACCCTCAGAATTTACTTCTGTTTCTTCAGAAAGGTTTGCTGGAGACTTTAAAAGGCCAAGAGAGTACAAAATTACCTTTAGACATTTGATGACATACCTTAGAGGTTTCTATATGCAATTGGTTATTTTCACACCATTTTGGGATGGGGTGGGAGAAGTCAGGGCACACTGAGTTATCACCAGCTTTCAATAGTAAAAATGCTTAGTCACTTGTGTAAATGTCTTTGTCTTTACAGTCAACAAAAAGGGGACATTCACCAGTCTCAGATCATAACTGCCACAACTTCAGTACTATATCTAAGATCAGTGAAGTACAGGGAGGATGAGGCCCCCTCTTTCTACTCTCTTCTATCAAGGATGTAACTTAGTTGTCCGTGCCATCATTGTCCCCAGATGCCATGTTGACACAGAAAGTTCTGTACTTCTCTAGTGAACCCTACATACAAGAGCACGTCTTTTCTCCAGAAGCTGTTATTCTGTCCCTGCCCTGCTCACTTGTATGGTAGATGACAGGTACCTCTCCATCCTGCCTGTCCTCAAAACAGAGACAGTAGAAGGTGGTTTCCTCCTCCTCCTGCCATGAGACAAAGGACTGTTTGGCAATGATTCATCCACTTCTGTTCAACCAGCATAGTTGCCCTGCCTATATATGCAGGAGTGATCAGTTTGGACATGCAACGAAACACAACAAAACCCTAAACACACAACATAGTGGTACCTTTATCTTTTTGTTGTTGGTGTGTGCTTTCAAGCCATTTCCAGGGCCATTTCCACACGAGACTGTTATAGCACTATTATTGCACTTTCAACATCCTATGGAATCCTGGGGTTTGCAGTTTTGCCTCATGCAGAAATGGCCCAACTTATGGAAGCCCCAAGGTGAACCTGTCACGGGGTTTTGTTGGCAAGACTTCTCCAGATGGGGTTTGCCATTGTCTTCCTCTGAGAATGAGCAAGTATGACTTGCCCAAGATCACCTAATGGGTTTCTGTGGCCAAGCTGAGAGTTAAACTCTGGTCTCCCAGAGTCTAGGATCAATCACTACATCATGCTGGTTCTCTTTATTAGGCCAGCCAAAATGTGCAAGATACATTGCACTATCTTTTAATGCTTACTGGCTTCTTCCTCAGGCAAAGATGTTAAAAATCATTCAGGAGAAGAAAAGCAATACTGTTAGCATCATGGTCCTGCATCTTGCTAGCGATGTTTGCTTAAGCTGGTGTCCAAGGTGGTCTTGAGAGAAGGTTGACATAGGTAGAGACCCCACTCTTTCTTTGCCATCCAGAGACTGACGACAAAGACAACAAAAGCCAGACAATAAAAATTTTCATGTCCATTAATAGCAACAAAGTAACTGATTTGCATGATGTTAGGGCTGAGTCACATGTGCTTGCAGATGACTTGATGTATCAATGAGTAGCTCACAAGTGAACGTGTGAACTGCTTCAACAGAAAAATATAGGGTCTGAAGTGTTCTTCCCTGAAATGATAGCTTTGCTGTTTCAGTTTGATCTGTGACCACCACGTGACATAATTTTCCTCCCAAATGCACCATAGTTTTCTGGATGGCAGTGCTAAGTGTCTCTGACAAAGAATACAGTACTTTGCATCCAAATGAAAATTCCCAGGATTCTTTGGAGCAGTCCATCTTAGCAGTAGCCCAGAGCCTTTCCCTGTTGTGCTGGCAAACAAAGGGCTTTTTGTTGGTTGTTGTGGGTTTTCCGGGTTTTGAGGCCATGTTCTATTAGTATTTTCTCCTGACGTTTTGCCTGCATCTGTGCCTGGCATCTTCAGAGGGCTTTTTATTCACACAGGTCTTTGGTCTTTGAAGTTGAGATTAAATTAAAAGAAGATTTTGATCCAAAGAGATACTTTTTTTTCTCATTTACTTAAAGTTGCTTTACATTTTTAATTAATCTGTTTTATGTTTTTAACTGAACTTGTTTTATTTACTTTATTGTTATCTGCCTTGAGTCCCATTTCATGAAAAACAAAGGAATATGCTACTACAGCTGGATACAAACAACTTTGCTGGGCAGATGTGTGATCACTGACTTGCCATCACTGGCCAAGGTCCCACATTGCTTCAGCACGGCATAAATATTTGCTGGAGGAGTTATGGTATGAAATCACTATATTGAATACCAACAAAGTGCAACATATGAACATGAGCAGTCAATGCATATAGCTGACCAGCCACTGTGCAATTACAATGTACAATATGCAAAAACAATGCACTGAGGCAATTCACATTCACACATTACTCTGTGTACTTTAATGTGCTACGACATGGACAATGATCCCACATGCACAACTCTGTTTATGCCACCATTAGGTGAACAGAAGTACTGGGCATTGTTAAAAAGAAAAAAATCACTCCACACGCATAGCATAACTTATGCCTGCTTATGTCACAGACAGGACACTAACCACTGGGTAATAAGCAATCTCTGGCATCCTATTAGGAAGTTGCAATGACATAAACTGGCTTAACACCTCAAAACTTTTTGGTATTCATACTTATGATCATGGCACCATCACCCCAACCACAAATGCCTCCAAAACCCACCTTAAAATCCAACCAGTCATACTGAGGGATAGAGTTCTGCTGCATGGGGAACCAAGGTGCTGAATGATGCATCGGGCCTCCTTCCACCAGTGAGCAGCAGTGCAACAAGGGGTTGCAACAGGTTACTGCTTCTGCTTGTTGCACTGCATCTTACTGGAGGAGACAGGTCTGCACTCCTTGTTCTTCAGAATGATCATGGAGAAAATTTACTTCCAGTTTCTTTGGAAGACTCTACAAAAACTCACAAATGTTACGATAATCATATTTTAACTATACTGTGCTGTACTGAGTCTTGGTCTATGATCCTGGAGAGCAGGGTTCAATTTTCTACTCAACCATGGAAATCTGTTAGGTGACCTTGGCCACATCACATACTCTCAGCCCCAGAAAGCCCCCTGATGGGTTCACCTTCGCTCATCTTCAAGTTAGAAATGACTTGAAGGCACACAACAGCAGCAGCAGCAGCAGCAGCAGCAACAACAACAACAGTGTTTATTATAAGTTGTAAGCTGTCTTGAGTCTCAGTTTTGGGGGAAAAGTGAGATACAAATAAAGATGGTGATGATGATGTTGTTGTTGATGATGATGATGATGATGTTCAAGAAAAAAAGCATTTGAAGCTCAGTTCAACTGGAGAAGAAAACTAAACTACCCCAAGCTATGTTTTCCTTTTCCTTTAATCCTTTGTACTACTTTGCAGAGAGAAAATAAAACAAGATAGAATTCCAGGTGCTGAATAGAAAATAGAGCCAAGTTTGAAGCTGCCTAGTGAATGAAATATTGTATTTAAAATAAGCAGTGGCTACTTCTCTTTCAATGTCCATTCAAAACAGAGCTTGAACCTCATTGCCATGTACCAACAATACAGACCCCCATGGAAGTACGTTACTGTTTTTACACAGCAGTTTAGATTCTCTCATTTTCACTGGCTTCAGGGAGTTATAAACCTGTAATTTTATGAGCAAAGCAAAGTTTAGTACATGAAGGTTGCAGACTGACTGACACAGCCCTTTCAGAAGGAGGCCTTGGGGAACTTAACGTTTCTGTGCCAACACAGGATCGGCTCAGCATGTATTTCATGATGTCTTATCAGAAAGATATACCGAATCAGAGAGACAGTATTCTGTACGCTCTGAAGGACAAATTCAGGAAATTTTCTTTGCATATTCAAAACTGGAAATAACAAATTGCGACTAATGATGCTACCTGCAATGTGACGCCTGTGGGAGTACGACAATGTTATTTTCCCAAAATAAGTGGCATAATATCTGGTAACATCATCACTTTTTCCATGTTAATAACTAACAGTTACTTGTCAGTTGTGAATGTTTTGGGGGAATAGTTGGAAGGGATTTTTAGCCATTTATCTATTTTTAAGTGTACTTTTTAGGTTCTAAAAACAGAAAAGTTATTAACACATTATTATTAAAATAACAAGTAATAAATTAATATATTAAAAAATCCTTAGCAATAACACATTGTTTTTAAAAATAATGTCCTTGGCCCTGCTCCCATTCCTATTTGATTCTTGTCTTATTTCAACTTTTTGTTTCAACTTATTTCAACTTATTCATACATTCTATAAATGGATACATTCTGCTTATAACATGTGCAAGCCATGCTCTGATGCATGGCTTCCAAGCACCTCACTCATATCAGTTTTCTGGACTTCATCATGATCACTTGCATATTTCTGATCAGAAGGGTTTAAGGTGAAATTCAACATGATGATGTACCTGCCAGCCCATGGTTTTTCATGAACCTGAAGATTATTGCTCTTAGAGGAGCCAAGTATCCCCGATGTGCCACTCTAACATTAAACTCTTGTCTGCAAGGAATGCAGCAGCTGCCTTGGCATGGAAATTCCTTGCAGACCTTTTGTTCCAGGGGGAGTGAAAGGTCAAAACCAGCTCAGCTTTAGTTGAATCCTGGCATCTCCACTGAATACTTCTCCATTTGTCAATTTTAAGTGATAATTTCTATTCAATCAGATACATACTATAAGAATATAAACAAATGCCTCCTGCTGTATCAGCTCTTTGATCACTTCCTTTTATAGCCATCATTTGTTACACATGGACAGAAGGCTGTTCTGCAGAATGCCAAAGAGGCTATCACCTGGACAATCACCAAGAGGCCGGCATACATTTACTTTCCAACCAGAGAGACACGGGAATGAAGCCTGTGATTTATGCCAAAACTTCAGCATCTTCTCAAATTTTGTCCCATTCCAGCTTTCTGAACAATTCATTAGTTCATCAGTGAAACTGCAAGACAACAAATTTAAGATGCTTCCTAGCAACTCAGAGGCTGCTGGGAATAGGAATATTATCAGTTTTTTCTTCTTTTACCAGTTCTCTGTCCTGTTCTATGAGCTTAAGCTGTTACTTTTTACAATTAAATAGCTACGGCTACCGTTCCAAGGTGTGGTATAGCAGTTTGAGTGTTCGACTAGGATTCAAGAAGACCAGAGTTCAGATCCTGGCTGAGCAATGGATATCCACTGGGTGACCTTGGGCAACTCACACTCTCTCAGCCTAAGAAGGAGACAATTGCAAACCTGCTCTGAATAAATTGTGCCAAGAAAACCTTGTGGTGATGTTGCCATAAGTTGGAGCTGAATTGAAGGTACGTAACAAGAACACAGTTCCAAGGTGTCGTTTCCCAGAAATAGTTTGTTTATTTACAATTTTAAAAATAATTCTTTGCTTCCTTTTTATTTAGAAGTAATTAAACTGTTGTTTTTACTTACTTTTGAAAAAGATTTCAGACTGACACAAATCTCTGGCCATTGGTAAAAAACATCCCTGAGGCCATACAAACACTGTTAATATATAGGTAAACAAAACTGTTAACAATTGCACCACAAAAGGAGTGAAGTTGTCTATCCCTTGTTACATTACAACCATAATATAGCTCAGTGGTGCCTCAGTTATTTCAAAAGATAATCAAATACAAATAACTCATTGTTTTTTACAATTTGCTTCTGAACTGTGGCTGGGATCTACTGTGGCTGCAAAAGGGATGACTGTGGATTATAGAGAATATGGCAAGACAGCCAGTGTTTGTATAGTGGTTATAATGGTGAATTTAGTGGTGCATGGTGGCTTCCATTATCAGTGGAGTGGCAAATCTGCCCCATGATTTAGTCTGAACTTTAAAAGGACTGTGCAAGTTGCTGGATGTATTCTGGGAATAAGGGTCAACACCTTAGATGACTCCTTTAAAGTATGGATCAAAACCTGGAGCAGATTCACTGCCCTTCCATCATGGAAGAGCCAGCCACCACTGGCTGGACTAAAATAGAAGAAACTCACATTCAGATCTCAGTCAACTGTTCAGTCATGAAACTAGCTAAGTGACCTTGGTTCTGGTGGTGGAAGGGAATATAAAGACGTCCCCAGTTCTAAATGAACTGACCTAATTCAGAAGTCATTTCTTCCATCTGCACTCTTTTCAGGAAGGCTGTTTCCCATCTACCTACAAAAGGAATTGTCCAAAAAACAAACCCGTCCTGTTTTAGACTATGTTATTTGGCACAGTACTGCCATACTAAACTGCTGGTGCACAGATTCCTGAATGTTTACCACTGCAAATAAAACAGCTAGGGTGACACATGTTGCCAAAAAAGAGGAAATGTGTCACCAAAAAAGAGACTAAATGAATGCACAGATTTACTTAGTGTTATCTATGCTACTGCATATAGACAGGTGCACAGTTAGAAATGTTAGCATTTCAAAGGAAATACATGACATGTCAAGATAGTAGGAAAGACTGGACTGCAGTGACATATCTGCCTGCTATATTTACTGTCTAGGTGCTACCTGTTGATGGAAATTTCAAAGTGTCAGCTCTCCCTTCTGATGGTTCTGCATCCCAGACTGGACCACCCTTCCAATGGAGGACATCTTCAAACAGCAGACAGTACTCTGGCAACCTTTCCAACAGACACCTCTTTCTTTGCAAAATGCAGCAGATGCTCATCCTAATGTATGCAGGTGTAGTGCTCATTATACTCTAAATAGAAAATTTAACCAGACCTTGGATTGACTCTCTGGGGTCTCCTATTCAAGGATCTTTGCACGTGAAGCATCAGCCTGAAATGCCTGTGATGTAAGAGTCTGAGACTTTTTTCAGTTGTACTTGACCGTCTTGGCTAGATATTGTCAGCTAAGGTGGCTCCTCATGTGAAGATTTTAGAAAATACTGATTGCTAGAGTGACTAAACATTATATCAGACATTTCTGGAGTCCACAGGCCATGCTGGCTGGCTGGTTCTGAGAGCAGTAGTCCAAAAGAAGGAAGTTTGCTAAGTTCTACTGCTTACCATCCTCTTTTTTTCCCCAGTGCATCGTCATTTCAAATGTTGCTGCTTGTGCCAAGCAGCAATTCACAATTTACAATCTTTCATCTTTGGGGAATGGGTGACCAGAGGAAACATCCAGATGCAATTAACATAACTACTGCAACAAACTTGACTATAATAAGCCTAATTAGTCCTGGAACTTGACTTATTGTGGTAGTTTACTAGGTACATGATGCATGGAATCCATTCTCTCCAGGTTACATTGCATGTTCATATTCTTGATGTATTTGTGTGCGAGAGAGAGAAAGAGAGGAGAGTGAGAAAGTCTTCTCCCTTTTTTCTTTTCACTTATGTTTTGACACTGAAAACAAAAGTGTGATTATGAAATCCTGCACATATATTTGTTACTCTGTGTGAAGCTATGGTTAGCACAAATATCAGGTCACCGCATATCAAGAATATAAGGGAAAAAAACAAAAAACAAATGCTGGATTAGAGCAAAGGCTTCTCCAATCCAACATTCTGCTTGAAGTACATTGACCAGAAGATGCCTATGGAAAGCTCACAGGCAGCAGAGCCTAAGAAGTAACTTGTATTTAAAATGAATTTGCCTTGTTAAGTAATCATTGTTGCATTAATAAGCTGGAATGACATTAGGATTTTTGTGTGTAACAGCTACGGCTATAGTTTACTGCTTATCAAGAGAATCTGAACAGATTGTCTTCCGGTTACTCATAATTCTGTGTGTGTATATGTGCATGGATGTGTGTGATGTGTGTACTGACTCAATTTCAGCACTGGACAGAAGAAGAGGACAGGTGGCTGCCTTGTGCTATACTTGTAATTGCTTTGTACTATCCTTGCATTTTTCTCAGAATTTTCAGGATCGGCTACTTCGGCATCAGAGAGGAACGTCCGTATTTTTCAGTGGCATAATAGTGACAATAACAATGACTTCACAGTAACAAATAACTAGGAGAGTTACCTCTTTAGACTGCAGTAACAGAAACAAGTAATGATCTGTTGGATAATTATATTCATGATTAGCATTTTGGAGAGACAAATAAATGCTATGCATTCTACCCAAATAGAAATAATGTTACCAGTCATTATGCTGTTTCACAAAAATAACACCAATGCCAAATGTCATTATGCCAAAAAGTAATGTTACTTATGCTTATTTTGTTTCATTATGCCAGAACATAAAGTTACAAGTAATGTTCTTATATATCATACGTTACTTCCAGACTTATTCCAAACATTATGACTTTAGCCTTCATAAATAGTCTTGAAAGTTCCATTTCATAGATTATACTATGGTACCCACTCTTGGTTTACTGAGGAAGGTGTTACTGCCCTGGCTAGTCTGAGCTTTGGGGATATTAAAAGATATCCTCTTGATATCACAATTCGGCTGCACTTCTCTATTCCTTTCCACGTGCTTGCGAGGCCACCGGACAAGCACGTAAACAAGCTCGGCCGTTAATAGCCGTAATATTCAAAATACAATACAGGCAGGCCAGAAATAGCTGACTCACTGCTTTAGGAGACCTCCAGGCAAGTACTCTAATTAAGTATGCATGCCACTTACAAAAGAGCCTCTGCCCCGCGATGGCAGCTTGATGGGTAAACTATGCAATACCCAAGTACTCTGCGTTTGCATACTGGCTACGCAACTGAGAACCGCTACGATAACTCAATCATTCAGATGCTGACCTTTCGGAGGCTTTGTCTCCAACTCCAAATCTATTGTTTCCCCCCAAGTACGGCATAGCCTGCAGTCACAATTCTCCTTATAAAAACCCTTGATTCCGAGATCTTCCTCGGAATGCTCCCGAGTTTCATCCCGCCTTGCTGCCGCTTTGCTTGGCGAGCCTCCCCTCAGCTCCACGTGCTGAGCTACGTCGCACCCCAGCCTCGCTCTCTATTTTTCTGGGCTTCAGGACAGGTGAAGTATCACCCAAACCAGCAATCCCTCTAAAAATCCCTCTATACCACTCCGACCTTTATCTTCTTTAGTTATCTTGTATGAGTGTGTCACATACACTGTTTTCCTTGTATTTAATAAACACCATTTATTATTTCAACTTCTGTGTTCTCCTTGACTCAACTCGACCCCGTAGACATAGGGTTCAAGATCTCGCTATGTTACCCTGCCTCTCGTAACGCTAAGCAGTGCTCTGAGCTAATTTTCCCCACCTTTAGTTGAGCACATTTTGGTGTCCCTCCCAGGACCCCTAGTACACAGGGTAACAGAGGGGATAGACAACAGTGCTGCAGAGATAGCTTTACTCTTCTTGTTCTTTTTAAAAACAACAACAAAAAGGTAGCTTATTGAGGGATAATTTTCTTCAGTGCTGACACAGGGAAACATATGGCCCATGGAGAACAAGATGAGCATTCCCTTGCTGCAATTATGCAGTGATGGGGTGCATAGGCTTTAAGACTGTGGCAACTGATGGCTCCTATGTTAATGGGATAATGAGTTTTAATCTGAACTTGAAAGGAGATACCCAAGATGCTGAACCTATTTTGGGAATAGGGTTCAGCACTTTGGACAGTGCTTTTGGGATCAGGTTCAGTACCTTGGCTTGTTGCTATTGTCTTAAAGAGGCAAGTTATCACAATAGCCTAGCTGTGTACAAGATTTATGTATATGAGTTACCATAGTTTCCAAGCACTATCCACAGTTCTTCCTGGAATACAATTACTGCAAATCATTACAAACAATATTTGCACTGCTACAAAATCCAGTGGTGCAGTTATGCCATTTTAGACTCTAGCCTTAACGGTGTTATTGGGTTCATCCATTTTAGATTACAGTTGGTCCTCCATATCCGTGGAATCTGTAGCCATGGATTCAAGTAACCACAGCTTGAAAATACCATCTCTGCAAAAAAATCCAAAAAACAAACTTTGATCTCACCATTTTATATAAGGGATGCCATTTTATTACACCACTGTATACAATAGGACCTGAGCATCCACAGATGTGGATATCCACAGGAGGTCTTGGAACCAAATCCTAGTGGCCCACTGTATTTTACTCTGACCAATAACAAAGCTAAAATGACAGAATACAATGCAATAAAATACAATACAGGAATGAAGTAACACATTAAAATGTATAGAAATAGCCTTAACATCTAAAATGACTGGGAGAAAAGAAAAGTCTTCATCTTCTGCCAGTTAGTTGAGCTGTCAAATGCATTCTGCAGATGGGGCACCACAGTCAGAGTTTAGAAGACAACTGTTGAATTTCTTGCACTATCCCTATACTGTCATCCCTGGACCCTCGACACTTGTGCTAGGCAAGTACAATCTCTAGCAGGTCCTACCAAGCTGGTAAGCCTTCAGATATGGCCCCAGGATCAGACTGCATGTCTCTTCTCCAAGGACTACCATAGCTAAGCACAGAAATGCTCATCCGGCTGCCACCAGCTGATGAACTGGCCACCGCAACAATGAAGACAAAGACGATATGAAATAGCTGAATTCTAAATCAGAGAATAGATGACCTGTAGCAATGAAATCACATATGTTCAAATTATTCAAGATATTCACTGCATTACTCATTTGGGCAGTTTGAGAAAGTAATTCATTATCTATCTATCTATCTATCTATCTATCTATCTATCTATCTATCTCATCTATATATCTATATCACTATGTTAACTGTTGTGTTGGTTATTGTTTTCGGGATGGGGGAGTATTCTGTTTGCTTATGCAAGGTGGTCACGGAGATGAATGCTTTCCTATATTTTACTTTTTAAAAACTTTCTGATAGTAGAACTGTTTGGCAGTACCTCGGAACAAAGTGGACTCTCTTTCACTGGAGGCTTTTAAATACAGGTTGGATGACCATCAGCTGGGAAAGCTTTAGTTGTAGATTTCTGTAAGGCCAGGGATGCAGTGTGGCTCAGTGCACAATGGGCACTGATGCACATCAGGGCACTCCCTGATCCACATCCAGACACCAGCTAGGAAGTGCCAGAGCACCACAGTAGTATCCAATGAGCATCAGAAGTGCCCAGTGAGCTTTGGAGCATTCTTGCCAGGGACCAAAGGTACATATTTGCAATTGACTAATAGGGTTTTGGTGTGTTTCTGTTATCCTAAGAGATGGGGCAGTAATGCCAGGATATCCTTAGAATCTGGGGAAAATACAGATCAAAGGAGGCCTGCGGGAGGAGGGTAACAGCAGGATCTTTTCACCTCTGTATACCAGTACTAACTGTAGAGAGGACTCCAGTTAAAATTAGCAAAGTATTTTATTTGAATTGACAAACACACGAGAGTTCAGACATTCTTAAGAACCTCTTAAGAACCATACAAGGTTATCGGAAAGCAAGGCAAGATTGATTGGATAGAGAGAGATTGGATGGAAAGGATGATACCTACCAGTCTTGAAGAAGGGGTCACAACAGAATGGCTCTGATAGAGTCTGAGGGTAGCATGGAGGAACAACACTCTGGGGCACCACGTATAACGTACTACATCCAACATACTACAAGGTTTTGGGGTCAAACACAGGGTTTTTGTACCCTACTAACATATATACTCGGCGTTGCCCAGGATTTTATTTTCTCATAGGTAATACTTGTTAGAAAGATGTGAGATTCTGTGTCTCTAATTCCCCAAACTGTCTTGTCCAATACCTGTAACTTTTCCCCATATTCTTCAATCCAATCTGTATTTAGAGTTGTTAACATACAGAGGTTGGGTTCCTGAGGGAATACACTGCCCTCCTCCTTACTGCTAGGCTTTGTCTCCATAGCAACTGGCCTATTCAAGACAGACACAGTTGTCTGAGGCCCAAGAGCTCTCTGG
Source organism: Cyclura pinguis (assembly GCA_030412105.1). Classification (NCBI taxonomy): domain Eukaryota; kingdom Metazoa; phylum Chordata; class Lepidosauria; order Squamata; family Iguanidae; genus Cyclura; species Cyclura pinguis. Next base: position 349,122,292 of record CM059599.1, read on the forward strand.
CTGAGAATTCTAAAGGCCTCTCCCTAAACTGCAAACCCCAGGATTCCATAGACTCTTCACAGCTAGCCAGTCATATGAGGTCTTCACCTGACATAGCTAATCATATGAGGTCTTTGCTTGACACAGACAAACAAACTTTGATTTTTATATATTAGATTTCACACCCTGAAGAGAGGCATTGACAAGCCATAACGGCTTTTCCCATGGGATTGACAAAGGGGTCCAGAATGGGCTGATTGCTTAACTCCAGAGTGACAAAACTTTGATGGCGCTCATGATGATCTCTTACTATATGGTCAGGTAGGGTGTATAGGGAAAATCTCTGTAGTTAAGATTGAGGGATCTTCTCTGATTCCTCACCAATCTGGGTGGTTTGTCTTTCATTGTATTCAGAAATGCAAAGAGCTTCAGTGCTAAATGGATTAGGAGAAATCCATCAGCACTGGGTTTTCCCACCTAACCCTCTCTGGACTTATGACTCTGAACACATTTCAAGCCAGCTCGACCCCAAAATATGTTTCTGGTCAACGTGACTTCAGTCGTGTTCTCCAGTCATTAATAAGTCCAATTTATGAAAATCACATATCTTGCAGGAAGAGTGGTACGGTATGGTAACATTACTTCATCATAGTTACAGGTTCATAAAGTTATGAAAAAGGCAGTGACTTAGTCTTTCAACCTATGTTGAATGAAAACAGAGTACAGCTCATCTAGCTTGGAGGTATATCATCAGGAGATTTCTGTGCTTGATGAGATCACTGTCCCTGTGGTAATTGGTGCTGGAGAAGTTCTGGCTGCCCCAACCCCACAGCTGTTTTGGCTTTTTTCCAAAACAGAAAGTGGTGAGACATTTTGGGGGAAAGCAATTTTAAAAAATCAAAAATTTGGGGAGGGAATGACACATTCATAGGGACCACAGTATGGTCTTCAGGGCCATAGACTGTACTTTCCTACTCCTGAAATATAGGAAGTCTTCAAAGAGAGTACTGTCTTCTGCAAAGTAGGACAGGTGAGCACTTGGGGCCATTTTCGCACTAGACTGTTATAATGCTATTATTCCACTTTCAACATCCCATGGAATCCTGGGGTTTGCAGTTTAGGGAGGGGCCTTAAACTGCAAACCCCAGGATTTCATAGGATGTTGAAAGTGGAATAATAGCACTGTAACAGTCTAGCGCAGAAATGGCCCTAGACGCCATGTGAACATGTCAATAGGACCAAAAGAATAACTTACTGCCCATGAAAGTAAAGCACAATCCCAGGTAAATACAGAGTAGGATGACAACACTATCAGGGGAGAACCTGCATCCCTCAATGTGATCTTTCAGAATCCCTTTCTTGGGAAAAAAAATGCATGAGGAACAGGAGAAGAATGCAGTATATGCATCACATACAGAGGCCGGTGTGTAATTTTTAATGGACTGAGACATAAATGCAACATGATTCACTTTGAACAGGGCACCTGGAATAGATGGAAGTTAATTAAAACAATCTCTCATTTCTCATAGAGCTTAAAACTTCTGAAGACTGTCTAGAGGAGGGGTAAAGGAAAAGGGTTTTTTTTTATTACTCCTAGATGGTATTCAGAAGGCCCATAAAATACATCTCGTATACCTGTGATCCCATTCATCTTGCTGCCTCTCCTACTCCTCTTTGCCAACAATCAGATCCCAGTAAACAACCTCAAGTGAAATTTGCAACTGTCAGATAAACATTAAAAATGCTTCCCTTGTCCTTTGCCACTGATAGTCCCATTAATATTGTAATGGAAGAAAAAGTTATGAAAATGAATGTATTTCCACTGAAGTTAATAATAGTCATGTATAGGAAAATGCTGCGATATATGTTTACTCAGAAGTAAGTCTCATTTAACAAAGGTACCATTCCCTAGCAAGCAACTTTTTAAAAACTGTTTCCTTCTTCAATGTAGTTCCCAATCCTGCCCACTTGCCTTTTTAATGTGGTGTTTCCTAGTATCTTCCAGGGCAATTTGGCCAATTAATTAGACATAAATTAAAAAGCATAAGGTTTCTTGCATTTCCTTTTTTACATTTTTCGTTATTACAGTTTTGCAATTGTACATAATCTTTGTGCATTCTCTCAACATATATATGAATATAGAGAAAAACATTTTTAATTCTGTTCTGAATTTATTCAAATCAACAACGGTAGTCTCTGTAGTGGCACCTGCACAAAAAGAGTGAAAGTAAAAAAGTCAAGATCCATTCGGAAACATTTATTGTTGAACAGGGGACAGGGATTATTGCTATCTTTGTACCTAAACTTTGTTTAAATATTACGTCCTGGAAAACGACCAACAACTAGTAACTAAAAAAGAGATTCCACCTAAGCATTAGAAACAACTTAATGATTGTAAAAGCTCTTCAAGATTCCTCCTTTAGAAATTCTAAAATGGGAATTGGATGGTTATCTCTAAGGAGTGCTTTAGCTGTGGATTCCTGCATGATATGGGCTTGAACCTGATGGCACTTGCATATACTTCCAAGTCTAGTGTTAGGATATGGCCATATCTGTACAACACTTCTGACTATATATATGCTCAAAAATGGAACCATTTTTGATTGTCTGGGCAAGGACACAGAATGATTAGTTAGAAAGCCTCTCCTGATCAAATCCTATAGCCAGCACCTCTGCTGAACTCCATTATTTACCAGCATCAAGTTTACTTAAGTTTCCTGATTAAACAGTTGCAATATTGAATACTCCCCCCAGACAAAGTTCTGTCTCCCCCAGCAGATGGCCCTTCAGTTGGAAAACAACATATTGTGTGTGCATGTGGTTTCAAGTCACCTGTTGACTTATGGAGATCCCCACGAATTTCACAGGGCTTTCTTAGGAAACAAATACTCAGTTGTGGTTTTGTCAGTTCCTTCCTCTGCATTATAGGTCCTTTCCACACCCTACCTTTGTCCCACCGGCACCTGGTGATGATGGTGGCAGCAGCTCTTCCCGGAGGGGAGTGCGATGCAGCACTCCCCTCTGCACCAGTTGCCTCTGGGATCCAAGAAGCACATCCATTGCACTTCTAGGGCCTCTGCAGACAAAGCAAGTGAGGGTGCATGGTGGGAGGGCAGTGCAATCACTGGTCATTGACAAGGAAAACTCATCAATAATTTGTGGCGTGATTGCGCCACCTGGGGATGGGAGAAGGACGAGATTGGGATGATGTTGTGCATAAGCATCATCCTGATCTTGTCCTTTTCCTGTCGCCATGGCAGGTCGGGTGCATTGAGTGGAAAGGGCCATAGCCTACAGCACCTGGTATTCATTGGGTGTCTCCCCCATCCAAGTACAAAGCAGGACTGACACTGCTTAGCTTCCAAAGGTATTTAGGACCTGAAACAATGCATTACATCCAGAAAATGACACTGATAGAAAATGTCACATTTGGGGTAAGGATGATTGACTTAACACTTATGAAATGTCTTTCTTAACTGGGTACTTGTCTGAGTCATTACCATTTTTTGCTAGCCTAGGTGCTGGGTACAGTGCTCCAGGAGCTCCCGGTGGAGACTCTTTGTTTGAAGAAGTCTACTTGTTTTAGAGCAATTCTGATGTCACTCTCATCTTCCTCTGTGTGAGAAGCTTTCAAAATAATTTTAAATGCAGAGCAATCCATTCTAGTGTACGGTAAAGTGAAACAAGAACTGTGTATGTCTGCCTCCTTCTGGAGGTCCCTTGCTGAATATTACAGTGCGGCTGCCATATATGTGGGGGTTCTGTTCTCCATGCAAAACAACAGACATGAAGCATCATGTTCTATTATAGTCAATGGATGGCATGTGCATGTGCCTTCCATGCCCATTGACTATAATCGGATGCAATGCCTTGGGCAGCCTCGCATTTGTATGTGAGGAGATCATCTTGGCGGTTGGACTGGATAGCAACTGTGGTCTCTTCCAACTCTATGATTCTATAATTCTATCTGACAGGAGGGGCCACTGTACTGCCTAAACCAGCTGAAATCACTCTTTCTGATCTCCAGAATTTGGGATTTTGGCCACAGAAACTTGTTCACGTATTTTTTCTTAAAGTTCTAGCTGTAGTTTAAGAGGACTTTAGTTAGCCTGTCCTCCTTTCAGTGTACTGTTCCAGCTGGGAGGGTGTTCTAACTTCTTATGAGTCCAACAGGATCAAGGGAAGGTAATGTCTTAAATCTGTCTTTTGGAGAATGTTTTCCTTGCACATCACAGCTCTCCAGAATTGCCCCCTCTTTCTCTGTTGTGACTGTGTGTGAATTAGGGGGAAGCAACATGAACACGGACACACTGAAGTGTAGGTGCACATGTCACTACGATTTAATAACATGGGTCGTGATCTTTCACATTTTTCCCTATTCTCAGGGGGTCCTAGAACTGAACTCCCACATATATGGGGGTCGATAGTATATTGCCCTTAGTTTTGAACTTCTTTCTCTCATCCCTCCCTCAATTAGCTTCAAACTGCTGTTGATTCCAAGCTGTCATGGCCTCCCAAGTTTGCTATTCTGCATGAACTTTTGCCATTTGTGAAGCTCTACCACAATATCTGCCATTCCGCTTTGCAACAGTTATGTATATCTTCACGGCTGTATGTTGAATAAAATTCCCCTTTTAGAGAATTCTGTGCGAACAGGGTTTTTTTTGGGGGGGGGGCAGTTTTCTTGATGTAATATTTTGCCAGAGTTACAAGATCCCTGATAGGCATATGTACTCAGAACATGCATGAATTCATTTATATGTTCGGAGGGCATACTTGGTAACACTATGATTCTATTATATGTTACTGTTTCCCAACAAACATTTCTCCATCCGAAAACAGCCAGACATTTGCCAGACAGTGGCAATGAAGAAAGGGACCTGTTTTTATCTTTTACTCATCCCAAGACTCATCCTAAGCGACAAAACAGAATCTGGCCAGGTTTCATATGTAACGTCTCCTTTACAATGTAAAGTTCCCTCCTTGGACCATTGTTACTTAAAAACAAAATAATTTTTTAAAGACGGCAGAGTGAACTTGTTCTCTAAAACATGGATTTCTCCTTATTTTGAGCATATGATGTACATACTCATGGTGGTGACTCATGTTGGTCCTCCTTCCTGTTCTTAAGGGATTTTTTGACTGTTATTCTTGCATGAATCTCAGTTCATTTGGGAGCAGAAGTTTTTAAAAATAGATAAAGTGTTAAAGGGGTGATATCTCACTTAAGACAGCAATGCTGGCCATCCTTTCTTGGGAGCAAGCCCCGTCGAAGATATCGAGATTTACTTCTGAGTAGACATGCCAGCGATTGCAGTATATGGAGGTGGTTTTTAAAAGGAATAAAAAGAACAGGAAATGGATATTTTAACTTTTATCTCTTGAGTTAGCTAATGTTCACACTTAACTGCTGAACTGGCTAAACTCTTTTCTTTTCTTAAAGACCTTTATAAATTTCATCATTAATAAAATCAGACGTTCAATTAGCGGAGATTTTCCTGATTGCTTACTTTGATTTTCACCCACTCTTTTTATTTCCTCCATTCTTTCTTTTGATCCATCCTCATTCAGGTCTCTCTATTCCTCTACCCTGTGCCTGAAAAATCAGAGGAAAGTGAAAATTGATCCCATTAACCTCTGTCATTACCTAAATCCATCTCTTAATTAGTATGAGTTAATATGATTAATCAAAATAATGAGACAAACCTATTAAATTAGGGTGTTTAAATTACAAATGGAAGTGGTTAAAGCAAAGGGGCTGATAACAAATAGCTGCAATTGGAGAAGAAGGTGGTAGTTCCAATGATATGTGACAATCAATGCCAGTGGATACCAACCTTATCCACTGGGAAGAAACATCCTGCACATGCAGAATAATTTTACCAGCTTAAGGCTGTTGAATCAGGATCCAAATGAGGATAGCATTCTGTGCAGTGATGTATTAATTATCATATTTATCATTTCTGTGGTGCTTCAACATTTTTTTTTAAAGATATGGGCTGAGATTCTAGATCAGCTACTTAATGAACTAAGTAGCATCTCTTGGCTGGACTCCCACAGTCCTGCTTTACCTTGGCAGCAGCCACAGTGAGTGATGGGTGTCTGTTCTCCTGTCAATTGGGACAAAGCAGATTGACACTTCCTGGCCTCTCGCATGAGCAATCTCCAGCATTACAGTCAGAAATAGGATGTCTAGACCTTTCCGCATTAGGCTGTTATAGCACTATGACTCCACTTTCAACATCCTACGGAATCTTGGGGTTTGCAGTTTCAGGAGGGGCCGGTCGGCCCCTCCCGAAACTGCAATCCCCAGGATTCCATAGGATGTGGAAAGTGGAGTCATAGTGCTCTAACAGCCTAGTGCAGAAAGGGCCTCTGTTGCAATTCCTTTTCACACTGGAGATAGCTTGCAGGAGCAACATGAAAATATCAACCTGCTGTGAACTTCCTTCTGTTGCTCACAGTGGCTTATGCCTAGTAAATCAGAATGGGGGGACTTTCACAATCCCTATATATTACCTGCATTATTGAATGCATAGAGATAATTAGTACAAATCAGGTTAAGAATGTGTAACTTGTGTGTTTGTAATTACAACAGTAAATTCCAGCCATGATTTTCAAATTTCAGTAGCAATATTTAAAAAAACTTTGCATTAAGACTCTTGCAGAGAAGTTCTTAATACAAAGAATTGTAAAAAGCATTGGTCTTCCGTATAGTTTGTTGTCTTTTCTTGACTTTTTTCTTTTATTGCCTTATGTTTTTGCTACACAGACAGTATTTTGATGTTATCTTGTTCAGCTCCCAAGTCAACCTTGTGAACCATCGTGTGTCCATTAAAATGGATTTCCTGAAAACATCAACAATTACACACACCATTTCAAGTGTCTGAAGCACGTTTTTACAAATATTTTCAATTAAGCCATTTCCGCACTAGCCTGTTTTAGCGCTCTTATTCCACTTTCAACATCCTATGGAATCCTGGGGTTTGCAGTTTAGGGAGGTGCCTAAGAATAAGAGCACTATAGTAGACTAGTGCGGAAATGGCCTTACTTTTCTTACATACGCTTTCCTCTAATAGGAACTCAAGGGTAGAACATCATCGTTCAGAAGCAATCCTCACCAAGGTATTCTGGTGTGTTGGGAGAGGAGACTAAGGCAATATGTTACTGCCCTGGCTAGCCCGAGCTTTGGGGGATATAAAAAGATATCTTTTGATATCGATAATTCAGCTTCACATATCCCTTCCACGTGCTTGCGAGGCCCCCGGACAAGCATGCATACAGGCTCAGCCAATAATCACCGTAATATTCCAAAACAATACAGGCAGGCCAGAAATAGCCGACTCGCAGCTTTAGGAGACCTCAAGGCAAGTACCTCCATTAGGTATGCACGCAACTTTCAAAAGATCCTCTGCCTAGCGCTGGCAGCTTGATGATCGGACTATACAATGCTCAAGTACTCCGCGTTTGCATACCGGCTATCCTATTGACAATTTGCCTATGACTCAATCATTCAAATTCTGACCTTTCGGAGGCTTTGTCTCCAGCCCCAAATCTATTGTTTTCCCAAAGTCTGACCTAGCCTGCGGTCACAATTCTCCTTATAAAACCCCTGACTTTGAGCGCTTCCTTGGATCGCTCCCAAGTTCCAGACCGCCTTGCTGCCGCATCGCTTGGTGAGCTTCCCCTCAGCTCCACGTGCTGAGATACTTCGAACCCCAGCTTCGCTCTCCGTCTTCTTCTGGACTTCAGGACAGGTTTCGTATCACCCAAATCAACTATCCCTCTGAAAATCCCGCTATCTTACTCACACCTTTATTTTCATTAGTTATCTGTGTGCGTGTGCTGCTTACATTGTGTGCCTGTATTTAATAAAGATAATTCATTATTTTCAAACCAGTCTGCTTCTTGACTTGACCTGATCCCGTAAACACTGGGTTACAAGATTCCGCTGCGTTACCCTGCCTCTCGTTTTGCCAACTAGTGCTCTAGACTAATTTCCCCAATTTGTGTAATTGCAAGGTTATTTAGGTGTCCCTCCCGGGACCCCCAGAATACAGGGTAACAAATAGCAGCTTGATTATGGTAGAATGCTACACATGTCCACTCTGAAATAATATGCCATGAAGTGAGCTCCAAAGAGTTCAATGGGGCTTATTCTTAGCCTATGGGCAACATCCAACACCATATGGTGAGAGGTCTGCTTGCACAAGACTTCCCTTTCTTCTCTTCCCCCTGGACCTTTCAAGGCTACTCAAGAGGGACACACAAGAGGCTTGGGAGGAGGAAGAAGAATCTGTTCTACCAGTGCTATTTGTTCTGTTCTGCCAGTGTTATCCATGCCAGAGGAAAACCCTCAGACGCAATCATAAGCAAGTTTGTGGGCTTGTTTGTTTAAATTCATTAATTTGCATTCCAAATTTCTATTGAATGATGCTCAAAGTGGCTAACAATCATAAAATACAAAATAAAATGCCAAAAAGGACTATCAAAACAAAAAAGGAAGGTAAAACATAAATAACATTCTTAAAAGCCAGAGGGTATAGCTAGTTGAACCAATTTCAAAAATTTCAGATACTGTTAACAGTCCTATGATCCATTTAAACTGCCATGGCAACATCCTGTGGTTTGCATTTTATGGAGGTGTCCTTAGAGTTCTCAGCCAGAGTGCTTGGTGCCTCATCAAATTACAGACCCCAGATTCCCTAGGATGTAGCCATCACAGTTAAAGTATAATCATAGTGCTACAGTTGTGTACTGTGAAAGAGCCCCAAGGTCAGCTAAAGAGGCCAAACTGTCTGCTGGCAAATGATCCTCTGCAAAGGGCCTAAACAGGTCTCCCTTGACAAGGAGTTCCAGACCTTGGGAACGGCCTCTGACAAGACCCTATCTCAAATTTCCACCAAATACAGTTCAGAAGTTAGTGGAAGAGAGAGAATGGATTCTCTGGGAAATTGTAGAACATGGGCAGGATTCATGGTGACCAAACACTGTTTTTGCACAAGTCTAAATTATTAATTCTATTTTATTGCAACATAAACTGTACAAATCTATACCTCTTCATGTACTTTGTGGCACACCATGACAGGAAGTTTATGCTCTCATTTGCCCTTTAGGGGAAAAAACCTCCTCTCACTTTACAGTTCCTTTTGGGGATAGTCAGTTTCTACAACAAGGGTGGTGAAAAAAGCTGGTCCAAAGGCTGCATGTAATTTCCAGCCCCTTCTTTGGACCTCCAAGTCATCCCCTCAAGCTCCCAAAGTTTCAAGACACCCCAGCTCCATTTTGAAAAATATTTTCAGACAAAAAATACCACCCCAAATGCCTCCAGGAGCAGTGATATGACTCAAGAGACCCCCAGATCACCTACATCCCAGAAAATTGACTGAAAACTCAGAAGCAAAATAGCTTTCAATTGTTGGTAGTACTAATTTCTGGATAAAAAGTAGGAGTATGTCTCAGCCCCACTCCAAATGCAAAAATCACCCCTTCCTGTCCACCTCTAATTGAGAACGTCAGTCCTTCTCCAGCCTCCAATTCAGCATCCCACAACAGTTCAAAGGGTCCCTGAATTCACCTCTCTAGGCAATTGATTTCATTGCTGAACTGCTCCTACTGTCAAGAAATTCCTTCTAATGTTCAATCAAAATCTACTCTCCTGTAACTTCAGACCATTAGACCTGGTCCTATCCTCTGCAGCAGCAGAGAACAGGTCTGACCTCTCCTCTCTGTGACAATCCTTGAGGTATTTATAAAATGTAACCATATCACCCCTCAGTCTTCTCCTCACCAGGTTGAAACATACCCATCTCCTTCAACCTTTCCTCATAGATTTTGTTCTTCATACCTCCTGTCATCCTTGTTACCCTTTTCTGAACTTGCTCCAACTTGTTACACGCTTCTTAAAATAAGGTACCCAGAACTGAATGTTCATCTGAGGGCCAAGCATTGCTGAATATAGTGGGACTATTATTTCCCTTGACTTGAGTATACTAGAAGCTGCAGTCTATCTGCAATCTGCAGGCTGAACTTCACCACCCCAGAATATAAGATACAAAGGCTCCCAGAAGGTTAGATAGATTACTAAGAGGTTTTTAAATCCAGCAAGCTGACATGATGTCACTGGACCACAAAGATCTGCATTCATGTCTTTGCTCAGCCATTACATTTTGGAGGTGTGAACAGGATAGCACCACATATGGTGTCCTGAACTCCTCAGGTCAAGAATTCCCCAGATGTTGTCAGAGTGCAACTTCCACCATCTCCAACCAGCATGGTCATGAATCGGGAATGCTGGAAGCAACTGCTCAATACTATCAGGACCCAAAGATAGGTACCACTGACTTAAAATAAAGGGTAGGTAAAAATGTGATGAATAAATGCAAAGCCATTATAGCTATGCAATTGCCTAGAATGGAACATCTTGCAAGTTCTATACTTCAGCTCTGGCACTGATAGTTTCTGTGGACTTGGGCAAATCTCCCATCACTTTCTGCCTCCCTTCCATAAATTAATCCAGTATCTCATGTACCACAGTGAAATTTAGTTTTTACTGGCAAACAATTTTAAAATGTGATACCTTCATTCATTATAAAAGTGCAGGGGTTAATATTCCAAAGCTGACCCTTGCACTTTTCATCAGAGGTCAACCAAGGGTTAGACATTCTTATTGGATTTCAATCATTCAAATGTCCTTTTGAGCTGCTGTTGTGAAAGTTGGTTCTTTCATTTGTTATGGACCACTGATTAAAGGGAAACGTGGAAAACAAATTTGACATTTCTGGCATAGGTCACCCAAAGGCTATCAGTTTAATGTTAAACATATACTGTATTAGTATATTTCATGAGATGGCTATGGTAGAAAAGAAGTATATACTTTGGGAAGAAAAAGTATCACTTGGTGTAATTTACTCTTGATCAATGGAAGACCAAACCATAACAAAAGCAAAGCAAAGGTAAACCAGAAAAGTTATGTTTTTAAAAGTTATGTTTCCCCTACAGTTATCATGGAAAGTAATAGTCCAAATAATAGCTTGGGTTGCAGCAGGGATCCTTGCAGTTGTAGTTTTAAAAGGAATTTTTCCAAGCTCTGAGGAAAAACAAGCCTAAACACACATATAGCATGAGTAGGCCCACATTATAAAGCCATATCTACTGAAGCAGCAACATATTATCTGAATGCCCATATAAGCAGCAATGCGGGGCACTGGGAGCTGGTGGTTTCCGTGCCAGTGGGAATGTGAATGTAGTCCAGGGTTTAGTCTGGATTTTTGAAGAAGCTACCTAAGGTTCTGAACTCTTTTCCCTAAAATTGGTCTAGCACCTTGTATAGCCTCTACAAACCTCAGATTAAAACCCAGAACAGACTCTCTGATCCGCTGCCAACGGGAAACACCAGCCAGCATTGGGGGGTAGGCAGTGCTGCAACATTCACAAACATAAAACACTGTGAAGAGGTTCCAGCATCAAGAGATTTTGGTGTTTTAGGTGTAGCAGGAAAACATCATTTTGCACGTAAAAATGCATAGCACTGAAAGCTAGGCTGTAGAAGAACTGAATTAGAAGTACTGGAATCCTCAATCCAGGATGGCCACTCAAGAACCAAAACAAACATCACTGCCCTTGGGCAGAGCTTGAAAGTATTACCTTTTTGAACTACAGCTTCCAGAAAGTTTCCACTGGCTGGCCAGGCTGTCTGGAGATTTATGGAAGCTGCAGTCCAAACAAGTAACATTTCCAAGCTATGCCCAAGGCCAGTGATGTTATTTTGGCTGTTGAGGCAGAAAATCTGACAGTACTAATTAATTAATCATTAATTAAACAATAAACTGTCTGTGACCCTTCCATTACTAAGCTACCTCACTCGGCCAGATCGTTAAAGAATATTGTGTCTCAAGCAAAAGATCCTCCAGCTTTCAAGAACAAGCAGACATTCTTATGTTATCATCTCTGAATTATTATTTGAGGGGGCTTATTTATTTATTTAATGAATTTATAGCCCACCTTTCTCCCAAGATGGGATTCAAGGTGGCTTACAATAATTTTTAAAAAATCAAGCTAAAACATTAATTTAGAAAAGTTAAAAAAAAATTAAATAATAGAAGCATGATTGAAAATGGTTTAAAATGCTTAAAACATATTTAAAACATAATTCCAAGATTAAAAAATACAGCACCCCACTTCAGGCACATAATTAAAATTCAAAAGGCCTGCCTGAATAAAAACATCTTCACCTGCCACTGGAAAGAAAGCAGCGAGGAGGTCAACCAGACCTCCTTTGGAAGGGAGTTCCATGGCCTGGGAGCAGCCACAGTTCTCCCAAGTCCTCACCAACCCCACCTGAGAAGGTGGAGGACTGAGAGCAAGCCCTCCCATGCAAATCTTAACACTCCCACTGGTTTATATGAGGAGAGATATTCTTTCAGATAGTCTAGACCCTTTAAAGGTTAAAACCAGAACTTGAATTCTCCCTAGAAATGGACTGGTAACTAATGGAACTTTTTCAACAGGGGAGTCCCATGATCCCTGTAACCAGCCCCAATCAACAGCCTGGCTGCAGCATTTTGGATCCACTGTAGTTTCCTAAACAGTGTCCAAAGGCAGCCCCACGTAAAGTGCACTATAGTAGCCCAAACGGGATGTAATCAAGGCATGTGTCACCACAGCCAGATCTGCCTTCTCAAGGAATGAGACCTTAACTCCTACACATGGAAGGTTCTTCTCCGCCTATGACATCCATACTCATCAACCCTGCAATAATGTGTACTGTTGATAACAAACATTTTCTTCTCTCTCTTTTTTTAAATTTAAGAATATTTAATGGAACGTGGTGCCTCCCGGGGCCATAGAATAGATCAGGAAAACTCCTTTGAGGCCTGATTCAGCAATACTCTAATGCTCTATCTGTGGAGGGGATGATCCAGTCTTGACTCATTTCCTTGTCTCCACAGATTCTTCAGAGACTGGGGCAGATTGGGGTGTCACATCATAAGTAGGGAAGGCTCTAGATATGAGACCTTCAAAGTCTTTCCAGTGTCCTACCACATCCCCAACATGATGAAAGGTCCTTCCTTGTAGCCCTCATGTGCCCTCTTTTGGTGGGTGCACCCAGAACATGATTGTGGATAAGGTTCCCAGATCTCAGGGCCTGCTCCTGAGTCTCAGGGCCAGGCCTCTTTTTCCTGGGTCTCAGGTTAAGGTATTCACTCCCTCGGGAGTCATATACTACCATACAACCTCTGTTTTCTGGCTTTTCCTATCACATTAACTTTCCCAGTTGTGCTCCTGCCTTCCTCACTCTGTCCTAAACTGCTCATTGTTGTTAACTGCCATCAAGTCTACTTTCACTTATGGCGACCCTATGAAAGAGAGATCCCAAAGTCACCTTATCATCAACAGACCTGCCCAGGTCCTGCAGACTAAGGGCTATGGCTTCTTTGATTAAGTCTATCAATCTATAATGTGGTCCTCCTCTTTTTCTCAAACCACCTTCTACCCTATCAAGAATTATTGTCTTTTCTAGTGAGTCACTTGTCGTGATACGTCCAAAATATGACAGTCTGAGTTTAGCCATATTGACTTCTAGGGAGAGTTCAGCCTTGATTTGCTCTAGGACCCATTAATTTGTCTTTTTAGAAATCCATGGTGTTCATAGAACTCCTCTCCAGACCACATTTTAAATGAGTTCATTTTCTTCATTTTCTTCACTGTCCACTTTTTACAGTACATAGGAATTGGAAACACAATGGCATGGATCCTAACTTTAGTATTCAATGATATATCTCGACACCTGACAAGATATATATATCTTGACACTATCTAATTCTTTCCTAACTGCTCTTCCAAACCCTAGCCTTCTTCTCATTTCTCGACTGCCATCTCCATTCTGATTGAAGATGGAGCCATAGTACGGACAAAAGTTTCCTTGATTGGCCTTCAACTCCCCTGGGTTGTTAAAATCAGTGCTTATAAAATTATTTTAAAAAGAGCTGGGCAAACTCTGGCTTCTTCTATTTAAAGGAGAGCTTGAAAAAATTCCCTTTGTTGGACTATTTAACTCCCCTGGGTGGTTAAAATCTGTGCTTGCAAAAGTGCTAAAAACAGAGCTGGGAAAACTGGACTTTTCTTCTGTTCAAAACACAGCTTGGAAAACTTTGTTTGACTGGACTGCAACTTCCCTGAGTTGATAAAACCAGTGCTTGTAAAAGTATTAAAGACAAAGCTAGGCAACGTTTTTAACACTTCCAGATGTTTTGGACAACAGTTCCCAGAAGTCCTAATCAGCATGGACAATAATCAGAGATTCCAAGAGATGAGAGACTGTCTTAAGTATTGTGATGAGCCGGATAGAATCATAGAATCATAGAAATGTAGAGTTGAAAGAGACCACACGGGCCATCCAGTCCAACCCCCTGCCATGCAGGAACACCCTCAAAGCACTCCTGAAAGATGGCCATCCAGCCTCTGCTTAAGAACCTCCAAAGAAGGAGACTCCACCACACTCCGAGGCAGCATATTCCACTGCCGGACAGCCCTGACTGTCAGGAAGTTCTTCCTGAGGTTCAGGTGGAATCTCCTTTCCTGCAGCTTGAATCCATTGCTCCTTGTCCTGGTCTCTGGAGCAGCAGAAAACAAGCCCTCTCCTTCCTCTACATGGCATCCCTTCAAATATTTAAACATGGCTATCATGTCCCCTCTTAACCTTCTCTTCTGCAGACTGAACATACCCAGCTCTCTAAGTCTATCCTCATAGGGCATGGCTTCCAGGCCCTTCACCATTTTGGTTGCCCTGCTCTGGACCTGCTCCAGCCTGACCATGTCCTTCTTGAATTGGGGTGCCCAGAACTGGACACAGTATTCAAGATGAGGTCTGACCAAAGCAGAGTAGAGTGGTACCAGTACCAACCTCGATCTAGACACCATACTCCTATTGATGCAGCCGAGAATTGCGTTGGCTTTCTTGGCTGCCGCATCACACTGCTGACTCATGTTCAGCTTGTGGTCTATTAAAACTCCTAGATCCCTTTCACACGTACTGCTATCCAGCCACATGTCCCCCATCCTATATTTCTGTATTCCATTTTTTCTACCTAAGTGTAGGACCTGTTGAATTTCATTTTGTTAGCTTTGGCCCAGCTCTCCAATCTGTCCAGGTCATTTTGAATTTTGATCCCGTCCTCTGGCGTATTAGCAACCCCTCCCAATTTGGTGTCATCTGCAAATTTGATCAGCATGCTCTCTATTCCTTCATCCAAGTCGCTGATGAAGATATTGAACAGCACTGGGCCCAGGACAGAACCCTGTGGCACCCCGCTAGTCACTTCTCTCCAGGATGAAAAGCAGCCATTCGTGATCACCCTTTGGGTTCGGTCGGTCAACCAATTACAAATCCACCTAACAGTAGCCCTGTCCAGCCCACATTTTACTAGCTTCTTTGCAAGAATGTCGTGGGGAACTTTGTCAAAGGCCTTACTGAAATCGAGAAATGCTACATCCACAGCATTCTCTTCATCTATTGAGCTAGTAACTCTATCATAAAAAGAGATAAGATTAGTCTGGCATGACTTATTTTTGAGAAATCCATGTTGACTTCTCGTGATTACCGTGTTGCTTTCTAAGTGATTAGAAACTGACTGCTTAATGATCTGCTCCAGAATCTTTCCGGGTACTGATGTCAGGCTGACTGGGCGATAATTATTTGGGTCCTCTTTTTTTCCCTTCTTGAAGATGGGGACAACATTTGCCCTCTTCCAGTCTGCTGGAACTTCTCCTGTCCTCCAAGATTTCTCAAAGATTATAGCAAACGGTTGCAAAATGACCTCTGCCAGTTCTTTTAATATCCTAGGATGCAATTCATCTGGCCCTGGAGACTTGAATTCATCCAGTGTGGCCACGTATTCCTGTACCACCTCTCTACCTATTATGTGCCTCATTTCCCCTGCTTCCTCCCCTGCTCCCCAACCGCCAGGTTGAGTGCTTGTATCCTTCTGGGACAAAACTGAGGCAAAGAAGGTGTTAAGTAGTTCTGCCTTTTCTCTTCCCCCTGTTAGTAATTCACCATCTTCTCTGCGCAGCGACCCTACCGTCTCCTTCTTTTTCCTTTTGCTACGGACATATTTTAAAAAGCCCTTTTCATTGTTTTCGATGTCTCTGGCCAGCCTAAGTTCGTTCTGTGCTTTAGCCTTTCTGACCTTCTCCCTACATCTCCTGGCTACTTGCTTAAATTCTTCTTTGGTGGTTTCCCCCTTCTTCCATTTCCTGTACATGTTTCTCTTAACACTTAGCTCAACTGAGAGTTCTTTAGTCAACCTTTCTGGTTTCTTGAGATGCCTTCCATTTTTCCTCCTTATTGGCACAGTTTTAGACTGTGCCTTCAGTATCTCCCTTTTAAGGAACTCCCATGCCTCCTGAACCCCTTTCTCTTTCACTATTCTTGACTACTGAATTCCAGCCAGCAGCTCCCTAAGTTTACAGAAGTCCGCTTTTTTAAAATCTAAGATGAGTGTCTGGCTACACTTATCTTCTCCTTCCCACTGAATGCCAAATTCCAGTAGGGCATGGTCACTCCCTCCTAAAGATCCAACCACTTCTACCTCATTAACAAGGTCATCCCTGTTGGTCAGGATCAGATCTAGCATATTTGATCCCCTTGTGGCCTCTTCCACCTTCTGGACCATGAAATTGTCTGCAAGACAAGCAAGAAACTTGCTGGACCTTGCTGTCTTGGCAGAGTTTGACTGTCAACATATATCCGGGTAATTGAAATCTCCTATTATTACTGTATCTCTCCTTTTTGAATGTGCAGTCATTTGGTTGAGGAAGGCATCATCAAAGTCCTTAGTCTGGGTTGGAGGTCTGTAGTAAACCCCCACCAGAATATCCCTATTGTTTCTTGCTCCCTTAATTCTTACCCAGATGGGTTTAAGTCACGGATCTCTTCACAGGTGAAAACATTCTTGACAAACAAGGCTACTCCTCCTCCTTTCTTGTTTGGTCTATTTTTACAAAATAGGCTATACCCCTCTATCCCTACATTCCAATCATGAGACTCATCCCACCAGGTCTCAGTGATGCCTATCAAATCGTATTTATTTTGTTGTACTAGGAGTTCAAGTTCATCTTGCTTGTTTCCCATACTCCGTGCATTAGTGTAGGGACACTTAAGTCCCCGGGCCCTTCCTGCAAGTCCTGTACTATAGTTTCTGCTCCTCCCGCCACTGGCCGCTTGTACTACTTGTCCAATATCATTTGGGCCTTTTCCCCCTGCGCTCGCCAAGTCCTGGCCTTGAATAATATTGTCTCCCTCCCCAGCAGAACTTAGTTTAAAGACCTCTGAATCCTCCTTGCGAGATTGTTTGCAAAAACATTCCTGCCAAGTTTCGTGAGGTGCAGCCCATCCCTTGCCAGAAGCCCACGTTCATGGAAATTCAGGCCGTGTTCCAAAAACCCAAACCGTTGCCGGCGGCACCATGTGCGCAGCCAGTTGTTGACCTCTGCTGTTGCCCTTTCCCTACGTGCACCATATCCCTGAACAGGGAGGAGAGACGAAATAACCACCTGCGCACCAAGGTCCTTAAGCTTCGTCCCCATAAGCTCGTAGTCCTTTGCAACGTGGTAAAAGCTGCTCCTCGCAGTGTCATTGGTTCTGACATGAACCAAAATGAGGGGCTTATGGTCAGTGGGCTTGACCAGCCTGGTTAGCCTCTCCGTTATGTGGTTGATCTTGGCCCCAGGAAGACAGCAGACCTCTCGATTGAGCTTGTCTGGTTTGCAAATTGCCGTTTCGGTTCCTCTAAGCAAGGAGTCACCAACAACCAGAACTCGCCTCCTCTGAGGTTTCTCCAGGGCTCCTCGACGAGTATGTTCTTCTAGGACTGCCTGGGCATTCTGTTGAGAATGTACCCTGTTGGTCAGGATCAGATCTAGAATGTACCACAAGGAATGGATGCACAATAGAAACGGATATGGAACAGGTGTGTGGAGCCATAGTTGCTTTGTTATTCCAGTTATAATGAAAGAAGTAAAGTACTAAGCCCAGCATCTGGGTTACAAGATGGCAGCTCTGACATTAAATCTTCCAGTCAACAAGGGTGAGTACACCAAAGTGGCTTTGAGGATTCATGCACTAAGGGTTACAGTGAAAATGAGATCCAGAAACATCTGGAAGTCAAACTATATAGTTTGAAAGATTCTCACGATGCTCTATTGAGCTGAGTGTAGTAAATAATAATAGAGTTAATTAGATGAGAAATTATCCTGGTATACATATACTCAATGCGTATTTGAAGAACTTCACCTCTTGTTCATTCTGTGTACATGCTGATCTAGCTGCCAACAGTCTCAAATATTTAGCAGACAGAGATGGATTAAAATAAGCTTTAAAAAACAAAAGTCATTAAAACAGGATGAGTGTTATTAAAAAGGGAAGGGCAAAGGGTATGGTAGGAGTCATTAGGTCAGTGACCTCAGCCAATGGCTGGTCAGCCTTTGTTATCGAATAGAAGATTGTAGCTAAGCCTGCAATTCTTGCAGCCTAACAGGGGAGAACTGTGCCCTGACCTTATCTACTGAAACATTCTGGCCCAAAATGTCCCACTGACACCACCCCTTTCTTCCTCTCTTCCATTCAACACAAATTATACCTTCTCCTTCAGCTGCTGGTTTCTGTGCCTTGCCATGCCTTGGCCTCTGATGAGGAGGAGAAAGGAACAACAGAGGGGGTTGTCCACATCATCAACACATCCCAGGTGTCTATTAGTTGAAGCTTCTTAGTGGTTCTCTAAAACAACTTCCTCAAATGTGTCCCTGTACAGTAAAGGGGAGAAAGCCAGCATAGTGTGGTGGTTTGAGCATTGGACTATAACCCTGGAGATCAAGGTTTGATTCCCTACTCAGCCATGGAAACCCACTGGGTGATCTTGGGCGTATCACACATTCTCAGCTGTAGAACTCCCCTTCTAGGTTTGCTTTAGGGTGGTCACAAGTCAGAAATAACTTGAAAGCATACAACAATACAACAAAGTCAATGGAACACCTTATACTACTTTTCCTTGATTTTTTCTACATCTTGTAGAAGTCATCTGATTGAAGCCTCCCATATCTGAGTCAACCAAGACCACTGATAGACATAGGTTCCCATCCTGTCAGTAGCATGGATAGGCATAGTTTTCCAATATATCTGCATATCTCCATGTTTAGGATGCTGTGGAGATTAGCATTTTTTTTCCTTCCTCTGCAGAGCCCAAAGCCCCTCTCCAGATTTACCACACCACCTCCCTCCCATGACCATTCTATGCCTCATGAGGAGCAGACAAGATTAGAGAAGCATCTGGCTATGATTATAGCAGAATGGTAATAACAGTGCTGAGACCTCCAGAGAACACCAGAGGACCCCATTGCTGATGTAATCAGTCTGTGGACATAGCCAGATGCTTTTCTAATCCCACCCACTCTCCACAAGGAATGGAACAGCTGGGGAGGGAGCATCAGAAACTGTACAGTAAGTCTAGGAGGGATATGGCTCAGCCAAGCATAGGTCCACATGCAGAACTACTATGGTACACCAAACCATACAGGACAGCAGCCATAGAGTGTCAGTTGGGGAGCCTGGGGGATTATTACTGGCATTGATTGTGGAGAATTTCTTTTCCAGTAATTAAGACCAGAAGGGATATGAAAGCAGTGTAATTCAGTCATCTTCAGATGCTGTTATTCCCTGAACTGCTAGACCTAAATCTTGGTTGCATGTGTTGACAGGAGTGAAAACTGCTGGCAAAAATGACTGTAGAAATGATTGGCCATGTATATAATGCTGAAAAAGCTAAAACAGCCTTTCATCACAAGAATTATTTATAACAAATTTAAACAGGGTAGTCACTAATCTATTACCAAAAACAAAGAAGGAATGTATCACCAGGAAAAGGACAAAGGAGGGCAGAGATTTGCATAAAATTTCCACATATAATTTATACATATAAATGCCCATTTATACTTATAATTTGAATAGAATTACAATCATTTAATCAGAAATACCATACATCTTACCATAGTCTGGAAATCTGTGACCAGACATCCTGTGGATCTGCTCTGCGTTCAGTTCACATGCTAATTATTGGTGAGCAACTTCAAGGCTCCTGGTGTCTCTTCTTATAGTTCAACTTTAGAGCAGATGTGGAACAGGCAGCCTTTGAAACAGAGGACCTCACATAAAGGACCTTCCTCTAACAGCCTTTCAAACCGAGAGTAAAGCAGAACACATGGCCACCCTAAGGGAAAAGATGGTTAAACACATTTGAAATCTGTGTTCCTCACTAAAAGAGAGAATTCCAAAAGGCCCTTTTCTCTCTTTCTCTCCTCTCCATCTCTATCTGTCTGTATGTCTAGCCATCTATTCATCCATTCGGCTATCTCAAGTGGGCAAAAGATCCCCCCTCAATTAAAAATGGCATCTTAATTCCACACACACAAAATATATATTTACTCCAATCTGGCCAGGTGTTAGAAATAAGTTTTTGCATTCTTAATCCTAGTTGTATGAAAGACTGCCTGATAAATTTGCAATGTTGCAGAGGTGGATGGTAGCTCTATTGTTTCAGAGCAGTCAATCCAAGTTAGGTTGGCAGGGAGAGGGGAGCTGCTCTGGGTTTTATGGGAGCTGTCCAAGGTTTTGAACCCTATTGCCAAAATAGATTCAGCATGTTGGATAGCTCCTGCAACACCCGGACTGGTTCCCATAGTATGGATTCACTGAGTATGAATTCACTGTTCCAAAGGAATGTAGCCAGTGGCTGCCTCTGCTGTGATACAATCATAAAATTTGAAGTGCAAGTGCTAACTGTGACAACCACACGCCCAAAGAGAGTGCAAAAATGCAAGCATCTATACTGATCCATGTCAAGAAATGAATTCTAGCTATTTTCACAGGGAGCCAACGGACTGTAATGTTAACCAGTCTCAACTGCCCATTCACCCACCCCAAAATATTTTGCATCACCAACAAGGTCTGTTCACAAGAATACAATGCTGCTGGGAAAACTCCATTTCCACCCTTCTACCATTTACCATGAGGGTTGCAGCAAAACTCAGAGGGGAGCAGAAAAGCCTGAAGGATTTATACATGATGTCATTGTCTCTGACATCCAAAAAGGCCTAATGCTCCAACTCTGTCAGCCCTGGTTCTACTTTGTTGATGTTTTTGTTATGTGCCTTCAACTCTTTTCTAGCTTATGCAAGCTTTAGATGAACCTATTACAATGTTTTCTTGGCGAGATTTGTTCAAAGATAGAGTATGACTTGCCCGAGGTCACTCAGTGGGTTTCCATGGCCAAGTGGGGATTTGAAACCCTGGTCTCCAGAGTCACAGTGCAATGCTCAAAACACTACACCGCACTGGCTCTCAGTGCAAATCAGTGCTGTCTGCACAATTCCATAACTCAACCCATCGGCAATATCTCTTAACTCTCATAGCCTAGGAAGAGGAGAATAGATTCCCCCACCAACTTTTTCCTGACAAGCTTGTGATTGGTGGGATTTCCAGAGTTTAAAAATGGCTATCATTGTATAGGAATGAATGAATTTGTTTATATCTACTCCCATGCCAGTTATACTGGCATTTAGTCATAAGTCTGTTGCTTCTTATTTCTGCAGCATTCTAAGTATTTTTTTTCAGCAAATGAAAATTAGTTTTTATTTTTATATGAATTTTTCCTTAACATACAGATTTGTATCTACCTTTCATCAATATAACATTTTAAGCTATTGTCCCACAATGTGTCTATTTTAGCACAATTTTACCTGAAGTATACATTTTCATGCACATTTTTGTACAGAATTTCCGAGACAAGGATTACATTACAAAAAGTATAGAATCTGATAAATGTATTCCAAATGTATCCCATGTTTGCCCAGGTCAATTCACTTTAAAAAGCAGACCAAAAAAAAAAAACTCTTGCATTCTTACCTATCTCCTAATCTAGCTGCTCTGCTGATGTTTTGTTGGATTGGGAATTTTGTATAGACAATATAGAGAAATCTTTTCATTTCCCTTTTGTTCTGTGCTGTCAGAGTTTCTGGTCAAGGTGATGCTCAATTTTAACTTCTCAATGGCCTTATGAAGACCTGCTTGCTAAGCTCTTATAACAGCATCTCCTCCGAACATGATTGGTGTGACACAATTAAGATCACTGAATGGTTTCTACACAATGTTTTTTGGGACAAAGGAAGGAATGGTTGAACAAGCAACTGTACCACTTGGTATAGTAAAAGTAAAACATGTTCATGTTATATTCCAGGTGTACAGGAATGCAACAAGGGGCTGTTCCTTTACTATGCTGTCATAACCACCAGGTTCTTATGCAAGCATTCCAAGTTAATTTGGTTACCCACTGTCAGAAACAACGTGCTGGGATAGATTTGCTGATTTCCTTAGCTAGCAAAGTATTTCTTGCAGTGTTGAAGGAAATGAGAATGACTGCTGATTTCTTCAATTCCAAGAAAAAGCCTGCAAAGTTGGGTGTGCCATGGGATAATTATTTTATAAAAAAAGGGGGAAACATGTTCAAAGAACTGTACAAAAGC
Source organism: Cyclura pinguis (assembly GCA_030412105.1). NCBI lineage: Eukaryota > Metazoa > Chordata > Lepidosauria > Squamata > Iguanidae > Cyclura > Cyclura pinguis. The sequence goes on from CM059599.1 coordinate 349,144,846, forward strand.
CACTGATACTGTTGTCTTGCTTCCTTATACCTAGTGTTGCATTAATTTAGGAATCAATTGCCTCCAACAGACAGCTAACAAAAGAGAGATACAATTACATATTTCATTTGTAAAAGCCTCTAATTCCACATAGAATATGTAATCTAGTGTTCACAATGTATGTGAATAAGTAAGCAAAATAAGTAATCCGGTGATCCCAAAGGCTATGTATCCCTGGTGGCCATGAGTGCACCTTTCACTTCTAAGGTGCAAATTCAAGATCATTTGATGAATGAGGTTTCATCTTTGACAAGCAATTAACCATCCATTTGTACACACAATCAAGGTGAGTGAAGAACAGATGCTTCTACCTTTTTACTGAATGCTTATGGGTAAAGTGGGGACTCTAACCTGTATTAATAATGAGTATGAGCCTGGAACAAAGGAATGGCAGTAATTCAGGATTAAGTACTGTTGACTAACCAGAGTGAAGATTGATAGAACCTTGAATCAGTCTGAAAAAGTAAGTATTTGGTGCCCCCATGTGGCCAATGGGTTATAGAGTAGCAGATTTTCTTACCTGGATTCAGGTCACATCTTTGACTCAGAGATAAATAGACAGACATAAAAATACATAGGTAAAGTAACAAGGGTGTGGTTTTTAGTTTTGAAATCACAGTTCAAGCTGTACCTCAGGAGTGAGGTGTTAAAGCAGTTTTAAAAGCCTGAGGTGACCAAAGATCCAGTTCTAACCTGTTTCATCATGGAAACCTCCACATAGAATTGGGATACGTTTGTAAGACTGTATAAAACCCTGGACAGTTGCATTCAACTTTAGAACATGGATTCATCAGTAGGGCTGGCACTACCACTGGGCAAAGTGAGACAACTATCTCAGGATCCAGATGCTTTGAAGAAACAATAATGACCACCCAGCTCATTAGGAAATGTGAGAAATAGTACTGGATAATTCAAGCAGAGTAATCAAACTGGAAAACCAAAACAACAGTCAGCACCACATCCAGCAGAAAAAGATACAAGCTTAAGATGAAATTCTGCAATGTGTATCATGCAGCTACGTCTCCATAGCTACATCTCCCAATGCCACTCCCCAACTCACCTTGTAAGCAATACAGGACGCCCAACACAGCCAAGCCACTGAAGTGTTGTTCGAGAGTGGGCAAGATCAATGGGGATGTCTCCAGCTATTTTCTTGTACTTGGAAATGTTGTGACAGACATCTAAAGAGACCCCTGGGGGCCCTTGGAAGGTTCCTGCAGGTGATGTCTTTGAAGAGCATCCAACCACAGGAAAATAGCTGGATGCATCCTTGCCAATCCCCCCAACTTTGCAGCTTTGCTGTTTACAAGATGTTTTTTAGGAGGATTTTGGTTGCTGTGCAATTGGAACATAATTCCAACATTCACAACAACTAAAAAAAGTGAATTGTGGTGGTGTAAACCCAATTTATTCCATTGTAAAGTCACCAACAGGATTCTGGTTTTAGTCTTCTTTGTAAAACATATAAAACTAGCTTTACTTATAATCAATACAGTGAGCCCTCTACTTTTGTGGGGTCAGGGGCCCGAGACCCCTGCAAAAGTGAGAAAAGTATGAATAAAAATAATCATGAATGCTATTTTTTTTTCGTACCTAAGAACACTTCTCTAGGAATCTCTAGGTCTTCCAGCATGACTCTATGGTCCACTTCCATGGCAGCAGCAAATAGAGCAAGAATTTTTAAAAATAAAGAAATAAAATATAGTAAAATAACCCATGAATAATCAAATTCACCAGTGCTGAGCCCATGAAAGTGGAGGGCTCATGGTATATACACTGTCTAATGGAGGAGAGAGAAAGGAAAGAGATAAAAATAGTTGCAGGTCAGAGTGAGCGTGGAAAAACAAATAAACAGGTAGTCTGCAAATGTGGAAAGCAGATGACGGTCAGAATCGGCATAGAAAAGTTGCTGGCTCTTAACATGCTGTTCCTCTTGTACTCCCTTGGCCTTTCTCCTCTCTTGGAAGATAGTGCTGTGTGTGCCACGGAGTCTGTCCTGCATATCTTAGACTTACGTGCGAAATGATGTTTTGCTCTGGACAGCCTTCTTGCTGGGCATATTCCAGAGCATGGTGGGCCATGCTACCAGAAGTTCAACCTCTCTGTAGCTCCATGAGGCCACAGATACACTCTTACCATCACCTTTTGGACTGTTTTTGTGTGGGGTAGAGTACCCTCTGAAAGGATCATCGAACAGCCTGGCATAGGGTTTTTCTACAGCAGACATATATTTGTCCAAAAACAATATTCTAGTCCCCCAAAAATTTGGCGCCTCAAAAGATTGCCTGTGGCTCATGAGCAACACGTTTCCCACCCCTTTCTATGACATCCACAAGCTAGGAGCAAATACCAGCTTTCCTTGTGATCTTAGCTTGGGGCTCTGCTTGTTTGAGGACTTAAACTGCCTACATGGACTCCATTACAAACCATTTAGAATGATGTATTTGCCACTGGGTTCTAGCCTCTGATCTCTCCAGCAGCCAGATTAATCCTTTATGCCATTTGAAAAGCTGGGAGCCTAGCCTTTCAGCTGGTATAAAAATTATTTCTCTCGCTCTTGCTCTCTCTTTGATTACTGATCACTTTGCATCATCTCATAAATCATGTAAGAAAAAGATGACAGCAATCAGAATGCTTTTTTTTTTTTAAATTGAGATAAGGTATTTTGCAAACTATCTCACTAAGACAAAGTGTAAGGTGATGACAGGTAAATCATTCACAGCAGGTTTCTTAAAAGAACTGAAAGCAGATCTTAGGAAGACTCCCTTTGGGAGAAAAAAAATAGGGATGTGATTTTTTTTTACTTATGATATTCCTAGACACAAGAATGAAAACTTTCAAAAGTTTTCTCCCCATTGAATGGGATTGTGTGAATGTTTGCACATGTTAATGATTTTCTTTTGCATTCATGCCCTTATTGTGAAAACTGGTTGGTTTTTAATGAAAAAATGATTTTACACAATTTTGTATAATTAATTGGTTGACCCCCCCCTTTTTTTTTTGCGCAAGAGCTACTAATTTTTTTAAAAATGCAAAGGAGTACAGGTCTTTTTTATATTCACTCAAGGACAAAAATCTCATGTCAGTTAAAACAACGTTTTCATCATGGACACCAATATTCAATATTCAATATTCAAAATATAACCTGATCCTATATCAGAAGTAATTATGATGGCAGGCAAGGAAATATTGCGGCTGCATGGATTTTGGCATTATCACAAATGATATTCTAAATCATTTATATTCAGCCTGTTTTGTTCTTCTGGAAGTAAAGACACAATGGAAGAAAGAACTAGAAAACTTCTCTCATGTTCCAAGGAAGATTGTGCTGTCACTTCATTTATTGTTGCTGTTAACTGCTGTCAATTTATCAACATGGTTTTCCTAAACATTAATGACCACATAATTTATTGTTAAAAGAGATGGGTTGGAAAACATGACTGTCAAATTGAGCTTTGAGTCTTAAATCAAGAGTGAGGAAAACCCAGTCGTGTAGGGACAGGGGGGCGGAGAGGTGGTTCGCCCCAGCAATGTTTTTGGGGCATCCCGGCCCGTAGTCATGCCCTTGCACAACTGGCCACACCCCCATGCCCCCCACAGTGGCCCTGCCCCGCGCACCATAGCCCCACCCCCTCCAAACACTCCAAGATCTGCCACTGGGAAAACTTTTTGGCCTTCTAGATATTGTTGGGCTGTCATTCCCATCAGCCAGGCAGCCAGTGGTAGGTGTAATAGGAATAGTCCTATAAAATATGGAAGACCACAGGTTCACTATTCCAGGCCTTAGTTCATCCCAGGCCAGGGCTGATGTTTCATCTTGCATTGAGCTTGCATGCATTTAATCACAGAATCATAGAGCTGAAAGAGACCACAAGGGCCATCAAGTTCAACCCCGTGCCATGCAAGAATGCACAATCAAAGCATTCCTGACAGATGGCCACCCAGCCTCTTTTTAAAAACCTCCAACACACTCTGAGGCAGTGTATTCCATTGTCAAACTGCTCTTACTATCAGGACGTTCTTCCTTCTCTTTAGGTAAAATCTCTTTTCCTAAAGTTTGAAACCATTTCTCCATGTCCTAGTATCCGGAGCAGCAGAAAACAGGCTTGCTCCATCCTCATTATGACTTCCTTTCAAATATTTAAACATAACTATCATGTTGCCTCTTAACCTTGTACAGGCTAAACATACCCAGCTCCCTCAGTTACTCCTCATAGGTCATGGTTTCCAGGCCTTCAACCATTTTGGTTATCCTCCTTTGGACACATTCCAGCTGTCAATATCCTTCCTAAACTTTAGTCCCAGAACTGGACACAGTATTCCAGGTGAGGTCTGATTTAAGTTTAATGCAAACCTCTCATCAAGCTGTGCAATTTTATTTTCAGTTCTTTATTTCTTTTCTTTTGCAATTTAGTTTATTCTCTTACTTCCTTTGCTTTTGATTTCCAATAATGATTTTTTGCTCTCTCAACATTCTCCTCCTGATCTGATCATTTAAATACATGGAGGTTTTCCTTTTGCAATGTCTTATGAAATCATAGGCCATTTCCACACTGGACAGTTATAGTGCTATTATTCTTTCAACATCTTATGGAATCCTGGGGTTTGTAGCTTAGGGAGGGGCTTTGAGTCTCCTCTCTAAACTACAAACCCCAGGATTCCATAGGATGTTCAAAGTGGAATAATAGCACTATAACAGTCCAGTGTCGAAATGGCTATAGAGGAGACATAATGTCAGCCAGAGTATCATCTCTAACAGGAAGTCAGCAGGAATGGCAGAGGTGATTCTCTGTGAAACTGTCTCAGCAAGGGAATTATAGATCCCCTGTAACTAACTTCAGTCAGCACTCTGGCCACAGTGTTCTGGACCTGTCCAAGTTTCTCAACTTGTTCCAAAGGCAACCCCAGATAGATTGCATTACAGTTATCCAAATGGGATATAATAAAGGCATGTGTCACAGTACCCAGATCGGACATCTCCTGGAACAGGCGCAGCTGGTACACTAGTCTTGACTCCTGGCCTCTGCTGGAACCTGGGCATCCAAGCTCAGAACTGACTCCAAAAGTACACCAAAGCTATGAGATTTCAGGAGGAGTGTAACCCCATCCAGAACAACCAAGTCCCTATTCACTGATCTACCTTTCAATTGACCAGGAGCACCTCTGCCTTGGCTGGATTAAGCTTCAGTTTCCTCTCTTATCCAGTGCACTACCAACAGCAGACACAGGTTTAGTACAAGAATAGCTTCCATAGGAGAAGAGACTAGTGCCACACTAGTGGCAGAGAAAAGGAGAGATACAACTGGTTATCACCAGCATATGGGTGACACCAAACCCCAAAACTCTTGATAAGCTCTGTCTCTGGTTTCATGAGGTTTCGTGTATATGTGGAAAATCAAGGTAGACATAACCAAGCCCTCAGGAGCCCCACAGACCAAGATGGGAAAACGTTATCCCTCAGCATTACCTTCTGAGTTCTCCACTAAAAGAAGAACTGGGACCATTGTAAAACAGTACTTTCAAGCCCCATCCCAGAGAGGCAGTCAAGAATGTTATGTCCAATGGTGTTAAAAGCCATCAAGAATGCAGTAGAACTAACAGGCAGACACTCCTCAAGCCCAGATTCTGACATTGGTCATGTACCAAGGTACCAAAATTGTCTCCATCCCATAGCCAGATCTTAAGACAGATTGAAATGGTTTTGGATAATCCATTTTATCCAGTAACCCTTGGAGTTGGGAGGCCCCAACAGCTCTAGAATCGTGCCCAAGAAAGGAATATTTGAGACTGGCCAATAATCCTCCAGTCTAGTGGGCTTCATGGAGGCTTTTTTCAGTAAGGTCCTCACCACAGCCTCTTTTAGGCAGAATGGAACCCTTCCTTGCTGCCATGAGACATTCACTACTCCCCATTATCCATTCACCCAGTTCCTCTCTGGCTGCTTTTAAGAGCCAAGAAGGGCATGAGTCCATACACACATGGTGGCTTTCACCTCTTCAAGGATCTTGTCCACATTTTCAGCCTGCACAAACTGAAACATATCCAACAATGCAGGACAAGCAGGGACCAAGATTTCATCCACTGAACTAGTATCAACTATAATATCTAAATCAGAGCAGATCTGAGTGATTTTGTCTGCAAGTTGTCTTGCAAATTCTTCACAGAGGGCTGTCAAGCAGTCTAAATTCTCTCCTTGTGGAGTGAAATGTAAAAGGCCCCTGACCACTTGAGACAGCTCTGCTGGACAATACTTGCAGAAACACTAGTGGCAGAGAAGTATAATTTCTCTGTTACAATCATGGCCACATCACAGATTTTTCAAAAGTTTCTAGCCTGTGTTACAGCAGAGTCTGAGCTCTTCCAAGTTTTCTGCAATCCAAACTCTAGTGTCCATTCCACTTGGTTCATTGCTGCCAGCTCCCTTGTAAACTAGGAGGTTCATTTGGCTCCACTCCATGGGAATGGATGTTCAGAAACAACCACGTCCTTTACCCTGGTCATTTCTGTATTCCAGAATTAAATTCAGAGAAGTGCAGAATCCAAAAGGTAACTGTATTACCCAATGTAAGATTGGGTCAAGTCAAAAAATGAAACCAATCTTCTCCCCAGCATCCCTGAATTCATTTCTCCCCTCCATCTCTGAATTCATGAAATCTGCATGGTCACTGTCTTAAAATGAAATGAGATAAGATACTACATATAGAATGTCCTGTGTTGGAGTATAATACCACAGGCTAGAAAAGTTACTTTGTTGGACTACTACGTCCAGAATCCACCAGCTAACATGGCCACTAGTCATGCTGACTTGAGGATTCTGGGAGTTATAACCAAAAAACAGTAACTTCCTAATCATTCAGAGCAGATCTGAGTGATTTTGTCTGCAAGTTGTCTTACAAATTCTTCACAGAGGGCTGTCAAGCAATCTAAATTCTTTCCTTCAGGGCAATCAGGGCAGTCTGGTTGCTTGGACAGGAACTGGAGGAAACCTGGATGTAGATTTCACTCTGGTCTTCTCCATGGGCTTATATTTGGTTACTTGCAACTACAGTTCATTGTGGAACTTCATTCCACCCTATTTTCTTGGGACTGGAAAGCTATGTTGTTATGTCTAAACCTAATTCTTTTACAACTTTAGGTGGCTTTGGCACGGAGTCCAGATCCAATTGAAGATGGAAGGACAGACAGGTCCTGTCATAGATGGGGGAGGGAGTGGTCCTCACAAAGGACTTTGGGGTGGAGGAAGGGAAGTCATGCCCAGCTTGGGGGGCAGGGGACTTTACCTCACTCCCAGTTGTCAAAGAAACCACACTGTGTCTTCCACCTGTGTGGAATCCCATTTCCGTTACTATCAATCAGCAGGCAGGTGGTTCAGTGCCAGGATCCATACTCATGCTGAAGCCAGGCTTTTGCAGCTGTAATCAATAAAGCTGTAGGTTTCTTTAGCCCAAACCTGGCTGACCATGTGTGTTTGGGAACCCCTCTCATTCAGTGTTGATCCTGCAAATCGAAATGCCAGGTGCAACTGCAACTTTGCTCTTCAGTGTACCCAAGTTCTTCTTAAAGTAAAAGAAGGAAGGCAAGCAATAAGGAAGGAAAAAGTTTGCACTCACGGTACCTCCTCCTGGTTCGGTGCCAATTGGTTTGAATCTCAAGCCAGCACTCTACAGAGACAAGAATAATAATAAACAACTTTGTTATTAAAAACAACATAGGCCAGCTTTTATTTAAGAAAATGAAATATTAGTAGTACTATCTCACAATCTAACAGGTGTTGTTGACTGGAGTTTTTCTCTATCAGTGATTTGGATTCTATTCAAGAATCTAGGAACCACTGCAGTATTGTTGGATAATATGGCATGTTCCAAGTAGTGTCACTTGTACTAGTGTGATCCTGCCTATGGCAACTTCATTCAGATGTTTTGTCAATCCTTTTGGAATGGCTCTTAGACCACTTGTTACTATTGGAACCAGAAATGTTTTCTTTTCCCAGGAGTGCTGGGTCTCACTTTGCAGGTCTCAGTATTTCATAATGTTTTCCCTCTCTCTGTCTTCAGTTCTGCTCTCCCTGAAACTGCCATATCTACAAGCCAACTTTCTTTTTCTCAACCACAGTTATGTCTGCCATATTATCCATTTGAATCTTAAAGCTCCATAAGATTTTTACTTTATCTTTTTGAAAACTTTCTCAAATTTTTTGCATAGATTCCTATTTTCAGTTTGTGTGACCTTGCTGCATGAACTAACAATGTGGTCTAGAGTGTCATCTCGTTATTTTTTTTAATAGTGACAAGATTTCCTATCTTTAGTTATGTTTTTCAATATTCGCCTTGATGCTATTTTTCTGAAGCACCTGTTACGCAGGGGCAAATATAACTCCTCCAGTTTCTTTTTCCAATATTCCATTCTGTAACCATTTCCAGATATTCTCATCCTCAAATTTTCCTTCTATGCTTCTAGTTATTAACCATTATTAAGTTTCCATTTTTTCTTTGATATATTCATTTAAAGATTATAAGGAACAGTTTTCCTTATAATAACCTCCAGTGTTACATAGTAGAAACAGCTGGTTGATGTCACATTGAGGATATAAAGCAGGGGTGCTGTTATAAATTTTCCAAGCTTTTCTGCCTAGTGCATATAGGTCACTTGAACCCAATCAACAGTTCCAGCACTGCATCAGATAACTGGTATGTCCCAGGAATTTAAGGCATGAATTGAAGAAGTATAAGGTACTACCCCTGGGCAGAAAAAATGAAATGCACAGATATGAGATGGGTGACACGTGACATGACCACAGTGCATGTGAAAAGGCTCTAGGATTCTTAGTAGATCACAAGGTGAACATGAGCCAGTAGTGTGATGCAGCAGCTGAGGAAGCTAACGTGATTCTGGGCTGCATCAAAAGGAGTATAGTGTCTAGGTTAAAGGAAGTGATAGTAACACTCTATTCTGCCTTGGTCAGACCACCACCTGGAATACTGTGTCCAGTTCCGAGCAGCAGAGTTCAGGAAGGATATTGACAAGCTGGAACAAATCCAGAGGAGAGCAACCAAAATGGTGGAATGTCTGGAAACCACCCCCTCTGAGGAGCAGCTTAGGGAGCTGGAAGATGGAGCAAGCCTGTTTTCTGCTGCTCCAGAGACTAGGACATGGAGCAATGGCTTCAAACTTCAGGAAAAGAGATTCTATCTAAACATTAGGAAGAACATCTAGGTGGTAACAGTAGTTCAATAGTGGAATGCACTGTCTCAGTGTGGTGAAGTCTCCTTTTTAAACAGAGGCTGGATGACCATCTGTTGGGAATGTTTTGATGGTGTATTCCTGCATGGCAGGGGGTTGAACCGAATGGACCTTGTGGTCCCTTACAACTCTATGATTCTATGAATTATATTTCCACTGTTTAGTTCTAGGTTTAAAATTTTGTGCATCCTTTTTATATACTTGGCATTAGCAATTTGCCCCCTCAAAGAGATGAAGTTCCTAGATTTTGGCTGAAAAATCTAACCAAACTTCATCAAGGCTGCCAGAGGAGTTCAACAGCTCATAGCAAGCAATTGTCATCTAAAATTGGATGACAATAAGAAGAACAGTATTAATTATGAAAGATGGAAAAAGGAGCTACTCCAGTACTATTCAATGACCTATTTCCCAATGATGTTTAAATTATTAATAGGAATAATATCTACCTCAGTCTAGTCCCATTTAATGCAGATTTCTCTTTATCCAAAACGTGGAGAAAGGTAATTGCCCTAGTTCTCAGGAAAGAATAGACCAATTGTGAACTGATAAAATGGTATTGAAAAACTGTAAAGTACAAGAAAACAAATTTATGCATGGATTGGATCAACTACAAAAATTTAACAGTGAGCAAAAACATAATGAAATCACGGAATACCATGTTAACAGTAAATGGACAAGAATTTAGCAGAGTTAATATTAGGTCTGAACTCTATCTGGATAATTCCGTATTTCCTTTATTGTTTGTAATGTGCAATGATGCCACTTCTAGTAACACTAAGAAAGCAAATGAGGAATATGAAATATCGAAGCAAGCTGGAAAAAACAAATCATTTCTTTTACATGGATGATTTTAAATTATTTGGAATGTCACCAGCAGAACTGAATCTTCATTACATGCTGTAAGAATATTAGGAAAGTCATTTCAATGAAATTTGATTTGACAAATATACTACATTATCCCCCCAAAAATGGTAAAATTGCTAAATTGGAAGCAATAAGGTTCCTTGATGGAAATATCACTAAAAGCCTGGAATATGATGGAAATAAAAACAATAACAACCTTTTTAACTGCTATGGCCATTTCCGCACTAGACTGTTATAGTGCTATTATTCCACTTTCAACATCCTATGGAATCCTGGGGGTTGCAGTTTGGGGAGGGGCCTCAAAGGCCTTTGAGGCCCCTCCCCAAACTGCAAACCCCAGGATTCCATAGGATGTTGAAAGTGGAATAATAGCACTACCACAGTCTAGTGCAGAAATGGCCAGAGGCTCTTTAAGGTCTCTTATTCGTGGGGTTGTTATAAGCCAAAGTTGACTTGATGGCAAATAGCAACAAGAACAAAGTATTCAGGGCACCTCGCCTATCCCTATTTATAATGCACAGAAAAGGGGAGTTGAAGTCGCTTCAAGATTCTAACTGGGGACAGACTCTGTCCAGATATGTGAACTGCTTAAAGAATTTTCTTCTTCTTCCTTCCCAGCCCAGCCTTTGGGAGGTACAGAAAGTCTGTACAGCTCTTATTACATCACTGGCCTTGCTTTATTTGTCCCTGTGAAACATAGTCAATACCATCAGATTAATTAAATGCTTTTGCAGGCTCTCTCTTCTTGAATGTGGCTGGTGACATACCAGCCCTTATTCCCAGAAGATGGTTTCCTGTGGAGAGGAGAGAAAGAGAGGCAATCAATGTATGGCACCTTTGTGGCCTTTTGGCTGAAGCTATTGCTTCTTTGCATGTTGTATTTAAAAATTTCATTTGGTAGCATTTTATTTTAATTAAATGTCATATCCTTGGGAGTAGTAATATAAAGCTGCTTTTCTTAACCTCCCCTAGAAGCATTCTGTTTAAGCTTCCATATTCTTCATCATTGGTCACATTTAGACTTCAGTATGCATCATCCAGAACACTATACGGCTGGAGAATGTGCTTCCCCTTACATGTTCTCTTATTTTGCAGCCATAGTGATTCTGCTCCAGTCTCCAGTGATTCTCTAGTGATTCTGACGGCCCCTCCCTAAACTGCAAACCCCCAGATTCCATAGGATGTAGAAAGTGGAATCATAGCGCTATAACAGTCTCGTGCGGAAATGGTCTTAGATATAAGAATGTTCCTCGCTAGATCATAACAGTTTCAAAGACAGAGCTTCAGTACCAGAGGAGAAACATCAAGTCTGGAAGTAACAACGTACAAATCAAATATAACCTGCTGTATGTGGTTCAGCAAGTCAAGGGCTCCCATCTGGTCCATTGTCCATACAGTGCTCTTTTTGGATTTTTCTGTGTAGAATATTATCACAAAATAATATGTATTTTTTTTGTACAAGGCATATTAACACAAAACCATTTATATGCCTTTGTGTATACAGCGGTCTCTCAACTTTTGCAAGGGTCTGAGACACAGAACCCTCATAATATTTTTCAGAGAAGTCTAGTAAACACCTCTGTAAATTTTTAGGCTAATTGATCCCACTCAGCCACAGATTCTGCTGAGACAAAGCAGTCTAGCATCACATGGATGCTGACTCGTCTGGTCCTATTTGATTCCATAGTAGATTTCACTAGCATCACTAGCTGGCAATGAGGAGTGGTTGATGGCTTCCAACCATCAGCCCTTTTCCGCTATCCTTTCTGCTGCCAGAGTCAACAACTGGGACCATGTGAGATCAGCAATGAACTCAGGGTCAAACCAAATATCAAAGGGACTGTGTGCTCCCTTAATACATTTGCCCTCCTGCAACAGTATTTCCTCAGCAATCAGACTTGAAATTTGACTTGTGTTTATTTTCCAGTGACCTCTCACAAAACAAAAGAAAAACAAAAAAAGCATCCAATAAGTTATAACTAAAAAGTAAAACAAGGGCTCAATAGTTTATTTAATGGTTCTGTTTGTTGTAAAAGCCTAGCGCATTTTGACCAAATAATTATTCCATGATCTTCCTCATTGACAATAAATCAACAATGCATACAGAGCTGTCTGCCAGTCCTTTCCTAATTTTATTAAGTTGCAACCAATCATTAATTGGCTGAAGCACATTGGCCATTTTCAGCTAATAACTCCCCTGCCGTTTTTACATCTCACAACTTTCTCCTTCTCTCTAATTGGATCTATCATAAAGCAAAGTGTGCTAAACACAAGATATATTTATGACGGAAATCACGTGCTATGACAAACAGACAAACATATGGGTAAGCACTTCTGGAAAAAAAGACCCTTACAGGAAGCCCCACTCCTTTGAGAACTGTAACAACTGGCTGTCAGGAGGTGTGTTTTTCACTCAGTTCACCATCACTGCTGGGTTGTCAATAAAGGGATTACATCAAAGGAAATTCTGCACTTGAATTGACACTTTGCAGTGCAGGAAAAAGCAAGGGGAGATATATGATTTGACCACGGGTTCTTTCGGAGTAGGGGGGAATGTTGCATTTTAGTTATCTAAATGGGAATCAGACTTGGCTATTTGTTTGGGCACCAAGTTGAAATAGCAATAGATGAGAATATCTTTTGGTTCATTTTTAATAAGAATTTTCTAAAATGTGTAAATTTCTTCAGAAGAACAACTGAAAGAATACAGATTTTCAAAAAATGAAAGTGGGGCAAAGCAAAACAATTTACACAATTCAGGCAGGATATTGGCAAGCTGGAACATGCACAGAGGAGAGTGATAGCAAAATAGTAAAAGGTCTGGAAAGCTTGCCCTATGAACAGCGGCTTCGGGAGCTGGCTATGTTTAGCCCTGAGAAAAGACAATTACAAGGTGATTACGAGGTCACCTTGTAAGAGATGACGTGACAGCTAGATGTTAAATTCTTGAACGGATGTCATATGGAAGACAGCGCAAGTCTGTTTTCTGTTGGTGCAGAGACTAGAACTTGGAACAATAGTTTCAAACTTCAGGAAAAGAAATTCCACCTAAACATTAGGAAGAACTTCCTGATGGTAAAGGTGGTTCAACAGTGGAATATGCTGCCTTGGAGTAGGGTGGAGTCTCCTTCTTTGGAAGTTTTTAAACAGAGGCTGGATGGCCATCTGTCAGGAATGCCTTGATTGTGTATTCCCGCAAGGCAAGCAATTGAACTCAAAGGCCCTTGTGGTCTCCTCCAGCCCTAAGATTCTGTGATTAAAAGGTTTTGGAGCCTTGTATATTCAGCTATCCTGGCAGTACTGAATTTGACTTGCCAACTCTTTTGTCTGGCTCCTTACCTGTGGGAGTCACACAGTATGCAAGTTTAGCAGATTCCTCTCTATACTGGGAATAGCTGTGTCTTCAAAATTTAGCTTAAATCAAAATTTCCTTTCAAATAAGTTATGGAGGGTGGAATCAATTTCTTTTTCATGAACAGAATGAAATTAAAAGCTTGAGATTTAAAAAATGTGGGAGAAAGCATCTTTCCCTAGGTAAAATTGCCCTTTATCTATGCATTATCAGATTATATTTTACAGTACCTATGCTCTTTGTATGGGGTTTTGAAGATCAATTATTATTTTTACTGATTTGATTGGCAAACCACCCTAGGGATATTAATGCTGAAAGGTGAGATAAAAATATCTTAATTATATTATATTAAGAAAATTAAATTGGATTAACTACTCTTGGTTGTCTCAAATCCTACCAATACGAAAAAGCAACTGATGTAAAGTACTATTGATGAGACTATTGATATAGTCTTTGGGGACTGAAGTGACGTAATAACGGCATAGATCTCAGCAATGGTATGTGACATCTCGGTTACCAGAATATCTAAAGCCAGTGAAAGGCTAAAATGTCACAACAGGTAAATTGAGGTAATGGTGGCCACAATGGTTATTGTGGTGGTTAGTGTCCACTTTCACTGGAAAGAACATACAGGCTTTTTGAACTTTATGGTGTTGTTCACGGATTAGTTACAAAGCTAGTGTAAGTTGTAAGTTTTATCTGGCTATTCTCTTTCCAATAAAACTTTAAATTGGTACTGCTAGAATTGCTACATGCTGAGGCAGGAAGGGTAATTATCTTTTCCAGGTATAGGCTGAAAGCCTGGACTGGAGACATGGGGCCTTTCTGCACTACACCGTTATAGTGCTATTATTCCACTTTCAACATCCTAGGGAATCCTGGGGTTTGCAGTTTAGGGAGGGGCCTTTAGAATTCTCAGCCAGAGAGATCTTTGGCCTCAGGAAACTATAAACCCCAGAATTCCAGAGGATGTAGAAAGTGGAATAATGGCACTATAACAGCGTAGTGTAGAAAGGCCCATAGCTATGAAGTCATGGCTATGCTCCATCTCTTGATCTGGTCTCCAAAAGCTGCCTTAAAATCCAGGCAGCTGTACTGCAGGATGGAGTTCCACAGTGCTGGTGAGTGGGGTACTTAAGGATGATACCTCCCAACGGCACGCTCATGAGAAGGGTCTGCATCACCAGCACTGGTGAACTCTATCCCTTGGTATGGAGGCCTGGATTTTAAGGTAGTTTGGGGGCCAGTATTTGAAGTTGTGGCAATGGTGCCATGATTGTAAACGTGAATACCAAACAGTTACAAGGTCATAAGCCTACTTTACAACATTGTAACTGCCCAACAGGATGCCAGCTACATAGTCTATCACGTAATACTTTATGTTTCTAAAAGCAAGGAGGGTTGGGATGGATAAGAAATTGATTAGGTTCTCATTTAAATATGAACAACTTAAAGTGCATTTCCTAAAGTGAGACATGAAATAAAATATAATTATCCTTGCTTAATTTCTAAAAATATTGGGGTGCTATTTTCCAATTAAAATATATAGAGAGAAATGCGGGTAAAGAAATCTGTTCAACGTGTGGCACTCAAGGTATCTCTGAAAATTACAAACATGTACTAATAAAAAACCCCAAAAGTTTATAATATTAAAATACAGTCCAACTTAAAATATCTCTAAAGACAGCTTTCCTTGGCTTTGCTCCGTATTTCCTTGGTATTGGTAAAACAGGAAAGGAAAACCATAGGTGGCAGAGATGTGTTTATGTCTGTCTAGAGCCCATTCACACTACAGAATTATTGCACTATGATTCCACTTTAGCTGCTGTGGTTCCCTCCTGTAGAGTCCTTGGATTGGCAATTTAGGGAGGGACATTTAGAATTCTCAGCCAGAGAACTCCCGTGCCTCACCAGATGACAAACTCTGGGATTCGATAGGCTGGAAATATAGCAGTTAAAATGGAATAGTAGCACTGTAAATGTGTAGAGTGAATAGATCCTCTGTTCAATGCATTAAGTCTACAGCAATAGCATCTTTGGGCCTTTCTGCACTACACTGTCACAGTGCTATTATTCCACTTTCAACAACCTGTGGAATTCTGAGGTTTGTAGTTTACTGAGGCCAAAGAGCTCTTGGCTAAGAATTCAAAATGCCACTCTCTAAGCTGCAAACCCCAGGATTCCCTAGGATGTTAAAAGTCAAATAATAGCAATATGACAGTGTAGTGTGGAAATGGCCCCTTGTTGGATAAACTTTGAGTGACTGTTCTAAGACTTCCAGTGCAGAAAAGCAACCACAAACTATGTTTGTAACTCAGTGAGGATTAATGTCAGTTGTTTTGCAATATAACTTAGTTACTTTCATATTTATGGGGTGGCTTCACTGAATTGTGGAGAAGGGCATTGAGCCTCTGCTTCAAGGCGTCCAGAGGAGAAGAGCACACCAAAACTTGGGGCAGTATGTTCAACTGGTGACCAGTGCTTCCCATTAGATTCTTCTAATCTAATTCCTTGCAGTTTCCAAACATTAGTCCTACTCCTGCTCTTGATATCAATTTTACATTGATTTGTTCATCAACACATATATATTCATGGCTGTTAATTTTTTCCCCATTTCATTTACTGCAAATATGTTAGAAAACAACAGCATAGCTTTGTAAACTATTGGAGACTGTCCAGAGCTTGGAAGTAAATAGATATACCTAAGTAGTTACTTGTAATTAATGGTTGTCCCCAACAATATCACATTACAACTGTAATTTCACAAGGGATATATTTGCTCCTTTTTCAATATAACATTTTCATTGCTTTGACTAGACTTCCAAACTAAATGGTTGAAGAGAACTATCACATGGTTTAAGTGCTGGCTCATGTTCTGCCTCATGCTTTGTTGTGGGTCTGGAGGCATAATGTGCATGAGAAGAGTGTGCATCTTTTACCAGTGGCTTGCAGCATTCAGATTCAAAAAAACACAATTTTACAAGTAACTATTTTAGTTTCTTTTAAGAAACAGGAAAGTAAATAGTTACTTTTTAAAAGTGTAATTATAACAGCAACTACCTAGAACAGTAGCTGTAACTAATTACTTTAAAAAGTAAATGCCCAGTCTCCAACAATGTCCTCAGTAATAATATATAACACCAACACAGTGGTCTAAACTTTCACCAACTCTATGCAAGCCACAGTGTCATTGCCTTCATACTATCTGTGGCAGTCACCTTCTTTTTATCAGTTCCTGCTAATTAAAAGATCAGTAGATCTGGAAGGTCACCCTGAGGAACAGGGGACAGCAAGTAAAGCGCTGATGTGTGTGTGTTGGAGAGGAAACCAGGTATTACAAGCCCTTTTCTTAGGCATGAGAACCTCAGAATTCCATCAGAAATGCAATGGTATTATATTTTTTCTGTGTTGCAGTGGTGTCACTTGATCTAAGCATGGGATTTTACTTTAAAATAAAGTTTAACAAAACAAATACAGGTGAACAAAGCACATGGTGTGACACTAGTCCTGCCTCAATCCTACTAAGACTATGACAGGAGCCTCCTTATTATCATAGAATCATGGAGTTGGAAGAGACCCCAGGGGCCATCCAGTCCAACCCCCTGCCATGCAGGAATCCACATCAAAGCATTCCCAACAGATGGCCATCCAGCCTCTCCCTAAAAACCTCCAAAGGAGGAGATTCCATCACACTCCGAGACAGCATATTCCACTGCCGGACAGCTCTGGCTATCAGGAAGTTTTTCCTGAGGTTCAGGTAGAATCTCTTTTCCTGTAGTTTGAATCCATTGCTCCTTGTCCTAGTCTCTGGAGCAGCAGAAAACAAACCTGCTCCCTCCTTGACATGACATCCCTTCAAATATTTAAACATGGCTATCATGTCCCCTCTTAACCTTCTCTTCTACAGACTAAACATACCCAGCTCCCTAAGCCGCTCTTCATAGGGCAAAGCTTCCAGACCCTTTGCCATTTTGGTCACCCTCCTCTGGACACGTTCCAGCTTGTCAATATCCTTTTTGAAATTAGATGCCCAGAACTGGACACAGTATTCAAAGCAAAATAGAGTGGTACTATTATCTCCCTTGATCTAGACACCGTACTTGTCAAGAACAGAATTCACTCACAAATAATACAGTGCATTGATTACTGTTTATTTGGCAGTGTAGTACATGTAATGACTTCAGTGATCGGTCTGAGAAGCAAGCATAGAGTAATCGAGCTTAACATTCCCAGTTGCACCTCCCACTCTTGAACTTCCTAGGAACTTCTGTCATCAGCACTAGGTGCATTCCAGAGGCTGGTACCAAGCACTGTTTACTTAATGGTCTCCAAGCTGAGTCTACTACATGATCTATTAGCGTTATGGAGGGGCAGTGGAGCAACCCGACAATATTCCTATTGATGTAACCAAGAATTGCATTGGCTTTCTTGGCTGCCACATCACATTGCTGACTCATGTTCAGCTTGTGGCCCACCAAGACTCCTAGATCCCTTTCACATGTATTGTTTTCCAGCCATGTGTCCCCCATCCTATATTTGTGCATTCCATTTTTTCTGCCTAAGTGCAGGATCTTACATTTCTCTCTGTTGAAATTTATTTTATTAGCTCTGGCTCAGCTCTCCAATTTGTTAAGGTTATTTTGAATTTTGATTCTGTTCTCTGGCATATTAGCAACCCCTCCCAATTTGGTGTCATCTGCAAATTTGATCAGCATGCCTTCTATTCCTTCATCCAAGTCACTGATGAAGATGTTGAACAGCACTGGATCCAGGACAGAACCCTGTGGCACCCCACTAGTCACTTCTCGCCAGGATGAAAAGAAGCCATTGGTGAGCACCCTTTGGGTTCAGTCAATCAACCAACTACAAATCTAGCTAACAGTAGAACTGTCCAGCCTGCATTTTACTAGCTTCTCTGCAAGAATGTCATGGGGAACTTTGTCAAAGGCCTTACTGAAATCAAGATATGCTACATCCACAGCATTCCCTTCATCTATCAAGCTTGTAATTCTATCATAAAAAGAGATAAGATTAATTTAGCATGATTTGTTTTTGAGAAACTCATGTTGACTTTTAGTGATCATGGCATTGCTTTCTAAGTAATTACAAACTGACTGTTTAATTATCTGCTCTACGATCTTTCTGGGTATTGATGTCATGCTGACCGGGCGATAATCATTTGGGTCCTCTTTTTTTCCCTTTTTTTTTTTTTTGAAGATCGGGACAACATTTGCCCGCCTCCAGTCTGCTGGGACTTCTCCTGTTCTCCAAGAATTCTCAAAGATTATTGCAAACGGGTTCTGAAATTACTTCTGTCAGTTATTTTAATATCCTTGGATGTAATTCATCTCACCCTGGAGTTCTGAATTCATTTAGAGTAGCCAGGTATTCCTGTACTACTTCTCTACCTATTCTGTGCTGCATTTGCCCCACTTCCCCATCTGCTCCCCACCCTCCAAGTTGAGTACTTCTTTCCTTTTGGGAGAAAACTGAGGCAAAGAAGCTGTTGAGTAGTTCTGCCTTTTCTCTTCTCCCTGTTAGTACTTGGCCATCTTCTCCACACAATGACCCTATCATTTCCTTGTTTTTCCTTTTGCTGCAGACATGCCTTAAAAAGCCCTTTTTATTGTTTTTAATGTCTCTGGCAAGCCTGAGTTCATTCTGTGCTTTAGTTTTTCTGACCTTCTCCCTACATACCTTGGCTATTTGTTTGAATTCCTCTTTGGTGATTTCACCATTCTTCCATTTCCTGTACATATTTCTCTTAACACTTAGCTCAGCTGAGAGTTCTTTAGTCAACCATTCTGGTTTCTTTAGGCACCTCCCATTTTTCATCCTTATTCAAACAGTTTTAAATTGTGCCTTCAGTATCTCACTTTTAAGAAACTCCCATCCATCATGAACTCCCTTCTCTTTCAGTATTCTTGAACATAGAATTTCAGCCAGTAATTCCCTAAATTTACAGAAGTCAGCTTTTTCAAAGTCTAGAATGCATGTCTAGCTACACTTGGCTTCCCCTTCCCACTGAAAAACAAACTCCAATGGAGCATGAAATTGTCTGCAAGGCAAGTAAGGAACTTGTTGGACCTTGTGCTCTTGACAGAGTTTGACTGCCAACACACACGCTTATCAAATCTACCATCAGATTCGAACCAAAAGATATTTTGCTAACTCAGACAAGAGTCAGGATGTTGCCTCTTCCTCAGACCATGTACAAAAGCTGACAGGCCTGACAACTGAATCTCACTTCACTTTTGGCAATTGGCTATTGTCCTCCATCACACTTGAGGCAGCAACCTGGTTTAGCAGCCTCAGGACAGGTCATGTGGCATATGTAGCCCTTGTCCTGTAACAAGAGGACAACTGAGGAGTTCAGGAAGAAGAGGTAGAATTCCTGCTACCAGTGCCCTATATCACATGCTGCTGAGGTGATCATCCTATCTTTGCCTATGGTGGGATTGGCCCCATCCAGCATCTTGTTTGCCAACTAGATGTCCTGATTACCCCACAAGGGCCAACCTGATTCCTTAGCCTTCTCCTGCCCTTGTTTCTCAGCAATGGCTATAGCAATTGCAGTCTTGTCCAGTGTTGAGCTCTTACTATCAGGAAGTTCGTCCTAATGTTTAAGCAGAATCTCTCTTCTTGCAGTTTGAATCCATTGCATCCCAGGCTCTGGGACAGTTGAAAATAAGGTTGTTCTACCATCTACACAACCTTCTTTCAAATATTTAAAGACGGTTATCTTATCACCTTTCTTTCTTCTCCAAGTTAAACATCCCTAGCTCCCTAATCCGTTCCTCATAGCTACCTCCCTAAGAGCATGGAGGAGAAACGGAGAGATACAAAAGAGATCATGGGTGCCAAAAAAGTGAATTGTTGTCCAAGGACAAACTGTTGATTTAAACAGCCTGTGAATCACCATGGAGAAAGAAGGTGAGGCAGTTAACATACTTGGCTTTGGGGGCTGCATCTAGGCTTTTTTTCCATTTACACACACACACACACACACACACACACGTTTATATATGTGTGTGTGTATATACGTGTATATATATACATATATATATACACACACACACACACACATATACACACATATATAAAAGATAATAGTTTTATTAGTTAAAAAGTCCAATGTGTTTTACCCTGTGTATACTCTTTAAGCCTTCTTCAAGTGTTATATAAAATCACATACCCTCCAACTGTTCCAGTTTGGCGGGAACAGTGTCAATTCTCTGTTGTCCCACTTTTTCAGCTGATTTTAAAATGTCAGACTTTCTGGCCATTTCCACACTAGTCTGTTATAGGGCTATTATCCCACTTTCAACTGGCCAGCCCCTCCCTAAACTGCAAACCCCAGGATTCCATAGGATGTTGAAAGTGGAATAATAGACCTATAACAGGCTAGTGCAGAAATGGCTTCTGTCTCCTCCTTCTCCTCCTACTTTCCTTGGTTTATTTCAATTGCCACAAATTAAGTTCAAAGTGCAAAAGTAGTTTGCCCTCATTTAACTCAGCAGGAGCAGGGAGAAGAGGAGAGCTTAAATCTCACCATTCTCAGTAGTCTCAGTCGAAAGAAAACTCCTTACTTGTGTGTTGTTCCTCATTAATACTGTTTGTCAGCTTGATGTTGCTTGGACATACACGTCCCTGTTTTCATCTGTGAAACTTTGGAGGATATCAAACTATAAAAGGACAACACAGAAAGCCATGATGTCACATTGCATAAAATAATGATTACATTGGTACATTGCTTGTAGTTGGTACATTCTTATTTTCTATCAAACCTCAGAAATTTCAGGATCAGAAACTTTCAATAGGTATGTATGGATCTCAGGCAACGTACCAATGCAATTATGATTTTATTTAATGTGATATCATGTCCATATTTGCTGTCATTTTATGGATTTATACAGCCACTTAAGGGCATTCACAAGCCAAAAGCACTGGACTGACTAATAAGGCAACCATTTTTCAAGCATCTTGAGACATGCCTCTAGTTTCTTCTGCTTAATAAAGGTATTGCCACAAGGGGTATTTTTGATTTTGCTGTATTTTCCTAGAAAACAAGAAAGGGAATGATGACAGGCCACACTTTCTGCATTTATAGAATCATAGAGTTGGAAGGGGTCTCCCAGGCCATCTAGTCCAATCCTCTGCTCCGTGTCGGATCTCCACTAAAGCATCCCCAGCAGATGCCCAGGTTGTTTTTGAAGATGTTCAGAGAAGGAGAGCCAACCACTGCTATAGACAATTGGTTCCACCACCAAACTGCTCTTACTGTCAAGATTTTCCTTCTAATGTTCAATCAAAATCTACTCTCCTGTTACTTCAGACCATTAGACCTGGTCCGCACCGTCTGGAGCAGCAGAGAGCAGGCCTGCCTCCTCCTCCTTGACACAGATCTTGAGGTATTTAAAGAAGGTGACCATTTAACCGGTCAGTCTTCCAATCGTAGGAGCCATCCCACCGGGTCTCTGTTATGCCTAAAAAATCATATTTACCTTTCTGCACTCTGACTTCAGGCTCATCTTATTTGTTTCCCAAATTCTGTGCATCGGTTATAAACATTCGAAGCTTTGTTTGCTCTCAGTTATTAATTTACTGACTTTTTGAGGTGGGGGTGGGGTGGATTGCATTCTGTCCATCAGCTTCTCCTCTAGAATTCACATACTTGTGTTTAGAACTTGCCTTTCAACTGATATTTGAGCGATCATCCCCAATCCCCCAAGGATTTAGTTTAAAGCTCTCTTGATCAGGCTTGCCATGCTGCTACCAAAGATATTCTTCCCAGTCTTCATGTTGCATGCAGCCAACGCCTTGTGTCTAAGAAGCGAAGACCATAGTTCCAGACGCCAAATCTCTTTTATTTACACTATCTACATAGCCATTCATTCACTATTAGTATCTTCCTGTCACTCTTCTCCAGCACCACATTTCAAGGGAGTTGTTTTTCTTCCTATCAGCTTTCTTCACTCTCTAGCTTCCACAACTATATATAGAAATTGGAAATATGATTGCATGGACAAACCGCCTCTGAACAAATGTGGCAAAAAAACCCTCTGTGATAGGCTCACCTTGGGGTTGCCTTAAGTCAGAAGTGTTTTGAAGGCACACAACAACAAAGTATCACTGACAAGTGAAAGTTCTTTCTAGCCATCATGGCTCTCCCATTTGAAAACTGAGTCATGGCAAACCCATCATTGGGGTTTTCTTGGCAAGATTTGTTGCCTTTGCTTTCCTCTGAGAAAATGTGACTTGCCTGAGGTCACCCAGTGAGTTTCCATGTCCAAGCGAGGATTTGAACTTTGGTCTCTAGAGTCATAGTTTGGATGTGCACACGCACCTGCGGCTGTGTCCCTTTCATTAGGGATGTGACAGCAGGGGCACATGGTGGCAGGCATGTGTGTGTGCCCAAACTTTGTCTCTCATTCGCAAACAAGGTAACAGTTTTGGCATCTGTACACACACACTCATGTTTGCATCCCTGTTGCTGCCACCGCTGTTGGAGTCCCAGGTTAAGATCCACTGGTTTAATGGGAAGGGACCCTGACAGTGACTAAAATGAGATATAACTGAAACAATTGCTTCACCCCTTAATGGCCTATGTCAAAATTATTAATCTCTATATACAGAAATATGCCCCAATCTCAATGCCAGCAACAATATTTGTAATGATACGCTACCACTATGCATAGATGATTGTGTATAATAATTCCACATTCAGGTATTATGTGTTCATTTGTGTTTTAGCATGGTAGGAACTCAGAGTCAATCATGACTTCCTAGCATCTGTCAAAACAAAACACTGGCCTATAGGACTGTCATATGTGATGACCTACTATATCTATACAGGTTGCAGGCTGACACTACATGTGCTGTTTTTCGATGATGGAATGTCTAGAGCTTGGGAAAGTTACTTTTTTGAACAACAATTTCCTGAATCCTTCAACAGGCATCGCCACATGCTGCTGACCAAACACATCAGCCTTCCCCAAATGGGTTTATCTTCCCCAAATGGACTGAAGAAGGCTGAACACTCCAATAAATCCCTATCTTTGCCACCAATGCAATCTCTTTCCTATCCCCATGCCTGTATATCACAAACTGTTCCGCCTCTTAATTGCCTGTGATGGAATTGAACCTGCACTGAGTCTCTAAACAAGTGATGTTCAGAGCCGCAGATGGCTGCCATCCATTGCAGGTTACAACAAAGGCCATGCTATTTCCCAGGAATTTTTCCAGACACAAAATGAACAGCACGTTCTGGGTTCCTTGTTCTCTTCCCAGCTCGTGGGAGGAAAAAAGAGCTTGTTATCTAACAGAGAGAGGGGATGAATTAGCATAACCACTTCTCCACACAGCAATTAGCAAATGAAATCAAAACAAGGAAAATGTCCTCCATTTATCTCACCCTGCCAAAGAGCACCTGACTGCCATATAATCCACAGCAATTAGCCAAATAATAGGACAGTGGGAGATTTATCATGATGCAAGAATTAGGGAGGGTACGATTAATGTACTGTACATGAACCTACACTGCAGAGCTACAGGGAAAAATAAGAAAAAATTGGGCAGCGTGGTGCTGAATGCCTTTGTGAAACTCAAGTAGAGGGCTGGTGGTTCCCACGTCAGATATGGACCTTAGAGGAGCTATCTGTGGTGCTGAAGCTAATCTACAGACTGAGTTCAGCATCTTGGCCAGGACAGCTCCTTTAAAGTTCAGACTGAAACCTGTAAGTGGATATACTGCCCTAATGACATGGAAGCTGTCAGTGGCTACCGTCTTACCATTAATATCTGAAGAAGTGGGCTGAAGTCCAGCCAAGATTGTTGTTTTTGCTGCAAAAGACTAAGGGTCGTTTCACACTATACAATTATAGGGCTACATTCCACTTCAGTGGTCATTCTGCATCGTTTGGAACTGTAGGGTTTGTAGTCTCATGAAATACTAGAGCTCATCTCTAAAATGCAGATCCCAGGATTCTATAGGATGGCACCATGGCAGTTAAAGCAGAATCTTTGTGCTATACTTGTGCAGTTGTCAGGAGGCTAGGCTCCTGTCATGCTATTTGGCAAAATAGAGTTAGCTCAAACTATAGAAGAAAGGGATTAGGGAATGTTAGTGTTACAATACACCTTTTGTTAATTGCTGTTCACTACATGGTATTCATTGCTATTTGTCATTCACTACACTGTATCACATACCAATTGATGTCAGTCGTTTGCATTCAGGTATGGACTCAAAGGGTTTAAGGCACCTATGGAAATGATCTGGCAATAGTTTGTGCCTGGGGGCATCTGACAGAGGGGGATGAGAGAGAGGGAATGTAATATCAACAGAAGTGTGTTGTGAGAATAAACAGGCCAGACAAGGTAAGAGCACAGGAACTGCTTGAGTTCCCAAGATGAAAGTATGTAAACAATGGGGAGGGTTGGGAATGTCAGAGATGTGGTGGGGTGAGGTGACATTATGACTTTCACCAATCAATGTCATTCACACTTAAAATTGGATGTTAAAGTATAAAACCTGTTATCCTACAACATAAGCCAGTCTCAGCAACTTTTGGAAGTTGCTATGTTGCTTGCCAAATTCAAATAAACACTGCTGCTAGATGTCTGAGTGTTTTGGAAAAGCAAGTTAGCCAGCACATGACAGTAATGTGAAACGACTCTAGCATTGCTCTGCTTCTGAAAATTCCTACCCATAACGCATGGATCAATTGCTTCACTTGCTTTGTGTTTTGTTTTTAGTTTTAGTTTTTGTTTCACTTTTATGTTTTAGTGATAGTGCACATGGGCAAACTACAGTTCTCTCCTTCCCTTCTAAGTAATATTCTTGTTGTAGATCCAATAGTACAAGAGATATTCACCAGGCTCAACACAGGACATAAGAGCACCACCTCCACCCTGGAAGCTTACTGTACTGTCTGCATTGCAACAGCTGGTAGCACTCCTGCACTCATTCAAGCAGCACCTCAGTGAGTTGGTTTGAAAGGAAGTCTTGGTCTAGCTGGAGAGGCAAACCCTGGAATCATACGAGTTAGTCCCAACCAGAGTAGATCCATGCAATCAGTAATTGAATGCTGAGTCAATACATAAATAAATCAAATGAATTCAATAGCTCTTCACTAGTGTCAGAATGCATGGGTCCTGTCATATTGTATCTGCTAGATGTGTATTATAATAGATCGGGTAACTAGTTTAGGCACTGCAAGAGTGCTACAAAGTATCAAGTGTCAATTGTTGATTGCAACTATGTATCTGTTTCAAGTCTGTTTGTGTATTCCAGTGTATCAAATGGCTAATTGCTTTATTGCTCACTGCTACGATGTATCAGGAAGAGGGGGAGAAGGTGTCCAGGAGGATGAAAGTACCAAAAGGTGTTGTGAGAACTGGAAATGCTCTGAGATAAGGAGGCAGGAAACATGTTCCAGCCTCAAGGATGAAAAATAGGTAAACAACTGTGAGTCTGGGAAAAGTATAGAATGGTGAGGCGACACTAGATTTGTGATCCTCTCCAACCACAGCTTTGCATGACTAAATTTGTATGGAAAGGTATAAAACCTGTAACCACCACGTATGCTTTAGTCTCAGCAACTTTGGATGAAGTGTGCTGTATTTCTTGCTTTGCTACAAATAAACGCTGCTGTTTGGGTGAAATTTGTGGAGTGCAAGTTACCCAGGGCATGAGAAAATCCACCATCTTCTGAGGCAGTTTATTCCATTGTGGAACAGCACCTTCTGTCAGGAAATTCTTCCTTATATTTAGGTGGCATCTTCTTTCTTGCAATTTCTTCATGGTCTGCTCTACAGGGACCGTTTAAAGTGCTATGATTCCACTGTAACTTCCATGGCTGTATACTGTGGAGAGCTGCAGTCTGTAGTTTGGTGAGGCACAAGAGCCCTCTGGCTGAAAACACCCTTCCCAGATAACAGATCCCAGGATTCCACGGAATGGAACTATGGCAGTTGAAGTGGAATGATAGTGATATAATTATGTAGTTTGAAAGGGCCCCAGCTATTGATCAAGCTTTGGGATTGGAAGTACAACCCAAAATGCTCTTGGCCTTTGGCAAGTAGCCTACGACAGCTATTCTCAATGGGAGCACTGGCACATTTGAAGAGGTCACAGACTGAAAACTTTGAGAAGGAGAGTCCCAAGGGTTTATGGTAAGTGACCCAATGAAATCTCCAAACAGCAAATAAAAATGAAGTGAATAGTTTCCCTCCTATTTATAATCTCTTTCCAACACACCATTTGACAGTTTCTTTGACAAAATCCAAGAACAGAATAGATACCACCGCAAGAGGTGACCTCCAGCTGTCATTGTCAAATTTAGAGCCTGATATCATGAAACTTGAAGAAAAGCACTAAGCTCAAGTATCACATTAGGTGTGATAGATGTTTAACTTCATACAGCCTTTTTAAAAGTTTTGTCCAATATGCCAGAATGTTCAAGTTTTCTTGGTGCTCAATAATAAATGATTTTCTGTCTATCTGTTAGTGTTGTATCTGTGTTTGACAAGGGTGGTTGGAACCTGAGAATGGCTCCTAAGGGGCCTGTGGCCAAAAAACAGTTGAGAATGGCTGCTTCAAACCTCCCAGGTTGTGAAAGGTAGGATAGCAGCCAACCTCTGTGTGTGTTTGTGTGTCTGTGAGTATGTGGACACAGTACCTCAGCACACATAGGGGTTTCTAAAGACTCTCGGAGTACTTGAACAGAATTTGGGAAAGTTATCTTTGGGGGTTAAAACTTCCATAAAGCCCCAAGCAGCATTACCAGTGGCATTGGCAACTGGGATTTTTGAGACCTGCATGTTCCAGGCATAACATTTCTGAGATCACTTGAAAAAACAATCTGAGAAGTAAGCCTGTTACCCATTTTAAAAATTGTCAGGAGATCTGTCATCATAGCTCCATCTGTGATCCAGCCAAAAACTTACAGGCTGCCAGAAATCCTTTCCTCAATGAGCCTTGAGATAGTGCTGTAGTCATATCATGGCACCCTAATCTGCAGCACTTCAGAAGCCCATCAGTTCAGGTGCTACTTGGCTTAAGATGTAGGGTTTCCCATCACATTCAGCCTTTAACAACCATAAACATGTATCAAAAAAGGAACCTAAATCCAGCTTATAATCTTGTAAACACTGAAAAGAATGCTAGCCATAAAATGCAAGACAAACCGAGATACTATAGAAATTTACTTGAGTTTGATGCATTGCCATTCATTGTGTTCAACAATTCATGGTTTGAAAGTGCTTTCTCTTATTTTGCCTTTCCCTATGAGATACTGGTGGATCTGAAATTTCATTTCATGATATAACATATTCCTAGACAAGATCTAAGAAAGACTTCTGAGGTGCTATTTGACCAAATGTAGGGATGTGGAAGGTTGAACAACTGGAAAAGGCAGGTTCAAATCTCCACTCAGCTTCCAATGAAGCTGAGACTTGGGGCCATTCCTGATCCCTTAACCTGGCCTTCCTTGGAGGGAAATTGAGATGATAAAATGGAGGAGAGGAAAAGTCTTGTTTTTGTTTATTTTTGTAATTATGTTTTTGCTGCATATATTTTAAAGCTGTGGCTCCCAAACTTGGGGTCCCCTAATGTTATTGGACTACAGTTCCAGGAACCGCTAGCCAGCACAATCATTTGTGATAAATTCTAGAAGCTGTGTTCCCCAACATTTAGGGATCCAAATTTGAGTGCAGTTGGTCTATTGCCATGTCCCATGGCTTAAATGGAGAGTGGAAGGTAGGCTCTGAGTTTGAGAGATCGTGACATCATCAAAGCTCAGCCAGTCCTTGAGGCTCATACTACCATGGTAACTCATTCTGGGTGTTTGTGACATCATAGACCTAAGTTCGTTCGTAGCTAGAAAGGACCTGACATTCACACAGATACTAGGTTTGATACCAGATGAAGGAGCTGAAAAGAGAAGGAGATTCAACATATCAAACCCAACTTCATAGGATGAGAAGGCAAGTTCACTCATTTTGTGGATTTGCTAAGTGGGAGGAGGCAAGTTTGCAGCCAGAAGCTGGTGGAGATCCAAAGCCTGAAGCTGGCTGATGTTGGCTGATGGACCTGGCAGAAGATGGTGGATGTTGGTGGAGTTTGCATTCTGAAGCTGGTGGAAGTCAAAAAACAGAAGCTGGTTGATATTCGTGGATGTAAGTTGATGGAAGTTCCCCTTATGAAGCCAGCTGATGGAAGCTTGGTGGATATCTGTAGACTGAAGCTGGGGAATATCTATGTGTGGAAGGTGAGTGGCTGGTGTCCAGCTTGACATTCTTTTGTGGATGTCGCTGGAAGTGTCTTTGTGTGTGTGAGTGAAGTGGAGAGTGTGGTTGAGTGTCTGTGTGTATATGTGAGTGAATGTGATGAACTGGTGGATAATCATGGGTGCAAGCCAGTGGAAGCTGGTAGGTAGAAGTCAGGGATGAAGTTGCCAGACAGAGGTGAGGGGATGCACGTGGCTGAAGCTAGCGGTAGGCTGCAGATGAGTTGACCCCACTTACCCTTTGTCTTCTTGGCTTGCAAGGATCAGAGGTACCATCTATCAGGCCTGGTCTGAGGGACAGTGTGATGCAGCCATCTTGCTGAAGCTCACATGGTCTCAGTCTGCTTAACACTTGGATGGAAGAATCTGCTGGGAAACTTACTTCTTGTACTCTATGATGGAAGAATAAAGTTTGGGAGAACATATTATGATTGCCTGTTTGTTTGTTATATATCCAATATTTACTCCTGAATGGGACTCAAAATGCCTTACAGTATAAATGAAAACAACTAAAACAATATGGAGTACACAATTTTAAAAGCATTAAAGCATACATCCTATTAAAACACTATTTTTAAGACATTAACTATTAAAAACATCAAATATATATTACATACTAAAAACAGCATACCTAACTGCATATCCTTCATCCCTGGGCAGTTAAGGCTGAAGGCCTATTTAAACAGGAACATCTTTGCCTACTGGCAAAAAGACAACAAATAGGAGTCGTATTGAACCTCTCTCAGGAGGGAATTCCAAAGCCTAAAAGCAGCCACCAAGAAGGCTCTCTCCCATGTCCTCACCCAGCTGAACCTGGGAGGGTGGTGAGAGGTGAGGGGGGAGCTTTCCCCTGAAGTTCAGAAGACTCAGGTGGCTTATAGGGGGATGTTTTGATGCTGTTTTCTTTATAGCTCATCTGCATATTATAGTTTCAAGAACCAATAATGAAGATATGACCTCTAAAACTCTGTGCTTGGTTCATTATAAATTATAAAGGAGACTAATTTCTATCTCAAGGACCTTGTGTACCACTTTCTGGGTTCTATGAGACTGACTATAATTCACTATTGCAAACATAACCATAGTTTAAGTCCCTACATATATTCAACGACATTGCAACAGATTGTATATTAATTTTGATACGTATGTACTTTTCCAAAAATTCTAACTATCCAGTGAGGTTCTAGTGGAGGATTTGATTCCAGGACTTTTGTTGTCTGTGCTGCTGAGTAGTATTGTAACATTTAGATGCAGTCCTAAAGGCCTAAATTAAGGAGGAGGAGGGGAGAAAGCAGCAGCAAATACAATATAGAAATTACACTACAAAGAATTTGCCCCTTTTTTCCTCCCAAAATATACACTCAAAACACCACTACCATATTCAAGGTGAAAAGAGCCTACACCTTAGCCCAAGCAACTGCAGCTCCTCTCCAGCTCCAGCTCTCCTTCTCTTTTCTGGACTGAACTAGCAAGTAGAGCCCCTTCTTTAGGATATCCTCAGCCACTGGACCAAACCAATAACTCAAAGGGGTTACATTCTCCCATCCTAATATATTGTCATCCCAACAGTTATTGAATAGTGTTATGGCCAAAACCAACCCTGCATTATATTTAATATAGAAAAGTCAAGGTTTGTGAGTTTGTCTGTGTCAGGCAGGCAAAGACCTCATATGATTGGCTGCCTGTGAAGGTGAGAAGACCTCCTCTGTGGCTGCCTGGGAAGATTCTATGGAATTCTGGGGTCGGCAGTTTAGGGAGGGGCCTTTAGAATTCTCAGCCACAGAAAGCTCTTGGGCCTCAGGCCAGTTGCTATGGAGATGAGGCCTAGCAGCAAAAAGGAGGAGGCCAGGAACCTAACCTCTCTATGTTAACAGATTGGATTAGGGAATATGGGGAAAAGTTACAGGTACTGGACAAGACAGTTTGGGGAATTTGAGACACAGGATCTCAGATCTGTGTATTTCAACCACATCTAATTCCTAAGGTAAGGTAAGGTAATTCCTAAGGTATTTCTAACGAGTATCACCTACGAGAAAATAAAACCCCGGGGCAACACTGGGTAAATACGCTAGTATTTACATAATTTGAAAGGAAATTGACAATTGCAATGTGCAGTCGTTGGCTGAAGACTCACTATACTTGTATTGCTGAAACACTCAGAACATAATCATTAAGCTCTGCTGGCTTGGTTCTAATTCTTTGAGGTCTACAGTACACCTCTTTGTTTTCTTCTCAATTTACTAAAGGAATTGTGGCACTGAGAGGATCAGTCATAGTAGAACGCTGTAGCTCAGCCACATCACTTTGAGCCTCATCTTCACCATGTGAACTTCGAGTTATGCTGGTCTCCTGAGAAAATGAGGTTGGTTGAATTCCTTTGCCAAAGCTTTAAGTTTTGATGAAAGCTCCAAGAGAGGTTCCAATGAAGCTTTGCCTTCATCATCTTTCGGAATCATTCCATCTTTCATTTTGTACCTGGTTCTGTCGCTAACCAGAACATCTGGATTGAGGCTCTTCCTCAAACGAAGAAATGAATCCATAGGGTCTTAACGTATCTGAACTGTGAAGTATGTTAATGCTGATGATTGTAGACAAATCTTATTTGCAAAACTTTGTTTTAAGGAGTTCCTAAAGTGCAGACATTTATAAGAAAGGAAGAAGCCATGCTGTTATATAGTCATGTCCATTCTGCTTGCCTCTAAAAGCTGAAATAGCTTTATTAATTAATTTATTGTTATTTAGCTTTATTAAGTATCCTATAAAACCACTAAATAATGTAGCATAGATGAGCATGAAATGAAAAATATATGACATATTTAAAGGAAATCTCTCACTGTTTTGGAAGATGATAAGTCTTTTGGCTAGACATAGGCAATGAATGAATGAGTGAGTGAGTGAATGAATGAAAACTGAGATCATAGATGATACATGCAAAATAAAACACAAAAGTGCTGGGCTCAGTGCACCTCCAGTGAAAGAAATGGCACATGGGATTTGTTTGGTTTTTTTTTTTAAACAATTCTATAGTAGTAACAATTTGTAGCAGTAAATATGATGAGATTATGAGAATTGTAGTCAAGCATGACTGGATGACATCAGAATGGGGAAAGACCCTAATTCTGAAATCATTTTTATTTAGTTTTGTTCTATGTACAACCAGATGTCACAGGTGTGGGTTGTCAAATATTTTTGGTGTTTCACAGTTCACTTGGGAATTTGAAGTAGAACAAATTCTTACTATTAAGATGTGACAGAGTGGAACTAGATGATTTTACACATCCCCACTTCTATAGTGAAATTAAAGATATCTGAGAAACGCAGGTAAACTTTTCACCACAAGGGGTATCCACAGTATTTATCAGTTACTAAAAATCCTATATCCATTATGATTTTATTTGGTCTTTCACTGACTGCTTTATAATATTGTATTGAACTGTTCCCCTAAAATCAGTTCAGTTCTGGGGCCAACATGCTCCTTTCATTTACACTTGTATTAGTATCCCTGAGACATCTCAAAACATGTTCAGAAGGCAGCACTACTGTAATATTGTATAGCATACATTTGTGAGGATGGCAATGACACTGCTTTCTACATGTAGAGTCTACATAAATCAGGGTTAAATAGGAGCAAGTTCTCAACAAAACTATGAGGGATGAAATTCTGTCAGGAAAGTTGTGTCAAGTCCAAAAGTGTAAAAGGAACTAGGGGGCGAGAAGGATGTTTCAAGAGTCAAGCCAAAGATGGATGGATTTTGAAAGCAACCAAGACAAGAACCAGGCAAACACCCAGAAATATATGGTGTGGTGGGAAAAGCTAACCAAGAGCAACCCTGCTGGGCATGAGGTGGGAAGCTGAACTTGCAGCTATGAAGAGGTTGACTTTAAGGCGACCTTCAGCGGAACTCCTTAGCAGTGTATGCCAGGCAATCGCTGGTAAATCTTTATTAATTTTAATTGGCGGCACCCATTTATAAGAACCATTAAAAAGGATAAATTGAGCCCATCCGGCGTAATGTCTTTTGTTAATTAGTTTGTCAGCACTGTTTTAATATCCCCTAATGACTTCATATTTCAGGACTGACATTAAAGGAGACGCTGTGAGAAAGGAAATGGTCTTATCACTGTGTACCTTTTCTCTTTTTTTGAACAAAAAGTGTCCTTCCAGGACTGACCAAGGTTAGGTGTCATTAACTCAGAAGCAGGTACTGTGGAACTGGGAGGGACACTGACTTGAGCCAAATTTCTCCTGTGATTTACAGGTCAGGGTGCCAGACATATCTCTCCCTTAGTCTGCCTGGACAATAGTGTCCAGGAGGACTCTATAGAGACAATGCCAGTTTGAAATCCTGTTGACCTTGGTCTTTGTATGTCATATAGATACCCTATTTCCCCCTACTGCTTTGTTACTAAGGTGAGTGGACTTCAGGCTTAGTAGGTCTTTTTTTTTCCCTACAAAAACTCCAAAATCTGACAATTATAGCTAAAAATTATAGTTTTGCAAATGATATACTCAAAATTACAGGACAGAGTGTCTCTAAATATAAGCTGAGCCTAGGAATTTGCTTTCAATACCAGAACTGAATTGAAGCTCGTAGTCCTTTCATGCAAAAGTCTGCTCCTGGTTAATCTAAGGCTAGCTTTCTTCATTTCAGCAGCCTAACCTTTGTGGGGGAAAGAAATCATTGTTGTTACCATTAAACATTTGGAAATCACTCAGAAACGTTTCCAGTTCCCACAGAGAACTACTAAGTACACCTTTTCTCCCTTCTTCTTCTCACCCCTGTTGAACTATAGGCTTTTACATCCACATCATAGAAAGCTGCATTTCACTATTTTACAGCATAGTGTGTTTACACTGACTGGCAGCAGATCTGCATGGTTTCAGTGTATTTTTTTAATTGGTTTTTATTTGCTCATTGCCTCAGGAGCCCTTGTGGGCTGGGAGATGATACAGAAATACTGTAAATAAATAAATAAACAAACAGAGAGACAAACAAACAAACTAGCTAGCTAGCTGGAATCTTCTCATGCAAGATGGGTACTCTACCACTGTTCTCTGGCCCCTCCACCTCCCTGGAATTAAATTTCCTGCAGAAATCTTGTTCTCAGAGGAAAAGCTCATAACTCAATTCTGATAGCACAGGGGAAAGATGGTAAGTTGATATCTGGCAATAGGATGCAGAGACAACCAGCAAAAAAAAAACCAAAAAAAAAAACAAAACCCAAAAAACCAAAACAATATTAGACCCTGTTTTTAAAGGAATCCTTACAGAGAACATTGTGGTTCATATAGCACATGGGTTAAAAAAAGGAGGGAAATGAGATTTATATATCTCTTCCAATATTAATTTAATTTTTTACTGATAGTTGGACATATTTTGTCTGTACAGAGCAACCTATAAGCAAACATAAATGCCCTTCAGAGTTTTGGAAAAGTCTATAACCATCAGTCTTTATGGTTGTGGTTTCTCAAAATTATAGCTCCAAAATCTGCTTAACTTTTTTCTAGTCTTTACAGTCCAACAGGATAGGAACCTGGCCTGAGAAGCTTACAAACTAAAACTCAAAATAGGGGAAACAACAGAAGAATGGGACAATATGATAGTAGAGAAGGAACATGCCACTGTTTTTCATTTCACATAAGTCAATTCATTTTTCATTTGACTTAATTAGGCTTTACATCAAGAAGACATGGCAACTAGATAGAACCTGGGAAGGTTAATTTTGAGTCTACAATTCCCAAAAGCTCCATGGAAAATAGCTTTGCTGGCTAGAGGATTCTGGAAGTTGTTGTCCAAAAAAATAACTAGCGGGCTGAGCCAAAAGTTTTGTAGACCAGAGGAGGGATTTGAAGAAAACGAAGAGTTAACAGTGGGCAGGTGTTCCTGGGGCAGATTCTAAGCACAGGTGATAGCAAGAGAGGAAGGAGACTCCAGGAAGGCTGAAGGTGGTAGAGCTGGAGATGCAAAGGCTATAGGGAGGAACACATTTGGGGAAATAAGAAAGGCCACAAAGCCACAGAGGTCTTTGTAGGGAAAGAGGAATGGCTTTATTTTCTACGTTACTGTTTCAGCAGAACAGAGAGCCAGCATGATGTAGTGGTTTGAACATTGGACAACGACCCTGGACACCAGGGTTCAGTTTTCTGCTCAGCCATAGAAGCCTATTCAGTGACCTTGGGCCCATCACACACTCTTAGCTCCAGAAAACCCTATGATAAGTTCATCTTATGGTCGATGAAGCCAAAAATGACTTGAAGGCACACAACAACAACAACAACAACAACAACAGTAGAAGCAACACATTAGAAGAGTGTAATGCAAAAAGCAAAGTTTGGGCAAAGGATGCCATACTTTTAAGTAAAGAATGCTGTGGCAAAAGAGACCCTATTCATATAATACCATACGGCAACCAAAGATAACATCAAATGAGAGCTCTCTTTTCTAACTGGTAAATGTGTGTGAGTTTATGGAGTTTGTGAACCTGGGAAAATTTGAAACAGGGAAAGTCAATCCCTTAAAGATTATTGGCATTTTAGCTTGATATATAATACAGTTCCTAACCCAAGAACTACAGATGCTGTACTGTAAGACCCAGAATTCCTGATCATGGGCTATCCCACATGGAAAAGATAGGAGTCCAACACCAGCAAATTCAGCTTCTATAATGCAGTATCTACAAGTCCAATGATATTTTGTTGAGTTTTATACTGTCAGTTCAGAAAAATACTGGTGGAGTTTTGGAATGAAAAGTGGCATAGTGGCAAATGTGAAGCCCTCATGGCTTGAGAACCATAATATATAGGCTCTTTTCACATGGGGAGGGGGACGGTGTAGAGCGACCTCTCACGGAGGTCGTCTACACCGTAGAGTGGACTGGCGTGGACTACTTTTCGTAGTTCCACACCAGAATCCACTCAGGAGCGGCCAGAACTAGCCGTGCCGCATGTTTTTTAAAAACCTCTTTTTCGAGGTTTTTAAAAAGCATGGAGCGCACAGCCCCGTGCCGCTCTGTCACCCAGCTCTAAAGTGGATCTGCAGGTGCGCGCAAGTGCGTGCCTGCAGATCTGCTGGGGGTGGGCTTCCGGCTGGCGAGCTTCTCCGGTTGGTGGAGAGCCTCCATCAACCGGAAGCTGCCATCTGCGATGCCAAAGGAGTGTGGAGCAGCGAGCTCGCGCTGCTCCGCGGGGCGACGGACTTACCCGGCTGGAGGTAAGCTCCGTTTGTGGGCGTTTTTGCCCATTCCGCCCCCCCACATGTGAAAAGGGCCATAGTCACCACTTTGGCTTCAGAGGGAATAACAGATAATCTTTTAGTCTGGAGGATTATATTTTTGCTTTACTGGCAGTGCAAGCTTTCAGTCTTCACATAAATTAACTAGATTTGGTGATTTCTGAGCATCATTGGTAGCTCACCTACAGTGCAGTAAACTATATTCTTCTAGGCCTGGGAAGGTGTAATTTAATCTTAGCAGATGGTTTGCCTCTCTTCCTTCAGCCATCCAGAGCTGCTTGCTCTGTTGGCAAAATTTTCTGCTTCTGAAACTGCAGGCAATTTAATTAATTATATTTTTCCTAGATTAAATACTTCAGTTGGCCCTCCACATTTGCTAGGGTTAAGGGCACAAGATCCCCACAAAAGTGGAAAAATCACAAATCTCAAAATGTGTATATGTGTGTCTGTGGGAAGGGGACTGTGGCATGGTGGGGAGGGCAGGCATCCATGGCGCTTTGCAAGTCAGGGAAAGGAGAGGGAAATGGGGTAGGTTGGCATGATGGCCCTATACTTCCTTTCTCTTGGCCATCTCATTCCTTAGGTGTGGAGGGGAGCATTGGGAGAGGGTTTGTGGTGCTGAGAAATAAGAGCACAAGCCACCCTTAGTTAGCCAGGCAGCAGCTGGTGGTGGAGAAGGAAGACTAGAGGTGGTTTTTTAAAGGGCTGTGCAGTGTGATCACAGCTGCCAAGAGGGAAGGTTCCTCTGGAAAAGAAGCACCTGAGATGGCGGGGAGGGCAGGGTTTGAAGAAATTTAGCAAATGATCAAATCTGCGAAAGTGAAAACCACAAATATGGAGGGCCAACTGTATACAAAACCATATATTAAAAATGCAGTGTATGATCACCAATAAAACCTAATGGGAAAGTAATATTGATGCTAGTTATAACACCTTTAGCTGTAAAGAGACTCTGCCCTTTTTGTAACTGCGTGTCATCTAAGTGAATTGATTGCAATTGGTCTTTGTTGTTGCATTTGTTACACCAATACATAAGTATATTGTTACACTCAATAGTTCCCATCTTTTTTTGTACAATTCTTTACTTCTTATTGGAGCACTGATCTAGGCTGTTGGTTTTCTCTTCCAGTCTGTATTCACTGAGAATTTATTTTAAGGCTCCCTGTACTATTGCTCTTCCTGCTTCTCCTTTCTTCCCCCAAATGTGTTCTTTTGTACCTCACCAAACTACAAATCCCAGGATTCCACAGGTGGCAGTCATGGCAGTTAATCTGGGGTCAGAGTGCTATAACTGTGAAGTGTGAAAAGAGCCCAGGAATATCTCACTTGAAGAAGTGAAGGGTCTCCAATACCACTTGAAATGTCACTAGAACAGTTGGTGTCCTTCTCAACCTGTACATTCTAAATTCTGACTGAGGCCCTTTTCGCATGGCAGTTTGCAAGCGAAAGGGCCCCTTGAGCATCGCGTAAATGTGAGGAGTGGTCTGCATGACGCACTCCCATTTCTGCCACGCTCAAGGCCCGCATGCGCAGCGAATACGCATTTTTTTATTTTCGGCTTTTAGCCGAAAATAACCTTCACTTGCGCAAGGCTCATAGGCCTGGGCCGCACTCACTCGCAGTGCGGACCCTCTAGAGCCGGACCTGTTGCGCTTCTGCTCCTCAGTGCAGCCTCCAACTCCCAGGCTGCACTGCGGAAGGAAGGAAGGGGCGCGGGCGGGGCTCTCGTGCGAGCAGGAAGGAGCTGCGGGTCCCAAGCAGCAGGGAAGCAGGAGGCTTGCGAGAGCCTTCCTGCCCAGGCTTCTCACGCGAGGCCCACACTCCAGCAGCGTTAAAAGGTAAGCTGCGGAAAATGTTCAAGTTGCAATTCCACAGGTCTTGCTCACCTATGTATGTGCACATCTGTATGTGCATTCATCTTCAAGTCACCTGCTGACTTATGGCAAGCCCATGAATGTTTATAGGGTTTTCTTAGGCAAGGAATAGCGGCAGGTGTTTGCCAGTTCCTTCCTCTGAAATATGGCCTACAGCACCTGGTATTCATTGGTGATCTCCTATCCAAGTAGTAACCAAAGCTGACCCTGCCACATGCCTATCCTTAAAAAAATATGAAAGAAAAGAAAGGAATGAGTGACGCTTTCTAGGATGAGCAAAATGGCCATTCCCGTTGTCAATTTCACTGGAAAGCGACAAAAGGACGTTCTGAAGGAATACCACGGGGAGAGTGGACATACATTTAAAAGCCATCCCCAAATATGTACAAATCCATAAAAGAAAACGGCACACATTGGATACATATTTTAGACAAGAGCACATCTGCTCAGAGATGACAAAAACATGTCATGTAAACATAAATCAGTAACAAAAATTTAAGACAAAATGCATTTACAACTATATCCCTGTCTTTCATGTATGCTCACCTATAGTGGGAGAAAAGTTCTTTATAATGAAATCTGCCCTAGCAAAACAGAAAATAATTCAGTCTTGGGGAAGTATAAGATGATTTGCCAATGTGCCAGTAGATGGCAGAGTATGATCCTATTGCTACTGCATAAACTGTGTAGAGTTGAAAGATGGTTTTTCTTTTTGTAAAAAAAGGAAGGAAAAATTAAGGAAATAAGTGTATGTCCACACTCTTGCTCAACTTTTACCATGCAGACCTTTGGGTAGAGTCTTGTTCTTACTTTAGTCAGTGTATTGTAAAAGCTATGATTATCTCATTTCACCTTTGTTCCTCATTCACTCAGTAGTAATCATTCTGCATTTCCCAGTCACACATGCTTCCTTATTCTGTAACTACATGTCTGAATTTTTAATTCATCTCCATTTCATTTTCTTACTGAAAAACCTAGCTATAGACAATCAACAGGTTAAAAAATTATATCAATAATATGCTTTTTGAAATTTTTAAATCTATATTGCCTTTTGACACTATAAAGAGCTTCCAAGCAACTTTTTTTTCAATGTTCATGCTCAAAATTAAATGCAATGACAGACAAGGAGAAAAAAGCCCTGTGGGGAAAATATGTCTTAACTGTCTACCTAAAGAACAACAGAGAAGGGGTCAGTCTAATCTGTTTTAGAAGGGAGTTCCACAGATATGGTGGTACTACCACACAAAAGGCCCTGGCTTGAATCCACATCAGTTGCCCTGGATAAACTGGAAGCCAGTACATTTTAAATAAGGATGGTATAATATGGTCAGAAGAACGAACACCACAAATAATTTTGGCTGGAGCATTTTGAACTAACTGTAGTTTCCTGACACTTTTCAAGAGCAGCCCCCCCCTCCTCCGCTATACAATGCATTTTGCTAATCTAATCTAGATGTTTAACTGCAGCCATCTCTGCTTTCAGCAAGAAAGGGTGCAGCTGACACATCCACCAAACTTGTGGAAATGCATTCCTAATGAAGTGTAGTTTTCCAGACTAGACCACATGTATTAGGAAACTGTTGACTGAATAAAAATAATCCTTAGTTTTATGACTAGATGTTACTAAATATTCCGTTATGGTCGTTCTCCTCCCTAAAGGTTACATTTACAGATCCAGAATCATATAGAGATATGACTGTTGGATCAAGACTCAGGAAGACCAGATTTCAAATTCCTGCTCAGTTATGAGCAGCCATGAGGTGACCTTGGGTAAATTATATTCACTCAGCCTCAGAGGAAGGCAATGGCCTTGGAATACATTTTACCAAGAAAACCCTGTGATAGGGTTGTCATAAGCTGAAGCCAACTTGGAGGAACCTAACAGCCATAACAAGTGGTATATAGCGGTGATGTATTTAAGTCTTTTACTCCAAGTCTCAAGTCAAGTCTCAAGTCTCTACCTTCAAGTCTCAAGTTGAGTCTCAAGTCCTTGCAAGATACTTTCAAGTCAAGTCTCGAGTCAAGTCTGAGAGGCAACTTTATACCCAACCTGTATGCCAGAATTTCTGGACAGAGTTGAATAAAGTCAGTTTTAACAATTTCAGTAGAGCCAGCCCTCTGCTTTTGTGATTTTGCCATCTCCAGCTTCAGAAGTGGAGAATAAGATCCTTCTTACTTCTCATTTGTAAAGCTGGGGGCTTTTTCAGAAGTGGGGAACAGGATCCTTCTTATTCTCCATTAGTGAAGCTTCAAGAGCTTTAGAAGGAAGGATCCTTCATTCTCAAGCCCACTGCCTAACACATTTTCTGTTCTCCTCTGAGATATGCATCCTGCACTCTGGGCATGAGTCTTGTCTTTTGCTCTCAGGAAAAGTTTTAGAAAGCTCCTCCTATATGTAGTGAGGACAGGCTGCTGAGCAGACCTCAAGCCCACGTCAAGCCCATTGCCTAACCCATTTTCTGTTCCCTCTGAGAAATGTGTCCACACTTTGGGCTTGAGACAGATTGTCATGTGACTAGTAAATTGTAAGGTCTCTGGATGAATGTGTTATATTACTGAACCAAGGGTAGCAAGTGAGACATTCAAAATAAACAAGTCTCAAGTCGAGTTCAAGTCAGTGTGTAATTTTTGCTGAGTCAAGTCTAAGTCGAGTCACTGATGTGACTTAAGTCTGACCTGAGTCCAAGTCAATCGGCTTGAGTCTACATCATTGGTATATAGTCCGTAGTTTAAGGCTATTTCCGCACTACACTTTTACAGTGCTATTATTCCACTTTCAACATCCCATGGAATCCTGAGGTTTGCAGTTTAGGCAAGGACTTTTAGAATTCTCAGCCAGAGAGCTCTTTGGCCTCAGTAAACTACAAACCCCAGAATTCCACAGGAAGTTGAAAGTGGAATAATAGCACCATAACAGTGTAGGGCGGAAATGGCCTAAATAAATCTTACCAATATCTACCTGTCTAGGCCAAAAACTGCAAACCTGGTACTTCAGTATTCAGCTCTGTCCTGTATACAATTCCTGTTTACTGCGGGCAGCAATGATCTGATCATACCAGCTTGAATTATCCTAAAAAGTTATTGTGTCTTCAACCTTAAAAAGATGTACCTCTATGATTCTAACTGCTATTCTGTCAAAACATGGCTTTGTTTTTTTTTCTGCAACACAGCACCATCTTGTTTGTTTTGTGACTTTGGCACAAATGCATTAAAAAGAGATATTATTTAAAATGTTCAGATTTCATCAGAAGGCAACAATACAGTGGCTGATGTTGCCTGTTGTGAACACATTCATAAGTGGAGGCAAAGCAAATGCTGATTAATCCTGTTCTAGCCCGCTTTTTAGGAGACCCCAAACAATGGGAAATAAGATTTATTAAATAATTTATGGGATTAAAATCCACTCACATTTATTTGGATGACTGCTTAGTTAATATTATTCAATCTGTTCTAATAAATGACAAAACACACTCTGCAGAAATTAAACTTCTCAGCCCACTGCCAACAGCCAGACAAATCCAGCAAAGCAATAGAACACTGAACAGTTTTGTAAATTGAAACACCATTTAATTAAATTGAAGCACTCTGCTACAGTCTATGCAAGCATGTTATTTATAGATATTCCTGGGATCAGGGGAGAGATTGAGTCCTTTGCCTATATTCTGATAGTAAATTGAGTTCTAAATAACTGAGCTGCTCCCTAAGACTGTGACAGACATTTTCTCTTGAAATTGTAAACCCAATTTTATAGTTTTTAAAAAGATGTGCAGTGCAAGGACAGACAGGAAGAAGGCCAGACATTCAAGGCATATACCAATTTGGTCAGATGTTATTAGGCTTCACGTGTTTTGGTTTTTTTTAAAAAAAATTTTTGTCTATAGTATAGTGTAGATAAGGCTGAAAAAAAAGAGATGTATTTTCTTGAGAAGGCATAATTTCTAAGGTTACAATTCCATGCCCACTTACCTGCTGGCAGAAAGTCCAATTGCTCTCTATGGGACTTGCTTCTGAGTAGACATTGTTACCCTAAATTGTAGGGGACCTTGAGGTTAACCAGCATTGCCAGCATCTCCTCAGGATTTGGGGAATTATTAGCTCAAAGGAGACCTGTGAGAGGAGGATAACTGCAGGATCTTTTCACCTCTGTATACCAGTACTAACTGTAGAGACGACTCCAGTTAAAAGTTAAAACAGTATTTTGTTGGAAATTAGCAAACACGCAAGAAGTCAGAAACTCTCAAGAACCATACAAGGCTATCGTAAAATCAAATGATACAAGAAAGGTTAGATAGAGAGGAATTCGGTGGAAAGGGCGATGGTTACCAATCCTGAAACAGAAGGTCAAAGTGGAGTGGATTAGACAGTGAGTCTGAGGGTAGCACAGAGGAACAGAAATCTGGGCGCCACATACTCAAAATACTATGATTTACTGGGGCTGGACCTGGGGTTTAAATATCCGGTTTCCTGTCTCAAAGGAGAGTGCATGGCCAAAGCAGTAATTGCTTCCCCATAAGCTGACAAAGGAGTCCAGAATGGGCTGATTGTCTTAACTTTGGGTGACAAAACATTGATGGAAGTCTTAATAATCTCTTAACATCTTGGTTGAGTAAGATAAATAGGGAAGGTCTCTGTAGGATATGTTCACAGCAGGCGTGCTTGACCTAGACAGTTTCGCTTTCTGTTGTTTCTGGGACTGCTTGTGCCTGACAGTTTTTTGAAAGTATCGTCCCAAGCCCATCAACACTAGGCTTTCCCATCTAATCCTCTCTGAACTTATGAACTGGCCATGCTGAGGTGACGTGGCTATGTGAGTACAGTTAGCACTTCTCCAAATAAGTGTTTGGCCATAAATATGTCTAATTTATGAAAAATAGTACACTTCTCAAAATGAGGATGTTGAGTGTGGTAACCACATTATAAAATTAC
The DNA here is from genome assembly GCA_030412105.1 of Cyclura pinguis. Lineage (NCBI taxonomy): Eukaryota > Metazoa > Chordata > Lepidosauria > Squamata > Iguanidae > Cyclura > Cyclura pinguis. The sequence continues at coordinate 349,187,660 of CM059599.1, forward strand.
ACTGTTGATGGTCCAGATTTAATTTATTCTTGAGAACAAATCTAGATCTTGAGTTAATAAGATTTGACAATTCAAGGCTTAAAACTCAGACAAATATGAGTGCCTGCCTGAACTGATATTTCCAGAAGGGGCGCATGAGAAGCTAAGGCAAGTAGTAGTTACAAGAGATGATATTCTAAACCAGTGGTTGCCATCTTTAGATCCCCAGATGTTGTTGGACATCAGCTCCCAAAAGCTCCAGTCACAATGGCTAATAGTTAGAGACTCTGGGAACTGTAGATCACTGATCTTATTGACAAATTTTTAAAAAAATCATTAGGTGTGGATATTAAAGAACTCAAGGGTGAAACTGGTGATCTAAGAAAAATATGCAACATGTCCTTGAGATCATCCTCCGTACCACCAAACTGGATATTGACCAACATGTCACCAATTTTTTAAAAAGGATCATTGGTAGCAGAGCCAGGATACCACAGGTCAGTTAGCTTAAGTTCAGAAGTCCTTTCACACAAAAATACATGTCTTCTTGTCTCCTGTGCATTGTTTTCAGAAACCTTATTGTAGGATGGGGAATTTTTTTTAGTTTCTAAGGAATAGGAAGTGACATTAAGGAAGGGCAGAAACAGTGCTAAGGGTTCTAGAAGTTGCCATTGGGTCCATTGCCTGGGTGAGGGATTTGACAAGATCCTTACTGTACCTGCCTCTAATCCTGGCCTGTAGAAGATGCCAAGTTCAATTCTTGACACCTTCTGTTAAAGAAACCCTTTGCTTGGGAAACATGTAGGCCTCCAAATGATGCTGGACTACAACTCCCAGCATTCCTCACCATTGGCTATGCTGAGTAGGGTTCCCAGGCATCTCAGTCCAACAACATTTGGAGGGCCATATAATTCCTACTCTTATCCTAATGAACCACTACCAGTCAGAGTAACCAGTACTGGCAGATTGTCTACTAGGGGACAATTTTCCATATGAAGTACTGCCTGGGAACAGTTCTCTGTTCTGATTTTTTGTTGGAAGGGCTGTCTCGGCCATTACAAAGAACTACAAGAAGGGAGCTCAGAGGCCCTAAATCTGTCCCTCCAAAATTAGTGCCTGCATACCACATTGAGGTGGCAAGCACACTGCCCCCTTGCTCACAGTCTTTCCCATTATGGCAACATGTGTGTTTCTTTTCAGCTTATATTACTTATTTCTAAAACTGCAGCTGTACCTTAAAATTTGTTGTTGTTGTGTGCCTTCAAGTCATTTCTGACTTTTGGCAACCCTAAGGTGAACCTCACATGGGTTTTTTTGGGGCTGAGAGTGTGTGACGCACTCAGGTCATTCAAGATCACCTCAAACGCCCCTCCCTAAACCGCAAATCCCAGGATTCCATAGGATGTTGAAAGTGGAATAATAGCTCTATAACTGTCTAGTGTGGAAATGGCCTATGTGTGTTACCTTCAATTCTATTGAAGAACAGTGGAGTGTAATATAAATAAATAAATTACAGGAGTCCCAACTGGAAGGCTTGCTATCCTTTGTCACATGAATCCTACGTGCAGACACACACGTACCAAGCACACAAAGTTTCTTTGGCTGCAGTAACCATAATTAGTCTCTATGGGACTGATTTCATAAGAACAAATATATCATGGAGATAATATTCAAAATCTCAGTTAGAATCTGCTCAAACAGGCATTTTAGTAGGAATTAACAGCAACTGTACTATTATATACTACGTGTTTTGTTTTGGATCCCTAATGTGAAACCAATGCTATTTAAAAACAAAGCAAAACAAAATGTTTGTGCAAGTGGAAACAATAATAAAATAAACTGATCATTCTGAAATTAAACCACACTCCTCCATACTTTTTGTATGAGTTGTATACATTTCCATTCTACTTTATCACTAGAGTTTAGGACAACTAACAGTTGACTTTAAAACTACAAGTGTAAATCCTATTGTTAGTTTCAATTAAAGCAGACTCACTGAATCAATAGGATTTTTCCACATAGTGACAATATGTGTATTTTGCTTAGAACAAACCAATGGTTTTCAGATCACACTGTAGAGAAAAAGTTGCTAACATCCTATTGGCGACTTATACTGGCACAGTGTCAATTCCCATTATACCAGCATATTTACTTTTAAGATCACTGTGGAAAGAGGCATGCAATAACTCCTTGCACAATGCCTTTTTCATGTGCAACCCCAGCTGATGACATTAGAACATGTCCCTGTGACCAACCTCTGGCTAATAGGTATGAGAATGAGACTTGAGAGTACTGTCCAGCTGTAGTTTTGCAGCCTAGGAAAGGGAAGAGCCATCATCTTCCCACATCTCCAAGGAGAAGCCCAATGGAAGAATGCTAGCAGAGATTTATGTTCCACCAGCACACAGAAGAATCCCAGCCAGAGAATTCTCTGTTTGTTTATTTAGAAGTAAGTTCCATAGTACTCAATGAGGGCTGCTCACTAGCATGTTTAAAAGATCCCGTTGCTGTTGTTGTTCCACAAATGTAACCCCTATGAATGATTAGTCTGACCTAAAGAAGGGGCTATACTTGATTAGTTCACAAAGAGAAAGAGATTGCTGGAATTGGAGAGGAGTTTCAGATCCACAGTGGCTCCATTTTCAGCTATACTCCAAATTCACAATCATGGCACTCTATTACGATAGTCATATATGCTACCCCAAATCCACCTTAAACTCCAGAGAACTGCTCTAGTGATGGACATCTGTAGTACAGTTTTACCCATCTCTCCCTAAGGCTGGAGGAGGGGTATACATAGATTAAAATACAATATATAACCAAGAACACATAAAACCATTAAAAACATAAATCTAGATTGCAACACAACCATAAGAACATACCAGTCTAAAATTCATAGTTTAAAATTCACTGGGCAGGCCCGCCAGAAGAGAGAGGTCTTTTCATACTTTTTAAAATTCAGACAGTACATTAAGCTGTTGAATCTCTTCTGGCAGGTCATTCCATAGTCTAGAGGTAGGTGACAAAAAGGTGCTCTGGGTGACTGTTGCCAGTCTAGCCCCAGCTGGTTTAAATAAATAGCCCCCAGAGGACCCAAATACACAGGCAGATTGTATGGAAGGAGGTGGTTGTAAAGCCCCGCTTTGGGGGTCCCCAATATCAGTATGGTTTGGATGGGCACCATACCTAATTGGCAACACATTTTTTTGGCTCTGATATCAAATTCAAGCCTAAGAGGTGACAGAGAGGTCAAACTGAGCGAGGGAAAGAATTTGACTGTAAATGTGAAAAGGACAGGTCAACTCAAAACTTCCTCCAGGTAAGACTGAGTCATTTGTCAGGCAAATACACACCATTCCTGTGGATAATAGGCTTAAATAGAAGCTGGAATTTTCCAGGGTATCCAACTGTGAGGAGCCCACCAGGACACTGATTGACAGATACCCATCCCTTGTATACCTGGATACTTTCTTCTTTCCTCACAGCACCCACAATAGGCAGCTATTACAAGACCCATTATATTTTTGTCAATCAAAACACTAAGCCCATCAACAGGCAAAAGACTCATTATCCACAACAGGTTCCCTTTGTCTTGCATCTGGAATCTTCACAGCCACAAGCCATTTTCCGGGTACAAATACCCCTGATTTCAGGATGCCCAGTACAGTCTTTTGAAGGTCTACCCATCACCCTGTCCGTCTGGCTCCTGAATGAGAACTGTCCTTAGGTCCTACCTAAGCCAAAATAAGTTTCTGCTCTTCACTACTCTTCTGGACTGGTAATTATAAATCCTCCAAACCCCTCAGCCTCTCTGTGATTTCTCCTCCCTTTCTCTTTCAGTTACCTCTTGTGTGAATATGTGATTGTGTGTATCTTGTGTGCATACATGAGTGAATTCTCCTCAATAAAACACATTTTTTTGCTTACTTTTGAATCTTTGGCTGGTTCTTTTCCTGCATGTGCCTGTAAACACTGGTAGAAAAGATCTCGCTAAGTTGCCCCCCTCTCGCAGCCTCCTGATTTTGAGCTAATTAATTCCCCACTTATTCAAGGAGGTATTTAGCATCGCAGGGTGGCCCTTGTGGCACCTATGTTTTAGGGTAACATGATCCTGCAGATAACTTGGACCCAAACAATGTAGAGATTTAAAGGTAATAACTAACATTTTGTATTTTGCCTAGAAACTTATTAGCAGCCCATGTAGTAATTTTAATATCAGCGTGATATGTTCACTCCTGGATGTACATGTAACCACTCTGGCTGCCACATTTTGGAACAGTTGGAGTTTACCAGTGTGTACACTACCATCTTTAGGGCTTCCAATTCTAGGAAGGGGTGCAGTTGGCATATAGCCAAAGCTGATAATAAGCACTCCTGACCATCGCATCTATCTGAGCTGACATCTGGAGAGGTGGATCCAGGAGCACTCCTAAGAGGCAAACACGGTCTTTCAAGGGAAGTGTGACACCATACAGAACTGGTTGACACACCTCCAACCCCAGATTAGGACCCTTAATGGTAACCACCTCTATCTTGTCTGGATTCAGTTTCAATTTGTTTTCCTTTATTAAGCCCATTACCTCCTCCAAGCATTCATTCAGAGGAGAAATACTACTGCTATACACTGCTTGCAGGCATCTCTATACCTTCATCTGCTATGGATCTAACAGGTATCTGTTATACATTGTTAGAAAGCATCTCTATGCATGTAATATCTAATAGCCTGGCTATAAAAGTGTTTGTTTATCAAAATATTTCTATTCTACCCTATTGTGATGGAGTACAGGGGGAGTGGTATCCTGAGTGGTAAAAAAACCACCTAGCAACAGGTTGCCCGGCAACCAGAATGGCCACTCCAGAGGGAAACCTCACCCCTTTTAATGGGAAAGAGGGGGTGGAGGCCTGAGTGAAAATGTATTTATAGCAGACACACTGGTATGGTTGAAAGAGTCAGACTTTCAGGGATCAGGGCAAAAGGTGAATCATTCAACCAGAGGAGTTCTCATTCAATTGAGGGGAGTCGAATGAGAGGGGTGTGTTTTCTTGGGAAAAGCTTGGAGAAGGAGCAGAAGAGAAAGTAACCCATTGTTAAATGCGGTCAGAGACAGTGGCCTAAATTTGGGAACATAGCCTTTGACAAAGAGAGAAGCCAGAGGGCTGTGTGTTTGTGTGTGCCCTGTGCCTTTATGTTGTTGTAAAGAGACAAGAAACTGTTTAAACACACTCTGAAGATCTGTTTGAACTTAGACATACATACAAAACCAATATGCTATTCTCTTTGCTGTTTTAATAAAAATTATATTTTCTTATAAAGTTGGTCTCAACTGAATGATTCTCAGTGGTTATAACCAACCAGAACCACACTGCCATAAATCTTTAAAGGGAATTTAATTAATAACTGAAAGGCTTTATCCTGGTTACACAAAGGTGGTGTTTCTAGGGAAAGCCAGAGCTGTGCATAAAGTGGAAAGGTAGTTTGGCAAACTGGGGAGGGGGGACCTGCCATCCCAGTCTGAGAAAAGAAAAAGAAAAGCCTTGTTGTCTGTTGTTGTCTCCACACCTATATCAAAAGATCTCAAAGTGGTGTACAAGTGTTAAATGCTAAAAAAAAAAAAAAATCAAAAATAATTTAAATAGACTAAAACATATTAAACCCATTAAGAAGTTAAAACAGGTCTAAAAGATTAAAACGCATTTAAAATTTTGTGAATAGCTTTTGAAGTAAATCAGTGAGACCCAAAGACTTTAATAAATAGCCATGTTGTCACTTGGTGCTTAAATGAAACCAGCATCAGTGCCTCCAAGGGGAAGCATTCCACAATCGGAATGTCACAGTTGAGGAGGCCCTCTCGCATGTCTTCACAAAGTGTATTGACCTCACTGGTGAGACTCAGAGGAGGTTCTCTTCAGCCAAGCTCATTGTTTGGGCAGATATAGATAGGGAGAGGTGCTCCTGCAAGTATTGAGATTCCAAACTATTTAGAACCAATGAATTTTGCACTAGCTGCAATTTCTGAATTATCTTCAAGGGCAATTCCATGTGTAGCATATTCCAATACTCTAATTAGGAGCTTACCAGTTCATGAACTACTGTGGCTAGGTTATCTCTATCCAGGAAAGGCTGTAGCTGGTATGCCAATCATAACTGTTGCCAACTCCAGTTCGCTTGGGCTTGCAGTGACAAGGACGGATCCAGGAACGCTCTCAAGCTATGCCTGCTTTTTCAGGGGGAGTGCAACCCCATCCAAGTCAGGTCGTTTGCCCAGTTCTCAGAACTAAGAAACACTAGTCCACAGAGCCTCTGTCTTACCAGGTTTCTTCAGTTTATTGGCCCTCGTCCAGCCTATTACAATATCCAGGCGCTGGTTCAGCACCTGCACAGTATCAATTGATCCTGACAATAAAGAGAAAGAAAGCAGACTGTCATCAGCAAACTGGGGTGCTTTGAGTGTGTGTTCCTGCATGACAGGGGGTTAGACTCGATGGCTGTTGTGGCCTCTTCCAACTCTATGATTCTATGAACTAATGGCACCCAACTCCAGAGGTCCTAACGACCTCACCCAATAGCTTCATATAGACAATGAAGAGCATGGAGGATAAAATGGAATCCTGCAGCACCCGTAATAGCCATGAGGCTGAACAAGAATCCTCCAATGCTACTTTCCGGACATGGCTTTTTTAGATAGGTATTAATCATAGGAATAACACATTCTCAAGAGATAATTCATCTTTATTCATTTTCATGTCATGTATTTATTTGATTTATATCACCTCTTTCTCCCACTGGACTAAAAATGGGCCAGAAAAAGAGCAGACTGGCAGGACTGCAGAGCATCCAAGACACACTACATCCAGCCAAAGAGCAACTCTTGATCCACCCACATCTTAAAAGTTCTCTCCCTCAAGGAAAAAAAAATGAGATTCTACATAAGAGTGATCAGCATAAAAAGACTACATATGCAGTGCTATGTGCTTTGTAGGTACATGGGAAAAGGGTCTTTGACATTAATCCCTTCTATCTTGACGTCACTTTGTATCAGTTGGTTGATCAGACCAACCAACTAATCAACCAGCCTTTTTTCCCCTTATTTGAGATCATTCTATTGCTTGCATCTAGAAAATGTTTTATATAAACATTCCCCATCCTTTCTTGTTCAAGATGCGATGGTTTGTGTGAGTTGGGTTTGATGTCCGTTTATCAGTGCCCAGGACTGATGGTATGGTTAGGTGCAAAGTAATTGAAACCAATTGCAATGATTCCCATCAGTGCGCTTGTATTAGTTTCATGAATGAGGCAACAACACATGGCAGACAGATGTGCAGAACTCCCAGAGAAAGATTGCTATCCCATTGTCTGTCCACATTTTGGACAAGTCAGTGCAGAATGTCATGATTTTCCTTTTGCAGGGTGTTTCATATAAGGTAGCTATTTTTTGTTGTTGCTGTGAACAAGACTAGAGAGAGTTCTCCAAATCTCTCTCTCTCTCTCTTTTTCTTTCTTTCTCTGTCTTTCTCCCAATATGGGATCCAAGATGGCTCACAACATGAATTAAAACAAAATACAATTGATAATTTTAAAAACGCTTTTTAAAAACCAATTACCAGTAAGTAAACAAACATTTTTAAAACATTATCTTGAAACACTTTTAAAAGACATTAAAAACATAATCCCTATGATAAAAATACAGCACACTCCAACTAGAAGCCCTTCCACAATGACCATAAATTCATAGAATTGTAGAGTTGGGAGAGACCACAAGGGTCAACCCCCTGTCATGCCTGAATACACCATGAAAACATTCCCAACAGACGGCCATCCAACCTCTCCTTAAAAACCTTCAAAGAAGGAGACTCCACTGCACTCTCAGGCAGCATATTCCACTGTTGAACTCCTGTTACCATCAAGAAGTTCTCCCTAATGTTTAGATGGAATTTCTTTTCCTGAAGCATTGCTCCATGTCCCAGTCTCAAGCAGCAGAAAACAGGTTTGCTCCATCTTTCAGATGATATCCCTTCAAATATTTAAACAAAGCTATCATGCAACCTCTTAACCTTCTCTTCTCCAGGCTAAACAAACCCAGCTCCCTCAGCTTCTCCTCATAGGACATGGTTTCTAGACCTTTTACAAGTTTGGTTGCCTTCCTTTGAACATATTCGAGCTTGTCAATATCCTTCCTGAACTGTGGTGCCCAGAACTGGACACAGTATTCCAGGCAGGGTCTGACCAAATCAGAATAGTGTGTTACTATCACTTCCCTTGATCTGGATCCTGTACTCCTATTGTTGAAGCCCAGAATCACATTGACCAGTTAACAGTCAATGCCCCAGGTAAACAAAAAGATCTGTGCCTGCTGACAGAAAGAGGACAGAGAAGGAGGCAACCTAGCCTTAATACTTTCATTATGGTTCTTTGGTTTGGGATTACAAGCTTGCTGTTTTAAACAGTATACATTGTTATGTATAAACTTTATTATTTGTACTTACTTTTTAACTTGTAAACATCTACAGCTCTAGATGATAAAGGAATGCTTGTTCTTCAGAGAAAATCATTTATTGCTCCAGTGACTTTCAGACATCACTCAACTACAACTCCCATCACCCCCCATGAATGACCAGTGATTGGGGATGATGGGAGCTATAGCCAATATATGGAAGTAGGATTACCAGGTGTAACAAGGAATAGGGCATCACGCCTTTTAATGGATGTTCAGAAGAAGGAATTTTAGCAAATGTTGTTTGTTACATAAGCAGCACTAGTTGAAATTCCCTCTTCTACACAGCCAGTCTCCTGTCCCTTATTTTATTTGACAACCTTGTCTGGAAGGCACCAAGTCCAAGAAGGCTGGAATAGAATAAAGCAAGTTGAATAAATAATTTGTTTCCACCCCTTTGACATTGAAGTAGGGTGTTATCAAACCCAATTTTTGAATTCAAATTTTAAAATTTCTCAAGTAGCCACTAGATGGCCCTACAGATAGCTGTGAATACCAAACAATTTGTTAAGAGGATTTGTTTATAAAATGTTGCTCTTTCAGCAAATGCTTACTCAGGTACTCATTCAGAAACAAAGGGCAGCACATCCAATTAACACAGTTAATGAATTACAGACAAGCTATTCCTTCTGGGAGAGCAGTGAAGGAATGACTTCAGAATAGATATTACAACCATGAATTCAAGCTCCAGTCTTTGCGTTCCTGATGTCTTTGACGGGAAAATGTGAATCATTTAACTGAGATCACACCCAGCTACAGGCCTTTCTAGATCACTAAACACAATACAGTGTAACTGAGCACTGAATTATATTTTTCAAAGAATCCAAATGAAAGACCTAATTAATGTGTGGTCATTCACAATTTAAGGCTGCAGTCCTGTACCTACTTACCTAGAAGCAATATCCCTTGTGCTCAATGAGACCTCGTTGTGGTTTGTTGTTAATTACTGTCAAGAGGATTTTGACTTACGGTGGCCCTCGGTAGATGAGACACTCTCAAGTCACCCTCTTATCAACAGCCCTGCTCAAGTCTTGCAGACTCAGCACTGTGGCTTCCTTGATTTAGTGTATCCATCTGTAATGCAGTCTTCTTCTTTTCCTACTGCCTTCTACCTTGCCAAGCATTATACCCTTTTCATGTCTTTTCATGATATGTCCAAAGTCAGGTTTGAATTGTTCTTGAACTCATAGATTTGTCTGTTTGCCAGTCTGTGATATTTGTAGAAGTCTCCTCCAGAACCACATTTCAAATGGGTTGATTTTCTTCCTATCAGCTTTCTTTACTGTCCAGCTTTCACACCTGTGCATAGAAATCAGAAATATGATGGCCTGGGTAATCCTGACTTTTGAGGATGACACCGATGGCGGATCTCTCTGAGACAAAGGCAGTGGCACCGTAGCTAAACTTGTTAGTGCTGTGCAAAAGGGGGCACCAGTTAGCCAGTTTTAAGTGTCTTTTACCATGAATGCCTTAGGAGGAAACTATGACACACACTTTTGAGCTTTTATTTGCTGCTTTTCTACCTGCATTTCTGTGTGCATAGTCTGCCTCCCTGTATTTATGCTTACAATGAAGACATAAGCTAGGTTAGCCTGAGACATTGTTACTGATCCAAAGTCACCCAGTGCGCTTTGGGGCCAAATGTGGATTTGAATCAACCTGAATTTAGTCTTCCCAGCCACGGCCTAAAACTCTAACCAGTTCCCCACACTGGACTGTGTATTGGTGTCTTCTACACACCCCAACCCATTGTCTTCAACAGCTGTGTGATGAATTGTTAACATCCTGAAAAGACTATGCTTCACAGTGAATATTTGCTTGTTAAATACAGCTGTTAAACATTTGTGAATCCTGCCATGGAGGGAAAAGTTAACACTTCTAATGCATGAAAGGTAACAGATCTTTGTGATTATTCATTTACATCACTTGTTGTACAGGGCTGCCAGCTTTTTACTAGTCCCTGCTCATGTTTCTTTAATAACAACATAAAGTACAGGATAACTGTGGGTAACAAACCATGGGCCCTTTTTACACTGCACAATTGCAGCACTATGATCCTGGCTTAACTACCATCCTATGGAATCCAGAGGTTTGTATTTTAGTGGGGCACTAATGCTCTCTGGATGAGAATTCTCAATAATCCCCTAAGCTGCAAGTTTCATAGGATGGAACCATGGCAGTTAAAAGTGGAATTGTAGTGCTATAGTTATATATAAAGCGAAGTCATAGTACTAGCCTAGCACCTGCCAGTTACCACTACTGAAGTGTTCTGTTAAATGAACATTAACAGGAGAAGCCATTTCCTGGTCACCTAGCAATCCTATAGCTGTTTATAATGGTATAAAATACCTATACTGAACTTTGGGCTGTGTATGTTCCATTAGGAGCAGTGGAACAATTATTCTGGCATTCAAACTCCCTACTACATAATGAGGACAGTGGAGGTAACCAAGGCCATTTCCACACTACACTGTTATAGAGCTATTATTCCACTTTCAACATCCTATGGAATCCTGGGGTTTGCAGTTTAGGGAGGGGGTCTTTAGAATTCTCAGCCAGAGGGCTCTTTGGCCTCAGGAAACTACAAACCCCAGAATTCCACAGGATGTTGAAAGTGGAATAAAAGCACTATAACAGTTATATACACTGTTATAGTGTAGGGTGGAAACGGCCCAAGAGAAGGACCTCTGACAACCGTCTGGGTAGCTACTCAGGTTCAATAAGAGAGAAGAAAGTCCTTCAGATATCCTGGGTTAAGGCCATCATTTTTAAGGTTAAGTATGTACTTTGACTTATACATTGAAAAAGACTGGAAGCCAATCTATTGTTTGCAAAATAGCCATATTATATTCAACCTGTATGAATATGTATGTGCCTTCAAGTTGTTGATTGACTTATGGCAACCCCATGAGTGATGCATCGGCAATCCCACCACACCATTCTGAACCCCTGAACTACAAATACAAAACTGAAGTCATTCCTGCATGGCAGAGGGTTGGACTAGATGGTCTCAGTGGACCCCTTCCAGCTCTTAAATTCTGTGATTCTATGAAAGGCAGTGCATAAACATTACATTACATACCCCACCTGGTGCAGTGGTCTGAGTGCTGGACTAGGACTTCAGGAGGCCAGGGTTCAAATCCCTGCCCTGCCACTGGGTGACCTTGACCAAGTCACTCTCTCTCAAACAAAGGCATTATCAAACCTCCTCTGAAGAAATCTTGCCAAAAAAAGTTAAAGTCATCGTAAGACACATAACAACAACAACAACATGGGATGAAAAACTTGCTGCCTTCCCGACAGTAATTCCTAGCAGCCCTAGCCTGCATAGCCAACGCTGACTAATGTTGAGAGTTACAGTCCAACAGCATCCGGAGGGCAACATGATTCCAACACCTGGAACAGCGTGACTCAGGTATGATAAGAGCATAGATAACAGAATCTGCTGACTTGCAATGGGTGTGCAACATAAAGCAATACCTTCTGAATCTTTCTCTCATGTATTCCAACCAACTTCAGGAGGTAGTCAGGATCAGAACCTGTACAGAATCAGCTGCTGTGTAACACATAGACTAAGGCTAGGCCACTACAAAGAGTGCAGGGGCCAATTTCTGCCCCCATAGTACACATTAAAGACACCAGATCCCATCTGATCTTGGAAGCTAAGCAGGGTCAGTCCTGGTTAGAACCTGGATAGAAGACCACCAACGAATACCAGGTGCTGTAGGCTGTATTTCAGAGGAAGGAACTGGCCTATTTACCTTAAAGTATTCCTGCTCTAAGAAAACCCTATGAAATTCATGGGATTGCTACAAGTCAACAGGCAATTTGAAGGCACATATACGCACACAGTGGACAGCCCTCCCTGAAACAGTCTAAAGCTAGATGAAAGCAAAACTGGGAGCAACTTCTGGTTTATATTTTAAAGTGATGTGTGTTTGTTTTGTGGGTGGCATTTTAGGTTTTTGCTACTCTTGGAAATGTTGCTTTACCACTTTGGGGCATCCCCTCCTCAATCTGGGTGGGCGACTGGGAAGGTTGGGGGGTTATTTAGCAGTGGTTGGTAGTTCCCATGTCAGTGGGGCAATGGATCCATTCCAGGTTTTGCCTAGCTTTAAAGAAGCTATCCCAAGTCCCAAATTTATTTAGGAATAGAGTTAAAGCCTAGATTAAAACCTGAAGTGGATTCACTGCTCCACTGATATGGGAGCCACCAACTGCCACTGAGTCTGGTGGGGGTCTAGGCCACTGCAAAAAGTCTATGGGGTTCATGGGCTGCAGTTTCCCCCCTCCATCACAGGCAGCCGTTACAGCGGGCAAGCAAGGTGCATTTTGTATGTACAATTCCACTTCCTGCCTCATACATTTGTGAATACTTGAGGGAGGTTGTTGGGAGTTCTTCAGGTGGGGAAAAAATAATTTGGTCTTACCTTGTTTAGGGCTTTACATTTCCAGGTGATAGGCATGTTAGTCTACTGTATTTAAATCAACTATGAGACATTTTAAAGATTAACCAGTTTATTACTCTACAGAAGACCCAGTCTTTTGACATCCCATTATCTGACAACTCTTTCAACACTTCCAAATTAAGGACAAGTTCCATTAATTCAATGTGGGGTCCACTCTTTCTTGCCTATAGAGGCTTACTTGGGACCACCAAGCACACATGCTGCTTGCAAAGCAAGCTGAAAGGGGGAAAAGGCACCAAACCTGCTGAGAGACTTTACAAATAGCAGGAACGCACGGCCAGTCCCGAGTGAACTTTTGTAAGTCCTTCATGTTCCCCATAGTAGACGGTTCCACTTTTTGACTATTTCAGCTTTTTGACAGTGTTCTAGTCCCAAACTTGTCAGAAAAGCAGGGGAAGCATGTATAGGCTTTTGTGAACTATGCTCCATTTCATCAAGTGCATGAAGTTTCACTTCAGTTAGTAGATTATTATATACATGCTGGAAGGTGGGGGGATATTTTAAAGCAGTGCTGTTCAAAGTGGTGGTCCCTGGACCAGTGCTGGTCCATAAACAATTAACAGCCATTGGCTTGTGAGTTTCCAGGAAAAAAGAAAATAGTTGTAGCCAGCGAGCAAAATATGAGAGCAGTCCCTCAAACACTGGGGGAAAAATATATTAGCAGTCCCTTTCATCAGACAGCTTGATGTGCACTGCTTTAAATCACTTTAAAGGTAGTGAGCACGGCTTTGCATTTCACCCAGAAATGGACACTAGCAACTCCCAGAATCTCCCCCTATTACGGTTTAGGGGAAGGAGGATCAGAAGGTAATGTTTCCAGAGAGACGTAGGCTCTGGAATCACTTTTACTAGAACAGAACCCATTTCTGAAGTGTCTCAGAATGCAGCTTTTGTTCTGAATGTGAGTAGAGGCATTTTTAAACATATGCCCTTGAGGAGATTCATCTTCAGCTTTTGGATTTTTTCACATGCTTCTTTTTGATAAGAGGCCACTGACTGAATAACAAAATAGCATTTCTTCTCTTGGATGCTTGGGGCTCCAAGCAATGAAGAGGAGACAAGAACCAAGGCAGCTGACACTCTCCAGACAAATCTGTGACAAAACTTTTGCAACCATTTATTAGGTCAGAAATACTTCACTCAGAGAGAGAGAGGGAGGGAGGGAGGGAGGGAGGGAGCGCGCGCGCACACACGCGCGCACAGGCAGTCTGCCAGATGTTTTTCGACTGCATCTCCCATAATTCTTCACAATGTCCTATGCTGGTCTAGACTGATGGGAGTTGTAGGATAAAAAAATCTGGAGGGCCACAGTTGCTAATCCTGCATTAAAACATTTCTAATCTAATAATGAAATTCAAAATCTGAGAGTAAGATTAAAAATTACACAGTGTCCCAAAGTTCCATGTATCCCAAAAAGCACTGAAGCAGGACTTGTTTGCAAAAATCAGCAATTATTGTACACCAACAAATAAGCTACAGTCAAAAAAGTAACTCTTTCAAGCTATGAATAAAAGATGAATCTGAATGAACCAAGAGATCCTTGCCTGTGAATAAATTCGTCTGGAATGACACAGAACTCTTTTCATGGTGAGCTCTCCCAAAAACCATATGGAGCTTCTTATATCAAGTGATGGATTAGAAGGGAAAGAAGGGAGGGGAATAGGGGTGTGTGGACCTTAAGCAGGAGCTGAGTTCCTGTGCAGTATCAAGACATCCCTCAGAAGCAGATAGAAACCATCTTTAATCTCCCAAATGCAATGCTTATTGCCACACTGACAGCACACTGGGCACTGCATTTGTGAGATTGGAGATGGTGGCCACCTGCTGCTATTTAAAAGTGTCATCCCGCCACTCTTGTTTTTAGGCCCAGGTAAGTTGCTCATCAGGTGAAGGGGCAGCAGTTCCAGGCCTGGGCCTGAAGAGAGAGGCACAAGGGGAGACATCATTTATTTTTCCAAGTTGGGATATGCTATGGCCTGGCCTTACTCATATGGATATCTTGATGGGTTCTCTTTAAAAAGAATATAAATTAAAAAAATAAAAATGTGTTTAATATTGATTCAGTAATACAATGTCTATTAACACAGTGTATTTATTTTATATGAGGTGGTAGGCTATGCCAGAGCTTTGAAAAGTTTTTTTTTTCTACACATCCCAGAATTCCCCCATCAAATGTGGTACGCTGGGAGCTGTAATCCCTAAAGTAGCATTTCCCACACCTTAGATCTTATGCTTAGACTTACAACAATACTGAAATGGAGCAACTTTCAATGTTGATTGTGCAATCTTCTTCCTTAAATGTTTTCAATAGCTGTTTTGTATTTATTAAATGTATTTCATGGTAACGAACACAGGATTCCAAAGTGGTCTTCCACCCAAGCATCAATCCAATCTGGTTGCCCTTAATGTTGGCAAGGTACCTGTATCATGTGCCACCACATTATTCCCTGGATTTAACAGTCCTCATCCTTATTTCATCTTTAGTTCAGTATTATAACATTTTTATCTGAGTGGGATGTTTTATGGCATGTAGAATGACCATTGATGTGTTACCAGAAAGATGACGAAAATAGGCAGAGATTTGCCTTAAAATTGTATATTCTAATTTATACCTATGGAGGCAAACTTTGAACTCACTACAGTACTGAAATTTAGATAGAAATACAATACATCTCACTGTTGTGAAGATGACCAGGTAACCTGTGTGCCTGCCCATTCAGTCTGCTGTCCAGGTGCTGTCTGTTGATGTCCACTGCTGTTCAAGGCCCCCATGGCTCTCCCTTTTCATTGCTCCACTTCATACCAAAATTGAACTGGTTGGCCCTCCAAGCATAAGATGTCTTCAAGCAGACAATTGTAGCCATTTCTGCACTAGACTGTTATAGCGCTATTATTCCACTTGCAACATCCTATGGAATCCTTGGGTTTGCAGTTTAGAGAGGGGCCAACTGGGCAAACCCAAGGATTCCATAGGATGTTGAAAGTGGAATAATAGTGCTATAACAGTCTGGTGTGGAAATGGCCTGTCCTTTGTAAAGCAGAGCACATGAACATCCAGAGTTAGTGGTAGGTACCTCCTGCAGCTCTGGGGGCCATATTTTTTGTTTCTGTGACTTTTGAGGGAACATACAGGCTGAGATCCTACATCAAACCGATGGAACAAGGTGTCTCACTCATGCAATTCTATGTCTACAGCAGTGATGTAGACTTGAGTCGATAGACTAGCACTCAAATCAGACTTAAGTCACTTCAGTGACTCAACTCGGACTTGACTCGGCAATAAATGACGCACTGACTCGACTCGATGCAAGACTTGTATATTTTTAGTGACTGATTTGCTGTCCTTGGTTTAGTAACATAACACATTCATCCAGAAATCTTACAACTTTGAATAACACCTCCATCTCTTTTTGCCTACTGGTCACATGGCAATCTATCTCAAGCCCAAGGTGTGGGTGCATTTCTCAGAGGGGAACAGCAAACAGGTTAGGCAATGGGCTTGAGGTGGGATTGAGGTCTGCTCAGCAGCATGTCCCTGCTGCATATCGGAGGAGCCTTCTAAAATGTTTCCTAAGAGCAAAAGACAAGACTCACCCCCAGAGTACAGGGTGCATTTCTCAGAGGGGAACAGCAACTGTGTTAGGCAACAGGCTTGAGGAGGAAGGATCCTTCCTTCTAAAGCTTTTGAAGCTTCAGTAATGGGGAGTAAGAAGGATCCTATTCCCCATGTCCAAAGCTGCAGATGGCAAAATTGCAAATGTGGAGAGCCAACTCTGCTTAAATTGTTAAAACTGACTTTATTTGATACTGTCCAATAATTGTGGAATTTTGGTTGAGGTATAAAGTTGGCTTCCAGACTTGAGACTTGACTTGAGAGTATCTTCAAGGACTTGAGACTTGACTTGAGACTTGGAGTAAAAGACTTAAATGCGTCACTGCTCCACACCCAGATGTACATCTTTTCTTTTGAATAGGCAGCAGGAGCTATCCTCAAGCCCTTC
The DNA here is from genome assembly GCA_030412105.1 of Cyclura pinguis. NCBI lineage: Eukaryota > Metazoa > Chordata > Lepidosauria > Squamata > Iguanidae > Cyclura > Cyclura pinguis. Next base: position 349,204,601 of record CM059599.1, read on the forward strand.
AAGCCCCAGCCAAATCCTCTCCCCTCCACAGCTGCCCAGCCCTGGGCTACTGGGACAGAAGCGGGGAGACAAAGATGATGAAGAACTAGCTCATCGTGGCTCTGAGGGGAAAGAATGTGCTCACAGTGGAATGCACTCTCCTGTTCCTTCCCCTCAGAGGTACATCATCTGAATTGCCTCCCTCCTTCTCCTCCTCCCCATCAATCAACAGACCCCTCAGCAGCCACTCCTAGAGTTTGACAGTTGGAGTGGGAAGGTATTGGATGTTGCACAAAAGGGATACAGAACAGTGCCTTATGTTCCATCCATAAAGAGAGACATGTTTGCATCAGTCATGCTTAAAGACACACATGTTACCAACAGGATTCTGGTCACAGACTGTCAAAAATGCCCTTCTCCATATGAAATAAACCAGAAGTGACCCAAAAGCCAAAGCTGGCTATGAAAAAATGAGCCTTTTTAATGCTACAGTGCAAAGGGTGGCCTGTCATCTATTTGAAAAGTGAAGCATCACTCCAGTAGAAGCAATTCAGTTCCCTCACTTTATTTTTATTTTTTTCTGGGAGAGGGTGGTCTGGGAGATTCTGGCCAGGAATTGGAGGCCTCAAAAACAACTATGGGACACACTTTGCACAGCTCTGCCTTAAGGGCAAATGATTGATGCAAAGAGTGAAAGGCAAAGAACAAAAGAAGGCAATATAAGTCTGGGAAAAGACTTCTAAAGTGGGGCAATTAAAGGTAATTGCCAGCTCTCACATTTGTGATGGGTAGTGTTCAAGACTGGCTGCAGCTTCTAGAGATGTTAAATTATGGATGGTTTAATGATGCTTTTTAAAATGTTGGACCTCATATTGTTTTAGCTATTTTATCTTAACTCATAATGTAAGCCACTCTGAGTCCCATTTCTGGTGGAAGGCAAGATATAAATCAAATACCTATAGCAAACAAATTCACATCCAAAGCCAATATTTTTCAAAATACATTGCATTATGTAACATGGGACTGGAAAACCATGAGATTCCTCACCCACCCACCTACTCATGCATCTTTATCTTTATCTTTCTGTCTCTCTCTCTCTCTCCCTCCCTCTCTCTCTCTCTCTCTTTTAATGCAAAGCCTGGCATGGCTTTGAATGCACTCCACCTCTAACCATGCAAAGCAAGGGCTGCCCTCAGGACCAGATGTTTTTTGGAGGGGACCCTAGAGGGAGTTATGAACCCTCTTTTGCTCCCCCATCAAAAGAGGGGAGACTCGTATTTCAACCCACCCACTCCCCACCAGCCAGAGCAAGAACATCTGCTCTAAAGGTACTGCTTCCCCATTCTGTCCCACATGTGTGAATTGAGCCCCTTTTGGGTCTCTGCCCTTTGTGATTCTATGTCTCACCTATTTCTGGACTATTTTGTTTTGCTTGGTCCATCTTCTCTTTGGAAAAGCATCCCCCAGTCTAGAGCCTTCCAGACATGTTGGACTGTAACTCCCATAATCCACTGCCTGCTTCATGTGAGATGTAGGTCCAAAACACCAGGAGGCCGTCAAACTAAGAAAAGTTGTTCTAGAATGAACAATCCCATCTTTCATGCCATTCTCATGTGGAAGGTTTTTCAGGTCTAAAAAGAAGTCTCTGAAACACTCTCTTCCCTTTTAGTATTGAGGAAAATATGGGAAGGAGGGAGGAAACATCCAAAAATTAAAGCATTATGCTGCCTCTTCACTTGCTTTCTGTATTACTGCTCATCCTTTTCTGTGAAATAATTTGCTTGCATGCTTGCTCTGTTAGCTTTCTTCCCAGTCATTACTGTGCAGAGCATAGGTCTCGGAACTGACATTTCAGTTGTGTAGTCTCCAGCAGATTTTAAAACAGAAATGCCTTTCTTTGCTTTTCTTTGGCATTAGAGTCTTGAAAAGCAAAGAGGCTTGGGAAAAAATGCACGTTGTGCTAAAGATCAGGAATGTTAGTTTCATATCTAGTGGACATGATGCTTCTGCATATTTTTAGTTTCTCATTTACTCAAACCAAGTTCTGTATGGTAAGTCTGTTTCTGTTGGTTGCACTGTTTTCAGTGAGCTCAGATTTCCATGCTCATACAAAAAGCAAGAAAATTGTAATTAATCTCTCCCTCCACCAAAGCTCTTTAGATCATTTGAAACAGTGATCTGAAAAACAATACAGCCAGCCCTCCACATCTACTAGGGTTAGAGGCACATAATTCCTGCAAAGGTGGGAAACCCACAAATATCAAAGAGAGTGTGTGTGTGTGGTCTGTCTGTCTGTCTGTCTGTCTGTCTGTCTGTCTATAGGAAAGGGGCTGATGCATGGTGGAGAGAGCGGGTACCTCAAGTCCAAGGCAGGCCAGGAAAAGGAGATGGAAAGATGGGGGTGGCCGTGGTAGTTTTATACTTCCTCTCTCTTGCCCATCTCCTTTCCTTGGATGGGGGGGGGGGCACCAGGATTTGTGGTGCTGAAAAATTAGGGTGTGAGCCATCCTTAGGTGGCCAGAAAGCAGCTGGTAGAGGGAGGGTATTGGATGCAGGTTGCCGCGCAGCCTGATCAGAGGCTGGGAGGAAACGTTCCTCAGAAAAGCAGCACTTGAGTGGGTAGGCAGGGGATGGAGAAACTCACAAATAATCAGATTCATGAAAGTGAAACCCACACATGTGAAGGGCTGACTACACTTTTTTGGACTACAGCTCTCAGAATCCCTCAGCTTGCTTGGCCACCGGCCATACTGACTGGGGGATTTAGGGAGTTATAAAGGGCCCCAGTTAGGTCTCTGACAGTGGTGGGACTGTGCGCAAGTCCTCCCCACCCCAAAGATCTTAAAATTCAGCCAGGCTTGTATAGGAAAATAAGGTCTTTCAGAGTGTCTGGACCTAAGCTATGTAAGGCTTTATAGGTCATAACTAGCACTTTGAATTGTGGCCAGAAATGAACTGTTGGTAAATTATACTGTATCATGAGACATACCAATCCTTAACTATGGCTCGTTGTGCTTTTCATACAGAATATAGTGAGTTGGGCCTCTACCACCTGGTTTCGGAGTCCTTGTTAGCATCGAGGCCAAATATTAACAGCTGTCCAGTGCTGAGAAAGAGCCCATTTGTATGAGTGACCTCATTTGATACTTTTTGCATTAGCTTGACAGCTGGAGTCTGTAGGAAAAAAAATACAAAGGCTGCCAACAGACTAGGGGAATGGATTTTCCTCTGCTGCTGCTAACCTGCTTGTACAGTTCTCATAGGTATGAGAGAGCATGTGGGTCATATTTACACACTTTTGCTTTTCTTTGTTTGCTTCTATACTATAGAACCCTTGGGAATTCATCTTCCATCAGTCTTGGCCTGGTGCCCCATATAGCCAGCAAAGAGGAATTTGGTTGTCAAATGGGGATAGTCTAAATAGAACTAGTTTGGGGCCCTAATTGTACCACTGGCTGTCAGGGAATGCTGGACCTCATCAGCAAAAGGCTGGAATACTCCTCTGCTGCATCATTTACTATCAATAAAGCTTATGCTATAGCAGTAACATGTGTCAGTGTTTGGTACCAAAAGATTTTTGGGGAGGTTTAGAATTACGCACAGGTCCTGAACAGGACACAGGTACATTGGCCATTTCTGCATTAGTGCCCCTCTCTAAACTGCAAACTCCAGGATTCCATAGGATGTTGTAAGTAGAATAATAGCACTATAACAGTCCAGTGTGGAAATGGCCCTTGTCTACCTCCCCTGGCTGGGAATGGGGAATCTATATTTCTCCTCTCTTTGAACCACCATTGCACAGTTTTCCTGGACTATCACAATGTCCATGGAAACACTTCCCTGGGCTAATCCTTCTTTTGTTAAGTCCAGATATTGATAGGGAAACTTACCATGATAAAACACTTGATGCAAATCTCAGAGGAAGCCCACAGAGTATACCAGAATATACCCTTGTCTCTCTTTCCCCTGTTCTTTCTCTTGTTCCCCATCTCAGGCACACCTTTTTTAACAAAATGTAGAATTCCTGTCAGTTTTGTAGGCTACCTGCTATATCCTCTTACTCATGAAAAGAAAAGGAAAATAAAGACAATGTCCACAGTGTCACTGGTATAACACACATTCAGTCAGTGCATGACACCATTAGCAGATCTTGCACACCATTTACAGTGTGGCATGTGCAAACCTATTAAACTTACTGAAATAAAGAAATAAGCTCATGCTTATCCAGAAAAAATGTCATGAAGCTGGTAACAGAAACCTACCTTAAAGGTAACAATGTAAGTTTGTTTCTGCAAGGTGGTAATCAAAAGCAAAGCTGGACAAAGTTATTTTTTTATTATATCTCAGAAATCTCCAAGATGTAAGAATTAGTAGTTATGAGGGGAATCATTTATTCTGATATCTGCTGGGAGACTCTCTCTCCTAAGCAGAGGCACTCCAACAAATTTCTGAGGTGCCTTGCAGACAATGTCACTGTTCAAAAGGCAGAGGAAAGAACAAGGGGATCAGCAAACCTGGACTGTTTCTAACCAACAGGGAGGCTTTCATCATTGGAATCAAAGCAGTTGAGACTTTACGGGTGAGTAACGATGTAATGCTAGAATTCATGATTTTGGGATTGGCCAAAGAAGAATATAGTCAAACACAAACTTTGAATTTCAGGAAAGCTAATTTTAACAAGTTCATGCAAATACTAGGTAGAATCCCACAGCTAGACACGCTAAAGCAAAAAAGGAAGCCAGCAAGAGTGGGAGTGCAAGACAAAGGAGTTGCAAAAGCACAATCATAAACAAGTCCCACAGACGAAGAAAAATGGGAGACATCTGAAAATGCCAACGTGGCTGCACAGCAAACTCAAGAATCAAGTGAAAAGAAAAAAGAGTTTGCATAAATCAGGAAGAGTACAGATGAACAGCCCAAACTTATAGGAATAGTATAAGAAAAGGTAAAGTTCAAATGAGCTATGACCAACTAGGCAAGCAAAGAGCATCAGAAAGGGGGTTTTCAGATACACTCAAGGCAAGAAAATGACCAAAGAGACAGTGGAACTGCTGTTCAATAAGCAAAATGCTAACACATCACAATGAAAAGGCAGAACTGCTCAACATCTATTTTTCTTCAGTTCCTCCCCCCACCCCACCCCCCCCGTCCCTAAAGAGAACTGTGTGCTTCCACATATAAGCAAAGACCTTGGCATGGGGTCTAGATTGCATATTAAGAAAAAGACGGAGACACTCAGAAATCACCTAGTTAGCTTAAGTAAGTTCAGATCTGCAGGACCAATGAACTGCATCCCAAAACTGAAGGATATTGCTGACATATTCTGTGAACAACTTGCCATCATTTTTGAGAAATCCTAAGAGAATAGGTAAAGTGCCAAAAGGCTGGAAGCAAGCAAACATGGTCCCTCTCTTCAAAAACAGAAGAACCAGTAACTACAGACCAGTCTGCCTGACTCAATACCAGGAAAAATATTGGAACAGATTATACAGCAGTCTGTTTGTAAGTGTCTTTATGACAATGCAGTGATTAGTAGAAGCCAGCATGAGTTTGTCAGGGTCAAATCCTGCCAAAATGACCCTTATATCTTTTTTTTTATCAGGTCACTGGTTTAGTAGATGATGCGAATGCTGTGGGTGTCATTTACCAGGATTTCAACAGAGCATTTGATAAGGTCCTTCACTGGTATTTTGATTAGCAAACTGACTAAACATGGAATAGATGGAAACACCATCAGATGGTTCCGTAATTGGTTGGAAAACTGTGCTCAGAGTTGTCATCAGTGGCTATGCTTGAAATTGAAAGGGGGTCTCAAGTGGAGTACCACATATTTCTCTCCTGGGGCCTGCGCTCTTCAACATTTTTAACAATGATTTAGATGATAAAGTTTAAAGAATCCTTATCAAATTTGCATACGATACAAAACAAGGAAGAATACTAACACACTGGAAGATAGGACGGAATTCAAGAGGACCTTGATAAACCAGAAAACTGGGCTGAAATTAATAAAAGTTAACAGAGAGAAATGCAGAATTTTAAATTTAGGCTACAGAAACCAAATGTACAAGTATAGGATGGGGGATACTTGGCTCAACAGTACTACATGTGAAAATGACCTTGGGATTGGATTATTGTTGATCATAAATTGAACAGGAGCCAACACTGGGATGCTGCAGCAAAAAAGGCAAATGCTATCTTAACTTTCATTAATAGAACAATAGCTTCCAAGTCAAAGGAATTCATAGTCCCACTACATTCCATACTAGTCAATCCCTCATCTGGAGTGTTGTGTTCAGTTCTGGGAACCTCATTTTAAGAAGGATAAAGAAAAGTTGGAGAAGGCTCAGAGAAGATCAACAAAGATGGTAAGAGGTATAGAAAACAAAACATATGAAGAGAGGTTGAGGGAGCTAAGCATGTTCAGCTTGGTAAAGAGAAGACTGAGCAGTGACATAATCACACTCTTTAAATCTCTCAAGGACTGCCACAAAGAAAAGAGCGCAGATGTTCTCTGCTGCCTCAGAGAATAGAACTAGGTCTAATGGTTTTAAGTTACAGGGGGGGATAGATTTTGACTGAACATTAGAAGGAACTTCTTAACACTGAGAACAGTTTGGGAATTGAACCGATTGCCTAGGAAGCTTGTGGGTCTCCTTCTCTGCACATCTTCAAAAAGAGGCTGGGCAGCTACCTGCTGAGGATGCCTTAGCTGGAGGTCCTGCATTGAGGAGGGTTGGACCCAATGTTGGACCAGGACTAGGTTGGATCCAACGGCCAATGGGGCCCTTTTCCGCCTGTGTGATTCTACGCTGATATAGCTGTAATTAATGTGATGATAACTGAAACATACATTGTGAAAGATGTGTTTTTTCTCTTTAAGTCCAGTGCTTTATAGACTGAGCCCATATTTACACCCCTTAACTTTCACCCCTCTGAATATTTAAAATAGCCTCTAAATCAAGGATGGGAGACCTTCGGCTTTCCAGGTATTTTGAAACACAGCTCCCACATTCCCTTACCAAGCTGGCTAGCATTCTGGCAAGCTGAAGTCCAATACCTCTGGAAAGCAAAGGTTCCCCAGTCAATCCTAACTCAAATTCCTGAGGAAAACATTGGTCTCACTTGTCAGTTCCACATTTAGACCCCTACCACCTAAAGGGCTTGTTGTCATATTATTGCTGTTGTCAAGAGGTAAAAATAAATATGTCAAACACCCGCCCACAAGGAAGTTTGATACTTGAAGAGGTGCTACCCTCCTTTATTGCTGAATGTGCAGTGATTTCAGAATTTTATGCCAACGCTGCAGCACAGTTAGCACAGCTCACACCTGGTGGTGAACACCTTCGACAACAGGTCGGGTGTCTCCCATCCAGGCAGTGCGCGAAAACCTACTTTTGGAAGCTACCCTTGGCTGAACCCTGTTACTGACAACCTTAATTTCAGGCTAGTCTTTACATACTCAAGATTAAAGATGAGCCAAAGTACACACAGCTAGGTCCAGAAACTGTCAGAGGTAAGCCTTGCGGCAAATGCAACAAAACCTGAAGACCAAAGTGCCTTTCAACATGCACAGAGTGCATCTCCCCTTATCACTGGTCCCAAATCTCTGGCACTAAGGTTGCCGAAGGAGCCAGCATCGTGCGGTGATTCGCGCGTTGGACTCTATGGCCATTTCCGCACCAGACCGGAAAGTGGAATAATAGCGCTGTACCAGTCTAGCGCAGAAATGGCCTATGTAGACCAAGGTCTGAAGCCCCACTCAACCACAGAAGCCCCCTGGGTGGAGGGGGCTTTGGTCAGGTCACTCTCTCACAGCGTCAGAGGAGGGCAAAGGCAACCCCCCTCCCGACCAAATCTTGCCAAGAAATCCCCGCGATATTTCTTGCCAAGGGATTCCCCAGCCAAGAAATCCCCTTAGAGTTGCCATAAGTCGGCACACAGCAACGAGGCTGCTGGGGAAGGAAGGTGGCTGGAAAGCAGCCTGAGGAATCGCCGGACCTCGTTCCTCCTTCCTCCCTCTGAGGGTCTTTCCCACGCCGCGCTCCAGCCGACGCAATTTGCAGCACTCGCCGGTCCGTCCGGCGGGGATAGCCTCTGTCCCTTTAACTAGCCGCGGCCGCCGCCAAGAAGACACGCATGCGCCGGGAGTGTTTGGCTCCTGGCATGGTGGGGAGGGGGGGAGCCCAGCGGTGGCCGCCCCCGGTGCAGCCCCCGGGCGTCGAAGCCCCAGCGGCGCAAGGCCGCCGCTTCTCCGCGCCGGGGCCTGAAGAGAAGCCGCCAGCTCTGACAGAACCGCGGCCTTTATGCAGCTGCCGGCGTTTGCTCCCCGCGTGCGGCGACAGCAGCATCTGTCCAGCCGGCTTCTCCTTCTCGCCCCGCGGCAAAACGAGCCGCTAGCTCCGCGCAGGCGGGCCGCCGGCCCTCAGGTCGCCCGCGGCGCTAACGGGTCCGGCGGGGAGGAGGCAAGCGCGCGAACCGCCTTATCGCCAGCGCGCAGCGGGAGCCGCCCTCGTTGGCTCGCCTTCCCTCCTTCCCACCCGGCCGCCGCCCGGTCCCTTCCCCGGCCGCGCCCGTGGCGTTGTGGCTCGCCCTGAGCTCACCTGCCCGCAGCAGGAGAGGGTTGGGACGGCGCCCTCCGAAAAGACAGCCCCAAAAAGGAGCCTCGCCCCCCCCCCTTTCCTCCTCGGCGGCTGCCGCCGCTTTGCTCCTTCAGCCGCTTTTGTTCGGCTTTCTTGTCTGCTGAGTCTGGCTGAAAGGGGAGCGCGAGGCTCCGGGTGCTTCAGCTTGGCTCTTTCTCCTGCTTCCTCGGCTTCGCCCTCCTGCCCTTGGGATGCTTTCTTGGACCTCCTGCTGCTGCTGCTGGAACAGTTGGCCATGTCTTGCTAGGTGAGTGAGATTTTTCCTTCCCTGTCGCACTCAGTTACCTTCGTGTATCTGGTGCATCTCCATCGCACCCCTTTTCCTTCAAGTGAAGAGGACTCTATCAGTGTTCTCCCCCCCCACCCTCTCTCTCTGTATCCATGAGGGAGAACTGCCTGGTCCCATTGTCTCTAAACAATTCCTTAACTCTTTCCAAGAGGCTCCCTAAGTTCATGCATGAACAGTTCTGGGTAGAGAGTTTAAAATACTGTATAAACCTTGCTGTCTGAAGGGATCTTGTGTGAATGAACCACACCCTTATCGTCTCTCTGTCTTGTCTTAAAGGGCCTCAGCCCTCTTAACTGCCATGTCTTCAGCTGCCTTGTTGTTTTCCCTCTAGCAACCTGAAGAAGCTGGCTGGCGGCGGCCGGGGTGATCTGCTATAAAGCAGCAGCCGAAGGTAAAATTGGGTGGATGTAGGGATGCCAGGTGGCAAAGTGGATGCCGGAGGCGGCGGCGCCGCCCCAAGGAGATCAGAGGCCAGAGACGGGGTGGCACAAAGAGAGGAGGAGCAAGAAGAAGAAGGGGATGAAGATCTCCGAGATGGTGGCGTCCCATTTTTTGTGAACCGAGGAGGACTCCCCATCAATGAGGCCACATGGGAAAGGATGTGGAAGCATGTGGCCAAGATCCACCCTGAGGGAGAAAAAGTAGCTCTGAGGATTCGGGGAGCCACTGACCTACCCAAGGTGAGAGAGGAATTTTGTGCAGAAATAGTGTCAGTCTCTGCTGCATTTGAAGAGCCATTCTGTTTTTCTAGCCTGAGAGGAATGGATGGGCTCTGAGAGTCAAAGCAGACACACTGAAAACTACACAGATCCAGACCAAGGGCTCCTCTTACTGCTATAGGGTCAGAAGAAGGGAAACAGAGATGGGGAATGGATGGTCCTTTAGCTCCTGTCATCCCTCACCATGAGCTATACTGGCTTGGACTGGTGGAAGATCATAAATAACTGCATCAATGGGATCCACACATTCCTCAGCCCTGTGGTAGAATTCACTGGTTTAGCAAACTGTATTCTATTCTGTAGCCAATATAGTCATGCTGACTAGAGGATTAGAAGAGAAGCTCTGTTAGTAAGTTGTGGCAAAAATGATTGTGAGAATGTTCAAGGTTAAATTGTTCATTGGGATATGAATGTTCCTAGGTCAACATACATAAAATAAAAAAAATGTTTGAGAAGGCTGAGGAAACTGAGTTACAGAAGACTTGTACCTGCTAACTTGTATCAGGCCTTGTAGTGAAGTATACCAGTGAAGTATACCAGTGTCGTGAAATATGGGGAGGTTGCTCAGAAACACGTGAAGAGATCTGAGTTGTACACACATGAGCGGAAATGCTTTCACTGTCTCTTGTTAGATACCACTGATTTGTTCTCGATAAAAATGCCAAAGAACTGAGTACAGTGAGTGATGTTGATCGACTCTTCCGCAAAGCAGTAATTCTTCACTTCCATATTGCTTTCTACTCCAGAACAGTGTATCTACACCATTTCCAGTCTAAATTGTACAGAACATGGGGGTAGCCTTGCTAAAGACGTTTGCAAAACAAAACAACAACAAAAAACATGGTGGAATAGACCAAATGGTTCATGCAGTGCAGGAAGATCTTGCTTGTGTCTAATGAGCAGCAATGCCAGATGGCTTAACTGAGTGGGCAAAGGGAGGGAATTCTCTAGGGATGGGAAGACAGATGGGAAATCAGCTACTAAATGAAAAAAAAAATGGCAAAGCATAGTAGACTCCACTCAGTATAGACTAAGCTCCCTGTCTTGTACAAAGCAAATTGTTATCTGTTTGGCTGTTTTGGCCTTCATACCTCTAGCCTTCACCAAGAAGACATATTGTCCTCAAAGATTTCAGCTTGCAACCTGAGTGATCCTGACGATTTTAACCATAGCACTGTTAAACTCTGGAAAGGAAAGCTTATGAAGGTGTGGCTGCAATGGTCAAAGCACTGTATGTGAGTTGCTTACAACAGCTGGTACTTTGGCTCTCTTTGCACTGACTGTTCATACTTTTTGCTTGGAGGCTTCCAGTTCTGTGGTCTGGCACTCACTGGATTGGGCCCTTGACTGCTAGTGCCAATTGGCCAATTATGGTATTTTGCTGGGAGCAAGTTCCAGCCCATCAGCCTCTTCACTGATACTGTTGGATGATACCGTTATGTGACTTGGCATTTGGCACTTAACATGTCACTGGAGATAGACATGGGACAGGCAGTAGTCTCCCAGGTCCATTGGAGTAATAAATATTAGTGCAGCTTCATGCCAGTGTTTGCATCCAATAAATGGATTGTTAGTGAATTTTACTATGATGGAAGAGAGCCAGATTGTCCTGCTTTGCCTGCTAAGGAAAGGGTCTTCTTCATCTCCCCTTGTGCTACCCTTTGCTTTCCCATTTTCTTTTTGGAGAGATGGATAGCTTCCCAGAATGATTGTACAGGGTATAAAAGGATATATTTGTTCTGAAACAAGTCAGGAGAATGGATGGAGTGAACAGAACTTCACTTTAGAGTTAGTACTACGACTTAAGGCCGTGCAGAAGGGCATGAATCTTGTATCTTGCGTGTTTTGTTCTTGTGCATTATTGCCAAGCTTTGTTTCCCTCAGTGCTTTTGGATTTAGTGTGCTATCTGAATATTGAGAACATGCTAAACCTTCCAGAACTCCACAGTTCCAAAACGTGGACGTAATCTTTGTTCTGTAGACGTTTCATGTCTGGATGAGATCCAGTTCCAAGCTCTCTGAATCAAATATGAACGTCTGGCAAGTCCACTAGTCCAGTGTCAGGAGTTCATGTATAGATTTATAACTGAGGTTGTGTCTGCATTGTAAAGGCTGTGTAGGAATGGTTGAGAGCAGTGTTTCTGTTCTGTCTCTGAGGAAGTCTGCTCTGCTATGCAGAGCAATACTTGCAGATTTTCTAGTGTGATTTCTTCATTAAAGCACTGTCTCTCTCAGGGTGTCTCTAAACTAAACTTAGACAAGTTACTTTTTGGATTACATCTCTCAGGAGTCCTCGGCCAGTCCAAAAAAGTAAATTTTCCAAGCTATGCTGTAAGCATCAGACCCTTCTGTTATGTATGCTCAGTGCTGGTAACCTGTAGTAAACACACATTGCTAGCTCATACTGTAACCCACACTTCTCTTCAGGACTTCTAAATTTTACTGTTGGCAATCCAAGAAGAAGAAATAGTGAGAAAAAGCATGCAAGTTTTGCCTTCAATCATTTCCAGGACCTTTTCCATAATCAAGGACAACTTCTGTAGAGAGGAGTCTCTTCTGTTCGTAGGGCTTTTTTGTGCACCTGAAACCTTGGAAAATTAAGAGTTCTGAATTGCAGTCTCCATCAGTAAAGGAAGCTCCCTCAATGCACAGATTCAGCCTGAGAGTGACAAGAGTGGGGACAGAGCTAAGAGTTGGAAAAGTTACTTTGGAGGCTGTAGTTTCCAGAATCATCCATCTTTGGAGTTGTAGTTCAGAAACATAACTTTTCTGAGCTCTGGGCCTAGTGTGCTTGTTCTTGCCCTCTATCTTCACATGCTGTTGTAATTAATTTTTAGAATTATTTAAGACTACTCAGCTTACTAAAATCTACTTGCAGAAATAGACCCTAATCATGATATCAGATTTATTATTTGTTCATTTATTTGTTATATTTATATTGTACCTTTACTCTAGTGAGCCCAGGGGAGTACACAGATCTCTTCTTCCCTGCTTATCATTACAACAACTCTTTGAGGCTGGACACGGTAAGCAAGAATGCTGGCCGAAGGGCACCAGGTTCATGATAGAAACTTCAGATGAATAGGCTATCTTGTAGTAACTATGACCATTAAATTAAAAAAAATACTAATGTGGATCTACCTACAGTGGCTCATAATTTGAGACTTTGCTGCTTTTGGAGACTGACTGCATCAGGTGAAGGACTGCAGAAATCCTGGGGGTCTCTTTTTGACCATGTTAGAATTGCTGCATAGTCAAGGAGATCTAATTCTCAGTTCTTTAGGAAGGAATCATAGAGCCAGTAACAATCACAGAGAAAAAATGTTTCCTTTTGGTGGTTGCTTAAATCAATTAAATCTTGGGCTTTGATATATTTTGAGTAGAAGAAATTACAGCAGGGCAATATCCCAACAAAGCAATTAATGTAGCTTATCAGTTACTTGAGAGGAAAGAGGGACAGACTGCTGTCTCTCACCCAGTCCCTTCTTCCTCTAAGGGAATTACTGAAGACGTGAATATGGAGGAAACCTTAGCTCCGTCTGGGCTTCAGGCCCAGGTTTTTGTATACCAAATTTCTCATCAGTCTAATAGATTAAGTGAGGACCTAGTTACAGTAGGAGAATCCTCCACACCTTAAGTGGTTTACATTACATTGTCTGGGGCTTTTGCATATGCCTTAGTGGTAAAGCACATGGGGAAGAAAAGCAGTGACACTCCCTGCTTTTTCCAGGAGAGAAAGGTACAAGTAAGATAAGGATTATTAATCTAACTCAGAGCTTGGGGAGGAGATCATTGCTGCTCCCAGAATCCTCCAGCCACTTTCTGGGAGCTGCAGTCCAAGTGTGACATTTTCAAGCTGTGATATAAGTGCAGCGCAGATGGGGACAATAGTCCACACACACACCCAATTGGGTAGAAACATTCAGAAGTCTTGTTTTTTAAAATGTCAGTTGCCTCTGCTTCCATTGTGATGTGCCGTTTCGTTCCTTACTTGAACAATGTGTTAGGGATATTTAAAACAACTTCTGAGGTTCTTCTTTCATCCAGCTCCATTACCATTCTTCCAAGAGTTTCAAAACACATTAAGTGCCTGCATCTCAATTTGCTTTTTGTTTTCTGTATGCATTCTTAGTGGACTAATGAACAGCTGTTAAAAGTTGCACAGATCTGATACCATATTCCTTTTATTGTGTCTACCTGAGAACTAGACTCTGTACCTGTGTATAATTAAACCCATAGTGATTTAGCATGTGTAAACTGCAGACAGAAATTAGGTTCTTGACTATTTCAAGGATGTACAGTGCTAGGAATGGATGATGATGCTCTAATGCCTTGTACAGAAATTGGCAGTGGTAAGTACTAGTTAGGACTTGTGCACTCTTGGCTAGCAGATGCGTTCCTCACTTACAAGGAGCTCCTGTCGTTTTCACACACCAACATGTTGCAAGGGGTAAATAAATCTATCAGTTTTCTCTTTCTTCCACATGCAGTTTATTTCTTTAAAAAAATCCCAAGTTCTTTCCTTCCCACTGATGAAGAAATCTTCAAACATTGGAAAAATTCTTTTTTAAAAAATGGGAAATTCTTACTCATCTTTATTTTTCACTGATACTCATTGTCAACATAGACAAACGGCTTCTTAAAAATCCAAAAATGTGTATTTCTACTTCTGTTGTACTTGTTTTCACAATCACCTTGTGAAGTAGCTCACTTTTTCTACTTTCATAATATGGCCTGTCTATTGGTTCCTCTCCTCTCGAGTTTTTAAAATAATCAGACTTGCCTCTCAGCTATCTAAAAATTGGAGAGGAACTTGACTCTTTTCTGTCTTTCTCTCGGTCCTCCTCTCTGCGCATGACTAACCTCAGGTGACCAGCAATAAAAATGAGCTATCTCATGTAATTATGTGGGATGGTGATCTCATGTGCCTTCAGTGCTGACCCTGGGTGTGGTCTCTTGTGTGTAAATGAATGTCTTTTTGGTGATCTCATATCTTTCCTTCTTCCCGTGTACAGATTCCTATACCGAGTGTGCCTACGCTCCAGCCGCCCACTCTTATCCCTGAGCGCCTGGAAGCCATACAGCGCTACATCATGGAGCTTCAGTATCCTTTCAGATTTTGGCCAAATTGACCAGGAGTGAAAAGTGAGGCAAGGCAACTTCCCTCCCTTGAGCACAAGAAAAAATTTCGGAGTGCTTGGTACTTTAGCACAACTGGGAAATGAAACTCCTTCTTTGAGGAAACTGCTGTGGTTTTTCTGCCCTACTAGTTTTCTTTCATTTGTTCCTTTGGCATCCTGACATCATCTGTGTAAGCAAGAAAAAGTCCATTGCAAGCTATCCCTTTCTGTGTTACCAGGAATACAGTGTTTAAAAAACATTTTGCTTGATACACATCATGATTCATTTAGGAAGAGCAGGGAGAGTAGGAAAGGTACTGGCTAACTTACCTAACTTTGTTTAGCATGTAGTTGTTCAATGCATTTGACTCTCTTGGATGCCAGCTGTTGGTGCCTGTAATTGCAGCTAGCACCAACAGAGGCAGGAGGGGGGGTTGCTAACAATCACAGCTGGTGAGGAAATAGTAAAACCTAAAGTTTGGGAAAGTAGCTTTTAAAGACTACAATTGTAAGGAAAAGTACATTTTCTAGGTTCCAGTTAAATCTCTCTCGCCGTGCAGTCCTGATGTAAATGGGGGAAGGGGACTTGCAATTGCTGTTAAATTGAACATGCACACATCAGTCTTGATTTGATTTTTAATGACACATTAAGAGCCTCCTCTAATTTGGTCCTAAGAGCACCATTTCCCTGTTTGATGATATCTTTTTATCCTGTCAGTTCTTTGTTTGCTGGCACTAAGCATTTTGTCAATGTAGTGATTGATTTGTGTGATATCATAGAGGCTGCCCTGGGCTAAAAGACAGCTGCAGCCAGAGTGGGATCTCCAGATCACCTGCAGCAAGCTTTTCCAAACTGTATGAGTCTTAACTCCTTGATCCCAGATACAATCATACTGGGACACAGTTCTTTGAAATCAAGAAAAGCAGGCCTTTGACTGGGTAAGTGCTTTTGGGTTTTTTTCGGCAGGGGGATGTTACTTTCTCAGGAGGCTCTTCCCCTTATGAGTTTGGCCAAAGGCCCACTCTAAGCTCCCTGAGGAAGACCAACACAAAGGCTGAGCATTAGTGTGGAGCTCAGATGCAGCTGTTCAGAGCTATGACTTGTTACTCCATTAAAAAGACCACAGTTTTCTTCCACATGTTCAGGAATCATTAAACATCAGCAGCAATACCATTTCTAACAGCTTGTGAAATATTAGTCTCAGTATCTGAACCCATATAGTTTGACATTTCTGCAGTCTTGGTTGTAATTGATGTCTTTCTGATATAGTAAATATAGATGGAGGAAACTATTTTTTTGACCTACAGTCTCTGAATTATGCAGCCAGCATAATTGTGCTTGCTGGAGGACTCAGGAAGCTACAGTCCAAAACAAGTAATGTAATCAAGCTGTGGATAGAGGCACACATTTCTTGGTTGCACATGGCATCCATGAAACAGACTTCATTTAGGACTGCATTCCGCATTGTACTTGGTGTTCTGACTTATGGTAGGAAAGATTGGAGGAGCATCACTACTCTGACTGTAATAAATTTATTCCAAAGATATTTTGAGGATGCAATCCAACTTGGAAGATGAATTGTTTCTGACTCATTCAAAGGAAATTGAGTGTCAGCAGAGCATGAGGGAGAAGGATATGATGAGGAACTGTGTCTTAACAGTTAACTTCCTTTTTCCTTTGTGTGACCAGGCATTCTTTCCCTTCCCACATTCCATCTCCCCCGGCCCATTCTCTGTTCTGTTTGAGACAAGTCTTTAAAAATGGTGTGTGTGTTTTTGTTTGTTTAAATTTCTCCCTCTTCTGACACCCCCATAGGCTGATGGATCTGGCCAAAGAAATGACGAAAGAGGCCCTGCCAATCAAATGTCTAGAGGCTGTGATCCTTGGAATGTATCCTTTTTTCTTAGAAGACTGTGTGCATTCTGGTTTAAATGCAATAGTTTCAACATTATTGCTCTTGTACTGAGACATTTGAAACCCAGTTTATATCCTTTGCTGTTACATGGTTAGCAAAATGCCTTTTGGTAGGTGTTACCTAGCTCGCTCGCGCTCTCTCTCTCTCTCTCTCTCTCTCTCTTTCTTTGGACAGGAAAGGTACATAGCTTATGTTGTACATTCAAAAGAGATTGAAGATAAAGTGGCAGCCTCCTTTTATGCATAGTGTTTTCATTTTCCTCTCTTCTAATAGTCACACTACAATAGCACTATGACTCCACTTTAATTGCCATGACTGTTTCCTGTGGAACCCCAGGGTTGGTAGTTTGGTGAGGCACTAGAGCTCGCTGGCTAAGAATTTTAAATATCCCTCCCTAAACTGCCAATCCCTGGATTCCATAGGATGGGATAACATCAGTTAAAGTGAAATCACTATGATTGTGTAGTGTGAATGGGCCCTAGATTATTGCGTGTTGGAGTAGCAGGACATTTGTTTAACATGGAGCTGTATTTCTTGTAAAGATTAGTGTTTCCCACTAGTGATTCCAGCTGTTCCAGCTGTTGATTGTGGAAACATTTGAAATATATTTATAGAATCATAGACTTTGAAGAGACCACAAGGGCCATCCAGCCCAGCCCCCTGACATGGAGGAATACCCAGTCAAAGCACTCCTAACAGATGACCATCCAGCCTCTGTTTAAAAACCTCCAAAGAAGAAGACTTCACCACACTCGGAGACAGCATATTCCGCTGTCGAACTGCTTTTATTGACAGGAAATTGTCCTTAATGTTTAGGTGAAGTATCTTTTCTTGTATTTTGAATCCATTGCACTGTGCCGTGATCTCTAGAATAGCAGAAAACAAGCTTAGTCTGTTCTCCACGTTACATTCTTTCAAATATTTAAACATGGCTATCATATCATCTCTTAATCTTTTCTTCTCCAGGCTAGACATACCCAGCTCTCTAAGCTGCTTCTCATAGACCATGGTTTCTAAGCCTTTTACCATTTTGGTTGCCCTCCGCTGGACATGGTTCAGCTTTTCAGTGTCCTCCTTGATTTGTGCTGCCCAGAACTGGACACAGTACTCCGGGTGGGTTCTGACCAATACAGAATACTGGTACGTCTTGCAAGGAAGTTCCACACTGAAACATTGACCCTTTTTGGATAATTATAGCTTATTAAGTTGAGGTGTGTATTAGTCTTACCCACATGCATCTTGTTTTCTTCTGTCATCATACAAACTGGAAACTAACCATGAAATCTCCAGTTAACTATGGTTTCCCTGTTTTATTCTAAACCAGGAAATGATGGTTAACTACTTCAGAACAAACCAGGCCGTGAAAATAACAGCAAATAGCGTTTGGTATTAAAAAGAGATTATTTAGATGGTTGTGTACTATACATTAACAATAGGTGTGAATGAGTGTCTGTGTGTCCATCTGTCCATTCATCCTCAAGGACTTTGTAAAGTAGAAAGAGACAATGAGAGCAAGGTAGTTAGGAGTTGTTTATGCCAATGAGTATATTACATAGATGGAGCCAGGAAAAAAAGCTGTCTGTCACATTCCAACCAACTATACCTCCAAAGCTGGAAACAGAAAACCAAATGGGCCTTGCACCAAATGAGAATTTGATGCTCAAGAGCACTGCCAAACACATGATTGAATGTAGACATTTCTTAAATAGGAAGGTCCCTGTAGGACAAACTTCTTGTTTGCTGACTTGTATCTTCAGATGAAGGAAATGTCATGCACTATCTAGGTTTGCCTAGACATAAGATCTCAATCTAAATGATCAGGCTGAGATATTCAGGGAGTCATCTAGAAGAGTCTTTATTAAGTTCATCTTTGTTTCACCGCCAATTTCCTAAATACTTTGCCATTAACAGTTACCTCACCAACAACATGCCAACACTGGAGCGTTTTCCCATCAGCTTCAAAACCTACTTCTCAGGGAACTACTTCCGCCATATTGTGCTGGGGGTGAACTTTGGGGGGCGCTATGGAGCGCTGGGCATTAGTCGACGTGAAGATCTCATGTACAAGGCACCAACCTTCCGCACTCTGAGCGAACTCATCTTTGATTACGAGGAGGCATACCAGCGTTGCTGGCACACCCTAAAAAAGGTGAAGCTTGGTCAGTATGTGTCTCATGATCCACACAGCGTGGAGCAGATTGAGTGGAAGCACTCCATCTTGGATGTGGAGAAGCTGGGCCGTGAAGAATTCCGCAAGGAGCTGGAGAGGCATTCCCGTGACATGAGACTAAAGGTGAGATAACGAGGAGCTGAGAAATCTTGTATGCTTAGAGCAAGGGCAAGCAAATCCCAGTGATCCGCAGGCCAGTTTCCATCTCTGGGACCCATCAGCAATCACACCATGGTCCAACATGTATACATACATACACATATACACAAGTGCACACATACACGTGCGCACACATACATGCATTTAATTAGGGGGGAAAAAACATAAATGGCTGGAGGTCCATTTCCACTGTGGAAAATATTGTTTTGAAAGCATTTAAAAAATGATTAAAGAGGTTTCGTCTCACCGAAGCAATGAATCACCACTCTTAGATGCTTTCAAAATTCCAGAACAGTTTCATGGTGGCGATTCATGTTTTCTCACACATATGCAGGTCTTTACCATGGGAGGGGCCCAGAAGATGCAAAAATGGTTTTTGGGGAACTGTGTGTGATTTATGGACTGCATGGACCCCCCCCCCATGCCTTAGAATAATGCTTACTCCCATCTGTGAGGCAAAGGCTCAAAGCAGGGATAAGGAATATGTGGTCATTCATGTGTTTTTTAGACTGCAGTTCCCATAAGTAATAACTAGCATAGCAAAGAGTGAGGGAAGGTGAAAGTGCAGTCCAGCACTGTGGAAAGTTACATGTTCCTTGACGCTTCTTTAAAGCTCCTAATTATCCAACCCAATCCACTTATTTGCGTGCCTAATTGTGAAATATTTGCTGCCTTCCAGTACAAAATCCCAGAGTGTCGAGAAGTCCCAAAGACACCGCTTTGTCAGTCAGGAATCCTTCACTGGTCCACATCTTAGATCTTAAGATTTGGGGTTTTTTGCATGCATATATTGCATTTCTACCAGATGAGGAGTACCAAGAGCATCTTGCTTCCGTAAATATATCTCACTGGGATCTGTGTAAGCATCAGTATGGGAAGAAGAATCACTGTTACAAGGGACTTCCAACATCATCTTACCTCCACCCAGCTGCTGATGCGAGAAGAAAGTTGCATTATGTGTGACAGAAATAAATAATACACTGCAGTAGGAGACATGCAGTATCCATGAGAGCCAGTGCAGCAAAATGATCTAGAACATTGCTCGTTCAAATGTTACTCATATCTGCACCTCAGCCTATACTGTGCTCAGCCTTAGTCCCCTAAGCCTGTAATATGGAAATATTTCTGGTATCCCTTATAGGTTTCTTGGAAAGATTGCTATGTAATGTATCTGTGTAGTGCTTTGAACATTAAAAAAAAAAAAGCTATACAAATTCTAGGTGCAGCACTAGTAGTCGCTGTAACCTCCTTCCTACTTACTGCACTGTATACTCACTGTAACTTCCTTCTTACTTACCTCATTCTTCCCCAGCTTCCCAACAAATGAAGTAGCAAATGGCTTGCATGACTCATTGTCATTTTCCTTCTCCTCCTAGATCAGCAAAGGAACAGGGCCACCATCACCCACCAAGGACAGGAAAAAGGATGTATCATCCCCACAGCGAAGCCAATCCAGTCCACATCGTCGCAACAACCGGACAGAGAGGCGGTGAGTTCATAAGTCCTGTTTGTTCTTCATGGATGAGCAGTTTATGTGGGATTTTGGTCTCCCACATGCTTTAAGCACTTACATGCAATGCGCAGTTTGGGCTTTGCAGCATATGTTACATAGTTATGCTTGCATCTTTTCAATATGCACACTTCTTGCTTGCTTCTTTTATTTCCTTCCACATGGAAGTTGTAAAAGTTGGTCATAGTACTCACCAGTTTTCCTTTGAAAGAGTTCTTTAATTTTTGCTCTCTTTAGTCTTCTAAATGCAGCTGGCCTGCACCAGTCTGAGTAGATTATACTGCCCTACAGAGCAATCAGATGTATATTTACTTAACAAATACTACTGTGTTTAGTGGGGCTTACTCCACAGCAACTCAACATTTCAGCACTATAGCTGTTGGTCTAAACCCAAGTGTTAGTCCCATAAAGAGTAGAGTATGGAGTCCCATACAGAGTAGTAGAGTATGGAATCATTGAAATCTACATATGTGTTGATTTACCAAATTTCCATTGATTCAGTGGGTTACTCTGGTTGAAATTAAAAGTCGGATTTGGACTTAAATGTTCCATATGGATTATGACTGTTTATCATGGAGGTCCACAAAGGCCTTCTTCCTGTGCGAGAGACCAATCTCAGCAAGACCATCTTAATAGTGTGCTGTGAGGAAACTCAGATGTGGGAAGATATTGGCTCTGCTTCCAGCCTTTTCCAAAGCCCAAGTGAGAACCACATATTGGAAGAATCATGAAAGGGACTGGTGTTGGCTTAACAGGTAATCATGGTTTTAAATCCCAGTCTAGACTTGGGAGTGGACCTTTGTCCAGGTTGTGTTGAGAATTTTTCTCTGAAGAACGCTTAAGATGATTAGCTGATCTCATATCCATAATGTTAAAAATGTGTCATTCTGGATCACACCAAAGGCCTATGGAGACCAGCATCCTGTTCCCCAGAGACCAACCAGAAGCCTAGGAGAAGCCCACAGGGACAACCTGAGTGCAATAGCACTATGCAAGATACTGAAAGAGGGGAGGAAAGAGCTCCCCATACTGAGGACTTCCTCTTAATTGAAGAGTCTTCAACAAGGACACTCCCTCTCACTTATATTTTCTGTTTTCTTTCTATATTATTAGGCCATCTGGAGAGAAGAAACCTACAGAGCCCAAAGCCATGCCAGATCTGAATGGTTACCAAATCAGAGTGTAAAGAGTCTCCTGCCATTTGTGGACTATGCGCTGGGCAGCACTTGGACCAGTTCTATCTGCAGGATGTGCAATGCAGGAAGTGGGGGGGGCACAGTGGGCACAAAGTCTTTTGTGTGTGTGTGTGTGTGTTTTTCTTCTCACAAGGTTTTTTCTGCATTGTTGTCTCCAGAGCTTTAGTCCACGGTACACCAGGACATTCACTCGTCTGACATACATGGGGAGATTTTTTTTTCAATGGAATGGCTAAACAAAATTCTTGAAGTAGTATATCTGCCAGTCTTAAGTTAAGGGTTCTGTGCTATAACAGTATTGATGAGGAAAGGAGGCTATTGCTCCCACAGCCCACTGGTCCATGCAGAGGTGGAATGCTTTTATCCTTTCCTAGCCCCATAATGGATCTTTGTCTCCTTCTTCTGTTTCTGAAAGAATGATGTTAGTATAGAAGCCCCAGGAGGATACAAAGTGCAGCTGGGAACAAACAAATACTAAATCCTGTGGAAGAGTTTCTGAAATTTTACTATCTGACAATTTTAATATTTTTTACAAAGATGGAAAGGGGATGGGAGACAACTGTACCATCACACATGCCCTAAGAATCACTGACTTAATACTTGTGCTTCTGTTTCAAATGGTGGCGTGCCTTGTATGATGAGAACCTGCTTCTCCATCACCCATCTCCATCAGCAAGCCAACTAGCCTGTTCTTCAGGAAATGAATCTTTGAAGGAAGCAACTCAGGTAGTACCTGAAAAGTCAACTGAGACCCAGTGATGGCTTAATTGTCTAGAAATGGCAGTTGCCCATTTCAGTGCATGCAAGAGGATTGACTGGAGACCAACTTTCTGTATCTATACTTTCTGGTGCTGTCTTGGCATTGAGAGTGTTGATAGAGCATTCTAGCCTTTCAAGTGGCAGGGAACTGAGGGAGAAAAAACTGATCCCTCTGACTTAGATTCCTTGAGTATGTCTGCCTTTTGATGGGAAAAGGATGTCTTGCTCTTTTTCTGGCACCAGACAGCTAGCTCTATCCCCTTACCAAAGTGTGCATTTGCTGTTACTATATGGAGACCACATGGTTATCTATTATGTACAAAGGGGTCTTGGGGTCACATTACATTCTGGATAGGATCTGTTTCTTTTTTGTGCTCCCTTTGTCTAGTTCTTCTCCTCTCTTCCCGACTTGTGCAACACTAACAAGTACAAGGTTTTCTTCAACTGGTCTGGACCAAAGTCTTGAGTTGCCTTTCTCTTTATCCTTTATATTTCAACAGTGACTTTATGCCTTCTTACTTAAAAAAAAAATCTTGATAATTAAACATGGTAGCTATTTTTAGTAGAAGACTGCTCAAACCTGGAGACTTCATAATCCTATCCCAAGCCTCAGTTCACAACTTTTAATGACCAAACTGGTTGGACAGAAGTAGCTGTAAGTGAAATTGCATAAATTGAGAAGTTCCTTCAAGGAGGTGGTGAGGATGGGACCCTACACCCTGCTTCAAGCAACCTTCAGCCTTCTGCAAATGTCAAAGGAGATAAAGTGTTTACCTAGATTATCAGGTCTGGTTTAATAATGACAAAACTGAAAGATGAGTTGGGATAGTCTGGTCTCAGGCTTAAAAGAAGCCTGCTTTGTGAAAAGGAATATGGTAAACAGTCAGCCTGAGAGGGTTTTACGAGGAATAACAGACTTTCATCTCGGTTGATTATCTCACTCACGGGGAACAGGTGAAGTTTGGCGTGCTGAGCACTCAGCATTACTAAAAGAAGTGAGGATCTATCAAGGGCTCGCATATTATGTACAGAAGATAGTCTATAGAGAAACTGTAGTATGCTTTCTGCAGTGTTCTGTTTCTCTGTTTGGCATGGCCAGCTAAGGCTACAGTGTTTCAGTCATCACTGGAAGTGTGATTGCCTTTTTTCACTTTCCTATTCTTCCCCAACCTTGCAATCAGCTATTCTTTTTCATATCCTTCATTTTTTAAAAAAATTTGACTGTCTTTTCATAGGATAACTCTGGTCTTCCTTTCAGCTATTGAGCAGCTATGAAGTAATTAAACACTTCCAGAAATTATGCGCTGTGGGTGTCTCTGACTGTGGAAGCTGGGAATATTGCTGGTGATCAGTATTGCATTTTTGTGTGTATTGGGAGGGTGGGTGTGAAAAAATGTGATGTGAGTTTCCAGTCCTGTCCCATTGAAAAGGTGGCACAATATATGAACATCAAGTGGAGGAGAGGGCAGGGGAAATCTGCAGTTGAAATATTTATGCTACAGAAAGTGTATGAACACTTATGAGCCAGATACCAGCATGTCATGTATGTCCACAAATGATTATAACATGTTTGGAGCATTGCTTAGGGCATTGTCCAACATGCTTGTAGCTAGTTTCTTTTTGTCTCCCTACAAGTAAGAAAAAACCACTTTAAAATATGACTGGATCATATTTGTATTTAAAGATGGCTATTCTTTTTGTAGTTTACAGTGAACCTGGTTTTTAGATAATAAATAGTGGAAACTCTACTGAAAATGGAGCCTGTATTGATCCATCAGCAATTGCTTCTGTGAAGTGTCTTAAGAGAGTAAAATACCCTGCTCTTACTCAGTTGCCATTGTTTCTGTTTTCTAGCTTGCTACTTGCTAGATCTGTCTAGGAAAGAAAATGAGAAGAAAAAAAAAGGATTAAAAACAGGAAGTGGTTAATATTCATTACCAGACCATGATCTGTTAGTAGCTGACACAAGCCTTATGTCTGAGTTGTTCTTTTGATCTTGAAAAGTTGAGCCAAGTTCCATGATTACATGTAAAGACAGTATCAAATCACTGGCATTCATCACTTAGCTGAGCCCTTGAAGTGAACCGGTAACTCCCATTAGTAATCTTTCTCTAAGAAGATGCGATTGTGAAACAGTGTATCCTCTTTTTTGCTGGTGGTGAACCACAACTAATGTGAAAGTAAGCATAAAATACAATTGGAACATGAGTTTCTTTGCCAAGCATGTAGCAGTCCCTTCCTGTGTGTGTGTTTTAGAAGGGTTCGGCTGTAAGCACAAAAAACTTGGCAAGTTGGAAATGACCCAGAGGAAAACTGCATCTGGCAGTTCTGATGCGGACTGGCATATATTTACTGTAATGAAAAGGTGTGTGGGAGAAATATTTTAAAACAAATTTCAGAAAAAAAAAATCTATACTGAATGTCTAGATTTCAAAGCAACTTCTTCACTAGAAGTAATCCTCCCTGTGCTCTGGTTCGCAAAGCATCTGTTAATGCTGATTTAGGGAACTTGTATGCTTCATACATTGTTGGACTCTTAACTCCCCTTGGTTCAAACCAGTATAGCAAACATGACACAAACTCATTCAGAGGGCCAAAGTACTCAACTCTTGCTTCAGTTATACATTATTCTATTGTACAATGTCTTGACAAAGGCCCTTTCCGCACGAGGTGAGGGAATTGCTCCATGCCGTTACTTACCGCTTCTTCTGGGGTCCAAAGCAACACGGACTGTCCCTGAATCCCTTCCGCAGGGCTCCTCCTTGGTCCAGGGTGAATTGGAGCAGTGCGAGGTCTGTAGATCCGCACTGCTCCGGCTTCCAAAACGGCGGCTTCCGGCTTCCAAAATGGCGGCTTCCGCTTGGTCGTGGGTCCCGACCAACCACTGAAGCTCGCCACGCCTAAAGCCCGCCCTCTGCAGATTGCAGGCTCGCACTGGTGCAAACCTGCGAATCTGCACAAGGGAGCAGGAATGCAATGGCACGTTCCAAGAAAATAAAGACCTGTTTTTTGCGGTCTTTAGAAAACACGCTGGAGGACCACTTGGGGTCATTTTGGAGCGGACTGAGGTGCGGATCTCCGGTAAGTAGTCCGCTCCTAGGTGCAGACGACCTCTGTGAGAGGACGCACTTCCCCATTCTAATTGTCTGGTGCGGAAAGGGCCAAAGATACGGCAGGTCCCTCTTGAGTGTCTGTGAACTTAAAGGTAATGTGGATGATGTAGACATGTCTCACAAAATTACTCGATAAGAAGAACCATCTTTGTCACACCAATGTTCTGTCCTGCCATTTGGTGCAGAGATTTTGTGCTACTGCACTTTATTTCAAAATCTCATGTGATATGATGGAAACTGTGTGGAAGTAAGTGGTAAAGACATTCCATTCTGTAAACTTAGGGAGCTGCTGGGTGGAATTCAGTGGTCAAGAATAGTGAAAGGGAAAGGAGTTCAGGAGGCATGGGAGTTCCTTAAAAGGGAGATACTGAAGGCACAGTCTAAAACTGTGCCAATAAGGAGGAAAAATGGAAGGCATCTCAAGAAACCAGAAAGGTTGACTAAAGAACTCTCAGTTGAGCTAAGTGTTAAGAGAAACGTGTACAGGAAATGGAAGAAAGGGGAAACCACCAAAGAAGAATTTAAGCAAGTAGCTAGGAGATGTAGGGAGGAGGTCAGAAAGGCTAAAGCACAGAACGAACTTAGGCTGGCCAGAGACATCAAAAACAATAAAAAAGGCTTTTTAAAATATGTCCGTAGCAAAAGGAAAAAGAAGGAGACGATAGGGTTGCTGCGCAGAGAAGATGGCGAATTACTAACAGGGGGAAGAGAAAAGGCAGAACTACTTAACACCTTCTTTGCCTCAGTTTTGTCCCAGAAGGATACGAGCACTCAACCTGGCGGTTGGGGAGCAGGGGAGGAAGCAGGGGAAATGAGGCACATAATAGGTAGAGAGGTGGTACAGGAATACCTGGCCACACTGGATGAATTCAAGTCTCCAGGGCCAGATGAACTGCATCCTAGGATATTAAAAGAACTGGCAGAGGTCATTTCGGAACCGCTTGCTATAATCTTTGAGAAATCTTGGAGGACAGGAGAAGTTCCAGCAGACTGGAAGAGGGCAAATGTTGTCCCCATCTTCAAGAAGGGAAAAAAACAGGGCCCAAATAATTATCGCCCAGTCAGCCTGACGTCAGTACCCGGAAAGATTCTGGAGCAGATCATTAAGCAGTCAGTTTCTAATCACTTAGAAAGCAACGCAATAATCATGAGAAGTCAACATGGATTTCTCAAAAACAAGTCATGCCAGACTAATCTTATCTCTTTTTATGATAAGAGTTACTAGCTCAATAGATGAAGGGAATGCTGTGGATGTAGTATTTCTCGATTTCAGTAAGGCCTTTGACAAAGTTCCCCATGACATTCTTGCAAAGAAGCTAGTAAAATGCGTGCTGGGCAGGGCTACTGTTAGTTGGATTTATAATTGGTTGATCGACCGAACCCAAAGGGTGATCACGAATGGCTGCTTTTCATCCTGGAGAGAAGTGACTAGCGGGGTGCCACAGGGTTCTGTCCTGGGCCCAGTGCTGTTCAATATCTTCATCAATGACTTGGATGAAGGAATAGAGGGCATGCTCATCAAATTTGCAGATGACACCAAATTGGGAGGGGTTGCTAATACGCCAGAGGACAGGATCAAAATTCAAAATGACCTGGATAGATTGGAGAGCTGGGCCAAAGCTAACAAAATGAAATTCAACAGAGAGAAGTGTAAGGGCCTACACTTAGGTAGAAAAAATGGAATACAGAAATATAGGATGGGGGACACGTGGCTGGATAGCAGTACGTGTGAAAGGGATCTAAGAGTCTTAATAGACCACAAGCTGAACATGAGTCAGCAGTGTGATGCAGCAGCCAAGAAAGCCAACGCAATTCTCGGCTGCATCAATAGGAGTATGGTGTCTAGATCGAGGGAGGTACTGGTACCACTCTACTCTGCTTTGGTTAGACCTCATCTTGAATACTGTGTCCAGTTCTGGGCACCCCAATTCAAGAAGGACATGGTCAGGCTGGAGCAGGTCCAGAGGAGGGCGACCAAAATGGTGAGAGGCCTGGAAGACATGCCCTGTGAGGATAGACTTAGAGAGCTGGGTATGTTTAGTCTGCAGAAGAGAAGGTTAAGAGGGGACATGATAGCCATGTTTAAATATTTGAAGGGATGCCATGTAGAGGAAGGAGAGGGCTTGTTTTCTGCTGCTCCAGAGACCAGAACAAGGAGCAATGGATTCAAGCTGCAGGAAAGGAGATTCCACCTGAACCTCAGGAAGAACTTCCTGACAGTCAGGGCTGTCCAGCCTCGGAGTGTGGTGGAGTCTCCTTCTTTGGAGGTTTGTAAGCAGAGGCTGGATGGCCATCTGTCGGGAGTGCTTTGAGGGTATTCCTGCATGGCAGGGGGTTGGACTGGATGGCCCGTGTGGTCTCTTCTAACTTTACATTTCTATGATTCTATGATTCTATGAAAGATTAACAGGAGAACCAGCCTATATGATCAGCAGCTCCAGGTGCTGATGGCAGAACTGAATGTTTGAATATCCCTCACAATGTGTGAATTACTGATATTTAAACATTAGTCACAGAGAAGTTTCACTGAGTTGAAAGGGATCCCTAGAGTCATCTAGTGCAATCCAGTGCAGGAAGGAAAGATCAATGCAGCCCTGAGAAGTGGTGCCCTCTTCTTCTCTCCCCTCCGTGTGTGTGTGTGGGGGGGTATCTATGTGTGTACAATGTATGTATGTACATACACATGTACCCCACCATAGATTCTTTCTTACTGGGGGGAGCAACAATCTATACTGTTGTTGCTGTATGCCTTGAAGTCATTTCTGACTTATGGCAACCCTAAGGGGAAATCATCATCGGGTTTTCTTGGCAAGCCTCCAATGAGGCTGAAGGAGTGTGACTTGCCCTAGGTCAAAAAGTGGATTTCCATGACTGGGGATGCAAACCCTGGTCTCTAGAGTCGTAATCCAAGGTTCAAATCACTATATCACGATGGCTCTCATACTGTTGTATAGTTTGTCTTAATATATAATCAGAATCTTTTATTGTAATTTGAATCCATTAGTTTGGGTCTTAGTCCATGGAGCAGCAGAAAGCAAACTCATGCCTTCTTACATATGACAGCCCTTCAGATACTTAAAGATGGCTATCAAATCATCTCTCAGGCTTACCTTCACTATGTCAAATATACTCAAGTATTCTCATATGGCTTGTTTGCCTAACTTTTTAAAAAATTTGTCATCAAGTTGACTTCCGTTTACAGAAACACCTCCAAGTGAGACACCTCCAAGATCCCTGACAATCAACTGGTTCAGGTCTTGCATACTCACGGTTGACGCTTTCTTAATTAACTCACTCCACCTATAAGACGGTCTCCCTCTTTTCCTATTGCCTTCCAAGTTCCCAAGTATTACCATCTTTTCCAATAAATCACACCATCTCATGATATGTCCCAAGTATGTCTAACCCTTTTACACACACAAAAATACAAAGGAGCCATTCAGACTCTGATTTTGTGGGTATCACATGTCTGAAATAGGGGTGGGAAAGAATTTAGGATAATTTGCAAATTTCCTTCGGTTTCAGAAAGAATTCGAATTTTTAAAATTCAAATGCAGATGAAAGTTGATAAAGATTTCCCCTAAAGATAAAGATTTGGAATCCTTTCTAGAAGGTATTTTGAAAGTACAATACATCCTTGGTACTAAAAAGAGACCTATGGAAGAGATTCATACATGGTAGACAGTGAAACTTTTCCCCTTAATCTTATCACTAGTCTAGCTGCAATAGAAAGTTACATTCCATCAATGCACTCTGTGGGAAAAAGAAACAGTCTTTTTCCCCCACATATACTAGTATTTCGTTTCATGAACTCTTGCGGCTAA
The DNA here is from genome assembly GCA_030412105.1 of Cyclura pinguis. Classification (NCBI taxonomy): domain Eukaryota; kingdom Metazoa; phylum Chordata; class Lepidosauria; order Squamata; family Iguanidae; genus Cyclura; species Cyclura pinguis. The sequence continues at coordinate 349,233,994 of CM059599.1, forward strand.
CTCAGAACCAGAGTTTGAAATTGCTATGCCTCCAAAAGCCCATTAGCCATAGGATCTGGGGCAACGTAGTACAAAGTAGCAATGTTTCTCAGCTTGGCCCCCATAAAACACAGTAATGGCTGAAATCCTATACTAGGAGATGGGGTACAAAGTTCCACCCAGAATCATGTATTGCCCCTACTATTTCCCACACAGCTAATTTTCCTCCTGCAGTGATCTCGCTTACTCTGTACTCCTCCTTGGTAGCTAGCTTAGTTTATATCTGAGTTCCTTAGCATTAAATCTACCTATGACTGTCTCTGTGGCCAGCCCTCATTCAGGGAGTTGCATGTTGGCTTAAAAGTAAAGGTTAGCAAACTTTTTACCTTCAGGAAACACAGCCTTGTCTTGACAGAGAATATCTTCATGTCACAGAGTTCCTGGAACAAGTCTTAGGGTAAACTATTGTTCCAGTGGAGGTAATGCAAGGCCTCAGTGTTACTCATCACAAGCTGCATGAGTAGCCCTGAACTACAGACAAAAATGTCTCGTGATAGGGAAGCTTGCCAGTTATAACTGGTGTCTTATTGAGGAACCCTCAGCAATCTCAGGGTTCCCTAGAATACAGTTCAGAAATTTCCTTAGAGAGTTAAAAGCAAACAGGAATCATCATCTATCTCCATTACATCTGCTTTCTCTTTAGATGTATGCAAGGAATTTGTGACTCAGTTCCTTGTCACTGAATGCTGTTCCTGCCCTGTCAATAGGCCAGAAAGTCAGTTCAGCTGGACTCCTCAGGGAGTTCTGAACAAAGCATGTCTTGTTTATCTATAATCCTGTGTATAATGGTGCGCTGATTACTGGCTAAAATAAATGTCAATGCCTGTAAGCTCTGTGGGGCAGAGCCCCTCAGTCTGGTTTCTTACAAAGAAGACCTGTGGGTTTGTTTCCCACAGCATCATCAGTATTTATCCTGTTTTAGTTGCAAAGTTTTGTTCTCAGGGCCATTACTGTCATCATAGCACAGTACTGAAATGGTTTGTCTGTCATGTGTGTCTCTGCTGTAAATTGGCGCCACTTGTGGCTCTATAACTTTAAGTAGGTGGCACTGACTCTCTTTACTTCTTCTCACCCTTCAATTCTGTAGTCTTTCCCCAATTCCTTTTCTGATCAAAAATAACGTTATTGTCTGCACAATCTATGCCTGCAAAGGGACAAAAACAATTCTGTTTATTACTGATGCTGACAGCTGCTGTGAGAAACAATACTCTATGGGCACCTTCTCCCATCTCAAACAAAACCTGGTATATTTGCATTGAATCAATGGGATAAGGATTCCATTGGGAAAAAAGTATAAAATGAAGAGGATGGAAGATTGCCAGATTACATACTCTTCAAGCTCAAGGACAAAAGTACCTTTCTATAATCATTATTAATTGTTGCATGTATTCATAATTGCAACTCATAATAATAAAGCATAAATGAAGTGTTCAAGCAGATGGTGCAGGTTCTCAATTAGAAGTGAGTGATGTCAGGCCCTGGGGCTAAATCCGGCCATCCTGAATTCCCAGTCTCATACTCCCAATGCCCACACCTCATCATTTAGCAAGATTTTCAATGTTTGTATGCCCCCCTCCCCCATTTCAAAAGTTGAAATTTCTCTATCAAAGTTTAGCTACTGGCAACAAGAACAAAGTGCCCCCTCACCCCAACTGCAGGTGAGGTGGGAAAGGTGGTCTCCGTCTAGTCACCCTTCTCCAGTGGCCACAGGGCCCCTGGTCAGGCCAAGTGGCTGCTTGAGAGCCAACATGGTACAGTGGTTTGAGCACTGGGCTATGACCCTCGAGACCAGGGTTCAGTTCCTCACTCAGCTATGGAAACCCACTGAATGGCCTTGGTTGTGTCACACACTCTCAACCCCAGAATGCCCCATAATAGGCTCACATTAGGGTCACATTAAGTCAGAAATAACGTGAAGGCACACAACAACAAGAGCTAAATATGGTGATATTCTCCATACCAGAGTTTCACCTTTGGCCCTAACAATCTTTGGAATATCCCCCTCCTCCCTCCACAGCATCTCTAAAATTGAATTCTGTGATGAAGTTGGTTCCCTACACTTGTCCTAAGCAAACTGCATTTGTTGCTGCAACAACAAACTGCCATTAAGTAAGCTCCAACTTACAGTGATGCCATGTATGGGAGACTTCCAAGCAAAACTATCAGTCATAGCCCTCCTCAGGACTTACACACTAGGGCCGCAGCTTCCTTGATTAAATTTATCCACATCTAATGTGATCTTCTTTCCCTACTGTCTTCCACTTTTCAATACACCATGCCATTTCATGATAAATCCAAAGTACAATAGCTTTAGTTTGGTCATTTTGGTTTCTAGGAAAAAGTTCAGACCTGATTTGCTCTAGGACCCATTTACTTGTCTTTCTGGCAGTCCATGGTATCTGTAGAACTTGCCTCCAGCACCACATTTCAAATGAATTGATTTCTCTTCCTGTTAGCCTTTTTTCACTGGCCACATTCACAATCACACATAGAAATCAGAAATACAATGACATAGAAAATCAAGACTTTGATATTAAACGATAGTTCTCTATATGAGAATCTCATCTAATTTTTTCACAGTTGCCCGTCCAAGTCCTAGTTTTCTTCTGATTTCTTGACAACAGTCTCCATTTTGATATATAACTGAGCCAAGTTGTACAGTCTTTTACTATTTTGGTATCTTTGGCTAGCTAAAAAGTTAAGAACTGCTTCAGGTCTCTGATGAGACAATACACCCCCCCTTTCCCCTAAAACCTGACAACAGTTCACTAAGCTGTGACTGAAAAGGATTTAATTTAACATGGTTTTAGGGTTGTGGGAGTGGGGAATAATAATAAAGGCAGAAGAGCTTTGACTTACTCTTAACAGGGCCTGTAAGGGAAAATTGGCCATCTTAACATTCTCTTACTTGGAACTTGCCAAGCGCTAATCTTTATAGTTCTGGCCCTTCCAACTGTTAAATTCATACTTCAGTGCTCAAGAAGGTTCACACTTACTTAATCACCCTCCACTTCCGCAGGGCTTTCTGTTTAAGAACATTAAACTATCTGGTGAATTATTTTTAAAAATTAAGAAAGGATTTACCCCTGAATGGGCTAAAAACTGGGGAAAGCTCCAGACATTGCAGTGCAACTCCCTTCCACCCTGGGAGCTCATGAGAATAGAAGTCCAGCTCAGTCCTGCAGTGTGCAGTAGCACTGTTGCCCTTATATTTGACCCTACAAACACATCTGCAAGCAAGTTGTATATTAAATTGTAACCCTAATGTTTGGAAACAAGCTGAAAGCAGGTAGCTTTAATTTTTTCAAAGTCACCAGCTTTAGACTGAGATACTAAAATTATGTACCGTATCCTTTTACTCAGGTACTCAGACTAAGAGTCTCCCATTAGCCTTATAAATACTTGAACAGCTAATGCATAACTAATTGCAGAAGCCTGCAACTTTTTAAAGAGGCTACATCCAAATGCTTGTATCTAAACTATGAGGATCTAATCCCTTTAATGCACTATCTTTACAACAGAATTGTAACCTTGATAAAAATCATACATTTCCCTTGTAACAAATGATTAAGAGTAGCTAGTTTTTTTTTTCAAAACAAGCAACAGCCTATTCTCTGTGTATCTACATTATTCTGGATTTCGACAGCTGATCTACAGTGCAGTCTTATACATGTCTACCCAAAAGAAAGCCCCACTTGAGTTCAATGATCTTTACACTTAGATAAAAGGTTAAAATTTTAGCCAGGTCTGAGTAAGAGAAGACAAACAATTCAGCAGCCCTTTCTTTAATCTGTGTAGCCTGAAGCTTCAAGGTGTATCTCAAGTAGTACACCTCTCTTGCTGTTGATCACTGGTGTTGATTTTAACAAAATAAACTGTATGTAAGCTCAGTATTTTTTAAAAAAAATCCAGCCAATTTTCTATTCATTGCCCAGTTGCCCGTACTAGGCATATGGAACACTTCGAAGAGCCAACAACTACAGAAATCTTTTTTTAAAAAATCCAAGAATAAAACAAAAACACCTTCCAAACAAGTCTTCTCATCTTGAATAGCCCATGATCTGGAAGCAGCATGATTTTCTAGCTGTAACACATCCATTAATAACTTTGCATGTGTGTGAAGAAATACATTCTCTACACATGAATACCTCTTTGGATTCTGGGCACAGTTATCAGTTCAGCTTTTTCTTCCCTCTTTTCCTATTAACATACACCTGCATTTGTGCACTAAGAATTTTTGAACTGTGTAGCCTGTGGTTTATGCACATGTGCATGAGAAAACACAGGTATGGGATGTGCCATACACACAACACCCCAAAAGTATTATATACTTGTATCTGTTATGTAAAAACAGGCAGAAACTATAGTTCTGAGCAGCAGGGAGGGTGAAAAGGCACAATACTGACGAAAGAACTAAGATTATTGTAATTTGGAATCAAGCAGCTGATTAAAAGGTCCAGCTATATATATATATATACCACTGTTATCTTTTTTTCAAGCTTTCAAACACAGTCAAATTGTAATAAATTGTTTGTCACTGGTGCACCTTTAGAACAGCAATGCACTGAGTGCAATGCTTTTCCACTTTTGTACATCATGCATTGTCATCTATAGTTCTCAGATATGCAGCCACAGATGGAGGCTACAACTGTGAGGGAACAAGTGGCAAAAGCAACAGCAACCACAACATTTGGTTGTAACAATAAATATATTGCAATTCTGGCACATGAGTTATACACATATACACATATTATATATACCAGAACTAAGAACAGGCTAGATTCATAGCATGGAGCAAATAACTACAGTTTCAGCAGCATCACTAAGCATAACCTAAATCAAATAAGATCTCTTTTAAATATTGAATGGTGTGAGGATAGCACTACTATACAAAGTATGTAAGCAGTGAATTGTGAAAAACAGCAGCACCCAACTGCCTTAAGAAAAATGCAAGTCACTGATGATGATACATACATCATTAAACAAACCTTTAAAGCGAATCTACTAATTTAAGCTTTGAAATAGTGTTCTTGATAGTGCAGCCCTATACCTATCTACTCAGATGCAAGCCTGAGTTCAATGAGGCTTATTTCTAAGTAAGTTGGTAGAGCATTTCACCCAAGCCACTGTTACTCCCCAGGGCAACAGGCAGCCACATGCATTCCCCTGAGATTTTTGCCGCCCTTACCACTCCCATTCATTTTATGACTAGAAGCACTGCTAAACTCTAGTGGCACTGCCCAAAACTTCAAGTCTCTTTCTTGCTTCTTTTCCCTCACAAAAGAGAATGATATTCACAGTATGAGATCCCTAAGGTATTGGAGTGTGCTCTGGTATCTTCCTGTACCAAAGGGGGCAGCTGCAGCAGCCACCCAATTTCGCTGGCAACTCAGGGGATCTCAATTTTCATGGGCTGCCAACTTGTAATATGGCTCCCAGTGGGTTGGAGGGATTCAGTGCAGCATAACACTACCAGAAAGATCCCTGCCTTGTTTCAACAAAATATGAGGTAGGTGATGGTGAGGACCTAAATACATATCACTGAAACTATGTGCGCATCTTTCTGAGTCACTAGAAATCTTAGTAGACCCTCTTCCCTTTCAGTTTGAGGAATTTTCCTTTGCCCCTGCCCTCATATCTTCATGCACTTTCTTTTGTAATAATTAACAGTTATTTTATTTTAGATCTAAGATTTCCAGAATGCCAAATTCCAACTCTGGCTAAACAAATCTCATAGAATAGGTGGCTGGGCACACATCGGGCACCCAAGATCTACTTTTTTCTCAGAACACTACCATCCAGTGACCACAGCCAGGTGCAAATAGTGGCTTTGAGAGGCAGAACCGCTCCAAGTGGTGGCTTTGAAGAAAATCAGTCACCTCTTGCACCTCATGAGTGACACCCTTAGATATCTTGTGTTGTGTTGTTCTTGTTATGCACCGCCAAGTAATTTCTGACTTATAGCAACCCTAAGGCAAACCAATTGTGGTTTTTCAGAGGGGGTTTGCCTTTGCTTCCCCCTAAGGCTGGCAGAACGTGAGTTGCCCAAAGTTATCCAATGGGTCTCCACGGCTGAGTGGGGATTTGAACCTTGTTCTTCAGAATCCTAGTCCAATGCTCAAACCATTACACTATGCTGTCTCTCTCTATCCTTATGTACCCTGTTGAAATTCTACACTAAAATTACTGCATATCAGGAATTCTAACAGAAAACCTTAACAACAACCAGCAAAGCTACAGAAAGGCTGAGTCAAAGGCAGCTTAGCAGTATTCCCTTTTGCACAGGACAGGAATACTGTGGCTGAGACACCAGCAATTAGCAAGAAGTTGGGCACAGAACTGTCAAATCTATTTGCTGTTTTCCACTACTAGAAGTCATAAATGCATCTACATTAGCCTATGCTCTAGCAGTAAATCATGGTCTCCATTCTGCTTCCCTCTGAGGTGGGGTGTAGAGTTGCTTCAGTCTTTTCCTTTTCCATTAGCCATTCTGAGAAAACAGAACATCAAATCTTTTAAAGTGCCTATCTACTTACTCCCATCCCTGCTGCAGAAAGTTTCTGGTTAGGTAATTCACTCGGTAGGTCCCAGCATTCACTGTTTAAGGCAGATTTTTCTAGCATGAAGGCATTGCAGAGAATCAAACAGCAGCAACATGTATCCTAAGCATTTTCCCACTGTATCCACAAGGAGGCACTCCTGCAGCCACACCTTTGCCCTCATAAAGCATTTCTGTTCAGTCTGGTTTCTCCAGTCCCAACCAGTAGTTTACAACTTTTCTGAAATTATATAATTTTATTTTTTTGAATTTAAGAAAAACATTAAAAATACAGAAAACTCCCAATGCATTTTCTTTTCCAAAATAAAGTTGTGCTGTGGCCCACACGCAGCTGAAATAAGTTCTTGTGGTTTCCATGTTTCAAGGAAAGGATGGGGTTAACTACAGGCTGACCACTTACTATGTAGCCACAGTCCACCAGTACTGAAAGAAAACAATGAGCATCAACTGCCAGGCCTGGCTGAGGTCTCAGTGGCATGGCCTCCAAGCTGTAAACAGAAAAGCAAAACCCAACAACTAAACAGTTTTTTGTATTTTCTTTTTCCTACCAATTTTAGCAGTCCTTTCTTCTCTGGATGCCATCAGAGGTAACAACAATGCCTCAAGCTTATGGGCGAGAAACAAAAACAAAAACAAAACAAAACCCGAGAATAAATTTCAAGAGGGCTCTTAGAGCTGACATATAATTCCTTCACAATATAGGCTGAAGGCTTTCAAATGTCTCTGGCACTTTTGTAGCACTGAAGTCTGGACAAGGAAGCCCTGATAAATAGAAAAGTCTCTCTGGTGTGGACAGTTGACACCAGTTGGTTTTATTTCATTTCAAAGCAGATAAAGAGGGAAACACCAGTCAACAAGCACCTACCTCTGGAACTTATGAAGAGCAGCATCACCAAAATAGCTATATTTTGCACACTTGCCAAAATCATCAAGCACTACAATTTTGATCTGAGTGCCATGGAAAATGATAAATGTGTCTGCCCCCTGTTGTTTGCAGCATAACAAAAAGGGGAAACCCCCATACAAATTCAGCCTCAAAACAGCTCTTACCCTGCCAGTCAAGGTCTTTGTGGTACACACAACAAGCTTCCCTACCTTCTGTATAAAGGTAGCAAAAGTATCTTCACCAAACAGAGAAATCTGTCTGCTGGCAGGATGCCTTTCTCAGAGATGGAGCAGCAAGCCAGAGTAAAGGCACTCATAAACTGGAAGTGAAGCTCAGATTACAACTGTAGAATAATAGGGTAAACCTTAGGTCATCCTCTTATGGAAAAAAAAAAAAGAAGCATGGGAGAGAAGAACAACGCATCTCAAAAATAGGGAAAGGGAGGGTGCGGAAGAAAAAAATTGCTGGGGTGGATGGGTTTTTTCTTTTTGGTTAGCTTCAAATGGCATGATTTTCCCAGTCAGGCTAACTGCTGTGTAAGTCCTAGAGATCTAGCACATGATCAGAAGTCAGAGATCTCTAGGCCAAAACTGGCCAGCAGACACAGATGATCTGATGAATAGAAAGGGTTCGGCAAGCCATTTGCTGACCAAAGAACATCTTCAGAGAGGAGGGAAAGACGTCCAAGCAGCTTCAGGGCTCCATCTTGGTACATCCTGCGACCTGGAAACGAACAACAGTTCCATGAAAGAGAAGCCTCAAAACCAAAGTTTGGAAAATGTTTGGGGTACAACTCCCAGAATCGCCAGCCAACATGCTCCCTGGCTGGGGGACTGTGGAAACTATAGTCCAAAAGTAACATTTTGAGGTTTGGCTCATATTCTATATCGAGAGACTGTAATGAAAGCCACAAAGTGTTCTTAAAAAATACACAGTTGTTTCAACTCCAACTCAACAAACAATTTCAACAAACAGGTAAACGTACAGACCCGACCCTCTTTAACCCCTCACCTCATTTGGTTTCACTGTGCAAAAATCTGCCATTATCCTCCTTGACTAATAAGGTCCTGCAGTCCATATAGCTCATCTTCCTGAACATTTCAGCTAGAAGAGGGTGAACAGCTTAAACAGGCAAATATGGAATGTCCCACAGCAAGAATGTGGTTCCAGAATGTGTAGCCACCATGTATTCACCATCCACATAAACTATAGGCAGCTTTCATTGGAGTTGGGAAGATGTACATTTTGGACTACTAATCCGAGCAAGCGCAGTCGCCAGACATGAGTACAGTTTTTAAAGAACTGGCTTTTTTAAGAACTTGGCTGCTCATCAAAGCCTTTGGGCCTCATTAATTTATCTCAACTGCTATCACACATGGTTTTAAACTGTTTTAACTTCTTTATATTAACTTCATTTGGATGCCACCCTGGGATCTGTTGTTATAAGCTATGTTAGAAATATTGGGGGTGGGGAGAGACAATGATATGGACACAAACATTGTCCCCTTAACATCCTCTAGGACTAATCTGAGCAACTGTGAAAGGCTAGGGGTCATGCTAACTCCATCACCTCACAAAACAGTTGAAGATTTTGCCCCCAAATGCCTTCTAGGGGGCATGGGGCATTTTCATCATGTTTCAGACCTTTCCGGGGTCATTTAGGTCTAGGAAGATTTTTTTAAACAATAAGAAGTGAACAGAAGTCATTTCTTAAATTGGCCCAGGGGAAAATATGGTGAAAACGCTCCTATGCCCCCTAGAGGACATTTGGAGGCATGGAGGGGAGAAATTAACCCCTTGGAGGCCCCAAACACTGTGAAGATGCCCTCCAACCTCCTAGAAGAGATTTGTGACCTTTGGGGGGGGCCACAAAAATAGCCCTGGGTTGCTCAACCCTGCTCCAGGGAGTAAACTACATATGCAAACAAAAATGTGGGTAGGAAACAGCCAGGGGAGTAGGTCAGAGGAGGAATATGATAAGCAAAGGAAATGTTGCCAGAAAAAAAGGAAAAACACCTAGCCTGTTCTGATTACAATTGAAGAAAGGCTATCAAAAGAAGAACACTCACTGCAGAACTATGCCCAGATGAGAACAAAGGAGCAATCTATCTTCTGACTGTCTACACTGTTAACTCAGTGGCCCAGTCCAGGGGTGAGGAAGAGACACACAAACAGCCCTAAGGAAGAACAACACATGCAAGCTGTAGCCACCTCACAGATTAACAATGTCACACTCACTTTCTTGATTATCATTCTTGACTGGCTTTGCTGAGTAGAAGATATAATCCACAGTGGCACCCATGCCCATTGGCATAGTTGTAATCTCAGCACGACCTCTTGCAGGCAAGAAGTGGCTGTAGACAGAGGTCAAGTTGAGGCCATGTTGAATTTTACCTGGATACCTGCACAAAAGAAAGTGCTCCCCTTCCCCAAAAGAAGGGGAAGGGGATACAAAATTCAATAATGGATTCAAAATCAAGGAATTAGAGCTAGTATTCACAAACTGTTTCAACAGCAATATTTTATCACTGGTCTTCAGAAGTGATCTACCCAAGCCAATGCATATCTGCATTTGACCCCTGGCGGGTGGGGGACATCAATGATTTGTTGGGGTGTGGGTTCAGAACATGAAAATAGGGGGAAGGGTTAACCTTGCTTCTTCCTGATGCAATCTTGGAAAAAAATGTTCATTATAACAGGAGAAAAGAATCAGTTGGGATCCAGAGTTTAACAGCTGAGTCTTTTTGAATTTTAGATTTATGTTTAAGGATTATCTTTTATTGATGGTATGTAATCTGCCCTGAGAGTGGATAAACGCTCTAAATAAATTGGTCCAAAAAAGAAGTTCAGCCTGTGGATGCTCAAGCCTCCCAGCAGAATTCTCATGTGATGCCCCCATTTCAGTTTGAAGAGGATACTTCATTTACTTCAACCATCCTGGTTGAATTTATCTCACTGTTAACAAATCAAAAGGAGACAGAGGAAAAAGCCTCTCTCACTTGACCTGGAGAGTCTGTGACAACTGAGAAGATCCAATTTCTCTAGGAAATGCCTACCTGCCTGCCTCTGGCAACTCCCTTCTCTTGAGGAGGCTTCCTTGGGGTAAAACCCATCTGTTACTATCTGTTCTTCTACTGCAACATGAACTTTATGACTGGAATCCCACTATAACTTTTAGTCACAATATGCCCTAGTCTTTCCATGTTATCGGTTATGAGCTTGCCACATTTCCACTTCCCATTCAAGTTACCTTGAACAAAACAGTTCCGAATCAGAGCTGTTCACTACAGTAAGCTCCTTAGGCCAGCACGCAGGACGATCTGCAACACAACAGAACCAAACCAAAACAATTATATATACTACTGAATTTGCAGCAGTTTGGGTAACATTCACAATGAAAGGCACAACCAAAGTTGCTGCCCACAACAACCCACATCATTTGGCACCAAAACAGGAGATGCTAGTTTCATTGTTGAATGTTCATTGCCTTGATGCTCTCAACGAAAGTTGGCAGAATCTCCAATTCCTTCTTGGTAAATCCAAATAACAGGTCAACTTACAGAGGTTATCAGAGGTAGGAATTTCTGCCTTAGTCAGAAATGGATCTGCCTGCTTTGACACCTATGGACTCTGACTTCTCTACTGAAGGGGTAAGTAAAACTGCTGCTATTCAAGTAACATGTTTGTCTTGAAATAACCTCATGACCACCATGCTAACCTGAACACGCGCGTGATTTTGGAAGCTACTTTGGAAGTCCTAGATACTACTGTGGAGAGAGATCATCAGAGAATATCATGGCTCTCCAGGTAGGACTAGGAAAGAATCTTTCCTGAAATTCTGGAATGCTGCGCTCAGAGCAGACAATACTGGACTAAACACACCTACGGTCCGACTCAGAATAAGGCAGCTCCCTGTTTTCCCAACTACGTTAGGAGCATTCAAAGGCTCAAACACATCCAACTTTTGACTTCTTCTCAGAGCTTCCAACTCTTGTAGGCATATCATATGCAGCTTTTGAAATCCATTCTCTTGCAAAAGTATTTTGCCACACAACATGTGAATTGTTTACTGTTGAAAAAACACAACTCTCAAATGCCTTGAGATTTGTAGAATTTCTCACATAGGCCTTTCGGATCCTGGATTTGCTGCTGGTACAGAAAGACCTATATCAAACCACAACAGGATGCTCTCAAGAAGGGCAGAGAATATGAGTGTATTCCTCACATTTCTCCAAATTGGACAGATTTCACAAAGTAAGGGAAACAACAATAAGGTTCAAAAGCTGGTACTCTTCCTCAACATCAAAGGTGGTATGAAACTCTTACCAGTTGGACAAGCTGGGTAACCAAATGCCAAACTACCTAGTAACAGTAGATAGAGCCACAGTAGGTGGGATCACCCCACACGCATACCCCAGTGGGCTTATTAGACCCAATGTGTACAGAAATATATGAGAACACTTCACTTGTGAGCCCCTTTCTGGGATGTATTAAATAATTAACTATTAAAAGGTCTCTGCCAATGAGATATATCATGGCTGCAAGAGGAAGAAGTGGAGCAAAACCATGTCTGGGTACCTGGTACAGCATCTGTCACACCTTCCAGCAAGACCAAACCTGCAGGTCGTTCACAAGCAGCATCACAGTAGCGGAACTGAAGCAAGAATGCACGGCTGTATTTGCGCCTGTCTGCAGGGAAAAGTAGTTCACAGGTGTTCAGACTGATCATTTACCCAGAATTTAGTCTTCCTTTTATTATTTATTTATTTTGTATGAAGCCACACTGGAACATAGCTAGGTTGCAAGACTACAGTTTTAAATACTAAACATCTATTAAGACAAAATAAATAAAAACAAAGCCTGGTTCTATAGGTAACACTGGAGGAAATATACACACTATTATGAAAACAAAGAAGTTTCTTACATGGCAAGGAACAAAATGCAATGCAAACAAGCCTTCTAACCTGACACATTTGTACAGCTAAAAGTCATAGGTTCATATCCTTGGATGGCTTTATATTATGTCACTTCAAAAGCTTAGATCACAATATGCAAAGTGTGTGGGCCACTAGCAGCAAGCAGCCCCCAAAAGCTTTTTTTGCATCCCGTGTCTCTTCATCTGCAAATAAAAATACCAACAAAACTGTTTTGCTGTTCCTCCAGAAGCAGTGTTTTTGTGTTTTTCAGGACTGGTAAGTCTGAAAATCTCCAAATTATGGGGGAGAAAAAACTAGAAATGGACCTGGAACCACTTCCAGTTTTTATTTGTTTGGGTGAATGAGAATTCTGAGGCCTAGTGCTGCTAGCAGAGGGTGACAGAGGCCAAAAATTGGTCTCTAGACCCTCTGAAGCTGTCCATTGCAGATGCCACAATAGCATAGAAGAGACACTGGTTTATAATATACTTATTATGGTGTTCTGTGCCTTAAAATATACTCCTGACATACTGGAACCCTATCACTGGGTTTTCCTAGCAAGATTTATTCAGAAGAGGCTTGCCACTGCCTTCCTCTCAGGCTGAGAGAATATGACTTGGTCAAGATCATTTAGTGGGTTTCCCTGATTAAATAGGGATTAGAAACCTGGTTTCCCAGAGTCCTAGTCAAACCACCACACCAGACTGGCTCTCACAGTCCAAACTATTTAAATAGTAATGCCACTGCTCTAATATTTGGATGCACATAATTTAGCCTGCTCCTTTTGCATTTCTCAAGACAGGAGCAAATTTCTAAACTGAGCACAGAATATCACTGTCCAGCTGACTTAAGAAAAGTAAGGGGGCTATAGTCACACCTCAACAGAATTACATAACCACAGAACTGGAATGCAGCTGTGAAAATAACTCTCCCACTCCTTCCCCAACTCCATTATTGTGAGGGAGCTAGAGTCAGTCAGTGTTATAAGCTTCTGAGGAATGCATTTGAAGTGCAGTGCAACTGCAGACACAATCTCTGTCTCTCTTCCCTATTTCACCTGTGCTTTATTTCTCAAAACTGGTCATTGTGCTTGAGAAGCACAATGCAGGAGATAAACCCCATTCTGCCTCCTTAGCTTGGAGCAAGGATCTGCCCAGTGCTGCACTGAGTTCTGGGGGCATAATGCAAGAAGTTGAGATAAACCCAGGCTTTTGAGGAAATAGGGCACTGCTGACCACAAATTTTGGTTGAGAACTGAGGCCGGTCAAAAATCAGCAACCCCTGCTCAACAGCATATATTTATTTGTGCTGTTAATAAGGTAACTTTGGGATAATCATTACATTACTCTACGGTTAAGAAATCTGAATATACAGCCTGAAAGCTACCTTGCATTCTTTAATTCAGGACATTAATAAGGCAAAAAGACGGAAAATTATCACTAATTTCCTACTAATAAAGAATTGTTGCTGTTGTTGTGTGTCTTCAAGCAATTTTTGACTTACGGCAACCCTAAGGCAAATCTATCAAGGGGTTTTCTGGGGTTGAATGTGTGTGATGTACCCAAGATCAACCAGTGGGTTTCCATGGCCAAGCAGAGAATCAAACCCTGGTCTCCAGGGTCATAGTCCAATGCTCAAACCATTATACCATGCTGGCTCTAGTAAAGAATTGCTTATTGACAATTGAATCTTATGAGTTTTCAGAAATAAGCTCTATTTCATTCCATGGGATTTATGTCCTAGTAAATTAGTTTAGGAATGCAGCACAATAAATCAAATGTTACAGAACCATGTAAATATTATGTTGGTGTCCCCTTTAATAAGGAGGTGATTTGGGGAAACTAAAAAGGCAGTTATGTGGGAAGACTCTAAATTGTAAAAAAAGAAAAATGCCACTTTCGGACAGAGCATTTGTGTAAGAGACCAAAACAATGCAATACATATCCTTATTTCCCCCTCAAGCTCACCTGATTTTTTGCTTTGGCACAGAGTTGCATACTGGCAGTTATCGGTTATACCCAGGCAGCTAGGCCAAAGGGGTGTCAGCAGTTTCCGCTGGTGTAGATTCTGACAGAATTCTTCCTGTCCAGACACCTACAGAGGCAGAAGAGGCAGAACACAAATACCTGCAGAAGTCTTTTAAGGCACATCTTCTTCTCAGACATAGCAAAATTCAACAGTAAGAACATACACACCTTTAAGTCAGATCAGAAAAACAAGAACCACCACCTACAGCGGTGGGGCAACTACCACGGGCTGATGGGCTGCACTGATTCCTCACCACCATAGAACCCTGGAAGACTGCAACTCCCACTCCCTGTACCCATTTTTTCACCCTATCTGGAAAAAAAATTCTTGTCCAAGACAAATTCTTGTCTTGTCTTAGTAAAAAACTAAGAGTACAAAAGATCTCCACACACAGCATAATGGCCAACAGTCCCTCCATCTACAGGACTTTGGGGCCTCTTGACCATTTTCATCTCCTTCACTTTTTGCCATAAAAATGGATGGGCTGCATTTTCTCTACCCCAGCCTACAGAACAAACACATTTACATTTCCACTTGATACATAGGAGCTGGGAAATTAAATGACTGCAAAGGAAAAAAAAAAGCCTCAATCAAATTTAGACTTTTTCTAGTCATTCAAGGGCTCTGAAAACCTAACTTCATGACAGACAGTAATAGAGCAACAGGAAACAGAAGATTTATGATGCGATAATCTTGAAAATCATTAATGCATAGCAGTTTTGTGAGCATCCAAAACATACAACCATATCTTGCAGTTCCCTCTCATGGGCCAGTATGCACTGAGCAGTTTCCATACCAGTTTTCACATTTTCCATTATAGAAAAAGGTAGCTGTTTTTATCTGGCTTTTTGTTTTTTGTAATTTAATATTACAAGAAGTAAGTCTAGCATATATTGAAACTGAAAAAAAGCTTCTGTTTGCTTTAAGTTAGAAAATATAATTTCTGTTCAACAGTCTTCTTTCGGTTTAATTTGCTAACAAATCAAACCAAAAGATTTGATACTTCCATATTTACATGCCCACTCTGTCTACCTCACATACTTCCTATTTTGCATTAGTATACTGAAACAACAATGGGGAAAAAAAAACAATCATGCAGACATACCCTCCATTTATAAAGATTCTGGCTTGAACATTCTCCATTTAATGGAAAGTAATTTAACTAGTTCACTCTCACTTGAATGAATTAATCAAAGCCACAAAGAGATGCAAAGAAAAGGCAAGCAGTAATCTCAGGCACTTCTAAGGACACAGAGAAAAGGATTACATGCTAAAGAGCTAAATCAAGCCAGGGGCCATTATCTAACAGCCCCTTTCCCAGCTTACCTTCCAGGCTGGCATCCCATGGTAGTACAACTGGCCATTTCGAATGAATTTATATAGTGGTGAGTCAGGTACAGAGTTCAGGTCCCCACATAAGATGATAGGGCTGTAACTGCCATCAGTCATTTTTGCAGTCTTGTCTATCTCTGCCAGGAGTAAAGCCATTTGGGCTAGTTTGATATCTCCCCGACGAGGATTGTACAACACGTGTGTGTTTGCCACACATAAAGGACTGACTGCCCTGTCTCCCAAACTTTCTGGAAGTAAGGGCTGCAACAGTAACACCAGACCAACATTGTCTCTGTTGAGGATATCTAAGCCAGGCCGAAAGAATTCCACAGGGTTTGCGCTGATCAGTTGGAACATGCTCTGCTTGTAACAGACTGCACATCCATCTGTCTTTCTTCCTGTCCGCCGCTTGAAGATACAGGCAAAGCCTAGCCAAACAACCAAAGCCCTCATTAGAGCAATTTAAACAACCAGGAGCTTTAGGCTGCAACCTTAAAACACACACAGGCTGGAATTCTGTGCAGAACCATTCAATCAATTGTTGAATGTGAGTCAACACACAGGCATACCCAACTGGTTCAATGGCTCTACTCTGGTCAGGACAGAGCGAGGTCTGGTGCATGCTTAGTAAATGCACATAGAATTAGGCTGCAAGCCTCTTTCAAGCATGATGAAACAATATACAGGTCCCCTTCTTCAGACCTCTGCTTTTGTGATAATCAGTTAAGACATATTCCTTCCATTCTCCTTGGGAAACTGTGTCAGGTCAGATAAAAATCAGACTTTCACAAGCACTGGTGAGGGAAATTGTATCTGAGCTTGGAGTACTTCTGTTTGGGTACAAGGCAAAAGCCACCAAAAGATACACAGGCCTTATGATGTTTTACTGGCAAGACCCAACTATACATGATACTGGATATATATGTAACAGTTTCCTGACCCGAACACATTTCTGCAGAAGTAGCCAGTGTAAGCAGAGAAATGGCGGGGACTGCTTAAACCCTTTCTCCTCTGCCTATTTTTCTGCTTTAAATCAATTTCCCCAACTTTCCAGTCTTGGATGCCCAACCTATCATTTCCAAGTTACCACTACTGCTGGGGAAGAAGACATGCAAAAATAATAATCACTGTGCACTTCCAGCTACTCAAAGAACTGTTTAACAGGGTGAAAGAGTGTGATCTCTCTCTATTAGGATGGAGAGTGATCTGATCTTTGCCACCCCCATGGAGGAGAGCTTTCAAAAGCCAGGATGGTGCTAGATGTCTTCACCAATGTCCCTTTCAAATGGATTCCAGCACACATGAAGAAGAGCTATAAACCTCTCCATCCCTATACGTCACGAAGAGTGAGTGTGTCTGTCCATCTGTTATGTGGGTATGAAGACTACTGGTGTATTTCACCAAGAGCAAAGGGGAAGGCTTTGCATGTGTATAAGCACACTGAGCTCATTTTCCATCACTTCATGTAGGCCTCAGCAGTAAAAAAGCTTGCCACCCCTACCCTGTGGAAAAAAGTTGTTTGGGTGAGGAACAGGGGTTTGCGTGAAAACAAAGCAGAAGAGGAAAAATTAAACAGCCCCTTTCATCATTGTTGGTGACTGAAGCCTCCCACACATTGCCTCTTCTGCTCTGGCCCTCAGGAAGAGTTTGATCCAACTCTATTCAGGAACCCATAAGGGGAGAACAAAATTCTGAGTTGACTCCCAAACAGCAAAGTTGCCAAGGAATTTTCAAGAGATCAAAGAAGCTCCAGGCTTCCCACAACTATGGTTCTGATCAAACTGAAGAGGTAGGACAAATCATCAGAAACATAGCGACACAGAGTAGCAATGTTCCGAGGCATCAAGAGAAGTGCTCTTGGACAAGCTTCATTATCAAAAGGAAATTAGATACCCATCATCATAAGTGCTGGTTCTAGCTGCTCCCAATAGTGGTTCTCCTGAACTTCTTGGAGACAGAGAATCTGGAAGGAGAAAAAAAAAAGAAAGTACATACATAGCAGTTGCCCCTCTAAGTCAGAATAACAGAAAGCATTCTTTCATTTTAGCTGCTTCTATCTGAATAAACTATTCACCATTTCTACTTGCTACAGAATGCTAAAATACGGCATCTTTGGGGACAGCACTCTTCACTTACATACTCAAACATGAGCAAGAGAAGAGGTTCAAAGAGTTCTGAAGAGGTAGGAGACTAAAACTGTGGGTGTTCAGAGAAATCAAACGTGGTATGCAGTACTCAGATTTCAATACCCCTCAACAATTCACCAGAAACCTCAAAGGGGAAATTTCAGACGTATCAGACTTAAAACACTAGTATATAGTGAGATGACTGCGAGAACCACGTGAATCAACCTCTCACAGAAGAGGACTCTTGCAGCTCCATGATGACATACTAGCTGAACAAAGGGTACCCTCAAGTGTCCTTGTAGCGAGTTGGCCTCTGACACCAGGCAGATGGGTTTCAGAGCCCTTCTTAGCATCATGGCCAAATATTAACAGTTATCGAGTGGTACAGAATGGGTTAATTTGTATTAGTGACTTTGTTAGGTTGTGGGGTTTTGGCATTAGCTTGGGAAAAGAGATGAAGGTTGAGAATGGGCTGGGAGAATAAATTTTCTGCTGTTACTAACCCGCTTGTACAGTTCTCACAGCTGCAGAGGTGATGGATCACATTTGCATATTTTTTTCTTTGTTTGCTCCTGCACTCTATAACCCTTGGGAATCTATATTCCATCAGACTTACATAGAAGAGGTGCATACCAGCCCAGGAACTGCTCATTTAGCCAGCCACAGGGAACTGAATTACTGACCAGGGGGTTGTCTTGACAGAATTAGTTGTTTAAGGTCCCAGTTCTACCACTGGCTATGAACAGAGGCTGGACTCTATTGGCAAAAGGGATGGAATACTTCTCTGTTATATACTGTCTCCTTCATCATTTTCTCCCAACAAAACTTATTTTACATCAATAACATGTGTCAGTGTTCAGTACTGAACAAAGTCTTAGGAAAGACTGGAACTACAGCCTGTTTTTGCACAGAACCATTTGGTGCAGTGAACAAGGTGTTGTGGGAGACAGAGGAGCTAGAGGACAGGACTGATCCACACCACTCTAGTCCAACTGTGTCATAGGTGATCTCACTGCAATTGTGAAGATGCAACATTGTTAGCAAGAAATGGACCCTTCTTGTGTTGTTTATACTGCACATCTTGATGGAAATGGGAAGTCACCTGGGCCTCAGTGATGGAATGCAGATTCTTGAGGATCTTGTCTACTTTGCAAGCTTTATGATGAGGAATCCTGAGATGGAAAGATTGGTACATGTATTGTAGACCAAAGGTAACATGATATTTAGCAGATGGCAGGGAAGATATCCCAAGAGAGTTTTGAAAGTCCCCTGCAAGTGATGAAAAAAGGAGAAAGTACTGAAGATGTGGGAGGAAGTTTGTATACTGCATGCCTAAGCATGCAAAATTTTTATGTGCCTGACCTGTTAAGCTCAGAATAGTGCTGGTTAACCTCATCAGACAGAAATGCATGTTTTCTTTCTACTGTCTGTTTCTGCAGCTCCAAGTCTCTTTGCTTTTGATGTATAGTTTTTTGATAAGTTTTACAGGTTAGCTTTTTAACAATCAGTTTTTGAGCTGCCAACATAAGAAGAACTGATTTATCAATCTACTGGCTTACTGCTCTACGAACAACTGAAAGTTTGCCACTATGGCTGGGCAGAAAATATCTCTTGATCTGATTTAGGATATTGTAAGTAAAAACCTGAAGAATATGAAAATATTATTGGAGGAAGGTGAAAGAAAAAACCTGCATTTTTACACTGTACTTGTCTGCAACAGTAACCTTGCCATTGTTTTAAGTGTGCCTTACAAGCCCTTAAATTACACTACTCACATCAGGATCCCAGTGTTGAATCTCCTGTAAGAGATTGGTGAGACGATAGTTCCAGTTCAGAATGTCTGGATGACAATGCATATAGAGATGAGGGCTCTGTTCTATCAGGTCCTGGGCCAGAATGTTGTAGGACATGACTCTGAATTCAAACAAAGAACCAGCCTCTGTGCCCAGCTCTGGGATGCACGCAGAACCAGAAAGATCTTCCCAGTCTCTCCACAAAATCTCTATGTAATAACAAAGGGTAGAAAACAAGGATTAAGTCTATGCTGCCAAACAACAAGAGGGAAGTAGAATTTAGGCAGAGGAAGCTGCGTTGACATCGATTATTAAACTCCCTCCCACCAGCATCAAAGCCTCAGTCCAATTTAATAGCCCCTATGATTCTCTTTAAATTTTTTAAAAAGCTATGTGAGATACTAACCACAGCACAACATCTCTATTTCAAACCTTAGGGTTGTATCAGACACACTAAATCCATTTAACATGTAGCTTCTTAAATCAGAAATGGTACCACCAGTGGAAAAATTTCCTTCCAATGCATATAGTGGCCACAGAGAAACAATTTTCATCAGGACCTCAGATTGGAAGGAAAGATTAAACTCCTCCCTTCCCATCTGCCTGCTGCTATTGCAATAATCACTAGCCTTGGCTAGTTGCTGTTAGCATTTTAAAAAACATGCACACTGAATGCAAATCTTACTTCTACTTTTGACCTATGATACTTCTGCTATGTGAACTACGACAAAATAGTGCCTTCATCAATATACAGCATTCTGAAGGCACAGATTGATAATCAAATACCACAAGGTGAATATACTAGTATCTTAAAAGACTAGTAAATGTGACAGTTTGTAGGAAGGAGTCTGCTTCATAGAATCACAGAGCTGGAAGAGATCTTGATGATTATCTAGTTCACCTCCTGTTCAGTGTAGACTTTGCAAGGAAAGATCTAGCTACAGCATATTTGAAGGTAGAACCCCAGTCTCACCACCTCGAAAAGAAGTGCTTCCTCTACAAAACAGCAGTTCATCCTATTATTCAGCTGGAATTTGCTGCTCTGCTATTTCTACCCACTGGTTCTGGTTGTGAACTCTGCAGCAATACAGAACAAATCTGCCCTATACCTTCCAAATATTTGAGGACCATAATCTTTGGGGTAGAATTCACAATGTGGTGCTAGTCACCCCCAAACTGTCACACAATCCATATAGCTGGATAGCCCTGAAGACAGTTTCCCTTGGTTGAAAATGTTGTTGTTCAATGCCAGGTCACTGAATAGTAAAACAGCTGTCATTCAGGATTTTATCCGAAATAAACAGGCTGACTTGGTGTGTACTGGTCGGATGAGACAGGGGGAGAGGGTTAATCTCTGTCATGTTTGCTCATATGATTCTCTGTCTAGCAGCAGGTGAGGCCTGGGAAGCAGGGAAGTGGTGCTGCAGTAGTCTATCAGGATTCTCCCTCAGGTCTGCAGGGTTTGCATGTATTTAGGCCAGGATTGTTCTACTGGTGTACTACTGATCCCACTGCTCAACAACCTCTCTTTCTGAGCTATCCAAGGTAGTCTCGAAGGTAATGTTGGACACTCCATAGCCTGTGATGCTCCGATGACTTCAACATCTATGCTGAGTCTGTCCTCTTAGGAATGGCTCGGGGGCATCATGTTTACCCTGACAATCATGGGTGTGTCCCAAATGGTATCTGGTCACACTACAGACTAGAGGTCGTTAACTATGGCAGGCTAAAGGCCTGCATTAGCCCCCAGGAGACCTTGAAGGGCCGCGCCTGTTCTCACACACACATTAAAAGAAAAAATGTCCCCAAATGCCTCTAGAGGTTATGGGGGTAATTTTATAAAGTTTCAGATTTCAGAAACTTGTGATAGAGTATTCTTCTTTGGAGGTTTTTAAGCAGAGGCTGGATGGCCATCTGTTGTGAATGCTTTGATGTGTGTTCCTGCACAGCAGGGGATTGGACTCGATGGCCCCTGGGGTCTCTTCCAACTCTATGATTCTATAATTCTATGAGCCTATGAAAAGGCTTCTCCTGGGCTTAAATTGGCCCAGCAATGGAAAATGTGGTGGAAATGCACTCCACCCCACCCCACCCCTGTGGATATTTGGGAGCATTTCAGGGTAAAATGAAATTTTTGAAAAATTATGCAAACATTATTTTTGACCCTTGGGGGTCTCAGGAGAGCTCCAGACACGGTGAAAATGTGTTCTACTCCCCCTCTTGAGTGCATTTGGGGACACTCTGGAGGGAAAAAAAAAGAATCTTCTCACAAATAAAATATTTGTGCTCCTGTGGGCTGCATTTTGCCCATCCCTGCTTCAGATTTTGTTTTTTGTGTTGGACTGGATGATGATGATCTGAGAATGGAGGAACTTTCCATTTTTCTGTTGTCGTGGACAGGTTGCTTCTTGGTCAGTTTGATACTTGCTGGTAATTGGAGCCTCTCTATGGGTGGGAAGACCCATTAAGAAGGCCCATCATGGATACCAATGGAATACTTACGGTTCTTCAGGTGTTTTCTCCTGCCTCAGCAGGTGATTCTGTTGAAGCAACGGCAGTGTGTTGTGTGTGCGTGGATGCCAAGGGAGTAGTTTCAACAAGGGAGCGGTTTCAGCACTCATACCCCTGAGAATGCATCCCAGACAAAAGGGACGTGGCAGCGGGCATGGATATTTCTTTTTCTGTATCTGCATGAAACACTTTACATTTATTTATACAGAATTTCATTTCAATGTTCCAAATGATACAGAATCAATTTTAACTTTTATGGTGTTAGCTGTCCCTCCTAGCTTTATGTCATTTGCATATCTGCTCAATAACCACCCTGCAGACTCATTAAATTCATTCGTTAAAATGTTGAATTCCAAAGGGCCTAAAACAGATCCCTGTGGTATACCACCGCAGACATCTTTCAAGGACAATGCTGAGCCATTAACTGAAACTCACTGAATCAAGTTGCTTAAGTAGTTGTGGATCCACCTAACTGCAATATACTTCAGCTCTCATTTTACCATCTTGTCAAAAAGAATATGATTGAAAACACTGTCAAATGCTTTGGTAAAATCAAGCTATACTATGTCTACAGCATTGCCATAAGCCACTAAATTACTAACTTTAAGGAGGAGATAAAGTTGGTCCTGACATAAACAGCTTGACTCCTAATCATTAGGATGGAACTAGAATGAGGAAGGCTGTATTAAATTAAACCAGAAATAGTTCTCCAAATATGACAGGAATAGATACAAATATCTTGAAAGATCCAAGGAAAGATAAGGCCTGTAACATAAGGCTTTACAGTCCCACCTAACATAACTAAGCTCCAAATGTGAGAAAAATCATGTTGCCATACAATACTGGCATACTCACCGTGATAAGGAATCTCAATTGGAAGTGGCTGAAATTGACCTGTGTTCTGAAAAGGCCACACTGCTCCTTCCATTGACCCCACATCACTCTCCTGGGCAGGACTCCAAGCTAAGACAGCAGGGTCTTCAATCCATACTTCTGTGGACAGAGGTGCAGTGTCACCAATCCGAGGATCGGCTTGTGTCCTTACTGCTGCCCATACAGCATTGTCCCCTAGGGCGTCTCTTTCCTCTGCTGGTAAATTTGATAGTGTAGTTTCTACAAATTCCTGTAGTCCAGGAGACACTTCAGTCTGGTCCCCATGCTGTTGCTGTGTCTGTTCCTGGTCACCAGCCTGTGGTGATATATTCAGGTCACTTAAACTTGTCATCAGTAGCTCTGGGCCTTCCTGCCACTCAGTAGCCAAAATGGCTGACACCTTCGCTGGTTTTGAAGCACTTTCATTGGGGTGCACCTCATCAGCTCCTTCCTCTAGCCACTGCTGCAGCAGGGCTTGTTGCTCTTCTGAGACTGGCTTCCCACTGACTGAAGCAGAAAAGTTTTCTATATGAGTGCTTGTACTCTTTGCCAAAAGCACGTTCTTTCGACATGTAAAAAAAGCATCTGTGAAAAGAATAAAAAACATTTTAAAATCACAAGAAATGCAGATTTTAAAAAATATATGCTTCCCAAGTGAAGAGAAATTAGGCAAATTAAAACTATTTAAACTCAATAACTCATGGAGCAATTCAGAAGAATCAGTTGGCACAGGAGAAATACAAGTAGTCTGAGCCATATTTTCTACATTTTGTCTAAAACAAGTTCATAATGCTGCAGTTCTGACTCAGGATTTTGAATGTGTTTAGCAACAGCATTTCCTTGACTTTAGCTGAGATCCCAGCTTGCAGAAGGGGGTGTATAATTGTTGAAACAGTTACACATTTCCACCATTTATTCAAATAAGTGGAGCTGGAAGTAAACATTAATTGATATTTGTTTCCAAAATTTGCTAACCAGATCAGGATACACTGTTAATGCAGATTCTTAGGTTAAGTAAGAAAAATTATATCACACTGTGATAAGAATTTTAAAAAAACCCAAGTAAGGTAGTATAGAACGTCAAGCATTCAGCCAAGCTATTTAGTTGTTATCTGAATGTTACCTCCTATCAAGGATAGGAATTTGATATGCATTAAGCCAAATATACCTCAGTTCCAAAAAAAATTCTGAAATATAAGCCTGTAGGATATTTATATTAAATACTGGCAATAAGAAGAACTAGGGCAAGGAATTAGATGGTCCAAAATGGTCAAGTTGTCTACAAGGCCACCGAAAAAGTTGAAATCTGTAGAGCCCAAAGCATTACACTGTTTAAATGTCTAACAGGAAACTCTCATTCTCTCTCTGTAGAAATATTTTTTATTTATTAAAATATTTATATTCCACTCAATATCCAAGGATGTCAGAATGATATACCCCATACAATAAAATCAATATAGGACAATAAATAACCAGAACAATAATTTTAAAAGACACAAAATACATTAAATCATTTATCTTTTTTAAAAAAGGCAATTTAAAACTACTTAAAAAATTAAAAATAATGCCAATAATAGCATATGTGGAAATTGGACAAAACCAATCAGGATCCAAAGATTCTAAGCAAAGCCATTATTTTAACTTGGCATCAGAATTATACCAGTGTTACTGCTAATCAGGCCTCTGAGGAGAAGATATTCCATAACCAGGGTGCCAGAGCACAGAACGACCCTTTCCAAATCTTCCCACAATATATTTCCCCCACTGACTGTACAAAGAGGACAGACCTCCTGATAGACCTCAGTTCTCAAGCAGGCATATATGGGGAGAGACACTCCCTCAGCATCAAGCTGTCAAGCCATTTGGGGCTTTAAATATTATCAGCAGCACCCTGAATTCAGACTGGAAGCATACTGGCAGTGTATGCAACTTTAAAAGTGGTATTTTACATTTTCTGTCCAGTCAGTAGTTTAGCTGCTGCATTTTGTGCTAGCTCCCAAGTTTTCTTTAAGGACAGCTCTACGCAGAGTAAACAGCAGTCTTAATTGTGAAGTTACCATTTGAACTGTGGCTAAGTCATCCCTGTTCAGAAAAGGCCACAGCTGGAAAACAACTAAAACTGGCCCCATGGACTGTCAGCCACTGAATCCACCTGGGCCAAGATGTGACAAAGTGACAAAGATGGACATAAGAGTACTTCCAAGCAACCTGGTCCTTCAAGGAGAGTGCAAAGTCATCCAGCTCATGTACCTGACCCAATTCCCACAGCTTCACCTTTTCATGATTCAGCTTCAGTTTCTAGGCCTTCTTCTAACCCACTGAAGTATCCAGGCACTGCTCTAGCACCTGTGCAGCTCCAGCAAACGCCAAAGACAAGAAGTAGGGCTAAGCGTAATGGCACCCAGCTTCAAACTCTTAATGGCCTCCCCCAGCAGCTTCATATAGATATTGAACAGAAAGGGAGACAAGATGGAATCTTGTGGCACTCCACAATACAGTGGCCTGTGGGGATGAACAGCGCCCTCAGCCACACTCTTGACTCACCCTCACAGACAGGAACAGAACCCACCATAAGGCAGTGCCTCCCATCTAATGGCACCAGCCCAGCAGGATACCAAGATCAATGGTATCAAAAGTCACTTAGAGATCTACAAACAGAGTAGCACACCCTTGTACTTCCCCTGGAGCAGGTCACCAGTAAGGGCAATGCAAGCTGCCTTGGTACCATACCCTGGCCTGAAACCAAACTAAAATGGGTGGCTATATAAATAAATATGAGTGCACTTATGTAACAACGACCATGTAAGGTGCTTCCAAGCCTCTCAGTCAGTGGAAACTTGGTGTTCTTGTTTTTCTCCACTCATTGACAACATATTGGGCAGCAGACTGTTAGTTATTCAGTTTATTACTATTTTACTTTTACTGCTAAGATGGAGGAGAGATGCTTGTGGGATTTTTTTTTTTTTTTGTGCAAGATGTCAAAGTAACATAAACACCCTTGGATACTATTTATATCTTGAGGTAAATGAGGCTGCCCTCAATATTCTGCCTCAGGCAGCAAAATGTCTTGAACTGGGCACTGACCACCCTTATAGCACTGTTACAAGAATTTGTTTACTTGTTTATTCATTTACGTTACACTGTACCCCAGGTAGGAAGATTTCTTTCCATTTTCTTTCTTTCCATTTCCATTTCTTTCTTTCCATTTTCTCTTCCCACAACAATTCTGGGAGTCAGCCCACGGGGTGAATAAACAACTCAAGGTCAATCAGAAAATTTCACGGCTGGCTGGCTGGACCTGGAAGTCCCAGTCTAACCACTGCACCACATTGGCTCCTAGTATTTCAAATCCACTTCTTCAGATGGGACTGCAGCCCACCCAAGACTATGCTGAATTAAACTGCTTAGTCTGAGAGGTAACATAAGGCTCTTCCCTCACCCCAAACAGATTAACACGGCTACTTCTTTGAAAATAAACACCACGTATCTATCAGGCCCCCTCTCCCTTTACTTCAAGCTCACCAGCCTCAATTAACTATTCTCACTGATTCTTGTGACGCGCTTTTTTTTTTTAAAAAAAACCGTATTGGTTTTTACAGATACTGTACCAGGAGCAGGGGCTTCAGAGACAGATATTATTAGCTTTTACGGCAGTCAATCCCCGCCGTTTTTATGAGCGAGCTGTTGCTGTTTATTTCTCTGAGGGGATGGGGAAATCCTGCACGAAAACACCGCGAGGCCCAGAGGGAGGGACGGTTGACGCCTCAGAGGACGGGGAGGCGCTTTCAGGCCGCCAATTACACGCCTTCTGCCAAAAGCGGCCGAGAACAGGCACGGGGGGCGTTCACGCAGCCACCCCCCCGGGTGCCTCTCGGGCTTGATCTACCCCCCCACCCCACTCTCTCGGGCAGCTCGCTTTACGCTAGGCCGGGGCTTCTACTGACAGGAGAGCGGCCTCCGCTAGAAGGGGCGGGCGGGCGGCCGGGCGGGCGCGTACGAGCGCTTCCCCGCCTGCCCAGCGGTGGGGCGCTCCGTCCCGTGGCGCTCGATAAGGGGACCGACGGCTAGGCTGAGGCGGCGGTCGGGGTTAAGGGGGAGGATGAAGCAGAAGAAGAGGGGGGGGGGTTTTACCGTGCAAAGCCTGGGCGAGCCGCGTCAGGGGCAACAGAACGTAACAGAGCACCGTCCCGAGCATGCTGCCTGCTCCTCCCATCCCCGCCGCCAGCCGGCTGCGCGTGCTGGCCTCGCTCCGCCTCCGCGCGGCTCCCGGAGGGCGACTGGAAGCGGCGGCGGCGGCGGCCGGCCGGGCGAAGCCGTTGAGTGTCGCAGCGCCGGCTTTTCGCGTTCAGGCAGCTCCCCCTGTCCGGCCGGAGCCTGGCAGGCGGCCTTCGGCCGGCGGGGGCGGCTGCCAAAGGAGCGGCGCTGCCCCAACAGGCCTGTGAGGAGAGCAGATTGCGAGGCCTCGCTGGCTCGCTCCCTCTGTGGTGCCGGCCGCGACTGAGGGGAGGTCGTCGGGGCGCGCGCCCTCCCTCGGCGTCTGCTCATCCGACGCAGCGAGTGCAGTTGGCGCTGGCTCGGCCTGGGCGATTCCTGCCTGTCGAATCCGAGCTGTTGGATCGTTCAGCTTAGCATCTTGAGTATGTCGGACCGGGAGAAACCCAGGCCATTTCCGCACTAAAGTGTTACAGTGCTATGATTCCACTTTCAGCATCCTATGGAATGGGAATCCAGGGGTTTGCGGTGTAGGGAGGGGACTTTGAGGCCCCTCCCTAAACGGCTAACCCCAGGATTCCATAGGATGTTGAAAGTGGAGTAATAGCACTATAACGCTCTAGTGTGGAAATGGCCCCAAGTTCACCTCTGCCTTGATGCAAGCTAGGGACCTACAGCCATTGTTGCAACACCTATGCCCAGCATCTCCCTGGAAGTAAGCTACCTCACAGGATTGTTACGTGATAAAATAGGGAAATTTTGAGCACCACTTTGTGCTCCTTGGAAGAAAGGCCGACTATTTAAACAGAGCCTCTTCCCGAAGCTTTTCTTTTTTTGGCGTGGGTGCGCCCAATGTGCAACTGCTTCGCCATTTTCGAGCCTACTGTTGTCCCACATCTTGCTGTTGATAACTAGTTCTGTAAAGCAATATTCATTTTTTGCCATCCAGTCAGCTTGGGCTTGGGCTTGTGGTGATTCTGTGAATGACAGAACTCCAAGATCCTTAGTCATCATGTGCACTGCTCCAGTCTTGTAAATTCAGGGCTGTGGCTTTCTTAATTGACTCAATCCACCTGTAACAGGGTCTTCCTCTTGTCTTACTGGCTTCTGCTTTACCAAGTATTATCTTTTCCAATCGGTCACATTGTATCACAATATGTCCAAAGTAGGACAACCTCAATTAGCCATCTTGGTTTCTAGTGAGAATTCAAGCCTGATCTGCTGTAGGACCCACTCATTTTACTTTTAGCAATCCATAGTCTCCACAGAACTCTTCTTCATCATCGCACTTCCGATGAGTTCATCTTCCTTTCAGCTTTCTTCACTGTCCAGCTTTCACAGCCATACATACAAATGGAAAATACTGTGGCATGGATGATTCCGACTTTGATATTTAATCATGCATGTTTATACTTAAGGATCTTATCTAGTTCTTTCATAACTACCTTTTCAAGTCCTACTCTTCTGGCTTTTTTACCAGAGTCTCCATTTTTATTTATGACTGAGCCAAGTAGAAAACCATTTTAACCATTTCTGTGTCTTCATTACTGATTTTAAAGTTCTGGAAATCACTTATTGCCATTATTTTTTTTTAAAAAAATATTCAACTGTAACCCTACTATGGAGAGCCAGTGTGGCGTAGTGGTTTGAACACTGGACTACGACCCTGGAGACCAGGGTTTGATTCCACCCCCTGCCCCCGGCTGAGCCATGGAAACCCACTTGATGACCTTGGGTGCATCACACACAGCTCCCAAAAGCCTTATGATAGGTTTGCCTTAGGCTCCCCATAAGTGAGAAACAACTTGAAGACACACAATAACAACCCTACTTTTGCTCTTTGCAAATCACTCTAGTACTTTGTTAGTGTGGTTCATATATTAGTATGCTGTATAATGCTGGATAGTTACCACATTTTAGGCACCATTCGGGTAGACATTGCCTGCTTTTCTCCACTTTCTAAACATTTATATATTTCATGGAGATTCTAAGATGTATTAACAGTGTTAACAGTACAAAATAAGAGAGCACTAGTTATTCCAGCTTAATCCAAACTGACTGGAATGTGCCTTTGTGAAAAAAGTTATCAGGCCCTAGAATAGGAATTATATATATATGGGCACTTTCATAGAATGACTTTGCAATGAGTCATGAGATTTTTTAATGTTTTTAAAACTAAATTGTTCTTTCTGATACTTAAATTACTGCCTTTTTTTTCAAGTCTCCTGACCAAAACACCTAGAAGCTTTAAAAATAAGTGAAGTGGGTTTAACATTAATATGTTACATTTCTTAATTTGAAACGTTCTTAAAGATAGTTCGGCCTCCTGCTCTGGTCCCTCTCTCTCTTTTCACTATTTTTGTTGACTTTTCCTATCTCATAAAGCTTGACATATTCACTTTACCCTTGTAGACTGACTTTACTGAATTTATTCCTTGTTTCTCTATGCAAAGGAACAAGCCTATGTCCCTGATCTTGATTTTTTTTTCATACTTTCTATGTAAATAAGAGATCAGGTTAGTTGACTTCACACCTAATATTCAGACATAGGGCAGCTGTCAGCAGGGCAGGTTCTGTACGCTAGTTGAAAT
This sequence comes from Cyclura pinguis, assembly GCA_030412105.1. Lineage (NCBI taxonomy): Eukaryota > Metazoa > Chordata > Lepidosauria > Squamata > Iguanidae > Cyclura > Cyclura pinguis. The sequence continues at coordinate 349,263,860 of CM059599.1, forward strand.
TGTAGGCAGCTCACCATGTGAAGAACGCAAATAATTTGAAAGATATCCTAAGGAAGGAAGGGAGTATGTCTTAACAGCCCTAACCTGTGCAGAGTTAGGCATGCAAACCCAAATAACATCAACATGAATCATGTTTAAAATAATTTTGACAGGTATGGCTGGGCTACGGCCATCTACAGTTTGGTCGATTCTGTTTTCTGGATGCAATATTTGGATGACAGTAGATTTTACTATGCACATAACTTTTAAGAACTGAGATTATTACAAAGAATTGTACTTAACATTGTCTAAGTATTGTTTTTGAATCCACAATTGTGCAATACTAAAAGCAAAATGTTAATCAACTAATAAAGATAAAATTTCACATCTCACTTTTGAGTGCCTGCCAAATACAAAGACAGAATAGAAACAACGTACAGTCTTTATGACTGGGAAGAATTCTTAGAAAGAGATCACCTGAATATGAATTTCTATGATACTGCTCATGTTTTAAATTTGGAGCTGCTGTTTCAGATTGTGATATTAATTGACCATCTTTTGTCATAAACACTGTTAGGGAAAAATACCTTTTAAAAATGGCTGGATTTCAGGTGTAAAAGTTGGCAAAAATAATATACCAAAGACAGTGTATTTTTCTCATGATCTTCACCAACTTAGCTCTGACAGGTCAGAGGATGGACAACAGTTGCCACCCAAATGTTTTTGGCCTCCACTCTCATCAGCCCTAGCTGGCATAGCCAACAATCAGGAACTGTGGGAGCAGTATAAACCTCCCTTAAATGATCAACAGCACCACTTTCTGAAACACAGTCTCTTACCTGTATTCTGATCCATTTTGATCCACCTGAGCAAAGAAGACCTGACACAAAACTGACCTACGTGACCACAGGTGATATAGATACCATATATCTTGAGTCACAATGTCTAGATGAGGTCATGGAATACTTGAGATGAAATTAAAGCGACATGAACTCAAGAGAGGACAGACAGCATGCATAACACACAGGCAGTACCAGTGGCTTGCAAATGTGGTCTTCCTAAAAAGAAACAAAGAAACAATATCATTTGGGATTCCCCATCGCCAGCTGACACCATAGGTCACAAAAAATAGTTGTGGTTGTATGGCTCAGATAAAGGGTTTGTTTTAAAAGGGTCTGAAATTGAGAATACTGTATATAACTGATAAAACAATAAAGAAGAATCAAGAAGTAGACTTCCTGGTTCCCTCAAGACACCATGGACTTTTTAAACTTTGACTATGAGGAAGATGAAGGTGAGAGTGTTATAAATACGCTCTTTAAAACAAAACTGCCCTGAGAATTGACATTAGAGCTTCAGCACACTTTACAATTACACAAAGACTGATGTGTGAAATCCAAAGGGGAGAGATGGACACTCTGAGATATTTTTGTTGAAATGTGAAGTATCCAAAACACAACAAAACCCCTCTTTTTTCCCAGCACCAGTTTCCAAGGAAGAAAGTAGGAAGCGAAACTTATGTTTGACAGGAAATGAGAAGAACTGCAGATGAAGGAAACAGCCAATAACAACAAGGCTATCACCATTCCACAAAACAAGACATTACAACCCTGTAAAAAATAGAGGCTGCCATGTTCTAAGAGAAAGATAGCATGGAGCAGAATGAAGGAGGAGGTTAAAATTTTGGTGGGCAAAAATATTCACAAGGGGGTTACTATAAATAGACTTGTTGGCTTCTTTATTGTAGGATGATACTATATCCTGTGACTCTTCAGATGTTGTTATGACTGCGTTCCTATCGTCCCTAATCATTGGACCTGCTAGTTATGGCTGATAGGGAGTGAAGCCCAACATAATCTCAAAAGCCATAGCTTTCTGCATCACAGCTTTGCTTTTGCTTCCCCCCCGCCCCTATTGCTTATAATCTCATTTACCAGCCACTTAAACCATTCCCAATATCTATCAGATTCTTTGGTTGGAAGTCCTAACTCTTTATTTTAATCACTTCCCATTTTTATTATTAACGTTTGTCCTTCACACATTTTTGTCCTGTATACGAAAAGAATAATTGGACAAGTCAGTAGTTTAGAAAGGGAGAGCCGTTCCAATGAAATGAGGAAGATACCTGTAAATGTTCTCACATCTATCTGTGCCTGGATAAGTGAATGGTGGATCTCATGACAGGCTTGAATATTGGATGACATACTTAAGAAGGGGCAAAAAGTACAGGTCAGTCAGTAACTCAGTGAATGGAAGGAAGAGACCAAACAGTATCTGAGGGAGGGATTGAAAAATTGTAATATTTTTCTTTCTGTTCATCAGGCAGGGCAAGTTGTAGCAATAATGTTACTGGAGGATTTTGTATGATCCAGGTTCTCTTAAAGCACAGTTTTCCAAACTCTGTTGTCTAATTGTGAAATGAATTATGAATCAGAGGCTAGAGAAATGGTATCACATCTAATGGCATCTAGTTACAAATCTTGCTTCCTGTCCCCATGCACGCTGGCATGCAAACCATTTTACCTTATTGGAAAGAACACAACACCCCAAGGCCTTCTCTGAGTTACAGAAAAGACAACTGACAGCACTGTCAGTTAATGGCAAGAAAACAACGCTGAAACAGAAAGAAAATTATTATTCTTCTAGGAGGAAGGTCAACAAAATGTGGGGAACACCGCAGTAGTAACAGATATGGTGCAAGATACAGATCAGCAGTTGGGTCAGGGAAAGGGGTTTTCAGCAGTAGCTAGAAGCCCACTTGGAACAAGCAATGTCTTCGAACCTGGGTTGCAGGTATACTGGAGGGGCAACGTCAAGACACAGCAAGTGGGCAACTCCGTATTGGAGAGCATCCATTGATCTGTGACAACTTTTTGGTGAGTTCTATGGACAGTGGGGAGAGGAAGGCAACAGTGCAAAGACTGGGAAGGAAAATAAATGCTATTTAAGGTACTCTGGAGGGAGGGAGGTTCAACAGTGATTATTCACTGATGGGCGACATGACTTTCCCGTGCACTACATTATGTTTTAGATAATTACACCGAGCTTATGTTCACATTTGGGAAATGAATGTGATCAATTTTGTTCCAGACGAGAATGGCGAGATGTCGGAAGGCAGCGCATCTCCAGAGGTACGGTCTCTCAGCAATGCCACTGACCACACAGAGAAGGCAAGGGAAGATAGTTCTGACACAGACCTTGAGATAGAAGGTGACTGTTCACTGTCCTGTCTTCCGTCTCAACCACCCCCTCAACCTCCTCCCAATAATCTGTGAGACAGTGGCTTGTTCAAGGTCACTCAACAGCTGTTGCTAAATTGAGAAATATCTCCCTTTCCCTCATTATAGCTCGTCGATGCAAAGTAAGACATGGATGAGCTACAAAATAGCCTTATCAAAGCTATTGGCAAGAAGAGTCTTGTCCAAGTTATTAACTGCAGGTTTGGGGCTTGAATTCATCCATTTTAAAATGGTACACCCAAGCCATAATACTCTCCTGATATCTGTATCAGGCAGCCATCAAAGAAAAGGGAGAGTGGGGTGTACTAGATCTCTATCACCCCATATAAGGATCTTTTGTCTGTATCTCAGTGGGATTCTCTTGAGCATAAGTAGGCATGATTTCTCTAGACAGATTGTATGTATTGTAATTTAGGAGAAAAAGCCAGCTCTGTGTGATCTTATGTTTTTTCCTGGAGTTACCTTGAAGTGTGCAGATTCACAAGATATAAGGAACAATTTCAGATGTGTTCAACTGCAGAAATTTTGGAGAGTCACCATTTCGTACATTCCGACATTTTCTTAACAAATGTAAGACAATAACAACTGTGCTGTTGAATCCTAGGATAGGGAGTCCTCTGTTTCCTTCCAGTGAAGGCAGCGGAAATGTTTTACTAACCAGACTGGTTTTCCTCTGCAGATGCAGAGCGTTCCTTTGAAACCATAAAGGGTGCTGAGCTGTACATAGAAGCTTGCAAGCTGGTTGGAGTGGTTCCTGTTTCATACTTCATTCGAAATATGGAGGAGCCCATTATGAACCTTAACCATCATGGGCTTGGGCCCAAGGGAACCAAAGCTATTGCAATTGCCCTGGTTGTAAGTACTTACAAAAATGTGGTTTGCACTATTTGACTTAAAGGAAACAAGTATTTTTCTCACCTGCAGAGGGAGAGAATCATTCTTACATACGTAGGGAAGAAGGATAAAGTTGTTTGATTTATAGATCAAGTTTAATTATATAAGGTAGCTGGCAATGTTCCCAGCTCCCATATCTACTTTTCATTTCAAGGACTTCAAGTGGCATTGCACTTGCAGTTTTTTGCAACACAGCCAACATTCTAATCAGTTTATTGTTAAATAAATAATCATACAATGCATTTTAATACACTTTAAAGTCACGCAACTGCCTTTGCTAACTATATTTTAAATGAACCCACAAGGTCTACCAAATGTTGTATTATGCAGGTGGTAATGGCTCTGGAGGAGACTTAATATCTCAAAACTTGTTATATTGGTACTATGGAAAATGGAGACATGCTGAAGCAATTCCCAGATTCTCCCTGATTTGCAGTGTTGTGATTTCCGTCTATGGCTGAGAATTTTCAGTATTTTCACTATTGCCTCCCACACACTCACATAAGAAGATGGAAATTCTGTTTCATGACTCTACAGCGCAGCGGAGACAATAGCCTTTAAAACATTGTTTTAAACTGTTTTAAATAAATTATGTGGTTGATCCTTATTTTTTCATGCACATAAATGGTCTGCTTCTCCACGAGGGCCAGAAACAAGTCTCTCCATTTTTCGTCTAGAGAGACAAATCATTTGTTCCAATGTCCCACTATTTTTAATCTTGCTACTAGGCAGAAGAAGCCAGTTAGCTCTTTGTGTAGGATAGATTCATTGGATCCCAAAAATAATGCTAAGAGATCTCTTGCTGGATCAGCTTTAGCCTTCTGGTTAGTAATAATACATGCTTCTTTAAACACAGCTTGTCAAAATTACTAAATCAAGGGATGAGCAAACTGCATATGCATATAAGATCTGAGGTTTTCCTGACATCTTCAGAATTTTGATCTTAAATCTTTTGAAATCTGACTTAACTGCACTGGGCTATAAGATCATCTATGAAGAGCTTGATCATATGTTCTTTAGTATAAACAGAGACACACTGCATGGGATTTTCATTCCATATTTGGGCCATATTTGTTCACTCATAATGAATTTTAAAAGTCATCTGAAATTTATGACTCACTGAAGAGATCCACCTATAGTTATCATAAGTGTATTAAAATAGTCTGGGAGACAGATTTCAACGTCCTCCAGGTATTGTTGAGCTGCTGCTTCTGTCAACCCCAGCCAGAATAGCCAGTGGTGAAAGATGATGATAGGTGTGGTCCAACAACATTTGGAGAACCACAAGTTGTCCACCCTTGTCTTAGACACAGCATAAGTTTATATAATTTATTAGAAGCATAACCACAGCAATCAATGAAACACTGCATAAAATTAGTTGTTCAACAACTAATACAATATGTTGAGAATGTACCGCTGTAAGATATGTTCATTATCATATACCAAAAGACCAAAGAAATGTTATATTAATTTTTAGGTATGCAGTTTTAAATTTTTAAAATATACATAAGGATCAGGATTTGGACCACAGTGTGTAGGGAGGAGAACCCCAGATTCTCTGAGATCAAAAGAAAAATGTCCCCTGGCTCTAGTGGCAGCTTCTGTCTCTGGATAAAGAGCAAGTTTAAAGGAGTGAGAGGTACTGACTCATCAAGCAGGCAGAAGTCTTGTGTCTCCCTTCCTTTATGCTGCATTCCCAGTCCTGACATACACACTCACGGCTGCCATTTACTTGTTCGAAGCAAAGCATGCTGATTGCTTATACACACAAAACACTTCGTCTATCTATCTGTATAGACGTAGATATAGATTAGATAGTAAATATAATGTGTAATTTGGCTGTAACAATCTCTGGCTTGCCTTCTATTTCATAGGATGTATTTGGACAACTGTTTAAAAAATAATATCCAGAGCACAGGGCACTAAATATCACTTAATTTAGCCAATTGTCTGCAATTTTGTGTTCTTCGAATTTTCATTCTGCAGTCAAACACGACCATCACCCACTTAGAGCTAGAGGACAACTGGATTCTGGGCGAAGGGACTATGTACCTGGTACAGATGCTGCGTGAGAACTGCTACATCCAAGAGCTGGTATCCAACTTTTCCCAGTATGGAGGGTGAAGGGAGTTCACTTCTATATTTGAGTACAGAACGAGCTTTGCTGATCAATCCACTTAGCTATTTCATTATATTTGGTATTAATTATTTTTAACAATAATCAATGTGTTTAGTGTTCAGCAGCATGATGTGGTGGTCTGACTGATGGACTAGGACTCTGGGAGACTAGGGTTCGAATTTCCAGTCAGCCAGGGAAACCCACTGGGTGGGTTTGGGCAAATCATACTCTCTCCTTCTAAGAAGAAGACAAGGGCAAACCTCCTCTGAATAACTCTTGCCAAGAAAATCCCATGAGAGAGTCACCGTTTGACTTGAAGGCATATAACAATAACACAAAAGTGTTTAAAATCTTCCTTTTGTTTGTCCCTGTGAACAGATCTAACAATGATCTCAGTTGTTATTGTTAACTACATTTATATCTTGTCTTTCCTCTCAAGAGGACAGTGCTGCTCAAAGTGGTGGCCCATGGACTGTTGCCAGTTCATGAGCCATTGGTTGCCAGTCCATGATGAGTTTGCAGGAAAGAAACAATTGTAGTCAATGAGCATAAATATAGTATATGTTCCTGGCATGTTGTTGGGGCAGAATTGGTAGTGCTCCACTTTAGAAAGCTTGAGAAATACAGGTGCACATATCTTGTCCAAGGACATCCACAGAGTTGAATAACTTAATGAGGACTAGAACCCTATTCTCCTATTTCAAGTTCTCTAGCCACAATACTACACTGTTTCTCTAGTCTTTACAAAGTCAAAACTGTACCATCTGCTCACAAGAGCAAGGTATCAGCCATTTGGAAGAAACCATAATGTTTGCAAAAGTACAAAAGATTTCCAGAAGAAGGCTCTCTGGCTCTGGAGGGAGGGAACTCCTAAACATCCCACTGAGTACTGGGCACAGAATATTGGATAACTATTATAGAGGAATAAAACAGAATTGAAGGGAAAGAATGGAATGGCTGTGATCCTGAGGAGCAGCACAGCACACTGCACAGGTCCTACTTGTTCAGTACCATTTCCAGTCTTCTTCAACCTGATGTCCTCCAGGCGTATTAGACTAGAACCCATCATCTCCCTGCCTCCATGAGACCAGTAGGGTTGATGGTAGTTGTACTCCAATACAATTAGAGACACAAAGTTGGAGAGAACTAACTTCAAGACTGATGGTCTTGTATGTACATTTATGAATGTGCTACTTCTACAAACCAATATACCAGCACCATAACTTCAACTTAATGTTCTGAGGTGGGCTGGACAAGACCTATGTCTGAGATCCTGGTAGTCCTCCCTGGTACGGTGCTAGCTGGATGTTTTTGGATTATAAGAGCCATCAACCTGCACGACCAATGGACAGAGCTGATTTCAATGCTACCCAAAATGTCAAGACAGCTCCAAGCTGGGGAGGCTGCCCTAGAGTTCCACTATAATCCCCACAGCATTGGGCTGGATGGAGGCTGCTGACATCCATGTTAGTTGGGCAGTGAATCCATTTTGGATTTTAGTCTGAACTTTTACGGATCTATCCAAGATTCTGAATCTATTTTGTGGATAGGATTTAAAACATTGCATAATTCCCTCAAAGATTAGACTATAACCCAGAGTGGATTTGCTGTTCCAGTGACATGGAAGCCACTGGCCACTACTGACTGAGCTTGATGAAGCATGGATGTGATTTGGAATCTGCTTCAGGATTCAGGGCAAAGGTCAGGATGGTCCTTTTGTTGTTGGGCTATGGGTTCTATCATCCCTGATCCCTGGCAAAAATGGCTATAGCTGATGGCACTTGGAGTCCAAGATCTGGAGGGTCACAAGTTGCCTGGCCCTGTCTTAGTTTGTCCCTAAATAAGATCTCATATCTCCTTGATCTGATGAGGGCCCAAGGGGAAATTTTGTGAGCCTTGAGACCACCCCACACTCCTCTGCACAAATGATTGTATGATAAGGAATGTAACTCCTAGCATTCCTTATCATTTGCTGCATTGGTGGGAGCTGGGACCTGTGATCTAACAATATGTGGAGGATTGCTTGATTCTCATTCCTTCTTAGAGCTATATACAAAAGATTTCTTTCGAATTCTGCATTAAAGCACAATAACAGCCACATCCAGCTGATCCATAGATATACAATGGCAATATGCAAGCAAGGAAAAGTCCACTTTTTATACCTCTGCTTGGTTAACACAACAGCTTAGGACCACATTATGTGCATCATTAATACATATAATGCAGAGCAGTTTTTTCATATATAAATAGAATTGGGGAAAGAGCAGAATTTGAATTTTAGCAGGTACACACAGGGCTTCAAATGTTACTCTCTAAAAGGAAGTACTGGTACAGTCAGCCCTCCACATTTGTGAGTTTCACTTTCATGGATTTGCTTATTTTTGAATTTCTCCAACCTCTGCTCCCCACCTGAGGTGCTTCTTTTCCGGGGGAACCTTCCCTCTTGGGGGCTTTGATCGGGTATTGTATCCTTTCAAAAACCCACCTCTGGTCCTCCTCCTCCTCCTCTATCAGCCGTTGCCTAGCCAACTAAGGACGGCTCACAGCCCAATTTTCCTGTAACACAAACCATCTCCTGATGCTCCCCCTGCACAGCCAAGGAAGGAGATAGGAGACAAAGAGGAAATATAAGGCCACTATGCTAACCCACCTCCTTTCCCTGACCTGGTTATACCCTGGGTGCCCACTCTCCCCATCATGCCTCACCCCATGCCTGCCAACATGCACACACATATGGATACTTGTGATTTTTCCACTTTTTTGGGGAGGTCTTGCATCCCTAACCCTAGCAAAGGGCCGACTGTGGTTAATTTACTCATTACTCAGATCAGTCCAGAAAGGTACCTTCCCATGTTACTTGTCACTAGCAAGTTATCGTTTACTATCACTATTGTGCCATTCGAAAATACCAGTGATGTAACTCGAGTTGATAGACTCGGACTCAAGTCAGATTTAAGTCACTTCAGTGACTCGACTCAGACTCGACTTGGCCATAAATGATGCACTGACTTGACTCTACTTGAGACTTGTATATTTTTAGTGACTGACTTGATACCGTTGGTTCAGTAACATAATGCGTTCATCCAGAAATCTTATGACTTTGAACAACGCCTCCATCTCTTTTTGCCTACTAGTCACATGACAATCTCTCTAAAGCCCAAAGTGTGGGTGCATTTCTCAGAGGGGAACAGCAAACAGGTTAGGCAATGGGCTTAAGGCAGGCTTGAGGTCTGCTCAGCAGCCTGTCCCCGCTGCATATCGGAGGAGCCTTCCAAACGTTTCCTAAGAGCAAAAGACAAGACTCACCCCCAGAAATGTCCAGAGTACATTTCTCAGAGGGGAACAGCAAATATGTTAGGCAACTGGCTTGAGGAAGGAGGATCCTTCCTTTTAAATCTTTTGAATCTTCAGTAATGGGGAGTAAGATAGGATCCTATTCCCCACTTCTGAAGCTGCAGATGGCAAAATTGCAAATGTGGAGAGCCGGCTTTGCTTAAATTGTTAAAACTGAATTTATTTCTCCCTATCCAATTTTGGAATTTTGGTTAAGATATAAAGTTTGCTTCCAGACTTCAGACTTGACTTGAAAGTATCTTCAATGACTTGAGACTTGACTTGAAATTTGAAGGTAGAGACTTGAGGCTTGGAGTAAAAGACTTAAATACATCACTGGAAAATACTGTTATTATTATGCCTTGAAAATTCTGAGAAAAATTCAAAAGATGTTTCAAAGCAATTTTTCCCAGCTGCAGCACGAGGCAGCTGCCCTTGTAGTCTTTTGTCCCCTGCATCCCCATTGCTCAGACTGAAAATCCTTTCTCATTGCAAAATTTTAGCATTAAAAATTTGAACCTCCTTTTTACATAGGCTTTTTATGACCTATTTAAAAAGACCTGCCTAACCCTCTCTTTTTCCTACTTGTCCTCTGTCTGCTTGGAAGTTTTTTAAACAGCATCAGCATTGAAAGGATGGTGAAGGATGGCTGGTGAAACATAGACTTTAGGTGTTAGGTTGTGGCAGCATATCCTCGGTAAACAGCACAATAAACAAAGCTTGAGCTGGGAAAGAGCGGGATTCTGTTGTAATTGTGTGTGCTTGCCTAAAACAGGCAAGGTAGATAATACCTACCCCTCCAGAATCCCTTACTGAGCATACGTAAACAGCAAAACAGGAGAAAAGTGGGCAGCAAATAAACCTACCACACCAGCTGTCACCAGCATGTTAAATAAAAGTTTAGATTTATAAGTTAGGCCCTCAAAATGGAAATAATAAGAAAAGTGGAGGCTGCTGGGGGGGGGGGGGACGAATCCCTAGATGCATTTTGGGAAAAGCCTTCAAGTAGCCTCTAAAAGGTTCAAAATGTTTTAGTTTACTTAGGCGGGGTTTATCTGACCTTGTTATATTTCAAGTTAGTTTTTAATAAAAAAATTAGTTTGCTGAAATGTATTGAGCTATTCTTCTTTTTTGTGGTATAAGAACCTATACCTTTTCTTTCCATGTTATTGCTGCCTGTGATGCTAAGTTTTCTTTAACAAGATAATGCCCAAAAACACATTACTTAGTTACACCTGTACTTCTCCACTGTCAGCAGAAGAGCAGCTAGAGAAGAGACATATTGAGTGCAAAAACAGCTAAGAAAAAGTTAACAACGTTCTTTCTGCTTTGTTGCTCTTCTGCTCTCAGTTGCAAACCCCACAGTCTGATTTTGGGTAAAATAAATAAATCACAGAAATATGTGTCATATATCCATATGTAATATGTGGCCTTCTCCTTAGAAAAATTCAGCATGGTAGGACTTGGAATAGGGATATCAGTTTCCGATTTGTTTTGCAAATTCCACACACACACACCCCACCAATTCTGTTTGGTTGCATTTCTACATTAATCTGATTTTTTGGAAAAGAATCCTTTTCAAAATTCAAGGTTTAAATATATAATTTATTATTCTTCTAATGAACATTTTCTCTTGAAATACAGATTTAAATGCACATTTTGACACATTTAAACTTCCAAGAATTACTTTGCAATGCTCAGGGAAATGCAAAAACCCATTCTGATCCATGCTTCAGTCTGAGAGGAGTGTATCAGCACATTTTATGTAGGAAAACATAATTGCCAAATTCCTTAAGCATTCTTAATTTGGAACACTTTCGTCCTCTGAAGGCTCTTCTACTCTTTGCTGCACTTCTTCTGTCTCTCTTTCATTTCAGAACATTTCCAAAAATCACCTCAACACAGATGGAGCCGAAGCTATCTGCAGGATGTTCTACAATAATATTTCTAATGTCCGGGCCGTTCAGCTCTCAGGTAAGCTTCCTACACTTATGAATATATATAGCATGATGCCATAATGCTGCTATTTTTGAATGTCCAGAAAAACCTTTAAAGGATCTGTAAATGGCAAAACAATCTTTACATCTGCCTTGACATAATTTAGTGGTACCTCTGTTACCCTGAGTTCTGGCGATCCCATGGGGGACACCTTGATTTGCTCCAAAAATGCTAAGATTGGGGAAATTAGCAGAGCACTGGCTATAGCAAAACGAGGGGCAGGATAACCCAGCAGGATCTTTTACCCAACTTTATGGGGTCAGGCCAAGCCAAAAAGCCAGACAAACGTATCAAATAAATGGATTTTATTAAATGAAAATGTTCTCACGCACCAACGCACCAACGCACTTTCACACACACACACATACACATACACACACACACACAGCCTATTGAGATGGAGAAGAGGTGGAAAATGGATAGGAGATATAGCAAAGGGATTGTAGAGGCGGTCATACCGTACCTATCCTGAAGTCTTAAGTCTGGGAAGTAGCGAGATGAATGGAGCTCAGCAAAGAGATGGCTGAGCAGATCACTCAACTAACAGAGTACTGGTCTGCTAGCGTGGTAGGGATTTCTCCGAAGAGACCCTCAAAAATTAGGACTACTTATAGGGCGGAACATACCTCAAGGGCAGGCGCTCTCCTGGGAAGAAGATGTGCTAGACAATGCAACTTGGTAGTTTGCATGATTGGTTTATATAGATGGGTCTCGCCTTGTAGGATTTTCCAAAGTCAGGGTTGCACAACCTGGGGAAAACATGCTAATCCCCTCAAGTTGGCTATTCATGGCTGAAGTCCCTTTGTCTATGTGGATGTGTATTGCCTGAGGTCTCCTTAGGCTATGTGGCTGGTGATTTTTCTGGTCTTGACCTGTTTTCAGTTGTTCGACCTCTTTGCCTACGTGCCCATCCAGGCAACCTCTCTGGCATGGTGGGCATATCTGATATAAAATTTATAGTTCCCGGGATAGGGTATGCCAGTGGGGTAACACAACATCTTTTCTTCATTCAAAGTATTTATTTTTACGCTGCTTTTCAGCCAGTTTGGGGGTTGGTGAGTCAGTGAATCCCTGTTTTGCCATGGAAACCTCCTGGGTGACGTTGGGCAAATCACACTCTCTCGGCATCTGGGGAAGCCAATCGCAAGTCCCTCTGAACTAATCTTGCCAGGAAAACCCCATGGTAGTTTCACCTTAGGGTTGCCACAAGCTGGAAATGACTTGAAAACATACAACTTCTTTCAGTGAAAAAGGGTTTAGATCAATAAAAAGACAGTCTTTGCCTTCAAACATGAGAGGCAAAAAATGACACAAATGGAAAAAGGATGGTGAGGGACATGGAAAAAAACAAACTCAGGTCTGTGATGAATTATGAATTATGATGGGCAGGGAGATAATGTAAGTATGCTGAAAGAGCTACTACTTCCTTTCCCTCTGATACATGAGCAATATTAGTTGGTAGCCGGTGGGAGGGCATCTCTCAACTGGAACAATGTCCTGGAAAAATGGAAGAGTGACCAACTACTGCTTCTAGGACCACAGTAATCATAATCTACCTAAGTTCCGACAGTGGTATATTGAGAGTTAAATAATCTTGGTTACTACGGGGCTGGGAAATACTTTAACTTGGAATGGTGTTACTGTTTAAAACTACAGCTCCCAGAACTCCCTCGTCAGTCCAGCCATGCCAGCTGAGGGATTCTAGGAGTCATGATCTCTTGATCTTACTTTCCTAACTTCTGGGAAAGTCATATAATCGTAGAATGGAAAGAGACCACAACAGCCATTGAGTCCAACCCCCTGCCGTGCAGGAACACACACTCAAAGCACCTTCAGCAAATGGCCATCCAGCCTCTGTTTAAAACCCTCCAGAGAAGGTGACTCTACCACCACTCCGAGGCAGCATATTCCACCATTGAACAGCTCTTACCATCACGAAATCTCTTTTCCTGTAATTTGAATCCATTGCCATGTTGAATCCATTGCCATGAATCCATTGTCATGTTGAAGATGGAGTAGCTTGTTTTCTGTTGCTCCAGAGTCCTAGTCTCTGGAGCAGCAGAAAACAAGCCTTCTCCTTCCTCTACATGGCATCCCTTCAGATATTTAAACATGGCTATCATGTCACCTCTTAAGCTCCTTTTCACCAAGCTAAACATACTTAGCTCCCAAATCTGTTCCTCATGGCTCATGGTTTCCAGATCCTTCACCATTTTTGCCCCTCTCCTCTGGACACATTCCAGCTTGTCATCTCTTGAATATTGACAAGTCCACTACTTGCAGCCTTGGAGAGCTGTTGCCATTCAGAATAGGTACTACCAGATCAAGAACCAGACATCCTTATGTATTATTTGATCTGAAGTAAGTTAGCGACAAATGAGCCAGTAAGTCTAATGGAGTGCTCCTGTCCAGAATTCCTGTTAGTCAGCCAACAATGCCCTATTCCAGGATACACCATTCCTTTCCTTTCTCCTGCCCCTGTTTCCATCCCTCCTGAAGCAAGCAGCTTTTTGTGTCCATCAGTGCCCACTGAGTGTTTTTAGGGCTTTCCACTCTCTCTCTCTTTGAGTTTTCTATAGATTTTTGAACTTCTGAAAATCTTGGAGTTCCCCAATCCTGTGGATGGCTTCTAGGTGGGTGTAGGTGGTGATGTTGCAGCTACCCAAGGATCCACCCTCAGACAATGAGTTCACTATCAGTATATTAGGGATATGGTTAGGGACTGCATGTGGTTGCACTGTGATCCGACAAGTTTGGATAATAGATAAGCCTTTCTGAGAGGATGCCATTTCCACACTACCCTGTTATAGTGCTGTTATTCCAGTATAGTACAGAAATGGCTGAGGATTATTAAGGGGATAAAAGGGGCAGTACTGTACAATTTTGGTATGTGACCCCAAGCATTTTTCTTGACTTTCCAAACCACATTGAAATATGCTATTTCCATCCACTAGCCACACACATTACACTAAAAATTTTCCATGAAGGAAAAGAGTACACATGTGGTAACGAGTGATACTAATAACGAACATCACAGATATTCATGATTTCCTATCATGGGAGCAGTCCCACTTCAACTATGCAGGGTAAAGTTTGGACGTGACAAGTTACAACCAACACAGCTACCTGCAATGCAGAACTGAGTATTGTGTGGCCTTCTAGAGGTTGTTGGACTGCAACTCAGAGCATTCCTTTCTATAAGCCATGCTAACTATGGCTTCTGAGTGCTGCAGTCCAATAACAATTGGAGGGCTGCATGATTCCCATACCTGTTGTAAAACAAGGAAAAATGGTAGTCAATGCCACTTTTTAAAATTGTGATAAGTAATGCCAATTAATTATTTGTCAAGAACATATACAAATAACAGTAATGAAGCACTTCTTAAAAATGAACTTTCCAAGCTCTGACATGATGAAAAAGACATATGGATTTTTTGCATATGTGGTTTTCCCACTTGGAAGTGAAATGCTTGCAGGTTACTTGTAGGGCCTAAATATCCTAGAAGTACTAGATCCTGTCTGATCTTGGAACCTAAGCAAGGTCAGCCCTGGTTGGTATTTGGATGGTAGACTGCCAACAAAAACCAGATGCTGTAAGCTATATTTCAGAGGAAGAAATTGACAAACCCACTTCTTAGTATTCCATGTGTAAAAAATACTCTATGGAATTCATGGGGTCACCCCTAGTTGACAGGCAACTTGAGTGCACATACACACACAATAGTCTTATAGGGTGCAGCTTGCAGTCTTGTTAACATCCTCTTTCCTTCTTCAGGTAACAACTTTAGGGAAGAATCAGCACTATATTTTTCTGAATCATTAATGGTAAGTAACATTCCAGTAGAGAAAACTGGGAAATTTGGAAACTAGAAAAATGCATAAGTGTGTATAAGACCATAAGGAAAGATTATGGTGGGCTCTTCAAAGCATAGCTGGGTACCTTCAGGCCTATCAGTTGTTTCAGTATAGCTAATTAAGCTGGTGGGATCCCACCCACCTTTTTCCACTATCCAACTGGTCAGTGGGGGAAGGGAGGGGCTAAATTCTCTCCTAACTTCTAGTGATTTTGCTACCAAAATTGCTAGTAGCCACAGAGAAACAATGATTGCAGTGGAGACCCCTGAAGCATGAGGAAAACCTTTTAGTGGAATGTGCAACCATAAGATGATGTGATGGCTGCCAACCTGGAAGTCTTTAAAAGCAGATCAGACAGATTCATGAAAGATAAGGCTATCAGTCACTAATGATTATATATTTCCTCCAGCATCAGAGACAGTATACCTCTCAGAGCCACCTGCTGTGACACAAAGCCAAGAGGGTGCTGTTGCGTTCATGTCCTGCTCATGAATTTCCTATAGGCATTGTTTCGGCTCCTGCAAGAACAGAATACTGGACTAGATAGACCTCTGGTCTGATCCATTAGGGTTCTTCTTATATTCCTTTCTCTGAGAGCCTAACAAGGTGGATTTCCCATGAAGGACTGTGAAGTTGCCACATTGGGAGGTGAGCTAAGGAATGGTGCTCCCCTAGTATTGACTGGAGAGGGCAAAGACAGCAGATCTCACATGGCACCATATTAACCCTGGCA
Organism: Cyclura pinguis; assembly: GCA_030412105.1. NCBI lineage: Eukaryota > Metazoa > Chordata > Lepidosauria > Squamata > Iguanidae > Cyclura > Cyclura pinguis. The sequence continues at coordinate 349,280,010 of CM059599.1, forward strand.
TTTCATGCGTGTGTCCTAGTGTTTGGAGGTACAGTACAAAAAGCACCATTTTAGAGATGTAATCATGCAACCTCAAAGGAGTACATTGATGAACCCACCAATTGGTGGGTGCTGTTGTGGATGGAGAGCAGTTCCTCTTGGATTGCACAGAGGAAAGAGGATATCTCTTTGGCCAGCCACTAATGACCTGAAGGCTTTGCCATTTCTCTTCATAGGCTAATTATCGAGTGATGGAGCTGGACCTCAGTCACAATGAGTTTGCTGAGAAGGGAGGGGAGCAGCTGGGACAGATGCTGGGTAACTTTATTAATGTTGTTTCCTAGGCTACCAGTGATCAGTAAGTTATGTGCTCTCCACTTCCTAACGTAGAAGAAGCTACTTGGGCTTGGCTTTCTTTTGGAGCACAGATCTGTGGAAACATTTCTTTATTTACAGATAAACTAATTTAGCATGGGAAAAGGCAAGCAATTTAAGCACTGCTAGTATGCAACAGATACAGTGCCCCATTCATCACTTACTGTGGAAGAGATCTATCTTAAATTGATTTCTGAAGAAGAATCCCTTAGAAAAAAATGAAATAACCAATTTTAAAGAAAGCATGAGAATTATTAAGTGGTTGTTTTTTTTTTGTAAAGTTAGAATACTGGTAGTTAATATAGCAGCATATGTGTATGTTTAAAACATTTTTGTCCTTTTCAATATAACATTCTCAATAGTTTTAATCACTTAGAGTAATCCTAGGCATCTTCACTCAAAAGTAGGTCCCTCTGAGTTCAGTGCAGTTTACATCCCAGTGAGGATTTGTAGATTTACAAACCTAACCTTCATGCTTAGACACACCCTCTTTGGAGATGATGCAGTTTAACCTCTAGGAAACAGAGTGGAGGGCTGGGAGAAAAAAAAACTAGAGGAATTCTAGTTCTTGTGTATGGACATTAACAGAATTTTAAAACGTAACAAAATCAAACATAGGCAGTGTTTTACCAAGGGCAGGCACCTTTCCCAGTTTCCTGTCCCAGCTGTTGGGAAATAAGGGCCAGACCAGTCTATAGGGCCAAACTACAAATGACATTATTGGCTTGCTCTTGGATGTGGGTTTTTTCTTTTGTCAATAGGCCCCTGATATAGATCAAGACCCTGAGATGGGCGGTAGAACAGTACTGATCAGCTGCCCTCTTTATTTTATATACTTGCTATCCATACTCAGAGTGATGTGGATCTCCCATTAGCTTCACTGTAAGCTATCTTTTCTATGTAAATAATAGCCACAAGGTCTTAAATCTTGAATGTACTGGTGAGTGGAAGAGTTAAAGCCCCCTAACACATGAGGTACTCATACTACCATTCTGATTTGGATGAGGCATGCCAGCATTTGTGAAAGGGAAATCATGCACTTAAGGGCATGAAACAGACTGTGCCCTGATTTGTGTTCTAATTTGAAAAATTTAAGACACAGAAAACATAAATGATGGGATTACAAGGCATAACATATAAAGCAGAAAGCTTTGTGTACAGTCAGCCCTCTATATCTGTGGATTCTGTATCCATGGATTCAACCAACCACAGCTTGAAAACATTCAAAAAGAAAACTTTGATTTTGCCATTTTATATAAAGGATGTTATTTTACTATACCATTGTATATAATGGGACTTGAGTGTCCTTGAATTTTGGTATCCACAGGAGTCCTGGAACCAAACCCCAGTGGATACTGAGGGCCTACTGTATTATCGAATGTGTTTGTGTGTTACTGAGAGCACAGACACAGGCTAGTTCCAAAAAGAAAGAAAGCCAATACAGTCAGCCCTCCACATTTGCGGGTTTCACTTTTGCAGATTTGATTATTCATGGTTTATTTCCTGTCACCTCTGCTGCCTCCCTGTGCCATTTTTAATAGGGACTGCAAGCCTCATGAGACTGAGAAACTGGAACAAGGCTTGAAAGTCCCCATTAAAAATCGTGTGGGGCAGCAGTGGAGGTGGCAGTAAGCCCCACCAGCCAGCCACTTCTTCCTTATGAAGGAACCCTGATGCCTCAGAAGAATCCATGGTGGGTTGAAGATGGTGATCATACTTTTTTGTGTGTTAAATATGGTTTGGGAGGGCCTAAAGTTATTCATATTTTTTCCACTTTCACGGGGATCCTGTACCCCTTACCCTAGCAAATGTGGAGGGATGACTGTACATTTATCAACAAGATAAAATAGTGTAAATATTAACCTATAATAAACTCTAGATAGGTGCCACATTAAAGAGAACAACTGATGCAATCAGATGGCTGCTGTAATCTGATGGCATGCAGCCAAGACCTAAGTATACTCAGTGTTAATTCACCTCTAGGGAGGAGATTAATTGTTAAATGGAGACCAATAATCATCTCTTAGCATATTGGACAAAATCTACCAGTTCATTCAGCCAGGAAAAATATAAAAGAAGCCAAAGAGAGACAGACAGAAGGCAACCAAGCATCCGCCTCTTCCACAGATGTGGCTGTTAGGCAGCCCAAACTCATAGTGCTATGCTAAACAGATATATTTCCCGTTTTGCTTGTAATGGATACCTGTTATGAATGTTTATAGATATATAATAGATGCTGCTAGATATAGCAATGTGCCTTGGTTGCCTGTTTAGAGATGTATAGTTCCTCAAAGAAGAGAGTATATTCCCTAATGGATATATGGCTGAGTTATATTGTTTAAGACAGCAATGCTCGTCTACATGTTAGCTGTAGAGAAGTCTGCTAAGGAGGTGCAGATGATGTAAAGACTCAGTCTTTCTGAAAGTGTAACACCTTACATTCATTGTAACATAATGAAAGCAATATGCTCAGATACTGAAATATCTATGTTTCTCCATAAGAGGAGTGTGTATGTTTGTATAAATATGCTTGCCTATAATATATAGGCTAAAAGAAAAACAGAGAGCCTGCTCATTCTTCCATATAAATATAGAGATTCCAATACTTAAGAATATTTAAGTGGCATGTTGATGTTAACTCTGCCTGTCTGGATTTTTTTCCCATTGTTCACAAGTTGGATGCTCAGGCAGCTGGAAGGTGATAAAAGGGATCCCCAGACAGATACATATCAGCTGACAAACGGCAAACAACTCTCAATCCTCCAGTCTAAAGAGATGGGATGGGGAATTGCACCTGTTACAGGCTGACTACATGTAATGGGCCCCAAGGCTATGATCTTATAGCCACTTACCTTGGAATAAGCCCTACAGAATTCAGTAGAATGTACTTCTGAACAGACATGTGTACATACCCTCAAAATGTCCTGATTTGGCAGGGACAGTCTCAATTAATATTAATATTCTGCTACCCTACTTTTTCTGCTGCTTTTAAAATGTCCCACCTTCTCTCTCATCCTTCCACTTTCCTCCTTAATTCTCAGCTTACTTCAATTGCTGCAAACTGTTACTAGGTCTTACTAGGTCACATGTCCCAGTTTTCATGTTGGACAGTAGGCAATTCTGTTTGAAAAGGCTACTTGAATTTTACATTTCCCCCATAACAATGATACAATCTCCCCTCCCCCTCAAAATTAGAATTCACCTGTCCTCAAAAGAGTAATCTGTTTTTCTGATCTTGTTCTCCTCCCTCCCCAATTCAGAAAAATCACTAGGCTGAATACTTTGGCCCTGAGGTTGACAGCTTGGAATTATCATTGTTCCTTTGGCACCAAAGAGGTGCTTATTTTCACTTATCCCTGTCTCTTGCTTTCTCAGCATGGTGCTTTCTGTTTTATTGCTTTTGCTTCTTCCTTCAGCTAACAATGAATCACTGGAGATTCTCAACCTGAGCTGGAATCATTTGAGGATGAAAGGAGCTGTGGCCCTGAGTGCTGGCCTCAGGGTAAGAATGCGTCAAATGTCCCCTCATAGTAAGAACTGGTGTGGTGAGGCAAGATGTTAAGACCAGAGTGAGAATGGGTGAAGAAGAAACAGGAAACCAAGAGGGAGAATGGCACTGAATGCTGCCAATGAGCAGGGGAGAAACTGGGAGGAAAGAAATTTTGTTTATTGAAAATTGGTCAAGCCTGAAAAGATTTCCATACTTCCGAGAACTGTTTCTCAGTTCTCGGAAGTATGAAAATCTTTTCAGGCTTGATCAATTTTCAATAAACAAAATTTCTTTCCTTAGGCAACCTGCAAAAGTAAACTGATTCTGTCACAAGTTTCCTAAGGATTTTTCTTGTGCATATCAGGCCTTGATATTTTGGAACTTCCAAGAAAGGTACAAGTCGGTCTGGGATAAGGAGCAACAGCAAGCACATTACAGCACTGTGCTGTTCCATCACCACTCATCTCTTAAATACTTTTGCAGTGCAGAAGCAAAATGTCAATTCATTGGGTGTTGACATATGTGATAAAGCAGTGCCATGACCACTTTACTGTGTGCTCCACTCTTGTAGTGGAGCAAGGACTCACAAGGCCAAAGCATGAAACTTTTTGATTTAATAGAGACTATGACATTATCTGCCATTATACCACTTGAACTTGCTTTTTCTTTAAGAGCAATCACCACTGCAACTGAAGGGAAAATAGATTTTCCCAGCAACAATGTTTTATTATAAACCACCCCTAATGCGATCCAAAGTTTTATGAAATTGCTTGGTCTTGATTCATTAGCTTTGCAAAATATTTGTTCCTTGTAGAATTGAAAACTGCAAAAAGGGTTTTTTATATATATATAGATCAACACAGCTGCCTGAGTTTTTGGCATCTTCTTGGGGTGTCACTATAGAGACTGTCACGAAGAGGGCCTATACACAAAAATTTAATCACTGTACCATTGATGTGCCCCAAATTTGTCCTAATGCCTGCATTCTCTCAACCTGTATTCTAGCATGATTTTCGATTGTGTGTATGAAACAGCTGTGACATGGGTTTAATTGTACTAACGTTCTCTTTCCCTCCTTTCTTAAGTTTTTTTAAGTTAATTTTTTTTATTTAATTAGTTTCTTTTTAAAAAAAAATTAAAAAAAGAACCATTACATCACCACAGTGTGGTACACTGTATTTCCTCTATACTGTTTTTCCTCTGAAGAGATTAAAGTTGGACTTACCCATATAGTGCTGAGGGTCAAACCACTTCGCATCAATTGCAAAAGTGCTGACTGACTGACAGCTTGAGTGAATGGAAAGGGCAGGCACTGTGATGAAGAATGAAGTGTCCTCCTTGCTTATTAGAGAAGAGTGTGGTGCTGTTATCAGGTTTGACTTCAGCACCTGACATTGTGTGGATAATGCTGTTATACAGTTTAGTCACTAGGTGGCACTGAACTTCTGTCTATCTAGGTGGAGATGAGAAGTCCTTGTTGCTGTCCATGACAGCGAGAAAAACATTCTCATCTTGTTTTCTGACTCTCCCAGGCTGCCTACATTGTGCAGCTGGATCTGCAAGCCTCCATTTTAATTTCCCCAATATTCTAAAGTGAAACTGTGTCAGATGCTCTGAGGCATTGTGGGGGATTAAAATGACACTCTCCATGCAACCTTTAAGGGCTGCTTCTATTGCCTAGTAAACATGAAGAAACCCCACCACAGAATACTTTTTCCAGGAAACTTTCAAACTCAGAGGTGGCTCTGGTTGCTATCATTATCATGGATAAGTCATCTGGATTTTCTCAGGCACCAAAATCTTTTTGAGACTGGTGCAAAAGAGAGACTTGAGTCTCAGGATGTGTAAAAGAAGGCTTTATTCCTCAGATTAGACTTTTGAGCCATCTCTGCTGATGGATAATGCAATTATCCCACTATCTCCTAACCATCAATTCGGTATTCAGATTTTACTAGCATTTCAATCTATACAGGCAAAACCCTTTAAATGTTATATACCTTCCCAATGCCCCATCATATCAGCTTCCTTAGTAGTTATAGATGATTTTTGGTAGTGTGGGGCCACAGCAATAGCCACAGACTTTTCTCAGTATTCTTTAGGGGGAGGAATTAATCCTCCAGACCAGGTTACTGTTCAAAGGGCTGGCAAAATCAAAGAATCTTTGAGTGAGGATGAGCTTGCCCTTAAAGTTGAGGTACTCATGGAATTCTTTTTTTATACATTCTTTTAATGGGGGGAAAAGGCTTGTCACTTCTTCAAGCAGCAGCTTGGTTGCCCTCAGCAGCCCAGTGGCATTCCCATTGTAATTAGGATTCTATTGTATCAAAAAATGTGGATTTTTTTTTTTAAAGACATGTGGATAATTTTTTGAACTAATAATGTTAATTTAAGAAATTCAGAGAATGAATACTTTCTAATCTGAACTTTGGTCAAAGAAGTGTAGATCAGGTCAGTTTGCCTCAAAGCACACAAAAATTAGAGTTCTTGAACGTCTAGTCATGAAAGGGCAATTGGGAGAAGAAAACGTTGAAGGCTGTGATGGCCCTCAACCTCAATGGCTTTAAAATGGGGTTAAACAAATTCATGGAAGATAAAGCTAGCAATGTAGCTCAATGATCATGTGCATATATATCTCTGGTAATGAATACTGGTGAATGGGGAACATGAATAAAAAGGTGATATTGTATATTGTTAGAGAGCCAATGTGATGTTGTGGTTTGAGCATTGGACTATGACTCTGGAAACCAGGGTTCAAATCCCCACTTGAGCATGAAAACCCACTGGGTGACCTTGGGAAAGTTACGCTCTCTCAGCCTCAGGGTAGGGCAGTGGCACCCCCCCCCCCGAGCAAATCTTACCAAGAAAACTTCATGATAGGGTCAGCATAAGTCAGAAATTACCTGACGGCATACAACAACAAATGGGATCTAAATGGTTATTTAGAATTAACAGGATAATAGATTAGGTAAGTTTTTGGTCTTTTGGTTTAAGATGAAGTTTTGGTCCCAGGTAGGCTATCAGTCTAGACAGGATTTTTTGGTGTTATGGCCTAAGAAGTCAGGACTCTTCTAATTTATCTATTTTATTGAATTAATTAATAAATTAATTAAAATATTTATATCCTACCCCATACCAAAGGATCCGAGGGCAGTGAATGATAGAATCAATTTAGATTGTTCAAATGATTCTTATTATTTTTAATTGTTTTAAACAGACTAAAAGCCTGTTAAACAATTTAATACTTAAAGCAGGGCAGTTTAAACCCTGATAACATGGTTTAAAACAATTTAATATATTTACTTCTTAAAATACGTTTCATTGTTGATTAAATTCAAAATATGTTCTCATCTCCCTGCTCCAAAATAAATTCAGGGAGAAATACAAAGCTGTCTAGGTAAAACCACAGGTGAATGTTGACTTCTCCTTTCTGTCTTTGTGGAGGCTAATGGATCATTAAAGATACTTAACCTCGCATGGAATGGCTTTGGAAATGAAGGTGCTCTGGCCCTTGGAGAAGCTCTCAAGGTCAACACGGTGCTATGTGAACTGGATATCAGCAGCAACCACATCAACAATGAGGGGACTCTAAAGCTGTGCAAGGGGTTAGAACTTAATGGAACCCTTAGAATCCTGAAGGTAGGATTTTATTTTCTTGGCCAGTGAGCCATAGGTGACATCAATGCAACCTCTGAGCTCTTGGCGGAATTTGAAAAAATGAAACCACCAACAACAACAACAACTCCTCCTCCTCCTCCTCTCATTTCTGGATCTCAGGGCTCCAGGGACTGAGTTGAAAATGGTGGCAGTCAAACAAATATTGAAGAGTAAAGAGGAAAATAAGAAGGACCTGAAAGATTACAATGTCTTGAGATTTTTGTGTCATTATCGATATAGCCAAGGGGTGGAAAAATAATTTTCTGCATTGATTTGGACTTTGATTGAGTGAGGATTGCCAACTGCCTAGAAGGAAAAAGTGTAATGAATGTTAAAAATTAAAAATAAGAAAACATTTATTATTGTTGTTGGGTTTAAGGGAAGTGATCTGGTGCCAGTTAACAGCTAAGATCTACCCCTGGATTTGCCGGAAGCAGCTACATTAGTTCCTTGTCACCCTTACTAGTTCTGACCTAGGCCCCAGATTGGATAATATTGAAGCCTTGGTTAAAGTTATTCCCATATTCAGGGTGAACAATTACAAAATAAAGCCATCATTTAAACAGATGTGACTGCAGACCCACCATGTTCAAAAATGATTTATTTATATCCCACACTTTCCCAGCCTTGGGACACAATGAGGCTTACAAGAGTTAAAAATTTATATCATAAAAGCATACAAAAGTTAATAGAGTTAAAAGCAATTGAAAAGCATACAATTAAAAATCATTTTAAGTGTCATTAATATAAGAAGATTAGGTGTAGACTTCAGGTGTAGGATGAGTTTCCATATTTTTGCTTCTTGAGCAAGGAAGCCAGCAGTGTTAACATTAGGCATACAATAATTCACAGTGCTCCAAAAAGCACATGCTTACAAAAAACTCTATTTATTTATTAATGCATTCCTGGCAGTTAGATTCATAGCCTGCCTTTCTTCCAATGAGCTAAAGAAGGTATATGGGATTCTCTGGCTTCCCATTTTATTTGCACCACAATCTTATGAGGAAGGCCAGGCTGAGAGAGAAAAAGCGACTGGCCAAGGTGCCTCAGTGAGTTTCATGATTCTGTAGAGACTTGAACTGGATCACTCTGATTCCAGCCTATGTTGGGGACAGTGGTTTCCAGGCATGGGGAATTTGTGGGCCTTCATGTGTTGTTGCACTGTACTTCCCATCAACCCTGGATAGCATAGCCAATGGTGAGGCCTGATGGGAACTACAATCTAACAATATTTGGACAGCCACACATCCCCTCCCCAACTTTCTTCTACCGTGTACACCAGCTCATTTAAGAAATAAAAGTGGTTCGCAAATCAAATTCTGCTCTTATAGAGCAGATCGTGGAGAATGGGCACAAGCCACATCTGCTTGGTGTAGCATCTAGCAGTGCCAGACATAGGATGGTAGTAGTGGAGTGGAGTGAGAGAATGTTTTGATGAGCAAGGATGATGACATCATTTGACAACCACCTCAAGCTTGCCTACAATCCTCATCTTAGTTGAGGCAGAAATTATGTGTGTGTGCGTACTCACACAAGCAAACTTGCAAATCAAAATAGCTACCTCAGTTTTTTCATTTGGGGGTCTTGCTATGGGAATTAGCATCCACTTCAATATTTATCTTCATACTACAGAAGAGTTATTTATGGTCATCATACCACAGAAGACATAAGTGATCTATGCTAAACTCTATTGACAAAATTCCAGGTAGAACTCCTTCTGTTTCCACCTACTAGAGTAGAGGTTCCCACTACCAATCACGTCATCCCTCTCTTCTACCAGTGGATGGCAGTAGATGACCAGTGTTTTCCCTTTCTTTACAAGCATCCTTGTTGCTCATATCTTTGTCACTGTTATTCCAATTTTATAGATTGAGATTTGAGACCAAGAGCTCATGAATTGCCTCCGGTCACACAGTGTCTATGTCATAAGTGGTATAAGCCCAACTCCCTGATTCAAGGCAGCTCTTAGTACATTTATTTCAATGATCAGATAATCAACTATTTCTTTTCCTCACAGATGTCTCATAATCCCATGACAGTAGAGGGTGCGATTGCTCTAGTCACAGCTGTTAAGAAGAATTCAAAATCCAGAATGGAAGAAATTAACATCTCAGTAAGAACAGTCAAGGGATGGCAGAATTCTGAAATACATATGTAGCCCTTGAAGTTTATAATGTTAAAATCCCCCAAAAATCTTTCACAATTCCTCTTTAAGCAGTCTTTTCCAAATCAGACCAGAAGTGAATGAGCTGAGGAATTGCAGTCTGACTGCTCTTCAGTTTTCTCAGTAACACAAATAGACTGCAGCACTTTCTTTGTACATCAAAACAGTGGTTCTTGGCAAGGTTACCAGGTGGCAACCAGAAAGAAAAAATTAAAGAATGTCCACTCTTCATATTTAACTTTCCTCCTATTTACTTTTAAGTAAATGCCAACTTGTTAAATGGATTTTACTTACAAGTAAGTTACTGTACAGGATTCTAGATAAACCCACAGTGGACAAAATTACAATTGTATTACTTTACCTATGGTATTCACTATATTTTTAAAAAAGGGATTTCCTCATCTCCTTTCTCCCTCCAACTGAGAAACTGAATGAGGGAGATCTCTAGTAGGGTTTTCAAGGGGCTTTGTAGACCAGAATAGGCTAACAGGAAGGATGTTTGCCTCCCCATACTACATGAGCGTTGACACAATCAAGATAACAGAGTTGCATCAATAGCCTCTATTCATGTACCTTACAATTGCTGAGTGTTTCTACTGTCCTTCTGCCCCGTTACTATAGGCCATTTGGGGGACACTGTATTTTTCTGTGCAACAGTGGATTCCACTTTGCAGAGATAACAACTCTCCCCTTGTTTCTAGGATTCTTAAAAGAGAAACAAAGGGTGCCCCAGTTATACCGGGGATTCCTGTCACTTTTATGGCTTGTAGCTAACTATTGCATCCCAATCTTTATCTCTGTCATTAGATGCAATTCTTACATTAAACATCTTTATTGCTCAAAACAGTTCTGGTGTTTATTCCAAGTATTGGCTTTCATGCATGTCCAAACAGGGAAAAAGAACACAACATTCATTTTTGGATTCAGAATTTAGCTTCCCAAGGATCTTTGGTACTGTAAATTTAAACTGAAAACCCCAAGCTTCCATAGGATGTTGAAAGTGGAATAATAGCACTATAACAGGCTAGTGCAAAAATGGCCTGAATGGAGGTGAGCTCTGGGGTTCTTATCCCCACAGTCCTAAATGTGGGGATGAGATCCCTTCTCTCTGTGTTAAGCCCAGTCTCTTGTCTGCTCTGTTTCAGAACGTGCTGGTGAATGACAACTTCATCAAGCTGTTTGATCTAGTCTCAGAGACACGCCCTGAGCTGGATGTCATCTATGGAGGAGTTGGAGGCCACATTGCCAAGAAACCAGAACAGCGTCCAGATGCGATGAAGCTGATCCAGGTGAGGGTCTGTTGGGCCATTTCCATGCTACAGCCCCATCCTGGCATGGGGACATATTGAAGCCGGTCCGCAATGTGTGCTATCGCACAACATCATTGCAGTCCTGCTCCTGTCGTGTCCCCAGCCATGACGATAGCGTGTTATACTATTACTGGAAAAAAACTGGTAATAGGCCCCTTTTGTGCAGTGATTTCATCAGCTGGGGCCGTGCAGGAAGGGCAGAAGCACTATCAAAGTGCTTTCTTCCTCAGCGCAGTGCCAGAAGAGGCCAGCTGCACTGCGGATGGAAGGAGCATGTCCTGAACACTACCATCCACTGGCCGCTGGCCAAGTGTGGAAGGGAGCATTCAGGACATGCTTCCCTCCCAGCAATGGCACTGCTGGGATGATGCCAGGACATTATGGGATCCAGGTATAGTGCAGAAAGGGCCTTAGTTTTCTCTTATAATGAACACATTTGTACTGTGCTGTTCTCAGAAGCTTCTTAGGCATCAGACTTTAGGATGAGAAGAATAGGGCCACACTTAGTGATTAAAAATCCTTCAGATAAGAGATGGCTTATCCATTTTGAAGCCAGGGAATTAATGCACATTGCCATATAAAGAGCTGTTCTTTCTCCAACGAGACAATTTTAAGGAAGTGGAATAATACACATTTCCATCTAAAGATGGGTTATCCCCATGAGACCATTAAATCCAGGGTCTAAAATTACCCTAGTGCACCAGCTATGGGAAAAGGATTGGCAATGGCTACCGCAAAGAGAAGAAACTTGCTTTCCTTAGATGAAGTTCAGTTTTTGGAGCAGTACATTCACATTAGTTGTTCAGAGTCTACATCTCTCTCTCTCTCTCTCTCTCTCTCTCTCTCTCTCTCTCCCCCTCTTCCCTTAAAGCTATACTACTGTTGCAGAAACACTGGAATTCTGGGATTGTCTTAGCAGGCATTAAGTTCCCCGATTTTTGTCTGACATGAAATGTTCGTATTTATTTCATGATCATGCAAACAGAGTTGGATACACAGAGGCATTGTGCATCTGATTGCATAACCTTGTTATCAACAGAGGAGTTATATAACACAACCAGGGTGTAACTCTGCACGCAAAGGTTAACACTATGCAACCCTGATGTAGGATCTCACCCATTGTATTTTGAAGTAGGAACAACATATCAATTGATTTTTCCCCCTCTCTTTTTAAAGCCCTGATTAAAACAAAAACCTTTTGAGGGGATGGGAGATCTTAAGCTACTCCCTCCTGTGCATGCTGTCCCTGATCCAGACTTGCGCATACGTGCTTTACTAGAGTTTTTAAAAAAGAATCTTATACTGAAGAATGCATAATTAATGGCTGGTATAGTTTAACCTTTAGACACGACCAAAGTTCACCAACTTTCAAGCCAACTTTCAATATCAACTCTATCTGGCTGACTGTGTCTTCTGCTCCTCCTTCTATTTCATTCTCAGTTTTTCACTGAGCACCTTCACCAAGAGTCCTTCCCAGAAAAATTCCCTGCTTTATTTTGTCCTGCTGTGAAAAGCATGCTCTATATTGTCACAAAATCTTCACAAATCCCTTCAGTTTCCAAAGCAACAGTCAGCACTGTTTCCTGTCATCACACTGCTTGTCTCTGATGGATGACTCAAAATGGATCTGTTTTTATTCAGCCTTTAAACTAAGGCCATTTCTACACTAGAGTGTTATAGTGCTATTATTCCGCTTTCAACATGCTATGGAATCCTGGGGTTTGCAGTTTAGAGGCCCTCCCTAAACTGCAAACCCCAGGATTCCATAGGATGTTGAAAGCAGAATAATAGCACTATAACACTCTAAATGCAGAAATGGCCTAAACGTTGACGGTGTTCTGTCACATCAGAGGTTGAGTGAAAAGTTGTTGTTGTCGTCGTTGTGTGCCTTCAAGTCTTATGATGACCTTAAGGCAAACCTACCACAGCGTTTTCTGGGTCTGAGAGTGTACTGCGTGCCCAAGGTCACTCAATGGATTTCCATGGCCAAGTGGGGAATTGAAACCCTGGTTTCCAGGCTCACAGTCCAATATTCAAACCACTGCACCATGCCACTCACAGTAATAACAGTAGTTTCCTATATAGGCCATGGCTTTTATATCTGCTGAACTAAGCGATGATATTACTTGGTATTCCTGGCCCCTGATGATTTTTTGGAAGATTCTCTATTGGAGTTCATTTTCAGAAAGGCAGATCAGTTGCTATTTTAAACATTCCAAATCAAAAAACAGCTGAGCAGTATAACATGTTACCAAGAAAGAAGTACTTATTGTAAATAATTGTAAATGTAAATTTCTATATTTTAAAGTATTGTTTCTTTTTTAAATAAAATTATTGTTTGTTTGTTTTTTAAAAAAAGAAAGAAGTACTTTGCATGCAAAATACTTCATGTTCACTTTCTGGGATCTCCAGATAAGGCTGAGGAAAAAAAGAGACCCCAGATAGCAACTGCCAGTTAGTGGAGACAGAACTGAGCTAGATAGGCCAGTGATACAGTATAAATCAGCCAGTTTTACTGCATATAATGATAGCTCCGTAGAATTTTATCAGGAAAACAAAGAAAAGGGGAAAATGAACTTACTAATCAAGTGCACAGCTTACAGTAATAACATTTAAAACCTTTACTCCAATCCTTTTGGCACCAATAGTAAAAAAAGCAAGCCATTTGTTTTAATAACATGAGGAGCTTTGTTAGTACAACTTTTCATTTTTCTGATTTCAAAATTATGCAGTCCTTACAAGCTTCACCAGGTGGTGCTGTTGGGTTGGATAATATTATTACTTTTGGAGAGCAAATGAAGTTCTGTAGCTTGACCTGTTCATATTTCCTATAGCTTGAGCACAATGCTCAGAAGTAACTAGTTATAAATGTTATGTGGCTTATAATTAATTTCTTCCTGCAATAAATAAAACTTGACTAAGTCGTACATTGGATAATATCACTCTTTCTATGGTGTAATTAATGTTGTAGCTACTTTTATAATTAGAGGGCTGTAGCCTTACTAAATGATAGAAGAGGAATATCATGTGGTACAAGTGCTGGGTTGTGCTTCTGCTCCATACTGCTGTCTCGTGCTTTATTATGAGTATTCAGAAAAAAGTAACATGGTGTAAGCACCATACCAGCCAGAGCTTGTTTCAGAAGCTAAGCAAGAAAAAGCTTGGTTGGTATTTGGATAGGGAAACAACAGAGAATATCAGGGATCTCCAGTTAGAGTCAGGAAAGAGTCCTGCCTAAACCCTGGAATACCTTTGCTGTTGATCAGAAATTGGCAGTACAGGGCCAGATGAGCCAAACACTTGAATAAGTGCAAAGCACTTCCCTGTGTCTCTAAGGCCCTTTCCGCACAAGGCTGGTGAATCGGTTCGCGCCGTTTCTTACCGGATTTTCTGGGCTCGAAACAAGGCAGACTTTCCCTCACTTCCTTCCGCACAGCTACTGCGTATGTTCCATTCTGATTCGGAGGAGTGCGAGTTCATGAATCCACGCTGCCTCTGCTGTGGCCACTCCCGCTACTCCCCTCACCCCGCCCCGTTGGCTGTGATTGGCCCCCCCTTTTTTTGCATGGTTTAGTACATCATTGCGTACATGCGTATGTGCGCAAGTCCATACTACCCCCTGGCCCTTCCCATGAGCCCTCCCCTGACCACCAATTTGCATTGGTGCGAATGTATGTGTCTGTACCACTGTGAAAGTATGAATTGGATGGATCTGGAAAATTGGAAAACCGATTTCTTCTGGTTTTCAAATAGCGCGCTTTACCACCACATGGGGACGCATTTAGTCAGAATTACGTACCGAACAAAGTTAAATAAACCAAACCTAGTACTCTCCAAAGTGCAGAAGGTCTCCGTGGCAAGACGCATTGGTCGGCCTTAATAACCATGTGTGGAAAGAGCCTAAGGTGAACCGGAGCAAAGTGTATTTTGCACCACATGCCTGCAGTTTACATAATTGACATATAACAGATGGTGGTGGTGATGATGATGATGATGATGATGATGATGATGATTTATTCATTACCTGCCTCTCTAGTGCCAGTCTAGTGTTGGCAGTCTAGTGCTGGCAAATGGCCCCCAGAGAACCTGAGTCTGCAGGGTGGATTGTATGGGAAGAGATGATCCTGTGGGTAACTTGGACCCAAACCATGTGGGCTTTAAAGATAATAAGAACACTTTGTGCTTTGCCCAGAAACTAACTGTTCCTTTTGAGGAACGGGAAATAAAAAGTTACTTTTTAAAACTGTGATTATATCAGGATTTAATGACTTTTGGGGTCTTGGAATAGTGACTTTTTTAAAAAAGAAGCTCATGTGTCATGGTAGAGGCTCTTATGAGCAGCTGCAAGGACTCCCTTGCAGCGGGACAAGGAGCCAAGCCATGACCTTCTTTCCATGCCTCTAGACTTGTGTTCCTTCTGTGACTTAGGCCCTTTCCACACAACGCCGCTGTTGCGTTTTTGCCACAGGATGACAGCGGTCAGCAGGTCGCACTTCCGCATGATGTTGTCGCCGTCCCGCTGCCATACTGTCATGGAGCGTCACGCTTGCGCAGTTTTCGCAAAACAGAAAAAATCCGTTTCGCGCCTGCAGTCACGTAGTGCTTTCGTCACTTCTGGCCATGCTGAGGATGCGGAAGCACATTGGCGACGCTTCCTTCCGTAGCACAGCAATGGAAAAAGCCCGGCTGTGCTGCGCAAGGAAGACGTGGCGCCATTGCATTCTCTTCTGCATGGACCGAGCGGGTGCAGAGG
Source organism: Cyclura pinguis (assembly GCA_030412105.1). NCBI lineage: Eukaryota > Metazoa > Chordata > Lepidosauria > Squamata > Iguanidae > Cyclura > Cyclura pinguis. The sequence continues at coordinate 349,295,735 of CM059599.1, forward strand.
GGAGCATTGCTGACGTGCTCCCTTCTGGACCCAAGACTGCAGCGAGACAACGCAGAAGAGCTTCATCATGCGGAAATGGCCCTAGTGTGGCATTTAAGAAGTGAACTAGATTTCCTAAACAAAATGATGCCTGTATAACTATAACAGCGTGACACTGTATGCATCCACTCAGACCTAAATTCCATCCTTTATAATAGAGTTTACTCCCAGGTAGGTATGTATACAGTTGAAATCTATATCTCAGGTTGGGATACTGTTGCAAGAGGCTGGCATCCTTTCAGTTTGTAATTTCTATTAGTGCTAGCTGAAGAATAAGGTCTTGTTCTCAGAATTCCGTTTACAGGACACAAACATGGGGGATTTTTCCACAGTATTGCGGCGGTGGGTGTGTGAAAGGAAAATTGGGACTTAGATAGTAGGAGATTACCAATAAAGATAGGGAAGGAGTGCCTTCATTTACAAAGAATGTTTTTTTTTTTAACATAGATTTTCCTGGCTGCTCCTAATCAGCAGCAGCAACAGTGGGCAGTGAACTGGATTAAAGTACTCCCCATTAATGCAGTGTTTGAGTGATGCTGTGTCACTCTGCCACCACCACCTCCCAACACAGGCACAATGCATCTGGGGAGCCAGGCTGGTGTAGTAGTTTGAGCATTGGACCAGGGTTCAAATCCCCATTCGGCTATGGAAACCCACTGTGTGACCTTGGGCAAGTCACATTCTCTCAGCCTCAAAGGAAGACAAAGGGAAACCTCCTCTGAACAAATCTTACCAAGAAAACCCCTGTGATAGGTTAACCTTAGGGTCATTATAAGTTGGAAACGACCCGAGGCACATAACAAATGATGCAGCAACTTTGTTATCAAAACCTTGCATTAGGAGAGGACATGAGAATCTGGCTGACCGTTTACTGTTGTTCAGGCAGCTAGGAAAGTCTGTTAAAAAAAATATTAAGAAGTATGTATCCCCTTTGCCTTTATTGGTAAGCTCCCATCTCCAGTCCAACTTCCAGAAGTTTTTTTCTTTTTTCTTTTCCCTCAAAAATTCATTTTTTTCCTGAACTGTCTGAGCACTTGCATCATACCCCACTGCATGCCAAAAGTGATGAAAAATTCAAAGGTGAATACTATTGCTCAGCCCTGATTTGTATTCCAGCTTTTGGATGTACATTAAACCCATTGTCGTAAAACAACCCAAACCACCAACTATTAACCAGCTGTAAAAATGAATTAAACCAGCAGCACTAAAATAATTTCATTTTTTTTCCTCAGCAACTGAGAAATGGATAATCAGAGCATCCTCCCAAAGGCCCGTAAGAATAACTTGGGTTTTAATGATCACTTAAAGGAGAAAGCAGGACTGGTCTGATAGAGTTATCTGTGGAGGGTGTTGTAAAATGAGGGTGCCTGTGCTAAGAAGGGCAGCCCTGTTCCCCATCCCAACTTATCTAACTTCAGATCAAGGGTTCTGGACCTAGTTCTCATGCACCCATAAAACCTAGTACATTCCTTCATGCAGGAAGAAGTGTTTTCCATCCTGATCTCCTAAAGCACAGAGAAGAGCCATTACCCGATCAGATTTAGTGACTGATCATTAAGCAGAGAGAATACATGGCAAATCAGAAATGTGATGGATGTTGGACTAAAAATTGACATACCCATTTGAGGCATGCATGGGAAAGATGATTTTATGCAGCTTTGAGGAGGCTTTAAAGTTAAGAGACCATAAAAAGAGCATCAATAGTGTCAGGAAGCCTGACTTGGGTGCAGTCATCAGGCATAAGATGATCCAAATCTCAGCAGAGAAATATTTCTTTTTTGGCAAAGCAATGATATGTTTTAAGGAATAAAGAATGAATAATCTGTAATAATAAAAGAGAAAGTATGTGCATATCTATCTATCTGTCTCCATCATAGCTCTAAGCTGTGAAACCTGAATGAGGATGATAACGATGATGATGACGACGACGACTTATTTATATAGTGCATGGTATATGGTGCATGGTACTTTATAAGGGGGAAAAAAATCAATTCCCTTGTTACCCTGATTTCTGGGGGTCCCATGAGGGACACCTCAATGTGCTCAAAATTATGGGGAATGGGAATTAGCTAGAGCACAAGTTAGCAATGTGAGAGGCAGGGCAACATAGCAAGATCTTTTACCCAATGTTTATGGGGTCAGGCTGAGCCAGGACCAAGACACAGGAAAGCTCAAATTATATTCTTTTATTTATGAGGTCACAGCAAACTTACGCACTCACTCACTCAAAATTAAGAAATACTGCACAATTGTGCAGTCACGCACACAGTCCTAAGAAAATAAAGAAAGGAAAATAGATAGGGGATTTTCAGGAGGATTTTTGGGGAAATACTACACCTGATCCAGTAGCCCGGTAGACAGAAAGAAGCTTGGGAGCGTGGATTCTCAGCATGTGGAGGCTGAGGGGAGGCTCGTCAAACGGAGCGACAGCAAGTCAGGAGGCAAGTCACGAGTGATCCAATGAGACGCTCAAAATCAGGGGTTCTTATAGGGGAAAATGTGCCTGTAGGCTAGTCCGTTCCCGGGGAAAACAATGGGTTTCAGGCTGGAGACAAAGCCTCTGAAAGGTCAGTACTTTAAATGATTGAATTATGACAGCGTTGTCAATAGCGTAGACAGTATGCAAACGCGGAGTGCTTGACAGTTGGATATTCCGCTCGTCAAGCTGCCTGCTCGGGGCAGGGGATCTTTTGTAAGCTGCGTGCATACATAATGTGATATTAAGAGGGTACTTGCCTGGAGGTCCCCTAAACCTGCAGTCTGGCAATTCCTGGCCTGCCTGGATTTGTTTTGAATGGTTCAGCTATTTTCGTCCGCGCCTGTGTGCGTGCTTGTCCGGTGGCCTCGCAAGCACATGGAGAGGAATGGGTAGTGAAGGCCAAATTCTTGATATCAAATGATATCTAATATCCCTCAAGTTCGGACTAGAAACTACAGTAACACCCTGCCCTCAGGTTTACAATCTAAGGATATGGCACAAAACGGAAGAGGATGGTACTGGGGGAAGGGATTAAGTCAAGCAGATATTTGAAAAGTGGCATGGATACTAAGTAGGTGCTGGACATATGCATCCTGGAGCTATTTGGCTTTTTAAATTTTGTTTTTTAAACAGATGAATTGTAGTCAGTGTTAATGTTACAGAATTTTGGAGTACCACATTGAGTCACTAGGTGGCAGACACAGGGCTGAAGTGTTGTTGTGTGCCTTCACACGTTTCCAAGTTATGGTGAATCTATCACAGAGTTTTCTTGGCAAGATTTGTTCAGATGGGGTTTGCCTTTGCCTTCCTCAGAGGATGAGAGAATGTGACTTGCCCACGGTCACCCAATGAGTTTCCATGGCCAGGCAGAGCTTAGCCTGTTATAGCGCTATGATTCCACTTGCAACATCCTATGGAATCCTGGGGTTTGCAGTTTCGGGAGGGGCCAGGTGGGGTTTCGGGAGGGGCCAACATCCATAGGATGTTGAAAGTGGAATCATAGTACTACAACAGGCTAGTGCAGAAATGGCCATAGTCCAGTGCTCAAACTACTACACCACACTGAGTGTAAGAACTTTTCTAGAACAGAGGTCTCCTCAAGACGTGGAGGCTTTGTAGTTTAGTCCAAACTCAAATCTTGTGAATGGTTACAGGTTGGACGGTGTAGGATCAGGCTACTTTTACATCTTCTAAAATTCTCAGGAAGGTGAAGAGAAGGGTAAGATTTCTGTATAGGAAAAATGGAAGCCATTTTTCTCCTTAAAAAGTGCTATAATCAAGGCCCAAGCACAAGTTGTATATTGGGAAACTGGTATAAACTTGTAACGGGAGCTCTCTTCTCACACTGACTGCAGTCCCTCATCCCAAGCCTTTAGTCCTGTGAGCCTTGAAAAAACATTGGTTTTAATTCTGAAATTACAGTTATAAATTCTGTATTAAACATCCACCTTTGCTACTTTCATTCAATCTTGCAATAAGACATAGGAAAGGGAAAGAGATGTCTTACTCTTGTGAAGCTATCTATAATGGTGAGAGAGAGAGAAAGAGAGTATGTCATAACACCAGGGTCATGGAGACATGACATCTGAAACTTGGTGCAGATGCTAAGGGGACTCTGTGGGTGTACATCTCTGGATTATTCTGGTTTTAAAGGGCACTAATTACTTTTAATCAATTTAAGTCTGGCTGTATTTTACATTGGAACGTCAGTTACTAGGTGGCAGTCTAATCAGTTCAAATGTGTCTGTAGCCTACAGGATCAAGTTTCTTGGTGGCAAACATCCTTAACCATGATATCATTATTACACAGGACAATGGTTTCTATTAAAAGGAGGTCTGTGAGAAGCTAGGTTGCAAGAAAAAAGTTACTAGTAAAGATTACAGTTGAAGCAAATGTTAGCACATGGCGGTACACAGAATGGAAACGGCTGCCTCCAGAGCACTTGAGACTCCACAGCAGAGTGCAAGACAGAGGCAACACAGAGTAGCAATAGCTAGAGCCAGGAACTATCTTTAGAGGGAAAAAGAAAATTCCACATGGGCCAACAATCCAGCCTTGGATTGGAGTTCTGATCCATTAATTACAGTTGCCTCAATGTCCATTTTTTGCACCTACTGCCTCTAGGGTGATCTTGCAATGGTAGCAAGGTTCAGCTGCCTCTAAATTAATGGCTATTTTTTGTAGAAAGAACATAGCATTAGCAGTCATACATTCATTCATATCAAAGACACACTGGAAAGGCCATTTCAATTTGTGCAAAGCTAGGTATGCTCACTAGTGCTCCCATGTAAACAAAAAGAGAATTGAGTTTTATCTAGAGAACATATTTCACCATGTGAGAAGATATATTCTTTATGTCAGAACTGCAAAATGCAAATAGAGTGGGAGATATAACCTGAATATCCAGAAGGATAGATGATGTTACATAGGGAAAGTAGTTTAGAATTTGTGGTCTCATTTGCATTTCTTTTCTTTTTAATTGCTAGAACTACTTGGATTCAAACAAGTTGAGACTCTGGGATTTCTTTAGAAATATGGACAAATATGGGAACATGAAGATTCCTGTGGCAGAGTTTCGGAGAGCTATGATGCTGGTAGGATTCAAAACATAAAGCAGTTTCCACTTTTTAATACTTCACATGTTACAGTTTTCCACAAAGATCCCTGGCAATGGCAAATGCACGAGGTAGCTGTAAGTTACGTTTGGAGGTCTCCAGCCCCTTCTCAGAAATACTTTTTCCATGTTTTTCATGGCTGGAACCACAACAGTTAAGCAAAAATGAAATCAATTTACATGTATAGTGTAAACATGCCCTCCAGTGCACATGCAGCTTTCACGATTCTCAAACTCACGTGCACTGAAAAAGGAATTACTGTCAACCAAACAAGACATTTGTGTTATGGTAAATTCAGAAACTCAATTTAACGGTAAATCTAGAGACAAATCAGGTACTTTCAATATAGTACCATATATCATTTTCATCTCCATTATTTTATTTTTGCCAAGACCTAACTCCACTCATGTTATTTTTATTGTGTCCCAAGCAATCAAAAATCCCGCTGAACCGGGAACAGGTCACAGAACTAGTACGCAAACTGGACCATGGCAGGACGGGCTACGTGGACTACAGGTGAGGATTATATTAGCAATAGATTAAGCACCTTCTGCCTGCCTCCCTATTTGCTCAGTTGCTTATTCACCAAACGTATTTATACAGATAAAGATATTACCAAGATAAAAAATATTAAAGCAACACACAGCAATAAAGCTTCTGAAATACAAAAAAAGCAAACTATAAGAAAGCAAAATGGAAGGAATTTTTTTAAAGGTTCCGAGCTTGTGGAAAGCTTGGTTGTAGGCATCCAATTTCATGCCTCAAGCACATATCTAATGTCAAGGTTTGTGGGTATTTGTGGAGGTGACATGACAAAAGATCAGTCCTACGTGGAGCAATGGATGCCTATGACTGTGATTTAGGAAGAACACCTGCAGGCCTTCCAAGACTTGGAAAGAATACAAGTATTTCCCAACAGCACTCATGGGCGCAGCATTCACTTCCTTTCAGTGGCCTAAGGTGACATCACATTGCAGGCAGTGGGGGAGGGAACCTGAGTTAAAGGGTTTTCTTTTTTAATAAATCCTCCCTGATTTTTTTTTCTTCACCTTTCTAATTAGTCATTTTAAAGTTGTGGAGTCAGAGCAGAAGCCTGAGGAGGAGGAGGAAGCAGAAGAAGTATAATCAGGTCCAACAGTCAGGTCAGCTGGTGAACTATGGAAGGATAAGTCCTGGCAGGAAGCTAAGTCCTGGCAAGAGATAAACTTTTGGATGGTTGTCTTGACTTTAGAAAATAAACTATACTACAATACTGACTGGTTTCTGAGCCTCTGAAAGAGGGGACTGTAGGACCCAAGACTTCTGCCAAGGGAAAATAATACTATACTGTATTTCCCCCCAAACAGAAGATTTATTATTTTAGTGTTGCCATGTGGAATAAGATACATGTTGTAAGCATCTAGTAGAGATTGCCTTGTTATTACTCGCAATGCTCAACACGACTTTCCCACTTGTGCTTCTGTGATTTTGTGTAAGCTGCCTTTAGTTCTATTGTAATTATCAAATATTTATGGGTGAAGACTGTCATGCTGCTGTAAGAGTGGCAACAGTCGCTTCAGTGCTCTTTGAACAGATGCATGTTTTGCAGTTCTGAAGCCCGCTTATTTAAAAATCAGTTCTTCAAGCAACGAGTGACACATGAGCAACTCCTCATGCCCAAGACATCTTGAAATGTCTTTATTTTTAAACCTTTCAGTAGCAACGGTTTTCACTGCTATACAACTCAAATAGAGGAGCACACATTCATTTTCAAAGCACAAACCTCTGTAGAGTGATTTAGAAGTAAGACCTGCTGAGTACTGCAAGAGTTTTGATCCCAAACCAATACCTGTAGAAGGTAGCTGTAAAAGGGAAAGGAAGACACAGTAGCCAAATTCTTTCCCCAATCCAATGACCTGTTCATTTTTGCCTCTTCAGTTTTTATTTCTGTATTATGAAAAGGAGGGAGAACAATATTTTCTTTCCACTCCTGGGCTTAGAGTATATCCAGAAGGCTTTACAGTATTATAGGGAATGGACAAGATCATAAATATTCCAGTACACAGACACAGAAACCATAGCAAAACCTCCAGTGTGCTTAAAGAAGCAGGACATAGTTTTATCATGCTCATTTAAAAAGGTCTAGATATAACATAGCACACAGAATAAAATAATGGCACAGCTTCTTTTGACTGCAGGTTACCAAAAGCCAACAAAAAGCCTTTTCCTAAGCTGCACTCTTAAGGGTTCTGACAAAAATAAAGCCAACAAAACCAGGGCAACGTTACCTTCATTGCAATACATGTTAAACATGGGATCATAATTCAGCGGTAGGGCACATGCTTTGCCTGGAGATAGTCACCACTCCAAATTCAGTTGTTGGCATCCCCACTGGTTTGGAAAGCCCTCTGACAGAGACTCTGGAAAGCTATTGCCTGCCAGAGTATGGCATACTGGGCATAGGGAGAAATCCATATGGTCCTAGTATAAAGCAGCATCCCAGTGGTGGAGCTTGGAGTGTGGGGGGGGAGGAGGGGGGCTACGGCACGAGGGGCATGGCCACTGTGCATGGGGGCATGGCAGCTGTGAGTGGAGGCGCAGGGGCGTGGCTATGGGCTGGGACGCCCCAAAAAGCTGCCACCCAGGACAAACCACACCCTCCATCCTGACGCAACTGCAGGATCCAAGGCACCTATGTTCCTAAATATATTCATTCACTAAGATCATATATGTAACTATATTCAAAATGTTAAAACATTAAGATGCTTCATGTTGCCATGTTTTACAGCTGAAGAGTAAGCTTAAAAGTTTGCATTAATCTGCCATGCTTGGACTGGACTAGAGTGACTGCGGGTGATAGAGTACACTGAGTTGCAATATCTTAAGAAGAGAGAATTTTAGCAGGGCTCTTACAAACTTTGCCTGCCTGTATTTCCTCTTCTGCATAACTGTGAAAGTTTAAAAACTTTCTGTGTTTGCTCTGGATTTTCCAGTCAGCACATTTTGAAGTAGCCTGTGCAGCAAGGCATGCCTGCAATCTCATGATAGATATCACTAGGTCACTGAGATCTCTGGAAGGGTTTAAGTTCTCTTGCTTTACCATGTTAAAAAGGCTAACTAGTTTGAAAAATAGATTACTAGTTTTGAAAAATATTGGTCAATTGATTTGCAAAGCAACTATGCTGGATTTCCCAAGAATTACCTTTAACTGGAAGTTCACCAGTTAGTAGTTTAAAGAAGAGGCAACTCAGTTCATCTGAGATTGCTGTAGTGGAGCCTAAGATGTTCCTTTCAACAGGGATGTGGAGTACGGGGATAGAGACCTTGGAAGAATCATAGAATCATAGAGTTGGAAGAGACCCCAGGGGCCATCGAGTCCAACCCCCTGCTATGCAGAAACACCCATCAAAGCATTCCCAACAGATGGCCATCCAGCCTCTGCTTAAAAACCTCCAAAGAAGGAGACTCCACCACACTCCGAGGCAGCATATTCCACTGCCGGACAGCTCTGACCATCAGAAAGTTCTTCCTGAGGTTCAAGTGGAATCTCCTTTCTTGCAGCTTGAATCCATTGCTCCTTGTCCTAGTCTCTGGAGCGGTAGAGAACAAGCCTGCTCCCTCCTCAACACGACATCCCTTCAAATATTTAAACATGGCTATCATGTCCCCTCTTAACCTTCTCTTCTGCAGACTAAACATACCCAGCTCCCTCAGGCGTTCTTCATAGGGATGTGCAGTTATTTCTTTCCTAATACGGGTGCTTTCATTCTCCATTTGTTATTGTGTACTTTGCCATTTCAGGCCTATGGTGACCCTAAGGCAAACCTATCATGGAGATTTCTTGGTAAGATTTGTCCAGAGGGGGTTTGCCCTTCCCCTTCACCTGAGGCTGAGAGAATGTGACTTGCCCAATATCACCCAGTGGGTTTCCATGGCTGAGTGGAGATTTGGTCTCTAGAGTCACAGTCAAGCATTCAAACCACTACAGCACACTGGCTTTCTTCACTTTCTGTTGTTGTTGTTGTTGTTGTTGTTGTTGTTGTTGTTGTGATGTGCCTTCAAGTTGTTTCTGACAGAGTTTTCTGGGAGTGAGTGACGTGCTGAAGGTCACTCGGTGGGTTTCCACGGCCAAGTGGGAAATTGAACTCTGGTCTCCAGGGCTGTAGTTCAGTGCTCAAACCACTACACTGTACTGGCTCTCTCATTCTCAGTATTCATCATCTTATGAAATATTGTATTATAACACTGTGGTTTCACCAAGACATCTTGATTTTCCTCAGCTGAGGCAAAACCAAAACAAAACTAGTCTTAAAAAATAGAAGAACATATTTATTCAGGGGGGAAAAAATAAATGGAACACAATAGTCAGGCATATAAGAAAATTTACAACAAAATAGCATGCTGACATTGCTAAAACCCAGATTTTGGTAACAGTGGGAATTGCTTTGTCAGAGTAAGATAATAGATTTCTATAGATACAGAAGAAGTTGTTATTCCATTATCAGCTTGGCTTCATATGTTTAGGACACAAAGTCTGCCCAGCAGGACTAAACTTTTTATTTCTTTCATGCATCTAAATAGCTCTGGATTTCTCCAAGTTCAAGGATAGGGACTCAACCAAAGGGCTGTTTTGTTTTATTCTTCCATTTAAAGCTCTATGTGCAGATGGAGAAAAAGAAATGTAGGAACATAGCGCAGTTAAGGCAGAAACCAATAGTCTTTGGACACTGGATGTCTTCTAAATGCCTAATGTGAAATTACATGGGCAGGAGCAGTTTCATTCATTTATTTATTTATTTTCTGTACAGTGTCTGGCACTCTGTTAATAATAAACATTAAGCCCAAATAGTGGTTATTCTGGGAGAGCCAGTGTGGTATAATGATTTGGCAAACAGCAACAAGCGGTTACATTGCTCACTAAGAAGGCAAAGAGGCTTGACCAATGCAACAACAAATCTCCTGTAAGTGTGACTGCAGACAAAATATAGTGAAAAAACTGCTTGGCAGATAAAGTCAATGCTTGCAAGAGTTACTTTTTTGGACTACACCTCTCAAAATTCTATGCTGGGTTCATTTCTAAGATCTGGAGACCAAATTGCACACAAATCATCTTACTAAATGAAATGTGTTTCAGAGTTCATCTGACAGTAGCCAACTGTTCAACTGATCAGTCCGTCAGCACATCTTGGAAGGCTACAAATGCATGACTGATTGCTGAAATAATACTAACTACTCATTTCTGAGACAATGGTAGGAAGGAAGCAGAAGAATAAAGTTAGCAATGCCTGGACAGCAAAGGTGCTGCAAAGTACATTTACGTGTAAAAGATTGTCTGCATCAGCAAAAGTGTTCTGGAATCGCAAATGCATTGAGGCCACTTTTTACTAGAAGTAACATTGAGGCCTTCAGCTGGAAGGTTAAGTTTTTGTTGTTTTGTAAGAGGGTATAATATTTTGGGTTTTTTTGGAACTTTAAAAGAAAAATCTTTTTCAAACAAAAAAATTGTTGATTGGGCAGCCCAGTGCAGAGGACACAGGGCTAGGATAAATTAATTTTGAACTATACCTCCTGGTATCCCACAGCCAACAGGGCCAGTGGCCAAAAAGACTGTGTGTTGGGGGGCTATGGACTGGGGGGGAAAAAAGCAACATTGTCAACATCAGAGAGGAAGCCTATCATTTCTAAGAGTCACAGCTACAAGATGTGATGCATGTTGGATTAGGTACTTTGAATCATATGCATGGAGGAAAGGATCTGTTAATAGCTACTTCTTATGGCAGCTCAGTGAAAGTTCCAGGTTAAGGGGCAGTGATTGGATTGAACACCAGCAGCTGGGGGAGTCACAGTGCAGAGAGCCCTTGTTTCATGCCCTGCTTGAGGGCCTCCCAGAAGCATCTGACTGGCCACTATAGGGAAAGAGGATGCTGGACTCAAGGGGAGTTTGTTCTGAACCAGAAGAGGTCTTACATTCTCAAGATAAGTCCTAATAGTTTCTTCTCAAGTGAAAAGGAAGTCTGCCCCATTTCTTCACCCCATATTTCCATTTCTGGATAACAAGATTGCTGGTCAAGATAATATAAATATCTCTTTCCCAAGGACTAATATTCCCTCTGTTCTTGATCTTCCACAGTGCTAGAACACTCCACCTCCATTCATTTCCTCTACCACTCCCACATTTGGTACCATTTAATTTTGGGAGGCTTAGCCACAACTTTATTTATTTTGCTCCACTCCTACACATGCCACAAATTCTGCTGTAGAATGAGCCCAATGTCTGTCATCTGCAGATTATCTTTATAGAAACAGCTCAGCCACAGAGCACATGCTTTGAATGCAGAAGATCCCAGATTCATCCCTGGCATCTCCAGGTAGGGCTTGGAAAGACTTCTTCCTAAAATTCTGGAGTGCGTATGACAATACTGAGCTAAATAATCTGACATTTAAGGCAGCTTCCTACACTCCCAAATATTAGATTGTTGTCTGCTTGGAAAAAATACATACTCAAAGCACCGTTGCAGAAGCCAGGAAATTGGCAACCCATGCTGCTAGAACAAAACAGTACTATGTGCTGCTGCCTTATGCATTGTTTCTGTCCTCGGAAAAAATTATGGATGGATAACACAGAGGCAAAAAGTAGAAGTGCCTCCTGTATGTCCCCCCATTGATGTGACTCTAAGAGGGCTTCAAACAACCATTATGGTTGCTCCTCAGTGTTGATTCCCCCCTTCCCCATGCAAACATTCATGTGTGTAGACCCCTTTATCTCTGTATCTTCCCTAACATGGAAGGAGGAGAAAGAAAGACAGTGGTGACGTTCACAATGGCCATGTTCCTCCTTCTCCTATCTTCCACCTTCCACAGGAAAAACGAGGGGGGGGGCAGGCAGCCTCCAGAGGCTCTGATTGTCATTCCCAGACAAGAGTAAGTGTGCTATCCAATAGAAGGACCTCTGATATGGAAGCATCCATACATCCTTTGTCTTTAATCTGTATCGAACTCATCCTTTATTTCTGGGGTAGAAATCATGCAGTCCTCCTGGTATTCCCCATGTTGCCTATGCACCATAAGTCAACATTGAAGCCATATTAAAACCATACACATTAAAAACATTTCAAAACCAGTTAAACAATACAGTTTGAAACTATACAGTTCTAATTGCCCTTTCCTTAAAATCTTTAATTTTAAAAGCTTCTCTGAACAAATAAATAAAAAAAAGGCATTGCCTGACAATGGAAGAAAAGCAAGGAACGCTACCTCACTCCCAGAGAGGGAGTTCCAAAGTCTAGGGACAGCCACTGAGAAGGCCCTCTCTCTCTCATGTTCCCATCAACTGTACCTGGGAAGTTAGTGGACTGAGGCATCTAGAAAGTCGCATGACTCCCACCTTTGCTTTCTTTACTTATCTCCATAGCTTTTTCTCAACACACTTCCAGAACCTCCAATAAGATAGTAGGTTCCAATTCACTGTCTAGGTACCATTACTGTAGTGGGAAAAAGTATATTATTTTGGCCCATAAAGATTTTCAGCTCACTTCTTATTTATTCCTCCCCTACCCTCATTCCTTCTCTTGTTTCACAGAGGTTTGGTGGATACACGGAACCAGATGGTGCGTGACCAGCGACGTCAGCTCAGGCTGGAGGAGTCACGGCAGAAGAAGGAGAAGTACAAGAATGACCGTGTACTGGAGACTTTCAAGAGTGCTGTAGAAGTCATCACACCACACAGCTCTATGGTGATATCACCTAGCCAGAAATCAATGGCACAGCCAGAATCAGAAAGCTCTCCTCCTACTCTTTTCTCTACCACTCCTCTGAGCTCATGGTACTACCCAGCTCCAACAGGCCTGTCTACCAGCAGCCAGCATTCTGCTGGTCAAACACCTTCTTCTAACAACCGCCTCTCCCAGAGTGAACCACATTCTGCTTCAAGGGGCATGCCAACCTCTGACCTGGACGTGAAATTCTATTCAGAGCCCAATCTAAGTTGCTCAGAAACTGCAGTTCACTCCCATTACAACATGGCAGTGTCAGTAATAGAAACAGATTCCAACACCCAACCAAATGTCTTGGCTAAGTCCTACAGAGTCATGCCTGAGGAGAGCAGAAATTTTTCCCGCAAACTTCGTTACCATTTGACTCCAGAGCATAATACTATTGTCTCAATGCAACAAAGACTCAAATTAAAAATGGCAAAGAGGAACAGATAATTGAATTAGTGAGGAATTATCACATCCTATTAAGAATGGTACTGGATAGTTCCAAATGAGATTATATCCAGGACAAATTTCTTTGATTTGATCCCACCTTTTTTGTGATATACTTCTCACTACTTTGCACTACTCCTAGATGTGATTTCCTTAACTAGCTTCCATGATTCACAGACTTACCATCAAGATGTGATGAAATGGCACCTAGTGCTTAAGGAGTAATGGAACATCTTCTCACAGTAGAAAAAAAAAGTTAAAATTAGGGCTAGGAAATACTACTTTTTTGAACCACGACCCACTGAATTCCCCTGCCAGCATGGCCACTGTGTGACTTGGAGCTGTACTCCAAAATATTGTTTCCAAGCTCTGGGTAAAACCATTTGATATCAGCCACGGGAATAGCCTTCTATACATGGTGTCAATGGAGATACGCAGGATGGGTCCCATACATATGAGATTTATCTAGGCCCATGGAAGTGGCTGGATGCATCTCTGAAGAACATGGGATAAGCCACAAATTATTATTCCTGACTAGTTCCCTATGACTAGAGCTGGATCTAGAGTTGCTTTACATCCTACTTTATAGAGGACAATTTTTTGATTCAAGGCATCTTCTGTCTGAAGGGGTTCTCGGTTCAAGTCTGATTTAAAGATCAGTAACCAAAGAAGGAAGTGCAAGGGGCTTGAAGCTGCCCATCAGCAGTCAGTACTTAAGACAACAGACTGAAATGGCACGTAGATCCTTGAGATCCTGGTCACAGTCTCCCCCACCAAAGTGGCATGTTGTTGTTGTTTTTAAAAAATCAATTATAGTAATTCATTCCAAGTTTGCTATTACACGCGCGCGCGCGCGCGCATGCGCACGCACACACACAGACATATATATATGCTGGGGATGCATCCCTTCTTCTAGGCAACATGTAGAGTGGCTGGCTGGTGAGATCAAGGCCATTATCTATAGAAAAAGAGCCATGCAGCAAAAAGTTTAAATTCCTAGTTTAAACAGCTACCCAGAAAAGAGAAACAAACTTCACTATAGAGCAAGTAAAGAAGGTTTTTAAAAACTCATTAATGGTCAGATATGTTTCAAAAATTAGGGCTATAATATTGTGAAATGGGAATGCCTGCTAATAGAGAGATCTCCCTTTGCTAGGTGGGAGAAATGAATGCTTTATGAACGCAGAACGATGGGTAACCACTACGGCCTTTTCCGCACTTTGTATTTGCAACGGGGCAGAGCGTCCTCCAGCGAGGACATTTGGACTTGGGGGCGGACTGGGTCCAGACTACTTTCTGTAGTTCCAGACTTCAGCCCGCTCCGGAACGACCAGAAGTGATCGCTCGCCGTGCTATTGAAAGACCGCTTAAAACTCCGTGGCTGTGCTCTGGTGTTGATTTGCAGGCTCGCACCAGCGCGAGCCTGCAGATCTTCCGGGGGCGGGCTTTAGGCTGGCAAGCTTCACCGGTTGGGGAGAGCCTCCACCAACCGGAAGCCGCCATTTTCATCCCCGGAGCAGTGTGTAGCGCGGACACGCACTGCTCCGGATCAGCCTGGATCCTCCGAGGGAGCATGCCAGTCCGGTAAGTAACAGAACAGGGTGTTTTCTTCGCCAAGTGCGAAAAAGCCCTAAGCTGATTGGCTCTGGCAGGCATTCAACAGAAGATCGGTGACAAAAGCTCATGCACAGAAAGTCCCAGGTTTAATTTTGGTCAAGATTTATTCCCAAGGAACTGAGAGCAACAATACAGTGTAAGAAACTGGCCATTTCCACACCGGGCTTCTGTAATGAGAGCGACCTCTCACGGAGGTCTTCTGCACCGTAGAGTGGACGGGCGTGGACTACTTTTCGTAGTTCCACACCAGAATCCACTCAGGAGTGGCAGGAACTAGCCGCGCTGCGTGTTTTTTAAAAACCTCTTTTTCAAGGTTTTTAAAAAGCACGGAGCGTGCAGCCCCATGCTGCTCTGTCGCCCGGTTCTGACGCGGATTTGCAGGCGCACGCAAGTGCGTGCCTGCAGATCTGTCGGGGGCGGGCTTCCGGCTGGCGAGCTTCTCCGGTTGGTGGAGAGACTCCACCAACCGGAAGCCGCCATTTGGGACGCCGGAGGACTGCGGAGCAGCGAGCTCGAGCTGCTCCGCATGGTGACGGACTTACCCGGCTTCAGGTAAGCTCCGTTTTAGGGTGTTTTTGCCCGTCCCCCCCCCCACACACACACACATGCGGAAAGGGCCTCTGTTTCATTTCTGGGAACTCCTCTGGAGCAAATTTGCAGGCATCTCAGATGTTGTGGAAGAGCAGTGAGTAGCTTATGGGCTGGCAGGCCACGGGGAAGATGTAGAATGGCTCTCAACATCTAAACACACACCCCTGTTTCTGCCTACACTCTCCCAATGATGGAAAGAGGAGGGAAAAAAAGACAGTACAGACATTGCAGTTCCAGCAGCTTGGCTCTCATGCTGCAGAAAGAGAAGGAACAGGGGGAAACATGGAGCCCAGATATTTGTTGAATGCCTGCTGAAACAAAAATTTTAAAAAGTGTGGGGGGGAAGAAGCTGTGATAACTGCCTGTGCCGGAGCCCTGGTGATTATCCTAGAGCCTTTCCACACGACACTGTTATAGCGCTATTATTCCACTTTCAACATCCTGTGGAATCCTGGGGTTTGCAGTTATGGGAGGGGCCAGCTGGTCCCTTTCTAAACTGCAAACCCCAGGATTCCATAGGATGTTGACAGTGGAACAATAGCACTATAACAGTGTCATGCGGAAAGGCTCCTAGTCCCCTCTTCCATAGTGCCTTTCCTCTAACAAGTATTCAGAGCACAGCTGGGCTGCACACTGCCTTTGGCCTCTGTTCTTGGTGTTCAAGAGCTACTAGAGGTATCACCAACTTCCTCATTCTCCCCTCTTCCTCCTTCCATGACAGGAGCTGGAGGGGTGGGGCAGGGAATCCAACAGCCTTGCCCCTCTTCCCACTGGCCTACTTATGCACCCGGGGAGAAAAGGTAAGGTAAAAATTATGTTGCATTGTTTAAAGTTCTATGCAGTGTCAGCTTTAAGCCTTAAGCAGCAGGTCTGGGAAAGACCTTGATTACTTTGCTTCAAGGTAAAAGAAGGCAGTATAGACCAACAGTAAGTATGAAGGGAGTTTCAAATATTCATTTAAAAAATGGCAAATTATGTTATCCCTATTCTGGAATGTGACAAGCTACAAGCTGAAATAGTGACATGTCACTCCAAAATGTCTAAAAGCACTGAAACAAACACACAGCAAGGGTCAGTTTCACAGTGATAGGCCCAAGGACGATGTGGAGTCAAAGTGAGGGATAATATTTCTGACCACAGGGTAGAAATAATGGGATGTCTGCTTTTCAGTATGTATCTCTTTATCTTACAATCCCACGCACAACCACTTGGAAGTCAATCCCATTCAAATCAGTGTAACTGTTTCTGTCAGAGCAGGCAAAAATGATCTGCAAGTCATATATCCATGAAATATTGATACCACATAATTTTATTCCTCCCTCAGCCTGCTATAAGACTTAGCTTTTGTGATGATTTGCAGACTATAAAACAATTGTAATCTGAGCTTCATATTTAACTCCCTGTAAAGAAAGCACAAAGCATAAATTGTCATAATTTAAGAGAACATCTTGGAAAAAGATACCAGCTCTGTACAACCAAATCCGTTTTTAAAATAATTAAGTTGCACTTTGTGCCAGAAATCCATCTGCGCTACAAAGTTGGAAAAAAGAAGACTTCTTGTATCAAAACAGTGAAATGGAAAAATTATTTCTTTCTTTCTCTCTCTCTCTTTCTTTCTTTCTTGTCTTCATATACCCAAATATCAAGAGAATATTCACAACTGTTTCTTTCCTCTTGAATCGAAGAGTACATCCACACTGGCTGAACTGAGACATCATGTCAAACCATGGTTTTGCTCACCATAGTTAATTTATGCTGTGGCTTGAGCTTTTAGTGATATAGCATCAGTAGTTGTCTGCTTTCTCTTCCCATGTGTTCAACACTCATTTTTGTAGGTTCTCTCACATGTCTGTGATGCAGCTGCCTCTTCAGGCAAAGTTGTCACCCTAAATGTAGTTTGTCAATGGTTTCTGAGTACATACATCAAACCTTGTTTTGATATCCTGCTTTGATGACCCTTCACAAACCATGGTTTCAAATGTAAAAACTAATGGAGTTTGACCTTGCAGTGACGATCTTGGGGTTGTGGTGGACAGCTGAAAAACCAAATCTAGTATGGGGCAGTTTTGAAAAAGGCAAAATCCATGCAAGTGATTGAACATAAAATTGCCAATATCACAATACATTTGCAGAACTCTATGGTGTGTCCATGCCGCCATGTTTGAAATACTGTGTATAGTTCTGCTTGCTGTTATCTCAAAGTTGATACTATAAAACTGGAAAAGATGCAGAAAAGGGAAACTAAAGTGACTAGGGCAGGAATAACTTTATAATGAAGAAAGGTTACTGTGTGAAAAAAAGACAAACCCACATTTTAAAGAGGTCTATAAAATAATGCATGGTGTGAAGGAAGTGGAAAGACAGATAAGGTATTTTTGTTCTAATTAGAACCAGGGATCAACCAACAGAATTAACTGATGGACTGACAAGTACTTTTTCGTACTATGGAAGTCACTACCACAAGACATTCAGATAAGCACCAAACTGAACAACTTTACAAGGAGATTAGATGAATCCATGGAGGATAGGGCCAGCAAGAATTACTGATCATAGAATCATAGAATCATAGAAATGTAGAGTTGGAAGAGACCACACGGGCCATCCAGTCCAACCCCCTGCCATGCAGGAACACTCTCAAAGCACTCCCGACAGATGGCCATCCAGCCTCTGCTTAAAAACCTCCAAAGAAGGAGACTCCACCACACTCCGAGGCAGCATATTCCACTGCCGGACAGCCCTGACTGTCAGGAAGTTCTTCCTGAGGTTCAGGTGGAATCTCCTTTCCTGCAGCTTGAATCCATTGCTCCTTGTCCTGGTCTCTGGAGCGGCAGAAAACAAGCCCTCTCCCTCCTCTACATGGCATCCCTTCAAATATTTAAACAGAGCTATCATGTCCCCTCTTAACCTTAATGATAATGACAGTCATGTGATACATTCAGGATCAGAGGCACTTTGCCTCTGAATGTAGGTTGCTAGGACACAGAAGCATTGCCCCCATGTCCTGTCTGTGGACATCTGGCCAACCATAGCAGTCTTTGATGTGATCCAGCAGAGTTATTATATTCTTAGATATAAAAAGTCTAGCTGGAAATCTGCAAGGTTATGTCCTTGTTCTCTGCTGCTGCGATCTTATCATGATAGAGTATTCTCCCTCTCCCATTCTTCTTTTCTGGCTATCTTCTCTGAATGGAAGAAAGAAAAAGATTTTTGCACCCAACAGACCTTGTAGAAATAAATAATCCATTAATGCAGAATTATTTAAGAGCTTTTCAATTTTTAAGCAGATTGGCAGGTGGGGGTTAGGGGGAGATTCCACTACAGCATCCAATAAAGTTTGATCTTATATCTATTCTGTACTAAAGTTAATGTGTACATTGATTGTTTTGATAATGGGAATTCATTCCCTTAACTCATATCATTCAGTTGGCATTTGTTGCTTTGCAGCTAGTCTTTTACATAAAGAGCTGAGGTTCTGTTTTATAACTTATTCTCTTATGCATGCTCTCATTACCTTGATTTTATGTTAGCTTGACTTTATTTTATGTTGCTTCTTTTGGCACAATGAAGGGTTTAATAAATTTCAGTTATGGTGCCAAGTCTGCAATTCCTCTTGCCTCATAACCTTTGCCCAGGTTGGTGTGATAAAGAATTTGGATGAACTATGAGTTTGTTGTTACATGATTCTTGAGGCCATTTGGAGATTTTCAAGTGCAAAGGGCTGATTATACCTGGAACTGACAGACAGAGCTTTTAATGGTACTTTTAAAAGCAATTATTTGCACAGTTGCGGTCCTAAGACACATCCTCAAGCAGTTTGTTGTTACTGTTTTCTTGTCACGCATACACTTATGGTAACCCTCTTAATGACCTCCAAGAGATCCTGTTATAAATAGTCCTGCTCAAGTATTGCAAAATCCAGGCTATGGTTTCATTGATAATCAATTCATTGGTAATGTTTTCCTCTTTTCCTACTGCCATTGACTTTCTAAAGAAATTGCATATTTTTTAATAACTCATATTGTCTCAGGCTATGCCCAAAGTATCATAGGCCATTTCTGCACTACAATGTTATAGTGCTATTATTTTACTTTCAACATCCTGTGGAATTTGGGGGCTTGTAGTTTACTGAGTCCAAAGAGCTTTCTGGCTGGGAATTCTACATGCCCTTCTCTAAACTACAAATCCCAGGATTCTATAAGATGTTGAAAGTGGAATATTAGCACTATAATACTGTAATGCAGAAATGGTCACAGTCTCATTTTAGTCACTGTTGATTCCAGTATGAGTTCAGACTTGATTTGCTCTAAGACCCATTCATTTGTCTTTTTGGCAGTATATAGTATCTGTCGAATTCTCTTCCAGCTCCACATTTCAAATAATTTTTTTTTCCTGTCAGCTTTCCTCACTGTCCAGCTTTCACAACCATACATAGAAATTGGAAACAATACACTGAAGAACTATATAAAATAAATGAAAGGATAGCAGATTCATTCAAGGAAGAACCATCTGAAGATGAATTTATAATTTTAGAAAATGAAATGGAAGGGGCACCCAGGGCACTTGGTAGAAATAAATCACCAGGAACAGATGGCATACAAATAGAGCTGCTTCAAGCTACAGAGACAGAATTTACCATAGTTATAACTAAATCTGTCAACAAATATGGAAAACAAAACAAATGGCCCACAGATTGGAAACACTGAATATACATTCCAGTCTCCAAGAAATGGGACACTAAGGATTGCAGTAACCACAGAACTGCTTCTATTGTCTCTATGAGATCCCCCATGGGAGTCACTTCCCACTACTAATGTGGCCCAGAAGCTTCTCTTCTGGAGTTTCTCCACCACTCTCACCATTGGAACTCTCAGGCCATTTCCACATGACACTCTTATAGCGCGATGATTCTACTTTCAACCTCCTATGGAATCCTGGAGTTTGCAGTTTCTGGCCCCTCCCAGAACTGTAAACCCCAGGATTCCATAGGAGATTGAAAGTGGAATCATCGCGCTATAAGAATGTCGTGTGGAAATGTTCTCAGTTTCTTCTGCTGGTATGACCATTATTTCCAAAAACAACGCCTCTCCTCTTGGGTTTACTCCACTAGGAATCTACATTGTTGATAGGGTCTAGTATGTTGACAATATTACTCTCAGAGTCCCTCCAGACAAGAAAAAAGTCTCTGAAAGCCCCAGAGTTTGCTCATGTACAAAACCAATTTTATTTTGGAGATCTACATGACATTTTCACCAACCCAAAGTATCCCTGGGAAACTCATAGCATTACCAAGGACTTTTCATTCCCACTCCCCAGGTCAGTTTAAATTATTTTCCAAAATGAAATGTACCTCTCCATGGATGCCTGTTTGTGCAACATTTGAACTAGCTAAGATGACTGCTGCCAAGAAACATAGTGATTGTTTCCAGGACCCAGATTCAACAGAGATCAAGTGAAGAGGAGAGGAATGCTAGCAATTAAAGCAAATGATCCTAATTCTTAACTAGTGTAATATTGCTAAAGCAGTTTAACTCTTTGACTGTAACTCCTGAATAATAATTAAAAAAGGCCCAGCAGAAACTGGTGAAAGTTGGCTTCTGAAATGATGCCTGAGTCTAGATGTGATCAGTGGAAGCAGGAGGAAGAACACAAGAGAGCAGGGAATGAGGGAAACCCAGGATGTTTCAAAAAAAAGTTTGGATGCAAAACCATGAATACACAGAGAACCGGATAGCACTGGAAAGTCTAAATACTTCCTTTCTGGATAAGCCCTCAGTCTCTTTGATACATTTTTAAAAAACCCTCTACCTATCATGGAGGGGATCAAAAGTAGCTGCCATGATAGTTATAATATTTCTGAATATTCAAAAGTAACTAGCTAATTTATGCTGTGGCTTGAGCTTTTAGTGATATAGCATCAGTAGTTGTCTGCTTTCTCTTCCCATGTGTTCAACACTCATTTTTGTAGGTTCTCTCACACGTCTGTGATGCAGCTGCCTCTTCAGGCAAAGTTGTCACCCTAAATGTAGTTTGTCAGCGGTTTCTGATGCAGCTGGTTGGTTACTTTTATTTAAAAAATCAGGATGATAAAAGCCAAGCTGCTATCTTGTGCTATAAAACACACATGGATAGGGAGGGCATGCATACTGTGTTAACCATAAAAGTAAGGAAAACCAGTTATAGCCGCACTGCAAAAAGGGGTGAAATTATTCTCATTATATTGCAATTGTAATGTAATTTATTTGTGCCCTTGTTGTTGGCAAAAACATATTGGTTTGAGTAACCCGTTAGCCATAGTGAGTTACATTCAAGCTCTGCAAGACACAAGTGTTTATCATGGAGCAAAACTGATTTTCCTCAAGTTGAGCAGCAACTGTCATCTTGGCCACTAGGGGTCAGGGAGGTACCAAAATTAAATGAAGCCTTGTTCATCTTCTCATATTGGCCTCACCTTTCTAAAGAGAGAGTTCCATCATCTCAGTGATAACATCCAGGGAGCCTGCTGTGAGGAACCATGGAAACAGCTTCTCTTTGATGGGGACAGTAGCTCTTAAGCATGTTCTCTCCACCCTTGTTACATTCATTTGTAGCTTCTTTCCCCCCATTTTGTGGCAATGAATTGAAGTTGCTTCCCCTTACAACAGAACCCTATGCACTCCTGAAAACCTGATTTATCTTTAATTGCAAATGTTTAATTTTTAAAAAAAATTATTCCTATTTCACTGTGGAGGACTGTTTGTTTTGTCTTGGATCGGGAATGTCATTGCATTGAAAGGTGAGGTTTTAAATGGATTAAATAAATAAACAATAATCCATAGCAGCTGACAACTGTTAGGAAGCCACACCCCAACTGCAGCCAGGACTGAAACCATCCATATTTAAATAAATTGAATTCTGTGAAGCCATTTCAACTGGACTCACATTGCATCTGCTTATCCCCCCAGTGCCCCTGCAAATGCACTCACTCTGCAATAGTCAAATTAAGGCTTTCTCTTGAATTGAAGACTCACAGTAAAATCAGAGGATCAAAGCAGAGAAATTCCTAATGTTTCCATTTCTGCCTAAAACAAACCATGGCCAGAATTTGGACAGTTACTTTTAAAAAAACAGCTTCAGTTGTAATTTCAAACATCCCTCTGCTAAATTGTTAGTTGATAACCATTAGATTTTTTTTTTAAGGGGGGAACTCTTCACATTCCCGTTTCCCAAAAGTAACTAAAATAACTATTTTTCATTTGTTGATGATTTTAAAAAAATGAAGACTATAAATTACTGTGTTTTATCTCAGTGGGAGTAATATAAGGGAGAGGGCAATAGCTCAGTATCAGACTAGCTTTCTCCTTAAGGAGAACGAGACATCGGCTTCTGGTAGCAGATCCTGCTTCAGGTGGCAGATGGCTATTCATACTGATATCTCCACCTTTGGATTACTTGAAGAACCCTGATGCTTCAAATACTCCAGAGGAGACACTACAGTATTGATTGTGATGAAATAAGATTCATCAGTCAGTCCTGACAGCTTCTGTGCCTGGACTAGGGGAGGGGTAACATCTTACCCTTTCCCTCAGGCAGCAAAATGTCTTGGATTGGCCCTAGTTCAGTGACTGAGAACATGCCTGGCACACACAGGATCCTAAGCACAGCCTCCTGCTAAAAGGAATAGAAAGCTGGGCCCTTTTACACCCCACAATTATAACACTATGATGCCACTTTCACTGCCATAGCTGCATCCTGTGGCATCTTGGTGAAGCTTACAGTTTGGTGAAGCACTAGAGCTCTCTGGATGAAAATTTTAAGCACCCTGCCCCAAACTACAAACCCCAGGATTTCATAGGATGTTGCCCAGGCAGTTAAAGTGGAATCACACTGTAACTACGCCTTGTGAAAGAGCCCCAGATGATGCCAAACACTCCTGCCTCCAGGGGCAGCCAGTGGCTTCCACATCGCTTGAGCAGCCAGGAATGAACCACAGTCACAAGGCTTTGCAGAAAAGCATATTTTATTGGCATTGCTGTACACTATGCTAACTTCAGTGCTCAAACTGACAAAACAGGATTAAACAATGTTGTTTAGGCCCCAGACCCTCCCACACATTCTTCCCAGGCTGAAGCTCTCTTATCTCTCTGCAGATGTTTCCCCGGCCTTGGTGCCAGCCTCAAAACTTCTTCCTTTGTCTCTACTATGGCTACTCTAAATCCCATACTAGTGGCAAGCACTACTGGCTGCTGGACAGAATCCATGCTGAAATGTAATTCATATTTTGTTGAAGCTATCCAATAAGTTCAGCACACTGGGTAGCTCTTTTATAGTCAGACTAGCACCCAGAATTGATGCATCACCCCCACTGACCTGGTCACCACCAGCCACCCTTGCCTGCCTCAGACCTTGAACAGTTGTTGCCAGCCAGAACGGACAATAAGACAGTCAAATAATCCAAGCGGAGTAGAAAACAGGTGGCTACATAACCATATATTTCCATGAAACCACTTGCAGGGACCATTTCAATTAGGAAAAACAAAAAAGCAATGTAGTAGAAAGGGCTAACTCCCACTTTTCTCAGCATCATTTCCCCAGTCTGAATCAGGAGCCTGCACAGCTGCCTTTAAAATAATAGTAATAATTTCTTTTCTTTTTTTACACACCTGCAGGAGATCCTTTTTATGCTGAATTTGGCTCTCATCAAGGGAGTAAGCCAAGGTTTGAGCACTAGCACATCAGATGAGAGGTGCAGATTCATTTCACTGAATGTTTTGCCATACAAGCACTCCTAGCTCAGAAAATACAAGATCTTGGGAGGCTGGGGGAAAGGCTGTTCTCGCTCTGGAAGGTTTCCACTAGTTTTCAATAAGGAGAGACTGATTTATTTGTTTGGTATGGGGATGCTTTCAGCCTCACAGTCTGAAGTGTTACAGTGCACATGTGCAATTACCTGTGAGGCCTAGTGGCTCTGAGTAGACAGTACGGCCTGTGTCTTTGTGATTACAATGTGCCATGGCAACTACATTAATCAGACATATTGGAGTTTAGCGGCAACTCCAGGGAACTACATTTCCAAGCTGCTCATTTAAAAGGCTTGGAACTCTTTATAAAATTTTCTTCTTCTTCTTCTTCTCTCTAAATGCCCAGAGGTCTCCGTACTTCCCAACTGCAATCTGAAGAGCTGTCTCCTTCTATTTGTTCCTCCAACCCTCCAATGACTATATTTAGACAGCAACAACAAATTAGCAAACACTATCCTGGAGGGATGGCAAAATGAAGTTAAAGCAGTAATAGACTGAAAGTGTTGCTTGTTGGATTTATTTTCACCTTGGGTTCACCTCCCTTCCACTTCTCTGCACCAACTTGATTTGCATGTATATTTGGTGGTGGTGAAGGCACCATCACCAGGCATCAACACTGACAGACAGATACCAACTAGTCATGTTCTCAGAAGAAGGCCCACTGATAGTCCCAACGAGTCTCCAGCCAGCTGGCTGCCAGCCTTGGAGGAAGTGGAGGAGCTAATGGGGAAGGTGCCCCTCCTTCTAGGACAGGGGTGAGACAATATGACTTTTTATTTACATGTCACCCCCAGAGCCATTTTCTGCCCCCAAGAGTTCAACATTTTTTGCTCCAAAATGCTCTCATAAGGGGGCAATTTTGCCCCCCGCCCTCATTTTAAGGCTAGGAGACAACTGGAAATGAATCCTGGGTTACTTCCTCTTGTAAAAAAAAGCGGGAGTCTCCTGGGTGTAATTTTTCTTGGGGGGATTGAAAAAATCATATTGGAAACAAGTTTTTTTGGAGGGGGGATTTGAATTTCCCTCCAATGTACTTTAGGGGGCATGGGGGCAATTTGCCATGTCTTTGCCATATCTAAGCAAAAAGGACTCTCATAGGCCTAAAATGACCCAAGGAGTCGTTTTTTCTTCCAGATCACTTCTTCTTGTCAAAAGGCTTATCCTGGGACTAAAAGGGCCCAGAAGACCAAAATGTCCTCTGCAGGACATTCAAGAGACAAATCTGGGAACAAAACGTTTTTGGAGCTTTCTTTTTTTTCTTTTTACAGGAGGGCACATCCCAGAAAGGTCTCTTGAGGGCCAATGCAACCCCTAATTCTCCAACAGTTACCCACCCCTGTTCTTGGGGTATCACACCTGGTGGCTCTCAGTCTCACCCAGAGCTCTTGGGAAACCATGGAATCCCTAACAAGCCAGTAAAGCTTCAGAGGTTTGCTAGTGAGGAAGGGACATGGCTCCAACAACCCAGGATGCTTCAAGACACTACTGATCAGCTGCTGGTACAACAGGACAGTGAAAAGGCTCCCCTCCCTGGATGGACCACCCCTCCAACATTGCCTTCCCCCTTGCACTGCAGTTAGGCTGTTTCCAGGCCTACATATAGATGGAAGCAAAAGTGAGGGACTTTGGAAAGACTCCATGAACCATGAATTCTCCACTCTTGATAAGCTGGGAAAAGTTTGGTCATTCAGTTGCTTGGGCTTATAGTTTCCAGCAGTGCAACATAGCATAGTTAATGTTTAGTGATTATAGTGCCTGGGGGCATATATGAGTGAGTGAGACTAGGGGTGGACAACCCCAGAAGGTCAGAGGGTTACACCACGATATTATAGGATCTTGCCCTATAATAATGGACTTCGCTCTACCCTTTTTGCAAAACTAGAAGGGATTAACTTCTGGTTCCTATTTTTGATTCCCCCCCCCCCCTTTCAAGCCCAATCAAACAGTGATTAAGTAGAAATCATGTTTTATAGAGGCCTCTCAGAGAATTTTAGGTTATGTCTCCAGAAGTCTCTTAAAAAAAAACAATCAAGGGATGTCAGAGGAGCAGGCATAACCCATGGGCTGCAGAATTCCCACCCTTGAGTGAGATAATGCCACAAGTGGTAAAAGACCTCTGTTGTAGCATGTTTTCCCCTCATTTGTGCCTCTAGCATCGTCACTGAGCATTCTTTGGGAGCTCGCACAGCCAAAACATGCCTAGGGGAGAGTCCTAGAGATTATTATAATACCTGTGGAAATCACTGACATGCATTTTCCCATACCTGGTAAGTGAGCACTAACTGAAGAGGGAGTCAATTTCTTTCAGTTAGTTTTTTAAAATACTCTTAAGTTAACCTCAATGGGACTTTTTAATAAGGTGGTCAGAGGAAAAAGAGAGGAAGAGGCACAGATACAAAAAGAGCAGAGTGGGTTAACTCATTGTCTGGATAGGCCATTTCCTGACTCACAATACAAAGTTAATATACATGGAGAAATCCAAGGTTTTAAAGTAATTGTGCACCGGCCTATCAAATAAAAAACAGTAGCAAAGAAAGAAGTCCCTAGTCTTTCTCACTTGGATGTTCTCAAGTGTAAAATGGGGTGATAGTTCAGCTCATTAGCCTGCCAGTGTAAATTCGAAGGCAAATGCAGTTCATTGTCCTCATACTGCAAGTTAGAAAAGGCTGGGATGAATCTGCTTCTGACAGTCTGAAGAAGAACCATGGCTCACTGGTGGAGCACTTGCTCCATATGTACGAGGTCCCAGTTTTAATCTCCAGTAGGGCTGGGGAAAGTCTTCTCTCTGAAACCCTGGAGAGCCACTGCCTGTCAATAACGGCAGTACCAGGCTAGATGGACAAATAGTCTAATTCAGTATAAGGCAGCTTCCTATGTGCATGGTTGCAATATTCTTTAGAGGTGGCCAACTCCAAAGGGGGCAAGGGGTATTCCTCCTGTGCCCTCCTGCCAGACTGAACGCCCACGTTTCAGCATGTTGGAATTAATGTCACATCCTTTCTGGCTGCCCCTTTGGCCAATTTTCATCCTTTTCTTGTTTTGCTGGAGGAGTGCAGTGTTCTAGGGGGAAGTTTTGAGGCCAATTTTGTGTGGATTTGGCCAGTTTTTGAAAACCAATTTTTGGCCACCTGAAAATCAGCATGATTCATAGATAGATAGATAGATAGATAGATAGATAGATAGATAGATAGATAGATAGATAGATGCATGCAATGGGGGTCTTCATGGAGGCTTCAGGGGTCAAACTTTGGGGTTCCAACGGCTGCATGCAGCCTACAAGCTACACTTAACGTACTCTTATCTTAGAGAAAAGGATCTCATAGTTACTGCTTAAATTAACAATATGGGGATATTTGGCATATTTCCAGGGAAGACAGAAAATTTATGTGGAAAGAACAAGGAGAAAGGAAAAGAAAGACAGAAGAGTTTCCAGTGCTTAAAGCAATTTCTAGCTTCAGGGGATTTGTGAGAGAAATCTGGTCCGTGCGTGCATGCATGCACATATGCTTACAATTGTGAGTGCATGTGGAAAGCAAAAGTCAGTTTATCCATCATCTGTTTATTGCATGGTTTATTGCTCCATCCTCTGAAATACCATCAGGTACTGGGCTAGAGGGATCAGAAGTCTTATCCATTACTGTAATTCTTGGATTCCAGTGCCTTATGTTCTTGTGAAATACAGTGGGGGACTAAATGAATATGTACACCAGATGGATGCTGTCACCAAATGAGAGGGAGCATTGCAACTTCAGGGAGGCCAGCCACACTGTGCAGAGTTTCAAAGCAAGTCCAGAGATGGCAAGTGGTCTGGGTGTCATATTGCAGGAAGAGCCTTCTAATTGAAGAAGCTGTAAAAGAGGGGTTTTTTGGGGGGAGGGGGGAGGATTACAGCAAAACAGGCTTGCTTGTCACAAAGCAGTGTTAAAAAAATGCATCATAGCATACATCAATGGCCTGCTCATTGCTGGAGATGAAACTTGTTGTTCATTGGCCATTTCCACATTACATTGGCCATTTCCGCACTACACTGTTATAGTACTATTATTCCACTTTCAACATCCTATGGTATCCTGGGGTTTGCAGTTTAGGGAGGGGCATTTAGAATGCTCAGCCAGAGAGCTCTTTGGGCTCAGTAAACTACAAACCCCAGAATTCCACAGGATGTTGAAAGCGGAATAATAGCACTATAACACTGTAGTGTGGAAATGGCCACTGTTGTAGTGTTGTTATTCCACTTTCAACTTCACATGTTATTCTGGGATTTGTAGTTTACCGAGGCCAAAGAGCTCTCTGGCTGAGAATTCTAAAGGCTCCTTTATCGACTACAAACCCCAGAATTCCACAGGATATTGAAACTGGAATAATAGCACGATAACAGTGTAGTGCGGAAATGGCCTTACCTTCTGGGAAAATGTCCCGTTTTAAGGCCCAGTAATTGTTTCCCAAGGCACTTTGGGGGAACAAAGGAAGATGTTTATCAATACTAGATAATTATAGCAGTTTAACACCATTTTAATTGCCACGGCTGGATCCTACAGAATTGTGGGATTCGTAATTTTATAACAAATTTAAAAGTTCTCTCGTCCAGTTCCTGAACTACAGCATCAGAGCTCTCTGGCAAAGAATTCTAAGCACATGGACATACCGTGACCTTTCACAGGTTGCATCCTCCTAGCAAATGAGGGTTCTTGATATTCTCTTTATTTTCCAGACCATAAGATCCATCATACACACTCAACCTCATCAGGTTTTTGAAGCTAACCACAGCCAAGCCTGATGAGTACTCAGATGAGGGGCCATGAAAGAACACCAGGTAAAAGGATGAGAGAATCCTGCCTTAAACCTGCTCTCTTACCAGTGGGCATACTTCCTGTTAAA
This sequence comes from Cyclura pinguis, assembly GCA_030412105.1. Taxonomy (NCBI): domain Eukaryota; kingdom Metazoa; phylum Chordata; class Lepidosauria; order Squamata; family Iguanidae; genus Cyclura; species Cyclura pinguis. Next base: position 349,324,915 of record CM059599.1, read on the forward strand.
CTCAGAATCAAACCAGATTATACACTTAGTTTTTTCTTCTTCTTTTTTTTAGGTATGCTCCTCCAAAACATCTGTTTATCATTGCACATGATGTTCCTAATCTCTGTATCTTTCATTTTGTCCTTTGTTTCCTAATTGCTCATACAAAAGTAAACCTGGGCTTAATTTTAAAATCTGCTCACACATGCATCTCTGAGGAAATTCCTTCTGGAAAGGAAAACAGGTTGATCTCAGGAAATAAATACATTCCCCTTAATGTCTCATTTGACTGTGTGTTTAGGATTGCAGCATTAGTGGTAATTCCTGAGGTTAAAACTAAATAGGAAAAGGGGGAGTCTTGTGGAAGATTCCCCAACACCACATTGGCTCAAGGTTCAGCAAAGATCTGAGAAGGGAGCTCAGTGGCTGCAGGTGGTGGTCTCCCTTCGCTCTCTTTCTTTCTCACACATTTAATATTGATTCAAAGGCAAGTCAGCAGCTTGGATGCTGCTGCGGGTATGGTACATCAATGACAGTTTCATATACATGCCCCTGAGAAATGATGCTAACTCCCCTCCTCTTTTTTCACTACTCCACCCTTCTCCCAGCCAGCCTTGTGCCCCTGCTGCTCCACCAATTTAAAAAGCAGCCAGCCCCACTAACTTGAGAATGGCTGGAGCCTACTTTGTGCAAAGAGCAACAGAATGAGTGGCAGTGACAATCAAATCAGAGCTGTGTCCACAACATCTGTCCAGAATCTCAGGGATCCAAACAAAATAGGGAAATGTGCAGTTGGAAGAGGATTTCTGGTTAGTGACCACCGTAACAACAATTGCTTCTTACCAGGAATTTGGAATAGATGAATTTTGGGGATCCTTCCAATGTTACAGTTCTGTGTTTCCATGACCACATCCACATTTCACAACATTCAATGTGTGATCTCTTGAACTCTGGTTTGTTATGACATGCAGACTTACCTCTGCTATTAAGCCATGACTTGTTAATAAGCCACAAACCACTATCTGAACCAAGTGTTGGTTGCTAATTTGCAAACTATAGCTTATTTAAAACCATCTGAATCCATAAGATGGTTTGCCGCTGACTTGCTTCTTCACCTGTATACCTCTGTAATAGGAACTGATAAAAGGGACAGAAGAGAAAGAAATCAGAATTGATGATGACAGCACTTTGTATATTGGGTTATCTGTAGACAAGTCATGGGTTAAGCATCAAGCCATGATTACTACTAACCATAGATATGGTGATGTGCTAATGCATGATGTAGTGGTTTGAGTGTTGGACTATGTCCCTGGAGACCAGGGTTTGATTCCCCACTTGGCCATGAAACCCAATAGGTGACCTTGAGCACATCATATACTCTCAGCCCCAGAAAACCCCATAATATGGTCACCATAAATTGGAAACAACTTGAAAGCAACAACAACAATGCACACTTCTATTTCTTATTTTCTTGTTTTATAGATATTCTTCCAATTACTTTCCATTTCCCATAATATTTTGTATAGCTTAGCTTCAAGCTACATATGATACCCTGGTGCACAGTCCTTTCTCTCTATTGTTGTTTATATTTAGTGCAAACCACATGCAAGGTTTTAGGTTTGAGCAGAGGAACAGCACATAGAAGGGTTACTTCGATCTTTCTTCTTTGGACATTTCCCTCACTCTGTTCCACCATCACCCCAGCTGCTTTTCTAACAGAAGGAAGGAAAGAGGGAAAATGCATGCCATCCCAAGTGATATCTTTCATCATCATTTGTAATGTGATCTGAAGTTGTTGTGTGTGTAAATTGTGAAATGTTCCTCAAAAAGATACAAACCACAGTCTCTCAAGAAGAATTTAGTGTCCCCAAGGGCACAATGCCCAAGAGGCACTAAATTAAAATATAATATCTCCAATTTCTCTCTAAGAACTCAAGCTTCAGTGCTTTATTTTACCATAGGAAGCTTTTCTGCCGCTTCATTCTTCAAACTTTAAGCTCTAAAGTCCTTATTGTTGAGAGCATAAAATACACGTTTAAAGAGATGAAACAAACACTCCCAATCTCTCCACTGCCATTTTCCTTTTTTAATCAACCAATCATGAGGTGTGGGACAGGAAAAGAACTCCCCAAGAGCCGCTAATTCTTATACAAATACCCCAGCTGCAAAGTTCCCATCCTTCAATCCAGAGGTGGGATAGTGTCTGGTTGCTTCTAAAAATTCGCACAGCATTAGTATGAAGGGAAGAATGTGGGTTTCTTTTCTTCTCACTTGCCTGTGGACTTGTTCAAACAAGATGGGAGCAGAAGGTGAGATGGTGAACAGAGTTTCTCCTGTGCCCTTAGCAGTTGTGCAGAAGACATTTCTACAGATACAGCTTGCATAGCACTGGAGGGAGCAGATGAAAGCAGAGGCTTACAGAACTCTAGAAATGTGAAAACCTTCTCCCCAGTGACTTCATCCATTCATTTCCATTGTTATGTCTTCATTCATTCAGTTATTCATTCTTTTACTCTTTCACCTATTTTTATAACTAATTTGAAGCTAGTTAATTTATTTCACTATTCCTAATAATTTTTTTTTATTCATTTCAATGAAGACCCAAAGACTCTTTTTCTGCCAAAACCAGATGTTTCCACACTATACAACTACAGCACTTTGATACTACTTTAATAACGATGGTTCTGTCTTATAGAATCCTGGGACTTGTAATTTCATGCAGTACTTATACTTTTCTCCCAGAATGCTATAATGCTGTAGTTCAGAGGGGATAACAAAGTTCTCTAGCACAAGTGCTAACCCTTAGAATCATAGAATCATAGAGTTGGAAGAGACCCCAGGGGCCATCGAGTCCAACCCCCTGCTATGCAGGAACACCCATCAAAGCACTCCTGACAGATGGCCATCCAGCCTCTCCTTAAAAACCTCCAAAGAAGGAGACTCCACCACACTCCGAGGCAGCATATTCCACTGCCAGACAGCTCTGACCAGTTCTTCCTGAGGTTCAAGTGGAATCTCCTTTCCTGCAGCTTAAATCCATTGCTCCTTGTCCTAGCCTCTGGAGCGGTACAGAACAAGCCTGCTCCCTCCTTAACATGACATCCATTCAAATATTTAAACATACCCAGCTCCCTAAGGCGTTCTTCATAGGCAATGGCTTCCAGACCCTTCACCATTTTGTTTGCCCTCCTCTGGCCACATTCCAGCTTGTCGACATCCCTCTTGAACTGAGGTGCCCAGAACTGGACACAGTATTCCAAATGAGGCCTAATGAATGCAGAATAGAGTGGTACCGTTACCTCCCTCGATCTAGATACCATACTCCTATTGATGCAACCAAGAATCGCGTTGGCTTTCTTGGCTGCCGCGTCACATTGCTGACTCATGTTCAGCTTATGATCTAACAAGACACCTAGATCCTTTTCACACGTACCGCTATCCAGCCACACATCCCCCATCCTATACTTGTGACTTTCATTTTTTCTGCCCAAGTGCAGGACCCTACATTTCTCTCTGTTGAAAGTCATTTTGTTAGCTTTGACCCAGCTCTCCAATCTGTCAAGGTTGTATTGAAATTTGATCCTATCCTCTGGTGTATTAGCAACCCCTCCCAGTTTGGTATCATCTGCAAATTTGATCAGCATGCCCTCCACTCTCTCATCCAAGTCATTGATGAAGATGTTGAACTTTACCAAACTAAACCTTACCTTACCAAACTAAAACAGTCCTAGGATTCCATAGTGATGGAGCTGTGGCAATTAAAGTGGAATTAAACTGCTTGCATGGCACAATGTGGATATAGACAGAATCAGTATGAAATCTTCAGGCATTCTGCTACTACCAAGGCAATGAGATCTGATAAATCTTCTTGTGTTTCTTTGTTTCCAGACAAATCTTTGTTTGTTTCCAGACAAATCAGATTCTGCAGTTCTCCATGATCATCCTATGGACATATTGCTATCAATGGCAACTAGTTAAACTGGCTCTCTGTTGCTTTTGGGATCAGAGGCAGTATACTTCTGAACACCTGCTGCTGAGAAGCAGGAGGGAGATGATGCTACCAAACTCATGTCTTCCTTGTCTGTTTCCCATAGGAATCTCATTGACCATTATGGGAACAGAATGCTGAATCAGATAGACCTTTGCTCTGATCCAGCACAGCTCTTCTTGTGTTCTTAACAACTAATGGGCTCTGGCAGCACACAGTATTATACTAATAGCCCCTTTTGTCAGCTAATATTGATATAAGGCTTGTTTCCAGAGGCTTTATGCCACTGCTGGGTGAACCAAGAGTGCTATTTAATAACATCCACATCATTGGCAAGGCAACATTCAAATGACATCCAAATGATGGGCCCAATCAAAAAGAACATTACAAGTTTGAGTTTATCAAGGTAACCTTAGGAAGTCCAGAATGACTAAGAAATGGTAAGTTTTCAAGGACAAATGTGAATATTTCTCGGTCTGCAGAGTATTTGGACCATGTTATTGATGCTAATGTTCTTCACAAGACAGCAGGAAAGGGCAAAGCCATAACAGATTTCTCTGATAGTATATAAATCAGATGTGTTCTTCGGTTACAAATGACTCATTCCCCTTTTGGCTATAGTCCTAAAACTTCACCATGGATTGGTAAATCAAGGCAAATCCTGCATTTAGATTATAGACAAATAAGATAAAGCTTTCTGAAAGTCATATTCAGGGAACTGATAAAAAATAACTCACCTATAGCTTTGGATTAATTTTTTCCATTTTGCAGTAAGTATGAGGTAGACAACATTTATTATCTACTTTCTTATTTCTGCTAAGAGCACCCCCTGATTGGCACATGTTTATGCCAAACTTTGTTCCCATTCCACTGCAATATCACCCTGTATTCCAATAATTTGCAATGCCAGCACATTGCTACTAAGAGGTATCATTGGGTTGCGGTTTCCATTAGTGTCACCTGCATTTGCTTTGTGCTCCATATGTGCACTCCATCATAGCTTTCAGGGTGATGGTCAAGTACTGTTCAGAATCAATATGTTCTGTTTTTAAAACAACAACAGCAACAACAAAACATGTTTATGAACAAAAAACAAATATATTGGAACATGTTATGTAGATTAAGCAAGTTTGCCAAAGAAAGCTCCTTGTTTTCACAGACTCTGTGTTTCTCCTGTGGTTTAATGCCTTTTGTTTTACATTTCACAAACATGATGGGAAGAAGGGCTAGATTTCAGAATTTTACAGGACAGTGCTCTTTAGAGGCCAAAAAGGAGGGTCTGAAAAATACTGGAAGCCAAAATGGCTGAAGAGTAACTAGAGAGACCATGGTTCTTGCTTCACACAAGACATTCATCTATTTGAAAGGCTGCCCAGGCCAAACGAGCCAATGTTGTATAGTGGGCTGGGTGCCGGACTGAGACTGTGAGAGACAAGGGTTCTAATTCCCGCTCAGCCATGGAAACCCACTGGATGACCTGGCCCTTTTTGCACAGCATTTGCCATGCAAAAGGGCCCCTCAAGTGTCACGCAAATGTGAGGAGCAGTCCACACGATGCATTCACAACCGCGAAACGCTCCAGGGTCTGGCAGGTGCTGCTCGTGCACTTTTTCATTTTCAGCTTTGAGCCGAAAATGGTACGCGATCGTACATCACTCCGGGGGCCCACGTGCACTTGTCATGCATGCAGAGCTCCGGAGCCACAGCGCTTGCACTTCCTGCCCCAGCGCAGCCTGGGAAACTCCCAGGCTGCACTGAGGAAGGAAGAGGTGGGGCTCTCGAGCAAGCAGACAGCAGCTGCGGAGCTGAAGGAACCAGCACGCGAGAGCCTCTTGCTGGAGGCTGCTCACGAGATCCCCGCACCCCAGCTCCCTGAAAAGGTGACTAGTGTCTAGTCTAGTCATGTTCTCTCAGTCTCAGAGGTAGGCAAAGGCAAACCCCCTCTGAGCAAATCTTGCAAAAAAACAACAACCCCACAATAGGGTTGCCTTAGAGCCACCATAAGTCAGAAATGACTTGAAGGCAGGCACACAACAATACCAACAACAAAAACAAAAGCAACAACTAAGTCCAACCCATCTGAAAGATTAAAAAAAGAGAGAGAGAACAGGGAGCTTGAAACTAGCCATCAACACTTCGCAACTGTGCAGCAGGCAGAGCAGATCGATACACAAGAGGGCATTTGGTTAGAGCCTTCCCCATCACAGTGAGATGTACTGTACTTTCATTTAAACCACAGTCAGCCCATTGTACATTTGCAAGGATTCAGGGTGCAGAACCTTTGCAAAAGTGGGAAAACTGTGAATACCGCCCCCCCGCCCCCGATCTCCTTCCCATTCTCTTCCAGGGCTCTGGTGCAGGAGTCTTCTTTCTCTGCACCTGAGCCAGAGGGAAGGGAGTGAGATGGGAGAGCTCTGGAGTGAAGAAGGAGCATGTGTGCCCCCCCAAACTGCTTTAGCTTTTGCCTTGGTGCCAGTTCTCAGTGACAGGGCAGAGGCAAAGCAATGGGAGGGGAAAGCTCCAGAGGGCACAAAGAAAGCTCACGCACGTGTCTTCCCCCACCCCATTGCCTTACCTTTTGCCTCAGCATGCCTGCCTTCTTTCTCTGCACTGCCAAAATGCAATGGAATAGGAAGAAGAGAACGGAGAGGAGAGGCATGGGTGCCTTATGAATAATCAAATTTGTGAGAGTCAAACCCATGAATGAGGAGAGAGAAGTATATATGCAAAATGTAAATGTAAAACATTTGTAACTTATGTAAAACAAACAAAAAGTGAATATCGCATCCCATTGTAGTCAATGGACACAACAGTCACACCCCTATGCAGGCAATTGCCTGTTGCATCCATGTGACATTTCGCACAACCTCACATTTGTGAGTAAGGAGGTTGGACCAAAAGAGAGTGCACTGTATTTAAATTCTTTCTAAGTTTGCATCTTATTATTTCTAAGTTTGCACCTTTGTGTAAATTACCATACACAGATTTTATGCCAGTCTGTGTTCTCTCTTTCTGTGACCTTATAAATTGCCACTGTGGGCAGCGCCCTTTTCTCCTTCCCCACTTCCATCCTGTTTCCGAGCTCCACAATTTGTATACTTGAAACACCTCTAATGCTAGAAGATTTACAGTGCAATCCTATACCTAATTATTCAGAAGTAACTTCTATTGCTTAATCCCAGGTAAGTGTGTAGAACTGCAGCCTCAGTTAGCAAATCAGTGACTCAACGGCTATGTATGTAACTGATTAAAAAGTACATAGACTTTACTTTAACAGACGGCATTTTGTTGCCTGAGGCGATGGACAAGATGGTGACCTCATACTTTCCAACGTCTGAAAGATTAAACCATGACCAAGCAACATCACAGTGTGGTCATGGTGGAAGTTATTAATGAGGAAGGAGATACAAGCTGGGAGAGGCTGCAGCAGTGTGCTTTTGGCTCAGCCTACTGGGAAGCATAAGATTCTGCCCCTTCCTTTCTTCTCCCTCTGGTGAGTTAATTGGGTGCAACTGAGTACTTTCACACTTTGAACTCAGTTTGCAGCAACTGAAGCAGGCAGAGGACAAAGAGAGAAAGTGGGAGGAGGAGGGAGAAATCAGGACATTTAAAAGCACCTGAAAAAGTGAAACAACATAGAATTAATTAGGACTGTCCTTCTCAAATTAGGATACTGGGATGGTTTGCCACTGTGATAACTGAAGCCCCTGTCAGAGCTGCTGAGGATGAGCAGCAGCTGTTGGTCCCTGTGGCTCTGGCTGGAGATGAGTCCTGCAGCTCAAGAGCTCCCCCTGCTGCCATGGACCAAGCAGGCGCGGACATCCTTCTGCCCGCTCCTTTAGGGCAACAGGGATCCGATTCTGAAGATGGTTTGGAGCCTGTGCCAATCAGCCCACAAACAAGGTGGAGACTCAAGATTGCTGAGCAAAGGGAGGCTTCCTTGATTAAGTTCAAGAAGCAGTGACTAGCCACACCTGTGTCTTGGGCTATATAACTGCCTGCCTGGAAGCTTTCCTTTGCTGGTGGCAAACTTCTTTTGAGCCTGTTCCTTGCTCCCAGCATCTGGTTCCTGCTACCTTGAATTGATCCCTGGACTCTTAACCCTTGGCTTTTGGAACTCTGACTATGACTTTTGCTTGACGCTCTGGTAAATGAACTCCCTCGTGTAAAGTGCTTGCTTGTCTCCTCCTGGCTGTACTTTGCTGGCTCTCACACTCCCTTCTCTGGGCTGGCTCGCCGCCCAGGTCTCTGGCCTTGATAGTCACCTTTATTCCAGATGATGTCTTCCCCTGCACATAGGGGCTAGAGGACAGCACAGGGGAGCAGGGCCCTGTATGGTACACATAATTCCAGCACCTTGCCTCTGCTCCCTATCTTGGAGCACTACTGCTGGTATTGGGTCACTTCACTTCATCTAACTGTCAGGCCAGCCCTGCACAATTGAATATGTTGTTTGGAAGGAATGGAGAGAGTTCAATTTTTTAAAAAAATATATACTTTGTCTTAAGATGACTCATGCTTGTATTAAAAGATACACCAATATAGGGCTCTTCCAAGAGTGTGACTTCTCACAAGATATAACTCCTTGGGTTTGGCCAGTTATTTTAGCCTCAACATCTTCTCATCCTTTTCTTTTGGGTGTCTGCTTGTAGTCATTTGTTGATTCTGCACTAATGTTCTCTCAAAAGATTTTCTGAAATAAGGCAAAACACAGTTTTTGTAGAGGTGATTCTATGGTTTGAAGGGGATTTTTTTCCCCTGTGATTTTTTTAAAGAGTTATAGCACTATAGTGCAACGGTGTCATTTCACTGATGTACTATGGCCATTTCCGCACTAGAGTGTTATAGTACTATTATTCCACTTTCAACATCCTATGGAATCCTGAGGTTTGCAGTTTAGACCCCTCCCTAAACTGCAAACCCCAGGATTCCATAGGATGTTGAAAGTGGGATAACAGCACTATAACAGTCTAGTGTGGAAATGGCCTATAACTCTTTTCAAAAACAAATAAAAAGAGAAAGGAGTGAAGCATACTTTGTTGTTCCAATCTGTCTTGGAAATAAAAAGTAACCCACTTGAGGATGAGTATAAAATATTGCAAATGGTATTGGGAATTGCCAGAAAACAGTCTGGGTCAACAGAAACTTTGTTTGGATATTTTCGAAAAAGTCCTAGAAGTCCAGCAACAAATGCCACAACCTCCTGATACATTTGCCCCCATCTGGGAGACCCCCTACAAAGGACATTTTGTCATTCTCACATGAAGAGAAGGGGTGCTTTTCTGCAAATGTTTGCTTTGGTAGCCATCTCCTTCCAGCCACCAGAGAGCACTCTGTTATCAGAAATATGTTTGCATTTGCAGCATTAAGCCAGGAGTGGAGCTGAATTGCCAAAAGCAAAAGAAGTCTCTGTTTCTCTCTCACACACTCACCCAAACACAAATATATATGCACATACACTCTATGAGCACACACCTCAGACGAACTCTGCTCTCCAAGACAGTTTTCTTAAACCTCTGGAAGTCTAGCCAGACAAACAGCTTGCTTGCAGGCCAAAGAAACAGGATGACACACACACCCCTTCAAGTCTCCTGCCAGCAACAATTTGGAAACCTTTGATTGAACTTACTATTATGTTTTCTTTGGGAATGGCCACCCAATCCCACCACCACAATTCCCAAAGGGGTCACTGGGCCACAGTGTCCCACTTTCAAGAACGCTTACAGGGCATTGTTTTCATGGTGCCTAAAGGAAGCAAAAACTTCTCTCTCCAGGAGAACTGGAGACAGACATAAACATGGCTTGGATAAGCAAACCTTTAATGTCCTTTTCCATGGAGTGGAACATAAAGTTGTGCCACTTCCAACCTGTCTTTTCATTCTTTCCCTTTGGCTGCAAGGAAATGTTTCTCTCTCACAAATACACTTTCTCCCTGCTCTGTACCCCAAGGGCTTGTTGCTTATCAAACAGACTCCAAAACAATGAAACATGAGCCCCTTGTCCTCCCTAGCAGCCCCTAACATAACCACACAAGGGATCAGATATCCAGATTCATTATGGCTGTGACAGACATGGTTCTCAAAACAGTCTTGCCTCCCACTTTTCCAGGAAAGAAGATTCCACTGTCATACTCTGGGATAACTATATATGCTTCACAGAGGGCACTCCTCAGTTTGAAAGGTTGTCCAGTCTAGGACAGTCCTGGTTCAAAGATTTAAGAATGCTAAGAAGGAAAAACAGGCAGGTAGACTGATCAGGTATGCAGGTCATGTAGTCACAGTATTTTTCCTGTTGCACCAATATTTCTTTTTGAAAAAAAATCAGTGTAAGCAAATTATATGCCCATCTGTGTCCATAGCTTCCAACTGTCTCAGTTTGGCAGGGACAGTCCATATTAACTATCTGTGGTTTCACTTCTTCAGTGCTTTTAAAATGTCCTTGTTTTTCTTTCCTCCTCCTACTTTCCCCTTTTGTCCTTGGCCATTTCCACACTAGACTGTTATAGTGCTATTATTCCACTTTCAGCATCCTATGGAAATCCTGGGGTTTGCAGTTCGGGAGGGGCCAGCTGGCAGTCTAACAGTCTAGTGTGGAAATGGCCCTTGGCTTATTTCCATTGATGCAAAAAGTAGTTTGCACTCAGTTAATGCAGTAGGGCAGGGAGGGAGGAGAGGAGAGGAAAGGAGAGGAGGGGTCAGAATCTTGCTTTTCCATGTGGGCTCAGGCAAAAGCAAACTGCTGCAGCTTCTTCTATCTTGTATGTTCTTTCTCATTAACAACTTTTGCTATTTTGACCACATTCTGATGTTGCTTGGCCACACGTCCCAGTTTTCATCTGTGAAGTGCCGGAGGATATGTGTACCCTCTTTTATGGTTGTGCATTTCCTCCTTTTTGGTAGGGTGTAAACAGCCATCCTGCCTTATAATGACTTAGGTCACTGCTCCATCTAACTCAGGCCCTTTTTGCACAGCATTTGCCATGTGAAAGGGCCACTCAAGCATCGCGCAGTTGTGAGGAGCGATCTGCACAACGCACTCACAATCGTGTGACGCTCCAGGGCCCGGCAGGCACCGGTGCGCAATCACGCATTGCTCCAGGGCCCCACATGCACTTGCCGTGCGTGCGGAGCCTCCAGAGGCACAGTGGTCGTGCTTCCCGCTGCAGCGCAGCCTGGAAACTCCCAGGCGGCACTGTAGAAGGAAGAGGCGGGGCTCTCGCGCTACCTGCTTGGGAGCAGGCAGCTTGTGCAGAGCTGAAGCAGCAGGGATGCGAGAGCCTCTCGCTGGAGGCTGCTCATGCGATCCCTGCACCCCAGCGCCGAAAAAAGGTAAGATGCGGAAAGGGCCTCAGTCTTGCCTACACCAGCAATGGGCAACACGTGGGCCAAAGGAAGCTGCCTTCTTCTGCTATTTTGTTTCCAACCCCCCCACGCTGGGTCTCCACTTTGGTAACAAAAATCACTGGAATCCTGCTGGGAAGTGGCATGCTGGGAAGAGATGTTGCTATGGCAGCAACACAGCAGAGGAAGGGGGCCCTAATTGCCTGGGAAATGATGAGCACTGTCCTTTTAGGGCAGCTGATCAAGTGCCAACAAAGCTTGGAAAAGTCACCTTTCTGAAAAAGTTACTTTTTACAACTCTCTGAACCAAACTGCCCATGCTGTTTGAGAGCAGTAGAAAAGTAACTTTTCCAAGGTATTCAGTATCAGTGCTGGTAAACCTTTGTGAGGCAATGGAGCATATCAGTACTGACCTCTGAAGTAAGACACTGATTAATCCTTATTTGCTGATCATTATTTAAAGCATGTTACTCTGCTTTTTAGCCACTGTTTCTCCCAGAGGGGCTGACAGTTCCTTTCCATAGACCTACAGTCTCAGAGACATGAACATGCACGGGAAAAGGGATGAGGAAGGAGGAAAGAAAGCTCAGGCATCAATTCCTTACCATGGCCAGCTGAGACAGGAATAGATCAAGTACCGTGGTGGAAAAGCTGTTGACTAGGTGACAACTGGGGAGAACCAGAGGCAACAAATCTCTCTGGAGAGGTGACAGAGTAGCCCTGCTTTTCTGCTTTGCCTCTGTTCTGCAGTCTAATGGAACAACTGCTGGTGTAGGGTGAGCTGAGAAGACCCGAAGGCAGCTGAGGTCTCAGCAGAGGTGATGGAACTGCCTTGCTTTTGACTTCTGTCATTCATTGAGTTGTTCTTTGTGACTCACCACTTTCTATCTGCAGTTTCTTATTGCATATCAACATTTGAAACTAGGATCACCTGCCTCAAAGGTCTCTGGAAGCAAGGCTAAATAAGGCAGGATTGGAAACTTCCTTGTAAACTACTGAGCAGTACTAAATGTGCAGGCCACAGGCTCCACATTAACTATCGGATTTGTAAGCAAATCTTTTTTTGGTAAGCAACTTTTGAGTATTGAAAAGTGGTGTGATGGAGCCAGGACTAATGGATTCTACGCAGAGGTGTATCTAGGGTGGGGTAAGTAGGACACATGCCCTGGGCACCAATGCCAGGGGGCACAAAAAAGCTTTATGTGTAGGGGTAAGGGTGGGGGTAGGGGTAAGAAGTTAGGGGCACAACTTCTATGCTTGCTGTAGGTGCTGTTTATGCGAGAAACTCCACTGATTCTAAGCCCCTGGACTTTTGATGAGCTGGGATTATGACATCCCCTGTTCCCTCTGGTTTCTCCTCTATGATTTCCCTGGTTCCCCTTGAGTTTAGCTATAATTTCCACAATAACTGGAGGAAAATTGGGTTGACCGTAGCAAAAATATATTGTTATGAACTATCCTTATTTTAATCCAAAACATTTTGTGGTGGCTTGAGTCAGCAATATATATTAGCTTCAAAAACAGACAAACAAAAAACAACCAAACCCTAATCCTTATGGAGATATATATTGTTACATATTGGGCTTTTTATTTTTAAAAAATGACAGAGCCACCTTCATTTTTGGACTCCTCTTGTGGGTGTGTATATCATAACAAGGGCTTGCACTTCAAAACCTTTTATTTATTTTATCTATTTATTCATTTTATATCCCTCCTTCCTCCCTGTGCTGAGATAACAGGAGACACGGTAACCCATGTTTGTTGGAACATTCTTTCCCTCTGCCTTTACCACTTTCAGCAGCATTCGTTCTTTCTTATTGCCTTGGCTGGGAGCCTGTGGAAGGTAATCACCTGACATCTACAATACTGTGTGGATCCTGTCAAGGTAGGGTGGGGCACATGTCTTCCTTTACAAAGGTATCTTTTTTTAAAAAAAAAGTTTTGTTGATCAAAAGGCCATTTAATGCTACACAGTTATAGTACTACGGCCCCACTGTAACTTTCATGGCTTCATCCTGTGGAATCCTGGGGACTGTAGATTAGTGAGGCACTAGAGCTCTCTGGTTGGGTATTGTAAATATGCTTTGTGGTGTAGTGGCTTGAGCATTGGATTATGGAGACCAGGGTTCTGTTTCTGGGTCTGCCACGGAAACCCACTGGGTGACCTCAGGCGTGTTATACCCTCTCAGCCCCAGAAAACCCTGTGACAGGTTCGCCTTAGAGTCGCCATAACTCAGAAACAACTTGAAGGCACACCACAACAGCGACAACCTCCATAAATGTCATAGGATAGAACCATGGCAGTTAAAAGGGAATCACAGTGCTATAATTATACTGTGTGAAAGGTCTTGCAACAGATCTTGCTTAAAGATAAACCATAACCACAGCTCCAGAAAAAAGTGGCTGAATAGGCAAATAAAAATGCCACACAATCACAGAATTTCATGAAAATAAACAGAGCAACAATTATTTCTAAATGTATCCCTGTGCTTGTATATTAACATCTAAACTCTTTTGTCCTTGGGGGTGTGAGGCGATGTGTAAGTATTTGCCCATGGCCTATCGGGCCTTGTTGTCACCCTGCTTGAACAAAGGCCCTTTCCTTCAAAATAACTATGAGAAAAAATGGAAAGAGATAATTAAAGACTTGGAAAGGTGGACTTCCATGAAATTGTCTATGTTGGAGAGAATAGCGACTATCCAAATGAATGTTCTTCCAAAGATGAATTTTTTGTTTCAGAATCTCCCCATAATAACAAACAGTAAACCTTTCATACAGTGGAAAAAAGACCTGACCAAATTTATATGGCAAGGGAAAAAAACCAAGAATTAAATGGAATATTACGACAGATCAAATATTACGGGGAGGAATGGGAGTACCGGATTTTCAATTATGTTACACAGCTGTGGCGTTCATATGGTTAAAAGACTGGATTGACTTACAAGATACAAGAATGCTTGAACTGGAGGGAGCGGACCTGAGGATGGGATGGCATGCCTATATGTTTTATGATAAAGCAAAAATTGACAAAGATTTTTCGCATCACTATATCAGAAAATCGCTTCTGAAGATATAGAATAAATATAAGAGTAAAAACATAAGGCAGCTACCCGTATGGGTATCCCCTCAGGAAGCTTTCTTTGGAAGATGGAAGGGAACAGAGAAATGGCTGAGATATGAGGATATATTAGAGAAAACAATGACAAACACTTATAAGATCAAATCAAGAGAAAAATTGGAACAGGAAGGATTGCCATTAAGTTGGTTTCCGTACAGGCAGCTAAATGAGAGATTCCAGATGGACTTGAAAACTTATGGAATAGAATTCAAAGAAAGGACAGGAGTGATTAAATGGATCTTTGACAATCCACCGCATCTGTTAGCCCATATATATCAAGAAATATTAACACAGGAGAGACAGGAGGAGACTGTGAAATCTGCAATGATTTTGTGGGCACAGAATATTGGGCATTCAGTTCAATTAGATGAATGGGAACAGAGCTGGAAAAGGACACAAAAATTTACAATGGCTCAGAATCTCAAAGAGAACTATTTTAAAATGTTTCATAGATGGTACATGACACCAGACAAGTTAAAAAAGATTTATAATACAGGTACGGGAATGTGTTGGAAATGTCAGAAAGAGGTGGGAACAATATTTCATATGTGGTGGTTATGTCCCAAGGCAAAGAAATATTGGAGTGAAATACGTAAAAAGATGTGTGAAATACTGAAAGTTCAATTTGTAAAAAAACCTGAATTTTATTTGTTAAACATGACAAATGTTCTTGAGAATACTAACATTAAGAGGCATTGGAGATTAATATTGTACATGATAACAACAGCTCGAACTGAATATGCCAAATTGTGGAAGTCTCAGCAAATACCCACAATCAAACAATGGTGGGGGACATTTATTGAGAATAGAAATGCGGATATTGTCTCACAAAGATTAAAGGGGAGATCGGACGATCAGATAAAAGCAGAATGGCAAATTGTAATGGGTAATTGCTGGGAACTGCCAAGTGAAAATGTCTGAATTATGGTTGAAATTAAAGAGGAATAACTGTAACATAACAGGAGTTGATGAGAAAAATGCAAGATCAAGCATGTAAGATGAACATGGAATTGTGAGGCATAATTTTTTATATGTGAGTAGATATCTAGAAAATGAAAACTAGATCAGAGTGGAAGAACAAAAACATTACATGTAAAAGTACAATTTGAGATGATGTTTTTTTATTTGTGAAACTTAATAAAATTATTTTAAAAAAAAAGAACAAAAGCCCTTTCCGCAAGACACTCTTATAGCGCAATTATTCCACTTTCAACCTCCTAGGGAATCCTGGGGTTTGCAGCTTCGGGAGGGGCCGGACAGCCCCTCCCGAAGCTGCAAACCCCAGGATTCCCTAGGAGGTTGAAAGTGGAATAATTGCGCTATAAGTGTCGTGCGGAAAGAACTAAAGTGTGTGATCTAGAAATCAGCCAGCATTCTTGGCTGGTCCACCATTATTGTTCTTGCCACTGAGGACTTCCTGGACAACAGCTTGAAAACTTATCTTTAAAAAAGTACCAGAGCAAAAGCGGGAAAGGGCAGAATGCTGGCTAAAAGAGAAGATCCAGAGTAGACAAAATCCTTAAAAGGAAAGCTGCATGTTTTTGCTTTTAATAATCTTTTAAAAACTTCTTTTGTCTGCACAAATTGAGGGGTGGGGATGGCTGATGAGGAACCAGACCCACCCCAAAGGCCTTACTCCACTCTTAACGTCAGGCATAGAGCCAGAAAGAAAACAAGTCAAGCTGTGAATTCACTTTGCTCTGGTGGGTCTGGGCCTTGCATGGAAATAAATACCAGAAAACCTCCTGAGTCAGCAGCTCCCTCCTCCCCCTTTTAGAATAGTTGAGATTCCCGGACAGATGCAGTAACTTGACTCTCCTCTCTGGCTCAGGGCAGCTGCCAGCTGAAAGGCAAACTCCAATCCCCACCTGGACTATTAAACAAGGCCTATTCAGAAGAAACCAGCATGGATGATGAATTCCCTCAGCTCAGAGGCTCATGACAAGGGCTGCTGGGTTATTCCCTTAAAAAAAAAACTCAGCAGTGGAAGCTATAATAATAACACTCATAGAGGGCATGAGAGAGAAGGGGAGGGGCTGAATACTCTGCAACATTTCACCATGAAAACCAGCCTGGGCAACATAAGAGTGTGGTCAAGATGACAAAAGGTATAAATGAGGAAAAAACATACAAGCTAAGAGAGGTTGCAGCAGCTTGCTTTTGCCTGAGTCTACTGGGAAGGACAAGATTTCACCCCTCCTCTTCCACCTACTCTCTGCTGATTTAAAACTGAGTGGAAACTAGTTTTGTACTTTGAACTCAGTTCACAGCAACTTAAGTAAACAGAGGAAGAAAGTGAGAGGAGGCGAAAGAAACTGGGACATTTTAAAAGCAGCTGGAAAAAAATGAGACGACAGTGGACTAATTGGGGCTGTCACTGTCAGACCAGGTCAGTTGGAGAGTATGTGACTACAGGCTGGAGCACAGGGGAACTGAAGAGTGAAAGTTTCACACAGATGCTGTAATTAACAAAGTTCTTGGCCAAAATGTTTGGGGACCCAAGTCACTGGGAAGCCCATGACTGTTCTTTCCAAGCACCAAAATCAGAAATTCAGTGCTTCTTGGTTAAGGCCATTTCTGCACTTTCATTATCCTATGGAATCCTGGGGTTTGCACTTTAGCGAGTTGCATTTAGAGGGGCCCAGTAAACTAAAAACCCCAGAATTCCACAGGACGTTGAAGGTAGAATAATAGCACTATAACAGTGTAGTGCAGAAATGGCCGAAGTTCACTTTGTACTGGATCTTTATGGTATGTGTGATCTTGTAGAAAGGGAGCAATATATATTTAATAATAACAGTAATAAATAGCAACAAAAACAACAGAAGGAAAAGAAGAAGACCACACCGGAAAGACAACAACACAGATTTCATTCAAACATGATGGCACTCCTCCAGAACCACCCAATACAAAACTATGGTCATTAAAGTTATTGATTTCCTTCCATTTATAGTTAAAATCAAACCTGTGTTGTTGTTCTTAAGTTGGATCCAGACCGAGGTGCATGTAACTGGGTTGGCAGAAGCAAACTTCCTACCCATATCTGCACATGGCAACTCCTCCAGCCCACCAACTGGCAGTGCTACAGAGAGGGGAAGGGCTGATGAATAAGACATACACACACTCCATTAGGTAGGAGCCCAAAGGTACTTCTGCCTAATGTTTATGCAGTCCCCCTATGTAGAATTGGAGGTGGATAGGGAGTCCATTTCTGATAGTGAAAATGGGCAGGTTTTCCCTGGAGTGCAACAAAGCCAATAAGTCACACTCTAGCAGAAGGTAGTCTTTTATTCAACCCAAACTGAAACCCAGAGACGTCCAGGGGTTTCCCACAAATTAGATGTGCAGAACAAAGAAAGGCATACACATTTATACTTCCCATAAGAAAAGGAGTTAGCATACTAAGTTACATCACTTCTATATAAACTCTGGTGGGTTTCAGGTATCAGGGCACATGCTTTGACTCTGTCATATGATAGCTTCCGCTATACCAAGGGGGAACTTGGGAGGGGTCAGTCCATTTCAGATCATATTTGGCAGGCCGTATCCTGCTAACCTGATGTTGACATTTCTACCAATCAAAATTCATGCTTCTAACTCTGGTTGCAAACAAATATTAATTATAATCTCAGTTTCATAGTTGATGAGATGTTACTAACTAGAGTTTGCATCATCAGTGATTTGGTTCTAGCCAAGAATCCAGGAATCAGCAAGGTACTGTTGGGTGATATGACATATTCAAAATAGTGTGCTTTGTTGGGTTGTTTTTTTTACCAATTGTGCTACTGTGACCCTGTCTACAGCCATTTTATTCAGACATTTTGTTACAGATTTGGAATTCCTCCAAG
Organism: Cyclura pinguis; assembly: GCA_030412105.1. Taxonomy (NCBI): domain Eukaryota; kingdom Metazoa; phylum Chordata; class Lepidosauria; order Squamata; family Iguanidae; genus Cyclura; species Cyclura pinguis. Next base: position 349,343,189 of record CM059599.1, read on the forward strand.
ATCAATTACAATTATGATTATGAGGTAACAGTAGATGTAGTAGTAATATTAGTGATAGTTCCATGAGTCCAATTTGTACAGTAGCATCAGTGTGCATGGTATGTGATAGAGAACAAGAGGACAACTTCCTGTCCCCAAGAGGTCTGTAATCTAGTATGTGACCCAGGATGGGAAGAAAGGTGGACAAATATGTTATTCTTCCAGCTTCAACATGTGTTTAGACCTCCAGTATTAGATTATTGTTCCAGCTTCAACATGTATTTAGACCTCAAGTATTACAGTAATTATAGGCAGATTTTTCAATATGATATGGGAACAGTGGGGGTAGTGCTAAAAAAAACCTTCCTATAAATACAGGACTCCATTGATAAGCAACGGAAAAAACTATTAACAGAAGTGAGGGTCATTATTAATTCAGTAATGCTGTCTACTTACTAAAAACCAAGCCCTAAGTACCAGAAAATTCTGCATTTATGGCAAACAGTAACAATCTTTAGAACAAAATAGATGCATTCCAGATAGATATCCTAGTCCAAATACTTCAGTTTAACATAATACTAAACTTACAGATATCAGATGGTTGCACTGAATGTAAATGTTGTTTGTGTAAAGATTTTATTTTATTTTAGGCATTCACACAGAAGTTATATGAAATTCATGACAGATCTTATTTGTACTTTATTTAGATTTGAAATTATGATCAATATACTCATCCTTCAAAGTATACTCCAAAGAGTATTCCCTGTAACATTCCAAAAGGCACTACTTGGGAGATACAAAGCATGGTTTTCACTGATGCCTTCACGCTCATTATGATCACAACTAAACTGTATGTAGTCAAATTGACGCTCCAGGCAGCTTGTGTGCAAGCAGGAGCTCTTCATCTAGGTATCAGTTCCTCCCAGCAACAAAGAATGATAATTCCTTACAGACTCTTGGCTCCCTGGTAGATACCACCAGTATGTAGCTATGGGGAGGCAACATGAAGGGATTGCCACCTTCTAAATTCTGAAGCCCCCCCCCCCAAAAAACCCCAACAACTTCAAAAGCAGACGTGTCAACTGAATGAGCTCTGCAGCACTGGCAAGGATGATTTATTCAGCCCTCTCCCACCAGTCATTCATGGTAGAACGAGCAGTGGCAGGACTCCTAGGTACCACAGAACTTTGGTTGGTGCAGTTGCATGGCTTTTAACGTGGGTTTTAGGGGGCATTTGCAATTGCGGCAATGATGTTACAATTATAAATGTGAACGGCAAAATTTACAAGGCTGTTAAGTCTAGCTTGTGACATTGCAAACACTGAACAGGATGACAGCCATGATCTCAAATACAGTCATGTACATGCATTATCAAGAGCCAGTTGGTGTAGGGGTTTGAGTGCTGGACTAAGGTTTGCATCTCCAGTCAGCCATGGAAACGCACTGGGTGACCTGGGGCACGTTACACCTCCTCAGCCTCAGAGGAAGGCAAAGGCAAACCCCCTATGAACAAATCTTGCCAAGAAAACCCTGTGATGGGTTTACCATATGGTTGCCGTAAGTCATAAATGATTTGAAGGCACACAACAACAACATACATGATCAAGCATGATCTTACAGTTGGCCATCCACATTTGTGGTTTCAGTATTCAGAAATTTGATTATTTGTAGATTACTGTATTTGCCACGGCCTCCACTGCTTCCCTATGCCATTTTTTAATAGGAATTTCAATAACACTGGTGTCAATGGGAGGCGATCAAACTGGCAGGGTGGCTGAACCCAGACACATGCGCATTCCCTCACTCATCGTGTAAGTGGGAAGGAGAAAGGGGATGGGATGAGATGAGATGAGGAAAGGTGCACATGTCCACTCACTTGTACAGGCAGAAGGAAAAAAGGGGATGGGACAGGTTTCCCTTTGACTCTCCTCCTGCTCCCCGCATCCCCTCCCCTCCCCGGTCCCACACACATAAGTGAGCGATCAAGCAAGGGAACACACACAGCTTTGGGGCCTTACAATATTCATAGTTTTTCCACTTTTGCCCGTTCCTGTGCTCCTAACCCCCACAAAAATAGAGGGCAAACTGTACATTCTCTCCCACTCCCACATCTGTATAAATATGTTTTACAACCCGAAGCCTTAATATCACTCTGTAGTGCATCTGAAGAAGTGAGTTTATATCCATGAAAATTCATAGTAAAATAAAAAAACAGTCAGTCTTAAAGACACAGCCATTTTCTTTTTCTTTCCCCCCCTCCCCTCCTCCTTCTATGAAATGAAAGTCCTTGGGCATTTTTCAAGCTTCTGGCAGTCTCAGTTCTTGCAACTCCCACAAGACTTGCCAATGATTCTTCGTAGTGTTGGATGATAAGAGCTGACCCAAACATTTGCCAAGGCACCAGCTTGCCTACCTCTGAGGTAAGAAGGAAGGGCGTTCTTCAGAATGGATGGGTAAATGTGTACCAGTAGCTCTGTCCACCATAGCTACATGATTTTATTTGGCTTTCTGGAGAATTTTGGCTAAAGGCTTCTTCTTTTTCTTATTTCTGATGTAAGGTGGGAGAGAATTTTGTGACTGAGATACTGCTTGTCACATAAGCGTTCTTTATCTAAAGTGTAGGCAGTATACTTGCAGATACCAGTTAGAAAAGCTAAGTGTGACCTCTGGGCTCCTGCCAGCTTTCCGCTGCGCGCTTGTGTGAAGCCACATTTAGATGGCTCTTGAGGTGAGCATGATTGGAAAAGCAAATGGCCTTTTGTTCCCCTTTTTCCCAACAAGTGAAAGACAATTACACTCAAATGTAAAGAACGTGTATGAGAAAACAAGGGTTTCCAGCAGTTCTTTGATGAGTGAAGATGTCTGGATATGTTTCTTGCTGAAGGAAAAAAAATCTGCCTATAGTTCACAATACACAACAAAATATGCGTATGATTATTTGTCAGTTGCCTGTGTAAGAAATGTCAAGGTTGTTGCCGGGCAGGCAAAGTTTTCCTATGAGTGGACGGCAAAGGGAAGAGGCGGTGTGGCCAGACAGACAGCTGCAAGGCCAGCAGGATTGTTATCACTATGTCTTGTGTATTAGAGAAGGCTACGCACCAGAGCACTGATTGGGTCACCCCACTTGTTCCAGGGTGACAAGGTAGCATAAAAAGGCTGGTGTTTGCCTTGACCAGCTGCCAGTTAGATGCCCTAGCTGGACCTGCCATGCCATTGGCAGAATACTGATTGTAAGGGGAGATGCTGCCCGATTTTTCTCCATTTTCTTCTGTTATTGCTCTTTGTCTAATTGCTGGAATGCTAGCATGTTTTTGCTAAGCCTTATCTTAGAGTGCGGCAATAAATCAAGCCTCTAAGTCTTACTTAATGAGCATCTGGAATTTTTTCTGCTTCACTGGGACTCTCTGCTGTGGCGAAGCCTTGCTTCACATATTGCACTCAGCTCATGCTCAGAGGAGCCAAATCCTGCCAACCCTGACAAGAAATTCCAGTGTAAGGGAGATATAGTCCAAAGGCAGCTGTTAGTGGTTTTCAAGTCTGCACACTGGGAGACTCTGGCCATTTCCGCACTACACTCTTAGAGCGCGATGATTTTACTTTCAACATCCTATGGAATCCTGGAGTTTGCAGTTTAGGGAGGGGCCGACGGGCAGACCCAGACTTGTGCAAGTGTTGGGTACAGACAAAGGTAATCCCTCAATCCATACAGAAGGGATGGTGACTCTCCTTTCTAGAGTATGTCTCACAGCAGAGCTGTAGGTGACATGCCATTCTTCAGATGCTGCTAGACTGCAGTTCTCATCATCCATAATCATTAGCAGTGCTGTTTTGAGCTGATGGGGGCAGTAGCCCAACAACATGTATGGGGATACAAGCTGCATGTCCCTGTTCTGTAGCTCACAAGTGTTTCCAGTCCAGACATCTAAATGTAGGTGCCGCATTCATAAATAAAACTATGAAGGTATCCTTTGCACATTGAAATTCATTTCACAGTTCAGAAAATAATATCTGAAAGAAATCAATGCCAAGATAGACATGAAAATAACTGAATGAATGCATACTTTTTTTTTGTATACACAATTAATGCACACACTGTTAACGTACACAATGAATATGTACAGGGTTTGATGTATACTTTTTTGTGAAACAGATACAAGTTAAGAGGAAGCCTATAGAAACTCAGGCAGACTTGAAATGAGGAGAAGATGTTTCACTCTTGTTCTCTCACTCCCGCAGTCCATATACAAATCTCTGACTTCTCCAAAGTTGCTAGTTGAATGTAAAGAGAAAGTCATATTGAAGCAAATGGGAACTTGCCTAAAAATCCAAATAGCCACTTCAAAGAAGAGTTATTTCTTTAAACCAGAGGTGGGAACTGCATGGCCTGCAAGTCACATGGAATCCCTTGGAAGATCCCTTAGGACCCCTTCTGACCCCCCAAAGGCCCTCGTACACCCCCAAATTTCAGCTGTAAAGATGATATCAAAAATGTTTTAAACCCCTTTGTGGGGCTGTACGGTGCTGTTTTGAAAGGCTCCCTGCTCTGAAAGAGTCACCCACCTGCATGGCCCAGAAGTCAAATGGAAGTAAAATGTCACTTCCAGTTGCCCAAAACGGTGGCTGCAATGACACAGTGTGACCCTCCAGAGGTACTGAAACTGCAGTAGTATAACCTTTGAGACTGGAGTGTTTCCATCCTTGCTTTTCAATATGGCAGTAAGGGGGTGAATTAATCTATCTCTCCCAACACTACACCAGTCTGCATTTGCAAAAATTTCCCTTGGCTGCTCAAAGAAAAAAAAGAAAAAAAAAGAAATCAGATTAAAAGCATTCACACAATGAACTCCACATCTGCTTTGGCCCCTAGTCAATTGTTATGTGGACTTATATGGATCTGACCTATAAAAGCTCTAAAGAGACAGATCCATTTGTGAATGTGCAGGGTTAATGGTATGACTGCCAGTAAAATGCAGAGCAAAAATTGTTGCTTCAACCTATTAGCAGCAATATTTTGTAGGAATGTGCAGAACCAGTCATATCATTAGGGAGACAGAGATGGCTCTCTCAGACAGCAGATTTTTGGTGTCATAAAAGGGCAGCAAATTGCTAATTATTTACTTCATTGATGTATTTTTACTGCCATGGAAGGGAAGAGGTGCATATTAGATTTTCTACCTCCTGTGTCAAATAACTTAGTGATTTTGGGTGCTGTGCATCTTAACTTGAATGAATGGGGAGGTCACTGTTTGCTGCTCTGTCTCAGGAAGTAAAATGCCTTGGGCCAGCCCTAGGAACTGACTGTTCCTGCTTCAGCTGACCTATTTTCTATGGAACTTCCCCAAGAATAAGCTGGTTTTCAGGAGAGGCTGAAGACATGTTGAGATTCTGAAAGTATTATTTCGTCCTGATCCAGAGCATGTTTCTTTCTTAAGAGGGAGAGGAAAAAAAATATATACTTCAGTGCTGTCCCTGACATATCATCCTGGGTAGGATAGGTGATTCCTTAACCCTTGTTCACTAACAAAGCCCAATATTAAATTGATGGATATTGTTGCCCCCTTGGAAAACCCTCTCCCGGGGTCTACAACTTTGATATAAAATTAATCTAACCCACCAGAGAGGTCACCCGGATGGGCACGCAAGCAACAACGGTTGTACGATCGAAAGAACCAGGTCAGGCCAGTAAACTCCCCAGTCACGTAGCCACAGGAGACCTCAAACTGTGCCAACCCACGGCAGACAAAAGATCCTCGGCCTTTAAGGAGCCAACTTGAAGGGATTAAGAGTTTTCCCACAAAGTTGGGCACTAGAAGCAATAAAATCTTATCAGGCAAGATCTATCTCCATAAACTCACACTGCAACCCAAAGCCGCGGAAGATCTTGATACTTGGGTAACACCTTGTTATCTCCCAATATCAAAGAATGTGCCGGCGTGAAGTTGTTTTCCGTTGCTGTCCCCTTTGTTCTCTCTGGGAGAGGATTTGCCCTCAAGGGAAATTTTTCCTACAAATAGTCCCTGTTTTTGACTAGTTCTTCGGATGCCTCCCAGTCATACCAACTGACCATTCCCCCCTCCTGATAGCCACGTGATCCCCTCAGTGCCTCTTCGCTGAGTTCCTTTTCTTTCGTTGCTTTACGGACCAAGGACTTCAGGAAAAGGTAAAGTATCACCCAAACTACAAATCCTTCAACAATCCCTCTATCTTATTTCCACTCTTTATTTCTCATTAGCCCTTGGATGTGTGTGTGTGAGTGTTTGCGTTGATGAGTGCTATTACTGTTTAATAAAGTCATTCATTGGACCTTTTTGTGTGATTTCTGACTGGGCCTGACCCTGTAAAAACTGGGTAAAAGATCTCGCTAGGTTACCCTGCCTCTTGCATTGCTATTGCTTGTGCTCCATTGAGCTTACTTTCCCCATCACTTGGAGCATATCGAGGTGTCCCTCTGGGACCCCCAGATTTTCAAGGTAACAGTATGAGAGATTGTGCTGCTCTACTGAACTGCCCTGGCTTTTGTTCTGCTTTGTATATTTTGACCGACAATCAAGATTGGGAATTTCTTTTCCTTTAACATGCCATCTGAGGTGTTTAAGCACAACCATGAGCTCATCCAGACTGCCCCCAAACCTTAGGATTTGGCTTGAGTTCTTGTACTGATTGAGCTTTTTACAGAGGTTCAAACAACATATCTCCTATTCTGGTCCACTGCAGGCAAATTCAGGGGAACAGTCATGACCTTTAAAACCTGGAGCAGTTGTTGGTGTTCATTGAGGTGTTATCCTAAGAGGTGGGGGACTTTGAGGTCCCCCCACAAGGCCAGCATCTCCTTAGAATTTGAGGAATTATAGCTCAAAGGAGGCCTGTGATAGGAGGGTAGCCTCAGACATCTGGGCAGTCACTTTGATGACACACTGTGCTCTTCCCTGTGAAGGTTCTCGTCTGACCTTTCTTCTCTCATTATGTGTCCAGGGAAGGGAGGAAACCCTGCCTGTACCACACTTTACTTCACTCCAGACAAAAGCAAAAGCCAATGCCACGGTATGTTTCAGGCATGTGGCTGTGGGGCAATAACAGCCATTATGATGTGTGTTACCCAGATATGGAATAACCCACCAAATCCCAAGGAGTTTGGCGAGTATGGATAAGCCCCTTACATTCTCTTGGATTCTTATTGGGTCATTTTCTTTGATCTTGACTCTGCAACAAAATCTTCTGTTCCTGCTGTTCTGTTCATCAAAGTTGTGCTGCCAAAACTGATATCTACCCAGAATGTTGAGTTTCCACCTCTTCTGGGGTTTATGATAGTGCCTGAAGGCTTTTAGGCCTTCTGTGAAGTTCGGTCTGAGTATTAAAAATATAAATGCACTAGCGTATTTACCTGGCATTGCCCGGGATTTTATTTTCCTCTTAAGAACTCAACAAACTGTCTTCTTCAGTACCTGTAACTTTTCCCCATATTTCCCAACGCAATCTGTATTCAGAGTTATTAACATAGAGAGGTTGGGTTTCTGAGGGAATACCCTTCCTCCTCCTTTGTGCTAGGTCTCATCTCTATAGCAAGCAGCCTATTCCAGTACCTGTAACTTTTCTCCATGTTCCCCAATCCAATCTGTATTCAGAGTTGTTAACATACAGAGGTTGGGTTCCTGAGGGAATACAGTGTCCTCCTCCTTGCTGCTAGGCCTCATCTCCACAGCAAGTGGCCTATTATTCTCTGGCTGAGAATTCTAAAGGCCCCTCCCTAAACTGCAAACTCCAAGATTCGATAGAATCTTCACAGCCAACCAATACTTGTCAGAAATACCTTAGGAATTACAGTACCTTACCTTAGGAATTAGGATACGGTTGAAATACGCAGATTTGAGATTCTGTGTCTCTTATTCGCCAAACTGCCTCATCCAGTATGTGCAACTTTTCTCTATCTCCATAGCAACCGGCCTGGGGCCCAAGCGCTCTGCAGCTGAGAATACTAAAGGCCCCTCCCTGAACTGCCAACCCCAGGATTCCATAGACTCTTCACAGCCAGCCAATCCTATGAGGTCTTCTCGCTTAATTCGGCCAATCATATGAGGTCTTTGCCTGCCTGACACAGACAGACAGACAAAGCCCCTTTTCGCATGGCGTTTTTAAAGCATATTAGGCACGCTCCCTCCCCCCTTCACGAGCCGCTGTACCGCACGACGTTCTGGAGAACCGGGTGCTATCACGGCCACGGATAGTGCTGATAGCGCGTTTTCTTATTTTCGCCTGAAAGTAAATAACCTCCCTTTCACGCATCGGTCGCGCGACCAGAGGGCCTGCGGAGCCGTCGTCCGGTGTGCTTCTGGGAAGGACCCGGGAGTGGGCGGGCTGTGGGCAGTCCCTGCCGCCTGTCCCTCATGCAGCAACTCCCAGGGGACGCTCCGCCAGCAGCAGGCCGGCCGCTGCCCCCATCGCAGCAGGGAACACTGCACGACACGTCGCCGCGAGAGGACACCCCGGGGCTGCGTCGCCACTCACACTCGAGACGACGGCAGCCCCCGGGGTCCGGCCGACTGTGTTTTAAAAAAAAAAACGGCGCTATCGTTAGCACGTTACCAACGTAGTACGAAACAGCCTGTTGGGAGGATCTATCGTGCTAACGTTAGCGCGATAGTCGACGAAACAATAAAAGAAAAAAGAAAAACCACCAACCAATCAGGGGTGGTGGGACAGGGACAGGGCAGGACCTGGGCGTGGCCCAGGACGCCGACATGCGGACAAGGCACCGGGCCGGGACTGGTGCTCTCTTGCAAATGCCTTACCATGTGCAGACTGCAAGGGGCTCTCTACTGGGCCTCTTGCGATATTGGCAATATTGTGAGGGCTTTAGTTTGTCGCGCTATCAAGGTAAGGTGCGAAAAGGGCCAAAGTCACAGAAAAACACTGACTTTTATATAATAGATAAGAAGAGCTGAGCTTAAGGGGAACCGAAGGCCTTTCTAGCCCTGCCTTCTGTTTGCAAAATTGCCCACTCATATCCTTATGGGAAGCCTCCAGGAATGACATGAGTACAACAGCACACTCATAGTCAAGGAACCCCCCAGAATCTGGATGGCTCAGAAAACAGCACTTTCCACAGAGGCAGGCAGTGGTGAAATAGGAGGAAGGGAGGTGAAGGAGTAAAAAAACCAAGAGCAACATACTAATCTAAAGCAGGATAAGCAAGATATGGGGTGCATACAACCACCGGCTGCAATCCTACATGGATTAGTGTAACACAGTATTTTTGCATGTAGCACTATACTACACTGAGGCAGGTATCACCCCCAAACTTCCTGTAGAGTTACTGAATGCCCCTCATTGGCCTGGATGAGAATGGGAAGGGCAATCACAGAAGCATCTGGCCATGTCCCCATAGCCAGATGCAAAACAAATCATCTGCTGAGATCCACTGGGATTCTCCAAAAGTCTCAGTGGCCCATATAATCATTTCATGTTTAACTACAGGGACACAGCCGGATGCTACCAAGATCCTTCCACCACTCTCCTCCAGGCACAGTGTGGTCATGGAAGTGGGGTCTTCAGCAGCTCTGTAGTAGGTCTAGGCATGGCTTTGGTTGCTGCTGAAGGAGGAAGGGAATATCAACCTCTGAAGGAACCAAAAATAGACACATGTAGTCCTAAGGTTAAGTCACAACTGCATATGCCACTAACGAAACCAAAACTAACAAGATGCCAGCTTTTGTCAGTTTTTGCTGCCCCTCTTCCATTGCTACAACACTGGAAGAAAGCTACATATGCATGCATGCATGCATGCACACCCACACCCACACCCAGTGCAAATTAAGTAGAATTCCATTCCTGGAAACCTCAAGGAGTAGCAATTCTTCTCTAAAGCATGGCACATGGCCTTGTTTTCCTGAGAAAATGTTTTTCATGGATTTAAAAAACAAACAAACCAGAAGTGAACTTTTAGTCGTTTCTCACTAAAACACACACACACACACACAAATCACATTTGCAGTGGGTAGAGCACAGAGGATTAGTCCTTGACTCCCACCCTTGAAGTTGCCCATCCTGTATGTTCAAGCAATGGATTCCGGCCAAGAAACTGAAAGGTTTTTTTTTCAATACTTCCTTGAAGCACAAGTTTGACAGAATGACACTAAAGAGTACTTTGGATTTTTATTCCAGCTGTGAAGAAGAAAACCTTGTGTTGAAGGAGTTGTGACAACCTAAAAGGTTACAGCATTAGGAAGGCTGTATTTTAGATCTGGACAGCATACTGGAAGCTGAGGTTACAAAGTTGACGCCCTTCTTGCATTTTGTGGTGCTGAATATCACAGTGTCTCTAGTTTCTCAGTATGACTTGCTTCCAGGAAAACTTGAAAGTACAGCAGACACCTTCTCTAGTACTCTGAGAGATTTGTTTCCTACACGAGGCAGCTCAAAGTTCCTTGTACTTTGCTTCATGCCAAAACACCCAGCATTCTTCTGTTTCATGGGTCAAGGGGACTGAAACAGTAGAGGAATTCCTTGGATTGCTTCTGGTGAGTCAAGAAAAAAATATGTTACCCTTGCACTGCTCTCAAATCTCTGAAAATAAACAAGAGGGTGAATCAGTTAGTAGTAGCTATTCACATCTTTACTCTAAGGAAACATACATGAAAGCATGAGAAGAAAAAAAAGTGAGTTAGTATTCAGTATTGCAGTTATGGATTTGTAAGTTATAGATCCGTAACTGATCTGGATTCAACTAAACTACCTAACCTTACTGTTAACCTATGTAAAATGACATCCCAGGGGTGCAAGAAAGATGACATTTCTACCCTATCCCACCAATGAGTGAGGGTGTGAAAATCAGAAACAGGATCCTTATCACAAGTCTTTGTTGCCACCTTACTCACTGGTTTGGTGTATGTGTGTGAAAACACCATCTTCTTTGCATTCCAGTTGGAAGCTGAATGAAGCTCCTTCACCCAAATTAGCAACTGGTTCTTAAGGTGGGCTTGGAAGGGGGAGAGTCAAACCTGAAACATTTTAGTTATGCAGACCAGATATGACTAAGTAGCTTATCTAGGATTCCAGCAATGGTTATTATTACTGTTCATCACACACACACACACAAAAAAGCATCATGAAAACAGAAGATAAAAAGAACTAACAAATTTGAATGAAATGCACTTAAACTAATACCTTATGGATCCAAATGTAGAAATAATTGCTATAATTTAAACAGAAATACAATACATTTCACTATAGTAGATACAACCTTTTTATCTGGTTTCTGCCTGCTCAGTCTGCTATCCAAGTCCTAACACTTGATAACACGTTTCTGGCATCCCTGCTCACCCTTCTTCCATCCTTTTATCTTTAACCTGGACTTGGACCGAACACCCTTCCCAAGAGAAGGTACTTTCAAAATGAGGAGTGTCTTGTAGTAGCCTATGAGATGCACATCTAGCTTTGTCCTCCAACAACTCACTGCTATACTTTGCTCCAGCTTCTGCTGCCTGTAGTGACTACCTCATTCTGCCTAATGGTAGGGCCAGCCTTGAATTCAAGTGCCTGATAGCTTCATTTTTTTAAAAAAAAGAATCAAGTAGGTGGTGATGGCAAAGTGATGGCCTCACATCCTAGAGAGTGTCTCCCAATCAGAATAGATAATAGTGGGCTAAATTAAAAATCACAAAAGTTAAAACTCCCAGAATCTCCCAGCCAGCAGAGCCATTGGCCAGTGGTCTGACTAAAGGTCAGGTGACTCGGTGGTGGAGCTTGGAGCGTGTGGAGCGGGGCAGGGGGGAGAGGGGAGGGGGAGAGGGGAGGGGGAGGGACTATGGTACGAGGGGTGTGGCCACTTTGCACGGAGGCATGGCTGCAGTGCATGGGGGCGTGGCCAGGGCACGCAGGGGTGTGGCTACAGGCCAGGATGCCCCAAAAACCTTGCCGCCCACGGCAAATCACCTCCTCCGCCCCCACGTCACTATGTGACTGAAGTGACTTCCTCTCCACTCCCGAAAAATTCCCAACAGATACAATTCTCATAATTAGTTATGGACAGATCAGTGCCATTGGGCCTTTCCACACTATACTGTTATAGTGCTATTTTTCCACTTTCAACTTCCCGTGGAATTCTGGGGTTTGTAGTTTACTGAGGCCAAAGAGCTCTCTGGCTGAGAATTCTAAATGCTCCCCCCCCCCCAAGTGCAAACTCCAGGATTCCATGGGATGTTGAAAGTGGAATAATAGCACTTTAACAGTGTATTACAAAAAGGGCCATTGTCTCCAGCAGGACCCAGGCAGAATTGCTATGATAATGGTTTACATATAAACCCATGCCCATTACTGCAGTCTTTTCAAAAGAAAAGAAACTTAGGGCAATTCTATCATAAGCTTTTCTCGGCATGATTTATTCAGAGGAGTTGGGCATTGCCTTCCTCTTAGGCTGACTTGCCGTCAAGTGACCTAGTGGGTTTTCATGTCTGAATGGTGATTTGATCTCTGGTGTCTGACAGTCAATGGCCAACACTCAAACCACTATAATACACAAGCTCTCTTAAAGATATTTCTCCTCCTTTAAAGTGAGTAGCAAAAGTATAGCAACTTGTTTAATAAATTCAAAATCTTTATTTTAAACTTTTACTGATATATTTTGAAATCAGTAAGAGTTGAGTTGAAGAACTGGGAAAATCCTTGAATGAGCACAAGAATCCAAAGTTTAGATTTCACTTTCTGCAGCACTTATCTCCCAAGAAGAACATCATAGCAAGGGGTGGATCAGTCTGAGCCCAGATACCAGACATAGCAGGAACAGTTGTAGAGAGTTTGTTTCTGCCTTCCTTCCTACAAAGAACATCAGCAAGAACTTTGTTAACTAAGAACTAGCATCTGAGTTGGCTTTTCTCCTCTTCCCTCTCAAACGATTTTTCCATCCCTACCATGCCTTTTAGATTGTAAGCCTGGAGGAAAGCCTATTTTATTATTGATCTTGGGAGCCATTCTGGGAGCCCTCTTTGAATGAAATAATAACAGGATAAAAATGCAAATACATAAATATTTCTGGAATCTGAAAATGGAGAAATCAAGCAACAAGGTGGACTGAAATATAGCAACTGAAGACTGTAACTTTAACCTAGCTTTTTCAGTCATTTGTATTGGAGTCTGGCCAGCTTTGTCTAGTGTTTAATTCAAAAGTTCCTAAGGAATGAAAGTCTTTTGGAGGCCAATGTAACTTGGCTGGAGAAGACTGGAATTTGCATTTTGCCACATCCCTCCTGCCTAACCACAAAGTCTGAGACATAAAGCCAGATTTCTGAGTCTCTTTTTAGTGTTGCCATATGCCGTCAGCTTCTCTTCTAGCGCACTTTGCTGCAATTATTGCCTGAGATGAAAGTTGAAACTGGGAATAGAATAGTAAAATTCTCCCTCTTTTGAGAATATAAGAAAGATTTGCTTTCAGAGTACAAGAATCTGGTAAGGGCAAGGAGTAAGTATCAGCAGATAATAGCATCCATCCTATGTTTACATTTAAATGTAACACAAATGGCCAAATCAACATCCACATACTGTTGACTTTTCTTTTAAAACCAGGAGTCTGGGCATCGTACAGTAAGCATCCACCTTTTGATGCCCTGATATCTGACAACTCGCTCTTTTGATGTTTCCAAATTAAGGACAAGTTCCATTAATTTGGTGGGAGTTCTGCTCTGTTATCAGTTCTTCTTGCCTACAGAGTCTCACTTAGAACAGCTCACATGTGTGTGCGACTCAGAAAGTGAGCTGAGTGGGGGAAAAAAGTGCTAAGCCAACTGAGAGACTTTGCAAGCAGCACATGTGTGGTTGGTATCCAGTGAGCCTCCATAAGTCCTTTATGCTCCCTTACAGTATAGTACAGGGTTTCTGCTTTTCAACCAGTTCCATTTTCTGACACTGCTCCAGTCCCTAACCTGTCAGATAAGTAGTTCAAAAAGGAATTTTTCCATGACAGCAAGCTCCTGCTACTGCAGGCATCTAAACACGTCTTTTCATGTCCAGATTTCTTTCTTGCAGTCCAAAATGGAACTTCAGACCTTCCCTTACTAATCCTTGGGGTCATTTATCACAGATATGAAGAAAAGAAAAAAAGGTAGCAAAGTGTGACCAAATGTGACACAGAAAAATTCATGGAAAAGTGTTTTTTCCCTGCTTGGTTCTCCACTGAAACATTTACCACAGCAAGCTGTTGCCCTCTGAATGTGGTGGACTGCAACTCTCACCATCTCCAGCCAGCATAGCCAATGACGCTGCTGGTTGGAGATGATGGGAGTTGTAATCCAATACATTTTGAAAACACTATATTGGGCAAATCTTATTTAGCATGCCATTATGTTATATTCTTGCACTCACAGTCACTAGACTTCTTCTCTGTTTGGAGGTCTATTCAATGCATTCTAAAACTCTTTTTGCTACTATTAGTGTGCATGTGTGATAGCTATAGATGCAGTTTCAAGCAAACTTGTATCCAGTTTTAAACCCATCAGCTATCCAATAGCAAGGAGAAGAAACACTTACATTTTTCAAGCATCTGAGATTTTTGTGTCAACTCTGAAGGTTCTGTTTGTTTGAAACAAACTTTAGAAACCACCTCTACCATTTAGAAAAAGTGGTATATATTGTCTCATGAACCTGCAAGAACAGCTGTCTTACCAATGTCATATATCCTACCAGTAAGATCTCTTAGTTTGGCTGGCCCAAGAGACAGCGCCTTTTCAGTGGTTGCTTCAGCGTTGTGGAAAATGTTTCCCCTGGGACATGGCTCACACGCACATGTCTTCTTCTCTGAAAGATGTGAATATTCCAGTCCGCTTTTAAATCGAATGGATACCCATTTTTATTTTTTAAATCAGTAGTTTTACTGTTGCTATTATTTTAATGTTTTATGCTCCTGCTTTAGTTAAAAGTATTAAATATATTTTTAGTTGTTTTATAATTTTATCTTGCAAGAAACTGTCAAGGGACAGTAGATGTGAAACTGCAAAGAACATGTGTTGTGTACAGAAGGCAAATATTTTTAGTTTTCAGGGCAGAAGGGAGCAAGGAAGGCAGGAAGAAGGTAGTTTGACACACTGAATAACCAAATTGCATCCAAACCTAGTTTAAATCAATATGAACTAGTATCTCTAGCAGACAGATGGAAGAGGACCCTCTCCGAACTATGGCTGAAGGAATGTGTGGCACATTCAGACATACAGAAGCAAAATTTGTGGGATGTGGCAGTGTTTATTAACTGAAACACGGATTGACTCACAAGTGATAATTAAACATGTGAGATTTCAACCCTCATGTTTGACTTCTGTGGGATTTAAACAACCCCGTTGGGAACACTGTTGAAGCCTGGTAACCTAAAGTACTAGAAATTTCTGAAGATTTCTAGTTTTCAGTCCAAACTTGTCTCTATTCTCCTGAAGGAAGTCTGGAGCTGTATTCCCTAAGGCAAAAGGCTGTGATACGTTGAGGACTGGAGCCCATGTGGCACTTTACTGAGGACAGCTTTGAGTTGCCCTCAGAAGATAGTCCTTTATTTGAAGGTGTCCTCAGTTTGAAGGAGGTGGGAGCTTATGTAAATTATGTAAATAGAAATGTTGAACACCCACAATGAAGGAACTTGCAGATATAATCTCAGACCCTTTGTTGATAATCTTTGAAAAATTCTTGAAGAATATCAGTCTCATTAGACTGGAGGAAGACTAGTGTTGTCCCCATCTTCAAAGTGGAGGGGGGAAGAGGACCCAAGTAACTTCTGACCAGCCAGCTTCATGTCAATACCAGCAAAGGTTTTGAAACAGATCATTAAACAGCGAGCCTATGAGCCTGAGAAGAGCCAGCATGGGTTTCTCAATTCACTTTATCTTCTCTTTTTTTTTCCTTCTCTTTTCTCTTGATGGAGTAACAAGTTTGATAAATCAGAGGAATGCTCCAGATATAGTACATCTTGATTTCAGTAAGGATTTTGAAAGGCTCCCCCATAATACTCTTGCAGACAAGCTGGTAAAATGTGGGCTGCACTGAACTGACTGAACCCAAAGGTTGTTCTTCATTGTGGAGAGAAACAACTTTTGGAGAGTCACAGCATTCTGTCCTTGGCTTGGTATGGTTCAACACCTTTATAAATCATTTGGATGACTGAATAGAGGACATGAGTATCAAATTAGCAGATGACATCAAATTAGGGCCATTTCTGCACTAGACTGTTGAAGTGCTATTATTCCATGCTATTTGAGGCCCCTCCCTAAACTGCAAACCCCAGGATTCCATAGGATGTTGAAAGCGGAATAATAGCACAATAACAGTCTAGTGCAAAAATGGCCTAGGAGAGGTATTTTATACCCCAGAGGACAGGATCATAATTCAAATTGTCCTTAACAGATCGGAGAGCTGGGCCTAAACTAACAAATTAAAATTCAAGGTGCTACATCTAGGTGGAAAAAATGAAATGCACAAATACAGGATGGATGGCACCTGGCTTGACAGGCATGCATATGAAAAGGATCTAGGGGGTCTTTGTAGACCACAAGCTAAACATAGTCAATAATCTAATGAGGCAGCCAAAAAGGCAAATGCAATTCTAAGCTGTTCTCAAAAGAAGCTGAGGCCCTTTCCACAAGACATCGTTGTCCCTCATTGGGGATGAGAGAAGGACAGGATCTGAATGACGTTTATGCACAATGTCGTCCTGGTCACATCCCCCTCCCATCCCCAGGCAGTGCAATTCTGCAGTAAATCATTGATGGGTTTTCCCTGTCAATGGCCAGCAATTGCGCCACCATCCCTCTGCGCGCCCACAATTACCTGATGCACAGAGGTCCTGGAAGCACAAGGGCTGCACTTCCTGCCCCGGCACAGCCTGGGACAGTACCCAGCTGTGCTTCAGAAGGAAGAGGTGACACTATCGTGTTTCCTCCATTCACGGAGGCAGCCGGTGTGGAGGGGAGTGCTCTTGTCACGTTCCCTTCCTGGCAGAGACAAGGCCGGGATCTGCACAGATGTCGCTGGAGCAAGGTAGTTTGCAGAAAGGGCCATGGTGTCCAGATTAAAGGAAATAATAACAGCAATCTTTTATGCTTTGATCAGACCCCACCTGGAGTACAGTACCGAGTTCTGGCCACCATGGGAAGAGACTGCCAAGCTGGAATGTGTTTGGGAGAGGAGACCAAGTTGTAAAAGTTGTGGACACCAAGCCATATCAGGAACTATAGAGCTGGATATATTTAGGTTTAAGATGAGAAGACTGAGGGTTGATATGATACCCACCTTCACATATTTGATATCATGTAGATGGAGCAAGCTTGTTTTATTTGGCTCCAGAGGCTAGGAAACAAACCAGCAGATTCCAACTATGAGAGATTCCAACAAAAACGTTAGGAAGAACTTCCTGACAGTAAGACTGGCTCAGCAGTGGAATACACTGTCACAGAGGGTAGAAAATTCTCCTTCTTTGGAGGTCTATAAGCAGGATGGAAGGTCATCTCTTTGGAGTGCTTCAGTTGTTTTTTTCCTGCATGGCAGTGAATTGAACTAGAACGCTACATGTTCCACATGGTGCCTTCCAGCTGTGTGATTCTACATTTTTTATAACACCCCAACCTCAAGGAAAATGCATGCCTCTAACTCTAGGGGCATTTCTTCATTACACTGTTATAGTGTTATTATTCCGTTTTCAACATCCTGTGGAATTCTGGGGTTTGTAGTTTACTGAGGCCAAAGAGCTCATCCTAAATGCCTCTCCTTAAACTGCAAACCCCAGGATTCCATAGGATGTAGAAAGTGGAATAATAGCATTATAGCAGCGTAGTGCAGAAATGCCCTAACACTAGCACTTTTCTTCTGCATTTCTCTGAAAAAAAATTTAAAGTCACGTTTACCTGATGAAGCCAATGGGCTTTGAAAGCTAGTGGGATGAATTTTGCCCAGTGAAGGAATCACCAGTGAATGGCCAAATAAAGGTATTACCCCAATGTGTAATTTGGATTTTGTTCTGTGATCAAGATGGCTACTCCAGTATTCTTATCTCTTTGAAGGGCTCTTCGGCCTGCATCTGGTTTAAAGATAATGAAACCTCAAAAAGGAAAACAGCTGGAGATCTTTTAAGCTGCCCATCAAGTCTTAGCCCTACCACCTATAATTAGCGGCAGACTAGGGAAGCATACAGGTCACTGGTTATGTTCATCCCCACTATTGAGAGGTATGTCTTATTTCTATCTAAAGTATAGTGATTATGTCAATATTTGCATCTATGCATATAAATTAGCACATGCAAATGTTATGCAAATCTGCAGCCTCCTTTTTCTTTTTGTTTTCTGTCTTTCTTTCTTTTTTTCTTTTTTTTTCTTCTCTTTCCATTTCATTTTCTTTTGGTGATGCATTTCCACCAGCTACCCTAGACAGAGTGTTAAAATAAATATTATTTCCCCTAAGGCCTGCACAACTGACCTTGTGGGATTTGGGTGATATGCCCTGACAAGTGGAGCTTATCAACATTTATTCTATACACGTTATTTTATAAATGTGGCAGATGAAGGGTACATATTGAAACAAACAGAATAATATCAGTTTCCACAAGTGGATGCAACCTTGTGAGTGAGCTGTGAGACCCAAACCATATGAAAAAATGCTTTTATATTTCATGTGCCTCATATGATGTTCTTTTTTGCTCTCTACCTTGGGGCACTTCATTCAAAGCTTGCAAAAAGAATGATATTATTGCCTTATGGCTGGCTTTTCCAGCTCCAGAAAGGGGGCAGGGGAACAGTTACTGCAACTCCAGATGTGCTAATTCTTTTTTTTTTCCAACTGTAGTGCGGGACTGAAAAACCTTATGTTGTTATGGCAACGGCATCTTTGGCCCTGATCTGTGTAGCAGGCGGAAGCTTCCTAGCTCAGAAGACTAACAGGGCCTAGCAATTGTGTTAGATGCTGTTATTAAAAGTATATAGACAAAAAAACTGGAATAGCAGATTTGTTGTATCGAGGGAGGCAGATAATATTAGATGAATGAATTACACAATAAAATGAAAATCCTGATGAGATCATTGCTCTGAAATAAATATAAATATAAATAATATAAATATAAATAGGGAGCTAGTATACCTAGATAATAAGGGGTTGTCAGTATAAATCCTATAAATCAAGAATATTTGGCATTTCTACACAGAGCGAGTCTAGAAGAATGAATTCTCCTATTCATTTGCTAAAGAGATGTAGAACAAAGAAAGATGGGGAGTAATTAGAAAAACATGAGACTGAATAATCACAAATTGGCCATCAGATTTAATAAGGACTGGGAAGAACTGAATATTTTCTGAGGTCTAAAACACGTGCTTGAAGAAAAATTACAAAGATGGCATTGACGATAGCGAGAATAACAATTGCTACTATATTCAGATGCTCAGATTCTGTGGAAAAATACTGTAGCACCACTATCTTGCAGTTCTTGCAAATCCCTCCATTTCACTCTATCTGCTTCAAAGAAATCTGTCATATTGAAACATAAGGTAAAGGTTTTACTTCACCCCATAATTAAGTCCATACCTACATCTATTTGTCACCTATGTTATCACATCACCATGAGTCACATGATGCCATCACTGTAAGATAGGCCATTTCCATACTATACTCTTATAGTACTATTATTCCACTTTCAACATCATATGGAACTTGGGGGTTTGCAGTTTAGGGAGGGGCATTAGGAATTCTTAGCCAGAGATATTTGGGCTCGGTAAACAACAAACTCTAGAATTCCACAGGATGTTAAAAGTGGAATAATGGCATTATAACTGTAGTGTGGAAATGACCATACTGTATTCATTAATGCCATGCTGTCAGGGCACTTAGGAATGCCATTCGCTAGCTTCTCCTGACAATTGTCATTCCTGTTCTGAAATGTATATCTGGTAGAACTACTAGTCCAGATGAATTCTCAATAAACCATAGCCCAGTGTCATCATTTTTGGAAGCCACTAGAATGGATGGCATTGCCATAATCACATTTTCATATAACTAAAAGGACAAGAAAGGACAAGTGAAGGCTTAATTTTGAGGTATCCATACTTCTTGTATCTAGTGAGATTCTCTTGGCACCATCCAACTGAGATGTCTTTGTAACTACAGATGCAATTGAGTCATTCTGCAGGCTGGGCACTTCACTGACTGCTGCCTGTTCCTTTCTGTGTGCCCCCCCCCCACTTCACCCCAGTGCAATTTTGCTTCTTTGCTTCTCAGGAAACTGAGAAAGGTTGTTGACAAGAAAAAGCCCTATTAGCAGAGACACCCTCCTGGAGGTGTTTGGGAAGAGACATTAGGCTGCTGTCAAAACGGGCTCTCATCTTGACAGGCAGGGCTTATTCTTCCTGACATCTGCTTTCTGAGGTACTGCTATGCATATTAGATTCCATCGAAAGCCATTTTGCCACCAAGTTGTGCATTTTTCTGGGACACACATTGCTAGAGGGCTTTACTGGGGTCTGTCCGGTGGAAATGACACCAAGTGCTACTGCAAAGATTCTAGGGACAGAAGAAAGCCTTTGCATACAACACAAGGAGCTCTCCTTTTCCTTATCCCCCTGTGATTGCCTTCCCATTGAAACAGAAGAATTTATCAAGATACTCTCCAAACCGTGCCAGTTTGGTAGGGACACTACTGATTAATCCTTTTTCATCTCATTTCTTTCAGCTGCTTTTGAAATGTCCCAGTTTCTAGCTCGCCCTCCTTGCACTTTCGCCTTTTGTCCTCACCTTTCTTCAATTGATGTAAATTCACACTATACTGTTATAGCACCATATTTCACTTTAACTGCCATGGCAACATCCTGTGGAATTCTAAACGTTCCTCCCTAAACTGCAAATCCCAGGATTTTGTAGGATGTTGCCATGAGAGTTACACTGGAATAATAGCGCTATTAACAGCATAGTGTGATAAGGCTCTGAGTTCAAAATGCATACATAGTTTTCACTCAACTCAACAGGGGGAGAGGAGAGGAACTTGCTGTTCTGGCTACAGATCGCATCCCTTGCATTCCAGGTTAACAGGTTCCATCTGTAAGAAGCAAGTAACCTCTCTCAAGTGCTGGCATTTTAGTCTGTCAAATAGCACTTCCATCCATATCACTGTTGGGGCTCAGAGATCACGGCTTGATCTTTATGTTTTGCAGAGGCTGGAATTTTGTGGCCCACAGTCAACTCTGAAAAGCTTTTGGTGCAGCCCCTGGGCCTCTCCTGGCCCCTCCCTCCCGTCTAAAAAAAAGTGGATTAAAATGGAGAAAATCATGTCCAGTCCAGAGGGCACAAATATTCATTTCAATACAGTCAGCCCTCCGCATTGCAAGTTTGACTTTCACAGATTTGATTATTTGCAAATTTCTCCAACCTCTGTCCCCCTCCCATTTCAGGTTTATTTTTCTGGGGGAACTTTCCCTCTTGGCAGCTCTGAACAGGCTGAGCAGCCCTTTAAAAACCCATCTCTGGTCTTGTTCCTCCTCCTCCAGCTATGGCCAGCTAAGGATGCTTCAGCGCCTGATTTCTCAGTGCCACAAACCTTCTCCTGATGCCGCCCCACACACACACCCAAGGAAGGAGATGGGCAAGAGAGATGGTGTATATGGCCATGATGACAACCCACCTACCCCTTTCCATACCACATGAATTCTGGGACATGGCAAATGAGACTGATATGGGTCCCAGATCCTCCATAGTTGCCCATCCCAGGACTATTCAATTTTGTGGTTTATTTTGATTATGCTAAATTGTTGATTATCATGATTTTTCAACTATATTAAACTTCCAGAATTGCCCAGCCAGCGAGGTCATTGACTACACTGGATGGAGGATTCTAGGAACTGTAGTCAAAAAAAGTAATTTCTTCCAAGCTCTGTCCATGGCCAGTTAAATTATTTTAGCACAGAAAGCTGGAGTACAAAAACATAAGTTTCCCTGTCCCTGACAATTACTCATACACTCGTATCTTCTCTGTCTTCTGCATAGTCCAGACTGGTGGCTTACATTGTGGGTCTCCCTCTCTATTCCCCATAATCTCTCATCCAGACAGTGATCAAGTCATTTCACTTTCAATGTCATCACATGCTCCCGGACCATATAATAATAACCCACCTATTCCCAGTGAAAGATTAATCATTCATGGTTCTTGAAGTCATAATGATGAAAAATATCAAATAAAACTCAGAAATTAGTTTCTTTTCATTCATTTATTTAATACAGTGGTATCCCCTCCCTTCCACCCTGATTTTCCCAGGGTAGAAAGCAATACCCAACAAAATATAACAAGTGTGTGTGTGTGTGTGTGTGTTATACAATATGTATAGTCTTGTATTTTGGTTTGCAAGAGTTACCCTCTGCTGCATCCTACACAAGGCAGCCTCTCAGTACTTGCTTGCATTCCCACAAGCATTTAGTGGCAGGTGTTGGAGGCCAGTGTCTGACTGTAGTCCTGCAACCAGGAGAAAGGATCAGCCATCATCCTCCACTGAGTAAGCT
Source organism: Cyclura pinguis (assembly GCA_030412105.1). NCBI lineage: Eukaryota > Metazoa > Chordata > Lepidosauria > Squamata > Iguanidae > Cyclura > Cyclura pinguis. The sequence goes on from CM059599.1 coordinate 349,365,656, forward strand.
GGAGACTGGAAGACAACAGCTATTCTTTTTATCCTGATTGCAGAACTGAAGCTGGACCCTGCCCCAGCCAGTAAATGGCTACGGAGTCATTGTGAAGCTGTCATATATGGGAGGGAGGAGGCATTGCAGAAGAGAGTATTGAATATCTCTTTGCACAATGAAGTTCAAAGCATGGCATGCATGGATTCTGCCAATGAGCTGGATTCAGATTTAGACCATTTCCGCACATGAGGCCATTAGTGTATTACACCGTTACAATCGTGACATCACCATTAATGCAACGCCATCAGGTTGGGGATGCTTTTTTCTGCACCCTTCCCGCTTAAGCAGATGGGTAGCAGTATTGCCACTGGTGTTCCTTCTGCATTACAGCCTCCTTGGTAACTCCCATGCCCCGCCTTCACCCTGCCCCACTGCCCCTGACTGAGTGGTGAATTGGGGTTTTATTTTGCTTTTTTGAAAGCTGTACTAACACAGCAATGTTGTAACAGCATGACATACCAGTACACTATTGTGCTTTTGCCCTATACTGTTTGTAAATGTATTAAAAAAATTAAAAGTTTTGACTCAAAGGAGACATTTAAAATAAACAGGAAGAGTTGATAGGAAGTTACCACACTATGAGAATCGCTGAGGGAGGGACGAGCTGGGCACTGCTAGATCCGCCATAACAGGAAGCACTATCAAGAGCTAAATGGTACCACACTACAATGGCTGATGGGGCTGAAGCACTGTAGGAGGCTCTTATCAGACTTTTTCTGGAAATATAATATGGCAATTTGGCGATGCTATCAACGACATCATGCAGAAGCACGGCTCCTGCACTGGTAACAACCTGCTGCTATAGCATTATAGTGATGTGCTGAAATGGCCTTAGAATCATGCAACCATAGAACTTAGAATAGACACACTGAAATCAATTTTGTTGTTTGCCTTCAAGTCATTTCTGACTTATGGCAGCCCTAAGGCAAACCTATCACATGGTCTTGTTGGCAAGATTTGTTCAGAGTGGGTTTGCTTTTGCCTTCCTCCAAGGCTCAGAGAATGTGACTTGCCCAAGGTCACCCAGTGGTCTTCCATGTCCAAGCGGGGATTTGAGCTCTGTTCTCCAGAGTTGTAGTCCAACACTCAAACCACTACCACATGTTGGCTCATGATTTAATAGATCCACACCCTTGTGATGTATTATTCATTACATTTCTCTCCTGGTTTTCCTTCAAGGAGCTCAAAAGACATATGAGGTCTTCTTCACTCATTTTTATCCTCATAACAAGCCTGTGAGGTCAGGCTGAGAGACACTGACTTGCCCAAGGTGTCTAAGGAGGATTCACAACTGGAATTGGATTTGAACTTAGGTCTCACTAATCATAGTCTAACTATGTTACCACTGCATCATTATGTATGACTAAGGATGGCCCCTCCCGAAACTGCAAACCCCAGGATTCCATAGGATGTTAAAAGTAGAATAACAGTCTAATGCAGAAACGGCTTAAATTAGCCTATCTCAACTACTGTTATTATGTTAACATACCTACTAAGGAACCAACCTTTTTGTTGTTTGTAATTTGATTTTGGGGGCCTATTCCAGTATTTTTCCCTATTATGCATCCTTTTCTTTCTTTCTTTCTTTCTTTCTTTCTTTCTTTCTTTCTTTCTTTCTTTCTTTCTTTCTTTTTTAGTGGAAAAGCAGAATGGAGAATGATGTGTGTTCCATTTGAATTCTGGAACCATTTCCGCAGAATCTTGCTGTTTCTTATTTGAGCTCCATTTGTCATAATATTTAATGGAGGGCGGCTTCTTTCAAGACCATGGGGCACCACAGAGTCTGAACAAATATCCCTTATCTCAGAAGGACTCTGAAGCTCCAAAAAGGTCCATGGAATGGAACAGAAGCAACATGATTTCCCTCAACCACATTACATATGTTTGAACATTTTGCTCTGGCAAGGATAACTAGGCAAACTCAGCACCAGGGGGCCAAAGGTATTCAGAGGAATGGAGCCTCTGTATCAACTCTTGTCACATTTTTGGAGGCCTCAAGACCTACCAGGAAGAAGAGAGAATTTGAGAATTTAAATCATACCAAGACTCCAGACATGAAGATCACACAAGACTCTACCCTGAAATCCAAGGTTTCTAATGAGCAAAAACTAATTTAAAAGTGTTAAGACTATGCAAGGACAGCCAAAAGAGCCAAAAGAGGCACAGAGGATCTCAGAGAAAAAATTGTGATGTAAGCCCTTTTCCTTGCACACAGTTGTGTGTATACACAGTTCCGCACATTGCTCTTGTCTGCTCAGCCCCCTCCCCAGCTTCCCTATCTCACTCCAGCTCTGTGCTAAGAAATAAATTGTCTGCATCTGTCAAGTCTGATCCTCTCCACATTTTAATAAGAGGCAGCAGAGAGCTTGAGACGGGATTGAAATGGATCTCCAAGCCATGATGAGGTGCTGATATTCCTGGCTGCACCCTGCGCAGGTTGCCCTGCAGGTTGCCCTGTCATAAATCATTGTTTGTCAAATCCAATAAGCGTCTTTTAAGAGAAGGAGAAAAAAAATGACACTGTCTCCTGGGAGTCCAAGTGTCTGGAATTCTGCACGGACGAGGAGCTTCTAAAGAGATGGAGGAGACAGGAAGAAATTCTGTACATGGAAACACCCTGAAGAATGTCTGTTCTTTGTACCTTCACTCATGTGCCTTCTGAATGTGCCATCTCTTCAACTATCTGTACTGCTATAGTGTAGGAAACAGTGTTGCCAGGTTTTCAAAACAGTTGAAATTCATGACATGTACAATTAAACAATTAGGAATCAGCCATTATGAAGTTTTGGTTCTACCTAAATACCAAATGGAAGTATTGATATCAGTTAATTTAGCCATGTACTTCTCTGTAAAATTAACATATTGTCCACATTCATAAATTCAGTGATGCACACATTTCTGTCATTATGAAGGGCCCAAACCCCAAAATACAGGATTTTTTGTGTGTCATTCAGTCTACATAAAAGAAACAGCTTTCTAAACCTCAAATAGGAGACATCCCCTATAATAAGGAATACCTATCAATCCAATAAGGGACACACTCTCTGGCCTTCAGCTAAGGGGCATTTCTTGTAATAAGGGACACATAGCAACCCCAGTAGGAAGAGGGGTGGAGTGGCAGCAAAATTGCTGCTATTGACCAAGATCCTATTTAAACCGGTGTCCTTCTGCAAAGGCAAAGACTCAGTGTGGGGTAGTGGTTTGAGCACTGGAATACAAATCTGGAAACCAGGGTTCAAAACCCTGCTCTCTCAGCCTGAGAGGAAGGTAAAGGCAAACCCCCTCTGGACAAATCTTGCCAAGAATATCCCATAATTGGTTAGCCTTAGAATCAACAAATGTCAGAAATGACTTGAAGGCATACAACAACAACTTGTGAGGCAAGGTGAGGCAGGGGAGACCGATGCTTGCTAGCTGGAAGATGGTATGACTCTACTCTTCTGGTACACCTTTCCCTAGGCAATCAGTGGCTGTTTGGGTCAGGATGGAGCTGTGCCTGGTGCCCCCCAGTTGCTGTTGTACAACCAGGCCTTTGGTCCTTCCTTATAAAGAACAGTCTTCTGTTTGAAGGCATCTTCTGTTTTAAGATCTCTCCAAAGAAGAAGGCCTCAAAGTTCCCCCATAAACCAGTGAGCAGGTACCGGTTCACCTGGTCACAGCTGTCCCCACTGTGTCCCCACCCCACTGTGGTGAGCTGTATCATACTTAAGATTAAATTTGAATAAGGCCATTTCCACACTACATTGTTATAGTGCTGTTATTCCATTTCCAACATCCTATGGAATCCTGGGCTTTGCAATTTAGGGAGGGGCATTTAGAATTCTCAGCCAGAGAGCTCTTTGGGCTCAGTAAACTACAAACCCCAGAATTCCACAGAATGTTGAAAGTGGAATAATAGCACTATAACAGTCTAGTGCGGAAATGGCCTAAGTCTTTCCAAATTTGCTTATATATTAGCATTCATAAATCTTGTGTAAATTGGTGTTTTCTTTTTTTCCTTCATTTTGGTGATGCATTTGTTGTTCTAGATGAGGGTGGGCAACTTCAAAAGATCAGTGGGTCAATTTTGACCCTACTTGTGGGCCACATCCCTTGCTGTCATGGTTGCATGCTACTGAAACTCACTTCTGCTTTATTCCAAACCACAGTTAGACACTAAACCAAGGTGCTTGGAGAGTGTGTGTCTTGTTTTAGAATATGCTGATGACTCTCATCTCTATTTCTCCATTTCACTAAACTCCAAAGAAGCTGCGGTTTTTTATTTTGGTTTGGTGTTGTTGTTGTTTTCGTCCTTAACCAACATCTAGCATCAGTAGTGGATTGGACAAGGATGCAGAAACTGAAGCTTAAGTCAGATCCAACAGACTGGTTGACCAAGGAATAAGGCCTTGTCCAGCTTGTGCTGGATGGGGTTACACTTCCCTAAAGACAATAGGCCTGCAATTTGGGTGTGTACTTATATGTTCAATCTTGAGGCTCAGATCTCCACAGCAGCCAGGAGGGCTTTTACAAACTAGTGTCCCAACTGCTTCTGTTGGAGACACCTGATCTGGCCATGGCAACACATCCTTTAGTTAGATCACATTTGCATTACTATAAAGCACTCTATATAGGGCTGGTTTGAACGATGTTTGGAAATGTCCACTGGCCCAAAGAGCTGTAGCCAGACTGTTAACTGGGGCTGGCTGCAGGGAGCGTGCAACTCCCTTGTTGCAACAGCTCCACTGGGTGCCAGTCCATTTCTAGGCATAATGCAAAGTACTGGTGATAATTTATAAATCCCTATCCAGCATAGTTCCAGATTATGTGACAGATCATATCAACTTGCCTAGTTCTTCAGAGATCCTCAGAAGAGCCCCCCCCCCTTTTTTTTCAAAACCACAACCTGCACAGTCATAACTCGTGGGGTCTTTTCAATAGCTGCCCAGATGCTTTGGAATTCCTTTCCTAGAGAGGTGAGGCTGGACTCCTCCTTGCTGTTTTATCATCAGTTGGCAAAGCCTTGTTTCATTTTATTTTAAGGAACAGGCTTTTAAGAACATGATGTACTGTTTTCAATGTACTGTTTTCAAACTGCATTTTAAACAATTTTCATACATGTTTCAAAATTTTTAACGTTGTTACAAGTTTAATTCCATTTTAATGTTGCTTTTTTGTACATTTTAACTATATTGTACTCGTTTTAATTTGCCAGCCACCTTGAATCCCAGTTTTGGAGAAATGCAGAGTATTAAATTAATATTAGCAGCAGCAGTAATGGTAGAACCCTTCTTCCTAGAGGCTTTGGAAGGCTTGAGTTTACTCCTCAGGCACACTGGCTGCCACTGGAAATTCAAAATCTGAAGACTAAGAGGTGATATGGCACTCCTTTCTAGAGTGTTCTGCAAAACTGTGTATCTTTTTAAAGAAGGGCACTCTGGTTTTTCACTTATTTTTTAAGAAGTGCATGGTGACATTTACAATGCTACTATTCCCCTTTATTTGCCCTCTATATTCTGAAAGCTGGCATGTGGGAAATGGCATTTTGTCAGCCTCAAAATAGCTTTTCTTTATATCATCTCCATTTTCCGTAAACACTTGTGAGAAAAGGTCTTAAAAGCATTTAAATTAATGAAGAAATCCTTTCCTTTTAGTTTCAGGAGCAGATAAGCATACTTCTTTACGTGGTTTGATAATATTTAGTGTTCCCTCCACTGCTCATGTGTGTGTGTCTATATGCACACACCTACAATTCTGTCTGGGGGATTACATGTGGGTGAAGCTGAATGTGTTATTAAAGACACTAGGAGGAAAAGCTGGCACTTGAGAGTCTGTTGAATTTTCAGGTCCCTTCTTGTGTTCTTTGCATTTTGTTTTTTGTGATAGTAGGCATGCCATTGGGAGAGATTTTGTGAGTGTGCACATGGACATCTACATCAGTGATTCCTTTTATATCCTGATAATTTTCACAGTCATTTCAGTGGTTAGAAGATGAACCAATGGAGGCCGTTATTTCTCCAGAGTATGAGGGGATTTTTTTCTTGATGCAGTATTTATGAATACTGGTGAAGTAATTATCAGAAATCTCTAGGGACCCAGCTGTGAAAAAGGATGGTTTGGGAAGACTCTTGTACTCTTTTCAGGCTTTTGCAGCAAAGGAGCTGGCTATGACTACCCTCCAAAAATGGCAGGGGTATGATTTTTCAATCTATTTTTTTAAAGGCACTTGATGCTGTGGGAAGCACAAGGACACAGAGAACATACTAAAGGCTGAAATTTGGGACATTGGCAGGAAAGCTATTGTTCCCAAGGCTTTCTCCACCCCCAAACCCTGCCAGTGTTCTGCACCTACATCTTCTACATTATTTACACACAGAAGCAAAGGCGCAAATAAGGACGAGGGAGAAGTCAGTATGGTTCACATTTTAACATGAACCTTTCTAGTTCACACTTTCTAAACCAGCAAGAGAACTCAAAATGCTATCCCTGCATGCTCACACTGCTTGTCCAATGTAGCTTTCTGATCAAACCATGCATTAAAAATATATTATGCAAATGTAAAAATCTAATAATCCCATATCTTCCAACTGTCTCAATATCGCAGGGACAGTCTCTATTAGTCCTCTATTGTCCCACGTTTTGAGCAGCTTTTAAAATGTCCCAATTTCTTTTCCTCCTCTCACTCCCCCCTTTGTCCTCAGCTTACTTCAGTTGCTGTAAACTGAGTTCTAAAGCACAAGTAGTTTGTACTCAATTAACTCAACAGGAGGAGTGGAAAGGAAGTGTGGAAACTAGCCTATTCTAAAAGACTTGGGCAAAAACAAACCACTGCAGACTTTCCTAGTTTGTCTGTTCTTCTTCAATAATTTTTGTCATCTCTACCACATTCTGATGTTTAGGCACATGTGCCCTGGCTTTTGTCAGTGAAATGCTGGCAGGTATGTTAACTCAACAGGGGCAGGTAAGGGGAGGATGTGGAATCTTGCCCTTCCCAGTAGGTTCAAACCAAAGCAAGCTGCTACAGCCTCTCCTAGCTTGCGTGTTCTTCCTCATTATTAACTTTTGCCATCTTGACCACACTCTGGCCATTTCCGCACATGAGAGGAGGAAAGGTTCACTGCATGTCAAGAGTGGTGTTTTTATATTCTGATTCGGAAACTGAATTCAGAAATTCAGAAACTGTGCTGTCTGCCCCCCCACCTACTGCAGAGAACAGCAGTTGCTGCATCTACAACAGCAAGTCCCTGGCCACTCCCATTCCCCTCCCTCACCCCGCCCCGCCATCACTGATTGATCTGTTTTTTAAAACACACACACATACACATTTTTAAGACATTTCTGTGTTGCTATGTTCGTGCATAGGAATGTATGTTTGTTGATACATGGGGAAAAAACCACATTTTAACAGATCCTCTCTCTTCCCGCTGTCTGTTAACACAGGGAGATAATAACGATGGCAGCCTGTCCTTTGATGGGCAGAGAGAGATAGGGATGGAAATGATGTAAGGCACAGCCTGGGAATGCCCATAGCCAGCCACTTCTGTGATGTGAATTGATGCTACACTTCTGCATGTAGGTGAAAACCGAAGCAGAGCGGGTTTGGGAGATTTACACTGGAGTTTTTCTGGTTTTCACATACAGCCGTTTCGCATCGCAGTGAACCACTCTAGGAGCTGAAAATGTGCAGAACCATGAGGAAAACTACAATGCTAAAACGGTACAACACGCAGACCGGAGGGTAAGAATTCGACGCTGCTACGATGTATCAACCTCGTGCGGAAATGGCTTCTGATGTTGCTCGGCCACACATGTCCCAGTTTTCATCTGTGAGATGTGGGAGGATATGTAATCTTCATCGTCACCAGGAGCAGGTGTGAAAGGTGATAGGACTTAACCTCTCATGCCCAGGCCCACTGAAAAACACTTTGGATTATAAAGATAGCCCATAACAAGAAAACGTTATTGGGGGGGAAAAAATCCCTTCTGTGGGAATTACAGCTAAGCACAGAAGGATCAGGAGAGTCCAAAGGAGGTGGCAGATGACATAATAGTCCCTGCCTATCAAAAAGTCCTAAGGCTTCAACCCTGAAAATCCTAGGGCCCTTCACACTAGCAGTTGCGGCACTTAATTTCACTTTTATTGCTCTCTTATGGAATCTTGGGGTTTGTCATTTAGGAGGCCATTTAGAATTCTGAGCCAGAAAATTCTAGTGCCTCACTAAACTGCAAATCACAAGATTCCAAAGGACATTGTTGTAGCTGTCAAAGTGAAATATAGCACTGTAAGTGAGTAGTGTGAAACAGCCCTGGTACCACTATACCACTGGCTACAGCTTGAAACCACTTTAGTATCATGGTCCGTGGCTGGAATGCAAGCTGACACAGGACAAATCAGACCCTGTAGAGGCTACCAATGCCACATCACAAGTATTCTTCTTCTTATGGCTGTACAGTTTTGATGGTGCTCAATGGAACAGCAAGCACGAGCTGTATTCTGTAGAACTCTGCCTCCCCCAAATTTAGGGCTGGCCTAGTGGAAGCTGCATACAGTTTTTCCAGAATGATGTTCACTTCCTCCAGTGCTGGTTTCCAAATTTGTCAGTGAGTAAGTAGGTGGCTCATGGATTGTCTCCTGTGATCTTGCTTTCATTGTTCATGTTCTTCTTAGCCCAAGAGGCTTCCTTCCCTCTCTAAAAACCTCTTCCCTGGCAGAGACACCAATGCTAACACGTTCTGTGCAGTGTAGTCAGCACAGAATCAGTATTGCCCTTCTCTCTCCATCCCATCATCTTCATCAGGCTGGTGGGAACAAAGAGTCTTCTCAGTGGCTGCTCCTAGGCTGTGGAACTCCCTTCATGGACAAGCTAGACTGGCTTCCTCCACAGTGTCCTTCCAGCAGCAGGTGAAGAATTCTTTGCTTTGACAGGTCTCTGTGAACTGACCACTTATGGGGAAAGGCTTTTAACGATTGTGCTGTGCTGCTCTGCTTTTCAAAGGGGATGTTTTTCAGTTTGGTTCCTTAAAAACAGAGGTTGTTGCTTTGGCTGCTTTCACTGTCTGTGGTTTTAAAAACTGTTTTAAAGAAGTTGTTTTCATCTGTATTTAAAGGTTTGTATTCAAGCTTTTAATGTTTTAAATGTTTTTTTATGTTGTGCCTCACCTTGGGGGCCTTGATGGGCTGAGAGACAATCAAGAAATGCTTCAAGTAATCAAGTAAGACCCTTTCCACACCTTACCTACATCCCACGACATCCCAGCATCATCCTGGCAGTGCCTTTGCCAAGATGGGAGTATGTCCTGAACACTCCCCTCTGCACCTGGATGGCTGCTGGAGGATGGTAGCAGTTGGGGCACATTCCTTCCTTCCACAGTGCAGCTGGCCTCTTTCAGGCCTTCTGTTCAATCTCAGTCCCAGCAGCACAGCTGATAATTCAAATAAAACAAACTGCAGTTCCTAGCTCCTTACTTACTTTTATTCAGTAAGCACAAAGGTCAAGATAAAGTCCAACAGAATTCAAAGGCAGCAAGTCTAAAGTCAGTCAGGGTAATCCAGAGTCAGGCACAGAGCAAGGCATCCAGCAAACAGAGAGGTCAGATAAACTCTAACAACTCCTGGAGGGAAAGGGTGGCAGCTATAGCACAGCTATCGCCTGATTAATTGTTGCCAGTTGTATATTCTCTGGGATCGGCATAGGCTCTCTCTTTGTTGTCTGTGCTCAGTAAAAGTAGGTACTGTTAAGTTATCTTCTGTGTCTGAAGGGGCAGGACTCTCTGCTGAAGCTGGCACCACCCCTTGTTCTGTTTGTGGCACTGCAACCTCTTCCTGCACAGCAGGTCCTGGAATGCCCCCTGCCTTAGCCTCTGGCATGTCCACTGTTTCAGACTCTAGTCAGAGTCCATGTTCTAGAAGTAGGACATGACACCTGCACTGAGGAAGGAAGCATGTAGATAGCACTTCTACCCTTTCCGCACAGCCCCAGCATGAAAGAGGCCTATTACCAGATTTTTCCAATAATAATATAAAGTGTGATCACGATGGCTGAGGATGCAACAAGAGCAGGATTGCAGTGACATTATGCAGTAGCACACATTGCAGCCTGGCTTCAACATGTCCCCATGCCAGGATGGGGCCATAGTGTGGAAACAGCCTAACTAATTTTAACTTTCTGTATATTTTATTAATGATAGCATTTACTTGCATTTTTTTAAAAAATTTTGCAAGTCACTGTGAATCTTAAACCTTGGAAAAAGTGAGATAAACCTAAATAAAATAACAATACATGGAACCAGAAATCCTGCAGTATTTATGTGTAACCAATGGTGTCTACACGTAGCAAGGCTGAGGGACCCTCTGGTGCTCCTGATGCTCATGAACTACTACTGTTCCTATCATCCCACCAGGGCATAACCACCAACATTTTATACATGAAAACCAAGACATGCGTGGTCAAGCAACATCAAAGTGTGGTTAAGATGACAAACAGTATTAATGAGGAAGAACACACAGACTAGGAGAGGCTGCAGCAGTTTCCTTTTGCCTAAGCCTACTGTGAAAGTCAACATTTTGCCCTTCCTCTTTTTCCCCACTGCCACGTTAAGGAGAGAGAAACTAGGGCACTTTAAAAGCAGATTAAAAAGCGGATGACAGAGGATTTATCAGGACTGTCCCTGTGAAATTGTGGCAGCTGGAGAGTATGCTACAATCTGGTGGAGAGCAACAGGCAAACAGGCTTCTCCTCAGACCTTGAGTTATGATGACTGTACAAAGTTAGGACTGGAGTGTAAGTCCCATTGCCTAGTTCTTTGGTCCTGGCTTTTTCTTAGGGACAGTTGCAGCAGTGAGGAAACTGGTGCTTGGACCTACAACTCCCATCAGCCTCACACTGAATGGCCAATGACAAGGTATAGTGAAAATTGTATCCCAAACATCTGGAAGAATAAAAGTTCCTGTTCCAGCTTATAGGCTGTTTTTTTGGTTGCTAGTATATTCAACCCTGTTATAGTAATGTAGCGGTTCTTGGTGCCCTCCTAACCACTATGAATGAATCAATCAGGATTTCTGTAACAGTCCTCATTACAGCATACAACGTACATCAAGTCTGACATGTATACTCATTTACCTGGGAGTTATTTGTATCAAATTCAGTGGGACTTACTTCAGAGAAGATGTTAGATTGTGGCATAAGGAACCATGGTGCCTTCTGAATGTGGTAAGTAGAGCTACCATCAAACCTAGCCCCTGTTGACTGGAGATGGTGGGAGTTGTAGTCTGACAGATTGGAGGCAGCCTTAGGAAATAAGATTAATGGAATGCAGTGGGACATACTTGTGACGTAAGATGCATAAGATTGTTCTGTACATATATATGAGTTCGTTTCTTTTCAAACTCCTCAGCCGGACACCTCCAAACAAATCTCCCACATTTGTGTCTCCTTTACGGTTCCTAGGATCCTCCACAGTTCCTGTTACACACTTAGCAAAGTGGCATCAGACCCCAAAGTATGTAGAGTCAGAGAGATATCTAACTCTAAACTGTGTAATCTTCATCTTGAAATTACTCCATCACCCAAAGCATGGTGGCTAACTTCACTGTATTTTGGCAGGTTTGCCAGAAATAACATCCTGTTCTGTCAAACACTGACCATTGGGTGGCACTGTGGCTCCAACTGGGCACCTCATGGCCTCTGCAGGCTACTTTTGAAACTATCTGCAGGGAAACTATTGCACCTACACACAGATGCACACACACACAATATCACACATACCAGTACAGAAAAAAAAGTTAGGAGGGGGAAAGAGTGAAATGTAGTAAACAAAAAATTGAAAGGCATTTCTTGACTCCAAGAGTCCTGGGCTTGGAAATACATTTATTGTGTGCCAATACTGATAATCTAGTTCTGTAATAATTTTGCTACCAGGGCAGGGGGAATAGCCATGCGTTTTATACTCTCGGAAAACATACCGCTTGTGGGGTTTGTGGTCTAGAAGCTTTGCACCCAACAGAGACACTTTGGAAAGAGCAGGTTTCATTAGAATTAGTAAAGCCAGAAGCATGACCTATGGCTCTTTCTCATATTTAAGCCATTTGTGGAGCGCTCTTACCTGATGAATCATAATGTGAATTCTTATAGTGAAGTTTTGAGAAAAATCACAGAAAGATAGCTGTTTTAGACATTGGATCCAACCTTTCAAAGATATTTGCTAAGGCATGTGTATACTAGATTGCATTAATTTGTGTACATTATAAGTAATCTATCTGTACTATAATAATGGGCAGTGTATGTGCGTATGTGTAAGGATGTATGCGTGTGAGTATCCATCACAGCGCCACGACTATGAAACTCAGACATCTGGATTCAAACTAAGAGCACCTTAGAAGTGTGCACATTCCATTCACTGCATTTTTAAAATGCAATACTTACATTTAGTTAATTTACATCTGCCTGAAGTGCTATCTTCAATTACTAGGTGACAGAATTCCACAAACATCTTGAGGCGGCTATAGGCAGACTTCCAGCTCCATGGGACTCAGAGGGGCACTCTAAGGAATTCATCATTCGGGTTGCTACTGTCGCTTTCTTCTGCAGGGACTCCAAACTCATCAAACAGCTGAGAGACAGAAAGGTGCTGCTGCCTGGTAAGCAAGGAACAGAAACTGAGCCAAAGAAAGACTGAACGATCACTCAGGTGAAGGAAGATAAAGGCTAATTTGGGGGGGGGGCAGGATATGTAACAAGAAAGAAGGAACAGTGGTCTGCAGGGGAAGGAAAGGGCACTGTGAGAGACGAGGGAGGAAGTGGAGTGAGAGAGCACCTAAATGACTGGGAGGGAAAGAGTGCTGAGGTGTGGGATGATGAAGGGGTTTCTAAGCCATCCAAAGCTGGGTATTTCTGAAGGTAAATAAATAAAAAATTGCTCACCACAACTTACTGCATTGAAACACTGAGCTATACCTTGGAGCATGAGGCTGAACTGGGGCAAAGGTGAGTTAGACAGACTTGCTTAAAGCCAGAAAAGCCTACTGGGAGTGAAATAATGGAAAAATCCTACCTTGCTGCCATCTTGTGGCGGGGACAAAACAGCAACCAAAAAGCAGAAGCTGGGATGAAACAGCTACAGTCCGTCATCCTCACAGGGCTGCATTTTGGACTGATAAAAGATAGAGGTGCTAAATCTGCATTAGGCTGATTAAAAATAACCGAGATTAGTCATTACATGTTACATCGTTTAATTAGCATGAAATATTTATATCTATCAAGCACCTCATCATTTCTATCATGCAATTCTGGAAGAAAAATATCAGCGCAAAAGGCATGCTGGTGGGGAGAGCCTTTTTGTGATCTGACAGAAAATTTAGCTGTTCAGAATGTTAATGCTTTGCTTTATAGATCATCTTGGATTTTTAAGGAATCTAGAGTAGAAATATTGCAGCCACCAAATTTAACAGCACTGATTGGGGCTTTTTTTGTTTTGCTCAATTTGGGATGATACATTTTTGGTGTGTCTGGAGAGGGTAGCTATATGGAAAGCTATGGTTTTGCTTGGCAATATTTTTGGGTGGAACAGACAAAGAAAGTCAAGCAGTTTTCTGACTGATTCTGATGGCAAACATTTTTTGGTGAAGGAATGCCATGCCACGGTACATACAGGTACTGTGATATGATTGACTTTGTAAGTACGAGCTCATGAGCAGGAAGCAATGTGGTCTGTTCGTGGCAAAATCTAATACAGCTTTCCCATAGCCTCCAGATGAGAATCAGGACACATGTGGTCCAGAGGACAGAAGTTATTAATTAGGAAGAACATACAAGCTAGGAGAGGCTGGGGGAGTTTGCTCTTGCCTGTCTCTATAGGAAGGCCAAGATTCTGCCCCTCTGCTCCATTCCCACCTGCTCAGTTAATTGGGTATAGACTACTTTTGCACCTTGAGCTCTGTTTGCTGCAGCTGAAGTAAACTGAGGACAAAGGTGGAGAGTGAGAGGAGGAGAGAGACACTGGGATATTTTAAAAGCAGCTGGAAAAGTGGGGTGGCAGAGGATTAATTCCTGTCCCTGCCAAATTTGGACAATTGCTTTCCTGAATTTGGTGTTCTCCAGATGTATCAGATTCTGTGCTGGCTATTGGGTTATGAAAGACACAGTTTGAAACATCTGGAGGGACCAGATTCAGGAGGCACTGCTAGGATTTAACATCCCTTTAGCATCTGGAATTGGGCATCCTGGGATCAAGTTATCACCTAATTTCTCTCATGGGCTCTCTTCATTCTTCCATGGAGCATAGGTTTCACTAGAACTGGCCCATGCAAACGAAGTGCTTTTCTTCTTGTCTCATGATGTGAAGCTTTCTGAGAGAAGAAGTGCTGCGGCAACTACTGAGCTTTCATTATAACAGTTGCAATTTTTCCTCTGGAGGTGCTTCTTGTATAGTGATATCCAGTGTGACTCTCAACGCTGCTTTGTGCTAAGCACTTACATCCTGGTAAATGTCAATTCCCCCACCCCACCCCAGCTCTATTGTTGGCTGTCACTCCATAAAATCAGTGAGGCAATCTGGGAAGAAGAAATTGTGGGAGAGATTGATGCAAAAGCACAGAAATAGATTCTCTGTGTGTGTTTTTATTGCCGAATCCTCCATCATTGACAGTGTTCTAACCGCTCACTGAAGGTGCTGTTTCACTAGGTATGCAGATATAGGTAAAATCTATTTTAATTCTGATTCTCAAATTCTGAGCCTTGTTAACAGAGAGGTTGCTTGGCCAGCTCACATTTGACCTTTAAGGGCATGGGAGGAATAGCAACATGCAGCATGCCAAAGTAATTCCTGTAACTGCCAAATGGAGACTCTTAAGCCCTTCTTGAAAAATACAGTCTTCCCTTCACATTCACTAGGGTTAGGGGCACAGGACCCCCATGAAAGTGGAAAAACTGTGAATGACTCTAGGCCCTCCCAAACCATATTTAACACAAAAAAAAGGTTGATCACCATATTCAACCCACCATGGCTTTCTTTGAGGCATCAGGGTTCCTTCATAAGGCAGAAGTGGATGGCTGGTGGGACTTACTGCCCATCCACTGCTGTCCCACACCATTTTTACTAGGAACTCACAAGTCTTGTTCACAGTTTCTCAGTATCCTGAAGCTTGCAGTCCCTATTAAAAATGGCATAGGGAGGCAGCAGAGGTGACAAAAATAATCTGTGAATAATCAAATCCACAAAAATGAAAACTGCAAATGTATAGGGCTGACTGTATCTTAGGTAGAAAAAAAACTTGAGAATTT
This sequence comes from Cyclura pinguis, assembly GCA_030412105.1. Taxonomy (NCBI): domain Eukaryota; kingdom Metazoa; phylum Chordata; class Lepidosauria; order Squamata; family Iguanidae; genus Cyclura; species Cyclura pinguis. The sequence goes on from CM059599.1 coordinate 349,380,955, forward strand.
TCCCTTCAAAAGCTTCCATTTGGGAGGTTCTTGCTAAAGTGTGGTACCTTCCCTTGCATATGGTCTTCCAATCGTACCTGGATGCACTGGAGTTCCTGGGTCATAGCTCATGGGGGCCGGGGGGGTGTGAAATGGGGTAGTTACAGCCCCAGAGCTCCCATGGCTATGCAACCCTGCTTCAGAGTGATGGTTAAGGATAGTACTGGGTGCTCTTGAGCTGAGTAGAAAATTGTTGCATGTTAACTGATCATAGTTTTTAAAACCAGGAGTAATATGTCAGTGGGTTTATTGTAATTAAATGATTTAGTGTTTTACTGTTTAACATCTACAGGAGCCCAGCAGCCTAGAAATGCCAAGCCAAAATTCTCACAATAAGCAAATAGTATAATCCAACCAGGCTAAAGCGTATTACAAGTCATTGTTTTCAACAGGAGTTTCACCACTGCTTTTAATCACCCCAATTAAAATCCATAGGCCTTCAGAATACCTAAGGATGTCTGAATTACGGTTTTGTCATTCAAGCCACTTGAGCCACATCTGTGCGACATCTGCATGGAAGTAAGCCCCATTGAGTTCAATGGTAAGTAAAGAAGTATAGGATTAAAGCCTCACTCAGAATGGCATGGTGCAGTTTCTCCTGATCAAGATCGTGATGTCGTCCTTTGCAGCTTGTTTTGAGATCCCAGTGCCACAGAAGGAATTTCTAATGTCAATAAAGAATTCATATTTCAGAGAATAATTCTAGGCTTGCAATTTGCCCTACAAAGTCCAAAGTGGCTCTCACAGTTCCAAACCAGCCTCTCAACAGTATCTTTCATGTGCCAAATGCAGTGATGCATTCCTCTTTGTGTCTGCTTCCCCACCCTCAAATTTGTTCCCTTTATATGCATGCCAGAATGCTAACCTTGAGCATCTTCATGAAGCAACCTTAGGAATTTTTATTTGGGCAAGAATTTAATTGCCTCAAATAAGCATGTTGTTATTTTAACTGTATGTGTTACGTGCAGTGTGTGTGTAAATTATCAGCTCCAAGGGATTAAGGCAGGTTCTTCATTTGTTGTGAAGTTTCCAGTGTCTTTCCCAGAGCACGATACCTTTAAAATGTTTCCATTTGGTAATTTCCTGCTTTCAAGCTCCCCACCTCTGTTTTTTTCCCCTTCTAACTAAATGAAAATGGTGAATTCTTTATTCATGTTGCCTGTCAGCATTCTGCTACTGTGCAAAACTATTCTCTTGCCAGAACTACGTGCAATGCATGGTTGCACATTCAATGCTGACCAAGGGCCCGCTGTCCCAATCTAAGTAGCCCCCGTTATGTTGTGCATCTTTAGCATTTTATTCACACGAGAAAGACTTGCAGCAAGATGACTGTACATTTAGCACGAATACAGAGATCCCTACTGGTGAATGAGACAAAGAGGAGAAACAGCAGAAAGTTGGAGTGAGATCAGGATGCAAGTTACCAGGGATAAGGATCACGTACATTCATTTGCATGAACTATCTGTTCATTGTTGCTTTCTTTAGTATGCATGTCCTCTTCAAAGAGCTCTGGACACCTTGTGGTTGGGTTATCCTTGTTTTCTTCGAGGGCCCAGTGAAGTCACAAGGAGGTTCTCTCATTCTCTAAACCAACAGAGCTTGGAAACATTACTTTTTTGGACTGCAGTTCCAAATGGCAAAGGACTCACAGAAATGTAGTCCAAAATAACTTTTTCAGGCTGTGAAAATTAGGTGGATGGAAGCTTGGGGAGGGGAGGATGTTGAACCAGTAGGTGAAAGAACTGTGAACTGAATTCTGGATCTGAAATCAAACAGGCAACCTCTTGCTTAACTCTAAGTGTTATCTCCACCCCGTGAGCCACTATTTTACACCTGCATCTGCTTGGTAGACCTCAGGGGCTCTGGAACGTACAACACAGTAGGTCTCACAAGCAAGAAGTCCGCCTACCAGGGAAGACAGGAGTCATCCAAAACTGCCATCTCAGTCCTAAAGGCCCAAAACAGCCAGCATGATGCAAGAACAGGCCAGTAATCAGACAAAATTCAAGAACACCAGAGGTGGATGGTATTGCTGGTAGTTACTCAAACTCAGGAGCCAAAGTTAGGACTATTATTACACAATGCCATCAGGATCCCAGCTGGTTTCTCAGCATCCCTGATTCCCCTGGGCTGGTTGGGCAGTTGCCTACCCATTACCCAAAAGGTAGGAAATTAATAATCAAAAAAGATGTGAATGTGCTCAAATGCCCCAAAATGCTAATTTATATGCATTGATGCAAATTTGGAAATAATAGCTAATACTGAAATAAAAATATAGTGCATCTGACCATAGTGAGGAAGATTGAGACCAGGTCACCAAGGGCCTGCCTGGCCCACCCTTTGGCCAAGGTCAGTGAAATGGAGCAGAATCCGGTTCCTTGAACCGTAGTTATGTAGTTGTGTTGGTCTTATAACATCATAAAATCTGTGTCAGTAGATCTGACTCCTATAATTTTTGAAGACAGACATGAAGCTGTTAATCTCTGTTTGTTAAACTGGAAGCAACATAGTCACATACTTGATTCTGATCGCAGTCTCTGTAGTCAGTGAATAATGAATCACTCATGATGGTGTACCATGGCGATCTTTATGTTGCATGGCCTAGAGCAATGCCAGTAGTGATTGTGAGTATTTGACACACTGGAAATGGGCACCCAGTGTTGAAATTACTTTCCCTAGTTATTTGGTTGTTCTCATGTTGTCTTTTTCTTACTTCCCAAGAAAGCAAAGTCATTTTCTTTGACTACAAAGCTTCTGTTGTGGTCCTGTTCCCACTTTTCCCTGCTACAGACCCCTTTCTTTACAAGCATGCCCCTTAAAGAATTACTGAAAAACCGTCCCCAAAGAGAATTAACCGTATTTTTTCCTTTATAGAATCATAGGATCACAAAGGCCATCAAGTCCAACCTCCTGCCATGTAAGAATACACCATCAAAGCATTCTGACTGATGGCCATTCAGCCTGTTTAAAAAAGTCCAAAGAAGAAGATTCCACCACACTCTGAGGCAGTGTATTCCACTGTCAGACTGCTCTTACTGTCAGGAAGTTCTTCCCAATGTTTAGATGGAATCTCTTTTTCTGAAGTTTGAAGCCACTGCTCCATTTCCTAGTCTTTGGAGCAGCAGAAAACGGGCTTGTTCCATCCTTCATATGACATCCCTTTAAATATTTAAACATAGCTATGACATCAACTCTTAACCTTCTCTTCTCCAGGCTAAACATATGCAGCTCCCTGAGCCACTCCTCGTAGGGCAGGGTTTCCAGGCTTTCTTCCATTTTGGCCACCCTCCTCTGGACATGTTCCAGCTTGCCAATATCCTTCCTGAACTGTGGTGCCCAGAACTAGACACAGTATTCCAGGTGGGGTCTGACTAATGCAGAATAGAGTGGTACCATCACTTCCTATGACCGAATACAGTCTAGTCAGTCCATCTTCTTGGGGACACAGGAGAGTCCTCTTGTCTAGGACCCTCGTCTTCAACTGAATTCTGGAAAGTATGCCTTTGCTGGAAATTAAAGCACCAATGCTATAGCATGTAAAGGGGGCAGGAAGCAATACCTGGTGTTTTCCTCTTGTTTGCTTGCTTGTTTGTTTGTTTGTTTTCCTCTAGATCTATGCACAGACTGTTATGCTTCAGCTTTGCTTCTTCCTCTTTTTTCTGAAGTTACTTCTTGCTGCTGCTTCTTTTTCTTCCTCTTCCTCTAGCTGGAGATAAAGACAGAAATATGAAGTCTCCACATTGGCTATCTGAGCCAGGTTACCCACATGAGAGACAACTTGGAGGCTTCTGTTCTGTCTGTTTTTAAATGGGTTTCCTCAAACAGTAAGTGTTAAGTTTTCTTTTCTTTAGCCTAATGGTAAGTTCTGCAGTAATTTCTATTTGACATGCTTACACTGATAGCATTAATCCACTGTATTCTTCTAGTATAAATATCAAATATACTTACAGTTCTTGCCCCAAAGCCCAGAAACACAGAACTTAACAACACTTTGTAAACATCTTAAGAATACAAATGGTAACTTGTAGCTCTGAAGTCAGTCTTTCACAGGAGGAAGGCTTAGTAAGATACTCCCTTTTAAAACAACTAAACCAAATGCTGAAATATTCCAAAGCTAAAAGTTTTTGGGTGGGGGCAAATGCGGGGGGAAAGGGGGAAAGGCCATAATCATACACAGAGAATTCCAAATCAAATCAATAAAATCAGTTAGAAATTACCTTTTAAAACAACTCAACCAAATGTTGAAATATTGTAAAACTAGATTTGGACAGTAAGGATGGGGGTGTGTGGAAAAGTTACAATTGCATACACAATAAAACCAGATTTCATCTGATTTTGGAAGCCAAGCAGGGTCAGCCCAGGTTAATACTTGGATGGGAGACCGCCAATGAACGCCTAGTGCTGTAGGCTATATTTCACAGGAAGGAACTAACAAAACCACTTATAAGTATGCCATGCCTAAGATAACCCTATGAAATTCATGAAGTCCCCATATATCAACAGGCAACTTGAAGGCACATACACACACAACTCAGCAAGTTATGTGTTACCTACTTGTATAGTCTTGAGTTTCAAACGCAGAGTTCCTTGAACAGGGGATGATCAAAGGGGGATGGGAAGAGGGAATGCAAAGGAAGGGGAAGAGGAAGAGAGGAAGAGGAAGAGAGAGAGAAAGAGAGAAGTTTGTCCTTCAGTTGAATATTTATAGGAAGACTCACAACTCTTACATTTATGGGACTAGAGTTCAGTAAGTACCCTTAAGGCACCCGATCCCTCGTGATCTTGGAAGCTAAGCAGTGTCAAGATTGGTTAGTACTTGGTGAGAGGCCATCAATGAGTACCAGGTGCTGTAAACCAGTGGTTCTTAACCTTTTCTTTACTGGGAAAGTAAATATAATTGGTTGCCAGGGACTCCCGAGACTTAATTCAAGAATTAAATATTTAAATTTAAATATTCAAATATTTATTTATGGGTTCTGGAAACTGAGATTCAAACCCCTGCTCAGACTCTGGATGACCTTGGGCAAGTCACATTCTTTCAGCCTCAGAGGAAGGCAAAAGCAAACCCCTTCTGAACAAATCTTGCCCCAAAAACCCCTGTGATAGGTCAACTTAGGGTTGCTAGAAGTCTGAAGTGACTTGAAGGCACACAACAACAAAGTGCCACCAACAGGGGAGGTTCTTTTCAGCTATCATGTCTCTCCCCTTTCAAAAGTTACTTACGGTGAGCCTGAGCAAACCCATCATGAGGCTTTTCATGGGAAGATCTGTTGCCTTCCTCTGAGGCTGAATGTGATTCTCCTGAGGTCACACAGTAGGTTTCTATGGCTGAGCGGGGATTCAAATCCTGGTCTCCAGAGTCATAGTTTGGGTGTATACACATGCCTGCCAACATGTCTCTTTCATCAAGGATGCAGCAGAAGGATGGGTGGGTGGGTGGGTGCCAAAACTACTCCCTCGTTTGTAAACAAGGGAGCAGTTTAGGCATGTGCACATTCCTGCTGCAGTGTCCTACACCCCTTGCTGTTGCAGCCCTGATGAAAGGGACACAACAGCAGGTATACGTGCATGCCCAAAATGGTCCTTCATTTGTAAACAAGGGAGCAGTTTCAACACCCACATCCCCCTTTTGCCACATCCCTGTTACTGCTGCTGCTCATGGTGTCCAACAGCAGGGCTTTGCAGATCCCAGGTTGAGAACCACTGCTGTAGGCTATATTTCAGAGGAAGGAACTGGCAAAACCTCCTCTGAGTATTCCTTGCCTCAGGCCCTTTCTAAACTGTCCTCCTATCCCTGCATGGGGATGGGAGAGAAGCAGGCCTGTGATGATGTTTCTGCATGATGTCACTGTGGTCCCACTCCTCTCCCATCCCCAGGTGGTGCGATCATAGATTAAATCATTGACGAGTTTTCTCCATCAACGACTCACAATTGCACCACCATCCTGCACTTACTTGTCCTGTGGAAGGGCAGAAAACATGATGGCAGTGCTTCGTGCCCCAGCGCAGCCTCAAAAAGTGTCCAGCTGCACTGCAGAAGGAAGAGGCATGTCCATCACACTGCCTTCTGCAGGGAGCCAGTCCGGTATGGTGTGGAGCGCTCCCTTCCCAGCAGAGCTACTACTGAGATCATCACCTGAGGACCATGCAAGAAGGTAGGGTATGGGAAGGGCGTCAGAAAACCCTACGGAATTCATGAGGTCACCATAAGTCAACAGGTGACTTGAAGGCACATACACACACACAAAACTAATGAGCCCACACTGAAAAATGATTCATTGGCTTGTCCAATATTCTTTATTTCTCATACAATTGTCTAGGCATCAAATGAGACAATTACTTAATGCCTAGGTCCACTTTGTTAATGGTCCTGCATTTGAATTATAAAATAGATGGTAAATTGCAGATGGTGAAACTATTGTTGCAAAAGAGCTTAGACTTGGAATACGTGCTCAATAACAATGTATTAGATATATGTTTATTAAGGCTTCCCAGCATGATGCCAACTTACCAGACAGTAGGGGCAGGGTCAAGTAATGCCAAAATGTAGATAGGTTTGTCACAGTTCCAGTGCCTTCATTGACCTTCAGCAAAGAACAAAAGCTTTGAAAGCTTCCATGAAGGTACTCTGCTGTATAACTGAAGCAGACAAGGGGAGATTTTCAAAACAGCAAGTCCTTGATTTACTTGTCTTTGACAGCTAGAAGTTGCAGCCAAGGACTGTAAGAGAAATTAGAGAGAAAGGGGCGGAGGGACAACTGAAAGTTCAAATCACATGTTGTTGTAAAGCAGGACAAAGTCTTCCAATGGCCTAGAAGACCTTGCTTGTTGATATTACAAAATTACAAAATAGTTCTGTTACAAAACAGTTTCAAAACGCAGTGTTCAAACCATTTCATATTTAGTATGTGTTTGTATTTGCTCAGGCAGTCCCTGACACAATGAAAATCATGACAGAACATTTGCTATTTATTTGATAACATCTGCCATGGCATTGGGAAAGCTTATCACAAAGAGAAACATTTCCTGTGATTTTTTTGCAGGAGGGGTCTGTATCTAATAAGAGTTGTGATGGAAAGTGGGGAACAATATAGATTCTTGAGATTCCATAGATCAGGCACAGTAAATTCTGGTCCTTGTCTAACTTCAAAAGCTCATTGAGAATGATCACCCGAGAACTCTGGCAAGAGTGCCCTGTTCATCCCCAGTAGCCCGTGAAGTATGGAGGAGGAAGGGGGAAAAGAAAGAGGAGAGGGGATAACAGGTTGAGTGAGGCATGAGAGAGAAGGGAGGCAGGGGTTGCAGAGACAGCTAGAGATGGAATAGCAGAAAAGAAGAAAGGGAATGGTCCCCTTGTGTTGGTCTTTGGTTCCATCCACCACTAGCTTCAGCTCTTCCCACTACTACCTGCATATAATCCATGACAGGCTCACTTCAAGGAACGCATATTTCGGGAGAAAAAGAAATGTTTCTCCAGCCCTGCCACAGATAAGCTAAAAGAACATATTGTGCTCTATGAAGTGCTTTTAGCAGAAAAGAGAAATGGAAGTTTCCCTGGGAACCTTCTGTTACTTCATGCTTTTTCTTCGAGTCAAGTAGTGCTACAGAGAACTAGCATGGTGTGGTTTGAGCACTGACCTACAACCCTGGAGATCACTGGAAGTCAAAGGCAAACTGCCTCTGAAGAAATCTTGCTGAAAAAACTCCCTGATAGATTTACTTTAGATTTACTTTATGAGATTTACTTACCTCCCATAAGTTGGAAACAACTTGCAGGTACACAACAAACACAGTGATACAGTATGGTCTCTGCTGTCAAAGATGTATGACTCAAAAATAACACAGATATTTTAACTCCAGAGGAGACACAGACTCTCTACTATCCAAACAATTTTGATACCTTCATTATATGTGAAGAATAAGTAGCTAATTGCTAAAGTGAACCTGGACTATTAAAAAACGTTGTTGTGCAGCACTTGATTCCAAATGCTGTGGCCTTCAGGGAAATCAAAGAAGACAAACAAAGAGATTAGGAACTGGGATGATTAATTTTATTATTAATTAGGCTGTTGATTTATTTATGTAGCAATTGATGTGCACAGTTTTGTAAAGGCATGAACAAAGATGAGTCTTACACCCCAAGGCTCTAACAATCTAAATTAGATATGGAAAAAATTAAAGATCTGTGTAGGTCTATGTTGATCGAAATACTTCTCTGCCACCACAGATCCAGCCTTGGATTTAGGGGACAGCGATGAAGGGGACACCATATGCTCCACTTTAATTTTCTTCAATTGAAGACAGAGGCCAGTGAAAAAGAAAGCAAACAAATGTGAAGCAGGTACAGGTAAGCTTCTTAAAAGGGAAGGCAAGAAAAAACTGGGTGTTCATTTGGGCCAGGTAAGGACCTCCCCAAAAAAGATGTGGGAAAATATGGAAATTTTGCCACTGTCTTCTTTATGGATGGGAGAGGCTGTCCCCACATGATGGAATAGTTTGTCAAGAATTCTCAAACCCCTCTGTTGTGGAAGTGAGAAACCAAGTGCTTTTCTAAAAATTGTGTTCTATGCACACAAAAAATGTGTCAAGTGTCTCTGCTCTGGGGGAAGCTAGCCACTGACAGACAGCAGACAAAAAAGGACATGCTGATTATTCACAAAGTTGCAGATGACCCACCCAAGGCATCTGCTTTTTAATAGTCCATGGAACAAGGTAGCAATTGACATAGGCTTTACTTTCATGAATTTACAGAAATTAACAAAAATCAATCTTACAAATACACAAATTTCCGCTGAGCCTGAGGAAAAAAAATCTTGCCCTCTCATAGGAATTGTTTTGAACTTTCTCCTTTAGCACATGATGATGAACCAAGTCATGATTTACATCCTAAAGAGAAGCTGAGGCAATGTTGTTCACATCCCCCTAACCAAACCAAACAAAGGAAAAACAGCAAGAACAGTCCAGAACAGTTTATTTCTCTTGGGAGGTATCTTAGTTCCCGTTGTACCACTTCTAGGTACGAGGATCATATTTCCAGTTTCATTTTATCCTCCTCTTCTACCTGACAGTGGAGCTTGGTTGAGTGCCATCTATAGAAGCCTGAGAAGGCAAAAGTACTGCATTGATAGTAGTGAACCGAAGCTTGGGAAAAAATTACTTGTCTTTGGTCTACAGCTCACAGAATCCCCTAGCCAGCGTAGCAGTTAATAGTTCGAAAAAGCTAACTTTCTAAGATGTGATGAAAACTGTGAGAGAGAGATGGTGGAAGGAAGGCAAATAAAGTACAGTAGGCCCTCCACATTTTCACGGGTTTCACTTTCGCGAATTTGATTATTTGCGGTGCCCACTTGCCTCCCCCACCCGCCCTCCCCCTCCTATTCCTTGGCCTTTTGCCCAGGGGCAGGAAGGTGGAAAGATCTTCACTCCCTTGTACTCACCCCGTCCCTGTGCCGGCTGGCAGCAGCGGCAGCAGCAGCAGGCAGGCAGGCAGGCAGGCAGGGAGATCATCCCTTCCCTGGATTCTGTCCCTCCACTGTGTGGGCCTGTGTACAGCAGCCTGCAGGAGAGTGCAAAGAGGAAGATCTTGCCTCTCCTGCACTGTCTCACCCTTTGCCCGTGTGATCGCACTGGCAGCAGGCAGCAGGAGAGTAAAGAGAGGAAGATCTTGCCTCTCCTGCACTGTCCCACCCGTCGCCTGCACAATCTGACTGGCAGCAGCAGGCAGGAGGGTGCAGAGAGGAAGATCTTCGCTCCCCACAGTCCCCTGTCCATCCCGTCTGAGCGCATGGAAAAAAGGAAGAGAGGGTGGGCAGCAGGTAGGAGAGCATGGGGGGAAACCTTCCTTCTCCTTCAATCTCCTGCTTGTGACCCACACAAGAGCACAAAACAAGGCAGGGCACGGGGGCAATAAGAAGGAGGGTTTTTTCCCCCTGCCTCACGAATGTGGAGGGCCTACTGTAAAGGTAAAATGTGAAGGGGGATTAAACTGAATACATTAGTGCCCTACCACAAGCCACCATAGTAAAGTGGTTTAAGTGTTAGCCTAGATCTCTGGGACACCGATGTTCAAATCCCTGCTTAGCCATAGAAATCCACTAGGTGACCTTAGAGAAGCCACACTCTCTCAGCCTCAAAGGAAGGCAATGGTAAACCTACTCTGAATCAATCTTGTCAAGAAAACCCCGGTTCACCTCGAGAGCCAGCATGGGGTAATGGTTTGAGAACCCTGGAATCCAGGGTCCAGTTCCCCACTCGGCCGTGGAAACCCACTATGTGATCTTGGGGAAATCACATACTCTCAGCCCTAGAAAACCCCATGATAGGTTTGCCTTAGGTTTGTCATAAGTTGGAAATGACTTGAAGTCACGCAATAACAATAACATTAACAACAACAACAGATTCACCTCAAGGTTCCCATAAGTTGGAAATTATTTGAAGGTCCTTGGCCCAGGGATTTTTTTTGTGAGTTTCAGTGAGCTTGACTTAGGTAACATACTTTCTGAAAACTGGATTAATCTTTTTGGTGGGTGGGCAAATTTTGTTAATCTTGCTGATTAGTGGTTTGTTTCCTTCCTTCCTTCCTTCCTTCCTTCCTTCCTTCCTTCCTTCCTTCCTTCCTGTCTCCCCATCATGAATCTAAATCCCACAGGCACTCCTGAAAAGAAATTGCAGTTGCTGCTTTTGGAATTAGCCAACGGGAGCAGAGACAGCCATTTCCCTCACTCTCACCTCACACTTCTAAATGCCTCTGGATACAATGTCATGGCACGTTAGTGCTGCCTCAGTAATATGTCTGAGCTTCTGAGAGTCACCAAACTATAGACTGAAGGTTTTTATTACCAAAAAGAAAAAAAAATGGAAAAGATTTCTGTTATTGTTAAAAAAATAATAATAAAGAAAACTAGTCTTTAGCTAGGTCATGAAAGTAATGTCCCCCTCTTCCATTTTGTAGAATTATTCCCTCCCCCCAACACCCACACTTCTAATGGGTCCCATGACATTTCAGAGTATATTCTGTCTAGGTTTAAAATATGCACAGTTACTCTCTCTGGCTGAGATGCTAACTCACGGAGACAGTCTTTAACTTGGCACTCACTGAGTGACATAATAACAGTGTATATTGGATACTAACACTGCAAACATGAATGTATAAACAAATGTGAATTGCACAATTGAAATGTGCAACACACATCTGCTAGTGCAATATACTATGGCACACGTGAAATGTTACTGCACACACAATTCTGCTTCCAGAAGCTTCAATCGTACGGCTGTCCCTCATGACACAAAGATTTCAAATTCTTTCTGAAGGGCAATGTACACATGCGTAAGTCACTAAAGGGATGCCAGTCATATATCTCCAGAGTGGGAAAATGCTGGCCAGTATTCTCTGTCGTAGTCCGCTTCATATAAATTTATGCATACTTAGCTGAGCCACTTCACACAGCACATATAAATAATCTGTCAATCTAACAAACACATATTTGTGGGAATGTTGGGAAAAGGCACCCTTTTGACATATCATGTTGACTGGCTCTACATTCAGGGGAACATGTGGAATTTGGCTTGTGTCACAATGATATAATGGATGGATCGATGGACAGATGTTCTTCATGCCACACTGTTTCGGTTTATAAGGGAACCCCAAGGCAACTTAAAAAAAGTTAAAACAACAAGCAGTAAATATAGACATCTAGAAAACAGCTACTTTAAAATTTTTATCTGCCCTGGGGCCCATGTGATGTTGTGGTTTGCGTGTTGGACAATGATTCCAGGAGGCCAATGTTCAAATCCCTGTGTGGCCATGAAAACCGACTGGATGACCTTGGGTAAGTCATACTTTCTCAGCCTTGGAGGAATACAATGGCAAGCCTTCTCTGAATAAATATTACCAAAATAACCTTGGTATAGGACAGTCATAAATCTGAGAGAAGCTGAAGGAACATAACAAAAACTAAGGGACTGAAAAGTAGAATAAAAATCCTTCACTTAATGAATAAAAGTGGGAAGGAAAACTATATTGCACCCACCTGCTGTTTACAGCATGTCAGGTTACTCTCTCTAACTCCAGCTCCTTAAAGAGAAATATTTTCATTGCTATATGAAAAATGAGATGAGTCCAGCTGAGTTTCTCTTTGAAGGCACTCAAGGGTTGCACAACAGTGACCAAGGACATCTGGTCTGCCATGCCTACTTGCTTTGCTTCTGAAAATGAGGAGACATAGACTGAGACCTTGCTAATAGACCTGTAGTCAGGCAACCACTTACACATTGCCAATGAGGATAAAAAAACACATACCTGTGCCATATTTACATATACTAATTGACATGTATAGATATAACTTTAAATAATTACTATCACTTTAGCAGAAATACAGTACATCTCACCAAGTGGCGAAGACTCTGACCAGATGACCTTTTCACCTGCTTCTTCGGCCACTGTCCAGGTGCTGCTAATGGACAAATTCAAAGCCCCTGCTTCTATTTTTAGGGGTCTCTATCTTTACACTGGATGTAGACTAAACAGTGCTCCATACAGAAACTCTCCTCTTTTAGCCCTACAAACTGACAACTACCCTCTGTAAAGGATAATCTATGAACACCCTTGTGCAGAAGTGAGCAACACATTTTAACTTTTGTAAACTAAATGTTTTTGCAGTATCTTTTTAGATTATTGTAAATCACTTTGGATCCCATCTGGGAGAAAGCAGGATATAAATTTAATAAAGAAATGGTCCACCGGGCTCCACTTGCTGTTGCTACTGAAATATTGCAATCTCTAACAGAATTGTTCCATTGAAAATTAGTTGTCATCATTGCCACAAAAATCCAGTCTTTTTGGCTTACCATTTTGGAAAGGAAGGAGGTGCTCTGCCCTTATGATTTTATGATGCAGGAGGGCATTTTGGCACCTTCCCACAACTTAGAGAGCCTCTGGAGTTGACACAATCTTTGGGTGGCAACAGGAATAGTGTCACAAATCTTGATAATTACCATCCAGTCTTGGCAACAATGGCTTGGGAGAAGTTGCTTGCTTGGGAAGTTACCCATTCCTGCCCTAAAGAGAGTAGGTGAGGTAATTCCCAAGGTATCCTGGGCCCAAATTAAAACCACTACCTTGAATTGACCCCAGAGAAAATCAAGTGGTCAGGGAAGCTAAAATACCAGTGTTACATACCTTCTAATATTTCACAGCCAATAAGTGGGACAAAGTCAATGTGGTCAAGATGGCTGAAGTTATTAATGAGGAAAAACGAACAAGCTGGGAGAGGCTGTAGTAGTTGCTTTTGCCTCAGCATTCTGGGAAGGGCCCCGTCTGTTCTCCCCTCACTGAGTTAATTGAATACAAAATACTTTTGTACTTTGAATTCAGTTTGCAGTAATTGATGTGAGCTGTGGACAAAGCGGGAGGAGGAAAGAGAAACTAGGACATTTTAAGAGCAACTGAAAAAGTAGGAAGACAGAGGATTAATTGGGATTGACCTTGCTAAATTAGATAGTTTGAGGGTATTCTGTTATGTGCTTCCTGCAGCAAGACCCAGTAAGGAGCCTAGTGCAACATTTTGCATCAGTTGACATTTCAGAGCTATCTTCAAAGGCAGGACAAGGTAGAGTGCATCACCTGTAAAACCTTTTCCCCTTCTGTCCACTTTTTGCTTCCTGGTAATACCAGTTCTACAGAGAAAGTCTGTTTGGAAAATGGTAGATTTTTGTTAGTATACTATATAAGAAAGAAACAGAATGCTAAGTAATTAGAGCATGATGGGTCATACTGAAGGCACAGTACAGTGTTTCTACAAAAATTCTCAGTTTGTTACTTCGAAAGTAAAAGCTAGAGTCTTTATCCAAAGACATTACAGGATAGTGGGGTAGAGAACCTAATAGATCAAGGTTTGCATATGCCTGCAGGCCTCACAAGAGCAGAGCAGAAGTAATCTTGTAGAGGGTATTCTCAGGCCCTTTTCACATGTCGGGGGGAAACGGGTGAAAACGCCCAAAAACGGAGCTTACCTCCAGCCGGGTAAGTCCGTCGCCGCGTGGAGCAGCGCAAGCTCGCTGCTCTACACTCCTCCGGCGTCGCAGATGGCAGCTTCCGGTTGATGGAGGCTCTCCACCAACCAGAGAAGCTCGCCAGCCAGAAGCCCGCCCCCGGCAGATCTGCAGGCACGCACTTGCGCGCGCCTGCAGATCCACTTTAGAGCCGGGCGACGGAGCGGCACGGGGCTGCGCGCTCCGTGCTTTTTAAAAACCTCTAAAAAGGGGTTTTTAAAAAACACGCAGCCCGGCTGGTTCCGGCCGCTCCTGAGTGGATTCTGGTGTGAAACTACGAAAAGTAGTCCACGCCAGTCCACTCTACGGTGTAGACGACCTCCGTGAGAGGTCGCTCTACACCGTTTCCCCCCCACACATGTGAAAAGGGCCTCAGTTTGCTTGAGCAAGGCAAACTAAGCTCCAGTTCTGCTGAGGAAAGCAGCTGGAACATTTGCTAACCAAAGCAAACAAAACCAGTTAACCTGGTCTGGGAAAATGGGCCTCCTCTCTCAGCCAAGTTTCCCGCACCTAATTTCATGACTGGAGCACAGTGAACAGACCGGCACTAGCCTTCTGAGATAAAAATGTGTGTGTATATTCCTCAGCATTATTCCCTATTCCCTGTTATTAACACTCCACTACCATTCCCTGACCTCAGCCCACAATTTCCTTCAGCATCAAATCCGTGTATCCAATTTCAGGCAGAACGCTGTTCATGTGACAAAGGCATTCCGAAAGAAAGCACATGAAAACTGAAGCTAAATAAATATATAGTAGAAATAAGAAGACACGGTTGTTAAATGGACAGAGGAACATGTTGTCAAAATGAAGTTTCTCATTCCTCTTACTTTATAATGTAAAAGCCCAGACTGGTAACTTTTTCTCAAATAGTTTTTGGAACTGTATGAGTTCATTCAAATACACTCTCTTTCTGAGGTGGGACAGGCCTCCTCCAAATGAAGATGACTTGGTGGATCCAACAAAACAAGTTTTCTGCTCTTTCAGGATCCTGCCACTGCTGCCCTCACCATGACTTTTCAGAACTGTGGAAACGTAATTGCCTTCCATTACACTCATGTCTTACCCAAGGCCACCCACAAAGTGGCCTTGGGAAAGTTATTATTCTTTAAATCCCATTACAACAATGGAATCTGAACTCTGTCTCCCAAGTTCAAGTCAAACCTTCTATTCTGAAAGGAGGACTTATGTTACAAGCCAGATTCGGTAGTCTGTGCAAGGTACCCATGGGAGGAAATTACAGGAAAGGAGACTGGCCAACCATTACAGACACGTTGTTTTCTTGATAGCCAGGCCAGATCCAGTTGGTATTTTCTTTCTTCTCCGAATTGCATGTGTGTTTTGCATGACTATAGAAGGAGCAGTCAGCTCCCAAGAAACTTAGCAACAGCAGCAGGAGCAGCCTCCCCTGGAAAGCCTTTCAGCAGCAGCCGAAGCCGTGATGACTCAGCAGCCTGGCCTCTTCCTTCTGGCGGCTTGCTGATCCCTGGCAAGTCCAAGTTCTCCTGACTCCCCTTGTTTGGGTCAGTGATTTCTTGCTGGCACCAGCAGATACATTCCTGCATCCTGCTGGCCTTGGCATTAGAGAGCAGCCGAAGGGAGAGGGGGAGAGAAAGAAAAGGAATTCTGTCAGTTGCAGCCAAAATGTCTGTTTTCCTTCCCTTCTTGTTTGCTTAAAAACGCACCAGAATAATTAAAATCAAAACTTCGGCCCCTCCCAAAACTGCAAACCTCAGGATTCCATAGGATGTTGAAAGTGGAATAATAGCGCTATAACAGTCTAGTGCAGAAATGGCCAAAGTTGGAAATGGAGGCTAGTTCCATTAGGGAAATGACATGGAGGCAAGGGCAAAAAAATGCACATAATGCCATAATTCCAGTAACAATTTCTTCATAAGCATACAGTGAAAGATGAGAGTGATTAAAAAATGTGGGCAGCTCACCGGTATAAAATGATTTTCCTGAGCATCCTGTTAAGTGCACAATTATAGCACTATGATTGTATTTTAACTGCCCTGGTTCACTCCCATGATATCCTGCGCTTTGTAGTTTGGGTGAATATTATAAACGCCCCTCCCGAAACTGAGACCCCAAGATTCCATAGAATGGAACTGGGCAATTAAAATGGAAACATAATGCTATAACCGTGTAGTGTGGAACGTCTCTTAGTCCAGTTCTGCTTTGGGATTATGAAGTCAAGTCTCCCTTTCAAGACAAGATAAATTCACCCATATAGTTCATTTGCTAACAGCTAACATCCCAATCTTATGTGTTTTTATTTTCAAAGAAAGTCCCACTGTGTCTAACTGGCTTTCTGCCTGAAGATACCTAGAATCTCAGCACTTTTTTTGCTGTTCATTTTTCCTTCCAGTTTCTTGGAAGAATCTTTCCAGATGGCCACATACTTCTGTAGAGGGCCAGGGAATATCACCTTTTTTTTTTTTTTTTTTTTTGGATAACAACTCCCAGAATCGCCCAACTAATATAGGCCGTGGCCATTCTGGCTGAGGGATGCTGAGAGCTAAAGTTCAATAAGTAACAGTTTTAAGCTCTACAGTCATAATTGGGAGGGAAGTGGGAGGCTTCTATTTAGTTCTGTTGTTTCAAATGAGAAAGGCTGGTGGGAGTCTAAGGCCCTTTTCGCACCTTACCTTTTTTCAGCGCTGGGGTGCGGGGATCGTGCGAGCAGCCTCCAGCGAGAGGCTCTCGCATCCCCGCTGCTTCAACTCTGCATGAGCTGCCTGCTCCCGAGCAGGCAGCGCCAGAGCCCCGCCTCTTCCTTCCGCAGCGCAGCCCGGGAGTTTCCCAGGCTGCGCTGGGGCAGGAAGCGCAACTGCCGTGGCTCCGGATGCTCCGCACGCACGGCAAGTGCACATGGGGCCCTGCAGCAATGGGCAATCGCGCACCATTTTCAGCTGAAAGCTGAAAATGAAAAAATGCGCGCGTGGCACCTGCCCTACCCTGGAACGTCGCGCGATTGTGAGTGCGTCGTGGAGATCACTCCTCACAATCACGCGACGCTCGAGGGGCCCTTTCGCACGGCAAATGCCGTGCGAAAAGGGCCTAAAATCAGAACAGGAATAATTTGTATTATATGATTGCAAGACTAAAACCTGGCTCATGTACTTCTAATGACTGGGTAGTGAAAGAATATCAGCCAGTGTTGCTTGTCTAACCTAACCTAACCAGTTAACAAGCAGCACTGGCTGAAACTCCCTCTTCTATAGAACCATTATAGGTACAGGAGCTCTCTCTAATTTTCACTCTGGCAGTCCTAACTATGGAGGGCCAACAAGGAAGAGAGGATTTGCTCATGAAGTTTGTTTGAGATGAGACCACTGTGTCTCTGTTAGGTCCGTCCCTGCAACAACAACAAAAAAAGTATGCGTATGTATAATCTGTTTTCTTAGCTGCGGCAATGGAGGCCTCACCTCCCAGTTTCACAAGCCTCCTTCCTCTGGGCGGGAAATGAATAAAGCATAAATGGGCTTGGAAAGAGCCAGGAAAGGCCTATCTGTCCCCTGGCTCCTTGGCAATGTCCGTGTATAGTTACAGTTTAATCTTGGAAATGTCAGACAGCTGTTCCCGGTTGCTAGGAAACCAGCGCACATTATGCAGATGTCGGGGACCTCAAATGTCTGCCGGAAATTGCAGCCTGCAGTTGTGTGAGGAGAGACGCACATTTCCCTGTCTGGGGAGCTCAGCAGGAATCCGTGTCCTCCCTCCCCCTCCGAACACACACCCTCCCCGCAGCACATACGTCCCCACGCAAATAGCTCACAACACTGAAGGGGGGCACTGGGCACAGCCACCCTGCCAGTCAGCTCATGTATATTCTGGAACATAGCACTGTCGGCAAAAGAATTCATAATAAAAGGTGTCTTCCAGCTAAACGTAGGAGAGAAAAGCAGATGGGGTGTGCTTGTGTGCGAGGGCAGCAAAATCCTGCAGCAGAGCCAACTTCTAGTAGAGGCTGGAGGCCATTTTCCCAAGCAGTGTTTCAAAAGTGTTATAAATTTCCCCTCCATGAGATATGAAAATGAGAGCCACACTGAGCATTCACTGTTACAGTGGTTCATTTTGTACCTTGCATTCACTGCAGTCTGGTGACTTGGATGTCTGTGGTGGGTAGCGAATCTGCTCTGGGTTTTAGTCAGAATTATGAAAGAGATATCCAAGGTTACAGGAATAAGGGAATAATTTATTTTGGGGATAAGGTTTGGTGCCTTAGATAACGCCTTTAAAATTCAGACTAAAACCCATATTCGCTACACCACTGACATCTGAGCCACCAGCATAATCTAGCTGACTTTTATTTAATTGTCTTAAGGAACAGGACAATGAAAATGATGTCAAAAACCCGGATGGAAAAACCCTGTGAGCTATCCATAATTAACATTAATGGCAAATGGTACAGCCCAAATTCTGGGCACTGGCTATGAATGCAGTAGAGCTTGGCAAAGTTACCTTTTCTTCCCCCCCCCCCCCCTTTTTTTTTTGGCAGAACTCCCAGCAACCAAGGCTGCTGACTATGCAGTATAAGGGATTCTGCAAGCTGTAATCCAAAGAAAGTAAATTTCCTCATGCTGTGGAATGGAATGTTACTATGCAAAATGATACAGACCGTTTAAAAGGGGGAGAGGGCTGGATTTTACCAGCTGCATGTTCCTCTAAGAAAAGGTGCATTATTTATGAGACAGTAGAAAGGCTAAAGAGAGAGGAATCCAAAAAATTATTTTAAAAAAATATCAGAGTAATCCTGTACATGAGAGCCAGTGTGGCTTTCATGTACTCTGACTCTGGAGACCAAGGCCATTTCCACACGAGACTGTTATAGCGCTGTGATTCCACTTTCAACGTCCCATGGAATCCTGGGGTTTGCAGTTTCGGGAGGGGCCGGTCAGCCCCTCCCAAAACTGCAAACCCCAGGATTCCATGGGACGTTGAAAGTGGAATCATAGTGCTATAGCAGTCTCGTGTGGAAATGGCCCAAGATTCGATTCGATTCCCTACTGGGCCATGGAAACCCTCTGAGAGACCTTGGGCACACCAAACACACTCAGCCCCTAGAAAACCCCATGATAGGGTTATCTTAGGGTCGCCATGAGTCAAAAAATAATTTGAAGGCACCCAACAACAATCGTGTACAACAATCTTCCTTGACCCTGTGCCCTCAAGACCAATCATCCCCAGGCAGTATGGCCAGCAAACTGGCTGGGGAGGATGGGGTTGTTGCGCAATACATTTAAGAGGGCACTAGATTGGGTAAGGCTGCCCTAACTGTATGCCAGGAAGGAAGGGAGATTTTATACCGCTCTATCAGTAGAGGTCTCTCATCCATAGTCACCATAAGTCAAGACAGCAGCTAACAAGAAATCAGCAGAATAACTACCACATCCTATTTGTACACGGGTTTAACTGTTGTAACTTGTTTAAGTTTTAATATATGTTTAGACTGTAAATTATCTTTTACTGTTTTACATTTTAAATTGATTTAAATTGGTCAGGTTAATTCTATTGTACACTGTTCTCAGATTTTGGGATAGAGGGTAGGCTATAAGTATTTTAATTAGTCAAGCAAGCAATCAAAGTATACCTGCTCATCTGAACGGAAGATATGCAACACAGAATATGAGAAATGACATAAATAATGTACTGTATAAACCCTTTGTGAGGAAGGCTTTAACTTATACCCATATCCTATGGAATCCTGGGGTTTCCAGTTAGGGAGGGGCCTTCGAGGGAGGGGTCTTTGAGGCCCCTCCCTAAACTGCAAACCCCAGGATTCCATAGGATGTTAAAAGTGGAATAATAGCACGATGACAGTCTAGTGTGAACATGGCCTCTATGAATAAGAGAGCTCCAATAGCCCTGATCATCAACGGTCCTGCTCAGCTTTAACAAGCTCAAAGCTGCAGCTTCCTTGTTTGATTCAATCCACCTGTAATGCAATCTTCCTGTTTTTCTTCTACCTTCCACTTTTCCTGGTGCTATGCAATGACTCATGTCATCTCATAGTGGGTTCAAAAATTCCGCAGCCTCAGTTTACTCATTTTGGCTTCTAGTAATTCAGGCTTAATTTGCTCACAGACCCATTTGTTTGTTATTTTGGTAATCTTTAATATCTGTAGAATTCTCCTCTGAGCTGATCTTCCTGTCAGCTTTTTTCACTGCCCAGCTTTCCCAACTATGCATAGAAACTGGAAAAATAAATATTAAAAAAAAATAAAAATAAGGAAACTTACAATGGCAGACCCCCTTAACATCAACTGATGAAAACATAGAGAGCATCAGACAATGACAGCAACATGCCACTTGCAGAGAGAGAATGTGAAGAAGGGATGGAACAAGAATTCATCAATTTTGTGACTGAGATCAGATTTGGACTCCCCAATCCCCTGAGAAATTTGCACAGGAAGAAAGATGGCTGATACTGCCAGTGCCCAGGCATTCCTCCAGTTTGAATCCAAATCACAGTACTCACCAGCACCATTTTAGTGTACCATCTGAAACCAAACACAGATAAGTAAAGTCGGAGAGTTCATACAACCCAGCATCCACTTGATTCCCTGAGCAAATGACCTGCAGACAACACGGCCACACCTGTGATCAGTCCTCTCATGGAATAGGAATTCTGGACTCACACAAGAAGAAGACCCTTCTGCCAAAATGGGAAAAAGAAAGTCCAGGGGACACAACAGGGGGATCTAAAGCAGAGCTTTCCAAACTTTTCATGTTGGTGACACACTGTTTAGACATGCATCATTTCGCAACACAGTAATTCAGTAAGTAATTCAGTAAGTGGAGGCAGTTCCTCCACCCAGACCTGGCCTGCCACCACCATTGCAGCCCTCGCCGGGGTCTTCCCTGGCCCAGGGTGGCAGCAGAGGCAGAGACAGCCCCTCCACCCATTAAGTTCACATGACACACCTACACATGGCAGCTGACACACTAACGTGTTGCTGCAACACACAGTTTGGAAAGCTCTGATCTAACGACTTATACTGACAGCAGCACCTTCCAGTGGCTCTTTGTACAGGGTCGGGGAGCAGGACATGTAGCTCCAAGCACCACTAAGGGGAAAAGGGGGCACAGGTAACAGAAAGAAAGAGAGCAAGGGAGGGAGGGGGAGAGAAAGCAAGCAAGCAAGCCAGCCAGCCAGCCACAGGAGAATCAAAAGACTGTGAGTTCCTGGGACTGTAATCACCCTGTAAACAGAGCACTTCCTAACCACAGTAGTGTGCAGGCATCAGACATATAATGGGCATTTGCCTTCCCAACTACCATGTCAAGAACCAGTCATAGACACTGGGAATTCAGGGACTGCCAAAGGAGTCCTAGCCAACTGGAACAGCTCACCTTTTGCATGCTGGCTCAGGTTCAAATTCAGAATGCAACCTCAGAGCAGACAGAGTCACCACCCCACAGGAAAGTATCAAATATTATTCTAGGCACATGGGTGGCAAAGAAGAACATGATACAGTGTGATACAATTCCAGTATTATTCTAATATTATTCCAGAGTACCCAAGATGCTTCCTGGCTAATTATAGACTAGCTGGGAGGAGGGTTAGCTGACCTCTCCCTGTTTAATGGGTACAATGTAATAGGACACAAAACAAAACACAGTGACTAAAGCAGATGCCAGGGCAGCAGGGCACCATTTATACAGGAACATGAACATTTCATGTAATAGGTAGGATTAGTCATACTATGCCATTACTTTCTCTAGTCTTGTATCTCTCTGTTTCTTACTAAAATCTTAAGAGAATTCCTGATCACAATCCCTTCAGGACCCAGTCTTGTGATTGCTGTCCTGTGGTTCCTATAGGCCTTTCAGACAGAAATCATTTTCTCTCCCTTTCTTCTTTATTTATTTTTACTTTTATTACATTTTTATCCTGCCTTTCCATTTTTTTCCAATAAAAAATAGCAGTCAAGGTGTCTAACAAACATCATTAAAAGCAAATTAAATTAAAAAGCAAAGTAGATAATAAAATCATTAAAATCATTATAAAAATCAGTAAATGGCAAAACATTTTATTCAGGCTTCATGCAACTCATAGCTATATCAGATTTCCTGTACTGACCCAATTTCTAAGATCTAAAATCTCCTTTTGACGACGACTGGTTCTGGATAAAATATAGAGTGCAAATATAGAAAAAAATACAAATATACAAAATATATACATTTACAGTGGTAGTACAGCCTAAATACCCTAAAGACACCAGATCCCATCTGATCTTGGAAGCTAAGCAGGGTCAACTCTTGTTAGTGCTTGCACAGAAGATCACCAACAAATACCAGATGCTGTACGCTATGTTTCAGAGGAAGGAAATGGCAAAACCTCCTCTGAGTATTCCTTGCTTAAGAAAACTCTATGAAATTTATGGGACCACCATGAGTTGACAAGTGACTGAAAGGCACATATGCATAGATTGTGTTTCCAAAGAAAGAAAGAAAGAAAGAAAGCTATTTATATATATATATATATATATATATATATATATATATATATATATAAAAATAAATAAAATCTCTTTCTAAATAAATAAATGAATGTACCAACATGGTGTAGTAGTTTGAGCATTGGACTATGACTCTGGATACCAGAGTTCGAAACCGCACTCAACCATGGAAACCCACTAGGTGATCTTGGGCAAGTCGTACTCTCTCATCCTCAAAGGAAGGCAAAGGCAACTCTAACAAATCTTGGCAAAAACATCCCATGATAGATTTACCTTAGGATTCTCATAAGGTGGAAATTACTTGAAGGCACACAACAGCTATAAGAAAGAAAGAAAGAAAGAAAGAAAGAAAGAAAGAAAGAAAGAAAGAAAGAAAGAAGAGGTGTATTTGTATTTATAAGTAATTTCCCTACCTTCAAAGCAATTTATAGGAGAATGTAAAAAAAACGAGTGATAACACAACATTAAAATGTGAAAAAAAGGCCCAACAGAATAAATGCCTGTGATGTGTGTGAGGGAAGAAACTGTAACCTTGTTTATTTCTTTATTCAACATGTTTATATCAAGATATCTTGGCTGGGGAGAGAACATATAGCAATTTTAAAATATAATAATAATAAAAAAACAGGATCCAGTGAGTTTCTAAAACATCATTGCTTGCAAGAAGAAGCAGAATGGCAAAAGTGAGAACATAAAACTCTAAGAAGAGCAATAAAATCTGTCAACAAAAGTTCAGTAGAATTCTTAACAACTGAAGGCTTTCCTAGACAGGAGGCAGTATGGGGAGGTTTCTTCACGCACAGTAGAGGATTCCAGAGCCTGGACACTAGTACTACAAAGCTCCTGCTACATCCCGATAACTGCTAATCACACCTCTGATGGTGGAGGAACGCTGAACATGAAACAGTCTCTTTTGGTAAGCTCAACTGCTGGACACATCCATATTTTTATTTATTTAGTACATTTTTCCACCTTCTTTGAATGCTTTCAGGGCCCTATTTTATCCTCATAGCAGTGCTGTGAAGGCAAGTCAGGGCAAGAGAAAGTGACTGGTCTCAGGCCACCCAATGAATTTCACTGCAGAATGCAGATTTGAACCTAGATATTTCTGATTCCAGTCTGACACTCTATTCCAGACAGGCAGGAATAAAGCAGCCTTCCAGATCTGTGGACTACAGCTCCAAGCATTCTTCACCACTGGCTATGCTGCCTAGAGCTATGGGGACCTGATGTCAAACAACTTTGAGACAGTTGCGTGATTTCCACTAAATCACATTAGCTCTTGCTGTGGAAGAAGGAGGCCTTTCAGATATACTTGACCCAAAACTATCTATGGTTTAACCCAGGGCTCTGGAACTGTTTTTAAAGTGGAGGGGCTCAATTTTGGCCCTTTTCGCACCTTACCTTGTCCCAGTGTTGTTGCGAGGGGATCACACAAGAAGCCTCTTGCGAGAGGCACTCGCGCCCCTCTGCTTCCCCTCCGCACCAGCTCCGTGCTGCTCAGAAGGAAGCATGAGCGCTCCACCCCGTCCTTCTGCAGTGCAGTCGGGTACTTTCCCAGGCTGCGCTGGGAGATGAAGTGCAATGGCTACATGTCTGGAGCCTCTGCACACAAGGTAAGTGCATCTGAGGCACAGGAGGGATGCACGATTGTGCATCATTTTTGGCAACCAGCCAAAAATGATACAATGCGCAATCGCCACCTACTGGCCTTGGGAGCGTTGTGCGATTGCGAGGATGTCATGTGGAACGGTCCTTGCAATTGCACAACGCTCCTGAGGCTATTACGCAACAGGACTGGTGTGCGAAAAGGGCCTTTGAAAGGCAGATCATTATTAACTTTGATTATTTGGAGGTATGCTTTTACAAAACAATGATATCACAGAATACATTGCATTAAAACAATCATCATCATCATCATCATCCAACTGATTAATTTTAGTGCCATGAAAGCAATAGCAAAATAATGATCATTCGGTTGGTTGATAATTCCTGAGGGGGATTAGTAGTCCAGTTTTTCCTGAATATTTCAGTGGAGAATCGGCCACACCAGCCTAGAGGTCGAGAGAACTTGAACTCCCCTACCACCTCCACCATTCCTTGGCTTTAATATATGATAATTTTAGCAATGATAAACAGCCCTCTGAATTGTGCCTCCAAATTAACTGGAAGCCAAGGTTGATCCTAACAGCATGCTCCAAAAGACAAAATTCTGCACTCCACACAGGAGGGGAGACATCCAGTCACCTTTTGGGACACACCAGCTAAAACTAATAATAAACCATTTAAACAAAATACAACAAAATCCAAAATCCACAAAAGAGCGATATATTTATTGGCCAATCAAAATGCGAAAAATGCATCATACAAACTGTCGAAGTTTCACTGGCTTCTTCATCGGGCAAAATTATACAAGGGAAAAAACGGTCACAGGATGTTAAAAATCATAGGCCTATGTTCTGTCTCAGATGTTACTCTGTTGCCAATTAATATCCTATTAAGGGATTTCAATGCAGGCATCATCACTTTTTTTCTCTTGTATGGTTTTTAAAATCTTTGACTGATGAAGAAACCAGTGAAGCTTTGAAAGTCTGCATGATTGTCGTTGTACAATATCAGGTATAAAGGAGGATGTCAAATGTCTCACGTTGCTACAAAAATATATAAAAGTATACATTTGTGTTAAAGTTGAATTCCAGATGAAGCTACTGATTATGTATCCTTTCTTTATTCATTAAGGACATAATGCATTCATTTATAATGTACATCATAGGGAATAACTCAATATTAATTGTTTAATAGTATTTTATTTTAGTTTATTTATTAATACTTGCCACAGTTGTTTGATTTACCATACAACGTTGCTCATAGGAAGAAGGAGGAGGAGGAGGTCTGTACAATGCCTTATACACATTTTGGTTGGTATTGCTCTAGTGGACTTTGTTGTACAGTCAGCCTTCCACATTTGTGGGTTTTACTTTTATGGATTTGGTTATTCACAGATTATTTGCTGTCACTTCTGCTGCCTCTCTGTGCCATCTTTAATAGGGACTGCAAGCCTCATAAGACTGAGACCATTTCTGCACGCGGCGAGGGAATCGCTCTCTGCCGCTACTCACCGGATCTTCTGTGGGTCCAGTCCGGGGCGAGGAGGAGCAGTGCGTGATCATAGATCCGCACTGCTCCAGTGTCCAAAATGGCGGCTTCCGGTTGGTCGTGAGTCTCGACCAGACGCTGAAGCTCGCCAGCCTAAAGCCTGTCCTCCGCAGATCACAGGCTCACATTGGTGAAAGCCTGCAAATCTGCATCGGAGAGCAGGCACGCAATGGCATGCGCCGGCATTTTGAAAGACCTGAAAAATCAGGTCTTTCAAAAGCACGATGGAGGACCACTTGGGGTCGTTCCGGAGCGGACTGAGGTGCGGATCTATGGTAAGTAGTCCGGACCCAATCCGCTCCAAGGTGCAGACGTCCTCCGTGGAGGATGCACTGCACTGTTTTATTTACTCCGTGTGGAAATGGCCTGAGAACCTGCAAATGAGGCTTGTAAGTCCCTATTAAAAATGTTGTGGGGCTGCAGTAGAGGTGGCCCCACCAGCCACCCATTTCTGCCTTGCGAAGGAACTCTGATGCCTCCAAGGAAGCCACGGTGGGCTGAATATGGTGATCATACTTTTTCGTGTGTGTTAAATATGGTTTGGGAGGGCCTAGAGTTATTCATATTTTTTTCACTTTCATGGGGGTCCTGTGCCCCTAACCCTAGCGAACGTGGAGGGATGACTGTATTTTCCTGTATGGCCAGCACAGCTCCCCTAGACTCTACCAACCGTCCTGAGTCATTCTTACAACCGCACCGGCCTGGCTGTGTTGGCAGGGGACCCCAGATCCACGGTTACCGTGCGGGAGGATACAGTACCCTCCCACACAATGAGAAATTTAAAAAGCACACGCCTCCCGCCCCCCCCCCCAACCCCAGCCCGGCACAAGCCCCAGCGATGAAAGCTCATCTTTCACATCTGCCGAGCGCTTTTGCCAATATCGGGCCAAGGTAATGGTAACTGGGGAGACGGTGGGGGGAGGGAGCGAGGGAGGGAGGCCGCTGACGAGGGAGGCTGCTGAGGAGAATAAATGGGGCCAGGTAAACAGCGCGGCGGTGGCCGCGGCGGCTGCGAGCGGTTGCCATGGCGACGGGACCGAGGGAGCAGATTGATCGATAGGCCGGCGTCGCCTCATCTGGCTGCCATCCACGTGCGGCTCCACAGCCAGGGAGGGGGCGGGGGAATCAAAAAGCCACAAGCGGGGCGGACGTGGCCTGAAATTCGATCCGCCGCCGCCGCCGCCGCCGCCGCAGCAGCTCAGTCAATACCTGGCTGGAGAGCAAATAATTGGCTCCCTCCCACTTTTTGCCCCGGGGGGACCTGAGAAAGAGATGCGTCCCCAACCCCTTAACCTGCCCCAGAAGTTTGCTCATCTCTAGCTGATGCGTTTGCCTGAATCGCTCTCTCCTAGGCCATTTCCGCCCTAGACCGTTATAGTGCTATTATTCCACTTTCAACAGCCTATGGAATCCTGGGGTTTGCAGTTTAGGGGTTTGCAGACCCCAGGATTCCATAGGATGTTGAAAGTGGAATAATAGCACTATAACGGTCTAGGGCGGAAATGGCCCTAATCTCGCTGTCTTTTTTTTTTCCAGACACTGCACCTCTCTGGGAGGTCACCTGTGCTGTAAAGGCAGAGAATCCTGTTTTTATGTTGAGGACTGCAGCAGCAACCTGGGTGGGACTAAATGCCATCGGTCGGCAGGACTGAAACCAGCAGTGGAAGGGTCCACAACTGAAAGCAAGTAGGGTCCAGAGGCATGTCCAACCTAGGGCAGATGTGGAAGTTGCACCCCTACCCATGGGGCGTCTTCTTCCTCCCTCAACTCTTCCTTCTTCCTCCAAATCCTCCTCCTCCTCCTCCTCCTCCTCTGCCACGTCCGACCCGGCTTTTTTGTGCCCCCCCCCCCAGCATTGGCACCCAGGGCACATACCTACACGCCCCATCTTAGACGCGCCTCTGGTAGGGTCACTCCCATCTCTTTCCTTCTGTCCCCATGAGCTGCCAGAGGATAGCTACCTCTTGATCGAGATCTGAATAATGGAATCACAGAGTTGGAAGAGACCGCAAGGGCCACTGAATCTAAGCCTCTGCCACGCAAAAATATACCATCAAAACATTCCCGGCAGATGGCCATCCAGCCTCTGTTTAAAAACCTCCAAAGAAGGAGACTCCACCAAACTCCAAGGCAGCGCATTACATTTCCAAACTGCTCTTACCGTCAGGAAGTTCTTCCTAATGTTTAGATGGAATCTCTCTTCTGAAGTTTGAAGCCATGGCTCTGTGTCCTAGTCTCTGGGGCACTGGAAAACAGGTTTGCTCTATCCTCCAGATAACATCTCTTCAAATATTTAAACATGGCTATCATGTCCCCTAATTTGCACATACAAGTTTACTACGGGATGACTCCAGTGATGACCTGCTTGTGTAAATGAGCTATCTTAACACTGCAAATAAAATGTTTATATCACCTCAAACTTCAGCGCTTTTCAACTGAATCTGTTTATGTACTGTGCTTGTAGAGAAAGATGGGTTGGCATGTATTGTGAACCACTCCCCAAAAATGTTACACATCCCTTTTCATGATTTGATTGACAGTTCCATCAATTCCATACATCACCTTGAAGAATACTTGTCATTATCCTAAATGAGTGTATCAATGGGACTGTGGTTCTGTATTCCAGTTATTTGTATGTAGGAGCTCAATACAGAGACTTCCCCTTTAAGATCACAGACACATCTAGACAACCTGTGCACATGCAGTAAGTCAAGAGACACTAAACCAAAATTCTTTGAAGCAGCACTGCAAAACAACACAGCACAGCCTTGCACAAAGGTTTGTTTTTCAGTTCCTCATGTGGACTGCAACACATTTGTTTATTGTAGTAGTAGTAGTTGTTGTTGTGTGCCTTCAAGTCATTTCTGACTCAGAGACCCCCCTAAGGCAAACCTATCATGTAGTTTTCTGGAGCTGAGAGTGTGTGACACATCTAAGGTCATGCAATAGATTCCCAGGGTTGAGTGTGGAATCGAACCCTGGTCTCCAGGATCATGGTCCAAAGCTCAAACTACTACACCGAGCTGGCACCACATTTATACTGGCCCCTTAAGTAGCCAAGTCTGCCATTTAAGCTAATAGAAAATGAGTGTAGGGATTAGAATAGCTCTCCTGTGGCTTGTGTCCCACAGCATGCTATATTCGTATACCCCAAATCTGAAGAAGTTCTCCGTCATGAACCTGCATTTCTGTGGAGGAAACATTCAGTGTCAATCCCACAACATGAATGAAAGCTGGAACTTGAGAGCTGACTTGAAAGCTACAAAAATGAGCAAGTTCATTCTTTCTATTGGAAAGCATTCTCCAATAGAATTAGTCCAGCAGAATGTATAAATCTATCTATTTCACGGATCTAATTTGTTGTGGCTAGTACTGGCATGTGGGGCAGAAATCTGTACAGATCCAGAAACAGGGCATGGAGTCATCTTTATGACAAGAATTGTCCATTGTATTCAGCATACATAGGCTTCAAAGTAATCTGCTTGACCCAGGAATGCCCTCATTCTTCAGGACAATACCATAGTCATAGGAGATACTATGACCTGAAGGCAAAGCCGTTTTAAAGTATGAGTAGTGGATGCGATTAATCCAGGAAAAATACAGTCTTCACCCCCAGTAAAAACGCAGGACAAATATCAAGCACCAGTGACTGTCTAGATAAGCTTGGATATAGGGGAATTTTTATAATGACATTCCCAGGATGAAGGAAGGTTAATCAAGGCCAAATGGCCACCTACAAAGTAACTGAGCAAGTACAATTGGAATTTCATGCAGATTTGCAAGCATTCTCACAATTAGTAATGTAATCTTGCAAACTCAACCATTCCAAGGGAAGGAATTGTCAAGGCAGCCATTATGGAACATGAGCCATTATGTGCATTCATGAAATTAGAGATCTCCAGAACAGGAGTAAACCACAAGATATCTTGCCAAAGCCTGTGTACTGAGCCAGCATGCATACCATATCCAAAACTCCTAAGGGTGAGGGCGGAAATGACAGAAAGGATGTTGGATTCCATCTTTCCAGAAAATCTTCCAGCCATGTGCTCCCCACTGCCCACCATCTCGTCTTTTCTAAGCAGCTCAGAATGGGAGGATTGCTGAAATGAACAATGTGTGCTGGACCTTTGTTGTGCCCTGGGATGGGTACAGAATTTTTATTTTTACCAGAGCAAGAATGTGAACAAAATTTTCAGTCCAAATTTTGTTGCTTTTTTTTTAAATGCCACCTGTGTTCTTGCACCATCTTTGATTCAAATCAAGTTCTGAGTTTTTTTTCTTCATGCAAGTGAAATTATGCACAATTTTTCACCTTAAGTACCACTTTTCACACAGTTGCAATGTATGAATTCCAGTGAGCAGTTCCTGTTTGCTACATATTCTCAACTGTATCCTTTTTCGCCATTTGTGTGTGCGTGGTTTTCTGAATAGTTTGCAAGCACACACAAAAGGAGACAAGCACTACAAGCATTTCAAACAGATAATATTCACAAAACCATGTCCTCCAGATGTTATTTTTTTTTAAAAAATTGTATGATATGCACAGTATTTTAAAGCTGTATCTTTTTTAACCTTTGTAAGCCATCTTGCAGAGAGACAGCATGGTATAGTAGTTTCAACATTGGACTACATCTCTGGAGATCAGCGGTTGATTCCCCACTTGGCCATTGAAACCCACTGAGTAACCTTTGGCTCATCACACACTCTCAGGCCCAGAAAAACTGTGATAGGTTCACCTTGGGGTTGCCATCAGTCGGAAATGAGTTGAAGGCACACAACAACAACAAAGCCACCTTGAGTCCCATATTGGGAAAAAGATGGGACGCAGTAGCAATATAATAATCTTTTGCATGCCAGAACACTTGATAATCCCTAATTGTTAAGAAACAGGTCTTATAACTCAGCCACTCCTACTGCAAAATAAACGCCCAGATGATAGCCATTATCAAAGCAAATGGGTAATCTTGTTGTTTCAGTACTGCTGTCTTTCTCCCTCAGCTCCTAATCTTTCCTCACTTCTCCCCCCACTGATACTAAAAAAAGTTTATTCACTTCAAGTTATCTGCATTCAAGTCCCCATCATCACACTTGGCCTGAGCAGGGAAGCCCTTTTCTTATGTCTGATCAATGACTGAAGATAAGAAAGCTGCTTAATGAATTGGGACATCTTTGATGAGGAGGTGCCCTTTATCATCCTCATCAACATGGTACATGAGGAAATCAAGACTGGGACCTCTCTGCTGTCAACTATAGAGAGTTCCTTTTCCTCATCCCAGTACACTCCACAGCTCAGTGGGATGATGGTGTTGAAAATTTGCTCTGCTCAATTTATCTACATGAATCATCTCATGAATCATCTGTATATATGTGTATAGAAGTGGGAAGAGGGGAGTGAATGGGGTGTGTATGATGTGAACATGGTGATGGTGGCAACAGTGGTGGCATGTGTGTGAGAGAAGGGGGGCAGGGAGGAAGAATGTATATGTGTGTTTTGTGTTTGTGCCTGTGCCTGTGCCTATGTTAGAGGTGGCGATCGTGTGTCCCTCCAGATGTTATTAGACTCCAATTCCTGGCAGCCCAAGCCAACACTAGCAAGGTTGAGGAATGTTGGAAACTGTAATACAAGAACATTGGGGAGAATGCATGATTCTCACCACTGGTCTATATGTGAATAGGATGCATCAACCATCTGTTTGTCTGAACGGGGAGAATGGAGAGAGAAAGAATGATGTGGTGAGTGACAAGTCAACAGTGGCTTCACCCATTTGGGGCAGTAGCTCCATTCATAACTGGGATGCTGCTCCTGATTGCCTGTCCCAAGGTCAGTTCAGCCCTAGGCTAAAAATGGTACCCCAACACAACTCTAGGCTAAATGTCCTTGGCATATGTCACTTAGATATATGTGCTTTATTAGATATATGCAAACAACACAAAATAATGTGTGGACCTGTTTTTCATAATTACTTGCTTTCCTGACAGTGTGATTAAAACAAAAGTGTAGATGGGAAAGATGGCTAGGTAGTTTCTGGTTGACAGAATGCATTTTAATGATCCTGGAGTGATGGTCTGATGCTGTTTTGGGACTGACACTTCAGGGCCATGTTCCTTTTTGCTCTGTACCTATTCATTCTTATAGCCATCTACAAGTAATCTGATATTTAAAAAATCCATTTGTTTCCGGTACTATTCTTACCACTACCAACATCAAGCAACTGTCTCTGTAAAATTGTCCTGACACTGCACATCAATCTAGGAAAGGAAGAGGATGAGAAAACATTATAATATAACCTGGGGAAGATAAGAAATAACAAGCTATGTCAACGTGCACATATATTGTGAGATGAACTCAGATGGGTTGTGGCATCACTTTGTAAAAGAATTTCATGGAGTATCTCAACAGTCAATTAATGTTTCTTTTCATCTCGGTGCAGAGACTGAGAACCAGCATGCTGTAGTGGTTTCAGTGATGGACTAGGACTCTGGGAGACCACAGTTCAAATCCCTGCTTGGGCAGGGAAACCCACTGGGTAATCCTGGGCAAGTTCCATTCTCTCAGCCTGAGTGGAACCCACTCCTGGAACAAATCTTGCCAAGAAATACCTATGATAAGTTGCAGAGGTTTCAAACTCAATTTCATCGTGGGCCACATCAGCATTATGGTTACCCTCAAAGGGCCGGTTGTATCAGTAACACTATATAAATGTATCTACTCTTTTATCATATTAAATAATTGCCTCTGCATTCGATAATTACTGGTTTTAGTAATAATTAGCTCTGAAACTAGAAGTCTAGGAAAAATAATGGCAAGCAGATGTTCAAGTGTACAACTATTGTACAATTTATTGAAAAATGAGCTTTGAAAACAGAAAGTTATCTTTTTTAATCATCAGACAAATATTACCAAGCCCTGTTTATTACATTAAGTTTGTTTAACTTTTTGGTCCCAGTTGGGAGCTTCTCTGTGTCTCTTTCAGCCCCCAGACCCTCTCTGTGTCTCTTTCCGCTCTCCCCTCCCCTGTGGCTTTTTCTGTCCCCATGCCCCTCTTTATACCTGGTGAGCCTCATCCCCACATTGCGGGCCCCTGGCTGCCGGTGTTCTGAAGAGGGGCCCAGCAGCCAGCACTCTACTTCTACTTCTGACTGCTCCTCTGTCCAAGTCTCATGAATCACATGCAGCATTGCCATGGTAACCAGCAGCAACGCTCTGATGGCGAGACTGAAAAAATGTATTTTCCTCCACAATGGAGGCAGCAGGCTAGTTTAGCAACCTCAGGACAAGTGGTATGGCCCTACCCTACTATAGAGGAGGACAGCCAGTGATCTCATGAGAGGAATCTCTTTCCCCTCTCCCATAACTACTACCTGAGGAATTAGTTTGCCTACCGATAAGGCTGGCACTGTTTACTGCAATCCCTGAACTGCTCTCACAGAAATAAAGAAGGATAATGAATCATGAGAACAATGCCTGCTTTTTCTTTCCCTCCAGTATTTCACAGATGAAAACCAGAAGACATGTGGCCAAGCAACATTACAGCATGGTCAAGATGGCAATAGTTATAAATAAGGAAGAACATACAAGCTAGAAAAGACTGAAGTGAGCAAGATTCCAGCTCTTCCTCTCTGCTTCCCATTACTCTGTTTATTGAGCACAAGCTATTTTTGCACTTAGAGCTCACTCAGCAACCACTGGAGTATACTGAAGACAAAGGAGGAAAGTGGGAGGCCCTTCTCCTTCCTTGGGTGTGAGTGGGACATTGGGGAGGGAGTCTGTGGTGCTGAGAAATTGGGCTGCAAGCTGTCCTTAGCTGGCCAGGCAGTGGCTGATGGAGAAGGATCACAGGCAGGTCTTTAATGGGCTGTGCACTTTGGTCAGAGCTCCCAAGTGGGAAGGTTCTCCTGGAAAAGAAGTACCTGAGGTGAGGAGACAGGGACTGAAGAAACTCACATATAATCAAATCTATGAAAGTCAAACCCACAAGTGGAGGACTGACTGTAAGCTGAGAACAAAGGGTGAAAGTAAAAGAAGGGAAGACAAACTGAGACATTTTTAAAGCAGCTGAAAAAGTGGAGAGACAAAGAATTAATTGGGACTGTCCCTCCGAAACTGGGATAGTTGGAAGTTATGCCATTGGTTACATGGGTTAATGGCTTAAAGGAACTGAATTCCAGTAACATGTGATGAGCTACAATTTGCCCACCTGAAAGGAAAGCAAACATTTAGGGCTTGTTTCTTGTTCTTCTCTCACTTTTTTTTAAAGAAATCAGTGGGTCCAGTCGCTACTCTGCTTCTTGTTGGACATTTATGTATTTCAGCTGTCATGAAATACCTATTTTTGGCTTACTGGCAGGAGAGGACTTCAGAGTCTCCAAGCTTATCTTCTAAGTTGGTTTGTGACCTAGACAGGAAGAAAAAAATCTTCCAAGTTTAATGGTGCAATGCCATCACAAAATGTCCTCTGGGACAGAAAAGAGCATGCAACAACTATCATCTTCACTGCACAGCACAAATGGCCTCGGGGGTAAAATCACCAGCTGCTGATGCCACCATTAGAAACACAGACAGTACTGATTTTACTACAACAGATGTGTTCCCCACCTGACACACACAACCGACACTCTACTTATTGCAGAAGCCTTAGCTATTACTCTGACCCCTAGAAAACAAGATTTGTATCCCGAGCAGAATATCTGGTTCCCGTTTTTTTGTAACTCTCTAAATTCCATTTACCTAAAGAGATTTGTATCTCTTTGGCTTTTATTTAGGCACATGCCAAGAAGATTTTCATATGGATCAAACCTAGGTTATATTGGGAATTTAGATACTGGGGGTGGGAGTGGAATAAGGGCATTACCCCCCCCCCATTTTTCTTCAGTCACTAAATGCCTAGCATTGCAGTCACTTAAAACTTCAGTAGAGCATTGAGAAATACTGTTTAGGTGTCCAAAGAAAATGGCAGGCAAAGTTGCCAAGTGTGAACATGGCAAATGCAAGAGTTCTAGATGCAAATGTTTTTCAGTGTCTCAGTCTCTCCAATGCCAGAAATTTGGGGACTGCAAGAAAATGTCAATGGAGGGGGGCAGAAATCTTATTTGGAGGAAAAAGCACACACACACACACACACACACACACACAACTACATCTCTCAGTTCCATGGAATTCAGAGTTGGGCAGACATCAACTTTGCAAGATCTAAATTATATTTGTTTTTAGAAACTTGAACAACGCTAAGTGGATCCACATACAATATCATTATGGAAGTGGGAAAACATAAAATTAAGCAACAAAGATGCCTCTGAGCATACATTTGGCCTGAGAATTTGTTTTGAGGACTTGAACTTGACTCCATAATCTTGTCTCAAAAAATTCTGCTCCTGGGCCATTTCCCCGCTAGACTGCTATAGCACTATTATTCCACTTTGAACATCCTGTGGAATCCTGGGATACGCAGTTTAGGGAGGGGCCTTTAGAATTTTCAGCCAGAGAGCTCTTTGGCCTCTGTAAACTACAAACTCCAGAATTCCACCAGATGTTGAAAGTGGAATAATAGCGCTATAACAGTATAGTGCAGAAATGGCCCTGGATTTTACCACAAAGTTTTTTCCACCTCTGCAATCTAATTCAATGGCAGGGGTGGATAGGTGCCCCAAAATGACCTACAAATGTTTAACCACCAAGACTCCCATGTAGTTGAATCACCTCAAATCTTATCAATCTGAAGTATACTAGATGATCAATATTAGAAATATTAGGAAACTGTTGCAGTTGAGCCTGCCTAGGAACAGTAAAGACTGTCCTTAATCTATTCTATGCACATTTACTTGGGAGCAAGCCACCTTGAACACATAGCCTTCTAAGTACACACTATGCTATTAAGATGTATTTATATTTGTGATAAGGAGCAGAAAAAGTAATTTGTCCTCCTTTTTGCAAGCAGGCAAATTTAATAACCTGCCAGCTAGTGTTGACCCACACACACACACACACACACACACCTTAAAAACAACCTTAGGTGCCTGTTCCTTAAGGATTGTTCTTCCAGCACACCCTGCTGCATCACTGGTCCATACTAAACATTTGAAAGACAGCAGTAAAGAACAGACCTTGGATTCTGCCACAGAGCAGGCTCCACAGAGTTTACTGAAAGTTCTCCTTCCAGATGGTTTGAATGGAATGAATGCACAGTGATGGCAGCTACTCTTAAGTAAGAAAGACAAGGAGATAGCTTGTTCCAACCTGGCCCAAAACATTTTGCTGCCTGAGGCGAAGAAGCAATGTGTGCTTTTCTACCCCTTCACCAACTCAGAGCAACATATGTAGCATCTAAAGGCAGCCATGTTACTTGTGCACATCAGGCAGAATACTCCACATATGAATAAATTTTTCTCTCTCTAGCAGTAAGAATACAATATAAATAAAAATCAGCTACCCTTTCATGACACGTCATATATGCTGCCTGAGTCAGCTAACTCACTCTGCCTAAGAGCAGGGCCAGTCCTGGGCCCTTTTCGCACAGCATTTCTGAAGCGAAAGGGCCCCTTGAGCGTTGCGTAAATGTGAGGAGTGGTCCATACAACGCGCTCAAGGGCCTGAAGCGACCCAAAAGCCAAAAATGTTGTGCGGTCATGCATCGCCCCAAGGCCCCGCACACACTTACCCGGCGTGCGGAGCCTCGGGAGCCGGGCCAGTCATGTGTCCTCTCCTCAGTGCAACCTGGGAGGTCCCAGGCTGCACTGCGAACGGAAGAGGCAGGGCACTCGCACAACCAGGAAGCAGCTGCGGAGCCCAAGCAGGAGGGATGCGAGAGCATTCCTCCAAAGGCTTCCTATGCTAGCCCAGCAGCCCAGCACCGGGAACAGGTAAGGTGCGAAAAGGGTCCTGGTCTCAAGGTCAATAGAGTGGCTTCTTTTAGAGTTCCCCAGCTCACTTGTACAGCCCACATTGATACCGTCCAACATTTAACAGATGAAAACCAGGATACATGTGGCCAAGCAACATCGAAATGTGGTCAAGATGGCAAAAGTTATTAATAAAGAAGAACACACAAATAGCACAGGATGCAGCTGTTTGTTTTTTCCTGAGCCTACAGAGAAAGACAAGATTCTGTCTTCTCCCCCTGCAGAGTTAGTGTAGTACAAGCTAGTTTTGTGCTTTCAACTCAGTTTGCAGCAACTGAAGTAAGCTGAGGATGAAGGGAGAAAGTGGGAGAAGAAGAGAGAAACTGGGACATTTTAAAAGCAGCTGAAAAAGTGAGATGGCAGATGATTTCTCAGTACGGTCCCTGCCAGATTGGGTTAGTTGGAATGTTACCCTGTTTACTGGGGGTCCCGTGAGGGACACCAAAATGTGCTCAACAATAGGTGGTGAAGATTAGCTCTGAGCACTGCTTTAGCGATACAAGAGGCAGGGTAACTTAGCAGGATCTTGAACCCTATGTCTACGGGGTCTGGCCGAGTCAAGAAGCACACAGAAGTTGAAATAATGAACTTGGTTTTATTAAAACACAATCAAACAGTGTATGCGACACACTCACTCAAGATAACTAAAGAAATAAAGGTTGGAGTGGGAAAGAGGAGTTTTTAGAGGAGTTGCTGGTTTGGGTAATATTTCATCTGTCCTGAAGCCCGGTTGGAAGCAGAGAAGATAGAGAGCGTGGATCTCAGCACGTGGAGCTGAGGGGAAGGCTCGCTGGACAAAGTGACAGCAAGGTGGGATGGAAGCCAAGAGCGATCCAAGGAAGCGCTCAAAGTCAGAGGTTTTTATAAGGAGAATTGTAACCGCAGGCTAGGTCGGACTTGGGGAAAACAATAGATTTGGGGCTGGAGACAAAGCCTCCAAAAGGTCAGAATTTGAATGATTGAGTTATAGCCAAATTGTCAGTAGGATAGCCGGTATGCAAACACGGAGTATTTGAGCGTTGTATAGTCCAATCATCAAGCTGCCAGCGCTAGGCAGAGGATCTTTTGAAAGTTGCGTGCATACCTAATGAAGGTACTTGCCTTGAGGTCTCCTAAAGCTGCAAGTCGGCTATTTCTGGCCTGCCTGTATTATTTTGGAATATTACGGCGATTATCGGCCAAGCCTGTGTGTGTGCTTGTCCGGGGGCCTTGCAAGCATGTGGAAGGGAATGAGTATGTGAAGCCGAATTATCGATATCAAAAGATATCTTTTTATATCCCCCAAAGCTCGGGCTAGCCAGGGCAGTAACAA
Organism: Cyclura pinguis; assembly: GCA_030412105.1. Lineage (NCBI taxonomy): Eukaryota > Metazoa > Chordata > Lepidosauria > Squamata > Iguanidae > Cyclura > Cyclura pinguis. The sequence continues at coordinate 349,418,876 of CM059599.1, forward strand.
TCCTCCCTTCGAAAATGGGCGATGTTGGGGACAATATCGGACATTTTCCAATTAAAAATCAAAAATCATTTTAGAGTCGAATAGGGGCTTGCAGGTCGGGTAGCCATATTACTCCACAGGAAAGGGAATTTTGGGGAAAAGCAAAAGGGTTTCTAGCTTATTACAACATTCCTAACCAAAACCTAAACCTAAACACGTACACACAAATGTCAATTAAACAACAATCAACAATTAAACAATAAGCAATGTCAAACTGTCCCGTCAATAGGGAACTGTCAAAGAATGAATAATGGTAGTAAATAGCAATTGCAATCAATGAAATACTGTAAATCCAATGGAGGGTCTGGCAATGAAGGCAATCCAAGGAGCAATCAGTTCAATGTGGGTGATCGAATGAGAGTTCGTAGTCCGGGGGAAGTGAGGTGCAAGCAAAAAGCCTCTGCATCCCCCGCCCCCCAGCAACAGGAAGAGTCTTGTAGCTGGAGCGAGGAGTCCATCCAGGCAATGGAGCAGGAACAGCAACAAAATTTCCAAGTTGGTGCAGCTTAGCTGGCTTGCTGCAAGTTCAGAAACAGTGAGGCTTTGCAGAGTTGGGAGCCTGGAACAGTCCATTGGGCTTTCTCAGGCGAGTAACCGGTAACAGGAATGGCAAAAGTCCGTCTTTGCAATCGGAAGGCTGCATGGTCACCTTTCCTCACGGTCTCAGGTGTCGTCGAGGAAACAGGGATTTCCAATTATCGGCTATCAGACGGAGCGGCAACTTTCTTCGTCACCATGGTACTCAGGACAATGGTACGACCTCAGGATCTTCCCAGTCCTCCAGATCAATTAACCTATTAGAGTTTTAACAGAAGAACTGACATGATTAGTAGCCAATGTATACCAAAAATGCAAATTGCTGGCTGAAAGCCTACTGGGATGAAATCTGGCTGAAGTTTAGGATTCCGGGGGTGAGCAGTGGACAATGGATGGTGTCAGAGCTTCAAGCCATACCAGGAGGGCTGATGTTAATGCCACTACAGACCATGGACACCCTAAGGTGGTGGCAGGTCTGCCAAAGCTTGGGGAGCTGTATTTTCAACCACAGTTCACCTCTGAGTTCAATTGGGCCTGCAAAGTTCAAGCGTCAGATGGACCAACTGAGGCCAGCCGGGCAAATTTTGCTCCATCCAGTATTTCACTGGATGGGTGCCGTGCTGGGGGCACCTGCATAAATTGCAGGGGTACATTCTGCAATGGCAGTGGTACACACATGCTCAGCATGAACTGGTTTAGGCTCTGGTCTTTTGCTCTCTGCCTGGTCGGCGGGGAGCTCCCAAACAGTTAAAGGAAAGAAGTGGCCAAATCCGAGACAAGCCGGCCCCAGGCTTGCTCGCTGTTACCAAGGCATTCCTGACAGCAAGCCAGAATGGGCAGATACTGGGCTGCACTAGCCTTGAAGGCATATGTAAATAAGGTATGATGCACTGGGGCAACAGATTTTTAGATTAAACTTGTCCCCTGCCCGTAGGGGGCTGCAGAGACGATTTCTGAGTGGGGGGGGGCAATGACCAAATCAAGTGGCAGATGACCGGGCATCCCTGACTGTTCTCGCCCTAACATTAAAGGTTCGCGAAAGAAATGGGGAGGAGGTCCTCGATGTGATGAGGGGCATGTCTGGGCAGTAGACCAGGAGTCCAGAGTCAGACCTGGTTCTCCTGAGAGGGTTGTGAGGCCCCTTTTGTCTCACTTTTTCCCACCAGAACGTCACTGCACACGGCGTTGCCAGCCTTGGGGGAGTACTGATGTTCTGGCTTAAGCCGTTCCCTTCCTCAGAGTATCAGGGCTGACTCTGAAGCCCTGATCTACCTCAGAGGACAGCAGGACCTTGAGACAGCCATCCCTTGGATCCTTCTCCTACAAAAGCTCTCCTTCCTTAGAAGGTAAGAGACAGATTCAAATACACGCTATACCAACTACATTTACGACAAACAACTATTTACAAGTGGGGGACCTCTTCCCTTAGTAAAAGCGAATAGCTTGTAACATGAGGATCTGCTTCTTTACCCAAAGTACTAAACCAACAAGACTGACAGCCAGTATGATTTGAAACACCACCAAGATGATTAAAGGGTGGAGGGCGAAATGTGCTATAGCCTGGCCCATGGATGACCAGCTAAAGGCATCCCACCATGACTGTTCCGAGTCCACCTCCAGATCTTCCGATGAATCTACAATCACCTTGGCTGAGTGATTGACAGTCAATGTGATTTGGTGAAGGGAGTGTGAGGTTTCTAAAACCTTTTCTGCTAGGCGGGAGAGATTCCGGAGCCATGTAGACACCGGGATCTCGTCTTCGAGGTGGAATCTGACTAATTTGGATTCCCGAGGCTTGTAGCCAGTTTCCAGGATGTAATCTCTTATCTCCCGCCGGAGATAGAAGTGTTGTCCATGGCAGTCCTGTACATGCTGATTGCAAAAGCAGGGATTGCCGGCAGTGCGGTTGACAGTTATGCTTGCTCCGCTCAGTAAAACAGTTAACTGTGGACAGGACGTTCTTAAGCAGAAGCAGTCCTGAGTGAGTTGGGCCATCACTGTGCGGTTAACCGGAGTGACCACATATTCTGAAGTGTTACCATGAAGGTAACTCTCTATGTTTTGAAAACAATGGACCCGCTGTTGGGTAAACAAGCAACTAGCTATGTCAAAAGAGTTTGAACCATTTGACCAGTGATACACTTGCTTCGGCAGCAATGAAGCGTTTGCACCTATGAGCGGGAGACCTAGGTGGGACATAGGGTGGAGGACTATGGGATCCAGAATCCTTTTGTGTATGACTTCCACCTTCAGGGTCAAATTACCCCATGTGGCATGCCTTACACGCGCCAAAGCGGTGGGGTGTTCCAAGGATTCTGGGTACTGCTCTCTCAGCAAACACAAGATCTCTGGATGCATCAACCCCATGAGACTGGCCTGAATTACTTGGGCAGCGAATGTTATGATGTTACTTTGCAACTGGGTGCACTGAATGGCTACTGAGAAGTTGTGGGTTGTGGTCTTTAAAGACTTGCCCAGGTCGGCCACTATGTCACCTTCACCGCCGACCCATTGCGGAAGCAGTTGGCTAATTAAGTCCATTCCCCTCGCCAGGTTTGTTAAACCAGCGGCGGAGGAGATACCAATTTCTTTTGTTTTAGTGCCGATGACTTCCAGTTTGTTAGCCAAGACCTCATTGTCTATGGTGTTAATCATTGCACCGCCAGTTCCTATGCCGCCTAGCACAGTTCCAAGCACACTCCTTTTTGGCCGATTGTGTGGGTGGGAAAAGGAAAGCCGACGCTTTTCCCAATGCTCCCATTGTGTCCAAGCCAGTTTCAAGTAGAGTTGGCATGCGGGAACTACCCTTGAAATGTTCACCACCGTGAGGTTTAAGACCATGGTGGTGACGATTGGCTGGGAGTTGGAATAAGCCACCACCTCTATGTCCCTGCGTATAACAGTACTGCCTACGTACATGTCTGGCTCGCCAGCCGCGGGCGGCAAGGGTGGAGGGGTGTCAGGACACCACATTTTATTGCAAGAGAACGTGCAGCCTGTGGGAAGATGAGTATGGTTGCTGCATGTAAATAGAAATGTTTTCCATTCCCAGGCAGGAAGGCAGTTCTCGTAGGTGAATCTAGCTATGAACAGTGAAGCGTCTCTCCTACGGCTCCGGACTAGCCTTACGGTCAATGGGGATGGGTCTGTCGCCATTTCCGCATGTATCTTGGCTTCACTATCGGCTACAGTCATAGCTAAACTAGAACTCACCCTGCCGTTGGGGCGTGCCTGCACCTGGGTAAATAACTGGAAGGGGTATCGCCATTGGAACCAAGGCAACAACCGGGTGTTTCGTAACAGGACTTCAGCTTCCTTATAGGGGTTCCATTGGCATATGGCCTGTACGCTGTACTGCCCATCTATATTCACCTGAGCAGTATATTCCGGAGAGGTCCCCAGCACCAATTCCACCAGTACAAACAACACGAACGGTCCCATTCCGTCTCCCTGTAGGGAACACAGAGATGGGGTGCCGTTAACGAAAGACGATAAGCTTGCGGGGGCTATTTACAAAGGAAGGGGGAAGGAGAGGGGAGCTGGAGCAACCACCTCTTCATGGGGCTTGCCATCCCATGAAGGGAAGCAAAGCCCGGCCATCGCTCAGTCTTGCTATCGAAAGGGTGTCCCCATCTGGGGGTTTCCCTTTCCAATCCTTCCTCCGGGTTTCTGGAATTACCGGCAAGAGTGGCAACGTCCGCTCCTGATTTGGGACCCTTACTCTCAATTTAGTGTGGAGGCTGGTCTTGGACCCCTGTGCCTCCGGGGAACCTTTTGCGCTAGTAAAAATGGTAATTGAAATGGAGCCGTAGCTAATCTTGGCCCCCTTTACAATCGCCAGCATCGCAATCAAGATGGTGCCATGGCCCTTAAGGACAAGGCGGCACCAGAACGTCTGCACGGAGGGTGAGGCGGTATCCAAATTCACCTCCCGGTATGAACACACATGTCGCTACCGGGACAGGGGCAGTAGCTTTAATGGTGGCACAACGGTGCACAGCCGAAATCTCTACTGGTCCCTGATCTAGCTGCCACAGAAACCCATTCGCGTAATCAACCATAAGCTTATTTCCCCGGAGAAAGCTGATGCCCAAAAGGCCGTCGTCCTCTCCCCGGTTCTCGCACGCCCACAACTGAAAACGGAACGTCTCTATGGACATTGGTATGCCTGTCCATGCTCTAGCGTGGTGACCCCCCCCCCGCCATATCCAGAAAGCTGGACATGTTCGGGCGTAGGTTCACCGTGCCTGACTAGTTTGGGGTGCAGCACATTTACTGCTGCCCCAGAGTCTACAAGAAGGGTGGCAGGAGTCTTATCCCTCTCGGTCCCTATGCCTGCCTTCACCCAGAATCTTCCCCACTTGTCTGGCTTCAACTTAGCCACAATGTTGCAGGGAAGCTTCCTGGACCGAGGGCACCCCTATTCTTGCAGATCCAGGTTAGGGTAGTACCCAGCCGGAGGAGGGCGGTTGGTCGCGGCCTGGACCGGCTGTTTACCTCCTGCCGGAAGCTGCTTCTCCAAGGCCTCAAGCAGTTCGGACGTGGGGCGCTCATCGAACTGGCTCATGTCAAGCCCGCGCTTTCAAAGCTACACAACAACAACAACTGACGGGACGCACCTGTATTCTCTGGGGGGGGGAGAGAAAGGAGGAGGGACTCCTTTCCTAAGTGCTTTTCTGCCTTGCTGCTAAGGTGTTGGATGGGTGTGGACTGTTCCTATCGTGCTAACACTCTAACACTCTACTTCAGATCCCAGCCCACGATAGACCCCAAGTTAGGGAGGTACTTCCCAGGACAGCTTGTGCACACCCCTTGCTATTGGACAATGATTCACTGCCGAAGGGCCAGTAGTGACCACGCCGGGGCGGCTGACATACACAAACCAAGCAAGAAGGGGGGACAGATTTCCAACCCCGATAGAGTAGCTCCTAGAGCTCAAGTACACAGATTTCACACACACACAAGTGTTCCTGCCTAACAGAATCTCTAGCGACTTGACTGGCCGTCACCTAAGTCAGTACCAGCCTGATTTGAGAAGGTTCGCGACTCCTACTCAAATTAGGGGTACAGGGGCTGCCCGCGTTGCTCCACCACTCTATTACCCTGTTTACTGGGGGTCCCGTGAGGGACACCAAAATGTGCTCAACAGTAGGTGAGCCTGTGTGCGTGCTTGTCCGGGGGCCTCGCAAGCACATGGAAGGGAATGGGTACGTGAAGCCGAATTATCGATATCAAAAGATATCTTTTTATATCCCCCAAAGCTCGGGCTAGCCAGGGCAGTAACAGGAAGATATGTGCTGGTTTTTATCCATGATGAGATGGGTTTTGGTTTTGAAGCACCAGGCCCCATCTCACTGCAGTATGGAAAGACAGGTAGAAAAGAACTGGTTTTACCCTGATTTCTGGGGTCCCATGGGGGACACCTCAATGTGCTCCAAATAATGGGGAATGCGAATTAGCCAGAGCACAAGGTGTAGCACTACGAGAGGTGGGGTAACCTAGCGAGATTTTAAACCCAATGTTTACGGGGTCAGGCTGAGTCAAAAACCAAGCAGGAGAAAGTTATAATTGTTTTCTTTATTTAAAAGACAGTGACTGCGCACTTACATACTCACTCACACAGACCTAAGAAAATAAAGGGAGGAAATTCGATAGGGGATTTCAAGAAGGGTTTCAGGGTACACCTCATCCTGTAGCCCGGGTAGCCAGAAGAAATTCAGCAAGTCTGAAGTGGAGATTCTCAGCACGTGGAAGCTGAGGGGAAGGCTTGGCAAAGAGAGCGGCAGCAAGCCGGGATGACAATCGTGAGCGATCCAAAGAAGCACTCAAAATCAGGGGTTCTTATAGGGAGAAATGTGCCTGTAGGGTAGTCCGTTCCCATGGAAAACAATGGGTTTCGGGTTTGAGACAAAGCCTCCGAAAGGTCAGCACTTAAGATGATTGGATTTTGATGGAGTTGTCAATAGCGCAGACAGTATGCAAATGGGGAGTGCTTGACAGTTGGGTAGTCAGAAGCTCTAATCTCATCAAGCTGTCTGTTTGGGGCAGAGAATCTTTTGTATGCTTGATGCATACATAACTTAAGGTTTAAAGTGTACTTGCCCGGAGGTCTCCTGAAACTGCATGCCGGAAAATTACTGGCCTGCCTCAGATTTTTCGGCCGTTCGGCCGTGTCCGTGTGCGTGCTTATCCGGGGGCCTCACAAGCATGTGGAGAGGAGCAGTTTGGAATGGCCAATCTTTTTATATCAAATTCTATTTGGCAAGCCTTGGGCTCGGACTATAGACCACAGTAACACTGGGCCCTTTCACACAACACAGTTACAGCACTATGATTCCACTTTGCCTCCTATGCAGTCTTGGGTTTTATAGTTTGGTGAGGCACTACAGCATTCTGGCTGAGAATTCTAAATATACCTCCCTAAACTGCAATTATTAGGCTTCACTGGAGGTTGCCATGGCAGTTAAGGCAGAATCAGAGACCCTTTCCACACCTTTACTGCTCCCGGAGACATCCTGTAGTGATCCTGGCGTTGGGTCTGCCAGGAGGGGAGTGCGACAGGAGTGCTTCCCTCCGCACCGGCTGCCTCCATGTTCCAAGAAGCATGATAGCCATGCCTCTTCCTTCCACAGTGCAGCCAGGTATTTTCTCAGGATGTGCTGGGGCAGGAAGTGCAGCCATTGCGCTTCCCGAGCTTCCACAGACCACGTAAGTCTGCAATGGTGGCATGATTGCTGGTCATTGACAGAGAAAACCTGTCAATGATTTACTGCGTGATGGCACTGCTTGGGGACGGGAGAAGGATGGGACCACAACAGCATCGTGCAGAAGCATCATTGCAGTCCCATCCTTCTCCCGTACCTATGGCGGGTTGGCAGGGTGGTGCAGAAAGGACCATAGTGCTAGAATTGTTTAGTGCGAAAGGCCCATGATCTCTAACAGAGAAGTTATCTAAGCAAAGAGAATGTGGGGCATAGTTAGCAGGATGAATAGGAGTTGGGAGAAGCAAAGAGTAGGTCTGGATTTGTGCAGAAGAGTCACGTCTTAACAACAGTGCAACACAGACGTGTTTAAAGCTGTTCTGCTGTTTCCATAGAAACAGCACGTGTGAGAGCTGACTTTGAGAGACTTCAGAAGGTGAAGAGCAGGGACAGTAATCTGTGCCTCATGTGGCTTGTTTCATTAAAGAGAGCAATGCTTGCAAGGTTGCAGTGGGAAAAGAAAGTAGGGTGGCTTTTAAAAAAACAAAACAGTAATAGGTAAAATGGCCTGCAGTGGTAAAAAAGCACTTTTCTCATACTCAGGTACACTCTTCAAAAATAAAGAAAAAAAGAGTGAGGAAAGGCACCCCAAGTGACAGATTCCTACATGCAGCTTTTGAAACCTGTCCTTGTATTCAGAGCTTGGACTACAACTCTCAGAATCCCCCAGCCCTTATGGCCACCATGCTGGCCGGGGAATTTTGGGAGATATCATCAAAAAAATAACTTCTCCAAGTTCTGTTTACACTGATAGTTCAAAATGTAGCATAAACTCCAACTGTCCCAATTTGGCAGGAACAGCTCCCGTTAATCCTCTATTGTTCCACTTTTTCAGCTGCTTTTAAAATCTCCCAGTTTTTCTCTTGTCTTCCCACATTCCCATTTTGTCCTTAGCTAACTTCAGTTGGGGCAAACTGAGTTCAAAGTGCGGAAGTAGTTCGCACTCAGGGGAGGGGAGGAGAGGAGGAGAAGGATTAGATTCTTGCCCTTCCCAGTAGGTTCAGGCAAAAGCAATTGCTGCAGCCTTTCCTAGCTTGGGTGTTCTTCATCATTGTTTACTTTTGCCATCTTGACCACACTCTGATGTTGCTTAGCCACATGCGTCCCAGTTTTCAGCTCTTTCCACAGGATGGTGGCATCCCGGCATGGGGATGTGAGAGGGACTGCGACAACGCTTCCTCATGACATCATCACAGTCCCACCCTTCTCACATACCCAGCCAGCACGACTGTGGGGTATATCATTGACGGAAAAACTCCATCAACGACCCCCAATGACATGAGCCTTCCATCGCCACCAGCCATGCAGAAGGGCTGGAAGAGTGATCATGTGCTTGCTTCCTCACTGAAGCATGGGAAGAAGGCTGACTGCAGTGTGGAAGGAAGAGGTGTGTCCCTCATGCTCCCTTACACAGGCAGAAGGAAAGGAGTGCTGGAGACATGCTCCCATCCCAGGAGAGGTGCGGCTGGGATTGCGATGGGACAACACGAAAGGCCATTGTCTTGCAGAAAGGGCCTTCATCTGTGAAATGATGGAAGGCATCCTGTAGAAATATTCCTTTATTTTGCACCCTTTCCACAGTCCTTTCGAGCAAATTGGTAATTTGCAAGTGTGCCCTAAGGTTATATGGAACCATTGGAGAAAGTCCTGAAAAGGCTGGTTAATTCTCCAGATTAAACATGCCAGTCTCCATTCTGTAATTTATATTTATGGATTCCAAACCATTTCCATCCCAAGGCCTCAAGGCTGATGGACCCTGGCTCAGATTAAGCACTACAGTACTGTCTTGTTTCCCAAACTATAAATGAAATTACTTCATGGAAGAAATGCTGTTTTCTCCAGATGAGAATCTAAAAAAAAGCCTGTACAAGCCTGTAAAATAAGACTAGCAGATTGTTAGAAGAGGACGGATTGCTAGAAGAGGAAAGTGAGGGACACTTTCACATTGCTTAGGTATATCCAAAACAGATTTCCCCCAAATCATAAACCCTTCTTTGCAGAGGGAAAGCTTTCCAGGATCAATCACACTGTTTCCTTTGTTTGTGTTAAGGGTTTGACATCTTGACATGCCTATACCAGTTTGCATGTTATTCTGTCAGAGGTTAGGGACAGTATATATTTATAGTGACTTTCTGCTTGTTTTACCACACCTATCTTTTCCTGCATTGTTCAAACCTGCGGCCGTTTTCTCTTTTCTCTTTTTCTTCCCTCCATTTGATCGTGTATTTGATTATGGACAAGTTTTGGAAGTAAAGCCACTTTTATATATTTTGCAAAGAAGACTAAGCTTGTTTATTTTCTCTGCTAGCTCCTATGTGTTTCTGGGTTGGCATAGGACTAGTTGTTGTTCAGCTTCTGCTTGAGCAGTTAGATTACTCTGCTTGAAAAATCCACTACTGTCTACCAGATTTCTCAACAGTTCTTCAGGGGTGTAGTTACTGGGGCGGGGGGACAAAATGAAGCCATTTCCCTAAGACTTCCACCACCACCACCACCAAAATGAAGCCATTCCCCTAAGACTTCCGCCACCACCACCCCAAAAATTCCCTTCATTCTCCCAAATTTATGATATTGTACTAACTCAAAATTTCAGTTCGGCATTTAGAAATAGAATTTAGGCATCTAAAAAGGGGGGGAGGAGGCAACAATACTAAGGGAATACAAACACAGCAAATATTCAAGTTTTAGATGTGAACGACTTTCAGTGTTTCAGTCTCTGCCATGCTACAAAATTGGGGACTGCAGGAAAATGTCATTTTGGGCAGCAGAATTCTCATTTGGAAGGTCAGTGCCCTCATCCCCTGTAGCTGCACCACTAAGATTGTTTTCATACTAGTGGAGAAAGAGAGTAAAGCAGCACCTCAGACAGATCTACGCTGGGGTGAGAGATATAATGCAGCAGTAAAAGGTTGGAGCTCAAAACCATGCATGCCCCGCAAACACTCTGTGTCTCTTAAGCTGGCCTGCTGTCTTCAGAAGCACTGGGGTGATTTTTTTGTCACCAACCTAGAACAAAGATTCAACTGTCAGCCCATTATATATTGCATATATAATATGCTGGGGCAGTGGAGAACTTTGTCTTTTGTGTAAGGTGGCCATGTTTCCTAACGTACAGAAGACAAGCTACTTTTTGAACACTTTTCTAATTGAATGTGTTCTCAGTTTGAAGATCTGTAAAGTCCAGGATAAAGAATGGATAGTAAGAATTTAAGAGTTTAAATTAAATTAAATTAGTAAGAGTTGAAATTAAATTAAATTAAATTAAATTAAATTAAATATAATTAAATTGAAATATAAATAAGTCTCCCCTAAGTATAATTTTTATAAAGCTCCATAGGGTGTTAGGAGAATATCAGGCAAGCCCCTTTTCTTCCTGAGTGAAAGAAGGTGCCCACTTTTCCTGAGTGAAAGAAGGTGCCCACTTTGTCAGGTGCGATACGCATATGCATGAGGAAATAGGTGAGTGTTTTGCTAAAGAGGGATGTGATGGTTCAGTCATTTCAAGTGTGAGCCTTGAGTTTTTGAGGCAGAAAGAGAGAGAGAGAGAAAGAGATCTTTTAACAGAATTGTTGATTTAATTGTTTTTTTTTTAAAGTTTGTGTAATAAAATGTTAATTGTAATTTGTTTTAAGTTGTTGTAAGCAGTCTTGGGTCCTGTTTTGGTAAAAAGGCAGGATAATAAACAAACAAACAAACAAAGGCTGCCCTTGTGCAGTTAGTACTTGAATACCAAACTGAGCAGGCACACAGGTAATGTGATCACTGTTTCCCTACTCTGATGTGATGTACACTGTGTGTGTGTATGTCTGTGTATCTCACTTGTTGAGTTATGGTGACCCCATGAATTTCACAGGGATTTCTTAGGCAAGGAATACTCAGAGGTAGTTTTGCCAGTTCCTTCCTCTAATATAGCTTGCAGCATTGGCGGTCTACCATTCATCCAAGTACTAAGCAGGGCTGACCCTGCTTATCTTCCAAGATCAGACAGGATCTGGTGCCTTGATATATTGTATTTCCAGTAAAACCATATTTTTTTCGGGGGGGTCAGTGGGTTTAAATCCCTGCTCAGCCACAGAAACCCATTGGGTGATCCTGGGTAAGTCACATTCTCTCAGCCTCAGGGGAAAGGAATGGCAAACCTCTTCTGAATAAACCTTGGCAAGAAAACTTTGTGATACGACCACTGTGTCAGTTTCAATCTGAAAGCATATAACGCCATTTTTTTCTAAATGTGTGTGTATATCTGTCTATCTGAATAAGCAAATGTAAATTTATACAAATCTATGTCCCTTTGTTGGGTGATGATATTAATAATGATGATGCATTTCCTCTTTTTTGGCAAGGTGCAAGGGGCCATTGCTTTTGCCTCAGGCAGCAAAGGGCCTTGGGCCCCACCCTGAACCTCTCCAATCCTGCTTATGTTCATTCTTACGAGAAAAAGAAAAAATGGGCAAACTACCCCTAGTCTTTTCTAGTCCTCAGCCCACATTTATTTTGCATTAAATCATTTCAGAATGGTACTTTTGCATAAAAAGTATACCCTGCTTATTAAAATTAAGGAGGGAGTAGAAAGCTGAAACCTTATAAATAAACATTCAAACCATGTGATTTGATCTTGAGGAATGTGGAAATGGGTTAGACATCTGAGCTCAGCAAATCAGGCAGCCCCATCCATATTTCATCCTCATATTGTGAGCTGAAGCAGCAGCAGGCAGAAAGGGGTGGGGGAAGGAGAAAGAAAAAGGGAAAGGAAAGATCAACAGTTAATTGGAAATGTTACATCTGCTGTATATGCAAAAGGCATAAATATTTATACGCTGAAGGCTGACTTCTGAATTTTCTCCTAAGAGAGAACCGGATGCTGAAGAAAGGTCTCCTCTCCACTACCTTCCACTCCCCACCCATAGATTCGTAAACTTGATGATGATTATATTATTATTATTATTATTACTACTACTACTACTACTACTACTACTTCTTCTACTACTACTACTACTACTACTACTACTACTACTACTACTACTAAATTATCTTAAATGGGGCACTGAAGCTCATGTGTTCCTTCTGTTTACTCACTCCTGCAGACTTCGGTAAGAATTGTGAATACAGTATAAGTTCCGGTAAAGACCAAATGTGTTGGCTTCTCATTGTTAGGGAGTGAGAATGAGAAGAACAAGGCTGAAAGAAGTAAGGAAGGACCATTTATAAATCTGAGACCATGAATGCTCAGAGGGCGATGTAGGTGGATGGATCCATATTGAAATGGGTGGAAACTGCCTGCTGATTTGTACAACTTTTGCTGGGTGGGAGACCTATTTCAAGCTAGAATACAGATTTATCTTGCAAATGTAATATTGATAGTCAATACCCATTCCTCATTTGTCCCTGTAGCTTGGAGCGGGGAGGGAAGTAGTACTAGCAAAGACATTTTCCTATCCACAACAATCAATGGGTGGTGTTTTCTTGTGCAAAGATGTGACAGAAAATAGCCAATGTCAGATAGATAGCAAGACAAATATTCTGGAGAAAGAATGGATGTGGAAGAAATAGGGCAGGATCATAATATGAAGACAAAAGCCATCTCCAAATGCCTGGCTGCTACATGCCTCAAGGTTAGTGCACTGCATATCTGCGCTGTTCATTTACATGCTAGCCTGGGAACAATCAGAAATTGTTGTTGCTGCTGCATACCTTTAAGTAATTTCCAGCTTATAGAAACCCTAAGGCTAACCTATCACAGGGTTTTCTTGGCAAGATTTGTTCAGAGGGAGTTTGTCTTTGCCTTCCTCTAGGACTGAGAGACTGTGGCCATTTCCGCACTAGCCTGTTATAGCGCGATGATTCCACTTTCAACATCCTCTTGAATCCTGGGCTTTGCAGTTTCGCCCCTCCCGAAACTGCAAACCCTAGGATTCCAGAGGATGTTGAAAGTGGAATCATCGCGCTATAACAGGCTAGTGCGGAAATGGCCTGTGACTTGCCTAAGGTCACCCAGTGGGCCAGTGAGGATTCGAACCCTGGTCTCCAGAGTCATAGTCCAACACTCAAATCACTGCACCACACTGGCTCTGAGACTTTGCTGTTATCTCAGTTAGAAATATCACTCTTGAAAAACGCCATGGACGGGGTCTTAAACTTGGATTTCCAGAAGAAGAAACACATAGGGAGTAGTTTTCTGCCCACAGTGAAGCCTTTTACCCACCGGTAGAGGTTAGAAGAAGGGCACTACCACGAGATCCTAATCTCCTCTAGCAATCCGTGGGACAGGTAAAAGGACTGCATTATGAAAAATAAAAGAGATTTGTTGTAGCCCAAGCTTTTATAGAGAACCAACGTGGTGTAGTGGTCTGAGCGTTTGACTATAACCTTGGAGGGGTTCCCTGCTCAGCCACGGAAACCCACTGGGTGACCTTGGGCGCTTTACACATTCTCAGTCCCAGAAAACCCCATGATAGGGTCAGCACAAGTCAGAAATGACTTGAAGACACACAGCACAAACACACAGGCTTTTATATGCTGCCTCAGAGTGTGGCGGAGTCTCCTTCTTTGGAGGTTTTTAAGCAGAGGCTGGATGGCCATCTGTCAGAAGTGCTTTGAGGTGGGTTCCTGCATGGCAGGAGGTTGGACTGGATGGCCCCTGGGGTCTCTTCCAACTCTATGATTCTGTGATTCTATGATAGACTAGAACTTGCTTTGTTAGATGTATGAGATGGATGGGCTGCTACACAGAAATCTCACGGACTTCCTCAATTTTTTGTATTTCCATGGCCTCTTGTCTATACAGGGATTAATCAGACAGCCACGTTGGTGTATTTCATTATTAAAAAAAAATGAAGAAAAGTAGGAGATAGGTTAAAAATGCCCTAAGATTCCTATTTATTTTAGCATCAGCTCTCGGGGACTACAATCCAATTCCTCAGTTGCACTGATAGAGTTAAGAATGTTAAGAAATTAAATCCTCGGGTATGAATGTACAGATTTTATAGTTACACCCTCATCATCATGTAACTTGTACATTGATACCTGAGACTTCAATATTGTACTACATCAATGCATCTGAGAAAGTGTACTGTAATCCACAAAAACATCATGCTAAAATAAATCAGCTATTCTGAAAGATTCCTCCTTCCTTCCTTTCCTACTTTTTGTTCATACAGTTCACATGTCTTAGTGAGTTCTAGGCCATTTCCACACTACACTGTTATAGTGCTATTATTCCACTTTCAATATCCTATGGAATCCTGGAATTTGCAGTTTAGGGAGGGGCATTTAGAATTCTCAGCCAGAGAGCTCTTTGGCATCAGTAAATGACAAACCCCAGAATTCCACAGGATGTTGAAAATGGAATAGTAGCACTATAACAGCATTGTGCAGAAAGGCCCTATGCCACGAACCAATGGATTCAAACTGCAAGAAAAGAAATTCAATTTAAACATTAATAGCACTATAACAGTGTGGTGTAGAAATGGCCCTAGTCCACTAAATCTTATGCCATAAAGAAACTAATAGCATTTAACATGCAGTGTGGTATATACACATCACTACAGTTGAAATAGAATGTTCGACTTGAAAGATGTCAGCTGGCATGGCAGTGTTGGAAAACCTGTGCTCAATCCATCTAAGTATGGTGTTTGCGTAGTGTGCCTTTGTTTTTGACTTCGGCGACCCTGAGGTGAACCTGTCATGGGGTTTTCTTGGCAACATTTGTTCAGAGCGAGTTTTCCTTTGCCTTCTATTGAGGCTGAGAGCATGTGACCAGTAGGTTTCCGTGGATGATCAGGGATTTGAACCCTGGTCTCTAGAATCATAGTCCAATGCATAAACCGCTACACTATGCTG
The DNA here is from genome assembly GCA_030412105.1 of Cyclura pinguis. Taxonomy (NCBI): domain Eukaryota; kingdom Metazoa; phylum Chordata; class Lepidosauria; order Squamata; family Iguanidae; genus Cyclura; species Cyclura pinguis. Next base: position 349,434,052 of record CM059599.1, read on the forward strand.
GCTCTTTATCTGTGTATGTACTGGTATCCATTTTAGAACCTACCACCTGGCATCAAGGTTGTAAAAAAGATCATTTCTTAATATCTATGCAGCCATCCTGTGGAATTGTTTTGGATGATCAAAACTCTGACCGGAGGTGATTGCTCAAGGACACAGGATTCCATCATAGCCCTGCAATCCATCTGCAAAACATCTCCTCCGAAACAAAATGCCTCATATTCATTCTAGTGTAGATGCTTGTATTGTTTCTTTTGATTTGCTGACTTGCCTTGTTTTGATGGATTCTTTCCAGCCTATGTTGTGATACGGGTAGCAGTCTTTGAGACATGAGCCCTCATTATCTCTGCTCTAGAGTCTCGCCCATTGTAGCTGCTAAAGGCAGCCAGAGAGGACAACTCAGTGGATTAGTGTTGGGTCTAATGCTTCCTTCCGCTGGACCCTAAGAATGTCGTGGGTAAGATAACTTTTTAAAAAAGCCCTGCTTGGACCCACTGGTATTAGTTAACTATTAAACAATCTTAAATATTATTCTTTCTGTCATTTAGTTTGCTTCTCATCCCTGGTACACTTCTGTACATGAAGATATAAATTTCTTTTCTTAAAAAATAGTTCTTTTTAGTGCTGTGTGTTGGTGAGGGTATGGGGGAGTCCTGGTTTCCCTCCCTCTGTTTTGATCCACTTTTTCTAATGCCTCCAAACTCAAGACAAGATCTTTAATTTTAAGTTTAATTGTAATTTTTTTTCTTCTAGTCTAAACAGATTTTCCTGTGGGATTATTTCTTTGGCTCGCACTTTTCTTTCTGTTTCCACAGCAACCACAGCTGGCTCATATGTGTAGTTACCATGGCAACCCTGGGGTTGGAGGTTTTGGATGGTTGTTTTTTTAATGGATGCAATTAAGTAAGAATTAGATTAGCGTCCCTCACGTGCTCTGTGCAGGGGGGAAAAAAATCCACCCTGCATGTTGTGGGGCTGCATGGAGCATCTTTGAAAACAACCGTGTCTTCTCCTTATATCCCTCCTGCTTTTATCTCAATAGCTGCCTCAAAGCACATTATGCTTTCATGTGAAGAGAAGAGCACAAGCAAAGCAACTGGATATTGACATTTGGCCAATTGAGGTTGCGTACAAAGTATTGTGGGAAGGGCCAGTCTTTTAGAAATGATGGATACCCATTGTTCAGTCTGCATGAATACTCATTTCCTAGGGTTTATCCCCACCCCATCTCTGAAAAGAAAGAGTGGAATTAATAGGTAGAGAGATGATTAAACTCTTCAGAAATTTCAGTCACAAATGAAGAGGTATGCTGTATTTATTCTGCACCCTTTGTCCCTCGCTTGTCATTTTCCTGCGCTGGACAGCCCATTTGTAGCTGTTCTATGTTTTCAGTATGGATACCTTATCATAGGGTTTCCTTGGCAAGATTTATTCAGAGCTGGTTTGCCATTGCCTTCCTCTGAGGCTAAGAGAATATGACTTGACCAAGATAACCCACTGAATTCCCACGGCTGGAAGGGGATCTGTACTCTGGTCTCCCAGAGTCCTGTTCCACTACACCATGCTGGCTCACTGACAGCCCATAGGATATGTGAAACTAAACATGAGAGCCACATCTTTCTTAGGATGCATACACAAAAGTACAGGCTGGCATTCAGTACCACGGTTATAGACGCATAACCTAGAAATACAGATCAGTAATTGATCTGTATTCAATCAGACTATATATTCTTACTGTTAACCTGCATAAATGCTACGCCAGCCCATCTTGAGAGCCAGATGTTTCCTTGAGCAAAGGACGTCCGTTCAGTTTCCAGTGGGAATGTAAGAAGGAGGATGTTTCCATCAATCTCCACCAGTAAGCAAGGCTGTGACAATCAGAAGCAGGACCTATCACAGGACCTTGTTGCAGCCTCTCTCACTGGCAGGGATTGATGGCAATGTCAGCCTTCTTGCCCCCCAGTCGGAAATTCAACACACCTCCTTTGCCTGATCCGGTAGCTGGCTCTTAAGATGGGCTGGGAGAGGGGTTGGATCAAGAGTCATTACTTATTTACTCAGACATAACTAGATAGCTGATCTAGGATACCAGTGATTGTTTTTAAAAAGTCACCTCAAGAACTGTCTGAGAACTATTTATTTCAAAGAATTATTAGTTGCTGGACAAAATTAGATTCCTGGAGGCTATGCTGGGTTGAGTCTGGGATACATCTGCAGGACTTCTGTCCTTCTTTATCTGCGGTTTCATCCACCAGTGATCACCTAATAGCCCATCATACTTTTGCTAGTGTTGTCACTTTCATTTCTTGCTCTCTCAAACCATCACACCTGAAGCCAAGACTGGCATTGAACGGAGCATGAAACGTGTCCCTGTTGGCTGGAGGGTTCTGAGTGTTGTAGCCCAAGAAATTGTTCTCTGCCCCAACTCCAGTCTTCAGCACAAGCGGCAGCATGTTTTAGACTTTGAATGCTGTTGTATCCATTTGGTAGGATAAGCAACCAGCACTCAACTGGAAAGAACCATGCTGAGGACCAGCTGTCCATCTTGTTTCATCTGGCCTTCATAGCAGCCGACTTTGGCACAGACTGCAGTCAAGCAAAGGGATGACAATGGGAGCTAAAGCGAGCTGTGCCAAGCGCAGTATGTAAAACATCTCTGTTGGCAGCAAGTGCCAGGGAGATGTGGGGCAACAGAGAGACTGAGTGGCTGGCATGGAGAACATACTAAACGTCATGTGTTTTGTGTTGACATGGCTTTGAATGCTCAGTGACATAACCCCTTCTCTTCAAGAGAAGGGTCTACATGAGAAGGTAAGAAATAAATTATTTAAGGGGTTTGCTTGCTTGCTCGTCTGCTTTGCCAATTCTATAAATGCATTAATTCTCAGCGAGTGCAAATTAATTCGTTGTCTGTGCTGGGCTGCCATTCTCCACTTTGCATATCAGAAGCCAATGAATCAGGGCTGGCTTAAGACAGCTTGCTTCCTGATTTGGGGGGGGGGGAGTGGGGGAGGGGAAAAGCGTGCCCCTTCTGTGTCAAGTACCAAAGCTACACGACCATCCACTGAATTCTCTCTTTAGCATTGCTGATGAAACATCTTTCATCTTCCACTGCATCTAAAGGCAGCAGGCTTACTTAGGGGTGCAGGGTAGGCCCCATGGCACACGGCTGTCTCTTCTACCAACTTGTTGCCGCCTCCCTGCATCTGCCACCTGAGGCAAGTGCTTCACTTTGCCTAATAGTAAGGTCAACCCTGTAATAAATGATTGCTCTTTTCAGTGGTGTGCATCTTGCCTCAAGAATTATCTGATTTCACTGTACAATCCCATTTATCTAAAGCCTCTCATGAGTTCTTTTCCCCATTTTCAATGTAACTTTTTATCCCATCATCCAACATATTTACAGAATTGCCATTCTAGTGGTGCTGTGGCTTTTAACATCAAAATGTTTACCAGGTGAAGCTCTACCTATCACATTATCTCCATGTTAGAGATCTAATGGTTAATTAAGGATTAAGTTAGGAACAAAGCCAGCTTTAAAAAAAAAAGACTTGAAATTCCTGGCAATATGAGTCATCTAAAACAAGAAATTTCTGTGCCTGTTTGGCCACCTGCAATGTCTGTTACGGGGATATCTTCTCTGGTACGTGCTCACATAAATTTATATGTGGCCACTTTTAATCCCTATCCGATTTTCTAAAGTGTGATAGACTAGTATCAGAATTAATCATAGAATCACAGAGCTGGAAAAGACCAGAAGGGCCATCGAGTCCAATCCTCTGCCATACAGAAATACACCATCAATACATTCCCAACAGATGGCCATCCAGCTTCTATTTAAAAACCCCTAAAAAAGGAGACTCCATTACACTCCGAGGCAGCACATTCCATTGTCGAACTGCTCTTACCATCAGGAAGTTATTCCTAATGTTTAGATGGAATCTCTTTTCCTGAAGCTTGATTATTTAGATTATTTAGAGCAGATCTCCAAAGGCCTTTGACTCTCAATGTTATAATAAATGCAAGTAAAATAAAAAAAAAAACATTCAAACAGCTGGCCTCATGTTAATTGCTCACATTTTATCCACAATGTTCCTCCTTTTCCTCCTCCTCCTCATCACTGTTATTAATCAGAAGGACAGCTGTGCATCTAGTGGTGCCCAGGAAGTGTGAATATATCCCTTTTCAATGTTTGGAGCCCCACAGCACCATCCAAAGTCCCCAGTCAGTGAGAAGTGACCTAAAAGTGACCAGAAGTCACTCCCATTTATCAAAATGGTAGGGGTACTGCATGCATGGCATCAGGAAGAGCTCAGAATGGACATTGAATCCTTCATAGAGGTCCATTCCTATATTAGAAGAATCTCTGTTTTGTAGTAACTCACAGATAGACCTAGAGAAATATAAGTATAGGAGTGTGTGCATGCATACACGCCCTTGAATCACCTGTTGACTTATAGCAACCCCATAAATTTCACAGGACTTTCTTAGGCAAGGGATACTCAGAGGGGTTTTTTACTAGTTCCTATTTCTGAAATACAGCCTACAGCACCTGGTATTCATTAGTGCTTTCCCATCCAAGTACAAACCAGGGCTGACCCTGCTTAGCTTCCAAGATCAGACAGGCTCTGGTGCCTTTAAGGTATTTAGACCTCAAGTGTAACTATAGACCATGAAATTTACCTCATTACCTAATTGGTGCTGCTGATTTTGCTAATTATTTGAATGACACAAAATCTAGACAGGCAGCATCCAAGAGCCTTTACATTCATGTCACACCAAATCCCATGCAAAATGGATACAGAACAGCAATTTTCTGCAGAAAATCCAGTTTGGTGATCAGTTGCAAATCTGCAGGAAAATGTTCAGGATGTCAGCCTATGTCTAAATATCAAGTTCGGTCAAAATTGGCTTATAACTAGGTGCAGGGAGTGTTTGGTAGATATGAGAAACAGTTGAGGGACCAGGTCCAAAACCTTAATATGGCCTTCACTGTGCTCCCATTAGATAACACCCAAGTATGGCAACTCTGTGATCAAGCACATGGATTTGTATAGCATAAACGAGAGGCAGAGAGATGCCTTAAATAAATCACAGATGCATACCTGAGGTACAGTAGATAATTAGATAAATAACCTTCCCCTCTGAACTGCCATTTTATGTCTGGCTGTAGATGGCTGACCTACGTGTTTGAGCAAAACCCAAAATAGATCCTGCAGTGCTGAAGTCTGCTCACTGCTGATCTAGAGTCCAGGCAGGAAGGCTGCTAAACCTCTGCATCTACAATCACAAACAGTCTTTGAGGGAAGGCAAAGGGAAAGCAGATAGCAGCAATTATATCAGGCATACCCAAGATTGCACTGATCAGCCGTACCTCATCAAAGAACTGACATTAACCTGATGCCTTTCCGCTGTGGGAGAAACACAAATGCTCACATGGTGGACATTGCAAAAAGAGACTCTATGATGTTACCCAGTGGCTAGCGGTAATGATAGTTTTCCTGAAATTTTATCCTACTTATCATCCCATGGCATCTACAATTCATATTTCCAGTAGAATAATAACCCCCAAGTTTTGATAAAGAAACAGACTATAGTGTTTAACATTCCCATTGTTCTGCCTCCATTTAGGATTCCCACTTGCTGAGGCGAGTGGGAAAAAAGGATCAAGTTGCTTTCTGCAGTGGCAGGCACCTTTATGAGCTGGAGGTGTGTTTCCAATAGACCAAAGATTTACAAAGATGGAACACAACCATTGTGTCTGCCCCATCCATTCAGCAACAGACGAGAAATGTCTTTCTGCCTTTGGTTCTCCTGCAGTGTCACTGTTTCTTTTTCCCCACTCTGACTGCATTTAACACTGTAGTTAAAAAGCGCATTCATGTACATGCCTCTGCTTTTTATAGTCTGCCTTTGACAGTCAGATTAGGATAGACAGACAAAAAAATTGGACAGAACAATTTAGATGGTTGATTTACTGCAAATGGGTCCTATAGCAGTGAGTTCTGATTTTTGACTCTCTCTCTCTCAATCCTGTTCTTGATCATCATTCAGTTCAGCAGTCTGTCCTTCCTTCTTGGCTTCCTAGTCAAAATGTTACCATCCATTGTGAACCAGCCTTACTTTGGTCCATTGCCTGGTTTATTCCTTTCCCTTCTTAGAAAAGTGCTATGCTATACTGTTTGTTAGATGATTATGTGAAGCTCCTCCTTTCTGTAAAATTCCATTATGCCTTGACATGCATGCTGTAAGCTCAGTCAGCCCAATCAACTCATAAAATGATGAATTATATTTCCCACTGTTCTAATACAGCAATAAATGAAGGTGGGGAAAGAAATTCATCCTCTCCGCTGCTTTGCTCCCTGCAACATCTGAAGCTCACTGGGATACTCCTATGTAGCTGTGCCTAAACAGGAATGTATGAGTTTAATAGCTACTCAGCTCTAGTTTCGGAAACATGTGACAGACCCAATACCCATCAGTTCTCGAAAGAGCATGAGAAGAATACATAAAAACAAAGGGAGGGCATGCAAAGACCATACAAGCAAAAGCTACAGAAACAATTCAAGCAGCCACAACACAAATGGAGTAAAAGTAAACAAGGAAAAATACCCTTAAAAGCAACAGAAAGAATCACCTGCAATAGAACAGGGGTGAGCAGAGAAAGAAGGGATTTACCATAGAACAGTTCTTGGCATGGGTTTCTGACTCCCAATTGTTTAACAAGAACAGAAAGGTTTTCTTTTTCATTTCAATTAGGTTGCTGAAATGAAGAAAGCTTGGGGTTATGAAGAATGGACTTTTCTAGAAATGACTGTGAGCCCAGTTCAATTCTGGTGCTTAAAACAGATCTCTGGGCTAAGAAAGTATTCAGAATCACTCTGTCATTTAATTCTAAAATGGCTGCTTGTGGTGGTGAGTCTTGGCATTTGAGTGAAAATGAAATAGATCATCTGAAGCAGTTCCATCTCTGATGTAGAAGAAGATGGCAGGTGTATTTTTTTCAAGTCAGGAAGGAGATCAGTCCCTAATCGATGACTGTTTTGTTTTCTTTTCTTTTGTTTTGCACCAGCCAGATTTGAACAAAGGCACCTCTCACTGGGACGTGCTTCTCTCAGAAGCATCCATGCCAAAAAGCCCTAATATAAATGTTGCACATGACAAAGTTATATGTCACACAATACTATTATCCTTACAACAAGGATGCAATATAGTTTGCACTGATAAACATTAATTAGGTCAAGGTGATCCAGTGACCTTTATAGCTCAGCAGGAATTCAAACCCAAGTATGCTTGTCCCAAGTGTAACATGTTCACTATGCCGCATCAGCTTGTCTTGTGTTTCTCCATTGCCTCTTCAAAGCTGCTGTTCCCTCTATCAGGGAAAGCTTATGGATACCTATGTATTTCCCCTAAAACAACCTGCTCAAAACTACTGCCTTCAAGACGTTTTGGACCTCCCAGCTCCTATGATCTCCCAACCACTGACTATGTTATCTTGTGGCTGCTGTGAGATACAGTCCAAAACATCTACATGGCACCTCATTGGAGAGGGCTATGGCAAAGGGATGGAATTCAGGAAGGATGATCTGCATTGAGAAAGCGGGATAGGGTAAGGGTTGGCAGCGTGTAGCCAATGAGATGCATGTGGTCCCTTGACCATTTTTGTCTCCCTGAGATCCTCACCATCACAAAAACACTGTGATTAGTGCAAGAAACATGGCGCACAGGGAGTGCACACCTTGTCTCCCAGCAGAATCATGTTCTCAGCAGTGTAATTTCTTTCGGTAAACAAAGTACCTACTTCCCACATGTCATGTTTATCATCCAGATTGCACCATTTTGCAGCACTTGAAAGAGCAGTAGTGAAATGGAAACAAAAGCAACGGCAGCATAAGATTTGTCACAATGACAGGGTGCAGCTCCTGGTGGGAAGTGGAGAGGCCAGTGCAGTCCCTAACCGCTCTGCACAGCTGCCTGCCCCAGGTTATAGGAAAGGGTTAAACATCTCTCTTCCCAGCAGTGTGATCTAAATCTCACCCTTTGCAATTACATTTTACAGGAGTTTATAAAGAACAGGAGATCTGGTCGTGATCCTCTGACATCTTTGGCCCTCAGTAGTTTTCCTCCTTTGCAAAGAACTATTAGGTGCTGCAAACAAGCAGCACAATTTGAGAAAGCTATCACAGCTCCCCTAACTTGCATCCATGACTGTCTCTCTCTGTCTCTGGGATGGTCATGCATGCACAAACTCCACTTAATTTCTCATCTGCACTTGATTTCTTCTTTCTCTTATTCAGCACTTAATGATCAACCATTGAATGCGTGAATTCATTCCATTGAAATGTGTCAGACTGGAGGTGCTCTGCCGCTGTATTTCTGATGTTTGCTGATGCTACAGCCATCAAACCGTGAGCGTGATTGTGCAATACGGGCATAACTCAGCGTTCTGACACAGAAATTATCTCTCTGCCTCAGGACCAGAGTAATGCTCTGTGCTGTATTGGCTGGATTATTAATCAAGTTTCATCTGTCCAAGGTGACAAATTCGACTTTTCACACACACCACCACCACCACCACCACCTCTCCTTGGTTTCACATTGAGAAGCTGCTGGAAGCAGAAGACACAGTAGTGCGACAATCTACTTGATCCAAATTGAGCTCTGCATTATTCATGCATTCCCTTCCTAGAATACACATTTTGTTAGCCTTCATTCAGCCCAAAGCACCTTCGGCATTTCGAACGTTGCAGTCTGTCCAATTCTGCTCTTTTACCTTCTATTTTTCATCCCTCATAAAAAACTGTGTGCACATGTTTGTATATGAAGAATCTTTCCTTTCTTGTTTATGTCCATTTCTAACCAGTTAGGTTTGAAAGCTAGCATAATGTATTCTGTGCCTTTTGGTTGGCCTAATAAAGATGGATTACAAAATATATGATGTGCTTTTTGGATTTTGTTGTATTTTTGCCACACAGCCAACACAGCTAGCCCTGAATATGTTGTGTGAAAAGAGAAAGCAAGAATGATAACATTAGAGGCAGGAGAGGTATCACGTAATGCCTGATTTTCACAATTTCCGACTTTTGGTGGCCCTACCCCAGAGTTTTCTTGGCAAGATTTATTCAGAGGGGGTTTGCCTTTGCCTTCCTCTGAGGCTGAGAGAGTACAACTTGCCAGGTCATCCATTGGGTTTCCATGGCCAAGCACAGATTTGAACCCTGATCACCAGAATTGTAGTCCAATGCTCAGTCACATAGACCAAGATAATTCACAATATAGCATTTTCCCCCTGCATGGGACAGCTCTTGGAATTACATCCACATTAAAACATTTCAGAAGGAATCGTCTTTGAAGCAATTTGCTTAGGCGCAATTTTTTAAAATACACACACACGCACACGCACACGGTACTCTTTGACCCAATGTGCCAAGTGTGCTTTGTCTTGGTTCCCAGCCTCACCCTCCCTGCAACTCAAAACAAAGAGATGTATAGATTCTCCATCCCTCCTCCTGGTGGTCACTACTATTGGTGGCGATTTTGCAGGAAATGGAGAGCATGGCCAATCTGCAGTTTCTTTCTCTCTTATTAAATTGTAAAGCCCCATGGGCACTCAAAAAAACGTGCTTGGCTTCTATCTTCATCACTCAAGCAATGATACCGCACTGTAGGGATGGAGTAGACTGCGGCACTAATCCCCGGGGGGAACCGAACTGCTCATCAGAAGGACTGGTATCCAGGCAACCAGCCTCCCCTGCCCGAGACAAGCCGAAACAGCTGGGAGCTTTGAAAGGGAGGAGAAGCTACTGTAAAGCGAGTGAGAGGGGAGGAGGGAGAAAGCACAGAGAGAGGATCAGGGAGAGTGTCTGCAGGAGAGAAAGGGAGGGCTGGAGAGATGTTATTTTGGGCTGGCTATTTTTCATTATCTTGTACATCATCTTTGCTCCAGCTATGCGTGGTCATGGGGGCCATCCCTTAAATGCTGAATTCTTAGTGCTCACCCTTACGGCTCTGATGAGATAAGGGGTGAAACAAAAGAGCTGTTTTTTCCACCCCTGTTCAAAAGTTACAGTAAAAAGTACAGGAGCAATATTAAATATATTTTTCAACAAAGGAATTTCATCAGGGAACTTGGGATCAAGGCTCCAAGCAGCCGGGTTGCTATGGGAGGAATGGAAATAAAAAAATCGTCCCCCCCCACCCAAAAAAAAAAAAATAAGAACCCCCCCCTCCCCGGAATTTTCTTTCAGTTCTACCACTTCTAGTATTCTCGTAACTTAAAACTTCAGTTGAATGTTTAGAAATATATCTAAGCATCTAAGGGAAAAGGGCAAGCAAAGTTACCAAGGGAAAACAAACACAGAAAATGTGAGAGTTCGAGGTGGGAACAATTATCAACGTGTCTCTCTTTATAATGTTAGAAATTTGGGGGCTGAAGGAAAATTTCATGGCGTGGAAATAAGAATTTCACAAAATTCTTATTTGAAGGCAATGTGCTCATTTTGCTGCCCCCTCCCCCAATAGCTATACCTCTGGATCTTCGGATAAATTCATGAGGCTTATACAACATGCACCAGAGAAATAAATAGCAGTCTCTGAAAAATATGAAACAAAACTAAGGGAAAGCACCCTTGAGCACAGCCCAAAGTCCTCTCGTGCTTCCAGATCAAAAGCCCCCAGTACATCTTTTTCTAAAGCACTAAGGACTGCTTTGTAATCTTACGGAAAGGCTATGGGATGGAGGGATAAAAACATACATTTTGTCATCAAAAGAAGACTCCCGCATACACAGACTATTTACTTCTCTGCCAGCCTGTGAATCTCTGGAGAAATGGTAAGGAGGCAAATTACATGCATGTCACACACACAAACCCATTACATCTTCAGGGGCACCTAAGCACAAATATTGCTTCTAAATGTGACAGCATGTCTGGCAGAAAAAGATTCTCTGCTGCTCTCTTCCCATACTGTGTTAGGCATGTGATATTTATTTATTTATTTATTTATTTATTCATTTATTTATTTTGCCATTTTCTTCCTTTCTTCCTTCTTCTACCTCTCTTTCTCTGTGTCACATGCATGCACACATACCCATACTCTCACACGCTGTAATTGGATGAAAGGTTTTTAAACCCTTTTTTCTATTTTTTTTTATTTTTAGTGAACAAAAAAATCATATAGAACTAGCCATCATTTTCCATTTGAATTGTAGCAGATTATGATCTGTTAATCATATGTGTTTTAACAGGTTCATCTATCAGTTAAATATGCACAGGAGGGAAAGCAATTTTTCCTTATTTTTAGATAATGCATACACATGATGTAGTTGGTATAATCCTCCTATTTATACCTCTTTCAAGGTTATGAGATGGTCCTTGCTGAATGCTCCTGCCTTTTTTGTACAAAGCACATAGAAGAAGAAGAGGAAAAGGAAGAAGAAAGAGGCAGCAACAATGCCTACTTCACTGCCTTGTAAAACTCAGCCTCCATTTTCAGTTAATTCAGGTTTTTTCATGGATTAAATATTGCAGATCTTTATTGTATCAGCTACATAGGCTGCTGTTTTGTTTCTGCATGCCATTCGAGATGCTGGTTATCTTCTTTAAAACTTCCCAAATATTTACCTGAAAGACCATCTCCTCCCATGTGAACCGGCTTGTCCTTTATAATCAACTGCTGTGCTCCTCATACCCATGCCATTGCCATCAGAGGCACTGTGGGTAGCAGTGTGCAAGAGGGCTTTCTTAGTGACAGCCAGAACTTCGGAAGTTTAGATTACAGCTCCCAGGACCCCCCAGCAGAACTGAGAGTTGTTGTCCAAAAACAAAAGTTTCCAAACTTTGGCAGCATTTGATATGAACTTCCTGCCCCAAGGAATGAATTCATCTTCCTCTTTATCTGGTTTTGGTAGCAAATAAAGACATTTCTCTTTAAATAAGTATTTGATTCTGCTCTTGCATGATAATCGTGATGATGATTCCTAACTTTACCTATACCCTGCCCTTTACCCTGAACTAGGGGTCAAGCTTTGGCTCTTCAAACCTTGTGGGACCTGACTACCTAAAGGACCATCTCTATCATTTATCAGCTCTTCAGTTTAGGTTTTTACTGTTTTTGCTCCTCTGGTTTTTAGTTAATGTGTTTTAAGGATAAGTTGGTTTGATGCTTTTATATTTTGTATGCTGCTCTTAGCAACTCTTTTTAAAAGAAGAAAAGCAGGATCAAAACTTCTTAAACAATAATAAATATTAATGTGTTAGGGTGAATGATAAAGTAGCACAGAGACATATATAGGTACAGGCTATGAGACAGAGGTGGAGGATTGTACAGTAGAGCCATTCTATATGTTGTTTTTTAAAAAATAATAATTTGTAGGAAAAATTACTATAGTCAGTCCTCCCTCTCTGCAGATTCTGTACCCATGGATAAAGGCTTGAAAATATTTTTTAAAAAATCTCAAAAGCAAACTACGATTTTTTTTATAGGAGATGCCATTTTACTATACCATTGTACATAAGGGGACTTGAGCATCCATGAATGTTGGTATCCATGGGGGATCCTAAACCAAATCCTAGCAGATACCAAGGGCCCCACTGTACCAGTCCAGCTCGGTGTGGCCATCTAAACTAAACTGCAAGACAGCTCCCTGCTTGGCTCTTAAAAAGTACTCCTTTCTTTTTCTCTTGGCAATTTAATTGTGAATATATTCAGAAGCAGACCTCTGGAACTTGCTGTACATACACAAAACCACTGAAATCTACCCATCCACCCTTCTGTGTGTGTCACACCCATATATGCATGCACACACAAAGCTGAATTGGAGCCCTTGTCTCTCGTGATCATATTCTGTGCTTTTTCCTTAAGGCTTGAGACCGAGAATGATTCCTCAGCCACAGAATGACCGTGCTCAAGGCTCTTTCCTCAATCCCTTGCTTGCCACTCACTCTTCAAATACGTCTCCCTCCAGACAGCTGCGCGCAGGTGCCCTTTTGGACTTTTGGACTGCCTTCCCACTGACAAATTCACAAAGTGCCATTTGCCAAGGGATGAGAAAGAGACCCAGAAGGCCTTGTTGGGATCATTCCGGTGCTAAAAATAACAGCAGAGTTCAGCAGGAAACAAGACTGCAACCCTTCACCCTATTCTCTTCCCTCCCTCCCTCCCTCCGTCCTTTGCTCTACACCTGCCCGCACTCAGTGCCAGTCACCAAGAGGACAAACAACCCTTCGACGAAACCTGGCTCCATCACCATCAACAACCCCTCTCCTTTCCCTCCCACCGTGACATCCCTCTGCAGCAGGGCACTGGAGTTGCTGCTACACAGTGACAGGGAGCAAGGCAGCAAAACAGATGAAACTGTCTCCAAAGCAACCCTGTGCTTCCACTCTATCGTCACCCACAGAGCTGCTCTTGAAAGAATTTGAGGTTGCATGAAGATGATAGTAACTCTTAAGCTTTGTTTTGTTTTATACATTTGAGTGAGGATGTCCTTTCCCAGTTCCTTTAATTCAAGGATGGGGCTCATGCGGTTCATCAGCTGCTGTCTGACTACAACTCCCAGCCTTCTTCACCAGGGGCTATCATGGAGGGGATGCATGGGAGTTGCAGTTCAGCAATATCTGGAGGATCACATGATTTCCACCCCAGTTTTAAATATCTTTGCTAGCAATTTTTTGGTGGAATTGATGTAGCCAGATTTCCCGCTCAGTTCACAACTCCTGCACTCAAAAGGCTTGGCACTCATGATATCCAGTAGAAAGTAGCACTTCTGAGGAAAACAAATATATTAAAGAGCTTGAACAGGACATGTTTAGATGAAAGCTGGGGTACCTTCGGTGCTCCAGATCCCCTCAGTCTCACCCAGTGCTGCTAGTGGTAAAGGAAGTTGTGGTCAAAAACATCTGGAGGACATCTTTGTATAGCAAAACAGCATTGCATATCTGTTTGAGTGTTGGATTAGGACTCTGGGAGACCAATGGTTGAATCTCAAATCAGCTAGGAAAAAACTATTGCATGATCTTGAGGTGACAGTTCTTGGGGTGACTTTTTAAGAAACTGTACCTTTATGCATGCATGCATGCTAAGAAAGGTGTGATTCTCATATTTAATTTTAGATACACTCTGCAGGATGCCAGTGAGCCAGTGTTGTGAAGTGGACATGAACTCCAGGACAGCAAGGTTCAGATTACTACCCAACTGTAGAAATTCAGTGGGTAATCTTGGGTGAGTCACACATTCTCAGCCAAGGAGGAAGGCTCTTCAAGCAAGCCTCCCCTGAATAAATCTGACCAAGAAAACCTATGGTAGGGTCAAAATAAGTTGGAGTCACCTTGAAGGCACATAACAAGAATCTCAGGCCATTTCTGCACTAGACCGTTATAGTGCTATTATTCCACTTTCAACATCCTATGGAATCCTGGATTTGCAGTTCAGGGAAGAGCCTTTAGAATTCTCAGCCAGAGAGCTCTTTGGCCTCAGTAAAGTACAAACCCTAAAATTCCACAGGATGTTGAAAGTGGAATAATAGCACTATAACAGTGTAGTATGGAAATGGCCAAAGAAAAACATGCAATGCTAGAGTGATGCCCTGTCCCTGTGAGTCCTGTCCCTGTGAGCCTTGCATGTCTTGTGTTTTAAATCTGTGTGCCTGAATCCTGATGAAACGTTTGGCTGGAAAACTATTTGCACACGATATCAACATCTCCTATTTCTCAAATGCCTTACTTCATTCATAGCTACTGCATACAGTTGTAAGTTCAGGACTATTCCAGGCCCTGACATTTCAGGGCCAAAACCTGAGATGCTTCTGGTATCACAAGAGGCAGGCTCTGATGATGTCAAGGGGCAGCCACTGATGATGTCATTAAACGTGATATATTAAGCATCAACTGCAGTTACATAGAGTATGCCATTCACACACACACACACAAAAATACCAAGTCTGTCAAATGCAGAAAATAGCTGTTCACACTCTTTTCAAGACAATATTCTCAGTCTGAGGTTAATTCCCTTCACCCTGAGGACCGGAGAATACAATCAGGCCCTGCGATTTGGCAATCCTACCTCCTGCTTCCATTACCTACACCAGTGTAGTAAGGCTGGCATAGTACCTTAACAGGATGTTGGCCATTATGTTTGGAAACTTGCTGGTCCCCATAGAAGCCAATACCACCTCCACCCATGGAAAACTACACAGCATGAAGATATTCAGCCAGCAACATTCAAAGCCCTACTGGCAACAGGGAATAGCTAAGAACTGATTCAATACGCTTGCTCTCTGCAGCTAAACTGGATTCATTTCAGGCAGCACTTGCATGAGAGATCCCCAGGAAGAGAAGGCAGGAAGAATTCTTTGCTGCATTCAAAAACAGTAATCATGGTGACTTTGTAGCATCTAAACTAGGGCAGACTCAGACCGTGTCTCCATAGCAGGGGCAAATCCTTTGTGTGGTGCCAGGATTCATAAAGAGAGCGGCTGAGGTTGCTGTATACTGGCAAAATCCCATGTCTCAGTGTTTTATTTATAAGTGCACAAAAATGAACATCGGGGGAATCAGATAAAAATATATCTTGTTCTCAGGAATCTGAAAGCTAAAGTCCCATTATTTACAGAGTGCCATCTGTATGCTGGGCACACAAGCAGTGAAGAGGAGAAAGAGACAGCCTCTGCAGCCTTGCTTTCAAGAGGCAATCCATTTCCCTGCCCCAAAGGTAGTGACAGTTTTACTATTTCCTCCAAGAATTATATAGGGCATGTGTGATATCGAATGCCATGCAGAGCACACCTGCTGAACAGAATGCATTTGAAGCTCCTGGGTTTGGCAACAGATCCCCTGAACAGTTCCCAGTTGGAAGCAAACTACATACCAAGCCTCCCCAACTTGAGATGAGAGATGCTGGCGACATTTACCTGGCTCTGTCTCAGAAAAGAACTTTGGAGATGAGGTTATATTTGCCCTCAGAAGAAGGAAAAGCATTTAGCATCCTCCAATACACTTCCCCGTACTTCTCTGGCTGAAATCAGAGTCCAACCTGGAGACGATTTCTTGACTTACCCATCTTTTGAAGAGCTAACCCCTTCTTCCAAGCCTCCCCTGCAAGGATTTTGCACCCAGTCCCAGTATTTCTCAGATTGGTTCATCAGAGGATATTGACAAGCTGGAGCATGTCCAGAGGAAGGACAACTAAGGTGATAAGAGATCTAGAAAGCAAGCCCTATGAGGAACAACTGAATGAGCTGTGTATGTTTAGCCTTTGAGAAGACAAGATTGAGAAGTGATATTAGGGTTCCCAGATCACAAGGTCTAGACCCTCTTCTCTTGTTCCCAGGGTAAGGAGGATGAATCTCAGGGCAAGAGCACTGCCTTGAAAATATACTCTGTGTGTGTGTGCGTGCGCGTGTGCATGTGCGTGTACACACACACTTCATTACTTAGAGTTGGTATTTTAATTTAAATAATATACTTTGTATAATTGTGATGGATGCTTAATATACCATGCTTAATGACATCATCAGGAGCTGCCCCTTGTAATATCAACCTTGGAAACTTATCAGGGCTCCATCTTCTGTAACTTCACATAGGGTCAGTCCTAGGTCTCCGGTTCTGGCCCTGAAATGTCAGGGCTGAGAATAATCCTGACCTGGAAACCCTACGATAGAAATCTTTATATATCAGATGGGCTGTCATGTAGAAGATGGAGTGAGCTTGTTTTCTGTTGCTCTGGAGGTTAGGACCCACAACCAGTAGTTCAAGTTACAAGAAATGAAATTCTATTGAACAGTTGGAAGAACTTCCTAATGTAGTTTGACAGTCAGACTACCTCAACTCTCCTTGTTTGGAGGTTTCCAAATAGAAGTTGGATAGCCATCTCTTGAAAGGGCTTTAAGTATGGATTTCTGCATAGCAGTAGGCTGGACAAGATGGTCCTTAGGTTTCTTCCGGTTCTGTAACTGTATGATTTTAGGAAGGATAAGCCAGGGACTTAGGAGTTTCTAATGCTTTACATCTCCTATGAGGCAAATCTTGCTCAGCCTCCCAAAGCTCATTTTTAAGCCTGTACAAAGTAACTGTGATGTTTCCCTATTGCTTTGCCCAGAGGGCTGCTTTGAAGAGATTTCTTGAGGGTGGAGAGAATTGCTTAAATTGGCTCAGAGATCTTTTTGATTTATGGCAAAGAACTAGGATCATATACATTTGGGAATTAATCTGAGGCAAGCAAGGGAGAGCTCACCCATTTTTATTTGTGGCCTACCAAGACAAACACAGCTAGTTGACCAGCAAGGCTCTCAACAACTCCCCATTTCTCTGTCTCTGTCTCTGTCTCTGTCTCTCTCTCTCTCTCTCTCTCACACACACACACATATACACTGTTTATCCCAGACAAGCAGCAAAACCAGGAAAGTTTCCTGAACCCCCAGTGGGCTGCCATACACTGGAGGTGGACTGTATTTGCCTCACCCGTGATTGTACAGGCCTGATCTACAGAGTGGTGTAAAACTAATCACAAATCAGATCAACCCTGTCCAAGATAAACCAGACTAATGAACAAGTGAACAAGGTCAGTGAAAATAAGGGCATAAAGGAGCAGAAATATTACAATAATAAAAACAGGACTATTTTTTGCTATGGAACAAGCAAGGAAATACTTTGTATACAGAGCATAGACTGTATACAAGAAAGTTACAGATAACGACTGTGTACATTTGAAAAGTACAGATAGAAAAAGGAATGAAAGTCAATGCACTCATCCATATTTATCACTTGAGTATGTTGCAGAGCAAACTCCATCGACAGAATTCTTGTTTTACTACCACCTCATCTCTAGCACAATGCTGTTTCACTGAGTCTCTGTTCAGACCTTCAACTGCTAGTCATCAAGCCCTGTGTAATAATGTTTTGTAAATGTGTGGGTCAAACCTGAGTCTTGCCATCATGCTATATGGGTTGGCATTAGGGGTCCACAGTTAGCTTACTTCTTAATATTTAAAGCACAGGTAAGCAACTTTTTTTTCCTGCCAGGGACCACCTGCTAGCAATCTGTGAGACTGAAGATAGTGGTAGACAGAACCAGAGCCAAAGGCAGGCAAATCCATCCTCCTTCACTCTCCCTCTTCTCTCCCTCCCCGCCCCCCCGCCCTTATCTCCCTGCCTTCCTTCAGGCTGCTGGGGAATAAACAGAGTATTCTTGGAAAGATCTTGGAAAGCCCTTTCATACCACACAATTATAGCACTATAATTCAATTTTAACTGCCATGGCTGCATCCTATGGAATCATGATGTATGTTGCTTTGGGAGCCACTACACCTCTCTGGCTAAGAATTCTTTAAAAGAAAAACCTCCCTAAACTACAAATCCCAGGACTCCATAAGACAGAGCCATAGCAATTAGAGTGAAATGGTGGCTTTTACTGGGCTTTTGACATTAGGCTGAAGGTTGCAAAATATCAGTTCAAATGCAACATTAGAGATTGCTCATCCCTGTGTGCTTTACATTAAGCCTTCCTGCTTAGGTGCTGGAAAGGACAATTACACATTTAAACAGACATATAGAGAAAGAGCAGGGGGGAGAAAAAGTTGTCACTAACAGCTGGCAATGGATCCTTGGCTGTCAACTGAGCAAAACCTTCTGGCATCCATTTAAACAGCTTTAAAATTGCTGACCGCACTTTTTGATCAAGAAATGCCACGGCTATGCAAGGGAGTCAGGACCTCTCCATCAGTCCTTAGGATGCAACACAAAGTAGCCATCACTGGAAACCCTGACAAACAACTGACCCTAGGTCATTTAATGCAGATTCCCACATGCTGCAGCTGTGTCACAGAGCATAAGATCAGGCCACTAGTCAGCACCAAATCAGTTCCCCTCTCCTGTAGCTGTCACAAGTTTCTGCCTTTCCTGATGTCAGCAAGCAGACCCAATCATTTTTTCTTACAGGCTGGCTCAGCGCAAAGTAAGGCCACATTTTCTCTCTTTATAAGGCAGCCAGATGTATGCTGCACAGGATGACTCACCTAATTGAACTATAGGGGAGATGGGATTTTGTAGCTCCTATCAGAAAGAGTACTTGGATTACACTCCTTTGCTATTGGTGTCAAACAAAATGAACTTATTTCTTTATTTGATTTATATCCCACCTTTCCTCAAAAGAGTTCAAGGCGGAATACTGTAGTTCTCCTGTCTCCCACTTTATATTTATAACAACCCTTTAAGAAGCTGGGAGACAGCAAGCGAGCAGTCCAAAGCTATCCTGTGACCTTCATGGTGATTTACTAAAGGAAATGGAAAATTGTAATTCTGTACAGAAAATGCTGTTTTCTTCACAAAAAAATGCTGTTTTCTGCACCAAAAATCTACATGTATTTTCCATGCAGAGTAAAATCTCATCAAGGTTTCCTGACACTTGATAACCCATTTTTTGTTACTGTTTTGAGTATTTTTTAATCTTCTTTCCATTCCCAGTTGAAAGGAATAGAAAAAGAGGAAGATCACCTTACAGATGGATTGATTCAATAAAGTTAGCCATGGCCCTAGGTCTGCAGGACTGAGTGAGACTGCTAATAACAATGTCTCTTAGAGGTCCCTCATTATGCATGCATGCCTGCGTTACATGCCTTCAAGTCACCTCTCAACTTGCAGCAGCTCCATGAATTTCATAGGATTTTCTTAGCCAAGGAATACTCACAGGTGGTTTTGCTATTTGCTTCTTCTGAAATATAGCCTACAGCACCTGGTATTTGTTGGCAATACTAACCAGGGCTGATCCTGCTTAGGTTCCAAGATCATAGGGTCACTGTAAGTTGAAGCCAAGGTGACAGCACCTACCAACAAGGAATTCTGGGACAGGAGTAGAAGACAATGAGAGTGGAGGGACCATGCTGCCCTGCTGTATCTCCCAAAGGTTGCATTCTTCCACCAGCAGAAACAAATTTCAGAAGTGCAGCAACAGAAAAGAGTAGGTAGAAGCCCCATATTTCCCTTTGAAAACAAGGGATTTAGGGGAAATAAGCCTTATTTTAGTGCTGAATTGTGCTTTAAGGAACATAATTCTGCTCCCAACATGCCTTCTTTTTTCCAAATTAAAACAGGTGCCTCTCTCCTCTTGGCAGAATTAGCAGCACAGAAATTTCAGTAAGCAAGGGCACAAATGTTTGGCACAACTGTTACACAGAGGCCACATTTGTGCCAAACCCTGGTCTATGGTACTTAAGTGAACACTTGAAAAATACTGTGGATGAATCTGATATGTATTGCATGTGATGGAGTCAAGCCATATTCTATAGAAAACTAAAGTCCTATAACTCTCTGGTGAGTTACAGTTGGTGAGTGTACAACTCAGAAGCAAAACATGGATCCTGTGCCACAATCACATGTGAATGCAAAGATGGGTTTGATGCAGGAGAAAGAGAATCTTCTAACTGGAAGCCCTTTTATCAAACAGTTCATTGATGCCCATTTAAACTTCCTGGAGTTCAGCTTTGGGCGCTTGGGACCTCTAAGATTTAGCTTTAAATCACAAGTCCAAAATAGCGGAACAGAAGTATAGGAACTAAAGCTAGCAAATAGTTATGAAAGAAGCTCAAGAGACAACAAGCGTCAGGGATATAGCTACAGGTAAGGAGGGAGATGAGGAGAATGTCCCCCAATAAAAAATCCTACCCCTCTCCATGAAATCGCCCTTCAGTCCCCCATTCCTAGCATTGCAGTAATTTCAAATTTCAGCTGAACATATAAAAAAACAGTTTAAACCTACAAAGAAAACAGGCAGTCAAAGTTACCAAGGGAAAACAGACCCAGCAAATATAAGAGTTCCAAGTGTGAATGATTTTCACTGTCTCATTGTCTGCAATGCTAGAAATCTGTGGACTGAAAGAATATTTCAGAGGTGCAGAATTCTTATTTGCAGGGGCAATGCCCTTATTTTGGCCTCCATAGCTACTAGAGGAGGGATGAGGAGAATGTTCCCCAAATAAAAATCCTCCCTCTGCCATGAAATTTTGCTTCAATCCCGTGTCAACCGCTCTGGATGTTTCTGCCCCCAGGGCCTCCTAGCCATCTCATGCACAGACTGCAGCATTCCAGTGCTGGGAAGAGACAGTTGCCAGCTTTCAACAACAGCAGCCAAGAATCTGCAGCTTCAGAGCCAAGAAGTCTCATTGTGTGAATCACAGAGGTCATGATCATACCAGGGAGCTTTGAGGAAACAACCACAGAGCCCAAATGGGAACAAATCCCAGCTCAGGACATTCCATATCCTGTTCTGCAACCTTTCAGCAGCTTTCAATTGTACACTTTCCTGTACCCAGTCCAGAGTTTTACTAGGGTGCTGGGCCTGCAAGTCTGCCACGTCATTCCATTGTCTTGCTCACCCATTCCCATTTCCCCCTTAAAAGAGTGATGCATTTAAGTAATTTGGCAATTTGAACTTCATGAGAGGACTGCACTTAAGAAAGTAATGTGTATTTGTTGTTGTGTGCCTTCAAGTTTTTTCCAGTTTATGGCAACCCTAAGGTGAACCTATCAGTGAGTTTTCTGGGGCTGAAAGTGTACAACACACCCAAGATCACCCAGTGAGTTTCCATGGCTGGGTGGGGTCATAATCCAATGCTCAAACTGCTACATCATGCTGGCTCTCGTCACTTTAAAATCTGGCAAGCTGTCCCTTCTGCAGAAGAAGCTGTTCTGGTTATTGTGCTGAATGGAGCCTTGATCTTCCACCCTGCAGTCCAGTCCCGAAGGCACCAGTGCAGGTGTTAACCATGTTGTTGTTGTTTGATGTCAAGTCAGCCTGGGCTTCTGGTGACCCTATGAAGGAAAGACCTCTAAGAGCCCTGGTCATAAACTGCCCTGTCTGTCTGCCTATAATGTGGTACATTCATACTGCCTTCCACCTTACTAAGCATTGTTGTCTTTTCTAGCGAGTCATGTCTTCTCACAATATGTCCATAGTACAACAGCCTCAGTTTACAGTCCTCCCTCCACATTCGCAGGTTTGACCTTCACAAACTTGATTATTCATGAGGTGCTTGCTTGTCTCCCCTCAATTCTTCCCCTCCCATTCGCCTGCCACAAGTGTCTTCCTCCCATGGATCTGGGCAGAAGGTAAGCAAATGGCAGGGGGGCAGCCCCACACATGTGCTTTCTCCAGTAATGTCGCCCCCCCCCCCTCCATTAAGTTGCCTATCACCCAGAAGCCTGGAAGGCATCGCGCCTGAGCAAAACACAAGTGAATGGAGGGGAGGAAGAATAAACAAACTAAGAGAGAAGTTTACCTTTGCCTGAGTCTACAGGGAAGGCACCTCTCACACCTGCTGAGTTCATTGAGTACAAATTACTTTCCACTATGAACTCGGTCTGCAGTAATGGAAATAAACTGAGGACAACGTGGGAAATGGGAGGAAAAGAGAGAAACTAGGACATTTTTAAAAGCAACTGAAAAAGTGTGATTACAGAGGATTAACTAGGACTGTCTTTGCCAAATCAGGACAATTGGAGGGTATGCAAGCCCCTGAAAGAGGAGAAGCAGGTATCATTTGTATGGGACTTGGGGAATGGCAGTTCCTCACACTTGCAGAAGTACTGCAGAAGCCTTTTTTTTTTTTAATCTTCCTTGGCTGACTTCAGCTGAGTGAAATGTGCAAGCACGGACACACTCAGTCTCCCTCCCTCGCTCTTTCTCTCTCACATACACTCACCAAGCTTTGTCAGGTTTAATGATGGGAAGCTAGGAGCCTGGCCATCATTCTATTGACTAATTTGTCAGATGCTGATGCTGACTCAGCATCTCTGAGGCCAGCTCTGAGGAGAGGAGGGTAGCCCTGAATGCAGTCAGCAGTGTCTTTAGGGTTCACACCCCCTTCAGGTATCAGTAGTTGGGTATTGGCTTAGAGGTTTGTCTATTGAATTATTTAGACGTATTTCATACAATTTAAAATTGCCTAGCTTTCTCTCAGGTGGTGTACAGACTGAAAGTACAAAATAACAGAAGGCTGTAAAATCAGAGGGGAAATATCAAGAAAACTAGCAGCGATCATGAAAGCAAGACACTAAAACAACTGAAGAGATAAAATATTGCAAAGATCTAAAAGCAATGAAAGGAATTCCTCTGTGGTAGTTGAGGGGGTGTCTTAATTAGCACTTAACAGACCATAAAGTAGGCCTGACATGAATCTCTTTAAGAGAACATTCCACTGATAGGGTGCCATCACTGAAAAGTTCCATTCTCTTGTATCTTTACCTCCCTTGACTGATTTGGCAGAGGCAGTTAGGGAAGGCCCTCAAGACATTAGAATCTATGTAGGGAAACATGAGAGGAGACTGTCTTTCAGTAGCCTGGTGTGTACCAACACTATTACAATTACAGTTGGCCCTCCACATTTGTGGGCCTGACTTTCACAGATTTGATCATTTTCAAATTTCTCCAACCTCTGGCCTCCTCATCTCAGGTGCTTCTTTTCTGAGGGAACCTTCCTTCTCAACAGCTGTGATCAGGCTACACAGCCCTTTAAAAACTCACCTCTGGTCCTCCTCCTCCCCCAAATAGCCACTGTCTGGCTAGCTAAGGGCAGCTCATGGTCCAATTTCTCAGCACCACAAACCCTCTCCTGACGCCCTCTCCATACCTAAGGAAAGGAATGGGTGCCAGAAAGGAAGGATAGGGGAACCACTCATACTCTCCCCTCCCTTCCCTCTTTTTTCCCTGACCTGATTTGGACTCTGTGCTCACTCTCCTCACCATGCCTGGACCTCCCTCCCACAAATACACACAGACCAATAGGGATGACCTTGTTAATGAGGTAGAAGTGGTTGGATCTTTAGGGGGGAGTGACCATGCCCTATTGGAATTTGGCATTCAGTGGGAAGGAGAAAATAAGTGTAGCCAGACGCTCGTCTTAGATTTTAAAAAAGCGGACTTCTGTAAACTTAAGGAGCTGCTGGCTGAAATTCCGTGGTCAGGAATAGTGAAAGGGAAAGGAGTTCAGGAGGCATGGGAGTTCCTTAAAAGGGAGATACTGAAGGCACAGTCTAAAACTGTGCCAATAAGGAGGAAAAATGGAAGGCATCTGAAGAAACCAGAATGGTTGACTAAAGAACTCTCAGCTGAGCTAAGCGTTAAGAGAAACGTGTACAGGAAATGGAAGAAGGGGGAAACCACCAAAGAAGAATTTAAGCAAGTAGCCAGGAGATGTAGGGAGAAGGTCAGAAAGGCTAAAGCACAGAACGAACTTAGGCTGGCCAGAGACATTAAAAACAATAAAAAGGGCTTTTTTAAATATGTCCGCAGCAAAAGGAAAAAGAAGGAGACGATAGGGTCGCTGTGCAGAGAAGATGGTGAATTACTAACAGGGGGAAGGGAAAAGGCAGAACTACTTAACACCTTCTTTGCCTCAGTTTTTTCCCAGAAGGATACAAGCACTCAACCTGGCGGTTGGGGAGCAGGTGAGGAAGCGGGGGAAATGCGGCACCTAATAGGTAGAGAGGTGATACAGGAATACCTGGCCACACTGGATGAATTCAAGTCTCCAGGGCCAGATGAATTGCATCCTAGGATATTAAAAGAACTGGCAGAGGTCATTTCGGAACCGCTTGCTATAATCTTTGAGAAATCTTGGAGGACAGGAGAAGATCCAGCAGACTGGAAGAGGGCAAATGTTGTCCCCATCTTCAAGAAGGGAAAAAAAGAGGACCCAAATAATTATCGCCCAGTCAGCCTGACGTCAGTACCCGGAAAGATTCTGGAGCAGATCATTAAGCAGTCAGTTTCTAATCACTTAGAAAGCAATGCGGTAATCACGAGAAGTCAACATGGATTTCTCAAAAATAAGTCATGCCAGACTAATCTTATCTCTTTCTATGATAGAGTTACTAGCTTGATAGATGAAGGGAATGCTGTGGATGTAGCATATCTCGATTTCAGTAAGGCCTTTGACAAAGTTCCCCATGACATTCTTGCAAAGAAGCTAGTAAAATGTGGGCTGGACAGAGCTACTGTCAGGTGGGTCTGTAACTGGTTGACTGACCGTTCCCAAAGGGTGCTCACCAATGGCTGCTTTTCATCCTGGAGAGAAGTGACTAGCGGGGTGCCACAGGGTTCTGTCCTGGGCCCAGTGCTGTTCAATGTTTTCATCAATGACTTGGATGAAGGAATAGAAGGCATGCTCATCAAATTTGCAGATGACACCAAATTGGGAGGGGTTGCTAATATGCCAGAGGACAGGATCAAAATTCAAAATGACCTGGTCAAATTGGAGAGCTGGGCCAAGGCTAACAAAATGAAATTCAACAGAGAGAAGTGTAAGGTCCTACACTTAGGTAGAAAAAATGGAATGCAGAAATATAGGATGGGGGACACGTGGCTGGATGGCAGTACGTGTGAAAGGGATCTAGAAGTCCTAATAGACCACAAGCTGAACATGAGTCAGCAGTGTGATGCGGCAGCCAAGAAAGCCAATGCAATTCTCGGCTACATCAATAGGAGTATGGTGTCTAGATCGAGGGAGGTACTGGTACCACTCTACTCTGCTTTGGTTAGACCTCATCTTGAATACTGTGTCCAGTTCTGGGCACCCCAATTCAAGAAGGACATGGTCAAGCTGGAGCAGGTCCAGAGGAGGGCGACCAAAATGGTGAAGGGCCTGGAAGCCAAGCCCTATGAGGATAGACTTAGAGAGCTGGGTATGTTCAGTCTGCAGAAGAGAAGGTTAAGAGGGGACATGATAGCCATGTTTAAATATTTGAAGGGATGCCATGTAGAGGAGGGAGAGGGCTTGTTTTCTGTTGCTCCAGAGACCAGGACGAGGAGCAATGGATTCAAGCTGCAGGAAAGGAGATTCCACCTGAACCTCAGGAAGAACTTCCTGACAGTCAGGGCTGTCCGGCAGTGGAATATGCTGCCTCGGGGTGTGGTGGAGTCTCCTTCTTTGGAGGTTTTTAAGCAGAGGCTGGATGGCCATCTGTCGGGAGTGCTTTGAGGGTGTTCCTGCATGGCAGGGGGTTGGACTGGATGGCCCATGTGGTCTCTTCCAACTCTACATTTCTATGATTCTATGATTCTATGACACATTTTGATATTTGCAATTTTCCCACTTTTGCAAGGGTACTGCCCCACTAACCCTAGCGAATGTAGAGGGCCAACTGTCTAGCAGTTTGATGCTGCTTTAACTCTCATGGGTCAAGCCTATGGAATCCTGGTATCTAGATTTTGGGGAAGTATTTTGGAGTGCTAGCTAAAGAACTCTCATGCCAACTCCTGAACTATAGCATTAGAGTTTTGTAGCAGAGAAGTCTGCCTCACAAAAGGACAAATCCCAGGATTTCCATAGAATGGATCTGTGGAGTTAAAGTGGTATCAGACTGTTATGACTATATATTTCTTGTTCTACTCTTAGCCTCAAGCAATTTTAAAGTCTGAAAAGTTAAAAGAACCACTTTGTGTTGGGATAGGAAATGGGCTGGCACTCAGTGCAAATGGCCAAGAACTGGATTGGCAGCTAGACTCCATTAAAAATCTAGCCCACTCTGTTTAGGCTTAGCTGAATGTTCCCAGCTGTTACCAACTGTTCAACCATCTACATCTGGGACTGCTTTTGAATCTTTTTTTTCTAATGATAATTTGGCATAGGGGAACCAAAAAAGTTTGGGTATGTTGATTTTTTTTTTCTTACCATGTCTAGCTGGTGCTCTTCTGATGGTTGATGCACCCATCATCCAGACTCCAGAATTGCTCGTATTTGCTTGGAGAAGCCTGGGTGACGACGCAGAAACAAGACTAGTTCTAGATATGAAGAGGCCTTGGACACAGTGCCTTCTTCTGAACCGGCTTCTCCATTTGTGAGTCCTGATAAGCTCAGGCCATTCTCAGTTGTAGTATGACAGCAGTGCTACAACTCAGCTTTTGGAACATGGCTAAGTAGTGTTGCTGTCAGTGTGTGTAGTTTTGTTTGGTTTTCAGCACATTTCCTTGTACTTATTTATCTATATTTCTTTATTGTAATTTGTAAGGCTCTTTGAGAAGTCAGTAGTTCTTTTTTTCATTACAAATAACCACAACACCATAATCTCCAACAATGACTTTCGTCATTTGACCACCCTCTGATGTTGCTTTGGGCATACATGTCCTGGTTTTCATCTGTGAAATGTTGGACGGTATGCAATATGAGATGATTTTAGGTGAGATTTTGAATGAAATAGCACCCTCGTTTTAGGCCTCATCCCTTAAAAAAACAGCAGCTTATGGACAGAGCTTGGAAATGTTACTTTTTAGGACTGCATTCTCTAGCACTTGTTGAGGTTGGATCAAAGAATCATCCTGAGTTGTAATGGCATTAGGTTTCACCTCAAGGGCTATAGAAATAATTCCCTTTCTCTACCTTAGTTATTCAAAGAGACCTGGCAGTTGGAAGTTTGGTTTAGTTATCATGACGAACAGCTTGTAGTTAACAGGCACAGAGCTCAGAAAATTTACTCTTTGGCTATATCTCCTATAATCCCCCAGCAAGTATAACTCCAAAGTAAATTTTGTAGTCAAAGTAATCTTTCTGGGCTCTGGATAGACCTATCTTTAGAGATGGACACATCTTTCAGCTTTACTTCTCTTTTCAAACAGTAAATTCTTTCTCTCCCATTTATGAAGAAATTTGCAAATTTTGGCATGTTCTGATCAAAACCAAGCAAAATCATTATCTGTCTGCAGCAGCCAAATTCAATAGGCCCACCTAGTCTCAAAACAGAGGGAGAGAAATGTTATACTTGCCTGCCATATCAAAGTTAAAGATGAGAAGCCTGTCAGACAAAGAGGTGGTAACCCTAATTCAGCATGATAAGCCTGATTCAATACTTGTTGTTGCTGTGTGCCTTCAAGTCATTTCCAACTTATGGTGGCCCTAAGGTGAACCTATCATGGGGTCTTCTTAGCAAGATGTGTTCAGAGGGGGGTTTCCTTGCCTAAATGTGACTTTCCTAAGGTTACCCAGTAGGCTTCCATGACTGAATGGGGATTCAAACCTTGTTCTCCAGAGTCATAGTCAAGCAGCCCTCTGATTAAATCTGTCAGGTTTTACTTTCTCCCACATTACTTTAAGCAAACAAATCAACCTCAAATTCTTATTTATTGAATTAATGAAAAAAATTGCTACAGCTAATAAGTTCTGTTTTGTGTTTTAAAGAACAAAATCAAGATTGCTTCTAAAAGAAAAAGGGCAACATCTGGCCTTCCAGATGTTGTTGAACTAGGATTTCCATTATATGGAAATCCTATAGCTCTCTATATATTGTTGGACTAGAACTCCTAGCTCAGTCTTGAGTTCTAGTCCAACAACATGGAGACAGCCATATATTCTTTTCCCATTTTACAACTCTGTCTATTTAATATGTAGCAACAAAAGCATGGTGCAGTAGATCGAGCACTGGACCACAACTCTGGGGACCAGGGCCATTTCCACACTACACTGTTAAAGTGCTACTATTCCACTTTCAATATCCTGTGGAATTCTGGGCTTTGTAGTTTACTGAGGCCAAAGAGCTCTCTGGCTGAGAATTCTAAATTCACCTCCCTAAACTGCAAACCCCAGGATTCCATAGGAGGTTGAAAGTGGAATAATAGCACTACAACAGTGTAGGGCAGAAATGGCCCAGGTTTCAAATCCCTGCTCAGCCATAGAAATGCACTGGGTGACTTTGGGCAAGTCAAACCCTCTCTGAAAAAAATCTTGCCAAGATTGTAATCTTGCGGAAATCTTGTGACAGGTTCATTGTAGGGTTGCCGTAAATTGGAAATGACTTGAAGGCACACAACAATAAAGGAGTGTGATTTGTGTTTGTGTCTATGTCCACTGTAGCTCCAAGAATATGAAAACTTGAGAATTGAAACTTGGCATGCATACCAAAGGGATCTTAGTGTACAGCTCTGAGTATTTGTCATTTAGAAGGGATTTATGAAATTCAGTTGCCTTAAATCTGTCTTTAGCCTGCAGTACCGTCTTCAGTCACTAGATGGCAGACATATCAAATTTCAAATGAGAAGCTGCAGCCAAGCTGGCATGTTCCTTTCTTCTGAGGGCCACCGGGATCATGTATCAGAGGCATGATAGGGAAAACAACATGATAACTACTGCTTCTTTCTTCAGGACTCCCAGTTTCTTTAAAAATTAGAGAGAGAGAAAGAGATCTTGCTGCATGGTATATAGTGAGGGAGTGTGGACAGGAGGAGAGGCTTTAGAAAACACGAAGCTGGATAGAGAGAAAGATGAATAAAAAAATAGGGAAAAAAAGGTAGAAGAGAAAGAACCAAGGGAAAAGACTGAGCACTGGGTAGATAAAGGAAGAAAAACAGCACCAGGCTGAGAGAGAAAGGGTATCTAGTTTCATGAGACAGAAAGCATCCTCAATAAGTAGGTGGGAGATGGGAAAAATTATTGTGTTCAGGTGAAAGAAAGAGCATGTGGCTGGAAGGGGAAGAGTATGCAGGTGAGGAGTTTCTAAGTCACACAAAACTAAATATTTGTGCTAGTACTGTTCATAAAAAACAATAGAGTTAAATTTGGGGGGGTATTCCTGAGCGTGAGACCATTACTGGACTTCTTGACGATAACCATACCAAAGAGAGTCCCTCTGTTCCCCTTCCTTCCCTCATTTCACCTGATTCTGTCCAGTTCGACTCTCGAGCCTTGATCTCATAGTACCTGTCATCTCTTGGCAGTGGTGAAAAATGGAATGAGAAAAAAAGCTGTTCTATTCAAAGTTTGCTTCTATTTTTTTCAAGGAGTGAAATTCATGATAGCTACAAATGAAGGAGAAAAAAGTCAGATGTGAAGCTCTTGATTGAAAAACGTGCAGCTGACTCTGTACCAAAGCTTTTACAAGGCTGTGTGCCGCACTCAAGGTCAATGGCTGTTTGCAATAGCGGTATGGATCATGTATTCTCTGTAATGAGTAATCCTTGGGCAAATGAACAAAATGGTCTTCATACTGATGTAGTCAAAGGGGAGCATCAGTGCAAGGTACACTTCTGACCCAAGTTACAGCGACATTCACAGCTACACAAATCACAAAGCCATTTACTTAAATAGGCTTTGCTCAGCTACAAGATAGATGTGAAAATCTAAATTAAAATGGGTGGAACATGATGTATGAAATTGTTGTGGGACTTGTCATCTTTTTTTATTTTGTTTTCTTTTAAGAAGAAGTAAAAGATATTAAACACAGGAGGCATGATCCTTATTTTCCTTACCTGGGGAGGAGGGATTGTAGAGACCACCCTTTTGGAGGACTGGGAAACAAGGGCAGGAAGGTGGCTGTGAGTGGAGAGTGAAGGTCAGAAAACAGATTTCCCTGACCTTGCAAGAAAGGCATTGCAGTCCGCCCTCCACATTTGCAGGTTTCATTTTTGTGGATTTGATTATTCACAGATTATTTGCTGTCACCTCTGCTGCCTCCTTATGCCATTTTTAATAGGGACTGCAAGCCTCCTGAGACTGAGAAATTGTGAATGAGGCTTGTGAGTCCTATTAAAAATTGTGTGGGGCAGCAGTGAAGGTGGCAGTAAGCCCCACCAGCCACCCACTTCTGCCTTGTGGAGGAACCCTGACACCTCAAAGGAATCCATGGTGGATTGAATATGGTGATCATACTTTTTCATGTGTTAAATATGATTTGGGAGGGATGTAGGATCCAACCCCCTGCCATGCAGAAACCCACATCAAAGCACTCCTGACAGATGGCCATTCAGCCTCTGCTTAAAAACCTCCAAAGAAGGAGACTCCACCACACTACGAGGCAGCATATTCCACCACCGGACAGCGCTGACAGTCAGGAAGTTCTTCCTGAGGTTCAGGTGGAATCTCCTTTCCTGCAGTTTGAATCCATTGCTCCTTGTCCTAGTCTCTGGAGCAGCGGAAAACAAGCCCACTCCCTCCTCAATATAACATCCCTTCAAATATTTAAATATGGCTATCATGTCCCCTCTTAACCTTCTCTTTTGCAGACTAAACATACCCAGCTCCCTAAGCCGCTCCTCATAGGGCATGGCTTCCAGACCTTTCACCATTTTGGTCGTCCTGTACCCCTAACCCTAGCGGATGTGGAGGGATGACTGTACATGCTGCCTGTAACTCATTACTTTTTAAATGAGGCCACAATATAGTGTTTTGGAAATATTGTAACTGGTGGGAAACTTGCTACTCCCAGATATGTTCTCACAGATATATCTGATGGGAAAGCACAAGGGAGCCTTCTTAGTGGCTGTTCCTACATTCTGGAGCTCCCTGCCTATGGAGGTTTGAATAGCCTGCTCTTCCCTGTCCTTCCATTGGCAGGCAAAATCTTTTTTATTCCACCAAGCTTTTAGAAACTGATGAAAGCGCTTTTTTAAAATGGGGTACTTCAATATTAAATTGTTTTTCTAAGCTGTTATTATTTTAATGTACATTTTAAATTGATATTAATGTTCTGGAGAATTTAATTACATTTAAATGATAACCCTCTGTACATTTTTATTTATACTGCACTCATTTTAATGTTTTAAGCAGCCTGGAGTTCTGATTCTGGGACGAAGGATATTAAGACATTAGTAGGACTACTAATAACACTTTTTTGGTTTAGTGACTAACATTTTTTAGTTACTTTTTAAAGTTACCTTTCAAGGACATTTTAGAGGCATTCGGAACAGAACTCTTCAGACTTTATACCATTCTCTTGCCAATCCTAAGACTTTTTTTTAAAGTAGTAACAAAGCAATGAGCAACCTGAGGAGTTACAAAAAAGTAAGAATAACAATGAACCACTTTGGAGGGCTTTGCAACAAGTTACATAATAAATTACTCTTTAAAATTAATTTCACAAACTCTGATATTTCCACTTCAGGTAATTCCATTCCTTTCCTCAGTTTCCCTCCACCACTATTCTTCTCCATGTTTATAGGTGGAGAAAATGGTGCAATGTGAACCACGTCCATTTTTCATAAAAAGATCATTGTCCAGACAAACCTGGAGTCAAAGATGACAACTTAATTTGCTGGACGATTCCCCATTTCATGCTTGACCTTGGCTTCAGTTTTGACTCAATAGCTCTGCTTGTTGGGGCTGGTAGGTTCCTCATTAAAACATAATGGAATGTGAGCAAGCTTCAAAGCAAAAACAGGGCAATGAAAATGTGACCAGGACTGGGGCAATGCATACAAAGCTAGAAGGAGGAAGGAAAACAAGCGCCAACCTGAATTCTGTGTGCTAGGGGAATTAGAGGCATCAGCAATAACTGGGCTGTGTCTGGAGAAATCTAATCCCGCAAATTTTCTTGAACTGTTCTGACTTTTTCCCAGCGGACAGCTGTCAAAGCTTGCTCCTTCAAACAAAAGTCATGGGGCTCTCAGCTGAAAGAAGTAGCCAAGCCAAGAAAAGCAAGTTGGTCATAAAATATGTAGTCCATCCCTATGAATGTTGCACAGCTGGGCTGTAAATGTGAAAAGAGAGTCAGGGCAAGGTGCTGTGTCAACAGAGATCTGGAAGACCTGGGTCACAGTCCCGCTGTAGCGGAGTATGGGTATGCCTCAGTTCAGGATGTAGATACGTTCCTGGGTATGACTTCTTTAACAAAAAAATTGTTACCAGAGGCAGAAACTGCATGGAAACAATTGAGATAGGTTCCTATACTAC
This sequence comes from Cyclura pinguis, assembly GCA_030412105.1. NCBI lineage: Eukaryota > Metazoa > Chordata > Lepidosauria > Squamata > Iguanidae > Cyclura > Cyclura pinguis. The sequence goes on from CM059599.1 coordinate 349,466,693, forward strand.
AAAAAGAAGAGCAGTTCAACATCTTTCAGCAAACTTTTTATTCAAAACTAACAATATCAATCTGTGAAAACAACCAGATCAGGTAAGCCTCACATAAATAAAGACATTTTGAACCTTCTAGAGACCACTTGAAGGCTTCTTCCCAGTTGCATCCTAGGATGACTTTCTGTTTCGCCAGGCTCCACTTTTCTTACGATATCTATTTTGGTGGCCAAATATCTAGCTCTATAATTGTTTGTTTGTTGTTACATTCTGAAGGAGGTAATGGTGAAGGTTTATCTGCTCTCCATTTTCTTTGCGTTTTGCTCTTCACGTACTATACCGAGTAAGGGATTTTTGGAGGCAGCTAACATTTACCTTGTCTGTTGTAGGAAGGCACACATGGCCACAGTAGGATCTGCTATATTACAGTCCTGCTGTTTCCCAGCTCAAGTTTTATTTATTGCACTGTTTACACTGCAAACATGCTGCTACAATTCAACACCAAAAAGCTGTGTTTCTCCCTCCCTCTTTCATCATCCTAATGCTGATACTGCTTTAAAAACCATCTGGCCAGACAGAGACTGAGAAGGAAGGGAGCTTGGATAGGTCTAAAAAGGTGCTTCACTGACAGAGACTTTGTAAACTGAAATATGGCTGTAATAGGGACAATGTAAGACTGCTGGAGGAGGAGCCAGCAATAATGCTTCCTTCTCTACCAAGTCACCATGCATAGTACCAAAGCCAAGTTATTTTGGCACCAAGTGTAGTAAATCCCACAGTGTCCTCTCCCCACCCAGGCCATAAAAATATAACAATGACAACAGAATAACTAACAAAATGTTGCCCTTTCATGACGTCCAGAATCTGCTGGATTATATTGTCTTCTCACCATGTCTAATGGTAAGGGCAGCCTTGCCAAGGAATGACATTGCTGGATGGTTTAAAGCAGGAGTGGACAACTGCCAGGGCTTTGAGGGCTACTTTGGTTCTCCATGGGACCTTGGCAGCTACGCCCTCCACTCTTGAAATTAATTTTTTTTTTTTTTTAGATGGCCTGAAATAGCCTGTGACACCCCCTACGGGACCTTTTTGCCTCCATAGGAGAGATCGTTTTTGAAACAAGAGGTTAACTGGAAATATCCAGGTTTTTGTTTTGTTTGAAACTGGAAGTCAACTGAAGTATACTCTCCAACATTTCACAGATGAAAACCAGGATACTTATGGCCAAGCAACAGCAAAGCTAGGTCAAGAAGGGAAAAGTTATTAATGAGGGAGAATACACAGGCTAGAAGAGGCTGCAGCAGTTTGCTTTTGCCTGTCCCTACTGGGAAGGGCAAAATACTGCCCCTCTTCTCTGCTCCCCCTCCAATGAGTTGAGTGCAATCTACTTCTGCACTTTGAACTAAGTTTGCAGCAATTGAAGTAAGCTGAAGACAAGAGGGGAAAGAGGGAGGAGGGACATTTTAAAAGCAGCTAAAAACAAGACGACCAAGGATTAATCAAGACTTTCCTTGCCAAATTGGGATGGTTGGAAGGTATGCTGTTGAGTTCTTGTTTTACAAAAAGACTGTTCTAGGTCTAAAACAGCTTGGGAATGGGGAGGGAAAGTGGTATGGGTCTATTTGGGGCAAACAAATAAAATAAAATTGGGGGTGCTAGAAGAAGCCCCAAAGTGACCCAGGGAGTACATGTGGCCTACAGGCCTTATTTTCACCAATGCTAGTCTAATGCAAATTTTATCATCTCACATCTACTTTCTAAATGTCAGTTCACTGTTGATAAAAATAGTATCAGTGGCATAATGGTGAATATTGACAAGCAGAAACTCCTCATGACAGTCCCCACAGCCAAAAGCCCTAAAAGATTCCAAAAACTCAGACAACTGTATCGATTCATATGAACAAACTAATCCTAGCTATTTTCATCTTGACTGGTGAAGCTCTTTTGTAATGCTAATGGGTCAAACTTAGTAAACAAAAAATAAGCTAATTTTGTCAAAATATTAAAAGTACTTCTCAAAAAATGTGAGGAACACTTGTTGTTGCTATGTGCTTTCAAGTCATTTTGGACTTACAGTGATCCTAAGGCAAACCTATCATGGGGTTTTCTGGGGCTGAGAGTGTGTGACACATCCCAGGTCACCCAGTGGGTTTCCATAGCTGAGTGGAGAATCTAGTCCTGGTCTCCGGGGTCATAGTCCAACACTCAAACTACTAGACTACACTGGTTCTCATGTAGGAACACTACATGTAAACAAATACAGAGAAGGAGAGAATTCATCCGTCAGGCTTGTCTAAATGTACAGCTATTTAACTATTCTGCACACATACATGGAAAACGTATGGTGATATGCACACAGGGAAGAAGTGGACCTCCTCAGAAAGCTTTTGCTCTTGATCTAACTTAACCAGGTTCAACTAATCAGTTATTACAGCAGCATGGAAACAGTTACTTGTATAGCTCATGGCCTTTCCTAATGCTCATTCACATAAGTGCATCTCATAAGAGATTCTGTCGGGAGTGCTTTGAGGGTGTTCCTGCATGGCAGGGGGTTGGACTGGATGGCCCGTGTGGTCTCTTCCAACTCTACATTTCTATGATTCTATGATTCTATGAGATTTCAAAGAAACAGCCATGTTAATCTGTCACATCATAAAAAGGAAATAAAAGGGCAACAGGAAGAAATCTAACTGTACCTTTAAACTAACGTTTATCTCAGCATGAGCTTCGTGGATTTCAGTCTACTTCTTCAGATGCACTGACGGAGACAACGTATTTCTGGAAGCCAAGAATGTATGATGCTCCCAAGGTTGCCCAGTGGGTTTCCATGATCAAGCAGGGAATCAAACCCTGGTCTCCAGGGTTGCAGTCCAATGTTCAAACCATTGCTCCATGCAGGCTCTCACAGACGAGCCACTTAACAAACCTACATCGTCTTATCCAATTGTTTGATGGTTCACAGTATCATAATTTGCATCTACTTCATAATAAAGTAATAGCAGAACTGTCCTACCTTATAGGGCTGTTATACATATTATTAAGATATTTTGTGTATTGAGTGCTTTGAACATGGGAAATGCATAACATGCATACATGTGTGTGTATGTATATCAACTATGCTACTTGAAAAGCATAGTTGATTTTTGAAACAGAGGACAGCTCGTCTTTGGAGGTTTTTAAACAGTAGTTGGATGGCCATGTGCCTGGAATGCTTTGGTTGTGTATTCCTGGATTGCAGGTCCTTGTGCTCTCTTCCAGCTCTACAAGTCTAATGTCACAATGTGGAATGGAAAAGAATAATATGAAACCCAAATTTTCTTTCTCTTTCTCGCCATATTTGGTGCAAGTTCTCTTTACTGAGACCATTTTTAGAAAATAATTTTTATCCAAGAATTTGCATGAATAAAAGCCTACAAATCTGTTGCAGAAGACTTGCGCATGGAAAACATTTCCAGTTAGTTTGGCTGGTTTGGGACTTAGCACCTTGTGTGGGATATTTTGCATAAAGATAACAAAATCTGCACCACTTGCTGTTTCAACTGAGCCACTCCTCAAGGCAAGGGATTTCCCTCCCGCGCTCCCCACTTTGGCCTGATCAAGGGCAGCATCCTAATTCAGTTTGGCAGCAATGATTGGGGGAGTGCCCCTGGGTGTGCAATCTGTGCTTGCAGAATTATTGTGGCCGAGATGCCATTCAAGCCAGCTGAATAATTCATCTGTGAATAAATGCCCTTTGTGAGTTGTGAGGTTCTGCTGACTCAGGGTAAATCTGCCTTGTCAGAGCTTCATCCAATTTGCTCAGTTAAAAGAAATGCCCAAACTTCCTTCTTCCTGTTTGCAGTTAGGACAGCTGATCCTGGGATTATCAGGCATCCTCTGACCTTAGTTGAACAGGATGGGCGTGACCTACAAGTTGTGCTTATCCAGTTTACCAGTGAACCTAGCTCATAATTACTTGTTCATTCAAGTAAAATTAAAAGCAAAAGTTAGTTGTGACAGAAGCAGCTCTTTAGCAAGCCAAGCAGATCTGGCTTGGATTGTGGTTCATTCAGAAATATTATTAGGAAAAACAGAGAGGGGGGCTAGGATGAATGTCGTGTTACCCTGTGTACTGGGGGTCCCGGGAGGGATACCAAAATGTGCTCAACTAAAGGTGGGGAAAATTAGCTCAGAGCACTGCTTAGCGTTACGAGAGGCAGGGTAACATAGTGAGATCTTGAACCCTATGTCTACGGGGTGAGGCCGAGTCAAGGAGCACACAGAAGCTGAAACAATAAATGATGTTTATTAAACACAAGCAAAACAGTGTATGCGACACATTCACACAAGAAATAAAGGTCGGAGTGGTATAGAGGGATTTTTAGAGGGATTGCTGGTTTGGGTGATACTTCACCTATCCTGAAGCCCGGAAAAATAGAGAGCAAGGCTGGGGTGCGATGTAGCTCAGCACATGGAGCTGAGGGGAGGCTCGCCAAGCAAAGCGGCAGCAAGACGGGATGAAACTCGGGAGTGATCCCAGGAAGGTCTCGAAATCAAGGGTTTTTATAAGGAGAATGTGACTGCAGGCTATGCCGTACTTGGGGGAAAACAATAGATTTGGAGTTGGAGACAAAGCCTCCGAAAGGTCAGAATCTGAATGATTGAGTTATCGTAGAGGTTCTCAATAGAGTAGCCAGTATGCAAACGCAGAGTACTTGGGTATTGCATAGTTTACCCATCAAGCTGCCAGCGCGGGGCAGAGGCTCTTTTGTAAGTGGCATGCATACCTAATTAGAGTACCTGCCTGGAGGTCTCCTAAACCAGTGAGTCAGCTATTTCTGGCCTGCCTGTATTGTTGTTTGAATATTACAGGAATTAACGGCCGAGCTTGTTTACATGCTCGCAAGCACGTGGAAGGGAATAGAGAAGTGAAGCTGAAGTGTGATATCAAAAGGATATCTTTTAATATCCCCAAAGCTCGGACTAGCCAGGGCAGTAACAGTCCGCCAACAGTTAGAGCAATACAATTTCATATTAAATGCCACGGCAACATTCCATGGAATTCTGTGATTTCTACCCTGGTGAGTTATTTAGAAATCTCTACCAGAGAGTCCCAATGCTCTCTGTTTTGGACAACAACTCTTAGAATTTGCACATATACCTCGCTGCCAGCATGGCCACCATAACAATGCTGGCAGTGGCATTCAGGTAGTCATAGTCAAAAAAGTAACATTTATGAGCTCTGTCCCACCTCCACATCACTCAGTTTCCCCTCAACAGCCTTTCCTGAATGCCAGAAAAGTTGATGGAATGGGGAACATTCAGCCTGGAAAAGAGAAGAAAGAGAGGTGATTTGAGAGCCAGTTTTAACTGTCTGAAAGTGGAGCTTGTTTTCTGCTGCTCCAGACAATGGGACTTGAACCAATGGATTCAAATTACAAAGAAGGAAGTTTCCGACTAAACATTAGGAAGAGCTGCCTTAGGATTAAAGCTGTTTGACAGTGAAACAGACCAACGGCATATCTGTGTTCAACAGTGCCTAGGGCAAGCATGGAATTTGCTCCCCTAGGTGCTGCCTCTCCCACTGCCCCAGGCCGAGGAAGACCCCGGCGGGAACTGGCAGTGGGCCAGGTCTGGGAAGGAAGGCTGCTGCTGCTGCTGCCTCCACACCAGGCCAAGAATGACCCCAGTGGTGCGGGGAGGGTGACAGCAGGCTGGGCCCGGGAGGGAGGGTGGGGAGGTTCAGCTTTTTTGTGCCTCCCCGCCATTGGTGCTCAGGGCACGCACCCCAGTTGTCCCACCCTAGATACGCCTCTGAAACAGACACTAGGCCCTATCATGCTGCATTGTTATAGTGCTATCATTCCACTTTAACTGCCACGGCAACATTCTGTGGAATCCTGGGGTTTGTAGGTTGGTGAGGCCCAAGGGTTCTCTGGCTGAGAATTCTAAATATTCCTCCCTAAAGTGCTAATCCCAGAATTCCATAGGATCTTCCCATGGTGATTAACATGGAATAATAGCATTGTAAGAGTGTAGTGTGAGAAGGCCCTAACTCACAAGGTGGTGGGCTTTCCTTCATTGGAGATTTTTAAACCAAAGTGGGATGGCCATCCGTGAGGAGTGTTTTAGGTGTGGATCTCTATATTTGACAGGAGCTGAACCACATGGCCCTTGGCGTGCTACTACACTATAAACCTATGATTTAAGGGCCTATGTGCTGCGCTGCTGCTTTGCTCCGTTTCCCACCCCCGTAACTCACTCCCCAAACATAGTGCCTGGTTTGTGAGCTTCTGTTGTCTCCAGGTTTCATCAGTACTACCAATCCTTTGATGATCTGTTTGAAGGTTGTGCCCCTCACCCCACCCCCTGTGAGGACTAAGCCTCCGGAACCTGCCAAGTAATTGAGTCACCTTTAAATGACACTTTCCAATAATCAAAATCAATCCATCTCCCGAGCAACAGAGGTGGCCTCTGCCTGGCAAGAGAAGGCGAAGCCCCCACCCCTCGGCAGCTCCTTTCTTTGGCTTACACCTTTCGTCTCTGCCGGTCAAAAATAAAAGGCATCTCGTTCTCAAGAAACACTTTTCTCAAATCATACATCTTCCATCCCACAGACAAACATGGTAGGATATTTACAGCAGTGAGAAAAGACCTCAATTCCCAGCCTTCCTTTTCCTTCCAGATTAATTCTCCTCTCTCACCAGCCCTCTTTGCCATTTTATAGGGCAATCAGAATGTGGCATAGTCACAAGGTGGTTCTCAGGGCCAATAAGCAAAAGTCAGTTTATTTCCAATTGCAAATCAAGGCTGAGCAGTCTTCAGTCTTGTGGGGTCATCTTCTTTTGTAAGGGAGAGTTCCCTTTAATTAGACTCCCCAGGGCTACCAGAGCCACATGCAAAAGACCTACCCAGAGAGTAGGACCAGGCCTAGTGGTTTGAAGTTACAAGAGAACAGATTTCAATTGAATGTTAGAAGGAACACTTCTTGATGGTGAGAATAGTTTGGCAATGGAACCAGTTGCCTAGAGAGGTGGTAGGGTCTTCTTCTCTGGATGTCTTCAAAAAGAGCCTGGACAGCTACCTGCTGGAGATGCTCAAGCTGGAGATCCTGCACTGAGCTGGGGGTTGGACCTGATGGCCCTTGAATCATGTTCCAACTTTATGCTTCTCTGATTCTGTGACCTTGCATAGAGAGCTACTGGGGTCTCCTTCTCTGGACATCGTCAAAAAAGAGCCTGGACAGATACCAGCTGAGGATTCTCTGGCTGAAGATCCTGCACTGAGCAGGGGGTTAGACCTGGTGGCCCATAGGACCCATTCCAACTCTATAATTCTATGACTCTGTGACAAACTATTAATGACCAGGGCGACTCTGACCACCTTCTGATTTTGTGAAGTTGAGAGCTTCTCTTTGATCTATGTCCCACTCCACAGAACCCTGGAAAATCAACCTGCTAGGGTTGCCAGAAGGAAAAACTCAATACAGAAGGCTCCTGTACCTTAAATGGTTGCATGGAAGAGGGAATTTCAGCAGATGGCTGAGTGCATGACAAGCAATGCCCACTGAAATTCCCTCTTCTACGCAACCATTCAAGGTACAAGAACCCTCTCCATTTTCCAGCCTGGCAATACTAGTATGAATAGAGGAGATTGTCATTGCTAAGTCTTAAATTCTCCCTCTTTGCCTCTTTATTTTACCTACTTACCTAATATCCAAAAAAATGAAGCCCCCTGGATCTGTATTCTGCCTATTTATTGATGTACTAATTGGCTACATTTTTCTTCTTGGCCTGTGATTAAGGAGCTCACACCAGGGTTCAAGCAGCTCAAAACAACCCAATGGGACAGGCTAGACTGAGAAGGAGAAAAGCAAGCCATTCCTTCCTCAGCTGAGTAACCTGTTGAAATGCTAACAGATTACAGTGAAACAGCAGAACTACTCAGTAACTATTTTGCTTTAGCTTTTTCCCAAAAAAGAAGACTGTGTGTTTCCACGCAGCAGCAGAGACCTTGGTAAGGAATCCAGGTAGCAAATCAAGATTGAGAAGGAGTTAGTCAGAAGTTACCTAGTTAACCTGAATGAGTTCAAATCTGCAGGGCCAGATGAACAACTTAACTGAGGAACTTGCTGACATACTCACAGAACCACTTGCCATCATTTTTGAGAAATCTTGGAGAATGGGTGAGGTGCCAGAGGATTGGAGATAAGTAAACATTGTCCCTTTCTTTTAAAAAGCGGTGGGGAGGGGGAGGTAGATCCAGGAAACTACAGGCCAGTTAGCCTGACCTCAATACCAGGAAATATATTAGAATGGATTATACAGCAGTTTGTTTGCAAGTGATTAGTATGATGGCAATGCAGTGATTAGTAGGAACCAGCATGGGTTTGTCAAGAAAAAATCCTGTCAAACTAATCTTATAGCTTATATCTTTAAAAAAAAAAAAAAATGGGTTACTAGATTAGTAAGATGTTGGGAATGCCATGGATGTCATTTATCTAGATTTCAGCAAAGCATTTGATAATATTTTGATCAGAAAACTGACTAAATATGGAATTGATGGAAATACCGTCAGATGGATCCATAATTGGTTGGAAATCTACGCTCAGAGAGTTGTCATAAGTGGCGGTGCTTCAAATTGGAAGGCGATTTCAAGTGGAGAGCCACAGGGTTCTGTCCTAAGGCCAACAATCTGCAATATTTTTATCAAAGATTTAGATGGTGAGATGGAGGGAATCCTTATAAAATGTGTAGATGCAGTGGGAGGGATGGATAACAAATTGAAGATAAGAATAGAATTCAAAAGGACCTTGATAAACTAGAAAACTGGGCTGAAATTAGTACAATGTCCAACCGAGAGAAATGCAAACTTTTACATTTAGGCTGCAAAAAACAAATGCACAGGTATAGGATAAGGGATAATTGGATTAGCAGTACTACATGTGAAAAGGACTTTGGGATTATTGTTGAGCCAGCAGTGTGATGCTGCAGCAAAGAACGAAAATGCTATCTTGTAGCAGTAGTAGTAGTAGTGATGTGCCTTCAAGTCCCTTCCAACTTATGGCAATCCTAAGGTGAACCTATCATGGGGTTTTCTGGGTCTGAGAATGTGTGACACACCCAAGGTCACCCAGTGAGTTTCCATGGCCAAGTGGGGAATTGAACCCTGGTCTCCAAGGTCATAGCCCAATGCTCAAACCACTACGTCACACTGGCTCTCTAGAAGCTATCTTAGTCCACATTAATACAAGCATAGTTTCCTCCTTCCAAAAAAAAGGGAAAGAAATAGTTCCACTCTATTATGTGCTGGTCAGGGCTCATCTGGAATACTGCATTCAGTTCTGAGCATATCATTTTAAGAAGGATATAGACAAGTTGGATCAGATTCAGAGAAGGTCAGCAAAGTTGATATGAGGTGTAGAGAACAAAACATATAAGGAGAGGTTAAAGGAGCTGAATGTGTTCAGTTTGATGAAGAGAAGACTGAGGGGTGACATGACCACACTTTCTAAATACCTCAAAGATTGCCACAAGGAGAAGAATGCGAGATTGTTCTCTGCTGCCTCAGAGAGTAGAAATACGTCTAATAGTTTTAAGTTGCAGGAGGGTAGATTTTGATTGAACATTAGCAGGAACTCCTTAATAGTGAGAGTGGTTCAGCAATTGAACCAATTGCCTAGAGTGGTGGTGGGGTCTCCTTTTCTGAATGTCTTCCTGGACCTGCTGGGGATGCTGTAGCTGGAGAGCCTGCATTGAACAGGGGGTTGGACTTGATGGCCCATAGGGCCCCTTCCAACTGTATGATTTTATGAAATCTTGTGTCCCCTCCCTTCTTCTCCAGTCATGATGTCCTCCCCACCAGGCTCTTTTATACAGTACTACAAAATTTTAGTGCTATGATTCTGTTTTAACTACCAGGACTGCATCCTATGGAATCCTGGGACTTGTAGCCTGGTGAGGCATTAGAGCACTCTGGTTGAGAATTCTAAATACCCCTCCCTAAACTACACACCCCTTAGGATGGAACCATGCCAGTTAAAATGGAATCACAGTGCTACAATTGTGTAGTGTGAAAAGGCTCCTGGTTTACAGGACTGTTGATGAGTGGAACAGACGGGATCTCCAGATTCTGCCTATTTCTATTCTTGTTTCATCTTTCTTCAGGAAATTCTAAGGGCTGTTCCTTTCCCTAACCCCTGAAATAGACTTGGTTGCTAACAATCCTCTGTATGATATTTTAAGGCAGATTTGGGCAAAATTCCTTTTTCTGGAACACAGCTTCCTGAATCACTCAGCCAGCATAGCTGCTAGAAGCAGAAGCAAAAACTTTGACAAGCTGTGATTTAGGAAGGTAGTGCTGCGATTCTGGATCATTTTGCACCAGATCACTGTAGCACCCAGGATTTTCTGCAGTAAGGGGAAAATAAAGGGCATTCTTTTGGCAAGCAGGGCAAGATAAGGTGGCACAGTCAGGAACATAGTGCTGCAACTGATGCCATATGTCAGCACCCCAAGCCTCTCCTTGAACTATTGAAGAACAGGAAAAGTTTGGTGCTGCAGTCCACCATAAATTGGTTTCATACAGAATTGATCCATGGCAGGGAGCTTCATTGAATCCAAAGGCATGCACATACTCAGCCCAAAGGTCATTGGGGAGATATACCATAATCTTAGTCCTGCTTACATTGATGGAGGCAAACATGCCCCACCTTTTACTGGCAAAAAATAAAAATCAATTGTTGCTGTTGTGTGCCTTCAAGTAATTTCTGACTTACAACGACCTTAAGGTAAACATATCAAGGGTTTTTCTTGGCAAGATTTGTTCAGAGTGGGTTTCCCTTTGCCTTCTGTGAGGCTGAGAGAATATGACTTGTCCAAAATCAACCAGTGGGTTTCCATGACTGAGTGGGAATCTGAACCCTGGTCTCCAGAATCATAATCCAACATTCTGACCATTACACTAAGATTTATTTAGCATTGGTGTGTTGTACCAGCTAGCTTAGGAGAACAGGAAAGAAAGAGACAGAGAATTCTGTTTCTAAAACAAGCTCATCTTTGCAGAGTCAAGCCAAGGTTAAGCCAAACACTAAGAGATTTAAGGAGTTTGCATTTTTATCCTACATTAAACTTCTCTTGGCCTTAGCTCCTTCCAGCACCCGATTAGAGTTTTACAATCTAAACTTGTTGTCCACAAGCTCTTCCCTCCCTCTTTCCCTCCCTTTATGGGGAAGACACAGCTGCTTTTTACAGCAGAGGTTATTTTTGTTCTGCCCTGCCTTCCACCTCCCAGTGGCTTCCTAAGGTTTGAGATCTTTCCATCAGGGGCCATGCAAAGGGTAGACGGCTTCAGCTGAAAGCTGCCCACAGGAATTCATGAGATCAAAGCTTTCAACAACCCCAGCTGAACAGAGAAGGCAAAGCAGAAGAATGGGCGAGAAGCACATGATGGAAAGAACTGTATGAACAAGTCTGAGTTTTGTTTCATTTTGGAGACATCTGGTTATGGCAATGTTGTTTTTCTTCCTTCACTGTTTCTGCCTTCAAGAAACTCTTTCTGTATCAATTTCCTTCAAAAGCACCTCCTCACATGTTTGCTATGGAAGTTCTTGGGATTTCATAGGATTTTAGGACATATTGCAGGTCAGTCAGGATTGCCAAAGTGAAAACTAGAAATAGCTCCTGTACCTTTCACGGTTGTGCAGAAGAGAGAATTTCAGCAGGTGTTGGTTATCACACAACCAGGGAACAACCAACACCTGCTGAAATTCCCTCTTCTTATACAACTTTTAAAAGTACTGGAGGCCTCTCCAGGTTTTGCTCTTGCAACCCAGGACTGCCTAGCCCTTAAGAGCTCCTCACTGTTTCCCTGACTGAGATGTGAGGGTCATTTAAAGCGCATCCATCCTTTCACTGTTTTTTGCTCCCAGCAGATATTTTCAGTCCACACCCAGAAGTGGCAATGTGCAGACATGGCCTATTTATAACATGTTTATATCTGTGATTTGACAGCCCCAAACAGCACACAGTTTTGCTTTATAATCATGTTTTAAAAAGCTTCGCCTCTGAGGTAAAACATGTGATATAAAGCACCATTAAGGATACTGTCTGCTTCTTTCCTTCATTTGAGAATAGGATTGCCTCAACGCTGGATCAGACAAAAGGTAAGACAAGATTTATTCCTGCCGGAAGCAAAGAACAAAATTGTACTCTGTTGCTCCAGTCTCAAGAGACAATGTGGTGTAGTGGTTTAAGCTCTGGACTATGACCCTGGAGATCAGGGTTCAATTCCCCACTTGTCCATGGACACCCACTGAGGGGCCTTAGGCATGTCACACACTCTCAGCCCCAGAAAACCCCATGATAAGGTCACCTTAGGGTCACCATAAGTCAGAAACTACTTGAAGGTACAGAACAACAACCACTCCACTCTCTTTCCACATAGAGAAGCTGAGAGGACTGATAGTTGAGTCTTGCTTCAGCACTCCAATGTCATCCACAACAACTAAGAGCAGCAGAGTAGATGCATAGGATGTATAGAGTGGCACCCAAGCTCTATCCTAACTTGCTGCCTTTCCCTGCCCTCCAGCAGCTACCAGCTGAAACTGTGGCATCACTCTGCCAAATAGGAGGAGTGGCCCAGCCATAGGTGAATGTGGTCCAACATCTCTCTTTCCAGCAGCAGTTTTCATTATTTATGTATTTGTTTCAAAAACGTATGTCCCAAGAGGGTGCCCACAAAGAAACAAAGCAGATTACAACAAAATATACAATAAAACCAAATCCACAAAATTCATTTTTAATTAATGTCTAATTTTTCGTTAAAGAATACCAACACTATTTTTAAAAAATTCCAGATTGCCTCAAAGGAATCATATGGTTTAGCTATATTGTAGGTTTTTTTAAATTGTAGGCTGCCTTGAGTCCCAGTTTTGGGGAAAGTGGAACATCAATAAAGATAATAACAACAATAACAAAATGATAAAAACAAAGTGAAGTTGCAGACAAAAGGAAAATACCCTTACATATTCATAACAGGAATGTGCCAAGATACCCAAAGGCACCAAATCTTGTTTGATCTTGGAAGTTAAGCAGAGTCAGCCCTGGTTAATACTTGGATGGGAGACCTCCAGTGAATACCAGGCACTGTAGACTATATTTCAGAAGAAGGAACTGGAAAAGTCACCTCTGAGTATTCCTTGCCTGAGAAACCCTGTGAAATTAAGTGTAGACCTGGAAAATCTTAATGAGGAAGATATTGCAGAGGGTAGGTGCTAGCATTCCAAGGGCCTCTGACTCTTTCTTGCTATCTGGAAGGCTCCAAGTAACTGAGGAATCCAGATCAGAGGCTCAGATGATGAACAGGACGTGCATGAAGGAATCTATAGAAGAACAGTCGTTCTTAAGGTACACAAGTCCTAAGCTATTTAGAGCTTCACACCAGTGCCTTGACCTGGAAACAGACTGGCAACAGTAAATGGAGAAACAACATGGGATGTCTTTATCTCTACTAATGAGATTTACACTTTGAATTTCCTAACTGATGTTATCTGTCCATTTCCCCTCTCCTTATAGCTTTCATCACCAGGGACACTATATGGCATCATTCCTTCTGGCAATGCATATTAAGGATCTTGTTGTTGTTGTTGTTGTATGCCTTTAAGTAGTTTCTGATTTATGGTGAACCCATCACAGCGGTTTTCTGGGACTGAGATTGTGTAGCACATCCAAGGTCACCCAGTGGGTTTCTAAGCTCAAGCAGGAAATCAAACTCTGGTCTGCTGGGTTATAGTCCAATTCTCTCAAACCACTACACCAAGCTGGCTCTCTGTTGTGTGCCTTTCATCTCCCAAATTTCACATCCTGCAGCCTTCCCCTCCCCTCCCCTCGCCTCGCTTACTGATGAGCTTGACACAGATAATGAGTGTTATGCAGCAACAGCTGCAGACGGTTTCCCATCAGTCTATTTCTGGTGCAGTGTGTTATGTGCGTATGTGCCAGGCTGCATATATATTTAACTTCACATGCTTTAATCCGGAGGGGTCAGGAAATACGAGCAATGAAGGCTGTTATTGTGGAAGGCTGGAACGTACTGGAATGTTGACATTGTCAGAGGCAAGGGGCCCCAGGCAATGGAAGGTAATGCTGACCTCACTGTCTCACACTTGGTTTTGCCTGCCTCCAGAGAATGCAGCTTCAGAGCCAGTTAACCCTTTGGCACCTAACAGATTTTACTTTCCAGATATGATATCCTTCCCTGTCTCTCTCTTTCTCTCTCTCTCTCTCTCTCTTTGTGCTTTGTTCAAATGGCACAAAGATTTTCAAACCTTCTCATCTAATTTTGGGGAAAGGAAAGTTTTGGCTACCTGAGAATCAGAAGGTTCTTTATGCAGAATAACTCTGGGATATTGTTGAAACTGTGTAGGAATTACTTGCATAAAAATCTGTGCATTTCTACAAGAATGGATAAAACACAAAGAAGATAAGTTTTCATGGCAACATCAGACTCGTCTGTAATAGAAAGGGTTTATCACAAGCATGCAAGTAGGGGCTGAAATTGCCGTTGTTGTGTCCCTTCAGGTCCTGTCTGACTTATGGTGACCCTACGGTGAATCTATCATAGTGTTTTGAGGGTGGCGCTGAGAGCATGTGACACATCCAAGGTCACCCAGTGGGTTTCTATGGACAAGCATGGAAACAAACCCTGGTCTCCAGGGTCGTAGTCCAGTTCTCAGATGGCTACACCACACTGGCTCATAGGAGCTGAATTACACACACTATATTGGAGAGAGGAATCGTACAGTCCTCCAAATGTTGCTGTACTACTAGTCCCAGCAGCCCAATGGGGAGGTATAGATATTCTCCCCAATATAGAATATGTAATTCAGTCCCTACTTGCACACTTGTGATAAATCAGTCTCTGCTCTGATCAAAGCATACACTGAGATTCTCATAGAGATAAAGGTTACTTCCGGGTCCAAGCAACAAAACCAGGGACTTGCACTGTTGGTGACATTTTACTGATCTATTATTAATGGTTGTAAAATGCAGAAAAAACACTGCCGCCTGTCAGTGCCGAGTGCGAAAGGTGCGCCCAAGCCTCGCACTCAAGGTCTGCCCAGCCTGACACCTCTTTGTGATCAGAACTGAACAGCCAGGGAGATCCTTGAATCAAGCCAGGGCCAGGACAAACGGGTCTGCCTCAGTTCTCCCTCTCTGAGAACGCAGTCCCTTCCTCACTCTTGTCCCCCCTTTGACTTCTTCCTTTCAGGACTCTCCCCCTTTACTGCCTTCCCTAAATGTGCCCTTCTCCCAGATGTAAGGATCAGCGGCGACTTATATTTTCCAAGACTGTGGTACTGTTGGCACTAAGGTTAAGATGATATTATTGGCAGCGTGTATATTCCAGAATTCAGAATGAGACCCTGGGAAACTGTTTTAAGGAACTTCAAACATTTATTGAAACACTGTTGCTTAAATTTGTCCTGTATTTCAATGTTTACAAACAGCACCATTTCTCTCTCTCTCTCTCTCTCAATTCATTCACTATCTCTCGTACACCCGATTTCTCAGTTCTCTCTCCCACAGAGCTCTTCAAATCTCCAGCCTCCCTCAAACACACCGCAAATCACCCTCTTCTTCAAACACCCACCAGACAGTTAAAATCCGTTATTTTCCTCTTTCCACCCGCCCCTCCCCTGGGCTATCCAAGGTTCCATTTCACCAGCCAATCAGCTTAAACACTCTCCGTTGCCACGGAGGCTCTGTTGTCAAGACCCCCTCCCACCAGGTTCGTCACAATGGTAGATTTCTATACAGCTTTGAATAGTAGCTTTCAAAATGATTATTACATTTCCCAGAATCCCTTAACCAGCATGGCTGAGGGGTGATTCCGGGAGCTGTAGGCCAAGAAGGCAACTTTTCCAAGCTCTGAATTTCTACAGGCAGTGGTGGAGCTCGGAGTGTATGCAGGCGGGGCGGGGCAGGGGGGGCCCTACGGCGTGAGGGGTGTGGCCACTGTGCATGGAGGCATGGCTGCAGTGTGTGGGGGCGTGGCCAGGGTATGCCGGGGCGTGGCTATGGGCTGGGACACCCCATAAACATTGCCCCCGGGGGCAAATCGTCCCCATGTCCCTATGTGACTGTCTACAGGTGAGGATCTTCCATTATGTTCCATGGAATGTTTTCTTGCTTGCATAGCTAGCCTATGGCATTTCTTGCCACAAGATATGAGGATGGCCACCGACATAAATGGCTTTAAAAGAGACTGGACAGATTCGTGAGGACTGAGCTACCGGTTGCTGTGGTTCTTGATTCCAATGTCATCGGCGAAGGGAATCAACTCAGACTGCAGTCTGAATGTCAAGGGAAAAATCTAAGGTGGCAACTTTTTTAGCTGATAGGGTTCGGCACCAGAGATGATTCCTTAAAGTTTAGACTAAAATCCAGAGCAGATTCACTGCCACACTCACATCAAAGCCATAAACCTCCACTGGGTATCAGTGACTGGACAGGATGACAGACAAGATACGCCTTTGCAGGGCTTTTTTCTTGTTAGCATCTTCTGATCAGCCCCTACTGAAAGCTTGGAGATTCCTACAGACAGCTATACACCCTAGGTGTCATTCCCTGAAAGAGTACTACATGCCCTGCAACATTTCACAGATAAAAACTGGGTCACATGTGGCCAAGCAACATCAGAGCGTGGTACAGGTGGCAGAAGGTATTAATGAGGTAGAATACAAAAGCTAGGAGTGGCTGCAACAGTTTCATTTTGCCCCAGTCCACTGGGAAGCAAGATTCCATCTCTTCCTCTTATCTCCGACCTGCTCAGTTAATTGAGTGCAAACTATTTTTGCACTTTGAACTCAGTTTTCAAGAACTAAAGTAAGCTGAGGACAAGGGGGGAAAGTGGGAGGAGAAACTGGAACATTTTAAAAACAATTTAAAAAGTAATAAGACAGAAGATTAATGGGGACGGTTCCTGCCAAACTGAGACAGTTTGAGGATGCAGCTTTCTTTTCAGTCACAGAGAAATTGTTTGACTCCTATAGCACTAGCAAAATTGTGATAAATCCTTCCCGCAGTTGGAAATTGGTGCAACACTAGCGAAGACAGAACCTCAACTTCAGCTTTGGACTTGCCAGTTGCTGTGCTGACTAATGATGATGGGAACTATAGTACAACCTGTCTGAAGAGCTCTGGGTTGGGGATGTTTTCTCTGTCGTATTGTTCACTTGCCTACAAAGACTATTGTTTCTTTCCAAACTAGCACCATGAGCCCTGGCAGTAACTATTTTAAGATAAACAGGCACTCTGCTTTATTACATTATGCAAGAGTTCCAGGGTTATTAGCCTTTCATTTTTAAAGCTCCTGATCAAGGAAATGAAATGAAACAAAAGTTTGCTTATTAACTCCCATTGCCCTCAGTGACCTCATCATTCAGCTGTATCTGGTTGTCTGTGTAACACTGCAATGTCATCGCATTTACTACATGACCTGGTAACCAATTTGTGACCAATTTAGGAAGGAAGAAGAAAGGGCAGCCATGAGGATAATAGTGCCTGAGAAAGAAAATGATGGGGCTAAGCAGCGTCATGTCAACACCCGCTACCTCTTCATCTGCAGTAACATGGCAGGAGAGTGACACAAAGGGAACAGGAGCACATCACAGCCTTTCAGATCAAGGAATGACACCCGTGCTTGGTGCTCAGTGTTTTGCCAGTTTTTGAGTTCATGTCCTGGTCATCCATTTCCCGTCATCATACTCATCTTCCAGTCAGACTGGATTGCCCCCAACTGGTTTCTAGCTGGCCTGGCTGCATTCTGAAAGCCCAGAACCTTTTTGTAATGCACTCTATAATGCCATAAAAATGAGAAGGTTACAACCCCTGGAGTTCTTGCACAATGCCGTAAATGCAAAAACATCCTTGGAAGTAGGAATCAGCCTTTTCCTCAGTAACGAAACATACAGAGGCCAAAAGCCTACCTGGTTGACAGAAGCATAAGAGTTCTATATTCAGGATTCCACTACAGCTCCCCTGTTATCACGACTGAAGTCACTGTTGCACTGTAATAGCCTCCCTGGGCATTGATGGTGGAAAGTGGGGAAGGGATAGCTAGATTCAAATCAAGGATGCTTCCTACCAAGATCTGTTGTAGTCTTCCAGAAATCTCAGTAGATGATGTCATGTCATCACAGCATAACAGTAAGAGTGAGTTGTTACAGAGGGTGGCAAAAAATACCAACCTCTGCAAAATCCAAAAAATCCAAAAAAAAAAAAAGGCTGTGTATGCCACTTAACAGGGTGCCATCCACTATTGTGTATTTTGTGTGTGTGTGTGTGTGTGTTCTTCTACATGTGGTGGAGGAACATAAGCATAAACTTTATGCACTGGATATGAAAACACTGGGAGCCTACACATGCTTCTTAGTTATCTAACTACCTTAGTTGCATAGCTAAGTAGCATATTCTGGCCCAATCTACGTACTTAACAGGGCATGACCTGCCCAAAGAGAAGTGGGTCTGTTCTGCTGGTGATTATGGCACAAGTGAATAAAGTTTGCACACACTCACACACAGGCCAGTAAAGTTGCAAAAAGGTCCTGCTTCTGATCGTCACAGCCTCCCTGGCTGGTGGTGAAAATGTCAGCCATCTAGGCCCCAGTCACCAGCAAAATGAACTCCCTCCTGTCTGTGCGACAGATGCCCAGTAAGGTAAGTTTGGGGAGACAGTTACAATTGTTACAAGCCTGTTCACACTACATAATTACAGCTCTACGATTCTAGTTTAACTGTTAACAGCAGCATCCTATGGAATCCTGGGATCTTCAGTTTAGAGAGTCCTATTTAGAATTTTCAGCCAGAGAACTCTAGTGCCTTCCCAGATTACAATCCCCAGGATTCCTCAGGATTCCATTAAAGTAGAATCATAGCACTATAACTGCGTAGTGTGAAAGATCTCCAATATTTATTTTTTAAAGTAATGTTAGTTCCCCACCACCCGCAAGCCTTCAGAACCTCAGGCGCTTCAGAGATCAAGGCCGCAGGGCAGAGCACATTAAGGTTGTCCTACCCCGTAGGCACTCTTATATTCAACTCCCCACCTCGGCATACCACTAGGGGCGTTTTCGTTGCCCCTAAAATCCTGTTTTCATAGGCCCCAGGCACTGTACTGAAAGTGCCTAACCAGATAAGGCGGCCTTGCCACAGGGATCGTGCCTTCCTATCCCCAACTCCTCGGCCCTTCCAAGGAATTGCCCAGGTCAAATATTCATTTCTGTTCTTCTGCAAGCAAGATTTGCATTTATGTGATGCCAGGAATCTTGAGCTGCAGGTGTGAAACAGGGTAAGGTCAGGACTAAAGGAGTGGAGGCTAATGAATCACACCTGTCCCAATGAGTCAGCAATAATTAAAGCTGAGCTCTTTGAAGGCTTCCAGCCCCTGAGGGAGCAAAGCAAAACAACAGAAGGTGCTCAGCTGGTAGTAAACAGGGACCTCAGGAAAAAAATAAGAATAATCAAAGAGAAGCCCAAGTACCTTGTTCCTTGAAGATGTTGACGATGTTAAATGTGTCTGTCAAAAGCCTCCCCTTACTCAAATATGCGTAGGCTGGCTGAGGTTTCCAGATGATGATGCCAGCTGCCAAAAGACTGGTACGTATATGGAAGTCATTAAAAGAGATTTCGTGCCAGCAGTTTACTGCTGAAAAAGATATGGCCTGTATACTTTACAGGGAGATGAACAAACACACCCTGATTACACAAGCGTGTCAGTATCTAGCAGCTAGCCCGTCAAAATCACACCGTTTTATATTTTTAGTTATTTCCTTGTATTTTTATTCTTCCTCTCCATTTAAAAAAATAATTAGTGCCCAAGGAAGCTAAAAAATACATTCAGTGATAATATTACTCTGTCTTAAAATTTCTGTTATGTTTATCTTGCTCTTCCTCTGTAGAAATCTGCTTTCCATTTTTTAAATAGTTTGTACAGCATATAGCCATACCTTTTACAACTGACCAATCTTCACCAATCGGTAATTGATTGTGTTCGTCTCAATACCGCAAAAAGCAATCCCTGCTCATTTTTTTCACATCAAGCTAATCTGGTTGAACTGATATTTTATTGATCAGCTGGCAAACTTGAAGAGTTGAACTTGAAGAGTTGTGGAAAGTATGAAAGCTGGATCATGAAATGTGAATTAATAACTGTTTCATTATTTAATTAATTTATATCCTGCCATTCTCTCATTAGGAGATCGAGGCAACTCAACAATTTGAGTTAAAACAAAATGGATAGCACAAAAGTTTTAAAAAAAAAATCAAATCATCACATTAAATACATTAATTAAAAACTGTATTTTACAGGCAGTTAAAATGTAGTAATGAGAAGAATAAAAATGCAACATATCTCAGCTGAAATACTTTCTTGCAACGGACAACTAACACTCAAAGACCTGGGTAAACAGAAAGGTATTCACCTGCAAGCAGAAAGAGAACAATTCAGGTTGCCATCTTTATTTGTGTAGGGAGGCAAGGCATGTTGTGCCTTTGCAATCTGCAGCACATGCTAGAATTCAGCAGCTGAAGCTTCTCTCAACAATATAAGTAAGGTTGACATACTACCCACTTGTCCAGGGTTTACACAGGTTCTAGGCATGCAATATAATTACCTAGTCCAAATATCCAACTTTTTTTTATTTTTTTATTTTTTTTTTATTTTTTTTGAGGCAAGTCTCTATCCCTTGTAGAAGCTGAAACATGAGGGAAAATATTGAGTCACCATTCCAGTCAATTGTTCAGTGAGAAGTGAGCCTGCTTACTGCCTTTCAGTTTGTTTAGCCAATCAGTAAAGCCACTGACATTTTCAGGGTCTTATAGATTTATAATTTTAGAATAATCCATTGATTTCTGCATGGCAAATATGCCCTGCGCTAGCTCTGATAATACACACAGAGCCCTATCTTTCTGATGAAGAGCATTTCCATTCATTTTTGCAGATCAGAACCCCTCTTCAAAGTCACTTTGTCTTTCAGGCTGCAGTTCGTGCTTGATCCATTTACCAACAGTAAGTCACATTCAATTAAATGATGCTTACTTCTGAGAAGACATATATAGGGTTGTGCTGTTCATTGAATTTTTTTTTTAAAGTAACATTACGTCAAAGATGTGAAGCCTCTACACATATTGACAGAGAGCTGGTTCATTTAAAAACAGATACCAGTTCCTTTTTCGGAAAACTAACAGGGAGTTTCGGCTCTCTCATCATCTGAGGTGGGAGGAACACATTCCATACTGTTTCCTCTCCACCACTACCTCTTTGCCTTGCCTGGCCTGTTTTCCTCTGCTCCTTCACATATGTTGGTGGCACTGTGCTCTTCACATTTCTACCTGCTCTGAATTTAAAATGCTGCTGACTACTTTCTACAGTCACTGATGCTATACCGAGAGTAGAGAAGCAGACACGAAAAGTAAAGAGCGGGGAGAGAAAGAGATGGTGGTACACATGAGAGCAGCGTATGGGGTACAAGGAAAGGAGATGTGGTGATGTGACATGAGGGATGAAGCGAGAGAGGAATAAAGGTGGGAGGAATGGTGACGGTGTGCAAGATTCAAAGAAAGGAAGCAAAGCAAGCTTAGGTGAGATGAGCAGAAAACAGGAGAGGTGCAACAACATGGTGCAGTTCAGTGAAAGGAAGGAGTCCAAGTTTCACTTCACTCACTTTCTGCACTATACTGTTAACAGTGTTATTATTCTACTTTCAATATCCTGTGGAATTCTGGGGTTTGTAGTTTGCTGAGGCCAAAGAGCTCTCTGGCTGAGAATTCTAACTGCCCCTCCCTAAACTGCAAATCCCAGGATTCCACAGGATGTTGAAAGTGGAATAACAGCACAGTGGAGGGTTGAAAGTGAGACAAAGTGGCAGCATATCCAGGGAGAAGGAAGGAAGGTGCAGCAGTGGTGATGTAATGGAAGGATGCAATTTGCCATTTGTAGCAAACTACCTCTGAGTACTCCTTGCCTAAGAAAACCCTGTATGTGCATGCACACACAACATACACACAGAGCTCCAGCATCTGTGGCAGCCATTTCTCTCTGCCCAATGGACAGTCCAGCAAAAAAACCCTTACTATTTCAAAAGGGTTCTTGAGCATGCAAAACATTTTTTTTCTACATTAGCTCAATGCTTCTTAGAGCAATCATAACCCTGAGTCAGGTCACTATGATTGATGATTGTTCCCATTTTGCCAATAAGGTAATTAGGTAATTTTAGATTCTGTACTAGTCATGTACAGGGAGGACTCTGTAGTTGTCAGCTTATATTAGTTCAACTAATTCACAATGTTTTTGCAGCTTTTCCCTTTTTTTAACTGTTTGTACACTCTGTGCCTGGGATGTTCTACAACCATCTGGGTCTGGAAACTCTGGGATAGAGGTTTGTAACAATTGTTGTTGTTCACTTTCTTAAATAGTCTATGTGCGACTCCACTTGCTTACACACTTTGGAGATGCTCTATGTTTTTGGGTCTAACGACAAACAGCAGTTCTAATATTTAATTCACGATCCTAAGCTTAGTGATAACCTCATCTTTGGATAAGTTATACTTGTTGAATATTCTTATCTCCTACAAGGAACACAGGAAGCCTCTAATGAGTGTGGTTAAAAGTGGCAAGGAAATTTATTCCTGGGTAAGATAGAAAATACCTTGGTGAGGAGAAGATAGATGTTGCCCATGGGCCATAGGTTGAGCATCTTTACCTTACATGCAAAGAGAAATCCACCTTCTCTTTCCTATTAAGCAATATCAAAATTGGTAAGCGGGGGCTATATGATCTGCATAATGTGGTTGTCTAGATTGGGAGGATGCTAGACTATGACATCCCTATGTTCAAATACTGGAAAAGGGAACACCTTATTGAGTTTCTGTCTGTCAAGAAAGCAGAGGATTACTGTCAAGAAAATAACAGCAATGATGGCATTTTTCGTCTTGGGAACACTGCTGCATCAGAATGATTATCTTCTTGCTAGGAAGGGGTTAACTGGAATGCCCTTGCTGAGCACCAAGTCTCCTTGCATTCCAGGGTAAATAGTGTTTTGCAGAGGCTGGTTACCTATGGCAACAGCTACGGGGAATATTGCAGGCGAAATTTCTGAATCACAGGCTTTACAGCCCATATGTTTGTTCTGCAGTGAAAACACTGCCACCTCCCCACCTCTGATGCAAGAGGCTGTTTGCTTTGCTTTTCTTTCTATTTTTTTTTTTTAAACAACAGAAGTCACCAGGAGTTGTAAGCAAGAGCTTTTCAAGCAGATAAACTGGGAGGGGGGTGGCACAGAAACCACAGCCGAATTGACTACTTCTAAATCTATCCATACCACACCTTTGTGAACAGTGCGAAAATTGTATGCAGAGATCTGTTAAACGGGGGAAACAGTGACCTGGGTCTTGGCCTAAAACTCCCAAAATGATTATTGGATTCTAGAGGCTCTAGCCTCCAAAAAGCTAACTTTTGCAGGCTCTGTCTATCTCACAGAATTATTCTGAGGATACATCCTAAGCAGAACCATGAGCTACTGCCAGACTGGGGTGTGGCAGATCATTCATCTACATAAAGAGGTGTTTTAAACATCCTGCGTTACCATGAATTGTATTCTATGGCACTGAGATTCTCAAAGTACTCTATCTATTCAGTGCAGCTTTCATCACCAAAGCCCTTGATGGGTCACACTGCAAGTGTGTGGGTGGATACATACAGAGCATACAGATGTACACAGCAAAGTTGTCTACCAGCTGACTTCTTCAGAAAAAGAAGAATGCTTATCTACAGTGCAAATCCATTTATTTAAACATCAGTTTCTCCAAACAGTTTTTAAGCCCCCATTACCACCCCCTAGCTCATGTGGATGCATGTAATAGTGCTGTGGCCACAAATCACAGCAAGGTTAGCATTCTGGACGGCAGTCAGATTATATATTAGGACAGGGAAGTGTTACCCTGATTTCTGGGGGTCTCTTGGGGGACACCACGATGTACTCCAAGTTATAATGGTTGGGGAAATTAATGAAGCACAGGAATGGCACAACGAGAAACAGGGTAACTTAGCAGGATCTTTTACCCAACTTTACAGGGTCATGCCAAGCCAAGAACCAGACAAACGTATCAAATAGATGGATTTTATTGAATGAAAATGTTCTCAGGACCAACACACTTGTTGACACACGCACACAAGGCTTAGTGCAAAAGAAAAGAGGTGAAAAATGGATAGAGGATATAGCAAGGGATTATAGAGGGGTGATACTGCACCTGTCCTGAAGTCCTTGGTCCAGGAAACAGCAAGTAAAACGGAACTCAGCAACGAAACGACTGAGGGGATTACTCAACTAACAGAGTGATGGTCTGCTAGCATGGCAAGGAGTTTGCCAGAGAAATCCTCAAAAACTAGGACTACTTGTAGGGCATAATATATCTTGAGGGAAAATCATCTCCTGGGGAGGACAATAGTCATAGCAAAGGAAAGATTGTCCATCAAAGGCAACTTGGTTTGCATGATGGTTTTATGATGCGTTGCCAATGTTTCAGGATCTTCGGTTGCAATGGGTTGTAAATTTATGTAGGTGGGCCTCGCCTTGTAGGATTTTTCCGGAGCCACAGGTACTCAACCTTGGGAAAATACACTAATCCCCTCAAGTTGGCTCCTCTTTGGCTGAGGACCCCTTTTTTTTTGAGTTTGCACAGCTTGAGGTCTCCTTGGGCTATGTGACTGGGGATTTTCCTGGCCTGACCTAGTTCTTAGTCATATGACCATTTTGCCTACGTGCCCATCCGGGCAACCTCTCTGGCATGGTGGATCATATTTGATATCAAAAATTGTAGTCCCCAGGATAGGGTATGCCAGTGGGGTAACAGAAGCAGAGAAGATGGACTGGTGTCCAATGGTAGATCTTTGGGTGAATTGAATATAGCAAGACTTTCTTTCTCCCAGTGTTTAGCAATACCAAAACAAAAATGTCCCTCCCTTGCCACACCTAAATTAGGCTGCTGAAAAGAAAGTCTAGACTCCTGTTCTGTAGTTCCAAGATTATAAGCCAGACTTATGATCTCATGACTGCAGGTGATCCACATTTATAGTTATTAAAGATGGAATGTGTACCACCCCAACCTATCTTTTCAGCCTGGCAGCCCCCCAACTCAGAGGTTTCCAAGGTGTTACAGATCAAGAGGCTGGGAAATGATGTCTGCAACACTCTCTTGGTCATGAGGCACATTAAGAGAAGTAGTTGTGGGATGACCCCATGGGGTCTCTACAGCTGCCTTTTGCAATGCTCCCTATGATTGGGAGAGCACTGCAGACATCATTTCCCAGCACCTCAGTCTTCAGCCCAGTGGAAAATCCTTGGTTGGGGTGATGCCAGGTGATGAAAAGGTAGGTTTTGTGGGGTTTATCAACAGCTGTGATGATGGAGCTCCATCATGGTACTTATATCTGATGATGCAGGCTCATGGCTGAAAGTCTCTTTCACACTGCACGGTTGCAGCACTTTGATACCATTTTGGCTGCCATGTTTAGGATGGGTAGTTACAATTCTTTGCCATGAAATGCTGGTACCTCAATAAACTGCAGAGTCTAGGATTCCTTAGGATCTAGCCATTGCAATTAAGAGCCAGCATGGTGTAGTGGTTTGAGTGTTGGACCAAGATTCCAGAAAACCAGAGTTCAAATCCCTGCTCAGTCTTGGAAATCTACTGGATGACCATGAGCAAGTCATACTCTTTCATATTTAAAGGAAGGCAATGGCAAACTTCTGAATAAATTTTGATAAGAAAACCTGAGGATAGCATCATTTGAGATGACTTGAAAATAACAACCCCACCAGCAGCAATATTTGTTAAAGTGGTGTCAAAGTGCTACAATTGTGTAGTGTTAAAGAAACTGAAGACTTGGGATAACTAGGAATGTACTTTTATATGAGAGCACTGTGAGCTCCATCCAGGTTATGGTGGCCACATGGGGGAAAAGGACAGAGCTCCTATACCTTTCATAGTTGTCTGGAGGAGGGAATTTCATCTGGAGCTTATCTTTTGGGAGGGAGCGGGGGTCTGAGTATTCTGGCACTAAAATGTAATGCCTACGCTCAGAATGGTCTCTTTGACACCCTGTTCTTTAATTCTAAGTATATATGTCCACACTACATGGTTATAACACTTTGGCTCCACTTTAACTACCATGGCAGTTAAATCCCTATGGGATTCTTGAGAGCTGTAGTTTCAGAAATTCTCTGCCAGAAAGTGTTGGTGTTGTAATTCATGGGAGCCTACTAGGCAATTTAAAGTAGCTCACAAAATTACAAATCCTAGGATTCCATAGAATGGATCCACAGCAGTTTTAGTGCTTCAAACTGTTATAATGTTGCAGTGTGAATACACCCTAGATGTATTTCCTTTTCTCCTGGCTCTGGTTGGTGGTTCTTGGGCTATGAGCAAAAACATAATGTAGATTTGAAAAAATCTACCCAGTCCTATATTAGATTTATTATGTTCTGTCCTGGAGATGGGTGCGTATACCTTTACATTTTCCAAGATACCAAGCAATAGTGTATCTGTTGTATTCTTTCTCCTGCCTGTTCACTGTTATTTTTTTTAAAAAGTATGATTTTTTTCTTCTGGCCACAGCAAATAGGAAAACTAAAAACTAAGAAAAACAAAAGAACCACAAGAAGGCAGGCAAGATCACAGGTTCTATTGTTACATCTTTTCTTATGGTCTCAGGACACAAAGTTAACTGAGCTCTGGATGAAAAAGTAGCAAGTTAAATAAATCTATTCTTGTGAGAGTGAGAAATTAATACTGTAGTGATCAAGACCACTACAGTTGGCCCTCCACATTCGCTAGTGTTAGGGATGCAGGACACTTACAAAAGGGGAAAAATCACAAATATCAAAATGTGTCTGTGGGAAGGGGGCTGAGGCATGATGAGGAGAGCAGAGTCCAAATCAGGTGAAGGAAAGGAAAGAGAAAGGGGGTAGATCAGTATGGTGGCCCTGTACTTCCTCTCTCTTGCCCATCTCCTTCTTGGGGTGTGTGGGGTGGCATCAGGAGAGAGTTTGTGGTGCTGAGAATTTGGACTCTGAGCCATCTTTAGCTGGCCAGGCCACAGCTGGTGGAGGAGGAGGAGAAGAACCAGAAGTGGGTTTTTAAAGAGCTGCATGGCCCAGTCAGAGCTGCCAAAAGGAAAGGTTCCTCGTAAAAAGAAATGCCTAACATGGAGGGGAAGGGTTGAAGAAACAAAGAATCAAATCCGTGAAAGTGAAACCTGCAAATGTGGAGAGCCAATTGCATTTTGATGCAGAACGCATTTCGAAAACGTAGATTAATTCTAGGTGTCAGCTCAAGTTCATATAGAAAGTAAAACATAATTTATGGTAAAAGCAGGGTCAAACTGTGTTGGCCGTAAGCAAAATTCCAAAAATCCATATTGTGGTAAGACCTTTATTAGGTGAACCGAAAAGGCACAAAATTTATGGTGATCTCTAAGGAAGGGTATTTAACCTTGCCTCCTGCATCTGAATCAGTTGTACTTTGTGTTATCCAGCAACCTTGCTAATCTCAATGGTCAGTGAAAATGCTTTGCTAGTAGAATAAGAAATAAGATATTATTCAATGAATCTGTTACTTTTATTTACTCAGGTTCACCATCCAGGTTACTAGAAAACTGTATTTGTTCTAACAGTGGGGATATGACTCTTAAGTAAATATTTAAAACGGTGGTAAAGGGCTGATCTGTAACACAGTTTCAAGAAGGCCTGTGAAAGATGCCATTGTTCGCAACTGCAAATAGAACAATATACTTTAGGGAAAGAAACCCAGCACAAAGAAGAATAAAATGTAACATGTAGTGTATGCCAGAGATAAATGCATACCAAAAACCTGGCCTCTTTTTTTCCTAAGCTTGCTTCTTCAGTGAAGAATGACTACCATGTAAAACTGTGCATTTAATTTCTTTTCTTTATTAGCCTCCTTCTCAGTTTGAGAAAGAGCTTGAAAGTATTGATCAGACTGTGACAGATTTGTGATTTTTTTTTCTTCTCCTGGAGCTGCAAATGGAGGTTAATGGGTTAGAATATAGTTACACAAATTACCTTGTACGTCAGAGAGAAGCCGTAGAAAAGCTGAGCCCTTAGGAAAGAAGGGAATAGACTGACAGTATCCAGAGTTCATAAGTCTGAGATCAAAATGGAAAAAAAAGTCTCCATATTTTTAAAGGGCTGTCATACACACACTCTTTAGACAATCAAGTCCATAGTTTAATATTATCTAAACGTACCATGCTTATAAGGTAGCACTTCCACCTCCATTTTTAAAAAGAATACCTCCAAATGGTGCTGGAGGAAAGTTCTACAGGTACCATGGAAGGCCATAAAACCCAGTAAATGTGTCCAAGAGCAAATGAAGCCTGAACTCTCACTAGTAAAAGGAGGCAGTCATGCTTTGAGCATAATTTGACCATATTATGAGATGACATGACTTGTAGGAAAAGATGATAACGTTCAGTAAAGTGGCAGACAGTAGGAAAAGAAGATGACCACATTACAAATGGATTGATTCAATCAATGAAACCATAGCCTGGGCTTGCAAGACTTGAGCTGGGCTATAGATGACCAAGGCTCTTGGTAGAGGTCTACTCGTTCATTGGGTTGCCAAAAAATGAAGCTGACCTGATATCAACTAACCAAATTAATCTTGGACATCTTGAAATCTTATAATAGATGAAATATCATTGACTGATTGATCAATTAGATGAATAAATGCTGCAGCCCTAATCTTTTTATTTATTTTTAGATTCATAGCCTGTCTCTTGCTCAAGAATTATCAGACACTTTAACTCCACTGCTGACTCTTCCACCTTACCCAGACTCCCCACTCAATTCTAAACACTTCCCCTTTCTGCAGCCTTTGCCCTCCTGAAGTCACTGTGCAGTGCATTGAGGATGCTTGATTTTGGGGAACTGACATTACTGAATGCCTGCCATTCAGACATTGTGAAGGCACAAGACCTGCATTACCTCCCAACAAAGTGGTGGTTGCCCTCTCCCAACAAGACAATCTGCTAGTGACAGACCTCACAAATGACCTTATTTCTCATACTTACTTCTTCTCCTTTCATTTAGACAATGGGTAGGTCTAAAAGCGTAGTCTACCATATGATGTTTGACTGCAGCTCTCAGCATTCTAGCCCATTGGCAATCCTAGTGACATGCCTCTGAGGGATAGACTTTGGCCCCTTTCATTCTGTACAATTATAGCATTATGATTCCACTTTAACTGCCATGGCTGCATCCTATGGAATCCTGGGATTTATAGTTTAGTGAGGTACTAGAACTGTCCAGGTGAGAATTCTAAATGCCCCTCCCTAAACTGCAAATCTCAAGATTCCATAGGATGCTGTCATGGCAGTTAATGTAGAATCATGGTACTACAATAATGTAGCATGAAAACATCCTAGACATCTTCTGCTTTTATTCCCTTTCTGAAACCGTAATGGAGTTGCCCTTGAACAGCCAGGGAGCAGCATTTGGCTTATCTGATGCAACTTGATGATCCATGAAATAATCAAAAAACTTCACTTTGTGCCTGCTAGAATGGTTTAAAAACCACTAAAGTGGTCTGAGATCTTTAAAGGAGGTGGGAGCAAATACTGATTGATCTGATTTGATTTATAGCCTGGTTTTTTCCTCTGAACTGGAACTCAAGGTGGCTCCTATGATTAACTTCAGAAAGGTCCAGATATAAGCACACAACATTGCATTATCAAAACATAATTGAACAAGTATCTAATGCTGAAACACAATTGAATTAAAAGCTGTTAAAAGCAAAGCAATAAGGAAAAAGCAGCAGCCATCCATTGAAAGCCCCTTTCTCAGCAACTAGCCAGTTGTCTAAGGCCAGCTTCAATAAAAAGGTCATTCCTTGCTGCCAGGGGAACAAGAAGAGTCTCAGTTGAGCCTCTCCTGGAAGGGAGTTCCACAGTCTAGGAGCAGCAGTCAATATGTTCCAAATTCAGCCAGATGCTGTTTCCACTTGCTACATTGTGTGAGTCCCATAGGTTACACCTCTGACCTGTAATATTCTGCTATATTTCTTCCCTGACATCCTCATTCATCCAGCCTTTGTTACCCCACCTGTGCTATCCAGCCTTATTAAACAGCATTATTTCCTCTAAAATCTGACCAGCATGTGCCTGTCTATTGTCTGATCCATCTAACAGTTCAGTCCATTTCCATAGCATGTGAAATTCCATGGTAAAAAAATCTGCAGTGGGTTTGCCTGTACACAGCTGTGCCTTTCACCAACCCTGGGCATCATTTATGACATCATGATGAACTTGCTGAAATGCTGGAGGTACACGGCAACATATGTGTGTGTGTGTGCGCGCGCGCGCACGCGCACACGCTCATTGAAACCTTTAGTTAGTTTTAGCTCATTTCTTTTCAGCTGGGCGCCAGCTTTGTTTGCCTGCATTTTTGATCATGCAAAAATGTAAAGTTGCCAGAGTTGGGCAAAGACAGGCAAAAAAAAAAAAAAAGGCCGTCCAGATTTCCTGGTTGGGGCCTAAGAGAAGCAGAGGAGTAAGGAAGATTTTGTTCAGCCATGTAGATTCGCCTCTCCTTTCCCACCATTTCCTGCAAACAAGGCTTGGGGGAAAGAAAAATCGCAGAGACACATAACATTTTCCCATTAGCAGAGCAAGCGGGGAGAAATAATGGGCTGAGGGAGTGGGGGAGAGAGGGTGGTAATCAGAGATCTGCTTAGTCTTCAGAGAAAGGAAAACGCTTGGGTGCCTGCTCTGCCATAAATTGCATCTGGTGGTTCGAGCTACAGCAAGTTATTAAAGTGACTGCATTAAAGTCATAATTCAGCAGGTCGGCAGCGAGCAGACTCTGCAGTCTCTCCTCCATCATCCCTCCCAAACACATTCTCTGAGAGGACTAAACCCCAGTGGCCTGAATCAGCTCTTACTGCAGCACTTAATGACATTTTTTCCTCCCCCCCCCACACCCCGCACTTAAAAGAGTTGGAAAGGGAGGAGGGGAGAGGGAATAGTCTTCTAGAAATGACGTCAGCTGCGTTCACTCACAAAGGGATGGACGGATGCGGCTGTGGCTGCTGGTGCTTCTGCTCCCACTTCCATTCAGGCACAACTCAGAGAAACAGAACAAAGGGAGGAATTTCCCCCTGTGCAGTTTTGTTTTTTCCTTTCTAAGGCAAGCACCCACTGGCCCACTCTAGACCCTCTCTCTGACCCATTCTAGGCCCTCCATTTTGTAGGTTCCTAATTGCCTGAACTAAAGCTCAAAAATGAGGGAGAAGGGCATGACATACTGGTGAGTGGCTCATATGCAGGTGCCCAACGGACATCTTTTTGCATTATTTGATCCCAAGAAGGGGCATGTGTAAAATTCTTTAGGTTACTTTCAGAAGTTCATGGTATTATCAGATGCTTAGTGGTTTTCTTTCCCTTTTATCATGTCTGAAAGTCATCCTTAAAGTTTCTGCATAGGATCTGTTTCAAGGATAGGAAAAGTGAGGCTCTCCAGATGTAACCTGACAACATCTGGAGGGCCACATGTTCCTCACCCATGAACTCTTTGGTTTCATCCAAGGCTGAATGAGTGATAAAGTAGCTGCATTTTCAACTCTCATCCACTTCTGTTTTACCTGTAGGGGTGTATGTGCATTCATCCGCATACACGCATGCATGTTTTAACAATATTATGCGAAGAAGCATTACATAGTCAAGCAAAGGATCAAAAACAGGAGCCAGTTCCAGACAAAGGCCATTTCCGCACGAGACTGTTATAGCGCTATGATTCCACTTTCAACATCCTACGGAATCCTGGGGTTTGCAGTTTCGGGAGGGGCCAGCTTGCTCCAGAGACCAGGACAAGGAGCAATGGATTCAAGCTGCAGGAAAGGAGATTCCACCTGAACCTCAGGAAGAACTTCCTGACGGTCAGGGCTGTCTGGCAGTGGAATATGCTGCCTCGGAGTGTAGTGGAGTCTCCTTCCTTGGAGGTTTTTAAGCAGAGGCTGGACGGCCATCTGTCGGGAGTGCTTTGAGGGTGTTCCTGCATGGCAGGGGGTTGGACTGGATGGCCCGTGTGGTCTCTTCCAACTCTACATTTCTATGATTCTGTGATTCCGCTTTTAACTGCCATGGCTGCATCTTATGGAATCCTGGCATTTGCAATTGAGGGAGGAGTGTTCATAGTTCTCAGCCAGAGAGCTCTAGGGCCTCACCAAATGAGTAACCCCAAGAGTCTACAAGATATTGCCATGGCAGCTGAAGTGGAATTATAGTGTTATAACAGTATAGGGTGAAAGGGCCCTGAAAGAGCTACAAGGTAGCACTGCCCAAATCAAACCAGTATATGTGTGTGTCCCTACCTTCAAGCTGCCTGTTGACATATGGCGACATCATGAATTTCATAGGAAGATTGCCCATATTAAATACACAGAAAACAACTTCCAGTACTGCTCCTTTTATTTCTTCTTTTCTTGCTAGGCACTGTTGCCCACATTCCTAATTTGCTTCTTGCTTTGTTGGCTTCTCACAGAATTGCTAGAAAGCCTTATGAGACCCTGTTATCTGGAAGCAGCCTAAGTTACAAAATCATCAAGATGGATTCCAGAAACCAAAACCCAAGGTTATGAACACTCCAAAGCAGCAATAACAAAGGAATCATCATTGTTAGCAGGAAATGCAAATCATAAGCCTTTTGTGCAGGGATATATCTATATAGTGAGAGGCAGCGTATTGTAGTGATTTGAGCATTGGATTCTGACCCTGGAGACCAGGGCTCAGTTCCCTGCTTGCCCATGGAAACCCTCTGGGTAACCTTTGGTACATCACACTCTCTCAACTCCATGATAGGCTGACCTAAGCGTTACCATAAGTCCGAAATGATTTGAAGGCACACAACAGCAGCAGCAACAGCAGCAACAACAACATATCTATATAACAGGCCTTTAGAGGAGGAAAAAACCCTAGAAACCGGTCCCTTCCCAGCCAGTTTATGATCCAGATAAATAAGAGAAACAGCAGAGAGGAAGGGAAGGGAGAGAAAATAAAGAGTAAGAATATGCTGACTTGCAATAAAACCTAACCCATTTAAAATCACAATATTGTATCTAGCAGCACAACTAATAACAAGTCATACTGAATTCAATGGCACTCACTTCCACCAATGTGTGCAGTGTTTACCCAAAAGCATGTATCCATGTAGGTGCCTGTTTAACAAAATTCACAGGGTAAGTAACATTATTGCTGGTGCTCACAAAAGAGTCTTCAAGCTTTTGCAGGCAAGGACTACTCAGGCTGATGTTCAAGACAGATAAATGTATAATGTCATATGTCACACAAAATGTGAATATTGCTATTTTATTAAAAGATTCTTTTCTTCACTCTTCTCCTTCTGTACAGTGTATTGTTGCAATGGCACTGATTAAATGTTAAATATGAACAGGAAGTGCTAAGAATATTGTGAAAAACTCATCCACAGAAAGATTTCTAACAGAACATTATTGGAAATTCCGTTTCTTCATTGTTCTTGGAAAGTGTCTCTCCCGCTAAGTACTCGCCCTCTTCATTTTCTCTCTTTTCTGTTGAACACTGCAGATGTGTCTGGTGTATGAGAAGAAGATTCTGGTTACAGTGTCTCACAAGGTTCCCATAAATTACTACACACTTCCCTTGTAGCATAACAGTCCCTTTCTCCCATGTGCTGTGAGGGCAAACAGAATGTTTTGCTGCCTGCTGGGGTTTATTTCTTGCTGAGAACTGAATGTGGACTGTGATGTCCCAAGAGACAGAAATTCACTATGACTGAAATCTTCTGAAGAAATAATATCCAAGGCAGATTCCTTAAAAGGTTTCTTCCTGCCACTGTGACTCAGCCCTTGTTTGGATAGATATCTAGAGTAGAAGAAAGGGATATAGTGGGTTCAATCCATGCACTTAACTGTCCTTTATACATGGAGGGTATGGGTCTGTGCTCAAACTGAAACTGGTTTGCCATATATTTTAAGAATAAAAAATTTAAAAATCAAATACAGTGTAAGAATTATGAGGAAATAGGCTAGATTATGTTTTCTCTAGATGAAGTGGTAGCAAAATTGCAAAAAAACAAATTGTTTGGTTGTGTATCCAGTTCACCAAACACTGAGAAAATGTTAAACAATTAGAATTATTGCTGAATTGCACTCAGGTGAGATACACATGGAACCAGGCAAATCCCTTCCTGGACTGGGAATTGTGTGTAGAGCTGATATGAAGGTGGATAGGTATCCACACAGATTTTCACAGAGGCCACATTCAGTTTACTGGATGAAACTATATAGAGCAGGGATGGACATACTGTAGCCCTCCAGATGTTTGTAGACTGCAATTCCCTTCACCCCAAGCTGTGCCAGTGCTGGGAATAATGAACAGTCACAACTCATCCACACCAGCAACATAGGATTGATAAGGTGTGTTTCCTCAATATGTTACAAACAGTACCTAGTTGCTTGCCAACAGAGCTGGCTCAGGGATATTTCTTTCATTTTTTCTCTAGCTCTAACTCTGTAGAACTTAATGTCTTAGAGAGAGCACAGATAAACTACTTTTGGTGCCACTTTCCCTTTCCATGGCTATATCCATCGATAAGATGTGCTTGCCTAAGTCACATAATACAGGCTACTATCTAAAAATGAAGTGTTTTCCTATGTCACATCATGCAGACTGCCACAACATGAAGCATGTTCTAAAACATAATGATGGGGAGTGTAATTAGTTACAGCTCCCTGTACTTGAGTATACTTGAGTTAAAAATAATTAAAAGCTACTGTAAATATGCTCATCCTTAAGGTGTTACAGGAGTCTTTGCTGTTCTTACTAGGAATAATTTCCTTTGCACTAAGTGGTACTTCCTTTAATTAGAGGTATAGAAGGTACACTGTTATGTGCTACAGAAACAATAAGATATAAAGATCAAATAATTAAAAAAAGAAAGGAGTCCACTTCATCCTCTTCCCAGAACAAGCAAGCTTGCAATAGAGCTTGCTGGTAATTGAAATAGCAGCTCAGATGGACAATGCTTACAGAGTCCTATTTCTCTGTGAATCATGGCTCTGGCCTCCTCCAGGAGCAGTGGCACAGGAAGAACTATTTTCTCTCACCCTCATCAACAGCGGAGGTAGATGATCAGTGCTATAAAAGCTACCTTAAATCTTGGCTCAGCTGCATAGGCTCTGTATGTGTGTTTGTGTGTATGTGCTTTCCGGGCAGCCTGATATTCTAGGCACATCCCTCTGGCAATAAAATGAGCATCGCATCCCCAGCCGTGACAGCAGAAGGAATCTAGAGCAGCTAAAAATACCATCCTGCTTGCCTCAGAAGCTTCGCACGCATCAGCCTTTTGCTCATGACCATCGTGCCCCCTCTCTCCGTGCTCACTTCAGGCACCAAAGGCAGCTTGTGAACAACTTCATCTTGAAGACAACTGTGTGAAGGCACAGAACAAATCTCCATGGCACAGTGGTAGGTGCTGAAACACACCTGGACTGGCATGCAAATAAATATATTGTATGCATGTATTTCTCCCATTAAAATATACATATCAGCATTTGATCTTTCATGCTTGATATCAGACCACGGGTATTTTTCCATATTTGAACATCAACCCACAACAGCATAAAGTATTTGACAGCACTGAAAGCTAAATTCACCGTGACCAGCCCTTAGCTTGAAGGGGAAAAAGGGAAAACTCTCCACTGGGGAATCCTTGGTCTGCCATCCTTTTGATTCCCCACAATTCCCCTAGATAATGTTCAGCCCTAGACATTGTATAAAATGAAAAGCATGTCTACATCTAGCCACCTGGTGTTCTATCTCAGAAAGACAGAAAACATCGTAAGGGAGAGACTGGCCACTTAAGTATTGCCATTAAAGAGTATCACTGAAAGAGATAAGAAAGACGAGGACACAGATCTGCATAAACTTTATTTATGCTAATTTATACATATAGATGCACATTTAGAAATAATTACTGTAAATTAAATGGAAAGATAGGACTCGTCCCCACATAATGGAGAAGACTGTGGCCAGGTAGCTTGTGTAAATTGCTCAGACCGCTGTCAAGTTAGTCACTGTGGAGGGTCAAGACCATTGCTTTCCTTTCTGATGGTTCTTTGCATTGGATGAGATACCTCTTCAAGCACAGAACACATCCAAAGAAAGGACTAACCAGATCACAGAAAAATGACCCCATTGTGGTTGGGGAATGCTCATATCTTCCAACTGTGCACATTTGGCATGGACAGTCTCAATTAATTCTCTATCATCCCACTTTTTCAACTGTTTTTAATATGTCCCAGTTTCTGTCCCCTACTCCTACTTCTCCCCCTTGTCCTTGGCTTACTTTCCCCCTTGTCTTCAGCCTGCTCGCATTAATGTGTGAATGGTGCCATTTTGCCTATGCTAGATCCCACATGAATTCACCCTTAATATGTGGGATGATGTAATTTCTAAGGTACCCCCCAGAAAACAGTTTTGCAACTATTGATGCTTTATATTTAAAAGTATTTGTTAGCTGACATGTAATGGCATGTTTAATCTTACAGCACCTGACAGTTAACATGCAATGGTATTTAGTATCTGACAACATTTGATAGATTAAACACAACAGTAATGAGTTTTGACTTTTGACAAGTTCTAAGAGTTCATATTTAAAGCCTGCCAAATGCATATCAATCAATTAATGCCAGCAAATATAAATTGTTCAGATTTTGAATTTTTGGCATTAGAAGAAATCACATTCAAAAAGCAAGCTCAAAATACACTTCAGGCATGAAACAGGAATTCTGAACATGAGCAAAATATTCATTTCATTTCTAGTTAGCTGCAAGAAGCAGAGGAAGTGGCCAGCTCCTTTTGCTCTAGCCTGGGCATGTCAGAAAACAGACAGGTGGTCTTTTGGTTGCTATTTGGGGGCGCCAATCATTCCTCATTTGGCTTTGCTGTACAGCAAAACACCCCAAAGGTCTTTGCTATTAACATGCACTCTAAATCTCCAGGATGCTGCAGCTGTGATTAGATTATTTATGGCTCCTCTCTTACATTACCATCTCGAAAACATCACACAAAAGAAGGACGTAATGAAATCTCCACCTCTCCAGCCAGCTCCCTCTAATCCGAAATGGCATTTCCAGGAGCTATTTTCATCGAACCAAGCAGTCTAAGAAACAAAGGCATGTCTTTCTATCCCCCTCAGACATCAGTCACAATGAGATTCTCTCAGTACCTCTCAAATACATATTCCAGCCTCCACAGTATCCTTCTGTATTATTCACACCATCACA
The DNA here is from genome assembly GCA_030412105.1 of Cyclura pinguis. NCBI lineage: Eukaryota > Metazoa > Chordata > Lepidosauria > Squamata > Iguanidae > Cyclura > Cyclura pinguis. Next base: position 349,504,054 of record CM059599.1, read on the forward strand.
TTCAGTCGCCCAGTTTCATTCTTTCTTGCTGATAGTTCATACATTACTCCCAATTCTTTGTCCTAACATTTCCTCTCCATTACCTAGATATAATTCTGGAAGAATTCCATTCACAGTGTCTGGATATAATAATCCTTCAAAGATAAATGTTAACTGTCTCATTCATATACACACTGTGGCGCAGTTCTTTTAAAGCTGTACCCTTCCTTCCTCTCAGTTCCTCTCTTGCTTATTAATCACCCAAGACTTAAATCATCCATCCCGTTGCTTTTTTGTTTTGTTTTGTCCTTTTTTTTCTTGGTCAATAAAAATGGCTCAGCACTCATTATCAAATTCAATTCTTACTGAGATATTCTTGGCTCTTTTCCATCCATGAATATCTTTGTAGTCATCTTACTAGGTCTTCAAAAAATCTCTTCTGCATGACTAAAGAAATGTTGGGTGCCTCTGAGTGAAAAAAGAAAACTTTGTGAACCTGTGTGTGTGCACGCATGCACGCACGCTTAAAACTTCAAGCATGAAATCTGATTGAGAGGGTCCAAAGCTGCAGAATCTATTAATGTGTGTACAAAATTATGATGCATTAAAAATATTAAAATGTACCCTATTATATATTACATTCACATCCTGCCCTTCCTCTACAGTGGCATATTTTGGTTCTTTTCTCCAGTCCATTTTATCCTCTTAGCTGCCTGTCAATCTAACCATGGCTGTGCCTTGTAAGTTAGATTGGCAGGTAAGGCTGAATCTAGAATCCATCTTCCAAGAATAGACAGGCTCTGCTTATTTAATGCACTTCTGTCTGATTTTCAGGGATCCTCTCCTTTCTCTTCCATAACAAAGCTCATGCCATTCATCAGGCTTTTCCTACTCTTTGTGTAGCATGGGTCACCCCTTGAATTAGATTGTTGTTTTTTTAAATCTTTTCAAATTTTTGTACCAAATATTGTTTTAGTTATTTCATTTTAAGTTATATTGTAAGCCAGTTTGTGTTCTATTTTGGGAGAGAGGCAAGATAGAAATCAAATAAATAAATAAATAAAGATTTAATTTCATAACTGAGCAAGAATTTGAACCTAAATCTCCCCAGTCCAAATCTGGCATTCAGACCCCTGTGCTACACTGATTCTACCACCATCACCATACCATGCTAGGTAGTGTTAGTATGTCTGTGCTCTTCTAAAGCTGAAAGATTTTATTGCTTCCATTCCCAGTGAACCTGGATACACTTTCAGCCTTCTTTAGCTCATGGGCCAAGAATCTAACCCAAATGCTCTTTTTATGCACAGCAGAGTCAACGGCATTGATCAAGGCTGAATTAATTGTCGTGATAGCAAAGAGGTATTGCCAGCCATACAACATTGGCTACATAATTATATGAAAGTACCCATACTCTTGGGTGTGTGTATTTATGTATTAATTTCACCTACCACTCAACTGGCCAATGCTTTTGCAGCAGCTCACAATCATAAATACACAGAGTAATCAATAAAACAGTAACAATACAATTAAGACAGCTGATGCCAGCATTAAAATATCTGAAAGGTTAAAACCCATCAGTAAAGTTTAAATGCCTGCTGGCAGAGGCAGATCTTAGTCTAGTGTCAAAAGTAGTACACGTAAAGAGGACACGAGGCAGATTTCCTGAGGGAAAGCACTTCAAAGTATGGATGTCGTTCCTCACTTCTTTTGTTCTAACATGGAAAAATGAATACTTTCAGCAATTTTCCCCCTGCTGTGCAAGAATATAGAGGTTTCTATGCAATTTTCAAACATTCTTCTTACTTTGGGAATTTGTTGGGGAAAATCCATTTGCACAAAGATACATGTGGTTTTCCTATGCAAAAAAAAATGATTTGGGGATAGAAAATGTCTATTATTCATGAAATACACTGATCTCTATGCAAAAATATTGCACAAAGAACACATGCAGGTATCTGTGTTTGTGCAAATGGCATGAAGTTGCACAAAAAGCACAGATTTCCTGTGCAGAAAAAAAAACATGAAGCTCTCCTGCATGTGTCTTTTTGTGCAACAGTCAATAGTTTTGTGCAAGAGTCAATGTATTTTGCACAAAATACCCACTTTCTGGGCAGGAAAACCCCATGTACTTTTGAACAAATGACTTTTCTCCAAGAGAGTTCAGATGTGAGGAAAGACCCTCTCTTTTTGTCAAGGATGTGACATGAATACACACACATACACTCAGGTTTCACAGATACAGGAAAGTATGGAGAAGACTGTTTTCTTGGTAGCTGCTATCACCCCATTCTGAAGAGCAGCACCAGAAGGAAATTTATGATTTAGGAGTCGAGGTGTTGTTTCACATGAGCCCTTTGTTCCCATTACAGATGCAGGGTTTGTACTAGTGTTATGCTGCTACGATTCTAATGCTATCTTTCACACTTTGGTTTTAGTCCCAGAATTGTAGTGTTTGTTCGTGCTTTAGATCTCCTGCCCTGGGAGCCATTTGGGATTCCTGCTCAGCACTGCCCCAGTGCCTCTCCTATGCATTTTCCCACCCCTCATCCATATTTGGCAACAGACCTGGAAACTATCAGCATTATTCCCTGCCCTACAATTCCCACACTTTTTTTAAAAGGCACTATCACACTTATGCTTCAGTATGCGACCACAGTGGCAAGACTGTTGTACGCACAAAGATGGGCAAATTCTACACTACTCATTATGTAATAATGGTTGCCGAAGCTGACAGATTTAGCAGAAGTGGACAACCTGTCTGCTTTGATTAGAAAAAGGTCATTAATGACATTTCTTAAAGACTGGAAAGCCCGTATATATGTTTTGTGAAAAAAACTAAATGACTTAGTAGCTTTTGGTTTTGATGATTAGAAAGAATAGGCTATCAAAAAAAGGGAGGGGGGAGGAACGTGTTGTAATTTTGGAGAGAGAGGTATGAACAACTGTAATGCATATATAATTGCCAAAGAGAAGATCGGAAGCCACTTTTCCCTCTGCTGCCTCTTTTCTTTTTCTATTTTTGTTTTGCACTTTTACATTTCTTTTTATTGCATTTTGGTTTTCTATCTTTCCTTTCTTTTCAATCTTTGCAATTCCCAATGTATTTTTTTAAAAAAACTTAATAAAAATTATTCTGAAAAAATCATGTAACCACGCTCTCACTTAATATAATGTAATGTAATATGATATAAACCATAAAAGCACAATCACGTTCCCCATCAGTGGAGGAAGAAGAGGAGATCAGGGAGGCAGTTCAGCAGGTGGGGAGCACAACTACACTTTTATTATTTTATTTTATTCTATTTATGAGGTAGCACAATTTCTATACCCCTAAAAAAAAAAAAAAGAAACTTGGAAATGTGGGAGAAGAGAGGTGACAACAACTTCCATGGTTCTCCAGACATCTTTGCACCTCCCCTACTGGAAATAAATTAAGAGTGGTGTAGGAGGAAGGCCACTCCCTTGGAAATATGCTCAGAAAACACCCACCTGGAACCACCTGACCCCTCACTACTCACTCAGGATCTATACATGAAGAACAGTACTGCAGGTGGCACTGCCAAATGTTTGTTTTTGGTAAAAACCTTGGAGCTCTTTCATGCTACACAGTCATAGCACTATGATTCTACTTTAATTGCCATGGTTCCATCTTATGGAATCCTGAGGTATTGTACTTTCGTAAGGCACTAGAGCTCTCTAGCAGACAATTCTAAATTCCGTTCCCTAAACTGCAAATCCCGGGACTCCAGAGGATGGAGCTGTGGCAGCTGAAGTGGAATCACAGCACTCTAATTCTGTAGAGTGAAAGGGCCACTGAAATTAAGTATAGCGGAGGAAAATGAAACAGCAGCCATCTCCTGCAAAAGTCCTCTCCCTGCTAATGCTATCCAATCTCTATCCCACTGCAAAAGCCTAGTGTGAAAAAGCCCCAAGCCTTCCTCAGGTCTGTATCCTTTCTCACCACAAGCCAAGCCCTAATGCCTGTGAGGCAGCAACTTCCACAGCCTTACAAGCTGACCTTCCCTGTTTCCAGCAACAGTTTTTCCATTGATTATGCTGAGCTGGAAAAATGCAGTGAAAATAATCGCCTCTTTTTTAATGGAAGGCGGGGCGGGGGCGGCAATATCCCACAGACCCTGGATCATTGTCAAGTGGATAAAGGTAGAATTCTTAGTGTTTTCCCATTATTTATATACCAGGATATAACCACAGAAGGAAGGGGCAAATGAATTATTGCTCCTCCGAGTAAGAGTTCTGTCCACGCCAATAAAATTTCCCTTCAGTCCTCAAATGTCTAGCATTGCAATTGCTTCAGGTTTCAAAGTCAAGCATTTGGAACTACAGTTTCAGCATTCAAAGTAAAGGGGCAGGCAAAGTTACCAAGGGAAGGAGAACAGGGCAAACCCAAGAGTTCCCCGTGTTAATGGTTTTCATTGCCTCATTCTTGCAATGCTAAAAATTTGGAGACTACAGGAAAATGTCATTGGGGAGGGCAGAATTCTTACTGGGGGGGGCCTTGTTTTGCCCTCCCCGTAGTTAGGCCTGTTCATATAGTAATCATATTTGTTGCCCAATGGGCAAAAACTCTGGCAGTCCACAAAACAGAAACAAAATCTTAAGACATTAAAATGTAAAATAGCATAAATGGGTAAAATAGAAAAGTACAGCAGTTTAAATAAACCCAAAGTAAAACCAACAGCAGTGATAAGACCATGAAAAAATGGCAACATACTTTAGAAAAAATATGCAAGGCTAAAAAGTTGGAGTCCCACGCTTAACTGCTACATGTGGAGGGTAACCAGCCTCTTTAAAAAATTAAAAATCTTCTTTTAAAAAAGCACAAAATGCTGAGGACATGGCTATGAAGAATGGTGCCAACCTTTGTCAGCCTCATGGAGACTATACAATAGATGGTCTCACAAGACTTATGAAATGATACATTATATGAGTTCAATCGATGTGGAACATGGTAGAGATTGTAATATGATATTCAGGGCTAGTTATATCCACACACCTCCTCCAGGTCAAGATGTATTAGTCCCAAAGCCAACCAAATTATTTTTGCGGCTAAGGCAGAAAATCTCATAAGCTCTTCTCCCCATCCCTGGCTGGAAAAACCCACTTGTTGCGCCTTCCATGAGTCTCAAATTCTTCTGCTTGAGATGGATGCCTCACTCTGCACAATGTTAGGGTGGTCTCACTACTGCAAATATGTCTCCCCACAAGAAGAAAATCCAGGGAGTGTCCACTATGGAGTGTCCACTATGGGATATTTATCATATTCTCCCCAGCCACACATGCACACGCACACAAAAAAAGCAATGTGGGAAGCTTTTAAAAAACATGTCCATACCACCATATTTGTTCTGTTACTTGAGAAACAAAATTAGTTAACGCAGACTTTGCTTCTTCCCATTATTACACGTTTTGCCACTTATGCAAAAGCCAGTGTCCTATTAAAGAGTTCCAAATCTTCCTGTCATTAGTCAGGAAACCCCAACTCTCTGTTTCAATAAAAGGATCTTAAAATAGATTAGACAGACCGACAGACAGGCAAGTAATTTCAGGCCAAAATATCCATTTACTAAAGTCACCTTGCTATTCCTGCCACTCATGCCTATACCACAGTCCTCTTTGAAATCTGCTCAGTTTTCAGTATTTACGTAGTTCCAGAATAACACACCAGTGAGGGACAAAGCATTACGTGGGAGCGACCATTTTGCCATCACAAACCTCAGCAAGGACAAAAACATAAAATGTGAGGCAGTGGCCCTTTGCAAGTAGAAATCGTACCCTGAACACCTTTTGAAACAATAAAAAAGAAATAAACACCAAAAACCAAAAGGGCAGAAAGTGAAGGGTGACAGAGAATGTAAATACATTAGCCAAAAATCCCATTTTCCCTGCTTTTGAGCCTACTTCTACAACTGTACAGGTTTTAGCTGATTATTTCAAAGCAGGAATAGAGCGTTGCTGCTTATAAATGCCTTTCAGTTCCTTCACAAGGGCACAAGACTTCATTCTATATTCAATTCAGTGGGAATGGAGGCAATCAGGAAATAATTATTTTCTTGACAACTGGGCTAGTTATTGCTCATGCAAAAATAGAGAGGCCCCCAGAATTGCCAATCAGGAAGAAGACAGGAGACCTCACTCTGAGGAAAGCCTTAATTTTTTTTTCTCAGTGGGGAAAAAAACACATGACTAAATAATGTTCTGTATGTCTGAGTCAGGGAAGAGAAGTCAATGAAAACACTGTCAGCCATGAATTAGCACAAAGGTTGACATATTTTCCCTTCTCTTTGACACATGTTCTCATTAGCATGTTTCTAGTATGGTATGGAGGACTAAGAGGGCATCCATTTAAACAAAGCCTTCTTTATCCTAAAGAAAATTGGTTTGCGGGGAGGAGACTTCCTAGAAGCACAAAACAAATTGTGTTACGATCAAGCACCTTTTTTAAAAAAAGGGGGGGCCATAAGTTTGTGAAATGAATGTGTACCTTCAGGCCAGTTTTATGTGACTCGTGTTTGAATAAACTTTATTCCAGCAACTGCTAATTAGCCTTAGTAATGTTTTTAGCTTTTGGAATAACTATGACTGGGAAGCCAATCATATAAACATTTTCTCCAGCAGCTTCGCTGACAGTATTGGAGTAATGTTAAAGCGTTCTAAACACTTCAACCTGCACGGTGAATCACAGGCCAGCGTTGTTAAAATCCCTTTTATTTCTTATAGCATTTTATGCTGTATTCAGGCAAAATACATTGCCTGGCACATGAGTAGACAAGGGGCACGTATGGCTGGTTTGACACTTTCCCCTTTAAATAAGCAAATAGGTCAATTAGGAATGAACTGTGTATGCACGCATACACACACAAGTAAAAACACAGAGTTTCCCCGTATTTCCATTTATTTTATTTTAATTTAATTTAAAATGTATTTTATAAGCATATGTTTATATTTGTGGGTGTACTCTATTTCCATTTATTTTAAAGGGAAACTTTATACACACACACACACAGGTACTATCTTCTGAAATGATGCAGTCCGCGTATATTTTCAGATTTCTGTGCCCAAATAGGAAATGCAGAGTAAGAAGAAGTGCTAGTTGCTTCTCCCTCTAACTCCAGTTTTTTCTGTATATGAGAAGTAGGCAGCTTGTGGACGTTTAGATGTTCTTGGTCTCCAAATGTCACAAGCAGCTTGATCCAGGGTCCAACAGCATCCGGAATCTGTTCCCACTGCCAAAGGGAGTGAAAGATGGGTCCCAGATTTAAAAAACCAAAACAAAACAAAACTTGGGGTGGAGACACAGCATGGGGTAGTGGTCTGAGTGTTGAACTAGGAGTCCGGGAGAACAGGATTTCAAATCGCTGCTCAGCCATGGGAATGCTCTGGATGACTTTGAGCAAGTCATACTCTCTGGCAAGCCACCTCTGAACAAATTTTCCTAAGTAAACCCCATGATAGGTTCATCTTAGGATTGCCAAAGGCTGGAAATAACTTACAGGCACCCAACAACAAATTAGGGTATTCCTATAATTCCTGCTAATTGGCTGTGCAGGCTAGAGCCAATGGGATTCAAGCAACATTTGGAAGGTCATAATTCCCACACTTCTGCAGCATGTACTTCAAGGGTTCTGAGCCTTCTAGATCTCAGGGAACAAAATGTTATCTGTTTGGCAATCATAAAATTATATAAATGTGGCTTGAATAGCTTGGAGCAGCCAATGTTCCCATTATTGTGTGCCTTCAAGTCATTTTTCTATTATGATGACTTTAAAGTGAACCTATCATGCAGTCTCCTGGGAAGATTTATTCAGAGGGGTTTGCCTTTACCTTCCTCTGAGGCTGAGAGAGTATGACTTGTTCACCCAGTGAGTTTTTATGGCTGAGTAGGGATTTGAACCCTGGTCTCCAGAATCATAGTCCAGCGCTCAAACCACTACACCATACTGGTTCTGTGGCCTTGGTCGTTTGTATTCTTTGTCATCTTTTCAGTATGAAAACCCAAGCAGGCTAAAGAAGCCCATTTTTAGAAAATTATTGTGAACTGCTTGGAGATTTTGTTTAAAAAATAACAAGCCTCACAAAATGTGCCTGTGCTCTTCAATAAGCAAAAAATAAACCAACTCTTGAAACAGAAAACCTTTAAAAATTTCATGGAAAATCAAAATGGAAAATATGTAGAAAACTGTAGTTCTCTATATGAGCCTGACCGGTTTTAAGATCCTCTGGGAAGTCCTTCTCTTGATCTCACCACCCCTACAGGCACGGTTAGCGAGGACACAAGACAGTGCCTACTTGGTATTTACTCCCAGGTTATGGTGCTCCCTTCCAAGGGAAGCTCGGTTAGCTAGATCCTTCTTGTCATTCCATGGGCAAGCAGACCTTTCTGTCTAAAGAGACTTTGGACAATTGTCTGGTTGCTAAGAGAAGGGTAATAAAGGGTGCTGTACTTCCCCCCTAGCTGATTTGTTTTCATTGTTTTAATCTGACCATCTGTTTCATTCCTTTTTGGTAGTAAAACTTGTTGTATTTTTAGTTGTGTTTGTTTTTTTTTAATCTTGTTAAGAGCCATCTTGGGTTCCAGTACTGGAGAAAAACGGATTATTAAACAAAATATCAAAATCATAAAACACACAGTATAGCAAAAAACAGTATTTAAAAAATCTTGGAGCGTTCGATACTTACCAGTAAATTTTTAAAAACAATTTATGAAGCTGCTGAAAAATATGAGAAAATTCTGACAGGTCATTTATCAGTAAATTGAAGGAGGTTCAACCAAGCACTCACAGTAAATCACCATAATTCATCCTTGCTCCCTTCATAACAGTAAAGAATAACATTTATCCTGACGGGTTTATAAATGTCCAGAATAACAGCTTTGTGACACAAACATGTCTGACATTTGCTGTAACATATAGGCTAAAAATTGCCTGTTGTCAAGCTACAGTCTTCCTGTCTGCACACCAGGGAGTTACCAGCATATAAAGCTGCTTATACTGAGCAGACTGGTTCATCTAACCCAGCCTTCTCCGACTGGATGCCCACTGGACATGTTGGAATACGGTTTCCATAATCACAGGCGTTCATTTGAGAAAGTCTGATATAGCTCTTTTACCATATTTCTGAGAGAAGTTCTTCCCAGATCTCTTATCTGAAAACATTTCAGGTGAAGTTGTAAGGAAGTGGAATCAGAAACTTTCTGACCATAAAGCATTGCATGCAATGCATGGCATTAGCGGCTGGTGCATCCCTTGCCCGTGGAGCAATGAATCCACTCCAAATTTTGGATAACCTTAAAAGAGCTATCCAGGATGCTGATAGTATTTGGGGGGACAGAGCTCAGCACCTTGGGTAAGTTCTTTAAAGCCTAGATTAACAGCCACCACTGTTGTACAGTGTCCCTTAGAGCTACTATGGCTTCTCCTCAAAGAAAGGGGAGAAATACCATATTGAAGGGAAGCAGGTATGTGACATAGCCTTGGGATATATACAGACCTTGAAAGTTAAAAGTCAGGAGTGGGGATTAGGTGGCTCTCCTTAAATTCATTGGACTGCAACTCCCAGCATTCCTCACTATTAGGAGGAATGAAACTCTATTGGCTAGGGTTGCTGGGACCCTGGCTACAGTGATATAGAAAAGAAAAACGGGAGAGATTCACACTGAATTAAAAGCAGGCAGCCATGGCTGAGCCAAGAAATGTTATTTCCATGGGCTTCAAGATGACTCCAACTTATGGTGACCCTATTGTAGGTTTGCCCAGTGAAGATTCAGACCCTGATCTCTTACATTCTTAATCCACCACTCAAACCACTATAATAAGCTGGACCTTGTTGTTGCCTTCCTGTCCCATTTCATGTACAAAAACCATCGAGACTGGCAACCAAATATTCCTTCAGAATTGATCTTGGCACAGAGTCCCCTCCTGCACTTGAAAGCAACAGGTTAGGTTAAGAGGTGCAGGATGGATGGAATACATTCGGCTAATGATTAATAAGATGCCTCGGGGTTGTGTACTGGGGCTGATATTGTGCAACATCTTTATAAACAACTTGCATGATGGAATACAAGGCATATGTATCAAATTTGTAGATGACACCAAATTTGGAGTCATATCTAATACCTTAGAGGAGAGGATCAGAATTCAAAATGATCTTGAAAGATTGGTGCACTGGAGCAAAACTAACAAACTGAATTTTAATAGAGATAAAAACGAGGTACTACATCTAGGCAGAATAAAGGAAATGCACAAATATAGGATGGTTGACACCTGACTTGAAAGCTGTACATGGGAAAAGAACTAGGGGTCTTAGTAAAACACAAACTAAACATGAGTCAGCAGTGTGAATAGATGGCCAAAAAGGTTGATACAATTCGAGGCTGCATTAACAGGAGTACAGTGTACAGTGTATAGATCAAGGGAAGTAGAAGTGCCACCCTATTCTGATTTTGTCAGACCTCACCTGGAATAGTGAGCCCAATTCTGGACACCACCGTTCAAGCAGGATATTGACAAGATGCAAGATGTCCAGAGGAGTGAGGCCAAGATGATCAAAGGTCTGGAAACCAAGCCTTATGAGGAAGGACTTAGGGAGCTGAGTATGTTTAGCCTGGAGAACAGAAGACTGAGAGGTGACATGATAGCCATTTTCAAATGTCTGAAGGCACATTATACAGAAGACAGAGCTTGTTTTCTGCAGCTCTAGAGACTAGAACACAAACCAGTGGATTCAAATTACAAGAAAGGGGATTCCAATGATATGTTGAGAAGAAATTTTATGGTAAGAACTGTTTGATCACGAAATAGACTGCCTCCAGGGGTGGTGGACTCTCTTTCTTTGAGGTCTTTAAACAGAGGTCGGATGGCCATCTTTCAGGGGTAGCTAAATTGTTTCTTCCTGTTTGGCAGGGAGTTGGACTAGATGGCCCTTGTGGTCCCTTCCAAATTAAGTCTCTATGACTGTTCTAAAACTTTGCTTCCATCTTCCAGCATCAGTCACCTGATGGGACTGCTTCAATGGCTTGGCTTTGCCTAATGTTATGACCTAATGACACTTTTGGTCAGCTTTCCCTGATAAACCAAAGTGATACGCTTCAATTAGCTTTATGATGGGGCCTAATGATATATCAAAGTTGTCATTTGCTCTGGGGCAATTTCAATCAAGAAAACAAGCATGGGAAAAGCCTTAAAACCCCCTACTTTAGCATTATAGTTCTCATTCTGATCTGAATCTAGCTACTATCACACATATGGCTGCTATTAACTCTTTAAAACCATGGAGGAAATCCTATTCACAGATTTCCTGTGTTGTATTTAGTTTGCCTTCCAGCTTTCAAAAAAGGAGAAGGGGGAGGGGAAACCGTTAGGTAACAACAATGGGAGAGAACTGCCTTCCTCTTCTGATTAATCAGCACTTCTCAGAAAACCACAGAGCAATTCTGCTGAATCATGGGAAATGCATGACTTCAGACTGTTGGGTGGGCACCTGAACCCAGCTAACTACCATGTGAAGATCTCATCATATGTGTCTGCCAGTGTGATGTCACATCCCAACCAGGTTTTCTGAGCACAATTAAGCATGTAGGAAGCTGCTCTAAACCATTCTAGCCTGCCTCCTCTGCCCCATTCATTGTTTAGTCACCCTTCAACAAGGTGCCATTTATAACTGATTCATTCATTCTCTGAATTTTTTTTTACATAATAACAGCTTAACCAGTTGATCATGGAGTCTGAAAGTCTGCATTGCTATGAGCTCACCAGACAGGGTAGAAGCTGCCCAGTTCAGCATCCGGGGCCTTATATCTAACTCGGTGCCTTTTCACACTACACTGTTACAGTGCTATTACTCCACTTCCAACATCCTATGGAATCCTAGGGTTTGCAGTTTAGGGAGGGGCATTTAGAATTCTCAGCCAGAGAGCTCTTTGGCCTCACAAAACTACAAACCCCAGAATTCCATGGGATGTTGAAAGTGGAATAAAAGCACTATAACAGTGTGGTGCGGAAAGGCCCTCAGTGACCAAAGGGACTGGATAAGGAGGCAAACAAAGAGCCCTGCCTGCTCAGCCTTTCTGCCTTTTAAGAGAGATTCTAGATGCAGAAAACAATAGTCCATTCTTTTTGGCCAGGACTGTCCTAAGACTTCCTGCTGCTGACCCTGCATAGAGTTGCAGATGGCACATACATACTCACAGCCAACTTTGTTGTTGTTGTGTGCCTTCAAATTGTTTCCAACTTATGCTAAACCTAAAGCAAAACTATTGCAAGGTTTTCTTGCCAAGATTTGTTCATGAGACGTTTGCCTTTGCGGCTGAGAGTATGTGACTCATCCAAGGTCCAATGCTCAAACTATCACACCATGCTGGCTTTCCCTTGTTAAAATCCATAGCATCCCAAACAAGCAAAGTTATTTGAAACACAGCAGAAGATCCCATAAGCATCTCCTCCAATCTCTGGCAGCAAAAATGCAACAGTTTGTTGTTATTTGCCATCAGGTCAACCTCAGTTTGTAGCAACCGTGTGAATGAGAGATCTCTAAGAACACCAGTTGTCAACTGCTCTGCTCAGGTTTTGCAAACTCAGGGGCCATGATGGCATCAATCTATCTGTAATGCAGTCTTTCCCTTTTCCTACACCCTTTCACTTTATCAAGACTTATTATCTTTTCCAATGAGTCACATCATTTCAAGATATGCCCAAGGTATGACATCCTCAGTTTAGTCATCTTTGCTTCTAGTGAGAGTTTAGGCTTGATTTGCTCTAGGACCCATTCATTTGTCTGACAGTCCATGGCATCTGTAGAACTTTCCTCCAGCATCACATTGCAAATGAATGGATTTCATCCCTATCAGCTTTGTTCGCTTCAAATACAACAATAACACAGGTGAGTACTAAGAGTTTGCTGACTTTTCATAAAATGCAAAACCAGCAGCTTGAAGCAGTTATTTGCTTTGCCTAATGATGGAGCAGGCCTCGTTTCTATGGCATGGCAATAAGACATGAGCCACTTTCACCATTTTCTCCGCATGTCTACCACAGAATTAGCAAAAACAATGTGCCCCTTGGCTCGGCCTCCTCACCTCTATGTGTTCAGTGAAAGATCTCTGAAAAACCTGAGTCTGATATTCTGAAAATGACTGTGATTATGTGCCGGTTGACCAAGCTGCTATTAAAAGAAGAATTATGGGAGCTACTTCAAAACATGGCAACCATAATACATGTTGCAGCTAACTCTCTGCTTTCATTTTATAAAACAGTTATGTTCCTAGTCTCTTGAATCAATCTACCTATGAGTCTGATAAAGCCACCAAGAGTAGGTAGAGACAGATTTTCAGATCTATTTTAAAAACAAAATAAAGAACTGATGCGGAGAAAGAAGGAAGTGGACTAAAATAGAAAAATAGGAATGAAACAGTGCTGAGGGTTTCTTCCACTTGGACCCACCGAAATCCTAAAGCTGTCCTGGAGTGGTTTTGGAAATGGTGGCAATAATCTAACTTAGGTTCAGAAGTAATAAATAAGACAAGTTGATAAGCAAATTAAGATAAATAAATAAATAGCAAAGCCTTTTTATTCAGAAGATCTGATAAATTTTTGGAGGGCTTACACTTACACAGTTGGGTAGAGACAGGGGAGGAAGGAAGACAGTGCACCCTGGGCGGCATTTTTTGGGGATGCCACTGCTCCTTGCCTGCCTCCCCGTGCACTGTAGCCATGCTCACATGTGCCGTAGCCATGCCCACGTGCACTGTAGCCATGCCCATGCATGCCATAACCTTGCCCCCACGCCTCCGCCCCCTGCCCCTACCCCACTTGCACCAAGACACGCCACTGCAAACCTGTTGCATGTACGATTATGTAGAAATCAGTCTTACAGATTTTGTTTGTTGTTATGCATCATCAAGTTGGCTTCATCTTGTGATGACCCTAGAATGAGAGATCACACTGAGCTAAGGTCATCAACAATGCTGCTCAGGTCTTGCACACTCAGAGCTGTGGCTTCCTTTATTGAGTCAGTTAATTTGTAATGTGGTCTCATCCTACTGCCTTCAACTTTACCAAGCATTGTCATCTTTTCCAGTGAGTTATGTTGTCTCATGATATGTCCAAAGCATGATAGCCCAGTTTACTTATTTTAGCTTCTGACGAACGTTCAGTTAAGTACATTTTTGGTGTTCATTATTTTTGTTTTCGTAGTACTCAGCAGTAACTCTGGTTTTGTGTTTTCTTCTTCAGCTCTCATCAGTAGTTGTCTGAAGTCTTTGCTGTTTTCCACTAATAGTATCGTGTCATTTGCACATCCTAAATTACTTATGTTTCTTCCTCTAGTTTTCATAGTTCCTTCCTCCTTGACTAATCCCTATTTCCATATCTTCTGCATATAAATTATACAGTTAGGGTGAGCCTTCTCTGACCCTCTTAGCAACTGATAACTATTCTTCTTTCTCCATATTATGTTTTGTCAGTGGCCTCTTATCCAGAGTATAGGTTATGGATCAGGACAATCAAATGTTGGCTACCCACATTTTTAGAACAATCCATATTGGTCATGATCTACACAGTCAAAGACTGTAATCTATAAAATAGAAGTTGATCCCTTTTGCAGTTGTTTAGGGTGCTCCATTAGCCAAAATATGTTTGCAGTATGATCTCTAGTGCCTCTTCCTTTTTGGTATCCAGTTTTAACATCTGATATTTCTTGCTCCATATATGGTAAAAGTCTTTGTTGCAAAATCCTAAGCGTCACTTAATTTCCATGGGAGATCAGTGTAATGTTACAGTCATTGGTGTCCTCTTTCTTTGAGACTGGAATATATATTTAATCATAGAGCTGGAAGAGACCACAAGGGCCATCAAGTCCAGCCCCCTGCCACACAGGAATACACCATTAAAGCATTCCTGGCGTATGACCATCCAGTCTCTATTCAAAAACTCCAAAGAAGGAAGCTCCACCACACTCTGTGGCAGCATATTCCACTGCTGGACTGCTCTTACCATCAATAAGTTTCTCCTAATGTTTTGATTAAATCTTTTTTCCTGAAGTTTGAAGGCATTGCTCCATGTCCTAGTTTTTGAAGCAGCAAAAACAGGCTTGCTTCTAACTCCATATGACATTCCTTCAGATATTAAAACCTTGCTGTCATGCCATCTCTTAACCTTCTCTTCTCCAAGCTAAACATATCCAGCTCCCTAAGTCGCTCCTCATAGGGCATGGTTTGCAGGACTTCTACCATCTTGGTGGCCCTCCTCTGGACATGTTCCAGCTTGTTATGCTTCCAATCTGTACACCAGTGCTTTGTTTTCCATATTTACTGGCAAATTTTTGTTACAATTTGGATGTATTCTGTCTCTACAGTTTCTCCCTTGAAGGAATCTGTCATTCTTTCCTTTTTTTTTTTTTTTTTGGTATAATTCTTCAAAGTATTGTTCTTATTGCCTTTTCTTTTGTCCTGATCATGCAATGTATTCCCCTTAGTGATCATGTATTATCCCTGCTTTTGGTTTAAATTGCCCTTTTTGGCCACAGATGGTGTCTTTTTGCATTCTTCCCTGACAATGTCCCTGGTTTTGGTTCAGAATTCTTCTGGTTCCCCATCAATTAGACTTACCAGTGCTTTAGTGAGACTTGTAAGTGTGCTTAACTTCTAGTGAATCTGTTGTTTTTGTGGCATAAAATGCAGAAGAGGGCTGTCTTTAAATGAAACTGTATGTTCCAATGGACATGAGTCTTCTATTCCATTGACAAATAGACAAAACCTAAATTACATGCTCAGAATTACTCATGAAAACATATTAAAACCTTGTCTATTTACTAGGGTTGCCAGTTTTTCCTAGTTCCTGTCACTCTCCTCTTAATGGCCATTCAATCTGCAGCAAACAGAGGTTGATATTTGTCTCCATGGCAGCAGTAACTTCATCAGCTGATTTCTGCATATTAACCATGTTAAATACCAGACATCTCATTCTCTAGCCAGTTTGCAGCTCTCTGTCCTTATCTCTGAAGTTCATGCCTAAGAAACCTGATAATAACTCAGTTAGTTTGGGTGAAATGTCTTTGACTCTTTCTGCATTACCCTCCCATCCTGCCACGGGGACGGGAGAAGGATGGGACCATGACGACACTTCTGCATGTTATTCTCCCAGCCCCGCTGCTCTCCCATTCCCAGGCAGCACGGTCGTGGGTTAAATATTGACAGATTTTCCCCATCAATGACCAAAGACTGTGCCACCATCCTGCACTTACGTGTCCTGCAAAACGGCAGGAAGCACAATGGTGATGCTTCCTGCCCCAGAGCAGCCTGGGAAAGTACCTGAGGGTGCTTCAGAAGGAAACGGCATGTCCATCATGCTCCCTTCTGCAGGGAGCTGGTCCGTGCAGAGGGGAGCACTGCCATCGCGCTCTCTATCGCCACTGGACACCACAGCAAGAAGGTAAGCTGTGGAAAGGGCCTTTGCCTCTCAGAGAGGCTAGACCTCAAGAATTCTTCACATCTCTTCTGTCTGAAAAACTTGAACTGGACATGTTATCTAACAGCAGTTTTTTTCTCCTGACCCCAGGAGGTTTGCATTGCATCACATTGTGACTTCTTGTCTGCCGTGGCCACCTCCTATTCACCTACAAGCAATCAACAGTTCTGCTAATTCTCCATTCTGTAGACTTAAGAACCGATAACATGTTGGACCCACTGAAAAGTTCTCCTTTTCTTAAAAGAAATAAATCACTCGCCTTACACTCCATCTTCATTCTCTGACAGTCTTGTATCATTCTGAAATCTCAAATGTCAGACAGGTTCCTTCTCTAGCTGACAAGTACAGACAGGAAGATGAACTGCAACAGCAGCAGTTGGGGGCAATTTACATTTACAGCTTCAAACATAATGACCTTTTTACAAAAGCAGGGAGTGAGGGAGGGAAAGACAGAGGGATTGCCTTCATTGTTATTAAGGTGCCAGATTGACATTTGCAAGTGGAGCCCTCTATCGACTCATAACCAATGTCCAAATGGAAGAGAGAGAAAGTGGTCCAGCCTAACCCACTCCTCACACACACTCCACTGCCGTTGCCGCCGCCGCTGCCGCCCACCTTTGGTGACATCACATTTAGCTACTGTTTTGCAGAGACTTATGGGAGAGTGCATGGTTCTGCTCCATTTCATCTAGGTGAATGAGTTTGTAGATAGAACGTCCTCCTCTTAATGGTCTTATTAGCCCCTACATCGCTGTCATTTCAATGCCAAGTAAAAACATATTTAGAGGTTGCCATGTTGGCCATACAGCAAAATACAACAAAATCCAAAATCCATAAAAGAATGATTCTTTATTGGCCAACTAAAATGCAGAAAATGTATCATGCCAGCTTTCAAAGCTCCACTGGCTTCTTCATCAGGCAAACACAGTAAAAATCATACAGGAGAGGGAAAGAAAAGTGAAGAAGTTAATGTCATAGGCCTGCATTGAAATTCCTCAATACCATCTTACCTGAGAATAGAGTAACATCCGAGACAGAATGTAGGCTTGCATTTTCTGCATTTTGGTTGGTGAATAAGTGCAAATATGGTTGCTTACAAAAGCCTTTAGAGCCTAACCCACTTTACACAGAGCCACACATGTGCAAGTTTTTAAATTGTTTTGAAGTATTTTAACTGCTTTCACTTCGTTTTCTTTAAATATGTTTATAACCTTCTAAAATCATTTTTATTGTTTGCATTGTTTTAATTTGATCACATTTTATTGTAGGCTGCCCTGAGATAGATAGTGGAATATAGGTAGGCAGACAGACAGATTTCATTAGAGCAGCCAGGGCTCCTGTGCCTTCAACAGTTGTATAAAAGAGGGAAATACACAGTAAGTGTTGCCTATCTTGTTTTTCCCCTAGCAATACTGGATTCCTCTAGTACAATTCTTCCTCTCCCCTGGAATAATCCTATAAGCCAATAAAATGGATCTCTGCAGTGTAAACTTCTACACAGGGGTGGCCAACTGCAGTAGGCCTAGAGGCAACATTTTGCCCTCGAGGCCTCCCAAAAGCCACATGAACTGCCAGAAATGGCAATGGCAACATCAACTACCGCAACCCAAAGCTGGATAGAGTTGAAGGCCACTTCTGGTTTTGAAAACTGATATTAAAAACAGAGCAAGGGGGGGGGGGGGTCTGCAACATATTTGAGAAGTGCATTGCTTCTATCCGAGATTTGTAGGAAAGATACCCCTTCCCTTCTCCCCACCCTGCCCCACTTTTTGTGGGCCTGAAGAGGGATGGTCCAAGGATTTTGGAGGGCTGCACGAGGAATCTTATGGGCCACATACAGCCCACGGGCCACCCTTTGGACATCCCAGTTCTATTTGTTGTTTGTTCTTGTAGGCCTTTGAATAGTTTCCAACTAGCAGTGACCCTACTGGGCTTTCTTGGCAAGATTTGCTCCTTGGGGCTTTGCCATTGCTGCATTCAGAGAACATGAGTTGCCCAAGGCTACCCAGTGAGTTTGCAGAACTGAGAAAACATTCAAGTTCTGTTCTCCAGACTCCTAGTCCAAAACGACTAAAACCATTACACCACACTGGCTTTCCCAGTTCTATAGGGACTTGAAAAAAAATAGTGGGAGTTGGCAGTGTCACCTTTGCCTTATTGCCTCAGTCAGTAACATGACTTGGGCCCTCCCTATGGAAAGTCTTCCCCATACGTTGAACTAACACTGTCTCACAGGAGTTCTGGACCTGATGTTGTCTTCTTTCTATCCCACTTTTTCCCCAGTTCGAGACTCAAAGTGGCTTACAACAAATTAAAAAACATGTTGTTAAAAAAACCACAAGATACAAAAGTTAAAATAGATTAAACAATCAAAAAATTAAAACCGGATTAAAACATATTTCATATATAAGTGTGGAAGGAGGTCAAGGAGATACATGTTTTAAATATGTATTAAAACATGCGTGTCCTTGACCTCCCTCCATATATGTTGAATGTGTCATATATAAAGATAAATAAAGATTATTTTATAAGATAACACTGTGGGACCCTTCCACCTGTGTTTTCTCTCTCTCCAAGTTGTATTCCCCAACCTGCTTTCCCAAAGTACTTCTTGGTCAGTCAGCCACTACTTTTATAGGATGGCCATTTTGCCTGGTTTGCTTCATACAGTATTTGGGTTGGCACCAGTGGAGAAAGGGCTCTATATTCATCGCAGAACCCAACTGGACACCAAGATTTTGAGCTGTTGAACTCTGTTATAGACGCTTGCTTATTTATTGCCTTCCAGCCTTCTAACCGTAATTACCTTTTAAAATAGGCTTTTAAAACTAGCCATTTATGGCCATTTCTGCACGGGGCGAGGGAATTGTCCCGTGACGCTACTCACCGGACTTTTGGGCTCCCCGGTCCGGTCCACGCTGCTCCAGAGCAGTGCGTGGCCGCCGCTCCACACTGCTCCAGGAACGAAAAGGGCAGCTTCCGGTTGGTCGAGCCTCTCGACCAACCGCTGAAGCTCACCAATGCAAGCCTGCGAATCTGCATAAGGGAGCAGGCTCGCACTGGCGCACTCCGTGCTTTTGAAAAACCTCAAGAAACAGGTTTTTCAAAAGCACGCTGGACGACCACTTGGGGTCGTTCCGGTGCGGGCTGGGGTGCGGATCTACGTTAAGTAGGTCCGACCCAGTCCGCTCCCAGGTGCAGACGTCCTCCCTGGGGGACGCTCTGCACCGTTTTAAAAACCGCATATGGAAATGGCCTATATTTAGTTCTCATTCTGTTCTGTACACCACTATACAAAAACTAAAGTAACCTTACAATATCTATAAGGATAACAAAAATAGAAAATAAAAATCTTGCCAGACAAGCAGACAAAATGGCAAGATATTATCCTGAAGCACCAACCACATGCTGAAGTAAAAACGTCTATATGATTTCTGAAAGTTACAGAACAGGACTGGGAAAATATATATTACTGGACTATAGCTCCCACAATCATTCACCATTGGGTATGTTTCCTAGGGCAGATGGAATTTGTAGTGCCATATAAATAGAATCTCCATGAGTGATTCTCACGTGTACCTCTTCATATTTCTCCAGAACTTTCTATGGCTAAACAGGAAGTGTTACCATGTTTGAACTATCTAGATGATCAGTATTCTTCCTAGATTAGAGGCTACAAGCTATTTTGTTCTAAAGCAAGTGCCCAGTGAGTCAAGAGTCAAGACACAGAGACTGTGTGATTAGTAAAGATAATTCGGTCATTGCTATCCTGCCAAGGCTTCCCTGTCTCCTCTGAACTCAACTATAGTCCTCATACTGACTGGTGGAGGAACAGATTGCGAGTTATTCCTGTTGTAAAGTACACTGAAATGCTTGATATTAAAACGACAGTCAAGACCAATTAACTTTACAAAAGACTTTAAAGATCTGATCTGTTGACAGGGATTAACCCAATTGCCTGCATTTGTGGACCTTTTCTGGAGGTGTAGCTATAGGGACTTTAAAAATGTGTCCCCGCACTTCAAAATTTATCAGTACACCACTGATTTGGTGAGCTGCTTTTTCCCTTGTGCCAGTGTGTTCAGTAGTAAAGGCAGGGGTGTAACCAGACAATTTTCACTGAGGTAGGCAGAGATAAAGGGGGTGGCAGAAGGGCTTGGGCACTGGGCACCATAAAAGAGATTTGTGTGGAAGAAAATATCATAGGTAATAACAAAAAGGACCCCCCCCAAAAAAAGCATTTTAATTACATGTTGTGAAGTTTAAAAAAACATACAAACATTTTCTACACACAAAAGAGCTATGTAAACTAAGTAACAGTGACTAGGAAATACATATTATGTATGTCATCCTACTATATCAACTGAACTTTTTAAAAAGTCTCAACAGCCATGATTTCTCTGCAGACTTTCAGAAAAACTGTCCACCTGAGGCCCCCGCAAATTTATTACTTCTAAAAACCAAGATTGAACACCTGAAGGGTGTCCATCCATGTGTCAAAGCTGAGTGTGAATCTTCACACACACTTCTAACTGTATCACAGGTCAGTCCTGCAGCAAAGCACGCGTGCACAGAAAGGCCTCCTTGTAAAGATACTATTTTAGAATGTTTATAAAACACTAATGTGTTTTATAACACATTATAATCTAATCTTGGGCTTTGCAGGATTCTACCATGTACCTTTTTTTCTCAATGCTCATCTGCCATGCTACAAAATTTGGGGATGGGAAGAAAATGAGGGCATAATTCTTATTTGGAGGACAATGTTCTCATTCTCTGTGTATTGGCTGCATCATATGTACGTGCACATATAATTCTAGTTCAGGACTGTGGCTGTAGTTCCTCATCCATTTTGTCCAGAGGCTCAGAAAATTATCTTCCAAGCAAGTGAGATTCCTGTAGCTCCTGCCTTTTAAAAACACACAACTATTAAATATGAACACTGAAAACAAAATGTGAATTTTTTATGTCTACAAGATGTTAAGGATTACCATGTGATAACATGCTTGCTTCTAGTAATTACTGATTTAGGTCACTTACGGTTTTAAAATGAGCTAAGATGGAATCTGTCACCTGCTTCCAACAGCATTCCCCTGTATTTCCCTTTATATTTCGTCATAACACTACACAACATTTTTATCTGTATATGTTTTATTTTCTCAAGATTTTTAAATACTTACCAAAATATTTTGAAAAGCTCAGGGTCTTCTTGTCTTCTTTGCAATATACTCAAGGAATACACTGTTTGCATGTTTCTTATGTCTTCCTCTTTTCTCAGATTCGCTGCCTTTGCCTCTGGCAGATGTCCATGCTATTCCAGTTTGAGACATCTCCCTGACATGTGTCCCCAAAGAATTATTCTTTTTTTCCCCTTGATTTTCCTGGCACCAGTCCCCTCTTCCCTCAGTCAGCTGTTTCACTTGCGCATTCAAAGAAAGCAGCAAATCAGTATAGGTTTCAAGCTTTTTTAAAAAGTAGTAATCAAAATCAAGATGCTTCTGATTACTGGTGTGCAAGTCAGAAACCACCATATGTGACATTAGCACTTGTGACATGTGCTCACAGGTTCTCAGACTACCTTGAGACAATAGCCTCCATCTACAGTGATTTGCAGCAACAACTCTATATGCAGACTTCTACTTAACAAAGGTAATACAGTTACATCACTTATACAGAAATGAGGTATTTTGATCATAATCCCCTCATTTCACTGAGGTTCCCTCTCTAGGGATAGAATTATGTAGTCCAACTGTTGCTAACCTGCAATTCCCAGCAGCCTGAGCCAACACAGCCAATGATGAGGAATGTGGGAGTTCCAGTTTGGCATCCGGAGGGGGCTCCTAATTACCCCACCATTCATCTCTTGAATGTATAAACAAATCATATATTCTGGGGCAGTTAAACTAGGATAACACTACCATCCCGTTGCCTATGTGCTAATATTATTTCTTCCTGCTTTGTCTCCTAACTACAAAGCTGGTGGAAGAAACCTTGCAAAAGATAGAAAGGTAGAATGGATGTAAGTATTTATATTTCTGTTGTGCTACTTAAGAAACCTGTGTGTTTTGACTAAGACAAGAGGCAGATATCTGACCTGATACTGGTCTTGTATTTTCAGCAACGGGGTTCACTATTTTTGCTTCACACCAAAGGCATGGCTAGATTACATGGGATACCTGCGCATTTACCAGTGATTCATCAAGCTTTCACTTCAAATCTCATGATTTTAAACATCTAGCCATTTTTTTGAGACTTCCACATTTCTTCAATCCTCCCCACCCCTAATTTTTTTGCCATGTAAGCCTAATGAGGAAGTCTCGGGAACTCAAAAAGCTTGAAGACTATTATAGAACTCCAGGAAGATCATAATAAAGGGATTGTTCACCAGTGGGTTTTGTATAGATCTTTATTTATAACACCATCCACTTTTTTATCTCTGGCTATGTCCACCAATGGAATACTGACCTCAAGAGGAAAAAAGAATCCCCATCCGATGTAAATAAATCCTGGGAAGATTAACAATTTTAGGACTATGTTTGTATCATCTAAACCAGAAGATGCTCCTCTGAGGAAAAAAAAATATCATGCCATCTCATGGCATCTTCTTCTATTAGTGGATGGGTCATTGTAATTTTCTTTAGTCTAGTAAGCTGGACTCTCCTTAGAACAACTTTTCCAAACCTGGTAACTTCCACATGTTCTGGATTATACCTCCCATCGGTCCCAGCCATCCTTGTCGACTGAGGGAGGTCCCCAAATAATTTGAACAGACAAAACTAGAAACATTTTTAAAAACTGGTGTAAAGACGAAACAGAGCTGCAAAATGTACAGGAAAAAAAGGGTTTATTCTAAGAAAAAGCCCACTGATTCAATCATTTCTCCAAGCTAAGAAACTAAGCCATATAGCAATTACAGCTTTCTCCGTATCTAGAGTATATTACTTTCGTTTTAGAAACAGCATTCAAAGCAAGTAAAAGGCCTGTAGTAGCAAATGACTAAATCTATTCTAGAGATATATTATTAAAACTTCCAAGCTGGTGGTGCAATCAGCGATATCCCCATTTCACAACTAGAGACAACTGAAGAAGAAAGTTATGCAAGTTGGCCTCAAGGAGATGTTGCCATCAAAACAAGGACAGGAACATAAGAATTCCATTTTAAATGGGTACCATATTTTCCCCCCATTATTTGGACAAAATCTAGACCTTGTACTTCTGTAAAGATTCTATTTGCTCAGTTAATGGAATAGAAAACTTGAGTACTCCATTACTAGTATAACATGGAAAATTTATTGGTGAGCAATGCTACTAAGCAGCTAGATTTCTACACCTGCCCCCTGGGCATATCCAGACATAATTATGAATTGCATATCTTTCAAAATGACAAAGCTTTCAGTTTTACTATGGTTTTAAGCCGTAACTTGTAAAAACACATGCAATCCGCTATTTAAAAGGGAAAAAAATTCAAAGATAAAAATAGGTAAAGATTCAGAAAACCAGAAATGTTGCTTCATCAAGAGGCACAAATGAAGTGAAAGAATTAGGGAAAGGGTACCAAAATCCTAGGTCTTAGCTGGCATCCCAAGAAAGCCCTTTTGGGAGCCTAGTGCCATAGAGATGAGGTTTTGAGTAGCTTATGCAAATATAGCTGTAGCAGTATCCTATTTATCTTGCTAAGTTGCCTGCCAGCTGGAACCCCATTATGAAACATGACTGCCAAAGAAAAGGTGCATCAAGTTGTGCCAACACAGGTAGCTCCAGATTAGCCAGAATGAATCATTGAACTCATGCCTGACAATGTGAAGTTCTTCAAGGAAGCAGCTGTGTTCTTTGTATGCACAGCAGACAGCACATTATCAGTGCTGAATAAACCATGAAAGCCCTGGAAACAAATATTTTTACTTATTCCTGGCTGGAATATTTTAAAGGACATGTCGTTTTGATACTTAACTTTTTCCCCAATGTCAAAACATATATTTTTTAAAAAATGGTCTTAGGGAGATCAGGAATATATGCTAGACATATTAAAAACGGGGAGGGGGGAATATAAAGTCTCTTTAATCCAATGTTTATTAATTCGTCCTCCCACAAACAACACAAACCCAGAAGTAAGGAAGTCTCTGAATATGAGTAAAAATCCATACTGAATGAAAGCTGAAAACTCCCTGAGAAGCCACATAGCCTAGGAAGTAAAGTACAGTCTACCTACAGTGTTGTCTTCTATGCAGAAATTGTATAATACACTAAGTCATCTTAAAACATAATCCATTTAAAGCACAACTACTTTGACTAGTAGTTTGGACTGTAGTCTAAAGTATATTTCCTTAAAATTAAATTCTACTGATTTCAATTAAGCATGTGTTTTTGGCTTTGAATGCAGAACTTTATTCCATGTTAAATCTTTTCAAATACTTCTGTTGCTTCCAGCTCTCTAGGAATTCCGACAAAAGTAGCATTGTATGTGGATGCATCTTCAAGCCGCTCGTCAGGTTATGGAGACAGGTATTTCATAGGGTTTTCTTAGGCAAGGAATATTTAGAGGTGTTTTTGCCAGTTCCTTCCTCTGAAATATAGCCTACAGAAACTGGTATTCATCAACAGTCTCCCATCCAAGTACTAACCAGGGCTGACCCTGCTTACTTTCTGAAATTTATGGGGTCACCATAAGTCGACAGGCAACTTGAAGGCACATACATCACATACAGCATGTGAAACTAGCTGTAGGAAGAGCGTGCTGTAAAAGCACAGGATCTGATGCTTCATGTTCTCAGCACAGCTTGAAACCAACATATTATATGTAATGCACTACTTCTGGGAGCAAGAAGGGCATAACAACAACTTATTCACAAAATAACAAAATATCTTCCCTGTGCAATGAGTAATATTTACTTATCACTTCTTTGCATTACCTTTTTTAAATATTTCCTCCCACATGCTTTCTTAAGACACTGAGAGGTTTTACCCCTCAAATGTTAGGCCATTTTCCAAAACGGAATGAAACAGGAGGGAAAAAAGGAGTGAGTGATGGAACATGGAATGGAATGAATCTTTTTTTAACAAATTGCAACAACAGTGGCGGCAGCTTACCTTCTGAAGCTCTGTCAATTAATTACTTTTTAAAAAGTAACTTTTCAGGCTTTAGTTCCTAGAGGAGAGCTTTTATCAAGTAACCCATTCTTTCCTGTGCCACATGCCTCATCTGAGACACAAAATAGGGTAAAATATGATAGGAGGAGGTATCTGGTTGCCATCCTCCCATCCAAAAAATATCAGCACCAAACGTTTAGAACTGTTTACTCTTTCATACTCTTGAGGGTAACAAATGTGGTAACTAAATATTTCAAATATATTCAGACCGAAGAGGTTAAGCTGCTAAAGCAGTAGTATCATGTGCACCTCCCAATAAATACACGCAAACACAATGGGAACTTACTCTAGAGTAAACATGCATGGGACTGCATGGCCTATCAGAGGTTGTCCCTGGCGGAAGATGCTTGGCCCACAACTTCTACCAGATACCCTCCAGCTGGCTTGGATCTCAGAGCTTATCATCCCAATGGTCAGGAACAGTGGGAACTGTAGTCCAAAACCTATCAGACTGAGGGAAGGCCAGCCCATAATTCGGGGGGGGGGGATGATTTCAAGAGTTACACTGGGAAAAGCAGTGGGCCTCACTAGCATTCTTCAGTAGCAAAGAAGGCAGGGACAACCTCTGCATGTTCCCCACTGCAGAAGGGGAAAGAGCAAACACACTCCACTTTTCCCCTGACTTGGGCCATTTCCTCCCTACACTGTTACAGTGCTATTATTCCACTTTCAACCTCCTATGGAATCCTGGGCTTTGCAGTTTAGGGAGGGGCCTTCAAAATTCTCAGCCAGAGACCTCTTTGGCCACAGGAAACTACAAACCCCAGAATTCCACAGAATGTCTAAAGTGGAATAATAGCACTATAACAGTGTAGCACAGAAGGCCCTTGCTCACACAGGCCACTTCCACATTAGACTGTTACAGCGCTATTATCCCACTTTCAACCTCCTATGGAATCCTGGGGTTTGCAGTTCAGGGAGGGGCCTCAAAGGCGTTTGAGGCCCCTCCCTGAACTGCAAACCCCAGGATTCCATAGGAGGTTGAAAGTGGGATAATAGCGCTGTAACAGTCTAGTGCGGAAATGGCCACAGACACAACCGCTCGGAATACAAGCACTCGTTCGGCGGCATGTTTAGGCATATAAACACTTGTAGACACAAGCACGGCCTGTGACGCACCCGCTGTCTCTCCTCTCTCTCTCTTTTTCCCTCGCTCACACACACACACACAGGCACTGCTCTCGTCCCGCGCTCTGAGCACGGAGGAAAAATCTCCACAACAAAATTACCACCGAGGCGTCCCTGCGAGCCCAGTTGCTAAGCTCCCTCCCTCGCCGCTGCCGAGAAAGGAGGGGGGAGGGGAGGAGCTCCCAAGCTGCACTGCGGCAGCTTCGCTCGCCTTCCTGGCGTTCCTGGAACCCGCCGTCCGCGCCGGCAGCCGAGGCGCCCGCCCTGAGTCGGGTCATTGGAAGCGGCGGGCGGGGGGGAGCGCGGCTGCCCTGCGGCAGAGCGGGTTACGCAAGTGGAAGCCGAGGTGAAGCCCTCGCCCGGCCTCTCAGCAGGCCGGACGCGCGGCGGCGGCGGCGGCGGCGGCCTTCCCCTTCTCTGTTTGCAAAGAGCGAGCGCCGTTCGGGGTACCCACCCAAATATTCCATTGGGTTTTCCCCACCGACTGTCTTTCAGAGCTCGTATTAATCCCGAAGGGGTCCAGCCTCGGTTAATAAGCCCTTTTACTTTGGCCGTTTCCGCACTAGACTGTTATAGTGCCATTATTCCACTTTCAACATCCGATGGAAATCCTTTGAGGCCCCTCCCTAAAGTGCAAACCCCAGGATTCGGTAGGATGTTGGAAGTGGAATAATAGCACTATAACAGTCTAGTGCGGACATGGCCTTAGGGTTCCCAGAGCGGAAACTGGAGAGGACTCCTATATCGTTAATGGCTGTGTAGAAGCGGGAATTTCAGCATGTTGGTATTCCTTGTCACGCAACCAGGTAACACGCAACTTGCGCGTTACCTGGTTGCGTGACAAGGAATACCAACATGCTGAAATTCCCGCTTCTACACAACCATTAGAGAGATGCAAGATCCCGTTCCAGTTCTCTGTCTGGAAACCCTGTTTATTGCTTCCTCACCCCCCCCCCGTTCTTCGGCCGCTGCTGCCACGATCTCCCCCCGCGCCCCCAAAAAAGGGACCCCGAGGCGGCAGAACAGCAGCCTGACTGACTGACTGAGGGGCTGAAAGAATGACGGCGGGGGAATTGTGCTTTGGCCGGAAGCCGCGCAGGCGCGTTGCGTGCTCCCGGTCGGAGCCCCTCTGTGGCTCGGGGACGGGGTCACGTGACTGTCTGGTCCGCAGCCCCCGCTGCAGGGAGTTAGTTCCGTTCCCGTTGCGAGGCCTCGCGGCGTTCCAGGGCTTCGCCTCCCTGCAAGGTATAGTATTGCGAAAACAAGCGAAAGCAGAAATCCCCCCCTCAAAATAAGAAAGAAATTCAAGAAGGTGAGGAAAGAAAGAAAAAAAAAAGGCAAGGGCTTCGTGGGAAAAAGACCTTTCTTTTTTTTCTTGCTTTCTTTTTCACAGCACATTTCAAAACAAAGCAAGGAAGTGCGGCCAAAGCCGTTTCCGCACTAGACTGTTCTAGTGCTATTATTCCACTCCCAACATCCTATGGATGTTTGCAGTTTAGGGAGGGGCCTTTGAGGATTCCATAGGATGTTGAAAGTGGCATAGTAGCGCTATAACAGTCTCGTGCGGAAGTGGTCCGAGCCTGCCCCGCCAGCTCTGTCGGCTGCGCGGAAAGACTGGGAGGGGGAGATCTTGAGCAGCTGGGTCACCCTTAGGGGGGGGAGAAAACGGAGTGAGGAGGGGGAGGGAGGGAGAGATGGAAGCTAAAAGGAAAGCTGTCTCCCAAAATGGAGGGCGGGAGTGAGTTTGGAAAAACTTAAAAGTCAGCGTACATCGGGGGAGGAGAGGGGAGCAAGCGGCTGAGCTGTCGAGATTTTTAAAGGGAAAGTTTTCTGACGCGCCGCCAGCTTCTTCCCGTAAAGGTCGCCACGGGCATGCAAATCCTCGGCGAAGAATGCAGCATCGCCCACTGAGCGAAGCCGGACGCGGCGGGCATGCGCACTGCCCGCCTCCCCCGGCGCTGGAAAGCCCCGCATTGTGCAAGAGCGGAGCCGCTCCCCTCCCGCCCCGCCGGGAAGCCGCGGGTCCCCCCCCCGCTCCCGAGCCCTCGGAGAACCGAGCGGGTGTTAACGGGGCGCGTTCTCTCCACACGCGCACGTACACGCCTCCCTATCCTCCCCCCCCCCGCCGCCCCAATTTGGATCCCCGCAACATTCCCCTTTGGACTCCGCTACAACGCTACGAACGTCGGGGGCAGCCTTCTCTGCTTCCGACCGGGCAGGCGGGGGGGGGGGGTGTACGGCCAGGGAGAGGGACGTTGACGTGGGCGGGTGTCGAGTTCAGTTAGCACCGGGATAGTCTCACGTCGCGCTCGGGAAGAGGAGGTTTGACCCAGGCCGGCCGCCCTGTTACAAACGCGCGTGACCACCGTTTCCTACAAACGCTATGGCCGTTTCCGCGCTAGACTGTTAGGGTGCTGTTATTCCACTTTCAGCATCCTATGGAATCCTGGGGTTTGCAGTTTAGGGAGGGGCCTTCAAAGGCCCCTCCCTAAACTGCAAACCCCAGGATTCCATAGGATGTTGAAAGTGGAATAACAGCACCCTAACAGTCTGGTGGAGAAATGGCCCAGGGCAGCATTGCTAACCAGAACCGTTTTCCTATTAGGCTACAGAGCCCCCAGATGTTTTTGAATGCTTCCTGCCCCAAATAGCCAGTCTAGGGTTGCCAGGTGAAATGCATGACGTGGCTCCGATGTCTTTTAATGGATGTATAGGTTAAGGAATTTCAGCATGGGCTTGGTTGTGTGGAAGACCTGAAGTTTCCTCTTCTGTTCATCTCCAAAAGGCACAGGAGCCCTGGTCTGTATTTCACCTGGCAACCCTGCATCATACGGCCTCCATCAAAAGCAATGGTCTTTCAGAAACGGTGCATTTTTAAAACTACATTGCCCTAGGAGGCTTGGGGCACTGCAATCCAGAAAAGTAACTTTTCGACACTCTGCTCTGTGAATAATCACTGGCCTCCTACTCATGTAAGGTAGTAAATTGATACTAGGAGCTATGTAATTTGACAGGGGTTGCAGGCTAGAACTGGAGAGTTGCAAAACCCCAGCAGGGAGGGACTAGCCTGTTTTCTGGATTTAACTTTTGTCAAATTTAGCATAACAGTGACACATCAGTCCCCAGATGTAAAGCAACCAAATGTGTCTGCTTTGGCAGGAGGACAGAGAGAGGAAGGGCGAGGGTTGCCTGTGTGCGCAATGCAAAGATGTTATGCATGGAAGATGGGGAGGAGAGTTTTGCAAACCAGCTATGGTATAGGCAACTTAAAAGAATGGATCCCAGGAGATAATATCCTTCTTTTTAATAGCCAGGTCAAGCTTTTTAGACGAGAAGTACAACCTCTGTATTAGGGTGCCAGGCAGCTTTCTCAGTTCAAGGAGCCTGACATTTCAAAGTTATATGTAGCTATTTGGGTATTAGTTGCCCTAGAGCTAAATTTCCATGCAAGACATTGCTTTGTTTCACATTTTTCCTCAGCCAGAATTGCCAAGACCACACCTCCCTTAATCCACCACTGATTCCCCCAAATTAGCCCATCCCTCTTTACTGCAGCTCTTTCTGTGTGTGATTTTCAGGAACTTCTCAGCTAAGGAATTTCTGCCCTTTTTTAAAATGTCGCCCTGACATGCATGTTCCACCTTGCTTCTGGCAAAACATCTCTAGCCTGCTTTAGAACATAGCAGGAAATGAACCAGTCTTGCAAAGCCAACTTTTAAAATGGTTGTC
Organism: Cyclura pinguis; assembly: GCA_030412105.1. Lineage (NCBI taxonomy): Eukaryota > Metazoa > Chordata > Lepidosauria > Squamata > Iguanidae > Cyclura > Cyclura pinguis. The sequence goes on from CM059599.1 coordinate 349,534,518, forward strand.
ATTCCCCACCCCACAGCCCAGAAGAAGAATGGACCTTTAAACTTATAGAAGAGAAATAAAGGAATCCCAATAGCTGACACACCCCCATACTTCCTCCTCCCCCCAGAGAAAGAAAGATTATGGCTTCTCAGCTGTAGGTGTCTTTTAAAATACCACTGCAGCAGGATCAAAGAAAGCTGGCTCATATGCCCAGACTAGCTGCTTAATGGGTCAAACTAAAAGGAAAGGTCACATGGCTACAGAAAACCTCCACAAAACAAATGCCCTGTAGCTTTAATTAACTATGGGATTACAATTCACTGCAAGCATGTTTTTTCACACATGCCCCCTGTTTCTTGACAGTTTCCTTGTCAACAGAAATAAAACTAGGAGGGGGCACAGAGGCAAACTAGTGTACCCTCAAAATGGTTTAGGGATGGAGAAATCTGCAAATTAAACCAAGATCTCTGATATCCATTTGGATGTATGTGTGTGTATATGTGCCTTGAAGTTGCCTGTCAACTTATAGCAACTCTATGATTTTCATAGGGTTTTCATGGGCAAGGAATAGTCAGGTGTTTTTGCCAGTTTCTTCATCTGAAATATGGCTTACAGCACCTGGTATATCTTGGTGGTCTCTCATCCAAGTACTACAAGTCCTTTTAAATACATAAATCCTTGGGGTTGGAAGGAAAAGAGACCATCCTTCCAGTGACATGCTGATGATCAGTTGCCATATTTATGCAATTCCTTTGTGTTTTTTAAAAAAATCTACAGTCCAGTCTTGTATATCTTTACTTGCTAGTAAGCTACATGCATTCACTGGAATTCAGTCCTTAATAAATATGTTTTGTGTGGAGCTGGTAAGTATTTATTGCATATGGGTTAAGGAAAAAAAATTCTGTCAAGAGACTTGTTTGCTGAGGCACATTTGAGAAAGCTTTCTATTTTAAATAAACAGAAGAAAACTCAGGAATCTTATTTTGAACGTTTATTCCAATCTGGAAAGACTTCAGTGAATTATGAGATTCATATGCATCAATATCATCCTTTTGCAGAAGGTGTAAATATATAAAAAAGATTGTCATCATTTCTATAAGACAACATAATGGGCAAATTTCAAAACAAGCAGAAAAAAAAATACCCTACTGTAAAGCAGCTTAGGTCTGAAGATCCAGGTACCCATTCTGTCCTTAAACTGCAGTGTTTCACATTTATCAGTAGTGACAGGAAGAGAAACAAAAACTAGTTGCACAGGCAGTAACCAAAGCCAAAGGCCAAAAGGACTGTTTATTTTTTAAAAAAACACTTTTTCACATCTGTTTTTCAATGGGACCAAAATGTAAATGTTCCTGGCTGCTGTCGGTAGCCTATAGCACAGTGGACTTACAACTACCTCTCCATTCATTCTGCAAAAACAATGTAACATCAACAATGTGCAGACTGTTAACTACCTTTTCTCCAGCTTTCATCAATAAAAGAAAAAAGGAAAGAAAAAGAAAAGGCAAAAGTTCAGACTAGGGTTGCTTGCATTCTCCAGCTAGTTGGAGAGCCCTGTGTGTTTATTCTGTTTGCTGATCTGATCTAATGGGCACTCCCCCCACTCCAGTCTCATGAAAATGCAAATGCCACTTTCCTAAACCTTAACAGATACATTTTTTTCTCATTGTCAGAAAGAATGCAGTTTCATTTACTGTGGTTTTAAAACACTCCCCAATCAGGCAAGGAGAGAGGAAACAACTCTCAAAACCCTTTTCAAGCTGTCAAGTTAAATCCAGCTAAAATGCCTGCGACATTGATTTGGCATGTTACCAACCAGTCCTATAGTAAGGTCTGTTTGTGTATTAGCAGCCTCCAGAAATCAAAGGATGCCCCCCTCCCACCACCATGCAGCCTAATCCTATGCAGGTTTACCCACATGGAAGTCTGGAAGTCTGACTAAATTAACAGGACTTACTTCTAAGCAACTATACATAGGGCAGCAGTTTTAGTAGTTAGCTTCTACTGTGTCCTTCTGTGAAAAGAGCTTAAAACAGACCTGACATGCAATCCTGTCCTCATCTATTTAGAAATAAATGCCACTGAATTCAATGAGACTTAGTCCCAGGTCACAGCACTGCAGCCTTCAACTAAAACCCAGTCCAGCCTAACTTGGAAGCGTGCCTCATGCACTTCAGTGGGTCTTATTTCAGAGTAAAGATGCACAGAAGTAAAAGTGTTAGGCTGCAGTTTTCTACTGTCCCTCACACACATACACACACGAATAAACACATGCTTCTTGTGTAAGGGAACAGCCTTGCAGCTGGGGAGTATAAAGGGAAATGAAAGGCAGGAAGAGTGGGTAGTAAAAAAAAAATGCTTAGTCAGCAACTGTTCCTGCAATATTTAAAAGGTGAAATGTAAGCAGGCACCATGCCAATGTCTAGATAGATTAGACAGCATCATAACGCCCTTCTCTGCTTTTGTGTGTACAAATGGCACAGTTAGAGGATGCAGATGGGTAGCAGAATTGGGAGGCATTAAAAAGGGTTAGCTATTTAGTCCTCTCTGTTGTCCAAGCACTGGGCAAAGAAAAACTTACTCAGGAACTATTAATATCAATTGAATTTATTACAATTTACTAAGCTCCAAGGCACATTACAGTGTTCTGTTAACTACAGAAATGTATAAAGGACAAACAGAGCATGTTTTCCATGTACAGCATTTTTGCTCTAGTGTTCAAAAGCTTCCGTGCATCAATAAAGCAAAAACAAAAACACATGAAGATTAAAAATGTTCAGATCAATAGGAAGAAACTGAAACATTTTTTTACAAAGTTGCAACAAAAAATAACACACCCCTATATCACCCCACCATTTTGCAAAAGAACAAAAAGAAGTTTTTTAAAAAACGAGGGGAAAAAAAGTGAAAGACAAATACTCTGGGCTTGTAAAAATGTAAGCTGTCATCATTTTTGTAGCAAATTGTTTTAGGCATCAACACTGGCCTTGGCAAAAAGAAAAGGGGGTTATTTTTGTTTTGTTTTTAAAGTTTTTTTAAAGTTTTTTTTTCCTTTTAGAGAAGTGCATACATTTACAAAAATACACACCAGCAGCAGGGAATCGCTAAGGGCTATTTAACCGTGTACCTAGCCAACACACTGCCAAAGAAATGAGAAACAGGTATTATGTGGTAACCAAACCATATTCTGTTTTAACCAAAAAAACAACAACGGGAGGGGGGGAGAACAGCTCTATCCTTCAAATGAAGAAGGGGTACATACCTTTGTTTCAAAATATAGAAACATACGACGAAAATAAGGTCTATACATAAGACTAAACCTTTTGCAGAAATGTCCGTGTGTTTTTGTTTTCAATATTCACAATTCTACATCTTCAGGCGAGGGCCGGGTCTACCGCGGCGCCGCTTCTAAGGGTCTCTCTCCTTTTTCACTTTCACATCCCCAGCTAAAATGGTCGCGATCTCGCCCTGCATAAATGCCCAAGGCACGTTGGAACCGACGAGAGGGCATTTCTCGCCGCTGGGGCAGTAGACTTCGCCCGTCGCCCCCTGCGCCTTGATGCTCTCCCGGGAACACGGGAAGCAGAACTTGTGGCTGGGCACCGAGGGGCACTGCACAAAGTGGGTGTCCTCCAAGCGTTCGTGGCAAATGGTGCAGCAAAGGGGTCCGCTATTGGCCATGGGCGAGTCTGGAATGTTTTGGGGGTGCACTTGGTCCATGCCGGGGTGGGCGCTGGGAGGCGGGGGGGCCACCTGCAGGTTCATATCCCCGTTGCGGGAGGCCAGGCGGCGCTGGCCGGGCACCGAGGCGGGCGACACGGGGCTGCTGCTGTTCCTCCGCGTCGACGTGGTCGAGTGGACGGAGCTGCCGTCCTTGGGCGAGTGGGCATTGCCCAGCGTGTCGGCCACCGACATGAGCGCGGCCATGGGCGACTGCCCGTTCTGCGGGGCCGACTCCGGCGGGGTGGTCCGGTTCGAGTGGGGCCCCAGCGGGGGCGGCGGCGGAGGCGGGGGCGGGGGCACCCCGCCGAAGCCGCCCGTCGACATGGTGAGCTTGAGGGCCTCGCTCTGGCTGGCCATCCACTGCTGCCGCTGCTGCTCGTCGCTCAGCTTGAGGCTGCCCTCCGACGCAGAGTCCGACGGCTCCGGAGAGGCCTTCCGCTTGCGCAGGCCGGCCGCTCCGCCGCCGCCGCCGCCGCCGCCTCCCGTTGCTCCGCCGCCGCTGCCGCCGCCGCCGCCGCCTCCCCCTCCGCCGGGCCCGCGACTGGAGGCCGGCCCGCCGGCCCCCCCGCCGGCGGAGGAGACGGGCACCCGGGGCAGGCTGACGAGGGTGGTGGGCAGCATCGGGCACGAGGCGTCGAGGTAGGGCTGCGGGAGCATGTCGGCGCCCACCATCTCCTTGAAGAAGCGCACCGACTCCGGGAGCAGGTCGCCCAAGAGGCGCCAGTCGCCCGAGCCGTGCTTCTTCTCGTACTCGAGGTACTTGAAGCCCGAGGAGAGGCCGCGGCCGAAGTCCTTCATGCAGTCCTGGTACATCTGCTTGGCCACGCCGGAGGCGCTCGAGAAGACCGTGCCGGAGCCGCTCGGGTACTCGATGAAGAGCTTCAGCTCGTAGTCCAGCCCGGGTTTGGAGACGGCGTCGAAGGCGAAGACGCGGCCCAGCAGCGCGTGGTCCTTCTTAAAGCGCACCTCGTAGGGCGTGCAGCCGGCCAGCGTCAGCAGCGTCTCCCGCACCAGCTTGGGCTTGCTGGCCCACTCGTCGGCCCGGTTGCGGAGGCTCTCGCTCAGCTCGGCCAGCGCCTCGGCGTTGCGCTGCTTCTCCTTCAGCTCCCGCTCCTGGTCGCCGCTGCTCGACACCGAGCCCGGCCGCTTCCCGCACGGGTCGCCCGAGGAAGACGTGGACGACGACGAGGACGAGGACGACGAGGAGGACGACGAGGACGAGGTCGTGGGGCCCCGCGGGGGAGGCAGAGCCACGCCGGAGGCGGCCGGCCCGTTGAGCAACGTCTGCGGGAGCAGGTTGGGCGGCACGTTGAGCTGGGCCCCGCCGCCGCCCGGAGGGAGGCCGCTCACCAGCCCGCCGTGCGCCCCTCGCCGGGAGGACGACGACGCGGACGACGAAGAGGAGGAGTTGGGGCTCTGACGGTTCAGCTCGGGCGGCCCGTCGTCGGGGGCTTTGGGGAAGCCGTTGGGGCCTCCCAGGCCGTTGGGGAGGCGGCCCGCGTGGCTGCCGCTGAGGCTGCCCGGGGGCGGCGGCGGCGGGTACTCGAAGCGGCTCCGCTGCTCACTCAGCCCGTAGCGCTCCAGGCCCGACGGCGCTTTCGAGGAGGCGGCGTCCACATGGTTCAGCTGCTGCTGTTGCACGGCCGCCGCCGCCGCCGCCGCGGCCGCCGCCGCCGCCGCCGCTTCTTTGGCCGAGAGCGCCACGGCTTTGACGCCTACGGGCGGCGGGGGCCCCGGCGACCGGCCGTCCTGGAAGCAGCCGTGAGCCCGCTTGAGCTGCCGGGCGGTCTCGATGACGAACTCGATGCGGTCGGCGCCCTCGTAGTTGACGCAGCCTCGGCAGACGGGCTCGCTGAAGTCCCAGATCATGGCCCACGGCATGCGCGGCAGGTCGCACAGGTAGCACGACTGCCGCCGCGACGACGACACCTGCGCCGCCGACATGGCTGCCCGGCGGAGCGGGGGAGGGGGGGCTCCGGTCTGCCTCGCTCGCTCGCTCGCCCGCGCCCGCTCTGCCGCGCCTCGGCCGCCCGCCTGCGCCGGTCAGCCTCCGCGGGCCGCTGGGCGCGGGGCCGGGGCGCCTTCCCGCTCTTTGCTGGGAAGAGGAGGATGCGGGGAGCGCGAGGACGAGGACGCCCTCTTCCCGCCCGCTTTTCCTTCCTTTTACCTGGTCGGGCGCGGGAAGCGCTCCCAAGTCTCCTCGAGCGAGGGACGTCGTCGGGGAGGGGGAGCCCGCCCGCCCGCCCCCCTCCAGCCGCGGCGTTGGCTGCTTCCCGGCGCTTCCTCGGTGTCTCTAAGCGGCGGCGCTTCCTGTTCTTCCCCCTCCTCTTCTTTCGTGGTGTTGGAGGCGGGAGCTCGGGGAGACGCGGGGAAGGAAAAGGCGCCGAGGAGGGAAGCTTGAGGGGGGTGGGGGGGGGAGAACGGGGGAGAGACGGAAAGGGAGGCTCCGCTACCTGCTGCTCCGCCGCTGACCCGGGCTTGGCTGCTTCCCCTCACAGGGTTGCGAGGTAGCTTGGGAGGGGGGGTGGGGGAGGGAGGGGGAGGGGACCCACACGACTGCTTTGCGACTCTGGCCGTCCGGCTGGGCAGGGGCGCCTCAGGTTGGCGGGCGGCGGCGGCGGCGGCGGCGGCGGCATCCTGGCAAGCCGCTGTGGTGGCTGCTTCCTGCGCCGCCGGCTCCTCCGCTCACGTCCTCGAGCGCTCCTCGGAATTCGAATCGGGGGAAGCCGGAGTGTCGCGCTGGACGGAGGCGGCGGCGGCGGCGGCTGCTGCTGAGGGCTCCTCGCGCGCGGCTCTGCCCCTCCTCCTCGCGCGCCGCTCCATTCGCCGCTCGCGCCCCCGGCTCGGATGCCACCTGGGTGGAGCGCTCACGTCACCGTCGCGCGCTCTCCCTCCGCCTCTTTCTCCTCCCCGGCCCCCCTCCCTCGCCTCACCCTCTGCGGTTCCCTCTCCTCGCGCTCGCCGGCTCGCTCGCTGACCGACCAGCTTCTGCGTCGTCCCTCCCCTCCCCTGCCCTCCCCTGCCCCAGCCACTTCCTCTGTGTGTCTGAGGACAGGGAGCCCACTTGTTGCACGGAAATTGCGCATGCTCGGCACGCTGCCCGTTTCCTACGTCCCCGCTCCCTCCTCGGGCGCGTACGACAGCTGAAGCGAGGCGAGTTGCCGCTCGGAGACGGAGGAGACCCTCTCCCGCCCTCCCTCGCTCCCTCCCTCCCTCCCTCCCTCGCTCGCACACCGAGGGCTATGTTTGGAAAATTAAACATTAGCTCTCCCTCTCCTGCGCCACCCCCACCCGCCTGGCTTCTCCTTCGTGGCAGGTTCCCCAAAGCGAAACCCAGCCGGCAAAGCACACGCAGGAGGCGATCGCCCGCCTTCCTGGGGAAATTTTTCTGCCTGCGAACGTCGCGGGTTTGGGGAAGGACGGGGTGTTGTGGCGGGGGGGGGGGCTGGATGTGATTTTTTCCTTCCCTTTCTGCGATCGGCTAAGCGCTCCTTTTGATCTCTGGCGATGGGATCGCCCAGCTTCCTGCCGCCGTCAAAATGGATGGCAAACAATAATAAATACTGGGAGGGAGGGAGGGGGGAGGGGGGAGGGAGGGGGCAGCCTGCGCCTGAGTGGCCGTGTTTATAACTTCTACGGGGATGCGTGGGCTTGCGGGTGGGGGGGGGGCGCTTTCCCGGCAAAGACTTGGATCTCTCGCCTCCCTTGTTGACACGCAACCGACGAGAACGTTCGGGGCTTTGCCAGACCCTGCAAGCCCCGCTGCTCGGGCGGTGGCCACCCTGTGCAGGCGGCTGACTCGGGAGCAAGCTCCCTGGCGCGCAAGCGGGATCGGGGCACCCTCGGCCTTGGATCGCCAAACATGGAGCGGCGGCCGTGGGTGGACGGGACGGGAGGAAGAGTCAGCGTGGGTGGCTTGCCTTCCCCGGTCTGGGCTGCGAAGAAGGCGGAAGGCTGCTCCGCAAAGGCACCCAAACCGAGAGAGCTTCCCTCGGGGGCGGAGGGGCCACAGACGGCGGTACCCCCTCCAGCCCCCCGCCGCCGATCGCCATGGAAGCGGTTGCCCTTCTTTCTGGCCTCGCTCGTTGGCGTTGCCTGCCTTCAAAAAGCCCCTCGAGAAAAAGTAACACCTCGCTTAGGGCACTGGCATAGACGCGCTAAGGCCATTTCCGCGCTAGCCTGTTATAGCGCTATTATTCCACTTTCAACATCCTACGGAATCCTGGGGTTTCCAGTTTAGGGAGCGGCCCCTCCCTAAACTGCAAACCGCAGGATTCCGTAAGATGTTGAAAGTGGAATAATAGTGCTATAACAGGCTAGCGCGGAAATGGCCTAAGTGGCCCCACTCGGACCCCCACCACCCCCGTCCGCACGAGTCCCTTCGTTTCCCGGAGTCAAAGCAGAAGGGGCACCCTGGGCGGCAGCGCAAGCTTGTGTCGGGGCTCGCAGCAACCCTGACTTTCCCCGCGTTAAAACTTTGGGTCTCTCTTCCCCACACAAAGTCAGGCACGCTGGGGGGGGGGGGCGCTGAACACTGGCACGCAAATGGCCTACTTGGAAACCGTTTCAGGTGGATGGAAAAGTTGCTTTTCCTGTCTTTTACCACCGAAACATCCTTGGCTTATGAGGGCTCTTACAAACTCCTTATGTACTTAGAAGTGCCCCACCTTACTCCCAAGTAAGTGCGCACAAAATATTTGTTTAAATAATTATATCCTATTCAAACATTTCCTGTCCAAAAATCTCAGTATCTTTATTAATCCTGAGAGGCCCAACCACAGACGTCTTAGTATTTTTTAGTGATTGATCAGTTAACTACACCTCTGATTTGATCATTCCAGTAGAGGCTCAGCTAGCCGGGAGTTTTGGTGGTCCGATTTGGTCAGATCATCTCGGAAAGGGCTCATTCCTTCCCCCATCTTAGTCCTGGGGGGCTTGAACCCCTCTGCGCACTCGTTCCAGGGTCCGTGCCCAGTGTAACACCGGATTAGAAACTTGCCCTGCCGGGGGAAGCGGAGTATGAAGGGTCTGGCGAGTGGGATCCGCCTTGCCTCACCGGCGTGCCCTCCCGCCCTTTGCCGAGGAAGCAACTGCCGGGCGCTGAGTCAACGCATTCCCCGGGGTGAAGAAACAAACAATCCCACCCGCGGAGAAATTGTTGCACATGACGATTGGACATGACGATTGGCCAGGCCAAGGCCGGATAACCCCAGCCTTGTAAGCATTTTTACTCGGTTCTTTCCTTTGGTGATGGGAGTGGGAGGGGGAAGAAGAAACGACGAAAAAGCCCGCTGGATTTTTATGCAGAACCTCTGCAATAGAAAAAAGATAAGGCTGGTCTTGCTTTTGCTGTTAATCCGGAATAATGAGTGCACCCGGGTTCTCTCCCTCTTCTCTATGCGCGTGTTCACACGCACACGTAAATCCCTATGCTCAAAAAATGGCAACCAATCCTTCCTGACTGGGAAAGAGAGGTTATCCAATTCTTGACAGCAATCTTGGATGCTTCCAGACAGACAGTTCCTGGCGTCACCAATAAAAACAGATGGTACCATTTTTCTGTCTTTTAGGGGGGAGGGTGACAGTCTGCCAGGCGAAGGTTGTACTGTGCAATCCTAGTGCCATATCCATGGCAGTTTATGGGAGGCTGAGAGAGTGCCATCTTTGCTTTGCAGCCCTCTACAGTTTACCCATCCTTTCTTTCACACCAGATAAAATCCCTCAAAGGAAAAAGACTGCAGAAACTGTCAACTGGGAGCAGTAAAGGCTCTCTGTCTGGAAACAGTGCCACTGGGGCATAGGAAGGCTTCTTCTGCTTCCTTTTATACAGTACTAGGAGTGGGGCTACGACCCTATATCTAGCTGTTGTTCTTATGTGCCTTTGACTTTCACTTATGACAACCCTATCATAAAGTTTTCTTGGAAAGATTGATTGAGAAGATTGGCACTGCTATCCTCCCAGGCTTGCCAGGGTTACTGGTGGATTTTCATGGCTGATGAGGGATTTTAACCCTGGTCTCCCTGGCAAACATCCTACATTAAGTAAACTCCACCCTATCCTCCCCTCCCTGCCTTAACTGCAGCTGCTCTTTACTGATGGGAAGGAGAAGAAGTGAAGAGGCTATTCAGAGAAGCAAGATGCAGCTGTTCTAGGCTCCTAGGGGGAAGAAATTAGAATATGCTCCCAAATAAGGGGGCACTCCCCTTCCTTTCCCTTCTCCTCTCAGCCAAGATCAGCATTTTCCCTCTGAATTGCTTCTCTCCTGCTTTCCCTCCTTACTAGTAAGGAGCAGCAGCAGCTCCTCTCTGTTGGTTGGACAGGGCCCAAAAGGCAAAAGAATAGCCTCCTCTGCTTCACCAAAAAGAGAAATATGCATCCATAAGATACATGTAAGCCACTGGAGTCCTACTCCAACACACAAACCACTGCATGAGACAGGCTGGCTGGCTGGCCAGTAATAAGTCCCACTAAATGCAATAGGTTTTCCTTTCCTTCCCATAAAGCAAGGAGAAGGCAACAATGGTAGGTTTGGGATGCAGTTTTTTGTCCCAGGAATCAGCAAGAACTACCAAAAATGCCAAACAAAAATGAAACCTGGAAGTAAGCAGAAGTCTACTCTATTTTCAAAAAATACTAACTTTTTTACTTTAAACAGTTGAGTAGGAGTGTAACCTTTTAAAAGATGAATCGTCTCTCCTGAGTCTTCCAAATGAGGCAGTTCACCCTTTTTGGCTACTGGGCCTTAGAGTCTGGAAGTGCAGAAGGTTGCGAAAGCCACTTGTCCACCTCTGAGATAGAGGATGGCTCAGTGAATAGTACCATTATTTGCATCTTTTCTCAGAAGTCTCGTGGTGCTTAATGGTCCTTATTCCTGGGTAAGTGATATCCAACAGACGTTGATCCAGGATGCTGACCTACAGGAACGAACTTCTAAGCAGACCTTCCTTGAGTTGCATTGTGAGGGCTTCTCTTGATTCTCAGGGCTAGGAGCTGACAATGGTGGCAACACGGGGCTACTGCTTAATTCAAAAGCAGTGCCGTTCATGGGGTCAACATAAGTTAATAGGCAACTTGAAGGCACATACACATACATGTTGTAATGTATCCATCACGAAAGGGGTATCCACTGAATACCCCTATGTTATATGACCACAAGGATGCATGATCAGGATTACTGCACCAACTAAGCTGAAGTACACAATTTGTTGCTACAAAGACACCAAGGAGGCTTTAGTCTAAATTCAGTTGCTGGTCCCCATTAGAAAAATCAAATCAACTGCTGAATGGTTAAGTCAACACTTAAGTAAATGCCATTGATTCAAAGGATCTGCTCCAACTGGAACTAACTACTGGGTTTAGAACCTAAACAAATGCTTAATTTATTTTTTAAATGGGAGTGGGGAAAACATAGGGGGTCTCCAAGGTCTGTGGAGCTAATGTGGTTCGCTGACCTCCCATAGTTGTCCACCCTAAGCCTTTAGGGGCAGAGGTAGGAATTGTGTGTCCTTCCAATTGTTGTGGAACTGAAACTCCCAAAAGGCCTCACCAGCATAGCCAGTGGTGAAGAATGCTGGGAAATGCAGTTCAATAATACCTGGAGGGCTACATAATTCTAACATAATTTAAGTCTGGATTGGCAAGGCTGAATCCACCAGTCTTGGCACAGTCACTGAGGCCTTGAGCCTCACTCAATGGGATTTCTTTATGAATGGACTGCACTGCTGATTTTGGTCTGGTTTTCACTGCATCAGTCCGCCTCCACCCAAAACACTCACCAGGGGCAGGAGCTGATTAAATTCTTTGCAGGACTGATGTCTTTCCCCCCAGCCTCTCTTTTAAAGGCCTGATTGCTGCCTTGAGTGGATCAGTCCCAAAGCTAGGATCCCTAGGTCAATTTTTCTGACTCAACAAGGAATCCTTCTGAACCAAACTAGTTAAAGTAGTCCATAGACTGGAGCGTGTCCATGAGCCAAGGACTGCAGATCCCAGAAGAATTTTCAAGAAAGGAGACAGTTGTAGCCACGGGACCCAAATATGATTACTAGTGCCTGGGACGTTGGGGGAAAAAATACTCACCAGAAAGTTTGGGGAACTTTACCTTAGAGCAGGCTCGGACCATCCCTCTCTCCGAAGGGACACAGGAGGAAGGGGAAGAACAGAAAGAGGAGCAACGTCCTAACTGGCTCTCAGAGTATTTGGTGCACAGAGAAAACAGCGGCAGAAGAACTTCCGGAGACCTTTGCCCTTCCCACCCCAGCGGGTTCAGTCTTAAGCTCTGCAGAAATCCTGCTTAGATTCTCAAGAGCGTGACCTTAGCCAAAGGGACGCTTGAATGGGGCCTTTCATTGGAAAGTCCCGCCAAAACGGCTCAAGAGCGCAATCCTGACATCAGGTATGTTGTGGTGGAGGCCTCAGCTGTTGCAGCAGTTTATTTATTTGATTTATATCCTTACAATATAGTGTAAGAAAGAACAGCTAAAATAATAGGGAGTACAAACGCTTTTTTATAAAAGCGCTAAACCATCAACCCATTTCAAAGAACTATTTTTAAGGTAATAGCTTAAAAGGACAATTAAAACACAGTCTGTTAGAAACAGCACATCTAATTGCATGTCCCCCTACCCTGGACAGATAAGGGTGAAAGGCTGTTTAAACAGGAAGATCTTTGCCTCCATCCAGCCCAGTTAAATGGAAAGCAAACTGGATCCCTGCCAGCTGTGTGCATGAGGTCAAATCAGAGGAAACTGGTTTCCAACCCCACCTCCCCTAACAACTCGCTTTCCTTGGGTGGTGGTCATGTGTTCTCCATGCAGCATTTCAGCCTCTCTTCCTTTGAACTGCGACATCTTTCTGTCCTATTGATCTTTCTGGGAAGAGGTGGGATGGGACTGTGCTTTAACCGTGTCTATTTTAAAGAGGCACACCCCAGTGTCCATGCCCTCATTTGACTTTCTTTGTAGCTCTTCGGTCTTCAGGCTTCCTCTTCTGGTTTGGCTGTTCTGAAGCTTTTGTGCCCCCCTTTTCAGATCTCTAGGGCTACTACCAGCCATGTTTACACCCCGCCCTGGTATTAAGGCCCCTTCTGGTTCAAACGGTCTGTTTCTCCCAGAGCTGTGGGTCTCTTCACCTTCATCAGTGCCAGCAGTCTTCTTGGCTCAGGAATATCAGAGCATAGATACCTTACTTTTTGGAACTAGACCTCCTATAATTGCCAGCGCTGGCCAGTAGGAGTATTAGTCCAAACTCTCCTATAATTTTTGTTGAGAGTGGCATAGAGTCCTGTTAGTTAGTCTGTTGCAGCAAAAACAACCAAGTGGCCCGTGGCATCTTAAAGACTAAGGGCTCTTTCACGCTAGACAGTTATGCCACCACAATTCTACCTGAGCTGCCATGGCTTCATCCAGTGGAATCTTGGGATTTGCAGTTTAGAGAAAGGCATTTGCCCAGGAACTCTGGTGTTTCCCCAAGCTACAAACCTCTGGGTTCCATAGAATGCAGCCATGGCAGTTCAAGTGGAATCACTATGCTAATGTGTAAGTAGTTATTTGGTACATACTTTTATGCAGGCAAGCCCACAAAACCTTCTGCTCCACATATTTACCCAGGAACCTCTCTACTGTTGTTGGTGCTAATTTCAGATAAGGGAGCTGAAGTTTTTGAGAAAACCTTTTGATTCCCTGATTAGGAAGAGAAGCAGAACTGTATTTCAGCATGACTGGGACACATTTCCTTGTACTTAAAAAGAGCCCATTTGTTCTTCTCCTTAAACACACATTCACCTTATTTTTCAGCTTCAGGTCACATCAAGGCCTTTCTCTTATTAAGAACGACGTTAATAACAATAATAATGCCACATTATCATAGAATCACAGAATCATAGAAATGTAGAGTTGGAAGAGACCACACGGGCCATCCAGTACAACCCCCTGCCACGCAGGAACACTCTCAAAGCACTCCCGACAGATGGCCATCCAGCCTCTGCTTAAAAACCTCCAAAGAAGGAGACTCCACCACACTCGGAGGCAGCATATTCCACTGCCGGACAGCCCTGACTGTCAGGAAGTTCTTCCTGAGGTTCAGGTGGAATCTCCTTTCCTGCAGCTTGAATCCATTGCTCCTTGTCCTGGTCTCTGGAGCGGCAGAAAACAAGCCCTCTCCCTCCTCTACATGGCATCCCTTCAAATATTTAAACAGAGCTATCATGTCCCCTCTTAACCTTCTCTTCTGCAGACTAAACATACCCAGCTCTCTAAGTCTATCCTCATAGGGCTTGGCTTCCAGGCCCTTCACCATTTTGGTCGCCCTCCTCTGGACCTGCTCCAGGTACTCCTGATACCTAATTTCTATGTTACAGTATGGGGCCTTAGGTCCCATAGGGAGGATGGTGTGATCTCTATAAAAATAAATAGATGCAAAGTTTTAAATCAAAGATTTAAATAGATTCCTAGATTATTGGGCAGAATTCAAATCACGGATACGACAAAACTCTAGCCAGTAACATTTGATAGACTGGGAAACCGAGAATAACAATAGCCCTTGGACACGTACAAACGGTCTGCTTTCCAGCTACCCAGGCGGACGCTCATCGTTAGACAATTGGGGTTATTGCGAACAGGCACTTCCGCTTAGAGGGTGGCCCGCTTCCGGCCCAGGCACCTCTGCTTTAGAACGAACCCCTGGCCCGCAGAGCGAGCAAGAGGGGCTCGGGCCAGGCGAGGAGCTGGGAAGCTGTGCCGGAAAGTCGAGGAGGAGAGGGTGCGCCACCTCCGGCACCTTGGCCGGGGGGGAAGCGGGGTTGTCTGCCACGGCTAAGGCCAAGGGAACTGAGATCGCTGCTGCCCCGCGCGCTCCCTCCACCAGTCCGTCTGCTTCCCGTTCCTTTGACGCGTCCCGCCGCTGCTCGGGCAACGAGCAAGCAAACCCGGAAAACCCACAACAACCTAACGAGCAAGCAGTTTGTTGCCGGCTTCTGAGATTTGTACTTTTTTTGGGGGGGGGGGAGTGTAGTGGGTGTGTATGTGTTGATTTAAACGCTCCTGCAATCTAGGAATTAAAATTTGCGTCTGGCAGGGATGTCGGGGCAGATGGGATAGTAGGGCTTTGGCTTCCCAACAGGAATTCTGCCTCCCCGATTAATTTTCCCTTCAGCCTCCAAACTTCCAGCCTCGCAGAACGGGAGACATCGAAAATCGTCCACACACGAAGCTCCTTCCCATCTTGGCCGCGTTTGCGTTCCCTTATCTTGCCTGCCCTTTTCTTCGGATGCCTCGACTGTATTTCTGAATGCTCAGTTTGAAGGCTGAGGTTACCTGCAACGCTCGGAATCTGGGAAGAGAAGGACATTTTTATTTGGAAGGGCAGAATTCTAATGTGAGATCCAGCGTGGTATAGTGGTTTGAGGGCTGGACTACAACCCTGGAGACCAGGGTTCGATTCCTCGCTCCGCCGTGGAAACCCACTGGGTGATCTGGGGCGCGTCACACACTCTTGGTCCCAGAAAACCTCACCATAGGGTCGCCGCCGGGTCGCCATAAATCGGAAACGACTTGAAGGCTCACAACGACAACAGAATTCTTCTGTGGGGGCAAACACCCCCCCTCTGTTCCCTTCCCCCCGTAGTGCACCCCTGAAAGAGAAAGGAGGAGGGGAGAGGGGAGGATGAAGAAGAGGAGAAAGCAGATGAAGAGGAGGTCTCTAACAAGGGCACCTCTCCCTCTGCCTGATTTGGCTCTGCAACAAACGAGCGACATCAGGAGAAAAACCAAAGGCCATTTCTGCACTAGACTGTTACAGTGCTATTATTCCACTTTCAACATCCTATGGAATCCTGGGGTTTGCTATTTAGGGGCCCCTAAATAGCAAACCCCAAGATTCCATAGGATGTTGAACGTGGAATAATAGCGCTATAACAATCTGGTGCGGAAATGATGTCGGAGAGCCGGAGCAGGCGCAGAGCCGGCGGGAAGCAGCCGAGGCGCCGCCGGGGCTCCCTCGCTCCCTCCCTAACGCCGCGTCCCGGGGCTCGTCATTTTCCCAAAGCAGCGACGGCGCTTCTCGGCCCGCCCTCGCGGGCTCTCCTTTCGTTTTCACGGCTCCCGTTCGGCCGGCCCGCCGAAGGGTCAGGCCGGGCCAGGGAAGCTGTCGCTTTGCGGGCCTAGGACGCTCTGGAGCGCTTCTCCTGCGGCGGGAAAGGGACAACCGGACCGATGGGGCTCGGCCGCCCCCTTCCCGGTGCCATCGGGCAAGCCTCCGCTTTGGCTGAGCCTCAACCAGGCCGAAGACGACGTGCCGGCGGGGCGGGCGAGGCGAGGCGCTGTCGGCTCCCCTCCGAACCAGCCGCCGCCTTTCCGAGGCAATTAGCGGAGCAGAAGTCGAACGCCCGTTAAGGAGCCGTAAAACTGGCACGATGCCGCAGGACACGCGTCCGGGACCAGTCAGGCGGGGATGAGAGGGGCAGGGGCGTAGCGGGTTGGGGTGAGAGTTGGCCGAAGGAGAGCATTTCCTCCCTATAAGAATCCCCCCCGCCGACATTCGCTTTCAGTCCTCAAATTTCTAGCGTTGCAGTAACTTCGCACTTTAAGCGAGCGTGCAAAAATAAAAACAAAAGAGCCGGCGGGGGGGGGGTGTGAACACAACAGATAGAAGAGTCTTAGGTGTGGGCGATTTTCAAGATATCCGTCTCTGCAGCTCTAAAAATTTGGAAACCGGAGGATTATATCGTCCGGAGAAGCGGAATTCTTGCTTGAGGGGGGCAGTGTCTTCAAAGCCCCACTCGCATCTACACCCCGGGGGAGGGGCAGTTTGGCTACTCGCCGTCGGCCTGGCCGTATGTTTTCCAAGCAAAAAGGAGGCAGAGCTCATTCCTGGTTAGAGTAGACCCGTGGAATCAATTGATCTCACTGACGTGTTGACTCGCCTCTGGTTGCCTGCCCAGAGGTGTTTTTGTTTTGCAATCTAACCTTGTATAGGATAGGAGACCTTCAAAGCATAAAGACCCTCCTCCCTTTGGTAGCTGAGCCGTTTCCATCCCATGTTTATGTGCACCCTTGGCAAGGGAAGATAAACGTATGACTCAGTCACGGGATGAAGTGGGACTTTTGCCCATAAATAAGGCAGCCAGGTGAAACTGAGGGCAGGGCTCCTGTACCTTTAACGAGTGTGCGGAGGAGGGGTTGCTTTTCCTGCAACCAGGTAACAAACAATGCCTGGGGAAATTTCCTCTTAAAGGTACGGAAGCGCTGTCTCGTTTTTCACCTGACAATTCCACCCAGGAAAAGCTTAGGCTGTAATAGACGGCGGCGTCTTTGAGAGAGGGCTCCTCGCCTCTCCAGCTACAAGAAAGTAAGGCGGCCCCCGAAACAGTTCCAAGGCAAGGCCTCCCGCCCCACTCCGGTGGTAGCCCCTTGGTTCGTCTCCGGGTCTCGGAGCGAAGGAGGCATAGCCACAACTGTGGGAAATTACTTGGGGGAACTACGACTCCCAGAATCCCCGATCAGACTTTCCCATGGAGACAGACAACCAGGCGGAAGATTTCCGCGCCAGCTCTCGGCTGCAAATGGCTTTTTTTCTGCCAAAGCAGCTGGTTTTGTTTTTCAAAAGCAAAGAGAGGGGAAGCGAAGAAGAGAGCCGCAAACAAAGGGTGGTGGAAGAGGGAAGCCGGGGAAAATGCGTTGCCGAATTCCCTGAATAGCTGAGGAACGCGTTCCAACATGGGTGTCAGAGGAAAGGGTCGGCGTTCCCCCATTGCCAGAAGGTGTCTGTCAAAACACTGCAGGTTCTGCGGCGAACAGTGAGCCCTAGCACGCCCTTCGGGGGTGTTTTTTTAAAGTTCCTTTCGCCAGAGCTCCTTCCTGCCCAGCTTTTGTTTTGTTCCGCTAAAAGAACGGGAGGGGGGAAGCGAAAACATAATTTCACGTCCTGGGGCTTCTCAAGTTTTTCCTGAGATGAAAAAATTGCGTTTGGGAAAAGCAAAGCGTCTTTGTCTTTCTCTTCTCTTTGTCCATGATTCCGCTGCTTTTCTCCCTTTATTGAGATTTTCTTCCCTCAGCTTTAAAGGGTTTTTAAGCCTCAGTTCTCCTCTCTCCCTTCCCTTTCTTATCACCCACCTTTCCCTTTTGAATCGTTTTTGCATGATTGCAGCTGTAATGATGCTGACGATCCAGCAAAGGTTAAGCGGTTGATTGACTATTAAGCGGGGCCGGCCCTGCCGTTAAGCAGAATGAGGCAAGGCCTTGGATAACGGATTCTTGAGAGGAATGTGCTGTGGCAGTAGCTACCCAGCCGTTCCCAGAGAATTCTCCAGCTATTTCACTCCATCCCCTGGAGGGCAGATCAGTGTATCACAAGCCATGTGCCATCACCTCCCCTCATTAGCCCACTGCGCCAGGTGTAGTACAGAATGCTACCCCATTGCCAGTGCCCAGCTAAAGATTTAAATGCCAGCAAGTCATGAGAGCCAGCCTGGTGCGGTGGTCTGAGCGTTGGGCTACGGCCCTTTCTCCCTAAACTGCAAACCCCAGGGTTCCATAGGGTGCCGAAAGTGGAATAACAGCACTATAACAGTCTAGTGTGGAAATGGTCTACGACTCTGGAGACCGCAGGGTTGCAATCCTCGCTCAGCCCTGGAAAGCTACCGGCTGACCTTGGGCAAGTCACACTCTTTCAGATGCAGGAGGCGGCAAAGACAAACCTCCTCTGAACGACTCTTGCCAAGAAACCCCTGTGATGAGGTGGCCATAAATCGGAAACAACTTCAAGGCACACAGCAACATCGAAGTCTACCACCTCGCCTCTCCACTCTGGCATGAGTCGTATTTTCTGTAAATGGCCTCACTCAACAGTTTGCGAGGCCCTTCAAGAGACTTTCCTGGGTTGGTAGGGGCTCCGCAATTGCCGCCGAGAGGCGCCCCAGATGTGCTCGACTACAGTTCTCATCCTCCCCCAGCCAGCGGGTGGGGGGGAACCAGTCCCAGCCTTCCTCAAGACGTGTGGATTGCAACTCTCGCTATTTCCAGCCAGCATGGAAGGAAAGAGGGGAAGACCAAACTTTACCTTTCCTGAAAACTTCTCCCCACCCATATATTGGCCTAAGGCTCCCACCGTCCCAGCCAGTGCGGAAGGAAGGGGGGGAAACTCCCGGGCTTCCCCAGTACCTCTAGATGTGTTGGACTGCAACTCCTACCGTCCCCATCCTGCACGGAAAAAAGGAAAAAAGACGAGGCCTGGCTTTCCTCAAAACACGTCCCAGATATGTTGGACTGCAGTTCCCGGGGACGATGGGAGTCGTAGTCCAGCACATCTGGGGACGTGTCTTGGGCCCGTCTAGGTCTGGTCATTTTTCGTTTCCTTCCTTCTTTCTATTTCTTTATGTCTTTCTTTCCTTCCTTGGCAGTCCTCTCTCCCTTCTTCCGCTACTTCCTCCCCCACCACACTTCAGGGACAGGGTTCAGCTCTCTTCCCCTCCCGGGAACATAAACAATCAACACGACTAAATCAACACCATCGATAATTTTTCTTCCCCAAGGCTATTCCCAGCTTGGGACATCCGCCGTTCTCGTGATGGTGCAGAACCCGCGGAGCATGATGATCAGCCTGGCTACCAGCAGCAGCCAACCAGCTGCCCGTCCCCTCCCACGCCCCTCTCCATCGCTCTCCGTCACCCGTTCGGCCCCCCCGCCGCCGCCGCCGCCGCCCAGCACAGATGATCAAAACGACGAGATGCCGGCGCGGGGGTGGGAGGTGAGAGATTTCACCTTCTGCCCTGCGCTCAGCGTTAATAAAAACCTGATTTAAAAAGAAGCTGCACCGATCATTATTATTCATATTATTTAAAAAAAAAACAGGAATAAGAGCAATATGGAGGACATGTTCTTTCCAGAGGAGGAAACGTGGAGGCGCTTTAAACCCTTCCAGGACATAACCAAAATGCAGTTAGACTGATTATTTCTTGACTTAATCCCCACCCACCCCCCCCACACACACACATACACGCACCCGTCTTATGACTTAATAGTATATTCTTATTATCGATGCTTATTGGATACAGTGTGTTAGGTTCGAAGGAAGGACTGGGAGACAGATGCGGGCCGGGGAGGGGCAAACCGAGGCGCCTCGGGGGAGGGGAAGGTGGTTTTGATTTTCTAAAACTTGATTTCTAGAGGAAGCCAGGGTGAGAGGGAAGGAATCAAGGTATTTCGTTTTGGAGCGTTGAAAGGTGGGGAAAATTATCCAAGGGAAAAGGTGGGCACTCCCCCTCTCTACTTGCACCCCACCCGGAGAGAGGTCTTAACCGTTAAAGCTTCGAGCTTGGATTTAATTTAGTAGCATTTACTTGCTCTCGCTTGTCAGGAAACGTGTTGAGGTTTCCTCAGGAGCGTGGCTGTTATGGGCGGAATAAAGGCATTGCTCCCCCCCCCCTAAAAATTCTCCCTGCCCCCAAAAAATTTCCTTAAGCCCTCAAATTCTTAGCATTGGAGAGGGAGACACTGAAAATTGTTCATGTCTAGACCTATTACATTTTCTGTGTTCAGCTTTCCTTGATAACTTTGGCTGCCCTTTTACTTCGGATCCTTACACTGTATTTCGAAATGCTTAGCTGGAGTTTTCAGTCACTGTGATAACAGAAACTGAAGGAAAATTTCACTTCAGAGAGCAGGTTTCTTACTTACCGAGCAGTGCTCTTATTTTGGCCACACACCCCAGTTGATGATCCACCCGTATGGCACGCTTAAAGGTTGTAGTCAGTAATTTAACAGGTGGACTGAAGCCCGTAGCTCTCAGTGATATCATGGGAAGAACTGAAGGCCCAATTTCTTTCTTGAAGCTGAGGCAGGTCACTTTCCCTAGCCTGACTACCTTACAGGACTGTTATGATGGTGACAAAGGATTGTTCTGTGGTCTCTTGAATGCTTTAAGGAGATCCTGGAAGTTTCAGGGTGATCTACATTTAAGGGTTCTCGTAGATTCCTAGTCTGGAGCATTTAAGAGGAGGCTGGAGCACCCTTCATCCATTTCCCAGTGTTGAATTGCAATTGCCATCACTCCTGACCATTTGTCACACTGAGGTTGATGGGAGTTGTAGTCCAACAATATTTGAAAGACTAGTGGTTCCCTGCTCCTTGCCCGATTTGGGGTGGGATGGATGCATAACTTTACTCAGATTCTTATAGGCTGTAATTATGGCCAGCCCAAGACATTATATTGCCTGATGCAGAGCACCAAATGCTTCCCCCTCCCCATCAAGGTGATCAGTCCCCAGAGGCAGTCAAAGTTGGGAAGGCACATGAGGCAGGAAATAACACAAGCAGTCTCACTTTAACTGGCGGTGAAAACACAGTTGCCAAGCAGATAACCAACAATTTGCTCCTCTTTCCTGCTATTGCAAATCTACTGTCTGAATCTGCCTCACTCTGCTCAATGGTGAAGCTAGCTTTGACTCCAGTCTACTGCAGTTTTATGACATAATAAATCTGTCCTGATCTTTATGGTTATTATGGTTGAATGCCTTCAAGCCATTTCTGACTTATGGCAATCCTCACCAAGCCACACTCAGGGTTTTCTTGGAAAGATTTGTTCAGTAGGGACTCCTCATTTTTTTCCTTTGAGGCTGAGAGAGTGAGACTTGCCTAAGGTCACCTGGTCCTCCAGAGTCCTAGTCTAACACTCAAACTTCTGCATTACACTTGTAGAAGATTATTTGTTGCTTTGGAATGAAGTCACAAGATGACTCAATATAAGGTCTTCTTTACACTCAGGTATGGAGTGGGACTGTAAAACAGATATATTGCTGCTTTGTGCAAGTGTTTGTGTTGTTTTTATTTTGTTTTTTGGTGGAAGAGGAAGCCACAGACATAGTTTTGTTTCAACCATGCAATTTTTCCTATAGGTTGCTGTGGGTTTTCTGGGCTTTGAGGCTGTGTTCTATTAGTATTTTCTCCTGACGTTTCCTTCAGGATCCTCTGAAGATGCCAGCCACAGATGCAGGCAAAACGTCAGGAAAAAAATACTAATAGAACATGGCTTCAAAGCACGGAAAACCCACAACATCCTATGGATTCCGGCTGTGAAAGCCTTTGACTTTACCATTTTTCCTATGTCTTTTTGGAAAGTAAACCCTATTGAGAAAGTGGGAGCTTACTCCTCGCTAACTAGGATTGCAACCTACATTTCTTTTTGGAGAGGGGGTCTCTAAAGCAAGGGCCTTAATGGACCAGCAGAGAGCTAGTCTCACTTGACATCCTAGTATTGCTACAAAAATTAAAAATCATATGATGGTCCATCCCTGTTGTTTATTCCTGCAGTCTGATATTTGGAGGTATACTGCCTCTGAAGGTGGAGATGTCAAGCAGGTACCATAACAGGACGCCTAAACACCCTGAAGGCAACAAATCCTGTTACTTCTGAAAGCTAAATAGGATCAGACCTGGTTAATACTTGGAAGGGATTCCACCAGAGAATAACAGGCACTGTAGGCCAATGCTGCTCTAAGTGGATTGATGCAGGTCCCTGAGCCAATGGCTTCTAGTCTCTGACAAGTTTCCAGGAGATGATAAAGAAACAATTGTACCCGATGGAGGCAAATTTAGCGCGAGTCTCTAACAAGCTGGAAAAATACAGTAGTCAGCTGCATTCCCACACACACCAGATAGCTTTAGAAGCATTGCTGTAGACTATATTTGGAAGAAAGCTGTGGCATAACTCCTCTGAATAACTCTTGCTGAGAAAACCCTATGATAGGGCTGCCCTAAGTTGGAGTGGACTTGAAGGCTCATAGCAACAACAAGCTACGACTAGAGGGTCACAGCCGGCCAAGACACTTTGTTGCCTAAGACCCAGCAGTGCACCATAGCCAGCGCTCCTCTAAATCAACATGTACCGCAGCCTAAACCAGTCAAGTTATTTGGCACAGGGGGCAGCAAAAGCATCTCTCCCTCTCCCTGGCGGTAAAAAGTACAACAGCAACAGATTGAATAACAGTCTGTTGCCCTTTCATGTGACCTCAGATCTTCTCCCTGAGGCAGCTGCTTCACTCTGCCCAATGGTAGGACCCGTGCTCCCTTGAATGTGCCTGATCTCAACCCTATCATTTTGGAGGAAGGAGAAGTGTGTGAGCCTTTGAAACTCTGTACATCTTCTTGATAAATTCGCGGATTCGACACTTGCACTTAATCCCCACCCCACTTCACTCTCTCTTGTTTTAACTTCAAAATCTCGAAATCACATTTGAATTTGGGCTGCTACTGTAGTTACTGCATTTGATTTCCAGACTGGGACGGCTGAAATAATACTTTGAAAAAGATTGCCGAGGAGCGTTAAACCTGGGCTTCAATCCATACTTAGCGATCGAATTAAAAACCCTTCAAACACAATAGGGTTTAATAAACAGACGCATTGGATCGCGGCAGTTAAAAAAGACAAACGAGCCCTCTCGGTAGGAACAACGGAGAAGGAGCGCTGCTGCGTTAGGTACATCTGCATGATTTTCGTCATATGAAGAGATTAGAGCTACACTTATGTGTATGCATGACACTGTGCTGAGAATTACATTCTTGAGCACGGGGGGAATGAAAACAGCTCTCCAACGCCAAGCTGGAGCGAAATGCAAAGAGTCCGCCGACCCTAATGGAGCTGAGGCTGAAGGAAACCCGCCCTCCCCTTTGGAATGAATGCCAGACCTCGCTTTCCTGAACTCCTTCCAAGCACCCCGGCGTCGAATTTCAATCTGTTCGTGCTAAACGTTGCTGAGAAGAGCTGGAAGAAAGGCAGCCCTTCCCTTGATCTCAGAGAAGATTAACAAAAATAATGCTGAAGGTGATAGTGGCAATGGTGGTGATAATAAACCAGGCCAGAGAATTGGGCTCATTTGTGTTCCCGGCCCCTTGCGCTTTTGGGGCCAATGCAAAACAATGCGACATTCCCGTGAAAAGTCTACATTGAGAAGAAACCCACTCCTGAGCCCTCCGCCAAGTTTCCCTCCCCCCGCCGCGTCCCCCGCTGCGGCATTCATCATCGTCGTGTTCCCGAGATTCTCACAATGTCAGCAAAAAACGCAAGAGAACGAGGTCAGGAAAAGAAAATCTCGTTAGATCAGCCACAGTGCCCTACAACTACTCTGTTAATCCGCCAGCAATTCCTGGCGCGTTGCTCTAATAAAAGGTGACCCGGCTAATTTTTCTTCCCAGTCCAGGTCTTCCTGGTCCTGCGTGACAAACAGTGGCTCGGCGGCCGTGCCCGGTCACGAGACGATCCTATTTTGGACGGCGAGACTCGGTATTTCGCAGCCGCGGGTCGCCAGGCCAGTTGACTCTGAATTGCACTGAGGCCTCTTCTGTTCAGTCCGACCCATTTCACACACATGCGTTTAGAGATGACACTGGCTTGATAAAATCCAGGAAGATTCTGGTTCTCATGGCATTTACATTCCGTGTGTGTGTGTCCAGTGCAAAAAAGACAAAAAGGAATTCAGTAGCATCTTTGAAACTACTAGTGAAAAAGAAATTTCCAGCCTAAGCTTTCGTGGACTCAGACTTCAGTCCACCGAAAGCTTAGGCTAGAGTTTTCCTTTTTCCAAATTTGTCTCAAACGTGGTACTGAATTGCTTTATGTCTTAAAAGAGACTATTTCTTTGAATACATACATAGTTCGTCTGCGCCCAGGTATAAGAGGTTGAATGTACAGGTGCAGATACAGAAAACATAGCATATGTGTCATACATATAATTTATATGCACTAACTCCCGGGTTTCCGAGGTGGAATGCCGTGAAAATATCATAGGAAAACCAATTAAACAATTTAGACCGATTGCATTACTGTGTTTCCCTCATTCCTTACCCACTCTCCCTCAGTCACAGAACATGGGATCCTTTCTCCTGAGTATTTTCAATGAAGTAGCCCTGTTAGTCTGCTGAAGCAAAAACTGCGAAGAGTCCTGTGTCTTCTTGGAGACTAACAAATTTCCTTGGGCTGCAGGTCGGTTCCTGGAAAAAGCAGAGACTGGTGAACTTGCCCTGTTATTAGGAAGAGTGAGGCTGTATCCTCAGGTAGCAGATTTTACATGTCACGAAGTGGTAGCAAATTATTAGTTTACAGACATTACAGGGCACACACAAGAAAGCATAAGTTACCAGGAAAAATGGGAAGGCACTTGTGGCATTTTTTCTGCCTTGTGTGCCAATAAAACTTGGCTGGCTTTAAGTACCTTGAATTGTGCGTGGTGAGAGACGACGAATCATTTTCTGCTGTATCTCAGGCAGCAAGATGTCTTGGGCAGCCCAGGAAAACTCTGCCGCTCTGAACTCGAACAATATTCTGAGTGCATACAAGGCTTTTAAAAAGTTCAGATTAAATATAGCAGTTTCTTAAGATCTAAGTAGGTCTTCCCTCTGGCTGCCACCTCCTTCTGAAGTTAAGCGGATGGTTACTGGGGAATACTATATTGTGGCACCCAGGCGGGATAAAACGCTTCCCGGAGATTTTCGCATGGAGCTAATTTCTTTATCCCTATACTGCACAGCACAATCCTATGCAGGCTTATCTAGGTACCCAACCACATATACTGTATGTTGCCATCAAAAGCCATCTAGTGAGTGAGAGTTTGTGAATCACAGTGTGTTGCCGTTAAACCGTCTGAGTTGCTGGCAATCACTTTTGTTTTCCCGTTCTTAGTATGGTTGTTAATATTTTATGGACTTGTTTAGACTGGAATGTAATTCTCTCATTCTTAACACTACTCCTCCAACCGTCTGTACTATAATCTCCCATCTTGCGCGGGGCGTGTGTGTTTGAGGCTAAAAGAAGAACGGCACGTCTCAAGCACTCTCACGTGAATTCATGGCTGAACTGAAACTGGAAACAGGGACGGCTTCCCGGCCAGCTCTGGCGCTCACATCTTCCGAAATCAGATAGACCAATGCAGAGAAAACTCCCTTAAGAAAACGAGGAAATACACTCTCTTTTTCTCCCGCAAGTTGCCAGTCCTGTTGGACGCGCTGAAACTGCCCTCTCCCTTACTTCCAGGTTCGGGTTTTTTTTAAAAAAAAGAGTGCCTAAGAGCCTAGGCAGAGTTCCTTCCATTGCTTTCCACAGTCACAAGGTACTACTTGTGCCTTCCTTGCAGACATATTCCCTACACTGACGTTAGGGAAACCCTGACCTTCCAGATGTTGCTCCACTAGAACTCCCATTATCACTGGCGAGTGGCTGATGGGAGATGAGGTCCCACCACATCTTTTGGTGGACAGAGGTTCCCCAATGCCCAGGTTCACCAGGTGTCCCTCATTATAAGGAATGTCCCTCATTTGAGGATCGGACATTTTGTCCCTCATAAGACTGGCAGGGGTCCTTTGTTATAAGTGATGCACTCCGTTTGAGGGTCGGAAAGCTCTTCCTTTTACGTAAAACAAGGTAACAAAAAAAATCCCCTATTTGGGAATATAGGCCCTTCACAAAGACAGAAATGCGCGGATCATATAACGTACGAATGTGAAGAGTATGGTTTTACCGGGAAATACATCTGTAAAGCAAGTGAAACAGACTCTCTCATTTCGTATTTAGGCAGGACGCAATCCTGTTAAGAGCCACTTCCGCGTTTTCAACTCTGCACGCCACGAATTTCGAGGGTCCTTTTTTGCTGTTTTGAAAAGCTGGCAACCTACCCACGCGTGGTCGATACACATGCACCGGGAGATTAAGGCATACAGGCCATTTCCACAATAGACTATTACAGCGCTATCATTCCACTTTCAACACCGTATGGAATCCTGGGGTTTGCAGTTTAGGGAGGGGCCTCAAAGGTGCGGAAATAGCCGTAGAAGGCCTGAACGTCTCGCTTCTAAGAACCCCCCCCACACACACACACACACGGGTGTACGCC
The DNA here is from genome assembly GCA_030412105.1 of Cyclura pinguis. Classification (NCBI taxonomy): domain Eukaryota; kingdom Metazoa; phylum Chordata; class Lepidosauria; order Squamata; family Iguanidae; genus Cyclura; species Cyclura pinguis. Next base: position 349,561,091 of record CM059599.1, read on the forward strand.
TGCTGTCTAAACTATAGTTTAGGTGAACCCCGCTCTGAGGGTTCCCCCACTTTGCACCGCCCCAGCAACAGCTAACAGGAAATTCGCCGGCTTCTGCCCCATTCCCCTTATTGCTCAGAAACAAGGCAAGGTTCGTCTCTCCGCGGGCACCCTTCCCCCGCGCGAACAGCCAAGGCGGCGCTTGTTGCCATTGTGGCGCCTCTGCCTTTGTGACACGGGGCGTGTGGAAAATTTTCGAGCCCTCCGCGGTGAATGGGCCCGGCCGGGCCTGCCGGGCGCGCGTGCGAAGCGAGCGAGGGAGAGCGGCGCTGGCCTCTCTCCCCGCTCGCTTCCGCCGAGGACTTGGCCGGCGGCCCGCGGCCGCACTGAAGGATTCTGGGAAGTAGAAAGGCTCCCCGCCTGGCCGCCATCGCGCTCCCTCCCCCCCCTTTCCCCGCTTCCCGTCCCTCCCCGTCCAAAGCGGCGGCATTAAGTAGGCCTGACAGCTCCGCTCCTTCCCCACTTGGCAGCGGTTCAAAGTGCTCTTTCATTTGAAAGGCTGGAAGGCTGCCATGTGCAATGCAGATTTGCCGTGCCTGCTCTCATAAGGAACTGATAAATGCCGTTGCCGTTGCCATGGCGACGGGAGGCTATCAGAATGGCCCTGTGATCTGCAGCCTCTCTCTCCGCGCTCTGCGGGGTTTTTCTCTCTCCCCCCTCCTCCCCCCCTCTTTTTCCCCTCCCCGTGCCTTGCTTTTCTTCCTGAAATGGTAAAAAACTATTTGTTAAAAAAAAAAAAGCTCTCCCTTTTTTAAATGTAAAATAAAATAAAAATAATAAAAGAGTGGAAAAGGTTAACCCTTGGATTGCAGGAAGGAAGCGACCCCATGGGGAGGGGGAGGCAGAGGGCCTGCTCAGGCGGGACGCAACGCGCATTGCCAAGGTCGGAGGGCTGTTTGGACTTGGCCCGGCCTTTCTGCGAGTGCCAGACGGGAGAAGGGAAGCGCCCTTTCTGCCCCCCCCCTCCTTCCCTCGTCCGATTTCGCTTCATTGACCCGGTTCAGTGGGCCTGGAGCTTCCCTCCGCTGAACCCGTCCCTGCCGTGCGAGCGCCGTTGAACTCGGCACTCGTGACCTTTTACGGTCTGGTTGTAAATCGATTGCAGTCCCAGGACAGTGAAGCGCTCTCCTGGTTGTACGCAGCAGTGTTGACGTTTTGTAGTCGAGATTCTCAAAAGGGGCTTGAGTACAAATAGGATATGGCCACTGCCGTTTCCGGACTAGGCTGTTGCAGTGCTATGATTCCACTTTCAACATCCTATAGAATCCCGAGGTTTGCCACTGCAAACCCCAGGATTCCACAGGATGTTGAAAGTGGAATCATAGCACTGCAACAGCCTAGTCTGGAAATGGCCCTTGTCCCCATCATCTCTGTGGGCACCGTTATAGAATAAGTTTCTAGACCCTGCGGTAAGTAACAAATAAAATGTGGCTGTCATTAGGGAAGGGACCGGCAGCAACCCTACTAAGTCTATAATCCACTGTTTTCTACCCAACAAGCAAATTAGGCAACTGCAGTCTGGTGCTCTGTTTCTCATATGCTTCATATACTCAGTGCTTTGTCTTTACAGCTCCTCGCAAATTCTAATCCGTCACCTCATTTGTTTATTTGTAAGGGAAATTTCATCAGGCAACAATACCCCCACCCCACCCACCCCCTGTAGCTGGAGGGTGCCGCAGATTATTGATACCAAATAGATTGCAGATGATAAGGGTATAGGTATTGGTCGTGGACTGGTCACATTTAAGTATAGATTTTTTTGAAAGTCAGATTATCTATTGAAGGTGATCAAATTTACTTGTAGAGCCCTAGATTGCTTGACCCTTAGTAGGTTGTTGTTGTGTGCTGTCAAGTCATTTCCAATTTATGATCACCCTAAGGTGCACCTATCACAAGGTTTTCTTTGCGAGATTTGTTCAGAGGCAAAATTTTGTTGGCTTTGTTTTCCTCCAAGGGCAAGCGAATGTGACTTTCCCAAGGTCACTCAGTGGGCTTCCAGGGCTGAGTGGGGATTCAAACTCTTGTCTCCAGAGTCATAGTCCAATGATTCAAACCACTACATCATGCTGGCTTCTTAGTAAATTACCTTTTTCTGAATGACTAGAATTCCTTAGTCAGCCAAAATCTATTGAAATGACTTCATTAATACCAATATCAACTCTGGATGCAATTTGAAACTCACATACATGGATGGAAATCCTGCAGAACTCAGCAGGACTGAGATCGCAGTTCATATCTGTAGAATTGTACTGCTGGTGGCTCTTCAGTTGATCCCAGTAAGGGTGTTTTACTGTAAACTTTTTTTTTCCTAACAGACCAACAAAGCTATGAACTATTACTGATAAATCATAATCAGCTTGCTACAAAGGAGTGCAGAGGCATGTCTTCCATGCCTGCTCCTTTTTTAGATTTGTGTCCAAACCTTGATACTGCCAGCTGCTTCATACAATCTATTTTGTGCAGAGGAGGTAGGGGCTGCTTCCAGAGTACAAGATGCACCTAAATACAGCAGTTGTGACTAATATTCTTGTGTGTAAATGGCAATTCTTGCCTGCAAAACATATTTGGGCTTTGAACATTTTGGTAACCATTTCATGCCTAAGCTTTTACAACAATTTGTCAGCTACATGCTTAAAAGAGTCCTATTTCCCTTCTTAACATTTCTAATTTTCCTTTAATATTTCCAGTCTTCATGTTAAGAACTGCTCCAAGAATCAAGTTTTCTTGTAGAAATTAAAAGGAGAATGGAGAACTGAAAGATAAATTGCTTCAAATAAGGAAAAATTGAAAAAGCACAGAAGTACATGAGGGGATGACGTTGGAAATGATACACATGCACCATACAGTATATTGTTTGGAATCAGTTTTAATTTCTTAAGGTCAAATTAATAACGTTCAGGGGCATAAAGCAGCTCCAGATTTTATTGTTAGAAGCTCAGATTTGAGAAGCAAAAGGTTAAAACTAGCTGCAATAATTTGGAAAGCTGTTTCAGTACTGCAAATGGAAGCTTCATTTTCAAAGCCTCCATTTCATGCCAACACATTGAGTCAAAAGAACTATTTCTTCACAGACTGCACAGTTAAAAACACAAAACAAAACATCAGGCCCCCTAAAAAATCAACTCCGATTTTGTGAAGCTGCATGTACTCAACTGTAATTTTGTTACCTGACTCTGGGTTCTTATGGTTGTCATGGCAATCCTGGCCTGTTCTATGCAATCTGTCTCACTGGAATTTCCTGATTATTCAGAAATTCTTCCAAAAAGCTTGGGGGGTCAGTGGGCAGAGAGAGAGAAATTGGAAAGCTTCCTTTCTGTACTCTTGTAATAGTTTGTCCAAGGTTTCTGTTACAAATCAGAGAAAGTGAACCTGTTTGCTCCACTCATCTGGAAAGATGGATAGTGAGATCAACGCAGACTTTGCAATACTTGCTTCAGTGTTCTTTGGCCATTCACAAGTGAGAGAAAAGAAAAGATGGGTGAGAAAGAAAAACTAAAAGGCCACCGCATGTAAACAGTGCGCTGTTCACCCTGGCTAAGATCTTTCCCAGGTGACCATCAGTTTCCTAGTTCAGCTGATTTAATGAGAAGAAAAATAGCTTTAAAATTATTTTGCCTCCCCCAGCCCCAAGTCTATACACATGTGTGACCAAGAAAACTAATGTATGAACTCCCCAACATATGGAAATAATTTCAAAAATCCTTGTTTGGGTCAAGATGTGGAAGTAAGATTTTTTTAAAAAAATCAAGAGAACTGTGATTGGCACATACCCTTTTCATCTTCTTTTAAAAATTATGTACAACATGAAGGCAGGAATATTCTTCTCAGAGATGTCAACCACTGACAACAAAATAAAGGCTGGTTCGGTTTACAGTTTGTAAAATGTCACTGCTCCAGATATGAAATCTGCATACGCAATATATGTGCCAGGATTGCTCCATTCTCACCCTCTGTGTGGTGACTTTCTGAAGCTATCAGCATCCTGCAGGTTCCTTTGCCTCCTCTCTTTTGCTCCCTTTGCCCCACCTCACGTCACACCATCTTCATTCTGGTGTATTTCTTGTTTGGCTGGTACAGTAAATACATCCACAGTTCTTGCAAGGCCATTTTGATTCCGTGCCACAAAATGGGAGTCGGTTTAAGCATTCTCAAAAGAATTCAGCCTTGACATTCTCTCCCCAGCAACATATTGCTGCATTCTGCGGTATCATCTGACAGTCTGTGACATCACCTTAGAAACAAGAAGGCCAAAAAAGATGAGCTGTTTCCCAGGCACAATGAAGCAAACTTGTTCAGTGTTTCTGTTATTAACTTTCTAAATATTTTTTTTTTAATTTTTTTATGCACTAGATTTGGTTTAAACAGGCTAATATATAGGCCTAAATCCAGTTGCTTGTCGCCACTACAGTAGATCCATTAAATAAATGAGAATTTAGTAAATCAAACCTTATAAGTTCCACTGATTCAGCTAGTTTACTGTAATTGGGACTAGCAATTAGATATAGGCTGTATATTCACAGGGGCTGCTCTGTTCTCCAGATACAGGGTTTTTCAGATTTTCTAATCCAAGAATTCTTTCTCTACTGGCATCCCCGTCCTGCAATACCTGTATCTTTGCCACAGAAACTCACCGTGTTTTAGATAACTCTAGAAAATTTACTGGAAGCAATGGCAAAAAAGCTTCTTCTCTTTACTCTCTAGATTAGATTGTTATAATATCTGTTCTGCGGTAACAGAAATGTAGATTTATACTTTTTTTATTTGTACATGCAGGCCATCCAAGGCCACCCCCTTGCCATTTTGCTACTTGAAGCAAAGGACAATATTCCCCACCCATTCTGAAACAGCCCAGGCTGACAGCTGAAATCTGCTTGATCAGTGGGATAAGGTTGTCTGCCACATTCAAAGGTAGCTGTCAAATTTGGGGATGCAGTACTGGCTGTGTGCCACACACACAATTGTCTTCCAATAGAAGGGATAGTCTAGGAAGCTTGGGGGTGCCACTGCTGCTCTCCATATCTGCCACATTAGGCAGTTGCCTTGCTTTACCTAATGGCAGGGCTGGTCCCAAAGTCATCTCAGGTCTATTGTTTGTGGATGCTGTAGGCAAATGGCTCTGTACCCATAAGCACCATTTTGTATCTGCCTTCAGATTTTATGTCTCTGAACTGCTCTCCTGTGCCTCTCTTTGGGTGATGGACTTGCACGTTCATTCTAATGGTATACATGCTTCTTTTCACTTTATACACGATCGGGCAGACTTTCTTTTCAGTACCAAAACATTCCTTTTTGCTAATGCGTTTTACATTTTGATTTTTTTAAAAAAAATGTTTGATTTGTGGATTGAATAGTGCTTATGTCTCTTATTTTATAGTTTTATTGTTATACTCTAGTTTTTGGCCTTTTTCTAAAATTATTTATATCACCCTTAGGAGTCTAAGGGATGAAGGGTGGTTTATACTTCTTTTTAAAAAATGAAATGAAATGAAACTAGGCTAAAAGCTTCAACAACAGAAGTTGTCGTATTATCACTTATGAGTGCAAGAAAAGGCTAATTCTCACATTATTCCAAACATAGTGGAGAGTGGGGGCGTGGAACTCAACATATTTTTTTATTTAGTCATTCATTCATTTATATGTTGGCCTTTGGTCTGAACATGATCATGAAAGCATAACCCATGCCAGAAGAAGAGAGAGAGAGTTAAAATTCACACCACCCAACAGAAGGGGTGATACTGCCTAAATACTCTAAAGGCACCAGGTTCTGTGTCATTTTGGAAGCTAAGGAGAGTCAGTCCTGATTAGTATTTAGATGGGAGACCACCAATAAATATCAGGTGCTGTAGGCTGTATTTCAGAGGAAAGAACTGGTAAAACCACCTCTGAGTATTCCTTGCCTAAGAAACCCTATGAAATGCAGGGGGTCTCTATATGTGACTTGAAGGCTTGTGCATGTACACACACGCACACAAACACACATGTTCTAGGGAAGCAGGGATTTGCAATGATATATCTCACACAATGTAAACCCATGGTGGATCTGAGTCAGTTGAGGCCCATTAGTCTTGTGAATTGCAAATACACTAAATCCTTAAACATTTTGTTGCAGATTATGAACCAAAATGTAGGTGATATACTAGTAATTTAGGAGCTGTGAATGAAATCTTTAGTTCAAATCTCACTTTGGCCATGCATCACATAGGGAGCTTAACTAAGACACTCTCAATAGTTAACTATTAATGAGATTATTAATGCACTGTTACTGTTGGGATACCGATGCTGACTTGCCTTACAGGGCTGTTGTACAGAATACCAAGCATATTTGAAACACTATGTCAATTCTGGTGTGTGATGCTTCAGGTCAGGGCCAGCTTTACACTAGGCAAGGTAGGGCAGCTGCCTCAGGGAGCACAACTGGGATGCTATGGAAGGTTAGCAAACTCTGCATTATTTACTTTATTAATCTTATTGTATTCTTACTACCCAAGTTGGGGATTTTCTACCTTGTAAGCTACAGATACGTAGGTTGGGTCAGGTGTTATGCCTTGTTGTTTTTCCAAAACAGAATACAGATCTGTTTTACACAGGGATTTACACTGATCTACCAAGTTTCCATTGATTCAATGAGTCTGTTCTAGGTTGGACTACCATCCGGACCCAGGCCCTTGACTCACATGGGTGGTGTGGGTGCCATTTTATGATTGATTGCTCTGTATGTCCTATGCTAGTCTGGCTTTAGATGGTTCACATATGCAGAGTAGTAGTATGTGGAGCCATCTCAAAACAGAAATCACCCTCCCCATCCCAGAGGCAGCTGGTGGCCTCTATGTCAGTGGGGAGATGAATCTGTTCCAGGTCTTAGTCTGAACTTTGAAGGAGCTATCCAAGGTAGTCAATCTATTTGGGGGTTAGAACCAGTTCCTTTCAAATTCAAATTAAATCCCAGAGTAGATTCACAGCCCCACAGACATGGCATTCTCCAGCCCACTGCTACCTCTTCGCTCATCCACTTCTGTGCTGCTAGACAAGTCAGTGGCACTGCAGCCAGCTAGGTCATTTGAAGGATGGACTTTTTGCATGCCTCCTTTAGAAGCTTACTCTCCGTAAGGCTTCCTTGCTCAGCTTTTATTGGCAGCAGCCTATGCACTGGAGACTTGAGAGAAAACTAGTTCATAGTTGCTTGTAAGGAAAGCATGAAAGTAGCTACTTTGGAATGAATGGCCTGAGCAAGATGTTGATCTCCTGGCTCCAGCAGTGCTGTAACTGCCTGGTGCAGATGGGGTCCAAATCTACATCTTTATTGCTTAGCCAAAGATCATCACTGCAGATGGAAGCAACCCAGCAAAAGAAGGGAGAAATCTACTCAGTCCTATAGGACAGCGCCACACACTGGCCTAGAACATGCCAGCCCTGCAAGACTACAACTTGTATTCTAGGCTATGGGCAGGGGAGCCTATATTTTGTTATATTTTCCTGTTGTTTTGCAGATAAGATAGAGCCTGGAAATGTTATTTTTCAAGATCACAGCTCCCAGAATCCCTTGTCCAGCATGGCATGCTGGCTAGAGCATATCAAAGCAGACATCATTGTTGTAGTCATCATCATCAATCATCTTCTTAAGTGATTCTGTGAATGCTGACCATTTTTCAGTGGAATATTTTTTTTCCAAAGCAAATTAACCTGTTACGCTGGAATTGCAGTGAGGGTAATTTCTGAAAAATGTTGGAAATCCAGTGATGTCCAACTGTAAGTTACCAAGATATGAGATTATGTGATGATGACAAAGTGGATCCATTTCACAGGAACAAGAAAGAAGAAGTGGGACAATTTTATGGATAATGGTCCCCACTTACTGAATTTTGTAAACTCAATTTGCTATTATCATACTGTATGCTAGTGTGCATATATACACTGTATTTTCAGATGAATTAGTAAATGATCTTCCTATATACACAGAGTTTCTAATTGCAAATTGCATATACCTCTAAATGGTTCATTTGTACATATAATTGCATACAGCTTCTGTAGTTTCTTGTTTATAGGTGTTGATTTTTTTTAAAAAAATACTCTTTTATCCAATTGTTCTAATTTTTTGAAACATTCTGTAAGTGATTTAAAAACATGCATGATGACATCCCATCATCATAATTGCTGGATTATGATTGTAGGACTGCTTTTATTTGGAAGCTGCTTGCCTCTGAAGAGTCCAATCAGGCTGAAACAAATTTGGAGGTGAGGCTGTTCTAGTAGTCAAATGTGCCATTGAAGAACACTGTTTGCTCATGATTTCAGCATTGCAGTTACTATAACCATGCAACATCATGTATGTAAAAATCCCTGTATCCCTTTATCTGAAACGGAGAACAGAGAAATGGGCTGGATGTGGAGAGAACAGCTGCTTCACTGTAAACAGTGCCAAGATTTTGTTTCACTGTGAAGCATTCAAAATGTGGGGTTAAATCCCCAAACCTATTCTTTAGGACGTACAGCTAGAGATGTACAATTAAAAAAAACAACTAAGCTAAATCCAATCATAATATGCAGTTTGAATGTCACTGTTTTGAAACAATAAGATAATGCATGAATGAAAGACACTGATGCCCTGCAATACTCTATTTGGACACACACACACACACACACACACACACACAATGGAAAATAAATGCTTTGGCTAAAAAAAAGGGTGTAATATTTCTTTCTCTTGCAGTTTTAGTGAGATCTCACCTGTAATACTGTCCAGATGTGGGCACCACAGTTCAAGGAGGATATTGACAAGGTAGAACATGTCAAGAAGAAAGTAACCAAGGTCTAGAAACCAAGCCCTAGAAACCAATCCCCTATGAAGAACAGCTTAGGGAGCTGGGTATGTTTAGCCTGGAGTAGAGAAGAGTAAAAAGTGATATCACAGTATATGTTTGAAGGATGTATACCTTCCAGCTGTCCCAGTTTGTGAAGAACAATCCCATTTAAATCTCTGCCATCCCATTTTTCAGCTTCTTTTGACATGTCCCAGTTCCTCATTCTTTCTTCCATTCCCCACTTGTCTTCAGCTTACTTCAGTTGCTGCAAACTGATTTCAGTAGAGGAAAAAGGAAAGAAGGGAATAGAATCTTGTCTCTCCTAGTAGGTTCAGGCAAAACCAGACTGCTACAGCTTATATTTTCTTCCTCATTAAGAACTTCTAACATCTTGACCACATTCTGATGTTGCTTGGCCAGATGTGTCCCAGTTTCCATTTGTAAAATGTTGCAGAGTAGGAGGATGCCATGTGGAAGACGGAGCAAGCTTGTCTTCTGCTGCTGCATAGACTAGGACGTTGACTAGTGGATTCAAATGACAAGAAAAAAGATTCCATTTAAACTTTAGGAATAACTTCTTGACGGTAAGAGCTTTCCAGCAGTGGAATATACTGCCTCATGGGGTGGTAGTCTCTTCTTCATTAAACAAAGTTTGTATGGTCATGCCTCAGGATTGGTTTACTTCTGCATTCCTGCATGGCAGGGGACTGGACTCCACGGCCCTTACAGTCTGTTCCAGTTCTATGATTCCATGATTCTGTAATTGCTGTTTCACTAAATGGTGTGCGTGTGCTCATATATCTACATTTTTCTCTATTTGCAGCCTCACTGTCTGCTGTGCCTTGGCAATGCATTTGTGATGCAGTTGCCCAGCAACTTGATAAAATAGAGGTGGTACAGGTGATGTGAGAGATTTGTAGCAGAGAGCAAAAAGGCATAGAAAAATGACATTGTGCAGACTGCAACTTTCTGCCTGTGGTGAACTGAATGAGGCAAGTGCGTTGACGGGAACAAAGGCCCAGCAGAGGCTTCCTTCTCCTTTGCCTTCTGCAAGCTGTTATATGTTCCTTTCTGGAAACATGTTTATAATCTCAGCCACAACCTGAGTTGCTGTGTCTGCTTTTGCACAGAATTCAAGGAAAAGACAGAAGAGGGGGCTTTGACTCACCAATTAGCTCTTTTCCAAATAATGTGTTGCAGGAAATAAACTGATTTAATTGAAATCCAAAGGATGTATCCACAGAAAGATACGCGAAGGCATATCTATGTGATAGAGATGCCTTAGGATCACCCTGAGCTAGGAATGTCTTGAAGGCACATAACAACAACAACAAAGGATAAAAATAGTTCACTGTCAGGGCCAGTTGGGGTGATGTTATGGTCCCAATAGACCATAGCTAGGTTCTGAGCCAGAGATAATCAATAGAGAGAAAAACAGATTAAATCATCTCAGATGGACAGAGAACAAACAATGTAAGATGTTTCTGTTTAGCTGAGGGCCAGGGAATGTGTGGTCCTCCAGACACTGTTGGACTACAACACCCATCAGACCTAATCAGGTTAGACAATAGCGCTCTTTTTAAGTGACGCAAGAATAACGAAATCATGGAAAATGTTAGCTCTTTCAAAACAAAAGTGGATAAATAGAGTGTGGTCTATAGCACTGGTTCTCAAACTGTGGTCCTCTAGGGTTTTGGACTCCAGCTACCAGAATCCTTGAGTATTGGCCAAGTTGGCTGGGGTATCTGGGAACTGAAGTGCAAAACTACTGGAGCACCAAAGTTGGAGAACCATTGATCTATACCGGAAAAGCTACCAGATAAAATGAGATTAGCAAGAGCAGAAATCAAAGAGGATTTTCAGTCACTACACTGCACTAACCCTCATTTTTATCCTTACACACTCTTTTTAAAAATAAAGCATTTTAGTATAAGAGTAAAGGTGGTCAAAAAATAAAGCATCTTCAGAAGTCTAGTGAACCCTGACTTGCTCCCAAAGTCTATGCCAACCTATGCTAGCCCCAAGCTCAGAAAAGGATTACAACCCCCAGAATTCACCAGCCAGCATGCTGGATGGGGACTTCTGAGAGTAGTAATCCCCAAAAGGCAACCTTTTGCAAGTGATGTGATGACCTCTCTGCAGGTTGCACAGTCTGGGCAATGGAAGGGAAGACAATATCCAGCTCAAAATAGTACCTTCTTAAGGTTAGCTTTACTATAAAGGAACAAGAAGTTGTCCAGTTAAGGAAGCGGGTTTCAAGAGTTTCAACGAACTGCTTTTTGTCCAGCTTTTTTTCCCTTTTCTGCACTTTTGGGTGCCATTCAAAACAAAATATCAGAAATGCAGTCAAGGACAGGGGATGCCATTTTATGTTCAATCTTAATTATAAAAATGACTATGTTATTTCAAAGATGTGGCTTGATGTTTCCTGAGACAGTGGCTACCCAGATTGTTCACATGCCAAGTAGTATAAACAGTGCATTTAAAATACCTCTTTGCACAGTTCCACTGGAAGAGTCTACATCACTGGCCAGAGAATGGACTGAGAACATGTGATATCCTCATATTTGTAACACTAAGCAAGCCAGTGCTTGAATGGGAGACTTGTTTGGCTTTGCTGCCATGTTGACATTTTCAAAGACCCATGGAATGAGTAAATAAAGTTTGTAACATGGCTGTCAAGTCACTCAAGATGCCAATATGCCTTGTATTAACTCTCAAAATGCAAACTTTGAATATTTAGAAGCTGGTCTACTATAATTTTATTAGAGGGCAAACATACACACACACACACACACACACACACACACACACACACATACACGGCAGTGATGGAAAATAATCTCTGGAGTTCCAGAAGGAAGAAGGTTGACATTGGCCTGGAGAGTTTGAATATCCTTGCTAAAGAGGAAATGTCATGGAGCTTATGAAGTATGTGTACTTGTGTGAGAAACAGAAAAAAAATTGAGAAAAAGACATTCCACTCATTTATGTGAAGTATGCAGGAAAGCCAGCATAATATATGTATTCAAATGCTGGACTAGGTCCCCAGAAAAACAGCGTGTACATCTCTGCTTGGCCATGGAAACCCACTGGATGTCTTTGGGCAAATCACATTCTTACATCCTCAGAGGAAGGTAATGGTGAATGTGCTCTGAACAAATCTTGCCAAGAAAACCTAGTGAAAGGTTTGCCTTGGGGTCACCTTACATTGGAAATAACTCAAAGGCACAGAAGAGGAATATCAGGAGAACCTTCCCATGAACTGTGCTCAAAATCTATCAAGTAATTCTTAGGAGAAGTTCATAAGATCACATACTTGTATTGTGGTTTATGGAACTTAGGAAAATTCCCTGATACTATTCTCCCAGCCCACTGGATATTATTATTAGGCAGTGGAATAAGGAGGTATGGTCTTTCAAACAGTCTGGACCCAAACCATATAGGGCTTTATAGGTCATCATCAGTATTTTCAGTGGTGCCCAGAAACAGACCAGCAGCCAGAGCAGCGTTGCAGCAACAAAGTTGTGTGCTCCCTGTGATCCACCCCAGTTTACAATTTGGTTGCAGCTGTTTGAAGTAACTGTCTGCTGGGGGGACTTTGAGCTAATCAATATAGGAAGGATCAATTCCACCTTAAGAAAAGATCCACTTTGTACATTAACTCCTCAGGTTCAAAAATACGATGTTCCATTATATGCAAGCTGTGTTGATGATTCTTGGTTCCACAGCTGTGAATCCCATAGTAGTCCAAGAGCCCCAAAACTGAGTCAAAGAACTTCTTTCCAGAAAACGATGTGCATATTTCTCCAGCTCACAATACCGTGGTTGTTTCCTCATTGTATCAATTTTCATGAGGCAGATAGACATCACAGCTAGTCCACACAACAACCATTGCTGCAGTGGGGACGATGAGGATGATAATCGTCCTCCTCCTCCTCCTCCTCCTCCTCCTCCTCCTGATCTACATTTTTCCCCGTCTCGAATTCAAGGAGACTTTCAAAAGTGCAGTTAAACTTCACACCATACAAAAATTTAAAGTATAATTAAACTAGAAATAGGATTTAAAGCAGTTAAAAACATAACCATTAAAAAGAAAAAATCAAATAGTTTTGTGGCCTGTAGAAATGAAGCTCTTCACTAGCATGTGAAAGGACAGGAAGAAGGCCAATCTAACCTCTCCAGGAAGGGAGTTCCAAAGCTTGGGAGCAGCCGCTGAAAAGACCCTCTCTTGTGTGCCCCCCAGATATATTTGTGAGAGTGGTGGAACAGAAAGGAGGGCTACCCCAGAAGATCTCCAACCATGGGCATGCTCACATGGAAAAGTGTGGTCCTGTTGTGTGCTCGCTCTCTCTCTTTGCCTGAGACCAGAATGGCATTTGCCTACGCAACACTTTTTTTCCTCTCACAACACTATGAAATCCTTCTTGCAATTCCTGCTTTGTTGAAACACCTGCTGCAAATGGATCTGCAGGCAAGCCCCTTAAAAAATCTCTTTCTTGAACCAGTTTTCATGCCTATTGTTGATATTTTATCCGAAATGCATTTCTAGACTTCCTTTGCTGCTATTACACAGACTTAACGCTGGGAAAACACACCACGGTGTGTCACATCCCATGCAGGTTCACTTAAAAACATGGTGTGAGAGAATGTATAGGGGGAGAAATCACTATTTGGCTAATGAATATGGATAAAATCAGGAGTGGAACCAATTCTATTTCCTAATCTCTGTTAGCAGCATACAACCATTAAACAGCTGACAGTTTCCTTCTACTAAATGAGCGTGTTAACATGTCACAGCAGCCTTCTTAGAATTAGCTCTGACCTGTTTGGAAGCAATTTGTTATTTGGGTCAAGGCAAATGTACTTGTGCAGTTGAAGTGCACAGACTTCCATTCTCTACCTATCCTGCTTCATCTAACCTATTTAGCCATGTGGTAAAAACAGAAACACACATCAGGCTTGAAAAAAGGTCCAAAATAACTCAGATATTCTCTTTGTTATTTTTCCCCCACATTCTTTCGTTTGGGAGAGGTTGACTCCCCCTCCCTGCAAAAAAAATTGAGATAGTGGCCATCCCTCCCTTCCCTTCTGAAGCATTTGACTTTCTGAAATGAGAACTCAGGGGTCACCAAGCAGAGAAACCTAATTTAAATATTTAGTTCCCATGACAACTCTAACACCTCCCTATTGACACCTTCAGGAAGTGCCTGAGGGCAGCAGATAAACTCCCTCGGCCTGTCCCTTACAAATAAACTTGGGCCGGGAGCTAGGTAAGAACTAACGTGTTGCTCTCTATTTCAGTTAATAGCATGCCGCAAGGACTGCAGGGGCCCCTGTGTTGCTGCTGGTTCCTGTCAAGTTGGCCTGATTTATGGCGGTCCTGTGAATGAGTAGTCCTAGGGCAAATCAAGCTTGAACTCTTGCTATAACGCAATACAACTTAATTAAGACCGTTATACTTTGGACATATAGAGAGGACTCATTGGAAAAGAATAGAAAAAAACTGAAGGCTGTAGGAAACAAAGACCGCAGCAGAGATGCATTGATTCAACCCAGAAATCCACAACACCAAGTTTGCAAGACCTGAGCAGGGCTCTTGATGAGGCCTGCTCTCCTCCGGCACATACCACGCAAGCTGAATCTTTTCTTGTCAGATTTCTTCATTGTCCAGCTTTCACAGCCATACACAGAAATTAGAAATACTGTGTCATGGACAAGCCCAACTTTTGTATTTAATGATATGTCTTTACCCTTGAGGATCATATCATTCATAGCTGACTTTCCAAGTCTTAGGGTTCTGATTTCTTGACTACACTCTCCATTTTGATTAGTGATTTGGCCAAGGTACAGACTATCTTTAGCTATTTAGATGTCTTCGTCTCCTGTTTTATATTTACGTCATCTGTGTTCATTATTTTTGTTTTCTTAATATTCTGCAGTGATCTTACTTCTGCATCTTGTCCCTTAACTTTCACCAGTAGTCCCTGGAGGCTTTTAATATGGATAAGAGAAGGCACCTACATGCAGAGGAGAAACTGGGTCACAGGGATTGCCCTTTCCATGCACACAAATTCCCACAGATTACAATTCTGGACCACTCTGAAAGGTTCTCACCTCCCTCCCTCCTTTAAAGAGGGCTGTGTTTCAATCAGCTGAACTACAGGAGACTCTGTGCTCAACGACAGTGTTATTTTCCAGACACTTTTCAGACAAAATAGTTGCTTGATGGGAAACCAGGAAGAGAGCCTTCCGTTTGAAGCAGGACAGAAAGAAAGAGGAAGAATCTTAAGGATTCATCTAGGAAAGGTGAGAGAGCAAAGAGCTGTGGAAGCTTTGAAAAATTACTTGTTGGTCTTAGATTTCTAAAACCTATAGGCAGGGAGGAAGGTGTCCAAAAGAGTAGCTCTTCTGAGGCCTGAATGACCCAGACATGATTGCAAGAAGAGGGGGGAAATGAGTGAGAGAAGCAGCAGAGAGAACAAATGGAAGAGGAGATGCCACTGAATAAAAATATTGCATTTGGTTGGGTGTTAGGAGGAAGAACCTTTCTGTTGGTTAATGTCAGGGAAGTGTCAGCATGTTCTGCATGCTGAGAGTGCTACTAGGACCGAAAGGTGAAAATAGTGAGCCATTTCTTGATGGGATGAATTCTGACCAACCTAGGTAGATAGGTAAGTATAGATACCTGCAACATCAACTTTTATTTCAACAGAAAAACAGGTAATTTGCATCGTACCAGAAGATATTCAAAGCCAGACTGAAGATACTAAAAATATCACTGAAAAAGGTGTATCTCAGAGAAGTGGCTTCCTCTGAGGCTGAGAAAGTGCTGGCCACCCAGCAGGCTTCCATGCCCAAGTGGGGATTTGAACCCTTGTCGCCAGACGCTCAAATCACTAAACCATGCTGGCTCTCCATTCTTAATACAGGGCACCCAAAATGAGACACAGTACTCCAAATGCTCTCTGACTGATGGATATATTAGCTCCTAGGAACTGAGCATTATGCTCCCATGATTCCATTGGCCTTCTTATATGCAGGGTCATATTCACTTGCCAGAATCATGAAACAAAGACAGGGAGAATGTTACTGAAACCTTTAAGTGAACTGCAATCACTGACCCCTGTCAAATTTAATCAAATCATGGCCCTATCATAGTCATCTAAAACCAGAGACAAGAAGACCATTGTGGAGGGGTAACAGAACCAGTCTAATTCTGTCGATTTCTAGTTCCGTACCCTCCAACTGTCCTAATTTGGCAGGGACAATCTCAGTTAATTCTCTGCCATCCTACTTGTTCAGCAGCTTTTAAAATGTCCTGTTTTCTCTCTCCATCTCCAGCTTTCCTCCTTCTTCCTCACTTCCTTTCAATATGTGCAAACTGAGTTCTAAATGGTAAAGCAGTTTGCACTCAGTTAATTCAGTGGGGAGAGAAGAGAAATAAGGGCAGAGTCTTGCCTTTCTCAGTTAGCTCAGGCAAAAGCAAAAGCAACCTTTCTTAGGCCCTTTTCACATGGCGTTTCTTAAGGAAAGGGCCCCTTGAGCGTCGTGTAAATGTGAGGAGCGGTCTGCATGACGCACTCACACTTACGCAATGCTCAAGAGCGTGACGTGAACTGCTAACGGGTTTTCTTATTTTTGGCTTCAAGCCGAAAATGCCGCTCGGTCGCGCAACGCTCAGGGGCGTGGAGTGCACTTACCTGCCGTGCGCAGCCTCCTGAGCCGCGCCGGTCGCGCTTCCTGCCTCAGCGCTAGCCTTCAATGCCCAGGCTGCGTTGTGGTAAGAAGGGGCGGAGCGCAGGCAGGGTGCTCGCGTGACCAGCAAGCAGCTGCAGCGCCGAAGCAGCAGGGATGCAACTCACAAGAGGCTGCTCGCGCGATCCCTGTGCTCCAGCACTGAGAACAGGTAAGTTGCAGAAAGGGCCTTAGTTTGTGTGTTATTCTACATTAATAACCTTGGCCACTTTGACTACACTCTAGTGTTGCTTGGCCACACATGTGCTGCTTTTTAATCTACAAAATGTTGGAGGGTATGTAGTATTTTGCAGGAAGAACCTAACAAAGGAAAATTTCCAAGTTCAAAGTCATTCCCTAGTTCCTGCTGAAACTCATGCTGGTGTGTAATGTCTCTTTAATCCTGCAGCCATGAAGCAGGCCATTCTGCCTGCCCTCTCTCAATAATTCAAGGACTGGTCAGTAAAATACATTCTTTAGAACTTTTCTTCTACACCTTTCCTTTCCATATATTTTCTGCTGTAGGGCCTTGAACCTGAACAGTTTATTACTTCATCTCAAGGAATGAAATTAACAAGAAATTATGTATTCTTATTTCTCACCTCAAATGAGATGACAAAAATAGTTTCAGTTTCTGTGGTCACACACACACACACACACAACTTATAAATTACTTTGACGTTGAAGAGAGTTACACCAATTGCTAAATAATACCTTTGACATTTTATCAGATGATCTGTGAAACAAAAACAATCACAACTAGGAATCTATTTTGGATGCATCATATGGTGGTTGCTGGATAAGGCAGGTGTTTAAGGCACATTTCACTGAATGGAGCGTTTGGGGCCTAAATGAAGTAACAATAATAGGATCTGCTTAAACTTTCATGGAAGTAGTAATTCATACCCATAGAATGCAGTTCTATTTGCTGATTCCATCAATGTTACTATGTTACAGTAAGTGCCTTAAAGCTGACTCCTTTGAATCATGATTGAAGCTGTAGAAGTAATATTTGGAGGAGAGATGGTTCACCAGTGTTTGGGAAAATAAATGCAGAAACAGCTACAGAAGGATCTAACAGAAGCTACAGAAGGCCACTCCCTAAACTGCAAACCCCAGGATTCCATAGGATGTTGAAAGTGGAATAATCATGCTATAAGAGTGTAGTGCGGAAATGGCCTATGATTAGGTTAACTGTACCATTTCAAGAAGGCTCAATGGTACCATTTCAAAGTGCATGGGAGTGATCTATCAGTGGCAGCCTTCCATGTTGGTGAGTTGGTGACTGTGAGCTGGGTTTTACTCTGAACTTTAAAGGAGCTATTTGCAGAAAAAGACTCTGCTCCTTTACAATTCAGTCACCAAGAACTAACTCAACAAGCCATAGACCCTCCACTTCCTTCTGGTTCTGTTTCATTGGTCCTGCAGATAAGAATACTTTCAGATCCAACACATTGCCTCATTTAGTCTCACATTCTCAGGGAGGCAGTGGGATGAGGGGAGAGGATGGGGGGGAGAGGAAGGAGGTTAATCAAACAAGAGCACAATCATAGTTCCTGCTATTATTAAAATGGACCAGGGGACATAAGTAGGAAATTGGCATTTTGCTACTACTAGAAACACACGTTTGGTACAAAACTGCACAGGTAGCTTTGACCAGTGGGCTCCAAATGAACTATTGTCTGTGCCTGGGGACCATCGTAAGTTGTACAGAGTCGTTTTATGGTATAAGACCACCCTCCCCAACCTGGCACTCTCCAGATGTACTGGACTGCAATTCCTATTATTCCAAGCCAGCGCAGCCACAGAACATGTTAACTGGAGATTATTGCCCAATGTGTCTGGAGGCTGACAGATAAGGAAGTTTGGTTGAGCTGCTGGGCTGGGATCTAAGAGAAGGTCATGGCCCAGTCTAAAGTAAAATGCTAATTGTGGTTGGTGGCTTCCTCAAATAGGTTCAGTGCAGGATAGTGCAGATTCATCACCTCACTGAAATGGGGACCACCAACCACCACTAATTGTGCCTCTGACCCAGGATTTTTAAGGTATTATTTGTGAATAGGAGAACTAGAAAAAATGGTTGGATATAAAGGATGAGAGCTTCTGTGCATTAAATAATGAAAGTTACGCAAGAGCAACTTTTCTTACATTTGCAGGGTCAGCACTGTTTGCCAAAATTCATGGGCTTCTAAAATTTAATCAGGTTTTACCCACATAGTCGAAAGCCTATTTTTTAGCCAAAGGGACTGAAGCTTAGATCAGGTTTGCTGCTCTCTACATTATTCCCAGATTCTAAGTCTATGCTTGATTGTGTTCAACTGTGAAATACACCTAGCCCAGTGGTCAACTGTGCAGTTTTGTACCAAATGTGTACTTCTAGTAGTAGCAAAATGCCAATTTCCTACTTATGTTCGCCAGCCTATTTTAATAATAGCAGGAACTATGATTGCCTGAATGATATGCTGTTGTCATAAACAGGACTTATTCCTGTGCATTTCACACTGTTATATCCCCTCACAATAGATATTTGGGTAAGGAAAGCCACCTCAATTCAGAGTAATCATGGGGGGCTTACTGCTTCATTCTCATAATAGATCTGACATAAAACAATTCCACCCGAGAGGTGGAAATTTTATAGAGGCTGACAAGCAGCACATTGCAGCGATCAGTTCCTGTCCTTATCACTGCCTTATATGGACAAAGGCCCCCTCTCCTGTCCACACCTGTCACACATAAAGCACAGATGTTCCATGTCTTGTCAGTTCCTGTCTTGTTGCAGAGCATTGACTGGCCTGCCTGAAGGGGAGACCTCTTCTCCTGGGACTCAGCCTTGGCCAGTGTGTCTGCACAGCAGCTGGTTGAGGGTTGCTTTTCTGATTTCACATCTTTCTAGTTTCCAGCTACACTGTCCCCACATTTGGGAGATGACTACATGATGTTCCAGCATGAACAGTGCACAGAGAGTAACAGCTCTTTGTCTTCCTCATATACCAAAGATGATCAAAATGGATGTATCAGGGTCTACCACTACTGGTGTTATCTCCAAGTGGTTTGCAGAAGATCAATGAAAGTCTTCAGCTCCCAGTCATTTAATGAGGATGATTTTTAGGTCTAAGTTAGACTGTGAGGCCTAAATCCAATTGCTAGTAAACCCATGAAGTCAATTGCTGAATAAGTCAGCATTTATAGATATCCTGTTGATTCTCTGGTTCTGTGTTAGTTGGGGTGAGCAATTGGATTTTGGCTTCACAATCTTTGATATGGATTAATTCAGATGAACATATTTATGCATGCAGGTCAGCCTACTTAATAGATGACAGGTGAGGAATCTCGTTTAGCCTGAAAGTCAAATTTAATTTTAGAAAAATTGGAAGGCTGGTGGCATTCCAGTGGTGGGCCAAAAGAGTAAAATTGAAAATACCAGCATATTTTACATTAAAGTTCTTACTGCCGATAACTAGGCCTTTGAAGAGGCATTTCTACCTTTTAGAAGAAGAAAAAACCTGCGCAAAAAGTGAGAAATCACCACATGATGATTTCATGGGGAGGGAGTTTAGCTATCTAGGGGAGCTCAGGGACCAGGTTGAGACTTAAGACAGGCTGGATATGGACTCAGGACCTGAAAATCCTCCCATCTGATCTAGACGATAAGAGTTTTCTCTTAGCCCTGCACAGTCCATTTAACCCCATGATAGGGTCATGGTTCCCATCAGTGGATCTTGAGGTACTAGTTAAAAACCCCTGCAGTACCACCCCCAAGCCTCAATCTTGCCCTCCCTTGCCCTATACTCTGATCCTTTCCTCGTTGCTGTCTCCAATTGTCTTATTAGTTCTTGCTATCTATATAACCACTTATGCACCTCCCTGAACTTATGGTTTTCCCATGCAACCCCATCCCTTATTAATACTCCCACAATAGCTGATTAATATTAAGGGCAGACTGATAAGTATGAGTTGGAGCCATGCTTAGACTTTCAGTAAACTCAGTGAAATCACTACTAACTTATTTCCCGTTGAGTTCAATAGATCTGCTCTGAGTGGATCCAACCTATCTTTTCTGAAGCTGAGATTGATTTAAAAAAAAAAGACAGAAACAAAATCAGCCCTTTGAAATGTTGTAATTGCAACAATCTTTGTGCATGAATTTCAACATAGCTGTTTGGTCAACCCAATACAGCACTTTATAGGGTAGTATTTTGAAAGAGATTTGAGCAGAATGCCACTGGACAGCATTCTCTAAGTCTTCTAGATTTCTGTACTGCTGAAGGATGATGACAGTTATAGTTGAACACAACTAGGGAGCATTGGGTTGTGTAATACCACAGCAGGATAAAACAAAAAAAAGTGAAATGCAGATTAGAAAAGTGGTATCCATGAAAGCAAAATATTATTGTAAGTTAGGGGTAAATCCAAAGAGAATTGCCTGGCACACCAAATAACTTTTAATAGAGACATATAGACAAAAGTGCAGATGATCAAAATGTTTTATATAATTTTAGAAAATATGGATGTATTTCATTCCTGGTCAAATTCCACTGAACATTATGATAGAAATCTGTCAGTAACAAAATTGACCCTTCCCATCCCCCTGAGACACAATCACTGTTCTTTTTCCATGAATCAGGATATGAACTTGCAGTCAAAATACTGTCTTCTAATTTCCTTCTTTTCTTTCTTCAATAGCTGGAAGAATTTTAATAAACTTGAAGTTTAGGAAAAGGTAAAATTACAAAACTAGGCTTTACCAGTAGTCAACAGTTTAATCCTAACAAATCCTACCTATGATTTCTATAAGGCTCTGCATTTTGTGTTGGGGTATGGTATCACCAAAATCCCTTTGATAGAATTACTGGCTTGCATTACATGGCTGATTATCAACTGCCTGTATGTGTACATAAGAGCCTTTACAAATAATTAAGGTTTGTAATTCTGGATTATCATTGATTAATGGATGGAAAAGCCTGGTACCTCCTGCGTCTTGGAAGGCTGCTCTGCTATTATGTCACATCTGATCTTTAATTGATCCATTTGATGACTACCTTCATCCTTAGCTCAGGAATGTCTTCATGTAGTTCCTTATAAATGAAATCCAGCTGTTCAGTGGTATTTTGCAGAAAATGAACTGACCGTTCATAAGAAGAGAAAGAAATGCTGGGTGCAAAGTAGCTTGGGTTCCATTTTAAAATAAAAATGAAAAATGGTGTTGAAATCCCTTGATTTAAACACATCTATGAACCCATTGCTATTTGGCATTGTCAGGCATCTTGATTCCAATTCCATGCTTAACATTTATTTTTAAATTCTCACTGAGATAAATACAAATTTGGTCTCTGAATAATGTGAATGGTCCTTTAGTTACTTTATATTTTATATCCTGTAATTACTTTATATTTTAAAGGTACATACACAATATCTTAATCAAATCCAGTTCCATCGTTTATATGCTTATATTTAACTGGACAATTAAAAAAAATCTTCTGACTCCTGTTTTAAACAAACTGCAAAGTTGCAGAGCATTCTAATTCATGTCTGTATTTCCTTCCTCGGATGATCATATTGCAGTGGTGAATCAAAATCCAGTGCTGTAAAAAGGATTTGGGGATTATAAAAAACACACTCTGTCTCCCAGTCCCCCTCACTCACTCCCACACCCATACTGTATCTTTCCTGCTATTCAATCCAAAGGACTATTGGCAAAATGCAATACAGTTTTTTTTCCACTGTTGCAATTTGCAAAATCAACAGAAACAATTGAGTTACGTTCTCCCTTTCTCCCTGAACAAGGGCACACAATACATTTAGACTTTTCTGACCTTGCCAGCAAGCGTTTTGCTCAAAGACAAGAGCAAGAGAACAATGGGAGGTTGTTCTTAGATGCTAGGCTTTGCCAGAGCTCCTTCAGATAAAGGTCAGAAGCGTCTCCCTTTTTTAAAGTTATCATAAATTCAACAGGTAATTAGCGCAAATGAGTTTTATTCTTTTCCTTGTGAAAAGTGTTTACTGACCTTCTTTGCCTTTTCATGCAATTTAAGGAGACATGGATTACAGTAGGAGGCAATAGGAATCTCAGGATATGATCTTGGATAAAATTTCCAGAGCTACCTTAGATTAAAAAAGAAGATACGGCAGCACCAAAGGGATCTTTGTATTTCTCACCCTTCTCTGAGCTATATAAACCAGAGAAGTGGATCAAGAGCTGTCGCATAGAGACAGTCTCCTGGCTCTACCTGCACTGCATACTAATGAAACCCTCCCACCCTGCAGATGGAGATGTGGAATGGCTTTTTTTTTTAAAAAAAAGAAAATGCTCAGCTCAAAGTTGAGAAGTTAAAGCAGCAAATCTCATTCAGCAGAATCTACATGCAGAAACGTGGCTCAGAAACTGCACTTCCATAAATCCCCAAGAAAAGAATGTAGCATTTCTCTGATGGGGAGATAGGAAGGGGAGATGTGGACTGAGACTCATTCTGAAAGGGGGAGAGCTCCAGGGATGGAGTGCTAAGGTCTGAAAGAAGCTAATTTACATGAGATGAGATACAGACAATCAGCCAGGCCCAGCTCCCAGGCTCAGATAGACTTCTGAGGGGAAGCACTCTGTTATTACCAAGCTAGGAAGAGAAAGGTACGGAAAGACTTCTGGCCTTTTCACACTACACTATTACAGCACTACAGCTGCACTTTAACTGCCATGGCAGCATCCTATGAAATTTTAGGGTTTGTAGCTATTGGTGAGGCACTAGAGCTCTCTGGCTGAGAATTCAAACCCTCCCTCCCTCATTTGGAAATCCCAGGATTCCATAGGATAGACACATGGCAGTTAAAATGTAAGAATAGTAATAATAGCACTATATATTTGCTATGGCCAACCCCAATATTACACCAGTGTTTTCAGGGGCAAATGCATCATGTCTGGACATCACACATGAGTGTCACATTGATCAGGCCAGCTTTCTGGAACCAAAATTTCTCAAAAGAGCTATTTTTCTGAGAATATTTCTGAGAAGATTCATGCAGTTTGCTTTTGTTTTGTTTTTGGTGGCTCTCACTTGGAAAAAGAAGTCCCTTTTGATGAACACCCTCTGAATGTTCTCTACTTTGTGTATATGGTGAAGTGGGGATGATGGCTGTCCTATTTGTCCTCCTTCTAACAATGGCCCCATATGATTGTAAGTCTACCAAGGTTCAATTCACTGCTTGACCATGGAAATCCACTAGGTGACCAAGGCACTCTTAGCCCCCAGAAAACTCCGTGTTAGATTCACCTTAGGTTCACCATAAGTCGGAAATGACTTGAAAGCACGCTACCGCCACCGCCGCCACTACCACCACCACCACAACAACAGGGATTTAAAGGGAGATGTGGTGATCGGACTATAACACAGTTACTGCTTATGACAGCAGGAAGGAAGGCAGGCAGGGGAAGGGAAGGGAAGGGACAGAAAAGTAACCACACTGCTGCTGCTGCTGAATAACCCTTCACTTAAGAGATATCTGAAAAACAGCTTCTTCAGGAGAATTTTCAGTGCAGTTTCCCCTACACACACACATACACATTTTCTTCTGTCTGCAGTTTCAAGAGGGTCTTTTCTGTTCAGCTCTTTATGTGTTGACAGCAGAAAACACCAGGGTACCATTTACTTTATCATGTGCAGAGCAAGAGCCAAGACAAGAAATGGCTTTTTAGACTAGGAGTAGAAACTGGAAGAAGCCACCAAGAAGGAGTTAAGCTATGCTGGACAAAGAGTGGCCTCGGGGACAAAAGACCAGAGCCAGAATGACCAGGAGAAAACCCCCAAACACACCTAGGGTGCACTTAACAGATTCTGAAGTAGGTGAACTCAAAGATAGTGCCATCTAAAGAAAGGGAGAGGCAGGGTCTGGAGTAAATGGTATTGGAAAATGAGAGAGATTTGGTAAATGGAACCCTACTGTTTTACCCGGGGTGGGGGGGGGGGAGAAGAACTGTATGATTAAGTCCCTTTCACCTTCGATTATTGGAAAACTTTAAATCCACTTCAGTTGTCATGGCTGCATGTAACAGAATCCTGGGATTTGCAGTTTGCTAAGATATTAAGAATTTACTGCCGCAGGATTCTAAATACCTCACAAAACTACAAATTCCAGATGGTGGGTGTATGTTATAGAAAGAAGGATAAGAAATTATTGTGATAGATGAGAGAGGTATAGACTGACTATATACTTTAATAACTGCTGAAGAGAAGATTGGAAGTCACCCTTATTTTTTATGCTTATTCTTTTCTTTCTTTTTCCTATTTGTATATTTTTTGTTTTTATCAATTTTTTTCCTTTTCTTTAATCTCTGTTTTTCTTTCTTTCTTTCTTTAGGTTTATTGCTTTGTCTAAAGTTTTATTATATAAGAAAGAAATCTCAATAAAAAATATAAAAACAAAGAAATTACAAATCACAGGATTCCTTAGGATGCAACCGTGGCAGTTACAGTAGTATTAAAGTGCTATAATTGTATAGTGTGAAACAGATGCAGACAGGCCAAAGTTTAAAATTACCTAGCAGCACCTCTCCTTCTTTGGAGCTCTTTAAACAGAGGTTCCGTGGCCATCGCTCAGGAGTGCTTTAGTTGTATATTCCTGTATGGCAGGGGTTGGATTAGACAGCCTGTGCAATCCCTTCCAGCTGCATGATTCTATGAGCACAACCAGCTGGGGTTGCTAACAAGGCACGTGCAGAAAGGACTTGTTTGTGTTAATATAATTTTGGATTCCTAGGCATTGATTCTTGTAACCATCCTTTGGGAATAGCATATGTATGCCAGAACACTTAGGCCATTTCCGCACTAGACTGTTGTGGTGCTATTATTCCACTTTCAACATCCGATGGGATCCTGGGGTTTGCAGTTTAGGGAGGGGCCTCAAAGGTTTTCTGTGCCAGCGGTTGGGCATTTAAGAGCTGCATTTAACAAGAAACTAAAAAACACCATGTGGGAATACCACTCCACTCAGATAATGCTGCCTGTGTCACACATGTTTTTTTATTATTCATATGTTGCCTGCCCTACTGTGGGGGAATAGTGCTATGTTATAAACTAGGACTGACTCTAATGTTCGGCAGAGCAAGGGAACCATTTCAGGCAGCAAATACTGGAGGTGGCCATGGAAGCCCCTACCTGTTTCTCTTGAGCCCCCTAAATATCTTTACAACCCTTTTTGACGTTATTTACAGATCAGTTACATTTTAATGAAAACCCTTTGTATCTGGTAGCTATATCTATTTTAAATTGTAAGTTTCCTTGAGTCCTGGTTTTGGGTGGAAAGGTAAGATACAAAATCCCTCCTCTCTTGGAACACAGACCTGTATGTGTTCTATATAGGCCTTTTCTATATACCCTGCACTGTTGGATTAGGAGTAGATTCCTAGGTTGTTAGCCTCTTTTCTGGCAAAGCTGAGCACTGGTTCAATTAAGACTTGGTCTCCTTCAGTAGATCATGCAAGTGAAGGCCCTGAATCTCTTGGGTCTCTCTGAGACTAGCTTCAGCAAATTAAGGCAAATAGGCTATATGCAAATTTTATAACTAAAAAAGTTACTAGTGACTTTGAAATGTACATTTATAACATACTAGCATAAATCCCTGGCTTTGCCCAGGATTTTACTTTCTTACTTACTTGTTAGAAAGATTTGAGATCCTGTATCTCTAAAATTCCCCAAACTGTCTTGGCCAGTACCTGTAACTTTCCCCATATTCCCCAATCCAATCTGTAATCAGAGTTATTAACATGCAGAGGTTGGGTTCCTGAGGGAATGCACTGTCCTCCTCCTTGCTGCTAGGCCTCATCTCCATAGCAACTGGCCTATTCAAGACAGACACAGTTAACTGAGGCCCAAGAGCTCTCTGGCTGAGAATTCTAAAGGCTTCTCCCTAAACTTCAAACCCCAGGATTCCACAGAATCTTCTCAGGCAGCTGTTCCTATGAAGTCTTCACCTGACACAGACAAACAAACATACAAACTTTGACTTTTATATAGTAGATATAACAAATTATTGCCTGGGCCCTGACTAACTAAAGGAAGGTCCGAAGTAGAAAAGAAACTAAGCAGAGCTGATACTCTCCATCTTGAAAAAGGAGAGGGAAGGAGAGAGAGAGGAGTCTTTATGTGGTCACAGACAGCTGGAAGTTTCTATGATGATTGTTTAGATACATGAACACACTGATGACCGCGCATTAAAACTGGTGATGGAGTAAATGGAGAAATCTCTAGAGAGACAGTATATATACATACATACATACATACATACATACATACATACATATATATGGCACAGCTATGCAGGAAACCTTTATACTGTCTAAAGCCCTATTACCCTAGTAGCCAATGCCAAGAGAATCCTTGGTGGAACAGTTTTCCATTATAAAACAGCTTGTTGCTCTCAGGTACGGTGAGGACCCTATCCCACTGGGAGTATTGAGAAGAGCTTCGTGCAGTTGGATTCTGTGCAGGGAATGAAGGGGTGGACAGGTGGACTTGTCCTCAAGCAGCAAAATATTTTGGGCCAGCCCTAGCCAGAGTGTTTGTTTTGTTCCTAAGCAGGCTGTAGTTGTCTGTGCAGCAGTTGACTGGACTGGGCTGTAAATGTGTCACAATGCGATACACAATGGTGCAATATTTTCATCAAAGTCTGATGAAGTTGAACAACAACTACAAAACAATCACAATAGCTGAGCACCAGTATAAACACAAAGACAGCCTGCCTGTTTTTCCCTTAGCATGAATCAGCAATTATTTGGAAACAGCTCTTAAAAAGGAAAAAGAAGGAGAAGAAAAGATGAAAGCATGCTATGTATGTCACCTGAGCAGAGCTCTGTAAAGCAGCCTATATACGAGACAGCTCTGTTCCCAAGCTGGACATTTTGAAGATGAGACGGCAGTTCTTTCTCTTTAATCTGCAGCCCATGAAGCTGATCGTTGCAGGAGAGTGTTTCAAGTCCTGCTAGGATCCTTGGCTCTTTGTTGCAGGGTTGTGTTTGTTCTCACTGTCATTTAAATAGTGTTCTGAAGTTTAAGCTGATTGAACCCAAAATATGTTCTCATGTCGCTAATTGTATTTTCATTATGTGAAAAGGTTCGCTTTGACCCCCTCTTCTCTGTTCTTCAAGGACATTTCCTGGAAGAGTTTGGGGTTTTCTCATACAAAGACTAGGGTTAAACCCCATGTTCCTCTGGTGGAATTCTTTTGAAATTTCCTCCCATCCTCTTTTTTCTGCAGCTCTCTCTTTCACTTGAAAGCTGGTTCCAGAGTGTTTTCCAACCCTCCAGAACCAGTTTGAGGGATTCAGAAGGGAACTACAGGGCTAAGGAGGATTCAGACTTCCTCCCAGTACTGCTGAATTCTATCATTCCACCAGCAGAAGTCCACCTGCCCATAACCCATACCAAAGAAAGCGTTATTTCAACAGATGCTCTGGGGGCAGAATCTTATGTCTTGTTGTTTAATGCCTTCCAGTTGTTTCTGACTTATGGCGAACCTAAGACAAACCTGTCATGGGGTTTTCTTGGCAAGATTTGTTTGAAGGAGGTTTACCTTTGCCTTCCTTTGGGGCTTATGAGAGTGTGACTTGGGCCATTTCCACACCAGATTGTTATAGTGCTATTATTCCACTTCCAACATCCTATGGAATCCTGGGATTTGCAGTTTAAGGAGGAGCCTCTGAGGACTTCTTCAAGGTCATGCAGTAGGTTTCCATGGCCAAGGGGGATTTGAACCCTGGTCTCCACATTTGTGGTCCAAAGATGAAACCATTACAGTGCACTGGCTCTCTGTTGGTCTCTTATACATGCATAAATTCTCTATGAGGATCAGCTTGGTTTAGTGTTCTAAGTGTTGGACTAGGACTTTGGGAGACCAGGGGTTGAATACCTGCTTGGCCATGGAAACTGGTTGGGATACCTTCTTGAAGTCAAACATTCTCAGCCTCAGAAGAAGACAATGGCAAACACTTTATGAACAAATGTTGCCCAGAAAACAACGTGATAGGTTTGCCTTAGAGTCGCCATAAGTCAGAAGCAACTTGGAACCACACAGTAACAAAGTTCTCCCACAAAAGAGGAAGAACATTTTTTTCTTATGGGGAAGTCTTACATTCTGTTCAGAGTTGGCAGAGTTCAAGCTGCCTATGTAGTGCCAGTGCCACTGTCCATTGGATACGCACTGAGCATTGTGCATGAATGCATATTGAGCATTGTGCATATATATGCATGCACACTTGCATTTTCTTTGCGTATTTGGCATCTGGATTCATTTGTGCTGTGTTGCCATTCAACAGAAGGGTTGCATAGCACAACTGATGTGCAACTCCTCATGCAGAGACTTATACTACACAACCCCAATGTAGCCTCTGTGTGATGTGATTGCAAGTCTACAGACACACATATTGACATTCACATACCCTTCAGTTTCACATGCTGTGTTAATATGAGTTCGATTATTACATTTCTGTACTGGCCAATAGCCAGGTTTTCTGGGAGGTTCATAAAATAACAAGTTAAAGCCATAAAACATAATATAATAAAATATGTCAATCCCTTTAAAAATGCAATAATTATACAGTAGATGGACAACCAAAAGCAGTGCAAGATCTGATAGGCACTAACACAGATTTTAAAATCAAAAGACTGAAAAGCTTTGTATTTTAATGACTTCACTGAAAATGACTCCCCAAGAAGTGCCCAACAGCATTGTAGCTTAACAGCTTGATCCTATAATGTTTACTTAGAAGTAAGTCCCATTGAGTGAGTCAGTAGGAATGACTTCATGATATGCTCTGAATGGCTCTGAATGGCAAAAATAAGGGTGCATTCTTGTATATACTTACCGGAATAAAAATTGTACTGAGTACAATGGGGTTTACTTCTGAATAAACATGCACAGGATCTCTCTGTTGGCCTCTCCACCCCTTCAATTTTCTGTCCTTTATTATATGCATGGCATGCAGTAGAAATCATCCTGAGCAATCTATTTATTAGCAAAACTGCTCAAGGATTCTAAATGGTATCGGTAGCTTTTATGTTAATCAGGTTAGAATAAGTAATAATCATATTCCAGTTTCCTCATCAAGAACCACTGTGAGCCATCTGAACTGTTCATAATTTTCTGTTTCATGAAGTGGATGGGCACCTCATGTATGGAATATCTCTTTTACTTTCTATTACATGGGCAGGGTGAAAGCACCGTGGAATAAAAACACGAACAACATTTGGCAAGAAAGAAGGCCACAGTTTTAACGGCTACAGGATATAGAATGGGTTGGCGTACACATGGGTCTGGATCCCAGCATCAATCAACCTGCCTGTTGACCAATGAGCCAACCTTCAGCCAGTGCCAGAATCCCAAGGTATGGCGGGGGTGGTCCACCAGCCCAGAACCCCCACCACCATGGGGTGCAAGACAATGTGTGACCTCCCAAGCAGGACACACCAGCAACCATCTTGCACCCCCTGAAACCCAAGAGGAACTGCCATACCAATGCCATGAGGCCCTTGGTACCCACAACCTGGATCCAAGACCCATGCAACTGCCCCAAAAGTTGCGACAAAAGTAGAAAGTACAAAACATACAGACTGAACAAAACAAAGGGTGGGTGGATGGGAAGCTGCCACAGTAAAAGAGACAGACCTGGGAAGATGGGAGGGATAAATACCCCCACCCAACCAACCAGAGGGAAGCCTGCACATGAACACCTAGACCAGCAGCCAATGAAATCAAGGCAGGCCTGATTTCATTGGCTGCTGCTTTCACGGGCATCCAGGAAGCAGGAGCACAGCCCAGACCCAGAAGCAGCTTTTCTCAGACCTGTACAGTCCAGAAGAATAGCCAGTCCCCAGCTCTCACCTTGCCATGCAAATGGCACCACGTGGCAAAAGGTAAGTCACACAGCACGCATTTTGCCCCACTAGCATAAAATAGAATTGTATGGAAGCATATAGATCACAATGTAGCAGTTTATTTGTAGGGATGACCATCTCAAACAGCAGCAGGAGATTTTGGGTGTCATGAAAGGACAGTAAGTTGTTAATTATTTAATATGTTGTTATAGAATTTTCAAGACCAGCAAAGGATGAGGGATTTTCAGCTTCATGTTCAAAAATAACTTTGCTGGATTTGGCTATTGTGCACATTGGCAGGTGGCAGTGGATTATTTGCAGCTCACACTACAGGAGAAATACATTTGGTCACAATGTATTGGTGGAAGTAGGATCTTTCCTATAAGCAAAGGACTACTGGTAGACATTCAGGTGAACTGCAGTAGATTGACATGGATTTCACATCCACGTGCCCTAAATTATGCTGCTAAGATGAAGAAGGATTCTGAGGAGAGGACCAAGAGTGGGCTTGGTGTCGAAAGACTGGAACTAAAACTGTCTTTGGCTCTGGTACCCCAAATAAATTCCCGCTCACAGAATGATTAATTCTAAGTCTTTGTATTTTGTACCAGGATCTGGTTGCAAAGTCTCAAAGTTCCAGCAAAAAACGATGGCCAGGATTCACCAAGGCAGTTACAGATGTGTAACCACTCTAGTTCTGTAGCTATGTAATATCTCTTGACCTGGCCCCCCTCATATCAACTTAGTGGGCAGCAGCTGCTGTGATCAACAAATCTGCAAATCTGTCAATCAGGAAGCAGCTGACTGATATTCCCACTCCTCCTATAAGCAATCCCTAATGAAACAGGCAGAAGTAAGGTCCTTGTTGCAATTTGCGCAATAACCTAATCCCCCAGATATCATGCATGTGAGATGGGTTGGGAACATCAGTCAGCTATTTCCTGATCAACAGAGAAACAGACCTTTATTGGCAGTGGCTATCCAGTGAGTGGGGACTGAGGGGTTTTCGTAATCCCTATGTATCCCCCAAACTAAGGAATATGTAGGGATCATGAATGTGAACCAGCCATGAATGCATAACTCCAGTGAATTCTGCCCTAGGACCGGAAGAACTTGACTAACAGCCCACTGTTGCATCTTCAGTTGCAGGGCTACTCAAAGCAGACAATTTGGAGCTAAACCAATAGAGCTAGCCCCCTTCCCCCAGCCTCTTCCTGAAGACCTCAGCAGTGGAGAACCCACTGCTGCTCGTGAGTCATTGGTTTCACCACTGAATTGCTCTTACTTGTTAAAAAGAAGTCTCTTCGTGTTCAGTATACCATCCTGTAACTTACAGTAAAGTCATGTACTTGATGTACTATCTAGGGCAACAAAAAACATAGGTTTACCCCTCTTGTATGTCATCCCATCAGGTTTTACCTGATTTTACCTTTTCCCAGACTACAACTCTAGGATCCCTCAGACAACCTGGTCAATGTCCATGATGGTTAAGAGACTCTTGGAGTAGCATTTTCATTTTCTCATTTCAACACTGCAATGATGACCCCTCCCACTCTTCTCTTAACATGCCCATTTCTTTCAACCTCTCCTCATTCAATGTATTTTCCTTACTGCTAACCACTTACGCCACTATCCTCTGTATCTACTCTACACTGTCTGTGTTCTTCTTAAAATACAGCACTGGGAAAAGGACAGCCATGCAGATGTGGCCTGACTGATAAAGCAGAACAATCTGTTCCCATGGTATGGGAACTGTGGTTCCATTATTAGTAACAGTTTGATATCACATTAGCTATTTTTGCAGCCACATCACAGTGCTGACATATGATCAGCTTATGTTTGACAATAATTGCAAGATCCTTTTCAGCTGTATTAAAGCCAAGCCAAGTACTGCCTGTTTGTTCTGGCCTATTTATTTTTACGTTACGTTTTCTATAGCACTGTGAGTGTGTTTGTGTGTGAGAGCTGAATTTTGAAACTGGTTGGAGTTGTACTACCCAGTACTCTCTGCTTCCTCCAACCAGCAAACTCTGCATATGTTGTATGACATGACTGTATGATGTCGCACTTTGGGCAGAACTTTACATGGGGAAGCTGTGCAGTTGTCTGAGTTCTTCTCCACACCCCTATCAGCCTGATCCTCAGTTCACCTGGCTTGACCTTTCCTTTCTTTACCTCACAACTGCATTGCATTGCATTTTAAAAATGATCAATTTTGGATCTCTTCTGTTCTGAATTTTGGAAGGGGGGCCATCTCAAGATCCAGCACAGTTAAGTATCTTGTCACAAGGGCACTGGTATTCATTTGCCGAGCTTAGAAAAAAGTTCTCTTTGGAGATGATAATTCTCAGAATCTCCCAGCTAGCATGGCCATGTTGAATACGAGAGTATGACAGGTATCACAAATGTTATTTTTCCAAGCCCTGCATACTTCATAGAATCACCCTCCTTTCTATCTGCTCTGTTTCCCAGCTCCATTCTTCCTTCAGCTCAGTGACCCACCCCAAATACCATGGCTAGAATCTTGTTGGTGATTTCTGAATGTAAAAGTTCTTCTATGAAAGCATTTGGGCATTTCTGTCTGATGATCAGTGCCTGCAAAGTCAGGTCAGAGTGTGTGGTGCTCTTTCATATGCAGATGAGCTTTTGGTTGGTACATTCACTTGCACAATGTTGCCATTTAACATAAGGGTCATGCCATCCAACCAACATGCAACTCCGCATGCAGAGATTCACAATACATAGGCTTGGTGCAGAATCTCAGCCCATGTATCTTTCCTTTTCCTATAGATAAACATTGTATCAGTGACGATGAGTACCCAAGGTTCAAAGCAGTGATAAAGAGATGCAGTCTAGATGGGGTTACCAGAGGCAGCGAAATGAAGGCACTGCCCTCCCAATAAGATTTCTGTTCCCCCAATGAGATTTTCCTTCAGTCCCCAAGTTTCTAGCATGGCAGTAGCTTAAAATTTCAGTTGAGTGTGTAGAAATACAGTTTAGGCATTCAAAGCAAAGGGTCAGGCAAAGATACCAAAGGAATACCAACACAGGAAATATAAGGGTTGTAAGTGTGAACACTTTTCAGTGTCTCCCTCTCTCCAGTGCTAGGAATTTGGACACTGAAGGAGAATTTTAGGGTGGGGGGGCAGAATTCTTCTTTAGAGGGGCAATATCCTCCTTTTGCCCCTACTCATAACTACACTGCTGCAGGGCTTGTCCACTGTAATGGTTGCAAATATCTAAGAGGAGACAATCTGACAAGCTTGACAGAAAAGGGGATGCAATTTTTAGGAGCTGGCAAAGGATGTTTTCTTTTTGCCACGGACTCTTTTCCTACATAATGCTGGGCCTACCTGGGTTCTGTTGTTGTTCCTGTGTGCCTTCAAGTCATTTCTGGAGTTTTTTGTGGCTGTGTATGTGTAATGTACCCAAAGTCACCCTGTGGGTTTCCATACCTGAGCAGGGAGTTGAACCTTGGTTTCCAGGGTCATAATTCAACACTAAAACCAGTACAGCATGCTGGCTTTCCTACAGGTAACAGAAAAAAGGGGGGGTTATCTTTCTTGTCAATGCATTGTTGTTAGTGTGCCCCATCCAGTTTTCAGACAGGGTTCTGAGGCTGTAAGGGGAAGCCAAGCCAAACAACACAAGAAGCAAGACCCTTTTTAATTTTAGCCATACAGCTGCCTCTGAATTCCTTAAATACTCTCTTCTCCAAATGCTTTCAGGCGTAAGGCTATCTGAAGTGCTCCAGGCAGACTCAAGTCTTTTTCCAAAACTAATCTCTGTTTGGTCTTGTCAAGGAAACGAAACAGGATGGGTAAAATGCCTAGCGGAACCAAACTCGATCCTTACGCACGTGCCCCCAGACAGGCTAGTTTCAAGTGACAAGTCAAGATGTTTCACTCCTTGGGCACCAGTCTCTTTCTTTTCTCTTTGAAATCTTTGGGCATCCCTCCTGCTTCTCCTTGCTCCCCCTAGGAAGCCACTGCTCCTTCCTTTCACAGTAGCACCCATGAATAAGTTTCTGTGGAGATGCCATGTAAGGAGTGATCTCTTCTCCTATCCTGCATATGTCTTGGCTGTTTGGAACCAGCCCATTCTGAGGTTTACTATGGAAACCTAAGAAATCCAAATATCCAGCCAAAACACTTGAGCTCTGACCATCCTGGATTGCTTTTTTTTTCCCCCATTGTGGTTTTAGAAGGAAATTTGTGGAGTTCCAAGGATTTTTGCTGCCATCATGTGGAGAAAATGCAAACTGCAGATTTTGTGTCTTAATAGTGATCCTCCCCATTTTTACCCCATAGAAGTATGGATGTCTATCTCTATTCTGTCAGCCAAAAGTAACTAGGGCGCAGAACATCCCATTACATCTACCAAAACAGTACACAGGTTCACTTATTCCATAAAAATCTTGCCATCCTCGGAACATTTTAATATGTTGCCTGCGAAAAGGAACTCTGAATTTTATAGAATAAAACAGAACTGAGCAAACATTTAACAACTTGTACATGTATTTACAAGTCCAAGTAACTCCATCCCCACCACTCTTCTTGTTTTTGTTGTTAATATGCCTCCAGGTAAACTCTATTTATGGCAACCCTATCCTAGGGTTTTCTTGGAATGATTCATTCAGAGGAAGTTTGCAGTCGCATGGTTACAGGACAAGGAAAGTCCCCTTCAGCAGCCTACAGGACTTGGTATTCCCTGGTACTGCCCCTTCACGTGTCAGGTCTGACCTTGCTTAACTTCCCAGATCAGATAGGATTTGAGGCTTGAGTTATATATGCATGACTAAACAAGATCTCCTGGCCTGATCCCCTGCCCAACCGTGTCCACCTTAAGATCCAGCAGCCAGATCAAGCAAGGCCTGCTCAGCTGGTGATCAGGACACAAAGAGCATGACACAAACAGCACTCTCCCACCAGCAAGCAAGACCCCATCACATGTCCTTGCTGAAGCCTTGCTTACTGGTGGGAGGGGGTTGAAAACTTTATCCCCCTTGTGCCCTGCTTGCCAGCTGAACAGACTTCTTTCTCCTGATCTGACTGCTGGCTCTTAAGGTAGATTGGGGTGGCATTTGTGTAATTTTATAGTAAGACTACATAATCTCGCTGAATACAGAGTTACAGTTACAATACTGATCACTGCTACTAGTATCAGTAATAGTGTTAGAGGGATGGGTATTACTAAGATCATAAGAGGGATTTATTTTATTTTATTGATATGCCTGTCTTTCTCTTTGCATAGGACCCAAGGTGGATGGACACCATCAAGCCTAAGCTCATTGAACAAAATGCTTTTCAGATTAACAGGTGGCAGGAAGGGCTTTCCATATTCACTCAGTCTCCAGAATGTCAGTGAACAGCAGTTGTGAAGCCTTCACCCTGCAAGAATGTATCATTTAGTACCAAGAGGAGGCAAAGTGTGGTCCTTAAGATATAGTCCTCCGTATTGTATGCCTTTAGCAGGGATGTCTGTTTTATTGTTTTAGTGTTTCATTTTTGCATAGCCACATGTACACTGATGACACTATATAAAATGAGGACATTGTTGAACTGCATTTCCCCTCAGCTATGGCTGGGTACCCTATACCAGCTGGAATCCTGTTGGTTTGTCCCAGTTATAGCAGACCCATTGGATCAATTGTTGCATTGTGAGTCAACACATAGGAAAATTCCATGGGTTCAATGGATTTATGCCACTATGTGTTAATTCTAGCTTCAAGACTGCTTTGGATGTGGGTGAGCATCAGTGTCAGAGTGATGGATCAAGATCTCAGACTTGTCTGTTCACTGGACTGGATGTCATGGTATCAGTACCACTGCCGATATCATGCAACTGAAGCTAGCATTCCATCTGACAAGTAACAAATGGCAATAAATCAGACCAAAGCAGAGCTTTCCTTTCCATTCCTTTCCTTTCCTTTTTTGGCTGCACTGGCAAAAGGATGCAGTTGTAATCCTAAAAAATTACTTTTTCAAGCTCTGGACCAAGAGCCCAACTAATCCAACATCTTGCTTCTTACCATAACCAGCCAGATTCCTATGCGGAGCCCGTAGACAGGGCATGAGAGTAACAACTCTCACCTGCTGTCTCCTGGAACTGAAATTCAGACAGACTGCCTCTGAGCATGGAGGTTCCTTCATGACTAGTAGTGATGAGTAGCAATGTTCACCCTGAATTCATCTTCTCTCTGCTGTCAGCTTGTGGCCAAAGGGGGGCAGACTGTAGCGTAGGAATTCCATACCTAGTTTTAGTTAGTTACCAAAAAAAAACTTGGAAAAGTTACTTTTGGGACTACAGCTCTGAGAATCCCCTACTAACCAAGTGGGATGGGCAATTCTGGGAGTATAGATTTTTTAAAGAAAGGAATTTTTCCAGGCTTTGCTGAGGACAATGGGATGTTACACAATCCCCTTTTAAAAGCTATCTAAAGTTTTTAGCCATCATCACATGCCATGACAACAAACTCAATATGCCCTTCATGGAAAAAAAAAGTATGTTCATATCTGGATATAAGTCAGGTTTAATTTATGGCAGGGTTTGCTAAGGCTTACCTTGGATCGCCAAACCAAAATGACTAAACTGGGGCTATTGTACTTTGGACATATGAAATGGACATGCTGTTGTTGTGTGCCTTCAAGTCACTTCTGATTTATGGCAACCCTAATGTGAACCTATCAGAGGGTTTTCTGGGGCTGAGTGTCTGTGAGACATGGCCCAGGTCACCCAGTGGGTTTGCATGGCAGAGCAGAGAACTGAACTCTGGTCTCCAGGGTCATATTCCAATGCCCAAACCACTACACCACACTGGCTCTGTCACATGAGAAAAGATGACACTATCTGACAAAGCAGAAGCAAGGGGAAAAAAAGAAAGTTGTGTTACAAGTGGATTGATTCAGTTAAGGAAGTCACAGTCCTGCATTTTCAAGACCTGAGCAGGGCAATGAAGGAATAGTGCCCTTGGATGTCTCTCGTCCATAAGGTCACCAAAAGCTGGACCCAGTTTGAACGCAAATACAGTCCTCCCTCTACATTTGCAGATTTGGCTTTCACAAACTTGATTGTTTGTGAAAGATGTTGGAAATGTGACGAAAAGGTGGGGTCGTTCTTTCATATGCGATGGACCTGTAAGATAGCAAGGACATTTTGGAAGGAAATACATGATGAAATTCAAAGAATTTACAATTTAAATTTTGAAATGAAGCCAGAGTTTTATTTGTTAAACATGATGGGGCAACAAAGAGAGATAAGATGTCACCAGAAGACACTGTTATATTTGATAACTGCTGCAAGATTGACATATGCACAATATTGGAAAGAAAGGAATCATGTTGATATAAAAGAATGGAAATTCAAAGTTCTGGATATGATAGAGATAGAAAAACTAACATTTTCACTGAAAAACGAGTCTATCCAGAACTCTGAAAGGGAATGGAGAGAAGTCCTAAATTGGATAAAGATATAGTAATAAGAAAAGGGAAAGAATAAAGCAAGATTGTATATAATACAAGGCAACAATGTAATAAGGCAATGTAACAAAGCAGCAATGTAACAATGCAAGATGTAACAATGTAAGATTACCTTTTGAAGAGAAACTGTGTATGAATGGAATGTAAATAAGCAGACTCAACTGAAAAAAAAAAAGAAAAAAGCTTGGAAGCGAGGAAGGGAGGTTTATTTTCACTTTAAACTTTAGTAAAAATATTTTAAAACACAAACTTGATTGTTTGCAAGGCACCCACTTGCCTCCCTTCCCCACATTCTCCTCCCATTCCCCTGCCTTTTGCGTAGGAGTGTGTGTCTTCCTTCCATGAACCTGGGCTAAAGGCAAGTGAATGGCAGGGGGCAACCTCACGCACGTGTCTTCTCCGGTCATGTTGGTGCCACCCCTCATTTGCTTGCCCATCGCTCGGGTGCCTGGGTGAAACACAAATGAATAGGAAAGGGAAGGCGCATGTGTGCCTTCCTCCGGGAGCTCAGCTTCCTCCTCCCATGCACTTGCCTATTGCCTGGGCACCTGGGAGGCAGTGCACCGAGGCAAAACACAAGTGAATGGGGAGAAATTCACACACGCCTTCTCCAGGTCCACGGCTGCCACCTCCCATTCACTTGTCTATTGCCCAGGCAATGTACCTAGACAAAATGCAAGTGAATTGGGGGGACCCCTGGAAGGGAATGGAAGAGGAATGCTCAGTTGGGCGAGGGGGAATTATTTGCATTTTTGTGACCTTCATGAAGGTTCTATACCCCAAACTCTCACAAAAGTCAAGGGGCCATGGTAATAGCAACAACACTAAGGCCTGGACGATAAAGGATGTTGAAGGAACAGATGGAACAAATACAGGAGCACAATAATTTGAGCATGCTTTTAATTAATAAAAACACACTCATAAAAATACTATGGGTTGGATCCAGAGTTTTTCTACTACTAGTGAGAGGATCTTTGACTTGAATTCTGCCCAGAACATTCCTGCCAGCAGGAAAAGAGAGAGAGGGGTATTTTTTCACTAATTTTCCCTTCCCCCGAGACCATCTCCTCACTGTTCTAGAGCAGGGGTGTCAAACTCAATTTCACCTTGGGTCACATTAGCATTATGGTTGCCCTTAAAGAGCTGGTTGTATCTGTAAGACTGTAATAGATAAATGTATCTACTCTTTTATCATATTAAATAATTGTCTCTGCATTTGATTATTACTGCTTTTAGTAATAACTAGCTCTGAAACTAGAAGTCTAGGAAAAACAATGGCAAGCAGCCCCTCAGACCCTTTCTGTGCCTCTTTCAGTGCCCTCAGATCCTCTTTGTGCCTCTTTCTGCCCCCTGTGGTTCCTTCTGCCCCCCTGCCCCTCTCCATACCTGGTGAGCGCAGTCCCCACATTGCGGGCCCCTGGCTGCTGGTATTCTGAAGACGGGCCCAGCAGCCAGCACTCGCAACCTACTTCTACTTCTGACTGTTCCTCCGTCCCACTCTTGTGGGCCGTGTGGGGCGTTGCCATGGTAACCAGTTGCAACACTCTGACTGTGAGACTTGGACAAAGGAGCAGTCAGAAGAAGACGTAGATTGGAAGTACGGGCTGCTGGGCCCCACTTCAGAATACTGGCAGCTGGGGGCCCAAAATGTGGGGATCAGACTCGCGAGGCAGGGGGAGTGTTGCAGCTGTGGGAGAGGCCAGAATTGGCCCCCAGGCCTTGTGTTTTACACATGTGCTCTACGTTCACCAGCCCTACAGGGAAGATTCTTGCAAAGTGGAGTGGTATATATGATATTTTAGAATGAGTTTAGTTTCAGTGAAAAATGTGAAAATCTCCTCCTTCCTTGGTCAGTCAGTGGAAATGCCTCCATTTCATTAGAAGCATCATGCCAACAGAAGAAACCCTTCCATTCAGATCAGAACGGAATCAGACTAACTGCAGACTGGTGCAGGAAGAGAAAGGATGTGCCTATGACATGAATGCATGTTATGCCTAAACTCTTAGAAGGGCATGCAATCTAGCGTCTACTGAGTAAAGACATGTTAAGGTTGTTCCCCCTAACAGAAAAAGCAGGCAATGGTCCTGCTGGCAGCAGAGAATAAATCCAGAGAACTAGGAATGAGTGGCCTTTTCTCCCTGGTAAGGCAGTGGGATCTGTTGGCCTACATGGCTGTGGAGCAGTGGATATACCCTGGGATAGTCATCTATTTGAGAGACAGGATCTCTTGTGTAGCTTCTTTATAATTCAAACTAATACCCAGCATGGATGCAGTGTCGAACTGCAATAGGACACACCTGCCAGCAGGGCCAGTGTTTCAGGAATGAAAACACAAAGGCAGGGATATATTTGCTGGCACCAGCAAATCATAACAGCCCTATTCATAGCTACCCTCATGTAGCAAATGAGGACAAAGTATTGTTTAGCTGTCATCAAAGCAGCATGAACAGCTGTTTTTTGACACATGCAAAGGTGTATAGAAGCTGCAATTTATGCTCTTCCAGGACCTTATACTTCCAGAAACCTCTTACTGCTCTGCATATTGTATGATATCCGCTGGAAATACAGTGGGCTCCAACAGGAGGACAAGGTGCACAAATCTATAATTAAGAATAGATGACATCTAGTGGCCATTAAAGAGAACAAGGCACACAAAATAAAGGGATGGACACATCAGTGTATTTCCATATGTGTCAGTGTTTCATGTGTTCACTCATAAATCTGATCTTCCCTGTTTCTGCAGCACTCTGCAATTAAGCACTTTTACACGCATGTATCAAAATTTGCATTCATTTTCATACACAATTTGCCCTGAAATACAATTTTTTACATGAAATTTCCCCCCAAATACATATTCTCAATACATTTCCCCCTTAACATACATTTGTCATATCGTAGATGAGGTGAGTTTGTTTCTGCTCCTCTAGAGACTAGAGCATGAACCAATGGATTCAAATGACCCATCAAAAAAAAGAGATTCCTCCTAAATGTTAGGAAGAATTTCTTGACTTCAAGAACTGTTCAAGGTTGGAATATACTGCTTCTGGAAATGGTAGACTCTGATTCTTTGGAGGTCTTTAAACAGAGGTTGGGTGGACGTTTTTCAAGAGCGCTTTAGTTGTATATTCCTGCATCTCAAGGGGTTGAACCAGGTGGCCTTTGTATCCTCTGCCAACTCTAAGATTCTGTGATTCTATATACAGTCAGCCTTCCGCATTTGCAGGTTTCACTTTTGCAGATCTGGTTATTCATGGGATTATTTGCTGTCACCTCTGCTGCCTCCCTATGCCATTTTTAATAGGGACTGCAAGCCCTGTGAGACTGAGAAACTGCAAACGAGGCTTGTAGGTCCCCATTAAAAATGATGTGGGGCAGCAGTGGAAGTGGCAGGAAGCCCCACCAGCCACCTACTTCTGCCTTGTGAAGGAACCCTGATGCCTCAAAGGAATCCACAGTGGGTTTAATATGGTGATCATATTTTTTTTGTGTGTTTTGTGTGGGGGTTTTTTGTACGGTTTGAGAGGGCCTCGAGTTATTCATGATTTTTCCACTTTTACAGAAGTCCCGTGTTACTGCCCTGGCTAGTCCAAGCTTTGGGGATATTAAAAATATCCCTTGATATCACAATTCGGCTGCACTTTTCTATTCCTTTCCACGTGCTTGCGAGGCCACCAGACAAGCACGTAAACAAGCTCGGCCGTTAATAGCTGTAATATTCGAAATACAATACAGGCAGGCCAGAAATAGCTGACTCACTGCTTTAGGAGACCTCCAGGCAAGTACTCTAATTAAGTATGCACGCAACTTACAAAAGAGCCTCTGCCCCACGATGGCAGCTTGATGGGTTAACTATACAATACCCAAGTACTCTGCGTTTGCATACTGGCTACTCTATTGAAAATCGCTACGATAACTCAATCATTCAGATGCTGACCTTTCGGAGGCTTTGTCTCCAACTCCAAATCTATTGTTTTTCCCCAAGTACGGTATAGCCTGCAGTCACAATTCTCCTTATAAAAACCCTTGATTCCAAGACCTTCCTGGGATCGCTCCCAAGTTTCATCCCGCCTTGTTGCTGCTTTGCTTGGCGAGCCTCCCCTCAGCTCCACGTGCTGAGCTACATCGCACCCCAGCCTCGCTCTCTATTTTTCTGGGCTTCAGGACAGGTGAAGTATCACCCAAACCAACAATCCCTCTAAAAATCCCCCTATACCACTCCAACCTATATTTCCTTTAGTTATCTTGTATGAGTGTGTCACATACACTGTTTTACTTGTATTTAATAAACATCAGTTATTATTTCAACTTCTATGTTCTCCTTGACTCGACCCGACCCCATAGACATAGGGTTCAAGATCTCACTAAGTTACCCTGCCTCTCGTAACGCTAAGCAGTGCTCCAAGCTAATTTTCCCCACCTTTAG
The DNA here is from genome assembly GCA_030412105.1 of Cyclura pinguis. Lineage (NCBI taxonomy): Eukaryota > Metazoa > Chordata > Lepidosauria > Squamata > Iguanidae > Cyclura > Cyclura pinguis. Next base: position 349,603,423 of record CM059599.1, read on the forward strand.
TTGGGCACATTTTGGTGTCCTTCCTGGGACCCCCAGTACACAGGGTAACACCTGTGTCCCTAACCCTAGCGAATGTGGAGGGATGACTATAAATGTTGCATGCCAAGAACTGGATAGTTAACATTTCAAAACATGTGAAAATGGAAGACTGTAGCCAAAATGATTAAGGGCAACTTTCCTAAGAAAAGGCTACAACATTTGGAGTCTTTTTTTAAAAAAGCAAGTAAAAATGACATGTTAGAAGTTCAGAAAATTAGGCGTGGTGTAGACAAAGGGAGATGTTTTTCTCTCTTTTTCATAACAGTAGGGACTGGAGTCATTTACTGAAGCCAAATGGTGGGCAATTCAGAATGGATAAATGGAAGTACTACTTCACACATCCTATAAGTAAACCGTGGTGTTCTGCCAAAAGATGGAGTAGTAGACAACTAACTTGGACAGCTTTAAAAGCGGAATTGGACAAATTAATGGAGGCAAAAACTATCAGTGCCTTCTAGTCTTGAAGGCTGTACATCATAGCCAGTACTGGGTACAGCATGCCTCTGTACACCATTGTGATAATGGGTTCTTCCCATTATCTAGGCAACATAGCTGAAGAGAGAGAGTTAATGAGGTGTTGGGTTAAGTTACATTTATTGGGAGTCAGCATCACAGAAGGACACCAGAGATCATGAGAGTCAATTGCTCTATCAGTAAGAGCAGATGGGGGAAAAGGTGAAAAGCTTTGAGATGCTTCTGTCAAGAAGTTTTTAAAAGGCCTCAGAGACCACAAGGCAAAGAGACACAAAGGAACATCAACCAGAGACAGAAGTCCAGTTGCAGTTTGGACCAAACTTCCCCCACACCATCCCAGCATCTGGATAACAAGGTGAATAGATTGGGAATGTTCTTAGTTAGTCACATTAGGGGTTATGTTCCGTTAAAATTCTGGTTGAAATGATCTAGGCTTATCTGTAATATTGTAACTGCTAAGTAATACCTGAAGGAAGGGGCCTTCATGAATGAGGATACCTTTTGTTGTTGTGTTTGTCTGCTTAGAATTAAAAGCTTTCCTCAAACATCTTCTTGTCACACTCTCTTTCTCCACATGCCTGTCAGTTGCGCTCGCAAACAGAGTTCAGTCTTTGAGTTTAGAGAGTCTTTCCCCTGTGGCTTCCTACTGAGCCTCTACAGAAAGGGGAGTTAAAATTAGTAGATGGTGGCAGCTATAAGGTTTCCAAGGGCAAAGGGGGGGGGGGATACCCATCTCCTACTCAAAGGGGAGAATAGCCCCCCTTTTCCCTCACAACCATTTACTGGGGAACATGAATTAGAAGGTCCTTTTGTACTCACATCTTGCTTGTGGGCTTCCCATAGGCATCTGTGGCTGCTCCCACCCACTGGAACTCCCTTGCTTGGGAAACTGGGCTGGTCCCCTCCTTGCTCTCCTTTCACCGGCAGGCAAAAATGTTCTTACTTAATGAGGCTTTTAATACATAAGCAGGTAGGCTTTTGACTTATCAAGATGGTTTTAAAATATTTGTAGGCTTTTATAATTTGATATATTTTCTAATGTTTTTAATTGTTTTAAATGTTTTATTAATGTTTTGAACTGTTTTTGGAAGCCGCCTTGGGTCCCACTCTGGGAGAAAAGTGAAAGAAAGAAGGAAAGCAAGCTGGGCACCATGTGAGCAGAATTCTGAGACAAACCAGCCTTTCACTTGACCAGGCACAGCTCTTTTTATGTCACACTTGTTCCAATTTGCTTATTAGTCAAGGAAATACAGATTAGGTTGGTTTAGTTAAAGAGGCAATTGAGACGGTATGAACCAGTCCATCTTAGCAAAGAAATGATCATAGGAATTATAGGTGTGATTACAGGCAACTCATTTCCTTTTTTACAATTCCTTCTTTCCTCCCTCTCCTTTCACTTTTGTTAATTTTCTAACCCAAAGTGAATGTGACTTTCTTTTCAAGTTGTAAATGTTACCTATTTGTGATGTCAAGATACATTAATCATCTTTATTGTCCTATTAATGTTTTATTGTTCTCACTGATTAAGATATTACATAAAGGGTAGGATTGTTTTTGTATTGATTGTTGAAACTTTTAATGTCTGTTTTTATCACTGGTATGGGCAACATTGCCATTCTATAAAACTGAGTGAAGGGAAAGATGCTAATGCTACTAGAAAGTGACCTTTATGAGATTTTAGTAGAATTAATTCAATGTCTTGTCCTGCTGCCATATTTTAAAGGGCTCCCTTTATGTTTTGGTACGGCTTGCTTGTTTATGAGCAAAATGGACACTAATGCCAAATGCCCATAAAAACCAATTTTGCTGCAAAGATCCAAAATATATGATGCTCATATTTTGTCTGGGATGCACTTTCAGAGACTGTGTATCACCAGTCTTGAGACAGCTGCACTTCCCAACATGGGTGAGTTTTCTACTCCTTTACTATAGGATTCAGATGCTTCCTTTACATATATGATAGGTTCTCACTGATGAAGCTGCATTGACTTTTGACAAAGCCCTATTGTCAGAAAGGTTGCACAACTGGGAGGAGGGCAGGGGCATAATGAATGGCAGGTTAGTCTGGTGCTCTAGAATCATAGAATCGGAAGAGACCACAGCGGCATCCAGTCCAACCCCTTGCTATGCAGGAACACACATCAAAGCATTCCCAACAGATGGCCATCCAGTCTCTGCTTAAAAACCTCTAAAGAAGGAGACTCCACTATACTCCAAAGCAGGCATATTCCACTGCCGAACAGCTCTGACCGTCAGGAAGTTCTTCCTGAGGTTCAGGTGGAATCTCCTTTCCTGCAGCATGAATCCATTGCTCCTTGTCCTAGTCTCTGGAGCAGCAGAAATCAAGCCCGCTACCTCCTCAACATGGCACCTCTTCAAATATTTAAACATGGCTATCATGTCCCCTCTTAACCTTCTCTTCTACAGACTAAACACACCCAGCTCCCTAAGCCGCTCCTCATAGGGCATGCTCCAGACCCTTCACCATTTTGGTTGCCCTTCTCTGGACACGCTCCAGCTTGTTGATATCCTTCTTGAATTGAGGTGCCCGGAACTAGGCACAGTATTCCAAATGAGGTCTAACTAATGCAGAATAGATTGGTACCATTACCTCCCTTGATCTAGACACCATACTCCTATTGATGCAACCAAGAATCGCATTTGCTTTCTTGATTGCTGCATCACACTGCTGACTCATGTTCAGCTTGTGATCTATCAAGACTCCCAGATCCCTTTCACATGTAGTATTATCCAGCCACATGTCCCCCATCCTATAGTTGTGCATTCCATTTTTTCGAAACTGTGGGTAGAACCATTGCTGAGGAATGAGGTCAGGGAGGGGGAAATCTGTGGGAGTCTGGACAGTGAAAAAACAAACCATACATTACATCAGAGCTTTCCAAACTTTTCATGTGGGTGACACACTTTTTAGACATGTATCATTTCACGACACAGTAATTTCAGTTTTACTAGCAAACTGGTTAAACTAACCCCTTATAAGAGATACAGACACATACATAAATAGTAATAACAAAAGGTATGGGGACACAACATATCTCATGAAAACCTTTCTTATATTTTCAAAAATATATGATTTATAAATGATAACATACATTTCCAAGATTGTAGGTGACATACCTACACACTTCAGGTGACACACTTACATGTCATGGCACACTGTTTGGAAAGCCCTGCATTACATTACATAATAAATTTTGGTATCCAAACAGCCTAGAAAGTGACTATAATGTTTGTCACTAAATTTGGGAAGGGGGTCTGATCACATAATCTGGCCCTGGGCCCACAACTGCCCTTTAACACCCCTGGGAAGAACTTGGAAAAGTTATGTTTGAGGACGGTAACTCTCAGACCCCCCCACTCCCCCACCCCCCAGTGCTGGCTGGGGTATTCTGGGAGTTCTAGTGTAATTTTTCCAAGCTGCACAAACTTCAAAACCGAATTCAATATTACATATCAAAACAGGGAAGGCAACTTGCCCCCTACTTGTGGAACTAAAAATGAAGTTTCTCCCTATGGCTAGTAGATGATGAAAAGAGTCTCATAACAACAAAGATTCTTCATAAGATGTCTAAAAAGGGTATAGATGATTTTTAAAAAAATCGATAACCACATAAAAACTCTGTGGAAAGAAGAGAAAATCACCATCACTACCCATCCTTTAAAAACAAGATTTCTTTCAAGTTCACTGTTGTGTCTTGAATAATAATCCAACAGGATGTTTGGAGAGAGTTGTTTTGACTGTTTCAGAAGCAGTCTTTAAATTTCCAGCTCCATCTTAATTCCCTTTTTAGTTCACTATTTCTGGTTTTTCCTTCATGTGCTGTACCACTTACATAGACTGCTGAGAAGCACAGTACAGGCTCAGCCTCTGTATGCTTCAGTTACTGACATTGCTACAATAACCTGAATCCTATTGTCATTCCTAGCCAGAGTAGATCTATTGAATCAACTCATTATCCAACACTTGATTTCATGGATCTCCTGTAGTTGGGAGTAACCAACAGGATTCAAGTCAATGTCTTTGCCCTAGAGAAAGAAGACTTGGCCACAGTGATCCATTTTTACTTGCCTCCAGATTAGATTATTTTATTGCACTAAACTGGGGCTATCCTTGAAAAGTGCTTGAAATCTACAACTAGTGTATGCACTTTAAAGTGACCATGGCCAAGATCATACATCAAAGAGATGGAATGTAACTTCACACTCACAGCCTTATGTGATGCTTGTGCATTAATGAACTGCAACATTATGCAACGGAATGTCCAGACAAATATGAAATGCATGATTGTAATGCACATTGAATATCTGACTATATAATGCATAATGTGCATTTGCATGTAAAAGTGCAATGGCACCACACGTGCAATGTGGCCACATTCACAACTCTGCATCTGCAACCTTTAGCTGAATACAAACTTCCACATCAGACAAAAATGTCCAACCACTGCTGTACTGAAAATTTCACATGCATTAAGTCACTATTAGGATGTTATCCAATATCACCAATCAAAAGCCAATTACACTGTCTTTTTTTCCCCTGACCTCAGTTCAAGGCACAGGTGTGGATCCACAGGGCCCTAACCATCTTGGGGCCAAGATATGTGAAAGATCATTTCTATGTGAGCTTGCCCAAAATTTGAGATCTTCAGAAAAGTCATGTTCATTTACTGCCCCCAGAGACTAGATTGAGGAATGCATGAGACAGGACTTTGTGCAGCACCTTGATTGTGGAATTCAAGGGAAGTCAGCAGCAGTAGCTAGTAGTTTCAATGGCAGTTGGTTTAGACTGACTATTAAAATGAGTTATCCAAAGTTCTATGCCTTCCAATAACTTCAGCACCTTGGAGAGCTCATTTTAAAGTACAGGCCACAATCTGGAGCTGATCTACTGCTTCATTCACACAGGAGCCACTGATCACCACTGGAAGTCAAGAAGACATCATCATCACTGAGCTTCTAGTAAGCAGTTACAATAATATTCTTCCATCTGGCATAGTTTTTAGACTGGTTTTAATTTGTCTGAAAGGAATATTTTTGTATCTTACTATGCATCAGTTTGGGTGATCTGATGGGCGCAGAGGCCGTTGATAAATGTGATAAGTAAATGAATAAGTAAAATAAATAATGTAAGTTCATGTTGCAAGTATTTCATGAAGAAAAGCACATCAGGGGAATTGGCATCTTTCTACCATTTTCACGTGTTCTGATAAACAATTCTCTGATCTGATCTGTACCTTTTCATCTCCAGTGTTTCTGAGATGTCAGTTTTAATACTAAACCTTACAGCCTTCTTGTGAAACTATTCCAGCTTGGACAGGACCCGTGATTCTTCAGACAATCTATTCCTCCTTCTGTACTTCCTCATTTTGGAAAGGAAAATAAAGATGACTCCACAAATTACCTGCCTACCTTAAACTCCTCAGGTGATAGTACTGCGGCCTTGTCAAAAGGACTTGGAGGACAAAGAGGAAGACAAATGGGAATGTGGACTTGCTCTAACAAGATGAATGCCTTGCCAGATGAGTCAAGGTTATTACCTTGTAGCTTCTCTCCAGAAGCTGGAAATGTTACTTTTTTGGACTTTATCTAACAGAATCACCTGGATAACATGCCTGCTGAGATTCTCAGAATTTTAATTTAAGAAGTAATTTTCACCAAATTCTCTTTCTGTCCTCAGAGATTATCTGGTTTGTGACTGTTTCATGATTATGCCCAGCAAAATTTTCTACCTTTGGTGGAAAATGAGAGCATAGCAATGCCCTGTGAGTTTCAGTCTGTCTCCCCAGTAACTCTAGTGTTGTGAGCTTGGTCTGTATTTCCTCCCCAGTTTTCATCCAGGCACAAAGCTGAACTTCGAGTGAGTTATGAAATCAAGCATAGGATCCTGAATAATTTGTAGCCTGGAACCTCCTCTTATTGGATAACAAATTGCAGCAAGTTCAAGCTGTCATCAGAACAAGACCAAATGTTTCCATCATGCCTTAACTGTACTGCACCAGGCTGGATGGCTCAGAACTTGGGAAAGTTCCTTTTGTTGGACCACAATTCCCAGAATCTCCCAATCAACAAGGTCACTGGGGAAAGTCATGTTAGCTGTGGGATTCTAAGAGTTGTGGTTCAAAAACCGGGGCTGGTTAATCAGAAATGAGCAGCTACCTTGATCCATCTCGAGCTGGATCAGCAAAAGCAACAAACCAAACTATCCCTCAAGTACCTTCACAACACAGCTCAAGCAGGAGTAGAAGCAGCAGGGATGTTTCCAAAATTATTAGATAAGACCTAGAACATCTCTGAACATTCACCGTTGTCTAGCTCGAACATTAGTGGAAATATCTGTAACATCCTAGTCTGGGTGAATTGGATTACTGCATCACATAATCTCCAGTTGCCCTACTGGTTAGAATTATGGGGTTCAGTCCAACCCATCTCAAGGGTGTCAAGTTCATGAAAAAATGGCCTTTGGAACATGATGCTACTTGAGTGATTCTTTTCCCCCTCCATTGTATTGTACATGATTGCTTCAAGCCAGAACATTTTAAACTATCGGTCCCAAAATCCCCTAGGACTGCCTGGGGATTCTGGGAGTTGTTGCCCCAAGGTAACTTTTCCAAGCTTAGTTTCAAACTTAATTCATGGAGGAGTCTTGCTCTTGATAAACTTGTCTGTGTTTGTAAACATTGCGAGAGGTGTTCTATCCATCAGCTCTATGTTTCTCTGGAGTTCTTCCCAGTGTTTACCCTTTGGTCTCTTTGATGTTATGTGATTTGACTTGTTGGTAGCGTAAAGAAAATTATTTCTTTTCCTAAGGTTTAGCAATTACTTCCCAGATGGACAGTTATGGCCCTGGCCAGTGGCGTAGGGACGTGGGGGTGGGATGAGGCGATTTGCCCCAGGTGGCAATGTTTCTGGGGAATCCTGGCCTGTAGCCCTGCAAGCCCTGGCCTTGCCCCCACGCACCACAGCCGCACACCCATGCGCAGTGGCCCCGACTCTCATGCTGTAGCCCCTCCCCTTCCCGCCCTCCCCTCCACACACTCCAAGCTCCGCCGCTGGCCCTGGCCAAGTAAGGGAAAAGCTTTGATGAATTAGTGATCCAAAGATAGATGTAGGAGGTTCTACTGCATTCATGCGCACAACGAATTGGTGAAGACTGGACTGTAAAAATGCTGCATTGCTATATTTAAGCAGCTGGAGTGTCTTTAAACCCAAATAGTAGTTCCTCTGTGAGCGTGTGCATGCCTTCAGGTCACTCGTTATGCTGAACCCATGAATTTCATAGAGTTTTCTTAGCCAAGGAATAATCAGAAATGGAATACTCAGTTCATTCCTATGAAATATAGCTACAGCACCAGTTAGAGGTCTCCTATTCAAGTACTGATCAGAGCTGGCCCTGCTTAGCTTCCAAGATCAAATGGGATCTGGTGCTTTTAGGGTATTTAGTCCCTTTATTCTTATCATTTAAACAGCCCCCTCTTTAAAGCTGGCCGTAGAATGAAATGCTGAGGGATTTTCACTGAGCATCTGTATTCCATACCTATTTTTATGTGCACCAACTCAGCCAAGGGGAATGCATGGGCCTCAATATCTTGCTGGAATCCTGCTTCTATCTATCACAGCCAGCATGGTCATTGATCAAGAATACTGGAGCTTGCAATCCACTAGGCATCATCAGATTCTCTGTTCTTGCACTGACTAATGGGTACTAACGGCTTCTGGAAACACAAAGTCATAATTCTTCAGATACCCAAGAATCAGGATAGAGAGCAAAGGAGAGGAAGGATTGTTTCCAAAGATCATATGGACTTTAAGTTACATTAGGTAGGTATCTTACTAGTCAGTTTGAATGGTCACAATGACATGGATTTTCTGAAAGTTTGGGATACACTTCTGCTTAAATGCTGATTAACTTAAGAGGCTGTTTGGAGCTCTAGAAAGCACTACATTCTCTTTCTCTTGTGATTAAAAAAACAACAACAAGAGGAAGCATACATATACTGCTGATATGGTGAACTTCTTCTGACTCACATGGCCTGACTGACCTTAGACACAGCAGCTATGGTATCATTCCCACCAACCCACTGCTTCATGCACACACTTTAAAAATGGCAAGGCCCTAATGTTGAAAAGCTTCAGCATGCTCACAGCAAGATTTGTGCTATAGCAATGTTCTCGTTCTCTTTGAATTTTCTGGCTGCTCCCTTTTCATGTTGACCCCTCTCTCCCTTCAGCTGTGTCTTAGTTGGAGCCTGGTGATGAATTAAAATAAAATCCTCTAAGGGGAAAAAGGCAAAAGTGATGTCAGATTTCTGTGGTAAATGGGTGCTTGTCTGGAAAACATTTGCAAAGGGACGTTTGGGATCGCTGAGAGAACCTTGCTGATAAATTCTGTGCAACAATCAGATACTTTTTTTGATCAGAAATTCATATCTGCCATCTCCCCTATATTTCATTAGTATTAATAGAATGAACAACATAGGCATCACCAGAACTCCAAGGTAGGTCTCTTCTGATGCCACAGACAACCCATCAGCCACAACCAGTGGGTAGAGATGATGTGAGTTATATTCTATCATATCAGAGACTTAACCTGAGCAAGGCTGCATTAGAGGCCACAGAATAAAAGAAAGAGGTTTATTATCAATACAGTATTTCCCACCAAGTGTAAAATCTTACGCATGATTTGGAACTCATTTGTTGTGAGGAAGGAAAATGGCCTATGTATTGCTCAAAGCACAATTCCACTCTAAGATGCTAGACGATTTACAAATGATTGAAAACTTTTGCAATGATTGGTTACTATTTTTTTGCGTATATCAATAACAGTTCAGGTAAGATTTGTTCTCAAAAAGGATGTGCCCTTTTCTCTAAATTTTGGCCTAGGAAAAATGTTGCAGTTTTGTAATTTTCATCTTTTTTCAGGCATAGGACTTTTTTTTCTCCTGTTGGTTTTATCTTGCTTTCTTCCGTACTCTTCGTTTGACTGTATTATTTAAATTTAAAGGTTTCAGTTTTAAAAGCTGGGGGAAAGAAAGGAGAAAAACTTGATTCCCTAAGATCTGTTAAAGGGGCCATAAAATAGCAATGCTTATAAAGACTCTGAGACTTTTGAGTTACAATACAAAGGTGTCATTTTTTCTCATCCATTATAGCATAATGGATAAATAAGGACACAAGAGATGGGAACATATTGTCCCAATATGACTCAAAACTAAGAAGAAACCCACTTGGGGATGGGAATGAAATGTTGCCGCTGGAATTACCAGAAAACAATTTGGAACAACAGGAAGATCAACTGAGGCCATTTCCGCACCGGGCTATTAAAACGGCGCAGAGCGACCTCCGACAGAGGTCTTCTGCACCATAGAGTGGACTGGGGCGGACTACTTTTTGTAGTTCCGCACCTCAGTCGGGTTCGGAGCGACCGGAACTGGTCACGTAGCGTGTTTTTTAAAAATCTCTTTTTAGAGGTTTTAAAAAAGCACGGAGCGCGAGACTCAATGTCGCTCCGTCGCCGCGCTCCAGTACAGATTTGCACAAGTGCGTGCCTGCTGATCTGCCAGGGGTGGGCTTTAGCCTGGCGAGCTTCTCCGGTTGGTGGAGAGCCTCCACCAACCGGAAGCTGCCATTTTGGACGCCGGAGCAGTGCGGAGCAATGAGCTCGCACTGCTCCTCATCCCGACGGACTCTCCTGGACGCTCAGGAAATCTGGTGAGTCCCGTTTTTGCCCGGTTATTTTCCCACATGCGGAAAGGGCCAGAGTATTTAAAGAAAATTCAGAAACTAAAGCATCAAATAAGAAACCTCCTGACACATTTTACCCATATGGCAGATTTTGGGATTACAATCTTTTTGATAGTTAACAACAACACACAAGGAAAGCTAAATTCTGGATCTCCAAGAGAGTTCAGTATAAAACAGGCATGTTCACAGTAGATAGCAGTCACCTTCTCTTGCCTATGATTCCTTCTTAATTGTTACACTAAATACAGCTTCTTGTGACTTGGAATATATCATATAAGTACATCCATTCACTAATTATGACATGTGTAGTGCAATTATACTGTGCATTAGAATACTAGCTAGTGATGGGGCTTCTGTAGCAGCAGAAAACATTTCCTCCCTTCATTAAGAAAATGTGATTTAGCTCCAATTACACAAATAGGTTTCTCCCCAGTGGCTTCTTGTATTACTGAAGGACCCTTATGCTGAGTATTCCATGCTCTTACAGCATGTTCAAAAAAGGTCACACAGTTTAGATCTCTTACAAGAGATTCTAAAGGATGCATGCCAGGAAAAGGCCACAATAAGCAGACAAATATAGGGCACGACTAAAGTCCTCGAGAAAGCACAAAACTGTCCTCTGTTTTTGGCAGCACTGACTGGTAGTTTTCACAACAGTAGGGTGGCAAATCTGCTCTCATTTTCAGACTGAACTTTAAAGGAGCTATGCAAGCTGCTGAACTAATTTTGGGGATACAGCAAAGATTAAAAGTGAGAGCAGATTCACATCTGCATTGACATGGAAATTGCCTACTGTCACTGTTTCTTGGCATTTAGTTTAGGTAGGTGAGATAGTAAAATAAGTTTAATTCTCTCTTTGTCGCTCTCTCATTCTCCACCACCTCCCATTTGTATGTGTTAATATTAATAATTGAGACCTGCAGCAAAATGTTTCAATGTGGAATATCTGACCAGGATTCAAACCAATTTATTTCACCCCTTTTCACCCTCACCTCCAGGTTGGGAGCAATTAGCTAAACACATTGTAAACTGCTTAGGGAGTGCTTTGCGCTGATAAAGCAGTATAGAAATATTACTGCTATTGCTATAAAATATAGCTTATAGCAGTTGGTATTTGTTGGTGGTCTCCCAGCCAAATGCTAGCCAGGGCTGGCCCTAGTTATCTTCCAAGATCAAACAGGATCCCATACCTCATTCCACAGCTTATCAGGCTATACGCAGAAAGCCCATCTAAATAAAAAGAGCTTTGCCAGGGCTTGTGAAGTTCCTTTAAAAAGTAATTTGTTATGTGACTCATCGAAGGGCTCCCAGAGAAATCTGCTGCAAGCAGACAGTAACACTAAAATGCCAACCTTTTGAAAAAATGCAACACAAACAACAAAATAACACAATGTTATTTTCCCATTACTTCTTAGTTCTCTTCTTTGGCAGGGGTAAGAAAATGGCCTAATATTTAGAAGGAGGAAATGTCTTCAAAATGTCCTTAGAAGACAATTTAAGCCATCCCAAAACAATAAGAAAAAACAGTAAGTAAGCTGCTCCATGTTACACAGGGGGGAGAAAGGTATTGTTACAGACAATGTCATTACTCGTAACAGGTTATGCTCAAGATCTGGGATTTACTTGCTAGTGGAAGGATATTACAGAATAAGCCAAAGTGGCTTCTCTAAACTAGGAGTTCTGAGCTGATTCCTGGTAGGGTGAAAATAAGGCCATTTCCGCACTAGGCTGTTATAGCGCTATGATTCCACTTTCAACCTCCTATGGAATCCTGGGGTTTGCAGTTTTGGGAGGGGCCGGGCGGCCCCTCCCGAAACTGCAAACCCCAGGATTCCATAGGAGGTTGAAAGTAGAATCATAGTGCTATAACAGCCTAGTGCGGAAATGGCCTAGGTCTTAGCAAGAGTGGAGAGCGGTGGTGGTTTTCAGCTGTCTTGCCATGCTGCCCTACTTGGACTCAAGAGCTCTTCATCAGTGGCTCATCTGCATCCTCGACTAATATTGTGCATTTTTGTGATTACTGAGCCTGCCTATGCTAGCAACTGGCACAGCACTGAAGCTGGATTCAACATTTTTTGTTTGCCTTTTTCCTTTGTTTCAGTTTCAATGACTGAAGGAAGCTGACGTCAACATTAAGACAGGCACAAAAAAAAGCACTTTGTTCTCTGAAGTGTTGAGCCTCGGAAAAGTTAAAAGTATTTCCACAATCTCAGTGGTGTGGTAACTATTGTTGGATTTATTTCATTTTGATATGTATGATAGCCCCCTGCACGTAATGATACAGCTTTCTGTTTCTGATTTTTAAAAAACGTTGTTCAGAGCAAAATCCCTCTGAAAAATTGCCCAGCTATACTGCTATTGAGTCACTTCCTTACTATTTGAAGTGTATGTACGTATTCGTGTGTGCCTTCTAGCTGCCTGTTGACTTATGGCAATCCCATGAATTTCATAGAGTTTTCTCAGGCACGAAATTCTCAGAGGTGATTTTGTCAGTTCCTTCCTCTGAAATATAACCTATAGCACCTGGTAATTGTTGACAGTCTCCCATACAAGTACTAACCAGAGCTGACCCTGCTCAGCTTATTATATACAATATCTTAAGGAATGTCAAGTAGAAGATGGAGCAAGCTTGTTTTCTGCTGCTCCAGAGACTAGAACATGAACCAATGGGTTCAAAATGAAAGAAAAGAGATTCCATTTAAACAATAAGAAAAACTTATTTACTGTGAGATCTGTTTGGCTGTGGAATAGTCTGCATCAGAGCATGGTGAACTCACTTTCTTTTGGGGTTTTAGATGTAAGTTGGATGGCTATCTTTCTTTTTTAATAGCTTTTATTATTTTCTGAATTACATTAAAATTAAAAAGAAAGAACATGGATACAACAAATAAGACAACAGCACCCAATAACAAAACAAACCAATACAAAGCAGACAGTAACATTAAAATGCCAACATTAAGAAAAAAACACTTTTCGACTCTTCAAACTAACTATTCTCCTCTCCTCTTACTGTGGCAATGGTAAGAGCTTCGTAAATGACAAACCATAACTGGATAAAACAATAACTAGCTATTTTCTTCAGAATGAGTTAAGTAAACACAATATCCAGAGAGCCATAAAAGTTTGGTTTCAAATTGCAGGAGGTGGCAGAGTTTGGAGCTAAGCAATTTGTGATAGAGGGTTTGCTCAGAAGGGAAGTAAGAGAGAAAGAGACAGAGAGGTTTGCCAAAATGTGTGGGTAGAAAGATGTGGTTGAGGACTTTTCCTAAGGCATGTGCATGCACTTCAGAGAACGAGGGGGTAGGCGGTCCCTAGAGAATTGCCAATGTTCAGAGAAAGTTCTCCCTGAACAAATTAGATTTGGTGGTGGAACGTGTCCAGAGGACGGTGACCAAAATGGTGAAGGACTTGGAAGCTATGCCATGTGAGGAGCATCTTCGGGAGCTGAGTATGTTTCTTCTGCAGAAGAGAAGTTAAGAGGGGACATGATAGCCATGTTTAAATATTTGAAAGGTTGTCATATCAAAGAGGGAATAGGCTTGTTTTCCACTGCTCCAGAGACTAGGTCAAGGAGCAAGGGAGTCAAACTAGAGGAAAACAGATTCCACCTGAATCCCAGAAAGAATTTCTTGATGGTCATTGCTGTTTGCCAGTGGAATATGCTGACTCAGAGTGTGGTGGAGTCTCCTTCTTTGGAGGTTTTTAAACAGAGTCTGGATGGCCATCTTTTGGGAGTGCTTTGATGTGGGCTCTTGCAAGGCAGGGGGTTGGACTGGATGGCCCCGTGGTCTCTTCCAACTCTATTATTCTATGATTCTATGATTCTTTTCCATGCTTTCTTCATGTACCTTTGCTTGATATGTACATGTGCACACATATAGGATTCTCATCTTCCACGAGGAGGGGTGGGAGGAGAAGGCATCTGAAGAGTCTGAGGTGGAGGTGTGAGTTAAGTTCCCCAGTAACTTCCCACTGAGTTACTGAGCTGGGGGGTTAAAATCAGTGGGTGGTGGCATCTAGATGATATTCAGAGGTTCCATCTCATATTGGAGAGGATGAGATGGGATCATTACAGATTGTTACACTCCTCTCCAAGCTGGGACTATTCGTAAACCTCTGGACCCAAGGTTCCCTCAGGAGTACCTCCATTATTCCTGTACTCTAGGTACACAAGCAATCTCCAGCTCACCCAGAGCTGTGACAAATGCAATCAATCAATCAATCTTGGCAACATTCTCTCAGCCACAAAGAAACCTCTAATAACCAGCCACCAATAAAGGGAGGGAAAGAACCAGGGCAAGTCTCTTGGGAGAAAGCTGTAGGAACTGGTGTCCAGATGATAGCTTTACACTGAGCAGGTGGACCTGACTTCGTTTCTCAGATTTCAGCATTTTGCTCCCCTTTTCACGTATAGCCTAACTCTATAGCTGTTTACATCATGTTGCAAGCATCCTCACAATCTTGCACATTTTCTCTTCCATGCGCAGCACTTCCTCATGTCAAATAGCATTGTTCTCACTGCCACCTCACCTTTTATACTTCCCTATGCTGTTCTGAATGTAATTTTCCATCTCTCTGCCATGTTCTAAGCAATCACATTAACTGGGAAATGAGAGAACTTTGGTAAGAAAAACCAGTAGCCATATGGCTCATGTTTTAAAAATCTCAGCAATTTGAAAAGATGAAAGTGAAGTGAAAATGAAGAAAAATAACGTGAAGTTAATGCAGTGTGTGGGTGGCTTCTCTTAGCAAATGGAGAGGAGAGAAAGGGGTAGCGAGGAGCAGAATACCAAGCACCCACTCAGGTCAGACCCTCTCTCATCTAGCAGGGCTGCTAATGAACTAGAAAGTCTCTGAACACTCTTTTTGAAAAGATGACTTTGGTTTTTTTTCTGTTAAGGAAGCACTTCTTCCACACAGGTATTGTACATACTGAAGCTTGCATTTTGTTCCTGTTTCAAAAGTAAAAGATCCAAAGGGTGGAAGGAAAAAAAAGAAAGATGCCAACTGTCACGTGGAGATCTGGGCCAGCCAGGGCTGTGACGGACCAGGCCTGCTTTTTATTCTCCCTCCCTGGAGAAGCAGCACCCTTTTATATGGTTGTCACCCCCTGGCTCCCTCTCCACACCTAATTACCCTTCTGCTTTCTCCAAGCCCACAACCCTTTTGGCTATAGGGCAAAGCGTCTTCAGGTTTATGCCAAATGAACGTGTCACTTGTGGTAGCATGGACAAACGAGCTCAAACTGAAGAAACGCTGTACTGAGGCAGTCTCATAAAAAATAGAATGAAATCTTTATTAGAAGAACTAACAAGGGAAAGGTATTGGGCAAATCAATGTTATCAAACAGAAGAGAACTTCCAGCTCTTAACAGGCAAACACCTCTCTAAGTTAACAAGCCCTTAGCTTTTCTCTCACTCTCTCTCTCTTAATCTCACTGAAGGAACCGCCTCTCTAGACCCTGCTTCTGTTATTTATCTGTTCTGCTGGCTCACCCACCTAGCCCCTCCCTCTGGCCAACCTGGGTTCTTTAGTCAGAGAGCCAATCGAATTAAATCCCCTCTGTTGCTGGGGTGGCTCTGCTGGCTACACCCCCACAAGGTTCGTCGCACCAACTATAAACTCCGTTTTAGACAGGGCTGACTCTATCCCAAGGGAAAGTGAAGTGATTTCTCAGATAGCAGATGCTGGGGGGGACATGGCTAAGGATGCCATGTAGCCCATTCTGTATCACTTATGCTACCTTGCTGTTCTCTGCTTGGTAGAAGATGCTGTTCCATCACCAGTGCTGAACTCAAATTCAACCGACACTCTGGTCAACTTCAGCCCAAGTAAAATATCTTAGGCTGGCTTATTTTCAGAGCACCTATGAACGTGAAGGTTTTGTAGATCAAAGAGGGAACATTTCCTAGCTTTGCTCTGCTATAGGCATTCCTCAAATGGAAAAGGTCTCTAGAGTGTATCAAAATTGTGCATGCCTGCTCCAGGACTCCTTCCATGTCCTTGTCCTCTTGTCTCCTGTCCTGTGGAATCAGAGAGAAGAACAAGAGAGAAAGATATGGCTCCCTGAGCTGGATCCAGACGAAGTTAGTCCAGGGCCAGCCCAAGACATTTTGCTGCCTGAGGCAAAGGACAGGTGGGCACCAGGAACAACAGTGGGGCGGAGGGAAGCCAATAGAAATTACTGAGACCTGGCAGTGTCACAAAAGAAGGACCTTTCCTGAGGTTTCTGGGCTCCCATGAGATCTTGCAGAACTCTGGAATTCATAAGGGACACTTTCATCTACCTTCTGTAATCCAAAGAGGAAATATTTCCAAGTTTTGTCCATTACATTCTCCGGGGAGAGGTGTGTGTGTTACATCATTGCTTTTGTCAATGTATTTCTGAAAGGATCGTTTTCTTATTGTGCTTAATATCATAAATGTGCCTTGATGAAGTGAAACTGACTGTGAACTGCAAGGCTTCAAAATGAAAATACAGTAGCTGAAAATACAAATGAATCCCAGATTCACCACATGGGGGCACATGTGTATTATGTGGGCACATCAGTTGAAAAATGGCTGCAAAGACTAGTTTCCTGATGGGAAACCTGATTTAAAAAGGAAAAAGAAGAAATCCACTGGCACAGCTATGCCCGCATCACAAAATATATCCATATATGATGCATGATGATGAGCCTGCTTGTTAAGACAAGAGTTTGCCCAGCTGTGTACTATATTGTTGCAATCTCTTCCAAAGTACATTTAAATATATGTGGGAGCAACACTCTCTTTTCCTAGTCTTATCTTCTTCTGTGGATAACTGAGATGTTTTCAATAACCGTTTGCCTTAAAATCAGCCTAATTGTCCAGCTACTCAAAGGAGGTTCTTTCTTTCACAGCAGCTACAGCATCTTTGCATGCTAATTTAGAATAATTGTAAGATTTAAGCTCTAACTGATGGAGGACTGTGGATCTTTGTTTATTACCATGATGATGACAGCAAGCAGAACTGTTGAATGTGTGGGATGGGAGAACTGTGTTTGTTCTTCTACCTATATGGCAGAAGAAGAGAACATCAACCTTCTCCTGACATAACCAAAGAGGTAAAATATTTTCTTCCTGTATCAAGAAAAGATGAATATTTGTGGACTTGTTCAGCCTTTGAAAAAGGCAGCACAGTTACATGGTTAATATGTACAACTTTGCAGCTTTTTAGAAAGTGACTTTTTTGAACTGCATCTACCAGAATCCCCCACCCACCACGGACATTTCAGAAGATTCAGTCCAACTTCCTCCTCTAACTTTGCCAAGCTCTGCAGTTTTGTAACAGCAGCATAATTTGCCAGCATGTTTCTGGGCCCAATTTCAAGTGCTGCTTGTCACTTTAAAGCCCTTACTGGCTCAGGACTATGTTTTTTGAAGGATTACCTGCCCCTGGCTGCATCTACCACAAAGACACTGAACAGTCGCTCAGTCAAGTGCACCAGCCTGGTAGGCAAAAGGTACAGGGCCTTTTCTCTGTTGGGCCCATCCTTACGGAATGACTGACCACACGATGGATGGATGGATGATTTCCCTCCAAAGACCTGGATTTTCCTGTCTATTTTCCAATTAACAGATTGCCCATTTTATTTCATAATTGTTTTAAGCTGCTGCTGTAGTTACCAACACAGGAAACTGTTTTATATTGAGTCAGACCATTGGTCCATTTAACTGACTATTGCCAATTCTGACTGGCAGCAAGTCTCTAGCGTTCCAAGCAGGATTCTTTGCTTGTCCTGTCTGGTGATTGAAACTGGGATCTTCTGTATGCCAGGTTTGTGCTCTACCACTGACTTACAGCTCTTTCCTAATACACCACATGGTATTTCCAACCCTTATCTCACCAATTGTGAGGTTTTCAACTCACAGGGTTCCTCTCAGGCAATCATCACTGTGGCCAAATATGGGGTTTCTACCCTTTAACCCACCTAATGTGAAGACTTCCACAGTGCTCATTGCAATAACCAAGATCAAGGACTTTCTCTGACCCTCATCTCTGCCACAATGTGAGGACTTCCTCCTGTCCCATCTTTGTGACACTAACTGTCAGGACTGTCTAAATGTTCCCAAAGTTCCTATGAGGATTTATGCAGTTTATGTCTCCAATGGACACCACCCTTCTGTATTCAATGTTGCCATAACAGACACCTTATCTGAATCCAGCCTTTCGTATTGATAGTATTGTTGGAGATGAAAGACAAAAACAATTCCTTATTTACAGTAGTTAAACATAACAAAGCAGAATAGTTATTCAATAGATTTAAATCACCACATAGCCTCTCTCACATTCCTCTCAAACCAACTCAGAGCAACCATACCAAAGCCCCAACCAAAACTTCCTTCTCTCCCTCCAACCCTAGTGTAACTGAACTCCTAGATGTTGTTCACCGGCCTTATGCAAATATCTTCAAACATTCTGCCCACCAGCATTCACTCCAACGTTCCATTCTCCCCCCTCACAACAGCTCCTTGCTTTGTACTCTAATATACATCCAATAAATTCAATAACCTTTTCCAATCACAACTCCATGACATCACAGTATTCCCTGGTAGTTTCCTACCCAGCTATTAACTAGGCTCCATTCAGTTTACCTTCCTCAATCAGATGAGACTGGGCATATTCAGAATGGCATGATGGTCTTTTCATGATGATGCGATAGTCTGAATTTATTGTATTGAGTTAGTTGACCATCCTAACAATTAAACTGTTTTTAAAAAAGAAAAGCAAATAAGTACTCTGTGATTAAATTGGTTAATTACGTAGACAGAAATGCTTTTTTATTTTTTTAAAAGATCTTGCTAGAGCATTTGGGTAGGCAAGTGAAACTGAATCAAAAAGCAGATATAAAAATTGCTATAAGACTTAACAGCCGTGCTTGGTGAATTCTCATGTAAACTCTTGCACTTGGGACGCAGTGCTGGCAGCTATTTTCCTGAGGTGGACAGCTCTTTAAATCCTATTCCAGACTAATATCATTTGGTGCTGAATCAGTGGCGTTCCAAGGGAAGGCAAGGAGGCAGGGCGCCCTAGGCGGCATGTTTTTGGGGGCGGCACTGGGCCACCCTCCACACACTGGCAGATGTCCAGTGACTAGATGGGCACTTGAGCCTCCTGGAGAGGTCTGCTGGAAGTGTACGCCACCCCGGGAAAGGGGACTACTCTGGCTTTTCTGTTCATGTATATGAAAGGATGGTTGCATGCTTATAAACCAGTGCTCCTCAGACTATTTGAACTAGGGGACTTGCAATTATTGTTTTACAATGTGCCAGGGACCAGCACCACATTTATACTCATGTTACCCTGATTTCTGAGATCCCTTGGGGAACACCTCAGTGTGCTCCACGTGATGGGGAATGGAAACTAGCCAGAGCATGAGCTATAGCAATGCAAGAGGCAGGGTAACCTAGGAGGGTCTTTTTACCCAGTTTTTACAGGGTCAGGCCAAGCCAAAAACCAAACAAAAATGTCCAATAAATGATTTTATTGAATGAAAATCTCATGCAGCAACGCAATCACTCACACACGCACCCAAGAGCTATTAAGAAGCAAAAGAGTGGAAATTGGACAGGGGGGTATTGAAGGGGTGTAGTTGGGGTAATACTGCACCTTTTCCTGAAGTCCTGGGGCCTGGCAGGCAGCAGAGAAGGGGGGCTCAGCACGGAAAGGGCTGAGGGGATCACTCAACGGACGGAGAAACGGTCTGCTGGAATGACTGGGAGTGATCCAAAGAAACACTCAAAAACTGGGACTATTTGTAGGGGAAAAAGTACCTGGAGGACTAATCCTTTCCCGGGGAGAACAAGGGGTGTTGGAGCGATAACGAAGCTCCACCATTGTAATTTCCTTCATGTGATGGGATTGCAAGGTGTTGCCAAAGTCTCAGGATCTTTGGCTGTGTCAGTTTGTGGTGTGACTTCATGTAAATGGTCCTTGCCTGATGGAATATTTGCTCAACTTGGGGCAGACATGCTAATCCCCTCAAGTCAGCGCCTCAGGGCTGAGGACCCTTTGTTTATTGTGGGTTTGCTCATCTTGAGGTTTCCTGGGGCTACGTGATGGGGGATTTTACTGGTCTGACCTGGTTTTTGGTCTCTCGACCATGCCTGCCTACGTACCCCTTCAGGGGACCTCTCTGGCACACAAAATCATACTTTAATATCAAAATTGTAGACCCCGGGATAGGATTTCTCTCTCAAAGTAACAATCATTGGGTATAACTGTTCCTTTTTTTCCTCAAAACTTGCCAGGGACTGGCAGCCAATGACTTAGGGACCAACAGTGGTCCAGGGACCACCACATTGAGTAGCACTGCTATAAAAATTCTAGCGGGAGCAAATCTCCAGCTTCCTCAGATTTGGAAAAAATCAACAGAGAAAATGCATTTTTCACAACTCAGTTCTTTTGTTCTGTTTTGAAAGCTAAAAGTAGAACTTTGCAGGCCCTGTGTAGGAATACAAGGTCAGAGAGTAGGCAGCATGCAGGGTTCGTGAATAAATGAGTGAGGATTTCAAAGGCTTGTCTTCAGAGGCTGAGTGGTACATTATGAAGTGCAGAAGCCCATGATGACTATGTCTTCATGTGGGTGTGTACAAGCATATATACACATGCATGTGAATACAGAGAATGTGTGCTTGTAAATAGCTACACACAGAGGCTATATGCATACACATGTCTATTTAAATACTCCTGATTACAGAGGTTCAACTGCACTGAGTTTTAACAAAAACTATTCATCCAGCTGAAATGCAACTTTTAGTTTTCAGTTTGAAGTCCAAACAAATCTTGCAAAGAAGTGCTAGTTTGTTTGTTTTTTTAAAAAAGCTGGAAACAGGAAGTAACCACATTCAGGGCTGTCAAAGAAATATTAAGCCTCTGCTGAATTGTTTTTCTCTTTCTCTGGCTTCTTATCTGCAATTGTACCACAAAAATATAATACAGCTTGAAAGCCCTTATTTCATCCAATTCAGTTAGCAGAATGGTGGGGGCAGGGGAGGTTCAACAGATGATATCAGTACTCCAGCCCTGAAAAAAAAAACCCATAGCTGTATACCCCTGCATTTCCCCTGCATGACCACTTACTCTTACTACACTCTCCCCTGCCAGCTTTCTGAGGGTAAGGGGAGAGGAAGAGTTTGGCTGATGGAATGAGTCTCTGACTTGACAACAGAACAATGGAGAGCTGTGACCAGAGGCAGGGTTTAGTTGATCTTACAGAGGCCAGAAGTGGGTTTGGGTTGAGATCCAGCCATTTGGCTGGGTATGAGAAGGGAGATGCTCAGAGCCATAAGTCAATTGAAGACTTTTTTTTTTAAGACTTGAAACCATTTATGGGCTTCTTGAACAATCAAAAATCTAACAATACAATAATCTGTGGCTATGGTCAGTAGTAATTCCAGTAAGATTACTTAATTGGATCTGTAATGGTAGAACAAAGTATTTTTACTTTTCTTGTTTTCTTTCTTTCATTACAGTTTGGTTGATGGTGGGGAGGTCAGATCCCTTTTGTTTTTTAGTAGGTTAGTGTTTAGTGTTTTAGTTAGTTAGTGTTCAGTGTTTTAGTTTAGTGTGCTAGTTCTGTGTTTTAGAGCCTTTCTACCCTACACTGTTATCGTGCTATTATTCCACTTTCAACATTCAGTGGAATTCTGGGGTTTGTAGTTTACTGAAGCCAAAGAGCTCTCTGGCGGAGAATTCTAAAGGCCCCTCCCTAAACTGCAAACCTCAGGATTCCATAGGATATTGAAAGTGGAATAATAGCACTATAGCAGTGTAGTGTGGAAAGGCCCATAGTCCAACACTCAAACCACTACACTACACTGGATCTCTCTACTTTCAAATTAACAGGTGAAATTACATCTACAATGAAAATGTGCCTTTCTGTTCCTGCTTTCTGCCCCACATAAAGATTTCATGACAGCCTGTTCTGTTTTCCTTTATTCTAGGAAAGCTCTCTGTAATAACAGAAAGGTACGTTTCCTTTTCATATGTGTCTGGCTATGTCCCTGTAGCCAGACACGAAATGATGGCATCAGTGTTGAGGTACTTCAGAGTTCTCTGGATGCTTCAGTCCTGCTGTTGTAATTTCTATGATCCTGTGTGCTTCCCACAAAGCACGAAATGGCTATGCAAGGGGCTTCATAGGCTGATCAGTGTTAGGGGTTGTGGTATATGTCTCAGCCTAGGTCTACATGTGGGCCTTCTACACTATGCTGAACCATATGGGATTGCAGCCAAGGAGCTTATTCCTTCGGGAGTCACAGTCTGTTTGGGGAAGGTTACACGTTAAAAACACCCTCCAGTGTTGTCCTTAGTGAGAAACTTGCCATAAGAAACACTGTGTGCATTTCATAGCTAAGAAAAGATGTAAAGGGACCATAGTTTACCATATCTGTTCCAACATTTCTGTACTATGGTCTCCCTTGAACAACCTACTTAATCTTAGAACCAATGGCAATAATCTTTGAGAATTCCTAGAGAATGGAAGAAGTCCCAGCAGACTGGAGGAGGGGAAATATTGTCTCCATCTTCAAAAAGGGGAAAAAAGAGGATCCAAACAATTACTGCCCAGTCAGCGTGGCATCAATACTAGGAAAGATTTGTTAAACAGACAGTCTGTAAGCACTTAGAAAGGAATGCTGTGATCACTACAAGTCAACATGGGTTTCTCAAAAACAATTCACGGCAGTCAAATCTTATCTCTTTTTTTTTTTCTGATAGATTTACTACTTCGTAGATGAAGGGAAAGTTGTGGATGTAGCATATCTTGATTTCCATAAATCCTTTGACAAGGTCACCCATGATATTCTTGCAAGCAAGCTAGAAAATCTGTGCTAGACAATGCTGGCTAAATGAAATGCAAAATATAAGATGGGTGGTACCACAATACCACCATTTCCACACAATGATGCTCTCCCATGTTGCCCCATTGCAATCCCAGCTGGGAAGAGAGTGCAACAGGAATCCTCTCCTTCGCACCTGACTGACTTCCTGCGGAAGGGAATGCGATCGACACGTGGCTGCCTTCCGCAGTGCAGCTGGGCTCTTTCCCATGCTGTGCTGGGAAAGGAAGAGCCGCCATCATGTTTCCATCATTCTAGATGTCTTAGTAGACCATAAGCTGAACATGAGTCCACAATGTGATGCAGCAGCTAAAAAAACCAATGGAATTCTAGACTACATCTATAAGAGTATAGTGTCTAAATCAAGGGAAGTGATGATGCCGCTCTATTCTGCTTTAGTCAGAATTTAGTCAGTATTCTCACCTGGAATACTGTGTCCAGTTCTGGGCACCACAGTTCAGGAAGTATATTGACAAGCTGGAACGTGTCCAGAAGAGGGTGACCAAAAGGGTTAAAGGCCTGGAAACCATGCCCTATGAGAAAGAAGAGAAGGTTGACAGGTGACAGGATAGCTATGTTTACATTTTTGAAGGGATTGTTTCTTGCTGCTCCACAGACTAGGTCATGGAGCAATGGCTTCAGACTTCAGGAAAAGAGATTCCATCTAAACATTACGAAAAACTTCCTGAGGGTAAGAGCAGTTTGGCACACCTTGGAGTGGGGTATGGCCTTGGAGTGTGATGGAATCTGCTTCTTTGGAGGTTTTTAAAAAGATGGCTAGATGGCCATCTGTCAGGAATACTTTGATTGCATGGCAGGAGGGTGTACTTGATGGCCCTCTTGGTCTCTTCCAGCTCTATGATTCTATGATTCTACTATTGTGTCTAAACACCTAAAATCTGTAACACAAACCAGAGATTAAACTAAATATTAAAGAAGGGGGAGAAATTTGTTATCTTTGCATTATGTTTGCATTCACATTTCCCTGAAGTTTGCACTGGAGTTCACTAATCAAAAATGCACATATCACTGGAAAGTGCACACTAAAATGTATATGTCAGTGAAAATAATGTTTGAAAGTACACTGTGTTGAGAAAGCAGACTGCCAAAGATTGTATATTTGCCAAAATTGTGTACAGAAATGCACATATTGGGAGATATTTGCATAAAAATGCATGACTTTATGTGAACTTTTTAAAAAAAAAATCTCAGTGTCGAGTAGATCTAACTCAAGACTAAAAAAAAAAGAAGCAGAAAGAAATTAAAACTGATAGATTCATTCAGCCCTACTGGATACTGACTGAGAAGCATTAGCAATACATAGGTGGGTGTACTTCTCTCTCCGTTTCATTGAATATCTGCACCAAACTGCAGTGCTGCTGTGTTTGCTCTTTAGCAAGATACTTGATAAGAATCCCCCATGTCACAAGTGGCCTGCTTGCCAGCAGCAGAACATCCTCATGATGACTGCCAAGTCAATCAAATTTGAAGGGTGAAGGACAAATATCTCATAACTTAATTTGTGTTGATGCAAAAAAAAAAAAAGAAAGAACCATCAGGAGGTTTGGGAATCTTTCCATTTTAGGAATGAGCAAGAAAGGCAGTGATAAGATGGAGTAAAGCACTGGCTGGAACCATATTCAAAGTTAGGTGCACAAAGCAAAAAGCTGACTTGCTCTTGCATGATGGTGGGATAACAATCTCAAGGTCTAGAATGTCAGTGGACACAATGTCATGGCAAACTATTTGAAAAAGGGCATTACATTTTAATTGGATGTTGGAATGAATAGTCGTTTCTCCTTTAGGATTCTCCAGGGAATGGGAAGATTTGCTTAGGGGAAAGCTAGGTGTAGGTATTGTTCAGGGAGAAGTGAGAGGTGAAGTATGGTATATAGCAAGAGGCATTCACAGAGATGTGTTCTTACTTTTGTAAGGCCCTTTCCTCATCCTACCTCTTCTCGGTGCTGGGGTGTGGTGCTCGCGCAAGCAGCCTCTTGGGAGTGGCCCTGGCGTCCAGGTTTCTTCAGCTCCGCACGAGCTTCCTGCTCGTGCGAGAGCCTTGCCTCTTCCCTTCTCAGTGCAGCCTGGGACCTTCCCAGGCTGCACTGAGACAGGACGCACTACCGGCCCGGCTCCCGAGGCTCCACATGCCAGGTAAGTGCGTGTGGGGCCCGGGAGCAATGCGTGATCACGCAGAATTTTTGGCTTAAAGCCGAAAATACAAAGGTATGTGATCGTTGCTTGCAGGCCCCTGGAGCCTTGCACGATTGCGAGGGCATCATGGAGATCGCTCCTCGCAATGGTACGAGGCTCCAGGCCCTCTTTTGCATGGCAGATGCCGTGCGAAAAGGGCCTAAGTCTACCAGTGCTTAGCCTCTCCATCTTATGTACATGAGGTTGATTGTGGCTAATTAACAGGGAGAAAAGCAGGCATGAACTTAGAATCGTAACAGTTGGAAGTATTCTCAAAGGTCATCTGGCTGAATGCCCTGCAGATGTAGGAAATCCACCACAGCACCACTGATAGGTGGACAGCCAGTCTTTGCTCCAAAACCTTAAATGAAGGAAACTTGACCATCTTGGGAAATGATAGATTCCCCTGTTGAGCAGTTTGTTGTTATATATTTAAAAGTTTTCTACCCCGTGTTTCTTTTCTTTTTTTTAAAGAAAAGCTCTGTCAAAGGTGGCATACAAGGGAAAGTGAACAGGATTTTGAAAAATGTACCTATAGCAGTTATAGCAATAGCAATTACATTTTTATACCACTTATCAGTGCAAAGTACTCCCTGAGCAGTTTACAATGTGTTTAGCTAACTGCCCCCAACAAGCTGGGTACTCATTTTACCGACTTACAGAAGGATGGAAGGCTGAGTCAACCTGGAGCCCTGCAGGATCAAACTCACAATATTGTGGCTGAAGTACCAGCATTTAACCACTGCACCACCAGGGCTCTCTAAGCAAGCAACTCAAACATATAAAGTAAGTTGCCCAGTCAACAGAGTAAATGCCTATAGAAAGGGAACAGAACTTCTCAAGGGTCTCATTCAGCAGGACATCTACAGCTCTTTGCTTTGGTCACAGAGTAAGTCTTTTTCAATCTCTGAGCATGACACAATTCATATGCTGCAGGGGGAAATGTTGGGGGAAAGGAGATATTAAGAAAGATGTCAAGAATTAGGAAGGCTGCAGTCTTTCTCCATTCAGTGCCCTTTCGATACATCGAATTATAACTTCCACCCTCTCCAGCAACCAGTAAGACAGGTTGGCTGGGGATAATAGAAGTTAAAGTCCAGTGAATCTGGAGAGCATCTCGGAGAATGGAAATTGGAGAACGCTGGGAGAGAACCCTCTTTGTTTGGAAAGACCTGTTTCTGGATTGAGACTTCTGGCATTGAAAATATAGCAGCCCATGAGGGCAGAGATCGGAAATGAAATACCTTTCAATGACAATTACTACAATCCCACAGTTGTTATGCTGGCTGAAGGATTCTGGGAGTTGTAGTTTACAAAGCAACTCCTCTAAGCTCTGCATAGGTGCTTGCATTGTCTGTTTTATTTCAGATATCAAGAAATCCAAAATGAAAATCACTGTAGTTACCCAACCACCACACCTTGGAGAACTAGTCCCGGGAGAATCAAAAGGTTTCCTTTCCCGATTCTTTTTATTAAGTATACTGAAATTGCATCCCCACCTTTTCCCTCACAGCTGAGAAGAGACAAACATTTCTTTTTCTTAAAAAATCAATATCATTTATTGTTATATGTTTGTGAAATGCAGCATAATACACAAAGATGTTTTCATGCAAGCATATGTCTTACATAGAAAGCCTGCTTTCTACATGTGCTATCAGTTATCTATCCCATCAGTAATTACTTCTTGAAGATGTTCTCACAGTCAAAACACCTCTTCAGAATATACTATATTTTGTTTTGTGGGTGCATGTTGTCACAGTCAACTAATACAGATGGAAAATGTCACTGAAGGAGAAAGATCCATCGCCCTCTGCTTCAAGAGCAACAACAAACTCAACCTTGTGTTGACTCACATAGACGTCTCATCCCAATAAGACAATTGGGAATACAGTGACAAAATCAGGAGAAACACTGAATCTCAGTTCAAAATGGCTTGGAACTTTGATCTCTAGAGGCCTGCCTTTCGTATCACCCTTCCCTTCGGGTATCTTTAGAAGCCATCCTCCAGTCCTCCCCATAGTCCAAGGTGAGATGGATGGAGATTGGGGAACAGTGGCAGCTGATAATGGCTCAGATGTCAGTAAGACAATGAATTCATTCTGTGTTTTAGACTGAACATTAAACGTGCTATCCCAGGGGCCTAATCCCCAAATTAGGACCACCACCTCTGGTAAATTCTTTAAATTTGAACTAAAATATGGAGTGGATTTGCCATCCCACTGACATGGAAGCCACTAGTAGCCATTGCTGAGGAAAGAGCTTTTTTGTGGTGGTGGCCTTTTTATGGAATATTCTCTTCAAGTTGGCTCACCTAGTGTCAAATGTTATGCCTCTGAGGCCATGGAAGATATTCTTGTTTCCCCAGTCATGAACATTTCATGTGACTTTCACACTGGAAGGAGTGTAGTCTGAGCAAGGAGAGTGAAGTGCTTGCCCTGCTTAGTCCATGGCCCAATTTCTACATTTGTTTGTTTGTTTACATATTTATATCCCATCAAGGATCTTCAAAGCAGCATACAATAAAATGAACTGTCTATTTTAAAAAAAATTAAACAGTTTTAACAATTTTTAAAGAAATCTAGAAGCATATCAAACTATTTAACACTTAAAATGGAACAAATTAAAAGCTTCTAAAACAATTTAGACTTTTAAACTTCTTTTATGGTGGTCATATATATTTTCATTTCATTCCAGTTGGGCTGTTTTAATTGCCTGATTTTTAATGTTTTACTGTCATATTGTTGGTGATCCTGGAAACATGGGTATCAAGGGTAATGCTGTAGACAGACAAACAAACAGATAGGTAGTATTTGCATACAGAAAAGGTGAGATGTGTTTTCCTGTGGTTTCTTCTTGCTCAGTTTGTGGGTGGATGTCATCATTTGATATATTGGCCCATGTGCTTTGATCTGAATTTTGCTGATGAAAGTTCCCAACCCAAAACGGGGGGGTGGATGGATTTAGAGTTTGTGCAAAATGCCCTATCAGCTCTAGAACGAAAGATGTTGAACTGAAATAGGGTGACAGCTTCTTCCTTCCCTCCCTTCCCTCCCTGCTCTCCTTCTCCCTCTTCCTTTCAATCTCTCTCTCACTCTTCTTTTAAAATAAGGCACCTTCCACTGTAGAGTCCTGGCACAGAGGGAGCTAGAGTTTGTGCCCAAATAGGTGTCAGCTGACCCACTGACCTGACTGCTCCTTGGACTGCCTCTGTTAACTGCCTCCATTGGACTGAATGAATATACCACTGGAAGTAACATTCTAGGTCATCCTCACCCAACCCAATGCCCTCCTGATGCCATAGGTGATGATGCCTCTCATACTTGGGCACTGTATGGGGACGATGGGCTATGTAGTCCAGTACATTTGGAAGCCATAGGTTTGGGAAAGTTCTTCATATGGCTGGCTGGTTCTCAGAGGCCATCACCAAGATAAACCAGGGTATCTGAGAGAAAGTGAATTTTCTGTAGGGAGGCCCTTAAAATAGATCTTTTTCCTTTTTAAAAAATGAGACTGCAGGGTTTTGATGCTTGAAATGCCTCTTATCTCCCATGTACAGTGTGAACTCTTCACCCTATTAATCATGAAAGCATTACATATGGTAAAGTGCTAATCTGGGGGCCTGCATTTGAGGGCTTGCTACTTAGAGCCTTCCCCACTCAATAATTCAGTTCACTGTTTCTCTTGGTTGCTTTCTGACACAAGCAAAATGATGCCTCCCTCCTGCACTCTCCTTGGCTGATCACCTCTCAGGCGGGAGATGGATTGGAGTTCTGTGTTTTCGTATTCCCCCACCTGCAGAAGACAGCCGAAAGTCTCATGATACAGTTCTTCCCTTACATCCATGCTTCATTGCCTGTTCTGGCTGACCCTAGCCTGCTCCTTTCCTGAGATGGGCTGGACTAAAGTGTCCATTGTTCTAAGCCATGTTAGCTGAGGATGATGGGAGTTTTAGTCCAAAAATTCTGGAACAAGGATATTCGCCTGCACATGCCATGAACATTTGGGCATCATGGTGTTTCACTCCAATAACCTTTGTTGATCTTTGAATCCAGATGGGCTTCGAGTCACTCTGTTAGGCTAGAATCCGTGCAGTAAGAGGCTTGCAAAATGAGCCCAGCTCTGTCTGTCTTCCCCATACTCCAATAGTAAAAGACCAACATGAAGATCTACTGTCCTGATCTATCATGCAGTCAGAATATGAACTGCCATTTCAGCACCCTGGAATGGAAGGAGGTGATGGGGAGGTAGGTATTTAAGTCCTTTCCATTTCTGAATTCTACCTGCCTCCCCAGCATCTTGCATTCCTTGTGCCTGAAAGCGTTTAAGTGACCACACTATACTCTTCTTGTGAAAATGGCTTCTTTCTCTATTGGGGTCAGTTTTTTAAACTCGAAAGGGAGAAAAAAGCTTCCACTCACACATTGGGCAAATCCCACAGGAACCTATGCTGTGCTTACAGCCTACTCACAACGACACAGCCTACTTTTTAGATGGCAGAAGGTTCTGCTGTTCCTATTCCTACTGCACATTAAGCAGGAAAGGTGAGGTGGGAGGGAACTGAGAGGAACAACAGGACGCACAGTGATAAAAGGATCACTAGGCCCAAGAAAGGGTCCGACACCTATCTTTAATAGCCTAATGATTACTGCCAGTGGTGCAGTGGGACATTTTGAAGAGCAGTCATGGATCAGTAACCATGTCCACAAGAAGAATTCTCCCAGCTCCCCCCCTGAAAAAAAGGAAAAGGCAGGCAGCTACATTGATTCTTACACCAGCTTGCCAGATCTGGCAGCATTCACCTTCACCAGGGATAGCTTGTTTGTAAAACAAGTGGTTCTTAATTGCCCATTCAAACCTATGGTACCCCAGACATTTTGCACTCCACCAGGGGTAGTTCATAACAAGAGATTGTCTCTGGAAAAATCCACCTGAGAACTGCTACGCTCTGATGGAACAGGGAGATCTGCAGGTAGTGGCAGATGGTATCATTGATTGTGTTAATAATCACTCAGACCCTGAAAGCCCTGGTTCCACTACCTTGCTGATTCATTGCCATAGCTTACCCTGTATCTCTTGAGACTATTCACCTCCCCTTCCCTTCTAGAGCACAGAATTAGCCCCATTAAGCTTGAGAGTCATTTCTCTTGTTATAGGTGGCAAGGCTTGAGGAGGAAAGGAAAGGAATGAGCAGCCCGTGTGTGTGTGTGTGTGTGTGTGTGTGTGTGTGTGTGTGTGTGCCTGTGTGTACACACGTGTGTGCACATCCCTCTGTGCTGGGACAGGTAAGGCCTCACTTCTCCTTCTGCCTGTGATAGTCGCTTCCAACATTGAGCATGGGGATGAGAAGTCCCAGCAGCCACCTCTTCCCAAAGACCTCCTCAAGGTTCTTTTTCCAGGGCCGGGCTCGTGCCGCCATCCCCTTCCGCACCTGGTACCTGGTTTGCCCTCGCAGGATCAGCAGCATTTGGTGGCAACAGAAGCCAGCACAAGCAAGTCCAATCCCCAGCCAGAGGTAAAGCATGAGGATGACAAACATTTCCAAGCTGAGGAGAGCTCCTGCAGACCCACAGCCAACAAGGAGGGGTGGGGAGAGAAAAAAAGGAAAGTAAATAAATTTTCTTATGCTGTTGTAGGCAAATCATAGATCCCTGAGTAAAACAGGCTTGCATACCCTTTAACTATCATCATCTGGCAGGGACAGTCTCAATTAATTCTCTGTCATCCAATTTTTCAGCTGCTTTTCAAATGCTCACTTTCTCTTTCCTCTTCCCATTTCCTCCCTTTGTCCTCAGCTTATTTCAGATGCTGAGAACTGTGTCCAAAGTACAAAAGTAGTTTGCACTCAGCTCAGCAAGGGCAAAGAAAACAAATGGGTAGAGTTTTTCCCTTCCCGTTAGGATCAGGCAAAAACAAACTGCTGCTCGTGTGTTCTTCCCCATTAATAACTTGTTGCCATCTTAACCACACTCCAATATTGCTTGGCCACGCATGTTCTAGTTTTCATCTGTGAAACATTGGAGAGTGTAGGCTTATGCATACATTTCATCCTGTTCAAAGCTTGGAAAGGTTATTTTGGACTACAACTCAAATGATCCCCTGCCCAGCATGGCCATTGCGGTTCTTGGAGTTGTCATTCAAAGAGTGACCTTCCGGAGATCGGAGCAGGATTGGGAGAGGAGTGGTCCTCCAGATGTTCTGACACTGTAATTCCTATCATCCCTAGCCAGCAGAAGCAACGGTGAGGGATGGTGATATTTGCAGTCCAGCAACATCTGGACACACATGCTCTACAACCCTGTGTTACATCTAAATCACATCAAAATAGCAGCTTCCCATAGCCCTAGATGGGTAACAGGAAGCACGGGGACTGTTCAAACGAAGAGAAAGCCCATTTTGCTTCCACATTCCACAACTCGCAGTGATTCACGCCCATCATATGGACCAGTTCGTTCAGAATAGCACAGTCTGAAATCTCACACATATCTGAATGGAAAAGAATAGGATGTGGAGGGATGCAAAAAATGTGCCCAGCTGGCACAGCTAGACCTTCCCCAGCTTCACACTCTTAACACGTGTTGGACTATAATAGCCATCAAGCCCAGGCAGACTGCCCAATGGTACCAGGGGGGATGAGCTGGGGAAGGCCACGCTGGAAGACTTAAGTGACTCTCTAGAGAAATGCCGGCTTCTAGGCCCAGCACCTGGGGCTGGCACTATCAGACATCTGCCAAGGCACACATCCAAGCAGGCAGTTTATTGCTGAAGCAGAGAGTTCCCTGGTCCTGCTCCTTTTCCTCTTTGCTGCCACTGCCTGATATCTCTGCACATGCAAACAGGAGGAGCAGCAGCAACAACAGCAACAGCCACCTTCGTTTGCTTTGCTCTCTCCCTCGCATTTGGAGCCCAGAGGGAGAAAGCATGTGATCAGGAGTGGGGATGGGAGCGGGGAAAGGAGTGCTATGCAGAAACACTGAAAATCTCCCTTCTGCATTTATAGCTGGCACTATTAACTTGCATCTAATGACTTCCTGCAAGCTCAGGAGCACGGGGACATGTGGCCTCCCAGATGTTGTTGGACTGCAACTGCAATCAGCCCTCGCCAACTCAACCAATGCCAAGGGATCATGAAGGTGGTGGGCACCAACATCCGGAGGGCCATATGCTCCTCATATTGCTGTAGCTACTACTAAGAGGTAGATTTAAAGGTACCAGGAGCTAGTTATCCTACAGTACAGCAAGCAGAAGCAAAATGTACTGTATACATAAGGCATACCTCATGATTAGATAGACTAAGGAAGGGAAAGAGGTGCAGAATTAAGGCCACAATCATAAACATGCTTACAAGGGTGTATGTATCACTGGACATAACCACAAGCAAACCTTCCAGCCTTCCAGGGGATAAGTCCCATTAAATCCAGTGAGATTTACTTCCAGGTAGGCATTATTGCACTTTGGATAAACCAGTTGTTTCTTCACCATTTACTTCATTAAAATATATCTAATACCTGCTATTAACTGAAGTGGGAGTTAAACAGGACATTTCTTTAATATAGTCTATTATGTAGCTAATCATTACTGCTTCTCCAGAATCACTAGTAAGGTGGCCCAATATAAAGGTAGAGAGTGTTCCTGCACCTTTAAAAGTTTTCAAAGAAGCAGCTGTGTTAATCTATTGCAGGATAAAAAGGGGAAAGGGCAGAAGGGGGGAAATTAAAAAGGAAGGTAACAGCACCTTTAAAACTAACTGATTTTTATTTTAGCATGAGCTTTGATGGATATCAATCCACTTATTCAGACAAAGTATTGAGTAATAACAGAATGCCCCTTTAATAGTGACATACTTGCTGAAATTCATTCTTCTGCACAACTATTCAACAGACAATTGCTCTGTTCTCCTTTGTATTGGGACACTCTATGGTGAACATCTGTTCTACTTAGAGAAGACAGTCCTCTGTCCAAAGAGCTTTCAGATAACAATTCCCAGTCTTCTGCTTCAACAGCTGTCCAGCCGAAGTCCAGTTTAAAGATGAAGTACCCTAGGAAGGCTGAGGTCAGTGTAATGTGGTTGTTTGAGCACTGAGCTATGACTCTGGAGGCCGAGATTTGAATCTCTGTTCAGCCACGGAAACCCACTGGGTGACCTTGGGCAAGTTGCACTCTCTCAGCTTCAGGGGAAGGCAATGGCAGACCCCTCCCCAGACAAATCTTGCCAAGACAACCTCATGATAGCTTCACCTTAGGATTATCATAAGTCAGAAATGACTTGAAGGCACATCACGACAGACCTAAGAAGGAACAGCACGCAGATATCTTGAAGTTGTTCATCAACAGTTAACACCTGGGTAACTGATCAAGAAAGCAGATAGATCTCCTCATCATAGTCTTCCCTTCCTAATTATGGAGTGAAACTAGTAGTGGCTGATCACTCCTAGTGTCAGTGGGGCAGTGAATCTACTCTGAATGGTAATAGGAACTTTTAAGGACTTATGTAAGGTATTGAACCTATTAGGGGGATAAAGTTCAGCACATTAGATAGTTCCTTTAAAATTCAGACTAAACCTCAGAGCGGATTCAGCAAGCCCACTGGCATCAAAGCCACCAGCCACCACTGAATGAGACATACTTTATTTCTGTTCTAAGTTACAGTGATGATGTCTGTATGTTTAAATTAGCACACATGAATTATCTGCAATCTGCATCCTCTTTCTGGGTGATGAGTAAGAGGCCACCTGAATTACATATTTTAAAGGCCAGGACAGAAGATTAACGGTTTATCAAAATGAGCCTATGAAATCTCTGGAAAGAAGTCAGATTGGAACATGTCATGGTATGACTTGGGGCAAGGAGCTCTATTCCCCTTTGAAGCAATTAAAAAAGGACACTTTCAATGCTATTGCATTTAATTCATCTCATTGGGACTTAGCCGTCTTGTCAGATATGCCAGAGTCTGACAGTTTGAGGTTGACATATTTGTTCCACCACAGAAACATGTGGGCTAGACTAGAACATACTTCTAGGATTGGGTCAGGAGACACTTAGCATGTTCATATTGATCCTGAATAGCTATTAAGAAGAAATGGACATTTACTGCTGACTCTGGCTGTAGAAATCTCCTGTTTTTCACCCTTCATGTGAAAATTTATATTCTCCACATTTCTAACCAGTGTGTGCCCTCATTAGCACAACTCCATTGCAATCTTTACACATTTTGTGATCTCTGTGAACCTTTCTTTGCTTTGAATTCTGTTGACTGTATCCACAGGCTTTCTTCTGCCATAATGAGTGAAATCTTGCTGACCTGAAAGCTGCCATTCTCTTTCAAAGGGATGCACCAGTGTGGAAATGCTGAATTAGAACTCCTTGAGAGGTTTGATTCTATCCATTTAAGTCTGAATGGTGATAACAGTTTCTTGTCCCATGATCACTCTTAATATATCCAAAAATGCTAGGATGATTTTGTCATTACCAATCGTAGCTGATCTGAAGGGTTACCATGCATATTTAGCATGCATTTAAACTTTTAACTAAATTGTCACTATATGTATGTATGTGTGTATGTATGTGTGTGTGTATGCATGTACATGTATATACATAAATACACACACACACACACACACACACACACACATATATATTTGAATCCACTGTTGACCATTTCTCCTCCTCTCTATATCCATATATCTGATAGATGGAAATAACACTTCCATGTTTCTGATGAAATGGGCTTTAATTCCCACAGAAACTTATGCCACAGTAAAACCAGCAACTCTCTAGTTTGAAGAGCCATAAGCCTATTCATTGTTTTTGCCACTACAAACTATCACAGCTGCCTCTCAGGAAGAAGAAATATCACCACATTATACCTAAGTAACAAAACAGATATGATCAAGACAGTGTCATTTTTATGATCCCCACCCCACGCCTTTTTATTACAAACTCCATTAGATCTTGGATGTATTTGCTTTGATCAAAACACAGATACAGTTTAGGAACATAGGAAGATGGCTTCTACTGGAATCAGGCCATTAGGTCTCTGACCCAGTCTGTCAACTCTCACTGATAGAAGCTGTCCAAGGTTTCAAGCAGGATTCTTCCTCAGGCCTACCTGGAGATATATAGTATAGGCTGGTGGGATCCGTTGGCAACTGATAGCTTCCAGTGTGGGGTAGTAAATCCCCACTGGGTTTTAATCCAACTGGAAAGGAACTATCCAAGTTGCTGACCTATTTCAGAGATAGGGTTCAGCATCTTGGGTAGTTCCACAGAGAATCACAGAATCATACAGCCTTTCCGTCCTACACTGATACAGTGCTATTATTCCACTTTCAACAACCTACGGAATCTTGGAGTTTGCAGTGTAGGGAGGGGCATTTAGAATTCTCAGCCAGAGAGCTCTTTGGCCTCAGTAAACTGCAAACCCTAGAATTCCACAGAAGATTGAAAGTGGAATAATAGCACTATAACAGTGTAGTGTGGGAAGGCCCTTAAAGTAATAAAAGAGATCAAGAACCATCCACTCCAACTCTCTCCTCTACAGAAATTCACAACTAAAACACTCATGAAAAATGCCGAACATCTCTTTAAAAACCCCTAAAGACAGAGAATCCACCACACTCCTACGTGGTCTTTTCCACAGTCAGATAGCTCTCACAGTAATCTTTTTCCTGAATGTTGAAGTGGAATCTCTTTTCTTGTAATTTGAATCCACTGGTTCATGTTCTAGTCTCTGCAGAAGCAGAAAACAAGCTGCCTCCACTTTCTACACGACATCAATTCATACCCAGATAAATATACCCAGCTATCTGATTTGTTTCTTACAAGGATTGGTTTCCAGACATTTGATCATGTTGGTCTCTGGACAAATCCCAGCTTGTTGATCTTCTTTTTGAACAGTGATGCTCAGAACTGGGCGCTATATTCTAGGTGAGGTCTGCCAAAAGCAGGATAGAGTGGCACTACTATTTCCATCAATCTGGACATTATCCTCCTTCTCATGGAGCTCAGAATTACATTGTCTTTTTCAGCTACTGCATCACATTGTTGACTCAAGATTATGTACTAAGACCCTTAGATTCTTTTCATGTGTACCACTTTCAAGCCAGGCATCATTCATCCTATATTTGTGCATTTCATTTTTCCTGCTTAGATGTCATACCTTATATTTATTCCAGCTGAGATGCACCATATCACATAGTGTGGATTCACTGACCAACTGATACAAAAGTCACCAGTGGTCATTGACAGTCTCCCATCCAGTTATTCAAGTACTAACCAGATCTGATACAAGCAGAGCTTCCAAATCAGATGTATTCAGGTGGGCACAATGGCTACATCACAGCTTCCACCATTCAAAATGACCTTAACAGGTTGGGGAGCTGGACCAATGCTAACAAAATGAATTTCAACAGAGAGAAATGTAAGGTCCTACACTTAGGTAGAAAAAATGGAGCGCACAAATATAGGATGGAGGACACATAGCTGGATAACAGTACATGTGAAAGGAGTCTTGGTGGACCACAAGCTGAACATGAGTCAGCAGGGTGATGCGGCAACCAAGAAAGCCAATGCAATTCTTGGTTGCATCAATAGGAGTATGGTGCCTAGATCAAGGGAGGTAATGGTACCACTCTATTCTGCTTGGCTTAGATCTCATTTGGAATACTGTTACTAGTTCTGGGCACCTCATTTCAAGAACGGTATTGACAAGCTGGAGAGTGTCCAGAGGAGGGTGACGAAAATGGTAAAGGGTCTGGAAGTCATGCCTTATAAGGAGCAGCTTAGGGAGCTGGGTATGTTTAGTCTGCAGAAGAGAAGGTTGAGAGGGGATCTAATAGCCATGTTTAAATATTTGAAGGGATGTCATGTCAAGGAGGGAGTGGCCTTGTTTTTCGTTGCTCCAGAGACTAGGACAAGGAGCAATAGATTCAAACTGCAGGAAAAGAGATTCTACCTAATCTCAGGAAGAACTTTCTGATGGTCAGAGCTGTCCAGCAGTGGAATATGCTGCCTTGGAGTGTGGTGGAGTCTCCTTCTTTGGAGGTTTTTAAGCAGAGGCTGGATGGCCATCTGTTGGGAGTGCTTTGATGTAGGTTCCTGCATGGCAGAGGGTTGGACTGGATGGCTCCTGTGGTCTCTTCTAACTCTGTGATTCTATGATTCTATGTCAACGACTCCATTACATCAAGAGTTTGAATAATTTTTTTTCATATTACACAATTATAGCATTATGATAACACTTTAGCTGGCATAGCTGTATTCTATGGAATCCTAGACTTTGTAGTTTCGAAAGTCACTAGAGGTCTCTATGTGAGCATTCTAAATACCTCTCTCTAAACTATTAATCCCAGGATTCCAAGAGATGGAACCATGGCAGCTAAAGCAGAATTATGGCATTATAATTGAGTGGTATGAAAGAGCCCCAGATTAGCTCATCTGGTTTCATGTGTAGAACATGGCAAAGTAAGAAATGGGTAGGAGCATTCAGATCCTTTCACATGTGTACATCTTTTTGTTATAAAAATTAGACACCTACTCCTTCTGTCTCCTGACAGAATTGGGCAGACAGAGTGAACAACAAACATGGCTGCCTTGTCATGCTAGTGGCCTGACTTCCCTGTGAGTCAGAATGAAAGGCAATGAATTGCATATAGCAATTCAGTATCTCACTGAAAACAAATCTGTGTATCAAAATAACCTGAGAAACCAACCAAGTGATGGATAATTAGTTGTTGTAATAAGTAGGCATTAATTTACTGGAAGCTACATGGCTATGGGGCTAACAGAAAGCATTTACAGTGTTCAAATCCAGCAGAGATGTCAATGATTTGGACTGAGATAGCAGGATGGTTGATTCCACTACTATATAGTGTGTGGTGGCATTTAAAGGGTTTTCAGTGGCATTCCTTCTGGTACTTATAACTACCAAACAACATGAGAAATTCCTCCAGGGTTTTCTAAAAGACCTTTAGAAAAACATTGCTACCTCAAACTGAAGAGGATATTGCCAAGAGATGATGACAATAGGAAAGGTCAGAGTTATTTGCATCCATGCTTCTTACTATGAAAAATCAATGGGGAAAAAAATACCTAGTAAATCACATGCTACTTCAACCCCTCCTCTTCCAGCATGGTATGCTGGAGTGTGTGAGTGCTTTTAACACTTCTAACTATAGAACAAATAGACACTGGTGGAGCTTGGAGTGTGGGGAGGAGGAGAAAGAGGGGGCAGGGCTACAGCATGAGGGGGCATGCCCATTGTGCATGAGGGCATGGCCAGGGTGTGCAGGGGCATGGCTATGGGCTGGGATATCCCAAAAACATTGTTGCCTGCGGTGAACCACTTCCACATCCCTATGCGATTGCACATAGAGTCAAACTATAAGATATGCTTGGAATGTGTTTTACAAGAAATGCTCCCTCCAGCAGTGAAAGATGATCAGCAGCCATGCTGGCTAGGGGATTCTAGGAGTTGTAGTCAAAAAGGTAGTTGCTCCAAGTTTTGTAACAGAAGTAATCCTTCTGCATTACATCCAAGCTTCATATCAATTCCTAAAAACATTTTACTTCACAGAAGAATATAGAAAAGAGCGCCAGAATCTTATACAGGCTGTTTCATTATGTAACTTTCCATATACCTAGCTATGTAGCAGAGGCACTAAAAAAACCCTTTACTGAATTGTGAAAATGTGTAATGGAACACCAATAAGAGCACAATGCACATGAGTGTGCACTGTGCACTAATGTGCATTGTGCACCGATGCACATTGGGCACTTATGTGCATTGTGCAGTAACATCCATCATGCACCAATGTGCATTGGACACTGGTGTGCATCAGGCACTTCGCTGGCTCTGCAACATAGCAAGGTAACAGCAGCCCTTTACTGGGCACAGACACTAAACAACTGAATACTATATTTGCTGGTGCATAAGACTCCCTTTTTTCCCTGAAAAATACTATTTGAAAATGGGGTACCATATTTGCTGGCATATAAGATGCACTTTTTTCTTTAAAAAATACCATTTGAAAATGGGGTGCATCTTATACACCAAGAAATATGGTAGCACTAAAAATATAGGGAATGAACCAGGAGCTAAAGTTCTCCTTGCCCAAGCAAACAGGAAGGGAAAGAGTAGTGGAATCCAGGTACAGCACTCCTTACCTTCTCGTCCTCTCCTGTGCATTTTGACTCTCCTAGGGCCCAAGAAAAACTGGTGCAGCACTCTTTTTCATTCCCCTCCTCTCCTGGCACAGCATTCTTTTCATTCCTCTCCTCTCCTGGTGCATCACTCCTTTCATTCTCCTCACCAGGGTGTTATAAAACTTTCTTCCTGAAAAATACCCCTTGAAAGTGGGGTGCGTCTTATATGGCAGTGCGTCTAATACACCGGCAAATACGGTATGTCTTATATGCCGGTGTGTCTTATATACCAGCAAATAGTATTTGCCATTGTATAAATGGGGTGCATCTTATACATGGGTGCATCTTATATGCCAGCAAATACCGTAATTTTACTTCTCACATATGTAAATTGACATACAAAGACGTAAGGCCCCAACAGGGTACCAGTGGAGTTCTGCTAGATCACATCAAACCCAGGTACATCTAATGCAATATCCCCTTTCCAACTGTGTCAAGCTTACAAACAATGGGAACCTTACAAGTAGGCCTTGAAAGCAACAGCCTTCCTCTGTTGCTTGTTTCCTGCATATGGTATTCAGGGATACATTGCTTCTGAACATG
This sequence comes from Cyclura pinguis, assembly GCA_030412105.1. Taxonomy (NCBI): domain Eukaryota; kingdom Metazoa; phylum Chordata; class Lepidosauria; order Squamata; family Iguanidae; genus Cyclura; species Cyclura pinguis. The sequence continues at coordinate 349,643,497 of CM059599.1, forward strand.
GAGGTCTTCTTTAGCTAGGTTGACTTAATTATATTGTGTGCCTGAGGCAGAGCAGGAAATAATGCCCCTTCCTCCCAAGTCATTGGACATAGTACCTGGAGCTAACCAATGAGGGAGAAAATTCCACAAACCTTTCTCTCTGCCTGAGATAAAAAAGTACAATAATAATATAACTGCTTCTCCTGAGGTGACTGGTTTACCCTGCCTAATGGTAGGGTCTATTCTGCTATTTTGCTGAGATGGCTAACAGACATCACTGGATTGATTATCCATGAATTCCTCCCATAATAATAATTTTTAAAAAAATGCATTTTAGTCATAGTGAATTCGATAAGACAGGTGGTTGTGGTGGGAAGAACTACTTTCTTTTCTAAGAAGTACTTTGTCCTGGATGTGCTGCTTATCATGCCTCTGAGTCTTGTGTCATGAAAGAGAAAGGTGAGAGGAAAAAAAGAAAGAATGAGAAAAAGCAAGAGAGAATCTGCGTTCCCGCTTCTTATGGTAGCAAATGACAGCTTGCTATAGCATACTATAAGGGGATTGTGCCAGCTGGATACTCCAAGATTCTACTGTAAACTTGAGAAAAGTGTTAAGGGGATCCATTCAACACTGCCTTCTAAATGCAACGTCATCCTTTAATCCTTGTCAGGTCCCATTCATTTAGGAAGGCACCATGAACACTAAATTGCAAAAGACAGGCCAAGTTCCTTTCACAAAGCAAAGAACAGGCATATGTCATTTCTCTCCTGGGTGAGACAGGTTTAAAATCATGGATAACAAGTCTGGAGACAAACATTAATTGGAAGCCCTTTCAGTGCTCAAACTCTGGTAGGAGATGCACAAAGACATTTCCCCAGAAAAAGTTGCGAGCTCCACGTGAGGTCAGTTTTTTAATGCTTGCCGAGGGGGGAATAACCAATTTCTTTGCTTCCTCTTCCAAGTATAAATCTCCCCAAGCCACTTACTTTAAAAATGTGTGCAGTTTCCTAATCTCCTTCTTCAAGTAAGCAAATAAACAGCTGAAATTGTTGTTTTGATGATTCATCCTGAGCAAAGTTTGCAAAAGCCAGGAATGAGGCAAGTTACAGAGCTCCCCCGCATTTTAGCACCTGAATTTATTTTTCTTCCGAGGAGACATGAGAAGGTTTCATGACAACAGTGGTGCTATTGTTGTTACAATGTCATGACAGAAATGCTGAGTCATAGTGGTGGTTGTAGTGGTGATGATGAAGCTGTTTTTACGTCCAATCCTAGATTTGAAATCCAGTCCAGGCTACCTAAGTAGTAACTCTTCAGCCCACAATTATAACTAATCAGTTGAGAGAAGCCACTCAATGATAGATACACCAATGCAAGACAAAATGATTCCTTATCTTTCTGCTCCAGGCTATTCCCTCTCTCACATGTGTGGGAGGAGATGCTGCAGGAGAAAGCGCAGATGCTGGCCCCTGGCAGAAGCAGGCTTTGCTCTCTTCAGACTCTCAAGAACACCAGAGACCTCCTGGGTCAGACTAAAGGCCTAACCAGTCCAGCATCCCACAGTGGCCAATCAGATGCCCAGGAGAAGCCTGTAAGCAGGCCATCAATGCAGTATCAGCCTTACAGTTCTGTTTCCCAACAACTGGAATACGGAGCTATACTGTCTCTGATACAGGAGGTTTTAATGTACAATACAATCATCGTGGTATATGGTTTTAAACTGTTTTGATCCTTTAACCTTATCTTAGCATGTGAAATTGCTTAATATGCTTCAGTTATATTTATTGTTTAAAATTCTTCATTATTTTAAATAGGTTACACTGAATTTATTTGCATGCTGTCATGAAAGCTCATGTTAAAGTGCCGGAGATTAATCATTAAATAATAAATGAACATACACACAAACAAACATGCCTATTAGATACAGAGAGCCTTTGTGGTCATTATGTGCCTTGAAGTCGACTCTGACCTAAGATGACCCTATGCTAGGACTTCCTTGGTTTGGCATTGACTTCCTCTTGGGCTGAAAGAGTATAACTTGTCACCCAGAGAATTCCCATGACCAACTGAGGATTCAAGCCCTGGTTTCCCAGAACTGTAGCCCAACACTGAAACCACTACACAGTACTGTCCCTCACTGATAGCCTTACCCCTTTTAACTTTCTAATCCCTATTCAAAGCTATCCACATTGGCAGCCATCACTCTTTCTAACAGTACTGAATCCCACAGAGGATAATCACGGGTTCTAGCATTCTAACAAATGGATAAAAACATCTCTCTCCTCACTTTCTCTATGCCATGCATAGTTTTATACACCTCTTCATTTTATTAGACTCTTGGGGATGATACATCCTTGTTTTAAATTACACCAGCCTCTTGAATCATGCAAGTAGCTTGCTCAGATTCATAATTAAAAGTGAGACTTCTCATAATATTAGGGCTACTGTGGAGCAATAGTACGTCCAAATGGAGACAGTCTAAGAAGACTGACAAAGAATGAACTAAGAAATTAAGGAACTATAGCCATGATCCCTGAGGGAATGAACTTGATTTGTCCCCTTTCTTTCCACTATATAATGCTGAGCAGAATCCAGGTGTCAGAGGCAACCTGGTGAGTTCACAGCTTAAGAAATTGATCCAAATGTTTTATTTTCCCCCCTCAAAAGTGTGCAGCCCAGGGCCCATTCACACAACACAGTTACAGAATGATGATTCCACTTTAACTGTCATGGTTCCTTCACACAGAATCCTGGGATTTGCAGTGTAGAAAGGGGCATTTATAATTCTCAGGCAAACTGCAAATCCCAAGATCCCATAGGATGAAACCATGGCAGTTAAATGGAATAGTAATGTAAATGGGTTCCCAGTCTCTTTGGAGGAAACAGAACAGTGAGCTAAATCCAACAGTCCTACCTACAGTAAACTCATTGAAATAAATGGTACTCATTTGTCAGACTAGCATAAATCCCTCTGATTTTAGTGACTTAAATCTTATACCAGTCCCAACTAGTGTAGACCCATTAAATGAATGGCTGAAGTTGAGTATTACGTAAATCTCACTGATTCAGTAGGTTTACTCTGGTTGGAGGCAAGCAATTAGACTTAAGTAGTAGGTATGAACAACACTAACATTGTACATACATCTGTTTGGTACTGCAAGGAGAAGCATCTTTATACAAGTGAGCCACTAAATTGATGTTTGCGTGCTTGTCTTCCTACACAGTTCTCTTGTTCTCTAACAACCAAGCCGAGTTCATTTAGTCTTAGTTGCTACAAACAATGAAGAGTAATCATGAATACAGAGTAGAGTCAACAATATCATAGATAATCTTGAAGACAATATTATCATCCCATGACCTTTCCCCAGTCCTTCTTTGTTTGTACAGTGCAAAAAGCAGTACAAAACACTGAAGCTTCCTTGTAAGACTTACAATCAGCAAGCTAGAGAAATTTAACATAATCAAGCCTGTTGGGTGAGGGAAATCTTGTTTTGTGCAGACCTTTTGAAAACTGAAGCACAGCATAAATATTGTGTGCAGTCCCTCACTGTCACAGTCCTTTGCTTGGTTTTCGAATGTTCATACTAACAGCACCAATTTGAAAACATGGAGACTGAAAGTAGAAACCAAACACAGACAGTAAGGTATAGTAGCAAGAAGAATAGCAATCAGTTTAAAACAGAGGAAGAACAACATCATAATAAGGTCAATTTGACCCTGCCCAGAAAGGTTAGGCTCCGAATTTCTGTCAAGCTCAGTCAGGAGAGCATTTGCAAGTGCTACGCAGCACAACATTAATTCTAATTCTTGTCTCCCTCTACTCCCAAATATTCACAGTGCAATCTTATGCATGCTTGACCCAGAGAAAAGTCCTATTAAGCTCAGTGGGACTTTTAGTAGATGCAGGTATTATAGCAGGCCAAGCACAATCTGATGAATGTTTCCTCAGACACAAGTACGGCTAAGTTCAGTTGGACCTACCCTGTAATCAGTAGATGTAGGACTGCAACCAACTGAAGTTTAAAATTTCTATTTTCCTTTGTTGATTTTGATCCTTTACATATCTACTACTGTGCTTGCCTCAAGAAGAGAGGAAAAGTCAGTGGATAACTATAGACAGGGCTGTCTCCAGACATTCTGCTGTCTGAGTGGCACCAGCAAATACACACACACACACATGCACACATACTCATGGTGCAAAAGGTTGCTCAAGCTATTTTGGCCCAGGGGGCAGAAAAATTCCACAAGCATTCCTCAGTTTCCTTAGCAGTAAAAATACAACAGAGATAATTCTCCTTTCATGATACATCCGTTCAGCTGTCCTTTTATGATGTCCCAAATCAACTGTCTCAGGCAGCTCTGCCTCACAGTGCCTCACTTTGGGAAAAGGAGTTCGCTTTACAACAATTCTACCAACCTCTCCATAGCTTGCTATAATAATGCAAACATCCCACCATCTTTCCATGTACACTAAACCTCTCAGGCAGACAATGGCCTTGGGCTGGTTCTCATTGACTCACCCTTCAGGACTGCTGGGTGCTTTTCTTAGAATCTAATAAATCATGCATAGCATTGGCTGTAACGTGAAGTCAGCCCTAACCTCTCCTTCAGGATGGATTTTGTCCAGTCTCATAAAAACAATAGCCACGGTGGGTGAGACCCATCTAGTCCAGCGCTCTGTTTCCAGCAGGGACTAACAGGATGCCTATGGGAAACCCATATGTAGAACAAGAGCACAAAAACAGACTTCTGTTGTCAGGTCCCAGCAACCAGCATTCAGAGGCAATACAGCTTCTTTCACTGCAGGTAACATATGTCCAACAGGACAGGAAACCACCGATGGTATCATCCATGAATTTGCCCTTTCAGAGTCATCCAAGTTAGTGGTCATCTCTAAATCTAGCAGTGATGGCTACTAACTGCACAAAATCTTGTTTTGCATTAAATCTTGCAAATTTTGCAAGCTGAATGCCACAGTTTGACTATGCACTATATGAACAAATATTTCTTTTCCTCTGTCCTGAACTGACCTTGACTGGAGTTTGAGTAGAGTAGAGTAGACCCACTGAATTCCTTTACTTTGTAAACACATAAGTAAATCCAGATGGTTCGATAGGATTTAGGTTCATAGGATCTAGTATTCTGAGAAGGGTGGGAAATAGAAAAAGGGCTCTCTATCCACTTTCTCCCCACTGTGCATGACTTTAAATATCTCTATTGAACGTGGGGGGTTTTTTCCAGTTTAGAAAACCACAAATATTATCACTGTTCTTCCTTTTAGTTACCAAGGAAATGGCTCTCAAAATAAGCAATTCTGGCCAGTTGTGGCTGGAGTCTGCCATGTTAGTGGAGTGATGAATCTATTCTGGATTTTAATCTGAACTTTAAAGGAGCTGTCCCAGGTACTGAACCCATTTAGCACTTTGAATACCTCCTTTAAAGTTCATTCTAAAATCTAGAGCAGATTCATTGCCTCACTGATAGGGAAACTATAAACTGCCACTGGGATCCCAGCAATAAAAGCAAGAGATGAATAAAGAGAGGTAGGAATCCACATAGTTGCCACCTTCCTCCACCCTCCAGCACTCCTAATAGTGGGAGAAGGAGAAGAATTCACAGAGAAAGATAATTTCTGAGGAAGGGTGTGGGAGGGAAAGTGAAACAGAGGAGAGGAAGCTGGGAGGCTCCTTGACTTAGACAGAAGATACTTACCTGAGAAGAACTGGCTGATGGAGTGAGGCAGAAGTGTGAGGAAAGCCAGGGGGCTGGCAAAGGAGGTGGAGAGCACAGCAGAAATATAAGCCACCCCAGCCACCAGAGAGTCGAGGCAAGCCAAAGAAGTGTACAGACAAAACATGACAAAGTTCCGCATATTCCCGCTCCCAATGCAGTTCCCTGTGAAGAAACAGTGGTGGTCATGCCTTTGGGTGACTCTGGCACACAGTTTGCAGAAGTGCGCGCCAGGCAAGTCAGAGCCCGGGTGCCCATTCCCATCATCTTCTTGCCCGGCAGCCACAGCTTTGGCTCCGGCTCCGGCTCCTGCTCCTCCAGGGACCAAGCCCAGTGCCTCCTTGGTGCCCAGGTCCTCAGAGGAGTTCTGAATCACAAGGATGTAGTTCCCCAGAGCATTGGCTGAGAGGAAGAGGAAGAGGGCCCCGTGCAGAAGGGCAGAGGAGAAGAGCGGGGTGGCCGAAGGGTCTTGGAACATGCTGGGGATGAAAAGAAAGACCTGGAGGCCGAAGGTCACTAAGGAGATGCACAGGAAGTAGGCGGGAGCCACCACGTTGAGGAACCTAAGCACTAGCATAGCGGATTACATTCCTGCGGTGGGGAGAAAAAAGAGCAAGAAGAGAACAAGGGTCACTGGGAGCCCCTCAGCTGGGGACCTGCTCCTGCTTCCCCCAGCACCCAAAAAGTCCCGAAGTCTCCCTCTGGTCGTCTCCTGCTGCTGGGAAAGCCTTCTCCTTCTCCCAGCTCCTGCTCTAGGGTAGCTTTTCATCCGTTTCCCTTTTGCTTGCTCAAGTGACTAGAGTCTCGTCTCTCCATTACCTCCTAGGCAAAATCCACCTCCCGCCTCCACACACACACACACACACACACACACACAGAGCACACCTTTCACTTCCCAGCTCCGCAGAGCCCACACCGGGAGATCCAAACTCTCACGGGCGGGAGAGGTTCGTTCGTCCTTGCTGCCATCCGAGACGCTCCAATCGGACCTCCAGACGGGGACCTGGCGGGGCAGCCTGGTGGCCAGAGGCGCCGTCAGGCTTGCAGCAGTCTCCGGAGCGTCCCCTTCGGGTGCTCCTCTGCTGCCTCTCTGCCGGTTGCATCGCCGCCCTTCTCGCTCGCCTGCTTCCCTCTCCTCCTCCTCTTCCCCCGCCCCGCGCGCCTCGCTCTCGAAAAGGCTACCGGCCCAATATTTTTACTTGCCTGGGAGCAAGCCCCTCTTGCACTTCGCGGGGCTTACTTCCGAGTAGAAGCGGCCCGGATGGCGCTACAATTCCGGGAGTTGCCTCTTCTCGTGCAGACGATGTTGCTGTTGTTATTGATTATGTATTACTAGGGAGGGAGGGCGGGAGGGAGGAAAAGAGGAGAGTAGAGGAGCAGAGTGGCTGTTCTAATCCGCTGCAATACGGATCAAAAACCCAATGCTCTAATTTAGCCCGGAAAGCCACAAATCTGCAGATTACCTCTTCGGCTGTTGTCCTGACATGCACACACAGCCGTCAGGGGAGGCGGAAAGCAGCTGCTTAAGTGCTTGTCCAGCTTCCAGCGGTGCAACCAGGAAGGAACTCGGGAGCAGATCTCTGCCTCCGTGTGTGTATGCGTGTGTGTGTGTGCGCGCGCGTGCTACCGCCGTGCAGTCATCCAAAAGGAAACATTGCCTCCCACTCCCACACTCACACCCACCACTGGGGCTCAGACACCCAAACATGGTGGTTTCGCCTCCAAGTCTCAGCCGCCTCTCTCTTCCTTCCCACCCCGCCTTCCTCACGGCCTCTCTGCTCTGGACTTTCTCTTCTCCAAACAAATCCACGGACGACACATACTTACAACCGGAGAAACAGATACAAAGGAATAAGCCAGGCAACCAAAGGAAGACGTCTGCTCTGCAGCGGCAGCCCAGCCTGTTTTGCCGTGGCCGTACGCGTGCCTCTGCCCTCCCCGCCCCTTCTTCTCTGCCTGTCCGCGGTGGGCCGGGGAAAGGCAAAACTTAGGAGCTGCGTTCGTCAAGGAGGGAAGGTCCGCGAGCTTCGGGGAACTTTTGTCCCCTTCCTTCCGGGCCGCTTCAGTCCCGCCGGCAGGTGGGATGACTTCGGTTCCGGGACCTCGGAACCCTGAGTCCCGCCTCCCTCCCCCAGTTTCAAACTCCCGATCCGTCCGGTTCTCGGGGCCAGTCCATAACCTTGAAGTCCCCTTACTGGCTGCCTTGCTGGGTCTCCCTCTGCGCCCCCGACACCGCCTGCCCAGCCCAGCCCGTCTTTACCTGGACGCCTGGTGCGGAGGAAGAACTGCTGTCGCCTTCAGCCCCAGCCAGCCTTAAGCTGAACCACCGAGGCCGGGCCAGAGCCTTTGCCCCCCTCTCCCTCCCTCTCTCCCCTCCACCTCTCCAGAAGCGTCAGTGCGAACACCGGAGGCCATGGCAGAGCTCCCTGGAACAGCGCCGCCGCCGCCGCCGCCGCCAGCAATCTCCACCCGGGGCTCGGTGGGGACCCCGCCCTTCCGTACCCCTTAGGGGATCCTCCTGCCTTTGAATCGGGGAGCTGTCTGTCCCCCTGGAGTCCCAAAGCGGTGGCGACGGTTGGAAGCAGGCGCCCGGGGCAGCTCCGCGGGGAGCTGTCCCTTCAGCACCGCCCAAGCGCAGCCCTTGCTGGAAGAGGGGCGAGGCTGAAGACGAGCGAGCGGCTGGGCGAGCTCGGAGCGGAACTTCTCGCCCTCCAGATGCTGTTGGACCAGCAGCTTCCGTCACCACTGGCAACGCGGGCAAGGGTTGGCGGGGGTTGCGCTCTAACAACATCGGGAAGGCCATATGTTCTGCTCTCATCTGTGATAGAAAGGTGTGATCCTACCTGGAGTCCCTGAAGACAGCCTCCCCAGGAGAGCCCCTGAGGTGTCAAATCCTGAAAAGTCGAGAAAGTAATGGGCTTTGGGTGGAGAAGACTGACCCAAAAACACAAGAAGTCTCTCTTGCTCCCTCCTGACATTCTTTAGAACATAAGGTCTCATCTGGATTCTACACTACCTTTAGTCTTGTTTGGACTGCAGTTCCCAAAATCCTATGGGCCATGTGCTGTCTGGAGTTTCTTAAAAGTAAACGCCAAAACATCAGAAGGACCAAAAGTTGAGTACTGCTGTTTTAGAACATTTTCTGTTCTTTAGAGCCAAAGGTCCAGCTAACAGGCCAGCACCCAGTGGACAGCCAGATGTTCCTGTGACACACATAGGAAGGCCTATGCTACTGTTTCCTCCTCCCAGCAAATAGTATCTTGTGACTTGATATCTCTGTGCCAGACTGGGGTCCCCTGTCAGCCACCCCAACCAGCACTTGTTTCCTGCATGTATTAAAGAATGAAAATATCTTGCAGTTACTGCTTTTTCCTAGAACACCATCCCCCAACCTGGTGCCCTCCAGATGTGTTGGACTTCCCAGTCATATGGCTTGAGAGGACAGGAAATAGAATTCAACACATCTGGAAGAAGAAGCTGAGGTAAAAGCTGGCCTAGAAGTTCAGCAAATCAGAAGCACTTTGAGTCACAAAGGAAAGATTGGAAAGACTGTATTTTCATACAACTTGGAGTATTCTCATATAACCTAAAAATCAGAGACTTGAATCTGATTGGTAGTCCCAACTAAAGCAGATCAATTTGAGCGCCATTCATCAATTCAGTAATTACCATTCAGTTATTGATTCAGTGGATCTACTCTACCTGGGACTACCACCTGGAATGAGGCCAGACCTTTCAACAATCAGATGTTTGATGTGACTTGAAAAGACTACATATCTGTGAGTCTGATTCCTTTTCTTTATTCTGATGATCAGCACCAATGAAAATTCAGTTCTTGCAACATGCCCTGTAATGAAGGCATAATAATCAGTCTACAGCTGAATGGGTTTTTTTTACTATGGAAATCCACCAAAACCAAGCATGAGCATCTTCCAGAGACTTATACAATATTCCTGCTTGGGTGATTTTAGGGACAACTCAAATAAGCATAGACAATGATCAACATCATATCACAGCTGAGTCAAAGATGAATTTGTTAGCTCTGAATACTGACATAAGTTTCCACCTGGAACTGTTTTACATAAACATCTATGGAATATCTTTTATGGAACTCAGAAATGTTGGACTGCAGACAGCTGTTGAGCCAGGAATATCTGCTTTCCACTATTGCTTGGGTAACTTGAAAGCCTTTATAGCTGGAGCAGGGACCATGTGCCCCCATATGTTGTTGGACTGCAACTACCATCAGTCCTAAGCAGAGTAACCAAGGGTGAAGGATGATGAGAGATTAAGTCCAACAATATCTAGAGGGCCACACAGTCTTCAGTCCTGTCTTATAGTCTTTCCAGCAACTAGCAAGCAATAGTGGGCAAAATCACTCCAGAACCCAGGATTACTTTCCAGTTCCTGTAACATTCCAAGTCAGATTCTGAATGGCTCAACACACACACAAGCCAGAAGCAGAAGGCTCCATGGACTCATGGTTCTACTCCTAGTGACTCTCAAGAAACATCTTCTGAAGTTGCCGTGGTCAAGTAATTAGTATACCCAAGTCAGTTCCCAAATAATGGGTAGAATAGACCTGATCTTGGAATTTCGAACTTATAAAACTATTGCTTATACTACAGAAATGGGTGAGTGAGGTTCTTCAAAGGTTGATGTACTGCAGCTTGCAGAATCCCTCACCATTGACTATGCTGTCCTGGGCTGATGCATAATGTAAGCCAAGAGCATATGGAGGGACACAGTTGTCTGAGCCTATTATACTGGAGGGAGATTACTGATCCATCAGGACCACTATTTACTCTAACTGGTAATCACTTTCCAAGTCAGAGGGCTTCCTGCATCATCTGTTATGTGATTCTCCTAGGTAGAGAAGGCAAGAATTGAACCTGGAATCTTCTGCATGTATATATAGAAAACATTCTACCATCAATATGGCCCTTCCTCAATAACACTAGTATAGAGGATAGTAACAGAGACTTCAAAAGGTTTTGTCTTTCTCTTCAATGCTTCTCTTTCATTGTGTTGGAATCTAATGACAAGTTCTTTGGGTGAGGAAGAATTTTTAGATGCTGTGGTTGATCAATAAAAGGACTGCTCCAGGAATTAAACATGGGTGTAATGGTTTGAGCATTGGACTATGACCCTAGAGACCCTAGGTTTGATTCCCCACTTGACCACTGAAATCCAGTGGGTGATCTTGGACAAGTCACACTCTCTTACTCCTAGAAAACCCTGTGAAAGGTTTACTTTAGGGTCACCATAATTTGGAAACAACTTGAAGGGACATAACAAACAACAATTACCTTTATGGTAATAGGTCCTTTTCCTGTAACTCTATACAGCACTCTTGGTGATGGCTGACCATTTTAGAATGTGGCCCAAACATACTGCTTTTTGCAGATGAGAAAGCCATGGCATTACCAGATTGATGGAAATGAGAAACCCATAACCAACCAGAATCCACTCATTTTACTTGGATGGTCTGCCCTTGAGCAGCTAATGCTTTTCTTCATGTACAAATCCACACACAAAAGACTTATAGTTGCCCCCACCATTCAAGCTAGTTCCTCTTAGCATTCAAGCTAAGAGGAACTAGAAATTCATAAATATAGTCATGCTTATGTTTATAGACAAACAACATTGGAGAATGAAAATAAACACTCACTAATTTTGCAACCTCTTGCAGTGTTTGCCTGTATACACGTGTGGAAAAGGAAGAGGAAAGAGCCTGCCAGCAAGCAGCTACACCTCTAGTAGGAAAGTGCAGTCCTCCAGATGCTTTTGGACTGTAACTTCCATCAACCCTAGTGGCTTAACCAATGGGTGAAGAATCCTGGGAGATTCAGTCCAATAACATTTAGAGGGCTGCACTTAGATCACCCCTACCATGTAGTAATGATAAATGAATTTTCATCTTAAGATTACAAATCCTAAATTAGAAAATGGACAGGGAAATTTTACGATCCCAATCTATCCCTTTTTTCCCTAGAGTATCCCTGAGACTAATAGTTGCCTTGAAATCATCGAAGGCAAGGGGTCCTACAGTTTCCCAAAGCGGTCTGCTCTAGTGGCAAAGTACTTCTGTGACTGGAATGTTTCTTTGCTATTTAACATACTTTCCTGAAAACAAGCCTCATTACTTCCACTTGTATCCTCTTTAAACACATCATCTCCCTTTTGGCTTTAATTCATAGCCTCTTAACATCTGGATATCATTCTTCTTCTATGTACCAGAAGGCATATATCTGAGCATAGAGAGTACCTTGATTGCATGTTTGAACAGACTATAGATCAATAACTTCCACTCACTTTAGAGCAAAATACTCTCAAATTGCTGCCTTAATCTGCTTTTCTTTTTGTTATTGATCAGTAGCCTATTCAAACATGCAATCAAGGTCCTTTCCATGCTCAGATATATGCCTTCTGAATCTTTCCCAGTGCCTTTCTCCCATTGTGGGCTTCCCTGGGATTCATCAAAATTGCATCTAATCCACAAGGAAGACTCCACTGTGTGCAATTCACTTCAAGCTTCCCCTGCACACACCCTATGAGAATGAAAGAAAGCTTAAAATAAATGGTCAGAGCTCAAAGAGAGCACCTTTTTGGACTACCAGAATTCCCAATCAGTGTGGTTTGGTGGTTGAGGGATTTGCAGGGTTCTAATTTTAAAAAAGTAACTTTCTCAAGTTGTCAACATGATAGTAACTCAAGAAGATTCACACAGGAGTACATTAAGTTGGATTATGCCAGTGGTTTTTCTTTGATCATATCACTATTCAATAAAGGGGATAGAATCTCTTGGATTGTTGATTCAATTTAGGGTAAGCCTTCAAAATAAAGCATATATGTAATGCATCGGTCTAGGTTCTATTTTTAACCAGACAGTGTCCCCCCCCCCCCCCCATATTTTAACAGTTTTCATCTTTGAAGAAAAAGAAAGAAGGGGGGGAAAAAAACACACACACACACATAGAAGCCTTTTCATGTAATGACAGGTTCACAGACTAAAAAGAATGACTAACATGAAAGGCATAAATCCTTCCCATACAGGCAGACCACAAGTTATAGTTTATTAATGAAATGTATAACAGAAATTGAACAGCTTTGCCCCAATGGAGTCATTACAGAGGCAAAGTAATTCATGCTCAGATTTCTCATTAAAATGGTTCTTTCGGATCTGACGTCTGTAGGCTGCAGCTAACAAAAGTTATGGCTTTTCATAGCTTAGAAATAGGATATGAATTTCAGACCTGCAACAAAATGTTGCCGCCTAGGAGACTTCTGCTTAGGATACTTTAATTCATCTCCCCTCCTACTCAGTTTCCATTCAAACACCATAGTCAGTGGGGCCTCCCTTAACGCACTGCGGGGCAGGGGGACTTTGGACATCTGGTGAATTCCCCAGTTCTACAGAGACCTTCCTTTTGTGTATAGATGAGGACATTTTGGGCACATAAAGACTGGCACTCAGAAAAATGAAAATCATATTGGTATATATCATGGTATATTCCTCCTCCATGCATATGCTAATAAGAAGATAAAATGATGCTGACGGTAGAGGATTCATCTTTGTTCAGCCTTCATAATCAGACCATAAAAAGGACTGTGGTGTTGGATCAGACTAATGGTAACCCAACACCTCCCAGTTGTTGATGGACTACAACTCCCATCAGACCAAACAGTCTGGGCTGATGGGATCATCATTAAACAACATTTGAAGGGAACCAAGTGTGGGTAACTTCTGTAATTATGGTCTGTAGATTCAGCCTTCCTTGAATCTACGAGGGGGCACATCCTACTATTGTGTTGCTGCCATACATAATTTGCTGCATAACTGCCAATTTTCCTTCAAAACAAGACATGTGGGGAATGCATACCTTGCCTTTAAGCCAAAATATGTTTATGGGAGGCTTCTTGGTGTGCAATTAAGCTTGAACAGAAGATGTACATTCCCTATGTTTCCCATTTTAAAGTAAAAATGTGATTTTTGACATTTTTATTGGCTATATTATTTGTCTTCAATGAAGACCCTATCATAAAGGGTTTTGCAGGGGGCATGATTTGCTCAGAAGAGTCTTTCTATTGACTGAGAAAGGTGTGACTTGGTTTCCATGGGTGAGCAGGGATCCAGACTCTGGTCTCCAAGAGTCCTGGTCCGACTTTTAAACCACTACAGCATACTGCTATTGTTGTTGTAGCAAATTTGTTGTCAGTGGCAGAACTGGAGACAGGGAGAGACAGGCCAGTCACTAACAGGAGACAGAGGAAGCCTGATGACCATGGGCCTTGTGTCACTCATCCCTGCCTGTTTTCAGTAGTGGCCAGCTGGATGCCACTGACCATTCACGAGCAGATCATGCAAGAGATGGGCTTCTCTGTTGTTTCTCTCCAGGGACATTATTCAGAGACAGATAATGGCACAGTACATGAAAGTTCAATTTTGTCATCATAGGTAATAGCAACAGCAAGATGCATCCTTCATGAATCATACTTAAATCATATTTTTTAAAAAAATTCAGATTCATGGCCATCATTTTATCTTTGCTTAGGGAAATCTATTAGCTATATACAGAGCTTGGAAAAGCTAGGGTGTTGGACAACAGTTCCCAGAATTTTACAACCAGCATGACCACCTAATTTCAGTCCAAACTTTCCAAGGTACTGTTACAAGGAAATTTACTCAGCCTTCGTTAGGTTGATATCAACGATTTTCAAATTATTTCTTGATTTATTACCCCATCTTTCCCCAGTATGGGAGAAAGTTGGCTTACAATATAAGTTAAAACAAAACATAGCTAAAACAATATATAATACTAGCATATATAACCAGCATTGCCTAGGATGTTATTTTCTCATAAGTAATACTTGTTAGAAAGATTTGAGATCCTGTGACTCTAATTCCCCAAACTGTCTTGTCCAGTACCTGTAACTTTTCTCAATATTCCCCAATCCAATCTGTATTCAGAGGTTGGGTTTCTGAGGGAATAAACTGCCCTCCTCCTTGCTGTTAGGCCTCATCTCCATAGCAACCAGCCTATTCAAGACAGACACAGTTGACTGAGGCCCAAGAGTTCTCTGGCTGGGCATTTTAAAGGCCCCTCTCTAAACTGTAAACCCCAGGATTACATAGAATCGTGTGAGGTCTTCACCTGACACAGCCAATTGTATGAGGTCTTCACCTGACACAGGCAAACAAAATTTGACTTTTATATATTAGATAAAAGATTTTTAAAACTAACAGACAGTCTGGTTAAAATATTTTAAACAGTTTAGAATACATTCAAAATGCAGTAAAGATAAAAATGCAATGCATCCTATTAAAAGATCCATTTGCCACCACCACTGTTGAAATAAAAAAGTCTTTGCCCACTGATGAACAAGGAGTCAAGAGGGAACCAGTCTAGTCTCCCATGGAAGGTAAATCCACACACTGGGAACAGCTAGTGAGAAGATTTTCTCCTGTGTTGTCACCAGAAAGGTCTGTGGGAGTGTTGGAGCCAAGAGAATTCCAACTAGGATTTGAATGAAACAAGAGTAGTAGCCTCTACAAATTAAAAAAAAATTGTGACATACCATGTTCCATGCAAAATGGACCAAAACCAGCAATTTTCCAGAAAAAAAAATGAAGTTTGCAAGAAACGTTTGATATATCAAGCTCAGTGTAAATATCACATTTAATTAAAATTGGCATTTTATGTGCATTACAAAGCAAAAGAAAGAAAGAGGAAAAAGAAAAAAGAAAAAGGAAAGGAAAGGAAAAAAGAAAAAGAAATCTGAACTGTTTCAGGAGATGTGTGAAATAATTGACCAATCAGGCTCAGAACTTTACCATCATCTTCCTTTTGTTCCCATAATAAACACTTGGTTCTGTCATCAAAGATGGGGAAAACAGATAGCATAACAGATGTGTATGCGTATGTGCCTTCAAGTTGCCTGTCAACTTTTGGTGGCCCCATGAATTTTATAGATATTTCTTAAACAAGGAATACTCAGATGTGGTTTGGTCAGTTCCTTCCTCTGAAATGTAACCTACAGCATCTGGTATGCTTTGATGGTTGTGCATCCACGTACTAATCAGGGCTGATCTTGCTTAGCTTCCAGGATCAGACAAGATCTTGTGCCTTTAGGGTATCTAGGTGTAGTAAAATAACAGACAGAATTTAAATTATAGTACTCACAGCCATGTGCACTACATCAGCTACATCACATAGTATCAGGGCTTTCCTATAGACAGCAGTCTGGGATAACCCAGGGAGCAGAAGCCATGGAGCAAGGCAGTGGCCTGAACCAACAAACAACCTAGGGCTAAAATACAAATCAGGAGGCAGCAACAAGAAGCAAGTCAGGATAAAAGAAAAGACAAAGGGTGTATCTGCACTGCACAATTAAAGCCATTTGAACCCACTTCAACTGTCATGGCTCCATCTGATGAAATTCTGGGATCTGATGGAATTCTGGAATTTGTTCTCTGAGGAGGGACTTGGAATGCTCTCTGAACTACCTGACCCCAAACTACAAATCCCAGGGTTCTATAAAATGATGCTACACTCCTATTACTGTACAAGGCAGTTACACTCAAGGAAATACGGTCAAGGAGCAAGCTGGAAATCAAGACCAAAGATGAACAAAAGATACAGAACGCATCAGAAACCAGGAAGATCATGATGTTTAAGCAAAACTGAGCTGGAATAGGAAACAGTCTGGTACTCCTTCCTGTGAGAAGGATCCAATGGACAGAGCACTGCCATGCGCTGTTAGTGGTTTACCACACAGATCAGCTGGAAACAGAGCCAACTAGCCCTGAACCGTAGTCTTGAGCCTGCCTTAAATGTCTGAAAACCTAAAGGAGGAATGAAGAATGAGTGGCCTTCCTGGTGTTGTTGGGTTCATGCAGGCCCCCTAATCCCTCATTGTTCACTGTGATGGCAAGGACTGGTAGGAACTGTGGTCCAACAACCTCTAGAGGACAACACATTTTCCTCATCCTTGCCCTGAAGAGTCCTGTGACATTTCGTATGAAAACAAATTTATTCTCACTAAGCTTTCATGGGCTCAGCATATTTCATCAAGTAAGGATACATGCTTCTGTACTAACTGATGCTTGCCAAACTAGGCTATGTGCAACACAAAGCAAGAAAGCAACATGTCAGCTATCACAAGCTTTTCCTAAAAACCTTATAAAATGAAGACAACAATGAAAGAAAGTCAGACTAGGGAATGATAACGGAGAAGCACTGAAAAGATTAATTAGTAGCAGATAACAATAAGTAAATAGTCACTTAAAGAAAACAGAGTACTGGATTCATGCGCTAAAATGGAACATTACTGATCTTAACCAACTGGACACAAATTTATTTGAGCTTTTTAGTATAAAATGGACATGAGGAGATGACGAAGGAATCAAACAGCATCTTTGATACTGATTTATTTAATAAGAATTTTTGTAGATATCAATCCACTTCTTCAGATGTACTCATCTGAAAGTCTGAAGCTTTTAGAGCATTTTTCAAATCTGACAATGACCATCGCACTCCAATTTTTTTGCCTTCTGTGTTGACCCACCTACCTTGTTCTTGTCTTTATCCTCACCCAATTCATCCTCCTTCTTTATGCCTTAAGCGATTAAGGTGGCTAACACAATCCCATTTATTATTTGTTTCACTTTACTGTCAGTGGGGTGGTAAATCCACTCTGGTGTTCAATATGATCTTTAAAGGGGCTATCAAGGATGCTGACCCTCCCCCCCATTTTTTTTTTTTTTGAAGAGACTTCTTTAAAGTTTGGTCTAAAACCCAGAGTCAATTCACAACCCCACTGACCCTGATGGCACCAGCCGCTTCTGATTGATTTGATTTATAGCTCCTTTTTCCCCCCAAAAAATGGGACTTAAGGTAGCTCACAACAAGATTCTTAACTACAATTCATTGTTGTGGGCCTTCAAGACATTTCTAACTTACGGCAACCCTAAAGAGAACCTATCACAGGATTTTCTTGGCAAGATTAGGAGTTTGCCTTTGCCTTTCTCTGAGGCTGAGAAAGTGTGATTTGCCCCAGTTCACTCCATGAGTTTCCATTGCTGAGGGGTGATTCAAACCCTGTTCTCCAGAGTCATAGTCCAATATTCAAACCACTACCTCATACTGGCTCTCTAGTGACCCCCACTGTCACTACAATTCCAAGCCATTTTGAAAACGCAGTACAAATGTTTATTAAAACTACAGGTATAATGAAACATTTGTCATTGGGTGGCAGAGGCAAAAATAGGTGGGCAGAAGAGTTGGCTCATTAAAAACTGCTAGGGGTATAATTAAACATTTGTCATTGGGTGGGAGAGACAAAAGTAGGTGGGCAGAAGCGTTGGCTCATTAGATATGCTATAAAGCAGATTTAACAGATAGAAAATTTCACCAGGGGTAGAATTATCATTGGTGGGAAATGCCTTCATTCATCCCCACTGTTACTATACTCCTGATTAAAACCATAAGTCAAACAGAACAGATAAAATAACATAATAAGAGGAAAATAGCCTGAGTCAAAATACATAAAAAGAGCAGTTGGTGATCATCTCGGCAGGTTGAAGGACCTATTAAATAAAAGCCATAGAGAGTATTGTGGCACTTTAAAGACTTACAAAGACTTACAAATCAGCATCAGCTTCCTTAGGTTACAGTCCACTTTGCTAAACACGTATCATGTTAATCTTGATCCACAAGTATATATCTACAAGATGAGGGGAGACTGAGATTGAAAGTAGTGAGGTCAGAAGGAAATGAAAAGGCAGAAAATCTAGACCATGATTTACAAGAGTTTTTCACAAAACAGACAAGCTGATCTTGGCAAGCTAATTAACACAGGTAGCAACATTTTAAAAAACACAAGACATCATATTTTGATGTCAAGCTGTAGGAAAGAGAACTGAATTTCTCGATGTATTGTGTAATTCAGAGGTTTCGTGTTGCTTAGGACTGTCCAATTTAAGGGCAGTTGCAGAATGTCCTGAGAGGCTCAAGTGCTCTCCCACTGGCTTTCAAATGCTGCCTTTGTCAGATTTGTGTCCATTTATTCTTTAGTGTAGGAGACTGTCTTGTTCATCTCATGTAAAACGCAAAAGGGCATTGCTGTCAAATGATAGCTTGCACTGCATTGGAAGCTGAACAGAAGAATGAGCCCCCTGATGTTATGGATGCCAAGATTAGGTCTTATAATGGTGTTGTCAGAGTACATACGAGGACAGCACTGACACCTAGGTTTGCTACAGGAGTTGGTCCTCATGTTTGCATCTATAGCTTGCTGTTCCTAGTGGGTCTGTCTTACAAATTAGGGATCTGTGATGCATTTTAGAGGGAAATACCATTCTCCAGAGCGTGCTGTAGATCCTTGATTAGAATGGTTTTAACTGGAAGCTACAGGCAACAACAAATAGTATGTCATACTTCTCTAGACATGCGCTTAGATGGTGGATGTGTAGAACATCTTCTGAAGATCTTAATATCCAGGCAAGTTGATATAGGAGAAGACAATGCTTCAGGTGTTCTAGTGCTAACCAAATGGCAAAGGACCCTCAGTCCCTCAACTGAAAGAGATAGGGATGGGTGAAACACCTGTTTAAGTTCATTTTTTCTGTTCATACTTACCTGTGCTTCCATCTAAGTCATAGAACCATAGAACTATACAGTGGGAAGGAACTTCAAGGGTCATTTGTTCTAATCTCCTGCAAATCCAAAAAACCCACTGCTAAAACACTTCTAGGAAATAGCCAATTAATGTCTGTTTACAAACGTCTATTAAAGGAGAGTTTATGGCATTCTGAGATAGTCCATTCCAATGTAAAACAGTTCTTTCTATTGCTTAGTCAAAATCTCATTTCTATTCACCTGAATCCTCTGGTTCAGATCCTGTCCTCTGGAGCAACAGAAAAAAACATTTTCTCATTCAAGGAACAGTCCTTCAGATATTTGAAGTTGGCCACCATATCACCTCTCATTCTCTCAAGATTTCTCTCAAGATACTTGTGTGTGTGTGTGAGTGTGTGTGTGTGTGTGTGGTGTTGTGTGCCTTCAAGTCATTTCCAAATTATTTTGACCCTGAGGCAAACCTATCATAGGATTTTCTTGGCAACATTTGTTCTGAGGGGCTTACCACTGCCTTCCTCTGAGGATAAGAGAATCTGCTGAAGGTCACCCACTGGGTTTCCATGGCTGCGTGAGCATTTGAACCCAGAGCCCTCATCTGGTACTCAAAATACACCATGCTAGCTCTCCATAATATGGGTATCCAGCCCTGTATGATGGAATCTCAGGGCACTGTATAAAATAAGTAAAATACAAAGCAGTTTAAAGCAATTAAAACATTAAAATAAAGTAAATAAAACAGACCAAAATATATCAAACAATATAACATCTTAAAGCAGTTTATAAGCTTAAAAAGGTTTAAGACCACATAGATGTATGTTTTGGAAGAAATCAGCTAGGTCCAAAAGGCTTTAATAAAAAGCCATGGGGTTGGAATGAAGCCAACATCAGCACAGATCAGGACTTCAGGAGGAAGGCAGTCCACAGGCACTGTACCGTAGCAGACAAGCTCTCTCCCGTGTCCTCCCAGTCTATTGTTCCAACCGTTGACTGAAGAGGGCTCCTCAAGCAGACCTCAGACTTCAGGCAGTCTTTTACAGTGAGATGTCTTCCTTCAAGTACTGTGGTTCCATGCCTTTTAGGTCTTCGAAAATTTTCACCAGCACTTTGAGTTCACACCAGAAGTATATTGGTAGCCAGTGCAATTCCTCTGAGAAATAGTGATATGTGCGTTCTATATACTGGTCAACAATTTTGCTGCTGCGTTCTGTAGTAGCCGTAGCTCTCACATGATCTTCAAGGGCAACCCTACACAGAGTGGATTATAGTAGTCTAATTGGGAAGTCACTAAAGTGTGAACTACTGTGACTAAGTTACCTCTGTCCAGGAAATACCATAACTGGCAGACTAGCCAAAGTTGATCTGAACTATTCTGAATCTACCTGGCTTCCAGTGAGAGAGATGGCCCTAGAAGTACTTCCTGGATATGCGCCTACTCCCTTAGGGGGAATGCAACCTCACTTAGGATAAGTCATTTACCCAATTCCCAAACCTGGCAACCATCAGTCCATAGCAATCCACCAATCTTATCAGGATTCAGCCTCAATTTATTGGCCTTAATCCAACCAATTACAGCATCCAGGCACTGATCCAGCACTTGCACAGCCTCAGCCAAGCCCAGTGACAAGGATAAACAGAGCATAGTATTGACACCATACTGATGGCACTCAGCCCCCCAAATCCTAATGATCTCACCAGCGGCTTCACACAGATATTATACAGTATGGGGAACAAGATGGAACCCTCTAATATCCTGCAGCTTAGCAGACCTGATGTTGAAAAGGAATCCCACAATGTTGCTTTCTGGAACTGGCTCCAAAGATACTCCAACACAGTGTCTCCCACTCCCATCCATCAGAGCCAGTCCACTAGGATACCATTCTCAATGGTATCCAAAACAACTGAGAGATCCAGGAGGATAAATAGGGTAGCACTCTACCCGTCTATCACCTGGAATAGGCCGTCAGTTCAGGCAAAAAACGTTGTTTCAGTACTATGACATGTCTGAAACCAATCTGAAATGGATTCAGATAACTTGTTTCCTCCAAGAACATCCAAGCCACCATCTTCTCACTTACCTTGCACAAAAGGGGGAAATGAGCAATGAGGTGGGAGTTCTCACATACCTCTGGATCTAGGATATTATCCTTACTTCCTGTTCTTTCCTCCAGATCAAAAATAACCTGTTCCCTCAACCATTCTTTATAGGTGTAGTTTTCATCTTGCCCCTCCACTGCACATATTCCAAGATTAACAAATTTTTCATAAACTATGGTGACTACAACTGGGCGCACAGATGAGGTCTGACCAAGAAGTACAGAGTGATACTATCACTTCATTTCATCTGGACATGGGTCTTCTGGTGATGCAGCCTAGAAGAGAATTTGCTTTTTATTTTCTACTGTATCACATTGCTCAATCATATTTAGCTTGTCATCTATCAAGACCCCCAGATCCTTTGGACTAAGTACTTTGTACTAACCGCCAAGCCAGACGTCACCCATCCAATATTTGTGCCTCTGATATTTCCTGCCTAAATATAAATCTTTACAGCTATCCCTGTTGAAATTCTTTTTGTTTTGATCCAGTTCTCCAGTCTGTGATTAACATAACCAGTCTTGAATTTTGGTTCTGTTCTGCAGCACTGGCTGATCTTTGTAATTTAATGTCATCAGCAAAATTGCTGGGCATTCTCTCCATTCCTTCTACTATGTCATTTATAAAGATGTAAAATAACACTGGGTCCAGAACAAAATCACATCCTCCAACATTTCACTGGTGAAAACCAGGACATGGGTGGCCAAGCAACATGAATGTGGTCAGGACGGAAATAATTGGTAAAAAGAAAGAACATGTAGGCAAATTGAGGTTGCAGCACTTTGCTTTTGCCTAAACCTACAGGGAAGGGCAAGAGTCCACCCCTCTCTCTCCTCTCCTCTCCTCCCTGCTGAGATAATTGAGTGCAAACTACTTTTGCATTTTGAACTGAGTTTGCAGCAGTTGAAGTAAGCTGAAGACAAAGGGGAAATTGGATTGCAGAGAGAAAAACTGGGACATTTCAAAAGCAACTGGAAAAATGGAAGGACAGATTAATTGGGACTGTCCCTGCCAAATCAAGACATTTGGAAGGTGTGCAGAAGTCTACAGTACCCTTTATCACTTCTCCTCAGGATAATGAGGCACCATGGCAAGCGCTCTTTGGATACAGTCCATCAACCAACAACAAATTCAACTAATATTAACATTGAATAGCCCACCCCTCTCCCTGTGTTTTAGTCCTTGTATCTCTGGGTGAATGCCTTCACAGAAGATATGGACTGATGGTGCCTAACTAGAAGACAGGTTTTAAGGTTATGGTGGACAGTGCAATGAAACCCCCAGTGTGCAGCAGCTGTATAACATTAAATTAAAAATAAAATTAAAATTCCATGTGAGGAGCTTTTAGAAAATGGATCAGAGTGAGGTTTTTTTTTTAAAAATGCCAGTATCACAATACCTTTCCACCACTCCTTGCTGCATTCACATTTGGAATACTGTGTGCAGTTGTGATTGCCACTTCTTAATATTGCTTATTGCTGAGCTTGAAAAGGAACAGAATAAAGAAACCAAAATGATCAAGGTGTTGGAACTCCTTTTCTGTGAGGTAGGCCTACAGCATTTGGAGTTTTCTAACCAGAGGGAGAGAAGTCAGAGTGTGGAGGGTTTTGACAAAATTTGATAAAATTGTGCATGGTGAGGTTTTTTTCTTCATCTATCATAATGCTAGAACTTGGCAGCATTCAATGAAATGGACTGGCAAGAATTTCAGGACAGACAAACAAATGCATTGCCTCACTTCAAGGGCAACTAAAATGATCGAAGACCTGGAGCAATTTCTCTCTCAGGTAAGGTACAAACTGGGACTATTGCAAAGGGGAGACATGACAAAGGAGTAGGAAATTATGCAACGTGGAGAAAGAGGGAGAAAATCTGATTTGCTGTACAAGAATCTCCCCAGAAAGAACATCTTGTCACAGGAGTGCTTTAGTGGTATATTCCTACATGGCAAGGGGTTGGCCTAGATGGCTCCTGTGGTCTCTTCCAGCCCTATGATTCTCTGATTCACACAGCACACATTAAAGTTGTGGAGTTTATTGCCATAATATGTGAGAAAGTGTGAAAGCTTTGAGAAGTTATCCTTTTAGACCAGAATCTTCCAGAATCCTACTGGCCATGCTGGCTGGAAACTCTCTTGAGCTCAAAAGCAACATCTAGAATGTTGCATTATTCCAGGGCTCACTACATTAATGGCATGGGAGAAAAGAACTGTGCCATAATTATCAGATATGAAAAATTCAGAAATGAAAACATTGCACCATTAATACACTAACTGCCCCCCATAATGACAGATCAAAACACCACCCAGCTCATATAGTAAAGTCTTTTCTGTGGTTTCCAAGCCAGAACCAAACTATTTCCAATTTCTTCTTCTTTGGTAACCCTGAAAGAAAATCCTTACATGTAAGAAATGTCTAAGCTCACCCTTTCCATGGAAGTGTTCATTTCTTTGCTGCCACCCAGAGGACACACCACAATTAGTGAATTTTCCTTTAATGTTGATATGTTTAATCTGAACAGTTCTTTTGCTAAAGTAGCATCTTCTGCTCCAATTTGCTAAGCAGTTCATAGGCAGGTGTATCTTTTAATAATGAGCAAAACCAATTGACCGTGAATCAGTGAACGGAAAGATTCTTCTGCCCTATATTCTTGTTACCTGTCACTGGCAGAAATAATTGACAGCCCTGTTGAGCTCCATACGTTTTGACTCCGGCCCTTTTCGCATGGCATTTTCCATGCAAAAGAGGGCCTGGAGTGTCGCGCAATTGTGAGGAGCAATCCACACAACACACTCACGATCACATGACGCTCCAGGGGCCAGCAGGGGCTGATCGTGCACCTTTTCATTTTCGGCTAGAAGCCAAAAATGGTGTGCGATCACACATTGCTCCTGGGTCCCATGCGCACTTACCTGGTGTGCGGAGCCTCTGGAGCTGCACCGGTAATGCCTCCTGCCCCGGTGCAGCCTGGGAAACTCCCAGGCTGCGCTGTGGAAGGAAGAGGCGGGGCTCTCGTGCGAGCAGGCAGCTCATGCGGAGCCGAAGGACCCCGGACGCGAGAGCTTCTCACTGGAGGCTGCTCGCACAATCCCTGCACCCCAGTGCTGGAAGATGGTAAGGTGCAGAAAGAGCCTCAGTCAAGAACCAGCCATGTAAAACAATAGCTGGGGCTCCCGTTAAATCTGCATTAAGGACGTAGCTAGATCTCATTCACACCAATCAATGATTTAATAACTATAAATTGGATTCAACAGTTTGGGTGAAATGAATCCCTTAACAATATGTACAAAGGTATGTCTTAAACTGCAGAGGCGATAACTAAAGAGATAAAGCTTAACATGTATATATATGAAGCATTATTTTCAACCTCTGAAAGGTTGTTTTGGGCTAAATCTGGTCAATTGTAGCCTGTCAATCTAAAGGAATTTTTTCAAGTTATAATAGAGTACAATTGTAGCACAATCACACTGGAACATACAATTTTCCTAGCGTGAATCTCTCTCTGTGATTACTGGAGCTTAGAAAAGTCATTTTTTTACTGCAGTTCTCAGAAACACCCAGTCAGCATGTTCATTATTTACTTCAAATTATGAAGAGGTGAAGTAGCAATAGTCCCAAAGTTCATATGTGAACTTCCATGAGTGGAATTGTAACTTTCACCAACCTAAAGCTCTCCAGATTATCTGGACTATAATACCCATTAGCCCCAGCTAATCATCACAATGCCCATCATCCTTAGCCAAACACATAGAATCAGCAGAATTGATCTCTGAAGGTGGAGTGGAGAACATTTTGCCTTCTAGATGTTTGGCACTTCCCTTCCCATCATCCCCAAAGGTAAGGCAGTATAGATGTTGAAGGCCAAAAACATCCAATGGACATCAGGCTGGGAAAGGCTGCTTCACTAATTCTCTCCATTAGGAGAAATCTCCATTTTTTCACTGCTCTTTTCCTCCATTTTCTTTAACCAGTTACCAGACCATTAGAAGACAGTTTGCCAGAGAGACTCTCATGAAGCATTCACTAAAAGAAGTTATTTATTTTATTAATTTCTAGCCCACTTTTCTCCCAGTATGGGACTCAAAGCAGCTTATAACAAGAATAAAACAAGATAAAGGTGAAAACCCGATGATAAAGAAGTTAAACACACAATTAAATAATACCATGTTAAAACAGTATGAATTTTAAACAGTTTTTAAAATCTTTTAAAAATATATAATATTAAAGATCAACATACAGTGCACATACCCCATTAAAAAAAGGACTCCTCACAACCAATTAAATGCATGTTTGTCTTTATCTGCTAGAAAAAGGACAGCAAGCCAGACTAGCCTTTAATGGGAGGGAATTCCAGGGCCTGGGAGCAGCTACTAAGAAGATTCTTTTCTCTGTCCTCACCAGCTGTTCCTGTGACACTGCTGAGACTGAGATAAAGACGTCCTCCAAGGATCTTTGGGTAGATTCATATAGTGAGATTTTTGATAGCCTGTATTTTTTGACAGCCTTATAGGATTTTATAGGTCAAAGCCAACACTTTGAAATGAACCAGCAGCTAGTGAAGCTTCAATAAGGGAGTGTTGCAGATGCCAATTGTCCACACCAAGCAATACAGTGCAGAGGGAGCAGGAGGCCATTCACAGTCAAACAGAGACACTAACAGTCAGTACAACTTGCCTGTTCACGGTGGGAACATCAAACAGAAACAATCCAAAGGTCCAGGAATCCAGCAGGCAAGAAGGTCAGACAGTCGAACAGAACAGACAGTCAAAACATCAAACAGAAAATCCAAGCAGGTAATGAGCAGGGAAGGCAGAGAACACAAGACAAGGGCCAGCAACACATGAGCCATTTCTGGCATCAAGCCAGTGCCCTGTGCCTTTCTTAAGAAGGCTGGAGCCAGGTGGCTGTCATCTCTGCCTGATTAGGTCCTGGTGCACTTACTTCTGCACTTCCTCTTTTGAGGCTGCTGTTCACCTGGGGAAGCCAAGTCCTGGCCCATGACAGGGATCCATATCTACCCTGTAATTAGCCTCAGTCAGTGCTCTGGATGCAGCATTTTGGACCTGCTGAAGCTTCAAAAGTTCAAAAGCTTTATGAGACTGTAACAACCAATGTGGTATAATGGTTTGAGCTATGACACTTGAGACCAGTGTTCAAATCACCACACAGCCATGGAAACTCACTTGGTGACCTTAAGTAAGTCACAATCTCTCAGCCTCAGAGGGAGACAAAGGCAAAACACCCCTCCCCACGAAAAAATCTTGCCAAGAAAACCTTTTGGTAGGGTCAGCTTAGGATCACCATAAATTGGAAAGACTCAAAGGCACATAGCAATACACAAGGCCACCCTATCATATTAAAATTCATAAACTATTGAAGCCTGTCTCATCACTGCAGCAGTATACTCCTTCTTTAACAGGCTAAGCTGTGACCTGACATTTGTTTGTTTGTTTGTCCTTGCAAACCTCCTGTTTTCCTGAGTTTGTAGTTCAATGGTAGAAAACTGCTGCAGGCCAAAAGTTGTCATCCAAAGCCTCACATTACATGCTGCATGTTGCCACACACTGAAAATCAGCCAGGACAGTTTGAAGGCACTGAAGTTAAAAGGGGTACATCCTTCAGACAGGCTGCACTCATACCGTCACTCAGGTATCCTTATTTTAGTATTAAGCAATAATTCTGACAGGGTCCATTAAGACATGTGAGACATCTTTAAATTATCAATTTAGACTGGGGAAGGGGGGAAGAAAAACGTGTAAAAAACAATATACCAAGCAATTCTGTGCCTGCAAATCCCCTCGGTAGGGCAGAGGTGGGCTAAATATGACCTTTCAGGAATATTTTTGTGGTGACTAGGGCTTTTTAAAAAAAACAACCTTTGCCCCCAAAAACCCTCCCAAAAGTGGCATGGGAGAACAATTTTGCCACATCTCCCCTGGGCTGTTTTAAGTCCCAAGAGATGCCTTTGAAGAAAACCTGGAAGTAAATTGGAGATGATCTCCAAGTCTCTTCCTGTTTAAAAAAGACTCTTCTGTGCCTAAAACAGCTAGGGGACCTATATTATAGTGAAAATGCCGCCCCCATTCCCACTAGAGAATTTTGAGAGGCATTTGGGGGCAATAAAATTTGTTTGTTTGTTTGTTTGTTTCAGTGGACTGTGCTGGGGGGGGTGTCCCCAAGGTCTCTTCTAATTCCCAACACCCAGTATAGTAAAGAGATATAGTGTGCCAGTACACAGGCCATTTCCACACTAGACTGTTACAGCGCTATTATTCCACTTGCAACATCCCATGGAATCCTGCAGTTTGCAGTTTTGGGAGGGGCCCACTGGTTTTCATCTGTGAAATGCTGGAGAGTTCGGAAGTTTTATGGGCGATCACCAACTAATGCCCAGTAGGTCTAGGAAAGAATCGTGTTTGACACCTTCAAGAGGTGCTGTCAATCAGAAGTGACAGCGCTAAGCTAAATGGCTCAGTCCTCTGACTCAGTATAAGGCAGTTTCCCATCTGAGAAGCATGATCTTCTCTCTGCCTAACCATGTTGGTCCTTGCATGGCAACCACATAGTTGCTTCAAAGCATGCATTTGAAGACTTATCTGGTTGGAAGAACTTCATGGAAGTATGTGTGAAAATTAAAACCTAGTGGAAAATACCATACAGTATTAGGGACTCTCCCATTTTCTTCAACCAAATTTCTAGAGGGAAGCTTCACATAGGAAAAGAAATCAGGGAGGCAGCCAAAAAAGAAGATGTCAGGATAATAGATGACCTCTGTTGTCTTCACAGTGACTGTGTAAATGAGCATTTAGGCCATGGCAAAGAGAGAACGTTTCTAGGCATGATAAATTATTGTGAAATGTCCTAGAACACTTTGTCATGGAGATAACAAGAGGGCAAGCCGCCTTTTGTTTTAATGCTGACCAGCAAGCAGAACCTTTAAAAAATTTAATTGACGTTGAATACCTTTTAAACAAGCACAGTCAAACATATAAGGCCTGGAAAACATGGTCAAATGCAATTTTAGAAGATGGGATTTCCTTAACGCGAGATTATTAGTCAGAAGGTAAAAAATTCTCAGGATGCTTGTACGCTAAGACCATTGTAACAGAGGCTTGGTTAAAATGTTTATCACAGATTTAAATGGGTATGAGCAAGTCCAAGAAGAGGTCAGTGCAGTCAAGCAATAGTATGAAAAAAAAAAAGAAAGGCAAGAAGACTTCCTTTAGATACTGAAACCCTTGCCCAAATATAGATTTATTTTTTAAAAAAAGATACAGATGCTGGCAAATGACATCTACAGTGCTGATGAAGCAAAAAAAAAAAGAAAGAAAGAAAAGAAAATATTTCAGAAGCAAATTGCTAAAGGCATAGAAACAACTCACATACTTGTTTTTAAATGTACTGACTGAACAGAGCAATCAACAAGAGGGTGAAATGGGGCTGGGAATAAAGTAGCCTTTCAGAAGTTGTTGAATTGAAGTTCTCAGCTTTCCTCATCAAGCTAGGGCTCTTGGGAGTTGTAGTAGACAACATCTGGAGGACTCTGGGCTAGCTCAAAGATAGATGACATTTTAGAGTTCACTATGGCCAGATGGCATTCACATGAAAGTCACTAAAGAATTCAAATGAAATATTGCTGATCTTTCAACCAACATAGTCAATGTATCATTAAAGCTGTGGTCCTTGTCATATGATTGCAAAATAGCTAATTTCTAAAGGAAGTGATCCTGGGTTAGGCTTCAGGGCTCACAATTTTGAAAATCAGTGGAAAACATTATCAAAGCTAGAACTGTTAAACACCCAGAAGAACAAATCATTTTGGGGATGAACCAGTGCAGTTTCTACAAGTGCTATCTCATCAACCTTTCAGCATTCTCAACAAGCACAGAGATAAGGGCAGTCCTGTGTATATTTTATGTTATTCAACTTCCAAACAACTTTTGACCAAGGTCATTATGGAAAGTTCCTGAGTAAATATCACAATCATAACATAAGAAGACATCTTAAACTGCAATCCTATCTGTATTCACAACTAAGACCCACTAAACTCAGTGAGACTAAGGATACAACCCTGATCCAAAGATTTGCCAGTTGTTGGGAGCTGGGGGTAGGCAGAAGCCTCTTGTGTCAGGTGAACTATCCATCTGATGCTTAACTTGCTTTGTCCCAGCATAACCCTCATCTGCCACCTGATCTCTGAAGTCAGCTGGCAGAAAGATCTACCAGCACAATGCCTTTCCCACTGGGATCAGCCAGCAAAAGCATGAAGCAGGAGTAGAGAAGAGGTGATCTGAAGGAGAAGCCAAGTTATGTCCAATTCCAATGACATTGCCACTATGTATCACAAAAAATTAGGACAAGACCAGGGTAGTCCTAACTAATTTTCAGAATTCCTCAGCTGAGAGGGCTTTAGATTCAACACAGGTTTCAGTGGCCCTAGTACCAGCTCAGATAGGCTTCAACCACCTTGGTGAGTTAGGACTGTTGTTGTAATTTCTGCATATATACGTATAAGACTTCAGTCCTAAGCTGAGCTATTCATTTCTCAAGTGGAGAACTTTATGCCTTCCAGATGTTTTGGACTGCAGTTGCCATAATCCTTTGCCATTGGCCATCCTGGTTGCTGTGTACTGCAGTCTGAAAAAATATGGAAGGCCAGAGATTCTCTACACCCTTTTTAAGTCGACTGTCTGGTCCAATAGGACTCTTTTTTCTGTTCTCCTGTTTTGAAATTGAAACTAAGGCCATTTCCACAGGATGGAGCTCTTGTGAGTTGTCCTGTTGCAGTCCCGACAGGGAACGGAGCATGACAGGAATGCTCCCCTATGCATGGGACTGGCTCCCTGCAGAAGAGAGTGTGATGGCCATGCCTGTTCCTTCTGCAGTGCAGCCAGGCATTTCCCAGGCTGCTCTGGGGAAGGAAGTGTCGCTATCATTCTTCCTACCCTTCCACAGGACAGGTAGATATGGGAGTGTTGCACAATTGCAGGCACTAAACAGATTTTATCCATTTAGCAAATACCTCATGAGTGTGACGCACGGGGATGGAATGTAGCAGTGGGCTGGCAATGACGTTGCACGGAAGCACAACCAGCCAACTGCTGCCATCCTGTTCCCGTAGGAGGACAGCTGTGTCATGCAGAAATGGCCTAAGTATCTACCTCATCTACTCCAGCTTCACCAAAGCCATCCCCAAATGCTTCAGCACATGGACTGAAGGCACTTCAAAAACAATTTTTTTAAAAAAATTGTAATCTCCCCTCACCCACCCAAAACAGATTAGACAGTTGCACAAATGTAAATATTATTGTAAGCTGCCTTGAGTCACATTGTTGGGATAAATGAAGAAAACGACAATAATATAGCCTTCACTTGTTTTAGAGATAGGAACACATTGCCCTTCAGCTGTTGGTGGACTAACTCCCATCAACTGCAGCTTGCATGATCAATGGTCAGCATGATAATAGGTGTAGTTCAACAGCATCTAAAACTTTCTAAAGGTCAAAATGGTGACCAAAATGGTGAAGGATCTGGAAGCCATGCCCTTTGTGGTGGGCGGCTTAGAGAGCTGGGTATGTTCAGTTTGCAGAAGAGAAGGTTAAGAGGGGACATGATAGCCATGTTTAAATATCTGAAGGGATGTCACGTCGAGGAGGGAGCAGGCTTGTTTTCCACTGCCCCAGAGATTAGGACAAGGAGCAACGGATTCAAGCTGCAGGAAAGGAGATTCCACCTGAACCTCAGGAAGAACTTCCTGATGGTCAGAGCTGTCTGGCAGTGGAATATGCTGCCTCTGAGTGTGGTGGAGTCTCCTTCTTTGGAGGTTTTTAAGCAGAGGCTGGATGGCCATTTGTTGGGAGTGCTTTAATGTGTGTTCCTGCATAACAGGGGGTTGGACTGGATGGCCCCTGTGGTCTCTTCCAACACTATGCTTCTATGATTCTATGATCTGTTCAGACTACCTCACTTCACTCCACTCAGATGTAGAATACTCTGGTTCCCAGCCACTTTCAAGCTACATTTACTCAGAATGATGCCCTTTGTGGACACTGGGACTTCATTGAAAATAAGTGTTCATATGATGACAAACGTATGAAAGCCTTTCTAATGCCCACTGCAATGTTTTAGCCACATATTATACTCATAACACTGTACTTTCAAAACGATCTTTGAGATTGCTCATTAACTGTTAAAGGAGATTGTGATATCACAGAGATATCATGGGTGAACCAGTTTATGTCCCAAGATTTTGTCAGTTTTGCCTGCCTGGCTGACAATGTCATCTGAAACACACAGAGGACATTTTGTACTCAGTGAATCAACCTGGTAAGTTTGAAGCCTTCATAACTTCCAGGATTTTTCCCTGCACAGTAGCATATTGGATCTCTGTGGTAACTGATTGTATTAGTCAGAATACTAATACAATGCATTTTAATTGGCTTGAGTTTCTTTACATAAAACTGACTCTTGTTTAATTGTTCTTTTATTTGCCTTTGGATTGTTCAAGTATCTATCATTCAGAAGTCCTAAAACTGTTTAGTTCATGTTAAGTATTACATATTAAAGAAGTCAGTTTGTTTGGAAAGCCACTTGACTTAAATATGTACATTTATGTGTATACCTATGTTCTTTTTATTTTTGATTATGTGGATCCTTAAGATGGAGTGGTTAAGCCACCTTCAGTCCCAGCTTTAGGGAAAAGCTGGGGTATAAACATGGCGTAGCAATATGAACATTGCACTACCCCCTACTCAGCCATGGAAACCCACTTGGTGACCTTGGGAGCATCACCTGGTCTCAGCCTCAGAAAACACCAACAACAACGCCTTAGGGTCAACGTAAATCAGAAATTACTTGAAGGCACACAACAACAAAATAAAGGAATGGAATAGAATAGGTTGCTACATGAAGTAGATTTTGGCATGAAGCATGGTTTGCCTATTGTACCTTCTCTCACCAACTTAAAAGGGTTCTGTGTGAGAAATATGTGAAGCCATCAGAAGAAACCTCAAAATACAGTAGGATGCGAATCAGATATTGAGTTCAATCATGAAAATACAGCCTATTATAAGGAACTTAAACGCGCTTGTAGGGTAGATTTCCCGATATGCTAAATTCAGAATGTGAGAAAGTTACTTTTTTGGACCACAATTTCCCACGTTGCCCAAGGTTTCTGGAAGTTACAGTTTTAGGAAAGTAAAGTACCCTAGCTCTGGCCCAGTCATCCCCAGCCACACAGAAGGCTGAGCTGGCTGGAGATTGTGGGATCCTGAAGGATGCTGAATCAAGCACAGCTCTTCTGGTAGGAGTATTACGATGGAACAAATTATGGGGTAAACTATCCTGTACACATTTAGAAAGGTTACCTCTGCTACAATGACCATTCATCCCATTCCTAGTAGGACAGCTTATGAGCTCTCCGTTCATACACTGACCCTCTCAAGGTAATTCACATTTTACCCTCTAATTAATTCATTAAAATACATGCTTCTAAGGGTTCACCAATTAAAAACAGCAGAAAGTCCCAGATTTTCCTCCTATTCTTTCTGATTTTATTTGCACATACATATTTTATTTATCCCAGAATATTTTCTGTCAGCGCCCAATACAACCAGATATTTTTTTTTACACCAGCTCCCTAGGTTAGTTTTGTTTGAATCCAGTATAAAATCAGCGAGAATAAGTACAAAATCTGGGACTTTTCAGTCAGTCTAGATGCACCCCATCTTGACTTTATTGTCTCTGTGAAAGATGAAAAAGAGACAGAGAGAAAGCTGTAACCTTTAAGTTGTGATTGGGAATGGCTGAAGAAAATGAAGGGAGAATGAAATTAGAGTCAAAAGTAGCAAGTAACAATCTATTGAGCGTTCTTGAGTGTCATGAAAGCTGTTGCTGACATTAACCTCTGAACTGTTTACTGTCTGCTGTTGATGCTGGGAAACACCTGATTTTTACAGTCAAACAGGCTTCTGCAAGCCGGTAAATGCTGTAAAAGGCAAATATTTGATGGAACATTCCTCATACATAAAGGTGGCACAAGAGGTTTACATGAAGAAAGAAAGGTAGTTGTCTAATGCCTGAACCATAATGATGATGTATTATTTGTTCTAATTGAGCATGAAGTGCTATTTGGTGAAGGAGTGAAGCACACTGGCTATTTGAGGGAAGAAGACAAATGACATAGGATGTGTATTGCATTGTATTTGTTTCTTCTGAATGGTTACAGGGATACTTTGCCTTTCAGTGGAATGTATTACAGTAAAGATAATTGGGACACTGAGCAGGAATCTGTGAAGTATCAGGAGTACATCAGCAAACCTAGGGAACCCTTCCTCAACCAAAGGAAACTAAGAATGCTTAGAGACCCTCTCCCCTTGTGTATGCCACCAAATATAGAAGGCAGCAGCTGAGAATTCATGAACTGCTCTCAAAAGTGTTTATAATAACCTTGTAGGGTAGGATAGTATTATTTTCCAGTGTCACAGAATGAGGAAGAGAGAATGCTGCCTTGAATAAGGCAATTTCCGGGGGGCCTTTGAGGCCCCTCCCTAAACTGCAAACCCCAGGATTCCACAGGCTGTTGAAAGTGGAATAATAGCACTATAACTGCCTAGTGCGGAAATGGTCTAAGTCCACTAGGGAGTTTGGGCCAATGGAGGAGCAATTTAAACTGGGGACTTTCCTAATATATGTACAGCTCTACTAAACAGCTGTAGAAATGTATTAGGATCCTTTCTGATGCAGCACCTTGACCACATGTGAGTGTTGTTGTTACTATAGTTTTTCCCTTCCTCCTATACCTCACTGTTCCCTTCATTAGTCCAATTCTACTACTACTGAATGCTGCCATAACTTAGAGTGGACACCTTGTAGGCTGAGCTGGGGGAAAACTACTTTCCTGAAACAGATCCGTGTTTGTTTCCTCAACCCTCTGCCAGATTTTGGAAAAGTTCCATTTTTTACTATAACTCCCATGATCCTTTAGGCTGGAAGATTCTGGAAACTGTAGTAAAAAAGGAACTTTCCATGCTGTGCCTCATGCCTTGTAGATTTATTCAATTATGACTTCCGTAAGCTCAAGCTACCATAGCCTGCTGACTGGAAGTGACGGACACTGTAATCCACAATATCTGGAGGGGGAGCATCAAAGTGAGAAAGGCTGAGTATGGAAAGAGATTCTTCTCTGAGACAGTTGGAGACTTCAGGGCCCTTTTCGCATGGCATTTTCCATGCAAAAGAGGGCCTGGAGCGTCACGCGATTGTGAGGAGTGATCCACACGATGCACTCACAATCGCGTGATGCTCCAGGGGCTGGCAGGCGCTGATCACGCACCTTTTCATTTTTGGCTAGAAGCTGAAAATGGTGAGTGATCGCGCATTGCTCCCAGGCCCCGCGCACACTTACCTGGCATGCGGAGCCTCCAGAGCCACACCAGTCATGCTTCCTGCCCCAGCACAGCCTGGGAAATTCCCAGGCTGCTCTGCGGAATGAAGACGCGGGGCTCTCGCACGAACAGGCAGCTCATGCGGAGCCGAAGGACCCCGAAAACAGGAGCCTCTCGCTGGAGGCTGCTCACGCGATCTCCGCATCCCAGTGCTGGAAGATGGTGAGGTGCGGAAAGGTCCCAGGAAAGGGAGCATAGTGCTAGTCTTGACCAGGGCAGGAATATGTATCTGCATATATCTATTGCAATCTGAATACAAACACACAAACCTATTTTGCCATTTTCACTTATCACAGTGTATTTCTGCAAAGAAAGTGTTGCACACAGATACAAAGCACTATAAATAATAAAATAGTCCTATATTCATACATAACCCAGTTGCTGATTACATGATGAATATTCAGCACCCAACAGATGGTCTTTCATTTTGTCCCTTCCAAATGGAAATGACCAGTTACTAAAGGTAAAATATTCATTTCCCTTTCATTCTCTCCCCTCAGGCTCTTCTTACAAAACATACCTCTCCTTAGAAAAATAGGATCCTGAGCAGCTATCCCTGAATTGGGTAGAAGTACAAACTACATAGGAGGTATGGGGCAGCACAAGCCTAGCCCAAAGATTTCCAAGATGTAGGGGGTCAGGATTAGACCCAAGCCTCTTCTGCCAACAAAGATACCCTTCTTCTGACTGATTTCAGAGATCTGCTGACAGAGCAGCCTCCTGGCAGACCTGATCTGCTGACAGAGAACAGGTAGAAGAGCCAAAAAGGAGGCAGAGAAGAAGACAGTGAGGATGTAGGCTCTGCTAGGTCCAACCTTCCTCCAGTCCATGGACAGAGGCACAACATAAGCATAAAATTAGATGAGGGCAAGATTAGTGCTAAGTAATTTCTAACACCTCTAAGCTGGGAAGCATTTGGATTCAACACAGCTTCAGCTGGCCTAATATCTGTTCAGCTAGCTCTTGACCATCTTGGCCAATTAGGGCCATTTCCACAAGGGGTAATTAAAACGGGGCAGTGCGACCTCCAACGGAGGTCATCTGCACCGTGGAATGGACTGGCTCAGACAAAATTTTGCAGTTCTGCATCTGAATCCACTCAGAGACACCTCCAACTGGTAACTGCGCGTGCTTTTTAAAAACCTGTAAAAACAGGTTTTTTATTTCCCCAGAGCGCGCCATTCCATACATGCTCACTTGCGTAGAAGCACAGATTTGCACCAATGCAAGCATGAGATCAACGGAGGGCGTGGGCGCGGACAGCTTCAGCGGTTGGTCCTGCCCAACAAAGAACAGGATGGCACCATTTTTAATCCTCGGAAAGCGTTTACAGCAAGAAAAAAGATTGCAGGTAGGTAGTTTGGATTAAAATGGATATGTTTTTATATTTATCAGTTTAAAATGAATTTTGCATGTGGCCATGGTGCTGTTAGCAGTTCTAGGGGCTGGGGATATGGTTGGTGGACTTTTATTTCGGGGGGTACTGCTGCATGCTTTCTCCTACCTCATATCAAAACAAAAGACTGCCCATCTCTCCCCTGATCCGATTGCACGTCCGTATCCCCCTTACTAATTTTGAAAATAGCCTCCATATGTTGGCTAGCATGCTGAATGGGACCTGCAATACTTTCCCTACCCTTTACCCCTCCTGGAAATTCCACTCCTTCCCCACATAAAAGGCAACATACTATTGCTCCTTAAAAACACTATTAACATGACCCTGTGCAGGGAGAAATGGGACATGCAGTCTTTCCTGTAGGGTAGGCACTCCTAAAACCCATCTCTCTGCCTCGAGAGAGATGGGACAAGTAGTCTTGTTTCTTCTCGCATGTCCCCTTGCCCTGTGGGCTCCTGGATCACGACGTCATCTTGAAAAAGAAAACACATCATAAGAGAAAATTTTATACTGTTGTTCTGTCTGTTATTTCATTTACCATGCAGTACTGATCCTATGGGAAGAAAGGCTCACCTCCCACATTCTGCCCAACTTCCTCTTGTAGATCTACAACCAGTCTTCCGGGGCTGGACGTGGAGGAAGACGCAGCAGGTTTTTCTGATCTTCCAGCTGTGGCATACAGAAAAAAAAAGCCTTTGAAAGTTATGCCCAACATAATTTACCATAAAGTTGTTACGGCTTTCCTTTCACACAGTAGCCAAGAAATCTATCACCTTGAACCACGGCAGCGTCTCTGGGTTCTGCCTCCTCCCGTTCAGTCCCCGATGTGTCCCCAATAACTATGCTTTCTTGCGCTGTAGAAAGAGGGTGACAGAAAACAACAACAGTAATAACAGTGCCATGACATGGTGCCCTACCATTCATTTGAAAAGCTATATGACAACTGTCTTGCACTTGTTGACATAAAAGATGAAAGGAAAGGACCACAATACAAATCATTGAGCAAAAATCAGAATGATCACGTAAAAATTTACTTGTGCCTACCTTCCCTCTCTGTTGTGCTGCCTTCCTCCACCTCACGACGGGAGCCCGTCTCACGCCTTCTTCCACCTGAGAGGGTAGCACATGTGGTTTTTAGTGTGTATGCAGATTGCACATGGAAGGAGCAGGCCTCCTTGTATGAACGTCTGATAACAACTTTGCATTAGTTGTTGATTGTAGGAGGGACGGGAGCGAACATTACTTACGTCCTCTCCGCCGATGCAGCCAGGATGGACGACCTGCAGACTTCCATAACCTCAACATTGTCGAATAGTAGGGAGGCTTTGCAGCGTTGGGGGAGTGACCATTAAATCGCTGCATGGCATCATAGAAAGCGCACTTCATGGACTTAAATTTGGAGTTCACTTGGGCTACTGCTCTGTTGTATCCCTTGCGCGATTCTTTCATAATACTCCTTGTTTGGAAAGTTTGCGCTGCTTAGGAGGACGTGACACCAGAAGAACATCTCACCAGGCCCAACATTTCCCTGGTCTCTACATCTCCCCACAGAGCTCCCTCATGCTCCATAATGCAACCAAGCACACACACACTCCACACACCTCTCACTCACTCTCACTGTCACTCTCCCTCTCTCTCTCCCTCAATCACCCTTTTCTCACACTCTCTCAGCCTCACGGTCACACTCTCTCAGCCCAAAGAAAAATTAAAAAGGGCGATAGGGAAGACTGGGGAAAGCTTGGAAACAGGAATGCAGGGAAAAAGCAATAAACTCAAAATTAACTCTCTCTCTCTCTCTCTCTCTCTCTCAAATTGCTACTCTCTCCAACAGACAAACACACTCTCTCAGCCCCAAAAAAAGGAAAACTGAAAAAGGGAAAAGCTTATAAGGGGTAGAGAAAATGGAGAAAGTAAGAGCAAAATAGAGTAGAGGTGAGGTGGAAAGATAGAGGAATAAATTTTGAGGGGAAGACAGAGGAAATACAGAACAATCAATGAAAAAAACCTAACCTTAAAGGACACTCTCCCTCCTCGCTCGACTCTACACACCCGCAAAACTAATGCGATTCCTCTGCTGTCCTGTGGGGGTCCTCGGAGAGATATTTTGTAGTTCTGCACAACTGCGCATGCACGAAGGCTGGGCGAATGGAAATGGCGCAGTTCCTTGCAGGTAGAAGCCATTTTGTGGTGGAGCAGTGGAGACATGTGGGGGAAAGGTTGGTCACAGCGAAAAATTTTAATAAGAAATGGACAGCCAGGAATCTGCTAATGGTAATGTTGCCAGCTTTGGGGAGAGTGATTTTGAAATTAGGAAAGTGAAGAGTAAAGGTGGCATGGAGACCTTCAGAAATTAAGGATTTATTGGACGTTTTGGGGGAGCGTCGCTTCCAAACGGACCTCCAGGAAACCCATAGGAATATAGAGATTTTCGAGGACATAGCTATGGAGACTAATAGCAGAGGGCATAGGAGAACAGCCGAGGAATGTAGGACGAAAACGAAAAGGCTAAGGCTAGACTATCGTCATGCTGTGGCAGCAAATAAAAGGACAGGTTCTGCCTGTGTAACCTGCGCATACTTCGAGGAATTATCCAGAATTTTGGGGGGAGATGCCAGTGCCCATCCACCAAGAGCGATTGTGAGCTTGCAGGTTGCAGAGCAGTGTGAGGAAGCAGTGGACAGTGGAGGGACAGCAGGAGGTATGATAAATTCAGATCCACAGATTTTTTTTTCTTAAATTTTCCCTTACCCATTTTCATTTCTCCATTCTTTTCTAGTGGAAGTGCAGGCGCAGAGTCTTGAACTTTTCAAGGAAAACACTCAGGAGACATCTGAAGCTGAGACATCTGGTAAGGTCTCTAGGATGTGTGAAAAACAAAATATTGCTGTTGGTGCTCCCCACCAAATGAATTGTGCCTGTGCCTTTAAAATTTCAATTACAGTAATTAAGGGACAGCTACAGCAATGCAAACAGCCTCAGTCTGCATGCTTGGGGCATATGGTGCTACGCTAAGATACATTAGCAACTGGGTTGCCCCCTTGCACATGATGTTGAAGGGCACATATAGTCCTTCAGTGATCCCTGGCTCTAAATAGTTGAATACTGAGTATGTAGTGAGATATTGCTTGAGATTGTTTCCTAGGCATTGGGAATTGAAGTTCACTCTCCAGGGGCAGATGTGGGGTGGGAGAGCACTTGGAGCAATACCAGGGAGTCCCTCAGGCCTCTGGGAGAGGGCTGGGGGACATAGCTGAGTGGCAGAAGGAATCTGCAGTGATCATTCTTGGCCTTGGAAAATCTAGTTCGCTTGATTTTATTGTGATAGTCATGTTGTTGCCCTAAAGCTGAGTCCACCTGATGACTTATATCTCCATATAGGGAACGAAGACAACTGTTCCACCCCATCGCAAGTAGATACCTTAAGGCAGGAGAATGATAGTTCAACAGGTCCAGGTGAGATTTAGCAATTCTCCTTATCCCCTGGTAGAATGTTTGTGTTTTGTCTTGCTTGAGGGAACAGTTATAATTATTTTTGTTTATCTGTGATGAATGCATAGTACTGTGTTCATGACAATAACACAATGTAAACATCATGCACAAATGTGTTTATCCTCTGACAGCAGAAGAGCTTTGCATTTGGGGGAACATTATCAAGGTATTAACATAATCTTTCAGAGCAATGGGAGTAAGGGATAAGGGAACATGCATGTTACACATGTTCAACATCTGGTTTTTATGGAATAAAGCCTAGTATGAAAAGGTATTTTAACATTTCTGGCAACACCGCCCAGAGATCCACATGGCTCAATGTGTTCAATACATGGCAAGATAGGCAAATGTAAACTTTCCCAACTCATGTGTATTAATGCCACAGCCACAGAAAAACGGTAGTAAAGGAGTCACCCTTAGCAATGCATCCTTATAAGACATTTTTACTATTATTTTTCCTGTGGTTAAAGGAACACATGTCAAAGCCGAAAATACAGAGTAATCCTCAAAATAGAAATCTAATTTGTAAGCTATCATGTACACATAAGTGGTGTACTCCAGTTAACGCATTAAGAGGTTGAAAAAAAAAATAAACCTACATGATTGTTAATTACCAAGATGTAAGAAGAAACCATTTTGGTTATCTCAATATGTTTTACCCTCGCTTGCAGAGTTTGGCACAATTAATAAGTTCACGCTGCAGTATTTAAATGTCATACTCGAAATCGAAATAATTATGCGCCGCCCCGCTGAAATAGTTGGTTGTTAGGGCAATAATTTATTCAAGATTGCCAAAACCCCTGGATTGACATTGTTTTCATCTTGGTGATCAATATATACCTCAGATGTTGTTGCTGTCTTTGTTATTTCCATCTCCCTAGAAGAAGCCATTACTGAAACTCCAACTGGCGTAAGCACCATTTCCAAAGCGGGTATGTCACCCAGATCAAGGATTAGATTGGCTCGTAACAGGGACCGAAGCGCAAGGAGGAAAGATACCTTCACTGCAGCAATAGCAACAATGGAATTCATCAGGGAACGGTAGGAACTTAACAGAGCGCAGCGTGCAAGGGAGTTTGATGGAACCATGACTGAAATGGTCCTGCTGTACCATCAGGATATGGATTTGGGCACTGAGGAACGCCGAGAGATAATTTCCCTCCTCAGAATATGCGCCACAGCAATGACGACCATTGCATCCGCAGTGACGGGGAGAAGTGGCGGCGGAAGAAGCCCACCCAGGAGCGATGCCTCTGTGGGCACCGAATCACCAGTAGTGGAGACAAGTCAGGCCCTTGCTCTGCCAAGCACCTCGACGTCGTCTCATCAACAAACACCAACTGGAAAGGTTTCCCGGCCAAAGAAACCCTTCCACCATTATAGCCCCTAAGACATTTCTCCACAGTTTTCATTTTTCATTAAAAATGTTTTGTTTACTTTTTCCTACTAAACATATTTTCTGGGTTCTTTCCAAAGGAAATACTTTCCTGGCCGTGGAATGCCGTAATGCTAACCACTGCCAGCCGTTTCCCACAACATATAGTACAGTGTGTTGTGTTGTAGCACTCATGATATTTTTAAATGTCAGTATTAGTATGGTGAAGGGAGCCACACAGTGCCTTGTTCATATTTTAAGGTGGACTGTTTCTGCCAGTGTTAAGCTGGAAATTGAGCCAATATGCCTCAACATCTATACAACTGCTTGCGACATGAAAAGAATCACACACATGTCTTTTTCTGTTTCTATGTTGCTGTTATCTTGCTTGGCAAATGATCTTGCCGTGTTTCTTTTCCCTGTTTCTTTACTGTGTTGACAGAGCAAATATTGCACCTGTTAAATGAGTTTTGATATGACTGTGAGTTAGTGGATGCAATGTGCTGTAACATTGTACCGTGAGAATGCACTAAAGTGCCTGCAGACAAGTTGGCAGGTGAAAGCCTGCACTATTGATGCAGTTGGTTTTATTTACTCTGTTTATTTAAATATAAGTAATAAAATTCACAAGGCCATTTAACTGGAAAGTAGGAAAAATTTATTTACATAGATCTTAAGCAGAAGAAAATTAGAAGGGTCGAACAAACAAATATAACAGAGATAACACATAAGGTTCTGTCAGAAAGGGAACAGTGTGCAACGAAAGGTAGAACAAATGTAAGCATTTAGGGTTTTTTTATATATATAAAGGAGGGGTCGTATAACAAAGTACAAGTTTCTAATACATCAAGGAACAAAAAAACTTTACAAAATTTTTCCTATGAAATTCCTTTCCCTGCTGTCATTCCCATTTTCGGAATGCCACTGCTGCAACTAAACACTGTCCCCTGCAATGAGGTTTGCTATGGCGTCCCTCACCCTTTCCCCTTCCCGGAGCCTCCTTCCAGAGCCATAGGGACGAAAGTCC
Organism: Cyclura pinguis; assembly: GCA_030412105.1. NCBI lineage: Eukaryota > Metazoa > Chordata > Lepidosauria > Squamata > Iguanidae > Cyclura > Cyclura pinguis. Next base: position 349,685,671 of record CM059599.1, read on the forward strand.
TCTGTGTCGGGTGGAAGTTGTGTGTGTGTGTGGGGGGGTGCTAGGTCCAGGTGGAGGATGTGACCCTTGGTCTCACAGATGTTATGTAAGACCACGCAAGCCGTCACCACTGGGAGGTAGTTCTGCTCCGACACAGTTAAAGGAGCAGAAAGACAGCCCCATTATGCCTTCAGCCTTCCGAAGGCCCGTTCCACATTCCTACAGCAGTTGAAAACCCTGTTGTAGGCCATCTTCCATGGATCCAGTCATCCTCCGTAGGGCTTCATCCGCCACTGGGAAAGGGGGTATGCAGGATCGCCCAGGATTAGTGGACCAATGGCAACCCCCCCGATGGTGATGGTCGGGTTTCCCGAAACAAACCTTCCCGCCTCCATGGCGTGCCACAGGGAGAAGTGGCAGAAAACAAACGCATCATGCGTTCTTCCTGTATACCCCAGCACTATATCAATAAATTTCCCCGCATGATCCACCGTACCCTGTAGGAGTATGGAAAAGGAGCTCTTCCTGTTGATGAACTCCTCTCCTCTTCCTTTTGGTGGCCGCACGGGAATGTGTGTTCCGTCCACTGCCCCAATGCATTGGGGGAAACCCATCTGGTGGAAACCATCCATGATCTGTAAGTGGTAGGACAACAGAAGGAAAAGTTAGTTTTTTGATGAACTGAAGCTGTAAAACTGTACAAGTTAGCGATGCATGTGCTGTGTTCCTTTTGCAGCGCAAAATCGTGTCCCACCACTGTCTGGCAACAGAATTATTGATGTATTTCTCTGTGGTTTTAGGAATGTTTATGTGGTGTCAACTGGTGGACGATGGCCATGAAAATGCATAGAGTATTTCCTCTAGGTTTGTGTGTGGTGTGTTTTGGGAGAACTTCCTAGAGAGCTGTGTGTTAGCTCAAGAGTGGAGGGTAGCCTGGAGTAGTGTTGTTTGGGTTTTAGAGTGGCTATCCTGCAGGAAAGACTGCATGTCCCATCTGACTGTGGGCGGAGAGAATGGGGTTTGTGTGTGGTGTGTTGTGGGAGAACTTCCTAGAGTGCTGTGTGTTAGCTCAAGAGTGGAGGGTAGCCTGGAGTAGTGTTGTTTGGGTTTTAGAGTGGCTATTGCCTGCAGGAAAGACTCCATGTCCCTTGTGTCCCTGGGGGGAGAGGGTAGTGTTTATTGTGTTTTCACTGCATTCATTCCTGTTTTCAAGCTTTTCCCAGTCTTCCCTATCACCCTATGTTATTTTTACTTTGGGCTGAGAGAGTGTGACTGCACGGCCGAGAGAGTGTGAGAAAAGGGTGGTTGAGGGGGAGAGACAGAGAAAGAGGGTGCGGTTTGTGTGTGTGTGTGTGCTGGTTGTGTGAAACTTCCCAGAGTGCTGAATGCTGGCTGAGGGCTGGGGGAAGCGTCGCCTACAGGACAATGGGATTGATAGGGTGGGACCAGGAATGACTGCATGTCCCATGTGTCTCTGGGGAAAGAGGACAGGGTTTGCTTGGGAGGGGGCGGCCAGAGAACCTTCCATAGTGCCGTTGTGTTAGCACAGGAGTGAGTGCAGGGCTATGTGGTATGGGGAGATTGGGTTTTACAGTACTCACCCTCCGATAGTCTCCAAGGCAAACAGTTGATGACAGAAGCACATGCTCTATCGCAAGGCACACCTCGATGGCTATCTCCGCAACTGTGGAGATCCCCAAGCTGAAAGTGTTCGCTGTCTTGCGATAGATCCGTGGGGTTGTCAGCCACCAGACAGTAATGGCCACTCTCTCCTCCACAGGGATGGGTTGGCGCATCTCTGTGGTTCTTCTCTCTAGGTGGGGACGCAGATGGTCTGCTATCTCAAACAGGGTGGCTTTGGTCATCCTGAAGTGATAGAGCCACTGGTGATCATCCCATTTTGCAAGAACCTCTTCGGTCCACCACGTCCTGCACATCCTCTCCCAAACCCACCATCTTCTTGGGCATGGTACATGCTGTGAAGAGCCTCCTAGCAGGGGCACATACAAGCTGAACTCATCATCATCCTCACGATCCCGTGAGGCCACCCGATAGAGCCTGTATCTCCTCGCTCTATCTCTGGTCCACTGCCTTTGCACTGTTGCCAGCACAACTCCCAGAACTGTCATAAACAGCCCCAGGACCCTGGCAAGGTTGGTCATCCCCTCTTCTTCTATTGCAAAACCAGCAAAAAACAGCAGAAAGAGGAGCCCAGAAAGAACAATCAAGCCCACGTGGCTAGAAGTGATCTCTCTCCAGAAGCTTCCAAGGAAGAAGGGGCGGTGGGAGGGGTCATGGGAGGACCTAGGGGTCTGTACGGACGTGCGCATGTGAGCACGTATGTAATGACGCACGGAACCATTTAAAAAAAAAAACCAATCACAGCTGAGGGGGGCGAGGTAAGGAGACTAGCGGGAGTGGCCACGGAGGAAATAGTGTGGATCTATTAACGCACACTAGCCCGATTCACCCTAGGAGCCCTGTGGAACTTCGTAAGTGAAAGTCGACGTTAGCGCGGACCCAGGAAAAAAACGGCAAGGAGCATTGCAGAGCGATTCCCTCACCTCGTGCAAAAAGGGCCTAGGATTGCACTATAATCTAAACAGAACTCCACCAGTAATTTCTTGAAGAGCAAAAGCAGCCAGGGAAAGAGTAATTTGCCTTGGACTAACAATGGAGTAACAATGAAAGAGAAGAGCTTAAACCTTCCCCCATCTACCTCTTTTGCAAAGGAAAGCAGCATGCATAAGAAACCTTTCTCTGCTTCAAATTGCCCCTGCCTAGATAAAAAAAACTGATGCAATCTCAAAGCTAAAACAGACCCTTCCCATATCTAACTGTGTGCCTTGCTGTTCTCCAGGGATTTCTGTTTCTTATGCTTGGAACCCATTTTTAAAAATGCTATTCTTCAAGTTATCAGAGGACCCTCTTGCACATTGCTTGAGGAGCAGAACAGAAGGGTAGACTGTTACCACCACCTCCCCTCTCCCCAGTATTAGCCATATCCAAGGATCAGGACACATTGTAGCATGGACTGGTACTCTCATACAGCTGCTAATATAGGAGTTCCAAAGCCCAAAGTATGTTGCTGTCTGAGTGGAACAGCAAATAGTATGTATGTGTGTGTGTGTGTGTGTGTGTGTGTGTGCAGAGAGCCACCATTGTATAGTGGTTTGAGCACTGGATTACAACCCTGGAGATGAGGGTTCAATTCCCACTTGGCCATGGAAACCCACTGGGTGATCTTGGGCACATCACACACTCTCAGCCCCAGAAAACCCCATGAGAGGTTTGCCATGGTCACCATAGTCAGAAGGCACACAACAAAAGCATGTAGGTATGTACAAATTATAACCTTAAAAGAGACAGCAAAGTCATAGTTCAAGATGTTCTATATCTTGGCTCAGTCATTAATCAGAATGGAGACTGCAGTCAAGAAATTGGAAGTCTAGGCCTTGGAAGTGTAGCTATGAAGGGACTAGACAAGATCCGCAAGTGTCAAGATATGTCATTGGATACTACAGTTAGGATGGTCCGTGCCATCATATTTCCAATTTCTATGTATGGTTGCAAAAGCTAGATGGTGAAGAAAACTGATAGGAAACAAAATCAACTCATTTGAAAAGTGGTACTGGAGAAGAGTTCTATGGATATCTTGGACTACTGAAGAAGCAAATAAATGGATCCTAGAGCAAATCAAGCCTGACCTCTCCCTAAAAGCCAAAATGACTACACTAAGGCTGTTGTACTTTCACCGTATCATGAGAAGACCTGACTCACCAGAAAAGAAAATAATGCTTAGGAAAGGGGAAAGCAATAGTAAAAGAGGAAGACCACATTAGAGATGGATAGACTCATTCAAGGAAGAAATGTCTTGGAATCTGCAAAACCTGAGCAGGGTGGTTGAGGATCGAGTAAATTGGAGGGTTCTCATTGAAAGGGTAGCCAGAAGTCACCTCTTTTTGACATTTCCAACAAAGACCTGTACCTGTATTGTAAATCTTTTTTAATTTATCTGGTGTCATGTACCATCTCTGAAACAACTTATCATAATTCTCTTTTAGATTCTGGGCTATTGTAAATTTTTGTGTTCTTTTCCAACTCTGTTCCCAGGAATCTAATTGAATTGAATGTCCAATGTTCTGAGCCCACAAAATCATTACTGACTTTACTGTTCCTTCTTGCCTTTCCTGGTGTAGTATTTCTTGATATATACTCGCTAATAAATGAGGAGGATTTTCAAACAGCCGTTTAATCACTCCAATTTTCTCTTTTACTTCTATTCCATATGTTTTTAAGACCATCTGAAATCTTTCAGTTAACTGTCTATAAGGGAACCAACTTAATGTAATTCCTTCTTGTTCCAGTTTTTCTCTTGTTTTGATCTTCAAATTATTTGAAGTTGTCTTCTCTATTATATCTTCATATCTCAGCCATTTATCTGTTTCAGTCCATCTACTGAAAAATGCCTCTTGAGGGGACACCCAAATGGGGAGCTGCCGTATGTTTTTAATCCTATATTCATTCCAAATTTTCAAAAGCAATTTCCTAATATAATGATGTGTGAAGTCTTTATCTATTTTTGCTTTATCGTAAAACATATAGGTATGCCATCCCATCCTCAGATCAGCACCTTCTAATGCCAGCATTCTCATATCTTGTAGATCAACCCAATCTTTTATCCACGTGAACGCCGCAGCTTTGTAATATATCTGAAAATCAGGTAGCCCCATTCCGCCTCTGTTTTTCTGATCTATCATAATATTCCATTTAATCCTGGGTTTTTTTCCTTGCCATATAAATTTAGTTAGTTTTTCTTTTCCATTGTAAAAAGGTTTGTTGTTTGTTATCATAGGAAGATTTTGGAATAAAAAGTTCATTTTTGGAAGTACATTCATTTTTATTGCAGCTATCCTCCCCATCATCGATAGACGCATAGAGGTCCAATTTTCCAGATCCTTTGTTATTTCTTTCCATTTTTTTTCATAATTATTTTGAAATAACTCATTATTTCTTTTTGTTATCCAGACACCTAGATACTTTGCCTTTTTTCCTCTATTAAATCCTGTTAAGTGTGCTAGTTCCTTCTCTTCTCTCTCAGTCATATTTTTAGTCAACAAATGGTACGATATATCATATGTGGTGGACATGTCCTAAGGCTAAGAAATACTGGAATGAAATACATAACAAAATATGTGCATTAATGAAAGCTCAGTTTGCTAAGGTACTGGAATTGTACTTGCTAAATATGACAGATGTGCTAGAAGGTACTGTTATAAAAAAAAGTATTGGAGAATATTACTGTATATGATAACAACAGCTCGTATTGAATATGCAAAGCTTTGGAAAACTCAGCAAATACCCACAATAGAGCAATGGTGGGGAACATTTGTTGAAAATAGAAATGCTGATATGGTCTCTCAGAGATTAAAAGGGAAATCAGACGATGAGATTTTGAAAGAATGGCAAATGGTACTGGGTAATTGCTGGGTACTGACAGATGAAGATGAGTGATTCATGACTTTGATAAATAATGAGTGGGTAGTTGGTTATATATCAAGAAGCTGGAATGTGATGATGATAATGCAAGAACTAATGAGTAACATGATCAATATAATGTGGTACATTAATATAAACAAGTTAAGAGATATAGAGAATGAAATCTAGATCAGTGTGGAAGATCAAAGAAAATTCATGTAAAGTTCAGTTATAATTGGTTGTTTTTTATATGTGAATTGAATAAAATGATTAGAAAAGAAAAGAAAAGAAAAGAAAAGAAAAGAAAAGAAAAGAAAAGAAAAGAAAAGAAAAGAAAAGAAAGGGTAGCCAGAGGTCAAAGTCAGCTTGATGGTGTTAACAACAACAAATGTATGCACGTACACACATACATGTACACACAGACAGAATCAAGGTGCATAATAATTGCTCTTGAGAAAGGAGCATTCATTTTTATTCAGTCATTTGGTTTATACCACCCTTTTTCTCACCAAGGAGCCCAAGGCAGATTATAAAATGTAAAATAAAAATTGAGGGATGTTGGGAGTTATAGCCCAAATAGTAACTGTTCTAGTCTCTCTGGGCTCCCAGACTCCCAGTTTTATGATGATATAAGGCAAACAGGACAAATCTACTGCAAGCAGTTCTGAGGTGCTGTTCTCTACATGTTCACTAGCCTTTATTGAGCAATTAGTCCCATTACTATTTTTGCAAGACAAATTATAGAGGGAAGTTAGTATTAGTCATGTTAATTAGAGCTACAGTCATACAAACACAGCCATACAGTCTGAGGAGACTGCCTTGAAATTATATAATTTGTAGGGCTGCAATGTTGGGTTGATTCATCAGTTAGATTAATTAGTTTTAAAACTCTGAATAAAACAACTTTAAAGAAAATTGAGATGCATTGTTTTAAAAAATTGTTAAATTGCAGGTGTCAGGAGCAATTGTGGAATAGACATCTAATCTTCTTTCTTGCATAACAGATAATGAATGGCTGCATTCACATCTAAGACTTGTAACCAATTCTGGTTTTGTGGTTGGGGGAGGGGATTAATTTTTGGCGGTCTGTAAAGCTTTTAAGGTGCCAAGGCCAGAAAATCCGCCCCCAAACTCACCCCTGCACTAAAACATGGTTTAAGTCTGCCCAAGATGAAACATAATAAATCGCAGGCTCATTCCACACTTTTCCTCTTGCCATGTCTGCAAGAAAGAGTGCAGAAGTTTCCAATGAGCCTTTCCAATGAGCCTTATCATCATGTCCAAACTCTGGGACACTGTGTTCAGTCTTTACTGTGTCTCATTCAAACAAGCCAACTTCAAAGCAGGCTTGTTTCAACAAATCATAATTAATATTAGCTATGTTGTTCAGATGTAACATGAAACCGAAATTAATTTAAACAGAAGCAGATGCTATAGATAACTTCCTTGTAGCTATGAACTGGGCAGGGGAAGGGAAAACATACTTTGTTTGCAGTTCAGAAGAACAACAGCTTGAATGAGAAGACCCCAGGTTCCATCCCTGGTCCTCCCTATTACACGGTATCAATTAAAGGGGTCTCTGCCTCTGCCTGGCAGTCAATATAGTCAGTATACTAGTGTCCTGGTATAAGTGGCAACTTCGTTCTATCTAGCAGTGTGAACATTTTGTATAAATCACCATTCTAATTTAGTAAAACTGACATAAATTTCCTCCTTTACTATCATAAGAAGCCAAATTTTCAGACACCCAAATATCTTCCCCACATTCTTTTTTTTATTTTGAACATCTAGCCCAAACAAAAGTTCCCTTTCAACAGGGAATGTACCGCTGTTCAAGAAGTATGTACTATTTTTATGAGCATTGCTTGCTTGTAATGATAAGCCCAGGAGGTCAACTTTTTACAAATAATTTATTCCCATTACTTGTTATAGTGTTAGAAAAGTAACCCATTACTAGTTAAAATGTTGAAAAGGTGACCGAACTGCTCATTGTTTTTCTATTTTTTTCATTACATTTCTGAGAGGATAAAATCTTAGGACTGATCTTAAAATGGCATAAAACTCCTGTCCAAAAAATGCTGTCAAATTACTTTTAAATGGAACACTGGAAAATAACTAGACACTTTCTCATTGTAAGAATATAGTAACTTCTCGATTCCTCGCATACTCATTTTGTTACTCTTGCAATGTCACTTCATTACAGCTTTCTCACCTGAAAAATAATTAGTTATAGTCAGTTGTATTACTTGTAACTTGTTACTGCCAAAGCATTGCTTTTTCCAGGCTTGTAATTGTTATTTCTCTGTGATCAGCCAGGGAGCAATCAAAGGGGAAATAAATGAACAAGAGACAGTTTTAAACTTCTAAAAACTACTCTGGCTGGCAGTAGCTGTCCAAGAGCATCAGAAGTTGTTGATTCAATTGTTGAGGTTATTTGTTTGAATGGGACCAGCAAAGACTGCACCTGTGACCTACATAAGAATCCTGTGTTCTGCTGATGAGCTTCAGCCTCCAATCAGACAGTCTGGAGACACTGATCAAAGATGCACCTAAGAGGTTTTACCTAAGCCCAAGAAGAGAAGAAGTCAAAACTGCAATTCAAGATAAATTCCCAGCCTGAGCCATCATTTTCTAGGGCATGAAAGAGGACTTGATCTTCTTTAGGGAATTAGAAATCACTGACTAAAAATCTCCTGGGGACCAGTAGATGGCAGTGCTAAATTAGCTTAAAACATTTCAATTTTTTTTCTCCCTTAGGTGGCTATCCCACTTACATATTGAAACATGGAGTACACCAAGGATTGTTTCACTCATGAGATGTTTCTTACAAGAATGCAAAGCTTCTGGAAGGGCAATTCTCAGCTTATAGCCCTCCCTAATTACCAATGAGGGGTCAACATCAAGGAAGGTCAGAAGGGTACACGAAGGGCTACTATGAGATTCCTTGTGGCCTCTGGGCCACACAGTTCCCACTTCTAGAGTCTTCTCTGAATTGTAGCATGTCTGCCTAAATCCTCTGCTTCAAAAGCACCTCAATGAGATACACCACAACAATCAATGTTAGATAGCCACAAAGTTTTCATGAAGTCAGAGTTGTCTCCAAATGGTACCGAGATACTTGCCAAGACCTCAGAGACCAAAACAGTATCCAGTACCCCAACAGCAGCATCATTGGTCTAAATCCAACATTAATCCAACCTGAAAAGCAGGGGCCTAAATACCCGGAAAGCACCAGATCCCCTCTGATTTTGAAAGCCAAGCAGGGTTAGGCCTGGTTGGTACTTGGATAGGAGACTGCCAAAGAATACCAGATGCTGTAGGTTATATTTTAGAGGAACACAAGGGCAAACCACCTCTGAGTATTCCTTGCCTGAGAAAATTCTGTGAAATTTATGAAGTCACCATAAGTCAACGTGCACATATACACACACAAACATACAATGAAAAATGTACTTATTAGTTACAACTAAGTCCCACTGATTTTAATGGGTCTAGCCAGGAAGGTCAGATACAGGAGGAGAAAACTTCTCCTTTGTATACACATCCTCTTTCAAGTTAAGGAAACATGCAAAGGATGACTTGAGGAACCTCATGACATGAAGCAGCAACTGTCCTCTCAAAGTGACCATCGATGTCTGGTCAGATCTGTCAATCAAGACTATGGTATCTTTGTAATACAAACATATTAGCAAATCAACAGTCTAAGAAGACATGAATTTTAATCAGTCTACCTTGCTATATCTTCTAAGAAAAGCCAAGGTGTTGCTTGTCCCATCAGCTGTACCAAATCCTGAAAACATCAGTTGGAAACATACTGAGAATGTTTAAAAGAACATTGTGAAACATCAGAAGAAATAGACGAGCCTCTAAAAAGCAATTAAGTAACAGTCTATAAATGTTAAAGGAAATAAGCTTTTTTTTCTCCTCAGATTCCAGTAACTCTACCATGCCTGCCTCCACAGAACTAGCTTCCTTCTTGAAAAAAGCAATTACTGTAACCGCCTGACATAAAGCTGAGAAAGAGATGTTATTTTCCCAGACAATGGCTTTCTTTTTCTTCTTTCTTTTCCTTTCCTTTTTTGTAGTTGAAGAAAATCAGATACATATAGAGTATTACCAGAGCTTTTTTATTTTATTTTTTTTACAGCTTTTGGATAAAAATTCCAGATACAGAATAGCCAAAATCCTATTGTTAGTCCTGACTAGAGTAAACCCATTAAATCAATGAGAATTACTTTTGTGTTGGCTCACTATTCAGCAACTGATTGAATGGATCTACTCTAGATGAGACTAATCAACAAAATGCCAGCTAGTGACTATGCTCAGTTGGAAGGAAAAGTAACAATGTTTAGGATAGGTTGTTGTGGGTTTTCCAGGCTTTGAGACCGTGTTGTTAGTATTTGCTCCTGACATTTCACCTGCATCTGTGGCTGGCATCTAATTTTTAGGATGAATTTATTAATTGACTTGTTAGAAGAATGAGAAGTCAAAAGTGTCAGGTTTCAGCATCAAAGTAAGTAAACCACAAGCAGAAACTCCCTGCTTTATTTAAGCCAGGGATGGAGAACATTTAACTTTTCAGATGATTTAAACCAATCCCAGGAGTACCTGTTCCAAGGATGAGGAAGAATTACTACTCAATGCATTTTCAACTTCTCTGATTTGGGTTTGTTTTTAATATTTTCAGGGAAAAAATACAAGCCTCCCAACATGACATTCTCTTTCCATGATGGAGTTACATGACCCTGTGAATCAAGAAGTTATGCTGATGATAGCACTGCTGCTGGTAGGATCTCCCATATCAGACATGCCTTTGCTGAGGAACCAGATTAAACATGCCAAATACCTACTGGGCAGCAGCAGTAACGGGTCAGGATTGTATTATACTGGGAGAGGATATATCACAATGACCAAGGCCCCTTAACTCTTGTTAGTCTGTACAGGAGGTGGCTCTGGTAAAGCACTTCTGAATATCTTTTACCACCAAAAATCTATTATGAGGCAATCCAAAATTAAACAAGAGGTAATGCTAGAAGATGACATGCCCAGGTCAGAAGTTATTCAACCAACTACTAGGAAAAGCAGAGGACAAGTACAAGTACCTCTGTATCTAATGATGCAGCTGGGCTGAAGCCAAATGGATATTCATCTCCTGATATGTTCAGAAGTGAATGGAAACTCTAAAGCTGCAAAATACATATCGTAGAAGCATGGAATGTGAGAAGCATGCATCACAAGAGGCTAGAAAAAGAAATGGAAAGTATAAAGTTTGCAATACTTGGGGTGAGTTAGCTAAAGTAGACAGGAATGGGACATTTTACACAGTTTTGCTTAGGAGATGAAAATCTAAGAAGAAACAAAGTAGTGTTAATAAGTGAGGAGAGCAAAAACAGCAAAAACAGTCAGGAACATAATGCCAGTCTAATTGAATAGTATAAACAAGACTTAAGGGAATATCTGTCAATATAAACATAATCTAAGTTCATTCTCCAAATACAGAGGCAGAAGAGGAAGAAATGGATTCTACGCTGCAGTCAAGGGGGGTAGGGACTGATCAAACACCAAAACAGACATGTTGATAACCATAGGTGATTGGAAAGCAAAAACAGAAAACATAGTAGAACAAAACATTGGAGAATTTGGCCTAGGGCCAAGAAATGAAGCAGGACAGCATTTTATTTAATTTCATTAATCCTACAGTTTATTCATTATAAACATATCCTTCAGGCAACCAAAGATATGCCTGTATATGTGGATGTTACTTGAAGGATAATACAGATATCAAATAGAATATATAATTGAAAGCAGAAGATGGAGAAGCTGTATTCTCTCTGCAAAAACACAGCTTGGAACTGATTGTGGCATAGACCAACTAATATCAAAAATTAGAATAAAGCTAAAGAATTACACATCATGTCAAAATACAATGTGAACAACACCTCTGTAGAATTTGAAGACAAGGGCCATTTCTGCACTTCATTGTTATACTGCTATTATTCCATTATCACCCTTCTTTGCAATTCTGGGGTTTGTAGTTTACTGAGGCCAAAGGGCTCTCTGGCTGAGAATTCTAAATGCCCCTCCCTAAACCGCAAAACCCAGGATTCCATAGGACGTTTAAAGTGGAATAATAGCACTATAACAGTGTAGTGCAGAAATGACCAAATACTTTCTATACGTTGGCTCAGTCAAAAATCAAAAGAGAGGCTATAGTCAAGAAATCAGAAGCAGACTAGAACTTGAAGGACAGCTATGAAGGAACCAAAACTAAAAACCTCAGGATTCCATAGGATGTTGAAAGTGTAATAACAGCACTATAACAATGTAGTGTGGAACTGGCCAAGGTAAATACAGGCATATCTCAGTTGACAAAATATCTGAAAAAGAAGCCCCTTTTTTACAAGTCTTCTTATACTCACACAACTTCCCCTTTTCCTCCTCATCTTCTATGTAGTTGGAAGATTTTTTACATTGGAAGGAAATGAAGGAAAGCTAGAGAAACAGTTTTTGTGCTGTTTTGTAATAGCATGCCCTCAGTAAACAATGTAATAAAGCCTGAGCTGGAAAAGAGGATGATGTTTTCACCAATTCTATGGCAGCTGTGTGTTCCTGCCTACAAAAGGCAAGGTAAATAGCAGCTGCCTCCAAAATCCCTAGCTGAGTATGCATGAACAATCAAATAGAGAGAAAGGAGGAAAGCAGATTAATTTGTCTCACCAGCAACCTCAGCATGTTTTTTAAAAACCATAGATTTATGGGTCACCAAAATACAAATCATAAAAAAGCAGAGTCTGGTAGAATAAAAGTCATTCCTGGATGCATTTTAGAAAATGCATTTTGTAAAACTTTCAGGTGGTCTCTGGAAGGTTAAAAATGTTTTTTAAGGCTTTCCCAACCTGGTTGTTTCATTTCACATGTGCATATTGTTAATTTTGAAGAAAAAGTTTACTGAAACATGATGAACTGCTCTTCTTTTTTGTGTTACAGGAAGCGATCCCTACTATTTTCATGTTGTTTTTGCCTCTGTACCAATTTTTTTATTAAAGAAGTAAATCCATGGAACACATAGACTTTGTTAATTGTGGTATACCTGTAATAGATTTGCACAACTAAGCCTAGTCGACTGGGAGCTAAAAGAACTCTGAATGAAACCAGAGATATTTTCAGGGAAGAATGCAAAACAAAAAATGATAACAGATTAAACTTTTAGATGACAGACAAATTTTTCAAACAATGAAGAACAGGGACTAAGTAGAAATAAAGCAAGAGAGAAATAGTGTGAGCACTGTGGATGCAACTCTTTAATTACTTGTGCATAGGGACAAAGAGAATTATTATAACAATAAATACAAAGAAATAAAAAAGAAGGAAAAAGGTAGAACATTAAACCTCTTTCACAGGCTCTGAGAAAAGTAAAGGGAAATTCAAACCCAAAGTGGGGATGCTATGTGACAAACTGTGAGACACATGATAATATCACAGAAAAAAACCAAAAAAGATGATGGTAGCCATATACTAAGGAATTATATAAAAAAGATGAAAGGATGATAAAATCAAAGAATTATCTTTTGTTGATGACACCACAGTTTAGGAAAGGGCCATGGAAGCATACTCAAAGCACTCAGGAGAAATAAATCACCAACATTCCAGTCCACAAGAAAGGAGGGACCAGGGACTACAGTAACCATTAGACCACGCAAGCAAGTCTGCTCAACATTTTACAACAAAGACTTTACCATACAAGGAACAAGAAAGGCCAGATGTCTAAGCAGGGCAGAGAAGAAGGAAGATGAACTAGAGATCATGTTGCAAATATCCGATAGCTAATGCAGTACACCAAAGAATTTCAGAAGAAAATCAGCCTGTGCTTTATAAGTTATAGCAAAGCCTTTCATTATGTAGATCATGAAAAACTATAGATCAATCTAAGAGAAATGGGTGTTCCATGACATTTGATTGCCTTGATGTATAACCTATACTAAGGACAAGAGACCACCATCAAGAGGAACTATGGGGAAACAGAATGGTTTCCAACTGGCAAGGGGAAAAGACAAGGGTGCAATTTCTCATGCTATCTATTTAATTTATGTGCAGATCATATAAACTCATAGGAAAGGAGTATGAAAACTGGAGAAAGAAACATCACCAGTTTAAGATATGCAGATGACATCATACAGCTAGCAGAAAATAGCGAAGATTCTGAACAATTATTGAAGAAAGTCAAGGAAGAAAGTGCAAATGCTGTGTTATAGTTGAACATTATGAAAACAGAAATAACAACCCAGGTGATTTACACACCCTTAAAGTAGATGATGAAGAAGATATCAGAATAATCAAAGGCCATTTTCGCACTAAACTGTCATAGTAATATTATTCCACTTTCAACATCTTGTGAAATTCTGGGATTTGTAGTTTACTGAGGCCAAAGAGCTCTCTGGCTGAGAATTCTAAATACCCCTCCCTAAACCGCAAAACCCAGGATTCCATAGGACGTTTAAAGTGGAATAATAGCACTATAACAGTGTAGTGCGGAAATGACCAAATACTTTCTATACCTTGGCTCAGTCAAAAATCAAAAGAGAGGCTATAGTCAAGAAATCAGAAGCAGACTAGAACTTGAAGGACAGCTATGAAGGAACGAGGTAAGATCATCAAGCGTAAAGATATATCATCAAATATAGAAGTCAGGATCATCCATGTCATCGTATTTCCAGTTTCTGTGTACGGTTCTAAAAGCTGGACGGTGGAGGAAGATGACAAGATGAAAAAAAACTCATTTGAAATGTGGTGCTGTAGGAGATCTCTATGGATTCCATGGACCGTCAAAGGACTAATAAATGTGTCCTAGAGCAAATCAAACCTAGAAACCAAAATGACCAAGTGTAGGCTACCATACTTTGGCCATATCATGAGATGACATAACAAGAGGAAAACCACATTACAAGCGGATAGACTCAGTCAAGAAATCCACAGCCCTGAGTGTGCAGGACCTGAGCCAGGCTGTGGATGACAGGGTGTCTTCATCTCTCATTCATAGAGACTGTATGCGGAAGCCAAGCTGATGGCAATTACCGATGACAAATGCAGGCCTGGTCCTCAAAACTCATAAGGATTATTCCTCCTGTAGGAGGGCTTGATTAGCTCTTGCATGGAAGATTTTAAAAAAAAAGTCTTGAAGGAATAAGAATGAAATGAACAAAACCTGGCATGATATAACACCAGATAAAAGTAGCACGGAATATTCAATTACATATTTTTTAAGGTTTAGAGCCCCTTTGTTGAACCGAAATAAATAACCACAATCCACTCTAACTGCCTATGTCAAACAATAGAAATATACAATGGGTTGAACAATTTGTTTTGCTGGACACTACACTGATGTTGTAAACTACTGTCAGAAGAACACAAGAAAAGCCAAACTGAAGCACACCAAAGTCTATTCAGTCCAGCAATCTGTTCACACGGTGGCCAAAACTGTGCCTCAGTTGGATACAGGAAGTCCTCCAGTATAGTATTATTGCAACTGCACCTTCCATCTTATACTCCATGGCAGTGTATACGTAGAGGAATACTGCTTCTGATCCTGGAGCTATTATATAGACAGTAACTAGTAGCCCTTGAAGCAGTTGCATAGGGATAGGGGGGCAATGGGAGTGGTTCGCCGGCGGCGGCAATGTTTTTGGGGTGTCCCAGCTCGTAGCCATGCCCCCGCACACTATGGCCACGCCCCCACACACTGCAACCACGCTGCCACATATCATGGCCACACCCATGCTTCATAGCCCTACCCTCTCCCACCCACCCCTCCATGCCCTCCAAGCGCTGCTGCTGCCTTGAAGGCCTCATTCTCCAGGAATCTATGCAATCTCCCTTTAAAGCCATCCAAGACTGCACTCATAATTACATCTTGTGGTGGTGAATTTTGCAGCTGAACTATATGTTGTTTAAAAGAAAGGTACTTCTTGTTTTCTCTTGTGAATGAATCTCACAGAATTCAGCATCAGTAGGTGACCCTAAAACCTAGTGTTATGAGAGAGGGAGATTAAACTACAGGAAGCCTCCGCCTTTTGATGCCTTGTTATCTGATGACTCACTCTTTCAATGCTTCCAAATTAAGGACAAGTTCCATTAATTTGATAGGGGTTCCACTCTTTCATCAGTTCTTCTTGCCTATGGAGGCTCACTTGGGACTGCTTCCACACACATGATGCTTGCAAAGTGAACTGAGCGGGGGAAAAGAGGTGCCAAACCAGCTGAGAGACTTTGCAAACAAGCACACACACAGTCCAAGTAAGCGTCCATAAGTCGTCCATGCTCCCTACAGTACAGTACACGAGTTCCACTTTTCAACCAATTCCATTTTCTAAGTGTTTCAGTCCTTAATCTGTCAGATAAGTGGTGAAACCTGTACTGTAATGCACTCTGCATGGAACTGTCCTTGAAAAGTGTTTGGAAGCTAGAGCTACAAGAAAATGCAGTGGTCAGACTGCAGTTGGGTGTGAGCTTCAGAGATAATACCTCAAACGTCTTGTACCAACTGCCCTGGCTTACAATTTGTTTCTTAGCTCAATTCAAGGTCCTGTTTTTGACATACAAAACCCTAAGCAGGTTGGGGCCAGGACATCAGGAAAAACAATCTCTTTCCTTTTGAGCCTACTTAGAACTTGAGATCTTCAGCAAAGACCATATTTCACTTCCCATCACCCTGAGAAGCTAGTTTCCTGAATATATGGGACAGTTTTCTCTGCTATGACAACCAAGTTGTGAAATTCTTTCCCAAGGAATTTTTCCATCCCTGCCAAGAAAACTCCTACGGAAGATCAAGGTGGCTTCATCTATCTTAAGCTTCCAGCAGACAGTAAAAACTAAACTATTTTGTCTGGCTTTGGTCCTTAAAATCAGACCTGGCTTTTACAGAATGTTTTTATGTGTTATACACAACCTTAGGAAACTTGTTGGTATGAGGGAAAGCAAACACATATTTGAATAAGTAAATTGAAATAAAAATGCTTCTTCCAATCTGCTTTCTCCAAACCATACATAATTTTATACACAAGTAACGTCTCTCCCGTTACATGTCTTTTTGAGGCTCGGCAATCCCAGCATCGATACTTTTCCTTGAGGCAGTTGCTAGAATCTTTTGACCATTTTGATCACCCTTTTCCACCCATTTTCCAGTGAGCCTGCCTCTGGTTCTTCTCCTCCTCCAGTAGCTGCTGCCTGGCCAGCTAAGGATGCTTCACACCCCAATATATCTCAGCACCACAAACCCTCTCCTGATGTCCCTTCCAGGCCCAAGGAAGGAGATGGGCAAGAGAGAGGAAGTATATGGCCACCATACTGACCTATCACCTTTCTCTCTCCTTTCCCTGACCTAGTTTGGACCCTGAATGCCCACTCTGCCCACCTTGGCCCCCTTCACACAGACACACTCACACGTTTTGATGTTTGTGTTTTTTCTACTTTTGCAGAAGGCATTCCCTGCTTGTAACCCTAGCAAATGTGGAGTGCCAACTGTAATTCCCTTCTCTCCAGGTGCAACAGAATGAGATCAGCCAGAAGATGGAAAGATATCACCCAGTTCAATATCTACTGGCATTTGATACAGGAGAGTTTGATCACTAGTTTTAGTAGACAAAACAATACAGCAATTAAGAGATTCCTCAGAATAGGAATGTACAAAAATATACACCCATAGAGGTCTATAAAATTATGCTAGTTGAGGAGACAGTGGAAAGAGACATTTTTCTCCCATTCTTGTAATACCTGAACCTGTCAAAATCATCTAGTGAAGCAGAATATTGAGCAATAAAGCAAAGGAAGGAAAAGACGAAGCCACCTCTGAGTATTGCTTGCCTAAGAAAACCCTGTGAAATTCATGGGGTTGCCTTGAAGGCACATACACACCCATATAAATGGAAGTACTTGCTCTGGCACATAGTTAAAAGTATTGAATTTGTTACCATAGAAAGTAGTGATGACTTCTATCTTTAGAAAGCTTTAAGAGTAGACTGCACAAATTCCTGGAAAATGAAGCTACAATCACAAGCTGACTTAAAGTGAGCCCCCTAAACTGAAATGACATAACAGAGTTGATATAAACTCCAGCAAGGGAGTCAGATACTAGAGGACTCATGCTAGCAGTAGATGGAATTGGCCAGTTCACCAAGTGTATCCATTGGGTACAAGGAACTGATGGATGTCCAAGTAGATAGGATGGTCTCCAACATGCCAGGGTTTTCCAGAATTTGTTATGCATTGTGGATTCTGCTGCTTGTTATTTCTTATCTCTTTGGTACCCAGCTTGCTTCTCTTTGTTTAACTCTGGACATAATGATTACCCTTGCAGCTTTCTGCAGCCTTGTCCCGGTCTATGCCAGCTTTATCTGTAGCAAATTTTTTTCTCTTTACAGATTGTTCATCTACAACTTCATTCCTTAACATCAGTAAGATTTCGCCCTTAACATCAGTAAGATTTCTTCATTGTTGGCTTATTCACCAATAAGTCTTTCTTTCAGTACCCATGGCCAAGTTAGTCTTCCTTCTCTAAAAGGAAGGATTAAACTAGTTCACATCAAAAGAATGATCAACGTGATCAACCACATCTTTTCTGCAGTAGTTTAATAGGATTTATTTATCTTTAAAAATCCAATAAAAAGTCATTCTCCTGGGAGTCTCAGTTACTTGCACCTACTGAGGCCCATTCAAATAGATGTTCATGCAAAAGAATGTCCTTCACACACTATAGAAAAGGCACAGCCAAGTCATAGTGGAAACACAGTGCTCACATTTTTTGTAGCATGAGACATAGACCAGACTTTGTTGAGTGACTTAGAAAGCCAGGAGCTGCAAAATGAGGGCCTAATGTGGCCAAACTCACAGAATAATAGAGTTGGAAGGGACCACAAGGGCCATCTAGACCAACCCTTTAGTACCTCAAGTCAGATACTTAACTCTCTTCCTTACATCAACAGGACAACAGGAGGGACCCATGTTACAAACAAATGTTGCTGCCTTGCCCGAAAACGGTCCTTCCACTGCCTCCTCAGACTATGAGCCACCCATCAAGATGAGAAGTACTTAATTCTAGCCGAAATCAGAATCTGGGAAATTCTTTTTTTTTTTGGGGGGGGGGGAGGGACCACATGTCCCAGAATCCCCCTGCCATCATGACCTCTGTGGAGGACTTTTGGTCCAAAAAAGTAGTTTCCAATATCTGGGCTAGATAACACCCTTTGTGCAGAAATAGATCCAAGAAAATCTTGTTATGGCACTGCATATCCCCCGCAATTAACATGGTTTAATTGGCAAATAATATTTAA
Organism: Cyclura pinguis; assembly: GCA_030412105.1. Classification (NCBI taxonomy): domain Eukaryota; kingdom Metazoa; phylum Chordata; class Lepidosauria; order Squamata; family Iguanidae; genus Cyclura; species Cyclura pinguis. The sequence goes on from CM059599.1 coordinate 349,704,450, forward strand.
TTGACACTATATTAATTGTCATTGATATAAATGATACCTGAGGTGACAGAAAGGTCAAGCTGGAAGAGGCAAATTATTCACTGTAAGTGTGAGATAGCAAGGAAGGTCAGCTGCACCCACCTCTTAGGTAGAAACTGAGTCATTGTCAGGTTTATAGCACGGCCACTCTCAAAACAATAGGCTTATGCTAATGAGCCAGACTCCTCAGAGTTAAATGGGGAAATCCCCACCAAATTGTGATTGTTTCAACCCTGGTCCCCGAACACCTGGATGTTTTTCCTATTGTTTCCTCACCTTTCCACAATACTCAGTTATTACGACAGCCATTACGCTTGCATCACCTAAATGCTAAGACCATTAGCTCTGTCCGGACTTCATTGTTTGTGTTGCAGCTCTCATTATCCACTTGGGTGGGAGAATGATTCACACCAATACCTGCAGGATATTTTTCGGGTATAAAAGCCCCTGATTTCAGACTGTCCAGTACAGTCTCTTGCCATTCTGAATGCCACGCTGTCTGTCCGATTCCTGAACAAGAACTGTCCTTAGGTGTCTACCTAAGCCACATTGCTGCTTCTCTTCACTACTCTCCAGACTGGTGATTATTTCCCGAATCCCTTAAGGTCCTTTATCTCAACTTTCCTCTCTTTTTCCTTTGGTTAGTCCTTGTACAAGTGTATGAGTACTTGAACTGTGTGCATCTTGTGTGAATCTTGCTAATAAGAACACATTTTTACCTTACATTTTAAATCTCCAGCTGGTTATTTCCTGTATAACCCTGTAAACATTGGTAGAAAAGATCTTGTTAAGTTACCCCCCTCTCACAGGCCTCCTATTTTTGAGCTAATTATTCCCCACTTTCAAACGTAGGTACTGGCATCGCTAGTGGGCCCCTGAGGCATCCACACTTTGGGGTAACAGTCCCACCTCCAGAGGTAATTGCTTTCACAGAGTAAAAAGTCAATATTTTGAAAGAACAGATTAGATTTGGGATCAAAGACAGACAACAAAAATGTAACTCAGGGGTGCCATTCTTATATAGCTGTTCTTCCCAGGTGAGCCATTCCCGAATGATTGATTCACATTTATGAATATTTTATATCTGAGGCTGGGGCTCAGATGTGCAACCTAAGTGAGATGTGGGATTTTATGGTCGTCGATCCTTTTTTTAACTGATATAGTTTGGGGAATTACTGATATGTTATTGCCATTATACCAGGCTTAAGCAGTCGATACATATGATTTGAAATGATTATTTCATTCAAGCCTATCAAAGAGCCCCTGATCACATGAGCAAACTAGAGAGCATGCTCAGTCTTCAACAAAGGTATCATCCCAGCTGTACAGTTGAAAATATCTAACAGGGCAGAAGATCAGACTATTCCAGTCTGAGTCCAGATCATGGAATTTACTCATTGCATAGAAGGTATTACATGTGATTAATTGCTCTTGAAGTAAGTAGCACATAACATCACAAGCATGGTTGGTGGGGACATAAGAGGGGGTCTTCTCAGTGGCTGCCCCTAGATTCTGGAGCTCCTTTTTTTCTTTTTCTTTTTAAAAATAAATTAATTTTTATTGTTGGAGTAATTAGCACTGATGACAGTTTAAATTCCAGTGATTAATACAAAATGATCAGTGCACAACCCACAACCATCAAATTAATTTTCCCAATAAATACGTTGCTGATTTTATCCTGCCATCCCTCCCAATCCCACTACCACCCCCAGGGAACAAAGTCAATTTTATTTAAAAAACCTTTCCTTTGATATGGAGAATCATATCAATTTTGTATCCTTTCCTTTCTTTAATTGTTTCTATTAATTTGTTCCACTTCCTTAGCCAATCACCTTCATTCAACTGACTCATATACCCCATTCTTCTTTCTAATATAAAACCAAACGTTATATATTCCGAAATATAATGTTGCCCACCTTCCATCTTCCGTCATCTTTCCAACCATATGCTATAACTTCATGAGTTGCCCTCGGCATTTGCTTCAACAAGTATTCCTCATTTCTATGCAGTCCCAACTCCTTTACATTTAGAGTCATGCATTTTTTTAATTTTTTTTTTAATTTTTTTGTTTAATTCCAAGTTTTTCCCTATTATTCTATTTACCTAGGCTCTGGAGCTCCTTTCCTAAGAAGGCCACAATAGCCCCCTCCTTAGTGTCCTTCCAATAAGAGGCTAAAACCTTCTTATTCAGACAGGCTTTTAAAACAGAAGTTTTTAAAGAACAGGCTAGAGGGGAGCTGTATTGTTTTAATTGTTATTTTTAAGAGCTTTTTAATTTTTTTACCTTTTTAAATTGCATTTTGTTATTTTATTAGGGTGTAATTGTTTTAATACTTTAAATAGTTTAATTCAATTTTAATATCCACTTTTTGTATGTTTTTAATTGTAGTGTTCTTCAAATGGTGAGCCACTTTGAGTCCCAATTTTGGGGGAAAAGCAGGATGATGATGTCAACGATGATGACAGTAATAACAATAATGCAACTACTACTACATTACATTGCTCTTGTAATGTGCTAGTGGCTAACTTCACTCTTAAGTAGTGTAAAGTAACTCTTAAGAAGTATAAAGGTACCTGATTTAGTTATGTTTATACTTAGAAGGAGTAGCCTCCAGTGACAGAGCTTGGAGTGTGTGGAGGGGGGCAGGAGGGGGTGGGGCTATGGTACGTGGGGGCGGGGCCACAGTGCGTGGGGGCGTGGCCAGGGCATGTGGGGCATGACTGCAGGTTGTGGGGGCGTGGCCAGGGCATGTGGAGGCATGGCTACAAGCCAGGACACCCCAAAAACATTGCCGCGCAGGGCAAAGCTCCTCCCCCCGCCTCCCTGTTCCTATGCCACTGGTAGCCTCACTACTTAGGTGTGTTCTGTACCGCAGGCCAATGGCTTGTAGCACTGAGTTTTTGTTTTCAGTAAAATAATGAGAAGTTGCAGGTTGGTTTAAAAATGTAACCATAACAGTAACCATCTTTTGGGGGCTGTAAAACAGCAATAGCAACTACTTACGTTTTTAAAAGTAACTTTCCAAGCTCTGTGCATTCTGGTGGTTATGTTTCCTTTCATGTTCAAGACACTAGTGCCGTGCTTTGAGTGTGGATAGACATCTTCCCTAGTACAAAATGGGTACCAGGAGAAAAGAATCAGTATAGACAAGTAGGCTAAGACATGCTACAATTATCCTTGCAACAGATTTAAGGACTCAGCAGGTTTCTATCCTACATAATCCAGTTAAACCTACGCCAGTTAAGCTAGGACAGCCTGGTATTACAGAGGGCCCCAGCTGATGATAGGCCATTGATATCAAAATTAAAATACATATTGTGCTTCAAATATGTAAGGCATTGTATATCTGCTTTAGACAGTTCATTGACACTTTGCCTCCAACTTAAATGATACAGAAGGTCTTTCCACACTATATTGTTATAGTGCTATTATTCCACTTTCGATATCCCATGTAATTCTGGGGTCTGCAGTTTACTGAGGCCAAGGAGCTCTCTGGATGAGAATTCTAAATGCCCCTCCCTAAACTGCAAACCCCAGGATTCCATAGGATGTTGAAATTGGAACAATAGCACTATAACAGTGTAGTGAGGAAAGGCCCAGAATGTCAGAGATGGGGACTGGGAACTGTGGGCCTCCAGATACTGCAGTTCCCATCATCTTCACTCTGGCTGTGCTGGCTAATAGAAATTCCAACCCAACAGCATCTGGAGAGCCACAGATTGTTCAACTGTGCTCTGTATTGTACAGAGAATCTGCCTAAATGCCCGAAATGCACCAGATCCCATCTGATCTTAGTACCTAACAGGTTCATCCCTGGTTACTACTTGGGTGGAAAACTGCCAACAAATACCAGGTGCTGTACGCTATATTTCAGAGGAAGGAACTGAAGTCACTGTAAGTCAGCAGGCGATTTGAAGGCAGGTACCCACACATCTGGCCAGGACCAAATGATCAAAGAAAAGCTTCATTTCAGCCTTGTTCCTCTAAGACAGGGGTGGGAATCACGCAGCCCCTCCAGATGTTGTGGGACTGTAACTCCCTGCACGCCTCACTCTTGGCTTTTTTGTCTAGGGCTGCTGGGTCTCGCAGTCCTACAACATTTGGAAGGCTGCATGATTCCTAGCCCTGGTCTAAGATGTATACACTCACAGGAGATTAATTTTATGTTCTTACCTGTGGCTATTTCTGCACCAGACACCATTAGCGCCTTGCAACATTACAATCCCAACATTGCCATTCACATGATGCCATCAGGTTAGGAATGCTCTTTTCCACACCCTTCCTCCTTAAGCAGATGAGTAGCGGTATGACCACTGGTGTTCCTTCCACATTACAGTGTCCTTGGCCATTCCCTTGCCCCACCTTCACCCTGCCCCACCATCCCGGATTGGGCAGGGTTTTAGTTTTGGTTTGGGTTTGGTTTTTTTGGAAGCCACAGTGGCACAGCAATGACACGCCAGTACACTATTGCCCTTTTGCTTAAGAATGTATTTTAAAAAATAAGAAGTTTTAACTCAAAAGAGAAATTTAAAATAAACACAGAGAGGTGATAGATTTTTAAGTTACCACACCATGGGAGTAGCTGAGGGAGAGACAAGCTGGGCACGGCCACACCCCTCTCAGTCCTGGATCCAGGAGGACAGGAAGCACTATCAAGCGCTATTATAGTGCCATACTAAGATGGCTGATAGGATTGAAGCGCTAAAGGAGGCTCTTAACAGATTTTTTTCTTGAAACAATACGGCAGTTTGGTGAGACTTGGGAGCTGGACAGCTATGACATTGTGTGGTAGCACAACTCCTGGACCAGAAACAACCCACTGCTGTTGCACTATAGTGACATTGTATGTACCTTCAGGTCATCTATCAACCAATTGGCAACCCATGAATTTCATAGGGTTTTCTTAGACAAGGAATACTCAGAAGTAGTTTGCCAGTTCTTTTCTCTGAACTGTAGCCTACAGCACCTGGTATTCTTTGACAGTCTCCCATCCAAGTACTAACCAGGACTGCCCCTGCTTAGATTTCAGAATTGAATGAGATCTGGTGTCTTCAGAGTATCCAGTCATTTTATATTCCTAAACTTAATTCTATTTAATTAGAATTACTTCATAAATTAAAAACAGCAAATTCAAGCCAGCTAACGCTATTCAAAATCCGTCTTGTCAAGATTTCTCCATCAAGCAAAGATAGTAAAATAGTGTTTAATGGGAAGAAAATTACAGCGTTTCGGTTTGGGCACCTACATTTTCAGCTATGATGGAACAGGAAGCATGTGTGACATAAAGAGAAGCAAAGTGACCCCCCTCCCTCTTTATGGCCATAAGCTGAGTAAGAACAAAAGCAATAAAACAGAGTCAATAAAGTTAGACTTCTTTCTTTGAAGTACAAATTATCCCACCAGCTGTATTTGCATCTGTCTGAGCTGCAGAAGGCCCCTGTGAGGAAAGTTTGCGACTAATCTCATGGGAAAGGCTGTGTAGGTATGAAGACAGCAATAATTCCTAAATTCATTAACTTTTAATATACATTGTGCTACACGCACACACACAAACACACAGAGAGCCTTTCTAATCTGCATTGGTTTATAATGTCCACCCAGTGTGTCCTTAGCTTAAAAGAAACTGACCAAGTAAAAAGGCAGATTTTATTCATCTTGTATCACAAATCTATTTAAAAGGGGTGGCTCCCGAACATGTTGCCCTAGTCCCTTGCCTTTAGGGAGCAAGGCTCAGAGTCCACATTTTTTTTTTCCACATTCATCAGTGCTAAAAATGTACTTGTTTGAAAGTAGCTCTTTATTTCATCATAACCATGTGTGTGATGCAGACAAGCCAGACTCTTAAAACTGCTGTAGGAAGCTGCAGTTCTGCATCCAATTTTGCTTTTAAACTCTGGAATGGTGACACCCGTTGAGAAATGCAAGGGGCACTCCTATAAGAGAGTAAACCTCCGCCAGCATTACGCAGTTATACCTCACTTAACAAAGCAGATGTGTTCTTCATTAACAGAAAACTTGGCAGCGGAGACAAAAATTACATAGAAGGATTAGAGATGGATTCCTACACCATAAAAAAGGAAAGCAGTTCAATATGTTTATTCAAAACTAACAATATGTACCTGTGCAATGAGAGGAGGACTGGTAAGCCTTGAATAAGTTTTTAAAAAAACATTCTGGACATTTTAGAGACCGTTTTAAAGCTTCTTCCAAAATCCCTCAAGGAATGGCTTTATATTCGTTCACCAGTCTTTATTTTTCTTATGATTTCTATTTTGATGGTCAGACTTACAGATCTACGCTTTTGAAATTTGTTGTTAAAAGGTGAGACAGACTTACCTCCTCTTGCTTTTTCTGTTTGCTATTTGCACACAGTCAGCAAGGGATGATGATGATGCTTACTTCTATCCTTCCTTATTGTCAGTTCCTGGCAATTTCCACATTACACTGTTATAGTGCTCTCATTCCACTGTGGGGTTTGTAGTTTACTGAAGCCAAAGAGTTCTCTGGCTGAGAATTTTAAATTCCTCTCCCTAAATCGGAAGCCCCAGGATTTCTTAGGATGTTGAAAATGGAATAGCACTATAACTATGTAGTGCAGAAATGGCCCAAGACTCAAAGTGTTAAAAATCCAAAATTGAGGGGGCTGTGGTTTACCTTGCCTATTGTAGGCACTCACACACACATAACTACAGTAGGGTCAGCTAGAACAGAACCCTGTTCTTTCCCAGCTCAAGATTATTATACTGTTTATACTGTTTATTGCAACATCCCGCTACAAGCCAACCCGAGACGGCTGGATTTCTCCAGATAATGCTAATGCTGCTAAAAACTTCCAGACACACAGAGGAGGAAGACAAAATGGGCGGAGGTAAAAAGTCTGTAAAAAGGAGTTTCTTTGTCAGCGACGTTGTCACCCAAGGTACGCCTGACTTCTCAGCGGCAATACTCAGCTCCCTCGCTTCTAAATGTATTTCAGTTTTGCTTGGTAATTTGCAGATAGTCCCTTCCCAGCCATTCTCGACCGCCGGACGAGGTCCCACGCGCATGTTTTGTGCTGCAGTGTTACAAAAGGGAGGGGCGGAGGCCGATCTTTCTCTTTCTTGTCGGAAGTCTGTCCTTTTTTCATTTTCCGACTCAGAAAAAGAAGAGGATCCAGGGGATGGGAGGTACTTGAGGATCGCCGCGGGTGGAGTACTGAGCCGCCATCCCCACGCAGCGTGTATTCCAGCGCCTGAGCGAAGCCGGCAAGCGAGGTGGGTGGGGCAGAAAACGAGTTTCTTCCCTTCGGTTTCTCCACGGCAGAAGGGAATTTGCAGACGGTCCCTCCCTTTTCCGAAAGTGGGTTTGTTATGGTCTCGCTCTCTGCTTTTTCCAGCCTGACGCTGCAGAAGAGCGGAGCTTGCGCGGCTGCGGTTGATCCGCCAAGGGAAGACGACGGGGAGGAAGAAAACGCCTTTTTTTAAAAACAAAAAAGTGACCCAGCGCGTAGCCAGCCATTTGCAGACAATTTCTCTCCCGGGGCGGTAAAAGATTGGCAGGCGGCGGACTGAAGCGAGATCTCAGCTGCTGTCCTCTTTCAGGTAGGGAACAAGCCTTGCGAGCCTGTCCGCTACCCACCTTTTATGCTGGAGAAGACACTTGGCAGCCTCTCCGCGCACGTGAAGGTGGAGAGCGATCAGGTTTCCTAGGGCGATAGAGATCCCCGGATTTTAGGGGGGGGGGGGTGCCTTGCTTAAATATTTTTCTGGATCACAGATAAGAGATGCCTTGAAGAGCCGGGGGTGTGTGGAATCCTCTGCCACGTACACCCCTCCCAAAATTAGCCATAGAGCGAAATTGGTTCCCGTTGAGTTGTGCGTGCGTACCATTCTCTCCCAAAATTTCGGTTTTTCAGCCAAAGATCCGATGGGTGGTGGGTTGTGGGAGGCCTCCGCCGTGGGAGAGAGAGCCGCTCTCTTTGGCACGTTGGATCACACGAGGTTCGTCAGTCTGGCAGATGCCGGGGAGCGCGGCCTTCATTTAGGGCCGACTAACCCGTACAGGAGAACGCAGGAGCTTTCTAGAGCAGTAGCCTTAAAAAGATGGGGTTATGTATTCATTTTTAAATGCCTCTAAAGAGTGGGAACGCTTCCGGTTTTTGAGCCCTCCCCACCACTTTGAGCTTCGGGCTGATCGTTCTTGGAGACCATGTACTGGGCGGGTGGTGGACTTCTGGATGGCTCGGGTGCGGCTTTTGCGAAAGCGGTCTTGGAGGAAGTGAGCGAGATGTATGTGCGTGGTTTGTTTGTTTTTTTTGAAGTGGCGGGATCGGGTCTCAGTTGCTCCTTTATTGGAATTGCGAAGCCTTTCGGAGAGGTGGACTTGTTAGCCTCTTGTAACACAACCAGCAAAGAGTTTGAATTAGTCCTTAAGATGCTGGGGGGACTCTTGGTTGCAATTGCGTGGCTACCCCTGTGGTTACTGTTCCTAAAAACAAACTGGAGATCTTGCTAGTTTTCCTACCTAGGGCAGGGCAGAACTGAGAATGTTACTTTGCTGGGGTTACAAATTCATATGGGCTGGATGTGATTCTGGAGGTTCTGCCAAAAAAGTAACTTTCCTAGACTCTGCACTGATCCAAAACATCATTCAGGCAACCTCAAACCTGTGTCACTAGAAAATTGATACCAGCCTACCTCACAAGGTTGTTTGTAAACACTTTTGAGATGATCTGTTTTTATTTTTGTTAACTGTACATATGTGCCATATGGTGAGGTATATTGAATGATCTGAAACTAAGGGCATTTCCAGCCTACACTGTTATAGTGCTATTATTCCGATTTCAACATTCCACGGGGAATTCTAGAGTTTGTAGTTTACTGAGGCCCAAGAGCTCTCTGGCTGGGAATACTAAATGCCCCTCCCTAAACTGCAAACTCCAGGATTCTGTAGGATGTTGGAAGTGGAATAACAGCACTATAACAGTGTAGTGCAGAAATGGCCTAAGCTCAGCCCTGCAGGGTGTTAGCTAAATGATAAAAAGTTTACCCCTGAGCAGGTACTGAGTGTATTTTGTTATAGTGAGTTTGGGTTGCTAAACTTGACATATTTAGAAACATGGCTTCCAATTTACAACCTGTCCTTCACTGGTAGCTCTGACACTCAGCACCACTTTTATTCTCTCTCTCTTCAAATAAAGAAAAAAAAATAAACTACAGGTAAAGACCCAATCAACATATTTTTAAAAAAATCCTTCATATTCAAAACTAGCATGTCGAGAGAGAAGACTTAATAGAACCTTTCTTCCTGATGGCAAGTTGTCTGTGAGAAATGGTTCTTTTCTTGTAGTTGTCAGTTTGGAAAAACAAAGATGCTTCCATACAATGATTTCATACAGCTTGAACTGGTACAATTTAGATACAAATTGACCATCTCAAAAAGACATAGTTTTGTTCCAGAGTCGTGTATAGATTTAGATGATCACATGCCCTTCCTTGGCTAGGATTTGATCTAAGTGCTAGATCTAACAACTTTTCTGTCTTCTGCTGACTTTTCAAATGCACAGACTCTTGGAATAGTTGACAGTTCCCCACTCCACAATGAAAACTTTTCCTGATGGTAGTTCTGCAGGCATACTATATAATACAAAATTATCTATCACTTCTGGGTCTGATGGAAGAGATTAGCCCTGCACAAAGATCAATGGCAGCAATGGCAGCTTATCGAAATAAAGTATGTATATATTTGCTTTGTTTCTATACTATCCAGTAGCTGACATTCTGGATGACTAGTAGTTAAAACCATAAAATACAAGAATAAAACCTAAAATCTTTTTGATGACTGATGTCAGAGCCCACAATGGGATCACCTTGTACATGACTTATTCTGATATCTGGAAAACATAGTGACACATCTTACTTTGACTCAGACTGCTTATCTGTCTGGCTCTGTGTTGTATAATGTTTCCATAGCTTTTCAGGGTCTCATGTGGGAACCTTTCCTATCATTGGCTATGTGATATTCTACTCCAGATACAAAGGACTGAGCCTGAGAGCTTCTGCTGCCATTCAGCCACTGCCCCTCTCCTGTGATCTCCACCGTATACATTACTCTTACATTTTGGTTTGACGTCCCTGGTCATGGGAGCTTTGTAAATGGATTTTCTCGCCGCTGGAGGTGGAGGCGTCTTTTAGGCTGGCCTTGAGGAGAGAGTGGGAAGAAAAGAGACCATCCTGCTGCTGAGGATTTTGTTTTGTTCATTTAGAAGGAGAGCCACTGCTTTGAAAACATCCACACACTATCTTTTACCAGAACTTTTTCTGGATTCTTTGGCAATGTCTTCATACCCACGTCTCTTCTGGGGTTCATTAGTGGGAATTAAGTAGCACCTACCATTGTTTAGCACTGCTTTTTATTCTGGGGGCGTGTTTCTTTACAGCCTGATGATGCATATGTGGGATGTGGGTGTGTCCAGATCAGTGGTATGGTAGAGACAATGCTCATAGTGTTGAAATCTTCTCTAGGGCTTTTAGGACTAGCAGGGATTATGATTACCGCATGTGCCATCTCCCTCAGGTTTCCTGTTCCTTATGAGTTCACCTTCACTCCTCAGACTAGAAATGGAAAGAGGGTCCATTTTCTCTGCAGTAGTATGTTGTTATGAACTATTTGAGAGATGGCTTTGTCTTGAACAAGCAATTAAAATCTATTAGCTTTATGAAAGACCTACTTTCCTTGGAGATTAAAATTGCTAGGATTGGTTTCTTAAGATCGATCAACATAGCAGCCCCACATCTTGAGGATATGACTGTACTTCTCAAAAGTACCACTGAATCATTGATTCTGAATAGGTATCTCAATCCCTGCAATAATTAGGATTGAGTAGGGCAGCATGGTGTACTGGTTTGAGCATTGTAGTACGACCCTGGAGACCAGGGTTTGATTCCTTGCTCAGCTGTGGAAAGCTACTGGCTGACCTTAAGCACACCACACTCTCTCAGCCCCAGAAAATCCTGTGATAGGGTGCCTTCTCCACAAATTGGAAACTGTTTGAAGGCACACGACAATACCAGGGAGACTTATCGTATGGTCTTACACCTTCTTTCCCCTTGCCAAGTTACCACATATTGTTTCATTAACAGAATCTCACTCATCTTATATCTTTATGGAGTAAAAGACCTAACATGGTATAGTGGTTTGAGTGTTGGGGCTATAAAAGACCAGAGTTCAAGTCCTTGCTCAACTATGGAAACCCACTGGCTGACCTGGGACAATGGCAAACCTATTCTGAGCAAATCATGCCGAGAAAACCCTATGATCGAGCAGCCTTAGGGTCGCCATTATTTGAAAACAACTTGAAGGTAAGCAACAACATGGAGCAGATAATTGTTTTGGTTCCAAACTAAAATTGCAGATTGCACAAAACCCCTGTTCAGTCATTTTCATGAATATGTACAGGGTTAATGAGTGATGGAGATGCGAGTGTGCTCCAGAGCACCACTCCTCACACATCTGGGATCTGACTACAGAAGTCTCTGTACCTGTGTTCAGCTGAACAGTCAGGAATCCTGGGAAGACTGGTTGCCCATCTCTTTTCAGACAAACACAGACCTCTCAGCAGACCTTTGCACAGTGACAACTCATACCCACCACACATTTGGCCCTTTGTGCATCCAGATGAAAGCCTGAAGGGGTTGTAATAGATCCAGGTCAGAGCAAGGGAAAATAAACAGAGCTCAGTGGACCACAGTGTGTTGCTTCCCCTGTGTCATTTGATGATTTCTTGCCCATTCCTGGGTATTAGTCTGCTTGCCAAATTCTTTTTCTTTCTTTGGAACTCGCTCTGCTTATACAATGAGTTTCGTGAGAGTCATAAAAAGACTAGCTCCCTCTGTCATATCAGATCCTGAACTGTGATAGATTACAGGCGCCAGCTAAAAGCACCTCCAGCCACTTACTGTTTACAGTCAGATTTGGAAAAAATTAGATGCATCCTTTTGCCAACTAGCATATGTACAAGGGTGTCTCCCCCCACCACCATGTTAAAGATAACTTTAAGTGTGCATATGAAATATTTTCAGGAAAAGTGCCATATAAATGCAAATTACAAAGAGTCATAAGGTACTAGGAATCATAAAACAGATAGTGCTATGTATAATATAGGGCCATTTGTTAGAAATTGAAATTATGGGAGAAATAGGACCAAGATCCAACTATGTATGTTGATATCAAATGCCAGCACAATCAGTCCTTTCAGACTACATGGTTAGGGCACTACAATTCCACTTTAATGCCTACAGAATCCTGGGATTTGGAGTTTGATGAAGCACTAGAATTCTCTAGCTGAGAATTCTAAGTACCATTCCCTGAACTGCAAATCCCAGAATTCCATAGGACAGAAGCATAATTAGCCAATCCAATATAAAAGATAGGGATTCTGCCACTATCATACCTTTAAGTGAGTTGCCTTCATTTGCAATGTGGAAATTCCTTTTGGTCCTGAATGCAACAGCACTGTTGTTAAGGATTTCCTGTTGCAAAGACACAGTTTAAAATGTTTCTCTCTTCTGCTATATGCTGCAGGCAGCTACTAGAATAATCTTTCTGGCAAATGTGGTCACCAAGGAAAATGCAGGCTATTCTCAAGCAGAGCATAGAAAAGTTACTTTGGGGAATTACAATGCCCAGTATCTACCAGTTAAGCATAGCCATTGGCTACAGTGCTTTGAGTTCCTAGAAGCCAAAAGGGAGGCCTGTGGGGTTTTTCTTTTTCAAAAAGGTCTGGGAATCAGAAGAGGACTCTCAGAGGTGCTGCTGCTAAGATTTCTGAGGTACGAAAAATGATGTGTAAAAAAGGTGTTATGGTATTGCCTCTGAGATTTTTGGGGTTGCAAAAAGCAGGGAAAACAGCAGAGGCTTCTCTGATGTTGCTGTTTGCCTTCAAGACAATGTTGACTTATGGAAGTCTTGAGGAGAACCTATCACAGGGTTTTCTTGGCCGTGTTTATTCAAAGGAGGTTTGCTATTGCCTTTCTCTGAAATGGAGAGAGTGTGACTTGCCCGTGGTCATGGGGAGCATCACCTGAGGGCTTCTGTGGCCAAGGAGAGATTGGAACCCTGATCTCCCAGAGTCTCAGTCCAGCATTCAGTCACTATACTGTGCTGACCTCCCTGATGTGTACTACTGATGAAAGAGGATGGAAAAACAGGCAGCCCTACAGAGCCAGGCAGCACTGGTTACAATCTAACTGTGCGTATCTATGCACCTTGAAGTTGCTTGTGGACTTAAAGTGACCTCATGCATTTCATAGGTTTTCCTTGGGGAAGGAGGTGGTTTTACCAGTTCTGTTCTCTGAAATATAATCTATAGCACCTATTATTTGTTGGCGGTCTCCCATCAAGTACTGACCAGGCCTGATCCTGCTTAGCATCCAAGATCAGATGGGATCTGGTACCTTCATGGTATGTTGGCCCTAAAATCCAAACTAATAAATAAATAAGAACCATCACTCTGTGGGTACTGGAAAGTTTGGTTTCAACCATCACCCATGATCCTGGCTTCTGAGATCATATTTGCACAACAGCTTCATCTTCTTTCTACAACCATCAGAGCTGGAAACTCACTTTATTATTTTTTTTAAATGGAAGTAATAGTTCTCTGCTTATTCTGATCTTTCTGGGGAAGGTATCCAAGAGTGTTTAGAAATGTATGTTTTGTCATGCACACTTCGCCAATTTACGGGAAACCTCAGTGTACAGAATAGTAAATCTAACACCTGTACAAAGCATGGATCTGCTCTAATCCCATACCTCTGATGCTGAAACAGGTGGGATAAATGTCCCCACTCCTAGATATGCAGTGCTGCAATCTATAAGCCAAGAGGAAGTTGCATTTCAGTGCTGCGAGTTCTTAACATTGATGTGTTTTACAAAAGAAACTGGTAGCTGCAGGAAGGCCTGGGAATCTATGTGTTGCAGGGTAGGAAGATTTATATTGGTACACTGTTGCTCGGCAGTGTGCCACCCTGCCAGCTAGTACCATAGCAACCTCATTAATGGGCAATGCTGCTGTTTTGTTCTGTGTTGTTGGTAGACAGGTTGGATGTAGCATGGATTTTGGAAGCTCTCACAATGTGTGTACTATGACTATATTTTGTTGTCTGCCAAAACAATGGTTATCTTAGTGCAGTCACTTCTTTGCTTATAGATTTGTGACAGCAGGTTCAGCTCCTGCCTTGCTTTGAAAAGTACACTTTATGTAGCTGTGGTAGAGACCACCTCCTCCCCCATCACCACCACCACCTGTCATCCTCATACACAATTGCATAACAGGTAGGCACAGATCCTCCAAGCATGTACGTTGGCATTCGGTTATTGCAGGTAAAGAAAACAGAGGCCCTTCCACACTGTGCATTCACAGCACGAGGTTAAGGTGAGAATGATGTCATAAAGCATACATTGCATGGGTAAGAATATTTGCATTCCCAGGACTAAAATCCCGGTACATTGTTTATTAGCTACATCGCTGGTTAACAATTATCAATGCCCTCATCACAACATTCAAGCTGAATGGGTTCCAGTTCTCTTGCAGCAAGAGTATTTGTTACATATAACGAAGGGGCACACTGCAGAGGGCTGGGAACCTGGCAGTATTATAAAGTTAGCAAAAACAGCACAGTTTAAATAAGAGACTGTAAGTAGAATAGGAAATTGGTCTCTGACATTTGTAAGGATGAAAATGGAGGAACTTGGCTAAGAAGCATCCAGGGAAACCCTTTTGACAACTCCAGATAGCACTGGCATGGCTACTTAAACAGGCAATGCCTTCTGATGTTAATTATCTGGAACTTTAAACAGGCAGGCCTTTAAAAGGCAACACACTGAAAGCTGCCCATGGTGCTACATCCATTTCAGCCTGGTAAAGTGGGCTCGGTTGTGTACTGTCCATGGTGCCAAACTCTAGCAGACCTGCAAGGTAGACCGGGAATTGCTGGGGAAGCACTATCTATTTTGTCTGAGCACTTTTACTGCTTACAATTTCACTTTAACTGCCGTGGCTACATACTGTGGAATTCTAGAGTTTGTAAACTGCATGTCCCAGGATTCCATGGGCTGCAACCATGACAATTAAAGTGGAATTGTAGTGCTATAATTGCCTAGTACGAAAGGGCCCTGAGGCTCTACAGGTACAAAAGGCAGGAACAAACCAGTTCCTATTCTTGGAAATTCCATTCCACATCCTTTGTCCATGCTTTACATACCATTCCTCTGGGATCAAGTAGCTCACAATATTAAAACAAATACAATATTGATAAGACATACAAAACCAAGGCTTAGGTAGCTTACAAAATTAAAAGAAATGCAGTATTGATGAAAAAAAACATACAAAACATTGCCATGGAAATATGATTAAACTGTGTACAGTGTTAAAAACAATTTAAACATCCGTTTATATAAGTAAAAAGATAAGAAAAATCACAAACATTACAGCATACTATTTAAACCTCTTCCTTTAGTAACAGGAAATTCCTGATAGTGTTGGAATGGTTAAAATGGTTAAAAATTTGCCTGTTAACAAGAGGACAACAAGAAGGGGACCATTCTAGCTTCTGCCAGAAAGGTGTTTAGGGGCCTAGAAGCAACCACCCAAAAGACCCACTTCACATTCTCGCACATTCTGACCAAGTATGCCTGTGGAGTTGGCAGGACAGAGGGAAAGACCTCTCCCCAAATTCTCAGGGCCTGGACAGACTTCTGTGAGATAGTACAGTCTTTCAGGTAGTTTGGCCCCAAAATCATAGGTCCAAAAAAAGGTTAACTGCTGGAACTTTCCATCTCTTATATGTAGATTTCCTGGCCCTGCAGTGAAAGTAACTTACTGTACTTCTGTTCAATGTGAAGCCTATTACTATTGCTCCTAGGCTGGCCAGGAGATTAGATGTTGGTCTATTTCAGGACATTTGGACATCATGGTGTCCTGTGTCTCTCTGTATTAAGCCAATTCCTTACCCAAACATGCCTGGCAATTGCTTGCTTACTTGTCACTAGTTCTGAACCCAGGGACATAGCTACAGAGAGTGTAAAATGAGGACATTGCCCCCAGTAAGAATTATGACTCTCAAATTCCTTCATTCTAGCTAGCATAAGTTACTTAGCTGAACGTTTAGACATGCTTCATAGGCATCCAAAGGAAAGGGACAGGTAGAGTTACCAAGGGATTGTGAACACAGTAAATAGAAAAATTCTAGGCGTGGGTGATTTTCAGTGTCTCACTCCCTACAGTGCTAAATGTTTGGGAACTGGAAGAAAAATTCTTATGTGAGGTACAATTCTTATTTGGAGCATCAATGTCCTTGTTTTGGTCCCTTCATAGCTACACACCTGTCTGACTTCACTATACACACACTATAAATGGGTGTACATGGTGTTAATTTGCACACAAGCAACTCCTTGGGAATAACACAGACTAATCTGTGCTTATTGCCCTATCTAGGAGAGTTTGCACTCCCCCACCGGGAAGTTAGGGAGGGGTCACTGCTTAGTCAGTATAGTAAGTGCTTTGCACAAATTTCAGATTTGTTGTACAGCATCTAGAGATGAAAGGAGTTAGATGACAGCTAGTGGTAAAAATCTCTGCATGAGGCCTTGGAAATTTACTGCCAGTAGCTCTGGTAATAATACAATCTTAATTTTGATGGGCTACATGAGATGACAGTATAAAGCAGCTTTTTTAGGTTCATATGACTAAACAGATTGAAGTCTCTTGCACTGGTTACAAATATTTCAAGCTCCTTGCGTTTAGTTCCCACATTTCACCTTTCCACTGCAACAGAGCTAGGATTTCAACTCAAGCATTCCTGCCCACAAGTGTAAATTTGCCACTTTGCTATAGATTAATATGTCCTTCCTCATGCTTTCACTTGGAGTGCTGAATGAAATTTTTACAACTTGCATAGACGATGATGGGTCCCCTTTCTGTTTCTTCTCAAGGCCTAAATAAGCTGCACTGTTTCAATGAGCAGTATTATTAAACAAGGCAAAAAGGAAGCCGAGTATGGAGATAGCTGGCTGATGTTTGGCTATTGCCACGTCAGTTAAGCTTCTTCAGTATTACTTGATCCTAAAATGATTTGGCAATGGTATGCTTATATCTGAAATTGTGGTTATATGGGTGTGTTTGTATGTAGAGTTCGTACATTAGAGCAGAAAACACCAACGTACAGAAAATAATTGTTTCACATGAAACATTACTCTTGATCCTTTAATCCTATTTTGATCTAACTGTAGAAAGTGGAGGAGATGCCTATCTTGACAGGCTGACACCTAAAACCATAATAACAGGGGTTTTGTAGCTGTATAAAGAGATATCAGTTGTCCTAGACCTCTTCCTGTGTGAACAGATGGATTGCAAGATAGAATGAAGGGACTGAAGATCTCTCTGGTTTAGACTTTAGAGAAAATGCAGTAAGTCTTTTGTGTACCAGTGGTCCTTGGTTCAATCCCTGACATCTCCATCTAGAACTGGAAAATACTCCTGTCTGAAAACCATGGAAAAGCACCACCAATTAGTGTAGACAGTACCAAGGTGAATGGACTAATCATCTTCATCAGCGTATAGCAGTTTGTTGTGTCTTCATGTCATCCAAGGAAATAAATTCTCTTTTAGTATCCAAATAGACAGTAGGTTTTTAGAAGTGCTCATTTTTAGTATGTGATTTTCCTGACCCCCATACCTTACATTTATCATAGTTTGTTTTGTAATTAGTCATTGGAAGGAAATCATGGATTTTATTTGGAAGTCTAATTACTGAACTACTTATCCCTGAGGACATACCACTGTGTGAATGATAACAGGCTAATATGTTCCCCCCAATATCTAGCTTGACCCTTTGAAGATAAACTTCAGATGTCACTTATCTGCTGTTATGAATGGCCTTGCTGGATCAGATCAGAAGCCTACCTAATCCTGCAATATGTGGCAGACAGCTTCCTGTTGAAGTGTTCAAGCAGGGCATGTGTGAGCCTGATGGCTGTGCTTGTTTGTTTGTCCCCAGTATCTAGGCTTCAAAAGCCGCTTGTTTCCTAAGCTGCTGCTATAATGTAAGTATGAAGATCCAGGTATAATTCTAGTCCCTGCATCTCAACCATAAACATGGTCACCTCCTGTTCTGCATTTATCTTCCCTGCTGCTTCTGGCTCCCCATTGCTTGGAGCAGGGTTGAGGAACCAACCCATGGCTCAAGGAGCACGTGCAGTCTTCAGAAGGCAGAGATGAGGTTCCACAAAGGCAGTGCACAGTGCGATACATAATCCAGCAGTGCTACAAATCCTATACTCTGTTGGTTCCACCTGCTTCTGCCTTTCTCACTATCTGCTGTTGCCTCTGATCTTGCCCTGTGTTAGTGTGTGGGTTAGTGTGTGGCCTCCAGTAGGAAGCCCCCAAAGAAATGGAGCCCTGAAGAGGAAAAAGGTTCTCCACTCCCTATAAATAAATTATCAGGCAACAAGCACCTTATGAAGAACGAGGAGATGCACACTATGCATTTTGAAAACCAGTTAACAGGAAGAACACAGTGTTCTTAGTCTGCCTTACTCCCTTAATATCATTTAATAAAACAGAAAAAGGAGTCTTCATTCAGGATCTGTAAAAAGTTAGAAGGCAAGTGAGGAGGCATTCAAGTGGAGGTATAGATGTGTCACAACAGGTCCCTTGTTGGGATAGCTGTGTTGGTCTGTTGCAGCAAAACCAAGAGTCTTTTGGGACCTTAAAGTCACATATATTTTGTTTGAGATAAGCATTTGTGGACTGCAACCTATTTCATTAGATGTGCGGGTTAAGGCTGAATGCAGTGCATTCAGTAGCCCTGAGAACTAGCTAAGCCTGCACTGATGTCTGAACTCTTAATACACCTCCTGTTCCAGAGAAAGGAAGTTTGCTTACCACTTAGAGGAAGTATGTAAACCTCACTCCACCATTTGGCAGCAAAAAGGGCCAGGATTTATGGGTTTACACAGCTGCCATAGGAGCTGGGAGAAGCTGACGCTGCTGAGCATTTAATGGAGTGATAAGGAGTGCCTCTATTCTCTATGCTTACTCTTGTTAAGGTGTCTGGTAGAGGCTAGAACAGAGAGTGCTGTTTGAAGTTACACATCAACAGCTCTCTCTGGGTTTGCCTGTCAGAACTGAGCTTGCTTGCCTTTTTTTTTTCCATTTTCCTTCTCTCACCCTCTCCATCTTCCCCCCTCCCTTTTTTCTGGGAGCTGCATGAGATGGAGCCAACCAAGCAGATGGGGATTAGATCCAGCTGGGTTGCCTCTTGTCTGCCTCCAAAAGAGGAGAGTCACCAGATGCCTACTCAGAATGTGGCTAGCTCGATGGGTAAGAGGAGCCAAGAGCACCTAGAAACATTACAAGGTTCTGTAGTGAAAGCGCAGCTTCTAAGAATGCAGTTGCCCTGCCTGAGAAATAAAAGAATTATTATAATAACCTTCTAGCCACAGCTTAGAAATGTTCTAATTTTTTATTTTATTTTTTATTATTGCAATTCCAAAAATCCCCCAGCCAAAATGACCAGTGGCTGGGGGATTCTGGGAGTTGTAGTCAAAACTCAGAACTTTTCCAGTTTCTGCTTTTGGCAACCAGGAGGTTCCTCTTTGGTATATAAAAGGCATCAGCGCAACTCTGAATCTATGGTTCAGCTTCCTGTCCCATTTAGCACCACTGTATAAGGAATAATCACAAGAAAAACAGGCATCCCCAAAGCTTCATGAGATATTGTGCAAACGTCCAAGGACAAGGACAAACGTCCAAGGAGAACACCACGTTTGTAATTGTGTACCTTTTTCTTCCTAGCTTCACTAATTGCTCCATTTGTTGTTGGGACTGTCGGTCTGCATCAGGTTGACAAAGTCCCTGTGTGGTTTTCCTGATAATGTGTCAGCACGTTGGATTGGGTGGGAGCTGATCTGAGTTTTGGGCCATCACCCAGGAAGGTACCTGTCTGGAGAAAGCTAGATGAACATCTTTGACATCCAGAAACTCCACTGCTGAAAAAATATCCCAAGAAGCTTTTGCCGACCCTTCTGGATATACTGTTCTAACTAGGATGTATCATGCAGTGAGATCTGGCAGGTGGCTGCCAGGGAGAGGACCTGTCCTGTGACAACAACCTAGCTGTCAACTGTTCTCCCCAGAAAAACTCACCTGGCACCTACTTTGCATTTTTTTTTTCAGTGTAAAATCTCCCTGTCCCATTTCTTCCAGATTGCTTGCAGACTTTTTTATGGATTTAAATAGAATTTTAAGATGGTTGGGCTTTTAAATTTTTAAGACCTAACAGTGCTGATTTGATGTATGTATCTTTGCTGTGGTGTATTTTAGATGGTCATTGATTTTTTTTTATTGCTTATACTGTATTTTTAACCAATTTGTATTGCCGTATAAAAGTACTATGAATAGCTAATTGTAAGGATTGTCTACTTTGCTGTTTATTGGGGAAGCAGCTGCAACATTGAGTCCTTTGCACTAGGCTGGTACATGCTGGTCTTGAGAATTAGGTCCTGTTAGCAGTATTGGCAACTGTAACACAAAAGGCCAAAGGTGTGTTCCAGCTTCCTCAGTGGTGTTTATGGGGATCTTGGGGTGCCAGTATCAAAAATCAGCAGCTGCCAGTGAAATATGAATGTATAGTGTATAAATCATCAGTGAGCAGCCTGTAGCCCACTGTCTTTTTGGACTGCAGTGATGCTATTGCAATGCTACACCACTGGCAGCATCAGAAATAATGACAGGGTGCCTTTTGGGTGTTATGGCTAAACTGTTGTTCCCTGCTGCGTAGATTCCAAGGTTCACCCCAGGATCATCAGGCCAGTTGTAAAGTTCCCGGTATCACACACTTCAGACTGTTGTATCCACTTAGGGTTGCAGAATATCATGATTTTGATATTATCAGTATTTGCAGCTGACGTGCATAAGGTACTTCACCTGCACTGGTTCCACAAAGATAAGATACCTGTCTCATCTTGAAATACTTGCACTTTTCATCTTGATTTTGCACTTAACTTGCAGAATTTCTCACAACCTTCTTCAAAATAAATCAGCCCCTTTGTAGTGAGTACTGATTAGACAAGTAGATGAGGAGACAAAAGCACACAAGCTCCTCTTGGCTTAGCATCCTCACCATTGCTGGATTTGTATAGGTTTTAGTAGAGTTGGCTTTTTCCTTCCCTACTGTTAACCCCATCCTTCTCTTAGAATGGTAGGAGCTGTAGAAGCTTAGAATAAGCATGGCCACCCCCAGGAAAGGACAGGGACATATCCTCATCACCCAGGGAACTGATGTTCCATTGCTTTCAAGGAATGCTGAAAAAATCAAGTTGTTTCCACTTAGGAACTGATCAGTCACATGCTGGTGGTGTCTTTCCTGAATGTTGCATTGATGGTTGTGATCACTGCAGAGTGTTGACTCCATGAGCTACAACAAGTGTAGACAGCTGTGACCCTTCAGATGTTTTGGGGCTGCAACTCCTAGAATTCTTCACCATTGGCTTTGTAGACAAGGGCAGATAGGCCTGGCAGACCAATGATACCTGAAGAGCTCCTGGTGCCCATTTCTGGGTTAGAGCTACAACATGATAACCCTAAAAGTCAGGCATAGAGCAAGTTTTAAAAATCCATCAACCAGATCCTATACTAAGTGTGGAAAGTCATGCATTCCTCCAGCTGTTGTTGGACTGCAACTCCCTGCATTGCCTTAGCCAGCATACCCATGGGTAAGGAATGCTGGGATTTTCAGTACAACATCCAGTACAATCAGTACAATGACATCCAGAGGGCCACAGAATTTCCACCCCTGCAGAGCATCTAGAAATCTGGACACTTGCAGTGACTGACAACTAGCTGTGGGAAGATAGACCTGTTTCTAAATCGCTGGTTGGCTCTAACCTGTCTGCATAGCCAATAGCAGCCATAAGTTGCTGTGGCTTAGATAAGCATGTGAAATAAGTGGGCAAGTTAGTTTATGTCCAGAGCAAACCACAGTTACAGATACTCTTTTACACTACTGATAGTCTCTGGTTAGCAGCTAGTCATACTTTAAGAGCCATGTTAATGAAGGAAAACAGGTTATTGTTTCACAGTCTTGGGCATACCATTAAGCAGAGAGAGACAGTTGTCTCAGACAACAGATGCTGGTGGATGGTAGCAAGTCCCTGTCTGCTTTTGTTGAGGTTTCCAACTTGCTTGTTGCTGACCTCGATGCCTGGTTTGTAACGGCTAGGATGGATTGCCCCCTCCTATGCAACAGAAGGTGCTGTGTTCCCTCACCGTTGCTGAAGTAGGACTGAACTGCCTGCCCAGTGAGATTCTGTACATGTGAGGAAAGGAGGCATCATATTGTCTTCAGGCGGCAATGATTCTTGATCCAACATGGTGGGTAGATTACCTGAAACGCCTCTATGTCAGTCCGTCACTTGGGGACACAAGGCAGCTAATAGAATAAAAAGAGATAATAGTAAAACTACATCTAGCTAAAATCATACAAAAGGTTAAGGTTAGAATAACATTAAACTGTCTGTACACTTAAAACCACTGTTGTTGTTACATACCTTCATGCCATGTCTAATTAATGGTGACCCTAAGACAAACCTATCATAGGACTTTTCTTTTTTGCAAGGTTTGTTCCGAGCGGGTATGCTGTTGCCTTCCCCTGAGGTTGAGAGAGTGTGACTTCCTCAAGGTCACCCAGTGGATTTCAGTGGGCTATATGGACATTTGAATCCTGGTCTTCCAGAGCCCAGCACTCAAACCACTGTGTCACACTAACTCGCTAGTTAAATTAACACTATATAAAACATTACTTTAAATGCATAGATTAAAAGCAATACAGCACTAAAACAAAAAACCTGTTTTGTGAAACAATCAGTTCTTCAGTGGCTGCTGGCATAGAAAACGCTTCACTCGATGACCAAAGAACAGCAAGGGGGAACCAGCTGAGCCACCTTAGGAAGGGACACAACGGTGAGATGTTGGAGGAAAGTCTCCCACCACAGTGAAATTGTGCAAAGAAAGAAATATAGCTCATGTTCTAGGTCGTGTGGACGGGAGAACGGATGTGGGGTCAGTGGAATGGTGCAAAAGACCAATTGCAGGAACATGTATCACCAAATTGGCAGCGTTGCACTATTGTAGAGGTGGTGTAATAGTAATGTTTCTATACTAGTTTGTTTTCATTTCCTTAAATAATGCAATTACAGTCATCCCTTCGCATTCAGTAGTGAGAGTGGAAAAAACTGTGAATAATTCTAGGCCCTCCCAAGCCATGTTTAACACACAAAAGAGTACGATCACCGTATTCAGTCCACCGTGGATTTCTTAGAGGCATCAGGGTTCCTTCACAAGGAAGAAGTGGGTGGCTGGTGGGACTTACTGCCGCCTCTACTGCTGCCCCACACCATTTTTAACAGGGACTTTCACAAGCCTCGTTCGCAGTCTCGCAGTCTCACGAAGCTTGCAGTCCTTATTAAAAATGGCATAGGGAGGCAACAGAGGTGACAGCAAATAATCCATGAATAATCAAATCCACGAAAGTGAAACCCACAAATGCGGAGGGCTGAATGTACGGTGAAACAACAAGCTGGTGTGATAAAATCCTAGGACAGGCCATTCCACTGTCAAAAAGCTCTTAAAGTAAAGAGGTTTTTCTAAATGCTGAGAAAGAATCTCTTTCTTGTACTGTAGCTTAAATCCATTGGTTCACATTCTACTTTCTGGAACAGGAAAAAACAAGTTTACTCCATCTACGTGCTGTCTATCCCTTCAGCTGTATTAATATGGCTATCTTATTTATTTATATTCATTCGTTCATTCATTCCACTTATATGCCACCTTTCTTCTGATGTGGGACCCAAAGTGAAAAAGAAGATCAGCTAAAAACCTGACAATAAAAATTAAAGCGTAGTTAAAAATCATAACATTATAACCATTCTCTCTGTGTGTGCATTCTAAAAAAAAAGTCGGAATGGATGCCCATACTTTTCTTCAGAAAGAGAGAAATTGGCATTGGAAAAAGCAGCAGTTGAGAACTGTGCGTCTGTCGAGCACAAAGACTTTCCCTGCACCCCAGATACCAGCTGGAGCAAAGAGGGGCTCTTCATGTAGCAGATCTGCTGGTTTTATACATTGTCTAGATTCTACATGGCCCTTACGTTAGCAGAGCATTTCACAATGCTTCTCAAGCCTTCCTCTGGAAAGGTCCAGAGATGCTCTTCAACAACATTTCTACTTTGGAAGGAGCTGTTTGGCAAAGGTAGTAGGAGAAACTTAATCTGCTAAGCATCATATATTAATAAGCATTGCTAAGGCTGCTCTTAGAGTGAAAACCTCAAGCCTGACTTTTGCTTTCAAGTCTTGCTGATACTGCTGGGAAATGGTTGATGCCTAATAAATCGGAGTGCTGCATATTCCCCTGAGGGTAGAAACAACAACTGCTGTAAGCAGAACAGTAAGAGTCTGTTGGGGAGGGGGGTGGAACTTTAGGGGAAGTAAGAATGGCTGTGCAGGAATTCATGAAAAAAATATTGCTGTGCTAAAATTTGCAAGAAAAAAATCCTGAGCAGAATACCCTGTCTGAGAATATTTACTGTGGAAATTGACAGAGGCTTTTTTATTCCAGCATATCTTTTTCCCACAGAGGTTCTTCTGTTTGGCAAAATGTCAAACTGGAGTTGGCTTTAGTTCATCAGAAGCGGTTGGATTTTGAGGACTACAGCCTTCTTGATGGTGGCAGCTACGTTTTGGAGCTCCTTTTCTTAGAAGGCCTGTCTTTATCTCATGTGTATCCGTGCCTTCAAGTTGCCTATGAACTTACAGTGATTCCATAAATTTGATAGGGTTTTCTTAGGCCAGGAATACTCAGAGGGGATTTTACCAGTTCCTTCCTCTGAAATACCTCTCCTCCAATAGACACAGGCAGCTTTCCTCTTCTTCTGGACTTCCTTGGGCTAAGGTTGCAGTTTTAGACACCAGCAGATAATGAACTTGGCCTTCCAGGTGTTGCTAGAGTACAGCTCACCATATCCCTGAATATTTGGCCACATTGCCTGGATATGATAAATATTGCAACAACATCTGGAAAGCAGTTGGTTTCCTATTTGGTGTGAAAACAGAGCACCTGACATTTAAAGTTTCTTTCAGAAAACAAAAGTTTGCTTTTGAATAGCACAGTACTGTGGTTAACTAGGTTATTTTTTCCCACACAGTGTTAACATCTTTTAAGTTGTACCCAGATGCCATCTTCTCTCCAGCTGATTTGGTGTTCTGTCTGGCATTAAAATCCAAATAGGCAGGAAAATGCCACAAAGAGGGGTACCAGCAAACAGTAAGAATTTTCTGCAACTGTCCAGAGCTTGGGAAAGATACTTTTTGGACAACAGATCTCAAGCACCCAGTCAACATGGAGTTGGGTCCAAAAATAACTTTCTCTAAGTACTGGTACAGTTGCTAATTTGCTCTGTACTTTCTATGCTGGTCCTTCTAAAGTCTGATCCACTGCTTGAGCTACCAACTGTCTGCAAAGGGACTGGCACAGACCTGGAGTGCCTTGTGATTGCCAGCTACAGTCCTCCATCCACATTCGTGGGTTTGACCTTCATGAATTTGATTATTTTCAAGGGGCCTATGCTTCTCTCCCATTCTTCTCCTCCCATTTCCTTGTCTTTTGCCCAGGTGTGCATGCCTTTCCTTCTTTCTTCACAAAAGGCAAGGAGATGGAAGGGGGAGCACCACACATGGAAAAGGACAGTGTGTGCGTGCCTTCCCCCCCTTCCTTTGCCTTTTGTACAGACATGGAGAAGGTGCATGGAAGCAAAAGGCAAAGGAATGGCAAGAGAGATCACCATGCATGCAGAAGGAAAGGCATGCACATACCTCCTCCCCATTCCCTTGCCTTTTGTGCAGGCACAGAGAACAAAGGCATGTGCACCATGGCAAAAGGCGAATTGGGGGAGAGTGCAGGAGGGAGTTATTTGTGGGTTTTCCACTTTTTTGAGGGTTCTGTACCCCAAACCCTCACAAAAGTGGAGGGGCCACTTTGCATTGAACTAGGACAATTGACATCTCAGCGATCCTCTCTCTGGAAGTACCCATTGTTTCCACTGTAGCACTTGTGAATACTACTGAAATGATACAAAATACTGATCTTTAAACTGAGAGCACATTCTGATCAGTGTGATAGTTTCATTCCTCTTATAAAACTAGGGCTGTAAATCAAATTCTTATAGTATGATATAAAAATGTCCTACTAGCTTGACAATTTTGTAGTCAGAAAGCTAGAAAAATTTGCTTTCCCACTGTACAAGAAAATACAGGGATTGGCCATATACTCCTTTAGTACCATTCCCTAAACCAAGAGTGGGAAGTGTATAGCCCTTTGAAATGTTTTCAGACTGCAGCTTCAATAATCTCTCACCGTTGACTGTGCTGTTTAGGGCTGATGCAAGTTGTAGACCAAAAATATCTGACGGACTTCAGTTGCATACCCTTTCCTCCAACTTTTTCTCAAAGGGGCCGACTGGTCCCTCCCGAAACTGCAAACCCCAGGATTCCATAGGATGTTGAAAGTGGAATCATAGTGCTACAACAGGCTAGTGCGGAAATGGCCAAAGAGCCACCAATTAGTAATAAGCAAGTCTCTCTGTTTTGAGCATTCTCATTTCTTTATTGTAGTCTGGAAAATCACTCAGACATAATTTCCTTTTAACTAAAATGAGATGTTGGAATGCTTAACTCGATAGATCATGTTTTCTAGGCTTTACTTATGCTCTCTCTCAAGCTTATTATTCATTAAAATATTTATATCCTGCCCTATATCATGAAATCTCAGGGTAGCAAGCAAGTAAAATCAATATAAGCAAATTAAAGCAATTTAAAATAAATCAGATGATTTAAAGAGACTTAAAACGTGTTAAAACAGGTTGACAAGTTAAAACTTGCTTAAGATGCGCAAACATTTTGGATCCACAGCAGAGTGATACTTTTATGGCAAACCAAAATGCAGAAAATGTGTCATGCCAGCTTTCAAAGCTTTGCTGGCGTATGGATCAGTTAGGCCCCAGAGGTTTTAGTGAATAGTCTTGTTTTTACTTGGCTTTTTACTTGCCTGAGTAAAGCCGGCATTGGTCCTAATCAGCATTCCAAAGGGAGGGCATCCTGCAATTGGACTGGACTGGACAATGTGTGTTATTTGTGTTTGGTGTAGGAATAACTTTCTCATACAAGTAATTATTTTTAGCAGCCTTTTTACTATTATGATTGTTTGTTAGCAGTATTTAGTTTTAATCTATATGGTGAGCCACCTTGAGTTCCATACTAGGAGAAAGGCTTGATAAAAATTGTATAGCTGGTCGAACCTGCAAATCTGTGTGCGTAGTTGAATTGGATCACACCCATAATTTTCCCTGTGATCTCTCCCCTCTCATTTGGAGGTACTCTTGTTTTTGTAGTTCTAAGCTTTCAGCAGGCATCTGTTGTATTCAGGGATTGTGAAAGCATGAAGTCTTCAGCACAGAGATGTAAAATCTCCAGGAATTTTGAAGCCATGAGGAAATTTTTTTAAAAAAAGTCACTTTGTTACTTTAAGAACCTAAAATAAAATTTTGTGTAACTGGCTTTAATAATAAAAGCATCACGTTTGACATATCAAAAGCACAGTTTTTCAGAAAATAATTACAATTTGTGTTTACTTCTTTAAAACTTTATATTTTTATTTACAAATGGAACTACAAATCCTGAACTATAAAGAACCGCTTTATTTTTGCCAATTTATGAAGAGCGGGTGAAAAGGCCCCAATAAAAATGAGGGGGGGGGGAATCAAAATTAGTAAAATGAAGTCAAACAAAGTGAATTTTGTTATCTCCAATTGTCCATAATGCCAAGTAGATTTAAAACACTCATTTCCATAAAATGAACTGAGAAAAGGAAATCAAGACTAGGAATTGCAATGATATTAGATACTGAACATAAATGTTTACCTGTTATATAGGTGGTAGAAATAATAATAAAGAAATAATAATCAAGATCTTGCATCAAGACGTCTATATGTGTCAAAGCTCAACACCAAAGGTTGTTGTGGGTTTTTCAAGCTCTGAGGCTGTGTTCTAGTAGTATTTGCTCCTGACGTTTCGCCTGCATCTGTGGCTGGCATCTTCAGGGGATCTGGAGACATGGAGGTTCATAACAGTTGTGCGCATATCCCAACTAACAACGCAACCCTGGAGGCTAGTCCACTCAACAGTGGGCTATCTCACAGGCCAGCTGCATCACTAATGCATCACAAATGCAGATCCCTCCCAGCTAGGGATCACGCAAGTATATATACTGCATTCTACCTCCATGCCTCCAAATCCTCTGAAGATGCCCGCCACAGATGCAGGCGAAACGTCAGGAGCAAATACTACTAGAACACAGCCTCGTAGCCCAGAAAACCCACAACAACCCATGGATTCCGGCCATGAAAGCCTTCAACTTTATTCAACACCAAAGCTTATCTTGTAAGCAGCAGCATCTGCAGAAAGTTCTTAAGGACTTCTAGAGAGCTTTGCAAATGCCTGTCGTGGAGCATCCAGTTACAGGAAATTAGCTGGATGCATTCTTACTCCTTTTCCTGCTCTCCAACAACACGGAAATGGCTGTGTTGGGAGGCAGGTTATGCTCCTTGCAAGTTGAGTTTTGGGAAGTATTTTGGTCTCTTCGGATGACACTGCTTATAAGGGTGAGCTTTGGCATTGGAACAGAATGCTGACTGATGTAGCAACCGTAAAGATGCCTTATAGTGGCATAAATCCAACTTAAACATCATAATTCACTGAGACAATGCCAGCAATGGGAGGGGGAGAGATAAATATATGAACTCCTTGTTGTAAATACTTTATTCATCATTGTAAAAGAAAATATTCTATAATCCCATTTTCCATTTTTTCCTGGGGGAAAAAAAACTTCAGAAAAAATGTGGGGGGGGGTTCCCTACATTTTCCTGATTTTTTTGCTGGTCCTTCACATCTCTGGTTGAGGACACTGTCTCAATGATTTATGGATGTTTATTCCCCATGCTGTTCACACCTCTTCCCTTCCATGTTTTGAGGGTTTCTTCTCCTCCCTGTATCCTTCCCCAACAGAGATGTTTTTGTTATCTGTCTGCTTGAAAAAGTCGAGCTCCCTCTGTGCTTGTAGAGCGAAGCCGGGAGTAGTCAGAGCTGCCTGACGCTTGGTAGTCAGGCTGCATATTCACTCACCCACGCAAAAAAAAAAGGGGGGGCAGACAATAGCTCTGTATGTCAGCCAGGAGGAAGCCTGGCCACTGGAGATCAATGGTGGCTCAAACAAGCAGCGTGTAGAGATGTGAGACTGTTTCTTCGCATTTACTGGAAATTTAATAACTCCTGCCCTCTTTTTCAGCACAGCCCCTAGTTGTACCATTCTCTTATAAGCCCTGTTGCAAAGACTATGCCTGCCTCATACTCTCTGCGGCACTCTTTTCCATTTTTGTTCTGTTCTGTTCGTCCTTGTACTAGTGTTCTGCAGGAAAGTAATCTGCTAATGGTGTTTGGCCTCAAAATGCTGAACTGTACATAGACCTTACCATGCAAAAAAAAGGGAAAAAAATGAAGAAATAGTGAACATCTTGGGAGATGCATTGGCTAGGACTTGATCCCAACTGCATTTCTGGAATTCTCTCCCTAAACTATACATGGTTTCATCAGTACCTGTGTTCAAGCAGACTTTGTAACCTGTTGCATTCTGTTTCATTCATTTTATTGCATTCATTCATCAGCATATTATACAGTCTGTTTATTTGGTTATTGCTGCTATATTTATCTGGTATTTGTATTGTTTTAATAGGGTTTTACTTTGTTCTTTAAAAAAAGAGTTTCTCAGGTGCCTTGCTCCCAAAAGGATGCAAAGGTGTGAAATAGGTAGATAGATATATTATCCTGATTTTTAAACTGTGGTTAAATGAGAGTTCAGTGGTTCAAAGTTGGTAGACAGACTAGATGAATATAAGTCAAGAATGAAGTGTTGAAACAGGTATGTAAGCAAGGAGTAAAGGAGGTGTGCTTGGTGTAGTTGCTTGCTCTTGGCTTCATATGGTTTATGAAGCCGGGAAAGGTCAACTTAGTGAGGTAGCAAATAACCAGATTCTCCAAGTTGCTGCATAGCCACAATCCAGAGTAGGCAAGGGGATTCTCTCCAGCAGCATATGTATTCCCCAGCAGTAGAGGTAGGTACCTTGTGATCTTCCAGATTGTTGCACAGCAACTCTCAGTGTTGTTGTTGTTGTTTGTCATCCAGAAAAGCAACTTCTGTAACCTCTGAGTTCAGCATAATGGAAGGTGCTAGAGATAGTCTCTTTCCTACTTTTTTTTTAATGTCTTCCTGAAATTGGTACCAGTAGTTCTATAAGAAACCGAAAACTTCCCTAAAAGTTAGTGTGTGTATCAAATCTTTATTGAATCAGTCTACAGACTACATCAGTAGAGATTCAGTGCTAGACCTTGAAGTTGGTATAAGTGATGCAGACACCTGCATGGAGTCTGCTGTTACCTCAACAATGACCTACTGTCTGAAAAAATGCAAAATTCTTTTGGTGTACTGGGGTTCTTGCAAGGATTTTAAAAAGACAACATACTCAGATCTGTATTCTCTGTGTTATAACCCAAGATGGTAACCTGCCAGCAGCATTTTGGACCAATAGAAGTGGATTGGTGTTGGATTCTGGCACTGGCATACTTCGGGAGGGGAGCACTAGAAACCAGTCATTGCAGCTAATGGCTTCTTTATGTGTGCACAGTCACATATTTATAGCTGTCATGTGAAAGCCAGTGTAATATAATGGCTTCAGTGTCAGATGGGAACTCAAGTTTCCACTAAGCAATAAAATTCACTGGATAATTTTGGGCCAGTCATAATTTCTTTCCTTCTCTCTCTAACATTAACCCACCCACTTACACACACTTTCTCTGATTCTCAGAGGGATCTATCTCACAGGGTTGTGGTGAGAATACAGTAGAAAAGAAGAGAGCCACGTATACCATCTTGAGAACATTGGCAGAAAGTTGAGGCACAAATGTAGGTAATAAAAGAATGACTAGATCAGATGCTTATTCTCCTGTTTAACCAGTGGGCATGTGATCTGACAATATCTCTTTGAATTAAGATGGCTGAGAGGTTTTGGAAAATGTTATTGCTAGTTCGTAACACAGTCTTCCCCAAAGAGGTGCTTTCCACAGTTTCCGTCATCCCCAACCATTGGCTGTGTTTGTTGGGCACAATGAGGTTGTGGTCCAGCACGTTGCATTGACTCCAAGAAGGCTGGTGTAGTGATACTATTATATCCAACAGTCTATGAAAGCAGACGTGGTTTCACTTCTGAGAAGGTAGCAGGAAAACATATTGAGGAGTTTTTTGGCCTATAACTCCTACAGTCCCACAACCAATATTGCCATGGTAGGTGAGAGAGTTCAGGATCTTGTAATCCAAAAACTAACTTTTCCAAATCCTGTTTCAGATGTATAAACAAATCAACCCATCACCCCTGCCTGTACGACTCAGGATAGAGTTTTTAGGGATGCCAAAAATATATTTGCTAGCCTTTGTTTTGCTGCAAAAGAAAAACACAGTATTTCTACAATAGCCAACAGATAGTTGTGAAGTCATAGGAAAACAATGCCAAGCAAATAACCAGTCTGCACTGTGGGGAGCTTGCCATCTAATTAGATAATGTGTGCTCAGTGCTTTGCAGATGGAGCACGTAATATAAATAATACCAGGGCATTATTGTTAAGGCATGAGCTCCTTTCACAATACACAATTATAGTACTGTAATTTTTCCATAACTCTTTTAGCTGTATTCTGTGGAATCCTGTGGTTTGTAGTCTGGTGAGGCACTAGAACCCTCTGGCTGAGAATTCTAAATTCTCCTCCCTGACCTGCATATTCCAGGATTCCGTAGGATGGAACCATGGAAATTAAAGCAGAATCAAAGTGTTATAAATATGTGGTGAGAAAAGGTCCTGGCTGTTTGCACAGGAAGATATCAAAACAGCGAATGTTATCCAGGGCATAGAAGTAGATGGTTCACATGTGTATTGTGCAGTAGCTAGATCACAAGGTTTCACAGGACAGGAGTTTCCATGCCGTGTAGAGTGAAGAAATGGCACACTCTTGGATTTGACTATTTTACCTGTTCCTATATTTTCCTTCTTTTCTCATTACTCCTACTCACAGACATGAAGGGAGGAACAGAATGAACCAGTTCAAAGATCCACATTAAGAAAAAATTGGAAAAGTTACTTTTGGGGATCACAATTCCTAGAATTTGCAAAACCAGTATGGTTGGTGATTATGTCTTGTCCCCCAAAGCATAAGAACCATTCTAAGCACTGCTTGGGCCGTTGGTCCATCTGGTACAGTAGTGCCTACACAGGTTGGCACCACCTGTCCAGGGTTTTCACTGAAGGCACTTTCTGAGCCTTAGCTGGGGATGCTGAGAACTAACTCCTTGACCATTCATATAATTATATAATTGAATTAGAACCACTCTACTAGTTCTGTATTCATTCACCCTAATGAAGTGTTCAAGTCAAATGATTGCCCTTTCAGTGTAGTTATAGTAGTGACAGTGTCTCCTACTTAACTGGGGAAGACTCAGATTCAAATCTCTACTGAGCCATGAAGTTCACTCAGTGGCCTTGAATTGGTCACCATCATCCTCACTTCACTGGTATGAAGATAAAATTTGGTGTAGTGGGAAAGCCAGGTGCACTGCTTTGAGGTCCTTGGAGGAAGGGCATGCGATAGATGGAATAAATAATCAATGATCAACAATTATTTCAGTCAAATGCAATAATTATCTGCATTTTGTGTTATCTACTTTGGACTTAAGCATGGTGAGATTATTCTATGTTTTTTGGTTATGATCAGTTGCCTGTTTGGGTGCGCGTGCTGTTCTTTCTCTTTGAGGGTTGATTCACACTGTATGATGGCAGCACATTTGCTATGTTTACTGCATAAATCTTTCTGGGAACACACCCGAGCATGAAAGGGAGAGGTACATCTCCAAGTGCTCATATCTGTGTCAGAGTATACTTGTGTCAGAGAGGTGAGATTGCCATGCTCCTGGTGGGTTCTTTCTGCATATATCAAGATATATAGCTCCCCTTCCACTTCTGCCTTTCCCAACAGAGAAAATGGTGCTGCAAACATAGCAAATATGCCAAAATAAAGCTTGTAGTGATCTTTAATGTGGAACTTGCAAAGCTGCTTTCCTGTTATAAAGCAAGGTTGATAGGAAATAACAAATAAGAAAAGGAGTTTGGTCTTAAAGATCGATCTTCTTGTTCCTGTTGGGATAGGTGGCCATGTGAGCAGTAGCAGTGCTCTTATTTCTAGTGGGTGGAGTTCCCTAGAGAAAGGCAATGACCTACAAATGACCCGTGTTACTCAACAAAGGTATGAGGTTGCAAAGTCCTTATCTATGTAGTCATAGGGGTGGTTGCAAGGAAACAGCTGTGAAATAACATCTGAACCTCAAGTGGGTGAAGAACAGTCCTTTAGAGGCCTCCAAGGAGAGGTGAAGGGAAATGTTAAAGAGTCTCTGATCCAGTTCCCTTACACCCCAACCCGTTCCTTCCCATCTCTGACACAAAGTCAACAGTTGTATTCAGTGCAGAACTAAAGACAACTCATTCCCGCTATAGGTCTTGTGTTCAGGGTGCTAGCTCAGAAGAACATCGTAATTTACAGGCTTTTTCCAAACAGGCCAAATGCAGCACAGCAGGATGAGTCCCTTCTGGGGTTTCAGTGTAGTGATGAATCTTTGGTTGTGACACTTGATCATCCCTAATGGGGACCAGGCAGTATCCCAGCCCACCTCTGTCCTCCCCGCTGTTCTTGCTTGAAAATTGTGACCAGAGCCAACAGGCTTCATGCTCCAGGAATACAGTGAGTGCTAAATTGGATGGATTTGATGAATTACTGCAGTGACAGGAGGATGGGGTGAGTAAAATGTGTGTGTGTGTGTGTGTGTGTGTGTGTAAAAGATTTCCTCCCACACATTCTCTGGCTGATGCTCAATGCTGGGAATTCTGGTCCAGCTGAGCGTGATGCATAAAAGGCATAACCTGGAGAAATCTGCTAGTGTTTGCCAGTGGAGCAGGGGAGCCCAGCTGAAGGGACTGAGAATGCCGATCATGCATTCACCAAGGGTTTCTTCTCTGGGGTCTCTGCTTCCTTGAGAGCAAGGTTTCACATTGCAATGAGAGACAGAAGACGACCTTTCCAGACTGCTGACTGATCCCATTCTCTTCCTCCAGGCAACGCAGGGGTTGTTCGCTGCTCTTGCGTCCAAAAAGGCAAGGAGGAGGGAAAGAGGCCAATTCTTCATGCATCATCAGCTGCGTGTACACCATAACGGCCTCAGATGTACTGACAGCATTTTCCCTCTTCTATCTCTAGAGGCCTTAGGGCACAGCTGCTGCTGTTGCTGCTGCTGCTACTGCTGTACGGCGAGTCTCTGAGGCTAATTCTGGAAACTTTGTCAGGAGCTGCCTGAGACAAAGAATTGGAAAGTCTTTCGCTAAAAGGGACCTAAGAATTTTTCTGCCCCTCCCACCCAACCCCATTATTCCTAATAATATCACTGTGCGTGGTTTGGATTGTCCAGCTGTTTTTATCAGGTATGTAGCAGTTACTAGGTTTTGAGGTGAGTGTTGGTAAACTTGGCAGGGGCAAGAACGTCAGTGCAGGACACCCCGTCCTTCTGCAATTAATGTGCGTTGATG
The DNA here is from genome assembly GCA_030412105.1 of Cyclura pinguis. NCBI lineage: Eukaryota > Metazoa > Chordata > Lepidosauria > Squamata > Iguanidae > Cyclura > Cyclura pinguis. The sequence goes on from CM059599.1 coordinate 349,739,282, forward strand.
GGAAATCAGGTGGGCACCCGTTCAACTTGGGCACCCATGGCAAGCCATGCCGAAGTCCTCTAATGGCACCATATGGCTTGTGAGGAGTAGTTTGCCAACATGTGGTCTAAGAGCTTAATGATGGAGAAAGTCCTTCTTGGGCAGCTTAATATAGTGAGTGCATACTCTCTCTTCTGTTTCTGCAACATGTCATATCTTGGACATTTGAAAGCTAGCAGGTACTTAGAAGGTGCCGTCATGATATTAAATGTATGGTATTACTCTGTGTTCAGTTTGGTGGAATCCATTCTGTGTTGCTGAGCCTTAGTACAGGATGCATGGTGACTTTAGCCCTTCAGATGTTTTGGGCTATTGGCCATGATGGTGGGACTTGTAGATCAAAACATCTTGAGAAGCAAAAATTGCAAACTCTCATTTTGTAAGGAACTCATCAGTGAAATTATATTTGTTGGCATTAATTCTTCACCCTGAAGGATTTATCACTTCAGTATTACAGGTTAACTTGTCCTCAAAATTGGGTGATTTTAGTTGGAAAACCCACCGGTAGGTCTTCTGGACTGTGACCTAGTGCTAGATTGCAACCCACCATCTGGTAGATCAAGAATGAATGCAGAAAATGTATTTTATGACCCTGTCTTTTCTGTGCTACTTCTAATTAGTTTTCTGATTTGACGCTCTCTCTATCTTTGTCTGTTTTTATATCTGGTAAGTCACTTTGGGTCCATCTAAGTCAAGAAAATTAGTATGTAACTCCTAAAAAAGTATAAATAAATAAAGTGGTTGCCCTGTGGAATGGGTTGATAACAATGTATGCCAAGAGAGAATGCTAATGTTGCAAAGAGAAGCATAGGACTGCACTTTTTCACTTGCGATGCTGTCTTGGGATTATGAGTATTGCAGACTAATACATTTGAAAGGCATTAGGTTGGGGAAGGCTATTTTAAATGAGAAATACCCAAATGGTATGTATTAAACAGTTTTATGTAACCATTCTTATTTTGCCTGTTGCTTTTGAGACTGACACATGAATTTTTTTAGATTATTTTGAAGGAGAAGGTAATACTAACAAAAAGACTGTGGCCATTTCCACACTACACTCTTACAGTGTTATTATTCCACTTTCAACATCCTATGGAATCCTGGGGTTTGCAGTTTAGGAAAGGACATTTAGAATTCTCAGCCAAATAGCTCTTTGGCTTCAGTAAACTACAAAGCCCAGAATTCCATACGAGGTTGAAAAATGTAATAATAGCACTATAGCAGTGTAGTGTGGAAATGGCCTGTGTCTAGGTAAGTGAGAGCAAAGGTTGTATGTTTAGGAAGACTGTAAGCATGGAGGAACAAAAGATACAGAAAAGTTCCACTTTTCAAGGACTCTTGTCTCCATGCTCATAGTCATGTTTTGAAGCTATGAAGACAATGTGTGCATTCATGTGTGTTTCTGACAGTTTGGGATTGTTACTGGTTTTGGACTGCATCACCCAGAATCCCCTAGGAAATATGACCACTAGAAGTCATACTTCAAATTCTGGGAGCTAAGAAATATTTTTTACCAACTCTGAGACAATGTGTGCATATGTGTGTGAGATCCATGTTCGTATTCATATCCATCTTGGTTTCACAGTCTGTAGTTGTCAGTGACTAGAGTTTTTGACCGTCAGTGATTTGGATTCTATCTAAGACTCAGTGAGGTATCTTTGGATAATGTGGCATGTTCCATCCTGTCTGTGGTGATTTCATTCAGATATTTTAATAGTCTGTTTGGTACTGTTTCCAGAGCACCTATCACTTCTTGAACCATGTTTTCTTTTTGCAGAGATGCTGAATTTCTGTTCATAAGTCTCAGTATTTCATACTCTTTTTCTTCTTTTGACTTCAGTTTTGCTTAGATGGTATCATTATCACCATCACTTAACTTCAGTTATACCCCATCTTTTCCCTAAAATCAGGACTCAATGTGGCTGTTTATACATATGCAACTACATATGTATATATAGAGGCATGCATATGTGGCTATACATACATATGTGTATGCAAAGGTCTTCCTATTACGTGCTTATTCCCAGATTGTGAAGGGGCCATAGTTTAGTGATAGAAACCACCTCTGCCGGCAGAAAGTCCCAATTTCAATCTATGGCTTTTTCCAAATGAGGTACTTTCTGTCTGAAACCTGAGACCCTTAACATATTATACAGTTATAGTGCTACATTCACTTGCCATGGCTGCACTGTATGGAATACTGGGCTTTGTAGGTTTGGGAGGCACTAGAGCTTTCTCCCGGAAAATTCTAAATACTCCTCCCTAAACTGCAAAGAATGGAACTGTGACAGTTAAAGTGGAATCATAGTACTATAATCATGCAGTATGAAGGGGCCCTAGTGCTAGCCATTGTCAACTATGAATGTTAAAATATGACCAAGTGGTCTAACATGAGCTGAACCAGCTTCTTGTTCTTTTAGATCCTGTCCAATGCCAGTTTCATTCCTTCCATTATCTATCATAGATTTCCAACACTGTCTGTGGAATGGGATAGGGAATTAGAGCGATTTAAACTTTAGACGACCAGTTCTTAGCCAGTAGTACATGGGAGTGGAAGGTGATGTCCTTACAGGGGGTCCAAAAAGAAGTCTTAAGATCTTTTACAGGAAAGAAAGGAAGGAAGGCAGCAAGGAAGGCAGGCAGGCAGGCAGGCAGGCAGGCAGGCAGGCAGGAATATGTTGATTTACTTATTTCTCCCTTCTCGCTAAATTTGAAGATGCTTGATGAGCAACTTTAAATAAATATTTAAGGCACTTCAGGGTTTTAAATCTTGACTTAAGCCTTGGGGGTCCAAGGCAACAAAAGATATTTAACGGGGATCCATGGTAAAGAAAAGGTTAAGAACCACTGCTTCAGACTCAAGTTTTTTTAAAAAACCAGACCTTCACACAATGTTTTACAATTGCGCAGGACTGCAACTACGCACTCTTAAGTGCCCATTAAAGGGTAAAAGATAATGGCATTAATTCAAACTATTGATAGAAAAAGCTCACCATGTACAGATTGCTGTATGTACAAGATGTACTGAAAAATCCTGTATCATACAGTTATACAGAGGGTCCCAATTAATGCATTAGTACACAGTTGCAGCCTGTGCAGTGTGTTCTTGTGCGTGTTTAATCTGTCCCCCTCACACAGTTTCCATACTGAGAAGGGAGACTGCCAGTTCCATTATAAGCAGACAGTATCCTTTGAGAGTTGCTAGGGTTAGGATTCTGATGTCTTGACGTCAGAGCATAGGAGCGTAACTTTTTGGACTGCAAGGTCCAGAATTCCCCAGCTATTATGGTTTATGTTGACAGAAAAATTAACAGAGTTGCCATTTTTCAAAAGTAAAATTTCCAAATTCTGGTTGACATCTGTCTACCCCTTCCTCTGCCAAAGAGCACTGAATTCTGGCAGCTACCATTCACCCGCCTTTTTGTTTTCCTCACAGTGTCCCAAATGGAGTGACAGCTTTTGATTCCCATGTCAGTAGGGTAGCAAATCCACTCTGGGTTTTAATTTGAACTTTAAAGGTTAAGACTGCTGAATCGAGGCTTCACTAGCTTGAATTGTTTTTTTAAGGTTGGGGAAAAATGCTGAGAAGATTCCCCTGCCCATTAACGTGGTAGCCACTGGCTGCCACGGGCCACATGGTGTGTGAGTATGGAGCATTCCAAGGGAGAGGGTGATGAAGGGTTGTGGCCAGTGGGGGCTGCTGTGTTTTGGAGGGCAGAAACTTTCAAGAATGTGGTGAAAATAAAATGAGAGAAAGTGGGAGGCTGCTAACAGAGGAGTGATCTCAGTTTTTACAGTCAAAAAGTGGAAAAGGGGATGCTCTGCTAGAAAATATAGATATACCTCAATTCACAAAGTTCCTAGACATTATTTAGTTAGCAGGAAATTTGAGAACATTTCAACATGTTTCAGCAAACTCTTTATCCAAAGCTAACAATAAGCAGATGTAAAATGAAATGACCAGATGAGGTGAGCCTTTCTTAAGTAAACAAGAACATTTGAACCTTCTAGAAACCACCTGCAAACCTGTCCATAAGGCATCAAGGGATGATTTTTAGTTCCACCAGCCTCTACTTTTCTTAAGATCTCCATTTTAGTGGCCAGATCTATGCTTTTTTCAAAGTGTTCATGGTAACTTGCAAGGCAAGCTTATCTACTTTCTCTCTGTTTTGCTGTTCGCCCGTGCTTATTAAGGGCAGCTACTGTTTACCTTGCCTGTTGTAGGCAGGCATATACAGCTACAGAAGGATCACCTAGAGTAGAACCTCATTCTTTTCCAGTTCAAGGTTTATTTCACTATTTACTGCAGACAAGCTAGTGCAACCTGATACTAAAAGTCTGTATTTCTTCAGCCTGTAATCTTCCAAGTGCTGATGCTGCTAAAAAAAGGTCCAGCTATATAGAGGATGAGAAGAAAATGAGGGCTGTGCAAGTGTAAAAAAAATTATAAAAAGTAACTTCTTTGCCTCAGGCATTTGTTACACCCTGTAATATATTTTTTTAAAAAAAATCTTCATAGTTTAATTACACTTTTAACTTTTGCATGTTATGAATTTTTAGGTATGTGTTTAAGTATTGTGAGCCACCTTGATTCCCAGATGGGGGGAAAAGGATGATGGTGATGGTGATGGTGATGATGATGATGTCGTCAGTGTCCCCACCCCAATAAGTAAAAGATGGGCCACTTCCATAGGAGGTTGCTCACAAGAGGGCAGCTTACTGAGAGTCTCCTCAAAATCTGGAGTCATTTCCAGGTACTTCAGTCTAGATGTTCATTTGAAAATGCAAGGCTTCCCATGTTGAACCAGATCAGATTTCCATGCAATCCTGCATTAAAGGTTGGATAGATTCAGATTAAGTTAGCTAAATCTCAGTGTTATTGAAACTGGTAGAAAACTAGTCAGAGTTTAATTTTTAGTCCCTCTGAACTCATTTTAATGATGTTCGGCTAACTGTCTGAGCCTTGATTTCTGATAAGGGTAAGCTGGACACTTCTGGGAATTCTGGAAACAGGCCCCATAAGCGATGGCTTTTAACATTTATGTTCTCTCCTTTTCAGATCATTTATTGGTCAAGTGAAAGGGAGGAAAGGCTGGATTGAAGCAATAGGATCTAAATTATAGCCTTGCTGGGTCAGAATTACCAAGGGATGCTTAAGACATTATTATTGAAACATTTGTAAAATGGCTGGAAAGTCTTTTATGGAAAATTGTATGTATCACTTTTTTCAATGGAATAGACCAGAGATTTTTACAGTTGACTTTCCAGCCCTGCATCTGCACCCACGTGCACCTCCAGTAATAGGGCTGTGAGAAATGAATGAGGGCAATTGTGTTTTGAGCAGGAGAGTTTTTGTTGCTGTTCATTACTATTTTATGGAGATTAAGTAGAGCTGCTCAGCTTCTTTGCATCCCACATAAACAATTAGGACTAATTGACTCCTAATTATTCTAAGAGAAATGTATAGCCTGCAGAATATCACTTGGCTCCAAGACAAGTACATTTATACTGTTCAAAACCTAAATGGAAACGGAGAAGCAAAAGCAAAAGCAGTAGGCAGGGGGCTGCATTGAAAACAGCCCTTCCAGTGTTTACCCTTGCAGGCATACTCACAGGGACATGTGGGCACTCTGAAGTATTATGACTCATCCAAAAGTACTTATCAAGCCCCAGTGGTGCTAGTTTCGTTGACAGGTATTTGAAGCAACTTAAAAAAACAACAACACTACATTGGTGGAAATGTGAGGAGGAACTTACAAGGCAGAAGTTGCTTTCTGAATGTAAGAGTATCTCTGCCTGGGATGCATTCAACCCCACGACTAAAGGTGCTCCTGCTGAGATGATCTTCCCTTGCAAATGCTTTGTTTCAGCTGAGAAACTATTGTTTCAGCTGAGAAGCTCCACTCTTAGCTAGAGGGTGTTAATATATATGTTGATGTATATGTGGAAGCTTGTAAGTGGGTGAAAATCCTTGTTAAAAGCTTTTTTATCAGGTGTCTGGAATTGCATTGTCCTTTCTCCACTTGTCACCTCGAGATGTATAAGACTATAAGATCCATCTCCAGATAGCATGGAGATGAAATTGTACTTCAAAATGTCTGGAACGCTGCTTAAGCCTTGGGAAGGCTTTCGATGAAGGAAGAAGACAGTGTTCTCAAGGGCACTTCATCAAGTGCTGGAGATAACAACCGAATTGTTATAGGGAGAACCAGGCAAATAGTACAAGAACCCAACAGTGGGAGGGGGCATCTCTGACACCTGGTGGGATGAGTCTCACAGTTGGAATGTAGCAATAGAGGGATATAACCTATTCCAGAGAAATAGACTGAACAGGAAAGGAGGAAGAGGAGGAACACTGTTATGTCAAGGAGGTTTACACTTGTGAAGAGATCCATGACTTAAATCCTAGAAACCAGGTTGAGAACATCTGGGTAGAAGGTAAGAAGGAGAGACACAACAGTGATGTCATTGTGGGGCCTACTACAGACCCCCAGGCCAGACTAAGGACTTGGATGATGCCTTCCTGGAACAGACGATGAAACATTCAGAAAGGAAAAATGTAGTAGTGATGAGCGATTTCAACTATCCTGATATTGTTGGAAGTAAAGTTCTGCAAAGAATATCAGGTCCAACAAATTCCTTTCTTGCCTTACAGACAATTTCATTGTCCAGAAGGTGGAAGAGTCAGCAAGGGGATCTATTCCTAACCAACAATGAAGACATGGTTAATTGGGTGGAAGTGGCAGGATCCTTAGGTGAAAGAGACCACGTTACCCTGGAGTTTATTGTACACAGAAAGGGGAAGCCAAGCGTAGTTAGACACACATTCTAGACTTTAAAAAAGCTGATTTCAGTAAACTTAGGGAAATACTGGGTGTGATCTCATGGTCAGGAATACTAAAAGAGAAAGGAGTTTATGATGGATGGGAGTTTCTTAAAAGGGAGATATTGAAGGCACAATTTCAAACAATTCCAATGAGCAGGAAAAGTAGGGGGTGTCTAAAGAATCCAGGTTGGATATCTAAAGAACTTTCAACTGAGCTAAGGTATAAAGGGGACATATATAAGAAATGGAAAAAGGGAGAAATCACCAAAGAAGAATTCAAACAAATAGCCAGCAAATATAGGGAGAAAATCAGGAAAACTGTAGCACAGTATGAGCTCAGGATGATTGCTACAGAGGCTAAAAACAATAAGAAAGGCTTTTTTTGGTTGTGTCCATAGCAAAAGGAAGAGCAAAGAAAAGCAAGGAAATGGCAGGGCCACTTCGTGGGCAGGATGGTAAAATGCTAACAGAGGACAGAGAAAAAGAATGACTACTCAATGCTTTCTTTGCCTTGGTCTTCTCCCAAAAGGAAAACAATGTTCAACTTCAGGAAAATGGAGCAGTTGGGAAATGCAACATGATATAGGTGAGGAGATGGTACAGAAATGCCTGGCTACTCCAAAATGAATTCAAGATTCCAGAGCCAGATGAATTACATCTAAGTGTATTAAAAGAACTAGCAGAAGTAATCTCAGAACCACTGGCAATAATCTTTGAAAATTCCTGGGGAACAGCAGCAGTCCCAGCAGATTGGAGGAGGGCAAATATTGTCCCCATCTTCAAAATGAGAAAAAAACAGGATCCAAGCAATTACCGCCCAGCTAGCCTGACATCAATACTAGCAAAGATTCTATAGCAAATCATTAAGCAGACAGTGTGTAAGCACTTAGAAAGGAATGCCATGATCACTAAAAGTCAACATGGGTTTCTCAAGAACAAACCATGCCAGACTAATCTCATCCCTTTTTTGACAGAGTTGCTAGCTTGGTAGATGAAGGGAATGGCATGGATATAGCATATCTTGACTTCAGGAAGGCCTTTGACATGGTCCCCCATGATATTCTTGCAAACAAGCTAGTAAAATCTCAACTAGACAATGCTACTGTTAGGTGGATGTGGCAGAATCTAGGGGGAATGGCTATCCTGAGTAGAAGAGAAGGCCCAGCAACCAGTTGCAAAGCAACCAGAGTAGCCACCCAAGAGAGAAACCCAGCCCATTGGTGTGAAGGAGGGGCTGGGGCTTGACAGGAGATTTTATATATATAAAAGGCACACCGAATTGGTTTTGTCTTAGTTCGGGGAGGAAGAGATAAGAATCCGTCCTTCAGCCAGAGAGAACTCTGGACAAAAGTTTCTCAGTCAATCAGGGGGGTTGAAGGGGAGGGTTTGTTTTTCTCAGGGAAGCCTAGAAAGAGAGGCAGAAGAGAAATCAATCCACTTTTGAATCTGGTGAGAAAGTGTGACCTAGATTTGGGGATTGAGCCTGTCGGCAAAAGGTTAGCCAAAGGGCTGTGTGTAAGAGACCTGTGCCTATATAATGTAGAGATACAAGGAAGCTATCTAAACGCATTCTGAATTTCTGTTTGAACTTGGACATACATATGAAACCCAGTTCTTTATTTCTGTTGTTATTACAATAAAGATTATAGTACAGTCAACCCTCCACATTTGCAGATTTCACTTTTGTGGATTTGACGATTCACAGATTATTTGCTGTCAACTTTGCTGCCTTCCTATGCCATTTTTAACAGGGACTGCAAACCTCATGAGACTGAGAAACTGCGAACGAGGCTTGTAAGTCTCTGTTAAAAATGGTGTGGGGCAGCAATGGAGGTGGCAGTAACCCACACCAGTCACCCACTTCTGCCTTGTGAAGGAACCCTGATGCCTCAAAGAAATCCATAGTGGGTTGAATATGGTGATCATACTTTTTTGTGTGTTAAATATGGCTTGGGAGGGTCTAGAGTTATTCACAGTTTTTTCACTTTCATGGGGGTCCTGTGCCCCTAACCTTAGCAAATGTGGAGGGATGACTGTATATTTTTATAAATTTTGACTCAGCGGAATGATTTTCAGTAGTTATAACCACACAGAACAATGCCACCATAGATCATTAAAGGGGTTCTAAATAACAATACCCTTTTTACACAAAGGTGATGTTTTAAAGGAGAAGGCAAAGCTGAGTAAAGTAACTTCAGCAGACTAAGGAAGCCTCCATACCAGTCTGTGAAGGCTCAGTCAGAGTGGATGTGTAACTGGCTGACCAACCAAATGCAAAGGGTGCTCACAAATGGCTTCTCTTATCCTGGAGAGAAGTGACTAGTGGGGTGCCACAGGGTTCTGTCCTGGGCTCAGTGCTATTCAACTTCTTTATCAATAATTTGGGTGAGGGAATAGAGGATATTTTTATCAAATTTGCAGATGACATCAAATTAGGAGGAGTAGCTAATACCCCAGAAGACAGGATCAGAATTCGAAATGACTTTAATAGATTAGAAAGCTGGGGCAAAACTAACAAAATGGATTTTGTAAGGGAGAAATGTGAGGTACTACACTTGGGCAGATAAAATGAAATTCACAGATATAGAATAGGCGACACTGACTTGACCACAGTACATGTGAAAGGGATCTTAGTAGACCACAAGCTGATAATTAGTCAGCAGTGTGATGCAGCAGCTAAAAAAGCCAATGCAGTTCTTGGGTGCATCAATAGGAGTATACTATCTAGATTGGGAAATAATAGTACCACTCTACTCTGCTTTGGTCAGATTCCACATGGAATACTGTGTCCAGTTCTAGCCAACACAATTCAAGAAGAATATTGACAAGCTGGAACCTTTCCAGAGAAGGATATGCAAAACTATAAAAGGCCTGGAAACCATACCGTATAAGAAGCTGTTTAGGGAGGTCGATATGTTTAGCCTCGAGAAGAGAAGGTTAAGAGATGACATATTAGCTGTGCTTAAATATTTGAGCTGATGTCATATGGAAGATGGAGCAAACTTGTTTTCTGCTGCTCCAGAGACTAGGACATGGAGCAATGGTTTCAGACTTCAGAAAAAAAAATTCAACCTAAACATTAGGAAGAACCTCCGGACAGTAAAAGCAGCTTGACGGTAGAATATACTGCCTTGAATGTGGTGAAGTCTTCTTCTTTGGGTTTTTTTAAACAAAGAGTGGACAGCTACCTGTAGGGAATGCTTTGATTGTATGTTCCTGCATGGCAGGGAGTTGGACTTGATGGCCCTTGTGGTCTCTTCCAGCATGATGATTCTAAGAGCTTGCATAATAACATTATTGTACAATTGTGAAAATATATCCCCTTTCTGATTTTGCTTTTCTTTTTTAAACCTGCATATTATTGCAGCCAGTTAGTGTAGCTCTGAGCCTCCTTATTCGTCCTATGAATTCAGGTGACATTGTTGACCTTTTTAACTCTGATATGCCATCTCTTTTGTTATGGTGGATGTTATCTGTCATATATGGCGTGAGGCAGAGAGAAAGAGAGAAACTCTTAACAAAAGAAAGTGCTGTCCAACCCATATTACCTGCAGGAGCTAAGCTGCAGCTAGATCAAATGCAGACTTAGACTGGGTTACTGAATGCTGAAAAAATCTTCAAGGGGGTGACCTGGAAAAGAGGACAGGCTGAACTTATGCTATAAGCCCGAGATACCCTCTTGCTAGTTAAAAAAATTTCTTGACAAAAAAAATAACATTCAGCAATGGCAATTCATATTAATCATCTTCAGATGAGAAGTTTTTGCCTTGAGGGTAGAGTTGCCTCTTGCAGATACAGTCAGCCCTCCACATTTGCAGGTTTCACTTTTGTGAATTTGATTATTCACGAATTATTTGCTGTCACCTCTGCTGCCTCCTTATGCCATTTTTAATAGGGACTGCAAACCTCGTGAGACAGAAACTGCAAACGAGGCTTGTAAGTCCCTATTAAAAATGGTGCAGGGCAGCAGTGGAGGAGGCAGGAAGCCCCACCAGCCACCCACTTTTGCCTCGTGAAGGAACCCTGATGCCTCAAAGGAACCCATGGTGGGTTGAATATGGTGATCGTATTTTTTTGTGTGTGTGTTACATATGGTTTGGGAGGACCTAGAGTTATTCATGTTTTTTTCACTTTCATGGGGGTCCTGTGCCCCTAACCCTAGCGAGTGTGGAGGGATAACTGTACATTGTGTATACACTCTATACTGTGATCTATTTTGAATAGATTTTCTTTTATGGAAGGAAGCTGTGTAAATTAAAACAGGAGTGATGACTCGCCAGAGGTTATTGGGCTGCAAGTCCTAGAAGCCCTGGCAAGTACAGGCAAGGATGAAAGATCATGAGTGTTACAGTCCAACACCTGGAAGTCTATAAGTTCAGTTTACCTGGATTCAAATACAGTCATCCGTTCACATATACTAGGATTAGGGGCTGTGAAAATGGGAAAACTGTGAATAACTCTAGCCCCTCCCAACCATATTTAACATAAAAAAGTATAATCAGCATATTCAACCCACTGTGGATACCTTCAGGGTGTTGGGGTTCCTTTGCAAGGCAGAAGTGGGTGGCTGGTGGGGCTTGCTGCTGCCTCCACTGCTGCCCTACATCATTTTCAATAGGAACTTGCCAGCCTCATTCACAGTCTCTCCATCTCACAAGGCTCACAGTCCCTACTGAAAATGACATTGGGCAGCAGAGGAGGTAGCAGCAAATAATCCATGAATAATCAGATCTGCAAAAGTGAAACCCACAATTGTGGTAGGCCAACTGTATGTTCTCATGCAAACTCTCAAGACTGACAAAAAGCCCACAGCTCCAGCAGGGCTGCCACCATAACTTTTCACAGCACACAAAAGGTGGCCCAAGGCACTAGGAGCAATGCTCAGTTTGCCTGCCCTGTCACTAAGTAAGGATGTCTTTCCCAGGGGCTACCCCCATCCTGCCACAGGCACTATCTGTAATGCAGAGTTCTAGACCTGATATTGTTAGGCGTTTTCTCCTTAATCAGATGGATGATGCTGATTTTTGTCATACTGTGTGGTTTACTGAAGTTGCGCCAGAATGATCTCATGGCTGTGAGAGCATGCTGATCTGTGAACTTGCCTGGAATGCTCTGCAATAATAAGATTTTACTTGAGGATGACACAGCATTAAAACAAGAGTGCTTAGCAGCACCATAGATTTGACAACTGCATGAAGGATGCAGTTCTCAAAGGATCCAATTGTATGCAGTCTGGATTTTCAGCGCCAATGTGCTGGATTTTAAAACTAATCATTAAGAATTCAGTTGCTGGAGGGAAAAGTCAACATATGCAAAGGCTCCTTTGTTCTACCATCTTCTGGTTGTCATTGTTTCTTTTCCAGATCCAAGGAAGATCCAATTAGGTTTGTAATTCTGAACCTTTTTTGAGTTATAGAGCCCTTGAAGAATCTGATGAAAGCTGTGGGTCCACTCTCCCCAGAAGGTTACATAGAAACATATACCATTTATGCAAAGGAAATTTTGCATACAGTTTATTTTACTGCATTGGAGATTGATTTTTTTTACGAAGATTTGTTGTAAGTAAACCACATTGGGCCCCAAGGCAGGGGGAATGTGGAATATAAATTAAATAACTATAAATAAAAATGTTTGAAAAAAACAAAAATACTACAGTGAACTGCTGGAAAGGCTCAGTTTTTACTTTGAAGTTCAATGTGGCAGGAAAAAAACAAAATAACAGAAAGAAAAGAGATAAAAAAGAATCTTTGCACCTGGTTTCCAGCGTCCCTGAAGATCATCCATGGACTTCTTGTTAAGCCTAGATTAAGTAGACCATGAATTTGATGCTCCTGCTGACAAATGTATATGTATGGTTTAAGCCAACTAGCACAATAGACAGCAAACAAGAGGCAACCTAATATAAATTGTGGTGACCATTTGGGCAATGTAAAACTAACAGTATGAGCCACAAACAACCTGTGTGTTGATAGAGCTGGCCCATCAAAATAGTCATGACTGAGCTGTAGAAAAGTCTCGTCCTACAACCACACCCTTCTCAAAGAAATATTGCATCTGAAGATGCAAACAGTTCTAAATGATCTTGCAAAGAATAGACATTTACATAAGGATTAAAGCCTAAGGATGTTGCAAAGAAGTTCAACAAAGACTACTTACGTATTTTCTAATTTATGCTTATCATTTGCAAAAGAGGGGCAGCTTAGATGTACATAAAGTGGCAGGAACCTCTTAATGATTTGTTAAATCACAAGAGGGGGATATGTAGTCTTTCAGATGTTGTCTACAATTTACAGTCTATCACCATTGGATATGGCCACCAGGGGTGAGGAGAGATGCAATCTAACAAGATCTGCAGGGTTTCATTTTGCCCAATCCATGTGCAGTGGAGCTGTAGATCCAAAAGTGTTTGTTACACTGGGGAACAGGATGGATAGGTCTGTTCCTCAATTCCACCACCATCCACATAACAAAAGATGGTTGGTGCAATTTCTGTATATAATCTTTGCTAAATCACATGGATTTTGTCTGGCTCATCCAAAATATTAATTTTAGGTTGGATCAGGGACAGTCAACTATAATGAGGGCCAGATTTCCCCCCTGTGCACCAATAGTGAGCTGCAGCACCAAATACTGGCCAAAAATCACAGCTAGAAGTCACATCCAAATGTATTTTGGGGTAGTGGAGAAATTCTAATTTGCCACTCCTTGGGGCTTGTAGGAGCAGCAGTTGAACTTTTTTGGTCATTTCTCCTCCTTCTCTCACCCCAAATTGGGTTGCATGTTGCCTCTCTCCCCAGTGTCATACTAGTACTTGCCCTCCAGTTCAGCAGCCAAAATAAGCACACCAGACCCAATGGTTGGACTTCATAAGTAACATACTATGTACAGTAGGTTCTCCATAACCACATGACCAGCATCCACATTTTATTTCCCATGATCCACTTCAGGACGATGGTTGCCGCTGCTGGCCATGGTCCTTGCTCTGTGCAGCCAGGTTGAGAGAGGCATACAGCAAGGCACAACTGGACTTCCTGCACCACTGTTGGCCAAAGAAGGAGACAGACACTCCTTCCTTGGCTGAGCTGATGGATAATCATAGAATCATAGAGTTGGAAGAGACTACAGGGGCCATCCAGTCCAACCCCCTGCCATGCAGGAACGCACATCAAAGCACTCCTAACAGATGGGCATCCAGCCTCTGCTTAAAAACCTCCAAAGAAAGAGACTCTACCACACTCTGAGGCAGCATATTTCACTGCCAGATAGCTCTGACCATCAGGAAGTTCTTCCTGAGGTTCAGGTGGAATCTCCTTTCCTGCAGCTTGACTCCATTGCTCCTTGTCCTAGTCTCTGGAGCAGCAGAAAACAAGCTCGCTCCCTCCTCAACATGACATCCCTTCAAATATTTAAACATGACTATCATGTCCCCTCTTAACCTTCTCTTCTGCAGACTAAACACACCCAGCTCCTTAAGCCTTTCCTCATAGGGCATGGCTTCCAGACCCTTCACCATTTTGGTCACCCTCCTCTGAACACGCTCCAGCTTGTCAATATCCCTCTTGAATTGAGGTACCCAGAACTGGACACAGTATTCCAGATGAGGTCTAACCAAAGCAGAATAGAGTGGTACCATTACCTCCCTCGATCTAGACACCATACTCCTATTGATGCAACCAAGAAACCCAGTTCCAGGAAACCACACTCCTCTCTCAGGTGATGAAGGAGACAAACACTCCTTCCTTGGTCAAGAGAGGCACAGGAAGCCTGGCACAGCTCCTTCCTCTCCTCTCCTGTCTTGACCAAGGAAGGAGATGGAGATTCCTTTCTTGGCTTAGAGAGGCACACAGCTCTGAGCAGCCAGGCATCCAACCAGATTGGGCTACCAGAGAGGGGGCTGCTTGCAAAGCGCATCATGACAAAAGGCAGGAAGGAAGGAGGAGCCAGGCTGTGGAGCTGTCTCCCTGCTATATCACCTTGCCCTACCTGGAGGTCATTTGATATTATCCCCATTTTTCGCCATCCATGTTAAGTCTGGGAATGTGTCCCTCGTGGATATGGGAGACCTGCTGTACTAGAATAGCTCTGTCTCATGCTTGTAAGATTTTACTAACAGCATGTTAGATTTGATTGGTTTTCCTGTGTAGATTTGCATTGTTTATTTTGCACTGTGTCATTCATGATTATAGTTCACAGGAGAAGGTAAATATTCACCAAGGGAGAATGAGAAACCAGAAAGGAAAGCATTCTCAAACATGATTAAGCAACAACTGGTGAAGGCAAGCAAGAGAGGCATGAGACGCCACCTTGAGAGCTGTTTACCAAAATGTAGGGACTATCAGGGCCCGTTCTTCAAGGATATTTTCTACTCAAGCTGGGCATATGGGAAAGCAAGAGTGGTGTAGTGGTTTGAGTGTTGGACTACAACTCTGGGAAACCAGAGCTAAGATCCCCACTCTGCCATGGAAACCCACTGGTGACCTTGGGCAAGTCACACCATCTGAGCCTCAGAGAGAAGCAAAGACAAAACTCCTCTTCATAAATCTTGCCAAAATTTATTTATTTTCTTTTTTTGCAAGGGGGAGTTGTTTTTCTTTTTGCTTTTGGAGTAAATTGCATTGCAGAGGCAACGGGTTGGCCTAGGTGACCCTTGGGATCCCTTCCAGCTCTATGACTGTATGAAAGACAGGCTTGTTGGGCAGCTTGTGAAAAGGGAAAGAAGAAGGATGAGAGCCTGAATTATTGAAACTAAACTGACCTTTGCATTTTCTCCTTTATTGTTCTTTGAATTCTCACAGTGATGCCTTCAGTTTCATATGGCTTTTTCTCGTTTAGGTGCTATCTCATCTTGTATGTAGAAGAATACAATTAGCAAAGCATTTTATTGTTTGTGATTTTTGCACACAGAATTGATCAAGAACACTGTGGAATTCAGTGTCCAAGCTGAGTTTTGGAAGAGCTGAGGATGAAGCCTTGAGTGCCCCTGTTGAACCCTTGATGATTGGAGCTGAGATCTCTAACACGGTAATTTTCTTCTCATTACTTTGAACTCATACTATGCCTTTCTACTTAAAGCCCTGACTTTAATCTTATTTACTTGTTACTGTTATAATGTCCTTTCTGCAGTGAACTCAAAACCATTAGAGATATAAATCAATTAACAAAGGAGATGTATTCCCAAGCATGACTTTAGCAAAAAATTTGGTACCAGAGGCAGAAATAAAATGGAAAGAATAGGGTTAAGTTCCTATACCACAAAAAAAAAGTTCAATATACTTAAACAGATTTTTTTATTCAGAACTATCTGCATGTGTGAAATGAAGCAGCTAGATCAAGTAAACCTTGCATAAGTAAACAAAACCTTTTTTGAATGTTCTCAAGGGCTTCTTCCACATCTGCAGGGATGACCTTTTCTTTCACCAGCTTCCACTTTTCATAATTATAGTTGGTCCTCCACGTTTGCTAAGGTTAGGGCCACAGGACCACTGCAAAAGTGAAAATAATGTAAATATCAAAATGTGTGAGTGTGTCTGTGTGAAGGGCCCTGTGGAATTGTGAAGAGACTGGGCACCCAAGGTCCAAATCTGGGCAGAGAAAAGAAGAGGGAAAAGGGGGTGGGTTGGCATGGTGGCCCAATACTTCCTGTCCCTTGCCCATCTTATTCCTTGGGTGGGTGGAGGGCATTGTTAGAGGGTTTGTGGTGCTGCGAAATTGGGCTGTGAACCATCCTTAGCACAGCTGGTGAAGGAGGAAAAAGATCAGAGGCAGGTTTTTAAAGGTTTGCCCAGCCTGATTGAAGCCACCAAGAGGGAAGGTTCCCCCAGAAAATAACTGCTTGCGGGGGGCAAGGGTTAGAGAAACTCCAAATAATCAAATCAATAATAGGGAAATCCACAAATGTGGAGGGCTGACTGTATATCCACTTTGGTGTCCAGTCTTGGAGAGCTATGCTTTTTTAATGTGCTGGAGGCAGCTGGTGAGGCAGGCTTATCTGGTCTCCTATATTCACTAAGGGATTCTGGAGGCAACTGCTTTTTACTTTGCAAGTTGTAGGCAGCTGCAGTAGAATAGGCTGGAGCAGGAACCTATTCTTTCCCAGCTCAGGCTTTATTACATCATTCACTGCAAACATGTTGCTGCAGCCCAGCACCCAGTCTCTGTTTCCCCAGCCCTTCTTCACCATAGCAATAGCAATAGCATGTGTATTTCTATACCGCTTATCAGCTAAGTCGTCTCTGTGCGGTTTACAATGTGTTAGCTAATTTCCCCCAGCAAGCTGGGTACTCATTTGACCGACTTGTGGAAGGATGGAAGGCTGAGTCAACCTGGAGCCTGGCAAGATCGAACTCACAACCTTGTGGCTATAGTACTGGCATTTAACCACTGTGCCACCAGGGCTCCCTTTTGGTGCTTTCAGTGCTGATGCAACTTTTTAAAAACCTTCCAGTGAGACAGAGGATGAGAAGGAAAAGGATTGCTGAGCAGGGTAAAACTTTATAAAAAGGAGCTTCACTGTGTCAGAGGCTTTGTTAACTGTGATATACCTGTACATGGATTTTTTTTCCTTCCCACGGTATGTGCACAACAATCCTGTGAAGTAGGTCAGGCTAAGAGTGATTGACTCAAGCTCTTCCCTTGAGTTTCATGGCTCAATGAAAGTTTGGATTTAGCTCTCCCAAGTTCCAGTCCTATACTTTAGTCACTCCGCTACATTTGGCTCTACATTGTTCTTGCCAAGCTGCTTTGGCGGGCCACTTTTGTCCTGTGGCTGTATTAGTGTGCCTTTGTTGTCCTGAACATTGTGTTTTGTAATCTGATTGTGGCACTGTTGCCATAAAACTATCTTCCAGGAACTCTCTGGGGAGTGGCATATTGTATGGTCTCATGCCTGAAATACCTAAGCATTCATTTACTCTATAGTAATTGTGCTTGTTCCTTGTGAGCTGATTTACTGCTCTAATTCTAGTGATGCAAGATTTCCCTGTGTGTGTTTATGAATTGCAGAATGTTGCTTGTTTGAGTCAGCTTTGTTGTCTGCTGCCTGATCTGTGTAACAGTGAGACAGGAGGAAGAATAGATGCATTAAATAACTAGACCACTGGGGAAAGATCAGAATTTGAAAATGAGCGAGGATAAAAGGTTGTTAAATTTGTTGAGATTACTAAATTAGGTGGGTGTTACGTAAAATTAGATAAAAATTAAAATAGCTAAAGGTGGGAAGATAGGATTCAAATAGAAACAGGTGAAAAATTATTTGCTACTTTTCTTAAAGCAACCAACCTTAAAGACTGTTTCCTTTCATTCAAAAAATGCATGCATACTTTGTTTATCAGGGGAGATTTCCCTTGTGTGTGTGTGTGTGTTGTTGTTGTTGTTTGCTTTTTTATTTTTATTTTTATTTGAGTTGTTATTTTTATTTTATTTTGGTCCTTCCACCTTCTGGGCTGTCATAAGTGGGAGATCCAAGAAAAGGCCATCCTGGTTGTGGGGCCTACATTCCACATGCTAGAAACCCTAGCAGTTTTTTCTCTATCTGATTTATGGTATCATCTAGAAACAGAATTTTTTAAGATGTGCTTCAAGCAGGAACATTATTGATTTGGGTATGGCTATTTCATTGAAACACTTCTGTGTGATTCTTTACATCTATACATAGAGGTAGGGGTAGCCATGTTGAGAATAAGACAAACTACAAAGTCCTTATTAGTGTAATATCTTTATTATGCCAACCAAAAAGGGACAGAAATGTGCTTTTTTAGAGTCCAGGGCTCTTTGTCAGCCACTGATTCAAAAAGTAGGCAGGGGTGTAAAGATGGGTGGGTAATGATGATCTTAAAATTATGAGTGTGATTTTGCCTGTTGCAGTACAACAATCTGCATGTTATATTAAGATGTTGTGGCAGGAAATGTCAGCAGACTCACGGGAGAGTGTCTTGAGGTTGTTGCTGTTGCTGTGTGCCTTCAAGTCATTTTCAATGTATGGCGACCCTAAGACAAAACTATCATAGGGTTTTCGGGGGCTGACTGTGTGTGATGCACCCAAAGTCATCCAGTGGGTTTCCATGGCTAAGTGGGAAACCCACTTTTCCAGTGCACAAACCATTACACTACACTGGCTCTAATAAACCTTGGGCTTCCTTGGAGACAAAAAGGCCAAAAGAAAAAGCAGTAAATGCTGATTTTTCATTTTTTATATATCCCTCTCCCAAAGCCCTCTCATCAAAACTCTATCTAGAGTGAAGTTCACAGACACCCTTGCAGGTAGAGAACAGAAAACAGAAAGTTTAAGGTACTTTTAATGTTATTTTGAACTGCTACTTCATTGTGAGCTCCATGTTGCCTAGATGACCCTGTTTAAAAAAATAAAAAGCTGAAAATATATACCGCGAGAATGTAGTATCAAGAGCTGAAATCCAGTTCTTAGTTTTGCCTAGAGTAGACCCATTGAATCAATGGCATTCAAATAAAATACTGACCCAGGATTCAACATGTGGTTCAGTTCTAGTTAGGACTAATGATTGGATTTAGGCCTAGGTGTGGACTTCATCAGCTGATATATATTCAGAGCTTGGAGAAATTATTCTTTCTGATTGCAGTTGCCTCCTGTCATTGCTATTGGTCATTCAGGCTGGAGTGTGCTAGGAACTGTAGTTCAAAAAAGTAACCTTTCCATTCTTTGATTATATTATGTCAGATGCAGCTGCAAACTGGCAAATTTAAAGTTGCAAACCTAATCAGATTTAACAGGGAGTATGCCTTAGGGAGTGTAACAGTACTGACATGAATTAACATATATAGGATTGTCAGAGCTTTTCTAACAGAATGCAAAACCATAGCATATAGTATGTATGACAGGAACAAGCATCAGTAAAGCTTCAGGCTTACACAGTCCTGCTTTCCATCTGGATTTAGCCACAGAAAACATATTGGAAATTTTCCTTTCTGGTTTTAAATTAGTCTATCACACTACACTGTTATAGCACTATATTCAATTTTAACTGTCTTGGCAACGTTCTGTGAAATTCGGGGATTTGCAGAAAATCAACTCATTTGAAATGTGCTGAGAAGAGTGCTAGATAACCTGGACTGCTGAAAAAAACACAACAAAGAAGTCCTACAGCAAATGAGGATTGAACTCTCCTTAGAAGCTGACTAAACTGAGGTTGTTGAACTTTGGCCATATCATGAGAAGACATGACTCATTAGAAAGGACAGTAATGCTTGGTAAAGTAGAAGGCAATAGAAAAGAGGAAGACCACATTACAGCTGGATAGACTTAATCAAGGAAGAAACGTCCCTGATTTCACAACACCTGAGCAGGGCAGTTGATGGATGATAGGGTAACTTGGAAGTCTGTCATCCATAGGGTCACTATGAGTTGAGATCAACTTAGAAATCATCATAGAAATGTAGAGTTGGAAGAGACCACACGGGCCATCCAGTCCAACCCCCTACCATGCAGGAATACCCTCAAAGCACTCCCGACAGATGGCCATCCAGCCTCTGCTTAAAAACCTCCAAGGAAGGAGACTCCACTACACTCCGAGGCAGCGTATTCCACTGCCGGACAGCCCTTGACAGCAATTAGCATTAAAGGCTCAAGAGCCCTCCGACTGAAAGTTCTAAATGCACTTCTTAAACTGCAGATTCCAGGATTCCATACAATATTGCCATGGCAATTGAAGTGGAATATAGCACTATAACGATATCATGTGATAGGACCCTTAGTTGTTACATTTGAAGTGGTGGTGATGAACTCACATTAGTTTAAATCAGAGCTTTCCAAACGTTTCATGTTGGTGACACACTTTTTAGCCATGCATCATTTCGCAACACAGTAATTCAGTTTTACTAGCAAACTGGAGGTTAAACTAGCTCCTTATAAGAGATACAGACACAACATAAATTATAATAACAAAATGTATGGGGACACAACATATCTCACGAAAACCTTTCATATATTTTTAAAAATATATGGTTTATAAATAATAACACACATTTGCAAGGTTGTAGGTGACATACCTACACACTTCAGGCGACACACTAACGTGTCGCAGCACACTATTTGGAAAGCCCTGGTTTAAATTATGGTTTGTTAAAACAGGCCGTTAACATTGGCTTGATTCTTGTTTTGGGGCTGGCAACCGTTTGCTTTGTAGTACATCTCCTTTAAGCCCCAACAGGCATGACTAATGGCCGGAGATTCTGAGAACTGTAGTTCAACATCTGGTTGCCTATCCCTGCTTCAAAGCATGGTTTAAACAAACGAGTAAGGATTCTTTTATGGCCCAGGGGCCAAATTCTAATTTGGCAAGTCTCAAGGGCTGCATTCCAGCAGTGGGTGGGTCTAAGGACAAGGGATATAGCCAAAGTGGACATGGCCAAATGTGTATCTTACTCTTTGAGGAATTTCCTCACCAGACATACAAAGCACAGGCTCATTTCTAAGACTGTCTTAGGGTAAGTTCCAGTGCAATAGTTTCCCAGGCTGCCAACCAGGTATCAGTTCTATGCAGCAGTCGCCTAGGCTTTAAAAAAAACAAAACTCTTCACTCCAGTCCCTTATCAGAAATAACAGCAGAAGAAGCTTGCAGGTCAGGTAGGGGACCGCTGTGAACTACATTAGGCCTGCAGGCTAAAAGTTCCCCATCCCTGGTTTAAAATGTTCGTTGTTCCCCCAGCTTGGATGTCTCAACGTACTGCTTAGTTTAAAGCAGGAAGTGAAAGCTTCAAACTTTGCAGTTTTGCTGGGTCTGGGGATTACTGCTGTTGTGTTGACCTAATAGGAAATTGTGGTGCACTTTTACATCTGACATGGATGTACCCCTTTCGTTTGGATCCTACAGTGGCCCAAGAAGGCCTAAAAACAGGGTAAAAATGCTGGCCATGTCCCCTATAGGGCATTTGAGGGCAAAAGTGTGATTTTATTTTTATTTTTATTTTTTTGTGGGAGTAAGTACTCTAGGGAGTGTGGCCCCCTCCCCTTCCACAGTTACCCACCCCTCTTCTAACTTGGATTATCATCCACAATGCTTTATACTGTAATAAATCCACTGTAATAGATGCCACATAACTCATGGTTGGTTTGCTGCAGCAGACTAATATGGCCCACCTCTTTGAAAATTGCTGGAGGTCAGTGCAGCCTTGCTTCTCCCTCTTCACACCATCCCCACATGCCATGGTATGCTGTTTGTGCTGAGCTCAGCACTGAGGTCAATTTATTGACTGGTCTTTCCCAGGCAGGGTATTGATTTGTCTGTGGTGCTGAGTCAGTGTAACTAGCTAGTTTCCTTTTCTCACCCCCTGGGGTCCCTGCTGACCTTGCACTCTCAGCGATCAAAATCAGGCAGGTGGCTGGCTGGGCTTCATTCCTTCATTGAGGCTTTGACCTCATGGGGGACAGATAATCTGAGATGACCCCACTGCCATACATAGTGTGTTACTACAAAATGGAGGCTCATTCAAGGATGCAGAGACAGGAATGACAGCAGCAGTGCGAGCATATAATGAAGCAGAAACTGAATGATCTGGCTGAACACAGAACTTGAATAATCAAAGAGTTGTGCTGCTTTTTTGTGTGTGTTTCTGACCACAAGCTGTCTTGTCTTTAGGCCTCATCTGGTCTGTCATCAAAACAAATTCATAAATTCTGTTCCACTGCAGAGAAGAAGAATACAGCTAAGAAGATAAGGTAACAACATCTTTTTGAATTCTCCTGTTATGTAGCGTTGCATCCATGCTTGTTTACATTCTGCCTTGATTATTGTCGTTTGAGTTAGATGCTAGGTATACTCTCGAGCCAAAGAAGTTTTAAAATCCCTGTTGGAGAATACATGTGTATGAGAGAGTCTGGTAATGATCACATTTGGAATGCTAATTATAAGTATTTGCAGTCACCTCAGTTGGAGATCAAAAATAAATTGCGCATCTACTCAGAATAACTTGCATTTTGATCCAGAGCCATGTTAGTCTGTGGCTGTTTGTAAAAGTAGAAGAAGATGTGGAGGAGCACCTTACTGAACATAACATTTGTAAACCACACTGACAGTGAAGGTCATTTTCAATTTCCCTTGAATTTAGAAAAACAAATTTAGAACATTGGAAGCTGCTTAATGCCAAGCCAGACTGTTGATTCTTCTGGCCTAGAATTATCTTCTCCAACTTCCTTAGTACAGTGTCCATTATTCCCTGCCAAATTGTCCATCAGAGGACGATGGGTATTGTAATTGAATCTATTTGGTGGACGTGCCATATACGTTGCTACCTTCCCACCCTCACCCCGCGTTCAAATTTCTAGCAGTTGGATTGAACAAGGGCGGGGGAATTGGTGAGGCATCTCCATTACTTGAAGCTATTTGTTCCATGGGAACATGCAGAGTGGATCTGTCCTGCAAGTTGCTGCTGCTGCTGCAAAGAGTACCCCCCAGCCCTATTCAATTTAGTTTGCTATTGTGCTCTGCAAAGAAACAAGAATTCTTTAGATGTGTATAGGTAAACTCAAGAATACCTAAGGGAAGTGAAGCATCATGCACTGGTACAGCCCTACTTGAAATCCTGCATACAGCTGTTATTGCCATGTTCCAAAAAATACATTGTAGAACTGCAAAAATATGTTGTGGAACTGGAAGAAGAAAAGAGAGTTTGGAAATGTTCACTTTTTGGACTACAGCTCTCAGAATTCATAGTCAGCATGGCCGTTGTAGTCCAAAAAAGTAATATCTTCAAAGCTCTAATTGAGATTTATGTAATTATGTATAGTGTGGATAAAGTGGGTAGAGCTAATTTTTCCCCTTCTCTCATAATACTGTCTTACTTGTGGTAAGTTGGGACAGTGAGAAGATGGTATTCAACTGTCTGTAGCCCCTTTCTTTTCAGATACCAAATCCTTAGTTTGTTCTTAGTTCTACTTTATTTGCAATGGCTTCAAGTGTACTCTTGTTACACGCACTGAAGTCCTGTTGATTTTAGTACTACTTGATTCTAAACACTGTACTTGAGAAATTAGCTGTATTGTGTTTAAGACTCAGGTGTTAAGCTTGCATATATAAGCACAGAGTAGCAGCCAGCATGCTGTGTTGTCAGTATTACTGTATTACTGTACAGTATTACTGGCAGCTCTTCAGTCAAGCAGCAGAGTCGTCTTGCCCGTGCAGTGATGGAATAGGGCACCCCTTTGGCCAACTTCCAGTGGTCGGTATTACTTGTTTGTGAAGGTAACAGACAACTTACAGATACTGGAAATGTAGTGTATGGAATATGTTAATCATTTCATGTGATTTTGTTTGAAAATGAGCTACTTTGTTGATAAAAGAGGGGTGTATACATTTTAAGCTTGTGGGACATACTTAATTTTTTATATGATGTATGTAATATATGTAATGTAATGTATGTAAAGCATGTAATGGTTGCTTAATCAACAAACATATATGCATACCCAAGTGTATAGGTCATCTTGAGTTGGACACGCAGAGAACGTTCACTAGCATGGTGGAGATCCAGCAGGTCTAAGACACCTTTATACTTCATTTTTTATTAGAATCCAGAGATCTACCTATCAAAACTTACTGCAAAAGATGTGGTATCTACTGATTGTGGATCTGTGAATTTAACCCAACTACAGATTCAAAACGTTCAAAAAAAAAACAAACAAACCAGGAGATCTAATAAAGTGACCACCCTTGCATATGAATGGACAAGAAAGGAACCCAAATTGCCCTCACCCTGTGACTCTTCTGCTCACCTCCATAGCTTGGCTGAGCTCCAGATCAAAGTCCACCATGCATACTTAGGCCATTTCCACACTGGCTTGTTACAGCGCTATTATTCAATTTTCAACATCCTATGGAATCCTGGGGTTTGCAGTTTAGGGAGCAGCCTCAAAGTGGAATAATAGTTGAAAGTGGAATAATAGCACTGTAACAGGCTAGTGCAGAAATGGCCTTAGTGCAAGCAGGCAGCAGTGGAGGTGGCAGCAAGCCCTGCCTGCCAGATGTGCATTCCCACTAGCTGGCCACTCACTGCCCACTTCCACCTTTGAGCAGATTCTGCAGGGAAGTGGTGGTTAGTGGTGCTCCTGTTTGGTCATTTTTGTGAACAAACAAGCAGGAGCACCACCACTGCTGCCAGTCAGAGGGCAGCAGGTAGCTTCTGAAGGTACATGGTAGTTGGCACCACCACAGCCAATTGCCATGTCTCTGTGGAAGCTGTTCAAAGGCAGAAACCTCTCGTTGGCTTCCCAGAGGTGGGGAAAAAAGTGGCACACTTGGCAGGCAGGGCTTGCTCCTTCCCCACTGCAGTCCTCTGCCATTTTTAATAGAGACTTTAGCGTTAATGTGTTTTGGTATGTCCATGGGGGTCCTGGAACCATCATCCATGGATACCGAGGGTCCTCTGTACAGTTCTTGAAACTAAACAGAGCTTAGGATGTTATGCTTAAAAATCAGTTCAGCAATATTTAATGTTAAAAATTGGGGAAATAATTCATAACCGCAAACACTAAAAGCAGAAATTGTGTACATAGTTGAGTTATCATTAATTACCTCATTATTTGAAGCATTCGTCTCCATGACAGACTGTGGAATTTACAGAGAAATTGGAAATTGTCACTGTTGACCTGAGAGGCACATTTTATTACTGAAATGCTGTTTTTGACCTTTTAAGATTGCCTACCCACAACCTGGAATTTTTTTCACAGATGGACTACAAAGTCCATAACACAGCTGTTGCCCAAAGATGGTAGGAGTTCAACACATTTGGTAGCTATCAGGCTTGGGAAAGTTTGTTCTGAAGTGTAGGTTTTCATTTTAGGACCTGTTTGAACTTTGTCACTGACATGCATCTCTCCTCTCTTCTTTCTGTTCCTTCTCACCCTCACCGACATATACGCTGTTCTTGTTCTTCAAACATCTTGTTCGTTGTAGGTTAATATGCAGTGGTGTTAAATGTTAGGTAGGAACAATATGTTAATATTAGCCAGAGGACATTGATACACTGCAAGTATAGCAATAACTGGCTGCCTGCAAAAATCAATCAGCAAATCAGAGGTGGAGAATTCTTGATCACCAATGTTTTGAATGCCTCTGAGCATATGCAGATTCTTTCTGCATAGCTGAATCACTGCATGTTCTCTACCTTCCCACACTCTCAAGAAACAAGATATGCTAACATCAGCAGTAACACAGCCGTGTTTTGATCATTTGACTCAGAGGGACTTCTCAATACAAAAGAAGTATATAGACAGAGATAGGTAGGCATGAATTGAGCTAGCTACGTCTTTTGGTTCTAAGCTGGAGTCTTACCAAAGCCCTCAAGGTGTGTGACCTATTGAGAAAGAGGGATGGGTGACAAGCAGAAAGGGAGCAGCGAGGGGGGAGGGGAGCAGGGAGGGAGGGAGGGAGAGAGAGAAATTTTGGAATAGGAGGATTTTCCAGTTAATTAACCTAGTGCCCAGCACTGAAACTGATGGATTTCTCAACCCTTCTTAACCTGTTCTATCAATCCTGTGCCCTGCAAGCAGAAGATGATGTGAGTTGCAATGAACACACATCTGAAGCTTGCAGCTTAAACAAGAGTCGTGTAGGTGATGTAAAAACAAGGGAGAAACATCAGCAATTTAAGATATACAGATGACACCATATTACTGGCAGAAAATAGGAAGGACTTGGAACACTTATGGAAGAAAGTCAAGGAAGAAAGTCCCAAGGCAGGTTTAATGATGAGCATTAAGAAAACAAAAATAATGACTGCAGGTGATTTACATAACTTTAAAATAAATGATGAAGACATTGAAATAGTTCCAAGATTTTCCATACCTTGGCGCAGTCATTAATCAGAATGGAGACTGCAGTCTAGAAACCAGAAGAAGACTAGAACTTGGAAGGGCAGCTATGAAGGAACTAGACAAGATCTTTAAATGTTAACATATATTGTTGAATACTAAAGTTTGGGTCGTCCATCTCACCATATTTCCAATTTCTCTGTATGGTTGTGAAAGCTGGACAGTTAAGAAAGCTGACAGGAAGAAAATCAACTCCTTTTAAATGGTGCTGAAAAAGAGTTCTGTGAATACCCTGGACTGCTAAAAAGAACCCCAAACAAACAAACAAGTAAATGAGTTCTACAGCAAATCAGGCCTGAACTCTCCCTAGAAGCCAAGATGACTAAAGTGAGATGTGTCATGAAAAGACATGACTCACTAGAAAAGATAATAATGCTTGACAAGGTAGAAGACAGTAAGAAAAGAGAAGTTTCAGATGGATAGACTCAAGCAAGCAGGCCACAGCCCTGAATCTGCAAGACTTAAGCAGAGCGGTTGATGATAGGGTGAATTGGAGGTCTCTAATTCATAAGTTCACTGTAAGTTAAAGTTGACTTGACAGCAATTAATAACAAAAGTTACTAGTAATGAAAATACTGTTTCCATCTGTAGTTGTCAGTCCGAGTGCTCAAATCTGATTGTTGCTTTTGGTCATATCTACAAAAACAGGGAAATGGGTGGCGTCTACAATTAAAAAACAGACTGTCTGGGTACAGGTTTTTTTCCTTATACCAAAGATGTTTCATAGAGTTGGAATAGAACACAAGAGCCATTGAGTCCAACCCCTTGTTGCACAGGAGTACATGGTCAAAACACGTTTCCATGCAGGAAATGTGAAACCCCTGAATAGATCACAACTTGTGTTGGCCTTATATATGTACAGTGAACACCCAGTTGACTGTCTGTGTTGTGAAAGCCATGCTTGAGAAATCAGTTGAGCCAGTAATGTGATGTACTCTTGAGAGTTTTGAAGTAAGTCTCAAAAGAGGGACTCTAGTTCAAATCATCACCTACCCCCAAAGCTTTCTATGTAATCTTGGTCCAGTCACTATCTCTCAGCCTAATTCATCTCACAGGATTGTTGTGAGAATAAAAAGGGGGTGAGAGATGACTATATACTCCATTTTGACCTCCATGGAGGAAAGGCAAGAAATTGCTATTTTGGGATGTTGTGGGTTTTTCGGGCTATGAGGCCATGTTCTAGTAGCATTTGCTCCTGGCGTTTCGCCTGCATCTGTGGCTGGCATCTTCAGAGGATCTGCAGACATGGAAGTGGAATGGAGTATATCTACTTGCGTGGTCCCCGAGTGGGAGGGATTTGCATTTGCGATGCATTAGTGATTGATGGAACTGGCCTGTGAGATAGCCCATTGTTGAGTAGACTAGCCCCCAGGGTTGCGTTGTTAGTTGCTGTTTTATTATTATTACTATTATTTTATAGAAATGTTTCTGAATCACTGTTCTTTTGTATAAATCCTGAAGCAGTTTACAACAACACATAAAGTGCTAAAAAAAATTGATAAATACACAAAAGTACAATCTGTTATGGAATTGTTTTAAAGGGAAGACACTGTGGAAACAGCACTCAGCGGTGACCCTGAGAAAGCAGTTCTCAGTAACAGAAAAATAAGAGGGGCTGTGGGTTGCTAGGAGCTTCTCTATTTATTTGCTGAGAGTCACTCCAGAGGCCTCACCCCCACCCCTTTCTGCCCGAGAGTCGCTGCCCTCGTTAACAAAGAAGAGGTGAATTATTCAGGAACGGGCAATGCCAGATGGCGACTTCCCTGCTGTTTACACAAGGATGGGAGGTGAGAGAAGGCCAGGGCAGGAAGGGGATGTTCTCTGTCTCTCAGACAATAAGCAAATTTTAGTGTAGCCCTGCAGAGCACCCCTTGACAGGGCAGCTTCTGTCTCTCTCTCTCTCCTTCCTCAGGAAACGGAAACATCGAAACTTGCCTTAAACTGACACTGACTATTAGTCTATCTAGTTCAGTATTGTTCAATTCAAGATGCTTGTGGTTAAGTCCCTACATGGCTTGGGACCTTGGTACTTAAAGGAGCATCTCTCCCTGTATATGCCTGCCTAAGAATCAGTCATGTTGGGATAGGGGGGGCGATGGGGGCAGATCATCCTGGGCAGCAAAGTTTTTGGGGTGTCCTGGGCCTAGCCACGCCCCTATGAGCCCTGGCCGTGCCCCCACACACTGTGGCCACACCCCCTGCACCATGGCCACGCCCCCTCCTGCCCCCCCCATACACTCCAAGCTCCACCACTGCTGAGAATGGAGGCCTGCAGGAGGATCCCTCCTCTGTATTCCAGCAGTGGGGGCAACACAGAATGGGAGGATATGAAAGAAGGCCTTCACCCTCATTTTGGAAGTCCAGGTGGCATCCATGTCAGTTTCTCTCTAATGCCAAACTAGAACACGACTTTTTATTAAAGCTTTCGGGGACTAATTTAGTTCAGGTATACATGTACATGGTTTCAAAATGTTGTTGTTTTTAAAGGGGTTCTAATTGTTGCTTTTAAAGTGATTTTAACCATTACAATGTTTAATATGTTTTTATTTTATTCAAATTATTTGTGTTTTTTAATCTGGAAATGTTTTAAACTGTTTGTATTATACGCTGCCCCCTGAGATCCTATGATGAAGGACAGGATAGAAGTGTTTTAATAAATAAATATCGTCCACAGCTCGGTTGAGGGCATGTGCTAAAAGGTGTTGGGCTAAGACCAGTGGTGGGAAGTAAAATCCAAGAAAAACTGTAATCCTGTTAAAGATTTAAAAATTAAAACAAAAACTTAAGGGGTCTACAAATTTAATTAGCCTTGGACTACAATACTGTCTGACAGGAGCTCTCCAAGATACCTACTCAAAGTCTTTCCCAACCCTTCCTGGAGAAGCCAGTGACCTTCCACATGCAAAGCCAGCGCTTCATCATGGTGATAGAGCCATTCCTCAAGGTCATCCAGATTTTCTTAGAGAATAGCTCCGTTTTGCAGAAATCTGAAATTCAAGGCTGGAATCTTCTTAGAGACTTACTCTGGTTTACTTACTCCTACTTATGTCAGTGTTAAGTACTTTCTCAAGTGTTGCACAAGGTGTCCAGTACCTCCTTTCATGTGCCTTCCCCACTGTAACTGTACAGATCCCTTTGACCCAGACAGCCACAGATTCGTGACACGGACACGCTCCATCATTGTCTAATACCATTGTTCATCTAGGGAGAAAGAAGCAGACTTTGCCCTCCAGAATTCCAGTGTAAATATGCTAACAGAGTTTTCCACTTCATCAGCATCCAATAAGATTTCAGCCCAAGACCACAGGTATGGGCAGAGGAGGACCTTATTTTATCAGTCCAGTTCATTTAGAAGGGAAGGGTTCTGTTTCTATGCCCGTACTCCTTTTGAATTAGGATGGATGTTTCTAGCTCCTTCTCTTGTCAGCCTGGAAAGCCAGAGATCACCAGCAAAATAAAGATCAGAGACCCTCTCACTACATGGCTAAGCAAGTAGCAATAAACAGGTTGTGTTGTGGATTGACAATAATTTTTAAGAAACTAGTGGGCAGTTGGAGAATGCAGGCCATGTGCACCCCCTGGCGCCATTTCTCTGGCTTCCAGGGCTCCCCATAGGTCAAAAAAGGTTTTAAAAAATTAAACCTTATTTTTGTCCCAAAATGCTACCAAATGCTCCCTAGATGTGTGGGGCATTTTCACCATATTCCTCCCTCCAGTCCATTTTAGGCCTGGAAAGAACTTTTTAAAACAGGAAGTAAAGCAAAAAGTGGCTTCCAATTACCAGTGATATATTTAAATTTTTTACTCCAAGTCTCAAGTCAAGTCTCAAGTCTCTACCTTCAAGCCTCAAGTCAAGTCTCAAGTCCTTGAAGATATGTTCAAGTCAAGTCTCAAGTCTGGAAGCCAACTTTATACCCCAACCAAAATTTCAGAATTAATGGATAAAGTGAAATAAATTCAGTTTTAACCATTTTAGCAGAGTCGGCTCTCCACATTTGCAATTTTGCCATCTGCAGCTTCGGAAGTAGGGAATAAGACCCTATCTTACTCCCCATTACTGAAGATTCAAAAGCTTTAAAAAGAAGGATCCTTCTTCCTCAAATTTCTTGCCTAACACATTTGCTATTCCCATCTGAGAAATGCACCCTGCACTCTGGAGCGAGTCTTGTCATTTGCTCTTACAAAACGTTTTAGAAGGCTCCTCTGATAGGCAGCGGGGACAGGCTGCTGAGCAGACCTCAACCCTGCCTCAAGCCCATTGCCCAACCTGTTTGCTGTTCCCCCCTGAGAAATGCGCCTACACTTTGGCCTTGAGAAAGATTGTCATGTGACTAGTAGGCAAAAAGAGATGGAGGCATTGTTCAAAGTCTTAAGGTTTCTGGATGAATGCATTATGTTAACTGAACCAAGGGCATCAAGCCAGTCATTAAAAATATACAAGTCTCCAGTCGAGTTGGTGCATCATTTATGGCCAAGTCAGGTCCGAGTCGAGTCACTGAAGTGATTTAAGTCCAACCTGAGCCCAAGTCTGTTGACTCGAGTCTACATCACTGCCAATTGCTTCCTGTTTTTTGGTTTTTTTTAAAGGCCTCTCCTGGACCTAAAATGGCCGGGAGGAGCTAACACATAGCAGAATGTCTCCTACACCCTCAGAGGCTATTTGGGGACAATGTTTGTTTTTGGTAGTGGGGATGTGGTGGAAGTGCACCCCTCCAAGGTCTCCTGGCAACTAATACAGCCCGCTAGCCTCTCGTAGTTGTCCACTCTAGCTTTAAGAGAACTGGAAATGGCTTGAGATAAGTTTCACTTCCTATCATGTATGCTGGAGAGGTTTCTGCTTTCTGCCCTGTGTGAGAGGTTTCTGCTTTTGCACTTACTCCCAAAGAGCACAGGCAAATCAGTATTTTTTGGGTATATGATGAGTACGCACATGTATACTTACTTGAAGGTGCTCAAAGCACCAGGGATTAAGTTACTTTTTCAGACTTCAGTTTCCAGACTCTGCAGCCAGGATGACCAATGGATTCTGGATGTTTTCGTGGAAAAAGGTAACTTTCTCAAGTTCCGTCCACCGGTGTTTTCATCCCTGATTTCTCCTCCTTATACTCCTACCTCAGGTAGTTTTTCTTGATCTGGAGGGGAGAAGAAGAGAGAAGCAGCTGCAAAGGTGACTCAGGCCCTCAAGGTGCAAGTTGAGGGGCTCTGTTTCACTTTAATCTCTTTGTGAGACTCAAACAGGGGTGCTCAGTTTTATAAGCATTCCTATGCAGTTTAATGTGACATCCCAGCATTTCCAAAGGCGCATTTTCTTAATAGGTTGCAGGACAAACAACAGATTTTCCTGTGGCACCTAAAGACTACAAATTTCTAATAGCATGGACTTTTGTTAATTAGAGCCCATTTCAGCAGCTGCATGAAGTGATTCCCAGAATTTCAGTGTTTTGTATATAAACCTGATATTCAACGTAGCACTTCGTGCATTTCATAAAGTGAACTGCAGTACATAAAAATTCATGCTGAAAAACTGTGTGGTCTTCAACATGCTTCAAGTTTCTTCATTGCTTCGGTTCAAAGACGATTTTGAAACAGTACAAAAGCCTGTAAAGCCTGCCTCCCAGTAGAAAAAGCTGTGCAAAGGTACGCACTGTGAGCCATCATTCCTTGTTCCAAGTACTGTACAACTCTGAAGAAGTGATTCTTCTCTTTCAGCCTCTGGGAATAATGAGAACAAGCCACAACCCATAACACTGCAGATTTGGAATCTGAGTTACCAGCTGTGGCACAGCAGAGCGATTTATAAGGACACAGTGAGGATGCTGAGTACAGCCCAAAGGAATACCATGGAAAATACTGTTTTGGGTGCTGCAATTTCCACTGCTTCAGTTCTGTCCACCTATTAGTTCTCAAGGAAGGCATAGACCATACAGTGCAGTCTGTTCTCCTTCAGGCTCAGCTTCTCAGCAGAAATGTTCACAGTGTTTAGCAAACCACTAGTCACTGTTGGCCACTATATTTTTGCAGTATTTTTAGAAATATCACCCACAGTTGAGGAAACCCTATGCACACTTACCTGAAAGAAATCCCATTCTATTTAGTGAACCATTTCTTTGAGTAGACATATACCATATTGTAAAGTTAGTACATATGGCTGGCTAGAAGAGCTGCACAGGTAAAACCTGTAGTTTCTTTCTCTGTGTCCATGAAGGTTTACTTCTCATCTTGCATTTGCAAGGCAAGGTGAAGGAAATCCAGAAGTTCTGGAACTTGGCCCTGTGCTGTGGCAAGTTGATGCAGAGTAGAGCAGGCATAGTGTAGGCCCTGAGAGTTTCCAACCGTACATATTAATGGTTGAGAAGGACAAGAAACTGTAAATGCATTTTCTACTCTGAATTTGAATTTGATAACAGGTGGTGTAAGGGGCATTCAAGACTCCAGAAAGAATTCATACCTGTGTCTTTTACACAGTTGTCTCTCCACATTCGCGGGTTTGACCTTTGCCAATCCTCCCATTATCCCCCTCCCATTCCCTGGTCTTTTGGCCAGGCATGAAGGCAGGGTGCACTGGTGACAGGCAGGTGAATGGAATGGGAGAGAGGATTTTGCTCTCCATTTGCCTGCCTATCGCCTACATGGGCAGAAGGCAAGCAGGCTGTGTGGGCGACAGCCAGCAGAATGTTGTAGGGGAGCTCCAGGAAGAAATGGGAGGGGGACTGCTCACTTGAGGGGGCGGGAGTTATTTGCAGGGGGGTTTTTTTACTTTAACAAGAGATCTGCACCTTGAACCCTCACAGAAGTCGAGAGGCCAGTATATATGAGTGTTTGGGCAAAACAGCCAACCAAGAAAGAACAGTGACTGTACTGACTGGAGCAGATACTCTCTTTTTAGGAAATTTCATCCCATAATACCTAGCTCTTTCTTCTACATACTGAGTAACAGAAGTGTCAGCCCCTCCTCTGTTTAAGTCGGAAGGCCAGCCTCTTTAAGGGGAGTGTACTTTCAAGTAAAACACTTTGTCAAGCAACCTCCCCCCTGCCAAGTTCATTTTAAAAAAGAAAGTTGGATGTTTAAAGTATGGTTACAAAGAAACCAAACAGAAAAGATTAAAAAAGAAAAAAAGGAGTGGGAAAGAGGGAAAGACCTAGATTATGAGTAGGAGGTAGGCATATACATTGATGTAAGTTGATCATATTTGCAAAAATGTATTTTCGTGAAATTGATGTGTGTAAAGTATATATTTATGCATGACTGACCATTCTGACCATTAAAAAAATACATAGTGAATGTTTATCTTTCTAATCTTGAAGTATAAGTCTTTTGGAAACAGTGAAAGCATGCAGATGAAAAGCGTGGGGGCATCTAGAAATACCAAGCTGTTTCTAATATAAAATTAATCTTTAGTAGCTGAACAATTGAAAAGGAATAGTCACTGAACATGCCCACATCATATGCCACAAGAAAGCATAACTTGCTTTTCGTCACCAGCGTTTAATCAAAGCAATCAATTTCTTTCTCAAAAACACATAATGCTATTGCTGAAACATCCATTTTTGCTGAGCCAAACATAATTTTAGGTCTGAAGAAGTTTCAGATATTGACCCTAGGGCAGTTTTCCATTGGTTAATGTGCACAGGACAATCTAAGACCTTATTCCACTCAGGTCCAAGCACATTAACATTGTACAGTCATCCCTCCACATTTGGTAAGGTTAGGGACACAGGACCCCCGTGAAAGAGAAAAAACTGTGAATAACTCTAGGCCCTCCCAAACCATATTTAACACACAAAAAAGGTATGATCACCATATCCAACCGACTGTGGATTCCTTTGAGGCATCAGGGTTCCTTCACAAGGCAGAAGTGGGTGGCTGGTGGGGCTTCCTGCCTCCTCCACTGCTGCCCCACACCATTTTTAATAGGGACTTACAAACCTCGTTTGCAGTTTCTCAGCCTCACGAGGCTTGCAGTCCCTGTTAAATATGGCATAGAGAGGCAGCGGAGGTGATAGCAAATAATTCGTGAATAATCAAATCCACAAAAGTGAAACCCACAAATGCAGAGGGGTGAATGTATTTTATATTTTCCTCTAAAATTTATAAACTGGGATGGCTTCAGTTTGAAGTAATGTTTCCAACACAATGGGGGCAGGGGAGCTGAAGCGCTCAAAATTGATGGTCCATCTGTGAAGGGAGAAATAAACCACTTTAAAAAGATGCGGTGCAGATTGTTATGGGTAGGATCCAGTGCTATACGTTTACTGGAAGAAGGAGTTCCATCAATACAGATAGAAGGGGCTGATTTAGCATCACCATTATGCAGTTCCTGAACCTCAATATCTGCTCTGGAAGAATGAGTAACGCTCCAAAGCAAACTTGGAGGGAGTAGGGAATGTTGGCAGGGGAGTGGGGAAAAGGAAATAATGAGAAAGTCCTGTTGAGAGTGCAATAGCTGCATTAGGAAAGGAAAATGTTCCCTTCTGGTTCAGCTGACCGAGCTGTTTCCATCAGAAGAGGTACGCCTGGCCTCTGCTTCTAACTTCTTACCAATCATGTCCTGTTTGGATTGGCTTAAAAGGCACCAGAAACAAAAGTCAGCATTGAATGTAAATTCTATCTGGCTACTGCCAGTATAATCAATGAATGAATGATACAGTTGTGGTACTGAGTTGGCAGAAAGCTTAAGGTCTAAGCGGGACACTCCCGCTACAAATGTTTGTTTTGCAAGGAATAGTGCGGTGTGGCAGGACAAGTTTCACTGGATTCTTGTAAAGGATGGAGCTGAAAATGCCAATGAACTGCATGGCTCATTTACTCCCTTTATCTGTTTTGCTTCTTTCCCCCCAACACCTAGAGGTTCAGAATGACTGGACTGCAATGACAGTGGTTGATCTTGCTCTCTGCAGCTGAGTTCAAATCGAGGAATGACCCTTCTCAGGTATGAATGCAAAGGGAACTGGAAAGCTGTTTTTAAAGATAATAATAGATCAGCTCATAAGGTCTTGACATAGAATGCAAAAAATTCTCTACATGGAGTCTTTTTGCCTCCCTTCCAAAACAGGAAGCATTTAATAGCAGATGAACAGAAACATTGCTTTGCTGGCTGTGTAACAGTGGATTATTTTGGTCCATTCAACAAAGCTACACATTGGTTTCTTCTTTCTCTTTTAATAGGTCTTTTTAGTCTTCATAGTGAGCTACACCTCCTTGGCCTTACTTGGAAGTCATGGCTTACTGTAGACAAGCTGAAGGGCTGGTTTCCACTTTCTGATTGTTCCCAAGGTGGCTGGCAAACCCATCACTATGAGGCTGACAAATCCACTCTTGATTTTACTGCTAGTCCTTCCACAACTGTTCTACATTTATGGGACCTCTCTTGTTGCATCCTGTCCCTGCAGAGGTTTGATACTAGCAGAAGTCTTGTACAACTTGGAGCAGCTGCAGGAAGAGTGGCAGTAAAATCAAGAACGGCTTCACAGCCCATGTGGCCAAGCTCTCTCAGGCACCCCTGGGCTGATCCCCTTTGTGTTGGGAGCAACTGAATAATCTATGGGCGTAAGTCTGTGGCTTGTTCCTTGTGACATTAGAATGTGGCAGCATTCCATTCTCTGGCTTTTTTCTCCATCATGTCAGAAACAAACCTTAAAACAAATTACAGAACATTTTTTCTGTAGTTTATTGGGAAAGAAACATCTTATGTTTGGATCTTACAGGAACACTGGCCAAAGGCCTGCAGTTTGTGTAGTCACTCCTGCCACTAGAATAGGGTTGCCAGATTTCAGGGCTTGACTCTGAGTCTCCAGTTTTCATAGGTCATCTCTAGTGGGAGACGGGATGCAGATTCTCCAGTTTGAGGGGAGTTGGCTCCTGGCAAGAGGAAACTGGTGCGTGCAGATCTTCAACTCAGCTAGGAAAGCAGCAGTTTCTCACAGTATGCAAAGCTTCATTGATTCCTTGCTGCAACTTGCAAAGATGCTCCAGGGAGTCTATGGATTTACTTAGCTAATTTCCTCTTTCCCTTCCAATCACTGTAGTATGTAAAGCATAATGCTTAATGCCATCTTCATGGGCCATCTTATGTTTTGGCCTGCTAAAGTCAGTCTCTGAACAGGCAACCCTGTACAAGAGGGATGGATCAGACAGCCCTGATAACCTGGAATTCTGTTGAATCCTAGCTTGTTATGGCATGCACAATCGGCCTTTCTCTCCAAGAGGAACTCTGCCTGATGATTCTGTGACAAATAGATGTTATAAGTGGTTTTTAGCAATAGCATAGCATGTGTATTTCTATACCGCTTATCAGCTGTGCTCTCTAAGCAGTTTACAATTTGTTAGCTAATTGTCCCCAACAAGCTAGGTACTCATTTTACCGATTTGCAGAAGGATGGAAGGCTGAATCAACCTGCAGCCTGGCAGGATTGAACTCACAAGCTTGTGGCAGCAGTACGGGCATTTAACCACTGTGCCACCAGGTCTCCTTTTGTAAAAACACTTTCTTTTGGTGCTTCCAATGCAAGTAACACAACACACCCCGTTCATCACCCACATCATTATTGCACTCATTAATTGGCCACCACTATAGTAATTGTGTACTGCCCTTCAAAAGGCAAGCCCAGGAAGCCTCTAGTTTAGCAGACTGTGATAGCACTCAGTTCGAGATGAAAGCATGTACGGGCTGTTAAGGCCCGTTTCATCTCCAAGTGGGCCAAGTAACCAAGGGAGAGCTTGTGCTGTTAAGTTGTTGTGTTTTTTTCTATTCAGATGTTGCTGTGTGTTTGTGGAAATTTTAACAAATAGTTAAAAGACAGGAACTATTCCCTGTATTTATAATTGGCATTTCTCCTTACCTCTTTGGGTTGTCTCTTTTTAAGACACAGCTCTTTCTATCTGTTAATAGTTCTGCGTAGTAGTAATGATAGTTAACAAATGCAATAACATCTTTGCAGAAACTATCTTATGAGGAGAACCAAGCATCTATTTTTTTCTCCTTCCAGTTCTGCTCTTTATGTTGCCTTAAACTAACATAGACGTCTGTTTTGATTATTCTCAGAAGTTCAAAGTGGCTCACAATATAAACAATAAGATTCCAGTATTAATAGGTAGTTTGGAAGAAATATAGAGATATTACTGAGAGAGCATGAGACAAGTACAGCCAGAGTTAAAATAGCAAGTTGGTTAAAATGGGGATAAGATTATGAAAATTCTTTAGATTCTCAAATGGTGAAACCAATAAAACAAAGTTATGATTCAGAAACCTTTCTAAAAACTTCAAACTCTACTCAGTGAAATGCCGTTGCTGAACTTCCCTCAGGAATGAATTCCAAAGTTCTGGGGGCCCAATACCAAGAAGGACCTCTCCTAAACCCTGTTGGACATTTAGACAGGTATATCAAGATGGGACACATAAGAGGACCTCTGTTGATGACATGAATGAGGGCAGACTCACTTTGAAAAGAATTGAATTTCAGATGTGAACATCTCCATAGCTGGAGTGTTTTCATTCTCCTCCTACTCAATTCTTCTCTCCCTCTGCCCCTCCACTCAGGTATTTTTCAGGCTAAAATTTACCAGGAGACCCATCAGCTTCATAGATGGACAACATGTTCATGGACGAAGCTTCATCAGGAGATGGAGCTCCCATCTTCCTGAGTGCCCTCGGATTTCAAGATGCTCCAAGCAATGACACAGAAGAGCAGTGCTTCAGCGCCCATGCCCGTAGCACTGTCCTCCAAGGGCTGCCATTTGGTGGCGTGCCCACAGTGCTCGCCCTCAACTTCATTCTCTGGCTGGTAAGTGAAGGTGAAGAGGAATCGTATCCCATTATCAGCCACTCATTATGCAACATGCAGAATGCTTCACATGCATCTGAGAATGACAGAGATCAAGTAAGAAATAATATTTGCAATAGAAATCAGGGTCAACCTAAATATTCCCTTGATAGTTGTTAGTTATTTCTGTATCAAATTCATACTCCCTCCCCGTTTCTTTCCAATGAGCTCAATGTAGTATACCTCACTATCACCTTCCTCACAACAACACTGAGAGGTAGGTCAGGCTAAGGAGGGAGAAGTAGACCAGGCCAAAGAGAGGGAGGAAGGGAGAGAGAAAGAGAAAGACTGACCAAAGGTCACTCAGTGAGTTTTCATAGCTCAGTCAGGACTTGAGCCTGAATCCTGCTGTAATATGTATGCAGCTATCTATCAAGCTTTTACTTATTTACACACATGAGGAGGAGGAGGGGGAGGAAAGAATTCTTGCAAAAAGCAGCCTTCTATGTTCCCTCCCCAAGTCTGTTACAGACAGTTCCCCTTCCCACAGTGCACAGCAAAAGTGCTTAGGCAAAAAGCTCTGTTGGCACCAATGGGGGTTCTTTCTGCAAATGTTCTAAATGTGTAGGGTGGAGTGAGGAGCAAAATTAGTTCTGATCACACTGTGGAAGGAAGAGGTGAATCTCCAATCTCTACAGCCTGCTTTTGTATGAGGTTCACGCACCCAGCACAAATATTGTAGTTAATGCAAGCAAAAAGCCTGGAACTTATTTGCATAATGTGTGTTCAGTCCTTTGCCTGGGGAAAATTAAACCATGTCCACAAGCAGGAAGTTACACACACAGAACTGAAAGAGGCATGCCTACTCTCAAAACTGTTGTGTATGCATACCCGTTTGAGGCTGAGTTTTCTATGCCAGATAGTTTATATTGTGGAAGGAATGGGTCAAGTTTAACCTTATTATGAAGCAGCCTTCCCCAGTGGAATGCTCTCCAAGTATCTTGGATAATAATTCCTCATGGCCCTATTCAGTGCAGTGAGAAGTCAAGGAGGATGGAAGTTGTAGTAGAAAACATGTAGGAGGCATCCCACATGTGTGCTGTGTTTTTCAAAATCTACATGGTGTCAGTATCTCCTGGGGCATATGTATACAGGTTAATTATCAATGAGTGGTTATTTCCAGAAAAGAGAAGAATTCAGAGGAAATTATATTAAATAGCTTACACAATAACCTTGTCTAAAAGGTTGGGGTTACAAAAATATCTTAAAAGTCATCATAATTTTTTTCCTGCATTCTGAGTTCTGTATCATCAGTTCTGAGTCAAAATTAAGTAGCACCTGGCCTCGTCACAATGGGTAAGATGATAACGTCTAAATGTTGTCACCAGTTTTCACAGTGCAGGTTGCTCTGATCTAAAGAAGGAAGAATGACTATGTTCAAACTTAGGTGGAAATAACGTTAAGAGGAGACTTCTATGAGGAATTTACCTGGCAGCAGTATTTAAATGGGTAGGGGGAAGGTTTGTAGGAGAAACAGACTCGTATCCACCTGTCTGTCTTTGTTTCTGCTTCCTCTCATTTCCCCCATCCCATGAACCATGAAGTATTTGCCTTTTCTACAGCTTGATTTCAAACAATAAGTAAAGTTAATGGGAAATTAGTCTCTGCGGCTGTATGACAGGTGTGAAACAGGTTAAGCATTCCATCTTCCTGACTAGTTATTCTCCAATCCCACATTTATATTACCCCCTCCCCAAACACAAATTAGGGAGGAAGTTGGAACAGTTACTTTTTTTAGATTACAACTCTCAGAATCCTCAGCCAACATAGTTCTCATGCAATTTGGGAAATTCTGTAAGTTGTAACCCAAAAAAATGAGTTTTCCCAACCTCTCCATTTAAGCAAATATGTCTGCAGAGGAATCATGGAGCAGTGCCATTTAGCAAGGTGATAAGATGTGTGGAAAAGCAGAAATCCCATTATGCAGCTATGATGTGATTGTTTATGTTAAGAAGAGTAGATTGTTGCTGCCAAGATGTTGAGCCACAGACGGGAGAAGGATTTATACTGAAGTGTTTGTTTAAATATCATTAATAAGATCCACAAAACACACACTTTCACTCACTCATGTTGCAGTTCCTTCTCCTGGTCTTCTCCTGTCTTCGAAAAGCAGCTTGGGACTATGGGCGCCTGGCCTTGCTGATGGATAACGACAGGTAAGATCAAAAATTTCCATGAGGAATGGGGAAAGTGAAGGACTGAGAGAATAGCAAGCGCCAAACAGTGCTGGTTGGTACAGGACTAGCAACAGTGTTTGGAAAACTCACCAAAGGATTCTGGTCCTTATAGGCCAAAAAGTAATGTTTCTAAGCTCCGCAATGGAAGGCACAAGGGCTATTCCACCAAATGCTCTGAGATGGGGTAACATTGGGCAAAGCATATTGGAATCTGGTGTCACTAGGAGGGTGTAAAGAAGGATTGCAAAGGTCCTCCTAAGACAGGGGTGGGAATCATGTAACCCTCCAAATGTTGTGGGGTGACAGTTGCCATCATTCCTCGCCAGTTACACGGCTTATAAGAGTTACAGTCCATAACATCAGGAGGGCCACTTGATTCTCTTCCCTGTCTTAATGGTAACTGTAAAAGCATGTAGTGGTTGAGCATTGGACTATGACTCTGGAGACCGGGGTTCAAATCCCCACTCAGCCATGGAAACCCACTGGGCGACCTTGGACAAGTCACACTCCCTCAGCCTCGGAGGAAAGCAAAGACAAACCATCTCTGAACAAATCTTGCTGAGAATACCCCATGATAAGCTTGCCTTAGGATCACAATAAGTTGGAAATGACTTGAAGTCACACAACAACAAATGCATGCATATCATCCTATGTGGAAAACACCGTAGAAAACCTGGGAACCACCAGCAACAGTGTAAGTGTGATGGGGGTGTGGCCATCTGGAGATCCCAGAAGACTGGATTGAGATCCCAAGAGGGATGGATTGATTCCCAGGGCCTGAAGTTCCCCAGCCAGTTTTAGCACCTTCTTGTCTGTATTTGAGCTTTAATAATGTTGCACAGCATACTGTAAAATCCTGGGGGAAAGCACTATATGCATGTTAAATGGAAGTTGTCAATTGTCATGCTTATTAAATGGCTCTAATTATTTTTCTTCCCCCTTTTTTTAATCAGCCGTTTCCCTCCAAGCACCTGGAACTCCTACGAGTAATGATAACAAGGGTGACAAAAAGGATTGAAGGCTTGGGAGATGAGAAGTCTTGTGAATGAAGAATCACCACTGCTTTTGAAGAAGGGTTTGGGGCTTAGTCCAATCCCAAGGGGGAGCATCTGATTTCCTCCAAATTACCTCACTTTCTTAACTTTCTCACTTTTGTCAAAGTGAAAGGGGAATAATCTCTCCTTTCCTACTTGTAATTATTGAGGGATCCGAGGCATGGAAGGTTAATCAAGAAAGGACAGACAGAGTGAAAAAAATAAATACATTACTCTCAGTACAAGTGACCACCTTCAATCTGAACTTGTGCAGAAGGAGTACAGAAGGGTATTGAATTATTCAATTACAGATGTCAAATGTCTCCCCAAACATTAAAAGGGAGCCATGATTCCCCATAGTGGCCCATCTAGTCTTGCAGTGGCTTTTTTTTCCTTCACAGGATGTTATCTCTAGAGCAAATGCTTGAATCTTATGGAGTAGCTTCTGGGCAAGGTCTTCTAGAAAGTTCTCATTCTTATTCTCTGGGGTGTTGGCTACTTGGTAATGCTGAGATTGTTTTGCTTTTTTTTCTCTTTTGTTCTGAATCAGGAAAATATGCTG
Organism: Cyclura pinguis; assembly: GCA_030412105.1. NCBI lineage: Eukaryota > Metazoa > Chordata > Lepidosauria > Squamata > Iguanidae > Cyclura > Cyclura pinguis. The sequence continues at coordinate 349,781,574 of CM059599.1, forward strand.
CACATGGTGAAAAGAGAGACACACAAGCAGCATCATATACTTTAAATACTGTCTTCACAATATCAAGCTAACACAGAGTTTCCAGATACCGTAGGTTTTAATTTGGAATATCATGCTTTCAGACTATATTATGGCCACTGCTTATTTTGGACACCACTGTTCAGAAAGAAATGTTGCTGAAATTCAGATCCAGCAGCCTGATCCTAATGTTGCATGAGAGTTTTACTACTGAATCTTAACAAATAATTTGTCACTTTCCACTGATGATCGGGTTTGGTTTTGGGTATCATGCATCCTTTCTCCTCTTTATGATACACCATTTCTGGGCATTAATATCAAGTAAAGGGAAGTAAGATTTTTTTGTTGTTGTTCTGTCCAGATCAACTTTCAGACATGGGGGTCTTGAACAATGGTTTTTGGAAAGCATGGTTGTAAATGTTGATCATACCCTACTTTGCAGAGTGCTGCAAGCCATTTACGGACAAGGGGCAGATTATGCTCCAAACCTGCTCAAGGGAATGTTGGTGCTGCAATTTAAAAGTTTCAAATTCCTCCATCTTTCTCACTCACTTCCTCTCCAGCTGCTGTAGGGCCTTGCTACCTTCCTGGGAACTGGGGTAAATGCAAGAAGAGCCAGACACTTCGAGTTGATCCTGATCAGAATAATGATTTTGCCTCTTCTTCTTTCCCTTCCTTTTTAAATCTAATGTGCACTTTCCTTCTTTCTTCTCTTTCTTCTTTCCCTCTTTTCCTTTTGTCCCTCCTGCATACTTTTCTTTTCTCACTTCCAATATATGGGAAGCCTGACATCACTCTTCTATGGAGAGCAAAGTGAAAAGGAAAAATCTCCATCAGAGACCAGCCCACTGGATGCTGATAACAAAGATGTGGTAAGTTTTAGTAGGGAACGTCTTACTTTTTCTGAACACCTGCCTATCTGTTGCCTTGCTTTTGATGATAGATCATTAATCATTATAACTATAGATAACACAAGAGGCATATAAGAGGCTACATTTGGTATTTTAATGATCTTTGCTGATTGTCTTCATTGTTTCTATTATGCATGCTGCCATTTTCTGAAAATGTGATATTATAATACCCTTCAGGTGATTATATATTGTTAGTGGAAACATAACCGTACAGGTATAGTCAAGTTGCGTCAGGCATATGGTTCCTCTGTCCAAGATTCAGCTTGCTTTTGGCAGTGACTAGCACTAGATTTTTCATCAGAAATATCTGGAAATGGCAAAGTGTACCTAAGAAGTCTGTTGGCTAATGCTTTGCCAACAGCAATTAGTGTTAGACTTATCAGACCCTTTAAAGTCCCACTAACTAGTTCTGGCTAATTAGTTCTGAATTACTGTCTCACCTCCTATTATACCTTGATTATTTTAGGCCAGAGGTGGGCAACTATGAGAGGCTATGGGCCACATGAGCAGCCTAGGAGACCTTGGAGGGCCTCACACCAATATCACCCTTCCCCCTGCAAAAAAAATCATTTTTGCCGCTCAAATGCCCCCAAAGCCCTCTGGAGATGTGTGGCACATTTTTGCCACATTTTATCCCCTCACCAGGGCCATTTCAGAGCCAGGAAAGGCATTTTTCAACGCTATGAAGTGACCAGAAGTAACTTCCTGTTTGTTTTTTGTTTTTTAAAGAGGCTCTCCTAGGTGGAAAAGGACCCAGCGGGGCCAAAAACATGGCAAAAATGCTCCCATGCTCCCTAGTGGGCATTTGAGGCAAAGCTGTTTTTTTTAACCCTCAGGAAGTCATAGGCCATTTCCGCATGAGTCTGTTATAGCACGATGATTCCACTTTCAACCTCCTATGGAATCCTGGGGTTTGCAGTTTCGGGAGGGGCCGGATGGCCCCTCCCGAAACTGCAAACCCCAGGATTCCATAGGAGGTTGAAAGTGGAATCATTGCGCTATAACAGACTCATGAGGAAATGGCCATAAAAATGGTCCTGAGGAATGCATTGTGTTCCATGGGCTGCACTTTGACCAAAACTGTTCTATACCAAAGATCAACAGAACATGGTTCTCCAGATGTCAAACTATGCCCCATCTTCTCTGACCACTGCCATATTGGATGAGGCCAAGGGAGTGGTAATTCAACATCACCTGGAGGTTCCCTAATCCCTTCTAGACAGTGTTCCAGATTACACGCATTTACTTTACTTTTGTCATCTCATCACAGCTCAGTTGGAAGTGTTCTTGTTGTTCTTGTGTGCCTTCAAGTCGTTTCTGACTTATGGCGAACCTGTCGTGGGGTTTCCTTATCAAGACTTGTTCAGAGGAGGGGTTATCATTGCCTTCTGAGGCTGAGAGAGTGTGACTTTCCCAAAGTCATCTAGTGGATTTCCATGGCCAATCAGAGATTTGAACCCTGGTCTCCCAAAATCCCAGTCCAGCACTCAAACTGTTACATTATGCTGGCTCTCAGGTCAACTCCTCAGGATGGCTTCTTCTCAGCATAAGGACACTTCCACATGATGTGATCGCTGTCCTGTTCTTCTTGCATCACCAGCCAGCGCAACCGTAGGCTATATCATTGACAGAAAAACTCCATCAATGGCCTCCAATCGCGCAGGTCTTCTGTTGCAGCCATCCGTGCAGAAGGACCGGAAGTGCAATCATGTGCTTCCTTCCCCACTGCAGCATGGGAAGAAGACTGACTGCAGTGCGGAAACAAGGAGCGTGTCCCTTGCGGTCCTTTGTGCAGCTGGCCAGCTGCAGAGGAATGCGTTGGGGACACACACCCATCCCAGCAGAGGTGCTGCCAGGATTGCGACAGGACGACGTGGGAGATGGTTGTCCTGAGGAAAATGCCTCAGTTGCAGTTGCAGAATCAGTCATAATGTGGGAGTGAATCTCCCTAGACAGATATTTCTTTTCTCATAAATTTTAATCAGCCATTCTGTTTCTCTAACTTACCTTCTAGGGTTTCTGCTCCTGGCTGCTTTTGATCTACCAGATGAAGTGAGTACACACTACTTTGGGCATTATGATTTTCATATATCTCCTGTCATTTGATGCAGTGGGCACCTTGAGTGAGATTTCTTCCTTTTAGTCTTTCTTTAATTTACTCCCTGCCTTTCCCGAGGAAAAGAAACCCCAGGCAGGTGCAAATAAAAGCACAATATCTTGTAATATTGTGTATGCAAGGTATCAAGCTACACTATGAAAACACGATTGAACTAAAACGATCTTAAAAGCACATCAGTTAAAATATTAATAATTAAAAATGAACAAATGCAGCACCCACACATTAAAAGCCCTTTCCTTTACAGGCATTCAGTTCCTGAAAACCTAACTGAAAGTAAAAAGGTCTTTGAAGGACAGTAGTATTGTGATGATGACGTCTTCTGCCACAAATTATCTATCTTCCAAGACTGCAGTTCTTTGTGTTTTTGTGTGGGGTGGGCAGTTTGTGGCAGTCTAGTTGTTGCTGGACTGTAACTCTCATTAGCCCAGATCAGCATAGCCAATGGTGAAGAATGATGCAGTTTGCTCTGCAACAGTGTTTGGACAGCCGCAACTTGTCTACCACTGCTAAACATTCTTATCTAGGAATAAGGCTCCTAAATATGAGAAAGACACAGATGGAACACAAGAAAGTAATAAAATGACACTGTTCTTGTTATTATTTTGAGATTATAGAAAAGATAATGCAGTGTTTACAGTGAATAAGCACGTCACAGCCAAAAATCCACCGTACATATGAACCTTTAACAATGATAAATCTGAAATATAATTACAGATCTGTCATTATCATCACAGGGATTTCCATTTATATCATCTCTCTCTGCTCTTTCTTTTTTTATCACTCTTCCTCCCCATTTTCTCTTTTTCACTTGTTTTTCTTTCCATCTACCCTGTGCTTATTTAACCTTCTCTCTGCTCAATTTCCATCCTGTCCACCACTTACTAGGCAACAGGGTTTTGTCTCTTCTCTCTTTCTATCACTTTTATAGAAGAGTCTGGAGGTTCTGAGAAGGAAGTACCGCTAGAGCTGCCAGGATGCCCTCTGGAGAAATGAATATTCCAAACCTGTCTACAACTTTGTCTCTAGAGAAGATTAGGGAAGTGTAACAGCAAAAAGAAAAAAGGGAAACTAACTCCTAACCAGTAGCAAAAACCAGCAAACTTAAAAGTTAGGAATAAAATGAAGTGTAACTTACAAGAAAATAAATTTATATCTAAAAATTATTGTCTAAGAAAAGTTTATATAGTCACTGTTTACTTGGTGAACTATATATAAAGTCATCAATAACAACAATAGCCATAGTCTTCAGTCTCCAGTCTCCTCCAGACTGGAGGAGTTATGGAAGATTCTTTCTTTTCGCAACTACTATATAATTTATTTGTGGGAGGCACAAAAGATTTGAAGAAAAATCCGGCCGCTGAAGAAGACTGTTACGTTGAAGTGCGTCTGGCTGTTTAGACTATTGAGGCGCCATATCAACCAACAGGAACCATCAAGGTTTTTTCCACCTTTCAGGAGATATTCCACTAGTGCTTTACAAGCATTGGATTATCCACAGGACTATATCTATTTGACTATGCTTATGGACTACCAACTCTGATTAGCCAATATTGTTCTTCCTCCCATTGGAAGTTGATATATAATGACTTTTATTATTCATTGCATCAGCCGTGCCTGTAGAAATCATAAGGTTTTTCTCTCTATGTAATTTTTGTATGTCTATTTTGGTTTTAAATATTTAATTATTGATGACATTATATATAGTTCACCAAGTGAACAGAGACAGTATAAAGTTTATCTTAGACAATAATTTTTAGATATAAATTTATTTTCTTATAAGTTACACTTCATTTTATTCCTAACTTTTAAGTTTGTTAGATTAGGGAAGTGTGCCACTTAGTGACTGACAAAAGTGCTGTAGGTTACACAAAGATTCTAACTAACTAAAACTTGTCAAATGAACAAGAGTATATCAATCCTGAACTCTTCACTAGAAGGCACAATGAGTAAACTGAGGCTATCATGCTTTGGACATATCATGGGAAGGCCTGATTCACTGGAAAAGACAATAAACCTGGGGAAAGTAGAAGGCAGTAAGAAAAGAGAAGAACATATTACATATGGATTGATTCAGTAAAGACAGCCATGGCCCTGAGTTTGCAAGACTTGAGCAGGGCTATTAATTAACAGGATCTGTTGGAGATCCTGTGTGATATAGTAGTTTGAGCACTGGGCTATGACTCTGGAGACCAGGATTTAAATCCCCACTTGATTGTGGAATCCCACTGGATTTGCTGAGCCTCAGAGGAAGGCAAGCCCCCTCTGAACAAATCTTGCTAAGAAAACTCTCTGATGGGTTTCCCCTTAGGGTCACCGTAAGTCTGAAACTTATGAAGGTGCACAGCAACAACCACAATTTGGAGATCTGCCATTCATAGGGTTGTCATAAGTCAAAGCTGATGTGACAGTATATAACACCAAGAATCACTTTTAAAAAAAATTGCTGTGAGATATTGATCCCTGTTGTCCTCTTAGATGCCAGATTTCAGATGCTTGGCTTTCACAGTCTTGGATCAGTGGCAGAGACAGACATGCATGCAGACACACATTCTCTTTCATTAGAGTTTGATCTAAAACTGGCATCATGGACCAATTGAAAATACAAGTGGCCAGTAGACTGAATTGTCCCTTCTTACAATGGTGAAGCCTAATATTGAAGCACAACCCTTCTTATCTTGGCACTAGTTGATTATCTTTATTAATCGTATGAAGTTATGGATAACAAAAGACAAAGAGCAAATAAAAATGCAAGTGATCTTTGTTATTCTTCAGCCATGACTGAAGAATGGCAAACACATGCTTCATTTTTTTTTCCTCTTTCCGTAGATGCAGATAACTTGGGGGGGGGTTGGAAACGTGGTTTATTACAGTATCAGGCCTAGGCTGTATCCAAGTAGCCCTTCTGTAGGTGGAACAGAAGAGGAATTCGCCCTCCCTCACTTCAGCCCCAAACATGGCCTCAAACTTTACTTCAGAGGTTAATAGATCCTTCACTGACCATTTGCTGTGGCATGGGAAGAGCTACAAAGAGGAGAAGGACAGACCCGCTTGTGTAGGTGGAAGTCAATTCCTTTGACACTGGATTTCATTGTTAATTCACTACCGTTGTGAGAAACCCAGAACATATCAGCAGAAGTCTTGTGCCACCTACTAAAAAGCTAAAAAGCCTGTAGTGTCTTTAAAAGCCATACTGATTTTTAAAATAAGAGAGATAATGGAAAGTTCAATAAACAGTGCTTAACCTCCTTCCGCTCAAACGCCTCTGAGTGAATTTATGTTCATCCAAGAGAACTCGTTCCTTCCCACTCATTTAGTCTCAGCTCAATCTTTTAAAGACTAAAGAGCAAAGAAATGCATGGTTACCACAGACAAGAATTTTCTAACAGAATAGTCACCTAAGGATGCCTGAACAAATCATTTTGAAACAAGTGAACAAACATGTAGACTGAAGTGGAGCAGTTCTTGGGTTTTGCATGGTACAATTTTCATCTCAAAAACCATGTCCCAAAGTACATAAAAATAGGCATTTTGGGATAAAGTAGATTTAGAAATGTGTATTTTCGGGTGAAATATCCTGGAAATGTATATTCTGTGAGAAGCTATGTTCAAATAGACAATTTCAGTATAAATTTTTTTTCAGATTTTTTTAAAATAATAGTTCACAGTTTAATACTGAAATGAGACAAAATGTACTTATGAATAAATAGAAGCAAAACTCATAGAGATTGTATCAAACTGATCTGTTCATCCCTAATACCACCTGAAGAAAAAAGATCACAGGGAAAAAGGGAGAAAATAAAGATTTTATGTATTCATTTGGATTTGAAACCAAATGAATGCCTTTTTCTTGTTGCTCTGACCCAACCTTCTCTAATCTAGTGTGGCCATAGTGGCTGGGGGATGCTGGGAGTTGCAGTCCAGCATGTCTGGACAGCATCAAACTAGGGAAGACTCCCAAAACTTTCTGATATTGGAACTTTCTGTAACTTTAGGTTTCATCTGCAAGGGTCTTGATATGATTAAGGAGATCTTCATGCCCTCTTCTGTTTTAACTGAAATGCTAAAGCATCCCACTTCCAAGAGGACTGTATGTCACACAGAATTCCAAGACTTTGTTTTTCATTGTTTTTAATTCAGAACAGACTCATGAAGACAAAACATTTTAATTCCAGTTCCAGAGGTCTCACATATCATTAGATGCTTCTGTTTGGATTCTTTGCTTGTCATATATACCCAATATGAATCTACTAGAAGTGTGGGTATAAATCTGCATACAGCACAGACTGTTATCCACCACTATGACCTGAGAATGTGATCTGCCTTGGTTTCAATGCTTGTTTTCCTTTCTCAGAAAAGGGAAGGGGAAGAAGGGTGATGGTTTGTAACTCTTAGGTGACTTGCTTTCCTCTCTTTCTCAGGGATGAAGAGATTCAGAGCAAGTGTGGAATTGATGCCACCACCTACCTCTCCTTCCAACGTCATGTCCTAGTGCTGCTTATAATAATCTGCGTGCTCTCCGTAGCTGTCATCCTCCCTGTCAATTTCTCTGGTGACCTCCTGGGTATGTGAGCATTCTTAGTCCACTGGGTAGCCCTACAGCTGGGCCCAAAGGCTGGGCTCAACATTAGCTCTTGGGACATGTGGATGTTCTTTAATTGGTTTGATGCCTGTGAGAGTCCCAAGAACTGTTCTGCTAGGAGATGTAATATTGAAAAAGTAGAATTATGATACCAGAGAAGCCAGCAGAGAGAGAGAGACAGAGAACCAAACAGAATTGGGAATTGAGCAACTGTATTTCCCATCTTTTTAGGAAATAAACTGTGAGATTCCCTAATCTGGATTGGAGCCTCAAGGAATAAGATGTGGTTCCTTTTTCTCACAGTTTGTCCCCTGACCCTCTAATTCAGCAGCTGTTTTTCTTGGCTCTGACACTAATATACTTTTTAAGAAAAAATAGAGAAATGCAGTTATACATTTCTCCTGTTGTTTGTTTTAATTGGACACTAGAAAAGGTCAGTTGAATTAATTACTAAAAATACTTCAATTGAGATCCCTAAAGGGGCATTTTTTTGTGCTCCTGGAACCATCCATAAACTGCCAAAAATGCCAAAAAAAGGCAGGGAGAAGAATGTGCACTTTGGTTTTCAAAAGCAGTCTAAAAATAACCAAATAGTACATGGGAGCATCCATGGCCGGTTAAAAAGGTGACTTATGACTCCCAGTAACTTCCAGGAAAGGCAGTTCACTCTTTTTTGCTGGAAAACATTTCTGGAAAAATTGTACCAAGGACCAAAAACACAAAACAAAACAAAAACAGTCTTGGGGTCTGCCAGCAACTTGAAAGCCACATTTCACTTGCTCCTGGTCTAAAAACCCCAAAAATATTACTGTTTGACTATGCATGATCGTGGAGATATCATGGCTGCAGAACTTCCGTGGAAGCAGGGGATATTTACCTCAGACTAACCAATTTGTTTTTTCCTGACAGTTGCCCTCGGATGTTACTGATCTCTCTCTTTCCTTTCTCCTCTCCAGGTACAGATCCTGCTAATTTTGGCCGAACCACGATTGCAAATGTCCCCAAAGAGTATGTAATCCTAATTCTTCAGCTGTATTGCTTTGCTACTTGTCTTGATGGCTGTTGGAGAAACATTCTGTATTTACACAGATAATCATTTATCAGCATACCCTTGATTAGAACTACCTTTTTGCTGGACATTGTGACCCCATCCATGCATACAAATATACATGTGGATTTTATGTGGTCCTTTATTTTCTTTTTCTTCTTCTCTCTCTCTCTCTCTCTCTGTCACACACACACACACACACACACACTACTAGAATGCATCATAGTTCTTTTGTGATAATATTATTCTGTAGAATAAGAAAGATCCTGGTAACCATCAGTGCCTGGTGCAAATTTCAGATTAAGATTTCACTTGCGTTTAGTTGTCCACTTTGCATGCATTGGGAGGACTTGTTTTGCTACAGTACACAGGAGTAACACAACCCTGGGTTACCTTTACATCTTTCTGGCCTAGCTTCCCCATCCAAGGCACTAGTGTCATGATGAGAAGGAAACATGGCAATTGTCTGGTTTACTGATGGACACAGGAGCCCACAGCCTAAAAAAGGCTATCAACCCAAATGCCTTAGGAAAAAGAAGTTGCATTGTTTCCTGTCTCCTGACCAAGGTATTCCATTTTTCCAGTTTGTAAAATGCCTTTCTTTTTTGTCTCTTGCAGAGACCGACTCTTATGGCTGCACAGTATCTTTGCCCTCCTCTATTTCATCATTGCTGTCCTCTGCATGGCTCATCACTCCATCCAGCTTGAATACAAGGAGAATGAGAAGGTAAGAAATTCAGCAGGCCCTTCTTACACTTACCTGTCCTTTCCAAAAAAATAAAAAATAAAAAAAATAAAAGTATAAATAAACTCTGGAAGTAAAATGTCATCCTCTTTTGCTGCCTTGGCCTCGAAGGGGATTCTTGGACTGACTGATAGATTGAGGAATGTTTCAGCTGCTTTGATCCCATAGATCCAGTTTTTTCTCTGTGGGAAGAAATAGGTTGACTTATCAACCAAACTAACCGTTTTAGTTGGCAAAATTCAGTCATAGAATCAAAGAGTTGAAGGTTGGCTCATAGGCCATCTAGTCGAATCTCTTGCTTTATCCAGGAAATGCAGAGTAATATCCTCAGCAGATGACTGTGAAGACATCCAGTGAGACCCACTGAGCCTAGAAGTAATAGCTTCCATTGTCCAATTGATCTTTCTGTTTAAGAGATGTCTTCTAACTTTCAAGCTAACTCTTCTTTCCTCTAACTTAACACCTGTGAGATCTGGTTCTGTCTTATGGGGCAGCAGAAGATAAGTCTTTGCTGTCTCCTGTCTTTTCTGCTCCCCTGAAGAGATTTTAAAGAGTCCTGTCTTGCCAGCTTCAGTCTCTTCCCCATCCTGAACACAGTAAAAATTTCAGAACTGAGATTTATTAGTGCAGAATTCTATACGTCCTGATTATGTGAAAAAGTTCGTTGTACTATTGCTGTTAATGGCCTCCATTTTAGGGTTTCTTCCTTCTTTCTGCTTCAGGTGGCCCGAACACTGATGGTTACCAGGATTCCCAAAGAAATCACTGATCCCTCTCTTGTCATCAAACACTTTCAGTAAGTACAACTGTAGCAGTTTCTTCTTTATCTCTGACTTTTGTTTGTGTTTCCTTTCCGAAGCCAGTTAATAATATTCACTGATGGATGTCAGATTTAAGAAATGATGTAAGAAATTACAAAAAGTTCAGAGTTTAGATTCACTTGCTTAACAGTGGAATCTTATGCTGGAGAAGGTAGATTTTATACCACCTGAAGCTTGACTTTTTTCTGTGGGCATTCATCACCTCCAATCTGCTGGATAAAGCATCCCAATTTTACTACTGTCATCATTTTTTAAAAAACCTAAAAGTAATAGTGACATCTTCCTTGAAATCTCCTGTTGAGTTGTGGTGACCCCGTGAGTTTCATAGAGCTTTCGTAGGCAATAAATACTCAAGAGGCAGTTTGCCATTGCCTACAGCACTTAGTGTTCGCTGGCAGTCTCACACCCTCTACAGTTAATCTCTGTTAATATAAAAGGGGTCTGGTTATTCTCTACTCTGTTTTCCATTTCCCAAGAATTTGTTTCACCTAAGGAGGAAGGAAGCATAATGTGGAAACATCTGGAATTTCTCATTTCAAAAATGGAAGATCAGCCTTTGTTTGCTTATCACTCCAGTCCAAGGTGCCATAGCACCTGGTAGTGCCTAATTTGAATGTCTGCAACTTCCTTCTGCATTCCTTTTTTAGACTGTGACTTCAGCAGCAGCCTTTTTTTTCTGTTCTTCCCTTTTTGCTTTCTGTACTGCATAGCCTGGTGAAGAACTCTGGAAACAACTTCCATGCTTTTGTGAGCTTTGATTTGCTCTTATGAAGATATCAATCTAATACAAATGTTTAGAATTTTGAACAGAATGTCCCAACATTAATTGACCACTTTTTTTTAAGGGCCATTTCCACACTAGCCTAAACTGCAAACCCTGGCAACAAACAAGCTAGTGTGGAAATGGCCTAAGTCTTCTCTCTTCCATGCTGCCATCCCAACCTCTCTTTCCTTAGGGTGCTAGGAAGAACATTGTCCCTTCTTGCTCATAAGCATATTCTGTTTGTTTTTTTAAAAAAATTGTCTCTCTTCACAGTGAGGCTTATCCAAGCTGCACTGTAACCGGTGTCCAGTTCTGCTCTGATGTGCGCAAACTGATGAAGCTGGATTCAGAGAGGTAGGTGTTCTGTTTTATTTTGATGGCTCCTGATTTGTTCTGAGTTCTCTGGAATATTTTGTGCAAGTACCCCAAGATTCCTACATATTGGGTTGATATTGGAGTCTGCATAAAATGTTGACCCCAAGTAATAAAAAGTTCCGTTACAGCTTTCTCAATCTAATACCTTTATAGCCTTTACAAACCCAAATCAGCACAGCTGGACTAAGTATGGAGATCTGGACAAGGATGTCAGTACCCAGCCAAGAGAATATGTATTTCTTATTTTTATTCATACAAAAACATAACAGTGAGAAGTTTGTTGCCTGACCATCTTTGACATTAAAAATTGCATCTTGGCTGTTCTTCACCTGATTTTTTTATTCTTTTATTGAAATGCAAACACTGTCACTATAATGTTAGAACCAGAAAAGAACAAAATTGGGGGGAAGGTTCGGTTCCCATTTTTTTACTTCTGCATTCATCCACAAATGAAACAAAAACAAATCCTTTCTAACTCTGTATTTTGTTAAATGGAATTGATTCTTCCTTTCCACGAATGAAAGGAGCTCCCATTTGCAGATGAAGAGACGTGCCCATAGATTGGCCTCTTCCATTAATAAAGCAAATTTGGAATCCATATTTTAGTAGTAGTTTGTTGTTTTAAAAAAAATTAAATTTTTATATTCATACAATTATTGTTATGTGCCTTCAAGCCATTTCCAACATAGCAACCTTAAGGTAAACCTATCATGAGGTTTTCTTGACAAGATTTGTTTAGAGGTGGTTTGCTTTTTATTTCCCCTGAGGCTGAGAGAATGTAACTTGCCCAAGGTCACTCAGTGGGTTTCCATGGCAAAGTGGGAATTTGAGCCGTGGTCTCCAGAATCGCAGTCCAGTGTTCAAACCACTACCCTACGTTGATTCTGCAATACATTTTATTAATTTCCACAAACTTCAGTTACAAAAAACTCAGACATCTCAAAATCAGAAATAGGAACTTGTACAAAAAGATAAGGAGAAACATTTATCCTTTTCTCACTCGATATATCATTTATGAAGGAAAGAAGCCAAAATAAAACAAATCTGTTTTTTCTCCAAATCCACATTTAAAAAATTATTTTGACACCAAGAAATCAATCATAACATTCAGGGAAGTGCAGAATCCAAGGATAGCTTAATCCTAATAGTGTGCAAATTAGGGTTAAATCCAGTGTTAATCCAACCAAAAAGTAAATGCATTTCAATTGTATGTTAATCATATCTACCTCATCCCACTGACTGGAATGACTTGAGTATTGGCAAGACTAAGGCTGGATTTTGCACCTTGTCATTTCATAAAGGAATTTTGCAAATGCTGAGTTTGTCAAATATTTCTAGTAGGAACTATCTCTTGGGTTCTGCTCTTACTTATATCTATCCCAGGCACCAAGGGAGCTAGCAGAGAAAATCTGATGCAAATTTCATATGTACAAGTATGTAAAATTTCTGGATGTTTAGAAAAATAAAGATCTAATTCAGTCTACACCCAGAATATCCTGTGTTGTTCACATTAAAGCATGTCATAAGAACAGAGTGATTCTAATCTGTCGGGCGAAGAGGCCCTGTTGACTGCTGTTCTATTCGTGGTATCCAGAGCTGTGCTGATTATAATCTAGAGGATAGCTGCTGGTATCTGATATTACCTAGCAGACTGAGAACAACTTCTAAGTTCTTATGAGGGATGCATTCTTCTAAATATGAGAAGATTCTTCCACGTGTGAATATAATCAAAGAGGAGAAAGAACTCATATGAATAATAAAAATCTCAACTCAAGTTGACAAAGTTATGAGCTCTTCAAATTTTATGCCAGTGTTCACTAATGGTATACTAGCCATATCCACCATACTAATATGTGCTAGAAACTTGCTTTCGTAAGTACATGAAATATAAGATTCTGTAAGTGTCATACACTGCATGTGATTCAAGATTCCTGTACATAAACCGTGTGATGGCTGTTGCCTATGTGTTGGGAACATCTCACTCTGAATGTAAATTGACTTTCTTTTAACTTTAACTTTCCTCTCTAATCTGTTTCCGGCAGGCGCAAAGCAATGAAGGGGAGGCTTTACTTCACCACCAAAGCTCAAAAGGAGGGGAAAATCATGATTAAGATCCACCCCTGTTCCCGCATCTTCTGTTGCCATATTTGTGGCTTTGAAGAGGTATAAGTGAAAGTCAGGACACAGATATATTGAACGTATAAGATGCAGGACAATTTAGGTTTCGGATTACAGCTCCCAGAATCCCCCAACCAGCATGGCCACTCAGCATGCTGGTTGCAGATTTCTGGAAGTTTTAAGTCCAAAAACTAACATTTCCAAGCTCCAAAGCTAGGATATGGCACTTTTTAGTTGCCTGTTTCTCACTTGGTTTCCTTATCTGCTAGCTGTCAAGCTGAGCTAGTGGCCCTCTCCTTCAAGCATGTGACATGTCATCCACTGATTGAAAAGGGAAAAAACAGAGGTGAGCCCAGTGTTGAGAGAAAGAATCACTTTGCTAATCCTGTCCTGCAACCCTTCCTGGCAGAATTCATGGTGAAGCTAAAATTTGAGCTGTGAACTTCCAGCTCACATGTTTAACTACTACATAACTGTACTTCACTTCATGGATTGTGATCCAAGCTTTTCAAGCCGTGGTCCAAGATGGATAATACTATTGGCACCCCATTTCTATTCTTTTTTCCCATTGAGAGGTCTCTTTGTTTTGAAGAAATGGGAAGTGGGAATGAGAGGGAATCTTTTCTTGTACATATACCAAAACAGGGAACTAGAGTTTGAGCCCTCACTGCACCCCTGGTGACATCTCCAAAAGACTTGTGAAGGGGCCTTACATGTACATAGGCCTCATCTATACGGACAGAAACTCTGATTGACTAGAATCCTGTTTTCATGCAGGAAGCCTGAGAACATACATCTGTACATGTTTGGGGGCCCTTCATCCTTCAGTTGTACAAGCAGCCAACAGGGGACATAGCTACTGACAGAGCCAGCCCTACCATCAGTCAGAGTGAGGGCTACTGAAGCAACACAGAGTTTGGCTGTCATGAAAAGGCAGCAGTTTGTTGGTTCTGTACTAAGCAATTACTGTGTTTGTATGGTATGTGATAAGGGGAGGTACTTACAGAGTTTTCAACCATGTGCCAAAATAAGTTGACTGGAATTAGATAACTGTGTATCTTGGTAGAGGGGGGGACCATTTGTTGCTCTACCTCAAGCATCAGAATGTCTTGAGGTGGCTGGATCATGGGTATAGTTCCATTCTGTCCCCAGCAATGCATTTGGTAAACACTTGAGGAGATCATTTGACACTCAAGAGAATACAAGAGTAAGGTGGGCAGAGAAAGACAAATTGTTGCTATTAATTGCCATGAAGTCAGCTTCAGCTTCTGGTAATTCTTTGAATGAGAGATCTCCAAGACACGCTGTCAGCAACAGCCCTGCTCAGGTCCTCCAAACATAGCGCTGTGACTTCTTTGATTGAGTCTATCCACTTGTAATATGGTTTTCCTCTCTTCCTAGTGCTTTCCACTTTGCCAAGCATTATTGTTTTTTCTAATGAGTCATGTCATCTCATGCATGGCCAAAGTACAATATCCTGTTTGCTCATTTTCACTTCCAGGGAGAGTTCAGGCTTGTTTTGCTCTAGGACCTATTTATTGGTCATTTGGTCAAATACATGTAGTTAAAAATTAAAAATAGACTCACCATTTCAGTTTGTGGCTAAAGACAGAACTTGGGCTGAAAGTTGTTGATTGATTGATTGATTGATTGGATCTGCCTGCTCTTGACTTACAAATCAATAAACTGTTTAAAGATACTGCACAATTCTCTATACTCCTTCAGAAAACCTGCTTCAGCTAACGCCATCTTGAGGCCTTGTTAGATAATGCAGCCTGGCAGCTTGCAGCTGTTGCCCTTCCTAAGACAGAAGTCCCCTTGACATAGGCCATTTCTGCACTTCACTTGTACAAGCGTGATTATTCCACTTTCAACATCCTACAGAATCCTGGGGTTTGCAGTTTCAGGAGGGGCCGGAAACTGCAAACCGCAGGATTCCACAGGATGTTGAAAGTGGAATAATCACGCTATTAGAGTATAGTATGGAAACGGCCATAGTTATTGCTGTTCTTTCTCATGTGGCGTCTGCCTGAAAGGACTGGAATGACGCAGTTGATCTCACTCACTTGCGCACACACCCTTCCTATAACATCTGTCTCACTTCAGTCGCAACTCTTTTGAGTTGGGATTTGACAGTTGATGAATGTTTATTCGATAGTAGTATTACTGTAGAGTCTTGCTTTTAACTTTTAATCCTGTTAGAAGAAATCTAATCAGTTTATTTTCTCAGTGGAAAGGCGAAGACTAAACCTGCACGTATCATTTCAGTGTCTCCCGAAGAAATATGAAATGTTTAGAGTTCAGAGAAACAGCCAGTCAATGCAGTTCTTGGGAGCCTACATGCAAATGCTAACTCTGTCCAATGTTTACTGTAGCTGGCATTTCAATGTGAATGGATAAAATTAGTACATTTCTTTCCTTTCGTGGGTTCCCACCTCTACCCTTCCGCTAGGTGGATGCCGAACAATACTATGGAGAGCTGGAAGAGAAACTGACGGATGAGTTTAACGCTGAACGCAGCCGGATTTCTCTTAAGCGCCTTGATATGGCATTTGTCACATTCCAGGATGAAAGGATGACAGCCACGTGAGTGTCCCCCTCCTGGTAGTCATTCCTGTAAGACTGAGCTGAGGCAAATTGTCCCCTCTCTCTCTCTCTCTCTCTCTCTCTCTCTCTCTCACACACACACACACACACACACACACACACGCACACAGGGCCATTTTCCCTCAGAGTAGTCTAGCAGGCATCTACGTGCCAATGTGAGCAACTCCAAGTCCAGCAGTAGGTGGATATAAAGGGGAAAAAATGACCTGTATTCTCAAGAACATTGTACCCTTCCCAGCTCTTCACTAAAGCAAAATTGGCAACACTTACTGTCAGCATCTTACCAATTTGATGTGTTGAATGCCTGTCATCCCCAACAAGCAAGGCCTTTGGCACTGCTGTCTGAAGAGGCTGGGATTTGTAGTCCGCTATATTTGGAAGATGAGAGTTTGGAGAAGACTGCTTTATGAGTTGCATTGCTGGTTATTTTTAAAATCTGGTGCCATGTTTAGATAGGCCCATAAAGGCTGGTAAGATTTATCTCTCAGTTGAGGATGGGGCGAAGGAGTAGTTTTCTCTCTCTGAGATATCATAACTGCAAAGCATTTCTTCTTGGGAAGGCTTGAGAAAATGTGTTTGATTCACACCAGAATTCTAACTTTTGCTGTATTCAGGGTCAGAATTTCCCTGTTGGGCAGACTTTCTAATGACCAGCGTAGTAGCGGATGGAATTTGCTGCTTTTTAGTAGATAGCATTAAGTATCAACCTTTTGAGATTAAACTGTTTCTATGGTTATACAGTGGATAGTATGCACATGACTTGTTCTGTATTTCTAGCACACCTGAATCTCTAGTAATCTACATTGTTATTATTTAAGAACATTCATGTATGTGCTGGGTGCAGATGGATTACTGTAGAGATAATCCTTTCTTTAAAAACTCCTAACACTGCATGGAAACTGGCCCGCCTAGATCCAACCGTTGCCTCCTTTTCTCTTCCCTAGGATTTTGAAGGATTATAACCGCATCCGTTGCCACAAACATCCACAGCAATCATCTGTTACCACAGTGGTGAAGTCCCACTGCTGGGGAGTTAGATATGCTCCTGCCCCCAATGACATCATCTGGTAAATTCTCATGGTTGTGGTAGCTTGTCAAAATTTCAAAATGGCAAAATGTTCAGTTCCTGTCTTCCATGCTTGGATATTTCACAATATGATTTTGCCCTAGGGAAGACACTGACCATTTCCACACTAGACTGTTATAGCGCTATTATTCCACTTTCAACATCCTATGGAATCCTGGGGTTTGCAGTTTAGAGAGGGGCCAACCGGCCCCTCTCTAAACTGCAAACCCCAGGATTCCATAGGATGTTGAAAGTGGAATAATAGCGCTATAACAGTCTAGTGCGGAAATGGCCACTGTCTTAGGCAGGGACAACAGGCAAAAGAGAAGTTAAATGTGTCTTGGGTACCAGTTTTGAAAGGATAGAAAGTCTGGAGAGTATATGATAATTCTGGTGCTTTATGGAGACTTCCTCTCCATCGCGGCATGTCTTGGTTAACCACTCAAGGTTCTGATACTGTGCTTCCATTTTAGGGGCCTATTCAGAATTCATTTTATTTATTTATTCTGAAATATTCTGTGCCAGTTACACATTTTCTGTTAAAAACTCTTAGGGCATTGTACAATAAGACTAATGAAAACAGTCAAAATAGAAAAAAAAATAAAATGGCAATTAAAATAAAGGCATTTCCGCCCTACACTGTTATAGTGCTATTATTCCACTTCCAACATCCTGTGGAATTCTGAGGTTTGTAGTTGCTGAGGCCAAAGAGCTCTCTGGGTGATAATTCTAAATACCTCTCCCTAAATTGCAAACCCCAGGATTCCACAGGATGTTGAAAGTGGAATAATAGCACTAAAACAGTGTAGTCCGGAAGTGGCCTAAGTGTGCAGCATTCATCAGAATGGATAACATTCATCAGGATAGATAAAACCATAATCAAATTGAGTTACACGATGTACTGAACTGTCTAGACAAATAAAGAGGTCTTTTCTTGCTGCAGAAATTGCATCAAAGCTAAAGGCAGGTGAGCCTGCAGGGCAGAGATGGGAAAAGTGTGGTCCATGAGGTACATATGACCCTCAAGGCTGATTTTGGGTCCCTCTACCTCTCTAGGTTTTTACTTTTATTTTGTTTTTCATTAAATTTTGGCTAGTTGCACACTCTCTAAAAGCTTCCAAGTGGTCTATTTTCAAGGGAGTGTTCTTGGGAAAAGGAAAGTCACTTTTGGTCTTGGAAAAAGGACACCCTATGCCTGAAATAGGCACAGTTCCCTCCTTTTTGGTATGAAATGCGCGTCATGTCCTTTAGAGCAGCATTACTCAAAAGTGTTGCTCTATGGAATAACAACTATCCATGAGCTATTGGCTGCTGGTTGAGAGCAGATTTCCAGGAAAGAAAGAAACAATTGTAGTCAATAGGCACAAATATATTGTCAGTCTCTGCCACATCGTATAGCTTAAGAAGGAAGCATTGCTTTTGAGGTTTCTGAGAATGCAGTTGGCCAGTGTTGGCCCCATAAATTTTAGGAATGGAGTGGAGTGCTAAGGGTGCAAAAATGAACCTCCTCGAAGTTTCCCACCTCTGGAAATTGGTCACTCCACACTTGGACGACCCTCCACAATAAGGATATTTACTGAAAAAGCTCTCTCCTCTATTGCCCCATGTTTAATTTCAGATCGTGGTGGGACATAAAGGAGAGCATCATACTCCAGTAGCAAAGTTCGGACATGCTTCTGTGATATGAATTAGTGCTTTAGTTAAGAAAAGAGTTTTATTGGAAAGTGAGTAAAATACACAGTGGTCTTCCCTGCACACCACATTGTACACATGCTTTCTTTCTTTCTTTCAGGGAGAATTTATCTGTCCGTGGTGCTTCATGGTGGGTGCGATTTTTCCTGCTCAACATCTGCCTCTTCATCCTCCTCTTCTTCCTCACCACACCTGCCATCATTGTCAACACCATGGACATGTTCAATGTTACACGGCCTGTGGAGAGCCTCAAGGTACCACTCTTACCATTACCCCATGTGATTCTACTTCAAGGACAGTAAGATCATCTCCACCCTACACTGTTATAGTGCTATTATTCCACTTTCAACATCCTGTGGAATTGTGGAGTTTGTAGTTTACTGAGGCCGAAGAGCTCTCTAGCTGAGAATTCTAAATGTTCCTCCCTAAACTGCAAACCCCAGGATTCCATAGGATGTTGAAAGTGGAATAATAGCACTATAACAGTGTAGGGTGGAAGTGACCTAAGGCCTCTCTGAGTTTGTCCATTCCATGCTTAACTCCCCTCCCACAAAGGGAAGCATACTTGTCCATACAGCACACTAGGAATATAAGTTTCTCCATAATAGATCTTTAGCCACTTTGGACTCAAGAGAAACAAGACTGCTACATGCTCTGTGTGATGCTTAAGATCTTCATTTGTGATCTGAAAATATGTACCAGTACTTGAATAGGCCTTTGCACTGAAGGAAGCAGGATCTAGGTTGTCCTCAGACCAATAAACAGAAATAGGAGGCTGTGGCACAAATCAATTAGCACAGATCTATTTTTCTCATTCTTTTTTCTTTGAAGTGGATTCTATTTATCCATGCATATTCCCAGTGTCAATATCAGCAAAGGGTGGAGAAATGGCTCACCAGACATTCTCCTAACCACAGGAAGGTGCATGCTTTTAATTCTGTTCCAGGAGGCCATTTGGAGGCAAACTAGTGAATTTTCAGAAAAAGCACTAAACTTATTCTTGCTCTCTCTTTCTTTCTCTCAGAACCCGATTGTCACCCAATTCTTCCCCACACTACTGCTCTGGGCCTTTTCTGTGTTCCTTCCATTCATAGTGTACTATTCAGCTTTCTTTGAGTCACATTGGACAAGGTAAGTCCTGTATCTTGAAGCTGGAGACCCCAAAATGACTTTCCACTGAAAAGTCCACTGCATATTGCATTGTCTGGGATTAGATGTGTTCATGCAGTTCTCTAGGTATCTAAACTCTAGCCATGGCAGATGATTGTTTCAAAAGTTCTGGTGAACACCTAGAGAATCTAGGGTTTCTCATGGTTATAAAGTAAAGCCTGAATCTAGAAAAATTCTGGGCCATTTTTCCAGCACACAAAGGTTGGCATTTTTCTTTCCTGCTGGCTATTGGTTTATAATGGACCCAAGAACTCACCTTCGCTACTCTGTAATGGCAACAGCAAAATATACTAAGAGTCCTGCAGCACTCTAATTAAACCCGAGTGGGCTGTAGTCTGTGAAGACTCATGACTATAATTATGAGCATACTCATACACTGGTGATGTTTGAGATTCCACTGGCTATTTCAGTGTCTGAACACCAGAGTGAGCTTTAAACCAGCCAACAGAAAACTGCTTGCACAAGGGAGCATTCAGTTCCTCCTTATGCCACCATTTAAAAAGTACTGCCACCATAGCTCAGAGTTGTATCCTAACAGGATTCTAGGCTTTGTTGCCCCCCCGCCACTTTCATGAAGGTTAGGAGCACAAGACCCTTGCAAAAGTGGAAATTACATGAACATTTTCCCCCCACCTGCCTGAATGAGTGAGCGAGCAAGGGAACACACGTACATACCTTCCTTCCTCCTGTTCCCTATACCATTCTCTTGTCTTGTGCCTGCCCAAGTGAGTGAGGGAACACATGCATGCGCCTTCTCCTCCTCCTGCTCTCTCCCACCCACTGAGCACAAGGGAACACTCATGCATGCCTTCCCTCCTCCCACTCCCCCATCCCATCCCCTTGTCTCCAGCCAAAGTGAGCAAGCAAGGGAAAACACATGCCCACCTTCCCTCTTAATGCTCCCCCACATACGAAGTATGCAAGGGAAGCAGAGGCAGCAGCAGATGATCGGTGAATAATCAAATTCATGAAGATCAGACTCGTAAATGTGGAGGGACAGCTGTGTTTCAGTAGACTGCCATAGTTACTCCTTTGAATAATCCATGCAAATGTATTTGGTTTCCATATTATATTTCAATATGCTTGTCAACAAATCTGGGAATGTATTGTAGTTGATGTTGTTTGTATATTCCTGACATTTCATTGCAAAATGCCAGTCTGGCTTCCCCCAGATTCTGTTGTGTCTTCCTCTTTCTCCTTCTTCCTCTTTGTCTCTTTTTCTTCTCTCCCTCTCTCTCAAGGATAAATATGGTTTTATTTCATTTAGGTCAAATGAAAATCAGATCACAATGCACAAGTGCTACTTCTTCCTCATATTTATGGTCATCATCTTGCCCTCACTTGGACTGACTAGGTACAGTAGCAACTTGCAGACAGTATATGCTGGGGTGCTTGGGCTCCACTTTCTGCTATTTTGTGATCCTTCAGAACACCAGCAGTGAGAAGATGTACGTGCCATCAATTGCTATAATAAGATGGACCGAAGCAAGACAGCAACCAAATAATTATAGGGAATAAAATCTTTCTGAAAATTAGTGACACAGTGAGAATATTTTATGTGTTAGTGTTAGTAAGGTGCATAAGAGATTGGACCTAGATTTGGTCATACTTTTAAAGTAGAGCCATTGAAGTTAATGTTTTTTCAGTTAGTCATGAGTATAAGTCCCATCAATTTCAGTGTGTGTGTTCTCAATGTGAGTAAATTTGGACCTAGTCCATCTTGAGTATGCTGTTATGTGGTATGATGCAGAAAACATCTGAAGCAGAAACAATAATGTTCTATTCAAATTTCCTACAGAGGACATAGAATTAATTCTGTATTAGCTATTAGGCAACCCAGAATCACACTCCATAGTATACAAGATCAATCAATCAATCAATCAAACAATCAATCAATCAATCGTTTATTTATGGTCATTGACCAAATGAAAGTTCATAAAAAGTTACTATAAAATACTAAAAAGTACTAATAGATAATTACAGTTACTGGTAAAATTCATATTATGCATAGTTACATTGGATACAGGTGCATTAATTGGATTACATTTATAATGAAAATCCAAAGATAAAAATTAAGATATGTAAAATTTTATAAATTAAATAAATCAAATAATAGCTAGATTATATATGGCCCTTTCCGCACCTTACCTTCTTCCGGTGCTGGGATCGCGCGAGCAGCCTCCAGCGAGAGGCTCTCGCGTCCCTGCTGCTTCAGCTCCGCACGAGCTGCCTGCTTGTGCGAGAGCCCTGCCTCTTCCTTCCGCAGTGCAGCCTGGTACCTTCCTGCACTGGGGCAGGAAGCGCGACCAGCACGGCTCCGGAGGCTCCGCACACCAGGTAATTGCACGCGGGGCCTGGGAGTAATGCATGATCACGCACCATTTTTGTCTTCTAGCCTAAAATGAAAAGGTGCACGATTGGCACCTGCTGGCCCCTGGAGCATCACGCTATTGTGAGTGCATCGTGCAGATCGCTCCTCATAATCGCACGACGCTCCAGGTGCCTTTTCACATGGAAAATGCCGTGCGAAAAGGGCCTAGGTCACTGTGTTATTTGTCTTCGGGTCATAATGGCAGAGGCACAAAACCTAGCCACCTTCTCTGTGATTTGTGAATCTAAATCTGCATACAAGATCAACCATTCATAGCAAGTTTACCCAGCCTGTGTTATGGCCCATCCACTCTAGCAGTCTAGCAAGGATCTGGTATGGTTTTCTCATAAATCCTGAACAATGTAAATGTAAACATGAGCAGTGTCTTCCCCTGAAATCATCTTCTAGACAGGTGTTTAACAGGATTCCTTCAATGGATGGCTTTCCCATTTCACATGTCAAATTCACTTCCAACTGTATAAGAGACATAGTACACCCAAATCAGGTTCTGAATTAAAGAACCCATAACTGCAGTAGATAATAGGTGTGGAATATGTGGCCCTGAAGATGCTGGACTGCAGCTGCCATCGGTCTTAGCCAGCGTAGCTGTAAAGGCAAGGAAAGAAGGAAGTTGTTGGTCAACAAAATACAGAGAGCTCAGGTTCCTCAGTTCAACTAATGGAATAGGTAATAGACTAGAGTCCTACCTAACATGGCCCTGGGTATATATTTTTTTTCTTACACAAATTAAACTTCTAATCTCTTCCTGTTCTTTGTTCCTCCTCCTTAGTTTGGATCTCTTCTTCCGTTGGCTCTTTGACACTCACTTTGTGGACCAGGCAGAAATAAAGTTTCAGTGAGTATTGCTGAATATGGTGTGTTTGTGTGCATAGAAAAGAGCTTAGCCATTAATGACAGGGATTTTTTTGTTTGTTTGTACTGGTGATTGGTAGCTTCTGTGTCAGTGGGGTGGTGATTCCAGTCTGGGTCTTGTCCAAACATTAGAAGAGCTATCCAAAATGCTGAACCTTTGGTGGGAAGAATAAGGCCTTTTCTGCACTTTTCCTTAACCCATCTTCCAGTGCCTTTGCCAGGAAGGGAGCACAAGAGGAATGCTTCCTTCCGTACTGGACCAGCTCCCTGTGGGAGGGAGCATGAGGGACATACCTCTTCCTTCTGCAGCACAGCCGGGCTCTTTCCCATGCTGCTCTGGGGCGGGAAGCATCTCTGTCATGCTTCCAGCCCTTCAACAGGGCAGATAAGTGCAGGAGCAATAGGGGGTCATTGACAGAGAAAATCCATCAATGATTTAACCTTGTGATCACACTGGATGGTGATGTGAGAAGGACGGGACTGCGACGATGTCTTGAGGAAGCGTCATCACGGTCCCACTCCTCTCACGTCCCCGTGCTGGGCTGCCATGTCCATGCGGAAAGGGCCTAAGATTCAGCACCTTTATAATTGATTTCCCTTCAAATTAACTGCAGCATATTCACTTGTTTACTGACACGGAAGCCACCAGCTACTACTGTGAGATTCTTAGATGTGTGACTTACAGGCGTCTCACACTGCTCAGTGATTTGTTTTTTGACATTCCACTCTTGCAACCATTGTAAATTGTAGACATGTACCATTCTTTCAGTGCATGGTTCATTCTTTCATCAGTTCTGCTCCTTTTGCTTTCTTCCTATAGGAAACATGTGAGAATTACAGAGGCTCACTTGGGATTGTGTGCAATTCCAAGCGAGGTTCTGTAATTCGTTCATGTTCCCTACAGGAAGAAGGCAATAGTAAAAGAAATGGTGAAAGACTGAGTTCGGCTTTTCAACCAATTCCACTTTCTGACAGTGCTCTGTCCCTAACCCCTGTCAGATAAGTGGAGGATGCCTGTACATACACATATATGCATATGATCTGGATTCTCAACAAAAAATTCTGGAGACTTCAAAGAGTTCTCTAAACAACTCCCTCTCTCTGTCTGTCTGTCTGTCTCTCTCTCTCTCTCTCTCCCCCTCTCTCTGTGCCACAGATGTGTTTTTCTCCCTGATAATGGTGCTTTCTTTGTCAACTACGTCGTCACCTCCAGTCTGATAGGGACAGCGATGGAGCTTCTACGTATCCCTGGACTCATTGTCTATGCTACCCGGCTCTGTTTTGCTAAGTCTGAACCGGAAAGGCTCCATATCAAACGGGTTTGTGGTTTTATTATTCCCTCAACCAATAACCTCAGAAGAATGGGGGAGGATCAGGAACTCTTGTTACCTGGGGATTCCCCTGAATCTTTCAGATTCCCAAGTGTTGTGCATTGTTCAGAGGAAGTTCCAGATTCTAATCACATAAAACTCTCGAAATCTGGAAACATGTCCTGCCTCATGCCCCCTAAATTCACAGATGGGTGGGCTCAAGAGATCAGCCTCTCCAGGTGTTTATGAGAAGTGTCAAGATCAGCATTATTAGTAGGATTACATTTCATGCATATCAGATGGATTGAAACAGGCTGGTTAACTTTAATTTCAGAGCTAACTTTTACTTCTTGAGAAGCTGAGCTTTTTTTAAAAAAATGATACTTTTTTTTCATCGTTGTTACAAAGTGAGATTTGAGAATGTGGGAGTAGACCTTGGAAAAGGGTTTTACTAATCAAAAGGTAAGGGTACTTGTAGAGCAGGAATCTCACAAAATTCTGTCCAGCCCAGAGTAGACAGTGCTTAACCATGGCTTGTTGTCTTGTTAAGATGCCAAACATATTGTGAAACAGTGGTGTAGGTTGCTGAGGAGACCCCAGCAAGACCTGCTTGCCACTTTCCAGGCAAGAAAAGCAGGAAATCTTCCTTAGCCATGGTTTGCTCAGTGCAAACATTAGGCTTACTTATGGTCAAGAGAGCCAGCATGGTATAGTGGTTCGAGTCTGGGACTAAGACACTGGGAGACCAAGGTTTGAATCTGTGCTCATCCATGGAAACCCACTGGGTGACTGTGGGTAAATCACGCTCTCTCAGCCTCAGAGGAGGGCAAGGGCAAATCCCCTCTGAACAAATTTTGCCAAGAAAACCCTGTGATAGGGTTGCCTTAGGATTGCCATAAGTCAGAAATGACTTGAAAGCACACAGCAGCAACAACAACAACAACAATGGTTAAGTTATAAAAATGACAGTTTTCAGTCTTTTTTAAAATGGAATCTTGCATTTTGGTTGGTAGGAAATCCTTAAAAATGCATTTGGTGCTCAGATGTAAAATCTCAATTCTGAATGTGCTAACTCTGCATGGGTCCTTTGAAGTGTGCTGTCCCACTCACACCAGTGTTTTGCAAACTCATCTCATTATGAAATTGCTAACAGGATAAATTACCCACTGTGTTTCTTTAGAACCAAGCTTATGAGTTCCAATTTGGACTGGAGTATGCCTGGACCTGCTGCATATTTTCTGTTGTCATGACTTATAGCATCACCTGCCCCATTATTGTGCCCTTTGGTAAGTATATATGCCTGTTCCCAAAATCTCCTGTCTTTGATCTGAGTCATAATTGTAAAGTCCTAACTCTGCCCTACTGGTGGTCAGACAGATAAGGCTCACTGTAAATTGGCTCTGAAAAGAACAGTTATACTTTTTTGAGTACCATTGACATATTTATCTAGCAGGATGGAAAAGCAACTAAGTACAGATAATTCTAATTACTTCAGAGAGACAGTGATTCAATCAGACTGTATGATGTATGGGCCAATATACACAAGTATGCTGGGTAGGGTTATGACTGAATTTTCCCTGGTGCGGATTCAGGGAAAAATGCAAGGCTATGTTACCTTGCTGCAGCACCATTAAAAGCAACATTTCCAAAATCTACATTGCTGGAATTTCAGCCACTGGGCAAATGATATGTTGTATTTACTTTCTGCTTCTGCATTTGCTAAACTCTTTCATGTGCGTTTACTCAGCTATGACTTTCAGGAAGCATGGGAAACCTTTTTCATCGCAAAGACTGAAATGATCCCAGGCCAGTAAGCCGAAGAATGCATGCCAACTGTGGGTAGAGAATTATCCCAATGGCCCCAGAGCCCCTATTCCTCTGAGATGCTCTGGACAAAAGAAGAAAAACTATGTCAGCCTTGGAGCTGTCATTACAGTTTTCTATCCCATTGTTGTCAGTGGAAAGGAATTTTTTAAAAAAAGAAAATTGAAGGCGGGGAAGTAGAAGGAAATCCTGTGCCGTGCATTCCACCTGCAATCCATAGGATTGGTTTTTCCATGGAAAAATCTCCCTGGAAGGTTTTCCATGGCATTGTTTGGGGGCTGGGGAGTAGCCAGGTGGAATTTAAAGGCTGTGGGTTGAAGTCAGATGTTGTTGAAATAGCAACTGAAGTAAAGGGCAAGAGCTTGCAGGAGTTACTTTTTGTACTACAGAAGGAATTTGTGGACCATTGAGTTCCACACAGCATAGCCTCTAGGAGGGCTGAAGCTTTATTTCGTCAGTTATCTCGCTTATCATAAGAGAAATGTTGGGAGAGAAGCTGCTACTTCCAGTGGTAGTTGTTCCCTGGACAATGACATTGGTCGTAAGCAGGAAATGATGGTAACAGGAAACCATTCAGGCCAGCAATTCCTTTAAAGTTTTTTGCCTGCAGTTCAAACAAGGTGGTAATGCTAAATGTGTATCTGTAATTGGAGGGTTAAAATGGAGACAGTGACAGAGATAAGCAGCAATGAAAATTCTGATCTGGATTGGGAATGTGCAGGAAGAAGGCTTAAGCTCTATCCCCACATTGTTATTTTGATCATAACCTCTCCCTCCCAGTGCTGTTCTCTGCAGCAGCAGAAAATTTTCCTTCCTGAGGTGCGAATAGCAGCTTTTAGGGAAGACAGTGCACTTTTTGGACAGAAAATAGCACAGAGGAAACGATTTAAGCCCTCCTTGCCGTATAGTCGCTGACCCAAAACAGAGGGGAGTGATCCACCTTCTGCATTCATAAATGCAGTTTGATTACACATTTAGTGGCCCTGGCAATCTGATGCATGTGGTTACTGGGTTCTTTCCAGGACAGTGGGATCTTAATACAATGAAAGAAGCAGAAAATAGCCAGAAAGACATTGCAAAGCTGCCTCCATACTAGTCATGGGTCCATGCAGGCCAGTACTATCTTTTCTGGTAGATGGCAGCTTGCTGTGGTCCCAGACGGAAGTCTTCCCCATCTTTACTACCCAAGAATCTGTGGACTGGATATGCCAGTTTTTTAAATCTGGAACATGTGCTGAACAGTAGTCTCTTTCTACTAAATCACTCTGGGCTTCATTATCCTTCCCTGTGCCATCCTCTCTGCTCCATTGTCTCTTCTAAATAACTATTCTGCTTGTCTCAATTCCTTCTTTTCTCTTTGTGCACACAGGTTTGCTATACATGCTGCTGAAGCACATGGTTGACCGCTACAATATTTACTATGTGTATATCCCCACCAAGCTGAACCAGCGCATCCATTCTGCAGCCGTCAGCCAGGTTGTGGTGGCTCCCATTCTCTGCATGTTCTGGCTGCTCTTTTTCTCCATCCTCCGGCTAGGTAGGTACAGCGATCCCATTAAGCCTTCCTAAAAAAAAAAATACTTAGTGCCGTAAGCCTACAGCTTCCTCATTCCACCTAAACATTTTTTTTTTTTACTGTAAATGATGTTCAACAGCAGAATGGACCTACAATAGAGGAATGGCTGTTGAAACTTTATGGTATAGCTGACCTGGATAAATTAACAATTATGTTAACAGATAAGACTATTAATCAATTTCAAGATTCATGGAAGATGTTAAGTCCCCTATGGGAAAAGAGATGGGGGAAATTAGGTACATTGGAATGATGGATTAAATCTTTAAATTATAAAAGAATCTCAGAAAGAGTATGAACTAACTCGTAAATGAAAGAAAAGCTGAGACAGGTAAACATTTGTAAATGCCATAATGTATATTTAGTGGAAAATGCACTGACAGGAAAAACATAAGTAGTAGTGGAGAACCATATCCAAATAGATAACATGAATTAAATCAGAGGGACAAGAAGAAATAGAGGAGCACTCATATTTTTAGG
Source organism: Cyclura pinguis (assembly GCA_030412105.1). NCBI lineage: Eukaryota > Metazoa > Chordata > Lepidosauria > Squamata > Iguanidae > Cyclura > Cyclura pinguis. The sequence continues at coordinate 349,810,037 of CM059599.1, forward strand.
AAAGGAAGTTGGCTAGGAGACAGGAGAAATATCTCAAATATACCATATTTGAATATTTTACAACTGAATACTCAGAATATATCTGTAATATGTATTTCAATGAGGTATGTAATGTATAATTTATTATATATCTTAATGCTTAGGTAAAAATCTAATAATTTTTATTAAGCACTACTTGTTCTTTTTAATAAAAATAATTTTAAAAAACAGTGGAATAGGTTGCCTTGGAGGATGGTGTTCTTTCCATCTTTGAAAGTCTTTAAACAGAGGCTGGATGGCCTTATGTCAGGAGTGCCTTGCTTGTGTGTTCCTCCATAGCAGAATGGGGTTAGACTAGATGGCCCTTGTGGTTCCTTCCAACTCTAAGACTCTATGATTCTATATAAAGCAAAGCTGGGTGGCACTACTCTGTGAAAAAATCCCTTGGGCCACTGGCCTTGGTGGGGCCCACACTCTGGTTTGCTGTTCTCGTCAGCAGAGGCAGAATCGGGAGCTCTGAGTTACTGTGGCTCTCTGCTTTGCATTTCCATCCCCTGAGGGTAAAGACAATAGATGAGAACAGAATGGAAGCCAGTGCAGGTACTAGGAGTAATCAGATGATGTTCAGAAGCACAAGGCATTTGTGCTTTTTGCACCTTATTTCTAAAGTAAATATCTGGACTTGGGGGATTTTGGCCCTTTGCAGCACACAAATATTCCTACAAATGAGATTTGGAAGTGTGCATTTTAGGGAGTATATGAGGGGTTGGGAAACCCAAACGACTTGAACCTCTACAGTTTCTGCTCTGTTAAATGACTGAAAACAGCTGGTGGTGCAGAAGGAAGGGCTGGTGGAACTCTGCTGTTCTGTTCTGTATATGAAAAGAGCCCTGGGCTGGATAGATGTGAAGCACATTTGAATTGATGCATGGATTTATTGAGATGGAAAATGTTCTTTGGGGCATTCTCTCAAGGCGTGCTTTGAGGGTGATGATGACTGGTTTTTAGAGGACCAGCAATATGTGCCAAAGGCCTTTTATTTAATACACTTTGAACAGAATGGGGCCCTGGGGTCAATGTGGCCCATAAGTCTATTTTTGGAGTCCTGAATTCATTTAATTAATTCATGAGTTCATATCCCACCTTCCTCCTGAGACAGGACCCAAGGTGGCTAACAACAAGATTAAAACAAGGTACAACTGAGAACCTGATAATGAAATGTTTTAAAAACAATTAAATTAGCTATTATGTTACAAGTAGTAATTTTAAAAAGTTCCTAGCGCATGAACTGGAACACAGTTGTCTCTCAGTTTCCCCACTTCTCAGATTTTCTTTTCCTGATCAGTGCATTAGGAGAATTGCACAGAAAAATACAGAGAAGTTTTTTTGTATTCATGAAATACATATCTTTAAAAAAAACTGATGCAGAAACGAGCCAAACAGACGTATACTTACAAAAATGTGAATGCTGTGGAAAGCAATGCAAGTCTAATTTTGTGGTGCTTTTTCTCTGTTCTTCAATGCTTTAGGCTCTGATCACCCCATCACCATCTTCACCGGTGTAGTCCTTCTCTCTTGCATCTTTTGTTCCATCTTTGGCATGTGTCTGAAGAAGCTACATCCAAGGAAGCCTTCAAGTTACCAGGTTAGAAAAGGCCAGAACATGTCCCATATCTGGTCTGCTGGTTTGGTTTGGTTTGGTTTTTGGTGACTGGCTTCCACTTGAGGTGCATGCTGAGGATGCAGAAACTGAGAAATAGTTCTTTGGAAGGTACACCTGCACAGATCACTTTCAGTATGAAGCTTTGTATTAACTATTGAGTCTAAGGAACAAATTCCATTTCAGAGATCATTGTTGTTGTGTGCCTTCAAGTTGTTTCTGACTTAGGGCAACCCTAAGGTGGTCCTATCATAAGGTTTTCATGGCAAGATTTTTTCAGAGGGGATTTGGTAGCCTTCTTCTGAGGCTGAAAGAGTGTGACTTCCCCAAGGCCACCCAGTGGAAATTCAAACCCTGGCCTCCAACATCCTAACACCCAAACCACTACCCCACACTGGCTGTCATTTCAGAGGTCACAGGGTGGCATATTCCCATGATAGGCAGGGCCAAAGGCAAAAAATATGATTTAAAAAATCATATATTAACTTTAGTTCTTCCTGTGACAAAAAAAGCCTTAGGAGAAGCATTTCAGCCTCTTACAATAGAAAAAACAGAAATGCTGGGAAACCCTTGAACAATGTTGTCATGCCAAAGAAGGTGTGGCCATCTGGGGAATCCCAGAGGGCTTTTTGGGACCCTCATGAAGCACCAGTTTGGCCTCAGGGCTGAAGCTCTTCACTCCTTCCCTAATTTATATCTTCTCAGAAATAGATAGATATGTGTATCGATCATTCACCCTCACAGTAGGGATGAATGCTGGCTCAATCTTTCTCACGAAGAAGAAAGGTCTTCTCTCAACATCCTGCTGAACAGAAGTTTGAATTCTAACAGTTTCAAATTCAATAACTAAAACCATCTTAGAGAAGAAACATTTTATATGCATTTGCTGAATTCTAATGGGTCCAGAAAATAATTGTGAAGGATTTCAAAATTTCAATTCATTACAAAGAGTTGCTGTTACCAGTTAAAATATTAGCAAGTATTATATAGCTTTGCTACTGCTGGTTCTCCCTTTTTGTGATTTTTTTAGAATTCACAGCCTATTAATCTCTTTCCACCTTGTTAAATCTACAGATCTACACAGTGTATGTTCAGTGTGTCATTAAGTTGACCAGAATGGGCCTGAAATTCATTGTTTGGCAATTTCCAAGTTTAATCCTAAATGAAAAGTTATTAAGGGCATGGCACAGGAACTCATGGTTCTCCACATGTTGTAGGACTCTAATTCCCATCAGCCCCTGCCAGCTGATGGTCAGGGATGATGAGAGTTTTAGTCCAACGGTATCTAAAAGGGCACAGTGGTGGGCATCCTACATCAAGCAGGCAAGCATAATGCTCCACTTGTACAGTTCTGTGGCTACCCCCACAATGGTCTCTTTTTTTTTGGACTGAGTGTAAGGAGCTATCCTCTAGTCCTCCAGCAAGCTATCCCACACACACTCCTGCAAGTTATCAAACTGTGGGAGGTGCAACTGCTGCTGCTCTTTACCAGTGTGGAGAAGAGAAAATGGGGAGTTAATTCAGACACTGATGAATCTGAGCTTGGAGAGGGAAGAGAACAGAAGTGCAGCTGCTCACTCTCAGAGTGATATAGTCTGAACTGCCTCTCCTCTTTCCTTCCTCTCCCCAATAATAAGCAGCAGCAGTTATCCCTCCCAGGGCTTGGTAGCTCTAGGGAGGTTGGATGTTGTACAAAAAGTTACAGAATAACACCTTTCCCTTCACTCATAAAGAGACATACATGTGCATAAGCCACTCTGACATACATATATGTTTCACTAACAGAATTCAAGCAGGCTGTCCACCCCTGCTTTAATGGAATCTTTTTTGGGGGAAATTTTGGACACAGCATTAATCTGGATTTTACTGTTTCTCATCTTGTTTTATTCATCTCTTCACCTGCAAGCAGATGTCTGAACAGTCTGAAGGAGCTTTCATTGATACAGAAAGGAGCAGCATCTCTTCAACCCCCAATTCAAATGTAAGTATCTTCTACATTTGCCTTACAGCTCCTTGGCAAATGTGACTACAGTATCCTAATGCTTTTTATATGAAGGGTGGGCAAGCTTGGGTGCTCTATACATAAGGACTGTCACCCTTTGTTGGAGTCCGCCATAGACTATCCCACCCCACTGGAATGAAGGTGGAAGTGGCCAGAAGCTTGTATTCACATGTGATGCCAGCAACGTCATTTGACTGCTACCTACTGAGGGGCCTGGAGCATTTGCTTCAGTTGCATCATTGATAATCCAGCCTTGCTTGGAGCTCTGAAATGCATCCCTGAGGTGTGATTAAGGGTTGGCAGGTTGCATATAGAACAGTGCTCCTGTAACTTTAATAGCAGGGGGTTGCAGGGATGAGAGAGGAGATATGCCATAGTTCCACCTGACAAAAATTTACAGCGTGTCATCCTGATCCAGAATCTGCTAAGCATTATAGTTACAAGAGCCTTAACCCTGCATTCAACCTGTAGCAACCCAAGATACGGTATGTCCAGTTGTTAACTTGGTTTTCATATAACCACCTGACTCATGAAGATGTTGCAGGAGATCATAATTAAATGAGATGTCTGGCTTAGCAGTAAACAAAGAGGCTTAGAAGGTAATTCCTTGTTTTCTGTGTCTCAGATGTTTGTAGCGGCAGTGCTTCAAGAGCCTGAACTCAGCCTCACGCCAGCAGCCTCCCCAGCTCATCAGTCCTATGGTACTATGGGCAGCCGTCTGGAGCAAGCAGAGAATCTGGAAGAAGGTGGCCTGCAGAGTTTTGAAACAGAGCTGGAAAGTACAGAGGGTGAATACAGAACCGGGCCTGTGCTGGACAACCAAATGCGCTATCATTGACCCCACCTTCTGTCAGTCATGACAGATGGAAGGAAACATTTGAGAGTTGAGAGTGCCCAGGGAAGCTTCATGTCCCAAGGCCTGGATAGTTCTGAGCTGCCCTGATATCAGCTGGTCTTGAGCAAGGATCTAGCCTATGCTGGAACGAGTCAGGTTTATGCACCATGGGCTATTCAACAATGCTTGTCTCTTAGCTGTGCTGTTGGGATGACAGCTCAGTTCCGTGGCAGAGAGACAGAACTGACAAAGAAGTTCCTAGGAAGCAGTGTTACTTCCATCCTTTGCTCCAGCCATCCAGCAGTGTGTTCCATGTATTGCCTCACATCCTTCTGTTCCAGGGCAACAGAGACCGCCTTTGCCTGGCTCTTCTTGCATCTTCTAACAAACTCTCTTAGATTTCATACGTCCCATTTTCTCTCTTCCTTATTTTCTCCACCATTTTTTTTTTTTTGGCTTTTCCTTTTTACATTCTTTCTCATAGTAGCAAAGCAGTTCTGTGATGTTATGCCTTCTGCTCATTACAGCAAGAGGAAACTAAATGAATCACATGACAGCTATGGTAGCTATGAACTTTTTTGTAAATCGTTTGGAAGGTGGGTGAGAAGCAGGGCTGGGGGAGGTTACTTCTCTGGGCTAGAACTTGCAGAATCCTGACTGGTGGATTCTGGACATTGTAGTCCAAAAAAGTAATGCTTCAGAGCTCTGGCAAGAAGAATGGAATGGCAAGTGCCTTGTAAGACTCATTTACGATGACCATGCAGCTCATTGTAATGCATTGGTTGCAGAAGCAACAGTGTGTGTGTTTCCTGAATAACACCAGGGCCCTTAGAGACTCAGCTTGCAAGGAACACATCCTTAGCTTTAAAAAGTGTGCCCTTTAGCTATTGCTGCAATTGCCGCTTTTGCCCAAATCTACTGCCTTTGAGAAAGATTTATTTTGCCTATTTGGTCCAAGTGAGAAGCCTGACTTGCCTCTGTTTTTCTAGACTGTGTTGTGTGCTTTACTGCCAGAAGAATTGTTCATGTTCACATTTTACTGCCTGTTGGTCCAAATGAATTTGAGGGATGGAAGGAAGGGGGAAAGAGGTTATATTGAAGCTGAAGCCAAAATTGGATGGGAGAGTGGTAAGTTTGTTTATGTAAATCCAGGTCTGCTGCAGTCTCATAAAAACTGGAATGACAGCAGACTTTTAGAACAAAAGGGGCATATAGGTGGGAGGAGCTAAATCCTCTTATAATCTACGACAAGTTGGGCATGGGACCAGGCATCAGACCGTGAGAGAGAGAAAGATTTGGCTCATGTCAGTCTCATCCCTTTTTTTGTCTACACATCTGATCTCTTGCTACACCATGTGTGTGGAACCTGCTTGACTCTAACAAGTTTGGCCAATATTTGGGGATGATGGGAACTGTAATACAACATCTGGAGAACCACAAGTGGCAGATCCATGTTTGAGCACATGGCTGCACTACAGTCCCATCTAGTTTGGCATTTGTTTGACATCTGACACAGACAGAAATGAGGTCTCTGCCCTTAAGCAAGCATAACCCTTTGTATATCAGCATGTTCAAAACTGCCATCTTCAAGGCTGCATGAGACCACATACGCTGAAATTCCATCTCATCTGCCCCAATCAACCATCTGCGAAAAGATCATTGCAATGATAGATGTGGTTACTTTCTCTTTAGACTTATGCATGGGAATTAACTCTTGTTTTGCTTAGAAGCTGCCACTGTAAAACAGGGCACTTTCTAGCGAAATTACATAATGTCCTGGGCCATTAATTATTTATCTCTCATACGTCCTGCTGAGTATGTTCTGCTAATTTCCTGGGACTGAGGCAGTTGAGGTTAGTCTCTCATGCTGATACTCTAAAGCCTGAAATGGGGTGACTTGAAAGGTGCTGGTGAATAGGCAGTGCCACAAGAGAGTAAATAGAAGGAGGAGTACCAGTAGAGGGGTGCCACCTTCTTTTTCTAACACAACTCCTCTGCGTTGAATGTTGTTTCTCATTGAGCAAACTAAGATTTCCTAGCTTGTAGGTAGAGCTTGCAGACATTGGCTGGTATCCTGTTAGTTATGATGTTCTAAGTTGGAAGGAGATGCTTCCTTTTTTTCATAAGAGTTAACACTATACCTTAATTTTTATCAAAAAAAGGAATCATCCCCTTCTCTGAGTGGAGTGGCAAAAGGCGATATGAATGCCTGGGTGGGAAAATGGCAGTGGCAGCAGCCGGAGTTCATTAGCCCTCTGAAGCAGTGTTGACGATTTTCCCTCTCTGTGGAATGACCCTTGATTTATCCATAGGTCATATCAAAATGCATAATTTTGGCCCCCAAACCTGCCCTCTACTTATACATGAGATCGACTTATACATGAATATATACAGTAAATCAGCATGTTCATTTGTCATTTTTAAAAGGTTACTCTTTTGAGAAGAATCTAGGATGCAAGTCAGAATGTGAAACATCTTGTGAATTGGGGCAGGTTCAACATGGAGAAAAGGAAATCTTTATTTACATAACCCATAGTTAAATTGTGGGATTTGCTATTATAGGATGTAGAGATGGCTAATAATTTGCACATCTTCAAGAGGAGACTAGACAAATTCATGGAGGGTAGGGCTGCCAACGGCTGTTCGTCATAATAGCTGAATGCTACCTCCAGGTACGTGTTCTAGATCCAAATGTAGTAGACCTCTGGCTGCCAGCTGCTAGTGAATGCAAGCAGAAGGTGGATCTAAGGGTGGATAGTGATTTCATTTGGTTCATTTTGGGGCAAGAACGTTCCAAAAATTTGCACATTTCTTTACAGACTTGTTGGAAAGAACATAAAGTTTAAAAAGTGTATGTGTTGGAGTAAATGAGACTGAGAGGTTTGCCTTTCTAAAGAGAAAGCTTTGAATGCTTAGCTCTTAAAGTTTGGCATTGAATCCTTGTGTATTGAAACTACATTTGTGGTGATGAACTAGGTTTGCCATCTTTTTATGATTTGAATAGCCATCTTTATAACACTTACATGACATGCAAGTACAACATGGCCCTCTCCCCACTGGAAATAACTTCACCTAGTCAATTTGGCCAGTTTTGTATTGTTTTTTAAAGGGGGGACAGGCGGTTTTGAGGAGGTATAGGACACTTCGGGGGCCACATGTGGGCTGCAGATTGCCCTTTCCCAACACTGATATATTCCCTTCACTGTCTGGGTGTGTCTTTTCTTAGGAAAACACAATTCATAAACTTCGCTTCGTATGTTCTTAACCTGTTGTTGTTCCCTCTGTGTTCTAATATACAGCCTGCAGGTACATATGAAGCAGTTAGGCTAAATTACTGTTCCTAATTCTACTTAGCAAGGGCCCAGTCTCAGAAATTTGCATTAAGGCTAGGCTGGTTTCTAGTATCACAGGTGTTTGTACCTGTAGTGGAGTTACAATGGACATGGAGAAGCTGAAGAGCATCCAACAAAATCAACAAGAGAAGCAAGAAACACATCTCAAGATGCTCAAAAGATGGCCTGTATGATTGGACCATGACTCTGGAGATGAGGGTTGAAATCCCCACTTAGCCATGGAAGCCTACTGAGTGACCTTGAGCAAGCCATACTCTCTCAGCCTCAGAGGCTAAGGCTTTCTCAAAGCCCCTCTGAACAAATCTTGCCAAGAAAATCCCATGATAGGTTCACCTTTGGGTCACCATGTGTCAGAAATGAAGGCACACAACAGTTACTTGAAAAGCTTTGAACAGGTCATCTTTTGAGCATCTTGAGATGTGTCCCTTCTTTTTCTATTAGATTTATGACCCTGTCCCAGTTTTGTGGATTCTAAATGCTTTTCACTCAATTGGATCCAAAAGTCAATGTCAAACTTTTTCAGGTGTTTCTGAATCAACACCATAATCCTGTACTCAGAAACAGATCACACTGAATTTAATCAGCTTTCTCTTGAATTATTAACTACTGAATTGCAGCTATTGTTGTTTATCTGATGTAAGTTTTACAGTGTTCCCACCAGGCCAAATTACATAATCCAGAGGATCTGTCCTTGGATCTGCAAGGCTGTAATCTTTTACACATTTGCCTAGGTGAAAGCCCCACTGTAAACAATGGGACTTAATTCTGAGTTGGCACTTGAAGGTTTCCGTTCAAAATATGTCTGTTTTGACTTAGACGTGTCTGTGAAGAGCAGGGGGTGGGAGTGAAGACTTGGATTGGAAGAATGGGGCTGGGAGGGAGATGTTTATTCCTTTTCACTCTGCTGTTCTCCACATTGAATTGCACGCGCACACACACATGGCTGGGGACAGTACAAAACAACCTACTTGGAAAGCTGTTCCATGTAGGAATCAGCATGAATGCAGAATCTGACTTGATGGGTTTGTTGTTTTGTGCCTTCAAGTGATTTCTGACTTATGGAGACTCTAATGTGATCCTATCATGGGGTTCTCTTGGCAAGATTTGTTGCATTTGCCTTCCTCTGAGGCTGAGAGACTATGACTTGCCCAAGGTCACACAGTAGGTTTCCATGACCAAGTGGGGATTTGAACTCCAGTCTCCAAAATTGTAGCCCAGTGCTCAAACTACTACACCACACTGGCTGGGACCTAAGTATTTTGCTGACACAGACTGTACTTTGGAGTGTGCATGCAGTAAATGATGTGTGTACACTAACGAATGTGTTCAGCAGCCCTGAAGTCCTTTGAACTGGTGATTGAACTGTAGCTTATCTATGCAAGGTGCTTGTTGTCTCCTTTCTTTGGTTTCCCCCCACCTCCATCTTTGTGGAAAAGTCTGCATGCAGTGATATGGTTCGCGGTGCATTGTGGAAATAGAAGGCACTAATGAAAAGTGTCTCCTCAATTAGGATGCTCAAACTTGCACTAAATACAGCAGACGACTTTTCAAAGAGAGTCTGCACTTCTTACCATATGCAAGCATCTGGTACTGTATAGGAGAGATGCCATGCATAAGCCCCTCGGCATAGGGAGCTATCATTTGTTTTGAACCAATGTCTAGATCAGGGCTCAGAACAAATGAATTAGTGTGCATAATTAATTAATTTTAAGCCCAGTAAGGCCCAAGCTTCACTAGAGCCAATATCTAAATGTAGACTGAAAATGTTGCAAGCAGAATTGTAACATTAACAGAGGGCTGGAAATAGATTGCAGTTGCTCTGAGCTACTAGAAGAAAGAAGGACTTAGTTGGTTATATGACCTTCCTGCTAAAGGGCTGCTCTGTTGTAATCTAGAGGAGGGGCTGGTAAACCTGGAAGGACAGATTTCCAGTCATTGTCCCCTCTGACTGACACAAGCAGGACTGTGAAGAAAGGAGGAGTGACGACACAAATTTGCCATGAGAGACTTAGTCCAAAAAGAAGATTAACAACACAGTCTAGACGATCTTAGCTGTGGAGCAGCCTGTTCAAACCTGGAGAAATGGGGAGAAGAAGGGCAGTAAGAAAGAATATTAGGTCCCCAGGCTCCTTTGCTGCTGGATAAGCCCTCTTTAAAGGTATATCAGGGGCAGATTAAATGAGGGAGAAGGTCTATGTTTGAGGACAGAGTAGGGCAGCACTTTATTTCAAGATCCCTTCCCTCCTGATCATGAGGAAAGGGTCCCTTGCCCTTTTAAAGACATGTTTAAGGGCAAGTTTTGATTCTGCTTTAATTCTCATTTCAGAGATCCATCCATGGCTATTATCATTATTATGCACCAATATCAGCCAACAGTTGCTTTCATACAATAGAGTCTCATGTTTGGGTGAAGGCTGACACAGAGGTAACTAAGTCTCCTGGTCTGACCCTCACCCACCCACCCTCCAAGTCCACCTTAAAAGTCAGCAGGCAGATTAGGTGAAGAAGCAGCTTCTTCACCTAATCTGCAGCTTCTGATCGGAGTACAAAGAGGACAATGTTTCCATTTCCTTCCTGCCAGCAAATGAGGCTGTAACTTGGACTTGGGACGGAGCCCTGCTTCTGATTGTTGTAGGCTCACTCACTGGTGGGAAGTGGGTAGAGATGTCTTCCTCCTTACACCTCCTGCACTGAAAGTACCTTCTTCACCTGACCCAGTTGCTGGCTCTTAAGGTGGGCTGAGTGGAATTTAAGTAGGTTTACAGAAAGACTGCGTAGTCTTACTGAATACAGACCAGTTACAAAACATACCCCTAGGTTATGAATCTGTAACTGCAATACTGAATGCCAACATGGTTATTATTGGCAGTAGCAGCATCAATAACCACTGTTTCCAAATTATAAGCAAGCTGTACTTATATTTCCTTTCTGCTGATATATCAAAGCCTGAGCCAAAATAGATAACTGCTCCGCAAACCAAATAGTTTTTCCCAGAATAATTAAGGAGAATTTCTTCAAGAAAGATATATTTAGTAGTTACTAAATAGCAGTTATTTGCCTGTATTAGAAAAATAAATGATCACAACGTTGAGACTGGGCTACTTTTCTTTCTCTTGGCCAGATAATGTAGCCATAGCCTAGCATCCGCAAAGCATAGTTTGCCCAATGTGGAGGTGATTTTTTTTTATCACTGCCTTCCTCCACAAATTCTTCTCCTAATCACACTACATGACATTGAGCAGTCCCAAGTCTGTATCTTTCATGCAGAAGAGTCAAGTGATTATGCTGTTCCTGAGTTGACAGTACTTCAGATTGCTGGTGGAGACTGGCACATTTTAAAGGCTTACCCACAAAATCAAATTCTCACTGCATTTAAAAATCTAGCAGAGGAAGGAATGTTTCAATAATCCACTGGATTCGTATCCCCCAACAAGAGTAAAAACATCAGGCTCAATCCCATTGAGCAACTAGAGTAGACTTATTAAATATTGTATTTGCTGGTGTATATGACTCACTTTTTTTCCTGAAAAATACTGTTTGAAAATGGAGTGTGTCTTATATGTTGGGGTGTCTTATACACCAGCAAATAGTATTTGCCGGTGTATAAATGGGGTACATCTTATACACAGGTGTGTCTTACACAGCGGCATATACAGTATGTCATACATTGTATTAGCTATGGGGGAGTAAAATGAGGGCATTGCTGCCTCAGTAAGAATTCTGTCTCCACCGGGACATTTCTTTCAGTGCCCAAACGTATAGTATTACAGTAATTTAAAACTTAAATTGAGCATTTAGAAATATATGCTGGAATCCTATATGACCTGTGATATTACATAACTTTGCATATACTTATCTAGATATACCTATCTACTAATGCACATTGGCTCCATTGTGCATTGGACACCAATGCACATCAGGCACTTTTCTGGCTCTGCTACGTAGGACCATAACAGCAGCCGTCTACTGCATATAGACATTACGCAACTGCCCAGTTCCAATTCTCACATACATAAGTTCACTTACAAAAGCATAAGTCCCCAGCAGGATTCCAGCAATAGTTTATGCATCCAAGGAAAGGGGAAGGCAAAATTATTGAGGGATTTCTAGGTGTGAATGGTTTTTAATGCCACATACTTCAATACTAGAAATTTGGGAACCAAAGGGAAATTTCATTTGGTGGGGTAGAATTCTTATTTGGGGAGGCAATGCCTTCATTTTGGCACCCTGTAGCTACATCTCTGCCAGATCCCATACATTTATTTTGCCTCCTTTGTTTGAGACTGGTAATTGGTTTTAGCTCTTAATTCCTTAATAATCTTCTTTAATCCAGAAAAACAATACACATTGGGTGAGAGACTAACATATTTGTTGAGGTGTAGGATGTGGAAAGAAAGAAGCAGATTTGTGGTAAAACATTTAACACCTTGTTAGATGCCATGCTTTATTTCAGTCTTCTCCAACCTGCATCCAGATGTTTAGTATTAGAAATGCCATCATTTCCAGAGAGCAACTGAATTGTGGGATTTGTAATTCAAGGTAATTGGAAACTGCCAGGCTGAGAATGGGAAGTTGATGTACAAAAAGAACAAGATTAAACAAGAAAACAACAAATTGCAGCAGTAAAGGCCAATGGTGTTAACCATAGTAGTTTATATGCTGTCTTCCCCTTGATTTTTCTTTTTCAAAACAAATAATAATTGACTTGACTATTTAATGCATCTGGGGCCCCTCTAATTCAAAACAAATCAGGCTTTTTGCACCATTGTTCCAAGCTCTGATACAGATTATAAATTAGATGAATCTGTTTTCACTGAGCTGCTGGTTGAAGTCAAGCATATATACCCATTCAGCTTTTTATCTCTGGGAGTATCAACAGGAATGTAACTATTCAAAGACTTGGGGAGCACATGCTCAGAAGAGGTTTGGTTTCTCTCTTTGGTTTCACAGAAAACAGACAATAAATAAATAAACAATTCTGTGTGGTTAAACTAGCCAATAATGCTGTAGTTAAAGCAGTACTCCTTTTAGTGGCAAAAGATGTCTGTGTCCTAACATAGACTTTCATCTTCATATAATGTGTCCCATTATGCTTGGTGTTGTGATTTGTCATCAGAAAGTAAACACAGGATTAATTTGCAAATTTGGCAAGGTATACTCCTGTCAGAATATTTTGTTTGGGAAGGGCATATTAATTGTTTGTAATATGCAATCCCCTTAACTTTTTATTTTACCTTTTGCATCTTTAACTGATGACATTTGAACTGTGACCACTGTATTTCTGTATCAGAGCTGCTAATATCATTTGTGGTTGTGATTCCAGTGGTAAGAGTGACAAAGGGCCAGAACAGGGAATTATCTTAGCAGAAAGAACATGAGGAGTTAACCAAAACTCCTCATGAGGAGTTAACCAAAAGAGAAGGTTGTCAGGGCATATGTCAAGTGGTAACAAATGTGGATGGTTGGAAACAATGTCATGGCAGTGTTCTGAACACAGAGTGGTAAGCTCCCACCTTCCAGAGCATGGGTGGGGAACCTTTGGCCCTCCAGGCATTTTGGTTTATCGTAATATTTTGCATAGGCTATAGCTGTTAGTGCAGATGAGCACTGAAGTTCAAAATATCTAGAAGGCCAAAGATTCCTCAATCCTGTTCCAAAAGCTAGTAAGATTCCAAGAATCTAGATTTGAAGACGCAGATTCACTTACATCCTTTGTAACTTAACTGCCTTTAGCAATATTTGGTATCATACCATAGCCTCAAAATATATTCCAGGGGTACAGTCACACATCTGCTTCCCCCACAAAGTTTTGCAACCTTGAGGTGAACTATAGAGAATGGAAAGTCAGAACTATGTCAAAGCAATTTGTCTGACTAAGTAAAGTTGCTCTCATATTTTTAAAATTTTTGTCTTTGAATCAATACTATTTACCAATGAAGTAGTACACTGAGCACTTAGGATTAACTCCTGAGTCAAGGCTTCAAAACATAAAAAGCTGGAGAGCAAGTCTTATTGATGGCAGTGGAACTTTCATCTCAGTAAGTACCAATAGGTAGGGTTGTATATCTTCTATGAAATAATAATTATTGGAAAGTGTTTTTGGACTATAATTCCCAGAATCACCCACCCAACATAGCCACTTGGGAGTTTTGGTCCAAAAAGTCACTTTTCCAAACTCAGAGAATAATTCACCACTTCAATCAGAACTCAAGTTCCACTTGTGTACTATCACTGGCCACTCCCTTTGGTAGCTTTTCAAAATTTCCCCCAAATCAGAAATGATAGCCATTTCCTTCCTTATCAAGGGGAGCAGCAGCTGGCTTTCCAGATCTGCTTGAATCAGAAGAAAGAGAATGCTTTCCATAGTAAAGATAATTTCAGAAGAGAGAGAATGTGCTGTTTCTCATGAGATCAGGCTAAGAGTGGCACCTATGTATGTAGGGTATAGGACTCCAAACATGATTCATATGAGCTACTGACTCCACTATCCACATATAACCTTATTTCCTCCATCCTATATTATCTGGTGCCATTTCTGTCTGGTTTCACAAGGCGACCAGGTCCAGTACTGTGGACAGAGTCTACTATTCCATATGTAATTCCCATATGAAATTATCTCTATGAAATGATCTTTTTGCCTGCTCACATGTTAATGTAGCAGATTTCAAGGCCTGCTTTCATAGTTGCTTCTGTTTCAGGGAGGCAAAGTGCCACTGAGTGGGTCTGGTGTCTTTGGGAAGTTCTGGTCGCTTGTCTTTCCCTTGGCTGTTGCCCTATAAGAATGTGCCAGAGTTCTGTACCTACTTTCTCTTTACTGCTATGACTGTGCCTTGAATAAATTTACTTCACCCAGCTGGCGCCTGGGGTTGAGCTCCACATGTTTACACAGCGTGATGCTAACTCAAGCAAGGTGAAGGAAACCCTCACAGAGCCTCTTGGGATTCTTTGGACATCTTCACTGACAGTTGTTGAAGCATAGCAAGCATTTGGTGGTACTGAGAATAAAGCATAGTAAAATCCATTTGATTGAAAACAGTATTCAAAACAAGCCATTACTGAGCCTAGTCTCATCTTCTCAAAGAAGGGAGACCTTCTGCAAGTCTGCTCCACAAATTGACTGAGCTAGAAGACATGGATGGAGCAGTAGAAAGCAAGTAGTCATTCTACTTAAATCATCTTATCATGGGAGCAAAGTACCTACCATGTGACTTCCTTCTGACTGCTTACATATGTGTGTTTTTTAAAAAAACAACTCATCAACAAGTGTTAAGGGGAATCTGCAACAAAGCAACTTCTAGGCTACACCCTTCCATTCCAGCCCTGGTTGTCTGTCCCTACCCTCTTTTCATAGCAGACATAGCAAGCTTAGTGGCCACAGAGTATTTCCTGTACATTGGGATGGTATGAAGACTCCCCCCCCCCGCTACATTTTTTTTCTCTATTTGAGCAGGAAGAGTTCTGACAAGCCTGTTCATACTTTTCTTTTGAGTGTGGATGGTGTAATTTTAGTTACATAAGGTTTGCCACTTAGTGCATTGAGTGTGATATTAGTACTGTATGTACAAATGAGGCCCCACCACAAAATGTTGAGAGTTGATATCTGGATGCCTATCTTAGTTGACCCCACGGTTTATTAGGGAGTTGGGGAAAAAACAGAGTTAGCATCAAGGACAGGAATCCCTGATCTAACATAGATGTTATTCTCCTCTCCCACTTCCAGACATACTTTTCTATTCCATTCATCTCTGATCCAGTGTCATGTTTTTCTACACTTGGTCTCTCAACATTTTGTTCCATTCAGTCATTATGGTGTTGTGTCTCCCCTCATTTTATTCTAACTTTTGCAAACCTTGAGGATCCAAAATTTGACAGTATTTTTTAGTTGTGCATGCGTGCTGCCATTTTGTCTATATTATGATAGCCAGACTCCCCTGGAGTTTGGCTATGACTGTGCAGGTACAGCCTGCAACAAAGTGCTGCAGCCTGGAGGGCTCCCATTCAGGTGTCTAGCCAGCCAACAGTGGCCCTCTTACACTCCTTTCAACGTCGATCTTCTGTTTCCCCCCAAGGGCCTGTACCCCAATCCCACTGAACATATACTGTCCTCGTTGGGCTGTATGAAGGTGGTGGCGGTTTGCCCTTGATGTTTGCTCTGAACAGATGTTGAGAGATTTCTACTAACTTTGGGATTCTCCAAGCCAGCCCAATTCTTGCCTTCTTGAATACATATGGTGCTGTTTTGCCCACATAAGGTTCTATACTTGGAGATGCAGTTTGAAAATAAAATGAAAATGATTACTGGAACAAACTTTCTTGTTCCTGGCAAGCCGACTATAGTTAAGGCTTATTTTGAGGCAGTTCCTGGTTCCCTAAAAAGTCTATTTTATGAATTGTAACAAGTAACCAAAGTTGATAGTCAGTCCTATGAATTCTAACAGGTAACCAAAGTTTACATTGAGTCCTGTAAATTCTCATATGTGGCCAGGATTCACACTGAGCCCTTCATCACTTCATTCAGTAGGAAATTGCACAGCCACATACATATGGCCATACAACCCTGTCTGTTCCTTACCTACAAAATTCTAGCAGTAGCACAAACCTGAACGGCAATCATATAAACTCACCCCTCCTTTTTCTTGGAAGTGTCTAGACCCAACAACACGTCTCAATAATTTAATTAATCTAGCTATAGCTATCACCCACCTAATGAACAGCATTACTTTTTACACTCCAGTATTCCCAAGAGAAAGCAGCACTTTCCTGAAATTGTTCTGTCTGAAGAGATCATAGCAAAACCGGAGGGTTTCCAAGCTGACCCGCCTAACCTCTTTTTCCTCATAATACAGTGGCAGGGGAAACATTTCCAGGGGAGAACTGGTAAATAGAAGGGGGTGCTTAACTCCTCTGCCCATTAGCAGCTCTTTCTTTGTTGATTTTTCTTCAGTTCTGATTGGTTTTTACAGCAACTCACATTGCATAATAAACCACATAGACGGTGCTGAAGAAGCACAATACAGCAAAGGGCTCCATGCTCAGGGATTCACTTCCAGGAATGTGGAAGATTACACCACAGATGGAATCCTGTTGATGTCTTACACATGCATAACTTCCCCTCTGGTATCAGTTGGCCATTGATATGAACCTGTGGATTCCAGTTACAAGAAAAGGGATCGCAACTAAACGTTAAGAATTTCCTGATAGTAAGAGCCGCATAGCAGACCAGACTACCTTGGAATCTGTGGACTCTGCTTTCTTGGAGATCTTTGAACAAAAGTTGGATGGTGACCTGTCAGAAGTACTTTAGCTGTGTATTCTTGCATTGCAGGGGGTTGGACTAGATGACTCTTGCAGTCCCCTTCTAACTCTGTGGTTCAATTATTATTATTTTTTCTCGTGCACAATGGCCTCCTTCAGTTCAAGGTCATGAATGTAGAGTTGCACATGCGATGCTGTTGTTCGTGTGGAAGCACATTCTGGATTCATGTATATCCATCCATTCTGCTAAAATTGGTAGTAGTACCCCTTTAGCTGTGCATCCAGGTCTGTATTCAGCTGAGCAAAACTGGCATTCAATAGACAGGTTGTGTGGTACAAACAACACTTAACTCCATACATGGAGAGCTATGCTGTGAAACCCCAACATTCTTTATCCTTTGTTCTCAGCATATTTTCTGATCAGGATAATCCTTTAGTTTCACAGATAGCTCCTAGAGCCACATAATAATTGATATCTATCTCCTCATCTGCCTTGCCCCCACCTAGAAATCTAGTCCATGTCACTCTCAGGCAGTGCAGAAGGACTACCTGCTGCGCCTGCTGTAGGTAACTGTCTGCTTTGGCACAGCCTGTTTCAGTTACTATGGAAATCAGAACTCCCACAAAGCTAGCTTGCTTTTACAACAATTCTTTCTGTAATGCAAGACCATAGGAATGGGCTAATGAACACACATATTCTAGGGCAGAAGCTCTTGATGGAACCAAGAATTGATGGGAGGAATGCAAGAGAGGACCAAAACATACATAATAATACGGCAAATTAAAATCTATTCAAGTCACTCTCATCCAGGACAAAGTAGAATCTACCTCCATACACACAGAGACCAGCCTCAAAATATGGTAGAACAGTTCCATGTGTTTCTGCAAACAAATCTCCACGGAAGCTACTGAGCACTTCCTTTGCGTAGGACCCATCTACCACACTACCACTTAACACAAAATTTTGATCAGTACTTCAACCCAGTTCCGCTTGCCTTTCTGCAGTTTAGAAACTGCATTTTTCTCCTCTATCCTTTAGAAATGTGTGAGAATGGCCTTCCGTTCTGTATATACATAAATTGCTTTGTAAAGATTCTCCTCTCCAGCTTTGGGTTTTCTTTACTTCTTTGGCCTTGCCACTTTACAGTTTCTCACAGGCATGGTACAGCCTAGAAAATACAGCATTGTACAGGAAATACAGTCTACATCCCTGGTGGGTGGCCCTAAAAGGACTTTTATGCCTTTATTTCTTGCACTGAATTGAAAAACAGCTATAGCTATTTTGCCAACAGGCACTGCAATAATGGTAACACTCTTGCAGGGAGGACAATAGAACAGAAAAGAGTACATACTTTGCCAGAAAGAGGACCTTGACATCTCCAGTAACAGGTGTATTGTCATTTGGCTCTGACCAATGGAAAGTTATGCCTCCACCTGTCTGAAGGGCACAAAGAATGTTAGGAAGGGGAGAAAGCTACCTAGGTTGAAGAACAAGTCACAGCTAAATCCAGTTATATGGGGAAATGTAGCCATGGACAGAAAATAATGCTTGAGTGTGTGGGTGTGCAGCAAAGAGTTGATATTGTTGCATTGCTCTCACACTGCTACATTCCCAGCAGAAGAAATACAACAATAACAACAGAGCAACTCAACCTGCAAAAAGGACACACACCAAGAGCAGACTTTTTAAAAAAAATTCTTTTAGGAGTCAACCAAATATGGCACAGACAAAAACAATAAGACAGAACTATGAAAAGCAGAAGACATCCCTCACATTTTGGGTTCTGTGCGGATCAATTATTTTTTTAATGGAGGAGCATTCCATCTTGTGAGCTGCCATCTGCAGTCTCAAGCAGTACAACTGAAAAGAAATGGATTTATCTTCTCCCCTGCTGTTCCAGGGAACTAGACCTCAATCACAAAAGTGCGTACCTCTGGACTGCTGTTATACAAGGTCAAGAAATACATGCCAAGTAAGCATAAGCACAATTCAAGCCCTAAAAAAAATAAAACTGTAGCAAGGATTCAATGGGGAGTTGCCCTTTTTTCCAGATAGTAGCAATTCAGTGCACCTAATACAGTTGTTATGATTGTGTAAGAAAGGTGGAATGCTCTTGGTGACATACATATGCATAAGTTAGGGTTCCATAAGCATGCATCTCATTTTGGATGCTGAGCAAGAAGATATTTACTACCTCCTTGTGCAAGCCCCAAACAACTTTCAAAGGCAGCTTTCAAGCCCCGGGGGAACAGCCACAGTGTGTATTGGCTAGGGATAAGGTAGAGGGGGAGGCAACAAGACAGTACCTATGAGTTGCTAGAAATCCAGCAGGACAACATCAGTTCTCTTCCTCCAGCTGCAAAACTGCAACCAGGTGCTGACTGGTTATGTCTCCCCACAAGAAGTCAGCATATGTCTTCAGTGATTGCAGCTAGTGAGTAGAGCCTCTGCTGTGGCGTTTGTTTGTTTGTTTTGCTTTAGTGGCACCTCACTAACAGATTCAGTTCACATTCATGCTTAACTTCTAGGAAAGATCATCACTGGAAATGTTACTTTTTAAAAATGACATCTCTCAAAATGTCTCAGCCAACATGATTGTGGGGGATAGTCCAAAAATCATTTTTCCAGACTGTGATAATCATCACCATGTGTCCACATTGCCATGATGAGCAGGTGTCAAGGATATTGGCCTCTGAAGACTCTTCCACATTCTGAACACTCTGTCAACTAGATCTACATCCAATTTCTTCAATAAAAGGAAAATTCTGTAGTAGGGCTATATCAGAAAGCAAGCCAAAACAGAGGGCTGGACCATGATTTGAAGCCTTTAATATAAAACCAGCATCATAAATCCAATCTGTGTTAAAACTAGAGACACCCATGCAATGCTAGTGGATATGTTTCTCCTCTAGCATTATATTATTTTGTGGAATCTCTGTCATATTTCAAAGTACCTGTCCCTAAGCCATCTGGAGTTTACAGACATGACAAAATCTCAACAAGAAACAATTTCCTTGGAGGGAAAAAGGTGTATTATCTTCCCCACAATGACAGTTTAACACAACACTAAATAGACCAAAATGTGAAAACATTGTTAAACTGATTTTTTTTTTTGAGAGAGACAAAAAACAACTGTCCTTTACACATAAAGGAAATGTATGATTCTGAATCAGGAACTGGTTCTACTTTGTCTAGAAGTTCACTCCCACTTAGTCCACAAGACTGAATAGTTTCACACAGTATATATAATCACAGGACATCATCCTGCAGGACTGATTGATCAGCCTATTAATGATGCATTAAAGCATAAGCACAAATGTGGCTTGTTGATGGTCCAAAAAAGAATTTGGTCACTAGCTGTACCAGTTTTTATCACGGACACATCTTAAACCAGCAAGCTTTCCAAGGTTACCCACATGAGCTAATGATGGAAGGACTGAAAAACCATTCTCACCTCATCATCATAGACAGTATTATATCTACCCACCACCACTCCGCCCTAGGACATACCCTTTGCCTCCTTATATAGTCATACCCAGAATCTCAGATTTGATCCACACAGAATTTCCTGGGGGTGGATCTGCTCCTGCAATGAAAGCAAGTAAGAAAGGGGGGGAATTCAGATCAACCCTGCCAATCATGGCACCCTGCAGATATGTCAGGCTGCGAAACCCATCAACCAGCATGGCTGGGTAGGGTTGGCAGAAATTGTAGTCCAATGCATTTGGCAGATGCCAGGGTAAGGAAGCTGATTGAATTAGCTTGTTTATGGCATCAAAAGTTAAGCAAATGTCTTAAGTTCCCAGATTTCCAAGATCAGCTTTACAACTGGAATGGGAATTTTGTGGCCCATTAGATGATGTTGAAATGCAGTTCCCAGCATCCCCCCACAATGCTAGCTCAGTCTACTGGGAGCTGCAGTTCAACATCCAGAGTCCTTCACAATTCCTGCCTCTGTTCTACAACAACAACAACAACAACAACCAGAGCTAGAAAGTTTACTTTTGATTAAAACTAAAAAAAAGAGAGAGAGAGAGAGAGCTAAGAGGATTCTGCTGACACCCAGCAGGCTGTTGTAAAATATTTCAAGAGGAAGAAGAAGAATGGCAGCTTCCCAGAAATGGATTTGATGCTACCAACTCTCTTTGGCTTGAAACCAGGATGAATTCTGGACGCTTTTTCCAGGAGCAAAGCTACATCTGTCACAAATTTCACAACAAGATTTTATTTTCACACACAAGGAAGTGACATCTCTACTGGCTTTCCAAGTTGTAATTTGTGGTGAAGCGTATTAAAAACTTGGCCACCCTACAACTCGATTATACTAGGAGAAGGCTAAGGCAGAATCAACCCACTTTTAAAAAGGAAGAAAAGAAAAGAAAAGAAAAGAAAAGAAAAGAAAAGAAAAGAAAAGAAAAGAAAAGAAAAGAAAAAGCTAGCTAGCTGTACTGCTCAGATAATCCCAAGGAAATGCACACTCCACTGGTTCACTTCACTGTTACAACCTCAGGTTTTCTTCCTTAAAGAATGGCTGGTGCAATAACCTTTCTGTCCTAGGAGATCCTTTCAATTACTTTGTAAAGAGATAGGGAATAAAGACCTATAATGAGCCTTTTTGCAGGGGAAGCTGCATCACTCTCAACCTCTCCCCTAGATGGAATACCAGGCTGGCTCTCTCCTGCCCCCTGCAAATATGTAGAACTGCTGCTACAAAGGAATTTGAGAGCATTGTCATGTTTTTCACAAGAGACATGGGAAATGCAAAAGAAAACAAGAGAGATATAAGTTGTTGAGAGAAAGAGATTACTCTGGAAAGGCAAGTGTGCTTTCTCTTCAGAGCTGTTCCTGATCAAGAACAGCCAGAGCCCTCAAGCATCTCAGCCGCTGTTTTCTTCCACCTTTCCAGGAACATCCCAGCCATAGCTCATGGCTTTCACCACAGTACTATACAGCTTGGTCCAGGCCACGCGTACATTCATGTTGAAATCTGAGCCATGGCATTTTTCCAGCATGTAAAGCAAAGACTCTCCCACAGTCTGGAAATAAAAAGGGAGACAGCAGTATCAGTATTCAGCAAGCAGAAGCAAGGCTCATTTATTCATCCTGCTTTGAATTCCATCCAGGGGTATAAATACAATAAATAAATAAAATTTATCTCCCCTTGTAATCTAAACCAGGGGGGGAGATTAGTTTTCTACCATCTGAAGACAGGGCCATAACTAGGGTTAGCTGGTGTCTCAGATGTCAGTAGGGCTACAAACTATTTCTAAGTTTGAATCTGAAAGAGCTATCCAAGGTGCTGAACTCATTGTGGCAACAGGGTTCACATTCTGGATAGCTCTTTAAAGTTAGACTAAACATACCATGGTCCCAATCCAACTTTACTTACCACCAATACACTTAAGGTGGTTTACCAGTTAAAATGCTAAAATAACATAAAAAGATACAGAAGACAAAATAATGGCAATTGAATTTTCAGTGAAGACTGTTTCTGAAGCTGATGAAACAAGCCGCTTGGTCTTGCCCGGCCTGGCCTCTCTTGCTTTCTCCTTGTTTGTTGTTTAGTTGGTTTTGTTTTTTACAGAGATGTGAGCAAGGAGCTGTTCCAGTTGGACTCTTTTGGGCAACTGGTATTCTAATAAGGACCAAGGGCATCATTCATCAAAATATTAACCATGGAAAATAATTACTGCTATTTCATATCTTAGGATGATGAAAGAAATTTGTAAAACTTAATTCCTGGTTGAAAATGCAAGGCTACTTTCCTGTTTAATGATAAGATTTCCTGCCTTGTGGCATCCTTTAGAAACTGTGTGAAGAGCTCAAGGACCAACAGAGACTGCTATGGTATTTTTCAAATCAGAGCCAAACTACATGCTATTTCAAATGGGTACTTGTATTTGCATATTTTAAAAACTAGCAGCAAAAAAGCAGAGTAACATGATGAAGTGATCATACTGTAATGTACACAACATGCACACTGGTCAGCATTCCATTAGTGACATACACAGGCGTAAGATGCACTACACATGTGGGGTGACTTTTTGGATGATGCACAACAGTCATATCCAGTTGATGGTGACATAAGTAGAGTTGCGCATGTGGAACTATCGTGCTTGGTTTAATGCATTAAAGCACACAGAGTAGTATACTGCCTCTTTGTACTGAATGTATACTGCCTCTTTGTATTGCCTTTGTGCATTGTCCACTGCAGTTTCACAATGGGCTGCCAACCATGGGCATTGACCATTGACCCACATATATTGTGCTACATTGGTATTCAGAATAGGGGTTGTAACATAGTTATACCAGCAGGTATTAACACTCTGCTGAAGCACTGTAGGATCTCATCCAACAGCCTGCACAAAATCCTCTCCCCATACTGTGTGCCACAAGTGAGAAGCCATTCTTTACCCATACATCAGGGTCCAAATCCAGATTGCTATCCCCTTTTTGTGGCTGCTGTCTTAACCATACAGACACACTTTCCAAACATACAGTTAATACGAATTTTATTTATTTTTATAAAAAACAAAAATGAAAAAACAAAACAGTCCCACCTAACATCACATTCGTATCATTACATAATTATTACACAATAAACATATACTAATACACAAAATAAACAATACATACATATAACAACCAACACATCTTACTAACATATTCTCACAAACATAGGGCACTTCCCCCTTTCCTGAGATACAGCCTTATATCTATTATTTAACACCTCTGTATGTCTTAAAGAATAGAATCTATTATTCATTTTCCCACTCATTATTTTCAACTCTATTTACAATTTTTGTCCATCTTACACTATTATCTATTTCAACATTTCTTTTCTTTCAAAAACTAGTAACCTATTGCATCCACATCTCTTCTCATACTTCTCATACTTCTACCTCTCACCACATTTATGTCTAGAACTTGTCTCATTATTACAACCCTGGTACAAGTTCTTAAAATAGTTGGCAAGTATTTTTTTTATTTCTTGACTTCCTGTAACTATACGCTCACCTTCTTTTATTTTGGATATTAATCTTTTTTTCCTTTCTTTCCGAATTTTATACGCCAGCCATCTTCCAGGTTTATTTGCATGTTCAAAATGTTTTTGTTTTAGAAAACAAATCTTTTTAACTTCGCTTCCAATTCTTTGATATTTCCCATTATATCCTCCATTTTCTTCTTTTTTTTCCTTTTTTCTTCAGTATTTTTTTGAATAAAAAAACCTCTGATGAAAGCTTTGAATGCATCCCATATTGTTCTGGTCTCAACTTCATTATTCAAGTTCCTTTTAAAAAATTCCTGAGTTTCTATTTTACATGCTGTTACAATTTCCTCTTGCAGTAGAAGCGCTTCATTCAATTTCCAATTCCATCTTCTACTTTGACCTTCCAACCTTAAAAATATTGGGTTATGGTCACTAAATGTCTTGGTCAGGATCTCTGTTCTTTTTATACAGCCTTGCCAACTTCTTGGCAGCCATATGTAGTCAATTCTCGACCATGACTGATGTCGATTAGAGAAAAATGTAAAGTCCTTCTCATTGGCATGTTTAAATCTCCACACATCTAGGAGTTGATACTCTTCTGCTATATGCAACAAGTCTTCTGTTAACTTCCCTTTATTTCTTTTTTTGTTTGGTGTAACGCTTTTGTCCATTTTTAAATCAACCACTCCGTTAAAGTCCCCCATAATGCAAATTTCTTCGTAAGGTTGGCTCTGTATCACACTTTTTAGAAGGACTTATTTTCATTACATGGTACATATACTCCAATTAATAACAATATTTTGCCTTCTAAGGTACATTCAACACCCACAAATCTTCCTTTCCCATTGGTAAATCTTAATTTTGGAGACAATGTTGATTTTATATATAGCGCCACTCCTCTTCTTTTCACTGTTGCCACTGATATGAATACTTCACCTAATTTTGGAGCCTCCAACACTCTACTATCTTTCCTTTTTATATGTGTCTCTTGCAAGCAGCAAACATCTGGATTTTGTTTGGAGAGGTAGTGGAACACCTTTTTCCTTTTTATGGGAGAGTTCAGACCATTTGTATTCCAAGATATAATTGTGCAATTCATTTTGGCTGCGTTTTAATTGGATCCATCTCTTCTAAATCCAAGTCAATCAAACTCGTCTCTTGTGGAGTACATTTTTCCATAATTTCCTTTGTAGTCTGTACCAAGGCTTCCATTTGTGTCAAATCTTTTATCTTCTTTGTCTCTTCCTCTAGGTTCCCCATCGCGGCTTCTTCTTCTATTGGCGTACTTGCAGTGGCTCTTCCTTTGGCTTTGGGTGGATATTGCTGCGCTCCTACTTTTTCCAACTCTGCTCTGTGTCTGTGAAGAAAATCCTGTGCTTTTTCTACAGAGTTTAATCTGTGCCGTTGTCCATTAAATGTGAAAATCACCCCTTCGAGACAATCCCATCTAAATCTTATCTGATTTTGTTTCAACTTTGAAACTAGGAATTCATAATCCCTCCGTTTCTTCAAAATTCTTACCGGTATTTCTTGAAGTATTATCAGAGGTTTATCTTGGTCTATTAATGGAGATCTGTTATGTTCTTCAATAATTTTATCCCTCGTTGATTTTCTAGTAAGCTGTACCACCACATCTCTAGGTACATTTTTTTTCTTGGCCGGCGCAGAGCTTACTCTGTAAACCGCTTCTATCTCTGTATCCATATCTTCTTCTTCAACTTCCAAAGACTCTGCTGTTATTACTCTCTTTTTAATATCTTCATTAAGCTTCTCCTCTAGGCCATGTATATGTATCCACGAGTCCATTTGTTTTTGTTCGATTAATGCCATTCGATCTAACTGTTTTTCCATTTCAGTAGTTGACGAGGACATTTTCTGTTTCTAGGTTAAAATCTCTTTTTTATTCACCTCTGTGTCTCTTCTATTAGCATTAACTTCTGTTTTCACTTGTTCTAAAGTGTCTTGCATTTCTGTGACTTGTTTTTCAATTCATACAAATCTTGTTTTATTCCCACCATATATGATCTCATTTCGTCCATAAATTTTTTCTGATAATCTGGTGGTTCATCAAATGAATCACGTCTTCCTTGTATATCTTGAGTAGAAACAATTGTGCGCACTTTACCTGATCTTGTTTTTTGCATTCTGAATAATTTATCAACACAATTATCCACTAACCACAAAATTCAACATATACTTAATAACAATTTCAACAAAATATCAATAGACTCTTATCAATGGAAAAATTAATTATCTTATCAATAGACAAATTAATTATCTTATCAATATTATCAATATTATGAAGACCAGAAACAGTATTTTCTTATACTTGTTCTATTATTCTATAATGTAATGTAATGTAATGTAATGTATGATATTCAAGTATTAACTATGATGTTCAAATTATAATTAATAGTATTTATGATTACTCACTTCTCCCCTGATACCCCCCCACTTTCCACAATCATATTTATACCTTCAAGTTCCCCGAGGTATTATTTATATAATAAGGTTCTGTTTTTTCCCACCAAAAATTAATCACTTCACAGTTTTACAAATAAATTCCTTGAATGTACATATTAATTACTTATTACTTATTTACTTCTTGCTTATTAATTAAAAATTATTAATCATTAATACTATACAATTAATACTATACAATAAGTTATTTGTTGTCAATCACCATTAATTCAAATTCATTTTACTGTTCTTCTTTCTTGAATTCCTTCATTCTTCTTTCTTCAATTCGTTCAGTCTCTTCAGTAAAGAAAGAGTTAATCGCCTCTCGGTTACCAATTGGAAAAAAAATTCTTTTAACCTTGAAAACGCCACTCCCCAGTCTTCTGGCTGCACAATGCCTGTTTCCTACTCAGTCTTATCTTCTTCTCAAACTGCAGCTTCGCTTTAAAATCCTTTCGTTATAAAGGTCCCCAAAAAATTAATTCCAAAGGCTATATTATAATCACTTTTACAAATCCATTAATTGTACATTCCACTTTGTAAATTACTTTATAAATTACTTAAGTAGTCCACAAGGCAGAGTTCAGTGAAGAGCGTCGGCAGGCCAAAAAAAAAACAAAACAGGGAGAACACGGGAACGCGGTCCGGAGAGTCTAATATTCCTCTTTCATTAAAAATCTTTCTATGGGTGATTTTGCAAGTCCACAGTTCCACAGCTATAATCCACCGTTCAAACAGCTTAAGTCCATTTATTACTAATTGATTAATCAGGTTGTTAAGTCCCAAAACTCGCTGTCACAGACCAGTGTTCCTTTTTTTATAAAGTCCCAGATGCGTTAATTCTTCCGAAAGAGGAGAGGGAGAAAATATACTACAATTTTAAACACGAAGAGGTGACAGCAATTGGCACTTAATCAGAGGCTAAGAACTGCACTCAGTCAAGGTCTTCCGATTTATGATACTAACCTCCTAAGGACAAGGTCTTTCCAATCAATCAACTTCAGCTACGGAAAAGCCTGTCGGCTGGAGTCATCCGAGGGCTTTATTCTTCCCTCCACTCCTTGCTGCTGTGGTGAAGATTTAATGGCGGTGACAGTCAGGTCGTCTCGCTTCCACGGTCTGTCCGATCGTGTTCAGCGGGTCCAACCCGTCTTCTGGTTGCTCGTCTTTCTCTGGCTGACCTCTTCTTCCCAAGGCACAGACGAACTGGATCGAAGATGTCTTTCGTCCAGCAACCAAAAGCAGCAGCGATCTTCGTCACTCAGAGCTCAGAAGATTGTGTCTTCCAGCTCTCGACCAGACCAGAAGTCCCCAGTTAATATGAAATTTGCTTGACTTTTTGGAACCGCAAGCTACACAGATTTTTTTCTATTCCCCCAAGAACCATCCCTTCCAGACACTTTCCTATTGACTTCAATCGGCATAGTCAGTGGCCAGGGATGATGGAAGCTGTAGATTAGAAATCTAAACAAGAACCAATTAGGGAAGGCTTCTCAGTTTGAGTGGGTTTTTGTTTGATAGTAACCAAAATAGGGATATTTTGGTTGAACATCCAAAGAGCAATGAATGCTGACATTCAGATAGGAATGTAAATATCCAGGTATCCAAAGGATTATGAACACTGACATTCACATATGAAAATCAACAATGCCAGGTGAATTAGGGGAATCTCCAAAAATAAACATGTATTTTTCCAATTTTCAGACAAGCAGTATTAAATGATGACAATTGACATTTAACTGATTGTCAACATTCACTAGTGCACTTGGGAAAATTAGCTTTTTAAAACTCCCTCAGTTCCCTACCAAACATGACCATGAACCGCGCTGGCCAGGTATTTGGGGAAGTTTTGTTTCAAAAAGTAATGTTGTAAAGCTTTGGGTTTGGTATATTCACACATTCCATCTGTGGTTGTCAGAATGAACACACAGATGTGGGCATTTCCTCAAGCCTAGGCAATCCATTGCATATACATAAGCACCCTTTACAGACACAATCAATTATCACAAACCTCCATTTACACAGGATGTGTAAAAGACAGTCATGCAAACTGAAGATTTAAGGAAAGAATTAAGGCAAAGAAAAACAAGAATGTGGCAGATATATCTTCAAACAGAGGGACTGCTTACCGAAAAAGACTCCAGCCTCACACCAACTGCCTGATGTTTCCTACCCAAGTTGGCAAGGTATTCTGCCAGACAGTGCAAATTTTCCAAATGGGTTACAGCTGCATCTATTACCGACATTACCTAATAAAGAGTAAAACAGAACAAAAGAATCTCACATTCCTCATTCGAAAAAGAAAAAACGCCTTTTTCTAAAAAGCTTCTGCAAATGACCACTGCAGACTTTGGAAGGATTGTGCCATTTATCTCCTTAAGCCCAAAGAACTCAGTGGGAGGAAAAGCAAGTTTGAAAGAAATCGTATTTAAAAGTTTACTAATTACCACAGTTCTGCCTTCTACAGCTTCCCTCAATTGTAAAGCAATCTCAATGTAGAAAGCCTCTGTGAGTCAGGAAAAGCCTGAAACCCATATATAGGTCACTGTGCACACTGATGAGGAATGCATCTATTTGCAACATTTAGATACGTTGGGAAACTACCTCTGGCTGGGTCTTGCCAATGCATGTGCAAGCTATTACCCATACAAGATGCATGTATGACTCCCATGTAATTATCACAGCCACACATTATCTTGTAGGTCGATATTACAAGAAACTTTAGAGGAGTTTGTCAGCAAATTCAATAGGAGAAGGTCTATCACTGCCTCTGAGCCATGGCAGTTAGAAACAAACCTCCATGTTCATAATTATTTTGGAATTATCCCACCTTTTCCCAGTCTGAGACTCAAGGCAGCTGACAAAAGTTAAAGCAAATTTTAATTGTACAGGAAAAAAATACAATTAAATGGTCAATAAAATTAAAAGCCGTTCAAAACAGATCATTAGAAAGAACAACAGGTATGAACACAGCACATGATAAGCCCTTCCCTCTGAGCAGTCAGCCTTCAAAGGCTTGCTGAAACAAAAAGGTCTTTGCCTGCCTAGGAAGGGAATGATAGCAAGGAGGGTGCCAATCTAACCTCTCTAGGAAGGGAGTTCCAGAGCCTGGGAATAGCCACAGATGTAGCTGTGATGGTAGTGGGACAGAGAGAGGGAGCTTCCCAGAAGATCTGAAGACACTGGCAGTTCATGTGAGGAGATATAGTTCTCCAGATACTGGAACAAGCAAGAAGGGGTAGCTCCATCATGCTTTGCCCCAAAGCCTAATGGCCGCAGGCTCCCCAAAAGCATATTTTGGAGTGGGTGAGGATGATCAGCAATAGTAGAGCCGCCCCACTCTTCAGCACAGTGATGTGGCAGATGTTGTCAGTCAGCAGTGACAGCCCCATCCAACAATCCTGAACCCCACCCCCCGGCCATTGCCCCATTGTAAGACGTAGCTGTGGGTGCAACATAGCTTGTCTCATACTCCCTAAAACACCTGGCAGACCTCAGAAATGGTGGAGGAGACCACTGAGTTGCTTCTCTTGAAATAAAATCCAAATTCCATTCCAGTATATTTTAGAACATAGAATGAGGACCTCCTTGTACTGTGCCTCACTAGCAAAAAAATTAAAAAAATTAAAAAAATAATAAGTCAGTCCTGTGCAGATATTGTAAGACACTTTGAGTCCCATTTTGGGGGAAAAGGTGGGATATAAATCAAATAAATAAATAAATAAATAAATACACGTGATATGAAGCATTCAGAAGTAACCTGCTAGGTTTTTAAAAAGACTTTAATTAACCCCTTTAACTACTCATTACTTTTTTTGTTATTTTCATTCCTTTTGAGAAAAAGAAAATACATAAAAAAAGAAGAAGAAGAAGAAGATGATCTAAAGTTGGGGAGATCCCCTCAAAATACCTCTCATAAGTATGCTTGTCCCCAAAGATATCAAGAAAAATACAGGTACCAAGAGGAGCTGATAGCTTCCAGATCAATCTCCTCTGAGTTTTATTTCAAACTTTAAGGGAGTTGTCCAAGGTTCTGAACTTATTTGGGGTATAAAATCCAGGACCTTGAACAGAGCCCTTTTAAACTGTAATAAAATCAAAATCAGATTAACCCCATACCCAACATGGAAGCCATCGGCTGCCACAATTAATTAGTCATTACATGTGGAGAATAAAAATTATTTTGTAAAAATACCACCATTATGTTCTCATTACACTGAAAAGTAATGCATTAAAGGCAACAGTGTTACTCATACCATGTTACTTTCAAATTATGCCATGGACCATCCTGTTTTGCCAGGGAGCAAAATGATAGTTCCACACCACAATAACATCTCCTGGAAGCATGAATTAGGGTTGCCCTCTAACTCATTTATTTATTAAATATATATTCCACTACTCTCTCATTCTTGCCTTGGAAAGATTTAAGGTGGCCTACAACAAGATTAAAAGAAAATGATGCAGATTCTAAAATTTTCCAGCACAACACAGCTCAAAAAGATATTCAACAAAATTCAACTGTAATTTAAAAATTCCAGACCAGAAAAATAAACATCACTAAACCCAAAGAAAACACTAACCATAAGCAAGAAAAGGCATCAAATTAAAATCAGCCAATTGATAGACTAAAATCCAGCCAAAAAAGAAAGATTTCCAATAACACTGCAGGCTCTCCAAGGTTGAACCATTCTTAACTCATCCCCAGAAAAAGTTTCGAGTTGTTTTTCCCTGCTTGCTTCTGTCAAGCTGTGGCATGGATTTAATTATTTAAATAAGATTAAACCTGTTTTTGTTCACAAAATAGATGAGAGACAGACAGACTGACTGACTGACTGACTGAAAAATGCATTATCTGCCCACAAAAATGACCAAGATATATTCACACACAAATATCCGTAAGGAATTTTTGAACCCTTTAGACAAAAGCAGTTGTACAAGTGGTCAGAACATGTGGTAGCCAACACCATATGATCACCAAGTGCGCTTAATTGAGTCATTATTTGCTGTAATTTTACTGTGAATTCAGATCTTGTATTAAAATGACTTTTCTTGATGAACAGAACCCACAAAGAGTAGGGCAAGACAGAGATTCAGGTTGAAACTGTTGTTATTTGTTGTTGTTGTTGTTGTTGTTGTTGTTGCTGCTGCTGCTGCTGCTGCTGTTTCCCATCAAGCTGGTTTCAACTTACGGTGATCCTATGTATGAGAGGCCTCTAAGATACCTTGTTATTAATAGCCATGCTCAGGTCCTGCAAACACTGAGTTGTGGCTTCCTTGATTGAGTCTTGTTTTTGTTGTGTACCTTCAAGTCATCTCCAACTTATGTCAACCCCCAAGGCAAACCTAACACAGGGGTTTCTGGGGCTGTGTGATACACCCAAGGTCATGCAGTGTGTTTCCATGGATGAGCAGGAAACTGAACCCTGGTTTCCAGGATTCCAACCACTATACCACACTGGCTCTGATTGAGTCTATCCACCTATATTAAAGTCTTTCTCTTTTTCTACTGCCTTCAACATTAAAGAGCACTGTCATCTTTTCCAATGAATTATGTCATCTTATGGTAAATCCAAAGTATGATAGCTTCAGTTTTTCATTTTACATTTTAATGGGTGTTCAGGCTTAATTTGGTCTTCAGCTATTTATTATTGCTTTTTTAAAATCTCATACATCCTTTAAGCAGTTCAGATGGTGCATAGTAGGGTATGAGGATTTCAGGTTTGTGCAGTCTACTCTGTATTTGCACCAGAATGTGATACAAAGCACATACACGTAAGATTCTAAAAAATCTGAGCCCAGGATTTTGTTTTCCATACTAGCTCTGAACAGAATCACAGTCCCTCCAATCCACTACCCGTTTCCCAGCCTCTATTCATTTCCGAAGTGTAATTTAGGACTGTGGGAGTAATCTTATTGCAATTGTTGTTCAACAGCTGGGATTTATGTGCATCAGATTCCGATGAAGCCTTAGATCCAAGCCAAAGCAGATCCTGTTAGACCAGTTCATGTGCTTCCTGAAATGTAGCCAGCTTCCCTGCCAAACTGAACCTCACTTGGAACTCCATCCATCCAACCTCACACAAATAGCATCATTTAGATTTCGTTAATGTGAAAATTCCCAGAGTAGGGTGAGGAGAGAGGTTGTATGAGTGTCTTACAAGCCCATTTTGGGGCACATTCTTGGGCAGGAGGGCCTATCTAATTGCTAGATTTTGTGGGAGAGAATGTGATTTCAGCTTCTTGCCTGTTTGTTGGGTAGAGAGATGTTGGAGGATAGAGAGAGATTTTGTGAGAGTGACTTGCTTGAATTGCTTTAATTTTACGATGCGATGAAACAAAAAAGGGTCCATGAGATGACTTTCCTTCCACTGCCAATATGCATTGCTATTTTTTTAAAAAATCTGAAACGCATTATAAGCACTGTAACTCACCAGTCACTACACCTATTCTTCTGTCACTTGGCCAGTTCTATGCCTAAGGAAAGTTATGCAGTATGTATCCATTCTCATACACACTGCTCTCAAAAAACACAAGAGAGGAAGTAGGAAAGTTTCAGCACCCCGCCCCTGCCAAAATGCAGGACTTTCCTTGCCCATAAACTTGCACTCATCCTTCTGAAACTTTGTAGGTTTCTTTCTTAATGGCACCTTTGGGCCGTCTATCATTTTCAGAACAATAGTCCACAGGGATAAACACACCCTTTTCTTGGATACTCTCCAAATAAAAAGTCTGTTCTTGTACAAAAAATCTCTCTACCTATTCATCTGAAACTTGGCAACCATGCCTACGATGAGGCAGCTATTCCTACAAATTTCTTCCAATTCTGCCAAGAAAAAAGTTCTTGGCAATTCCTTTTTCAAAACATGGAACTTTAAAAGCAAGTACCACAAAAAATAAATGTTTCCTCAGGCATAATTCTGTCCCATGGAGCACTGATAATGATTCAAAAAAAAAAAAATAGAGCTTTTTTGGTATTTCCAATTATTATCTATGGGAAGCACAACCCTTAAAATTTTTGAATCTTGATTTCGTCTTGAGATCTGAGTTGTAGCAGATTGGCTCCAAATTTATTACTTTAATTATTTATTATTTATTAATTAAAATATTTATATCCTATCCATTGTAAGATATCAAGCAAGCACACTAATAAAAAATAGAAATAACTTAAAACAATTCTTGATTAAACAGGATAAAAACATATTAAACACGACAATATATTACAACAGCTTAAAAGGCTACAACAATTTAAAACCATGCACATGTAGGTTTAAATGACGCCCCCAAAACTTTTAATATAGTTAAATCAGACTATTTTTAAAGTACCAAACCAGATTCCAGGCTTCAAACTAATCAGCACACACCTTTCTGGCCCAACACAAGTCATTCAGAGAACTACCAGTCAGCCCTGCTCTACCATCTGTTCACTTAGCATACTTTATCCTTACAGCAACCCTGTTAGGTACACCAGTTTGAAACAGAATGGCTGGCTTAAAGCCTCTCATTCAGCATCACAACAGCATGGGAATTTGAATCCTGGTCTCCAAGTTAACAGCCCAAATATCCCACACTACCATCTGCTAAAGCAAACTTCATCTGTTGGGAGTAATTCTTTGTATAACTCCATACAATTATCAGACAAGTTTCTTTACATCTCTCACCTTTCTAATGTGCTCCAAAAACTCAGGTGATGAGAGGCACTCCTGAGGAGTAGAGAACTTCTTGCAGTTGTATTGGAAAAGGGGCAAGAGATCAGGGTCCAGATCAAAAAGCCTGAAACAGAAAATATCAGCTCATCACTTCATTTGGTTTTCATGTGTTCCATAAAGCATCATTTCCTTGTACCTGAATAACTACTCTCCCTTTATTCTATGGACCATCCCAGCTTCTTCTGGAGAAGCCCCACCTACTGGACCCACAAAATCCAGCCAGCCAATTAGAAAAGGAAATAAGAACCACTGACTTCTCTCTCCTTGATAGGTCTGTGTTGGTCTCCCTTCTTGCTCACCCTTGCTTCAGAAAGAGAACCCAGAAACAACAGAAAGCTAGATATCCTTCTCAGCCTGTTCTTTCACAACTGTCATCTCCAGAGGAATGTGTCAAGCATAAATGGAGCCATGCCATTGCTTTTCCTTCATGTTCAAGTAATGCATCTTGGTATACTTCCCTAACATTTGACCTGAATAGGAGATCACTGCACAAGAAGCCCATGTGACGAAACATGGCAGCCAATAAATAACATCAGCAATTGGACATTCAAATTTAGTAGGAAAAGAGAAAAGTATCAGGCAGAGCGAGGAAAAAAAATACTCCTTTGGACTACAATACCTAGGTTTGGAGGGACATAAGCAAGAGGAACCAAGTGGGGCTGCCTCCTTGACTCTCCATCCCATTTGACCAACCTGACCCAAAGGAGGGCAAGTAGGAGGCTGCTGTTCCTTCCCCTTGTTCTCATCACTGTTCATATATCTAAAACGAGAGTATGTAACTGCACTCATGTCCCTCTGGCAAGCTTCCCATAAGCAGCTTGTTGATCCATTGTAGGAACAGAAAACAGCTCTCGTCCAGCATGGTTCTTACGCTCTGATGAGGAAGCAGTGAGCAGGCAACATCAGCAACAAGAAAGAACAAAGCCAGACAGGGGCTCTAGGGTTTTCAGGGATATATCACACTATAAATGCCCCAAAATGCCCCATTGCTCCCATCTCAAGAACTGTAATCAAGAAAAAAAAGGCAATGTATTTTTTGATGAAGCATAGTCTTCTTGCCACCTGAATCAAAGTTTTGCTACTGGTTATCATCATGCTCTACTACCAACAGAGGCAAAGGCAGTCCTCCAAATGGTGTTGAACTGGAGCTCCCAGTCCAAGCTAGGAATGCCCAGCAACACTGGGAATATCTCAAAGCAGATCCTGGTGTGCTCCTGCAAGATTTTTCTCATATTCTAAGAAAAAATGTACCAATAGCAATAGCATGTGTATTTCTATACCACTTATCAGCTAAGTGCTCTCTAAGTGGTTTACAATGCGTTAGCTAATTTCCCCCAACAAGCTGGGTACTCATTTTACTGACCTGCGGAAGGATGGAAGGCTGAGTCAACCTGGAGTCCAGCAGGATCAAACTCACAACCTTGTGGCTGCAGTACCAGCATTTAACCACTGCGCCACCAGGGCTACTGAGTCTCCATGTAAAGTTTGCATCATGTAATACTGATTAACAATTTGTTGGGTATATACTCTGTTTTGTAAATTTCAGTCACATAAGTATAGATTGCAGGAGTTAGAAGAGACGATGATGGTGATCATCACCATCAGTCAGCCCATTCTGGCTATCTATTTAAGGAGAGAAACCATTTTTTTTCCCTCCATTCAAGAGTCCGAGTAGTTTGGAACAAGAAAAGTGAATTCAGCAACCTGCAATAAAACAGACTGCCACAGTGTAATCAAAATAATAACAGCAGTAAAAAGGTTGTAGCACTAATTTCTCTGCAAAAGTTTCCAAAAGGATCATGTTATAACCACCCAAATATATAGATAATAATGGGAATACTGGTGAGGTCCCTTAGAGGTCTTTATTTTGTTCATCCATCTTACTGCTAAAACATAACAAGGACCAGGTATTGAAAAATAGTTATGGGGGGAATAGGGGGGGTGGTGGAAGAACACTAGCTCATCAAAAGATGAAGACCTGAAGAGAAAGAACTATGGCCATTATAATGTTCTGGATATATGAACATTAATAAGCAGCAAGATTTCTTCCAAAAACATTGAGAGCACAGTTTAGCACACTTCTTTTACTTCACCATAGGTCCTATATTATTTACTTTGCAAGGCAGAGTATAAAATGTATATTCCTAGGTGTTAACATCCTCAAAATATTCCATAGCTGCAAATTGTTTTTGTTACTTTTTCAGAGCATTATATCCAACCTGTCAGTCTACCAGGAGAAACGAACCCCGTGGCAGAACAGATTCCTCTTATCCAAGTAGCCTCACCCTCCATGTACAGTCATCCCTCCATATTCGCTAGGGTTAGGGGTACAGGACCCCTATGAAAGTGGAAAAACTGTGCGTAACTCTAGGCCCTCCCAAACCATATTTAACACACAAAGAACTATGATCACCATATTCAACCAACCATGGATTCCTTTGAGGCATCAGGGTTCCTTCACAAGGCAGAAGTGAGTGGCTGGTGGGGCTTACTGCCACTTCCACTGTTGCCCCACACAATTTTTAATAGGGACTTATAAGCCTCGTTCGCAGTTTCTCAGTCTCATGAGGCTTGCAATCCCTATTAAAAATGGCATAGGGAGGCAGTAGAGGTGACAGCAAATAATCCATGAATAATCAAATCCACAAAAGTGAAACCTGCAAATGTGGACAGCTGACTGCACTCTCAAACCTGTTGTGGATGGCTGGGGAACACTCAACAGCAGATGCAAGGTGGCGGAAGTGCAGAAGGGTGGAGAACAAGAGGAAGTCCTGCTGCAGCTACCTATTGAATGATGTTCAAAGAAACCCTAAATTCCACCACCATCCCCGTAAGGCTTATGCTTCTCACCACAATATTCACTATCCAAGAGTATCAACACCATATTAAAGGTAGGGTTAGGCAACAAATGGCCCATGGGGTACTTGTAGTTCCCACCCATTTTTTGCAGGCCCTGGAGTCCTTCACCCACCTCTCTCTATGAATGCCTGTGGGATATAAGTGGTGCATAACAGGGATCACATTCCTGAAAGACTACGTTCCTGAAAACTTCCAGGAAGCATGATTCTCAGAACATATGTGCTTTGATTGCTGCTTTGTAACAATGAAAGGAAATCGGGGGGAAAACACAGGGGTGTTGCAGCCCACAATGAGTTTTGGGAGAGGGATGAAAACAGGTGCCTGGATCCACCAGAGCTGCCCATCCCTGTTTTCAAAGCTCTTCACCTTCAGAAAGTACTGAGGGTTTTTTCCCCCTTCATTCTATGTGTGTGCGTACCTTCAAGTCACCCATCAATTTCACAGAGTTTTCTTAAGTGTCTGTGTGCCTTCAAGTCACCTCTCAACTCATGGTGACCCCATGAATTCCATATGGTTTCCTCAGGTAAGGAATACTCACAGATGGTTTTGCCAGTTCTTCTCCCTGAAACATAGCCTACAGCATTCAGCCTTGCTTAGCTTCCAAGGTCAGATGGGATCTGGTACCTTTAGTGTACTATTTAGGCCCTCTAGGGTTTCCTTAGGCAAAGAATAATCAAAGGTGGTTTAGCCAGTTCCTCCCTCCTTCTGCGACAGCGCTTTAAATCCATTATTAGATCCATATCCATATTCCATATCCATAAATCCATATGCATTTCACACATCCATGTCAGCCACTGTGCTCTCTCAACCCTGTCTCCTTGAGCATCACTCTGGCTATCAGCGCCTAGGCTGATAGCTCAAATTTTCTCCAAATAATTCTTTTTCTGACTGTAATACATTCATCTCTGCTGGCTAGTAGATGTGCCTGAAAATCTACACAACTGGCACTACACTACTTTCAGGTGAGCATTGTACAATCCCACTGAGGTTCACATACCTCATCTAAAGCTATGTAAAGGAAATATTTGGTCCATGAAGGATCGCCAACTAACATTCTAAGTTAGGGTAACAAGGTAAACTCATAGAATCATAGAGTTGGAAGCGATCACAAGGGACATTGAGTCCAACCCGCTGAATGTCACAGACATACACTGTAAAACACACAAGAAAAGCTTTATGAAAAGATAAATCAAATATGATTTCCTTGAGATGTCCAACAAAATTAATTTGCCACGTAGTGCTCTATCACAGCACACTGTTATAGCACTATATTCCATTTTAACTGCTATGGCAACATTGTATGGAATCATGGGATTTGCAGTTTAGGGAGGGGCACTTGGAATTCTTAGCAACAGAGCTCTTGGACCTCACTAAACTACAAACCCCAGAATTCCACGGGCTGATGCCACGGCAGTTAAAGTGGAATTAAGGGCTACAACAAGGCAGTGTGATAGGGCACAGAGTCTACTGTACTAGCTAGCCTAAAAGGAGACTGTTTTGTAAGAACTCCCTAACTAGATGAGACAAAATATCCTTCTGGTTCATAGCAAGATAAAGTCAGCCATCTCTTATTTTTTTTTCGGTACAATCCCCATAGTACAAAGGATATTTAATACCACTAGTTGGTATTTATATTTCACTTTGAGCACTAACAAGCACTTAAACAACGCTGGTGTCAAATATTTTACTCCTTGAGACAGAGCTGCAGAAGGTGCTCCCCTTTCACCCATGTCAAGGTGTGTAAGTACCCAAAGCAGCCAAGAGATTATGACACAGGAGGTAGAAAATCCCACAAGCACCTATCTTCACCTCTGCCAGTAAAATAACTAATTAAATAAGTAGCATTTTGTTACCCATCAGGGTACCTTTCAAATCTGCTGCCTAACTGACAGTGCAGCCCTAATGGTAGGGCCAGCTCTGAATTTATTAAATAGTGATCTCAGTAATATTTACAACAACCACTATAAAGTATTGCTCATACAATGCAGAGAGGGAATTGGAATTCTAGGAATCACACTCCTAGAATTACCTAGGAAATTCATGAAATGGAAGATATTTGAATGAATACTTCCCAACCACTAAAATCTACCTGACTCAGAAACCCAATTCTTGATGGGACGCCTCTCCTGACATGAAGCTGCTCACTTCCTAAAATAAACTTCTGAGGTCTTTTGCCAAGTACTTCTCCTCCAAGAGATTTGCATGGTGGTAAAATTGGAGAGGCAGCCACAGTAGTGTAAGTGGTTTGACTGTTGGATTACAACTCTGCAGACCAGGACTCAAATCCCTGCTCGGCTATGGAAATCCACTGGATAACTTTAGGCAAATCACTGGTTTTGGAGGATCACTGGTGGGGCCCCCGTTTGGGGCAAATTGTAAAACGTGTAAGTGTAGTCAGCCCTCCACATTCACTAGAGTTAGGAGCACAGGACCCCTGCAAAAGTGGAAAAATCACAAATATCAAAAATTATGGGGGGGTGAGGTATGGTGGGGAGAATGGACACCAGAGTCCAAATTGTGTCAGGGAAAGGAGAGGGAAAGGGGGTGGGCCGGCATGGTGGCCCTCTACTTCTTCTCTCATACCCATCTCCTTCCTTGATGGGGGAGGCATCAGGAGAGGGTTTGTGGTCCTGAGAAATTGGCTGCAAGCCATCCTTAACTGGCTAGGTAGCAGCTGATGGAGGAAGAGAAGGACCAGAGGCGGGTTTTTAAAGGGCTGAGCAACCTGAACAGAGCCAATGAGAGGTCAGGTTCCCCTGGAAAAGAAGTGCCTGGAGGAGGCAGGGGCTAAAGAAACTTGCAAATAAGCAACCCTGTGAAAGTTAAACCTGAAATGTGGAAGGCCAACTGTATATTCTTGTAAAGAACAAAAGAAACTCTCATGAAGTAACATCACACTCTACTGTTAAAAAGCAAGCAGTAACACAACTCCCCACAAGTAACAGTTAACCAACTACTTTTTTAAAAGTAGCATTCATAGCTGTGTGTTGGATGAGAATAAAATAGAACACAGAGCCTACCAAGACTTGCAAAGAGAGGATTGGCACGGAGTCCTTAAATGCCTTGCTTCGGTAACCTTTTAAAATGTGCTGAGAGTGTCAACAAACATGTTGAGAAAAATTATCAGGTGGATATTGTACACATAGATTTTATATTTCTTCATAAGAAAGCCTTTGGAAATCTCCCCTCTTAAGAACAATTAGCAATCAAATATGATGTTTATGCATTGTTCAAAAACCAGAAAATTGCAGTTAGGAATATAAATGGATATTTGTCACACTGGAGAGAAGTACCCACTCTGTATACAGAAAGCACAGGTTCAGTTCTTTGCATATCTAGTTAACAAGATCAAGTAGCAAATAAGAATTAAGACCTCAGAATGAGACCCTGGAGAGTCCTTGCCACTCACCAAGCTAAGTCAGTGGTGTGAATTGAGCACTTGTAACCTGTGGGAATTTTGTGCAGCCCCCAGAACTAGATGCCCTGAGTCCTTCCATCAATGGAATGGGGGCTCAAGAATCTAAAGACTATCAGGGAATACAAGGCAATCAGATGTCCCCAAATGGCAGTTTTTCAAACTAAGAAGAAATCATCTGGTCACTTCCAGTTTCAGGGACATGGTTGGGCGAAGACCACAGGGGGCTATGGAGGTTGAAAATGGAGGTGTGCAGCTCCCAGACCCTTTAGAGATGTCAAATCCTAGGCTAAGCAGGCCTTGGGGAATGGCAGTTTGTATGCCTCTGTTTGTGGCCTCCACACTACACTAACCTGCAAAACTATAACCTGTGCTTATGAATCCATTATCAGGCAAGTCACTCTAACTTGCATTGGTTTTTTCCTCTATACAATGGAAACCCAGGGAATGGAAATGCAGGGATGTTGTTGTTATGTGCCCTGAAGTTGATTTGACCCACTCATAGGGTTTACTTGGCAAGATTTATGCAGAGGAGCTCTGCCATTGCCTTCCTCTTAACTAAACCTACAGCTCCTGGTTTTTCCCAGCAAGTTCCCTGCCAAATACCAACCAGTCCAGATCTTGCTTCCACAATCAGACAGGATCTGGTGCTTTCAGGGTATTTAGGCATGCATTGTTGCATACCCTGAAAGGCAAGGTTTTAAAAATCTATGAAATAATAATAAACTATAATAAGGACTGAAAATTATCTCTGCTCATTTAAACCTGCTTTACTGAATGGGGAATTCAAAGTTTGCAATTAAAAGTAATTTACAGCTTTCTAGGGACTCTTGAGGCCCTGTCCTATCTGCAGCTCTCAACAGTCTCCTCCCTAGCTCAAGAGTTAATGGAATGCACTGGACATGTAGCTGTTCTCTCACATGCACCATTTCCTCTGCCCTGGGACTGATCCCAGAATTAATTGAGCCTCTCCCCCAGGGCCAGGCCTGGCCCCAGCTCTGGCAATGGCTATGTCACAAGCAATTAGGAAGCTGCTCTGATACACTGCAGAGCTGAGCACACACAAGAGGACTGTGGAACTGCTTCCAGAATGAAAGAAAAACATATCTTCATAAAAAGAAGGATGAGAGGAAAAATAGACAGAGCCTGGAAAAGTTACCTTTTCAAACTAAAACTCCCCAATATCCCAGCTGGCATGGCTGGGAGGTTCTGGGTCTTCTACACTAACAAAGGAATTTTTCCAAACTCTGAGACAGAAGCCACACAACTTTCCTTGCTGTGTGTTTGAACATCTCCTTTTTAAAATCAGATTCCTACATCCAGAGCTTCACATAGAAGTTCATCAAGATATTGCCTTGGAAGAGTATATCAAAAGGAAAGGAACAAATGCTCAGCTTGCATCTGTAGAAGCAGGCTATAGACCGAAATAAAAGCTTAGACCAAAATAAATTGATTACCCAGGAAGGTGCCAAAAGCCTACTATACTCACTTCTCTCTCTCTTTTTCTCTCCTTTCTCCTGCCCCCCCATCTCTCTCTCACAAACACATACACACTGAAATAGCCTTAACATGAGTAACTCTTTCAGAAGCAACCACTGACCTCCCTGGGGCTTACTCTCAAGAAGTGTGT
Source organism: Cyclura pinguis (assembly GCA_030412105.1). Taxonomy (NCBI): domain Eukaryota; kingdom Metazoa; phylum Chordata; class Lepidosauria; order Squamata; family Iguanidae; genus Cyclura; species Cyclura pinguis. The sequence continues at coordinate 349,852,183 of CM059599.1, forward strand.
GTAAGATTGCAGCCTCACAAAGTCTTCCCACTGCCCAGACCTCACTCAGCACTCAAGTTTCAAAACTGAAAAAGGGGTTCAGGAGCCCATGTTTATCTCTAAGCCCATTCCTTTGTCACAGGTAAAAACCAGGTGATATTTTAAAACTACAGCTAGCAACTATGTCTCCTTCCTTTCTCTAGAAGAGAAGTGAGAACTGCTGCACTCTCCAGATGTTGTCAAACTGCAAATCCCTCAGCACACCTAGAAGTGAGGAATGCTGAGAATTCTGATACAATGGCCATTTCCTCACTACACTGTTACAGTGCTATTATTTAATTTTCAACATCCTGTGGAATTCTGGGGTTTGTCGTTTACTGAGGCCAAAGAGCTCTCTGGCTGAGAATTTTAAATGCCCCTCCATAAACTGCAAACCCCAGGATTCCATAGGATGTTGAAAGTGGAATAACAGCACTTTAACAACATCTGGGAGAGGACACAACTCTGTTCTAGAATAAGTACATCATACTCAGTTTGAATTTGGATGCTATTATGGGGAGGTGTAAGGAGAGCTTTCAATTTTTTCCGTTTTCTTACTCTGGATCATGGCCCTTACATGTGCAATCTTTACTGCCTAATCTGACCCTCAGAAGCCTTAACTGCTTCCCTTGGAGCTAAATCAGATGGATGTAACTCCTTAATACTAATGCAATTGCTTTCTGTATAAGCTCAATGGCAGTCTCATTATTTCTTATAATTCCAGGGATATCTTGCAGCACTAAAAACTAGTGCCAAGATGCCCTTATGCTTAAAGAAATGTCTCCATTTCAATGTCTAGAGCAAACACCTTTTTTTATTTCCAGGATGAAGAACTTTTGACCTTCTCATGCCATTGGATTGCAACTCCGATCATCCCTCACAATAGGCTATATAGCAGCTGAGCATGCAACAATTTGCAGTCCAACAACCTCTGTGGGGGGGCACTCCAGTTTTGTGTGGGTTCTCCTCCCAGGTCAGTGTTTCTTGCCTTTTATTTCTAAAAGAATTCTTATTCCTGTGGAATAAATTCAAAGCAGTATTTTTAACCAAGCAAAGAGGCACTCCTGATTTTTTTTTTTTGTAAAAATGAAGCTGGTGTAATTAAGCAGTACAATAATTGTGTTTCAATACTGAGTGTGATTCAAAGAAATTGAGCATTTACATTGAAATATAAAGTATCCAGATTTCTGAAAGAGTAATTCTATGCCTCTTATTCCAAAGCTACAAAAAAATTGAAGAAATTTGAAGCATATTCAGCCATGTCTACTTATTACTATTTTTTTTCCCCCACTGCAACATGATTCCCTGTTGAACTCTTACAACTTAGGAACTTTGGATTTAAGGGGGTTAAGGTTGACAACACCGAAACTGTACAGAGAAGGGTGGCCAAGAGGTTCAAATGTCTGGAAACCAAGCCTTATGGGGAACAATTTAGGCAGCTGGTAGCTTGGAGATGACTGAGAGGTGACAAGATAGCCATCTTTAAACATCTAAAGGGATGTCATGATGGAGCAAGCTAGTTTTCTGCTGCTCGAGAGGCTAGAACATAAACCAATAGATTCAAATTACATGAAGAGATTCCATCTAAAGATTAGGAAGAAGTTCTTGACTGAAGAGTAGTTCAATAGTGGAATAAACTGCCTCAGAAGGTGGTGGACTCAGAGGCTTTTAAACAAAGGTTGGATGGCCAACTTTCCAGATTGCTTTAGTTATATATTTCTACATACCAGGGGTTTGACAAGATAGTTGTGGCCCCTTCCACCTCCAAGATTCTATAGCCAGAATCTTGTTGGTGACCTATTTCTTTGTCAATGGACTTTCATATGCAGGAATTAAAATTGGGCAGTTCCATAATATCCATATCCAGTAGACGGCTGCTGTTATGATACTAGGTAACAGAGATGGCGAAGTGACCATTGCACAACTGGACCAAGGCACAACAGGACTGATGTGTATTGCATAGTACTACTGAACATCACGTCATTTCCCATGAGCACTGGCCACCAATGTACATTAGACATTCTTGCTGTCATCCTATTATGCATCCTCACAATTCACTAACAGAGTTTTTTAATATCTCTGCCACTTAGCTAAGTATACATAACATTACATAACACAGATGGTAATATGGGATTCCAGTGAATGATTCTAAGTTTTTGTTTTTTGAAAAAAGGCTGTCTACTCTATCAGCTGTTATATCAATAACCACTGGAATAGTCCTGTGCCTTTTTCTCCTTCTTGTATTCTAAACACAGTGTATAGATCACACTGTGTTTTCCCGTTTTTAACAGCCTCAAATTATTCCAGTTCCATTTTTTAGTATACCTTGCATTGAACATTATATTTTGATAAGTGATAACTTTTAATTGGTTTCTACTTATCTGCAGCACTGCGGGCCACTATTTGGCTATCTTTCTTCTGATACTCTAATTCTAGCTTTTCTGGGGTGTGGTTTTTCATCATTTTGTTCATGTAATCACTACTCTGCTTGAGATGTTTTGCTTCTCTTTAATTTCCAAGTGCCTATCTCTGAAACAATGTTTGTAGCAATAGCCACTGCTGAGCAGTGCTATGGCAAAAAGGCTTGTTAATTTAAGACATTTTGCAGCCGTGTTGAATTTCTCTGTCCTTCATGTTTGCCTTTCTCTTCACATTTGGCATTGTATACACATTTCACCGGAGTCTCCTGGACTGCTTGGCTACAAACCTAATAAGTTGGTTCACAAGACACAGTAAGACAGAGAATTGTTGGAAACCCTGGTTTATCAGCTAGTAGCAATCACTCCTGCTTGCAGCACAGGTGACAAGGAATTTTGCCATGGGGCTTGTTTATTGTGTTGTGTGAACAGGGCACATCTACTGTTCTTGTTTGTTTCCTAACAACAAACCAGAGATGGAAGCCATCATTTACTTTAAGTTTATTTGTGGATTCCATCTTGAGTTTGCTAGGAGAAAAGCAACAGCTAAACTTTGGCTTGCATGAAACAATAAACGAAGTAGATGCAATCAAGCAGCATCTACCAGCTTACCCATGGGCAACTAGATATCCTAGCTTACTGAGTCAAGCAAAGGTACCAAGTCCCCTGCTCAAACCCAAATGCAACATGCAGTGTAGTGGAGTCAGAGCAATCAGGGTGGAGGCAACAGGACTTTTTGATTGGCAGGGATGATCTGCCATCCCTCAAACATCCCTGTTCCATCTAAGATCAGTGGTGATCCCCACAGTGGCCAAAAGAAAAAAAATCTCATTATTGAGCTAATCCTGCTGTAATGCAAAAGCATTTTGGAGTGGTTTGGTCTTGGATGGGAGATTAAGACTCCTATGTTCTACAGGAAACATTCTACTCCTGGTAAAGACGAAAACGGTTAGACCTGGGCAGTTGACATGAAACAACACAGCTACCTTCAGTTTGGACTCTCCATGGCTGCAGGAGCTGACATGATGAGTACCTTCACTTCAAATATTACCACATCATTGCTCAAACTTGGCCACAGACTCAAGCCTACACCTTCCCGCTGGGAGTTATAACACTTAGTCCAAGCCCATCCAACATTAGCCTTTAGGGCTGCCAATGTATTAAAGGAAGTGCAGAAAAAGCAGCTTGTAGTGGAATAAAGGGTTACATACATACTTGTTCATAATTTGTGTTCTAAGGGAGAGAAAGGATATTGGCAAAAAGTTCAAATGATGCAATATGTGAGAATCCCCTCAGTTGGTTAAAGCAAGCAAGGCTCTGCTTTTCCCCTTGACCTCCAAGATGTTCTGCTATTTATTATGTATCTGTTGTTGCTGTGTACTTTCATGTTGTTTGTGACTTATCATGACCCTAATGTGAATCTATCACAGGGTTTTTGTTGGCAAGATTTGTTCAGAGGGGATTTGCCATTGTCCTATGAGGATGAGAGAGTGCAACTTATCTAAAGTCACCCCGGGGGTTTCCATGGCTGAGCAGAGATAATGCACCCTGGTCTCTGAGAATCCTAGTCTAACACTGAAAACACCACACCAGGCTCTTCTTTCTACATACCACCCACACCCACTTCCCTCCAGCACCAGGAAACAAAGCACTAGAAAAGAACCTAGGAAGATGTTTAATGACTGTGGTCTAATCATTTCCTTTTCTACAATGTCTTTATTTATTAAAAATTAGTCCAAGCCAAACTGGGGAGGGGGGGAGACCTCATCCTGAAATGCACCTAATGCCCACAGAGGGGCCACAAGACAGACTGAAGAGGAAGTAGACTGTCACGTTTTCATCATCTCTGATATTCAAGAATCAAGATAGGCAGAGAGAAAAAAGGGGCTTGCTCGTAGCTAGGTGAGAGACCAGAATAGCGAAGGCCCAGGTATGCCATCCACACCTCTGAGATGCTTTCAATGTTACCTTTAGGAGGAGACGGTGTGTCTGTGTGTGTCTGTGTGTGTGTGTGTGTGTAGGGCGCACAGGTTTTGTTTTTTGTTTTCCCTGACGGAAAAGAGGCACAGATATGTGGTTAAGATGGACAGAAGCGCAACGGTCGGAGAAAGAAGGGCGAGAGACTTGCCCTCGGATCACCGCTGAGGGAACTGAGCAGGGCTCTCGACTGGCGGAGCACTGCTGAGTTCTCCGCTTTCGGAGAGGGGATGCTGGAGCGAGCCACAACCCTGGCCACTGGCTGCGTTCAAATATGCCCTGTCCCAAGGGAGTCCACGACAGTTCCCGCAACACCGCCCCCCCCCCCAGGCAAAGGGACGCACAACCCACAGACCAGCAGCTCCAGGGGGTCTCGGAGAGCTTGTCGGCGCCCTTCGAGTTCGCCTTCGCCTCCCTCACACGTGCGTCCCCTTCTTTTCCTCCTCTGCCTCCTCCGCCGCCCGGCCCGGCCCTCCTTCCTTCCTTCCTTCCTTCCCTCCCATCCTCTCGCCTTCCCTACCTGGTAAAGAGGACCGTGCCGTGCTCCAGGGGGCTGGCACTCACTTTTTGCCAGGTCTCTCGGATCAGCTGCTGCTCCGCGCCGGAAAGTCCGTCGCTCTCCATTTTATTACCCGGGGAAAAGGAGGCAGGCAACCGTGGAGGGAGCAGCGACGCCGCTTGGCGGGGAGCGAGAGGCCACCGCAGCCCGCGCGCTCCGCGGGAGAGTCACGGCGAGGCTCGAGCGGCGCTCGGGGGAGCAGCGGATGGACCCGGCCCCGGGACACCCCAAGCCGAGCCACGCGCTGGGCTTGGCGAAGGGCGGCGGCGGCGGCGGCGCTGCTGCCGCCGCCTTCGGGATCCCCGCCTCCCCTTCTCCCTCGCCGTGCGCTCGGGACTTTCGCGCTCACATCCCTGGTCGGCGGCTGCGCGCCAAGGAGCCCCGTCGATTTGCCTCCGCTTGGCTTCTTTTATGGAGGGAGGCGCTCGGGTAAAGAGCGAACGGTCTCCTACTTAGCGCCCCGAGAAGGAGCCCCGGTGCCCTGGGGGAGCGCCATGTTTTTCCTCGGAGCCAGGAAGAAAAAAAGAAACTCGTTTCTCTTTCCCGCCTCCCCTCCGCCTCGATCCGGGTGGGATCTCCGAGTGACAACTCCGGGTCTGCCCTCGTCAAGCCCGGGTAAGGCGCAAGAACCCCAAGCGCCTCCGTCCTCTCCGAACGGTGGCACCTTCCAAGCAGCGAGCGAGACCTTGGCCACAGGAACTCTTAAAGGGACAGCCCCTTCCTTTCCAGCCCCCTTCCCTAATCTTACCGCAGGAAGGATTCACGCAATCCCGAGTTCTGAGAGTTTATCTAGGCGCGTGAGGTTGGCTCAGGCCAATTCCGCACCAGTCTGTTATTGTGCTATTATTCCACTTTCAACATCCTATGGAATCCTGGGGTTTCAGTATAGGAGGCCCCTTCCTAAACTGCAAACCCCAGGATTCCATAGGATGTTGAAAGTAGAATAATAGCACTCTAACAGTCTAGTGCGCAAATGGCCTTAGAATGTCCCACAGCCACCCAACACAACTGTGTAACAGATAGGTGAAGATTTCAACGCAGCAGTCTGTATGGATAAGAGAAAGTTTCTTGTTTCAGGGATCTCTCCTATGGGGATGCTCAGAGGTTAAGCTTTCAGTGAGGCCCAGCTCCTACTATTTCATGTATGAGATCACTGAAAATAAGGCTGAAATCCTGGGCACGTAGGTGGGAGTAAGCCCCATCGGCCCCAAGGAGGAATCTGTTTCTTCTGAGTAAACAAGATCAGGCTGCATATCACACATCTTGAGATCTGGCAAATTTTGTAGACTTAAAAATTGAAATGAAATCTGTCCTACCCAACTTCTACACTATAACATCACATGTCATCTTGTTACAAGCTACCTAAAAGAATTTCCTTCTGAGAGGCTCAATCCAATAATCAGTCCACTAAATCAATGGTACTTTGATTGTGGGTCTATTTCAGTGCTGATCTCTCAAGCTGCCCTTGATTGTTGTTGTTTCCAACTTAGGGTGACTCTAAGATGAACCTATTACTGGGGTTTCTTGGTGAAATTTGTTCAGAGAGGCTTGCTATTGCCTTCCTCTGAGACAAAAAAGTGTGACTTGCCCAGGGTCACCCAGTGGGTTTCCATGCCTGAGCAGGGATTCAAACTCAACTCTCCCAAAGTCATCATACAGCACTCAAACCACTACACCACATTGGTTGTCTATGCAATATCTTGATGCAGTAGTTCTATTCTTGTTGGAACTAACAATGGGATTTACCAGAGCACCTCTTGCAGTCAAGAATCTCTCAAAATATCACATTTTATAATTTCCTTCCATTATCTAAGTGTGAGGTTTGATAGGCAAACTCTAAACTTCCAAGTGAAAATACAGACTTCAGCATTCTTAAAAGCTCAGCTTAACCTCCAAAGTACTGACAGCTCACACAAAATGACTTTTGTTAGTACATCATAGTGAATCCGCAGATTTAGAAATTGAGAGTACTAGAAGAGCCAACCAAATTCCTGCAGGAAGCCCCTAGAATCTGGAGATCAGAGTCACATCATGCCGTTGCTCCTCAATAGAGCATCTGACCATGAAAGCTTTAGAAATAACTGAATATTTCCCTTTTGAAATTAATATCGGTTCCAGAAAGCTCGCACTACTTTCAGAAATGGTTATTCTTCCACAAGTCCTTATATAATTAGAAAGATATTTGAGCCACAGGCCCTGCCACACACATTGCTGTGAAGTAAATGTGTAAACTTTGAGATGAATCATGAGATTTCTTTGGTTGTAATTAAAATGGTTGAGATCACATGTGCCTTATGGGAGAGAACATCTGGATGTTGTTGTTTTGCATGTGTATTTGTTGTGCTATGAAAGATGGAGAAAACATGTTGAAAGTTAACATAATTTTTTAAGTAAAGAAAGAAAAACATAAAACTCAGAAATGGCAATACCTTTATTAGGACCAATCAAAGTGCCACAAATACTGTATTGCTGAACCACAAATTTTGACATTTTCCCCCCTCAGAGACTAATGCATTTGTCTTTGATACTTTTGTGCTTAAAATGCATAAAGGCACTCAAATAGCCTCCCAGATTCTGTTGACTTTCCCAGCTCACATTCCACTGATTGACAGTGCAACCTTGTGATTTAAATTATTGCTTCTACTTACTATTTTAATCCAACCCTTCAAATCCTAAATATATTTATTTATTGTAATGTACATAGACAGACACACCTCCTCCTAATTAGCAAGAGATTTACAGTGACTACTTCGATTGAGAATCAACCTGATCCACTTAGGATTCACTGCATTGTCCTAGAGGAGACCCTTTCTGGGCAGAAGAATGCTGTTTCTGCCATTTGTTATAGGTGTTGGACACTCAAGAAATTATTCTCTCTCCCATTCTCTCTCTGTCTCTCTCCAGTTTTTTGTAGAACCTGGCACTGATGGTAAACAAATAAGAGTCTTGGAGGATAAAACACTCTTGTATCTGGTAGCTACCTGGAAGATGTAAACAGAGGTGAATGAAGAATATTTGGAGATTACAGAACAATGCAAATGTGGTTTCTGGCAGGAAGAAGCAGCTTGTCATAGTTTTAAGACTGCTTTGGCTTTGGACAATAATAATTGCTTTGAGACCAACAGAGCCTACCTGCTTATATGCCTTCATTGCTAGCTTGTTTGCTACCTGCCCTGTATGTACATCTGAAAATCAGCACATATTACAAGACATCACTGAAACCCAGTATTCTTGTTTTTCCAAAACAAATGAACCCTGCAAATTAGTGCTGAAATTTTGTACTACAGTGGAAAATAGGAAACACACCACCATATATAGAATCTACGATGCATTTCTCATCTCTCCAACTGGCTGCTTACAAAAACCAGTGGTAGAAAACAACAACATTTCCAGCTGGTAGAGGCCAGACTCCTCTTTGCTGTTGACAGGAAGAGAGAAAAATCCAAATAATTCTAGCTGGAGAAAACACACAACAGAAAACTGAAATGCTTAGCAACAGAACAAATGCATGAAACCAGTTTTCCCAGTACCCAGACTACCCTTCTTAATACTAGACAATGCTTTTTCAGTGTTGTCCACTCCCTCCGGTATTTTCAGCATTGCTCTTAAAGCTAAAGTGTCTATTTGCCATCTATCAACCACTGGAAGGCATTTTATACACTAATCCTGCACATGTGCACTCCTGAGACCTCAAAGCGCAAATCCTTTAGCCATGAGTAGGACCACTAATTCCACTCCCTCCATCTCAAGAATCTCAGGCAGGTCACATAAACTACAAACTGTCTGAAATGCCTATTTGTGCTGAGTGACAAAGATAGAGTATTTGTAACTTTGCATAGTAATTTTTAGTAATCTCCTGGAATACTCTTAATTTTGTTTCTAAGAAAAAAATGTAAAATGACAGATCTGCCAGAAGTCTACCTCTGTAGGTACTACTAGCGTTGCCCAGGATTTTATTTTCTCATAGGTAATACTTGTTAGAAAGATTTGAGATCCTGTGTCTCTAATTCACCAAACTGTCTTGTCCAGTACCTGTAACTTTTCCTCACATTCCCCATTCCAATCTGTATTCAGAGTTATTAACACACAGAGGTTGGGTTCCTGAGGGAATGCACTGTCCTCCTCCTTGCTGCTAGGCCTCATCTCCATAGCAGCCGGCCAGGCCCAACAGCTCTCTGGCTGAGAATTCTAAAGGCCCCTTCCTAAACTAGAAAACCTAGGATTCCACAGAATCTTCACAGGCAGCCAATCATATGAGGTCTTCTTGCCTGACACAGACAAACAAACTTTGACTTTTATATATCAGTAGATGCTAGCGTATTTACCCGGTGTTGCCTGGGATTTTATTTTCTCATAGGCATAATTCTTGTTAGAAATACCTTAGGAATTATCTTGCCTTACCTTAGAGATTATATCTGAGATCTTGTGTCTCTAATTCCCAAAACCGTCTTGTCAAGTACCTGTAACTTTTACCCATATTCCCCAATCCAATCTGTATTCAGAGTTATTAACATACACAGGTTAGGTTCCTGAGGGAATACATTGCCCTTCTCCTTCTTGCTGCTAGGCCTCATCTCCATAGCAACCAGCCCGAACTCTCTGGCTGAGAACTCTAAAGGCCCTTCCCTGAACTGCCAAATCCAGGATTCGATAGAATCTTCACAGCCAGCCAATCATATGAGGTCTTATCACCTCACACAGCCAATTGTATGAGGTCTTCACCTGCCTGAGGCAGGCAGACAAACTCACATTCTTTGACTTTTATATAGTAGATAGATCCTATATTAACCCACATCTGTTCTTCCAGAGATGGTTAAAGTGTGACCCTCCAGATGTTGTTAGACTGCAGCTCCCATCAGCCTTGGTCAGCCTAGCCAACAGTGAGAGATTATTGGAGTGCCAACAACAGGGGAATTACAGTTCTCCATCCCTGTGTTATTTGAATAGATATTTGTTACCAGGTATACTCTTAGAGCCTCCCTGGACTAATGTAGTCCCTGGAGAAGCCTTTTTTTGAAAAAAAAAGAAGAAGAATAGGAAGTGATTTCTTCTCATTTCCTCTAGTTAAAAATGCCTTTCTTGGATTTAAAATGGCCCAGAAAAGCTCAAAAATATGGTAGGAATGCCCCCATACCCACTAGAGGGAGTCTGGGGGCATTTGTGTGCGAAAAGAACCTCATTTTATTTTATTTTATTTTATTTTATTTTATTTTATTTTATTTTATTTTATTTTATTTTATTTTAATGTTGAGGGATGTTAGTGTGATAAGGGGTCTTGCCCTCCAAAATCTCCTCAGGGATCAAAACTGACTCCTACCCTTCAACAGTTGCCCACCCAGGGCCTAGAGGCAGAATGTCCAGCTGTAGGTAAAGCTGTTTGACTGAAAGCACCTACTCATCTAATATATAAAAGTCAAAGTTTGTCTGTCTGTCTGTCCGTCTCAGGCGAAAGCCTCATATGATTGGCTGCCTAAGAAGATTCTATGGAATCCTGGGGTTTGCATTTTAGGGAGAGGCCTTTATAATTCTCAGCCAGAGAACTCTTGGGCCTCAATCAACTGTGTCTGTCTTGAATAGGCTGGTTGCTATGGAGACAAGGCCTAGCAGCAAAGAGGACAACAGTGTATTCTCTCAGGAACCCAACCTCTTTATAATTAATAACTCTGAATACAGATTGGATTGGGAAATATGGGCAAAAGTTACAGGTACTGGACAAGATAGTTTGGGGAATTAGAGACACAGGATCTCAAATCTTTCTAACAAGTATTACCCATAAGAAAATAAAATCCCAGGCAACGTTGGGTATATAAGCCAGTTTCCAATAATTTAAGAAGTACTCCTCACATCCCTGATGGTGGTAGTTAGGCACATTTCCCATTTCTTTACACTATGGGTGTTGGCTCAGTGGCTGAGCTAGAGAAGCTTCCCTGATTACTCCTCCCCTGTCCTGGAGCAGACAGAGTCAAGTGCTTGCATGTTATGTACCTACACGTACAAATACACACATGTACCTCTTGGCAAAGAGGTTGCACAAACAGGTTGATAACACTTCATCTAGTGAAACTCCTATTGGGGAGCAGGTCTCCACACATAGATGTCACTTTTACCCATTTGTCCAATGTGAAATGTAATAGAAATGTTTTTGATCTGGTTCAAATTACCCCTGAATAATATATGAAGTCACTCATGGCAACTGGAAAGAGAAGCTTTTCCCCTCTGCAAGAGGCTGTGAGGATTTACTTGCTCTGAGAAGCAAAAGGCTGGATGCTGATTTAGAATCCACATTGCCAGATAGTGTTGTGAAAGAGACCCTCTTTGTACAAGAAAATTGCTTTATTCCCTGGCTGAGAAGAACAGCATGTACTGCCAATGTAGTAGTAGTAACATCTTTAAAAACGATGATGACTTGTACTGTCTTGCTATAACAGGGCTTATTTCCAGCTGTGGCTAAGTCGGCACGCTATTTTTGCGTTTTATTTTTATACGTTTGATTTGACATTCCCTTCTCTTCTCTTCCTTACCACTACATAAATCTTTACTTCATTGTTTGAGATTCCTGTTTTGCCAGATTTTCTAAACAGTCCTGGGTCTGCCAGTGAACCGTATTGCCACTGGGGGGTTTACAAGCAGAATGAACTTATGAACAGTGATGGGATATGATATTCCTTAGAAGGATACTGGGAGATTGGGAAAGGTCCACTGTATTCCAGCTTTTAAATAGGTAAGCAGAAGCTATCATGCCAATTTTGGTACTCTTGTTCAGGGAGTTATCCTATCTGGGCCAGCCTACGATGTTTCTCTGAAGTGAAGCAAAAAATGATACTCCACCCACCAGAGTCAAGGTGTACCATACCCAACGCCAGCCAAGTTATTTTGGCCCATGAAGTAGAAAAGCCAACAAGTTATCTCCCTAGCAGTAAAAATATAACAACAACCAAATAAGTAGTGTAGCAGTTTGAGTGTTGGACTACGTCTCTGGAGACCAAGGTTAAAACCCCTGCGCAGATATGGAACCCCACTGTGTGGCCTTGGAAAAATTACATTCTGTCAGCCTCAAAGGAGGCAAAGCCAAACCTCCTCTAAACAAATCTTGCCAAGAAAAGCCCATGATAGGGTCACCTTAGAGTCTCCATAAGTAAAAAACATCTTGAAGGTATTAACGCAACAAGTAATGATTTACCGCTTGCTGCTCTTATATGACTACCTAAATCTCTTTGTTGTCTGACAGTCTAATGGTAGGGCCGGCACTGAATATGTAGTACAGTGATAATAGCAAACAATAGATTAAGTAGCAACATGACACTTGATTAGCATTCTGTTCTTATGTCTTAAAATCTGCCCCATCCTTGCTCTGTGGAAGAAGAGTGTTGGTTCACACAAGTCAGGCCTTTGTTTTTTAACAACCCAGGTCAATATTGTGGGTGAAGATCCTGATCTAGCGGCAGGGGAACATACTTCCACACTAAGATTCAGAACTGGTCATGACTGGATAAACCCATCAGCAAGAAAAGCACCTTTCTGAACATGGCACCATTATCTGGAGAACAGTGTGTTTCCTGGGAATACAGAGGTTGGTCATGCCTGACCAAGACATAGCAACAGTCACAACATATTCATATGAGCATGACTGCTGACAAAAACTAAATACAAAATACTTCAGTTGCTTCTCAGTTGCTTTAGAAGACAAAATGTCCTTTTTTCTTCTTAAAAGATATCAGATTATGCCAGACAGGTACTTTCCCAAATACCTGGAATGTTCTCACAGATTAAGTGGAATAATAACAGCGCAATCCTATATTTCTCTGCTCAGAAGCAAGCCCTAGTGAGTTCAGTAAGAACAAGTACAAAATAGGTTCACAGCATACATTTTCTGGCTATCAAGTAGCTCAAAAACATTCCTTCACAGGATCAAGTCTTTCTTCCATATCCAATGAAGTGTTTTGACAAATGTGAATGATTGAGCAAGGTGTGTGTGTGCATGGGTAAGAGAGGGAGGTTGTTGTTACTGTGTGTCTTGAAGTCATTTCTGACATACGGCAACCCTAACGCAAACCCATCACAGGGTTTTAGGGGGCTGTGTGTCACAAGAACACTGAGTGGGTTTCCATGGCCAGGCTGGTGTCCAGGGTTGTAGTCTAACATTCAAACCACTACACCACTCTGGCTCTCAGTAACTAGGGTATGGGTGGGTAATTGCACTGGTTCTGGTGATCTATTTTTTGTCTCTTGGACCCTACAGAGGTTTCACAAACTGTCAAAAATATCAATACATGAAAACGAAAACAAAACAGAAATGGCTGGAAATCCATTTGTGGTTTCGAATGTGTATACATGTGTGTGTGTGTATAACAGTTTGGGGGAATGCAATCTATTTAATTGGTTAATGGCTGCTTGTGGTAGTGGTGGTAGTTGTTAACTTTCTATTTCCCTGAAACTGGCAGTCAAGGCAGCTTACAAATTAAAATGATCACAGTATAGTTAAAAACATGCAAAGGCCAACCGTAAAGTAGAACTATCAACAATATTTGAAACAATTAAAACATACACAGGTTTCAAGGAGCTGCACTTTTCCCCCTTTTTGCAGAGAATAGAGAAAAAGCAATCATGGGATCAGAATGGATTGAAGACTGGAGAAATAGCCTGGGGCTGCATGAGGCTCCAAGGGCACGCTTTTTCCACCTTGCACAAAGACATCTATGCTGTGGAAGATGTCCTTCGGTGATCACTAAGTCAAAGAGACATTGCATTCTCTCAATACAACCCCTCTTTAAAGGTAACAGAAATGAACCATACAAGAACAGAGTTTTAAAAAAAAGTTTACTTGCAAAAGGGTTCATTTCTAATGCTGGCAGCTTAAAAGTTGCTTACAGGATTGGAAGGCATAATATTAATAGAATCACAACTGATAAGTCCCTGCTAAATCAACAGGAAAGTGGAAGTGGCTTATCATCAGACACTGCAGCCCTCAACATGACTAGAACAGCAAAGAGGAGATCTGTCTGGTTTTGTCACATCAAGGAACATGGGGAGGTTGAACTTTTCACTTCCCAGGAAGAACATCATGACAAGACCTAACCCCCCCCACAAAAAATACCCCACCCTGCCTCTCCCTTCCTCCAGAGAAGTCACAGCTGGGGAGAGCTCACTTTGTCCTCCCTTCCCAGAAAGAATGCTCAGTTCCAAATGCCAATTGCAAAGGAAAGTTAATCTGGACTCAGTCATTGGCTAGAAGACCAAGGCTTACTGAACAATTATAATGCCAGCAAGACTGGGGAAGGCTGTGTGGTTCAGTGGCAGCAGACATGCTCTGTATAGCCCCAGCTTCAATCCCCACATCTCCAGGTAACAGGGAAAGATTCATACCTGCAGTCTTGGAAAACAGCTGCCAGGGTGGGGAACATATGGTCCTCAAGTTGTTCTTCAACCATACCTTCCAACATCCCTTGTCACTGATGACCAAGGCTAAAAGGAGTTATAGTACAACAGCACATGGAAGGCTATTTGTTCCCCAGCCCTGATGCAGTCAAGCATGAGTTAGGTATACTGCATTTCTAAAAAAAAGTGTCTCAATAACTGTAAGTCATGATGCCAGTGTTTTATTGCCAGTATCATAAACAGTATGGAGAATACAAGCAGAAGGACACTCTTGCACTTGTATCTTGCTTATGAGTTTCCCACAGGCAACCTCATTTGACTGCTTTGGAAGAGTTCTGGACTAGATAGGCTTTTTGTCTGAACTAGAATGGCTGTTCTTCAGTTATAAAGACCATTATGGAAAAGACAGGCTGTCCCAAACTGAAGAAAAATGCCTGTTTCAAAACTTACCATTCCATTCTGGCACTCTCATACTGGCCTCTTTCCTCTTGTTCCCTTCCTTTTATGTCTTTGTCTTTTAATCTACAGGCCTAAAAGGACAGTGAGGGGGCTGTTTCATATTTTCATTAGTGTAATGAAGTTTAATCTCCTTTAAAAGTCTGAGAATTCAGATAAAAAATATAATAAATAAATATATCTCACTGGAGTCATTGTATGGGTACTCAAAATGCCTTGAAGATATAAGCAAGAACATTACCACGCATTTAATTTAAGGCAAACATAACCCATTGTACAAGGCAAAGCAAGCATTTAATAATGGCTTTTAAACTACATCAAATCTATTCAAAGTCTTCAAGCTTCTATCGTTAAGATTAAGTGAAAGCTCTTCCTTTAAAATGTTCTCTTGCTTCAGGCACTAATAATGCAGTTTTAGAAAGGAATAGGAATCAGACAAAAATCTCTAACGCACACGAAAACATTCCAGCTAAAAGAGAATCATAACTGGAAAAACTATTTGAAAGACTTGCTAATTCCTGCAAGGGAGAGTTTTGCTTTCACATTATATCTGTTATTATATAACTGAAAGCAGGGTTAGAGAGAAATTTGATATAACTAGTTGTTTTAAAATGAAGCATTATTCTTAAATGGTGCAAACCAAAAAACTATAGTCTTAAGCCTGTCCACTAGAAATGGACAGCATATTCCAAAAATGATAAAAAATGAGACTCTTGAATGCCAGGAAACTCTGATGAGGAGAATCCTCATTACTATTTATTTTATTTGGACAACCTGGATTCCAAGTCCTAACCTTTTTGCATGAAAAAATCAGGTGAGAATCTTCACCTTTTGGGACTTACTCTGAATGAAAAATACATGTGGGATTTTTGCACAGAATAATATTTCTGCTCAGAAAAAGCTGTGTTTTTTGTGCAGAGAATGTTGTTTTTCTGTACACAAAAATATCATGTGTTGCTTTCTTTTTTCCTTTGCACTGAATATGCCCTGAAACTACAGTTTTCAATGACTTTCCTTCTGAAAGGAGAAAAATGGTAGAATTATTTAATGTTGCCTGAGATGACAAATGTACAAAGATTTACATCCTTAATAGCCCACATCTACTGTGCAGATACTACGTAGAATAAGCCTAATATAGTGGGTCTTCACCTTTTCTGGATCAGACTCTGATGAAATCTATGATTTCCTCTTCCCAGAAAAAGTGCATAAACACAAGACACACAAAATTTTGCATACAATTTATTCTATCACATTGAAAACTGGGGAAATTTATTTCACACAGGCAGAATATTAAAAACAATATTTACAAAAAATTATGCCTCTCCTGGTTTTTTTTATGCAAAAATGATTAGGACTTGGAATCCAGATTGTGCAAATATAATGAACAGTAGATATTAATTCTGCTCAAAAGCGTATTTCATTAGGAAAACTCCAGTTTTTTGGCTTGAATGGGAAGCTGAAACTGTGCAGCAGCCTCTGACATGGCGATGTCAGTATCATCTTTCGATCCTATTGATTCTAACTTTTTGTTCCGGTGGCAGCAAGTGCTTGAAAAACCTGAGTCACAAACAAAAATGTAGCAGCAAGTTGAATCAGAGCACAATTTAACTTTTCTTCACCCACAAAGACAATTCTTTTTTTTGAAAAATATTTTCATTAAACACAGAATTTTAATACATTAAACGACATATAAGGGAATAAAACACACACAAAATACACAACAAAAACAAACAGAATACCTAACAACTACTAAAGCTATAGAACACACTGAAACTACTTAATTCAAAAAAGGGGGGGGGGACCTAAACGAAAGCAGGGGTAGAACAGTAAACACCTGACTTCAAGCCTCTCTCTCAGCTGATGGTTATAACACAATATAATAATCTACTTCTTCAAGTTTATATAACTAAGATAATTCTACATATTAGCAAAAGCTACTAATGAGCAAAACCCCAAACTGAAGTTTTTCCCTAAAGCCCACTCTAATGTCCCACATAGGGATAGGCCAACTGAATCCTTGAATCCTCGCGAAGGATTCGAGATTCGTGAATCTGAAACCCTGTGCCAAAATAGGCAAGCCGAATCTTTCAAATCCACCACCCAAACAGTTTGTTGGAGACCGGGACGCCTGAAAACTTGGGAGATTAGATACACAAGGAGAGATGGCAAGTAGGTGAATTTTTCCTTTGGAGTAATAATGGCCTTTGCTAACAATTTCACAAATTATATCTGGGCTTGTATTCTAAGATATTTAAATTGAACATTTAATATTGAAGTTCAACACTTGACTGGAAGGTACAGGCTTGAGATTTCAAGGACAGCTGAAACATTCCTTTGCATATCTCCCTTGCAAACCTCTTTCAGACACAATTCTGGGGTTTCTAGTTTTACAAGGTCTCACAGTCTTCTCTGCCAAAGTGTGCTGGTGCATCATTAAACTACAAACCCCAGGATGCCAGAAGGAGCTACGCAAAGAAAATCCAGTTTTGACCTGGATTATCTCTGTACTGTAGTATGTGGCCCTGTTTACACAGGCAGGAAAATGTGGGATTAATCCACATTTTCCTGCCTGTTCAGAAAAGGTCTTCATGTCATTTTCAATTTGGGGAGATCCTGAGGCAAAACTATGATAATTGTCCTGGCCACTTTTCTTCAGAGGAAGGTTTGCCTTTGCCTAGGCTTTTGCTAAGGCTGAGAGAGTGTGTCTCACCCAAGATTATACTTCTTTCCCTTGCTTTTTAAACCCTTTTTTAAAAAAAGGATTTGAAAGATTTGAGAGTCATGGATTCCCAGAACCTTCCAGGGATTTGGATCCAAATTCTGGATTCATCCCATCCCTAGCCCTGAACTTTCTTAAAATTACTCAATATTTTTTCTGTAATCAGAATAGTAAATTTATCCATTTCTGCCAGATCATATAGCTTTAAAGACAATTTCCAAGGTAACAAATATCCTCCAACTATTCTGGTTTAGGACAGTGGGACTTTGCTGCCCTACTTTATCAGCTGCTTTTTAAACATCCCAGTTTCTCTCTCCTCCTCTCACTTTCCCTGTTCCGTCCTCATCTTGCTTCAGTTGCTGCAACTAAGTTCAAAATGCAAAAGTATTTTACACTCAATTAACTCAGCAGGAGAGTGGGTAGAGGAAGGGAATTAGTCTTGTCCTTCTCTGTAAACTCAGGCAAAATCAAATCCTAGCTTTGGAACAGAATATCTTGTGCTCTTTAACTCCGAACTGCATCTTGAGGCAAACCTAAGGAATAAAGATGTTTGTAAAAAGCTAGAGAAGGGGAAAGCCTTCCCAATTAAGAGGGGCTTCTCTTAATTAGATCCCCTTGAATAACAGCACCCCAAAATTAGAATTCTAGTACTCTCTCAATCTCACTTTCTCACAGACACAGAGATTTCCCCTACTTCTCATTACCCTCAAGTAAGATCAGTACTGTAGAGACACATTCCTGGTCTGAATTTTTTCTTCTCCTATCAGTCCTGATTTTTGTTTATTTTTGAGATGTGCATAAATCTTATATTTTAAAGTTTAGTTTTACTTGTTTTCTTCTCTCTCCTCTCTTCTTTTGATGTACTAATAATCTATGTGTGTCAGGGATACCCAGTGCAACAGAAAAGAAACTAATTTGTAAGAAATTATATTGTATACTTTGAGGAGTTTTTTTCTGAAACACAATATTCTATTGACATTAACAATACAGTTGTACACATACCTACTCAGAAGTAAGTGTCTATGAGTTCAGTAGAACTTAAATGTGTACATGTTTGTCAGCTGAGACATTCCAAAAGACCACTGGCATGCATGTATTTTTATGACAATCATATTTTTAACAACACTCTTTTTCTTAATTTTATTTATTTATTTATTTACTATATTTCTGTATCGTCTCCCAGTCTGCAAAGGCTCCTGAGGTGATGAACAAATAAAAAATTAAAACAATATAAAGATAATAACATTTAAAAACACATGAAAATACTCTTTAAAAACTCCTAAAACCAGTCTAAAAACAATCCTAGAATCCAGTTTTAAAACAGTTAAGCAGCACTGCTTTGGCTGCCCCCTGGAAGCATTATTTAACTGACCTCTAACTGCAATGTATTTACTCAAAGTGATTAGAGAAAGAAGGAGGGCACCCAACCACACCAAGGAGAATGATATTATGGGGGGTATGTAGAGGTAAGGAGAGATTTGCAGCGAGCAAGTGAATCACTGAACACCACCAACCAATGAACAGGAGGGAGGGCAGACCAGTGATTGAAAGGGATGCCTGATGCTCCCACTACCGTTCATAGAACCACAGTATAATAAATTTTGAAAGGATCCTAAGGGTCATCTAATCCAGCTCCCTGCTAATCCAGGAAATCCACAGTCAAGAGTTGGGTCCAACCCCCTGGAGCTAAAAAGTATTGCACATTCTTTCCCCCCACTTCCACCCCACATTTATACTAAGCACAACCCTGTGAAGCAGGTTAGTCTGAGAATCTACAATTGGCTCAAGGTGACCACATGCATGTTATGGGGAAGCTGAGATTTGACCTGATAATGTAAATTTCATACAGTGGATCTGAGAGCTGTAATTTTGAACAGGTCTTATTTAAAAAGCATTTTTATTTTAGAATAATGTATTACATAAAATTATATTTATTGTATTCACATACATGTGCATATACAGAGTACTCTATTTATTGATTTCCAGATTTCCTTTCTCTAGGCATTCCTGAACTCAACATATACATTCTGGTGTTTTCTCCTTAAAATATTGCTTTTGTGTTTTTTCTCATCAGTAACTTTTGCCTTCTTGTTACCTGACCACAACCTTTTGACCATACGCTGATGTTCCTCAGCCATTTACATCCTGGTTTTTGTCTGTGAAATGTTGGAGGGTATGACTAGCTGGTAAATGAAGCCCAATCTCTCCCTAGAAGCCATCATTGACTTAACTAAAGCTATTAAATTTTGGACATATCATCAGACGACATGACTCGTTAGAAAAGACAATAATGCTTGTTAAAGTGGAAAGTAAGAAAAAAATGAAGAAGATTCCACTGCAGATGGCTTGATTCAATAAAGGAAGCCATAGCTCTGAGTATGCAAGACCAGATCATGACCGGAGCACATGGAGGTCTCTGATTCATGTGATCACCACAAATCAAAGCCAACTTGATTGCAATTAACAACAACAATAAGTAACAGGAAGGAAATTAGTTCATGGACATCTTTAAGCCTGGCTCCAGTGTTTCAAGAACATGTCTTAGTTTTTCAGTAACCAATCCACAGGTACCACCTCCCTCTCTCAATCTCTCTCTCTCACACAAACATACACACACACATACACACACACACACACACACACTTACTTTCCCTCCCTCTCTCCTTCCTTAATTTTGAAGCCAAACCATATTCATTCCTGACAATGAAGAATTGTCCTATCTTTCAAGCTTGACCAAACTCCCCTTACTTTAAGAGCAGAGGTACATAATTTGTAGCCCTCCTGATGCTGTTGGACTGCAGCGCCCATTAGCTCGTACCAGCAGAAAGAATGTGCACTGCAGTCTAACAGTGTCTGCAAGGTAGATAATGACAGCAATAAAAAGCAAAGTCTCTATAAAAACAAAATGCTCAGTTAAATGGACTGACTTATCAGAAAGAACGTTGGTACTGTACAAATCTTAAGGGAGGCATGTTGGGTGTTATGACCTCATAGATATTTTCAGGAGCCTCTCAGATAAAGTGCTTCACCATTTTTTACTTAAGATGCAAGTACGTAGCTACACCACACAGGGGGAGAGGGGTCAAGGCTCCAGAGCCACCACCAGGCAATCAAGGCTGCCAGGTGCTGCCCACCCCACCCTCAATCTCTGCCACGGAAGAAGGAGCAAGGAATAAGGAAGGACATGGCGGGAACAGTTCTAGTGGCTCTCACAAGAAAAGAAGGATATAAGAAAGTCTGCAAACCGGCTAATCTTTAAATGTATGCAGGGAAAAGAAGGCACTTGGGGAGAAGAAACTGGAAAAAAAATCATTGCTGTAACACAGACAATTTTCCAGTTTCCCTCTCCCACAGTTGATGTCCATAGCCCCTGCCCTCTTTCCAGCAGGGAGGGTGCAGGCAGATGAGTGTGTGTGCCTGTGTGTGCATGTTCACAAGTGGGCAGTAGCCCTGAAGAATGGTCATAACAGCTGCTCTTAAACAGTGGGCCCCTCTGGGGCCAGCAGGAGGCACTAGGTGGCACGTTTTTATATCCCGCCTTTGGAACACCATCTCTAAATGCTTATGACACTGTTAGGTTGCAGTCCTATACCGTGGTGCTTCCTAACCTTTTTTTCATTTGAATACCCCTTGGCAGCCTATTTCCATAAATTGTACCTTAAGATGCAGGTACATAGCAACACCAGACAGTGGGAGAAGGGTCAAGGCTCCAGAGCCACCACGCAATCAAGGCTGCCAAGTGCTGCCCACCCCACCCTCAGTCCCTGCCATAGAATAAGAAGAAAGGAAGAAGGAGGGACATGGTAGGAACAGTTCTAGTAGGAAACTTCCACTGTGTCCTTTCCTTAAGAAAAAAAGACCCATCAAAAAACTTCTGTGAGCTCTGAGGAAATATTCCCACACCCACAGAAGGAAAGGCAAGGTGTCAGGCCAACCACCCTGCCCAGGCCTCTCCATCCCATTGTGCACTACTACCCACCTAGATGCTCTCTGCTGTCTCAGTATCTGGTTTGCTCCCAGTTGAAGGCATGGGGAGCAACAACTGGTGCTGTGCATCCCTCCCTCAATGGATTCAGGGTGGAACTGGATGTCTCCACCAGGCACACTCTCTCCTCATTGAGAGGGACACAAGGAATAGCCAAGAGAAGAACGCATTTGTGCAAGGTTCAAGAACCACCTAGTATGGGCAGGACCAGGGTTGCAGCAACTTGAATAGAAGGTTGTGTGTGCATATGTGTGAGAGAAAGATTCTTTTTCAAAAATGTTTGTGGGCCAATGAAAGCCAGAAGTTTAACTTGTATGTCACTCTTCTCCTTATCTCTGTGATTCCACCACATCCCACCCCATCCTGTCCCTTAAGCTTCAAGGACAGGAATAGTAACACCATGGACAATCAAGAACTATGCTGCGCTGTGACATTCTTCAAGAATGGCTTTTTAAAAATATTTTTCCACCATTATTTAAGTTTTTTCATATATCCCAGGTTCGGAATCACTGCTTTACACCCATACTTGTACTAGGAAGCCTAACTGAAATCAGTGGGCTTACTTCTGAGTAGATACACCTAGTAATGTACTGCTGTTGTGCACCTTCAAGTCATTTTTGACGTATGGTGACCCTATCATGGGGTTTTCTTGGCAAAGTTTCCTCAGAACGGGTTACCCATTGCCTTCCTCTGAGGCTGAAAAAGTATGAATTGCCCACAGTCATCCAGTGGGTTTCCACATCTGAGTGAAGATTTGAATTGTTGTCTCCAGAGTCATAGCCCAATATTCAAACCACTGCACTAAGCTAGCTCTCTTATTTGCTCTAGGACCAATTTATTTTGTCTTTTCAGTGGTTCATGGCATCAAGATTTCAACTGAACAATAGGAAAAGCATCTTTGATTCTACTGTTGAAATGATCATCATTTTTGTAGAGATGCAGTGAGTTCTCCCTTGCTGGAAATTTACAAGCAAAAGTTAGATGACATTTTTTGGGAATAGAGATGCTCTAGCTCTAGGTTTTCTGCATCAGGTAGAAGTTTGGACCACACAATTTACAGAGGGTTCCTCCAGTTCTGTGATGTGCAAAGCCAACTATGAAGCAAGACTTTATACATTCCTGACAGATTGCAACTTGGAATAGATGATGTTCTGCGGGAGAGGAAGGGCCAATATCTTTGACAGAGACAGGCTTCAGTTTCTCCATTCCAAGGACTCTTTCACATTACATATTTATAGCACTTTTATCCCACTGTAACTGTTGTGATCCCATCCTATGAAATCCTGAGATTTGTCATTTCATGAGGTGTTTAAACTTCCCTGCCAGAGAGTTCTAGCCTTGGGTTGCCATATACCCGGTTGGGCCAGGTTTACCCAGATGTTAGGCATGCCCATCTGAGCCCATTTGGATCAGCATCTGGCCCAGAGTTCAAGCTTTCATATTTTTTAAGAAAGCAAGTTGCTAGCCCCTCTAGGAATCAACATATGGGGCGAAATGTGTAGACACTCTTCTGTCCAATAGGGAGCGTGAGCAGTGGGAGTGAAAGAGTACAAGAAGCAAGGGCTAATTTCTGAAGGAAGAGACAAAAGAAGTGAAATACAGTGAAGAAATTTCCTCACCCTTGCTCAACTTCAGAAGTGGGAGCTCCTCCAGATGTTGTTGGACTGCAATTCCCAGCAGCCCTAGACACCATAACCAATAGTGAGGAATACTGGGAATCACAGTCTACAACACCAGAAGGGTGCATTATTCCCACCCCTGTTCTACATGAATGTAGTAGATTTCACAGTGCTAAGCCCACACCTTGTAGCCCTGGCCATCAGCCCCTGAGCCATCCACCATCCAATTACTATACAGTTTGTAATTACAAATTACTGGGGCATTAAATTAAAACTCCTCATGCAGAACAGCAGCCTTACAAATCTGATCAAGCTTATTTTCTAACCTTACAAAGGCTTTCATCTCCTTTCTCTCTGTTTTGTGTTCATTTGTGGTGGAGGAGAGATATTGCCAAATTTAATGTTATTAAGAAGGCAGAACTTGCAAGTAGAACAGATGCTGGCTTGTGAGCTGGCCAGAGAATGTGTGTGTGTACATGTGCTAGTCCAAAGTAAAGGGGACCAAGTCAACGCTTGCCTGCCTGCCTGCCTCCCCGCCCGCCCTGGGACTCGAGTTGGTTTACAAAAGTTATAACTGATACAGCTAATAGTACATATCATACAAAAGTTAAAATATAATTAAACTATCAATAGAATTAAAAGTAATCCAAAGCATGCCCATTAAAAAGAAGAATAATATAGACAATACAGCATATTATTAAAGGCCATTTGCTTTTTAACAATCTGTCTTCAAAGGCCTGCCAAGAGAAAAAAGTCTTCACTTGCCTATTGAAGGACCACAAAGAGGATGCCATTCTTACCTCTCCAGGAAGGGCATTCCAGAGAGACTTGTTATCTAAGTGGCATTGATTCAATAGATCTTCTCCACCTGGGACTAACAATTAGATTTAGTTCACAGAAAATGTGCAAGGGCACACATGCATGTGCTCTTCTTCTACCTGAAGGAAATAATACAAACTAGGACCAAGCAGGTTGAAACAAGCCACTGAGAAAATTTTCATAAGAGAAGCAGCAGGCTGAAGATGCTATCATACTTTCTTATCCCTGTAGGGTACCTGCACATGCCAAGACAGAAGGAGCACCTTATCCTCTTTCTGCCAATGCCAAAGAAGGTGTAATTACTTCTGACTTCAGAACTATCCCATACAAATCAACAGGGCTTCAAATAGACACTTCCCCATGCTGGAGGTGGAGTTGCTATGGCAATAAAATAGAAGAGCAGAGGCTAAAATTCAATGCCCAGCCCAACCAGTTGTCCACCCCTGATTTAAAGGGACAGGTCATATATGAATGACCGCTGGGTCCAGAAACAGGACTGCATAGGTGCTGTACACTGGAATAAAGGCAGACAGACAGCATGCTGTAGTGGTTCGACCATTAGACTATGATTCTGGAGAGTGAGGCTCAAATCTCTGCTCAGCTATAGCAACCTACTGGGTAACCTTGGGCAAGTAGCACTTTCTCAGCCTCAGAGGAAGGCCAAGACAACCCCCTCTGAACAAATCTTGCCAAGAAACCTCTGTGATAGGTTCACTTTAGGGTCACCATAAGTCAGAAATGACTTGACGGCACACAACAACAAAGAGATTGCTGATCAACCCTTTCTCTAGAGTAAGAGGTTGAGAAACCTTATAATTTAATCATAACTGTTTAGTTTTCATTGAGATCAAGATAAAGAAACTGGCAAAGTTACTATTCTAATATATTAGCTGCTTCCCCTCTGTTCTGAAAACTCCACACAAGAACTTCAATGTTACATTCAAATTAGACCTCTTTACTATCTGGCACACTATCTGCTCCTTACACATCCATGACTGGGAGTTTATTTGCAATAAAAGTTAGAAATGGAAGAGGGAAAGATAGGAAGAGGTATCTATCAAATACCAGTATATTATGCTGTGTCTGATTTTGCTGCCCCAAACTTTTGCTTTTGGTCTGCAAAAGCTCATGGCTTTAATAAAAAAACTTCATTAGCTTCCAGTCTATAATCTTATTTTTCACTTCCTCCTTTAATTTCTCCCAAATACCTGCAGAAAGAAGATAGTATCAAGTGCATGTTTAAGAATATAGATATCCTGTTTTAGAAGGAGAATGAGCAATTCCAGCCTCCAGTGATTTTTGGACTGAAACTTCCATAATACCTCACCATTGGCCATTGGAGTCATAGGCAAAAGCTATAGGCACAGCCCCATATTTAGAGGGCCGCGATTCCCCATCCCTGCTCTAGAGAGTGCTAGGGAAGCTGTGTAGGAAGAAAACAGTTTCTTGGACTAGAACTCTGGAGACCACAGAAAAACACTGAGCCAACTTGTCCAACTCTCTCAGTCTCAGAGGAAGGCAAACAAAAAAACCCTCTGAACAAATCTTGCCAAGAAAATCCTATGATAGGTTCACCTTAGGATTGCTGTAAGTTGGAAACAACTTGAAGGCGCACAACAACAAATTGCCAGCAGGCATGGGGCTTATAAAGAATAAATTTTACAATTTAAAACAAGCTAGAACAAGCTCTCAATCACCTCACCTCACCAAGTTAATTACAGAATATAAATCTTCTCCCACCTCCAGATCTCCCCCTGTAACTCTAGCACTGAGAAGAGCCATGTAGCCTTGGGAATTTCCCCTCTCCATTTCTAGTCACCATTCTTTTCCTCTTTCTGCCCCTACCCTGCCCTTCTTTCCTGTTCTTTATTCTGTTCAGAACAACTCTTGGGTAACGCTCCAGAGGAAGGCAGCAGATAAGAGACTTAATTTTTTTCCTGTTTCAACTTGTTGGGGAAAGAGGGTTCACATGATTGCACAGGAAATCTTGGACTATTCTTCCTTCTCCTCCTCCCATTTCAAAAAATTATTTCTCATTGAGTTATGACCATTGCTTTTGGAATTTCAATTTTTTTACTTGTAACTGGCCATTGGGACATCATTGGCAATCAAAACCACTCTGACTTTGAGCCATCTATTACGATTTACTGGTAAGATACGGTTATTCACCTCTTTATGCTTCTAGAAAGCCCTTGTTTGGAACTTCAGTTTGAAACCGGGCACTGCAACTTGGATGACAACCAAAAACACTGCCAATTTTTGACGCATCTGCAACAGTTTCCCAGTGAGTTAAAGTTGTTACAGACATCCTATTCTATTATTATATGACTCACCACTTGCTGAGTCCATGGTTCTCAATAGCAGCCTAGACTTTAAGCAAATGAGACATACCTATAGATGAAATCTTTATGCCAAAGATTATGTGCAATGGACAGAACAGACATTGTTCCACCAATATTCAAAGAGCCCCCAAAACCCAAGTAAGTGCAAGAAGACGATTTTAGGACAGAATTAGATATTTCAATAGATATGTTGCTACCCTGTATCACTCTTTTATTACTCCCACCTCTTCTCTATAAGGCACAGAGCCTGGAAAGATGACTTTTTAAAAAAAAAAAAAAAAGACTACTCCCAGAATTCTGAGCTAGCGTGCCCAATGCTGCAACTTCGCACTGTGTTTTTCTGTAACAGCAATCACAGAGACGCACTGGGCCACAGCATTAGACAAACTGTGAAATGCTGTATATAGCCAGAAGCTCTTTATTTCTTCTGAACGAGCCCTCTTAGGGGATTCCAGGCTCTCAGACAGGACTATACCATTGTGAGAGATGCATTGACTGTCATACTTCACCTTTCTTTGTATGAGATGGGTGGGAAGCAAGACCCAACTACATTTCAGAGCTGTCACTCAGCAGCACGTTCCAGTAGCATGACGGGGCATTTCAATTTCATACAAAAATATTGGAAGGAGTGATACTGTTATTTGTTGTTTATAAATTAGACTTCTAAGTTCCAGATAAAAACAAGAACAGACAGATAGAACCAAAGCCACATGGGAGTGGGGGCAGTCAAGCCTGAGAGCCAATGAGATCTTCAAGGCACCATGTAGCATAACCCTGGAGGTGACAGATGAGCGTTCTGCCAGGCGCAAGAGCTCCTGAGGCGTTTGACAGCCCCTGCGTTGCTCTCCCTTGCATATAGAACAGCTTTGCTCCCTGTTAGCCTGGTGTCAGAGGAGTTTCTATGGCTGCCATTGTGTTGACAGGATGAGGATGACCTAAGGGGAATTGTCTTAAACAAAACAAACCTCTCTCTTGTCTCAGCTTTTAGTGAGCTTCCAGAAAGTAATACAACTTGAAGGGAAGGTGGATGGGGCTAAGGAAAACTACACGCTCCAGAAATCTTCCACTCCTTTGGCAGGGCTGGCTCTACTGTTAAGCAGAGTGAGGCAGTTACCTCTGGCAGAAGATGCTCGGGAAGCAGGCAGAGAAGGGTATTCAAGTGTTGAGAAGAGTGAGGTGGGAATACCAAGTGACTTCCCCCATATCCCCTAAGGTAGCCTCATGCTTTCAGGTATAGTCAACCCTGTCCTCTCCCCATTATCTTCTTTTTCTATTCATGAAAAAGGGGGGTGGCATTCTCTTGTCCTTTTATTTCCAGCAGCAAAATATCTTAGGCTAGCCTTTGCCTGAGGGCCTATGAGACCATCAAGAGCTAGCATACTATAGTGATTTGGACAGTTGACTATGAAAAATGTTCAATCTCACTTGTCCATGGAAACCCACTGGGTGACCTTGCGCACATCACACACTCAGTCCCAGAAAACCCCTGTGATAGGTTTGCCATGAGTCAGAAACAACTTGAGCCTTCAGCAACTAAGACCATCACCCCCAAGCTGTTCACTCATTTATAACCTGAACTTTGTGATGTCCATCAGACATACATTCCGCACATGAAAATATATGAAAAGGCAGTGGTTCTTAACCTGGGGTTTGTGGAACCCTGGGGGTCTGTGAAGCCCTTACAGGAGGACCACGAAGCCCCTCTGCTGCCGGACACCAGCAGTAGCAGCAGCAGCAACAGGGAGATGGCAGTAGGGGGGGAGTTGCACGTGCTGAAACTTCTTCCTCATTTGCAAAGAAGGGAGCAGTTTGGGTACGAACACATTCCCCTGCTGCCATGTCCCTGATGAAAGGGACACTGCAGCAGGTGTGTGCGCATGCCCACACTATGACTCTGGAGACCAGGGTTTGAATCCCCACTTGGCCGTGGAAATCCACTGGGCTACCTCAGGCAAGTCACATTCTCTCAGCCTTAGGGAAAGGCAACAGCAACAAATCTTGCCAAGAAAACCCTCATGATAGGCTTGCCTTAGGGTTGCCATAAATCATTTTTCAAAGGGGAGAGACATGACGGTTAGAAAGGACTCCCCCCTGTGAGTGGCACTTTGTTGTTGTGTGTCTTCAAGTTGTCTGTGATTCATGGCAATCCTCAAGTGAACCTATCACAAGGTTTGGCAAGATTCTTTCAGAGGGATTTGCCTTTGTCTCCCTCGGAAGGTGAGAAAATGTGACTTGCCTAAGGGCGCCGAGTGTCTGAGCAAGGATTTGAATCCTCAATTCCACAAGCCTTTAATAAACAAATAAATAAATATTTGAAAATTTAAGTATATTGAATATGTAAATCTAAATAAGTCATGGGAGTCCCTAGCTAAAAATTATATTTTCAGGGGTCCCTGGTAAAGAAAAGGTTAAGAACCACTGAAGGAGGGCATGCATGTGTTAGGATTCTGTAGATGGAGAGAGAAATGCCCAGACTCCAAGAATAATGTCAAATCTTGGAATGTGATGCTTCTATACAGTAGCTCTGATATGTTAATGGTCCTGAAAATGGCTGGAAATAGGCATGCTTCTGAGCACTTTACATCACCACTACCTCCTCCTGGAATATCACAGCCAATTCACACAGAGTAATGCCTGACGCTTGCAAAGTGGGCCCATCTCCACTCTGTGTTGAAAGGGAAGAATCACACAAATTAGATTGAAGCCTTGAAAACCTGTTTTGTTCAATGATGCTTTCTCCTAAGTAACTGGTTTTTGTTTTTAATTTGGAGTGACCTTTGAATATCTGTATTTGTGTGATTGACAATTTTCACAAGCTTTTAAGAATTTTAGAGCCACCTGCAATGGTTCTCAGCACAATGCTACAGTGCTTTCAGAACCCCTGGCTAGTCTTCAGTGCCTCCTCCTGACAACTGCACAATAAACTATTAGCCAACTGCAGAGCAGGGGAAAGTGGATAAAGCTACTCATAGATGGATTCTTGCTTCTGTGAAAATGGGCAAATCTAACTCTATAGGCTTTGCTTTTACACTCAGCAGCCTTTTTTCCTTCTCAAAGCTCTGGCTAGAGAAAGTAGCTCCTCCTGACCTCACTGCATCATGACAATTTCTGGTTTTCATCTCTGTAATTGCATACAGAATAATTAAAACAAACCCCCTCCAGACTAGTTTCCATTTCAGAAATTCAACTCCTGAATGTCATGGATAACACAGATCTGATCGAACTCATTTAGGCTTTTTGCTCACCTGTGAACACTGTGCTCCCAAATCTCACCCCTACTCTGAACCCACACCCAGTCTACAAATGAAAAAGTGAAACTTCTCTCTTCTTATCCTCTGCAGGCTACAAACACAGCAAAGCAACACTCAAATGCAGTTGCTTAACAACCAGCAGAAAGGCTCCTTAAAGTTAACTATCTTGTACATAAGTGATAAGGGTAACAGCTGGACCATTTTCCTCTTGTGATCAGGCCAAAAAGGAAAGCAGTGGGGCAGTGAAAATTACCTTGAAGGATCTGAGCCATGCAGGAAGGAGATTGCCATCAGGAACAGGAACATGTTCCACTTTCCTTTGCAGTGAAATACCCAAAGGCAGAACCTAATATCACACAATATACTGGCAACTAGGGACATCTGTAGAAAACGGAAAATCAAAAGGGCAACCGTGCATGTTTTAGCTGAGGAAACCAAGAGGAACCAAATGCAGAGTTGTGGAGATTAGTCAAGGCATATTTCAGCCATTTCATTACTTCTAACTTGGTTCAATTTTCTGTAATATATATTCTTAATCAACTGTATTAATAATGTCATGTAAAAAAAAAATTCAAATGAGAACACCAGAAGAGAAGTCACTTCCTGAGGGTTTGACACTACTAACAAGGTGCATCTCAATCACATAGCAGGAAGCTGTGGCATTTCAGCAATACGGCTCAACCACCACGCTCTGTTTGGATTGAGTATGCTTCTCAAGTCTAACCTTAGTGGTACAACCTCATTGGAAGTTGTCTGTGGAGAGATCCACACACACACACACACACACACACACACACACCCAGAATTCCCATATTTTTCAAATGGAAATTTGATTCTGTGAAAAGGTGACCTATTCTAAAAAAAAGTAAGCATTCTACTAAATCCAGAGTAAGGAATGTATAATCCAATGCAGAGGGGCTGTAGAACAGCAGTCCAGCATTTTGATGGCTACAATAGCCCAGCCCATGCAATGCAACTGAGCAGCAACTTGTTTTCAATTCAACTATAGGGGCTGATTTATCTTCAGACCATCTCTTGATGGCAGCACTATGAAGTCTTGCTGGTTGCTGAGAGAAAATGAAGTTCTTTACTCTACCCTTTGCTTTTTGTTCCAAAGCTTCTGTAATGTGCTTTTGCATTAGTGGCAAAATATGCCACTTAGTCTTCTGATATCATGTTCTTCTTTCTGGCTAACTAGCCCAAAGGTTAATTCATTCCTGTCTTCTCTCACTATGCAACTTCTCAGGATGTTTGTTGCTGTTGTTATTGTGATAACAATAATCACTGAATAACTTTGAATAAAAACAAGCAAGTTTGATGCCATAACCTGTCTTCAGCTACCAGCAATTCATCATGACAACATCTTTTTGTTATGTTTGTCTGTCCTCCTATTAATCTCACTGCAGTTCGTTCACCATTTCAACAAGAAGCTAGATGATGCTTCAGAAATTCTTGAGAAAACTGTCAATAGCCAATTTGCTGGTGATTGCTTGTAGCATTTGGATAGAACATGGATGAGATTAGAATCTGGATGAGATTTATTTCACATAAACCATTAGATGCTTTTCAGCTCTAGAAGCTTAGAATTAGAATCTGGATGAGATTTATCTCACATAAACCATTAGACGCTTTTCTGCTCTAGAAGCTTAGAATTAGAATCTGGATGAGATTTATTTCACATAAACCATTATACATTTTTTAGCTCTAGAAGCTGGCTCTTTCTCACACAGCCATCCAAGATAGTTCAAGTTGCTCCATTTATCAATTGCTCGCCAACCCCACTTCAAAATCTATATTTATTCCCACTGAAAACAGATGTTTTTTTCTTGGCAGCTTTGTCAGCTGTGTGTGGATGGAATAAAGAAATGCCACCACAGAGTTTAGTAATACATAGCACATTTTTAAAAAGGGGTCAAATTAGTTTTCCTTTGGGATGACTATTTAAAGTCCTACCAGCATAACCCTACACTGCTGTCACCCTCTTTATATACGGAACATTCATCTGCCAACATCTAAGCTTTTAGCCTGGTCTCTCATCTGGACACATACTCACACTTAATTTTATTCTGAACTTTACATTCCAAAAAAACTGTCTCAGTTGCATGCAACTGCATTTTCTAATTAGAGTATCTATTTGATTTTGATTGTTCATCTGATTGTGTAATATGGGTAGTATCTAATAGCAAAAAGAGAAGATCAATATGGAGATGATTGCCCCCACCCCCAAATGGGTTAGATGATCAAGTTACATCTCAGAAATGCTCCTGTTACCCTTTACCACCAATCTCTGGCTAATGAAGTCAAGTATAAAGTCTAGCAGTGACTCTTGAAATCCCTCAAAACTGACAAACCACTGCTGTCCTCATATACCTCTTGATCTACTGTTGGTGGCAATCAGGAAAATCAGGGGTGTTTGGGAGGTACGATGATACCCTACACTCATACATCCCTTATCATCATGTTGATGCCATGAGCAAGAAAGGGGAAACATTTAGAAATCAAGAAGACATTGAAAAGAAAGCCTATTTATTTTTTTAAAATGAAAGGTAAATTCTATCTTGTTTTGTTAATTCCTTTACAAAAAGCTCTGCCAATCCAAAGGCAATTTTCTTTTTATATAGTACCATCTACACTGCATTACAATGAAATGTGTTCACTTAAAAATACAGACAATGGTCATGAACAAAGACATATACACACATTCAAAATTAGCAGCATTAGTACAAACAATTCATAATGCAGAGGGTTGCCTACAATTAGTAGACAGCTATCATACTGGCTCTTGACTCACTGTCACCTAAGTCAGAGTAGAAATCAGTACTCTGAAATAATCAAGTTACAAATGAAGTACAGATTTGAAAATAATTTAGGACATACCCCTTATTTCAGAACAGGTGGGGATTGTTTAAATGTTTCTCTACTTCACCAGCTCTCTGCCCGTGAAAAGCTACCATATCAGGGAGAAAAGGTTTAGCCAAGCCTACCTGATAGGCTAGTTGGGCATAAGGGCACTTGTTATTTATTTGAAAAAAATTGTTGAATTTGATTTTCCACTTCCAGTCTGCAATTCAGAAAGGTCTGTATCATGGGTGTTTCCGAGTGAGTAGTTTTGCCCTGCCAACCTACCAGTTAAGGCTCTGTATAAATATACAAGCACAAGGGTTTCTGACAATCATCTGCATCATTCTGGATATGAAGCTCTACACAACAACAACAAAGAATGAGAAAATCATATATGACATACTACTATCTAGTGCAAAGAAGTTATACTCTCTTCCAGCCCAAATTCAATTTCAGAGGAAAAGAGTGGAAGAGAGAACGACTGACCGAAGGGCCAAAGTGAAAGGCTGGGATCAGACATACCAGAATTGTTTTAGCTTAAATCTCTTATTACCAAGCAGGAGAGGCATTTTAATCTTTTGCAATGGGAAAGACTACATATACAAAACAGGGAAACCACTGGATGATGCTGTTGTGGAAAATGGGTGCAACAAATTTGGAGGACACTAGATTTGGCCCCAGAGCCTGAGGTTCCCACCTCAATGTAAAATGTGGACTGTGAAGAGGTCATCTCATGAGAAGCAGGTTAGGTTTTTATTTTTTCCTTTTGTAATTTCTGACTTTACCTTCCTTATCTCCTAGAAGAAATATTGTAGAATTGTTATAACTGTTAGTTCCACACTAGAAGGGAAGCAAAGACTGTACAATTCTCTAAATTCCTCAAAACAGAAGTTTTATTTAGGAACACATTCAACCACGACAGACTTCTCTGTGTTTCAGTAAGACTACTGGAGAGGAAAGAGGCTATTCCAGAATGTGTTTAAGTATGTAGTTCTGACTTTTGGATCCAGATTCTAGGCCACACAGATGAAGTCACTGGGAAGAAAGCAAATGATCTCATATAAAGCAAACTTTTGTAGCACCCTGTAAATACAGTAACTGAAATGTACAGATTCAGAAAGAATTTACTTTGTACCCTCTTCTGTAGCAAACACTTATGAGTCGTGAAAGAAGAGGCATAAATGCTCCAAAACACTAATGAATGTCACTGTTAGTTAATACTGTGTGACAAACACAAGTGAATTATGAAGCTAAGATTCAGGTAAGCCAGGAGGAGACTAAAAGGTACTAATGGAGC
Source organism: Cyclura pinguis (assembly GCA_030412105.1). Lineage (NCBI taxonomy): Eukaryota > Metazoa > Chordata > Lepidosauria > Squamata > Iguanidae > Cyclura > Cyclura pinguis. Next base: position 349,885,858 of record CM059599.1, read on the forward strand.
AGAAATACCTACATCAATTAGCACTCTGTGTAAGATCACTCCTCCCTAGCCACATTAAACTACCCAACTAAAGCACATTCTCTCAAACCAAGGCAGGTCCAAGGCTTTCTCCCATAGCATCCAATTATTTGCTCTTTAACTGGTACTGGAAGGTTTAAGAAACCCTTCAGTGGATTTTACTAGAACCCAGTATCACAAAGACAAGACGCCAACCCACTCTTCTGAGGCTAGAATGTCCAACATTCCGCTGCGAAAGACAGTGATTAGGAATGACAAATCTGAAGACTGTTGATTATTTTTTTTAACATCCTGATTCAATATTTACTGTTCAAGATCCCTTTCCATAGTGGTAGAGCAGTTTCATCAGACACATTTCAAAAGGAGACAGCTGCCCACAAATCCAGAGTCATAGCAGCAGAATCAGCACATTTCGGTTAAGGGGAACTTTCATGAGAAATAATTACAAAACTTAAGGATGCAGTGACTACCAGATGGGGTCCTGCTCCTGGAGATTTTAGTCAAGAGTTACACTTGGGGACTTAATGGAAGAACAAAATTGCCTTCCTATGTTAATCAACCATACTGCTACTGCTTATAATCTATTGTACTCCAATCTGCTGTTTCTTCCAGCAGCAGAGATATAGAATAATGGGAAGTTTTTGTGACCTCCTCCTTCCCACCTCATCCTCCTGTAAGATTTCTCCTGTCCTAGGCTAGGCAAAGGAGAATGTTTCCTGCCTCATGTAATAGAAAGTCTATCAAAACCAAAAACTCATTGCAATGATTCTCTGCAGTTACTAAAAAGTAAAGGGCTGGGACCCTTAATCATTTATGCAACTACATAACTAAGAATCTACTGAACCTTTTTCTGCTTGCCCTCTTCCCAACCACCTTGTGTGCCACCCAAAACTTCCAGATGGTTTCCCAGTCCTCTAGAGCTCTTTGGGGGGGGAAGCAGCATCACTCAGTTCTGCTGTGTTACCTTGTTCTGAAAGCAGAGGCCCACTCCTGGATACTGCCCATATTATTATAAAAAGAAAAACTAAACCTACTGTCACTAAAAAGTTGGTCATGATGGCATTCTTTAAATAGTTAAGTCAAACTAAGCACAGACTTGTCATTTTCCCCCTCAATGGATCTAGCAGCCTGCGTCTCCAGCAATCAACATGCTTCATAACCATTCAACCTCTCCTGGGGATGCTGGCATTTAGTCTCCATGCCAACAGAAACAGCCCTTTGATGATGGATGGTACAGGGGAATAGGAAGTGGCAGGTTTCAAGTTTTAATACAGATGCTAAAATGAATTATTGGATGGCCTCAATTTTCCTGACATTTATGCAAAGGAGGCTTCAAGGAAGCTGTGCAATTACAGCTGAAGCCAAATTTGCTCTGGCAAACTCTGGTATACGAGAATTCACTCAAGACTTTTTTTTTTCAGGACTTCTCTCACATCCTCTCAGTTGTTGATGAAGAAAAGCTCTCTCCAGAAACCAAGTGAAGAGTTTACTTCTGCCTTCAGACTATCTCTTTCCTATAAACTTTTCTAGATGGTTTATCATAGCAAAGAGACTAGTTTCTTAAAAGCTATATACATTTAACAAAGAAGCAGTGCTCCAATAGCCTACTGTTAATAGCCCATTCTGTATATGCCACTACTTAAAAAGACAGCAGCTTCTTCACAGAACGATCTGCTAATAGGCACCAGGACTAACCAAATGCGTAAGGGGTCCTAGTGTCACCTATAACCTACTGTATATCTTCTGCAGCCCCCTCAAAGGCACTCTTCCTTGCCACCAGAGGAATTTAGGGCAGGAAAGCTAAAACAAAAGTAAGAATTTATCAGTTTTCTCTCATCTGGAGTTTTCTAAACAAAGGAGTGATGTGGCAACTAGAATGCCATGATTTCATTCCCACATGAAATCTTTATAGTTCTTTTAAATTGTTCTCTGTGCAATGAGAGCAAAGGTGTTGTTGAAAGGTAGGAGCAACTCATTACCTTTTGTCTGAGAGGTAAGCAAGGCACAGAGTCTCCAAAGGCTTCATGCTACTGTAACATTTAAGTCCAAAGTTTCTGAAGTCCAGAGGAGCAGAATTCTCATAGGAAGACATATATGAATCCGTGTGCACACACCCATTTACCCTCATGTCGATTTTAAAATATCACGATAAAAAATTATTGGATGTAAACTACCCTGATATCGAAGACTGTCCCCTTTCTAAGTATGTTTGCTACCTCTTGTGCTCTGATAAATCACATACGAGCACAGTCAGGTAGATATAAACTACACTCTTGCGCAAACAAACATGCATCCTCAAACTCTCGCACAAACGACCCTGCTGTAGAGGCCAGACCGAAAACATATTGCTTAGATAGTTCAATCTTGACAGTAGTAACTGGGTCAATTAACTAGAGTCCTACGCCACATAGCCACAGTTCTCCCTCATGGCTGCCAGCTTTTCCAGAACCTTAAGTGCACAGTCCACTGGCAGTGTCAGCACAGAAACACTGTTGGGAATGATTCTTCACAGCTCTTGTGGAGTGTGGGGGAAAGTTTCACCACTTCTGTTCTTGTGTTTTGCTCCCTTCTTCTTTCAGGCTGGATCTAGAACTCCCATGTTTCCAGCCACCTAAGCCCCGCCATTGGGCTGTTTGGATCAGAAGCCAGAGGTCCTACCATCCCATAGGAGAGAGGGTGGAAGAGGTAGAAGCTGTGGGAAAAGATCTATATATGAATCAAATTCGTTGATATCTCATGTCACAAACAGAGCACATCTCAGCATCCCACACAGCTGGGAATATCTTGGACTACAACTCCCATCATCCCCAAAGTTGGCTAAGCTGCCCAGACTGAACAGAAAATGCAGTCCAGCGACATCAGCAGGCCATATGTTCCCCATCCCTGCCACATTTCAAGCACCATTCATGATCAATGAATTATGTAACCACAGAAGTACTATGGAACCTTGAAAAGTAGCTCAGTGTCCATGCAGACGTATTGTCCACTGAACTCTGCAACTAAAGATAATGGGGAACCAAGAAAGAAAAGTTTCTTATATCATTATATTGAAAGAGAACAAGGCTGTGTGAAGAGAAAGATGCACCTGAGTCTTTATAATTAGGATTGCTTCTGCCCAAGCAATTCAGAAGCAGTAGTTTCTGAAGAGGGAATGAAAATTAGTATGAGTCAATATCCACAGCTGTTCATGCAAAGGAAAAATGGGCCAGCTCCTATGAAAGCAACTCCATCCATTGTGAAAACATTACCCAACAGTTTCCTGCTATTTCTTGAATGTATTTTTCAGTGTACGGTTATTCTGCAAGGCCCTTCTCACAAGACTATTTGATAATTTATGATTATTGAGAAGTCACGACACAGCTGCTCCTCCAGCTAAAAAAACACTCTTACATTCATGTTAACAGCTCAAGAATCAATTCTCACCTGTACATACTAAGCAGGATTAACATCACTATCCCATATGGGTAAACTTTTCTCCTCTGGATGCTGCATAACTGGGGCCCAGCTGAGAATTTCAGGAACACATCCCATGTAATCCCTGAGGGAATAAGAGATTCAGGATGGTTGGGCAGGCACATTGGAACTTAAAAAGATCAATGCAAACTGTAATAACCATGTCAAGACAAGAAGCTGCATCTTATCATGCAGTCATTTTTTTCCTGATACTGTTAATATCAATTAAAAGGATGAAAATCTAACTCTAAAGCAAATGGCAAACACAATTTTATTTCACTGTCTGCTAGAGATTTCTCATGGTGAGTATTTTAAAAGGTTTCTAATGGCACAAAGCCAACCATCCCTTGTTTTACTGGAAAACACACACTAGTTCCAGCAAAAAGAAGCATCCAGTACTAAAACTCTACGTATTTTCATTACCATGCTGATACTAACATCTTCTCCTGAAATTCTCTCTCTCTCAAAAAAGAATTAGGCTAAAGTAAGGTTAAAGTAAATGAATTTTTCAAACTGTAATCCAACAATTTTTCCAACAAAAAAACTCACAGTGATCTATTGTACCTATCCTTTTTAAGACTCTGTGATCTAGTTTACTGTAGCATTAAGTTGCTGCTGCTATGTAAAGATTTGTTAAACACACCTGTCAACATGGTGGAGAAAAGCATGGCAGGAAAATAATGATGAAAATAGAGCACTCGTCCCATCATGAAGAAAGGAAGATAATGAAGAAGCCATCCCAGCATAATTCTTCCTCCACCATGCAGCAGGACTTGAGAAAGCTCTGGAAAACAACATATATGTACACAGCTAAGGTCTTGTACACAAACCACATTTCCTGCATTCTTCTCAGACCAAAATGGTAAGCATTTGTTTCCAGCTGCCTGCAGAGATCTAGTTTCATAGAGTGTATAAAATGCAAATGCTTTGTTTTAATGTCACTAGTTTATCAGTTCAGGGCTTGGGAGAGAAGAACATTGCTGACTTATGACCCAAGTAATGTATTCATAATACTCTGCCAAGTAAACATGTCTGCTTTCAGTATGCATGTTAGCAATTGTTACAAATCCAAGCCAGTCCTGGTTAGGATAGCCATTTGCATTCCACATTCATTTAAAGCTAAGGAATAGAGCTCTTTCTTCAGCTGATGTTTCCATGCAAAAACAACAAGATAAGATCCACCAGAATGCAACTTCTCTTAAACCTTTCTAATTACTACTAACTAAATACCTAAGATTTGCAGATTCTCAGCCTTTTTAGTTTCTTGCTGCTGGATCTTAACATCAGAGCTAATCACTTCCTTTTTTCTTCCTTTCCAAAATGTCTCTCCAAAGGAAAGGTCACCTAACATTTATTATACAGAATTTTTCAATTTACACATTGTTATCTCTTATAGTTGTTAAGGACTAGAAGACTTCTTAAAATCCCAGGTTGAAAGCCAAAGAAACCTATGTGTGCATGTGGGTAAATACTGCCATATCCAAACTGGTCTCTTCTTCCAATTTGTACCTTCTTACTGAACTGAAGGTCACTATAGAGGATTCCTCAATGTTTTGAAGCAGTTTGGTGAAGCCCCAAAACATTCAGGAAAACTTCCTTTGTAATTTTAGGATTCCAGCTTTTTTTTATTACGCTTCCTTTGATAACATACTCAGTTTCCCTACCCACCCCATGTGCCAAGGGACGTAGCATGTGAGAAAATTTATATTACCTTTGTGCTCAGCTGTCAGCTGAACTCCTCTCTTTATGGCCACAGATACAATTATTGTCATTATGAGATATAATCCAATTGTGATTAAGTTCATCCACCAGATCACCTGTGAGGGAAAGCCTTGCAGGTAGACAAAGATGCAAAGAAGGTACCATAAAACTATACTGAAACTATTGAGAAGGGATACAAAGACATGAAAGAATTCAGCCACACCTTTGAGACTAACTGGAAAAAAGACATTTCTCATTTAAGCTTTCCTTTTTTGCAACTAGCCTTGAAAGTACTACTGGATTTCACTATCTCTTCTTATGGACAAACACAAATATTTCTCTGAATACTGAGAAGGGAATGAGAGGAAGAGTGGTGGAGAACCGAGAGAAGCTACCTATTCAAGGAAGCCTAATAACCAACGCACCCAAATGGGGAAACCAAAAACAAATTGTACTTACCGGGTTTCCCAGCAAATAAACTCTATAGTCTGTTTCATTAACTCCAGAAAAACGGAGGCCCTATGAAGACAAATGATGTCTTTGTCAGAAGCAGCTGATAAAAATGTAAGTCATAGGACTTGGTTTTGTGCAAAAGACATTTAAAAAAATACATCTGGTAAAAAAGAGATCTTCATCTCATAGTCTTAAAAATGAAGAGACAATCCCAAAATGACAACACTCAAGAGTCATTTTTGCCAATATACCTGATAATTGATAGGCCAATGCCAGGGTTTGGATGTGACTTCATTCTCCTTTGGCTTGAGGCCACTGTTACCCTACAAGAAAAAAGAAAGCTATACTTATTTCTGTTTTGTAAGATTTTCATAAGTTCCTCTTAAATCAGATTTGGCAACTGTGGCCCTTGAGATGTAGCTAGACTGCAACATCCCCAATCCCTCTCCATTTGTTGTGATGACCAGGGCTGTCTGGGAGTTGCAGTCCAACATCTGGAAAGCCCAGCACCCCATTCCTACCTTAAACATCTTCCCTGATATACTTCAATAGACAGCTGCATATCTCGCACTTAAGAACGTAAGAGCAACAGTGTCATATCAGACTACAGTCCTGTCTAGTAAAACATCCTGTATCACAGAGATGTTATGAAACTCATCAGCCAGTACATGAAAACAGCCTTTTCCTGTTGCTTTCTCCAAGGAACTGGTTCTCAGTCTAAGGTTTGCCATCTTTAAACCAGAAGGTACCATGCAGTAACCACTGACAAACCTACTTGACAAACTTGTACCTGTATACATATTACAGGTCTCTCTTATTGCTAAAGTTTCACTTCTTAGATTAAATTCCTGAAGACAGATTCATACCCTTTTAAATTTTTAGACTAGGGCATGAACAGCTGTGGCTCTTCAAATGTTGCTGGGCTCCCAACTCCCAGGAGCCCCAACCAGCACGCCCAATGGTCAAAGATGATGGGAGCTGCAGACCAACAACCTGAAGGGCCTTATGTTTCAATATAAAGCATCTTCAAATACTTCTTAGTGCCACAAGCGCTAAGTGATAAGTAAGTGCCACAAGAATATGGCAAACAGCAACAGAATAAGATGAAACACATCCCATTCAGAATATGGAAGCAACAATGCTGGTTTAGACCTATGAGGTTTTCTGGCCAAACCAGAGACAGAGAAGCTTTAGATTCTCTGGTAGGGGAAGAGAGTATAAATTCCACAACAACCAAAGCTAAACATGTCATACCCCAACTTACTTTTATTTGTTATCTAGAGCCAGGGTGGGGAAAGTGCAACTTGTTGGCCACATATAACCTGCAAGGCCTTCTTTTGCAGCTCCTGAAGCCCCAAGACCCACAGTCATTTTTTAAAAATAAAATGTTACTACCATTTTTTTTCCCACTGAAATGGCCAAAATATCTCAGGGCCACTGCAAAATGCTGCAGTTTAGCTCCCACTATCCTGCAAGAATCCTACAATTCTCACTCGCCTACCCAAAACTGGAAAAAAAAATCACAAAAAAATCCACAACCAAAATATAAACCAGCCCCAACACGATATTAATTCCAGTTGCATCACAAGTAACACCACAGGCCCCTGAACGGAGTACAAAGGTGAAAGTACCTCCCAATTCCCTGCAGTTGTACCCTGCTGATTTACAGGAACAGTAACCATATCAGTATATCAAGAAAGCAGAGGGTCTATTATGTATTTCATCACAGTTTACAGGTATACCCATAACCCTCAACACTAGGAACACTAGACCATATGCATGACATACAGGGCCAAGATCTCTTCAATCTGGCAAAAACCTGTTGGGTATAGCAGGTTTCTGGAATATGCAGCTCCTGAAAACCGAATTTTCCTTAAAACTCTTTTTTCCAAAACATTTTTTTTTCAAATGCATGTTCTCTCTAACAGGAAACAAACAACAAGGCAAAAGATTGTTATCTATCTCATAAGCCTGCCTGTGAGCTTCCCAGAGAGGAACACAGCCAGACCACCAGTGGAGATAGACTGCTGGTGTCTATAGACATTTTGTGTGATTCAGGAAAGCAGCTTTCAGGTCATTAACTAGCACAAAAAATTACAGGTATAATTCATGTCTTACGAAATCCAAAATCACTATCAGCGTTACAGTTTGCAAAGACTTTTTGCTGCTTGTAAGCTATTGTGGCCTACAGTAATATGGTGCTTGAGCTATATTATCTTCTTATTTTTGTGTGCCTTCAAGCCAGGGCTTCCCAAATGGTGTGTGTGACCTGAAATGTGTAGATCTATCACCTCCCTGGGCTGAGAAGGATCCCCCTACCTGAGCCTTGGAAATGTATGTTATTAGTTATAAATCATACATTTTTATATATTTAAAGTTGGGTTCCCATACATTTTGTTATTACAATTTATGTACGTCTCCGTATCTGTTATAAGGAGTTCGTTTAACTTCCGGTTTGCTAGTAAAACTGAATTACTGCGTCGCAAAATGATGCGTGTCTGAAAAGTTATGTCACCAACATGAAAAGTTTGGAAAGCTCTGCTTAAGCTATTATGACGAGCCTAAGGCAAATCTATCATGGGGTTTTCTGGGGGCTGAGAGTGTGTGACACACCCAAGGTCACCAAATGAGTGTCCATGGCCAAGCGGGGAACCGAACTCTCATCTCCAGGATCATAGTATAAAGTTCAAACTACTACACCACATTGGCTCTTTTACATTAACTTACTGGACTATAATAATTATAAAATTACCTGTTTGTCATGTTGACCATAGCAGATGGAATAATGTGATGGAATAATGTGGAGAAAATGTGTTCTCACTTCCTATAGTGAGAACAGCCTAAATATCAGCACCAGATCTCGTCTGATCTTGGAAGCTAAGAAGGGCCAGCTCTTGTTAGTAGTTGGATGGAAGACCGCCAATGAATACCAGGTGCTGTAGGCTGTATTTCAGAGGAAGGAGCTCACGTACTCCTCTTCCTTGCCAAATATATTCATATTGCCCTCTAGTGGAGGCAGCTTTAAAAACTGGATACCACAATCCATATGAAAATACTTCAGAGATATCCCCAAAGTGAAAATGCCTACAGACTTGACCCAATGGTTATTTTCAGTAACTTATTGTCAACAATGTATATATTGTGGGGGATTTTAACATAACACACCACTTTCGGTTTCACTCCGGAAAGAAAACACTTTTAATTTAAAGTAGCAAAATTGCTTCCTTCCACATCCATGGAAGGACTGGTATAGGATGTTGAACTATGGCATATGAAGAAAAGAGCCCAAGTGAAGCACTGGCTTCTGAAGTCACCCCTCTCCCTCTGTCTTGCAACAAGGAGGGAAAATAAACCAGAATTCTATTTCACATTAGCAAATTCTTGGCTTCTCATTACAACAAGGAATCCTGATTTAAATCTCTAGTCAGTAGCAAAGTAAGACAGTGAAAATGAAACGAAAGGAAAGAAGAAGACTACATGAGAGATGGATAGATTCAATCAAGGAAGCCATAACCCTGAGTAGGCAAGACCTTAGCTAGGCTGTAATTACAGGATATCTTGGCGGTCTCTCATCCATAAAGTTTCTATATGTGAAAGCCAACTTAACAGCAATTAACAATGGCAACAAAGCTGGGTTGGCCAATGAGAAATATTCCAACATCCACAGCAGGGCAATTCCTGTATTAAGCCAACCAAAATAGAGTGCAACATTACAACTGCTTGCCACAAAAGAGAGTTAATACTAATTTGTACTCCTATATTTACTTGTTCCCCTGTTTATCTTGCAAACATAGCATTGCCCCAGGGAAATCTGATACTCAGCCAAGCTGGCAGAAGTATGGAACAAAATGAAAACCTACACATGATGATCTTAATTAGGTAGCAGTATATACCTAGACATAAACCTCTTCTTTTCATCAGTGAGCATTCTCTTTCAAACAAAAGAATGACAGAGAAGTGTTTGTTGAAATGTGTTCTTCCTCCTCAATCCCTCTTATTACTTTCTGGTTTAAACAGTAGAACCAGCATAAAAAGTGTCTTCCTCTAATTTTAAAGAAATCCTTATAAGAAAATCATTGCAAACAGAAACAAGAGATTACAAATATCAAGTGACCCCTCCAGATTTTTGTTAAAAGGTCTTTAGAATTCCATCACTATGAACTGAATTCATATCTGAATACAGAGCTCCTGGACTGCGTTATGCTTCTCTTATTCCAAATACGAGCCAGGTTGGCACAGTTACCACATTTCAAGAATTATTTTCAATTATATTTTTCTGCAAAGAAAAAAAATTAAATATGGAATCCAAGGCAGTCTACCTACTCGGATCATAACCATGTGAGACTCCAGCAGAATCTCTGGAAAGGAAGGTTTCAGAACATCCAAACTGATATTTGGCACTATAGAAAGGAAAACAAATTGAACAGAATTTCACAGGTTCTTTAGTTAGGCAGAATATTTCTATTTGCATTAAATTTAATTTAAACATAAATCAACGCAAGTGCCATAGTCTAGAGAGTGTAAAAAGACAAAACCCATGGAACACAGTACCTTCATAATCTTTTCGCCACCCACCCTTTCCTTTAACAAACTAAATCACAAAATTTGAATCACATGATAATTTCCTGTGGGTAAGATCAAATGACACCGCATTCCAACCTTTGAGAAAATAATCTTCATGTATTTATTTATTTAGTCAGTTAGTATGCTGCTTCTCTCCCAGCATGGGGCGCAAGACAGCTTACAATATCAAAATAGAATAGAGCTAAACCTGATTATAAAAAGTATACAAAATTAAGAAGTATAAAATCATTTTAAAACATCACAATAAAGGTAGAATCGTAGAATCGTAGATTCAATCAAGGAAGCCATAACCCTGAGTAGGCAAGACCTTGAGTAGGTTTTCAACACATGGACTTGTGAGGGTGGTGGGACTAAGAGGAAACTCTCCTCAAAGATCTTAAGACTTGAATAGATTCATATAGGAAAATATAGTCCTTCAGACAGTCTGGACATAAACTATATAGATTCTCAGCTCTATCCCTTTTGACTTGACTGCTTTATAGTACCTCTGTCTTTACAAGTGACAGGGAACATATGTTCAAAAAAGAAAAATTGAAATTCTTTCACAATAAAAAGATACATTCAGCCACTTACACCTGGGATTAATGTGATCTTCAACATTCCAGAGTGTATTAGGACTCTCTTTCTGATACGGAGTACAAGTAACTTCCACTTGCTCCCAGCCCCTGCAAAAAAAGACACTATCAACAAATCTTCATCCCCGTGTGCATTTATATTCTATGATGTTACAGAACATATCTCTCTGTCAAATATACTTCCAAAAAACACTGGCCTTTCACAATTCACAAAATGACATTTTAAAGAGAATCAAAAGAAATATGTCTAAGTTAAATAAGCACACAAATTTCCATGACCAAAACAAGGATTCGAACCCTGGTCTCTCAGAGTCCTAGTCTGACACTCAAGCCACTAAACCATGCTCGCTCTTTTTTATGTTACCAATAAATGCATAAAGAGAAATTCATGAGAAAGCACTTCCACATGCTTTCACACACTTACCATTTTGGTAGCGTCTTTCCAGTTGAACCCAAGATGCAGCCTGTAGCCAGATGAATTAGCCGGATCTGACTACGTAGGACTTTGACACGTTTCCCAGCTTTTCTTCCTGCCACTTCAATTCGCCAGAAGTCATTGGAGTCTCCAGTTCCATTCTATGCAACAAATATTCCACGTAAATATTCCACGGAGAATTGGGGGGCAACCATGTAGAACTTGTTTAAACTGGAGAAATAAGGGCTTTCTGAAGGTTCATGGCATTACTAGTATCAGAAAGGAATTAATAAGGCTCCTCAGCAATACTCTTAAAACAAATACTGCCTGGACACCAGAAATACATATTGTGCCTGTGTTTAGGATTTGGAGGGCGGAGGGTGGTATGGTGAAAAAGAGAAGAGCAGAAAAGAAGATATTTGTTTTTTCCACTGATATACATAAGGGTTCTAGGGGGAAAAATACAAGTTGGTATAAATGTGTGTGTGTGTGTGTGTCAATACCTGGCACCAAAAACCACCCAGACTGAGCTCTCAGTATACATAAGGTTCACCTTGAGCAACACGCAGCTATTACAAGAAGACATTTTCACAGCGCACAGTCTATATTTTACCTGCACTAAAGCAATTAAAAAAAAATAACAACAGGTACAGAACCTATCTTTTGTTCTTTTTTGCCACAGTTGGTATTCTTGTACCCAACCCCTACTCCACAGCTCATAAATCTATTTACTGCAGTATAACACTATTCCCGCATCACAAAAAAAATGGCCTTTTTGGTGGCTGCTCCGAAGATATGGACACCTCTGCCAAGGGAGGCCACTCTGGCTCATTTATTTGACTTTGGGCAGAAAAGTCTAATTTTTATTCAGAGAGACATTTGGCTTTTAAGATGAGGTTGAACTGGGTTTTAACTAGGGATGCTGTGTATTTATTTCTTTTCTTTTTTTTAATTGGTGAACAGATTTGGTTTTATCTTTTAATTATAGTTTTCTATTTCTCTTACATTTCATTGTTGTTTGCTGACTTGAAAATTATATGTAAAATTAAATGGAAAGAAGGTGTATATATATATTTAATAAATGAATAAATCCACTTTTGCAGTCAAAACTTACACACAGAATTCATGTTTTTGGCCTATATAGCTATAGCTAGCATAGTGAGGAATTATAGGAATTACAGTCCAGAAATATCTGGAGCTGTCTTGGATCCTGCACAAGGAGATTTCATTAAATTTCATTAATTTAATTAATTAATTATTAAATACAGCACAGTTGTCCACCCTCAGTTGCCAACAAATTTTCAACTTATTAAAATGAAAGGAAAAGTGATTTCACAATGACTTCACATCTTCCAGCTTAGATCTGGCCACATAATAAGTGCTGAAGAGAGTAGCAACCAGTAAAATGGTTCAGAGCATCTTAAGTCCCTGAATGCCAGGGCTATTGTAGCTATGATTGCAATTAAGTTTTGCTTTGCATCTATGGTTTCTCACTGTGCTCCCTTCTGTATTTTCTTTCATTCTAAGAGAACATCACATAGCATTATTTCCTTAATCATCTAAAAATAGAAAAAATTCGCCCAAAAGCCTGAAATCTCACTAGAAGCCACAATGACTAAATGGAGGCTATCACATTTTGGACATACCATGGGATAATATGACAGACTAGAAAATATGATAATGAAGGTAGTAGGAAAAGAGGACCACCCCATTACAGTTTGCAAGACCCAAGCAGGATCTATTGGAAGTCTCTCATTCAAAGATTCCTATAAGCTGTAGCCAACTTGAGGGCAAATAACAAGAAACCTGTAACTCTGCTACAGCCTCCCTGGTCTCAGAGGAAGAATTATAGACTTGGAAAGAAAATAAAAGGAAAAATAGATTTTTGCTTTTGTCAGACCCAAGTATCATCATCATCATTCACTTACTATGCCATACCCAGTGACCTGAAGATGCTTTCTTGTCAAGGGGGCTTCATGCTGATGACTGTGTAGGTTTCTAGAAGTCCTGAAGTTAAAATAAAATCTAGCTGTTTGATTTGATACTTTTGACTAGTTTGAGAATTCTCTTTAACTCAGCTGAATATGTTGGCAAGACAGTGAAAGGCAAAATGTTACAATTACCATTTACAATGAGGTACATATTTTCTTTTCTTCCATGGTTAAACACTTGCAGACTGGTATCTATGTTAGTCTTTTTTCCTGTGGCACTTTAAAAACTAATGGGAGGTACAATCATGAAATTTAATACCATTCATACATTCCAAAACTGTAAGTCTGAAGGGCAACAGGAACATGTGCCGCTGTCCTATCCCACTACCTGTGGACTCCCCATGTTTACAGGGGAGTGTTACCCTGTGTACTGGGGGTCCCGGGAGGGACACCAAAATGTGCTGAACTAGAGGTGGGGAAAATTAGCTCAGAGCACTGCTTAGCGTTACGAGAGGCAGGGTAACGTAGCGAGATCTTGAACCCTATGTCTACGGGGTTGGGTCGAGTCAAGGAGAACACAGAAGTTGAAACAATAAATGATGTTTTATTAAACACAAGCAAAACAGTGTATGCGACACACTCACACAAGATAACTAAAGAGAATAAAGGTTGGAGTGGTATAGAGGGATTTTTAGAGGGATTGCTGGTTTGGGTGATACTTCACCTGTCCTGAAGCCCGGAAAAATGGAGAGAGAGGCTGGGGTGCGATGTAGCTCAGCACGTGGAGCTGAGGGGAGGCTCGCCAAGCAAAACGGCAGCAAGGCGGGATGAAACTCGGGAGCGATCCGAGGAAGGTCTCGGAATCAAGGGTTTTTATAAGGAGAATTGTGACTGCAGGCTATGCCGTACTTGGGGAAAACAATAGATTTGGAGTTGGAGACAAAGCCTCCGAAAGGTCAGAATCTGAATGATTGAGTTATCGTAGCGGTTCTCAACAGAGTAGCCAGTATGCAAACGCAGAGTACTTGGGTATTGTATAGTTAACCCATCAAGCTGCCAGCGCGGGGCAGAGGCTCTTTTGTAAGCTGTGTGCATACCTAATTAGAGTACTTGCCTTGGAGGTCTCCTAAAGCAGCAAGTCAGCTATTTTCTGGCCTGCCTGTATTGTCTAGGAATATTACGGCAATTAATGGCCGAGCCTGTATGCGTGCTTGTCTGGTGGCTCGCAAGCACGTGGAGGGGAATAGAGAAGTGCAGCCGAATTGTGATATCAAGAGGATATCTTTTAATATCCCCAAAGCTCGGGCTAGCCAGGGCAGTAACAGGAGACCTGAGGCAGAAATGTAACCATGTTCAGTCAAATACAATTACAACTATCAACCCTCACATTTCTACTTCCCACTTTCTCCATAAACACCAGGAAGTTGTGCCTGAACGGAAAGGCCCTGAAAAGCACAGACTTATGACTTTGGAATGCTTGAAGAAGAATCCATGACTGGATCTCCCGTAAGTTTTTAAAGTTTGGAAAGTCCCAAGAAACTTAAAGTCTCATTTTTCCTTGGCCCCAGGAAAGTTCTGAAGAATAAATGGGTGGATATGCAAATGGAAAGTGACCAAAAATACATGTGAAGCACAAAGAATACAGCGATTAACAATGCGTATCTGCACTGAGACTTATCAAAGACAAGATGTAGTTATAACCTGCAGAATGAGACAAAATTGAGGGCACTGCCCTCCCCATAATAATTGTGTCTCCCAAATAAAATTTTCCTTCAGCCTCCAAATATCTAGTACTGCAGCAATGTCAAAAGTGTCAGTTGAACATTTAAAGATACAGTTTAGGCATCCAAAACAAAATGGCAGGCAAAGTTCCCAAGGAAGTTCAAATACAGCAAAATGCAATATATGAACAGTTTTCAAAATGTCTCACTCTCGACAATGCTAGAAACTTTGGGAGACTGAAAGAAAATTTATTTGGGCGCAATGCCCTCATCCCCCTCCCCAAAGCTGTTGATTAAAATCAGACCAGGACTCTATACAATTCAAGGGAGAAGAGTAAAAACAGAGAATTCTAAGTGTTAAAGGCTAAAAAAAAGTAGCTGTTCAACATTTTGGTCAAATTTAGGAAGTCTTCATTATCCATTCCATTTACTAAACAACTTACTCTTTATGTTCCAGGCGAATAACATCTCCATGCCTCACAAACTCCACAGGGAGGGATGGGTCTAAATGATCTGGTGAAACAGAAGAGATTCCAGCATGAGATCTAAAGAGGATGTAGAAGGTTTAAAAAAGCTGACACTTAATAAACTAGGAATGTCTTATTAATGCATTAATATATGCATATACATACAATACATATATACAATGGGATATTTCCCTAGATCTATGATTTGGTTCAACTGTAGAAACACTACCCTGTAATTTCATAATTGTGATGAAAAGCTGTACCAACAGTGAACAAAATTTTATTGCTACTGGGATAATAGGAAAAGTGCAATGCAAACATGGGAGAAAATTTTTTTAAAACCAAGATCAGTTTCAAAAAAACAACTGAGTTGGTAACTCAAACATGAAGCATGTAGAAATCAAATGAAGAAGAATTTAACCAGTCTTTCACTCCAGGTGCTCCTTTCAGACCAGACTTTTATGACAGAATTGTGCTGCCTTGTTTCATGCAGTTTTATGTAATTTTATGGGGTGGCTGGACAGCAGGGAATATTACTGTTTTGCATTTTTAATTCCCTTGTATTTCCCCAACACTTCTTAAAACACTTCCTTCTCAAAAACAAAACAAAAAAACAAAACTTTTTTTTTATTTTATAGAAATCTTTTAAGGAGGGAAAGATAAAATGGATGCATAATGTATAAGTTTCACCTACTGATTCTTAGTGCTGTTCACTGGAGCAACAAATAAGTAGGTAATAACCTCTAAAATACTGGAAGCCTGTTGCCATCTCTTCCTTCGGTCTTCTCCTTCCCAAGTTGAACACACCCAGCTCTTTCAACCATTTCTCACAGGATCTGATTCCAGAACACCCATCCTACTGATTTTGCCTTCCTTCTGACCAATTCCAGCTTGTAAATCTCCTTCCTAAAATATGACACCTAGTAACTGGGCATGCTATCAGAACATACAAGTATGGTTCACTTTATAGAACAGGAGAAAGAGAACCACGTGTACTGCTTTGGTTCTTCAGTAGAAAGATCTGATATAAATGTAACAAATAAATAAATAACCAGAGCATCATTATGCAGACAGAAAGGAATCTAAATATCCTCGAGAAAGAGAGACAAATTCCTTGAAGAAAGAACAAATGAGTGACATGATTCACAAGGCTGGTTCTCACTTTACCTGTGTTCACATTGTGTTTCTTTATAATCCATAAGTTATTCAAGTCCTTGTGTAAATATGCAGTGACCTAGGAACATATAGGAATCATTGCATTTCATCTCTTCAAGTGTCTCAGTGACTACTGATTAGCAAACCACACGTTCTATGTACAAATACAATCAACAGAAGAACAAACAGTGTATAGTGTTGTATTTGTTTGCTCAAGGAAGCACTTTTGCAGCCACTGCTTACCAAAGATATTAAGCTTCAGTTTCTTGGGATGAACTGAAGCACAGTTGCTGCTCCAAAGATCTATTTTAAAGTGCTTTTCATAATTTTCAAGAAAATGTATATTCATGTTTTCCAAAGAAATCAGCCATACAAAAAATAATCAGTCTCAATACATGTTGTTGTTATCATCATTGTTGTTGTTGCTGTTGTTGTTATTATTATTTTCTTACCTGCCTCTCCCTATGGATTGAGGCAAGGAACAACAGATTAAAATACAGGAACAAATAAATATGTAACACTGTTAAAAACATGAACACTAATTTAAAATACATAATCATTTAAAACAGCACATCACCAGTTAAAAAAGCATACATATTAAAAACTATCAACACCTCATAACTTAAAAACCATCTGGACAGGCTGGACAGAAGAGATTAGTCTTTCATGTTGTTTTAAACGCAGACAGTATATCCAGCTGTCAGTTCTCTTCCAGCAGGTGATTCCACAATTTGGGAGCAGCCAATGAAAAAGTCCCCTGGCTAACAGTTGCCAGCCTACTCCCGGCTGACTGAAGTAAATGTCCCCCAGAAGAGCTGACTATATTGGCTGGATTATATGGGAGAAAGAAATCCTATCAGCAACCTAGACCCAAAACATGTAGGGCTTTAAAGGTAACAACCAACACTCTGCACCTTGACAGAAGACTAATCAGCTGCCAGTGGAGTGGTTTTGATATATGGGTGACTGATTACTCCTAGATGCATCAGTGACCAATCTGGCTAACAGGTTTTCCACTAACTGAAGTTCCCAAACTTGGCACAGTTTGGTAGCCTAACGTACAGAAGTCCAGCCTTGAGGTTAGCAGTACATGCACTACCATCTTGAGATCCTCCAGCTCTAGGAAGGAGTGCAGCTAACGTATCCACTGAAACTGACAGTAAGCACTCCTGGCCACTGTATCTATCTGGGCTATCATTCACAGCAATGGAACCAGAAGCACCCCCAAGGTCAATGGTATAAAATGCCACTTAGAGGTCCAAAGGTACCAACAGAGACACACTCCTCCTGCTGATGTTTAGATAAAGATCATCCACTAAGGCAACCACAGCAGTCTCAACTCTGTATCCTGCTCTGAAGCCAGTTTGAAATGGGTCTAGAAAACCTGTATTATCCAAGACTACCTGGAGGTGGAAAGCAACTGCCCTCTCAGTCATCTTGCCCAAAAAAGGAAGATTCAATACTGCTCTACATTTAAAGTCCAGAGGATCCAGGGAGAGCTTTTTTATAAGAGGTTGTACCACTGCTTCTTTTAAACAAGATGGAAACCTTCCCTCCCTGAAAGATGCGTTAATAATATGTTATAGCTGAACTCTAACTGCATCACTGCATCCTAGATGACCAGCCAAGGACAGGAACTGAGGGGACAGGCCATCCTCCTTATTTGTTCTAGCAGTTTGTCCACATCTGCAGTGCTTACCAACTGAAATTGATCCAGTATAATCCTACCCATGGATACTCCATTGTCAGCTTCTGCTATAACGATGGCATCTAAATCAAATCTTATGCTAGAGCTTTCATCTGTGAAATGACTGTAAAAGCATCATAGCAAACTGCAGAAGGCTCTAGAAGAGGATTCAGTGGGGAAGGTGCCTGAGTTAGATCTCTCACCACTCTTAATAGCTCAGCTGGATGTGAATTTGCAGGCATGACGCACGCAGAGAGGAAGGTTTTCTTTGCTGCACATATTGCCACCTTATAGGAACAAAGATTTCATCCTGAAATCTAGGACCTCTTGAATTTGGGACCACTAACATCCATAAGAACTACTTCCCCAGCAGACTTACAGTGTTACAACTGCATGAATTTCAGTAGTACTGCATACAAGCAAGCAGTACTAACCAAAGGCCTTTTTAATCCAACACATATTCTCCATAGGGACTGACTTAGAAACCTATGGGAAGCTATGGGACAGGATATTTGTGTCATAGCCCTTTCCCACTATTGTTCCTCAACCACTGATATTCAGAGGTATGCCTCCTCTGATTCTGAAGGCAGTATATAATCATCACAACTAGTAGACATTTACAGCACTGTTACACGTCTTAAACTATCACCCCAGTTTTCAGGCTGCAAAGACTCAGGAATATTAACAGCAGCAAAAAACTAATGGCTGAAGCTAGAACAGCTGTTGTTCCTACTGGAGAATATCTGGGAAATTAAAACTGACTAGGCCTCAGACAGGTTTTGTCCCAGGTTTCCTAGGAGTGATTCTGCAGGTCACTCCTGTGTCTAAAAAATCTAACACAGCAGATTTTACACACCTGACAGCCCCACAAAAAGAAGTACATACAAATCATTCCCATTTGCCACTCACATAAATTACTTATGAAATCTCATGAAGACATGGCACTCTAACAGTTCACTGACCTGCTGCTGCCGGGCTCCAACTCCTTCAGGGTACAAATGCCAATGTGAGTGAAGATATCCTCCTGCCATACGAAGGTTCTTTATTGTAACTACCGAGCCATATGCCAAGTCTTAAGAAAAAGAACAACAGCTTGAAATAGCTTAATTTGTTAGCCCACAACTTAGCCTAACAGCACTGCAACCTGAACACAAACCTACACTTGTACACAAAGCCAGCCCACAAAGAAACCCCCTGTGCATGCAATGGTCAGTCCTCATCATGACTAACATGCTATTGAGGTCTGAAACTGCTGCTAGATGGGTAGACCAAGTTATCCTGATGTAGTAGCTACAGCTACTTCTAACTCAGAATTATGAAAATGTGGTAGAAATTCAAAGAAGAAGAGGGAGTTACAAAAATACAACAACTAGTTGTTTTGTAATAGCCCACTATTTAGGTTTAGACTGGTAAAAATATAGTTTCTTGCTTGTCTTGCAGACAATTTCATGGTCTAGAAGGTGGAAGAGGCCACAAGGGGATCAAATATTCTAGATCTGATCCTGACCAATAGGGATGACCTTGTTAATGAGGTAGAAGTGGTTGGATCTTTAGGGGGGAGTGACCATGCCCTATTGGAATTTGGCATTCAGTGGGAAGGAGAAGATAAGTGTAGCCAGACACTCATCTTAGATTTTAAAAAAGCGGACTTCTGTAAACTTAAGGAGCTGCTGGCTGAAATTCCGTGGTCAGGAATAGTGAAAGAGAAAGGAGTTCAGGAGGCATGGGAGTTCCTTAAAAGGGAGATACTGAAGGCACAGTCTAAAACTGTGCCAATAAGGAGGAAAAACGGAAGGCATCTGAAGAAACCAGAATGGTTGACTAAAGAACTCTCAGCTGAGCTAAACGTTAAGAGAAACCTGTACAGGAAATGGAAGAGGGGGGAAACCACCAAAGAAGAATTTAAGCAAGTAGCCAGGAAATGTAGGGAGGAGGTCAGAAAGGCTAAAGCACAGAATGAACTTAGGCTGGCCAGAGACATTAAACACAATAAAAAGGGCTTTTTTAAATATGTCCGCAGCAAAAGGAAAAAGAAAGAGGCGATGGGGTCGCTGCGCAGAGAAGATGGCGAATTACTAACAGGGGGAAGAGAAAAGGCAGAACTACTTAACACCTTCTTTGCCTCAGTTTTTTCCCAGAAGGATACAAGCACTCAACCTGGTGGTTGGGGAGCAGAGGAGGAAGCAGGGGAAATGCGGCACATAATAGGTAGAGAGGTGGTACAAGAACACCTGGCCACACTGGATGAATTCAAGTCTCCGGGGCCAGATGAATTGCATCCTAGGATATTAAAAGAACTGGTACAGGTCATTTCGGAACCGCTTGCTATAATCTTTGAGAAATCTTGGAGGACAGGAGAAGTTCCAGCAGACTGGAAGAGGGCAAATGTTGTCCCCATCTTCAAGAAGGGAAAAAAAGAGGATCCAAATAATTATCGCCCAGTCAGCCTGATGTCTGTACCCGGAAAGATCCTGGAGCAGATCATTAAGCAGTCAGTTTCTAATCACTTAGAAAGCAACGCGGTAATCACGAGAAGTCAACATGGATTTCTCAAAAACAAGTCATGCCAGACTAATCTGATCTCTTTTTATGATAGAGTTACTAGCTTGATAGATGAAGGGAATGCTGTGGATGTAGCATATCTCGATTTCAGTAAGGCCTTTGACAAAGTTCCCCATGACATTCTTGCAAAGAAGCTAGTAAAATGTGGGCTGGACAGAGCTACTGTCAGGTGGATCTGTAACTGGTTGACTGACCGTTCCCAGAGGGTGCTCACCAATGGCTGCTTTTCATCCTGGAGAGAAGTGACTAGCGGGGTGCCACAGGGTTCTGTCCTGGGCCCAGTGCTGTTCAATATTTTCATCAACGACTTGGATGAAGGAATAGAGGGCATGCTCATCAAATTTGCAGATGACACCAAATTGGGAGGGGTTGCTAATACGCCAGAGGACAGGATCAAAATTCAAAATGACCTGGATAGATTGGAGAGCTGGGCCAAGGCTAACAAAATGAAATTCAACAGAGAGAACTGTAAGGTCCTACACTTAGGTAGAAAAAATGGAATGCAGAAATATAGGATGGGGGACACGTGGCTGGATGGCAGTACGTGTGAAAGGGATCTAGGAGTCTTAATAGACCACAAGCTGAACATGAGTCAGCAATGTGATGCAGCAGCCAAGAAAGCCAATGCAATTCTCGGCTGCATCAATAGGAGTATGGTGTCTAGATCGAGGGAGGTACTGGTACCACTCTACTCTGCTTTGATTAGACCTCATCTTGAATACTGTGTCCAGTTCTGGGCACCCCAATTCAAGAAGGACATGGTCAAGCTGGAGCAGGTCCAGAGGAGGGCGACCAAAATGGTGAAGGGCCTGGAAGCCAAGCCCTATGAGGATAGACTTAGAGAGCTGGGTATGTTCAGTCTGCAGAAGAGAAGGTTAAGAGGGGACATGATAGCTCTGTTTAAATATTTGAAGGGATGCCATGTAGAGGAGGGAGAGGGCTTGTTTTCTGCTGCTCCAGAGACCAGGACAAGGAGCAACGGATTCAAGCTGCAGGAAAGGAGATTCCACCTGAACCTCAGGAAGAACTTCCTGACAGTCAGGGCTGTCCGGCAGTGGAATATGCTGCCTCGGAGTGTGGTGGAGTCTCCTTCTTTGGAGGTTTTTAAGCAGAGGTTGGATGGCCATCTGTCGGGAGTGCTTTGAGAGTGTTCCTGCATGGCAGGGGGTTGGACTGGATGGCCCGTGTGGTCTCTTCCAACTCTACATTTCTATGATTCTATGATTCTATGATATGCCTCTGCATTTACTAGGTGAAATAGTCGAAATAATACCAGCATGTGTTTTAATATATGTGGCCAAACGTTCTTGGAAAAAAATCAGAAACCCACACACTGCACCTGCCCTTGAATACTCCTGTTGATTGCTACAGATTTCAAATCACATATTTCTTATTCGTTTTAGATGTTTTGCTTTTCCTTCCTGCTGTGAGAAAGAATCAGATAACTACAGAAGAAACACTCTGACCGCACATCCTCTGGTCACAGACTGAAGCGTAGGAGGTACAGCAACAACATACTATTCCCTCCAAGCATCAGTACTGCTTCTCTGCATTCCTGCGTCTACTTCTTGGGTACAGTAAGGATCACTGTTTTCTCAGCACTCTGTTCAGTGTGTTGTGACATAAGAATCCCAAGCTGCTTCTAGTTAGAAAACCAAGCGTTACTTCAACATGATCAGATGCTGAAGAGGATTCAATGAGCAGAACAACTGTTAGCAAA
Organism: Cyclura pinguis; assembly: GCA_030412105.1. NCBI lineage: Eukaryota > Metazoa > Chordata > Lepidosauria > Squamata > Iguanidae > Cyclura > Cyclura pinguis. The sequence continues at coordinate 349,908,300 of CM059599.1, forward strand.
AGCCTTGTGAGAACAAATTCTCTCTCAGTGTTTCCCTCTTCCACACTGTAGTAGAAAGTGGGAGGTTGCTAGCTGCAAAATTGTGGTCTTACATATTTCCACAATGAATGGTTTCACACCCATTTTCCAAGAATCATGGTTAAGGATTTTCTCCATGATGGTATAGAAGCACGTAATTCAAACTCATCAGTTTGGATCTGTTTTCTGACCATAACCATACAATTTTACATATATGTGAGGAATGCTACCTGTTTCCATCACAGATTTGCACTGCACATTCTCAATCCAAAAGTGAAAAAGATCAAAATTTTCAGAAATAAATCTGAGGCAATTCCTGTCAACATGCCAAACATACTGAACAGCACCCCCCAAAAAATTAAAAAAACACACCTAATCTCCTACCAAAAGTCCAAACAAAACACATAAATAAAGCTATATTTTTATAAGCTTCCACTTTTTCAGTTGTTCTTAAATACAAGGGAACTTTGTTTGTTTACACACAGAGATGTGCTGACACTCTTCACTGTTGCTTTTGTTCCTAGAAGGACCTAGATACTCACATTCTGGAACAGATACATTATGAAGATTGTTCCCAATCAGCCGAGACTGAAATCCAGAGCTGAAAAAGCCATCGCCAGGCCCACTGACAAAGAGGAAAATATATGTAAATTATGTGAATATAGAGACAAATGGGCAAGGGTTTAAAGTCTTAATTTAATTAAGAGAAACCTAATAGCACTGGCCTGCTCATGCACAGGAAGGATGCTCTCAATTTCCTCAGATGCCTATAAGGATCTGGGCTGCTTGACGCACACAAACAATCTTTAGAAGTCCTTAGATTTATATCAGCTAAGTGATAATTTCTGCCCAAGCAGAAGACAAGTGAACAGTCCAGGCAAAAGCCCTGACTGCACTGATATTCAGCCTTTCATTTGAAATCTCCTAAGAAATCCCTTACGTGGAAACCTACAGTACAAGCCTGGCTGCTGCTTTCTGCAGGATTAGAACCTAATTGGGAGTTATTTTTCTTCACTTCTGCACTGAATAGCTGAATTTTAACATAACATACAGGCCTAAGTAATAACAAAGAATACTGTACAAATCAGAAACACATACTGACATTTGCGAGTGTTAATTTTTAGGATATCAGTGATCTTCTTTCTTAAAACAAACAAAAAAAAAACATTCTAGTACATAATGTAATATAGTAACCAAATAGGAATCTGAAAGATGATGAACAAAATGAAATAAAATAAAAAACAACAGGAAAAAGGTACAAAACGAAATCTTCACACAGTCAGGCCCAATATCTACCGTCAAATTTCAAGGCCAATGAGGCGTTTTTTTCAGCACTAATGGAAAACGATCATATACGAATAGAAAGAAATTAAGTCTGATGTCACAACAGAGGTTGTGATGGAGCTTTCTTTCCCTCTCCAACCCCCACAGCCCTCCAGCTACCTAAAAGCCAGCTACTGAGGGTTCCTCAGCCCCTCCAACCTAGTTTTAGGAATTCATGGAGGGGGAATTGCCCCCCAAAAATGCATTGGTTTCTGCCGTTTTGCCAGTCAAAGTCTACTGCTGGTTCCTATCCAAGGATCTAGAGAAATTGCTGAGGACACTCATCCATTCCTATAATAGAGACTGCTTATACAGAACTGCTGAAAATAGTGTCCCTAAACTGGTTGCCGCCATGACTTGCTTACCTTGCCTAAATAGATTAACAATGAGATCTATGGCTCAATTTAGCCATCATGCCAAAGCATGCCATGGTCTACAGCTGATGGTCTGCTTTCATTTTCCTAAGGTAACTCGGTGCCATAATTAGGAATGACCATGAATGCACTAGTGTTTAAAAATTAAAGAATAAGAATTGCTCAAACACATATCCTTTTCTCAGAGGAAATAGAGAGAAATACCTTCTATTTAAGACTGCAAAATGAACAGCAAACAGAGCTGTGTAGAGGGCAAGTGGCAGCAAAATGAGGCAGAGTACACGAGCCAGAAAGTGCTTCCCCAGATTTACCTGCAGCAAACAATTCACAACAGTTGCAACAACTTCTAAGAAGGATCTTTTCCATCAAGATAAATACTTTACAAGCACCCCCAGAGCAAACACTCTATTAAGCAAGCATACACAATATATATACATTGCTTGTGTATTTAAGCAAGATTAGACAACAGTGGAAAATAAAAAAAGCCAAACAAAGCCCTCCTCCTGAATCATAATCATCCAATTTCTTATATACTATCTTTCTATGGTAAACCATGTCCATACAACAGTATGAAAAGACAAAAAAAATTTCAAAAACAATTTGAAGGATAAGCACAACATTTTTCAGGATGGATTCAGTGACAATGGCCTCAATCCAGCTGCTAATCCCAAACAGAAGATCAAGTGTACCAATGGAAATTACATACATCCTGATTTACTGAGTTCTCATAGTTTTAATGGATCTAATCTAGTTGGGACTAACAACTGGATTTGGGCTCTCACCTCCTCAAAGTCATATTCATGATCCCTTAATCTAAGGTGTAATACAGTGTTCATCAAACCACTGCCAAAGATTTTAATTCTTCCAGGTTGCAATCCTAAAATACACCCAAGCATCACTAAGACAGAAGAAATGAAAGTAGAATTGTATAAACATTTCTCTGGGAATAAGTCCCATTTGAATTCAATAGGAGGCATTTCTAAGCAGCCATACATACATTGCACTGTTGCTACTGAGTATAAGATCATGCTCTCAGGCTGCAATCCCATGTGCATTTCTTTGGAGTAAACTGCATGGAACACACTGGGTTTATTTCTGAGGCTAAGATTTTAGAGCATACAGGAGGCTCGCAGCATTTGCAAGCTCAGCATTTGCAAATTTAAGTGAAAAAATATTTTAAAATTACCTGATTTCCAGTGCAGAAGGGCAGTGGGGGGAGGGGGGCAGCAAGGCCTGAGCACCAGATAAGGCTGCCATAGCTGTTGCCTGCCATGGGATTGCTGAGGCCTTTGTTCCCAATCCTGGTCACTCACTCACAAGCAATTGATGAGGATCCACACCACCGCCACTGACAACAATTACAGGGCATTAAGGCATTTTGTCCAGGAGCTACTGGCTGCACTGGAGCTCTAGCAGGGACAGAGCAGCAGTAATAGCTGTTGTCCTGCGTATTTTTTTTTCCTTAGGGACTTGAATACATACAATTTTTAGTATTTCACAAGGGGTACTGGAACGATTCCCTCACGAATACGGTGGACCCACTAAACACTGAAGAACTGGGTTCTGTTGCAGGAGTGGGCAACTGAGGGAGGCTAGGAGGCTGCATTAGCCCACCAAGTTGACCCTGGAGGAAAGCACTTCCCCCACCACAAAAAAATTCAAAAGTTTGCCCCAAATTTCCCTGACACACCCTCTAGAAGATATTTGGGGTGTTTTGGACAAGGAATAATAGACTGAAACAACAGGAAAGGAGATTCCACCTGAACCTCAGGAAGAACTTCCTGACGGTCAGAGCTGTCCAGCAGCGGAATATGCTGCCTCGGGGTATGGTGGAGTCTCCTTCTTTGGAGGTTTTTAAGCAGAGGCTGGATGGTGATCTGTTGGGAGTGCTTTGACGTGTGTTCCTGCAAAGCAAGGAGTTGACCTGGATGCCCCTGTGGTCTCTTCCAACTCTATTATTTTATGATTCTATGATTTTGGGAGCCCTAGGGCTCTTTTAGGCCTTTTTTAATAACAGGAAGTTACTTTTTCCTGTTCACTTTCTGTTTTTACAAAGGCCTCTCCTAGGCCTAAAACAGCTGGGGTGGGGGCAAAATGTTGCAAAAATGGCCCCATGCCCCCTAGGGGGCACCAGTGGGAAAAAGGTTATTTTAATTCATCACTAAAAATCACCAAAAAAAGTCCCTTGGGGGCTTTACTTTGCCCACACTTAGAACCAACAGACCATTTTTCCAAGTAATTTTATGCAGAACAAATACAAGACAAGATGGGGAGGAAAACCAAATGCAACGTATCATATAATGGTTCCAGTTTTACCCAAATAAAGATAAATGTGGCCTTCTGAATTTCCCCAGAAGTATTAGAAAAAGAGTAAGAAACTGTGGTTCTCATGTTTTTGGCTAACAGGTACCATCTGCACTAGTCAGCCCAGCCCATGAGAAATTAGGGTAGGTACAGTCCAATCAAAGCTGAAGAGTCACAGTTGCTCACCCATATTCTGAAGGGTGACCGCAAGTTCTTGCAAATTCTACTATGTATCACATGGTGGAGATACATGGAGTACAGTCCTATCTTTGTTGACTTGAAAGTAAGCCCCGGTGGGTGAGATCTTACTCAGTTCCAGAAAAGTGCTGCTCTACTAGATTGTCTGGCATATACCCTCCATTAGAGACTGGCTCTTTCTAGAGCTTCCTGTTTCTTCCATGTCTGCTCAGAGGGACCCTTGGAGCCAAGACACAGAGGGACCTTTGGAGGAGTGACTTTGTAAATTATTTAAACCTTTTTAACAAGGAGTTTTTCAACCCATCCCTTCCACAGTACCTGGGATCTAAGGCACTGAATAAAGAAGTAGATTTAAAAAGACCTGGCCTTTGGTGGGTGAGGTGTGCCAAATGGTTTCCTACTTGGCATTGGCATGTAAATCCCATGGGTGCTTCAGCTGTATGCTCCTGTTCCTTACTGTGACTACTCTTCTACTTTCACAGGGAAGTCTTGGATATTTCCCTAAATGAGCAGTGAAACAGTCAAACTGCTCATGCTATGGACCATTGTACAAAGGACTTGACATCCTACCATTGTGTTCAGTAAGGATTACTCTCAAGAAACTATGTGTAGTGTGCAGCCCCAGTCCTGCCTGCAGTTCATCTTTCAAATCTTCAAAATTGTGTTTTATTTTAAACATTCTTTCAGGGTCTATTCATCAAAAAAACAATTGAAGAGGATGAAAGCTTGAGGAAACAGCCAAAATAGAGACTATCTTGCAGAAAGGAGATAATATAAAAAAATAAAATAAACTCTATTTAGTTCTTATTTCAATGAAGCTGATGAAGGGTTGGTAACCAACAAGTTATTCCAGCAATGCCCCTTCTTGAGTAGCATTCAGCACATTTGTTTTCATATTCTAAGACTCAAAGAGCTCTGCTGGCAACAGTGCAACTGAAATTATTTTGTAGCATCAGTAGGCTAGAAGCTTAAGGAAGATGGGTTTCTGTATTTCAAATGCAATTTACTAACTTGACATTAGAAAGACCCCTTTTCCAGAAGCTGGAACTCTACAAATTTGCACTATACTTACTTTAATCAAGAAAAACAAATTATATCACATGAAGACGAAAAAAAATGTTTACCAAATATAAAAGGAATTGAAACAGTGGGTGGAAGAAATTGAATTGGAAACTTCAAACAGGATAAAGCCACTAAAGAATATTAACACATTTAAGACTGCTTTGAAGAAACAGCATTATAACTGGCCACAAAATCTTTTTCCTTGCTGTTAATGAGGTACATACCCAAGAACATTTACTGCCCAAACTCAGCATGCACTGCATTGATGTCTCCTGAACACTGACTAGAATAAAATGTAATCTCCTTCTTAAAGTCAACAGCTACCCTGACAAGTTATTTGATGTATGGAAGAAAACTTCCTTCATAACAAAATAAATTGCAGCTTTCTTCAGTTTCAAAAAAAAAAAAAAACTCAACCTGCAGAGGCTGCAAAATTCTTCACACACAGCTGTAAATTAGTACATGACAGTGATGCACTCTGTGTGAAAATCCAATCTGTAGCCTACCAACCAATTTGTCATATAACTGTAGATCATCAATACAACTATAGGCCATGTGACATTAGATAACAGATCAAATGCCTCCAACCAGCAGCATTCAGTCATACAAAACTATCCACAGACACCATAGTACATGCTTTCAGGTAGGCAATGCTAAATATTTATTTATTTATATTATATCCTCCCTTCTCCTAGCAAAGGATTCAAAGTATCTTACAAAAAATGAGAGGCTGGTACTTACCATGAAGATTCACTCTTGGATAGCCTAGAAGAGAAATCCACAACAGCTGGATTATTCCCCATGCACCAGCATATGTAGCAGGAGCCTCAAAGTCCAAGATTCTTTTTCTGTTATCTCTGTTGACTCCTGTGCCTTCACCCCAGTTTCCTTTAAAAGCCTGCCTAAGACTTGCTCTCATACATGCTGCTCCTCTTGACTGTTTTCTAGGTGCAGGTGCAAGATCAAATAGGAGAGTCCTCAACTAGCAGTATGACTATCGAAACTAAAACCTCAAATATCTTCTGCAGATTGGGGACACAAAGATATGCAAATACACTTCCTTTAAAATCCATCAAGGTCATCTAACAGTTGCCCTCTCGGTTGCCTCTGACGGTCTGAAGCATCTCCATCTTCAATCTCTATCATAGTATGAAACCATTCTGATGCTTGAGGTCCAAAACAAACCTGCAAGAGCCATTGCTTGCATCTTTGGGAACAAGGCACCTCCTCTATCGCTCCAATCTGCAGTAAATGTTCTATTTCCTTCTGTACTACAACCTGTTTCTCTGGATTCCTCAGCACCAATGAAGGAAGGTATCTGCTCTTTGGTGTTTTGCTGAACAGTCTTCTGTACCCCTGAGTGATCACTTGAATGAATAGTCTGTTGTTATCTCTGGCCACAAAATACCAAAATGCAGAAACCTTCCTCTAACTGGGATATCTTGCTTGTCTGTATTTGAAGTGACCTCCCTTATTGGGTTGGCCAGCTCCACTCCTTCCTTGTGGGACACTTTGTTTCTTTTAGCTGTAGTCTGACTTATTCCATTGAGGTCTTCCAAATACTCTCCCCACACAAAAGGAACAGAAGTTATTCCTAAATTGTTTCCTGTGTGGTCTTCTCTTTTGAACAGAAGGCATCACTTTTGCCCTTATTCTACCAACACATTCTGCAACACCTTCTCCTCAAAAAGAAGCTGTCCTGAAAAAGATGTATATTCCAAATTCATTCTCGACTTCTGATCAGTCTCCCAGTGCCAAAGCCAGAGAGATCTTCCTCCTACTGTCACTGCTGTTATACTTCTGGCTGCAAATGCTGCCAAATCATGCCCTGCATCAGCTATGAACTGCATTGCCTTTTGGATCCTTTCTACTGCCTTAAACAATGAAATAATCCTAAGATCTTTATTCTCCATGATCTCCCATGCCCATAATACTGGTGCTCTTTTGAACCCAGAAGCAGCAATGCAAGATGGAATTATTAATGTCAAGACCTCACATGTTCTCTCAAGAGCTGCCTTGATCCCAACCCCATCCATATCTCTTAATGTTGTGTCACCCTCCTTCAGAACTACTGCATGACAAACCAAACCAGAAACTGGTCCATCAACCAATGGGACCATAAAATATTCCATGTCCTTTTTACTATACAGGAAGCCCATGCCTTTCAATGCCCCGTTATCAGACAATTCACTCTTTTAATGGTTCTGTCCTGTTTAGGAAGCCAAGTTCACAGTCCTTATACAGAATCTATCAGGCAAAGGAGATAGTAGCAGCCAGGTTGGGTGTATAGAAGCTTATCAGTCAGACAATTACCATTCACTTTTTCCTGTAGTCCAGGACAACAATAAATCCAAGGTGTCAGTTAAAGGCAGTATCTGCTAGCATTATCAGCAAACAAAGCAAGGTTCAAGGTCCTTCAGGAACATGAGTCAGTAATTGAAAGACAAATGTGTTGCTTCCACCAGAAAGGTTGGTTGTCAGCAATGGACTTCTCCATGCCAAGTCTGTGATATTTATGGCTTAGCAGCCTCTTTCTGCTGTTGCTTGATTAATGAGTCTTTCCTATATAAGTGATCTGAGTGTCATGGGCCCTCCCTTTCTCATCTATGCCAGGCTGCAGTAAGTATAGTCAGCTTCATGTCTGCACGTTATGGCTGTTGGGAAGGGTCTGTCTGTATCAGCATCTGCATCTGGGTCCTGGGACCAAGGCATGACAGCTTCCAAATTAAGAACAAGCTCCATTAATTCAACATGGAGTCTGCTCTTTCATCAGGTCTTCTTGTCTACAGAGGCTTGCTTGGGACTGTTCGTAAACACATGCAATCCCACGTCTTGCCTATGGAAAGAGTGGATCTCCTGGTCAAATTAACAGAACTTTTCTGTATTGCAAGCATTGAAACAGTGGACTTCTGTAACTTCTTCTTGGCTATAGAGGCTCACTTGGAACTGTGCATGTGCTGCTTGCAAAGTGAATTGAGGGGAGTCACCAAGCCAACTAAGAGATTTTACAAACAGTGCATGGTTGGTTCCAAGCAAGCCTCTGTGAGTCCTTCACGTTCCCTACAGTAGATGGGTTCTGTTTTTCAATCATTTCTGACAGTTCTCTGTCAGAAGCCTGTACATGTATGGCTTCTGACTATACCCTAGAAATCCCTTTGTACTCAATGGAGACTCCCATTACAAATCAATTAACTCTTTGAATACCTCAGGTAAATGAATCTTTCTACCTTTTGGTGCATTTTTTCCATCACTGCAGCAGCCTTACTATCTGCTTCTTTTCTATACTTTTTCCTGACTTTCTTCCATCTCCAAACTATGTAAGACTCCTTTTAACACAGGTTTAAAATTGATTCACTAAATTGTCTACTTGAATTTATTTCTCTTTCATATCATTCTCAACAGAATCTCTCTCTCACTGAAACCTTCCTCTTCAATCTCTCCCTCATAAATTCCTGTCTGATTTTCCTCATCTGAATCTGAAACTGTGTTACTTGTCTTTAAATGCTTAGACACTGAAATGCATTTACCACCACTTGACCTCCTAATTTCACCTCTTTCTCCATTTTTGCTATGCTTAAGTTTAGTCATGTCACTCACTACAAACTGCTCCAACTTCTCCCTGTTCAAATTCACTGTTTGTTTGTATTATTTAATTGTTGTTTTAATCTATTTAAATTAACTAAATTAATTAACTGATGAGAATCATTAGGCAATAAATTCATTGTATTACATTCATTTCTATTTATCATATTCATTAAATTAATTTGATTATGGAAATTCTTTAAGTTGTTATAATTCATTGAATTAGGTTCTATCAACAAGGGTGGAGCCATACATGAATTAATAATGCTATTAATCTACCTATTAACTGACTCTCAAATTAAATCCTGTTTTACTTATTTTCAATCACTGTAGAGTCCAGAAGGCAAACCTGTGCCAAATCATTTATTGTCATTTTCCATCATTCTGTTTCACAATAAGCCAAAAAAGAAGCAAGGCTTTCTGTGTGTCTCAGCTGCTCCACTGCTTCCATGCTAACTGAAGATGCGCCCATCAGACTTTGTCCCTGTGTTCCAGTTTCTTTTTCCTGTTCCTGTTGCTTGAAAATGCTGCATCATTCAGTCCAATCTCATTGTGAAATGTCCATTTCCAACACGGCAGCCCAAAGCGACACTTGGCAATTTCTCTGCTTGTCTCTGCAGAGTATCAGATCACTTCTGAGGAGGTAACTCTGCTTTCTTTGTTTTCATTCCAGTTTTACTTTTCTTTATAATTGTTCCACTTCTTTATCCTTCGCTGATTGCTGCATAGGCTTTCTGGGAGGAACTTGAGAAAAACCTTTAGAATCACTCTCTGGTGGTTATAACAGTCTTTTCAGTATTCTCGCTTCAAATGTCTCAGAGGCATGCTGGCCTGCAACCATCAGGGCTTTTGCCACACATTTATTTTTTCCAGCCATGATCTGCTGGGAAGCAGCATCTGAAGCCATTTCTTTCACACCATCCTCCATGGCTAATTTCATTTTCTTTTCAAATAGAAGCAAAGTGTCTTTAGTAACTGCTTCCTCTTCAAAAGACCATCATTTTGGGGGCTGAATGCATTAATCAATACATTTAAAGTTGTCTATGAATTAGTGAAGGCCTAAGTCTAGCCAGCTAGGCAGGAAATTTAAAAACTGACATGGAGGCAGAGGAGTCAACAAACATAACAGAAAACAAATCTTGGACTTTGGTATTCCTGCTACATATGCTGGCATGTGGGGAATGATCCAACTGATGTGGATTGCTCCTCCATGCCATCTAGAGAATGTAAAACAAAGCCTAGCTAAAATCATTTACAAAAGTTAAAAAACAATCAAACAGCCAATTCTATTTAAAAAGCAATAGTTACAACAGTTTAAAACATGTTTAAAACACCATTAAAAGATAAAAGAACAGCACACCACATTAAAAACTCCATTTTACTTCATAATAGGCATGCCTATTTTAAAAAAAAAGATACAGCTGTAGAGTCCACAGTGACACAAAAGTAAAATTCACCTATGGCAACAGTCTCAGTCAGTGAACTCTAGCACCTTTAATGTGCTGCAGATGGAAACTGTATACAGTAAGACAAATACATTAAGATTGTTCTTTGCTATAATCATCATTAGGTTTTACTACAGTAACCATTGGCTGAAACATCTGGAATGTTTTGTGATCTTTTCTTTCCAAAAACACTTAGAAACTAGAGCTTTAAACACTCACCAATGACAAACTAAGGTCTCCCAGCAACTCCCAAAGATCACAGATAGTGTTCAGTCCAACCAAGAGGACTACAAAAAGGCCAACAAATTTCACTCCCATTGCACCAGCAAGGTTTATTCCCGTCAAACACAGCCAGAACCACCAGGGGGCAGAAAAGGACCTTCAAAACATATAAAAAGTACTCTAGTGAAATCATAAACTTTTGAACACAACTGCATCAAACCAATCTAAGGCATGATACACTCTATAACTAAAGCATCTCTGATAAAGAAACAGAACACTCTAGGTAACAAGCTACATTTCACTTGAAGATCAAGTTATTAATGATCGCTTTAGGACATACTCAATGACGTGCATAAACCTTAAAGCAAAGGTTGACTATCAGTGGCTCAAAAGGAAGAAAACTGAGGCCTAGAAGAGTCTTCCATAAGGCTCTCCTTCCACATGTCTGGAGAGGAAAAACTAGGGGGCTCTTTTACACTTTGACCAAAAGGCCCATATATTATGTTATAACAGAGACAAGATGAGCCTTCATCAGTTTCACATATGCACTTTAATGATAACACTGGAATAGGGATAAACAACTGTATTCTGACACTAAGACTTTCAACTGCACTAAAGTTGGCTTAACATCTGAAACAGATATAGGCCAAATTTTCCAGCTGGCCAAAGTAAAAGTATTGCTGCTGTCTCCATCTTTGCAGTCCTGATCCTCCTTGTCGTGTAAAATTTCTGGCTGGTTTGTGCCACCTTTCTGCAAAGAAGTACCAACTACTTCTAGTGGCCAGTGCTTCTTTAAATAGAGGGTGGAAGGACAGCTGTTACAGCAGGAAAAAGAAGAACCATGCATATGAGAGGGAGCAATGCAGTAACAAATATTCTTCTGCTACTTTTCACATGTTTGCAGTGCAATGGTAGCCCTCTTGATAGAGGGTGTGGTAAAATTCACTGATCTTGGTATCCTGCTGTCAGAGGCCTTTTATGCCTTAATGCCTATTGCTCCTGTGATTGACTCCACATATTTAAATATGTTTGTCTGGAGAGTTCTTCTATGCTCTATTGCCTGTTATATTTGCCCTTTTAGTTTATGTTTCACATGCTGCCAATTAATGCTTTCTTTGTTGTTTTACAATATACTGGTAAGCTGGCTTGAGGGTTGTTACTGGCAAAAAAAAATGAAATTCTTCTTCTTATGAAGGGCCACATGTTCAAACCACGAGACAGGCAACTGCTACTATCTTACCTGCTTGTGTAGGAATTATATTTGACCATACTGAGTACAGCTCCCATGAGAAAGAACATCAGAATGGGGTCAAGTAGAATGTATTGAGAGAGAGTGATGAATCCTGTGTCTGAAAAACAAGATGAGACCATGTGAACTGCTGTTCTAGAAATTGACAGCTCTAACCTTCAGCATTTACCAAGTATAATCCTACTGAAGAGTGGAAATAAGAATACTTCAAAATGATTTCATTCATAAGGGCAAACATCATAGTGCTTCCTGAAGACATTCCTTAATAACTAAAACTTTTTGAGTATGGGGGAAAGACAAACTCCATCAGAACTGAAAATTCATAGAGTCCATTACGAATCTAGAGTTGGGTACTTGTCACATCCCACTTCAACAAAGTAAATTCTCACACTGAAGCTTCAGTTGTTATCCAAATAAGCCCCTGCACATGTCTACGGTTCCTTAGGAGGGTGCTTATGATACTACTGCATAAAATGTCAGAGGCAAATGCATTTTCTTACTAATTGAACTCCTACATAAAACAAAATCTGCAGTTTCAAGGATCATTCATAGCTTTCATATATAGTGCCTTTCTACAAAGGTAAGCATTTTTGCATAGGTTCCATTCCTAAGTTAAAACTGAACAGCACCTACAGTGCTCTCACCTAAACTGCCTCCCACTCATACACTTTAGTTTCACTGTCAGAGATATTATTCATTCATCAGAGATACTATTTCCTAGGCACATGATTTGCTATGTTCAGTTCTTCCCTGTTCTCCTTTCTAAAATCCAGGTCATTTTTGCCACTTCCTGTCTTTGCTTCAACTTATCTAAGATCTGCTCCTTCCTTTCTACACTCAAGGTCCTCACCCTTGAGAGACATGCGTTGCTCATCTTTTCTGCTACCATCTCTCCAAATAATTCAGATAGCCTCTGCTTAAAAAGAAAGCTTTCTTAAAAACACTTTGCTTCCTAATTGCTATAAAGTAGACATGACAGAAACAGAACTTTTGGCGAAATCGCCATTGTCGGTTGTCTATGAATTTGAAAGAGAAAACCCATACCATTCTCCTCTTATGTTTGCGGCACTCTCAATGTTCTTCATGGCTTGCTATTTCTTTAGCAACAGTTTTATATTAACTGTGAACTATATGTTATCTAGGCAACGTGCACAAAAATTTTAAAATACAGAAATACAAAATTTACAAAATGTTACTCTGTCACTTCATTGTCATCGGGAGGTAACCCTGGACTCTCAAAGGCTATTCCACTAAAACACAAATTCTGCAAAGTTCTACCAAATGGATTAGGTCTTAAGCACACATTTAGCAGCAGAATGTGTATATGTAAGCAGTGAGGGTCACTCAATAGGCCAACCTGGCCAGTAACTATGAATACAACAACCGTCTAAAAAGTACTAAAATGTGTCTTTTAAGCTGAACAACTTGGAAAAATAGAAATGTCTTCATCTGCTGTGAAAAAGAAAACAATGTAGGAACTAAGTGACACTCTCTGAGGAAGATATTTTTCAAATGAGCTGTCACCCTTGAAAAGTTCTCAAGACAGAAGTGTAATGGCAATAGATTTGTACAAATACTCTCCATGAATCCAGGTCTGACCAAGGATCTGAATACAGGTTAAGATTCAAAGCCATATATTAAATAAAACCAATAGAGTTTTACATGACTTAAAAGATTATGAGCAACTAACCTTTCCTAAAGCCCAGTTACTCCAAAGATCGTTATTTACCGGTATTTCAAATAAAGAGAGCTTTCATATGAAGAATTTACTTACCAAAAATAAGAAGGGCAGCTGTGAGCATTGCTGCATGTAATGATTTAGACAGCTCCAGAACCGTGAGGTAACAGAAGGGAATCAGGCATGAACCAAGGAATGCACAGAACTGATAAAGAAAAGAGAAACACTTTTCACAAGGCAATGACAATGCACATGTCCTGTACAATCTTCTTAAGCTCTACTATTACATAGCCACAACGGTACATTAGATTAGTAAAAAAATACTCAGATCAATCTGCTGAGTATTTCCATACAGAAAATGAAAAAAACTGACAGAATTCACAAATCTGATTTCTTTCACTCCTCCATCCTAATTTCCACAGAAAGCATTTTCTGCTAACTCAACAGAAAGAAACCCAAGCACACAGATGTACCTGTTCCACACCAACAAAATCCAATACACTAAATATGAATGGAGTTCCAGATACATTCTTCCAACTCGGTGTCAAGACCTTTACATTGTGATTTGGGAAAAATTGTTCCCCAAACCACTATGACTCCAAGTTCATTCACATCTCTCTGTGAGATCCTTTTTCCTTCTTTCCCTTTCCCTTTCCTGGCTCTCCTGACACTGAATTTCTTTCCTCGGCTCAATTTTCTTCTTCTCAACATAGCCTGCTAATGTACAAGTATACCAAGGTAATCCATCTGTTGACAGGTAAAACTGTGACGGTAATACCTTGAAGGGCACATAGAAGAGACACTACTTGCTGGGACAAAAAGGTCCCATAGGGAAACAGGTTCTCTCTTCATTGCAGGGCTGACTGTAGTTGTCAGTTTAATAAACCAGCGGACAATAATAAACCAGCAAAGGCAATATTTCTAATAGCTATTTCAATCCTATCACCTTCTATACCTCTTTCAAACTTTGAAGAGAAGAGTTCATTTTAATGTCCATCAAACTATGTAAGATAAACCTTTAGAAAGGTAGTATGCTAACAGTATATGCTACCATCAAAACATGTTCCTAAAGCCTTCATGGGTTGGTCTAGCATTTCTGTCCCTTAACAGCACCACTCCCAAGTGGAGTTCTGTTCATAACACTCCCACTGTCAGACAGCATAGGACATAAGGGAGAGATTTTTACAAGTTCTAAATCCAGTCCAATGTTCTTCTCCAGATATGAATCCTGGCTCTTTACAGAAGTTCATATATCTTACCCCTCTCATTCCTATATAGTTATGTTGTTCATATTTGTCTCCTGGCTTCTGGAAAGGAAATGTTCCATCATAGCCACTCAGGTACCCAGCAAGTCCTATCAACATCTAGAGAAAGAAGAATCCATCTTTAGTGAATCAGAAGGACAGAAAGTTATCAGGTCAGACCAATGCCTTAACAAGCTGTAAAGACACATCATTTAGAGTTTGCAGTTTCAGTACATCCACAAAAAACAATCCATTTTGTTCATTATTTTATTTAACAGATTTATTGTCCTACTCTTGAGCTCTTCCCAAACCACCCTGAGTAATATAATTTTAGAAGCTGTGATTACATAATCAAACAACAAATTGAACAGATAAATTCCTATTGTATGGCTCAAAACCAGCTGGGCTCCTAAAGGTGTACAGCGTCAAGTATCTTGATTTCTCTCACACATTCCCTTCCCATCATCTTGAAATCAGGAAAAAACTACTTTGGTAGAAAAGAGGAAACAGAGGGTAGGAGAATGTGGCAATTAAGGTCAAGAGATGTCCCCCTACACTAAATGTTTATGTTTATTTATGCCACTTATATTCCACCCCATCAACATGTTCCCATGATGTTAATTATACAAATAATATTGGTTACACAAATGTAACTAAAGCAAAATACAGCCCAATAACTAAAATTGCAAAAACACAAAGAAACCTAAAACAGCAATAAGTTCATATGGACAGGACAATAAAAATGTAAAGAGCCAAAGGATTCCTGAAAACTCAGGAGAACAATTATTTTCCCACCTGGTCCTTACATAATGAGCACTAGAATGATGTAATTGTTTGAGAATTCGGCTATAACTCTGGAGATCAGGGTTTGAATCCCAGCTCAGCCAAGGAAATCCATTGGGTGACCTCAGGCAAGGTATACTCTCTCAGACTCAGAGGAAGGCAAAGGCAAACCCCCACTGTACAAATTTTGCCAAGAAAACCTCACAACAGGTTTGCCTTATGGGCACCATAAGTCAGAAACAACTTGAAGGCACACAACAAGCAACTTCCATAATAAAAATCTAGGCAACAGGAAAATCTCTCCTCAGGAGACCACTGCAATGGCAAGAACGCACCACAAAACAGCATCCTTCCTTGGTCATCCCTGCCACACATCTGATAATAGCAGCACTTGGGAGAAAGGCCTCTGATCTCAGTGAACAGGTAGCTTGATAGAGGAGAAGGCAGTCAAGCAAACATCTGGTCTAAGTTGTGTAGGAACTAGGAAGAGTACTATCGAAAAGTCCCATAACTTCCAGATGCAAAACTGGACATTTCCACACAGCCCAGAAGACGTCCCTAGCTGCAAATATTGGTAGAGATGGAGTGCAAGTCCAATTTGAGTCCATGTAAACTCAAAGATGGAGTGCAGAGGAGGGTGAAAGGCTGCAGAACTCGGAACTGTTTGCAGTTTGAAAACTGATTACGGTTTCCATGCGTCCACTTTGAATAACTGCTCCATGTTTAGGACAAGATAACTGGAAGAGGAAATCATCATTCCAGCATTTAAAATAACAAATCCATTAGATCTAAATGGCTTACATAAATACACCTGCTGGCCAAAGTGAAAACTAACTTAACACCAGGCAAGTTTCTTTGGAGAAAAAGACTCAGTGCTATATCTGACAAGGTTCCATCTCCAATGATTCCTGTTTTACCTCTGATGACAAGGTATCATCTCTGAGAAAGGTCTTTAGACAATTTAAAATTCTGGCAACTTCACCCAGGACAGTCACACTGTCTAGAACCAGTCAGCAAGCCAGTTTGATTATTTGCATCAACTGTAGTTTCAAAGACAACACCAAATACAACACATTGTTGCAATCGCAACAAGTTGTCACGGGGCAGAAGTAAATGTTGCTAGACTATCACTGTTCCATTGGAGGTGCAACTCATGCATATTCAAAATAACTTTAGAACATATAGAAACCAAGATGACTAAACTGAGCCCATTGTAATTTGGGTACGTAATTAGACATGTTCACAAAGGACAATTCCAACATTTGCTTTTGGCTATGACTACTAGAAATTCAACTTCTATTTCTAGAGGCAATATAACTTTGGTTATCAGGCAGAAGACAACAAAAATGAGAGACATCTATTACCACTATCCTGTCCTCCTTACAACTTCTCATAGGTATCTGGCCAGCCAGAATAAGAAGAGCATTAGGTCAAATGACTCTTTCTTCTGCTCCAGTGTAGTGGTTCTTAGGTTAAAGCAAAGGCTGAATGCAACAGCTGATTTACCAGCACAGGTAATTTGAATCAGCATTAGATCTTTAAACATCACCAGTCACTGCAGTGAAATGTCCATGGGAACGTTCACAATATCTATTGTCGGTGAAGCTGTATCAGGATGAGAATGATTTGTCGCTAAGTGATTTTACTGGCTCCTTAAGTATTTAGAAATTTGATTATGGCAGTTTACCTTCCCAAGAGGTGGGTGGACATCAAAGAAAAAGGTCCGGTTAATGTAGTAGCTTCCCATCTTCCCAAAATGTGTTTCATCCCAACTAAAAAAATAGGGGGAAAAATGTTATTTATCCTTTAGCTTCAGGGTCACTTGTAACCTTTACTATTTCTGTGCACAGTTTAATTCTGCAAAGCAAATTTAGATAACACCATACCTACTAGATTGAGTGCCTAGAGGTTTCATTTAGACCAGCGGTTCCCAAACTGTGGGCTGCAATGCCTCTGTGCACCACAGAGAACTCACAAAGATACCCCAAGATATTTTAATCCATCCTCCCACTTTTCACCTGGTTTTAAAATGTTCCCATTTTCCCCTTCCATTTCCAAGCTTATAAAAAAAAGTAAGGAGGATAGTTATGGAGTAAAATGTCTAGACAAGAATGTTTGGTTCCCAAAAAGAGTTATTTTACTGCTGTTAATGAAGTTTAAATTTTACTGTCCTTTATCTCAGTCCCCACATAGCCCACCCACCCCCCTTTTTTTGACTATCTGTATTGAGATCCCTTCAGAATAACTGAACTACATATAGCAGAAACAACATCTGATACAAAATGTAGGCCTGTGTCTCCAATACAGTCACTTCCTTCTTTTTCCTTTCTCCTGTACGATTTTTGACATATTTTGCCTAATGATGAAGCCAGTGGAGTTTCAAAAATCTTCACGATGTGTTTTGTGCATTTTTGGTGTCCAATAATGGTGGTGCTCTTTTGTGGATTTTGCTTTATTTTGCTGCATGGCCAACATAGTTACCCCTGAATATATTTTTTTTCTAGGTATATCTCAGTTAACAAAGTAGATGTATTCCTAGGCATTACTTCTTTAACAGAAAACCTGGTACCAGAGGCAGAAATAACATGGGGGGGGGGGGGGGAATAGGGTTCTACATCACCAAAAAAAAAAAAAAAATTCAGTTCAACATGTTTCAAGAAACATTTTTTTTTTTCAAAATGAACAATTTGCACATGTAAAATGAAACAACCCTGTCAGGTAAGCCTAGTATAAGTAAACAAAAACATTTTGAACCTCGTAGACACCATAAAATGCATCCAGGGATTTTTTTCTCTTTTCCCACCCTGCAGATCTTTCCCCCTGCCCACAGGTGGAAGGTAGCTGCTAAGACTACCTAATCTGCTCTCCCTTTTTTCTTCATTTTGTTGTTCACACATATACAAGTGGGGGATTCTGGAAGCCGTTGTTCATTTTTCCTGTTGTAGGCAGGCATACACAGCTATATAAGAGTCAGCTACATACTTTCCCACCTCAACCATTATTGCACGATAGGCTGCTACAATCCAATATCAGAAGTCTGTATTTGTCCAGCCCTCTTTAACCTTCTTCTCAGTGCTGATACTGCTTAAAACTTGCAGCTAGACAGAAGACGGGAAGAAAAGAGAGGCTGAGCAAGGATGAAAAAAAACTTTGTAAAAAGAAGCTTCATTTTAGAGACTTTGTTAACTCAGGAAAACCTGTAATATAAAAGTCAATGTTTCTTTGTCAGATGAACACCTCACACGATTGGCTGTGTCAGGCGAAGACCTCATATGACTGGCTACCTAAAAAGATTCCATGGAATCCTGGGATTTGCATTTCAGCAAATAGCCGTTAGAATTCTCAGTCAGCGAGCTCCTTGGCCTCAGTCAACTGTGTCTGTCTTTAATAGACTGGTTGCTATGGAGATGAGGCCTAGCAGCAAGGGGAAGGGCAGTTTATTCTCTCAAGAACACAACCTCTGTATGTTAACAACTCTGAATACAGATTGGATTGGGGAATATAAGGAAAAGTTACAGGTACCGGACAAGACAGTTCGGGGAATTAGAGACAAGGATCTCAAATCTTTCTAACAACTATTAGCTATGGGAAAATAAAATCCCGGGCAACCCCGAGTATATACTCTAGTTCATGAATAAAAATAACCCCTCTCTAGGCCGAGATATAAAAAAATAAGCATGAATGCGCCCCAACTGAGAATTAAACTTTAATGCACCTGACGAAACGGCTTGGAGTCTAGTTCGATGCAAACTCCTGTTCCTACAGACCAACCTCGCCTCCAAAACTAAGGCCCGCCCCCGTTTCCATGGCACCCCGCAGCCCCATACCAGATGTGCGGAGGCTCCCGCAGACGGTAAAAGCGGGTCGCGAAGCTGAGGACAGTGACGAGGCCGAGCGGGCGCCAGAACCAGCCAGGGCTCCCGGGGGCTGGAGGAGGCGTCGCGGGGCCGCTCGCCAGCCTGAGCGTTCTTCGTCGCCGCAGGCCCAGCACGGCCTGGCAGCTCTTGTTCGCCGCCAGAGGCATTCGCGCCCTGACGGGAGGCGCCTCCTGCCGGCAACCCCCCCCCGCCACCTCGGTCTGTGCGCAATGCACCAAGGGAAACGAAGTCCCTGTTCGGAAGGCATGATGGGCAAAAGAGCTTGGCGACCACAACGGCCACGTGACTGAGACGGGGGGAGGAAGGAACGAAGAGGCTTTTTGTGGGATTGTGGGAAATGTAGTGCTCGAGAAATAGTGGTTTTCTTCTGAAAAGAAACAGTGCACCCTGTGGAGCTAAGCATGTCAACATGTGTGTCCCATTGAATTCAGTGGAAACAGCAAAAGGCCGCTGTGGTACCTTAGAGGCTACCAAATTTATTACAGCATGAGCTTGTGAAGACTCAAGCCTAGTTCCTTGGATGTGTGATAAAGCGTAATCAAAGTACTTCAGTATCATCTGTATTTAAGTCCCATAATTTCCCATCATTAGGTGACAGGGAATTGGGGATGATGAGAATTGTATGGGAGAAAAATCCCATCCTACTGTAGCACAAACACAGCGGGGTCCCTCACCACATCCCGCTGCATGAGAACAAGAAGTTGCCAAGCTACTTGCCAAGATTCTGGACCTATTCCCATTACAGAATTATCCTGCTATTATTCCACTTTAATTTAATTGGTTCCATCCTGGGATTTGATGCTTAGGGAGGGGCATTTAGAATTCTCAGCCAAAGAGACGTAGTGCTTCACCAGACTGCTATGGAACCAGAGCAGCTAAAGCTGACTAACAGCATTGTAAGCACATAGTGTGAATGAGCCTGTTTCTTGGCAGAGTGAGCTCATAATCCTTAGGGCCTTTCCACCCTACACTGTTATAGTGCTATTATTCCACTTTCAACATCCTGTGGAATTCTGGGGATTATAGTTTCCTGAGGCCAAAGAGGTCTCTGGCTGAGAATTCTAAATGCCCCTCCCCTAAACTGCAAACCCCAGGATTCCATGGGATGTTGAAAGTGGAATAATAGCACTAGAACAGTAGTGCAGAAACGCCCTTAGTCCTTTAGGTGTCACTACGCCCTTCCTTTGTTACTATTCTTACGTTTTTTTGGGGAGGTCCAACAGGTTGATATAGTGTACCTTCTAAAAGGTGTATATTAACTATAGATTATACAGGGTCACGGGGTGTTCTTTCTTTTACCAGATGTTCTACTTTAAACCTTTTTTCTTTGGGGAATAGATAATGTTAGTCCAGTGGTTCTTAACACTTCTTTATTGGGGACCCCCATTAAATATAATTTGTTGCCAGGGACCCCCAAGATTTAAGTCAAGATTTAAATATTTAAATTTAAATATTTAAATTTAGACTAGCATATTCAAACATTCATTTAAATATTCAAATATTTATTTATTAAAGGCTTCTGGAGACTTGGATTCAAATCCCTGTTCAGACACTGGGAGGCCCCTCCCGAAACTGCAAACCCCAGGATTCCATAGGATGTTGAAAATGGAACAATAACACTATAACAGTCTAGTGCGGAAATGGCCCTACACCCCCTTCCCTTTTTTTTTTCCAGCACAACTTTAGAAATTTTTGTTAAGGATCAAAGGGAAATCTCTTACCCTCCAGCATCACCAAAAGCAAAGTATTTCTTGTCCGAAACATCTGGAGAAAATTTTTTTAGAAAAGAGATCGTGTTAATTGTCTCTGTTTCAATACAAACAGGGAACGCATGACGGGGGGAAAGAGTTGTGTCGCATTTTTGAGAAATAAAAGATCTATTTCAAAATGGGCTTCCGTGGATGATTAGAAGCTACTTCTCAGCAGCATCGGTAGCCTCAGGATAGTTTCAAAACTTGAAAACAGAGCTGAAACTACAATTCCCAGAATGCCAATAACTCCTTACAAAGAAAATTTCTGCACGTGAATGCCCGCCTTAAAACGACATCTCAGCTCAAGAAAGTGTTTGTTGGCCGTAACTCGAAACGTTGTCAGTGTCGCGTTGTAAAAGCGACCGCACTGTATTCGCCAGAGGGACAGAAGCGTAACAAAGGGAGAGTGCGGAAGATGTGTGCCGCGTTAGCGAAGGTATTTGCTATTACAAAGATGCGGAAAAAGAGCTATCTCTGTTAGCTGTACATATAAAGGAACAATTTCTTCTGCGTTGCTTTTTCTTGTTCCTGTGAATATGCCCCCCGCCCCAGTATGCGTGTGTAGACAGACGTCAGATTGAAGTTCGGCTGACGTTTAAAGCCGCTGTTCAGAGGAAAGGAAATGCTGTATTTCAGTCCTTATTTTCTCGTTCCACGGAGTAAATAAAAAGCTGCGATTTCCGTCCTCAACACCCATGAGAGGGGTTTCCCATTCTTTCCGAAAGAGTTCAGCGCTATATGCAAAAACTGGTTGCTACCAGGTGTGTTCTTAAATAATCCTGAATATTTTTATTTTATTTTGTTTTTTGCTACAGCCCTTTAGGGGCTTTCCAGAGTGCAGAGGTTATTCTGCTTCTGAGCATGTCTGGAGTGCCTTTGCCCTATCCCTGAATAATACGACCTTTAAAGAACAGAGCATATGAAAATTGCTCCTGAATTAGACAAAAGATTAGTCCAATTTTCTGTTCACAGTGGCTGGTCAGTTGCACACAATAAAGTTGGTATAAGATGAATATGAGTGAGGAGGATCTTGCATAGCCAGCCTGCTGCTGCTGATAAGACTCTTTCTCTGGCAGCCGATCACCACATTACGGATGGCAGGAACATTGTTGGGAGAATCTGCACTGAACATCTTAATGCAGGATTAACACCTGTAGCCCTCCAGATGTTGCTGAACTCCAGCTCCCGCCAGCCCTAGTCAGCCTGATCACTTATGAAGGATTGTGGAAACAGTATAATTCAAAGACATAGCCATGCCAGTCTGGATCAGTATGCAAGGGGATGTTGCAGCACCTTTGAGATTAAATGAGAGAGTTGGTAGCCTAAGCTTTTGTAGGCTCAAGTCTGCTTGATCAGATGCATCCATTGAAGTAGACTTAAGTCTACAAAAGCTTATATTAGTCTCAGTCTCAAAGGCCATTTCCACATTACACTGTTATAGTGCTGTTATTTCACTTTCAACATCCTGTGGAATTCTGGGGTTTGTAGTTTAGGGACATTTAGAATTCTCAGCTAGAGAGCTCTTTGGCCTCAGTAGGGTAGGGCAGAAATGGCCAAAGTCAGTTGGTCCCAAAGATGCTGCAAGATCCCTTTGCATATGGGAACAGCAGTACATCAAAATCTGGAGGGCCAAAGATTCCCCCTCCCCCACCCTAATGTATGACTGGAAGTAGGTACATATGGATTAAAATTAAATTTGAAGCTCACAATGCAAGACAAAGCCAGTAATGAATTCCAAGCCTAGCCCACTACAAAGCACAGAGCAGAATGGGAAAATCACCATGTATCCACCACCCTCAACAACTTGGGGGAGGGACAAATTGTATTTCTATACAAACATGATAGAAAAATAACAATATTGCGTTTGCAGCCCCTCATTTTCTAATGTTGACCAGGCTTGATTTGTACTTAATTTATACAATCTTAATTTGGAATCAACTTTCAGTGCTACAGACCTGGGAAATAATAAAACAAAGCTTCTGAGCATGTCTAGAATGCCCTTACCCTGTCCCTGAATAATACTGCCTTTAAAGAACAGAGCTTTGAGAGCAGTCAATATGGATTTCTAGGAGTTTTGTATCCCTGTCCCACCCTCTCTCTTCTTAAAAGTTAGATACTGGTAGCTTAGGAATTGGGTAGGTGGGTGGGTATGAGCATGCATACATGCACCCACTTTCCTTCAAGTCACCTTTTGACTTAGGGCCCATGAATTGGATAGATTTCGATAAGTAGCGGGTAGAAATATGTCTGGAGTCTGCTTTGAAGGAAGTAGTTCATAATTTCTGCGGCTGATCTTTCTTCATTAACTGAGAAAGGCTGGATATAATTCATGCCAGATTCTTTTGATGTTATTCTCAGGAATTTCCTAAGGAGATCACTGAAAGACACATCCACCGTTTTTCAAATCATCTGGTTTTATATCCGTAACATTATCTAGTAACTAGTTGATATAAATGTTTCATTCATTATGAATAAGAATAATTGTAATATAAACATTCCTAGCCAAAGGCAATATTTCTCAGTGATAATTACCATTAAAGAAACAACTAACTAGAAAAATGCAAAGTAGTGGGTTGAGTTTATCTCTTAATTAGAACTGACAGTCTTAAAGCACTATGCATAGGCATGCACAGTGCTTAGAATCTGCAGTATCTCATGCTGTTTGTTTCCTGTGAAAATCAGAGCTTTAGGTTGCAGCCACATCGTACGTTGTCCCAGTGAATTTATCATACCATTGAAAGCTGCATTGAACATAATGAGTGCACAGTTGTAGGATTGTGTTTTACATTTTCTACAGCCTTTTCAACATGTGCACCCAGTAAGTGCTAGCAGCACAACAACTGAAGGAAATTCTTGCTTTCTGAAAGCTGCCCCCAAGTACTGCAGATAAAGTGAACCATACATTTTTCAAAACAAAAGCAGAGCAGGGCTTCTCTTCCATGTGGAACTCCAGCTCTCCCTCAGACATTTTTACCAAACTCTTACCAGAACGTTACTTTTGGAAAGTACAGCTCTCAGCATCCCAGACACCTACAACTGTAGGAATTATAAACCAAACAAGTAATTTTTCCAGACTGTGCCCACACATCTTGAACATGCACTTGTTATGAGCTAAAAGAACAATTCTTTCCTTCTGAGTCAAAATGAAACAGTTCACACTGCATATAGTTCAGTTATGGAATTTGCTACTACAGGATATAGATATAATCACCAACTTAAATGGCTTTAAAAGAAAACCAGGTGGATACATTCAGCATAAGATTACAATCCTGTGCGCACTTGCCTGGAAGTAAGACCCACTGAATACAGTGAGATTAAAACCTATGTACACAGAGTTGATAAGCAATTAATGAGCACCAGTTATTCAGCATGCCTCTGAAGAAAAATTCCTGGTGAACAACAACAAGAAATAGGCTATCTCCATATGTCCTTTATATGGGCTTCCCATAGGCATCTTACTGAACACTGGGACATAAAATGCTGGAAGAAAAATGTCTTTGGTCTGATCCAGGGCATACAGGTTACAGTGCTTGTTCTCTGTTCTTCAGACCCTGCATAAAATATTCTGAATTCTATCAAATCCCAAATATTACAGCGGGAACCAATTATGTAATGTGGCATTCTTAGAAATATAGGTATTGCTTGTTTATTGTTCTAAACTAAAACAAAAGTTTGTGCACAATAAACACAATGACAATTGTAGTCTTTTCCCTCTAATATCTGAGACTTAAAATACTAAGGAATAAGAGATCTTCCTGGTTTTCTTTCTCTCTTCTGGAATCTAAAAGCTAAAGGGTGGGATTATGAAACTTCTTTGATTGGCTGCAAGAGAAGTTCCTCCCTCTCCCTGCTGTGTAGTATACTCTGAGTTGGCTTTCATTCTGAAGACAACTGTATGCAGAAGGCATGGAGACTTCTACAAAGGTGAGAGAAAAACAAGTTTATAGTCAGCTGCCTTAGTATTACTGCAATACTGACTGCTCTTCCTACTGTGTTTACAACGAACTCTTTTGGAGCAGTAGCTATATGACTTAGAACAGGCTTCTCTTTGGATCATCTTCTGTAACTGAAAGGTTTGAAAGCAAACCGCCTATTAATATCTGCAGGACATATGGCTAAAAAAAAATAGCAACAGTGGAAAACTACAGCGTTTCAAATTGTAAATAGCAGCCTTCTCCAAACTACTGTCATCCGGATTGTGGGACTAAATTTTCCACTATTCCCAGCCGACCTGGCCATTGCTGAATGGGGATGATGGGAGTTGTAGTCCATTTGGACACAAGTTTGAAAGAAGGCTGATAATAGAAATGTATGTGGCCAAATGGTGCCCTCAGTGAGTTAATTCCATTTCCAGAAGAATAGTGTGACAAGTCGCCATTTAACCGTTTTTAAAAAGTTGCTCCCATTTTATATAACTTTGTACTTGGATTTAGTGAATCTAATGTAATCTCAACTTTAATTTTTCCCTCATGTTTTTTTTCCTTCTTGTAGCCAGTCCTTTATACTTATTTTAGAAGCTCCTGCTCCTGGAGGGTACGAATTGGTAAGAATAATTTTTGAATCCATTTCTATATGATGCTGTCCAGTTCTATGTGTTTTAGATTTATCTATCAAAGTGTAGTTGATAAGTGACTGATTAATCACAGAGCAGCAAAATATGCAACTAAATCAACCATTTCTGGGAACTGACTCTGGAGTCTTATATATATGCCTACTCAGTGAGAGCTGCTTCCCAGGCATACAAAATTCATTTAATTCTGTTGGCAGAAGTATGTTCCATGTAGAATTTTATTTTCTGGTAAAAAGTGATTCTCTACAAGTGGCAACAATGTTTGGGATACCACCCATAGTTACTTCTGAACTGCAATAAATGCTGTTTAGTAATTCTGAAATCTTTCTGTAGCCTAAACATTTTTGTGTGTGTCTTTCTTTCTTTAGGTGCTTCTCTTTATATCCCAGCCTGAAATTAAACAGAAACATACTGTCAAGATATAAAAGAAGTCTAATCCAGCTGTTTTCAGTTACAGTATTGCATTTTAAAAATTCTCATGCTAGAAAACATGATATTCAGGGGATTCTGGACCTTAAACTGAAAAGTCTGTACTGTCAGTTAAAGCTTTAACTTGCTATAATCTAGCAAAACAAACAATGGTAACCTTGCAAGGTCTACATTCCAGAACCAAATGGGCTATCGTAAACTTAAGTTGATACTTCCAGATTACAAGGCATGGAAAAGCAGTGGGTTAACCTGACTTGTTAGTCTAGTAATATGATTCTCAAGAGATCTTGGATCGAGTTTCCAGATGAAGCCTTGCAATAGATAAAAAAGGGGGTTGCATTTTTAGTAAGAACCATGGTTCAGTTATAGAGGGCATATTTGTACGTGGAAGGTCTCAGATTCAGTCTGTGGCCAGTTCCAGATGGTAGAGCTGTATTAGTGAATGTAGACAATAGAGAGCAAGACCAAATAATATATAAAATGTTCTGATTTGATATAAAACAGTTTCTGTGTTTCTGTTCGTGGAATTGTTACATCTTGTATACAGCTTAGAAAATAAATCCACATTTGGGCAGCATTCAGTACGCAAGGTAGCACTGTTATAGTATTTAACTCTTATCACTTGCTCAACAGGGTATTTTCTACCCCTATTTAATTTTCCCAGAAATACTGAATTCAAGATTTTGCCTTTGCTCATAAATAATGTTCAATATATGCAAGTGTATCAGTATGTCTTGACCTCCAGTAAATTAAACAGAACATGACGAAAGACGTGTTCTGAAAAAAGAGATTTACAGTGGGATTATGAAGTACTTAAGAACAGATAGAATAAAGTTGTTTCAAGTGAGTGGGTGAAGTTGAAGTTACACACCTTCCACTTCTTTTTAAGTAAAAAAAGAGTCAGAGGAAGGAAAGCAGATCAAGAAATCATAATGTGAAAACATTAGCTCTTCTTCCACACCTATTTTACAAAGAGTTGTATTCTTTTTATTGTAGTTATTGTTGGTACCATCAAGTCAACTTTGACTTATGGTGACCCTACGAATGAGAGAGCTCAGAGTCATCAACAGCCCTTGCAACAGGTCTTGCAAGACTCAGGAGTATAGCTTTGTTGATTGAGTCTATCCATCTGTAATGCAATCTTCTTCTTTTCCTACTGTCTTCTACCTTCCTGAGCATTACTGTCTTTTATAGTGAGTCTTGTCTTCTCATTATATGGTCCAAGTACAATAGCCATGGTTTAGTTATCTTGGCTTCTAGGGGAGAACTGAGACTGGCTTTAGTCTAGGACCCATTTGTTTGTCTTTTTATGAGACTAGAGTATCTGTAGAACTCTTCTCCAGCACCAGATTTCAAATAAGTTGATTTTCTTCCTTTTAAGTTGATACAGTATCTGACCCCCCTGCCAGTTGGAAATCATTCTCTTTCTCTGTGCTTTGTCCTGTCCTTAGCCTCTTTTCCTCAATACAGATTATGTATAGGGCTAATCACATTTTGTGGTATACATGTTTCTTTAAGAGCAAGCCATAGTTTTTCATAATCTACACAACAAAGGCTTTACTATTGTCTGTAAAGCACAGGCCAATTTTCTTCTGAAATTCCTTGGTACACTCTTTAATCCAACACATGTTTGCAATACTATTGTTTTTATTAATTACATATTTTTTCATAAAGAAGGGAGGAAGGCTAGTGCTAAGCAGTAATAAAAGAAAGGAGGAGCAGAAGAGTTCCGGTGTTGATGTGTCTCTGTTTTGCATGACATAAGCCCTGCTGAAGCATTGCTTGCCCAGTTCCCCTCAAATACAAACCAACAAGTGTGAAGAGATATTTCTGCTCATATGGAAATTCTCAGTGCAAACAAGAACAAGATTGTTCAGCTTCACTTCTCAGATGGAGACTCTCCATGTGATCATGATCTCTTCAGAACTTTAGATGTCACATATGGCAATTGAATTGTGCCCAGACTTCAGCAGAAAGCCAGTGCAGTCTTTGGAACATTGATATGGTTAGTGCATAGCAACCTCTCTTGTTAACAACAGCTTAATGACTGCCCCATGCTCTGGAATTCTCTTCCTAGGGAGCTAGAACAGTCCAGAGTACCGTTTTAATTGTATTAGTTCTAACTGCTTTTTAACATTTTTATTGTATGTTTTACATAGGTTTTAGTGCTGTCAATAGTTAATTCTGTTTCAATGTTGATCTTTTGTATTTTTCACTATGTTGTATTTGTTTCAATGTTAAAGCCATCTAGAGCCCCAGTTTTGGAGAAAAGGTGAAATGTAATAAAGATGATGATAATTGGTTTCCGAATAGTTCATGATCATCACAGCCAAAGTAGACTAGCTGGCATATGGCTTTCTTTGTTCACTTACCCATCTTGGTTTATATAAATTAAAGAAATGGAGAGATCTAAATTATCCTCAAAAAGCGTCTGTGAGATAAGGATTGCTGAATCCTCCTTTTGATTCCCCTTTGCAAAGCCAGTAGCCTCCGTCCTTGGCCAGCTGCTAAGGCCCATCACTGGTACCCATCGTTGGGCTCCTCATAGCAGATGACTGGGTCTCGGAACCACCCATCATTTTGCACAATGCTCTGGAGCAAAGATTGCCCATAATGCTCTAGAGTTGTGGCTGTCTCAGGTACTCCAGGAAAACATGAACAAATATAAAATGATGACCTGTATCCCACCAAAAGAGGATGCACCTTGCCAAGCTCACCCCCTCAGACCTGGAACTAGTACTGACATAATCATTTCTGGCACTGGAGCCAGACTGGGAAAAAATCCCTGTGATAAGTATAAGAATGTAAAGCTCATCTCACCTCTTCTTTCCTTTGTAAGACAGCTTTGGCCATGTTGGCTGGGGGTGGCAGGAATTTTAGTCTGTATCTAGAGGGCACCAGGTTGTGAAGGCTGTTGTAAGAGTTAGATTCTCATCCTCCCACCTGTGCCCTTTATACATGAAGAAGAAATCCAGTAGGGAAATCCTTTAAGAAGAAAAATTTCTTCCCATCAGCTCCAGTCAAACCCTCAGTTGGTAACTGTAGCTGTATTGAACAGAAGCTCCTCATTTTGCTTGACTTTTTGCTTTGTTTCCTTCAGAAACAATCAGCAGTTTTCATTTCTGTGTGCTTTTGCATAATTCTTAAATCAGTATTTTTAAATCAATATTCCCTTCAGCTGTCTGTTTTGCTGTACTGTTTTAACTTATTCTTTTACTGGAAGACTGCTGGAAAATAGCTTTTTTTTTTCAGAAAAAGAAATTATAAATAAAAGAAAAAGAAGTTATAAAGTTATAAAACTGAAGTAGGTAACTATCTCTTTCTTGTTGATAGCACTGGCTCTGAAGGGTATCGCCTATGATCCAGCCCCAGTAAATCTTGTGAAGGATGGAGGGCAGCAGGTAAGGAGAGAACTGCAGTCAGTCCATACAGAAGAAAGATGGAAACCACGTGAAACCTGGGGTTGTATGAATTAGAAGATATTGTAAGGATTTAGCAGCTCTCTCTGCACCCTTACAGAGAACAGGATTTATTTTCTCTGTAAGCATGATGGTTTTTTAAGTAGCACTTCTCTTATTGAAAGGCTAGCCCTCTGGGTCTTGGGTTCTTAAAAGGAAATGGAAATTAAGTGTCGGACTTCCGGTTTGATCGCGAGCTGGAAGACACGATCTTCTGAGCTCTGTGAAGAAGATCGCCGCTGCTGTTGGCTACTGGACGAGAGAATCTGAGATCCAGTTCGTTCTGCACCCCAGTAAGAAGAGGGCAACTAGAAGAGACGTGCAACCAGACAACAGGTTGATCCCACCGGAGCGATCGGCTAGATCGTGGGGATGAGACAACCAGACTGTCACTGCCATTAGAGCTTCGCCACAGCAGCAAGGAGTAGAGGGGGGGAATTTCCTCCTCCTCGAAGAACTCCAGCCGACAGACCCTTCCGTAAGGAGAATTTAATGAGAAGACATCGGTCGAAGGTTTAAGCCGAATTCGGAAGACCTTGAGTTGGAACAGAACTTTTACTCCAGGATTTCCCAAGTGCTTCAGCTCTCCGTTTAAGAACATACGGTAACTTTTCCCCTCCTTGACTGATTGTTTAACTTATCCAGAGATTCTGTGACAAAGAATAATTCCAATATTTCTAAATACTGTGGAGGCTTCAAAGATTATAATTAATTGCCAATTGATTGACTGAACTTTGATTGTGGAGAAATTGATTGCAGTGAACAGACAAGCTTATCTAAGATGAATTTGGAATTTTGATTATGAGGTGGTGACTCATAATTTTTGGTTAATATTTTGACTTCCCTCACTGGACTATTTTTTTAACTTGGATTTTTGTTACTAAAAGGAATTTAATAGACTTGATTTTTGTGAATAAGATCGGCATGGACTAAAATTGATTTTTTAGAGGAAGAAGAGGGGACTTAAGGGGATATTGAGAGCGTGCTAGGTATCAAGGACAGAGAGTGGCGTTTTCAAGGACGAAGGATGAAGGACTGTGCTGCAATTGAAAACAGTGACGGAGAACTTGGAAGGAAATTAATCAGAAAAATACTGGTGAGGAGAAGACAGTAAGGAAGATATAAGAGAAGGGAACACAGCTTTGAATACTGTATTGGGAAGGCAATATTAACGAATGGGATATTAATAAGAATAATGAATTAAAGTGTAGAAATTGTAATATTAATGTTAATTGATATTAATGATTGCAAAATTAATGAATTTGAGTTTAATGTGAATGTAATGAACTAATTAATTTGGAAAACAAAGGCATAAGACTGTTTGATAATAATATAATAATACTATAAGATATAAAAAATATAAGTAAACAGTACAAAAGTTGTGTTTGAATAGAAAGAGGAGTGAAAGTGAGAAGAAAGTGGTTAAAGAGATAAAAAGTAGTTAACATTTCAGTTGTCAGATTGACCATAAAAATTTATATTGTATAATTAATTTGTTAAATTATTGCCTAGTAATATTTAAAGTACCTAAATGTCTTGTATTGAGAATCTTTGAGAGGTTGTGAAAAAAGATTGGATAATTGAAGGAGATATTAAGAGGGTGAACGGGTGTGTGAATTGTTTTATAGAACATAAGTAATTATTATAAGTAATTACTTATATATAAGTAATTTGAAATTCTTAAAATGGTTAAAATTCTTAAAAACAGTTTGAAAATAATTATTTGCTGGGGAGGTGTGATTTAAATTGTTTTACAATGCAAAAGACTAGGTCAGGAAAAATTAGACCAACAACTTCCTCAGCAGACCAGCAAGGAAGAAGAGAATCCTTTGATGAACCACCCGATTACCAAAAAAAATTTATGGAAGAAATGAGATCTTATATGGTGGGTATAAAGCAAGACTTGTATGAATTAAAAAGTCAAGTTACTGAAATGCAAGATACCCTGGAACAAGTCAAAATAGAAGTTAATACGAACAGGAAAGATATAGAGACAAACAAGAAAGAGATCAGTACTCTGAAGCAGAAAATGTCATCGACAACAACAGAAATGGATAGACAACTAGATCGGTTGGCATTAATGGAACAAAAGCAGATGGATTCGTGGATACGAATAAGAGGTCTAGAGGAAAAGATGGATGAAGATATCAGAAAACGGATAATAACACTCTTAGCGGAATTTTTGCAAGTGGAGAAAGATGATATGGAGATGGAAATAGATGCGATTTACAGAGTAGGTTCTGTACCTGCTAAGAAAAAGAAATTGCCCCGAGACGTGGTAGTACAATTTAACAGAAGAATGACGAAAGACAAAATTATCGAAGAACATAACAGATCGCCCGTGATGGAACAACACGAACCATTAATTTTACTTCAGGAAATACTGGTCAGAATATTGAAGAAACGGAAATATTACAATTTTCTAGTCACTAAATTGAAACAAAACCAAATAAGATTCAGATGTCTTGAAGGGGTGATATTTACATTCAATGGACAGCAGTACAGACTAAACTCAATTGAAAAAGCACAGGACTTTCTCCACAGACACAGATTAGAACCAGAGAAGATTGAAAGTCAAAATCATTCACAGAGATTTAAAGAGAGGATATTAGCAAGTACACCAGCGGACGAGGAAGCAATGACTGAAAATTTAGACAAAGATATACAAGAAAGGAAGGAGCTGATTCAGAAAGTGAGAATGACAGATATTATAAAAGAAACAACAGGAGAAGGTAAAATTCAAGAGACCAGTCTTATTGATTTGGATATTGAAGAAATGGATTTGACCACGACACAGAAACAATGAATTGTTCCATAATATCCTGGAATGTAAATCGGTTAAACTCACCCATCAAGAGGAAAAAGATCTTTCACTATCTTTACAAACAAAATCCAGATATCTGTTGTCTCCAAGAAACTCACATTAAAAAAAAAAGATAGTAAAGTGTTAGAAGCATCAAAATTAGCTGAAATATTCTTGTCAACAGCAACAGTCAAGAAAAGAGGTGTGGCTGTGTATGTTAAAACAATATTATCTCCCAAATTGCGGTTTACGGATGGAAAAGGAAGATTTGTTGGTGTTGAGTGTACTATAGAAGGCAAAACTATCTTATTAATTGGAGTGTATGTGCCATATAATGAAGATAAATCCTTCTATAGTGAGATAAAGAAAGAAATACAGAACCAATCCTATGACGATGTGTACTTCATGGGGGACTTTAATGGAGAGGCTGATTTAAAATTGGATTGTAGTCTTATACCACACCAAAAAAGATCTAAAGGGAAAATAAGAGAGGATTTTCTTCAATTGGTGGAAGAGCATCAGCTAATAGATGTATAGAGATTCAAAAACCCGAATGTGAAAGATTTCACCTTTTTCTCGAGTAGACATCAATCATGGTCAAGAATAGATTATATATGGTTACCGAGAAGCTGGCAAAGTTCTGTCAAATCTGCAGAGATCCTATCCAAATCATTCAGTGATTATAATCCGGTTACATTAAGGTTGGAAGGTCAATGGAAGGGAAGATCTTGGAGATTGAATGAATTTCTCCTGACACAAGATGATATTGTTATGTCATATAAAGCAGAATTGCAAGATTTTTTTAAAAGGAATATGAACAATGAAGTAGAAACCAGAGTAGTATGGGACACATTTAAAGCTGTGATTCGAGGTTTCTTTATCCAAAAAAATATAGAATATAAAAAGAAGCAAAAGAAAAAGATGGCTGATTTAATGGAAGAGATTAAAGATTTAGAAAGGAAATTAAAGGACAATCCCCTTTACAAAGTATCATTATTAAAGCTAAAAGTGTTACAAAACCAGGTATCGATGGTAACAATGAATGAAATTGAAAAGAAGATCCGCTTCTTAAAGCAAAAACAATTTGAACACGCAAATAAACCTGGACGATGGTTAGCGTATAAGATTCGGAAGGAAAGGAAAAAAAGATTAATTGCGAAGATTAAGGAAGGTGACCGTATAATTTTAGAAACTAAAGAAATAAAGAAAGTCATCTCCAATTATTTCAAAAACCTGTTCCAAACTCGGGGTACTGAGGAGAAAAATGAGATAGAAGAATATCTTTGTTCACAAAACTTACCAAAAATACCTACAAATTTCTATGAGATGTTGAATAAACCGATTTCCATCAATGAAATTAATGAGGCAATAGAGAGTACAAAACCCAATAAAGCTCCAGACCCAGGTGGTCTAACTGCAAAATTTTACAAACTCTTTAAAGAACAACTTTGGGGGCCAATGCAAGAGGTGATGAATGAAATAATGGGTAAAAATGCACTTCCAAAGAGTTGGATCAAGGCGAATATAGCACTGATCCCTAAAGAAGATTCTGATACATTGACATGCAAAGATTTCCGACCAATATCACTCTTAAATGTGGACTACAAAATTTTCACATCAATCTTAGCAAATCGACTGAAATATATTTTACTGGAACTCATACACGAAGACCAAAGTGGCTTCATTCCAGGAAGGCAAATGAGATCTAATATTAGAACGGTCATAGACATTATAGAGTTTTATGAATCTCATAACAAAAAAAAAGGTGCCCCTGTTTTCCTGGATGCGGAGAAAGCCTTTGACAATGTCAATTGGATATTTTTGATAAAGCTTATCGAAGAAATGGAATTTGGAGAAAATTTTATAAATTGAATCAAGGCTATATATAGTGAATTGAAGGCCGGTATAATTATTAATGAGGATCTGTCAGAAAGTATCCCAGTTTCAAAAGGGACTCGACAAGGCTACCCGTTATCTCCATTATTTGTGTTGGTGTTGGAGATCCTGTTAAGGCAAATAAGGAATGAAGACTCCATCCAAGGAGTTAAGATTGGACGAGATCAGTTTAAATACAAAGCTTTTGCAGACGACGTGGTGATATTTTTGGAAGATCCTCTAATAAGAATTGGAAAAGCTAATGAACTTCTTAAAAAATTTGGTAAAATGGCAGGATTTAAAATTAATAAAGCTAAAACAAAAATACTTCTGAAAAATATTAGAGGTTCGGAAAAAGAAAAGATTGAAAAGAAAGCCGGAGTCCAATGTGTACAGAGAGTGAAATATTTGGGAATAGAAATGACAAACAACAATACCCATTTGTATAAGAATAATTATCAGAAGATTTGGAATCAAATTCAAAAGAAATTGAACACTTGGAAAAAATTGGACCTTTTCTTGATGGGTAGAATTTCTGTGATAAAAATGAATGTTCTTCCTCAAATACTATTCTTATTTATGATGATACCAGTTGCAATACCTAAGAAGTGGTTTCAAGATAGCAAAAAAGAGCTTTCTAAATTTATATGGAATGAGAAGAAACCAAGGGTAAAATATAAATGGCTGACAGACACAAGAGAACGTGGAGGTTTCACAGTACCAGATTTAGAACTATATTCGAAGCGGCATGCCCAGCCTGGATGAAGCCGTGGATTTGTCTGGATGACAGGAAGGTATTAACATTAGAAGGACACGATCTCCACTTTGGCTGGCATGCATACATGTGGTACAGAAAATTCGGAACCCAAAAGATTTTCAAGAACCATGTGATCAGAAAAGCATTGTTAAAAGTGTGGGAGAAGTATAAATTCTATTTTTGTCCTAAAAAACCATCTTGGATTTCTCCGTTAGAAGCGCTATCAATCAAAGGACTGAGAAGATATGGCAACTGGTTGACGTATAAGGATCTATTAAAACAAAACAGAGATGTACTTATATTAAAGGAAAAACAGCAGTTAAAGGATGAAGGATTAGAAATACAGTGGTTCCCTTATATGCAAATAAAAGAGAGATTTAAAAAGGATGTGCAAGAAGAAGGAGTGGATCTCAGACAAAATGAATTGGAAGAATTGATGATAAAAGGTGAAAAAAAACTGCTTTCAAGATTGTATAAAAGGGTGCTATCCTTCAAGTTAGAGGAAGAAACAATTAAGGATTGTATGACAACCTGGGCTAAAGATCTCAAACATAATATCCTTTTAGAAGACTGGGAAAGAATATGGAAAAGCAATATGGTATACTCAAGATCTTATACCCTACAAGAAAATGTGCAGAAGATGGTATACCGTTGGTACCTTACACCCAGCAGATTAACAAATATGAATAAAAATATGAATAATAAATGCTGGAAGTGTAAGAACCAAGTGGAATCTTTCCATCATATGTGGTGGGGATGTGAAAAGGCAAAGAGGTGCTGGTACACAATACGAGCCAACATACAAAAAATATTAGAGAGGAAAATTGAATTAATTCCTGAAATTTTTTTATTGGGTATTTTTGATGAATCAATAGACTTTTGTACCAAAAGATTAATGTGGCATCTGATTGTGGCGGCCAGATTAGTCTATGCCAAATACTGGAAATCACTTCACATTCCCACAGTGGAGGAATGGTTAGAAAAAATAACAGAAATGGCACAAATGGACAAACTGACTTATAGATTGGACAACAAGATGAATAATAAATTTTATAAAGCTTGGGAACCATTCACAAAATTCTTGGAAAATAAGGGAATCGCAACGACAGGTTTTCAGTCTTAAATAGTTAATTTATTACTATGATATATGATGATATATGATATATGGGAATAATAATTATTAATTTAAACAACGGTAATCACTGGTCTTAGGGTGGAGGGAGGTGAAAATAAGAGAAGAGAAGCTGAAGTAAATGGTCAATGTACGGAAGAATAGGGATGTTAATGAACAAGAATTATTAGGTGGTATATGAAAAGTTTATGATAAAATATGAGGGCTAACAGGTATGTTAATCATAGCTAATTAAGGGAAAGTATGTACAAGCAGATATATAATTTGTTCTCTTTCTGATTTACGGAGGTTGATTTTTTTATATAGTTGACCTATATAAATATTTTATAACTGTATCCCACGAAAAGGGGGAAGCATTTTATGTTTGTAAGATTTTGTAAATAATGTATGTAGTATGCATCGTAGCAATTTTTATGTTTGATGTAAAATATGTAGGAAGGATGTAGCTATATATATGTAAGTTTGGTTTTTTTAGTTTTGTGTAAGTCTTGTGTAAATATGTGGTTGGTTTTGGTTATGTTTTCTTGTTTCAATGCTTAATAAAAATATTTTAAAAAAAAGAAATTAAGTGTCAAAGATATAGCTGTGTTTGTTTTTGTACAAAAATTAAGGAAGTACTGGGAGGAAACAGTCTAGTTGAACAGTTGGCTCTTCACATTTGCTAGGGTTAAGGGCACAGGATCCCTGCAAAAGTGGAAATATCACAAATATCAAAATGCGTGTGCCTGTCTATGGAAGGAGGCCAAGGCATGGTAGGGGAAGCAGGTACCCAAGGTCCAAACAAGGTCAAGGAAAGGAAAGGGATGGGTCAGCATGGTGGTCCTATACTTCCTCTCTTGCCTATCTCCTACTTGGGGTGTGAGGGGGCATTGGGAGAGGACTTGTAGTGCTGAAAAATTGAGTTGTGATCCATCCTTAGCTGGCCAGGGAGTGGCTAGTGGAGGAGGACCAGAGGCAGGTTATTAAAGGGTTATGTGGAGCCACTGAGAGGGAAGATTCTCCCAGAAAAGAGGTACCTGAGGTGGCGGAGGTAGTGTTTGAAGAAACTCACAAATAATCAAATCTGTGAAAGTCAAACCTGCAAATGCGGAGGGCTGATTGTATCTTTAAGAACCCAGACAGAATTGTTATTGCATTTTAGAGACAAGTTAACAGCATAGAAAAATGGGAGGCCGCTGCAATAGCTAAAAGATGCTATCATAAGTATGCTTTGATGTGCCAATTGGAATCTTGTGTATTGTATGCCATTCTGACTGGCCCCCCACCCCCATGGTATAACTGCACTTATACTTGAAGATAAACACATCAGTTAGTCCTAAAGATGTCACTAGTTTCTTTGTTGAGTATTTGCCTTCAGGTTGCCTGTCAGCTTATAGCAACTGCATGAATTATAGAGTTTTCTTAGACAAGGAACACTCAGTTGTGGTTTGCCATTGCCTTCCTCTGGAAAGATAGATTTTGATACCTACCTGGTATTCCCTGCTAGTTTTCCATCCAACTACTAACCAGACCTGACCCGGCCAAGATCACATTGAACCTGGTGCTGTACTCCATGCTAAAATAAATAAGTATTAAAGGTGTTGCTACACTCCTTTCCTCCAATCATTTCCCTTTTTATATGAAAATTAATAGGTAGAACTTTCCATAGGAAGCCTCTGAATACCAGTTGCTGAAATTTAGCACTGGGAGAGGGCTATTGCCTTCATATTCTGTCTGAGGCTTTCCATGGGCATCTGGTTGGACAGAGGGGCCTTTGGTGTGATCCAATGGACCATTACTTACATTTGTAATGAGTACAAATCAGGCTTCTGTAGAGATGCTGTTTTTTACTATTGCAGGGTGGGAATGAGAGGGTCATGTTGATGTTGTTGGACTGCAATTCCCAGTATTTCTCATCATTGGTAATCTGACTAGGGTGAGAAACTAGGGTCCACCATTTGCAAGGCCACACAATCCCCACCCTCCTAGGTCAGGAGGCAAAATCAGTGCTTCCACATTCTTTGTTAACAGTTGGGCCATTTCTGCACTACACTCTTATAGCGCAATTATTCCACTTTCAACATCCTATGGAATCCTGGGGTTTGCAGTTTAGGGATGGGCTGGCTGTAAAGTGCGGAAATAGCCTTGGTGAAAGTTTTTTTTTTCTGGACCAGACTTTGAAGCAAGTTGAGAACCTGCACAGTTCTATACCTTCTTTTTAAAAAAAACTATCTGCAACCCTTCATCCATCCACCTCAGAGAGTTAACTGATGATGCAGAAGGACAAGTGACCTGGCCAAGAACATGAGTAGAACCTCAGTACAAGGCAGAGGTGTAAGTCTCGAATGCGTAATCAAATAGTTGCCCGCTAGCCCAGAAAGATTGGAAATTAGTGTATTGTGACTGTATGGTAATGTAATTTTACTCGAGAACACTTATATCTTGAACAAAAGGAACCATGAAATTGCTACATATTGGCCAGAAAACAAAAGGCTATGGTGTCCATTTGTGAGCTGTGTGTTGCAGGAGGACAGTGTTCTGGGGCTGTTTGCCATGCACTGTTGAGAAAGATTAAATTTCTCATTAGTGGAAGCAGATGAATGGCCCTCACTTCATCCCAGTTGCCACTATCCTGACCTTGGAGGGAGAGAAGAAGCAGGCACAGCTCAATCATGCCTAGGACCAGAAGCAATGAAAGGCCCTCCCTCCATCCCAGCTGTCACTGCTGTGGCCTTAATTGTCAATGCTGTATCAAGTCTTAACTAGATTGTATGCCTGAGGGCAGGGAACTGTTTTGTTGTTCTTTTACTTGTAAAGTGCAATGTAAATCATCATCATCATCATCATCATCATCATCATCATCATCACTATCATCATTTATTTACATAGTGATGGCACTATGTAATAAATGATGATAGTGGTGGTGGTGGTGGTGACGATGATGATGATGATGATTAGTAATAATATCAACAACAACAACAACTAAAGATGGGAAGATGTAGTCTGTAAGCATGATGGCATACAGGGCAGGGGGCAGTATCCACCTATATGGATAAGATAATATGAGTCTGTATCCCTCTGAGCTCCTAGCTTTAAAGGCTTTTACTTCAAAGGGAAAGTTTTACTCTTCTGTTTGGCAGTACAAGAGCCATAGTGTCTTAAGAACTGTCCTGTCTCCACAGCTGTCTCCAGAATTCCAAGCAGTGAATCCAATGAAGCAAGTCCCTGCTCTCAAAATTGATGGCATCACCCTATCACAGTCAGTAAGTAATCAGCTTCTATTAAATATTTACTTAGTTCTGCTATTCAAACTAAGGACTTTGCACTCAGCATTGAGTAGTCAATTTGAATACCAGGCTTCAGATATATCAGTACAGAAACCACCCAAAGTAGGATTGGAAGGAACTTAACTTTTAAAGAATTTTTTTTCTTTTCATGCAGTGCATTTCACTCTTTGACATTTGAAAAATCTAATGCACCTTAAAGATGTTGTTTTCTGAGTAAGATCCCACCACAACGATTGGCAGGCATGGGATTCAGTGTACAGAACCACCAATGATGACATTTGCTCTGAATTAGCTCAAGCCAAGCAGATCCAGTTTGCTTGACCTGCGTCATAGGACTGCTTTCCTCTCTCATTCATTTCCCAGGATCATTCTTAGGAAGTTCCTCTTTTTCAGCTGGCCATAATAGAATATCTGGAGGAGACAAGGCCAAACCCTAGGATTCTGCCTCAGGATCCTAAGAAGAGAGCTCAGGTCCGGATGATCTCAGATCACATTGTTTCTGGAATCCAACCTTTGCAGGTAATTGTCCCATTTCCAGGGCTGTTTGTCCCGCATTTAACGCTGGTTGCATCGGAGTCCAGTGACACTGACTGCAAATGACTTCAGGAAAATGGAGGTATTTCTTGAAAAGAGCAAGTTGTGTTGGCAGTAATTTCTGTTTTCCTCCTACTGCTGTTCAGTCCACCTACTTCCAGAGGCCCAAAGCTTTGGGAACAAGGAATATAGGGCACTGAGCAAACTGTAAAATGCCAGAAAGCAGATTTTGTTGATTCATTTTAATCAAAACCATTCTTTCTCCTGCAGTTTTGGCACATTAGCCAAGTTGCCCAAGGACCACAAATGAGAACTAATCACAAGGAAATTATGAACTAAATAGAAGAGCTGGGGATGTTTAAAAAGTTTTATTAATCTTTCTCACCTCTCAAAATTAATTTGTTAAGATTAGTAGTGAAAATATTTAGTATTTTACACTGATTATCCCATTAATACTACTTTTTAAAGAAACTATTGGTAGCTGCACATCAGAGCTTTTGTTCCATACAGATCCGTACTGGGCTTTAAATAGCTCTTTACCTGGTCAGTGATAAGGGCAGAAGAATATTGAAGTAACAAGTTTAAACCTACTGTCTGTTATGCCAAAAATGAACAAACACATAAAATGTATAAGTCCCTTCCAGTAGAAAGCAAAATGTGAAGTACTTTCTCCTTGTCATTAAAAAAAATTAGTTATCATAACATGTTATTCCTGACATTTTATTTCTAAACTCTGCAAAATAGTGCATAAAAAAAAATTGGTGAGGATTAGGCCAGGCCAAGGGTCAACAGTATCTAACCATGACACCACAAATGACAAATATTTTCACAGCAGTAACAGTCATGTAATCGGCAAAGCACCTCAGAGTAGTTTGTGCCTAAGAGAACCCTACGAAATTCATGAGGTCACCGTAAGTCAACAGGTGACTTAAAGATGCGCATGTGCATGTGCACACACACACAGACACACACACAATGCTACTGTTAGTGCTCATAGTATGTTTATTCATTTCATGATCATCTCTGAAGACTTTGTAGAACTTCAAAGATATATGTGATCAAAGATAGTAGCATAGGGGTAGAAAAAAGCATATGCAAACACCAAATTGAATACACAAAGGCTTTGCATTTTGTCCTGAAGACCTGCCCCGTCCCTGTATTCACACAGTAGTGTGATTTATTTATTTCAAACCTTGTAACCTCATTCTTCACCAAAAAATGCTCCCAAAGAATGTTATGTAAGATAAGTACAAACAATACAGCTCCTATCCACAGGTTTACAATCTGATATACAATCCAGAATGGCATAGGATTACAAAACAGAAAAGGACACATGGATGAAAAGGAAAGAGGGAAACAAACACACTCAGATACCAATTCTTAAAGGTTTCACAGTAATTCTTATAGTGCTAACTGTTGTGGAAATAATTCAGGAAAAGAAGTAGCCCAATGGAGCTGGTCTCGCAGATGTGTTTCATATTGGCAAACAGTCTAATCTTCAGCCTCTGCCTACATTTCTCAGAACCTGGGTATCCTACAGCAAATGGGAGAGAAGAAGCTAGACTGGGCACAGCGCTGTATTTCTTCTGGGTTTGAAGGTGAGTGTTAGGATGACATTTTCAGCTGGGCTTAAGTAATCTGCTAATTGAGCAGGAACTTTTCAAAAAGTTTGTCTCCTTATCTGTCTTATACTGTACTGTACTGTACTGACAGTCAAGTAAAACAGCTCAGCTGAATGAAATCATTCAGGAACTTCTGCAGACTGAAACAGGGAGATTCCTGACAGCCCTGCCCTGAGAGCAACAACCAATGGAAATTGATCTCTTTTATGTCTTAAAAGAGTATTGTTAAGGTTTTTTTTTAAATCACATTGAACCTTTAAAATGTTCTGCCAGAACTGAGAACAAGCAACTATCTGTTGCAGTCAGAGAGAATGGCTAAATTAGCAGTTTAGCTAAGATATATTGCTGCAGATACAGATAGTAACCACTAAGCAAAAGCAAGTGGACTGGAAAGCCCATAGCACTCACTCCCCTTAGGTATTAAGGCCACTGTTCTGTGCATCCAAAAGACTGGGATGGTTGAGTGAATGGTACTATTCTGGAGTGTATATGGCAGGCATGGGAAACAGTTGGCAATTAGTTCCCCCATCTGAGAACTTGGAGCTGCACCACTCACCACCTACCACCCACAATTAATATTTTTTGCTCCCAGATGCTCCCCAAATCCCTTAGGAGGTGGGGAGCATTTTAGTCATGCTTGTGGCCTCCTCAGGAAGTCAGCTCTGGTTCACTTCCTGTTTTAAAAAGACCTCTCCTAGAGCTAAAACAGCAGAGGTCACATGGTGAAATTTCCCTCTATGCTCCCTTAGAGGTAGGTCAGGGAGAGTGTTGTTTTATACCTTAAAGTCATTTCTGACTTACGGCAACCCTATCATGGTGAACCTATCATGGAGTTTTCTTGGCACACTTTGTTTACAGGGGGTTTGCCATTGCCTTTCTCTGAGGCTGAGTGAGTGCGACTTGACCAAGGAAAGTGGGTTTCCATGGCTGAGTGGGGATTTGAACCCTGGTCTCCAGAGTTTTCATCTAACACTTAACTACACCACATTGGCTGATGGGAGAAGCATTTGGAGACTTGGGGAGGGTGTGGTGGAGCATATGCCAACTACAGGCCACACTTAATCTACCCAGTGTATGTGATTGTGACACCTTTCAATGTAGCTGGTCCATACCAACCAAATAACAGCACAGCAAAGAGAATCTTTGTACTCCAACCTGCTCTGTCCTGTGGTAGTGCTCCACCTGAAGAAGAATGTGAAGTACACATCTGATACACAGGCATGCATCTGCAGTCTGAAGTGGTGCAACTCATTCCGTCACCTCAGGAGACTACCCATTCTATTGCACACATGCAGGCCAGTTCCCAGCTTGGAATAGATCTACACCAGGCCAGTGGAGCCAGCCATTCCAAAGTTAGAAACAAGCAGCAGAAAAAACAAGTCA
This sequence comes from Cyclura pinguis, assembly GCA_030412105.1. Taxonomy (NCBI): domain Eukaryota; kingdom Metazoa; phylum Chordata; class Lepidosauria; order Squamata; family Iguanidae; genus Cyclura; species Cyclura pinguis. The sequence continues at coordinate 349,951,240 of CM059599.1, forward strand.
GACAGGGGGAAGGTTTATTGCTATTTTTTAATTTTTTTTTAATTTATTTTCCTTTTTTCATTTATATATATTTATCGTTGTAGGGCAGCTTACATACAACATGGTCAATAGGTTTTGCAAGAAATAGCAGAGGAAGGAGGTAGTGCTGAAGTCTTTCTCTTCACTGTGGTTTTCCTCTGCAATTGCTTTTCCACCTTTGGCTAAGGAAAATCAGGCACGTGGAAGAAGGGTTAAGCAAAATCCTTGTCTCCTCCACCCCATTTTGCACACTGAATGTAGACATGACGTTGGAAATTTCACTGGCCACCAAAGATATAACACTGTCTTCTCCCTCTTTTATAATTCTAGAACCCAACATCTATCCAGTTAAGCTGGATTTAGGACAGACAAAAAGTATTACTGATTCACACAGCACATATTTCAAGTATGAAACTTGCTATTACTAGATGTAGTGATGACTACCAGTTTGAAAATGGGATTAAACAAATCTGTGGGGAAAAAAGAATGGATATTTGTTGCAACTTTCTCCAGGATCTTACGCAGCATGTCTTTGAGTCAGAGCTTGGAAAAATTCCTTTTGGAGGGCTCTGCTCTGAATATCACTTGCTGAAGAACAGTGAGAAGAAAGAGTTCTTTTCCTCATGTTCTGCTTCTAAGTTTTGCATTTGGTACACCACTAGAAGAAATGAGATGGTAGACAAGATAGCCCTATTGGATAAGACTGAAGGCCTGTTTTTATATTCTTTTCTTCCCCACGTTATGTATTTTCCACCAGTGGGCACCTCTTTGAGGTCTGGTGCTGCTGTTCTTTTGCTTTAAGGAACATACTCAACATTTTGTAGGATTGTTTCACATTTTCTTACCCCCTTATAATGGGTGGGGAAAGTGCAGACCCTCATTTTTGGGGGGCCCTGGCCCCTTTCCCCTGAATTCTGCATTTTCTACAAAGCCTTTTTTGTCCCCATTTGCTGCAAAATGCAGTGGTTTTGTTCCTCATTCTCTATAAAATGATGAATGGCTGAAATTGGGCAAAAGCAATGCTAGAAATGTCAAGGGTACAATTTGCTGGGGATGCCTTATAGGGCGTAAGAGGCGCCCGTGCAGTTGCCTACCCCTACTCTGTGAGGATATGGAAACAGAATTTATCTGTAGAATGTATGCATTGAAAGCCCTGGGTTGAAAGTTCCTGTTTTACCATTGTGTTACCATTTTCTTTTCCTGCAGCTTTGGAGCAGATTCTGCATGAAACAGCTGGACGCTACTGTGTTGGGAATGAGGTAAAGAAGGCCCCTGATTAGGAAGAGAACTAAAAACCTCAGTACAGTTTGATTAATCAGAATGCCAACAGAGAGCTTCCCATTTTTCAAAGAGTCAGCAAAGGAGTGACTCTCTTACTGGTGCTTTTTTTATCACTGCAGTGATCTGGTGTATGATAGCCCATGGACTAAATCTCACATTTTGCTTGTAGAACTTTGTTCGTTAGTATCACCCTAAAATATGCCACCTGCAGGCCACGCTTAGCTCTCCAGAGGTGGTTGAGGGAGTATATGGAGTGGAGATGGTTGTTGCCCCCTCCCATTTTCACTGGAGTCCATTGAATCCTGCCCGTTTGCAACCAAAGAACATTCATATACTAAGATGGTGCACTTACTTCTTTCAGTTCACCATAAGTATTCCTGTTGTTATTGTTACATGCCATCAAGTCAACACTGACTTAATAGTGACCCTATCCTAACATTTTCTGGGCAAAATTTATTCAAAAGAAGTTTGCTATTGCCTGCCTCTAGGGCTGAGAAAGCATGTTTCCATGGCTAAGCAGGGATTTGAACCCTGGCTTCCTGCAGTCTTAGTCCAACTCGCAAACATTACACGACACTTACCTGCTGCAGTATCTATAACCTAAGTGTATATTCTACTTATTAAGACCTTAGCAATATTTGCTGTAGAGTCTAGAATTTTTGCCAGAGTCACCCTCTTGCAAAAATTAACACAATGAATAATGACATTACTCAAGCAATTCCATCCTTATTCTTTCTTCCCTCCTCTTCATCCCATGCCTAAATCTGCCAGCCATTTCAGTAACCTCTTAGTATGGTTGCAATTAATTTTATTGTCTATGGATACAACAAAATAAAGCAATAGCACCACCTGCTGACAACACTGCTTTGAAGGGCATTTCTGAATACTGCTGGATCTGAATTGTTGTATATCCTTGAGATGGACTCACCCAAACGTTTAAATACACTTTGCTACGCAAGTCAGCTAACTGTGAAAGGTTGCAGTCCATTTGAGGGCATTTTGTAGTTTTTATCATTGACGTTTTTACAGCATTTTGTTTTTATTACTTGGGTTGCCATATTCCCTCATCTACTCTTGTCACTATTACATAGAAATATTACAAAGCAGTGTGTTTTGCCTTACATAGGACAGATAGTTGAAGGAAGAAAGACTTAACCAAGGACATTTAATTGATCTCTGAGCAGATTTAAACCATATTAAAAAAATTCATTGTTTAAGTATTTCTAAAGCACCAAAGTTATATGATTTCCTTGAGCTTAAAAACGAGTATTTGGATCCCTGATTGTACTGACATTTGTTTCTCATTTTCTGTAGGTGACCATGGCTGATTTGTGCTTGGTTCCCCAAGTGTACAATGCTGAGAGGTAAGAAAGGCTGAGCACTATGAATAGTTTGACCCAGCAGGGCAACTAGTGTGATCAAAGCAGTCCAGCAGATACTCAAATGCACTTGTATGTGTGTGTAGGTCAAAATCTAGTGACCCAGTAGACTACTTGGAAACTGTGTAAGTACTCTTGAATTTGGATTTGGTTTGTACAGTCTTTTTCCCGTTACATATACGGTAATGCTCTTCTCTGTGCCTTATGTCATTCTAACCAATGTAAGTATAAACACCCTCCTCTCACCTGAACAAATATAGGCCCAGAGTTTGGGTGGCATGATTCTTCATTCTCCATCTTAACATCACCCTGAGCATTTTGGTCCTTAATATACAGTATATTATATCTCAGGCCTGATACTGCCATTCACAGCAATTCTGTGGAGGAGTCTGCAAATTTGAGATTTCTCATTTGACCCTCTGCCCTCTCCTTCCAGTATGCCCTTCTATCTTTGTAGAGTTAATGTCCAGAGATAACCATATCTCTTTAATTCTTTCCATTTTATCCAGTATCTGTTAGTCTCCATTTCATGTCCATATTTTTAAGTGTATCACTTTCTGTGGCAATTGGCTGTTCCTTCTCCTGCTATTGGCTAAAAAATTTATAAATAAAAATTTAAAAATTAAGATAAATCTTTCCTGAATCATCCAGGACTCTTAATCACTCTATGGCCATTTGACCCTCCTCAGTCCATCGTCTGTTCTATTCTTAATCTAATGCAAACTGTGTTTCTCTAGATAGACATATCATATGATTCAGCATGCTACTGATGTTAAATAAGCTTAAAAGTCAAGATAGTAACTGAAGTGTCTGATTTCAGATGGAAAAAGCTTAGTACTATCAATGGCTACCAGTCATGATCGCTGTATGGTACCTTTAGGATCAGGGTAGCATATTTCTGAATATCAGTTCTTAGCAATCCTTCATTCTCCCCTTACCCACATCTTCTGTTTGTGGGCATCCCGTGTCCATCTGGGAAACAGGACTCTAGATAAGACTGGCCCTCAGTCTAATCTGGTAGGACCCTTCTTATGTCTCTCCGTAAGAACTATTTTCATCAGATTATGGCTGTAAGCCTTACAGACTAGATATTCATTTTCAAAGCTTGCTGCGTTAACTATCACTGACTCCATGTCTAACTCTCTCTCTCTCTCTGTTTTTTTAACAGATATAAAGTGGATCTTACTCCATATCCCATAATAAGACGAATCAACAAAGCTCTTCTGGAGTTAGAAGCATTCCAGACAAGTCACCCATCTCGGCAACCAGATACCCCTTCAGAACTAAAAGCCTAAAGTTGCTGTCTTTTCTAATTATAGGACAGTTTGAGCAAATTTTGACCAGAAAAGGACTCACCCTGCAGCATATGTTAGGAATGCTTTATTAACAGGTTTTGAAGAAACAAGATCAGGGAGGGGGATGCAAGGAAAAAAGCAAACTGGGCCTTGTCTTGATCATGTTTGACAATTATAAATGCCATCATGAAACAAATTAAAAAAGTTTTGAGTATGCTGTGCTGTTAATGGCAAATTGTGTTTTTGGACAGATAGCTTTTAATGAGGCCAGTCAAAAGACAGTGTGCAGCTATTTAGACTTTCACTCTTTAACCTACTGGAGAGTGTGTGTGGGTGAGAGAGAAGGAAATCTTCAACAGCAGCGTGAACTGAAAACAGAAGAGACAATGCTCAGTCCAGCCTCACGATCATTAAAATAAGGGAATACAGAAGGATATTTACAGGAGAGGAGTTTAGAACAAGAATGAAACTTATTCACCATCACAATCCCTCCTTCTCACATCCATTCACCCCACAGCTAGGCTCTGCTCCTATTTTATAGCATAGCTACGAGAAAGTTAAAACCCATCAGAGGTGGCTCCTTGAGAGAAGAACTCATAGTCTGAAATTATAATTAAATATGGCATTCAAAACTCCATCTCCCACTAACAAGATCTAGTTTTTTAAAAAGCTGGCATGTGGATTATTTTACACTTGCACTGTCCCATTTTCCTCTATCTTAGCTTATGCTTAAAGAACCATTGCTTTGCACATTAAAGGTTGCTGCCTACCAACCCTATCTTTCACATGAGGAAAAAAATGGTAAGATGCATAATAGTGGAGGGGTGTATAGACTATGAGCTAAAGAAGCATCAACCAACCACATTAACCCCTCTGGCCATGAGCTGCCTGTAGCAGCAATGGGAGTCAGTGCAACATGGCAGGAGTTACAATTCTTCTGAACTTCATAGGAGCTGTAGTCCCCCCCCCACACACACCACATCAGAAGCAAGTACACATTTCTCCAGAACTGTAACAAAAGCAATGTATGCACTTGACTTTAATACTGCAATGGAAACAGGCCACTGACCTACATAATTTATGTGTATTTACAAGACTTCAAAGGTTTCTGAAAACATAATTACTTCTCTTTAGTATCATTTACTAAGACTCATGCAGTCATTAATCAAGTCAACACTCTTATGTATGCTTTATTACACAGTTTGGGTTGCCATCATATCCAAGTGTAGGAGAACGGAGTTACATAAAATGTGAATATATCTGATTGAATTGACAGGAGGGCAGAAACTTAGGTAAAGGGACAAGAGAGAAAAGAACATGACCAACAAGAAAAAAAACAGGCACATTCTGAACAAAGTCAGACTTTAGGATTTCCTAGTACCTATGTCAAATACCACATGCCCAATTTTGATCTCCCTGTGGAGTATTTACTATACATTTTCAGCAGGCTTTTAAGAAATGCTATAGAAAGTAAACAGCTGAGGAGTTATCAGCCACAGACTGGATATTGGGCTTTATAACATGCCATGATTTTAACCCTGTCATGTGCTAGGCCCATGATTAGGAGATACCACACACTTAAGGAAAATGGTCCAGGATTAGCAATAGTGAGACAGAAAAAACTACATTAAAGTAACAAAAAAACAACAACCTTAACTCAAGCCCAAAAAAAACCCTAAGTAAAAGCCAAGCCCAATCTGTCTGATCTCTCAGTAACTCACTTTGTGTCTCCAACAAGGATTGCAAGTGGCAAAACCTTCAGAGGGGTTAATACTGTCTTGACAGTCTCAATTTTTCCTGGGAGGCTTGAAGGCTTTCCACAGCCCCCCCCCATCCCTTGTTAAAATCCAAGTCTTTCCGTTCTTCCTCCTCTTCATTTTGTTGTAGAATTCCCACTAGTGCATAATGGATCCTAGGAAACCCGTTTCACCTCCTCAAGGTCTAGCTGGAGCTTATTGGTACTGTTGTGGAACTTGCCGGCACAATCAGAACCTCCAAACACCAGCACTGCACATAGGTTGCGTTTCCCCTGACTCTCCTTATCCACATCTGTCAGGTGAGCATACGTCAAGTTGAGAAGTGTGTGGCCTGCCCGGGGCATGTTGCAAAGGTCTCCCTGCTTGACTGTATTCCAAGTCAAGGTATCTACAATCAGTGGGGGGAAAAAAGGCTAGTGGATGCCAGCAAACATCTTCCACAGCTTGAGTGAGCCCTGCTCATGACAGGACTGCACTAACTTACCCAGGTTGAAGGTGAATGCATCCTGGAATGCACCTTTGGCATTGCAGCCCCCACTTATCAGCACTTTATGATCTGACACTGGGATAGCAGCATGGAAACTGGAAGCAGAGGAGTGCAACATGAGCATCGCCATAGGATTTACAATGGAGCCTATAAACCCTGAATACATAATTACTTGTGTACTAGCCTCGCATCCTGTCCAGCCCTCTATAGCTAAAGTTTCACCCAGTGCATGATGCTTAAGGCTTGTATTTTCCCTTGGCAATTAGCAGACCTTTCTAAGAACAGCATATCCAATTTAGAGCTCTACCACCAGAGCAGCCCAGACCTCAAAGATGCCACACCATGCCTGACAGCATCAGGTATGAGTTTTCCCTGTGGTCACCCGCATTATTCAATGTTCATGCAAGAGAGCACATAGATCCTATGACCAACTTCTACCTGCGAGCAGAGGGTAGTCCAGACAGAAAAGGAACTGAAGTGTACTCCATGAAACCTGAGGGAGGTTGAGGTTAAGAATAAATGGGAGATATTTCAGATGTAAGGAACTGGTCACAAGCACGAAAGTTTATATCATCTGAAATACAAGGATTTTGAGCAGGTGGGAGACCTAAGCAGTAGGGTCAAGTGACAATAAAATACATGCTCGCATGTACACACAAGCCAACTAAGGATGTCATTTCATGCATCTAGTGAAGCAGATTCTAATCCACAAAAGCTTATTCTGCAATCAGTGCATTAGCCTTTGTCATAGGAAATCCATTATGATTTGACAATATTTACATCTGTTGTTTATAGCCTGTCCCTTTGAAATAAAAATCAAAAAGAGGATAGAAAAAAAATGTTTTGCTAGACACTTATTGTCTGGGAAACTAGCCAAGAGTCACAGTTGTTAACATAAGATCCGTAGATTCTCTGAACAAATATGCAAGTGTTAGGAGTTAATATTGTACAAGAGCATCCTCAAATCAGTTTGAACATTTCTAGTTTCTGACAACCAACTCTTATGAGAAGTGATTTTCTTGGCTTCCCTAGCTGTAACTGAGGGCCTTTCTGCACTACACTGTTACAGTGCTGTTATTCCACTTTCAACATACTGTGAAATTCTGGGGTTTGTAGTTAACTGAGGCCAAAGAACACTCTGACTGAAAATTCTAAATGCCCCTCCCTAAACTGCAAACCCCAGGATACCATAGGATGTTGAAAGTGGAATAACAGCACTCTAAATGTAGTGTGGAAGGACCCTGGCTGAGAAGCTGTCTTTGACAGCTATAGAAGGAAAGACAGCCCAGCAATCAATTATCACAATTTTGACTGTATATTCATAGATGGCAAGGGGCTGGACCAGATGTAGCCCTTGTAGCCTTTTCCTACTCTATGATTCTCTGTCAATTTGCGGGAGAACAGTTTTTATCTAACATATCTGCTGCCTCAAGATGAAACAGACAATGAACACATGAACAAGTAGAACGGTAATCAATCTATTTCTTGAAATTCAGTCTCTGATACATGACAGCCAAGTCTCCCTGTTATTAACAGCCCTGTTCAGGTCTGGCAGACTCAGGGCAGTGACTTGCTTGCTTCAAGTCCTTATCGCACTACACTGTTATAGTGCTATGTTCCACTTTAACTGCCGTGGCCAACATCTTGTGGAATTCTGGATTTTGTAGTTTTGTGAAGTCCAAGAGCTCTTGACTTAGAATTCTAATTGCTCCTGCGTAAATTGCAAACCGCAGGATTCCATAGGATGTTGCCATAACAGTTGAAGTGGAATAATAGTACTATAACGGTATAGTGCAATAAGGTTTTGAGTCTATCCATCTGTAATGCTATCTTCCTCTTTCCCTACTGCCTTTCATCTATGGCAACCCTATCATACCATTTTCCTGGCAAGTTTTATTCAGAGAAGGTTTATCATTACCATTCTCTAAGGCTGAGAGAACATGGCTTGCCTAAGGTTACTCAGTAGATTTCCAAGGCTGGAAACGAATTCAAATTCTCAAACTAGAGCCCCTAGAGTCCTCCTCCAACACCCAAACTGCTACACTGCACAAAGTCTCATATAAGAATACCTCCAAGAAATTTGTAACCAAGATTGTAAACTTGCATGCCTATTCACCTATACCTATTGCACATTATTTTCCCCATACTAGAAATTCCCTGATAGTCCAAAGCTTAAGATAGTCTTATGGGGAGTGCTGCTGAACTAGATAATACTGTTGTCTACAACCTTGGGAGCTCAGATGAGGTAAGGTAAGCTCCGAGAAACTCTAGCAAAATACAGATTGACGAGTATAAGGCAAAGAACTCAGACTTTTACAATATAAGGGATGGAGGAATCACTTTAAGCTTCTACAACTTGTTTTTGCTGCAACATACATACACAGCTACTTTTCTAGAAGGTTGCTGTAGCAGCTGATTACAACCCAAAGATGCCAAGTGTTTTATTCTGTCTAGCAATAAATTCTATAATACTGCATGTAATCTCATGAAGGCAAATTTTCATTCCTTTATCCAAAGGTTCTGATGTAAAGTCACTGCCTACCCATTTCATCCAGAGCTTTCCTCACACTGATATGCAATTCCCTGTCTTCTACCAGCTCCTATCTCAGGGTTGCTTTATATCCCTAGCAGGCATGAGAATATACTTGCCTACCAAACTGGATTCCAACCCCACCCAAACAGCACTAAAGAACTCAAACAACACCCTGTCCTTACCCAGGTCCAGGATATGTGTATCATTCAGGTATGTAGAAGTCCTCTGGCCCCCAAATATGACCAGCTTGTTCCTCAGCAGAGTAGCTGAATGGCTAGGAACAGAAAAGAAAGTAAACCAGAATCTGAGATATTACAGTCAGAACTAAATATTTCATTTATTTCTGATAATTCATAACGACTTTTCCTGGCTTCATCAACCTCAACAGCAATTGTGAGGGCTCTCACAATGAGCTTATAAGTTTTTGATGAGCATCCAGTCAGCAAGGCCTATGATGGAAAGATGCCAAATGTCTGGCCAACTGTAACCAAGACATTATGAAAACTGTACAGCTCCAGTGAAAGCTTTTGGCAAACTTACTAGTTCTGATCATTTTCAGGACCCACTATTCTAATCTGAGGGATAATCCTGGAAACACAGACTATCTACCATGGGACAGAGAAGTTTTTACTATGAGAAATGCAAGAAGTAATTATTGCATGCGTAGATGCTCAAAGATTTATTTTGAGTCAAAGCAAAAGGATACAAGTCATCAGAAGAAACAGATTTCCTTGCACCTTTAACATTATCCAAGTCTTATTATAAGGAAAATATGTAGGAACTTATAAATCTAGTCCAGTGAGCTACAGATCTAGCTTCTAAAATCAGTTGCAATATCTGCCAATTTAAGAATGGAACAGCAACATCTTTCATTTTTTCCCTAGAGCAGTATGATTTTGAAATCAGAACAGGAAAGAGTTGAGAAAGGCTTCAGGCAGAACACATGTCCTTTTAAGGTGAAGATTAGGAAAATGTAATCAAAAACTAAACAGTCTTATCACAAAAAACATGGCACTGGATAAGACCAAAGGCATACCTAGTGTAGCATTCTGTTCCCATAGTAAGCAATCAGATGCCCACAGGCAGGACACAAATGCAATTGCAGTCTTCTGCTTGGGTCTCCTGTTACTCTGATTTCTGGGGTCCCTTGGGGGACGCCTTAATGTGCTCCACGTGATAGGGAATGGAAACTAGCCAGAGCACAAGCAATAGCAATGCGAGAGGCAGGGTAACCTAGCGGGGTCTTTTTACCCAGTTTTTACAGGGTCAGGCCAAGTCAAAAGCCAAACGAAGATGTCCAATAAAATGATTTTATTGAATGAAAGTCTCACGCACCAACACAATCACTCACACACTCACTCAAGACCTATTAAGAAGCAAAAGAGAGGAAACTGGATAGGGGAACTATTGAAGGGATTGTAGCTGGGGTAATATTACACCTCTTCCTGAAGTCCTTGGTCCAGGAAAAACAGTGAAGAAGTAGAGCTAAGCACGTAGATGGCGGAGGGGATTACTCAACTGATGGAGAAACAGTCTGCTGGTATGACCGGGAGTGATCCAAAGAAACTCTCAAAAACTGGGACTATTTGTAGGGGAAAAGGTACCTGGAGGGCTAATCGTTTCCCAGGGAGAACAATGGGTGTTGCAACAGAAAAGAAGCTCCACAATGGCAACTCCTTTTGCATGATGAGGTCACAAGGTGTTGCCAAAGTTTCAGGATCTTCAGTTACTTTGGGTTGTGGTGTGAATTTAGGTAGATGGTCCTTGCCTGATAGGATTTTATCGCTATCAGTGCTCAACTTGAGGGAAAGCACACTAATCCCCTCAAGCTGGCTCCTCAGTGGCTGAGGACCTTTCGTCTACTGTGGGCTTTCACAGCTTGAGGTCTCCTGGGGCTATGTGACAGGGATTGTACTGGCCTGACCTGGTTTTCAATCATTCGACCGTTGCTGCCTACGTGCTCATCTGGGTGACCTCTCAGGCATGTTGAATCATATTTTAATATCAAAATTGTAGACCCCAGGACAGGGTTTACCAGTGAGGTAACACTCCAGTAATTAGTACTGAGACATAAGGCTTCTCTGATAGTTTGGGCAAATGTGGGTAACATATAGCCACTAACTATTGTCAGCCTTACCTCTGTGAATTTTGTTTTCTTGTTTTGTTTAATCCTTTCCAAATCTGCCCCATACAATGGCATCCACCTCTACACCCTTTGATCTCAAATTCCATATTTTAACTGTGCATTATGTGAAGTAGTACCTCTTTTCCTTTGTCCTGGATTTATCATTTAGCTTCCCTGGAGGACCCTTTGAGAAAGGAAGCAGGAACGCTTTTCCCTGGAGGACTCTTTGAGAAAGGAAAGCAGGAACACTTTTGCCTATCTGCTTTCCCTGTACCATGCATGACCTTACATGCCTCTGTTGTGTCTCCTAATACTCACTTTTTTTCTAAGTGAAAGAGCCACAAACATTGTACTCATTGCTCACAGGGGGCATTACTACAGCATCTTGGCCATTTTTTTTTAATCTGTATTGGCTTTGATCCTAAAATCAATACTACTCAGGAAGTGGGTCTTTGCTATTACCCTTCTCATTGTTGCATGCTCCCAAAGCTGATCTCAGAAGTTGGGAAATAAAGAGGGACATGACATGAGAGGTATAGGAAAGGGAGTTGGACAGAAAGGACAAATTTGCTGACACAGCTGGAAGTGCCTGCTGTTCATATCAAACAACAAGCCAGAATCATTCCTTCTTTTTCTTAACAGAGATATGGCAGACTTGCACTGTAGAATAATTAGCAAGCTGCATACAACTGGAGGTAAATGCAATATCCACACAAAATTCTAAAGAGGTTGAAAGAATCAGAATACACACAAAACTGGATAGGGTTCACACCAGGCTGTCTTCTCAGGTTGTTCTAACCAGTGTTTTCTTAGGGTGCCTTTACAATAGTAACTGCCCAAGAATTCACTCATTAGCTACTTCCAACTGTCTAGGAAATGAAAACAGAAATGAAAAGAACAGGAGACAGACTGCCAGGTGGGAGGAAAGACCAAGAGCACAGCACCTAAACCAACATTCTCCTCACCAGTCACCTCTAAGTCTGAAATCAAAAGTGCCTCACCCAAACCTAGGCAGAGGCTTCTCCCCCTCAACAATGGGCTGATACCAGATCTCATATTCTGGGTTGAAAATGAAGAGTGCATTACTGTAGGCTCCAGTCTCCAAGGATGACATTTTAGGTAAAGCTCCTCCAAAGACAAACAGCTCTTTGCGGTAGACAGTTGCACTGTGGTAGGCCAATGTTGGTACTTTCCCTTTAGCCTGAGGAAGAGATCTCCAGTTTTAATGCAGCCTTGGTATATTAGACTGACTTACCACAGCAAATGTGGGGTGGGATAGTGTTTGTTTCTCCTGTTGAGGACATCAAACAGGATTCCACCCATTTCTCATACTTTCCTGATCGATCTCAAATGGCACCTGCTTCTAGTTTAATCCCCACTTCACCTGCATGTGTGTGTGAGGTACTACTCTACCCTCTCCATTACATACTTACAAAAGAGAAGTGCCAAGATGCAAGGGCAGAAGATATTTACATACACACAGCAGCCTAAACAACTCTTCTTTTTGGTACCCAGTGCTTTGCTTCTCTTACTCACATATACATGAAGCCACTTCCAAGATACTGTGTCCAGGATATAGATGCTGCCATAGCGCTTCCCATCCCTCATACCCCCAAAGATGTAGATGCGTTTAGTGTCTGGGTCATAAGTTGCGCTATGACCCCGTGAACACTTTGGCATTGAATCTTGTTGTCGGAAATCCATGGGGAACCAGAAGTCATTATCTACAAAATCAGTAGATATGAGAAATAAAAGACTTAAAACATATTAGTTACTTTCCCTACCACTTGGACTAAAATATTCTGCAACAATAGTTTGTTCCAGTCAGTTTTAAATCCAAATTGACAGGCATGGCAGATGCTTTCTTAACTGGTACCTTCCCACATCACTGATTCTCACTTAACCTTCCCTCTTCTCCATGACTTGCAGATGGACAAACATAAATACATTACTATACGCACAGGAGCAGCTCACCAATTTCTAGTTTCCAGAGAGCATCTTTGCAAAGTTGTTGATTAGGCCCTTCACCACCAATCAGAACTGCAGTTTCAGGGTCACTCAGGCACATAGCATGACACCATCGAGGGCTTGGACATACTATAGAGGGAATGTACAACATCAGTTAGTCACCAGAACCACATCAACCCAGACCACCTCATTCAGGAGGACTTCCTCTTTATTTCTGGAAATGAAAAGCTCATGGGTATTTCCACACTAGCCATTCTACATGCAATTCTTGCAATTTGTTCACACATCTTTTACAGGGGCATCTATATAATAAAATCATCCAGTTGTTCTTGTGTTTTTTCCCTCCTGTTCCTTTCATCAGATTTTGGAAAACTTCTTCTGGGGAAAAATACAGATAGAAGAGGCAACAGAACAGGTAATCTTAGTAGTAGCTTCCATCTTTTCCTAGAGGTGAAGTTTGTATGTGCAGTTAACACATCAGACAAGTTTACCACCACATGTTCACTATTACCTTTCCAGTCAGTGCCACTTGACTGCCTATTTTAACAGGTCTTTTAATTAGTATTAACACTTTTTCAACTACTTTTTTGGAAGGACAATATTTTAATCAAAGAGCACTACAGCACTAGTTTAAATTGTGTCTTTCAAATAAAATTTCTTTCCATGGTTTTCATTTCAGTGCTGTGTTTTTAATATGAAAAATTCTCAGAACAGATATTCTAACATCTTTAATTTTTTTTTAATTATTCCTGAAAGCATTTGCACTTAATGTCAGTAGTGCAAATTAAATGATGTATTTTGAAAAACTCTGGTCAGATGTACCATATCTTCCATGTCCACAAGCTTATGTTATACCTACTAGCATGGATAAAGTATCTTGGGATGTACACCAGCATGGAATGTGAATTGCAATTCTGCACTTAGCTTTCAGGTAACTGGGACTGAGTAGTACTAAGAGCCCACTGAACCTCAATAAACGGTCAACACACATATTTACCTTGTAATTCTTTAACTTCCAAATCTGTGGAGAGAACAGACCAATATCACTGTTCTGGTGCAATAGTATCTTCATATCATATCAGTTTTCCATTCTAGGCCATTTGTTTATATCAAAAAAATAAAATTTCCTGCTTTCTCATAAACAGAGATTGAAGTGGATCACTAAACTTCAGATTCACGTGTTTCAAAATGCACTCTCAAAATAATTTAATGAATCAACCAAATTTATATGTGCAGTTTGAGGTACTAAGGGCCAAACTATACACTGAACACACAGTATGGCACTGCATGATTGATTTCTCAGCTATAAACAGCACTTGCAGGGAGGTACATTCAGCATCAGGACAGTGTCATACAGGGATATTAATCCTTTCCTAAGACACTTCACATGATAGTTAAACCTCTCCACTCTGCAAAACTAACTTGACACTGCAGGGAAGATGATTTTGGCACCGATTTAGCACCTTTTTTCCCCTCTTCCATGTATGGAAAAGACAATTCTAGCTGGGACATTAAAAACAAATGGATGATGTCCTTATCAAGTACATGCCAAACACAAGCACTATTGATGTCTCCATATGTATTAAATATTTCCTTTAAGTCATTCTATATTTTCCATAACTCACCAGTAGAAGCAACCACTAGCACAACTTCCTTCTGCCTTCCCACCTCACCTCTATGTACACTACAACCTAATACAACAGAGTATCCACTGTTCAGGAGAGCCCCCTGACTCTCTGGGGTGAACTTTCCAGGGGAGGGAATCAGAAGGTGCAGGAGAAAGAGGGAAACAGAAGGATTGATTGGATAATCTGCCTTCCACCTGCACAGTCCTCCAATATAGTCCAACATGTGCAAAGGTTTTAAAAAGTGGGCAAAGTGATAACATAAGGTAGAATGAATTGTAAACTTGGACATTCACTGAAGCAAAATCACTCCACCAGGCAACCAAGGATTACAGAATCCATTCCTTCTACAATATACGCCAAGCTAGATTGATCTTTGGAAGTGGCTGTCATACTTATTATTCTGGATCCATTTACCTTCAGATTCCTGTTGTCTTTCAGATGCAGAGAGTTCAAAGAGCGCTCTCCTGGTCTTATTTAGCTGAACTGGGTTAGGTAGACAAGTTTTTTCCCTGGTCTCACATTCTAGTTGCACAACAGGTATTTCTGGAGCAGGTAGCATTACTAGGTCTTCTGCTAGTGGAGAGAACTTCCTTTCAGCCACAACTTCTTTAAGTGGTTTTGCTGAAATCTGATTTTTAGCCTATCACATAGAAAACAAAGTAGAATTAGACTGTAAATTATTCAAGAAAGAATAAGGCACACAACAATAACAAACATAATTGGAAATAGAAGATGGAGAAGCTCCATTCTCTCTGCAGAAACAAGATCAGGAGCAGATTACTGCACAGATCAGGAACTTCTAATTTCAAAAATTAGAGGAAAGCTAAAGAAGAACACCCAATCAAAAACTGTGCAAATATATAACCTGAAGAACATCTCTTTAGAGATAATGTAAAAAATAGATGTGCACTATTATGCCTAACTGACCAGGATCCAGAAGAACTCTGGACTGAAGCCAGGGACATTCTGAGGAAAGCAAAAGTAAAAGTGGACAGAAATAGAGTCAGAACCCTGAATGCAGTTGTTTAGTAACTTGTGCACAGGGACAAAGAGAATTAGTATAATAATCAATGCAGAGAAATAGAAAATGACAACAAGAAGGTAGAATAAGAGACCACATTCTACAAGACCAGTCACATCTATCTGAGCTGACGTTTGGAGAGACAGATCCAGGAGCATTCCCAAGCTGCAAACACATTCTTTCAGGGGGAGTGTGACCCCATCCAAAACTGGCTGACGTCCCTCCAACCCCAGATTAGGACTCTAAATAGTAAGCACCTCTATCTTGTCTGGATTCAGTTTCAATTTGTTTCTTGATCCACTCCATTACCTCCTCCAAGCATTGATTCCAAGGAGACATACCATCCTTAACTAAAACTGTTTTTGAAAGCATGGAGAAAAATATTTGGATGTCATCAGCATATTGATAACACCCTGCCCCATGCTTCCAGATGATCTCTCCCAATAGTTTCATGTAGATGTTAAAAAGCACTGGAGACAGAATGACACCTTGTGGTATGTCATATAATAGCTCCTTTTGAGGAGCAGCTATCCTAAACACCACCATCCAGAACTTGCCTGAGTGGTAAGACTGGAACCACTGCAACACAGTTCCTTTGATTTCCAGCCACACCCAGGCATTCCAGAAGGATACCATGGCCAACAGTATTGAACACACTGAGAGATCTAAAAGCACTAAGAGAGACAACTCCCTCCCCCACTGATGCTAAGATGGAGATCATCCACTAAGATGAGTATAGCAGTCTCAGTATGTATTTTAATGTTGTATTTAATATGTATTTTAATATTGTTTTAATCACTATCATTGTTTAATGTGTTTTAACTTTTGTATACTATAGTTTTAACTATGTTCTCTTTTAAGCTTTGTAAGCTGCTTTGAGTTCTCTCAAGGAGAAAAATGGGGTAGAAATAAAGATGATGATGATGATTCCATATCCTGCTCTTAAGCTGGTTTGAAATGGATCAAGGATATCTTTCCCACCCCCTTCATCTCTGCAGTTCAAAATAGCACAGTCCAGAATTATACCACCTGTCTGCCTAATTCAGAAACTAAGCTACTGTTCTGGTCATGTTGTAGGGGTTGATGACTGTTTTTATAAATGTGATGCTAACAGATAAATGAAGAACAACTATAATCTTAAAACAACTCCAGTTTACTAAACCTACCTCACAAGGTTCATCCAATCTCTGAATAGTATCTTCCGGAAGAACAGGTGATTGACAGGGTTCTGGTGCCTGAAATGGGCGACTAGGAGTGCTGTTGAGCAGCTGAGGAAGAGATGTAGACATGAAAACACCAGCCTCAACCTTACCCAAAATATAATCTAGAAATGTGGTAGAGGGAGTTTGTTATACTAATGGTTATGAATAGGGGGAGATATGATATTGAGAATTGGATAAGTTAGCGGAGAGGAAAAAGCAATGTTAACATCTTAGTTCTGTTGGCTCTTCCAGTTATTCCCTGGTTGACTAATCTTACCAACTCCTCCCAAGCCAGCTCTTGTTGGGGTTACATACCAAATCAGTCCATAATAAAATCTCTCTTGTTCAATCCATCCAAGCTTTAATTGTGCATTACATCTGCCTTGTATAATAGTGATAACCAGGTAGGAAGGCAGGGGAAGTTAGGCATTCTCAGCTGTGTCCTTCAGTTTGGCACTGAAACAGACTTGAGAGCTTCTCTTTTTTATTACATCTATCAGAAAGGGGATGGTTGGCTGCATCCAGAAGCTGGTGAATTCCGCAGGGAGAGATAAGATGCAGTCTCCTTAACAAAGGCGGGTTAGTACAACCTCTTATTAACAAGCATAACCCACCTAAATGCAAAGATCTTTTTAATACTGAGAAATGAGAGTCCCACAATTTGGCATTTTAAGAGTTACGGGGATTTAGAAAGTAAAGATATGGTTACTCAACTAATAGTTACTTAATTGAGAAGAATGAAAATCATTCAGAAGGTCAGAGTTGCTTTCAAAAGGATTACAGACTCATGAAAGGCACTCATGGGCTTAACATGTATTGATATTGACTAATAGAAGCGAAATATATTAAAACAAAGTTTTGTAATGGTGAACTGCAGGCTGGATAGAACAGAAAAGAAGATAGTGCCTGGTAGCAGAGAAAAGGAAGAGGAAGATTAATGTGAAGAATAGCAAAGGAAAGAATAGAGATAAGTAAAGAATCTAGGTGAGCTTATGAGCAAAGAGATATCACTAGCTAGCTGTTTGGAGCCATACCAGCTTTGGCAATAACCAGAAAAAGAAGGTGTATTTAGTAACACTCTAGAGTATCTCAACAACTATAGGCTGACATATCCCCTTTCTGGAAGAGGTGCCCAAATGACCAACTCCAACATGAAATTAACTGATGAAATTGATCTATTCTAGTTGGAGTTTAAGCCTGACTTTTTTGCACTTAAAGTACTCTGGGCTGCCCTATGGAATATCCTTTGCAGGGAAAGATACAAGGAGTGCAATTCTCATTCTATTTGGCATCTCAATGGCTTTCATCACCATCAGCCAAGATATCTTTTGTTTGTGGAACAGCTCTCCAGGTCAGGTGTAGGTGATACTGCATTTAGGTGCTAGTGGTCACTCTTGGAAAACTGTCTTCATGATAGGGTGCTGGAGCGAATTTCTCTTTCACTCTGGAACATTTAAACACTTTGGGCCTTTCTGCCCTACACTGTTACAGTGTTGTTACTCCACTTTCAACATCCCACGGAATCCTGGCATTTGCAGTTTAGGGAGGGACATTTAGAATTCTCAGCCAGAGAGCTAGTTGGCTTCAGGAAACTACAAACCCCAGAATTCCACAGGATGTTGAATGTGGAATAATAGCACTATAACAATGTAGTGCGGAAGTGGCCTCTGACTCTGGGACATTAAACCAGAGACAAGACCTATCAAAAACAGATAGTTCAGAAAAGACACGGGCCAATGTCTTTGAAATACTTGACACAGGAGCAGACTAAGACTGTAAATAAGACAATCAATAGAGAATTGTTCCCAACGTTCATGAAAGTGACATTATAGGAATGAATACAGGAACATGGGGACATAACTGAAAGAAATTGTCTCCTGTTATTGATGAGCTTTTCCTCCTGCACTGACCCACTTTTATGTTTAAACTTTAATTTTAGTTAGCTTCCTCGCTTGCCATTTTTGGCAGAAAGGCAGGATGTAAGTGTAAGAGCCAAATAAGGACATTTTCTTTTTCAGATCTGACTACAGAATATAAAGTTCAGAATGACCATATAGAAGGTCAAGAGCCAGTCAGGAGCACAGAAATAAGATGTCTGGATAGGAAGAGTTCTTACCTGTTCACTGACAGTCAAGAGAAGCTTAATGGGATTGCCACTGTCTGCCTGTTTAAACGAAGCCATGAGAACATCCACCCTCCAGTCACCTTCCCACACCAAACACCTGCTCAAGCAAACACAGACTCAAATAATTATAGGCTGGGGGGAAGATATGAGATAACTGCTTTTCCTTCAATAGCTGATAATGCTACATGGCGTATATAATCCCTAACTTCAAAGTCTGCCCTGACAGAACTGGACATAGAATGCAAAGCTGATTTAAAAGGTAAGAAGTATGACATCCATGGAAAGCTACATGATTGACCATGTAGCAATACCAAACAATACGTTATTGAGGACTTTTGTTTAGCCTCTGCTATAAGGCTAAACAATAATAATGCTATAAACACATTATTCTCAGCACACTCCACTGTCTTTAAACTGGACATTTTAAAACCTTCACAATATATTTGGGAAACATCTAGCATGCTAACAGCACCATAATATTGGCAGAAAATTCAATTACATGTCCCAAGTTTACCTTGCATCAGGTCCTAGTTTGCCAATCCTTTGTGGTTTAATATCTGGATTCACTAATATTTCCACAATTATGCTTGTCTTCTGAGAATAGCGGTTCCAGTCACCTAAACCAAAGATTACTAACCATTTTGGCAATGGAAGTGGCAACCGAGTTTGGTAACATTTCCGATGTCTTTTGCTTAGAGAGAATAAAAAGCATAGTCATCTCAATGGAGAACATTCAAGAGATATACAAGAGATAAAAAGCAAGGAATTAGCTTTAACAAAAATCTAATTCCTTCCTTTCCTCAACCAAATGTTTCATTGATTCCTCCCTTCCCTAAACGTTTCTAGAATAATATACATAAAAGCCCTTAAGTCTAAAGTTTGTTACAACTTTATAAGGGATATTTTGCCCAATAAAAATAGTGACCCACAGTTTGGGACACATTTTAGCATGGTGTTTTCTCTCTCCTTTTCCCAATCTGATTTGAAAGTCTAGTACTAGAAATCTTCCCAGGCAGGAACCCAGCTGAGAATATTTTTCTCATACACTGTATAACCTAAATGGAATGGAAACCTTACCTAGTATATATATTTGGTTTTAAAACATCTCTCTACTGTATTTAAAATACATAAAGATTTTCATTCTCAGGTAGGTGTCCCTATTTTGCCTTTTAGATCTTAGCATATGCACATCTGCACTCACGTGCAATAGTCTATGCTAATATCCTAGCCTCTATGATTGCCTACGCAGACAGTAAGCATTGCTTAATGAGTTTAAAACTGCTCTATCCTGTAATAAGGATAGATATTCCGCTGAATACTCTGTGAAACCCACAGAGAACTGAATAGCAAGATAAAAATATCAAATTCACTTTTTAAAAAGTGGTTATGTGGTTTTCAACACTTTGATTCATAAGCTACTGCAAGAAAAGTTATTGCAGAATAGAGGAAGGGTATTCAGCAACATAGAATTATGGCAGGTTCTGCTAACGCTATTTCTCAGTAGAGGAATTGTGGTGAGCCAAGCACATAAACATCCTTATTTTCAACTGTGAATAATCGAGGATTTATTTATATTAGGAACACACAGAGACTATCAGATGACTGGTAGGGGAGCAGCCTGTTCTGCCTCGAACCTTTAACAGCAGCTTGACATACAGCAAACTTTTTCAAGGCATGCTCAAAAACATTTATCATCTACACAGCAGCTGCTATTAAGCAGAGCTACAATGGATGGTTAAACCGCTGGCAATTCTAAATTGTGCGCACACCACAAATGGTGTGAGAAAACCACAGCTGCGTTTACTCTCATGTGCAAAAACCACCCTTACAGAACTGTCCGCCTGAGGCGGGCATAGGGAACTTGCCAGTTGCTCTCCCAGCCTCACAGGCTCCCCGCCCCTTCCTACTCAACCACGTTTCCCTCCTCTTACTTCCCTGCCTGTTTCCCTCCTCCGTGCCGAGCAGGCAGGGCCGCCTCCCCGAGGGGCCTCACCTACTGAGCTGCCGGGGCGGCTCTTTCAGAGACCAGAGAACGTAGAAGTCAAGTCGGCCTCCCTCCGGGACGGACTCGGTCCCTCGGCACTGCGGGGCTGCAGCAGCTTCCCGCTGCCAGGGCCCGCCGGGAGCCCAGCTCCACCGACGGCGCGGCGTTCTCAGGCCGGCTGCGGTCAAGAAGCTGGACGCAGAGAGCATGGCTGGGAGGGGAGGAGAGAAGAGGCGGGAAGCGGAGCTTTTAAGGCCCCGCTCCCTCAGGCCATTTCCGCACTAGAGTGTCACAGCGCTATTATTCCACTTGCAACATCCTACGGAATCCTGGGGTTTGCAGTTTCGGGACGCCGGCCCCTCCCGAAACTGCAAACCCCAGGATTCCGTAGGATAATAGCGCTACGACAGCCTAGTGCGGAAATGGTCTCAGTGTTTGAGGGTGCAGCAAACTGGTGACATAAACGGGGATTTTTTTTTTTTAAACTGGCTGAAAGATAACTGTTTCCTTGGTCCCCAGTCCAGAGGAATCGTTTTCAAACGGAGTTGTGTCACAGCTTAAACCGATTTGGCAATTTTACACCTTATATTATGCGTGATAGCAGCCTTTAGTTGTAAGTGAGGGATAGGCACTCTGTAGCTGCTCAGAAGCACTCTTTATAGCTTCACAGGCTCATCCTATTCGAAGCAGCTTCAGGTGCGGGCAATCTGATCATGATTCATTAACTCCAGATGGGTAGTTTAGCATCAAGCCAAAGGAAGAACATCCCTAACTGGAGAATGGAAGAAACCTCACTTGCCTTTTTCCCCAAAAAAATGCTGATTACAGAACAATTGTGGAATCTGAAGGAGGTCACAAGAATTCCAAAGAGCCTTACTGGTGGTGGGAAGAGAAAGGTTTGCCATTGAAATGTTTGGTGTAAATAAAATGCACGTGTCTTGGAAATGGTACATCTTTCCAAGGCTGTAGTCCTACATGCACTTACCCAGAAGTGAATTTAATAGGTTTTATTTCTGAATGACAAGGCATGTATCCAATTGTGCTGCCATGACAATCATGTTTCTTAAGGGTAGTTTATATACAGACCGCCTGAGCAATTCTGTCCATTCAAAGCCAGCCTGCTTGCATTCAGTGGGGTTTATTCTGAAGTATGCATGGGACAGGAAACTAAATTTTAAAAAAAATCGCTTAAGTATTCAGAGAGGGGAAGATTTTAGTCTCTTCTATAGGTCTCATAATTGGATTTACTCCATAGTGTCTGTAGATGTTGAACTAGTTCTCGTTAAAGAATGATTAGACTCCAATTTTTAGGCAAAAGTCCAGCACATTTTTTCTTGTAAGCTCCACTGAATCCATGGATATAATTATATTGTTGAAGTCAGAAACAATGGATAAGTCACTGCAGGTTCTGACTGTATTTAACAATGAGCCATCTAATTGATAAACTCTCATTTAATGATAAGAAATATGCTGTTTTTAAAAGCAATTACAATTACATGTGTAGGGTGATAATTTGGAAATTTCTTAATTAGTTAGTTTAAAAAAACATACAATCCTTAGAGGAAGAGTGCTGTTTTTTTTTTTAATCTAACCCCAGGGTGAGGTAGGAGAAACCTTATATCTGATTTAACAGGTATCAAACACTTTAGCACTTCCAGAAACAAATGGGATTGGTCAAATCTTTAAAACTGATAAAGTGGTTTCCTTTCAAGATTTTTAAAGAAGTTGGGGAACAGCGTATGCGTTTCTGGATACTAAGAAAAGAAGACTGAATAATTATGCTATAACAATAGGCTGTTAAGCCAGTAAAATATTTAAAAAACTTGTTCTTAGACTTATGGTGAGCCTATGAATGAGACCTCCAAGTCACCCTGTTGTCACCAGCTCTGCTGGGCAAACTCAGGACCACGGCTTCTCTGACCGAATCTATCTACCTGTAATGCAGTCTTCCTTTTTTCCCAGTGCCTTCTACCTTGCCAAGCCTCATTGTCTTTTCTAATGAGTCACCTCTCCTCAAAGCACCAAGATAGCTGCAAGGTCAGTTCATTTAATATTAAGTTTAAAAGGTCATTTAAGCGTTGTGCTAACCCTGAAGGAGGGGCCAAATAGGTTTTCAGACTTTAGGAAAGTATGTTCAGCTATCAAAAGTATCAGACTTTACATTTCCTGGTTGTAACATAACAAAGTGTGCAAAGTCAAAGGAGAGTGAACAATTCTACAAGATACTGTATGAAATTCTGACAATGACCTTCAACAAAACTTGAAGTAGCATTCAATTGTGTCTTCTTTAATCTGGCATGGGTAATAGCTTCTAATATGCCAAGCAAAGATGATATTAGGGAGTTGTTATTAGGACAGCCCCAGAGACCACTGGTACGATGAAAAGAGAAATTACAAAGAGGCAAGAAGGCCACAGGAACAGTGCTTTGATACTCCTTTTTAAATAATATCATTAGTAACACTTGCTTCACACTTGCCAACATTTTATGCTTTAAGGCTAACAGCTGATGGTTTAGTCACTGACATGTGGAAACACAGTAGGCAGACATCTCTTACAGGTAGCCCCATATGGCTGCAGGAAATTAACATTTCCTTAAAAAAAAAAGATTTTAAGAATACTCCATGACATAAAAGGATAGCAGTTTTTTCATGGTAATGTATGAAATGCAACACTAAATACAGAATTGTGATTCTAAATACAGAATTGTGACACTTCATACTGGTAAGTAAGCTTAGAAACTGTAGGTTTTAGGCCCATTCCCTATTAAGGTAGGATCCGCTGATACAAAAGTGTCCCCTCAGCCTAATTTCGAAAGTCCCTTGGCAGCAGGAAAAGGTTCTCCTACCAATACAGGCATAACTCAGTTAATGAAGTAGATGTTTCTGAGCATTACTTTTAAAAGAAAAGTTGGTACCAGAGACAGAAATAATATGGAAAGACTAGGAACAGATTCCTACACCACAAAAAAAGAAGAATACTTCTCCAAGTTTCTGCCAACTTTTTATTCAAAACAAACAGTGAGTACGTGTGAAATGAAACAACCAAGTGAGGTAACAATTGCATAGGTAAACAAAAATATTTTGAACCTTCTAGGGAAACTTGAAGACTTCTTCCAAAATATGTCAAGGAATGATTCCCGCCCCCCAACACCATATTCCACTTTCCTTACGATTTTCCTTTCGGTGGCCAAGCCTATATAACTATGCTTCTTTAACACACTGGGGACATCTGCTGAGGCAGCCTTATGTAGACTCTCCTTTTCTTTCTGTTTTGCTATTTCTACATGTTCAGTAAGGGAGTCTAGGGGCAGCTGCTCTTTATCTTGACCGTTGTAAGAAATGATGGTACAGTACACAAACTGCAATGGGAGTGACAAGAGTAATCCTTCTTTTCCAGCTCAAGTGTTATTTTTTGTCTACTGCAGACATGCTGCTGCAACCTAACGTAAGTCTGTACTTCTCTAGCTTTCCTTCACCCCTCTCCTACTGCTGATGCTGCTAAAAAAATTGAGTAGAGAGCATAGTGACACCTTAAAGCAGAAGTGGGCAACTGTAGTGAGTCTGAGGACCAATTTTCCAACCCAGCACTCTGGAAACCACACACACACACACAAAAAGTTACCCTAAAAGCCAAAAATGGTCAGAAGGCTATTTTGGTTTTGAGAAATCATTGAAGAGTGTGAAAGGAGGGAGCACACCTTATTTAAAAGGCAACTTGCCTGGAAGTTTCTGGAATAGGCAATTCATCTTTATGACTATAAAAAGGAAGGTCTGGGCAGTACGGTCAACGGCCATAAAACCAGCCTTAAAGAGCCTTAGCTCATTTCTGGTTTTATTTCACATAATCTTTGATGGACTGTAGCCCCCTTTGTGAGACACCTCTGCAGTCCAGAGGTAGACTTTGTGGTATAACTAGACTCTTTATTTTTACACCCAAACCTTGCTATTGGCGTTAAGGATCACCCTGTTTCATCTTCAGTTATGCCATTTGTATACTTGAATATGTGAGGGAAGTTGGAACATGTCAGATTTAAACATGAAGTATCTGCAATGTCAGCTTTTCTTTTTGAAGAGTTTTATCAGGTGTTTATAATTAGGGTTGCCATTTCAAAATATGACACACAAAAGGGCACAATCCTCAAGCTTCTGTGGAGCTACAAACAGAGGAACCACAGCCAGGAGCTGTTCAGCATTTTCATCCTAGAAGCCTATACAGCTGAAGAAACAAACTTCTGTTTCTCTTCAAGGCATGCTGACTCATTATGTGGCACACAGCTGCTACAGCAAAAATGGAAGGAAAAGGCCCCCCCAGCATGCTTTCTCCTCAGTCTTTCAAGTTCTGTTGGTACCAATTCATTTGGGCTGTGATTCAGTTCTCCTGTGTCATGTCATGGGGTGAGATGAAAATGGTCAACAGAATATGCATTACTACTTTCCCTCGGAGATGTTCTGAGATACACAATATGCAGAAGCTGCACTTAGAAACTGTAGAAGTCCCCAGGAAATTGCCAAAGAATAGTTTCCACCTTCCAGATATGACATGTGTAGTAGGACAACTGCTGTGAAAAACTATAACCCAGTTAGAGAAAGTGTTGTAGTTGTAGCTTCTTGCGATATATTAAGAGACTGTTTTACATTTACATGTATAGCTTCACGTATTCAAGAAGTGATTTACTTCTCTTGATATGGGAGTTGGGGAAATTCCCCAAATCTCATCTCTCTCTCTCTCTCTCTCTCTCTCTCTCTCTCACTTACTTTCCTGGAATCTAGAGGTGACAGAAAGATGTATGCAAGAAAATTCCTTGAAAGTTAATATTCTTCTCTCTACCTGTTAGCACATGAATAATTCTGGCTGAAAGAAACAGAACTGTAGAAGTACAAGTACTTCAAGTTCATCCTTTTTACCATGTTTATTCCAAAATGGATAATTTTTAGCCAAGCAGCAATTGAAGTAAATAGCATTTTGTTTGTTTTTTGTTTTTGAGCTCACATGTCACACTGGACATGTGAGCTCAAAAACACTCTGCACTTCTTGTTTGTAGTTATTCAGTAAGCCTACTGTGAATGTCTTGTTATTGTGGTTTCATGCTTCAGGGAGACTCCCGATTCAGGCACAAATATCTTGTGAAAAATACTTAAAGCAGAGCATACTTTTCAGAAGAAAACCTCTGTCCAAGTCTTCAGATAATCAGCTTGTTATGGCTTCAGGCTGATACATATTTCCATGTTTGTTCAGCTTTATAAAACAAAAATATCAGGAAAAGTAAACTTCTTCTTTAAGTCAGTTTGAGAAGAGGCTCACCCATGCTATATAAACCGTTTTTGCAATGAGTGTTAGAGCATTACACACACACAAAATTCATCTTTACCAATAGGGTACAAAGCTCATTAAAAGCCTCCCAGTTGGTCTTTGTATTAACAATTGCTTTATCATCATCATCAGGATTGCATACAGTTTATTCTGAAGAAACCTCCCAAACTCCAGATCCTGTTTAAATGATACAAATTGCATACTTCATCTTACACTGCTAAATTCTGCTGTTTCTGCATACAGGAAAGAGCAAAGATCTATGCAGGCCAATTAGGCTGTATGCCACCATGCTCACCCAATGTAAAGTTTATAATTTGAAATTTCACCTACTGTTATGTTTGAAAGACTTAGAACTTTAAAGCTGCATACCTAGTCCTAGAACTGCACAGAAAACAAAAGGTGAATACCCTTCATAACTAAGTCTTACACTAGGTAACTCTAGGTAGAAATAAACTGACTGGAGATATGTTCCGCTTGCTCAGCTTTTGAGCACTTGAAGAAGTCCTGAATAACAAAAAAGCAGACCAGTAATTTATTAATCTGTCTTACAAGTAAAAACACATGTCTTTATTAAAGCCTATGAGGCCTAAATGATCCAAATCTGCATATATGCATGGTTAATTGTCTTAACCTGTTCAAACTTGTCGAATTGTTGAATATGCTTTTACTCTGTTTACATTATTTTCTCTGAAAATTAAATTGGTTACACTGATTTCAGGGTAGCTCACCATGAGATCTCATGATACAAGGAATCCTATAAATATCTAAAATAAACATGAAGCTGTCAAATGCCAGCTAAGCTCAGAGGTCCACCTAGCCCAGTACTGTCTATTGTCACATGGGACAGAAGTTCTCCATAGTCTCAGGCAGCAGTTTCTTTCATCTCTTTTAAGTAGAGGTACCAAGAACTGAAGTTTTGTCACCTTTCACAGTAGTGGTAAGAGCCCAGGCCAGAATCTCTTTTATCTCTGCTTTTCACAAATGTTTCACTGAACCTCAGAAATGTTGGTAATGATATATTTTGTGCATAAAAGGTTTTTTTTTACCGAAAGGAAGCATAAAACAAAGGACTCTCAGCTATATGGTGAAAATGTTTAATGATTTTTTTAAAAAATCAAACACATAGTCACAAAACAGATACTTCACATGGTGTAACAAACATTACATTCAGTTTCAATAGCATCACACTAGAAAGATTGTGTTTAGCCAGTACCAAAAACATATAAATACCATCTCAGTTTAAAGAAAAAAAAATGCATGGGAGGATGTAAGTAGCATATCTGTGCATAAAATTACAGATTAAGAGGAGGGGAAATCATACCATACATCACCTCAGACAAAAGCCTCACAAGCTGCAGAAAAAGAACACCAAATTGGCATTCTGACTGGCAAGCATGTTGCAGCTAGAGTCTGATCATTTTAGAATACAAAACAGCATGTCCATATGTTTCTGCCAGCATGTTGAACTTTAAATACCACTGCTTAAACTTTTGGTAGTCTAATCCTATGCCCTACCACATTCTACAAAAATTCAGCCTCCCTAAGGCTGGGTTTAGCTTCTAGAACTTGGAAAAGCTTTTTTGGATTACATCCCCCAGAATCCCCCAGCCAACATGTCCTCCAGCCATTTGAAATCAATGATTCTGGGAGTTATAGTCAAAGAAATAATCCCTTTGATTTCTTGTCCAAAACTATACACAGACATGGTTAATGACACAACAACCACATAATGAAACAACTAGCTGGTGATGCCAACTATGTGTTTAAAAATGACAGAAGTGAGCTTTGAATTATGCAGAAGTTTTATTCAGGCCTGAATGTTCAAAGCAATTTTATTTTAGTTGTGCCCTAGGGAAGAGATTACTCCATGGATGGCATATTACTCAAAATCCTACATACCTATCTGTGTATGTTTTTCACTGTATTTGTGTTTCTTGAACAGAAGTTCCTCATTCTGCATGCCAAATCACTATTAAAACTTGGAGAGGTTCCAATATGTTTTGAAGGGGGCCACGGTTCAGTGGTAGAGGTCATCAATCCCTGCCATCTCATTAAAGGATCTCAGTTGCACTGTTGGGAATGACCTTTACTTGATACTTCAGGAAGCCAATGATGTTCAGCTGAGACTACATTGGGCTATGCAGATCAACTTTAAATAAGGTAGCTGTATCTAAAATTGATTTTAAAAATTGTTTTCATATGGCATTGGGCAATGGTATCCAAGAATTCCCACCAAGCTGAAGCCTTTCAGATTGTAGTCAGTATGTTGTGTAGCATTGTACACACATTGTACACAGCAGTTTTATACTCCCTCTAATCAGAAATAAGTACCAACGATCACTGGAGCTTCCTCCAGAGTAAATATGCTTAGATATCCATCCATGAGCTTTCTGACATATCAACTTCACTTAAACCAAGGGTGTGGATTATTCTACTGAGTTGTTTCTTTGGACAGGATCACAGTTTTAAATTTTTCAGTGGTTCCCTTATATCTTCAGATGTATTGGGTCAACGAAATAGCAAGGCAGTAACTGATCTTTGTTTAAAACCAGGAATCCACAAACTTTTGTCTTACTTTCTTCTTAAGGAGGCAGACTATTCTGAACTTGTACATCCTTTGCCAATTTTTTTTTAAAAATCACCTTGCTTTCTATGATTTATCATTGCCAAACAGCCACTACAAAACAAACCAGTGCTAACCAAAACAGCCATTTGAGGACAAAACATGCTTTAAGATCAGACAGAATGTCCAACTGATTTCTTCCAAATAGCCATCTTCACAAAACAAAGAATGCACAGACTCTTATGCTCCATGGATTTCTGTCTTGGGAGTCATGGTGCTGGGTGCTAGAGTACAAACAACTAAAAGTGGACACAGTCTCCTGGTCCAAACAAGATAATCAGAAGTCACTTCATATCATTTAAATAAACTTCCCTAATCTGGCCTGCAGGAAAGGGATAATGGGAATATGCTTTGAAGGCACAAGTCCTTGGCATGCTAGAAGATCTACAATACAATCCTCTACATGTCTACTTAGAAGTAAGTCCCACTGAGCTCAATGGTAGTTCCTCACAGGTACATTTGTACAGGATTGAAGACTTTGGTTTATATCAAATAGTTCTTCACTAATCAGTTTCCTGTCACCCTTAACCAGTTTAAGAAAATGATCAAGGCAATTTTAGTTTTCTCCAAATAGTATTAAGGGATCCTCAGTACAGATCACCCCCCAGGTCATCACCTATTTAGCATCCTTCTTTGTAGTACAAAGGGAAGAGTACAGAAACTTGACCAATTCCTGACCAAATGGAATTTGTTTATAACTATAAATAGAAGAAACAGATAATATTAACAACATTAACTCATGAGGTATTTTGTAAGACGAAGAAGTAAAAGAGGGCAAAGTTAGGTTACAGGGAGCTATAAAAATACTTAAGAGTACTTTTCTGAAGAGCTACTTAGATTAGATGCTGGACATGAATGGCTTCTCTCCATCTTTAACTGCTATATATTTTTCATTCTGAATTAGTCTTGTTAATTCTGTACACAACACTATGAAAGAGAATGAACTAGCCAATTGTTTGGTATCAATCATGCAAAACAAGGGAAGCAAGTGTCAAAGTACATTAAATATAAAGATACTTATATAATTATTTTTATTTTAGAAAATATATATCCTACACTTTAACCATTCCAAAACCACAGATGACTTCTCTGAAATTGCATTTCTCCTCCATCTACAATAATGTATACAAAAATGACGAAAAGTAACTGGGGTCAATTCCAAACTAGCATGTGTGCTTGTCCTAAATGCTATCTGCAGAATGAGTGACAGATGCCTCCAGGGGTTTTCAGTCTGTCATCCAAAAACTCATGAAAATTTCTTTATATTGCCTGTAATAGTTTATGGTGTAAAGATAGGCCAGCCTTTGGCATATGAGACCTGGTGCCATCTCTATGGCTAAGCAAGTCTCAGTCTGGCCAGTATTTGGATAGGATACTTTGGATAGTATTTTGTATTTTGATAGTACTTTGATGCCACTCACAGGTTTGAAAAAGGGGGAAGGATGTGGCCAGGCAGACCTTATGGAAAGTCTACTCTGAAGCAGCTCTTAGCAGCAAGACTAGCATCACACAGTTTAAAAAAAAAAACATTCACATTCTAAACTTTGTTTCAAAATCAGCTACTGTCAGCAAGAAAAAAATCTCCTGTCATCTTTATTTTGGGACAGCACATGTAATGCAGTTCCATATTACTTGGCAAAGAAAGAAATACTTCCTTCAGCAAGCTTTGTGGTTAAGCATGCACAAACGTAGCTAAACTGTGCATACTTAATATACACAGCCTCTATTTTTATGTTTCTTCTTCAGGCAGAACTTTGAATAAGTCAACTACCTATCATCTTCAGTATGTAATAAAGCAGTGCCCTTGTATTTAAAATGGACAAACAGACAGTTGGCTATATACGTTCTATATGTGTGGAAAGTCAATAGATTAAGCTTTTGAGGGAAAATATTTTGAGTAATAACAAATTATCATAGTTTGAATACATATTCAGGGAAGAAAAGTTGTTAAAAAGCTGTCTGAGGGCTATTTCAAAAGGAGTCAGAGGAAATCAGGGAGGGGGCTTTTTGAAATCACTTTGAAGAAGCAGCTCCTATCCAGCTCATTTATGAAAAAAGAAATACACATGCTATTCTTTTAGCCAAAGAGTTTTCATTTACATTGGTACTAGAATGCTTGCCATTGCTCATTCTAAACCAACTAAAGTTGTTTCTTCTTTTCATGTTATTGGCCTGCACCAAGTTGATTCTGTATGTATTCTACCTATCATGCCCTGAAGAAAAATAAGTTCTGTTGGAACTGCACTTGACCCACTCTTTTTTTAGTTAGTATGGACACTTGTTCACCACTTCTCATTTCCATTGCTTGAAATGAAAATTGCTTAGGATTTCATTCTATGAACCTTTTCTCTGTTAAAATTCTGTTGACTGCAAACAATAGTCTTTCCCTGCCCTATTAAAATTGCTAGCTCTATAATTTGCTTCACTTGGCAAAACATATAATATATCAAGGTTAGAGAATCCTGAAAACTTTTTGGAAGGCAGGTTCTTTGGCTTTATATCTTCCATCACTAAAGCTATATCAATGATGACTTTCTCTAGAAAGGTTTCCAAAAATCCATGATAAACTATGAATGCTTGTGGCAATCGTGCAAAGAACCAAACAAACACATTAGACAAAACATCACCATTCTGAAAGGCGTGCCCAAATTTGCATCTGAAATCTTTGTATGCATTTATAAGTCCTCTGCTACAGAAGCATCCCTCTCTCTCTCTATATATATATTTATAGACACACACACACACACACACACACACACACACACACTTTAAGACCTGAGCTGTGATTGACAGATGATGCAGATGCCCAACTGATATGGAACAGATAATTGTGCTACTTACACTGTATTAAATATTGGCAACAGCATCTGAACTCTGAATAACTAACACAGGTATGTATAGAAAGAGGCTCTGACTGACCACTGATAGACCTGAGATCCTCAACAACGGACATAAAAAATAAGGGCCAGAACCATTGGGGGGGATCAGGCCATACCACAGTCTGCAGAAATTACAGAATCATCATCAGGACTAAGCATTCAAAGCCCATAACAGAGCAGGAAAAGGGCTAATGTGCCAGCCAATGATTGCTACTGCATGTCTGTCATTTTCTGTCCTGTACTACCCATTTTGTGTCTGGCATGGGGGAGGGTACACATATATCTGTGTATAACAGTCTTTTTCTGTTAGGAAAATTGTACTGCTGGGAGTCAAGGTGCAGCATGGCAAACATAAGGAAGCACAGCAACCATGTAGTTATATCCAAACTACAGATATGTAAGAAGAGAAGAACAGCAGAGAACTGATTGCTTCAATTTTAGTGTCTAGTTGTGATGATGCAATTTTTAAAATTTTTCCAAAAATAGCAGAGTCAATGGAAATAAAAACTTGTCATTCTTGGACATCCACTTATTAAGGAATTTTATACTCTTCTAGTCAATTTGAGTTTGACAACCTTGTCTAAAGCTACACTGAATTCATGCAAATGGGGTAGCACTTTGTGCCTTAAAAGGATGTGTGGGAACAGAAGAATAAGCTTTGTTGGTGATAGCTTTTTCAATTATTCTCCAAAAAAGAGTTCTCTGGTTTATGTTTCCTTCTCCTATAGTTCTGTTATTCTCTTACTACATGAAGTCTGGACTCTTGGATCAAATCTGGCAGTTGATCGAAGTCAAGCTGTGATATCCAAATATGTATACCAAAATCTGAACACCAGCTGTGCCTTGTGTTGCCAGTGTTGCTGGAGAGAGAAGAAAGAAGGCACGCTCCCAGTGGTGTGGAAGGCCTATTTATATTCTATTTCACAAGATTCTTAGGGACAAAACAAAATTACAGTGCATCACATCACAGTAACAGCACAGTTCTAGACACAGTTCTACAGGCTGCTTTGGCAATTGATCCAACTGAATTTTTGCAGCCAGCCTATTAGAAGGTGATAACATATTTACCCTAAAAAATAAAAGGCATATTTCGACCTCAGTCCATACAAGTGCAATAGAAAGGAAAAGCAGACACTTGAAACTCATGTCCAGTGGCTTACTTTGCTGCAGCTAAAATTCCAGCATGGCGTCTGCATAAGACAAAGCAGAGCTGCCAGTGATGGCTTGCACCACCTCAATAGTGAAGTACAGTAGAAAGAAGTTATCTGCACATAAGCACAGAAATGCATACCAGATTTGGCTATCAAGTTGTACCTCTTGCCACAGAATTTGCTTCAGTGCCTTACGTCCCACCCACTTCAACCTAATTTAGCTGGTGTAATAGACATGGAAGAATAGAATCTTGTTGCGTAGGAGGGAGTAAGAATTATCAAATTTCAGCAAGTAGATGCCTTCACCTGGATAATCATGGCTGCCTACTTGCACTTCCTGATGGCTGTCCCTTCGGTAGACTGGCATGATCTCCCCGTAACGGCTTCTCAAATAGCTTTTGGAGCCCCTTTCCACATCACCAACAGGAATGGGTCCTGAGAAGACAAAAAATACACAACATGTTAATCAGGTAAAGTAGTCAAGAGAAAGAATACAAAGACTAGGAATCAGGGTGAGACTGACTGACCAAGAAGTCTACATGAAGAAGGCCTAAGATCATTGTTCTCAAGGCATGTCCTGTGAACAATGCAACTGAAGCTCCACATCTCTCAAAAAAGTATCTTGTTGAAATTCAACATCCTAATCCTTCTTGTATAACAGTAATTGTCTCTAAAGCAACAAGAATATCATGTGATCCTGTGCATGCTTATATGATAGCTAATACGACTGATCCCAGTAGGGTTTATTTCTCAGTAAATATCCATAGGTTTGCATATTGCATATGATTGTCAGTGATGAGAACCTGAGGGTTCTGCACAGCTGATTTCTTTCCATGACTGCAGAAAGAAGAATTAAGTAAGTTTTCATAATTCATAAAGCTTTTTGAATCCAGTATTTTTGGACATATTAAATTGAAAACATTTCCAGCATGGTCCCTGCATAAAAGCAGCGAGTTTGACTATCAGACTACAATTCTTGGAACCAGGGTTTGAATCCCCACTTGGTCATGGAAACTCTCTGGTGACCTTAGGTAAGTCACACACTCTCAGCCTGAGAAGGACGCAAAGACAAACCCCTCTGAAAAAATCTTGCCAAAAAAACCTTGTGATAGATTTGCCTTAGCATCTCCATAAGTTATAAATGACTTGAAGACATACTACAACAACAAACATATAGCTTTATTATTTTGTTGCCAGAACAGAAGAAACAAATCAAGCACAGAATGTGGAACCTGGATATTAAAATGGCACACTAATAGCTATTCGGCCATTTCTGCTCTAGACTGTTATACTGCTATTATTCCACCTTCAACATCATTTGGATCCTTGAGGCCCCTCCTCAAACTGGAAACCCCAGGATTCCATAGGATGTTGAAAGTAGAATAATAGCACTATAACCGTCTAGTGTGGAAATGGCCTTAGTCTAAGCAAAGGAAGCAATAACATAAGCCATTTCTGCAGTGGTCTTAAATCTATGGAATTTGCTCCCTAATTAACTGCAAATCCTTGCTGGTTTTTCGAAAGAAATCCAGTCTTCATTTGAGACAGCAAGTATTTGAGAAGGCAAGCATTTCTGATTAGACTTGCTGTGTTATCAGTTCTGTTTTTTTATTAATTTCTTTCTTATTTGTCTTTATCCTCCTGTCTATGGTCCTGAGAATTATTTGAAAGTGTGTGATACAATTATATCTCTAAAACTAAAGCAGATATGAACGTTTAAGACACTTCCTGGGAACCATATGTAAAGCTGCTCTAAACTGTTGGCAAAGGGGAGAGAGCAGATTTTTTAAAAAACTGTTTAGAAAGTTGTCAGATGTTTGGCTTAAGTGATACTGTTACTGAGACAATCAGGTTGGTTTTTTTTTTAATCCTGGTGTTGATTTTTGGTAATGTTAATATTAGTGACATGTTCATATTTTAATTTTGTGAACCACCTCAGCCATAATGGTTGTTGGTGTTATGTGCCTTCAAGTCAACTCTGATTTATGGTGACTCTGTCATAGGGTTTTCTTGTCAAGATTTATTCAGAGGTTTGCCACTGCCTTCGTATAAGATTGAGAGAGTGTGACTTGCCCAAGATCACCCTGGTCAGAAAGGTGAGGTGATCTCTGAGTTCATTTGGGATTGCTAATTGTAGAATCTTACGTATCAATAGATAAGAGGTACACTGCAACAGAAAGGCACATTGTTACTGCCCTGGCTAGTCCGAGCTTTGGGGATATTAAAAGATATCCGTTTGATATCACAATTTGGCTTCACTTCTCTACTCCCCTCCACGTGCTTGCGAGGCCACCGGACAAGCACGCATACAAGCTCGGCCGTTAATTGCCGTAATATTCCTGGACAATACAGGCAGGCCAGAAAATAGCTGACTCGCTGCTTTAGGAGACCTCCAGGCAAGTACTCTAATTAGGTATGCACGTAACCTACAAAAGAGCCTTTGCCCCGTGCTGGCAGCTTGATGGGTTAACTATACAATACCCAAGTACTCTGCGTTTGCATACTGGCTACTCTATTGAGAACCTCTGCGATAACTCAGTCATTCAGATTCTGACCTTTCGGAGGCTTTGTCTCCAACTCCAAATCTATTGTTTTCCCCCAAGTACGGCATAGCCTGCAGTCACATTCTCCTTATAAAAACCCTTGATTCCGAGACCTTCCTCGGATCGCTCCCGAGTTTCATCCCGCCTTGCTGCCGCTTTGCTTGGCGAGCCTCCCCTCAGCCCCACATGCTGAGCTACATCGCACCCCAGCCTCTCTCTCCATTTTTCCGGGCTTCAGGACAGGTGAAGTATCACCCAAACCAGCAATCCCTCTAAAAATCCCTCTATACCACTCCAACCTTTATTTTCTGTAGTTATCTTGTGTGAGTGTGTCGCATACACTGTTTTGCTTGTGTTTAATAAAGCTTCATTTATTGTTTCAACTTTGGTGTACTCCTTGACTCGACCCGACCCCGTAGACATAGGGTTCAAGATCTCGCTACGTTACCCCGCCTCTCGTAACGCTAAGCAGTGCTCTGAGCTAATTTTCCCCACCTCTAGTTCAGCACATTTTGGTGTCCCTCACGGGACCCCCAGTACACAGGGTAACAGAGTGGTGGAGCAACGCGGGCAGCCCCGGTACCCCTAATTTGAGAAGGAGTCGCGAACCTCCTCAAAGCAGGCTGGTACTGACTTAGGTGACAGTCGGTCAAGTCGTTAGAGCGCAGTCAGGCAGGAACACGTGTGTGTGAGAATTCTGTGCGTTTGAGCTCTAGAGCTATTCTATCTCGGTGGAAATCTGTTCCCCTTTCTTGCTTGGCTTGTGTATGTCAGCCGCCCCGGCGTGGTCACTAGCACTAGGCGGTGAACCATCGTCCGATAGCAAGGGGTGTGCAGAAGCTGTCCTGCGAATCACATCCCTAACTTGGGGTCTATCGTGGGCTGGGATCTGAAGTGTTAAGAGTGTTAGCATGGTAGCAACAGTCTACACTCATCCAACACCATAGTGGCAAGGCAAAATAGCACCTAGGGAAGAAATTCCCCCCTCAGAGTAGTATACGGGTGCGTCCCGTCTTTGGTAGTAGTTAGAGTGCGGGTGTGTCCCGCTGGCAGTTGTTAAAGCGCGGGTGCGTCCCGGCTGTTTGAATCTCAGGTGCGTCCTGACTTGTCTAGGGTTTTAAGAAGTTTGTCCTGAGGTAGAGGTAGGCGCCCCTCACCCGAAAAACTGTTAGGAACGGTTTTGGCTTAGGTTCCCATCCCTTTTCCCCCGCAGCTTGGCCAGGCGGCGCTGTAAGTTCCACTGGGTTCGTTTCCCCCCTTCAGGTAGGCGGAGCACTCCTGAGGGTTCCCTGGGTCTAGGTGACCCCCCGTCCCCAAACCGTTACCTCATCCTTTGGTCCCTAGTGCTGTCGAGGTGGAAAACTGGGCCTAGGTGCACAAAAGTGACTCTGTTTGGGCAGGCTGGAGATAGGTTCCCGTCCCTCTTTCCTAGAGAAGTTCCGCAGAGTTCATTTCCCTTCAGTCCCCCAGGGGTCTAGGTGATCCTTCCCATCACTCCAGTTCCTGGTCCCATCTGTGGTTTGTAGTTTGTAGCTTGTAGGTAGTGTTAGAGATAGTTGTGGGTTGTGTGTAAAATGGCAGAGAGTAGTAAGGTCACCATCAAGGACCTCATGTTGGAGGAAGAGGTCAGAGGTAAACTAGAGAGATGGGTGTTGAGTAAGGGGAAATGCCCCTAGAAGGACACCATCTTCCAGCCGGCCAATCCCTTTACCACACTCCGTGGAGCGTACACCCTGGCACGTAAATCAAAGAACCCATTCGGGCCGTCTAAGGACGCTTTGGCTGCTTGGGGACTTTGGCTTACGGCCAGAGATGCTAGTAGTGCCCTGGTAGAGACCAGAGAGAAATTAGCAAGCGTAGAAAAGGAGAATGCCCGGCTTCAGGCCGAGGTCGAGACGCTGCGTGCGGACAAGGTAACTTTTGCGTCCGTAGCGCAGGCGTCAGCACAGAAGCTTAGCAACATCCAGGTAGTGGCGCAAACTTGGGAGGAGGAAGCCCACGCCTTAGAGGCTGAGCTGGATCATGCCCGGTCTGCGGCCAAGTTCATGGTGGGGCAAGTAAGAGAACAGCAGGAGGCTGTTAGCCATGTAGCTTGCCAGAAACAGATCGCTGCGCTGGAGAGCCAGCTCCAAACGCGCAAAGCCTTAATTTCGGCTGTGTGCCCGGAGCTGCTCCCAACGTTTGCGGAGGACTTTTCTGGGGAGGCATTGCCAGAGGATGCTCGGGCAACCGTTCCCCACAATCCAGACTGGAGCGACCCTAAGGTCCCAGTCAACCTGGTAGAGACCCGGTCCATGACAAAATGCACCACCCCCTTTGGAGAAGGCAGTTCTGAGAGACAAGAGACGCAGGAGACGCAGGTCACCGAGACTAGGGTTCCCTGGCATGCTACTGAGGCCAAAGCCATACCAGACCAGTTGGGTCCATTGAACAGAACCACCGGGATCATGTGGTTGAACGCGGTGATCCATTCTCACCCGACAGACAATGGTCAGGACCTGACCCAACTGGCTCAGCTTTGCATGTCCCCCTCCGAGCTCCCTACTCTTGAATCGGCCGTGGTGGCTCGAGGCTTGGTTAGGCTCGAGCCCCACGACTGGATGAGAGAGGTAGTGAGGATTTTGTG
The DNA here is from genome assembly GCA_030412105.1 of Cyclura pinguis. Lineage (NCBI taxonomy): Eukaryota > Metazoa > Chordata > Lepidosauria > Squamata > Iguanidae > Cyclura > Cyclura pinguis. The sequence continues at coordinate 349,989,176 of CM059599.1, forward strand.
GCCCGGACAGAGTGCAGGTGTGCTCTATGTCATGGAGCAACAGGGTCCCCGAGAGAACCCTGAGGCTTACGTGGCACGGAAGCAGCTCCTCGCCATTCTGGCTGAGAAGGTCCCCTTGACGCCCCGTGGTTACGACTTTAACAGCCTCGAGTTTAAGACGCTCTTGTATGGAGGTCTTAACCACGAGACCAAGATGGCTTTAGGTTTGGTGGATCCAGCCACCACCAACTGGGAAGAGTTTGGGAACAACCTCCGGCAGGTCTCCGACCTGTTGCGCGAGGCAGGATCCCTAAGACCTCCCCCCAAGACACATAGGAAGGACACCGGGAATTGGGAACCTGTAGCCGAGGTTACCTACTCGAACTATGGGCCCCATTCCCAGCATAGGAAAATGGCTCCGAATTCCATTCCGCGAGGGAATTGGAACTCACAACCGCCACCCAGACAGAACAACAGGCAGTGGCAGGGAAGAGATTTCCGCAGCCAGCCCAGCAAGGCAGGAAGTCCCCCACAGCAGCCCACTGCCCCCAAACAGCCCTCTGACTCGGGCTCTCCCCGGGAGACGTCTGGCAGGTATGATCCCACGGCCCAGACGTACTCCTCGGACAAAGTAAGGGTCTGGGGCATGCTCAGAAGGTTCGGGCTGGACATGAGCCAGTTCGACAAGCGGCCAACATCGGAGCTTTTGGAAGCTCTAGATAAGCAGCTTCAGGCAGGAAGTAAACACCCGGTCCAGGCCGTGACCGACGGCCCACCTCCGGCTGGATACTACCCTAACCTGGATCTGCAAGCAAAGGGGTGCCCTCGGTCCAGGAAACTTCCCCGCAACGTGGTGGCTAGGTTGAAGCCAGACAGGTGGGGAAGGTTCTGGGTGAAGGCAGGCATAGGGACCAAGAGGGATAAGACTCCTGCCACCCTCCTTGTAGACTCTGGTGCAGCAGTAAACGTGCTACACCCCAAACTTGTGAAGTACGGTGAACCCACACCCAAGCATGTCCAGCTTTCTGGATATGGCGGGGGGGGGGGACCAACATAAGCCCTCCAGAGAATACAAGCGCCCAGGGCGCCCTAGAAATAGACAGGTTGCGCCTCCCCCTGACTCAGCCCCGAGTGCAAATCCTACCACCTCCGAGACCATAGTGCTTTCTGAGCATCTAGAAGGATCACACCAGGCTAAGGTTCAGGAGGAAGCCAGCCCCACGTTTCCCAAGCTCTCCATTGTCCCTGCTCTGAGCCCCCGGCTAGAAACCAGCAGTTTCCCCTGAGATTTTCTTGAAACCTTGGCAAAGAGAGTCCTTCCTCTCCATGCCATCTTTCAAGGGAATTCCACGTGGGACTGGGGATTCAAACACCAAAAGGCTCCCGCCCAACCAGAGCACGGGCTAGTACAGGCACTCACCCTGGCACACACTGAATTGACGTAGTCAAAGTACTCCCCTTTGCTGCAGTCCATCAGGGGAGCTTTCAACCACTGTAAGCCCCAAATGCCACATGGAGGCGGATATGGCTACTGCCTTCCCCTCCGCACGGCTGCTTTGGTGCCAGCGTGTCTTCACACTTCGAGGCACCCAATTCATTGTGACACTGGTGATCATGAATGGGGCCAAGCTAGTTTACGGCTCCATCTTGGTCACCATCATACCTGGAGAGGCAGTTTTCCAGGAGGCACGTGGGTCCAAGACCAGCCTCCTCTTTGCATTGAAAGCAAGGGTCCCTAACCAGGAGCTGGCTCTGCCACTCCTGCCGGTAATTCGGGAGACCCTGCAGAAAGAATGGAAGGGTCAGCCGGTTGATCCTGCATCGGTGGTCATCCCCGAGCCAGAAGATCCCGGTGCCCAGAGACCCAACGTAAGCTCCATGATTTGCCAGACTTCCTTGAGTCGCAAGGAAGTGCCAGCCATTAATTGGTCCGAGACGCTTGTTTCAATCTACGAGGCGTTTGACAATGGTTAAATTGACATTGTCTGCACGGGACGGAGAGAGATGGCCAACTCTCCGACCTCCCGCTTATGTACATAGTTCCTGGTTATATTTGGGTGATTGGGAAGTGGTGTTATTTTTGGTATAGATTGTTTTTGAAATTGAATGTCCCGTTTGGTTGCAAAAGCTTATCCGAAGGCGACCAGTCTTCAGGTCTGCCTTTGGAGTTCAGCTATATCTGTGGGCTAGTGATACTGCTTGCTCGGGGCCAGCATTGAACCATCGGTACTAGGTTGTTGAGCCGCCCCAAGCCCTCGGCAACATCATCAGGTTTGGAGCTTCGGCTCTTGAGTTGGAGCAAGGAGGCTAGGGCGATTGCAGGCAGGACTTTGGTTCTTGGTCTGCTGCCTACCTTCTTCTGGAAGGGCCAGCGTGCAGATGGGAACTACAGATCCCAGTCTCGCGGGGCGAGGAGGTTAACACCGACCTCTCTAGACACATGAGCCGATGCAGAACCCGAACCAGCAGTCTCACTGTCCCGACCAATGGCTGTCCTCCAGCCAATACAGCCTTAATCTCAGTCGTTATTTATATCCCCATGGACTCTTAGTCTTTTCAGTCATGATCACCCAGTTTCAATTCAAATTCCCAGTAGGCTTTGAGCCGGCCATTTACATTTATGATATACATTGGATAATGACCCTGTCAGTTTTTCTGTTAAAGCTATAATAGGTCAATTGATTCAGAAGACTGGGAAGATCCCGAGGTCATACCATCGCCCCTGAGTACCATGGGGAGGGTGACAAAGAAAGTTGCCGCTCCATCTGATGGCCAAGACTTGGAGATTCCTGGTTCTTCGATAACACTCATGATCGTGAGGGAAGGTGACCATGCCGCCTTCCAATTGCAAAAACGGACTTTTGCCATTCCTGCTACCCTTTGCTGACCCGAGGAAATCTATGGACTATTCCAGGCTCCAAATTCTGCAAAGATTCTTTGCTCCTGAACTTGCAGCGAGCCAAGCTGCACCGACTTGGACATTTTGTTGTTTTCCTGCTCCGTTGCCTGGATGGACTTATGTTTTGCTCGCCCGCTCCAGCTAAGAGACTTTTCCTGTTGCAAGGGGGGGGGTGTGCCAAGACTTTTGCTTGCACCTCACCTCCCCTGGACTACGAACTTTCATTCCACACTGAACTGTTTGCTCCTTGGATTGCCTTCACTGCCAGCCCATGCATTGGATTTATCATATTTCATTGATTATTAATTGCATTTGCTATTTTTCTACCATTGCTCATCCTTCGACAATTCCCTATTGACGGGACATTGGACATTGTTTATTATTGTGTTACTGACATTGGTGTGTGTGTGTGTTTAGGTTTAGGTTTTAGTTAGGACTGTCTTTATAAGATAGGAATCCTTTTGCTCTTCCCGAAATTCCCTTTCCTGAGGAGTGATACAGTTACCAACCTGCAAGCCCCTATTTGGCTCTAAATTGCTGTTTGCTTTTTGATTGGAAAATGTCTGATATTGTCCCCAACATCGCCCATTTTTTTGGGGGGGGGGATTGTTACTGCCCTGGCTAGTCCGAGCTTTGGGGATATTAAAAGATATCCATTTGATATCACAATTCGGCTTCACTTCTCTACTCCCCTCCACGTGCTTGCGAGGCCACCGGACAAGCACGCATACAAGCTCGGCCGTTAATCGCCGTAATATTCCTGGACAATACAGGCAGGCCAGAAAATAGCTGACTCGCTGCTTTAGGAGACCTCCGGGCAAGTACTCTAATTAGGTATGCACGCAACCTACAAAAGAGCCTTTGCCCCGCGCTGGCAGCTTGATGGGTTAACTATACAATACCCAAGTACTCTGCGTTTGCATACTGGCTACTCTATTGAGAACCTCTGCGATAACTCAGTCATTCAGATTCTGACCTTTCGGAGGCTTTGTCTCCAACTCCAAATCTATTGTTTTCCCCCAAGTACGGCATAGCCTGCAGTCACATTCTCCTTATAAAAACCCTTGATTCCGAGACCTTCCTCGGATCGCTCCCGAGTTTCATCCCGCCTTGCTGCCGCTTTGCTTGGCGAGCCTCCCCTCAGCCCCACATGCTGAGCTACATCGCACCCCAGCCTCTCTCTCCATTTTTCCGGGCTTCAGAACAGGTGAAGTATCACCCAAACCAGCAATCCCTCTAAAAATCCCTCTATACCACTCCAACCTTTATTTTCTGTAGTTATCTTGTGTGAGTGTGTCGCATACACTGTTTTGCTTGTGTTTAATAAAGCTTCATTTATTGTTTCAACTTTGGTGTACTCTTTGACTTGACCCGACCCCGCAGACATAGGGTTCAAGATCTCGCTACGTTACCCTGCCTCTCCTAACGCTAAGCAGTGCTCTGAGCTAATTTTCCCCACCTCTAGTTCAGCACATTTTGGTGTCCCTCCCGGGACCCCCAGTACACAGGGTAACAACATTAATAGAGCAATTGTTGTTTAACTTATCCAGTTGTGCACTGACCTTCAAACTCTTCCTCTTCATCTTCTTCATCACTTGATTCACTGACCTGGACAGTAATGGCAGTGCTAGTAATGGGAGTCCAGTCAAAATAGACCCCAAAGCCAATGTCATAATCTTCTGTGGCAAATTCCCAGCAGACACGTTTTCCATCGGGGTGAGTTGGCACCCGAACTGTTAACACCTCACCCCGTTTTACCACCATTCGGGCATTCTTCTCCTTTGCCATCTTTGTTTTGAATTCTCTTATCCTGGAGCTTGTCCAAGTAGTTGGTGGAATCAGAGGAGGTGGTCGAGCTGAAAAAAAACATGGATGGCATTATTGGCTTGTGATCACCAAAGGAATTTTAATAGGATTAGGAGTCTAATAATGTTGCCTTATTTCAGAAATAATAATAATTCCCCGTTGTCTATGTCCTAGCAGAGTTCTCAAAATTAACCATGACTGGTTTTCCTTTCTTTACATCTCTACACCTCACTCCAGCTTTACTTTGGGTTGACTGACACTACTCTTTTAATGTTAACTCAATTCACACTGCAGCCTATCCCACATTTAAACAATTGTGCTGATTAACTACAAACCAAACTATAGCTTTACTACACATACACTTGCTGAAAGTAGCTTGATCAAGATATAAGAAATTACCACCATAATGTGTATTGAGTTGATTTGCTAAGCAGAGCAGATTTTTTACATGTTATGGAGAAAGAAAAATAAACCATCCCCAGAGAACTGTAGCTTTGAGAACCTCACCTCAGGGATTAAAAAATAAATAAATGTGATAACAACCTTTGAGCTTCCCTGCTTCCCTGTGGGTTTCCAAATCTGTTCCTGTTATGTATTGTACAAGAACCACGAAATTATAGCACAGCTTAAAGTGATAAAAGAGGAAGAGAAGAATCAGGAATCACCCAACTGAGAATAAGAAATACACTGTATCCGAATTCACATGCTACGGGAGAAAAAAAATTAATTTTTTATATAATTAAAAAGTTTTTTTTTTAAAGAAGAGTGAACTTCAGGTCTCCTATTCTACTTACTTGTAGATCAGCTTCACTTATCATGCTCTATGACAATAGAGCACCAATATTACAAATATTTATTGCACAGAACTCTGGCTTCTGAGTCACACTGAGAGAGAGCAATACAATCTTATACTTACCTTTTTTCTGCTCATCCAGCAGGACTGCAGTTTCTAACTCTGCTGAGAGGACATCCACTGCACCAGTGTATTCTGACTGTATCATGACTATATCACCTGGCCCTTGTGGAGCAGGGTATTTTGTCATCTGCACTACAGCCTCCTATCAGAAACAAGTTTCCACAGTATTACCCTCTAGCAACATTCAGTTCTTTCATTAAGCACTAAATTTTACCATAGTTTATTATGCCTTTTTTAACCTGCCGATACACAATTGCCAAGCTAGCAATTGTCAGAAGATAGGGACCAGATAACCAGGATATTGCATATGTACCTTTAAAAGCTTCAACTCGTGAACACAAAAGGCAAGTACTGTCCCTCCCTCTACAGGCCTCCACTAGTCCTCTCTTTAACCGTCACCTCTTCTCCTGCCTGTTGAGCAAAACTAGACTGTTGTTGACCAATGTCCGTAAGAGAGAAAGTGGGAGATATCAGTGGTGAAGCAAGGAGGTAAATATAGTTACTTAGTACTCATTTTTATTTTTTACTATATAGTTATAATGCCCAGATGAAGATCTGCACCCCTAGTCAAGACTGTCAAAATTTCCTCAACTTATAGGAGGTAAGTTATATATGCAAATATTCTCTTACAATGGAACCGTGGCAGAATGAATTAATAGCAATAGCTAAGACAGTAAATTTGTTTTCAGAAAGCTTTATTTTCCACTCCAAACTCACCTTTCGAGGAGAATCAAAAGCAAACCAAATTACTATAAATTTTGCTTTCACAAGTTAATCCAAGAATTCCTTTCAACTCTACAAAGACAGATTCTAGCAGAAATGTCCTTAGTAACATTATATACTATTTTATATATAGACAGAGTTTGAAAATGTTGCTTTTTCAGATAACTTTTTTAGAATTCTCCAGCCAGCATGGATATGTCCATGCACATACATGTGTTCACACAATGTCAATATATAAATTCATTTTAATTGAACATAATTTGTTCTAGTGAATATTGTTATCCACTTATGCAGTTCACACTTCATAGCACAAACTGCCCCACTTTGTAATTTGTTTCATGGTATTTCTTATGACTCTTACAATATTGTACAAAACTTTATTAAGATGCCTCTTAATAACTGTAGCTGCCTGATTTTACAACAACTTTCAACTGCTGTTATTGCCCCATCTTGCCTCTTCTTTCTATCATGCTCTTTTAAAATAAAAAGAACTGATTGTGTACACATATCTTAATTCATTAAACACCTCTTTTCAGCTTTATCATTTTGCCTAACTTTGTTCTAATCTTGATATATTAGAAAGCTACACCCCACGTTTTTTAAAATTTTAAAGATTTTTCATATAGCAGAAAAGTCAAGACTGTCCATGAATAGCTTGAGTCCAATAATACATATATCTGATGCAGTTTATAAACTGTTAACAAATCAAAGAAATATAACAGTCCAAAGAAGTCCACACGTACTACAAAGAGTATCCCAAGCAAATCCCACAAAGTATATTCTCTTGGTGCAGCAAAAAAGAATACTGCATTTGGAAACAGTTGCAGCAATGATGTGGTATGTAAGACACTGCCTAGGAGGCAAATCCCCACCTCTTTTTGTTGCTGGAGTTGATCAGGTAGGACCTCCTTTCCTGCTACATCTTCCTCTTCTTGATTTCCATCGCTACATTCAGAATCCTTTGCAGTATCTTCATTTAGAGATGACCCATTCTGCAGCCTCTCAGAGAAAGACAGTACATCAGTTTGATGTTATAAGAGTGTAAGAGTGTGTAAGAGTGAGGTGAAGCAAACAATAATTTCCAATTTTCAAGTAAGTTGGGGAGAAAGAGGAAGGAGGGAGCTTGCAAGAAGACTTGAGATACTGAAGAAATAGGGTGGCGCTAGCATATATTTATCGGACACATCTAAGTGAATTCTGTCACATATAAGTGAAACAATAATTAGAATTAATGACTGTTCTCCACTGTATTCCCATGGGAAGCAGAAATTCATCCCAGCTGAGCCCATCCAGTCATCTCTTCGTAGTTGGGCTACTTTGTAAACACTGGCTTTAAAAAAAAAAGTCAAAGAATTAATTTATCCAAACCTCCAAAATATAACAGAGAAATTTCACAGTTTTGTTCAGATATCTCCATGTCTATAAATACAATTTCCCAGGTAACATCTGTTAAAAATGGGGGGGGGGATCTATGCCTTATGTCAGGGCTGTACAACATACAGCCTGGGGGCCGCATGCGGCCTGACAAAGGATTTTGTGCAGCCTGCATCACTTGTGAGCACAAGGGCCGAAAAAGGTTGCAGCAGTTAGGTTGCTGATGGTTTTGAATAGAGATGGGATGAATCCAGAATTTTCCAAATCTGAATCCCTGGAAGGCTCTGCAAATCCATGAATCTCATGGATCTCGAATCTTTCAAATCCTTTTTTTAAAAAGGGTTTAAAAAGCAAGGGAAACAAAGCACTTCTACTGAAAAGTGTTTTGAAGCAGAAATTGACATCTTTGTTTAATGAATAACAAATTAAATAATAGTTTTCACTTTCAAGAAAACATATCCATATACTTCTCATCAAAAATTACATGTAATTTGGAAGTAGCTCTAGATGTTGGAGGATGCTCGAGATGATGCCATCTCCTGAATCGACTATTACAAAAAAAAGGGGGGGGCAAGGATAATCTTGGGTGAGACACACTGTCTCAGCCATAGCAAAAGCCTAGGCAAAGGCAAAACTCCTTCTGAAGAAATCTGGCCAGGACAAGTTTTGCCTCAGGATCTCCCCAGATTGAAAATGACATCAAGGCCCTTTCTATTTCGGTAGGAAAATGTGAATTATTAATCCTACATTTTCCTGCCTGTGTAAACAGGGCCACGTAGTACAGTACAGAAATAATCCAAATCAGAACTGGATTTTCTTTGCATAGCTCCTTATATCATCCTGGGGTTTGTAGTTTGATGATGCACCAGCACACTTTGACAGAGAAGGCTCTGACACCTTGTCCAACTACAAACCCCAGAATTGTGTATGAAGGACCTTTGCAAGGGAGCCATGCAAAGGAATCTTCTTCAGCTGTCCTTGAAATCTCAAGAACACTGTACTTTCCAGTCAAGTCTCAAGTCCTGCAACAAGAAAGGCACTTTAAAAAAACACAAAACAAAAACACCAGCCTCTAGCTGGTCTCTGGTCTCAATTCTCTACCCTGATGTCCAGTCTCAAGTGCTAGAACAAGGAAGGCACTTAACAAAAATAAACTAATACCAGCCTGTATTCCAGTCCCAATCCCTACCCTCCAGTCTCAAGTCAAAAGAATAGGAAGAAGAGAATAATTACCTTGCAGAGGGAGGCAGCCACAGGGGCAGGCAGCAAGAATGAGCTTGCAGGGACATGCAGGGACGCAGCTTTTGCCGGCCCTGCACACCCGTGCGGGTCTGATCCAGAGCGCTCGTGTCAGCTCAGGCCTTGGGGCGTGCAGGGACGCACCTCTCACCCGCCTTGCATGCCCATGTGGGCCTGATCCAGGGTGCTCGCACCAACTCAGGCCTTGGGGTGTGCAGGGACACGGTTCTCACCAGCCTTCCACACCCGTGCAGGCCTGATCCGGGGTGCTTGCACCAGCTCAGGCCCTGGGACGTGCAGGGATTCGAAAGATTCAATTCGCCTGTTTTGGCCCAGGGATTTGGATCCCCGAATCTTGAATCCTTCCCGAGAATTCAAGAATTCGCGGATTCGGTTGGCCCATCCCTAGTTTTGAATGAACCCGGCTGGGCCATTCCCTCCTCCTTCCCTCCAGGGGGCAGCAGAGAGCCAAGCTGATGCTACCTTTTGCCCTTGCGCAAGATGGCGGCAGTTGCTTCTTCTCCTCCTGTTTCCCTTGGATAGGCAGTGAGGGTGGAAGTGCCCAGGAAAAGGACACCAGTTGGGGCTGGAGGGGGCAAGAAAGGAGGTGGTCTCCTCCTCCCTGCAAGCCAACATGGACTGTTGCACCGCCAACTGGGACTCTCTGGAGGAAGCAGTTTATTACAGGTCAGTATCCTCATTCACCCCCATCCCTCCTAAATTGTGTTGGAAAAAATTAAATTGCATTTAAAGACTGCATTTTAAAATGCAATTTATGAGGGTGCACGCCAGGATAGACCTAAATTCAAACCCCCACCACCATCTGGAATTCCCCTTATCCTCCAATTCTATTTTTTCCCCCTTCCTCATAAATAATACTTTTTTCTGCCACCCCAAATTGTTCCCCTCCCCTTTGATCTTTTGCAAATCTTCTGCAAATTACATACTGCTACATTTCTTAAGGCACAGTTCTCTTGTCTTTCCAATAATCCTATTTACTGGTTTTGCATAATCACAACTTGCCATATCTGCATTATCTCAGTAGTCCAAAGAACAGGTCAAGAGGGTAAGACAGTGGCCATTTCTGCCCTATACTGTTACAGTGCTCTTATTCCATTTTCAACATGCTATGGAATCTTTTGGCTTGCTGTTTAGGGAGGGGCATTCAGAATTCTCAGCCAGAGAGCAATTCAGCCTCAGAAAACTGCAAATCCCAGAATTCCACAGGATGCTGAAAGCAGAATAATAGCACTATAACAGTGCACGGCAGAAATGCCCAGTGTTGTCATTCCTCATGTTGTATATTGGTGGTGATGTGTGAAATTTAAGGAAGGAAGGAGGTTTTCCTAAGATTGCTGAGTGAGTTTGTAGCAGAGGCAAGACCTGAACTTTTCAGCCATGGAAATCCACTGGGTGACCCTGGGCAGATCACATACTCTCAGCCTCAGAAAATCCAGTGATATGTTTGCTTTAGGGTTGCCATAAGTTGGAAATGACTCGAAGGCACACAACAGTAATAATTCGCCAAGTCTACTCTGGTGAGATAAAAGCTTACCCAGAGTTTGAAAGCATTGTTTAAGACTATAACTCCCAGAATTCCCCAATCAGTAATCATGCTACCTGTGGTTTTGGGAGGTTGTAGTTTACCAAAAAGAACTTTTGTGAAGCTCTTATCTGAAAGGATGTCATGTAAAAGATGGAGCAAGCTTGTTTTCTGCTGCTTAAGAAATTAGGGGCTTTTCCACACTATGCTGTTATAGTGCTATTATTCCACTTTCATCATCTTGTGGAATCCTCGGTTTTGCAGTTTAAGGAGGAGTATTTAGAACTCTCAGTCAGAGAGCTCTTTGGCCTCAGGAAACTACAAACCCCAGAATTCCAAAGGATGTTGAAAGCGGAGTAATAGCACTATAACAGTGTTGCGTGGAAAGGCCCTAGTCACAGAGAACACTTCAAACTGCAGGAAAAGAAATTCCACCGAACATTAAGAAAAACTTCCCTAATTTCTCTTTTTTATAATATGGTCTATTTTATTTGCAAAACAGTTTAATCATTAACAATACCATCATTTATTTTGCAAATAAAAAAATTATTATACCATTATTACAAATTTACTTGGAACGTGGGGCGCTAAAAACCAATCCGTGACCCAAAAAAGTTTAGCCTATTTAATTTCGGCCCTTACCTACTGCCTTGTTGTGCAGGTCCTGCTTATGCATATAGAGCTTGCAGGTAACAACAAAGCAATGGCACAAGAGGCTTGCTTAAAGGGTGACCCTGCTAACCATCCCTCCCCAATACTGCCTACTGCACCCAGCTTCATGAAAATCTTTGAAACTGTTTTCTCCTGAGTAAGACCATTGATCCATCTAGTTCGAGTTGCCTACTCTAATTTAACTAGTTCCCCAAAGCTGCAGGCAACTTTTTTTCCTTGCTGTACTATGGGAATGGAGCTATGGCAAACATGCGTTGATCACTGAGCTATGAGTCTGCTCCTTCACAGTTTGACAAAATAGTTTAAAGGGTTTTTTTTTATGGGTGTGAGTTTATTGTATACAAAAAGAAATAAACAAACAGAGGCACAATGGCAACAGCTGTCTCTTCTACCCTTAGCTAATCTTCTGGATGGAAAACTGTCCCAGTGAAGGGGCTGCTCCATGCATTTTGGTGCTGTCAAACAACATTCACATTGACTGGAGGACTGTGGAGGCTGTAACAGCATCAGAGGAAATATTTATATCCCATATGCGTCACTGCTGTGCAACCGTTTACCAGACTGGCCTAGTAACCATATAATGACAAGAGCTTTCTGAATTGTGTCCTTTCTTTATGCCATGCTCTTTGCCTACAGGTCCAGTTGATATCAATGTTGTCACCATTTTAGCACTATGTTGAAGTCTGACTATTTACTCAAGTTTTTGGATCTTACTAACCGCAGCTTGGTAATAATTCACTGCTGCTTTTATACTGTGCTGTAGGTTTTTTTGTTTTGTTTTGTTTTTTGTTCCATTGCTTTTAGTGTTTGTAACCTCTCTTGCGATGCACTGATAAGTTAGAAATATTTAATTAATAGATAATAAAAATGGTTGCTACCATACAGACACTATCTGGAAGTCAAAAGTGTAGCTATCACATGACTCAAGCTATACCTACTTGGAAAAGGGAAACAAGTTCTACCAGGAAGATAAATGCAAACATGACAATCAATGAGTAAACACACATTTACCCTTCATGATTATCCTAGGATGGCCAAACAAGTTGACTGTATGTCTTCATTCACAACTATTTAAACCTCCTAGCTTAAAAAAGCAACAGGCAAGTGGGTGCATTTTTCTGCAAAGCTTGTCAGTCTTGAGCTATTCCCTGAAAGAATTCTAGAAAACAAAGAATAACCTAATTATAATCTATAAAGCAGGAATGTAAGAATCCTGCCAACACAGAGCACTTTCCAGACACCAGTAATGCTTTTTTCGACACTAGATGAGAAAGTGCTATGCATGCACAGGACTTCTGGTATTTAACAGAATGCAGAAAAATAGAAGATGGGTGGATATAAGTGCAACTCAAACCAATACCATAATAGTTTTAAGCTGACAAGCAATGATTATTTTCATATGGTCACTAAAACTTGTTGTTCACTGCTGCAAAGAAAATTCAGCAGTCCTAAAGTAATCAGTAAACAACAGTAAAAAATGCAAGTGAAATTAATTAGATTAGCACCAGGCCCTAAATCAAGAGTATTTTAAATGCTCACAACTATCAGATGGCTTCACTGGTGACTCAGTGCTTCCCTACCACCACTATTCAGCTCACTTCTTACACCATAGTACCATATTAGGACTCTACTAATGTCTTATGCCACAGGCCTTCACCAGTTTCAAGCCACAGGCCTGTGTACAATTACTGCCTGTGGAATCAAGTGCCCAGCCTTTACTAACCTTTTTAGGATATGTAACAATGTTGGCCTGTACAATTTAATTTTTTTCCACATGTAGAAAGACCTACATTCCAGGCTGGACTGGAAAATTCCCAGAAGCATTGGTACTAATATTTCTTGCAGTTCTGAAGTACTAATTAGGTTTCTGTGAAACTGTATAACTTTTTTCTTTAGCTCAAGAGAGATTGTTACACATAAAGTAACCACAAGGGTTCAAACAAAACACTAAAATCACCAACAGTCACCATTAAAAGACATGAAAAGATGGAAATGCTGCCAGTACGTAGCCAGGTTACCCAAAGCCTTTTGGAAAGAAGTCTTAGCCAGAGTTTTAACAAGAAGCAAGTCTGACAGCCCTCCCTAGAAAGTAAATTGAGGATGCTATTACCACTGAAGGAAGCTTTATTTCTTAAAGCCATTGGTCAGTCTTCAGTAGCCATTGCACTTAACCAGTGCCTCTTAGTTCGATGTAAGTCTTTGAGAGTTCATAGCATGCACACTGCTTGCTCTAAAGACAAGAACTAATACCTTGAGAAAGTGTTCAGGTACTACCTAGGAACCAATTATGAAATCAAGGACTAAATCAAAGACAGAAATTTGAAGGATCATAGACATTTAGATCTGTAACAGTGAGTAACCATGGCTATGTTACCCTGAGTTCATGCTAACCAAGAGATTAAAGCAAAAGCCTATTTGGCATCAGTTGGACTGGTGCACAGCATCTCTAGGTGGAGATATAATTACAGAGGCCATAGGGATTCCAGTCTCCTTTGTGCTACAGTTTCATATGCCAGGATTATCTCAGATTGCTTTTTTAAAAAAATAACATTCTGTTCCCACAGTGAAGTGAACAAAGACTGATCCATTTAATTCCTCTCTCTTTTTTAAAAGTATGGTGCACTTTAGAACTCGATAATTAAAAACACCTACAGTTCAGTGCCTGAACGATGCACAGCCAATGCATTCATTGACCACAATGGTACTTACAAATACTATATATTACATGCATTTTAAACTCAGCATTTCTAATACAATTAGAATTTAAAAACTGGTGTCTCAAAAATATGTTTGCTTTTGGATCTAAACAAATTTGTAAAATGTGTAAAATACGTGAATATCCAACAAAACTCCATAATGAAGCATTTCACAGAAGTCCAATTTTCTATTTTATCTTGAGAGGTAAAAGCTGCTTTCCAAGCCCCTCAGTCATAGAAAGGTGCAAGGCAGAAAGAGTGTCTTTCCTTTCCTTTTTCTTAAACATCATGTAACACAGATCTCCATCACAAATTCATATTTCCTACCTGCATGGCAAGCCATCATTTTCTGAAGCCTTCTGGGATGCTGTCTGGGATGTAGTTTCTGGATCTGGAGTTATATCTACATTCTCTATAAAATAATTAAAACAGAAATATTCTTTGGTCTGTACAGTACTTATAGCTACCACCCAGTATTTGAGACAAAAAGTCTTGCAGTTTGGCTGCTTTTCCATTCTATATCCTTTCTCATTACCTGCTTCTAGGAAAAGTATGAAAAAAGCTCATACATTAGCAGCACATAAATACAGCAGGCTTCTGTTCCAAGACAGTAAGCCTGTCTTCAAGAAAGAAGTTCCAGCCATGATTAAAGCATGACATTCAAAGCTAGGGTAACACAGCCCTGGACAAATGGTTGGAAGAGGAAGCCAGAAGTAGCCCATAGATAATGCAGCATATAGATTATTGTCGTGGAATCAAACCACAACATAATTTGTGCTTGGAAGATAAGCCTTGGGCCCTGTTAGTAGCCTCTCTTAGAGCAGATAATTTACTTCCTTAAATCCTGTTTATATTATAGGCAGGACACCATGACCCAGGCTAGCAATGTGCAGATCCCATGGACTTAAAAATCTAGCACTGCATGATCTTAAAAGCGTGTGTGTATGTGTGTCTTTGTCTTCAAGTTGCCTGTTGACTTATGGCAACCCCACGAATTTCATAAGGTTTTCTTAGGCAAGGAATACTCAGGGGTGGTTTTGCCAGTTCCTGCCTCTGCAATATAACCCACAGCACCTGGTATTTGTTGGTGGTCTCCCACCCAAGTACTGACCAGAGATAACCCTGCTTAGCTTCAGACAGGATCTGGTGCCCTTAGGATATTTAAGCTGCTTAAAGACATAACGACTTGTTAAATAGGTCAAGATAACCTTCACTTACTAGAAGCCTCTCAGCCACAGAGAGCAGCTGTAAAGGATCCACAGACAAGCCTTGGTTTTAAGTATGTCCTCCCAAATGCAATACAACAGATTAGTCATGAGCTACTTTTTACAGATGCTTATGAAGTTAGATTTATTAAATGTGAATAAAATATTGAAAAATAATTTTGATGACAAAGGCTTAGCTTGGTCAATCACATCTCAGCTTTAAAAGGTGAGATATGAAAGAACCTTATGCCTATGGATATACTTCCTCTGCTCCTTCCTTCATGTAAGCCTCATTTAACCTAGTAATTCTTTAACTCACTATAGTTTCCCATTTCATCCAAACTAGGAAACTTTGACTAACAAGTTCAGAATAAACCAAGACAGTAAGCAAAGATTTGGAGTTAGTTAAATATCTCAGCATGTCCTCAAACTGGTAACTATAGCCTCTAATTCAGGTGAAACTGGAAATTATGTTAATTCAGAGTCTTTCTGGTTTATCTGTTACTCATGCAAACAAGCTCCACATATGGGGAAAAAGAGTGTGCCTATGCAAAGAAAAGCTATTAATGTTTAATACAAACCTAGCGACAAATGCAGGTACTTTTTCCAGAAGGCAATGTAGCTCAAAAAGATAGAGCTTTGTAGGAATCTCATAGCAGCAGTATTCACTGGGGATGACTGCACCACAGCAAAGGAAGAACGCAATACCAAGCATCTCATTACCTATACCAACCAGTGATGGTGATTTTCCTGAAAACATATCAAATAACTCTAGAGCTTTGTTTACAAACCATAAACTGTATAAGTTAAATCAGATTGATTTAAGGACAAGATAGAATTTCCTAATTCAAAATTTCCCTGCCCTAAAAATGATCTTATTAAACATGTCAGGCTTACATTCAACAAACAAAACATTTTCCAACAGCCAAAATGTAATATTCGATTGAGAAAAATAAATAAAATGCATATTTTGGATTAAATGTTTTGTTCAAAGACATTCAAAGCTTTACCTGAAATTAATTTGATTGGAATACTTGCAAATATTTTAACACATGATAACTCAGTGGCATATACGTCCATTACATCATTCTGAATTTAAGGGGAAAAAACCTGAGGGCTCTGAATATTTAATTTCAGCATGCCTCAACAGCTATGTACACAAGTTTACATATATTTGAATACGTATCTCTGAAAAGGAGCTAAAGTCCCTAACTTTGAATTTAGATATGACTGGTCTTCTATACCTTTTTGTTGCACCATTTGACTTAGATTATATCCATTCATTATACTTCCAACCCATACCATGAAGCAGTGCATTCCTTAGCAAATGAAAATTAATGTTTCTTTAACCCACATGTTGTCTTGTACTATGGGGAAGTAATCACAAGAATAAATTTGGTACCAGAAAGTTCTCTGGTATTTAATGACTCACATATTCTTTTAAACTTACAGAATACACATGGCTAACTTCCACAGACTTTATAAACAGCCCAAGAACTAGGACTGATTCATTAAGTGCCCATAAGATTCTCCAAAAGGGAGTAAATGGTAAGTATGTGCCACTGTTTCCCAAAAGACAGGAAACTATTATTTATTTTGTAATTTTGCCTCCATGGAAGACATATTTCTAGGATTTTTGGCCTCAACTGCCACAACAATTTTGGTCAACTTTGGGTATTATACCTGGAGGAAGAATCATAGAATCATAGAAATGTAGAGTTGGAAGAGACCACACGGGCCATCCAGTCCAACCCCCTGCCATGCAGGAACACCCTCAAAGCACTCCCGAGAGATGGCCATCCAGCCTCTGCTTAAAAACCTCCAAAGAAGGAGACTCCACCACACTCCGAGGCAGCATATTCCACTGCCGGACAGCTCTGACTGTCAGGAAGTTCTTCCTGAGGTTCAGGTGGAATCTCCTTTCCTGCAGCTTGAATCCATTGCTCCTTGTCCTGGTCTCTGGAACAGCAGGAAACAAGCCCTCTCCTTCCTCTACATGGTATCCTTTCAAATATTTAAACATGGCTATCATGTCCCCTCTTAACCTTCTCTTCTGCAGACTAAACATACCCAGCTCTCTAAGTCTATCCTCATAGGGCATGTCTTCCAGGCCTCTCACCATTTTGGTCGCCCTCCTCTGGCCCTGCTCCAGCCTGACCATGTCCTTCTTGAATTGGGGTGCCCAGAACTGGACACAGTATTCAAGATGAGGTCTAACCAAAGCAGAGTAGAGTGGTACCAGTACCTCCCTCGATCTAGACACCATACTCCTATTGATGCAGCCAAGAACTGCATTGGCTTTCTTGGCTGCCGCATCACACTGCTGACTCATGTTCAGCTTGTGGTCTATTAAGACTCCTAGATCCCTTTCACACGTACTGCTATCCAGCCACGTGTCCCCCATCCTATATTTCTGCATTCCATTTTTTCTACCTAAGTGTAGGACCTTACACTTCTCTCTGTTGAATTTCATTTTGTAAGCCTTGGCCCAGCTCTCCAATCTGTCCAGGTCATTTTGAATTTTGATCCTGTCCTCTGGCGTATTAGCAACCCCTCCCAATTTGGTGTCATCTGCAAATTTGATGAGCATGCCCTCTATTCCTTCATCCAAGTCGTTGATGAAGATATTGAACAGCACTGGGCCCAGGACAGAACCCTGTGGCACCCCGCTAGTCACTTCTCTCCAGGATGAAAAGCAGCCATTCGTGATCACCCTTTGGGTTCGGTCGGTCAACCAATTACAAATCCAACTAACAGTACCCCTGTCCAGCCCACATTTTACTAGCTTCTTTGCAAGAATGTCATGGGGAACTTTGTCAAAGGCCTTACTGAAACTGAGAAATGCTACATCCACAGCATTCCCTTCATCTATCAAGCTAGTAACTCTATCACAAAAAGAGATAAGATTAGTCTGGCATGACTTGTTTTTGAGAAATCCATGTTGACTTCTCGTGATTACCGCATTGCTTTCTAAGTGATTAGAAACTGACTGCTTAATGATCTGCTCCAGAATCTTTCCGGGTACTGATGTCAGGCTGACTGGGCGATAATTATTTGGGTCCTCTTTTTTTCCCTTCTTGAAGATGGGGACAACATTTGCCCTCTTCCAGTCTGCTGGAACTTCTCCTGTCCTCCAAGATTTTTCAAAGATTATAGCAAGCGGTTCCAAAATGACCTCTGCCAGTTCTTTTAATATCCTAGGATGCAATTCATCTGGCCCTGGAGACTTGAATTCATCCAGTGTGGCCAGGTATTCCTGTACCACCTCTCTACCTATTATGTGCCTCATTTCCCCTGCTTCCTCCCCTGCTCCCCAACCGACAGGTTGAGTGCCTGTATCCTTCTGGGAAAAAACTGAGGCAAAGAAGGTGTTAAGTAGTTCTGCCTTTTCTCTTCCCCCTGTTAGTAATTCGCCATCTTCTCTGTGCAGCGACCCTATCGTCTCCTTCTTTTTCCTTTTGCAACGAATATATTTTAAAAAGCCCTTTTTATTGTTTTTGATGTCTCTGGCCAGCCTAAGTTCGTTCTGTGCTTTAGCCTTTCTGACCTCCTCCCTACATCTCCTAGCTACTTGCTTAAATTCTTCTTTGGTGGTTTCCCCTTTCTTCCATTTCCTGTACATGTTTCTCTTAACACTTAGCTCAACTGAGAGTTCTTTAGTCAACCATTCTGGTTTCTTCAGATGCCTTCCATTTTTCCTCCTTATTGGCACAGTTTTAGACTGTGCCTTCAGTATCTCCCTTTTAAGGAACTCCCATGCCTCCTGAACTCCTTTCCCTTTCACTATTCTTGACCACGGAATTCCAGCCAGCAGCTCCTTAAGTTTACAGAAGTCCGCTTTTTTAAAATCTAAGATGAGTGTCTGGCTACACTTATCTTCTCCTTCCCACTGAATGCCAAATTCCAATAGGGCATGGTCACTCCCCCCTAAAGATCCAGCCACTTCTACCTCATTAACAAGGTTATCCCTATTGGTCAGGATTAGATCTAGAATATTTGATCCCCTTGTGGCCTCTTCCACCTTCTGGACCATGAAACTGTCTGCAAGACAAGCAAGAAACTTGCTGGACCTTGCTGTCTTGGCAGAGTTTGACTGCCAACATATATCCGGGTAATTGCAATCTCCTATTATTACTGTATCTCTCCTTTTCGAATGTGCAGTCATTTGGTTGAGGAAGGCGTCATCAAAATCCTCAGTCTTGGTTCCAGGTCTGTAGTAAACCCCCACCAGAATATCCCTATTGTTTCTCACTCTCTTAATTCTTACCTTGATGCTCTCGACTTGGCTTTCTGGGTTTAAGTCACGGATCTCTTCACAGGTGAAAACATCCTTGACATACAAGGTTACTCCTCGTCCTTTCTTGTTTGGTCTATTTTTACAAAATAGGCTATACCCCTCTATTCCTACATTCCAATCATGAGACTCATCCCACCAGGTCTCAGTGATGCCTATCAAATCGTATTTACTTTGCTGTACTAGGAGTTCAAGTTCATCTTGCTTGTTTCCCATACTCCGTGCATTAGTGTAGAGACACTTAAGTCCCCGGGCCCTTCCTGCAAGTCCTGTACTATAGTTTCTACTCCTCCCGCCATTCGCCGCTTGTACTACTTGTCCAATATCATTTGGGCCTTTTCCCCCTGCGCTCGCCAAGTCCTGGCCTTGAATAATATCGTCTCCCTCCCCAGCGGAACTTAAAGTCCTCTTAATCCTCCTTGCGAGACTGTTTGCAAAAACATTCCTGCCAAGTTTCGTGAGGTGCAGCCCATCCCTTGCTAGAAGCCCATGGTCATGGAAATTCAGGCCGTTTGTTATTCTCTTTTCTTATTCTCCCCCAGGCAGCAAAATTTCTTATTCTCCCCCAGGCAGCAAAATGTCCCGACACAACAGAGACTACATGTGAATTGGGGACATCCTAATTCAAAGTTCTGCCCTCTAATCACAGCATCACACCAACTGTGAAATAATGTCATGTACAGTACTGCAGTGAGGAAAGTGAAAGAGGAAGAAAGTCCTTACTGTTTACCCTCTGGAAAATAGACAATAACCCTCTATGCCTAGGAACTAGCAACATGGTAAATTAACTGTTAAAAGTCACTTAAATCTCTCTAAATTGTGTTGTTCTACTTGACACCATAAATAAAACAGCTACTAATCCATAAAACAAGAAAGCAAAAGATTTTACAGCTATCTTACTATTCTCTGTTATATGATGCAACAATTACACCGAGGTACAATAGTTTAATTACAAAACGGCTGATATGCTAGGGGAAAATAAGACAAAGTAATACCTCCAGGGATGTTATTAGAGGCCGGCTCCTGACAAACAAATCATCAAACAGTGTTATAGCTTAAGAAAGTTGATCAGATGAAGAAGTCAGCAACATTATTTCTTGAGTGATAAATGTGACATCAAGACACCGTAAATATCTTAAACAGTATAACAATTTGATCTCTTTGCCTATTTAAATATTTTCCTTCTCATCCCAGAGTACTAAGCTTATTTTTTTTTCTTTTTTCACTA
Source organism: Cyclura pinguis (assembly GCA_030412105.1). Classification (NCBI taxonomy): domain Eukaryota; kingdom Metazoa; phylum Chordata; class Lepidosauria; order Squamata; family Iguanidae; genus Cyclura; species Cyclura pinguis. Next base: position 350,009,750 of record CM059599.1, read on the forward strand.
TCTGCCTAGTAAGAGCATTCTGTTAAATCTTGTTATCTCCTAATGTTGATTGCGACACTATAATAGAAACTGGTCTTGTCCTCTTTAAAACCAAAGAGGACAAGATCAGTTTCTATTATAGTGTCACAATCAACATTAGGAGATAACAGAAATTTTACCTCTGGCTATTTAGATGCAAAAGTTTTTAAACTGATGGGAGACAGCCCTTAGGCTCAGAACAGCTCCAGCTTCTACCTCAATACAAGAAACCCTTTTTCTGGGCACAACAAGGATTCTTCAAGAATTTTTTAATGCTGCTGTTCTACTCTGCACCTGCAACAACAAACATCTCTGATGATCAGCTCCCAGGCTTCATTCAGATTCATGGATTTTCCCATATAACAGATTTAACAGATCAATACAGAGGAACGAGGACAATCAAATGAATCTCACCTTAAGCCACTTGTGTGAGTAATACAGAAAAATGCACAATCTACAACCATTGAAGGCATATCTTTGTATAGAACTGCACCTACAAATGGATAGGACAGTGAAGCTATGCTATTATTTTAATTAATAGCTAACTGCAGCTTAAGAACAATGTGGACTATTTCACTAGGGAAGAAGAATGTAAAGATGAAAGTTTAAAAAGAACAGAGTATAAGATGACATCTGATTGTTTTCTGTGCTTTGAAATTTTTCACTGCTAGATTAATACACCGCAAATGGCCACCAGATGCACTGGTTCCTTATGAAATGTTATACGAATACACTGACAATATAGTCATGGCACTATCTGTCTGTGACGGTGGGACTGTGTGCTCTTGTGAAGCAGGAAGATATGCTGTGGTGGTAGTGCTGCTGGTAGGGTCTCCCATATCAGACAGGCTTTTCCGGAGGAGCCAGACTAATGGCACCAAACAGTTACTAGGGCAGTAGCAGTAGTTGGGGAGGAATAACACTTGTGAGGGATCTCTCAGAGACAATGGCAGAAGCACCATAGCTAACACTAGTTAGTACTGTGCAGGAGGCAGCACAGAAAACCCCTTTTGAATGTCTTTTACCATGAAAACCCTATGATGAAGCAATCCAAAATGAAACAAGAAATAGTGCCAGAAGCTGAAATTCACAGGTTGGATGGCACTAAGAAACTACTAGGGTAGAGCAAAAAACAACTATAAGTAACACTGTGGCTAATGAAGCAGCAGGACTCAAGTCAAAGAGATATTCATTCAGCTGTTGATGTGGTCACAGGTGAAAGGGAAGTCTGAAACTGCACAAGACATTTTATAGGAACATGGAATGTGAGATGCATGAATCAGGGAAAGCTAGATATTATAAAACAAGAAATGGAATGTATAAGCATTGCAATACTTGGGGTGAGCAAGGTAAAGTAGACACCCTTTAAGCCTCTGAGAGAGGCATCCCTGAAGCATCTATCATGGAAGGTGCTGCTTCTCACTGCAGTCCTGAGACAGCAGGTTGTCTTCTGCTCAGTTCAGTAGCTTTTGCATCTCTACCATCAGGGGCTGCGACCTTGTCCCACCCTCACACTTCAAGCGGACCTTTCTTCTGATGTTGTCTGTCCTCATGAGGACCACTTTGCCCCAAATGATGTCTGTGGATGCCAAGAAGGCCAATCTGACTGCCCTGAGTTCCACCTAATTGATGCTGTGGCTCAGTTCCTTCTGACTCCATCTGCCTTGAGCCAGGTGAAGCCCTCAATAGACTCCCCTGCCCCTTAGACTGGCATCTCTAGTTATCTGGCACTTTTCCAGTTCCCAGATGGGCTGCCCCCTGTTGACTGCAGGGGAAGTCCATCAGTCAAAGAAGCTGATGACTTACTGACGAACCTTGATTAAGTGTTGGCTCCCCATGTTGATCACATCCTAATGGGGGAGTAGGAGCCACTGCAGAGGTCTGGTGTGGAAGAAGGCCGAGGGAAGGCACTCTACAGTGGAGATCACAGTCCCTGCAAGTGGGGTAGGTTTACTAGAGGTGCTTTCTTAATGCTGCAGATGGACTTGGTGAATGCATTGATCAAGTCCTGAAGAAAGGAGATGATCCCTAATCTGGTGCTGATCTTGGCCCCAAGATATTGAATCTCCTGAGAGAAGCTGAGAAAGCTCCTTTCCAGAAACCTGTGCTGGCACAGTGACTCAAGGATCAGTTGCACACCTTCCTGACCTTGCTGCAGTGACATCAAGCATCAGAACAGATCATCCAAGTAAAGAGGGTGGTATGTTTGCAGATGGTCAATGGTTTCCAGCAGGAGGTGGTGTTTCTGGGGATTCCTGGACTTGGGAGAAGAGATTAACTCTTTGTGTTGTGTGCAAGAGAATTCTAACTGGTGCCCACATCTGTTGGCCAGCAACTACTGATCGGAGGTGGAGGTTTCCCACATTGTACAAACTCCCAAAGTCTGCTCCCTACTAGAGGAACAATGTTGTTGGCTCTTTCACTGAGCCCTATTGTTTTTGGCCCAGGGTCTGCTGGACACAATTGAAGACAAGTGCTTGGCCTGGAATCTCTGCTCTCCCCACAGCAGTCTATAGCCTCTGGAGTATCTGGCCTGAAAGGAAGAACTGGGGGTTGGGGTAAAGTGGGATCTAGAACCGCAAAAGGAAGAGCAACCCTGCCCATAGTGCTTTCTATCCTTCCTCCTCTTCCCTGAAACTAAGGCCTTCTTTTTGTCCTTATTCTCAACAGGAGAGACTCCAGGACTCCCCAGAAGGTTTAGTCCCTAAAAAAGGGATGAAGGCCAAGTTTAGCTTGGATTTTATATCCGTATTCCAGCTCCTAAACTAGAGCTGGTAGCAAACTGCTACTGAAGCTTCCTGGGCTCTAGCACTGAACTGAAATGTGTCCTGCATGCCACTGCTGCAAAGTCTGCTGCCTTCATCTTCTTGTTCAGACCCTGGCTTACCTTGGTCTCATTGGGGACAATTTCCTTCAACAACTCCCTGGGCCAATGAAGGGATGCCCTGGCTATCATAGATATAGAGGCAGCTGCCCTAAGGGCAAAGGAGGTTGCCCCTTTTGAGGACTTCCTCTGCTCTCCTATCCTTGAAGATCAGTGTCCTCGCATTTTTGCAAAACACAGCAGAGGACATGAGAGTGGATATGAGGGCATCCACAAAGGGGATCTGAAGCTTGGTCTGAGGACCACAGAACTAGAAGCCAATTCTTACTCCCCCCCCCATCCTCTAAGATAATTTCACCCTCCTCTGCCCCAGAGGATGCAATGTAGGACACTTTATCCTCACACTTCTCCTAGGAATAGACCCTCCCAGTGGATCTGGAGTCTCCTAACAGTGCTAACATGCCTGCCACAGCAATGGTGATGGCCTCCTGAGCAATAACCACCAGATCCAGGTTACCAAATTGGGGGATGATTCCAGCTTAGCTCTAGAGGTGAGAACCCCCTCTAATCACACCTTCCTCAAAGTCTCCATTGTCTCAATTTGCCTCCATGTGCCCTGGTTTGATTCAGGCTGGGCAATGGCACTGAGAAGAGGCAGAGATGCAAAGGGGTTTCCCCTCCCCTGGCTGCTCCTCCATTTCTCCCTCTGCCAACCTAGCATACTCTGTAGGTGTCTGCCTTGCTCTCACCACAAGCAAGGACAGCAGGAGCAGCAGGCAGGTTGCTCCCTCGTATGGGAATACTGGAAGGTCTTTCTTTTTCCTGCATATTGGAATGAGTGTGAGCAGCAACCCAAATATTTAGCATGTTCCTTCTCTCTGTGCTGAGAAATTGTAGGAAGCAACATCAACAATTTATGATATGCAGATGGCACTATACTATTAGCAGAAAATACCAAAGACTTAGAATGATTATTGAATAAAGTCAAGGAAGAAACTGAAAAGACAGGTTTACAGTTGAACATTAAAAAAAAAAAGACAGATGATTTACATAACTTTAAAACAAGTGATGCAGACTAAGAAATAATTACAGATTTTCCATAACTTCACTCAGTCATTAATCAAAATAGGGTGACACAGTGGTCACACCTGGTGTGACTCTGTTTTTTATTGAGTGATTGTAACAAATATGTAGCTTTTAGAACAGCCAAATTCTTAGCTTTGGCCTTATGCTTGCATGCAAAGACCAAAGGTGATGTTTGTAATATATTTGTATAACGGCTGTTAGCTAGTTACAATAAAATTACGACTGACTGACAATAATTGGAATGGAGAATGCAATCAAAAAATCAGAACACGAGGACTTGGAAGGGTAGCTATGAAGGAACTCGACAACAAGATCCTGAAGTGTAAAGACATATTACTGAATACTAAAGTTAGGTTTGTCCACGTCACGGTATTTCCAATTTCTATGTATGGTTGTGAGAGCTGGACAATGAAGAAAGCTAATAGGAAGAAAATCAACTCATCTGAAGTATGGTGCTAGAGAAGAATTCTGTGGATACTATGGACAGTTAAAAAGACAAATAAATGGGTCCTAGAGCAAATCAAGCCTGAACTCTTTCCAGAATCCAAGATAACTGAGACCATTCCTACTTTGGACATATGGGAAAATATGACTCATTAGAAAAGACAATAATGTTCGATAAAGTAGAAGGCAGCAGGAAAAGAGGAAAACCACATTACAGATGGAAGGACTCAATCAAGGAATTCATAGCTCTGAATCTGCACGACCTAAGCAGGGCTGTTGATGATGCGTGACTTGGAGGTTTCTCATACATAGTGTCACCCTCTAAGTTGGCTTGACAGCAGTTAACAACAGCAAAGTGTATACTAAGACTGCAGTCAGAGTATCTAAATGGTTACAGACATTAAGCTAAGGGCAAATGGTTACTTAAACAGTGGTTCTGAGAGGGCCAACGGCCAACTCCAAACGACAATGAATTGCGAACAGAAATAATCTCTAGTGAGCAGGTATGCTTCATCATCTGAGAATCTTATTGGACACCTGAAGCCCAGCTATACAGACAAAACCCACGGGGCCAGCCCAGGCAGGCTGCTCCTCTCTTCCACCTCCATTTCTAGAGCTCAGATAAATACATCCCGTCGCCCAAGAGGAAACCTCCCCGGCTCAAACATCTCGGCTTCACATTACAGGTTGCCAGCTTGTTTCTCTTCCTCTCTGACAGGACAGCAACTCCGTGAAAGCTAAGAATTCAACAGATGCCACACATCTCTCCCGTCACAACACCCCTGCGGCCGGGAAGGTGGGGAGAAGGAATGGGAGCATAAGCCGGAAAGCACACCGGCAACCGACTACAGCTCTCTTCGTGCGTTCTTTCCATCCAATGAAGAGGAAAGGCCCTAACAGCAACCGGAACCATTTCCGCACCACACTGTTATAGCGCTATCATTCCACTTTCAACATCCTGTGGAATCCTGGGGTTTGCAGTTTAGGAAGGGGCACTCCCTAAACTGCAAACCCCAGAATTCCACAGGATGTTGAAAGTGGAATAATGGCGCTCTAACAGTCTAGTGCAGAAATGGCACCTGAAACACGCCCAGTCCCCGCGAAGGTGAGGGGCCCAACAGGACCAACCTGACGTACCTGGGGGCGGCGGGGGCGGCGGCGAGAGGCGCTTCTCGTCTCCTTCAGACCCTCCGAGGCAACCGCCGCCGCCACCGTTTCCCGAGTCTCCGGCCGCGGAGGGTTCGAACCGGATGCCAGCGGCCCCGGCCAGCACGTCCGACATCGGAAGGCGGCAGATCACGAGCCAACCGAAAAGAGCCGGGGAGAGTCGAGCCGAGACGGAAACACCCGGAAAGAGCCGAACCGCGCTCGTAGACGTAGCCGCTCTAATCCCTCCGACCACCGCCTCTCAGGCCCCCGCCCTGGACAATAGAGTTCCCGCCGTAAGCAGAGTCTTCGTTCGGCTGCGGCAGCGTCTTTCTCGACGGAGCGGGCTGGGGAAAGGAAATAGGAAGACACTTCCCGGAAGTCCTGGTATCTATGGAGACCGCCCCAGAAAGGACGCGTTGCCATAGCACCGCCGCCGTTGTGCTGCTGATACTGTCAACCGTCTCTCCCTACTCTCCTCCCTGCGCCCTTCTGTCGAGATGGATGGTGACCCGAAGGAGACGGAGGAAGACGACTACGGGGAGGAGGATGCCGACGACGACGACGACGAGTATGACGACGACGACGACGACGACGACGAGGAAGGAGAAGAAGAGGAGGAAGAGGAGGAGGAAGAGGAGGGGGCCCGCGTGTCTCCTCGGCGGCGCCATCCCTCCGTCTTGCTCCGGGGTAAACTGGAGGGCGGAGTGTCGACGGAATCCGAAGTAAGACCCGGACCCGAGGCATCCGAGGTAAAGCTCCGACTCGATCTCGAGCCTCCCGCCCCCACTGGCCCGTCCTATTTAGCCTGGACCCCCGAGGAAGTGGCTGAGTGGATCGAAGCGCTGGGTTTTCCCCAGTACAAGGTAAGACCACGAGCGCACGTGTGGTTTTCCTCTTGGAGGGTCGTGGGGAGACGGCCGCGGCCAGTCAGGTCGGCGACTTCGGGAGGAGCGAGTGAACGGCAAGAGCTGACAGCCTTTCATGAGAGCCAAGGATTAACCTTTTTTTGGCGGGGGGAGGGAAAACCCTGGCCATTTCCGCACTACATTGTTATAGTGCTGTTATCCCACTTTCAGCATCCGATGGATCCTGGGCCAGAGGCCCCTCCCAAAACTGCAAACCCCAGGATTCCATCGGATGTTGAAAGTGGAATAATAGGGCTATAACAGTGTGGTGCGGAAAGGCCCCCTGTTCAACACCAAAAGGTGAAGAAACGTTAAATACAAAGGATCATGAGGATGTGCAGAATGCAGTTAAGTCCCACAAAGGAACCAAGACCAATATTCATACATAGCATTACGCATGATGGTTCAGATTCACAAAATGCATCTTCTACACTAGGCTGAACTCAAGCACTTATCTTTTTAATTATGAAATGTTCCTTTAAGTAAATAAATATACATCCATGGGCTCTGGGTTGGGCTGGGATACAGTAAAAGAACAGACACAGTGGAGAATGGGATGGTAAATTTGGGAGACTGTCAGTGTAGATTGCAGCTAAAATGAACAAGGAGGTAGGGAATAACAAGTGACAACCTTCATGATCACAGGTGTTACCCTGAGAAAAGACTTGTCAGGAGGTGTATTGCTTGAAGAGGATTTCAGCCATGGGCTACAAGGGTTTGTGTGTACGTACATGATAAGGAGACCATGAGATTCATAGTATGGAACTAGGTGAGACTACCCAGTAAACAGTATCTGGCAGAATGAGGAGCCTATTCATGGAAAGCTTAAAGTAGAAATGTGAAGGTGCTCAGGATGCAATCTATTGCAAAGTAAGTTCAGTGGATACTTCCTGTTTGTTGTTGTTGTTGTTGCATGCCTTCAAGTTATTTCTAACTTATGACAACCGTAAGACAAATCTATCATGGGGGTTTCTGGGGCTGAGAGAGTGTGATGTGCCCAAGGTCACCCAACGGATTTCCATGGCTGAGCAGGGGATCAAATCTTGGTCTCCAGGGTCATAGTCCAATGGTCAAACTGCTAGACCTCGCTGGTATGTTTTACTAAATAAGTTTTGTCTTTCAGTGTTGTGTTACCCTAATTTCTGGGGTCCCGTGAGGGACACCTCAATGTGCTCAAAATACTGGGGAATGGGAATTAGCAAGAGCACAAGCTAAGCAATGCAAGAGGCAGAGCAACCTAGCGAGATCTTGAACCCAATGTCTACGGGGTCAGGCCGAGTCAATAATCAAACAGAAGTAAATAATAATTGTTTTCCTTTATTTTGAAGCACATTCAGTATGTATGTATGCAACCATTCACACAGACCTAATAAAAGAAAGGTAGGAGTTGGATAGAGGATTTTAAGAGGGATTTTTCAGGGGAAATACTACACCTGATCCTGAAGCCCGAGTAGTCAGAAGAAAAGTCAATTGGAGTGGAGATTCTCAGCACATGGGAACTGAGGGGAAGGCTCGTCGAATGGAGCGACAGCAAGGCGGGATGGAAGTCAGAGCGATCCGAAGAGACACTCAAAATCAGGGGGTCTTATAGGGGAAAATGTGCCTATAGGCTAGTCCGTTCCCAGGGAAAACAGTGGGTTTTGGGCTGGAGAGAAAGCCACCGAAAGGTCAGTACTTTAGATGATTGAATTATGACAGCGTTGTCAATAGCATAGACAGTATGCAAACGCGGAGTGCTTGACAGTTGGATATTCGGCTCGTCCAGCTGCCTGCTCGGGGCGGGGAATCTTTTGTAAACGGTGTGCATACATAATGTGATCTTAAGAGGGTACTTGCCTGGAGGTCTCCTGAAGCTGCAGTCTGGCAATTACTGGCCTGCCTGGATTTGTTTTGAATAGTTCAGCTATTCTTGGCCGTGCCCATGTGCGTACTTGTCCGGGGGCCTTGCAAGCACATGGAGAGGAATGGGTAGTGAAGGCCAAATTCTTGATATCAAATGATATCTAATATACCACAGGTCTGGACTAGAAACTACAGTAACAGTTGCTAATAGTTCACTGAACTGAGGGACTTTCCACACTACACTGTTATAGTGCTATTGTTCCATTTCTAACATCCCATGGAATCCTGGGGTTTGCAGTTTGGGGGGGCATTTAGAACTACAAACCCCAGAATTCCACAGGATGTTGAAACTGGAATAATAGCACTATAACAGTGTAGTGCAGAAAAGCCCTGAATCCGAATGTCAACCAATAGGGAACTCTTGGTAGGCTAGAGTCAAGTTCCAGACTTCTAGTACATGTTTATTTCAACAGTGGGAACCCACTTTCAACTCAAGAGCAAAATTAAATTCCAGATAGGTTCTGGAGAGGGGAGCGCATTTCAATGGCAGGGGGGCAAAAACAAAAAGGTATGAGTAGCAATACCCTTATATTTTAGTTTAAATCTTGTATTGCCAGTAGTGAAGCCTTAGAAGAAATGTTTCAATCTTTTTGAATGTAGGGAAGACACATATAAACTTCAGAAACCACTAGGCAACACTGACACGGGAAAGGGAGTATAACCATCTGCAGAAGCACAAAAGGCCAAACTGGGACCCTGGAACCAGAGGTTTCTCATCTGTGTTATATAAAGTGTACAGACTATTCACAGTGTGAAAATACAGTACTGCATAGATGTTACCATTGACATGACTCTATGAGATGACAATTTTTCCTATTTTGTTTTAAGCAGGAGTGCTTTACTGCAAATTTCATTTCTGGCCGTAAACTCATCTATGTAAATTGCTCAAATCTGCCACAGATTGGGATAACAGATTTTGAACATATGAAGGTGAGAACACATGTTTCAATTGCATGTTCTTGTATCTGTAGGAAGACTTACTTTATTATTATGTGACTGTTCCAAGAGTTGTCTAGATTTTATACCATCCAATCAGACAGTTTTTCTGGAGAATTCGTTGTTTTCAAGTATAGCAATTTTTTCAGTTTCAGTGACATTGTAGCACAATTCCTGCCTGCATTTCCTGGCATAGTAAAGGAGCATTTTGTGACCTGCTACTGAAAATGGCCAAAACTCTGCATGAGAGGCTATGATGCTTTACAATTTACAATCACAGAACTACATTTACAACTTTACAATGACAGAACTACATTGCTGCATGATGTTCGGCCATGACAATGAATTGCAACAAGGCACAGTGGGGCACCGCAGAAGATGTGTTGTTGCAAAACAGGAGCTCCTGATGCCTAACATGTCCTGTTGTGTATCGGAAGATGTTGTGCATTGGAACCATTGCTGAACAGCCATGCCGCTGGCTCTATTTGTGCAGTAGCCCCAGAGATATGGCTACATCTCTGCTCCACTCCTGAGATTACAAGTGTTGCCTAACATCACCATCACCATTATGTAATCATAACTCAGTTTATAATGATGTAAATACATAACAGAATACCAGCCAATGTGTCTTTCCACACCATTCTGGTTTCATGAAATAGCATCTGCTGGCACCTACACTATAATGTTTTCTGGCCGTTTATACTATATCATATGTATATACCACTGTCATAACTTTTCAACTGTACCAAAATCCTGATGATTTCAAGATGTTAACGGACAACATAACTTGATGTACAGAACTAGATTTAGCATTCTGCTTCCAGAATATAGATGACTCTCTAATGGATGATTGGCAATTACAGAGAGGGCAATTGTTGCTACATGAACCTTTCCATGAGCCCCATCACCATTCCCAGGGCAATGGAAGTGATGCCACTTCATCTGCAGTCACCATTCTGGACCAAGTTTCAGCCAAAGGCATAAGTTTGGGGCAGTTAAGTGTAGTGAGGGGAGCAAACCAGCACTGGTATATAAGGTTTGGGTGTTTTGATAAATTTTTACCATCATGTTTATTTAAAATTTTGCAGATTTGGGTAGGTTCTTAAATAAAATAAATGGGTAAATACCAGCTTAAAGTTCTTATTAAAATAATAACTGAAATTCTCACTAATCTGTACCTTCCAATTCAATAGGTACCCCTATTCCTAGCATGGTGAGAAGCATTTTGTACCTACTAGCCATGTTACGGTTAAAATTAAGAGGCCTGTCAGAAAGGATAAGGCACAACTCTAATTCAGTGTCACAAACATGGTAGAGTGCAAGAGTCAGTACCTTGCAAAGCACACAGGGGGCTCTGCCTGGAGATCTATCAGTTTTACTTTCTTCCATGTCCTGTTTAATTCCTCCTCAAGTTCTTTTCATCATGTTTTTGGAGAAAATTGTGATCAGTTCTTGCAAAAAAAGTTCTTACTTATTCCTTTGATATGGCCTATTAAGTGTGCATATATGTTCCTCTTTAAAACACAGGTAACTAAGAGTAGCTACTTAGACTAGGAATGGTAGTGAATTAAAAGTCGACAGCTGGTTTTTGCAACTGCAGTCAGCCCTTCACATTTGCGGGTTTCATTTTTGCGGATTTCATTATTCACGGATTATTTGCTATCATCTCTGCTGCCTCCTTATGCCATTTTTAATAGGGAATGCAAGCCTCGTGAGACTGAGAAACTGCAAACAAGGCTTTTAAGTCCCTAATAAAAATGGTATGGGGTAGCAGCAGTGGAGGTGGCAGTAAGCCCCACTAGGCACCCACTTCTGCCTTGTGAAGGAACTCTAATGACTCAAAGGAATCCATAGTGGGTTGAATATGGTGATCATACTTTTTTGTATGTTAAATATGGTTTGGGAGGGCCTTGATTTATTCATGGTTTTTCCACTTTCACGAGGGTCCTATGCCCCTAACCCTAGCAAATGTGGAGGGAAGACTGTATGTAAGTAGAGGAGGATAACAATGGGAGAAATAAATATTTGAAAAGGACAATTCATAATAACATAAATGAAGCTCAAACTATCATCATTTATGCACATTTGAATGTAGCTAGTCAATACGCCATCATGGACAACTGCTTTATGATGGTACAGAAATCCTTCCTAGTTTCTCCTTTTCAGAATAAATTCCTTAAGATTAGCCATGTTGGGCTGTTGTAGGAAAAACAACAGTCTTGTGACACCTAAAAGGCTGATGCCTGACTAGATTAAACAATATCAGTTTTATGCCACAACAGCAACCTGGGAAGACCTGTGTGCAAAGCATGTGCTCTTCCAATGGAGTATGGTCCTTCTGCTGTATTGCTGTTTCATCATGGTATAGTGCAGATATGCAGCTGTGGCCCTCCAGATGTCTTTGGGCTGCAGCTTCCATAATCCTTCAGCTCTGGATATGATGGCTATGAAATACAGGACTGAAACATCTGGAGGACCACAGCTGCCCATCCCTCAAGTGAAAGGTTGAAAACAGAGTGGAATCAGAAGCTCAAGGAGTCTTCACTTGTGGTCTTCTGTATCCTAAAGGTTGCAGACTGCCCTGGTTAGGTAAACCAGAATATAGTCAAAATCCAACCTGAAAGAGCAATTCAGTTGTAAGTGTGATCCAGAAGCAGATACAAGAGAATAGCCAAGGTGATGAAGGTAAACATAGAATAGGAGTCAGTTTAGCAATGGAGATCTGGAAGCTAGGAATAAGAAAGAGGCAAGTTCACCAGCAGCTGAGTTCCACAAAGGGAAGACCTATATATTTCAAGCAGTGGAAAGCCAAACTGAAGGTTTAAGTAGCTTGGTGTTCCAGATTCCTACTCCAGCTGGAAGCAACTTGCAGATTTCTGTGCTAGAAGAGCCCTTTTACTCCTGACAAATATGTTGTCTTGGTTCTTTGGTGATGGGAGAGTGCCTGCTCCTTCTGATGCCAATGCCCACTTCAGCTGAGTGGTTGTCATAAACACCAAGAAGAAGGCAAGTACTTCTGGTCCCTCATCTAAGGGTGACTCCAAATCTTTAGTTGCTGAGAGGCTTGGTCTAGCATTTCTGCAGTTTCTTGCTCTGAAGAAGAGATTTATAATCCTGGATCAGGCATGACATCTATCTCATTTATAATTTCTAAACAAGATTGTGCTAAGTTTCCCTTTGGTTTTCAGGAGGTTTCACGACACGTGCGAGAATTGCTGAATATAGAGGAGCCTCTTTTTGTCAGAAGCATCTCTCTCCCACCCAGAGACAACATGGGCTTGTTTCTAGAGCAAAAATCTCGAACTGGAACACGAAGTGATGTCCTCGGCTATTCTCAGTTTATTCAGGATGCAAAATTACATGATTATGAGCCAAAGCCTCCAACTCCACAGTCTTCAGTATCACAACATGAAGGTTTGGAACATGAAAGTCCACAGCAATCTAATTCAGTTCTCTTCAGATAAAAATATTTACATTCTTTTTACAAGTGTGTCAGATCTTGCACGTAGACTTCCTATAGTTCTCTCTCACTGAACATCCAGTTGAACAAGAGTTGCTATCTAGTGATGTCTTTCAAACAGAGCAGACATTCTACCCCCTTTGGAAGTTTGTTTTCATCTTGATATAAGTGTCAAATTCAGCAGTTGTTGTCATTATCTTTATTTATGCCCAACCCTTTCCCCAAGATAGAACCTTAATTTGATTCTATTTTTGCAAGGAATTCTACAAGTCATTATTCTTTATTAGGTTAGATCAGGGATAGAGATCCATTTGGAACAGGGGCTAATGATGTCAGTTCGGTGGCTGCTAGTTGGCACTTAGGCCAGGGATCTGACTTTGCTTCTCTTTACTTTTCTCCAGTGCAAGAGGATCAAAGTCAGCTACACCTAGATAATGCATTTGCTGATTGAGTGCACACCAGGATTTGTGCATTCTTCATTATTATGATTGAGATGGCACATTAATGGAATTGTCACTTTTATGTTCAACGAATGGTTGCAAATAATATCCAGTATTCCTGTCCGTGATAGATTCTAGGGGTTAGGACTAGGGCAAAGTGCAAGTTGGAGCTGCAGCCTCTGCAGGCCAAATTAACCTGGCAATTGGTGTTTTTCTCCACTTGAAGTAAGTGCTCCCCCTCCTTTTTTTTTTTTAATTAGTGGTTGTGCAGCCACCAACACACTAACTCTCATTTTTGCTTACTTTTGGACATAATTCTGTTTTTAAAAGGCAATTGTGTGAAAACAGATGAAACAGGAACATGTTTTTGCTGCACTTAAAGCAATGTTCCAGTCCTGGAACAACAAGTAAAATGATCATGCATTTGCTCTGTCAATGCAGCATGAGACCATATCTCCAGAGGAGATTACTCTTACTGGAGTTCACCTTGATATCTCTTTGTTACCCCCTTTTGAAGGCTCGTGGAATACATAAGAAAGCATGTTGATGGCTAAAATTGTATGCCATGAAAGCCCAGATTTGAATTTTACATCATCCATGAACTCTCCAGGCAGCATTAGGCAAGCTACTGCCCTTTTCTTTCAGCACCTCCAAAATAAAATGTTGATATTCTAAAGGTTGTCAAGATTATGTATATGAACCATTTTGATCCATGCCGAATGTTATTGCATTGGGCCCTTCCCACATATCACCTTCACATGCACAAATTTGTGTTTGCACGAGGCATCATGTCCCTATACATAAAATGGCAGCAGGTATTCATGCGCACATAGGTGCACGTCACTGCCATTAGGTATTATGGAACACAAGCATTCATGTTTCTTCCTTTATGTGGGGGGTCCTGGAACAGAACCCCACATATATGGAGGGCCCACACTATTTCAAAACATTCAAGAAGAGAAGACCAGCCATTTTATGCTAGAATATAAAATGCTTCATAATAGATAATTTTTGGATAAGCAGTTACATGATACATGTAGCACAATACAGATTAACAGATTCTTTTACATTCATATACTAGAATGTTTTATCTTTTCTTCTGAAACAATTATTCATGTGATCTGAGATCTCACTGACTATGTGATCCAATTACATAACTTGAGTAAAATTACAGTGGATTGCTTACTTTCATCTATTAGCGTTGTTCCTCTTCCAAAACAGGATTTCAGGAGATGCAAGGCTCCTGAGCTAGGCTTCTAAATTATGCCTATGTTCACATTTTCATGACCAATTACAAAACAAGGCTTGTTGGAATGGAATATATGGAATTGAGGACAAGTTAAGACAGGCAGATGTCACTGACCACTGAAGGAGCACTACTACTAATTCAAACTGGGCATATCATGTACTTTGATCATCTGGTGTATAGTGTGCAGGAAGAGTTACAAATAAATGATTGAAGATGTTCAAGAATCAGTATTGCTGAGTTCAGTCGGATAGATTACACGGTAGTGTATGTTGCCACCTCCCAACTAGAAATTTATGTTAGATATCCATTATCATTACCTGATTTACTACTACTGTTCAGCAACAAACATTCTGAAGTCGAGTTGCCATTTCAGCTTGCCATCAAACCTAACCTTTTGATCCCAAGCAAGCATGCTAAAAATACATCACACAAAATCAACCAAAAAGAATATAAAGAAACATATTTACTGCAACCATGGCAAGTGTACCAAATACTGGACTGACAATTAAAGAATATAATCAGTTTGGGGCTGGGGAACCACCATTATGCTACCTGTTTGCTTTCACTCTACTTCTCAAAATCCTTGCTAGTTTAAGACCAAAGTTAAAGCTATACCATTGGTTAATGAAATGCTTCAAGCTTCACAAAGCCAAGAAATAGAAAACCCAGCCTGATGTTTTAACATGTTACCTATGATCAGTAATGATGTTGTATGATAACACAAATTGTGTTTATTTACAGTCCGCCTGGGGTCTAATGCCAGCATCTCCTTAGAATTTGGGGAAATCATAGCTCAAAAGAGGCCTCAAGAGGAGTGTAATGGCAGGATCTTTTCACCTATGTATACCAGTACTAACTGTAGAGAGGACTCGAAGTTAACAAATATTTTATTTGAATTGACAAAACATAGGCAAGATCAGACACTCTTTAGAACCATACAAGGCTATCAGAAAGTGAGGCAAGAAAGGTTGGATAAAGAGAGATTGTATGGACAATCTGATAGTTACGAGTTAGCAGTTACATTTCTATAACACTTATCATGCAAAGCACTCCCTAAGCGGTTTACAATGTGTTTAGCTAATTGCCCCCAACAAGCTGGGTAGCTCATTTTATCAACCTACAGAAGGATGGAAAGCTGAGTCAACCTGGTGTCCTGCAGGACTGAACTCACAGTGTTGTGGCTGCAGTACCAGCATGTAACCACTGCGCCACTAGGGCTCTTGTACCAGTCCTGAAGAATGGCTCAGGCAGCGTCTGAGGGTATCATGGAGGAATGGCTTTCTGGGGCACCACATGCAACATACTATGGCCAACTTACTACAAATAGTTGGGATCAAAGCTAGCGTTTTCATACCCTGTTTCACACCCTGAAGGGGGGTGCATTGACAAAGCTGTAATGGCCTTCTCACAGAATTTTCAAAGGGGTCTGGAATGGGCTGACTGCTTAACTCTGGAGTGACAAAACATTGATGAGACTCATAGCAATCTCTTAATATTCAGCCAGGTAGGGTTATAGGGAAGAACTCTGTAGGATAAGATTGAGGGATGGTTTCTGATTGTTCACCAATCTGGGGAGCTCATCTTTCATTGTTTTCAGAAATGCACAGAACCCAGAGTGGTGAAAGGATTAGCACAAGCCATCAAAGTTGGGTTTTCCCACCTAATCCTCTCTGAGCTTATGACCCTGACTACGTCTCAGGTCAGCTTCACCCCAAAACACATTCTTGGGTCAGCTTGACTTTGATCATGTTCTTCAGTAATAAATCCAATTTATGGAAATCGCGTATCTTGTGGTGGGGGTAGAAAGGTATCGTAACACACCCTCCATATTCCCAGACTTTCCCTTGGTCTTTCAAGTATCAAATGCAGATAGAGAGGATGGATACCTGTGTTCAGGGCCTGTATTATCTAATGAACTCTTACTGTATTGTTAAGGGACTCCTTTTGTGAACTGACCCAGATTTATGTAATAATATTTACTTTGGCCTGTAAACTTTGGGAAGCTGCATTCTATCATTAAAGGATAGGCAGTACATGTAGAATCCACTAAATACCTGCTGTATCACAGAATTCTTTTGAAGTACTGGCAGTGTTGCTTCAGAATGGCATGGAGCATGCACAGAATAACCTCACTGGTGATTCCTCTTGTGAGACAGAAAACTTTGATAACATTTGGACCATTGTACCATACTTCAAAAAACAGGTGTAGATTTGTCTGCATCAAAAAGCGCGAAGAAACTATATGAATAGGTTTCACAAAAAATTGATAGAAATTCATTATATGGCTCTGTGAAAATTTGAATAAAAATGAGATGGTGCCTCAGTCCATTTCCACACTACACTGTTATAGTGCTATTATTCCACTTTCAACTTCCTATAGAATCCTGGGCTTTGCAGTTCGGGGAGGGGCATTTAGAATTCTCGGCCAAAGAGCTCTTTGGCCTCAGTAAACTACAAACCACAGAATCCCACAGGATGTTGAAAGTAGAACAATAGCACTATAACAGTGGAGTGCAGAAATGGCCTGAGTTTTCAGCTCTTCTGAAGTTGTTGCATCTGCAGCGGTACTTTTTGAATTGGTATGAAATTTAATGCAACTGTTAACTTCATCAAGTACAGTGCTCCCTCTGCACACAAGAATGCCAGGTCACATGAAGCCTCATGTCTAATTATTGTCAGTTGATGTGGTGGGTGTGCACAAGTTGTATCCAGTGATGATAATGGGATGGAGCATTTGTACTTTTTGTTTTACATGAGGGTTCCTGGAACAGAACCCTCACATATACAGAGGGTACACTCTAAATAATGGATTCCAACTTCATAGTAGTAGATCAGAAAGGGCCATCATTTTTTTAATAATAGTGGAACCTTTTCATGTGTGACTCGCCTTATCTGAAGTAGTAACATCCTGTCCCTTTTATTCCAAGTGGAGCTTTGGATAAGCTTCAATATTGCATTGGATCAATCCAAATACAGACTTGGCCTTATGCAAAATTACCCCTTATGAGGAAAGTTCTGCACTCAGGAAAACAGAATGCACATTTAAGCGGATGAGTGTCCAGTTAATTCATATGAAAAACAACTTGCAGTGGGAGATCTGAATATTTTTCTTCTCAGCTTCTTTATACAGTATGTTCCTTTGGATTTATAGAAGAGCACTAGATGTTGTTGGATCATGACCAACATTGCTTAAAAGAGAAATCAAATGTATTTTTTTAGAAGTGTGTTTGACTGATTTTAATGGAACGTCTATTTTATGAAATTGCTTTACGTTACAATCTTCAAAGCAAGAAATGCCATTCCTATTTTAATCTTATCCAGAACCAGATGCAAGTGGTCATCAACACCATACTGCAAGAGCACAACGACTATTTATTTAAACCAGTACTTCTATTCCATTAGGCGTTTTAACTGTGAGCAAAGGCTGGTAGTGGAACACAGATCTACTAGAAGAATCAGAGCCCAAACAACTGTGTTGATGCTGCTATTAACTTTATTTTTCCATAACTTACAGCTCAATATAATTGTCTCTTAAATAAAATAAAAATACCAATTAGGTGATTCATTTTGTAGGAGTTCCTTTCTGCTCAGCATCTGTTGTTACTGGTTTTCTATGGCAAAATACCCTTTGACTTTCATTGCAAATTACTATTTAATTCCTACAGTGTAACGTGGTTAAAAGGGGACACTGAGGATTATTTCCGAAGAGTCAATTGCATTATTTTTAGAAATTAAATATATTTTAGTACTACAAAGGAAAACTCTTCCTGTTTCTGAAGATTTGGAATTAAAGAAAGATTTATTTAAGTCTCTTCAGAATCAGTGTTTGATGCTTCTTCTGTTTTGCTTATAGAAGTCACAGCAGCTCCCCAATTCAAAGTTTTGGTGGGGTTCAGTAGCACAGCTGAAAGAGAAGTCTTTTTTAAGGAAAGTGCCATGAATTCCTCATTGTTTGTGGGAAATTTGAATGCCATCATGTTACAGTAGAATGAAGCAATGTTGTCCTGGAAGGATGAATTTGTTGCAAGAAGCTGGCCAAAAGGTGACTCTCTTAGCTGAACAGTTGTCAAATCAAACAAGGGGAAGGAACTGGAAGTAGAAAAAAGGCTGCTGTTATTGGATTTCTGAGGATTTCTGTTATTGGATTTCCTCGTCAGCTCTATCCTTATCATTTTGTCATTTCAGAAGTATGTGGATGTAGGAGTAAATAGCAGTTACCTAATGAATCTCTTTAAATTTTCCATTTAAGTGCCACGCTTAATAGTGACAGCTGTTCCCCAAAAAGATAAAATAGATATGACAGCACATTGTTCTTGATTGATTATTTATTTACATTCTTTACAATTTACAATATCACAATTGTACAATGCCCTCTACTTTAGGAGTAATAGCCAATAGAAGTTTCAGTTCCTGAGCTAACAGCAGCAGGGGTGGTAAGCAGAACTGTACCACTAAGCACTCTTCTCCATGTATCTTGTCCCACCCCAGCCACAACATCTATTGTTGAAGGAAATGACAGGCATACAGGATACATTCACTATGTAGTGCCAGGTCTGCTGGGGCCCAAAGAGGAAGGGAGAAAACAACAAAATAAGAGAACATCACAAGGGCCATTTCCGCATGACACTCTTATAGCGTGATGATTCCACTTTCAACCTCCTATGGAATCCTGGGGTTTGCAGTTTCGGGAGGGGCCAGCTGGCCCCTCCCAAAACTGCAAACCCCAGGATTCCATAGGAGGTTGAAAGTGGAATCATTGCGCTATAAGAGTGTCGTGCGGAAATGTTCAAGGACATTAGGACCATTTCAAACAGTACTTTTGCTGGAAATGTCAGAAGGAGCTCTGTGAGGGGGTGTAACATTTGAAAATTGTTCATTTAATAAATAGCTTCAATTGCATAGGGAGTTTCCATCTTACTGCTATTGATATTTAGTGACCATGGCAATGCTAAGAAAGTCAAGGTATGCAATCAATAATATCCATAGAATGAGTATTATGGAATTGCCTCAATGGCCTATTTCCAGTACGCTCCACATAACAGCCTAACTTTGGATTTAACCAAGCAGAGACTAATCCCAGATACAGCCTAACTTTAGAACTCACCAATTGATGATGTGGGAACTAATCCCAGATTAGTTAAATTAGTTAAATGCATCAACTCAGAATCTTTTAGAACAAGAATGGCAACTGCATGGATGGTAAAAGCCAGTTTTCATCCCTGTCCTCCATGAGCTGCAACAGCGTGCCCTGACAGATTGAAAGTGATGTTATGTAACTTCCAGTTGCCATTTCTGGGGAGGAAAAAATGAGGGGGGGTTGGGTGTGGAGGAAGGCTAATTAGTCTGTTTGTGTATGGTTAAGCACAGGTTTCAGATTTAAAAAATCACCTGAAAATTATATCACAATTCGGCAGACCTCGGGGGACTGCAAGGGTCTTTGAGGACCACAAATATGAGGCTTGGGGGCTGTATGTATCTCATGGGATGCACTTTCCCCACTCTTGTTCATGAAGTTTAAAGTGGGCCAGGGATTGAAGGACAAAAAACTGGAGGAGCAAAGCTATTGTTACCTCTTGGGGAACATACCAAGAATTACTTAGAAAGACTGATTCTAAATAATTCTTGGTTGGAATCCTGTTGTGTAAAAATACCTATGCAAGAAGTTGCATTTCTCACAGACTGCATAAGTGCAATCCCCTACTGCAGCCAGTTCATCTGGAAGCATGCATGTGCACATGCGTACACACACACACACACACTTCTCTCAGACATTTTAGCTTTATGACTGGGGAGCTAATTGGTCATTGTGCAAGAGTAAGCTTGTTTGTGCCTCTTTCAGATTTTATGTGTCTACACTGTCATATATTTATGCTGTGTTAAAAGTGCACAAGATCTTGGACATTAAATATAATACAATTGTACTATACATGAAGCACCATTAGCTTGTAAAAAATATTTAGTAGGCAAGATTAAACACTACAATTTCCAGCTTGACTCAACTTACTCATCAGGTTCCAAGGAGGAAGCAAAGGTTGGGTTGATAAAGTTTTCGCAAACCAGCAATG
This sequence comes from Cyclura pinguis, assembly GCA_030412105.1. Taxonomy (NCBI): domain Eukaryota; kingdom Metazoa; phylum Chordata; class Lepidosauria; order Squamata; family Iguanidae; genus Cyclura; species Cyclura pinguis. Next base: position 350,030,228 of record CM059599.1, read on the forward strand.
GCGGTGATTTATCTTCTCCATATGTATTCTCATCAGGAAAACACACCTTACTAAGTAAAAGCAGAGCCTTTGTATAGGATAAACACTGCCATGTGTAGCTGTTCAGAGCTGCATAGAACACCGCTGCCAGCCATTCCCTATTGAGAGCAATTTCACCTGTAAAATAGAGGAAATTTTATATGAGATATACCAGAAGTTCATAGTTTGCCATACCTGTAGGGTTAGGGTAGAGAGTTTGTGCCCCTTCATATGTTCTTTGACTGTAACTGCCATTTTCCCTTCTCTTTTGCAATGCTGGGTAGAGCTCATGGAAATTGCTGTCCAGTAATATTTAGAGTAATATCTCCACCCCTGCTCAAAGATAAGCTGTAGTCCAAATGAAGCATTTTCCACGTTAATATTTGTACCTCCACTTGAAGAATGCCACCTACTCATTGCTTGAGGCTGTTTGCCACATGTATGTGATGGCTGCCCATCCCATCAAAACCAGTAGTGGCACAAGAACGTTGGCAGTACTCACCCTCTTTCTGGATTAATGTTTCATTTGTGTGTGTAGCAAAATGAAGCAAAAATGACGTATCTGAGTTCTGAGGCAGATACTATTTCAGGACTACAGGTCAAGGAATCACATTTTTAATGCTCCTTTGCATAAACAGCTCTCTACGTAAAGAAAGGTCTAGGACAGTATCACATCAAATAATCTGCGAATAATCAAATCTGCAAATGTTAAACCCACAAATATGAAGAGCTGACTGTATATCAAAGAAAGCTTGATATTAGATGTCCAGAAAGAGAATTTATTGAAGACTGAAAAAAAAAAGATGCCTATCAAGGCAGGTAATGGTACCACTCTATTCTGCATTGGTTAGACCTCATTTGGAATACCGTGTCCAGTTCTGGGCACCTCAATTCAAGAAGGATATCAACAAACTGGAGCGTGTCCAGAGGAGGGCGACCAAAATGGTGAAGGGTCTGGAAGCCATGTGCTATGAGGAACGGCTTAGGGAGCTGCGTATGTTTACTCTGCAGAAGAGAAGGTTAAGAGGGGACATGATAGCCATGTTTAAATATTTGAAGGGATGTCATGTCGAGGAGGGAGCAGGCTTGTTTTCTGCTGCTCCAGAGACTAGGACAAGGAGCAATGGATTCAAGCTGCAGGAAAGATTCCACTTGAACCTCAGGAAAAACTTCCTGACAGTCAGAGCTGTCCAGCAGTGGAATATGCTGCCTCAGAGTGTGGTGGAGTCTCCTTCTCTGGAGATTTTTAAGTAGAGGCTGGATGGCCATCTGTTGGGAATGCTTTGATGTGTGTTTCTGCATGGCAAGGGGTTGGACTGGATGGCCCCTGTAGTCTCTTCCAACTCTATGATTCTATAAAAATATGAAAAATAACCTTGAAGCCTGGCAAAATAAACCACTACCTGCTCAGTGTTATTAAAAGTGCAGGAGGAAAAACTGCGAAGGCAACGTTTGGAAATCATTATAGAATAGAACATTGAGAGCCATCCTGTTGGTGGTTTGAGTATTGCAGTAAGACCCTGGGAGGCCAGGATTCAAATCCTTACTCAGCCATGGAAACTCACTGGTGACCTTGGGCAAGTCACAGTCTCTTAGCCTCAGAGAAAGGGAAAGGCAAACGCCCTCTGAAAAAACTTATGCCAAGAAAAATCCATGACAGGATCACCATAAATCAGAAAGGACTTGAAGATACACAATAACAATAACAACATGGGACATGGAAAAAAGAGATAGAAGGACTTCTAGTTACAGCTCAAAAGAAATAGTATTAACAATAACCAAGGAAAAGTAAATGTCATCTATATGCAAACAGAAGAGCTAGTGTAGTGTAGTGGCTCGAGCACTGGACTACAACTCTGGAGACCAGAGTTCGAATCCCTGCTCGGCCATGGAAAGCTACTGGATAACCCTAGGCAATTCACATTCTCTCAGCCCCAGAGGAGGTCAAAGGCAAACTTTGAATAGATCTTGCAAAAAAAAAAAAAGTGAGAGGGTCACCAGAAGCCAGAAGCAACTTGAAGGCACACAGCAACAACAAGAAAAACCCTATGAAATTCATGAGGTCGCCATAAGTTGACAGGTGAGTTGAAAGCACATAGATACACATGGAAAGATGAAACTGTTAATCACTTTATTAGTTCATGTAGCAAGATAACACAGACCAAATATAATAAATGGTATGATAAAGTGACTGTAATGGTATATTGGAATCTCTGCAAAAAGTCTAACTCACTATCAGTAAAAAAAAACTATTGAGAACACTGATCTGAAAAATTTGTTGAAAATTATGAAGTAAAAAATCTTATGGAATTTTAAAATTTAAATTGATAAATAGTTAGAACATAATATGCCAGACATTAACCTAAATATCCTAATGGCACCAGATGCAATCTGCTCTTGGAAGCTCAGGAGGGTCAGCTCTGGTTATTATTTGGATGGGAAACCAGCAATGACTATTAGGTGCTGTAGACTATATTTCAGAAGCAGGAACTGGCAAAACCACCTTTGAGTATTCCTTACTTAAGAAAGCCCTATGAAATTCATGGAGTCACCTTAGGTTGATAGGTGACTGGAAGGCACATAAACACACATGCCAGACATAACTGTGGCTGAGAAAGGCCCTTTCCGCATGAGGAAATAAAAACGGGCCAAGGTGTCCTGGCACAGAGGTTATCCGCACCTTGGATCAGACTAGGTCCAGACTATTTACCTTAGTTCCGCACCTTAATCTGATCCAAAATGCCCCAAAGTGGTCCTCCAGCGTGCTAAGTGAAGGCCAGAAAAATCCGGTCTTTCAATCTTCTGGAGCGCGCCATTGTGTTCCTGCTGAGTTGTACAGATGCGCAGCCTCGCACCAATGCGAGCCTGCGATCAGCGGAGGGCAGGCTGTGGGCTTGGCCAGCATCAGCGGTTGGTCCGGACCCACAAAGAAACAGGAAGCCACCATTTTCAGCCAGAGCAGTGCGGATCTAAAGACCTCGCACTGCTCTGATTCGCCCTGGACTAATGGAGGAGCCCTGCAGAAGGGCTTAAGGGAAAGTCCGTATTACTTCGGACCCAGAAGAACCAGTAAGTAATGGCACGGAGTGATTCACTCGCCTCGTGAGGAAATGGACAAAAAGATAGATGAGGCAACCCTTGGGGATAGCAGAATCAAAGACATAGGCCTTTTCCATATCTCATGATGGGGACGGGAGAAGGACAGGACCGCAATGATGCTTCAGCATGACATTGTTGTGATCCCGTCCTTCTCTTGTCCCCAGGCGGTGTGAATGAAGGTTAAATCTTTGACAAGTTTTCCCCATCAATGACCCTCAATCACGCCACCATTCCACACTCATATGTCCTGCAGGAGCCCCAGAAGCGCAATGGCTGCACTTTCTGCTCTAGTACAGCCTGGGAAAGTACCCTGTTGTGGCAAGCCAGAGAATTGAGACCAGCAGATCAGAAAACAAAGTTTATTTTTACTGCACGGGGATCTCAGTGGAATGAACTTCCAAAAGACTGAGAGCCTCTTTTTAGGTTTCAGCATACATTTATACATTTTAAAAAAACAGGTACAGGAAATGAGTGAAAAGGGTACAGGTTACAAAAGTTACAGTTTCGAAATGATGTATTACAGTTTCAAAAATGAAGTATCTCTGTACCAGGGAGTATTCTCCCTGGGTCGCATCGACTCACAAACTCCCTATATTCCATGCATCGCTAAGCCGCATACCTAAGCCCTTGATAAGATAAGAGACGCACCTGCCTGACTTATTTTTCTCTATTTTTCTACTTAAGCAAGCAGTTTCTACAATTTAACCCCTTCACCCAGCTGCACTGCAGAAGGAAGAGGCATGCCCAGCACACTTCCTTCACAACATAACCAGCCAGTGCAGAGGGGAGTGGTCCCATCGTGCTCTCCTGCCAGCACAACCGATGCCAGGATCCCTACCGGATGGCTTTGCAAAAAGGTAGGGTGCAGAAAGGACCAAAGAGAGGGAAAAGTTTATGAAATGATGCAACCTACAAAATGAGATTCAGTGCCTCTGGGAAAAGAAAAAAAACCCTGTGGTTCTAGTGGTGATAGGTGCTCAAGAGCAGTTACAAACAAATTAGTAAAAATCTAAATGAAATTGCTATAGATAGGCTCATAACAGCATAATTACACAAAGTGACACTACTTGGAACATGCTACATTATCGAATGATATTTCACTGATTGCTAGATTCTACCCCAGAATCCAAACAATTGATGGTAATAATACCAGTCAGTAACTTCTAGTAGATTGTGAAAACTCTTACTGTTCTCAATTTAACAGTAGATCAACTAGTACTGACTAGAGTTTTAGACCATCAATATTTCAGATTCTACCCAAGAATTTAGGAATCAGTGAGGAACAATCAGATAATGTGGTATGCCACAAGTAGCCCAACTTTTCATACGTGTGTTATTGTGAGCCAATCTATGGTGATTTCATTCAGATGTTTTAGCAGTCCATTCACCACTGGAACCACAGTTGTTTTTTAATGGTTCTAAGTACTCTGGGAGCACATATTATTGTTGATATTGTTCTGTATGCATAAGCTGCAAAATTAAGAAAACAGTTCACCTACCTTTTAGGTTACAGGGACATGTAGCCTGGATAATAACTGGGTCTTTGAGGGCTTCCAGAACTGTCCTGTTCGCTATCCACATATGAAAAAAATCACTGTCTATGAACTTGTACTGTGGCCTCAAAATAGAGTTACAGGAAAGGAGTTGCTTCAACCTGAAAGTAAATAAGAGCTAAGTAATTTAGGTAGCTCATCTGTTCCAGGCAAGCCTACAAAAGGGGAATGATAGTCATCTGTAGAATAACACTAATTCTACCCTACAGGGAAAATTTTCCTCAAATAGCCTGTATCCTTTTGCATACCAGTTTCCATACAGACCAAGGAGTTATTGTATATATCAGACCTGTTTGCTAACTATGCAGACAAAAATATTTTACACTGAGTGAAGAACATATGACATAACAAACACCAAATGCAACTTTCAAGATGTTTAGTGAGGTACCACATTTGCACAATATAAATGTTTGGGCCAGATGCCATACAAGACACATGGTTGAGCATGTGTATCATTTGGGAGTGGACCAGGTCTTATTCTAGGGTGCAGAGATTCAGTTCCTTATTTGTGATGGTCACCTCAGGTGTTTTTGCATTCTGCAAAAATGACTACAGGTGGTCCTCCACATTTGTTAGAGTTAGAGGTGGAGGACCCTCAGCAAAAGTGGAAAAATCACATACCTCTAAATGTGCGTATGTGTCTCTGGGAAAGGGGCTGAGGCATGATGGAGCGAGCGGGCACCCAGGGTCCAAACCAAGCGAGGGAAAGGGGTGAAGGAACATTGTGGCCCTATATTGCCTCTCTTTTGCCCATCTCCTTTCTTGAGTGTGTGGTGGGCACCAGAAGAAGGTTTGTGGTGCTGAGGAATCAGGCTGTGAGGTGTCCTTAGCTAGCCAGGCAGGAGCTGGTAGAGAAAGAAAACCAGAGACAGGTTGTAAAAGGACTGTGCAGCCTGATCAGAGCTGTCAAGAGGCAAGCTTCCCCGAAAAAGAAGTGGCTGAGGTGGAAGGCAGAGGCTAAAGAAACTTGCAAATGATCAAATCCATGAAAATCAAACCCACAAATGTGGAGGGCTGACTGTGTATTGATTGGAATTTTTTCGAAATCATATTGAAGGGACAGTTTTCCAGTCATGGAGGTATGTGCTGTGGGTATTTCTAAGCCTAGTTTGTGGTGCATGGCAGATAAATGTTAGCTCCTTAGTCAGTTGTAATTGAGTTCTGTTTTAAAGTTTGGGGTAAATAAAGAACTAAGAGTCAACTTTATAAACTAACTTACCTCAGCATTATATCAACATTCTATTTTAATTAAAAATACCATTACTTACAATCCACAAAGTACGCTTTTTGCAATCTATGTACAAATTAAACAACAGCTGATAACTCTAATGTCATTGGGTTAGTGGATCCACTTCAGATTTTAGTCCAGACTTTAGAAAAGCTCTTCAAAATGCTGAACCATACTTCTAAAACAGGTTTGGCTCTTTGGACAGATCATGTAAAACTTGGATTAAAAGATGAAGCAACAGCCACCAACTCATTGCCATGGCAGCACAACTGATGTTTTTGTCACACATCTCACTCAAAATACCATTCTACACATTGGGATTGCCAACTAATTATTTAATTTATATTCTACATTTCTCTCAATATAAGATGCATTACCTCTGCCACCACACCATTCTCTCTCTCTTTTTTTTTTTTTCTCAACAGAGAGAGAGAGAAAGAGAGAAGCATCCTCCTTGGTCCCATATACACTGTTAAGAATACTGTGTATATGGGAAGCACTTATTTCTGTGTAGCATTCTCCCATCACAATTGCTTCTCCCCAATCCACCAAGCAGGAGTTTACTTCCATTATAGTTAAAGGACTAAGTCTAGAGAGAACTGCAATTAAAGACATGGGATTAGACTGCCGGTCTCTGAAGTTTAAGGTACATACGGACAAAATTCTGTGGTTTGGTTTCCAAGATATATATAGCCTCGATCAGCTGAAAACAACATAGGTGACCTTATATATCAGCAATGGCTCAAATTCTGAATAATTAGATTCTTCTAACTTTTAATTTGCTATAGTTGGGACAATATGTTAAACTTGACCAGTGACCACATTTCAGAATTAGCCTTTATCCTGGCAGAAGCCATGTGGAAAGCAGCAAACATTTTTCCCCAAATGAAGGTAGCTCTGATGTCATATCATACAATACCTGGTCAGAGGGACCCCTGTGATGAGGCTGTATATAATACAATGTTTTTGGAATGTATCCTGAACTTCTGAGCAAATGTGCAGAAGGTGAGATGGAAGACAGCAGAGAAATACAACATCTGCCCAGCCAACGAGTTGCCTGTTGTCATAAAAGCAGTTTACTCCTAGCATCTGGAATTCTGCTAGAAAAGATAAAAGTAAAAGTAAACCCTGCTTCCACTTAACAACACCTAATTGCTTAATATTTTGAGGTTCTGATCTTGTGCAGATTTATCTGGGAATAAACCTTGTTTAAGCATAGAGGGACTTCCTTTCAAGTAAAAATGTTGTGGATTGTGATCTCAAGCTTACTACAAGATTACTGCTGTTGTTGTTTAACACCGGCAGTATACATGGAATTAGTAAAAATATGCTGATTATTTTATCCCATTCTTCTCTCTGTCTCCATGTCTCTGCTGTCCAAAGCCAATTTAATTAAAAGGATCTTCCAACATTTCCTGAAGCTGCACAGCATAACTCTTAATGCATATCTTGGGAAAATTACTCACCTAATTCTAGAGTTGCTGTCCCCCCCCCCCCAAAAAACCCACTTTTCCAAGTATTTCATGTAAGCAAACCTGAAAGTCAAGAGTAGACAATTTTTGATGCTCCTGACGTTTGGGTCTACAATTCACTAAGCAGAAGCACACCCAGTGGTAAGGATTTGCAAGAGCTACCAATTCAAACCAACTAGAGTACTGAAGATTCTGCATTCAGGTGTAGTAGTGATGTCAAGTCGATTGACTTGGACTGAAGTCAGACTTAAATCACTTCAGCGACTCAACTCGGACTTGACTTGGCAAATATTATAATATCATATGTAATACTGACTCGACTCAACTCGAGACTTGCATATTTTTAGTGACTGACTTGCTGCCCTTGGTTGAGTAACATAACACATCCATCCAGAAACCTTACAACTTACTGGTTACTTGGCGATCTGTCTCAAGCCCAAAGTGTGGACACATTTCTCAGAGGGAACAGCAAATAGGTTAGGCAATGGCCCTGAGGTGGGGTTGAAGTCTGACAGTAGCCTGTCTGACAGCAGCCTGTCCCTGCTACATATTGGAGGAGCTTTCTAAAACTTTTCCTTATTGCAGAAGGCAAGACTCATGCCCAGAGTGCAGGGGGCATATCTCAGAGGGGAACAGAAAGAGGAAGGATCCTTTCTTCTAAAGCTCTTAAAGCTTCAGTAATGGTGACTAAGAAGGATCTATTCCTCACTTCTGAAAAAGTGTCCAGCTTCACAAATGGGAAGTAAGAAGGATCCTGTTCTCCACTTCCAATGCTGAAGATGGCAAAATCACTAAAGTGGCGGGCTGACTCTATTTAAATTATTAAAACTGACTTTATTCGACTCTGTCCAGAAATTCTGGAATACAGGTTGGGGTATGAAGTTGGCTCCCAGACTTGAGACTTGACTCAAGACTTGACTTGAAAGTATCTTGCAAGGACCTGAGACTCGACTTGAGACTTGAAGGTAGAGACTTGAGACTTGACTTGAAACTTGGAGTAAAAGACTTAAATACAGCACTGAGGTGTAGTATGCAGAACCTGTCTCTTTACGAGGCAGGTTGAGATTCCCTGTGAGTGGCTGTGTTCCCCCCAACCTGATCTAGCTTGAAATGTTCATGAGGAATTCATTGGCTTGCATAACATGTCCAACTTCTTATGTTCTTGTCAAGTATTTATCATTGTTCTATATTAAAGAAGGTGTTGAGGTATCCTGTTACAGCTTCTAAGTGACTTTCAGGCAGACCAGTTAAAATCAATTCACATGGTAATTATCTCCCTCCATGCCTCCCCTCCAAATGTAGGAAGCAAACAGTACACGAGGAAGAGAATTCCAGAGTTACAAGGCAGTCACTGAGAACATCTTTTATAGTCTCAACCTGGAGGAGACTTTACTTAAGAGAATATTTGCCATCAGTCCCAATAGCAGGTGTGTATGTGTGTGTGCTCTGATACCATGTGTATATTCATGTGTATATGTGTGCGTACTTTCATTTTAAATACGCTGATGTGAAAGAAGAAGGGCTATAATTTTTAATTTGATGGTTTCATTACAGGCAGTCCCTCTTACCAAATGACAGGTGAGGATTTGGCAGTGGTGAAAGTAGTAGCACAACACAGGTCATCTGGATTATAAATAAATGCAGCAGGAAAATAATCACCTGGCAGTATTTCACAAATTCTGATTTAAAGCCCATTGCTCAAAAAAAGCCAAGCCCCCAAAACTGGCCAGCATTCAAAAACTATAAAAAGCCTTTTAATAATCCTCCTTCTCTCTGTCATCAGGAATGATTAGTAGAAAGAAATTAATTGTTCTAAACATCCATTTACTGTCCACTCACTCTGTCCATATGTATACTTCATTTGGTGTAATGTCCTTATATCTATCTTTTCAGATATAATTATTAGACTGCTATGTGTCACAACTAGTCTCTAGCTCTCACTTCTGATCATTTTTAAAAACACGCTTGGAAGGTGTGGACCTTGAACCTATACATGAAAAACTGAACAGTGGGGTCATCCAGACTAGCCAAAAGCCTCACGATTTGGCAGGAATTATTCCTGTTGTTGCTGTGGGCCTTCAAGTTGTTTCTGACATATGGCAACCAACATACAACAATATAGGGGTTTCTTGGCAAGACTTGTTTGGAAGGGGTTTGTCATGGCCTTCCTCTGGGGCTCAGAGAGTGTGACTTGCCCAGATTTACTCAGTGGGCTTCCATGGCCAAGTGGTGATTCAAACTCTGTTCTCCAGAGTTCTAGCCCAACACCACACTGGCTCTCTAACTGTGCCTGTACATATTGGAATTTAAAATATATATCTGTATGGCATACCTCCTGTCCTGGTCTATTTCTCATTAATTTCAGGAGTAGCTGTGTGTAGGATGGGTGACACCTGGCTTGGCCACAGTACATGTGAAAGGGATCCAGGAGTCTTAGTAGACCCACAGTCTGAACACGAGCCAGCAGTGTGATGCAGCAGCTAAAAAAGCCAATGCAATTCTAGGCTGCATCAATAGGCATATAGTGTCTAAGTAAGGGGAGTAACAATACCACTCTATTCTGCTTTGATTAGATCCCACCTAGAATACTGTGTCCAGTTCTGAGCACCACAATTCAAGGAAAGTATTGACAAACTGGAATATGGAGGGTAATCAAAATGGTAAAAGGCCTGGAAAGCATGTCGTATGAGGAATGGCTTAGGGAGCGGGGTATATTCAGCCTAGAGAAGAGAAGGTTAAGAGGACACATGATAGCTATGTTTAAATATTTGAAGGGATGTCATATGGGGGATGGAGCAATCTTGTTTTCTGCTGTTCCAGAGACTAGGGCAGGGAGCAATGGCTTCAGAGTTCAGGAAAAGAGATTCCATCTAAACATTAGGAAGGACTTCCTGACAGCAAGAGCAGTTCAGCAGTGGAATATGCTGCCTCAGAGTGTGATGGAGTCTCCTTCTTTGGAGGTTTTTAAACAGAGGCCAGCTGGTCAGCTGTCAGGAATGTTTTGATAGTGGATTCCTGCATGGCAGGGAGGTTGGACTTGATGATCTTTGTGGTCTCTTCCAGCTCTATGATTCTATGAATTATTAAAATTCAGGACAGGGGTGGGTTTTCTTCTACTCTGGGAGTTTCTGATAAAATGATAAATTCCCCTGTCCATATCTATAGTCTTGGTTCTTTCTAAACTTCTAGATAGTCCCACTGATGAGGTACTGAATGGGGGTATTACCTTTATGTTACCCTATCCTGCACCGCCATCCTGCAGGATGTGCTTTTTCATATGGCTGGAAATACATGAATCTAAGGCATGTAGACTGGAAAAGGTTGAACTGACTTGAGACATGGTCAGGCCATATAAATTCAAAGAGGATTAGGCATAAAAGAAGTTCAAGCTAATCTCTTCATCGATCTCAGATCTTTGAATTTCCAAATGGGCCTAAATAAGACAATGGGAGTGACACTTTGTGCAACCTTGCATTCATGTGTGCAGAGGACGCAACAGAAGAGGATGTACTGTAATTATGAACAATACTTTTTCAAAAATGTGCCAGACTGGAAATGGGGATGCTGAGAGAGGAGCTTTGGGGAGAAGCATTGAATTGAAGTAGTAAGGAGATGACAGGGAGAGAAGGAAATCCCACCCATACCACAGTTACCTCATCTCAAGCAGGAAAACAAAGGGGGACAAAATCCAGTATATTTAGGGCATGACTAGATAGGGGAGCAGAAAAACTGTTATGAAGTATTAGAAGGTGCAAAATCCAGGAGCAGAACAACTCAGCCTTTACCAGAACTATTGGCCTATCTGGATAAGCCCAGTGTTTCTCAGTCATTTCATTAGGTCAGCATAAAGACACAGGAGGAGAAAATAAAATATTGATATATCAACTAAAGCAAGAATGCTATAAGTAACTGACAAGTTTAACTATTATGGCTTGTATATACAAGTATTCACAATACACATAATAATTAATGTTGTCATTCTAAGCTGCACCTCCTGCCATCTGCAGTTCCTGTTACCATCTCTTCCACTGTTCTAAAGTGTCAGCTCTCCAATACTTTCTCTGGAACAGATGGGGGGGAATGACTATGTTACCCTCACTTCTGGGGGTCACTTGGGGGACACCTTGGTTTGCTCCAAAAATGCTAAGATTGGGGAAATTAGCGGAGCACTGCCTATAGCAAAACGAGGGGCAGGGTAACCCAGCAGGATCTTTTACCCAACTTTATGGGGTCAGGCCAAGCAAAAGCCAGACAATGATTAAAAGGTAAGCTAAAAATGTGTTTTTATTGGGGGGAATTCACTCATGTATACACACACGATACACACAATCAAGCATTCACACAAGAGCTAATTGAAAGAGAAAGGGAGGAAAAATTATAGAAGGGCTGAGGGGTTTGGGAGGATTTATAATTACCAGTCCAGAAGAGTAGTGAAGAGCAGAAATGTGTTTTGGCTTAGGTATGATTTAAGGACAGTTCTCATTCAGGAGCCAGACAGAGATAGTGACCTTCAAGAGGCTGCACTGGGCATCCTGAAATCAGGGGTATTTGTATCCTGAAAATAGGCTGTGGCAGTGAAGGTTCCAGATGCAAGACAAAAGGGAACCTATTGTGGACAATGGGGTCTGGAATGGACTGATTGGTTTCAATGTCTTGGTTGAGAGGGGGTTTCTGGGCTATCTGCAGTTGGATATCCACACAGTAGGGGTGCTGGGCACCTTATTGTTTTCTGATATTGGCAGTTGATAGGATTAGGTTAGAGCCATTAAGTCAAGCTTTCTTGGCTAATTTCAGAGAACTTTTGACCTGGCCATGCTGGGGTCATCTCTGACCTACTTCCAGCCAGTATCCCTTTCTTCCACATGGCTTTGCTAGCCATAAGTATAATTTATATTTTATGCCAACACATCTACCATTTAATATATTTTGCCAATTAGACCATATCAAAATGTGGGGGTGTACAGCCTGGTAACAATCATCTATTACCCTGACTTCGGGGGGTCCCGTGGGGGACACCTTGATTCATTCCAAGTTATAAAGGTTGGGGAAATTAGCAGAGCACTGGCAATAGCAAAATGAGGGGCAGGGTAACCCAGCAGGATCTTTTACCTAACTTTACGGGGTCAAGCCAGGCAAAAAGCCAGACAAATGTATCAATAATTGAATTTTATTAAATGAATATATTCTCAGGCACCAACTCACCAACTCACTCACTCACTCACTCACTCATGCACACAAGGCCTATTGAGAAGGAAAAGAGGTGAAAATTGATACGGGATATAGCAAAAGGGAGTATAGAGGTGGTGATACTGCACCTATCCTGAAGCAGCAAGAAGAATGGAGCTCAGCGAAGAGAAGTGGCCGAGGGGATCACTCGTCTAACAGAGTGCCGGTCTGCTAGCGTGGCGGGGAGTTCTCCAAAGAGACCCTCAAAAACTAGGACTACTTATAGGGCAGAATGTACCTCGAGGGCAGGCCCTCTCCCAGAAAGAACAATGGCCAAAACAAAGGGAGAAATGCCACACAATGGCAACTTGGTAGTTTGCATGATTGGTTTATGCAGATGGATCTTGCCGTGTAGGGCTTTTCTAAAGTCGGAGTTGCTCAACCTGGGGAAAACCCAATAATCAATTCAGGTTGGCTAAAAACCTTTTGTCTGTGCGGACGCGTTTAGCCTGAGGTCCCCTAGGCAACGTGGCTAGAGGTTTTCCTGGCCTGACCTATTTTCGGTTGTTCGACCTCTTTGTCTATTCGGGCAACCTCTCTGGCATGGCAGGCATATTTGATATCAAATTTTTAGTCCCTGGGATAGGTTATGCTAGTAGGGTAACAACTCTTCTCTCCCCCGGCAGTGGAAAATATCAGCTCAATCAAAAGCACCCCACAGATGGAAAAAACCCTTCCATTGGTGGGATGTTGGTTCCCCTGCCACATTTGGCCACATTTTGGCCACATTTTGTATAGTTTTGGAAAACTTCACAGGGCAGCTGAGAGCAAAAGAATCCTATGTTAGCTGGAAGCTGCTAGCATCAGCCTGACTTAAAGTGACATGGTAGCATGCTGGGTGGCTGCATGTATTATAGTCAAAGGTCACAGCCTCTGTGTCCTCCAACTTAACTGACTTAGTAGGAGTTTTCCTTGTGTAAACAGAGAAATAGGGAGAAACTTGGACTCATGAAACTGCTTTCCTGACCTTCAAGTCACCTGTTGAATCAGACAACCCACAAAGGTATCCTGAGTTGCTCAGTCTAATGTACTGGTGGGAAATATCCTCCAGTCTTGAAGCATTTTGCATCCAAAGAGTCTTCTAGGGTAAGGCAACAGGTGCTGGTCTCTTGTTCTGTTCTAGAAATCACATCCAGGCTGACCTTTAGAAGTCTAACTACTCTAAAACTGCAGAAGCAAATAGGAGTCTCAGGAAAGCTCCTGGTTGTTCTAAGACTCATCCTGTTGTTTTTAAGTTCTTCCCCAGTTCAACCTCACCCAGAATAGTTGTTGCCTTTGTGTTTTTGCTTCTCCCTTTGAGTCCAAGGTCCACGTGTAGCTACAGTACACTACAAACTACCCACAACACATACAGTATTCCCCCAAGAACAACTTCGAGGCATGTTTCTATTAGACTAATGTCAGTCTGAGATTGGAACTCTTCTGTTCCATATCCAACATTTGAGCAAGCACATTGTTTTTAACCAATATGGTTTGCCTTAGCCTGTTGGTGTTGGAAGCTTTCTAGAGTAAATAAACGAAAGAAGGAAGAGTAATAATACCATCACGCTGAAAGCCAACAGCCTCTGCAGATGAATTGTCATGGAAAGCACTGACAGGAATGGATTTTGCCATAAAGTGTATGGTAAAACTGGAGTCCAAGCTGAAGCAGGAGTGTTTTTGAATTTTATGTGTGAATATAGAGGTATATTTTTTACAGTTGCGTAGGGACGGGGGAGCGAGGGGGGAAGTTCGCCCCCAGCAGCAGTTTTTTTGGAAGGCGTCCTGGCTCCTTGCTTGTCCTCCCCCAGGCGCCATAGCCCCTGCGCATCCATTGTAGCCCTGCCCCATCCATTGCACCCCTCACATGCCATAGTCCCACCCCCACGTACCATAACCCTGCCCCACAGACTGTAGCCCCACCTCACACCATAGTCACGCCCCCCACGTTGTAGCCACGCCCCCTCCTGCCCCCTTCCACGCATTCCAAGCTCCACCACTGATTTTTTACGTGCCTGGCTCTTACACAGAGTTTCTGGCTGCCTTGTAGAGATCTGAAGGTTCTTTTCTGAAATGCCACTCAGCTGTAGCAGTATCCTGGCAAGCTGTTTCCCAATATGGCCTCCACCAATAATCCCAATCTTCAGGTTTTGGTTGTTCTTAGATGCTTGGGAGGCTGCCGATGCATCCTCGCTTTTCTCCTCTTTCTGCCTTAGGAAAGAAGCAAAAGAGCTGTTGTGAAAATTGAAACATATTAAACTACAAAGAAGAAAAGATAATCCGTACATTTCTTAGAGCAGAAATGCTCAGCCTGTTTTCCACTTGAGGTCCACATTCCTTTGGGAGAGATCCATCAGGGAGGCACAGTACAGTGCTAGGCAAGGCCACCCCTTTTTTATGGGGCTGGGAGACTCAATTACTGTGTGTCCTTGGAGCAGGACAGGGGGTAGAACATCTGCATCACCACTGATGAACAAGCACAAGCTCTGGCGGCAAGGGTGCAGGGCCTAGGGAGGAAACCCTCACTGTAGGCTATCAGTGAGCTTTGCACAAGGCCGGAAGCTCAAAATCTGCCCCAAATGTCATGTGTATTTTTGGTAAGGACACGTGATATGCAAGCCCAGGGTAAATCAGCTATTGGGCACATCTTGCCTCTTGCTCTGATGCCAAAAGTAGTTTCCCTTCACCCTGGGTTGCTGTATTTTCTGGTTAGCTAGGTTTGACCCTGATTCCCCTCCCAACAATCAGCTGGCCCTAAAGTAATCCTGTTCCTCTCCCAATCTTTGCCTTTCTCACCTCTGTGATGTCACAAGGACCAATCCCCACATTAACTTTTGTCCTAGAAATAAAAGAAATGATTTGTGGGTAATGTGGCAACTCTTTAAGTGCCTTCTTGGTGACCTGTACGTAGTACAACTCCCATCTTTTCAATATGGTAGGGATGATGGGAGATATACTCCAATACATATGGAAGGCACCAATATAAACTTTTAATGAAATACAGTGTGAAGAGGAGATGACACCTTTTGGTTTGAACACTATAACTGACTGGCTGGCCAGAGACCTTGGTCTGTGCTTACAAAAGGTTAAGGTTATATAAGTAAGTCCTGTAGAGGAAATAGTAACACGACAGAGATAAGAAAGGATGTAGATGATGAAGCCATGTGGGCAGCTGAGGGAATTCAGTAACATCCATGCTTCAGGAATGTCTCAAAGGTGAACCTGACAAAGGCATGAGTAGCTAAAATGTTTTGCTAGATGCCTTGAGAATGTTTTTCTTATTTTGACATTTTGGACTCTTGGGGCAGATGTATCTACGTTTTCTTTAACTCTAAGAAGAAGTCTAAACAACGGAATAAATGTCTTGCTTTTTAATTATAAACAATTTCTTGTAACACTAAGCAACGTAGTCCAAAATGGAATTTCCTTTCTTTTTAATAAAACATCCCTTTTAAGACTGCAGTGGTGTTTGTGCTCTGATGAGGAAGGTTTATATCCACATCATTAAGACTGCAAAGTCAGCTACCAAGGGAATGAAAGTTCAAAGCCGAGGCAGTTATTGCAGAGTTAAACAGCAGGAAAAAATGCATGTCTCACCAGGGAAATGGGAAATCTCTTTGAGAGACATCCTGTACAGAGGAGAGCTCCTGGTTTTTCCCTCTGACTGCTGTGACTATAATCCATTTGGAGTGGTGGTAACAATAAATCCAAGGTCAGAGGAATCTCGAGGAACATTAAATTCAGCTCCCAGGGACCAATGCTGGAATAGTTTTGTACACTGGCATACGGACAGGGGTGGGAGGCAATAAGGACGGTCCACTTCAGGTGGCAATTTTTTGGGGGCGCCCTGCACGATGCGGCCACGCCCTCTCCACACAACGCAGTCAAACGCCTGCCCTGTGCCCCCTTTGCCCCCGCCTGCCCACCCACACTCCAAGCTACATGGCTGAATTTGTAGCCCCTCCCTTCCACCTTCTGCATTCACGGCACAAGATGGGGCATTCATCCATGTCAAAATTAATTTCCTTTCCTGTAATATACTGCCACAGAAGCAAACTAATGTACCCTCCTCTTATGAATCTTCTCCCATCTCTAATATGTGCCACAAGCAGTACCTTGATTCCTGTACAATTAAGTACGCTGAACTCTGATGAAGCAGTTTAAACAGAAGGATGAATGCTGCACAGGTCTGAACAAAGATCAAGATAAAAGTACATGTAGGTTCATTTATGACTCAAATTTAGGCTTTGCCTTACAGGCCATCTGTTCAGAAAAACAGTGAAGGAAGAAAATGTCTTGCTGTCTTTTTGACAAAAAAAAAGGTCTTAAGTCATGCACTCAAGAGCACTCTAAATTCATACCTTCCAATTTTTCACAGATGAAAAACTGGACATGTGTGGACAAGCAACATCAGAGTGTGGTCAAGATGGCATAAAATATCAATGAGGATGAACATATAGCTTATGAGAATCTACTGCAGTTTGCTTTTGCGTTTCTGCACTGGACTGTTATAGTGCTATTATTTCACTTTCAACATCCTATGGAATCCTGGGCTTTGCAGTTTAGGGAGGGGCCTTTAGAATTCTCAGCCAGAGAGCTCTTTGACCTCGGTAAACTACAAACCCCAGAATTCCACAGAGTGTTTAAAGTGGAGTGAAGCACTGTAACTCTGTAATGCAAAAAGGCCCTGAGTCTCCTGGGCTTTCCAAAGCTCAGGGCTTTCCAGACAGTGTGCCACGACACATTAGTGTGCCATCGAAAGTGTGTAGGTGTGTCGCTTACAATCTTGGAAATGTATGTTATTATTTATAAATCATATATTTTAAAAAATATATGAAAGGTTTTCCTGAAATGTTTTGTGTCCCCATACTTTTTGTTATTACAATTTATGTATGTGTCTGTATCTCTTATAAGGGGTTAGTTTAACCTCCAGTTTGCTAGTAAAACTGAATTATTGTGCCACGAAATGATGCATGTCTAAAGCGTGTGTCACCAACATGGAAAGTTTGGAAAGCTCTGTTCTACCCCTCCTCTCCCCTGCTAATTACTTCTGCACTTTGCAGCAACTGAAGTAAGCTGAGGATGAAGCAGGGAACAGGGAAGAGGGGAAAGAAACTGGAATATTTTTAGAAGAGCTGAAAAAGTGGACAACAGAGGATTAACCAGCACTGTCTCTACCAAATTGGGTCAACAGGAGGGTATGCTAAATTCCATCCTGACAAAAATTCATCAGACTATGATTCATTTTACTAAGCAGGTTTCCACCACATAAAAAAATAGATTGAACGTGGGCAAACTCAATTTTTATTGTATTTTGACATATTGTCCTTAAAGCTAGTTTGCCTGAGAACTATAACGCTGCGAACTACAGCAACAAATACAACATCCAACAACTTTTGTCTTATCTGGAAGAGGCCAATAACTTTAATCTACACCAGGATAGGTAATTATTTTTGCCTTACCTGGAATACCTGGTAGCTTGGAGCAGTTTGCAGAAGAAGAGTGCATGGGCACAGGCAGTAACGGTCAGGCCTTTGGCACGGCATTTCAGACGCAGCACAATCTCATTTGTCCCTGCCCCATAATCGGGCTGAAATGTTTTCAGATTTCCCATAATATCTGCCATTGTGTCCTTGAATAAATGTTTTCAGGTGAGCAGCAACTGCAATAAAAGAACACAACTAATCCCTTTGTAGTATTCAGTGTTGGTCACCCTTTCTGAATATGTGTCACAAGTCAAGGAGAGAGAATGATGTAATTCTGCTATGGTGCACCATGCAGTTTCATGTGCCGCAGCCAGAACCTCTCATGAATTTGTTCCAATGTATTTTAGTCTCTTGCTAACATACTATTCTAAACAAGCTTTTCCCAACCTAGTGTCCTTCAGTTGTTTTCAACTGTAGCTCCTACGGGCCCCAGCTAACATGGCAAACAGGAATAGTCAGGCCATTTCCGCACCAGAGTGTTATAGCGCTATTATTCCACTTTCAACATCCTATGGAATCCTGGGGTTTGCAGTTTAAGGAGGAGCCTCAAAGGCTGCAAACTGCAAACCCCAGGATTCCATAGGATGTTGAAAGTGGAATAATAGCACTATAACACTCTAGTGTGGAAATGGCCTCAGAGATTTGAGTCCAAAACTTTTAGTGGGCACTGTTAGTAAAGACTGCTTTACACAGTGATATATATCAATTTAGTCTGTAAAAAGACAAATCAAGAAGTAGGGTAATATGTGTGAGTTTTTTTTTTTAAGTGAAGGCTGTGGAGTTAGAATGATCCTTACATTGCAGCATTAATGGCTATATAGAGATTTTGGACCTTTTCCTGTTCTATAACTCTTGCTCCTAAGGTTTCAGTAAATAGATTGTCAGACAAATCTCTCAAAGACCTCCTGACAGCTGATGGTTAGTAATATTCTCATAGTGCACTTCAGTGGGAGCTGGGAATGGGTCAAGAAGGTATAGGTCAAGGTGGACACACACAAAAGGTCTGGGACCCATTTTTCACCCTACATTGTGCCACACGACATCATTTTGCAGCTAAAAATCACAGCCAGAATCTCTTCAGCTTGTGCCTTCCTGTCTTCTAGGGAAATGAGGCAAGGCGGGTAGGTTCCAATATAATTTATTATTCCTGGACTTCCCAAGAACAGCTTTTGATCAATCTGAGTGCAAAAAAAATCCTCAAAAAAATACAGCAGACGATTTTGGGAAGTTTTGCCGTTCAGAAATCGGGTGCACACATGTAGCCGTATTTGTACATCACAACAGAGTAGATAATGCTTGATGCTGCCTTTTAATTATCAGTTTGGCAATGGTAGAAATGGTATTTGGCATGAAGTTCAGCACCTTGGCAAATCAGAAGTCTACTTATAATCACCATATTTTTAGTCAATGCCTCAGAAGATACAACAGCTCTTGATTCCCGCATCCACACCGTTCATTCTCTCACCTACTGTAGTGGGCAGGACTCCAACCATGCTGTAATTGATGCAAGAAAGAGTGGAAAACATGAGAGCAGAGCCCAATAAGAGAACATGGGCAGAACAACCCTTGGCCCCTCCATCTCCTGCTTCTAAGGTATAGGGAAGCAGCTGCACTGCAGTTTGCTGTCGTTGTTGCTATGTGCCTTCAATTCAAACCTGACTTCAGGCAAACCTGTCATTGGCATTTTTTTAAAAAGATCTATTCACAAGAGGTTTGCCACTGTTTTTGTCTTTGGCTGAGAGAATGTAACTTGCTGAATGTCACCCAGTGGGTTTCCATACCTGAGCAGAGATTTGAACCCTCGTTTCCCAGAGTGCTAAACCAACACTTAAACTGCTACACAACACAGACTCTCATATATAGCAATTTAGCAAATCTGTTCTTTAAAAATAGAGTCTCTGCCTTCAGGGCGGTAGAAATATTATTTAAAAAAGCAAGTATAGACAGCGAAATTTTGGAATCAATGGCCATTTCTGCACTAGACTGTTATAGTGCTATTATTCCACTTTCAACATCCTATAGAATCCTGGGGTTTGCAGTTTCGGGAGGGGCCTTTAGAATTCTCAGCCAGTGAGCTCTTTGGCCTCAGGAAACTGCAAACTCAGAATTCCACAGGATGTTGAAAGTGGAATAACAGCACTATAACAGTGTAGTACAGAAATGCCCTATAATTAGAAGGGCTATGAAGACTTCCTGTGTAAGAAACTGAGGTGTCAATACTCTGCATAATTTATTAGTTCTCACATTGCATGCGTAAGAGAAATAACAAAATTTAGTTAAACTGTACATATAGTGTGCCTTTTTGCCTAATGTGCATTGCTCATTCACTTTATAAAATGTCATTTTGTGGCATAGAATTTTGAGTTAACATAGTCCATAGTAGTATTCTTCCAAGACAGCTTAAATCACAAAGTTTGGCATTAAACCAGAAGCAGCTTCCTGTTAGTTGCCTAAGAGCCGCTTTTGGTTCCTGAGCTGGATAGCACACTACCAAAATCCTATAGATAATAGCTGGAAGAGGTGGCAGGGATCCTGGAAGCCCAAAAATTTGGTCCACCTATAAGCATGTGGGGCCTGATCTCCTTCTTTTCTGCTGTCTCAAAACAGATCCCATCTCATCTGTGCGCATTCTGCTGCTTTTCCTCCATCATGAGAAGAACCGTAGGAAAATGGCTTCAATGCTCCTCTGAGAGCCAGTGTGTGGTAGTGGTTTGCATGCTAGACTAGGACTCTGGGAGACTAAGGCCATTTCTGCACAAGGCTGATACATCGTAGCACCGTTGAATTCTTACCCTACCATCTGCACATTGAACTGTTTTAGCTTCGTAGTTTTCCTCGTGGTTCTGCATGTTTTCAGCTCCTAGAACGGTTCACTGTGATGCAAAACCATTGTATGTGAAATCCGGAAAAACTCGGATGTAAACCTCCCAAACAGGCTCTGCTTCAGTTTTAGTCTACATGCAGAAGCACAGCATCGATTCACATCACAGAAGTGACCAGCTATGGGAGTTCCCAGGCTGTTCCTTCCATCATTTCCGTCCCTATCTCTCTCTGCCTATCAAAGGACAGGCTGCTGTCATTATTGTCTTCATGCATTAAACAGACAGCGGGAAGAGAGTGGATCTGGTAATGGACTGTTAAGACTGTTTTTTTCCATGTATCAATGAACATACATTCCTATGCACAAATGTAGCAACACAGAAATGTGTTAAAAATTGTGTGTGTGTGTGTGTGTGTGTTTTAAAAAACAGACCAATCAGTGATGGTGGGGCGGGTTGAGGGAGGGGAATGGGAGCAACCAAGGTCTTGCTGTTGTGGGTGCAGCAACCGCTGTTCTCCACAGTAGTACAATGTAAATGGGGGGGGGGGTGCAGACAGCACAGTTTCTGAATTTCTGAATTCAGTTTCCAAATTGGAGTATAAAACCACCACTCTTGACATGCAGTGAACCCCTCCTCCCCTCTCGTGCAGAAATGGCCCAAGATTCAAATCCCTGCTCAGCCATGGAAATCCACTGAGTGGCCTTGGTCAGGCCACACTCTCTCAGGCTCAGAGGAAGGCAATGGCAAACCCCCGCTGACCAAGTCTTGCCAAGAAAACAAAGTAATAGGTCTATAATATGGAAATGACCTGAAAACACACCACAACAACGAACAACAGCAGAAAGTGTATTAGGCAGTGGTGTAAACTACAAGGAAAGTCCTCTGACATTGCTTTTGTTGCTTTTCATACTGCAGATGACAGGGCTGGAGAACTTTTGTGAGTCCAACAAAAGGCAAAGCTAGCGTTATTAGTCTTCCAGCCCTTGCCCAATGAAAATTATAACCAAGTTTTCTCCAGGTGGGGCCGTCTAGATTATTTGGACTGCAAACTCCATCATCCCCAGCTGGGTAGGGTTGCAGTATGACATGGCTAGAGGGTTCCAGATTGGGAAAGGATGATAGAAATCCCTGTTTGCTGAATTAATTTCTACTTCACAGCCAAAGCTGTAGAGTTTTCCTTAAGAAAACAAAACACATTGGAATATACAAACCAAGCTCCTCCTCTTTTCCAATAAATTCTGACAACTGAGGAAAGTGAAGTGTCTGTACCAGGGAACAAGATGGGGAAAGAAAAATCTGAGATAATTCCCAGATTTCACATCTGCTGGAAGAACCAGGCAGCTGCACTACACTTCCTTTCACCTCTCTGAGCTTCCACCTTCTCTTCATCAACTGCCATGCTGAATGCCAGCCAAGATCACAATCCAAACAAAGTGCTGTTGTCATGGCAAATGCCTAGTTACTGATGTTTCTAGAACTCCTTTTGCGTTGGGTGACTTCACAGCTGCAGCCTTTGAAAGGATCCTCTCTACTATTGTCTAGCCTTGTCGAGAGCATCAGGAAGTTAATGTTTAGAACTGTCCTAAAGGCAGGGAAATTAGACAAAGACTAACATCCCTAGCCTAGATACCTGAAAACATATTCAAGAGTAGCTGTTGGCCATGCAGCAAAATGCTAACAAAATCCAAAATTCACAAAACAGCAATTTGTTTTTTTGTGTTTTTTTTGGGTGGGGTCGTAACTAAAAAGCACAAATATATACCTGAGAGTAAGCCCCAGGGAAATCAGCAGGCCTTACTTCCAAAGTGTAATATACAGGACAACAATGTATGGTGCCATAAATTAAACCTGGCACAGCTTTAAACTTTGTTTGAATTGGCCTTCGAACTTTTGAATTATTTTTTTGTAGGTACACAGTAAGGGCAGCTAGCATGCAAGGCAACTGATTTCCTTCTCTATGAACGAATTGCTTGCACGATGAAATTACTTTTTCAAGTAATTACACGTTTGGTGAGGACATGGGGTGACATGTTGGTGACAACTGCTAGGTTGTGGAATTCTCTCCTGTGAAGGCTCGGTTGCCCACTTTTTTGCTGTCTTTCTGCCAGCAGGTAAAGACTTTTTTGTTTGTGCAAGCCTTTGACTACTAACTGGCCATTGCAGAAGATCTTTTAACTGGGGTATATTTGCTTTTATCATTATTATTATAACTGCATTTTAACAGTTTTAAGTTAATGTCTTTAGCACAATTTGTTAAAATTTTTGCATTTTCCATTATTTTAAACCTACTTTGTTTTAACTTATATTATGAGCCATCCTGCGTCCCATATTGAGAGAAAAGCAGGATATAAATAAAGCTTTTTTTAAATTGTACTTAATCCAGAGAGCTAGTGTGGTGTAATGGTTTCAGCACTGGACTATGACTCAGGCAACCAGAGTTCAAATCCCAAAACCAGAGTTCAAAGCCAGCCGACCCCTCCCGAAACTGCAAACCCCAGGATTCCATAGTATGTTGAAAGTGGAATAATAGCGCTGTAACAGTCTAGTGCAGAAATGGCCAAAGTAAACATATTTCCAGGTTCACAAAATGAAAACCACTCAACCTTATTTTTCATTCTTTAGCAAACAGAATGCAGTTATCCTCAAAATATAATCCTCAACCTAGGTTCACCGAAGCAGTCTCACAAACATGGTACTAGTTCAAGCGTAATCCTCATGCTAGGCCCGCTCCAAGCCTGTTTGCTTCCAGTATTGTAAAGCAGCTTTCCCTAACCCAACACTTCCCAGATGTTTTAAATGAAAACTCTTATAATCTCTGACCACTGCTAAGGCTGGCTAGGTTTGATGGGAATTAGTTCATCCGGAAGGCATCAGGTTTGGGGAAGGCTGCTGCAAAGGATGCTCTCCAGTTCATCAGACAATAGCCACTGCTGAAGTTGTGAAATTTCTGGTGGGTAAATAGAACCTGAACCCCTTCCTCTGGCCTCAGTCTATGTTTCAAATTTGTATTACTGATTAATTTCTACCCTGCCGTTATCCCGACATGAGGTCTAAAATGGTTTACAAACCTTAAAATAAAATTTAGTAAAAACAGATTGAGAGCAGATTGGAAGGCATGGGGAAAGGAGAAAAAAGGTCTATTGTGCCAATGAAGGTCCACTCGCACGATTTTGGATTTTACCCTTCAAGTCCAGAGTGAACCACTGACTGCATGATGCCCTGTGAACCATGCTGCAGTCCTCTCAAGGAGCCACAGAAGACAATAATGCTTCATAAAACAAAGCAATTGAAAATACTATTCCTTCTCATCCTTACAGTTCTTTGCAGGATTTCACTGTGAAAAACCACCTGCCGTTCTAGTTTTGGAGAAGATAATTTTCATGGTCAAAGACAGAAGAATGATGAAACAGTGAGACCACAAAGATGGGATGCAAAGCTTTATTTACAGGTATGAAAAATGAAGACTAAAAGGGGCTAGTGAGGAGCCCCATTAACAGAAATGAGCCTAGAAAGAGGATCTAGACTTGGAGTATACCTTGGGGCATAAATACCAAAGGATAAATATATTTATTAGTCCTTTTTGGGGGGGGAAGTATTATTCCTGTTGCCCAATAAGCAAAGTAGTCTTTAAATGGAAGTGATTTCAAGTTCTTATTGGCTAAAAGGTCAGGTAGTTAATGCACACAGATCTGAAGAAGGAAACATGAATGGGGCTATCTCCATTGTTCTTTTTAGGTCAAACAAGAATCCCAGTTATCTTGTTTTAATTTGTTGTAAAGGCAAAAACACTGTCCAAGCCAGAGTTTTCCAGCCGGCAAGAGCAGTCACTGTCCTAAGCTTTCACCCTGGATGAGGTGCAAGGACTGGAAGCAATTATTGTACATGAGAAATTCTTCCACTGGCAGCTGTCCTTATCTTTGCAGATGAATAGACAAATAATCTTCAGATAGCAGAATCATCCACTTCTTGCTGCAGATATACTTGTGTTGTCTGTACAACAATGTACATTCATTGTGTGATCACACTGACAAGAAGGAATGTTGACATTAACTTGTTAGCTTTGTATTCTATTAACTGAACATGTGGTTTTTCCTAATGCCAACACCTAGATGCCTGCTTCTGTTACTCTTAAAATCCAAAGGCAGAGATATACTAGACACTGACTTGAAACCAATGGCAACAAGCTGGGCCGGCTGTCTTTCTCTTTCGCTCTATTGTGCTGTAGGAAATCAGGCCGGATCTGAGTTCTGTAGCATTTTTCAATTCTTCCACCGAATTTGCTGAAAAAGAGAAGCAGAATGGCATATAGCTAATATCAAATAAAATCACATCTCTGTGCAGTGAGGGAAGACAGCCAGTGAACCCTGCTCATGGAAACAGATGGAGCCAGAGGCCCAGCTACATATACATATGCATATCCTAGAGAAAGAAGCTGGACCAAAATTTTATCTATTCACTAGAGCAGAAAAATATCTGGTTTTCCCATTCAGTGAAAAAAAGGGGCAATCCACTGAAAGTTGAGGAGCTCAATCAAAGCCAGAAATATTGAATTAATACTGAAATAGACTGATCAAAAGGGAAATGTTGCCACTTCTCTTCCACTCTCAAAAGCTAGATGAATTATACATACTAATGAACAATAAGCAATAAACTGGCACAAAGCATTGGTGAACAGTAGGAGATCAGTTTTACTTCCATCTGTATCATGAAGATAACTATTTAAGTTACTCATAGAACATTATTCACCAACCAAGTGCCTTCCAGAGTTGCACTACAATTTTCATCACCCCAGCAAGCTGGCTGGGAATAACGGGAAATGTAGGGCAACATACCTGGAAGGTACCAAGTTGGAGAAGAATAGAGTAAATAATAAAACAGGAAACCTCTTGGGTTATGCCTCCCATCCATGAGAAAGTGAATGAAAGGTATGACTAAACCAACAGCAGGATCACAGAGCAGCTAATGACTGGGAAAGTCTTTCCAGTATCACTTCTGCTCACCTATAATCCCTCAAATTCCTTTTTGCAACCATGTTATCAATAGGCACCTGAAAGCTCATACAGCTAGTTGGAAGGGAAGTAGAGACAAGGAGATAGAAACAACAGCCCAGTACCTTACCTCCAACATAATTTAACAACAAAAACAGCTTGGAGGAATATGAAATGAGATTCGGGTGGGAACAAAGTATATCTGGATCTTCTTGTACTTTGCCATATATCACCAAAGGTCCTTAACTCCCAAATGTTTATCCATAGAAGCAAAAACACAGCCCACTACCACTGTGCAGCTGAAACAAAGAGAGCTGGGAAAGGGTGTGGTAATCAGGAAAGGATTGGGGGACTAGAAAAACTGAGTTCTGTTCAGTTCTGATTCTCATCACACACTCCAGAACTCAGGGTTTTTGTATTCTAAGCATATGTTTGTACCCTCAGCCCTCTGCCTCTGCAGCTCTGATTGGTTAATCTAGGAAAAAACACTGTATAGATCCTACACGCTGAGGTCTTCCTATTCCTACCTCACAAAAACATTGAGGTGGAGATGGGGAAAAAATGAGAAAAACCATGATAACCCTAACATAAACGAATGAAAAGGCAGCAGTCTCATCCACTTGTTTCTGCAGATCTTGTCTCAACCTATAAACTGCTATCTTTACAGTTTTCTTTAAAGCAGTGCAAAATCCACAAAAAGCCGTTGTTTACACTAGTTGCTCTTGAAAGATTTTACTCTCCTGCTTCCACTAATGACTTGGCTAAACTACATGCACAAGTTGCTCTTTCTTACCGGGTTATTCAGGATACTATCAATCTTCTCCTCTGCTGGGGATCCTCGCTCAACTTTACACCTATATGCCATCAGCTGGAGGCGATCCTTCAAGTCCTTGTATGTCTAATTGAACAGGAAAAGTGAAAGCCAATAAAAGTATATTAACAACCCTTGCCAGAATCCTCAGTCTCACAGCTAGTCCTTCTCAGTGGCTGTACCTAGACCATGGAACTTCATCAAAGGAGATCTACCTTGTTGTCTTCCACCACAAATCTTGATTGTAGGAAAGGTGTGGTTTCTTAAAAGATCTTTAAGTGTTTTCAACTGGAAAATAATTTTAACTTGTCTGGAAACTACTAAATGAATCAATTTTAGTGTATTCTTTTGTTTTTCTGCCTTGCTGTTGTTTGTTGTTGTCCTGGTATTTTTACTCATCTATTATGATACTGTTTTCATATTCTGGTGTTTGTTAACTGCCTTAGATGCTGCTTGGGGTTGGATAGCAATGTTTTAAACCAAGAAATCCTCTCCTTTCACACTATTACAAGATTGCTTCTTTCACAGACTGTTCTTAAAAGAATTCCATAGTGGAAAGAATCACTTGCAACTTTATTTTGGAAAAGAAGCAGGCATAACACCATCCTGTTACCCAACAATCTCCTATGTTGTATTTACACCTCTTTTTTGTTTTACCAACATTCAATAATCAAAGATTAGGATTTAGGATTAAACGATATAAAGTTAATTTGGAAGCAGTAGCAAGCAGCACATACCTAAAGGAGGAGGCTATGTTCTATAAGGTAGTAAGTTAGACCTTGAATCTGCTTCCTATGTATGAAAGGGGGTCACTAACCCAGCAGAGAGTCCTGCTGGTGGAGTGGAAGAGGCAGGGATCTTTGCTAAGGTCATACCATATAGAATTCAATACAGAAAAAAATGGGGGAAAGCATCCAGAAAGCTAACATTTTTTGGAATGAACACATGTGAACTTGTAGCAGCAGTCACGGCTTTGTTCCAGCATAAGTAGTGGATAGAAATGATCATCCTTCCAGCAATCAAATTAAATTCTCTCAACAGCCTACTCTGATCTCTGTGTGTACAACTGTCCCAGCTTCCCAGCAGTACAAGAAGAGGGGCCAGGCAACTTATCTGAAGTATAAGCCACATGGAATCACACATGACAGTGAGCAAGGAAGCAGGAGATTCCCACATAGCTGTTGTTCGGGTTTCTGGAAGAGTAGTATAAACTGGTAACTCTGGGGCAAGTAATGTTTGGCTTCTCTGCCATCTCCTCCATGGAAACTAGGTAAGGCTATTCTAAGAGACGGCTGCACACGCTTTATTATTATAATTAATAACTAATTTCTCCTTTTCTCCAAGGTAGCATAGCTGGGTCTTCATCTTCACAACAATTATGTGAGGTAGTTTAGGCACAAAGACAGTGACTGGCCCATAGTCATCCACACTGCTCTCAGGAATAGCATCTGGTACATTAGACAGAGAGACGTTTGTTTAGGTTGTTCAGGTAGAGGTGGTCCTCCACTCACCTGAATACAGTAACATGTCTGACAATATAAACAGTAAGAGAAAGAGCCACCCCTTCCCCAATATATACAGCAGAGACTCACATCTATAACCACATCATGGCACTTGTATTTTACAGCAAGATTCAGTTTTGTTTCAACATCTTCCACTAGGCGCACATATTCCTGTAAGACCTACATGAGGAGGAAAAGAAGTATCAGCAGAACAGAACTATTCCAGGCTTAGGATCTTTTCACTATGCTTCCTAGTTCGTCAGTAATCCACCCTGCCATGCACTGGTTTCCCTTCATAAAGCCAAGAACCAAGCTGCCCATTAGTTAAGCAAGTCCAGTTAAGTCAAAGAAAAGTTTGATGAAACAACTGTCACGGTTTGGAAAGTGAGTGCAACCAGAGGAGCTGATCTTTCCTGTGCCCACCAAATGACAACATATTTACACTTAGTACAGAAGGGAACATGGCAGGGTAGAGTTAAATGACTGCTGCCCATAGACCAATTCCAGAGGCAGGCTACTAGTACTTTCCAACAGAACAACTTACTCACCTGCACTGGGGCATTGTTCCGCTGTAAGATCTCCACCACCCTGTGGAAACCAATAGGAGCTCTTTTTTTGGTGTAACCCAGCCAGTTCTGGAATCAGAACCAAAACATCCCATTAACATCTGACCTTGTAAGAGAGTCATCCCAAGCATGTTGGGGAGGGGAAGCAGTGCTGCAAACAGCTATATCCTAGAATAGATAGGTCGTGCTAAGAATGTTCTAAAACAGTTCCTCTTTTAGCTACATGCCCCTCGTTCTATAGCTAAAGAGCAAGTCTCCTTCCTTTGGCTAATGGTGCTGCCCTTCTCTGACAGATTTTTTTCTGTGTAATGTATCAATGGATTTTCTTATCTTATCACTTTGGTATGTAGTGGGTCTAAAATAAGAGGAAGACAGGCCTTGAACAAGTCTTTTCCTATTGATGAGGTAGTATCCAATATATATTGCCCAAAGGTAGGTATCTTAATGAATGAAAGAAACTGAACAGAAATGTTTTATACCAAGCAGAATTATTTAATACATCCCCAGGAACCTATGAAAGCCAGTATTTGGTCCAAAGTTTGAGCAAGCCATTTGAACTCACCTTAGTGGTAAACAAAGCATCCACATCATGCCAAGCTCGCAGTTTGGCACGAGCAGCCAGGGCAGTCAGCACATATTGTTTGTCTGGAATCTGTAAGGCAGAGAAATCAAAATCTACCTTCTGGTTGCTTGAAGTCTTATAAAGAAAGCCTGACTAAGGTAACCCCTTAGTCTGTTCCAGTGAGGCTTTTATTACACACAGATTGAATCATTTAACATAAATTATTAAAGCTTTAAGCAGTCCGCAGTGTAGGACATTGTTTCTGAGAGTTTAACATCTCCATGGGATTTTAATCAAAACCATAATTAACACTAGTGGAGGTATCAGACCATACATGACAGTAGCCTAATCCAAAGGATCAGGACACAGACTTCCAACTTCACTCATTCAGCAAGCATGGCTGGAGTCAAACTGGTGGGACTAGGCACAATTCAGCTGTCTAACAAGTATGGTCCAATCCCAGAGCAAATCATACGAAGCAGCCTCTAAGATCAGGCTGAATATGGTCTCAAACTAATTAGATTAGTTGAGTACATTTTGGAAGGAAAATGAATGTCATGCAAAAATTTGAACAACATCAGATGCAAAAATATTGGCTAATATGTAAGATTTGTTCCAAAGCTGGCATACAATCTTCCCTGCATGTTCAGAACCACAGACAGGAAGGCAGATTCCATTCACCCCCAACCCTTTACAATAAACAGATAACTAACCTGCTACAGATTATCCTGTACAATCTAGATCACTAGCAGAGAGACGTGCACCGTAATAAAATCAATAACCTCAAATGACTCAAGTAAGAGGGCCAAAGAACATGCTACAGTACAGTGCAACTCTTGTCTCCAAGCTTGAGAAACCCCATCCCATCGCTTCTTTTTGAAGGGAAACCGGGAGAAACTCTACATCTTAGTTACAGCTGTGGCAGTCCCAAAGCAACGCAACACAATACGTTATCCCAGGTGAGTGTAAGGAGGGCCAAAGAATAACGTGTTATCAAAGACTATCTGCTGCTTAGGGCACTTTCAAGCGGCAAGCGGTCTTGGAGCCAGAGATACAAGTAGTCTTCAAGGATGTAGTCTTTGTTAACAAATTATCAATCAGCCTCCTGATATAAAGCCACAGCTTTTCGATTCCATCCTCCATGCCTCAAAGCTGTTGCACAGGGGTTTACTATAAATAGAATGGATCTTTCCTTTGTATGGTTGGTGGAAAAGTATACAAATCTGTAAGAATTACATCTGGTCTTGCCTACTTTACTCAGGACCCACATACTCTGTCCTTCGCTTTGCCCCTGTGGTTTTAGCCCTATCCACTGCTGAAATGCAGCCATCAGGATCTACCCAAATAGGAATTTATTTCTAGTCAAAAAAACGGTCCCTATGTCTAGCTTATGGCATTGGTAGTCCCATGGAGCTTTTTAAAATTCTTATAGCCAAGCCTCCTTGGGGGTCTTAGACTGATGCTCTTATCTGGAGACTTTTGGATGCACCACTAGCTGTGGTTTGACATAAGGATGACAAGCTTGTGTGAGCCTCAGGCCAGAGGTCAACCTCTTCTCTCTGTGTTCAGATTTTGTGAAGCTGGTTCATTTCTGCCTTCCTTCTACTATGCATATTTCTAGCAATGTTGTCCTCTCCTGGAATACATGGATGACAGACATAGCAGGCTCCAGACTCCTTACCTTAAAGGTTTTCTTCAAGTTTGCTGGACTACTGAAGGTGCCCTGGAAAAGAGAGACCAGGTAAAGTCAGTGAGGGAGACCAACAGGAAGGGAGGAACAGAGGGGGTGGCACCAAGCCTTCTCTGATAGGATAGATCTCCAGTTATTTCTAGCTCTGTCCTCTTCCTCATTACCATCACTCTACGTGTTCTAAATTTTAGTTTCCTCACAAATTTTCCACAACTGATCGAGAGTTTGTGCCAAGCTGTCTTGGGTTACAGGCTGTATTTACTTAAAGCATACACACACACACAAACACAAGCAGGTACACACAACAACAAATGAAAAACCTGGAAGCTGAATTAACTTGTTCCAGGAAGTCACAAGGTACAGTCAAATACACCAAAGGCTGTCAACTTTTAAAAATTGCTCTCCAAAATGGATATGGTAGATTAAATCCTTTAGTTCTGATACATCGGAGTGGGAATAATGCAGCCTGTGGAACTTTCATGCAAGGCATGGCTTCCCTGAACTGAACCTGCCTCTGCAACCATAACAGCAGAAACACTTTTTCTTTAAAAAAAAAAAAAGGCCTCAGGAAACATTATTATCTCCATTTTCAGCTTCAGTTCAGGCACTGGACCCAAAGACCCAACACAATGAAAAAATGCACCCCAAAGTAACTGGAAGTCATTCAATTTCTGTTTTCCCCCCAAAATGGCAGGACTGCAATTAGCCCTCAGATGATAAATTGCTCCCATTTCCATGGTATAGCATTTAAATATTCTTCAGTTTTCAACACCTAGGTGGGAATCCTGATGAGCCAGTGACTTATCATAGTGCAAATTTCTTAAACAGAGTACATCACTCAGGAATGCAAATCTCCTTGTTCCCAATTATCTTCCTCCTAAGAAATACTGCAATACCTGAAAAACCATAATGTCTATCTGGAAATTGTCTCCTACTTCAGGTGTCCATCAAACGAAAGGTGAAATCTGGCTTCTCCTTTCTTTTCACATGATATCAGATTGCAATGGCCAACACATAGGACCCCTCCCCACCCATCCGTGTTGTTACCCTAACCTCTGCCTCTGTATAATGGTAGAAGCAGGAGTAGAAGAGTGTGGTGACAAGTGGCATGTTCAGGATAGAGGCTTTGCGAGGGTATTTTCGAAATATCTCTGTCTGTCCAGCTGACTCTAAATGCTTATCATTTGCCTGGAAAAACAGAAGAAGGAATACTACATGTAAGTAAAAGGTAACCACAAGAAAGCTTGGAACATAAGGACATGCTGAAGCTATTCATAACGGAGCAGGGGTAGGATGATGCACTTGTATTATTTCACTTGTACACTGCCTTTTTCCCAGAGTGGGAACTAAAGTAGCTCACAAATGGTAGTTATGGCTTGCATCAATATGTCTCTGCATTCATTTTTCTTCAAAGTAACTTTTTCTATACTGTGCATCAGCGATCGTACTTAGACCTACAATTGTATCTCCACTCAAGCCATGGAGAAACCAGTGTGCAATGCTGTACATGCTTACGCAGAAGATCCATTGTGTTCAGTATGACTTAATCCCAGTTAAGTGTCCATTCAAAGTTGCAGCTTTAGTGGTCTTCATCTAGTCATTACCTTTCAGCCTAACCTACCTCTCAAGGTTATTATGAAGGGGAAAAATGGGTAAAACCAACTTGAGCACCTGGAATTCATGGTTTGGTACAAGTATAATACTATTAATTTGTTTGTTAAATCTGTATCTTGCCTTCCTATCACCATCCTCAACTTTATTTATAAAACCCACCTTCTTCTTAAAACCAGGACTTTTATCAAATGGCACTGAAGGCAGCTAGCAACAATAAGATACCAGGTAAAATACAAAATTTTAAACATGTTCTAAAAAGGCAGATAAAACAGTTGTTACATTTATATCCTAGCTTTCCTTCAAGAAGTTCAAGGTGGTACTCTCTCCTACCCTGACAATCCTGTAAGGTAGGTTAGGCTGGGAGAGTAACTGGCACAAAGTCACCCAGTAAATTTATATATCAGTGGAGAGTTGAATCCCGTTCACCAGTAGAACAAATACACAGAATTAAAGCAATTTCAGCCAATTTAAAGTAGCTATAATCAGGTATCTTTGGACAGCAAAGTCTTGAATAAAAAAGGTTTTAATCAGAAATGGGACCAAATGGAGCTCTCTGGCAACACCAATAATTTCCTACTAGAGCTCAGCCTTAATTTTTAAAGACTAAGATCAGTAATTTGTAACACAGAACAGCCTTGAAAATGGACGCAGGACCACAAAGTATCACCATAACCCAAAGGCTAAGCAGTTGTTCAGGAGATTGGTTGTGGCATGGAAGCTATCATACAAGATGTGTTTGCTTAAGCCACACCACTAGTGCTGAAAGGAAATTCCGGTACTTGGTGAGTAAATTTCAAGAGTATCAGGAACACAGTAGGAACCTTACCTCAATTATGATTTGCCTTTCCAGGAGTGTATAATGATCCTGAATGTGAGCAGCATCCTCAGGTGAAAACGGCAACCTAGATTGGAGAACAGTTTCTCCTCACTTTCAGATTATCATCCTCAGGCACCTTATGCATATTCACTATTAAGCATGCTGTAGCAAGTCAGACTTGCTTATTATTAATTATTACATAGTAAAATTATTTACTATTACTCATTTATTTATCATATTTATTGAATATATATCATACTTCCTTGTAAGTATATTTTGAGGACTGCACCCTCAGTGAACTCTTTCATATTTCCTTTTCAATAAAGGCAAAGGGACTACTTCCCTTTAAGTCTAGTAACAGCATATTCCTTTAACTTTTTCTCACCTAAATTATTTAAGGCTGGGAAAAGAAGATGATGAAATAATTGCGGTTTTTAACTATCTGAAAGACTGCCATGCAGAGGATGTCGCTTTTGAGGGCATTACTAGAATCAATGGGTAGAAGGAGCAAAGAAGTAGACTGTGGCCATATTAGGAGAAACCTCCTTACTCTGAAAGATGTTTGAAGTGTAACAAACTGCCTCAGACATCTTGGTTCCCACAGCAGATGCCTTTGAGAAGCCATAAAGACATGTGAAAGAACACTGGTAGCTATTGTTCCCCAGCAAGCTACTATTCAGACACATGCTGCCTCCAACCCCAGGAGAACACACAGCTGCCATAACTAGTAGCCTTGCTAAGATCTCTTCCATAAATTTCTGTAATCCTCTTTCAAGAAAACTGCACAAGCTGACTGCCACCACTACATTCCTCAGTTTATTTACACATTGTGTGAACGTGTACTTCCTTTTATCTGTCTCAAACGTTCCCCCATTCAGCTTCTTTGGATGACTCCTGATTCTAATATTAAAAGAAAAGGAAAAAACACATCTACCTACTTTCTTCAAAGCATGCACCATGTTATATATTTGCATAATGCTCCCTCTAACTTATGTCCCCCATACTCTAAATAAAAAGTTCTCTCTCAAAGTTCTTCAATTTCTCAGTTTCTAGTGATATTAAAGCTTCCTTAATCGCCTCCTTGTTAAGGTTTAAGCTCAGTTCTTTTTGAAGAAACATGTATGCACATAAGCTACTCTTACCCAATGCAACCTTTCAGAAACTCTTTCCGTTTCTCTGCATCCCCAATACTCAAGTGTTCACGGTACTGTGTCAGCTAGAAAGAGCAGAAACAGATAAAAAAAACAGCTCAAGAAATAAATATTCCACCATGTCTAGCTGCTCTTCATTCTCAAGTCAGTGATACCAACAGAAGGAAAACACTGAGTGTCTCACATTTAGTTTCTCAGGACACTCTTGATTCCCCCAACTGAGAGAGAGATGAGGCCTACACAAGGAATACTTACAGCAACTTCCTCAGTTCTGTCCAAGAACCTGCAGAAGAAAAAAAAAAGAAAAAAAAACTAGCTCAAGCCTGCTCAGTACGCAAAGTTCAATCTTTAGCTGCAATGCTCAGGTGGCTTCTTACCTCAACAAGTCCAAGAGGAGTTTCTGGTCCCCTGTTTCCTTGAGGAAATGTATCAAATGGCGCAAGGCCACCTGCCGTAGCTCCAGCTCTCTGAATAAGATCTCTGCATGAAAAGATAAGGAGGGCATATCTAGCCAGGTTCAGCATGAATTATTCCCTCGCTAATCAGGTATAAATAATAGAAAAAGCATTTCCCTCATCCTCAGAAAATAAACGTATTGGCGTTAACTCGGTAGCTGCACTGGATCCAATTGTCTTGGATAAGGAAGCATGTGTCTGGTGAGGAAACAGCATGACCTCAACACAGTTAAAAAGAAAACAGAGCTCCTTTCCCACAGTCATCCACTTGCAATAAAAACTGCAGTAGTACTGCTGTACAGAATGCAACAGATACATGGATAATATCCATGATATCTCTGATAATGACTGAAAACATATCCCAATTTAATGCTCAGCAAATGCAACTACAATTGCCCCCCACTTTTGCAGGTTTAGCATTCACAGATTTGATTATTTGTGGGTTATTTTATTTATATAATTTATTTATTAAAAAATTCTTGCTGTATTTGCCACTGGAAGTGGATCACAGAGTCACACTGGAAGACCTAGAATTTCCTAGAGAAGTATTCTCAAGTTTAGGAAAAAAAAGCGTTTTGCAATTTTTATTTGCAGTTTTTCCACTTTCACAGGGGTCTTGCACCCCTAACCCCTGTTAAGATGGAGAACTGACTATATAGTCATTTTTTGCAGCAGTAGTTCATAACTTTCAGTCACATATGTTGTGGGGTTTCGCCCGCAGAAACTCAAGCCAGCATGGGCATAGGTCAAGAATTCTGGCAATTGTAATCCAACAGCTTTGAGTGACCCCAGATTGGGTGCTGCCTGGCAACAAGACTGTTTCTATCTCATCCCAAGCAAAGCAATGCCCATCTAGTTCACAGGGACAGGCAATATTATGCTGTTGACACTAAAATCAGGATCAGTGCTAAGGAGAAAAAGTAGTAGTTGTAGTGGTCTCGAAAAGCTGCCTACATGTGCTGACTCTATGAAAAAGTACAGTGATTTTGCCTCAGCTTCACCTAAGTGAGGGAAATGAGGCGTATAATCATGTTAAATAAGCAAGACTATAACATTTTCTGAGTCTACTCACTTCTGAAGCCTCACATACCTTTCTTCAAGGTCCTCTTCAGAAATATTAGAATCTGCAAGATAATGGGTAAGTCTCTTCAGCTGAGCTGAAAAAGGATACTTACAAAGCATATGGGTATCACAAGCAGCTGTAAATCCTATACTTTAGTTTATAACATTCAGCTATATCTGAATGTAAAATCTGAAGGAACAGAACACAGCCAGGAGGAAGAGAGGAATATTCCATTAATACTCAACTGTCTGGAAGGAGGATGCCTTAAAACTACCAACTGCACAAGAAAGAGGTTGCTAGGCATACTACCAAGACTGTACATGTTTAGGAAATGCAACAAAACCCAGGCAGGCCTTTGGTGAGTCAATATATGGTTGGGATAATATGGGCCTTCTAAAACAGATCAAATTTTCACATGCTTATATTGCCAAAACCCTCATCAACCATACTTAGTAAAGAGGTACCCGCAGACTAGGAGTAACAACAAGGTTAGCAGTTCTCAGAAATTAAGGACAGACAGGATGCTTCTGAAATAATACAAATACACTATTTTAAAACATGCTCAGGGACAGAAGTCAGAGCTGTCCATGTACATCAATAGGAAAAAAGAGATTTAATTGCAGCTGGAATTGGGAACATATGTGTCCACTCAACACCCCAAAATGGAGCCCAAGCCAATGAGGACTGAGCATGTCAGCAGATACAGAATGATGGCTGGGAACTGCATTTAAGTTTTAATTGTAGTTATCTGCTCAGAAAAATGAACAGAATGACCTCATATGGTCAGGAAAGCTAGTGATTCATACAGTGAAGGATAGTTAACTAATCTAGCAGCAGCTTTCAGAGGTCTCAAGAAAATATCTTTCCCATGCTACCCATCCAAACTCTCTTAACTAGAGGTCTAGCATAGTGGAACCTTGTACATGCAAAGGATTCATGCAGTTTTCTGATGGGAATTACACAGCAGTTAGATGTTCGGATATACATCAGGAATAAATTAGAAATCTTCAAGGAATTTCACAAGGTTCATTTACACTCTGTGTCCTTGGAAGCAAGGGCATCTGAGAAAACATCTTACTTATTAAAATGCTTAGTGAATCTGGCATTAAACACTCAGTGTTCTCACTGAGAAATCTTCAATTAATTATATCCAATTATATCCAAAATATTATTATCCCTTAGCACAAAGGGATAGAACCCCATTAGTATGTGGACTGATCCTCCTGCCATCCTGAGAAAGAGAAACATGACACAAATGGACCTGATGCAAATGATCTCAAAATGAGAGATAAATAGGACCTGCCTGAGCTGCAACCACCCTTTCTGCCCTAGTTTATGATCTCAGTAACACTCACGGCTGTAATAACATTCCCATCATGTGCCGCAACAGCTTCATCCAGCAGCAGCAACTTGTCCTGCAAGGAGTGAAACCTTTCCAAGGAGCAGACCTAGAATGAGATAAGAATCATAAAAGGAATACGATGGGTTAGGACAGGCACTTGGCGTGCCTGAATAAAAAAACCCCTTCATCCACACAACTATGTTTGTGGCAGCCTGTAATGCAATGTGGAGTGGAGCTATACCGATAAGTCATCTACATGACCAGCTCCCCATGCAGTTGTGAAACTATGCTACACTAATGCATAAGAGCAGTAGCTTTCGCTTGACTAAAACTTCTCAGAACCTCAGACACATGGAAGGAAAGCTTGCTACAAAAATGCATTCCTTCTCTCCCACCTCACCTTTTCTTATCTTGATCTATAGTGCTAGAACAGTGGTTCTTAACCTTTTCTTAACCACGGATTTCCTTTAAATATTTGTTGTTGTTGCAGACCACCATGACTTAACTCAGGGAAGCTTTTGTCCCCAGCAAAAGACTCCTGCTCTTTGAGATCAATACATGACCACCTGTCTTCCTTGCTTGCTTCTTTTCCTTCTATTTTAATTTTAAAGCTCATAACATTTATTCAAGCTTTCATGGACCCCCTGTGATGACATCATGGTCCCCTTGGGTCCACAGACCCCAGGTTAAGAACTACTGTGCAAAAAGGAAAGTTACTAAGATCTTTCACCAAGTAAGGATGAAACTTTAAACAGGCTTCTAAGAGTAACCAAACACAGTGCAGAAATATTATTTGCTTGAAGCTGTACATGATATATTAGCTTATCACCAGTTCTATGGCTGCTGAGATATCATTATGTATGCCCTCTATATCCACCAAAAATAACTTATTTCCTCCTTCATCTCTCAATGAAGAGCCTCAAACCAGATCTATGGACCTGCCTCATAGTCTAAAGTGAAAGAACATATTACATTATTTGAGACAGGCTTCAATTAAGGATCAGAACCTGCTACCACCTCTGTTATTCCTGACATCTGTAAAACTTCAATCTGATTTGTCTAAAAAGAGAAATCCCAGTTTTCTTTCCAGGAGAGAACTTGAGAAAGCTATGAGCAGTCATATTTGGGCAAAAGACAACAGGAGCAAACATCCATCTGTTTGCCACTCAAAACCTACACACCTGAGTCAGTTTTGTGGTGACCTGGAGGCCTTCTTCTACTGTCTATAACTAAAGAAATACTGTAGGGAGGGTGACACCAATTGGGACAACAGCTCACTAGCATCACCTCAGTCTTCACAACATGGCATTGGTTGTTGCACCAACATGCAATAACATGTTTCCCAGTGTTACAAACAGAAGAACTCTTCATGGAACCATCCAGAAGGTAGGAAC
This sequence comes from Cyclura pinguis, assembly GCA_030412105.1. Lineage (NCBI taxonomy): Eukaryota > Metazoa > Chordata > Lepidosauria > Squamata > Iguanidae > Cyclura > Cyclura pinguis. Next base: position 350,069,066 of record CM059599.1, read on the forward strand.
ATGGAACTGGATGTCTATATAGAATGCTTTTGCCATCATACCCAAATTGAGATTATCAACAAGAGATACAATTTACCACACAGTCTCAGCCATATGGAAGAAGATGCCATCCACAGTCTCAGAAATAATTTTCTTATACAACAGGTTGACAGAGAGGGAGCTTTGGTCATGAACAAGTCAGACTAAATACAGGAGGCTGAGATACAACTGTTCAACACTACATTATATAGAATCTTCTTTAAAGTTCCCATGAATGGATATTTGAAGGAACTACACAAATTACTCAGAGGATTCTCCACCAATGTACAGAACCAAATTCAAATAAACCCTCTTCAGGAGTCCAAATCAGACATTTTCTGTCTACTACCCAAAATACACAAACAAGGAAATCTAGAAAGACTCACTGTCTCACGCGTTAGAACCCTCACTGTTGCAGTATTTGGATATATGGACTCAATTCTGAGACCATATGCCATCAACACTCCGAGCTACATGACAAACGCAACTGATTTCTTGAGGAAAATACAGTCTATCCATAACCTCCCAGAGAACATCATTCTAGCCACTATGGATGTGGAATCCCTATGCCCCAACATCCCATACCAGGATGGACTATAAGGCATCAAGAATATCATTCTGAATGAGACCAGAGCACCTCTAGCCACCAAACTCTGCTACTGTGTACTCACTCATAACTACTTCAATTTGGGGAATAATATGTACCTCCAAGTCAGTAACACTGCTATGGGCACCTGCATGGAAAAAAATGTGTGAATCCGGTGTCAAATTTTTTTAAAAAATATTTGTCATATAGCTGTTTTTCAAATCTAACTTAATAAACTTCCATTCACAACTATATGCTTTAGTCTCAATACAACCAATCGCCTTGCAGAATAGCATCATGAATTTATAAAAATGGTTGTTCAATTTATACATTAAAACTGTACAAACTGAATGATATTCACCCAACCTGTGGCACCTATGGGCACTGGCATGGAACCACAGTATGCAAGCATCTTCATGCCTGACTTGGAACAATACTTCCTCAACACATGCATCTAGAAACGTCTCTTCTATCTCTGGTTTCTTGATAACATCTTTGTAATTTGGACACATGCAGAGCAATCACTTGAAAAACTTCAACATGATTTCAACAACTTTCACCCATCAGCCTGAGTCTGGAACAATCCAACAACGAATTCACTTTCTTGACACCACTGTGAAACTGCATAATGGACTTCTAAAGACCATGCTATATTCAAAAACTACTCATTGCCACACATACTTACATGCCTGCAGTTTCCACACAGAACACATTATCAAATCAACTGTTTACAGCCAAGCCCTCCAATACAACTGCATCTGCTCAGACCCACAAGACAGAGATTCAAAACTTCTGGAATTCCAACATGCACTTCTCAAACTACAATACTCACCTACCACTAAGCCAATATTAGTATGCAGTAAAAATCTACTACAAAACAGATCAAAAACACAAAATGACAGAACAACCCTACTTGACACCAACAGTCCCCAGTTCAGACCACTCAAATGTACCATCAATGAGCTACAATAAAATCTGGAGAATAATACAGCCCTCTCACAAGTTCTGGAAGTTAGGCCTTTATTGCTCTATAGACAACCTCCACATCTTAAACAAGTACTCACTTACACGAGGACAAGTAACATAGATGGTAATATAGGTACAAGATGCTGCCACAAACCCAGAGGCCAAATCTGTCCCTACATCTACTCTGGGACCAATATTACAGGGGCTAATAACATCACCCACAACAGAGGTACATTTACTTGTTCTTCTTCCAACATGATATACACCATCCTATGCCAGCAATGCTCCTTGACACTGGACAAACAGAATAATCTCTATGCAAGAATACAAATGAACACAAATCTGACATTAGAAATGGCAATAGCCAAAAATCAGTTGCAGAACATTTCAACTTTCCTGGACATATAGTACAGGATTTGCAAGTTGCAGTCCATGAACAAGGAAATTATAAAGGAAAAGTAGAAAGAGAAACAGTTGAACTGAAATATATTCACAAATTCCAATCAATTAGCAGAACAAACACAATGGCTTTATGGTACACTACATATATTAATACAAGACTCTTCACTGCTGCACATATAACAAAAAAGTGTCTTCTCAGAGAAGGTTTTGAATGAAAGTACATTGATTTTTGGTAAGCAAATTTATTGCTTTCACATATCAAAGGTAACTGATTGCTGTAAAGATATGAAAGATCTGTATCACCTTACACAGCGCTTTGAAAATCTAAGACAAGGCACATGATTTGCATCTTTCTGGATTTTATGACATTCTATCCACCTCCCACAACCGTATAAGTATTCCTTATAAACTAAGTCTTTAGTATCACTCTGCAAGCACCTGAAGAAGTGGATTTATATTCATGAAAGCTTACACTAAAATAAAAATCCAATTAGTTGTAAAGGTGTTGCTATCTTTTTTCTTTCCCCATCTTTCCTTCCTCCCCCTCTTTTCTTCCTTCTTATGCTGAAAGAGACTAATATAACTATTTCTTTGAAAAAGGGGAAGTCTGTGGTGCTACAATGGTTAATGAAGTGCTTCTCCCATGATCCCTCATCATTAGGCAGGGTGGGTGTGGTGATGGAAACTGGGGTTCAATGACATCTGGAAAGCCATAGGTTCCCAAGCTCTGAAATATAGAAGGATTAACTCTTTCAGACATACGGATGAAGATTCCTTACTTTCCCTCTCTGCAGCCGTCTTATTGTGTCTTTAGGGCTCCAGTCACTGCTGTAATCCTGAAACAGAAAAATGCAACAGCTGTAAGATACTATTATAGGTTACAGTATTTTGAAATGCCCTGGCCTTGTCAAATGCCTGCCAGACAACAGAGGAAGGTGGAAAAGAAAAGGCGACGTGCTCGCATCATGCCAAATAACCTCTAGGGCACTCTGCTACAATTAGTACATGTAAAAGCATGCAAGATCGTCCTCACCCAGGAGTACAGCACAACGGCAGCAACAACTTGGAAATGTAGATCTGAGAAAGTTTTGGAACAAAAGATGTATGTCTGAGAGCATGAAGCACACTCAGGAAGTGAAGAGCTGCAGCCTTGAGGGTGTGGGTAGGGTGGATACAATCCACCCTAAAACAAAAGTTAACTATTTCTGATCTAGCTCCTAGCTGACATCAGCCAATGAACAATGAACTTTTCAATGAGCTTTGTTCATACGCATAAATAAGCCAGAATTCCAGAGAACTCTGGCTTATTGTTTGTGACTTATGCATTCACCCGTGCAGGCCAACAGTTCCCAGTTACCTCCTTCCAGAATCAGCAGCAGCTGAACTAATCAGGAACTGAAAGTTTAGCATTACATTTGAACCAGAGTGCCTGGCTCTTTTTGACGGTATTTGCTATCAAGTTGGCTTCAACAACCCTCTGAATAAGAGATCTGCAAGAACCCCAGTCTTCAATAGCAAACTCAGGGCTGTGGCTTTCTTTATTGAACCTATCAATCCGTAATGACGCCCTCCTCTTTTCCTACTGCCTTCTACTTTACTGAGCATTATTGTCTTTTCCAATGAGCCATATTGTCTTATTGATGTGCCCAGTATGATAGCTTCAGTTTAGTGCCTTCTGCTTCTAGTGAGTTCAGGCTTGATTTGCTCTCAGATCCCTTTATTTGAAGTTTGCAGCAGTCCATGGTATCTGTACAGCTCTCCTTTAGCACTACACTCCTTTGGAATTCTGGCTTATTTTTGCTGTATCAATCCACACGTATGCAGCCACTGTATCCACATATATGTATGTACCCACATCTATGTACCCACTACGCATATAGGAAAAATGCACATATTTATTTTTTAATCTAGGAATGTTTCCATACCACTTTTCTCCGTTTTATAAAAATACTGTAGCGATCAACAACAAAAATCAATTCCAATAATAACAAAGTATTTTACTAAAATCACAACAAAAATCTGGCAAAGCCATCAGAAAAACATCTGAGTGAATCAGTGAGCCTGTAGCCAGCAGAGAAAATTTTCCATGCTGGATCATTCCCTACAAAAGGAGAGTTAAGATGGCCTTCCTCCATACTTCGACCAGAAGAATTTTACTAGGACATGGCACAGGGTTTCCTCCTTAGAATATAAGCAAATCTATCCATATAGTGAAAGTCTCCAAGCAAAAAGTGACAGTCAGGAACATGTATCACCTATTGTCTTTTCAATGCACTAAAAAGCCCCCCAAAATCCTCTTAAAAAGGTGGACATGGTGCCCAGTCTTCAAGAAGAAATCCTGTGTGCCCTTACTTGGGAATAAGCCCTAAAGAACAGATTTCAAAAATAAAAATCCACAGGACTGCATTGAAAGTCTCCTGTTCTCAACCACAGACTTATAGAACAATCTTATGCATTTTGAGTATCAGTGTGTTCAGTTCTAGTGTGTTTGCAGGCTGTGAATGAATGTAGTCATTTTGGGGCATTATATGAGCAGCCAGTAAACAGTCCTTTGACAAGCAGCAGTGAAGTGAACATCCACAGTCAGAACAAGGATTGATAATTCAGCCCCCGTTTTCTGCACCTCATAGTTTTGTCCTTAAACGATGCTCTGCAAAACACACCTACCTTGTAATCTGCTTTTGGTCTACGCAGTTCTGGGGCATAATTTTTAAATCCAGTGTCTGTAAGAGCTGAAGTAGAAAGGACAGAATTTTATTAATATGTTTCTTTCCTTCCTCCCCATGCTACTTTGGTGCACCAGACAGCTGAAAATCACTTCTGAAACAGAGGGAGTATCAAAAGGATAACAGCACAATAAAATAATTTCACTGGCATCCAGAAGCACACATAAAAAGAAGAAAGCCGAAGGAAAACTCAAAGACGATAATACAGGGGGAAACTTTGCACCTCATAGATTTTGGACTGCAGCTCCCACAATTCTTTATTGTTATACATTCTACCTGTGGTGCCTAAAGTTGAACACATCTGTTTCAGCTGTGGATGTGTCTCCACCTTGACCTAGAGGGACTATGCAATATGACAAACCTAGCATTGTTAACTTCAAAGTCACACACTGAGCAGTGCCAATGCAAAACAGTTTGAAGTCTGCTACGAGACCCAAATGTCACCCTGTACTTCCTCTACTCCCATCTCTAGGAGGTAAAAAAATGCTGCAGTTGAGATCCTCGTTTCTGCCTTCCTCTATTCCAACTTCATGCTATCACCAGATTCACATTGCTGCATTCTGCTGCATGTCAAGGCCACCTATGCTGCAATTCTCCTTTAAGGTATGGTGCACAGCTCTTATTCTCCAGAGAAATATTAAAGCAAACAAAGCCAGTCTCAATAGTTGTGAAACCAAATTCTATATACCATGTTGGCTAAGAGCAGACAAGCAAGTGGGCTTTCAATAAGGAGAAATACCAGTGATCAGGCTTGTAGAAAATGAAGCTGAAGTAACTTACCAGCCAGCAATAACAGCTGCTTGATCCTACCATTAGAGTGAGGTAATGGCCTCAAGCATTAGGTGCTGGGAGAGAGGGGCAGGGACTTCCAGCAATGTGTTAGAAAACAGCTCTGTGTGATATGCAGTCTGCCCTGCACCATGTAAGTTAACTGGCTGCCCTCAGATGCACTGTAAGATGTTATCCCATTACCAATGTAGAAATAAGATTGGGCAGGCTCTTTGACTTCCATATGTGGAATTAAAGGCCACTTCAGGCAGCAAAATGAGTTGATCTGATCCAGAGTACCTGACCACATTCACAACTGAAAAGAACAACTACATTCAGTGCTGGTTGAAGAGATTTCATTCCCTGAAATGAAAGACAAGATGCCACCTTCCCACTCCATGACCAGATATCAACTGCACTGGAACCTTCCCCTGCAGCTGAGGATAGCACCCTAGCTAACAAAGGTCAGGCCATGTTGCACATCCAGTTCTGCTCTTTAACATCTCAATGCAATTTGTCCCCAGTTTCCACTTGCCAAGAAGGAGAATGGCCTCTGCCTGCACTGATATCCCTCTAGACCATCTTAACCGACAACAGAAGTAACATCTGAGACATAATATGGACCTGTGACTCTACCATCGTCACTTTATTTCTCCTGTATGCTTTTAAAATCTTCACCTGATGAAGAAGCTAGTGAAGCTTCAAAAGCTTCCATGTTATATTTTGTGCTTTTTGCTTCACCCTATAATCTTGTTGCATCTTGTTGTATTTTGCTGCATGGTCAACACAACTACCTTTGAATATGTCACCCTCCAGTATCTGCTGCCTCACTTTGCCTCATATAGGACTGAGATTGTTTCCAGCCAGCAAACCTTCCATGTCTTTCATTAGATTAGTGGAAGTCTGGACAGGTTTGAAAGGGCTGAGATGGAAAGAGAAGGCCAGCAAGGAGAAACCTGCTAAGGTAAAGGTATGAAATTGATATACCAGAATTCTATTTATTAAAAATTTATTAGAATATTTATATCCCATCCTCTATCTAAGGATCTCATGGCAGCATACAGTAAAATTAGCTTTATCAAGATATGCTATAATCCTATACAAACAAGACACACTGAGTTCAAAAGGTTCATCTCTTTAGGGACATTTAGAAGATTGCTCTATTAATTGAGGAGATGCAAAATCTGGAGGCAATTTTTTTCTACATGGTACAAGAAATATCCTTCCATTTGTACAAAGTAGGGACAAAAAGTCTTAAACTCTTACCATCTGAAAGTGACTGAAAACTCCCATGTTTATTTCTTCCTGAAATAAAAAAACAAGAAATGCTGGAGAACAAACTACAAGCCTGCAAATGAGTACAGACTATGTATTACGAGTACATGCCACAACTATGAAGCCTGTCCACTCCTGAACTGATTCTTTGTCAGGCACACAGAAGGTGAGGCACTATGGAGAGTGAAGAGTCTCTTTGAAAAACTGAAACCAAAACACAGATCCTCTCCGGACCAGTCAAAGGCCTTTGACACTTAATGATATATTAGTACAGTGTTTAAAAGTGGTGCATTTTTTTTCCTTTTAAATTATGTTTTACATGCATTCCCATCCTCAGAGAAAGGTGGGGGTATAAAACAAAAAAAAAACCCAAACCAACAAATGTTTTAGGGAAAAAATCTCTCTACCAAGCTTCTGATAAACAGCCTCCCACCTTTGAAAAAGCTGCTCAGTGAGTAAGAGGAGGCTTGTTTGGGAAATCCTGAAGAGCCCTTTTGTAGACTCGCATCTCTCCTCTCAGAGGCGTTATTGCTGCTAGAAGCAGTCTCTTTGATGGACCAAGAAATGCCTACGGAGAGACAAAGAACAATTTTGATACATTCTCTTATCAAGGATAAAACTTATAAACATTCAAGAGCAGAAAGATGTTTTTGATCAGGAATATCAGTTACCGCTAATTGAGGCCTGCTTCCTTTGTTCCTGCTTTTCTGAAAAATATCTTCATATAAGACCATCCTAATCTTAAATTTCCTATTTAAAATTTTGGGGAGTAAATTAATACATTTGGAAAACAGAGGACTCTGTGAGTAGGAATACTTGCTGTCTTCCCCAACCTCATACTTTTCAGATGTGTCAGGTTAGAAATACTGTCATCCCCAGCCAGCATGACCATGCCATTAGCTCTATACAAGTAGTTCCTATAAACTTAAGAAGCTACCTAGGCTTTTCTTTACACCACCTGATACCAAATGCAGCTGGGACTGCAATTTTGGTGAAGTGGCTGCAAGCACCCAAGAAGCAGTAATACTTAGTTAAGTAGCTATCTCTAACTGAGCTCATCTCTAATGCCCAAGGGAAAAATGGAACATTCTTTTTTGTCAACCAATTACTGAAAGCCAAATGCAGATGCCATTTCATGATGCCATTATTAGGAACAAAATATCTACAGAGTAATAATAATTCAGTTGGAAGCTGAAGCAAAATAATCATTTTGTTCTTGCCATTGTGAAACAACTGCAAACCAGAAATCCTTGCTGATTTGCTCCAAACAGCCAGTAAACAGGGCAGCCAGTATGGTACAATGGTTATGGCATCAGTTTGGGACTTGGGAGAAAGAGTTTCTATTCCTCATTGAGCTATGACACTCTCCGGATGACTTTGAGCCTTTCTGTTGGCATGACCTAACTCACATGGCCTTTTTGAGGATAAAAATGGGAAGAAGACCATATAAATTGGCTTGAACACAGTGGAGGAAAGTCGGGATAAAAATATAACCAATAAATAAATAAATAAGCCACAAGTCTATTAGTGGATTCTGATCTTCCATAGCCTAGAAGGTCCAATATCAAGCCCTGTCTAGGGTTTTAGTCTTAAAATGGTAAACAAATAGGAGATACCAGATGGCATCTTGTTAAGCAGTTATGATATTGTACGTTACACTTACAAACTCATAACTGTTTCTTATGAACATTTACAGCAGAGGTACCATTGCCATGATTGTAAATGCTGCCAAAACCCACCTTAAGATCTAGCCAGCCATACCAAGGGATGAAGTTCTGTCAAACAGAGTGCTGAAGAATTATGTGTCCAGACCTCTCACGCCAGCAAACGGTGGTGTAATGACAAGGCTCCCCTGCTTCTGGTCAGCACATCACCATCACTGGCAGGAGGAGAAGGACGAATGCATCATCCTGCCACCGAACTCTACTCCTTGATGAGGTTAGGTAGATTTTAAGATGGGTTTCAGAGATCTGATCAGGAAATGGAGCACAGCTATAACACTGGGGCTATGTGTCAGCTACAGAATCTCCCCAACCATGTTCTACTGTCCTTGGATATTATCTTAATGTTCACTTAAAATGCTTTTACATGCTCCCCACAAAGTCCATTTCAGGTTCTACTTCACTTACTCCCAACAGGTTCCCCACTCCAGGTGATCTTCTCAAGATCATCATCATCATCTACAATATCTCGGAGGCTGTTCACTGCTCGCTTAGACTCCTTCAGCTATAAAGAAAACTAAGATTAGAATGACAGCATGCCATATTCCACCAAGAAAGACTACAGACTTTTTCCTAAATGGTCTGTGACCCAGGAATAGATGTGTCTGGCACCTGTGCACAAATTAAAATGGTCCAAGATGATATCTTTTTTTGTTGCCTAGACTACAGAAGTCACAAACTATTCACAACTAAAGTCAGAAAATGGTGGGGAAAGCTATAGATCAAATTTGTACCATCTTTCAAATAAGATATGAAATTTGTCCTAAAATTCAATTTAATGTTTAACTTAGCATACATTCTTCCAGTCTTTCAAATGTTTTGGCAACAAGTATTTTGGCAGCAAATGAAAAGAAGTAGTAACAAAACAGCAAAAGAATCTTTGGAGTAAGGACTAAATGTTGCTATAAATTAGGGAAAGAAAACTTTTGCAGGGCACTGAAACTTTGAATCTTACAAAAGCAAACTCACTTTCAAGCATATTTTATAACCATAAAAGCTACAAACTTGTGCTTTTAATGAATGAAGATTATCTGGTAATCCAGTTCTGTGACAGATATCATGTGACATGTCAATAATTCAATCATATGTCATGAATAAGCTTAGATTCTGCTCATACAAATATTGCAAACCTTTCCCAATTTATTTAAAGTATTTATATCCATAAGTACAAGATATAAAAGAATTATACTATGTGAAGATTTCTCCTCTCCATATCTTTCACATGAGGACAACATTTTTAGTTTATTTAAATTATTTTTATTGTTTTAAACCATTTAACTTGTTTTAATGTTATTTGTAAGTTACCTTGAGATCTTTTGATATAGAGCGGGGTATAAAATTTTTAATAACAATAAATATATGCATAGTGCACAATCAGCTCGTTAAACTGTACCTGAAAAAGCTCGTCATCTTCGTCATCAAAAGTAAAGGCCTTACATTTGGAACTGTGCCAATATTCTTCCTCATCAACCTTCATTCTGTTCATCTGAAAAGAAGTCAAATGTTCTTTATCTTATGGTATTTCTTATGGTCATTTAAGAAACAGTCTCTGATCACCTCACTGAGCAGTACACGTACCCACCTGCTACCACGTGTCTATTCAGAACACACTACACAACCTGCCATCTCTAACCTGTAACTCTTAAAATCTAGTTGTATAATCAGCTCTCCACCTTTTCCAGATTGACTTTCACAGATTTGATTACATTATCTGCAAGTTTCTCCAATCCCTGCCCCTACCACCTCAGGTACTTCTTTTTCAGGGGAACCTTCCCTTTTGGTGGCTCTGATTAGGCCACACAGCCCTTTAAAAACCCGCCTGTGGTCTGCCTTCTCCTCCACCAGCTGCTGCCTGGCCAGCTAAGGATGGCTCATAGCCTGATTTCTCAGCACCACAAACCCTCTCCTGATGCTCCCCTACACCCAAGGAAGAAGATGGATGAGAGAAAGAAGTATAGTGCCACCCAGCCAACCTACTTCTTTCCCTCTCCTTTCCCTGACTGGTTTGGACCCTTAGTGTCTGTTCTACCTACCATGTTTCAGCTCCCTTTCCATAGACACACCTATTTTGATATTTTTCCAATTTTGCACGGGTCCTGTGCCTCTAACCCTAGAGAATGTAGAGGGCTGACTGTATATCTAGTCTAATCTAGTTATGTATTCTTGCATGGCAGAAGATAGGATTTGATGGCCCTTGCGGTCCCCTCCTGCTCTAAGATTCTATGAGAAGTTTTTATACTCCAATTCCCATTAGCCTTAACCAATACAGTCAATGGTGTGGCACCTGGTAGACAGAACGCTCCCTAGGCCTCAAACAGGAACACACACTTTAAGGACTTCATTACATATTCCCAAAAGAATATCTGTGCCACTCAATGAAGTGTAGAAACACACTGACAAGGCCAGCCTGGAATCTATGAACAATCTACTGCAGAACAAGGTCTGATAAGGAAGTTGTAGAATACGCATGGACTGTCACAATCTCAGTTCAGCCACTACAATGAATGATTAGCTATTTACAATGCATCTTGGACAATAACCCCTTCACACAGGATTTGGATGATAAGTCTGTTCACTGTTTACAGACAACCTCTGATCTGAAACTATTCAATAACAATAAACAGACCACCTTGCAAAACATATTTCCAGAAGACAAAGTAAACAAGATATCCTCTCTGTCCCTACATCCATTCAGATTATACTATTACAGTACCTAACAACAGCAGTTGTACCATTAGGAGACCTGTCCATCCCCAAAGCAATATATGCCATCCCTTGTTGACAGTGCTTACATAACATAAACAAGTAAGCTTTAATGAAAAAGGATAACGTGATAGAAATGCAACATAAAAAGGACATGTCAAAACATTTTTAATTTAGGGGAATGGGTCAACAGACTAAAACATTCTGCAGTTACCATTCTTCTTTTAAAGGAAAGCATCCCGTGAGAAATTGCAGAAGATGAATGTATCCATTAATTTGCTTCTGTTCACTTAGATGTGAATCAAGACACTGATTTCTTCTCCCAGTACAGTTATTAAAACAATATAGCAAACTTAGCATAATGCTTCTTCCCTATATTGGTGCTATTGTAAAAAGGCACAATGCCCATCCTCTTATATTTGAATTTTTCACAGAGTTGTCACAGATTTTGCATCACTCATTTCATGGCAATTTTGCCTCAGTGTTCATATTTTCTTCTCTGTACTCCTGTAGAGGTGTGTATCTGTGTGCACAGTCTCACACAAACTGAGAATAACATTTCATGCATTTGACGAAGCAGTTCCTAGTCTGGAAAAAATCATGCCAAAATGAACCTATTGGTCTGTTTGGGGACTGTCACAAGTATCACTTTTTGCTGTCTTCAAATAGTTCAGTAACATGCAAATGAAATTAGGACTTTCTATACAGACAAGGAACAACAAGGGCTGACAATATGCTACAGAAAAGACATAGCAAGGATCAAGGTTATGTTGTATCAGCTAGTTGACAATTCAGTTAAAAGCATGATCACCAAGAAAGTGGCACTGAATTCAGTGATACCCAGCCTAATAAGTGCTTTCGTGATTACTGATCCATTTTGTGTTGGTATTTTCAGAAAACAGAGTGGCCTTACAAACTAGTGAAGAGTTGGCAAAATAATATCAACTATGAGACGGCATAGTTGTAAGTGGTTTGAGCGTTGTACTATGACCCTGGAGATCAAGGTTAGATTCCCCATTCAGCCATAAAAACCGATTGGGTGACCTTGGGTGTTACATTCTCTCAGCCCCAGAAAACCCTGTTTGTCTTACAGTCTTCTTAAACTGGAAATGGACTGAACGCACACAACCATAACAACAGCCTCAGAGCTGCTACAACACTTATATTCCTGTTGCTACTATAAATCAAATATTTACATACAACATACATTGTGGAGAACCAGAAATTAGTATGTTCACTCTAGGGTATATCTGAACTACCTATAATGGTTCATTCAAAAATGCTTACCTTTCACTTACATGCACACATGTCGCTTTACTATGCCACTGAATGTTTTATCAAAATGGGGCACTTAACAACATCCCACACTCTAATAGCATCAGATAATACTAACATATTGTACCTACTGGCAAAGCAAAACAGGAATCAAATTCTCATTCAGCTTCCCTCGGTGCTGCACTCAAGGGCAGGCCCCGTTATTGTTTTAATCTTCATTCTCAACTCATTTTGAAGAATATGTCTGTCTCTGGATTACTTCCTCTCTTTCTTAGTTTCTTCAACCTCCATTGTCTCCTCTACTGGTGGAAAATTTATTTACATTACCTTTGATAAGTCTGGAAGTTACTCTGCTACAAACTGATGATGACACTGCATACTTGACAAACAGCCACTGGAAGAATAAAAGAATGATCTGTACTGATTTTGACAAAATCCCAAAGCCAGGAGAACGCACTAGGGCAGCCACCTATTTGAACAGGAACGGGTAGCCCCCCAGATATTTTTAAGACCGCGACTCCTACTATCCCTCATCACTGGCAGTACCCACTAGGGTTGATGGGAGTTGCAGTCCAGCCCCAGGGTGGACCATCCCTATCACAAAACCAATCACAACCAAACATCATCGAATTTTTCCACGCCCGAAGGAGGCTGCTGAGAAAGAGAGCACCATTGCCACTCAAGGCACTCAGACTAAGTGACCGTGACAGTTCTTCCCCCTTTCCCCCAAAACAGAAGCAAACCGCACCGGCATACCCTTGCGAGAGCAGAGCCGCCCCGTCCAGACTGGCAGCTCCCAACGGGGCAAGAAGCCGGTCAGGCAGGGTCCCAGCCCATGCCGCCCTTCTGGCTGAGCTACGCGCCTCGCACCCCTCGCTTCGCGACTATCCGCGTAGTCAGGAAGTGAGAGGCGGTTGTCTTCGAAAGGCATCACGGGAAGAGTAGTTTCCAAGCTGTTTCCCAGCCATTGAAGTAACAAAGCGTGCAAGCCCTCAAGGCTCGACCTGCTCACTGTTTTTTGTTCTTAAGGTGGAATGTCCTAATAGCGAAGGAAATTCGAACTACGAAGGCCAGCGGACTCCCATGAAATCATATGTCGTTGTTTCTTTTCCGCTCTCCCCGGGTCATTTTTTGCAGCCATCGTTACGGGTGCGGAAGGAAGCCAAAACATTTCAGCAACGCAACGCTTGTTTGAAAGGGTATGACTACGGGACGTTGGTGGTGAAGGGGTTAAAAGGCGGGCGGGAACTTCGGCGCGTGGCCGGGGCTAAACAGATAGGTGGGAAGTCTTTGCAGCTATTTATTCTGTCCATACAAACTGAACTGCGAGTAAAAAGAATAAAAATCGAAGGCCGCCTTTATTTTACATGCAGGCTGTTTTCCGGCAATTCCTATCCTTTGGCTGAAATACTCTTCCGCTAGAATCGAAGCCTGCAGATGTTGTTGGACTTCAGTTCCTACCATTCCTCAGCGTTGGTTGTGGCTGATAGGAGTGGTAGGCTATTTCCGCCCTACACTGTTAAAGTGCTATTATTCCTGTGGAATCCTTGCGTTTGCAGTTTGGGGGGGGGGGCATTTAGAATTCTCAGCCAGAGAGCTCTTTGGCCTCAACGAACTACAAACTCCAGAATTCCACAGGATGTTGAAAATGGAATAATAACACTATAACACAGTCGTGTGGAAATGTCCGTAGTTTAAAACTATCATAAGCCACATGTTCCCCACCGATGCTCTGCAGGAATTGCGTGGCATTGTTCTAAAACTTGACAGCACTGTAGTAACAGTGCAAACTGTAGCACGTGTGAAAATGATTAAATCAATCAGACCGCAAAGGCTGTAATAAAAGATGACATATTGACCTGGGATCAGAATGAAACCAGCCTTGGCATTAATTGGGCTTACAGTCAGCCCTCCACATTTGTGGGATTCACTTTTGCGCATTTGATTATTCACGGATTATTTGCTATCACTTCTGCTGCCTCCTTGTGCCATTTTTAATAAGGACTGCCTCCTGAGACTGAGAAACTGCAAACGAAGCTTGTCAGTCCCTATTAAAATGGGGCAGCAGTGGATGTGTCAGTAAGCCCCACCAGCCAGCCACTTGTGCCTTGGGAAGGAACCCTGATGCCTCAAAGGAATCCATGGTGGGTTGAATATGGTGATCATACTTTTTTGTGTGTTAAATATGGTTTGGGAAGGCCTAGAGTTATTCATTTTTTTCCACTTTCGCAGGGGTCCTGTGTCTCTAACCCTAGCGAACGTGAAGGGATGATTGTATAAAGGTATTTTATAATCAGAATTCCACAGCAGACAATGCTCTCTCCCATGCCCTCCCACAGTATATTCCCTCTACTACTGGGATACAGAGGTCAGCCGCTCCAGTAGACCTCAGTTGTCAATTGCGCCTTCAGGTATTAAGGTTGCAAACCATTTAGGGCTTAAAATCTCATCCCAAGCACTGTTGAATTCAGACCAGAAGCATATTGGCAGCCAGTGTAATTTCTTTAGAACTGGTGTTATCTGATCTCTTTGTGATGTTCCACGCAACAGTCTAGCCAATGCATGTTTACACTAGCTGTAACTTCCAAGTTGTTCTCAAGGGCAGCCCCACATAGAGTGAACTGCAATCACTGAATGGCATACAAAATGGTGCAGACTGTGATCCCTGGCCATAAACCTTCAAAGAGTTGTGTAAGATGGTACAGGTCTGTGAAGCAGATGCCCTGTTAGACTTGACATGTCTAAGCAATAAATTCTGTTTACTTGAATGTCAGTTCCCTTGAAGCAGGGAAATTTTCTGAGGGGGAATCCTTTTGTTGCATCTGTAACTGTGATAAGACCCCTATATTAATAAATGAAGTGTGCCCCTCACCAGAATTATATCTGTTCAAATATCTGCTGATGGTCTGGAAGCTGTGTCTACCTCAGTTTAGCTATTTCTCTTTCTATCTTCCTTTGGATTTTTTTCCTTATTCCGGAACAACTTTTATTCCTCAGAGACTGTATATACAGTGGGGTCTTTTGGGTCCACTTGGAACAACAGCTCCCTTTTGCCATACATATTAGATCAGAAGTCTTTCAGTCAACAGCTGGTGTTCAGAAGCACATGGAAGCCACTGTTGTGTATATAGACATAATGCAAGTTTACATCTTTAAAAGGTTTCATTAAAAGATTTTTCCACATGACCTAATTGAAAACATAAAGGAACATAAAGAAGTCCTCTGTTTGATAATGCCACTTTTTTCTTTTGAGAGAACTCCTCCTAAACGCCTAGATTCCTTCCACCTCAATTATTAGCAGCTGATAATGTCATGTCATTGTGTATAGGTGTGTGAAAGTGAGCTCGCTCTACTCTAGCTTCAAAAGCTGAGTGGACTGTGTGTATCATCAAGGCAATGCACATCTGTTGTTGCTATCTGCCTTCAAATTGTTTCTGACTGTGGCCACCATTTCTGCACTACATTGTTTATAGCGCTATTATTCCACTTTCAATATCCTTCCAAAATCCTGGGCTTTGCAGTTTAGCAGGGGGCATTCAGAATTCTCAGCCACAGAGCTCTTTGGCTTCAGTAAACTACAAACCCCAGAATTCCACAGGATGTTGAAAGTGGAATAATAGCACTGTGACAGTGTAGTGCAGAAATAGCCCTTAGACCCTTAAGGCGACCTTATAATGGGGTCTTGTTGGTCCAAGATACGTTTGCCATTGTTTTCCTCTGAAAGAGTGTAACTTCCCCAAAGACACCTTTCTGTGGCCGAGGAAGGAGGCGAACCCTGGCCCCCTGGAGTCCGACACTCAAACAGCTCCCCCACACTGGCTCCCACTGCATTGGCCTTTTATCCGCAGTCCGTGTGTAAATCTGACATTTCCTCCCGCCATCTCTATGGTATTCCTGGAGCGACCGTTGCGGGCGGGGGGGGGGGAGAAACGGAAGGAAGCCTTGCCGGTGACGGAAGCCAGGAGGCGGCGTCCCTGCCGGCGCTTCTAGTAGCTTCTAGGCGCGCGGAGACGGGGCTCGGCATCGGCGAGGCGCAGACGCGGCGGCGGCTTCGGGGGCGCCGATGGCGAAGTGGGGGGAAGGAGACCCGCGCTGGATCGTGGAGCAACGCGCGGACGCCACTAACGTGAATAACTGGCACTGGTGAGTGAGGGAAGCAGGCAGGGATGCTGCGGCCGCCAAACGCTCTACCTCGTGAGGCCAAGGAGAAAGGGGATGGATCTCTTCCCTCCTCCCCGAAAACGTCCACCCTCGAGCGCACGACTGCCGCCTTTTTAGGTTTCCGTGGGTTCCTTTTCTCTTCGTCTCTCTTCCTCCGTTGTTATTTCATATCTCACGCCGGGGCTCGAGGTGTCTGCTCCCTCTTTTTCCTCTTTCTCTCCTCCGCCTCCTCCCCTTGCCCAGGTTCCCAGGGGCCCAGTTGATCTTTCCTTCTTTTGGCGTTCCGGTGATTTACCCCCCAGGGCTGCCTCTTTGCGTTTACTTGGAAAGACGCCTCGCAGTACATGATCCAGCGTGCAGAGGTTGACAGTTGGCCGGCAGAGAAATGGGGAGGAAGGCCCTGTCTGCGTTGCTCGGTTCCTGTATCGTGAAAACCAAGAAAATGAAATGGTACCGGCTACTTTCCTGCCCCCCCCCCCCGCCCGCACCAGCCGAGAACAGAATGATTTGTATAAACCGGCCAATGAAGGATATTTCTTGGCGTGGAAATAAATATGTTTTTGACTTAGAATTCACGGGTATAGGAGATGACTTTTTTTAAAAAAAGGCAGCCCCATGAGTTTTGGATTAGAGCTTTGTGATCCTTTTGTGCTATCTCCAGGGTCTGTGTAGCATCTGGCTCTCTGAATTGCTTGCAGGCTGAAGGCAGGTTGTGACAGCGAGGTGGCCCTTTCTTTAAATTGAGTCATAGTAATAGATTCCTAGAATTACAGAGTTGGAAGGGGCCTCACAGACCATCTAGTCCAACGTTCTCTTCAGTGCAGGATCTCCAGCTGAAATATCCCCAGCATGTAGCTGTCCAGCCTCTTTTTGAAGTCATGTAGAGGAGATCCCACCACCTCTCTAGGCAGTTGATTCCTTTAGTGAGCTGCTTTTACTGTCAGGAACCTCCTTCTAATGTTCAATCAGAATCTACTCTTCTGTGACTTAAAACCATTATATCTGGTCCTATGCTCTGGAGCAGCAGAGAACAGGCCTGTCCCAGTCCTCTCTGTGACAGCCGTTGAGTACAGTTTAAAGAGTGCAGTCATGTCACTTCTTCACTTGTCTTATAGATATCCATTTGTGAACACTGTGGAGTGAATGGCTGGAAAACAACTTTATCCTCTATGGTTCTATTTTAACTGAGAGTCAACCAGGTCAGTTAATTATAAGCAGTTTTGAGGACTGCTCATAGGTATCATTAAAACAGAATAAATTGTATGGACCATTCTGTTTTTTGGGGGGGGAAGTCACTTAGGCTGCGTTAACCAAGGCAGATTCAGTTGCAGAAAAATGCACGAGTGTTTTGACAGCCTTTATAACTAAACAGAACTTTCTGGTACGTAGGCAGTGCCAGATGCTGAGGATAGCTTGCAAGCTTGGTGACAGAATGTTTGCAGACTTGGAAATAAGATGCTGAGCTATATTACTTGGATGAGTCTTAGGTCTCACCTGAGACGGAAATTATTTTGTTCCAAGAGAGAGGCACTTGAAAATCCTTCAGATGCTGGCTTTATATATCTGCTACAATGTGTAGGCTCTGGTTTTTGCTATATTATCACAATTTTTTCCATACAATTGCTGTGGTAAACTGAAAACTGGATCTTTCTGATAATGACAAGTATGCAGAACTAGCTGCAGCAAAGTATGCAGAAAGTTTCAAATACCCACTATGTGGCTTGTATAACAATGCTTTCTTGCAGTACTAAGATCTATGGCAGCTTACAGCTTGCTTTAGTTTGATATAAATTCTTGTAGGTAGCAGCTGGCTCCTTTGAGAACTGTCACAAAGAAAACCGTTCGCAAACTACACCTATACCTCGTGCCCCAAGACCATCAGTTGAGTCACTTTTCTTCCTCATGAAGTCCACGCTGTTTAGTATTAAGAGTCTGTTAGAAATATGATCACCATGCTCCTGACTTGCAGGAGCAGCTGCTGTTTTCTGAGCTGTGGGAAACTTTAAAAGAGAGAAGGGGTAGGAGAAATATGTCCCTTCCTTTGGTAACATGCCAGTTAAATCATACTGCAGGACATAACCAAAGATACACTTGTACCCCGTATCCTTTGAGTGTTGGCGTTGAGACCTTAGGAGGGAGTGTGAGATTGTTGGTTTTTTGAACCTTGAGAGCTCTTCATATGGGAGCTGTTTCTTCTTTCTCTTCCTCTGGTTCAACCTAAGGGGGAGAAAAAGCCAAAAAGAAGAACTATGTCACAGGCAATGTGAAGTGAGCCAGGAGCTCATTCTGCAGTGGTGAGCAAGCTGTCTGTTTCCAAGTGTATGTAATACAAAATGCAGCAACACTCAAGCAACTGCAAAACATGATGTGGCTACCAGCTTAGAAAGCACACTTTATTTCTATATTCACATTGTGCAAAATACCTGTTTAGATTTTAAAATGAGTCTTCAGGAGTTGCTGACCCCTGTTATAAGGGCAGCAGGCCACCATTATGTGGTAACTTGGGCTTTGTAGTTTTCCTGGCTATGAACACTGGATACAGTTTCATTTGGCACATGCAACATTACACACAGTATGCAAAGAGTTATGACATCTTTTAAAGGGAGAAAACGGACTGCTGTATAATTAGGGTCAGTAATTAGCAAGCTAGGCCATCTGATTTGTGTTGGATTGCTTTCTTGCAGGTCCAGATTTGCTTCCCATCTCAGCAAATAATTTTCTTGGAACCTTAGTTTTCCTTTTCATGAAACAGAAATAATTTATTTTGTAGGAGAAAGGATGGATTTCCCAAATGACATAGCCCTTGAGAGCTTGTGGTACCAAAAGAGAGGCACAGGAATGGGCAACAGTACATTTAAGAAATTAGACATTTTGAGCGTGACAGATTTGCTTTTTTGTAGCATTTCTAAAATTGTCTTTCTTGTATTAAGTATTTGGTTCTTACTTTTTTATTAGGGAAGCAAGGGACAGTCTGGTTTGTATTTATTACCTTAGATTGCAGCCTGATAAATGCTGCCTTGGAAGTAAGTGGGACTTATTTCTGAATGAATATATATAGGATTGCACTGTAATAACGTCTCTTGGGTAGATTAAATCTGTGATTTCATATTTTGGGAGTTCCCTCAGTCTTTTGATCTAACAATGCAAGATGATCCAATGGATTTGCTGGAAATAATAATCCTATGCTCTCATTGAAAAGTAGCAAATTGTTTGGGTACTAACGATGCACCTTTGAAATACCATAGAACTGTGAACAAGTTTTTCTAGTGCAGTGATTCTGCAGTCAGTGACTGAAAAACTATAGGTGCCCCAGTTCTATCAGCGGAAGGGAGTTAAACAGTCTTCAAGATAGATGAGTAAATGGTCATTAGCATATCATGCACAGCTTGTTAAAAAATAAAAAAAATTCAACAGTTTTCAGTGCTTACTTTTAAAAGTGACAATTTGAATCAAATGTGTTAAATCAGATCATGTTCTCTTTCAGCCACTAGAAGATTTTCCTATTTAAATTCTTCCAAAAAACCCTCAAAACCATTATGCAGGAAAGCAATGCTCTGAGTAGCTTCTCCTAATGTTTAACTGGAATGTACTGTCTTCTGTAATTTTGTAACTACAGTGGACCCTCTGTAGTTGCGGGGGTTCTGTTCCAGAAGCCTCAAAAAATGGTGAAAAACATGAATTGTCACACCCCATTACATTTAATGGAGACAGCACGCTCATGGATGCTTGAGCATGCCTGCGTTCACATCACTACCATTTTAGGTATAGGACATAATATACCATGTTAGCTCGAAGTTGCAGTTGTGGAGGTCACAAGTAAGCAGGGTCCACTGTATACAGTTCTTTAATTCAGTACTTTTTGATGTACTTGTGAGGACTTCTGCCTATCTCATGACTGCCACCAGCTGTGAGGGCTTCCACTTACCCCCACCTCTGCCACCAGTGTGAAGACTTCCCGTCACACCACTGTGGTGTCATATATAGGGATCTTATCATATGGTGTAATATGTAGGGATCTTATTAATGCCCTTTGTGGTTTCTGTGTGAGACTTGGTTCACTGAATCTCCCTACTGGACATCACCACCTTTTAATAACTGCTGCTACCACAGACATTGCATACATAAACTCAGGCTTTCCAGTATATCTAAATTGTGACTGATCCTAACAACTCTGACTGATATTTCTTTTTCATATTCCTAACACCAACACTTGTATCTTTCACTCTAACTCATACCCTAACTCTTCAGACTTTTATTAAGTCATGTTCATGACTGACACTCTCCTAATTCTAACACTGACAGGGTCAGCTCTCAATCACTTTGACTGACATGTTGTTGTTGTGTGCCTTCAAGTTGTTTCTCATATGGTGACCCTAAGACAAACCTATCATGGGGTTTTCTGGGGCTGAGAGTGTGTGACATGCTCAAGGTTACCCACTGGGTTTTCATACACACCCATTTTTTAAAATTTCCTTAGATATTCAGCCAGTTCACTACTCCCAACATTCCATACTCTCACCCTCACAAAAAGATCTTTACCTTATTACATCTACTGTATGTCACATATATTACCATACTTTACCATAATTTATCTAATAAATGCAAAAACATTTCCTCCAAAAATCCGTAACATCAAAGTACTCTTGTCCTGTGAGGTAGTAGGAAACAATCCCTTGCCCTGTTATATTTGTCAGTTCTTTTTAAATACCTGAAGGGTTGTCATGCCCTCCTCAGCCTTCTCTTCTCGTAATGCTACTGGAGCCTGAAGGAATTGTTGTGCTAAAGGAAACGTCCTTTCTAGACATGTGTTAGATATCTTTTAATTATTGATGTTGGGAAAGTGAAGTATTCTACCCTGAATCATAGTAGTCTACATGCAGAAAAACATCATCATCATTATCATCATCATCTAAAACAGTAGACAACGATTCAAAATAGTCTGAAAATATATAGCAGTCTTAACAATAATTAACACAAGTTCCAGCCAAGTTCTGTAGTGCTGCAGATACTTTGGAAAAGAGCCATGTTTTAGCTTGGTGCAGAAGTTTAAGTCAAGGCTTTCCACAATTGGGGGGCCTCTCCCATATCTTCACACAGTATATTTCTTTAAAACTAGTGATTTACAGAGGAGGGCCCCTTCAACAGATCTTTGTGCTCAGACAGATGTAATATATGGAGAATAGTACTTCAGGTCTGAGACTTTTCAGAGCTTTAAATATCATTACCAACATCTTGAATTCAGATTAGAGTCATATTGGCAGCCAGTGCAGTTCCTTTGAAACCAGTGTGATGTTTTCTGTGAGATATTCTGTCAGCAGTTTAGCTACTGCATGTTGCTCTTGCTTCAGTCTTCATGTCATCTTCAAGAGCAGTTCAATGTAGGGCACACTGCAGCAGTCTGATCAGGGGATTACGAGTAAACTACTGTCACTAGGTTATCCCTGTCCAAGAAAACCTACTGCTGATGAGACAATCAAAGCTGGCCATGGGTAATCTGAGCAGAGTCCACTTGGACCTGCAGTGACAGGCACAGATCTAAGAGAACTGCAGATCTGTGCAACTGTCTTTCAGGAGCCCCATTCGGGACAGCTACTTACCCAGATCTCAAAATCATCACCACTCTGCATCTTCATCTTGTTGAGACTGAGCTTCAGTTTATTGGTTCTCATTGATCCTGTTACATGTTCTAGGCACCAATTCAGCAGTTTGACAGCCTCACCTGATTGGATGACAAGAAGTAGAGTGGGTGTCACCAGCATACTGATGTTACTGAGCTCAAATGCTTTGGATGACCTCACTTAGTTTTAGAATTAGAAATTGAATGGATCCATCTGACACCCCACAGCTTAATAACCATGGAGCTAAAGAGGAATTTTCCAATGCTTCTTTCTGAAACTGGCCCTGGGAGATAGCCATGGGAAGATCAACAGGACAGCACTGCCCCTGTCCTTCATTTGGAGCAAACGAAAGTCTTAACTAAGAAACATGAAAGATGACTAAGTCATCTTAGTCATGGTAACCAAGTCTGTTTCAGTACGAGCTTGGGACAAGATCAGAGTGAATCCAGATAAGTAGGTCCTTTGTATTCATGAGGGATATATTCTAGGACTCACTGTGGATAGTGAAAAATGCAGATAATACAGATGCTGTTTTTTTTTCATTGAGATGAATGATGAAATGAGTATGTAGCTTGGAGAGAAGGCTTTTAAACTTGACAGAATTTTAAAATTGTGAGATTCTAAAATATACAAACATAGACCTTGGGCCCAGTCCAGCCAACCCAGCTCTCCATTCAGCTAGCTACACACCCTTACGGGAGAGGAAGGAAAGTGGGGACTCAAACTTTAGCCCCTTCTCCTACAAAGGCTGACACACAGAAATACAAACATGACTCTCTCTCAGGCCTGCCAAACAAGACCTAGCACTGATCCAGCTTCTCTTTTCCTGTGCTTGTGGGCAGGTGGGGCAGGGACTCACAAAAATTGAGTGAGAGAGAAACAGAGTAGAGAAGGGAAATGGTCTGAAGTGATTGCCCACCCCTGTCCACTCACCAGTCTGTCAGGCTGCCAGAGGCCATGACCCAAGCGTAGGCCTCCTGCAGAGCTGGCCTATGCTGGCTCATGTTTAGTGTCATGAAGGAGCTGCCTCAGCCATCGTCCTTTCCTCAGCTGCTGGCTCAACCTTGGCTGGCAGCTGGCTTCTGGCTCCGCCAGGTGGATCCACATCTCCTTTGTTTCCTCATTGCCAGCAATAAGCAAAGCCTTGCCTCAGGAATTGTTCTTGACGGGTTGCCAAGCAAGTGTATTTTACAGCTGTAAATAGCATTTTTATTCAGGAGTAAATCCCATGCCTGGTAAATATACTTAGGATTGCCTCACAGTTTAATTTAAAGTACTGTCATAGAGATCTAAGCAGCATTCAGGAAAGTGTCCCATTGAACTTAATGGGGACTATTTAATATTTTTGGACCACATTTCATTGTGGGTAACTGAAATCATATCATGCAGTTCTGGTGGACCTACTGTTTCCAAGCAAGTCTCAATCTCTAGGCACCATACACTTTGACATTTTTCCCAGAAGGAGGTTATTGGTGATGAGATCAATAATTCGCTCACATGTTATACTACTGGTCTGTGATGGTTCTGTTCAGCAGGAGGTGTGCTACAGTCTCTGTCAAAGTGGCAGACAACGCCTCTTCCCTCACCTGATCAGCCTACCTCAACTAGATCTTCTCAGCCAAGATCATCAAGGCTTACATGTGGTGAGACAGAGTGATTCAAGCATTGCACCCACATCATCACATTAGTTCAATTAAAACTGCTCTCAAGAGGAATGACTAAATGGAACCCTGGACAGGTCCCTAGATACTGTGGCATCAAGTTTTGAGGGAATACAACCGACTTTTTTCCTTTAAGTGCTTAGCAAGTTTATCATCAAGTATAACACAGCATATGTAATGTCTAGTCCGTCTAAGCTTGATCCCCAGAGCTCTGCTAAGCTGATACAATATTTTCAGAAATATAGAAGCTGTGAATGAGAGACCTATTTGTTTCTCTTTTTAAAAAGATAGGAGGGAGAACTGAAACTTATGCAATGCTCATATGATCTTAGATATTTTTACCATTTAACAATGGAATTTATCATTTATAGCATATAAGTTTAACATATACAATTGTATTGTTTGCTGTTTATGAAATTTACAAAGCAGTGCTGTATGTACTTATTCAGAAGTCTGTTGCTTATTAGTCATGCAGGTTATTTCAGCCTCAAAATATAAGAGTCTTAGGTTTGCACAAGCAAAACTGCAAATATAGCGCATTCTAGAGAGAACTGCAGACAGCTACACCTAGTTCTACCAAAGCAAAACTATATTTTTGCTGCTTGAAAACTAAGAAAAATAAAAAAGTTGAAAATACAAACCACATCTTTGACAGTAAACAAACTCAAGGGTGTGATTTGAACCAAAGCATAAAAACCCTGTGTGCTTCTTTTGGGAAGATTTTGGAACATTCTAGGTGCAGGAACACATTGTCAGTCTGAGTATTGTATTTCTCTATACAGGAATTATTCTCTAGGACTACATGTGCACTTGTGCCAAATTTCAGAAGTCCTCTGCAAGTGATTATTTCAGGTCTGCCAGAGCAGCCTGTCTCTTTCCCAGCAACCAGCTATGTTGGCAGCAAGAGCAGGATAGGAAAAAGAGGTGGTCTCTTACTTTGGTTTCATCCATCTTATGCTTCAGCTTTGCCCACTGGCAGAGCAAGCCTTGTCCCTGCCCCCTGTATATATGTGTGTCACTCCAGTGAATTGCAGCCTTCAATGAAAAAAAAATGCTGCTGAATTTACAGACAGGCATCTTATAAATGAGTAAAACTTTTACTTGAAAGGGATTTTGCTGACTCAAAACATTCTGTGGGGGGTGGTCCCTCCCCCAAATTAATGGTTTTTCCATTTGGGAAGGAGAGGTTTCCAGGAGAGATGTGAAATACTTGTTTGTTCTCTTCAGTACCTCATATTTATTCCTCCCAAGTTTATTCCCTTAAATAAGACAGTTTTGAAAGTGTAACTGTTGTAACCATGTTTTAGGAAAAGCAACAGAATGAAACATGGGGTGCCATGCAAATTATGGGAACCAGGCTTTTTATATCTTGGCAGTATGTACAGCCATCAATTATTTGTTACTGCATTTTTATAGTTGTTCTTTTCTCCCTCGTAGGACTGAAAGAGATGCATCTAATTGGTCGTCAGAGAAACTGAAAAGTTTGTTTCTAGCTGTTAGGGCAGAGAATGCAGAGGGGACTTGTGAAGTGACAGAAGTGAGCAAACTGGATGGAGAAGCCTCTATCAACAACCGCAAAGGAAAGCTAATTTTCTTCTATGAATGGAACATCAAGCTAACCTGGACAGGTAAGATAACTGTTTTGTTTTAATCTGAGCAAAAATCCTGTTTTAGGTTCTGGATGTTGATTTGTTACAAGCAGAATTTCTGAAGTCTTGATCACAAAGGGAGTTGAGAGAAAAACTGTTCTTTTGAGTTTTTCAGAACACCAAAGAAAAGTTGATTTCAGGAAAGTGAGGTTGAGTAAGACTGTGACGTAGTATTTTTGCTGCTTATAGGC
This sequence comes from Cyclura pinguis, assembly GCA_030412105.1. Taxonomy (NCBI): domain Eukaryota; kingdom Metazoa; phylum Chordata; class Lepidosauria; order Squamata; family Iguanidae; genus Cyclura; species Cyclura pinguis. Next base: position 350,094,786 of record CM059599.1, read on the forward strand.
ACCACAAATACTGGTGTGAAGTACAAGGGATATGTGGAGATTCCAAATCTGTCAGATGAAAATGATGTTGACGAAGTTGAGGTAAGCCCGGTTCCAAGTGCTGTTTCTCAGTGTGAAGTTTTCATTGGGAAAATATCACAAATATGAATAATCCTATGTTTTCAAATAAAATGTTGCACTACTTTTTTAAATTGCATTGTTCCTGCTGCTTTTGAAGCAGGAATGTCATCAATTACTCACTCCCTTCATGGCTTAGGAAAGCTCTTTTCAGCTTTTTATTGTTTGTAACTCCCTTAAGTTTGCTTCTGATTTTTACCATTCAGTTACACATAGTTTCAAGCTATGTGGCACTATTGCAGTGCATTTTGGGAGCAAAGCATCCCCTCTGTCACTGGGTGGAGAAGGTGCTTCTGTAGAAATGTTTCTAATGCATACAGTGCAAATTGAGGTGTGCAAAAAAAAATGTTTTGTGTTGAGAAATGTGAATTTTTTCCTTTTTTATTCTTAGATTAGTGTTAATCTCGCCAAAGATGAGCCAGACACAAATCTATTAGCCTTGATGAAGCAAGAAGGTGTAAAACAGATCAGCAATGCTTTGAAAACTTACATTAGCACTCTCAAGACAGGTATGGAGAAGAGGGAAAAGAAATGGTGTAGGCCTCTTGCCAAAGCTTTCTTTGCTTCCTTTTTGATGAAGAATAGAGAATATTTGCAATATTTACTTCTATTTGGAAATACGTTTTCTTGGGACACCCTCTGAGGAGTTAGGACTTGGCCACAGTCACATGTGTCTTAGTCACACCTAGGTGGGATAGTTGTAGAAGGTTTTCTGTAAAGATCCTTTGGAATTTCAGCTAATACAAAACTAGAACTTCAGACTTTTGATCTATGCCAGGTTTTGAGAAATCATATGCTGTATCAGCTGTACACATTACTGATGTGTTTATGGGTACTATTAGAAGCTCTAAACAACTCAGACTGTGATACTCCATCTGTATTCATCTGCATGGCCATTAAAGTAGTTAAAGAAGAGACTGTTCAGTGATGTGAAGAGTGAACATATATTACCTCACTACAAAAGATAGTAATAGGGCTTATTTTCCTCCTGGTTGATCTACCTTGCTCAAGAACAGCAAGCATCAAATCAGGGTGCTCTGCTTGGGCAAAATATATTTGTAAAACTGCAGTAATTACTCTCTCACAAAGAAAGAAAAAAATACATCAGTTCTTGAGATCAAAGAGCAGAATTGGTGTTCTTTCTGTAGGTTACAGTTACAGTGGAAGGACTGACTGAGCAAAGTCCAGTGTTACAAGAGTGGACTTGTGCTCCCTTCGGCAGTTCCCTGCATACCTCCCACAATTGTCCTGGGGATGTCCTCTTTTCAGTCCTCCAGAGCTGAACTTGGGATGTATACATTTCAAACCACTCTTTGACTGAGGATCTGCAGAGAAGAATTTGATTCCTTCAGTGATGCCCATTCTTTTGGCAGAGGGATGCCTGTTGACACAGCCTGATGTCCTTGATCCAAACATCTGTTCTAGTGGCCTTAAGTATTCCTTGCTTGTTAGGACAATTTCAGCTTTAAGGCTGCAGGCCTATCTTGCAGAGTGGTGGTGGCAGCAGCAGCTTAAGTGACAGAGGCAGAATGGTTGTGGATGCTGGCATGATGGAACAGGGTGGCAGTGAAACTGATCTCTGCAGGAGAGAAGCCTGCTGTGCCAGATCCTAGCCTGCTTGAGGGTAAGCAGAGCAGCTTTTGTCAGTGATGGAGTTTGCTTTGTTTGATATCTCTGCTGCTGCTCTGTGCAACTTCAGGAAGTGCCTTATGCTCACAGAATGGACTGTTACGTGTAAGACACCAGTAGGATGCTGGCCTAAAAACAGAATGTCAGGCATAGGGCCTGGAGAGTTTTATGTGCTAGTTGTAGCAAAAGGGGTGCCAGTGTATTTGACATGATGAACGTGGTTTGAAATGTACATACTAACTTTAACCTTCTTTTTCATGGTTATAATTTACTTGGTACACTTGATTGCTGGCATTAGTCATATTTTTTGCTGCCATAAAAGATAGGGTTTATTCCATGCCCCTAGACAAGTTGGCAGATGTGTTCTAGTTCTGTAAGTGATTGTAAACTAGCTTTTACGAAATGTAGACTTGAGAGGGATTTATAGGTATCCTGGTTTTCAGTTCATTTTGACACGTGTACTAGCTAACCATGTGGCAGTTTCCTTGGGAAGCCTGCCTTGCCTTCATGATGCTATGTCTGTGGTAGAGTATGGATTAAAATTCTACATGTTTTGCACGGACTAATGAGATGTTGTATTTTCTAGAGTTTACTCAAGGCATGATCTTGCCCACAGTGAATGGTGAACAGTCGGATCCAACACCACAGCCCATGCGTAAAGCAGAGGAGCGGAAGGTAGATAAACAAGTTTCTGTGTGCATCTTATTTTGAAATAATCTGAGTGGGAAAGCTTGGGGAAATGCCTTTTACAAGATAATATTTGCCTTTTCCTGATGTAGTTCTTATCGTGCTTTTCTTTCAATATGGTACCAAAGGTGGCTTACAATTTATAAGGGATAATTCAAACATTTTTTTAAAGCCACAAGGCAGAGAACTACTTTTACTACAAAGATTGGGATCCTATACACTTCTATCATGGTGTCAGTATACACCAGGATAGTTACACTGGATCCCACGGTTGTGCAGTTGATTGCACAATGTGTACCATGCATTCACTTATGCACCAGTCAGATTGTTCTTATTCATCAGCTTAAAAGTGAGTGAGCTATATGTATCCCCATGTAATTATTGGCTGCACTGACACAGCATTTATGCAACTTCTGATAAAGTGCAACTGCTTGTGGGATGATTTTTACAGTAGTAAATCCTAACAGGCTTTGGGCCGAAGTTGTAGCCGATTTCACAGTGTACCACATGAAGTGGCCATGAGCATTAAGTATTATTTCCAGGAATGTTTATATTTGGTAACATGTGACTGGATTAGGACTATTCATGAACAGGGGACTAGTGGGGTCCAATAAGGAAGCTGAGTGGTTGCTGTTGATGCCTTGCTGCCCCAGCAACTCCAAGTACAACTGTGATTTATCTTATCTGGGGGGCTTTTGGATAATTGCACTGCTCCAATAACACCTTAAGATACGTTGTAGTCTTGTAATATGTGGTATTCTTTTAGGTCACTGAGCCTGGCAATGCTAGCAATGCACTTAAATCCAAATCTGTAGGAGTCAAGATACCTACCTGTAAGATAAATTTGAAGGAGACTTTTCTTACATCTCCAGATGAGTTGTACAGAGTGTTCATTACACAAGAGGTAAGTTTGCACAAGTTTATCTAGAGATGTCTGTCTCTGAACATACACACAAAACACACCTGTTCCGTCACTCCCTCTTACCCAGCAACCTTATGTAAGCTGTTCAGAACAATTTGACAAGAATTGTGTCTGCTGATTTTTGGGACCAGGATCCTCCACTTCCTTTTTCTGCAGTATTTTTCTGGGTGACCAACTGCAGTCAGCTTTCTACAGCAGAAGTGGGCTATGTTTCTAGTACATAAATTCTGAACACCGTGAGCCAGCCACCTTGGCTCTCTTCAGCCTGGAAATGCTGCATCCTCCTAAAGCCGGGGCCTGGCTTCCAGATAAGTTTCCTTCAGAGACAAGCATCTCCTGATAATGTTGACCCTGTGATGGACGGTGCTGCTTCCTCCCTTAGCCAGTGTGCTGCTGCAGTCATCTCGAGAGTCCTCAGTGGGCAACAATAGATGATTCTAAAATACTGTAATCAAGCAGCTGTCCTTTTTACTTGATCAGATTGAAGTCATAGCTAGCTTAGTGCAAGGAGTCATCTTGTGACTAAGCAGTTCCTCTCTTTTTCTTGTTTCAATGGCAGATGGTCCAGGCTTTTACTCATTCTCCTGCAGTGGTGGAAGCTGACAAAGGAGGAAAATTCCAGCTGTTAGACAGCAGTGTCACTGGCGAGTTCACTGAATTAGTAAGTATTATTGGCCAGTTATTTGAGAAGTGCCTTCCCTTCAGTTCATGATCTGGTTGTTTTATGTTGTGGTGGTGGTGGTGTGCCTTCAAGTTGTTTCTGACTTACTGTGACCTGAAGTCAAAGCTGTCACAGAGTTGTCTGGGACTGAGAGGGTGTGATGTCCCCAAGGTCACCCAGTGGGGAATTGAATCCTCATCTCCAAAGTCATAGTCCAGTGCTCAGACCGCTATGCTATGGTTCACTGAGCCTGTGAACTGGACAATTCCCTTTCTTGTGGGTGTTGGATTGGCAAGGACTAGAGGAATCCTCATCTGTTGAAAACACATGGATAGTATCATCCCATTTGAAACAATCTAATTAGATACAGAGTGGGCATTGTACCTGTATGCTCTTTTCTCCCTTTCAGTTGTAGGCTTTCAAGACAAATAGTTCAGTTCCTTGTTAACATCTTGTGGAGGCAACAAGCAACAAGGCCTAAAACACCACCTGTGTGTACCTAGAGCAAAGCCTTCCAGTTATTAATTAAAACTCCTTTAATGATGTATGGTAACATGGATCTGGATGGTTATTAGCACTGAAAACCATTCAGTTGAGACCAACTTTATAAGAAAATATAGTATAATCTTTATTAAAACAGCAAACAGAATAAAGTATTGGCTTTGTAAATGTGTCCAAGTTCAACCAGATCTTTAGAATGTGATTAAACAGTATCTTCTCTCTTTATAACAGTAGAAAGGCACAAGTCACACATACATGCACGTACACAGCCCTCTGGCTTCTCTCTTTGCCAAAGGCTGTGTTCCCAAATCTAGGACACTCTCTGGCCAGATTTAACAGTGGACAGATTTCTCTTCTGCCCCTTTTCTAGGTTTTCCCTGAGAAAACACCTTCATTCAACCCCCTCTCGATTGAATTAGAACTCTTCAGGCTGAAGGATTCACCTTTCGCCTTGAACCCTGAAAATCTGACTCTTCTAGAAATATCTCTCTCCCTCTCAAACCAGTGTGCCGGCTATAAATTCTCATTCAGGCCACCACCCCTTCTTCCCACTAAAGGGGCTGGTTTTTCTCTGGAGTGGCCATTGCTAGTTGCCTAGCAACCTGTTGCTGCACAGCCTTTCTAATACCCAGGATAGTACCAGCCCTATACTCTGTTGCATATCTAAACTGGGAAACAGAGGTGTAATTTCTCTTTATAAACTAGGATCTGATCCTGATTTCTTATCTTGGTTTGTAATCAGAGATAAGCTACAATATTCTAGTTCAGATGTGAAAGGATACTAGAGTTTAACAAACCCTTGAAGTAATTTGTTACAGAGCATGCGGGTAGGAGACTGTACAGAAACAACACTTGGCCTTTGTCTTACAAACCATGGTTGTATCCGAACAAGAAGATTGTCTCTGGGCAAAATCAGCCTGGGATAGTTTTATATAAAGAAAATGTTCACAAGGCATTTAGTAAAATACATTAAGTTTATGATACTGGTTATGTATGTGGTGGTGTCTTACAGATTCGGTGTATGTTTCAAAAAAATACAGTCACAGGAAATCTGGTAGATTGCAAGTGAATTTAAGATGACGGTGAATTCAGTAAAACATTTCTGTTCATTTATAACATTTTTCTAACATTCTACAATAGGAATATATGTTTTATTATTAGTCTTTAACAATATTGGTATTCCAGGCCATTTCCAATATAATCTCTTTTTATTTTTTGATTATTCAAATAGAACTATACCTGATAGATAAATTTCTTTTCCTTTTTAGGTTCCTGAGAAGCAGATTGCCATGAAGTGGAGATTTAAGTCATGGCCAGAGGGTAAGTAATTTGCTTGCATATAATAAAATAGAAGCCTTAGGCTTGGCTGCTGTTTACACATTTGGTGATTCTCATTCCTGTACGAGACAACAGGAGAAAGCACACACACCTCTTGGTAATTTAGAAGCCTTGGTTGTCCCCTTGACTTGTGGCATGCTGGTGTCACCCATACATATTACTGATAACTTCTCGTATCATACAGGATATGATGGTTCCCTCTAATGGTTCCCTGGCTTTTCAGTTGTATTCGTGGGAGGGAAGAGTAGATGTTTCCAACCATAGAAAGAAGCAGGTGCTTTGTCTTATTGTGTTACCCCAGGTTATAGTTCCCTTCTGATGTTGCGGTTTATGTGGTTGTTCCAGGACACTTTGCAACCATCAACTTGACCTTCATGGACAAAGCTGGTGAAACAGAAGTCCATCTGGAAGGGAGGGGCATCCCAGCCAGTGAAGAAGAAAGAACAAGGGAGGGCTGGCAACGTTACTACTTTGAGGGCATTAAACAGACGTTTGGCTATGGAGCCCGATTGTTTTAACGCTGGCGAATGCGGAGAGTCTCCCCAAAGATTCTGCCGTGTGAACTGATTTGCTTCTTGTCTGTCCCTTCCTTATCCTCTGTTTCACTGTTGTGACAAGCAGGATGGGAGGATGGCCTTGAAGGCCACTGTGCAGTGCAGATTCCAGTCCTTCACTGCTTGTGCATGTCTCCTGCTGCAGGAGATTCAAAGGTGGATTCTCATAAATGTACATACACCCTTATTGCTAAATAAACATAAATTAAAGAAGATATGCCGTCTGTCTTATCTCAGAAGGAGAGATCACAAGGCTTTTGACCAGAGAGGAGGATGGTTCGTCCTCTTCAGAAGGATAGCGGGGAGAGTCTTGGCTTAGATACCTGAAATGTTTGGTGATGGTTTAACAAAGAGGAACAGAAGCATTGTACTCCAGCTTACAGATTTAGAACAGGATGTGGAGTTGCGAGGCCCTCCAGATATTGTTGGAACTGTAACTTCCAACAACCTGAGCCTGCATAAAGATGATCAGTGTTGGGAGCTGCAGTTCAGCAATGCCTGGAGGGCTGCACTGTTCCCACCGCTGTTTACGAATCTCTTTTTCAGGATGTATCTTACTTAAAGGCAAGCTTTTTAAAAATTACGATTGTAATACTACTTAGGCTTGTAAACTTGTAAGGTTTACTAGCAAATATAAAAACAGAAAAGTTACTTCAAATTATTTGGGACTGAAAAGAGAAAGCGGGAGCCTGTTGTCTGATATGTTTTCACAACCTACATTATCTTTCTACTATCCATCTCTCAAAACGGTTTTTGGAGAAAACTTTATTGCCCAAGAAAATGAAAATGAAAGCATTGTAAAATAGCAGCATCTGAAATACACACAAGCTAAGAAAAAAGACTGAATAAATGGGGAGTACCTTTATGGAGAGTCTTAGCCTTGCATGCACGCATATCATATCTGTGGATTTTTGACTGTGCTACCACAATTGTACTCGAGGAGCAGTCTTTCCTGGGGCAAAACTGATGTATTTTTGCGGCATAAAGTACAGCATTAAGAATACAAGGGCACAGCAACCAAGTGCTCAACCAAAAAGGTGCTGTTTCTTCTAAATTTTGGCATAGCAGGACTATTGGAGGTTTATAGCTTCTGCTGTACTAAAGAAAATTTGGCTGTGCAGAAGGGTTGTCTTGTGGCCTCAGCAAGTTGTGGGGCATCTTACCTTGAAATTGCAGGGTGAAGCTCACACACTCACACATAACACCTACATGCAGAATCTGCAACTTGTTTGCACCATTAGATTAAGTAAGTTTGTGGCAGGTTTTAATATTAGTAACAGATCAGTAATGTCTCCCTTGTTTCCTTCGGCAGCTTGATTTCCTGATACAGTCCCCAAAAGATGTGTGTACCACAAACTAGCTGAATTTGCATGCTTCATGTAATTTACGTGTATACAAATTGAAGATACCCCACCCCTATAATACTCTGCTGCTGATTAAGGCAAGAGGAGTCTAAAGTAATTTGATGTGCCCCTTTTTGTTTGTTATTCCATCTGTGACAATCATGGTGCCTACCCAGCAAATTCAAGCTTAGTCTTTCAAAGTATAAAAGATCACTGCTTTAATCATTGTTTGCCTAAATGTTATGGGCTGCATCTAACATTAAATTCAAGGGGAAAATGTGCAAAATGGCTTTTACCTAGGATTACTTAACTCTTGTAGGAAGAGATTGTCTTAAAAAAATTGATGTGGTTTCTGAGCAGCCGTTCTTAATTTTCCCTTTACCACGGACAGCCTTTAAATGTCTTTGTTGCCATAAACCACCAAGACTAAACTAAAGATTTAAAACCCTAACGTATATCAAATATTTAAAGTTCTTCACCAAAAGTCTTCAAATTTGGAGAGAAGGAAGAAATAAGTAAATGCACACATTTCTATTCTATTTTTATAGGAATGGTCCCATACAAATTTGTCTCTCTTGCTTCCTTTCATTCATTCTTTTCTTTCTATTTTAACTAGAAAAGCTCATACCATTTCTCCGTGGACCCCCTCTGAGGACATTCCACAGACCACAGGTTAAGAACTACCGTTCCAGAAGAAAGCTGTTGCTTATGAAATCTCACACAACTCATCCTGTTGAATACTTTTTAAGTACTTCGTGATTCTCTTTTGTTCCTGTCTGGGCACACCCTCACAGCTGGTCAAAGAGATGAGTATGGACTCAGCAGCCCTGGCTGTTCTGCCTGGGATGGGGAGCAGCCAGGCAGAGGGTACAGCCTGTCTACTTCTCTGTGTCCTGCAAGTATGCTGGCAGAGACATGTGTAGGATCTCATGGAGATTCCTTTTCTTTAGTGGTTTTAGTCAACACCAAACTCCTTCAGGCAAGTTTTGTATAGAGTTGCCCACAAGAGGGCAATAATTCCCAACTTATTGGAACATGGGCCTGTAAACAGGACTGGGTGGGCATTTTGCTTCTGGTTTGCTGCATTCTTGGATGGAAAGAACATGAGAACAAAAGGAAGGAAAGAACTGAAGAAAAAAAACACATGGGAAAAACTGAAATTGATGTTCTCCCATCCTTGGCAAAAGGCTTTAAGTGCTTTGTCCTTAAAGTCTGCTATCTGGTTCTAGTATATCCAATCATTTGTGGTGTTGAATCAGGACTCCCACTTCTTTTTCTGGCAGGCTTCTCCTTTTTAACAGCTAAATAACAGGGAGGTCCAACATCTTCATCCTGGGAATAGCTCCACATATCTATTCAGTTTGACCAGTACAGTGGTTGAATTTTGTATCAGTTCAGTTGGAATAAGAATTCAGCAGCACTTGGATTTTTTTTTTCATTTTCTGGGTAAAATAATTAGGAATTTTCAAAATCTAAATGTGGGAGGAAATGTAACTTCAATCCCTGTTTATAAGAATGCGGATTTAATTTTTGTTTTCCAGGACAATTGCAACATCTCTAGTAATAGTCTGGCAGAACAAATCAATAGATTATTATTTATTTATGTAATTTATATCCCACCTTGCTCCTTATACAGGATCCAAGGTAGTGAAACAGTTGGCTTCTAAATATTTGGAAACTTTTGATCAGTAGCCAGAAAACTGATTTGCAATGGCTCTGTGGATAAGTCACTGTCGTTCTCCTGTCAATGGAGATTAGTCCCCAGCTGTAAATCCTGTGTATGTGGATCTCAGGTCAAACTGCTGTATGGCATATTGTTAAAGAGCTATGCAGCTGCTGCAGCTGATTCCTTTCAGCAGGAGTGAGCCTAAACCTGGAACTCTGTAGCATATTTAATAAGAAAAATGGTCTGGGTTTTTTTCCAGGGGAAAGCAGATGAGTACTGAGAGCATTCATTTTTGGAAAAAAGTCCCTGACTTGTGGAAAAGTAGTGAAACAAAAGTTTAACTGGTGAATGTGCAAAAGGTAACTGATGGGAAACTAAGATTATGGCAGGCATTCTGGTGGGAATTCATGACATCATAAACCAATTTATGATTGCACAGTTTAGAATTGCAGCATTGCCAATGGTTGGATTCCCAGGAGGGGAATATTGTTGTAACTGCGCTACTGTCTTCACTGCATCCTATGCAGTTCTGGGGTTTGCAACTAGGGGAGGCACTACAGCTCTCTGGCTGAGGATTGTAAATACAACTCCCAAACAGCCAGTCCCAGGATTCCATAGGATCTTCCCATGGCAATTCAAGTGGAATGTAGCACTGATGCAGGCAACCGAATGAGGGCAGCTTGAATGTGTCAAGTATGCTGCAATTGAGATGGAAGCAGATAGATTTCACATACTGAGTACAACGTTTGGCATTTGGTATTGCAGTTACAGATTATAACCTAGAGTTATGGATCTCTAATTGCTCTGTATTCATCACGACTACAGGTCTCACTATGAGACTGTGTAAATATCATAGCCCACTTTAAGAGTCGGCAGTCAGATTGGGCAAGGTTCAGCTCCTGATCAGGGCACAAGAAGGATGTTTGCACACCTCCCAATAAGCAGTGCTGTAATAAGCATTTAATAAGCACTTGCAACAAAGGTTTTGCTTTGATGGTCACAGCCTTGCTTGATGGCAGGAGGGGCTTGGAAATGTCATCCTCTTTGCACCCTGACTGGAACCTTCAAGCTCCTTTGCCTGATTTGGCTGCTGGCTGTTAAGATGGCCAGCAAGGAACCTGGGGGCCAGCCTAAGAGATGTTACTTATGCATACATAGTAATTAAGTAGCTGATGTAGAATATCAATGAGTATCAGCAAAGCTCCTGTATCTACCATGGTATAAGAATAACACTGAATTAACGTGTCAGAACAAAATCTGGGAAGAGATTAATTATCTACTGGCTCCCAAACTTTATATTTTGAATAAACCAATTTTCGGTGGTACTGCTGCCAGAAGGTTCTCTCAAGAATTGTTAGTGCATCCCTGATAGCTGAGGACCAATAGTCTTTGTTTCACTTGCCTGAATTTATATATGCTAGCACAGATGGATACCTTACTGTTCTCTGCAATAATGGGAAATATTTAGCTTTTCAACATTGCTTAGATCAGGGCCCATTGCTGGATCCAGCACCAGGGGGACAGTGAATCTACTTTTGATTCCATGCTTGCCCCTCAGGAGAAGTGACTGTAAAACCAAAAGCAGATTTGTTATCCCTGTCTGCTGGAAGTATACACTTCATCCTTTTTTTCTTCCCGCTCCCATGATTTCTTGGTGAACTTTCCCATCTTGAGGAACTTGAAACAGTTTACTTCAGATCTATCGTTGATTTCTGAATCCTACTGCAGGACTGGCCCAAGTGAAGGATATCATTTTTGCTGAATTGATTTCCACGTAAGCTATGCACTACGTGATTAGCCAGTAATCTATTTAGCAGAAAAATGCTAGATTTATTCCTGTATCCAAATGCCAACAATATGAGCACTATAACCATAGCAACTGAATGAGAAAGAAATAGAAGAGGGGGCAGCAATCAGCTTTGAAGACTTCCATAGCTATTTGAAAGACTACTACTGGCTTGTAAAAAGTTCCCACTGCAGTGTTTCTGCAAAGAATTTCATCTGGATAATGTGAATCGACCACCTGCTCTTGCTCAGTCCCCACCCAGGGCAGCTGTTTGAAAAGTGGCTGCTTTGTGGACAGAGTTTTGGCTTCTCTCTGAGCTTGTCATCAAACTCCTCAGTAGCACCCTGTTGCTTAAATACACACCCACTCCCCAGCAGCTGGATCTCACTTTGTTGCTTTACAGAGAACTTTGAAATCTGACGCTGGCAAATTCAGCTGCTGGCTGACACTCGTCTGTCGGTCTCCCTGGAGAGTGCTTTGCATTCTTTGCTGAAGGGGATCTATGAGGCCAAACTGCCTTCATTGACAGGCTTGGCTTGGTGTCCTTGTCTGTTTGCAGGCAGTACTCCAGCTGTGTCAGTAATCGATATGAAGACAAACCAGAGAGGTGTTGGGGCTTTGTTACGATCTTGTTGCAAAAATCCAGATGGAATGTCTCTGCAGTCCTGCAGAAATAAGAAATGGATAGCCTTCCTCAAACACTTACGGAGTTAGTGCCGTCTGTGATACGGAAGGGCTTGGGAGTAGGTGGCTATTCACTGGCTGGGCTCCTGTTAGTGGTGTACCCAGGTTTAATTCAAAATATATATTTTTTGGATTATTGCAAAGATAGCTATTCCATTCCACCCTCCTCAGTGACTAAAGCAAAGTCAAATGCAGAATGATTACATCATCTGCTGAGACTTCCAGAAGCCCCTGGTGAATCATGTGGAAGATGGCTATGCATAGCCATATGTTTATCCAGTCCTTCCTACTCTCCATCAGCCACAGAATGGCTGGGGAGTTGCAGTGCTCCAAGGGGTGTTGGATGTCCAGCTGCAATGCAGTTCTGTACATGGCGCTATTAGGTTACACTATACCCATACAAGATCTCTGCCATTAATTGCTATTGACTTGTCAGTATATTATAGTCAACAGAGATTGTGAAGATGGCAGATCTGTGGATTTTGGACATTGAGGATCAGCTCCTCCATCAAGATTGTATACCATGTATCTCCCCATGCAGAGCTGCTTGTGGATTATGCAGCAGACTTTTGTGTTGAATGGCAACAGCATGCAATCAGATGCACAACCAGTGTGATACTACCATGTCAGCAGAGGCAGACAGATATGTATCAGCCAAGAAGGCTCACCCATGTACATAATGGAACTGCACATGCAATTCCACTTCAGCAGTTCTGAACAGAGTTGCAGATCAAACAAAATGACTAACCACTTCTGCAAGAAAACTCAAAATGAGAGTAAAACTTCAAGAAGATTCTAACCCATAGGAGAAGTAAAAATAAAAAAATGAAGTTCAGTTCAATTCTGGTCCTCACAGTTGGCAGGAAACATTTTTAAATGGGCAAGGTGAAATCTATCATAGGCCTGGAACTTACTGTAGGGTGAGAATTACGGCATTCCAACTGTGGTGCTCCCTGTCCATCACCAGGAACTATATTTCTTTTGGGGCACAAAACTGTGGCAAAAGCTTCATTGTAGCAAATAAAGTTGTACAAAGCTGCTTCACCTTAAGTCAGATCATTGGCCATTTAGTGCAGGGTCAGCTGTTCTGACTAGCAGTAGCCCTGCAGAGTCTCGGTTTCTTAGAAGGGATTGCCATTTCCTCACCTAACTCCAGAAGACTCATTTGGTAGGAGATGCTTGAAAGTGTTATGCAGATGCTAAGTGCAGTTACTCAGTATAATATTTAAAGTTCTTCTGAAAGTTAATATGCTTCTCCACACTCTGCTCTGTGGCAGCGTTTTGTGTGTGAAAAATTCAGTGAAAAACGTGGCGTACAAACTCTTTCCCTCCTTCCAACCTTGTTTTGTTGACCTTTTGCCATTTTGGTTGATAACACGGCTGAATACAGAGACATATTTAGGATGGGGTGGGTAAGTAAGGCCTGGTGGCAGGAGGGGAAAATTGGCCCCTGCCCAAGGTACAGTGGTCCACTCCTACTCCAGATCTTGATTTGTAAACCTTGAAACAAAAAGGTTCTTTGCTGTCCATTCTTCAGTGATTGAAATGTGAGGCTGTGTGTTAATAATAAAGTTTATTTGTAAGAGAATATTCTTTCTTCCTTTTTGGCACTTCATACCCACACCCTCTTCTTGAAAGAGGCCTCATTCAACAATACCAGATTCTCCATTCCTTAAGCTATCATAATCATTACAAACAATAAATACTGTACAAAAGGAAAGACTGGAAAAGAGAGGAACACTTAGGGTGAGTGAACCAGCAATGGAAAGCCTTGGCCCAAAGCTTCACCCCACAAAACCAGGGGTAAGGAACAAGCAGTCCTTCAGATGTTGCTGGTCTCCAGTTCCCATCAGCCCTAGCCTGGTTAGGGATGATGAAGAATTACAGTTCAGCAATATCTAGAAGGACACAGGTGTCTGACCTCTGCTGTAGAAGAACCACATCAAAAACCATTTACTTCTCTTTGGAAAGCAACAGGAAGTCCTTCCCAAAGGCTTTTTCTGAGGAATGTCAAAATGTCACAGGAAAGACCGATTTCTAGACAAGATAAAACTAAGGTTCTCCTGAGAATTTCTTCTACAGAAGTCTTTCCTCCAAGTGAGAACATCTAGGTACCCCTTGGTTTTGAAATCTCTCCATCAAAATCAAAACAGAAACATCACAGAAGATGATAAAGCTCTCTCTGTCCCTAAAAATAAACAGCATTTGGCATTGTGTTGTCCCTTTCAAAGAAACAACTGAGCAATATTATAATTGAATAATGTTGGTCGCAAACATACATATTTTGAAATAAAGTGCTTTCATCTAAAGTCAGATAAAGATGCTCTTCTTATAAATGCCATTTTGTAAATATATATATATATATATATATAAAATATAATCTTTATACAATAATGTACCGATATAGCAATAAAATTATGTGGCTGGGACAATATACAATATTTTTATAGCTTAAATAGAAATTACTGGATAAAACAGTTACATGGTATAAAAATACATCCTTGATCTTTAACATTTGCTCACCCAAATGAGATTGCAAAGCTTTCTGGGAGTGTAAGGTGCTTATGAAACAACAGCATTCAATATGCTAGAAGCAGAGAGATCTAAACTCTTACAGACATCTGTAACTGACAGAATCATTCCCCATGCACTCCTTGGCAGAAAATTTAGGCTCCCCCATTCCTAGCATAGAAGAGCCTTCTCTGTGGTCTTGCTAGCTGTGGATAATGGTAACTGTAGTCCATTCCACATGTAGGGGGAAACCAGATTTGGGGGAAGCTGCTATAGACCATGTATGTTGTACATGCCAGCAACTTCCATTGCCAACAAAGGCGCCATGTCTGAATTGTGGCCACTGTATGAATCTTAACCAAATGGTACTTGCCACATAATGTAATTTGGAATCAGCAAAATATGCCGTTCTAATACAAAACCACCACAAGCATTTCTGAGAAGATGCTCTGTGGACAAAAAGGGAAAAACCAGAACACTATGAGAGATGTTCCATAAACCAACCCAAAAGAATGTTCTTGCTGAGTAGGAAGGCCTCTAAGGATATGTACATACAAATACATGCCTAGGACATACCTGAGATTTGTCTGAGTGGTTAGGACACAGAAAAGAAAGGGCTGGGTGCCAGTTCTTGGGTTAATGCTTTGCAGCAAAGGTCAGTACCATGTGACCCCTCTCATCCCACCCTTGGTTTTGCTGCTCTTATTTCTGCAGACCATCGTCCTCCAGACCCTTCTGGACCGTAGACTGAAAATACACACATGCACGTATACATGCATATGTTTAGTTACATAAATGGGAGAATTGTCATTTGTGTAAGCCTACAGGAATGGCAATTGTCCCTTAAAAGTAAGGTATGAATCTCTGTTATTACTGAAAAATGTATAAATAAAATTTTCAGTATTTTTGAAATCCAGAAACAAACTTATATGTGTGCTTTGAAAAGAAGTTTTTAAAACTCTGGAGCAAGTGCAGCATGCAATGGGTCCAAAACTGGTCCCTGGACCTGTCAATATGGCCAGTGTCTGTTCCACTATGTTCTAAAGGTGGATATGCGAAGCTGAAAATCTGAGACTATACAGGAGGCATCACCATCTGTAGGTAGGCTGTTAAAAAAAACCCTAGCAAATAATTCATCTGAAAGTTAGCTTGGATAAATAACTGCCACTGGTTTTTAAAATAAATTAAGATTCTACAAAGCCTCACACAGACCTCAATAATATGCTCAAATACATGTGAATGTGCTTTTTAAGTTGCAAGCAAGCAAGGTCATGATGGAAAAAAATTGTAGTCTTTTGGTTGGTAGTGACAGACTGCCATGTTCCTTTCAGAGTCCAACTGAGGCAAACCATGATCTTCTCCTTGGACCAGCATGGTCCACAGCCTGTTTGCAATGGAAGCAGCAAAGCAGTAACTAAATTTAATTCATTTCGTGATGCAAACACAAACCACAAAAAGTTGTTTGCAGGCAGAAGAAACCTAAATTCGTCTGCCAGAAAACATTTTTTGGTTTTATCAATGTACTCTTCTAAAGAAACCCCACAACTTTATCCTTCAAGAAGGCAGCAACCTCCCAAAAAAGGAATAAGAGTATGATACCAAGCAGTGGTTTCAAGTCTTTGTTGTAGAGCAAAACAGGACAAGAAATAGAGGGACCATCAACAAAGCAGATTGCAAGGCAAGAACTGCGGCCAGGTGTAAACATAACTTGTGCAGTGCAATCTAGGCTACTAGCAACTGACTCTTAGGCCCTCCAAGCCCATCATGGAGATGGGAGAAGGAGGGGACCGCAACGATGCTTCTGCATGACACCATTGAGATCCTGTCCTCCTGTCCCCAGCTGACACAATCATGGATTAAATCATTGATGGGTTTTCCCCATCAATGACCCATGATTGTGCCACCATCGCAGACTTATCTGTCCCATAGAAGCCCAGGAAGCATAATAGCTGCACTTACTGCCCCAGTGAAGCCTGGGAAGGTACCAGAGTTCACTGCAGAAGGAAGAGGCTTGGCCATCGCACTTCCTTCACTATGGAGCCGGCCAGTGCAGAGGTGATGCCGGGATCCCCACTGGAGGACTCCGCAAAAAGGTAGGGTGTGGAAAGGGCCTTAGACACAACAATCTTGCCTCATTCACACATGAGGACTCCAGGCGGAGCCATGAAAACAGTTATGGTCTCTGTTTTCTGCTTCTCACTTCTTCAATCTCCCCCCACTTACTCAAATTCTAATGATCCCTTATCCACAAGACAGGACTACTAAAGGTTTGATTTCACAAGCAATGACAGTACCAAGAGGAGGATAGATCAAGACAGAGAACAGAACACAATTACCTTGTTGTTATCTCAGTCTGAATGCTTATACCACCCACTGGACATGTGGATTTGATAAAAGGAATCCTCTTCTTGTCATACTAATAGGAAGCCAAACACTTAAGGCCCCATTTACTACAGAATATCTAACTAGCCAGGATCCAACAAAGTTGTTCTGCTAGTTGAACAACTTCCACTGGTGAAAGAGTATGTGTATGTTAGTGTGTGATTCGCTCTCCACCTCAAAGCCTCTCTGTCCCTGTAACACCCTCGGAACCTGCTCTAGAGGTCTGGGAAACTCCCCAGAACAGGTTTCAAGGGTTTCATGTGGAGGGCTGCAAAGCGAAGATAAGGCGGAGGAAGTCCTTTTGTGCTAGTGAACTGTGCTAACACAACATTGGACTTAGGCCACTCCAGTGTTTAATTAATGTCTTGTCCTGGATCTCATATTCCAGAAAAAAACTGCACCGTATTGTATTGCAATATTTTTTAAAAATAGCATCCAGTTTTTTCCTATCACCAAGCTAGCAGCTTCTCTATATAGTAGGGGCAGTGGAAAGTGAGAGCTACAAAATTTTAAGTGTCATGTTGCAAGTCTTTGAAACCAGAGGGAGTCTATCTGGAATTCTCACATCTGAAGTTGTGTTATAAAAAACTCTCATAACTTAAACAGTGACACTGTGATCAAACAAGAGCAGTAAGAAACTCTGGCTTAAGATTATGTTTGAAGACAAAACCATTCCATGAAAGAAGGACAGGCACAGAGAAAGTGTGGCTTACATCCCATGGGTGGCAGCCTCTTTGGGGCAAACGCAGGGTAAGTTGACCCTATGCCTGCGTATCTCTATTTTTGGCTGCTGTGGAGGTTGGTTTCCCCTTTTTCCCTTTGCAGTGACTCCTCTGCCCCTGCAATCTAGGACAGAGCCACTGAAACCCCTCACCCACAGCAGCCATTTGTGCCTGAAGAAGAATAGGGAGGATACATCACTCACCGTTACATCAGCAGAAATCAGTGCATCTGGTTACAGGGATATAATCAGATATTTCTGCAATTGCCCTTGCTCTCCTCCTGGCACAAATGGCTGCTGTGAGTGAGGGGTTTCACTGCCTCTACAATAGGTCTGCAGAGTGGCAAATGGCTTAGTGTACCATCGTTCCACATGTGGAACTACTATGGTATGCTGAGCCGCACAGGATTCATGGCTCAGCATACCATAGTAGCTTTACATAAAAATTCCCCATGGACTTTTTGGTAGTCTTGCTATGTCTGCAAACCCCCTCCAAAAAACATTATTACCCCAAAATTGCAAAGCCATTATCCCTAAATGGCAAAGCCAGCTCAAGAGCCACTCATGTGCAGTGGCGTTCTTCTAACACACCCCTGAAACTCTCCCCCCCCCGCGAATTACCAGTATACTCCACAAATCTAAACCAGAAGAGACTTGTAGGCCAGATTTTTGGCCAATTTTTGTGTGCTTTGGCCCATCACTGATCTGTGGGAGTGAAAACTGTACCCTGTGCCCACCAGAGTTGCTCAGGGTTGCAGTAGGAAGTATTTCTCTATATACCCGCAGGCACCTAGGTTCAATTTTTCATTCAAGGATTCCACATAGGATGATATACTAATTCCCTACATGGCCACTAGAGGTCACAAAAGAACTATCTGAATCTTGACAAACATCAAAGTGGGCCTGAGATCAAACAAGAAAAAATTAAGGTAGCTTCCCCGTATCCAAATAGTTGCGTGTGGAAATCTTTAGTCACAAGATGAAGCAGCTTAATGAGTGACTGACAACGGCTGGCCTGACACTCAGGTAATCACTAGCAAATCTAGCAGAAACAAATAGTCAAACACACTGGCTTCCTTGTTCTGGATGCCCCGAGAAGGCACATGGCTGCAGACCCTTTGTTATTCTCCAGAGATAACCCCTTTTTGTTGGGATCAACAAGATCAGAAGAGAACAGAGGGAATTTTCCTAGGAATTGGCACAGCAAATTTTATAGAGCAAAACCACTGCCTTGTTTTCAAGGTGAATAATGCTCCTGGAGATTTCCAGGAGCATGATTCTTCACTTTTTATGTTAAAATGGTACAAGAGGACCTTGGAAACCTGCAAAAATATGCTGTTTGTTGCCTATCTTGGTCCAGGAGACAGAACAGGCTTGGCTGAAGCAACTGGCCCTTGCATTTCTCCCTGTTGTTGACCAATGTTACTCAATCTTGTAGTTTACCAGAACAGGAATACATGAAGCTGCTTTATCCTCCATCACCATCTGAATGAACATTATCTAGGGCTCATTCATACTACAGAAGTACAGCAATATCATTCCACTGCCATGATTCTGTCCTATGGGATCATGGAATTTGCAGATTAGGAAAGAGCATTTAGAATTCCCAGTAAGAATACTCCAGTGGCTCACCAAACTACAAACCTCAAGATTCTATAGGATGGAACCATAATAGATAAAATGGAACAACAGCACTATATTGCATAATGTGAACAGGTCCCTACTTTTGACAGGCAGCAGCTCTCTCCAGCAGCATGTTTTCTGCAGCCTTTACTGGAGATATCAGGGAGTGAATCTAGGATTTTCTATATGCAAGGCATCTGCTCAGGCCACAAACTATGGATACCTGTGCTCTAATTCTGTTGCTTTTTTCTCCCAGGTCTCTGAAATATACCTGTGGGAGCAGGTTAGCCTGACCTCCCAGTTCTCTACTTTAGGAGCTAGGTTTTCATGTACAACCCAGAACTTTCATCTAGGCCTCTAGCTTACCCATCTTCAGTCTCTGTCCTTCTACAACAATGTAGCATATAATAGTCAGGGAAGATATCTCTCCCTTTCTTACCTGGGACGATTTCAAGGTTGTAGAGCCTTGCTACCAAATTCTGAATGTATCTAACAATGTTTTCCTTTTATCGAAAACATAACACTGGTGTATTACACCAAGGATCACTTCAGGCGCTATGCAGAACAATCAAGCACCCTGTAGAGGTTTATGCCTTAAGAACTCTTAAGTCTGTTTTCCGGGTATGACATTTGTGAATGCAGTATACAGTGAGTCAAGGTAGGCCTTTTAAGGTGTAATATTCAGGGACTCTGCCCACCACCATTCATTTCCTTACTGGGTACAGTATGCATTCCACAGTGCCATTCTGAGCCAACTACACCACAGGCATTGCTAGGTAATACCACCACAAGGAAAGAATGTGGAAGTCCCTACAGAGAAGATGTGGCCAGAGCCATTGTAGAATCTATGTGTAGGCTTCCCCTACAGATTACCTTGTTATGAAAGGAACAGAACACTACGGATGACTCTGTGACCACTGTGAGCAGAGGCCTTTGCTGAGAGAAAAGCAAGGTGGTGACAAGAGGTCCCATTCTGCTCTCAAAGATGTGGTGTGGTGGACCAAATGCGTTGTGCTCCTCGAAGCCCCCTTCTCTGGTTGTGCTAATACTCCTTGGCTTCTTGTAGCTGAGAGAGATATTCATCCTCTGGAGGGTTGTCGGCACACTGCTGCCCATTATTGGGAGGCCGCACTGCGTGGTATCTGCTCCAGTCGCCCTTGCAGAGAATCCATGGCAGCATGTCCACCTTGTAGTGCAACTCAGGGGAGAACTCCGTACTGATGAGGTTGGGGGCTCCAGCCCCTTTGCCTCGTGTAATGAGCTTGGTGTTCTCATCATAGCAGCAGTGCTGTGCAGCCAGCGTGGTGCTGTCCAGAGAGAGCATAGAGCGCAAGCAGAAACGGGCTGTGGGCTTGTAGATGTCCAGGCGTTCCTTGGGCCCACTGGCATCCCGCCAGCGAAAGTTTTTGCCCTGCCTCTCATCCCGCAAGTTGACAGCACTATACACAGCTTCCAGTGGGTAGGAGCAAGGGCAGCTGGGCAGGTCTGAGAGTACTTTGCTAAGGTATTTGTTGAGGAAGTCACTCTTGCAGTTGAGCCACTTCTCACAACTGTCTACATCTGGAGGGGAAGCAGGTGGGTGGGAGAAAAAAACAAACACACTAAGTCATCAGCAGTTCATTCTAGCCAGGAATACCAAAATTCTAAAGCACAGACATTCTTTTCCCCACAGACCCCCTACCTACAATTTAAACAATCTATATATTGCTTACCATACCAAAATTAAAGGTTATGCACATTATCATGCCAAAAATCCAATGTCCTCCAGATGTTGACTATAAAAGTAATGGGTAATTTGAAAGAGTAGGGTCTACTGTTCCTCCACAATAACCATGAGAATCCAGATCCAGCAACCAGATTGGCCCCATCTTGGGCATAGCAAGCAAAGCCAAATTTTATCTATACAACAAGGTATGCACCTTATTTTCAAATTTCTTAGAGCTTCTCAAGTTTGAAAACAAGGTACATATTTCATGCATGTGCCTCATTTTAAAGGAAATAAGATGCCTTTTGAGTGGCACACCAACGAATTTAGCACTGGTGGGAGTGAACAAAAACTAGGGGGTACAAGCCACCCTAGACTACAACTCCCATCACCTTCAGTAATCTCATCCATTTACCTTATGGATTTAGGATGGTGGAAAATACAGTTGAATGCATCCAGACCACAGTATTTCCAATTTATATAGAGGTAAATGCTAGAAAGTGAAGAAAGCTGACAGGAAGAAAATCCACTCTTTGAAATGTGATACCAGGGAAGAATTCTGCAGATATCATGGACTGATAAAAAGACAAATAAATAGGTCCAACAGCAAATCAAACCTGAACCCTATCTAGAAGTCAAAATGATCTAAATTGAGGCTATCTTATTTCAGACATACCATGAGATGACAAGACTCACTGGAAAACCTATTAATATTCAGTAGAGTAGAAGGTGGTAGGAAAAGAGGAAGTCTGCACTACAAGTGGATTGATTCAACCAAGGAAGCCACACCCCTGAGTTTGTAAGGTCTAAGCAGAGCTGTTAATTACCAGGTCTCTCAGAGATCTCTCTTTAACACGGTCTCCATAACTCAGAGCTGATTTGATGGCACATAACAACAACAAAATTCAAGCATAAGAGATTAGTTAGTTTCTGTTTCCATCCTTACTAGTGATGTTCAAGAATAAACACTTTACTAACCTGAGTTTAGGATGCCTGTGGTATTTTCTGCTTCATAGGGTGCCTCTTCAGTGGCGAGATCTAATTCTCCATCTGCTCCTTGAGAGAAGCAGAGAAGCAAAAATGTCATGGTGAACTTCCTAAGACATGACACATTCCATTTCAAAGCCACTACAGGAATAGAAACTGTGACTGAATGTCAAATCCTTGCAGCATATAATTCCTGTCCTGTGCTCCTAGACCACAATCTGACACCACACTAGAGATATCAAAAGCTACATTTTTACAAACAGCAAAGGAGAGAGGAGACCAGGATTAAAATATCCATGTGTTTGTTGGAAGAGCTAGCATACTGAATAGGTTTTCGTTATCTTCAGGTAGCTTGTAAACTGCATACCAGCACAGTTTGTATCAAGTAAATTGTAAAGGAAATTTTATCTTGATGTCTCTTATTTCAGTGTCACATAGCATGATTTTAAGCAGGTGTTTTGTTTTTCAAAGCAAGTTTTTATAGGGCCACCTGAAACATTTGGCTGTTCAAGACAGAGCAGCAAATGGTACTCTACCTGCCCATGTCAAGAGGCACAAGTACTGAAAACCAAGCAAGTTATTTTGGAACATGAAGCAAAATCACACAAACACCCATCCAGTTAGTTATTTACAATACTCATGTACTGATACACTGTTCACGTTATTGATACTGTGGCCACTATCCTGTAAGTGACCCATGCAGTTTTAACTCCAATGCATGATGTCGTTGGTCTGCATCTGACTATGGGGCCATAGCCAGAAGCTCTTCTGATCCCCCCACCTCCACAAACCACTGAATGGCTATGGGACGGGGTGGCTGCAGTGGTTAAACAGTGAAACCTAGAGGGTGAGAGAAGAAGCACAGTTCTGCTTCTGGAAATTCTATACTATACTCTGTCATTCAGGATCTCAGCCTAAATGTGTCAACTTTTTACCCAAGTACAAGTACTATTTGTGTATAAAGGAGTCTCTTTATTTGTGTGGGGAAAAAAAAACTCTATTCACTTGCTTGTGTTAAAAAAATATAAGGAGCTAGGTGCCTTTAACATCTGAAATATAGGGAGAGAATTACAGAACTGGAAGGGAACCCAAAGTCATCCAGCCCAGTTCCAGGTTGACATAGCAAATCCACAGCTAAAGCATCTCTAACAGAATATTCATTCAACCTATTTTAAAAACTTTCTAAGAAAGGAAAATCTACCATCCTCTGAGGCAATCCATGCCATTATCAAGCAGTTTGCAATTTAAGGAAGTTCTTCCTAATGTTTAGTCAAAATCTCCTTTCTCATCTGAATCCACTGTTTGGGGCCTAACAGCAAACAAATCTGTTCCCTCTTGCATGTGGCCACGATTTCACTTAAGGACAAAAGTGTCCATAGTCTGAAAGGATTCCCTCACCACTGGAATCTCACTCTAGCCCTTGTAGAGCTTTGAAAAAGGGATCTCTGCAAAATCTAAGTGCTGAGAAGGCAACTCGGTCTCACTGGTAGCTTTAAACAGTTAAAAGCAGAGAGAATTCAATCTATAGAGAAAATGCAGCACTGACAACAGGGCAGAAGAAGAAAAGAAGGTGTACCAGGGCACTGGTGCAAGTCACAAGTTCTCGACTCGGTGGCAGTGCATGCATAGCCACAAGAGCGCATTCTCTTCTGGTTGCCACTGCCACATGTTACACTACAAGGAGACCAGGAACTCCATTCCTCTTCATCTTCATAGTCTGCAGATGGAAAGAAAAAGACAAACGTAACAATACAATTCTTAAGTTATCCTTCCTAACCTATAAATCCCAGGTTTCCTTAGGATGGAATCCTGGCAATCAAAGTGGTATTATAACATTTTAACTATGTCATTTGGATACAACTGAGAGAGAGAGAGGAGAAAAAGCCTTGAAGAACTTTTAGCTTAGTTCTTACCTTGGCTTCACAGATTTTCCAGATTTTAAATGCAGCAACTGCTTTGTGGTTATACTCTAAATTCAGACGTTACCCAAACTACAAGTGCTTATCTTTTTTTGACCGTGATAACAATCACCTCATCCTATGTTTTATTTTTCTTTCTGTGTTGGAAAATGCATTAATATATTTGAACATATGAAGCACAGCAGAAAAGTACTTTGCCAAAATACACCATACTAGAAGGTGAAGATTAAGCATTCTCATGCCCCACTTTATCTTTTCACCCTACCTCCCTAGTATCAAATAATGAACTCACCACCTGCACCAATGGTTATAAACTCAGAGATTATTCTTGAGAAAGTGTATATAACAGAAAACACACATATAGGGGGGTGCTTATGAAGCTGGTCTTGATGTCTATAACACTGTGATTTCAACAGGTTATATCCCATATTCCTCTTGCTGGATCAATTATTTTGGCTGTCTCTGAAACTCACATCTCAACTTGACAGAATAATTAGGAGCAAATTAAGAGTTTCTGAACAAATAAAACACCCTTGCTCTGCTGAAAAGGCTACATGTTCTCCATCATATCTTAGTGAGCAACAGGTTAACTCAATTTTTAGACCTATCAAGACCAACCAAGGGGGACTCACCATAATTATACTTCTCTTTGAAGATCCAGTTCTTTTGATTGGACCACCTCTGATCCCAGTCACCTCCCACTCCACTCAGCACTGTTTCCTCCTCATCATATTCTGAAGCATAGTCTTCCTCGTCCTCCTCCTCTTCCTCAGCCCTGCTCCTCGTGTCCAAATTGTCATCTTCATCACCTTCCTCCACAGGGTCTGTGTATTCCCAGAAAAGTGGCCAAAAGAGATCTTTATGGGACAGCCATTCTGAAGAAGTCAGAGACCAGTCATTCCTAGTTTCCTTCAACAAGTCCATCTCCATCTCAGCCTGAGGATCATCTACTACCTCTATGGTCACCTGGAAAACAAAGTACCAGCTAAGACTGTTGGAGGAGCACAAGAACTACAGCAGAGCCCTGTATTGTCATTCAACACAACCTTCCTTCAAACGCCTCACTCTGTTTGCCCATCTTAGCTTTTACATCTTTCTCTTGATTCAATGCTGAACAAGTCATTCAATTTTTTGTGTTCTCCTGACCTTGATTGGTTTTTCTCCTACTGTTTCCCATGGCTGCTTATTCCTCTCTTCAGTGTTATCAGAACTCAAGTCCCAGTTCCAAATCTGACATTTTATTAAAGATCCAGGGTGTTGTGGTGGTTTGAACACTGGACTATGGCCATTTCCGCACTAGAGTGTTATAGCATTATGGTTCCACTTTCAACATCCTATGGAATCCTGGGGTTTGCAGTTTCAGGAGGGGCCAACTGGCCCCTCCCGAAACTGCAAGCCCCAGGATTCCATAGGAAGTTGAAAGCGGAACCATAGCGCTATAACATTCTAGTGCAGAAAGGGACTATGACTCTGGAAACCAGGGATCAAATCCCCGCTTGGCCATGGAAACTCCCTGGGAGACCCCGGGCAAGTCACACACTCTCAGTTTCAGAGTGAGGCAACAGCAAACACCCTCTGAACATATCTTGCCAAGAAAACCCTGTGATAGGTTCGCCCTAGGATTGCCATTAGTCAGACACGACTTGAAGACACACAATATGCACACCCCAAGAAACAACTAAGGTAATGAATTAAAGCCTATCTCAAAAGTCAAGACAGCATTATCCGTAGTTCTTTCATACTGTTTTACAAGGACGCGTAAGGTAGGAGAAGTTCCACCTGGATGAAGTAAAATCATCTGCATGGTTACTCAGTAAATCTCATAGCTTTCTATGCAGCTCCCTCTAAACTAAACGTACACTGATCTACAGTACCAAGCAGTGACTATGGCCCTTTTCGCATGGCATTTTCCATGCGAAAGGGCACCTGGAGCATCGCGCGATTGTGAGGAGCGATCTGCATGATGCACTCACAATCGCGCAACACTCCAGGGGCTGGCAGGTGCTGATCGTGCAGCTTCTCATTTTTGGCTTGAAGCCGAAAATGGTGCACGATTGCACATTGCTCCCGGGCCCTGTGTGCACTTACCTGGTGTGTGGAGCCTCCGGAGCCATGCCAGTCACGCTTCCTGCCCCAGTGCAGCCTGGGAAACTCTCAGGCTGAGCTGCAGAAGGAAGAGGCGGTGCTCTTGTGCGAGGAGGTAGCTCGTGCGGAGCCGAAGGACCCCGGACGCGAAAGCCTCTCGCCAGAGGCTGCTCGCGCAATCCCCACACCCCAGCGCCGGAAAAAAGTAAGCTGCAGAAAGGGCCTATATTATCATTTCATAGTAAGATGGACATGCAGCCAGCAAGACACGGAAAAAATCCTTATTGCCTAGATGAGTGGTGGATGCAGAAAATCAACTTTCTTGCTGAAAAAAAATGGGACCTTCATGGGTGCAATTCCTAAAATAAACATACAGCCAAACAGCAAGGTTAGCCCCTAGCTGTTAACTTACAGTAAGTGTGGCTTGAAAAGATATATAATAATGATGTAGGTTACAGTTAACTGAAGTACTGCTTCATACTACCACCATCTTTCTAACGGGAGGGGTGTGTGTTAGAAAACAACAACAACAGCAACAGCAAGAAACCCTGAGCAAATGTGGCAAAACCGCTCATTTGAATCCTCACACTTGTTCACACTCTTCTGTTGTAAAAGAAACAGCACATAAATGACAGAAATGGGGAGAGAAGCATAACAGAAGACAGTTCAGTTGTACAGTTGGGGACACACAACGCCTACCAAACCAAGGTAAGTTGCCTTCTCTAAACGTAGGACATCTGGGCATTCCTTTCTCAGAACCCAAAGTTATTATCCTCAGGCCTTCAATCCAGCTTTCAATGGATTACTTTGGGGTCAGCTAAGCAGAAGAGGAGAACCAGCACGGGATAGTGGTTTGAGCATTGGACTGCAAAGCTGGAAACCAGGGCAAAATTTCCTACTTGGCCAGGGAAACCCATGGGTGACCCTGGGTGCGGCTCAGCCCCAGAAAATCCTGTGAATAGGTTCTACTTAGAGTTGCCACAAGTCACAAATGACCTGAAGGCACACAACAACAACAAAGCAGAAGAGGCCACACCAAAGATTGAACTGAGTGTGGTACTTCTTGCTGCCACATATTGGATATCAAGTCTTCCTTTATACATAATCCAACCACCTTTAATTCACCAGGATGAGACTGTATCTTAGAGCAACCTGACTGATCTCCACAGTACTGGGCACTGCTAGTTTATTGTTTGTGACACCACAGTGTGAAATGACGGGGTGCCAAGCATGTGGTCATGACATCTACCTCTTGTCTGATCTTTCCCCTTCATTCAAGTCAGGCCTGGCAGGCCTGGCAGTGGATCAGCCAAATGGAACTGAATCCAAGCAAAAATTGAAGTTGGGATGGTCACCAAAGCATTGTGATGTATCCGCAAGTACATGTCCTGTCTTGGGAATCACTCTTTGTCATTCAGAGTTGGTAGCTGGGAAGCTACTGGATTCATCTTGTGGCTTTAAAGGCGAAACACAGATTGAATGAGCAAAACAAAAAGCTGGAGGGATAGAGAGAACAGTGGTCTCTCTACAGCTGAGATGGAGAACATATGGCCATTCAGATGTTTTGGACTGAGGCCCAAACATCTGGCCATGATGGACAGAGTTGATAGGAGGTATAGGCCAAAACATCCAAAGGGTCAAAGTTCCCCATTCTTGCCCTATAGGAAGGCCATACTGAGAACTGTGCTGCTCGGTACAGCAAAGAGGTTGTTCTTTGTACATCATTTCTGTATATCCCTCCATGGAACAGTGGGGTGGGAAATCAGCTGAAGAATGAAAAGTGCTAGTCCTGAGACCCTCCAGGAGTGATAATTTTCCTCTAAAACAATCTGCAGTCTCTCTGCGCCTTGTTATGACCCCAGAACACTCCAAATGGTTTTTGAAAACAAAACTGGAAGTGGACTTCCAGCCATTCCTAGTCTTGTTCGGGGAGGGAGCTAGTGTAGCCCATGACAGATTCCAGTGGCCAAAACTTGTTTACCCTGCTGTAAGGTTAACAACAGATTCAACCAGTTTGTTTCTCATTTAGCAAGTATAACCTGAACAGCCTATGGGCCTACCTGGATGTTTGGATTCTGGGCACTCAGATCCACATTGGCTAAGCCCGGCAGGTTCTGTAAGTCCAACACAAAGGGTGTGCTCTCCTCCTGAATTGTGCCACCTGGCTGGAGAGACTGCAACTTGTTCTTAGCAGCATGATGCAATGGCCAACGGCGCTTCTGTCGGCGTGGCATGGCTCGTCCATTTTGCCTCAGATTCCGTATCTTGTTAGAATGTGGCATCTCCTCTTCTTTGATTGAAGCCATGTCAGATGAAGTAGAGATCTGTTCATTTAAGGCAGCAATGGAAGCATCAGCACTCAAACGCATGCATATAAACATGTTTATTCTTGTCCTTCTCTAACATGGTGTCCTCCAGGTATGACGGACTACAACTGATACTGGTGGCCACAATGGGAATTGTTGTCCAACATATCTAAAAGGTGCCACATTAAGGAAGGCTGCTTTGGTTTAACTCACTTATCTTACTTGGCTTAATTCCTTATCAAGCTTACACCTAAAAACCACTGGTCTCGGTGGACTCTAAAACTACATCCCTCTTTAGACAATACTGTTCATCACTTTACTTCAGATCATACCTCACTGTATTTTTAGGGTCCTCTTGTTCATTCTGCCCACAAGTTCATTCTGAGCTTGCCCCAAAGTCTTGCCCCAACAGGCACCCCTGAAAACGTGGCTCATCAAATCTAACAGTAAAAATTAGGTTATCTCTGTGTATCTTTACTTCCAACTTTATAGGATTGTTCACCTAAGTTCAATGTTTTAGCTAGATGTGAGAACATTATATAACAGTGTGTGGAGGCCAGGCCTGCTTTTCTTCTCATAGGCCCTTTTCGCACGGCATTTGCCATGTGAAAGAGGGCCTGGAGCGTCACACAATTGCAAGGAGCGATCTCCATGACGCACTCACAATCGTGCGACGCTCCAGGGGCCAGCAGGGGCCAATTGCGCACCTTTTCATTTTCAGCACTTACCTGCCGTGCGGAGCCTCTGGAGCTGGGCCGGTCGCACCTCCTGCCCCAGTGCAGCCTGAGAAGGTCCCAGGCTGAACTGTGGCAGGAAGAGGTGGGACTCTTGCGCGAGCAGGCAGCTCGTGCAGAGCTGAAGCAGCAGTGAAGGGAGAGCCTCTCAGCAGAGGCTGCTCGCGCGATCCCAGTGCCAGAACAAGGTAAAGGTGCGGAAAGGGCCATAGACAGGAATGGCAGGTTTTTAACCAGTCAGTTAAAGTGCCTTGCCCCCTTATACAGCCCTGTTTTCCCCTTTAAAACCACCACCTTAGTGTAAAGCCTCTCAGTTGTTATTCAAAACGGTTTCTGCACTGTGGTAGCATGTTAGTAATTGTTTAGAACTAATGGAAAGTACTCTACTGACTCAGAGTTTATAAAAATATAATGTATTCTTTATTAAAATAACAAACAGGGAAAGATATTGGGTATTATAAGTATATCCAAGTAATACAGAACTTCAAAAGATGTTTATCCAGTTTCTTATAGCTTAATCCAGTATTCAGATACAGAACTTTCATACACACATAGCTCTTTGGTTTCCTTTTGCTCAAAGGCTTGATTTCCAGATCAGAGTCACACCTTCTGACCCAACTCAAAATGGTTTGGTTTCTCTCTCCCTCTCTCTCCCACTCCCTCTAGACCTCTAGGAAGACAACCACTCTTATTCAGACAACCTCCCTGGCTGGCTGAAGGGCTCTATCCTAGAGTTCTCTCTCTCTCTCGCTGGAAATATAACTGAAGGAATCTCAAAAATCCACATCAGTGTCTTTATATAGAGATCTTCTCCTCTCAAACCTCACCCCCTCCCTCTCACTAATGGGCTGGGTTTCTCTCATACAGAGCCACTTTGGTTACCTGGCAACTTGTTACTAGGGCTGCCTGCCACTCAAATTAGCCACATCCCCAGGCTCCATCACACACTGTATCCCACTATGCTGGCTCACCAATTCCTTTTAGCTATTAACCTTTGGGACCCAAGATGTTTCAGATTCCAGCTCTCCAAACCTCTTACAACTGACTAGACAAACTGGGAATTCTGTGAGTTGTACTCCACAAAAGTAACTTTGCTGGGCTCTGGTTCTATCTGTGGCATATCCAAGTAGGACTAAAATAGATGCCTACCTGAACTTGTGGAGAATTGCTGCCACTAAATGTAGAATATATTGGCCTGGGAAGCCGGCTTGGTGTAGTGGTTTAAGTGTTGAACTCAAACTCCAGGAGACCACAGTTTGAATCCCTGCTCAGCAACAGAAACTCACTGGGTGACCTTGGGCAAGTCACACTCTCTCAACCTCAGAGGAAGGTATCGGCAAAACACGTATGAATAAATCTTGCCAAGAAAACCCTACTGCCATAAACTGGAGTGGATCTGAAGGCACAAAACAACAACACTGAATTACATAAACCAATTATCTGACTTGGTAGATGACAACTTCCTGGGATCCTATCTGTCACATAGCTTGGCCCTTCTGTAAGGATGTGTCCAACTCTGAAGCAGATTTACACAGAAAGCAAGCTTCACAGCTTAGACCTCATCTCCAACTCAGAAGCAAAGGCTAAGGTTATGTAACTGCGTTTACTTCGCCTCCATCTCTTGATGGTTTTGCTTCATTTTACCTTTTGTCTAAAATTGAGATTGCTCACTACCCTGGGGCAAGGACTTATCTTCTGCTTGCTTATTTATGTGGCTTTCAGTATAAAGTGATCTGCAAGGTGAATTAACAGCAACATCAAAACAAAACAGAACAAATGCAGATGTGATTTAAGTACTAGTAAGACAGCAAGAATTAATCTAGGGCACAAGGACAACAACTAGCATACTCCCCAGGAGAGAAAGGTGTTTAATTTTTTTCTTGAAGTGTTCCTGTGGCAAGTTAGCAATCCAAGGCACCACCACCAAAACTGTTCTCAGCCTCCAGAACCACCCACTGCACACCAGCAGAATAAGGAATGTGGCCAGCAGAGATTATTAAGTTGACAAATTCTTAAGATACTTTGTAAAGCATTAAGTTTGTTGTGTGCCTTCAGGCTGTCTCCAACTTAAGGCAATCCTATCACAGGGTTTTCTGGAGACTGAGCGTGTGCGATGTACCCAAAGCACTAATGCTGTAAGTAATGCCTCTATAAACAACTGCCCTTCCATCATACCACTCACATTCCCAGCTTGCCGATTATACTGTATCTCATTAAAATGGCATCAACAAAAACGGCTGTTCTGTTTCAACGTGGCAGAGAAATCAAGACTAACTAAACTCCTGTATTTTATTAGGTAGGTCATTTGAACAAACAGATCCTCTCCATTTTATATTACCTGGACCTGCTGCATTCTGCAGAGTGGAAAACTGCCACACTGGTATATTTTATTTTTTAATCAGGACCTCATTTATGGAGAAAGAGGGGGTGAAACTTAATGTGGGAATTGGCCAGAGGTGGGAGATCAACTTATCAATTAAAATAATGAAGCAGAACTAGAATCCTAGTGAAAAGCAGTGTCCCTCAATAAAAGATTTCCCTGTGTTCTGCTAGATTTAACTCTTTGTACCAAGGAGCTTCAAAGTGTTCCTCAGAGGACTCCTCTTCAGAGCATTAGCCCATTACATCTTGCCACTGGGAGTTCAACAGCAACAACACACAACCCAAGCTCTCCAGCCTTGCTCCCTGTATGCAACTTCCTTTCACTGCAGGAACCCAGAGTGGAGCTGCAGGATTAGAGGAAACAGGGATGCTTCCCTCCCCAGACGGGATACTGAGAAGCACTATTACCTGCAATTAGGGCTTGATGGCTTGGGAAGGACTCTTCCCCCTCCATCCCACTTTCATCCTGACCGCTGGAGCATTTCAAAGGGAGCTGGAGCCGGTCCGGACTCACTTGAGCGCACACACAAGGCATCGTCAATGGATTTACAAGGGCCGCACATCAAAAGGACCTGAAGCCTGTCTTCCCCTCCCACAGTGAAAGGAAGAGAGAGCAGCAGGGAGATTGCTGGTCCCTTTGCTTTTTATTAAAAAGCCCAGCTAGCTGTGGCAAAAACACTACAATAATATACACACTTACCAAGACTAGCTTTCACATGCACGACTGAAGAAATCACTGACTGTTCTAGTCTGCTGGGATTTTGTGTGGTCTTTCACGCTATTCAGCACCACATCCCACTTGGCAAATGAGGGCTTGATAAGAGTTAAGATTGGTTGATGGGATATCCCAAAAAGACAGCCCAAAAGATAACATATACCTTTGCCAGGGCCACATAAGTACTGTCCAGGGCCAGCCCTACCATTAGCCAGAATAAGGTGAGTTTGTTTTCTACTGTTCCAGAGACTAGAAAACAAACCAACGGATAAAAAACAAAAAACCAAGAGATTCCACCTAAACATTCAGAGAAACTTCTTTACTGTAAGAGTTTTTTTGACAGCGGAATAGACTGGTTCAGAGTAGGGAACAGCCTCTCTTTCTTTGGAGGTCTTTAATTAGAGATTGTATGGGCATCTTGCAGGCCTGCTTTAGCCGTGCATTCCTTCATTACTCTATGAGGTAGCTGCCACACGTCTGATCTGGGGTCCCAGAAAAGAGTTGCAGATAGTTTTCTATTTAATTTATTATGATTATATTTTCAGTGCCAAGGAAACCACGACCAGCATCACCAAAGAGACATCTGAGGGACTATAGCTTGACCAGCGTTGGCTGCTGCTGGATGGGGTGTAATTTCTGCTCCACACCAAGCAAAATGTCTTCTGTTGGCCCTGCCATTATCTCTTATGTTATGCCCACACATTTCAGTTAAGCTAAAGAGATCTATATCAAAATCAGCACTAAAATCTATATACTGTAAAACTGAAGGCTCATGCAGGCTTGCAAACAGATTTATGGAATTTACTAGCCCAAGGGAAACTGAGGTAAGTCATGGGGGCTGCCCCTGAAAAGTGTTCAGAAACTATAGCTATTGCAAAATGTGTGAGACAGACGTTGGACATGCATTCTAGAACCCCTACATGCCAGTCTAACAAGAACTGCTCTGGCCTCCGACTAGCTTCTGAGTTCAATTCAAGCTGCTCATTTTGCCTGTCAAAGTCCTAAACAGTTTGGGACCAGGACATGTAAAAGACTTCCCGTCCAATATGAGCCCGCCTGAAAGCTGAGATCCTCAGCAGACGCTATGTTGTTCATCCTGCCACCCAGGTTGGTGGGTTTACAACAGGGCTTCCTCTGTAGTGGCTCCTCAATTGTGGAAGTTCTTCCCAAAGGAAGTGAGGCTGACCCTTTTCCTTTTGCATTTCCAGTAGGTGTAACTGGTCTCAGAAACTGCGTTGGCTACTGTAAATGTCTGGTTTTAAATTATTTTAGGAAGTGCTTTATTCCTGTTCTCAAGCATGTTTTTTAGAAGTTTTTTTATTCATGTACTTAACGTTTTGAGTTTTTTTAGATCCACTATACCTCACCTTGGAGGGCCCAGTGGGCTCAGAGATGGCACATAAATCCTTTAAACATAACAGCTTTTTGCACCTAGACTCCCTGCTACTCAGTCTGGGGAGCAGCAAAATAACTAGTGTCAGTCATAATGTAGACCATGGAATATACTTTCAAAATCAGAACTCTCTTCAGCCCCTGATCAAAAAGAGTGAGTCACCGCTAAGTTGGCACTGGGCTCTTCTGGGTCTCAACTGGATTACACCATAGTTCTGACCAACCACTAAGAACAGAGATTTCAGTTACTAGTCATCAAAAGGCTTCAATATTACTTTTAATTGATTTTTCTGAGGAAGTTACTTTTCATCCATTAGCACTTGAAGCATTAATGTTCCTTCCCATTAGTTATGTCATGCTCGCTGTCCTATGTTTTTTGATTTTCAATATCCAAGAGGAGAAAAGCAAAAAATTCACCAGCAGCCCCCATACAGTGGTGGCTTGACCAATTATTCCCTCTGGAGATGCTGCTCATGGCTTTAAAATAGCACCCCAAATCAAGAGAAAGACAAACAGGGAAGTGAAAGCAAAAGAGCAGGTATAGCCTGCCTGGCTCAACATACCCATCATGAGTCACACCTATAACGATACAAGTGGCTCTCCGTGTGACTGACTAGCTTAAATACTCACAGAGGCTGTCTGTGCACTGATTACGGATTGTCTTTTGCTCAGAGGCCTTGATGGTATTGATACTGCTCTCATTTTGGTACCCTGTTGAAATTAGACTATCCATCCAAGTGCTGGAGGCTCTGTGAACTTCACGTTATTTTAATGATGCTGAATTGTTTTTAAGCTGGGATGGGTGAGCTCTTGAAGCCCAGGAGTCAAATTTCCCACAGTGGGTGTCAATTTCTCACACTGGGGTAGCCACAGCCATCCCAAATCAGAGGAAAAACTAAACCAGAAGAGGCTGGAATCCACTTCCAGCTTAGACTAGCATCCTGTTGAAAACTGATGGCATCATAAACAACTGCACAGTTTAGAACTGTGGCAACTGCTGTATTCCCGGAGGTGAAATCAGTTGCAGCTGCATCATCAGCCCCATTGCACAAGCATGGTGAGCAACATGGCCACTGTGTAGCAGTCACAATGTGCAACAGTACGGCACAGTAAGGAACAGGTTGCTCTTTCAGAATGACAGTGCAAGGAGAGGAACAACAGCCCCAACAGAGTCACAGGGCACAGGTAACTTGGCAATGTTGGCAAAGAGGGCAATGTTAAGTCAAAGCTGCCCTGTGCCTCGCTGGAAAAAATTCCCCACCTTCTGTGGTACCTCATTGTGTAGTCCTAGGTCCTCATATCAGATTTAGGCCAGTAAGTAGAATTAAATATACACATACCCAGTAACAACAGGATAAAAACTGGCACGTAAGTACGTTGCAGAAAACTACAGAAGACAACAACTGAAGTTAGAACTTCACAGTATTTTGTGACTGAAGAGTTGCCATTCATATATAAATGAGCTGTCTCTCTTTTCTCCCCACCCTATAGTGATAGTATCAGTATAAAACTGGAAGGGGAATTTAGTGCTGGAAGAAATTCAAATCACTGTGAGGGCAAGAGGTAAGACAAGCGGAGCACTCCTGAGGCCCTCAGCTCCATGTTGTGGATCCCTGTTTAAAGAGATGAAAGAGAATCTCCAGATGTCACTCGGAGAGCTGGGTAACATCATCAGGAGAGGTCTATTGTTCTCACGTCCCAAAGGCATCTGGTTGACCACTGTGAGAATTGTATTATTTTATTTAAAGAGTGCTTTTTTGTCTGATCCAAGAGTGATTTTCTAACATTCAGCTCCATACAGGAGAAGACTGTCCTTAAGGTAGCCTAATTCCAAGGCAGTCAGGGCTTTAAAGGTTCTGTACTCTTTAAGTGGTCCTAGATGCAGGCTCAGTGCCAATGAAACCAGAGTAATGAGGGATCATGAGTCATCCAACAGTCTATTGGCAACATTTCCAAACCCTTCTCAAAGGCAATCCCAGCTTAGAATGCTGGGAATTGCAGTTTAACAACATCTAAAGAGCCACATTATTCCCACCCCTGGTATAAACCACCTGCAAAATCTTTTGATATTCCCACTCCCCCTCAGACTCATATTCTTGCCAATAAAGTCTCTTTTTCCACTGACTAAAGGCTTAGGCCACTTCCACACTACACTATTACAGTGCTATTACTCCACTTTCAACATCTTGTGGAATTCTGAGGTTTGTGGTTTAATGAGGCTAAAGAGCTCTCTGGCTGAGAATTCTAAATGCCCCTACCAAAACTACAAACGGCAGGATTCCACAAAATGTTGAAAATAGAATAATAGCACTATAATAGTGTAGTTCAGAAATGGCCTCTGTCACTAATTTCACACTCTTGGATGTTGGGAGTACCCAGGCGTACAGGTAACGAAAGGGAAGGAAGCAAAATTAAAGCACTCCCCTTGAAATAAGAATCTGGCATGTATCAATTGAAAGTTTCCTTCAGTCCCAAATTTCTAGCATTGCAGGAATGTAAAACTTCAGTTGAGCACTAAGAAAAAAGTTTAGGCACCCAAAGAAAAGAGGCAGGCAAAACTAACAAAGGAATGTGAATACAGCAAATATAAAATTTCTGGGTGTGAACAGTTTTCAGTGTCTGTCTGACATGCTAGAAATTGAGGAGTGAAGGAAAATTTCACTGAAGAGAAGCAGAATTCTTTTTTGGAGTGGGAACGATCCACTCTTCCAGAGCTACACTGCTGGGGGCACACTTGGACCAGCAGCTTTGAGAACCCTTTCTCGTCTGCTGTAAGCTACATGTGGAATTGCAACTTTCTGTTTTTAGATGGTGAGGAAGGGAAGAATAGTGGTTTTTTTTTAAAGGTAGACACGACATAGCTTTGCGGATGGGCAAGTGACACCTAGACATATCATTTTAGTAATGTGCTAATTTTCATAACTTGAGCTAAAATCCTTGTTCGTTTAAAGTTAATTGTATGATTTTCCCCACTGTTTTTTGTGAAAACAACTGCTTAAGATAAGCATGCCTCTATGCGTATGGGTATGTGTCTGGCTGCAGGGCTGCGGAATCACTATGCCAAATCCTTGACTCCCAACTCCAGCTCCTCTATTTTTCTACATGAATTAATTAGTCACAAATGTGAATTCATCAGTAACAACAAATTTACTGTAGTAAAATGGCAGCACAAAGCACGTCATCACTACCACATGGATTAATAGCCTACTAAGACTGATAAAACATAAATATATTTATTTGATAGCAATTTATGAACAAGAAAACATTTCTAAATTCCCATAAAAGCAAAGCATTTAATATTATAACCTTTATTTTGAAGCTGGAGTCAACAAATTTCTATCTGTTCTGATTCCACCTAAAGTTACTTCCAACGCCACAGCCCCATCTAGCTGTGCGCTATGTGGGGTGGGTGAAGATAGCTGAACATTCAGCACAACTTAAGCATTTTGCTGCCTGAAGATGGAATCTCTTCCCCCATCCCTCACAGAGAAGCTGACTGGAGTGCCAGTTGGATACGAGTAATGAAATAACTCCTCTGGCCCCAGCTGAGCCACAATAGTGTAATAGTTCGAGTGTTGGACTATGGCTGGAGACCAGGGTTTGAATCCCCATTCAGCCATGGAGACCCACTGGGTCATCCTGGGCAAGTCACACTCTCTCAGCCCCAGAGGAAGGCAAAGGCAAACCCTCTTGGAACAAATCTTGCCAAGAAAACTCCATGATAACCCCAATTTAGAGTTGCTCTAAGTCAGAAACAACTTGAAAGCACATAAGAAGGTCCTTTAAAAATAAAAATCTCCAACCTTACTGAGGACATGGAAGGCTATTTTCCAGGAAACTGCCCTAAAGCTTTCATAGACAGTTAAGGACCATAGTCCTGCAAAGGGACCACTGACTGGGGACAAATTTTTTGAGCTGGTTCCACCTTCTACATGTTGCAGCTAATCTAGCTAGAAAATCCCCTTTTACACTTGCAAAAGTTAGAAACTGCACCTCAGGCCTTTCCCAATTTCCTGAACACATGCTCCCCAGTAAATGAAGAACATAAGCTTCACCACCTGTGAACAGTTGCTCAAAGGAGAACAAGAAGGGGTGCGTCATGCACACGGTTCTGAAATATGGCCAGGCAGCCTAAATGATGCTCTCTTCACAGATTTTCAGCAGCATGGCACATCCAAGTGCAGAGTTCCATGCCAAAAAAAAAAAAAAAAAAAAGTTCCTGGGGAATACTCTTGACAGATTCACCCAGCCTTGGAAAAGAAAGTCTAAGCTGTCTCTTTCGACAACAGTATAGATTTAAGGAGCAGCTGGCTTGGCCAAGTAATGCAACCACTACTCTATCAAAGGAAGGGTTGGGCAGGGGGAAGCAGATGTGGGCTTAAGACATCTGTGCAACCTCTCATCTTGGCGAAGACATTACACAGAGGCCTGCACCTGGTGCTCTCTGGGTTATGACACTGCACGTGCCTACGGGATACCCAAGGACCTGCCCCTCCCCTTTCCCCCACCCACCGGTTGGTCAAGACGGATGCTTGCCTAGGGCAGCAGTTTATGAGGGGCAGTGCAGCAGCTGTGGATAATTAGCAAAACATGAGCTATGCAAAGGGTTCTTTTATCCCCACTGTCCTGCAGCCTCTGGCATCCCGGGACTGAGTGAAGGAGGACAAAGGAGCCTGAAGGTAGGCTGCCAGATTCCCAAGAGGCTGTCTCTCCTGTATATCTTTACTATGTGAACAAACAAGTCCAGGTGCACACTCCCAAAAGCACGATGTTTCCTTGCCTGAACTCTATGACCTCCCCCTCTCAAATTAAACTCATTTTTTTAAACTCCCTAATGCAGCTTCTGGCTTTGACAGCTGGAAAAGAGACATACTTTTTAATAAACTCAGTGTCTCTCCCTCCTCCCATTCATATATCCCCATGAGGTTAAAAAAACAAACAAAACAAAACCATACAAGCCAAAAAACCACAAAGCAACCCTGCGTTCTAGAAGGAGAAAAGAAACATATTAAGACGTACCACAAATTCCAACAGCAGGTTTAAAGAGAGAGTGACTAAACCCCAGTGTGTTTTGGCACCAAATTGCTTGGCTGATGTCACTATTCAAGCCAAGGGGAACCTCTGGAACCCCACATTTACTTCAGAACTTTTCTTTGTCTTTAGTTGGTACAGGATTTTGGGAGCAGAACAAAAAGGCAAGGTACCTCTTATTGCTGAAAATCAGCTCTTTGCTTTGATTTAATCTCTTATTCAATTCGTTACTCACATCGCAAGAGCTTGTAAACACAGGCAGAGTATGGCAGGACAGCAAACTGCTATTTTAACATTTGCTTTTATATGGGTGTTCTTGTTGTTATCCTTGCTTCAAGGGGAGAATGTTTATGGGATTTTCTGCTCCAGGTACCAAATAACTCTACCAGCCTTAAGTACTATACACCTTGCCACGAGGTGAGGGTGAGGTATGATTTGCTGTTGTGCCTCACAGATCAAAACATCTTGAGCTGGCTATGCTAAAATGATGTCTCCCACCTTCTGTCTATGGAAAGGTTAGGAGTATGAACTCTTTCCCTTAAATGTGCTTTTTACAGGAACCTCCCAAACAAGAAAGCTGAAAATCTTGTCCAGTGAAAAAAGGACAAAATTTCTCCTTTCTGGCCCTTGCCTCAATCCCATCCAAGATTCTTTCCCTCCCAGATAGATAACTTTCCCTGTTTCCTCCCTTTCTTTTGCCCCCACTCCGCCTTCCAGAATGTGAGGCTCCTCCACCCCCTATCTTTACCAAGATAATTTAGCAGTTCTGAAAAGGAAAAACGGCTACAAAAGGCTAAAGCGCTTTTTGACATGCAAAAAGAAGCCTCTCTTTCATAAAAGACCAAGACTTCAGTGTGTGTTTTGTGCCAGCAAACCGGACCTCAGCTGAGGACAAAGTAGTACAGAACAGGACTTAGTTGACGTGGAAACAAATGAAAAAGGTAAAAAGCACGCCCACACGCAAAGGGGCTGCCCCCAGAGCAGGCGGAAGCTGCCTGCAGTGGGCCGCGCATTGCATGCACACACAGACGCAGGCAAGCGAGCAAAGGCAGCCTCCTTCCCAATGCTCTGCAAAGGCACGCGCGAAGCCTCTCCCCCCATTTATCCACTGTCTGTGACAGGACAATTATCTGTTGCCAAGACAAGGACAGACGTCAGGAAGGGAGAGAATGACGCCGGTAGGTCAGGAATAAGTAGCAGGAGACAGATGGGCTCCCGGGAAAGGAATAGCCTGCCTTCATCCCCAGCCATAAAACTGAAGAGAAAATAAACCTTTAAAAGAACACTCAGGGCAGAGATGATGACGCTAAATGGAACGTGTCCCAACAGCAGCAGCTCCTTCCAGAGCAGAAGAGTGAAAAACATCCACAGAAATTACTATTTTTTATCCTTTCATCAAGTTACTCTACCTGGTGCATCTGGAAACTACCAACGAAGTGCGAAAGAGGTCTCTTATCTGCATCAAACCTCAAAGTTATCATTAACATCAGGCCAGGTTTAGAAATTATAATATCATTGAATCACAGAGATGGAAGAGACCACATGGACCAGTCCAACCCCCTGCTATATAAGAATACACGATCAAAGCATTTCCAACAGATGGCCATCCAATCTGTTTAAAAACCTCCAAAGAAGGAGGCTCTACCATATGCCAAGGCGGTATATTCCACTGTGGAACTGTTCTTACCATAAGGAAGTTCT
This sequence comes from Cyclura pinguis, assembly GCA_030412105.1. Taxonomy (NCBI): domain Eukaryota; kingdom Metazoa; phylum Chordata; class Lepidosauria; order Squamata; family Iguanidae; genus Cyclura; species Cyclura pinguis. The sequence goes on from CM059599.1 coordinate 350,134,868, forward strand.
TCCCAAAGTTTAGACGAAATCTCTTTTCTCGAAATTTGAAGGCACTGCTCCATGTCCTAGTCTCTGGAGTAGCAGAAAATAAGCTTGTTCCATCTTCAGTACAACCTCCTTTCAAATATTTAAACACGGCTATCATGTCACCTCTTAACTACCTCTTCTCTAAGCTAAACACACCCAGCTCCCTAAGCTCTTCCTCACACAGCATGGCTTCCAGACCTTTTATCCCCTCTGGACACATTCCAGCTTGTCAATACCGAACTGTGGTCCCCACAACTGCATACTGTATTACAAGTGAGGTCTGACCAAAGCAGAACGGAGTGCTGCTATTATTTCTCTTTATCTAGACACTATACTCTTCTTGATGCAGCCTAGAATTGCACTGGCTTGTCAGTTTCCAGAATCCTCCAGCCAGAATGGCCACTGGCTATAGGAGATCCTGAGAGTAGTAATCTTAAAAATAAAGGTTTCCAAGCTCTGGGGTTTGTGGGGATTCTGCCTTACTCTTATTCTCTATGCAGACCAGGAAAACTGTGTCCAGTTCTTCTCAGTATGACAATTTAAGGAGGAAAGCAAAGCACCGGAATGTTGTCTGGAGGGGCTCACAAAGAACAAGATGGGGCCTAGATACACATCCTATGAGGCAAGGATATATGAATCGGCTATGTTTAACCTGGAGATGTGATGACTACAAGACAATTTGTTTTTCTCATGTGTCTTCCAGTCTAACTTAGAGCAAATCCATTATAGGTCTTTCTTGGCAAGATTTATTCAGAGGTGGTTTACCATTATATTCATATTAGGAGGACAGAATATGACTTGCCCAAGGTCACCGAGTAGCTTTCCATGACTAAGGATTCAAATCTTAGGCCATTTCCGCACGAGACTGTTATAGCGCTATGATTCCACTTTCAACATCCTATGGAATCCTGGGGTTTGCAGTTCCGGCCCCTCCCTAAACTGCAAACCCCAGGATTCTATAGGATGTTGAAAGTGGAATCACAGCGCTATAACAGTCTCGTGTGGAAATGGCCTTAGTCTCTGCCTGAGTCCTAGTTCAGCACTCAAAGCACTACACATCGGCTCACAGGAGGCAACAGCTACCTTCAACTACTTGAAGGGTATCCACCCAGATGATGGGGAAAAAAATTGTCTCCTGACTAGGGCAGCATCTAAACTAACAGGATTTGGGCTAAACACTAAGAACAACTCTCTGGCACATAAGCCTTTTAAAATGGAACAGAGTGTTTTAGAAGTGGCCTTTGTAACATGTTGAACACTATCCTATCTGAGGTGCTGCAGAAGTACATTTCCTGCACTGGCAGTGCTTGGATTAGATGACTTTTAAGATCCCTCACCTCTGATTCTACATAACCAGCTACTGTACTATTTACACCCTAAGACTGTTAAATGTCATGTTAGCTATTAAACCTAACAAAACAGCCCATGAACCCTGCTTATCCCAAGGCCACATAGGAGATCAATTTAATTTTTCTGGTTATTTTTGAAAGTGCAGTGGACCCTCAGCTCAGGCAAGAGATAAGCAAAGAGTGTTTTTTCTCTTATGCAGTTTTGACAATCTAAATCTCTGCTCCTAAAGCCACTCTTAATTATATGAGCGGGGAAATATGGGCATGGCATAAAAAACCCTGTATGACCTCATCAGAAATCTCTGTTTACATGCTTACTTTTTTCAGCAACTATTCACAGATCACAACAGGCCCTGCTCATGTACTTTCAGACCTTGAGATATATTTGATATACAAGGAACATTTCATGTAAGACATGTAGCTTGGCTTTAAAATTTGCAGTTGTTCAGAGCAGTAAATGCTTGATTATGCAAAGTGGGAGACACAGAAAAAACACGGAAAGCTATGTTGGCCATAGGAAAAACTCCAAAATCTATATTAGGGTGACATCTCTGTTAAGTCAACCAAAGGAGCACAAAAATGGGTGTAAACATTTAAGATCTCCAGGTGTCTTCATGCAAAAACAGCCACAAAAAGCAGGTGTGTGAGGGGAATCTCCTTTTTTGTAACTTGTGATGAAGAGACCTACAGATTTTAAAAGCTGGTGCACACTTTGGTACTCCCTTTGATTGCTTTAATTACCATAATTTGGATTGTACAACACAAGAGAAATCACATGTACTGATTTAGTTCCCACAATTTAGAGCTCTTAGTAAATATGATCTGGCTTATATGAGCTATACAATTATTCCCTCTGCCTTCCAGGTAATCAGGTTTTAAACCAACACAGAGTTGATTTGTTCTTTTTCCTGCAAAATTTTTAATCAAAATAAAATTATCATCTTTTCCTATACCAAACTCTCTCTCTCTCTCTCACTCACACACATATACACACACACACACACACAGAGATTTATCTGAACCATATTGTTTCACACTGGGGAATGCAAACTATTTCTAAATCGTTCCTTCTTTCTTCTCAAATACCACAGCTTCTGGCAGGCAAAAACCATTCATCTAGAGCAAGAGTGGGCAGCCAACGGTCCTCCAGAAGTCCCATCATCCCTCCAAGCGCGGGTTGTGAGGTCAAGAGAATCCCAGGCCCTGCAACCCTAGGGATGGCCCCTCAAGCATGATACATTATGCATCAGCTCGAGTTGTTCAGAGCATGTCATTCTAAGAAAAAGCGCAAAGTCTAACAAATGAGAAAGATTTCTTTGGTTGGAAATATAAATTTTCCAAGCTCTGTACTGACCAGAAAAAAAAAACTTTCCTAGATATATTTTAATATGTGGTGTAGCTGTTTGAGTGTTGGACTATGACCCCGGACAGCAGAGTATGATTCCCCGCTAGGCCATGGAAACCCACTGGATGATCTTGGGCACGTCACATACTCTCAGCTCCCAGAAAACCCTGTGAGAGGTTCGCATTAAGACTGTCATAAATCAGAAACGACTTGAAGACACACAATAGGTACCCACTGGAAACTGTTGGGACCTTATGTCTTTACAAGTGTACTTTTGTCTGTGGGAGTTACAACTCTGCAGTTGTGTAAACATCACATCCAGTAAGTAGAGGGATGCTGTTACATTATTGCATAGCAGAACAAGTGAAATGCCTGATAGGCATTAGTGCACAGTGCACATCAGTGTGTGATGAGCATTGACCTGTATTACACACTGATGCGCATCATGCAGCAATGCACAGCAGGTGTTCATGCCAGTATCCCATTATGCACGTTTGCAATTCAATAAAGGTGTTTCTTAGTGCCACTGCTAAGTATAAACGTACCATATTTGCTGGCATACAAGATGCACTTTTTTCCCCTAAAAAATACCCTCTGAAAATGAGATGTGTCTTATACATCTGCAAATACAGTAAAGCTAAAAATACATAGGGAAGGGGGGGGGCAAAAGGAGTTCTCCCTGCCCAGCCAAAACAGGAAAGGAGGAGGTAGTGGAAGCCTAGTGTAGCAGTCTTTCCCTTCTCTTCCTCTCCTGTGCAATTTGACTCTTCTGGGAGTTCTCTCTGCCCAAGCAAACAGGAAAGGTGGGGTGGTGGTGCAGCACTCTTTTCATTCCCCTCCTCTCCTGGTGCAGCACTTTTTTCTCATTCATCTCCTTTCCTGTGCATTTTGCCTCACCAGGGAACTAAAAATTTTTTTTTCCTGCAAAGTACTCCTTGAAAAGCAGGGTGTGTCTAATATGCCGGCAAATACGGTGTATGTAAAGTTACGTAACATAACAGGTCACAAAGGTTTCCAGTGACTACTTTTAAGAATCCACTGGGGCTATAATCCAGCCACAGAAGCTTCTCCAAGCAAAAAGGAAATTCCCGGATTTAATAGATTGCGCTCATTAACCAATGTCTTTCAGTGTCTGCATTTGTTTTTCTTTTTCTACAGTTAGGTTGTAACTTCCTTCCTGAGCCCACAAACATCATCATCATCACACTATTAACACCACTATATGTTTTTGGGAGGGAAAGATGGAGATAATTACGACAGATCACGAACAGCACAACAGAAACTAACAGGCAATCCAAACAAACACATTCATTCGGAAGGAAGCTTTACTGGGAACATGTCCTTTTTTTCCACGCTCTGATCTAGCCTGGCTTTGATTACAGATCCACTGTCTTCACTATAACTTACACAATATATTGCCACTGCTATGAAAAAAAATGGAGCCATGCTGAGTCCTAGAGCATGGGATTAAAACTGGGAAATAATGGAATACTTTGGCACGGATGTGTAAGGTGGGAGCAAAAGTAAGTAAGCAATTGAAGAAATATATGACAATGGGCAGCAAGGAAGGAGTCCATTAAAAAAAAGGAAGGTAACATATGTCGACTGGGAGATTCTGGGAATTGTACTCCAAAAAGTAACATTTCTAAGCTCTGCTCCAATTATTGTTCAACTGTCATTCTCATCGGCGAGCCTGGATCATGCCAAAGGATGATGGGAATAATAGTTAATCAACAGCTGAAGGGAAACAGTCGCAGCCCTTATGTGGAACACTGAAAAGAGCTATCAGTGACAAGTAAAAATGACAGCAGGAATGCCCCCTCACATCCGAACCACGCCATGAGGATCAGGGCGGCTTTAATTCTTTGTGCCTCCTGCAGAGATCCTGATGTGGATGGTGGGGGAACACCTTTTATTTCCACTTGAAGAAAAACTCCCTTCTATACCAATGGAAATTTTTTTCTCAGCTTTTGACCAAGATCGTTCCCGCAGCAACTAGTTGCTTTTTGAAAGCCACTGACATGTCTGCTTTGTGTAAATGGCACCTAGCCTAGTTCAAAGTTCAGAAAAGTTACTTTTCCAGAAGCAGTCTTTTCTCATGTTGAACAGTTCTTACTGTCAGGACATTTGTAAACCAGTGGGCCAAAAGCACTGTAAACAAAGGGCAGAAGCAAGTCTGCATAAACAAATCTCTTCTGAAACTTCATGTGGATAACACTTCATAAGGTAAGAGTACAACTTTTTTTTTTTTTTTGGAAAGCAGCGTCCAATTCTGGGCAACACAGTTAAAGAACGACGTTCACAAATTGGAATGTCTCCAGAGAAGGGCAACCAGAACAGTAAAGGGTCTGGAAACCAAGCCCTACAAAGGAACAATTTAGGGATCTGGGTGTGTTCAGTGTGGAGGAGACTAAGCAGTGATGTGACAGCCTGTGAAGGGAGGAGCCAGGCAAGCCTGGTTGGGGCCAGCCAATCACAATTCACAGACTCTGTGGAGGGGCCAATGGGAGAGCAAGGATCCAGAACTGAGCCTTGTCTCTGACAGAAGAGAAATGAAGAAAGACTATCTGGAGTACAGATAGGACAGTTAGCAAAGAACTGAATAGGGTTTTGGGGAGCTATGAATGATTAAATAGTTCAGGTGTTAATGGGTGATCTGTATGTCTTAATAAACCTCTGCTTGCTAATTCTTTTTTACAACTGTGCCTGGTTGTACCTGTTAAATTTTGACAGTCCATCTGGGCATGCTTATCACAACAAACTCACGGAACAACACATCCACTGGCCTAGAGAGAGATCCCTGCGAGGCCCAAGCACCCAATCCAGGGGGGGATCTTGAGGCGCAAAGAGCCAGGGTGAGAGACAAGAGCCCAAGGAGCGGGAACTGTGGGGCCAGCCTAGAGAGGGAATCCCTCGCACGGCCAGCTTTAAATATCTGAAGGGACGTCATCTAGAAGGTGGACTCAGCTCGTTTTTCTTTGGTTCCAGGAATGAGGGCACAAACCAATGAACTGAAAGCGAAAGAAAATGGATTCCACCTAAACACTTCCTGATTGCAAGAGCTTTTCATAGCTTTCCTTCATTGGAGGCTTTTAAACAGAAGTTGGGATGGCTATGTTTCAGGAATGCTTTAGCTGTGTATTCTTGCAAGATAGAGGGTTGCACTAAGTGGCCCCTGTGGTCCTTTCCTCATCTATGAATCTACACATTTGGTAAAGTAGGCTCTCATCTAGGGAGTCTCAAACCACAAAAAAAATTAAAAAAGGGTGTGCGTGAATGTGCCTTCAAGTTGCCCGTTGACTTACGGTGACCCCCGACTCAAGAATTTCATAGGATTTTCTTAGACAAGGAATATTCAGAGGTGGCTTTGTCAGTTCCATCCTCTGAAATATAGCTAACCAGGACTGACCCTGCTTAGCTTCCAAGAACAGACAGGACCTGGTGCCTTTAGAGTATTTAGGCCTACAAGAAAAATACCGATCTATAAAAGATGCCACAGGACTTTAATTGCTTTATGTGTCTAGCAATAGTCCCACTGCCCTGTACTATATTCCGTCTCTATACCAGCCTTTGATGTTGACTATTCTAGCATATTTCTAAGTGTATAATTTGTCTTTGACATCATCACTTCTGAATAACCACAGAATATACACACACACAGACACCACAGCATTTATTTTGTATAGATAGATAGATACAGATATAGATAAAAAAAAACAGCCCTCTGAATAGGTTAAAAAACAACTGTACTCAGAAATTTGGAAACAATAAAAGAGTTGATACAAAACCAGCAGGTACCAGCAGCATAGCTGGCAAAATTAATCTTCCTCTATGACGCTCCAAAGAGTTATTTCTTGTTTAATGAATGCCTGGCAGGTAGATAAAGACACAGGGCTTAGGCCTACATGTACCTTGTTATGGCCCTCAAAAAATATGGTAGAATATATTCAAATTATATTTATTTGTTTACTGATGTGTGATTGCATAAAGAGCGTGCAGCAGCAACTTCAGAAATTTCTGTTGTAAGTTGGATTTATGCCTCTGAAGCGGCCAATTAATTTAGAAACAGGCCAAACCATCTTTAAAGATGGTGTTTAAAGAATAAACTTGGACCATCCATAAGCACATGAAGCCTAGTCTCCTTTTATTTCTAAGCTGATTACAAATAGTAAAATATTTTTGGTAAAAAATTTCTCTGACCTAAACAATTCACTGCTGCAGGATATTTTGACATCTGGTGGATTCACTTTTAAAAATTACAACTGGAAGAAAACATTAAAGCCTACAGCCAGGTTTTAGAACCAACACGCACCTGGATCATGGGACACAGAGAATGAAAATAGAAATGTTCTGCACAGTCTTTCCTTGGGCATTTCACTGTTTGCTGTTAGGGCTGAAAGTGCCAAACTAGATGGACTCCAGACCTTCCTTGTCATGGCAATTTTCTATCAACGTTCTGTCCCTTGTTGCTGTCGATGTGTGCTTTCAAGTAATTTCCAACTTATGACAATCTTAACCTATCACAGAGTTTTCAGGGGGCTGAGAGTTTGTGACATGCAAAAAGTCAACCAGTGGGTTTCTATGGCCAAGCGGGGAATTGAACCCTGGTCCACAAGGTTGTAATGCACTGTTCAAACCACTACACCACACTGGCTAACAGCTGCTAAATAAACAATACGCTTAATGTAATTCTACAAAAATAAATGGTTTGGCAGAGAAGACTTTTGTGGAAACAAACAAGCGCTTAATTAGGGTTGACAGGGGTCCCTTATTATAAGGGGTGTCTCTTACTTGCGGGCAGGAAAGCTTGTGTTTTATGCAGAGGTCCCTTATTATAAGGGATGAGCCCTATTTGAGGGTTGGAAAGATTTTTATAGACTGAACAAGATGCCAAAAAATCCTATATTTTGGACAGTGGGTAATTCATATAGACAGAAATCATGTAATTTATTAATGCGGACAGTATGTTAATTTTTTAGGGAAATACATGGCTGAGTTAACTGCAACCAATGCTTTTATTTGGTATTTGGGTACAACACACACTTCCTGATTGTCAGTCTTCCATGTCATGAATTTCCTGGCAACACTATGCCCTAATGCTTCAGCTCTTTAGTCTACTGCCTTGTAGTCCCAAGTAGAGTTCTCACATTACTAGAACATAAGGTTCACTGATGCAGAACATCCAGCAGTGAAACAAGTGAAGTGCTAAATGTGCAACTTAAGATGGAGATTTCGCTGTGTACTTCACTATTAATCAAGAGTGGGCAAACTACAGCCCTCCAAATATTGCAGGTCTATAGTTCCCCTTTCAACACAGGTGGCATCCCCAGTGGTGAAGAATGCTGGGAGTTGACAGTATAGCAAAAGCTAAAAGGCTGCATCTTACCACCCCTGCTGAAAAGAACAGCAGGAATGTTTTTGCAAATACATCATCACACAGGTATACTCACGAGGGAGTGCTGAATCACTGCAGCTCCCTACTGGGCATATGTTCTATGAAAAATCCATGCCTGCTCTAAGTAGTGTATGAAATGACCAATGCAACACATCTGCATTTATAAAAGAAAAAAAAATGGCCTGCAGGTTTTCAGAATGACATTAAGAATGCAATATGGGCATTACCTCAGTTGACAAAGCTTCTGACAGGTTATTTTTTACAGTCTTTTTTATCCCTTTCCTCTCTTCCCTTCATGTCCTGTATCCAGCTGGAAATTTTAGCAACATCAACACTGAGAGGATAGTGAAAGAGAAGCACAGACTTTCAAAGTTGAGTTGCAGCAGCACATCTGCAGTAAATAACACAATAAAGCCTGAGCCGGGAAAGAAAAGAATTTTACTTTAGACAATCGTACTGTAACTGCGCGTGCCTGCCTATGACAGGTAAGGTAAGCAGCAGCTGCCTCCAGAAGCCCTTACTTAATGTACAGAAACAGCAAAATAAAGAGAAAAAGGGGAAAGCAAAGAAACCTGACTCTGAAGCTATCAGCATGTTAAAAGTCATACTGTGTATCTATAAGCTTGGCCATCAAAATGGAAATCATAAGGAAGATGGAGGCAGCTGAAGGAAAAAGTAATCTCTGAGTACAATTTCGAAGAAGCTTTCAAGTGGTCTCTAGAAGATTCAAAACGTTTTTCTTTACTTATGCAAGCTTACCTGACTGGCTGTTTCATTTTACATATGCATGTTATTAGTTTCGGATAAAAAGCTGGATGGAATATGTCGATCTGAGCATCTTTTTGTGGTATTCAAAGCTATCTCTATTCCGTTTCTGTTACAGTCCTCCCTCTATATTTGCAGGTTTGACCTTTGCAAACTTGATTATTCTGATTGCACCCCCTTCCTCCTCCTCTCATTCCCCTGCCTTTTGCCTGGGCGCCTGTGTCTTCCTTCCATAGACCTGGGCAAAAGGCAAGCAAATGGTAGGGGGCAGCTCTGTGTACGTGCCGTCTCCAGTTGTGTTGCTGCCCCCTCCCATTCACTTGCCTGTTGCCCAGATGCCCGGAAGGCAGTGCCCCCAGGTGAAATGCAAGCAAATAGGGGGTACCCTGGAAGGGAATGGGAAGGGGAGTGCTCACTTAGGCAGAGGGGTGGTTATTCATGTTTTTTTCTGTGTGAACCCTTGCAAAGGTCGAGGGGCACTATATTTCTGCCTCTAGTACCAAATTTCCTGTTAAAGAAGTTAAGGTCTTAGAATGCCTCTACTTCGTTAATTTGTACCTCTCTCCATTATTCTTTAGAGGCCAGAATCCTGTTCATGCCATCTTCAGTGCAACAACAAGATGACACTTTTTGTAAAATGGCAAAACCGGCTAACTACTCCCACAATCCATTCCTTCACAGTCAACTGAAGCTGATAACACAAATGACATCTGCCAACAGAGATTAAGCTTGTCCAAAGTCTTAAATTAGTACTATTTACACAGCTGGACAACTATAATTGTTGTCTAGGGCAGAAATCCATCTCTGTATGAAATGGATCTTCACTAACATGGTTCCAAGTATCTTTTGAGATCCATGCTTAGTCACATTTAGTACACTGTCTCACTGCCACATCACTCTTCAACTGTGATGGTCTTTGTTCCCACGCTTTCACCTTATGGAATCAAAGAATCATACAGCTGGAAGAGACCGAGCCCCTGACATCAAGTCCAACCCAACTCCTGACATACAGGAATACACAGTCAAAGTATTCCCAACAGATGGCCATCCAGCATCTGTTTAAAAACTTCCAAAGAAGCAGACTTCACACACTCTGAGGTAGCATGTTCCACTGTCAATCTGCTCTTACCAGAAGGAAGTTCCTTCTAATATTTGGATGGCGTCTCTTTTCCTGAAGTCTGAAGCCATTGCTCCATGTCCTAATCTCTGGAGCAGCAGAAAACAGGTTTGTTCCATCCTCCATATGACATCCCTTCAAGCACTTAAACCTGGCGTCATGTCACCTCTTAACCTTCTCTTCTCCAGGCTAAACATACGCAGCTCTCTAAGCCTCTCCTCATAGGGCATGGTTTCTACTATTCTGCTTGCCTTCCCTCTAGACATGTTCCAGTTTGTCAACAGCCTTCCTGAACTGTGCTATCCAGACCCAGACACAGTATTCCAGGTGCGGTCTGACCAAAGCTTAGGCCAGGGGTTCCTAACTTGTGGCCCATGGACCCTTGAGGAGGGTTCATGCATGGACTTGAGGGGACTGTGAACCAAGCACTCTCCTCAATGAAGCTTTTCCCTCGTCTTTTTTTTCCGGTTGCATTCAAAATTGTGTTTAAGGGGCCCACTGTCAAATTCTCGAAAGAATCTATGATCCCTAAGCAGTTATGAAGTATTGCTTTAAGCTGAGCAGGCACAGAATATAGCCTCTTTTATTCAAACACCATAATGAACAAATTTGCAACCACTGTCCAAAGAGTTTTACTCTGGTGAAGGAGAGGTCTTGGTCTCAACCATCTCTCTCTCTCTCTCTCTCTCTCTCTCTCTCTCTCACACACACACACACACAAAAGCACAGCCCTTGTGCTGTTGTTAAGACTAGTACCGCCCTGCAGTTCTGTACTCACAGTTGCTGCTGATTTGTCAACACTCACTTTTACTAAAAAGTGTACCCACACAAGGAGGGGGGAATCCAACCCTTTCTGCAAGTTTTCATGGGCACGACAGTAGTTCATCAGGTGGTGAAAACGTTAAGAGAGAATTCATCAGTATTAAATGCATGGACCGTAACAGGCTAAATCAGTTGTAGAAACAGCTGTTTTGTTTTTTCAAAAACAACAACAACAACAACGCAGTCGCAATCCTTTTGGAAGGTAATTACCAGAAAAATACAAAACTTAACACTCAAAGTAGGTTTAAATATCTTCCAAGTGTTGCGCGGAATCACGCGGTCCCACGCTTTACTAACGGGTGGGTCACTACCGAGACGAAACCCGGCTCCTCCGGAACAGGTAAGAGGTAACGCCGCAGAAAGACCGCGATGCGAGGGCAAACCCGCTTTTAACTCACCTCCACCAGTTTATAGTTCCTTTCCTTCGGGCTGTGGCTGCGGTGCCTCCTCACGGGCAGCCCTTTCGCCGCAGTCAGCCAAGCGGCCACACACACCAGGCTAAGAATCAGCGCAACTTTCCCCCGGATCTTAGGCATCGCTCCCTCTCCCGCGCCGCCGGCCCTCCGCTGCAGCCCGCACAAGGCCGGCGAAGGGGAGCCGCCGGGCAACGCGCGCTAATCCGACTCCCTGCGCCCCCAAAAGAGACGGCGAGGAAAAGGGAGCCCCCCTCAGGTTGCCGGGCGAGAGGGCGAAACGCGGGGAACCCGCAGTCCTCTTTCCAGCCTTCCGTTCCCGCTGCTCCTCCAGCGCCGCGTCCCTGCAGAAGCCCCCGGCCGACGAGAGCGTGCGCGCCGAGGAGCGAGTGAAAAGATCAGGCGAGGGAGGGTCTCTCTCCCTCCCTCTCCCCCGCCCCCCCCCACGGCCCCCGCCGGCCTCCGCCCCGGCGCGCTTCCCCCCCGTCCCTCTCCGATCTCCCTCGCAGTTTGCTGGTCACGTTTTGATTCCCCACCAGCCCCGGCTGGCGGCCGGGCCAGTGACGCCGGAGGATGGCTGGGGGTACAAAACAGAGAGCGGGAGGGAGGAGGGCGCAGGCTGCCGGCGTGGGCGAAAGAGAGGGAGAAAAGGGACAGCTCGGAAGGACGAGGCTTCTCCCCGTCGCCGTCCCCTCTTCGATAATCCTCCCCGCAAGGCGACTTGTCTCCTCCTTCCGCCCCCCCCCCCGCTCGGCGTCCCGGCACGTGAATCCCTTGCGCCGCGCGCCGGTCCCCCGAAGCCGCTCCCGAGCGCGCCGGCGGCGGGCGCTTCTCCCCCGCGCGGCTCCTTTGCCTCGGGACAGCCGCGGGACGCCTCTCCCGGTGCTTCGCAGACCTCCCGGCGCCGTTCCGCGCACGCCGGGGACTCCTCGCGGGCGCCCCTCGATCTCGCGTCTTCCTTCTGCGGCACCGCGGCTTCTAACGACCCAAACCTCGCCCCCGAGCCTCCCCTGCAAACCGCGTCGCGGCCTGGGGCAGTGGCTTGCCCGTCCGCGGCCGCGTGCCTCCGCCCCCCTCCCCGCCGCGTTGCCTCGGCCGCGGCTGCCGATCCCCGCGACGGGCTCCCGCGCCGCCCGCTCTGCCCGGCTCGCGCTCGGCTCGCATTTCGCGGGGCGCCTCCGCGCGCGTCCCCCCCCCGCCCTGCTCTCCCCCCTCCGAGGCGGCCCGGGCCGCTCTTTGTTCGGCAAACTCTTCGGGCTCTCCCCGCCGCCGCCACGCGCGCTCGAGGGCTGCAGCGGCGAAGGGGCGGCCGGCTCCTGCTTCTGCACCAGCCAGTTTGCGCCGCCTCTCCCCGGGCCGAGCCCCTCTCTCTCCCTCGCTCTCCAAGGGGACCAGATCCTTTTGCTTGCCGCCGCCCCGCCGCCGCCGCCGCCGCGCCGGTCTTTCCACTGGCGGCTGGCTGGAGCGGACTCGTGCCGCCCCGCCAAGCGCCTTCGAGCAGCCCCCCCCCCCCGCTCAGCTCTCTCTCATCCCGCCCGCCTCCCCTTCTCCTTCCCCAGCGGCCTGGTTTTCTCCTCTCCCTCGGCTGCCGCAACCGGACGACCTGTTTCCCCTGGAGCTCGCTCGCTGCCTCCCTGCAGGCCCCTTCCAGGATTTTTGCAAAGCTTGCTACTGCGGCAACCGCTGCCGCCTCCCGCAGCCCTCACCGGCCCGGCGGCTTCTGCAGTTCTCCTCTTCCCTCCTCCGGCTCTCCTTCTCCGGAGCCGCAGTTCTCTGTGACGTTGCCGCTGGAGGCTCTCTCCCGAAAGGCCCGATGAATGAATGAGCGCAAGCGGCGGCAGGAGCGAAGGACCCACCGGGGCGAAACCCACCCGAAGGGGTTAAATAAATAAAGCCATCAACGGCCCGGAAGCCACCGGCTGCACCTGGGAAGGGACGGTGCAAGCGGCAAAAGGCGGTGTGAGCGACGTTTCAGCCGCGGAGGGGGTAAAACTGCTGGTAAGCGCCGCTTAAGGGCACGCGGCGGAATCTTGCTCAGGGGCTGCACCGTGGTCTGTCCGGGAAGAGGCGGGTGCTTCGGCCGGCGCGCTTCGCTTGGATTCACTTGCAGCGTTCCGCTGGGGCCGTTCCCGCACTAGCCTGTTATAGCGCTACGGTTCCACTTTCAACGTGCTATGGAATCGTGGGGTTTGCAGTTTCGGGAGCGGCCGGCGGACCCCTCCCGAAACTGCAAACCCCAGGATTCCATAGCATGTTGAAAGTGGAATCGTAGCGCTATAACAGGCTAGTGTGGAAATAGCCCCAGACTAGGGGTTTGGGAAGCAGATCTAGTCTCCCCTCTCCCCTAAATCTGAGTACGGTAAGGAGAGAACATCGGAAACTACGGAAAGAGACTAATTTCCTGATGCAACCGTCATTAAGCTATTTATTTCTGTTTGTATTCTGCTTGGCCTTGGAGAGCTCGAGCTAGCAAAATTAATAATTCACATCAGTACTGTGTGAGCACCCTCTAAACTTGGTTAGGTTTCGGTGTTGGGAGACATGCTCAGACTACTCAGTTCTTCTGGGTGAAAAGTTTCCTTGGCATCGTTGTTCGTGCCATCTTTGCGCATTTAGCAGATCCTCCCTGCAGGGGTAGAGGACTGTGGCAAGGCCTCTTCTTTTCTTACAGTTGGGTATGGCAGTTTCCTGCCCCAGTCTGATAAAGTGCTTTGTCAGTTTATACACAGCTTTGCCCTTCCCTACCACCTTCAGGTGAAAAGGGTAAAGCCTTTCAGTTGTTATTTACAACTATTTAATGATCAGTGGTAGTGTGGTTCCGTTTGGTTAGAACTACTGAACATTATTCAGTGGAGTCAAAACCTATATAAATATACTATAATTTTTATTGAAGTAACAAACAGAATAAAGTATTAGTTTTCATATGTATGCCCAAGCTCAAGCAGATCTTCAGAATGCATTTACACAGCATAAAGGTATAGATCTCTCACACACACAGCCTTCTAGTTACTCTTTTGGCTCAATATCCAAATCTAGGTCACACTCTCTGACCAGATTCAAAAGTGGTTTTCTCTTCTGCCTCTTTATCTCTAGGCTTTCTCTGAGAAATCAGACCCCTTCACACAACTCCCCCCCACTCCAGGTTGACCGCAATACTCTCTTTACTCTCTGGCTGAAGGACTGACTCTTAGCCCCTCTTTTGAAAATCAGACCCAACCAATTCAGTGTATCTGCTGTATATACATTTTCACTCAGGCTTCCAACTCCTCCTTCATAATAATGGGCTGGATTTCTCTCTGGAGTGGCCATTCTGGTTGCCTGGCAACCTGTTTCTGAGTGGCTTCTCTGACACCCCAGACATCCACTCACTGACTCAATAGGGACCTATTGAGATGGTCCACCATCTGAGACTTACAGAATCTGAAGCATTCTCGAATGGTCCCTTTTCCATTCAACAGGACTGGCAGTTTGATCGAGGCTGGTCTTACGGTGAGAGGATAAAGGGACACTGATGCAGTCACTCTCAAGTGCCCGGTCTGGGACTGTGAAGATGATAATTCCCCTTGATTCACAGAACAAGGACAATGAAACAGGCTGGCTAATGGCTAGAGCACAGGTAGCGTAGGTCTTGGAGCAGATGACATTGAAGAACAACAAGCACTCTCAAGCACTCTTCCTTGTGCCTGTTAGGTGGCAGTGAGGCTGCTTCTAAGACTGCACCCTTAACTTACCATACAGCAGAATTATTCTGAGCATTGAGGAGTCTGTTGAGATCAAGCCTAGAGAAACCAGGAATATACCTGCATTGTTTGTTCACCTTACTACTCCATTGCTTTTTAATCTCACTACTGGGCTATTTGTTTACAGTCACAACATACAAATTTGAAATAACAGCAACTATATTAATTACAAACATGTTGCTAATTTGAGTGGTACAAGTTATGGAAATTGGCTGTCAAGTAAAAAAAACTTTGAGAATCACTGATTTAGCCCATTGCAGAATCCAGGTACCTGAATAGCCCCAGCTAACTCCAGTTACCAGTGAGGCATTTGCTATCCCCAGATCCACTCATTCATTCCTGCTTAGCAGTCAGGCCAAGTGGGTGTGTTGGGACAGAATGTTTCAGGTGTCTTGTCCACATGATCGTGCTAAATTAACTGAAACCAGTCCCTCAAAATCCTGACAAACTGTGTACTGGACACTTCCCCAGACTCTGTGACAAGTGTGGTGTTGGTTTCTGAGCAAATACGAGCATCTTCCTCCTTGAAGTGTCTGCCAAATTTTTCACAGTAGAGTGAGGTTTAATTTACATGCAAAACTCAAAAGATACAATGAAATCAGGTAAATACATCACAGATTACTTTTAAAAAATACATTGCATTAACCACTGATCCATATCTGATAATACATGAATTGAAAAATTAATTTAAAACTTAAAACAATGACAAAAGGAAGAGACATAAAGAAGATGGGGAAGGACTAAGCTCACAGACTGATTGAGGTGCCCGCTAATAGTTTGGCTCTTTTTTAAAAAATGCACTCTGTTGCAAAGAACAGGCACTATGGTAGCTCCCATTTCCTGATCCTCCTGCATCTCTTTCACCTGAGCTGCCCCATCTTTGATCCCCCGAGGGAGGCTGGCTGGCTCTGTTCCCCTTGTTCCCTACCCTGGATAAGAGCATCAACTGAGGCCAATGAAGAATGAAAGATGCAACTGCTATACCTTACCATTTCTGGCACAAGTCCCCCTCCCCAACTTTACCCCCCCTCCACTGCTTCCTCTCAGGGAAATTGTAGGGTGTCACCAACCAGCCCCATCTATGCTACAGTAAAGAAAACATAAATGTCCAAGGATGACAAAACCCAGACATAGAACAAGCCCTTGGTATTGTCTCCCCTTGCTGGTGACCTCATCCCTCTAGAGATGACTACCGTCAACATGATCACCACTCATTCCCCTCATGCTTTTCTCTTTTGCTCTCACTCACACCCATACAACCAGCATCATCTCGGCCCCAAACCACAGTGAGGTTGGTTGTGCAGGTTCTTCCCTTCCAAGACCAAGGAAGAGATCAGTGGCTGGGGCCTGGGGAGGCAGAGCACCCTGCCTTGTGTCGCTGGCAACCTGTTGCAAGAAGCCACCTGGCCAGCACCGCCCTCCACTCAGCAATCCCTCACTTGGCCTGTGTTTAGATTCGAGCACCACTCATGCTTCATGCTTTGTCCCTTCAGGAGCTCCCACCCACCCCTCTTGTTCTTTGGGACTCCTCAGACAAAGCGACTACCACCTTTGAGCCTGCCTTGAAACTTTCCCCACTGCCCCAGCAGGGAAGAGCAGCACAACCCTGCCCAAATCCCACTCCCAAAGCAGGCTGGGCTCAGCCCAAAGAGGCAATCAGCTCCTGCTTGCATGCTTGTTTTTCTGTTCCTATGAAGGAGAGGAGAATTGGAGCCTTTTCCCCCACATTTTTTTTTCTTACTCCAAAATGGCCTGATGTGTACCCCTGGGGATGCAAGTACTCCAGGTTGGGAATAACTGGGCTAGATAAGCTACTCTGCAAATCTTGCAACCCAACACCAGCGCAGTGTTTCATATATCAGAGTTATACAACCTACAGGCTGGGGCACTGGGCCTCCCCATGTCCAATTTCATAGATGGCTTGTCCCATGTGACTGCTATAAGGGAAAAGGCAAATTGATCTGTATCAGGATTGCTGGGAGAAGGGTGGAGAAAGAACTCTCCCTTCCACCGTCCGCTGTATTCCCCACGACCAAAAGCTTGCTTTGGCAGATGGGGGTTCAGATTTTAAAATTATCTGCCCTGTAAACTGGACCCTATAGCCCTCCAAACATTTTGGACTGCCATCATCCTTGACCCTTGGCTGTGTAGATATAGGCTGCTGGGAGTCCAATAATTGGAGGGCTACAGGTTTCTAATTCCTATTAGAAAGGCATCACAGATGCAGAAAACAAATTTATGAACAAGTGTTACATTAATTTAATTTCTTCCTGGGTTTATCATTAAATGCTTTTTATTTATTTTCAAAAATAATGTTTTATAGTGGAAGGTTTAAACATGTTTGTGTGACATATGAGCAGTTCTAACTAATCGGCACATCAGGCCTTGTGGCCCTCTTGTACAGTACAGTTTTGTGCAATCAACTCTAAAACTACCTTTATTTCAGAATCCAATATAAGCCAAGCTGTTAACAAATCAAGTTTCTGAGTCAGGAAATCAGTAGTTACATCACTGTAGTTCAAAATCTTAATCTTGAGACTGCAAAGTAGTCCTAGTTCAAATTCAGGCACATAACTTGTAGTCACATCAGTGACAATGTGGTACATATGTCAACTCTTGGTTAAGTCCTTCTACTTCCAAGAAATAGTTGTGCATTGTATTACAATGGGATGTAGGCTATACCAGTGTGAACAACCAATAGCCCTCTACATATTGGACTGCAGCTCCCATAATGCCTGGGGCTGATGAAAGCTGGGTGTCCATCATCTCGAGGGCCTGAGGTTCTGCAGTGCAGGGCAGTATCTTATTATCCTGATTAAAAAATGTCTGGGGCTGTCACAGGATTTAATTATACTACACTACAGCATATCTGAGTCTTCTAATCATCTTATTCCAAGTCAACATTTCATATTGAAAGAATATCATTCAAGAATGCTGGCCAATGATATAGGATAGTTTCACATGTATCCATTAAAAAAATTCTCACACAAGTTTTTTGTGAAGTCTTTATTAAGCAGAACATAATTTTGTCAAGCAGTTTCTCTCAGCTTAACATGCATTATTACTTTCTTGAAAATCAATGTAGAATCTCCTTTTCTTCCTCCACCCTCCCCAAATGGTATTCAGCTTTGTGCTATTTGTTCAAGGTGTAAAAAAAGGCATATTTCTGAAAGAAAACATCTTGGGGAGGTAATTAAAAATTTCACTTCAAATGTTAGTATCTATAAAAAAAAATCTAGGATATATGTACATTATTACCAGAGAGGCATAGGAGCACAGTGCAATTTAAGACTTTGAGTTGCAATATGGAGGACAAGCCTGCCCTGGGCTATAAAAATATGGGCCACCATTAGCTTTGCGGCTGACAAGCCTTAAGCCTCAGGCTCCATGTTTATTTCCCCCTAAATTTTCCTCCTCTACAGCTATGCTGGAGGAGAGAGTTTTAATATAGGGGTTGCTGAAATACTGGCCAAAAGTGCATTTGGCAAATGAACCACACAAAGAAGACTTATATACTTCAGTGCATTTTGTTCTGGACAGTGTTTTGATAGCCACCTCACATTTTGGAATATTCCAGCTGCTCTAGAGAATCTGTGTTAACAGATGAGTAGACGACTAGACAGCTGCAACAGCTAAGCTATATACATACAAAAGTTGCCTTCCACAAGGTCATTAATCTTCGCAGCCCCTAAAAAAATCAACTAGATCATGCCATGCACAACAGAGAGAGACAAAAATGGTTCTTAAGTCTGACTTGGACCCCTTCTAATGTTCTTCATAAAGAAACAGAGCTCAAAGTAACAAATATGAAAACATCATGGCATTGAATTAGGATTAGATTTAATGAAATGCTTCCCATAAAAAATTCCAAAGATAGGAGCCAGGATATAGTTAACAAAGGCCAGTCTTCCGTATTTATGTTGACCATATTGTTAGATTTAATGGTAACTATTGCTGTTAACCTTTTATGAGATGACAAATAATATTAGGAGAAAATGCAAACTCCTTGATGAAATACAGCAACAGGATACCATATTGCAATATTCTCTAAAAAAATGGACATGGTAAAGTGTGCATGATAAAATCTTGCAAATGAAACTGCAAGTCTTGCAGACTTGATGAGAATTAGCTGTTGTCTTGGACTACTTTAAGGTTGATAGACTGGCCTACCAATCAGTCTAGAGTATTAAAGGGAAAAACACATCTGAAAATATATTAACCTACAGGATAAAAATTAAACTTTTAAGGCCTTTTATATAGCAGTCTTGCAAATTTTAAGAAAAACTGGCAACATATCTGATTAAAGAAACAGTATTCCTTCAAAAAAACAATGCAAAGGCCTTTCAAGCTGATTTGTACTTATATGCCACGTCAAAGGCAAAATATATGTTTTTAAAATCCATTAAAGCAAAAATGGGAGCTTTATCCAATTGTATGTATTTTGAAGGGTCAAACATTGAAAATTATGTCCATACATATATATATGTCAGTAACTGCAAGCAAAATGAACTAAAATACATATATATGTATGTGTATATATGTATGCATGTCCACACATATATATATGTTTGACCCTTCAAAATACATACAATTGGATAAAGCTCCCATTTTTGCTTTAATGGATTTTAAAAACATATACTGAAATATACTAGTTTGTAGTTTGCCTTTGACGTGGCATATAAGTACAAATCGGCTTGAAAGGCCTTTGCAGTGTTTTTTGAAGGAATACTGTTTCTTTAATCAGATATGTTGCCGGTTTTTCTTAAAATTTGCACACACACACACACACACACACACACACAGGAATTCACGCCAGTCCAAAGTGCAAAGTGCCAACTGGGGGAATTCAGCCTTGAGATAAATACACACATCACATTACATGAATTCTTTCTTCTAAGGAAAAAAACAAACAAAAACAAAATGGAAAAAGCAGTTCTAATGATCCCATGTTTTATACTCTGGTCCTGAGGCAGCCAACATGTAAGTGGAGAGAGGCTCACAGCAGCAGGTAGTATCCAGATGTTGAAATTTTTTTTAAAAAAGCAGAGGGCAGTGCTGCATGTTCATGAAAATAATTTGTTGCCAAGCTTCTCAAACCATGATAAAGTAATTCATTCTAAAAAGTGAAGCTTAGGGCAGGAAGAAAGGCTGCTGCTACGTGTACCAGCTGAATCATCTGCAGATCCACTGAACCCACCAAGATTAGCCCCTTTTTTCCTATGGTGCTCAACCTTGCTGGGATTGGGACCGACCCTCCACATTTTGGTATGGTTCAGAAACAACAAATACCCTCAAAGCAAACGATTTTTTCCCCTAGGTTCTAATATATGTTCATAGTATTCAATGTGCAACTGCAATTTAGCTGATACAATCATTCAGTAAATTTGGGTCAGGCATATTTCAGAGAAGAGGAATCTAAGAGCTCCAACTCAAGCAATTTTGCCTTCGATACAACTAGGACTGTAAGACAGCAGGAGGTCTAAACACACAGTGTCCATTTGTCAGGTGTGCAAATAAACACACATGATAGCTAAGAAATTAGACTTCAAGATATTTGTCTTCTGCATTCTTTTTCTCCCCTACCTTTCACTCAAAGCTCATGTAGAAAAAGAGAGTATCAGACCATACTTCTCATTATCCTTCTTATTTCTGAAACCAAAGTTGACCTGAATACTCAAGATACAACACCATATAAAATTTATTCAGGTAAATGTATTTTAGTTCATTTTGCTTGCAGTTATTGAAGTACTTCTGCAAAAGCAGTTGTGGAAACACAAAAATAAAACCATGGTCAAAACCAGCCTGCATTTACTGCAAACTTCATACGAACTAGCTCATCTTAAACCACTTTATCCTATCTTAAGATTGCTTTGTGATGATATGAAAGCACTTCCATTTATTAGGAAGCAAAAACAGTTTATTATTTTCTGATGAAAACTTTCAGCCTCTTTTCAGGTGTCAGGAGCTCTGCCCAACTATTATCACTTTATGTAGAGGATAAAGTCAGTTCAGTCCACTGGTAGCAAATTCTTTAACTTAAATATAAGGAATGTTTTGTAAAACATTTCATTATATTTGGTCTTGTCCTATGTTTAGACTGTATATAATCGACTGTATATAATTTCCAGTTGTTGCAGGAAATTATGATGTACATACATTTTACTTCCTTAAAATGTATATATTCGCTGCAGAATACAATGTTTGTAATGTCAACATTTCCTGATACAACCACAACATGTAGTACTGCTGCTGAATAGCTTGATGACGCAGAAACATGGGGTCATTCCCAATATTTCTCAGTAATCCTGGACAACAGAAACCTAAGAATGGTTTAGCATCAATAGAGGAAGGTGGCAGGTCCTCAAGAGCAGTATTTTCAACATCCAATAAAAGTGAACATTCTAATTTCCAACAAAACAGCTTTTTAGTGAACAGACCATTATAGTTGAAAGATTCTTCAAGAAACAGGGTGAAATGAACATTTACAGATACTATTATAAATTTTCTTCTTGTGCCTTTCACTCTTAGTGTTAAGGCCGCATTGAACAATTAGGTGCAACAGGTCCCTTTTTACTGCTAATTTTCAAAATGTCTTACATGTTAAAAACATATGACCAAGTGTTCTTAGAACTCCCTCCCCCTTCATTTTAGGCCTTCGCAAATTGAGCTGCACAGTATTAGTAATTGTCTGTTGTCCCTTGTCAGTATTTCTTATTTCCAAGCCATACCATGAAAATCCTGATATAACTGAGGTTCTTGCCACACTGAAAGGGAAAGCAAAGGCCAATGTTTTTGAGGCACCATCTCCTTAATCAAACTTGCAAATATTTAGCTGCTCAGAAATTTCCACCATTATGTATTTGTAAGAAATAATGGGGAAAGAACAAGTGAGGAGGTCTTCTAGGTGCAAAATCTTAAAAATAATGCTGTGGTTGAAGAACACAAAGTTAATCCATTGTGCTGTGACTTCATAATACATGCATGCTGCAACTTTGCCAATAAACAGGTCATATATGATCTCAAATAAATTAAAAAAGAACAATACATAGTAAAATGAATTCACTTGAAGATAGTGTAGCCATTTTAAAACACTTAAAGTGCAACTTATATTTCCAATATTAACTAATGTATTACTTCTAAGAATTAAATCTTCCAACCTGATTTTTCTAAAAGTGAAAAATGCATCTCCAACTCTCACATTATTTTGAGCACTTTATGGCAAAAATCTACGTAAGTCCACAGAAATGCTATGGAAGCCTTATCTGATGCCAAAGGAATGGCTGATGCCACTTAAACAAAGAATCCTGACAGATCAAGTCTACTTTTTACTTGAGAATCTTGTCTGTTCTTGACACCCAGATTGCTATAAAAGCAATTTCCCAAAATAATCCAGGCAAATACATACCTGTTAATACATCTTGTTGTGGATTGTGGCCCCTGTTGTCTAACCTCTGTGGCCATATCAAGCAGTTAACTTGGCTAGAGCAGTGAAAATATCATGGAATGTCCTCTTTTTTCAACGTTCATGCATTCATGTTTTGTGGAAATGCACTATTCAGGTAATAAAGTTCTAGCTGTGCCAGGAAATAGAATAGGAATGCTGCTACATGGAAGGAGGGAAACTGAGGAATCTTTCACATTTGATTCTTTTCCCTCTAATCAATTCATCTAATTTTGGCCTCTCTCCCCTAAAGCTAATGTGATAAGAGGATGCACTCACTGATCCAATAAACAACAGAATTCACACTGGACAATCGAACTGTGGCTAAATCTCAGAGCTGGCATGTAATTCTATATAAGGGAAATATCTATATAAAGAGCTATGCTGCCCTAAAATATCCATTGCTACTTACCATAAGACAGCTGATACTCAGACTGAAAAATAAAGATGGTTAAGGCCCTGGAAAATTTCCTGTTTTGTGCCTTGGTAAACTGAATGCTTCTCATGTGGCAAGGCGACCACCATTTTAATAATAAAAAAATTCAAAAATGACAACATAAGTGGAAAAAGAAAATACTTTGGTTGATTATTTCTTATTAAATATATTTTAAGTTAGCTGTCAACAATTTCCTCAGAAGCCTCAATTGAACAAACTGGCTGGTCTTGCACTCTCAAGATTAGACTTTAGTCAAGAAAAAGGAAATGTTGTGACAGAATCACTGCAGCATACTAAGACTCATTAAGAATGCCCACATGGCAACGTGATGGGCAATACCTCCACTGCTGATAATTGTCACTGTAATGTTGGTGTGACAAATAAATAAGGGAGCAGCATTTTAAAAATGTAAGCCAAGCTCTTCTCCAGAGCAAGACCTCGAAGCAACAGAACAAAAGCGAGGTTTTGTTTTGCCATTACAACACACCATTTAGAGCTGCTGTGGCCACTTCAGTTTTGTGAGTAAAAAGTCATTCTGTTTAAGCTAAGCAGTCATTAAGTGTTTGATTCAAGATCCTTGGCCTCTGAGCCACATAGAGTTCTGAGAAGTGTGCCCCGCCTGCAAAAATACATGGAAAGAACTCAGTCTTCAGTCTCTTCATATGTAGTCTCATCGAAAGGTCGATCAAGGAGAGGTACCAGTCGGTGACGGGAGTACTTCAACAGCAAAAGGTCTCCAACTTCATCTATCTCCTTTAAAGCCTGGCAAAGAAAAATGAACACCAAGTGTAAGAGGGAGATCACTTCCCCTCTTCAAAAAGTGTGACAGAAAACACAACAGTTTAAGAGCTGCTTGGTACACTGCTGTTACTACTACTACCACTTGTTATGTGCCTTCAAGACGTTTCCAATGTATGGTGAACCTATCACAAGGTTTTCCTGGCAAGATTTGTTCAGAGAATGTTTGCCCTTGTCTTCCTCTGAGGCTGAGGGAGTATGACTTGCCGAAGATTATCCAGTGGGTTTCCCTGGCTCAATGGGGGTTTGAACTCTGGTCTCCAGAGTCGTAGTCCAACACTCAAATCACTACATCATGCTGACTCTCACTACTACTACCACCACCACCATCACCACCACTACTACTATGTGACTACTTTTTAAAAAAACACACACACCTAATCCCATATCATATGCTGTGTTTGAAACTCCCTGCTTCAAAAAGCAGACTGTTGGCAGGCTGCAAGCCTACATGAGTCTGCACAATATCACTAAAACGTGTGTGTGTGTTGACATGTGTAAATTGCTGATGAGGCTTGGAACTGGGAGAAGCAAGCCTAGCCAAAGAGCTGCAGTCTTCCAGGGTAGGTGGAGTATAACCAGCACAACTGTGAGATGCTTTCAGAATAAGCATTTTTTCCAAGTAACTGAGCACGTACACTTTAGAGAGTTTTAAGAATATAACTCCAATTAGCAACCATTATAGCTGAGGTTCCCTAACAAGGATATGGGAAGTACCAATGAGATTTTTGAGTGCATTCAAGTATATTGAGGCAGAGATTCTCATCCCCAGGATATTCCAAAAGCAGCAAGGACATCTATTCTAACAAAAATAAAATTGCTCTGGATAGACTAATTACCTCTGGACACCTGGCTTTTGTTCTCTGTTTGTCTGAATGGTGACATGGACTATGTTTCACACAGGAAAGATGACTTTTTCTATTATCTTTCTTCACCATTCCTTCTCTATTGTTTCTACCTCTGGCTGAAGAAATGCATTCTGTAATGCTTTCAAAGCACGAGCTACTCAGCTGCAAAGTCTAGGATCTTGAAAACCTCAGCTTTCTTTTAAGAAGGCAAGGTTCTAAGACCAGTTTGAGCATGTGGGAAATTTCCAATCTCTAAAAGCATCAGCCAGGTGAATAGTAGGATATCTAGTGATTCTGTGTAATAGAAAGAGACAGACAGACAAGACAGACAGAAAGCTTGAATGCCTTGCACAGCTCCATGTGTCTCCTATGATTAACAAGAAACCGAAGATAAAATTTAGCAAAGGCAGGCAAATTTTTATCATTCTTCTTGGTGCAGAATGTAAGTTACCTGGGACTTTTTTTTTAAGTACAGAGTATACACAGCTCCTGCTTACGGTTTACACCTTCCACTACTTCAGTTGTAGACATTCAAGTCAAATAATTTGTGAATCTCCATATAATTTGTTCTAGTAAGAACTGCCACAGTCACAATTTCTTTCCTGCATATAAAGTTACAAGTTCTCACCTCTCCTCTTTCTGCAACAATCTTTTATACATGTTCCCAACACTCTTTCACTCTTGCCCCTTCTTCTTAGGAACCATATGTGGCAAATATGAAGAAATATCAAGCACCTTACTCCATCCACATTTCAGTAGCTCTTTACCCCTCACAACCTCTCTGGCCCCAGTGACCAAAAATGTGATGTGTACAAATGAGTGCCATATGCCATGAAACCTAAAGGTGGTGACATGGTTTTGGAGAGTCTCCCTCTCAATAAAACAAAGGCCCCATATACTCTGAATGGGGGATGACAGGAAAAAAGAGGAACAAGGTTATTCCTTTCCAAACATAGTCTAAACTAAGCACATTTTAAGTAGAGCTTTAACAAAAAAACAACATATGGAAGTAATTTGAGGTTGAATTTCTGTTGAAAGAGTTTGTTAACTGTTATTCTTGAATCTAGATTTAGGATTTTATTAATTTAAAACAAAAAGAAGCACGTGACTTGCAAAGACTACAAAGGAAATGGCACTGGTGAACTCTGACTTCAGGAAAGTGTAATATATTTTTCATCACTGAAAAGAAAGCACCAGCCCACAGGGATGCAGGTTATGAGAGACTTTGCTCTGATCCATGGCCAAAGTATTTTCAGGCAAGGAAGTTTTATTTACATAAAATGGTTATAAATTGTAAAAGAGAACCAGTGCCCATCATGTGGGTTGGTTTAATAAGGAAGCATTACAAACCTCAGTTGCTTTTTTTTTTTAGGAGACCACCACACTCATAACATGGGGAGGAGAGAGGATAGAAGAGAAAAGGAAAGAGAGGTGCTCTTTAGTAAACAACAGCAAGACCTAGGCATCTGTGGACAAACTCCACATCGTCTCTCTTCCATATTCAGCTCAGTTTAAGTTCTGAAAAGCTGGTATGTTGATGCTTAAGATAATTTAGTAAAGGCAAGTCATTTCTCATGATTCCAACCATGCTGAATATGTGCAACTTCACTTATTTTGAAGGAAATGAAGAGTCAAGACTTCACAAGGATTTTATACAAGTTAGTTACTTTGACACTTTTCGTATGGCTATCAGTAGAAATGCCACAAATGTTCAATTTCCCATGCTGGTCTTCATGTTAAAGTGGACTTCAACTACTTTTAGATAAACCAACAGGTGAGTCTGAAATATAACCTTTAATTTCAGAAAGCAGCCATACACTGATTTTGCTATAATGAACAAAAAGTTCTGTGGCATCTTAAGAGCCAGTGAACTTAGTGTGGCATGAGCTTTTGTTGATTACAGTTGGATGCAATTAAGTTGTCTGTAGTCTATGAAACCTTACATCACAGTGCATTTGTTAGTCTTTAAGGTGGCACAAGACAGGTCAGTATTTGGAAAAAAGTGATATGTACTTTTAAAAAAATCCCTTTCATCTTTTTAAAGAAAATAGCAACTTTTCTGAACTATTTAAATCTAGAGAAATACAGGCAAGGTATTTCCATGTTAAGTGTTCTGGTTCTTGTTGCCAGGTCCATAAAGACAACATTAGGAATTGTTACATCCTATTCAGGTGTTGGGGAATAGACATTTTTCAGTGGAATGAGAAATGAAACATTGGTTCACAAGCTGGCCTGCCCTTACTGGTGAGCACAAAACTCTAAGTTGCCTGCAGTTTGAGGTATAAGAAAACATGGTTATGCTGACAAGAATGTAACTAAGCCTTTGAACAACAACTCAGTCTGAGAGGAATGGAAAAGCTGGACTGATTGTTAATTTCCCTGCTGATCAGTGACAATAGGTTAATAGGAACAAGCATAGGTTAATTCCTCTCCCACTTGAGAAGACAGGATAAATAAAATTTTTTCCAGTTCTGCTTAGGAAGGAAGAATCCTGTTCTAGTTGCAGAATAGTTGCAGGAGGGATAAAGTCATCACTAACTCAAGATGGAAACCATACATAGTAAGAACCAAAGAATAATTGTGACAAGCAAGAACTAAAGGAGGCCTTAACTAAACAAGCTGGCACAGAAACTGATACAACCTTTGTCCCTCTCGTAAAACAGCAATAGGAATTACCAGGGGTGAGACTATCAGTTCCACTCTCCTAGGATCTGAAGGACCTTTTATAGTAAGGCTACTTTTCTGTTCTTGATCACTGAACAGTGGGTCCAACAGGAACCTGATGGAAGACAGCAGGATCCCCCTCGGTGATGGGCAGTGATTTACAGAATGACTGATGTACTTGGTGACCAGAGAATACTTCAGTTGAAAAGTATCTGTCCACCTTGTAGTGACTGTTGAAAAGTAAAGAGACTTGCCCACATGGTCAACTTACAGATATCCTCCAGATGGGCGAGTGAGCCAATGGCTACTGAAAAACGTCCCTAACCAATGGGCTGTAATGTCAGATGGGATAGCCGCGTCTTCCAAATGATAGGCAAGGGAAATACACACCCACACACTGATCACAAAAGAAGGAAATCTGTCTCCTTTGACCCTCCACTTTATAAACACAAGAAGTTTATTAAAACTTTGGGATTCTTCTATTTAGCTCAAGTAAATCTTGAGAATATGGTGCACACCCAGCTTCTGCCAAAGTTTCTTCTTGGGATGAGAGGGAAGCAGACATATATCAGAAAGTCTAATATCCTGGCTCTAGTTAAATGAAGAATGCATCTTTGCTCCTACCAGTGGATCGGTAGAATGATTCTATCTGAATTTAAAACACAAAGTTCCTCTGGAATGAATAGAGCCCTCAGCTTGCCCACCTCCTGGAAGAAATCACTATTACCCCATAAACAGCTTTCTAACTTAGCACTTCAATGGGAACATAAGGAAAGGGCTCAAAAGGTGGTTGGTGAGGATCTACAAAGCAAGACTGAAATTCCAAGCAGGAAGATAAAAGATGGCAAGCAGTACAAACAGGATAGTTCTTCTCAGGAAATATTTCATCTGTGGCAGCCATAGCATTAGGCCTTAAATAACTATCCAACACTGCCGCCTGGCATTGAAGAATATTGAGAATAGGCTCTGGAATCCAAAGTGAAAGAAATGTAAGAATTCTGGCAACTGATCCTGAAGTTGTGACTTTTCCTCCTATACAACATCTGGAAAGTGGAACAGGTAGCCTAGTAAATACAGTTGGTGAGGTCTTGCCTGGAAGTGAAAAGGGTGTTTAATACCTTATCCCAGAAGCCACTATTCAGCAGCTGCTGCTGCACAGTCTTCAGATAAAAAGAAAGAATTATCTCTGATTCAGTTGGCACAGAGGGTCCTGAGTGTGGAGATTCATAAATGTTGACAGAGTCCCTGGGAAAGAAACTCTCTCCTCCTAGAGATCCAAAACCCAAAGATGTTGAGGACAACATAGGACAATCAGGATTACTTGGCCCTCAATGTCTGTTATCTTCCACAGCGAGGAGAACAAAGGGAAAGTATTGAGACAGGTCCACGGTATTGGCCTAATAGTCCAGCTACTTGAAAAAGAACCTCAGGACCTGCTGACTGATCACAAATCTATTCCAGGTAGGTAAGCAAATCTATTCCAGGAGTTCTGGAGTAACTTGGTAACTTGACCCTGCTCAACCAGCTGACCATCATGTTTATTTCTCCCTTCACATACCTGGAGGAGGTAGAAAGTACATGGTCCTATGCCCACTCAAAAATAAGTTGTGTATATATTTTCTCATGTTTTCCCCATTTATACACTGCTCTCTTGTATCATTGCTGAGTTTGTACATTTTTATTATTTACAGAAAGCATCAGATAGTTGAAATAGAATTTTAATTTCAGGAATGACTGTAAATAAGCTCCATAAAATCAAGAAGAAGAGACAAGTAGAGGCATATTTCCCTGTATTTTCACAAGAGTACTCCTGCACATTATTGACATGTCTAAAGCCACCATACGGAAAGACTATGTGATGTTATAATAGTCTGAGAAAATTATAGATTCTGTCAAGCCATCTTTTCAGGGTATATCTACACAGGGCTTTTTTGAGTGTAGATGCACCTATTTGGGATACTGAGACGCCTATGTAGCCCACGCTGCCCCATAAACCTCATCTATAAAAGTGTGAGTTTCATCAACTAGCAGACGTGGGCAAAAATGCAGGCTGAACTACCAGATCACAAAAGGGAAATCTCAGGGAGCAGTGAGCCTGGATGAAATACTGATGTAGGATGCCATCTGTACTATATTAGATTTTTCCTCCATACTTTGCATTGGCACTAACTGGAAGAGCAGAAGCAGGCCAACATCTTCCACAGTTTTGCTCTAAAAATGTGTATCAATCCATTCCATAATGACTTGTAACATCAATCTAGTGTCATAATAATGACAAACCTGTGTACCTACCTAACCAGACCTGCTATAACTGAGTTCTTTTGGGTAGCACCCAAAATTTTCAAATTCGTTTGCATCTCACAATGAACAGAAGCATTTGTCCTTCAAAGCCCATCCTCCCATTAAGCTAATCTTTAAAAGAAACCCCTTTTGTTCTATAATTTATGCATTTAAACTGTATTTGCTGACCTTTTGTTCTCTTTATTCTTTCAAACATCTAAGTGGACAGCACCATTTGTACCCCTGCACAATAACAGTACTATATGCAAAAATCCATACAGAGGTTACATAAAGCAATGTATATTCAACTCAAAAACTTTTAGAAAATCTAACACATGAAGGACTTTAAAAACTTCTAAGTCAAAACCAAAAGGTACAGAATTTTAAGAAATGGCTAAAGAACAGCAGGGTTTTCTATGCTTGTGACTTGTTCAAATAATAGTTTGGCATGTAAAAATGAAGTACTCTCACCCACAACCTGAAACACTCCATTAATTGTATTCTGCCTGACACATTTATGAACAAGTCACCTAAGTTCTTTCTAAATGTAACTATTCACAGCCACTGTTCATGTATGGTAGAAAAAAGTTACAAATGTTGTCTCAAATGTCTTCATGTAACTTCCCTCCTCCGAGCCAGCATTTTGAAGAAAGGAACAAATGCTTTGAAGAATATTAGTGATAATTTATGATTCAGCACAGATTCTCTTATAGTGAGGGACTCACTCAGAACTGAGAGCAGCCCCTGCTGGAACTGAGAGCTGCCTACTCAAACCTACAGAGTAAAGCCAACCAATCCAGATTTTGGAAGCCTCTTTAACAGCTGCAAAAAAGAACGGTAACAACATGACACAGCAGTTGAGGATAGCAGAATGAGGAGAGGAATGAGTGACTTAAAGACAAGATTAATGCCCAGATGTGCATGTTCTCTCTCTCTTTCTTTCTCCCATGCCTAACTGCTGTGACTAGTGGGACTGACTTCGTTTATTTTTAAAAAAGACAAACAGTAGAGATAAACTTCAATACTTACAATATCAAGTATCTCTTTGGTATGAGTTGCAGACAGACAAATTCTGGCTCTGGATTCAATGATTGGTGTGGCAGGAAAACCAACAACCACAACACCTATGTGCCGTTTCAACATTTCTCGTCCAAATGCACTACAAAGAAAGCAAGACAAGATTAATGAAGCAGCAGCAGCAACTTAAGGCCTATACTGTTTAGAACAAGGCTGCCTTTGGTGAAGAATGCCTGGGAGGCCACTGTTTGACTGCCTTGCCTTAGGAGAATGCCTGCACACAAAGGCCTCTTTTGTTCAGTTCTGAGGTGGTCTTCCTAAAAAGGTTTCACTGTATTAAGTTCTCACAAAGCTGAAAGATTATATTTGGCAGGGACTGGTCTTTTAGCAGGCTGCTTCTAAATGGATTTGTAACTTGAAAGTCTCTTTGATAGAACACAGCAATTTCAGCTTGGGATCTCGCTTACCCAGAATCTCTCTCTGTCTCTCTCATACATACACCACATACACAAAGCTATCTGAGTGGAAGACCTGTACTGTTCACAAGTTGCCAGAGGTATGTGTTCACAAAATTTACTGTAGATGTAAAAAGGCAAAAAGAATGTGATACTGAGGAAGATTCAAGCTTCTTGAGCATTAGCATCCAAACTCCAACATGAGGTACTTCATGTCTCTCTGTCTCTCTCCCTTATCTCACAGGACTGATGACAATATTCAAAATGCTTCTTCTCCTCTCCTCTTGTTCTCAAGCTGACTACTTTTCAGGGTCTAATTTAGCACAAAAGCTATTTCTAATTGTAACTGCTTTGGCTAGTACTAAGTAATAATAATCTCTTGAAAACTTACCCAACTTTTGCTGGCATATACAGCATCAAAGGTACAACAGGGGAGTCTTCATTTCCATAGATGATGAAGCCCATTTTCTTAAGCTGCCTACGGAAGTATCTGGTATTCTCAGCCAACTGCTGTATGCGCTGCTTACCTGATAGGAAAACAGAACAGAATGCAGTTTTTTATCATATCCTTTCAAAAATATTTTTTATAGCAATGTAGGTATTAACAGCTTGGTAGAAGCTGGTTGTAACAATGTGAATTACAAGATATTAGCATCTCCTATCTTGTATATGACCTTTAGTGCAACCAAGATTAGACAGAACAGAGAAGCTAATCATGCATGTTCGTACTGCTTTGGTCTGTCCTTATAATAACTAGTTTTGCATTACAGGATCCTATGAATCTTAGGAAAATACTATAGTATCTAATAACCAATTTTTCTAGGAGTCAAATATAGATGAAAAGGAGAAAGAAATTCTTGCTGGAAGAATCAGCTTTCCATTTGATACCCACAACCTGGGTGAGTAAGATTAAAACAACAGACAAAGGAATAACGCTTCAAATGAGGCTGAAACTCTGTGAGGTCCACAGAACAAGATGCCAATTATATTTGGTTGAGATAGGCAGGGACTGGTGACTTAAGGAACCACTAAACAAAGAACGCAAAAAGAATATTTTCAAAACCAAGCTAAATGCACCTGCAATGTTCACAGGAACTTCCAGACCATACCAGACAGACATAAAACTCCAGTAGTTAGAAAATTTTAGCACAAATAACACTGCCATTTTTCTCATTATAAATTAACTCTAATCAGGCAAAAGCTTCAAATGTTTACATTAATTCGGCCATACAATCCAGAAAAAACAGCCCCCTAGTCTCCTTTAGTTTAGGTGGCAAGGATTAAAATGTCAGCTCAGAATTGTAAAAATCACCACCAGCATCAGTTTTCCATTTGAGCAATCCATAACGGATGATATAATAACCCTTAGTTTCAGAAATAATGAAAACTACAAACCTATTCCTTGTTTGCACACATATACAAGGTAATAAAATCAGATAATGAAGGTAGGGAAACACATTTTGTTCATTAGAGACTCCTAACCATGAGACACTAAGAAAACATATTTAGTTAATATTCCATGGATTTCCCTGCCTATGTAAAAATGGGCAGCAGAGTCAGCTAATTCTGACACCTCTGAGGACTTCAAAAAGGAACACAATAAATTATATACTCCATTCTGGCTGACAGATTAAACAATTTAGCAGAGAGGCTGATACACATTGGCCAAGTTGAGTTCATCCATAATGGGATGACTGTTGGATCCTATTTGATATAAATTTATGGCAATACACTATGCTAAAACTAGAATAATACCAAGATACTGGGATTTTTTAAATATAATCTTGTAAAACAATGAAATTGGGTGCTACTTTTCTAAAGAGGTTATATAAACAGAACATGATAAATCAAGCAATACTAGAAACAAGGAATGCAGACTCTTTCACAATTAAAGTAAATGAGGACATATTTGCCCCAATCTCTCCTCCCCTTTGTTATCATTACAAGTAAATACTGTTAGAGAAGATACAATTCAGGTATAATATAAACAACCAAAACCATCTTCTAAATCTATATATGGATTATATAGCCCAAACAGTCTCAGCCTATCATAGCACTACCTTTATGTGGTGGTGGGATTATGTGCTCCTGTGAGGCAAGAGGCTATGCTGCTGGTAGCAGTGGCACCGGTGGGGTCTGCCATGTCAGGCAAGTTTTTGCTAAGGAGCCAGACTACATGTGCTAAACAGCTACTGGGTGGCAGCAGCAGTGGGGGGAACACTGGCCAAGAATCTCTCAGAGATAATGAAACTGAAACCATAGCTAATGCTTGTTGGTACTTTGCAGAAAGAAACATGGTAAATCCCTTTTGAATGACTTTTACTGAAAACCCTATGATGAGATAATCCAAAATGAAACAAGAAGTGCCAGAAGATGGCACATCCAGGTTTGAAGGCACTCAGCAACCTACTGGGGTAGAGCAGATGACAACTACAAGTAGTGCTGTGGCTAACGATGCAACTGGACTGTTGAAAGGACATTGAGCTGTTACTGTGCTCAGAGCTGAAAGCATAGTCCAAAGCTGCACAACACATATTATAAGAACATGGAACGTGAGAAGCATGAATTGGGGGATCCCAGAGGTAGTAAAATAAGAAATGGAATGTATAAGCATTGGAAAACTTTGGGGTGAGTGAGCTAAAGTGGGTAAGAATGGGACATTTTGAATCAGATAACTACACAGTGTTTTATTCAGGAAATGAAAATTTAAGAACAAATGGGGTGGCATTAATAGGGAAGAGAGATGTAGCAAAAACCAGTCAAAGGATATAATACAAAGTCTGATTGAATAAGACTTCAGGGAAACGTATCACGCATAAAGCAGGATTAGACCTGGAGGAAGGAGGTATGCAAATTAGAGAAAGGAACATCAGCAATTTAAGATATGCAGATAACACTACACTACTAGCAGAAAATAGCAAAGACATAGAACCATTACTAAAGAAAGTCAAGGAAGAAAGTGCAACACCAGGTTTACAGCTAAACAGTAACTAAACAAAAATAATGACCACAGATATTTACATAACTTTAAAGCAGGCTATGAAGACACTGAAATAGTTCAAGATCTTCTGTGTGTTTAAAACTTTTTATTCAAAAGACTCTCTAATTGTACGTACTTATATTTTCTACTAAATTTTAAATAGTTAGGTCTTCACCTCTGTGTTCTTACATGATGAATTACTACATATAAATCTCTTAACTTAAATAATATTCTATAAGTCACCTTAACCAATAAATCTATAAAATATATAAAGTATAACAATTATCAAATACTTTCTTATTCAATAGAAAGGTTTCAAGAAAACTGCAGACCAAAATTTTCTATTCTTTGGCTCAGTCATTAATCCAAATGGAGACTGCAGTCAATAAATCAAAAGAAGACTAGGACTTGAAATGGGCATCTATGAAGGAACTAGACAAGACCCTTAAGTGTAAAGATGTATAACTGAATTGTAAAGTTAGGACGTTCCATGCCATCATATTTCCAAGTTCTATGTATGGTTATGAAAGCAGGACAATGAAGAAAGATGACAGGAAGAATAGGCAAATTAAGCCTAAATTCTCCCTAAAGGCCAAGATGACTGAATTGAGACTGTCATAGTTTGGGCATATCATGAGAAGACATGATTCATAAGAAAGAGGAAGGCAGCAGGAAAAGAGGAAAGAGCACATTATAGATGGATAGGCTCAATCAAGGAAGCCATGGCCCTGAGTCTGCAAGATCTGAGCAGGGCTGTTGATGATAGGGTGACTTGGACGTCTCTCATTCATAGGCATGACATAAATCATAGTCAACTTGCAGTAAATAACAACAGTCTCAGACCCCACATTTGGAATTCAAGAACAATGATATATGTGTATTGTACTTTTACATACTATCTAATAAAGAAACTGAAGATACTAAGCGATTCTTTATTTATTATCATAGTGTTAATATTCCAAACAAAACTGGAAAAAGTATGCAGATAAACCAAAGGAATTTCACTTTGATAAAAAGAACGGTTAAAAGAATGAGAAAGGTAGTTAAAAGAATAGGGAAAACTGCACTTTTCCTGCGGGTTCCAAACCTAGCTTTATAGCAGGATTCATTTCAATTAAGACAACTTATGCACCTTATAAATTGAAGGAAGAATCCCCCTTGGATTACAGTGGAAGCAAGGAAAGAGCATTAGGCAAAGGAATAATTTTCAGTCTTAGACTTCTTGTAAGGATTAAAAAGTATTAAAAATCCCTTTCTGTATTTGTGTCTTGGAAAAGACCTAGATGGTTGCTGCCGACTTCTGACCCCTCTATCCACTGTTATGCCTCTCCTTATTTTTCAAAAGGGACAAGCAAGTCCACTGCAGGAGGGAGCCTGTAAAGCTCAACATCCCTTTATAGATCCAACTCAAAATCAACCCTGATGCTGAAGCAGCAACTGAAGTATGTGATCCAGCTTGATTCCAAATTCTCCTCTAAGTTACATAAATAACTAACAGAATTCATTAACTATGGAAATGTGGAGGAGCTTAAATCATCAAGGGGAAATGATGTGAATCAATGTGTGATGTATGGAAGTCCCCTGCACTGAAATCCATCTTGGCTTTGATAAGAGAGAACTGGAAGAAAATAGCACAAGGACACCTAATCCCTCTAAATTCTGAGCAAATTTAGGGCTTAGTATCATTATTTGTAAATAAGAATGAAACACTGAATCATAGAAGTCTGCTGCTCTGCTTTCCACATCCAAACCAGAAATGGATAGAACAAATGAAAATCAGGAAAGAGAATGAGAAAATTAGTGTTGATCTTCGATGTGGCAAATAGTTCTAATGGACAAGCTCACAAAGTACTGAAAGAGACATCTCTAATGAGCAATACTTAGCATAAAAGATACCTAAGCAACCTGTTGCTTATATCCATATGCCCATATCAGTAAGTCCCAGTGACAAAATTTTTGGACAACTGGAAGATACTCTGGGAAGGATACCATGCTATTTATTAAGCTGGATCAAGGTGGGAAGCTTTGGAGGGGTCCATTTTCACCCTCTCTCAACCATGATAGGCCATAGTTTTCCTTTCCTCTGAAAATGGTCACTTCTGGTTTCTTAATAATGCCCTTTCTTGCTTAAAAGAGGCCACCCAGGACAAGGAAGGAACGTCACACAAGGGGAAAATCATGCACCCCAGAGGCTCTGGAAGTGTAATTTACCAGGATAGGGGAGGAACTGTGGGTGGCACAGAAGGACAGTTAAGGACCAAACACAGTCCGCAGGCCAGACTTTGTCCATGCCTGAGCTAAACGGATCTGCCTGCAATACTTTGTGTTTGTTGTGATTCTCAACTATTGAGTTAGTTACTGATACTGTTTTAATTCTTCTCATAGAATCATAGAAATGTAGAGTTGGAAGAGACCACACGGGCCATCCAGTCCAACCCCCTGCCATGCAGGAACACCCTCAAAGCACTCCCGACAGATGGCCATCCAGCCTCTGCTTAAAAACCTCCAAGGAAGGAGACTCCACCACACTCCGAGGCAGCATATTCCACTGCCGGACAGCCCTGACTGTCAGGAAGTTCTTCCTGAGGTTCAGGTGGAATCTCCTTTCCTGCAGCTTGAATCCATTGCTCCTTGTCCTGGTCTCTGGAGCAGCAGAAAACAAGCCCTCTCCCTCCTCTACATGGCATCCCTTCAAATATTTAAACAGAGCTATCATGTCCCCTCTTAACCTTCTCTTCTGCAGACTGAACATACCCAGCTCTCTAAGTCTATCCTCATAGGGCTTGGCTTCCAGGCCCTTCACCATTTTGGTTGCCCTCCTCTGGACCTGCTCCAGCTTGACCATGTCCTTCTTGAATTGGGGTGCCCAGAACTGGACACAGTATTCAAGATGAGGTCTAACCAAAGCAGAGTAGAGTGGTACCAGTACCTCCCTCGATCTAGACACCGTACTCCTATTGATGCAGCCGAGAACTGCATTGGCTTTCTTGGCTGCCGCATCACACTGCTGACTCATGTTCAGCTTGTGGTCTATTAAGACTCCTAGATGCCTTTCACACGTACTGCCATCCAGCCACGTGTCCCCCATCCTATATTTCTGCATTCCATTTTTTCTACCTAAGTGTAGGACCTTACACTTCTCTCTGTTGAATTTCATTTTGTTAGCTTTGGCCCAGTTCTCCAATCTGTCCAGATCATTTTGAATTTTGATCCTGTCCTCTGGATCATGAAAGTTGTTTTTTAAAAAATAAAGAAAATGAGCACTCCTATTTTATTTCACTTGTTTAACTGAATCCTAAACTTGAATTCTTGAGCTGTCTAGACAAAGAGGGACTGAGATCTAGACAACACTGGAGCAATTTGACCACTCATCGGTCAGACTATCCTTGCAGCTATTCATGTTCTGTTTATAGGCAAATGTGCTATGAAGTGAAATCACTAGTACACAGCATTATTCAGGGTACATTTGCCTGAAGAGAGTTTCATTCATGCTCACTGAATATGTCAAAAGATAACTGAAGATGGTACTGAGACAAACTAGTTTTTAAAATGATTTAAGTTTCCTAGTGTGCCTCACTACACAAAGGAACAGATCCTAGCACCAGCAATAATTTTCTGGCACAAAAAACTTGGCCATCATATAACAAAAATGAACAAAACCAAGGTATCATCTGAACAAGCAATCCATTGGTAGAGATAGTATATGGAGTAGCACAGACCACCCTACTGGTCTGCCTTCCATCTTTTTCAGCAGCAACCTGCTCTAATAGTAATGAAAACATTCCATATAGAGCACCAAGTGTCAAGAAAAACAAATGCCATTTGCTCTGAACTCAAGTGCTGTGAAATACAAAGTACCATATACATCAAAGCCAAACATATATCAAATTCTGTCCCACAAACAAGCAAAGAAGGAAGCCCGCAGCATCAGTGTTTGCATTACATCTCAGCTAGGCCTTTGAAGACAAAGTAATTTCACTGGAAGGCACTGGAGTTTAAAACCAAAGTAACCACCTGTAAAGGATAATAGTGTTTCCCCCCTCCTTCCCTCAATTTGTATAAGAAATGTACTAGTCCAGTGGTTATTAACCTTTTCTTTACCATGGACCCCCCTTTAAATATATTTTGTTGCCATGAACCACTAACACTTAATTCAAGATTTACAATCATAAAGTGCATCAAATATTTATTTAAAGTTGCTTATCAAGGGTGTTCAGATTTGGAGAGAAGACAAGAATAAGTAAATGCACACACTTTTATTATAATATTTCTAATGAAATGATTCTATACAAAGTTGTCTGCCTGCCTGCCTATTTTAATTGTAAAAGTTCGTAACATTTCTTCAAGCTTTCAAGGACCCCCTGTGATGACATTATGGCTCCTTCCAGGGGTCCCAGGACCACAGGTTAAGAACCACTGTACTTGTCTTTCATGTGGTAGAGGATCTTTTTCTGTTTCTGCTGTTCTTTGTAAAACATTGAATGGATAAATGAAGATTTGTCAGTGACATAAGTTAATATAGCTAACTGCCTATTTTAAATGCACAGCAATGATTCTGAGACTCCAGCTGAAATAGAAAGGTGGTTGTGGACACTTGAAAACAGATACATGTTGTCTGGACATGCCGACTGTCCAGACAGCAAAAAAGAAGCTGTACATATACTCATTACAACATCCACAAGCCCTGGATGAGGGCACTTAAAAGGCTCTCCTCCCATGATGACAGATCTTGTACGACACCATTAAGTGGTACTTAACTCTTAAGTAGCAGCTTTCCTCTTTGAGGCCTCCAAAGGCAAGCACAATCCCCAGTGACAAAAGTCAGTATTTCCTAGGGCCACTTCAATTTACACATGGAAGTCTACTTCAACTGTTTGTACTTTCTGTACTGCATGTGCATTAATAATAATCTTTCATATTCTCTTTATTGTTTTATTTATTGCATTTATATGCTGCCTTTCTCTCAGAGTGAGACCTAAGGTGGTTTCCAGAAGCGTTAAAAACATTTATAATAAAAATGGAAAACAATTAAAATTAACGAAAGAAAAGCAGTTTAAAATCATTATAAGAACATTAAAAAAGTTTTAAAAATAGAATTAAAAAATCCTAATAAAAATGCAAAGCTCCCTTGCTTACATATTAAAAGCTTGCTCGGAACATAAATGTTTTTGCCTACCGAGAAAAGCTAAACGGGGAGAGGGCCAGGCTGGCCTCTCACAAAAAAGAGTTCCTGAGAGCAGAAACAGCAACTAAGAAGGCTGTTTCCTATGCCCTTACCAAGGAAGCCTGGGATGGCAGTTGAACCAAGAGAAAGCCTTCCCCTGCAGATCTTAAAACTCCGCCAGGTTCACATAAGGAGATATGGTCTTCCAGATCTGGGCCTAAGCTGTACAGGGCTTTATGGGTCATGACCAGCACTGTGAACTGTGCCCAGAAATGAAATGTTAGCCAGTGAAGCTCTTTTAAGATGGGAGTTATGTGCTTCCTACATGTAGTCTCAGTCAGCATCCTGGTTGCAGCATTCAACACTTGCTGAAGTTTCTGAACAGTTTCCAAAGGAAGCACCACATAGAGTGTTACAGTAGTCTAATGGAGATGTAATCAAGGCAGGTATCACTATAGTAAGATCTAACATCTCAAGGAACAGGTACAGCTGGTGCACCAGTTTTAGCTGCGCAAATGCACTCCTGGCCACTGCTGAAACCTGAACATCTAGGCTCAGAGTCGAGTCCAGGAGAATACCCAAGCTGCAAGCTGTGTAATCCCACCCAGCACAGGCAGAGTCCTCATTCCCTGATCTGCTTTCTGACTGAACAGGAGCAGCTCCGTCTTGTCTGGATTAAGCTTCAATTTGTTTGCCCTCATCCAGTCCATTACTGACATTGGTTCACTACTGAGAGAGTTTCCTTGGAATCTGATGGAAAGGATAGGTAGAGTGGGCTGTCATTAGCATATTGGTAACGTAGAAACCCGAAACTCTGGATGACCTCTCTCGTCACTTTCATGTAGATGTTAAACAGCATGAGAGACAAAACAGATCTTGAGGGACCCTACAACCCAACAGCCAAGGCATTGAACAGGAGTCCCCCAAATATATGGTACCCGGTTTTTATTCATAAACTTCTGTACGTTTTGATTCTGGAGGAAAAGCACGATATAAATAAGATGAAACAGGAGTCGCAGAAGACAACCTTTAACATGAAATTAGATCTCACATCGATAAAACATCAGTAATGGTACAATTCCATAATAAACAAGTAAGCCTCACTCATGCAACATGCTACGAAGTCAAAGAGTCAAATTATTCAGGTAAAGGCTATTCACATAGGCAGCCATTTACCCTATAAGTTTTATGTGCAGTGATATACATATTTGTTCTTCCAATGCAAAAGTATAAAGTGGATCTGAGCCCAGAATTATTTGGCAGTTCTAAGTTTTGCTAAGGACCAGCAATATCACATCTGGAAACAATACCAAACATAGCAGCCAAGTCCAGCCACCTATTACAGAGTGCTAAAGTTCAGAAATAGCAAAGCATCTGTAGTAGTGACTATGTTAGCACACAGTTACTGATTAAGTTGCCTCAATTCTGACAACAGATGAAAGAAACCTTATGTGATGAAACCACACCACCAAGTTGATGACTCTGGGACATGACTTCTTCCTCCATATTATGGTATCTTTCTGTGATTAAGATATATTTCCTATGAGTGGGGAAATACAGGAAACATCTGAATCACACACATTCTTAAACAATGAATGTAACAGGCATTCCTTTCCTTTGATCATTACGTTTTAGTTTCCATTTCCCAAAAGGCATCTTTCAATAACATTATCACAAAGCTGCCTGAGAGAAAGAAGTTCAGAACAAAGAGAGGAGAGACACAGTGGTGCCATAAGGAAATTTTAAAACTCAGACCTTATGATTCCAGGGAGAATGCCTTAGATATCTTTAGCACATTACTTCAGCTGTGAAGCACACTTCTCTCCCTATCAACCTTAAATGCTACTCTACACTTTGCAACCATTTCTACATACTTGACCATGTTAGCAGTGGCAAAAAAACCCTTAAACATTGATCATTTTAAAAATCCTCTGAGGATATATATTCCTTACACTTACTTATTCTACCATCATCACTACAAAAATAAAATAGTGTTTACTTCAGCTACACTGATGCCTTCATCACCCACCCTCTCATTAATATGAGGGGCAGGGGCAGAGCCCTGATTTTGACCTAATGTCCACCCTGTCTTCTTCACTGGGGACCCAAACTAGCATGTTTGACATAGTGCAACTATTAAGAAGAAGCACATAATCCAGCCCATGAAGCCTTCAAGCTCTCCTCTGCAGGCCCCCACTGCTCCCAGAATTTCCTTTTAAAAATAGATGTTATGATTTCCTGTACAATTCAGTAGAAAAAAAAATTAAATACGCTACCATCAATCAGAAAAGGAGTAATAGCTAATAGGAAAAGCAAGATCGCAATGTACTTCTCTTTGTGTATAAGCAATTCCTATCATTCAATGTGTCTATCGTATTAAACAATGCCAATTTAATATAGTTAAGGTTCATTATAGATCAATATAAATTTAATATTAATGAATGAATATGGATGTTCGAGGTTTATTTATGAAACTTTAATAAAACAAAACAAAATGGAAAGCAGCCTATTTTCATCCATTCTATCTATTTTTTTGCCAAGCCTCACCCTTCCTCCTCAGGCATACTCCTTGGACACCTGGTCCTGATGCACTTGCCTAACTTGAAAAGTTGCTCACTCTGGATTCATTATGTAGTATGATCCCTGTTCAGGTACCTGTCCTGAAGCACTAGTCCTTGTGCCTTTTAAAGCAGTTATAATAACAAGGGAAAATGCATTGTGATTTCTAGTCCATCATATACTATGGCTGTTTTTTCAAAACAGTTTGGATATGCTCTGTCACAAATACAATTTTAATGACTTTTCCCCCTCAGAACACCAATGATAGATGAATATATGACAATGGCTCAATAAGATTGCTAGAAAAGTTCTGAATTTCTCTGTCTTCTATTTGATTTTATGAGTTAACGAAATGAGATGGAGAGCTTTAACAAGGTAGTGAATTGTTATTATTTAAAAACAGTTAAGTGATCCTCAGCTATAAAATTTGGTAGAAAGCAGTTGACTAATAAGGAGGAAATAGAATGTGTTCACCACCAGCTCTGCCACAGTTTAGCAATCATGTGGCTCTCCAGCCAATGGTGAGAAAAGTTGGAAGTTGCAGTTCAAAAACATCAGGAGTATGATTCTCACCCCAATGCAGAATTTCATATTCACATTAGCCTATATTTAATTATATTTGCCTTTTTTATTTTTTAATTTATTTTTTAATTATTTTATTTTTTGGCCACTCACACTCAACTCACCTCCCTTGGTGTGTTAATGTCAGCAAACAGCCATAAACAAAAAGAAAAATTACACTTACCAGACAAGGCATCCCTAGAAGCAATTCAGGCAATCTTCTATATAAAATATTTGGTATAAAGATCTAGAACAGAGTGTGTAAACTTTGACTTTCTAAATGTTTTGGACTTCAACCTCCAGCCAGCATAACGAATGTAGGAATTGTAGTCTGAAACACCAGAAAGGCTACATATTTCCCACTCTTAATCTAACACAAACTCCTAGAAGCCTTCATACACAAAAAATTCACACAAACAAAATATAGTCAAAATCACATAAGACAACTGCAATTCTTACAACAATAGCATTTGGAGAAAACTGAATCATCTAAAAGATTGTTTTTATTTTAACAATTCAGTAATTCAAATGAAACACCGTATCTGAACAGCATTAATTATTCACTATAAGATTCAATGCCTGATAATTACATGGATAAAAGAAAGAAACTTCCACAAGTTCATTTTCAACATCTTCAATTTTGAGAGTATATGGTATCTAATATAGAATTGTACCATTGTGCATAAACATAAAAATAAAAACCAACTTCTGGCTATCAATTCAGGTAAAAATAACGAAAAAGCCTGAAACACAGAATAGAGTGGCATAACTTTTTAAAAAATTGAGACCATACTCAACACAGATCATTAAAAACATTCAACTCAATTCAGAGAATTTTTATTCATGTTAATATGGTAAAGGGCTATATTAATACAAATATAAATCTGTTAAATTCATAAAAAACAAAAAAGCAGTGAACAGCAGGATTCCACTTACAAAATACTGCTGTGAGTGTTCCAAGTATTGTTCTACAGTTCTTAAAAAACAACTTGCATCAACTTCCTCTCATGGAGCAGAGCAGGTAAAAAGGTATTTTCTCCAATTTATGTGTTCAACTACGTGGGCATTAAATTAAATATGGATCATTTCAGGAGCTTAGATTCAGTGGAAGTGCTTGGGGACCAGTAAATGCTACTATGAATTGAAAGGGGAAGGGAGTCAATTTTGACTAATTCTCTTCCCCAGACCATGGAGGGTCTTCAAACCTTCTGGAGCAGACTTTCTGGGCCAAAGAAAGGAAAACTGGAATTGACAAGACATGTGCTTCCCTATCCTTCAGCAGACAAGAGGTAGCACTTAGCGAAATGAACTTAAGGAATCTTGGGACCCAGCTCAGTATTTTTAGTTTGCTAATCTGGTGACATTTAAAGAGAATTATCACATACTGTATTTAAGGCCCAGAAACAGGAGATATTAGTAGCATACAGCAAAATGTATGTTGGTGCTAATGGAAAAGACATACAACCAAATCAAACAAAATTCTGCTTTGCCTCAATAAGACAGATTCCAAAACATTTCTTTTCACAGTAGTTTAGAGATAGTACCTATGAAGGACAATTACACAAACAAGGCTAAATCTAATTAAGTTTCACAGCAAAAAGTATTACTACTTTTTGTAGGTTGAACAAAAAATACTTATACACCAAGGGAGCTTTGTGAAGTTTTTAAAAAGTTAAGCCATTTGCCTGAGCTCACCCCTATTAACAAAAGAAAATTAATATGTAGTGGAAACAAGGTTGTTTAATGGCATAGACTTCCCAACAGCATGAACCTGAAATCCGCCATTTATTTTTTATTATGTGTGGTGTCTGTCAAATCCAGGGAGACTCATAAAGCACTAATTTCCTGTAAATTCTCCTTCACGCTACTACTAAATATACCATTTTTAAAGCAAAAGAATCCTATACTCAATTTTACAAGGTGCTTGTATTTTCCCAGAGTTGATCTGGACTACAATTCAATCAGAAATTAAAAATGGAATGAGAACTAAATAAAAGTCATGTGCACATACATAAAGAGGAATATTGTACCTATTCATACACAGTCTTCAGA
This sequence comes from Cyclura pinguis, assembly GCA_030412105.1. Lineage (NCBI taxonomy): Eukaryota > Metazoa > Chordata > Lepidosauria > Squamata > Iguanidae > Cyclura > Cyclura pinguis. The sequence continues at coordinate 350,179,087 of CM059599.1, forward strand.
ACTACAAAAAAGAGGTATCTAAAAAGGAGGTAACTGGAAAAAAAAAATACTGTAGTTAAAAAAAATGTTTCCCACTTCCACTATAATATTGCCAAATTCAAAAATCTAACAATGCTTATACCGCCCTGCCTATATATATAAATTTTTCTAGCTCTGGACTGCAGAGAGAGATGAAGAGAGAGAAATGGTAGCACTTCTTAAGGTTTGCTGCATTAAGTTGCTGGCAGTTACATGACACCAGTCTTTTCCCCTTTCAAGAGAAACCAGACAAATGTGTGTGTGTGTGTGTGTGCATGTGCAAGTGTGCTCAGAACCCTAATTAGCATTGCTGCAACTGGGTCCAGTCCACAGCCCTTACTGGCTTTCCAGTGGTAGCAGCAACCTTTAAGCAACCCTGACTGGAGCTTTAGGCTCATGGACTCAGTAGCATCCTTTCAATTATACCACTGTGTGTTGATTCTGAATATATGAGCATTGACAAGCAATGGAAGGCCCTGGTATTTATGTAAGTATGCCATGTGCTGAGCTTCACTGAAGTCCTAAAGCACAAATTAGAAAGTTTGCTGCAAGTAAAATCAAAGTAATGACATGTGGAAGTCATCCATAACTAAATAGTGGTGGGATGACTCTTTGGGAATTTCATCATGATATGTTCATATCATTACATTTATAACTAGCATATATACCTGGCGTTGCCTGGGATTTTAATACTTGTTAGAAATATTTGAGATCCTGTGCCTCTAATTCCCCAAACTGTCTTGTCCAATACCTGTAACTTTCCCCCATATTCCCCAATCTAATCCGTATTCAGAGTTAACATACAGGGGTTGGGTTCCTGGGGGAATACAGTGTCCTCCTCTTTGCTGCTAGGCATCATCTCCATAGCAACTGGCCTATTTGACTGAGGCCCAAGAGTTCTCTGACTGAGAATTCTAAAGGCCCCTCCCTAAACTGCAAACCCCAGGATTCCATAGAATCTGCTTAGGCAACCAATCATATAAGGTCTTCACCTGACATAGCCAATCATATGAGGACTTCGCCTGACACAGACAAACAGACAAACTTTGACTTCTGTATATTAGATTAAAAGTAAGCTTTCAAACTTTGGGAGGGGATGATCTTTTGGGTTCTTGATAGTCAATTCCATCCCACAGTATTCCACAGATAAAAACAGAGATTCTATTCCTCTTTCTAACAAGTTCATCTGGCAAAATGTGATAACAATCTCGAGCCCCATGTTGGCTCAAGATGGTGACTGGAAGTATCTAGAACCCCAGAACTTCGTTCTTATCTGTGGGGAAAGTACCAGTAAGCTTTTCACCTAGTCTTTTCTCTTCCCCCCAGGAATGCTGGGCCAGAGGCAAAAAATGAGAGGGAGGAAGCTCTGGAGGTGAACAGAAAGGGGACTGGAGGGGGGAGTTATTCACGGTTTTTCCACCTTTGCAAGGGTTCTGCACCCTGAACCCTCACAAATGTGGAAGGGCTACTGTACTTTATGAACATACTTAAGCAGGTGTGTATATTTAAAGTCAGTATTCAAATATTTTGCATCAACAACAATAAGTAAAATATTCCATATATTATTGCAGACATGCAAAATGTTATCTGGTGAATAGGTGGCTTCCTTAATTTGTATACACTAAGATGTTACTTTTAGCCCAATACCCTATTTTTGCTATCCAGTGCAACTACATTTATAAAGATATTGTTTAACACACACATGCAAAGCCAATTCAATTATGCATATGCTACTTGTTATGCAGCTAAAATGGCATGAATCATGTAAAAATGGGGTATATTGGCAGATCTGAGAGAAACTCAAAGGTTTAGGAATCTGCACTATACTGAGCCATCCAGCTCTGTACTGTCAACCCTAACTTATAGGAGCAATTCTTGATTTTCAGGCAAGGATTTTTCTAGCCATACTTGGAACATGCCAACAAGGACCTCAGGGATGCAAAGCATATGTCGTACAATTGAGATATGATCTTTCTCCATAACCTGTAAAAAAATCTTAACAGGGAATGCTCCAAAACAGATCAAAGAAGAACAAGTATGTTCCGTGGACACAGAATGATGATTGTTGATCTCAGAGGTAAATTCGGAAAAGAAAGGCTAGTACACTCTGTTCTTGAAAGTGGGCAAAACTGGAACTCTGAACAGAAAAATTCTATACTGTATTTTGTTGCAAGCCTCACTTCGTTCAAAGATTATGTTACTTCAAATGGATGACCCTAAGATATGTAATGTTTGCCTTGGGAGATTAACAAGACTCCCAAATTCTTTCCAAAGCTTGCCTACTGCCTCAACAAGCTTTAGAGAATAACCATCTGTCAAACATTAACTTAAATCTAGAACAGGCCATCACAGAATTTTATATGAATGTTTACATAAAAGCTGATGCTGACCAGAGAGACAGAAAATTAGTGCCCGTACACTTTCCAAATGGGTTTATAATCCAAATCTCATATTTAAAAAGTGGGCTGACATGTAAGTTTAAGACCCTACCAAGTTAAGTAGAATCTGAGGCTGCTTTTATTTTCATTTTGTACTTGATATTTAAAGTGGAATGATACAAACTTGTTCTACCTCACAATCACACATTATTGGTGTTCAGATCATGATTTAACCTGCTCTATGAATGTATTGAGGGCACCATAATACAGCTGCTTCCAAAAGCTAATCAGATCTGGACAAGAAATTATACATATTGTCTAGACTCAGAGGTTCATGATGGATGAAAAATAGGATAAGAAAGGTACTCCTAAACAGATTCCTGGATCTTCTAGATTCTATCCAAACTACTACAGTTCGTTATCTGTTTGCAGATACTCTTCAGCTCTAAAATATACCTCCCCATCATAAAATGTACTTACAGCCATTTTTATAGGAGCTCTGTAGACATATCCAGAAGACTAGCAGTAAGCAACTATTTCTACAATAAACAGCCTGTTCAGATGGAACTAAAGTTTCCAGAAAATAGGAACACCCATGAAGAACAAGATTCTCACTCTTCATGAGAAATTCTCTTGAAACAATTCTGTCTCTTGGATGCAAATCTTGCATTTCCAAGCAAATTCAAGGACTTACTGTATGATATACCACACTTCCCAAATCTGGTGCTCTCTAGAGGTTTTGGACTACAATTCCCATAACTGACTACTGGCCATCCTGGCTAGGGTTGATGGAAATGAGAGTCCAAACCATCTGGAGAGCATCAGTTTGATGAAAGCTGTATACTTCCCAAACAGTGGTCACACTAGGTTCCATGCTCCTAAAACCTGCAAAACAAGAACTTCATCATTTGTATACATTTGCCAGTTTATTTTAAGTTTTACATGGCGTTCTCCTATAACTGTCAACTGATACCTAGATGAAAATTAAAGGAGACAGCCAGAAGTGTCTCACACAACTGTGGCTTGCTGGGTTCCCCTTATATGAACCCCAGATAAACAACTATAATCAAAGAGCTCTCTTTCAACTATCAATGAAGCCATTTCCTTTTCAAATACGGAGCTAGAGATTTCAGTGTGTGAGAATGTACAAAATTGTTGAGCTACTACACCACATGAAGATGACTTGCAATCTATTTAAAACTGTTTAAAGCTATCTACATCAGCTATGTGCATTCACAGACAGAGCTAGATTCAACTCGTCTCTCTTCAAAACTAACAGTTATCCCCCAAATTTCACGAAAGCTCTGGAATGCATTTTAATCTATGGTCAATCTATATATATGTGCCAAAAATCCATAGCCACAGATGCCAAAGTTTGTCTACACTGCATTTTTGAACCTATCCTATAATGAAGTATACTATTTATATCAAGAAAGGTCAAACAAAAAGGACAATGAGTACTGCAACCAAAAGAAATAGAATTCACAGCAAGACACTGGATTGGGGAGAGTCTCTTTCTTTCTTTTCAATGAGAAGCTGCTGTACTATGAGGAGTTCTCTTCAAACTAATGTTGGCAATGTATCTCATGAGGAAGAATAAAGATTTGCTCCAGGAAAAAAGTAGATCATCTTCCAAAGTCTACTAGAGGGGATTAGGGAGGCACCACAAATCTTTGAAGAGAAAGAAAGCTTCCTCGCTTCCCAATGCCTGGTTCAATGCTAGTAAGCACAGAAGAGCTTATTCCTTTATTTCTTTCACTCTCAGAGGAAGCAATCTAAATAATCTAAACTCTTCTCTGCAACTCCTAAGATAGTTATATTTTCCTATTTTTAGAGTGCCGTTTCCTGCCCTCTTGTCAGGCTCCTGGTTCAAACAGGAGCAGCTGGATAGATGGAGAAGCTTATTGTGGGTCCCAAGATATAAATCAACATTCTGCCCTATTTTTCTGAGAGGTTGCCACCTAAATCCAAGACATTTTGGTGTTTGGATTTATGTGTCAAGCTAGAGTCCAGGATAAAAGATGTCCACTGTATATTCCGAGTACTAGATTAGCTAACAGAGAGCTCTTGGGGAACACAGAATACTGCAGTCAATTCAGCATCTCTTTATCATGAGAGAAAACTCATAAGCAGGAAAGATTCCTTAGTTCTAAAATGGCCACTTGTAAAGAAAATTTTTTTCTCAGCTTTTAAAATTATTATTAAAATATAACCACTGTAACCATTACAGAAAACACATTTACATCCGTTTCATTCAGGAATGGGTTAAAAAATTTTTTATGACCTATGTATAGGATCTGTCCATAAATTACCATGCAATATGGGTGTACATCTCTGATCTTGTTCCTCGTGGTTGATAAAAGCCAACTACACAGACTCAGAAGAATCACTGTTTTTCATTCTTTTATTTGTCTAATTTGGTATGTCAATTTCTCTAAGAAAATTATTTCCAAATTCTACTATCTATAGATATCATTGATTTCTACAGCTGTCATTGGTATCTATAGATCTATATACATCTATCTAAAGATATCACTGATTTCTCTTTCCAGCTGTTTGCCATGATGTGGCTCACTGAAAGCAACAGAAAAGACATAAGATTTTTGTTTCTCTACTGGTATCACGATTTAAACTTTACAGAGCTAGCTCAGGAAGCAGATTACTATGCCGAGAAGCAATTATATTAATGTCTTCTTGGATTTCTTGTCAAAACTTCTGTACCACAAGGCATTGCCACTATGTGCTCTCCTAATACACACAAAGACAGATTTCAATGGGTGAGAGACCCAATCTGGTTCCTGTCTCTGTTACTTAAATATATTGGTAGTGGGTTGAATGAAATGGTTAAATCTGTGACCACCAGCTCCGATGGAATGTATCTTCCTGGTCTCCAATGATTCCCAATGGAACTGGCTGTTTCCATTTATAGTGCTCTCAATCTACATCACAAATCCAGGAACCTAACCCCAACGTAAATTAAGATCTGCTTGCATTCAGTTTCTGTATGTTTCATGGCTTGCAGAAAAGTAGGTATAGCAGTCATGTGCATTTAGGTTAATAAGTCTCCAAGTAACAGCCCCCCCCCCCGGAAAAGAAAAAAAAGGAAAAACTCTTCAAATGATACTATTGGCTTAATTCTTTTCTTCCCATTGAAATGGTTCCTATCAAAAGTTCAATCTAACTTATTATATGGCTCTAATATATTTAATACTGTGGAGCTCCTCTAAGTGGTATCTTAACTGTAGCTGTATTGTATTTATGGCATTTTATTGCAGTGGTGATTGTTATTTGCTTTTACCAAAGCAAGAAGGAATGAAGCTTAATTTCAATCTCTCCATCTGCTCAAGCTCAAGTCTCTGCAAAGACAAGACATGGAATTAGCTAGAGGACGACTCCTTCAACCTCTGTTCCTGATTTTTGTGCCAAAGACAAACTTTCTAGATATTTCCTGATGTTGCTCTGATCCTCTCTGAGAAAGAAAACATCCGTATGACTGTATTACAACAAATAAATCTTGGCTCAGTAAACCAAGATGTGCATGAATCAATAGTATAAATGCTCTAAATAAAGGCCCTCTGTTACTGGCTACTGTAAAGTAGCTTGCTTGAAAACTGTAACTGTAGTATCCTGGAAAACTGATCAATACTAAATCTGAGAATACTTCGTTTGGAACTGCCCATTCCAATCTCACCTCATTATTCCACATATATAGTTGCAACGATATCCTCAAAGAAAATGCAATCATCAAAGAAAATCTTCTCTTGTTCATCCAGGAAATCACAGATCTTGTTACCATCTATCCATCATCTGTATTTGGACAATGCCAACTAGGCAGAGCCAAAATGATTTACCACAACCATAACACGCCAATGAATCAGTGATTGCTGTCATTTCACAAAGAACAGCAACCCTCTTTAATTGGGAATAACGTTTTTGATAAAAGATTAGAGTTAACAGATGTGCTTCCTATATGTCAAGTTCCAGCTGCAGAATGTAAGACTCCAAGTCTAAAAAGGCATTCAACACAGGACCAGAGGAACTCACATTTTATAGACAAGCATTTTAGAACAGGAGGAATCTGTGGTCCCAGACTTTTGTATCCAGTAGGAAGCAGTGGAAAGAGATTATCTATATAATCCATTTATCCAATAACAGCTTTATTTGCCTTAACTTCTACTACAGCTATCTAGCAACTTAATGTAAAAGGAACTGAAAGCCTAGAGTCCTGAAAAGGCATTTTAACTAAACTTTCATTTGTCTTATTCCTAGGCAACCAAACTCAATAAGACAGTCAATAAAATGGGGCTGCCAAACCTTTATAAACAGGAACCAGTATGTGATGCATGTTATCTAAAACATTTCAGTTGCTTATAGTGGGCAAAACTTGGAAAATGCTTATATGCTCTTCTCACTTTTTTTCCAATGACTAATACTTCTACACTACTGAAAGCCTGGTAACTGTAAAGAAATCAATCACAACATGCACTTGATTTTCTAGGGGCACAAATGGAAGAATAACTGGATTGAGTTAATGTTGTAATTGTCCTTCTATTACAGAATCTTAAAATTGCACTCTATTGTGTGTTGTGATACGGGGCAGAAAACGTTTACAAACGGAAAAATTTCCAGAAAATATTCCACTGCTCAATTTTGCATAGGAAAAATATTTTTTTCCAGAAAAAATGCAGAGAAAAGTAATAGCTTACACTCAACCCTCCACATTTGCAGATTTTACTTTCATGAAGTTGATTATTTGTAAGTTTCTCCAACCTGTGTCCCACATCAAGTGCTTCTTTTCCAGGAGAACCTTCCTTCCTGGCCGCTGCTCAACCCTTTAAAATCCTGCCTCCGGTCCTCCTTCTCCAGCCGCTGTCTCACCAGCTAAGGATGGCCCACAGCCTGATTTCCCAGCATCACAAACTCATTCCTCATGCTCCTACACATACATACCCAAGGAGGGAGATGAACGAGAGAGAGGAAGCATAGGGTCACCATGCCAACCCATCCTCATCCCCTCTCCTTTCCCTGACCTGGTTTGGACTTTGAGTGCCCATTCTCCTACCATACTTTGGACCCCTTCCTACAGATACACATATACATTTTGATATTAGTGATTTTTCCATTTTTGTAGGGTCCTGCACCACTAAACCCTAAGAAATGTGGAGAGCTAATTGTATTATTAATTTTAAAAAATACTTCATCAAATTCCTCAGTCATAATAAATGGATTTCAATGCAATATTAGGCAAGCTTTGCAGTATCAATGCTGCCTTGCCAAACAAAGCATCTTCTTAAGCAAGACTTAAAAATTCGGAATAGCTGTGTTCTAGATGTTATCAGATTAATGTTTTTCAAGTAATTACTCCTAGGAAGTATATCTAAAAGCGTCCATGTTTGTCAATTTGTAAATAGTGGAGTACAATAAAACCATGTTATCAATCCAATTTAAATTATGATTCGATTTTGTGCCTTGCCCAGGTCAAATCAACAGACTGTCATTAATACTCGCTTCACTTTCAACAAACACAGAGACTTGTGTCTTATTTATCTTCTTGACCTTGCGAAATTTTTGTCTTAATAATCCTATGAGTCTCTTAAACACTACTCCACACTGGCAATCTTGTATATGATATCACACTGCTGGCTCATGTTCAACTGATGATCAACAATAATCCCAAGGTCTTTTTTCTTATATAGAACTGCTGAGCCAAGTATATACCTGTACCCGAAATTTTGTTTTTTGTGGCCTAAATGTATAATTTTGCATTTGTCTCTGTTGAATTTTATTGATGACATCTGAGTTTTCCAGTTTATGAAGGTCCTTTTGAATTCTGTCCCTATCTTCCAATGTGTTAGCTATCCTTCCCAGTTTCGTATCATCTGCAAATATGATGATTCCATCCATCCTATTATCTAAATCATTGATAAAAACACTGAAGAGTTGTCAGCCCCAGGACAGAACCCTCAACCATTCCACTTGAGACCTCCCTTCCAGCCTGAAGCACAGCCACTGATGGCAACTCTTTGAGCACAGTTTTCCAATTATGGTTGCTGTTTCCATCTATTCCATATTTAGTCAGTTTGCTAATCAAAATATCATGGGGGATCTTATCAAGTGCTTTGCTGAAATCCAGATTATCTATCTGATGCTGTTTCCATCCATTCCATGTTTAGTTAGTTTGCTAATCAAAATATCATGGAGGGGCCTTACCAAATGTTTTGCTGAAATCCAGATACATGGCACTCACAGCATAACCATTACAAACACACATTTCAAAATTGTTCTATGTAGTCTTCTTCCCTTCATATAACTCCCCAACTAGGAAAGGTAGGCTATTTGTAATTCAATATAAGGACATCCCAGCTGTCATAACATCATGATGCCTGCTAAGCAATTCTTGCATTTGAGACGTGCCGTGAATTTATTCCTAGAGACTGTGGATTGGTGCTTCCCCCTTTTATGTTGGGAGTACAGCAGTTGATGTTCTGCTTATAACATAATCCTTCCCACCCCCATGCTTGTTTTAAAGCATGACAGATTCTTGGCATTTGGAAGTACAACAGCTTTTTAATGTTCTATCAGCTCATCTGCTTGCTCCATTCTAAGCAAGAATTTTTCTGCAGCTTACACAAAAAGGGATATGGGCATCTCATTTTAAATGAAAATGTGAAACTTAAACAGCACCTACAATTAAATGGCTAAATGGCTACCTGTTATGATATAGGGGGAAAAAGGCCATTTAAAAGTTTTGCCTGACATGAACTCAGAAGGAACAAATCTCTATTGCTTCAGTTATTCTACAGACGTCAAAGGTGTACCACATGACTACCCTACACATTTGTCCCTTAGGAATGAGAACTACTGAAGGACAGGTATTCAAGTCAAATTACTGAGATCTGAATATTACTGGGATCCTAAGAACTAGAATGAAGCTTATCTGTAAATTCCTTGCACTTCAGAGAGTTTCAAATTACAACAAACAATTATTAGCTTTGGTAAGATTAACACCTTCAAAATACAATGTAAACAAAGAACTCTCAAGCAACAGGGGACCAAATCAAACAATGCATTAAATCCATGGTTCCATTTAAAGTACCTGATTGAAACCACAGCAAAGGGCAAGGAAGAGAGTCACAGAAGTGGTCCTTAGAATAACAAACTGTAAGAACCATTGTTCAGAAGCAGCTATTTTTGCTCAGTGTCATAAAAATTGAGAATGCCTCTGTTAGACAGAATTTAGCATGGATAAACAACCAAATTCTACCATACAATACAGGACAGCATTTAGCCAATGTGAACTATAACTTGAACACCTTCATTATTTTGAAGGCACATACATATATACTAACATTTTAGTTTTCTGAATTTTTGCTGCCTGACTAATTTGGACCATGCAGGATGGTTAATGTAGAAAGGTTTAAAAAACAACAAAAACAACAAAACAAATACATAGCCAGATTGAAGCCTGATTCACCACTGACTATTATTGTCAGCAATATCCTTTTATTTATTTTACAAATGAGTCTATGGCACACCAACTCACATGAATTGCATGCCTCTTTACATAATGGCAGAAATATGGTTACTCACTTTCTGTTTGATCAAGCTATTATATTTAACATTAGTTGGTCTCTATTATTGCAACAGTGTAAAAGCCTCTTTCTTTTGAGATCATTAGTTTTAAAATGCTAGAGATTAAGTCCCTTCCATGTCATTCCCTTCATGAAAAATGTTTCTGGAACATACAACTATACCACACTGTCAGATCAGTAACCTGAACACTATCAATTTATCTTTACTCATTGAAATGACATGCTATACAAGTATGCCACAGTCTTTAAGTACTCACATTACTGCTTATTTATTTAAAACATCTGTATGCCCCATCATCAAATTTAATTGATAAATTTATAGGAATTTGGTACTATTCTGCCATGAGTACAGAGATTTAAACAAGTATAAAAATCCACAGGACAAATAACTCTTGTGGTAAAAGCCGACATTAGCTAGATGGTTCCTTTTCATGCAATCATGGACACTAGCATTTGGACCTGTGCCAGTGGCAGATGAAACGTATTAAATGCCAAATTTCAAAGGGAATTAAAAAAAAATTAAGCTTGAAAAGGAAGGAATGAGCCAGAGACTCTAGATCCATCTACTGAGCTGACAGCAATGCTTTGATCTGTCTTCTCTTTAGATATACTTATGCCTTATAGAATAAAACCCAGAATGAATTCTTGCATCGTATGCTCAAAGAAAAAGTAAATACAGACAGAATTAAGCAAAAAGAGATAACTGGAACTGGGGCTTTGGGTAGTAAATATGCTCACTCCCATAACCTTTTGTCCAAATGTGCTTTCAGACTTCTAAGACTCATAAGGGTAGGAGCATCAGGAACATATACAAACACCACTCTTTTTGGAAGCCATGGAATTTGTTGACTTCAGAGGAGTGTACTCTATGAGGGATATTTACAAGACATTCCATGGAAACAATTTAAGTGCTTTATATAACCATGAACCCAGTCTATATTTACCATCTGTTTCTTTTTCCTAGAGAGGTCAGCTCTGCAGCTAACTACCCATTTGAATTCAGACGCACAGTAGGGTCCTGCCAAGATCCAGTGATGTATGCAGATAAAAAAAGCTAGATCAGCAGATCCAGGAGAAGATGATTCCCTTTTCTATACACTCACCATGTGCCTTTAATATCTGTTGCCGAAAGCTGAGAAACTACCCAGAGCAGAGTTTCAGATGGTACAGGGTGCTAAAAAAAGAGAAGAAAGTTCTACTGAGGACATACATGGACTGCACAGAGAGGGGATCTGCCTCCCCCTGAAGCTACTGATGAAGCTTCTTTCATCATTGGATGTAAACATTTAGATTCAGCCAATAAATAGGGAGATGAAGTGAGATGAAAACAGGTTTGGTATACTTAATGGATGTGTGTCGTATCAAGAATACACCCAAATCTTAATCCAGCCCTTGTTAGTCCCAACTGAGGTTGACAAGACAGCTATACTCCAGACGCTCACTGTACTGGCAGAAATTAACACAATCTGTGGCGGTATCCCAAAAGTGAACACTATAACTCGGGATTCTACAGCTGTTTTATCTAGCTGTATTTGAAGAGCTCAATTCAATGGCCAGAGAAAGTTAAAACTGGAGGCATTCACTACCTATCACTCAAAAATACGAAGGTCATGACACTGAAGCAAAATTACTATCGTGTAGAAGAATGGTGAGTATGATAATAGACATTTCAAGAACATAATCTGACTACTCAGATGTCAAGATACTCAAGAAAAATGAGATTATTATGTAACAAAGAATATACTAGAGCATGTTACTCTATCCTGTTCTCTTCTGTACAGGTTAAGTCTATCATTAGCAGTAGTTATTGTTGTGGTGATGGTTATTATTATTTATTTATTGCTAGTAGTAATATCACCATTACTAACAGTTATAGTACCTTTACTATTACTACTACTTAATTTTCTATGTGATTTATATGGCCATCCACTAACATGTTTCCTTAGCAACTTAACAAAACATTAATATACAATAACAAATGAAAAATTTGTTATAAACCATTTTGAAAAGCTGAAAAATCAAATTTCTGTGAAAGAGTACAGCAGAGCTCCTAACTTCTTCCTTGTCCAAAGTAGACTTCCTGTGGCATATCAACAAAATATTGCGTAAGAACTGCAATTTCAGTTGGCAGCATACATCTGCTCAAACAAAGGAAAAAAATAATTCACTGAGGAGTGAACAACTCAAACAGTTTCTTCTGATATGTTGGTCAGGTTTTTAAAAAGTAGAGGAGAAACAACAAAGTCATACAAAACTATAAATACATGTAATATGCTGCAGTGGTAAACAGCACAGGGTAGTGTACTAATATACTCAGCATCTTTGAACTTTCTTCTAAAGGGAGCAAAAGATTCCACCCAAGCTAGATTAACAGAGCTTTCCTGGAGCCTACTCTTATGCCTTGTGGGAGTATAAGGGGAGGAGCACTTTGTTAGATTTAAAAGACCCCCTGCCAGAAGCGCAGCCCCAGTAAGTGATGTTTAAAGCTGTCAGTCCCCTGAGGAGAAGCAGGAAACTCTTTATGACCCCCAAAGTATTTGTTTTCCCAACAGCTCCTTGGCACAGCTTGGGATTCTTGAGGTCAGCAACAACAAAAAAAGTTTTGCTCTGTCCAAATTAGTTTTGACTGGTCCCTGGGTTCCCAAAGTGATAATTTAACACCTCATTAACAAGTCACTTATTGAAGGAAATTCAAATGAGAGGTGCTTATGGTATAACTGAACATTTTGGGCCTCAGTTTAAAGGGTGTTTTTTTAATCTTATGTAAGTCACCAGAGGACATTCCCAACTGCATCCAATGAATGGCCTAATCTCCAAATGCAAGGGATAGAAATTCAGCACACTGCAAAATAAGATAGCTTTGTACGGTACTTAACTAATTTTACTTATAATTCATTACACGTCAGAAAAAAAGCATGCCTTTTATTAATACATGTTTTCAGATTGTCAACTGAGATATTAGACCATCTTTAACTTTATCAACAGATTTTAATACATTTTTCACCCAGATGTATTACTCCAACCTTTTCACTGAAAAAACAGTAATCGCTACTATATATCCAAACATACACCAACCAAGGTTCATAGATCAATCATTTCCAAATAATTCTGTTATGCAGTATGTTCTAAATATTCATTGTATCTTGGCAGGAATCATACTGAACTTTAAAACTCAGCTTTTCTAGTTCACTTCTTGGGTGTATGTATCTGCCTTCAAGTTGCATGCTGACTTAGAGTGACCCCAAGAATTTCACACAGTTTGCTTAGGCAAGGAATACTCAGAGGGGTTTCTGCCAATTCCTTTTGCTAAAACATAACACACAGCACCTGGTATTAGTTGGTGGTCTTCCACTCAAGAAATAACCAGGACTCATCCTCCTTAGCTTCCAAGATCAGATGGGATCTGGTGTGCCTTTAGGCTACTGAAGCCTAATCCATATCTTAGCTGGTGTGAAAATTGCTAGGCAGTTAAAATACTAGGCAAACAGTAATTGACTTCCTGCTAAAGTTGGCATTATTCCAAAAGACTCTTCTTTCTAGTAAGACAGAAATTCTGTCTCCTGCCATAAGAATATATTGGAAGGATAATTTAAAGTGACATTCTATTTAAAGTAAACACAATTAAGGAAACACAATAGTTACCAAGATGGGCTTCACTATGGTCCTCTGGGGGTTTGGCCTGATCAACCCACTGCAAAGACCACCTCAAGCTGCACCTTAAGCAAACTTCTCAAACAACATGCAGATCTGTGTATCTGCAATATCAATTTTGTTCCCCTGAACGTTTTCTTTAACCACCCTTGCTTCAAAAGCAAGCATGTGTGTTTTGTACCTTTTGGTTTGATACTTTTGGGTAACACAGTGTGCATCAGTCGTGACTGGCTCTTAGAAAACAGAATAAAAACTCTTTGCTGCCTCCTGTTTGACAAAATACATACTGCAGAAGATGGCGCATCACAACAGGTCTAATATAAGAAGCAAATCTTATCTGGAAAATTGCATCATCATTTTTGCTATGATTAAGCTGCAATTTTATGTGCACTTATTTACTTGGAAGTACCACTAAACTCAATGGAATGTATTGCATGGATAGGATCAGACTGATCAGTCATAATGCATCATGAATGACTGCATTTATGCATTCATTGCATATTTCTCAAGATCAAAATCCACGAAGCAGCAAGAGGGTAACGTATATGCACAGAAACAGTCAGGCTACATAAATAAACTGAATTGGATCAAGGCTATCCATAAGAGGAACTCCACTCACAAGATAACACCTACTAGGGGGATTTTCACCAATTCCTTTTTCCCTTTGCAGCCTTCTGTGCCCCATCCCACTTTGCTCCAGAGGACCAGGAGTCTTACAGAAGAATATGTCTGGATCCAAACTAACCGACATCTAGCTGTAGGCCCAGGGGCCACATACACACCAATGCTCCCTCCCCCAATCTGAATGATTTTTAAAAACTCAAAATGTCACTCTGGTTCTCTGTAAGATGTGGAGGAAATTTTGCCTTTAACTGTTGTAAGCCTAGGAAGGGTCTTTTTTCAAAGCACAAAGCACAAAGCACAAAATTAATTTCAGGTTTTCAAAAAAGTCCCCCCAGACATAGCAGAAATGCCTCCCATGTCCCTAAGGGGTATGGGAGACATTTTGAATGAAGACAGTATTTTTAAAATGGATGAATGGGAAAATAGATGTCCTTGGAGGCCACAAACACCACTTTGGGGGTGACAGGCAGCACACAGGCCACACTTTCCTCACCTCTGAGAAATAGCATAGGAGTAAAAAGAGAAAGCATTTTGTACTCTTTGTCTACTTGTTTCTAAACTTTTTTAATATTTTAAAGAATTAAAATAATTTGCATATGACCAACGATTATCCACCTATGGATAGAACAAGACTTCTTGCTTCCAGTATAAACTGTTATTCACTCAGTAACTTTGCACCAGTATCAGGTCGTATCCACAGCAGTCTCATGTTAGGCACAATTTGTTCCAAATGTGATATTTTTAAGAGAGCAACAAATTCTGTTTCTTTTGTAAAAACAAGTACAAAGAAAGGATAGATTCTCATCCACCCCTGAAGATTGCAGCTAGACTCTCTTTTTCCAAAGAAACTGCATTTCTCACATATTTGAGGTGTTCGTTGTTCTTTTGGCTCTGTCAAACATCCTCATAAATACTCAGATGCACTGAATAGGCACCTTACTATGCTGGTTTCACAATCTCAACAGGCTACTCACTTTGAAGTCATATGTCAAAAATCACAAAATATTCAAATAGCAACGAAATGCCTATAAGCTTTGAAGATACGGAAGACGTACAATTATCATGTACTAGACAGCAATAAACAATAGCAACCCTGTTAGGAAAGAAACAGAATCTCTATTAGAAAGATAAAAGAAGCAGATTCTTCAGAATGCAACTTTTGTGCCTGTATCTAGAGCTGCTTGAATTAGGCTGGCTTTTTATTCATCTTCGATTGCAAAACACAGATACAAATACTGCCACAAGTTGTATTTTTAGATTAACATGGACTATTTCAGACAGCACCCTGTGGATGACCATTATGAATGCCAGACAGAAACAATACCAGACACTGAAAGATTTGTTTGAAAAAACAATAGGATATAAAAGAAGGGAAGCTGCTATCCCCTTCCAAATTGCATGTTCACGTGCTGTCACCTAATTAAGTCTATTCAGTCTTCATTAGCCTCTTGTTCCATTTCGGAAATGGCCATGCTGTTTTCTGTGGCATGTGTATTCTATCTAAGGTGCCTGCTGTTAACATCCTGTTTAGCTAAAGAAAATTCTCTGGAATGATGGCAAATATTTAACAATAGCCAATGTATTACAGAAGTGAGTAATAAATGTTCCTGCATAAGCTTACAGACTTGCTGAATACTTCCAAAGACAATGGTAAACTTGTTTATCACCCATCTCTTCTCATTAAGAACATAAGACAAACCATACTGGATCAGACCAATGGTCTACTGAGTACAGGATCCTGTTCCCACAGTGGCCAATGTAATGCCTATGGGAAGTCTATGAGCAAGGCATGAATGCAACAGCAGCCTCCCAATTTGGTTTCCTGAGAAGCATTCTGTGTCCAATACTGAAGGTAATATATAGCTGTCTTGGGCTGATGTAGTGATAGACTTATCCTTTACAAATTTGACTTGTCCCATGTTAAAAGTTGGCAGCAACTATATATTGTGCTATTGAGTTCCATGGTGCTTGAATGAAAAGCTATATGAAGAATTGCTTACTTTCATTTGTCCTTGATCTACTGCTATTCCTTGGATGGCTCAAGTTCTAGTACTGAGAGCAAGACGCATCTCTCTCCACATCATACATCGTTTTATGCATTTTAATCACGTCTTGTTTTTCCAAATAAAACACCTCAAATATTGATACAAAGTACTGAAGGAATATACAATCGTTTGAAGCCATAAAAAAGCTTTTCTGCTCTGGTTGTTGGGCCACATCTCATTCACTAAAACTCTTATGTATCATTACATCCAGTGAGTTACTACCACCACCGTCAATCACATAAAATACTACGGAAACCTAGTTGGGAAGAATAAGAGAGAGGGAAAAATTGTATGTACTTTTCACCCAGTATTAGTACATCCTGAAGTTGTTTCAGAAAATGGTTTTGTGAAAAAATACACATGAAGTTTTTGTGCAACTGTGATATTTTGATTACGTGTACTTTTTGATTACAGGCACATATATAGTTATTATGCATATTTGTCATTTTGCTTAAGCTGATCTTGTATTTTTTGCATTTTAGCTGGATAATTTGTTTTACAATTGTGCAGTACAGTTTATTTTTCTCTCTCTCTCTCTCTCTCTCTCTCTCTCTCTGTGTATGGACGTGTATGCAAGTACACACACACACACACACACGTTTTAAACTGTACACTTTTGGCAGGATCCACATGGATGGTGCTATATAAATAAATGATAATGATAACAACAACAACAACGATGATATCTGAGCAAAAGCCATGTTGTTCATATGAAAGATGCATTTCCAGAAACACCCATGGGCTTTTTTTGTGTAAAATTGGTGTTTTCTGTACCAAAAACATTTCAATAAAATAAAATAAAATTCGGGAAATGTACATGAAAAAATGTGTTTCATGCAAAACCCCTGTTTCTAGAAACACAAGTGGGCTTTTTTAAGGCAAAAAGGACCAATTTTTTACCCCCAAATAAATTAGTGTCTAAAAATGGAAGGTGTATGTGTGAAAAATGTGAGTACTGCATGAAACTACCATTTTTTACATTAAAAACATGTTTTTCTGTGTAGGCTAGCTTCCTGAAACATTTAAGGATGTATGACTCTTGGATGAAATGCTCAGAAATATTTGTTGTGTCATACAATGGGGAGAAAACTGCTGTAATTGTTAATCATCACATGCAAAGACAAAATAGTGCATGTTCACATCCCTATTCCAGAGGCTTAAAGGAATGAAACTTTACTAATGTGGGCTGTGCCTGAAAAAAACAGTACAACTCCTGTTATTTTCTGAAAGATAGTAATAGAGTTTATTTTACTGACAACCAGCTCAAAATATTTAAAGTGAATGAGAAATATGCACACAGCCCAGTAAACAATAACACACATGACAAACAATGCAAGTATAACCTCTCTCAAAAGAACCTCTGTTCAGTTACATTCCACCATGTAAACATGAATTCAGTGACAGGTTCAACTTGAAAAGCAGGTTGGCCACTTTTAACTGTGGTTCTTCAAGTGATCATTGGTGAACTCACACTTATGGGAATCTCTGTATCTGCACAGACCATCTTTGGAAACTTCTAGAGCTTTGGCTGAGGGCCCACTCTGCCCCACTGTACCGCATGCACACAGCACATTTCCCACTCAAAGCCCCTCAGTTACATGTCTATTAGAACTGCCAGCAACCAAGGAAGACGAGCACAGTAATAAAAGGCAGATAGGTAGGTTGTGTGAGCTCACAGATGACCATTTGAAAAACCACAGTTACAGGTAAGCAATGTGCTTTTCTTCCTTGTGGTCTCTATAACACATATGGGAGATTAGCAAGTGATACACACCTAGACAGAGGGTAAAACTATGCTCACCATGACTGAAGCACACAAGCCAAAAGAAGTAGAATCCCTGGCCCAAACACCATGTCTATAGTGCATTACATAACTAAGTGGCTGAATCCAAGCAACTGTTTGGCAGATAGTCTGTAAGGGCACACCAGCCAGGAATACAAATGAATAGTAGTAGTCATAGTTGTAGCAGCAGCAGTAGTAGTAATACTAACACTACTACTAATAGCAGAAGTAGTAGTAGTTATTTGTTATCTGCCTCTCCCTAAGGTTCAAGTGGAGACAGTGGAGACAGCCCTCATAGAATGAGAATGGACAAAGGAAGGCTCTGGACTTCTGACAGTCCAATAGTAGAAGCCACTCAGTTGGAAACACATTGCAAAGAAGCTTGATAACTTTGCCTGTGAGTTCCATAGCAGGCAAAAAGTTTAGAGGGTTTTCTGCAGTGTTTTGTCTGATCAGCTTAAAAAGTGAGGATACATCTGATCTTCATCAGGATCCTGGCAACAAACAGAATGAGATGAAGGCAGAGGACAGTTCCAGACAAAAGAAACATGTCTCCTAGTATGCTTAACTGAGGAGGCTCAGTAGTGAGGGCACTGATAGTTGTCTGTGTTGGCAAGCAGTACAGTAGATGATGATGCCAATGGTACCAAGGTGTGCAAAGCAATGCCCACAGAAGTTGTGAAAAGAGGCCTGTTTCGGGTGGTGAGATCAGCTCTGTTATCAGACAACTCCCAGAGAAGGGCTTTAAGACATGAAACCTGAGTTTGACTGGCCTAGTAAGAAAAAGCACTACAATGGGAGTGCTTATCCACATCACAGACTTCCCCAATCAAAGGAGACACATACAATGGCCACCTGTCTGGAGGATCTCCTTTCCACAAGAGACATATCTCTTAAAATATACTGTAGATGCCATCAACCAGAGAAGAGTCAGGAAAAAAAAAACAAGCTGAAGAAGAATAGCTAGTGCACAAAGTCTTCTATGATGAGTCCACAATGTGGATGAAAGAGAACTGAGGAACCCTGAGCGGAAACCATACTGAGCATATGTGGGGTGAAGTGGGGGACTCAGCTAAACAGATCCACCTCTAGAAGTTTCTGAAGACAGTCTGCACAGATACAGAGATTCCCATACGTGTGAGTCACAGAGACCATGAAAAAGAACAAGGTATTTCTGCTATATAGCTGTGATGGCTTGTGGTACTTTTGTGTTGTGGCATCATGTAGTGCTTTATTTCAGAAACACATATGAAAGCACATGCACACACACACTGAAAAGAGTGTCTGAGGTAAGGCTGGTAAAACTGTGAAAACTGAAACTCCAACCCAAAGAGAAAGCAAAATTTGTTGCAGGGAAAAAACGGAAATACTACACTACGCTATGTAAGTTTCAGACTACAAATCCAATGGTTCCTTCTCCTTAGCCATACTGGATGAAGTGAGGTGAAATGAAGTCCAAAACATCTAAATAGGCAGAGTTAAAGAAGACTGTTAAACCATGTCTCTGAGCTACAGAAGACTGGAACTGTTCTCCATGTGCTCTCCTAGCTCCCCAGTAACCAGTCATACATACATTTTTCCTACCACATAAAGTTCTATACATAAACCAGAGCTTCTCAAACTCTGATGTGGTAGACTGGTACCATCTTCCCCAATGTGCCAGGGACCACTCAGTGTGGACTGGTATAAAGATCCGCAGACTACCATCTTTGAGTAGCACTGACACATACAACACATTGACCATACCCAAAGAGCTTCCCATGAGTTTCCACAGGATAAAATAACATGGGGGAAAAACTCACATTTGAAATAAAAATTAAGAACATCTTAAGGGATAAAGCACAAACTGCAGCAGGATGGAGAGTCCTAATTCTTCCTTATAGAACAGATGGGAAAATGGAGCATGACCCATCTGCTGATGTCACTGACTACTGGTTGGCTCAATCTCAGCTTTGATCACACTGAAGCTTCTCTAACCAGGGAGGTCATACTGCAGATGAAGCCCCTTTAAGGAGCAGGATTCAGCTAGGAACAAGCATTACTACCTTTATCAGCAGAACTCCCTCCCCAATACAACAGACACCTCTACAGTTTGGCAAGTGTTACTTCTAGCATAACATCAGAGTAGATCATTCACTCCCTACTGCATAAAACTTATAACCTAGGAAAATGGTAGTACAAGTCATGCTCAAAGACCTTTTGGACCTCACGGACCACTAAACTCACAATTTTGAATCCCATGGACCACTAACATGAATTTTTTAAAAAAGGTACAAACATCTATAAAATAATGATCATAAAAGTTCCATTTTATTAATATGAAATGAACCTGTTTAATTATAAAAAAATTATTATTTACAAGCAACTTAAATCATCAAGTAGACATTACAGAGATAAATCAAAATACCAATTCATTCATATTCTGATATTTACAGACACCTCTTAGTTTATCAAGCAGGTACTATAAAGATAAATCAAAATATCAGTTCGTTCATTAGCCATTATGTCAGTTCATTCAAAATATCTATCTTAATAATATATTTAGTGTTTAGTGAGTTTTCTTGGCAAGATTTCCTCAGAGGGGGTTTGCCAGTGTCTGTCTCTGAGGCTGAGAGAGTGTGACTTGCCCAAGGTCACCCAGTGGGTTACCGTGGCTAAGCAGGGATTTGAACTATGTTGGGAACAGGGGCCATTTCTCTCCACCATATTCCCTTTGGGAAATTGCACAGGGGTGTTTTGGGATGTCTCAAGTGAGGCAATGTTACTTCAGTGGCCATTTTGGCTGATTTTCTGCGGCCATTTTGGATTATTTATTTATTCATTCTCAAGTAAATTTATTTATTTTACTTATAAGGAGGCTTCACTGTGGAGGAGACTGAGACTCACCTTCACCACCCCCCTCTCCTTGTCCTCTTTTTACTCCCCCTTCTGCTCCCTCGCTGAGAGCTTTTTTGCACCCCCTGGTTTTGTCATGGAGGGCTTTTTTTGCGAAGGGACTTGGACTTGGCAGTTGAAAGCACAGCGGTTACATCTTCCCTTTCCCCACTCCCTCTGGTCCTTTCAGATATTTGATTCTACTTTAGGTTGCCCCTTATTTTTTTCCCCCTTCCTCCTTACTCCTTTCTGGAATCTTTCTTTGGTTTTTTTAATTAGCCCAGCTGAGTTTCCTCAGTGATCCAGCATGCTTTATCTCATATTTATTGCCTCCTCAACTGTTCTCCCCCCCTCTTTTTTTCCCTGGGGAGGTTTTCCTCAGATGTGCCTGATGCTGTGACGGGGTGGGTGGCTGCGGTGACCAGCGCTGGGCCCGAGAGGCGCTGCTGCTGCTGCTTCTACTGCTGCCAACTCAGGAAAGAAACAAGAGTGGGCAACGAGCAGGATGGGTGTTTCAGTGTCCTCTGTTGGGAGCAGGTGGAACTTCTGCACTTTGTCAGTGGTGGGTGAGAGAGGAGAGAATGCCCCTCTTCCTCCTCCTCCCTGAAGCCAGAGCGACCCCCCCGCGAGCGAGGGGGACAGGACAGTGGGAGGGGGGCAATCTGGTCCCCCCCGCTGTCCTCTCTCACTCGCTCTGAGCAGGATCGCTCTGGTAGCGGGAAGAAGGACAGCGAGGAGGAACAGACTGCTCCCTTCTCTGTCTTTCTCCCCGCGGTGGGAGCAATCCCGCCCGGTGCGAGTGAGAGAGGACAGCGGGGGGGGGTGATCTTGTCCCCCTCATGGGTTGCAGACTACCAAAATTTTCTTGCAGACCACCAGTGGTCCAAGGACACTGGTTGGCAACCACTGCTCTACGAGACCCTAGGATGGACTTGTATAAAACTATCACCTGAGCTTTGATGAAACTGTTTGTTCCACTTATCTTACAGTAACTAAAATAATTTATTTTAGTCTTGATTGCTGTACCTTGTCTAATTTTGATTCAAAAATCTCATCTCCATGTCAAAACAAACATATATAACTTAACTCAAGTATTTGCCTGTTTGGTGTTCCTTTGGAAGAAAGAGGCTGGAGATGAAGATATAAGCAGCAACTCTCCCCCCTAGATCATACCTATTAAGATGGTGAATTAGTCATCTCATTAGTAGCTATGGCCTTTTATAGAACAATTATTTCAGAGAAATTCCATAGTAGGTTTCTGAATTTGGTTATTCTATTATATAAAATATAAATTACATAAAGCCATATCACCTGTGCAGTTTCGTGAAATTCCTACTATGCTTATTTTACCCTCTTGTACTTTGGCAAATGAACCCAACAAAGTGTGTGAGATACCCTTCCCCTGAATTTGATCTTGGCTCTTTTAAAAAGTCAAAGGTTTTACAGATGAGAGAATGACTACATGAAAGCACATCTGTAAAATATTTTTCACAGTATAGTGCTTTTCCCTTGGTGACTAAGTCTGAACTTGAGCACCAGCAATGTCACAAAGTTTCATTCATTCAGCTTCAAAATAAGGGATCCACAGAAGCCAGACTGAAGTATACAAATTTCCACACAAGTTATCGCAAACTTTTGACGTGTCTCCTGGTACCAGGTAAGTTCCATAGATACTGCCACCTTGTGGCCATCAGCAACACCCACAAAGAATTCAAACCTATGCTTTAGGTTTAAACATAAGATATTTAATACTAGAAGGATTCCATCACCTCATAATTTCGAATGTTTTAGAAGACCCTACATAAAACCAGATGGTCACAAGAAGCAACACACTGTAATACTGAGCCCAATGATACAATTGTATCCCTTCTTTTGTGAGATATGTTCTATACAGGTATCAAAGGAGCTAAGAAGTTTGTTTTCACCTTTACAAAGCTAGTTAACATTAATCTAAAAACTGCATTTTGAAACCTACAGTGTTATTAAATGTAGAGTTTTACATTTCATTCTCTGTAAATCTATAAGCAAGTACCTTTACAAAGGTAAATAAAAATAACTAGCAGAATGGAAACAATTAAAATACTGTAAAAACGAAGTAAAAATGTATTGTGTTAAATAAATCCAGCCTTGATTGCACAAAAGTACTACTTAGGCAGTAGAGACTAATGTACCATGTCTTGTGCCATCAACATCTGACATGACCAACCTGAATATTATAGTGCAAGGGTTCGGAAAGGTACACTAGTAGTGCTTAATGACATACCTTCTGAATTCTCCTGGAATAAAGCCTTCCATTCTTCAACCGAAGACTAGAAAGTCTGTCCCCATAAACACAAGCATCTCTGACAGAAAAAAAAATCCCCACCTATTATTATGATCAAGACTCACCAAGTGTTGTGCCATCTTCACCCATAACGCACTTCATGGTTGCGATGATTTGCTGAACAACAGGAGCAGACAACGATGTGGCATATACTGCACTGTGTGAATGGACACGAAGATAATCTATCAGCTCCTGGAATAGTGAAAATAGTAAGCTCTCAGATACTACTGTGGATCTTGAAAAACCAGACTGCCCAAAGATAAGACAATCTTAATAAGCAATGTTTCTGTTGATTTGCCTACCAGATTATACTGTGGTTTAGCACGGAATGTAAGGTGACCATAAAGGTGGATCAAGAATTATCTTTGAGTAGATATAAGGTGTACTCATAAAAAGCAAGAACTTTCAGCCTTCTATACAGCGACAGTGGTGATAGTTCCCCTTCCCTAAACTCCATATATTATCTGTGGCTACTCATCGATTTTTTCTTTCATCAACATTTACTATTAATAGACAACTGCTTTTGCCTCTGGAATTCTGAACTAAGGTAAGCCATTACCATATAGTAACATCAACACTCACTTCAATTTGTTTTAAATAATTTTAAAAGCTGTTTTTAGTGAGCCACAGCAGTATAGTGGTGTGAATGCTGGGCTATAACTCTAGAGAACATGGTCTGAATACTTGATAAGCTATGAAAACCCACTGGTAACCTTGAGTAAGTCACATTCTCTCAGCCTCAGAAGGCGGCAAAGGCAAGCTTTCACTCCAAAAATCTTGCCAAAAAAAAAAAAGATAGGTTTGTCTTAGAGTTGCCATAAGCTGGAAACAAACTGTGAAGGCAGACAGCAACAACAAACTGCTTTTAACCTTTTTGGGTTATTCTATACTATTTAACTGTTTCTGTTATATGTGCCTGCCCTGAAATAGGGCAAAACTTAAATGGTTTAATAAATAAATACAAAAGTAAATAAACTGACAAGATTGCTCCTCCTATATGGCATAGGTTTGAACTACTAGACACAGAAAATAGGCAGTTCCATTATGCTGCTATCATCATCAAGAGGTGACTAGCAGAAAGAAGGCAGAGCACAACCAGCAAGATTCCACCAAACCATTTATCATAGTTGGCACAACAGCATCACTAGTCCATAGATTCACAGAGTTACAGAGTTGGAAGGGACTGTGGAGGCCACCCAATGCAACCGCCTTCCATGCAGGAATACATAACTCAAGCCCTCCTGAAGGCCATCCAACTTCTGTTTAAAAACTTGCAAAGGAGAGTCTACCTTCTATTCCACTGTCAAAAGGCTCCTACAGTAAAGAAGTTCTTCCTAATGTTTAGGTCGAATCTTTTCTTCTAATTAGAATCCAGTGGTTTGTGTTTTCATCTCTGGAGCAGCGGAAATCAAGATAACTCCATCTTCTACATGTCATCCCTTAAAATATTTAAAGAGGGTGTGACCCTATCCTTCCGTCTTCTCCCAGCTAATCATACCAGCTCATTTAGTCATTCCTCATAAGGATTTGTCTTCTTTGATCAATTCGGTCATCTGCCTCTGGACATGTTCCAGCTGGTCAATATCTTTTTTAACAAAGGTGTCCAGAACTAGACACAACATTCTATGTGAGATTTCACGAAAACAGAAACAAGTGGCACTTCTACTTCCCTTGATCTGGTCACTATATTCCTCTTGATGCAGCCTAGAACTGCATTTACTTTTTTGGCTACCACATCACATTCATTTGGCTTGTGATCTACTAAGATGTCTAGATCCTTTTCACGAACTGTTTTCAAGCCTGGTGTCAACAATCCTATATTGGTGTACTTCATTCTTCCTGTCTAAATGTAGCCACTTGACAGTTGTTTGGCAGTTATCCAGTTGTCTGACAGAAGAGAAGCCAACAAGGGCCTAAACGCAAACCTATCCAAGTTCTAAAGCCCAAATTTGGAAGGGAAACAGAGCCTGGCAAGTCACAGAAAGGTTCAGAGACATATATCTTTGAACTCTCCTTTATAGTTACCTAAAGCCTAGTTCCCACTGAGGTGGGAGGCTTGTATCTGGATTATTTCAGAGTGGCAATTGCTCACGAAACTGAACGTTCATGATGTTTCATGCCTTTCACATGGAAAACTAGAAGTCACAAGGAAAGGTCTGACTCTAACTTCCTTCCAAGCCTTGCCAGTTTTATGTTTAAGGAAGGGGAAATGCATGCAATGAGGGAGAAAGAATATTCCTTTTGTGTACTCCTGCTTGTTAGTTGAAGAGGCAGAGACAAGGAACAGCATTAGCATCAAAGTTAAAAGTAGGACTAAGATTCATACGAACGGTGTGTTTGTGTGATATGATAAAATTTGAATACAACAAAAACAATCAGAATATAAAATTAGAAATTTCCAGTAAACAAGAAATAGATCTGTGCATTTTAAAATAAATTTCACACCAAGACTGCACTCCCTTGTCTGCCATGCCACCATATAAGGTGAGCTGGGGCTACAAAAGGAAGTGTCTTTTCAGTGGTTGGATCCAATCTGTGAAACGTGCTCCTCAAACAGCATAATAGTAGGCACAATACTGTATCTTTTCACTGCCAAAGATCTTTTTTTTCTTCCAGCCCATTTTATCCTGCTGTTGTTTAAACTTCATTTTACATACATATTTATTTTATTGTCTCCTGCTGGTCTTGTTTTTATATTCTGCTCCGTTAATCATGATTCTCTGTATTATCATTGCATTTTATATATTTTACAAACCTTGTACAGAAAAGTTGTTTAGTAGGAGGTTTAGAAATAAAAGAAAGAGAAGAGAAGAGAAGAGAAGAGAAGAGAAGAGAAGAGAAGAGAGAATAGGACTTCATACACTTACGAGTAATTCAGTACCAAAATTAAAAATAGATAAAGAGCCAGGTGCAATGTTGCAAACATTGCTGCAATCATTCCGCAGACCAGTTATTCCAAAGACAGGCAAAGAAGATGAAGAGAAACCAACACTGTCTCTCCTGTAAACTTGAGAATGTATCACTATCTTTGTACTAGTGGAATTAGAGAAGATATACTAGCTAATTTTGCTCTGCTAATAAATGAAGCCAGAAGGACTATTAGTACACCCTTATTCAGAAATGAGTTCAAGGGAGTTTAAGGGAGATGCCTTGCCATACAGACAACAATAGAAAAATAAAAGTCTAGCCCTTTTGGCAAAGTAGCCCATGAAAGGAGTTTATCTCATTAAATGGCATGGTGAAATATTTAATTCACGGCAAAAGAAGAAGGAAGAGCACAACAAAAAGTATACAGGGATTCCAGCACCTTAAGTGTGTAGGTGGAGCAGTAGTTGCCTGTTATAACACCAGCAAAAGAGGAAGCAAGTTCACTAGAAAGATAAGTGGTTAAGCCTTGGATAGGAACGTCTATGTCAAAGAAAAGCACCGTGCTATTTTTTTTTTTATGTTAGCCAGTCTTTCAGCAAAACACATAGAGTGCCAGGCGCAATGTTGTTACACTGCACAAATGTTGTTAACCACTGGCCATAGGTATCTGATATTTAATATTATAAATGAACACTATTTTGACTGCATACTTTCAACAGGAAATGACTGCTGAAAGATAATAGTGTATCTATTTCTGATTTTTGAAACATATTTTTGCCAAGTATCTTTGAACAGTTTAATACTTTCTTTCTTAAAGTATACTAAGCTTCTTCCTAACATTCATTTTTACCTTTTTGCCTCCAATATATCCTCCAGCAGCTCCAAAACTCTTGGTGAATGTGCCCATCATAATATCCACATCCTCAGGATCAAGTCCAAAATACTCCACCACACCACGGCCATTGGGACCCAGTGCTCCTATACTATGAGCTTCATCCAAATATAAATAAGATTTGTACTTCTTCTTAAGGGCAATCACTTCAGGTAGCCTGACAATCGATCCTTCCATGCTATTGTAGAAAAGCAAAAATTATTGTGAATTTTGGAATAGTACCCAAATCTTGAAAATGGGATGTCTAATCATTTTGCAAGCAATTAGATAAACTTGGCTGTAAGGCACAACCATAAAGGACACTGACAGATCTTACAAATACATACACAGTAATAACATAAAGTGCCTCAAGACTCATGCATCTGAAAGGACAGAAAGTGTCCAAACTTCAAGAAGAAAGAGCAGAACAATGGTCATCTGTCCCAAATGGTACTTTGCAGTTCTATGTATTATATCCATTGTCTACACCAGGGACGGACAAACTGCAGCCCATGTGGCATTTTTTTCAAAAAAATGTTGCTCCCAAATGCCCCCCAAATCCCTCTAGGGTATTTCCACCATGTTTGGGGGCCCCTTGGGGCCCCCAGGGGTCAAACATTTTTTATAAAATGTATTGCAAACCTTGTCTTTAAAAAAATGACTTTGGCCCCCAAGTGCCTTCACTGGACTGTGTGTGGGGGGCATTTCCACCACATTTTGGGCCCAAACTGTGTCAATTTAGGCCTCAGTGAGGTCTTTTTTAAATAGGCAGTGAACAGCAAGTGATTTCAGCTCACATTCTGTTGTGACAGAAGACCCAAACTGTCCCAAAACCATGGTGTAAATGCTCCGCTTGTACCTTAAGGGCATTTGTGGGGCAAAAAAGTAGACTTTTTTGCAGGAACAGGTACAGCAGGCAGGCTTCCTACAACATCCACCTGTTTTACCGTGTGGTCTTTTCTTAAAGAGTATTTATTATGCTGAAGGGGTTAAAGTAGCAAACCGTATTAACTATGTATAAAAGAGCTGTGGTACTAAAAATCCCATATTGCTCTTTGGAGAAAGGTATTAGATAAACCATACTCACTTGTTTCCATACAATCTTATTCCTATGTTTTCCAAACAACTAAAGCAGGAGGGACACCCTCAGATTTGTACTAGGAAGTTCAGGAAAGATGTGTTAATGTCCACCTTCCTAGCTGAGGAACAATAAAGGTGAACATCACTTTCATACTTCAGTGGGGCACTAAGTGGGCATTTATTTTGCAACCCAAGAGGAAAAGAAACATTAAAGAAAAGTTTAGCAGGAGCAGAGAACACTTTATATCAAAGCGTGGATATGTGAGCCATACTGCCAAACCTAAACTAGCTTGTGAGCTGCATAAGAATCTGTGCCCAGATGTGCACACAAATCTTTTCTCTTCCCATCAGCTTTGTTCGTGCAGAGCAGGTTAAAGCTATTTTACAGATTAACTTGCTACTAGAAATGGTGGAAGAAGACATAATCATGCTCACTTTAATTACATCCCATATCTATGTCTTTTAATGACAGAACTGTGAAACTGATAGTTTTCTAAATACTGGAATGCTGTACTGATGTATTCTTCAGATTTTTTTTGTAAGTTGTTCTTACAAGTGAACAGAGAGTCGGGCAAAAATAAATATTACTAATAAAATTGAAGAGGCTTATTTTACTCTCCTTCTTTTCACACAATACCCACTTCAGGCTTATTTAATCAGTGTTCATTACAAAGGTTATCCTTGATTGAGAGTGTGACTATAGAAGATATAGCCAAAGCAACAAGTGGAGGTTAGACACGAATCACAGGTTCAAGTCTCTCCACCTCTGGTGTACGTAATGAAAAGGAAGGCGAGAGATATCCTGGCACAGTGATTCACACTTCAATTTATATTTAGTATACTGGTTAACTGTGAAGCATAACTGCTAGATATGATTAAAGTAATTAGAACTGTTAAGGGCAAGTAGTAAGAGACCTATGCACTTGATTTTACTTACAGTTTGCCTCAAAACGGACACTAAAAACAACCAAATAAATTGATCAAGAATGGTAGCTGACGGAAAACACTTGTACCTGTATATGCCTTCAACAATTATGAGAATTTTCTTCCAGGGTCTGTGTGTGCGAGGCTGCCCATATACAATGGCATCTTTGAGCAGTTTTTCCAAGCTCTGCATATCTGTATGCAAAAGAACACATTTCCTGAGAACACTGGAATGTCGAGTAGAAGCAGCAAAAAAAAATATACTACTACACTCAAGTTTACTTTGAGCAATAACCCAGGAAGCCATATTTTTTCACGTAGATATACAATGCTGAATACAATAGTATAAGAAGCTATGACCTCCAAAAGTGAAATCTCATCTTAACATGATATTTGTATTTTTTATGCCTTCAAATATGGTCAGACACCACCACCACCACCATCACTGATCAATTAAAGGGGAAACTGAGGAAACTGCAATAATGAGTACAGAAGTTATGTTAAAATGAGAAGTTGCAAAAGACTTTTTTCATTTTGCAAATTGATGCTGACTGTCTGAATGAGGAGTGTGCAAAGCTACACAGAGATCTATACAGAAACCAATTTAGAGTCAGCGCTGAAAGGTGTAGAGACTAAGTTTGACGGACACCAAATTATCCAGGGCAGTACAAAGAGGAAGTATGCAGAGCTCCTAAGGATCCCTCCGAGCTAGCACATGGTCAAATGTACATATATAGCACTATGCTCATGCTTGCCTGACGCTAACTGGCTGACAGGACCTATACAAGGACTAACTATTCTCACCTTCACTTATTTCTTCTGACTTTACCAAATTCCAGCAGCTGTGGTACACGAAACCAAGAGGACCATGGAGCAGACCTCAACTGAATGTTATGGAGGCAGTTGGTGCCTCAACCCCGTAGCCCATCCACCACCTGTAGCTGTGTTAACTGTGCCATTACCTGTCTTGCCTCTATATAAAGCCAATACCTTCCTTGCTGTATTAACTGCTTTTACTCAGACATGGAATCTCTCTTATTGTTGGTTATATAATCATCTGTCAATCCATTCCTACGGAAGTAAATCTATGGTCCCACTGTGTTTTGTCGGCCTCCTTGTAACTGCATATTGCTGTGCCCACTGCGCTGCCCACCCCAGAGCAAGAAGTCTTCAGAACAAGAATTAACCACAAGTATGGCTTGGTATCTCAACAGAATGGAGAAGATCACACCCCTGGTTGAGGCTATTCTAAAGGAGGGAATTATAGGGTAATTGTAGCCTTAGCTTGAATATTTTAGCTATAATGAGAATCATGTCTGCCTTCCCTTTTTCTTTTTTCTGTAACCACAGTTACAGGTAGGCAACTTGTTCTTCTTCGTGGTGGTCTCTGTACCTCACACAAATGAGTGAGTGTGAAACTTACCAGACGCTGGTGGGTCAGGTCACTGAAGAACACAGCACATTCAAAGTTGGCATCTACTTTGGCACTGCAGTCTAGTGTACAGTGTTGGATGAACATCGATGGCTGTGTCCAGGTATCAAACCTTACAGATTTCAGGCAAGAGAATACTACGAAGCAAAGCAAGCAAAGAAGCTATTGCCCTGATCAAATGTGCCCACATACCAAGTAGAACAGGTGCTTAGCTAGTTCATAAGCAAATCTAATGGTGTGAATGACCAACTTGGAGAATCGCCATGAAGAAACTTGCTGGCCCTTCTTAGGACTGGCATAACAAATAAAGAGCCAGTTAGATCAACAAAATGCTGACATAATGTTGAATGAAAAAGGATCAATATACATCCAGACAATGCAGAGATCGCTTCAGATGTGAAGTCAGTTGTGGACAGAAAGTAGTGAGGACAATGTCCTGGCTCAGGTGGAACTGCAACACTATTCTGGAGAGAAAGGCAATGTCCGGTCGAAGGATCACTTTTTCCCCAGTGAAAAACAAAGAACTGCTCGCCAGGCCACAGAAATATGAGCTCACATGCCCTCCTTGCCAAGGTGATAGCCACCAAGAACACAACTTTCAATGTAAGTAACCACTCATCAATCATCGCAAGAGGCTCAAAGAGTCTACAAATTAGCAGAGAGAGTACCAAGGACAGCAACCACAGTGGTGTTGGAGGACTCATCCATGGATGGAGGTGTGTTAGTCCCATAATAAACCTTTAACAACAGGATTCAAGAAGAGCATTAATGAAGCTGGAGATAAAGGCTGCTGGGCTATCAAAGCAGCCAGATAGATCTTTAGTGAAAAAAAGGCCAAACTTTGCTCCCTAAGGTGGCAAACAGTGGCAGTAGAAAGTGGCAAACAGTGGAAACTGCCCCAGGAAAAGGACACTCAAATCTAGGCAATGTAAATGAACATACTTTTTCCCACTGCTATTGGTACAAATATATCAGAGTGTCCTTCCCAAGTGCTTATCAGCTGCAAGGCAAGGTGATGTCATGGCATATTCTCCACACTGAGTGTTGCAGCACCTTGAGATTGGAGCAGAGGACTTGCTCTTGAGAATATGACAGCAGATCTGGCACCCAAGGAAGAAAAATGACCCAACCCTGAGAGTAGTGAAGTGGGGCAAACCACAGTTGCTTGGGTCAATATGGTGCAATCAGTATTGTGCTGGACTTGTCCATGGTGAGTTTCACAAAGACTATAATGAGCAACTGAAAAGGAGGAAATAAATATACCAGACAGCCTCACCATCTCAGTAGAAATGTGTGCCTCAAAGATCCTCATCCTCTCCCTGCTCTGGAACAGAATCAGAGACATTTTGCATTGGGAGGAGACGCAAACAGGTTGATGTGAAGTGTCTCCCTGATCTAGTGGTCACAATTTGATAATTATCATCAATACATATCATCATTTCTAGTACTCCATGAGAAGTGTCACTGGAATTAATAGTTTTACTCTATTTGTTGCTTTTAGATGCTACATGGAGTTTCATTACTATTTTGAACGGTATTTTTCTTTTATACTTCAAACTCTATGGCATAACCCAGACAAATGATGGT
Organism: Cyclura pinguis; assembly: GCA_030412105.1. Lineage (NCBI taxonomy): Eukaryota > Metazoa > Chordata > Lepidosauria > Squamata > Iguanidae > Cyclura > Cyclura pinguis. The sequence goes on from CM059599.1 coordinate 350,211,137, forward strand.
CAGAACCCAGGAATCTGTGGTAATGTTCCACCAGGTGGCATAGTGGCAGTACAGTCTAATAGCCCAAGTTGCACTGGTCTCGATACATAAAAAAGTGGCTGTGGCAATGTCCTGGCAGAGAAATCAAAAACCCTATCTAGATGACCTGGAGGATCTTTTAGAAGTCGATGACTGGCACCTCTGCTGTTTGAATGGTCTCCTCTGTGGGGTGGACAAGCACTGCAAAGGTATACATGATGTACAAGACAGAGACTTATAGCAGGAGAAGGAACAAAATGTATGCTTCCAAGACGGTCTGAAGGATTGCTACTGATGGTGTTCCACCCTGAAGCCCCATCTTCTTCATTGTCATCCTAGCCTTAAACAATTGATCCACAGAATTAAATTGGCCCTGCCCATCAAATGGAAGGTCTTCTACCTATTGCCTTGCATCTTCCGTGAGGTCTGCTGAACACAGTCAAGAAAGCTACACCAAAAGGCTACTGCCCCCAACATTACCTTGGCCACGTGCTCTACAGAATGATGAGCTGACTGAATCTACTGACTTGACAGAGCAAGGGCCCCTTAGTGGAACTGCAAGACCACATTCCACTGGTCCTCTGGAAGATGTGGGATGAAGGACAATATCTTATCCCAGAGGGACCTCTAGTAGGCAGACATGCAGGCCTTCATATGAGCCACTCTTACTGGCAGGACTGAGGAAGAATAGAATCTACAGCTGAACATATCCAAGAGCCTACCCTTCCCATCAGCCAGTGTGGCATGAACTCTCCTTCCCACTCTTGGACTGGGATGCCTCCACTACAATAGAATTTGGAACAAAATGTTGGAAGAGGTACTTAGCACCCTCAGCCTGGATCCTATAAAATTCTCCAGTCACCAAGAAGTTGGTGATAACAAGGTTGGTTTCAACTAAGATTGTCTGAAAAGCCCCTGCAACACTGGTAATAGAGAGATCATGGCCAGAGTCAGGCTGTTAGAGTCAAGTAGTCCAGCACTGGTAGAGGAGAAATAATATCTAAGTTTAGTGACTTTGACATCCGGAAGACAAGGTCTACAAACATACTGATATCCTCTGGAGGCAAAGGCAGCATGGCGACCTTGACATTGCCAGATGAAGCAGATGTTGGTGGAGATGCTGGAGGTAAACAAATAGTTGAAATATTCTTGGTATCAAGCTGCCATGATCCCAGTTGCAACATCTGAGCAACTACTGTTGTCCTCAATATTGATAGTTGTGCTTCCTTGCCCACCTTCAGTGTCTGCAGAGATACGGGTACCTAGTGCTGCTGTTCTGGAGACCTTTTCAGTACAAAATGTGGAGATTGTGTTCGAGCAGAACATGCTGGTGGTCCCAGGATACGGCTTCTCAGGATATGGTTTGGGAATCATCTCAGCATCATCTGCCTATTCCATTACTTTGATCAAGTGCTCACCCTACCAGAGAGAGACGTGGTATGTTTCAAGACCATCTTATAGGGACCACCTGTACTGGGAAGACTCTCCCTTTACTTTGGTCTCATACACTGACTGATACTGACATGAATATTTATGACAGGAGCTTCCCAAATCCTACCATTCCTATTCACCATCCTATCACAATCAGTATCATTGTCATGACTACTCTCAGTATTATTATTCACCTTAACACAGATATTGAAGTTGCTCCAGTTCATCATCCTGTGAATATCTATCATTTGATTTGCCTCGACACCATTCACCACTTCCACTCACTCCACCTCAGCATTCTTCTCAGTCACCTCAGTATCACAATGTTTCTCCATCTCCAAAGAGATTTTATCGAGGCCTCCTCCTCCTCCTCTGACAGTACCTTGTTCTGTACTAGTCTCATTGTCCAGTGACTGTTGGAGAGTGATACCTTACATCCACCAGAAGCACAAAGTTTAAAAAGAGAGCTGGAGGTCATAAGATCAGAGTGAACAGGGAGAAGGATAACAAAATCAAGAGAAAGATTTTTTTTTCAAGCAGAAACAAGAGATGAGAAAAGGAAGCAGAAAGCATTACATAGGCTAAAGAAGAGTAAAAAATAAGGGAAGATCTAATCAGCTGAGAACAATTGATAACAGTCACTCTGCTGGTGGAGAGAAACTGAGGGGACAGTAAATTGGTGGGCTGGGACATGTACAACGGGCGAGAGTGGGGTCCTCACCAAGCTACTCAGCTCTAGAACTTTCCAAATCAAGTCTCTACACAGGTGCAAACCCATTGTGAGAGGCACAGAGACCAAAAAGAAGAAACTTTCTTCACTGAGAAACAGTTGTTTAGGTTTATCATGTATGTGCTTAAAGAATGTCTGTTTTGTTTTTCTGAACCCATAAAGTCTGCAAGCATCCAATAACGTTGGTCCATCTTCCCATCTTGCTGTGATCAGCAGCTAGAAAGGGCTGTGGTCTCTTTGATTAAAGTTAGTGTGTATGTGTTTGGTGGATTCCTTTCTTATTAAGACTTACCAGCATCTTTGTGCCTATTTGGGTTATGGTAAAGCTGACATTTCAGTTTCTGTCCAACAGGCATATGATACTTTGTACTGATAACCACATAGTCACATATGAATGTGACTAGTACAAACCAGTAGAAGAAACCATAGATAGAAAAGAAAGGCAGAAAGAAGATAAATCAATTAAGTTAAGTAAGAATTCCTAACATGCACACAGCGTGCAAGAGCAGCAGTCAGGGTGTTCCCATTATCCAAGACATCCCCTATTCTTTAACAGGGAAAGAGACCAACCCATCTGCAGGGAAAATAATTGGAACTGGAACTAAGGATCAATTTAAAGAGTTTTGCATAGTCAGTCCCTGATGGTTGATTTTAGGAAGATGGTTTTCAGATGCTTCTTTGGGACAAATAGTTCTCATTCAACTCAAAAGCAAAAGATTCACATTACAGAAATTAGGCCAGATTAGCCATAAAACATATTACTGGACAATTTTTTATTCCTTACTATCCAGGGCACCCACCAAGTCCTATGTATGCACCATCTGCCCATACATCTCTCCTCTTACAAAGTCCAGATGTCTGATACATTCTATACACTAAGGAAATCCCTGTATCTCTAGATCAAGCATTTCTAAATTTCTTGATTATAGGAGAAAAAATTGAAAAAATATGAGTTGCTCTCAATGTCTCTTTAAAAGCACATTGGGTGAAGGATGAAAGTTCATACTGATTTAGATAGCTTCCTACCCAATTCTCATTGGCCTTCATAATATTGCTCTTTTCCACATCTACTACAGGCAACACTACTTTCACTTCTACCAAAATGCTGCCTAGAATACCACTAGAGAGATGAATGTTACTGGGGGGATAGGCTTTGCAGAATATTCCAACGTGCCAGAACAGCACAGATAATTTTTTGTTTGATCTTTATGCTTAGAGCTGCTACAGAGTTCAAATCACGGCGTACACAAAAATGTTTAGCCAATGTAAGAGTTGATGGGTCATAACCATTTACCAGTCCTCATTAATCCATTATGTAATTTAAGAATGTAGACCAAGATAGAGACTTCCCAAAAGTCCCTAGAAGTATTTCAAAGAAAACATGATCTACATTGTATCTACTGATAAAGTAGATATAGTGGTCTGTCCACTTTCACAAGAATTTGGGGTGCAGAACCCTCGTGAAAGTCAAAAAACCATGAATAATTCCCTCTTGCCTGAGTGACAGCTTTCCCTCCCATTCCCTTCAGGGACTCCTCCCATTCCTTTGCCTTTTGCCCAGGCGCATGTGTCTTCCTTCCATGTGCCTGGGCAAAAGGCAAGCAAATGAGAGGGGGCAGCCCGTTGCATGGAGAAAGTGTGCATGTGCCTCCCCACCATTCTTTCCCTCTCATTCCCTTGCCTTCTGCCTGGGCAGCAGAGAGGGAAGGCACTACGCCTGGGCAAAAGGCAAGGGAATGGGACGGGGAGAATGGGAAGGAAGACAAGTGGGCATTGCGCAAATAGTCAAATGTACAAATGTCAAACTCATAAACGTGGAGGGAAAACTGTAGTACGAAAGGTCTAAACATAGGGTCTAATCTTAGGGTATATCAAATTATTGCATTCTGCTTTCCACTCAGCCACTTAATAGCATTAAACAAATCAACCTGCTGGGTAATACTCACTGTTGTGTTTGAAGATTCGAATTGTTGCTCCTGAAAGTCTTGCTCCCAGTACTAGAGATGCATGATTCAACTCATCACTCAATATGAGACAGCCCTGAACAAGGAAACAACAAGCAAAGAGAAAGCTGTAAGTAACTGCTAACCTCTATCAAGCTGAGTGTTGGGTGAAAAAATTAAAAACTTCCTGTAGACTACTTCCTGCTTCTCCACCCAATTTACCTTGGTTGGCCACAGCATATAAAAGCAACTGCTGATGCTACAAGAGCCCACATCAGTTCTTGCTGCCATTTGAGATGGATCAGAACGTAAGTATGCTTCTCTGCTCCTTTTCTGTACTGTCCAGTACTTCTACAGCTACAGCTTACATATGAAGATGGGAGAGCACATTTTAAAAATGGCAAGAAAAGGGCACTTGAATGCAGTACTCACACTAAGCCTTAACATTAACAGTACGTTCTACAATGGAACCAAATCCAAATATTCTAATAAATTGGTTGGATGACTTAATGTCAAAGTATATTTGGGTTGTTATTTGAACTAGCAGTCTAACACTTTAGATAAGACTGAGTAGATGTTTGCAATCATGGATGATAAACAGCATACCAACAGAGGAAGGAGTGGGGGAATGTTTATCTGTGCTTGCGATCTGTGATAGTAGAAAGACAAACAAAATATAATTCATTCAGGTTAGCCACTTGGCCATATAGCTTTGTAGATTGACATTTCTTCTGATATGGGCAAAAAATGAACATTTTAAAATCATTCAAAAATGAATGAAAACAGGGTTTAAATTAAAATTGCCTTTATTTGTGCAAATAAAAACATTTTGTGTGGGAGCCAAAAAACAGAATGCTTTGAGTCAGCAACCAGTTTCAATTCTTCATGTGTGAACTCACAAAGCAACACCAGCACGTCTTTGGAGTACATACACATCTTTACAAGCCTCCATGTACTCATCCCTATAGCCTCCTCACCTGGTTTTTTCTGTTCTACAACTCTACACTGTTCACCTACTTAAGGGACCAGAATAATTTATTTTGGATAAATATAATGGAAGAGGAACAAATCATTGTGATGAATCTTAAAACAAGAAAATGACTACAAAATCTTCTTCATACAGATCTTCTCAATGGCAGATTTTTTAACCTGGTCAAAGTAATACATTTTTGATAACAACCTTGGAGTGAAACCAAGGTAAACTCATCAGTTCCTCAAACTACACCGGTATCTACCACTGCAGATTGAGGGGCCCCATTTGCAAATTCATACATTCATTTTTTATTATGCTCATTCTTCTTATGGACAATCTTTTCTAAGCAAAGGTGCATGGTATCTTTGGAATTATAGTTTCTGTCCCTCCAACCAAACACACATTGAACACATAAGAGACTACTAAAGGAAGATTGTGAAGGCAGGATTAAGTCTGTCCTTCCTTTGAAACCATCCATACCTTGCCAACTAAAGCAGGAATGTTCATCGAATTGGTTGCAAATCCCATTCCATAGGCCAAAGCAGACTCCACGCCAAGGAATCTGGCTAGTAAAGCTTCCAACTCCTCATATTTGTCCAAGTTTCCTGTTAAATAAGATGAGAATTAGTTCAAGAGGGTAAAAAGCCACTAAGCTTGTAAGAGGTTCTTTTATGCTAAATGGCTCAACCACTGAAGTTAAGACAGGCTGAATAGAAAATGCATACAGAGATGGATGCAAAATCTATAAAACCTGTTATATAAAATTTTGCAAAATATGGGTAATTTCAATATACTTAAATGAAAGCTTCTTACCCATCTCTTGCCTAGTGCTGCATACCCCACATCCATATTGTGAGAGAACTTTAGCCACCGCATCCTTAGAAATTCCATTATTCTCTGCAAATCCAAGGTAGTTGTAGGACCCCATATTAATTATATCTTTTATCACTTTTCCTGTGTACCTGGTTTTTTTATACATAAAAAAAAAGTATGTTAAGATACAGAAAGAGTCAAAAACACAAAGTAGATTACTACTGTCACAGTGATAAAGATACAAAGGCTTGGGGGGAAAAAACTCAGAAAAATCTGGGGAAAAAAATTCTCTCCTTTTCCCTCCTAAAACCTTATTTTTTCAGAAAAATGGAAGAAAACCAAATTATGCAATAATTTCTTTCCAAATGATGGATAAAATGTTTGAGGTTAAGTTGTTCAGCTATTCCTTTCCACACATCATTTCTAAAAATGGTGATAGCAAATACACTTCTACATACAACTGCACAAAACAGTGCTACTCAAAGCGGTAAGTCTGTACATAAGTAGCAGCGCACATATCAGTTGCCAACCCACTGTGAATTTTCAGGAAACAAACAGCTGTCACCAATGGACACAAATATGGTATTGGTCCCGAACACATCAAAAAAAGCCAGTTCCCGTACACCAGAAGCACGGATGTATTATATCAGTTTACAGTGATACCCTGTCCAGTTTCTTTTTTCTGCTCATTTTATGGGAATGGGTATTTTATGTCTGCTTAACACTATTTTTGTCTTCTCTAGTTCTTTATAATCATTAAACTGGCAAAATTGAATAAGTTCCTTAGAGAAAAGGTATTACTTACAGTTCAGGGCCTTCTACCTCCATTTGTAATAAAAAATAAGATTTAAAACTTTTGATTCAGTTTGTCCTTTCAATGTATTGTAATATTTTTATGCCAAATTAAGTTATACAGAACAAATTTAACATTCCTAAAGAACAAAGTGACTTGAAAATGTAAAGAGTGCTAACATTCGCTATTGTCAATTTTTCTGAAAATTTCTGTCCTCCACCCTGGGAAAGAACAAAACCTTGTTTCCTAAGGCTTTAAACTTCGTGGAAATTTTACATCTCCACAAAAAGGTTGATCCAGTCAGTGTCGTTAGGGATGAAAACTGTGTGTGCCTCCAACATAGCTTTCAGTTTGCTGGCAACAAAACCTAGAAAGTCATCCACAGTATTCTGCGAACTGCTTTTAAAATTCCCAAGAGCTTCAAAACCATTTTATGACATGATGTAGAGGGAAAGCTATGAGGAATAATATGTAAGCCTTCTGGTCACAATGTACTAGTTGGATTCAAGCAATGAAGACAAATGCCTCTGCACAAGTGCTGCTCTCTATTTCACAGTTTGGTTAACTCAGCAAGTCTTCTTTCATTATAGCAGAAGATTGCAACTAACGGATTTTCAGCATCTTTCAACATAATTAAATTTATTCAGAAAAATATGTAAAGTACATCATACTGTAGATTAGCAGATGTTCTTTGAAAGCTTTTTTCAAAATTAAAACACAGTGCTCAAAGCATCTCAGAAAGCTTACTATTTCCCTCGGGTAAAAAGCTTTTCCCCATCCAAACAACTACGTGTATCAAATATTTGCAACTTCCGCAAGCAGGATATCCTCAAGGCACACAAAGGAAGTACATCTGGAAGTCAGTAAACTGCTGCAATCAGCAGGGATAAACTCAGTCTCTTCTTTCTAAGAGTGTGTTAACCAAACTCTTGAAAGAACCTGACAATGAGAATGGCCAGTAAGTCTGTTCAATTAAGTGTGTCCCACAGGAAAGCCATCTTTTTCCAGAAAACCTAGAAGCATGTCTTCCTTCACTATAGGGAATCATAAGTATAATCAGAGGCAACTGACGTACTATAACACTTAGAAATCACCTTCAGTTCTAAATAGTCAACCAAGCCTGCACATATTAAATGGCTTCTCATGTATTACATCTGACTACTGCTGTGTTAGCTTTGTTCAAGAAAGATAACGTAGGACACCCATCCACTAACCTCACAGAAGTCCAGACATGGAAATAACCTGTGCTTATTTTCTATAATAAAAGTGTTTCTGGTAGAAATGTTCATTAATATGCCAAAGACTGAAGAATCTACTGATGACAAAGACCCACTGTATAAGGCAGTAGTGAATTTGCGGCATGTTCTAGACAGGAGAATGAGTTGATTTGTTTATGCATCAAACTAGACCTGCACTCGTGTCTTGATTCTCCAGCAACACCATGCTGCCTGTTCCCCAGAGCATAGGGAACTGAGGTGCATCTACCCAAGCGAAGTAAGATGCACAAGTACTGTAATTTGAACAAGAAATCATTCTGTCAAAATGACAACCATTACTAAACTAGATGTGTTTTCTATACAGACTATCTATAGCTCACCCTTATCAGCTATTCTGCATGGTCAAAGAATAGCTGAACTGAGATTTTTTGCATAGCAACACAGAAAAGAAAGGACTTTGCAATGAGTTCAGGAAGTGTTTGAAATCTTGCAGAAGAAAGAAGAATCGTTTCATTTCTTTAGCTTCATTTAATGTTGTTCTAATACAAAAGTTACAGACCCAGGCTACAGACGATACTGATCAACTTCTAAAACCAAATTTCAGTTCCCACTAACATCCTCTAATGTTTAGCTACTTGAGACCTTTTGAAAGCCTTGAACTTACGTGAATGTCCAATTATAGTCATGAGAAACTCTTTCTAGCAAGTCTACTTTGGCTCCTGGTACACTGCAGAGTGGTCTGTTCCAGCTATCCCTAATGCGCATGTAGAGATTCCTTGTGTAGAAATTCTCAAAATCCTGGTATAAAGGGACGAAGTCCTGAAAATATAGCATAAGAATTAGAACAATGAGAAGTGTCAAGTCTAACATTCTCTCTCTGCAAAACAGTATTTTGCTACTGAATGCTGCTGCTGAATTTTAGTCTTTACAAATCAACTAGCGTTTCGAATAGAGAAAATCTCCCATGTCACTAAAGAAAAAGCTTTACTGAAGAGGCCACACAAATATAAATGCCCAAGTATCCTTACATATCCAGTACACGTAGGACCAGAAATATCTAGGCTGTTGTATTTTGGACACCTCCTGAGGCAACATGACTGTGGAAAAGACAGTGATGCTCAGTAAACTGGAAGACAGTAGGAGAAGATGAAGACCACTTTACAAATAGATTGAGTCTATAAATGAAGCCATGGCCCTCAGTTTGTAGTTCTTAGCAGGGCTGTTGATGATCGGGACTCTTGAAAGTCTCTAATTCATAGAGCTGCCATAAGTCAAAGCCACCTTGACAGCAAATAACCATAAAAAGACTCAAGGGCCTGGGATTCCATTTTTCTTATTTCAGTGATCCCAGGGATGTGACGTTCTCTTTCACGCACTCAGAAATCCTAACTAAAAAACCTAACTAAAAATAAGATTTACGGTTTTAATGACATTTTTCCAATTCTGAAAAGCATCAGAAAATGACTTAAAACTTGGTTTAAAGGAGCTACAGACTTGCTTGTGACAAAAGCTGTATGTCCCATCTTAAAACTGAATCATGAGATTGCTTTTTTGCATGAAGAAGAACCATGGGGGGGAAGCTAACTTCTAAATTTAAGCATTATAAACGACACAAGAAATGATGGTATTTTATATTACCAGAGGTTTGCTACTAGAATTGAAGACAAATCAGTTATCACTACTGGCAGGATCCAGAAGGTGTGCTCCTAACCATTAACTAAGCACAGATGGAAGAGCCTTAAAACACAATTTATAAACTGTTAAAACACATGGCCAAAACACCCATCATTCCCCGCCTAATGGAGAAAATACCGTTTTTTCAATTACTACATCTTGTTTCTGCAAAGTTCTGGACACTTGTTATAGCCGAACTCTGCATATGCGCTCAGAAATAACTTCTGTTTTAGGTAAAATACTTCTACAACACTATCACTACAAAAACATTCCAGATTCCACCACTATTAGAGAGAACTTGTTTCACTGATAAAACAAGCACGCATAGGACTGCAGCCTTAAGCCTCAAAGCAGGTGATCCTAAAATAAGTAAATCTAAGACACTGTTGTTTTTGGTGCAAACGTTAAAAACTGCTTCTCCTACAGAAAGAGATTTTGCTTGCTACTCGTGCACATGTATACACATTCTCTATAAAAACAGAAAACACGGAATTCACATAGCAGAAAGCTTATATGAAGACCAAACCAGTGATTTGAATTCAGCAATGGTTTGGGAACACAGAAAAGCACTTCAGTTTGTGTAAGGCAGCCCCACTAAATTTACTTTTTTCCCACCCTGTTGCAGTCTGCCATGCTCCATCCCATGTTACTCCAGAGGGTCCACTAACTCTCATAGGTGGCTTTAGGTAAGTTTGTATGCAGATTTAGGTACTATTGATTAAAAAGAATTCCTCTCCACTTTTTCTGGTTCTAACTCAGTGTGTTTTAATTTTTCAGTCAGGCTGAATGCATATTAGCTCAAGAAATATAAAAAATCAAAATAACAAACTTGATCACTACTGAATACAATTGAACCTGCTATTCCTTATCGCCACTCCTGTCCCGGTACTCATACGATTGTTTATGGACAGATGGCAGAATAAATTAATGAAGACGGACAAGACAGGCAAACTATTTCTAGCCTCCGCCATTTCCTCTGAATTTAGAAAAAACACATGTTTCTAAGAAAAAGTTGGAACGTGTGATTTAGAAGAGTATGCAGGTAAGTCAAATCAATGACAATCAGTAGCAGAGATAGCTATGGCACCATCATGTAAGAAACTGCATGCCTTTAAGTGACAGTGATGCTTAGAAGGAGATACGAATCTGTGCAAACATAGATTTGGAGATTACAGCTCCTGGATTACACCTCCCTGTACTGTACTGGTGATGAATACAAGTTTCCAATGCTTTCTTACGTGAGTCTCAAATGCATGCTAAACATACAATGGCCTCTTTTACAAGGTTCAGAAAAGAATACTCTAAACACTCTCAAATATGATTTCTTGATGTGTTTCACTGTGGCATTTACTTAAGTACCAATTAACAAATTTTGAAGGCAGCCAGCCAATATGTCAAAGCAGCTTTCCAGTAAAATCAGTATTAGCCAATGTGTCTCATTTCCTCCCTTTGCAAGCTGTATGTAAACACTGGTTATTTCAGTTACAACTCTGGAAAATGGGATGCTTTCCAACTGAATCATATTGTAATAAAGACCTTACAATACAGTGGCTGTAATTCTATATATACTTATAGGAAAGTTCCACTGAATTCAATGGGTTTTACTTTTAAGCAGGCATATATATTGTCTATCAATATGCAAGAGCAAACACATGCTCAAAATGCCTTCTCCAGAAACAATATTACAGGGCAGACTTTTGCTAAAAAATTGCTTATACTAAGTAACATTTACATGGGAACTTACACAAATTATAACTTCCCATCCATAACACCACCCTGCAGGTTTTGGATGTTTTCTTTAACAGAAGATGTATAGGTCTCTCTCCTAACCTTTTGCAGGTTTGCAGCCACTTGGCTTCATCAATGCTATTTTCTTCAAGTAAGACTTTTTTTAAAAAAAAATGCAAGTCTGTTTTGGCATTGATTGACTGCCAACTCTTGTAAGTTTTAAACAGAAGCATGGGGGAAAGCAACAATGCCAGTAGCTGATTCACAGTCAAACTTTCAAAGCAGGTCTCAAGAAGGAGAGAAAGGTCTCCTCTACTAGGAAAACTGCTAGGATGCTCAATTCTTCCCCTTCATTTTATTTCATCATTAATACACAGAAAATCCATAGTTCACATTAGTTTATATCTAAGGTCCTAAGTGTACCATTTCAGAATGTAGCACTGCACAGAATAAAACCAATCTTCTATCTACTAGAGCAACACCCAAGCTACAAACCTAAGATACAGCCAGTGTCAAGTACTTGTACATCTACACTGCATAAATAAAACACAAGCAATAGCCAACTCAACATGATAGCCATCTGATGATCCAGTATGGATGACAAAATAAAATGTGTACCTGTGGGAACCCTAGATTTTTAGTTATGAGCAGTGTACTAGTGTACGCTGTCCAATCATTCCTGCTTCTGACAAGAACAGTTTTGTTTCATGGTTTGTTTATTGCATCATCCATTCTGTAAGAGCTTTATCATCTTTATCTGTCTTTCTCTAAACATGGAACCCAAGGTGGCATACACCAACGTTAATACAAAATACAACTAAAAACCTGATGATCCCAAAGTTTTAACAACATTAAAAAATTATTTAAAAGCAATAATAAGGACCAAAGCACAGCACATATACCATATTAGAAAACCCTTCTGCACAACCAAATAATCACCTGTTTAACAAATAATCACTTGTTAAATGTCCGTTTAACAAGTTGTTTACCTGACAGTTAATATGTCACAACCAGCACTTTGAATTGTATGCCAAAACAAACCAGTAGCCACTGAAAGGTATTTTGTGTTTTTTGTAATTAGCACCCGTCAGCACTCCAGCTATAGCGTTTTGGAACCACTACAGGTTCTGATAGTTTCCAGAAACTAGTACAGAAAGCTCCACATTGATGGTGATACAGTAATCCAAGCAGGATGTAATCAAGGCATGTGTCACCACAGCCAGATCTGACATCTCTAGAAATGGTCACTACTGGTACACTAGCTTTAACTGCACAAATGCACCTTTGGGTCCTGGTGAAACATGGGCCCCTAGACACAAGTCTGAATCTAGGAGTACCCCAGCCTACAGACCTGGTATTTCAGAAAGAGCATAATCCAATTCAGCATAGGCTGAATCCTTATTCTCAAATCTGCCTTTCAGCTGATCAGGGTCATCTCTTGTCTTGTCTGCATTAAGCTTCAGTGTGTTTGCCCTTATTCAGTCCTTTACAGAAGAGACTTGTTTGGTACTGAATTGGATTTAAAAAAAAAGAAAGAAACAGAGTTGGATGTCATCACAACACTGGTGACAGTGTTGAACCCCCAAAATATGAATAACCCGTCCCACCGGTTTCATGTACATGTTTAACAGACTAAGGGACAATAGGAACTCCACAAGCCAGTGGCCAGGCTGCTGAACAAGAATTTGCCAGTACCACCTTCTGAGTTTGTTCCTCAGCCCAGAAGGATACCACAGTCAATGGATACTGAAAACTTTCCAGGCCCCCAGCAGAACCAACAAGAACACACACCCTGTTCCCATTCCTGGGTAGGTCACCTGGGTTTGGTCACCAAGGTGACCAAAAACCACCTCCTTCCCATAATACCTGAAGCCAGGGTAAAACAAATCTAATCCAGGAACCTCTAGAGTTAGGAGGCACGACACACTCTAGAACCACGCCTAAGAATGAGATATCGGAGACTGGCTGATAATTCTCCAGTATGATTGGATTCAGGGATGTTGGTCTCTTGGCCCCTTTTAGGAAGAACAGAAACCTACTTTCCCACAGTGAGGCATTCACCATTCCCCTTACTCACTTGGCCAATACCCCTCAGACTGCTTTTATGAGCCACAAAATGCACAGATCCAGTAGAGATGTGATGGCTCTCACTTCTCCAAGGATCTTGTCCACATTCTCAGACTACACAAACTGAAATGTATCCAATAACACAGGACAAGCAGGTTACATTCACTGGATCTGTAATCAACTACAATATCTTAAGGCAGGAGTAGACTTCTGTCTTGTCATAGTGGGCAAATTCTTCATAGCAAGCTGTTGAATGGCCAGTGTGCTCTTCAGAGTGTAGAAGACACATAACCACTTGAGACAACTCTGGTGGATGACACTGTGCAGATGCAATGGTGACAAGAAGTACGATTTCTTCACTGCTACCATTACCAAGGCATAAGCTTTCCAGTGGACTACAGCCTACGTTCAGTTAGACCCATTCAAATTCTTCTGCATCGCTCCTCTAGTCTCCATTACAAATCATGAGTTAATATGAATTACAGTTAGTGTATAATTTGGCACTTATCAGAATACAAATTAAACTGTCAAAAACATGCTCAATCAGCCACTTTAACAGATATGCATCTCTTATTACCTTTTGTTCTTCTCGTTCTGTAGCATTATGACATTTTTCAATTTTCCAGTATCGCAGAAAGTCTCGAAGATATCCAAAAAGAGTGAGGACACCATAGCCTACATACGTTAGTACAGCAACCAGCATTGGTGTTTCCTCAAAAGCTTCATTGAAAGGTCTTTTATACAAGCCTCCATTTTGAGTGATATGGTGAATCTAACAGAGAAAGAAACATTAAAAAAAAAGCATGAAAATAATTGCTGCAGTCAAGTTCCTCCTATAGACACAAAGCATACACTCAAAGTTATATTTTGCTACCTACAGCTTTCCCAAAGCTATCTGGGGCCTACTGCCACTATACAATAATTATACTTTTATTTCTTTACTTAGGCTGTAATGTCATAACTTTGATGTTTCCAAGGAAGCATTAAAATACTGTGTCAATTTAAACATACCAGAAGAGCTGTATGATTTGCCTGCCTGAGTTTTAAGATCACTGAGGAGGAAAGCTTTCTTTTGGTTCATCGTCACAGGTGTATTTGATGAAGATATGTAAAATGGCCTTCTTGATTTCTGCATTAAGACTGTGGCATTCCCTCCCACAGGAAGCTATGTTAACCTCCCATATTCTCTTTTGCTTATTTAATTCATATCCTACTTTTCTCCAACATGAGGTCCACGGTGGCTTGCCACACAGATTAAAATAAAATATAATATAGCTAAAGCCCTTTCCAATACAAAAGTAAAAAAACACAGTCACACAAATATGCAAACATATTAGAAACACTAATCTGAAACAATTTAAAAGCCTTTAAAACTTATTCATAAGGATAAAAGTACAAAATCCTGCATTAAGAAACCCTTCTGCAACAGACAGTTTACAACCAAGACCTCTCTAAACAGAAAGATCCTTGACTGCTGGTGCAGCAAAAGCAAAGAAGTGGCCAACCTAGCCTGCCATGGGAAGAAGGTACACAGCCTAGAAGTAGTGACGGAAAAGATTCTCTGTGCATCTGCATCTGTGACAGTGGTGAGACTAAGACCATTTCCAGACTACACTGTTATAGTGCTATTATTCCACTTTCAATATCCTGTGGAATTCTGGGATCTGTAGTTTCCTGAGACCAAAGAGCTCGCTGGCTGAGAATTCTAAATGCCCCCCCCCGAAACTGCAAAGCCCAGCATTCCATAGGATGTTGAAAGTGGAATAACAGCACTATAACAGTGTAGGATAGGATGTTGAAAGTGGAATAATATGACTATAACAGTGTAATGCAGAAATGGCCTAAGAGAAAGTCTTCTACCTAAGATCATAACACTCAGATAGGTTTATATAGGGAGATACTTTCAGACAGTTTGGACCCAAGCATAGAGCTGTATAGGTTATAATCAGCACTTTGAGTTGTACTTGGAAACAGACTCTCAATAGAAAAAGACGTATGTAGGCAAACCACTATTACTCTAGATATTAACCTAGACGAAGTGCTTAAAGTGATGACAACCCAAATTTTCAATTATCTGAAGGTAATAATTACACTTTGACTATAGCTGTCGCCGTTTCTGTAAGTTACAACTAGAATTTGTGTTGGAAACCAGAGTCTATACTCCAAGAGCAAAGTAGTTTTGATGTTTAAAGCTTGGGTATGAGGACAACTTGAGTATGACGAATGCTTTCTCTGACATAAATTTTTCTGGACAATTCAGATCATCGTCAGGTCACCTTACTTTCAAAGATAAGGTCATCCCAAGTGAGCAGACAGGTCTCTGGAGAGGCCTCCTCTCAGACTATTTTATTTACCATGGGATTTAAATGGAAAATGCACCAGGTTTGAGCTAAAATATTTCTTGTTGCTCTCCTGTTTGAACAATGTTTTAGTTATGTATTGCTTTTATTTTCTTAACTACATTGATACCTTCACGCTGAAGTTCACGGTACAATGCCAGAAATAAATATAAGCCAGTCAAACTGTTTAAGAACTCTGCAGGAGCAGAGAGAACTATTTTCAACATCCAGCATATTCACAGAAGACCCTTTGTTTCTGAAATTCACAATTTCATTGCTGTTATAACAGCCCACATATTACATTGGAATCTGCCAGTCAGCAAACTTAAGTAACTTCTTGGATAGACTACTATAATATGTATTACAGTGCTGTCCTTAAAACTTATTTAGCAACTGCAGCTGATAAAATACGCAGCAACTTCTTTCCTGATGGTAGCAGAAGGAGATCACTTAGCTGGATCACAAGCAACGGCCCTGAATGCAAGGCACAATTCAGGATGTTGATTTTAGACTACAGCTATAAATATCACACACAACCATTCCACCTCAAGCAAGTCTTCTAGTACACAGTGGAAATTATACAGCCTTCCACATGTTGTTGGACTGAAATTCATGGCAGTATGAGGTACAAGAATCAATGATGAGATATGCTGGAAATTGTAGTTGAACAAAATCTGGAGGGTCACATAATTTCCACCTGTGTTACATTCTAATTGGGAGGTTAGGTTACTATGAAGACAGAATAGGACTTTAATACTGTACAACTGCATACGCTGCAACTTTGTTTCAATACAAGATTCACAAAAAGAATAACTTTGTCATAAGACCTTCATGAATTGCTATGATTTAATGTAGATTCATGCCTTAATAGGTCTTGATTCTACTTTTGTTATATTTTACATAGCAGTATGTGCATTAACTCTGTAAAGGGTATTCTGTGAGGATCTTTGAAAAATTCCAGCAAATAACCTACTATTGAACAGTGGTGGACAACTTTTACGGAAAATAGAAATGCGGACATTCTTACACAAAGATTAAAAGGGAAATCAGACGAAGACATTAATAAAGAGTGGAAGATTGTTACGGATTTGGGTTGGTGTAGACAGAAAGCAATGCGTAATTCATGATATCAATTACTATACAGGGTAATAATCACAGAAATATCATGTAACAAGTAAAGTAGAGAAATATAGCAGGAACTAACAAATTAAGTTTGACTTCTAACATTTTATTGCGATACGCGGTATAACAAATAGAGGGAATATTAATAATTGTAATCCAGAAAGGAAAGGAAGAATAAGTAACATTGCATGTAAACACTGCAGACATAATTGTTTGTTTTATTTGCTGAAACTTTAATAAATTATAAAAAAAAATTCAGCAAATAAATAGGATTAATGCTAAATGAAACTACTATTAGTCCATTCAGATTTGTCCAGTGTATTTTCCAAGGCATTTCTTTTCATCTTTGGTAATGTGCAAACCATTATTATGTCAGAGAAATATCTGGTCACGTCTTCAATAAGAGTTCAATAAGAGAAACATGCAATAGCCCAATTTCTAGCAATTTAGTATAGATTTAGCAGAGGCAGATTGATCGGGGGGGGGGTCTAGAAAATATTAAATGCCTCACTATGTCAGGAAGGAGCCCCTGCTTTCTTGAAAAAAGTTTGTAATTAGATTTCATCCAAAGAGTACCATCCTGTACCCAGAAGCATGTGAGAATTATGGTCCTATGGCTAACATCTTCTTTGGGGACAAAGTGCCTGATGTGTTTTGGCTGGGCAGCTTCAGTTGTTCATGGAAGAATCAGACGATCTGGGTCCATATCGGTCTGGTTTCAGGACAGAGTATGGTACCAAACATTCTTGGCTGCCATAACTGACAACCTCCTCTGTGTGAAAGACAAGAGAATGTAACTCTTGGGCTTCCTGGATCTCTTGTTGGCTTTTGATATCATTAATCATGTCTCTGTCAGATTTTTTTTATTAATATCCCAGCCTTTTCCCACCATACGATTCAACTCGAATTACAAGTTAAAATAAACTACAGCTTAAAAAAAGACTATTCATAAAAAGTAAAAAACAATTAAACAACCATTCTGTTTTAAAACACAAATTTAAAACATTTTTAAAAACACAAACAAAACTCAATAAAAAGACACAAATATAACACACTATATTAAAACTACGGTTGCTGCAACAAGTTAAAAACCAAAGGCCTGCCTAAATGAAAAGGTCTTTGCCTGATAATGGAAAGATAGAAGGGAAAGAGTCAAATGTGATGGTGGTAGGACCGTAACAAAACTCTTTCCTGTAGATCTAAAACTTGGCCAGGCTCATATAGGGAGATACTGTCATTCAGACAGTCTGTACCAAAGCTGTAAAGACTTCAAAGGTCATCAAAAGAATTTTGATTTCTGCCTGGAAATAGATTGGTAGCCAGTGGAACTTTTTTAACAAAGGAGTTATATGTTTCCTATAACCTGGACAGCAGCCCAACTGTAGCATGTTGGAGCTGCTTACGTCTCCTAACAGTCCCACGTTGAGTGCATCAGGGGATTCCAACTGGGATGTAATGAAAATACACATCACTGTAGTCAGGTCTCAAGGAAAAGGGGCAGGTGGTATGTCTGTTTTACCCATGCAAATGCTCCCTTGGCCACAGCTGATACCTGGGCATCCAGGTCCAAATCTGAATCCAGGGGTACATCCAAGGTGCGAACCTCAGATTTCAGGGGGAATTGCAACCCCATCCATCACAGGCTGAATCTCTTTTCCCTAATTTGCCTTTTGATTGATCAGAAGCATTTTTGTCTTATCTGGATTAAGCTTTGGTTTGTCTGTCCTACCCAGTCCATTACTAATGGCAGACACTGGTTTAGCACAGAGACAGTTTCCCTGGAATTGGAAGGAAAGGAAAGAGAGAATTGGGTACCACAAACATAGTCATGACACTTAACCCCAAAGCTTCAGATAACCTCTACTGGCAATTCATGTAAATATTAAATAGCATAGAGGACAAAACTGAACCAATGCCTGGTGAATGAACAGAAACCCCGAGCACCACTTTCTGAGTTTGCCCCTTCAAGAAGGACCAAAATCATTGCAGAATAGTTCCATCATGTTCCATCCTACAGAGTGGCTCAGAAGAATATCATCACTGATGGTAGCAAAAGCTGTTGAGGTCATTGGCCTCTCAACTACCTTTAAATAATACTCTCAAACCCAGCAAATTGTGTGATGGGGCACCTGGTGAAGGAAATGGAATTCTGATAGATCACTGCCTTCCTGCCTGCCACCTACGTCAGCTACTGTACAGAGAAATACAAGCAGAGAAAGCTGGGAGAGGTTAACTTCCTCAGCCTCATCCAGCCAGGTCTTTGTAAAGCAAGCCAGGTTAGCACGAGACCAGGAAGTACTGTTTTATGGCAGCTCCACTCCTATCCACTGGACAAGTTCCAGAGAATGCCACTAGAAGCCTCCTGTTCAGCCTCAATGGTCATTAAACTATGGAGTGTTACAAGTTTCCATCTTGTCTCCTGTTTATTATCTATATGAAGCCAACGGATGACATCATTATAAATTTTGGAGTTGGGTGCCATCAGTATGCTGATAATATCAAGATCTATTTCTACTGATTGCTAGATTGATTGGGGTTGTGCAGGTGCTGGACCAGGGCTGTATGAAAGCAAAGAAACTGAAGCTGAACCCACATAAAACAAAGATTCTGTGAACTGGTGGTTCCTGGGTCCAGGAATTAGATAAGCTTGCTACCCTGAAAAGGACTGAACTCCACCAAAGGAAAAGATGCATTGTTGTATGCCTTCCAGTTGTTTCCAACTTATGGCAACCCTAAGGCAAACCTGTCATGGGGCTTTCTGGGGCTGAGAGTGTGTCATCCCTGGATGCATTTTAGACAAGGTACAAGAGGTCTTTAGAATGTTTAAAATGTTTTTATTTACTTATTTACTTTTATTTACTTATTTACACGAACTTGTTGTTTCATTTCACATGTGTTTATCATTAGTTCTGTACTAAAAGTTTACTGAAACATGTTCCTGCTCTCCTTTTTTTGCTGCTTGTGATGAAGAATTTTCTGTTACAGAGGTAATGTCCAGGAACTTATCTATTTTGTTAACTGAGGTATAGCTGTGTACATAGCAAAAGCAACTTTCTTACTGTAGAAAGCAAAACTCCATAAAGCAGATACCTGCTTTTATTTCTTAGAAACATTCCGTATTCAGATTCATGTAAAGATTTGAAAAGTATATGCTGTTCAAAAACTACAGATCCTACAAGAATTACCAGAGATGCCATGATCCACATCACCCCTATCAGAAAATAAGTCTCCCTGAAATCAACAGGGATGTAAACTTTCAACATGTTCAGTACTGAGGTCTTAAAGAAAATCTAACCAAGGATGTGACACTGAGAGGTATGGCATGGCTAACACTATGTTATACTGCTGCACCTTAAATAGGAACTATGATATCTTTAAAAAAGCACATCCTCAGATGGTTGCATGCAGTAAACTTAGTTGGAGATATAAGAGGGTCATAGTCACGTATCCCCAGAAGGAAATATAATCCTCACTTTTGTGTACCAGTTTGGAATCTACACGACGAAGGCAGTTAAGGAATATTTTCAATAAATAAATCTGCCAAGAATGCCATGCAGACTACCCCTCAATCTTTTCCATATCTCTGACAGACAAAATGAGCAAATACAGATAACAAGCTCTCTAAGATTTACTACTCTTTGCATGATTAGTACAAGTTCTAAAAGGGTAGAGGTGCAGAAAACAGTGCAGGTTTCTATTAAGCAACATTTGCTTAACAGTGGTCTCAACTATCTCATCTTCATTAATCAGAACTGGCAGGGTCAGCACAAGGTAGTGGTTTGAGCATCTGACTACAACTCTGGAGACCAGACTTCCCTACTTAGCCATGGAAACCTACTTAGTGACCTTGGGCAAGTCATACTCAGAGAAAGGAAAAGGCAAATCTGCTCTGAAGACATCTTGTTGAGAAAAACAAGGGATTCTGGACCAAAAATGGGTGGGTGGCTGGGTGAGGGCAGAATAGCCATTTGTTCTGGGGGCTTTTGAAAATTAACACTTTGAAGTTCAGCCTAGTACTTTCAAACACTAGAAATCAGAGAGTTCTTCCCACCCTCCCCATAGCATGCAGAAAGGTTTGTAGATAAGTCAAAAAAAGGAAAAAAAGGAGGTGAGCAGGGTATTTCCCTGTCATTCACAAAACTTGGAGCTCTGACACTAGCACCACAGAATCTTTAGACAGAGCCAGTCTTTTAAAATGGTACAAGTTCTTCAGGATCATTTAGCTTTTGATTAGTTGAAATTCAAACATTACATTAAAGGTAGCAGAAGTTCTTCTGCTGTTTATTTTACACATGTCCCATCTTTCTGACAGAAATAACATACAATGCAGCTGAAGCTTTTAAGCAAATACCAGTGTTTCACAACATGATCCTGTGCCTGGGTCCTCGTGTAAGTGTGCACAGAACTGCACAAGAAAGCAACAATAAGCCCCAGCATCTGTAAACCACTGGAAACAGGAAGTGTAGCAGCTGGAATACAGCACTTTCCCTTCCCTTTTAATGAAGATTTTCATTCAATTATGTTTAGTAAAACTTCTTTGTATCATCCAAAGAAGATATATGAAAAACTGCATATACAAAAAAATCTTGTTTGATCAGGTATTCTAATAATAAGTTAACTTTTTAAATACAACTTTGCAGAAACTGCACCTAGACTGCTCAGCATACAAAAATAAATGTCAAAAATCCTGAATCTCCAGTGTCCCATAAACTCTCCCTTCTTCAAACACAAAAACGAAACATTGAAAGCATTACAGGTGTTTTTTCAGCTGACATTGGAATGCAATGGAAGTATGGTACTACTTACACAAAGACACTGTTACATAAACATAGTGCACCACAACACAATAATAATATGGTTGCACTAATGAGCATTGTTAGGAACCAACTGTTCTTTGGGTGTATACTTCTAAATAAACATGCACCTGAAAGCTGTGGAGGAAAAGCAGCTGATAGGGAACAAGACAACCTGGGTGTCCTTCCATTGGCAGGCAAAGACTTTTCTATTCAACTAGACCTCCAGCTGCTGACTGCACGTTAGGCAGTGGTTTTAAAATACATGTACTGGACTTTTAGATACCTACTGCCAATGTTCTAATGCTAAATTGTTTAATACAATGAGTACTTAACTAGTGTTTAGTATTTTTAATATGTTTTTTAATATTATAATCAGTTTTATCACAATTTTAACGAATATAATTTGAGCTTCCATTGGAAATGTTTCAATTATGCTGAAAACTATCTTCCCTCTCAATCCTGGAAGAAAATTGGCACATAAATTATGCAAATAAGAAAAAGTGAATCCCAAGATATGCAAAAAATGGGCAACCCATCCTGAGATCTTGTTAGTATAGTACACTTTATGTTTCAGCAGCACTTCCAGGAGTACATTATACACCTCACGAAGTGTATATGGTCTCACCTTTACTTAAACAGTATAAAGCTATCATCTTTCCTAGAAGCCCAAATTATTACTGTTCTATCATGCCAAGTTGAAGCTTACAACCCTGAGGCACACACCAATCACCTATACTATGAAAATAATTATGGCTTTACGAGGAAAATGTTGTGACCAAGAGTTACGCAAGACATACTAAATATTAAAACCCAAAGACAGTGGCAGACTTCCATCCTGTAGTAAACTTGTCATACTCCGGGTAAGTCTCATAAGCATTTCTTACTGCCCATTCCTACAGCTGATGCAACAGTAACTGGCCCCTACCTCTATTTTTCTCCAGCATTTCCTTGATTAGAATATGCGGCTTGGACAGCAAGACAATTCTAAGGGCCCTGGGCCTGCTCTTCTTTAAAGCAAGATACATGAAAGGGGGTAAAAAAAATTAAGAATCCTCTTTGAGTTTGCAGCCCTGGAAGGTAACAACTGGTCGAAATAGGGAAACTTCAGTGAAGGCAGCCCAACAGCGACTGTGTTGGAAACAAGTCTCCTTCCTTTCCAGTTGCTTCTTGAAATGCGTCGAGCAAGGCTGGCAAAAACGCTAGGACTAAAACTCAGATATTTCTCGGGGGCGCGTCCACACTGACTGCCTTTCCGCACTGCACTGTTCTAGTGCTATTATTCCACCTTCAACATCCTACGGAATCCTGGGGCTTGCAGTTTAAAGAGAAAACTCGTCGGCCTCAGTAAACTACAAAGCCCAGAATTCTACAGCATGTTGAAAGTGGAATAACAGCACTATAGCAATGTTGTGCGGAAAGGCCCTAAGTCCGCAGATGTTCCCATCTTGAGCAACTATTCCTCAGAAAAAAGAAGAAAAGCCGCCAACACCCTTACTAATTGCAAGCCCCCCGCCAAGAAAAGAAGCGAAAGGACGCTTTTTTCGTCCTCCCATTTCCTTCCTTCCTCCCTTCCGATGCTGAAGCGAGGCGGCGCCAAGCCCCGCGCCGACTGCCGGCAGGGCGGTCTCCGCCTCACCCGCAACAGGCAAGGAGGACAGACCACGCGACGGACTGGAGTCTCCCCCTCCCCAGCCCGGCCAGTACGCCTTATCCCGCCGCTCAAAGCCCCTCCTCGCCGTCCCCTCGCCGCGTGGGTCACCAAGCGGACGGCAGACAGGCGGGGCGCGGCCCGGCCCGGCCCGGCCCCGGAACCTCGCCCTGAGGCTTTCGCACCGAAGCGGCGGACCGAGCAGGCCCGCTGCGAGCGCAAAAGGCCACCCGGGACGGGTCTTTTGGGGCGCGGCAGGCGGGGCGCCGCTCGCCACAAGGGCGCTCTCGACGAGCGCCTCACCTGGGTGTGGGGCTCGGCTCCGGAGAAACCGCGCACGTAGCCGTTCTTGAGGCCGGGGCGATGCCCGGGGAGGCTGCAGCCGTTGGCGCGGGGTTGCGCACCCAGCTTCTCGGGGCCGCGCTCCATCTTGCCGGCTCAGACAGCGAGAGCGAGAGAGGCGGCAGCGGCAGCAACAGCCTGGAAACCAACCACCGCCCGTCGCTGCGCCGCTCTATCGCACCGGAAGCTCAGCCGGAAACGCCCGCCAATCACGGGCCGCGACGTCACCGTGGGGGCGGGGGCGGAGCAAAGTGCCGTGCACGGGAGGGCGGCGGCGGCGGCGGCAGGCGTAAAGTGAGGGAGCGGCGGGCAGGCGTTTTCGAAGCGAAACCGGGTCGGGAGAGACGGCACGGCTCTTTTCCTTTGGAGCGAGGAGGAAGAGTGGGATAGGGATGCACTTATGGAAGTGGAGGGACTATGGCCATTTCCGCACTCCACTCTTATAGCGCTATGATTCCGCTTTCAACATCCTATGGAACCCTGTGGATGTTGAAAGCGGAATCATAGCGCTATAAGAGTGGAGTGCGGAAATGGCCTATGATCCAGGATTCGCGCGGACCAATCTCAAGAAAGTGAAATCTCTTTCGGGGCGGAGGAAACGATCCAGTAGTTAGTTATGTGCGCAACCCCAAAGGAGGAGAGTAAAGGGAGATGAAAGAGGAGACCAGTGTGGACCGATGCGGGAGAAAAGGCGTGCCCCTGCTCGCCAGATAAGGGGACGCAAAGGGGAAATCGGAAATACGGGTAGATAAAATGAATGCTTAGGTAAGGAAGTCGCATATTTGTAGGCATGTAGCACGGTCATGAATAAAAAGACAACGTGGATGCTTTGGCAGAAACAGATTTCGCACGGTTTCTCTATAAGGACAAAACACAATGCGGAGGTAGTAATTTTATTAGGGCTACTTGTAGTTCCACAGGCTTTCCAGTCTTCCAGAATCCCTTCGAGTCCGTAATAACAAAACACTGGCGGAGGTGGTAACTTCATCAGGACTAATTTTAATTCCACAACTACACAAGCTTTCGGGTCCTTCAGAACTCTTTCTCAAGCTATAAGTGGTTAAAAATGAACGGAGGAGTTCTGTTGTGGAATTGTGCAGGCTACTGTGGATTTCAATTTTGTCCTAAGAAAAGTATTGCTTGCCTTACAGTTTGAATACTATGACAGTTCCTTTCCCCTGCAAGAGACATTGCTAAATTCAGTTAAATTTGCTTGTTAGACAAAGAAGGAGCACTGGCAGACATTTTTAAATATTATGTTTTTTAAAAATTGTTTAACCATCTTGATAATTGTTTTCTGTCCTGAGTGGCTGCTCATTTTCAGTATCTCAACCAGAAAGGTCTCCCCAAACCTGCTACCAATCCTGGGTAATTGTTACAGGTAAATATGTTGCTTGTAAATTGTTCCTTCGAAGATCTGCTTAGGACCCCCAGACATGAACAAGCTGTTGAGCATTTCAAAAACCTTCCTCAGACAACTGTGAATTAAACAAGTGTGGGAGGGATGAGCTGGATAGACTTCTGTATTAAATAATAATATAAAAGTTGATATGCTTTTAAACATCTATATGAAACCGTTGGGAGAGAACATCTGGAGGCATGGAGCAGGGTGTTATCAGTATGCTGATGGCACCCAAATATATTTCTCCATGCCTGCAAAACAAACAAACATAAAACTGGCTTAGCTAAGGATATATGTCTCCTCTTAATGAATGCATGGAGGAGATAATGGGGCAGATTGAAGGAGAACAAACTGAAACTGAATCCAGACAAGAAAGGGGTGCTAACTACTAAGGATCCTAATTTGGGTTTGGAGGTGCATAAAATAGTTCTGGATGAGATCACACATTTGCCAAAAGACTGTGTTTGCAGCTTGGGAGTGCTCTTGGATCCATGTTTCCAGATATCAGCTCAGATAGATGACACAGTCAGGAGTGCTTATTCCCATCTTTGCCTGATATGACAACTGCACCCATTCCTAGAATTGAAACACTTAAAATGGTAATGCACACACTGGTAACCTCAAGGTTGGACTTCTGCAATGTGCTGTACATTGGGTTACCTTTGTACCTAGATTGGAAACTCCAAGTGGTCCAAAATATGGCAGCCAGAATGATTACAAGTATATCCAAGAGTGAGTATATCACACCAATGCTAAATCACTCCATGGGCTGCCAGTTAATTTCCAAGCAAAGTACAAAGCGTTGGCTATTACCTTTAAAGCCCTACATGATTTGAGCCCAAGTTACCTGCAGGATTGCCTCTTCCTATCTACCCCACAAACTCAGGTCCTCTGGGGGCTGCTTACTTAAACCAGCCAGGTCTATGACTTGCTGGAAGAGCTTCAACAGCTAAACATGCTGTCTGAACTCTTCTGACATGTCCCAGTTGATTTTAAACTACAAATTTTAAATTGGTGTACTCTTAAGTTTACGTAGAGATGATGTTAATGTGTAATGGCTGTGTTTTAATCTAGCTTTATGTGTTTATGGTTTTATATGTTCTAATTATATACTGTATTGTACCCCACTTTGAGCCTTGGGGAGAGATGGGTAAGAAATAAAACATTAATGCTGTTAATTATTAGACTATCAGTAAGAATAAAGGAAACCACCCTCTGACCTAAGTGGTAGACCTTTTCTCATTTTGTGGAGATGCAACCAATCATTTGTTATTTTTAGACTTTTTTTCCCTTCCCCATGTCCCTTAATTTTTGTAGCCATGTGTCTGACTAAAAGTTCTGAAGATCTTGCAAGCTTGCATCACTTATATACCTTTTGTAACATCATATTGATTCTAATAGGAAGTATTACCCAGCTTTGTTTTTTACATTTATTAAGAGGAGAGCCACTCTCTGGAGTAGATGCTATAAAGGCCAGGTGGCCTAAATATGCTGAAGGCACCAAATGATGTCTGATGATGGAAGCTAAGCAGGTCAACCCTGGTTAGTATTTGGATGTGAGGCCACCAATCAATATCAGGTACTGTAGGCTGTATTTCAGAGGAAGGAACTGGCAAAACCACCTTTAAGTATTCCTTGCCTAAGAAAACCCTATGAACAATTGATGAAGTTGCCATAATTGACAGGTGACTTGAAGGCACATACACACAGCAAATGTTCTCTCCTCTAGTGACAGAGGACCACAGCTTCTACCACAGAGCTATGACCCTTTATTCAAAAATCAGCTTAGTGACATTTTCTGTATTAAGTGTAGCAAACACGTTTATACATTATGTACATTAAGAAAACAATGAACCTTATTTTTTCAATCCTCAGAACTGATTTCTGTGTGAGATAATTTTTGCAAGTCTTTTCCCAAAAAGAATGTGTTGTTATATCAAGGGATAATGATTTTTTTTTTAATAAGGACCTACATTCTTAGCCCTTCCCTAAATGTTTGGGGGGGCTTTAAGCCAGAGGTTTTAACACTTTTCAGTATAAAGTGGAAATATGTTTGGAGCTATATGCCAACAGTGAGTGGGGTTAGAGCGCACTCACAGACACATACTTATGCATTCACATACCATTCATGAAAAATCACCATTCATTCCATGCACCCATATTAATCATCTGTACAGACATACAGAGAGGGAGAGAGTCTATGTTTACCAGCTAATTTCTAATGATAGATGACTTATGGCTGGCATCCTGCTGAAAATTTACAACATTGTAAACCAACTTGTGATTGTGTAATTTAGAATTGTGACACTATGCAATGGCCATACGCCCAGGAGGAGAGCCTTGTTACGGCTGTGCCATCAAGTTTGTTGCCCAAGCAGAGCAAGCGGTGTGCCCGTTGTGCAGCTGTTGCGATGCACAACAGCACAGTACTTTGGACAACAGGCTGCCCTTCTGTAAAGACAGCATAAGGATAGGGGGGGTAATAGCCACCAATGGAGCCTTGAAACACTGGTAATCCAGAATGGAAGACAGTGGAAGGTCATGGGTGCCCCTTACCCAGGTGGAAAAAAGTTCTCACATTTTGTAGTGCTCCACTGTAGGGTGGGAGTCCTCATTGCACATTGGGACATCTTGTATGGGACCCAATTATGTAGTGGGACCCCTTTATATAGTGGGATATTTTACATGGTGCCAGTTGTACATCATTGCAGTTCTCTAAGATGGTTGTGTATCATGTCACTGTTATAGTCCTATTATCATAAAATTACATATTGCAGCCCATGATACAGGATTTCAGCCATTTGGCTTTCTAACTTAAAAGGCAGAAGGTGATAAGCTATTGAAGAAATTAGCTTTTGTGGAAATAAGGAGCAGAAAATAGCAGCATTAGTCACGATTTGAGTTGCAAGGTGGGCAGTACATCAAGATGAAAACAGGAGTGTGAAACATAAACACACAGAAGACATGGTCAGTTGTATGTGGAAAGAACTGATCTGGAGCACTTAGTCTTTCTGTGTGTTAAGACTGCTTGTGACATGTATGGCCCACCCATCCACACCCAGTACTCATAGTCTTCTCACAGTGAAGTCATTCTGCTTTCACATTTTTCTACACTGGGAATCATTAACTAACATAATTCTTTATTGCTGCTATATATGCCCCACCCATGGGAGACTGTGACCTTGCACAGTGCAGGACCTGAAACAGCTTACAATATGAATTAGATGTGTTTTAAATGGTTTTAATTTTGTTATGTTTATTTAATGTTTTTAGACTTCTATATACAGACTGAACTTCCCTTGTCTGAAATCTGAAAATCTCCAGAAACCAATTTTTTTTTGCTGCCAACTGTTGACTTCCACCTTCAAGGTGGCAGCAGGGTCACTCCTGCTTATTTGTCTCTCAGATCCTCAGTTTCTTTTTTTTTTGGCCACCAGTCGCCCACTTCCACCTTTGAGGCTATGACTGTAGTGCTCCTTAGATCTGAGCGACGAACAAGCAGGAGCACCACGGCCACTGTCTTGAAGGTTGAAGCGGGCCACTAATGGCAAAAAAAGAGAGACCGAGGATCTGTGAAATGGTGGGAGGTGTGGATTTGTGGTGAACACTACACTTGGATTCCTACCATTTCACAGATCCTCAGTCTCTCTCCAGTGTTATGTCTCATAAGAAGTAGTGAATGAAGAAGGCTATTCCAAAAAGGTAATGTATTCCAAAAGCTCCTCCTCCCCCAAAATTTAAAATACAGAACACTTCTGGTCCTAAGCATTTTGGGTAAGTAATAAGCCCCCAATAAGATTTTAACTGTACCTTCCTCTTAATTTGTGTTGTAAAATTCATGTTAGTTCCTATGGCTGGAGAAAGGTGGAATTTAAATAAATGAATTAAATACATTAAAATAAATTACAGATAAAACCCAATAAGTTATAATGTTAAAGATTAATCTGAAAAGAAATAAGCGATTATATCAAAACCAAACAATAAGTTTCAAAACATTTTGAAGTGTGACAAGAATATGACATCAATAGAACAGCCCACCTACAATGACTGCAGGAAATGGCAGGGATCCATGTGGCAAATACTGATTTGGTGGTATTCAGTGAACAGCTACAAATTCAGTCAAGTTGACTTAAGTGTCAGAACTTTGTGTTTTATAGGATGACCAAAGAAGAAACAGGAACTCACTTGGCTGCAATCATTTTTCAAATGCAAGCAGCATGAGAAGAGCATGAAAAGAAGATCCCTGAACCAAAGGACTATATAGTCCAGCACTTCTTCACACAGCGGCTGGTTGAATGCCTGTGGTAAACTCACAAGCAGAAAACAGGTAGCAATAACCCTTTTGAGCTGTTGCTTCCCAGCAGCTGGTAGTGACAGGGCCATGCTGCCTGTGATCTTAGAAACAGAATCATGCTTTGTAGTTGTGGATGCCCTTCCTTCCTTGATTTTGTCTAATCCTCTTTCAAAGCCACCGAAGTGGGTGATGAGAGCTAAGGATGCTGAGTGCTGGACTAGCACTCTGGGAAATCTGGGATCCAGATATGAATCCCTGCTGAACTGTGGAAATCTACTGGATGACCTTAGGCAAGTCATACTGTCTCAGCCTTAATGGAAAGTAACCACATACTTCCTCCTCCGAATAAATATTCCCAAGAAACCCTCTAATAGGGTCACCATAAGTTAGACAAAGTTGATGGCAGAAAATTTCATAATCCAACTATATAGTGCATGAAACAAGGCTTAATTGGATGGCCTGCTTTTATTACTCTGAAGGCGCCAGATACCATTTGATCTTGTAAGCTAGGCAGGATCATACCTGGTTAGTATTTCGATGGGGAGCCACCAATGGCAAACCAGGTGCTGTAGGCTATATTATAGAGAAAGGTAATGGCAAACCACCTCTGAATATTCTGTGCCTAAGAAAACCTGATGAAATTCGTGAAGTTGCCATTAAGTTGACAGGCAACTTGAAGGTACAGAGAGAGAGAGAGAGAGAGAGATTAACAGAAAAATCTTCACATCTTGCACAATTGTATAAATCTCTCACATGCTGCACCTTACCTTCTTCTTAAACTAAAAAACCCCAGATATTCTAACTGATAATCATGAGAGAGGTGCTCCAGGCTGTTGTTAGTTTTGCTTGTTAGATTTTGTGAAAATGTGGTAACAAAAGCCCTATACAGGATTCCAGCTGTGGTCACTCTTACAGTATGTATAAGGTTGTTACCATGCTGGAGGTTTATTTCCTGTCCTTTTTTTAATGATCTGTTGTCACTAAATACACCACTTGCACAGTTGTCTCTGTGCTATCAAATATCACAGTATCTCAGAGTGATATACAGATAAAATAAATTAAAAGCAATTTAAAAAATGAATGGGAATTATGTGGTCCTTCAGATGGTGCTGAGCCTCAGCTTGCAGCATTCCTCAGCATTGGCAAAGCTGACTATGTCTAATGGGAGTTGCTGTCCAACAGTATCTGGTGAACTGCACAAACCTCACCCAAATTTAGAACTAGTTATTAAAATAATAGCAGCATTTATTTGTTGCCTCTCTTTTCCCTGGGACTCAAAGGACTACGAAAATGAAAACAGATACATTAAAAAAATGTCATCAATAAAATATGCATGAAGTTAACATGCAGTTAAACTATCAGTAGAATTAAAGACAAAAGTGGTACAACATAATTATTAAAAGCCCTTTTCTTATAAACTGTTTGTTCCCAAAGTCATGTCAAAATGTTTCTGAACTGTAAAAATGCAAAACAGGAATAATTTAAATAGCCTAAAAGCTCATTAAATGATTTAACAATTAAGAGAGTTTAATGTGTGTGTATAGATATATGCATGCTACCCGTGCTTTACATAGGCTGCAGGGAACAGCATAGCATAATACTATGTTCATTATGTTCATTTACATTTAAAAATATACATTACACTGTGTACATTTGGGTTGAGGTGGAACCAGGTGTGATAGGCCTTTGAAGAAAGAATTGAGACAGACTAGACAGCATTTTTGTAAACTCAAACGATTAAAAAAAAATCCTGGACTGAGGTTCGGAGATAGTGGTATTAAACAAGACTAGAACTATTAAATATTTAGTTTTTATTCTTGTTTTAAATATGTATATGTTTCGGCGTTTGTCGTCTGTGATTACAGATGGTTTATAAGAGTCATACTTCAAAGGAAACTGCCATACTGTGCTTTTAAAAAAAATTCTGCAGTTAATAAAATATGGTCTAATGAAAAGGATCTGGGAGAGATGTAGAATATAGACTAGCACTGGAAAAAGCTAATAAACAACCTCTGTACCCCAGATATTGTACCCAAGAAATGATCAGGTACAAATAATGTTTTTTCACATTGGCACAAATGACCGGTCTGGTCAGAATAGAATTTGACTTCTCACATGACTTATGAGGAAATCAGACTTCATGTTGTACAATTATTCCCTTCAGCCATTTTACACTGCACAATTAGAACACTATAATTCCACTTTACCATAGTAACATGCTATGAAATCCTGGGATCTGTAGGGTATTTTGGGGGAGAGGGGTTTAGAATTCTCAGCCAGAGTACTTCGGTGCTTCACCAACCCACATACCCAAGGATTTGACAGGAAGTAGCCTTGGCAGTTAACGAGGTATCATGGTACTGTAACTGTGGTGTGAAAAGACCACAAAAATAGAAGTGGCTACTCCATAAAGAGTAGTAGTGGGCTCTACAGGAGTGTCATTTAGGAGTGGAAAGAGTAATGTCTACACTTAATCATGGTTCTAGAGAAGCTGGTCACTTTACACTTCATATTATTATCAGCTTCTTTTTACACCTGCTATTGTGATGACCTTTTTGCATTACTCTAATTTTTGACTATATGTTATTTGAAGTGAAATACTCTTGTTTTGTGTTGCACTCCTTTAAAAAGGCTTAGAAGAAGTTTATGAACAATTCTCATATACAGTAGATCTGTTGAGTGAGCAGTGATCTTTCCATGACTCCCTTCAGCCCTGTGAGAGCTCTTGGTCATGCTTAGTGAAATAACAAGGGTAGTGGTAAACTTGCTCTCTCAGCTTGCAGTCCATTCCAAGGATCAATTCACCAGGCAAAAGAGAAAAAACTCAGGTATGGTAACAGCAGTATTCTTTATTATCACTATAAACAATAGCGCTGTTAACTTCCGAAGACCTGTAAGGCACCAGCAACTCCTGTATAGTTAGGAAAATACGAAGCTTCATTTTCTGACTCAGAACATTTAAGTGTGATATTGTCCAGTCTGACTGGCAGCAAAGACTCACAGAGTTAAGGCAAGATTCTTTCCTAGCCCTACCTGGGTATTCCTGGTATTTTTTCATGTTTTCTCATTTAAGTTTTGCTTAGCTTCCAAACATAGACAAGACGGGGCACAGGGTGATATTGTTGTTGTTGTATGTCTAAACAGTGCCCTATTTGATGTAGGTGTCCTTTCCATACAACTGGATGCAGCAGAATATAGAACACTGAATCTCCAAGGAACCTATGGGATGCCCCTTTTTCCATATCTGCCCACACAGTCCTCTCTGGCACCTACTAACTACTATCACGTACCTTGTTTTGGTCCCTCTAACCCTTCACAGGCTGTCATGAGCCCATTTGGCCACTTTGTTGCCCTTTACCAGCGCTGATAGCCTTCTTGGTGTCTCCTACTTCTCCTGCTTCCTCTCATGTTCCCTTTTTCTGCTGTTGCCTTTGGCATTCCTGAGTTGCAGTGATTGAAATTCAGGACAGCTCCTTGTCCACAAAATCTGGAGCGAAGCTCACCTTAGTACCTGGACTTGCACTTCTTACAAAAAAATCAGCTTCATTCATCTTGCTCAACAGTTTCACACAGATTTAAAAAATGCATAATTTTTTTATTAGATACTGGTTGAACTCCCTTATCTGAAAATCCAAAATCTGAAGAATTCCAAAAATAGACTTTTTGCCTCCATCTGCAATGCTCCTGGTCATTTTTCTCTCAGATCTTCAGTCTCTTTTTGCCACCAGCTGCTTGCTTCCTCCTTAAGGCGGCAGCTATAGCATTCCTGTTTGTTCATCTCTCAGATCTGAACAGAGCTGCAGCTGCCTCTGCAGGCAGGTGGAAGCAGGCAGATGAATGAGCAGGAGCAGCACTGCCACCACCTCAAAGGTGGAAGCAGGTGGCTGGTGGCAAAAAGAGAGACTGATGATCTGTGAAATGGCAGGAGGCATGGATTCACATCGAGCACTATGGTTGGATTTCTGCCATTTCACAGCTCCTCAGTCTCTGTCCAGCCTCACATTTCATATACAAGTAGTGAATGAATTAAATGTGAGGCTATTCCAAAAAGTTACTGTATTCCAAAATCAAAACAAAACAAAACCAAAAACCAAAATATAGAACACTTATGGTGTCAAACATTTTGGATAAGGGATATTCAGCCTGTAATTCCTAATACACACTTGTCATTATATGGTTAATGGCTTGACTCAGCTGCACTGATTATAGGAAGTCATAAGCTTCATCACTTCATCATTTCCCCTCTCTCAAATCCTTCTAGCATCATAACATGGAACTTACTGTTCTGAACAGTTTCAGTCACATCCTGTTCTTGTCGATACTCTTTCCGCTCTCTGTTCATATTTATTACATATCACTGTGCATGTTGCATCTCCTTTCTTTCCTTGTTTCTCCTTCCATAGTGTGTTGAAGTAATTACAGCCATCCCCAAACAAGGAAGTAAAAAAAAAAATGACACAATATTAGTAATATAGAAATGACATGGCAAAACCGTGAAGAAGATTTCTGTTTTACTCGAAGATTAACATGTGCCATTGATTTGGGGAAAGCTGTTCTATGCTGCCAGAATTTTAATCATACTTTTATGGTGAGTAGATATAACATAAATAAAGGGAAATCTTTAACAAAAAAGATTGCTTTCTCTTTTGTAAATAGGTGGAAAACTATCAGCTTTCTCTTCTATTACATGTATACAGTCACAGAATAGTCTTGGAATCTGCAAAAGAGAGTTTGATGAGAAAGGACTTCATTGTCTGAAACAAAGGGCTGGTTTTAACATGGAGCTACGCCAGCCTCCCTGTCCAAATGCAATTACTAGTCACAAGCAGAGTGCAGCTACTGAATCCACAGGGCTTACATAAGCTAATTTACCAGTCAGCAGTTGATTCAGTTGATCTACTCTAGTTGAGACTAGCAATTGGATTAAGCCCCCTGCATAAATCCCTTTCAACAAAATACAGCCTTTGGTCACCCATTTGACTTTTGCTGTACACACAGTTATTGAAAGGCATGTGCATTAAGTGCATGTAACAACTGAAAGGCAACTTTGATGTACAGTTTCATATTGAACATTTTCAGGCATGCCAAAAAATCAAGACAGCTGTTGCCCTATGGTAAGGGTGGGCAACTGCCACATGGCTCCCCTGCAGGATCCCAGAGGGTCACACCTCCATTTTCAGCCCTGCATTCCCCTGGGGAGGGGAGTCAATGAGGGCCAAAAAATGCAGCAAAATGGCAACGATGCCCCTGGAGGCTGCAAGTACCAATGATGCAGCACAAAGAAATCACTGGAAATGTATTGGCATTATTGGCATATCTATGTGAAGAATCAAAACAGTGGATCACGACTGTGATCACAATGCTAACTACCTCCTGTGGCAATTTCTCAGTTTCTCAGATCCCTCACACTCCTAGGTTATTGTTGCTACCAGGAGCCTCACTGCATCCATGTCCATTAAGTCTCTGTGTAAGGTTGTGGGTTTTTTGTTTTGTTTAGTTTGGTTTCAGTATATGACCATCTTTCACCTTTTAGACTCTTAACACTGTTGAATGAACAGGCAGAAGGTGTGCTTATATTAATTTATAAATATAAGTTTATTTAATAAAACTGAAGAAGTTGTTTGGATCTTATTTCACACTGGTGCCCAAATGCTTGAAACTACAGTTTCTTTTTATTTTAATATTGTTTTTAATCTATAACACTATATTCACTCACATAGTTCCAGTCCCTTCTTCTGTTTTCACTGAACACTTCATACTATTTTATTAATGTACACAGAGGTGAAATATTACCTGTACACCACACATGGATTAAGGCTGTTCAGTGGCAGATAGTGACTCTGTGTCAGTGGGATAGGGAATCCACTCCCAGTTTTATTCAAAACTTAAACTGCACTACCCAAGGACATGCATATACATAAACATTTTAAGTATTCTCCTTCAAATACCATAATTCACTGATATGGTGAGGCAAAACAGCTGTTCCTTCAGTCTCTTGAGCCCAGTGAGCAGGAACTTGGAGAACAGGTAGAGGAAAACAAGCGTGTTTTGTGTGAGATTGGTGGAAGAAACAGAATATGGGAGGTTGTGTCTTTGTGTCACATACCAATTGTTTGGATGACTTGCTTAGAAGTTTGGTTGCTTTGGGGCTTTAGGATCTGCCCAAGCACATGGTCTAAGCAACAGGGCTTCTGAAAGGAAGTGAGTCACTGACTTGGTTTGGGGGGAGTGGGGAGCTAGCAGGCAGGAAGATGGAGCAAGCTTGTTTTCTGCTGCTCCCCTGAGTACAAGGCAAACCAAAATATTCAAATTACAAAAGATTCCACCTAAATACTAGGAAAAACATCCTGATGGTAAGGGTTGTTTGATAGTGGAATATACCACTTCAGAGGATGATGGACTCTCCTCTGGAGATCTTTAAACAGAGGTCAGATGGGAGTCTTTCAGGAGTGCTTTAGCTGTGTAATCCTGCATGGCAGGGGGTTGAACTAGAGGGCTTTTGTGGTCCTTTCCAACTCTGTGATTCTGAAGTCATGTTGCTACCTGAGCAGGATAGCAAATGGTGCCCTGTACAACCACGCAAATTAGAAGCATCCCATAGTATCCAAACCCAGTCAAACTGTTTCGGCACATGAGGCAGAAAGTCCAAGTTATCCTCTTTTAATCACTGGAAATATAAAATAAGAGCAAACTAAATAAGTAACAATTTGTCACCCTCTTGTGACATCCAAAATCTGGCTGCCTAACTCTACTTAATGGTCAGGCTGACTCTGCCACTGAGAAACTTGTTTGTTGCAGCAACCACTTGCCAGTTCTATTAAAAGAGGTTATGAAACCGAAGTCAGTAAATCAGAGCAAGGGAATGTAGATCTGGATCAACAGGCAGATGTAGAAGATGAGCATAGAATTCTGTCTCCCACTCATTTATTTTTTTAATAGTGGAGGCCTGAAAACTCAATAGATTTGTTGTATAGAGGGCCAGCATAGCACAGTGGTTTGTACACTGGACTATGACTCTGGAGGCCAAGATCTGAACCCCTGCTTGAGCATGGAAAAGCACTATCTGACCTTAGGGAAGTCACACTCTCTCAGCCTCAGAAGGCAGCAAAGGCAAACCCTCTCTGAATAAATCTTGCCAAGAAAACCCTGTGATAGGTTTGCCTTGGGGTCACAATAAGCTGGAAATGATTTGAGGGCGCACAGCAGCAGCAGCAGCAGCAACAACCTATAGTCATGGGCTCAGAATTATTTAAATCTGTATGTCTGTTGAATCATAAAATCACAAAAGCTTTGGAAGCAGCCACAAGGGCCCTTATCATGCAAGTTTGCACAGCTGTAACACTCTTGAAATATACACATCCAAATGGTGTTTAAAGACTTCCAAAGAAGGATAGTTTGTCAATCTCAGAGGCAGTCTATTCCTCTGTTGAACAGTTCTTACGATAAAATAGGTCTTCCTGATGTTTAGGTGGAATCTCTTGTAATTTGAATCCAGTGGTTTCTGTTCTAGTCTCTGGAACAGAAGAAAACAAGCTCGCTCAGTCTTCTTTTTGGATAGGGCAGAGAAGACCTTCCTGAAGACCGAATGCACGGGGGAGCTGCCAGATCAGGAAGTCAGCACACTGGGCCAAGAAACGGATGCTTGGAGGAATGTCACACGGAGGAGTAGGAGGACCAGGAAGGAAACAGACACTCTCAACCTACACAATCGCTTCAAAGTTCTTGGCCTTATGAACGATGAGGAGCACCAGGAGGAGCGAACAGAATGTCAACAAGAAGGAATCCAACTTCGGCAACAGGAACTAGATCAACACTCCTAGCCTCAACAGAGTGCCCAGGCAGTCCTAGAAGAACCTGCTCGTCGAGGAGCCCCGGACAAGCCTCAGAGGAGGCGAGTTCTGGTTGTTGGGGACTCCTTGCTCAGAGGAACCGAACCGGCAATTTGCAAACCCGACACGTTCAATCGAGAAGTCTGCTGTCTTCCTGGGGCCAAGATCAACCACATAACGGAGAGGCTAACCAGCCTGGTCAAGCCCACTGACCATAAGCCCCTCATTGTGGTTCATGTCGGAACCAATGACACTGCGAGGTGCAGCTTTTGCCACATTGCAAAGGACTACGAGCTTATGGGGACAAAGCTTAAGGACCTTGGTGAGCAGGTGGTCATTTCATCTCTCCTCCCTGTTCAAGGATATGGCGCACAAAGGGAAAGGGCAATAGCAGAGGTCAACAACTGGCTCCGCACATGGTGCCACCGGCAACGGTTTGGGTTTTTGGAACACGGCCTGAATTTCCATGAACGTGGGCTTCTGGCAAGGGATGGACTGCACCTCACGAAACTTGGCAGGAATGTTTTTGCAAACAGTCTTGCACGGAGGATTAAGAGGTCTTTAAACTAAGTTCTGCTGGGGAAGGAGACAATATTATTCAGGGCAAAGACTCGGCGAGTGCAGGGGGAAAAGGCCCAAATGATATTGACCAAGTAGTACAAGCGTCCAATGGTGGGAGGAGTAGAAACTATAGTACAGGACTTGCAGGAAGGTCCCGGGGATTTAAGTGTCTCTACACTAACGCGCAGAGTATGGGAAACAAGCAAGATGAACTTGAACTCCTAGTACAACAAAATAAATACGATTTGATAGGCATCACTGAGACCTGGTGGGATGAGTCTCAGGATTGGAATGTAGGAATAGAGGGGTATAGCCTATTTTGTAGAAATAGACCAAACAAAAAAGGAGGAGGAGTAGCTTTGTATGTCAAGGATGTTTTCACCTGTGAAGAGATCCATGACTTAAACCCAGAAAGCCAGGTCGAGAGCATCTGGGTAAGAATTAAGGGAGCGAGAAACAATAGGGATATTCTGATGGGGGTTTACTACAGACCTCCAACCCAGACTGAGGACCTTGATGACGCCTTCCTCAACCAAATGACTGCGCATTCAAAAAGGAGAGTTACAGTAATAATAGGAGATTTCAATTACCCGGATATATGTTGGCAGTCAAACTCTGCCAAGACAGCAAGGTCCAGCAAGTTTCTTGCTTGTCTTGCAGACAATTTCATGGTCCAGAAGGTGGAAGAGGCAACAAGGGGATCAAATATTCTAGATCTGATCCTGACCAATAGGGATGACCTTGCTAATGAGGTAGAAGTGGTTGGATCTTTAGGAGGGAGTGACCATGCCCTACTAGAATTTGGCATTCAGTGGGAAGGAGAAGATAAGTGTAGCCAGACACTCATCTTAGATTTTAAAAAAGCGGACTTCTGTAAACTTAAGGAGCTGCTGGCTGAAATTCCGTGGTCAAGAATAGTGAAAGAGAAGGGAGTTCAGGAGGCATGGGAGTTCCTTAAAAGGGAGATACTGAAGGCACAGTCTAAAACTGTGCCAATAAGGAGGAAAAATGGAAGGCATCTGAAGAAACCAGAATGGTTGACTAAAGAACTCTCAGCTGAGCTAAGCGTTAAGAGAAACGTGTACAGGAAATGGAAGAGGGGGGAAACCACCAAAGAAGAATTTAAGCAAGTAGCCAGGAGATGTAGGGAGAAGGTCAGAAAGGCTAAAGCACAGAACGAACTTAGGCTGGCCAGAGACATTAAAAACAACAAAAAGGGCTTTTTTAAATATGCCCGCAGCAAAAGGAAAAAGAAAGAGGCAATAGGGTCGCTGCACAGAGAAGATGGCGAATTACTAACAGGGGGAAGAGAAAAGGCAGAACTACTTAACACCTTCTTTGCCTCAGTTTTTTCCCAGAAGGATACAAGCACTCAACCTGGCAGTTGGGGAGCAGGTGAGGAAGCAGGGGAAATGCGGCACATAATAGGTAGAGAGGTGGTACAAGAATACCTGGCCACACTGGATGAATTCAAGTCTCCAGGGCCAGATGAATTGCATCCTAGGATATTAAAAGAACTGGCAGAGGTCATTTTGGAACTGCTTGCTATAATCTTTGAGAAATCTTGGAGGACAGGAGAAGTTCCAGCAGACTGGAAGAGGGCAAATGTTGTCCCCATCTTCAAGAAGGGAAAAAAAGAGGACCCAAATAATTATCGCCCAGTCAGCCTGACGTCAGTACCTGGAAAGATCCTGGAGCAGATCATTAAGCAGTCAGTTTCTAATCACTTAGAAAGCAATGCAGTAATCAGGAGAAGTCAACATGGATTTCTCAAAAATAAGTCATGCCAGACTAATCTTATCTCTTTTTATGATAGAGTTACTAGCCTGATAGATGAAGGGAATGCTGTGGATGTAGCATATCTCGATTTCAGTAAGGCCTTTGACAAAGTTCCCCATGACATTCTTGCAAAGAAGCTAGTAAAATGTGGGCTGGACAGAGCTACTGTCAGGTGGATCTGTAACTGGTTGACTGACCGTTCCCAAAGGGTGCTCACCAATGGCTGCTTTTCATCCTGGAGAGAAGTGACTAGCGGGGTGCCACAGGGTTCTGTCCTGGGCCCAGGGCTGTTCAACATTTTCATCAATGACTTGGATGAAGGAATAGAGGGCATGCTCATCAAATTTGCAGATGACACCAAATTGGGAGGGGTTGCTAATACGCCAGAGGACAGGATCAAAATTCAAAATGACCTGGATAGATTGCAGAGCTGGGCCAAGGCTAACAAAATGAAATTCAACAGAGAGAAGTGTAAGGTCCTACACTTAGGTAGAAAAAATGGAATGCAGAAATATAGGATGGGGGACACGTGGCTGGATGGCAGTACATGTGAAAGGGATCTAGGAGTCTTAATAGACCACAAGCTGAACATAAGTCAGCAGTGTGATGCGGCAGCCAAGAAAGCCAATGCAATTTTCGGCTGCATCAATAGGAGTATGGTGTCTAGATCGAGGGAGGTACTGGTACCACTCTATTCTGTTTTGGTTAGACCTCATCTTGAATACTGTGTCCAGTTCTGGGCACCCCAATTCAAGAAGGACATGGTCAAGCTGGAGCAGGTCCAGAGGAGGGCGACCAAAATGGTGAGGGACCTGGAAGCCAAGCCCTACGAGGATAGACTTAAGAGAGCTGGGTATGTTCAGTCTGCAGAAGAGAAGGTTAAGAGGGGACATGATAGCTATGTTTAAATATTTGAAGGGATGCCATGTAGAGGAGAGAGAGGGCTTGTTTTCTGCTGCTCCAGAGACCAGGACAAGGAGCAATGGATTCAAGCTGCAGGAAAGGAGATTCCACCTGAACCTCAGGAAGAACTTCCTGACAGTCAGGGCTGTCCGGCAGTGGAATATGCTGCCTCGGAGTGTAGTGGAGTCTCCTTCCTTGGAGGTTTTTAAGCAGAGGCTGGATGGCCATCTGTCGGGAGTGCTTTGAGGGTATTCCTGCATGGTAGGGGTTTGGACTGGATGGCCCGTGTGGTCTCTTCCAACTCTACATTTCTATGATTCTATGATTCTACATGACATCTGTTCAAATATTTAAAGATGGCTGTCATATCACCTCTCCGTTTTCTCCAAACCAGACATACCCAGCTCCCTAAGTCATTCTTCATAAGGCTTGGTTTCCAGATCTCTGATCATCTTGATCACCCTTCTCTGGACACATTCCAGCTTGCCAATATCCTTCTTGAACCATAGTGTTACTCCACTGGGAAAACCCTATCCCGGGGTCTACAATTTTGATATTAAAATATGATTCAGTGTGCCTGAGAGGTCACCTGGATGGGCACGTAGGCAGCAATGGTCAAACAATCGAAAACCAGGACAGGCCAGTAAAATCCCCAGTCATGTAGCCCCAGGAGACCTCAAGATGTGCAAACCCACAATAAACAAAGGGTCCTCAGCCCCTGAGAAGCCGACTTGAGGGGATTAGCGTGTTTGCCCCAAGCTGAGCAAATATCCTGTCAGGCGAGGACCATTTACATGAAACCACACCACAAACTAACACAGCCGAAGATCCTGAGACTTTGGCAACACCTTGCAATCCCATCACACCAAGGAAATTACCATGGTGGAGCTTCGTTATCGCTCCAACACCCATTGTTGTCCCTGGGAAAGGAGGATTAGTCCTCCAGGTACTTTTTCCCCTACAAATAGTCCCAGTTTTTGAGTGGTTCTTTGGATCACTCCCGGTCACCCCAGCAGACCGTTGCTCTGTCCATTGAGTGATCTCCTCAGCCCTCTCCACGCTGAGCCCCCCTTCTCCGCTACCTTCCCGGACC
Source organism: Cyclura pinguis (assembly GCA_030412105.1). Taxonomy (NCBI): domain Eukaryota; kingdom Metazoa; phylum Chordata; class Lepidosauria; order Squamata; family Iguanidae; genus Cyclura; species Cyclura pinguis. The sequence goes on from CM059599.1 coordinate 350,252,632, forward strand.
CAGAACTTCAGGAAAAGGTGCAGTATTACCCCATCTGTACCCCTCCAATACTTCCCTATCCAATTTCCTCTCTTTTGTTTCTTAATAGCTCTTGGGTGCGTGTGTGCGTGATTGCGTTGGTGCATGAGACTTGCATTCAATAAAATCATTTATTGGACATTCTTATTTGGTTTTTGGCTTGGCCTGACCCCGTAAAAACTGGGTAAAACGACCCCACTAGGTTACCCTGCCTCTCGCATTGCTATTGCTTGTGCTCTGGCTAGTTTCCATTCCCCATCATGTGGAGCACATTGAGGTGTCCCCCAAGGGACCCCAGAAATCAGGGTAACAATAGTGTCCAGGACTGGACACACTATTTCAGATGAAGTCTCACCAAAGCAAATTGGAGCGACACTACTACTCTCTTAATCTGGACACTACGCTCCTACTGATGCAGTCTAAAATTGCATTGGCTTTTTTGGCTGCTTCATCACACTGCTGACTCATGTTTCACTTGTAGTTTACTAAGACCCCTTGACCCTTTTCACATATACTGCTTTCAAGCCAAGTGTCGTCCATATATTCGAGTATTTTATTTTTTGCCAAGATACTGTGGTACCTTACATTTATCGTTGCTAAATTAATTGTGTTAATTTTGACCCAGCCCTCAAATCTGTCAAGGTAATTTTTGAATTCTAATCCTGTCCTCTGGAGTATTTGCTATACCAGTCTCTGGCAATTTGGTGCCATGTGTAAATATGATAAGCGTGCCTTAAAGGTATTGAACAATACTAGGACAGAACCCTTTGGCATCCCACCAGTCACTTCTCTCTAGGGTGAAAAGCAACCATTGGTGAGCACACTTTGGTTTCGGTCAGTCAGCACTAGGCCTTGGTTGGTATAGTACAGGATCCTGTTAAAAACAAAAGAAAGCAGTAGAGCAGTGCATTTGGCTAAACCACCACCAACCAAGCAAATCAGGCTGATTCGGCCTAATCTGGCCAGCGCAGACTGAATAAAATTGGACCAATTTATTTCCAGGGTGGACCAGTGCTGTCAGAAGCACCTGAGATCAATCTGTATATCTGGATGTTAAAAATAAAAATGTACCTTTAGAACAGAGGTTGGCAAAATGTGGCCTGAAGGTAGCATGTGCATTTTTGGGGCCCTCGAGGCCCCCCAGGGATCAATAATTTTTATAAAAAATATTTCTTTTAAAAATGTTTTGCCCTCAAATGTTCCCCAACACTCCCTAGGGGGCATTTTTGTCATGTTCCCCCTGGGCCATTGTAGGCTCAGAAAAGGCTTTCATACACTAAAAGTGACTTTCACTCACTTTCTGTTTTGAAAAAAGGCCTCTCCTGGGCCTAAAAACATGGCAACAATGCCTCCCACAGCTCCTAGATGGTGCTGGACATTTGAGGACATTTTAAGAAATTGTGGAAGCAGTTGTGGTGGTGGTGGGGTGCAGCCCCAAAGATCTGCTGGGGTCTAATGTGGCCACTTAGCCTCCCATAGTTGCCTGCTCCTGTGCTTGAGTGATCACATATGGAGAAGGCAAAGATGAAGTGATAAAGAAGGGACAGAAGGAAGCTGGGCTTTAATCACTGACAGCCTGAGCAGAAGTTTATTTATGACAGTCATGTTTTTCCAACTATATGCATTTTAACTTATCTTGTGAAGATGTTGTATATTATTTTTCTCCATCCTTGTTTGTCTTAACAGCACTGTGAATAGAAGCTGCAAGTGGTTTGTATTGCTTGGCCATATCCTTTCCAAATTTAACCTGTGAAAGGTTAAACTGTGGCTATTTCCGCACCAGACTGTTATAGTGCCTTTGAGGCCCCTCCCTAAACTGCAAACCCCAGGATTCCATAGGATGTTGAAAGGGGAATAACAGCACTATAACTATGACATTCACTGCCACAAGATGTAGCCTGGGACAACTTCAGAAGAAAATTAGACAAATTTATGGAGGATAAGGATGTCAAAGGTGACTATATATTATTTCCAATATCAGATACAATACGCCTCTGAATACTAGTTGCTAGGGAACAAGAATGGGAGCATGCTATTTCACTGACATCTTGTTTGTGTGCTTTCCACCAGCATGGCACCTGGTACTGTGAAAACATACTGCTAGACTAGATAGAACTTTTGAGCTGATTCAATGTAGCTCTTACATCAAATCATGCTGCTCAACTATTATGGTTCCTAATAGACACTGTATTTACATCTCCACTAAGTTTCCATCAGATGCAAATTGTATGGTGGTTTGCTGTAATACCAGGCAAAGCCACAAGGGGGAAGGGTCGCATCAGAAATAGCAAGGGGTTGGTCAAAAGGCAGGCTTCCCAAAAACCTGCAATGGGCCACCATTCACAGAAATAAAGGCTCTTCCAAATAGTTTCTGAGTATACCATATCAGGCAGAAGACAGAATATGTGCCAATCTCCAGCCCATAACACGTATGACCGATCCATACCCACTCCTGTTATTTTGATCGATGCTGGCTTGCAAGTCCCAACAGGGTAGTACCCACCTTTTCTAGCCAGTTGATTTTGGGGACTGGCTGCAGGTTTGACATTCAACCAAATTGCCTTGTGATGGGCCTCTTATTACTTCAGTGGGATTCCCTGGGCTTAGCTACAGCATTCCAGAAATAGCTAAGAGCTGTCATGTTAAGTTCCAGGAGGGAGCAATACAGAGTCATTCTAAAAACATAGTGGGAAATCCAGGGTTTGGGCTACAGTATCACCAATGCAGATACTTTGTTACATTGTTACTTCTACTGTTTTCCTACTAATCCCAGGAATGCTTTAGAAATCCTGAATAGACACTTGGGGCCAAGTTTTTGGATTGGATTAAATTAACTATGCCAAAGCTCAATCAAGATGGAGGGTGGGGAATGTTGCTATTTTGCATAGAGTGATCAAACTGGCCAAGTTTCTCTCCAGGAACCAAGTTTATAGCTTAGGGGTCCTGCTTGACCCTTCACAAGAAACATCAGATTTGCTGGATCAGACCAAATATCTCTTTGGTCCAACACTCTGTTCACGTAATGGCCAATCAGTTGCCCATGGGAAGCCTGCCAGCAACTACTGAGTGCAATTGCACCCTCCACCCTACATGATAGGGAGGGATACTGCTTTCATACTGCAGGTGGTAGTATCCATTGACAGCCCCACCCTCCATGCATTAGTTAATTCTCTTCTAAAGCTGCCCAAGTGGCTCACTGTTGATTGTGGAAGCACTGGTGGTAGTCATAGCCAAGACTATATTTTATCAATTTGGGGTTGGTACGTTAGCTGTGAAGCTATCTAAGGAAAGTGGGCCTGTCCATAGTTATGAATGTTCTAGGGCACCTTCCACTCTAGGTTAAGTTACGACTTCTGGGAGTTGTAGTCAAAAATCTGATGACTCAGGTTTGTGAAGAATTTAACCTCTGCTCCTGATGCTACCACAGGCTTACACAAACTTAACTTCTGAACCAGAGAGACAGATTAATTGTAAGTATGTGTCTGTTGGTGATTCATGGGTGTATTTCACGCAAAGCACCAGGACGAAAGTTATGACAGCAATATAAAAATCCTGCTCAAGAATGTCAATTCTTTAGTCAAGATAGGGATGGGTGTTGTCCATGACACCGTTACATGTTTATGGACAGAAGTTCCACATCAGGTTTGTTTAGTCATTGCAATTGCATGGTATTTCTACCTGTCATGCAGCTAAGAGGCCAAAAGGGACAGATTTTTCAGCTGTTTGTGAGGTAGATTTCCAGAGGAGAGAACTCCTGTGTGCTTTTGAGTTCCCATTGTGTGTTGGGCCTATTTCTGTGCCTTGAAAAGGAGATGGACAGACATAAATTTAGCATATGAAAACAGTTATCATTCTCTCCTTGCTAGGAACACTTTACCATCCAAATTTCTAAGTGCCAAATTAACAGGAACAAGGACAGTTAAGAATATTCATAACTGTACTGGTAACAAGAAGAATGGTTGATGAGCTTTGTACAAGCTGAATTGCTTCATCAAAGTCAAACTGTTTGAAGGAGCACAGATCTATTACAAGTTACAATATAAGTTAACTGACATACAGGTTTCATAGACGAGAAACACTGAAATGCAGTGTTATATATGCAATGCAGCAAAGGGATTTGTGGAAGACAAAAAAGGACAGTTTGCTGTTGAAGTGTGGCTAGCCGTTATCACAGCAACACAGTTGTTCTCTGCCTTCTGGAAATCAGGCTGTTGTCCACATGGCTGAAAAGCCCAATTTATCTCACATTTTGGGGGGAAAATTGGTAAATGCATGCCATATCTAAAAGCAAGAGTGTAATGCTTTGTGATCTATATGGAGTGTTTTGTCATGTAGCTGCGTTACAAGTTAAAGCTTTAGTAAGTACACAACATGGGCCGCTCATTCGTACTTTCTAAAAGATGATGGATAAACTGGGCCTCAGAGGAGCCAGCGTGCTGTATGTTGTGTGAATGTTGGATGAAGACACTGGGAGACCAGGGTTTGAATCTCTGCTCAGCCTACTTGGGCAAGTCATACTTTTTCAGCCTTAGAGGAAGGCAAGGACAAACCCCCTCTGAACAAAATCTTCCAAGAAAACTCTGTGATAGATTCACTTCAGGGCCGCCATAAGTCGGAAACGACATGAAGGTGCACACAACAACAACACATTTCACCTGTTTCAGTTAATCTGGTTTCTAAGTCAAATGCTTATAACCACAAGCTTGTAGCAAGCAGCTGAATTCTCAATCTCTGTCAGTTAAAGGGGAAAAATGCTTCACAATTTGACCCCAGCCTTTCAAAGTCAGGAATTTACGCAAACCCCACTAAGTAACTTCTTCAATTCTCCTTACACTGTGCTAACCATATGTAGCCAAGAAACATTACATGAAGAATAAGCCTGACTTCTCAATTCGCTTTTCTGTCCTAGATATTCAGTTATTTAAAAATCAATAACCTTCTCCAATACTCACCCCTTGACTTTTCTGTGCCTATGACTGTAATTTGCCAAAGCAAATGATACCCTTTGTTTCCTCCAGAAACTGTAATCAACAGGACCTTTCTGCTAATGATTAAAAAAAAGTCTCTTCTCTCTTCTTCAAGCACAGAATGAAGACAAGAATGGTGACATCACATTGCCCAGTCTTCCATGAGCTTGTCTACATGGAAGTAGTTGTTCCCACCCTCATATGAAATGTAGAGTAGGGAACTGTAGAATTTCCTCAACTATTGTTTGCCCAGAGGGTTTAATTCTTTCCTTGTAGGATAAGTGATCTTAATTTACTGCTAACTTTTGTGTTACGCTATATGAAATAAGAATTATTGCAAAAACGAGACGTTTTTGGCCTTGGTGAAGAACTGCCAGGTGTCTCCTAGTCCAATCCACAGGCCTCATCTTCTTCAGTTAAAGATTTTGCTTCTTGTTGGGTACAGGGAACACTGCAGTGTATCAACCATGAGAGGGCTCCAAACAGATAAAGTTATTTCGTTTCTCTCTCAGGTAATTCAGATTCCAGTTCCAAGTGCTTGGCAGACAACGATAGTCAGTGGACACCATAGGGACATAGTACAGGGCAGAAGTAAGGCTCTTTGCCCTGGCTATATCAGAGCAGATCTGAGGCAATGTTGACATTGTTTTCATCCTCTCACGGCTCCTCCATGCAGATATGTGCATATCGCCATGCAGACACGTGCAATATCATGAGTTTGAAAATTCCCTCTGTAACAGATCTCCTTGCTAGCATGGCCCTGCAATTTCAACCCTAGGTTCCTGATACTCACCTTGCCCTTTCCCCCCCTTGTTTTTCCCAGGAAGTTTAGAGAGAAGATTAGAAAAGCTGAAGTGCACTGAGCTCAGGTTTGCTAGAGAGGTTAAAAGCAATAAAAAGGGCTTTTTTTGGTTCTTTTTATAGCAAAAGGAAGAACAAGGAAATGGTAGGGCCCCTGCATGCAGAAGACGGCAAAATGCTAATGGGACAAAAAGCAGAACTATTCAACACCCTCTTTACGTCAGTCTTCTCCCTAACGGAAAACAGTGTTCAACCTGGGGGAAATGCAGCACAGTATAGGTACAGAGGTAGTACCAGAATACCTGGCTACTCTAAATGAATTCAAGTCTCCAGCACCAGATGAACTACATACATCTGGTGGGTATTAAAAGAATTGGCAGAAGTAATTTCAGAATTACTGGTAATAACTCTAGAGAGTTCCAGGGGATCAGAAGTCCCAGGACACTGGAAGAGGGCACATGTCATCCCCATCTTCAAAAAGAGGGGAAAAAAGGATGCAAACAATTACTGTTCAGTCAGTTGGACATCAATACCAGGAAAGATTCTATAGCAGATAATTAAACAGACAGTCTGTAAGCACTTAAAAAAGAATGCCATGATCATTAAAAGTCAACATCGCTTTCTCAAAAACAAGTCATTTCAGACTCATCTTTCTTTTTTTTTCCGATAGAGTTACAACCTTGGTAGATGAAGCGAATGCTGTGGGTATAAAATATCTTGACTTTAGTATGGCCTTTGATAAGGTCCCCCATGATATTCCTGCAAACAAACTGGTAAAATCTGGGCTAGACAATGCTACTGTTAAGTGGATTTCTAACTGGTTGGTTGACTGAACTGAAAGTGCTCACCAATGGCTCTCCTTCATCCTGGAGAGAACTGACTAGTGGGGTGCCACAGGGTCCTGTCCTGGGCTGAGTGCTATTCAACATCTTTATCAATGATTTGGATGAGGGAATTGAGGGCATTTTGCAGATAACACCAAATTAGGAGGTGTAGCTAACACTCCAGAGGACAGGATCAGAATTCAAAATGACCTTAACATATTAGAGAAGCGGGCCAAAACTAAAAATGAATTTCATCAGGGAGAAATATAAGGTACACTTGGCCAGAAGAAATTACATACAGATATAAGATGGGTGATCACCTAGCTTCACCACAGTACATGTGAAAGGGATCGAGGAGTCTTAGCAGACCACAAAACTGAACATGAGTCAGCAGTGTGATGCGGTAGCTAAAAAAGCCAATGCAATTTGAGGCTGGATCAATAGGAGTATAGTATCCAGGTCAGGGAAAGTAACTACCATTCTATTCTGCTCTGGTCAGACCCACCTGGAATACTGTGTCCAGTGCTGGGCACCGCAGTGCAAGGAGGATATTGACAAGCTGGAATGTGTCCAGAGGAGAAAAATCAAGATGATAAAACGCCTGGAAACTACATCCTACAAGGAGCAGCTTAGGAGGTTGGGTATGTTTAACCCGAAGAGAAGGTTAAGAGAATGATAGTTATGTTTAAATATTTGAAGGGATGTCATATGGAAGATGGGGAAAGCTCCCATATGATGGGGCAAGCTCGTTTTTTACTGCTCAAAAGGACACAGAGCAATGGCTTCAAACCTCAGGAAAACAGATTCCATCTAAACATTAGGAAGAAATTCCTGATGGTAAGAGCAGTTCCACAGGGGAATACACTGCCTCAGAGTGTGATGCAATCTCCTAAGATAAATGTAGCATTTTTAAACCCTCTTGAAAACTGGTTGCCTTGTGTGAACTTCAGCAGAATGCAACCGTTTTCAAGATACATCTACAACAAACTAGGAGGTACAGGCTTTATATGAGATAACTGGGGGCAAATAAACACATTGCATTTTTGTAAATATATATATTCCAGTCCTTTCAACAATGTAATCCTGTGCATGTTTAGTCACTAGGAAATCCCACACTATTCCATGGTGCTTACTGTCCAACAGACATGTGTAAGAGTGTGCCTGAAATATTCAAAAAGAAATATCGATCATGTTATTTCTAAGCATCAGGTGTATCAGAGCTGGGTGCCACTTGTATGCTGATGATATCTGACCCAGCTCTATTTCTTCTTGCCATCTGAGTCAGCTTAGGATGTGCTTATGCTGGCTTGGTGTGTTGGCACTGTAATGACATAGATCAAGGCAAGCATCTGACAAGATGTAGTCTCTGTGGTTTAGTGTCTGAATGTCCAAGAACTGTGGAAGTGACTAGTTTTAGGCAGGATTGCAATTCTCTTCAAGGAGCAGCTGTGTAGCTTGGGAGCAATCTTAATTCACCTATGTCACTTGTGGTCCAATAAAGACTTGGTGGCTCAGAGCATCTGGACAGCTTCAACTGTCACTGTACCTATGGCAATTCCTGGATGGAAACAATCTGGAGACACTATGCTCTGGTAAATTCCCATTCAGGTTACTGCAGTGTGGTCAACGTAAGGCTGCTTCTGAAGACTGAATAGATGCTACTAGTGCAAAATGCTGTAGCTAAACTGCTATCAAGAACACCTTATAAGAACCATGACACTGGTTTTAATGGAACTACATGAGCTGCCAATACATTTTTGGCCAAGGAAGGTTCAAGGCGCCGACTTTCAAAGCCCTGAATGAACCAGGTTTCTTCATATTTGAGGGGTGCCTCTTCGTTTATATTTCGTTCTATTTCTGCATGATCTTCAACAGCTGGTAAGGTCTCTATATTGTCTCCCCCACTTGGAGCAGTATGTCATCTGGAGATGTGTTAGTTTGGTTTTCATTCTATCAATTTGAGGGCTTTCTTACGTTTTGAGTTATTGTTTTAAAATGTCTGAATCATTTTAGACTGTTTCAAAAGAATTTTGAAACTACACCACCCTAAGATCTGCTGATATAGGGACACTGTATCAGCAAAATGAATCTCAAATTGATACCAAAAGGAAAAGAAAACACATTTGTTTACTCTCAAATGTTATTCTAAGTAATTAAGAGGTATCACTTGGTGCTGAATATTTGTGCAAACTGGGCTTTTCCATTCAAGCTATTAAGGAAATATAAGTCCAAGCTGTGCAAATAGATACCAGTTCTAGCGAAAATCCTATTAAAAGAATAGTGAGAGACAGAGACTAGCCGGGAAAAAAAGAGAACCTACTACCAAATTCATACTGTTCCTTAACTTCACAAAGATGCTGAATGCTCTGAAAGAATCTTCACAGAATTTAGCCAGAAATGAACATATATTCTTCATTGTGCTGTAGGCTATCAGGAACAGCAAAACTGAACACAGCCTGAAGAAAAAGGTGAGTGCGTTGCTCAAAGCAGCATAACAACGCTGCAGAATAACTAAGCTGGAGGATGGGGGAAATCAACTCTCCAAGACAGATACAGATCTTTAATTTAAAACAGAGTAAGCTTATTTATGGGAAAAGTGCGACAAAACACTCCTGGGACAGAGTGCTGCACTCTGGCAATTAAAATTGCATTAAAACCCAGATAGGGAAGTCAGGATCCTAAAACAGATGGGCACAGAAGACTGTGTTGTCCTTATTTGTTTCAATATATTTACCTTTTGGGCAATAGAGATAGTCGCTGATTAATTTTCATTCTGGGTGCTTCATCTACAACTTCATTGTTCCTGTTTGTAAAGTCATTCTCTCCAGTCTGCTCCTAAAGGAGGCAAGCTGCAAAGATTGCATTATGTAGGCAGCCAAACAGCTTGATGCTGATGGAACAGGGCAGTTTTAGTATTCAGAGACAAGGGGAAGAAAAGGACACCTTGAATAGAAAAATCACTAGACAATCCTTAATTATTTTGCTCCAAGAAGGGAGGCTGATTTATCCCCAAAAAATGAACCTTCATTCTCCGTCAAAAGATGATAAACATATTGTAAGGCACATAGCAGGTACCTAGATGACACAGTAGGACTCCAGGAGAACAGTACTGAGTTAACCACTGGGTTCACAGGGGAATGTATCTGAAGGTACTGCAAGTAAAGTGCCTTTAGATGTTCATTCCATTTAAAAATCTGGCTATTTAACATTTCCTCTGTGGTCCCCAGTCCAGTCACCATCAGGCAAGAACAGCTTACCTTCAGACAGGTTACTGCTTCAAATGCCTTCAGACCACCTCTTTTATTATAAAATCTGATATTTAACAGCTGTACCTTTACTTAGTGTCTCCCTTTTATATCTCAAAGTGAGTGAGAAGACAGCTGAAGGCAAGGGGAGGTATTCTGTATGTTACTATTAAATAATAATAATAAAAAACAGTGACACAGATTTGCTGTGTAACCTTGTAAACTCTGGAAATGACACAGAACATCCTGGCCTGAGCAAGTAGTTCAGTCCTAAAGTTCATACAGTTGGTTATAATTACTTATTGTCTGCCTCAATAATTAGTTCTGTTAGTCACTTGTCCCTCTATCTGCTGGTTCTCTATACAGCTGATGAGATCTCCTGAATTGGAAATACCCAGTTGAAGGAAGACAAGGTGTGCAGATCTCAGCAGCCAGTATTACACTTGTGCCTTTTGATTTCAGTATGTTCTTCATGATAAGATCCTACAGGAAAAGCAGGTAGTTCTCTTTCTGTCCTGCTTTCAGCTGGGAATGTCTGACCTTCAGCGAGCACCTGCCTGACAGTCATGTTAATACGAGATGTCTGCAAATATCTGGCACACACTTCCCAGTCCTCTTGGGAGCAAGGCTGGATAACAGAATCTGCAGGAAGGTCAGGAGGCAGAGGCAGCTCCATGCAGGAAGGCAATAGTTTTCCCTCCAAGTTGGGTAGAACCCTGGGAACTGCATGGTACAGCAGACGGCTGAAGCCAGACATGATCATGACATCCCCACTATGCATGAACATGGCCACAGGGACTTGATCTCGTTTCTGGCCCCCCAAAAGAAATATGGATGACTGTCCAAAACTAAAAAGAGAAAGAAGATTGAAAGAAAGCAGTTAGTAAAAGAATAAATGTGGAAAAACTTTACCAGCTCTGCTCTTCTTAATAACCTAGATGGACATTATTTGCAACTCAGTGCATACAAAACCACCAGGCTTGTGCCATAATGGTTCTCCTATAATCATTTATGCAGCTAGTCTACAAAGCAAAATGCTTTTCCTTCTTTTTCACTTCCTAAAAGTTCTATGGCATGTTAAAATTGTAACAGATTTGTACAGAAGAGACAACAGTCCTCCTGTCTGTCATTAGAAGCAGCCATGTTGACCATTCAGCAAGGTACAACAAAAGTCAAAATACATGTTGGGGCAACATACTTATTAGGACAACCAAAAGGTACAAAATACATTATCTGATCTAGAAGCAGGCAAAGTTTTTACTATCATACAGAAGAAGAAAAGAGATGTTGCCAGAAACATAGGCCTGTATCTTGTTTTGAGATGTTTGCTTATGAGGATGGTTAAGGTGGTCTTGAGGGAGTGCTGATGAAGATAGTAGCCCCACCACTTCTTGGCCATGAGGAGACTGATGACAAAGGCAGTAAAAGCTAGATAATATAATTCTACCATGCTTGGTCTCCTGTATGATTGGGTCCCCTGTATGATTTTACACAATTTTGCCTGATGAAAAAGCCAAAAGGTCTGCTTTGACAGACTGAACAATGCAAGAACTGTCTGACAGTGGAATATGCTGCCTCAGAGTATGATGGAGTCACCTTCTTTGGAGGTTTTTAAACAGAGACTGAGTGGCCATTTGCTGGGGGGTGCTTTAAGTGTGTGTTCCTGTATGGTGTGTGTTCCTGCATTTTCCTGCATGCATGGTGTGTGTTCCTGCATGGGTTGCACTCGATGGCCATTGTGGTCTCTTCCAACTCTATGATTCTATTTTGCACCTTTTGCTTGGTCTAATACTGCAAAGCTATTACTGTAATGTGTCTTTTGGATGTTGAGTTAAACCACTCATGACAATCAGGTGCATCCACTTTATCCTAAGTACTGTTTTTCTTTTCAACAAGCCCAGCCACAGACAATCTAAAGTGGAATGTCTGGAAGGGGCTTTTCAAATCTCTCCTCTCCAGTGTTTTTTCTGCTTCAGCCCTCAAATTTTTCCGACTAACTCCAAGCCAACAATAGAAATATTTTTTGCCTTTGTAAGAACATTAAACCTTAAAAAGTACCCTCTCTGATGCCCCCTAGGTCTTCCACTTTTTGAATGCAGCCTCCCTATGCAGTTTGGTTCATATGGCAGGCAAAAGTCAGTATAATGTAGTACCACACTATCCTTCAGCCTAACTGACCTCAGAAGACTGTTGTGAGAAAAAAAATCATATAGGGGTGTGTGTGCACATGCGTGTGCGCGCGCATGTGTGTGTATGCCACTGAACTCCTTAGAGAAACAGCACAATATAACTTAAATAAATGAGCATCTATTTGGGTTTTACATACTTCATCAGTTTTCCTGCTGGTCTGGGCTCCTGGTCAGTTTGTGACTACAACACTAATATACAATACTAATATAATAAACAACTCATACCTTCAGACCTGTAACCCAAAATTTTCCATAAGACATCTGTTCTTCCATAACCTTCAACAACATACATTAAACTGGAACATTTAGATCTACCTTCCCTTGGAAGAAACACCTTTGTATAGCTTACCTGAATGATAAAAGGGGCTGAGAATGATCCAGCTCAGATTCATCAACATGAATTCCTAGAGATGAATCAAAATGATAGTAGTTCAGAATCCCAGCTTCTGCCTGGAAGCCTGGAAACCCGCAAGCTTTAGCCACTTGCTCTGAGAGAAAAGCCAGGTCAGACGGAAAGGGGGTGAAATGATCAGCTGAATATTTCTGGCAAAGGCAAAAAGCAAAGACACTCACAAAGAGAATTCTACATTTATAAATTCTAAATATATCCCAGTTAGATATTGGCCTAAAATTCTACATTCAGTTCTAGAGCCCATGATCTCATCTCCAAAGCTAGAAAATAAAGCTTGGAAAAAACAGAGTCAACTTCACATGTCGCACAGATACATTTAATACTTATGTGAAATATATGAGCCCAGAACCAATTTTTTTCCTCTCCTGTTGCAAACAAGGTAGGTTCACTGCTAGTTATTAAAACAACCATTATTTCGCATAGCCTAAGAACATTTTTATTTTTTAACTCTTATTTATTATAAATTATCTTGCCTTTCCAGTAAAAACTAAAACTCAAGGCAGCTAACAAACATCATTAACAAATTAAATAAAACTATTAAAATCACTTAATAATCAAAATCATTTAAAGTCGTCAAAGTAAATTTCAAAACAGTTTAAAAGACCAGTTCACAAAGATGTGTCTTCACGGTCTTTCTAAATGCAGTAAGAGTAGAACTCTTACTACTACTGCACTACTCACAGGGAAGAACATTCCACAATCTGGAAAGAAGACAGAAGAAAGCTCTCTCTCATCTGCCCATAAAGTAAGCCTCCACATGTGATGCTATTCTTAGGAACATCTCTCCTGAAGATCTTACGGGGACAGACAGCCCCATGTATAACCAGGCTCACCAAATCTTTAGGGCTTTAAAGGCTAAAGCCAATACCTTGAATTGGGCCCAGAAAGCAACTGGCAATAGAACTGAAACACTAAACAGTTCACACAGGAAAAAATAATTGTTTTTATACAGGGCTCACATAGCCATAGGAAAGCTCCTCATTATTCTAGCAGTGTCTGAAATGTTTCCCATAAATGCCTAAACACAAGCTTCCCTGAACCAGAATCCTCAATCTGCTTCACTAGATGTTTCTGATGAGAAGACTGGGAATAGGTGAATTTCTATTGAGGCAATAAGACAATAAGATAAGGCTGCAGGCTCATTTGGTTAAGCATGTCTGCAGAGTGCTGATAGACAATGCCTCTTCACCCTCGTTCAGCTGTGCAATCTCCTCTGAATAATTTGGCTTTCATTTTAAAAAGAAATTTATGGTGTCTACATCAGTAAGTCCGCACTGTGGCTTTATGCTTAAATTTCCTAACCATAACAAAAATAAAACTGGCAGATATGTGCTATCATATTATCATATTCATGCATATTGCCAAGAGTTTCTGTTGCTCTTGAATACCTTAGTATTCCAGTTATAATGGTAACCCAAAGTCACCCAACGGAGCTTCTCCAGTAAACTTTTTGGTCCCCGTTTGTTGGAACTTGTGTTTCTAGAAAGGCACCAAAATAAAATAAATAAAAATAAAATAAAGCAAAGGGAGGGAGGGAGGGAGGGAATAGAAACAGTTTCATTAACAAATTATGAGTACTTTCCAATGTCGAGATCCTGATACAGCTGGATATAGTTTGCAAATATAATTGCTCCAAATGCTAGGTTCTCATAGTTATTTGCCAAAAATGTATAGGAAAAATGGATGGAACAATAGAACAGCAAAAAGAGAATAGAGAAGAAAAGCAATCAACAGCATGATTGATTTATGCTTTGAATCTCTAACTCAGATATATCTTTCCCAGCCTTGGAAATCTTAATCTGAGTTACAGATTCAAAGCACTAATCAATCATGCTGTTAAGAAAATATCATACGAAAAATATAGCTGCTTTTCCTGGAGGAACTTCAGTTCTATCTTGAAGGTTCTGTGAATTTGTTCAAGGAGATAGTTTTCATGAAAGCTTACACCAAAATAAAACTGATTCATCTTTAAATGGCACAGTACTCCTTGTTGTTTTTGCTGCAACAGGCTAATACACTGCCCTTCTGGAATATGGATCCAGAATAGTACGAACCCCATTCCACTACACTCCCGTACCGTATCAGAATGACCATATTATCTATTAGAATTTATGGCAGGATGACATGTCACTATATATCACCGATAAAAATACAATGAAATTAAACTCATCTCCCACTGCACTGCTACCTCTAAATTTCTACAACTTCTGATTTCAATAAGAAAAATACATAGAACTTAGAAATATGATGGCATGGACATCCTAACTTTAGTATTCAGTTACATATCTTTACACTTCAAGATCTTGTCCAGTTTCCTCATAGCTTCATATTTTCCCTTCCAAGTCCATGTCTTCTTCTGATGCCTTGATTGCATTCTGTACTCTGATTAAGGATTAAGCCAAAGTGTAGGAAATCTTAAATTATTTCAATGTCTTCATCATTTGCTTAAAAGTTATGTAATCATCTGTGGTCATTATTTTTGTTTTCTTAATGTTTTAATGTTCTAACAGTAAACCTGCCTTTGCTCCTTCTTCTTTGGCTTTCTTCTGTAATCTTCCCAAGTCTTTACTATTTTCTGCTATTAGTATGGTATCACCTGCATATCTTAATATCATATGTTTGCAATATACCTACTGCCTCTTCTTTTCCTAAAATCAGCTTGGACATTGTGCATTTCTTGCTCCACATACAGTAAAAGTCTTTGTTATAAATTTTGAGCATCACTTTGCTTGCATGGGAAATTAAGGCAATGGTCCCACAGTTACCGCAATCTCTGGTGTTCCCTTTCTTGAGGACTGAAGTGTATATTGAGAGTTTCCAATCCATGGGCCATTGTTCTGCTTTATGTATTTGTTGACAGATTTTAGTTAAAACCAGAGTAGATTCTGTCTTAGTTGCTTGAAGCAGCTCAATTGGTCTGCTGTCTGTTCCTGGTGACTTATTTCTCCCAAGTGCTGACAGCAGCTTCCATTTTACTTTCTAAAATTGGAGGTCCATCTTCAAATCATTCTTCCCTGAACGAATCTGTCATTCTTTTATATAGTTCTTCTGTGTACTGTTTCCTTCATTTTTTTTATTTCTGCTTGGTCATGTAATGTGTTACTCTGCTGGTTGTATAGCATCTCTACTCTTAGTTTAATTTCCTTTGATTTCTTGGCTCTTTTGGAAGAGGTCTCTTGTTTTCCCTTTTCTTTGTTGTCATATTCTATTTCTTTGCATTTATTATTATAGTAGTTCTATTGGTTCCTGCAGACAAGTCACTGAACAGTTGCATTCAACTGACTGCAACTCTGATTTTATTTCTGTCATCTTTTATTTTTTTCTGTCCTTAACTGCTTGAAGAGTTTCATCTGTCATTCACTGAGTGTTTTCGTGTTAAAAGATATTCAAAAGGATGTTTACTGAGCCTCCTTCTGTGCAGTACTAACAAATGTTAACTATGGATTCCACTGTATCTGAGAGATCCTCCACCAGTGTCACCCCACATTACTGCAGCTGGCCAGTAGCTTTTTGTCACATGTACTGTGCACATTACATAATGTGATATGCTACACTGTTGGAACCAAAGGCAGCAGGGAGAGTTGCAAACAGTGGCAGAGCTGGGCGAGTGGGAAGCAGAACAGCAATGAGCATGTTGCATTGTATTTTAATACAATAACAAGCAATTAAAACAAAATAAACTACACATAGTCATACTTGCTTTTTTCAATTTATTTCTCAGAACTGTAGATGAATCAGAAATCTGTATAGGCATACCTCAGTTAACAAAGCCTCTGACAAAGAAGGTCATTTTTAAAAGATCTTTTTATGCCTCCCTGCCCCGCTTCTCTTCCTCTTCCAACTGGAAGAGTGTTTTTAAGCAGCACTGACATTGGGAGGATGGCAAAGGAGGGCTGTAAAGTATCAATTCGCATCAGTGTGTCTGTAGTAAACAATACAATCAGGCTGTGAAAGAGCAGGATTCTATTTTAGCCAATCCCAATGTAGTTGTGTTCCTGCTTAGAACTAGTAAACAGCATCCAGAATCCCCTACTGAACATACGTGAACAGCAAAACAGAAAGAAAAAGGGAAAGCAGATTTGTCTGCCTTACAACATACCCCAGCACATTAAAAAATGATAGATCTAGAAGTTTCACCACCAAGATGGAAACTGTCAGAAAAGTGGAGACTGGACATATTTTGTAAGAACTATTCAAGATTTCTAGAAGATTCAAAAACCTTTTTTAAAAAGAACTTATGCAAGATTATTGGACCTGGCTGTTTAATTTATGTGTGCATGATTACTTCTGAACAAAAACTTTATTGAAATATACTCAATTGCTTTCCTTTTTTGTGGTGCAGGAACCTATACCTATTCCTACCATTTTATTTCTGCCTCTGGGACCAAATTTTCTGTTAAACACATTTACTCTGTTAATTGAATACACTTTGTAAATTGTTGCTTTATTCCTCTAACCAGATGGATTCAACCACTACAACTTAGTGGCTAAAGTTCAATAACCTACATTTTGTGAGTGCAAAGAACACCCTCAGGCTGCTTTCAGCACTATTATTACAGAGGAATCTCAGATAAGAAGTTGAGGGGCTGTAACAGGAACATGTGGCAAAAATCCCGGTGTACATGCATAACACTATGCACAGTCTCTTGGGCTTCAGCTTATGATTCAAGACAAAAGAAACAATGAATAATTTTTAAACAGGCTACAGTGACCAGTTCTCTACACCTGGCACCTATTATGTGGCAGGATTTTTTTTAATTCACAGTGTTCTCACATTTATTAATAAACTTAAGTTTTGTACTTCCTGGAAAGCTTTCTCCAAACCTAGAAGGTCAGGGTAAAACTGTTTTCCATCCTTGCTTCACTTTATTCCATTTTTTCATACTAAGCAGCCTCATGCATCCTTCACAACAAACTTCCTAACAGTCTACTTTTTCAATGAGGTACTGACACAAAGCATTATATACATTCAAAGCAGTGGTCTATGGTCCTGCTTGTCATCTTCTAGTACGAGCGATGAGACTCAGCTGTCCTCCAGATCTTGAAATTGGCGATGGCGTGGGAACTGTTCCCGCTGTGTCCCCCCCCCCCCCGTATTTTGGAACTGCTTTGACCAACTTAGAAGTGCAGGGAAATCTCTTTCCTCCTTCCCAGCTCTAAGGTTAACAGGAAAGCCATACCCATTGGGCAACTGAATTCCAAGTGCCTCAGAAGCAAAAAATCAAAACAAAAGGCCCCAACTCTCTGTTTCTTCTTGAAGTTAGAAATGGGAAGAATTGTATTCAGAGGCTTTGGAAGCTCAACAAAGCTGTGAAGATTATATGCAGCCTGCTCAGTTCTAAGCTGAAATAGAAGGCTGGGCTTGCTATAGTGCTGTACAGGGCAACTGCAGGAATACTTCCCTCACTCCTCTCCAAGGCTGGAGCTAAGGATTGTCCCTGACTTTGGGCTGTGCATCAAAGATGAACAAAGACTGCTGAGCACCACACCTTATTGATTGACAGCTGTATTCCTTCACTGTTAGCACATTTGTTATTCCAAGCCAGGACTTACCGCAGCTGGTGTTGACTCTTCCCCCACAAATCAGTAGTCTCCTGAGAAGACATGTGCATATCCAAATTGCAGACATTTGGTTTCTGAGTGTACTGCTTCAGACACTGCTTTACCCAGTGACGCTGGCAGCCCGGGAGGAATGGATCTGGGATAAATATAAACCCTGGGAAAATATAAAGGTGAATGAGGAAGAGAGGAGAAATGGGAAGAGAGAGAGTTAAAACCTCTACCCATCATTGTCAACTGTGCACACTGAAAGAAATATCAAGAGCCAGCAAGAACACAAGACTCAACAAGCATATAACACATATCTTTCAGAAATAATAACTCAATCATCTCCTATACTCAGGCTGGATTACATACATCTTGAGAGAAGGGGACACTTTTTCAAAGTATATTTATTTTTTTCTTACAGGGTATCTAGACCCACCTGGATAGCCATCCAGACCATAGGCTTTCCATTGGCTGACTGGGCGTAGTCCTGCTCTGCAAGCATCCTGATCACTGACTAAGGAAAAATTCAGAGGACTGCTTACCACCTAGCAGAGGAAAAGTGAATGTCAGACATTTGAACAGAAGCCCACAGATTTTAGACTGATTTGACAGCTAGCCAATAAGCATTGCCCATTACCAACATACCTCTCCAAAGCAGATGCTGCAGTTTTTCTGTGATGCCACATGGAACTTCATAGTGGTCCAAGTGCCCTCCAGGCTCAATTTCACTGCACAGATTAGACCCCACTTTCCTACCCAACTCTGGGTTGGGGATGCATGGAACATGAAGTCAAGACCCCTTACCCTCTTTCCAAGAGAAGAGAATAGCAGCAGCACATTGCAGACTTTGGACTGAATCTGGACAGGCTAAAGAGCATCCTGATGCTTTCTGATTCTTTTTAAAGGCAGTGCCCGTGCAATCGGGCTTTCCTGTCTCCTCCTTCCACTAAGTGGAGCCCCTGTGCCTCTCCAAAAGCTACAGAGGATTAAAGGATCCTCTAACTGGTGAAGGGGTGTTGGGAACTGCATGGGTAGAGGCTTCCTCCATTTATCCGACAGATTAGGGATCAGAGCACCATCAGAAAATGGAATTGTTTGAAAAGCAGAACCCATATACTGTACTGTAGGGAGTATGAAGGAATTAGGGAGGCTCACTTGCTACCAACTGCACACACTGCTTTCAAAGTGTCTCATCTGGCTTATCACCTTTCCCCCCTCCTCTCAGCTTGCTTTACAAACATTGCACACATGCAAGCAGTTCCAGGCAAGCCTCTGTAGGCAAAAAGAACTGACAAAAGAATGGAACCCTCATCAAATTAATGGAACTTATCTTTAATCTGGAAGTGTCAAAAGAGCAAGTAATTAGACAAAGAGGAATCCAAAGGTGAGGGCTCCCTGTATTCTTCCTTGCAGGAGAATGTTTCCATTCATATAAGACATCCCTAGATTCAAACTATTGAAAGGAATAATGAGGATTCATACCAACTAAAAAATCAGTTCATCTACTGGCAAACACACCTGCGAATTCCCACATGATCTGCACTTGAACACAGCTGAATTTTAACACATGTGGGAAACAGAAAAATATACTAAATACAATTACCATCAATCAGTGTTGTTTTCTGAATACTGTTGGATTCAGAACTTGTTCTGTTCAAAGCCATATATAGCTGTGGATTCAGTGTGCAATGAAAGTGAAATCATTGGGTACAATTGAGATTTTGTTGATTGCATGTTGCGCTGAAAGAAACAGGACTGGTGCTGTTTGCTGGACTGAGCATACAACTACTAATTTAAAAGAGCAGTAACAGTGAACTTAACTAGTCAGCCTTGAATATTTTGCAGCACTTTGAAGTACATCTGGGAAATCCAAGTTACATTCATATTTTTTGCCAAATTTGCTTTGTGTTGCATATCTATCACTCATATTCCTGGCAATGTCTGATGTCTACCAGCTTGTAAAACATCTGAGTAAGAGACACACAATGTATACAGATTTTCAGTTTTTCAAATGCAATATAGCATTTATTTTCATTGCAGGGGAACTGTCAGATATGAGACAATAAAACAGTAATTGCTTTTTTTTAGACTCGTTGAGGGGTTTGGGGGCATATTTTATTTCTTGATTTAGTAGGCTGTGAGACAATGAAATCTGAAATCATAACGTTCTGACAAATAGCTCACTTTTCTTCCTGCACTACGATTCTGACACTATGCATGGTAATGGCTATTAATGCAGGAACTGCTGGAGCTAGAAAGCTACAATGTTTTATTGCCTGTGACAGACTAGAATCCCAATTTCAATAGGATAATGCATTAATTTCTAATTCCAGTGGATATGTGATTTTAATTGAAATTACAAATGATGCTGGAGAAATATGTGGTTAATCGTAATTATGTAATCTTAAGGTCTGAAGCACTTGTTTCTGTGACAGAATTCTTCTTAGGAGGGCTGTAATTATACTGCACTCATTACCATATTAACAGAGGACCAGTAAACCTGTCTAAGCACTGGTAATAGTGAGAAATTGTTAATACCTAGTAGTCACTTTTAATATGTTATTCTTAATGAAATAAAAATGCTATTTTGTTACTCAAGACAGTGTTAATCCTCTGTCACCCTGAAAATGTCACTTGTGTTGTTAATTTTCTCTTTAGTAGTTAATTTCCTGTAACAGACCAAAAATAATGTGATCGGACAGGTAAAAAGCAGTAGGAAAGACAGTATCTTCCTTTCTGGTGCGTGACTGATAATAAGGCAAATACTACTTTTTTTTCCATATGTAGGAAAGAAGGAACACATACAGTAGAACATTCTAAACTAGAACAATACATCACAAGGCTTCTGTATGGAAAGCGTTTTCTATAGGTTATGCTCATACACAAAATTTTCTAAGGACTGTGTAACAAAGGTAAATAATTTGTCATCACTGATCAAAAGTATGCTTGGAAGTACAAATAAAAACACATCTGCCACAGAGAAAGATGACGATAATCAAAAATCCTGCTCATATGCTGAACAGATTTTACAGGGCAACAAAAACAAAAAGGGCAAAATTATTTAGAAGTTCACGTTAACTACAAAGCAATAGTAGTGCACAACTAGAATAATGGTCCATACAGCATTATACTATTTATGACTTGGATGTGTGCTAGCTAATAACATACAATAAACCCTACAAAACAACATCTAGGCTTCTGGCAACAGATTCCTCCCATAAGGTTTTACTTGTCAGCTAAAATTCAAGAATTTTATAGGTTTTATATATTTTTATACATTTAAACAATACAGTGCACTCTCTACATGCCATGAAATTATTCTTTAGGTTCATATACATTCATCATCCTGTTTACCCTAACTGGTTGATCCTAAATGGCAAATTCTTAATTAAGATGTTAAAACCTTTAAACCAACCTGGCTAAAAAAATCAATTTCTTGCTATTATTTTCTCAACCAGAAGTCTGGTAGGCAAATTGTAGATTCGACCTGGAGAGCCTTAAATATTGTTCTTTACAGCAAAATCTGCAAGACTGTCAAAACATTTAGGAACAGCAGCAAAATGGCAGTCTGGAATGGCCTACAGTCCCATAAGTGCCACACACCCCTGCACTTTACTCTAGTTAATGACTCTCACCCAGATGTAAAATTTCTGGAAATTCTGAAACCATGGAATGACTCCTTTTGGAGGTTAACAGGGATTTTTTGGAGAGGAGAAAAAACTGGGAAAAAATGTTATACAATGTGCCCTCTGTATATGCAACGGCTCCGTTCCAGAAACTTCTGTGTAAAACAAAGAACGTGAAGTATTGCATCCCATTATAGTCAATGGACAGAATATATTGGTTCTTGTGGGTTTTTCAGGCTTTGAGACCGTGTTCTGGTTGTATTTTCTCCTGACATTTCGCCTGCATCTGTGGCTGGCATCTTCAGAGGAATGAATATTCCTCTGAAGCTGCCAGCCACAGATGCAGGCGAAACGTCAGGAGAAACCAGAACACGGTCTCAAAGCCCGAAAAACCCACAAGAACCAATGGACTCTGGCCGTGAAAGCCTTCGACTCTACATCGGACATAATATATTTACAGCAGAACAAGACTGCATCCACTGTGCCTATTGACTATAGCAGGATGTGATGCTTCACATGACCTTGCATTAGTGTGTGCAAAGGTTGTAGTAAAGGAGGGCACACTGTATTAGCATCTTTTACACAAGTCACTTTGCGACTTTAGGAACATAAAATGTAGTATGTGTAGTTGGTTTGGTATAAAATTATCATGTTTGGAATACAAAGGGTAGAGTTAATTTAAACAACAGAATCATAGAATTGGAAGAGACCACAGGGGCCATCCAGTCCAACCCCCTGCTATGCAGGAACACACATCAAAGCATGCCCAACAGATGGCCATCCAGCCTCCGTTTAAAAATCTCCAAAGAAGGAGACTCCACCACACTCCGAGGCAGCCTATTCCACTGCCGGACAGCTCTGATCGTCAGGAAAATCTTCCTGAGGTTCAGGTGGAATCTCCTTTCCTGCATTTTGAATCCACTGCTCCTTGTCCTAGTCTCTGGAGCAGTGGAAAACAAGCTCGCTCTCTCCTCAACATGACTTCCCTTCAAATATTTAAACATGGCTGTCATGTCCCCTCTTAACCTTCTCTTCTGCAGACTAAACATATCCAGCTCCCTAAGCCATTCCTCATAGGGCATGGCTTCCAGGCCTTTCACTATTTTGGTCGCCCTCCTCTGAACACGCTCAAACTTGCTGATATCCTTCTTGAACTGAGATGCCCAGAACTGGACACAGTATTCCAAATGAGGTCTAACCATTGCAGAACAGAGTGGTACCATTACCTCCCTCGATCTAGACACCATACTCCTATTGATGCAACCAAGA
Organism: Cyclura pinguis; assembly: GCA_030412105.1. Lineage (NCBI taxonomy): Eukaryota > Metazoa > Chordata > Lepidosauria > Squamata > Iguanidae > Cyclura > Cyclura pinguis. The sequence goes on from CM059599.1 coordinate 350,275,530, forward strand.
ATCGCATTGGCTTTCTCAGCTGCTGCATCACACTGCTGATTCACATTCAGCTTGTGATCTACCAAGACTCCTAGATCCCTTTCACATGTACTGTTATCCAGTCATGTGTCCCCCATCCTATATTTGTGCATTCCATTTTTTCTGCCTAAGTGTAGGACCTTACATTTCTCTCTGTTGAAATTCATTTTGTTAGCTTTGGCCCAGATCTCCAATCTGTCAAGGTCATTTTGAATTTGATCCTGTCCTCTGGCGTATTAGCAACCCCTCCCAATTTGGTGTCATCTGCAAATTTGATCAGCATGCCCTCTACTCCTTCCTCTAAGTCATTGATGAAGATGTTGAATAGCACCGGGCCCAGGACAGAACCCTGTGGCACCACACTAGTCACTTCCCTCTAGGATGAAGAGAAGCCATTGGTGAGCACCCTTTGGGTTCAGTTGGTCAACCAAGTACAAATCCACCTAACAGTAGCCCTGTCTAGCCTGCATTTTACTAGCTTCTTTGCAATAATTACAAATAAATTTTACTTGTCAAATGGTTTTTGCTACAAATGAAGCTAGGAGGTCCTGAACTGCAAGATACACCTGAATTCTCTGGTTTTCCCAATTTATGAGGAGCAGGAAAACCAATAAAAAGAGAAGAAACCATCAACATTATCAAAACAAAGATCACTTCCAGATGGAATTTAAAAAGTCATCGGTTTTGTATCTATGCTTTCTGATTTTATTTTGGAGACTACCAGCATTACCAAGGACTTACTAGCATTACCAAGGACTCTTCATTCTCACTTCCCAGGTCAGTTTAAATTAACTCAGTACTTTCAGAAGTAAAACATATCTGTGCTTGCCTTGTACGTTTCTACATTCTTGGAACTAGTCAAAATGGCTGCTGTTAGTAAATACAGCTATAGTTCCCAGGACACAAATTCAACAGAAACCAAGCGAGGGAAAGAAGAATGCCAGCATTAAAACAAAATGGCCCTAATGCCTAACTAGTATAACATTGCTAAAGTACTTTAGCACTTCAACATAACTCCTGGATAATAATAAAAAGGATCAGTGGATACTGGTGACAATTAATTTCTGAAATGTTATATGAGACTGGATGTGACGTGTGATCAGTGTGAGGGGAAAGGAAGCAAGGGGAAAAGGAGAGAAACCTGGTGTATATCAAGAAAGAGACTGGATGCAATTAATGAAAAAGGACGTAAAATCAAAAACAAAGAGAACTGAAAACTCCTCATACTTCCAGAGGCTATTTCCCTTTCTAGAGGTGGCCAAAGAGAAGTATTTTGACACTTCTCTATAGAAAGAGCCAGTACAGCATAGTGGGTTTTTTACTGCATAACGACTTTGGAGACCAGGGTTCAATTCCCTGCTCTGCTCACAGAAACCCATCGGATGACCTTGGGCAAGTCACGCTCTCTCAGCCTCAGAGGAAGGCAATGGCAAACCCCATATGAAGAAAACTTGCCAAGAAATTGTCCACCACCGATTTAAAAGGATTTCAAGCAGCAGGGCAGAAAACACTGTTGTCCAGAGGCACCAGAAGGCACCTACCAGCCAGAATGGACAGTACTGGGCAGGATGAGCCAATGTTCTAAAGCAGCATTATGTGTTAATATGGGCTGAGCACCTTTGATCTTCCAAAGCTGCTAGGCCCACAACTCTCATCAGCCCACTGGTTAGAAACTATGGGAGATTTAATCCAAACACTTTCACAGAGCACATTTCTGGATTTTACTGCTTCTCATGGCAATTATTCTATCTGTTAACTTTTCTTGTGACAGTAATGTAACTGCTCCATGTAGCAAGATGTTAGTTTGTTACAATGAAAAGGTTCCTTTTAATTCCTAAATGTGTGGCATGATTAAAATTGATATCCTCCTCTTACAGCCAAAAATAGTTTAGCTGAGAATTCTAAGGCCATTTCTGCACTATAGTGCTATTATTCCACTTTCAACATCCTGTGGAATTCTGGGGCTTGTAGTTTACTGAGGCCAAAGAGCTCTCTGGTTGAGAATTCTAAATGCACCTCCCTAAACTGCAAACCCCAGGATTCCATAGGAGATTTAAAGTGGAATAACTGTGTAGTGTAGAAATGGCCTAATACATTACTCGATGAAATACACTCATTTAGCTAAATGCTATAAAGACCAGGAGGACAAGGCATGTGAACAACGAAATGTCTGCAAAGGGATCCCAAAACGGCACAAAGCTATTGTAATATTTTGTGACTCTCAGAGATAAGCGAGAAAAAACTCAGAAACACAATTCAAACCGCAGTGTGCGGTGTACAACGTGTCTCTCGAGATCAAGTTGTTTGGAAATGGTGTTTTTGGACTACAGTTCTCAGAATCTGCCAGCCAGTATGGTAGCTACCGCAAAAAAAGAAAAAAAAGGAGCTTTTTTGGGTTGCGAAAACAAACGTCTTTCAGTTCTACCCGGGCTCATTCTAGCGAGGAGCCTTCGAGTTTCCTCCATTTGGAACTCGTGCGAACGCAGCACACGCAGGCCATTTCCGCACTAGACGTTTATAGCGCTGTTATACCACTTTCAACATCCTATGTTGGCCTCAAAACCCCTCCCTAAACTGCAAACCCCAGGATTCCATCGGATGTTGAAAGTGGAATAATAGCACTGTAACAGCCTAGTGCGGAAATGGCCACAGAACCCGAAGAACGACAGGAATCGGGTTTCCTCGGGAAGGGCACGCGCAAGAGAACACACCATTCCCCTGCGTTGCCATGGAGACAGGCTGACCGAGGCCTAGGGTAGAGCCCCTCAAGCAAGACCCTGGAGGCAAGGAGGCAGCCAGGTTTACCTGCCGCGCCGCTGGTCGCGAAAAGTCAATCACCCCCGTCGGGTCCGAGCCCTCCCACCGTCGATAGAAGCGAAAGAGGCGACGGAAGGCATCCTCTTCACACGCGGCGGACACCGCCCGCGCCGCCATCTTAGCGCCCAGCGTGACCTTCCGAGCGCGCGGCGGAAGAGGCCGGACTTGTTTCGTATTGGTTAAGCGGCTCGCCGAGCGGCCACCGACGGTCGCTCTCCTTGGCGGTTTTCAAGATGGCGGCCGGAGGTTCGTCTCGCCGGGTGTTTGAGATCTTCGTAGCCCGAGTGCCTTGGACCTTGGCGGCAAGTGAGTGCCAGACAGGGAAAATTCATTTCCTTCTGAGAAATACGGGGTAGTATAAGTGGATCCGTTGGCACTTTGGGATGGTGTCGATGCCAGCCTGCTGCCTTTTCCCAACCGCTCTGGTTGCAAATACCGTTTTTTGCCTCATTAGAAGCCTGGAGAAACGGGCCGGGGGGGGGGGGGCGCTTTCGGGATTTTGGATGGGAAGGAGGTCTTTCTCTCTGAGTCCGCATTCTTGTGCGAAGACAGTTGCATCTCTCGGTCCACACGCAGGATCTGCTCAGCGATCATGCCCTCTTCACCCTGTTTCTTTCGTTTCGTAATTCCTCTTGGGTATTTTGCCGCGGTTTTTGGCTGGAACGGGTCTACCCAGCAAGAGCCTCACGTTAGAAAGAAGCTGACAGGGAATGCTTGCGGAAATTGGTTACGACTTAAAAGACTGCACTTGAAGTTTCAGTTCCCCCCGTAGTTAGGAAATTTGCTGGTCGAAGTTACACCAGTCAGCCTCTTGAGGCCTTGCCGCACTGCACTATTATAGTGCTGTTATTCCACTTGCAACATCCTATGGGGTCCTGGAGTTTGCAGTTGAGGGAGGGGCATTTGGAATTCTCAGCCAGAGAGCTCTTTGGCTCCAGTCAACTACAAACCCCAGAATTCCACACGCTGTTGAAAGTGCGATAATAGCGCTATAACAATGTAGTGTGGGAAGGCCGTATGACTGATTTACTTCACAGGATTGTTGTGAGGATAAGAAGGAAGACAGCCATGTAGGCCGCTTTGTGTTCATTGAGGGAGAGCTGGGATAAAAGGGGAACTTAATAAGTAAATCTTATGTTAAGATAATCTAAATGCTTGATATGACAGTGCATGCTGACAGGTGATTTGCCCAAAATAATCGTTTGTTTAGAGATTGGAAGGCAAAGATTGTGGAAATAAGAGAGCTTATTAGGGGGTTGGGCTGCAATTTGGGAAGTTCAGGTACTAAGTCATCAAAATCCCATGACCTTGAACCAGTTTCTCTTTCAGCCTGACATATCTCAAGAGTTGTTGGGAATTTAAACGGGAGAGGACAGTCCTGTACACCAATTTGTGATTTGTTGTTGTTGGAAGAAAGGTGGGATAGAAGTGTAATAAATTACATAAGAAAGTACACTGAACAGTCTGCACATCTTCACAATGATTTGCCCTAAACATCTCAATTTGCGTAGTGATTGCACAAGAATTTGGAGACAAGACCCCTATCCAGCATGGATAATGACAGGAAAGCAAACGTTTGCTCATTCTTTACACTGTTTTTTTTTTTTTGTGCAGAAACATTCATTGTAGGAAATATGCTATGTTTTTCCTTTTGAGGATACATGGAATGGCATCTTTGCATTGCACCCAAGAGAGACATGTTAAGATACAAAGTTTCTGTTACAAAATCACACATTGTGTTTGCAATTTGAACTTGGGTTTCCTATCTTTTCTAGAAAGGAATAATGTGATTATTGTTTGTATTCATTTACATTATTCATAACCACTCTCTGGTTCTAACTTTTCTTCTTCCTTGAATTTGATAGTGTTCATAGAGACCCTAAATAGTTGCCCATTTGCCCGCTTAAGGCACTGGCCAGATGTGACATGGTTAAATCTGTATCTAAATATAGTCATGTTTCAACTGGCTGTGTGTGTTGTTGGTGCCTTCAAGTTGTTTCAGACTTATGATGATCCTAAGGTGGACCTATCACAGGGTTACTATTCTTATATGCCCCTGTATGCTACTTGGAGAGTACTTTAAAGTATTATTTTTTAATTGTATTTCATCATGTTAATCAACAGACATTTATGAGAAAGTAGAGTACAAGTATAATGAAAAATAAGCACTTGCTTATATCGTCATCTATCAGTCTATGGTGGTGGCTATAAATCCAGCAAGTCTTGAGTTTCAGGTATAGGCTAAATTCAGATAGACTGTGTGAGTGCATGATGGCACAGGAATTACATAGCTACAACTACTGTGTAGAGGTCCATGTTAGAATTATATGTAGAAATAAACTGTGTTCAGCTGTTTGTCTTCTGTGTAGGCAAATAATTTTATAACTGTGAAGAGAAATTCAAGGTGTAGTGGCCTTACTAGATAGAATCCTTTAAACAGCTGACCAGGTCCTATCTTGATGGGAATGTTCACCACTGATATGTGATCTGTATCTGTTATATTTTTTAAGGCCAGCATTTCACAGCTGTTTGTAGTTCCTATTAAAATTTCCTAAAAGGTCCCCACATAGCTTCATGTCAGAGCCTTGGGAGAAATTTATGAACTGGCCATATTCAGTTGCTCAGATGCTAGTGTCTGCCATCAGTAATCCAGTGAGGCCTGCCAATATTGCCCTGTAAACCTGTAGCTAATCCTGAGTAGTTGGGTTTGTTTTGACTGTTTCTACCCTCCTCTTTTTGCAGATGACATAAGGGAATATTTTGCCCAGTTTGGCATTGTGAGAAAATGCTTACTGCCATTTGTAAGTATTATTACTATTAATTATAGCCAAAAATAAAATATTGTTTAAGAGGAACTTTAGGTGGAATATTTGACTGCTCTGTAGATAGTTATTGTCAGTTATTGTATACTTATTTTTAAAATATAACCAGGTTGGCATGGTATTTAGTAAGTCACCATTCCCCCTGCCCTTTTACTGCTCCAAGTAAAGCTCGTTTGTCAACTGTGGAAATGAATTTTCCCAGTATAAAGAGTTTGCACATCTTATTTTTATGCAGTTCTGTTGTACTCATCATGTTACAGTTCAAATTTAGTTACAAACTTAGACTGTGGTTGTTAAAAAAAATAAGATTAAGGGGTGACATCCATTGTTATGAAGGTGGGCCTCCACTTATAGAACAGCCCCCTCCAAAGTGTTTCTTAGCCTGTGTAGGTCTGCAGTGTAAAGTGGGAAATTGGTTCACCTCCATGTCCCCCTGAGCAGGAAACATTAGCAGCAGATGTTAATTTGATACAACCCAGGTCTTCATACAAAAATAAATCTGAACTGTCAACAAAGTCTCTAATAAAGAAGAAAATATTTTTTAATCCTGGCCGACTCCTTTATTTTCCATCTAACTGGAAGGTTTTTTTTTTTTTAAAGTAGCATTGGCTTTGGGGAGATGGTGAAGAAAGGCTGGAGAAACACAGGCTTTTGGTGTTGCGTTGCATCTGGGTGTCTGCAGTAAACAATGGAATAAAGTTTGAGTTGGGAAAGAATGGGATTTTGTTGTAGCCAATCATACTGTAGCCTGTGTGCCTGCCTATAGTAGGCATGGTAAACAGCAGCTGCCTCCAGAATCCTTTACTGAGTAAGCATGAACAGAAAAACAGGGAGAAGCGAGGAGATTGAACAAGCCTCTCTCACTAGCTCCTCACAGCATGTTAAAAAAACCCATAGGTGTACAAGTTTGGCCACCAAAATGGAAATCAAAAGAAAAGTGGAAACTAGGGAAAGTGTCATCTCTGGCTGCATTTTGGAAGAAGCTTTCAAATGGGTTCAAGAAGATTCAAAATGTTTTTCTTTAGTTATGCAATGCTTACCTGACCTACGTGTTTCATTTCACATGTACATATTGTTAGTTTTGAAAAGTTTGCTAAAACATATTTAACTGCTCTTTTTTGTGGTGCAGGGCCCTATCCCTGTTCTTTCCATACCAATTCCGCCTCTGGTACCAAATTTTCTGTTAAAGAAGTAATATCCATGAACACATCTACTTTGTTAACTGAGGTATACCTATAATTGAACACAGTATATGGTCCTCTGTATATACATTCAGTTTTTTTAAAAAAATATATCTGAGAATTGGCACAGTCTGAAAACAAGATTGAAATTACAAACCAATCTAGTTTCTGTACCATCATCTGCTTTGATTTAGAAGTCAGATTGTTCTAACCTCATATTAACTGTTCCTTCATATGATCTTTCGACTTAAGTTTTTTCTTCTGCTGTGTCTACAACTGACAGCATTTTCATAACTATTACCAGCATTTTGTCCAAATCTAGTTCTGCTAGGAAATTCTTAGTCCTACAGAATAAGGCAACTGGTAAGCTTCTACCAAATTAGTTATTGTAGTCACAAATGAACCAAACAAGAAGTCTGTTTGGGAGAGAGTATTTGATTCAACAGTTTAAACACTAAGTTTATATTCAAAACTTTTTGGACAGTACTATTGTGTCAAATTAATTACACTATAAGTGGCAGAGGGTAATTTTCTACCCCTTGACCATGCCATGAGCTGCACCAGTGAGTGCACTGAAATGCTTAAGTTTCCATCCATTTCTCCTCTTTAAAAGGGTAACTGGAAGTGGTACTGCATCACCTCCTGTTTGCATGCATTTAAGCTTTTTGGGCAAAAATGATCCAAAAACAGTGTTTTAAAAATTTGAATGGGGAGACGTCACCTAAGGACCACACTTTCCCCACCTACAGCAGGTCCAAATGGATGATCTATCATTTAAGTAGCCCCTGGCCATAGTTATAGAATCCATAAAGTTTAAATATTGGTATCTATCAAACAAGTAAACTGATTAATGTAAAATGTCTTGGCAACAGGATAAAGAAACAGGATTCCATAAAGGTTTTTGCTGGGTTGGATTTTCTACAGAAGAAGGTCTCAAAAATGCCTTGCAGAAGGACTCTCATATTCTAGAAGGAGTTAAGGTAAGAGGTTTGGTGCTCTAGATACTATGTTCATTCTTTTTGAATCAGCAGTTCACTTCAAGTGAATTTGTGTCAGCAGGATAAGCATGGGCTGGATAGCACAGCTGTTGTTCATGTGAAATAGTCTTCCACAACTTGTATCTGAAACTTTGATTTTTTTCTTTTAGAGCATTCAAAAATACAGTTTTGTTGAAAAAAATGGTAGAGTTAAAAGGTTTCATCATATTGTATGTGCAGGTCAGCTTAAATTATTTTTGAATCTGTGCCTGAAAATTATATAGTAGCAACTTCAATGTAGAAGACAGCTTTTTAAGCATTTAAATTAAATCCTGTAATAGGAATCTGCATTCATAAACATATTACATATTCCTTGGACTAAATCAAATTGTTCTTTAAGGGTCTGAAATAAATCTTTAACTTGCAGAAAGTGATTTATGAAGAATTCATTTTGACCTCAGCAGAACATTGACTCCAAAGTGATCTGATTTTTAAGCTTAAAATTGTAATAGATTCAAATGGTTATTGTTTCTACTATCTTGTGACCAATTATGTCTATTAAATCTTTCAGCTTGATATTAAACACCAAAGAAGTAGAAGTTTTCCAGGCCAACGTTCAGAACGAAGAATTGCTGACCTCAGTTGAAGGAAGGAGACTTTTATTTTTCTGCCATGTAAAGAAACAAAAATAAACTTGGATGTGTATTCATCTCAATTAAAGGAATCCAGCTGTTTCTATAAGCTTAATTATACAATCACAGCAGAGCAACTAAAACAATACCTTTCCCCCCTTTCACATACAACTCAGCAGAAGCAGGGCACATTATGTACATGGGGAGTACTATCAATTGGAATAAGCAGCTTTGACTAAAGAACAGGGTACCTCAAGCAGCATATTCCAAACATAACACAGGAGAACAGAGCTCAACCTGTGGGGGAAAAAAAAAGGAGAATGGCACAGCTAGATCTCAAAACATAGAACCTATATAATGCAGCGGTCCAATTCTCCCTTTCCTCTTGGTTCTGTGGATAAAACTGACTTGTTAGACTCATCACACATTATATCCAGCACACAGGAGCTACCAGTTGATCAAGACAGCCCCTGGTAGGATAGTTGTGACTGTTCAAAGTCAAAGTAGTGAATTCAGTATCACTACCCAGAGACTAAACAGTTCCTTACTCTTTCCTTCTCTTCTTGCCTTCATGCTCATGTTCTTTAGGGCGGCTACTGTCAGAAGGTCTTTTTGAGCCCCCGTGCTGTTTGGCTTCCTCCAAGAATTTGTCCAAACCGAAAGGATCCTCCTCAAACTGAACTGGTCCTTCTCGGCCTCTTTGTCTGCGATCTGAGCCAGAAAATTCTTTATCAGGAACAAACCTGTGAGAGACGAGAAGACATCAGAAGATTCAGTATAATAGTTACAAACACAGTCTCTAAATCTTCTGTTTTAATGTATGGCTTCCTACCTGTTTGTAGTTTTTATTCGTGCCTCCAGATCATCTCCATACATGTCCTTATCCACATTTTTACTAGGCCTGTAGATATTTTGGGCCATGTCTTTCCCACTTCTCCAGGGTTGGTCATAAACATTGTAAATTTCATCTTCTCCTCCAGCAAAGCCACTGTCCATACCCTATCAAGGTACAAAAGCATTCCATATTATTAGGATACTAGCCTGAACAAGTTCTTCATGAATTAACATTATTACACTGAACACCAACCCTTGGATTCCATCCTGAGAGAAAGGCAGGGTATAAATTTAATTTTAAAAAAATAATTAAATGGGCTGTAGTTGAATCAGAAATAGTATATTTGCTAGGATTACAGAACCTTTCTGTAAAGCAGGACTGGCTAACAGCAATTTGTGAGTTTTGTTAACCCTGCCCCCTTTAATTCAGAACATTTCACACTAACATTAACAAGAAAAAAAAACTGCAAAGAGGCCTTGAGTCTTAATGTAGGTATTCTGTTAACACTTGCACAGGGGCCAGTGGAACACCACTGCCTCCAGTACTTACCATTGGCCTAACACTGATTAAAACCCATTACCTTCTAGACTTGGATGTAGATTTGACCAAGTCATTTCCAACATATGGCAATCCTAAGGTGAACCTATTACAGGGTTTTCTTGGCAAGACCTGCGCAGTGGGGGTTTCTGAGGGTGAGAGAGTATGAGTTGTGTAAAGTCATCCAGTGGGTTTCCATGGCTGAGTGGGGGATTCAAACCCTGCTCTCCAGAATTATACTCCAATGCTAAAACCACTATACTGTGCTGCCTCTATAGGGGCTAACTTCATTCCTTCTGCAATGTAACTAAGTTTTTTAGTGGCCTGGCTAATACAGAAGCATTCAGCTGCTGTTTTTTTCTGCGTCTTGTGCTCCTGCCTCATACTAAATTATAGCTGCTGATATGGTAAAGTTTTATACTGTTTTATACTAGAGGCCAGCATGTCATAGCATGCAGCTGTTTAAGTTACTAAAAGCAATTATTTCAGTTCCTGAGAAACAGGGAAAGTAAGTTATTTTAAAAGCCTATTATTATATTAGCAACTAGATAACCCTTTGGTCTTAGAATTATACCAATTGCTTTTTAAAAGTAACTTTGTAAAGTTCTGGCCTCCACCACATTGGTATCTCAAGGCACTCCATTATTGCACTATTGTTAAGTAAAAGTGCTCCACTTTGAAACATTATTATAGTATGTACAAAACTTGTCATCAGTGACAGGAATTCTCTAGGACACTGAAAGTTATGTTTCCTTCCTTCTCATCCATCCATACATAAAGTGGCTTACTCTGTTTTTAAATACACATGCTTAATACATGTGATAGCTGAAAGGAGTGGCAAGGGGGGAAGCTGTTAACTATCAACAAACACAGCTTGTTTCATTTCATCCGTGTCCTGGGATGGAGTCTTCCATAGTGTGATGTGGTTAGTTTTCCTTCCCAAGAACCAAAACTGCCTGAGGATGAGGATCTGAAGCCCAATTCCCACCTCGATGTTACTTCCTGCATCTGAGTACATTTCTCAACATATATTGCTAAAATTTTTGTAATCTGCTACTTGTATAATCTGATCCTACAAATGTTAACTTATTACAGTTAATGAGAATTATAGACATTGGGTTAAACTTCAGCTGTTAGAACTGTACAGATTGATTTCATTTTAAACTATAAACTCACTGTAGAATTAAAACAAATACAGGCTGTTCAGTTTGGGGCTTGTGCCATTTTTTAAAAAAGTTTATATCCAAAAGCAGAGATTGTTCGCAATTTTTTCCCCCTTCAATGTAGCTCCATATGGTGATAGAAGCAGTTGCTTACCTTACTTTGGTTAAAGAGCCTCTGATCATACTGGACCTCATTGGATGTCCGAGCGTTAGGAACACCCAAGGCAATGACTTCACTAATGTCTCTGTTCTCATTCCTTTGCAGCTTTGACCTGGATAAACAGTTCTGTATATTAGTTTTGTTGTTCTGTGCATTCAAGTAGTTTCTGACTTATGGTGACCCTAAGGCAAAGTTAGCACGATGTTTTCTTGGCAAGATTTGTTCAGAGGCAGTTAGGTTTCATTAATACATGTACATGAAATAGGCTGAAATGTTTACTTTTGATTTGTTTATATTGTGAATAGGGAAAGAGTATTCTGAGTTTGTCTTCGGTGAGATCTACTGCAGGGTTGCAGAGTTGCTAGATCCAAAGAATTTCATAGATCACACAACAGATAATTTCATCTGTTCCTCAAGAAGATAGCCTCCCTATCTCATGCTAAGCTGCTTCTGAAATGCTCAAACATAGTTTGCTATATAAGAGAGGGGCACATGATTTTTCAGAAATTGCACAAAGTTAAACTTATTTTCTTAGGTTCATGGAATGAGTTTCACACTTCTGGCTTTCATCTTCAGGCAAGTGATCTCATTTAAATACAGAGAAAGCCGAACTGAAAATTATTGTGAAATGAATTGCCCAAGTGGGTTCAATCCTGTAGTGCAGAATAACTTGGGGCCACATGATCAGGAGTTGTGGGGTATTTTCATAGTTACAATATAAACTATTTATTAATTGTTCAAGCAACTAGTAAACAAGGATAACTGCTTATGAAATGAATGACTTACAAATCAGGAATCTAATTTAAATTCTTTTAAATTGGCCTCCCTCACAGAGTACATTAAATATCAATTTGTCTTGCAAATAAAAAAATATACTTTTTAAAATCAACATTGTTCTTTGAATTTGCAGAAGACAGATTGGCATGAACAGTGAATAAAGAGTGGGCTAGTGAAACAGGCTACATGACAGAATGGGAGAGGAGAACCTGTCATGTTCAAGCAGCAGCAATTTAGCCAGGCATTATTCCTGCAATAAGTTGTTATGTAATGACACTGCTTTCTCAAGTGTCATTTTCCCTTTTCATTAGAGTAAGTTTAATTTCTTTTGAGCAAAAATATTTCTAGAATTCAGTTGTTGTGTGGGCAATGTGATACGGACCCTCCTTTGTGATGGGTAAAGAATAAACGAGGAATCAGTAGTAAATAGAACCTTTGTCTCCATGCCTCATTTGAAGGCCTCTTCCTCAAAATATACCACAGGAAGTAGAAAAAACAATATATTCATGTATGAGGACTGGCATTCTCTGAAGGCAGACTGCTATCAGTTTCTTAGAAGCAAGCCACAGTTTACTTTGAGGAAGTCACTGTACAACAAAAATGAAGGTTACTGGAGCAGCTATATTATGGCTAATATGAATATTAGTCTGCAGCTATTCCTGTTTCTTTGTCTAGAGTTAAGTGCCAACTGTATATGAGTTGAATGATGCTACCTTTTGTCAGGTGCTGCTCTGGAAAGATTCCGGTCATGCTGTCTCTCTTTTCTTCTGTCATGTCTGATTTCATCACGTTCTCTAGCTTCTCCATCCTCTACAAGTACATTTGAGATTCAAAACAATACATAGCCATCATTATATGCACTGTTTATTTAAGTAATCACAATAAGAAACTGGACTAAATATTCAAAAATGAGGGGTCTAACATTTTCACACCTGAGATGGTTAGACTATGTATTCCTTTCTTGGCCCAGAAACTTTAGAGGAACCTGAAATGTTTACTAAAGGTTATATTCCACAAAACGATATTTATAAAGGCTGCAATCTCATGCATACTTATTTGTAAGTAAATTGCATGGAACTTGCTTCAACAAAATCATGCATATGATTGGGCTACAAGCTCTGTGAAGAGCACCACATATGCAGTTATAATGAAACGAACAAATGAAGTTGTCCTCCAGTTTGTAAAGCCAACCTGAATCTCATCTCAGGACAAAGGTGGGATATACATTCAACAAATAAAACAAAACAAATACTACAAATACTCCTGAAAATTTCACTGAACTAGTTCCTGGTTCTGTCCTGTACAATCCCCCTGAATATTTTATGTCAACAGGAGTACAGGGAAGCAATACCTTTCTCCACATGTGTTTTGATCCCAGCTCTTCGCTCCCTGGCCTTCTGTGCCATTTCTCTGAGTTTCTCTTCATGTTTTTCTTTTTCTTTCTGTGCCATCTTCCGCTCCACTTGGGCTCGCATCTCTACAGCTTCACGAGCCTGTACAAGTCAAAGAAGAGCAACTATAAGGACACCTGTTTTGCACTTTCAAGATAAAGAACATGTGCAACCAATAATCTGTAGCCCTAAAATGTTTTTGGCTAAGCAAGAAACTGGACAACAACAAAGTACAGCATTAGAGTCCTTGCAACATAATTATTACAGTGTTCTGTTTTAAAGTTATTATCCAAAAATTTCAGTGTTTCTCAGATTTGTTTCATGGCAAAAGGTACTCCAAAAGATGGACAGTGGAGAACAAACTATGACCTGACCTTTCTGTCAGCGATGTAGAGAGCCTCAGCCAACTTGGCAAAGTTTTCATTAATGTGTACTGTCTGCAGTCCTCTGCCATCTGCAGCCAGACGTTTATCCAATGGAATTGTGTAACCCTGGAGTGAAGACAGACAAGACACTTAATGACTGGGAAGACACATGGTATGCTAGAAAAAACTGTTACAAATCCTTACTTCCCATTAGAATGTTCCCATAAACTTGTTTTCTGCATAACTAAACAAGAAAATGTGTTAATTTTAGCAAATAGTTTTTGACAGATTAAGAAAAACTTGACTACCATACTAACACCATGATCTTTTCGTAAAATACACCAAGGTCCTGTTAGTGGAATTAACTACAGTGTTGATCTTTTCAGTTTCAAACCATCTTGCTTGATTTTATTCTTACAATACATAGACCTTTTTCCCTAGTTCTCCCTTACTAGAGAAATCAAAATAAGGAAGATTCTTTCCCTGGAGTCACCACATGTGCCCCTTCTCCATTTGTCTGCCCAAATGTTAACAGCCTCAGCTTCCTCTCTTCTTTCAAACTTCAGGGCCTGTTGCTGCCAACACTCAGGCTCTACCTAGCAACTTCTGGATTCTTCCTTTTTGATAATCTTTTATCAGTTGATCTTTCTTGAACTATTGCTCTCAACTGACTAACTAGATTGAAAGTTATGGTCCTATATACTTTCAAGTCAAAAGCCTTAAGCTAATCAGATACTTATTGTGTTGACTTTCATGTTCACCTTACAACCAAACTTTACCAATATGAGTTCCCGTCACTGAGTATGTAAAGTAGAAATTTCTCTCATATTCAACTTTACCACAACCTGCAAAAGCACAGCTTAACGTTTGTTAGTCTGCCAGTCTGATCTGTAAATATTGTAACTGGTCTAAGTTGTGGATGCGATACAATATTCACAGTTTACAATTCTAGTAGATAGATTTTTTAAAAAAAGCCCTCACCCACAAACACAGTTTCTTTGCACATCTTATAAGGTTTGTGGCTGAGATGAGAAGTGAATCCAGTCCCTCTGGTCCAAGTTGAACGTTTAAAATGACGAGAACAGAGAAGTGCAAGCAGACCTATAGTTTCTTCCTTAAGGTTCAAGACCACCATGATAAAATGATTTTATACTTGTAACTACAGTAGTATTATGGGAATTATAAGCACTTTCTTCTATCTAGCCACATTTAAACACTGAAGATGGCAATGGATTTTCTATCATAGTCTTGACTGTTTATGATTTTAGTAATCCTAGCATACAAGGGGAAGGAGTGTCAAACTTTATTACTACAACCATTATGAAACAGCTAGTTTGCTGAGATACTGAAGCTTTAAAGTAATATTCAGAGTGAAGACATTGTTTTAGTTTCCCAGCAGGATGCAACACTAAATCTTTCTGTTTTTCCAGTTTGAAACGCAAGGA
Source organism: Cyclura pinguis (assembly GCA_030412105.1). NCBI lineage: Eukaryota > Metazoa > Chordata > Lepidosauria > Squamata > Iguanidae > Cyclura > Cyclura pinguis. Next base: position 350,290,650 of record CM059599.1, read on the forward strand.
GAAATTACCTTTGCATTTTTCCAGTTTGAAATACAAGGAGGAATTTTCCACTCTTGTTGCTCCTTTACGGTCATCTGCATGGAGAAGAGATAAAGAGATTTTAGATTTTTACCAGTGGGCAGAGGATTCATTCCCACTCAGAAACACAGCTGCAGACTAATCATGAAACATAAAGAAATACAAATAAAAACAGAAATGTGAACAGAATATATAGCAATTTTTTCCCCTAGCAACTGTCATGTTCTCTTCTCAGAATTCAGAATACAACCACTGCATTTTAAACTCTCTAGATTACATTCTTTTGAGGAACTCTTGGATCTGTGGGGCATCAGTTCACCCAAGCCAATTCAAGTTGCAAAACCAGGAACTTCCATCCAACATCCCTTCTTGATGAGTTTACATGGAGTTTACTTTTGGGCTCTGAAAGGAGCAGATCAAAGAGTACTGTGTTCATTTATAAATTCCACCACATTGCCCAAATATCTGACAAAACAAACAAGGTTTATCATGCCAAGGTCACCACATCTTTTTCAATACGACAAGCAGAAATGTACATGGCATTCCCAGTGTGGTTGCACCACAGATTTTTATAATGGCATGACAGTACTGGCAATTGTTTGCTCCCTTTCTAATGATAATTAGCGCAAATCTCTTCTGCAATAGCTGCCACATACTGGGTTTGCCTCTTCTTTGGACTTTCTACTATAACTCCAAGATCCCTTTCTTGATTAGTCACTGCTAGCTTAAACCTCACCCTATTACATGAAGTAAGGATCTTCTCTACTTGTCAGGTATTTACTTATGCTGAATTGTGTTTTCTATTTTGTTGCCCTTTCATTCAGTTTGAAGAGGCCATTTTGCAGATCTTCATAATCTATTTTAATTTTCAGCAACAGGAATTATTTGGTATTATACACATCAGTGATTACACCAATTCCAGATCATTTATAAACAAGCTAAAAGCACTGGTGTGAAACAGTTTCTTGAGGAGCCACCTCACTTACTACAATATGAGAACTTCTGTAACAGTGCAAACTCCAAGTAGAGTCATGTTAAGTTCTAAGAATGAAGGGAAATCCACCCAAAGTATGTCAACATTACATTTTATTAGCTTGAAATCCTTTTCTCTAGTTATGTTAACCTGTGACTTCCTAGAGAGCTAAGGAAAAATGGTTACTCCTGAATGATCCTCTGATGGCTCATGTAGCACAAACCTAAATACTCCAATGCTGTGGATCAGAACTAAAAAAGGCAGGAAGATAACTGCAAAATCATTACCTTTCTGCTAGGAGAGTGCATTACAGGAGCTGGAGGAGATGGTGGCCCACGAGGAATTTTCTTATTAATCCTAATATGTAAAAATCATTGCATAATTAGGATTTTAAGTTCTCTGTCCCCCAACCCTCCATGACATATGCACTACTGATTTCAGAAACTCACTTAAATCTTGGTGGTTCCATTGGGTCCTTTTGCATCTCCACCATTCTAATAACTCTCTGTTTCGCACCAGAGTTGAAGGCAACACCCTGCTGTGATGGTGTATATCTGGAAATGAAAACAAAATATTTAACTATCAACCAAAGTACACAAACTTTTCCCACATGGGATGTAATTTTCCTGTATACGGTTTTGCAAGCATTTCCATTTTCCCTTAAAAGTATGAGCACCTTGAACAGTAGGACAAAGTGACTGTGCTTTTGAAATATGCACACACTGACTAGGGAGCTCTGTTCCAACCACAAGACAGAACCTGAAGTTCCAGTTCCTATCTAATGTTATGGGTTGGATAATAAAAATATATTTTCAGCTGGATGCTCTGTATTTCAAACCCAGGCTTCACTGACGTAACGGTGCTATTCACAGTTCATGGACCCATAAAGACCATCATATATTTGTCAAGAAAATGTTCACTACCAGAAACTAGCAAAGTAGGAAACACATATAGCCATACAGTTTACTCTGCACAGCCAAGTACACCACGTTCTCTGTAATAAGGCTAATATCACATTTCATTAAATAGCATTAAGGGCTCAACATTCTCATGTAACTGCTTGTACCCTCAGATAGTCATTGTTTTACACTCACAAAAAGGCCTTATATTAAACTTTGTACGCATAAAGATTTAAACAATCTAAAAGTATTGAATACCGGATGTATTGAGCTGGAGCTAGTTTATCTGCTGCTCGCACTGGCATGGCTGCTGCAATTTTCTGGGAGACAGACTTTTCCAAGGCTGCCCGCGTCTTTTCTGTAAGCTACAATCAGAAATATTAAATTAAGCATTTGGGGGAAACATGCAAGTCGCTCCAATAGTTATGTACATCACTGACTACAATACCTCTCTGACAGCTTCCTCATCAGGTCTTTGAAGTTCAGGGTCATCCACATTCATAACTTCTTTTGGAATCAGGTCTGTGTATTTGCTGTAAATCACCTGAAACAACGACAACAGGATTCATTATGTGGGAATACAGTAAATAAAAGTAAAATCAACAGTTCTCTGGATCTTAAAAAAAAAAGAATTAGATGAGCTTCCCAAAACAGAACAGGTAACTGTCAAAAAAATTTAACTGCCAGCTCCACATAAGACTAAAACAAAATCCATGACTCTAGAATTTATCCTGAGATGATCAAATACCTGGCATTCTTTCATTCTGAGTTACAGGGATGTTTTGCTGATCTATGGTAGAACAGGTAATGTATAGTGTTTTAAGTGCTTTACTGAATTATTGAGTGTGCCATGATTAAAACTATCTTCCAAGTTTCTAATCTCATAGTGAGACCAGCACTCTCTCTGGAGTTACCTGAAACCTTAAATGTCCTACTGAGAACGGAAATAGTGTTCCTTGCTGCAAAGAGCAGCCCCATTTATAGACTTTCATCCAGTTTTCATAGTGTCTGTCAAATCTGTATAGGAGCAAAATGGAGCTGAATGATACTTCATGTAAACAGTACATATATGAATAACTTAGATTTTTAACTACTACAAGGGGCTAAGTAGTTCTTTTCCAAAGCATTGTCTCTTCAGCTTCAAGAATTACTGGTCCTTTTTCCCCACTTCGCAGCCAGATGGGTTTTTCTGCCACTCAACACCGTTCATGACTACACCAGCAGCCAATGTTTACAGGCTTCAGTTTACAACACCACAGCTTAATAAAACAGGAGTGATTTCATGAATTTCTATATATACCTTGAAGGTTTGGGAAATATCAAAATATGTTAAAGTCTTTTTTTAAACAGATAATAAAAGTTACAACACTGTATTACAATCAACAATGTATACCACACCTATTTCAAATGTTATTCATTTTGGTTTAATCAAACATCAAGCTATAATAACTGAAAATGACCTACGACACCCTCCTCAAACAGTAAAAATAAAGCCTCCACAGTTTAAACAGGTTTACCCTATTATAACTTTGCCTTAATGGGACCTTCTTCCATTGACATTGGAAGGGTGCATGGCAATTTTGACATTCATCAGTTCCTACTCCCTCTTAAGTGCCCCCATTTTCATGATAGTTGGTTGCCTCCCGGGAAAAGAATGAAATATAATGCAGACATGTGCAGTAGGTGGGAAGATGAGTGAAACTGTGTGTTTTTACTTGGCTGTAATACACAGGTAAAAGAATTCTACCCTTAAAGGCACAGCAAAAATAATTTTAAATAAAGTAAATCTGTAACTTCAAAAAAAGAGGATTTAAAACATTTTTGGTATAAAGAGAATTAAAAGTGTTCTAGCGAAATCACAGTAATTCTTGCTAAACCAAAAAGGTGTTCAGATACACACATCAACATTTTTCTATTTGAGGAGTAATGACTAGACAATGTAATGACTCTAGCTCAAAGTATTTTCATAGAGGCCTGTGGCATCTTCATATAAAAACTGGAAAATAATAGCAAAGTCTTATCCAGTTAATATTCTTTCTACTTTCCAAGCAGCAAATATGAAGTACATTAGTTAACAACTCTTAGAAGCTGATTTGCAAGTAATTTAACCCCTAAATTGTAACAAGAAAAAACAGCAGTGAACCTCAAAGTTAAATATTTCCACTTGCCTCTTCCACAACATGTCAAAAGCTTTCAGTCCTATTTTATATCAAGCACAGTTTCCTGTGCCATAAAAATATGTGGTTATCATTTAATCAAATGATTAAACCTAACTGTTACTATGCTGGCTAGGAATGGCTGCAGTAAAATCATTTGCAACAGCCCATGGATACCTAATAGATGCTGAAAGCAATTTATTTGAACATAATTTTGGCAGAACAGGAAAAAGTACAGGCAATAATGAGAGAGCCAGCATGGTGTAGTGGTTTGAGCATTGGACTATGGATTCTGGAGATGAGGGTTCAAATCCTCACTTGGCCATGAAAACCAAGTGGGTGACCTTGGGCACATCACATTCTCTCAGTCCCAGAAAAAGGCAAAGACAAACCACTTCTCAATAAATCTTGCCAAGAAAACCCCATGATAGGTTCACCTTAGGGTTGCCCTAAGTTGGAAACAACTTGAAAGCACACAACAACACAAGCAGTATTGGCATCTCCCAGGATCCAATAAAATCACACACATTTTTCTTTATGGTCCTGTGGTACTCTAACTAAGGAACCTCTCTCAGGCCATTGTGTCATAGTTTTGGTAGCTGCTTGGTTAGGCAGCAAAACTAAACAAATATACACAGACTGAATGCTTTGAATACTAAGGAGACACTGTAAGATCTAAAGTCCCTCTCCATAAACAAAAATATATTTTAAAAGTATGCTGATAAAAACAAATAACCACCATGACAAATGAAATCCTTCGGAATTTGGAATTAGGTTGTGCTATTTATTGAAACTGAGATTGTTCAATACTACTGAAGGGGGTAACAACTGCCCAAAAGAGATTATTCCGAGTAGTGACTCTCAATCTTTATGGCACTTGCACAGCTATAAAAACAGACCTGCAGCCCAAAAAATAATTTTGCACAAGAGCCATTTAGCAATTCTCATCCAAGTATTCCAAAATTAACAGTCCCTTAAATGAGTATCAATAGAACCACATTTCATAAAGCCAAGTGAAGGACATCTGAAGAGCAATATTTCTTCATGGTAATTAATTATAAAAGCACCAAGATTCTCAAACCATGAAGAACCAAGCTCACTCAAAGAGCTTGAAATATCTTGCTAAATATCTTGCATTAAAATAAGTAAACTCCAAAAAAGGTAAAGGCACAATTTATTATCTGCTATATATAAGAAAACTTGGCATAAATGGGGTGCAATATTGCTGGTAATAACTGGGTTGCAATTAGACACTTGTCTGTTTACCAGTAGGGAGCAAGAGTTGTCTCAAAGCAACTAGCTACGTACTGCCTGTTGTAAAGCTGAAGTCCCTTTAAAGACAGCACTGTATGAAAGTGGCTGCTCAAAGGATTCTGTTTCTGCCTTCCAGCCTCAGAATGCAGTCTAATACATGAAGCACAACAACTACATATATAGAGCAAACACTGAGTATGCTCTTCCTTCTCTCAGGAGAAACAGTCTTCTCCACTGAAGAAAAGAGGAAGGGCAGCAGTATTGTTATTTGTGTGTGTGTGTGTGTGTGTGTGTTGAAAGACATGACAAGATCACACTTAAGAACTCTGGCAACACTAGAATAATTAATCCCAAGTCCTCAATGCTTTTCACTCTCACTTTTGTGTTTCACAGTGACTAACACAGAACTGACTATTTTGCTTGTTTTGCTCACTGAAATTAAACATGCAATTTGCCATTTTTCTGGGTGACTCAGGCAAGTACACAAACTTCAGCCTACACAGTTATAAGAAAGCTGCATATATGTGATGTTCTCCTGCCCTCAAAAATTCTACATGGCTTTTAAGGGAGAAGCTGAGCCGCACAGCTCAAGAGCCAGTGCTAGGTTAGCCACTTTTATATCTGGATGCTGGTACACTTGAATCTCCTTTATGCTTTAAGACTACTGGATTAAGGTAGAATATACATGCGCATGGTGGATAACATAGCAGCTTTGAACATCACTGCTGCTAGGTTTCTGCATTCAAATGGCAAAGGATCTTTTCATGTAATTAGCTTCCTGTTCTTGAATGAAATAAATCAACAACAAACAAACCTTTAGTGTCAATGAAATAGCAGTGGAGTGAGCAAGCAAGCAACCAAAGAAGTCTGGTGGACACAAACCACTTTAGTAATTAGGTCCCAGACTGAATAGTATCACCTATCCCTTAATCATTTGAGGAAATACTTTTTTAAGTTCTGGTATACTGATACTAACAAATGAGATGACAGAATTCTGAGAAGACAGAATTGACTGTATCATTTTGAAGCATCGAAAGAAGTCATTTGTATACTACCACCCTGGTGAGACACAGTGGTGAAGTGGTGCACACAAACTGCTCTTACATCCTAATGCATGCATATATCAGGCCTTAATGATTTTGACTCTGCATCCTTATGTGTCTAGTCATTCCTTTGTGATAAGGAGACACTATGAATACTCTTGTATTATTTTTTAATAGTGTAGCAATTCAGAAAAGTAGTTTGACATATATTAAATACCGCACTAGTGGAATTATAGGCACCAAACACTTGCCTTAAAACATCTGCTAAAGAAATAGTAAAATAAACCAAATAATACAATTTATTTACGTATGTTCCACAGAAAAGCATTCAAGAATTCTATTACCTTATCTTTTGACTGTCCCTGCCGAGCTATAGCATCGTATTTTATTTTTCCTTCTGCATCGACTTGAACAGCTAACGCGTTGGACATTTTCTTTTTTCGGCCCATGTCCAGAGGATATTGGGCAACATGGATTTCTGGAAAAGCACCTCCATCTCCAAAATCCTATAGAGAAACAAAAGCAGAAATGATTAAGGCAGGGACAAGAGAGGGAAAAAGCAGTATAATTAGTATTGTAATGTTCATTCAAATGTATTAAGTTATGTCTGAGATCTGGTATTATCTGATATAGTTTTGGCATACTCCCACCTGGGTAAGATACCACAACTTCTGATCGCCTCTCAATTAGCCTTACCCCCTCCCCCCACTCCCTAACAAATGCTGGTGAAATCCCATTAGGTGTCTTATCATGGCATACAAGAGGCTCTAGACCAAAAAATGCAAGGGATGATCTGCTTAAGTGTAAGAAATAACTGGACTGTTCGTCAGTTTTTAAGCTATGATACAAAACTAAGGGTATGATTCTAAACAAGTTTACTCAATCAAATTTGCCAGCACTGGACTAATATCTGAGAAATCACACTTCAGAATAAGGTCCTCATGCAGAAACTATAAATCTCACATTTCCAGAATGCTTAACAAAGTATTTTTAAGCATGTCCCCCCCCAAAAATCTGATTTTTAACTTCATACACTCCAAAACCACAAACTATGTCACAAAATCAGTGTTCCATGCAGTGGAAATACCTTGCGAGGGCAAATTAATAATGAAAAATTAGTTAAAAGAGCTAGAAAAGCTATTCAGATCAAAATACATCAAGAGACTAATGCAGAAAAAACATGCAGATAACAGTGGTTGTTCAATTGAAAGTAGTAAATATTTAAATGGAATATCTGAGAAGATATGGTATTATCAATTGTTTCTGCCTATGAAATTGTTGCCTTGTATTATGCTCTTTAAAAAGTACTACAATGCAGGATGCCCAGTTTTCACCATGCTTCCCTAAACCCCACAAAAAGTTGTTCCCAGGGCTGAGAAACCCTTCCAACCAGCATTGGGTACAGCAAAAAGGAGCAACAATAAATAAGGAAGACTGGTGAACCCCAGGTACCCCACCTTGCATAAGCAGCAGCATTTCTTGCTAGCAAAAAGCCACCATAAACTACCATATAGTAAGAAATATGAGAAGAAAAATGAGGCAGGCAGTAAGAAGCATAAAAAGCACAGTCAAAAATGACAGTTGTTTCCACCATCAACACTGAGAAGGAAAAATGGAATTGAAGTAGACATGCCTCCTGAAAACAGGCATTTCAAAATGTCAGTTTGTTTTTGTTTACTTTTGTGCCAAAGTACACATCTTTTATACTTTGCTGAGTATCTTGTGTTCATCAAGTGATAATAAAGCCAATTAAATTCATTTCAAATGCAGGTTGAATTCCATTTTAACTCCATTTCCACAAAATGTGAAAAGTCAAAGGCAGGTGAAGGGATATTTCTCTGACACACTATATAAAGTGATAGGTATACTGGAAATACCTATCAAAACCCTTGCAAAAATTAGTGAGATTACAGATACAGCTGTACCACTTTCAGATCACCTTGGCCAGGATCCTGTTAATGCAAACCAAATGTATAATATTCCATTATGTGAGCAGTGGTACTTTTCCCACATGGGGTGTAGGAGACAGCACAGGAGAGAAAGCTATCAGGTTGAAGCTGCCTGTTTCTTCAATTTGTGGCTTGGAGGAGGGGTCTTTGGAGTCAAGATACTTTCAAAGGGGTGGCCTGGTGTCTGTGCTACAGGACATAATTGTTTTCCAGTGCCTACCTCTCTCAGAGCTTCCTTGGCTCTTGGGACTGTCACTCTATCCACAGAACCCATGCAGTGGGGAAACAGGCAGTTTCAAGTTGGCAGCCTTCTCTCCTGCTACTGCCACTTTTTAATTCCTATCCATGTCACCATTATGACCACAGTCCTTTTTACCCTGTTGTCACTTCATTTATTGATGGCATAGCTACACCAGTGAAGCCAGCAGAATTGTAGCCTTTGAGAAAAAATGAGCAAACTTTCCTCCTGCCCCTTGCAACAAGCCAGCCAGTAGCTTGGGAAAGAGGGAGTACTTTCAATAACAATTTGAAAGAATAAATGATGAAATACTGCCAGCTATTTCAAATTAGCATATGCTATTCAGTATAGATATTATAAAAATATGGATATTATAAAAACAGAAGCAGGGACACAGAGAGACGGACTGAAGTACTTGGATACTTTGTATGTCAACAGCAAAAGGTGATTTGTTTAACTAGCATTTACTTCAAATGACAACTTAGTGATGGTAAGTGCTCTACTTATTCCTTTTTTTAAAAAAAATGCAGTGTCTCAAATGATCTAAGTTATTTTACAGTTCTTAAAAATTAGGGCAATGAAAGAGAATGCACAACTTATAACTTATTACATTACTGAAAGATGTCTAGAAACTGGCCTGGATCTAGAGAACAGTACAGTGTGCCCTCTGTATATATGAGGTTCTGTTCTAGGAACACACTTGTAAAACAAAAAAAAGCAATTGCTTGTATCTCATTATCTTTAATGGATGCAAAGCGTGCACACCTGTGACAGTGCTGCACGTGCCTGTTGTGTCCACTGACAATAAAGGATGTGATGTTTCACTTCACTATGCCAAGGTGGAACAAGAGGGTGCACTGTATATGCAAAGCACCACTTCTTGTACTACATGAGATCTTGGCTCAGATGATCTTTTTGGGAAGACAAGGTAGGGGGTGGGCAATGGTGAGTGTGAATGATGGGAACACTGTGCTTTTCCAGATCCATGGGACTGTGATGGGGACCACAGTTTCAGCATCCTTAGATTTACTCCCTTCAAGTCATATGTCCTGGGTCAAATACAACCTACTTTCTTTCCCATATATCTACCAGTTCAAAAATTTCACACAGAAGACAATATGAGGTGCTCTTCATGATTAAGATTCTCTATGGATTAAGATGTAAAATGCAGAATTTTATGAAGTTAGCAGTCCAAGTTAGCAGTGCAATTCTACATAGAAGTTCTTCTGTTTTAAATGGAGTTTACTCTCAAATAAACATGCACAAAATTACAGAATAAAAAATCATTATTAAAAGGGGAAACAAATAAGAAAACTGCCAAAAAAAGGGGGGAGGGGGAGGGGGAAGGGAAGGAGAGGAAGAGGGAAAAGGAAAAGGTTAACAGATATCTCTTGGAATCTTTTTTGTGTCTTCCATATGCATAAGTTCCTCTATGGAAGCAACTAGACATTTTTGTCTGACACGGAAAGGCTGTATTCTATTCAAGGTTGCAGATACAGAGTTCTGCATGTGAGGCCACTGCACATGAATGTGCAATTGTGAACTGCCAATTATCTTTGCCAACTGATGTACATGGGCATCCACACTGTGCACTTATGTGTACAGCAGATGCACAAGTGCATTACTGAACATTTGGTTTTGCAGTGCTGCAATTTATTAATAAGTGGCATTGTGCAAACACCACATAATTCCCAGAGTATGAAGTTACATTTCATCTTGTCAGTGTAGGGTCTTGACTGGTATTTGTCAATTTAATACCAGTTGTCTTTTAGCAGATGTTTGTTTGTGATACATGGTATTATAAGATATTTATTTTGAGTTTGGCAATAGTCTTGAAATAGCTAAACCATATGCAGACTTCCTACAACACTTCTTTGCATGGTTCCCAAAGACATTTCTAAACATATGACTGCTACTGACTCCTAAAGCTTTTTCAGTACCCTTTGCAATCATTAACATGCAGGCTGTCACACCAGTCACATGAAGCATTTTATTTCCATTTCACACATGGGGGGACCAAAACCAGGAGATAATGACTTATCAGAGATCATGCAATAAATGGACAGTACAGATGGAATGTTAATCCAGGTCTCCAAAGACCAAATCCAACTTGAATTCACACATAACTCACCAAGCAAATGCAGTGCACTGTAGATGTCAGAATATTTGGAAACTCCAATGAACTCAACAATTCCTAGATTGAGGGCTGTATCTAAAACCCTGTGCTTTGAGTAAAATCCAGCAATGCAAGGGCTTGCACAACAAGACATGCTCCTCTGACCCTTGCCCTGTAACCCCCTGCCCGCTCCTATTGGATTCCTCAGAGGGAAATATTGGACAACGCACAGAGGATGGCATGAGGGAACGAATATTTTTTCCCATACCATTAACAGAAGCTTTTTCATTAGTGGAAGGGCTAAATTGGATTCCACTTTTTTTTAAACCACTTTTCATCATTCATAGACTGAATTTTTTGCAAATTTATTCCCGTGACAAAGGCACTCCAGCAACATTGAATTCTGTGAAAAAGGAGTATATACAGAATTTTAAATGTTTCTGTTTCATGTCAAGTCATCCCTATAAAATGTTGTGTTGCACGAAAACATAAAAAAGAGCCCTGTGGTATCATTAGAGCAAGGGCCAGTCTGTTTCCAACAGAGGTCAGACAAATGAGAAGTCTTAAGTATCAACTTCCCAGTAAATCTTCTAAAATATTTATTTATCTGTTTTTACACAAAAGATCTTTAACACCAACTAACATGAAGATAAACTAAATTTAAACACTAAACACAAACTCATTAGAACACTACATTACTGACTATAACATGCTAAAACACAAAAGGACTCTGACCCTCCAACCAAACTGTAATGAAAAAGAGAAAATAAGAAAAAAACAGAAAAATATTATTCTACCATTACAGATCCATCTAAACAAACTACTCATAAGCATATCTACAAATCACTGCACTGTTTGATTTCTTATTGCTCCCAAAATCCATAAATGGTTTCCAATCTCTCAAAATATCTTCAGCTGGCTTTCCTTAAAAACCCATATTATTTTGGCCATTTGGGATAATTCAGCAACTTTAACAATTCAGTCTTTTGTCACTGGCACTTTGGTCCATTTCCAGCTTTGTACAAATAGTATTTTTGAAGCTGTTATCACATAATGAAAGAGTCCAAATTTTTATCCATAATGACCAACAAAACAAAACAAAATATTACAAAAGCTGTCTTTAAAATGTTTTACATTAACGTATGAATCTTAGACCAATGGCTTTTCACATTTTTACACGTTCACGACCTGTGAAAAAAGGGGTCCACCTTGTCTTGACATCCTCAACAAAAGTCTGAAACATTCTTAGACATTTTCAGGAGCTTGTTTGGGGTTAAGTAGCGTTTATACCTCATCTTTTATATATTCTCCTTTAGATTACTACACAAAGTAAATTTTACCCAATAAATTTTTTTATCTATGGTTCAGCTGTGGGGATGAGTGGGCAGCCACCAACAGGACACCTTGAGTACTGTCTAGAATTAATGTTTAAACAAATGGCAAATTAGAACATAACTGGAAAACACATATTATTGACTCTTTCACAAAAGAGAATATGCCACTTTTCAAAGGTAAGTGAAACCATTATTCGTAACTAGGACAGTGTATACTATTTACCTCCAACATTCGGGGTATCCATCCTTTCCGGTAACCGTAAGGGGGAGGTTCCCTTCGTGATGACACCAATGCAGTCTGTCTTACTCTTTGTGATCTTGCTCGCTCTTCTAATTCCAACTGGTCTTGAGACAGTTGAGTTGGTGCTGGTAAAAAACTAAGCAAAAACAGAAGAAAAATGAGTATTTGTTTGTAACATTAGAAAACACATACAATATACTTTTTGTTATCAAAGACTTACTTTGACAAAGAAACTACATTTCTGTCTTTGCTTATGACAGACTACAATATTAGTGCAGTCCTGATCTTTTCAGCAAGCTGGTATTTGCAGCTAGGGAGAAAAGGCTAATCTGCATTGTTTTGAGGATTTCTGTACCTTATCATTAAATGGAGAACTATGCCAGCTTTTTATAGACCATGCTATTCAAGAATCTATAGATTTTGGCGGGCATTAGGAGCGCACAGAGATGTGAAGGCGGGGGATGATTTCAGAAAAATATTTTCCCCATTTCTCCGTGCAGGATAAATTTTCAATTCTTCCAGTGGAAACTTTGGAACTTTGAAGAAAATAGGGAAAAAAATCCTGATGAAATAGTTTCTCTCTTGAATTGAATGAAATAGTTTTATTCACTCAAAATGCCATGAACAGCATCTTATGTAAGACAGAATTAACAAACAGAAATTCCAGCATATACACTGAACATAGACAACACTCAGATTCAAGATGCATTTTGTACCTAATGGGTTCTGCTATGTTCATGTAAGGAGCACTTATGGAGGCCTTTATATTGCTTGTGATGATAATGCAGTATAGAAGAGTTCAGTATTTTCAATGCTAACTTAAACTTTATTTCCAAATATGCTATAACCTTTCTTTAAGATTGTGATTTCATGAGTCTATTCTGTCTGAAAAAAAAAGAAAAAAGAGTCTATTCTGTCTGAATACACTTTTTTTTAAAAAACAAAGTTCATGATTTGTTTCCATTTTCCCTGCAGCGTGGTACAGTGGTTTCAGCAATGGTCTACAACTCTGGGGACTAGGGTTAAAATCCTTGCTTAGCAATGAAAACCCACTGGGTGACCTTAGGCACAAGATGGCACAGGCAAATCCCCTCTGAACAAATCCTGCCCAGAAAACCCCATGATAGGTTCGCCTTAGGGTCGCAGTAAGTCAGAAACCCCTTGAAAGCTCACAACAACAATTACCTCTCACATGACAAAACTAAGATGCACGTACTTAGGTAACAAAGTGCAGCAGTTCACGGCTCACATGTATTTACAATTTTACTCGTTCCAAACTATGGATCTTATATTTTAAAATATCATAAATACACCCAATAGTTTACAGTCTGCCCTCCACATTCGCAAGAGTCGGGAACACAGGAGCCTTGCAAAAGTAGAAAAATTGCGCATAAAAGTCATTTCCACTCCTAGGGATAACTGGCCTTGGCACAGCCATTGGCTAATCCAGCTCCTACCACCCTAATTCCCCCTCCTCCCCCGTCTCTTGTCCTCCAACAGCACCTTCTCTGCCTTATCTTACTTCCCACCACAAGAAGCACATCTAAGCTCTTTCCCACTTTCCCCCTTTCTCCCCCTCCAACAGCACCTCCTCTGTCTTCTTTTACTCCCCACTCAATGATCCACCTCTGGCCTCACTTCCCATCTTTCCCCTTTTCTCTTCCTCCAGCATCTCCTCTACTTTCTTTTACTTCCCACTCCATCCTCCACATTTAAGCCTCTTCCCATCTTTCCCCCTTTGTCTCTTCTCTTCTACCATCAACACCTCCTCTGTTTTTTCCTCTTACTTTCTAACCCATAATCCACCTTTTAAGTACCACTTCCCATCTTTTCCTCTTTATCCAAAAGCACATCTTGTGCCTTCTTTTACTCTGCGAGAGGGAGAAGAAGGGGGAGATGCAATTCACTTGTGAATAATCCAATTCATGAAACAGAAACGTGTGAAAGTGGAGGGCCAACTGCAATTACCTAGGTTATAAATGAAACAATTATGTTGTTAAAGCAGTAAAATTAAGTTTAATATGAAAATCAATCTTGCATATATTTCAGTTTTCCCCCAATGGCTTCAAAATTTCTGGAAATTTCACATATCTAAGAACTAAACTTCATGTTTTACTTATCTCTCCGAACCACAAGTTGTATAGTATGCATACAAATTGGCTCAGTTGCTGGATTCACAATGGGCTTTCTATGCAGACATTCAGAAGCAGCAAGCATCTCACTGCTTCAGCCTCATGGATTTTAAGATAAATCAACCTCTTCTTCTGAACCTCTTTCTCCATAACGGAAGCAGGGAGAAAAAGGGAGGCCAGAAAGGTTTCTCTCCTCATTCTGGCCTTTCAGAGTCAGATACTGTCCTTAAGAACATGGTCTATGACTACTACTGGCAACTACGCTTGTGAATTCTATTTGCTACCATAGTTGCTTCATTGGAAGTGGGTCCCTTGAAACCACTACTGAAGAGCTGGTATTCAACAGGGAAAATACGTTCCACATTTTAGAACTGGTTTCCCACGCAGAAAGCAAACATATTATAATGCTTTGAGTGCTGGACTACCACTCTAGAGATCAGTGTTCAAATTGCTGCTCTGCCATAGAAACTCACTGGTGACTTTGGACAAGTCACACTTTCTCAGCCTCAGAGGAAGGAGAAGGCAATGTGACAGGTTTGCCTTGGGGCGTCATAAGTCAGAAACTCAACAAAAATATATATATGAACAATATGCATGGGTGCAATGCATTTTTCAGCATGCTAAATAGAAAGTAGGACTGCCGGTCCTCTTTAGGTACGAAGATAACAGGTTCCACGAACAGCAGATCTATTGATTAACAGTGAATCCTAGGAGTTTTGGGTGGAGTTTTTCAGCCCTACTTTAAAATGCCACAGATTGAGGTCTGGTACCTTTTTTTAAACAAAACACGTGCTTTACCACCGAGCAACCACTCATGCCACAGTTACATGTCTAAATCAATTCGTTTTTACATGGACTAAAATCTCATGCGACCGAAAGCGTCTAGGGTTAAAGCCTTGGGCCGTCAAAGAGGCCAATCCAACCCTACTTTAGGTTACAACAGGCCCCTGTTTATCTTTATTGAGCAGCTAAGACCTTCGCCGCTTCGTTTCTAGAGAGCTGGCCTCTCACACAAACGGTGCGCAGAAAACGATCACTGCCCGCGCAACTGGCGTCTTTGCTTTAGAAAACACTCCGCCAGTGTTACTAAGCACACTGGAAGAAAGAAAGGCCACCCCCTAAAACACCAAGGCCGGTGGACTGACTTCTAATGAAAACGTCCATAACGGCCTAGGTGCCCCTAACGCATTTTCCCTTCAAACGAAATAGCTTCATAATCCACGACGGTAAAGATATAGATGGGTCTCCGTTAAAAACCAAAAGAACTCGGAGAAGAGGGCGACAATCTACTCTCATTTCCTAATAAGCCCCCGCTTCGCACCACGAAACCAACCTGGTCAGCGCCATCTTGCCGTTCTTCTTCCTCCTCCTCCTCCTTCATGGGTCCGTCACTGAATTAACAGCCTCAACCGACCTCGCCTGGAAGCCAAAGGCACGCTGGGAATTGTAGTGTTCACGCGGATGTCGGCTACGGGTCGGAGCGCACGCAGTTAATTTGCGCATGCGCTCCAGTGGGCAGGTTAACTCAGAGCTCCGCTGGGTTTTAATCCTTTTTTTTTTTTTAACAAGGATGCTCGGCCGTTGGCAGCTGCGTAACGGCTCCTGAGGTTTCTGTTGCAGTGTTCTTCCGTTCTCCTCTTTTCTCTCTCATCCGATAAAAAAGAAAACTTGAAAAAGAAGCATGCGGAGATTGGAAAGTGTTGGTTCAAAGGAAATTTAAAAAGGCTGACAGTATTCTTCAGTAAGTGGATTCAGCACACATCTCCTTTTAGAATGGAACCTAATGGGGGGAAAAAATCCCAATCAGTTGCAATGAAGGGGCTTGCTCCCTCTGAATGAGGCAAGAAAGCCTTTATAAGGATTGATCCTGAAGCCCAGAAGACGTGGTCTATTTTGATAGTAGCCAGAATGGAAATTGCCGACGGGTGGAAACGTGGAGGTGTGCTCAGAGGATTCCTTAGATTGCATTTGACATTTTCTGCAATACTAAATTCCCTTACAATATAATCTCCTGCATGTCTATTGGGAAGTAGTCATGTTAGATTGGGTAGGTTTTACTGAGGTGAAAGAAAAGTCTGAAGCTGTACAATGTACTTAGTAGGAACATAGAATGCCAGAAGCATGTATGAGGGGAAGCTGGAATCTGTAAAACAAGAAATGGAATGCATAAATGTAACCATACTTGGTTACTAAAGTGCTTGCTAAAGTGGACAGCAATGGGATATTTTCAGTCAGATAATTACACTATGTTTTACTCTGGAAATGAAAATAGAAGAAGAAATGGAGTGGCATTAATCGTGAGGCAAAAGCAATCGGGGATATAATGCAAAGTCTGACCAAATAATATCAATGAGACTCCAGGGAAAACCTGTTACTATCATCATGATACAAGTTAATGGTCCCACTACAAAGGCCAGATGAGGAAGTAATTAAAAGATTTTACACAGGTGTCCAGGAGAAAATTGATCACACACTGAAATAGGACATGTTGATAATCATAGGTGATTGGAATGCAAAAGTAGGAAATGGAGCAAGAACTTGGCCTAGGATCAGGAACAAAAGCAGGAAAGTGACTTATCAAATTTTGCACATCTGTACACATGGACACTACCAGATAGGCAACACAGAAATCACATAGACTATATAATTAGAACCAGAAGATGGAGAGCTCCATTTTCTCAGCAAAACCAAGTCCAGGAGCAGAATGTGGCTCAAACCATGAACTGATAATATCAAAAATTAGAGTAAAGCTAAGGAAGAATATGAAGTCCGTGACTGTGCCAAAATATAACCTGAAGAACATCCCTGTAGAGTTTTAACACCATATAAAGAGCAGAGTTGCACTACTAAGATAAATGACAAGGAACCAGAAGAACTCTGGATTGAAACCAGGACATTGCCAAGAAAGCAAGCAAGCTAAAAGACACTGTAAAAAAAAAAAACTTCATGGGATGACAGATTAAACTCTTCAGATGGTTAACAACAGACTAGAAGCAAGAGGTGATGAAAACAGGGTCAGAATTCTGAATACAATTTTCAGTGGCTTGTATATAGGGACAAAGAGAACTTTCATAATAATCAATGCAAAAAAAAAAGACAATGGTAGAACAAGAGACAACTTCCACAGGATCTAACACATTAAAAGGAAATTCAAACCAAGAATAGGAATGCTGCCTGACCAACAGGAGAATGCACTATAGGATCAGGACAAAATAAAAAGTGGATGGAAACAGTACACTGAGGAACTATGCAGAAGAGGTAAAATGGTGATGAATTCCTTCAAGGAAGAATCATTTGAAGATGAGCCCACAGTTTTAGAAAATGAAGTAGAATAGTACTTTGGAGAAATAAATCACCAGAAACATATGACAAATCAATAGAGTTGTTTCAGACTATAGAGGTGTAATCAATTGCAATTATAACAAATCTGTCAACAAATATGGAATACAGAACAGTGACGTGCACACAATGGAAACATTCAATATATATTCCAATCCCCAAAGAAGGAAGATACCAGGGATTATAGTAACCACCAGACAATTGCATAATAGGACAATTAACTCCTTGTCAAAAGTAAGATGAAGGCTTTCAAGAAATATGTGATGAGTAAAAACTATAATATGGGGTAGGCTATTATGGCAGGTCTGATGGCCATTGTATGCCTCAGGAGCCTCTGTGGGCTGCCTGAACTGTAAAAAAAATAAATAAAAGCGTTTTTTTCCTTTATATATATTAAACATTACAGGGAGGCCTTGAAACCTATTTAGAAGTTAAATTATCACACCTGGAGACTTCGAGGATGGCAATTCATTCTTTGAGACAGAAAAAATTTAGTCCAGGTCTTACAGAAATTTTGAGGGCCATGAGAATATTGTTGAGTGTGCTCACCCTTCCTTTAACAGGAAACATTTAGAATATATCTCAGTTAATGTATATCTTGTAAAACATAATATGAAGTGTTCCTTTGTGAATGTATTTTTGAAAGATGTGAATTGTGAGGAAGACTGCAGCAAAAAAATTTGGCTGTTTTTCACAAAGAGAAAGCATTCTTTCTCTGTGGTTTGGAATTCTCTCTGAAGTTTTAAAATACTCACATTTTCAGTTCAGATGTTAAAAAATGGTAACTTAAGTTATTTCTTAAGTATAGTCATGTGAAGGAATTCTAGTCACTGTAACTAAGGTCATTTCCACACTAGGTTGTTATAGCACTATTATACCACTTTCAACATCCTATGGAATCCTGGGGTTTGCAGTTTAGGGACGGGCTTTGAGACCTTGAGACCCCTACCTAAACTGCAAACCCTGGGATTCCATAGAGTGTTGAAAGTAGTATAATAGTGCCATAACGATCTAGTGTGGAAATGGCCTAAGAATCCGTCAATTTAGCTTTAATAGCTACTTAGTGTTCTGGAGCACATGGCATCATTACATGCCATACATGGCCCCTACCTCCAGATTCCAGCTGCCATTGCTCTGGTCTTTGAGGGAGAGAAGAGCAGCCAGCGTTTGCTTGTTTTAATCCACTGAGTCAGTGCCATATCCTTTTCCTTGTGTGTCCTGTCTTATTTAAATTCTAATTCTGAGGGCAGGGAACTGTCAAATTAACAAGGTATAAATAACAACGAAGTATAAATACCTAAATACATTATAGAAACTTAGGATTTGCAATTCCAGATTTAGGCTTTTTAGTAAGGAACCAGAAGACGTTGATTATTTTGAATCAATGGAACAGATGCTGATAGGCCTTCCTTTCAGTCAAGACTTGCGATCCAGTAATTAAAGGAGAAAAGTGGATTAGGAGTCTAGGCCAATCATGTTTAACATATAATAGCAGTAAACTGGAATAACAGGCAAGGCAGTGGCAAACTTCTTACATCTTCTATGAAAGCTAGCTGCACAGCGAGAACTCAGTTTTAAAGCAGAATTACAATCCCAGAATACTCCAAGGTTTAGCGACATGCGAGATACAGGAATAGTGGTTGTGAATTATTGGACATTGCTTCCTTTTTAAGTAGGAGATGAAAGAAAGAATCATCCTGTAGCCAAGGACATTGTTTGGGATTTTAGAGATGGCTGCTAAGGAGCATGCATGCTTATGTCTGTCTGGCTGCATACTCCATACAATATGTATGATTACAAATAAACCAGTCTTAGAAAATTTGCATTAACTTTCCAGTACTCTTTCTTCAGTAGGAAACTGGACCCATGAATGGTTGCCCATGAAACCTTGTCCCAAGGCAGAGATGTGCACAGCAGATTTATTAGTGCGGTAGAACTGGTGTATCTTCATTGACAGTGTTACTGCTCAGTAATATTTTCTTTTCTCTTCCTTGATGCTTTCTCCTAGAAAATATATTTAAACTTTTTCAGAATCAGTTTATCATTATCATAATTATACTAGTGCAGCTTTAGAAAATAAATCAGCTCTATCTTCCTGGAAATGGTGATGTTTGTCATTATTTTTCTTTCTGGTGACAGGGAGGCCTGAGTTAGAAGCCAGCTGTACAGGAAGCTTCATCGTTCACACCTGCAAATGTTTTCCCTTGTCATCAACACTTCCATTGTTCCTAATGAGCACATTTATCCTTGATTATCCACAGTGGTGGTAGAGAGAGGTTGAAAATATTCCAGTTTATTGAGAATTTTGATACTTGAATGTGAGCTGGCTTGTGAGAGAAACTAATCAGGGTCTGGGATATGTGAGAAAGGGAAGCAAGTGTGGTATACAATGGCAGTTTGGTTGTTGTATGCCTTCAAATTGTTTCTGACTTATGGCAATCCTAAGGTGACCCTATCATGGTGGTTTCTTGCCAAGGTTTGTCCAGAGAAGGTTTGCCATTGCTTTCATTTGAAGCTGAGAGAGTGTGACTTGCCTCTCCCAGTGGGTTTTTGTGGGGGAGTGGGGATTTGAACCCTGGTCTCCAGAATCCCGGTCCAATGCTCATACCATTACATTACATTACTCATACCATTGGCTTTCTGGCAGTTTGGCTGGAGGAAGTCGATGGGCAAAGTACTGTGTCTTTGTGATCTGAGTCCTTCTTGCATCACAGAGTCACTGTGTGAAAAGGAGCAGGGAGCTTCATGTCCTAGAATCTTATCCATCCCTCCTGGAGTCCAGATATGACACTGTAGTGTTCCACAGATAGTCATGGACCTTTCTCCATGATTCCATCATTTGGGGAAAACCTACACCAAATGATACAATAATGGAGAAAGGTCCATGACTATCTACTAACTCTTAAGATCTTGTTACTGGCCGTAAGAGCTTTGAGCTAAAATGTGTTTCCATTTTGATCTCACTACTGGAATTTAGCACACAATAACCTTTCCAAAAGTGAATTCACCCTTTCACATAAAATACCATTTCCAGCTCTTGGTGTAAAATATGCTTTGCAATTATTGCACGCAGTCTTTCCTCATTCTTTCAATCTCTCTCTCTCTCCATTGTTAGTCTGCTGTTGAAATTTCATGGACAAGATTAGAAGGTCATTGGGGACAGAACTGCAGCTCATTCTCATGGTTATTACATTTATTACCATCCCATGAGGCTTTGCAAATATATTGTCTGCTCACCTATGTGCCTGGAAATGCCTTCAGAAAGACAAGGAGAGACATTTCATCTAGTGGGCTACCTGCTACTGGTAGCTGTAGATTTTGCCTTCACCTTAATAGTGGCTTACTAAGGGCATCCGTTTGCGTTTCTCCATAGGGATTAGTGAGTCATTCCATGGTAGGGGAAAAAGTAAAGATACATAGTCAGAGGTCTATGGTGTAATGCCTAAACTTTACTATACTGATCCCAAGGCTTAGAACTGAAGTAGGAGCCTTTGCCCTGTCTCAGTTGTATCCCAAACTGTAGCCTGTTTAGTTTGTTGCATAGAACTCCATGAAAGTCTTAGGGCCTTTCCACACTACACTGTTATAGTGCTATTATTCGACTTTCAACATCCCGTGGAATTCTGGCTTTTGTAGTTTACTGAGGCCAAAGAGCTCTCTGGCTGAAAGTTCTAAATGCCCCTCCCAAAACTGCAAACCCCAGGATTCCATGGGATGACGAAAGTGGAATAATAGCACTGTAAAAGTGTAGTGTGGAAATGCCCTCAAAGAAAGGAGGTATCTTTTCCCTGCCCTTGGTTTTGTTTCACAGTTGATACTATAGCAGGTTTCTGTACAGTACAAGTCTGATTGTCTTCCCTCCCTGTCTGTTAACATCTCTTATGGAAATTTTAAAGCATCTTTTGTATTTTCCCTATTGTTGCATCTTTCTACAGTGAGCAGCTGTATTCTTTAGAAAAAGAATTCCAGGAAAAAAATTACATGTTTTTCTCCCTACTATGTATGATGGAGACTCTGTAAAATTGGTTGTCATTTCGCCAACCAAGCTGTTGCAATCTTCACAATGTCATTAACATTAGCAAAGATTTGCTATTGTTAACTGCCATCAAGTCAACTTTGACTTACAGTGATCCTGTGAATTAGAGACCTCCAGGTCACTCTGTTATCAACTGCTCTTCTCAGGTCTTACAGATCCAGGGCTGTGGGTTCCTTGATTGAGTCCATCCATCTGTAATGGAGTCTTTCGCTTTTCCTGCTGCCTTCTGCCTTACCAAACATTATTTTCTTTTCTAATGAGTCAAATCTTCTCATGATATGGCCAAAGTACAACAGTCTCAGCTTAATCATCTTGGCTTTTGGAGAGGATTGATTTGCTCTAAGACCCATTTATTTGCCTTTTTGGTAGTCCATGGTATCAACAGAACACTTTTCCAGCACCATATTTCAAATGAGTTGACTCTCTTCCTCTCAGCTTTCTTCACTTTCTAGTTTTCACATAGTGTAGGTTACTGCTGATTTATTATTATTATTATTATTATTATTATTAATAATAATAATAATAATAATAATAATAATAATAATATAAAAAACGTGTCCATGACAGATAGATGTAGTATGGCGAACGAATAGATTATGCAAGGTTCTCTTTTGGTTTTGCACAGTGGTGGTGCAGATATTTTAATCTAAGCAGTTTCTTCAACATCATTTTTACCCTTCTCTCTTCAGCCAGAAGTGAATCCTCATTTGTGCAAAGTACATTACTCATGATAGATGATTGATGTTGTCCAGGACCATCACTAAATCATCCACTTGGCAGCTAATGGATTTCACAGAGGACCCTTAAAGCACTATGATTTCATTTTAACTGCCATGGTTTTATCCTATGCTGTCACAGGATTTATATTTTCGTGACGCACTAGAGCATTTTGGCTGAGGATCCTAAATACCCGTCCCTACATTTTAAAATCCCATGATTCCATAGGATACTACTATGGCAGTTAAAATAAAGTGAAAACCAAGCAAGTTTTTAGTTTAATATTGTTTCTAATCTTGTATATTTTGGTTATGTGTATTTGTCACTTTGCTTTATATTTATTGCATTCATTTTTATATTTCCATTTGGATATTTTTTTTACAATTGTATTGCATGGTTTTAAATTTGTATTCCTTCCTTCCTTCTTGTGTGTTTGTATTAGATTGTATATCTTCTGCAGGGTTACTTTTTGTTGTTCGTTACTTCTAAAGTGTCGTGTATGTTGATGGCGTTAGATAAATAAATAAAGTAGAATCATAATATTGTTATTCTGTAGTGTGAAAGGACCTTAAATTATGATGGATAACTTCAGTGGCTGCTTGTCACAATGATTATTACCTCACATTACCTTTTATTACCTGAAGAGTTCTGGAAACCAAGTCCTATGAAGAATGGCTTAGGGAACTCGTTATGTTTAGCTCGGAGAGAAGACTGAGGCTATTTCCGCACTACACGATTGTAGTGCTATTATTCCACTTTCAACATCCTGTGGAATCCTGGGGTTTGCAGTTTAGGAAGGGGCCAAACTGCAAACTCCAGGATTCCATAGGATATTGAAAGTGGAATAATAGCCCTATAACAGTCTAGTGCAGAAATGGCCTGAGAGGTGATGTGATAGCCATTTTTTGAATATTTTGAAGGGATGCCATGTTGAAGATAGAGCAAGCTTGTTTTCTCCACACATTAGAACAGGAACCAGTGAGTTCAGACTGAAAGAAAGATATCGCCTAAACGTTAGGAAGAACTGCCTGACAGTAAGCGCAGTTCCACAGTGGAGTAGATTGCCTCTGAAGGTAGTGCAAGTCTTTAAACAAGAGAGTGGATGACTGTCCCTCAGGAGTAATTTCACATTGCGTCTTGCATGGCCTTCTTGTTAGATTGCACAATATTAAATTGGCTTTTCATTTGTTACTACATATCACAGGGTGCAATTAGCAGCACAGGCTAATACTTGCTTACTCAAAAACAAACGATTATTTTATATCAGCATAGCTTTCTTCTCTGTAGTGTGTTCAGGACTGAATTCCACCCTAAAACATTGCACAGAGTTCCCGGAAGTTTTAAAACCTGGAAATCACAGGAGAAGAGGAGAGCAGCGGCAGGCGCAACTACTATCCTGTTAGCGGCTTGTATCTCTAGATGAGAAAGAACGCAGGAGTGGTTTCTCCTCTTCCTTCCACACACTTCCACAATTCAGAACACAGATATTATTAAGCTTCACAGAAGAAGGTCAGCTCCTCAGGCGTGCGCGTTCTAAAGCACGAATTAAACAAAGGTGGCACCGGGCTGCCGATGTCGGTGGGGCATCTCCCCCGTTCCCAGAATGAGATCGCCCAAAACGTCTGGACTGTAGTTCTTCAGCACCCAAGCGTCTTAAGGGATCCCAAGACTTTGGCGTTGCGGAAAAACTACAAGCTCCAGCATCCTTTGCGGGAGAAAGTCCGCGCTACGTGCCAAGAAGAGGGGGAACCTTCCTATTTCGTCGCGCAGCCCGGGAAGCCGGTAAGTTTGGAGGACGCCGTGTACTGACAGGTTGCGAAGGCTGGAATAAAGTGTTTCTGTGGGGAGGGAGTTTACATCTGTCGACACAGGGGGATTTAGAACGATTGAGTAACGAGCGGGAGCGAGAGCACAGGGCTCTAAAGAGCCCGCGTGGAAGGCACCCTCTCCCCCACGTTTCTCCCCAACCCGGTTATACAAGTAACCGAGGGCTCTCCTTCCTGGCTGTTGCAACCCGCTCGCCCGTCTGTGCTCGGCAGTGCCCGCCAAGCCTTCCTACAAGACCTGCTTCCGTCACGATCACCCGTCGTCGACCCGTCGCGCAGCCAATCGGCGTCTTCTGCCCACCGAAAGGGAACCCGATCCTCCCACGGGCTCGGTTGCTGTTTGGTCTCTCATTGCCATTCAGGCGCCGTCTATTCCCCCTTTGGAGCTCGATCATTTATTGACCTCTGAAATCCAAACACTTGCATCCCACCCCCCCCCCCCAGAAGCCAGCTTGAAATTTCCCTTCATGGACGTTAGCTTTCAGTTTTCTCGCGTTCGCTTGTGGGAAACAAGGCAGAAAGAATATTTTTGTTCTAATATTTCTATTATTTGTCTCACGCGATTCTTCTGACATTAGGGCCATTTCCACTAGACGGTTTAGTGCTATTATTCCACTTTCAACATCCTATGAGGCCGTTGAGGGCCCTCCCTAAACGGCAAACCTCAAGATTCCATAGGATGTTGAAAGTGGAATAATAGCGCTATAACAGTCTAGTGTGGAAATGGCCTAGGTCTCAAGGTGTCTCAAGACATTATTAAAAACAACCCACAGCAGATGCAGCTAAAAATAAGTTGTGATATTAAGGCACGGTTAAACAGTATAATGTTACAACAGCTGCTGAATTTTATAAAAATAAAAGTTTTCTCAACAGGGAATGAGAACTCAGCTTATAATGCCGACAAGATGGCTGTTCTTTCATTGAAGATTCATGACAGAAAAATTCAGTGTTCCATCCATTCTTAGCAGAGAATAAGTGTAAGATATTGGCATTCTTGACATTTAAGTACCCAAGGAAGAGTAGTTTGAACATTTTTTCTCTCAAGCATTTATTTGACTATGTTTTCATGTGTGGACTTGAAAGCTGTTTCATGATTGCATTGACCCCATCTTAAATAAAATAGTTTTACACCCGAAGCTGAGATAAACTCAGCTATGGTTTTAAGAGGAGACAGTCTTGAATCACAATTTTTTTTAAAAGAAGAGTTTCGTGGAACCTGTAAAATCTACAAATTCACGGCTGATCCTAGCATTTCCACTAAGAACCTTATTGTACAACACTCTTATAGGGATATATTCCACTTTGATTGCTGTGGTAACATCCAGTGGAATCCTGGGATTTGCAGTTTAGGATGGGGCATTTGGAATTCTCAGCCAGAGAGCTCTTGGGCCTCATTAAACTACAACCCCCAGAATTCCACAGGAAGTTGCCATGGAAATTAAAGTAGAATATAGCACTATGACAGTGTAGTGTGATAAGGACCTCAGAAGCAGGTCCCACTGAATTAAAGGGTTTTGCTGCTATTGTTATTTACTGTCAAGTTGACTTCGATTTATGTTGACCCTATGAATGATAGACCTCTAAGATTCCTGGTCATTAAACGCCC
Source organism: Cyclura pinguis (assembly GCA_030412105.1). Lineage (NCBI taxonomy): Eukaryota > Metazoa > Chordata > Lepidosauria > Squamata > Iguanidae > Cyclura > Cyclura pinguis. Next base: position 350,316,527 of record CM059599.1, read on the forward strand.
TGCTCAGGTCTTCTCCCAAATAAGTAGGTGTAAGGAGCCAGTATGGTGCAGTGATCTGAGCATTGGACTATAGCCATTTCCGCACGAGACTGTTATAGCGCTATGATTCCACTTTCAACATCCTATGGAAACCTGGGGTTTGCAGTTTAGGGAGGAGCCGGCCGGCCCCTCCCTAAACTGCAAACCCCAGGTTTCCATAGGATGTTGAAAGTGGAATCATAGCGCTATAACAGTCTCGTGCGAAAATGGCCTATGACTTTGGAGACCAGGGTTCAAATCCCTGTTCAACCATGGAAACCCACCGGGTGACCTTGAGCAAGTCACACACTTTCAGCCTCAGAGAAAGGCAAAGGCAAGCCCTCTTTGAACAAATCCTGCCAAGAAACTCCCATGATTGGTTTGCCTTAAGATTGCTATAAATTGGAAGCAACTTGATGGTACACAACAATAACAGGCCATACTGTATTCAACATTCATAGTACTGTAGTTCTAGAGGCACAAACTTTCATTATTAGAATTTATTTCATGTGAACACTTTAACCATTCATAGCCATGGCTTCTTTACATTTGGAGACAAAAGACTTGGTGACAAAAAAAAATGGGGCATGTTTTTTGTTGTTCTTCAAGAGAGAACTGTTTTCAGTTTTTTTTTATAATCAGAAATTAAGTTCTGTGAAACATGGGTTTGATGGTCCATAAAGAATGAAACTGTGCCTCCCCATCTATAGTCTGTAATTGTCAATAATAATGCAAACTCCACACTAGGTTTTCATGTTGCCTACATGTTTTTGGTAATATGAATGTTGGCAGTAGATGCATGCTGTCATACAGATACACCTGTCTATAAGTCTGGATTGACAAGGTTCTTACTGAATGTATGCTCATTTCCAAGTGTAGGCTTGCTGCCCACAGAGTGAACTGGCCTTTAATCAATCATGTAGATCTGCGTGTGCCATTCCAGAAGTTGTGGGACTAGCTATGACAAGACTTAATCATACTTAAAAAGATGTTTGTGGAAGCAGGATTTGGAAAAAGTTACTTCCTGGACTATGGCTCTAACATCTCCCAGATGGGAAATCACAAAAGATTTTTCTACACTCTGTATGTAAAGCATAGGTTGCAAGTATCTGCATGTTCTTTTTTCACTGATTAAAGAATCCTTTCTCCATTCACAGAAGCATCATATAATATTGGAAATACACTAAAATATACATTTATCAGCGGCAATATATTTCTTATTGGCAGAGGCTGGAGAGCATGGGCAGAAAGAAGGATGCTACTACATTCATTTCATGCTTATATACCTATTATAGGCTGACTGATCACTGCAGGAATAAAATGCTGGACTAGGTGGGCCTTTGGTGTGATCTGTTATGAATTGTTCTGCTTATGTTCAATTAAAAGGATACATTAATGGTTTTAATTATCCTTATATCTTTGCAAGAAGGATGTCTGTTATTTATATTCTCTACAATTACACAATCTAAGCTGTAGATAAATTACATAATCACAACTGTGACTGAAATGTCATTGCTGGATTTATAGGAGGTAATTGAGTCTAAATAACTGCATTGTGGAATGTGAGCTGGAAGAATCCCAAGCATCTAGTGATCCAAGCAGGTAGAAAGCTGTTCCAGAGCACAGAAGAATCAATCCCATAAATTTCAACAATGGGATGCATTTATATCAGCACTGTAATCCTAAGCATCTTTTGTGATAAGTTCAACTGTGCATTCAGCAGGGTTTCTGGCACTGAGAATCTGGTATTAGAAGCAGATTGCATGGCTGTCAGGGTATTTATGATTCCCCCCAGGAATGTTATACCACCTTGTTTACATGCCAGTGCCGTATGGAAAAGCTCTAAAGCAGTTCATTCTAACTTCTTTTTACCTTACATTTTAATAAACTCCCTTTTTATTACAAAGAGAAATTAGCAGAAATAAACAGGTGTCTGTGTTGCTTAAAAATTCAGCTGTCACTCTGCTTCCTCAGTGAAGTTGCCATTCTGTGCTAGGTGTAGCAATTAGAGACTGCAATAGTGAGGATGACACAAACTACGCAGTATGGCTTTAGGTGAGAATACAATATGGCAGCAGATGGGAGTTTTCAAATAAAAGGCCTTAAAAAAGGGAAAAATACAGAAAAAGAAGGAGGAATGAGATTTTTAAAAAGGAATTTATCAAAGGTTGAGAGCAGGGGTAGGTAAAGTGTGACCCTCTGGGTCTGGTTTTTCTGGCCTGCAAGGGTCAAAAAAATTGAATTGTTTTTTCAAAAACTTTTTTTTAAACTCCTGAATACTTCCAAATGCATTCTGTGCTTGGTGTAGAGGGCACTTCCATTACATTTGGAGACCCCCTGTGGCCCCAGAGGCCAAAAATAATTGTGGCATAAAAATAAAAAAATCCCCTGAAAAGCACAAAAATGTCCATTAGAGGACATGGAGGGCATTTCCACCACATTTTGTGGGCTGCAAGGGGAAAGGCCTTTTGTAAACCAAAAACATGGTGAAAATGCTCCCATATTCCTTAGAAACATTTAGTTTAGTTTAGTTAGTTTAGGGGGTTTTTTTGCCAGACATGTTGGCCCTCCAAGATCTCCTAGAAGGCGAATGTGCCCCCTAGCCTTCCAGTTGCTTACTCTTGGTCTAGACCTTTTCAGACAGAAAAGTTAACCAATACTAGGAATAAAAGTAAAATTTACTGAAATTACTTCTTTGATTTACATCCCTGTCCACTGCCTGATATCAACAAATCTCAAAGTGGTTCATGCTTAAGTGAAATATGGTTTTCCACACTGCAGCTGAGAACAAAACTGAAACGGAGGTAGATTCTCCAATAATTCTGGGCAATTATTGTTTTGATTGTTCTTACACTGAGGAAAGTGCCACTCTAGACTAAGGTTTAATAAGGGTACTGTGGTGTCTGGCTCACTTGTGCAACACATCGCATGCTTCCCAATTTATTGTCCTGACGCTGAGTCTCCCTCAGCATTTCATTGCCAACCCCCAGAGATGATGCAATACTATACATGTAATTACTGTTTCCATGCACTGCTGTGTGTTCCAATTTAATGATGTTAGTATGCTTACTACAAAGTAACTCACAGCTATAGAAATTGTATTGCAATATTTCTGACCACCCAAACTTTTTAACGTATTGTAGGGAAGGTTTTATGGACAAGAAATCTGTGACTGTCCTCCAGTTTTTCTCCTGCAGCTGCAGAAGTGGTTGCTTAGATTTTTTTTTTAATTTTGAAGACTAGTTTTCCAATTGTACCACTGTAAATAACCACCCAATCTCTTTTTTAAAAACTTACATTTTTGCACACCTATGCAGGTCCTACTATGTTGACCTGACTCTTTAAGAAAAGAATCTGAAATTACAGTATGACCTCTTATCTCTCCACAGTGAGAGCACAATGGTATTTTTTATGATGTGTTATTTCTGTAAATTCAAATGTTAAACCATATATGACATATCAAACTCCTACTTCTATAATTACAAAACTATATTGTGTGGCACTCGATTGCATTATGAATGCAGAGGATTCTGATTAACCACAGTGTGATGTGACCACAGTGGAGGTAAAAAAAATGTTGATTCAGTGGAAACAAAACAAATTTCCCCTGAACATAATGTTTAGCCCAAATAACATAATGGCCATATGTGGAACATAGGATAGCCAAGTGTCTTACTTTTCAGTGGGCCAGAAGGCAATCCTCTTTGAAGGTTTTTGCTGTTTGCAAGTGTCCTTGATTCTCAGGCTTAGGCACTCCAGATATTTTGGACTTGAACTTCCAGAAATTCTAGCCAGTGTGACCAATAGTCAGGGATATTAGGAGGTGAAGTCTGAAACATCCAGAGATCAAAGGCTGAGAATCATTTTTCCCTCTGAGTCCAGTTTAAACTTTGGTTTAAAGATAAAGAGCCATAAGAAGCAAGAGCATTTTGTGCATTTTTGGATTGCCCAATAAAGGTATTATTAAAACACAGACTTTAGAGTTTGTCTTATGGTCAATATTGGTATTCCTCCATCTATATGACTTGATTTTGGACTAAGCAGACATACGGGCTAGAAGCTTCCTCATTACAATGAGATGTATTGCATTTCTATTGAAATTTAAAAAATTATTTCAAAATAAGTACATGTAAATTTATATATGCACATTTTATGGGAATCTACATCCTTTTCTCCTCCCTTTCTAGACTATGTATGTATCACATAAAGGACTTAAATACTGGTCCTTCTAACCCAATACTGTGTACTCCAGTGCTACTCAAATTGATGGTCCATGGACTGGTGACAGCCCATGAGCCATTCATTGGCAGCTGGTTCCTGGTGAGTTTCCAGGAAAGAAAGTAATAATTGTAGTCAATGGGCATAAATATGGTACTGGTTGTCACACAGTGAAAAAAACAACAACTGCTGGTCTCCCACATCAGCTTGGGAAGTACTGTTCTACTATATATCACAGCGGCTCTCAAAGTTTTTAAGCAGATCTCTCTTTTAGCCCTGCTTTCCAATATCCTTTTAAGTGGGAAACTCACACTTTTGCATGCAAAGCATGGGCCCCATCATAAGACCTTGGAAAAGTTCCTTTTTTTAGATGACAAGTAGAATCCTGTACTTCACATAACAGTGGGTGCTCTGATCAAAAGATTCTGGGAGTTAGTCCAAAAAGTAACTTTTCCAAAAGTAACTTTTCTGGGCACCACTAATGAGATGGACTAGTCATTGTAGGTGAAATATGGCATTCTTAACTTTTTTTTCCCTTGTGATGCTCATATGTGGCGGGGAGGGAACAGTCTACATCTTGAACACAACTCAAAAGCCAAAAGGAGAGGAAGGAGAAACTCGTAGCTGAGTTCACACAGGCCAAAATCCTTTTGGGATATGTCAACAGTGTAACTCCCAAGCATGCTGATGGTTGTACTCTTCCTTGATATGTAGTACCTTTTTGCTAGACAGTGCAAGAAGCTGGGTCACATAACACCATTCCACTGGTTTTGAATGGGATTCTGGTTGTAGGTCGCTTTTAACACATTGCTTCTCCCCTAAAGTAGCCCTGTTGCCCCTTGACTTCTGTTATCTCAGCAAACACAGATTTGGGAACATAGTTCTGATGAGTCAGTATCTTGAGAAAGTCTCACTCGAAGTATATAGTAAATAGAACTTGGGAGAAAGTTACTTTTTTGGACCACCGCTCCTAGAATCTCATAGGCAGCATTGTCAGATCTCCAGAAGATTCTGTGAGTGGAAGTCTGAAAAAGCAAGTTTTCCAAGCTCTTGCTAACAGTACCTAGGTATACAGTACCCCTTTGATCTCTAGTTTTGATTTTGGTTAGTTATCTACTTGGCTAAGGAAAAGCAGCGTTAAGTTAGTTCTGCTGATTTTACACAGGAGAGATGGGTACATGAGCAGGCATGATTTTGTACCAGGAGTTGGGGACTTTTGATATGTCTTTTGTGCAGCAGCTCCCATAATCTTTTACAATTCATCATGTTGACTGGGGCTGATGGAAGCTGAAAGCAAAAAACATCTGGAAGATAAAAGGCTCCCCATTTGTGTCTGTACAAAATCCTTGTGCCTTCTGCTTGCCCAGGAAGGTGATGGACTCCTTTTTTAACACTCTGTGGTCCTTGTGTTGCATGTCAGACACTCCCTATTTTAAACATTTTAAAAACCATCCTACCCTGTTCAAATACACTGCCAAATCATTTTAGAATATCACCCACATCCACACTTTTCTTCTCCTGGTAATGACTCCTACTTTATTTCTCTGCAGTGTTTGCTGCTATGGCCAGAAGGGCTCTAAAACTAGCATCATTTGCTACTGTAGCAGCCACCACCACCACTGGTTTCTATCTATACAGCAACAAGCACCTGGATCCCAATGATTTTGGAATTGTTCGAGTAGGCAGAGCTGTTGCCACAGTAAGTTTCAACCTGGCAGCTTGTGTGAAGTTGTTTTGCCAGCTGGGGTTCAGATGGGTTTAAAAAATGTTGGACTATGTAGGCCTCTTTTATTAACAGATCTTTGATTTGCGTCTTTTCAGTTTGCAGTGGAAGTTTGTCATGAAGAATCCATGTTTTAAATTTCCTGCACTGCAGAAAAATGGCAGAAAAGGGTAAATCATAGTCTGACCCAGTTCAGATTTAGGGGTGGCACTTTTCTCTTTCCTGACAAAGACTCCAGGCCTTTAGCAGCTGGCAGAAACTCAACCATTGTCTTTATCCCCTCATCTGTGCATTTTCATGGCAGGAAAAAAAGATAACCTACTACATTTCTGGTTGTTCCAAAGTTGATAAAGGCCTAAAACTTGTTTGAGAAAATTAGGTAGAAACCCAAGCCTAATTAGATGACTATACGATCCTACAAGGACAAGACTCTGAAAAGGTCCAGTAAGGAGGGCAAAATCTTGAAAAGAATTTCTTCCTCCCATTTAGATGCATGTTTTGCTGCTTCTCTCTCTCACTCTGTTGTCATTATCATCTTCTTCAAATACTTGTATCCTGCCCTATATCATAAGATCTCTGGGTGGCTTACAATAAAAACATAAAGTTTAAAAAAAAATAAAGTTTAAACTGCAAAGCCATAAAAAAAATTAAAACCTTACGAAAAAAATATTGAACAATTGAGAAATGTAAATAAACTTATAATGTTTAAAACCATAAATGTGTACAAATTTGGAAGAAATAATTACACATTGTCAGCTTTAATAAGCAGCTAAGTTTTAGCTTGGGATCAGAATAAAATCGGCATCAGTGCTACGTGGGCTTTCAAGAGGAAGATATTGCACAACCAGGATAGCACAGTGGAGTGCAGGCCTCCTCTTCCAGATCCTCACATACTACATTGTTCTCATAGGTGGGGTACAGAGGTATGACCCTCCAGCAAACCTCAGTTCTTGGGCAGGTACATACATAGAAAGCTACTTCAAATATAGAGGTCTCAAGCTGCTTAGGGCTTTAAATGGGAATTAAAACCACATCATAATGTTAAATCACTATGACAGTGAGCATGATGCCAGCATTGTGGATTGTGATGCAGTTATGAAGTAATTATGTGAGAGAAAAACAAGAAAAGTCAATTTTAATATGTTTTACCTTTAGGATGAAATCAGCTTCATGCTTCTTTCTTCTAAGACTTCAGACCTGTGTACCTCCATTGGAGGACATCAGAGTGGCTGGGTTCGGCCATTGTTTTTGCCGAGCTTTTCTTTCTTGAAATGCTAAAGAATCCTTATGGGACACTGGATGAATCTTTTTGTTACTTCACGGTTCAGATTTTGTTTATCTGAAATATAAAGAAAAATCCACATCTAAGAAAGGCTATTTTATTTGGATCATTACTTGAAAGGACTTCTTTAATCCTTAGGTTTTACATATGCTCCCTCAGTGTATTTTAGGCTAAAGTTCAGTTTGAAGGCTTGTACTAAACAAAGCCCTTCTGTCCAAAGGTTTTGATAGAAAGGTAAGAATATGAATTAGGATACATGGGGAGCTTGAATTTTTAGGTAGGTATGGGAACATTTGAGCACAAGAAGTTGAGAGGTCAGACGTCTTGAAATTCTTTATAATAATCAAATATAATAATAATAAAAAGTAAGAATAGCTTTTTCTATGTTGTTTATAATTTTATTTCTGGCTTGTTTTGTAGACAGCTGTTATCACCTTTGACTACCTCACATCTCTACGGAGTATTCCACGTGGGACAGAAGAGTACGACCACGTCAAGTCACAGGTAAAGGAAGAACAGTAGGGTGAAGGAAAAAAAAACCTTTTTGGATTACAAGTTCCAGAATTGCCCAGTGAATCTGGCTACTAACCAGGCTAACTGGAGAATTCTAGGACTTCTAGTACAAGAAGTACATTTTTTCAAATTCTGGAGAAAATCTTATGGAAGGAAGTTTTTTGAAGTAGTGAATCTAACTGCTGATATAGCAGCCAAGCAGTGGAAGAGGAGATGGAGCCTATTGTTACCTCTGTGGATTTTTACCATAGCCATCAGCTGCTGCAGATGTGGGAATGTAAATTATTTGACTGTGACAGCAGTGAGAATTTTGATTTTGCTAGATGTGAAACAGCAGCTGTAGGCTGGAACACATGTATATGTGAAAGCTGGGATGGGCTGGAAAATAAGGAATGTTATTTGGATTCCTTTCCCTGGAGAAGTGAAATGAAGAAATTAAACAGCATCTGTTGTAGTTGTTTCAATGTTGCGAAGTAGTACGACTCAAAATAGCATCTGATATAGGACAACAAACAGGATAGTGACTGTAATATTTCTGTGTTGCTCTGTTCTAGAGCTTGGAAGTAACACATTACAAATATGTCTGGTAAACATTATTGTTCATAGCCGTAGGCCCAACAGTTTTGTACATAAAAGTAAAATACATACAGAAAGCAGAATACAAAATTAACTTATTATATCATTTACAGTTATCAAACAGCAACCACTTCAAAAAGGGCTAAAATTACTAAAAACAACTGAAACTAAAATGTGTGATAAAACTTCCCATTCTACTACTAAAAAAATACAATAGGCTCCTTCTAACTTAAAGTACAGATGTATGTGTATGTGCCTTCAAGCAGCCTGTCAATTTATGGTGACCCCATGAATTTCATAAGGTTTTCTTATATGCAAAAAGCTTAAAATGCAAGGCAGCATTCTGTTTGCATTGATAATATTTTTTGTGCTTGGTTCTTATGTTTACTTATCAAACAGAACAAATTTAGCAACCTGCATAGTAGTAAAAATATTGTTGCCTCTAAGCAATATACAAATGTTCCCAAGGGGGATCCCTGCCAAGGAGCAAAGGAAGTACGCATAGAATTTATGCCTTGGGGACTTAATAGGAATCTTAATAAACACTGAGATATGTCCTCAACTTCACTGGAGTTACAGATAAAAAGTCTTTGGTGTGATAGGGTATTATTGAACCTTCCATCCAAAAAAGCAGTAGAGAAAGCTATAAATGATTTTCTTAAGGGAGCCACATTGAGGAATGTGAAATATGGTTCTAAGCCAAATGTCATTTTATATAAAGGATACTAGGAAGAATAGAAGGTTTGTGTGATTGAATACAAATCCTGCAATTTTGAGTAAAGATTAATTCTTTCCTTAAACAGCTTTTCAACTCTGGTGGAGGAGAGTGCTGGGAGCTCTTCAGTATTAATTCCATAGACGTACACAATAGTTTGGTAGAATTTACTCAGGATATTTGTGATGGAGTCTGAAGTTATTCCAAAAAACATTCTTGGGAAAGCAAGGATTCATTCATCTAAGCCAATTTTGGCCAGTATAAGACGCCTGTATCTATAGGAAGCAATCCTTTTTCAGACCTTAGGAAAGAAGTGGGTGTATCTTGAGGGACAGCTAAGAAGGTATTAATAAAAGAGTTCAGCACAAACTCCAAAGATGGGACCTCCAAATGCCCCAGATTTCTGCATCATGGAACTATCTTCCTTGAATATATTTCCAGTGCTGGTATAACCAAACTGTTCCCTTGCAATTTGGAAAAGTGCATCAAAGACTATATGGAGTGGGAGGATTTCAGTTTGGCTGTATCCAAATGTGACTTCCATGAAAGTTGGGAATCAAACCCAAGCCCCGGGTATTTAAAATGTATTTCTGTTCAGTGAGTTTTTCATTCAGTTTCCATTTATGAATTTTCCTCCTCTTACTAAAACCCTCCACTTTTGTTTTAGCATGGTTAATAATTAGATGTTCCTCTGTGCAAAACTTACTTAATTTACTCAGTAATTTTCACATCCCAATTTGTGAAGTGGAAATCATAGTGTATAAATCATCATAAATCATCGGTGTATAAAAAGACTGTAAGCTTTACATTTACTAATGAAGCTGGGGAGTATTTTGAGCCACACAGTTCTTGTATGATGTTTTTAGTGTAAAAATTAAAGAGGAAGGGGGATGAAAGGCATCCCAATCATATTCCTCTATTACAAATAACAATGTAACAATGTTCCTTTGAAAAGTAACATGGCAAGTCTTAATTCAATCAGTTTAGCATAACAATGTTTACTTGTAACTTTTAGGTAGTAAAATATTTTAGTATAAAAGAATTAGGTGGTGTTTTTTTTTGCCATTCTGAATACATTTTTTTTTCAAGAAAAGGAAAACCAATATAACGACAACAACAACAAATGTAATGAACAACTTAGTGACGTCTTCCAGTAGGTAACAGTAACAATTTACCATTTTTAAAAAGAAAAAAAAATCACAATGCGTAAGAGTAATGAATCCTACTTTTCCAAACTCTGTTAACTGGAGTTGCTCTTCCTGTCTTAGCCCTTCTTGCAAAATGTAGAAAAATGCCTGCTGGCATACAGTACTTTTGGAACAAATCAGTCCTATCCCACTTGATTTGGAGTCTACTGTGAGGACAAAGATGTTGTGCATCTACCTGAATCCATCAAGTAGGAGCTCCTAAAGTGTTTAAGCCAGTAACATTTTGGAGCTATAGCATTTTTAAAACTGACATAAGGACATATGCTAACTTTGTGGTATCTTTTTTTTTTAAGTGTTGCTATCTGATTGTAATACTAGCAGGGCCCTTGTCAGTTTTATTTAGTACAGTGTCACTCTATTTTGGGTGCATCATCATCATCACCATCACTATTGCTACTGCTATGGGGCATCAAATAATTAGGGTATCAAAAACCTGTAAAGTACTAATTATATAACTATATTTCTTTATAGGTATTTCTGTACTGCCTTTCAGTTAACAAAAATCCAAGGTGTCTACAAATTTTAGTAAATGAAGCAAATCCATCCTGTTGCCTTTTAGTTCTCTTATCCTTATAAATCAGATTAAAACTGAACAGCAGGACTAAAAATAAGTCTAAAAACATGTGAAAAAAAGAAAGTTATTTATCTGACACTGAAAACAGCGTAAAATAGGCACTCATCAGACTTCTCTGGGGAAATCAGATCTTGGAAAGGTTGCTTTCTTGGATAACAGCTCTCAGAATCTCTGGGCCAGCATAGGCCAGACTCCAGTCTGGGCTTGTAGGTTCCATGGTGTTGTTCCATTTTCAGGAATGAATAATTACTGTCATTGAATAATTAGGCAGAATCCAGAACAGTAATCTATACTTCTGGGATAGGAGTACAAATCAGGGTAGACAAATCCAGAGGGTGGGTCATGGGATAGGCTGTTTTGCTAGGCTATTCCTGAAGCCCATTAAGTGCATCTTTAGAGATAACATTGGTATTTGATTAACAAAAAATGCCAGTAGTTGTTGCCAAGTGTGTTTGTGTGTGTGATTGAAAGAAAGAGTGAATGAGAGAGAGAGACAGAGAGAATGAGAGAAGGAATTATATTGTAGCAAGTCAGAAGAAAGTGTTTAACTCTTTTGTCCCTGCTGCAGTCCTGGCAAGTACAATTGGCCCTCCACATTTTCAGGTTTCACATTCATTGATTTTATTATTGTCGACTTTCTCCAACCCCTCTCCTCCCACTGCAAGCGCCTTCTTTTCTGGGGGAAACTTCCCTTTTGGTGGCTCTGATGAGGCTGTGCAGCCCTTTAAAAACCCACCCAGCAAAGTCACTACCTGGCCAGCTAAGTATGCCTTGCAACCTGATTTCTCAGCACCATGAACCATCCCCAGTGCCCCCCACCCACCCAAGGAAGGAGATGGGTATGAGAGAGGAAGTATAGAGCCACCATGCCAACTCATTCTCAGGAAGGCTTCAGGAGCAATCCACAACCCTTTGGGTTAACTCTTCACACCAGCTGACCAAGGCAGGAGACCAACATTGCAAACCCTTTTCCTCTCCTTTCTCAGACGTGGTTTGGACCCTGGATGCCTGCTATCCTCACCATGCCTCAGACCCTGTCCCACAGACTCGTACAGACATTTTGATATTTGTATTTTTTCCACTTTTGCAAGGGTCTGCGCCCCTAATCCTAGCGAATGTGGATAGTCAACTGTATTGCTCTTTTGAAACTGATATTTGCATCAGGAGAAATGCTCTCATTGGCAGCAATGGCAGTTTTCCTTCCAATACAAGTAACAGCTTCAGAGAAAAAAAGTCATCAGGACCATTGCATGAGGAGGAAAGGGTTAAACTCCCTTACCTACGTCCTGGGATCCCCATAATTATCAGTAGCTATTTGTAAATGTAAAAACATGATGCATGTGAAATGCAAAGATGTATTTAATGTCATATATGCTTTGTCCCTGAGAAGGCTTAGGACTCCGGGATTACATAATTGTTTATATAATGCTGCCTAAGCAAATGCAAGGTTAAAGTGAAGGCAGTTTCCCCCTCCATCCTGTGATAAAAAAGAAACAAAATGCAGAGGCCATTCTTTGATTTAAACAGAGCCCAGTAATATTACCCTTTTGTAACATTCTGGGAGCTTTAAGCCAGTAAAGTAAATTTCCAAGCTTTGGATTTAGATAGGCACTGGGTGCACAGGGAGACAGGAGCCAGACATTGCTTTGACAGCTCTTGTCCCTTTCACCCTGTGGAAGAAAATGGGAGAATTGCATAAAGGGGCAGCAACAGGAACTGGAGTACAGTCAGCCTTACTCATCTGCAGGTTTCACTTTTGTGGATTTGATTCTTCATGGATTATTTGTTGCTTCTGCTGCTGCCCTATGCCTTTTTTAATAGGGACTGAAACCTCATGAGACTGAGGCCATTTCTGCACTACACTGTTATAGTGCTATTTCAATTTATAGTGCTTTCAACATCCCATGGAATTCTGGGGTTTGTAGTTTACTGAGGCCAAAGAGCTTTCTGGCTGAGAATTCTAAATGCCCCTCCTTAAACTGCAAACCCCAAGGTTCCATAGGATGTTGAAAGTGGAATAATACCACTGTAACAGTGTAGTGTAGAAATGGCTGAAGAATGAGGCTCTTAAGTTGCTATTAAAAATGGCGTAGGGCAGCAGTGGAGGCAGCGGCAAGCCCCATCAGCTGCCCATATCTGCCTTGCGAAGGAACCACGGCAGCATCCATGGTTGGTTGAGTATATGGATATTACTTGTTTGTGTGTTCAATATGGTTGAGGCAGGGCTAGAATTATTGACAGGTTTTCCACTTTTGTAGGGGTCCTACATCCCTAACCCCAGCGAATATGGAGGAATGACCTTTGCATTAACACAGTGGTTCTTTAACTGGAATCCTCCAGGTGTTTCGGACTTCAGCTCCCAGGAGTCCCAGCTAGCATAGCCAATTGTGAGGGATTCTGGGAGATGAAGTCCAAAAAAAGTTGCTCAAGGGCCAAAGGTTGAGAACTACTGCATTAATATAATATGTGCAGAGGTGCATGGGAAAAATATGAGTGAGGTGAAAAAGGACCCCACCCTCAAACTAGACATAGTTTGTATTTGTGTCTGTGCAAAACCCATCACTGCAGAGGACAATAAACTGGGAGGTGATTTAACTGTAAAAATTATGTCAGGCAGAGCTCTAAACACTATGCAGTATCTGGAATTCTTAATTTTGTAATGCTTTACTGGGTTAGATGAACTGAGTTGCTGAGTTGTTGACGTAGTCTCCAGTAGGAATGGGCAAGATGCACAAAATCCTCTCTACGTGAATACCATGAGAGCAGCCTCAAGTCCTTTTAGTGCCTGAGGTGTGCAGTAAATAGTGCCCTTCCATTCAGAAGCAATGGGCATAATAACACCAAAAGCCAACTGAATTATTTTTGCTCCTGAGGCAGAAAATTCCACATGCAGGCACTAATTCCAATCTCTTTAGTAATAAAAAATAGCATGATAAGAAATTAATAACAAGCAGTTTGCTGCCTCCTCCTGACACTCAAAATCTGATACCAGTCTCTTTTTACCTAGTGACAGGGCCAGCTTTTGTCTTCCTTGTACATTTTTTCCTGAGTCAAGCCAAAAGCAGCCTTTAAAGTCTTTTCTTATGTCACCCTTCAGTAGAATCTTTCAAGATGGATACAAAGTTCATCTATGTGTCTTATGTTAAAATTCTGTCTTTTATACTACAAGGACCCTCAGTTCAGCTCCCAGTGAATCATATTAAAATTTCCATACTTTGATAAAAGGCTTGTAAATAAAATACTAATTCTTGTTGCACATTTCCTTGCATTTTTTTGAATATTAGAAGATGGATCTATGAATAAAATAATCAGCAATCAAAGAAATAAACCTAGCACAACATTAAACTAGAGAGGCTGTGTTCTGTAGACGTTATGCTGCCGCACAGGTTTTTTAATCTTTACTGAGCCGTGGAATTCACTGGATGACACTGAGCCAATCACTTTTTTCTCAGCCTGACCTGCCTCACAGAGTTGTTGTTGTGAAGATAAAGTGGAGAAGGGGAGAGTCAGGTATGCCATTTTGAGCTCATTGGAGGAATGATGGGATATAAAAATAACAAAGAAATGAACACATTTACCAATATAAGATATATAATACTTGGAGTACGTAATACTTGGTATGTAGTATATATAATATGTTGTTGTGTGTCTTCAAGTCATTTGTGACTCATGGTGACACTAAGGTGAATCTATCACAGAGTTTTCCTGGCAAGATTTGTTCAGACATGGTTTGTCTTCGCCTTCCCCTGAGGCTGAGAGAGTATGACTTGTCCAATGTCACCTGGTGGATTTCCATGGCTGATTGGTGATTCGAACCCTGCTCTCTAGAGTCATAGGCAATTTCTGCCCTACACTGCTATAGTGTTGTTATTCCACTTTCAACATCCTGTGGAATTCTGGAAATTGTAGTTTACGGAGGCCAAAGAGCTCTCTGGATGAGAATTCTAAAGGCCTCTCCCTAAACTGCAAACCCCAGGATGTTGAAAGTGGAATAATAGCACTATAACAGTGTAGACTGGAAATGGCCATAATCCCATGCTCAATCCACTACAACATCTTGGCTCATCTATATAGAACCCAAATATTACAATTTCTTCCATTTCTCTTTTCTATTGAAATGCAGCAAATTAATAACCAGATAACAATGCAACACTGTGCAGGTTTACCTGGAAGTAAGTTCCACTGTATTTAACCAGTGAGGAGCTGCTCCTGGTTCTGGTTGCAACTCGGTGATTGCTAGGACCTTCTCATAATAAACAATTGTAACACTATGATTCCATTTTAACAGCCATGGTTGCATCCTGTGGAATCCTGAGTTTTTAGTTTGCTAATGAATTAGAACTATTTGGCTGAGAATTCTGAATGACCCTCTCTAAATTGCCAGTCCTAAGATTCCATAGGATAGAACCATGAAAGTTAAAGTGGAATCATAGTGCTATAATTGTGTGGTGTGAAAGGGCCTCTAGACAGTGAAAGAGAAACCTACAGGCAGATAGAGGTATAGCCAGAAAGGGGAGGAGCAGTGCTGTGGTAGAGACTGCAAATTGGAGTTCCTTGAGACCGGCCCTGAGGGATAGCCTGCTTGCCCATTTCCCCCCCTCTCCATAGATTAAGATGCTTGGTGTGATGACATTACTTTGGGGGCTAGCCACTTGGAATGCCAGTGCAACTTGATGGTGGGTTGCTATGCAACAGGAATAACACCCCAAGAATAAAACCAAGCACGGTGGTGTTCATGAAAGGGGGCTTCTGGATTAGAGGAATTCTATATAAGGCAAAGTTTCTATGTGTGTGTTTTGAGCCTTCAGTGAGAACTAGCCAGAGAGAAGGTGGCTTGGGAGTGATTAAGACACAAAGAACTGGTCTAAAGCAGGGATTGATTGTCAAGTCTCTCAGAAGTTTAAATTGCTAATGTATCAACACTGTATTAAAACCAAACTCTAACAAGATACTTTATTTCCACTATTACTATAATAAATGTTACAGCTTGTTTTATAGCTACTGAATTGGTCTGAGTGATCTAAAATTACTAGTATTAAAGAGAACAAGCTACCTTAAATAAAGTGTTGGGTTCTGGGGAACACTTAAGATTCTAGCTCTGTTACACAAAGGTTGTGAGTCAGGCTTAGGGATATTGACAGGGCGCCTTATTGGACTGGAACTGCCAAAGCAATCTGAGGGAGTATAAGGGCCTGTCACACTTGGGGGAGGCAAGAAGGAGGTGTTTGCTGCAGCAACAGGACCACAGCTCTGTTGGTTGACTTAGCATGGGGAATTCAAACAATGTTGTCTGGGAACTCTCTTTTCCAAGAAGGGAAAGGATTGAGATGGGGTAAGCAAATAGGGAGGAAGATCAGGAACAGGACCTGCTGCGGGAACAGGCACCCAGGTCCCTCTGAGAACTAATCAGGCAAAGGGCTCAGTTTCCAGGTCCCTTGGTTTGATGCCCTTACTGTTTATGGCTAAAAGTGGAGAAAGAAAAAGAGGCAGGTGGGAGAGTGTGACGTCAGCTGACTCTAGTTGTCTGCCTGTTTCTTTTTCTTCAACTGGCCAGTGAGCAACCCTGGCAGGCAGGAGCAGGATTACCACCAGGGGAGTGGGGATGCCAGAGGGTCCCACCTTCCAGCTTGGAGGAGAGAACAGTTCTACACACCACAGACGTCTAGTAATGAGTGTGCAGGAAAAGCACATTGCTTGCTTCCCTGCCTGCTGGCTGTTTTGCCTGATTGTTGCAGTAGATAGGAAGAGTGGTACCCTACCATCTGAGGTGATGGCTTCACTGGGTCTCATGTGGAGCCAGTCCTGAGTATTATTACTTACTTGTTGGCTTAAATTTTCTAAGTGCTCTACAGGCATTAAATACAAGATAATCTGTGCTCATGGGTTTATTTACTTGATGCCAGAGGAAAAAGGAATGGGGAGGGAAGGGAAATGAAAGTTCTGGCTGCAGTTCCTGAAACAAAAATATGTTTATATCAGTTTTGTTAATTAGTAGATGACCACAAACGCTGATGAAATTACAACCGTCTTTTAAATTACCCTCATCTTCTTGTGCCATCCTTGAACAGATAAATTCTGTGTGAACACATTTTTACCTCATTTTCCACACTTTAATCTTTCCTATCTGTATCCAAATATCCTTTTGGTCTCTAATTAACACAGGTATAGCAGTACTCCTTTATCCATGACTATAGACATTTGTAACACAGACCTCTGCTTCACCCGCATCCCCTTCTGATCTCTGTGGAGACTGACAAACTGCCATCTGGGCAGTGGAAACTGACAGGTAAAGAAATGAGCAAGGGAGTGGGTGAGATGCATTGCTGTAACAGCAACAGCAATAATGATAATTCAGATTCGAAGCCTGAAACTCTGGAATCTTCCTTGGCCCTAACACAGTTGATTGAAAGAAATAATGACCTTGACATCTTTTACCTGCTGAAGAGTTGATTGTGTTTGTCTTCTGAGCTGCAAGCAGCTTGTTGTTTGATAGATGTTGCCAATAGCCCAAGTGATGCTTTGACCCTTGGCCTTGTGTCTCTATGGCCTCATTAACCTCTGTCAGGTACTTGCTGATGGTTTTTCAGTTAATGTATGAGGAAGAGGCCCAGTTCATTTCAGCTGATTCCTTCTTACTTGGCAGCCTAGGTGTCGTGATTCAGCATTAAAGGCTTGCCAAGAGGAGAGGTAAGGTAGTGCAGTGTGCTACTGCATTGATAGGACACTTTTACCATCCTTTCATGTTTGCTTTGAAACCTACACCCAGGTTATCAGTACTGGTAACAAGGCTCTGAGGAGCTGTTTAGCAACAAATGCAATGAAATTCAACCTGCTTGGTGGGAGACAATCTTCAGCCAAACCTTCTGAGACTGCTGGATTTCCTTAACCAACTGATTTTTAACCCTATAGTATGACTTCTGGATGACAGAGTAAGAGGTGCAAACGCCAAGACAGTGTGTTTTTGGTGCTCTTGCCTTGATGTTTCACTTCCTCTGTGAGTTAAAGTTCACTTCCTACATGGAAGCATGAGCATTTCAGATCTTGGTTAATTACTACTTGTTTCATTCATTGACCCTTTCACTCTTGCTTTATTTAGAAACTTTTCTTCTTCATTTATCTAAGCATTGCTCAGCTTATTTTGAGGGTGAGAATTTTGCAGGCCTTCAGATGTTGTCTGACTACAGCTTAGTCAGTGATGTGATAAACTGAAGGACCATATGTTGGCCTGTTCCATGATGCATTTCTCTCCCCAGAATCCCTCAAATGCTGGCTTGCGCTAGAGCTAATATTTATGTTCAGTTTGTTGTATAACATGAAGTATTGGTAACAAGGCTCTGAGGAGCTGTTTAGCAAGCATGAAGTTTTGAAAAAAATGAACATTAATGGAGATCTGTTCATAAAACAATTTCATTGTCAGGTGCCTAAGGAAAAAACACACATCCATTTTGGCTCTTGGCTATGTCTGCCACTAGCATATTTGTTTTGTACAAGCACTGACATACTTGGGATCTGATTTTTAGTAACATATAGTTAAACTATGCGAAAATACAGTGAACAGTTTAACTATAGACATGCACAGCACATAGGCCATCTTTGCACGAAGTCACCATCCCACAACAGCAGCAGGTTGCTTCTGGTCCGGGAGTCATGCTACTGTATGAAGTCATCGCTATCCAGATGCTATTCCGTCCCCAAGCACTGGAAAACCACCTTATACTATTTCCAGAAAAAATCTGTTAAGAGCCTCCTTTAGCACTTCAATCCCATCAGCTGGCTCAGTGAGGTACTGTAACAGCGCTTGATAGTGCTTCCTATTGTCGGCGGATCCAGGAGTGGGGAGAGTGTGGCCATTCCCAGGTTGTTCCTCACTTAGCTGCTCCCATGGTGTGGTAACTTCAAAATCTATCACCTCTCTGTGTTTATTTTAAATTTCTCCTTTGAGTTAAAACTTTTTATTTTTTTAAAATACATTTTTAAGCATTATAGCACAAAAGTTCAATATTGTACTGGCAATGTCATGTCATTAGAACACTGCTGCGCTAGTATGGCTTCAAACAAACAAACAAAACCCAACAAAAATAGACCAATCAGGGTGGTGGGGTGGCGTAAAGGCGGGGAAAGGGAGTGGCCAAGGACACTGTAGTGTGGAAGGAACATGGTGGAAATACTGCTACTCATCTGCTTAAGGCAGAAGGGTGTGGAAGAGAGCATTTCTAACCTGCTAATATTGTGTGGATGGCAATGTTGGGATTGTAACAGAAGGGCATGCTAATGGGGTATGGTGTGGAAAGGGCCATAGTTAAATAATTAATGTTGCCACAAAATGTGGTAATGTCTGTTTACTTAGATGGCTTTAAACAAACATTAGATAGATTCTTGAAGAATAGGTTAGTGGTGACTAGTCATCGTTGATATATAGTATCTCCAAGATGAAGGATGAATACAAGTGAATACCAGCTGATAGGGTATAGTAGTAAGAGAGGATTGTTACCTTTCCTTCCTGCTTATGACCTTTCCATTGGCATATGGTTTTGGCCACTGTTGGAGACAAGGTGCTGGATTAGATAAGCTTTTAGGTCTGATCCACCTGCAGGATTCCATGATTCTTCCTTACTCTGCCTTGCTTTGCCCTGCAAAGCCTACTTGAAACTACTTGTAAACTACTTGAGTTTTCATGCTTCTTTTGCCTCCAGCCTGCTAGCACCAGTTTTCTTTTTTACTTTTTATTCTTTTGCCTTCTTTTGCCCTGTTTCTTTCTTCTGCCTTCTCCTGTCTTGTGTGTTCTCCTTTAGTTTTCCATAAATTTAGCAATGTTGCCCAAGTCATGGCATTTTAATTTTTGAGGTGTTTAGAACTTAAATATAATAGTCTCATCTCATAATGTAACTTTCAGTTTCTTTCTAAAACTCATTTTGAGGTACAGAATATTTTTTCTGTCTTTGAGAGATGAAAATCTCTGAGCTGTCCTCTGAGAGATTTCACTCTTCATTCTGTAAACTGCAGGTGTACTGATTCTGCACACACCCAGTCCCTTAACTGTTTCTTTACCTCTGGAGACCATCTTCAGGGAATGTGGATAATGCTGAGTAATTAGTAGGCTGTACTGCTTAGTAGAATATGCATAATGGTAGCCAGAAGATAGGAAACCTCCATGCCTGCCTTGGTCCCTGAGCCTGCTGGGGCCAAACAAGGACATTGTCATTAGGAAACAATTACATACAAAGCAGATTAAGCAGGAAATGGGCTCCCCATAGGCTCTCGGGCGAGTTCCTATTTAGCTTCAAGAAAATGTCTTCAGACCCTCTCTGTCTTCTTTTCATGTGTGAGCTACTCGTGCTGCTAATGCTCACAGTTGCTGTCATCTTTTTATGGGCATCCAGTTGGGGTACTATTTACTGCTTTTTGTACAGAAGTAGAAACAAACCTTTCTGCATGAGTCTTTTGAAATATTAAGCAAGCATTCCTTTCCTAGTTAACTTTTTTTGGCTGCAGAACTGCTTTGTCAGAGAGAAGGCCATTTGAGGAGGTTAATTATCTTCTTTCTCTTGGAGAGCAAGGCAGAGATATTCTCTGCCTCTGAGATGCATTTTTTGAGCTGAAGAAATCTGAGCAATTTGTTCTGATGTCATGCAAGGACAGACAGTGTTTTTGGGGAGGTGGAGTATTTGAGAGAGAGTGTGTGTGTCCCAAGCCCACATTCAGTTTTCTTTGTCCTCAAGTCAGACCACTAAAAGTATTTAAACTTTGAATTAGATGAGATGGAGGCCCAATCAGTCCTTAAAACTGGGCAGCACTAGCACCACTGTTCTTGTTTCTCACAAAAAACCTTAGGGGACCATAGGACATAATAATGGCTGCCAACTTCAACAGCTTTATGGAAGAATCAGACACATCAATGGGAGATAAGGCTGTCTATTAGTTGTAATAACTATATATTACCTCTAGCGTCAGAGGTATGTATGTATGTATGTATGTATGTATGTATGTATGTAAGTATATCAGTTACCAGGAACTTGCTGCTATGGTGGTAGGCTTCACGTAGGAAACTATTTGGGTACTCTGTTGGTTTGGCAGAGTGAAAACTGGAATTCCCACTTCTGCGCAATCATTGAACCTAGAACTGTGTGAACAGATAGTTAGACTGCATAGGCCTTTGGTTTGACCCTGCAGAACTTTTTAAATGTTATTTGTTACGAGGCAAATGGTGTGAGTAGATAAAGTAGTCTCAGCTAAAATATTTCAATCTAGAGGGGAGAAAGTTGTTTAATATACAGGCAGGATCTTATGAGGCCTAGAGAAAGAACAAAAGGAAGTTGAAAGAATGCTCTAGCTATTTGACTTTTAGTTCGTGCTCATTATCTTATTTAGAGCAATTGTCATGCTGTATTGTCATGCTGTATTAGTCACCGACAGCTCTTAGAGTTAACTAGTTATAAATAAATAACTACAGTCATCCTTCCACATTTGCTAGGGTTAGGGGCATAGGACCCCTGTGAAAGTGGAATAACCGTGAATAACTCTAGGCCCTCCCAAACCATTATTTAACACACACAAAAAAGTATGATCACCATATTCAACCCACCAAGGATTCTTTTGAAGCATCAGGATTCCTTCACAAGGCAGAAGTGGGTGGCTGGTGGGGTTGACTGCCACCTCCACTGCTGCCCCGCACAATTTTAAATTGGGACTTACAAGCCTCGTTTGCAGTTTCTCAGTCTCAAGAGGCTTGCAGTCCCTATTAAAAATGGCATAGGGAGGCAGCAGAGGTGAGAGCAAATAATCCGTGAATAATCAAATCCGAAAAAGTGAAACCCGCAAATGTGGAGGGCTGACTGTACTTTACAAGTAACTGTTTATGTGAAATTAATTTGCATGCTAAAGGTATTAATATATTACATTATGATCATAATTTAGCAAGGACTACATTCATTCCTATTTATTTGTTTATTTAATATCCCACCTTTCTCCCAACATGGAACCCAAAGTAGCTTATAATATAAGTTAAAAGAAACTAGTTAAAACAAGGTATAATAGAAAAGCTTTTTAAAAGAAGCCATTAATCAGCCAAACCAGTTGAAATATTAGTTTAAGTGGATTAAAAATTAATTCAGCACATAATTAAAAGATACAGCATATCTGTTGATTGTCCTTTTGCCCCAACCAGTTAAAAGCTGAAAGCTTGTTTAAATAAGAAGATCTTTGCCTGCCAGAGAAAAGAAGACAGAATGGGGCCAAGTGAGCCTCCATTGAGAGGGAGTTCCATCGCCTAGGAGCACTCTCTCTCATATCCTCATCAAATGAGCCTGCGATCGTGGTAGAATCAAAGGAAAGCCATCTTAAGACCTGGGAAAACTCCTAGGGAGATAAGTTCTTTCAGATATTCTGGACCTAAGCAGTGTAGGGCTTTATAGGTCAGAATGAGCCTTTTGAATTATACCAGCACTCACTTTGCAGTATAATGGGAATTTTCAGTTATTTTTATATTTACAAGGGTGTAGGTTCACTGTGTAGTAGAGCAGGAATATTACATAGTTCAAATGCTGCCTTCATGCTGTACTTCGTGCACTGTTGGGAGATGACAGTGAGGTGCTATGGGAGGGCAGCATGTTTTGTTACATAGGCCATTCAGATTTTTTTTTACAAAGCAACTAATTAAGAAACAGACAAGCAAAGAGTTCCTTTTAAAAACTACATAATTATAATCACAGCTGACTTCAGGCCTTGAAACTGTAACTGTAATGACTTATCTTTAAATGTATCTTTCTAAGATGTGACTACCGGATATGGCTCCAGAATCTAACATAGTTGCCAGGAGACTGATCCCCCCCCCACATGTAGATCCTGCAAGCAGGTTCCTCAGGTACAAGAAGAAGAAGAATTCACAGTGCAAGGCAATACAAGAAGGTAGACCAGCTGCTCCAGAATAACCTCAGCAAGACATTTTACACAGTTGACCAAGAAGGGGTGCCATATCCGTCTGTATACGGAAGATGCCACTGATTTATTCACTGACTTTATGTCTCGTTCTTCTCTCGTGGAACTGAAGGCAGCGCACGTAGGGAGTCATATGTGGTCACTCATCTAAGGACGGATTGGCTTAGCTTCGGCAAGGTTGTTGTACTGTGTGCTTTCAAACCAAGCATACCCTCCAGCTGTCCAGGTTTGGCAGGTACAGTCCCAATTAATCTTCTGCCACTCCACTTTTTCAGCACCTTTTAAAAGGTCCAAATTTCTCTCTCCTACTCCCACTTTCCTCCTTTGTCCTTAGCTGCTGCAAAACTGGATTTGGAGTTCCAAAGTAGTTTGCCCTCAGTTAAATCAGCAGGGAAGAAGAGAGGACAGCACAGAATCTTGCTCTTTCCTGCAGACTAAAAGCAAATGCAAATTGCTGTAGCGTCTCCTAGCCTGCCAGTTCTTCCTCATCAATAACGTTTGTCACTTTGATAACACTCTGATGTTACTTGGCCACGTATGTCCCAGTTTTCATCTATGAAATGTTGGAGGGTATGAGGATTCTTGAAACATTTTCCTATAAAGGTTGCTTCAAAAAAGTCTGATAGTGGCAGACTAGTCCCTTAACTTGATGAATGCAGTATCTGACAATTGAGACTGAAAATATGTTGCCTTATTCCTCTGATTATCTTTGTGGAAGTATCTGTTCTGCTGTTAAGTTTTGAATTTTGCAAAGTTCAGTAATAGGTGTAGCTCAGGGCTTGGAAAACTGTCCGGTTCAGACTGAACCTTCCAGGACCTGCTGGCAATGGTGGCTGGGAGATTTTTGGAGTAATAGTCTGAAGAATAACAGTTCCAAGCTGTGGAAGGTCTGCAGTCTTTGGAGTGATTCTGTCTACTAGGATGGACAAGTTCCCTCTGTCTTCTAATAAGATGCATTTGTTCCACAATATTAATAGAACAAGCCTTCCATAATATTGTTGTTGTCATCCATATTATCAGTAGAACAAGCTTTAAATCATATCTAGTTTAATTATGTTTAGGTTATATAACACTCACCAAAAAAGACATTTACCTCTGATTTCTAGTTCATGATCTGACTTAGCCTTGTTTTGAATGCCTTCCCACTTGCCACCTCCAGGTGGGGCTATTCCTTTGTTGTTGGATCAAAGATAGGCCTAAGAGATTTATTACTTTAAAGGACTTTGGCCCTTTTCCAGACAATTAAAAACAACAAAAGTGCCTCCCGTCCCCCCCCCCCCCATTTTACGGCTGTTCTCATGTTAGTTCCAAGTCGTTGCCAGTGTTGTGATAAGCCATGCTCATTTAGTGGATTTGGAGGTGTGTATCTCAGAGGGGCAGATACAGTCTTGCTGTGTAGTACTATCTATACTCACATTTTTCCTCTTGGTTTTGCAATCCAGGTAGGTATGAGTTCCGGCTCTGCAGAGAACTGGGAGCTCATGGCCTTGAAAGAGGAATATTAAATTAAAAAACAACAACAATACTGTGTGGTTTCCATTTCATAAAGATTAAACTGATAATGGGGACTATGTGCACATTAAAAGAGGCTCTGGGACATATTTTCAGGTTTACCAGCCAGAGGAATATCAATATAAGCTGCACTTATGGTTCTCTATTTCCTCTCTTCATCATAATCTCTCACTCTCTTTTTAGAAAAGTGGTTTGGCCTTGTAAATGTAAACTGCTTTATCACAAAGAATGGATAGAAGGTCATTGTTCTGCCTAGGTCTATAGTCTGATAATGCTTTTTCAAATAATAGTTTGTTTATACAAAATAAAGCTTGAAAATTTTACTTTTTTGGCTGTTCTGTATGGGGGATTCTGGCACCACAGTCGCAAGTAGTAACATCTCTAGGTTCTGATCCAATAAATGCATATTGTTACTCATTTCTACTGGCAGAAATCTAGATTTTCCCTGCCCCCTATTCTAGTTAAGATCTGTAGTACAAATATGGCATTTAGCCATCACCTCCAACAGTGATACTAGGAAAATACTAGCTAGGTACGTTTAGCCTGACAAAAAGAAGGTTAAGAGGAGACATGATAGCCATGTTTAAATATCTGAAGGGATGTCATGTTGAGGAGGGAGCAGGCTTGTTTTCTGCTGCTCCAGAGACTAGGTCAAGGAACAATGGATTCAAACTACAGGAAAAGAGATTCCACCCGAACCTCAGAAAGAACTTCTTGACGGTCAGAGCTGTCCGGCAGTGGAATATGCTGCCTCAGAGTGTGGTGGAGTCACCTTCTTTGGAAATTTTTAAGCAGAGGCTGGATGACCATTTGCTGGGGGTGCTTTGAGTGTGTGTTCGTGCATGGCAGGGAGTTGGACTCCATGGCCATTGTAGTCTCTTCCAACTCTATGTTTCTATGATTCTATGAAAATGCAGTTCCGCTCCAAGCAAGGTAGATCTGTTTTTGCAAATGCAATCATTTTGTAGAAGGTATGTTACGCTCTTCTGTTGCAGGGTGGGCACCTGGCTGAGGGCCAGGGCCAATCTTCCGTAAATCCACCTCTTTGAGAGTCTGCAGCTCTCAAAGCAGGTCCAAATACCTCAATTTTCTATTGCAGTTCCTCTCAAAATGGCACAAGAAAGTGATGTTGCATAATTTTGTGTCACCATTTTGAGAAGGACCGCAGAGGAAAATGGAAGTATGGGGTTGTGGGATGTTTGTCGCAGCTAGGATATTTTTGCATGTACTCCCACATTTGGGGGCTTTCTGCATTGTTTTGGAACTAAACCTGTCACCAAATTGAGCAGATTTTTTAAAAAATTGTGGGCTGTGGGGTTTTGGGGTACTGGTGGAGGACTTCAGAAACTGCAGAAGTGAGGCCCAGGGTTTGCGTGTGGCGCATAGGCCACATTTTGCCTACCCTTGTCTGTTGGATAGGGCTGTGATCTGAGCCACATTCAGTGATTCAAGTCTTCCTCTTCATCCGTCCATGCCATTCTGAGATCATTTTCAGTTGTTAAATTTTTGTACTAGATATTTTACAAGTTACCGAGACAAGTGCTGTTCCATTTCTATACTGACAGTTGGCATGCACTTTTTTCAGTGGCTGTTTACTCCTTTTCCCCTGTGCTGAAAATGTATAGGTTGTTATTAACAATGGGATGAACAGAAGCTCAGTCTTTTCAGAAGCCTAAACACTAAACCCCAAAGGGACCACCTTGGATTGCAAAGCAAAGGTCACAGTTTTCTTGTTAGGTAAAGATGGGAAATGATTGTGACTGTTGTAGCGTGGTGATTCCACTTTCAACCTCCTATGCAATCCTGGGGTTTGCAGTTCTGGGAGGGGGCAAACCCCAGGATTCCATAGGAGGTTGAAAGTGGAATCATTGCGCTATAACAGACTCGTGCGGAAATGGCCTAAGGAAGAGGCAGTCAGAGTTCTGAAACAGAAAGGAGGACTCCAGTTTTAAGTCTCAGAATTCCTGAAACTAGTAGGAACAGCGTTTATTTAAGAAAATGTGTATATTACTATTTCAGTGTAGTGAAAGTGCTTGAACCATCTCCAATTGCTCCTAAAGGTTTCTAATAGAAGTCTTGTGTACTAAATACAGTAGGTCCCTATAACTACATGCCTGCTGTACACAATTTCAATTACCCATGGCAAGGAGGGGTATGAAATACGTACTTTGAGTTTAATGGAAATAAAACAGAAATTGAAGTAATAAAGTGAAGTACAATACATACAGCATTACATGGAAAATGGCAGGGAAAATAAAATTGAAGCAAATGGGGCCTTTTTGCTCACGGTGTTGCGCTGGCTCATATTGTCCATGCTGTCTTGCATTTCTTCACTGTGTACAGGACTACATGTACTCTGAAACTACCCAGCCTCTTAGCAGGGCTCTTGTTTACTGTTTGTGACCTGATTGTGGTAGTGTCCTTCTGCAAGATTCTTGTGCTTGCACTGTAAAGTCCTTATCCTTATCCAGTACAGTCCCTGGTAAAGCCCTTCTCCTTGAGTCCTGGTGATGTTTGTAATGGCCCCAAAGCAGAAGAGTGGTGATGCTAGCAATCCTGATAAGCGTAAGAGAACCTGCAAAGTTCTTCCTTTAAGTAAGAAGGTAAAAGTTTTCTTTGACTTAACCAGGAAAGAAAACAAAATGTGCATTGAGGTTGGCAGGATGTATGGTAAGAATGAATCTTCCTTTCATGAAAGTCTGAAGGAAAAAGAAATCTGTGCTGGTTTTGCTGTTGCACCTCAAAATGCAGAAGTTATCTCCACAATGCATTATAGGTGCTTGATTAAAATGGAGAAATGGAAATTTGTGGGTGGAAGACATGAACAGAAGACGATTCCCATTAACATCAGTGTTTTGTGCCACAAAGCATTGAGTTTATATGAAGATATCAGGGCATCACCTCAAGTGAGAGCCACAAGGCCCTCTACTGCAAGTAGGGGATGGTTGTACAGATTTAGAAGCAGGTTTGGACTTAAAAAAAAAAAATTGGGAGTGAGAGTGCCTCTGTTTAATGCAGCAGTTGCTGCCACATTTCCAGAGCAGTTTAAAGTGTTGATTCAAGAGAAAGGCTATCATCCAAAACAGGTGTTTAGTTGTGATGAAACTGGAGTCTTCTGAGAAAAAAATGCCCACAAGAACACATTCATAAAACTGCAAAGGCAGCTTCAGGGCATAAAGCGTGGAAAGTCAGATTATTTCTGGTCCTATGTGGCAACACTGCAGGGCACATGATAAAGCCAGGTGTAGTGTACAAACCCAAGAAGCCATATGCTCTTAAAAACAAAACCTTTACCTGCTTGTGTTTTGGCAGCACAATAAGAAAGTCTGAGCGACTGCTACCTTGTTTATAGAATGGCTTCCTCAATGCTTCATCCCAGACGTTAAAAAATATTTGCAGCATGAAGGATTGGAATTTCAAGTCTGGTTAATGGTAGACAATATACTTGGCCATTCTGAATCTGTTTGCTGTGAAAATGAAAATACTGATGTTGTCTTCTTACCTCCCAATATAACCTCATTGATTCAGCCTTTTGACCAGGGCATCATTTGTTTTAATGAGACCACATACACCTGCCTGATATTTGAAAAACAATAGCATTTGTGTTACAGTATTAATATGAGTTGGTATTGTGGGTATATTCTTATTGGCTGAAATCCAATGTACTAATGTTGTACGCATAATAGCTTCAGCTCTCCATCTGTAAAATGGATCTAACTTGCTTTGTAGCATTGCTCTGAGGAAGAATAAGGCTTGTACTTAAAAGAGCAGCACACTAGAATGAATTCTGCAGTTTCATTTAAAGATATTTATACATGCTCAGCAGGTTTCTTGAGTAAGAAAATCCCCAGTGAATTCACATGAAGTGGATGAGAATAGAATTAGAGCAGAAGAGGAATGGCTTTGCCCTAGCTTGCTTAGTAGAAGAAAAAATGAATTGCTGGTGTTATACCTGTTGCAGCAGGGTAGCCACTAGATCATGTAAAGGATTTTTGCAAAGACTGAGGAGCAGACTTAGCATAAATCCTACAGGCTTTCTCTGCTAAACCAGTGACCTTATCAAAATCTCCCTAAAGTGTATCTGATGAAGGAATATGCTGGAGGCTAACACACAATTAGCTTACCTGTCAAGCCAACGTCTTCATTTTTACCCTACTCTGTCAGTGCCAAGGGGATAACTGAAATTGGTATTGGCTTGTAGATGCTTTTCCAAATTAGGAAAGGATCTTAAGGGTGATTCACACAACAATTGGGACTGATTTATACATTAGCTCCTTTGAAGACCTTATAGTACTGTAGAAATAGTAATGTGAATAAATTTGTGTCACTTTGTGGGACATTTGGTTTGTGATAACAGAGAAGGGAAAAAAAACAACTTTTCATGCTAGCTTTCGGCCTGTAGCCAGCTGTTAGTGTACAACTGCTGGCACGTGCAGGATGAACCTTTGTGAGATGTTAATTTTTCAAATGCATTTCATTCTTGTTATCTATTCTAGAATTTAAACAGTTATTTGCTGGCTTGCACTCATTAGAGTATATCTTTACATGTAGGCTATGAAAAAAAACCCATATACAACTTGAGTTTGATAGGAGAATGGCATAAAAATTGAAAAATATCCTCTCAAAATGTGTCTAAAAATGCCTTAAGATGCCCTTTAAAAGTAACTTTAACAAGTAACTAGATGATTTTATGTTACACCAGTGAAGTCACGTTACCCCCCAGGGAATTTGGTTACTTGTGGAATGTTTCTTCTTTATGTCCTCATTCTCTCCCAAAGCTGATTATGAGTAACTTTTTTATTTGTTACCCATAATTTCTAAGCTCTGGTTCCTGTAAATCAATGGTTCTCAAACTTTGGTTCTCTAGTTGTTTTGGACTTTAGCTCCCAGAACCCTTTACTGACTATTGGCTGTGCAGACTGGGACTTCTGGGAGTTGAAGTCCAAAATTACATAAAGGACCAAAGTGAGCATCACTGCTGTAAATCAGGGCTGAATGAATGATAACCCTCCGGGTGTTGGGTAATCCCCAGAATTCTTCCCAGCATTAGCTATCTGGCTAGAGTTGATAGCAGCCCAGTAGTATCTAGAGGCTTGGAGTTTTGCCTGCCCCTGCTTGTAAACATTTAAAAACTCTGGGCCTTTCTGCACTACGCTATTGTAGTGCTATTATTCCACTTTCAATATCCTGTGGAATCCTGGAATTTGTAGTTTACTGAAGCCAAAGACCTCTCTGGCTGAGCGTTTTAAATGCCCCTCTCTGAACTGCAAACCCCAGGATTCCATAGGATGTTGAAAGTGGAGTAGTAGCACTATAACAGTGTAGTGTGGAAAGGCCTTCAGTTTGCAACTGGTGTACAAATGTTTTCATCTTGTATCTGGCTGTAGCTGCCTATGCTTGGCTGACAACTGGCAGGGAGCTGACAGGAGCAGGTTTTCAAGTGGCTACCACACTAGATTGTGTGAATTAGACTTCAAGAGCCTAAAGAAATACTGGAACCCAGTTGGGAGCTTTAGTTAAACTCCTGGAGAGAAAGGTCCATTTCAGCTGAGGTGTAGCAGCTGCTGGGTTTAATTTGAAAATGCTATGGTGAAGCTGTTTGATAAGGTTGCCAAGAACCTTTGCTTGGCATTGCATTGTCTGGGTGATCAACCTGGTGAGATGGGCAAGTGTCTGTGTATTTTTTTATTATAAATGTAAGTAAGAGTATGTCCTTCCATTAAGTAGAGTGAAGGAGCTGATTTGGGGTATCACATGAAAGGGCTGCAAAGTACTAGTTATTTAACGTATTAGCATGATTATTATATTTTGTTTACAACCAGAAAAAGGGAGAGGAACTTATAGAATTTTCTACCTTGCATGTCAAAGTAACTTGACAGGTCTTTTATACTGTGTACCTTGCCTGGGGAGAGAGATGCCATTTGCTACTGAGCTTCAAATGGTAAAGTACCTAGGCAGCCATGTTCAAATAAGGCTAGGCTGACTGCATTTGGAAGTCAGCTTACAAAATATGGCTGAAGCATGGCCTTCAAAGGTAAATGTGCTTTTAAAGGTTACACTAAGTGCTTTCAAGTCACTTCTGACGTATAGCAACCCTAAGGCAAACCTATCATGGGTTTTCTTGGTAAAATTTCTACAGAGAGGGTTTGCTTTTGCCTTCCTCTGAGGCTGAGAGAGTGTGATTTGCTGAATGCCATCTAGTGGGTTTCCATGGCCAAGCAGAGATTCAAACCCTGGCCTCCAGACTTATAGTTTGGTGCTCAAACCACGACACCACACTAGCTCTCTAGCGAACTGGGTGGTGTGGTAGAAATCTTAAAAGAAAATTGTAGTTTTCCTGTATAACCATGGGGACTAGAAACTTAAAACTTTTGTTTCCTTGGAGAAGGGTGTGCTTATGCAAGCATTTTGGTGAAGAGCTATGCTCTACCAGAGATAAGTCCAAGTCTGGCTGTACCCCTGTGTCTGAATAGAGCTTTTTTTTTTTTTTCTTTTGAGAATTCATTAGGTTTAAGTAGAACAGTGATAAATTATCCCCTTCTGTTGCTCCCACCCCTACAGACAACATTTCATGATTCAAAATACAAGCAAACATTTGCAAGCAAAAAAAAAAGATAACTGCAGCAGACCATGATCAATATCCAAAAGTGTTCACCATGACAGCTCCCACAACCACACATATTTTGATAGTGGGCCGTGTACAGATTTAAAATAAGATATATGTATGTTGTATATGGGTAGAGGATTGAAGTGATAATTATGCCAAGGAGACTGATGCCACTAGAAAACAGCAAGTTGAAATGCTGATGCATTCTTTGTGAAGACTAGAATAACTGTGCTATCTAGGCCTAGGCAGGCATTTGCTACTATTACTATCATTGCATCTGTTCCCTTAGGTGCATAGTGGTTAATAGTCTGAAGAACAGAGTCTCTGCTAACCATTCAAGCAATTGTCAAAGGTTTTCACGGCCGGAATCCATAGGTGGTTGTGGGTTTTCCGGGCTTTGAGGCTGTGTTCTATTAGTATTTTCTCCTGACATTTCGCCTGCATCTGTGGCTGGCATCTTCAGAGAATTCAAGCAACTGATACAGTTTGGAACAAAGATTTTCCAGGCTTCCAAAACTGCTGGGGAGCCTCCACAGATAGAACAGACTCTCTGCTTTCGAAAACTGCCCTCCATGCACAAAGGGTGAATGAAATGGCAGGAAGGGCGAGTGCATGCCCCAGAGGCAGCTGGGGAGTGTGTTGCCATGGAGAGCAAATCTGCTTTAAATTTTACGATTTCTTCTCCTGCAGCTATTCCAAGTTGTGTAGCTCTCCTGGTGCTGGTCCCTAACCTGACAGAGGGCTGACACTGGGAAAAAATCCTGTATCACTTGGATCTTCTGTGGGAGCAGCACTCACTAGAATTGAGATGGTGAATGACCAATGGCAATGGATTCATCCAGTGTTCCTGGAGCTTGCCATGTTTATTCAGTGCGCTCAGACAAGGTTATTCAGTGAACACTTGAATAGGGCTTCTTTGTTACTCCAGATATTATGTGCATGTTATAAGCATAAAGGGGAGGCATCACATGTTGTGCCACTGCATTCTGCACCCACTTCCTGGCAGCTCTGGAGTTACATTTTCCATGGCAGAATATTCTCTAAGCAAGATTTGCTAAAGTATTGAACTTTTTGAATCATACAGGTGGTAATGCCATGGCCTGGCTTAATAATGGACAATATTTTCTGAATTGAAGAAGACACAGTGTGTTGTGGGACATAAACTCAAGCCTACTTCTTTGCCTCGTAGTAAGAAAAATCCTCCCTTATTTTTCTTAACTCGCTTAAAATAGAATAACTGTGGAACATATGTGCAATTAATGAAAGTTCCTTAAATATATAAATAAACTGTTGACTGCTTGTAAATTGTGAGACATATGTGCAGTTAATTAAAGAAAAAGCAATGCATGGTTGAGGCCCCTCCTGCATCAATGAGAGATGCCCCCCCTCCACCTGGATTGTTTTAGAAAAAAAGTTTTATCTTCAGATGGAAGATGTAGTTTCAATCACAACATGTCCGGTAATTAATTGCACAATAATTCCAGTGTGGAGCTCTGTCACCCATGATAGGGAAAGGGGAGTGTGGAAGGTGTTGATAGTTTTGTTGATGGTTGAACATTTGTTTTCCTCATCATTTTGACACCAGAGGTAATTGCCATTCCTGAAAGATTTTCTTGCTGCCATTGCCACAAATGGTTAGGGACAAATTAATTATGAACATTCTTGTTATGGCAGATTAATGAGCTGACGGACAAGATTTCTTCCCATCTTCTGTAATTTTTGGCTTGCTGTGTGGTAGGCATTTTGTATACTAAAATATGAAATAAAATACAAATCAAGCTTTCCCCAGATACCCGATTAAAGGTATGTTATCTATGCACACTAGGAAAACAGCGCATCAGTTTACTCCCTAGGACAAAATTAAGAATAGCTTGCAATGTGGGCCCAGTCTTGCTGTGAACCGCGTCTTTCCAGCACAAGTCAGTTTTATTCTTTTTCAAAGGAAATATATCTACCAGCCTTATTTTGCAGATGTTTGTTTACCAATTTGCAAGCGCACATTTCTTTCTCTCCCTTCCTCTCTTTCTCTGACTGGCATAATCTAAGAGCACAGCACATTACAAAGGACAGACAGAGTCAGCTGTACTGCTAGGAAGTGTGAGGGAAATGTTTCAATTTGGGGAATATTAAAGGGCAGTAGGAGCAGCCGCACGGCCATTTCTGTAGAGCTCTTCGATCATTCCCCCTCTTTTAGAGAACAGAGCTGTGAATGCCACTTGGCCTGTCCAGTTCTCCTTAAACTGGACTACTGCCTCAGCTATGGTTGAGAATATTATTCTATTGTCAGTGAGACTTAAATGTGATTTTTGTCAGCTTCTATGTGTATACTAGAAGATGGTTGTGTGTGTGCACTGATAGTGGCCTTTTCCACCAAAGAAAGTTTTGGAGGTATCTGCCTGTCAGGTAGAACACTATCACACACCTCCCACTATCACACACCTCCCATAAACACAGAATTAACTCCATTATGCACAGAGAAGGTTATGGCTCATATAGGATACAGGCCTCACTATTCACTTTGGTGTGCTGTTTTCAGGAGGCAACAACTTGCTTTCCTTTAAGAATATTTTGGCCTGGTTGGAAAGTGCAAGTAGGAGTGATTTTGGTTTGAGTGCCTGGCTTTTCTGTTTTCCAGTCTTCCAGAAAAAGAGAGCTGGTGTCTCTATACCAGAGGTTTCTTTGCTTAGACATTTCCTTCTGGTTTTGACCACATTTGAGACTTTAGCCTGTTATGGGAAGTATACACACACTTACTTGGGGGCATTGTGGCTTCTAGTGCCTTTCACCATACAGCGGCCCCTCCACTTTCATGAGGGTTTGGAGCACAGAACCCTCACAAAAGTGGAAAAAAACACGATTAGCTCTCCCTGTGTTCCCTCTCCCATTCCCTTGCCTTTTGCCCTGGCATGTGAGCCTTTTCCGTGCTGGGCACAAGACAAGAAAATGGAAGGGGAGAACTATGGAGGAGAAAAGGAAGGCGTGTGTGCCTTTCCCTTCATTCCTTTGCCTTTTACCTCAGTGTGCATTCTCTGTGCAGGGGCAAAATACAAGGAAATGGGAGTGGGGAGCTCCGAAGAGGAGAAAGAAAGTGAGCACGTGCCTTCCTCACATTCCCTTGCCTTTTGGCTGGGTGCGCTTTCCTTCTCTGTGCCCGACAAAAGGCAAGAGAATGGGAGGAGGAGAATGGGGGGAGGCACACATGCACCTTGAGAATAATCAAATTCACAAAGGTCAAACTTGTGAATGTGAAGGGAGGACTATAGTTTGTAAGGTCAGGCTATGATAACACTGGGGAGCTAGGCTTTCTCCTCTGTAAGTACCTGCTTCCTCCACAAAGCACCACTAAATCTACTTTTACTTTGGTGGCATTGTCCAACTTTGATCACGCTTGGATTGGTGCTGGGCTGGCGTCTTGCTAGTGGCATACCGCACACCTGTCTATGTCTGTTTTGGGGTACTGTGGAGCTTGGTATTCCCTCCTTGCAGAGTAACCAGCCCTCTCCAGACCCACTGAAATGTTGCTCAAAATCCCCTCCATTTGTACCTGGAGGAGAGCGAGAGTGGAGGGCACTGCAGAAATGTCATAACCAGACATAAACTGATTACATCAGTCATTGAGACCTCTAGAGGACTATTACAGACCTCAGTGGCTAATGTAATCACTTTACTGCTATAGGGACATAACCAGAGACTTCTGCTCTCCTCAAGGCACAAATGGCTGTGGCTTCAGTGGCTCTAAAGTAGATCCATTGGTGGTGGTAAATGGCTCAGAATAACATAGTTCCACACATGGAACTACAGCTCTGAGTTGTGTAGGACTGTAGGCTTGGTGTGGTAGCCCTGATCAGGCACCAATCCATGACAGGTTGCCATCTTGCTCTTTGATTCAGCAAAAGGCAACAAAATGTCTTAGCGCATGTTCGAGTAGAAGAGCATAGATCTCTCTCCTGATAGGGTTACAATTTAAAATTTGTCATAACAGAAGAGGAAGGGAACAGAGGGAGGGAAGAGACATGAAGGTAGAGATAAACATGAGAAAAATGTATGATTATTCCTCTTACAAATATTTAAGCATAGTTGTGTTATAGTTCTACTTTTGTTTTAATCTATGCTGTGAGCTGCCTTACGTCCCATGTGGGAAGAAAGCTAGGATATAAATGAAATAAATAGATAATTATATAGCTGTTGGAGAGGTAATATTGATAAAGTGATTTTTAGAACAGGGAAGAAAGTGGCATGTTTAATTGCAGTAAGAGAGGACTGGGACAAGTTGATTAATTGGTGGCAAAGATGGAGAGTACAGATGCTTCTCTTCCATGATCCTCCTATATTTCTGTTTAGCAGAAATTAGCCACATATTTTTTTTTAAAAGATTTCCTTCGGTAACTGAGAGAGTTAACTTCTTTAGAAATGTAAAATTCTGGGTAATTCTGAATTTTGAAGCCATAGAAAAAATGATGGTTCTCCCATATTTGGGGATCCAAAAAAAAAAAAAATCCAGAAATTTTCAGAAAATTTAAAAATGCGATATTTACCCATGTACTAATTGAAAGTCATTTTCTTACTTTAGGAACATAGAATACATTGTATATATCTATGTTTGGCATAAAATGATCATGTTTGATATATTGTTGCTGTGTGCCTTCAAGTCATTTCCATCTTATGGCAACCCTAAGACAAACCTGTCACAGAATTTTATTGGCAAGACTTGTTCAGAAGGAGATTGTCTTGGGATTCCTCTGAGGCTGAGAGAGTATGGCTTACCCAAGGTTAGCCAGTGGGTTTCCATGGCCAAGTGGAGATTCAAATCCTGGTCTTCAGAGCTGTTGTCCAACATTCAGACCACTATATTACACTAGCTCTCATTTGATATATTAAGTAAAGTTTATTTGGATTATATATACAAATTGATTTTTTTTGGACATTTTGTTTTTTGCTACAAATGGAATTACGAAGTCCTGTACTATAAGGAATCCCTAAATGATAAGGAACCTCTTTGGTTTTGCGAGTGTGAGGAGAAGGCATTCCCCAAAAAACCAGAACAAAACATTAGTATTAGTAAAACAGAGAAAGTTATTTTGTCTACGCTAGTTCTCCATTGAGACAAAAAAGAAAAGAAAAGAAAAAAAAGAACTCATTTCCATAAAATGAACTGAGAAAAAGAAAGCAAGGCTAGGGATTATGGTGTTCTGACACTGCATGTCGTCTTTCATAAAAGTCTTCCATAGTTTTTAGGGGAAGGGGGAGAACAGAGAAGCATGCCTCACCAGCTGCATTCAGAATCCCCACTCCCCACCCCAAACATAGATCTATAAGCTTGGCCACCAAAGTGGAAATCATAAAAAAAGATGATGATAATGAAAGAAAAAGTGTATTTGTTTATTTTTCCAAGGCTTATTTGACCTGGCGTACTGTTAGGCCCTTTTCGCATGGCGTTTTTAAAGCATATTAGGCACGCTCCCTCCCCCCTTCACGAGCTGCTGTACCGCACGACGTTCTGGCGAACCGGGTGCTATCACGGGCACGGATAGTGCTGATAGCGCGTTTTCTTATTTTCGCCTGAAAGTAAATAACCTCCCTTTCACGCATCGGTTGCGCGACCAGAAGGCCTGCGGAGCCGTCGTCCGGTGTGCTTCCGGGAAGGACCCGGGAGTGGGCGGGCAGTGGGCAGTCCCTGCCGCCTGTCCCTCATGCAGCAACTCCCAGGGGACTCTCCGCCCAGCAGCAGGCCGGCCACTGCCCCCATCGCAGCAGGGAACACTGCACGACACGTCGCCGCGAGAGGCCACCCCGGGGCTGCGTCGCCGCTCACACTCGAGACGACAGCAGCCCCCGGGGTCGGGCTGACTGTGTTTGTTTTTTTTAAACCTGGCACTATCGTTAGCACGTTAGCACGTTACCAATGTAGTATGAAACAGCCTGTTGGCAGGATCTATCATGCTAACGTTAGCACGATAGTCGACAAAACAATAAAAAGAAAAGAAAAACCACTGACCAATCAGGGGCGGTGGGGCGGGGACAGGGCGGGGACAGGGCGTGGCCCGGGACGCCGACATGCGGACAAGGCACCGTGCGGGGACTGGTGCTCTCTCGCGAATGCCCTACCGTGTGCAGACTGCAAGGGGCTCTCTACTGGACCTCTTGCGATATTGGCAATATCGTGAGCGCTCTGGTTTGTCGCGCTATCAAGGTAAGGTGCGAAAAGGGCCTTAGTTCTGAATGAGTTTACTGAAAATGTTGAACTTATCTTCTCTTTTGTGGTGTAGGAACTTATACCACAGTGTGGTGCGAGATCCAGCATGGTGCAGTGGTTTGAACATTGGACAATGACCCTGGAAACCAGGGTTTAATTCCCTGCTCAGCCATGGAAACATTTAATGCTGTCCAGGATTGGCTTTACCGTTAGGCAAAGTGAGGCACCTGCTTCAGATAGCAGATATTAATTGTGGAGAGAGGAGGTGAATTGATGAAAACTAAAGATATATAGTATATAATACATTGCTTGCCGCGTACCCCATAAGATTGCTTGCCACCCTCAGGAGAAGTGAATGCTACTATTCTGTGAACAGATTTAGTTCTATTGTCTGTTAACAGTGCGAGGCTGAGGCAGCCATCTTGTATTTTGTTTCAATTGGTAAAATGTCTTGGGGTAGCCCTGTCCCTAGGAGGAAATTTCTGCTTTGATATGCATATGTACCAAAAGGCAGTTGCAAAAATAATACATAAAACTCCAGCCATACAAAGGGTTAACTGTAAGCCTGTGCAGATTTGTGCCATTGTTTAAGTGGGCCCTAAATATTTACCTCTTGCTTGCACTGGATAATGTTTGGGTTGGTCTTTTTTTCTTGGGATTATATGTCATTACATTTAGATTTATTTTTTAATTTGTGCATTTTAACCACTTTTCACAGGCAAAGACCCTTCACAATTAAAATTATAAAAACAATTCAAAATGTAAAATATAGAACATACCCATCAAAGATGATAGTGTAAAAGTATCTGAAAGTATTAGTGGTGAAACACACAAGTCAACAGTTTAATTGATTAAAAGCTGTTCAGAACTGCCAGCTCTTCATGATAACCACGAGTGAGAAAAACAAGGGCCCCTTTTATACTACATTATTAGAATGCTATGATTTTTCTTCGTGGTCTCTGTGACTCACTCATATGGGATTCTCTGCATCTTTGGAAACTTCTACATCTCTTTGGCTGAAGGTCTGCCCCCTCCCCAGACTGCACATGCTCAGTATGGTTCCCTCTCAACCTCCTTCAGTTCTGTTTCAGTTTAGTCTGCAAAAGAGAAGGTTAAGAGGGGACATGATAGCCATGTTTAAATATATGAAGGGATGCCACGTAGAGGAGGGAGTGGGCTTGTTTTCTGCTGCTCCAGAGACCAGGACAAGGAGCAATGGATTCAAGCTGCAGGAAAGGAGATTCCACCTGAACCTCAGGAAGAAGTTCCTGACGGTCAGGGCTGTCCGGCAGTGGAATATGCTGCCTCGGAGTGTAGTGGGGTCTCCTTCTTTGGAGGTTTTTAAGCAGAGGCTGGATGGCCATCTGTCAGGAGTGCTTTGAGGGTGTTCCTGCATGGTAGGGGGTTGGACTGGATGGCCCCTGTGGTCTCTTCCAACTCTACATTTCTATGATTCATTACAGCTGGATCATAGGGAACTTTGCTGCGTTAACGACTCTTCTTCATTACATATATTTTCTTGATTTTTACCCCAGTTTATGGCATCTGTGGTGCTCTTCAAGAGATGTGTCTTTGACGCTAATCCCACACGTATGGAATGATCTGCTCCTGTTCAGACCACCTTTGAAAACTTCTTGATCTCTTTGATTGGAGGCCAGCCCCACTCCATTCTTCCAGCCCCACTCCATACTGCACCACTGTCAGGGTGGCCAGCAACCAAGGAAGTCAAAGTAAGAGGGGGAGGTGGGTGGGTTGTGTGAATTCACAGATGACCACGCAAAGAACCACAGTTACAAATAAGCAACCTACTTTTCTTTTTCATGGTCTCTCTTACCCAGATCTATGGGAGATTGACAAGCTAGACACACCTGGAGGGAGGGTGACTATGCCTGTGATAACTGAAGCACAGACAAGTCAAAAGAAATAGAGTCTCTGGCCTGAACATCAAGTCTGCAGTGCTTTATAAAGGTGAGTGGCTGGGCTGAAATAGCTGCTTGACGGATAGTTTGAATGGGCACACCAGCCAAGAATGCAGATGAAGTGGAGACAGCTCTTGTGGAATGAGAATGGACAGAAGAAGGGT
Organism: Cyclura pinguis; assembly: GCA_030412105.1. Taxonomy (NCBI): domain Eukaryota; kingdom Metazoa; phylum Chordata; class Lepidosauria; order Squamata; family Iguanidae; genus Cyclura; species Cyclura pinguis. The sequence goes on from CM059599.1 coordinate 350,355,683, forward strand.
CTGATTTCCTGGCAGTCTGGTCGCCTAATGCGATGGTAGAAGCCATCCATTTAAAAAAGCATTGCAACAAAGCTTGACAACATTGCTATGAGCAATGTAGCAGACAAAGCGTCTAGGAGATTTCCTGAAGTGCTTTGTCCCATCAACATGGGTGGCCAGGGCACACCTGACATTTAGCACATGCCAAGTCCACTCACCATCAGTTGAGGGGTTTGAGAAGAAAGTCAGGAAAAGAGTTGCTATAATGGAAAATGAAAAGAATCATAGAATCATAGAATCATAGAAATGTAGAGTTGGAAGAGACCACACGGGCCATCCAGTCCAACCCCCTGCCATGCAGGAACACCCTCAAAGCACTCCCGACAGATGGCCATCCAGCCTCTGCTTAAAAACTTCCAAAGAAGGAGACTCCACCACACTCCGAGGCAGCATATTCCACTGCCGGACAGCCCTGACTGTCAGGAATTTCTTCCTGAGGTTCAGGTGGACTCTCCTTTCCTGCAGCTTGAATCCATTGCTCCTTGTCCTGGTCTCTGGAGCAGCAGAAAACAAGCCCTCTCCCTCCTCTACATGGCATCCCTTCAAATATTTAAATATGGCTATCATGTCCCCTCTTAACCTTCTCTTCTGCAGACTGAACATACCCAGCTCTCTAAGTCTATCCTCATAGGGCATGGCTTCCAGGCCCTTCACCATTTTGGTCGCCCTCCTCTGGACCTGCTCCAGCTTGACCATGTCCTTCTTGAATTGGGGTGCCCAGAACTGGACACAGTATTCAAGATGAGGTCTAACCAAAGCAGAGTAGAGTGGTACCAGTACCTCCCTCGATCTAGACACCATACTCCTATTGATGCAGCCGAGAATTGCATTGGCTTTCTTGGCTGCCGCATCACACTGCTGACTCATGTTCAGCTTGTGGTCTATTAGGACTCCTAGATCCCTTTCACACGTACTGCCATCCAGCCACGTGTCCCCCATCCTATATTTCTGCATTCCATTTTTTCTACCTAAGTGTAGGACCTTACACTTCTCTCTGTTGAATTTCATTTTGTTAGCCTTGGCCCAGCTCTCCAATCTATCCAGGTCATTTTGAATTTTGATCCTGTCCTCTGGCGTATTAGCAACCCCTCCCAATTTGGTGTCATCTGCAAATTTGATGAGCATGCCCTCTATTCCTTCATCCAAGTCATTGATGAAAATATTGAACAGCACTGGGCCCAGGACAGAACCCTGTGGCACCCCGCTAGTCACTTCTCTCCAGGATGAAAAGCAGCCATTGGTGAGCACCCTTTGGGAACGGTCAGTCAACCAGTTACAGATCCACCTGACAGTAGCCCTATCCAGCCCGCATTTTACTAGCTTCACTAGCTTTACTAGCTTTACTAGCTTTACTAGCAAAGCTACTTTCAGGAAGAAAGTGACACCCAGAAACAGGACCATCTTCTCTTTGTGGAACTGGAAGAATGGCAGTTCTACCCACAGAATGGCTAGTTCACTGGCCCTCCTGAAGGCCGCAAGGAAGACAGTCCTCCATGTGAAGAGGTGTAAGTCACACAAGGCCAGCCGTTTGAAAGGATGTCTCATCAACTGGCAGAGAACCAAGTGTATATACCAAGCCAGAATGATGGGAGTTTGAGAAGGAAAGGTGTTCACAAAGACTTTGAAGAAAATTTTTACAAAGGATTGAATGAAGACCAAGAGAGCCTCCACATAGATTCATATCAAAGAGATTGAGAGGCCATGCAATGCTAACAAGGACAGGGACTGCAGAATGTGATTAATGGAAACCTAGTGCCAGTCCACATAAATGTCATGGAGAAGAAAGAAGCGCTTCCACTTATAGCAGTATGACTTTCTAGTTGACTGTGTACACACAGAATGAAGGATGGCTAGTGGGGATATCCTCCCAGCCATGAAGTGAAAGATTCAAAGATCCAGGTGCCAAATTTGACCACAACCTGAGTGAGGAGATCTGGAGCCAACAAGAATCTGTGAAAGCAATGACAGGACAGGTGCAGGAGCATGGTGAACCACAGCTGATGAGACCACCAAGGTGTAACTAGAAGGCAGCCTGTGTCATTGCCACTGAACTTTACCAGGACCTTGGTGATGAGTGGAAAGGGAGTGAGGGGATAGAGGAGAGGACCATCCCAGCTGTAAAGAAATGCGTCACCTAGGCCACCTGCCAGGGGAGGTCCTCGAGCATAGTAGCAAGGGTATTGATGGTTGTCTTCGCTGGTAAATTGCTCCAACTTCTGGATGGTCCCAATGGTCTTATATCTCATGGAGGACTCGAGGGAGAAACTTCTACTCATGAGACTGAGTCTGTCACCTGTTGACGATATCAGCCTGGATGTTTTCCTTCCTAGGAGGTAAACTGCAATAGGAGTGATATCCCTCAATCCCAGGACTTGATGGTTACATCGAGAAGAGTCCAGGATTGGGTGCCTCCTTGTTTGTTCAAATTAAAAAAATGTTGCATCATCTGTTGTTACTTGAACATCACATTTGGCAAGGAGAGACTCAAAAGCTCTACCATTTTCTTGTTCTTTCTTTTGCTACAAACATAACCAAAAAAGCCCTTTTTATTGTTTCTAACTTCTCTAGAAAGCCTTAGCTCATTCTGCCCTTTAGCAGAATGAGGAGCCTAATCTGATTTGCAGGTATTGAACTATATGAGTCCCCCCTGACTTTTTTTATCCTGACATATCTTGGAATTTAAATACACACACAGACACACACACACACACACAGACACACACACACACAGAGGTATATACTGGGTGGGAATAAAATGTTGCTGCTGATGTGGGAAATTGCCACTGAGTGCTCAAGCACAACAGAAATGTTGTCTGTTTATTAATATTATTTTTTAAATCAAGAACTTCAGCAATAAATATGACAGGCAACAGCGACTTTTACTGTGGCTGGGGACCTCCATAAAGAGTTGTTCATTGCTGAAAGGCAAATGAACTCCATTTTTGTACTCTCTTGTGAGGACTGTAAGAGTATAAAGTGTGTCATGATGCACACCTGCGCTATAAAATGTACTAATACACCATTGGTAGGCCTCAGAATAATCTTTCAGTGCAATGCCATAGGTACGTATCTTGAATTCTTGCACTTTTCTCCGGATGTAGAATGCAGCTGTTACGGAGAAAATTATCTGCTTCTTTCTTCTCTTCATATCTATATATTTACCATAATTTGTGCTCTAGGTCAAAGCAAGAGTCCTTTAAAGGAAGCCTGTTTTTTCATATGTTGAAAAGCAGTGCTGAGAGTCTTTAAACTGTCCAGATGCCCAAGAATACTGTCATTCAGAATGCTAGGTAAAGCCAGTTTTTTGGTGATTAGACATCTGTGTTCATTGATGCACTGCAATCCATCCCATTTTTCCCTTTTCCTTCATTAGCATATTAAACAACACCAAAAATACTGACAAATCGGAGGACATTCAAAGGAGAGCAGCATAAAATGATTAGGCAGCTGGAGAGATCGATCAGTAAAGTAGAATTAAAAACTCTCAGCGTGTAGGACTTTAATACAGAGATTTCATTAATGCTTGTGATCTTAAGCGAGCAAGGAGAGACTGGAACACTGGTTCTAACTTACCATCAGTCTGAGAGTCAACACTCAAAGTCCTTGCTTTGTTTTTGCAAAGGCCAAACTCAAGTGAGAGATTGCAACTTTTGAGTACGAATGAGAACCTGTTTTAAGATAAGCAGATAGAAAGGCATTGAAGAGAAAATGCCGAGGGACTTTGTTCCTCTTTCTCTTATAGTTTCACAAAGTGGGGTTGTGCCCACAGTTAACTTGATTCTTCTAATCTCCTGAAATTCTCTGTCACAGCAAGATAATATGTGTCTCCTGTGTTTCCTGTCCCTTTTCTCCATCAGTTTCTCTGTCCACACTCAAAACATCTGTCTTTTGGGTTGGAAAACTAAAGTCGTATTCATTGCCCAATGTATTTTTTTCATCTAGAGCAGAGTACCCATTTTGGCATCGGCAACTGTTATTGCTTCTGTTGTCCTAATACAGAGGTGGTAATTGTGTGGGACGTGACTTGCATGTGGTTCTGTGTGTGTGTGTGTGGGTCTATTGTGGCTTTTGGAACATCCAGTGATCTCCCCACAGCCCCGTAACAAAATTCCAGCCTCAAAACACCATGTTTTAGCTGAAAAAAATACTAAACATGCATTTGAGGATATCATAAAACATTATTTGGGGGATCTCCCTTCCCCACCCCAGTTCCCTTCCCCAGAACACTACTGCAAAACTTACCAAACAGCAATCAGGAGTGAAATAGCATTATTTCCAATCATTTCAACTGGTAGCTACAATAGTGCGCTGCTGTGCTGTAAAGCACATGCCTCAAACACAAGGCCTGCGGGCTGAATGTATCCCACCAGGCCATTTCATGTGGCCCCTTCAGCTTTTCTGCAGCTGCAGCACTCCCTCTGCCTGGTGAGCTTGGGGGCAGAAAGAAGCACAGAGACGGTCTAGGGAGCAGAAAGGGCACACTTTGGATGTACTGACCAATTCTATGTCGTTTTGCAGGGGCATAGGGACCATAAACTTCAATGAAATAACCTCAAAATGTCCAAGAAAAGAAAAATTGATGCAGAGGGAAGGCAATTTAAAAACCAGTAATAATCAAATGCAGAGGCAATTATTTAATATGATAAAAGAGTAGATGCTTTTATATAGCCTTACAGATACAGCTGGCCCTTTGAGGGCAACCATAATGCTGATGTGGCCCAAGATGAAATTGAGTTTGATATCCCTGTGTCATGACCCGAGATTTTTGGCCCTTTTTATATCCAGAGAGAAATTCAGCCACCTCAGACTATAGGATTCCCAACAAAAGGCACATAGGAAACCAGATCTGGGTTTAAGCACTATTCATGTAACATTTATTACATAGAGCTAGAGCTGAAGCTAGAGCTTCAGAAGAGCCAAGAACTGAGTGGTGTGGCTCTCTATAGTTCTATAGTTTGTGAACCCATGTTCTAACGGGTCAATCAAATGGTAGAATCATAGGACTAGAAAGGACTTCAAGGGCCATCTACTTCAACCTCCTGATATAAAGCAACACACCATAAAAACACTCCCAAAATATGTCCATCCAGCCTTTTTTTAAAGACCTCCAAAAAGAAGAATCCACCAGCACCATGGCAGGCTACTTCACTGTTGAACAGCTCTTACCATCATGAAGTTCCTCCTAATGCCTAGGTGGAATCTTTTTCATGTAATTTGAATTTATCAGTTCATGTTCTACTCTCTGGAGCAGCAGAAAATATCATTGTTCCATCTTCTTCATGGCATCCTTGCAAATATTTAAAGATCACTACTATATCACGTCTATACTATATCACTTCTCAGTCTTCTCTACTCTAAGCTAAACATAGCCAGCTCCCAAGCTGTTTCTTACTGAACTTCATTTCTAGACATTTTACTATCTTGATTGTCTCTCCTCTGGACATGTTCCAGCTTATCAATATTTTTCTTGAAAGGTGGTTCCAGGATCTGGACACAGTACTCCAGGTGAGGTCTGACCAAGCAGAATGCAGTCATACTATTGCTTCCCTTTATCTGGACACTACATTGTTTTTGATGCAGCCTAGAACAGCACTGGCCTTTTTGGCCATTGCATCACACGGTTGACTCATACTTGACAGTAAAACCCCTACTTCCTTTTCATATGTACTGCTGTCAAACCGGGTATCACCAATTTTATATTTGTGCATTTCATTCTTCCTGTCTTAATGTAATGCCTTGCACTTATCCATGTTGAATTTCATTTTGTTAGTTGTTCCTGATCCTGTCCTCTGGGTGTTTGTTACCTCTCTTAATTTGGTGTCATCTGCATGTTCAATGAGCATGCCCTCTGTTCCATCATCTAAGCCATTTATAGATATGTTGAACAACACCAAGAATAGGACAGAACCTGTGGGACTCCATGAGTCACTTCTGTCCAGGATGCGTCCAGGATTAGTGAGCACTCCTTGGGTTCAGCTGACCATGGATGTCACTCAGTATTTCCCTAAGCTTACTCAAATCAGTTTTTTCTTAAAGTCCAGAGTGTGTGTCTGATATTTGGTTTCCCCTTTTCTGTGTTTAACAAATCCCAGGAGAATGTGGTCACTCCCATGCAAAGTTCCCTCTACTTTCACTCTGTTGGTTAGGATCAGGCCCAAAACAGTCAATCCCCTTGTTGTCTCCTGACCATTAGGACAAAGCAAATGAGGAATTTGTTGGAATTTATAAACTTTTGGCGCAGTTTGACTTCCAACAAATATAAGGGTGGTTGAAGTCTCCTATTACTACTGTATCTCTATTTTTTGAATGTTTGGTCATCTGTTCCAGGAAGACATTATTTGAGTCTTCTTTCTGCCTTGGGGGTCTATAATAGCCCCCCATGATGATGTCAGTGTGCTTTCCCTCCTGTTTAATTTGTATACAAATGGTCTCAACCTATTCTTCAAGCTTTAAGTAACAGGTTGCATAGCAGTGCACACATGCTTGACATATAATGCTATTCCCCCTTCTTTCATGTTTGGTCTATTAGCGTGCGCACATGTAAGACAATGAGTCATTTTCTCCACCTGTTTTCTTATGTTTTTTTTTCCTGCTCATTGTTGGGTTCTTGTACTATTGGCCCAATTCTCCCTTTATCACTGAAGCTATTGTCCCCAATACTTGGTGATCCCCCTGTCCTCTGCAATATTGCCTTCCTTCACCACATAATTCAGTTGAAAGTCCTCCTGATCAGGTTTGTGAGACTCCTAACTAATATATTCTTACCAAGCAATCTCTTGCCAAAAAGTCTGCTTCATAAAAGTGCAGACCATGGTCCAAGAAGCCAAATTGTTCCTGGTGGCATCATCCGCAGAGCCAGTTGTTCACTTCTAGTATTCTTCTCTCCTGGACAATGTCCTTCAACCAGAAGGAGCAATGCAATAACATCCTGTGCCCTGTGGTCCTTTAGCTTCCTACCCAGAGACACATAATCCTTCATAGTATGTTGAAGGCTATATCTTGCAATATCATTTGTTCCCATGTGAATCCAAAGGAAGGAGTAATGGTCAGTAGGCTTTTTGAGTCTTATCAGCCTCTTTGTTACATCATCAGTCTTTGCCCCTGGGAGACAGCATACCTCCTGCGGTGTCCTGTCAGTCCTATACGACATTGTTTCTGTTCTTCACTGCAGGCAATCATCTACCACCAGAACACATCTCTTCTTCCTCTACAGTCGCGTAGGGACGGGGGGGGGGCAATTTTTTAGGGACACCGTGGGTCCTTGCTTGCCCTTCTCTGTGTGCTGTAGCCCCACCCCTGCATGCCATAGCCCCACCCCACGTGCCTTAGCTCTGCCCACACACACTGTAGCCACTCCTTATGCACTGTAGCCACACCCCCGCTGTAGCCATGCCCCTCCTCCACCCCCCACCCCCCATGCACTCTAAGCTCTGCCACTGTTCCTCTAGCACCTGGCAGGAGCTCTTCTATCCATAGAACCCTCCAAGGTCACTTCCATGGTCATGTGCAGTGAGGATGTGATCCTGTGCTTCATTATCGTTGGTTAGAGAGATTGCTTGGAATTGATTGTATGGCTCCAAATGCACATCGCAGTTCTTGACAGTTCTGCTTCTGTGTCATATCGTTCCAGGTGTCTGCCTATTATGTTTAGGAATTCTCTTCGTCCCTAAAGTCATCTCCTGTGTGTTGTCTGTTCTGCTCTGTCAAAAAAGCTTCAATCTCTCTGATAAGTTGAAGTGTAGATATAGGGGCCTCAAGCCTTTGAACCTTTTCTTTGAGCAGGACAGCCAACTTGGACTTGCTGCAGAAGTAGGTCCCTACATCCTCAGGCAAAAACCCCCAAATATAGTTCAGCTCTTGTAGGTTGCTGCAGCAGCTCCCTCACCAACCATGTTGAATGGTTCCAGGTAGGCAACGTATCAACACTCTGGGCCTCCCCCTCACACTCCTCTATAAAACACTCATGCAAAATATCTATTGTCCCTGTCCTGTTAGCGGAGCTCCAGTTTGCCAAATGTGATTGATTTGGGGTGAGTCTCATGATTGGAATGTAGTAACAGAGAAAGGTATAACCTATTTCAGAGAAATAGACCAAACAGGAAAGGAGGAAGAGTAGCACTATATGTCAAGGAAGTTTACACCTATGAAGAGATGTGTGACTTAAATCCTGTCAGACAGATTGAGAACATTTGGATAAAAATTAAGGGGGAGAGAAACAAGTGATGTTATTACCGCAGACCCCCAAGCCACACTGAGGACTTGGATGATGCCTTCCTGGAACAGATGACAAAACATTCAGAGGGGAGAAATGCAGTAGTGATGGGAGATTTCAACTATCCTGATAGTTGTTGGAAGTCAAATTATACTAAGAATATGAGGTCCAACAAATTCCTCACTTGCCTTGCAGACAATTTAATTGTCCTGAAGGTGGAAGAGGCAACAAGGGGATCAGCTATTTTAGACCTGATCTTAACTAACAGTGATGACCTGGTTAGAGGAGTAGAAGTGGCAGAATCTTGAGGTAGAAATGAAAGCAGAAAAGGGCAGCCAAATGCAGCCAGAAACACATTCGAGACTTTAAGAAAGCTGATTTCAGTACACTTAGGGAGATATTGGGTGTGATCCCATGGTCAGGAATACTAAAAGATAGTGGAGTTCATGATGGATGGAAGTTTCTTAAAAGTGAGATACTGAAGGCACAGTTTCAAACAATTCCATTGAACAGAAGAAATGACAGGTGTCTAAAGAATCCAGGATGGATGTCTAAAGAACTTTCAACTGAACTAAGATTTAAAAGAGCTATGTGCAAGAAATGGAAAAATGGGGAAATCACCAAAGAGGAATTCAAAGGAAAAACCAGCATGTGTTGGGAGAAAGTCAGAAAAGCTAAAGAACAGAATGATCTCAGGCTTGCTAGAAAGGTTAAAAACAAAAGAAAGGGCTTTTTTGGTTATTTCTGTAGGAAAGGGAAGAACAAGGAAATGGTAGGGCCACTGTGTGGAGAAGATGGTGAAATTTTAACAGGGGACAGAGAAAAGGCAGAACTACTTACATCTTCTTTGCCTTGGTCTTCTCCCAAAAGGAAAACAGATCTTGACCTGGGGAAAATGGAACAGATGATACAGTAGGGGAAATGCAGTACTGAATAAGTAAAGAGGTAGTACAAGAATTCCTGGCTACTCTGAATTCAAGTTTCCAGGGCAGACAAACTACATTCAATGGTATTAAAAGAACTGGCAGAAGTAATTTCAAAACCACTGGCAATTCTCTTAACCTTCTCTTCTCTAGGTTTAGAGGTGATATGATAGCCGTATTCAAATATTTTTAAATATTTGAAAAGATGTTTTATTGAAAATGGAGCAAGCTTGTTTTCTACTGTTCCAGAAACTAGGACATGGAGCAATGGCTTCAAACTACAGGAAAACAGATTCCACCTAAACATTAGGGCAACTTCCAGATAGTAAGAGCTGTTTGAATGTGGAATATGTTACTTTGGAGTGTACTGGAGTCTTCTTCTTTGGAGGTTTTTAAACTGAGGCTGGATGGCCATCTGTCAGGAGTGCTTTGATTGTGTATTCCTGCATGGCAAGGGGTTGGACTGGATGACCCTTGTGATGTCTTCCAGTGCTATGGCTCTAAGATTTGTTAGATCAAATTGTTAAAGTACATTTGTGGAGTTTATGTAACTGTCGACTTTATTCTGCTCCTGATAAGCTTGGCTTTGCTGTGTACTTACTTTGAGTTGTTGGTTTTATGGTAAACTACTGTTTCCTATCTTGTGTATCTTGCTCCTTTCAAGAAAAAAAATCATGTTTGTATTGCTTTGCCACATGTTATTTGAAGACATTGTGTGAAATGTATTATTGTTTTTAACTATTATTCTTAACTGCCTTGAATCAAAAGTTGCAGTGACAATGTCCTGAAATGTTTGTTTGATTTTTGCTGCAGCTTCCCTGAATGCCTTATTGTGTCACTTATGATAATGCATTTGTTCGGATTTCAATTTGGGTCATTGCTAGACTGGGCAATCAGCATTATCTACTGAAGTAGTATAATCCCATTTTTGGAAAACCATTTTGCCTCCTTATTCATGGGTTGGGCTTAATTGGAGAGACTGTGCAAATGACCCTGTGTTCTGTCCTCTAACCTTTCAGCCCCATTAATTTTAGCTGAGCTTGGACCAGTTGGTTCTTTTCATGACGACATTTAGATGTTCTGTCTAGAGAACAGGAGAGGTCAAATGTTTCAAGCTTCTACGCCTTTCTGAAATAAGAACAGCAATAAACGTAATGGGTTTTGAAGGCATGTCCCATGCGTACCAGGTGATGTACGGTACTTAGGCTAAGCTTCAGGAAAATTCAGGTCAAAAATATGTGAAACACTATCATAAAAAAGGCAGGGGAGAAAGAGAGAGGAGGGTGAAAATAAATGTTTTCAATTGTCATCATAGATAAAATCAGGATAGATTTGCACTGAAAGATGGATAGAAGTCCTGAGTAGCTAAAAATGCATGATATTCTCCTGCAAGTTCCACACTTTGCAGAAAATCCTTCCCATTTGCAGTGATGACCAGAAATACAGTCTTGATCGGTATAAGCAAAAACCTCCAGTATATTTTGCCACAATTTTCTTTAAAAATTGCATTAAACACAAGGAGGTAAAGAGTGTCTCATTCAGATCAAAGCCGTGTTGTGTCTTATACTGTGATGAAGCACCAGTTTTTGGAGTTGGAGGTGGCAGGATTGCTGTAGCTATAGGCACACATATACCACACGCCACTTATTTTCCATTATACTGCCTCTTCACAAGTTTGGTGCAAAAGGAATTTTCACTTTTAACATCAGCAAAGAAAGAAGTAAAAACCATGGACTTCGTTGCAAGCCAAGCCCATTCAAAATAAGTGGACCTCTGTATTATACAATGGTTGGCTACAGCTTTAGGGAAATTCTGTGCCAACATAATCAAAGAGAACTGTGGGTGATGATGCTCCAAACAAGCAAATCAACAGATTGAACTGAGTTCTTTGGACACTAGGCTCTTAAAATTGAAAAGCTCAGACTGTGGATGGCCCGTTTCACTGTATTTTTCCTGCAGGAGGAGAAATTTTCTACCAGTTTGTTCTGTGATGGGATTCACCATTCGCTTTTTTTGCATGTGTTTCTATGTGCACACAAACATATGCACATGACTGTACACATGCATACTTAATTCTGCAATTGATAGCAGCAGCAACTATGTTGACAGCTGGCCTGGCCACCATTTTGCCTCATGTGCAATGCCTCAGATTCTCATTCCAGAGCATTGTTTGGTCGCAGGGCAGTAGGTGGCAGCATAAAAATCTAACAGAGTACTTGGAGAAAATACTGCATAGTGACCTTTTCTACGAGTGTGAGGAAAACAAAACATAAACGTTTATCATAAAAATGTGTTATGAGGGATTTTGGGTATGCCTTAATTCGAAGTGACCACAGGTGATTCTAACGTTTATGCAAATGAATTTAGCACCTTGTGCTGAGAAAGCTTTTGCAAAACTATCCTTTAGATCAGGGGCCATTCACACTACAGAATTATAGTGCTATTATTATACTTTAACTGCTGTGGTTCTATCCTGTAGAGTCCTGGGATTGGCATGTTAGAGAGCTGTTCAGAATTCTCAACCAGAACCTACAGGGCCTCACCAAACTACAGTCTCCAGAATTCTATAGGATGAAACCATGTCAGTTAAATTGGAATAATAGCTCCGTAACTGTGTAGTGTGAATGGCCCCCAGATTAAGTCCTTTTGTTATTTAGGCATTGCCTATTTTGAAAGATTGTTCTGATTGACCCATTTGAAGTTTGTGGAGGTAAAAAGGAAGAGACCCAGGGGGGAAGGGAAATTTGTGGGAGCGTTATCTCAAAAGGAAGGAAACATATAATAACTGCACTGAAAATTTTCTTGGGCAAGGTATCTTCTGTGATGCAGTAAGGGTTGAGGTTTGGCAAGTTGATAGTAGAGTTGCTGAGGATTGCTGAGGTTAAGCTTCAAAACGGATTTCTTAAACCAATCCTCGTGCTTCCTAAGAAGATCCCAGTGGCTTTGCTGCAGATGGAAATTGATTTCTCTTCTATTACTGCAAGAATTCATTGTTCCTGTTGAGATGCCATGAAAGAATCCTAACCCTGATAGCCCAACGGCTGTTAAGGGAGGCATATACTAATATTTAGCCAGTGGATAAGCAAGTTCAATTAGTAAGCTGTCCAAAAGCCTTTGTGAGAGGGGGCAAATGATGGAGAGCAAGTAAGTAAGTGGGAATAATATCAGGTGAATGATATCAGCCAAGAGGAACGGTGGCTCCTACCTTACTGTGACCTCCAAATACACAAATGTGAGGTCACACAAAGCGTTGCATCCCATTATAGTCAACGGATGCAGTAGGCAGGGCCCTATGGTGTCCGTCGACCATAATGTGATATGTAGCTTAATGTTTTTTGTTTTACGTAGGGGGTTCTTGGAAAAGAACCCCTCCATATATGGAGGCATGTGGAGGTGTTTATTTTGAATGTTCATGATGTTATGGCTCTTTCAGCTTAGGAGAGTTCATGATAAAGCAAAATAGTTGGATCATTTGGCTCTTCTGGTGCAAAGGCACACAGTGACTTAGCTATGTTTAATGTGATGCTTTCAGCTGCGGTGGAAAGATGCTATATCAAGGTGCCCTGAGCGGGTACATGAATCCAAATTGCCCACATCAGTTGAGGATTTAGTGAATTACCTTTTGAAATATCCCTCGTTCTGTGGCATCAGAGCTGGGTCTGTAATGTACTACATGTCTTTTTCTATTCTTAGTTACTTGCCTGTGTGTGTTATACATGAATGAGTTGACTCAGTAAATGGCCTTTGCTGATTCATGTTCTCTCAGCCTCAGTTCCCCACATGAAAAATGAAAGTAACAACAACCTGTTTCACCAGGTGATTGTGAGAATGAAGTGTATAAAGGAGTGTTTCTTAAGCAGTGATCTGCACTGGATTTTCAGGAGGTGCACGAAAACACGATGGGAATAAAGGAAAATGCTGATGGGCCAGACTTCCACTCTGTCCGTTTCCATTTCTAGAGAGGCAAATGCATGGAGCAGTGCTCTCACTTTCCCCATCTATGCTGTAGAAATATTATATGATTCTTGCCAGAACAGTAGTGTCTTGACTGAACAAATGTCTCAGCGACACAGAGCATACACAAAGCCAGTGATGCCTAGCAGGAACATAATAACACTCCCAACTTTTATTTCCATCCTACACAGTTATTCTCTTGGTTGGGAGTATGTGTGAACTGTACTGGAATGCAGAAGGAGCTGAGTTTAAATTCAGAAGCCTTTTAAACACGCTTCCATGTGGTACCCATAATATAAGAAAATGTGATGTTTTGCAAAGAAGGAGAGTAGTGGTCCACAAGAGAACAATGATGTTGTTGAACTTTATTTATATTCTGCCTTTTCCCCAAGATTGGGACTCAAAGTGGCTTACAAATTAAAATGATTACAATAGCATTTAAAAAAGTACAAAACAATTAACATTAAAGCCAAATTAAACTATTAACCATAATGTTTCAGGCATTACTGAGGGCTAAACAGATGTAGTAGGAAAGAGAATCCATGTTTAGATTTTCTTGCAGTCTTTTATTTTTTATAGAATCCCAGAATCTTAGAGTTGGAAGGGACTGTACAGGCCATCTAATCCAACCCCCTGCCATGCAGGAATATGCAGCTAAAGTACTCCTGAAAGATACCTAATCAACTTCTGTTTAAGGGCCTCCACAGAAGGAGAATCCGCCCCATCCAGTAGCCTGTTCCACTTTTGAACAAGTCTTACAGTAGAAAAGTTCTTCCTAATGTTTAAGTTGAATCACTTTTCTTGTAATTTGGGTTCATTAGCTTGTGTTCTGTTCTCCGGAGTACTGGAAAACAAGCTTGCTCCATTTTCTACACAACAGATATTTAAAGATGTCATCTCTTAGTCTTCTCCTTTCCAAGGTAAACATACCCAACTTCTTAAGTCATTCTTTATAAGGCTTGGTTTCCAGATCTCTGGTCATCTTGGTCATCCTTCTTGGGACACATTTCAGTTTGTCAAAGCCTTCTTGAACTGTGGTGCCCAGAACTGGACAAAATATTCCAGGTGAGGTCTGACCAAAGCAGAATAGAGTAGCGCTACTGCTTTCCTTGAGCTGGATGCTGTGCTCCTATTAACACAATGTAGAATTTCTTTGGCTTTTTTGGCCACTGTTGACTCATGTTTAGTTTGACACTAATACCCCTAGATCCTGTTCACATGTACTGCTGTCAAGCCTTGTATCACCCATCTTATATTTGTGCATTTCATTTTTCCTGCCTAAATGTAGTGCCTTACATTTATCCATGTTGAATGTCATTTTGTTAGTTGTTGGTCCAACTCTCTAGTTTCTTAAGGTCATTTGAATCCTGATCCTGTCCTCTCTGGGGTATTAAGTCATCCATCCCAATTTGGAATCATCTGCAAATCTGACCAGTGTCATGTCCAGGGCAAAGCAGACAATTAATCACCAAATGGCAGAGGAGGGTTTACTCACAAGGCAAAAGTGGGAAAATGTCCAGAGTTTAGGTTCCGAAGCAAACAAATCCAAAGGTGAAATCAAGTCATAGTCACAGTGGCGGAGCTTGGAGTGTGTGGAGGGGGGCGGGGTTATGTCATGAGGGGTGTGGCCAGGGTGCATGGGGGCATGGCTATGGGCCAGGACGCCCCAAAACCATTGCTGCCTGGGGCGAACCCCACGTTCCTACGTGACTGTGTAGTCAAACAGGCAGAGGTTCAAGGTAGTCCAGATACAAGAGAACACGGCACAGGGCTTCCATGACTGTAAAGATCAGTTGCTGACTCTGAAAGGAAAGGGCCAGCTGAAAACCTTTTATCTACTGATGCTGTTGTCACTGGTGTTCCTTCATTAGGGCTCGTTTGTTACGTAAATGTGCTGAGTGGCACAGCCCCTCTCTCTGATGTCTTTCTCGCACGGTAAGCGTCTGTGTTGTCTCATCCTCTGATATTTGTTCTCCTTGCTCAGGCCCCTGCTGTTGCTTGTTATCTTCTCCTGAGCAAGCTTCTAGGGAAACTCCTGCCTCTGGGGAAACTTCTGCCTCGGATTCAGAATCCTACTCCTCACTGCCAGGGTCTCCAAGGCAGGACATGACACCTAGCATGCTCTCTGTTCCATCTGTTCCATAAGTCATTTATAATGATGTTGAACAACACCAGGACCAGGACGGAACCCTGAGGCACCCCAGTATTTACTTCTTTCCAGGTTATAGAGCAACCAGTGGTGAGCATTCTCTGGTCAGTCAACCAATTGTTAATTCACAGTTCTAAAGCACTTCCCTGAAGACAGGAGATGTAGTGCTTCCTTTCCTCTTATACTGTTTTCACAATTTAAATCTCTTCCTTCTTTTCCACTCATTAATGCACACATTTGTTCACAAACTAAAGCCATGCTCTTGATTAGCAGAGTAGTGGAGAGGAGACAGGAATAGCATTGTGAACGTTCTCCATCATATTTTTCTTGGTCCTAATAGAAGGGAATATTCAAAAATTAAATTTTAAAGATAGTGGAGACTATGGCCATTTCCGCACTAGAGTAGAGGAGTGTTTCACTGCGTTTTATGAGCAGTGTTTTTTATTCCGACTTACCCCGATTCCTATCTGCACACCCTCCAGTTACTGTTGAAGTAAAGTAGAGAAAATCACTTGTAGCTTCCACATCTTCAATTCTCCTGGAATTCCTATTCCCCTCCCTCCTCTACTCTGCCACCATTGATTGGTCAATTTAATACCCACCTCTGTGGTGTGAATCAATGTAATGCTTCCACATGTAGGAAAAAACGCAGTGGCACCATTGTGATTGGTTTGCATTGGAATTTTTCCATTTTTATATTACACCGGTTTCACAACGATGTGCACTGTGCTAAGAGCTGAACACATGCGGAACGAACTACGACAGAACAACATCAAACTGGTTTGACGTGCAGATGTATTCACGACACAACAACGCTACAACAATGTATCTCCCTTGTGCGGAAAAGGCCTATGACTCTAAAGAAGTGCCTGCACACATGCACAGTCAGATGTAGAGATGATTATAGGGATCCAGGAACTATTTTAAGGATTGTGGGCTCAAGACTTTCAGACCACTCATAATGAGCTTTGCCTACTAGAAGATGCATTTTTATAACAGTAAAAACATAAAATATGCTGCATTAAAACAACAATGAATTGTAATAGTTAACAATGTGGCTATTGTGAATGCAGTGATAAAATAATTTTTTTCCAGAACTGATTAAAACATAAAATCAATATACCAAGCAAAGGAGAAAATATAAAGGATGCTATTCAATGAATGCAAAGATGATTATCATAGCACACCATCCTCTTCAGCACACTATTTTAAGGGCAAAATCTATGAGGATACTAATGTATTTAGATTGATGAGAAGAAAAATGGATTGTGAATAGCTCTAAAAGAATCTCTCCAAGCTAAGGAAATGGGCATTAAAATGGCAACGAAAACTGAAGACAGAAAGTGTAAAGTGGTGCACATTGAGGCAGAAAATCCAAGTTTCACAGAAACACTGATGGGACCTGAACTGGCCATGACTAGTCAAGAAAGGGATCTGTTGGTTATAGTAGACAGCTTCATGAAAATGTTGACTGACTGTGTAAGTGTTGTAAAAAAAAAAAAAAGAAAAATCCTTGCTGGACACAGAAAAGAAGTTACAAATAAAACTGAAATATCATACCACTGGTATACATACCACCCTTATACATTTGGAATACTGTGAACAGTTCTGGTCACTGCACCAGAAAAAAGATATTGCCTTACCAGAAAATGTATGGAAAAGGGAAAGCAAAATAGTCAAGGGATTAGATAATTTTTTCTATGAAGACAGATTGCAGTATTTGGCTTTCAAAAAAAAAAAAGGAAAGAAAAGAAAAGGGAGACATAATAGAGATGTAGAAATCATGCATCTCTCATACTGGCACCTGCGTTCATCTACCGAAACAGAATGGTGGGGATTCAGCACAGATGAAAGGAAGTACTTTACACATCACATAACTGAACTGTGGAATTCACTGCCTCTAGATGTAGTGATGGCTGCCAACTTGGACAGCTTTAAAAAGGGTTAGATAAATTAAGGAAGGTTAGGGCCAACAGCTGCTACTAGGATGGCTATGTGTCATATTTAGTATTGAAAGCACTGTGTCTCTTTTACATCAGTTTCTGGGGAATGCAAGATGATGCTGCGGTTGCACTTATACTCTGATGGTGGTATTCTCATTGGAGATTTTGTAGGTAGACCCTTGGTCTCATACAGCATACAGTTCCTGTATTCTTAGATCATCTTAAAGGTAGAAGGATGTGAAAGAACTTGGAAGATTCTAAAAGTACACTGAGAACTAAGTGGAATTTGGGAAAAATCAAGAATACAGAAAAATATAGATTATGCAGAATGACAGCTTTGGGAAGAATGAACATTTTAATTTTCTACACAAAGAGCAGCAAAGGGTGGATGTTCCTTTTCTTTCTGGGAGAAGTCCTGCATAATCCAACTAAAAACAAAAGAAAATCAAAACCAAAAAATGAAGAAAAATCCACCCATACATTTGGGTTCTTTTCTTAACATCATACAAACTTTGCATGCAATCCCTTTGAATGCAGCAGCCTTAGTTATTCCTCAGGGCTCAGCTACAGTAACTATCTTAATCTTGTTTTTTTGCTCCTCATCATTTAACACACTTCTGGCCAATAATTTCTGCGAGGGCTCAACTGCACTTAATTCTTGGTAGCCTAATGTCACCTTAAGGGGCAGAGAGGGACTGCAGATGCACTCATCCATTCCAAGTTCCATGAGACAAAAAGTTCTACTTGTTGAATTCTCTGTATAGCAAAAGTGGTATATGTGAAAGCAGGATCCAATCCAAACTGCTAGCTGTCTGCCACTCAAAAACCAGTTTTTTTTAGTGATCATTATAGTTATATATATCTATATCTATATCTATATCTATATCTATAGTATATATATATATATATATATATATATATATATATATATATAGTATATATATATATATATAGAACTATATATATAGTTATATATATAGATCATTATAACACCATTATAAATACAATGAAGTTAGGTGTACCAAGATCCAACTAGTTTCAGCCTTGGTTACTTCAGCTTTGGATAACTTAGCCTAGATTGCATTTTCTGACTC
Source organism: Cyclura pinguis (assembly GCA_030412105.1). Lineage (NCBI taxonomy): Eukaryota > Metazoa > Chordata > Lepidosauria > Squamata > Iguanidae > Cyclura > Cyclura pinguis. The sequence goes on from CM059599.1 coordinate 350,373,997, forward strand.
CAGAACTTATACATCTAAGAATGTTTTTTATCTTAAAATTTCCTGCCCCACCCTTATGGACATTAATGGGAGGCACTCAAAAGCATAGTAGTGAATCATAAGAGTCACTGCTGGATCAGACCTATCTAGGTCATCATTCTATTCATACAGTGGTCAGCTAGTTGGCTATGGGAAGGCCACCGGCATAACATGAATCTAACTATACTTTCCCTCTTGCATAAATCAGCAACATTATATGGAAGAACATTGGCTCTGATGCTGGAGGTGATACAGAGTTATCTTGCCTAGTAGCCCATCCTCTGTGGAACACTACTTGGAGCGCCATTGCACATGAATGTTTCATGTTAATTTCAGTGGAGCTTGCAAGGGAGAATGTCCCAGCAGATTATGTTCTGATTTTTAAAAAATATATTTTTAAAGACTTGGCTCCCAAAATTTTCTAGAGGGGCCTTGTGTGAAGATCCTATTGTGTCTCGTTGGTTTTTAGATGGGGAACAGCTGCTCCCTATACACATTTTGATCCTCCCCCTTAACAACCCCTATTGATAACTAATTGCAGCCCAGACACTTCTATTAGCTATTTACCCCAAATCGAGCTGGCTAATGAAAATGTTTCTAATTAATACGAGGCAGATTAAAACTCATTACAGCAAGGTCGTTGGTAATGAGAGATAATCAGAGCGCAAATGACCGAGCTTTGGAGCAAAATGAAGATGGAGCGCTAGCCAGGAAATCAGCACCAGCTGTGTGTGCATCAAACTGCAAGGGAGAACAGGAACAGGGCAAGGTGGTTGGAGGATTTCTCCAGGCCTTGCACAACTACCTCGTCCCTTTCTCTGGCCTCTGAGGCACTTTTGATTTGGGCGCATGTCTGTGGTTCTCTGTTTGCTTGAGTGTGCATAGATAGGAACTATAATCCAAGCAGCAACAGAAACAACTTTCCCAAGCTTTGGAGATGACTTTGCAGAATCATGATGTATTTTTGTTGCATATTCCTGAAGATGGTCTGTGCACTTGATGCATTTATTTGAAATACTAGTTCACAACACTGGGGCATGCTCAGTGGTGGATAAACGTTAGTCTTCTAGATGTTGGTAGGTTACCCCTGGTTCTAGTGGTAGTTATAAAGAACACACAACTTCTTCTTGCTATTTATCTGTGCACAGTTCTAAGTGGTAGTTATGATCCATGAAGCCCTACACAGCCAGGTTATCTGAAGGGCTATGTTCTTCCACACAAGCCTCCTCCGGTTTAGGATCCTCTGGGGAGGTGTTCTGCCTAGTCCCATCCCTCCCACAAGTATGTCTGGTAGGAATAAAGGGGAAGGCCTTCTTGATGGCTGTTCTCGTGGTCTGGAACTCCCTTCCTAGAGAGGCTAGGCTGGCTCCCTCTATGATGTCCTTCCAGTAGCAGGTAAAGACTTTGTTTTTGTTTGTTTCGGCAGGCTTTTGGAAACTGACAGTTCATGGGAAAAATGTTTTTAATACTTCGTTATACATTTTTATTTCTTGGTTATTTAACAGATATATTTTAAAATTTCAGTTCTACTGATAGTTCAGTTATATATCAATCTTATGTATGATTTTACTTATGTGACCTTTTATCTGTATCTCTTTCAATTTTATAAGTTACCTTTTGTTCCAGGGCTGGGACCCAACAGCCCATGCTGTTTTTATTAATGGTTTGACAGGTTGTAAAATTAAATCTAGATCTGGTGCCTTTATTGAAGAAGAGACCAAATGGTGAAGTCTCTCCTCTTAGCCTCATGCACAGAAGATCTGAATTGGCCAAAGCACAACAAGATCTGAGTAAGAAAGAAGGCTGTGTAACTTTTATAGAGAGGGAGTCACTCTAGGAAACTTGCTAAAACTTTTAGAGCCACTGAGGAACAAAGATATGAAAGAACTGTGACTTAGAGACAACTCTGTTTCATAGGAATGAGATGTTACTCCTTTCTATGAAATCACCAAAGGCAAGAGATTAGGGGACCATTCACATTACAGAATTATAGCACTATTATTCCACTTTGACTGAATGCTGGGGTTTGTAGTCTTGGGAAGCACTGGAACACTTTGGCCGAAAATTCTAAAAGCTCCACCCTATATTGCCAAAGCCCAAGATTCCATAGAACAGAACTATGGCAGGCATTATAATTATGTAGTGTGTATGTATGTATGTGTAGTGTGCGTGTTCATTGGTAGTTTTTTTGTTTGGTTTGGTTTGGTTTTCTCACCCAAGTCTTTCTTGTTTTCCATAGGTAGGTTATATGTTGGCTAGGATACATTTGTTACAGCAGTTGTATTTTATGTAAGAGTTATGTTATTAGAAGTCAATGTGTATGATGTCGAGGAGCATTACCTGTTTTGTGCCTTCCCATTTATGCAGTTTTGTATTTTTCTGTATGTATCTTCTGTCCCTCTTTTCCCTTTTATTCCATTTTAATAAAAATAACTGAAAAAAATTATGTAGTTTGAATGGCCCTGGAAAACTTGTGGTCAATTTGCCTTTTAGCTATGAAGCTAAGGTATAATTTTTATTCCAGTCATTTATCTTCCCTCAAAAAGTTGTTCTGAAGATAAGAGGAGGAGTAGGAATAGGACAAAGCACCTGCCCTTTTTTTCTTTTTTTGAAAAAAGATTTGTATTTTACCTTTCTCTCAGAGGCTGTTTCTGCACTACACTGTTATAGTGCTATTGTTCAACTTTCAGTATCCAATGGAATCCTGGGCTTTGCAGTTTAGGGAGGGGCATTTAGAATTCTCATCCAGAGAGCTCTTTGGCCTCAGTAAACTACAAACCCCAGAATTCCACAGGATGTTGAAAGTGAAATAATAGCACTATAACAGTGTAGTGCGGAAATGGCCAGAGTTGAGATGCAAGGCAACTTCCAACATAAATGGAACAGATTCCAGTAAAATACCTTTAAATATGCATGTTAAAATACAATTATTTTAAAACCAATTTACATTATTGTTGTTTGTCTTCAAGTTGTTTCTCACATCTGGCGACCCTAAGGCAAACTTATAGTGAGGTTTTCTGGAATAGATTTGTTCAGAGGGGCTTTGCCATTGCCCTCCTCTGAGGGTGGAAGAGTGCAATTTGCCAGTGGGTTTTCATGGCTAAGCAGGGATGAAAACCCTGGTCTCTCAGTGTCTCAGTGAGTTCAATGCTCAAACCATTATACCATGCTGGCTCTCAAACACCGATTAAATCTACTAGTATTTAAAATGCCATACTAATATTAAATAAGCAGTAACATATCAAAAAGTCCAGAACATATACCTCTGGCCATAGGCAACAGTCAGTTATGTGAATAGAAAGATCCTTGCCTGCCAGCTGAAGGAGAGTGGGGTAATGGTGCTGCTGCTCCTGCTAAACTCTCTTAAAAGGAGTTCCATAATCTAGTAAAGAGGATCCACTTTGTTACAGGTCACCTGTAGAGAACTGGCGGTTGTGGTTTTGAACAGAAACCAAAGTACCACACTTGCCTGTTAGTTTGGAGATATTTCACTCTCAGGGTCAATATGGGTGGGTTAATGGAGGGAGAAGCCGCTGTCATGTTTGGATCAGTACCATTTCAATACTGATTATTGACCATTTCACTTATTGTTGTTTTTGTGTGCCTTCAAGTTGTTTTCTAACTTATAGGGAACCTAAGATGATCCTATCATAGGTTTTTCTTGGCAAGATTTGTTCAGAGGAGGTTTAGCTTTGCCTTCCTCTGAGGTTGTGACTTGCCCAGTGGGTTTCCATGGCCAAGTGGGTATTCAAACCCTGGTCTGCAGAGTTGTAATCCAGTGTTCAAATTACTACACCACAATGCGATGTTACTCTAATTTTAAAAGACAGAGAGAGAAAGGAGGAGGAGACTTTTGTGTTCCAATATAGACCAGAATTTAAAAGAAATCCACTTGAAGGTGGGGATAAAATGTTGCAGCTGACGTCAGGAATTGCCAGAAAATAGTCTCAGACATCATCAATGTTGTTTGGATTTTATTTTTTAAAACAGAGAACTACAGCAATAAATAATCCAGCCTCCAGCAACCTCTCATTTGCGCTGTCTGGAGGAGCCCCATTTTGCCCTGAAGTAACTTCCAAAGATAATGCCAGAATTTCATATAAACAGTCCTGCTGTTTTAAAACATGATGATGTGCAGTGATGTGTGTGATTCCTGTTTGTGGAAAAAAAATACAGTCATTTGTAAAGCTGTTTTTAGAGCACATTTATAGAAACTGGGCAAAACTTTCCCAGAAAATGTCATTCTGTTTTGGGTTTGAGAGATAGCTTTAAAAAAAAAAGTTCACTGTGCACACCAAACTATAACTCCATGATTCTTTGGGGAAAGCCAGAACAGATAAACTGATATTAAACTAATACAGTTTCATAGCATAGATATACTCTTAGGCACAAAATTCATGTAGAATCTTACACACTAGTGCAGAGAGGGGTGTGATGACCATCTAATCCCATTTCCTGCTCTGTTCCCATCTCCTTTATACTTATTTTTGTTGAGAAGACTGTCTAACCCACATAATCAAAATTTTATTGTGCTGTTAAGACTTGCTTTGCCAGCACATAAATGCAAATGGCAGTTCTGTGCCAGAAGTACCTAAAAGGCAAGAAGGAATACACCTCTTTATAGAATCACAGAATCATAGAATTGGAAGAGACCACAATGGCCATTGTGTCCAACCTCCTGTTATGCAAGAATACATCATCAAAGCATTCTTGACAGATGGCCATCCAGCCTCTGTTTAAAAATTTCCAAAGGAGGACAGTCCACCATACTTGGAGGCAGCAGATTTCACTGTTGAACTGCTCTTACCATCAAGAAGTTCTTCCTAATGTTTAGATGTAATCTCGTTTCCTGAAGTTTGAAGCCATTGCTTCATGTCCCATCTCTGGAGCAGCAGAAACCAGACTAGCTCCATCCTCCACATGACGTCCCTTCAAATATTTAAACATAGCTATCATGTTGCCTCTTAACCTTCTATTCTCCAGGCTGACATATGCGGCTTCCTAAGCCTCCCTTCATGGGGCATGGTTTCCAGGCCTTCTACCATTTTGGTCACCCTCTTTTGGACATGTTCCAGCTTGTCAATATCCTTCCTGAATTGTGGTGCCCAGAACTAGAAACAGTATTCCAGGTGGGATCTGACCAAAGCAGGATAGAATGGTGCCATCACTTCCTTTGATCTAGAGACTATACTCCTAGTGATATAGCCCTGAATCACATTGGTTTTTTTAGCTGCCACATCACACTGCTGACTTCTGTTCAGCTTGTGGTCTACTAAGAATCCTAGATCCTTTTCATAAGTGCTGCAGTCAAGCCAGGTGTCACCCATCTTTTATCTGTGCGTTTCATGTTTTCTGCCCGAGTATAATACCTCAGATTTCTCCCAGTTGAAATTCCTTTTGTTAGTTTTGGCCCAGCTCTCTAATTTGTTAAAGTCATTTTGAATTCTAATCCTGTCCTCTGCAGTGTTAGCTATTCCTCATATGAAAATTGGATAAGAATGCTTTCTATGCCCTCATCCAAATCACTGATAAAGATGTTGAATGGCACTGGGCCCAGGACAGAACCCTGTGGCACCCCACTGGTCACTTCTCTCTAGGATGAAGAGGAGCCTTTGGTGAGCACCCTTTGGGTTCAGTTGGTCAACCAGTTAGAAATCCACTTAACAGTAGCACTGTCTAGATCAGGTTTTATTAGCTTGTTTGCTAGAATATAATGGGGGACCTTATCTGAAGGCTTTACTGAAGTCAAGATATGCTATGTCCACAGCATTCCTTTCATCTACCAAGCTAGTAACTCTATTAGAAAAAGAAATAAGATTAGTCTGGCATAACTGGTTTTTGCAAAACCCATGTTGACTTCCAGTGATTATGGCATTCCTTTCTAAATGCTTACAGACTATCTGCTTACTGATCTGTTCTAGAATCTTTCCCAGTATTGATGTCAGGCTGACTGGGTGGTAATTGTTTGGTCTCCCCGCCCCTTTTTGAAGATGAGGAGAGTATTTGTCCTCCTCCAGTCTGTTGGGACTTCCCTTGTTCTCCAAGAATTCTCAAAGATTATTGCCAGTGGTTCTGAGATTACTCCTGCAAGCTCTTTTAATACCGTTAGGTGTAGTTCATCTGAAATACATTGAAATTCATTGTAATTGTAGTAGTTGCTGTTGTTGTATGTGTTCCCTATAAAGGTCCTGCAATGATGCAATATACTTTTTTAGACAAATGCTTCTTCTGTGAGTGTATTTAGAGGAAAGCTTAATAATGCAAGGTTAGTGGCTCCTCAGAGCTCAGAAACCAAAAAACAAATATCAGCAATCCAACCAAAATATTTTGTCTTTTTGTTGTTCTACCAACATACTTTTTTATGTCAGTTGTTTGATTTCTTGGGCTTGACTAATGCTTTCTATTATTTTGGCATTGACATTAGTGGCATTGTCTCATTTTTCAGTGTCATTCTGTTCTATGTTTCTTACTTCACCCAAGCACCCTGTTTTTGCTCTAATGGTTGCTGTGTTATCAAACAACTGATTTAAATCCTATCTTTCACTGGTCTGCCAGATATCTGTGTTTGACTCCATATGGAGTTTTCTAGGAGCTCCTCCATCTAATATAATCCAAATATAAAGATACGCTTTGGAGCTTTACCGCTTTTAGCTGTGTTGTCCTATTTAGTCCTGATGGCAGAAGTTACATTACCTCAGCAAACATTCTTCTGTAACAATATTGCGCTGATAGTAGTATTATGATGTCGGTTGTACCAAACAACAGGATGAGGGCTATTAAGCTGAGCCTCCATCCAGAGAAAATGGAAGTAGTAGTTATCTAATGTGAGTTGTGTTTAGTCTCTTTTAGAGAGGATTGCACTTAGTCTAAATCACAGCTGAGAAACCAGCAACCGACTCCTCAAATTTGTCCCTGTAAAGCTAGCCACTCAACTGTTTGGGAGAAGTGGAAGAAATTAGATTGTTGTGGGAAGAAGGTGTGCGGGACTGACCCTTCTTCTATGCTGTCTTCCTGATATAAAGTGCTGTCCTGAGCCTACCATTGCAACTATTGGATAGCCTGGAGTAAGCATAATTTGAGTGGGGCAAACACAGATTAACTGATGAATTATTATAACACACTGTTGCTATTTGACATCAAATTGGCTTCAACTAATGGCAGCCTTATGGATGAGAGACTTCCATGAACTCTGCCATCAATAGCCCTGCTCAGGTCTTGTACCTCAGAGCCATGGCTTTCTTGATTGACTCAATCTATCTATAATGTGGTCTTTTTCTTTTTCTACTGCCTTTGACCATACCAGACATTATCTTCTTTGCCCATGAGTGATGTCATCTCATGATATCTCCAAAGTATGAAAGCCTCAGTTTATTACAGCCCATATGTAATGTATGTTATGTAATGTTTTCAGCATTCTTTCTTATGTGATCATAGCACTGATATCTTGCACTCTTGGTTTTTTGCTGACAGTTCAAAGTGTTAGGTAAGTAGAGCGAAAAAGCTCTAGAAAGAAAAGCACTAGGAACTATGGCCATCTGTCAAAAGTGCTGTAGAGATGATCAGTCTGTGAGTATACATGCATGTGCTTGCACATACATATACATACGTTTTATAACAAGTGTCAGAAAACAGCTCTGCCATTTTGGGCAGATCTGATGACTGAGCAGCAGCAGAGCGGTGTCATGAAGTTGCCAAGTGGAGTAGACCTGGCCTCTGAGAAATTTATATCGAAGGTTATAGAATCACAGAGATATAGATGTGGAAGTGAGCAAATCCATCCTGTTGCCAGTGCAAGAATGCACAGCAAAACAATCCTGAGGGATGGCTATCCAACCTCTGTTTAAAAACATCCAATGAAGGCAAGTCTACCACCTTCTAAGACAGTACATTCTGCTTTGGAAAACCTGTTGTTGTTAGGATGATTAGTTGGAATTCCCTTTCTCCTAAGTTAAATTCATTGGTTCAGGTCCAGTGGTTCAGGTCCAAGTTGATTTCATTGGTTCAGGTCTCTGGAGCAGCAGAAGATAAACTTGCTCCATGACAGCCCTTTAGAGATTTAAAGATAGATCACATATTACCTCTCAATGTTCTCTTCTTCAAGCTAAAGATAGCCAGTTCATTCAACTGTTCCTTGTAGGACTTGGTTTCTAGAAACTTTTACCATTTTGCTTGCCCATTTTTGGACTTATTCCAATTAGTTCATATTTTTCTTAAGTTTTGGTGTCCAGAACCAGACCCAGTATTTCAACTGAGATCTGACCAAGGAAGAATAGTGGGTGCTATTACGTTAGTTAATTTAGACACTTTTGATGCAGCGCAGAATTGTATTGGCTTTTTTTTTTTTACTGCATCAGATTCTTAATTTATGTTTAGCTTGAGGTCTAGTAACACCTCTAAATCTTTAAACATGTATTGTTGTCAAAGCAAAGCACCATCATCTTCTGTTTGTGCTTCTGTTTTTTTTTCCTCTTCAATATACACTACATTCACAGCATTCTCTGATCTACCAAGCTTGTAACTCTCACATTGGCATTACTTGTTTTTTTGAGGAAATGATGCTGGTTTTTAGTAGTAGTAGTAGTAGTAGTAGTAGTAGTAATAGTAATAATAATAATAGTAATAATAATAATAATAAATAATAAAAATTATTTCTATCCCGCCTCTCCACAAGGATCGAGGCGGCAAACAACATAAAATACATTAAATACATTAAAAGAGATTAAAAACATACCCAATTGTTACCATCCACCAACCCACCTAAACCAACCCCTTAAAACACAGAACAGCGTGCGCAAACCAACTGTTTAATGACCCGTTCTAAAACTTTTCCTGATATTGACACCAAGCTGACGGGTTTATTGTGGTCCAGGTCTTCCTTTTTCTACTGCATCCCTCCTTTTTGAGTGTGTAATAGTCTGTTGTAGGAAAGTATCATCCAAGTCTTCAGTCTGGCTTGGAGGTTTATAGAAGATCCCTACAGTGATATTGTTGTTGTTGTTTCCCTGGCCTTGTTGAGTCTTGACAGCCTCACACAACACATCCCTTGAAAAACCTCATCTAGTCACCATGCCACTGGATCTATCCTGCTCAGCAAGGAGTCAGCTACAACCACCATATGTCTCATCTTCTTCTGGGGAAGTGGTAGGAGTTCTTTCATACGCAGAATTCTTCAACAGCAGTCTATCCATCTGTTGTTTCACGTTATACACGTCTGCTTCATGAAGGTGATGTAGTGGTTTGAGCATTGGACTGCAACCCTGCTCAGCCATGGAAACCCACCGGGTGACTTTGGGAGCATCACACACTCTCAGATCCAGAAAACTTTGTGATAGGTTTGCCTTAGGGCTGCCATAAGTTGAAAATGACTTGAAGGCACACAACAATGAACAAAAGACCTAGAATACAAAAAGTGTCTTTCCATCTGCAGCTGAAAGCCTGAATTCTTTTCCCTGGCTTCATTTTCCACTTACTTAATTCTGCTACTAGCTGCAATCAACTTTACAAGCTCCCTTTTTAAAATATACATATATTTTTTTTAAAAAAATGTAAAATTGTTGTTGTGTGCCTTCAAGACATTTCCAGCTTATAGCAACCCTAAGGCAACCCTATCATGAGATTTTCTTGGCAAGATTTGTTCAGGGGGAATCGCCTTTGGCTTTGCGAAGGTCACCCGGTGGATTTTCATGACTGAGCTGGGGTTGGAACCCTGGTCTCTAGACCCAAAGCCCAATGCTCAAACTACTATACCACACCAGCACCAAAAAATTGATAACCACAGTGGACTACACTGCAAAGTTGTCTTTAATGATTCTTTAATGATTCTTTAATGATTCCTGCCCACTACTGGCACTGTCTGTATCTTCCCGTTAGGGATGCATAAGTGGTCAAACCTGGATTTGCCTTTCGATAATATATATTGTCCTGCAGCAAATGTAATGCAAATGATTTTGCTTTTCTTATATCCTGCATGTTTGCATCCTGCTAAACACATCTGGCATCTGTAGTGTTAATTGTTTCAATGTGCTTCCAACCCAAGAGAAAGATTTCTTGGAGCATTTTGCAACTATGCAAGTTAACAATGCATTGTGTAAAAATGCTTACCATTAAACTGATTTTTGTGAATTTCATTTCTCAGATTTCATCATTCTTGAGCTGTATAGAGTATTTATCCATCCTACTCAATCTTGGGTTTATCTATATTTAGTTTGTTTTTACATAGTCTTGCCATTTGCCTGTGCTACTTAATTATGGCATTCCTTAGATGGAACCTGGAGAGTCCTGTGATTCATTAGAAGTATGTGAAATATCAGAAAAATTTCCCTGAAACGAACCTTGCACTGATCTCTTCTTTGGAGGTGTGTAACTAGCCAACTCATTTCTGGCCCTTTTGCAATAGGTAGGGGAAACTAATATCTCCTGAAAACTTGGGTGCATTGTGTGAATGCCAGGAGCTGGATGTGCATCAGATGTGCCTCTAAGCTAGAGCCCACGGGTAGTACTGATACTTACAACTTCAGATGGAAATGGTACTGTTCCAGGATGATTAGTTCTTCCCCACTGACTGCTTTTGTAATCACTTTCATTCTTCTTTCTCTCCAATTGCATTCTCACCTGCAAAGAAACAAATATATTGTAGAAGTTCGTGCCTACTGGGATTTTGAAAGCTTGGAATGTTATTGTTTAACAGTAATTCATTGCTAGTTACTTCATTATTTTAGGGGAAGGGACCCTATAATGCTGTTTTCTGCTCATTATTAGAAGAATGACCTATTCAGTGAGGTACTATTTGTTCAAAAATCCAGATAGAAACAGAAAAATGGCAGGGGAATCCATTGCAATTCTGTTTGGTCTTTATAAGCCCATACAAAATAGATCTGAGCCTTGAAGGGGAAAAAAGCCCTCTGATCAGCTTTAAATTAGTTGTTTCTCAGTGGAAACAGCTTTTCGTGTTCTCTTGGAAAATCCTTTAATTCTAGAAATGACCTTTAGGAACATTTCATTTACTTTGATGTATAATAATTTTCAAGGTGTATTGTAATTTCAGTGCATTCACTTAGAAAGCTGTCTTTGACAAAAATCCTTACTTCTGAAGCGTTCCAATGATGTTCAAACATATTGTTACAAATTCCAGCAATATCTTCCAAGTCTTTCAGAAACCCTGAGATTTCACCAGTCTTTTGTGTTTCACTGATACTTGAGGATTTTCACATTTAAGGCATATAATGTATGGCCTAAATTCTCTTTTGGTCCTAACTTCAGTTGAGCCACTTTTATCATTTATTTATCATTAGATTTACCTTCATGTTGACTCAACAACTGATTGAATGGTCTTTGCTAGTTGGGACTAACCAACAGGATAGCAGCCTATGTTTTCTAGTGTAAATGATGTACTTAATGCAGTTTAGATGTAATTTCTATACAGCACATATTGGCATTATATACTGAGGTTTCTTTTATTTAGAAATTGTATTTTAGGACCTTTAACCTACAACCCTGGAGACCAGGGGTCAATTCCCTGCTTGGCCATGGAAACCCAGTCGGTGACCTTGGGCACATCACACACACCCAGCATCCCGAAAAACCTCTGATGGTTTGCCCTAGGGTTGGCATCAGTCAGAAATGACGTGAAGGCACACAACAACAGCAGTTCTTTTAGATTACAGATTTAAATGTTTCTATTTGTCTGGTAGTTCTAACATTGTAGTATGGTTTAAGTTGGCTTATGAGTTATTCTTCCCTTTTTTAAAAGACTGATCTTCTACTGTGTTTTACTGTGGGCTTATTTATTTTATCTTGGTGTATGCTTTAGAACTCACTTTTGGGAATGGACAGCAAAGTATATCATAGAATCATAGAATCACAGAAATGTAGAGTTGGAAGAGCCCACACGGGCCATCCAGTCCAACCCCCTGCCACGCAGGAACACCCTCAAAGCACTCCCGACAGAGGGCCATCCAACCTCTGCTTAAAAACCTCCAAAGAAGGAGACTCCACCACACTCTGAGGCAGCATATTCCACTGCTGGACAGCCCTGACTGTCAGGAATTTCTTCCTGAGGTTCAGGTGGAATCTCCTTTCCTGCAGCTTGAATCCACTGCTCCTTGTCCTGGTCTCTGGAGCAGCAGAAAACAAGCCCACTCCCTCCTCTACATGGCATCCCTTCAAATATTTAAACATGGCTATCATGTCCCCTCTTAACCTTCTCTTCTGCAGACTGAACATACCCAGCTCTCTAAGTCTATCCTCATAGGGCATGGCTTCCAGGCCCTTCACCATTTTGGTTGCCCTCCTCTGGACCTGCTCCAGCTTGACCATGTCCTTCTTGAATTGGGGTGCCCAGAACTGGACACAGTATTCAAGATGAGGTCTAATCAAAGCAGAGTAGAGTGGTACCAGTACCTCCCTCGATCTAGACACCATACTCCTATTGATGCAGCCCAGAACTGCATTGGCTTTCTTGGCTGCCGCATCACACTGCTGACTCATGTTCAGCTTGTGGTCTATTAGGACTCCTAGATCCCTTTCACACGTACTGCCATCCAGCCGCGTGTCCCCCATCCTATATTTCTGCATTCCATTTTTTCTACCTAAGTGTAGGACCTTACACTTCTCTCTGTTGAATTTCATTTTGTTAGCCTTGGCCCACCTCTCCAATCTGTCCACGTCATTTTGAATTTTGATCCTGTCCTCTGGTGTATTAGCAACTCCTCCCAATTTGGTGTCATCTGCAAATTTGATGAGCATGCCCTCTATTCCTTCATCCAAGTCATTCCTTCATCATATATCTTTTAAACAAGTGAATGAATTAAATTCTAAAATGGTAACATCCTGGAACAGTTTTTCATTGGACGATGCTGGCTTAATGTATCAGATAGTATGTTAGATGGGACTTGGAAGATTTGATCTGAATCTAATTTAGATTCACTCAGTAGACATAGGGGGCTGTCATGTCTTAGTTGATGCTTCTCATCAGAATATAAGTTCTTTGTAGCCCAGTATTCTGTTTATACAATGGCCAATCAGTTGCCTTTAGGAAGCCTTGAGAATAAGATGTGAATGGAGCTGCATGCTCTGTCTTGCACTCCTCCATTACTGATACATAGAGGCATATTGGGACATGCAGACATCTTGATTAATAGTCATTAATGGCCCGGTTATCCATAAACTATCCAATCCCCTTTAAACTTCTCCAAATCAGCAGCCATAGCTGCATCTTATGGTAGTGAATTCCACAGTTTCGCCTTGTACTGTGTGAGAAAAGTTCCTTTTTTTATCTGCCCTGAATCTCACAGCATTTCGTTTCAGCGAAAGATCCTGGGTTCTAATATTAAGAGACAGAAAATCTTTTCGCTATTGATTTTTTTGTACAACATGCATAAATTTATATATCTCCCCTTTTCTCCTATTTTTTAAGTGAAACAGTCCTCAGAAGTTAGAACCTTCCTGGTGAGGAAATTGTTTACAAGGATCATTGCAACCATAATGATCAAGGGAAGTCCAGGGAAGAATATTGCCTTGATCATTGTGGTTGCTGCCCACCCCCTGAAATGAAGAGACCACACGACAGGACTTGGATGAACTATGGGCAATTTATTATTTATTGCCTATTTAGACATGAACTTGAACTTGACCGTGATATTGACATTGACATTGAACTTGACATTGAACTTCACCCCACCGGGGGGGGGGGGCTGCATGACAGCAAAATACCTGGTCCCAAGGGCAAACCCCTGATCCTGGGTTGCCACCTTGGTGACTGGCTTTGGAAGGCCTGCCCCATGAAAGCCCACCACCTGCCACAGAGGCCAGAAGTGAGGGCATAAAATATCTGGGCCCACCTCAAGGATGCCCTCCTTCTTTGCCCCTCACCGCCTGCCTGATGACCAGGAGAGTGAGCTCCGGGGAACGTATCCTACACCACCTTGTGCTAAAGGTATATCCCGATGCCTTAATGCCCCCCACTTTGGGGGGGGGAAGTTCCTACCCGGCCCCGAAGCGACCAGCTAGCTCACGCTACAAATGAGGGTGGAAGGGTGGGTCGCTGGCAACAAAGAGGCCAGTGGGGGAGCGGAGCCACAGTTTAAAAGGTCCACATGCCCCGCTCCCCTCCCCAGCAGCCAGTATGACCATGGTCACGCTGGTGACGTGGTAACTTCTCGAGGGGGGACAGCAAAGTTGCCTCCCCCCTGAGCTGCTTGGAATGGGGGCAGGGGGGAAGCGAGTGGCTTCTTTAATGCTTCTTCTTCAGTTATAAAACATCCTTTTCAAGTGTGGTGATCAGAACTGTTCACACTAGATGTAGTCTTACTATAAATTTATATAGGAGCAATGTAATATTGACAGTTTTATTTTCAGCAAAATAGTAATTCTTCATGTTACACCCAACATGGATTTCCCCTTTTTTTTACAGCAGTTGCACACTGGGTTGACAATTTTCATTGAGCTGTCTGCTGCAACATATCTTCTCTGCCAACTCTAATGCCATCAGTATATATGTTAAGTTGGGATTTTTTTGCCTCAGTATGCATCATGTGTTTGTACCGACTCTCTTTTTTTCCATTTCACCATCCATTCTCCCAATATGGAGAAATTCTTGTCAAGCTCTTTACAATCCTTTTTGCTGTCCTCCATCCTAAATAACTGAATTATCATCAGCCAGCCTGCCTACCTCACTATCCACCTTTAAGACCAAAAGTGTTAAAACTGAACATTAATTTCCTGTTCTTTGTTTCTTACTCTTTAACGTTTAATCCCTATGAGGACTTCTCTTATCAAATGACTTCTAAGATTGCTCAGTAATTCTTGAAGTGTGACTTTTTCATCTTCCTTTTTCAAGTCTAAGTAAATGATGCCTACTAATCAGAGCTGTAAAATGAGAATATTAAAGATTTAGAAGTTTGATGTAAAGACGAATGGGAATTAAGTTTGTAAACTATTTTGCAAACTTATAGCATCCTATATCAAATGATTAATAGTAAAGACAGTCCAGTAATCACTACTTCTGTTAACCATGTGACTATATTATGTCCATCAGGTGCCTGTCTTAGACATGACTAATGTTTTCCAATATTTTGTGTTTGACACTAGTGGTGGCATCTAATTTCTCAGTGTTCACTACAGTTTTAATAAAGGAATTGGCTGTATATCATTGCTGCTATCTGACCTTTTTCATAATTGTTCTCAATAGCAGAATATAAAGAAATATTATTGTGGCTTGCAAAGCCTTGTTATCACCAAGAACTGAGCTGCTGTTTTTTGGAACTGAATCTGAACCTAGCTTAGTGTTAGATTGTTCAGAAAAAGACAGTCTGGCTTCCACCTAGTCAATATGTGGAAAGAATAACCATACTACCACCTAGCTGAAAACTCATTTCTAGGCCCTTTTGAAGAGTAGGGAGTGGCAGGCACTGGGGGCAATTGCCCCAGGTCTTTTACATGAAAGATATACCAGCATTGATAAGCCATGGTAAATATCAGTGTTTCAGGCAATCTAGTCCTTTTCATTCCAAGCCAGTAACACCAACCGATCATTAAACAGAACCACAGAACTGGCAATCATTTGAGTTCTTTGGTTTTATCTGCACATTTATTTTCCCAGGCTGAATCTAACGTTAGGCATAGTGAAACAAATGGCTCAGGTAGCAGAGTTTGGGTGTCATGAAGAGACAGCAACTATTTAAATATCGTTAACATGTCAATTGATTATCTGTGTAATTTACTTAGGGAGGAGTTTGGTTTTGTATTAGATTAATTTTTATATTTAATATTTTAATTTTATGATGTTTTGATTCTTTCTTGGAAAAAAGTGTCTTAAGAATTGCTGTAACTGTAGTTATACTTTTAGGTCCAGGGGGGGTTATTGGTAGAATTTTCTATCTCATAAAGCAAAGTCAAATTTGATTGACTTAGGATACTTTCTACACTGGTTGGGATAGTGGAGGGAAGTATGTTTTGCTTCTCTACCTCAGGCAGCAAAATGTCTTGGACCCTCCTGTTATTTGCTGAACTATTTTGACTTCAGTGTGGGGATCTGCTATCATTGTCCTAATCGTTGATCTGCTCATTTAATTAGCATTTACTGCTTTTACCTCATTGACTCCATTGACTCCTATTCTACTCATTCATGTCAGCAAGCAGATCAGCATCCTGACAGATTACTTAGCAGGTAGTAAAATAATCACCATATCCATCAGTGCTAAGAAATATTTTCCTGGCATAGCCATAGACTTGATGTTGTGTGTTAAATTATGAAATCTGAAAAGAGGAGTTTGCATGTGGAAAGGATGCCATACTATGCAGACGTGTGCACACACAGACACACACACAATTTAGTACTCAGTTTTCAAGCCATGAAATCTTAATATAGAGCTGTATTAAATTAAATTTAGAGGTCAAATATATTTAAAAAAAAGAGAGGGGTGTTATTTATTTGAAGGCTTTTCATCTACATTTCAGAACTAGAAAAGTTCTCCCTACAGGACTATATATTTGCTTATCTAGATATAGTCCAGTTGATTAAAAATGATACATGTGCAGTGAAAAGAATGGCGACTTTAGATGAACATTCAGCTCTCATGTCCTGACTTTGACAAAAAGGCAAGTCAGTAGCTGCAGCACCATGGAAAGCTCAAAGTGAGCAGTTCACTCCAATGGAGTCTGGAGTTAACAATATTTATTTCTTAGCTGCCTTTCCCTATGGATCAAGGCAGGGAACGATAATGGATTAAAATACAGTGACGGAATAGACACATAATACCAGTTAACAACACGTAACACTAGTTAAAAACATGTAACACCGGTAAAAAGAGCATATAAAACCAATACATATTAAAACAAATAAATTCATATTTTAAAATTTGTAATTTAAAATTGTCTGGACAGGCCTGTTGGAAGAGCCTAGTCTTTAGTGTCCAGCTGTCAAATCTGTTCCACCAGGTTGTTCCAGGTTCTGGGAGCGGCTAAACAGAAAATTGTCTGGGTGACAGTTGCCGCCCTAATCCTGTCTGATTGAAGTA
Organism: Cyclura pinguis; assembly: GCA_030412105.1. Taxonomy (NCBI): domain Eukaryota; kingdom Metazoa; phylum Chordata; class Lepidosauria; order Squamata; family Iguanidae; genus Cyclura; species Cyclura pinguis. The sequence goes on from CM059599.1 coordinate 350,391,030, forward strand.
AATGTCCCACAGAGGACCAGAATGTACAGGGTGGATCACCCCACCCTCCAGAAGATGAAGATTTTAAAGGGAATGCCTCTGACTCAAGAGTCCAGCATTTCACTTCCCGTCAGACAGTTACTTCCAGCTCTCTTGCTCTGACTGATGAGCTGACATGGAATCAGGACCCAATGGGATTGATGACAACTACCGTCATGGTGAGCCACAGTAGTGCAAGTGACAACATCCTGGTGAAATACCCTCCTAGTGAATAGTAACTCTACCCACACATAGTGGTCTTTGGTTATTCCTGGACAGGAAGGAGTGGAAGATTGCATAAGTAACATGGTCTTCTCAAGTCTCAGCATCTTTGTACAGTCTTGGTTGTTCTTTGGTTCTGGCATTTGGCTTGCTCCTGCTCCTGCCTCCTTGTTTATCCTTTGGTTCTCAGTTTGGTTCTGTCCACTGGCTTTGTCCCACAGTTCCTAGTTTCCCTCAGCTGCTCCACACAGACAATATCTGGTATATTGAGATTTGTTTTATGCCTGTTGTGAAAGAAGCTGGTTATTATGGCTTCCAATCTAATGATCTGTGTTTCAGATCCAGCCATGATGCTGGGGCTTGGGGCAGCCTCCAACATCTCTGCTTCAAAGATGCCATCAGGCATGTCTGAATCATAGTCAGAGCCTCAGATGCTGTCCAAGATAGCAGCCTTGCTACCACAGCCTGGTTCAGAGTTTTAAAAGGGGCCAATTCAGTTCAGTTAGTTCTTGCTGGTAGGTGAGCTGAATCCTATATTTCTGTATTTTATTTCCCTTTTTAAGAGGGAGGTTGGTAGGTAAAGTTTATAGAGAGTGATAGGCAGAATTCTTTCTATTCCTTTCTCAATCTGCTGTTGGCATTGCAGTCCACTCTAGATCTGATGGTGACAATTGAACCTTTTGAGTAGGACTGATTTTGAAGTCAAGTACTGAAAAAGTTCAGTCAGCCCTGATCAATGGACATGTTTTTGCATTTCATACAGTGATTATTTTCTAATAAGTTTGTAGTGGGCTTCATCAAATGCTGTTTGAAAACATTTTCTTAATATCTCCTTTCTGTCTCTGTCTCACACTATTGTTTTGAATGTCCAAAAACTATAATAAATTGGGGAGGAAATGATTTCCCCCCCCCTCTTTGGCAAAAGCCATGCTGGTTCATCACGTATCGTATTCAGTAAGGTGATTTATAGCTCTGTTGTTAATTATTGTTTCTGCTTGTTTATATGTTGCTGAAGTAATTGAGAGCCCGGGTGTGGTTATGTGGTTAAAGGTTTAATTTATTTAAATGCCTTTTGTGCACAGTAATGCATGAAGCTGTTGTGCCCAAGAGATTTGTGTTCAAGAATTTGACCAACTATGAGCATACTTTGTAATTTTGTGGACAGGAATATAACACATAGGATTTATTCTATTTGGTTTTTCAAGTCTCTGGGTATGGTTGGGCTGATGAACAATAATGTCCTCTCTCAGTGCTTAGTGGTGCTCAGGTCCAGCCTTGGATTAATCTGTTTGGAATCACAATTCTTACTGCCTATGTTAATGGGGGGTTGTGGCAGATGTAGTCAAAAAATACCTTTTCCAAGCCCTATTTAGGAAGAATGGATATAACAACATGCTGAAGCCATCTATAAGTGACTAGTGGTAGGATGGTGCATTGGGTTCCAAAGCGTCATCTTACTACTGCTCATTTATGGGTAGCTTCAACGTGAGTTGCAGAGATGAACATTTCAAGGCTATCCAGTCACGTAGGAACGTGGGGGCGAGGGTGGGGATTCGCCCTGGGTGGCAATTTTTTGTGGAGTCCTGTCCTGTAGCCACTCCCCTGCGTGCCATGGCCACGCCCCATGCACTGCAGCCACACCCCGATGCACAGTGGCCCTGCCCCTCATGGCATAGCCCTCCCTCCCGCCCCCCCTCCACACACTCCAAGCTCTGCCACTCAGGCTATCATGTCTTCCTATAATACTGGCTTGTGTAAACCAAGTATAGCTACATTCCTGGAGTCTCCCTCTTAATTAAACATATTACAGAAAGCAGAACTTACTTGAACAGTAGGAGCAACTGCTGAAGCATTTACAAAAAGAAAAGGAATGAGAGACTCAGTTATATGTTTCGTATTTAACATGGCATGTAGTTTAGCCTTCAGTATGTTTGACACCTAAATCATATATAGGCACAGCACTTTTCTTCTTTTTATGGCATGTCCAAAAAGCAGAGGCCAGCAAAAACTCCAATACAATTGATATATTAAATTAACATGGATTTCTGTAATGTAATCTGACCATATTTCCACCCCTCATTTTTATAAAATATTAAAAAAACCCATATGCCTATTCCTAGCCTATGTACTTATCTTTCCCCCCCTTTTTTCCATTCCATTCTAAACACACTTTAGAAAAATCCAATTAAAATTTATTTTAAAAAGTAAAATGCGTTTATCCTGCTTTCCTGAAAAGATTTCTTGTGAAACTTGTTCTTGAGATAGCTTTCCCCATATTTCCCAGGTTTAGGGCTATGTTGTTACATCAATGTTGGGAGAATTTTTGGTTGAATGCAGGCTTAGGATGGAACTAGGCAAGGTGCCACTGATGTAATTAGCAACTATGTAAATGGCCTTTGAAAAGTAAATAGCAGGTATAGAGGATCTGATCTGGATTGGGAGACTGAGTTGTGAGACTTTGAACCTTTGCTTTTTACTGCAATCCTGGTGGGGTTCACCTCAGTGAGAAATGCAATATACAGTCAGCCCTCCACATTTGGGGGTTTGACTTTCACAGATTTAATTATTTGCAAGTTTCTCCAGCTCCTGCTGCCTCCACCTCAAGCACTTCTTTCCTGGGGGAATCTTCCCTCTTGGAGGCTCAGATCAGGCTGTTCTGCCTTCCAAAATCCTCCCTCTGGTCCTTCTCCACCACCACCACCAGCTGCTTGGCCAGCTAAGGATGGCTCACAGCTCAATTTCTTAGCACCACAAATCCCCCATCCAAGGAAGGAGATGGGTGAGAGAGAGGAATCATGCCTTATTTCCCTTCACACACATATACACACTGATATTTGTGGCTTTTCCACTTTTGTGGGGGTCTTGTGCCCCTAACTCTAGCAAATGTGGAGGGCTTACTGTGCAAGTATGGAAGCACTAAACTGTGGACCCAGACTGGATCAAGGTGCCCACATTTATTTTCATTGGAATAAAAACTCTCATTCATGCTATTTGAAGCTTTTCTTTTAATGCAAATAGCAAGCATAGGTCCCTGACCTCCTCTAGGAAGGGTTAAAACTGTTCCCTCCACTGGCTTGGTATCACCTTTCCCTCTTCATCTCCAGTGCTCCCTATTTACTTCTGTGAAAATCATTCATATAATGCTTGGTTGTGCGAACCTCTAGTCCATTATTTAATCTCTTTTTTTGTTTCAGGGATGGGCAAAATGTGGCAATGTGGCAGGAAGAAACTTGTATAGAATTGAGCTGGGTGTTGTATGATTAGTGGGAAAATGTCCAAGACTGTATCCACACTGAAACATTAAAGCAGATAAATACTACTTCCTTAAAATTCTCTCAGCCACTCCCTTGAACTGCATAGCACAAGAACAATCTGGCAGAGAATTCTAAGGGTCTCACCAAACTACAAATCCCAAGATTTCATAGGATCCCAGGATTCCCTAGGAAGTCAAAGTGCTATAACCTTATAGTGTGGATACACCCAAAGTAGTGAAGAATCATACTATGTGCTACTCCAGTCCCTTAGCCCCAGCCATTAATCAGCTCCTGAGACCCCTCCTGATGTTGAATTTAGGGACTTGGCCAAAAAAGGGGCTCTGCACCCCTATAGTAGAAGCTAATTTTCTTTGGTGTGATTGGCCATCAAGGTAGTAATGGGAAGTGAAAACTGAACCCAAAAATATTTTGAGCTTGCCTTTTAGGATGGGAATCACCATAGAGACCAGCTATACAGTGCCCCCTCCACCTTCCCAAGGGTTCAGGGCACAGAACCCTCATGATAGTGGAAAAACTGAGAATAATTCCCCGCTGCTCCCCCTCCCATTCCCTTTTGAGTCTCCCCCATCTCATTCCCTTGACTTTTGCCCTGATGCTTGTGCCTTCCTTTTCCATGCCTCGGCAAAAGGCAAAGGAATGAGGGGGAAGGGACACACGTGCCTCTCTTCTCCATGTAGTGCTCCCCACTCCCATTGCTTTGCCCTTTGTCTGTCGCAACGTGTATTCTCCATGCCAGGCCAAAGGCAAGGGAATGGGGGAAGGTGCACACATGCCTTCCATTCCCTTGCTCTTTGCCTTGGCATTCATTCTTCATGCCTGGGCAAAAGGCAGCGGAATGGTGAGGGAATTTGTGCCTTCCTTTGTGTAGTGCTCCTTCTAGGTGCTCATTCTCCATGCCTGGGCAAAAGGCAAGGGAATGTGGGGAAGACACACACACACACACACACACACACACACCTTCCATTCCCTTGTCCTTTGCCTTGGTTCATGTTCTCTACCTCCAGACAAAAGGCAAGGAAATGGGATGGGAAAGGCATGTGTGTGCCTTCCTTCTCCATGCGCAGTGCTCCCCCTCCCATTCCCTTGCTTTTTTACCTGAGCACAGAGAAGGAAGGCAGGTGCACTGGGGGCCAAAGGTAAGGGAAAGGGAAGAGGAGAAGAGGGGGAAGAAGGCATATATACCTTTTGAATAATCAAATTTGTGAAGGTGAAACCGACCAATGCAGAGGGAGAACTGTGGACTGTTTCAGTCTTTTGGTTCAATCTTCTGCCGTTACATGCAGCCTTAAATGTTTGTGTTCATGTGTATTTGTATTTTACCTGTAGCCCTTACTCCATGGATATTTGTGAACTTTACCAGAAAAGTCCCCCTTTTTCTCATCATGAAAATATTTTTTTAAAAATGGAGAAAAATCAAGGTTAAATGTCCTTTTTTCTTCTCAGTTGTATCCAGCCTCCCCTTCCTTTCCCTTGGAAGGCAGGTTAATCCTGGAGAGCTATAGATAGTCCCTTCTTGCTTCTGCTGGCTGCTGATCTCCCCCCTCCCAGCTTTCTCCTCTGATGGAGACAGTGTGGAGGATAATTATCCAAGCTGCATAAAAGCTGTTTCCCTGTAATGGGCTGAACTCCCTGTACTGTGACAAACTGCCCAGCTGCTCTGGCTCTATCCCTCCCTCTTTCCACCCCCCAGCTGCACCCTTTCTTTTCCGGTCTATCTTATTTCCTTCCGTCTTGACATCACTTGTATTCAAAAGGCAGAGAATAATCAGCTGAAGAGTTGCATAAAACACCACATGGCTGCTGTGCTCATGCTCATGCTTCTTCATGGTAGTAGCTTTCTGCTTGTTGTGGAATTGTTATTTGTGGGAGGCAAAAGCTGCCATTTTGCATGCTGTTGCATGACCCACATCAAGGTTTGTGAAGGCATGCAAAATGGCAGCTGCTGTTTGTCAAGATCATGAGCAGAACAGGCACCAGCACCAGGCTTTATAGAGGAGTGAGAGACAATATTTTTGCATGCATCTGCTTCTCTGCTGCATGTTTTGTATGTGCCTTTAAGGCTCTTCTGCATTGTGCTTATTGTAGGGGGTCTGGATGTGCTCATGCCATGCTTCTGTTCACACTTAGCCTTTCTGCTAGGCAGAGAGAGATACTCATCTTAGGCAGCAGATGCTGAGTGGTATGAAGGGAGCTGCAGCACCCCTATTGCGATGCTTCTTTTTTGAAGGAGAGAGCACTATGTTTCAGACAACTTGTCCTGCCTACCCTAAGCTAGCCTACTACCATCAGGAGATGTGGAGGAAGCCGTCCCATTAAAGTGTCAGTTTACCAGTCTGTAAGTGGAATTCAAAGTGGCGGAGTACCATCTTGCCTCAGGAAGAACAGTATCCTGGGGCAGCCCTTGTCTACTGCCTGTAGTCTGTACATGCTGTGAATGCCAGGCAACACTCATCCCTACTCTCCCTGTAGGGACTGATGAAAGCCTTTGCAGGAATACTGTACGATTTGAAAACTGCAAACATCAACACTGGATGCTTTGGTTGGAAAAAGGTACACACTTTTTCCGTACTTGTTTCTTTCACTATCGTACTCATGGAGATTTGTTTACTTATTATGTTGCATCTATATCCCACTTTCCTACAACGAGCACAAGATAACTTATACAACTCTTTTCTTCCCAACCTTTATCCCCACAACAACTCTGTGAGGTAGGTAGGGTTCACAGTGAGTCACTCAATGAGTTTCATAGGCAAGTAAAGAGTAGAATCTGGATCTCCCAAGTCCCAGGCTAGTGCTCCAATCATTGCACTGTACTGATACTTCTATATGACAAAGAAACTAAAGCTTCTTCACAACTGCATCTGGATGCCTTGGGAGAGATGGAACTCTATAGTGTATGCTTAGGAGACAACCATAAACCAAAAAGGTTCTGGGAAAATTTAAAAGGAATCTGTGCATCTATATTTCAATGACTCCTTCTCTCTCTCTACCTCTCCTTCTCTCTCTCTCTCTTTCTCTCTCTCAATATCTCTCTAGGTTCATTTGCGTTCTGCAGAACGTCTCCGGGACCTGTGCTGTGCAAACCGGGGCACCTTCATCAAAGTAGGACAGCACCTTGGGGCTCTTGACTATCTCTTGCCTGAAGAATATACCAGCACGCTCAAGGTGCTGCACAGCCAAGCTCCGCAGAGCAGCATGCAGGAGATTGAGCAAGTGATCCAGGAGGACCTAGGCAAAGGGGTAGGTGAGACTAGAGGTTCCAGACAAGCAAGAACAATATATGTACTCTGGATTTTGGAAAAAAAAACCTCTTCCAGACTTCAGTTCTCTGAATCTTCCCTGTCCCCTCTTCAAAAAGCATAGGTAGTGCCTGTGCTGCCTGGGAGATTTGGGGCGTGGTAGTCCAAAAAAGCCATGTTTCCTAGCTCTGATTCTGGGCAACAGAACAGCACTTTGAATAGAATTATTGGTTTGCTTTTAGTGGTGTTGCAATCAGTGCTCAGTTCTATGTGCTTTTGTTGTGCAGTTCTCCATCTGTTGCAGATAATACAGGCATCTTTTTTCATAGTAGTACCCCTGTTATGGAAATGCTGCATTTGCCCATTGCTTCACCTGGACTGTTTTGTCACTGAGAAAATGCAAGTTTTCTCCTAACTTTCTTCCCTAATGCTGCTCTGTTTTCTGTCTGCCAGTGTCGTTGTTGTTAGGTGATGGTTACAGATAATCTATTAGACAATCTCTGTGCCATTGCTGATGACAAGCTCTGCCAGCCCCAGCATAAACGTGCACCATTACACACAAACACACACACACGTATTAGTTTTCTGATTTTATTTTTGATATACAAGGGCTTGCTTTTGGGAGGGATATCTTGTTACAGTCAGGTTGTAGGAGTTTTCTTTCTTAAATAATTGGACACAGATAATATTTGCTCTTCGTGACTTCTGGTTTATAGAGACTGCCCAATTAAAATGTAGATCTGCAGTGAATTGTTGAAGTTACTCAAGCAGAACAAGAATGATACCAATTTTGGGTCCCATTTTGTCTGTAAGTTAAACCCAGAATATTAATTTGATTGACAGCAGGCTCAGCAATTGACCACCAGTGAAAATGAGGGCTGAGCAGACTTTATGAGCTCAGATGTTCAGCTAAGTAGGGTTCAGGACAGATAAGTGGATAGGACAAGATGCAAAGGCATAGAGGGGTCAATGTGAAAAAGTCAGAAGGTTAGATAGTAACAGGCAGGAAGCCAAAGACAATCTGGCAGGCCGCATTGCGTTAGCAATATCTGAAGCAGTACTGATCTGATCCAGCAAATCACCAAGCACCTTCTGCCGAAGAGGTGTATATCTGCTTGCAGTCCAGAGTTCATCGTGTAAACACTGGCAGAGTTCATTGTATACACATTGGCAAATTATATACACATTTGGTTGTATTACTTGTAGAGTGCTATGTACATTGATGGTGCTATATAAATAAACAATGATAATAATAATGGCAATCATCATCATCCTCAATGACAAGTCATGTTACCACAGAGCTGATGAATCCTTCTGCTATTAGAGCAGTCAATGGTACAAGAGCTTTGAGAGCCTAAGGTCAGGAGTTAAAAATCCTACTAGTGACCACTTCAGACAGAGCCATAGTTTACACCAGAACAAGATGCTAGAACATCAACATCCATTGCTTTCCTCCTCTTCCTCCTTACAGAAGTTGCAAGCAAGATACCCTTAAAGATTTAATGGGTATCTTAGATTTATAGCAGAGAACTAAGCATAATGCAGAATTAATAGGGATAGTGGGCCCTCACAAGACGATGTTGCCTGGTTGTGGGAGGAGGGCTTTTAGGCCTTCCCGTTATGAGACAGGGAGCCTCCACTGATGGAAAGGTGTGATTGCATAATTCAAAATGTGCTGTATCTTCCCACTGTCTTTTGTCTTCATTGGGTTGCTTCCTCCCTCAGAAAAGAAGGTGTTACTGAACTTTAGAGAAAGATGGTAAGAGGAGATGAAGTGGTGTGCCCAGGCAGATAATAGATTAGTGGTCTCTGTAGATTACTTATTTTCTCTGCTTATCTGCATGTAAGGTCACAAATGTATTGTCTTGATTTCCCAAGTTACAATTTTAAGATATTCTAATGGGTGGAAAAGTTTAAGTCTATAGTAAATATGGTTCCCATTTCTGCTGCTGCTGCTACTATTATTGCCTTTTTGCCCTTTCTCTTTGCCCCTTCTTAAAAAGAAAAAAAATCATGGAATCATAGAATCAGAGAGCTGGAAGAGACCACAAGGACCATCAAGTCCAGCCCCCTGCCATGCAAGAATACACAGTCAAAGAATTCCTGGCAGATGGTCATCTGTTTAAAAACAGAGGAGTCTCCATCACACTCTGAGGCAGCATATTTCACTGTCAAACTGCTGTTATTGTCAAGAAGTTCTTCCTAATGTTTAGATAGAATCTATTTTCCTGAAGTTTGAAGCCATTGTTCCATGTCCTAGTCTTTGGAGCAACAGAAAACAAGTTTGCTCCATCTTCCATATGACATCCCTTCAAACCATCTTCTGTGTGACACACTTTTGAAAACCTTTTGGATTCCCTTGAGTCTGCCAATGCTTCTGTGTGTATGTGTGTGTGTATGGTGCCATTTTAGATAGATGAGCGATGTTACCCATCCAACTTAAAACTATTGCCATGAATTGAATTGTTGTACTTTATCAGAATGCTGGTAGGAAACATGTTGTTGGCCTTATTTTCTTTCTTTCTCTCTTGAGCAAAGTGTCCTCCACCCCCACTTTTTCTCGTGTAAAACTTGACTTAATAGGAGAAAATGGATTGTTGTAAGTCAAGCATAGAGCATGGATCTTGAAAGAGCCCTTCTAGCTGGGCACCTGATGATCACATCAGTTTCAGGAGACCCAGTCACCAGATGCCTCAGATAGTGACTCCAAGGCAGAAAAGGGTTATATAGATGTGGGCAAAAAGAGTCTACTTCTGCAAACTGACTAGTTCCATCTTGATCTAGCCTGGAAGAGGGTACTCTGCAGGGTATCTTGATGAAATTTTCCCAACTTCCCTGAAACTGAGATTTCAGACTTCTCAAGGGAGTGACCAGAATTTGCAGTTCCACCATCTCATCAACTGTCTGAGGCTCCTCGCTTATAAGTTTATTGTTGTTGTGCTCCTTCAAGTCATTTCTGACCAATACTGACCCTAAGGCAAACTTAGCAAGATTTGTTCAGGCAGGGTGTTGCATTTGTCTTCCTCTGAGACTGGGAGAGTGGGTTTCCATGGCAGAGCGAGGATTCAAACCCTGATTCCCAGAGTCATAATCCAGTGCTCAAACCACTACACCACACTGGCTATGTAGTTTCTTAGAAAACAAGGCAGAGGGGGTCTTCTTAGATATCTGCTCTCCCATAGCTAAGAGGTCCTTAGAGCTTGAGCGTCCTGCAAGCCTGCCAGATGAGGATACTCAAAAAACTGCTTTTTGGTATTGTTTTAGCTGTGTATGTGTGTTTTTAAAACTAGATTTTCTTTAAAAAAGAGTTTTCAATTGCTGTTAAAGATTGTTTTTATCTGGTTTTGTCTGTTGTACATCACCTTGGAGACCTGGTAGACTGAGAGGCAACAAACAAATTTTTTAATAAATAAATATGTGAGCACAGACTTCTCTCAGATCAGCACCTTTCTACTTTGGGTGCCCTCCTGTATGTTGAAGGTTTTGCTTCTATTACTTCCAGCAGGTTCCTCCTGCTTATAGTATGGCAGAGGCTCTCTTATGAACTACAGCTCACCATGGCCACCCTGGCTGGGGGAATCTGGGAGCTATAGTCTATAAAAGTTTTTTCCCAAGCTTTATTCCTGCCTGATATCTGCTTTGTGCTGTGGAGTAACTCCTGGCGAAAATCAGCCTTTTCCAGGCCTTGCCCTGTATACCTTGGATCAGGAAATAGGAGGAAGACAATTTAAGTTATTAGCCCTAAATTGCTGCAGAAAGCAAGATGTCTATGGAACAATGCTTTGACAATGTAGATAGTCTTTGCCACAGCCTTGGAGCTTTCTTTCTACAGAATTAACAGTATTGCTAAAATCAGCAGTAAATGTGATGTTGGCAGAAAGCTGCATGCAATCTATTCTGCTCATAGCTACACTATACCATTTCTAGACAAGGACCATCAGCCCTTTACATTTTCAAGCCCCCTAATTAACCCCAAATGAAAAAGAAATAAATCCCCTTAATAACAACATAAATCCTTGCTGCCTTTCACACTGAAGACATGTGGTAGCAAACAGCTATGTCACCATGAATTCTGTGTAGCTGGGAGTTGGATTGCCTATCAGACACTCTGTTTTGCCATCATTTATGACCATCATTCAAGCCTCCAGTGGAGATAAAGACAAAGGGTTGTGTTTGCATGGTAGGGCCATAGAATTTAGAGTAAGGAGGGCAACTGGTGCTGTCCAGATGTTTTGGAATACAACACCCGCAATTTCTAGCCATGGTCACTAAGAGAGGCAAGAACTTAAGTCTAAAAATCTGGAGGACAGCAGATTTCCTCTCCCTGAGTCAGAATTATGACTGAGCCAGAAACCTCAGTCTATTTATTTAATATACTATTGAACTCTTAACAAATCTTGATCTATGTGTTGCAATGGAAGACCGTGGGCACTTACAGAAGCACATGTTCTCATTGATTAGCATTTATATTAGAATACTCAGCTAGTGGTTGTCCAGGTGGTGTTGGACTGGGACTCCTGTCAGCCTTAATCAGCATAGTCAGTGGTGAAAGGTGATGGGAATTACAGTCTAAAAGACATCTGGAGAGCCACAAGCTGTCCATTTCTGAATTAAAGAGGAATAATTGATGTTACCAGAAATTTTGTAATTTGGCTACACAAGTGAGTAGGTGGACAAATCTTGAAATATCTTTGTGGGTAATATGAGCATTAATGGGAAGGCGAAGGCTTGTAATATACACATAGATGGGCATTTCCCCAGCCACCTCTGTATCATGTTGCCCATACCCATTAAATTGTGACAACATTGCATCATGATTTGGGGCTTACTATTAAAAATGAGTAGGGCTAGACTTCTTTGATATTATCCTGCCTGGTTTCTGAGAATTATTGTGTGATACAATGACAGCATATAAATTGAGCCATTGGTCCAGCTAGCACATGGGTGGGAATCATGTGGCTCTCCATATGATGTTGGATTGTAGTCCAGCTGCCCTAACTTAGCTGATATAGCAACTGGTAAGGAATGCTGAAAACTGCAATCCAACAAGATCTGAAGAGGCACATAATTCCCATCCCTGGTTTAGTCAAGCACTTCCTATTCTTTCTTGGGGTGGGTCGGTGGATAGCCGTCCAAGATTTTGGGCAGAGCCCTTTCCAAATTCCTCTTACAGCAGAAGTGCTGAAGATGGAACCTGGGATGTTTTTATTAGCATGTATTTGTTCTAGCGTCTATTGTTGTCTCTCCCATCCAATGCGTGAAAGAAAAGCCCAGCTGAATTTAGATCATTGAGAGCATTGAAACATATTCTTATGCAAGTGCATATAGGACTGCAACACATTTTAACTCCTGGGATGCCTGTAGGTAGCCAATTCAGATACCTAAGCCTAAACAGTCTTTGTTCTTTTTCTTAAAGAAATATGGAATTGGTTGTGTTTACACACAGTAGGAGGGCACATTTTTGTAACTTACTACTTCACCTGCTTTGGGGTTGCACCCTGACACTATGGAAATACTCTGTGATAGGGACAGAGAGAATTTCATTGGGTCTTCATTAAACACAAAACAAGGCAATTCTCACTTTCCAGACTAACGTGCAGTTGGAACAGTTGGAGAATTTACTCCTTTGAATTTCACAATGTAGTCCTCAGCTCAAAAAAATGACATACAAAATGTATACTTTAGAAAAGTTGCACAAAAACAGTGTACGTTGAAGGAAAGTGTGTAGTCCAATGGCCGAGTGCGGTTGAAAAAGTATGTTCATGGATCAGTGTGGGATCTGAACAGAATGAATATAGGACTGAATATTTGTGAAACTAATGTGGTTCAGAAATAGACTGATTCATTGAACTCTTCTTGATGAATCTGTATCTGATGAGCTTTGGCACAAATGAAGCCAGGCTCAGTTTTAGTCATGCCTTTTTCCAAATTGCTCCAAACTCACCCAGAGCTCCCTATAAAAGGAGAAAGGTAGGAAAGTAGCATATTAAAACATGGAATCTAGTTGCCTCCAGCTTTGCTCCTGTGGCCTGGAATAAATGCAGCTTCAGTGACAGAATCTTTTTCTTTCTCTCTTGAATATGTTTTCAGCAGCCACTGATCTGGCCTGGTTTCTTTCACTGTTCCAGGAGCTAGATAGAGTCTTCCATGCCTCATTGATTCTCAGCGAGGCAGCTCGAATCCCCTCTCAGCCACAGACTCTCTTCATAGCATTACTTTATCCACATGGGCAGCACGAGGTTGATATTTAATTTTAGAGAGAGAAAGAGAGAGTGACAAGAAAAGAAGGGTAGAGATAACAAATGCTAAAGGAGAGAAGAAATAGACACAAAGAGATAAGACAGAGCAGGATGGCTTACGATATTGAACAGATATGGTTGCTTTAATAGATCTGATAGATCTGTGTCTGGCAGCTGAAATGTGGAACTACTACTCGTCTGGTGATTTTTCAGAACTTTGTTGTGTGTGTGTGTGCTTTTTTTTTAAGGTGGTAGACCGTAAAATTTTATTAGAATATAGTAGAATATGTGTTATAGTCCTTGAATGGTTGTAGAGATGTAAATGTTTGCCTGTTTCCTTCTTGCACAAGAGAATTAAACATTTCAAAAGTGTTTCCTCCTGGCTGGGCAAGAGTACAAGAGTCTTTTGTTTATTTTTGGTGATTTTTCATATTTCAGGACTTTTTTTTGGTGAAAACTGGTTTTTGCACAAAAACATTGTACTTTGTACAGTTTTTATACAAAAAAGTATTTTGAATAAAAACAGATTTTGTTCAAAACAATGAAAAATGTGTGTAGGGGGGAAGCACTTGGTTTTTTGCTTTTATGAAAGGCCAAAGCATATGATGGTAGTTGGCATTTGTTTTGATGGGGTGACTCAATGTCCTGAGACAACTTTTCTTGGCAAGAATGAGAAGATTTGCAAATATTCCTTATAACCCTATGTGTCTTTTCATTATTTATTTATTCATTTTCATATAACACCAGGTTCTCTTCCCTCTTCTCCCAATGTGTGTTGATGCCTTCTCAGCTGCCTAGGAATTATTTTGTGTCTCCCAAGGCTTGTGTTTTCTTTTCTTCTCATAAAGGCCTTTAACACTGACTGAAATGATCCTGAGCTTTGCCTTATGGTTAAACTGAATCCACACAAGATGAAGTGATACTGCTTGGAAATCCCAAATAAATCTTTGGATGAGGTTCCTCATGCTTATGATTGATGAAGAGGGCTAGAATGTAGGGGTCCTCGCTGAGTCCTGCCTGCTTTGGAAAGAGAAGTGTCAGTGGTAGGCATCAGTGCTTTCTGTCAGTTTTATCTTGTTTCTTCCAAAAGGTGGAAATATATTCAACATGTTTTGTGATTACTGCACACTGGTTGCTAGTTAGTTATTAAAGTCTGATTCAAGATACTTGTATAATCCTTCACATCCTGGCTTCCACATTCTTTTAAGATGGCTTTTCGCATATGTGCCTCAATACTCCTTATGATCTAGGTAGTGCTTAGAAAAGTTACTTTTTTTAATTAAGACTTGTTGTATGCCCTGGTCACTGTGGTTAGTCCGAAAGATAGAATTTCCAAGCTCTGGGTATATGATGGCCTTTCCCAACCTATAGCATCCTCCACTTGTATTGAACTGCAACTGACTTCATCCCTGCTGTAATGGCCAATGGTGAAGGACTATGGAGCATGAAACTCAATACATCTGGAGGACATCAGGTTGGGGAAGGTCAGTCTATGAGTTGGGCTCTTGTTTACATTCCTGTACTACCTGAGATAAAGGCCTTTGGTGAGAGGGAACAGTTGGTCTGTGGAATGACTGCCTTCAGGAAGACAAGAGCTGAGGCATCTATTCATTTTCACATTAGATTTGTGAAATTAATACCGTTAATTGGAGAAAGAATCCCTCTCCTGCATAGTTAGTAGATTAGATGACTGCAAGGTCAGTGTTTTAATATGAAGATACACTCTGAATCTGTAGTGTCTTGAAATAAGGGATACTGATTATGTTTTGTAGATCTGTAATGATCTGGAATTAGGGACAGCTGGCAATCCAAACAAGTATTTTAAAATGCTTATTCTCCTGCTGTTCTGAGAAGCTGACACAGAAGCCTGGTGCCCAGCAGCTATGAAAATCACAATATCTGGAGGGTATGGTTAATTTTGTAAGAGGTCAAACAAGCCATAAGAGATGACAGGTCCATTACCTTTTTTGTAACTTAGACTTGCTAGAAGTGTGATTATCCAAACATTTTTTTAACAAATGAAGCTTCTTGTTACTTGTATTTTTTTCGTTTTATACGACATGGATAAAAGTGAAAAAAATAGCTTTGAATTTTTTAAAAAGCTTTATGAGGATGTCAAAAATTTTGTTTGACATTTGGTATGGAAAATATTAAACATACTTGTGCGCCATATAACTGCCTATTTTTGATTAAATAAATAAACTTCAGTACCTAATGGGAAAATAAGCAATTAAATTTTAAGGCACTGCTTACATGAAGTCCTCAAGGAGTCCATACATATTAGGAAGAGAAGCTATTTTTTCTATGAAATTATGAGGAAGTTAATGGTTTGATATAGTTTTCAGTAAGAGTAGAAATCTTATGTGTAGACTGGACATTCCAAATTTTAATATACTGCTCCTCACCCACTCCAATGAAGTGGTTTTCCAGTGTAAGATTGCATCAAGTATCCAAACTTTCATTCATTTAAATCAAAGGCAGTCATGCTTAGAAGCAGTAATATGCGATTCCTTCCCAAGCAATGTTTCAAGATTTGTAAGTTAGGTTTCATATACATTAATGACCTCTGCATATAATTTCAAAGAGTCTAATGTTATCTTTCAAAATCATGGATTGTCAAGATTGTGGACTGATCAAACACTGATACCTTGGAAAGTGGAAACTATTAGTTGATGTCAGGATTCATAACGTCCAGAGATCCCGAGGTCCCACCAGAACTTAGAAAGATACTCTTAAAAAGTAGTTCATTCCTGTTATTCCTTGCAGTGTTTGGAAAGTAACCCATCAGAGAAAGTAACCCATCAAGTTACATTACATTGCTTGTTGCATTGTGTATTCTTTTTTCAAGACTGACCAATTCTTTTGTTTTTTAGAGAAATAAGCTTTAATATTGATAAGAGAACAGTACAAAACTTGACAAATTCTTATCAAAATGCATATACGTGAGGAAAGGTTGGACATGACCTGTAGTCCAAATAAAATATGTATGATGCACATTGAGGTTTGCACCTGGGAATGACAGTGAATGATGTAATCCCATGTCAATCTTGCTGAGTTATTGTAACATGTAACTGGGCCAGAGGGTTGCATCAGACATGGGAACATGCAAAGTTGGCTAGAGTTGCATCAGCAAGGTATGTATATAAGGGGCTGAGTCCTAGCCAACTGTCCGCTCGATTGTCTGATGGTGCGGCTGGAGGCTATGTCGGATGCATGCTGTGGAATGCTGAAACTCTCTTGGAGTACTGTAAATATGTATGTATCGTAACTGAAGAGTGAAAGCCTCCTGGAGTTGGAAGATAATATTGTGTGGCCATATTTTGTGGCTTCAGAGCAATGCTGCTAGTGTTTATACTCTGCTGGGCACACTTCTAAGCTGTGTGTGTAGTGCTCTGCTATATGGTGGTTTTTGACACATTTGACTCTGGTACAGTGTTTTTCCAGAGCTCAGTGCAGGAGGGAAGTGCTATCACGGTTTTTGCATAGCTCCCATCATCCACTAATCCCTCCACAATATAGACACATCTTTGAAAAAAACTTCTGAAGTAACTAGGAACAGTTACTTGATACACCAAGAAGTGACTTCCTTTTTAGTCATTATGTTGCTTTTCATATGTTGCTTTCCACCCTGGTTGCCCCAAAGTAACTACTCACAAATAACTATACTGTTTGTAATTCAGTATGTTCAAGCTTTTGGCCACCTACACCTTCCCCAGGACCTTTACGTGCCTCCTGTGCTACTCCACTACAATTTTGTTTTGTGTATTCACTTAAAACAGGGGTGGCAACTGCACTATGGCCAGGAGTTAACTCCTGGGTTGCTGAAGTGCTTGAGCACTTCCTTTTGTTTTTTAAAAATTGGTCTGTCTGTCTGTGTAGCTACAAATTATAATTAATTTCAAAATGCTTTAATGAGGGATGAATTCCATTTTAGTCAGAATTGCAGATTTCAATAGATTGATTAATGTGTGTCAATAATTATATATACAGCAATAAATTATCTGGCCCCAGAGCTCTCTGTTTCTACTACTATCATTTATGTTGCGATTTTAAAACCTGCTAATTCATGTCTATAAGGAAAATCCTGCCCCTTCCTGTACTTGGGAGAATCACTTTTCCATTTACTAAATAATTGGATTTCCTTTTCACTCCCATTGCAGTAGCAGCAGTTGAACAGCTCTACATTCCTGTGAAGTCCATGGATACACTATGGTAATTGAACTTGCCAAGACTGTCCCTTCTTCCAGGAAGAGATAAGAAGGATATGAAGTCACTTCCTGGTTTTTTTCAGCCTTGATTTTTTGTTTGGGGCACGATTTTTCACACACACCCATTAATTGGGGTTTCTGGGGTCTTGTGGATGCTCAGGAGAGACGTGGGGGAACTACAGGAAAGGGGCTGAGGTGCACTTTTCTTTGATTTAAAAAGTCTTCTCATATACTTTAGGGAACATAAGAGACAGTTTTATCATGGCGGGAGTTTTATCATGTGGAGGGGGTTTGAGTTGTTTTGGACCATGGAGAACTTCCTTTTTTCAAAACTGGAAGTGACCTCTTTGTCCACTGCTAGTCTGTGTCCTAAAACATGTGCGGGCAAGTGCGTTGGGGTCAGGAGCCAGTATATAATCTCTGGCATGCTCTAGTGGCTGTGTGAACTGCCCAAAATGCAAACAAACAGTGACAGGCCTTCCACCTATCAAAACATGGAAGTGGCTTTTTTTCATGTTCCTTGTGTTGTTTCCTTCTATTTCTTAAAAAAAAAAAGTTTTGTATGTAACCCTGCAACCTATTTAATAGGAAAATTGCCACTCCTGTGTGCTCCAATAGAGGAAATTCACCCATTTGTTTGACCAGAATAAAGGTAGTTTGTGGAATCTAAAGGCTTCCGTGGTAGCAGTTTTGAAAGAAATAGCTGTGTTAGTCTGTTGCAGTATAAAAAGGAAAAGTGGAAGGAGAGGGAAAGAATTCCAGCAGCACCTTTATGATTAACTGATGTATTCTATCATGAGCTTTCATGGCTATCGATTCAAGTGCTAGAATAAATCAGTCTTAAATGCGTTAGATTTTCTTTTCTCTCATTTTTAATAATCTGGAATCAGGAGGAGGTGAGGAAATTTAAAAACAACTTTGATGAGCCACATTCTGCCTCAGGGCTATGTTGCTCACTGTAGTCCTAGGTCCTGGTAACTGAGAGGAGAAAAGCAATATTCAGGCACCTGCCCCAGTGCAATTAACATTTCCTGAGGAGGAGACTGGGAATGAAATTGTTGGTTCCACCCATTATGTTGTGTCCTTGTTGCCAGTCTTTCTACTCATGGAGATTCCCTACACAATTTGGATCCCTGGAAGATTTCAGTTTCCAAATGTGCAGGAATCTTTAGGAGCTTCCCAGCTGTGGATTTTCACCCTCCTAACATGTGGAAGGTGGCATTCTCTTTCACACTACACAGTTGTAGTGCTTTGCTACCACTTTAGTAGCCACGGCTCCATCCTGTGGAATAATGAGATTTGTAGTTTTATGAAGTATTTAGAACTATCTGCTAGAGAGCCCTAGTGGCTCACTGAACTACAAATCCCAAGATTCCCTAGGATAGAGCTATGACAACTAAAGTGATATCAAAGTGCCATAATTGTATAGTGTGAAAAAGGCTGTAGAGAGCAGAGCGAGCACATTCAATTTACCCTCTCCCCCTCATCACATGAAGGACAGAACACCTGAAAGGCTAAAATGTTGTGTCAGCTAAATGAAAAAATACAGATAAATGCTTTTAATGTCATTTACATATGACATAGATGGATTTATGCCTACAAAATACTTTTCTGTCAACATAAACTTGCCTTTGTTCTACAAGCAGATAAGAAATTATGAGATTAGTGTTGTTGGTGGAAAATGCCCAGCAGAAAGATGTGCAACACCAGTAGATTGTGGAAAAGTTACTTTTGTGGGTTATAACTCCCAGAATCTCAGAGAATTCTGGGAGTTGTAGATCAGAGTAATTTTTAGCTCTGCTCAATGTCAGTATCACTACCACCACTGGCTCTACCACATCTCTTGCAACATTTCACAGATAAAAACTAGGATGTGTGTGGTTAAGTAACATCAGATAGGTCAAGACAGCAAAGGATATTAATGAGGAAGAGCACACAAGCTAGGAGGCACTGCAACAGTTTGCTTTTGCCTGAGCCTACTGGAAGGGCAAGATTCAGCTCCGTCCTCTTCTTTTCCTTTTGCTGAGTTAACTGAGTGCAGACTTCTTTTGCACTTTGTACTCAGTTTGCAGTAACTGAAGTAAGCTGAGCACAATGAGGGAAAGTGGGGGAAACAAGGTCATTTTAAAAGCAGCTAAAAAGATGGGATGACAGAGGGTTAATTGGGATTATTCCTTCCAAATCAGGACTGTTGGAAGGTGCGCCACCAGTATTCCAGGCAGGGTTTGTTTCAGCCGCATGGAAGCCTCTTAGCAAGAGATTTGTAATGGGCTTTATTTGAAGCTGTACACTGGGCCTGGCCCTGGGAAAGAGGCTTATCTCTACTTCAGCAAAAGAAGGCCTCTTATTCCATGCCACAGACTTTAATTCACATCTTTGTTAGTCTCCAAGGTATTGCAAAAGGAGCAAATAAAGAAGAATAAGGTTTGTGCTGAGTCTGAAGACTTTTGAACTATCCATGGTTCCCAGCTGCTGCTGATATTTGTGATGGTCATGACTGCTAGCATGCAATGTTACTGACCTGTGGATCTAACGGCTATAAAGAGAGAGTATCTTGTTATAGGACTATGCGTGTAGCAGCCTTGTGTGCTGTAATGAAGAGTGGGTTTTTGTTCCTAGATAACCTTACACAGAGAGCCTGTTCAGAATGCATTGTCAAAGGCTCATGACCCACAGAAAGGTGAACATTTTCCAAAGAGCAAGAGAGCTCCCAAGGCTCTTAGTAGATTCACTATTTTGAGAAAAGGTTTAAAGAATTCAAAACATGCATGTATGCCAGGTAATAGGTTATAAATACCCTGAAGGCACCAGATCCCACCTGATCTTGGAAGCTAAGCAAGGCAGCCCTGATTAGTACTTGGATGGGAGACTGCTAATGAATACCAGGTGCTGTAGGCCAGTGGTTCTTAACCTTTTCTTTATCAGCCCTCCCCATGAATATAATTTGTTCCTAGGGACCTCTAAGACTTAACTCAAGATTTAAATATTTAAATTTAGATTCAAATATTCAAATATTTATTTAAATATTCAAAGATTTGTATAAAGTTGCTGATCAGTTGCTCACCCTTATCCCTTTTCTTCCAGAAGACAACGCAAAGGAAAGCAGGCTTGTTAATAGTCTGTGGAGTAGCATGCGGAGATCCTTCAAGTTCCAGGAGAGTAGAATAAACTAGAATTTCCTAAAGGAAAGTTATGAATGGGAGTTAGACCTGAAGAATACTTTCTTTTGCCCTTGTCCCCAAAGCAGTGCCTGGAAGGTAAGGGTCTTGGTGCTGCTTTGAGAGAAAGTGCGAAAGAAATGCTGTTTACCTCCAAAGGAGCACCAAGAGAGTAGAGAGGATAAGTGTTTCTTTTGAAAGCACCTACACTCTCTACTCTCTTAGTGCTCCTTCAGAGGGAAATGGCACTTTTTCCATGCTTTTCCCTAAAGAAGTACTGAAACCCTTGCCACTTCCCATCCAAGCAGCCACAACAGTAAAGGGACTCCCTTCTATTCTTGTGGCTGCTTGGAAGTGAAGTTCTACCACACTACCTGGCCCTTAAGCAGTGTTGCCACACTCACCACACAAGGCCTGAGCCAGGCATATTGCCTCATCTTCTGGACACTCCTGTCACCTTCCCATCTTCTGGGCTCTCTAGTGCACCTGTGAAGTAGCACCCAGAGCCTCCAGCACAGGATGAGATGTCCATCAGCATGTTGTCACTGCTGCTACCACCACCACCATCATAATTACTGCCTTTAAGGAATCTGTGGCATGCTGCATCAACTAGCCACAACCAGCTGGGATGTTTTTAGTCCCTTAAATCTGAGATTTCCCCCATTTTCAGGATGAATGGCAACCCAGCGTGGATCCCCTGTGAGAGCTCCACAGACCCCAGATTAAGAACCATTGCTGCAGGCTATAATTTCAGAGACGGGAACTGGCAAAACCACTTCTGGGTTTTCCTCACCTAAGAAAATCGTATGAAATTA
Organism: Cyclura pinguis; assembly: GCA_030412105.1. NCBI lineage: Eukaryota > Metazoa > Chordata > Lepidosauria > Squamata > Iguanidae > Cyclura > Cyclura pinguis. The sequence goes on from CM059599.1 coordinate 350,412,204, forward strand.
ATTAAGTCACCTTAAGTTGACCAGGAACTTTAAGGTGCATACACACACATGTGTGTACTAGGTACCATAATTGGTTCTTTATTTACCCATGGTTTATCTATGCATAGGCTAATATGATAGGAAGTCTCACTGTGGGTTAACCAGAGGACTCAGTTTCCCACACATTACCATTTTTAGCAGCTGAAATAATGAATCTAATTGCAGTAGTAAGTACCTCTGGTGCAGATGGTTATTCTACGCATTTGTGATTTCACAGAGTAGTATGGTTAATGGGCCAATTCAGACAACAAGCAAAGTATGGGATAACTGTGGCTTATTGTTAGTTATAAGCAGCAGGCTGATGCTCACTGCCTGATCCTTCCTGCTTGTAGCAGGAGTAGTTAACAGGGAGGTTTTGCTCCTTGATCTTTTTATTGTGTTGTCTTCATGTTGGTGCTTTTTCTTCTGTGGTTTTCTTCTTCCTTACAAATCACTGTTTTCAAGAAACAAAGTGGCTTATTTACTGAATGGCACAATAAACAAACCCCAGAACAAAGCTCTCTGGTTTACCTAGCTGCTCCCACTGCAAATGGCTCATGCACAACAAGCCAGGGTTTACCACACTTCCTTGATTTGTCATATCACCCAACCTGTTCCAATGTATAATTCATATAAAGGCAAACTTCTTTTGTTTTCTTTATTTGAATTGCTGTACAGCCCCATTCCTAAGATTAAGGTCCAATAAACAAATCTTGCCAAGAAAACCTTCTGATAGATTTGCCTTAGAGTCATCATGAGTTCTGGAAATGACTTGAAGGCACACAACAACAAAATTAGGGATGTAAAATTTCTGTGAATTTTAAAGCTATTTTTCCCATTTGTTTGGAAAAAAATGATATTTTTAGACAAACTGAAAAAAATTAATATTTAGCTTCCACTTTACAGATTGATAGTTATTTTGTTACTTTAGAAGCATAAAATTCATTTTATGTAACAGTTTGGCATAAAAGGATGACATCTGATACATTGAAAGTACAGTTTATTCAGAATTTAATTACAAATTGGACTTTGTTGTTATTATTTGCCATCAGTTGACTTTTACTTATGGTGACCCTCTGAATGAGGGACTTCCAGTAGTCCTGGTCATCAACTATCCTACTCAGGTCTTTCAGACTCAAGGCAATGGCTTCTTTGAATGCATCAGTCCATCTGTACTGTGGTCTTCTCCCCCCCCACCCCACTGCTTTTCCTTTTACCAAGTGTTGTCTTGTCCAATGTGTCATATCTTCTTATGATTTATACTGTAGACTCAGTATACAACTTTCTTTGTAGTGAGATTTCAGGCTTGATTTGTCCTAAGACTCATTCATTTGTCTTTTTAGCTGTCCATGATATTCATGGAATCTATTTCTTTAATTTTTGTCACAAGTGAAGCTACAAGATCCTGAACTGTAAGGAACACCTGATCTATAAGGAGCCTCCTTTCTGCTAGGTTGAGGAGCAGATCAAAAAAGAAACAAACCAAACCAAACTTAAACCAGAAGAAAACATCAACAAATATTAAGAAAACAGAAAATTGTTTTTACTAGTTCACCATAGTGTCATGCAGACGTAATGCACTCATTGTCATAAAAAGAACTGAGAAAGAGAAACCAAGACCAGGTTTTGCAATGATCTGATAATGTACATAGTCTTACATAAAAGTCTTCCTCTTAGATAGTTTTTAGAAATGATTCGGCAGCAGTAAATATGTGAACAACTTGTCTTAAACCTTTCATTCATTGTTCTAAAAGAAAATATTCCATAATCAATTTCTTTCCATTTTTTCTGGGGAAAAATACTCAGGAGAAATTGGAGGAGAGGGTTGCAGGGACTGTGCAATGGTTTGGGGAGTTGCAAAGTAAGGGTCAGGCATTGCCTCTCTTTTCCCACCCCTGAGCTAGATGTATTTTAAATTTCATTCATCTGGTAAAGCTTACTAGGTAACTATGGACCAGCTGCTATTGTTCAGCTAATCTACCTCACAGGGTTAATGGGAGCATAAATAGCTAGGGGAAGAACCTTATATGTCACACTGAACTCCTTGGCTAAAGAATGAGAAAGAAATGTGGCATAATAATGATGACAATGTTAAGTCATATTGGTTCCTCCAGCTGAAAATTGGGTAAAATGCCTGTAGGTGTTCATCATCTCAAGATTCCATGAACAAAGTCACAGTCCAGTGAATGGACCTTACCCTACTTGTACACCTCTCTCTGTGAAATCTAAAAACATAGCCAGAGTTGTGTCAGTTTGCTTTGGATCTTCTTGGGATCCTCCTAATCCCTAGCAGAAAATAATCCCTCTATAGGGACATGATAAAAAATCACTCTGCCTTTCAAAAGTGTTGATGTCTGGGGTTGGTAATTTGTTTTGGAGTTTTGCACCCTGTCCTATTCAGTATAGTTCTCCTTTGGCAGCAAAATTCCTGGGACTGTAGGAGATGATTTGCTATCTGAGGCTATTTAACAGAACTAGAACCAACTTCTAAATTTACGGTAGCCCACTGGGTCAGCACCTGCTTTGTAAGCAGATGCACTGTGGTTAAAGCCCTGATATGTTCAGGTAAAGCTGGAAAAAACCTCTTGTGTGAAACCCAAGAAAGCCAGTTTCAACAGTACTGGACTAGATGGAATATATCTGGGTGGGAATCATGTCATTCAGTGTTGCTGGACTGTGGTTCCCAGCATTCCTCACTATTAGCTATGTTGGCTAGAGATGCTGAGACTTGATTTCTGTCACTATAATAAATGGACCAGTGATCTCATTCTGTATAAAGGAGCTTCTCATCTGTTTGGGTGCTGTTGGCTGGGAGAGGATGGCACACGTGCTCTTCCATACCATGGAAGGGGATTTTCAACAAAGTACTAAGCTAGTCCTTATATAGCTTTTCTAGAAGTGGTTTCTTCAGCTTCTCTAATGAGTTACCTGCTCACTAAGCATATCTCTTTTCAAAGCCCACTTTAAACTTTCAGGGTGTTTCTGACGGGAGGAAGCGATCTAAAGAAACAAGAAAATCAGGATATGACAAAGGTTTTCTTGATCGTCTTAGCAAAAACTGGACATCTAGCTACTCAGTGAAATAGGGCCGTCTCCCTGCCTGCAGGCCCTGGATGTTCTGCTACACAGTAGCCAGTAGATGGCCAGCTAAATCCACCTTGAATAAGGCTGATTATGTAAGAAAAAAGTTGGAGGTTTGCAGAGACCTGGGTGTAAAATAGCCCCCACCCAGTTTTGTCTTGTTTTTTAAATAATACTTCTCTAGCGCCGTTTTAGTATAAACAATTTCTTAGTGAGATTTAATGAGACTTTGCATTGTCTCTTGTTCCCACCCCAATAGTGACAGGAAGAATTCCCTTCCAAATGCTGGTGATTTCAGAGAAAGAATGTATTCAAGCTACTTTATACTGAAACAGATCCAGAGCTTGGAAAAGTTACTTCTGGGGCCACAGCTGCCAGAATCCTCTGCCCAACATGCCTAAAATCAAACCGTTAGTCCATTGAGCCCATTACGGTCTACTCAAACTGAGGTCGTTTTCCAGGGCCTTAGGCAGATGTCTTTAATCACTCACTTCCTGAAATTACTTTTACCTGAGATTGTAAAAGGGGTGAACCCCAGAGGCTCTGCAGCACATTGTTGTGGTCTCACTTTTAACTTTTATTACAACATAAGAATTTGCCCTGGGTCTTTTGATTTTACTTACTCATAGCTCAAAAGTTGAGCTTTAGGACAATGGCCTATGTGCATTTCAGTGTCATCAGGTTAATCATCCAGTATTATTTTATTCTATGACATGCAGGGGGAAAGATGAATGAAATACTCTCCAATGACATGAAATGCAGTGGGTCCCCATAACTGTGGGGGAATATGTTGTGGGACTTACTGTGGATAGTGAAAAATGCGAATAATACAAATACTATTTTTTTCAATGAGATGAACAATGTAAGTAGGGAGATGAGCATGCTGCTTGTAGACGAGGCACTGAAACTTGACAGAAATTGACAGAATTGGACAAAAAGAGAAAGAAGGCTTTGTAGCCATTATTTTCAACCAAAAGTCAGTGCACAACTGTGAAAACACAAAAATTAACAGCACCGTGTGGTCCAAAACCAAAATATTTTTGTGTACAGAAGATAAATAGTAGCCTAACATTAGCATCTCAGTACCATAGCATTAGGCTAGTATTGACTTACTGATGATACATTGGAAGGAGGATCATCATGAGAAGGCGATCCTGTAAAATAGTGCCAGGATGATGTTGATGGTTATAGCTCAGTCTCAGGAACAAGTGATGTTGATGGTTGAGAGTCCTCTGAAAAAATTTTTTTCTGGAACCTGTTGGAAGAACATTGTGACTGGAAGTTGTTGCCTTTTTCTTTTAAACTCATCAAGGTGTTGCTGCAAAGGTTGTAACCCTTCTGTGATCGTATAGGTGACTTCAGTGCTACAATCCATCCAAGAGTCATACTGCATAATTTTGTTCTTTAAATGTCTGTGCAATTTGAAGCACTTTGGCAAATTTCCCTGAGGTCTACATGGCTGGTTCTGCTTCTGTTTCTTCTGAAGATGGCTTAACAAGTTCCTCCAATTCCTCACTGGATGACACTTCTTCATGGTCAGTGATAAATTCCACTACTTTCCTCATCCAGCAGATCAGCAAATCCTTCTCCAGCAAATTGCCTTGCTGTGTGGATAATTCTCCTAACTTCTTCATTGATCCCTGATCATCTACTACCTTATTCCACAAGTTTTTCCAGCAGGCATTTACAATCTCAGGTTTTAATTTATCCATGAAGGTTATGGCATCAGCAATGTGAAGGATTTCTAGCACTGGAATTTTGGATTTCTGTGTTGGAATCTCCTCAACTGTTTATAGAAAGGGCTCAAATACCAGGCAGGTGTACATGGCCTAGACAAAATGAATAATGCTGTGGTTGAGGGGCTGAATCAATGAGGTTGCATTGGGAGGTAAGAAGACAACACTGACATTTTTATTTTCATAGCAAACAGATTTCAGGATGACCAGGTGCATTGTCTACCATTAACAGGACTTTAAATTGCAACCCTACCTGCCGCAAATATTTTAAAACTTCTGGGATGAAGCATTACTGAAATGATTCTATAAACAAGGTGGCTGTCACCCATGCTTTCTTCTTGTGCTGCAAAAGTATGGGAAGATAAAGTTTGTTTTTGTTTTTAAGAGCAAGTGGGTTCTCAGATTTGTACACTGCACCTGGCTTTATCATATGCCCTGCAGAGTTGCCACATAGGGCCAGAGTTAATCTGTCCTTCCATGCTTTATGCCTTGGAGCTGCCTTTCCAATTTTATGAATATAGGTTCTAGTGCGCATTTTTTCCCCAGAAGACCTTGGTTTCATTGCAATTGAACACCTGTTTTGGATGATAGCATTTCACTTGAACAACCTTTTTAAACTGCTCTGCAAATGTAGCAGCAGCTATTTCATTGTCAGGGGCAGCCTCTCCATAAGTCCACAGATTTGGACTTGTATATTTTTAAGTCCAAACCTGTTCCTAACTCTGCGCAGCTATCCCCTACTTGCAGTAAAGTGCTTGGTGGCACTTGTTTGAGAGGATGCCCTGTTATCTCCATATAACCTCAATGCTTTGCGGCGCAAGGGATTGATGTTAATGGGAATTTGTTTTCTGTTCATGTCTTCCAGCCTTCTCCATTTTAATTAAGCACCTATCATGCACTGTGGAGGTAACTTTTGCAGTTGCAAGAGAGATGCAACAGCAAAACTAGTACAGATTTCTTTTTTCTTCTTCAGAATTTCTCAGATGGAAGATTCATTCTTATTGTAGATCTTACCAACCTCAGTGAACGTTTTGTTTTCGTTCCTGATTAAGTCAAGAATTTTAACCTTCTCACTTAATGGAAGAACTTTACTGGTTCTCTTAGCCTTATCAGGATGTCAGGATTGCTAGGTAGAGGGAATGTGATGATTTGGCTCTGCTTTGCTGCCTCAGGACCTAAATGGTTTTTCAGCAAGGAAGCCCTCAAATGTCACTGTGTGAAAGCAGTGCTATAAGGAGGAATTGGCCAAAAGAGAGATTAACCAACATTTACAGGAGACACTTACTTGAAGTTATTGCTACATAAGGAGGCACCACCAGTTACTGAATCTAGAGGTTCACATATTTTTTCGTACATAAATATTAGCTGTTGAATCAATTATGGATCAATAAGATACATCATTTTTGAGTGTCATTTGTTTATTCAGGCTGTCTGTTGTTTTTTTTAATCTAGGTTTACGAAGTTAGATTAAGATTTAATCACATTTTAAGTGGGAAATATGTGACCATCCCAGGGGGTTCACAGTTTTTTTCTCAGCACTGTATTTATGATGCTACTCTTTCCCTCTGTTCTCAGACACCTTTCTGAATGTGTCAGGAAAGTGAGGAGAACAGCTTCTCCTAAAATGTACATGGAAATTAAGTTCACTTTTAAATTTTGTTTCCATCAGGGTTCTGTGTCTCCCATGTTATTCAAGAGCAATATGAAATAATTGGGAGAAATCATTTGACACTTCAGATTGAAGTATTGGCAACATGCTGAGGACACCCAGCTCCATTCATTGTCACCTAACATCAAGGAAGTAGTTGGGTACTCTTGAATGCTGCCTGAATAAACTGAAATTAAACTCTGTCATGCCAGAGGTCCTGCTGGTCGATGTAAAGTCTGGTTTGAGGATTGGGATTCAATCAGTTCTGGAAGGGGTTGTACTCTTCTTTCCATCAGGTTTGTAGTCTGGGAGTATTGCTCGATTTGGCTCTGTCCTTAGTTTTTTTTTTTAAGTGGGAGTGGTGGTGAAGAATGTTTTGCTCAAGTCTCCTTGGAGTGCCAGCCATGATCTTTCCTGATTCAACCTCACGTGGCAATAGTCAGCCATGTCTTTCTTACATTGCATTTTGAACATTGATGTGTGCTATATGGGGCTGCCCTTGAATAGTGACCAGAAGTTTCATTTGATAGAATTTATGACAGATGGGCTGATAATTGGAGCTGTTGAGCTCATATTACTTCAACACTGAAAGTGCTACATTGGTTGCTAGTTGTTTTCAAGACAAACATCAATCAGGAGAAAGGGCTTTTCCTGTGTTGCTCCCAGAAAGTGGAATGCTTTGCAATCTTAACTGGTGTAGGCTCAATGGTGAGGCAATATGGTTATAAATCTCATTGATTTAATAGCTCTACTCTGCTTGGGATTACCAGAAGAATTGGTTTTGTGTTTCCACTATTTCCCTTTTATTCTGAAAGACAGAAATTATTTGTTCGGTTACAGAATTAATGAATCACTTTTTTGCCCACCAGGGCTCCGCAAATGATATGTCATAAACTAGATTTATAATGTTCTTTAAAAACAAGATTTTTAAAAATTCAACCCGATTTTAAAAACTGAGGGCTAGATGGAATAGTAGTGTTTTGACCACTCATGAGAAGCTCAGCACGGATAGATCCAGACTGACTGTCAAGGCGTGTGTGTTTGTGTGTGCGTGTGCGCGTGTGTGTATGTGAGACTAAGACTGTTATACTTTGGACACACCATGATAAACCATGACTCACTAGAAGAGACAATAATAAGGTAGAAGGCAGTAGGAAAAGAGGAAGACCACATTACAAATGGATAGATTCAGTCAGGGAAGCCGTGGCCCTGACTCTGTGAGACCTGAGCAGGGCTATTGATAATATGGTGATTTGGAGATCTCTTATTCATAGGGCTGCCATAAGTTTTCGACTTGATGACAGTTAACAACAAATGTTACCCTTCCCAGTAGGCTGAGGCAAAAGCAAACTGCCTCTCTTAGCTTGTGTGTTCTTCTTTTCCCATCTTAACCACACACTGATGTTCCTTGCACATGTATCCCAGTTTTCATCTGCGAAATGTTAGAAAGTATGGGTGGCCTTTACAGATATCCTAGCTTCAAGCTGTTAAAGGGCCTATATACACTATGCAGTTGTAGGACTGTTATTCCACTGACTGCCATGGTTCCATCCTATGGAATCCTGAGATTTGCGGTTTGGGGAAGGGCATTCAGAATTCTCAGCCAGAGTGCTGTTGTGGTTCAGCAGACCACAAACACAGGATTCCTTAGAATGGAACAATGGCAATTAAAGTGGAATAATAGCACAACGACTGTGAAGTACGAATAGGCCTCTAGGTCATTATAGGTTTTTTTTTTTAAAAGCATCTTGAACTAAGCTGGGAAATATATTGGAATCCAGTGCAGTTGATTGAAGATCAGTGCTATATGGTCTCTGAAGTACATGGTGGACCCACAGTTTGGTCGTCACATTTTGCACTGGTTGTAGCTTCTGAATCTTTTTTCAAGGGCAGCCCCATGTATTGATTGATTGATTTTTTAAATTTATTTCATTTATTTATATGCTGCCTTTCTCCTGAGATGGGACCCAAGTTGATTTACAAAAAGGCTGAAGTTCACAACATATTGCAACGGTCTAATGAAGAAGCAGTCAAGGCACGGAGTACTATTGTTGACTCTGCCTTCTCTAGGAAGAGGTGCAGTTGGCACACTAAACAAAGTTGGGAAAATTGAACAAGAAACAGATTTTCAAATGTCAGGCACTTTTCTACCCTTTAGAGGAACAGTTTCATAGGCATAGTACTTGCTAGTGTACTTACCAATCTACATGTATTTGCTTTGTGGGCCTGGCAGGATTGCTTTTGGTTGTGTTTTGCTTTGCATGTCTTACTGGGAAGGGCTGGTCTGAAACTAGGCAGAATCCCTCCTCCCACATATTCCAAATGGCGAGTAAACACATGTCTAAAGCAGCCTTTGGATTTTTTAACTTATGAACTGAATCTGACAACTTGGATTCCAGGCACTGAGCTTTGAAAAGATCAACATTTCATTCAATTTTTTTGAAACTGACATCTTCTGTAACTATATAAAAGGTGCTAATTTGTAACAAATTTCACTGGAAACATGTATTTTCTAGGCTGTACTAAGCTAATATCTCAAAATACCTGTCACAGAGCATAGCTTCAACTCCTAGAAAATGGCATCTAACTTTCATGCTACTACCCCATACCGTTAATCACTTTCCATGAAAGGAGTATAATGCCATCCTGCAGCCTGCACCTTTTCAAGCAGTAGGAAGGTGTGGGATTAGCTGTTAAAGCCAGTTTCCTTTCATGTAGGGAGTGCTGGAAATTTACAGCACAACTGTATTTATTTATGTGGAAGGAACTAAGTCCCACTCTGTTCAGTGAAGCTAATTCTGAATTAAATAGCCATAGGATTATAACCTGTAAAATAGGGGTGGGCAAACTTTTTCATTTCTATTAAAGGCTTCATTCCTGAACAGGTCATCTGTCAAGTGGCATATTTTGGCAGTGTCAAGCACAGCCAAAGCTATCAGTCAGCAGAATCAGAGCCCAAAGTGGATGGGTTGCCTCTTTTTCTCACCCTCTTTTCTCTCTCTTTCTGCAACCTCTTTTTCTCATCTCCCGTTGCCACAGAAAGGACAGATCAATCCTGCCAGAAATCTGATCTGGTCATTGCAGTGGACTTCTAAAATCAGATAGACCCATTTCTGCTTCACAGTATGGTTTACAATATCTAGTCTCATTCAGATCGGTGATATTTTCTGCGTGGTATCATACATTTAATGTTGCTTCTGTTACTGCCCTGGCTAGTCCGAGCTTTGGGGATATTAAAAGATATCCGTTTGATATCACAATTCGGCTTCACTTCTCTATGCTCCTCCACGTGCTTGCGAGGCCACCGGACAAGCATGCATACAAGCTCGGCTGTTAATTGCCGTAATATTCAAACAACAATAGAGGCAGGCCAGAAATAGCTGACTCGCTGCTTTAGGAGACCTCCAGGCAGGTACTCTAATTAGGTATGCACGCAACCTACAAGAGAGCCTCTGCCCTGCACTGGCGGCTTGATGGGTAACCTATACAATACCCAAATACTCTGCGTTTGCATACTGGCTACTCTATTGAGAACTACTGCAATAACTCAGTCATTCAGATTCTGACCTTTCGGAGGCTTTGTCTCCAACTCCAACTCCATTGTTTTCCCCCAAGTATGGCATAGCCTGCAGTCACATTCTTTTTATAAAAACCCTTGATTCCGAGACCTTCCTTGGATCGCTCCCGAGTTTCATCCTGCCTTGCTGCTGCTTTGCTTGGCAAGCCTCCCCTCAGCTCCATGTGCTGAGGTACATCGCACCCCAGCCTCGCTCTCCATTTTTCCGGGCTTCAGGACAGGTGAAGTATCACCCAAACCAGCAATCCCTCTAAAAATCCCTTTATACCACTCCAACCTTTATTTTCTTGTGTGAATGTGTCGCATACACTGTTTTGGTTGTGTTTAATAAAACATCATTTATTGCTTCAACTTCTGTATGCTCCTTGACTCGACCCAACCCCGTAGACACAGGGTTCAAGATCTCGCTACGTTACCCTGCCTCTCGTAACGCTAAGCAGTGCTCTGAGCTAATTTTCCCCAACTTTAGTTGAGCACATTTTGGTGTCCCTGCTGGGACCCCGAGTACACAGGGTAACACTTCTTAATGCTTCTTGTCACTTTCCTGTCCTGACTTGATAAAAAACTCAATAAAAAAGGCAACATAATTTGGCTCATTTTTGGATGTCCTGGTTGTGATGTGGGTTGTGATGTTAGATATGGATACATGCAGCTCCCTTGCATGTTTCTCCATTTTTGCCTTCTTTTGTGTTTCCTGATAAGTTGCTATCCTCACATGGTGTCCTTTCTAACTAATGCTTACTCACAATTTTAAAATTATGTTTTGTATCTCTCTAGAACTTTAGCACCATTGCTACAATGGTGCTATTTTTAAAACATCTTTCTAGCATTTAACACCATCGCACTGTTGCTATAAGCTACTGTGGTAGAGAAGAATGTGGAATGAAGCAGGACAGGCAGTGGTCTATAAAAACATGAAAAGTTCACAGCCCAATGTCATAAGGCATTGCCTCAAAAGGAAAAGAGATGCAAGCAAGAATTGAGATTCAAAATGTGTTGGGATAGGGAAAAATGCTGCTTTCAGCTAACGATTAAAAAGTTGCAGTAATGGATGGGAGTTAGTAGGAATTACACTGGGGCAAGAGAAACTTTGAATTTGAATTATGAAAACAAAAGCAGGAAGTACAATAGAGAATACACAGATTGTCTGTCTGGATGAGCCCTCTGTTTATTTTCAGATGCACCTACTGAGTGAGCAGCAGCCTTTTGCAGTGCTAGTTCTTAAAATAACCATAACCAATAGTAACCCCTGGACAGATTTTCACCAGCCAGCAGCAAGAACTTCTGGCAGCTACGTTCAAAAGAGTACAGCCTGCTCCCCCAACACCTGAATGTGCAAAACACTAATTTTAGCCCTCATCTTGTCAAATAAGGGTAGCTTCCGTTCCAGACTTATCTTGATAGCCCATTACTAGGAATTCTTTGAAAGATAGTATGCAACTCCTCATAATAATAGGATATGCTAGGGCTGAACTGAGGCTATACTCCATTTTAGGGGAATTTTTACAGTAATGTAGAAAAATGGTTCACTTTCATCACTTGAAAAAAACAGAAAAGAAAAAAGTTGCTTATTAGAATAGTCTTCATTCATCTTCATTCTGTGTTGCCCCTAGTGATGTCATCAGATTTCTTTCACTACATATTATTGTGATGTCATATTTATATGACATCACAAGGAGAGGAGGCGAAAGAACGGGGAGAAAGTACTAAAGGTGATGGTGGGAATAAATCAGTAGTAGTCAGAGGAGAAAATGATGCAGGATAAGGTTTGAAAAATATTCACAGCCAAAGTGGTTTCGGGGAAGAAATTTCTATTCCAGTGTAGTAGCTGCTTTCAGTCACCCAATCAAAGCGGGCAAATACTCAGTTAAACCCTAGTATTTTCTCACATCAGAAGTTTTGCATTTTAATCTCATCTCCTGGGACTTCAAAGTGTGTATGTGCATGTGTGTGTATGTGTGTGTGTGTGTTTGGGGGGGATATGTTTACTTCTGAAACTTACAAATCTCAATCTTGTGAGAATGGAAACTCCTGTGAGAATTATTACAGTGAAAGATGTGAAAACAGAACTGTATGGCAGCCTATTAGCTTGACCATCATAAGGCATTCTGAAAATATGATGTCACTGTTTTAAAGTCTCATTTCTTTTAAATAACTTTTATTATTTTTGGGTGCCAGGCATATGGTTTTAAACTGCTCCTGATTGGCAGCCATGACAGAATGAAGCTAGCCGTTACTATACTCACATTCCCAGTCAGAAGGAGAAAAATGAATGTGGATTATGGTGAAGACACACTAATTTTTTTTTAACATCTTTGGAAATGTGCCTTCTGTCCTGCCTCTGACTTAAAATCATATTGCTGCATGGCTGGAGGATTTTCATCATAGGGTTGCACAGCTTTGTGACTTAATAAGTACCTTTTCTCTATCTGGTGTCAAACTTTGGGAAAAAGTGCAGCTTTGGAACAGAAACCTCCTATTGATAGCACTTATTAGTTAGAGCATTTTTATCAGTGACCTAGATGGTGGGGTAGAGGGAATCCATATTAAGTTTGCAGATGACACAAAACTGGGAGAGGTGGCTAACGCTTTGGAGGATAGGAACAGAATTCAAAAAGAACTAGATAAACAAGAAAATTGTTTATGCTAACAAAACTAATGATATTATACTAACCACCTAGGTGTATAAACAGAATGAGGGATATTTAGGTGTGGAGCGTTTAAGAAATGACTTAGATCTCAGAAAGTTGAGGTCAATAAAACTTCATCAGCCTAGGTGCTTCCAGAGCTACTGTCAGCTCTAGCCATCATGGCCATTTTTCATGGATCATGGATATAGCAGAAAACATGTTAATAGTACCTAGGGTGAGGAAAGGAGAGTAAGTTTGAAGAAAGTTCAGTCTGTGGATTGTCCCAGGGTCACCAAACTGTGCATTGTTTGGCCCAAAATTCCCCCCTGCAGGTTTGTGGGATAATTTCTCTGTATTTCTGTTCGTGATGGCCTGTTTTAGGCCAATGAGAAGCCTTTCTTCAACAAGAAGTGATCTAGAAGTTGACTTCTGGGTCACTTCCTGTTGGAAAACAAGAGCTTTTCTAGCTTCAAAATGACCCAGGTAGGCAAAAAACAAAAACAAAAAACAACAACAAACAAGCCATGATGAAATTGTCCCCACATTCCCAGGGGCTGTTGGGGGCCATTTGGGGGAAGGGTAAAAATTTCAGTATTTTAATGGATTTGCTGTAGGTTAGTGCAACCCTGCAAGGTCCCCCGCGGAACAGTGACAGTTGCTTACTGTGCACTTCTGATTTAGGAGATCCTTGAGATCTTTTCCTGCCACAAGATTCTACAGCATAACTTTCTTAATGTTAAAGTAAGCTTTGTTGTCTAGAAAGACTAAAAATTAAATATTCTTTCCTTTCCCTCTCCTCTGGCCTTTAAAATGCTCCACTCCATCACTCTCTGTTTCAAAGGTTTGACAGTCCAAGGGGGTGAGGATGAGGAAGGAAACAAATAAAATGGGGAAAATGGGGTAGCTTTTCCCTTCTTCCTTTGTCAGTGTATCCCACTGAGATTGTCAAGCTTTCCAAGCACGTCTCAATAAAAACCACATTTATGTTAAAACTAAAATGAAGAATAAAAAAAATAAAAAAATCCTACTCCCCCCCAATAATGTAGGAAATAAAAAGGAGATTTTTATCAATTATGAAAAAAAAGATTTCAGCCATAAAAAGGTAATTTAAAGAGTCAGAGATGGATGGCAGGGAGCATTAATGTCAGCCAGAACAAATGGGCCCACATTAGTCAATTGAAAAGTGGCACTGCTGCTGCCTTGGTTTCAAGAGATGCTGTCTGCTTTTCAAAGCTTACTGAGCCTTGCTGCACCTTAAGAAACAGAGGTCATTTGAGGGCAAATCCCTGCAACTTGCCAGTAGTCCAGCAAGTCCTTACCAGTGCTGGTATGGGTCACTGAGGTCAAGCACAATGTGTATTTCCTGGAGGAATGGAGATAGCACCATGCAGAGGAAAGGTTCTCTGAGGATTCTTGTGTTTTTCTTCTGCCAAATGGGTTGGGAACAGGGTGTCCCTTCTGTGGTTGTTGGCTTTCCACTCCTACCAGCCCTGACTAAGGGTAAGAGGTGACAGAAATTCAAGCCCAGGAATATTGCATGGTACACTCATTCCATTGTTGTTGTGTGCCTTCAAGTCATTTCTGACTTATGGAGACCCTAGGGCAAACCTATCATGGGGCTTTCTGGGGCAGAGAGTGTGTGACGTGTCCGAGTTCAGCCAGTGGGTTTCTATGGCCAAGCAGGAAACTGAACCCTGGTCTCCAGGGTTGTAGTTCAGTGCTCACACCATTACACCTTGCTGGCTCCCCACTCATTCCATACCCTCCTATGATCCTGATTTGACAGAGACAGACCCAGTTAATCCTCTGCTGTCCCATTTTGCTTTTAAAATGTCCCAGTTTTCTCTTTTGTCTTCAGCTTACTTCACTTGCTACAAACTGAGTTCAAAGTGTGAAAGTGGTTTGTACTTAATTAACTTACTAGGACAAGAAGGGCAGAGTCTTGCCCTTCCTAGTGGGCTCATTTCTTTTTTCAAGCTTTTCTAAACTCAATACAAAATTTTCAGAGTTTCTCTGCTTAAAATAGTATTTTTGTATGTTCTTTTGCAATAATAATTTGCTTGGAGATACTTTTTTGACCTCGCTCTGTCCCTCTGTTTTTGTCTGTGAAATATTGGAGGATATGTCTTTTCCCAGCCCTACTTTTGCACAGGTCTTTCAGTTTGACTATAAGTACCCAAGGAACTCCTTGGTAGAAAAGGGACAATCCAGAAGAGAGGCCAGGTAGCAAAATGGATTCACTAGAGCTCAGCGTGTCTGGTTTCCTCCAAAGTATTTGTTCCTGGTCCCTGGCATATGAAATAACAGTCAGAATGGATCCCTAGTTGGACTATATTGCTTTGTTTGTTCTGTGACAGAAAAAACTTGATAGAATCTCCAACGCAAGAGCTAAATGTGTTGTCATAAACTGCCATCAAGTCAACTTTGACTTTTGATGACTTTATGAATAAATCCTATCATCAAGGTCCCACAGGCTATCAGCTTTCTTCAGTGTCCAGCTTTTATAACTTGGAAATAGAAACTAGAAACATAATGGTATGGACAATCCTTACTTTAGTACTTAATTATACATATTTACACTTCAGGATCTTATCTAGTTCCTTCATTAGCTAAATAGTTTGCCTTAATTGTACTATCCAGTTACTAATCCTATGTGCATCTTAACTTTCCTTCAATGAGCTATGAACAACATATGTAGCAGGAAAATCTGTGGTCCTCCAGAAATTATTTGCAATTCCTGTTTGACCTTGCCAGTGTACCCAGAGGTGAGACGATTATGGAAGATGCAGTTCAGCAATACTGAAAGGCCACACATTCACCCCTCCCTGATTTATGTGGTCATTCTGCTTTGTCCTTGCAGCAACCCAAATGAGTTAGGTTAGGGTGAGAGAGATTGTAACTAGACCATTCAGTGATTTTTATGATTGAACAGGGATTTGAACCTAGGTTCAACAATCTGTTGACTATGTCACAGTAATATTTTTGTGGTACTAAATATTACATAAAATAAACAAGTGTCAGATTAATCTCCTTCAGAATACACATAGTTTTCCTGCTCAAAGGCATTGTCATGAAATTTCACAAAATCTTTCACATTGTTATTGCTACACTTTTCTTTGATAGCAGTGATGTTTACATGCATATTGTGTTATTCATGTTAACAGACTCTTGGAGCTATTTCACACATGGTGGATTCCTACATGGATATTGCTTCTATTCAGGGGAACAGATCTTTATAAGTGTACCTTCAAATGCAATAGCTCAGAGCTTCAAATGTTAGTACAAAAAGCTTAATTTGCTAATATTTTGGTTATTGTTGTTGTTGTGTGCCTTCAAATTGTTTCTGACTTATGATGACCCTAAGGCAAACATATCATGGGGTTTTCTGGGGGCTGAAAGTGCATAATGTCGTCCAAGATCGCCCAGTGCGTTTTCATAGCCAAGTAGGGAACTGAAATTCTAGTCTCTAGGGTCATAGTCCAATGCTCAAATCAATATACTATGCTGGCTCTCTAATTCGGTTTACATTATAATTAAGGGAGAATATTTTCATCCATTGTTAATAAAGTTAGTTATTAGCAGTCTTATTAGAAATTATAGGAGAAGTTGGAACATGTTGGTATGATTGACAGCCTGGCCCCCTACTGGCACAATTTGTTGTTTGTTCCTTGAAATTGACCCTTATTGTATTTTTAAATTTTTTTTCTAATCTGGCACTTTCCAGATGCCTACAAATTCTATGAATCAATTGCTGGCTAGAGATGATGATATTTCTAAGCAAACACATCTGGAAACTGACAGGTTGGGAAGCACAATTCTAAAGCATGGCATCTAACAACCTGTCAATTATATGTTACTGTAATTGGCATTTATCACTATTTTTCATCTCCTTTATTCTTAAATCTCACCCACCCCATAACATGTATGCTATTCTCTCACCCATCAAACAATGTTGATTACCACTCTACTCTGCTTTGGTTAGACCTCATCTTGAATACTTTGTCCAATTCTGGGCACCCCAATTCAAGAAGGACATGGTCAAGCTGGAGCAGGTCCAGAGGCGGGTGACCAAAATGGTGAGGGGTCTGGAAGCCATGCCCTATGAGGACAGACTTAGAGAGCTGGGTATGTTTAGTCTGCAGAAGAGAAGGTTAAGAGGGGACATGATAGCTATGTTTAAATATTTGAAGGGATGCCATGTAGAGGAGGGAGAGGGCGTGTTTTCTGCCGTTCCAGAGACCAGGACAAGGAGCAATGGATTCAAGCTGCAGGAAAGGAGATTCCACATGAACCTCAGGAAGAACTTCCTGACAGTCAAGGCTGTCCGGCAGTGGAATCTGCTGCCTCGGAGTGTAGTGGAGTCTCCTTCCTTGGAGGTTTTTAAGCAGAGGCTGGATGGCCATCTGTCGGGAGTGCTTTGAGGGTATTCCTGCATGGCAGGGGTTTGGACTGGGTGGCCCGTGTGGTCTCTTCCAACTCTACATTTCTATGATTCTGTGATTGTTTGTCTGGATTGAAAACGAAATTATAAGCTAAATCTAGTTACTAGTCCCAATGAGGGTAGAGTTGTTGAAATAAATGAAACTTGATAAGTTACCACTAATATGAATCCCATTGATTAACAGGTATGTTTTAGCTGAGGCTAGCTATTGGATTTACACCTGACATTTTAATTTCAGTTAGAGGAGAGTGATTCAGTTCGATACAGATGTGCTCCCTGTTTTGCTACATTGCTACGTAAGTTAAGGTTTTGTTTTTGTGGGAAGACATGAAAATGTGCCAGTCTCCCCCAGCAATGTGAATGTGAAGCTCAGAAAGAACATTACTGGTTTACTTTTCTGCATGAATGAACTGTATCAGAGGCTGTTGAATACCTTATAGCATGAGATTCTTCTCTGAAGAGGTAGTTGCAGAGGACACTTGTAGAAAATTGCTGTATATCTTTTTCGCAAGGCCAGGAATGGACTCCACTCTAAATCACAAAGGAGAAGCTTAAACACAGAGCATCATATGACCTATTGAATTCTTCCTCCTGTCTTCTAGCAATTCAGTGCAAACAAGCCCACAGCAACTGAAACTATTTCCAGCCATGTGTTAAACGTGCGACCATGATTGCCATGGTTTTGGCCTACATTGAATTAGATACAGACTGTGGTGATATTCAGCCCTCATTGAGATGAATGTTAATTAATTATGTGAACGAATTAACAAAGAATTTATTTTTTTCAAACCTGTGATAGATGCAAATAGGCTTAGTTACCACAGGGCCTCTGATACTGTTCATACCTTGCATGGCTACATGAAAGAGAGAATAACATATTTATGTATATTGCAAATATTTTCAAAATTTTGGTGTCTTTTCCCATAGATTTATGAGGGGTTTTTCTCAACCACAGAAGAATTGCCATCTATGAGTCAAGAAATATTTCAGGAAAGTGACACCAGCTGGGATAACAGCTTACAGAGACCAGCCAAGTCTCTACAATATTTCAATAAATATTACACTAACTCATGGGAAAATGCTTCCCAGTGCTGCAAAATAAAGTATTCTACATGGGCCCTTCCTGAACTTTGGAAACTACAGTTGGATTTCTGCATATAATTCTTTTGCCACCATGCCCAAACCGCAGAAACAAGAGACAACAATTACCACACAGTCTCTGCCATACGAAATGAAATGCTATCTACAATTTCAGAAACAATCTCAACATTGTCATTAAAGTCACTGACAAGGAGCAGTGGTCATCATAAAGAAGTTGGGCCATGTACAGGAGGCTGAGAGGCAACTGTCCAACACAATGTTGTACTCAGAGAATTCTCTGTGGATATACAGAATTGAATCTGAATAGACATACCACATGACTAGGCAGCTTCTATTCAAGATATATAAACTACGCACCCTGTCATTGTTTCAAGCACTGGAACTTTAATGGTTGGGGTATCTGAATATATGAACTCAGTTTTCGGACCATATGCCAGCAACAGTCCAAGATATCTGAAGGAAACTAACTGATTGCCTGAGGAAAATACACTCTGTCCAGAACCTCCCAGAGAATGCCATTCTAGCCACTATGGATGCGGAATCATTGTACATCAACATCCTGCATGAGGATGAACTACAAGCCATCAAAAATACCTTTCTGAATGGGACTACAGCACATCTAGCAACCAAACTCTGTCAGTTTGTGCCCACTCATAACTATTTCACTTTTGGGAAAAACAGGTACCTTCAGTGGCACTGCCATGGAGATTCATATGGCATCACAGTATGTAAATAACTTTGTGGCTGATCTGGAACAATGCTTCCTCAGCTCATGCACCCAGAAACCTTTTCTTTACCTGAGATACATTCATGATATCATTATTATCCCTTGAGAAGTTTCACCAGAATTTCAGCAACTTCCACATTACCATCAACCCAACCCTGGAGCAAGACATACAAGAAATCTGTGTTTTGACACTGCTGTACAGCTATGCAGTGGACCTCTAATCACCATGCTATATTCCAAGCCCACTCATTGTACACATACTTACATGTCTCCAGTTTCCATTCAGAGTAAACTACTAAATCTTTTGTTTCCAGCCAAGCCTTCCTATACAACTGCATCTGCTCAGACTCAAAAGACAGGGACTCATAACTCATGAAAGATAAGAAAGCATTTCTCAAACTACAATACTCACTCAATAAGGTGAAAAAGCAAATCAGTAAGGCAAGACTAGTATCCAGAAACAATATGCTACAAGACAGAACTAAAACAGAAAATGACAGAACACCACTAGTTGTCACTTGTAGCTCCCAGGTGAGACCACTCAAAGACATCATCAGTGAACTACAACCAGTTCTAGAGAATAATACTGCCTTCTTACAGGCTCTGGTGGCAGGCCTTTACCTTTTTACAGGCAGCCTCCCAACCTTAAACAGCTACTTACTTACATCAGATATGTAATGCAGAAAGGAATATAGGAAGAAGACCCTGCTACCAACCCAGATGCCAACTCTGTCTCCCTGGCAGCAACTTCATAGTTCCTAACAAATCACCTACAATGTCAGAGGTACAATCATTTGCTTATCTTCCAATGTAGTATATGCAACTCTACATTGGGCAAATAGGATAGTTGCTGTATTCCTTCAAGTTGTTTCTGACTTACAGAGACCCCCAAGGCCTATCACGGGGGTTTCTTGGCAAGATTTGTTCAGAGCTGGTTTGCCTTTGTCTTCCTCTGAGGTTGAAAGAGTGAAACTTGCCCAAGGTCACCCAGTGGGCTTCCATGGCTGAGTGGGGATTTGAACCCTGGTCTCCAGCATTGTAGTCCAGTGTTCAAATTACTACACCATGCTTGTCTATGAGTAGCTATTGTCAAACAAACAAATTCAAAGGTAAAGAACCAATGGATTCAAATTGCAAGAAGAGATTGTACCTGAACATTAGGAAGAACTTCTTGACTGTAAGAGCTGTTTGACAGTGGAATGGATTGCATTCAAGGGTGGTGGACTCTTTTTTCCTTTTTTTCTTTTTGGAAGTCTTTAAACAGAGGTTGGATAGACACTTTCAGGAGTGCTTTGGTCATCTATCCCTGCAAGTCAGGGATTGGATTGGATGGCCCTTGCAGTGTCTTCCCACTCTAAGATTCTGTAACTGGAAAGAGAAACAGCTAAATTGGGATACATCCACAAATTCAATCCATTAGCAGAAGTGTGAACAAAGATAATGGTTTCTTGGCACACTACATGTATTAATATACCAGTCCTCACAACTGCACATGTAACAGAAGATAACTTCTTGGAGAAGGCTGTAACCAAGGAACTGACTTTTGGTAACTGGATTTATTGTTTATAATATTAACAGACCAGTTACTTGAAAAATCTGTATGATCTTACACAAATCTTTAAAGATTGTGGCCAGGCTCACAGTTTGCATCTTCTTGTATCCTATTATGTTCTGATCCCACTTCTACAACTATGTATCTGCATTTATATACCTGTATGTTTATACTGTACACCTTCAGTGAATCTGAAGATATGGATTGATGTCAGTGATACTTCATGCTGAAATAACCTTAAAGGTGCTATTTGTTTCCTTTTTTTTCTCACGCTCTTTTCCTTTTCATGTTTTACTTTTGGAACCATTCATTCAGTCTACTCTACAAAAGAGACCTAAAATATTTGCTTATAAATATTTATTGTCAGTCAATAAATGCCATATCATGCACTGAAGGACTGTATGGAATGATGATTCAGCCTTATTCTTCCCATCATTGAATCAATGGCTCCCATACTTGCTGTATGTATGAATCTTAAAGTTTTTTTTGTGTGTATTTTGGATTCTGTAATGTTTATTTAGCACAGAGTTCAGTATGTCTGCTAACTGCTGGTGAGGTAATTTTTCTTATGCATCTTTTAAACACATGACCTGGTTATCTCCAGTGGTAGTTTCGTTTTCTGGAAAGGTTACCCACCATGTTGGTATTATTATTATTTACAGCAAGATTAGAATTTAGTGGATTTGTATGTATGGTTGAATTATTTGCAGAATTAATTTTTGATGAGTACAAATTAATTTTCTGTACCCTTTCAATGAATAGGACAAAAAGTATGTTGAAGTGTTGAGATGACAAATACCCACACTCTGTTACTTAATATAATATACGGATGTCATCTTTGCATGGACATGTATTTGCATGGACATGTATTTCTAGAAGTATATGCACAAATGGTTTCTCATTGCTGTGTGTTCAGTTCATTATCTACGGATTTATTTCTTTAAATTAATTTAACTTCACTTATTTTTTCTTCTCTGTCTCTTTTTTATTGATATTATTTCTGCACAATTAAAAATTACTCAAAAAAGCATGTTTTTAATCAGATGTGACAGGCTATATATGGGATTTCCATATGTCCTAACAGAAGAAGAGAAGTGGAGAAAAATTTTGACAATTCTTGGTAGTCTATAAGGAAGTCTATAAGGATGCAGCAGATTATATAAATTTTAGTAGTATAACAGAACTCTCTGCTTAGAGAAGACCCTATTATGAAGCAGAGTGAAGAGGCCATCTCAGCCAACTTATGCTACATATAATCGTGGAACAAATTGTTGGTAATTTAAAGTTTTCTTAGTACATTTTAACTCCCAGGGAGAGGCATTTGTTGGCATGAATTAGATAAATCAACAAACTTTCTGCAGAATTGAGAATTCTGCTCCTAGATGTGGAAAAGGCAGAGCCATCCACTGTTCTGCCTTAGGCAACAAAATGACGTAGTGCTCAACTTAGGTTAGCTCTTAAGTCTGCACTAGAACTCAACTCCTTTGGTTTGGTGTTTTGATAACAATACTTTTCGTTTATGTAGTGCTTCCTTTTGTTCAGAGAACTTCAAATGCAATATTTTAGTACAGCAGCTCTTAAAGCAACCTTTTAAGATAGGTGATGGTGGTTGGTATTATCATCTAATCCGCATTTTGCAAATGAATCACTGAACGTGTGAGAAATTAGCTTGTCTAGGGTCATTGATGGGTTCAGGGAACCAGGGTTCATAGAAAAGGCAAAATTCCAGGCCAAGGCTTACTGATTTGTAGCCAGCTCTGGTGCTATGCCATCTCTGTATTAATGCAATACTTTTGAAAGCACTGCGACATCAAAGATCTAGTTGGATGTCTGGACATTAGAAGTGCATCTGGAGCCTAACATCAGCATTATGCTATATCTGTACCTGAACATAGGGCCTTAAGAGTCCTACTTAATTTGGTGTGCTATAGGATTTTTGCTGTTTTCATCTCACAAATGTTAGCCAGCATGGCTAAGGGGGAGCTTGAGCTCACAGCTGTAGTGTCTGTCTCCAAAATCTATTTCAAAATAGATTAAACATTATGGATAGCTCCTAAAACCTGGAATGGATTCACCACTCCACTGACATGGAAACCACCAGCTCTCAACTGTAGGAGAGTCACTGCCAGTCAAAGTTGCTGATTTACTGAGCTAACTAGATAAATACTCTGATGTGGAATAACATAGATAGATTCTTATTCTTCTGTGTAAGAAGCAAAACATGCACACGCTCTAGACTCTCCAGCCATCTCTACAAACATATGATAATATTCATTATTACACATTTTTTTTCTCCTTTCCCTTGAAGATCTTGTCCCCATGGCTCAGCGGCAGTGCTGGGCCTGTAAGTGTAGTTGATTTATGTTAACTGTTGAAATGATAATGTTTAATCTGTAAAGTGCTAATCTATTTTTATGTTGATTATGAATAGGCCAGCTGTGCCTACTTCCCTATTCATAGAGTTTAGTGAACAAGCCCATTTTACAGGCTGGGTTCAGAGGGTGATTTACATGCAAGCAGACACTGCTTTAAGGAGAGTAAATCAGCTGAGTTGCAGTACTGAACTGAAACTCTGGCGGCTCAGCAAGAAAAGAGATGGTTAGAAAAGGGGGAAGACAGTAGGGAAGGGTGAACTGATTGAGAAAAGAGGAAATGAAGAACAAAGGGGAAATGGTGTGCATGCGTATTCCACTGCTTGTGTGGCAAATGTAAGCAGCAGTTCAACAGCTTGATTGAAAATGCAAAATCCATGCAACAAAAGTGAAACCTTGCGGCAAGATTTGACAGTTGCATGCAACAAGCAGGGAGACAAAAGGTGCACATATTGTGAAAAAACTGGTTTTACAGGGAGGCAGTTGCTTATGTTTTCAATTCATGATGCATTCTTTACCGTAGTATGTTTCCAAAATGTTTAAATATCTGAGGCATGATTTGAGTGCTTACAATGGTACAAAAGAACAACAGTAGCCAGCATGGCTAGCCTCTGCTAGGTTACTACAGAGCCGGTGTGGTGTAGTGTTTGAGTTTTGGACTACAACTCTGGAGATCAGGGTTCCAATTCCTACTTGGCCATAAAGCCCTCTGGGTACCTTGGGGAAGGCCCACTCTCTCAGCATCAGAGGAAAGCAAAGGCAAACCCCCTCTGAACAAATCTTGCTGAGAAAGTCCCATGATAGGGTTGCCCTAGGGTCACCATAAGCTGGTAATGACTTGAAGGCGCGCAACCACAACCTGACTCCATTGCCATATGCCTTTGATATTCACCCACATCTCCACAGTAAATGCTAGTTTCTTCATTTCTTTATTTATATCACATGCTATATCTAGAGGTCTCAGGGAGTGGTACAGATAAAAAGGGAATTCAATACAATTTAAAACAATTCAACAGATAAAATAGTATGACCTCTCTTCCATGATTCTAGTGAATTGTTTGCTTTGTGTTTGTTGGTTTATTTAAAGGAATTATTGCTGGTTTCATTGCTACCATTTATTCAATTGTTTGGACAATTAAATAAACATTTAAATGCATGAACAGCCTTTATTTGGAGCTGTTCCATCTAGCCCAATATTGTCTTCATCAAGGGTGGGAACCTCTTTCAGCAAGATGGCTGAGTTCAGTTTCAGAACATTTCTGAGAGGTTCTATTCCAATGGTGGTTGAGGCCAGATGGAGAAGGATGAGGCCAAAAATACCAGCATAACTTAGTTTAAACCTCTTACTGCCAGTAACTAAGCATTAGGAGAGGCGTTTCAACCTTTTACAACTTGAAGCAACCCATGCAAAAGCTAGGAAACCACCAACTGTAATGTCATGGGGAAGGAGAGTGACCATTTTTGGGAAGCCCGAGGTGATGGTTGTGACTCCTGGATTACACTGATTAGCAGGGTTTCAGAACAAGTAAGTCTTTTCCAGCCAAATTGCAACTATGAAAAATTGAGCCTGAGGCTTTTAATATGCAAAGTATGTCCTCTGCCACTGTGCTACAACTCTTCTTTCAGTCACACATCCTATCATTTTTATGTGTTTTAATGACAAAATTCATTTGTGCAGAGTGCGTAGTGATGCCACAGGCACCTTGGCAGCCAGTCATCTGCATAGCCCTTTGAGCCCCATACTTACAGAAGAGGTTCCTCTTAAGGAGGAAAACCCCCAAGAGAAGATATGGTAAGTAGCAGTAATGTAGTAAGCGTGCTTTCCAAGACAGGTGTGGTTTCTGTTTTTAGCAAAACTTCAGAAAGTTACTGATTTTGACACAGCTCCCAAAATTTCTTAGTATGACTACAGTGGCCATGCTACAGTGGCCATGTATTCCCCCCAAAATAGCTTTTGTTCTTCTCTTATGCACTGTTTTTTTCCTTAATTAAGTTTAGAGGCATGTATAGTTCATATAGATACCCAAATATTTCACTGAGCTTGAATAACACTCAGAGGAGCTATTCCCCTGTTAACACATGTTTCTATGTGGGTTGCTGCTTTCAGTATTCCTCCTAGCTGCATGATAATGTTAAAGCTATCTGATCCTGGACTACTGGGATAGTTCAGTTGTCCCAGAGGGAGCAAAATTCTGTTCTGTCAGAAAAAAGGATTGGCTGTCTCAGATATACAAAGTGGATTCAGCCATCCTGAGAAGAGGCTGAATACAAAGAAGAAAGTTCAGAGACAGGACATCATACAGAGGGCTCTTCTCAGAGTGTGAGTTCTCATGATATAGCTCCTTGCGTTTTGCCTTGTTTTGTCAGTTGTTCACTCCACGTCTACTTGTTCCATCCTTCTGGGGCTGTTTCCGGTGATTTCTTGAATCTGCACTAGGACTGTTCCAAAGGTTTCTGTTTAAACTGTTTCATGGTCTGCTGAGGCGGTGTTGTGGTTTAAAGGGCAAATTTTCTTGTCTCTCAATTAAAAAAAAAATCTAAGTGTTGTAGTGCAAAAATGCTATTTCACGGAGGCACTATAGCACTATAACTCTAATTTTTTTGAAAAGAAAGAGGAGAAGAGAAAAATAATTTATTGTTCTGATATTTCTCAGGTATAAAAAGCAATCACCTTGAAGGTAGGAAAAATGTTGTGGCTAGTGTCAAGAATTGCCAAGAAGTAGCCAGAGTGGTGTAGTGGTTTGAGCACTGGATTACAAGATTGGAAAGCAGGGGTCAGGTCCCTGCTTAGCCATGGTAACTCACTGGGTGATCTGTGGCACATCATACATTCTCAGCTCCCAGAAAACTCCGTGATAGGTTCACATGAGAGTCACCATAGATCATAAATTATTTGAAGGTATATAACAACAAGTCTAGGACAACAATAATGTTGTTTGGATATTTTAACACCCCACAAGAGTGGTAACAACAAGTAATATAACTTCCCCCACAATACATTTTCCCCATTTGGAGGAGCCCAGAGATTCTCCATCCTTATTACAGTCTTGCCCCTAAGTTGCTCAGGCTGTTGACCCCAATGTCTTTTGACCAGGCATTTTGTCTTCATCAAACATACAAACAAACCAACATACAAACAAAAAACCTGTGAAGGAGGCTAGGCTAAGAAACAAAAAAAAATGTCATGTCTGAATGAAACATTTAAAAATGTATCTCCCTGGACTTATTCCACCATTGAAATCAGAGATTGGGAAAGCTATTTTTTTTTCGGAATCCAAAGTGTTAATTTTTAAAGCACTGATTCTGGCCACTGCCTTACATAGGGTCTTCTGCTGGTGAGTACTCTAGACTCATGTGGAAAGTTTCAGCTATGTAAATTTGATTTATTGGTCATGGCCCTATAGCATTTCTTTCATCACGCAGTTGGGGGCATAACTGCCTTGCTGGGCTAATAGGAATGGGGTCATTGTTGTTGGAGCTGCTTGTGTCTGATTAAAAGGAAAAAAAAATCTTTGTTCTGTTGTAATGCTAAAACTGGAAAAGGAGAAGTCATGCTGACTTTATATCCTCAAAAAGAATTATGAATTGGATTGTGAGCTTTGAAAATATGGCCAAGCTATCTTGGGGGATTTGGGGGGTTATAATCCAAACTAGATCCATTCCCATGCTCTGATTGAATCCAGAGTGTCCCTTCCATGATCAGAAGTGCTCTTGTGTCAGAATAGCCCAAGATTCAATTAGCGCATCAGTTTTCCCTAAATCTGTTGTTCTAGATGAGAGTCCTTCAGTTCCCCTCTGCAGCAGGTTTTCTGGGATCAGTGAAATTGCCTTCCCTTACTTGTTCCAGCTGGAAACTTTGAATACAACCATAAAGCAACAGTTTCAATAAACAGTTAATTAAAAAGCAGAGGCACAGTTTATCTAGTCTATTGGCATGTAGCTAAGTAGGATTAATTAATACGACCAGTCCTAATGAATGCATCATCTATTCTGGTTTGAAATCATTATAGATATAGATTTTAAAATAAAATTTGTTACAGAAGAGTTGTAATAATTCATTCTTGTCATCAATTTTAATTTTAAATGTTATTTGTATAAGTTTTTTGCTAATAAAAAGACGTATCCCACTTTTACCCCAACAGGTCTAACAAGGCGGCTTGCAAATCTATTTAAAGATCTTGAAAGTACTTTTGATGGGATGGTGGATGGCTGCTAGAGTAGGCGGCCTTTGAGACTACCATATTCCAGAACCTGAAATTTTACTTTCATGTATTCCTTACTGTAATTCCATGTGGGGTGCTATGGAAGGCTGGAGGAGAGAGAAATGATGTAGCACAGAGGGAGAGAGTACTGTGGATCCAATGACAGATTCATCTCCTATTAGATTTGACTCTGCCTATCAGTGGCTGTAGCCAGTCGACTTCTATAATGAGTCAATGGCTCTTCCTAGGAAAAATATTCCCATCTTGTTCTGGGGCAGGGGAGTTTCACATAAGTGTGCTAATATATTGTAACAGCAGATGATGACCTGCATGTGTGAATGAGCCATCACATTTTAAACATCACATCATCTCTCATCACATCAAAGTACAGTGCTTTCTAATGTTAATAATCTGTTCAGCTGTAAAAAATGTATGCATTTGTACAATATCCAAATTGGTCTACTGCAGCTCTGTTCTGCTTTTGCTTGGATTCACTTAAGAATGAGATTCATCAAGTTTCTGCATCATTTTGAGATTTTAAAAAAGCATGAACATTCACATTTATTTTTATATGTAGCTTTTCCTGACATATTTTATATGCACCCTTCCCTAATATATACATTTTTGTAAGCAGCTTTCCTTAATATGCATTTTTGAATGGACACTTACATTGCAAAATTCAGGCAAGCATGGACCCAAAGGCTTATTGTGTTCAAATCTACATCAGTATGAGGAATTTGAATTATTGCTTGACTTTTTCAACTAAACAAAATTCTCCAGTATGCCCAATTTGCAGTAATCTGATCATGTACCATAAATTGATGTACATACTTTTGTAAATCATACAAACTAGGATGGAGAAAACTTGTTTTCTCTTGCTTGAAAGAGAAGAAGCCAAATCAGTGGATCCAAATTACATGAAAGTAAATATTTACTAAATGTCAGGAAGAATTTCTTTATAGTAAAAATTGTTCAGCTCTGGAACACACTTAGAAGCTGGGGGACTTTGGAGGTTTCCAAGCAGGGGATGTACAGCTATTTGTTAAAGATACTTTCGCCCTGGATTGGCTCCATCAGCAGGGGACTGGCCTAGGTGACCCTTAGAGTTACTTCTAACTCTGTTCTTCTGTTACTACATAGGCATACCTCAGAGACAGTGTGAAAATGGTGCAGCAATATAATAAATGATGATGCACTTCTACGCTACCTAGCAATTTGCATTCTGCACTATATAAATCCAAGGAATTTTTTCAGTTGCTTCTATACATTGCTTGACAATTCTGATACTTTCTTTTTTGAGTTGACTGATAGCCAGAGTGGATGTGCAGATGTCTCATGCAAGACGTGTGTTCCTAGGGTACAGCATTTCTTATTACACATGAAGAATTGACTGAATGATCTCTATTCATAGCATTATAGGATGCTTCTTAACACCAGCCATTCTTATCCTTTGATCCTCCACCTGTTCTGGACTTCAACTCCCAGAAGCCTCCACTGGCCAATAATGGATTTTGGCAGCCGAAGTCCCAAACAGCTAGAAAACCAAGGTCTGAGAATGGCTGCTTTACACTATGTCAAAGGCACAGTGTGAAGAAATGGATAGGAAGAAGTTTCTTTCTCTATTTCATACTGCTAAAACCTGGGATTGTCCTCTGAATCTGAATGGTGAGAGATTCAAGGCTGGTGAAAAGAAGTCCTTCTTCACACAGCACATGGTTAAAGTGTAGTACTTGTTGCTGCAAGACTTGAACAGCTTTAAAATGAAGTTGGACAAGTTCATGGTGGATAAGGCTATCAACAGTTAGTCATTATGATGGCTCTATACTGCCTACAATATTGGAGAGAATACTTCTCTTAGTACTTTCTTTTGGGGAACGCGAACACAAGGTGGCGGTGTGCTCATGTTCTGCTTGTTGTCTTCAGGTAGGCATCTGGTTGTTCGTTGTGGGAACAGGATGTTGAGATAAATAGGCCGTTGATCCAGCATGCTTCTGTATGTTTTTAGATTATTTATCTGTCTTGCCCAGTATGTTCTGGATGGCATGGTTTCTCCAGAGTTTCAGGCTGAGGTCTTTTAACATTGCCTACAACCTGATACCTTTACACTTCTGCTCTGGCCTCTGAGGGAGAGAAGAGCAGCCAGGCACAGCTCTATCATGCCTTGATCCCAGGGGCTGATAAAAGCACCTCCCTCCAGATTCCAACTGTCATTCCTCTGGCCTCTGAGGAAGATGAAGAGCAGCCAGAGACCACTCCTTTATGCATTGGGTAAGTGGCTGGTAAGAGGCCCTCCCTCCAGATTTCAACTTCTATTGCTCTGGCTTCTTAGCAACTGAAAAGTCTCACGCAGAGAAAAAGGTGGCGTACAAACACACTAAATCAATCATTCAATCAATCAGTCAGTCAAAGTGATCAGCATCTGTTGGATGTAATCCCTTTACCCACTGCTACTGCCTTTTCTTTGTGTGTCCTGTCTTATTAAGATTGTAATCCTGAGGGTAGGGAACTATCAAATTAATGATTTATCAGCTGTGCTGTGAGCCTTTTTGATTGAAGAACAATGTACAAATACTTCAGATAAAATACAATACAGTAAATAATACTCTTAAATGGAGATGCCAGGGTTTGAAACTGGGATCTTCTGTGTGCAAAGCATCTGCAGTGACATTAATTTTGCCCTCTTCTGTCTGAATTGGACTAAGTAGACGTTTCTATGTCAGAATTTTCCCTCATGTAGGACAAGATTCATTCATTGATTCATTGATTGATTGATTCGTTCATTTTTTGACATATGTAGAGAGCATTTTGTGACAGTGAACAACTAGATAGCAGGTGGTAGGGAACTAGCACTAGAACTTGATACCAAGATTTCTGTAGCAGAACTCCTTGCTGCTCTCTACTTCTTGCTTGGCTAAAAGGTACATGATAGGGCTGGGAAGGGGGTAAATTGTGTTCCCTGTCCTCCCTGCCCCCCATTGTGATCTAAATGAGGCTATTGCCAGCATGTCTAGTTTCCTATTTTCTGTCAAGAAATCATAACCAGAATCTTCAATCAGGAATGGTGAGAGAATCCCTCCTCCTTTTAAGAATACATGTATTTTAATTGCTGCTCCTTAGAAATGTACACATCCTAGAACAGCCACAGTTTCAATCCTTCTCTGAGATTGACAGACATGGCTCCATCTTGACAGGCTGGCTAGTGGAAGAAATGCACAAGATAATATTTCTCCAAAGAGAAAGGGAAGAGAATGCATTTAATGAACACCATTCAATACAGGTGGGAGACAGCTTGAGATAGAAGAGCAAATTAGGATGAAACTGACTTGGGAATAAGACAGTGGCCCTTTTCACATGTCGGGGGGGGGAACGGGCGAAAACAGGCTAAAACGGAGCTTACCTCCAGCCGGGTAAGTCCGTCGCCGCGTGGAGCAGCGCGAGCTCGCTGCTCCACTCTCCTCCGGCATTGCAGATGGCAGCTTCCGGTTGGTGGAGGCTCTCCATCAACCGGAGAAGCCCGCCAGCCGGAAGCCCGCCCCCGGCAGATCTGCAGGCACGCACTTGCGCACGCCTGCAGATCCACTTTAGAGCCGGGCGGCAGAGCGGCACGGGGCTGCGCGCTCCATGCTTTTTAAAAACCTCTAAAAAGAGGTTTTTAAAAAACACGGAGCCCGGCTAGTTCCGGCCGCTCCTGAGTGGATTCTGGTTTGAAACTACGAAAAGTAGTCCACGCCAGTCCACTCTACGGTGTAGACGACCTCCGTGAGAGGTCGCTCTACACCCTCCCCCCCCCACATGTGAAAAGGACCAGTGTCAGTGCCAAGGATACCTTTGCTTTGGCAAATGCAGAGTCAGAAGGGCATTGGTGACATCAAACCACAAGGCACCAGGCCTTTTCTATACATATACTGGGAAAGGCAATATACAGTTGAGCCTCCACATTTGCAGGCTCAACCTTCACAGATTTGATTGATTGTGAGTTTCTTCATACGCTTCCCCCTCATCTCAGATGCTTCTTTTCTGGAGAAACCTTTCCACTTAGCTGCTCCAATTGGCCTGTGCGGCCCTTTAAAAAACCCGCCTCTGGTCCTCCTCCACCAGTTGCTGCATTGGCCAATTTCTCAGCACCACAAACCCTCTTCTTCTTCTTTTTTTAATTAAAATTTTTTTCATCCTTACAAGCATAAGTTCATAAGACATATTAATGTTTACAATAAATAAAATACTCTTTTGTATAATGTAAAGTAACATATCTCTGTATAAATCATTAAATCCATACATTCATAAGTTCTTACTTTCCTTTTTCACATTTATTTCCTATACTATTTTTGTCATATGTTTATTAATATTTCAAAATTCTTATTTTTATCTTATTATATAGTGTCTAATATCAGCCAAATATATTTTAAAGTTATTACTCTAATCCTATTCCAATTCTTTTCTTCCCCAATTAAATTTCTATTTGTTCTTGGTTGGCTATCTGAGGTTTCTTTTTCTTTTATCTCCTGTATGTACTTGCCAGAATATTGACATCTTTTTGATTTGTTTAATCTGTTTTGCTAAACTTCTGTCTTTACTTATCTTTACATTCTTCTTCTTCTCCTTGACATAGTCTTGTCCAATTACTATCTACAAATTTTTTCCGATGCACAAGGAAGGAGATGGGCAGGAAAGAGGAAGTACAGGGTCACCATGTTGACCCACCCCTTTCCCTTTCCTTTCTCTGACCTAGTTTGGATCCTGGGTGCCTGTTCCCCCCATCATGTGTTGGCCCCCTTCCCAAAAACACACACAGATTTTGATATTTGTGATTTTCCCACTTTTTGCAAGGGTCCTGTGCCTCTAACCCTAGCAAATGTGGAGGAACGACTTTATTTTTTCTTGGCTCGCATTCAAAAGTACAGTAACTTTTTAACTGAGGTTCTGATTGGAGGCATTTCACTGGATTACCTGATTTGAAAGCTCTCACCCCCCTCATCAAAACCTGGCTAACAGAAACAAAAACATCCCAGAGAAAATGCTTTTTATTTCTTGGGCATAAGAAACCAGTGGGTTATAAAGTATAAAGTATAGTATAGTAGTATAGAAGTAGTAAAGAAGTATAAAAGGTACAAACTAAGTCCAAGTTGTGTGATGCTCTATTCATACGCTATCATCCTGAATCTTTGACTTGTTATTAAATATGGACATCTGCATTTTTTTTTGAGTGGGGGAGGTGATGGATCCTGACCAAAGTCCTATATCAGGCAGGCCTTAAGAATGCATCATCCAGGGCTTAAATGTGTTTCAGTCTTTAACAAATTAGTTAACTATTCCCAGCACTAAGTGCCTCTCCAATTTGGTATTTTATGCTGCAAAGTTTAAAGCATGAATCAGTGAGCAGATGTCTGCTGGAAGACGAGGTTATCTTCTTTCATCACTCCACGCCTAAGAGAGGGTCCATACAGGAGCTCAGCAGGAGTCAAGCAGACATCCAATGTACCTCTGATCCCATTCCCCAAATAAACAGAGATTCCAGTTGACACTTATCTTCCATTCATGTTGGCACTGAAGGATATGGCCAGAGCACTAATTTGTGCAGATCACAATGATCTGTTCTAAGAAGAACTTAGAAATGCTACCTTGTAGAGTTACAACTCCCAGAATTCCCTGGCCAGGTTGGCTAATGGTTCTAAGTTTTGCCACAAGGCTGTCTTGGGAAAAGACATGCCTGGTTTTAATAAAAGAGGAATGTGTCATGCCTCCATAGGAAGAATTACAATTCTGGAAGGTGGAATAATCTGAAATATAATTGGCTCTGGGATGGGCTCATTATAGGGTTAGTAATGATATGTTTAGTTTAGTAACAAGAATATATTTAGTAATGGTAAGAGGTTAAATTTAGTAGAAAAGGATAGAAATAAGAATGAAATTGTTAATAGTATATTTTCCTAAATATTAATTATGAGAATAAATAATAATAATGGGTATAATGCGAATGAGATTTAGATACATGTAAAAATATATATATACAAGCAGTATGATTTATAACGTGGAATAAGTATGTTATATTAATAGATTAGGAGAAAAATAACAATTTTTCTGTTACACATTTTCTTTTTTCATCTTTATCTTTATCATGTAATGTTTTTCTTTTTTTGTTCTTATTTTTGTTTTTTCTTTTATAACTAAATAAAAATTTTAAAAAAAGAAAGGGGAAAAGACATGCTTACCTATTCTAAGGATGGCTTCACATCTTTGTGCTAAAGTAG
Organism: Cyclura pinguis; assembly: GCA_030412105.1. Classification (NCBI taxonomy): domain Eukaryota; kingdom Metazoa; phylum Chordata; class Lepidosauria; order Squamata; family Iguanidae; genus Cyclura; species Cyclura pinguis. Next base: position 350,445,537 of record CM059599.1, read on the forward strand.
TGAGCTCTAGGGTGAGCAAATTAATTTTGAAAGTCTCTTTGAAGTAATGCTAATGATTTCTGTTGACCCATTGGGAAGCCAAGTTGACAGCATCTGGGTAAGATGGGAAGCCAAGTCATCTGGGTAAGAATTAAGGGAGCGAGAAACAATAGGGATGTGATTGGAAACCCTAAGCTAGTCTGTTGCCCTCAGATGTGGTAAAATATATTGTCCCTTTGTTAATATAGAAATAACATCCAGCCACCAGCCTGATCTTCTTCTATTGATAGAATCTGGTGAAGCAATATTTTGTATTTTTCTGCAGGCAACAAAAGGCCTTGTGTGATCATATGGGGAGAGTGTGTTTGTGTGCACCACAGCATCTGAAGCTGCCACAGAAACAGTCAGTGAGATGAAATCAGCTCCTGAGTAAAAGGCTACAATCCAGCACTGTGACTGGTACACAGTGGCAGCCTCTCACAGCACCCTCTGGTGTTCCACTAAACATCTTGTTAGATTGCAGCATGTTCGGCACTGTAAATACTGTTGGGATACAACTGAAATCATGCTTGATCACCGGTCATGCAGTGCGGAGCAGAGGCAAATTTGAAATCCTCCAGCCTCCGGTCCAGCCTGAGGACTTGGATGAAGCCCTCCTGGAGCAGATGACCACACATTCAAAAAGGAGAGATGCAGTAGTAATGGGAGATTTCAACTATCCTGATATCTATTGGCAGTCAAACTCTGCCAAGACTGCAAAGTCCAACAGGTTCCTCGCTTGCCTTGTAGACAATTTCATGGTCCAGAGGTGACAAGGGGATCGACTATTTTAGATCTGATCTTGACCAACAGGGATACCCTTGTTGATGAGGTGGGGGTGGTGGGATACTTAGTGGGGAGTGACCATGCTCTTTTGGAATTTGTCATTCAGTGGGAAGGAGAAGCCAAGTGTAGCCAGACACACATCCTAGATTTTAAAAAAGCTGATTTCTGTAAACTTAGGGACTTACTTGTCAAGATCCTATGGTCAAGAATGCTGAAAGATAAATAAGTTCATGATGGATGGGAGTTTCTTAAAAGTGAGATACTGAAGGCACAACTGAAAACTGAGCCAATAAGGAGGAAAAATGGCAGGTGTCTAAAGAAACCGGAATGGTTGACGAAAGAATTCTCAGCTGACCTAAATGTTAAAAGAAACATGTACAGGAAATGGAAAAATGGTAAAACCACCAGAGAGGAATTCAAACAAATAGCCAGGAGATGTAGAGAGAAGGACAGAAAAGTTAAAGTGCAGAATGAACTCAGACTTGTCAGAGACATAAAAAACAATAAAAGGGGCTGTTTTAGATATGTCTGCAGCAAAATGAAAAACAAGGAAATGATAGGGTTGCTGCATGGAGAATGTAAGGTAAGGTTCTACACTTAGGCAGATATGATAGCCATGTTTAAATATTTGAAGGGATGTCATGTCGAGGAGGGAGCAGGCTTGTTTTCTGCTGTTCCAGAGACTAAGACAAGGAGCAATGGATTCAAGCTGCAGGAAAGGAGATTCCACTTGAACCTCAGGAAGAACTTCCTGACAGTCAGAGCTGTCCGGCAGTGGAATATGCTGCCTCGGAGTGTGGTAGAATCTCCTTCCTTGGAGGTTTTTAAGCAGAGGCTGGATGGCCATCTGTTGGGTATGATGATGTGTGTTCCTGCATAGCAGGAGGTTGGATTGGATGGCCCCAGGGGTCTGTTCCAACTCTATGATTCTAGTCTTGCCTTTTTAAATAAATTAGTCATAATCGTAAATTAAAAATATAGTCATTGAAAGCTGCTCACTTGAAAGCAAGCAAGCAAGCAAGCAAGCAAGCAAGCAAGCAAGCAAGCAAGCAAGCGCTAGAGGAATATGGATACTGAAGTAAATGTACCATGATAGGAAAAAATACAGAGAAGTGTTATAATAGTTCCTTTGGTTGAACCATTCTGAGAGTATAACTGGTTCTGCCCTTAGGGGGTACCTCATGAAGCAGACTTAGGGTGCTATGAAAGAACAGGAAATGTTTATTTATTTACTTTGTTCTTCTTGTATTTTTCCTACCAGAGATGGGGAGAAAAACCTATGAGATCCTGTGCTTCAAATGCTCAAGTAACTCGACCAGCCTTGGGTAGTATGCACTGTGACTAGAGTGGGTGTGGACGTGACATTTGCTGCTGTGCCTCAGGCCGCAACATGTCTTTGCTCTCCACTTTGCCAGAGAGTCTGATGGGCAAGCTAGAAGTGAACGTTATTTGTGCCTGTGATTCAGGAGTGTAGCTAAACTCTGGCTAGGTACTGCTGCTCTTTCCTGGTGTTATCAGCATGTTAAGCAAACTAGCCATCAGCAGTCTAGGAGTGCTGATTTTTATTGCCAGTTTTGCATTTTATTAAGCATCTGGCCTTAATTAAGGATGCTATGAATGGTTTGCCTGAGCACAGATGATAACCAATAGCAAACCAGGATGGAAAAAAGAGTGCTTTCCTTAAGGTCTCATTTTTATGTCTTTCTTAAGAAACAGAACGAGATGAGTGGCTCTCATATTATACTGTAATCCAAGCACAGAAAAGAAAGGAAAGGAAGGCAGTGAGGAAAGCTATGTTCTTACAGACATATATATACCCACGGAAATGGAAAAATGGAAGAAAAGCAACTTTATAAACTGAATTTATGAATTATGCAGATACAAACAATTTGAATTTCCTTATTTTTCTTATGGTTTAATTTTTCTTCCATAAGGCCATTTGGGACACTGAAGTCCTGCTCCCTAACCACTGGTAATATGGCTTCCCTCTGACTTCTGGGGTTTTCTGGGGGCTGAGGGTATGTGATGTGCGCAAAGTCACCCAATGGGTTTCCGTGGCTGAGCAGGGGACTGAAGCCTGGTCTCCAGGGTCGCAGTCCAGTGCTCAGACCACTACACCACACTAGCTCCACTGAAAGCAGTACCATGTTATAAAAATAGCAGACCTTAACCCATGGCCCTGTTCACCTGTTTGATGATCCAGACTTTTAGTCTAATTCTTTATTGTTAGAAAACAGGTAATCAAATGTAAAGCCAAAGGCTCCCTCAAGTGGTGAAGGATGTCTGTCACCGTGTAGTGGTTATCCTTAGCTGCCTATTTTGTATTTAGCATATTTTGTGTTGCAGTCAGTCACTGGGAAGGTGAAAATGGGCTTAATTTGTGAGTAAAATTGCTAGTGTTGAATTCACATTCAAATACCAGTCCAGGCAGCTTCTATGGAAGGAGGTGGTAAGGGGCGGTGCCATCGTATTTCTTGTCTCAGACAGCAAAATGTCTTGGGCTGGCCCTGAGAAAGGTCAGTCTTCAAGGGACCAAATTTTAGAGGCAGGCCTCTGACAGTAAGCTGAACTGCTGGATGGATTTTCTTGCTTGCTTGCTTGCTTGCTTTTCCTTCCCTCCTTCCTTCCTTCCTTCCTTCCTTGAATTCATTCGGTTTCTCCCAATATGGAACCCAAAGCGGAAGAACAATTCATAAAAGAATTAGATGGTCTTATCAGTATCATGACTTTGTGTGGAGGACTGATTGTGCAAATTTTCCCCTCCTAGTAGTTTTATTATCAGATTTGAAAAAACCAAAGGGGCTGTGTGTGTGTGTGTGTGTGAGAGAGAGAGAGAGAGAGACAGAGACAGAGACAGAGAGACAGAGAGTGCCACCATGGCACTACCTTTCTGTGATGGGATTGTGTGTTCCTGTGAGGCAGGAGGCTGTGCTGACAGTAGCACTGCTGCTGGTAAGGTCTTCCACATCAGACATGCTTTTGGTGAGGATTCAGACTAAATGTGACAGACAGCTATTGGGCGGGAGCAGTAGTGGGGGCGGGGTGACACTTGCAGAGGAGCTCTCAGAAACAACCGCAGTGGCACCATAGCTAACACTTGTCAGTACTGCTCAGAAGGAGGCATCAGAAAACCACTTCTGAATGTCTTTTACCACAAAAACTCTATGATGTGACAATGCAAAATGAAGTAAGAGAGAGAGAAGGATTTGATTATTCACAGAATAGCTCACCTATTGAAATCTATACTGGTCAACTAAGGATTACTTCTTATTTATGCACATTGGTCTTGATTGAAACAAGGGTATATAGGAAGCCTGTAGCCAAGACAGGAGAATCATATAGTTTTAAATTAATGGAGAGAGTTCTCTTTTCCCCATCCTCCATCCTGGAGCTATAGTATGTTGTGTTTCGTCATTAGCCATGCTGTGTATTAAATGGACCAAGAGCTCCTCCAGGTTAAATAATAGGCAATCATTGTAAGGGCATGATCCATCAGCATTAGGAGGAGGGAAAAGAAATTTTGAACCGTGTCTTAGTTGGGATGAACAGTACTATATTGCTCACATGTTAAGATATTATTATTAAAAAATACTTAATAAATATGCTGTCTTGACAGCCAGGTTAGGCTGTCATCAATTAAGCTTGGCATTCATTAGTCAAGAAGAAGTCCAATCAGATTTCACAGCTCAGCTCAGCTTCTATAAATTGTGGACTGTTTGTTCTGACATTTGATGAATTATTCTTCATAATCCACTATCTACTGTGATAAATCTAATCTTTCAGCCTCTGCTGTCTTAATAACTCCTAGGGTAACAATGCAGCACTTGATTTCTGAGCACAGAATGCACAAATTGATGGAGGGGGGAGAGGATTTCATTTATAGTCCAGTTTTAAAGTTTAGAGTCCCTCTGTGATTCTAGCCTGACATTTGCTGACCCTATAAACCTAGTTCTTTGGAAGAAAAAACCTTTGGAGTAATAAATCCATATCTTGAAGTACTGGGTACATACTTGAATTTAGAAAGAAGTTTTGAACATTCAGGATATTTTTCCAAATAAGTAGATTTTAAAAGAACTTCAGAAGCTTTGTGAAAGCTTCTCTAGGAGTATAGAAAGCCACCGTATACCTGGTCAGATTATTTAGTCCAACATCTAGTTTCTCACCTGTAGTATCTCTCAGACGCTGAGCTTTCCCATCATTGGTTGTCTAATTCTTTTAGCCATAGATGCCATGATTAAATCTGGATGTTTTGCATACAAAGCATGTGATCTACCATTGAGCTAAAGTTCCATCTCTATAGTATAATGGCTGAAAATGTGAATTGCATAGCCTGGGAGTTTCCCTCATTCACATTTCATCTCATTTGTTGTTATTGTTACCACCATTCTTATGATGATCTTTATTTCTGTCTTTATATGCATTATTGTCATGATTAAAAATCAGCCTTAACCATCCAGAAAGTTGAATGCAAATTGGAACGGCTGTGCAAATTGAATTTAGCTTTCTACTGCTTCTGCAATATTTTCCATACTTTGGCTTAGTCATTAATCAGAATGGAGACTGCAGTCAAGAAATCAGAAGACTAGGACTTGGAAGGGCAGATGAGAAGGAATTAGACAAGATCCTGAAGTGTAAAGATATATAATTGAATACTAAAGTTAGGATTGTCCATGCCATTGCATCCCCCATTTCTATGTATGGTTGTGAAAGCTGGACAGTGAAGAAGGCTGATGGAAAGAAATCAACTTATTTGAAATGTGGTGTTGGAGAATTATTCTATGGATACTGTGGACTTCCAAAAAGACAAATAAATGGGTCCTAGGGTAAATCAAGCCTGAACTCTGCCTAGAAGCCAAGATGACTAAACTGAGGCCATATCATGAGAAGATAGAAGATAGAAAAGATAATAATGCTTGATAAGGTAGAAGGTAGTAGGAAGAGAGGAAGACTGGATTACAAATGGATCGACTCAGTCAAAGAAGACATGTCCCTGAATCTGCAAGGCCTGAGCGGAGCTGTTGATGCTAGGGTGACTTCGAGAGCTCTCATTGATAAAGTTACCGTAAGTCAAAGTCAACTTGACAGCACTTAACAACAACTGCTTCTGCACAGATTTTGTGGGTTGAAAACCATTCAGGTTGTGAGGAGGGTAGTTGTATGGCTGCTTGCTCATGGGACTTGTTATTAATGTATGTTGAACTTCCTCTGAAGCCACAGATATGTGAATCCCAAGGCAGTTAGGCACCTGGAAATTGGATCCAGAAACAAACAGCCATCTAGTGTAGTTCCTTTAGAATCAGTGTAATGTGAGCTCATCTACCTACATCTGCTAGTCTTCTATTTATGGCATTCTGCAGTAATTGACATTTTTGAAGTAATAGTCAGGGGCAGCCTCATATATGAAAGCTTCCTTTACTGTTTTTGTGCATCTCAGGTTGTTTCTGACTTACGATGCCTCTAAGGTAAGCCTACCTTATCTTGCCTGTCATGGCAAGATTTGCTTACAGGGATTTGCTATTGTTTTCCTCTTAGACTGAAAGAATGTGACCCGCCCAAGCTCACCCAGTGGGTTTCCATGGCAGAGCAGAGATTTAAACCTTGTACTTCTAGAGTCCTAGTCCAATGCTGAAACCACTACACCATGCCAAAGCACTGAGAATTGTGGCTAGATTTTTCATTCCCAGGAGTGGTTGCAACTGACATTCCAGTCAGACTTCATAAGCCATCAAGGCCATTAGTGTCTGAAGGAACAGCGCTGGATTGAAGAGTATCTCCGAGCTGTGTAAAAGGAGTGTCTTCTATAATGGAGAAATGTCCCTTTTAAAACCTGGCTACTGGCAGTAAGAATTTCAAATTAAAATACTCTGGTATTTTTCTTCCCATTCTTTTTCTTTTGACCTCCCCACAAACTACACTATTGGAATATGGTCTTTCAGCAACATCAGAAATGAACCCCACTGGCATATTGCAGCCAACTCTCCAAACTGGCTTGCTGTCCACAGCCCCTCTCCACGTTTGTGGCATCATAGATCTCTCTCAAGAGACACAAGATCTCCTTCACAGTACTGAGATTGCTGGAGCACCATTACTACTATCATACTTACCTGCCTGAAGCTTTTACAGTCATACCTGTGCCCAGTTAAGTCTTACTCCACCACAACTCTAGCATGAGTGTTGATAACACTCACAGTCCTCAAGGTCTGTGTGGTGGTCTCTTTCACACTCTTCTATCCCACGTCCATCCCTACCATGAGTCATCTCATGTCTTCTCATTCTTTAAGGGTACCATCTGCTCCACATCTGCCATCAACTATAACAGCTACAATTATATCCATCTCTGCTCGCAAACCAGCTACTATTCTGATTCAGGCAGAGCCAGAACCTCTGCTACCGCCTCCTCACTGCTTCAGTCTTTTGCACCTGATCCATTGTGGGACTGTGAGCGTACCATCTTGGATGAGAGATCTGGATCTGAATTGGAACTGTCTGAGTCTACATCTGTTCACATCTTCTGTCTTTCCCCAACCCCATTCTCTGTTACTGAAGATTACAGGGCTCATTCTTACCTTCTCATTCATATGGCTAAGTGCCTTCAGATTGCTTATCAGCTGGAGTCTCAGCAACCAGATGACCCAGTCTTTTCTGTTGTACAGACCACAGCTAACTTGTTGCACTCCTTGTTCTGCCTTCTTTGATGTCTTCAGTGAAGTCCTTTTGCGAGATGCCTTCCTCTCTCTGAACGTCTTCTAAGCAACTGGAAAACTTCTACTGCATTCAAGAAGGATGTGGGAAGAGGACCTCCTTTGTTCCTCTTGACAAGAAGGGCAAGAAACTCAATAGTACAGGAAAACAGGCTTATGGACTTTAACTCTCAAGATACTTTAGCTCTCAAGATGACCAACCATCAAGACTTTATGGGTTGTTATCAGATATTTTCGTGGAATAAAGTTTCCACCTTGATTAATCACCTGCCCCAGGATAAGAGAGATGTTAAAGTCTTCTTTCAAGAGGCTGGCAATGTCTCCAGGAATCAGATTAGTGTCACCAACCATGTGATGTAATGTGATTCAAGGGCTTTGGCAGCTGCAGTTGTCCTGTGCAAACATGCATGGCTCTAATCTAGAAGCAGCCCTCAGACAGAAAGCCCTCCTTAAGGTGGAGGACATGGTGTTCAATGGCCTAGGCTTGTTCACTGCCAAGACAGATGACAAGATGAACCTTGAAAAGAAGTTGGTAAATATGACCAAGAAAACAAGTTCTGGCCATGACTCAAGTTGACCTTCCATAGAGGACAACATTCTTCTTCTTTCAGTTGTAGGAATCCCACAGCACCTCCTTTCAAAAAGTCTTCCTCAACATCCTCTTTCCAAACTAAGTACCCAAGGTGCAGGATTTCAGAGGGTAAGCAGGTTGATGTTGGGCTCCAGTTACTACCAAGGACATCACATCTCTCAATTTGTTGATCATCCCTGCCCCTATCTTCCTCAGTGGGAATGCATTACCACTGACTGATGTGTCTTCAATATCATTGTATGAGAGTATTTTTATAATTCTTGTCTCCATCTTCAAATTCATTCTATGTCACAACGTCATCACTTATTGTCTTAGACAAGATGGACATCCTACTATCCAAGGGCACCATAGAGAGAATCCCCCCATCAGAGAAGGGAAGAAGGCTTTTTTCTGAGGAACTTCATTGTCCCCAAGTGAGACAGTGGATTAAGACCAATAATTGATTTGAGGGTTGTACATTCCTGTATGTTGGTTTTGAATGGTTATACTGATCAATATCCTTCCTCTTCTTAGGGAGAGAGATTGGTTTACCACTATCAATGTTCTTTGAGATCCTCAAAATCTCCCCCAGCGGGTCCAGCCCCAGCATGGAGTTTATCTGTTGTTCTTGTGCAGCTTGTTAAGCCTCCTTTCAAACCCGTGGCATCATTTCTTTAGACTCCCTGCCCTATAAAGTAGCTTTTCTAATAGCTATTACTTCTGCCTATTGTGTGGGTACATTATGTGTTCTCTGGGTTGATCTACCATACCTTGCTTGGCATAGGGGCAAGGTGATATTGAAGCCAGACATTACTTTCCTCACACAACCCTTTCTCCCTTCAGGGGCACACCTGGTACTACTTCTGTTTGCTGCCACAGTGCAGATGACCTATAACTAGGGAAATGGTCGTTAGAGTGTGTGGATTAAGGAGGGAGGGCGAACTACTTCCAAAACACTTTACTAAAAAACAAAACAAAACACTTTGCTAGCCAGAACTTTCTGAACAGTGGCTCTGTACATGTGCAAGATCCTTATGTGTGAATGCACAGATGTGCACTTGAAGAACATGGGTTACAGGTAAGCAACCTGTCTTTACTCCCAATTGGAGTCTAGTGTAAATGAAATAAACTTTGACTGGCAGAAGTGTGAGTCCAAGAAATTATTTTGGGTATCACATAAGAACGAAAATACAGTTTTCAATAATGTAATTTTGAGTAGGTTCAGACAGGGTTGCCTTATCTATCAGGCACTGTAAGCACAGTGCCAAGGGCCTACAAAAAGTTTAGAGCCTGTGAAAACAGGATTTTAGGGCTTACAAAAACATCCCTAAGTGGTACATTGAGGCAAGGTAGGGAGTCAAATACAACAGTGCCTAGGGCTATGAAAACCTTAATGCAACCCGGGGTTCAGAGATTTTGGTTGTTTTTGCTGCCTCTCTCAGACAAATGGGAATGTAAAATCCTTGGCAACCTACTGCATCTTTCCTAGGAATCTACCAAAAATTTTTTGATTTATCTTCTGTCTGTCTCTGATCTATTGCTTTGGAGGAAGAGAGGAACTATCTGAAGGCAGAAATCCAACAGCTAGTGAATTGTTTGGGTGGAGAAAAAAAGACATTTCTTCCTGAAGGCAGGAATGTCAAAAGGTTTGAATCATGGATTCAGTGTAATTAAGAAACCTCCACATAACTAGTCGTTTTCAGATGTGGTTGTTCTACTTAATTGATTTTGCCGCCAGAGGAGTAAAATAAATAAATAAAAAAGGCGCCTTCCCTGTGAATTACTGGAGGCAGCCGAGACTCTGTTTGAATCTAATTGCTGCAAATGTGCCTGTTTGTTCCTGGTAATAGTTATTGTAAAAGAAGTGGATGTGTGTGTGTGTGTGGCAGGGGGGTGGAGAGAGAGCTGCTGTCGGCAGCTGCATTAGAAGCTGCACGGGACTGCTCTTAAGATGGTGCTTCCCACCCCCTTCATCAGCATACACAAAAAAACCCTGCTGAACGTTTTGTATGTGAACTCTGTTTAAAAGTGTTTTATTCATATTTAATTGCCGCCTTGCTGCAGTTCCCATCTTTAATTACTGTGTTAGAAAGTAGGATATAAAAATGTGCTAGCATTCAATTTGTTCTCTTTTAATTTTTGCATTATTATGTGTTTCTCAACCATTGGCATCTATTACGTGTTTCTTGACCACTGCTTATCTTTTACAGTATACTGTGTACAAGAAAAGCAGGGGACAGGCAGTCTTCTGTTGGAGCAACTCTGTAGTTGGTTTTATGAACATGGAGTTGCTCTAGGGAACTCTGCAAGGATTGAAGGTGAGACAAGGGCCATTTCCGTACTGGACTGTTATAGTGCTATTATTCCACTTTCAACATCCTATGGAATCCTGGTGTTTGCAGTTTAGGGAGGGGCCTTTGAGGCTGCAAACTCCAGGATTCCATAGAATGTTGAAAGTGGAATAATAGCACAATAATTGTCCAGTGTGGAAATGGCCAAGATGGCCACTGAAACCTTTATAGTTATACCCCACGAGCAGACTTTCTGCATTTTCTTACCCTGTTTCCCGCTTCAGGACTTCTGCTGTCATTTGTACTCCCATCCCCACTTCTTCCATGCCAGTAGGTTGGTAAATCCCCTCCAGACTGTAGTCCAAAATCTAAAAGAGTTATCCAAGATGCTAAACATAAATCTTTCCTTTAAAATCTGTACCAAATCCTGGAGTGTCAAGACTCCACTCTGTCTTCTAAATCAGGAGTCGTTATTGTGTGGCCTTCCAGATATTGTTCAACTGCAATTCCCAATGTTCTCTATGCTATGCTGGCTAAAACTGCTTGGAGTTGCAGTTCAACAGTAATTGGAGGACACAGAAGTCACATCCCTGCTCTAACTGTATTCCAGCATCTGTCTCCAGGGTTGTTTTTATGTGGGAGATAGTTTTTCACAAAACTTGGACTCCATACAATGGCTTGACCCAGTGTACCTTTACAAGGATCATGCATTGGGCTGGAAGAGTAGATGGGGTGGTAGTAAGGCAGCTAAAGTGGAAATGCAGGCTCTTGGGGATCATGAACAATTAGTTTATTCCCCTAACTCACAAAGGACAGGTGGGAAGAAGGGAACTTTTCTAGGCAGTTTTAAAAGTCCCTTTGTCCTCTCTCTTTGCACTTGCTTCTGTACATCACGGAGGGCTCATGGCAAATCACAGTATCCCATTGACGTTAAGGGCCTCAGCATATTAGAAGCAGCATGAACCTCAATCACTATGTTCTTTTGGACTATTTAGGTTTTCTGTGGAAAGTGAGAATGGAAATATTCTTAGATCTTGCTATCTGTCTAATCCCACTGATTTCTGGTGCTGGCAGAGTCTTTTGGAGTATAGAAGTCAGGAGTTGAATGAGCTTTGAATCCAAAGCCTGTAATAATTACTTTTTGGAACTATACCTCCCACAGTTCCCCAGTTATCATGCCATGGCCATACTTGCTGTGGTTCTGAAAACTGTGGGCCAAAAAAACAAAACAACAACAACAACAACAAAAAACCCTAACCTTTTTAAGATCTGTTGAACCTATCAAGGCAGAAAAGGGCTAAATCCAGTGTTCTGTTGATGGATGCCTTTTCACACTACACAATTATAGCATTATGATTCCAGTTTAATTGCTATGGTTGTATTGTGTGGGATCCTGGGACTTGCAGTTTGGTGAGGCAATAGAGCTCTCTAGATGAGAATTCTAAATACTCCTCCTTAAACTGAAAATCCCAGGATTACAAAAGATGGGGGGTTTGCCCATTCTCCAATTCTGCTGGATTCCACTGTTGTGCAACTACTGTATACTGTATATTGTATACTTCTATGCAGCTTTATCAAAGGTTGATCAAGAAACTCCTTTTTGTGTAAGAAAACAAAGCCAATATCTGCAAGATTTCTTGTCAGGGCTGCCATCTTGTTGTCAGCATGGCTCCTGTGATTCCTATAGTGCTACCAGAGAGAAAGTCAGTAGATTCAGATTGGCTCATCATGGAGAGGCATTCATAAGAAATACTTCACCCATTGATGGTGGAGGCTGGAGGCTCCAACATAAATTCAGCATCTTGGTTAGTTCTTGGATTGGAGACTGCCAAAGAATACCAGGTGCTATCAGCTGTATTTCAGAGGACAGAACTGGCAAAACCCTCTCTGAGTATTCCTTTCCTAAGAAAACCCTGTGAAATTCATGAGATTGCCATAAGTTGACACACAACTTGAAGGCACATACAAGAGCTAGCATGGCCCATTGCTTTGGCAATTGGACTACAAGTCTGGAGATCAGGGTTTGAATCCTCACTTGGCCATGGAAACTTGGATGACATTAGGCAAGTCACACTTTCTCAGTGTCAGAAGAAAGCAATGACAAACTCCCTTTGAACAAATCTGATCAAGAAAACCCTGTGATAGGTTTGTCTTATGGTTGCCATAAGTCAGAAATAACTTAAAGGTACACAACAACAGCAACAACAACTACAACAGCATACACATTTTGGATATCTCTTTTGGAGTTCAGGCTAAAACCCAGAGTGGATTCACCATCCCACTGACAACGGAGCTACAAACCTCCACTACCTGTTGAAATATTCATGTCATATCGCTGTTAAAAGCACAAGAGCTCTAAGACATTGTACTATATTGTATTGGTTTATTCATATCCCTCCTTTTTACCACAGTAAGGAACCACGGCAGATTTGTTTACAGTCCTCAGGGGGTATAGTGTTTTGTCTATTCATTGGTTAATCATTTTTTTAAAAACCTAATTGATTAAAAGATGTCTTCAATCAATTAGACAGATTTTAGAAAAAGAATATTGAAATTATTTAAATGCACAAATGTGGGCGGCAGATGGAGCGTTCTCCCATCTCTCTTAAACTGGGGGGTATGCATGTTTTACTATAGTGTATATCAACATAAAGACATTTGTCAATTTTATAGTTATAGTAATTTTTTTTAAAAAAAGCACTTTCACCACAGCCTTCATCCCAGAGTTCTTCCTTTCTATTTAAAATTTTACTTAAAAATAGAATATATTGTGTAAGAGTTGCATATAATAATACAAGTGATATCAGCAGAAATCAATACTTAATGTAATTATATAGACTTGCTGCCTATCTCTAGGTCTCTAAAATTAATCAGACTTTTCCCCTTAATATTTAAGGTTTAAACATATTCCATGCAATCAAAATGCTCTATACTTACCTGTCCTCCATATATGTACTTAAACAAATCTATGTAGATGTTGCTGAACAATACACACAGCACTCTTGTACATCCTTACTCAGACACTGTGTCCAGTGGGACCTTCTCCCAGATAAGGTGGGATAGGATTGAAACGTAAAGCCCAATAAATTGACTAAGATTTTTTAGTCAAAATATATGATAGCGTCTTCCTGAAGATAAACAACAGTTTTGTTTTCTGACACACATGATGTGTGAAGTCTCCAGTTTTCTAGTGATGCTTTCTCTGTGAATTACATTGCAGTGGTATATTTCTCAGTTTTATCCTCTGTGACACAGCAGGGCCAAGGGCTAAAGCACTGACAGATTATACATTCACACAAGCCTAACAGCTCTCTTTCTTCTTTACTGTGCAGATTAATGAGTTGTTTGTAAGTTTCGAAGATGCTCCACTGGGAACGGCATCTTTGGCCCAAGTCCACAAGGCTGTGCTACAGGATGGGAGGACAGTGGCTGTGAAAGTCCAGCACCCGAAGGTTCAAGCACAGAGTTCTAAGGATATTCTATTGATGGAGGTAAATCAGTGTACTTCTGGAGTCACCTCAACAGAGTATCTTCTCAGCCTGTGAAATGTTGACCGGGGGGGGGGTGTCTGGGAGTTGTAGACCAAAAACAAAACAAAACAAAAAATCCTGGGGTCTGACCTCTATCACCTTTGATGCAGGTAAGCTCAACAGTCAGACTATATCTTCAGATCACTGCCAGCTCTGTGATTCTGTTGTTTTCAGTCTGTTACATGCATGACAAATGAAAATCTGATGCTGTTAAAGAGAAATAATATAAGTGCAAGTCTGGTTGGAAAATAAGGAGAAAAGACAGAATTGACGTGGCTAATACCATTTCAGGATAGACTTGTGCATTTGCGTGAAATTTTGAACTCAGGTCCTGTTCCTCTGTATTTGAGATTATCAGCCCACTGTCAATTACAATGTCCATTCTCTGAAGATGAAATACAAGCAGGACAGAAACACACACACAATTAATTAGACTACACTAACAGAATCTCTGCTGTTCTCCTAGGGCTGATAGCACTTGATGTTTAGACTGGGATCCTAGTGTAGTTCATAGAATCCTTGTTGGTGACAGCAGCTTTTCTTAACATAGCATCCTCTGAATGATTCAGATTATAACTTCTATCATCCCCAGCCAGCACAGCTGACAGTCAGAGATCATGGGAGCTGTAGGTCAAAACATCTGGAAGAGGCATTCTTTTGGGAAGGCTGAACTTGACTATTGCAATACACACTCTGTAATGTCTATGTGTGTACTGGTGTGCCAAGAAGTGTGATTGGGAAAGGTAACTCTCCTGCCCCCAAATTTATCCACTCAGGTCTCAGTAATAAAAACCAGGTTGGCTTCTTCATGATGCATCAAACAATTGCATTTTAAAATAGTGTAGCAAATCACATTTGTATTTTTTCTGTCTTTGTGTCCATGTATCTTTTTTCATCCATCTCTATTATCCCCATCGCAATATTAGTCACAGTTTGAGTCATACACAAAGTAGAATCACAGAATCGTTTCCCCCTCACCCATAGGTGATATGTGGACATTTCCTGACAAAATCCATGTAGAGGTGTTCATCTTTAGAGGGAATGGTTATCATGCATTTGACATGGATCTCAAATATGAGGTATGGTGTATATTCATGATGTTGGAGGAATGCAAAATACAGTGTATTTGTTTGCAAGATCGTCTTACTCTATCTGCTGATTTGTATAATTTAAAGACTTTTGTATATGTTTAAAATAATACATTTGCAAGGCTGGACAAAGAGAACCTGGCAATTCGTCTTAAAGTCAACTGAGAAGGGGGGAGTGGTAATTGCACAAATGCTATATGTTTTCATAAAACATGGCCCCTTTGGGCTACCTTCATGGATTCAGAAATGTTTTGCAGTTTCTTTTATTGTATCAAAAGCTTGGAAAAAGTGCTTTGGCTAGTAGTGACTTTCAACTCTTCAGAATTAAAAGACTGCCTCTCTCCAGCCTTAGGCTTCCAGTAAAATGGCTACCCTCTCCTTCATTGAGCCAGAATAATGCAGACATCACTATGCATGCTGGTTCTCATTGCTAGGAGTATTGAAGGTCAAGGAAGCTGATGCAAGAGACCATACCTCTAATAGTGTACCCATAAAAGACAAGACTGAGGGCCAACTATTGACAGCAGCAACTCTGTGGATTGAAAGATGGAGCTGCATAATGACTTCAGAAAGGGTGGTGTATGTGGCAAACTCTATTTTTAGCATCAAACAAAGCATGTAAATGAGGAATGCTGACTCTTTCTGTGTCTGCCATTTATCCCCCCACAGCATTTTTCTTCAAGTCCCCTTTTGCCTGAAGTTGCTTTTGCCATTACCTGAGGGAAAAGTATGCAGAGAAAGAAGCTGTGGGGAGAGAAGCTGTATAAGCTGGAACCATTACTTACTGTGCATGTCCTTCTGCTTACAGTTGGGACCCTTCCTTCTTCTTTTTATGTGACTGAGATGGCTCTGTGTTTAAAGTATTGCTGTCACACACACACACACACACACACACACACACACACACACACACACTTTGGCTCTCAGTGCTGACTTTCTGTTGCTCTCTGGTACTGCCATTGCCACGTAGCGAGCGGTACAGGAATCATTTGGAGACTTAATGGTTTCACTGGTTTGTTTTTCAGATCCTTATCCTGGCTGTGAAGCAGATCTTCCCAGACTTTGAGTTTATGTGGCTAGTGGAAGAGGCAAAGAAAAACTTGCCTCTTGAGCTGGACTTCCTTAACGAGGGAAGAAATGCTGAGCAGGTGGCCCACATGCTTCAGCGTTTTGACTTTCTGAAGGTAAGGTGTGTGTATGCGTTGACTTACTTATATTCCTACTTCATGTGCATCCAGGTGGATGTATGTATGCAGTAGACACAGTGCGTTATTGAATTACCAAATGGAGAGGAGAATCTAAAGTAATAGGCTTTATAATGAGTGACTAGCATTTCACTGAAGACGCTAAATTAAAACTTTTAGGCATTCAAAGCCTCACCCCATCGAGGCTGAACAGCAGGAAGATAAAGTCTTAACTCTATACTGGAGGCACTGCCAGGAGAAAGGAAGAAATACTCATTTTTAGCAGCCAGTTTTGGGTGCCATAGCAGCGGCTCACTAGAACACAGCTGGGACACTCCTCTTTGAACACACAGCTCAGTAATTTATGTGCTGTGTGATTATTTCAGCATTGGCACATCAGGTTCACATAAGCTCAGTCTTCTAGGGAAGCAGAGTTCCAGCAGACAGAACAGTTTCTTGGAGTACAGAACATCCTTTTCAATCACCTGGCCAAGCTTTCTAATCCAGAGCTTGCTGGGATATCAACCAGCAATTCAAATTAATGTCAGGACCTGATGTTATAAAAATGTGAATACTGGGAAGGATCAACACAGCCAGTTAGTAAGAATTCTAGTTACTTTCTTTCCTGCTTGTTTTCTTCCTCCTCCAAAAAAAGGACATTACAGAAAAGAAATCTGATAATATCATGTTGTGCTCATGCTACTACCAGTATACACTGAAAGGAAATAACAGGTGATAGCAAAATCTGTCCTGTATATGTCTGCCTGGCAGTTTTCTGCACCTTTGGTTTGGGGCAGGTTTCTCCAACCTGGTACCCACAACTTATGTTGGACTTTAGATCCCACTACCTTCAGTCAGTGGGCTAGGCGTGGTGGGAATTGTAATTTGATAAATTTGCAAGTAGTCAAGTTGCAGACAGCTGCTTTAGTGCAATATTGCTTAACCCAGAACTCTGAGGGAGGTATTGCTGATAGAAACAAGTGCCTTTTTGCTTTCTCACCAGAAGGCTAGTGTAAATTGTAAGGCTTATATAGATATTGGTTTTCTTTGTTGTGGGCTTCCAGGGGCAGATCCACACAGTGGAAGAATCTTCATGCATTTGTTCTGTGGAGTATGGTTGAGTACAGTTCTGAGAAGTTCAGGATCTCCATGCAGGTTTGAAAGATAGTAAATCTTATTAGTTAGTCATCCCTCCTGCTAATCATCTTCTCTAAGTTTGGCTTCCCATTGGGAGAGATTTCAAAGTTCTATAGACTGTGAACTTGCTCTTATCTTAACTGCCGGGCCATCAGAGGGCACCTTTCATGGATTTCCTCAGAATGAGGGAGAAGAAATTGAAATAGGTCTGTTAAGAGCAGTGTGGAAGGAAGCAAATGAGTTTGGAAGGAAGCCTGGCAATGAAGAAAGGAAACTATCGCTTTTTATAAAATGGAAAAACTTAGGAATTCCTTAATGATTCCTCAATAATTTGTCCATGAGTGCATAGTGACAAAGAAATAGGCACCCTGTAGCAACTTCATATGCCTTCCACAGATATACTACTACAGTTGCACACAGCTGCCATGTCCTCCAACACAGCTATGCCCCAGTATGATTAGACACTCACCCTGTGTATAATCCCACATACAGTGCCAGGTTCACAATCTGCTTGTTCACTGATTACAACCCCAAGATCAGAGTGGGGCCTGTGTTTCCCAGCTGCCTTTGCTGAACAGTAATCAACTATGGGGAGGATCCAATTTGTATATCGCAGGTGCTGCAAATATGTGTGCAGATATGCATGTCAGAATCATGTCTTGGCAAAGCATTCCAGGCTTGATTCAAGAGCAGCTTTGTAAAACCCTGCATCATGTGAACCATACTCCTTCCCCTCTCAGCAGGAAGGGCATCTGGAAAATGCAACTCATGTCCCTGCACAGCTGCAACAGTCCTACAAAAAAGCTAGTTCCAGAGGAGATAGGTATAACACAAATTCCTCTGATACAGAACTAGCAGGGATGTGGAAATCTTTTAAGTCTTGATTTTGTTGTGTTTTTCTAAGGCCTGCCTGCACATTTTTCATGTCCTTATTTCATATCAGGTTGTCAGGAATTATGGGGGTTTTTCACATGGAAACCTGTGTCCATTTTAAACACACTTTTCCCCTAATCTCCATATTTAGCCATTCATTTAAGCTAATTTACTCATTCATCCATTGATTAAAGTGAGTTTGTGCATCTCGTTTTTCAATTGTGTGCATTTTAGCTTTTGTAAAATGTGTGCATTTTATTTTTCCGAAATACTTTATAAACCTTGCAAATGTGAAGATTGTCAAAAATGAGTTTTGTTTCTTCTTGCGGTAAGAAAAAGCTGCAGGTATAGCTGAGTTAATGAAGTAGATGTGTTCCTGGGCATTACTTCTGTAATAGAAAATTTGGTACCAGAGGCAGAAATGACATGGAAAGAATGGCAATAGGTTCCTACCGCACAAAAGAGAAGAGCAGTTGAACATGGTGCTAAATAAATAAATAATCTTGTGGAAGCGAGTCTTGAGGTAGGGATGTTCAAATTTTAGCCTACCAGGACCAGGTGTTGTTTCCTTGACTGATTTAAGCAGGCAAACACAGCTATAGCAGTATTGGCTAGAGCAGAATTCCTTTCTATCCCAGCTCAAGCTTTACTGCATTGTTTACTGCAGGCAAGTTGCTGCAACCCAATGCTGTAAGTCTGTGTTTCATCTTTCTCCCAATGGTGGTGCTGCTAAAAAACTTCCAGCTAGGCAGAGGATGAGGAATAAAGGGCCAGGCTGGGGCCATAAAAACTTTATAAAAAGGAACTTCTTTGTCAGAGGCCTTGTTAAACTGAGGTATACTTGTACTTTCATTGCGATTGGTGAATCCAGTGCAAGCCTTTTCCATACTTATGAGTTACACAGTTAGAAGGGGTCTTGTAGGCCCTCTTGTCTAGTTTTTTATTCAGTGGAGAAACTAGAGCTACAGCATCTCTCACAGATGTCTGTTCAGCATCTGGTTGAAGAGATGAATCAAGAGAGAGACCATAGTTTTTATTCCATCATGTAACTGGCTTTACAATCAAGATGTTTCTTCTAGTGTTTCATTGCAGTCTATCCAACATAAACCCATTAGATCTAGAGTTGTTTGTTGGAGCGGCAGAGAATAAGTCTTTGCCCTGCTCTGTGTTATAGCTCTTTGGGTATATGAGAAGGCTGTTATGTCGTCTTTTTTCCAGTAGAAAGTTAAACATGATCTCTGAGAGTCATATGCTGAAATGCATGTTTTTACAGCAGTCATTTGGAGGACTAGATACACATCCGTATTTACGCTTATATTATATCGAGCTGCAAGTACAGGCTCTGCAAACAAATGCCTTTACGCAGGCACGTGTGTTTGCCCATGTCAGCACTCATGTGAACTTGCTGCCACCCTTGGCTTCTCTCAGAAATCGTGAGATGAAGGTAACTAACCTACCCAAAGCCAGGTGAGATCAGTGCATTTTGGAGGGAGTGACGCTCCTTTCCTGTACTTTCCTCTCGAACAGTATGGGGATTAGCCCTTACTAGTCTTGAATGGAGCGCCAGTGACACTCCACAAAACTCCTTCCCGTGCCAGGCAGACAGGCCTTAAAAGGGCACAAAAGGCCAGAGGCTGATGGCTCGTTCTAAGCGAATGTTTATCGAGAGCACTGTGCCTTGGAGAGCCATGTCTGTTGCCGGTATAACAACCAGGAGAGTGTGGAGCAAATCCCCATGGAGACGGCCAATCACGTCCTTGCTGGGTTAAAGAGCCACTGCCTGCTATATCGATTCAGGGAATAATAACAAATTGCTGCAAAAATGGCTAAATAATAGATTTCCCTTGTCCAACCCGTCGATTTCAAGACATTTTCATCAAGCCCAGAGGCATCAAAAGAGTCGGTTCTTGTATAAATACACTTCTGTTCCTGGGGGTGGGAGGGGGAAACCCACAGAGCAGCTGGGAAGCGGATTTCTAACCGTGAACCTGGTTGAGCTTGTAAAGCCAGAGATAAATTGTTTCCATGCGTGGGCATTAAGGGCCAAACGTCTGTGCATAATTTAAGCTTGCCAGAGACTATGACTCTGTGCGAGTAAGACTTCTGCACAGCTTAATAATGACCGTAGACTGGTGCTGTAAATTTTGCAATGGGGATAAATATTGACTCAGGGTTAAAATAAGCTTTGGCCTTTGCGATCAATGGATTTTAGAGGCATTACATGTAACAGCAGTAGCAGCAGCAGAGGAAACTCTTGGTGTCAGGCATGGTGTGCATTAGCTGTGGAGTTTTTAAAATGTTTAAAATAAAAGAGGGCCTAGAGATGGCTCTGAACAGAGCTTGTATAAGTTAATTTTGGGAATCACTTTTGGGGACTGCAGCTCCTAGAATCCTTTAGGCAGTATGGGGGTATTCTGGGAGTTGCAATAAATAAATAAAACAACCTTTCTCAAACACTGGTTCTGAGCAAGCCTAAAGATTCAGGTATTTGCCTTTTGCTTGGGCGATATGGCTTCCTCTAGTAAGCGCTACAGATTGTTGATGGTGCAATAGAAGGGCCAGAAAGGCTCAGTATGATATAGCTCAGGAGAAGAGTTCAGAGACCCAGAATGAAAAGCAGTGGCACAAATATTCATCCCCCTCAACCTCTGCCTTGGATGACCTTGAATGGGCCTAAGGGGATAATGAGCCATGGCTCATTGCTAGAACATGTGATTTGTATGCACAACAGCCTTGTGGTGGTGACCTTGTTGCTAGTCAGCCATCTTCCAGTGGGCATCTCAATGTTGGCACCTGTCCAGATTTGGAGAGAAGCAAGACACAAGGGAAGTATTATATATCACAGCTTTGTCTGTGGGTATGCACTTTCAAGTTTCTTGTTGACTTATGGCAACCCCATGGATTTCATAGAGTTTCTTAGGCAAGGTATACTCAGAGATGGTTTGCCATGGCCTTCCTCTGAGTATAGCCTGGGGTCTGTTCACACTACACAGTTAACAGTGCTATTATTCCACTCTAACTGCTATGATTCTATTCTGTGGTATCCTGCAGTCTGTAGTTTGGTGAGGCTGTAGAACTGCTGGATGAGAATTCCAAATGCCCACCTCTAAACTGCTAATCCACCGTTTCTATAGGATGAAAGCATGGCAGTTGAAGTGGAATAATATTGTGATCTTTCTGTAGTATGAATGAGGTTACTCTCAATGAAATCTCTCTGTGTTGAACACGAATATATAAATTTACTTCATTCTCCTTCAATGAGGAATGTATGAGGATTTTAGATTTCAGGACCTGATCCCAGATTAGTCCATTTCAGGTTAGCAATCAAAACAGCGTTCTGACTTTCACGTAGTTTTGACTTGCATATAGCCAAGCAATCTAACACCGTTCTAACAGACAATCGTGGGCTTTGCTGTTTTGATTGATACCTCTGTCTTATGCAGGTTGTAGGAAAAAGACTCTCACTCCAGAGTCCTGAGACACTGACCATGCCTTTATTTGAACAGACTTCTGGTATTTAGGCTGGATTGCTGCCTAAGGGGCTATTAGCTGTTTGGGTGCTTTTAGTTTCCTTTAACTGACACATTTCTGATTGTGTTTTTTGTCTACTTTGTAATGTTTTAAGTGTATTTGCTTTTATTTGAATTTCCTTACTGTTTAAAGCCCTGAGTGTCATCTTTAACAGAAAAGCAGTGTATACATTTGTTAAATGAGGCAGTAGATGAGTATTTCTTCCTATGTTTTTGCTCTCGTGCTTAACCCAACCCCTGTTTTGTTGGGAGGTGATTGATAAACTACAGGAAGAAAAAGAGAGGGAATACCAGGTAAAACAAGTAATCTTTGGATAAAAGGGTGGGGGGAGCAGAAAACATTTGATGGGTGCAGTGGGGCTTGTCAGCTCACTGAATCTGTGCTCAGAAGGACAGTTTTGAATTTCAGAATATGACTGTTTGTTACATTCAGAACAATGCTGGGCCTGCATTGTGCATAAGAAATAAGAGGTGTGGGTCTTCTTCTGAGCAGCTGTTTCTGTAATTCCGACATTTGCAACAGGTAGAAAGCAACCCCTGAGAAGAGCTAAACACTGCTGGAGCTCATTGAGTTCATTTCCAGATCATAGCATATCATTTCCTCCAGTGAATACAGGAACACCTCAGTGAATATATGAACATATAAAATTGCTTTCAACTGAGGGGAACAAGGACTCCATCTAATCTGGTATTCTTTTGTCAGAGTGGCAGTAGTGTTCCAGAGTAGCAGAGTAGTAGTTTATAGCCAAGACATAGAGATCCTTTGACTCATGATGCATGTAGACCAAGTACTCTTGTACTGATATTAAGGAAGACCTGCAAAGATGGGCAAAACTTAAATTATCATTATTGGGCAGAATTTCGGTGTTTAAAATAAATGTTTTGCTGAGAATGTGGTTTCTGTTTCAGACCCTATTGATTTTGATTAATGATGTCTTATTTAAAAAATAGTATACAGATCAAAGTGTATATGGCAAGGGAAGAAACCTACAGTAAAAATATAAAATTTTACAAGATACCAAATGAAGAGGGGGATTGGAACTCGCAGATCTGAAATTGTATTTTTCTGCGTGCTGTCTTGTGTGGTTGAAAGTATGGATTTTGTTGGATTCTGAACATTCTGAATGGCCTTTATTACAGTCAACAGGCCATGAGGCAATAAACAATTAAACACAACAAAAATAACATATAAATATACAATGCAATTACAGTATAAATATACAAATACACAGTGTGTACTTATTAAAATATTTTAAAAATTATTAGTATAAGTTTAATAGTAAAGCATAATCAATGCAACCTTCCCTTTATTCTACAAAAAAAAGGTCTCTTATTTGGAGGTCTTATAATATTTGTTCTTATCTACTCCCAGTCATATTGTCAAATGTAATATAGCCCTCCAAGTTTTGATAGCACGGAAGATGAATCTTGCAACCTCTTCTATTAACTTTTTCTGGTTTCTCTTAGCAGGTATCTCAAGTACCAATCCAGGGGTTTTCCTGGAAACTTGTTTAGTAATGGTATTATTAGTCTTACCTTGTCATTTTTATAAAAGGTACACAAGAGAAGAACGTGTGTGATGGGGATTCTGTTAATCCTACTCCGCAATCTAATTGTTCATTATGTTCAATTTGTTGGAACCAACCCTCTAATATGGCAGACGAAATTACTTTAAATCTAACTTTGCTAAATGCCCAGTGATAGGCCCTTTCCACATGTGGGGGGGGGAAACGGGCGAAAACACGCTCAAACGGAGCTTACCTGCAGCCGGGTAAGTCCGTCGCCATGCGGAGCAGCGCGAGCTCGCTGCTCCACAGTCCTCTGGCGTCCCAGATGGCAGCTTCCGGTTGGTGGAGGCTCTCCACCAACCGGAGAAGCTCGCCAGCCGGAAGCCTGCCCCCGGCAGATCTGCAGGCACGCACTTGCGCGCACCTGCAAATCCACGACAGAGCGGCACGGTGCTGCGCGCTCCGTGTTTTTTAAAAACCTCGAAAAAGAGGTTTGTAAAAAACACGCAACGCGGCTAGTTCCGGCCGCTCCTGAGTGGATTCTGGTGTGGAACTACAAAAAGTAGTCCACGCCAGTCCACTCTACGGTGTAGAAGACCTCAGTGAGAGGTCGCTCTGCACCGTTTCAGAAGCCCGGTATGGAAATGGCCATATTTTGGGATAGTCATAATTTTTAAATAGTTTGCACCCACATTTGGGTGAAATGACAAACCTAAACTAATAGAAAAGCAAGTAGCGTGTGCAGTGGATAAGGAGTATTGAGTATCAGGATCCCTAATTCTTGTGCGAAGATTGACTTTGCTGTGGACAAATTAAGTGTAAGAAGGAAACTATCTGAGCGGCATAGTCTCTGAAAATTTTCTTTAACAGCTTTGGACAATTTTGTTTTATATGTGTCTTCCTAATAGGGCTGATATAACCCATCTCTGGACCCGCAAAAAGGAGTCTCAACCAATACCCTAATGCCTATGTCCATGCAGTACACTGTTAACGATGGACAACCAAATTCCCTACATAAGACCACTGATGGAACACAGTTTGGTACTCTAAACAATTTCCTAAGAAAAGTTGATAAAACACATTCTACTAGTGAAGAAAATTCCAAAATCCACAGTGGAATGCCAAACAACATTGAAGTAGAACCTTAGCCTATAAAAGCAGCAGGTAAAAATGATCTTGTTGGGGGGAAAAAAACCAGTGGTGACTTTCAAGAAGGATTGGGAATTTTTAATATCCTTTCTGTGAGAAAAAGAGTATTGTAAGATTATGGTAGGATTTAACAATTAGTATTTTTGGAAAGGAGAGCTAGCATGGTATAGTGGTTTGAACATTGGACTAAAACCATGGAGATCAAGATTTGATTCCCTGCTTGGCTGTGGAAACCTACTGAGTGACTTTGGGCACATTGCATACCCTCAGCCCCCGAAAACCCTGTAATACATTTGCCTTAGGGTTGCCATAAGTTGGAAGGCACACAACAACAGCAGTTTTTGGGAAAGTAGTAGTCATCCCTCCGCATTCGCTAGGGTTAGGGGCACAGGACTCCCGTGACAGTGAAAAAAAAGTGAATAACTCTATGCCTTCCCAAATCATATTTAACACACACACGAAAGTATGATCACCATATTCAACCCACCATGGATTCCTTTGAGGCACCACGGTTCCTTCCCAAGGCAGAAGTGGCTGGCTGGTGGGGCTTACTGTCACCTCCACTGCTGCCCCACACCATTTTTAATAGGGACTTACAAGCCTTGTTTGCGGTTTCTCAGTCTCATGAGGCTTGCAGTCCCTATTAAAAATGGCACAGGGAGGCAGCAGAGGTGACAGCAAATAATCTGTGAATAATCAAATCTGCAAAAATGAAACCCACAAATGTGGAGGCTGACTGTAGTTGAAGCATTTAAATGGTATTAGTAGCTAGAAAAGTTGTTTTATATAGAATTATCAATAGTCTGTGTTAGGAAAGCTGGAGACCACCTTTCTTTCTAAAAAAAATATTTTTAGTATTTATGTTTTCCGTTTGTTGTATTCTTTCTTTTCTTTTTCTTGCTTTTCTCCACTGTCTACTATTTGTTGTAATTTGTTGCCTTTTTCTTTTGTTTGTGTGTAATTTGTACTTTTAACAGAATTTTGTATCAAGTGAAAAAATCCTTTGCAGATAATAAAAAGTATACTACATGTTAACAGTGCTCTCCCTGCATACTGTATTTCGGCATTCTGATCACAAGTTTTCTGATTTCAGTGGCCAAACGGAAAGAAAGACAGGGTGCCTGTGCCTTTAACAACTGTGTAGAAGATCGGATTTCTATAACTGTTGTAGAAGACTGCAGCTTCTATACTCCAAAATTCAGTCTTCTACACAACTGTTAAAGGGGCATAAGCTCAGTCCTCTTATCTATTTGTCCACTCAGGTCAGAAACCATGTGATCAGAATGCTGAAATGCAGGAGAAAGTACCCAACAGTGTGAGGAAAGTATTTGACAAATGTGCAGCAAATGGTGGTTATGTTTCAGCAGCCAAGATGGATTGCTTACTCATGTTGAGTTATAAGGCCTTTGTTTCAAGTTTTATGTCTGCTTCTTTCAACAACCTGGATATTTTTTGTGGAAAATTTACTATTTGTTACACATAGCACATACACACTTTCTCCTCTGCTTCTCCTCATCTCATGTTATTCAGAGAATTATGTTCTGTTTCAGGTTCCAAAGATTCACTGGGAGCTTTCAACAAGGCGTGTTCTCTTCATGGAGTTCATGGAAGGTGGGCAAGTGAATGACAAGGCCTACATGGAGAGAAACTGCATCAATGTCAATGAGGTAACATTCTGGCCATGACACCAGCCATAATGCATAAAAACAGCAACATCTCTAAGTGTTTGAAAGCAAGTAGTATTTATTACAAAAACTAGGAGAAAATGAATAATTTTGGAGTAAAGAAAGGTGTGTGAATACAGACAGATCCTCTACAGATATCACTAGTCCCCAGTCCATTGTGCCATCACTCATTCTAGTTCTCCATGAGGACCAGGGTGCCTTCTTGCTATCTGAAGTGTCTCTAATGTTATGCAATTGCACAGAGCAAGTGATCTAAATGATTGTCGGAGTTGGCCTCTCTTATATGAGTGGATGTTATGAGTAATGTCTGTAATGAAACTGTACCAGCTAAAGGATGCTTGAGGAATCTTTGGCTTTGTGGCCAGATATAACCCACAGGGATCGTTCACCCAGCTGGCCAGCTTCTCCTCGGGTATCACTTGTCTTCCGTAGGTGCAGAAAAGCTGTCATAACATTTCAGGACTGTGCAGTGACAAAGGGAATTGTGAATGTTTTCTGACTTGGTCAGGTGAATATTATTTTTATCTAGTGCTACTTTACTTTCAGCCCAAGAATATCCAATATACAGAAATAAACCCTAAAATCACAACAATTAGAACAAGAAATAAAACAGAACAGACATAGTGGCAGAATGTACCAAATGTTAGTGAAAATGGTACTGTCTTCAGCTTGCAGGGAAAAGTGTGCAGGGAAAGAGCAAGTTAAGTGGAAGGTTCCAAAGGGGGTGGGTACCATAGTTTGGAGGGACCTGCTTTGCATTCTTGGAAACTTTATCAAAGTAAAACACGAACCAACTAAGAGATTTACCCTTGAAGATTTAGTAAAATAGGGCAACACATATGAATAACAATGTGTTTCACAGTGCAAATTTATTGACATGTGCATAGAGGGTATCATTTTCTGACATGCTCTTCATTCTTATGATTTGTATATGTCATTAACATTCTGCAAAATATGAGTAATGGGTTAGGACACCTTTTAATGACTTTGCATTTAGGGGAACCTTGTTTCTTATGGGGCAACTGTGGGGTGTAAGAAAACGTTGCTTTTCAAAGATGCAAGATTATTGTTGTAATTGTTATCAACAACACTGCAAAATTCAGGTTGTCATCTATGCTTCCCTGTCCATATTCCAGCACGGTTTATTGTGTTCTAGGACTGATCTGTTGCTCAATGACTTTTGAGGACATTTTCACTAAAAGAACGCAAAATGCTCACTTTTCAAATTAAGAGCCATGCTGATATAGAAACTGTGGCCTTTTTCTCAATTGACATTATTTTCTCCAAGTAATCTCATCATATAACCAATCTCATTGGTCATATCTTGTCATTATATCATAAAGTGATCCCTGATTGGCTGGGATTGCCCATGTAACTATTCCCATTCAGGAAGAAGTCAAGAAAAAAATGGAGCTGAAGCAGTAGTAGAGGAGAGAAACAGAGGAAGCAAACAGGAAATAACAAGATTAGCAGTTCTGTGATTAGTATTGTGATGGTGTTGTAAACCATTCTGGCACTCCCCCAAAGCATTGTTGCATTGCTTTTGGCTGTTCAAATGACGTAAGCATTGACCACAACTCAGCTTATAGTTTTGTGTATCATTGCAAAGGCACAGCTTCCTCTGTCTGTTCTTCAACTCCCCCCTCTGAATTCAAGTTGTACATTTTGAAATGTCACATAAATCTAAATGTAAATATGTTTCTTTGGCTGATGCCATGAGTACCTGGGACATGTAGTTGATTCTTTAGGTAATAAAATGTAAAATCAGAAGTGGAGGAAAGAACCTGGTTTTATTTTCAAGAGATTGGTAGACTCAGCCTGTCAACCTTGCCCTCCGAGTCAGTGAATTTTGATTGAATCAGTGCTGCCTGCCTTCCCCTGTGCACTATTGATGGGCATCAAAATGCCACTTGCCTGATGAGCTATCAAAGAGTTCCAGCATAAAATCAATTGTACTTAATCTGTCTGTCTGTCTGCCTCTGAAGCTTAGATGCTTCCCACCGTCATCTTTTTATTTTGTGGCAGAGTTCACTTGGCCTCTGTTATACATGTTCCAAAATATATCAAGAGAGGGAGTCAAGTCATGTGTTCATTATTATCTAAGAGACTACATCTGTATGCTGTAACTTTCCACTAGAAGGAATTGCTCACGTTTGTAATTAAGCACACACAAAGCACGTTAATGCACTAATTGCCAGTAGCATGAAGTGATATTAAGACTCGAAATTACTGCCTCATTCCCTTCCTCTACACCATTGCTATGATATATGTATGTTTGTATCAGTCTTTAACATTCTATTATGCTTTGTTATAATCAAGAAACTGTTCAGATCTGACTACAGTGGCACACATCTTGATTACATCTCAGACTACTGTAACACATTCTATGTGGGGCTACCTTTGGAAACTATTTGGAAACTTCAGCGGGCTCAAAATGCAGCAGCCAGAATGCTGACTGGGGCCAGTTACAGGGAGCACATAACTCCCTTGTTAATATAGCTTCACTGGCTACCTATTCATTTTTAGGCACAATTTTAGGCACAAGTGCTGGTCATGACCTATAATGCCCTATACATCTTAGATCTTGACTATTTGAAAGACCGTATCTCCCTATATGATCTTGCCAGAGCTCTGAGATCCTCAGGGGAAGGCTTTCTCTCAGTCTGGCTACCATCTCAGGCTCAGCTGGTGAGGACATGGGAGAGGGCCTCCTCAGTGGTTGCTCTCACCCTCTGGAACTCCTTTCCTCAGGAAACTAAGCTATCCCCCTCCTTGCTCTTCTTTTGCCAGCTTTTAATTTATTAAGCTGTTTTTAATTTTTTTTGTAGGTTTTTATAATTTTATATATTTTTAAATGTTTTTAACTGTTTTCAACATTTTATTAGTGTTAGGAACTTAGGAAGCTGCCTTCAGTCCCACTCTGGGAGAAAGGCAGCATATAAAGATAAATAGATAGATAGACAGACTGACTATGCAAACAGAGCTGTGGGATTACACAGATAAAAGCAGTCTTAAGTCTCAGTATCTGGAGAGCCAGCACTTTGTGGCATTTTGAATGTTAGACCAGCAGTCCAGTGTTTGAATCTCTGCTTAGCCAAGGAAACTTACTGAATGACCTTCAACGTATCACTTTCTCTCAGCAGCCTAAAGCAATAGAAATCTCCTTGGAATAAATCCTTCCAAAAAGAGCCTAGAATAGGGTTGCCATAGTATGGGGTTGACATGAAAGCACACAACAACAACAACAACATCTGGAGACCACCAGTGACAGGGAGCTTATCTCCAACCTTAATATTGTCCCAATATGCAGGGTGTAAGAAAGCTTCCCCATATAAATAAATTCTGGTTATTCATGGGGGAGCACTGTTAGAATGATGACAGAATCCCATTCTTACCCCATGGGATGGTTCATTATTTTGCCCCCTATCCTTCAGAGATCAGTGTTGTTTACAAGCCATCCCTCCACGTACACTTTGCACATCACAGTGATGGACATTTTGTTAGTATGCTCAATAAACTAATGGCAGCTTCCTGCAGACCTCCCACTGTGCTCCCCACAGAGTTGTGTTCAGCTGTTCTGAACCTTCTATATAACTAAATAAACTATATAACTAAAAAGAACAAAAAACAATTGTTCTTTTGAAACATCCTTTCTAAAATAAATCATGATTGATCCTGACCATGACCCTGTAGTTAGAAGCCCAAAACCCCACTTGCATAGGTCTGAAATAATGGCAGACATGACAGCTTCCCAAGTCTTGCTTATTTTCCCTTGTTCGCTTCTTACAGCATGTTCTAACTAATGTATTTCAGAAGTAAGTCCCCTTGATTTCACTGAAGCTTACTTTCAAATAAGCATACTTTCAATTGCAGCCTTAGGTCATTTCCACATAGCGTTGCAGTCCCGCTAAGGGGACAGGATGGCAGTGGTCTTTGGGCCATGCTTCTGCATGACATCATCGTGGTCCTGCTGCCAGCTTGCCCCCACCCGTCGCAATTGCAGGATATTTGTGGGTTCAACCTTTGCGATATTCGTGGGTTCAACCTTTGCAAATTTGATTATTAGTTAGGCACACATGTGCTTCCTTTCCCCATTCTCCTGCTCTCAATCCCTCGCCCTTTGCCTGGGTGTGGAGACAAGGGAATGGAAGGAGGGAGCCCCAGAAGAGAATGGGAGAGGGAGCGCAGTGGGGGAGTTATTTGTGGTTTTTCTATTTTCATGAGTGTTCTGTGTCCCGAACTCTCGTGAAAGTGGAGGGGCCACCGTATGTCCCATTGAACTTAATGGATCCTGAATGCTGGCAAGCAGGCTTGGGTTTATAATCTTTAGAAATGTAATAATTTTACATTTATTAATTGTGTTCTTTGAAACTGGAAAATAGGCAAAAACAAAGCAGCTTTAGTCTCCTAGCTTCAGAAGTGTTGTTCTGAAAAATCCCTCAGACTGAACTCTAACTGTAATGGTTAGAGTTTTGGACTGGGAATTGGGAGAAAAGAAATTGGGCAGTTAGGAAAAAGAAGTGGGTAAGGAATGGGAAGAAAAGAAGTTTGAAGAAGTGGGAGAGGAAAGAACAGGGATCAGAAGGACAGAAGTCAAATATTTGAACACGTAGAAAGGTCTGTGTTCCATTTTTATGTTTTCCATTAGGGTTGATTTTATTTTTTATCCTTACCACTAGAGGAAATGGGGTGAGGAAGAGAAGAGCCTCATTTTATCTTTAATAAACACAGGTCCTGCTCATTCCCATATGTACATACCCACACAATAGAGATGGAAAGCATATTCAAAAAATTCTCAAAAAAAGTGGGTGGATTTCTTAAATGCTGGGAAACACTGATGAGAAGAAGCCTAAATAGAATAATCTTTGCAGCTTAAGAATTTCCATGAAAAATGCATGTGGAGGGTTGGGTGTGTGCGCGCGCAGAAGACAAGCTTCCTGCAAAGGAAATAACATTTTCATGCAGAGACAGCAACATTTCTCCACAGAAAAACAGCATTTTCTACACAGAAGTGTTATTTTTTCTGAAAACACGCACACACACACACACACACACACACACACACACTCTCTTTTTGCTCAGAATAAGTCCAGAATTGCAAAGTCTTCAAAAACTAAACAATTTTCTCACATTGAAGAGTAAAATGGTAAAATGATTTTTCTGTGCCTGCAAGAATGAAATTTGTGAAGCTTTACATCCCTTAAAAAACACACCTATATCAGTCATTGAAAAAAATTCACCTGGCAGAAAAACCCTCTACTCAACAATCACTCTAGCTTCTGCAACCACCACTGCTGCCATGCTTTCTCAGCATGACATAAAGAACCGTAATACAAATACACCCACCCACCCACCCACACACACACTTTTCAATATGTATTTATCAAGCTGTGGCTGAAGGCAACCAAAATACCCTCTAGTCCAGCAGCAACTGCAGCAGTCACCAGGCTGCCCTAACCTGCAGTCCTTTGCAGTTCCCATTCCAAACAGTGGGGCATGCATCCTGCAGCCCTGACTAGCTGAGTTGTGAAACAGTACTCCATCCCTGACACCACATTGCAGGAGAATTGTGTGATTTGTGTTTGTGTTGATTTGTGTTGCCTGCTGTCTTTCCCTGCTTTTCTGTGGATGCTTTGCTAGTTCTGCCCTGTCCCCATGAGCCCCATGTCTCCCCTCTCTCTGTTATCCTACCTTTTTGGTGCTTTTGCAACTCACTCTCTTCTCCTCTATTCCCAGTTGAGAAAGGAGGGGAAGGAAGGGGAGGGGCAGGTACCTTCCTAGGCTTTCCAATAAGCCAACACATTGTTGCCCAAAATTTGATTGTAATTATGGCTCTACATTTTGGCCCATGTCCTGGCTCCTGAAAGGGCTCAATCCTTGGTTTTCTTCCTTTAATGAAAGCTTAGAATCTGGGCCAGCTAATGGTGAAAATAGGTTCCAGGAGGAATGCCTAGTGTTACCCTGATTTCTGGGGGTCCCGAGAGGGACACCTAAATGCGCTCTCAATTATATAAGTTAGGGAAATTAGCCAAGAGCACAGCCTAGCAATACGAGAGGCAGGGTAACGTAGCGAGATCTTGAACCCTATGTTTACGGGGTCAGGCCAAGTCAAGAAACACGGATAAGTTGAAATAATAAATGTTGTTTTATTAAAAATACAATCAAACAGTGTATGCAGCACACTCACACAGATAACTAAAGAATTAAAGGTTGGAATGGGATAGAGGGATTTTTAGAGGAGTTGTTGGTTTGGGTAATACTCCACCTGTCGTGAAGCCCGGTTGGAAGCGGAGAAGCTGGGGAGCGTGGATCTCAGCACGTGGAGCTGAGGGGAAGGCTCGCTGGACAAAGCGACAGCAAGGTGGGATGGAGGCCAAGAGCGATCCAAGGAAGCGCTCAAAGTCAGGGGTTTTTATAGGGAAAATTGTGACCGCGGGCTAGTTCGGACTTGGGGGAAACAATAGATTTGGGGCTGGAGACAAAAGCCTCCGAAAGGTCAGAATTTGAATGATTGAGTTATAGCCAAATTGTCAATAGGGTAGCCAGTATGCAAATGCGGAGTGCTTGAGTGTTGTATAGCTCGATCATCAAGCTGCCAGCGCGGGGCAGAGGATCTTTTGAAAGTTGCATGCATACATAATAGAGTACTTGCCTTTGAGGTCTCCTAAAGCTGCGAGTCGGCTATTTCTGGCCTGCCTGTATTGTGTTGGAATATTACGGCGATTATCGGCCGAGCCTGCGTGTGTGCTTGTCTGCGGGCCTCGCAAGCACGTGGAGGAGAATGGGTATGTGAGGCCGAATTATTGATATCAAGAGATATCTTTATATCCCACGAGCTCGGGCTAGCCAGGGTAATAACACTAGATTTAAGGTATGATGGGGTTAATTGGGCAATATAGCAACCCTAGGCTAGATGGATCATTGATCTGACTTAGTCTTATGACATTCTTGGCCTCACTACTTTCATTAGAGGTCTAGGTAGTCTTGGTAGGTTTTACCACTTGGCCTGGTATGCAAGCTACTGCCTTTTCTGAACATATTGACCTAGTAACCTCCCATCCGGATTGCTGCAATCTGTGGTATATGTGGCTGCCTTTGAAGATGGCTCAAAAACTATAGATTATGCAGAATGTGGGCAGTCTTGGCATGAACTAGGACCTGGCATTTTAAACATATTGTGATAGTTCTTTCCTATTGGATTTTTGTGTGTGTGTGTTGTTGTTTCTGGACCCACTGACCTACGATTTGTTTCTGGACTCATTTTAAAGTCTGGTTTTGACTCTCCGGCCTGAATGTCCTGGAATCGCGGCGCCCCCAAAGAAGGCCTCTTCCTATATGAACTTACCCATGCCTTAAGATCATCTTCAGACAACCTTCTCAAAGTGCCTTCTCAATCATTCTTCAGTCTGAAAGGTGGTCTCAAGTATGCAAGAGAGCCTTTTCACACATGCCCTCTCATTTTTGGAATGCTTTCTCGAGACAGGTTGATGTGATGCTCATTTTAATGTCCTTTCAGTGCAAGGCTGAAATAGCTTTACTTTCACAGAACTTTTAAACATAATGTTGAAATAATTTTATTACAGTTGTTGATGATGATTTTTTAAAAATCTTTTGTGAGATGGTCGTGGCTGTTTTGTAAGACTAATTGACATTTACTGGTGCTGGCATTTGTTTTATCCTTTTACACTGGATTTGGATTTTGCTGTATTTTTATTGTTTTAATTTTATTTGATCTTGTGTATTGCCTGGAGAATTCTATTTTGTAAAGCAGCTAGCATATAACAAACACATGAATAAATATAAGGCAGTTTCATATGCTCTCAAGGATCTCAGGCTCTGTTTGTTGATCCTTCCTTCCTTCCTTCCTTCCTTCCTTCCTTCCTTCCTTCCTTCCTTCCTTCCTTCCTTCCTTCCTTCCTTCCAGCCATGCTTTCTCATATGGTGGCATTAAACAGCTTTATATCAAGTGAGACCATTGGTCCCTGTACCTGGGCAGTATTGTTTACTTTGATTGGCCAGAGGTCTCTCTGCCTGTTCTTTTTTTTCTATTAAAGGTGTTAGAGAGCAAATATGGAGCCAACTCTTATGTTCTAGCAGTGGACCATCGTCTCTTTGTGGACTCTTGTCTCTGACCATGCTACGTGATTTTCCCTGAAATAAGCTTTGATATATTTAGCTGGGATGAGTAGAAAGGAGTCTGTGCTAAGCAGGCTTTCTTTTGTAGAGCAATGCAGCCTTGAATAGCAGGCCGAGCCTTTCTCTTCTAAATGGAAAGGATCCCTGAGGTGAAAGCTCCCTTCAAACCAGGTTACTGACATTTACTTAATGCCGTCTGTAGCAGGATTATCATTAAAGCTGCCCAAAAGCACATTAATCTCTTTGGATCCGTCCAAGCGCTGGACTGTAATGGCATTTAATCAGAGAAGCCTTTGATTTCTAAAGACAAGTGCAAACACTGAAATATCTGCCTGTGGAACAGTTACTTATTCATGTGCTAGGGCAGCCTGCAATGAGAGCATTGCTGGGGGACTAGCAAAAAGGAAGGGAGAAATAGGAGAGACTGATTTGTCGGTGTAGAGCAGCCTCCCCCAGCTGGTTACCCTCCAAGTGGAGCTGGGTTGGCTAGGAATAATGGGAATTGTAGTCCAAAACTTCTGGAGGGTGCCAAGTTGCATCTCCAGAACTGCACACAAACAGAATGGATTACACCAAAAATGTTCCAGCACCCATATTAATATACAGGTTTTTTGCTCTTCCCACCAGTTCTCCAGATGTCTATGATATCTGGAAGATGCCAGGTTGGGAAAGACTGCTATAAACAGAGAAGAGAGCAAGGACCCATGTTTAAGAATGAGATATTTTGGCAAAGTGATTCTCCCCGGATCAGGGTATCAGAAATTGTAGAATGCAGTTCAAGAACATTGTAATATCTTTGCATCTGTTAAAATCAGGGGAGTAGCAGCCATTTTTTCTCACTCTTCTCTGGACAGGTGAACAGAGGGGTATTTTTATGTATATCCTGGTCCATCAGGACACCTTACAAAGCTGAAACAATCTAGTTGCAAAAGCTTTGCAGTTATGGGGCTCATGGACTCAGTCATGGTTGTACTACCACTTACAAACTATCAGGTATCAAAAGGGAAGTGGAAAATAAGATGAATTGCCCCCAGTTGCTCTAGAAGCTTTATAGGGAATTACTGGCCATGGAGGCAGGGTTTGCAAAGGTATTGTGGGGGGAGATCATGGGAGGAACACAAAATAGTTTTAGGAGATGCAATTTGCTCAATCCTGGTCTAGATCACTGGGTGGTTTGCAGTAGATTCGGAAGGATTTCTGATCCCAAATATATAATGGAAGTAGAAATAAAAGGAATCTCTTACACAAACCATAATTTTGATGACTTATGGTGATATATAAGCCAAAGTAATCTACCAGTATTGATTGTTACTTATTTATGCCATAACCATTCCCTGTTCTTCATGATCATTGATCATGAAGGCCACAGACAGATTTTGTTGAAGCCCTTGATTTTCTTAGATAACTTGTATTATTGACTCATATAGTTGGAAGGAATCACGTAAGCTAATCTAACCCACTGCCATGCAGTAATACCTAACCAGAGCTGTGGCCAGATACAACCTGTGCATAAAGACCTCCAAAGAAGGTGAGTCCACCACCCCAACGTACCATATTTGCTGGTGTATATGACACACACCGTTTTCAGGGAATTTTTCTTTAGTACATTTCTAATCTACTGTATTTCGCATCTAGGCATTCCCATGCTGCCTCCTCGCGGGCCAGTGAACTCCTTTGGGCAGCATGACTTAAAGCTCAGCTTAAAGTAGGAAAGGCCCCTTGTGGGCACATTCTGAGGTGGTAGCAACAGCAGTGGCTGCCAAGCTGTTGGAAACTAGGGGAAAGATTGAGTGAGGAAGGTGGGAAGGAGGGAGAGAGAGACGGAAGGCAGAGCTAGGTTGATCCCAGGGAAGGGGGGGCTGTTGTCTGCCATGGACAGCAGCAGCAGCAACCAGCGAATGCCTAGACATGAAATTTGCTGATGTATAAGATGCACCGGCATATAAGATGCATCCATTTTCAAACAGTATTTTTCGGGGGGGGTGTGCATTTTATACGCTGACAAATACAGTAGTTTATGCCACTGTAAAACATGAGGAAGTTCTTCCTCATTTTTAGTTGGAATCTCTTTTCTTGTAATTTTATTCTGGAGCAGCAGAAGACAAGCTATCTCCATCTTCTGTGAGACATCCTCTCAGATATTTAAAGATGGCTGTCATATCACTTCTAAGTCTTCTCTTCAACCTAGACATAGCCAGCTGTCTCAGCCATTTGTCGTGGGGGTTGTGTTTCCATACCTTATATCAACTTGGTTGCCTTCCTCTGGTGGCATCATTTATCACAGAAGCTGGAAAATTGCAGGTGAAAGATGGTGAGAGGAATTTTGAGAGACTGAGGAAGAAAAAGAGAACGGATGTAGATGAAAGGAACTGAGAGAGAAAGAGAGAGACCATAGTGGAAGAAGATAAAGAGAAACCCACAGTGAAAGAGGGACAGAAGAAAGACATGCTGCATACTGACAGTCTAAGAGAAAAGCAAGTGTCTATGAACACCTTAATAGACAACAGAAGTAGAGACAGAAGACACAGGATACCAGAGATGGATACTGATAAAGACACAGATACTGCCTAAAATATGGGAGAAGAATACTTTCAAAAAGGTGAGGATCATAAGAGGGCACCTGGGGAGAATTGGAGGGAGGGAGGAGAGAGTTCAAAGGTGGCTTGAACAAAAAGGAACAGAATTAATAAAGTCATGGATTATTTTATAGGTAATATTTCGGCAAGTGTAT
This sequence comes from Cyclura pinguis, assembly GCA_030412105.1. NCBI lineage: Eukaryota > Metazoa > Chordata > Lepidosauria > Squamata > Iguanidae > Cyclura > Cyclura pinguis. The sequence continues at coordinate 350,482,455 of CM059599.1, forward strand.
ATTCAGACAGAAGTGGAGAATGAAGTTTCAATTTGTTTTTAAATTTGCAGTTAGATAAGATATGGAACTACTTTGACTATTATTAAATTAAATTACTGTTTTTTAATAGGGATTAAGGGGGATTTCAGTGCACTGTTGATTATCCCAAATAGTTGTCATCACTGTTATGTGCTTGCAAGCTGACTCCTTCTTATGGCAATCCTATCAGGGTTTTCTTGGCAAAATTTATTTAGAGAAGGTTTGCAGCCAATTCTGTATTTAAAAATTAATTATTAAATTAAGTAGGATTAAAAATTCTGTCGACCCAGTTAGGAAATCATACATGCACGTGAGTATGTGTTTAATTATTAATTTCAACATCAGATGTTTTTAAAATTGCATGTGGATATAAGAATTTTTGTTTACTTTAGTCCATGGCTAGATGATTATGATTGTTTGTGGTTTTTAAAAATAAATGGATTTACATAGGAATCTCAAATGGTTTATCTATCTGATTGCAGGTGTTGCTGCTTCTCTGAGAGCTGCTATTGCAGCTGCTGATTTTCTTCCAAACATCAGTCAGGAGGTGGATGATTGACCACCACTCATTTTTTAGATGAATAATGTGGTACCTCGGTGCAGATCTGATACTGTGATAACCAGCAAGAAAAAAGATTTGCTGGTGAAGTGCAACTCTTGTTGCCACCCAGTACATAAAGTCATTTAAACTTTTGAGCCAGTGTGGAGCAACAGTTTAAGATAAGCTTTGCTCAGAGTGGCAGTTTCCCCCAACTTGCTTTTAGTTTTTTATGTAACAAAGAACGTGTTAGGTGTTTTGAACCTCTTGTGAATGTGAGATGCATTTCTTTCTAATATTGTTTTAGGATTTCTTTCTTTTCCCTTTCAGAGAGTACATCCAAAGCAATGGAAGTAAATCCTGAAGTTCATTGGAAAGGACAGAGAAGAAAAGAACATACTGAGTCATCACAGTATCATTGCTGAACTGTTCTGTTTCTCCAAAATGTTTCTTCCTAAGAATAAAAGAATTGTTCCTATAGTTTTTTTGTTGTGGATTATTGATGAGGGATAGGGTGGGTCTCACTTTTAGATTGTATTTATGGATAAACATCTGTGTCCTTCATTCTTCCTCTGTGTATTTGTTTCTACTTTCTCTCATTCACTTTCAGGGTGGTGAGAAATAGGATTCTCTGTCTCTTAAAATGGAGATGTTTCTTTTCTAAGCTCAAAAAGACAGTAAGATGGGGAAGCAAAAAGGCACAAAAACATGAATGGGATTTTTCATCCTAATTCTGGTAATCTTTTTATTTTTTTGCTCAGCAATGGAACATCACTTTAAACACCAGGTTAGAATTAAAGTAATTAAAATGCATAACAAAGTTGTATTTTTTCTCTAACTAAAGAATCCGAAGTACATTCCGCAGGTCTGAAGTCTTCCCTCCTGTGATTTAGTTATCTAAATTTCTCATGTGTCCTTTGCATAGACCCATTTCTCCCAAATGCTAAATTAACAGCAACTTTTAGTTATTTTGATTATGTATCTGCTCCCAAGCTTTTCAGATAAAGCATGTTGTACCACAAAGATGCAAAATGTCCATCATTACTGATTAGCATAGCTCTGACACCTACTTGTTAGACTGGATTTGCTTGTCAGAACCTGTGATTTTTCATTGCCATCAGTTAGCTGCAGCAAATGTAGAAATGCTACTGTATGTTTTGTGGTTGGTTAGAGAATGTTCATGGTAAGCAAAAATAATCATTCTAGGAGTAACAGTAGAAAAGAATTATCACAGATATATGTGATCTATATTTGCAGCTCTTCCCTTTGCTTCTTACACAATTATAGTAAAATGTGAATTTCACACATTTCAAAGCAGAGTTTCTAAATGTCCTGTTTGTCCTCACTGTGAATAAACTGTCAATAGTCTATTGCCGTCCTTTGAAACGTCTTTCCTCAAATGCTCAGAGCCTGCCTCCAAACATAAATGAACTTGGTCAGGAAATAACTGGTAAGTTTCTACCCATTAAGAATTGAAGGCACTGTTAAGAGTTTACCGTAGGTTTTAAAGGAAATCAAATCACAGACTAAGGACATTTGTCTGCCACTTTCCCGTTATTGTTGTTGTGTGCCTTCAGATTGTTTTGGATTTATGGTGGCCCTAAGCTGAACCAAGGCTTTCTTGGCTAGATTTATTCAGAGAGGGGTTGCCATTACCTTCCTCTGAGGCTGAGAGATTGTAATTGCCCAAGGTCACCCAGAGGATTTCAGTGCCTGAGCAGGGATTTGAATCCTGATCTCTGAAAGTCCTAGTCCAATACTCAGACCGTTACATCATGCTGGCAGATTCTGCTACTTTATCATAACATAAATATTCTTCTTTGCCACATGCCATCACAAGAATTATGATCAGCTGGGCTGAACTGGTACTAGGGAGCCCCTGTTTTGATATTCCAGGAAGTGTGCTAGTGCTCTTTTTCTGTGGAGTTATTTTCTGTGGGGTTGCATCCATAACGTATACAGTCTGTGGTAGTATAGCTGACTGTTCTCATCTCAGGATTCTTCTACTCCATTTGGCTGAATGTGTAGACCAAGCCGAAAAACCTTGCTCCTGCAGTGGGTTTGGAAATTGATTTTTCCCGGGCACTAGTGATGAACCAGCTCTGTTGTTCATTGCTTAGTTGTAAACATTAACTCTTTATCTGAGCCCAGGACTTTGCAATTGTGTTTCCTAGAGAGCAAATCCTCCACATTTTCTGCTTTGTGTGTGGTTTCATGCTCCCATTAACAAAGGAGGCTGCAGAAGTTGTGGTGTCTTGACACCTGCATGTCATGCTGACTTTACTCATTTCACATGAAATGTGACTGGGAACTACAGTGGCAGGATTAAAGAAAGACACGTTCACTAATCCAATTAACCTTCGATTAAGGTTCTAAAATCAATGCTATTCTTTTGGCCTGCGGAGGTAATATTGAGCCCTGAGAAATGAGCAACATCACGACCTTTACTTTTAATGAGATCAATAGAAGTTAGTGTCGTTGTCTCTTAAAATAATTGGCAAATATTATGCTCAAATTATGGCCAACAGCTAGTATCTAAATTGCAAGAGACAAGAATAAACAGAGGAAAGTTACAAAAGGATCCTAGTAAGTGTTCACTGTAAGATTTTTCCAGTGGTCAAAGTCACTGAAGTGAAGGTTCTGTATCACAGAGGAGGGCAACATGCAGCACCTCCAAGTGATAACTTAACTTTGCTGTTTACATTATCTTGATAAAACGAAGGGAAAAAATGAAGTTGAAATACTTAGGCAATTTCTTCTTTAACTGCCGAAGTTAATAGGTCTGGCCACCATTCTGCTACACATGGCAATCAAAAGATCTTCCCTTTTTAAGAAGACATATGTTTAAAATACTTACAAAGTGTTTATGTTTTGAAAAATGCAGACATAACGCCAACATATTTTTTAAAAAGTAATATACAGTTTGATGTGGATCCAGGAAGGAACAAACTTAGTGATGGGAAAATGAGAACCTAAGTGAAATAAATTTTGACATACTTCATACATACCTGACATCCTTTGAAATACATCAGTTTGCTTTACATTTGTATTGACTACAACTACTGGGCTGTAGCAGTAGTCAGAGGCGACACGGGCAAGGATGTCTCAAAGACAGTGGCAGTAGCACCTCAGAATGTCTTTTACCATGAAAACCCTATGATGAGACAATCCAAAATGTCACAAGAGATAGTGCCAGAAGATGGCACTCCCAGGCTAGAAGGCACTTAATAAGCTACGAATAGTGCTGTGGCTAATGATGCAACGGAACTTGAGCCAAAGGGACATTCAGCTGTTGATGTGCTTGGAGGTGAAAGGAAAATCTGAAGCTATACAACAGCTATTTTAGAAATATGGAATGTGAGAAGCATGAATCAGGGAAAGCTGAGTGGTCTAAAGTGAACAGGAACGGGACATTTTGAATCAGATAATTACATAGTGTTTTACTCAGGAAAAGAAAATTTAAGAACAAATGAGGTGGCCTTAATAATGAGGAAAGGTGTAGCAAAAGCAGTCAAAAGTTATAATACAGAGTCTGACCAAATAACTGCAATAAAACTTCATGTAAGACCCATCAATATAACCATAATCCAAGTTTATGCTCCAGTTGCAGAGGCAGAAGAAGAAGAAATTGAAAGATTCTATGCTGGAGTCCAGGAGAAAATTGATCACACATCAAAAACAGGACATTTTGTTAATCGTATGCAACTGGAATGCAAAAGTAGGAAACAGAGCAGTGTAATGTGAACTCATCTGGCTACATTTGCTAGCATCCTATCTGTGGCATTCTGCACTAGTTGAACTTTTTGAAGTACTATTCAAGGGCAACCTCATATATGAAAGGCTTTGCTGTTTTTGTGAGTCTTCAAGTTGTGTCTGACTTATGGTGCCGCTAAAGTGCACCTACCATGGTGGCTTCATGGCAAGATTTTTTCACAGGGGTTTTTCATTACTTTCATCCGAGGCTGAGAGAGTGTGACTTGTCCAAGATTGCCCAGTAGGTTTCCATGGCAGAGTAGAGATTTAAACCCTGTATTTTTAGAGTCCTAGTTCAAAACTCAAAACGCTACACCATGCTGGCTCCCAGGAATGCTTTGTCAGATTGCAACTACCATCAGCCCTAGGAAGATTTGCCATATCTACAGGGCCCACCTTTGTCTTAATTTTCTTTCTGTTAATTTCGGCTCTTGCCAAATGTCTTCCACAAGGACTTAGTCCTTTCCTTAGCAATTATGTGCTCAAGTGGTATGCTGCCTGTCTCATCTTCATTTTTTCCCTCTCCCATTTTATTTTTTATGTTGCTGCTTGTTCTTTTTCATCTTTTTTGGAAGTCTGTCTATGTTTTACAATCATAAGGACATAATAATTGGCACAATGCCAGACTAGCATGCCTCTAGTTCAGCGTTCTGTTTCTTCACAGTGGTCACCCAGTTATCATGATATCCTTCCCCTATTGTCTCTAGCATCTGACAGTCAGTAGGTATAATGTCTTTGCAGTAGGAGATTGCATTGCTATGATATTTTATATGAACTGCAGTAAGACCTAATCAGGGTTTTGTCAGGCAGGAGACATTCTGATTTTAGGTTTGTTTTCTCCCTCTGTTTTTCATGTTCATGGGATGAGTGCTGGTCCTTGTTCAATTAGCAGGTTCAGGAGAAGTTTGACTGTGAGCTGCAGTTGTGGACATAAATGAATTCCTTCCAGACAGCTAGGCACATTTGTACTTTCAGGAGCTCTAGAACTTATCTTTTTGAATTGTCTCATCATGGGGTTTTCATGGTAAAAGACATTAAAAAAGGATTTACAGTGCCTCTTGCACAGTACTAACAAGTGTTACCTATGGTGCCGCTGCTGTTGTCTCTGAGAGATCCTCTGCCAATGTTATCCTCCACTACTGCTGCTAAAAAAACAAATAAATGGTTCCTAGAACAAAACAAACCTCAATGCCCTCTAGAAGCCAAGATGACTAAACTAAGACTGTCATCCTGAGCGGGGCAGTTGATGACCAAGGCTGTTTGAGATCTCTCATTTCATAGGGTCTCCATAAACCAAAATCAACTTGACAGTATGTAACAACAAGTAATCTTGGTTGTTTGGGGAAAACCCATGCCTGTTAATGAGGATATATAAACAGTGTAACTTTGTACAGGAGGTTAGACCCACTGGGGCTGTAAGAAGAAATAACAAAAACTGGGTTCTCCTATTTATTTTTCAGCTGATATATTTTTTATTTTTCGGCACCCCCAACTTCTACTTTGATCACAGTATACATGAAATTCAAGCTTTCTGCTTAGTCTTGATTGGCCGATTGGTCCAGAAAATTAAATGTTGCAGCTGCTGTTCCCTAATTAAATGAGCATTCATCTTGTCATTAATACAGTGTAATATTTTGACATTTATCTTCTTTTGAAAAAAGCCCATTGGATTCTGTTCATGCTTGAAGGTAAACTCAAAAGAGGCAAATGCAGCCAGAATAAAGTTTTGAGTGATATTTCACTGGAAATTGTTATTCTCCAATCTCTGGCAGGCACAGATTCACAATTCATCTCAGGTTCAGTAATGCTTTAGCCCTTGGCTCTCAGGCAGATTCACAATTACAAGTGCAGTGTTGTGAAACTATGTGTCTGAACCAGCATACTCAGAGTCAGCCATTCCCCACTTGTTGGTCTTTTAATGTGTTAGACTGCTGTCCTCATCATCCCCAGCCAGCAAGGTCAAATGCCTGTGTTGGGTAAGGATGATAAGATGTGTAGTCCAACACATCTGGAGGCAGATTGGTTGGGAAGAGCTGCTCAGATATACTGGCATACAAAAAGTCTGATTTCTCTCATTTCTTATGTTCTCTCTTCCACAGTCCCTTTCATAGTCTTTCACAGACAGACACATACTCTCTTTCCTCACCTTGAGCAAGGAAATTCACAGGGAGAACTGGGCAGCATGCACAGTCTTGGTGATATATATGCCGCCTCTCCACATACTGGGCACAGATAGTGCCTCTTATTATCAGTGCTTTGTGATTAATGTTGATGAACACATTTAAATTTCTTCCAGTGCTCTGGCTGCCGGCTGGCCCTGATGTGCTCAGAATCCAAGCAAGCTGACTCTTTTTCAGAATGCTGTAAGATTGTGTGCTTGTGTAAATATATAGTTGGGTGTCTCTTTGTTTTATGCTATTTCCTTTGCATCTAAGTGATGCATGTTACAGGGAAAAGCCTACTCCCTGCCCTAGTTCACAGGATCCCAGAAGATGGTGGTTTACCCAGAAGACAGACGTTTACACAGGGGTGCCTGTCACTACATTAGGATTCATTCCCTTCAGTCTTTGAGTCTCTTACTTCCTTCTTCTGAATTTTTACCTCCTTGTTGGTTCTGGCGTTCCAAGAAGCAGTGTGAAAAGATCTTGGTCACCAGAAATTTCAGCCCTAGGGATTTGTTATTCAAATTGTACCAGCTTTTCTTGCTATTTATTCACACATGCATACTTAGAAAAGCCTCTTGGACTTTTTAAAAATATTTTTTCCCTAATTGGCAAGCAGGGGAAGATAACATGGAATATGAAGAACAAATCACACAGGTCTGTCTCATAGCTTTATAATTATCCCTGTTCAGCTGAGTGTACCTTTCTCTGCCTCGCCCAGCTGACATTCCTGAGATCAAGAGATCAATTCCAATTTATTTAAAAATATTGTCAAAGAGAGACCTCTGTGGGACAGGATTTTGTGTAAAACATTGAAGTTAATTTTTTGCACTTTTATTGGTTTCCTCTGGGATTTCTCCAGCTTTGTTCTGTTCTGGAACTGGGTGTAATTCCAGACATTCCCAAGACTTTGTTTAGTACTGAACACTGATGTTACTGCCATAAGATTAACTTTATTGATGGTAAATAATGAAGCAGATGGCATATAACAGAGAAGCATTCCAGCCCTTTTGCTGATGAGTCCAGAATCTCACATAGCCAGTGTAGAACTGGACCTCTAAACGCCTAATTCTACCTAGACTATCTCTGACCAGCAATCTGATCCCCTCTGGGGAGCCCCTAAGAGGGGCTGCACCCCTCCCCAGGGTGAGACCAATTGAAGATGGACTCTTAAGGGTTATACAGTGCAGAAATGAACAGATTAAAACAAAAGTGTGCAGGTGTGACCCCCTTTCCCAGCTTTACATTCTTTGAAAGAAAGATCACTCTAGTGAAAGCTCATGGCTCTTATGAGCTTCCCTGTGTGTGCTTGTTTATAACTATATGTTGGCTTCCAATTTCAGTTTCTTTCTGGATAACGATTGACAAGGGGAATCTTTTGATTTTCTTCTGGATCCACTCCCTGCTGCCACCAGGTTACAAGGGAGAGGTCTCTTTATTGGTGGTTCCCAGTTTATGGAATTACCTCCTCAGAGAGGGTTTCTTTTTTGTTCTTCTGGTTTTTTTTTTGGCGGGGGGAGGGCATTCAGTTTATCTAATGCTATATTAGTGCTTTGAGATTTTCCACTGCTGCTAGGGTTTTTTTTTAAGTTTGGTGTTATCATTTTATGCCTTTTTAAAGGTTTCTACTTTCTACTGGATGTTTTAAGTTTTATTTTGTGAATTGAACATAGAGCATTGGCCACTGAGCAGTAAAATAAATACAGTTTTAAGGTAATTATACGTAAAATCTCTGACGTTCCTCTGGCTCATGCTAGATTTCTAATTCTGACACCATTCATGTATGTGAAATGGGGTGTACAGTATACTGGAGAACTAGATCAAAGCTAACAAAATGAATTTCAGGGATAAATGTGAGATACCACATCTAGGCAGGAAAAACGAAATGCACAAATACAGGATGGGTGACATCTGGCTTGAAAACAGTACATGTGGAAAGGATCTGGGATCTTGGGAAACCACAAGCTAAACATGAATGAGCAGTGTGATGCAGCAGCCAAAAAGCCAATGCAATTCTGGACTGCATCAACAGGAGTTGAGCATCTGGATCAAGAGGAGTATTTATACCACTCATTTATGCTTTGGTCAGACCCTATCTGGAATACTGTGTCCTGTTCCGGGCACCACAGTTCAATAAGGATATTGACAAGCTGGACCGTGTCCAGAGAGGGCAACCAAGATAATCAAAGATTGGAAACCAAACCTTAGGAGGAATGACTTAAGGAGCTGGGTACGTGTAGCTTGGAGAAGAGAAGACTGAGAGGTGACATGATAGCAGTCTTCAGGTATCTGAAGGATGTCATGCAGAAGATGAAGCTAGCTTGTTTTCTGCTGTTTCGTAGACTACAACGTGAAACAATGGGTTCAAATTACAAGAAAGAGTTTCTACCTAAACAGTAGGAAGAACTTTTTTTTTATTGACTTGATGGTGGAATAGATTGCTCCAGAGGGTGGAGGACTCTAATGTTTGGAAGTCTTTAAACAGAGATTGGATGGCAAAACGTTGGACTAGGTGGTTCTTGTGGTCTCTCCAGTTCTAAGATTCTAAGATTCTAAGATTCAGTGTTTGCTTCATGAGATAATCTTTGCAAAGTACTCTTAAAATCTGCCTTCCTTCTTTAAGGTTGGGCACATGTTTTGTTCATTACTAGTATCCATGCAGAATCTTCCTTCCTTTTCTGACAGAGTTCTATAGTTTGTTGCTTATACTGTGCATGTTTAGTGATATGTCAGGGATCATTTATAATAATTGTTTTTTAATTGCCTCTTGGACAGCCTGCTGTAGAGCTGTTCGTGTCTTGCTGGAGGCTGTCAGGCAGCAGCTTGTATATTTATGTGTGTTGGTATGCACAATGTTTGTGTGTGACTATGAAGCCTTTTTCAGACTTTTTAAGAATTTTTAATTTTCAGGTGTCTCGGAGAACCTTGCATAAGAATATATCTACAGCTCAAAAAAGTTTATTTTTTCAATCACACTCTCTCATGGAACCTCTAGAGACTTCTTCTTGAACTCCTGGGGTTCCAGGAAACTCTGTTTGAGAAACCCTGGGCTATTGTGTCAGATAATGGAAGAATATATATGCTCCAATGATGAACATGAGAGGCCAAGCTCAGGGGCTGTTTACTGACTCTGAGCTGGCCTTTTGACTTTAATAAAGTGTTGTGATGATAAGGATATGATTGTGGAGTGAAGATGATGAAGGGGGATCACAAGCAGTGACAAAATTATTTAAATAGCTTTGTAGTGTCACTCCATCTTTGTAGACATCATCATTGAGCAAGGAGGTGTGGAGGGTGACATAGTAAGAGCAAAGACGGCACTTGAGATTCTCATGCGTACTAGATGAAACAATAGTTTCCACTTTCACAAAAGGTGTTTAAATAATATTTTCAACAGCAGCATGATGGAATCACGTTGATTCAGAGTTAGACATGCTGAAATATTAGTAGGCTATATGGTAAACTATATGTTATGATAACATGTGGCTACCACTGAAATGATCACACTGAAATGATTCACATGACTTTAAAGTAGACAATGAAGACATAGAAGTAATTCCAAGATTTTTCCATACCTTGGCTCAGTCATTAATCAGAATGGAGACTGCAGTCAAGAAATCAGAAGATGACTAGGAGTTGGAAGGGCAGCTATGAAGAAACTAGACCAGATCTCCAAAATGTTAAGATATATCATGAATACTAAATTTTGGTGGTCCATTCCACCATATTTCCAATTTCTGTGTATGGTTGTGAAAGCTGGACAGTGAAGAAAGCTGATAGGAAGAAAATCAACTCCTTTGAAATGTGGTGCTAGAGAAGAGTCCTGGGGATAGTGTGGGTTGTTAAAAAGACAAATAAATGCGTCCTAGAACAAATCAAGCCTGAACCCTCCCTAGAAGTCAAGATGACAAAACTGAGACTGTTATACTTGGACCATATCATGAGAAGACATGAATCGCCAGAAAAGACAATAACCGCAAAGACCACATTCCAGATGGATAGACTCAACCAAGGAACCCAATGCCCTGATTCTCCAAGACCTGAGTAGGGCTGTTGATGATAGGGTGATTAGAGGTCTTTCATTCATAGGGCTGCCGTAAGTTGAAACTGACTTACGACAATTAACAACAACAAAGTAGAACTGATATGTCTATGTACATGAAAACAAGAAGCAGTTTTCTCATTCATAGAGTCTCCATAAGTCATAAGCTTGACAGTAATTAACAACAACAGACCACTGAAATTAGCAGTCTTGTTTTGAGCTCCCCCACTGTCTTCTTAATGTGACATAAGACTTAGGACTTTATCACACAAGTCAGGTAAATTGCAATTAGACCAGCGTCATAATGTCTGGCTGGGATTTATCACATGACATTGTTCTTCTACTGTTGCTCTCCAACTGAGAGACTGTTTAAAAAGTGTTCTTTTTATTAACACACACACAAAAATCCATTATTCCTTTTTGAAAGAAACACTTTCCAAACAGTCTCCCACTGGGAGAACAACAGAAGAGGAATGACTTCATGTGATAACTCCCAGCCAAAGATGCTATTATCCTGCTGTAATTGCAATTCACCTGCCTTGGGTGATAAACTGCTAAGTCATGTCCTAATATCACTGCTATGCATTTTCATATATCCATCATTGTTTTCAGAGGCAGACATATTTTTATTACAGTGTGTGGTGCCACTGTGATTCTCCATGTTGAAAAAGGAGATCTGGAACCACTAATGTGTATCTTTAAGATCCTGACTATAAATGGAAATGGAAAATCTGGCATGGAAAAGCACCCACCTCATCATTTAATCTAAATTAACAAATTTCTTGACATCCTAGTTTTCTGCATTACATGCTATATGAATTATATCTACTCCATAATAAAAAAAGCAATATTGCTATATCATTTATGAATATACCTTATGTCTTCAGTGAAATACAGCCCAAAAGTTAAACACACTTTCTTTATTTCTGCTGGCCCACTAAATGTATTTTGTTTTCCTGGAAGACTCTTCTCCTACACTGTGCATGGGAATTTCTGTGTTGAGTGAGCATTTGTTCTTCCTTTGGTACACCAATAGATCACACATGTTCCTTTCCAGAACTGTTTATTTCTTGGCTCATGAGCTTTCTGACTGTAATGCTGTTGCTTATTGTAGCCATGTCTCATTCTGTGCCTGCTGCTTTTCTCACCTCAGATCTCTCGCAACCTTGGGAAATTATACAGTGAAATGATCTTTGTGAATGGCTTTGTGCACTGTGACCCACACCCTGGCAATGTGCTGGTGAGGAAGTGCCCAGCTACAGGCAAGACACACATTATACTTCTGGATCATGGACTCTATCAGGTAAGCAGAAGTCAAAAGGAATAGATAATGAGAATCTTGTAGCCAGTGTGGATAGCAGTCACAGGCCAAGAGATATTCCCAGGCAAGGTAGATTACCTGGTAAAATCAACTTGGCATGGCAGACAGCCACCAGTTGTCACCATTTTAAGAGTTACTGCAGAGGAAGACATAGGTATTAGGGGATAGTATGGAGTTTTGGTGTGCTTGTGGGGTGGATGGGGTTAGTTTCATGTGTCTGCATGCATTGGGGGGCTTTATATGTAGTTTTGAGGAAAAAGTTGCCCCCAAATTACACCAGTTTTTTTAAAAACACGTTTAGTGGACTTCAGAAGCCAGAAAAGTCAAGGATAAAGGGCTGTGTGCACCCACAGAGCACACTTTGCTCACCCTTGCTCTGTAGCAATTAGGAGCAAATCTATGGTGAAATCATATCTGCAATACTGTGTATAGTTCTGGTCTAAAAAAAGATGTTGTAGTACTGGAAAAAAAAGATGTTGTAGTACTGGAAAAGGTACAGAAAAGGGCACCAAAATTGCCAGATGACGGTTGCTACTGCCTCAGTCTTGTAATCTTTGGACTGTCTAGTTTAGTAAAAAAAAAAAAAGTGCCCAAAGGGGTATATGATGAAGGTATATAAATTTGTGCATGGTTTGAAGAACATAAACAAGGAGGATCCGGTCTCCCTCTCTTATCGAACTAGAACTTAGAGTCATCCACTGAAGCTAAGTAGTGGGATATTCAAGACAAGCAAAAGGAAGTGCTTGCAGGGAGTGCAGATATGAAATGTCCTCACATCATTGCCATCATTAGTAGGTATGGCTACAGTACTGAATGACTTCGAAAGATACAGATGGCACCGTGGAGAATGGGGCCATCAGTGGCTATAAGGCAGGATGGCTATATATCACCTTCAATATCCGAGACGGGATGCCTCTATATATTAGTTGCTGGGGAGTTTGAAATGCAGTTGCCCTTGTGTACTCCTGATGAGCTTGCCACAGGTTGCCCACTGTCTGAACAGAGTGTTGGACTAGATAGGCCTTTGGGCTGATGCAGCATTACTTTTCTTATATTCTTATGTCATGTTCAGTTTCTGTCATTTTTCAGACCTTAAATCCAGCCTGTTTCTACATTAGTTAGCTCTTATTTTTTTTGAGCCTCAGTGTAGCATATGTTTTTGTGCAAATTTCTGCTAACACTGAAATGGGGAAATATCAGTTTCATTTTCTCTCACATTTGAAGGTTTTAAAAAACTCTCAGTCCTGTGATTTGTGAATTTTGATAAATTCTTCAACAGCCATCTGAATGAAATCATCTGCACTGCTGAACTCAATAGGAACAGTTTGGTTCCCAAGACAGAGAGTACGATGTTGTACCTTCCTGCCATATCAGTGTTAAAGATGAGGGAACTCTTTTTTTTATATATAATTTTATTAAATTTCACAAATATAAAAAAAGGATTATTTGACTTGTACTTGTTACATGAATTTTCTTCTGTTCTTCCACGCTGTTCTGGTCAACATTTCCCGCAGCTTAGTCCACTTGTTACATTAGTGCATCACAATAAATTGATTATCTCATCTGTTCGAACACACATTTCCTTCTCCTAACAATCATAATGTAGTCGTTCTGGCTAGACAGTTCCCAACCATCACTCTCTTCTGCTTAACTCAAATTGTACTGTTCCAAAATATTTCCATATCACTCTCTTGAAACTTCTGTTTTCTCCTTTTTATATATATATATATATATATATATATATATATATATATATATATTTCTTTCATTTAACTCTCCATTACCTATGGCCCAAAATCTTAAAATTTTTAATTATTTCTGTCATTGTATATCTGGCAGTCTAAGCAATTATTACTGCAACAATCCCCCATCTTCTTACCCTGAATTCCATTATACTAAAATGTCTTGTTTCTCCTTAAGTACTTTTTAAACCCCTTCTCCCATTCAGCAATATCACAGTGTTCATATTCATGAAATATATCGATATATCATCAATTGCAAACTAAATTAACAATGTCAAAATAAAAATCCATCAATCATCATCTTCCTGTTCCCCTCTCTCATCTGGTGCCCTGCTGCCCAGGTATTCATTTGCAAATTCTCTGTACTCTTAAAGTCACTTATGTTCCAAGCTGCACCGCACCCAAGAGAGAGGGTATAGAATCCTGTGACTTTATCCGCTCCTTTTCCCCCCTCCCTTCCTGGACGTTGCGGTCCGGAGTCTATTTCTGAATTTTTACTGTATGCTCCTAGTTGCTTAAGTTCCGAGCCGCTCCGTCCAGGAGAGTGAGGGTCTTTACTTGACTAACTGCCATCACAGTCTCCCCGTTCCCCCCTCCCATCATGGACTTCACCACCCAAAATTCGTTTCTAAAGATTATCAGTAATTTCATTGTCGCTTAAATTCCAAGCAGCTCAGTCCACGGGAGGAAGGATCTTCCAATCAAGTCTCTTCCACCACAGGTTTCACAGTCTCAACCCTTGACATCACATTGTTTATATTACTGACAATATATCACTTATGGTAAACTTGTTTGACATTGTTGAAATACATTGCCCCTTCTCAAATACAGAACACTGTGCCTTTATCCGCTTTATATTCCCTCCTCCCCTCTTGAAGCTGCCCGGAGTTCATTTCAAAAAACTCGTTGCGTTTTCATTGTCGCTTAAGTTCCAGGCTGCTCCATCCGTGGGAATGAGGATGTTTTGAATTAGATGACCTTCAGCACAGTTTCATAGTCTCAACAATCCAAGAGAATCAGGAAACAAGAGTCACTCCAGAGGATTAAAAAAAAAGGAGACATGCAACTCAATAGCTTTCAATCCCAAAATATTCCTCCAAAATCCGAAATCCAAACGCCTAATCCATAAACCAAGTTCCAGATCTTCTCAGTCCAGCCAAAATCTCGAAGTATTATACTGTAGAAAACTTAATGTCCAAATGGAGATTATAACTCATTTGTAATCCATCAGTCCAAATGATCAATTATATGCCATCTTATACTGTAAGTCCCAATTGTGATTCTTAAGTCTTTCTTTATACTTTAAAAAATATTAACTTCAATCCTCGTGAGTAAGCAGCACTCCCAGCTAGCCTTTTCTTAAAATTGCAGCCGCCCCTTTAAGAAAAACTCCCAGCCATAACGAACTCACTCAGGCTCAGGGTCCCCTCCATTCCTTCGCTTCTGCCCACCGTTGCATGCCAGAACTGCTGCGATATTGAGAGAATCGCGACCAGAACAGGTTAGATGACTCTTATTAAATTCTTACATGTTGTTTGATGTCTTCTTTTAAAAGTTGACGGCGCCGCTTGTGCCGCTCAGGCGGCGATCCCGCTGGCTCCGTCTTGGTCCTTCGACCCCCCTGGCGCTTTCCGCTCTCCCAGCCGGGTAGAGCAAACACCGGTTTTGGGGTCCCCGTCGGCCCCGTTCTGCACCCCTCGTACCAGAGGGGTGTTCTGCTGCCTCTGTGGTGGTAAAAGAGGCGGCTGGAGTCCAGCGGGTGGCTGCTCGGAGCCGCGCCATTGCGCAGCTTCAATCCGAGCTGCCACTCGCGCCGGCCATGCAACCGGAAGCAAAGATGAGGGAACTCTTGAGAGTCTCATTGTCAAAAAATAAAATAAAATAAAATAAAATAAAATAAAATAAAATAAAATAAAATAGTTGCAGCTGTAATTTGGCATAACATTATCAGTATTTTTGGTAATTCCGACTAGAGTTGATCCACTGAATCAGTTGTTAAATGCTAAGCCAGTCCTTATGTAATTCCCATTGATTTAATGTGTCTGCTCTATTTGAGAATCCTCAGAGGAGCCAGACATTGAACTCTAACCCTGGATTAGTCTGTAAGTTTTCATTTCTTGTACATTCACAATTTTTTAAATCTCAAATTCTTTCCATCCCAGATATGAAGAGGTTTCTGGAAAAATTCTTATAAAAACTCTTACAAGCTCAACCTCCCCCCCAAAAAAAAACAACAACCCCCAAACAAAAGCAAAAACAAAAAACAAAACCCCTGAAACAAAATTCTTACCCTTCTCTATCTAATAAGTACATGTTTATGTAAAATTTTGCCATATTTTTGCATGGCAGTTTCCCCTAATATATTGTTCAGGTTCCTTGGTGTGGTTATTTTCATTAATACAATATTTTAATGTATTATTCTCCCTATTTACAGCTTTTGGACAGTTTTTCTTTTCACTTGAGAACTGTGTTACAAAATTTGAAGAAGTGTTAATACCAAAGCATAACTAAGTTTTAGTTCATATATTGGTTTGAGGAAGCTTTGCATTAAAATGCAAACTGAATGAAATGAAATCTTCCTTCTCTGTGGGTACCACAATACCTGGGCTGCACCAGTCTCATCAGGACTGGAGGCATTGAAGAGGACAGGAGGTGGGAGGAGAACCCTAGCATGCAGTTACAAGATTTCCATCTGCAGGAATGGTTGACTGACTAATTCGACAAAATGAACCACAATAGAGCTCAGCCAAAGTAGGGAGCAAGACTATCAAGAGTATATATTTGGGATCAACAGTAAATGGCACTGTGGATGCACAGCCAGTCTAGGAATACTAGTGCTAACCAAGTGTTCATATGTGTCCTATTGCAGTAATAGCCAATTGTTGTTTGGCTTCAAGTCGTTTCTGACTTATGGTGACCCTAAAGTGAACCAATCACTGGGTTTTCTTGGCAGAATTTGTTCAGAGAAGGTTTGCCCTTACTTTTCTCTGAGGTGGAAAGAGTACGACTTGGCCAAGGTCACCCAGTGGGTTTCCATGACCATGTGGGGATTTGAACCCTGTTTTCTCACTGTCCTAGTTCATGGCAGCCACTACACACCACTGACTCATACTAACAGCCAATTACTTCTGTGTGAATTAAAAGAATGGCCAAAGTGTATCTATTTCTAATTCATATTTGCCACCTAACGTTAGTGTTATATCAAAGAATTCTCTCTCTTCAGTCCATTACATTATTTAAGAATTGTATTCGACCTTGCCTTTTAGATTCATTTTCCTTCTTTCTTTCTTTTGTTCTTTTTCTTCTCTTTCTTTTTTTAAAAATTCTCTTCTCTTCTAAGGTCCTGACAGACCATTTCCGCTTGGACTACTGCCGGCTTTGGCAAGCCCTGATCAAGGCTGATATGAAACGGGTACAAAAGTATAGCCAGCGACTGGGAGCTGGTGACCTGTACCCGCTCTTTGCTTGCATGCTCACTGCCAGGTCTTGGGAATCAGTCAACAGGGGCATTGACCGGTCTCCAGTCACTGCGAAAGAGGTACATCTTTTGATAACATTATTTAGCAGAACGTTATGTTGAAGAGTAAAGTTTATTTCAATTAAAGAATCCAACAATCTGCTTTACAACAAGTCAGATCATTGGTAAATCTAGCCCTGTAATGTATACATTGACTTGAATCAGCTCTCCTGGTTCCATACTAAGAGTCTTTCCCAGCCTTGTCTTCAGAAACTGGGAACTGAACCTTGACGTTTCTGCATGAAAAGTATATGCTCTACTGTTGTGCTATGACCTCAACACAATTCTTTGCTATATTTACTAGAAAATCCTATGTGACCCTTATGTGGGAGAATCAGTGGTTTTTAATAAGAAGAGACCATAACTCACTGGTGGTGTATATTTTAAATGGAAATTCCAATTCCTTGCACCTCTAGTAAAAAGGATATGAGCTAGCAAGTGTGCGTAACATCTCTGCCTGATACCGCAGTGTTGCTGATCAGAGTAGACTGTGTTAGACTTAATGGATGACTAGTGTGAATGTGCATATGGTAGCTTCATATGCTCAGCTATTTAGTCCTCCTGGATTTGCAAATAAATAGGCCAGCTCTTGGAGGCTGTGGTAGTGGTGTGTGATATTTCATCACAACACTTAGATGAAATTCTTGCAGAGTGAGATGGGCAGCAGCTAACAACTAACCACAGAATGTGAGTTGTCAGTTTAGCTGTACTGTCGGTCAGTGGTATTTTGTTTTGACTTCTACTGTATGCTTGATAGCTGTCTATACAAAGGCAGTTGCATGTATCCCTAGATTAGGCTTCCCCAACCTGGTGCCTTCTGATGAGTTGGACTGCAGGTGTCATCATTCCCAGCCAGGATAGGCAAAGAGCATTTCTGCTGATGATCATGGGATTTATAGTCAGATGTATCTGATGGGTACTACATCACAGATGGCTATTTTAACATTTATGGCTTATGGAAAGAACCAGAGCCAGCACTTTCAATTATGAACCACTTTATTTCCTGTCTTCCCTACCCTTCCAATCTGACTGTGTCAGGATGTGGAAATCCGGACCAATGCTGCTGCTTACCTACCTCAAATCACCCAACTTCTCAACAACGTTCCTCGTCAGATGCTGCTGCTGTTGAAGACCAACGATTTGCTGAGGGGGATAGAATCTGCGTTGCAAACACGGGCCAGTGCCAGCTCCTTTCTCAACATGTCTCGCTGCTGCGTACGAGCTGTTTCCAGGTGAGTTCCTCTGTCCGTGAGACAAGACTCCAGGCTGCTCTCTTCCCAGACCAAATGTGTGTGTTTAAATATGTAGGGAAAATGAGTCACTGACTGGTCTTCCCACTGGGCCAGATGATGTGGGATCATGGCCTCGCACCCTGCTGGTTTCTTGACTTTGCACACGTGCTTTCGCCTCGTGAGGAAAGACCACATGACCCTCCCTGGCAACTGCACTCCTGCGGTTGGTGTCTGAATCGGGAGGAGGCTGGTGCTCACAGGCCTTCCCCAGCCAAGGAAAGCTAGACTGAGGTGGTTCCACCATCTGAATACCTTCCCCTGGTACAGACAACATGGGACAAAAAATGCTCCATGGTGTTACTTCCAGTCACAGGAGACACATACAATGATGGCTACAAAAGAGATACAGGAGAGAAAAGAATACATTTTTTGACATTGCTTTGTTAGGCCTGTGGGAGAAGTAGCGTGGTTAAACCTGCTATGAAGATATGGATGGATGAGGAGAGATCTTTTCAAGAGAGAGGATGGCAACTGTGGAGGTGGCCAGTGTTTACATCCAGGCACCCTCAGCGGGCAGCACCCCATTTTCAGCTTAAAATTGCATCTGGAAGCCATATTTGGTAACAACATCCAAGCTTGTCAGGGGTTTTTGGATATGCAGACAGGATGGGTGTTTAAAACAGATCTGCTCCTAGAGGCTTACAGGACCATAACTGATCTTTTTCAGGCATTTTTTCATCTAAAAAATGAAGGCTGTGTGAGGCCTTGTGTGTTCGTCTGTGTGTGTGTGCGCACCCACACACAAAAAGGGTGTTTTGGCTACACTTTCTTCACTCTCTGCTTTAGGCCCAAATGAAAGCATCCTGTAAACCAACAGGCACTGGTGATTTCTACTGTACTCAGCCCAAATGCCTGAATTGATCCATAGGAAATGCTTGTCTTTTGGCCTCCTGTTGGCAAACTTTATCCCTGTAAGATTTAAAGGGTTCCTTCTCGTTTTACCTAGGTATCAGAGGAGCAGGACTAACTCACCATACAGAAAGGCACAGATATCTCTCTCAGAGTCCCTGAGCTTGTGGCAGATCAACTTGTATGAACTCTTCCTCCGTCTGAAAGGGTCCAGGCTGGGGAACTGGGTCATTGCTTTCCTGAGCTGGATGCATCATTCTTCATAGTGACACAAACTGGTGGGAGGAGCTGGGCTCAATTTCTTCCTTGTCTTTTTCGACTTTAACATTCTGTTCATATTTATTCTGCTGGAGTTCTCTGGGTTCATTTTCATGTAACACATGGTGCTGTCTTTGTTGCCTTTTGCAGGGTCACTGTCCATCTGGCACAAATGAGAAAATGCAAAACAGCAGCTAGAGCTCATGGGATCCAGAAGTCCTGTGTATCTGGACATAGTTCAGGGAGGTGGTAGCCTGGAGAAAAGGCCGCAAGACTCAGTTTTTCAGGTCTTTGCATGGTCTCCAAATGAAGTCCTAAAAGACTTCAAAAATTCTAACTTTTTTTGTAAGTTTTTTTTTAAATAAAGTACAAGTAAAAAAAAACTAGTGCAGCCATAAAGTCTGATGCTGTAACAAGATTCTGCAGAAGACCAGTAAGCTTCTAACAGTACTCTGCAATAGCCTTCCCATTTGCCTATAGTCCTTATAACCCTCAAACAGCACTGACAATGACCAGGGGTGATGCTAGGGCCCAATCTTCAGAGCACTTGAGTGGGGAAGGCTGCCCTATGCACCTGCTACAAAGTACTTCATCCCCTTTCATCTCTATTTTTTTTTTTTTTTTTGAGAATAAATGAGCAAGAAATCAAGGGGGCAAGAATGTAGAAGCCAGGATATCTGAATAGTCAGAGCTTGGAAAAGTTACTTTTTGGCCATGCTAGCTTGGGGCTTTGAGGAGTTGAGAGTCTCAAAAAGTAATTTTCCTAAGCTCTGTGAATGACACTACAAGTTTTGAAAGGTTCTAAAAGCAAAGACTGGGACTGAAGATCTTTGCATTCTTTTCTCACAAGTACCACAACTTAGTTGCAAAGTTTGGGACTTTTGGCAATGTTTTCTTTGCCTTAAATGCCCAGTGAGTAAAATGGAAGCAGAAATAACCAGTCTGCTTTGGAAATGTTCAGAGAGCAGACACACTGTTGAATGGCAACATATTATTGTCTCCGAATCATTTTCAAGTCAAGTGCTGGTTATGTATATATGTATATGCAAGAGGAAATAAAATTGAGTATCCTCTGTGGGGTGAAAAAAGAACCTTGTCTGTCTATTTTTTTTCCCAACTTTCTCTCTCCTGTATGCAAACTGTCACTCGGTGGTGTTGACAGTGAAATCAGATCTCTTCAACAGCTTCACAGATGTGCAGATGTAAGAGGCTGCTTTTGTGCCTAGACCACCTGGTGCTGAATCACATATGTTCTCAGAATCTATTCAATATTCTCTCATACAAGAGCAGATTTGGGGTGTGTCCACACTTTTCTCCATTGTTGACTCTTTATTTGTTCACTAGCTTGTTTTAGAAA
This sequence comes from Cyclura pinguis, assembly GCA_030412105.1. Classification (NCBI taxonomy): domain Eukaryota; kingdom Metazoa; phylum Chordata; class Lepidosauria; order Squamata; family Iguanidae; genus Cyclura; species Cyclura pinguis. Next base: position 350,503,304 of record CM059599.1, read on the forward strand.
GGATGCAGATGATGTTCCTCTGAAAAGAATTAATGAATAACAAAACACAACAAGGGCAGCATAAAGCCTAATATTGTCATGGAGCTTAGCATTCCAAATGTTATAAACAGGGGACCAGCTTTGTATGGAAGAGCTCTTGCTAATACAAAGTGATGGACATGTGACTAAAACACTCCAGGTGTTTTAGACCATGTCCCCATGACATTCTTGCAAAGAAGCTAGTAAAATGCAGGCTGGACAGGGCTGCTGTTAGGTGGATTTGTAATTGGTTGACCGACTGAACCCAAAGGGGGCTCACCAATGGCTGCTTTTCATCCTGGAGAGAAGTGACTAGTAGGATGCCACAGGGTTCTGTTCTGGGCCCAGAGCTATTCAACATCTTCATCAGTGACTTGGATGAAGGAATAGAGGGTATTATGATCAAATTTGCAAATAACACCAAATTGGATGGGGTTGCAAAATGACCTTGACAGATTGGAGAGCTAGGTCAAAACTAACAAGATGAATTTCAACAGAGAGAAATGTAAGGTCCTACACTTAGGCAGAAAAAATGGAATGCACAAATATAGGATGGGGGACACATGGCTGGATAACAGTATGTGTGAAAGGGATCTAGGAGTCTTCATAGATCAGAAGCTGAACATGAGTCAGCAGTGTGATGTAGCAGCCAAGAAAGCCAACGCGATTCTTGGTTGCATCAATAGGAGTATGATATCTAGATCAAGGGAGGTAATGGTACCACTCTATTCTGCATTGGTAAGACCTAATTTAGAATCCTGTGTCCAGTTCTGGGCACCTCAATTCAAGAAGGATATCGACAAGCTGGAGCATGTCCAGAGGAGGGTGACCAAAATGGTGAAGGGTCTGGAAGCCATGCTTTATGAGGACCGGCTTAGGGAGCTGGGTATGTTTAGTCTGCAGAAAAAAAGGTTAAGAGGGGACATGATAGCTATGTTTAAATATTTGAAGGGATGCCATGTCGAGAAGGGAGCGGGCTTGTTTTCCACTGCTCTAGAGACTAGCACAAGGAGCAATGGATTCAAGCTGCAGGAAAGGAGATTCCACCTGAACCTCAGGAAGAACTTCCTGACAGTCAGAGCTGTCCGGCAGTGGAATATGCTGCCTCGGAGTGTGATGGAGTCTCCTTTGGAGGTTTTTATGCAGAGGCTGAATGGCCATCTGTAGGAAATGCTTTGGTGTGTATTCCTGCATAGCAGGGGTTGTACTGGATAGCCCCTGTGGTCTCTTCCAACTCTATGATTCTATGATTCTGTCATACCCAACTTGCTTGGCTGATGGTCAGGGACTCTAGGAGTAATAAGGTAGCAACATTTGGAGGGCTATAGATTTCCCAGCCCCATGCAACTATGTTCTTCTCAAGCCTATGGTCCAGATCTTATGGGGTATATCCACCAACAGAATAGCTCAACCAAACAGAGACAGAGAAGTTTCCCCTCACTACTTCATTCCCCGCTTCCCTGTCATACCACAAAAACTTGCTTTGGAGGGCTGGGAAACTCTCTAAAATCTATCTCCGAGCAATATGGAGAGCTGTAGGGAGAGGAACAAAGGTTCAGTGCTGGATTTTGGCCTTTGCATAATTTATTTCAGGCATACTAGTAAAGCCCTATTTTCTATAGAATTCGTTTGATAAAGAAGAGGCAATAAACTTATTCCAGTAATAAGGAACAAGCAGCCTTTGAAGCCATTAAAAAAAGTGTGATAAATTGACAACTATTTCTAACTTGTATTTTCAACCAGCCAGTATAAGTAGTTCAAGAGCTCATATAAAAGATCTGTGGGAATTCTTTATTCAGTTATTTTGCTTTATGTGTGACAAGGCTATGTCCCCTGAAAAATATGCAGGAAATCCGTGTGAGATCTCCTACAGCAGCATTTTTACTGAAAGTGGTGGTTCCGGGACTGGTTCTTATCCCTGAGCCATTGGTTTCCAGTCCCTGAAAAGTGTCCAGGAAAGAAATAAGGAAGTGTATCTGACAGGCACAGATTTAGTGCCACTCTTTGGCGGAATGGGAGAAATAATTACTGGTCCCCCACATCAGATAGCCCAAGAAGCACTGTCCTATAGTACCTGTAAAGGTTAGATATCACATTATACATTCGTTTCTATCGTTTGGTGCTGAGGTATCACTTACAATAGATTAAAAAAAAAATCAGGTTCTTGATACAAATCTTCTATATACATATATTATACTGCATGTATCACCAAATATCTGTTTGTATTGGTATTCGTACAATCTTTCTACCATTTTATTTCACAAGCCATCAGTGTTTCTTGATCAGCCGCCTGTATTGTGTGATGAGCCACCAGAGAGCATTGGTGTAGTGGTTTGAACATTGGCTTACAACTCTGGAGACGAGGTTTTGAATCTGCACTAGTCCATTCAAACCCACTGGGTGACCTTGGGCAAGTCACATTCTCTTAGTCCGAGAAAGGCAAAATCAACCCCCCTTCGAACAAATTTGTCAGGAAAACCCTGTGATAGTGTGGCCTTATGATCACTGTAAGTTGGAAAGACTTGAAGGCACACAACAGCAGCAACAACTACATCAGCGTATCAACTAAGAGACTGAACATTGATTTGTTAACCAGTCGGTCTTCTAGTCTACCAGATGCAATAAAGCTTGAGCTACGAAAGAATGGAATTCTAGCTGATCCTCTTATAGCTGTCTGTGCCTGCAACAGGCAATGTAAACAGCAGCTAATTCAGAATAACATAGTGAGCGTATGTGAACAGCAAAAGAGAAAGAAAGGTGGAAAGCAAATAAGCATGCCTTGCCAGTTGATCCCAGCATGTTAGAAAAATGCCCCATAGAGTCATTAGTCTGGCTGCCAAGGCCGACAAAATGAAAATTGTACGAAAAGTGGAGGCTGGTGAAAGAAAAGATCCTCTCTGGGTACATTTTGGAAGAAGCTTTGGGTGGTGTCTAGAAGGTTCAAATGTTTTTTTTTTACTTATACAAGGCTTATCTACACTGAATGTTTCATTTCACACATTAATATTGTTAGTTTTGAAAAAAAAGTTTGCTGAAACATGTCTAACTACTCTTCTTATTTGTGGTGTAGAAGCCTATTCCTACTCCTTCCATGTTAGTATGCCTCTGGTACCAAACATTCTTTTAAAGAAATAATGCTCAGCAGTACATCTACTTTGTTAACTGAGATATACAGTATAAGATTTGGCTGCATCATTTTCCTGATGGCACTGAACTGTCATAATCCATAAGCTTCTTTCAGTGATTTCAGGTAAATTTTAAATAGCATGGGAGGCAAAACAGACCAGGTGCTGTACAAGTATTCCAATGTCCCAGCAGTGTCCTTTGGGTTTGTCCTTCCATGTCCCATTTCAGGTGGCCAGAAGAATGTCGTGGTTGATAGTATTGTAAGTCTCCAAGTTATCCAACAGATCTTACAGAGACATACTCTTCTGCCCTCTTCTAGGTACAAAGCATCCAAGAAGCTGATTGAAGTTTACTCTGTCTTACTGAGGACTTCTCTCTCTCTCTAGTTTAAATTGGAGTGGGCAACTCTGGAAGGTTACTGTTGTGTGCCTTCAAGTCGTTTCCAGGTTATGGCTACGCTTAGGCAAAACTATCATGGGGTTTTCTGGGGCTGAGCATGTGTCCAGCTGGTTTCCATGGCTGAACAGGAAGTTGAACTCTGGTCTCCAGAGTCATAGTCGAAAGCTCAAACCACTATACCATGCTGGAAGGCTACGGGGCTGCATTAGCACCCCCCACTGAGAACTCGGAAGGCCACTTCTTCCACTGTACTTGGTCCCCCCAAAAATGGCCTCAATTGCCACAAAACACACTTTAGGGGACATGGGGGCATTTTAACCATGGGCGTGGGCTTCCCCAGGCCATTTTACACCCAGGAGAAGCCAATTTTAAGAATAAGAGTGAGCAGATGTCACTTCCTGTTGACCTTCTGTTTCAGAAGAGCCCTCTCCTGTGCCTAAATTGGCCTGAAATGCTCAAGATGTTGTAGAAATGCCCCAACATCTCCTAGAGGACATTCTGGAGCTATTTATTTATTTCATTTTGTTGATTCTGGGGGACCAGGCAGCCTCTAAATGTAGTGGAACTGCCTTCCACACCCCCAGAGGGCATTTTGTTTTTTTCTATGCACTCTGCCCAGCCGGGTTTAATTTGAGCAGGGCAATTGATGTGGTTCCATAAACATCACCCTTAAAATGAATTAAAGGAAAAGTAAAGATACAACTATACAGTACACCAGAGCTTTCCAAGCTTTTCATGTTGGTGACACACTTTTTAGACATGCATCATTTTGCGACACAGTAACCTGAACCTGGCCCACCACTGACACCCTTGCCAGGGTTTTCCTTGGCCTGGGGTGGCTGCGGCAGCGGAGGGAGAGGCAGCCCCTCCACCTGAGCCTGGCCTGCTGTCGCTGGTCTCAGCAGGGTCTTTCTCGGCCTAGGGCAGTGGGGGTGGGAAAGGCAGCTCCTCCACCTGGGCCTTGCCCGCTGCTGCTGCCACCCTCGCCAGGGTCTTCCTCTGCACGAGATGGTGGCAGTGGTGGGCGAGGTTTCTTCTCCACCCAAGCCTGGCCCACTGCTGCTGCCTTCACAGGGGTCTTCCTCAGCCCGGGGCAGCAGCGGTGGCAGCGGGAGAGGCAGCTTCTCCCCCCCCCCGACGCGACCTACCACTGCTGTCCTGGCCGGAATCTTCCTTGGCCTCGGGCAGCAGCAGTGGCAGAGGCAGCCCCCTTCACCCAGACCTGGCCCACCACAGCGGCAGGAGAGGCAGCCCCTCCACCCATTATGTTCATGCGACACAGCTACACACGGCAGCCAACACACTAACATATCGCGACACACCATTTGGAAAGCTCTGGAGTATACATTTCAGTTTAGTGGACAGCTTGGTCTTTCATTTGTTGGGTTGTTGTAAGAATTACAAAATAACCCTTATGAAGAGTGTTGAATTTGCAAAAGCACTCTGTAAATCAGGGGTGGGAAATTCATGAGGTCCTCCAGATGTTATGGAAATGAAATTCCGAGTCTTTTTCACTGGGTTACCTAAAACTGCTGGGTATTGTAGTCCAACATCTGGAGGGCTACATGACTCCCCCCATTTAAATGTTGCGTTTGTTTGAGTCACTCAGCCTATGTGCCATATGTGTCCATTAAGTTGTTCCATAGGTGTATTTCTAACAGACTTCTGTTAGAATATCAAGGCTTTCTATATAACCCACCCAAATTCTTTCTTGTTTCAATTAGCATATTAGCTAGAAATGGAACTACTTAAGAATATCACTAGCTAAGCTGTTGCCCTTTTCTGATAATGGCAGGAGCATGAAAAGAGATATAACCTTTTAGTACTATGAAATAGCAGCTTCCAGTTGGTTAGCATTAGAAAGAGTTTCCTCAATAATTTCCCAGCCTTCAGATTCTGGGGTTGCCTAGTCAAAGTTTTCTTATGCTCCTCTTCTCCGTATTTGCAGATAATCTCTTTTTTTGCTTGCAAAGAGCTTCCTTCCAGATAATCTGTCACTTGCCTGACAAGGCCTTGCTCTTAAGGGTTAATTTTCCAGGGACGCTGAATGTCTTTTAGATGGTTCCTTCCAGATGTCTCCCTTGGCTCCCCCTGCTGGTCCAACAGTATAATGCCAGCTGAAATCAGGGGTACTATATAAACAAGTTGACAAGTCTTGGCTTGATACATCAACAATACTTTCAACAGAAGGAGCTATGCAAATTTTCTTATTTCCTTTCAGTCCTCCTCAAATTTGGCTTTTTCCAGAATGCTTTTGGAATGTCCACTTCTCCCATCCCCTTGCTGTAATTCAGCCAAAATATAGTCAGTAAATGAAATAATCATATTGTCTTCCCCTGCTGACTGATGCCTCTATCCCCCCTTCCCCTTGTTTCATGTAACTGTTTTAGTCTCAAGGCTTTGGGTCAGGGAACTATAAAACTTTTCTTTGTAGAAAACATTTTACACACTCAGTTTACATGGATTGTTGGATAGGCAAATCGTTGCAAATAGCTGCTAGAGCCACTGGAGAGAGACATGAAGTGGTAAAGGTGAGAGGATTTGGTTAAAATTAGGGAAGGGGCAGCATCAGGAAGAGAGTAGACACATCCAAGAAAGCAGTGAAGGGAATCCTTTAAGGGTCACCTTTTGCTCTGTTTCCTTCATGACCTACTTCATGGGTTGGGATTCTGTGGCCTTCCAGATATTTTGACCAACTACTTACACGAGCCCTACGCAGCATGGATAATTGGAAGGGATTGTAGGGACAGTAGTCAAGAGTGTCTGGAGGGATCCAGAACATCTATTGGGACCCATATGTAAGAGATAGCTCTAAGATGACAGCTAACAGAGTTGTTAGTGGATTCTTGGTCCTGCAGTAGGAGCTTATGACCCAGTGAACTGAATGCTATCAAACACAGTACAGGTCAATACTTTGGGGAGACTCAGGGCCTTTCCTCACTACACTGTTATAGTGCTATTATTCCACTTTCAACATCCTATGGAATCTTGGGGTTTAGGGAGGGACCTTTAGAATTCTCAGCCAGAGAGCTCTTTGGCCTCAGTTAACTACAAACCCCAGAATTCCATAGGATGTTGAAAGTGGAATAATAGCACTAAACCTGTAGTACGAAAAGGCCCTCAGTATCTCTAAGCATATTTCTGTTGTGGCAGTGAAAGTGCTGAGTAAAGCCATGTGCAATGAGAATTATGTGGCCAGCTGAAGTACTTCCGCCATACCTGGAAGTGTCTAGGCCCTGTTGAGCCCAAATCCAAGAATTATAAACTCAACTGCGGGTCTAAAATCAGATATCCTGCACTTTCTGTCCCTGCCTTGTTCTCCTGAGTAGGCAAATCAATGTCTACAAAGCAGCAGTGGGGATATGTGGGCCTCTAGATGTTGTGTAATTGCAACTCCCAATGGTGAAGAATGATGGGAATTGCTGTCCAGCAATATCCAGAGGGTCTCATGTTTTCCGTCTCTGCTATGGAGCAGTGTCCAGGAAGGTGCAGCATTGGAATACTGTCCTAGCCCCACCAGAGCTGGTAAAAATGACCAAGGCAACCGGAAAATTTATACTTAGACTCCAGTACAAGGCTTCTATTTTACGACTCTCCAACCTGATCCTCTATATTTTTAACTGGGGAACATGTGCTAATGTTCTCTGTTCTACATCAAAGAGCCATGGTCTCATTTGATGTCTGCAGGGTCTGCCTTAGGGCATTGCTCCTTCAGGATCATAGAGCCTGGAGTCAAGCTCCTACAAATGCAAAAGACACTATTTTAACTATATTATAAATATTCAAAACATGCAGGACTTAACAAAACATACATTCACATTATATTTTCCATCATATATTACCTGATTAAGCATGAAAGGGAATGCTTATACTGCACTAAATATTACACAAACAGCAAAAAAAAAAAGAAAAAAAAGAAAAAGCTTTATAGTTATATCAATACCTTTTTTTTTTCACCCATAGACCCAAAAAAGGAGCTCAAGAATGCTGAAAATGTTATCTTTCTCCCCCCTCCCTCCTGCCCTGTTTCTCATAGGCATGGCATTTCTGTAAGACTGGACTTAATAGTTATATGCCAAGCCTGATTCAGCTATTCCTTTCCTTTTGGTAGTTTAGCTGATTGCCTTTCTACCACTGTTAAATGTTTAGTAGCTATTAGTAGCAAATTTAATATGTTTGTCTGTGCTAGCCATATTCTATGCTTTGGAAGATCCAGCAATACATATAATGGGTTCTTTACACAGTATGGGACATGTTTAACAGAAATTTCATGTCAAGCTCCTTGAAACTGCAGAAAACACTTGTTTACTGGCCAATAAACCATTCATATCACATACAGTTTTCTTTTTTTTTTTTTGGTTTGGAGCCATTTTAAAATTCATCTAATTAGTGGCCTTCACTAGTGCATATGGCAATGTATTCCATAAATTAATTACATAAAGTACCTTTTCCTTAACTTAACTGCCCGTCAATTTCACAGAATGACCCAGAGTTCTAACAATATAAAATGGAGAGAGAATAATCCTCTCTGTTCATATTCTACCAGCTGATAATTTTAATAGACTTTAAACATGTCCACTCTTAGATGCCCCACAGGAGGTATGTGAATGCACTTACAAAAAGAAATCTTACAGAAGGTGTGGGGACTCCTAGTAGCTTTGTCGACAGTATAGCCCACGGTCAGGAATAACTGGATCTGGAGGGCCATAGATTCTCAGCCCCAATTTAATGAAAAGCAGTCAGTGGAATCAAGAAGGGGAATATTTAACTCTGGGTCCATGGAGGCTGTCCTCTAATCAAAATCCCTGCAGCTGGATTTCTCCCTTGTCGGCTCCTAACTCAATTTCCTCTGTAGGGAGAAATGCAGCATGAGTGAGATGATTTTGACTGAATGATGAGTGATTTCTTTTTTTTTTTAAATCTCTCTCTCTTCCTCTTGCTCAAATGTATAGCCCACTTACTGTATTTCAGTCGTCGTCATCGTCGTCATCCTCCTCCTCCTCCTCCTCCTCCTCCTCCTCCTCCTCAGATTGCATATTTCATGGTGCTGCCTAATTTGGTCTTAGCCATCTTAGCCTAATTTGGTCTTAGCCCTACATACATAGTCAGATTATAGGCTGGGAAAAAATTTGACTAACACTCCCAGAATCTCTCTCCTCACATGACCACTGGTCTTTCTAGCTGGTGATTCTTGGAGATGTAGCCACAAAATAACTTTTCCAAGATGTACTTCAGACATGGTACTTTCTTTGGCTTTGCAATATCCTTTCAGGGGTCTATCTACTTCCTGGCCATCCAGGCCATTCTGGCTTTTTCCCCTAACAGGTCACCTCTGGTATTGTAGCAAGGCTGGAGAAAGCTGTAGAATACTGGGAAATACAGTGGCAGAGGCCTGAAATCTCCTAACATCCCCCCTTGAGCTTGTTTTAACATAAAAGGTTAACCCCTGCTGTTCTTTGTAACCCACCCAGTGACTGCATGTTTAATAAACACACACATTTGCTTTAACTAGGATTCCCAGATGCCAGGGCCTTGCTCATCTTCTCTGAGCTTTAGGACAAGAGGAGGACTCTCAGAGAAAGTGCACTGCCCTGAAGACTTTTTTTTTTTAACTGTGTGCTACTGGCCCTGTTGTTCCAGGTGGCTTTGGTATGGCTATTATAGACTCTCCACAGACCCTCTTCTGTCCTATGCTTCTTTGTTTCATGTGTTGTTGTTGTTGTGTTCAAGTCATTTCTGACTGATGGCAACCCTAAGGCAAACATATCACAGGGTTTTTTTGGGGCTGAGAGTATGTGATGTGCCCACAGTCACTCAGTGGGTTTCCATGATTGAGGGGGGAATCAAACCCTGGTTTTGAGGGCCATAGTCCAACACTCAACTACATCATGCTGGCAACTTGTGTTTTTTATTTGAACGATATACTCTGAGTATCTGTTGTTATGTGCCTATGGCGACCCTAAGGCAACCTTATCATGGTGTTTTCTTGGAAAGATTTGTTCAAAGGGAGTTTGTCTTTGCCTTCCTCTGAGGCTGAGACAATGAGACTTGTCCAGGATCACCTAGTGGGTTTCCATGGCCAAACGGGGATTTAGATCCTGGTCTCCAGAACTGTAGTCCAACAGTCAAACCACTACATCATTCTAGGTCTCTAATTATCTGTAGCTGATGTGTAATGCATCATGTTTAATTACATTACCAGGTGCCTTCCCTAGGTGTCAACTTTTGTCCCCAAATCTCATATCTTGGATGCTCTCAGATTGGCAACCCTAACTTTGATTCTAAGAAGAGTCTTTTTCTGTTCCATGAATCTGTGTACCTGTTTCCAGTTTGGCCCATGGTTGATATGTACTCCTGAGGGAACCCTTTGACTTGCACCCTAAGCACTTTGTTTCTCTATCTCTACTGGGAACAATGAGAAATTGTGTCAGTGAGCTGGCTCAATAAGCCACAAGAATCTCATGGATGGAGACACCAGTTTATAAAAAGCAAGCTCAGGGGCTGTAGTAGCTGGGGTTTCTGTGTATATGTGGCTTAGGATAAGTATCTAATCTGTTGATTCCCAGTCTTGGGTTTCCAGATGTGGTTGGAATACAACTCCCATAACGTTTGACCATCAGCTATGCTAACTGAGGCTTCTGGGTTCTGAGGTCTACATCTGGGCAGCCAAATTTGAGAACCACTGGTCTAGGATCACTGATGGACTTTGGGGACAACTCAGGGCTGCACAACCTTTTTATTCCTTGGGGTCACATATCATGCTAATAATAATCATAACTGCATTTCCTTACTGTGAAGAAATGGAATCGCAGAGTTGGAAGGGACTCTAAGGGCCATTTAATCCAACCCTCTGCCATCCGGGAATACATAAGTAAAGTAGTTTCGAAAGATGGCCATCAAAATTCTGTTTAAAAAGAGACTCAATTCCTTCCTTTCCTCCCTATGATCTTGATAAGAGGTCACACTTTCTTTAAAGCTAGTAACACTGAAAAACCCATCTGTATGAAATTGGTGGGAAGTGGCATTTGGGGGATGTAGTCATATGTGCTTATGTTGCCATGGCATTCCTTTGAGGATTGTGCTTAAGACCTTGAGGAGCCACATGTTAGCCCCAGGCCCCAGGCTGTGCTCTTCTCAGGTGACTTAGGCCGGTCATTTGTTATTCTGTGTTGTATAGCTGTTCCTGGAAATATTTTTCTCAATACCAGGATATAACCTTGCATAACAAACAAATACATGGCTTTAGCAGCTAAATGACCAACTTTGTTGGGATTTTCTTCTGAGCATATGCTCTGAATGTCTTCAGAAACTGGACTAATGCATACCATCCAGTTGTCCCAATTTGGCGGAAACATTCCTGATTAATCCTCTGTCGTCCCACTTTTTGAGTTGTTTTTCAAATGTTCTCGTTTCTCTCTCCTCCTTCCATTTCCCCTCTTTAGTCCTTTTCGCACCTTACCTTTTTGCGCTGCTGAGTTGGGGTTCTCGTGCGAGAAGGCTTGGGAGGAACACTGCTGCGTCCCTGCTGCTTTGGCTCCGCAGCTCCTTCCTCCTCGCACGAGTGCCCCGCCTCTTCCGTTCGTAGTGCAGCCTGAGAGTTAGAGGCTGCACTGGGGCAGGAAGCGCGACCGGCGCGGCTCAGGAGGCTTCGCACAGCAGGCCCCGGAGCGATGCGCGACCACGCAGCATTTTCGGCTTTGAGCCGAAAATGAAAAGATGCGCAGTCCATGTCAGGCCCTTGAGTGTTGCGTAAATGTGAGTGCGTCATGCAGACCGCTCCTCACATTTACGCGATGTTCAAGGGGCCCTTTCGTTTCAAAAACGCCATGCGAAAAAGGCCTTTGTCTACATCTTACTTCAGCTGCTGCAACCTGAGTTCAAAGTGCAAAAGTAGTTTGCACTCATTTAACTCATCTGGGGACAAACAGGAGAGGCGAAGCAGAATCTTGTCCTTCCTAGTAGAGGCAGGCAAAGACAAACTGCTGCGGCCTCTTCTAGCCTGTCTGTGCTTTCTCATAAATAACTTTCACCATCTTGACTGCACTCTGTTGTTGCTTGGCCACATCTGTCCTGGTTTTAATCTGTGAATAGTTGGATGGTATGCCAATGGGCAGCAGGAAAAAGAACTGTTCAGTAATGGGACACCTTTTATGGAATAACACCCCAAAGCATTTTTTACTCCTTCAGTTAAATTCACTTCTAAGCTTTTGGTGGGTAATAACATGAAATGTGTTAACATGTCTTTTATTTTCAAATTGTTTTAAAATATTCATATAAACAGCTCACACATCATTTGTCAGTGATGTAGAAACATTTTAAAAGGAAAATGAATGAGTGGTCAAAAGTGAACAGTATTCTACATCTGGACATATCATAGATATGTATGATGGCATTACAAAGCAGGCCTAAGACATTTTGTTGTCTGGGATGAAGGACAAGATAGCATCCTCTTCTTTCCCTCTAAGAAAACTAACTAGACTGACAGTGGAATCTTTGAAACTGGCAGTGTCTTCCACTGGAACTAAGGGAAACAAACTGGGTTTTTGTATGTGGTGCACAGCATAGCAAAATACCTCTGTTCTCCAACATCTCACCACAGCTGCATATAATTCCTGCATCTGCCACTCACAACAATTCACTTTGGCTAATGATCGGGCCAGGCTTGCAGCTTAAGACTACTTGATAGTTTATCATGTAAAAATTAAAATTCATTTAGACTACACTTTCACTATAATCTAGGGACAGAATCTGGCTAGGGATTTATGCCTTCATAACTGGACCTAGATCTCTGGAAATTAGAACTGGATAGTTCTGTAATGTCTGTATACAGTGTAGGACTGCTGTTACATTACTACCTAGGGGAACTGGTAAAGTGACCAATGTCCATTGGACCAATGCACAACAGGACACTGGCCAGGAAGTGTTGATGTCCATTGGCAGAGCTCAGTGCACACCAAGACACGCTTGCTGATGTCCCACTACGCATCTTCACAATTCACTAAAAGAGTTTCTTAGCACCTCTGCTACATAGCTAAATATAAATAAAGTTATGTAACATACACTGTGATAGAGGATTCCAGCTAATACACTCTCTTAGCAGGTTGTGGGCAGCATCTCTGAAGTATAAATGTGCTTATTTGTTTGTTTCACATTTATGATGCATTTCAGGGCTTCCCTCCACTTGCCAAAGTCAAGTCTATCAACTTCAAAAACAAGGGAATCAATTTAGCAAAGGGGAAAAAGGGAGTCCAGATAAATCTGATCTTTCTGCAATTTTATGAATTTTCCAGGCAAGAATAAGGCATTCTAGCACCTCACTCTGTAAAGTATAAGGAACAAAAAAAGCAGAAGTTAAGGGAATCGTGAACCATAGTGGTATTTAGAAAGCACTGTGACTGAACACGATAGCAAATAGAACTACAGCAAGAACATGTGCCAAAGCAATCAATGGTGGAATGTCTATTTTGTCAACTAAAATTTTGAAATGTAGATCCACAGAATTTGCAGTTGACCTTTCCATACTTATTTTAAAACCAAGGGCCAAACTAGATATGGCTTTAAATTGCTTAATAGCTGCTACTTGAATTTTTTTTAACTTATTTTTTTAAGTGTACATATAAAATGCAAAGAAACAGTTAATGTCATGTCTAGTTTCGAATTGACTAAGGAGCCAGTATAGAAAGTCAGTATGGTTTGAATACTAGGACTCTGGGAGACCAGACGCCTGCTCAGCCATGAGAATCCACTGGGTGACCTTGGTCAAGCCATGCTCTCTCAGCCTTAGAGGAAGACAGTGGCAAGCCTCCTCTGAATAAATTTTCCAAAATTATCCCAATACCAGATGTGGGAATTGACTTGAAAGCATATAACTATAAGAAAGCTAATGTAGGCAATGGGCTCTATTTCAGTGACAGATGACATATTTCACACATAAAAGGGTTCTGAGTTCAGTCCCTGTCTGAATCACTCATGTGGAATATCTCAGTGGCCTGTGACTGCAGAGAGCTGGGCTAGATGGACAAGTAGCTTAACCTAGCATAAATGCTTCTACACTTTATTGGCTCTGGCTGTATTCAGACTGCATTTCTTGCAATGTATTCCTTCTCGTATATCCTATTCCCTCACTGTAGTGGTCTGGAAAAAGGCCATTATAACATATGCAGCAGCCACACCATCTTCCACGTTCCTTTAAAGAGACCCTACTGTAGTCAGTATACATGGAGAGCATTGTACTGTAGTAGACAAAGTAAACCTGAAAGGGCCAAATGCCGTTTGCTTCATCTAATCCCTATCCTTCTGTATGAGCCGCTTGAGGTGGTAATTACCATTCTGCTTCTGTCCAAGGAGAAAGGAATTAACTTTGGCTGATTTGCTGCAATGTTGCAATGTCCAAAGCAATAATAACTTTGTTGATATTCCAAACATGAAGTGAAGTCTATTTGAAAAGCAGCACGAGGATTTGCATGGGTCTACACTGCAGCTGATATTCATTTTCCAATTGGGAGAAGGGGAAAGGAAGTATGAGAAGAAGAACAGAACAGTTCTTTGGACTAAAAATCAAGGCCAGAGTTCAATTTATATGTTTAACTTTTGTTTTTAAAAAAGTCATTCATCTGCTCCTTGCTCCCCTTTTGTTCATATAGATATGTTAACAGAAAAAAATGATTTGGCATCTTCAGAGATTCCCCATTTTGTCAGCTACCGTGCCTTCCCAACACTGCTCTTGCTAACACCTGCTCTTTTCTAAGGATTTCCTTCTCTGGTGTGTTTCAGAGCTTGGCTCCTTTGTTTCTTCCTGCCTTTCATGCAACTTCTTCATCTTCCCTTCCCCTGTGCATACTTGTAGACTGGAGCAGTTGTCAGTTTTGTCAGAGTGATGAACTGTCAAATAAAAGAGCATGCTGGTTATGCAATCTAGGAAAGGAAGAGTAGAGCCAGCCTTTACTCTCCGGCTCCTCAGAAACCTGCCCAGAGCTGGAATAATCCAAGAACTGCTGGAACATATAAGGTGTCTCCAAGGTTGCTGTATAATCAAGGTCAAGGAGGCTGCCCTTTTCTTGCAATTGTATGTCCTCTCTTCTTTAGTGCAAATGATGGCAGCATGGGGGAAGGCAGAGAGAAGCAAGGTGTGCAGCAGCTGATGATAACCCAACAGTGTGAACTGCAGGCTGTTATTTGTGTTGGGTGACTCTCCAGCTGCTCTCCTTAATGGGAGGTGACAAAGTGGGTCATATGCAGATGTACAAATAGGCAGGAGACAGACTCTGCATGGCTGTTTCTCACATCTTACTCCTCCAAGCCGTGCTCCTATCTCATCAGATTTCACTTCATGGTAGCAAAGGATCCAATGTGCATAACAATATGCAGGGCATTTTATTTGTTAATATCATCCTGATGCTTTGCCACACACTTTCTTTTTAGAAACCACAAAATGTGGGGCAATAACTATGTATGATTCAAGCGACCCACACCACATTTCCTGTGGTCAGTGGTTCTTGCTTTTGTTTCTTAGCTTAATGTGATGGCTTTATTTTAGTCCAGGTTCCAGTGTTTTGAAAGCAAGTATAACATCTGAAGAAAAGAGCTTTTAATATTAGGATTTCTAAGGTTATAAATTCTTTACTCTGTTTTATCTTGAGTATAACAGTTATCAAGTGAGTTATAGTTAACTGATCTCAATTTAAACTTCTATAAAGCAAAATTGAATTGAAAATGCTTATTTTGGGGCCATTTAAGGAGGAATTCATTTCACATGTTGGATAGTTTAGTCTTTGAAAAGTCATCTGGTATTATGTTGCTTAGCTTAGCTTGCATCAAGTTTGGCTAAACAACAATCTCTTCAGCTCAATCATCTGCACTGTTTTTCATGGTACAGATAATAACTCACTGCTGTTTCGCAGCCATCTTCCATGGTTGCATTGATTTTGACCACAGTGCAGCTGGACAGGTTAAAAGAGTGCTTTATGATTTCATCTTTTAACAGGGATAAGCAATTTAAAGGACACTGTTAGAAAAGTATCTACAGTCTACAGTACATCTACAGCATATACAATTTAAGCCAGTGCCAAAAAGGCTTGTGAGTGCTACTAATCCATATCTTTCCCTTCAACTAGTCTCTCCCTGAAGCAAATGCATCATGTAACTAGCATTTATGTTTTTTTTAACCCTATCCAACTAGGAACCAATGAAGGGAGACAGAGGACAGAGAAACGCTCATGTACACACACACACAGACAACATGCACGCACGCGCACACACACAGGCCATTTCCGCACTAGACTGTTATAGTGCTATTATTCCATTTGCAACTTCCTATGGAGTCCTGGGGTTTGCCGTTTCGGGAGGGGCAGCCTGGCCCCTCCCAAAACGGCAAACCCCAGGATTCCATAGGATGTTGCAAGTGGAATAATAGCACTATAACAGTCTAGTGCGGAAATGGCCACAGACTGAGATTCACTGAGAGAGAGAGAGAGAGAGAGAGAGAGAGAGAGAGAGAGAGAGAGAGAGAGAGAGAGAGAGAGAGAGAGGGGGGGGGGCAGCATTCCTATGCTTCCCCCTAATATGAGGTTTAGGTTTGAAATTATCTCCTAGATTTGGAAACAGATTTGAAGGAAAAGCAGTCTTTATCTGCACTTTCATTCAGAGCTGACACAGGAAACCAGGTATATTCACATATAAGATGTCCGATAAGTATTCCTGTTCAAGAACTTATTTGACATTAGCAAAGCATAAAGATCCACTGGGTGTACATATAAATGGTCCAAGAGAGCAACGGATGCCAGCTGGGCAAAAGCATAAGGGAAATTTCCTAGTATATCACCTCCGCCAGTTAGTGGCTATTTGGGTCAGGTGGTGGCGTGAAGATGTTCCATGGCACCATCTAGCAGCCATTGTGCAGCTAGGGACTAACCATTGTACAAGGAGGTATAGGATGCTCCTTGCACACTGTTTTCAAAAATAATTCTGCTGGTGTAACTCTCATTAGTGTAAATCTTATATTAGTCCAACCTCTCGATAGTTCAAAGCACCAAGAAATTCCAACCTAAATCTTTAACTTGTTTTTGTTTCACTGATTAATCATGTGACAATTTTAAACCATGATTAATTCTTTAAATTATTGATCACACTGTATAATCTATTACACCTTGCTCTTAAAATATTAAATCCTAGAATACTAATAGAAGCAAGCATCTCCAAATGTTCTAAATCTGTTGCTTACTTCATCGCTTAGTTTCAGCCAATGGAGGTTGTCCTAAGTAGGTGCTGAAAGCACTTTTTCCCCCAAACAATCAGGCTTGCTCTGTTGGATCTCTTTAAGTCTCATGTGTGCAGCTATTTGGCTTGTGGCACATCCTGTTTCCCTCTGGCCCATGGCTGCTCCCAACTTCTGTTGAATTAGCCATCTGACTCAATCACTGTGATTAGAAATTGCAAACTCTAATGTGTGCTGAATGTGTGGCAATGAAAAATGGCAGCTTCTGCTCTTGGCAAACAAGTCAGATACCCTGTTCGCCATGATGAGGAAGCTGTCATGGATTGTAGAGGAGAAAATAGTTGCCACAAAAAATTTAGATACATGCATCTAAGCCTAAGAAATTGAGTTCTACAATGGTACAATCCCACAGTTAAGCAAATGGTTTTCAATGCTGCGATACCGTGAAGCTGCATATATTCTGTATTGTAGAGTTCAAATCAGGAGTCAGCTGATTCTGCTGATTCACTTCCAGGCAGAATTCTAACTACCAGCCATGATCTTTAAAGCCCCATTTGGCTTGGGTCCAGGTTATCTGAAAAAAAAAATCTCCCTATATGAGCTGCCCATGTACTAAAATCCGCAAATGAAGGCTTTCTGTCAGTCCTACCACCATTCCAGCTCTGACTGGTGAGGAAATGAGAGAGCCTTCTTGGGGGCTTCTTCCTGATATGGAACTCCCTTCCATGGGAAGCCCAGTCAGCCCCCTTTTTGCTATCTTTCTCATGCTTTAAGCATCTTATAGTATTGTTTTTAACTTATGCATTTTAAATAGAAATTTAATTGTGTTTTAACTATTTTATTAAGAGTTTTTAAATTGTATTGTGCTTTCAAAACGTACATTGCCTTGGATGCCATGCAGGAGGAAAGGCAGGATATTAAATCAACCAACCAACCAATCTTTTATTATTTTCCTCATTGTATCACAAGGAGAGTGAAGGGTGGAGGAGTCAGCTTTCAAGACTTAAATTAATGGACAAAACCTCAAGGCAGAACCATTCTAACCAGGGTGTCATGTGATCAGGAAGAACAAATTACCTCCAGATTCCTCCTACATAAACTTTGGGTTACATTTATTAGCTCCCCAAATGCAGCACATGCTTTAGTGATGTATGAAAATATAATGAGTCATGGAATGTGGTATGTCTTAAGGCCATCTCATTATTGCTCTTCAGAGCACTTAGTTGATTCACAGCATCTGTGGATTCCTTTAGGTCCTACGAATAGAGACAGCTTTCTTATGAAAAGAAGGATGGCTAATCAAGGACACCAGTCCATCGGATGACCATAACCTTGAAACTTCTTATATAGTGCTCCATTTTCTTCCACTCTGGCAGTTGATTGTTTTTAATTCACTTGAGCAATTTGCTAGACTTCCTAATTGGGCTAAAGGGGCCTCTGTATATGGATGAGTGTGTCAGGGCACATTTTACTTGCAAAATGTGTATTAAATATTTCTTGTTCATGTGCCTGCAGTTCCCAAGATGGGTTGAAATAACTGGTTTGTTTCGGGGATGGGTGCCCATTGGAGCTGCTTGTTCAGAGGCATGACGTCCTGTACAGGTAGTAGCCCTATCCCAGCTCAAACCATAATGGTGTCTCCAACTTTAATAAAAGGAGGAGTGAAAGGATTGCTAAGTGTTTTCTGAGTGATAAAAGCTGCATGCCAGCACAGTAATATATTACTGCCATTAAAGAAATTATGGAAAATAGTAATTGTGGCCATTGTTATCATTATCTTGTCCTTCAATGTGCCTTTAAACAATCCATCACACTGATAAGGTTGGGAAAAAAACACTCCTGGCATTTAGTAAATAGAAATAAGACTCTCTGCTCCCTCCTCTTTTGGTTTCAACACATGACATGAGACTGCATTTTTCCACATCTGTTTTGTGGATCTAACCCTGCAGGACAAAAGCAGAATTCTGCTACTTTTGTCTCCTTCAGTTGAGAAATCTATAGAGAAATATCCATCCTTTGTGTGAATAAAAGGAACTCTGAATGAGATAATGCCAAGGCTCTGTAGGCTGGGGATTTATTTTGGTGTATCAATTGCATCTTTGATACACTTGAGCAAGCCAGATGGGCCTGTAGGAGGTGGTAGCGGGTTTTAGCTTAGCCTTGGGTGGCAGAAGTCAGTGGAGAAAGCTTTGTATTTCTGCTAGCTGTGGGCAAGATGCTAATGTTCAATAAAGCAGTCATGTAATCTTGCTAAGAAGGAATTATTTGCTTCTTTAGCTTGTATTTTTGGAGACTGAGAGCTGCAAAGAACAGAGGCACTAGAAAAGACCTATAACTGATTGCTAGTCAAACTCCTGTCCATTGTGACATGTTTGTTTGTAGAGGACCAACTGGTTTACTTCGGAAGCAATAGGCTAGAGGAAAAGGGAAACTAACCCCCACTTTCCTTCTTTTGGATAACATTAAAGAGACGATCAAGTGGACTTTAATGCAGTTTTAATTGAAAACTCTTTCTGTAATATTTTATTCCTCTGGGGAAAAAAAAAGAGAGCAGCGCAGATGACGGAACACTAAAGTAATGCACTCCAGAAGACTAAATCCTGGAGGGAAACCGGCTGTCATGTTCTGCGTCAGCTGATCAGCTTAATGAAAACCAAGGCCACAATCCAACTTAGAATTAAGTGTGCTTAAGCCCATTGAAATCAATGAGCTTAAGCATGCTTAACTCTTTGTTGGATTGTGGCCCAAGCACTTTTGAGGGATTATTCAAGGCACGGTTCTCAATATAGTACATCCACAGCAACCTACAGAAGACCAGTCTTATGGGATGGAGACACAGGGTTGATCAATGGGAAGTGGAATCAGTGGCAAGCAAGGGACTGCACTAAGAAATCTATATATAGGTTGAGTAATACTAGAAGGGAAGGAGGCAGAAGACACAAGGTCAAACTCATAGAATATATGGAAGCTAACAGACTTGAGGAGGATCAGGAGGTAGGGAGACAACAGGGAAACCGGTAGGTTGATCAGCAGAAATGCTTGAAACAAGAATGCAGAGCCACACTCATACAGGAAAATTCTGGCAACAGCAGAAGGCAGATTTTCAAGTATTCATAGAGAAGTCAGGCCAGGAGGAACTAATTTGCTGCTGGATAGCAGGGGTGTGTGTTGGAGCAGGGAAGACCAAGGAATGGTAGGACCTGGGAAAGCAGCATTATTCCTGCCTCCATTCTTTGGCCTGGAGTGACTCACAAGTATACACTGCAAAGCTTCCACTGCAGAGGCCTAGAGACCTGCAGATGGAATACCAGTTGGTTCTGTTCCAGAAAGGGCCACAATCACAACAGAGTACCTGTTTGTTTTTAATTTTTATTAATACAATATAAAGTGAAAGAACATAATGAAAACAAATACAAAACATAACATATTGAAAAAACAACATCTCAAATAAGGAAAAGAGAAAAAAACAACATAGGAGAGAAAACAAAAAGAGACAGAAGGAAACGAACGGCAAAGAGGGAAAAGAAAAAAAGCAAATAAAAAAAGAAGAAAGAAGGAGAGAAAAGAAGAGATGGTTTACAAAAATGAAATATGGGACTTCCAGGGTACCTAGCAAAAGATGCCAGGTTCAAACTCTGGCATCTCCAAGTAGTACTGGGAAAAGACTCTGTTATGAAACTAGAGAGGGACATTACCCCAGTCACTATAGACTAAGAGTGGGCAACTGTTACTGTTTTGAAATAAAAATGCTCCCATACCCTCTAGAGGCTATGGAGAACAATTTTATGGAGAACAATTTTCCTAATCCCCCCCCCCCCTGTTTTAGGACCAGGGAAGACTTTTTGAACCCAGAAATTAAGCAAGCTAGGAGGCCCTTGAGTAGCTCAAAATGGCCTTTGTGGGCTCTATATGGCCCACAGGCAACACCTTGCCCACCTCTGTTGTAGATATGAGACAGATTAATGGTTAATGGTCTAACTCACTATCAGGTAGCTTCTGATTTTTTTTTATTACTTTTGTTTGATTACCTTCCTTTTTCATCCCAGGTGTAACTGATGTATTCATTGTCAGAGTTCAACTCCCTGCCCGTGCCTTTCTGCCAGCAAGGGCAGGAAGGCGATAGTACTAACCCAAGAGGAGGATGCAGTGGGGAGTGTCCAATGCAAACAATCAGTAGAAATGCTGAGCCAAGCTGAAGTCAAGGTCAAATCCAAAAGGTCCAGAACACTGAAGGTCAGTCCAAAAGGGTCACGAGAGCTGGAACACAAGGGTCGTGGAAGCTTGAGTAGTGATTTGCTACAAGCAAACAGGAAGCCATGCTGACAGTCTTATATAGCTGATGAAAGCAGGTGTTACTTATCATTGTTCTGTTTTTTCAATCTTGCCAAAATGGCTTCCCTCTAAGCTTCTCATTTCTGTCTTCTCTGTGATTGGGGGCTCGGGGAAAAAGGTGGATCTAATTCCTCTAAATTATTGCTGGTCCCCTCTCCCTCTGGCACCGGTTGCGACAACTCAGCTTGTCTTTCAGCTGATGGGGGTGTTTCCAAGATAGTTTGGTCTATGACTGGCTCTGTTTCTGGCACAATCAATCGCTCATCGACCACTGAGCCATCATCTATCACATTCAGAATACCTGAACAATTCCTTAAACATCCACTGCCTACCTCCATTAGGCTCTACCTGTGTTTCTGGACTCTCTTATTCCCTCAGCAGCATGTAATCTGCGCTGAATTATCTTTGCAAGCATTTTAACCTGTGCCAACAAACAAACAAACAAACAAATCCCTTTACTAAATTTTGTGTGTGTGTGTGTGTGTGTGTGTAAATGGGGGTGAAAATGTTAACAGGTGTGTAAGAGCCAGGAGTGTTTGTTAGTGCACATAACAGCCATTCTCCAAACTCCTTCTCCATCCATTTCATGCAGAACTACATTCTCTTCTTCTGATACTCATCCATGTGAAGGTTACATTTTCTTCTCCTCAATGTTCATATCTCTATCTCCAAATAGATATTTTCAGTCAGGATCACTGAAAATGTCTATTTGAGGATAAAGATAACAACACCCTTCAGGTTCAGTTGTGTTGTCTTTCTCCCAAATCCACTGAGTATTTGTTCCATATCAGGTTTTATTTCTTCTTCTTGGGAGAGAAGAGGTGTGTGTGTGTGTGTGTGTGTGTGTGTGCGCGCGCATGCATGTACATTAAAATATATGCATTTTCCAATTGGCTGAAATGTGTTTGTGCAGATTTTTCAATTCACATTTTTAAAATTTATGCATGGTTTTGTTCATATTTTATGTCATAAAAAAAATCGCAAGCATCACAATGTGTAAATTTCTGAGATAGAGGTCCTTTCCGCACAAGGCTGATACAATGCAGTAGCGTCACATTGTTGTTTTTATATCTGCACGTTAAACCAGTTTGATGTCGTTCTGTCCTCTGTGGTTCTGCACGAGTTGCAGTCTTAGTGCAGTTAATATCGAAGTTAAACCAATGTATGGTAAAAATGGAAAAACTCTGATGTAAACAACCCAAACTGTTTCTGCTGCATTTTTTTCCTATGTGCAGAAGCATTACATCGATTCACACACTTGCACTAAAATGTAGCAACAGTTCCTACAATGTTTTTTCGTTAATTGACCAATCAGCAGCTGCAAGGTGGAGTGAGGGAGGGGAATAGGAGTTCCACGAGAATTGACGATGCAGAAGCTACAAACGATGTTCTCTGCTTTACTTCAATAGAAACTGGAGAGTGGGCAGATAGGAATCTGGGTAAGGTGGAGTAAAAAACACCACTCATGACATGCGGTGAAACGCTCCTCCACTCTAGTACGGAAATGGCCATGATGTGCTTTGTCTTAGAACTGATCTTGAGAGAGGCAAAATAGAAATTTTGATGAGAATCTTGAGCCTAAGAAAATTATTTCTTTTGCCTGCTTGGGGCACAGTGAATGTTTGGGGAGTAAGGACAGGTGAATTTTTTCTAAATGTGGAACTTAGCGGAATTGAGAATGGCTGTGATTTTGCATCAAACTATTCAGAGCATAATCCTCCATATATGTAGCCCTGTGCTCCTTCCCCCACCCACCGAGCAGTTATCAAGCTCTGGAGGCAGTGCCGTGGCCATTTACTGGCTGAGGAGAGGGAGACCCGAATATGAGTAGCCAGTGCAGGGCTGCAATTTTGTAGTAAGGGAAAGACAAATGAGATAATTCTCCCAGATATTCAGTGACTTATGAAGAGTCAGGAGAACAATCTCTTTTCTCTTTGCCTAGCTGCAACAGGCATCTTTTCCCTTCCAGTCAGTAAATAGCTATAGTAGAGCATTTAAGGCTTGGCGATTGCCATAGGTGGCAGGGACAATGTTGTTTGAACGTACCACAATGAATATCTCCTTGCACAATATACATAAAAATACATGTTGCTCCCTTGGTAAACCCTGTCCCGGGATCTACAACTTTGATATAAAACATAATCTAAAATGCCAGAGAGGTCACCCGGATGAGCACGTACGCAGCAACGGTCGAACGATCAGAAAACCAGGTCAGGCCAGTAAACTCCCCAGTCACGTAGCCTCAGGAGACCTCAAGCTGTGCCAATCCACAATGGACAAAAGATCCTCAGCCTTTGAGGAGTCAACTTGAAGGGATTGAGGTATTTTCCCACTAGTTGGGCACTGGAAGCAATAAAATCTTATCAGGCAAGGACCATCTACACAAACTCACACCGCAACCCAAATCAGCGGAAGATCCTGAATCTTTGGTAACACCTTGTTATCTTCTAATACCAAAGGAGATGCTGGTGTGGAGTTGTTTTTCCGTTGCCATCCCCTTTGTTCTCCCCAGGAGAGGATTTGCCCTCGAGGTACATTTTCCCTACAAATAGTCCCCGTTTTTGTATGGTTCTTTGGATAACTCCTGGTCATACCAACAGACCGTTACCCCCTCCCGGCAGTCGAGTGATCCCCTCAGCGTCTTTTCGCTGAGCGTTACTTCCTTCACTGCTTTCCTGGACCAAGGACTTTGGGAAAAGGTGCAGTATCACCCCAAACTACAAATCCTCTAACAATTCCTCTACCTTATTTCCACTCTTTGTTTTTCTTTAGCCCTTGGATGTGTCTGTGAGTGTATGCATTGATGCGTGATACTTAAGTTTAATAAAGTCATTGATTGGATCTTTTGTGTGGTTTTGGCTTGGCCTGACCCCGTAAAAACTGGGTAAAAGATCTTGCTAGGTTACCCTGCCTCTCGTACTGCCATTGCTTGTGCTCCATTGAGTTTATCTTCCCCATCACGTGAAGCACATTAAGGCGTCCTTCGGGGACCCCTAAAATCTCAGGGTAACAGACATATATGCATGTAACCACGAGATGCATGCATATATGTTCCCAACAGAATTTCAACCATTATGTTTGTAAACAGGAGGGGAACAAACCTCAGATTTCAAAATTTACATGTGGGAAAAAGCAAAAGTGTGACATGAGTCTATCTGGTAAGAGGGCTTTGAATGCTTAACTCTAAGAGCTACCTGGAGATCAACTTCCTAGAAGACAGCTACAGAACAGTCCTCTGTAATCTGTATACATCTATACCCACAGAGGTTGCCTAGTGCAATGTGGTGAGAATTTAATTTTGCTTTTTTGATAAGATTCTCCCAAAATTCACAAGTTCGTCATAGATATGATGAAAAAAACTTTTAAAAAATTCAGACACAGGAGTAAGTGAAACTGACAGATTTGTCTCTTCCTATCTGGGAGCCTTTGCTTCTTCAAGAGAAGGAAAGGTGAGTCTGATCAGTAATTTGGATGAGGGAACACTGAGACTCTTATGTCAGATCAGTGTGTGTGTGTGTGTGTGTGTGTGTGTATGCCTGCCCAATCATATAAAAGGATACAGGATATCACAAGCCTAGAATTTTATCTCATCCAGCAGGAATCTTCTTATGTTCTTAAGAAGCCTTTATAAGAAACAAAAATAGTTCTGAACCGGCAGCAGAAAGGGGAGGCAAAAACATGAACGTGGGTTTTGGGGGGGGGGGGCAGGAACCTCTGGGAAGGAAAACTTTTCTGTTGGGGGGAACCTCCCCTGCAAAACATTTCAGCCTTCCTGAAAGCACACCTTTCATCCAGAAAAAGTACACAGTCCCCATTTGTGATCTCTATTTTAGGTCAAATTTAGATGCATAGTGTTTTGAAACATCCTCAGGGGTTATTGGTCTCTACCATTCATGTTGACTGTTGTTGCTAAGGGCAATAAGGGTAATAATAATATCCCAGCAGCTGAGAACTTCTGTTCTGTGCAGCTCTCTTAACCAAGCACCACAGGCAAGCTGACTCCCCCCTTCTCTGCGTGGTCCTTAGGCCCAACCCAGCCCGTTCCTCTCAGATGGCAACAGTAAATGACAGACAAAAATTACCTCGCCACCAAGTTAAATTAGTGCTGCTGAGCTTGCCCCCCCTTCCCCACCACAGCACTTACCTGAAATTAGCTGTGGTCGGCGTTTTGCAGAGGTGAAGCCGGTTGTGATTATGAATGCACTTTTTGTTTGTCTTTTCACTGCTGAAATCCTGTCGGTGAGGAGAAGTGATAATAGCATGCTATTAAGTTCTTTCTGTATAATGTAATTCAGGAGTCAGGAGGCTGTTTGGTCATTTATGCCTTTGAAAAGCTCAGAATAATTTTCAGTTATTATCTTCCATTTTAAAGAGCCTGTTTCAAATATCAATATACAGACTCCCTCCCTCTCCCCCTGCCTTTCCTATCACTTCATGCTGTTTTGTGATTTCCTGGCATCTATTATTCTTGTGTGCTCTGAATTTTCAGGGATTTCTTAAAAAAAACAAAAAAACAAAAAACAAAAAACAATTCTACACTACCTCCTCTCTTGTCACCTTTTTATATTGACTGTAGCAAGGGACTAATATTTATTTAGCATCTGTAAACTGAACCCAGCTCTTCACACTTTCCGAAAATCGAATCAACACAGTTGCCTGTGATGGCTGCAAATGCTGGTTTAGGCCTTTTAAACAACAGCAGCGGAGGCCCAGGTTGTCAGTTCCTGTCAAACCGAGCAGCCGGGCTTAGAACAGATGTAATGGGAGTTATATTCATCACCACCCTATGCCATCTGATAGCTATTAAAATACTTGTTTTAGAATATAATATTATTCCTCTTAGGTTATGATGCTTATCAAAAGGAGAAATGTTAGAAGGGCTAGGTAAAGCCAGGTGGTTAGCTCAGTTTGTGGCTCAACCCTGAACGATACGGGTTACATTCTCTTTGGATCATAGGTGCAATGAATTTTGGTAGGCCTAAGGGACACATAATTTTTTTTAATCTTGCCATCTTCTGCCATGGCATAATCACAACTGGTCTAGCGAAGACAGCTGAAAGATATGATTAAAGGGGCAATTGTTCCAAATCTTAACTGGCTTGTTATGCACACAGGAATAGGGGTGAAGCAGAGCCAGGACAGCGGCTCAGACAGCAGAAACTGGGTACTGTATAGAGGGAAATCTGGAGCAGCATATCTAGCATAAACAGTGTGGAAGTTGCATCGTCATCCCAGGAGCTGTTTCCTCCTCTTCCTCCCCCTCTGCTGCTCCTGTCACTGATTTTTTGTGCCCCCCTGGCATTGGCGCCCATGGCATGTACCTACTTGCCCCACTCTAGATAAGCCTCTGGAAATCTGTAGGATGGAACCGTGGCTGTTAAATTGGTGTCATAGTGTTATAATTGTGCAGTGTGAAAGCAACCCAGAAGATGGCTGCTGTAGCAGGACACTTTCAAACTACACAGTTATAATGTTATGATACCACTTTAACTGCCATGGCTCCATCCTACAGAATGCTTGCATTTGCGGTTCAGGGAGTTTTTTGTTCAAACATTCTTAGCCAGACAGCATTAGTGTTCCACCAAACTACAAACCCCAGGATTCCATAAACTGTTGCCATGGAAGTGGAATCGTAGTGCTATAATTTTGTAGTGTGAGTGCTCCTGGTCCTTCACTTCTGCTGGAGGACAGAGCTCTACAGTCACAGGCAATCTAGCCTGTTCTCAGGCATGATGCAGGCTGTCTGAGGTACTCCCAGTAAAATTCAGCTGCCTAGAAGTGCAGTGGCTCGTGTGGGAGGCAGGATACTATCTTCTCCTTTGCTTCAGACAGCAGAATGTCTTCAGCTGGTCTCACCCAGGACAGATTCAGCATCTTTTCTTCCTAACCAATAATTTTATTTCTCCCTTCTCCAGGGCAGAATGAAAGAAATAGTTGGATAGAAATTCTGTACTGATACTGCACGCAGTCCACCTTTCTCAGCTGTGAGCTGATTAGTAAGCTGCTTAAGGGAGATGGAAGGGAGAGAACAGGTGGCAGCCATGACAGGCGGGGGAGAGAAAGCAGGTAGATAATTCCTAGAGCAAACAACTGTTACTTGCCTATTTTAGGTCCTGACTTGCCAGTCACATCTCAACAAGGCCTAGCTGTATCACAGAATATGTATAAGGTTGTAATTCTATTAACTCACACCCTCCAACTATCCCAATTTAGCAGAGACAGTTAAATTCCTGTCATCTCACTTTTTCAGCTGCTTTTAAAATATCCCAGTTTCTTTGTCCTCTTCCTCCCTTCCCCTTTTGTCCTCAGTTTACTTCAGTTGGTGCAAATGAAGTTCAGAATGCAAAAGCAGCTTGCATTCAATTAACTCAGCCGGGGGAGGGGGTGTATCTTACGTTTCCCAGTAGGCTCACGGAAGAGCAAACTGCTGCAGCCTCTCCTTGCTTATCTATCCTTACTCATTAGTAATATTTGTCATCTTGACCATATTCTGATGTTGCTTGGCCACATGTGTTTTAATTTTCATCTGTGAATTGTTGGATGTTACAGCACCGCCCCACTTAGGCAGCCACTATTAAAATGTCCCAGTTTCTCCTCTTGCCATTTTCCCCCTTCATCTTTGGCTTTCTTCAGCTGATGCAAACTGAATTCAAAGTGAAGAAGGTAGCTTGTACTCAGTTAACTCAGCTAGAGGGAGAAAAGAGGGCAGAAGTCTTAGCTTTCCCAGGGGGCTCATTTATTTTTGTTTTTATATTTCAGGTTTTCCTAAACTCAGTATCTATATTCCAGAGTTTCTATGCTTTTGTCCACTTGGTGCTTCGCCACACCTTTTGACTGCACTCTGATGTCCACAGTATGTCCCAGTTTTCATGTCTGAAATGTTGGAGAGCATGATAACTGAATTGTACTATTGATTTTTAAGGGATGGATTACGTGAATGTTCACTCTAAAACTCTGAATGAAAAATGTTGTAATTTTACTTTCTCCCCAGTATATCACTCTTTTATGTGCAAAAGATTGTTTTGAATTGAGGAACATTTGTGAAAACACACCTTCTGTTTACAGCCTGAAGTATAAGTAGGCCTTAAGCTTCTACCAGCAGCCTAGCAAATCCACCTACCAGACAACCGTGATCTATTGGGAGAGCTTAGAAAAGTTACTATTTGGACTAGAACTCTCAGAACCCCCTTGCAAACTTGGCCTGGTTGGAGAACTTTTGAGAATGTATTCCAAATTTTTCAAAAAGTGCCTCTTTGACAGAAATTACTCTACACAGACATGAACAACCAAAAATCTTGTTCTGACCCATTTAAAGACTAAAATTTATTGTGGCATAAACTTTCATGGTTTGGAATCTACTTCATCAAAGACACAACATGATAGAGTAGCAGGAAATGCTGTAGGCCATGACTGAAAGTGTTGGTAGCTCTTAGTATTCCCCCCTCCCCATTATTCATTAATTAGTTTTTACACAAACAATCTAATTCACAATCAAAGAAATATACTTTCAGAAAAAAAAGAAAGAGAAAAGCAGAGAGAGGAAAAGAAAAAAATGAAACTAAAACACAATACTAACACCCTGAACTAAAACACTGAACACTAACTAAAACACTAAAAACTAACTTACTAAAACATAAAAGGCCTCTGACGCCCCCCCCAAGCCAAACTGTAGTGAGAGAAAAAACTAATTCTACCATACATATCCAACTAAATAATCGTACAAGAATTACTACTAACCATAGCCACAGATTATTGCTTTGTTAGATTTCTTATTGCTCAAAAAATCCATAAAACACTTTTTCAGTCTTTTAAACTCATGTCATTTTGGCAATTTGGCTAACTCAGCAACCTTAAGGAACCATTCTTTTGTTGGTGGTGGTTCAGTCTGCTTTAAGATTTGAGCAAACAACGTTCTTGTTGCTTTTATCATATATTGAAGAGGCAATTCATATTTGCTATCCAATTCTTCATCCATAATACCCAGCAAGAACATTTCTGGTGACATTAAAAAATCCATCTTTAATTTTTGTTTTGAATTAACAAGTTAATCTTAGATCAATAATCTTTCACCTTTTCACCTCCACCACACATGGAAAAAGGAGCCCTCCTTATCCCGACATCGTCAACGTTGATTTGAAACATTCTTAGACATTTTTGACAGCTTATTTAGGATTAGATAACATCTATAAATCATGTTATACATATTTTATTTTAAATTACATAGTACAAAGTAAATTTTATAAGTTTAGACCACACTTTTCCCACATATCAATTTGTCCAAAATTTTGGGCCCACCTTATCATATAACTCTTTTGCAGGTTCATTTTCTGTCTCTGTTTTCAAAAGAGATTTGTACACTTTTTAAATTACATGGTCATCATCTTTACAAAGCTCTAAATAAAACTCATTTTCTCCAACCTCTATGGCTAGATTTCTCTTATCTTGTAGCTCTTAGTATTTCTCTCCATAATAAAGGACACTAACTTGTGGCTACAAGCCTCCACACTATAAGATGACACATTCATCCACAGTACTTAAAAACTAGATCTATCTTCCAAGTTCTCCAGTCCAGTGGACTGAACCATGTATTTTTAACAAAATCTCTCACTTCCCTTCTATATACATTGAACCAAATATAGCTTGCATGCACACTCAAATAACTATTGAGCAACATTTGGGATTCTGCTATATGAAATCCCAAACTAAGGAACCAAAAGGATCAGTGATACAAACTCTGTCCACTGATAAAGTTTGGGAAATGAAGGAAAGGGTTGGTTCATTCCAGTGTTGAAGGAGGATAAATGGAAACAAATGCCTGAGATACTTCATTGGGTATTGTAAAATCCTGGCTTGGGAGAACTACAATACCTCTCCTTTCCTGCAGGACTCACCTTCCTACTGTGCCCCCTGGCTATTCAGTGTGTGCTGGAGAGCAAGGGACCGCTGAAAAGTATATGGCTATCTGGCTGTAGCCAGTGCACAACAACAACACTATCTTCTAGGACCTTAGGACCCCAGGGAGCTTCTGAAAAATGCTTTCATTGTTCTGTGTCAGGTTATAATCGCACACCCAGACCCTTCTCAGCCATCCCCTGCTCTTCATCAGCCAAAAAATGGCTGTGTTGTGGGGGTAGCAGCATGGAAAAGGTCGGCTTTGGTGGGTTGTATGAGGGAGGTAGAGAATTCTGACCTCTGCAATGACTCCCCCCTCCAAAAAAAAAGATACATGAAAGCCATAATTTGGGTTTACATCTGCATATGACATTAACAAGCTGCTGGCCCCATACCTTTCTTCACTGGCATGTCCATCTCAAAAATGCTGCTTAGATGGATAATGGAAAAGAATAGGTAGTTAGACATTATTTTAATTTTTGTGAGCTCTGTGTTGTAGCTTTTCGATGCTAAATAGATGTGAGCCTACATAGATGTGATCCATGTATGCCCTTTTAATCCCTTTGTGGATGAGTGGGGTGGGATTTATGTACACTAAGTTCCTGCCAGTGTCTTTTGGGGCACTGCTAGCAGAAAAAGAATGCACTCTTGTATTCATCGTAGCTAGTGTCATAGCTAGTGTTGTCCTCAGTATGCATGATCAGTTGCTTACATACAAGCCTGACTTAACGAGTGCCCATTTTAGCAGAGGAGAAAACACTCATAGATATTAATATGTGCTGAAGGACACCCTGACTCAGAGATGGGGGATGACTTAATGATATGAGTCATCCTAGAATTCTAGTAGATATTAGACGATGATTGTGAAGAGGGTCATAGCTCAGTGGTGGAGCACGTGGTCTGCATGCAGAAAGCTCTAGGTTCAATGCTTGGCAGCTCTAGCAAAAACAAAATTAAAGAAATATGTAGTAGACAGTGGGAAAGTTCATGCCTGAGACTTGAAGAGGGCAGAGGGAAAAAGTCTGAGCGTGTAACAAATAGTTTGATTCAACACCTTCTTTCCAGATCTAAGAATGTCTTAAGCCTCCATGCGCATTTATACATCTTTCTCTTTCCCTCTTTAAGGCAGGAATGGGGAACATGTGGCCCTCCACATGGTGTTAGATTCCAGTTCCGATCAGCAGCAGCCAACATGGCTACTGACTATGCTTGAGGGGCCTTGGAATATAATATCTAGAGGGCCTAAGTTTCCACACCTTATTCTACAGTAACTGGATGCAAAAGAGACAGGACTGTATTGTGTTTAATTGTTCTAGAGAAGAGGGAATATTTGGCAAGTACAGCTACTTCTACACAGGGGATAAATGCTGCACTTAATACAATTTCTTTTGCTGTTCCCACCCTCCTTTTCTTTGTCTCTTAAAAAGCAATCTAGGAAAATAAAATGCTGGTAGTGCATCAAGATAGTTTGAACCATCTCAGTTTAGGTCAGGACATCCTTATGAATCCTGATACACCAGATGAAGCCCAGTAGTTCTTAAAGAATGGTTGATTGACCAATATTCTGCCTTTCCTCACAGAAGTTGAAGGTAGACAATAGCCTACCTATTTTACTTAAAACATAGTGTTTGTGAAAATTATATTAAATCTCTCCTTGACCCCTGTTTGAATGGAAAGTCCAAGATCCCTAATATGCCAGTGGAAAATGTTGAGAAGTTATATGTGTTAAAATGGCATTTCGTACAGGGAGATTTAGGCCAGTTTGGTGATGCAATTGATAGAATATTGTGTCTGGACATGGGAAAACCACAGTTAGGTCAATTGTGTACAACCTGAGGTTGGGATGGCAGGCTTTTTTATGGTACGCTAAAGTCAAAATTAATGTAGATTTTAAAAATCATTTTGTGAGATGTGCCGTATTGAGAATATGGAACAGACATAACCTGAGTTGTGCATAAAAATGCCTTTATGGTCTCAGCACAAGAAGCTTTTTATAGAAGAGAAACAACAGGTAAAAAAAGATTGCTAATGTGCCAAGACCTAGAGATTTAACAAAGGGAATATAAAACCAAGAGGGCAGTTAATAGCAGAAGGACATAGTTTTTAGTGCCTTTATGGGTTTATAATTATTGGAAAGATATAAAATGGATAAAAAAAACCACTTATGTTTTTGAACAAAATAAGTCAGAATTTGAAATGCAATTATGTACAGATGATCAGCTAATTGCTAAAATGTATAAACTTCTGTTGAAATCTGAAATAGAAGATCAAATTAAAGAATGTATGATAAAATTGGCTAAGAACTTTGGTTATATCATACAGATAAATTGATAGGAAAGCATGTGGACAAAGGGGTTGAAATTTACTTTATGTTATGATCTTAAAGAGATTTTTTATAAAATGATGTATCATTGCTATTGATGTTATCATAGTCAGAGAAATTGTGTAGAATGTATTAAGATGTATACAATGTATGTTGGGAATCTGAACAGCATGAAAGGACTTTTTATCATGTAGGGTCAGAAAGCTTAAAAAAATTGGATTCAAATACACACACTGATGCAGAGGATATTGAAGATTAATATTCAGTTAAAACTGGAACTTTTTCTTTTGGAATTAATGGATGTATAGTTGGAAAAGAACCATGGAAGATTGCTTTGATATATGACTATAGCACCAAGATTGTTGTACATACAAAGATGGAAGAATTCAATACTACCCGCTATGGAAGAATGGTTGCTGAAACTGACAGATTTAGCAGAAATTGACAAATTGACAAGTTTGATTAGGGAAAGGTCATTAGTCACATTTCTTAAAGACTGGAAACTCTTTATAGGTCTTCTGTGAAAAAAAGAGAATGACCTGGTAACATTTGGATTTGATGATTAGACAGACTATTTGAAAGAAAGAAATTTGTTGTAATTTTAGAGAGATAGGTATAAATAACTATACGCATATCTAACCTTCAAAAGGAAGATTTGAAGTCACTTTTCTTTCTTCTTTTCATTTTCTTCTTTTTCTTTTTTTTCCTGTTTTTTCTACTCTTCTGTAATTCTGTAACTTTGTTCCCCTATTTATAATGATCTTAGGAGCAAGTATATTTTTTCTTTATTGAAGTCTTTTAAGGGAAATTCCTCCTTCGCGAAAGTTTGTTTTCTGCTATCTGATACTGTGAAATATGTGTCTTTCAGAACATCTAAATTTCTTGTTAGGACCTTACAATTACGTGCTATAAAGAACAAGGAGGGGTATGGAAAGTGATTCATTTATTGCTGATTATGTGTTACATGTAATTGGCTGGATTATCCTTTCTCATTTTATCTTTTTTTTATTATTTTTGTGCAATGGCTGGCTGCTAAAATACAATAAACTTGACTTGTAACTTTGTTCAATGCATTTTAAAAAACATTCTTCTTAATAAAATTATTCTTTTTTTTTTAAAGGTCAAGTGTGCCATGTGGTTGTCCATATTTAATGGGAGAGAAAATTCACTTTAGAAGAAGAATCTTAAATGAGAAGGTACTGGTCTTGCAGACTAATATACAAAAGAAATAGGCTCTAAACATTCTCAACTGGAAGCAACATGTAGAACTACAAAAATGTCCTGGGATCAATTACTGCAGATAACCTGCTCAACCAGCTCCAATATGAACATGCTTGGCTTTTGTGACCAGCTTTGGCTGATCTGTCGTGTGTTCCATCCATTCATCGGATCATATGGATGGGGTAAGAATCAAGATCTTCTCAGTGGTGATGGCACAAGTGAGTAACTTATTCCTGCTGAAGAATAACCAGGCTTACATTCTGCCCATGTCTTTCAACAGATGATGATAACTTCCTTATTTCAGATACTTTTAGTTAGTAACCTCCTACTTTTATGAATTTCCTAATGACGTTTTTAGCATTGCTGCTTCTTAGTGCTTTTATTACACATGGTTTTTTTCTGCTGAAATTTTATTCCTCTTGATGCATTGTGTAATTGTTCTTTTACACCAATGTATTTTCTTCTTATTGTTACCCAGTTATTTTGGTATAATAGTGGGACTTAACCAGTTGTGTATTTAAGTCTTTTACTCCAAGTCTCAAGTCAAGTCTCAAGTCTCTACCTTCAAGTCTCAAGTCCTTGCAAGATACTTTCAAGTCAAGTCTCGAGTCAAGTCTCAAGTCTGGAAGCCAACTTTACACCCTAACTTGTATTCCAGAATTTCTGGACAGTGACAACTAAAGCCAATTTTAACAATTTAAGTAGAGTCAGCTTTCTACTTTTGTGATTTTGCCATCTGCAGCTTTGGAAGAAGAGAATAAGATCCTTGTTCCCATTTGCAAAACTGGAGGCTTTTTCAGAAGTGGGGAATAGGATCCTTCTTATTCCCCATTACTGAAGCTTCAAGAGCTTTAGAAGAAAGGATCCTTCCTCCTCAAGCCCATTGCCTAACATATTTACTGTTCCCCTCTGAGATGTGTGCCCTGCACTCTGGGCGTATGTCTTGCCTTCTGGTCGTAGGAAAAGTTTTAATTTTAGAAAGCTCCTCCTATGTGTAGTGGGGACAGGCTGCTGAGCAGACCTCAACCCCACCTCAAGCCTGTTGCTAAACACATTTGCTGTTCCTTCCGAGAAATGTGTCCATACTTTGGGCTTGAGACAGATTGTCATGTGACCAGTAAATTGTAAGGTTTCTGGATGAATGTATTATGTTACTGAACCAAGGGCAGCAAGTCAGACACTAAAAATATGCAAGTCTCAAGTTGAGTCTAGTCAGTTGTCATTTTTACCAAGTCAAGTCCAAGTCAAGTCACTGAAGTGGCTTAAGTCTGACTTGACTCCGAGTCAATCGACTTGAGTTTACATCACTGGACTTAACTCTTGCTGTTCAACTGAAACACAAGCCATTTAAGGGACAACTGAATCTAGGGTTTTGTACACATCTCTTTCAGGAAGTTCTGGTAGCATTTTTTATACACTGTTTGGTGAAGGGATCATAATCCAGTAGAAGAGCCAAGCCTTTGGGTGTGACTGGTGACTCCAGTATCAGTGGGGTGATGAATTTTGGGCTTTAGACAGATTGAATTTTAGCTTTGAATTTTAGCCCAAACTTTGAATGAACTATCCACTGTGCTGAACCTATTGTTGGGAACAAGGTTCAACATGTGGACAGCTCTTTTTAAAATTCAGACTAAAATCAAAGCAGATTCACAACCCCACTGACCTCAGAACTCACTGGACTGTACACTTTGCATGCAGATGCTTCTAAGTTCAGCCTCTGCCAGCTCCAGTCCAGATGGGGAAAAGATTCCTATTTTAAATTCAGAAGAGCCACTTCCCATCAGTGTATACCTGGCTTTAGCAAATGTGGAGAGTCCAAGGGCTGCAACCATCCCATCCCATGCTGACATCCCCTTTTTTAATAAAATTGGAATTGATCAGATCAGGGCACGGTTTTCCTATGAATCCTGATTTATCAGTTGAGGACCAATTGCATATTGCATTTCAGAAACTGGTTCATTGATTGATTGATATCCTCCTCTTCTTTATAAAAGTGCAAACTTCCATCTATCAACACATCTTATTTGAAGGTGTGTGGGTGAGGTCACTTCTGATTATCTGTCTGTCTGTCTGTCTGTCTGTCTGTCTGTCTGTCTGTCTATCTATCTTTTGGGAGACCCATCTCCCAAAAAGTGTTGGGGAATGGCATAGATTTGTTTGTTTTGTTATTCTGTGCTTTCAAATCAACTCCTAGAGCAGAGCTTTCCAAACTTTACATGTTGGTGACACTTTTTAGACATGCATCATTCCATGACACATTATTTCAGTAAGTAATTCAGTAAATGGAGGCAGGCCCTCCATCCGAGCCCCTGGCCCACCACCACCACCCTCGCTGGGGTCTTCCTCAGCCTCAGGTTGCAGTGGCAGTGGCAGGAGACTCAGCCCCTCCACCCAGACTGGCCCACCGCTGCCCTCACCAGGGTCTTCCTTGGCCGAGGGTGGCAGCAACAGTGGCAGTCCTTTCACCCAGGTCTGACCCACCATGGCAGTGGGAGAGGCAGCCCCTCCACCCGTTACATTCATGCAACACACCTACACACTGCAGCCGACACACTAATGTATCACAACACACAGTCTGGAAAGCTCTGTCCTAGAGTATGTACCATTTTTTTTCCCCAAGATTTATTTAGAGGAGGTTTGCCGTTGCCTTCCTCTGAGGCTGAGAGAGTGTGATTCATCCAAAGTCACCTAGTGGGTTTCAGTGGCTGAGCAAGAAATCAAAGCCTGGTCTCCCAGAGTCCTGGTCCAACATTCAAACCAGTATATCATATTGGCTCTCAGACAGGAGAAGTTAAATAGGAAAATAAATAGAAGAAACACCCTCATGCTGAGGCCTCTGAGGGTATGCTCCTTCCCCTCCCAACCGGTGATGGGCAGATTGTATGAAAGGTTTGAGAAGGGTCTGTTTGGCCCATAGGCCACCCACATGTCACTGGTGTAGATAGTACTGAGCTAGATGAACTAATGGTCTCAGTATGAAACAGCTTCCATAGACGCCCAGTCAACGCTCACCCCTTCCCGCAAAAAAAGAGATGGTGGAGACTACGGAGTCACAACAGCTGCTCTCTTATTCTGAATTAATTTCCTCTGTTTTTATTTTTCTGACCATGGCCTCTTTAAATGAGTTATATGTTGAGCTCGCTGTATCATTACATTATTTGCTCATGCTTCTGTGGAGTGGCTGCTTCAGTGTGCATAGTTAATGGATATTTTCTTCCTTTTTTTGCCCTGGAATAGCCCCCAGGAAAGAAAGCCAAGAGGCTCCTTAACAGATGCAACTTGAACACCAGCCTATACTGCAGGCATGAAAGCAGATGTCTCCAAGTGAATTCTGCAATAACGAACCTCTCCCCCCCAAAACAAAACACCTTCTAGAACTGATCCATGGGTGGGGCGGGGGGGACACTGAGGAAAAAAACCAATATTCTCTCTGTTGTGTGTGCATGCTCAGGGCAATCCTGGAAAAAAATTGAGAGTTTTGTTTCATTAAGTAAATTGGAAATGGACTTTGAACTATCAGACTAAATGTTGCCTCTGAATTCTTGAAAATGCTTTGTAAAGTAAAGGCAGGGGGAGCAAAAGCTAAACATTGATCTGGTTCTCTGCACAAGCCTGACGTTGCTTTTTTGGAAGAGTCCTTGCCTTTACACTCTATTCCCCCCCCCTCAGTTTTTCTGCCCAAGAGACTAACAATATTTCCACAGCAGGCTAGAAATTTTGTATTGGATAGGTCCAACATTAACTCCTCACACAAATTAAAGTTTTGGGAGAGAATGACTGGCAGAAAGGGCATATGATTTCTTACCCTGCACTTGATAACCACTTACAAAGGCAGTAAAAGAAATTGGACACGCATACTGCCAATCTTGCCATCCCAGACTTTAATCTGCATGTGGAAGTCTCATAGGAATTCAGGAATGTTTATCTAAAAACAAATGTTTTGTAGTAAAAGTTAGTTGGACATCTGCAATAGTTTATGTTTACTTCCAAGAAACAAAGCAGGTCATCAGTGATATCAACTCAGCTTTATATCTATGGAATGCTACTTTGGTTCACTAAAGTAAACAGACAAACAAAATTCAGAAACAATTGTTGATTTCTCAGATTAAAACTTGTTACAAAATTCTAGCTGCTGGACAGGGTTCTCTGGCTTCCTGTGGCGCATCGACCCATCATCATTCTACAAAAAGATACTAAGCACTAACATACAAAGTTGACTAAGACACAACAAATTACAGTTTTTGGCCAGGACAGGGCTTGCTGTCAGTCCACTCCTGTATTTGCTGATAATCTGAGAGCAAAGTGGTAGACCAAGAAGAGTTGAACCACTGTGACCAAGAGCTTGAAATAACTAGTCAACTTAATTAGTTAAGTTAAACTCATTGTATTTTAAATTCACTGTGTTTTTCTTGTGATATGGCTCAACTTGCTAGGTTTACTAATCAACACTGACGTTAATCCTGTACTTTAGTATTTGAAATGTTAGAATCTGAGGGAATAGGTATCTCTTTCTGTGGCAGATTCATAAAACAGGACAGCCCAAGAAGAAAACGGATTAGGTCTGGAGGAAAGGTGTTGTATAGCTCTCTTGCTAGGCACAGAATGCAGCGGAAATGCTATGAAGCAACTTAAGGAGAATGGTCTTTCTTGAATTCTCTACTCTCTCTTCACTTCTATTTGGCTGTTTACTGCCTCCAATTCAGTGAGTCACACACCAAAGGTTTTTGGCCTTTAGAAGCCATGCTCACAGGTGAATTACCAGTTAGTCAGAGGAAGAACAAAGAGTTTTACATTGGTTGTTGTTGTTAATTGCTGTCAAATCAGCTTCAACTTATGGTGACCCTATGAACAAAAGATCTCGAAGACAACCTGTCATCAACAGCCCTGCTCAGGTCCAGCAAATTTAGGACTGTGGCTTCCTTGACTGAGTTTGCCTGTAATGTAGTCTTTCTCTTTTCCTACAGTCTTCTACTTTACCAAGTGTTATTGTCTTTCCCAGTGAGTCATATTGTCTCATGATATGTCCAAATTATGATAGCTTCAGTTTGGATATTTCAACTTCCACAGAGAATTCAGGCTTGATTTGTTGTAGGACCCATTTATTGGTCATTTTGGCAGTCCATGGTATCTGTAGAACTTATCTCCAGCACCATGTTTCAGATGATTTGATTCCCTTCCAGTCAGCTTTCTTCACTGTCCTCCTTTCACCACTATACATAGAAATCAGGAATACTATAGAATGGATGATCCTGGCTTCGTGATGTATCTTTACCTTTGAAGATCTTATCTAGTTTTTTCATAGCTGCCCTTCTAAATTCTAGTGTTCCTCTGATGTCTTGACTATAGTCTCCAGAAGGCCTGGGTGATAGTAACCCTTATGTGAAGGAAGGGAAGGTTTTCAGTTTGGAACTGAAGTTAGTGGGGGATGGGGGTTGCACAGGAATATAGCTATGGGGCAGGAGGGGGAGGAAATAAATCCCCTTCCTCAACAAATAACATCTTCCTTCAGCTCCCAGTTCCTAGCAATGCAGAGTGAGACACTGAAAACAGTTTTTCAGAGTTAAGCCCTCAGGTGCTAGACTGGGCTGGTTGACTCATTGTCAGTTTTGGCTTTTCCCTCATTAGAATTTTTAAAATTTGCAAATTTTGCTACATTTGTGTCATAAACAAACTGAAATGAAATTCTCTCTTGCCTTAAGGAGCAGGACTAGCATAATTACCACAGTTGCATTTACATTTTTTTAAAGCATGTTCCAGGACATTCCTGCTCCCCAAAGCATTCTTGCCATCATCAGTGTGAACTGCACAAGACTTTAACTTTTTTGAACTAGAAATACTAGAATCCCGCACTCTGCTGAGAGGTCTGTGGGGGTTTGGGAATTTTAGTACAAAGAAAGGAACTTTTCCAAGCTGTGGAATCATATTAACTGCAGCCCAGTGTCAGTAGTACAGGAATTTGCCTGTCAATGCCAAATGCTACCTGGCAACTTTTTTGTTGTTGTTGTTGTTGTCATTTTGGTAGGAAGTGAATATATTTTTAATTTTTTAATCTTTTAATTTTAGGCTGCAATCCTCTATTTTCTGACCTGTGAGTAATTCCATCCCCTCCAACATTTCAGAGAAGAAAACCAGGACATATGTAACAAGCAATATCTGACTATGGTCAAGATGGCAAAAGTTATTAATATGGAAGAATACACAAGCTAGGAGATGATGCAGCAGTTTGTTTTTGCCCAAACCTACTGGGAAAGGCAAGACTCCACCCCTTCCTGTCACTTGCTGAACTACCTGACTGCAAATTGCTTTTGTACTTTGAACTCAGTTTGCAGCAACTGAAACAAGCTGCAGTCAAAGGAGGAAAATGGGAGGAGGGGAGAAAAACTGGAACATTTTGAAAGCAACTGAAAAAGTGGCACCACAGAGCATAAATCGGGACTGTCCCTGCCAAATTGGGATAGCTAGAGGATGTATAAGTCCCATACAAATAATTTGGGATTTATTAATGAGTAGAAAGAGGAAAGTTAGAGGCAGAGTGCCAGCATATTGTGTTTACAGTAAAAAGCTTTAAAAAAAATTTAAAAAGAGCTAATTTACATTGACTATGTTTACATTCAAAAGTGGGAGTTTGTTACACTTTGGCTAAATCTAACTTGGCATTTAAATTTGCATTACTGCTACTTAAAAACTGTACCAGGATAAAAAATCTTGTCCATGATTTTACTTTTCCCCGCTTACCTCCTGTCCCTGTATTTTATAAAGGAGAGAAGGAAATAGCTTTACGAATTTCGGGAAAAAAAAATCTCACTTCCTCCCACCAAAAAATAAATAAATGAGGTAAAGGATGCACTTTCCTCAGCCCTACTAGAGAGTCTCAGTTTCCTAAAAATAAGGCTGGAGACAGACAAGAAGTTAAAAAAAAAACAGTTAAAAATATTTCGAAGGAGAAGCAGCATGTCCACTGCATACACACATTGCTTTTGTCCCACTGCCTGCCATTTTTTGTCAAACAGGTTTTCTGGAGTTTTGAAACAATGCCTGAAATAGCCAGGAGTATTGCCACACAGGTGCAGATAGGATGAGTTACACACATACACCTCACAGTGAATAGATCTTTTGGTCCCTCTAATTCAGCATAATTGACAACATAGACATTGCCCAAGTTTAAAATGATAATCTTTTCTAGTTATACCTGCAGATTGAATGTATGTCCTTTTGTGGGCTAAGCAGGTGCTCTGGGCCTGAATGGCAGCCCTTTCTCACATGCAACAATCCCTATTTCAAGTTTCAACATCCTGTGGAATTCTGGAATTTGCAGTTTAGGAAGGGGCATTTAGAATTCTTAGTCAGAGAGCTCTTCGGCATCAATAAACTAGAAACCCCAGAATTCCATAGAATGTTGAAAGTAGAATAATAGCACTATAACAGTGTAGCGTGGAAATGGCCACTGTATGCCAGTGTTCAGGGATGCTGGGAGTTGTAGCTCAACAACATCTGGGGACTCAAAACGGGACACCATTGTTATAGCACAACCACCACCCAAGTACATTGAGTGCAGTGAAACTGTCTGGGCTAGAATGGTGAGAAAATGGACTATTTAACAAAATGAAACAGAACTCTGATTTGTATCTTACACTGGATTTCTTTACTACAGATAGAAATATATGGCTACTGGCATGTTAAAGATGTTCACATAGTGGCTCCCTAAAATATTGGGTTCCTCTTCAAAGAGAATGGCAAAGCCCACGATTTAGTGGCAACACATTATGATATTTTTTCAGATGGCCTTATTTTATATGCAGTAAAAAGCAAACTCACAGCACAGAAACAAATATGCAATGTGTGTCCCTGGGCACCAGGGAGCAGTGATTCACATCTCTGCTTGACAGACCACGTTGGGATTCAGTTTGCATGCCACTTGTTTTGCTTGCCCATATTCCTCGATGCCTGTTTTATTCAGATTCACCCATAACTTCACCGCTCTACTTGTTCAGCCAATCAGATGGTAAGAGCTGGAGGAAGAGAGACCTTGGAGCACGTGGGAGAAGCAGGGGATTTTAATCAGTCCTGTTTGTGGCAGTTGGCCAATTGGTTGATGGGATTATCTGTCCCTAGCATGAAATGATAATCTTCAGAGGAACAGACTAAGAGGAGGTTGGCAGTGCAGTTAATCTCTCGTAAGCAAGGACAGCACCATAGTGGGAGATGGTGGGGGCACAAATCTAAGAAACAGAACTGTGTTTAAGATGACATGGATGAGAAACTGAAGCACAGAACCATGTAGGAAACCTAAGGATACTCTGTGTGAACAAAGTCCTTTACAATCTCTAATTTATATCACCTTGGTTTCAGCTATTTCCATTGAAACAGCTGTCAAGGACCTGCTTCTTCTGTCATCACATCAAATGGTCTTCTTTTAGATGTGTTACATGTGGTTCATAATTATGGAGGTGGGAAGCATTTGGCACAGGAATAGCCCCAGCATTGGACAGAGTGAAGTGGATATCATGTTAGCTTGCTGTCCTCAGAGGTGCACATGACCTGCTGTTCCATCATTAGTGCTGAAATAGGATTCAACTG
The DNA here is from genome assembly GCA_030412105.1 of Cyclura pinguis. Lineage (NCBI taxonomy): Eukaryota > Metazoa > Chordata > Lepidosauria > Squamata > Iguanidae > Cyclura > Cyclura pinguis. Next base: position 350,545,405 of record CM059599.1, read on the forward strand.
CTAGTCCAGTCAGCTTCTGTACTTCAATCTGGTGAGAACTGGAACCATCTTGGCCTTCATACCAGGCAGTAAAATGTACCAGGTCAGACTCGATTCATCATATTATGTAGATCAGGAGAGGGAATCGTGTAACTTTCCATATGTTGCTTGACTGCAAGTCCCAGCAACCCTAACCAGTGTAGCCAGTGGTAGGAATGCTGGGAGTTGTAGTCTAAGAATATCTGGAGAGTCTGACCCCTAATATAGTACCTATTGTTTCTGTCCTTTGCTGGAAGAGAGTCTCACAGGATTTCAGAACTGTCCCAATATTTTTCTATTGTCAGCAGTGAGATCTACACCAATCTATTTATCACCACAAACACCTGGACCAGAAGTGATAGTTGTTGCAGAGACAGAAAATAAAAGCCTGTCAATTTACTTCTTCTGCTGATTTTTTTTTTAAAAAAAACTTCACTTCTTTTCTATGGCCATTTCCACATGACAATGCTCTTCCGCGTCATCTCGCTGCAGTCCTGGGTCCAGAAGGGAGTGCGCCAGCAATGCTTCCTTCTGCACCCGCTCGGTCCATGTCGAAGAAAACGCAATGGCACCACATCTTCCTTCCACAGCGCAGCGCTACGGAAGGAAGTGTTGCCAAAGTGCTTCCTCAGCTTCCTCCTGGCCAGAAGTGACAGGAGCGCCATGCGATCACAGATGCAAAATGGATTTTTCTGTTTTGTGAAAACTGTGCAAGTGCGATGCTCCGTGACAGGATGGCAGTGGGACGACGACGATGTCATGCGGAAGCGCGACCTGCCGACCACTGCCATCCTGTGGCAGAAACGAGACAGCGACATCATGCGGAAAGGGCCTATGTGGAAAATGACATTTGTGCATTCTGGATAACTCTTCTGAAATGGACCCCATTTGCACCTGCCAAATTCATAGATACAGACATTCCTTGCATGGAGTGCATGATGTCGTATCTGCCTGCCATACAGGCGCTAAATATGAGAAGCATCTCAGGGACCCCCCCCTCAAAAAAAACCACTGGTCATCTCAGTCCAGGACTAAGTGGCTGAATATCCAAGAAGTCACACCCAACCTTTTAAGCACTCAAGTTCATAGCCTGGATAAAAGATCTATCAATTTTGATTCCTTTCACATTCAAATGCTTTAAATCCAAGATTCTTTCCATCTAAAACACAGAGAAATGTATGTACTTTAGTACTTTCTTATACAAAAATATAACTGGTCTGGCATCCTGTTCAGCAGCTACGATGTCATAAGTCCAATGTACGACATTGCAATTCACTTTTATGGTCCTTGGACAATTGCAATAACCAAAGGTCCCTCCCAAAGCCTATTTTTAAAGGCAAACAGGCCCAGTACTATTTTTAAGTCACTGGAGAGTAGAGTGGAGTGCTGGTGACAACACAGCCAACCCTCTCCTGTCTCAACATGGTCAGCTACAGGAAGAGGGCTGGATCACTCTCCCTGCTCTCCAGCAACCTGGAAATTGTTGTGTTGAGGGAGGGGCATTTGCATGGCTTAAAAGGTAGCAGTTGTTTTTTGGGTAGCATTGGGAGACATAACTGTATCTCCCGATGCAAGATTTTGGCCCTGACATAAAATTTTCACTAATCTCTAATTTGATATCATGAATATACCTTCAAGTACAAAAGGACTGGGGCTTTATTAGCTTGCCTGTACACCTAGCGAGGGTGATAAGACTTTTTGTGTCAATTCAGAAGCTATAAAAAGAAAAAACAGGAAAACATGTTAGACTTAATAAAAGGTCTTGCCCTCTGCCTCATTTCAAACTACATGGTCTTTTCTTCCAAAATTTGCTTTGAAATCTGTGGGTGTTTTTTTCTTATGCACTTATCTGATATTGCCAGCAAAAAAGGATAATTTCTACCAGCTGCAGTGGTGCTATTTATGATATGGATGTCTGCCCACTAGACTAAAAACCCATTAGCTCATTTTACAAGCCAATTCTGATGATAGGATTTATTTTTTAAACACTTGATATTATAATTTCTACTTGACAGAGATACGTGCTTCTTTTACTATCACCTATATTCTCTCCAATTGCAAAAGGTGATGTTTGCATTAAAAAATCCCCCACCCTATTGATATTTGCAGAAGCACAAAGTGAATGAGTAGGAGTTCTGCCCCTTTTTTTTTTTAATTTGAGACATGTCTGGTATGGAAACCAACAAAGATCATCCCCTAGTTTTTAAATAGTTACTTTACAGTGTGAAATGCATAAGCCCACAATTAGTTTTAAAGAGAAATCACAGGTGTGTGTGTGAGAGCGAGAGATTGTCTTTGGTTGTTAAATGTATATATCACATTTCTGCCCAGTGACCTCCGCCTTTCCTCCATTGTAGCATACATGACTGCCCTCATTCCCCTTTATTCTCACAACCCTCTGAGGTAAATTGCATTGAAAGAGGCAGATCCAAAGCTGTCTGGTAAGTTTGATGTCTCATTTGAGACCAAAACCTGGATCCCTAGGATTTCAAACCCCAGTTCAACACTACATCACTCTGTATTTGTAGATCTCACTCAAAAGCCTGACCTTGTGCAGTCAAAAAGGGTGGTGGGTGAGAAGAAGAGAACAAGGAAGGCATGCTTTGCTGGAAAGTCTTTGGTGGCATTCAAGACAGATACTTAAATATTGGGAATATAGCTGGTACACGAGACATATAAAAGGCAAATCCCTACTTAACTAGCCAGGAGTGTGAGGGGCATGCAGATAATGATCACAAAAAGCCCTTACCTCTCGCATTGTAAAGAATCCTGAATGAGTAGCGAGAAATGATCCTGCTATCTGTACAGATGGGACAAAATGGGAGACTAGCCAGCTTGCTCTTACAATAATCAGGAGCTCGTTAAGGATTCTAATCAGGCAGAAATATTTTCCCGTCAGCTCATTACAAACTATAACAAGGTCACAGCTCTGGGTCGTGGATGGCTTTTTTCTCCTGCTAGAGATAACGAGTGTATCTGCGGGAACTTTTGCTAGGTTATTTGTTATAATGTGCAACAAAGGTTGTGTCCAAACACCACCTCACTGCATGGTTTATTTAGCATAGTAGCATTAAACTAGGAGTTGAGACGGTACCAAGTAACGGTAAGATGGTATCAAGGAGAGTAGTGGTTTGTCATTATCATCTGCTCTTTCGGAATGTGACACCTGCACTGGTTTTAACTAGGCCCCAGTTTGCCATTTGGGCTAGTGGTGATTAGCCCAGGAATTGGCAGACTCTCTAACTGATACTGTTATCTGCTTGCTTGTCACCTGAAACCTTTCTGCTTGGAGATGCATTCATATACAAAAGAAAGAGAGTGGAAGCAGTGGAGGGGAGGTATGGATGAGTAGGAGAATTTAACCAAGGTCTCTGCTTTTTCTGTAGGCAAGTCCTGGGACTGTGCATGTACGTGAATGATCCCAAGCAAGCCTCCATAGGCAAGAAGAACTGATGAAAGACTGGACCTCATGTCAAACTAACTGAACTTGTCCTTAATGTGAAGAGTTGAAAGAGTGAGTTGTTGGATAATGGGGCATCAAAAGGTGGGCACTTCCTGTACTTTTTAAAGTGTTAGAGAAGGCAGTACCTCATTGTACAAGGCAGTCTGTGCAAAACCGACCAAATGGATCCTGGACACAGCTCTTCCCTTGGCCACTAATTGACTGCAGGTCTGTGCCCAGGCATTATATCATGCCAGAGAAGAAGGAAGAACTTTGGGTTGGAGCGTGAAAGCTATGCTTCTGTCCGCACATGTGCCACTGCATGTGGACAGTGCTTTGGTCACCCTATGGGCAATCAGTGCCTGAGGGCAGAGCTTCCCCTCGCAAAAATATGGATACCTTTGCATTTGTGGAAAAGGAAGTGTATTGTCACCCTTCTGCACCAGCAGTGTGAGTATAATAGGAAAGTTTTAATGCTTCATCAGCACTGAAACTTGGACAAAACAGAAACAGTAAGTGGACAAAATTCTTTCAGATTGTAAGCCCAATGGCAGGGACTCTCTGCTTACTGATTTCTCCATGCCACTCTTTTGGTTTTATTTGATTCAAAACCATGAAGTCTTCAATAAATAAATGAAACAAACACGTATCCTCTCCCTAGGTGGCAAGTTAAAATAGAATGGGTCCTTCTTTCTTGATCCTAGAGCTGTTATTCTGAGTCATCTATGTAGAATTTTGAAAGGCTAAAGGAAGAGGAAACTGTTTACTCTGAAACCACTGCAATTCAAAGCGATGTTGGCAGTGACCACATTACCAGGCATAGCAGCCCCTGTAACATCTTCCTGCTCTTTAAAACCCTTGGCAGTCTAATTTTGCTACTGGAAGGAAGGCAGAGCTTTATATTCACACTCCTCATCCTCATTTCCCATTGTGCCTTTGTGGGCCTTACAAGGGTCCAAAAGGACTCTTGTGCAGGATCTTCACTGTGAAGAAGTAGATGGCCTTACAAAAGGGTTTTTTTTTAAAGAAGACATTAACTCTTGTTTGAGGGTCTATGAAAAATGAGAGCTGCAGGTCTGTGCCCAAGAGTTTGGCTGTGGTGTGATGCCATGCAGTAGATGCTTCTGTTGTCATGGATGTAATGATTGCACCTGATCTATTCTTTGATCCAGGCCAGACTTGTTTGAATGTTCTGGGTTTGCTATGAATAATCCACCCCAGGCCTGAGAAGGCTAGAACAAATGGCCTGTGGTCTATGAAATGGAAGAATCTACAGAACAATAGAGAGCCAGGGCAGTATAGTGGCTTGAATGTTAGATGGACACTGTGGCGATTTTTGCACTAGCCTGTTATAGTGCTATTATTCCACTTTCAACATCCTGTGGAATCCTGGGGTTTGCAGTTTAGAGAGGGGCCTTTGAGACCCTTCCCTAAACGGCAAACCCCAGGATTCCTTAGGATGCTGAAAGTGGAATAATGGCACTATAACAGGCTAGTATGGAAATGGCCTGGGAGAAAAGGGTTGAACCCCCCACTTGGCTATGGAAACCTTCAGTGTGACCTTGGGCAAGTCACACTATCTCACCTCAGAGGAAGGCAAGGGCAAACCTCCTCTGCCCAGAATCCCCACTGATAAATTCACCTTAGGGATGCCATACGCCAGAAATGACTTGAAGGCACAAACAACAAACAGAACAATAAAGTACACACCTTTTCAGTATCTGAAGGGCATGCAGTCTTACTTCTGATACCTCAGGCCTCCAAACACAACAGTGGAGTCAGGTAGGCAATTTTTCCTTTGCCCTCTGATGCCATGTCTAATGGCACCCTGTGGTCCAAGTTGTGGTGGTAGTTGTGGGTGCCTCATCCTACCACTGCCATCTGCTGTTGTGGCTCTGTTGTTATTATTCAAGCTTTGTGGTGGCCTCTGAGGGTTCAGCACTTAGATGTGTGATTTCTTCTGCTGTGGCAGCTAGAGCCCAGCACTTCCAGGCAGTTGGAAAACAAGTCAGTGGGAAGTCCAGACAAACTAGGCTTGCTTGGGATAGCTATAGCCTTCTGCTGTGCTACACAACAGTAAGGCTCCTATATTAAAGTAGTGCAGCAATAGCCAAAATCATAGTTGGCAGAATTCCCCTTCTGGAAACTAGACTCTGAGGACAAGACCTAACAATTACCTATCCCATAGAGTTCCTGATTCCCATTTCTTGCTCTTCCCTTGCCTTCCTTGCTTTTCCCCTTCTGTTTCATGGCTTGTCATTTCTTCAACTCCTGTGTCTCCGTGCCCCAGTCTTTCATCAGACTCTTGATTGTTAGGCGATTTCTGCATGAAGTTGATACATCGTAGTAGCATCGAATCTTCACCCTCATGTCTGCATGTTGAACCATTTTAGCATCATAGTTTTCCTCATAGTTCTGCATGTTTTCAGCTCTTAGAACGGTTCACTGTGATGCAAAACCACTGTATGTGAAAACCAGAAAAACTCTGATGTAAATCTTCCAAATCAGTTCTGCTTCAGTTTTTGACCACATGCAGAAGCATAGCATCGATTCACATCGCAGAACTGGCCAGCTATGGGCATTCCCAGGCTGTCCCTTCTGTCATTTCTGTCCCTATCTCTCTCCGCCCATCAAAGGACAGGCTGCCATCATTAGTCTTCATGCATTAAACAGATAGAGGGAAGAGAGTGGATCTGGGAATGGACTGTTAAAACTGTTTTTTTCCCACGTATCAATGAACATGCATACCTACGCACAAATGTAGCAATACAGAAATGTGTTTAAAATGTGTGTGTGTTTTTAAAAAACAGACCAATCAGCAATGGTGGAGCAGGGTGAGGGAGGGGAATGGGAGTGGCCAGGGACTTGCTGTTGTGGATGCAGCAAGCACTGTTCTCCACAGTAGTACAATGTAAATGGAGGGATGGGGATGCAGACAGCACAGTTTATGAATCTGAGTATAAAAAACTGCTCTCGACATGTGGTGGTGAACCGCTCCTCCCCTCGTGTGCGGAAATGGCCTTAGACAACTCCTTACTTTGTTCTGCTTCCTTCTTCATCCTGCTTCTTGATAATGCCCTGTCTCTTCTGCCTTCCACTGCATAGCAGCACATATCTGCCTCCTGCTCTTAAATAGTATCAGATTTTGCGTAGCCCACCCCACAACATCCCCTTTCTAATTCAAATACTACAGGTATACCTCAGTTAATTGAGTAAGTGTTTTCCTGGATGTTACTTCTTTAACAGAAAATTTGATGCCGGAGGCAGGGATAGATTCATACACCACAAAAAAGAAGAGTAGGTCAATATGTTTCATTGAAGTTTTTATTCAAAACTAACAGTATGCACACGTAAAATGAAACAATCAGGTCAGGTAAGCCTTGCATAAGTAAACAAAAAACATTTTGAACCTTCTGTAGACCACTTGAAAGCTTGTTCCAAAATGGAGAACAAAACATACAAGGAAAGGTTGAAGAAGCTGGGCATATTCAGCTTGGTGAAGAGAAGACTGAGCAATGACCTCATTGTACCTTTTAAATAGCTCAAGATTTGCCACAGACCTGTTCTCTGCTGCCCCAGAAGGTAGGACCAAGTCTAGAGGGTTGAAGTTACAGGAGAGCAGATTTCAATTGGACATTAGGGGAACTTCTTGACTGTAAAAGTGGTTCAACAATGGAAGCAATTGCCTACAGATGCGGTGGGGTCTCCTTCTTTGGATGTCTTCAAAAAGTCGTTGGACAGATACTTGCTGAGGATGCTTTAGCTGGAGAACCTGCATTGAGCAGGGGGTTGGACCTGCTGGCCCATGGGGCCACTTCCAGCGCAATGATTCTATGCATTCAAGACTGACTTTTTTCTTTCTCCAGACTCCATTTATGGTTTCCGTTTTGGTGGCCGAACTCATAGATTATCTCTACTCCTTTTTAACAGAACTGTAGCTGGTGTGGCAGGCAAATTCACTTTTCCCTTTCTTTCTGTTTTGCTGTTCACACATGCTGAATAAGGGGTTCTAGAGGCACCTATTGTCATTTTGCATGTTGTAGGCAGGCATGGATAACTAGAATAGGATCAGCTGAGTATCCTATTCTTTTCCAGCTCAAGCTTCAGTGCACCATTTATTGAAGACATGTTGCTACAACTTGGTAGCTGAAAGTCTGTGTTTTTCCAGTCCTTCCCCAACCTTGCAATGCCAGTGCTGTTAAAAAAATCCAACTATAGAGGGGACAAGGAAAAGAGGATGTGCTGGGTGGGTAGAAAAGACTTTGTAAAAAAGGAGCCTTTTTTTTTTGTCAAAGGTTTTGTTCACTGAGGTATGCCTGTACCGTCAGCCCTCCACATTTGTGGGTTTCACTTTTGTGGATTTGATTATTCATGGATTATTTGCTGTCAGCTCTGCTGCCTCCCTATGCTATTTTTAATAGAGACGACAAATCTTGTGAGACTGAGAAGCTGCAAAAGAGGCTTGTAAATTCCTATTAAAAATGGTATGGGGCAGCAGTGGAGGTGGCAGTAAGCCCTACCAGCGACCCACTTCTGCCTTGTGATGGAACCATGATGCCTCAAAGGAATCCATGGTGGGTTGAATATGGTGATCACACTTTTTTGTGTGTTGAATATGGTTTGGGAGGGCCTAGAGTTATTCACAGTTTTTCCACTTTCATGGGGGTCCTGCGCTCCTAACCCTAGCGAACATGGACCATACTATGTTTCTTCTGCTACTTCGCTCACACCTTATTTTGTACATATCCTTCTTTAGGTTTTTCTTTTGCTATTCATGGCCTTTCTTTCAGATGCCTTCTTTGTCCCTTCATTCTTATAGCTTCCTTGTGTTCCAAGCCATTTCTCAAATGCCAGCCTTGCCCCATATGAGTTTTTAATCCCAGCCAAACCGACAATTTCTCTTACTTTCACATTATCTGGAATGCATGTGGATTAAATTGCTCAGCAACTCAACAGTCTATGACCACTATGCCCCTTTAGCTGAGAATATCAGACATTTGACTTGTGACATATTCAATGCATTATAGGACATGAGAAGGAGGTAAAGTACTAACTGGATGATCCATGATCTTACTACCTCATTTAAAGGGATATATAACCGAATAAGGATTTAATGTTTTTATGTTTTTATTAATACAATATGTCTCTTCCTTCCTTCCTTCCTTCCTTCCTTCTTTCCTTCCTTCCTTCCTTCCTTTCTTTCTTTCTTTTTTGTTACAACCCAGGAATATATCAGCACTGGAAATTAAATCTGAATGAGCAGAAAGTAGTTCAAGCACAATGAAAAAGCAGAAGCAGATTTCATAGTTACTGGCACTTTCTCCTCTAGCCTTAGTAAGAGTCAAGGAATTGCCTATGGATCAAGGCCTTACAATTAGATCTGGTTGTTTGAATGCTTTCTTAGGATGTTTCTTGCTGGCTGAATACAAGTTCTACTGCCATCTACTGGCAGGGAATTAAAAATGTCCAGTTCTGTGCAGTGAGCCAGAAAAAACTGTGCTTCATTTTTGCAGTCTAAAAAACAAACAAACAAGATGACACGAACAGAAGTGGAGGGCCAGTCTAAATAATTCTGTTGCCAGAGTCAAAAGATGAGATGGTGTCCCCTTCCAGTATCTGAACAGACTGCCAGATTAATTTTACTTTGACAGTGAAAATGATATGACAGCCTCAAGTATACCTGAAAGCGGCTTGTTTGCTTAGAGAGATGCAGGGTGTTCAGCCATCAGCTTCTCACAGCTGAGGTTCTGCCCTGCAACCGCTCACAACTGGTTCCACTCCTCTATTGGTTATCTCTTATGCCAGAAAAAGAAATCACCTGCTAGATTTGTAGTTGTACAGTGTTTCCAGCCTGGTGGCAAGTGTTTGAAAAATTCTGATTTTATTTAGGAACGAGAAGGCTTGGGCCAGGGCCACTAGATGATGTCCTCATCCTGGGTGTGACAGAAGTGGATGGCAAGTACATGAGGTAGCCAGTGGGGGTGGTGGGAGAATGAGAGAGTTGGAGGGGCTCGAAAAACTTTTTCATGGTATAGAACTGTATTCTTACCCGGATTAAAAGTGCCACAATGAAAACCACAGTTTACTCTGAACAGAGTCCTGGTACACAGAAGAAAGTATAAACAGTTCCTGACAAGATACAGCCATAAGAAATGCTGGCAGAAACAAACAAACAGGCACATAATGTTGGTTGAGGGTTGGTTTGTTTCTGTTTCAATGCATAATTATAATGGAAGAACTGTATCAATGTGGCAATACTGTCTTCACATTTCAGCATTTGAAGGCTAAATAAAAGCCTGCTGTAAATGCCTTAGACTTTTTAAAAGAGTTTATTTTAATGCTCAGAATGTTTCTAACAGTACTTGCTTCAAATTCTTCAGGTTGTGAGCAGCCTTTTGTTTCTTGTCAGCAAACATATCGTGCAGATCTTTGCTTTGAACTTTATTTTACTTCCTAAGGGAAGTGCCTTATGGACAAACATCAAGGGGGCATATGGGTTCTTAAGCTAGCAATTTTAGATAGCTGTGCTGGTCTTGATTTGGTTAAAGCGGGCTAAAAGGTAAGAGAGTGGATCAATTTAATTCTGGCTCCCTAAGCTTTTTCTCTCTAATTTGAACATTGGTGCCAACTTCCATTTTGATGTGTTATATTTGCATAGAACAGACGATCCTGTTCTGATCTCCTGTATTAATGATCAAGGTATCTTTTCAGTCTCAATAATACAGAAATTCAACATGGGCATCCAGGCAAGAGTTTAAATCCCTCCTGGAGATTGCAAGATGAGCATCAATTAGTTGCTAGATGACACTGAACTTAGTTGTGTCTGCCTGGAACCAGAGACCTGAATCCTATTGGAAGTCCCAACTAGAGTAGAGACCAATTAATTTACTCAACATTGAGTTAATGGTTGAATGGTGAACCAACACTTACATAAATCCCATTGAATTAATGGATCTACTTTAGTTGGGACGACAAGTAGGACCAGTGATGTATTTATGTCTTTCACTCTAAGTCTCAAATCAAGTCTCAAGTCTCCACCTTCAAGTCTCAAGTCAAATCTCAAGTCTTTGGAGACAGTTTCAAGTCAAGTCTCCTGTCTGGGAGCCAACTTTGTACCCCAACCTATATTCCAGAATTTCTGAATAGAGTAGAATAAAGTCAGTTTTAACAATTTAAGCAGAGTCGGCCCTCCACATTTGTGATTTTGTCACCTACAGCTTTGGAAGTGGGGAATAAGATCCGTCTTACTTCCCAATTACTGAAACTTCAAAAGCTTTAGAACGAAGGATCTTTCTTCCTCAAATCTGTTGCCTAACACATTTGTTGTTCCTCTCTGAGAAACGCATCCTGTACTCTGGGGACAAATCTTGCCTTCTGCTCTTAGGAAAAGTTTTAGAAGGCTCCTCCAATACGCAGTAGGGACAGGCTGCTGAGCAGATCTCAAGCCCATTGCCTAACCCATTTAGTGTTCCTCTCTGAGAAATGCACCCAGAATTTGGGCTTCAGACAGATTGTCTGGATGAATATGTTATGTCACTGAACCAAGGGCAGCAAGTCAGTCACTAAAAACATACAAGTCTCGAGTCCAGTCGAGTTGAGTCAGTGCATCATTTATTGCCAAGTTGAGTCTGAGTCAAGTCACTGAAGCAACTTAAGTCTGACTTGAGTCCAAGACCCTTTTCGCACCTTACCTTTTTGCGGTGCTGGGATGCGGGGCTTGCGTGAGCAGCCTCTGGAGAGAGGCTCTCGCTTCCTTGCTCTTTTGGCTCCGCAAGAGCTTCCTGCTCGTGTGAGAGCCCCGCCTCTTCCTTTTGTAGTGCAGCCTGGGACCTTCCCAGCCTGCACTGGACAGGAAGCACAACTGGCCCAGCTCCCGAGGCTCCGCACGCCAGGTAAGTGTGCGCGGGGCCCCGGAGCAATGCGCGACCGCACAGCATTTTTGGCTTCAAGCCGAAAATGAAAAAATGCATGCGTGGTCCGCGTCAGGCCCTTGAGCATTACGCAAATGTGAGTGCGTCGTGTGGACCACTCCTCACATGTGTGCAACGCTCAAGGGGCCCTTTCGCATCGGAAATGCTGTGCGAAAAGGGTCCAAGTCAGTAGACTCAAGTCTACATAGCTGAGTAGGACCATGTGAGAGTTTCCTGTGTCTCTTTTCTTACTGGAGAGAGATAAAAGACATCTTTTCTTGCTTCCTGTCCAATGTTTTTGGAGTTTGTCTGTTGTCTTGTTTGTTATACCTGCTGAATCTGGGCTTGGGAAAGTATGGAACTCCTCAGATGCTGTTGGACTCTAGTTCCATGTCCATGCTGGCTGGGGCAGATAAGAGTAGAGCTCAAAAACATTTGGAAGGCCACTTCGTCCATATCCTGCCTATCATCCTTCTATGACAATTGTCATGCTATTCCTTATAACTAGGAATCTGGCTCATTACATTGGTTCATAATAGCATTTTTCCTCCCTCTTTTATACATGGGACAAAAGAGTAAGACTAACTTTAAATGCTGAACCACTGACAGCTTTTCCACATGTTTTCTGCATATGTAGAGCAAATGCAGACAGGAAAGACTGGGATCCCACTCCAGCTTGGTATATACCCATGACCTACCCAACAGCAGAGACTGGCAAATGGCAAGATGGGGCTATCAAACATACCCACATTCCTAGCTCTGGGAATTTACTCTGTAGATTGAGGGAAGCTGTAAAAGATTCTTGTGGACCAGGGCATTAAAGCCAAGAGACTGTCCTACAGTTCATAGACTTCAATAAATTTAGGATTCACCCATTAGGAAAGGCTGCATTTTTGAGTTCTTAGCAGGAGTCCTAAAGGCTAAAAACTTCCTTTAATTTGATGAATGCTTCAGAGACCCCCGTACCTTGTATATCACTGTTTTTGGCATTCTAAATTCAACTACAAGGTGGTCCTGGTGGCAGCTGATGACTTCAATATCAGTGGAGTGGTGAATATGCTTCAGGTTTTATTACAAATGGAGCACTCAATCTTCCAGTGCAGGAAAGTAAATATGACTTTATAGGTATAACAGAGACTTGGTGGGATGACTCCCATGATTGGAATGTAACAATTGAAGGATATAATCTGTTCAAGTAAAATAGCTGGGAAAGAAAAGGAGGAGGAATAGCATTATATGTCACAGGCAAATTCACTTGTATGGAAATTAATGTGAGTGATCAAACTAGACCTGTAGAGATCATCTTGGTAAAAATAAATGGGGAAAGAAAAGCATCATTGTGGTAGGACTTTACTACAGGCCACCAAGCCAAGACAAGGAGGTGGATGATGTATTTCTGAAACAAATCTCAGATATCTCCAAGAAGCAAGAACTAGTAGACATGGGGGGCTTCAATTACCCTGAGATCTACTGATAGTTTAGCCCAGCTAATCATAGGCTTTCCAACAAATTCCTGATGTGCCTTACAGATAATTTCCTCTTTCAAAAAGTGGAAGAACAAAGGTATCAGAAATTCTGGACTTGATCCTAACCAATAGGAAGGAGTTGGGGTCACTGCAATCGAAGTAGTTGGTATTTTAGGGAGGAATGGCCACATAATGCCAGAATTCACAACTATAGGATAGGTCAAAGAAGAGTATAATCAAAGACGAACCTTGGATTTCAGGAAAGGTGATCTTTATCAACTCAGAGAAATACTGAGTGGAATCCCATGGCTAGAGATGCTAAAAGAAAAAGACACTCAACAAGGGTGGGAATGCATGAAGAAATAACTACTAAAAGCACAATCACAATTCCACGGAAGAAGAAAAAAATGGGAAAAAACTGAAAAAGCCAATGTGGCTGCACAGTAAACTTGGGAAGGAAGTGAAAAGAAAACAGAGTATGTATAAAGAACGGAAGGAAGGATGAATCACCAAAGAAGAATATAAATGTGCAATCCAAGATTTCAGGAATAGTGTAAGCTAAAACTCAAAATGAGCTAAGACTGGCTAGAGAAGTAAGAAGCAACAAGAAGGGTTTTTTCAAATATGTTTGAAGTGAAAGCATGATGAAGGAAATGGTGGAACCACTGCTCAGCAAGGATGGTATAATGCTAACAGATCACAGTGTAATGGCAGAACTACTCAATATCTATTTTACTTCAGTTTTTCTCCCTAAAAGAAGACTGTGCTTCCATGCGTCAAAAAAGATCTTGCCAAGGAATCCAAGTTGCAGGTCAAAATTGATAAGGAATTAGGAATCATGTAGTTAACCTGAATGAGTTCAAATCCGCAGGACCAGACGAACTGCATCCCAGAGTATTGAAGGAACTCATAGGACCACTTGCCAAAATTTCTGAGAAATCTTGGAAAATGTGTGAGGTGCCAAAGGGCTGAGATGAGCAAACATTGTCCCTCTCTTCAAAAAAGACCAGGAAAAAAAAAAAGACCAGAAAAACGGGGGAAAAGGCGAGGAGGAGGAGGAGGAGGAGGAAGAGATGATGACGACGATGACGACAACGATGATCCAGAAAACTACAAACCAGTCAGCCTGACCTCAATACCAGGGAAAATAAAATATTAGAACAGAGTATATAGGAGTCTATCTGCAAATCTGTTGATGACCATGTAGTGATAAGTAGGAACCAGCATGAGTTTGTCAAAAACAAATCTTGCTGAACTAGTAGCTTTTTTTTTTCTGTCAGCTTACTAGTTTAGTAGATGGCAGGAATGCTGTGGATATCATTTATTTGGATTTCAGCAAAACATTTAATAAGGCCCTCCATAATACTTTCTTCAGCACACTGACTAAATATGGAATAGAAGGAAACAGCATCAGATGGATCCATAATTGGTTGTAAAACCATGCTCAAACAGTTGTTATCAGTGGCTGTGTTTCAAACTGCAAGAAAGTCTTGAGTGGAGTGCTGCAGGGATCTGTCCTTGGGCTGATGGTCTTCAATATTTTTATCAGTGATTTAGATGATGGGGTAGAAGGGAATCCTTATCAAATTTGCAGATAAGACAAATTGGGAGGCGTAGCTAACACATTGGAAGATAGGAACAGAATTCAAAACCTTAGATCTTGATAAGCTAGAAAACTGGTCTGAAATTAATAAAATTACATTCAACAGAGACAAATGCAAAATTCTACACTTAGGCCACAAAAACCAAATGTTCAGAGGATACTTGGGTCAGCAGTACTACGTGACAAAAAGATCTTGGGATTATTGTTGATCATAAGTTAAGCATGAGCCAGCAGTGTGATGCCACAGCAAAGAAGGCAAATGCTATCTTAACTTGTATTAATAGCAACATAGTTTCCAAATTAAGAGAAGTAATAGTCCTCCTAAATTCTGTGCTGGTCAGATCTCATCTGGAGTTCTGGGCATTTCATGTTAAAAAAAAGATATAGACAAGCTGGAGCACATTTAGAAAGGGGCAGTGAGGATAACAGGTATGGAGAAGAAAACATTTGAGGAGAGGTTGAAGGAACCAGGCATGATTAGCTTGCTGAAGAGAAGACTGAGGGTGATATGATCACAATCTAGATACTGCAAAGGCTGTCACAAAGAAGAGGATGTTGGCTTGTTCTCTGCTGCCTCAGAGGGTAGAACCAGGTCTAATAATTTTAAAACACAGGAGAATAGATTTCAACTGAACAATAGAAGGAACTTCTTGACAATGAGAGTGGTTTGCCAGTGGAACCAATTGCCTACAGAAGGGGTGAGGTCCTTCTCGGGATGTCTTCAAAAAGAGACTGAACAGCTACCTGCTGGGGATGCTCTAGCTGGAGATCCTGCTTTGAGCAGAAGGTTGGACCTGATGGCCCATAGTGACTCTTCCGACTTGATGATTCTGTGATTGCTATCTTTGCTGTTGTTCTGCAGGGGAACTAAAATGCTCATGAGATTCTCTGCATAACTGGCAGATACAAAAGTTCGCTTACCAAAATTCTTTCTGTGGCCTACTGCACTGAAAATTAAATACAGCTGTCTTGGACATTGTTTTTTAACCTCTTTGTATAAGTAGGTCTTGGGGAAAAGATCCTGAAAGATTTTTAAAATGAGTTGCCATGTGACATTCTTCTGAAGAGGTGGTCATTTTTCCAGGTTCCATCCACTCTAGAAAAAAGGGAGGTCTGGTTAATTTTGAATGCAGCTCAAGAAATTCTAAACACTTTTTTTTTTTAAAGAACATTTTCAGCAAGAGATTTGCCTCCTGATTTTGGACTGTCCCCTCCACACCATTCCTCTTATGCACACCTCTAGATGGAGCCTATGTTCCACTCAGCATTGATACTCATCCGGATAGAACCCTGTCCCCTGGTTGTTCCCTGTATTTTGGCTTGAAAGAGGCTGACCTAAAATGCAATCTTTTCCTCCTTCACTTTAAATAGCCATAACTCTGATCCCGTTCCTATGCCTTGCAATCCTGTGCGTAGATGGAAGGGAATAGCCCTCTAAAACAGAAAACCATACTTTGCAATGCGTGGTAAATCTGTGCCTCAGTGCTGGGGGTGGGGTGCAGGGAACAGTCGACCATTAAAGAAGTATATTTTTAAAGGTTGATAGAATGGGACAAGCAGAAGACAGAAGTAAGCAATTGTTGATATCATACATTTTAAAGGAGTTTAACACAAGGACTCCTTCATTAAAGCAGTGCAGTGGGGGAATGCTCAACTGATAACAGTAATTAAACAAGGATCCAGCCAAAGAGCCCCTGAATTTGTAGCTTCTTTTATGGGTGGCAAATACTGGAGGGGGCATTTTTTGGAATTTTCTTTTTTGGATGAAAAAATGAAATTCATCAGCAGGAGGGTATCTCGGTGTAAGTAGTAGCAGCCAATGTCTTCCTGATTTCTTCTTCTTTGCTGCTATCACAGGTGGCCACAACAGGGATGGAAGCGTTGTTTCCATCCACCATTCTATTTTTCCTGTAGTTCCAGAGATATAATATTATTCCAAGGCTCTATTGGTGTATGCTTGTGTCTAAGGAGAATATACTGCCATAATTTTTTTTTATAATCACATTAGTTGCTGGTGATGTCACAGAACAATGGCCTAGAAGAATGCTACATCCTAGGCATTATGGAGAAGGCAAAACATGGATGAGATACAGTTTACAGGAGAAACAAAGAAAAAGAAGATACTTATCACTCCTGCTAGCAATCGGCTCCCTCACTCTCATCTTGCCCTCCCTAGTAGTGAATTCTATGTCCTGAAAAGCTTAGAGAAATGTCCCCTATTTCATCAGTCATGGATTTTGCTGCCCTGCATAGTTCAAGTTCCCATGAAAACATTTGGCTCAAGCATAAGAGAAATATTCTAGAAACCAGAATTAATGAAACTTCTAGCTCTTGAGGGCCAGTTAGAGATCTTTACCTTCATTTTCTGCATGAGCCTTTTAAAATGTTTAAGTTGTGCTTTGCCCAACTGGAGTGCCCTTGCTTGGTAAATCTGCTTAGACTCTACAACGAACACATTTACATGCCAAATTAAGACCTAGTTTTTGACAGAAGCTTTTTTTAATTTGCTCTTTTTGAGTGTATGAGTGTGCATAAAAGGAGTATATTCAAAGATTAGACAAGATACATTTTTGGATGACAACTCTCAGAATCCTCCAGCTAGCACTGGCTGGGTGTTGTGTGCTATATTTTATATTCTTAGATATACATACAGATATATCTTAGATATACATATACATAGATATCTCCCTGCTGCTTTTGTGGTAGACAGTTTTTTTCCCTTGTGTTTTGCTGCATTGTTTTGTGGTTATTGATTTTTTTCCCCTGCTAAATGATGTTAGTTTGTTTTAATTCTTATCTGAAGTTTGATTTTGCAGTTGTAGTACAATTGTAATTTTTGTTATAATCCTTTTTAATTGCTATCTGAAGAGCAGAGTAGATTCGGAGGGTAAATATTTTTCCACAATAAGCTATATGTGGATGGAAGTTAGGGATTGATTTTTTTTTTAGAAGAGGCTTTTGCAGAATAAACTGCAAAATTAAAGAAAACATTGCAAGTTGGCTCAAGACTGTGCCTTTTGTTGATGCAGAATTTGAGTCACCTGAGTTCAGAATGTAAATGTGATTTTTCATTGTTGTTGGGAAGCATGCTGTATGCTCAGTTATAGCCACAGATGTGAAAAGGGTCATATCTAATGGGGTCTGGATATGTCCACAACTGCAGTTTAAAATATTGCCTTGAGGAAAGGCACCTACAGCAAATGAGTAACTACAGCATGGCTTGATCCTGCCTTGGGACATATAGATATGAATATTTCTTCACCAGAGTAGAGGAGCGTTTCACTGCGTGTCATGAGCGGTGTTTTTTACTCCAACTTACCTCAATTCCTATCTGCATGCCCTCCGGTTTCTATCGAAGTGGAGAAAATTGTCTGTAGCTTCTGCATCGTCAATTCTTGTGGAACTCCTATTCCCCTCCCTAGCTCTACCCCGTCACTGTTGATTGGTCAATCTAAAAAAAAAAATCGTTGTAGAACCTATTGCTACGTTTTAGTGCAAGTGGTGTGAATCGCTGTAATGCTTCTGCATGTAGGAAAAAACGCAGCAGAAACGGTGTGGGTGGTTCTTCCCTTTTTACAATACATCAGTTTAACGTTGATGTTAACCACGCTAAGACCTCAACTCGTGCGGAACCATGGAGGACAAAACAACATCAAACCAGTTTAATGTGCAGATGTAAAAGTGACAATACAGTGCTACTGCAAGTGTGTGGAATTGCTACAGCCTTGTGTGGAAAGGGCTATGTCTCTGTAGCTACAGTTCCCAATGTATCTCCTCCAGACCTTTGTTTTAAGCCATGCAGCATCCGCAAAAGAGAATTCTGAGGTGCTGGAGTGCAAGAAGATGAGCAACAATGTGTCTAGCCCTCTCCTGATAGCTGGCCATACTGAGACAACAGCTATGATAGGTCCCTACCATTGCTTATAGCTGTGTACTCCCCTGGGGGCTGGACACATCCTTGCTCACTGTCCTGCATTCCAGCACCTCAGAAATTCTTCTTTAGAGATGCTCTGTGGCCTAAAAGGTCAGTTTTGGGGAGCACTTCAGTCATTACAAGAGCCCTGGTGGCGCAATGGTTAAATCCTGGTACTGCAGCCACAAGGTTGTGAGTTCGATCCTGCAGGGCTCCAGGTTGACTCAGCCATCCATCTTTCCGCAGGTCAATAAAATTAGTATCCAGCTTGTTGAGAGCAATTAGCTAGCACATTGTAAAACTGCTTATAGTGCACTTAGCTGATAAGCGGTATAGAAATACATATGCTATTGCTATTACAATGATGAAACAACAATAAGAGTGAATTAGTGTTATTATGATGTCATGAGTTAGGTTTCATAAATACTGATTCCAAATTGACTGTTGGAGATAAAAAATCCTGGATGGGTCTTCTGGCTTTGTGGCTATGACTGCGACATCTCCCTGTTACCCCAAAACTTGGGTGACTCAGGGATCAACCTGTGCTGGCTGTGCCTCCCTGAAATGGTGGGAAATATTAGCTCAAAGAGGAGGCATGCAGAAAGATGATAACCTTACAAGATCTTTTACACTTCTGTATACTGGTCCTACTACAGAGAAAAACCAGCCTGAGAGTCAAAAGTAAGCTTGTTTGTTTTATTAAGGGAATTAACAATTGCACACATAAACAAGATCCAAGCAGTCTTGCAATCACACAAGGCTAATTGAAGGAAAAGGAGGAAAAGTTTGGGTAGTGAGACTTTAGGGCGAAGTGATATTTACCAATCTGGAGAGCAGCAAAGAAGTGATTGTGGCTTAGACTAGCAGTCCAAGGGTAGTACAAATTGGGAATCAGAGCAGCAGAGTGATGGCAAGTATGCCAAAAGTACTATGACTTGGCTAGCCCAGAATCAGGGTTGAAATACCCTATTTCTGCCTGGAGAGTGAAGGTGTTAATGGCTCTCCAACAGAACAAACAATAGGGTCCAGGATGGACTAATGGTTTTAGCTTTAGGTAACAAAGGACTGATGGGAATCATGATAGCTTCTTGAAAGGGAATAGAGGAAGATTTTTCTGGGAAGTGGGGAGAGGGTTGAAGATTGTTAGTTTAGTTTGGGTTCCATTGTCTCTAGAGTTTGAGTCACTGACGGACATTTGCAAGTTCATTGTCACTGAAGTTCCTTGGTGATTTCCTAACTATGACCTGGCCATGCCTTGAGATCCTGTCTGACCTAGTTCTTGCATCTGTTTGTCCAGTCCTTCCTCTTAGCCAGCATAGTCATAC
Source organism: Cyclura pinguis (assembly GCA_030412105.1). Lineage (NCBI taxonomy): Eukaryota > Metazoa > Chordata > Lepidosauria > Squamata > Iguanidae > Cyclura > Cyclura pinguis. Next base: position 350,565,082 of record CM059599.1, read on the forward strand.
AGCCATAGCAGTGTATAATTTATTTTTACCAATTAATATTTGGCAATTAAACCATATCAAAGCATGGGAGTGTACGGCCTGGTAACATCCCCCTACAAAGTACCATGAGGCTTAAACACTGAGGCTGTGATTCTTGACCGGAATAAGCTTAAATACAGTGAAATTTCTTTTGGAGTAGCAGTTCATAGGGTTGCAATGGTAAGACTTGTAACACTGTGCTATAAAGCAATGGTTCTCAGCCTTTGGGGCCTTAGATTTTTTAAGACTTCAGCTCCCCAAAGTTCCAGCCAATATGGTTAATGGTCAGGAATTGTGGGACCTGAAGTCCCAAAGATCTAGAACACCAAAGGATAAGTATTACTGCTGTAAAGCAGGCCTCTGCTTGAGAGTTTTGCACTGTGGGAAGACTAGCACTGCTCCAACTGGAACATGTGATGTGGACATTGTGTGCATGTGTGTGCCTTCAAGTTGCCTATTATCTTATGATGACCCCATGAATTTCATAGGGTTTTCTTAGGCAACGAATACTCAGAAGTGGTTTTGCCAGTTCTTTCCTCTGAAATATAGCCTAAAGCACCTGGTATTTGTTGGCAGTCTCCCACTCAAATACTAACCAGGGCTGACTGCTTAGCTTCCAAGATCGGATGGGATCTAGTGACTTTCGGGTATTTAGGTGGATGCTGTGGGCATTACATGTATCAAAAATTCTACCATTTTCCCCTCCACCTTTTGTCTGTGTGTATATCTCTGTTCCCTATTCCATTTCCAGAAAGCCAGATTATATAAGGCTTTTCTTTCTTTCCTAGCCACGTTGCTGGGGGGCTGATTAGAGGCCTCCCCATCAGTAAATGTGTTGTTGTTGGTGGTGATGGAGTGTGTGAAGGGGGATGAAGTGAAAACACCTGTCACTGCTTGAAAGCTTCTTGATTACTGGGGCTTTGCGGCTTTGAAAATTGCCCATTTTGATCCCTTTTTCTCTGCTTTTCCCATCCCACTCTGTGCTCTTCTCTTTTTTTTAAAAAAAACCATGTCACTGAGCGATTAGATTTGCAAATAAGCAGGCAGGAAAACAGCAACAAAAGGGAGCTGGAGCTGAGGAGCAAGCAGGTATAATTACTGTAATTAACTCGAGCAGCAGGGGCACAGCCAGAGCCGGCAGCATGTGAGGTAGTTGCTGCTGGGAGAGAGATAGCATGGGCCAGGGACTGGAAAGGAGGCAGTGGCAGGCAGGCAAGTACAGACCTCCTCTGTTCACAGCACCACAGCCCTCGGCCCCTATCTGGCTAAGCTCTTGCAGGAAGGGTGCTGGCAAGGTGTTAGTACAAGCATAACCCATGTGTCAAGGACTTTCCTGGCTCTTGTCCTGACTCACCAAATGTATTGCCTTCCAGACGTGCCAGCCTACAGCCCCCATCACCCAATGTGGCCTGTGTTAACTGAAGGTAATGGAGTTGTAATCCAAGAGATCTGGAAGGCACTAGGCTAGATTAAGCTGCTCTAGCTGATGCACAGGTAGGAATTAAGCATCTTAGTCAGCGTTTTAGTTATTCTGGCACTCTCCTGAGTGACAGAAAATGCCACAGTTGGCCAGGACAGGTTTTTAAAAAAATCTGCCATACCTGAACATATCTCTGAGCCAGGTGGGGGATTCTGATTGTTTAGTCTAAAACAAGAATTTTTTAAAGCTTTGTTTTGAAGACGTTGCAGACAAACCGTGCAAAGAGAGTTTGGGAATTTTGCTCCCATGTCCTGCCTCTCAGCTTTCACACAGGGCATCTGGCTATTTCTTGTTGTCATGTGCCATTAAGATATCACATTCAACACCACACATCCAGTGGGGGAATATTTACAGGTATGTGTGCATAAGATGGCAGCTTATGGGCTTTTAACTTTTCTTTAGAAACGTAATCTAAAATACCACAACTCACAGTGTTGTTTCCAGCATGATGTAAGGCTAGCCTTTCCCCAAATGGCACCATTCAGTTGTGTTGCATGGCAGATCCCATTGTCCCCAACCAGCAAAACCAGTGACCATCCTATTTGGGATAAGAAGAGTCCAATATATAAAAGGTTGCCAGGTTGGGGAGGGCTGAAGTAGGGTGTGGGAGCCTTGGGTTGGAGTCCATAGGTGTTATTTTGGCATTTTCAGATTGACATGATCCACTGGAAAATTCTCTTGTGCCAGCCCTGTTGAAATGATCAGGGATTGTGCAAAAGTGCAGCAGTGCAGTCATGGAGCTTGGTTTATAGTATAACTTCATTTTCATGGTGGCTTGTCTTGCAGAATCAGACAGAGACATATTTTGGCAAATTTGAGACAGTGATGCAGATTAAGTAGTATGCACTTCAAAATATAGTAACTGAAGTCCCTCAAAGAATTAAGTGATCCTTAGGGATGGGATATTTAAGGATATGGTTATATCCTTAATTTTGGTATTTTATTACACCAGTTTGAATTCATGCACTTTATTTATCTGGGTGGATTTGCACATATTATGTTATGTGGCATTTACTAGACAAATTCCTTTTCCTACTTCGCTTTCTGTTTGCATCGGTAACCAATTTTAGTGCATCATGATAAAGCAAAATCTCCATCATTGTCATTCCAGCTGAGAGTCACATCAGCAACAGGAAGAGAAACAAATACATCAACTTAACTTGCCAAACTGTACGAGCCCAAAGACAAGTATAGTTATGACTGTGTCATTCACACAACTGACAAGAAGGACATGAGCACACAGCTTGCTAAATTACAAAGGGTGGGAGGGTACACTCAGTGCCACCCATTGAATAAACAGACAAAGAAGGTTACAAAGGGTGGTAGAGAACTCTTTCCAGCAACTGTCAAATGGATGTTTGTTGGAAAGTGTGTTGGCAATGTAAGACAATGGAGGTGTTTGGCCACGTCTGTTTGGCCCCCAACCCTCTACTGTTCCCTCTCTATTGCATGGAGATTGGAGAATGTGGAAAGTTACTTTTTAGAAAAATGATTATAGTGACATTCTGAACAACAAGGCATAATTGAGCAGTGGTAGGATGATGCTCTGATTCCCGCAGCATTATCCTACCACTGATGAGGTATGGATGCATAGCAGTTCTTAAAACAACTTCCCAAGTTCTAGAGGAGGTCAAGTTTATCCACTTAGTAGGTAAACTGCCTGTAGCAAACTGAGAGTGTATATGCACTACACAGTTACATCGGTTTGTTACTAGTTTATCTGCAGTGAATTCTTTGCTACAGAGCCATAGCACTTCCCTGAACTATAGTTCTCAAATACCCCAAAAAGAGGGATTAAGGATTAAAGCCTCAATATCTTTGGATCTGTCATTTAGGTCCTTTCCACAGGATGATGCTCTCCTGCATCATCCGGTTGCAATCCCAGCAGCATCTCTGCTTGGGTGGGAGCGTGTCCCCAGTGCTCCTCTTCACACCCAACTGGCTGCCTGCAGGAAGGGAGCATAAGGAACACACCCCTTCATTCTGCTCTGCAACCAGCCTTCTTCTCATGCTGCAGTGAGGAAGGAAGCGCGTGATCGTGCTTCTGGTTCTTCTGCATGGCTGGCTGTGACGGAAGCCTCGCGTGATCAGGGGTCATTGACAGAGTTTTTCCTTTTATGATATACCCTGTGATTGTGCCATCTGGTGAAGTGAAAAGGACGGGACTGTGACCACATCATGCAGAAATATCATTGCGGTACCCCTCCTCTCATGTCCCCATGCTGGGAGGACACTGTCCTGCGGAAAGGGCCATAGATCAGTACACCACAGCACTCTAGTAGAACATTCTACATACCTTATTAGCTACAAATCCCATGATTCCTGAAGAGGGAACCAGGACAGTTAAAATAATATTAAATAGATATAATTGCAGATATACTTTGTAGCTTAGCACATGATGTAGATGGAAGTGATGATGGGTGGAGTGAGCCTGTGCAATGCTGAGAACAGTTCTGTGTGTAAGGTATCATGTGGCCTCCCTCTATGGACAACATTGCTTGGAAGTGGAGTTGCCCTGGCAGTACAGAACAGGACCTGGGAGAAAATCCCTAAGGGCTGGTGGTGAGCCTTCCACAAGCCCCTGCAGCAATATAGGGCCTGGAAAAATGCCCCAGATATCATGTGTGCTACATGGGATGCGAGCCCTAAGAAGAAAGGTGGCAACTGGAACCACTACTAGATACATTTTATCTCTTGTCTGGTCATCAAAATCTGCTTTGTTTTTTTGCCCCTCCTGCCTCTAGATTGCCATTTTGCATAGTTAGTTGAGTTTATCCAAATTCTGTACTGCTCTTATACCCTTTTCAAACTGGCCCAGAAGCAGTTCTAGTTTCCCCCCATGACATCATAAGAACTCAGACCACTGTCTTGGGTTTTGTCCCTTAAATGTTAAGGACTGGGATGTTGCTGAGCTGGCAACTCTTGTGAAGCATGTTTCAGATCCTGTGACAACAGGTTGTGTAATCAGCAATAAAGTGCTGGATTCTGTTTTTACTATTATCCATTGAGCCATTGGCCCTTCTCAGGCCAAGGCACAGCTCTTTTTAGTCTTTAGTTTAGATGTGCATGGTGTGAAAGATCTCATATAATAATGGATGGAAAGTGGAAGCCTATGTGTTTAGCAATGAAGAGTTGAGCTTGCTCATTCTGTTTTCTTAGAAGGCCATATCAAGAACTTATCAAAAAAATAAGATGAGTCAATGCTGGGAAAGAATGCACATCTCCTATATGCTTCCCCAGATAGGAGTAATATTGTTGAACTTTTCCCTATGTTAGACATTCCCTGAATGTTGAAGAACTGGCACCGGCAGCAAAAGGGTGGATTAGATCATTTATTCTTGCTATCCCAGCTCTTGCCAGGAAAACCCTGTTCACCTTAAGTTTGTTGGAAGTCAGAAATCACTCAAAAGAAAACAACAACTACAACAATAACAATAACAACCACTGTTATTTTAAAATAAGGGATTGTTTCAGATTTCAGATTGCAGGTGGAACAGACAGTTTTTTAGATTCTTTCTGCTGCATGTGTGGATCCAGCCTAGCTCTTCGTCCTTTCCACATTTTCTCCTAGAAGTGGGGTGGGAGTGATCACAAATTCTGCCCCCTTCCCTGACTTACCCCTAATAGCAGCAGATTCAACAGGAGTTCTGCAAAGTTGAATCATGCTCCTGCTCCCTCTCTATGCTTTAAGTGTGCTAAATGGTGATGTTCCCATGCTGATACCAAAGAATCATTAGGAAAGTAGATTTTGCACCTTGAAAAAGTCTTACATCATACACTCCTCCCAAAGCATACACTTCTGCCACTGGCAGACTGTTCTCCATAAATCATCTTAACATTGTGTCCTGGTCAAAGTTCTGTGTTTGTACAAGATATTTACAGCTATGACACCAACCTCATCCACTGAAGTAGAAATGCAAGGTTATTTTGATACTAAAGGCAAATGCTCTGTCTGAGTAGTACCACTGGATCAGTTAGGCCATTTCCACCCTACACTATTATAGTGCTATTCCACTTTCAACACCCTGTGGAATTCCGGAGTTTGTAGTCTACTGCAGCGAAAGAGCTCCCTGGCTGAGAATTATAGATGTCCCTCTCTAAACTGCAAACTCCAGGATTCCATAGGATGTTGAAAGTGGAATAACAGCACTATAGTAGTGTAGTGCGGAAATGGCCTTAGATTCATCTATGTGTTGATTCACCATTCAACAACTGATTCAGTAAGTCTGTGAGAAACTCTCAGGATTCTAGCCAATAATAATAAACTTAATAACTAATATTTTGCTCCATCTCCATAGTGCTTGTGGAAATTGCCTAATGGTGGGGAAATTGCCTAGTGGTAGGGATTGTGTTCAAGCAACAAAGGAGGTTATTCAGGAATTCTTGAAGACCCTTAAACCTACATTGTGGTCATAAGACATTTCCTAACTTAAACCTGTATACTAAAAAGGCAGGAATTTTCAGTGGCAAACTACCAGCAGGAATACTTCTAAAGTGAAACCACAAAGCAACCCCCCCCCCCGTATCATGTTAACCACAATGCATATAATGTGCAAGATTTGTTTTAAATATTATTCTTAGCAAATTGTATTATTCATTAGTATTATTCTTTATTTAAACAAGATAAAAGATGTTGGGAGTTTTCAAAAGAAAGATTTTTGAGGCAATTAAAAACACACCAGTAAAGTACAACACAACTTGGCCTAAATGCCCTGAAAGCACCAGAACCCATCTGGTCCTGGAAGCTGAACAGTGTTGGGCTGGTTAATAATTGGATGGGAGATTGCCAAAGAATACCAGGTTCTGTAGGATATGTGTCAGAGGAAGGCAATGGCAAGCTACCTTTGAGCATTCCTTGCCTAAGAATACACTATAAAATTAATGAGGTCTCCCTAAGTCAAAAAGTGACTTGACACACAAAGTACAACACCCACTTATCAAGTCAATTCCTTAACAACCAATCAAATTCTCTCTTTAAAAAAACCAATGAAAGCACAGTGGAGATGGAATCAACATAGGAGGTCCACTGCCTAGATTCAGCTACTGAGAAAGCACTTTCTTGTGTCCCTGCTAATCATCCTGCTCTGACGATGATAGGACCAAGAGAAGGGCTTCCCCAAGGACCTCAACATGTGGACAGATTCATGTGGAAGGGTGTAGTTCTTCAGACAGCCTAGACCCAAGCTACATAGGGCTGTATAGATCACTTTTGTATTGTGCCAACAAAAAGGTGAATAGCTGATAAAGCTGTCTCCAAGGAACTTGCATGCTCTCTGCAATCAGGTCTAGTCAACAGTCTAGTAACAAACAGTATTTTTGACCAGCTGAAGCTTTCCACATGAAACTTGAAGTGCTAGGGCACTTCAGATGAGAAGTGCCATTCAAGATGGCTGAAACAAAGGCTTATATTGTGATGAAAACCCCACATTCCTTAATGATGTGCTCTGGTCCTGAGGTATCTTGTGAGAGACATGCTTTGAATTGCAAAAAATACTAAGGCATCTCACAGAGAAGGACTAGACAACATGTGACCCTCCAGAGGTTGTTGGACTGCAGTTCACATCATCCATAGCAAGAACAGCCAATGGAAAAGGATGATGGGAAATGCAAACCAGCAACATCCAGGAGGTCACACATTCCCCATGCCTATCATAGTGTTTCCAAAGTCAGTGCAGCTCAGTATAAGATTGGGCTTTCAGGCTCCTCTCTATAAGCTTTACCCCAGCCTGAGCTGAAAATAAAGCCAATCAAACTAGGTCAGGTATTCAAATATTTGGATTAATTTGGTATTCAGCCCAGGTGATCTGCCTCTAGCCCCCCCCTTTTTTTTTTACTGTGCTAGCTGTGAGAAAGAGCACTTTCCTTCCCACTGATTTAACCCGTCTGGTTACTCTTTTTCTGTTGTGCTTTGAAAAAAAATTAATTCAACAGACACAGAAACTTAAGAGCTTAACACTTTGCAGGGAACTGTCAAGGAATCTCAAATTGCAATTTTCTGCTTTTCTCGTCACCAGGATAATCGGATGATAAAAGGCAGAAATGCTGATTTTCCTCCCTTACATTAAAATAAGAAGTGCATTTAGGTATTTTTAGAAAGTAAATGCGACAAAATGCGGAAGCTGCTAAATATAGCAACTCTGGTTCTTTCCCCCTTTCAATCCCATCAATGGGAAAAATGGTCCCCTATGTCTTTCTGAGAGACACCAAGTAATATGTAGTTGATAGAGGGGAAAAAACTAGTTCTGTGCCATTAATTCAGAATTAGATTGCAATCTTATGTTGAGTGAGATTCTCTCATTGGAAATCTAGCAGTATCACTATTAGCTTTGCTAACAGGACAAACTCTACGAATGCTATAAATTCGCAACCTGGGGTATGTCTGTCCCCAGAGGTACAAATGAAGATATTTAGGGGTACATAAAAACAATTTGGACAATGGTGAAAAAAGTATAAAGTATAAACCATTAACCATTCTTGGAGGATGTCACAACTTGATGTGATTCTTGATTGCCCATGGCAGTGGTGATCCTGTACCAGAACCTTAACGGATGGCAGGGATAATCATGGAGATAAAGAGAAGAGTGACACATACACACTGAACATCTGGCTGCCATTGGCCTACAAACTTTTTTTTAAAAAAAGTCTTTCTCACACGCATATGCACACACAGCCTACTATTCGAGTTCCCATGACCCCAGCCCTACCCCACTAGGTGGCTTCTTTAGCCTTGCACACACGTGCTCTTCTTTCCCTCTTCCTTGTGTCCCCCTCTATGAGGAGAGAATGCACCTGGTGGAGACATGCAGTTCTGCCCTGAATTTGTCTGCAGGAGGGACATGCGGCACAAATTGCTCCTCCCTGTACCTTCGGCTAGGACCACACCAGATCCTGAAACTTCAGAGACTGTCTAGGTGAATAGTGGCTCATGAAGGGGTGAAGAGGCTGCGTCAGGGTGGCTGGCCTGATACACTGCCTTTCCTTCCATGAATATGGGGACTTCTCCTCAAAGCTTGCAGAAGCTTTCTGGTGGGACTTTTTTCTCTCCTCAAAGAAAAGACGTAGTGGCTGGGGAGTACAGTTTATGGAATGGGCTGCCAAGGGGTATGAATGTGAAAAAGGGTTGGGAGGCACTGCTGTAGGGCACACTTGCAGGGATGTATGGAGGAAAGGGTCATAGCTCAGGGGTAAAAACATATGTGTTAGATGCACAAAGTCCCAGGTTCAAATCCTGTCATCTCTGGAAAAGTCTGGAAAGGACCTGAAATCATGGAAAGCTGCGGCCAGACAATGTAAGCATTACTGAGTTAGATGGATTGATATGCTGATTTGGTAGAAAGCTCCTATGTTTTTGGAAGGAGAAAAAGAATTGACAAAAAGCAGAGCTTCATATTTTTTGGCACTCTGTTGGCACAAATATTGTACATTTTGGTCAGAGCTTGAGAAAGTTACTTTTTGGGCTATAGCTCTTATAATTCTGTGAGATTCAGGAAACTGCCATCCCAAAAAGTAAATTTTCAAGCTCTGATAATAATAATATTTGTGCCCTTATGGTTGCCTTCAAGTGGACGCTTGCTTATGACCACCCTGTCCTAGGGTTTTCTTGGCAATGTGTTTGCCACTGCTTTGCTCTTCAGCTGAGAAAGTATGCCTTGCCCAAAACCATACAGTGGGATTCTGCAACTGAGTGGAGATGCAAAGGCTTGCCTCCATGAGTCCTAGTCTAGCACTCAAAGTAATGGCCCTCTATTTGTGCCTACCCTGTGTGCGCCAAAACATGAAATTTCAAACTCAGAACTTTTTCATAGCACCAAGGATACATTCTTGGAGACAAATGGCCCAGCTTCCTTACCCCTCATGAGCTTCTCTAGCATTCTCTAACATACCATTAGTCAGAGTGAAGGGACTCCCATGAGGGGGCTGCTTTATGCAGCAGATTTTGGCTGGCAACCCATTAGTGGCATACACAGGCATAAGTCCACATCATTATACCCACGTATGCCTTTTTTTTTTCTTCTTGTGGAGGTTGGTATTCCCTTTCTCTGCAACAATCGAAGCTAACTTACTGTTGAGCTGCTACATCCCGTCATGGCCATTCTAGTGGAGGGGGGAAACATCTGCCTATGTAGCTGAACCCAGATGCAAAATGATTATATCATTCACTGAGACCACTGGAGGACCTTAGCAGATTTTGGATGATGTAATCAAAAGATGATCATTCTGTGTCTGGCTACAAGGCATAAGACATGCTTCTCTAATCCCCCTACTCTCCCATAGCCATGAAATTCAGGAGTGGGGAATGCGGTGACTCAATGATAAAGCTGGGAGATGTTGAATGGTTGGCTGTAGCCTGGTGCTGAATGTGAAACTGCTATGCTATGCTGTGCTGTACATGCTTCCAGCCTTTAGGTGTCAAGAAAGGGACGCAGATTGTTAATTATTTACTTTGTCAGTATTCTTTAAGATGCAGGATGGGGAGAGTTTTTGGTGGAATTTTCTGCCTCACACGCCAAAATAACCTGTCTGGCTTTGGGTACTACATACACCTTGACTTGGGTGAGCTAGGGGTGACGTGCACTACTCTTCTTTAAGCAGCAAATGTCCTTTACTGGTGCAACTTACTGTGAAGAAAGGGATTAGAACATGGTCCAGGCACTCTTGGATGGTCCAGGTTATCAAGATCAAACTATGATCAAACTGGCTTTGGAGCAAGATATGGAGTTGAGTCCACTATGGTCACCTTCATGGATGATCTTCACCTGAGCACTGACAGAGGAATGTGCCCCTGCTGATGCATTTGGACCTCTCAGTGGCATTTGCTATCATCAACTATGGTATCCTTCTGGAACTTCTGAGGGAAGTAGGAATTGGAGGCACTATGCTTCAGCGGGTCTGGACATATCTCTCATATATATTCCAGATGGTAGTGTTTGGGGATATCTGCTCCTCAAAGAAGAAGCCGCTGTATGGCATATCACAAGGTGCCATTCTGTCCCCAATACTATTCAACATGTACATGAAACCTCCTGGAGAGATCATCCAGTATGCTGATGACACCCAGATATATATCTCCATGGCTTCATAAACAGCTTCAGCTAAGGATAGTGTGTCTCCTCTGAATGAATGCCTGAAGGGGGTAATAGGCTGGATGAGATAAAACAAACTGAAGCTGAATCCTGACAAGACAGAGGTGCTTACTGTCAAGGGTCCTAACCTGGGTTTGGAGGTGTGTCAACAAGTCCTGGATGGGGTTACACTCCCCATGAAGGACTGTGTTGCAGCCTGCGAGTGCGTTTGGATCTGTTGCTCCAAATAACAGCTCAGATAGATGTGACAGCCAGAAGTGCTTAGTATCAGCTTCAGCTGATACACCAGCTGTACCTCTTCCTAGAATTGGAGGACCTAAAGATGGTTGTGAATGCACTGGTAACTTCAGGCCTGGACTTTTGCAATGTGCTGTACATTGGACTACCTCTGTACTAAATTCAGAAACTTCAGTTGGTTCAAAACACAGCAACCAGGCTGGTTACTGGTATATCTAGGAGTGCGTGCATTACACCAATATTAAAGTCACTCCATTGGCTGCCAATTAGTTTCTGGGCAAAGCACAAAGTGTTGGTTATTATATTTAAAGCCCTACATGGTTTGGGTCGAGATTACCTACAGGATCACCTGCTCTTGTATAATCCACCCTGCACACTCAGGTCCCCTGGGGGACATCTACTTCAACTGGCCAGGACTAGACTGGCAATAGTCACCCAGAGGACTTTTTCTTCAGCCACCCCCAAACTGTGGAATGACCTGCTGGAAGTGATTTGACAGCTGAATACACTGCCTGAATTTAAAACATCATTAAAGACAAGTCTTTTCTGGCAGGCCTCTCCTGATGATTTTAAATTGTGAATTTTAATAATGAATTTTAAATATATATTGTCTGTTTTTAGGTATTTGTGATAATTTTTTTAAAGATGATATACATTCTAACTACCGTTTTAACTGATGTTCTGTTTTTAATAGTTATATTTTAAATCTATTGTTGTTCCCTGCCTTCATTCATGAAAAGAGACAGATAAGAAATAAAGATGATGATGATGATGATGATGATGATGATGATGATGGCAGAAATGTTCATGGCAGGTTGAGGCTTCCATGGCAGTGAGGTGGAGAATCTGCTCTATGTTTTAGCCTGAAATTTGAATGGGCTGTCCAAGGTGCTGAACCCTATTACCAAACCTTCAGCACCTCAGATAGTTGCTTTATAATTCAGTCTAAAATGTGAAGCAGATTTATGGCCCTATTGACATGGAAGCCACTGGCTGCCCAATGAGAAGAGGGTCTGTCTCCTTGTGTATGTTATGTGGGTTAAACCTCAGTGCTGTGAGCGGGGGAGACATAGGTTGGCACAGGTAGAGATTTAGTCCTAATGGGCCTCTCCTTCCACACCCTGTTCATTTGCTCAAGGCAAGATGCTGAATATGATTCTTTCACTGCCAGACATGCCTGTTATACCAGGTTAAGTCAGTCATGTCTTACAGCATGCTTGAACCATTACCTTGTCATCTCCTTCACCTCCCACCACCTGCCCTTCTCCTTTCTGTTTGTGATGTGCACCAGAGAAACAGAAAAGCTTTGTTAAGCCAGAGCAGTCTCTCCTACCACAATTTCTACTTTGCAGAGACAATAGGAACAGCAGCAGTAAGGGTAGATATCACTACATTTAAAAAAAAAATCAGCGAGCAGTAGCAGGAGCAAAAGAAGTCACAGCTGTGCATTCTTTGCATGGAGCAGTGGTTTCCAAGAATTGGGTTTTAGCCTACAGGGACTGAGGAAATCCTCTCAGGGGTCCTCAGACTTGTCACTTGTCTGATGCTGGGCTGTGCATTGAGGCCACTTGCAATTCATAGCAGAAGCGGGAAGAGAATCCAGATACATTTGCTTTGGAAATGTGCTCACTACTATATAACATTGCACTCTGTCTGTGGCTGCTTTGACGGTGTAAAGCATATCTTTCTCCAATATGATACCCCCAGATCTTTTTGACTTCAGCTCTTATCTGCGTGGCCAGCATTGCCAACTATCAGAAATGCTGGGGTTTTTAGTCCAATACATTTGGCAAACACCAGGTTGGGGAAGACTGAACTAACTTAGAGAGCAGTAACAAATATCAGTCTCAAGCCCCTAACTCTCTCTCCTAAGGTTAGCTAAGCCATGCCCCCATGCACTTCTAGAAATATTAGTTAATGAACTATTAGTTAATGAGCTATCTTTAAGAACTAAACTTTTGTGTCTAATGTCAGTGTGTTGATCCATCCAAAACTTCAGTACATTTTTCAAAATACAAATCAGAATGCTATACAGAAAATATTCATATGACAATACTATGTGCTCAGATTCAGAGCACATTTGAAAGCCATACTGTTACCATAAGAGGTGGGGAACTTTGAGGTCCACCTGCAATGCCAGCGTCTCCTTAGAATTTGGGGAATTATAGCTCAAAGGAGCCTGTGAGAGGAGGTAATGGCAGCTCTTTTCACCTGTGCATACCAGTACTAGTAGAGAGGACTCCAGTCAAAAGTTTAACAGAGTATCTTATTTGAAATTACAAACACACTAGAAATCAGACACACTTATGAGCCGTATAACGATATCAGAACGTGAAGCAAGTCAGGTTGGATAGTGAGAAATTGGGTGGAAAACGTGATAGTTACCAGTCCTGAAAGCAGAAGGTCAAAGTGGAGTGGGCAAAAGGCGTGTCTGAGGGTAGCATGGAGGAATGGGAATCTGGGGTACTACACGCAACATAATACAATTTACTGGGGCTGGAGCTGGGATTTTTATATCCCATTTCTTGCCCTGAAGGAGGGTGTGTGGACAAAATGGTAATGGCTTTCTTATGGGCTTGACAAAGGAGTCTGGAATGAGCTGATTATCTTAACTGTAGGCGACAAAATATTGATGGGACTCCTGACAATCTCTTAATGTTTTGGTCTGTTAGTGTGAAAAGGGAGGGTCTCTGTGGCGTATGTTCACTGTAGGGCCCCTGATTACTTCACCTGGACAATTTCGCCTTCTATTTTTTGGGGGGGGAGGGGGAGTGCTTGTAGCTTGCAGTTTTTGAAAGGATTCTTACAAAGCCCATCAGCATTAGGCTTTCCCACCTAATCTTTTTTGAATTATGACCCCATCATGTCTGCAGTCATCCTGACCTGGCAACATGCTTACAGCTAGCACTCTTTCAAATATGTATTTTAGCCATAAATATGTCCAATTATGAAAAATAGCACATCCGGCAGTATGGAGGTATATGGTGTGGTAACAATACTTGCCTAAATCCTGTTAGTCCTAATTAGAGTAGATCCATTGAATCAACGGTATTTACCTACATGTTGATTCACTATTCAACTACTTTAGTTTGGACTAATCAAAAGGATGCCAGCCACCGTATCACATACAGTTGTTTGCAGCTTTTCCTTTTTTTTTTTTTTAATGAAAAGTAGCTTTTGGAGTTAGAATATGCACAGAAAGACAGTTGGGGAGAAGTTTCTTAACCCTTCACCTTCAGTTGTTGTCCCAGTCAGAATTCAGCACATGAAATGTTTTATTTCCAGTGCAATGACTCAGGTCCTTGAATCTTTTCCCTATAGGCTTCCCAGACTGAAAAATTAAGGGGTGAGTTGCGCCTCTGTATCTTTAATAGCTGTGCAGAAGAGGGAATTTCAGCAGCTGTTGCCTCTTATGCAACCAGGTAACAAGCAGCAGCTGCTGAAATTCCCATTGGATTGTGACTGTGGACACCAGGTTTTGAATCCCCTCTTAATCATGGAAACCCACTGAGTGACCTTGGGCATATCACATGATCTCAGCCTCAGAGGAAGGCAAAGACAAACCTCCTCTGAACAAATCTTGCCAAGAAAACCCCATGTTAGGTTCACCTTAGAGTCACCATGAGTCGGAAAGGACTTGAAGGCAAACAGCAGCAATGATGATATCATCACTGATCTGCCTGTCCCCTTCAGTCACTGGAGCCATTTCACAATTCTTGATAGATAAATAGGTAGATAGATAGATAGATAGATAGATAGATAGATAGATAGATAGATAGTTTGCCTAAAGGGAAAGGTGAAAGTACATGTGAATTTTTGCAAACATGCCACTTTTAAAATCCAGCTCTATCTCTGTCTATGAGCAGCCTATCTTGAAACAAAAGCAAAGGAGTGAGACTGACAGGCGAACCATCATTTGGAGATTTGGTACATGTGTCTGTCATGCCAGCTGAATTCATATAGTCATGAACAACCTGCTGTGACTTTCCCTTTTAATACTAGGATACTTTCCCCAGAAGCCACCAAGAACTTAATTTTAGCATGGATATTAAACCATTACAGTTTTCTAAATGAGAAAGGTGCATATTTAACTTGGAAAACTGTGGTCCAATTGATCTTTGAAAAGCCATCCACTGTATGGGTCAGCTGTCATCTGAATATAAGCACATTTGTCCAGACCAGCACACCTAAATCAACAAAAGTCATTGATTTGGGCTGATATTGCTGTATAAAACTAGGATGCAAATGTTACCCTGTGAACTGGGGGTCCCGGGAGGAACGCCAAAATGTGCTCAACTAAAGTTGGGGAAAATTAGCCCAGAGCACTGCTTAACGTTACGAGAGGCAGGGTAACTTAGCGAGATCTTGAACCCTATGTCTATGGGGTCGGGTCGAGTCAAGGAGAACACCGAAGTTGAAATAATAAATGATGTTTATTAAATACAAGCAAAACAGTGTATGCGACGCACTCATACAAGATAACTAAAGAAAATAAAGGTTGGAGTGGTATAGAGGGATTTTTAGAGGGATTGCTGGTTTGGGTGATACTTCACCTGTCCTGAAGCTCACAAAAATAGAGAGCAAAGCTGGGGTGCGATGTAGCTCAGCACGTGGAGCTGAGGGGAGGCTCGCCAAGCAAAGCGGCAGCAAGGCGGGATGAAACTCGGGAGCATTCCGAGGAAGGTCTCGGAATCAAGGGTTTTTATAAGGAGAATTGTGACTGCAGGCTATGCCATACTTGGGGGAAAACAATAGATTTGGAGTTGGAGACAAAGCCTCCGAAAGGTCAGAATCTGAATGATTGAGTTATCGTAGCAGTTTTCAATAGAGTAGCCAGTATGCAGACGCAGAGTACTTGGGTATTGCATAGTTTACCCATCAAGCTGCCATCGCGGGGCAGAGGCTCTTTTGTAAGTAGCGTGCATACCAAATTAGAGTACTTGCCTGGAGGTCTCCTAAAGCAGTGAGTCAGCTATTTCTGGCCTGCCTGTATTGTAGTTTGAATATTACGGCTATTAACGACCGAGCTTGTTTATGTGCTTGTCCGGTGGCCTCGCAAGCACGTGGAGAGGAATAGAGAAGTGCAGCCGAATTGTGATATCAAGGGATATCTTTTAATATCACCAAAGCTCGGACTAGCCAGGGCAGTAACACAAACTTTCTAATCTGATGGTTGTTGTTGCTGCTGCTGTCATCATGATCATTTTGATGATGATGACAGCGATGACAATGAAGCTTTCAGAGCAATTACCAAAAAAGCAAAAGCAAGAATATTCCCACTCTATCTCTTAATTTTTATTTTAACTGGTCACTACTGGATGAATAGACATTTATTGTACTACCCTCCCTCCCTTGAACTATTTTGAATCATAAGGTTTTACTTTCAGATCCACTGCAAACTCCTTTAGACTCTATTCCGCAGCTGATCCTCCAACATCAAAACTTAGGAGTCAGCTATTGTAACCGTATCATTATCATTACTAGCCTCTTCAACTGCCTCAGAAAATGGTCAACTTCCATTCATTTGAAGTTTTTAAGCAATGGTGATGGTTAGCCACATTTTCAGCATTGGCATGAAGATGGAGTAAATAGCCTTTGAGAACTTCCAGCAATGTATTTTTTTCCCATAGCTTGGAATGTTACTCTGAAAAATAATTAGTTACACTGATAAACCCAAGGGCTCCCTTCCCATCATCACATTACCATTTTAAATAATAACTATTTCCCATTTCTCAAAGGTAGCCAAAATAGTACCTTCTTTCTTCCTCTTCTTCTCCTTCTCTAAAAAAAACTCTACTCATTTATTGAATATTTGAATGAAGGCTGAAATAAGAAGATCTCCACATTACACAGCAGATTTCTGGAAAGGTATCTTTTCGAATTTTCAGTTAGAGAAATACATGTGGAAGGGATTTGAATACTGTAGAAGGAAATGAGAAAACAAAATTAATGAATGCAAGACTAATGACATTTAAAAAAGGTGAGACTAAATATTTGAGGGGAGATCACACTAAGCAAGATCTATAGCCCATTCTGGATCAGGTTTATAGGTTGTTATGTTTTGATTTGTAATGCACTGTCATATATAAAATAGAATAACAAGAACAAAACATTATTTTTAAAAATTCTAAAGCAACAAGCTCTCTTCACATCCACTTTGCCATCACCTCAACACTTACAACAGAACATGAGGCAGCACCACAAGGCCCAGTGTAAGCCAGCACTTGAACCATGTGATTTTCCTTCTCCACCATTTAATAACTATTTGTTATTGTTAACTGCTGTCAAGTTGACTTCAACTTACGGTGACCCTATGAATGTGAGACTTCCAAGACTTCCTAGCATCAACAGCTCTGCTCGTGTCTTACAGACGGGGGGCCATGGCTTATGTCATTGAGGGCCTTGCCACACTGTACTGTTATAGTGCTATTATTCCACTTTCAACATCCTATGGAATCCTGGGGTTTGCAGTTTAGGGAGGAGCCTTTAGAATTCTCAGCCAGAGAGCTCTTTGGCCTCAGTAAACTACAAACTCCAGAACTCCACAGGATGTTGAAACTGGAATAATAGCACTATAACAGTGTAGTGTGGAAAAGCTATCCACTTGTAATGTGGCCCTCCTATTTTCATATTGCCTTCTACCTTACCAAGCATTATTGTATTAAACGGAACTAAAAGTTACAGTTCTGCTACAAAATGAGTGAAGCTATTCTTCACTAAATGACAACCATCATGTGAGTTAGGATACCTTCTTTATTTGGAAAAGGAATTCATTCCAAGGAAGTAATTTTAATTTTAATCAATTGCTTCTTTGTATAGTTATGTATCTGTTACGTAAAAGTCTCTCACCTTGCCTCAGAGAGTTTTGTCTTGGCACTTGAGGCACTGGGATTGTAGTGGCTGGGTCCCTGCTCCTTGCCCCTGCCTCTGTTTCTCCCCCGCTCCAGAACCAAGTTCCTGTGACCCCCTGTGTCTTAAGTGTTTCACTAAATGATGAGGAGGTGCATTGAAGGAGTTTACTTCAAGTGCCTGGGGAATCTAGAATAAATACCACCATGTAATAGATTTTTATCCACTGCCTCACTGTAATCCCCTTCTGAATCCCTTCCAAATAGCAGTCGGGCGGCTGCTCGTACAAGTCAAACATTGATACAGCTGCCTCTTGGAAAGTATTCAGGAAAAGAGTCAGGATAATGGGATTTCTTGGTTACATGCAGAAGGGTTAAATTCCTTTCACAGAGCTCCATGGTAGAGTCTCTCTCTGCCCATCGCATGTGTGAGGAGGAGGAGGAGGAGGAGGTATTTATAGAAAGAATAATTGCTTAAGCAGTGAAAGTAGTATCTTAAGGAACTCTCCTCTTGTTTTTCGAGGAGGATGCAAAGGCCAGGATGACTTTGATGTCTGAACTTGGAAAGGAAGGCTGCAACCCATGGCTGTCTATGTATATCAAAGAAGACCGGGCCAAGGGAGATGACCTGACCCACACTTAGATGGGTCTTCAAAGGACAATTCACCGTAATATTGCAAATGAATAATTACTATACAGAGTTGTGCTTGCAAACAGTTATATCTGCCTAAAAGTTGCAGCTGTGGGGGGGGGGAGGGATTTCTTCCATGTTCATTTAGTAGCTATTATTTCATACTCTCAAATTCTTTCCATCCTGAATAGGAAGACATTTGTATATTTTGGAAATTTGTTAAATTCTCACCCTTTTCTACCAGAGGGCATCACAGGTACAAAGACAAGGAAGAAGAGTCAGAGATCCTTACTTTACAAGGGTCAGTAGTCTTTATGTACACCCTGGACTGATATAATGGAGAATGCCATTACAGGAGGAAGAGACCATAGTGCTAGAAGTGATGAATTGGGCTAGTACCCTTGCACAGATGGCTATGTCCCTCCAGAAGGCAATATAACTAGAACACATAGTATTCCCTGCTGTTGTTGCTGTGTTCTCTTTCCTTTCCTTTTCCTTTTCCTTTTCTTTTTCCTTCTCTCTCCCCCTCTCCCTTTCCCTCTCCCTCTCCCTCTTCTCTCTCTCTCTCTCTCTTTTTCTTTCTTTCTTTCTTTCCTTGGTCTGTTCCTCATAAGTAATGCCTGTCAGGCCAAAACTCCTTCATTAACAACATAAGACATATGCAACTACATACATGTGTAAAGTAATGCTTTCTCTAAACATGGTACTATTCAAAATAGTCTTCACCAGTGGCAATGCATTTGCACAATCTTTGAATCTATTCTTCAAATCCATTTTTGAAAAACTCTTTTGGACACTCCCTGGTCCAAGGTCAGATAGCCTCTTCCACTTCACCTACATATTGAAACACTGTACCTGAAGGCTTTCCTTCATGTGACCAAACAAGTGAAAGTCTGAAGCTGACTGGTCAGAGCTGTAAAGTGGCCGTGCCACCACTGACCATCCCATTTGTGCAGAAACTTCTGATATTGCCAAAAAAGTGTGAGGTTGTGCATTATCATGGTGTAACTGGATAGTGGTATTTTCTTATGGATGGCTTCTTGAAGTTTCAGGAGTGATGCAGTGTTCATTGTTGTCCCACACTTGAAGAAATCAAGCAAAATCACCCCCTTGTCATCCCAGAAGATATTCACAATCTTCTGCGCTGAGCACTGGCTTTTGAATTTCTTTGGTTTAGGGAGGTAGAGTGCCCATTCCATGGACAGATTCTTGGTCCCTGGGTCATACAGGTATGCCTAGGTCTCATCACCAGTGCAAACATTCCTGGAAAAGGTGTTCTCATGGGCTCTGAATACTGCCAACAGTTCCAAAAACATATGCGGTTTCTTCCCTTTCAAACCAGCTGTTAACCGATAAGTAGATAAGTAAACCATTTGCCACACACTTTCCTGTATGTAAGGTTGTGAACAATCTGCTTGACAGCACTGTGACCACGGAAAAGTTCCTCAACAACTTCTTGGACTGTCATCTGCTGGTCTGCATGAATCATATTGTCCATTCTGTTTTGGTTTTCTTTGGTGACTGCTGTTGATGGCATCTATGTGGTTTTGTCTTCTATATTGGTTTGCCTGATTTAAATTTTTTCACTCACCTTCACACATTACGCTCGTTAATTGTCACCTCCCCATACATATTTCTGAGCTTTCTGTAGATGCTGGCAGCAGTATATCCTTCTTTGGTCAAGATCTCGATGACTGCTCTTTGTTTCTGCTTCATAGTCATGGTTATGCAACATCTAGAAATACAGAAATTATGTCAGTCATGCAGTAAGAATTACTCTATCTAGTAGTATCATGTTTGGATTAATAGTTTCAGAGAAAATGGCACACAGGCATTATTTTCCTTACAATCTTTGTATCACTTTTTCCTGTCCACTCCTTCTTTTCTCTTTCTCTCTTTCATGTGGCCAAAGGTTAGAAATCCTATATTTTCCCTCCTCAAGATAGTTTACTCTAATCATCTATCTCTTCACCGAAGATGGCCTTTCGTTGATGATGCCAGAACCTGGATAGGCTAACAAACAGAACCTTCATTTTGTAGACCAGAAAATGGATAGGGGTGGAAAACTACAGCTATTATCTGTAGTATTGTTCTGTGCCGTGTTTTACAGTCCTTAGCCGTTCGTGTGGGATGGATTTCTACAAGAATAGTTTTGGTAGAAAAATAAGAGCATGACCTGGGGTCTAATGGCTGCATAGCTTTGCAGGCTCTGTTGGCCTTCTCAAATGTCCAAAGACCATACATAAGTATCATGACTGCAGACTTCCTCATTCTCTGTAATGACTCAACCCTCCACATACCAGCCATTGCATTGGAGATCTGGAGAGTGGGACGGCTGCTTGTCACTAATGATCTTGAATGTGAGTTCAGCAGGGCAGGAAAGGTAGCTTGCCCTAGATTTCTGTTCAGTTGTGAGCACAATATTGATGAATAAAATAACACACACAAACATAGCCCACCACCTCTTTTTTTTGTCTATAGAACCAGTGGTGTTACTTCAGAGCACCTGATATTGGAAGAAGGGGGAATCTTACAGCACTGTCCCCAATAATTCTTATAGTTAAGACTACCAATACTTGCCTGGAAGGAAGGAGGCAGAGACTGCAATCTGTTTTCCTCTCAAAGATGAAGAACATAGGCCATCTGCCACTCCCTAAAAGTCATAATGGGAAAATAATTTCTGGTATTGGTGTTGAATGAAAGAGCAAGGGTTTTTGAATTATCCAAAACAAACATTATGAACCAAAGCACAATGTTCCAGCACTGGAATTTATTTGGTTATATTAAAGAAGTTGGGGGAAATTAATGTTGTTTTATCATTTTATCATTTTTTAAATGTGTGTTTTAAATTGTTTTAGTATCAGCTGGAATTCACTTGTTCGGTTCTAAATGAGTAATTTAGAGTTCAGAGAATATGTAAAAAGTTCCTCAATCCCCACTTACTAGACAACAGTCTCTGCAAGTGACAGGTCTGTTCTTTTGTTGATCGGGGAGCAGTTGACTGATGTCACAGAATCATAGAGCTAGAAGAGACCACGATGGCCATTAAGTCCAGCCCCTGCCATATAGGAATACACAATCAAACATTCCCAACAGGTGGCCATTCAGTCTCTGTTTAAAAACCTCCAAAGAAGGAGACTCCACCACACTCTAAGCCAGAGTATTCCACTGTTCAAGTGCTCTTATCATCAAGAAGTTCTTCCTAATGTTTAGATGGAATCTCTTTTCCTGAAGTCTGAAGCCATTGCTCCATGTCCTAGTCTCTGGAGCAGCATAAAACAGGCTTGCTCTGTTCTCCAGATGACGTCCCTTCCAATATTTGAACATACCTATCATGTCATTTCTTAGCCTTCTTTTCTCCAGGCTAAACATACTTAGCTCCCTAAGTTGCTCCTTATAGGGCATGATTTCCAGGCCTTCTACCATTTTTGTTGCCCTCTTCTGGACATGTTCCAGCTTGTCAATATTCTTCCTGAACTGTGGTGCCCAGAACTGGACACAGTATTCCAGGTGCGATCTGACCAAAGCAGAATAGAGTGACACTATTACTTCCCTTGACCTAGACGCTGTACTCCTATTGATGCAGCCCAGAATCACGTTGGCTTTTTTAGCTGCTGACTCATGTTCAGCATGTGTTCTACTAAGACTCCTAGATCCCTTTCACATGTACTGTGGTCAAGCCAGGTGTCACCCATCATGTATCTGCACATTTCATTTTTTTCTGCTCAAGCGTATCTTACATTTCTCCCTGTTGAAATTCGTTTTGTTAGCTAACCCTCCTAATTTGGTGTCATTTGCAAATTTGATAAGAATAGAATAACTGTCCAGTACAATACACACTTTGCAATGGAACTATTTGAAATCTGCAGGATGGGCCTGATTGATTTTAAATGTCATTTCCATTTATTCCTTGCCTTTGAGCTCAAAGCAGCTTATATAACTGTCCCTCTGTCTACTTTTCTTCCCAGCAACCCTGTGAGTAGGTCAGGCTGAGAGAAAGGGACTGGTGTAAAATCAGTCAGTGAATTTCTTGTCTCAGTGGTTGAAACTGAATCTTGAACCTGAATTCCTCAGGTCCAACACTATTTGGGCAATACCTGAGCATCCAATATTACACCACTATTTTAGTCACTACTTTGTGCTTGGAATTTTTTAACATATGCAAACAGGAGAATGATCAGGGCAGAATATTGCAGAATTGCTTGCAAATGGCACAACTGCCTCAAAGCCAACACTGAGAGAACCTTTTCCTCATGGCTGCTTGTTTTAGACCAATGTTATTATAGTATTTATTATATTTATTTATATCCTGCCTTTTTCCAAGCTTGGGATTCAAGACTGCTTAAAACAGATAAAAAAACTTGTAGGGCACATCCGGACAGATTGAAAAAGTCCCAGATTTTGTTTCTGTTCTTTCTGATTTTATCATGGGTTAAAGTAAACTGACTTGAGAAGCTTGTATAAAAATTCTCTGATTGCATCAGAAGCTGACATAAAATATTTTGGGACAAACAAAACATTTATGGATTTCTGAAATAAAATTGGAAAGAACAGGAACAAAATCTGGGACTTTCTGGTCTTTGAAATCAGTCTGAATGTGCCTGTAGTTAAAATGTGAAAACTACAAAAGTTTAAAAGAGGATCAATAAAAAAAACCAAACCAAACCAACCCAAAACCAGTTGAAAACATAAACCGTTAAAACACACACACAATGAATTAGCAGATAGAAAGTGCAGCCTGTTGTTTAAGGTAGGATGGGCCTTGTACACTTAGGCCATCTCCGCACTACACTCTTATAGTGCTATTATTCCACTTTCTACTCTGGTTACTCTTCAGATCATATAAATCTTTTGCCACTTTCAACATCCTATGGAATCCTGGGGTTTGCAGTTAAGGGAGGGGCTGGCCAGTCCCTCCCTAAACTGCAAACCCCAGGATTCCATAGAATGTTGAAAGTGGAATAATCGTGCTATAAAAGTATAGTGCAGAAATGGCCTCAGTCCTCAAAGACTTGTTGAAATGGAAACGTCTTCACCTGCCTGTCAAATGAGAATAGGAAAGATCCCTGTCTAACCTTTCTGGGAAGGGAGTTCCAGAACCTGGAACTCATTTATCTCATTGTTTTTTCATAATTTCATAAATGGTGGAAAATTAACCTTTCTTACTTTAAAACTTTAGTAAGTCTCAAACCAAGATCCCAAAAAGGGCTATTCGCAATCCAGTTCAAACTGGAGAAATCTATAACTGAACTCTCCAGCCCCTGGGGTTCATGCCAGATCCCATCCAATTTACTTGGATGTAATCCCCATTGAATTGATAGAATTTTCTTTCCAGATAAGTGCAGCTATGACTTCAGCCAAACTGGGGTTCATTTCAAACCGGCTTCATCAATGGCTTAACTTAAACTGCAATCTATTTTTGAAACTAATTTTGATCCTGTATTACACTATACTAGCGTATATACCCAGCATTGCCCAGGATTTCATTTTCTCATAGGTAATAACTTGTTAGAAAGATTTGAGATCCTGTGTCTCTAATTCCCCAAACTGTCTTGCCCAGTGCCTGTAACTTTTCCCTATATTCCCCAATCTAATCTGTATTCAGATATATTTTCACTTATTTAAAATTCAATAAAATGATAATCCCTCTCCCCCACAGAAAAACCTTTAGTAAGTCCAGCTTAGCCCTTTAAAAAATATATATATCCCACATTACATGGAACATAATTCTCACTGCAGATGCCTACTGAACACCCATGCCAGCTCGCCTTGGCAGGACTGAATATATAGACTGTTATGAGGAATCTGGGAAATCCTGTAAAAATGATGAGTTAGGTGTAGGTGTTCCTGCCTTGTGGCAAAGAGATGGATACTAGTCAGTCTTCTGTTCTGTTCTAATACTCTAGATTTAAAAACATATATGATCTCAGTTGCGTCGGGATGGGAGGGGCAATGGAGGCAGTTCGCCCCAGGTGACGATGTTTTTGGGGCGTCCTGGCCCATAGCCACATCCCTGGATGCCCTGGCCATGCCCCCACACTGTAGCCCCTCCCCTCCCACGCCCCCCTCCACACACTCCAAGCCTGGCTGCTGTATGATCTTAGGTTCATAACTCTCTACAGGTGTCCGATTATTAATGTGGAAGCTGGCCTGGCCTTTCCTTCACTATAAATACCTCACTGAAGTGAACTAAAAATAAAACCAGCTGAATAAGACTTGATTCATAAAGCAGCTATGAAGTTTAGTGTGCTTCATTGGCTCAAATGTAGGATACCTGCCTCCTAGTGCATATTTTCTGAAAGAAGTGCTCAGCGTTTGTTGATCTTGGAAGCGGTATCCCCCAATTTCCCCTTAATCTAATCTGAAATGTGAAAAGGAGGCTTATATTCCTCTGCTGTTGTTATTATTGTTGCTGTTATCTGCTGTGAAGTTGATTTCAACTTACAGCAATTGTATGAGAGATCTCTGTGAACCCCAGTTATGAACTGCCTTGCTCAGATCTTGCAAACTCAGGGCTGTGGCTTCCTTGATTGAATTGATCTACCTACAGTACAGGCTTCCTTGGTTCCATGGCTGGACAGAAAAGGAACTCTGCCCGTGCTCAGATGTCCTCTTTGCTTTTATGATATCTACAAGGCTTGAGTCCTCCTGGCATTGAAAATAACTCTTGAGGCTGACCTGCTGATTCATACAGAGACTTGCTGTATACTTCATATATTTTCCAGATTATGCAAAGAAATTAAAATGAGTTTAGCTTTTGCATGACTCATGTACCTCGTTATCCCACCCTGAGTTCTACTTTGTTTTGAAATTGGGAGAGCCAGTAAGCATGCCCATCTTGTAATGAATGAGAAGTTGAACTGAATGGGATCTAGTAATTTTTTATGAAATGAATACAACCTTAGATCAGTAAATGACAAATGGCTATTGTTTTCATTATCCCATTCGTATTAGTCTAGGTGCTGGGTGACCTTTCTTTAGTGGTGCTCGCTGCTTTGGTGGCTGCCATATTAACTTGTCAGGATACCCCAGACATTCTTTGGGAGTTGTGGTGCAGCACTGGAGATGGTCTTGTTGGGCCTGGCTGTTCCTCCCCTCCCGTTAAATGCACAAGAGCAACATTGCTTCCGGGAATTCCATGAACAGCGGACAGACCCAGCTCTACAGCCGCTGCCATTGGTAGTGGTGTAAAACTACAGACAATGAGAGAATGAAAGAGAGAGAGAGAGAGAAAACTGTGACCAATGAAACAAATGTAATAGAAGAAAAAAAAAACAACTAAGGGCCTTTCCACACTACAGCGTTATAGTGCTATTATTTCACTTTCCACATCCTGTGGAATGCTGGGGTTTGTAGTTTACTGAGGTCAAAGAGCTCTCTGGCTGAGAATTCTAAAAGTCCCTCCCTAAACTGCAAACCCCAGGATTCCGTAGGAGGTTGAAAGTGGAATAATAGCACTGTAACAGTGCAGTATGGAAAGGCCCCAAGATTCAAGTCTAATTACTAGAGTTCATCCATTGAATTAATTGCTGAATGTAAATCCCGTTGATTCAGTGCATCTACTCTAGTTGGCAGTAGCTGTTGGGTTCTGGCCAAGTTTTTAATAATGATGAATAATTTTAATAATGAAAATAAGTGGAATAACAAAGCAAAGCCAACATAACGCTTAATGTCAGCAACCAACTGTACAATTCCATCTTGCACACTACACATGCTTTCTTGACGCAAAGTTAAACTGAGAAGGTACACACTGAATTTCCTAAGGAGTCTCTAAATAAGAAATGCTTCATTTTGCACTAGAGAGACTTTAGGAAGTATCACAGTTGCTGTTAGTGAAGCAAACTGTTTGAGTAGATGATGTGAATGTGTATGTATGGGCTGGGGTGGCTGAAGGGGATAATGGATTGTTATCATAACTGTGTTAGCTAGAGACCAACATGAAAATAATAGAGCGGTTATTCGTAGTGGGTCTTTCTCTTGAGAATCATAGTCGAGACCAAGCCAGTGAAAACTCTGGGGTTATCATGGGAGCAGGAGGGAGGGAAAGAGAGCTGTCCACTCACAGACAGAATGAGAAGCTTTTGGCTGTTCAGCATTAGAGAGAGAAACTCACTCCCCTGCAGCTTGAAGTCCTGCTTGAAAATGATAGAGGATGACAGATCTGGGATTAATTTAAAAAGTTTCAGCTCTTTGAACACCAAATGGAAATTTGCCTGGAAACCACAGTGTCTGAGCCAAGACACTCTGCTGGGAACCATGGGGTTATGTTGGGGTGTTTCTTTCATTCCCATTTTCAGTAGTCCTAATGGTTTTCAGGATTCAGGTATGGAAAGCAAATTGTCAAGAAAGAGGTACAATGGGCCACCTTTTGTATGCGCATTTTCAAATAGAATTTCCTTTGCAAAATAGTCAACAAGAAGCAAAATGAAATAACCCCCAACATCTCTATAATTAGATATGAGGGACAATGCTGCTTTCTTAGCATCTGCAATAGTACCTTGTTACCAGATTGCCCACACTCCCAGCAGATGGAGGATTAAAAAGGACAATTACGGTTCCAAATAATTGTGCCTGTGATTGTGATCCTGCATTTAGCAGTAAACACAAAAGTGCACCTGCAGCAGCAGAAGTGAAATTGTAGCCATGCTGAGAGGCAGACCTGAATGTTATGCTTATGTGAATTTCTCCCCCGCCCCACCTTGCCCGGCCTGCCTCCATTAAAACATTCTGGCCACTGTCCAAAGTACAGTTATGTACAATTAATGGCCATTAGTACCATTGCAGTTGAAGTATGCATAATCATGGCTAATTTCTAGAAAAAGAAATCTAGAGGTCAAGGTTATTTAGGCATCATCACTTTTGACTCATAACAGGCTTGCTCCCCTTGGAAATGGCTCATTTAGCACTTAAAAAAAGCATGTCTTTTTTTTTTTAAGAGTTCTTTCCCAGCTAAAAATCTTTCCAAATCCATAAGGACTCATGGGGCCAAAAGTCAGGATTTAACATTAAAAATCATCTGTGTGTATGCCTGCAAAGCAGCTGACTTTTGGTGACCAGTTTGCTGAATCCTAACTGTGCTCACAGTTTTGTTCAACTTTCTCAGCTGGACAAGAGTTTCCTAAAGAAATGATGCACAGTTTACATTAAAGTATTATGAGCTGAACAGATTTGCATAACAAATGAGGCAGTTACCAACATTGAGACTTCATTTCTTCCACATTTTAAAACTGAGTTTATTAATATGATACTAACCTAACGATAACACAACAGTTACAGCAAACAGTGAATCAAGATAGTTTAACTGAGATCACTTCTAGTTTTGAATAAAGAAAGCATACTATAATCAGAGGAAGCAAACATTACAGGCAAATTAAACAATAAGGAGTAAGTCACATACAAATTTATCTCATCAAATGTCTCTCTCTAAGAAGACTGGTGGGCTAAGGTAAGTGTGCTTACAGAAAGATGAGTCATAATATGATAGACTTAACAGAATAGAAGTTCAATACCTCATTCCTGACATGTGTGGGATGGCTATAATCAGCGATGTAAACTCGAGTCGATTGACTCAGACTCAAGTTGGACTTAAGTCGTGGGCTCAGTTTGGCAATACATGACACACTTGACTTATGGCTTGAATATTTTAGTGACCCGACTTGCTGCCCTTGGTTCAGTAATATAGCACATTCATCCAGAAACCTTACATGTTGCTTTCATCTTTTTTGCCTATTGGTCACATGACAATCTGTCTCAAGCCCAAAGCACGGACACATTTTTTAGAGGGGACCAGCAAACTGGTTAGGCAATAAGCTTGAGGTGGGCTTGAGGTCTGCTCAGCAGCCTGTCCCTGCTGTTTATCAGAGAAGCCTTTAAAACCTTTCCTAAGAGCAGAAGGCAAGACTGACCTTCAGAGCTTATTTCTCAGAGGGGAACAGCAAATGTGTTAGGCAATGGGCTTGAGGAGGAAGGACCCTTCCTTCTAAAATTTTTGAAGCTCCAGTAATGAGGAATAAGAAGGATGCTATTCCCCACTTCTGAAAAAGCCTCCACCTGCAGATTCTTTTATGCCCACTGACACAAAAGCCTCCAGCTTCAGGAAGGGTTTTTTTTTTGAAGGATCCTGTTCCTCATTTCCAAAGCTGCATGGTAAACTTGCAAATGTGTATGGCCAATTCTACCTACATTTTTAAAGCTGACTTTATTTGATTCTGTCCAGAAATTCTGGAATATAGGTTGGGTTATAAAGTTGGCTCCCAGACTTGAGACTTGAAAGTGTCTTGCAAGGACTTGAAACTCAACTTGAAACTTGAAAGTAGAGACTTGAGACTTGACTTGAAACTTGGAGTAAAAGATTTAAATACATCCTGCTATAATTATTCAGTAGTGAGGACAGGCTCACTATGTGCTTAGAAGAATAGTCTATTTATTTATATTTTGGCTTTCCCAAGTTGAAGCTGTAGAAATAAACAAACAAATATACCACCCCAAGATCCTAGACCAAGGGTGAGGAACCCATGACTTTCCAGATCTTGCTGGACTCTGAGTCCCATTAGATCCTGCCAGCATGGTTAATCATTAGGGTTGGTGCCTATCTAGCAGTGTCTTGATGCCAGGCAGTTCCTTGTTCTTCTCCTAGAGTTTAACATTTGTAAGGCTGGGCCCTATATCACTGATGGCCTATGGAAGCTGCAGGATACTTGAGTATGGTCATTAGTTATGATGGGTTTAAGTATGTATAACTCATGGCATCTTCTTAATGAATATATGATAATTATTAAGATGATTATTACTGTGCTTTGTCTGTAATACCAGATGATTGACTTGGCAACAGATGGAATGATATAATGCAGAGGGGAAGCCCTAGATCTTCTCTCTCTTCTTCCCAAGGTTTTTGTCTAGGTTTTGACAAAGGAAGCAACAAAGGAAGGAAGGAAGGAAGGAAGGAAGGAAGGAAGGAAGGAAGGAAGGAAGGAAGGAAGGAAGGAAGGAAGGAAGGGTGAGCCATTAGTAACAGAATGTCTATAAATAAGTGATGTTTATATGGACATACTAGCCATCTCTGTTTCTTTCTCTATCTCTTTCTTGTATTGGCTGTAAGTCCGTAGATGATAGGGATGTATGAACAAAGGTCAGGTCATTCTCTGATTGCTGTTCATCTATATTTAGAAATAAAAAGTCATGATCAATATGCCCATGTGCACTTTTTCACAATGCAACAGGCATATTTGTTTCTTTTATATTTTTCAACCTGAACATTTGTATGTATTATCAAATAGCACCATCAATTTACAGGTTACAGAGTAATATAATCAAAGAGATGTACCAGAATGAAATAAATCAAACATCTGGATGGTGGAACTAGACCCTTCTTTCCCTTTCTGTGCTGTCTGAAAACCAGATGCTGAAGAGTTTTCAGCTCACCATAGCCACTAGACAGTTTTGTGGGAAGGCAAGTGGGGAGGGCTGTTCTTACTCCTTCTAGTTCCAATGGATTCTGCCATTTCACCCAGAGAAATTTACCACTGGATTCTGCCCAGTGTCTTTGAAGAAACAGCCTTTGGAGCAAAGGTATCTTCATCTGCTTCCTTCCACAACCACTGCAAAGTATCAATATTACCATCAGCCACACCCATCAAAATGCCATGGATTAGAAATTATGATTATTGTTACCAACCACTCCAAGACACAGACAGCCCAGCATATTCAGTTCCAATTCAACAATACCAACACAGTCAATGTAAACATAAGAGGTCTAGAGGAGAATTAACACAGTAGCGAAGAGCCCAATCTTTCAATTTGCAATGCTATTATGGGATGTATTATTTACATGCATACAAAATATATTTGGGCATGATTTGTTTAGCAATGTATACCATGAAGCTGATCTGATTATTTTAAAGACAAAGGGCCACAAATAAGCTTGTGGAAAGCAACCCAGTCCCACTGATTGGGGTGGAGCAATGCCCATTTACTCCAGTGGAAAATCTGGCCCGCTCTGTCAATCTATAATAGAAGCTTGTTTGTATTTCTAATAAGCCAAGACATTTTGATTGTGTAATCAACTGTGCATTCTTCTTTTTGCCTGCATAGGGTATAATTGTAGCTCTTGGATTATAATTGTTATTAAATTATTAAATAAAGGAGCCTTGGAAGGTCATTTTGAGGTTGTGCATTGCAGAGGGTTTTTTTCTTTTTTTTGGTAGGAGCACTGGAGGAGATAGTACAATTGAATCGAAATGGAGTGTGTTGGTCTACTGGGGTGTGACAGTGCACAAATTGCACACATGAGCAATTATGAGTGTACCAGTGCCATTGTAAAGAAACAGAAGCTGCCATTGGAAAATGTACCCCCTTTTGACACTAGAGGCTCATTCATTCTCGCTTCACTAATCTATAGACTGAGTCATGCTTTGAGGAGGACACCATGATAGTCTCACTCCAGTTCCCAAGATAATTTTAAAAGACCAGACCTCAAAATTATAACCTTATTAAATAGTGAGGAATAAGGAGCACTGGACTGTTCACTACAGTTTCTTGTCACTCCTGTCAATGCAGCAAGCAATCTTAACACCTAAAACAACAGTATGAACCTTGTTGATATAATATGGGAAACAGCCTTTTTAAAAGCTAGAATAGCAGTTTGCAAAAGACAATGTGACAATGGCCATTTCTGCACAATACTGTTAAAGTGCTATTATTCCACTTTCAACGTCCTGTGGAATCCTGGGGTTTGTAGTTTAGAGACGGGCATTTAGAATTCTCAGCCAGAGAGCTCTTTGGCCTCAGTAAACTACAAACCCCGGAATTCCACAGGAGGTTGAAAGTGGAATAATAACACTATAATAGTGTAGTATGGAAATGGCCAATGACTTTTACTACACCCAAAGGGTGATCAAGAATGGCTGCTTTTCATCCTGGAGAGAAGTGACTAGCAGGGTGCCACAGGGTTCTGTCTTGGGCCCAGTGCTGTTCAATATCTTCATCAACGACTTGGATGAAGGAATAAGAGGGCATGCTCATCAAATTTGCAGATGACACCAAATTGGGAGGGGTTGCTAATATGGCAGAGGACAGGATCAAAATTCAAAATGACCTGGATAGATTGGAGAGCTGGGCCAAAGCTAACAAAATGAAATTCAACAGAGAGAAGTGTAAGGTCCTACACTTAGGTAGAAAAAATGGAATACAGAAATACAGGATGGGGGACACGTGGCTGGATAGCAGTACATGTGAAAGGGATCTAGGAGTTTTGATAGACCACAAGCTGAACATGAGTCAGCAGTGTGATGCGGCAGCCAAGAAAGCCAATGCAATTCTCGGCTGCATCAATAGGAGTATGGTGTCTAGATCGAGGGAGGTACTGGTACCACTCTACTGTGTTTTGGTTAGACCTCATCTTGAATACTGTGTCCAGTTCTGGGCACCCCAAATCAAGAAGGACATGGTCAGGCTGGAGCAGGTCCAGAAGAAGGCAACCAAAATGGTGAGAGGCCTGGAAGACATGCCCCATGAGGATAGACTTAGAGAGCTGGGTATGTTTAGTCTGCAGAAGAGAAGGTTAAGAAGGGACATGACAGCCATGTTTAAATATTTGAAGAGATGCCATATAGAGGAAGGAGAGGGCTTGTTTTCTGCTGCTCCAGAGACCAGAACAAGGAGCAATGGATTCAAGCTGCAGGAAAGGAGATTCCACCTGAACCTCAGGAAGAACTTCCTGACAGTCAGGGCTGTCCGGTAGTGGAATATGCTGCCTCGGAGTGTGGTGGAGTCTCCTTCTTTGGAGGTTTTTAAGCAGAGGCTGGATGGCCATCTGTCGGGAGTGCTTTGAGGGTGTTCCTGCATGGCAGGGGGTTGGACTGGATAGCCCGTGTGGTCTCTTCCAACTCTACATTTCTATGATTTTATGATTCTATGATTCTATGATTCTTCCCTCAAGGAGCTGGAGTTTGGTTTGCTAGCCAAAACAAGAAATTGTAATAGGCAAGAAATCAGACTGCCCACAGCTTGGAAAAGTTACTCTTGTGGCTTACAACTCCCAGAATCCCCCAGCCAATATGGTCACTAGAAATCTTGGAGTAATAGTCTAATGACAGAGTCTAGTCGGTTTATACTACTTACATAGCTGACCATTACACAACTTGGCACTTTCTCCAGGCTTGTGCAGGGGGTAAGAAGTGGTGGTAGTGGAGGCAATGCCAACAGCAGTGGGAGAAGAACTCTGACATTGCTGGGCCACCATCTCCTTCAAAGCTTGGCTTCTGAGGGAAAAGATCCTTGGAGCTAAGTTGCTCTGGGTGGAGTGGCTTGGAGAACCACCTGTGCCTTAGGACAAGTGATTGTCCAAGCCACCCCTGCCAGGGTGACTTTGCTGTGAGGACACCCCCCATTGGAGAGAATGGCTAGGAAATGGTAGTCTTGTTTTCCTACTTCCACTGCCACCAACTTTTTCCTCCTTTCCTTCACCTTGCTTTGCCCACAGCAATTTTTGCCTTACCGCAGTTACACTTGTGGTGTAACTATGGTGCAGATTTCCCAAAGTAACTTTTCCTGAGCTTTGAGACTCCCACATCTACCAGTCCATCCACATGTCTCTATTCCCTCTACATCAGCAACTAAAAGGCTAGTATGTAGTACTCAGGGACTGGAGATTTGGTCCTGGCTGTTTCTGATTACCAGTCCTTGTTCTGGAAACATAGTTCTTCAGTTTGAATGATGTGGTACAGACACATTATCCCAATCATGTAAACAAATGCCTTGTCAGGAACATACTGCAAATGACCAACATTTTTAGCATGGACAAGCATTGTGTACAGGCTTGTTGCTAAGGGATCTGGGTGTTTTACGCTTGAGCATGAGGGATATGGCTATTGCTAAGATCACTCAAATGCTAACAGTTGGACACATAGCATAGAGACTGGCATGACAATGGAAAATGCAGGAAGATGATTGATGCACCTATTCTTGAAATGGCCTCTGTCACATTCCATTTCCTTCTGTTGTTTTTTAAATCCCCTGTAGTTCTTGTCATGATTGTAGTGCTTTATACCCACTTTGGGAACCTACACGTAAGCTAATCAAGTGAGATATAAATAGTAAAATATATAAATTAACACATCAATGTTTGGTGTACATTGAATTTCCTTAGATTGCACTCTACATTGCTTTTTACAGAGCGGAACTCTCAAGTTAATTCTGAATCATAGTAAATACACAAGTTATTGGCCTGTACATGGTCCTCTCCATGACGCAAGAATCAGAGAAAAGAGAAGGTCAATATGTCTGTGCTGAAAAGAGAAAGACTCATAAGAGATGATACCAGTTCTGGATATACCGTACAGAGCAGTACAAAACCTTAACTAAGGAACATTAGCAGAATAGGCAGATATACAAACACGCACAGACATATGCACAGAGGAACTCAGTGTTGAACTTGCATTGCATTTTCTCTTTCTGCACTGAGATCTCCCAGTGAGTCTTTCTCCTCCCAGATGAGGCATCTACATTTGCAGGTGCTTTGCATGATATCTCTGATAATCTGTGTCTTAGTACATCTGTCTCTAGAAAGGCTGAATCTTTAGAGGCTCATTCACTAGATTCTCCTTTGAAGGAAGCCTAGCCAAGTCTCTTATTCTGAGCCTTTAAATGCTTAATTAGAGTCACATGCAGAAGAATGAGGTCATTGCTGCTGTTTCATGTCAGGGAGGAGGGAAAGCGGGGGGGGGATAGGCATTGGGTCAGGTCGGTCTTTATAAATGTGGATCCTTCTTCAAAGGTAATTTATGAATCCCTTTGTAAACACATTTAAATGAAACCAAACGTATGCAGTTGCTCAGTATTTCACAACAGGTCGTTATCAAAAATTTAGTTTCTGTGTCATATTGTGCAATGACATACTGCAAGGTTACCTTCTCATTTCTGTGCATCCTGTCCCTCCCCCCACCATTATTTTTTTCCAACTCAATGATTGCTTTTTCTCCTCTTGGTTTAATTGTGCTATTCTCATTCTTTTCTTTCCAACAGATAACTGTGTCAGTCTACAGAATGCATGGTATCTCACATAACTTCTTAAGACATTGTTAAAAAGTCAGAATTTCAACAATAAGCCTCAAAATTGACTTTTTTTTTGGTTGGGTTAAGAGCCATACCAGATGGCCATGGTGAAAACTAAGGCCCTTTCCAGATGTGGGGGGGGGGCGCGAAAACAGGACTCACCAGAAAAACGGGACTCACTCGTCACTCCGCACTGCTCCGGCGTCCAAAATGGCGGCTTCCGGTTGGTGGAGGCACTTGCGCACGCCTGCAAATCTGCTCCGGAGCGTGGCGACGGAGCGAGACAGAGTCGTGTGCTCCGTGCTTTTAAAAAACCTCTAAAAAGAAATTTTTAAAAAGCATGGTGGGCGACCAGTTCCGGTCACGCAGAACCAGACTGAGGTATGGAACTACAAAAAGTAGTCTGACCCAGTCCATTCTACGGTGCAGAAGACCTCTGTCGGAGGTCACCCTGCACCATTTTAAAAGCCCGGTGCGGAAATGGCCTAAGTAAAACTAACTTTCTCTCTTTCTTTCTCTCTCTCTCTCTCTCTCTCTTTCTTTCTTTCTTTCTTTCTTTCTTTCTTTCTTAAACTGTGAGAGAATCCAGTAAATATCACAGGAGATAAATGGAAATTTAGGTTTAGAAAATCTAGATTTATCATCAGGAACTGAATTAGATAATCCACTGAGCCCTGTTACACAGTACAGGAGTGTGAAACCTGTGGCCTTCCAGATTTCATGGGAATCCATTTTTTTTTCTGTTTTAGCACCAGCAAAGGTTGAGCTGAGGTGAACAGCAGACTAACAACATCTACAGAGCTAGTTTACCCAATCCATGCCATAGATAAATGAGCTCATCTATTTCTCCCAACAGTACAGCACAAATAATTAAAAAATTCTTTGATGTGAGCCTATGCAGGTTTACTCAGCACAATCCTAGATTATGTTCAATCAGTAAGTCCCCTGATTTCCATGAGGCTTAATCCCTAGCAAGTGGGGATAGAGTTGCAGCCATACATTCCAATCCTAATCATATTTATTTGGAAGCAAGACCTGGTGAGTTCGGTACTTATTACAAAGTAAATATACACAGGAATGTAGCCCTAGAAGAATAAAATTATCCAAGGTTATTTCGGCATGTTCTGCTGGGAAGGACATTGCTCCTGTTTTATTATCTTTAACTCACCTGGAAATAGCCTGGGTTAACCGAAGCTCATTCAAATGAAAAATGAGCGTGCTTGACACACTCTGGGGTGTTAGGTTTGTATGCATCTCCACCAGAAATCAATGCTCTGTTGCAACTGAGGCCAGGTGGATGTGAGTTACATACTGTGTACAGATGAAACCCACCCTTGAATATGTCTTTTAATTAGGAGGCATTCCCTAACATCAGCATTGTGTAGATGATATTCCATTCACATTAATGCCTTGCTTTAAAAAAATCCCTGGGGAATATATTCTAGTCCTGCTCCCTCTTAGTAATAATTTACTTATTATTTAAATTATTTAAATTATTAATTGCTTTTACTCATGACTGAATACACAAAGGGGAGGGGAGTACCTTGAAACATTTGGATTCCTGTCAATCTGTATTTATCTACTGTTCTTTTCTTGTAGCCCTTCCATAATTTACAGTTCCTTTTCTCTAACGTATCTCAAATTCATCTGAATCAGTTTGGAGACTGAAATTCTAGGGAGCTTTACAAAGAAAATTTGTTGGCTTCAGGATCTCTGGCTGGAAATGTCTACATATCTAGGCATTTCAGAAGAGGGATCGTCATAGGACTTGAACACACTACTGATTCTCTCAACAGCACATGCTAATTTGCTACATTGTTTTGCTACATTTATATTCCGCTTTTCCGTATTTATATTCCATCGTTCTTTCAGTGAACTGAGAGTCATACATATGCTTCTCCTGTATTCTGCTTTTATCCTCACAACAACTCCATAAAAGGCTGCATGTGGTAGAGTGACTGGCCTAAACTAATGCTGTGAGTTTCATGGCTCAGTGGGGATTTTACCCAACGTCTGAGCACGTGCAAAGATGGCAGAGTTTGGTTTCTTAGAGGAGGGTGACCAAAATGGTAAACCACAGTAATGTGAAAGAGATCTAGGAGTCTTAACAGACCACAATCTGAACATGAGTCAGCAGTGTGATGCGGCAGCTAAAAAAGCCAACTCTGCTCTTTCTGTGCTGCATCAATAAGAGTATAACATCTAGGTCAAGAGAAGTGATAGTACCACTCTTCTCTGCTTTGGTCAGACCCTACATGGAATACTGTGTCCAGTTCTGGGCACCGCAGTTCAGGAAGTATATTGACAAGCTGAATTGTGTCCAGAGGAGAGCAACCAAATTGATAGAAAGCCTGGAAACCATATCATACAAGGTGCAACTTAGGGAGTTGGATATGTTTCGCCTGGAGAAGAGACGGTTAAGAAATGACATGATAGCTATGTTTAAATATTTGAAGGGATATTATATAGAGAATGGAGCAACACTGTTTTCTGTTGCTCCAGAGACTAGGATATGAAGCAATGGCTTCAAATTAAAGTAAAGATATTCCTTCTAAACATTAGGAAGAACTTCCTGATGGTAAGAGCAGTATGACAGTGGAATACACTGGACAGTGGAATACAGAGTATGGTGGAGTCTCTTTTTTAAGAGGTTTTTAAACAGAGGCTGGACAGCCATCTGTTGGGAATGCTTTGATTGTATATTCTTATATGGCAGGGGTTGGACTTGATGGCCTTTGTAGTCTCTTCTAGCTCTATGATCCTGTGACATCAGTCAGCTGCTCTCTGATCAACAAGAGAACAGACCTGTCACTTGCAGGGACTGTTGTCTAGTAAGTGGGGATTGAAGAATTTTTTACATATTCCCTAAACTCTAAGTTACTCATGGTAATAGATGGTCATCTGCCAGGAATGGTTTAATGGTGTGTTCCTGCATGGCAAGGGGTTGGACTTGATGGCCCTTGTGGTCTCTTATAGCTATATGATTCTATGATTCATGCCAACCATAGACACTTGGAAGAATGCAGGCTCAGAAAATATACAAAAGTTCACAGTCCATCTAAATTTGAATTGCAAATATGTTAAAATTATTCAAAAGAAGTTATAATTTATAATATGAGAATTAGGAAAAAAAATTAAAATGCCAGATTTTACTTATAATCTTACTAAGTAATTTGCAATCTCTTGTTCAAACTTAGGCTCTATGAGCACAAAGACTCAGAAAAAGCTTTTAATGTATACCCTTCCAAGTGGGAAAGAAAGTCATGGTTTGTATGTGGGGATACATTTGAAGACCATTTGGGTCAGAGATTAGTACAAAATACAACTGGCAGGATGTTGTCTGGGACTGATTAGTGTTAAATAAACCTCACTGGGTTCTAATCTGTTTCTGAGTGCATTTCAAAGTGCTTGTGCCAATTTCGTATCAGTTATAACTTATCTATCTCATGACCAACAAAAATGTTCCATTTACTCAGTACTTCAATATCATCTTCTACCTCAGATCAGAATTTTTTACTTTTAACATAAGATTCTTACCTCTCAAAGTTTCCATCCAAACAATATTTTTCTCCTAAACTACATTATTTATGAGTGTTTTTAGCTTTTGATCTTAACTCCATTCTTTTAACTTTAACCCGCTCATAGCTGTTTTCCCCCATGTACTCTAATATACGACTATATTTTATTACAGATTAATGAAAATATATTGTAAATGAAGACTTTGATATTTGTTATATTTATCTTGGTTTAATAATGTATTGAAAATGGAAGAATATAATAGTAATCTGAAGTTCTGTGTATATACATATGTATCTATGTATAGATACGCAGATATAAATTGTTTTATTTTTTAATAATAATAATAATAATAATAATAATAATAATAATAATAAAAAACACCAAAGTGCTGTTGCCTAGTTATGAAGCCACACATAGTTTAGGATCCAAGGAATGAGGGAAAGCTCAGCCTCATACCAACCTGTCACACATTTATTTATTTAATTTGAATCCTACTTTTTGCCCACATGGGGCCCAAAGCTGCTTACACTATATGTTAAAACAAAATGGCTAAAACAATCTGAATACAAAAACTAAACATTAAACAACACTCCACTTAAAAACATTAATTTAGAACAGTTAAAAACACATTAACACCTATTACATAGTTAAAACCAACACAGCTGTTCCACTACCCCAACCAGTTAGAAGCTGAAGGCCTGCTTAAATAAGAAGGTCTTTGCCTGCCAGTGAAAAGAGCAGTGAGAGGACCAACTAAGGTATTCTCAGAAGAGAATAACATAGCCCGGGAATGGCCACAGAGACGGCTTTCCATAAGTGCTCACCAGACAAATCTATGATGGTGGTGCAACCGAAAGAAAACCCTCTCCTAAAGATCTTAAAACTCAGGAAGTCTTGTATTTTTGGCCAAAGGCCCTACTGAGATCAAACACCCCATTTTCAAAAGGTCTCCTTTGCCCCTTCCCTACTTTACATCTGTATCTGAGATAAAATGATGATGGGCACCGGAGACAAAGAGAAAGGAACAGAGGGAGAGTCTTCCCATTGGCAGCACTGCTTTTGTGGAATTCTCTCTCCTCAAGACTTGCCTAGCAGCGATATTTTTATTTTGTCAGTTCTAGCCCAAAGCTAGTTTTTGAATTCTCTGGAGCTTTCAAACTGGAGCTGCTTGAACTGTTGCAGGGCTCTCTGCATTTTTGTATACAATGGTTCCCTCCTGACTGCTGTGTTGTAATCTTTTTAATTTGTTGAACTAACTTGGATACAGATATAATGGGTGTTTTTTTTTTAAAAAAAAATTACAACCAGCCATCTACGTTTGTGGGTTTGACTTTCGTGGATTTGATTATTGCAAGTTTCTCAAACCCCTGCCATCCCCACCTCTAGTGCTTCTTTTCCTGGAGAACTTTCCCACGTGGGGGCTCCCATCAAGCCATGCAGCCCTTTAAGAACCTGCCTCTGGTCCTCCTGCTTGCCCACCAGCCACTGCCTGGCCAGCTAAGGATGGATGGCAATAATGATTCCTCAGCACCATGTTCCCTGAGGCCCCTGCCTCCCCCCCGCAAGAAAGGAGATGGGCAAGAGAAAGGAAGTATAGGGCCACAATGCCAATCCACCCCCTTTTCCTCTCCTCTCTTTGACCTGGGTGGCCCTTCTTCCCATCATGCTTCAACCTCCTTCTCACAGACAAACATACACTTTTTGATATTTGATATTTTTCCACTTTTGCAGGGTTCCTGCACCCCTAACCTTAGTGGATATGGGAGGTTGACTGTATAAGCTTCCTTGAGCACTCCCTGATTTAAGGGGCAATTCAAGGATGTATTAAATAAATGCTATAATATGTAAGCATGTACAACAATTAAAGACTTCATAGCCTTCATAACCTTCATCAAAGTGGTATCCTCCAGATGGTTGGGACTGCAAAAACTATCTCTTATCATTGCAAATACTAGCTTTGACTAATGGAAGTTGTAGTTCAAAACATTTAGAGGGCACCATGTTGAGGAAAGTGGATTTGGTTAAATAGGACAATGTCTGTAATCCAGCTGTGCAGCTTTTAGACAACAATATTTGAAGAAACTCTCTTTCAGTTGGACCATGGGTGCCTTGCAGATCTACCTGTAAGATTTAGAGTCATTCTGTGGCACTTCTCTCCTATTTTCATAGAATCATAGAGTTGAAAGAGATCACAAGGGCCATCTAGTCCAACCCCCTGCCATGCAGGAATACACAATCAAAACACTTGCAACAGGTGGGCATCCAGCCTCTGTTTAAAAACCTCCAAAGAAAGAGACTCCACCACATTCTGAGGCGGCATATTGCACTGTTGAACTGTTCTTACCATCACGAAATTCTTCTTAATGTTAATTTGAAGATTTACGCTGGTGCAGGGGTAGGTCATTACCATTCACCCTGAAGCAGAGTTCTGGAGGGGATCACTTTTTGGACTATAATTCCTGAGGAATTTTGGGGGAGCTCTGCTATAAAAGATCATAGCCTGCTCTCTCATGGTACTTCTAGCCCTCATGCAATGAGAAAGGCTATGAAGAACCAGTTGGACCTGTTTACTTGAAGTGATTTAATTGCTTTGTTTGTGTACTAAAATGGAAAAAAAATGTGAGTCCTGTAATTTATAAGGAGAAGCCATGGAGTTTGTTGAGAGAGAGAGAGAGAGAGAGAGAGAGAGAGAGAGAGAGAGAGAGAGATACACACACACAGACATATACATACACACACACACACACACACACACACACACACATATACATACAGGCATCTAACCAAACTGAATGATGCATGAGCTGTTGTGATGTTGACCATATGGTTACATGCTTGTGACTAATAGATATAGGTGGTGAGAACTGTGTGCGCTTGTGTGTGGTGTGATATGGAATTTGTATCTGCAGGGGCAGATGAACAGTTGCTGTAACCGTGGGCTCAAAGAAGCCAAGCCTCCTCACACACATATGCTAAGAAACACAGTAACATTTGTTCTGTGACTATACAGGAGAAACCGTATAAATATGATACTGCAAATTACATTTTTTTTTTTCAGAATGAACACCTTTTGGCCAAATTAAAGAAACAGCAGCAGCAATAGTAACAATGACAACAACAATTCTTTAACCAAGAAGTACAATGGCCAGTTACTCCAAAAACAGATACTGCAGAAGTGGTAGGAGGAATCAAAGCTTTTGAGATGCAAACCTTTTCATAAGGCAAGTTGCTATAAGTTACTACAGAAGTGAGGTGAGGAGAGAGAAATTTGCAGGGGAGGCTTGATCTTAAAGCCATGCTTCCTTGTGATGTAATGAGTAGCCCTTAGACTTGCTGGGGGGACTCTTTCCAATCTGTGTGCGGCTAGCAGGCTTCTTTGTCAGTGGAAGCCATAGAACAGCTAGGCAATCTTTAGACTGACGAGACTGGAAGTAATTTTAAATGCTGGATTAGATAAAGCAGAAGTCAGACTGGGGAGTTTGAACCAGTGGAAAACAATTAAACAATCAATGGCCTGAATCCTATTTTTTAGTCCCGATGAGAACAGAACCATTGACTCAATTGTAGAATGATGAGTCCACATGTAGGTAGAATCCATTAATTCAATGGGTCTGTTTTAGTTGGGAGAAAGACTAGAATTTGGACTCATGTTTCTCAGCCTAACCTCTCCCACAGATAAGAATAAAGTGAGAAACCTGTACTGGCAGGACCTGAGCAGATCTTGGAAAAAAATTACTCTCAGAATGTTCCACAGCATGACAGCTCCCAGCACCCTATAGGCAACATAGCCAGTGGCCCTCATTGCTGGTGGATTCTGGAGGCTGTATTCCAAAAAAGTAGCACTCCAAGCTGTGGCACTGAGCAACTTGGAATAAGTTAAAAAAACAATCAACCAGTGCACTGAGATTTCTGCTGAACAGTGGTTGCTTTTCAAAGTCCTTCACTTGGCACCATCCACACCTCCTCCATCCAGCCTGCACACATTGGAGGCATTTGCTGATGGATTGGAGGAGAAAGAAAATGCTTCAGCCTGGCTGTGCCAGTGCAGAAGAGTGTCTGCTTGTCGCCAGGTGTTTAGACAATAAATCACTCAGATTTACTCCTCTCACAATACTCTAAAGCTGGAAGTGTAAACAGTGTGTCAGTGTCAGTGATGAAGCGTCCCTTACAAACAAAGACACAACAGAGGCACTACATCCTGTGCTAAGTCTACCAGACACATTCACCTTGCACACAGTTTTCCACAAAGGATGGCTCCAAGCAGGATTTTGGGGGCTGAGTGGGGGAGGAATTGTCCTAAGCTTGGTGCATATTGTAGTTATTCTGTTTGGGAGATACTCATTATTGGGATTCTGAATTATCTAGAACATGGAAAAAGTAGAATTACAATTCCCAAATCCCTCCACTAACATGGCCAGTGGTGTTGATAGAGTCCATGTTGACTGGAGGATTTGGGGAGTTATAGCTTAAAACATAACTTTTCCGAGCTCCTGTTTTGTCTCAGTTTTTTGAGCTTGTGGCAGTTTTTCCAGAATACAAAGCATGTTGTGCCCGTCTAAGTTTGCAAGGATTGATGAATATTATAGAAGTTTAATCAAATTCAAGGCTTTTGTAAGCTGAGAAGTCTCTTTAATGACCAACCTGACCCCAGAATCACTGTTGCTGAAGCAAATGAAGCAAGCATTGTAATAATACTCCAACATGGCACTTTGAATCTTCAAAAAACTTTACAAATATTAATGAAATCACATCTCTCTTAACAAATCCAACAAGGAAGGTGGGGAAAAATGTAGAAAAATATTAAGACCTCCTGGAGGGAGCCTGAAGCTGGGTATCTTCCAAGCTCTCCATGAGACACATTTATTCAGTAAATGCCATTGGCATCTCTTTCTGTTCGTCTCACACTCTCTTCTTTAGCACTTTTATTAGGAAATCAAACCCAAACATATGATTATCTGTTAATTTTGCTTTCATCTAGGAGTGATTAAAGTCAGAATATGAATATTCACATTTGTTAAATAAATGACTGTGTTACATTTTTGTCACAGTACAAGGTACTTTTTGGTACACATTCATTAGTTGTTGTTATGTTTTAAAAAACTCTTCTTTGGTTAAGTGACG
Source organism: Cyclura pinguis (assembly GCA_030412105.1). Taxonomy (NCBI): domain Eukaryota; kingdom Metazoa; phylum Chordata; class Lepidosauria; order Squamata; family Iguanidae; genus Cyclura; species Cyclura pinguis. Next base: position 350,608,069 of record CM059599.1, read on the forward strand.
GCCAGGGTGGCTTACAACATGTCAAAATTATGAAAAAAGTACCTAGCATCCATCCCTTTTTCCTCTGGCCAGTGGCAGAATAACTTTCCCTTTGTCCCTGCAATTCTAGAGCAGTTGGAACTTAGAAGAGATTTTTTTTCTGGTTGGGAAGAGAAAGCAAGTTTCCTACAGCTGTTCATTATCTGGCTGATGGGTGGAGAGAGTTTGATCTTGCTATGGCAGAAATGTGAATTGTTTGGCCCACCAGCTATGGTTTGAATTGCAATTCCCAGCTTTTCTTAACATTCTCTATGCTGCCTGGGTCTAATGGGAGCTGCAGTCCAACAATGTCTAGATGGCTGCATATTCCTACCCTTGCCCTACAATATTCTTCCCAGAGGAAAAGACTATAATGCTCATTAATTCTCTAGCTGGTGGCATCAATTACATGAGAAGTAAGGAATGTGTGACCCTCCAGATCAGGGTGGGAACTTTTCAGCCTTCCAGATAATTGTTGGCCTGCAATAACCAGGAATCTGAGCCAGCAAAGATGATAGGGTGAGAAATGCTGGGAGACATTAGTTGACCTCTCATGACGTTGCATATCTATTGCCTCAGGTGGTCACCTCATTCTGTCTAGTAATAGAGCTATCCCTATTAAATGAAGAGGGGCACAGCAGTGACTGAAGATATATGATAAATATCTATAAAGGTATATCCAGTTATGGCTGAAGGTATGTGGGGAATTCTTTCCAGGTTTTAACCACAAATTTAAAGGGGTTGCCTGAGGTGCTGAACTCTAACCCCCAAATAGGTTCAGCACCTTGGATGGCCTCTTTAAATTGCAGACTAAGGCCATTTCTGCACTATACTGTCATAGTGCTATTATTCCACTTTCAACATCCTATGCAATCCTGGGGTTTGCAGTTTAGGGAGGGGCATTTAGAAGTCTCAGCCAGAGAGCTCTTTGGCCTCAGTAAACTACCAACCCCAGAATTTCACAGGATGTTGAAAGTGGAATAATAGCATTATAACAGTGTAGTACAGGAATGGCCTAAAACCTGGATTAGACTAATCTACATCACTTGGCTAGCTTCAAGTGCTACATGATTTGAGTTGGGTAAGAGCTGTGAGGATGCACTCTTTGCTATTCTACTTCAGGCAGCAAAATATCTTTGGTGATCCCCAACATCAATATTGGCTTGTCTGCTTTAAGGTGCAAACTAAAATCTAGATTTACCACCAGATTAACATGAGAAGCACCAGCCACCACTGAATATGTATAACAGTGGCCAGATTAGATATTACCAGAAAACAACACCAGCTGGAAATTAAAAAAAAATTACTACCTTAACTGGTAAAAAGCTGCCTAGCTACTTCCATCATTTGAGCCTTCAAGGACAGAGCTAAATCATGAAGCCTCCTCAAGCTGCCTCTTCCTCTTTCAATGAAATGTGTGTCCATGTGTAGGGCAGCTCAAGCAGCTAACTATGTATCAATTCTATCACCATTAAGAATATTTCTATCTTTCCTGGATTAAGTTGTTGCTGCTATTGCTACTGATTGCAATATAGAGAGAATTACTCCAATTTATGGGGCCACTCCAATTTTGCACCTTCTCAGATGAGAACATTCCAGTATGCTTCTGCGTTCTAATTGATTTGCAGTTCACACACCCCCTTTGCCTTCCCTAGATCTTACTGGGGAAAGAGCAATTGTCCCTTCATCGATTCTTCATCCCTTGGAATTGCCCTGCAGGTGCCAGTGCAGTGTCAGAATCAATGCAGCTGGCTTTGCACAGAGACTGAAATGGGACCAAAGAGCAATTTGCTTACCGGACAGGTTATGATGAAATAATATTGTGTCAGGAGGTGAAGCGGCAGTAAGAGTGGCTGTAAAGATTTCTCTCCTTCACCAAAGAGAAAGCAAGCATTTCATCAGATTTAGAGGCAGGCTCACATGCTGCAGCTTTAGATTCTTCTAGAGATAAAATGTAACTGGAGGAACAATCATTTCAAAAGTCCTAATGCGGTCTGGACATGTGGTCCCTACATACATCTGCTCAGAATTAGGTGAAGCAAAATTCAAGGTAACTTGTTGGTTAGAACAGGAAAATACACCTGAGGTTCTTAGACTTTGAGGCTCAGATCTACCAGGAACCATTGGGAACATGAGGTGGGTTACTTGGGCCTATTCTTAGAAAGTGACCCCCATCATGATAGGACATCAACTATTCGCTTTAACATTACCAGGTATAATATAGAGCTGTACATCTCAGTTGTTTGCTGTTGCACAACCAAAATACAACTAATCCATGCTTTGCCATGGATCTTCTAGGCTACCACCAGAGTTTGGAAAATTTACTTTTTGGACTACAGCTCTCAGAATCTCCTGATCAGCTTTGACCACCAACCATGCTGACTAGGTATTTCTGGGCATTGGAGTCACCTAGAGTAACATTGCCATGCCTTGGGCTGGGTCAGCTATCCATTGTTGACTGGTATCCTGAACTGTAGTTTTAAGCCTGTGTAAACACAGTGGAAGATTTGGAGTTTTGTCCACTAGCACCATATTTTCTGCCCTTCTAGCTGAACTGGCAAAATGCCCAGGTTTGTACAAAAAGAGAGAGTAGAAAGTAGGTGTTGCTGGATTAAATATGCTAAGGACTGCTTGCTGTTTTCTCTTTTCTTGTACACAAAGAAAAAACATATCCTATGAAAGGACTGGGAGGTAGCCAGCTTTGTACCACAGCAGCTGTCTAACAAACAAAAATAAGATCTATTTTCAAGTGGTGGTGCAGCAGGTCAAACGCCAAATGTTTTGCTGCCTAAGATGGAGTAGCAAATGGCAGCTCCCTCCGCCCCATGTATAGACACATGTCAAAGTAGTGTACCTGGAACCAAGCAAGTTATTTTGGCACAAAAGATACCTCACGCTACCATAATAAATAATTAAACCACTATTGCTCTTTCACGACACCCCACATATGTTATGTGAGTGACTGCCTCACTCTGTTTAGTAGTAGCTCTGATGTACATAGGCAAGAAGAATTAAATGTCATCTAATTTATTTCTGTCCTGTACAACTGTTTACCTCAAGAATACAGTTCTCCCCCCACATTTGCAGGTTTCACTTTTGTGGATTTGGTTATTCGTGAAGTGCCCACTTGCCTTCCCCCTTCGTTCTCCCCTTCACATTCCGTGGCCTTTTGGCCAGGGGCAGGGAGGGGGAAAGATCATCCCTTCCCTGCACCCCCTCATTGCTGCCCTCGAGGGCACTCAGCAGCAGCCAGCAGGAGCATGAGGGGGGCAATCGCCCTTCCTTGCATGCCCTAGGGCCACCAGTGGCATAGGTGCTCCAGAGGAGGCCTGCAGGAACATGCAGGATGGGTGATCACCCATTTGCTGCATGCCCTGAGGCCTCTGCCTGCATGGGTTCTCCGGACGAGGCTTGCATGAACCTGCAGGGCAGGAGATCACCTGTTCCTTGCACACCTTGGGGCCTCTGCCCATGCGGGCGCTCTGGAGGAGGCCCGCAGGAATGTGCAGGGTGGGTAATCACTCGTGTATTATTTTATTTTATTATTTTATTGTTAATTATTCATGATTTTTTGACATTCGCGAGGGTTCTCTGTCCCTATCCCTTGCAAATGTGGAGGGCCTACTGTACTCAGTGATGCTGGTTGAAGGGAAGATCAACCATCTATGAACATGCATCTAAGGGCTGCACAGTCTTCAGCCTCCACTCAGTCTTCACAGAAGCCCAGCATATTTTCACTGCACACTGCTTACCACATTTGTTCCGAGTGTTTGCTTAGTGAAAGCAACAGCAGTGCTGTATTGAATTAAGGCAAGGATCAATATGGCGAAAAATCATGATGGGTACATCAACTAGCACATGGAGAGGCAATTCAGAGCTATAGAAAATAGTAATTCATTGATGGAATTTTCTGCCACAAGAGTTGATAATGGCCACTAACATGGGTAACTTTAAAAAAGAAGCAGGCAAACACCATGGAGGAAACACATATAAAGGTGGTTGATTACTACTTTCAAGTCCTGAGGTAATATGACTCTGTGCACCAATTGAAGGAAAAGGATCTATTGCCCTCATCTTTTCCTTATGGGTTTCCCAAGTGGCTGGTGACTTGGAATAGCAAGTTACAGAAAAAGCTTATGATCTTATCCAATAGGGAGCTTATGTTTGTGCATTTCATAGTAACAACAAGGAATAAGCATGATAGGACAGTAGTGGTTTGTGGTTTTAATGTCTGCTTTCTAATGTGCTGAATCAATTTTGCTAATAGGATTTGACATCTCAGCGAGCTTTCTTAAAGTTTGGACTAAGCCGCAGAGTGGATTCTCTGCCCACTGGATGCCAACAATTGCAACTGTGAGGAGCTGGGGCTGTGGCAAAGTCTGGCCCAGTGTCATGAGCATGGAATTCATGGCATGCGGATAGTGGTAAGCTAACACAAATGTGCCACAAAGAAAGAAATGTAACGACATATCAACAGGTATTTCCAAACAATGGTGCAAGTCGTAAGGCACAATGGATAGCAGACCCAATATACATAATAAACACATGTGGAAAATGATATTTTTATACTATTTGGGGCCACTGGGTCCTAGAATATATCTAGGAGACATTAAGGCACAACAAAATATATGCCTATCCTACCTAAAAGGGGAAAACTTTAGTTTATGCTTTTAATAATTCATATAATGCTAGCACCTGATGGTCATTCTGGGAAAAAATACTATCATGGTTGTTGTGTGTCTTCAAATCATTTCTGGCAACTCTAAGGCACACCTATCACAGGGTTTTCTGGGACTGAGAGTGTGTGATGTGCCCAAAGTTGTTCAGTGGGTCTCCATGACTGAGCTGGGAATCAAACCCTGGTCCTCAGGGTCATAGTCCAGTGCTCAAACCACTCTAGTGCATGTACTAGAATCCTAAAAAAGATTGTTCCAGAATGCAGTCTGACATGTAGCAATTTGTTATTCCATTCAACTCAGTGTATTCATGCAATGACAACTCCCAGCTAAGGAATTGTTGATACTTGGTTAGTATCTTTGCATATTTCTGGGACGATTCCCATTCATACACACATGCTTGCTGCTGCTTGTGCTAAATCCAATGAATGTGTTGTTAGAGGAAGCATGGCTACAAGATTTTGCTGTTCTATTTTTGGGCTGCATTGTTGAACGCCTTCCGATGTGGTGTATTGAAAAACAAGGAAGACACACATGCTTCACACACTGGAAATAGAAATCCCACATTTGTGGCTGCTTGTTGCTTTGTCACAGCTCCTGGCATACTTCAGTTTGCCAGTCACAGTGAACACCATGTCCCGTGAGTGCTGCTTACTGTGAACAGATGGCCCCATGAGGGACAAACAGATGGCCCATGGGCTGGGAGCTTCTAGGGATTTGGGTAGAACAGAAAAATCAGACCCCACTTGTTACTCTGGAGTTTCATGCTTGAGACAAACTAGAACCAAGCTTACATTCTCTTCCCAGTCAAACTTCTCTCTAACAAAATCTCTATGTTTGGGCTACTGAGTAGGAGTTAAATCATGCCAAGGTATTAGATTCAGGTGCTAAAGCAGTGTTCTTTCTTCTCCTCTCTGTGTGTCTAGAAACAGCCAAAATTTGGCAAAGAGAATAAGGGATTGAGGAAGCAAAGCATTTTACTTGGAAAAAAAACCTTTGTGTTTCCTAGAAGGATTTCATAGACTCGTAGGCTCATAGAATCTTAGAGTTGGGAGGGACCACAGGAAAATTCCTGGCAGGGCCAGCCCCACCATTAAGCAGAGTACTTAATTTGTATATTCCTGCATGCCAGTGGGTTGGACTAGATGGCCCCTGATTTAGTTTGCAGTCTACTTAAAGCTCTAGATCCTTTTTATATGTACTGCTTTCAAGTCAAGTGTCACTCACCCTGCTTTTGTGTATTTTATTTTTCCTGCCTAGATCTAGTATCTCATATTTATCCCAATCCACCTTCAAAGGCTGACTGATTGGTCACTGACTCTCTTTACAGTATTTGTGATGGGACAACATCTTTCACTGCAATTAAAGTAGCAGGAGAACTTACATGTCACAACATCTTTCTGCCACCTCCCAGAATGTGCCCCTTGAAGTGACCACCCCGTTCTGCTTAATGATGGGGCTGGTCCTGCCAGGAATTTTCATGGGCCCTGGAAATTTCCATATCAGAAAGCTGAGCGGGAACTCTCCATGGGCCTCTCTGAAAAGGAGAACAGATTCTTAATCTTTGATCACAGGATGAGCAGGTCATTCTGCAGTATGAAATATGCCACCTGACCCATGGCATTTTGCCTTTTGAGGGTATCTAGATGGAAGATAGGAAACAAATGAGCTTGAGCTTATTCAACAACATTATAAGACTTCAAACCTGAGTGCTGCTGCTTTAAAACCCTTGAGTTTCAGACCACTGTTCAGTTATGGATGGCTTCAGCATGTCATTTTAAACATATAAGGCCACAACTGAGCTGTGAATCGAGAAACTGGTTATCTATGAGAGCTGTCCTAGGTCCTGATGCTGATCCTGATTCTCTGATGCTTATGCTTCCAGTATTCCTTCAGTCTGGCTGACCTCCTTGAAGGCTTGTAGAAGAGGCCACAGAAGCATACAGCCAATGTTTACAGGAGATCTGTTGCTTTACAGTTGACGGTCTTTGTCATGCATTAGTACCAGTTGCCTTCCTTATGTGTATAACAAAAAAGGAAAAAATTAAAATATGTTAAATCAAACTCATAAGAATATTTTCTTGTGAGCTAACCCTGCTTTATTGCATAGTATTTTATGGTGGTTTGGATGTTAGTGGGCCATTCAGACCCATTACCTTAAAAAAACACCTGTATTTTTTTGGTAGAGATGGAATCTGCTGCAACTGATTTGTTAATAAGATTCAAGAACAATGCCTGAATTTTAGATGCTTGGGAGATTGCTGTGGAGGCTTTTGTAAAGAACAGCAACATTTCAAAATTCACTACTATACCACTGCTCACAAGCATTTCAAATCTCCCCACTCCAAACACAATTAAGGTCTTGACTTTGCAAATGTTTATGCTCTTGATCTTTTGCTGTCTCTTGTCATGGCTGGTTTGAACCTTTTAGTGGTCTCTTTCTTGCAATAGTGAGCACATGACTGAGATTACCTGGTGATGATTGTAATGGGTGCCATAGGGTGTAACTATGAGTGGGGGGACATGAAGTCATTGCCTTCCAAATACTTCCCAATGAAATTTTCTTTCAATTCCTCAAATTTTTAGCTATATAGAGTGAGACACCTAAAATTGTAAAACTGTACTGCTCTTACATTTGCTATGTTGGCATTCCTTTGGTATTTTTGCCTGCTCCTTTTCTTTAGATGCCTAACTATATTTCTAAATACTCAGCTTTGGCTGTATACAATGGTAGAAATTTGGAGACTCCAGGAAAATTTCATTTTGGAGGTGAAAAATTCTTGTTGTGTGCCTTCAAGTCATTTCTGACCTTTGAGAGTGTGTGATGTGTCCAAGGTCACCCAGTGGGTTTCCATGACCAAGCGGGGAATTGAACTCTGGTCTCCAGGATGATAGTCTAGCACTCAAACCACTATACCACATTGGAGAAATTCTTATGGGGGCAATGCCCTCCCCTGCCAATACCTATGTCCACAAGAATGTCCATTTTCATTTCCTTCCTTCCTGACTCAAGGATATGGTGAAGTGTTAGCAGCCATACAGTCCCACACTTTGATATGGTCTAATTGGCAAATATTAACTGCCATGAAATTAAGTTATATACACTTATGGCTGAAAGGCCATGTAGAGAAGGCACACTGGCTGGGAAGATGTACAAAAGTAGGTCAGAAGTAACCTAGCATGGCCAGGTCATAAATTCACTGTGGATTAAATGGGAAAGCCTGACTTAATGGCTGTCAGCTAATCCTCTCAACTGCCCATCTACAGAAGCAATAGTCAAGCCTAGATGCAGCAGGCAAACACCCCTGCTGTGTGTATTTCCTGCCAAAACCTTCCCCAATAACATTACCCAACCAAGACATTGAAACAATGAGTCCATTCCAGATCCCTTTTGTTTACTCTGCAAGAAAACAATTAACTCACACCCCTTCAGGGAGGGAAACAGAGTATAAAAAACCTCAATTTTGAGCAGTCAGATGCAGTACCTGAAATGCTGGACACCACTATGTTGCTCTGAATTCCGATTTGATCTGCCTTTAGACACAAGTCTAGGCCATTCCACTGCTTCTCTGCTACTGTTCCAGACTGGTAATTATAACCCCAAACCTTCAGGCTTGCTATCCATAATTTTTCTTCCCTTTGTCCTTCGGTTAGTTCTTGTATGAATGTGTGACTGTTTGTATCTTGTGTGCATGCATGAGAGAATTCCCCTCAATAAAACACATTTTTAGTTTACTTTTGAATCTCTGGCTGTTTTTTTCCCGTGAGGACCCTGTAAACATTGGTAGAAGATCTCATTAGGTTGCTCTCATCTCGCAGGCCTCCTAATTGAGCTAATCAATTCTCCATTGTCACGTGGAGGTACTGGCATCATGGATGGACCCCCAAGTCACCCACTTTTTGGGGTAACAGAGGAATTAAAATCATGTGTACCCGTACTGGCACTGGGTAAGTTTGCAGCTGGAGGCCCTTCCTTTGTATCCAGGTTTCTCACTCTCTTGCCCACTGACTGTATATTATTAGAAGAGAGATCAACCTCCCCTGGGGAATCTCTACTCCAAAGGGCATAGAGTGGTGGATGTATCCCAGACAGCACCTTATTTTTTTCACAGCATGTTTTTGTTTTTCTTGTAACATGCTGGTGTGATACTGGCTGGGTATCACTGGCCTATTTGGTGTGAACTGGCAAAGTAGTCTAAAAGAACACCCTCTTGTAGAATATGCTAGCATATAGAATGGGGATGGGAAATGTGTGGCCCTGCGAATATTGTTGGATTGTTGGGCCCCAAATCCCATGAGCCCTGCATAGCCAATGATGAGGGAACTGTAGCATCCACAGGTCCAGTCATTCCACATCCCTGGCAGAGAACACTCTGTTGCTGTAAACAGCTGGATGGAAGACATGGTTTGCTGCAGATGCTTGCTGTAAGTGTAAGTGTAAGTGTAAAAATTTTGCAAGAGTTCTATTTGCATTGATGCTCCTCCTACATTTCCCATTTTCTTCCTTGTCTGACTCGGCAGAAGAAACCTTCAGTCTTTTTGTGATATATACAGGCTGATATATAACCATTTATTGGTGTTGTTTTGTGAATCTGGCAAACATTTTCACCTTGCATCAAGGAATAAAAAAAAGAAGAAGAAAAAGCATTTAAGCATAAAATTTGGACTAAAAGTTCTTCTAAATCCAGCCTTCTTTCCCTTTCTTTGTCAATCCAAAGTGCATTAAATGAAAGCTCCTCTGCTTCTCGAAGCAGCTTCTGTTATTATTGGAACTGAAGCACATTTACTCTAGCCAATCTATTTTTATTTGAACCACTTATGCTGTATGAAACCAAGCACAATAACGGGAGTCAATACAGATATATTTGTTTTTATTTAAACTCATAAGTGTGCTAAAAGCAACAAATGCTTTTCCCACTGAAAACCAACACAGAGAGATAACACAGAAAATATGTACTTCTTTCAAAATAATTGGGTCCAGTTACCCAAGGAGATTTTTTTTTTTAAAAAAAATGGGTGCTTTATGGATAGCTTAAGGTGGGAGTACAGACTGTGTGGCCCTCTAGATGTTGTTGAAATACATGTCCCCATTTTCTTACTATTAGCTAGTGAAGCTGGGAACTGGAGTTCTACAACATCTGGAAAGCTATAACAATGCCCACCCTTAGATTAAGGAAAACAAGGAGGCAGAAGAAGCAACATATTTCATGCACAAAGGCAAGGATGGTAATGCTGGGAGTCAGTTTCTTTCAATAAAAAAAAGAAAGGACTACTTATATGAGAATTGAAGGCGGTAGGACAAATTTAGTAAGGTCACCTCAGCTCTGAATTAGAATTAGGAATTCATCTAATTATACTTTACCAGAGAATGACTTTCTGCTAATTACTTTGAGCCAACTTGTTCAAAAGTAAGTAAGTATGCAAGTAAGTTTCCTGAACAGCCCTGCTTGATTGGACCAAAATTTCATCTAGACCAGTGCTTCCCAACTGAGTGTCCTTCAGCCATATTGAACTCTTATGAACCTCCAGGAGTTTCACCCCAACCAGGGCTCAGTAAGATATGCTGAGGCCACAAACTATGTCCAGTTTAAGAGGTTCCATTACATTACCTCCAACAAATGTAGGATATAAACCTCAAAAATGAGTCCGTTTAAAATAGAAGTATGATGTATTTTGTCTTGATATGTATATGCATGTGAATGTTGGGCATGGAAAGAATACTTTAAAGAAATATCCAGAAAGTGGTAAAAAATGTGTTTCTTGAGTGTCAGCAAACTTGACAAGGCGAATCCTGGAGTGATAAGAATCTTCATTTGGGACTTGATCTCTTGAAAATTCATATGTTGTGTGTGTGTATAGAAAGCACTTTCTGTGAATTTTGTAATGAACAACTCCAAATAGTCTTCAATGGTACAGCTGAAATTGCACTGGTAAGCAGTATAGAAATGTAACTGCTATTGCTATCGCTATAAAATGCTGAATCCTATCCATCTAACAGGCCCAGCACTTTGGATAGCTTCTTTAAAGTTCAGAGTGAACACCAGAGTTGATTCACTTCCTGACTGAAAAGGATACCTTTGGCTGGGTCTGTACGGGAGAAGGAGAATCCAAACAGCGTGCATAGAAAGTGCATGTGGGCAGTACAAACCAAAGGTGGGCAGTACAAACCAAAGCATAATGGTCCAAAGGGAAAAGCTGAACCATCCTTTCTCCACTTGAAATGTGTTTTTTCTTCTTCTCATGGATGCATATTACTTCCTAGCACAAATTCCACTAGGAAAGATGACTTTAAGAAGCAGTGTGTTTGTCTGTGTATAGCACAGAGTGTAGTAATAGCTAGGCCATACTGATGTGTCTTTTGAAAAATAACAACTAGCAACGTGATTAATTTTTTTTAAAGCAAAACAAGAAATGTTTACATATCACACTGAAATTTACTTTTCAGAGGATCATGCTTCTATTTTTGAATGTAGTTTGTGCACTCCAGCTGCTATTACTACCACTATTAATAACGGAAGACAGAGTCATGTTAGGCTGTTTTAACATAAAAAGGCATACAGAAATTCTGTGGTACCTTTGAGATCAACTGGTTTGTTCTGGCACAAGCTTTTGTGGACTGTAGTCCTCAAAGGCTAGAATGTACCAGTTGATCTCAAAGGTGCCACTAGATTTCTTTATGCCTTTTTATATTAATACAACTAAAAAGTAAGATATCCATACAGTTTAAGCAACAGGTAATGAATAAAAACTAGCATAGTAGTAGAGGAGCACTATTTTTTTAAAAAAAGTTTCAAGCTGTGATACAAGAGCAAACGGGGGCATCTGTCGGTTCCATACTTTAAACTCCCTCTGCACTACAACAATTTGGCAGCTGATTCAGTTCTAAACACTGTTCTGCTATTATTATAGAATCTGGTCAGAAAGTATGACCTAGATTTGGGGATTCATTCTTTGGTGAAACTATAGCCAAAGGGCTGTTTATGAAATTTGTGGGTTTAAAGATAAAAGGAAAGTGTCTAAAAGTACTTTGAAGAATTATATTAATTTTGACCATTACTTTGCTTTGTATGTTATTTTAATAAATATTACAGTTTATTTTTATAAATACTGACTTGGCTGAGTGGTATACAGTATTTAGAATAACCTAGAAAACACACTATCAGAACTATTAAGGGGTTCTAAAGAACCATTGAAAGGCCTCACCCTTTTACAAAAGATGATGTTATAAGGGGGAAGGCAGAGCTGTGTGGGAAAGACAGAGTGCCTTATCAGTTAGGGAACTGCTATACCAATCTGGGAAAGAAAGAAGTAAGCCCCTGTCACAGGCTGTGATCAGACAATTATCATTGATCTGGTATGTCTTTCTCTCAGCTTCTCAGAAGTCTGATTTCCAAGCTATCTCCCACCAGGGGAAATGGCTACTTTAGAAATGCAATGGAACTTTCTGATGAGTTTCATAGCAGCGATTCATACAGATTACTCTTGCATGGTTGGTAAAGGCCCACACCAAGGCTCCAGCTGTGGGTCAAAAGACTGCCTTGTGAAGTTGGGTGGATCTAAATGTATTCATTTCTATGAGTCTTACTATCTAGTGCTTTCACATCTCAGCAACTCTTCCTTTTTGCAACATTATTGTCACTTAGATTTTTATTTGTTTCTCAGCTCAGGAATCCAGCACTCAGAAAAATTTACCTTTATCTCAAAATCTTCTCTCTGTCTTGAAAACATAAAGAGAATTATGCTGGACCAAATCAAAGATCTATTTGGTGAAGCGTTATATCCCCACAGTGGCCAGCTGGATGTCTATGGCAAGCAGATTATGAGTGCAATGCTTCCTCCTGCTTATATTCACCAGACTTTAATAGGTATCTCACCACTGATCTTCGAGTTAATATATAGTCCACTGTGACTAGTAGCTATTAATAGTCTCCCTGGATTTTTCTACCCCTCCTTTAAAGCTAGGTTGGTGGCAATTATATCTGTGGCAGTGAATTCTACAGTAACTATGTACTGTGTGAAGAAGTACATTATTTTATCTGTCCTGATTCTCCCACCACTTAGCTTCATTGGATGACTCTGGGTTCTAATATTATGAGGAAGGGAGATAAGGGGTGGAGACACAGTGGAATAGACAATGCTGGACTAGGCAGACAAATAGTCTAACTTGATATAAACAGTTTCCCATGAACTCCACTTTCAGAACATTTCATAACAGTGTTCATGGAGATGTATACTTCAATAATTTTTGTCTCCAAATCTCCTTCCCATTTCTCTCCAAGTTTCAGCGGCCAAAAAAATCTTACCTAATTCAATTATTAAGCAGCCAGATACTTCCCAAGAGTCTTACAACCTTCCCCAAGTTAGTCTACATCTGCTTTGGATCACAGTTCTCTTAATTTTCACTATTAACCATGGTGCGATCAGCCATGGAGTTGATAGGAGTTGAAGTACAATACATCCAGAGGGCACTGGGTTTGGGAGAGCTATTTTTAGGGAAATTTTTTAATATTTATTTCTTTACTTTATATTCCACCTTTCTCCAAGGAAGGGACTTAGTTCATCACAGCTTCAGTTTATGAAAGCATCATTGAATATTGTCAAATCTTAGGGCCTTTCCACTCTACACTGTAACATTCGTATTATTCCACTTTCAACATCCTGCAGAATTCTGGGGTTTGTAGTTTGCCGAGGCCAAAGAGCTCTCTGGCTGAGAATTCTAAAGGCCCCTCCCTAAACTGCAAACCCCAGGATTCCACAGGATGTTGAAAGTGGAATAATAGCACTATAACAGTGCAGTGTGGAAATGGTCTTAGTCTGATAGCTCATTTATTAACAGACCAGTATTAAAACCTGAACTCTTGGTCGTGTTTTCTCTGTAAAACTTATTGCCCATTCTTTCTCTTCTTTACTTCTTAAAAGGAAAGAATGTTAGCTGTTATAGTGCTAGAAATCTTCTAAGGCTACCTAAAGAGAGATTTCTAGGGGTGATGTGGGGAGAATTAACAACATTAGCATTGAAAATCAAAGCCTCCCCTTCTTAGCCGTGTCTTTTTAGCTATGTGCTCCATTTGCTAATCCATTTGCCTCAATTTTTGCATCTTTTTCCTGAGGTATTTTTTTAAAAAATCTTTACAAAAGGGAGAATTTATCTCTAATGACCAGGGGAAACAAACAAGATAAAAGGGGAGAGATAAGTGACAAGACAGGTTTTCAATCCTGACCTAGGTTTAAAATGAATGATTGTCAATACTAATAACATAAAAACTTAATTGTGGACTGTGGCTGACACACGACAGACTTGGGAATGCTTAGAGACATCTGAAAATTTAATCAAGGACTGCAGCCAGAAATGCAGCCACTGTGTCTGGAATTTGAGCTCAAAAATTATTTCAAATACTTTGCAATATCAAGGGCAAAGAGTGCATGAGATATGGGCAGAAGGAAGCAGATGCTTTTTAATACAGTGGGACAAGGTGGTGGTAGGGTGGCCAGACTGAAAACTGGACGCAGTTCCTGGGTTTAGTGGTTGTGTAGAAGAAGAAATTTCAGCAAGCGTTTCTTGTTACTTGATAGTATGAAAAGCAACACCTGCTGAAATCCCCTCTTCTACATCATGATTAAGGGTATGTGATAGCTCTCTAGTTTTCACTCTGGCAACCCTAGATAGTGTCAATTTTAGCTCTACCACAGAAGCAAAGGAGAATATGTTTATACTGAGCTTTATAAAAGTCGTGTGTGGACCTTGAAGGGAAATTAACCAACCACATCTGCAAAACAGACATTAAAACCCTCCAGCCAATCGCTTTTTAACATGCCATTTACTGCCAGTTCATTGGCTCACGTTTTGAGCAAATGGGAAAATGTTCACTAAGCGGTCAAATGCAACCCAACATTTTTGATTCTCCAATAGAAATAGATATATCCTATAATGTGGAACAGTTATAAACCTGTTAAAGTCCACAACTGCTTCCTGAGTGACATCACTCCGGGCGGTTGGCAAGCTACCAACAGCAGGCCTCATATACAAAGGTTCGATTAGGCCTCAGTTAGAGGTAAACCTTTCAACTCTCCCTGTACACAGCTTACAAACACTACCATACCATATTACAACAATATGTGTGCTCTTTAAATCACAGTTTAAGCACCTTTACCCCTCAGGAGGTATATATTTCCTACACAGTCACTTAGTTCTAAAAGCATCCACCTCACAAAGTGAGTTGACATCTATGCCTACCAGACCTCCTCTTTGGTCTATGCATCTGCAAATAGTTTAATAGATTTGTAATAGATTTCTCCAGCATCTTGTCAGTGTAAAAGACCACATTTTTTTCCCTGCTTGCTCCCAATATTTTCATGACCTGGGAGTAATGCAAGATATGATTTTTCACTGGATCTTGAAGCAGCAGCTTCACCAATGTCAAGTAGAGGATTCCATCTATTCAGGGCCATTTCCACACTAGACTGTTACACTTGTACACTTGGGCCATTTCCACCATACACTCTTAAAGCACGATTATTCCACTTTCAACATCCTATGGAATCCTGGGGTTTGCAGTTTAGGGAGGGGCTGCCCAACCCCTCCCTAAACTGCAAACCCCAGGATTCCATAGGATGTTGCAAGTGAAATAATAGCACTGTAACAGTCTAGTGCGGAAACGGCCCAGGTTTCCCGATGAGTAGCATAATAGTTTGTTGCAGGAAAAACAAAGCGTCTTGTGACACTAAGGTGTTCAAATGAATTAGAAAATGAGTTCTTGTGGGATATTCTATTTCGACTTTAAACTGGCCTCCTTGAGTTCCTTCTGACATCTCATCCTATCTTGTCTGCCTGTTTCTGACTGCCTTTGCCTTAAATGCCCTCCAGCTAAGATCTCCAGCCAGTCAATCAATCAGTTCTATGCACCCACCCCATATCTGTCAACTGTACCAGTTTGGCAGAGACACTCCTGATTAATCCCAGGTCATCCCTCCTTTTGAGCTGCTTTTAAAATGTCATGGTTCCGCTCTCTTTTTTCCACCTTCCCTCTTTGTCCTCAGCTTACTTCAGTTGCTGCAAAGTGAATTCAAAGAGCAGAAATAACTCAGCAGGAGGGAGAGGAGAAGAGGGGTGGAATCTTGCCTTTTCCAGTAGGCTTGGGCAAAGGGAAAATGCTGCAGCCTCTCCTAGTTTGTCTGTTTGCCATCTTGACCACACTTTCATGTTGCTTGGTCACACATATTCTGGTTTTTCTGTGAAATGTTGGAACATACGCAATGGACAACTCTGGGATGTTCTCAGTCTAATCAGTCATATTTATTATCTTTTCATTCTGTCCTTCTATTTATTAGAAAGCTCTTTTCTCATATAGCTGTTTACTGGAAACTACAGAGTGGCAATTTTGTTTTGCAGTGCACCAGCCTGACATTTAAACACTGCTGAAGTCCCTCTGGTCCACATCAACAGTAAAATATATTATCTTTTTGTCACTATACAATTAACTCTTCACTGCTTAGTTCTAATTTGTAAAAATTTAGTATTTATTAATTTGGGTTTTCTGTTGCTTTTTCAGGCTTTCCTAAACTCAGCATATAAATCTGAAGACATTGTAAAGGCATGCAGTAAGATGAAATAAACTACAGCAGCCTAATTTGTGTGATTTTCTTTGCTTAAAATGCTTCACTTATATGTGTTCTTCCTTATTCTTAACTTTTGCACTTGACCATGACCCTTTTTGCACCTTACCTTTTCGCGGTGCTGGGGTGCGGGGCTCACGTGAGCAGCCTCCAGAGGAAAGCTCTCGCTCCCTCGCTTCTTCAGCTCTGCACGAGTTTCCTGCTTGCACAAGAGCCCTGCCTCTTCCTTTCGCAGTGCAGCCTGGGACCTCCCAGGCTGCACTGAGATGGCAAGCGCAACCGGCCCGGTTCCCGAGGCTCCGCACGCAAGGTAAGTGTGCCCGGGGCCCTGGAGCAATGCGCGACTGCGCAGCATTTTTGGCTTCAAGCCGAAAATGAAAAAATGCATGCGTGGTCCGCTTCAGGCTCTTGAGCATTGCGCAAATGTGAGTGCGGCGTGTGGACCGCTCCTCACATTTGTGTGACGCTCAGGGGGCCCCTTCGCATCAGCAATGCCGTGCAAAAAGGGCCCATGTCCCCATGTTGCCTGGCCATACCTTTTAGACTACAGGCCTTCTGGCAGGCCTGCCAAGTCTAGTTTTAATTGTGCTTTTAATTGCATTTTTAATCATACTTTTAACTGTATTATAATTGTACTTTTAACTATGATATATTTTAATTATAGTATATTTGTATCAATTGTTCCATGTATATTTCAACTACGATTTTTAACTTCATCTATTCTGTACCCCACCTCCAGCCCTGGAGAGAGGTGGATAATACAATTTATTCTTATTATTATATTATCATTACACCCTCATGTCAGTCAGCCATATGCCTTATATATTCACACACATATCACTGTTTCCATCTGTGAAATATAACTTAACTCCATTACATGTAAATAGCTCTTAAATGAGAAATAACTTGTGTGTTCTAACTACACAGATCTCATCCATGTATCACCTGCCTCTAACCTGGTACCTTGCTACTGAGTAAGTGCTCAGAAATCAATCCTATGACTCTTTGGATTGCAAAGTATGTGGTCATCTGAATTGTCTGCAGGACTTCAGCTTGTAGTGTCTTGTCCAAACTAAAATACGCTCCCCTTCAACCCAAAGCAAGGCATTTTCAAATTTCTACATGGAGAGAAGACAGATGTTTTGGTAGTGGTGGTGGTGGTGGTGGTGGTGGTGGTTTTGAGAAAAATGGGTGAAATTTTCTTTCTAGTTCTTTAACTGTATCATCATCAATCTTGGAACTTGTTTTTGTGAACAACGTAGTTCATGCTTAGGACTAGGTATGTCAAAACATTTCCTGCCTATTAAATCATAGTTGTTTGTAATTTTTCCAAGAAACTATCATAAATCTAGCCTTAAGGTCATTTTCCAAATAAGATCCTTTGCTAGTGGGCATTGTGTTGTTGTATGAGAGGTAAATGGTAATCTGAGACAGCACTATGACAGTGCCTATCTGCTGGTAGGGCAGTTATGCTCAGAGCAGACATTGAAGTCTATACCTGGTTTGTCTGGATCTGCACATCTGCAGACTGTTGACTCAGATTCTCTCCATCTTTGGTGGCACTTTGAATTGCCCAGTGATAAGACTTCGGGAACTTTTACGCAGTAGGCTTCTGCTTAGTATCTGGAGCAGGCTGTTTCTATGTGCTGCATCCCCCTTATAAGCTGCTTTTGCTTTATTCATTTGTTGGGGATGGAAGTAGTACCTACTAGCTTGTGTTTTGCTTGGCTGAGCTACTTGGAGGCTTGCTTTTGGGCTTCTGTGTAGTATGTGAATTCCAGTAAAGCACATAGTCAAAGTGGTAAAGTTGGGTGTGCTGCTGGGAGGGAATGAGTCATTGACTTAGGGCATTTCTGCACTACACTGTTATAGTGCTATTATTCCACTTTAAACCTCCTACGGAATCCTAGGGGTTTGCAGTTTATGGAGGGGCATTTAGAATTCTCGGCCAGAGAGCTCTTTGGCCTCAGTAAACTGCAAATACCAGAATGCTACAAGATGTCAAAAGTAGAATAATAGCACTATAATAGTGTAGTGAGGAAATGACCTTGGTTATGATCAAGACGATGGCCAGTTACAAGGAACTGATCCAATAGATTCAAATTACAAAAAGAAAAAAAAAAAGGAGATTCTGAGCAAATGTAACAGGAAGATCTGTTCAGCAGTAGGACAAACTACCTTATAAGGTAGTAGACTCTCCTTCATTGGAGATTTTTAAGCTGAGCTGAGATGGCTGTCTCTCGGGGTGCTTTAGTTGTGGGTTCCTTCACTGGCAAGGCCTGGATTAGATAGTCCTTGGAGTGTCTTCTAGCTCATAATTGTATACAGATATCATTTTATCACGCATATGAGCATGGGGGAATCACTTTGAAATGTCATTGTATAAACAGGAAATGTCACATCAGTACTGGCATTTAGTCAACTGTGCCTAGCAGTTGTGTTTTCCTCAGGACCAAAAGTGGCTAATTGCTGTGTGGTCTTGCCTAGAGCCCTGATTGGAAGATAATACCAGTTTGTTAAAACTTTTCACCTCTGGATAGCAAAGAAAGAAAAACTTCTGTGAAATTAAAATTCAGTTTCACAGCTCTAATACTAAATAAATAAGTAAATAAGTCTTCAGAAGCCCAGTAGATTGCTAGACTTGTAACTGGAAAAAAAAAGAGTTAAGAGTTGTTGACATTAAAAGCTCATTACCCCCCAAAAGGAATAAACAGAAATCATTTATGCTCATCCTTATAATCACCATGATCATTACTGGCCCGGTTGTCTAAAGTCAATCTCACAACAGTTGTTGAACTGAAGCAAATTTAATGTATGCTTATCACAATGTATGAAGCTACGTTTCATATGCAACAGATTAAATTGTGACATTCAGAGCAAGTATGTTTCATAAACAGCAATGGAGGGGAAACTCAGCATAGTCCTAGCATATTTTTTTTAAAATGATTAGAACCTGAAATGAGAAATGAAGATTTTTTAAAAATTCATCTCAGTGAAAACATAGAAACTATTCACTATTGTGAAGCTCAATGAGAATATTTTTCAAAAAATTATCCTTGTTCATCAGTGGAAAAGCTTTCCCTAAAACATCAGACTGTAGTTTTGAGAATACAACATGTGTATTTAAGATCTCTGCTGCCCACCCCTCGAAATGAAGAGACCACACAACAGGACTTGGGATGAACTATGGGCAATTTATTATTTATGCTTATTTATACATGAACTTGACCTTGACCTTGGACATGACATTGAACTTAAACTAGACCTCACGGGGGGGCTGCATGATGGCAAAATACCTGGTCCCGAGGGCAAACCCCTGATCCTGAGTTGCCACCTCAGCGACCCTATTTGGAAGGTGTGCCCCACGAAACCCAGCACCTGCCACAGAGCCCAGAAGTGAGGGCATAAAATATATGGGCACACCCCAAGGATGCCCTCCTTCTTTGCCCTTCACCCCCTGCCTGAGGACTGGGAGAGTCAGCTCCAGAGGTGTATCCTACACGATCTTGTACCAAAGGTACATCCCAATGTCTTAATGTCCCCACTTCACCTGCCAGGAGACCTATTTAACTCCTATTTAAGACATCACCCTGAAAGCCAATTGCCCAGTCCCTTCCTGCAGTGTAGCGTAGGTGAAAAAAAAAATTTTGGGGGGAGGAATTGCTACCCAGCCCTGAAGCGACCAGCAAGCTTACACTACAGATGAGGGCAGGAGGGTGGGTCACCCGAAACAAAGAAGAGGCCAGCAGGGGAGGCAGATCCACAGTTTAAAGGTCCTGCCTGGCCTGCCCCTCTCCCCAGCAGCCAGTGCGACAATGGTTGCACTGGTGACATGGTCCCTTCTTGAAGGGGAAGCAATAAAGTCGCCTCCCCCCACTAAGCCACTTGGAACGTGGGCAGAGGGGAATGGATTGCTCATGCACATAATATGACACATAATTTATATCTCAGCTTTCCGTAGTGCAATCTACAAGATGATTAATACAACTATACAAAACATATTATATATATTTTAGTTGTTTCTTATCCATCACTGCCTTGGTGTTTTGGGGAGTTGGGATGGGTAATTATGCTAATGATAACAGTTGGTACCCAAGCCACAGTGTGCTTCTGTGTTCAGGAGTACACACCTTTAAGAGGTATAATGTGAGCAAGGGAGTCATTTAAGTTATCAGGGCTGCTTACCCCAATTGTTTTAAACAACATATAATGATTTCTTGTGGAGACCTATGTGTCTATTTATTACAAGAGACAGAAAGATAACTACAGCAAACTGTTTAAATATAATACTTTGTTGCAAAGTATAGTTGATTATATCCATGAATGTGCCTTTGAAAGTTGTTAAGCAAATCTTCCTCAGCAAGTTCTTAAATGCCTTTTAAAAAAATTAGTTATGGGGGAAAATTTCATTCACATTACCCAGGTTAATATACATCTCAGACATAATTATCATTTGGACTGCCCACTCCCACTTCACCAAATTTTGTGATGAAGTGCTTTTCTCAAAAATTACATATGAAATATGTATATTTGGGAACATTGTGTTAAAATGCATATATTATGGAAAGTTGCATAAACGTGCATATGTTTGGAAAGTTGCGTGTGAAACTAAATGCATTTTTCTGCATTTTTAAAAACTATACAAGGTGCAGAAGTTGAATGGGATTGAGTCATGATTGAATACTTATGAAGCTGATATGGACAGGATATAAGTTGGCCTATCCATTCCTGTTTCCAACTAAAACCTGAAATAGCATCTTTGGAAATAAGCCAGAGTCACTTAAAGAGGAAAACCTCTCCTCCTTCTCTTAAGCCTTTTCTGCACTAAACTGTTATCGTGCTATTATTCCACTTTCAAATCCTATGGAATCCTGGGGTTTGCAGTTTAGGGAGGGACAGTTACAATTCTCAGCAAGAGAGCTCTTTGGCCTCAGTAAACTACAAACCTCAGAATTCCACAGGATGTTGAAAGTGGAATAGGAATAATAGCACAATAACAGTGTAGGGTGGAAATGGCCTTAGTGACAGGAAATTTTGGATTCCATTCAAACCTCCTTTCACTTTTGTTTTGTCTCCTCTGCTGTTAGCTCCTCTTGTTAGACCAGCTAAATATATGCTGGTTCACTTCCTTATCCCAGCAGTATGTTTACAGAACAACTTACAGGTTGTGTACCTTTTTTCATTTCCTCCAGATTTTCAGCAAAAAAACAAAGAATGAAGTAAATCAAGGAGTAAGTGTCATAGAATAGAAATAGATATTAACACAGATTCAGAAATACTGTGTGTGACATATCATGATACAGATTGAGTATCCCTTATCCAAAAATGCTTGGGACCAGAAGTGTTTTGTATTTTCAATTTTATTTGATTTGATTTGGATTTTGGAATACTTGTATTTGCATATCCATACAACACAGTACTGTACAGGAGATCTTGTGGGAGTCCATGAATGAACAGGCAGGAGTGCCATACCTGTTGCCTCAAGGGTAGAAGTGGGCAGCTGGCAGGTTCCCCAGAGATCTCCTGTACAGTGCTACATTTTCCCCTCTGACTACAGCTATCAGGTCCCTTATATCCTCAGTCTCTCAGGTCCTCAGTAGTAGTGAACAAATAAGTAGTGAACAAGTAGTGAACAAATGAAATTTAAGGCTAGAGAGAGACATGAGGCTGGAGGGAGATGCAAGGATCTGTGAAAAGAAGCAGGAAGTGTGGATTCGTGGTGAGTGCTATGCTTGGATTCCTGCCATTTCACAGATCCTGGCCTCCCTCTTGAACCTTGTCTGTCTCTTGACCTTTGGGTCTCATTCATTTGCTACTCATGCTGTGTACGCAGTGCAAGGCTGGAGAGACACTCGGGATCTGAGCAAGGAATGAGAAGGAATACCATCACTGTTGCGTCAAAGGGAGAAGCAGGCAGCTGGCAGCAAAAATGTCAAGTTTCGAAGGATTTCAGATTTCTGGATTAGGGATGCTCAACCTGTAAAATATGTTTCTTTGCTTTTTAACTATTGTGTACAAGCATTCCCAGAAATATTCGTCTGTCAACAGCATTTTTGTCCTTTTTGATACCAGGTGAAGATCTATTTAAGTATCTAGCCCTTTTACACCAATTGTTTTCTGATTCTGGTCCTCCAGAGGTTTAGGAGTTCAGCTCCCAGAATTCTCGACCATTAGCTATGCTAGCTGGGATTTTGGGGAGCTGAAGTCTAAAACATTTGGCAGACAAAAGAGTGAGAAGCACTGTTTTACCCAACTCATATTCTTACAAAGTGAGCTTCTCAATTTCTCACTGGTGTTTTATTGTTTATCTGTACTATCAGTTCTGTTCTTTAGTCTTGTATAAAGATGTCAGTTTTGTTCAACATCTCAAAATGTTATCTGCCTTTTTTTCTGTCTTTGTTTCATTCTGATTTGCAAGGCTTGGTGTTTTACACAGTTTTAATGTGTTTTGCCAATTTGCTTGCTCATTACCACATTTTACCAGTTTATGCAACCTCTTCATACTGAATAAAGTAGTTTTTAATTATGTGCTTATTAGCCAATTGCATTATAATATTTGTGCATTGTTTTGTGCACATTTTATTTTTTGGATAAGCCTCAGAAATGTGTGAATGCTTGAGGCATGGTGCACATTTTCTCACAAGTCTCAGAAGGCATGAAAAAAGCTGCTTTCAGCAAGATTGTCAAGTCCAACAAAAATTTCTTTCCATCCCTAGTCTAGTATTAGAAAGATCAATTTTACACTTTTTTGTTTGCTATTGTACTTGAATAATGTATTTCATTTCTCTGTTTTTTTCTGAGGTGCCCAGAGAATAAATGTCATTGGGTAGCTATAGTTAAATGGTTGAAGAAACAATAACGTGAGGTAGAGGGGGCAGGGAATTGACTGTACAGTGTAATGATGTCGCATAATACCACACTTTGTGAAACATGTGTTCTACTGCAGGAAAAAAAAATAGATGGAATCACAGATGGTTTTCTGTTTGGAGGATCAGATCCAGCCATTGCTTTGTACCCACTTTCTTAAGCATTTATGTGACTGGTTTGCAGTCTGTGATATGGGTGTTCCTATTTTTTTTAATTGAAAATATACAGATATTTAACAGAACAAGATTGAATGGAGTTCAGTTCATTTACATCCACCAGAAAACATTTTACCAAAAATTCAGCACTATCTGAGGAATTCGCATACATAGTGATTTTTTTTTATATAAATAAAATTATACCAAACAGTAATAGACTTGTTGTATCTTCCACTCCTCCACTTATCCTGATGTTGCAAATTAATTCCTGAACTAATATAATGTTCCAAACCTTGTTCAGCCACTTATGAATATTCAGATCATTTAATGTTCTTAAATATTTAGCCATTTCAATATGGGTTACAAATAAGAACAGCTAAAAGTATATCAAGTCCTCATGAAAAAGTGGCACATTCTTTCCTTGAAAGAGATCCAATAAAAGTTTCACATTTTAGTTTGCCTGGTAAAGTCCCTGTTTATGTTTACCACTTGGGTTACAAATGGGTATTTTGTAGAGTTGCCATAGAAGTCATTTTGAGAGTGAGCATATCCTAAATTGGCAGCAATTTTTGATAGCATTCATTATACTACCTGGAAAAAAAAAATCAAATGTGCCCATTGGCCCTTGAAATTTGGGGTCTTAGATGCTGCAATGAAGTTGGTAGGGTAAAGGGGCTGGTGGAGAAGCAAAACCATGGGCTGACTGGAGGAGAGACAGAATATAAATGGAACCAAGAAATAAGTAATAATAAATGGACACTATCAAGAAAAGATGAGCTAACCCATTGAAACTGGGAATATCATGCATCTTTCCTAGTGGAGGGTCAGGCAGTGTCCATCTGTCACCGTAAAAATAACAACAGAGTCTACTGGAATCTTGAAAACTAACAAGTTTTATCTGGCCTATGCGTCAGTGAACTGCAGCCCACTTTGTCACATTTTATCATGCATCTGTTGAATGCATTAGATGCGGCAAATGCTGGACGTAGAGACACCCTGCAATAGCTACCGCTGTATATCCCTCCTTAATGTACAGAAAATTGGTAGGCACACTAGCTACATCCATAAAGCTCAGAGGAACAAGGGAAAAGTTGTAGAGTGAGGGGAATGCAAGTGGGCCACATCAATACAAGTGTATTTGTACGTGTGTGGCTAATGCCCAAGACACAGGACAAAGTTCGTATGGCAGAGAAATTGAAGGAAAGGTCAGAATGGAGTTGTAGGGTAGTGCCTGAGTTACAGAATTGGGAGAGCAGCTGAACTGCTAGCATCCCTCAGGGAAGCCGCAGTGATTGAAAAAGGCAACAGCAGGCAGCTCAATATGGGTGGGTTTGTTTTCATTAGCAACAATCATGATAATATTTTTCTCCCAGCTCCACTGCCTTTGTCCTTTTTTTTTTTCCTAGAATGAGCATTTGGAGTCAATGTTTCTGCTATAACTAGGTCAGGGAGCCTAAGTAGGTCACGTTGCCTTCCTAAACGTGGTAAATCTGGAAGTGAAGCAAGGAAGAATGGCCTGTAAACAAAAGAAAGGGGTTGGGCCAATGCCTCTGTGCCAGTGTATGTGCAAGAGAGAGACAGAGTGAGAGCGGGGGAGAAAAAGTGAGTGAACACAAACTGACATGCGAGAATAGCATGCCAGCATCTCCAGCTTGAGAAGCTATGGAGTGAACAGAGAAGATGAGAAACAAAACAGAAGAGAATGACATGGAAAGATGTAATGGAAACACCTGAATAAATTAATGAATAAAGATGTAATGAACACCTGAATAAATCTATCTGTGGTGTGGGTCAACATTTGCAAAGAAGGAAAGTCTTGGCCAGTTGAGCTTTGACTAAAACTCTGCGCAAATGTTCCTCTCTAAGTACTCAACCATGTTTGTTGGCAGAAATATAGTGTGTTTGTGTGTTTGTGTGGTGGGACCATTTCGTCAAATTTGTTCAAGCAGAGGAGAAATTCTGCAACAGTTTCTCAGAGGTGAGGTTCACCATTAACACTGGCAGTAGCAAGCTTACTTCCTCCTTCTTAAGTTATGGGATAGTATTGTTAATGCCTGCAAGAGGCACCACAGCAACTGTGTTGGTGATTTGGCCATAATTTTGAATCATCCTCAAGTATTATAAACCTAGCATCATTCTAGAGGTTTGTATGTTGTTCATCCCACAAGACGGTGAAGAATGTTTGCAGAACATTCTGCAGATTTTGTTTACTTTTGTCTTGGTTCTGAGGAGAAGTGAAAGACAAACATTACAGGCATGACAGTCTTTAGCTAGAGAATTGTTTTGTAACAATATGCATTCAGGCCATGAAAGTTTTTTCAGGCCAAAATGCACTGGGCTGTTTTCAGGAACAAAACCATCTCTTCTTGTCTATAACTTGAGCCTTTGTATATTTTCTACACCACATATATTGGATGCTTTATATATTTTCTACACCACATCTATTGGCTGCTTCCAGTCCTCTTTGCTCCCTGACAGGCAGATGTGGGTAATCAGAAGGTCACAGGAGTGCTGGAACAGGGGCAAAACTACAGCCAACAGGAACTTCCAGAAGATGACTAAAGGAAAATATCCTACTATAAAGACAGTCTCCAAATTACCAACCTGCAGTATTTATACTTGGAGAGGCCAATCATTGCCTGGAGTGCAGCTAATCAGAATGAAAGTGAAGATCCACTACAGAGCCTGAAATGGGCTTTATATTAGCTAGCTTATGTCCCTAAATGATTGGTAATATACTCTTCAAAAAACAAGCTGCATCTGAGATAGGCAAAGTGTCAATCAGTTTTTTATTTGCCCAACAATCTGTAATATTCTAAAAGTCTTGCAAAACATTTAAAGACTAAATATTTAAGGAAAGGAACTCTTCCAAAAAGCAAGGAAACTATACACTAAAACTCACAAAATGTCTGATCCGAGAGACTGAACAAGTTGCTCCACTGAGAAGAAGACAGGCCTTTTCCGCATGATGATGCTCTCGTATGTCGTCCTGTCACAATCCTGGCAGCGCCTCTGCTGGGATGGAGGCATGTTCCCAACGCTCCTTTCCACACGTGACTGCAGAAGGGAGTGCAAAGGGCATGCTCTGTCCTTCTAGACTGCAGCTGGCCTTCTTCCCATGCTGCAGTAGGGGAGGAAGTGTGTAGACTGTGCTTCTGGCCCTTCTGCATGGCCAGCTGCAACAGAAGGCTCACATGATTGGGGGTCATTGATAGAGTTTCTCTGTCAATGATATAACCTGCGATCACACCAGCTGGTGACACAAAGAGGGTGAGACTGTGACAATGTCATGTGGAAGCATCGTCATGGTCTCACTCCTCTGGTGTCCCCATGTCAGGATGCAGTCATCATACAGAAAGGGCCATAGTTGGGCAAGGAAAGCAGCTAATGAGCTGTCCAGCACTGGAGTTACAGGTGCTTGAGGAGTTCATTCTTTGTGGATTTGCAAATTCTTGAATAAAACCAGAACTTAGAAAAGTTCCTTTTAATGACTTTTAAAGTAATTTTTCCATGTTACAGTAACAACTAATGTGATCAGTACTTCCTAGATCAAGGTACAAACCCTTTGGGTTTTTTTCAATTCTCTTTGCTTTACTGTTAAATTCTCGTCTCAGAAATGTACCAAAAGGCATACCATACAATCACAGAGCTGGAAAAGACCACAAGGGCCTTTGAGTCCAACCTCCCGCCATGCAGGAATACACTGCTATGCAGGAATACCAAAACATGTTATTCATAAAAGACAATGCCTGTTTATGTGTTCGTTTGTACTTGTGTGTCCATCTATATTCATCTGCCTGTCTATTTGTGGCAGCCACAACTCATGCAAACAACCTGTT
The DNA here is from genome assembly GCA_030412105.1 of Cyclura pinguis. Taxonomy (NCBI): domain Eukaryota; kingdom Metazoa; phylum Chordata; class Lepidosauria; order Squamata; family Iguanidae; genus Cyclura; species Cyclura pinguis. Next base: position 350,635,237 of record CM059599.1, read on the forward strand.
AGGCCCTTCAAAATTTGATAGAGTGTTTTTTTGTTGACATTCAAACTGAAATTTCAGACTGCAGGGTAGGGGACTAGAAACAAAAATGGGATAGTCATAACTCATCAGGAAATGATAGTAGATGTCTCAAAATGTAATAAAGCATTTTCATTTGTGATATAGTGCTTGGTTTCAAGCAGAAAGGTTGAATTTTCAAAAGTAAGGCTTCCTAGAAGCAAAATGGGAGTTCCATAACTCACCAGAGCATTGTGGTAGACACTTCAAAATTTGACAGACTATTTTTTGTTGTTGCTCAAGCTGCCATGGATAGTTTCAAAGACCTCTGCCATACTTCTTTGTTGCAGCCTTACCCAGTAGTTGAAGGAGGCTAGAAAAATCATCATTGTTGTACCCCAACTGGCAGGAGAACAGATCTCCTTCACATGATTTGGCTACTGGCTGTTAAGGTGGAGTGGAGGGGTGGAGTCTGGACACTAGACATTACTTAGTTAAATATATGTAACTAAGTAGTTGAGTTAGAATGTTGATGGTGATCTTTTCAGAGGTGTTACAGACAATGAGTCCAATCTGACAACTCTATGGTACACCTGACATACCTTTGCCCTCCTCCCATGCACGGAAAACATACAAAAGCCATCCTTGATCTTGTACTCTCTAGATGTGATGAGCAATAACTCCCATCACTCCAACTAGTGCAGCAGTGCTGGGTTTTATTGTTTGTTTATTCAGACATTGATATCCAAATCTACATTGTAAGGATGCAGGACAGGATATACAGTTGGCCCTGCACATTTGGAGGTTTCACTTTCACAGATTTATCTTCAGGTTTCTCCAAACCCTGCCTCCCACCTCAGGTACTTCTTTTCCAGGGGAAGCTTCCCTCTCAGTGGCTCCAATCAGGCTGCACAGCTCTTTAAAAATCTGCCTCTGGTCCTTCTTCTCCTCCTCCTTCACCACCACCAGCTGCCTGGCCAGCTGAGGTAGCTCACAGCCCAATTTCTCAACACCACAAACCCTGCCCTGGTGCTCCCCCCCACATACTCAAGGAAGGAGATGGGCAAGGCAGAGGAAGTATCTGTCCACCATACCGACCTTCCCCTTTTGCCTCTCCTTTCCCTGATCTGGTTTGGACCCTGAGTGCTTGCTCTTCCCACCATGCCTCAACCCCCTTCTCAGAAACACAGACACAGAAACACACATTTTGATATTTGCAGCTTTCCCTGTGGTCCTGTGCCCGTACCCCTAGAAAATGTGGAGGGTCAACTGTACACAAAAGCATTTTTAAAAATTTGGAACAATATAAAGCATACAAAACAGAGTTTAAAAATTAGGATTAGAGTGATAGGAATCAAAGTCCAATATATCTGGAGGGTGCCCAGTTTGGAAAGTCTGATGTACAATTCTGGTGTGAATAGCAACACAGTTTACAAGTTTAGGCTGCCTACCACCACCACAAACAATGTAGAGACAAATTGCCACTGGCTGTATGTACAGCGGCTATCACAGTAAACTGTCCCTGAGGAACAAGCTGAAGAACTGGCAATCAGAATGTTGGAAAGAGCCAGGGCCTTTCCCTTCATTATAAGACACATCCTTCATCGTATCTGGAAAATTCATCCCCCCTCACAATATTTAATGTCTGCTGTTTCTCGTAGATGACAATGATTTCTGCCAGATAGAGCTGTTATGAGTCTAATGTGAACAAAGGACCTTCCTTGACACATAGGGAGGGGCTTCTTAAGCATTTAAAGCATTTATGTTTTGTGTCCCCATGTTCTGTGTTTATGGCACATTAGGGCCTTGGCAAGTTGAAAATTATGCATAGGCCACCTCCTTTGACTGCCCTGAAGGAGCTTCTAAAACTAATGTTCCATGTAAATGATTCCCGTCGCTCCATCTGTGGCTCCTTGATGCTCCTATCACAATGAAAGTTAATGACTCTCCTTCTCTGAGTGGCACGGGGACAAAATCGTTGCTCACTGTGCCAACAAATGTTACATTCACACCCCTGCTCTTCAAAAACCTATTTGTGCACTGCACCTCTAGCATTCTCGATGTCTGGGCAAGGTGATTCCAGTTTCTCCTTTTCATCCACCCACCTCAAAGGAAAGATGCAATACCCACCTCTGAGACTTTTGGATGGGAGTATATGCTTGCAATACCAACATGCAGCTTGCAGTATCGTGCTGATACAGTAACATCAGTCTAAGCGAGGGAGGGAAAAGGGCAGTTTTCAGGCCATGTGTGGCCCTAAGGCTGTTCTGAGCATCCCAACACATTTCTGGAAAAGTGATTTTCTTTTAAATAAAAATGCTTACTTTCAGGTTTACTTCTTGGTGGAAAAAAAGCCTCTCTTAGGTCTAAAATTGTGTAGAGATGTTCAAAAACATGGCAAAATTGTCCTAGGGACTACTCTCCAAAGTCTCAGTAATTGCCCACCCCAGAATTAATGCTCAGCACTTGCCCACCCCGATTGAAGCACTTGCTAAAAAAATAAAAAAACCGGTGGTGCAATGGAGGGTCTATGGGAGGACAACATGGCCTCCCACCCCACCTCTGATTTAAGCACTTAAATGCTGATGATTGGGATGGCCAAGTCTATCAGTTCTGCTTTCTCTCACAATTCTTCTTCATCTCTCTTCTCCTTCTTCCTCTTCTGTTTTCTCTTCTTCTTCTTCCTCCTTCTCTTCCTCCTCCTCCTCCTCCTGCTATTCTTCTTCTTCTTCCTCTTATTTTGAAAAACCTATGGTTTTATCCTGTTTATAGAGGGAAAAAAAAAGAATTATGGGAGGAACTAAATCATCCTGCTCTGAACTGAATTCCCACCCAAACAGCTGCCCATTTCCACCTTTGAGGCAACAGGTATGGCATTCCTGTTTGTTCATTCATGGGCTCCCACAAGATCTCCTGTACAGTACTATGTTGTATGGATATGCAAATACAAGAATTCCAAAATCCAAATAAAATAAATAAAAAAGAAAATATGAAACACTTCTGGTCCCAAGCATTTTTGGATAAGGGATACTCAATCTGTATCATGATATGTCACACACAGTATTTCTGAATCTGTGTTAATATCTGTTTGTATTCTATGACACTTATTCCTTGATTTACCTCATCCTTTTTTTCCTTTTTTTTTTTTTGCTGAAAATCTGGAGGAAATGAAAAAAGGCACACAACCTGTAAGTTGTTCTGTAAACATACTGCTGGGATAAGGAAGTGAACCAGCATATATTTAGCTGGTCTAACAAGAGGAGCTAACAGCAGAGGAGACAAAACAAAAGTGAAAGGAAGTTTGAATGAAACCTGAAATTTCTTATCACTAGTAGTGAAGAGGCAACAGCACTATGGAGAGCCAGTGCGGTTGATGGTTAGAGTACAGGTGGGGAAAATGTGGCCCACAGGCCACTTGCTGCCTCCAGAACCCTCATTTTTATATGTTGAAATTCTCAGCTCAAATTCCCCCCAAACCTCCTAAGGGATAATTTTCTTAAGGGCAATTTCACCATGTTTTTGTTATCTGAGCCCTTTTTAGGTCCCAGAACCCTCCCCCTTTTAAACATGAAATAACCTGGAAGTCAACATCTAGGCACTTCCTTTTGGAAAAAGGCCTCTCATGGAATTAAAGCAATCCAGAAAGAGTAAAAAACATAGTAAAATTGCCCTCATGCCTCCTAAGTTTGTTGGGGTGACATTCAGGGCAAAATCTGTGATGTGATTTTTCCAGGGTTCCATGAAGGGCCATTCTGGGCTCCTAATCCCAATAGCTGTCCATCCCAAATTAGAATTTTGGACTAGGACCAGAGATACAGAATGAAATCCCAGTTCACTAGTCATGCACAAGTGTTTGGCATGGCTGATAGACAGGAATGATCAAGGTGATCTTCAGCATCAGGCCAAATTGGCCCACCCTTGATTCAAATGGAAAAGAAGGAGGTTTAGAGAGGAATCAGATGATTAGTGGGATGGAAGCAGGGAAGGGGTTTTGGGAAGCCAGGTCATATTGATTCAAAAATAAGCCAAGCCATTTCTTGTCTTGTCAAGAAACTATTCATTTTATTTTTAAGCCAATTCAATGTGAGCTTCCTTCTTCTCAAATGAGAAGTCAGAAAATGTCATTTCACAGATGAGGCTAACAAAAAACAAACCCTCTTTGACTTTCTGTTTCACCGTTACTCCATAGTCTGTCTCCAAAGTGGGCCCCCTCTAAAGAAGAGAATGTATATACCACAGATACATTATCTTGCAGGCAGGAATTAAATTAGTTCAGGCCCTGCAAACTATTGCCTACCTTTAGTTCCTGCAGTTACGTGGGTGAGAAAGAAAGCTTATGAGAATGTTCTAATCAGCTGGTAACAAAAGTGTCTAAATCAAACCCCAGAAGAAGTAGATTCAATGACAGATTGTTTCCACAGGTGAGTAAAGTAGATTGGTGCTGTTCCAAAATGCTTGGGAATAGTCACCTGACTGCTGCAGAAAATAGCTTTCAACTCCAGAGTGTAGGGAAGGATATGGATGAATTGTTAAGAGACTGTGAGATCTTTTGACTGACTCTGAGCTAGCTGGCTCGATGGGTTATAGGACCATTACACTATTATTATTTGATAATGGCCTTGTCATTGGTATTGCAACACTGATGCCTTTGTCACTGGTCCTGTGATAAAGGTGCTGGTAAGTGACAAGCCTGATGCAGGTTCAGGCTGAGATTCTGCATGGAGATTGCACAGTGAAGGTTTCTACATGTGGATTTACATGTTTCTTGTGCTGAATGGTATTGCTAAGCAACTGAATACTTAACTAAACACATAACCAAATGCACAATAAATATGTATTCACATGTGAAATCACACTGCATGAACAAATCCAGTTCCACAACTTTGAATGGATTGCACATATTACACATCAGACAAAAGTCCCCAACGACTTCTGTAGTATAGCTTTCACATATGTAAGTGAACAAGAAGGTTCCAGCCATTGCATCCATGTAGGTAACTGAACCTAGCAGGTATGAGGGTCTGCTCTATAGCCCTATGAGGAACCTCTTTCAATCTCCATGGGCTGAATTCAGTTTCAAAAAAATCCTCAGGGCCCACATTCCATGGGGCCAAAGGCAAAAGCATGGGACCAAAAATGCCAGCATATTTTATTTGAACTCTTCTTGCCAGTAACTACCCCATCAAAGAGAGATTCTAGCCTTTTATGATGACAAGAACTGGTGTACAAGTTGGGAAACTACCAAACAATGTTACTGTGAGGAAGGGAGTTGGGCCATCTGGGAAATCCCAGTGGACTGCACTGCGATCTCAAGAGGACTGGATTCAGTTCCAAGGCCCGAGGTTTCCTGCTCTTGCCCCCAAATTTTGCATGTAGCACATAGCCCTGTCCTCTCTATAACATGGAAATGCAAGTGATGGCAGAGATGGACTTTTGCGCATACAGTTTACAGAGTCTTCTACTTAGTTCAGAATTCCAATTGCATAGGGTACTAAACTGCCTGGAAACCTCTCCACTACAGACATCCACATGAGTGCCTAGCTGTGGATCTATGTGGTACTATCATGGTACTGCCTCATCCTCCCTTGCATATTCAGTTAGCTACTTGGATGTAATGCATTGGGCTACAGTGTGGATTTCTTTTTCCTCCAGTGGTCAGACTTGTGAATTGCTTTAAAGGTCACATTTACATGTTGCATACCCTTGGGGTGTACCTGACTTTTTCAGACTTGGAAATTCCTGAGTCATTTGATTGTTCAAGATCTGGGAGATGTATTGTTCTGTACACTGCTAGATTTCCACATAAGCAGAGTAATCTACAATTTAGGGCCTCAGATTAGGAGATTCTCTGATAATACAAAATAATGGATTATGATAAAGATAGAAGGCTTTTTAAACTGAACATACCTGAAGGCTCTAACCTGTTCCAATCAGCCCTAGCTGTATCAAATTATATACCCCTTTTACTTCAAGTCACTGTGGTCATTTATAGCTATCATCAAGATTAGGGTTAGTAGGAGATTAAAGTAATCAAGACATGAGCATGCATCAATAGCAGTTGCTGGCTTTGAGTGCATAGTCTAATAAATGCAGGCTGTACAAGATGTGAAATTGGTGCATCATCACTTTATGTTTTGAATGGTGAGCCAAGTAGGAGTTGGGGGGCAGAAAAGCTCTCCTTGGTACACAGCTGGGCATTACAAGCTGGGGAACCTGGCAATCTGAAGCTATCATTTCCAAATTTCTTCAGTAGCTCCATGGGGAGGAACATGAGGAAATGTAGAGGAAATTTGTGCTGCACTTTTCTGTACCCTGATATTGTGGAGGGAAGGCTTCAGGCTACCTTTTCTACCTGCACTCAAATCAATTCATTATGAATTTGCAGTCATCTTCAAAGCTAAAGGACAGAAAAGAGAGCTGAAGGTATATATGACGGGAGAATCACCTTTCATTTGGTTTCACTCCTATTTTTGATAAGGAATATTTAAGTTCAGATGGCTTAATTTCCATTTGTATTGATTGCCCAGAACCGTAATTATAAGGAAAGAAAGCTGTCATTGTTTGCCATTTTTGAAAATTCAACCCAAGAAAGTTCTTCTGGTTGCTATTAAGCATAGGAGATTTACATTTTAAAACCCACTGATAAATTCTGTAGAGTATTATTCTAATTAACAAGCCTGATTAAATATAATTGAATTAATGTATCATAACTTCTCTAATTCTGAAACCTACTAAAATATAAGTTTTGAACTAGAATGGGAGTTTGTTGTGGTGGTGCCACAAGGTTTTAGAAGAAATAGAAGCTTTGGTGGTTAGTTAATTCAATGTCTGGAGGAATACAATAAAAGCCACATGTGATATATATTGACATTACAAATGAGAACATTAAAATGATATAAAAGAGAATTTGCTGCTTTGATAATTTAGTCACATATGTGTGTTCCAAAAAGTTATGCACATTCATCATACACATATTGACGTACAAAGCAGGAACTCTTTAAATCAGAGACAGGAAAGTTACAGAGTTTGTGGCCCCCATTTCCCCTTTATCACTGCACGTCCATCAGGCACAACCTCCCCTTTTTCAAAACTAGAAATTTTGGGGGAAAGGGCTATTGAGGGTCCTGACTAGGTGTGAGTACTTGAAATATCTTTACAACAATAGTTACTGGAATTGCAATTTGGGGCCTCCTGTGCCAATGTGCTTGTGATGTGATTACCAGTAAATGCAAATATGACATCACAGTCAAAGAAATATCAGCTATTGCTTTAAGTAAGGCAAAGAGTCATAGAATCATGGAATCATAGAAATGTAGAGTTGGAAGAGACCACAGGGGCCATCGAGTCCAACCCCCTGCCATGCAGGAAAACCCTCAAAGCACTCCCGACAGATGGCCATCCAGCCTCTGAGTCTGTCACACCAGGCCCAATCACAGCCAGGGGGATAAATTCCTTCCTGACTCTGTCAAGCTATAACCTTCTACTTCCATGGCAAATGGACAAAATAAAAAGACAAGAGTGGAGAAACTAGCATTAGGAATGATTCACATCTCATGCAGGGATTTTAAAAGGCTGGCAAGGAGATTTTGCTGCCTAGATGCCACCTCTCCATTTTGCATGTTGGACTAGTAGCTGAATCTTAGTTGAATACTGGTAACAGGACAGTGAGGGCCTAAATACCCTAAAGGCACTAGATCCTTTTTGATTTTGGAAGGTAAGCAGGATCAGCTCTGATTAATATATAGCTATATTTCGGAGGAAGAAACTGAGCCAAGCCACCTCTGAGTATTCCTTGCCAAGGAAACCCTATGAAATTCATAGGTTCACCATAAGTTAAGGCACATACACACACAAAATGTTCATGTTAACCAAGAAGGTGGGAGATGTTGGGGTCAACCCACAAGGCCAGCATCTCCTTAGAATTTGGAAGAACTATAGCTCAATGGAGGCCTGTGAGAGAAGGGTAATGGCAGGATCTTTTCACCTACGTGTACCAGTACTAATTCCAGTTAAATGTAAACAAAGTATTTTATTTGAGTTGACAAAAAAAACAAGAAATCAAACACTCTTACAAACCATACAAGGCTACCAGAAAGTTAGGCAAGAAAGCTTGGATAGAGAGAGACTGGGTGGAAAGGATGATAGTTACCAGTTCTGAAGAAGGGGTCATAGTGGAGGGACACATAGCAGAGGGTAGAGAGGGTAGCATGGAGGTACAGCAGTCTGAGGCACTATGTACTACAATTGCTGGGGTTGAAGCTAGGACTTTTATATACTGTTTCATACCCTGAAGGGTATGACAAAACCATAATGGTTTTCCTATGAGACTGACAAAGAGGTTTGGTATGGGCTGATTGCTTTAACTTTGGAGTGACAAAATATAATGGAACTCATGACAGTCTCTTAATGTTTGGTCAGGCAGGGGGTATAGGGAAGCTCTCCATAGGGTAAAATCAAGAGATAGTCTCTGACTGCCCCTCAATCCGGGTAGTTCGTCTTTCGTTGTACTAAAAAATTCCAAGAGCCTGAAGCAGTGAAGGGATTAGCACAAACCCATCAGCATTGAAATATTCTGCATAATCCTATCTGACCTTTCATGACCCTGAACATGTCTCCAGCCAGCATAACCCCAAACACGTTCTCCAATCAGCATGACCCCGATCATGTTCTCTGGTCATTAATAAGACCAATTTACAAAAATCACATATCTCGGAGGAGAGATGGTAGGGTGTGGTAACATCCACAGCACATATTCCAGTTGGAGCTATGCTAGCCCTCCAACAGTGCAAATCTTCCAAGTGGAGGCCTGCTGTATAGCAGTGATTCTTAACTTTTGGTTTTCTAAATTCTTGGGACTTCAGTTCAATTCATGAGGTCAATATAGGTCAATGAGTGACTTGAAGGAGTATACCTACAAATACACAAACACATCAGAACAGAACAGTATTTTCTGTTGTGCCTCAGTGAGCTGTCTAGTTCAGGGGCATTAGGCAGGTTGCATGGCACCTAAAGCACTGTCCTCTAAAAATGTTTTGCTACTCTTCACCTGCAGCATTGGTCTCATTTCTCCTAAGGACAGAGCTAGCAATGGCCTTGTATTTATGCCCAGGAGTCAGTTGGAGAGACAATATTTCCTTCCAAGGACCAATCACAGCAATCATTGTCCTGGTTCCTTCATTTTGCAGCATAATCAAACAGCATATGGGACCACCAACTATGCTATAGGAAAGCAGTAGATAGAGCCCACTTTCCTTTCACTTGAACTCCTGCATAAGGCACTAATGGGGCACTCTAAGAGCAAGACTCTTTTATTAATATTGTGGAATGAACCCATTGATGAGCACCTCTTGTCAGCACAAACACAATGTTTAAAAGACACTATAGTGTATTAAGATAGCATAGTATAGTCAGGCCCAGGACAAAAGTTGTTACTGGATGCTGGTTGATTTCAAATGACTTCCCTGTTCTAGCATCACTCCCATGGTGTCACTAGCTGGTAATGAATATGAATTATGCAGTCTTCTCCTGCCCCTCTGCTGCACTGTTCACTGCCTCTCGACCATAATTGTAGATCAAGGGCACCAGGTTTAAACCACCAGTCAAACGTATTCCTTGAAAACAAGGGAGCCAATGAGAATCAGCAGTTGCTTCCATCTCCTTTGTGGTCTCCGGAGAGCAATACTGGAGTAAATAAAACATGGTTCCCTATTTGGAGAAACAGAGCTGTAAAGCAGAAAGCCAAAGTAAATAATCTACAATAGTGGGACAAATAAAATATGTGTGTGAGAGACGATTCATAGGACTGTTATTAGCACATGGGGATTTCAGTCTGAAATCTCTTCTTCAAGTTTGTACCGCCACTGCGATGCTAAACTTCACCTTCAAAGATCAAACCAGAAAGACTCCAGAGCTGATAAGCAAAACAGGCTGCATGTTATTAAGGCCATATGGAACAGGTGTAATGAGTTGACTTGATTCAAGCCTTACTGAGCCATGAATTTGCTGAGTGGCCTTGGGCAAGCAATTATCTCTCAGTTTCAGTTCTGTATCCATAAAATGGGAATAATAGCAGCTTATCACAGGTGTGTTGTGAGGAAGAAAAACTAAAGCACATAAAATACTCTGCATGCTAGAACAATTACACAAGTGATAAATACTAACCTAGCAAGTTGCCAGTGCTAAAGGAGGCAGGTCATGTATAGGTGGCTCAATGGCTGCTTTATTACAAGAAAAGGGACTGTCATGAAAAGTGCTATATATATCACTGCAGCTCAAAGCATGAGTTATTCACCTCTGGTCCTCACACACGCACAGAGTTGTAGCCAATGGGCAGAATGCAGTCCCTGGAAATTTTTTTAAAAATGCCAGTCCTCCCCATCAGATAGCTTGAGAAGCACGGCTATAAAAGTGGCAATATGAAATTGTACATCAAAGAATTCTGTGCAATATTTTGGTGAAAAGAAGAGAAATAGAAATTACCTAGGTTAGTTCTTAGATCACCTGCAGTAATAAATATTTATTATTTTGGATTCCATCATCCTATTACATTCACATTCCAATTTTTTTCATTAAATTTTCTATGTGTCTCAAGTGCTCGTCTTCAGCAATAGTAATACAAACGAGAATGCTTTGATACAGATAATCTTCATTTCGCCAAAATTTTTTTTAACGGCAAATTTTATCCCAATGCTGTGGTGAATACCAACAAATTTTAAACGGAAAGCATTCCATTTATAATAAAGAAGAAGCTCACAGGTAAGTTGTCAAGAGTAGCAACTGTTTACATATAAATCCTGACAATATCCATCCATCCAGTGTATCTTCAGCACTAACCATTGGTAATTACATTTCTACTCCTTCTTCCATTTTAGACAAATTTGAGTATGACTTTTCTCAGTCTGTTTGCAACTTTTTGTACATGAAGAAAAATGCAAAAAATAGAAGCACGACTACAGATTGTTTTTAAAAAAACACACGTGGTCAGTGAAACACAAAAATATACTCTGTCCTTTGAGACAGTTCCATTTTTAAGGGGTACTGATATTTTGTGGATTGTATTTATTTCTGCCATTATAATACGCATTTATAACTCCATATTACACACACCTTTTGTAGATTTTTTTCCCCTTTTCCAATGTGTGGATACCTGTTTCTTCTTTCACTTCTGTAATATCTGTGAGGCTTGGTCTTTCTGCTCTCCTCAATATATGACTGTCCAATTCAGACCCCCTCCACATTCTTCCACTCTATGGCTTTTTCTTTCTCTGATTGTTGTGTTTGTTTGTTTTTAAAAAAAGAATTCCAGATCTTTCTTCCTCAGTATATTTTAAAATAAATCGGTGTCCAAGGAAAAGAAATCTATCCATGTAAATATGGCATATATACAATGAAATTCTGCAACCAATTCTAAGTTCTCACTATACATTCATTTAGCAAAGTGTGTCCAAATGGGATTGTAATACATACCAATGGATAAGTGCTTCATAGGAAGTTCCTACTATCTATAAGTGGGCCTCAGATCCATATTCACCAGCTATGTATGGTGATATGCCATGGGCTCAATCAACCTCCAATTTTTCTGTCTGATTTGAACTGCAAAATCAGAGAATCAAAAGACACTTGGAAAGCGTTATTACAGATAAAGTTATTAAGCTGGTACAGAAGGACAAATCATGCTGATAAAAGATGATCATAGCTTCTGGAAAGAAAAGTCCTGCCTCAATTATTTGCTGGTAGACAATGTTTAGTCAAAGCCTCTCGTCAAAGACTCTTGAACAAGCCTATCAGCCATAGGATAAGAAGAAAAGTCCTCTGATGAATTAGAAACTTGTTAGACCAAAAAAGAAGATAAATAAATGGCCAGTTACTACAATGGAGGGATGGAAACTGCAGTGCCCCTCAAGTATCTGTATTATAACTGAAAGGCTTCTACATCCAGAACTTGATGTGCAGGTTTTTTTTTTTTACTGGAACTTACTTTGGTGTATAAGCATTACTAAGGAGCAGTCATCATCATCAGCCTGCATGTTGTATAGATATAGGCTGCAATTGTTCTCTCTAGAAGCTCTCTCATTTTGGATGAATTGTCTGTATTTGGTCTCTCCAATGAATACACGGAGTTTCAGCATGAGTGGACAATTTAATTTAATGAAGGCAGTGGTTTCATGGGTGCATTCCTTTCTCTCTGTGGATTTCTCCCTCATGTGGATATGAATGAGGAAGCCTTTGCAGATGGGAGAGCACCTCCCATGGGCTGAAATTCAGGGAATACAAGGATCTGCTGGACTGTTAACACTGTTAAATCCAGTGGTGTTCAAAGTGTGGTCCAAGGCCTGTATGCACCTGCAGGGAGGACAGTGAATCTCAATCCTGAATCCCCTGTTTTAAACTTTGTGCTTTAACTAAAGAAGACCCCTTTTACCCTGTTGGGGTTGTTGTTGTTCCCTGTCTTCAAGTCAACTTTGATTTATGAGAGACCTATGTATGAGAGACCTCAAATTACGGCCCTTTTCACATGTGAGGGGGGGGGACGGTGTAGAGCGACCTCTCACGGAGGTCGTCTACACTGTAAAGTGGACTGGCGTGGACTACTTTTCGTAGCTTCACACCAGAATCCACTCAGGAGCGGCCAGAACTAGCCGGGCTGCGTGTTTTTTAAAAACCTCTTTTTAGAGGTTTTTAAAAAGCACGGAGCGCGCAGCCCCGTGCCGCTCCGTCGCCCGGCTCTAAAGTGGATCTGCAGGCGCACGCAAGTACGTGCCTGCAGATCTGCCGGGGGCGGGCTTCCAGCTGACGAGCTTCTCCGGTTGGTGGAGAGCCTCCACCAACTGGAAGCTGCCATCTGCGATGCCGGAGGAGTGTGGAGCAGCGAGCTCGCGCTGCTCCACGTGGCGACGGACTTACCCGGCTGGAGGTAAGCTCTGTTTTTGGGCATTTTCGCCCGTCCCCCCCCCCATATGTGAAAAGCGCCTACCTTGTTATCAACTGCCTTGCTCAGGTCTTACAAACTCAGGGCTGTGCCTTCCTTGATTGAGTCTTTCCATCTGTAATGTGGTCATCTTCTTTTCTTACTGCCTTCTATCTCACAAGCATTATTGTCTTTTTAATGGATCATGTCTTCTCATGATATGTCCAAAGTATAACAGTTTCAGTTTATTCATCTTGGCCTTGAATAAGAGTTTTGGCCTGATTTGGTCTTAGATCCATTTATTTGTCTTTTTAGCAATCTACTAGAAAAAGACAATAATTCTTGGTAAGGTAGAAGGCAGTAAGAAAAGAGGAAGACCACATTACAGATGGATGGACTCAATCAAGGAAGCCACGGCTCCAGTTCTGCAGGACCTGAGCAGGGCTGTTGAGGATAAGGTGACTTGGACATCTCTCATTCAGAGGGTCACCATAAGTCAAAGTCAACTTGACAGCAGTCAAGAACAAAAAGCTGTGTTCAGTTTAGAGGAGCCTTCCCGCCCCCTCACAAAAAACCAGAAGTGATGTCTGCTCAGTTTGTTTTGGAAAAAAGGCCCTCCTGTCCCTGGGTCTAAATAATGTTGGGGGAACAATCTGGCAAAATTGCCCCCATGCTGCCAGGGGCTGCTACCAGAATATTTTTTTTTTATGGTGAGATGTATTTTTCAGTTATTTTAAAAAACTGGTCTGTGGGGGGCAAGGAAGCATGAGGTTTAGCAGAAGGCATGTGCAGCCCCCAAGCCCCTGGAAGCTGCCCACCCCTGACTTAGTAGGATGCTTGTGGCTAAATTGCAGAAATTACTTGTTGATACCCATGAGGAAAATCCAATGTATAATGACAAGTATGTATGAATGTCCTGAAAACCTGTTGCTTAGGTTTACTTTCATATCTGCACCATAATTTGCCCAGCATTAAAAACACATATATAATGATTTTAAGAGGTCACAAAGCAATTGATCTGCCTTCTGGTGAACTAAGTCAGGATGAGTAAGAACATTTAGACAAGTAACCTGGATCTGAGAAAGATCTATACTGAGGGTGTAGGCGCCTTTAGAAAATGAATGCAACAGCATACTGCAGAGCTATTCACAATATCTCTGAGATGCAGCCTAGCCAGCATATAGTGTGAAGTAAATGTTGTTTCGCCAAAGAAAGAACACTGATAAATGTCTAGCCATTAAGGTCAGACCACGGAGAATGAAACAAGAAACTGCTGTGAAAGGAGGAACAGAAGCGAGGGAGGAGGGAAAAGTTTAAAATTCAGCACCATGGACAGAGGGACTGGCATCTTGGTATAATGGAGTCTGCACAAAGCTTAATTTTCAGTGTTACATACTGAAGCACCATAATACTACTGTTATTTTAAGCCTCTCTGCGCTTTTCTAAACTCTTTGTGTGCCAAGAGCTTGCCATACGCCCACCTGTTTTCAGTGATTTGGGGCAAGGGAGAGGGAAATGGAAAGAATTCTGTGCAAGAGCACTCAACAAAATGACAGGTTTAATAATCTGCACTTAAACACCACTTTTCATCCAAGGGTCTCAGAGATCATTATAAATATTCATGGTCCTTTATACATATTTACAACCATTGTTTATATCCATATTTATATCCACAAACAAGTAAATGTACATATCCCCCTTTGTACAGATAGGGAAAGTGAGTCTAAAGCAATTAAGAAAAAGCATGATTTAGAATGACAAAGCAATTCTGTTGGAGATATACTCATAGTAAAGGATTAGCCGTAAAGCCAGGAAAATGAAACAAAGTGGAAGATGTGTTTCCCCCCCCCCAAAAATAACAGTTTTCTTTTTCTTATTAGCAGATACTCTTTCCCAGTATAAAGTGTATGTAATATATTACGCTATGGATCCTGGATTCTTTCTTGAAAGAAACAGGTGCATACTTTTACCAATACCTTCATAAAAGAAACATTGATGCATTGGCACAAAATATTATACCTCAAGGTTACATAGGAAGCTGCATTTTCCCTGATCAAAATATCTGTCCATCAAACACAGTACTGCTTACTCTGACTGCCATCAGTATCCTGCATCTCCAGTAAATATCTTTTCCATCACCTGCTACCTGAATCTTTTTTAAGAAATTGAAGATACTAAGGACTGAACTGAGGCATTTCTATATGCATATCATGTGGTCAAACAAGGAGCTATGGTCTCCCACCCCCTAGCCTCACTATCTTCACTACCTGTCTACTTCCATGCTCATTTCAAAGTACATGTCATTATTTTACAATTCTAAACAACTTAGGTTTGGGATGCTGAAAAACATCTCCTCCCACATGAGCCTGATCATCCGTTTAATGAACTGGGGAGGCTCTGCTGTATGTTCTATGAACATCTACATCATAGCTGATAGCAACACATGGAAGTCTTGTTAATGTGTCTAGAGCAGAACTGGAAATCATGTAGACCTCCAGACATTCCACTGCAACTCTCAGCACTCTTCTCTAACTGGTTATGCTGGCTAGGGTTGCTGGGAGTGGCAGTCCAAAAGTATCTGGAGTGCCATATGATTGTCTTGGTCTATAATGAAGAAAACAAAATATTTTGTCATCTTCATGATGATATTTTACCATCAATTGAAAAGTTTTAAAAATTTATTTGGTCTTTGACTTGTCCAATATTTGGACCTGGCTGCATCACATGATGATAATTTATTTATTAATTATACTTCTTTATTTAATATTTCTGTATACAGTCAGTTAAAACTCTGGGTGCCTTACAGAGTCAATTATGGTGATCTGGGGTGCCACAAAACAGCTCGGGTACCATGACTGAAGACTGACACTGAAGGATTCAGAAGAGTGTTGTAAGTGGCACACATGATCTAAAAGTCAGATGATAGGAAAAACCTGAAGCAGATGGGTTCTGGGCATTGGAAATCATATAACATATCTGAAGATATGTCTAGAACTGCAAATGTTATAAATAACAGAAAGAAGGGGGGGTAGTCATTCATTCTTATGTACTGATTATAAAAAAAGAAGCACTAAATTTGAATTACAGAAAGATAGTCGGGTGGGTGGGTGAAGTGATGGGGAGTAATTATCAGGAAAAATTTAATTCTTTGCAGGTGAAGTAGTTCAGTTATTGTTGCGCATTTTCAAGTTGTTTCTGACTTATGGCAATCTTAAAGTGAATCGTTCACAGAGTTTTCTGGGGGCTGAGAGTATGTGACATGCCCAGGGTTACCCAGTGGGTTTCCATGGCTGAGTGGGAAATCAAACCCTCGTCTCCAGGGTAGTAGTCCAACACTCAAACCATTACACTGAAATGAACTTTATTATACCTAATATTGTACAGTTCAGATGTTTGTTATGTTGGGTCTATGGACTGCAAAATAAAGTTTGCTTGCTTTGCACTACACTATGCTGAGGTCAAATAAACAGGAAGCAGGAGTGCATTTGCAATAAAGACATTTTAATTGATTAGCAGTTGCCAAGACCTTAAGATCAACTGTTCCTGACATGAGCAAACAGATTCCTAACTTGCAAACAAAGTTACATTTTAAAAAAAAAGTCAGTTAACAATACCCATGCATGTCTACTCAGAAGTAGGTACCATTAAGCTCAATGGGACTTACTCGTATGTGAGTGGATAGGATGAGTTGGAACTTGAAAGTCTCTACCACTTCTGTCATTCTCATTCTTTCTCTCTCTCCCTCTCTCTCTCACACACACAGAGACACACTCACATCCCTTAACCCATCAACTCCAACAAAATGCCATTACAAGCAGGAATACTAATTACTCGTCTTTGTATATTGTTCTAACATTCTCTTTCTTTCTCTTCAACCATCCATCCATCCACCTACCCACATATGTACATAAAGCTGGTGTTAGGAATAGTTTCATCAGGCAATTGAAGACATCAAGATTACACAGTCTTTGAAGCTATAGCATGCACATACATGCGTCTACACAGGCGCATATGCGCACACACACTTAGATATAGTGAATTTTTAAACTGCCTAGTAAAGTTCTCTGGGTGATGTGCACAGCACTAAAAATATAAAATATAAACAGTAAAACAATGACTTGTTGAATAAACCAATCTATAAAACAATGATATGGTCTACTTAGGTATTTCTAGGCAACATTCCCCAATTTGGGTGCCTCCAGATGTTTTGCCATACAACCTCCATCATCCTTAACCAGTATGGTCAACACAAAGGCATTGCCAGTGTTTGGTGATAATGGCAGTTATAGGCCAAACAATGGGAAACACCCTCAATTGTTGATGTCTGACCTATCTATGGTCTGTGTTGAAGGCAGAAGGTACAGTTGCGTAGGGATGTGGGAGCGGGGGGGGCGATTTGCCCCAGGCGGCAATGTTTTTGGGGCATCCTGGCCATGCCCCCATGCCCTGGCCATGGCCCCTGCACAGTGGCCATGCCCGTCGTGCTGTAGCCCTTCCCCTCCCCTCCCTCCTCCACACACTCCAAGCTCTGCCACTGAGAGGGTATCTGTCTTCTAGATCTATCTTGAAGTTAGATGAACTTTTAGTTCTGATCCCAAAAAGACTTTTTTCCCTTGTCAGGCTGATTCCTTCAAGTGGCAAGATGAGGACTGAGAATGCTGTGCTATCAGGTACACAAGAAAGCTTCAAGCCACGCCTGCATCTAATACCTTTTGCTGTTCTGCCAAACAAGCTGAGTGAGGTAAAGAAAAGGGAAGGCATCAGTTAGGAAGGTGAAAAGAAAGGCGAATGACTCTTCTAAAATAATGTCCAGTTATTTTGGGGGATATCTTTCAGCGTTTAAAGAACTATCATCAATCAATCAATCATGTAATTAACTGGTTAAGCATCACAGCCCTAATGATAATTCACCCTTCTTCTTTACTATGAATAATGTGCTTAAGATATGTCTGTTCAGCAGAGTAAAATTGTTTAGTGATGTTTTAACAATCTTCTTGACTTAATCTTGGGAATTTCTACTAAAGCAATTGTCAGTCTAGGTAGAGTATTATTAATTAGAATTTATTGGAAGCCCCTTTATTCTGATTGGTGCTTTTAAAATTAACTAGGTTCAGAAAACCTAACTATCTTGGCTATTTTCTCTGTCTTTTTCAATTGCAAAAATTGGTTCCCAAAGGATAAATCTAATTACTTCTTGTAGTGGATAGGAAAAGATAGCATGCAGGGAAACCAAAGAAGCATTTTATTTCATTTGATCATGATATTTTCAACCTAATATGTTTTACCTTTTTCACCTAAGAAGGTTTTTCTTTTGGAAAGATCATATGTCACGTCATAAGGAGGGATTCAGTTATTTTTATGTTCATTGTAAGTGTCATCTGATCTTTGTGTGGCAGACAACTTTCAAAGGAATAATCATGCAGGTAAAGTGGGAAAAGAATAATATTGTTGTACATTTAAAACAACCCAAAATATCTACTACTATTAATCACAGGGCAATGAAAGCCTTCAAAACAATCCAAGTGCATCATTGGCCATCTGTTGAGAATGCTTTGATGGTGTTCTTGCATAGCACGGATTTGGACTGGATGCCCCCTGTGTCTCTTCCATGATTCTATGCTTTTGTGGGCGAGAGTCTGTTTCCTCAGTTCTATGGAATGGGTTCTAAGTCCATAAAAACATATACTGTAAAAATGAAATAGGACTAGACTGGAGCCATGTTCACACATTACACTGCACATGTGTTCATGTTCAACTATTTCTGAGGATCTCTGTACCAGCTTTCATTCCTGATTTGCACCCAGATACAAGAATCCTTTTAAATCCAGAGTAGAGATCATGTGTAAAGCTATAGTGGATAGAATGAACACTTCCGTGTTTGTGAAAACTGATGAACACTTTATGTAAAAAATAAGCATCAGCTTCCTTCAGCGTGCATGCATCAATGCTTTATGTCCCTAAGGAGCTGCCGTAAGAAATTCTTAGCGGTATATTTTGGGTGTGTGTGAAGCATTCTGAGGGAGAGTGGAAGATATGAGAGAGGAAAGAGACTGAAGAAAGTATAGAGGAAATAAACAGCACAAAGTAGGGAACCAAAGACACCAACAAGAGAAGACAGTGGCAGGTGAAACCACAGCAAATGCCCTCAATGGAGGGTCAGGAAACTGCTTGGAGGCTAGAGGATAGCAGGATGATGCCAACTGTTGCCTTTCACTCTAGAACTATATATCATCCCGGAACCTGAAACTCTGTGTGAATATCTGATTTGACTGCACCCATGCCTTTTTGCTTTGCTTTCCTTTTAAGACTTAAATTGTACAGTTATCTGAAATTGCTCCCATTGCTTTGTTCCCCACCACCAACAATCTTTTCTCCTTCTTAAGAAATACCTTTTTGTCAGCAGGTATTTTTTACTTTCATTAGCATTTTCATTCCATTTTCAAAATTACATAGCAATGTTGTGGGAGTGTACCTAAATAAATAAAAAATACCCCACACCGTGCACATTTGAAGTACTTTATATTTAAAATAATTTAGGTAGAACTACAGCCACACTGAGAACCAGCATGATGAAGTGGTTTGAGTGTTGGACTACAACTCTGAAGAGCAGGGTTTGATTCCCTGCTCAGCCATGGAAACTCACTGGGTGACCTTGGGCATATCACATTCTCTCAGCCTCAGAACACTGCATGATGGGTTCGCCTTAAGTGTGCCTTGAGAAGTAGCAGAGCTTAGAGTGTGTGGAGGGTGTGTGTGGAGGGGGGCAGAGGGGTGGGGGTGAGGCTACAGCGTGTGGGGCATGGCTATAGAATGTGGGGGTGTGGCAAAGGCACACAGTGTCATGCCCTGCCTTGGAGACTCCGACAGCGAGGAGGACGATTCTGAATCTGAGGCAGAAGTTTCCCCAGAAGCTTGCTCAGGAGAAGATGACAAACAAGAGCAGGGAACTAGGGGAACAGATATCAGAGGATGACACAACACAAATGCTTATGGTGCAAGAGAGATGACATCAGAGAGAGAGGCTGCACTGATCAGCACATTTAAGTAACAAATGAGCCCTAACAAAGGAACACCTGTGGTGACAGCAGCAGTAGATAAAAGACTTTCACCTGGCCCTTTCCTTTTAGGGTCAGCAACTGATATTTACAGTTGTTGAGGTCCTGCTCTGTGGTCTCTTGTATCAGGACTACGTTGAACCTCTGCCTGCTTGACTATGACTTGGATTTGCCCTTTGGATTTGTTTGTTTCAGAACCTGAGCTTGGTTTGGACATTTCCCCGCTCTTGCCTTGTGAGTAAGCCCTGCTTTGCTGCAGGGTGATTAATTGTCTGCTCTGCCCTGGACATGACATGCAGGGCAAGGCTATGATGGACAGGGTGGAGCTATGATACATGGGAGCAGGGCTATGGCACATCAGGGAAGGCAAGAAAGGAGCTGCGGCACCCCCAAAAAATTGCTACCGGGAGCACACTGCCCCCATCACCCCCTCATCCCTACATGACTGGCCTTGAGTTGGAAAGGACTTGAAGACACACAACAACAACAGGCATACCTGAGTTAACAAAGCCTATGACAAAGAAGCTCCTTTTTAAAAAGTCTTTTTAACTGGAGCCCAGCTCCTGCTCCCTTTTTCCTGTCTTCTCTCTAGCTGGAAGGTTTTTTTTTTTTTTTGGCAGCTTTGGCATTGGGAGAATGGTTCAGGAGGGCTGAAGAAATTCAGAAACCTAGTGCGGGTTGCACCAGCATGTCTGCAGTAAACAATGCAAAAAAACTGACCTGTGAAAGAATGGGACTTGACTCTACATGATCCAACTGTAGCTATGTGTGTTTATGTATAACAGGTAAGGTAAACAGCTGCTTCCAGAATTACTTAACTGAGTATGTGTGAAGAGTGAAACAGAAAGAAGAGGAGAAAACAGGTTGCCTATCAGATTATGCAGTCCTGGCATGTTGAAAAAGTATAGATTTATTAGTTTGGCTACCAAAATGGAAATCTTAAGAAAAGTGGAGGCTGTTGAAAGAAGAAAATCATCCTGGGATGTATTTTGGAAGAAGCTTTCAAGTGATGTAAAATGTTTTTGTTTACTTATGAGGTGGTCAGCTCCCATCTGATCTTGTAAGCTAAACAGGGTCAGCTCTGGTTAGTACTTGGATGGGAGAATGCCAAAAAAAGTCAGATCTGTAGGCTATATTTCAGAGGAAGGAATTGGCAAAACCACCTCTGAGTAAGAAAAAGAAAAGAAGAAAACTCTATGAAATTCATGGGATGACCATAAGTCAGCAGGTGATTGGAAGGCATGTACACACACAGGCAAGGCTTACCTGTCTTAGATGTTTAATTTTACATGTGCATACTGTTGGTTTCCAATAAAAAGTTTGCTGAAACATGTTGGACTGCTCTTCTTTTTAGTGATATAGGGATCTATCCCTACTCTTTCCAGTATCAATAGTCATGATTACTCATAACAGACTTCTGAAAAAGCATTTCCCAACTCAGCTACAGAAGTTTATATCTGCAGGTTTAGAGCAGGACATGATGGTGATACTAGATAGGACAGACAGGTTCAAACCTTTAATCAGCAATATACTAGCTGAGCATTCTTGAATGAATCACTGTCTCCAAACCTTCATTCCTCAACTGTAAAATGAGAGCAACAGTGACCTACATTACAATTTCATTGTGAAGACAAGCATGATAACAATGTTTAACGTGGGCCACAATCCACTGGGATGTTCTGCTACACAAGCCCCTTGCCTTGCTTGCATGCTATTATATGATTCCCATTTGTTTCAGTGGAATTTGAACAGATGAATCCCTGGTGGACTGCGCCCACTGGGGTTCTTATACACATTAAAAAGTGTCACATAGGACTGGAAAGGATGTGAAAGCCACATAAATATATCCTCGGGGCAGAAAAGGCAAAACAATGAAAGACTTCACGGATTTATGCTCTGAAACAAACCCTCTTAATGTTCCCTGTTCTTCACAAAAGCTACCCTTCAACATGGACTTTGTCCCTGCTGCCTTGCCTAAGGCAGGCTGCCTGGATTTCTCCATTAATGTGCATTGCAGAAACTCAGCCCCTTTAGAAATGGAAGCAAGGTTGTAAATCCTACTATTCAAGGAGCTGTGCTCTTGCAGTGTCAACTCAATATGTAGAGGGGGAAACAAATACGCTAAATGGAGTTATTGCTTGTTTACTATGTGGTTTATCTCCTTCTCAGTCTCTCTTCTTCTCCTTTAACTATTTGATGTCACATTTTTTTTTATGACAAATGATTTTGGGTTTCATTTCCAGAAGCAGAAAATGTCAGCAGTGCCAACATCTCTGGGGCATCTGTTTCTTGCTTTTAATTAGTCCCTTTCCCCTTGCCTGCCTCCTAAACACAGGTATGCTTACATTTTATTAACTCTCACAGATCCATTCCCTTGAGGCTATCTCTCTTTCTCTTCTTTGGCACTGCCACACATCTACTAGAGCCCTGTCACCACAAAAGGGAAAACAAACAAACAAAAAAAAGTATGGAGCTTGCTGAGCATGGTAAAGGTGCTTTTTGGACTACACCTCTCATGCTGGCTTGGGTATTTTAAAACATGTTACAGTTGGAAAAAATGTTTTCCAATCTCTGAGAGGAATGAATTTATTGTTTTTACTTTTCTACAGCTCCATCAGTTTCTTTCCATCCCATTTAAGAAGAAAGTTGTGAATGTTAGTAAGTCTGTATCAAAACTTAATGGAATGGAATGCTTACCTATGTTGATTTGGTAAACTTCAGTTGGGAAACCTGTTCCTAGCATCTGGAAGAACACTTGTACATACTTGCCATGAAGTTGTTAAAACTGAGGAACTTCTCAGTTAAAAGAGATGCAACACTGTTAAAATGGGGAGCTTTTGAGTTAAAAGAGGTGCTAACCCTGATTCTGCATCATAAAAATGGTTAAATACAAAGGAATTCAAAAGCAGAAATGTAAGAGCTTAAACATTCAGTACCTTCCACACAGATGGGTTCCATTGTCTTGCACATTCAATTTCTTGTACATTCAATTTTTTAAGATCTCGGTTTCTTTCCAATTGCATATATGAAGAAACTTCTGAACTTGTTTTTTTTTTAAACTGAACTGAACCGTATTCTCACTCATCCCTACCCATAAGATGTGACAATGGCCAGAAGTTCTGATGACTTTAAATGGCAAAGGGACAAGTTAATGGAAGATAAGGTTACCTGCAGCTACTAGTCATTATGTTTCTACAGAATTTCCATGATTAAAAGTGATACAGCACTGAATACCATTTAGTGAAAGCAACAAAAAGAAAGGCCAAAGCTTGGAAAAGAACAACTACTGGTGCTCAGAAAACAGAATGAACAAACATTAGTGTAATGGACTTTACACAAGGTTGCCCTTGGAGACAGTCTGAAAACTTCATTTATTTTTAGAGTGCTCTACCTGGACTCTGTCTGGGTTTAGAAGACTGAATCATAATATGCCAATCTTTTACCATTTTCACTGGCAAGCGATAGTGTGATGTGGCTCCTAAAAATCCAGTGTGATTCTAGACTGAAACAATAGGAGCATAGTGTATAAGTTGAAGGAAGTAATAAAACCACTCCATTCTGCTTTGACCAGACCTCACCTGGAATACCGAGTTTAATTCTGGGCACCACAGTTCAGGAAGGATATTGACAAGCTGGGACCTGTCCAGAGGATGATGATCGAAATGGTAAAAGGCTGGGAAACCACGCCCTATGAAGAGCACCTTAGACAGCTGGGTATGTTTAGCCTGGAGAAGAGATAGTTAAGAGATGACCTGATAACCATGTTTAAATATTTGAAAGGATATCATTTGGAAGATGGGGCAAGCTTTCTGCTGCTCCAGAGACTAGGACATGGAATAGTGGCATCAAACTAAGGTAAAGAGATTCCATGTAAACATCAGGAAGAACTTCCTCATGGTAAGAGCAATTTGACAGTAGAATACTTTGCCTCAGAATGTGGTGCAGTCTCCTTCTTTGAAGGCTTTTAAACAAATACTGGATGGCCATCTGTTGGGAGTGCTTTGATTGTGTATTCCCACATTGTAGAATGGGATTGGACTGGATGGCCTTTGTTGTCTGTTCCAGCTCTATGATTTTATACTGAAGTTGACCTTCCAAGCCCTAAACCAGGACAGGGGAAAGTGTGACTCATTTGCTGAATGTGGTCCACAGGACCCTCCAGGTCATTTTTTTCCCCTCCAAAATGCTCCAAACAACCTACAGGTGGCATGGGGGCATTTTAGCCATGCTTTTGGTTGCCCTGATCAATTTTAGGCCCAGTAGAGGCCATCTTAGAAACAGGTAGGAAACTCAGGCTTGCAGATCCTCAGTTCCCCTCCAGCCTGCCATTTCATATACAACACAAGTAGTAAATGAATGAGACACAAGGGCGGAGAGAGATGCGAGGATCTGTGAAATGGCAGGACGTATAGATTTGCACCAACCACTACACTTAGATTCCTGAATCTTGTTCATTAACTACTCGTGATGTGAATTACTTGTGATGTGTATGAGATGTGAGGCTGGAGAGAGACTGAGAATATGAGAGATAAATTAACAGGACTGCCACCGGCACCATCTCAAAGGAAGAATGGGTGGCTGGCAGCAAAAAGTTTTGGTTTTTGGAGGTTTTGGATTTTGGATTTCCGAATTAGGGATGCTCAACCTGTGTTACATCTGACGTGGATAGCGAGTGGCTTCTAGTCAGAACAGTTATATATTTCTGTAAGTACTAGAAACAGTATACCTCTGTGTTACAGATGCTAAGGGGCATGAGTAGGAAGGTGCTTTTGCAATCATGTTCTACTTATGGGTTTGTCAGGAGCATGTGGCTGGCCACTACTGTCAACAGAATGTTTTGCTAGATAGGCCTTTGGTCTCAGCCAGCATGGCTCTTCTATATTTTACAGTCTTCCCTCTACATTCGCAGGTTTGACTTTTGCAAATTTGATTATTCACGAAGCATGGGCTGCTGATTTGTCAGGTGCTGTCTTTGCTCCTACCCCTCCTTTATCAAGATGGTCACTGGAAATAGCAGAATGTCAGAGCTCTGCTCTTCTTCATCTGAAGGGAAAGTCCCAGTAAGCCCTTTATCTTGTCTTTTTTCTCACTGCCAGGAATTGTGGGGAGGGGGGAGTTATTCATGGTTTTTCCACTTTTGTGAGGGTTCTGTACCCTGAACCCTCATGAAGGTGGAGGGGCTACTGTATTTCAGATTATTTTTCTCGTATAGCAGCATAATATACACCATTCAAATGTACAACCTACACAAATTTGACTGACCTTTTGCTTAAGGTTTAAGATTACTGTTATCACTTTGGTCTTCAAGCAAGGCATTCTGTGATGAACAAGGTGGGAGAGTTGCTCAGCATTTTGTGGGATAGGGCAGGAAATGTGCTGTGAGCTGACATTCGGCATATGGGATCTCTTCCTACTCTACCTACAAAGCAGATTTAACGGAGGGCTAGCAAAGACAATTCCACATATATAGAAAGAACAAACTGTCTGGTGTTAACAGTTACAGAAGTGAGTCAGTGGGAAAATGCACACACACATTTTCTAAAACACAGTCCTACATTATTACTGCAATTACTGAAAGCTGCAGATCTTGACCAAAAATGTCAAGCAAATCTAAGAATATAACTGTTAACTTTTTATATTCTGAAGATAAATAATACTATTCAAAGAAGTCCATACAGAAGATTAAGATTGCCTGACAATCGATTTGGGGAACACCAAAGGCATCACAGATTGTGGAGCCCACAAAATGTTTAAGCCATGAGCAACATAAGAGTACTTCCAAGGGATGCTTTCTACACTTCTCTGGCTGTCTGCTGCCTGCTAAAATATTAGGCAAGGCATGTAGCACATATGTGTGAAATGTCCTTCAGTCTAGGATACATACATGCAATACTCTAGTGCTAACCTAAGGACCAATCACAAAACCTTCTTTGGCTACTATAAAAGCATGAGCTGCTCTTAATATTTCTTAAAGTCAGACTATTCTAGTGGGAGATGGATTCTCATTCAAATCCTGCTTTGGTAAGAATTCAACCTGCCACTGTTATGTAGGCAGAATGTTATTACTCATACAGTCTTTTCTATCCAGACTTTCTGCTGTTGGAATTTAGGGGTTCATTTTGCCACCTAAGGAAGGAAATAAAAATTGCAACTTTCCATCCTGCTGTCAGATGGCAGACAGGATTTTTGGTGATTTATTGCTAGCGAACAGCTAATTTTCCAAAACCAGACCATAGACAAGCAACCAAAAACTAGAGCTAAGCAGAATATTCTGTAATTTTAACTTCTGCATGTAAAGTAGTACATTTAATGCAGTCAAGTAAAATAATCCTTCTCCTCCAACTTACTCCCTGCCAAAACATAATGTTGAGAAAACTTTGCCATTTTTAAATGCTGTTTGGCATCCTTCTTTTGACTTTGATATAAGTTAACCTCATTTGTCCACACTGCTCCTTGAATCTACTGGATGTAGCAATTTTGTGGATGTTGCTATAATGCTACATTTCACTTGACGACACAACAGCAGAGGAGCTCATCATAGACAAAAACACATGGCTTGCCACTATTGAAGAATCACAGAGCTGGAAGAAACCACAAAGGCCATCTAGTTTAACTTTCTGCCATGTAGGAATACACTACTAAACCACTCCTTAAAGACAGCCATCAAGCTCCTGTTTAAAGACCTCTAAAGATGGAGAGTTCACCATCCTGGGGAGCAATCTATTCCACCATTGAACTGTTGCTACAGTAAAAAAGTTCTTCCTAATGTTTAGATGAAATCTCCTTTCTTGTAATTTGAATACATTGGTTCATGCCTTGTTTTCTGGAGCAGCAGAAAACAAAAAGTGGCTCCATCTTCTACATGAGATCCCTTGAGATATTTAAAGATAGTTGTCATGTCACTTATCAGTCTTCTTTTCTCCAAGCTAAATATACCCAACTCCCTCAAGTATTCCTCATGCAGCTTTCCAGAACTTGGAACATCTTGGTTTTCCTTTTCTGGAAATGTTCTAGCTTGTCAATATCCTTCTGGAAGAGCAGTGGCCAGAACTGGACACAGTATTCCAGGTGCATCTGATCAAAGCAGAATAGATTAGCACTACTACTTTTCTTGATCTGGACACTGTGCTCCTGTTGATACAGCCCAGAATAGCACCGGCTTTTTTGGCTGCTGCATCACATTGTTTACTCACGTTTAGCTCGTGGTCTGCTAAGACCCTTAGATCCTTTTCACATGTTACTACTTTCAAGCTGAGTGTCACCAGTTCTATATTTTTGCATTTCATTTTTCCTGACTAGATGTAGTACCTTACATCTATCCCTGTGGAAATTTATTTTGTTAGTTTTGTTAGCTTTGGCCCAGCTCTCCAATCTGTCCCCTGGGGTATTAACTACCCCTTGCAGAGTGCACTGGACATAGCTGTGTGGGCAAAGAAGGAAAAAGGATGGTGATTATGATGAACATGATGGTGAGGATGCAGCCATGTCCCAAAAGCACCGAAACAATACAGTTCAGAAAAATAAGCCTAAGGTGAAAATTTGTTCACCTGTATAAAATACATTTCTTCCAGTGAAAATATTGATGAAACAGGATTAAATGGCAATAAAGAGCAGAAAACACCAATTTTTCATATAGAATTCAAAAAGCTTAAGATTGGAAGGAGAATGTGAACACATGCAAGGGAGCACAAAATTAGGTGAGTAATTTGGCTTAACTTTGTCAAAAATATTCTAAAGAATTAAGAAAAAATTTGTTTTTGGTTTAAGTCTACTATACTGTTTGTGCACATTTTAAAGACCACCGTTTCAAAATGAACAAGGCTTTAAAATACCCTATTCAGATGCTTGTTTCTTCTGCCAGACTGAAAACTAAGAATAAGTCAATTTAGGTTAGATTGATTATTCCAGATATATTACCTAGATCCAGTAGAAGCTTGTGGAATGTCTCATATCAAAGGAAAATCTGATCATTTAAGGGTTAAAAATTACTTGTCAGTTCTGAAGAGAGGAATAAGCTTCAAACAAGGGCAAAATCTGACATAGCAGTGGGCCGTTTAAGCAGACATGCTGTAGAGTAGCACACTACCTCCTCCTCTGATGCCACTAGAATTCATTACAGCAAGACTTTATAGCAGCCGTTGGAACCATGGGGACTTCCAGCATTTGCTGGACTGCAAATCCCAGCAGTCCTTGCCATTAGTCCCAGGCCTGCTGGGATTTGCAATCTAACAACATTGAAAGGCTTCTTCATTTCCTTCTCACCCACCACCACCTCCTTCTATTTATATCCTCGGGCTGAAGCTGGAGAGTACAAAAGTTTAGAAAGATATAGCTAAAAAGGTTAACCCCATACACTTATTAAAAATACAACTAAACTATCAATAAAACTAAAAGGAGTTAAAAGTTTAAGTGTTAAAAAGAACAATATAAACATCACAGCAAATGAAAGGCCTTTTCCTCCTGAGCATTCAGTTCTCAAAGACTTACCCTCCTCCCCAAAATGTCTTTACTTGCCTATGAAAGGATGGCAAAGAGGATGCTAAATCTAACCATTTTAGGAAAGGCATACCAGAGCCTGAGAACAGCCACTGAGAAGGAAGGCCAGACTAAGGGTTTTATAGGACCAGACTATGGCCTGAATCCTGTTGTTAATCCTGACTAGAGTAGAGTCACAAAGTGGATTTATCTATGTGTTGACTCACCCTTCAACAGTTGATTGAATAGATCTGCTTGAGCTGGGAGTAACCAAGAGGATTCCAGCCCAAATCTGTTTATAGCTGTGCTAGTTGAAATCTCTCTCACCATTTGTTAAGCATTACTTTATTAAACTGACTGCTTAACAAGGCACACATCTCCTTTTATGAGCCCAGTAAAATTTTATGATCACCCAGATAGGCCTCTGTCTCTGTCCCACCACCCTCTCAGGTGTGTTTGGTGGGAACAAGGGAGAGGACCTTTTCTCTGGCAGCTCCCAGACTTTGGAACTCCCTCCCTGGAAAGGGCAGGATGGCATAATCCCTGCTTTCTTTCCAATGACAGGCTAAGACATTTTTGTCCCAGCAGGCTTTTATAAATTGCCTGGTTGTGGGCTCTTGATGCTGTGCAGGTTTCTTTTAAGCTTTGTATAGTTTTTTATATATTTGAATATGTTTACTAATTCGTATTTTTAACATGTAGTGTTTTAATGTTATAAATGGTTGAATTGCTTTTTAACTTTTATATTCATACTTTTATTGATGTTTTAATTTGTTCTGTTTTAATGTTGTTAGCCGTCTTGAATCCCACTGTCAGAAGAAAGGTGGGATATAAAACAACAGCAGCAACAACAAACACTGCAGCAGCTTTGTCCATGGGTGCTTTGAAGCTCCTTGGGAACATATCACTAGCCCTCAGCCATGGCAGGGCATTCATGGAGCATAGTGTTCTGAGCCTTGTGGGACTTGAATTTATTGGACTGCTCCATCTGAGGGAAAGGAGGGAAACACATGTTCCATATTAATCTCCATTTCAACTAAAGTTGTTTTAGCGCATGCTTTATTATGGCACTTTGTAACAATGCATCAGTAATAGCAGCCCTGGGGCAGTGCTTGCGTGCAGCAGGCTGAGTGTCTAAACTGCTCTCGAGGCACTCTCTAATCACATACAATGAGGCACTCCCTGGTGAACCATATGAATTTATAATAGCAATTTATATGATGCCCTGAAGCATGATGTGTATTTGCTCTGGGATGCTCAGCTCTGTGTAGGAAGGAAGACTGCCTTCCATCTACATGGTCCTCTCTTTCACTATTTTTAAACACAGAGCACATAAGCCTATGCTTCTAGACTAATTGTAGTGTCAATGGTATATCTTATTTCAAAAGTTTATCTTAACTTGAGATCAGAAAACTTGCTTGATTTGGACTACAACTCCTAGGCCCTTTCTGCTCCACCCTCCCAACCCGCTATTGGGACGGGAGAACGACAGGACCGTGATGATGCTTATACATGATGTCATCATGGTCCCATCCTTCCCTTGTCCCTAGGCGGTGCAATTGTGCCACAAATCATTGATGAGTTTTCCCCATCAGTGATCTTGCCACCATCCCACTGCACCCACACTTACCTTCCCTGCAGAGGCCCTGGAAGCACACTTGCTGTGCTTCCTGCCCCAGTGCAGCCTGGGAGAGTACCCGGCTGTGCTGTGGCAGGAAGAGGCTTGGTCATCACATTTCCTGGATCCTGGAGGCAGCTGGTGTGGAGGGGAGTGCTCCTGTTGTGCTCCTCTCCCAGCATGGCTGATGCTGGGACCCACACTGGATGTCTGCAGGGCAAGGTAAGGCATGAAAAGGGCCCTAGAGTCTCTCATTGACTATGCTAATAGAAGGATTCTGGGAGCTCCAATCCAAAAACATAACTTTGCCCAGCTGTGATCTTAGCATGCTTAATTCTGGAGGTGAAGGAACATAGCCACTCTGTCTTGGCCAGTGTTTCACTACTTTGCCCCTGTTTATTTGTCAAAAAGAATGGAAAGATGAACAAAGCAAACCAGGAATGGGAAATCTCTTAATTCCTTTATTTACAGCTTGCCTTCTTGCATCCCAGCCAGGAGAGCAGGGGCTGATCTGACTTAGATGGCAACAACATCTGGAGGGAAAAATTCTTCCCAGCTCTGAAGTGAACCTTTCCCCAACACTAAAGGCAAGAGCAGAAATGCTGCAAATATTCTCTTGGATTTGAATCTAGAGCAGTGCTTCTCAAAATGTTGTTCCATGGGCTGGGGTAGGTCTATGAGCTAGTAACTTCTGGCTTGCAGTGACTTTCCAGGAGAGAAAGAAACAGTTGGAACCAGTTGCGTAGGAACAGGGGGGTGGGAGAGCTTCACCCTGGGCGGTAATATTTTTGGGGCTCCTGGCCACGCCCCCACACACCGAGGCCATGCCCCACATACCGTGGCCACACCCCCACGCACCACAGCCACGCCCCGTCACCATGCCTTGTGGCCATGTCCCACGTACCGTGACCCTGCCCCCACGCACTGTGGCCAAACCCCCTCCCGCCCCCCCTCCACACACTCCAAACTCCGCC
Organism: Cyclura pinguis; assembly: GCA_030412105.1. Taxonomy (NCBI): domain Eukaryota; kingdom Metazoa; phylum Chordata; class Lepidosauria; order Squamata; family Iguanidae; genus Cyclura; species Cyclura pinguis. The sequence goes on from CM059599.1 coordinate 350,666,260, forward strand.
ACTGGTTGGAACCAGTGGACACAAATGTAGTACTGGTTTCTAGTACATTAGAAAAGAAAATAGTGGTCCCCTACGTCAGATACCCTGAGAAAGCACTCATCTATAAGATCCGAATTGTCAACCGTATGAAGTTGTCAACAGTGCTGACTTCACGCAGCTCAAAAATTTACAAAGCAACAAAGAAGGGACCCTAATGCTCAACGAAGGATAAGCACTTTTGCTACTAGCCTCATTCATTTCTGTAATGACAGTTTTATATCTTAGTATGTGAAGCTTTGAAAGATGTGGAAAAGGGAGGATAGGATACACTGCTTCATTGTCAAATTTCTCTGTGGGTCTGCTCTTAAATGTACAAAAGCAACCTGGGATTTTTTTAAAAAAAGAAAACGAACAAATAAACAAAAAAAGAAAACCAGTAGATATTCTCTATCGCAGCGGTCGCCAACCATTTGGACCTCACAGACCACTAAACTCATAATTTTGACTGTTGTAATGGTAGAAGAACCACTGAAGCTTGACATATGCATACTAGCGTTCACAAGCCACATCGCTGGTGGGTTGGCAGTGGCCTGACAACAAAAGCACCCAGATGAAAACAACAATAAATAATGTTGTCAGTGTGATTGTTGTCGTTCATGGAATGTGAAGTTGATGCAACATAATAAGTTGAAAATTGTCAGTGATCCTGTGTCAGTGACACAAAGATGAATCAGAATATAATGAAAGTGTAATAACCATTAAACTTGCAAATAATGTCCAAATTTCTCCACAGACCACCAAAGTTTTCTTGTGGACCATCAGTGGTCCATGGACCACTGGTTGGCGACCGCTGCTCTATAGTAGGCCATCCTGCCTCAGATATGTTGCATTCCAACATATCTACAGAGGAATGGATGGGAAAGTGTTGGTATGTAGAAATGATATGCTTCTTGAAACGGAGCAAATTACCACACTAGGAACAAAGTCTATCTCTCACATTTTCAAAAAATAAATTAGAGATTGGCTTCAGAGATCAGAGATTTTGTTTTAGAAGCATCCTCAGTATGAAGTTTAGTAGATGGTCACAAAATATAGGCCTTTTTTTGGTGGTGGCACCTTGACTTTGCAATATATTTTTCCCATGTTGACTGACCTTTGCCAATTTTAGGTCCTTTTCACATGTCGGGGGGGAAACGGGCGAAAACACCCAAAAATGGAGCTTACCTCCAGCCGGGTAAGTCCGTCGCCGCGTGGAGCAGCGCGAGCTCGTTGCTCCACACTCCTCCGGCGTTGCAGGTGGCAGCTTCCGGTTGGCGGAGGCTCTCCACCAACCGGAGAAGCTCGCCAGCCGGAAGCCCGCCCCCGGCAGATCTGCAGGCACGCACTTGCGTGCGCCTGCAGATTCACTTTAGAGCCGGGCAACGGAGCGGCATGGGGCTGTGCGCTCCGTGCTTTTTAAAAACCTCTAAAAAGAGGTTTTTGAAAAACATGCAGCCCCGCTAGTTCCGGCCACTCCTGAGTGGATTCTGGTGTGAAACTACTAAAAGTAGTCCACACCAGTCCACTCTACGGTGTAGACAACCTCCGTGGGAGGTCGCTCTACACCGTCCCCCCCCCCACATGTGAAAAGGGCCTTAGTCTCATTCCGATGCCATGTTACTCCAGTTCTTTTAATATGGCTCCTGAGATTAAGCTCTGTTACAGGTTGAATTTAAGAATTTTTATATTTCTCCCCATCTCATACCTGTCTGTCCCAGGAACAGCCTCACTGCTCCCCTAATTGTAATACATGTTAGCCTTCCTGTGAATTCATAACAGAGTTATCAGATTTAGTATCAAACAGAGTTGCTAGACCTTTGACAATTGCATAAAAGAGATACTTATGGCAAATATTTTTTTCTCATTTACTTTGTTATGAAGAGAGCAGTAGTGCTTTCTAAAATGGTTGCCTCTTGTACAACTATGGCACAAAAGCTAGGAACTTTCTCTAATGTTTTACCTTTTCCATTTGCTTTTTTTTCTTGTTTTTGTTTTTTAAACATTACCTTGTTGGTGTTTTGGAATTTCATTGCATTTTACAACTTGTTTCCACTGCTGTTAGCTGCCCTGAGTGATATGGAGTGTCTGAAGTGCATGATATTTTAGCTGCTAAATATAAACAAACATCTTCTTGCCAGCTTAGGATCACATCTTTTCCGTTTTTCTGGTAGGACTTCTGTGCCTATATGTCCGATTGAAGTTCAGCAAGTGATTGTTTTCCTTGTGTACAGGCATAATGACATGAAAAGCTTCATTTGATTACAGGGAGGGTGATTAATCCACTCCAGGCTGTAGTCCAAATTTTAATCCATCCATCCATCCGTCCATCTATCCATCATTTTATTTCTATCCTGCCTTCCTCCCAGACTGGGACTCAGTGCAGCTTACAAAAAGGCAGAAAATACAATAAAAATATATATAGTTAAAAACTTAAAATAATTAAGAGTAAAACAGTATTTAATAACAACACAATCAAAATCCTTTAAAATCTTACTTTAAAACAAAGAATAAAAATAGTTGTTGTTGTTTTCTGCAGAAAAGCAAGTAGTCCCTGAAACTGAGGCACAAAATTCTAAAGAGATGTGTTTTTCTAGGTTAGCTTCAGCGAAACGGTATTAGTGTCTAACTCAAGCAAAGTCATATTAGCTCTCTCCTTCATTACTACTCCAGTAACATGGAAGCCTCCAGCCATCACTGCTGGTGGTGTCACTCCACTAAAAAGGGGTCACAGAATCTTAGAATTACACAGTCTTAGCACTGGAAGTAACAACAAGGGCCATCTAGTCCTATCCCATGTCATTCAGGAATACACAACTAGAACACTCTTAAAAGATGCTTATGTTCCCTCTGTTTAAAGACTTCCAAAGATGGAGGCCTCCTTTGGAGGCAGTTTTTTATTCTGCCATTGAACAGTTCTAAAGAAGTTCCTTATATTTAGGTAGAATCTCTTTTCTTGTAATTTGAAACCAGTTCTTAAAGCTACATTTCTTCTAATGACCAGCTAGGATGGAAACAGTTCAGGTAGCGTGATAGAATGACTGCTGCCAGCTGACCTGCTGAAGCAGGGTCATAAAAATGGCTTGGATACATGGTATGCTTTTGTGATCTCGTGAGTACGTGGTTACTTCCCATTCTTAGTCTAAGCAAGAGGTTGTAACAATATATATGAGAGATGTTATTTGTACAGACTGGGGAGTGTGCAGGTTGTGTTTTGCAGCAAGGCTTAAGGCTTGAACAAGTGTCTAGGGAACAGCCTGACTGTCAACACAGTTAACCAATATAACTTGACACCTGAAGAAACAGTAAGAAATGAAGAGGGTCTGGGATAATGCTACCCTATGGAAATTGAAGCTACTGCTTCAGGCAGTAAATATAGACCATTAAACCCCCTTTTCATCCACTGAATTTATATTATCTTGGGCTGATGTGTGAGATATTTTCTACCTTAGGTGCTAAAATGTTACTGGAAAGAAAATCTGAATAAATGGAAAGAAGCAGGCAATTACCTGTATGAATGAGCAATATACCTGGATTTTTCTCCCCTTGTATGGATGTTACTATGGTAGGGTCATCCTTGTTTTTCCCCATAGTAACTCCGTCCATCAGAGAATTAGTGACCATGTCCTTTCCAGGAAGCAGAGCTCTGGGATTCTTAGCTCATCATCTGTTTTCAATGGCAAGTATATTTGCAACTCTACTGCAAGGCATAAAGACATGAGACTTATATTGGGCAGATGAACTACAGCTTTACTGAACCTGACAGAAATCCGCACTGTGAAAATGAATTCCCAATGCATTATGTTTTTTGTAAAATGAAGGCGCCAAGCTTGCTGGCTGACGGATTCTGGAAGCTGTAGTCTATTTTCCCCCAAGTTCTGCAAAGGAATACAACCTGCACTCTATCTGCTTAGAGTAATTCCATTCTGCCTGCAAATGGCAGGTAGGCCTGATCTCAGCTTGGCCTCACCTGCTCATGAACAGGTGTGTGGAGGAGGTCAAGCCAGTCCTGTGCCACTAAAACTGTATATCCTCTGGATGTGTTGACAGCCACAGCTGCTAGTACAAGGGTGAGCAAAGTGTGGCCCATGGCTGCATGCAGCCCCCTCAGGGCTGTTGTTTAGACCTTCAGGAATCAAAAATTTAGGTTACAAATAAAATAAAATACTCCCTCCATGCTCTCTAGGGAGTGGGGGGGGGACCTTATTGCCACATTTTTGCCTGCTGGCCATTTTAGCGTCCTTTCTGCAGCTTACCTGCTTCTGGCATGGTCGCGCGGGGATCACGCGAGCAGCCTCTTCCACAAGGCTCTCACGTCCCTGCTGCTCCTGCTCTGCAGCAGTTGCCTGCTGGCCGGCAGGCAGCGTGAGGTCTTTGCCTCTTCCTTCCACAGTACAGCCGGGTATTTTCCCAGGCTGCGCTGGGGGAGAAAGCGCGAAGGCCATGGCTCCGAAGCACCGCATGGACACTAAGTGTGTGTGGGGCCCCGGAGCAATGCGCGATCACGCATCATTTTTGGCCAAAAGCCAAAAATGATATATTTTGTGATTGGTGCCTGCTGGCTCCAGCAGCATCATGCTGTTACCACTGTTTCTAGCCCCAGCTTGTGGGATATTAAGATATCATTTGATATCAATAATTTGGCCTTCTGTACCCATTCCTCTCCGGCTTGCGAGGCCCCTGGACAAGCACGCACACAGGCGCGGCCGACAATAGCCGAACCATTCACATCGTGATCTAGGCAGGCCAGTCATTGCCTAATGCAGCTTCAGGAGACCTCAAGACAAGTACCACATTATGTATGCACGCTACTTACAAAAAGATGCCCTGCCCCGCGCCAGCAGCTTGATGAGCGGACTATACAACTCTCAAGCACTCCGTGTTTGCATACTGGCTACTGTATTGACAATCTGGCTATAACTCAATCATCTAAGGTACTGACCTTTCAGAGGCTTTGTCTCCAGCCCCAAACTCATCGTTTTCCCCAAGTACGGACTAGCCTGCGGCCACAATTTTCCCTATAAGAACCCCTGACTTTGAACGCTTCCTCAGATCGCTCTTGGCTTCCATCCCACCTTGCTGTCACTTTGTCCAGCGAGCCTTCCCCTCAGCCCCATGTGCTGAGAATCCACGCTCCCCAGCTTCTTTGCTTTTACCGGGCTTCAGGACAGGTATAGTATTTCCCATACCAAACCTCCTCTAAAAATCCCTCTATCCCTCTCCTACCTTTATTTCTATAGTTCCTTGTGTGAGTGTGTTGCATACGTGTGCTTGGTTGTTTTTCAATAAAACAATTATTATTATTTCAACATTTGCCTTATCATTGACTCGGCCTCACCCTGTAGACATAGGGTTCAAGATCTCGCTACGTTACCCTGCCTCTCGCATTGCAAACTTGTGCTCTGTGCTAATTCCCTCCCCATTGTTGTGAGCACATTTAGGTGTCCCTCCCAGGACCCCCAGAAATCAGGGTAACAGTGCGATTGTGAAGACGTTATGTGGACTGGTCTTTGCAATCACGCAATGCTCCAGAGGCCCTTTCACATGACAAATGCCATGCGAAAAGGGCCTAGGTCTTATAAGGGCCTTTTTCAAACACGAAATGAACAGCAAGTGACTTCAGCTCTCTTCTTATTGTTAAAAAGGGACTCTCCTGGGCCTAAAATCGCCCACAGTGGGTAAAACATAGCAAAAATGTTCTCCATGCCTCCTGAAGGTGTTTAGAGGCAATTTTTACACTTTTTTAGGGGGCAGGGGACACAATGTGTGTCGGGGGGGTCAGCCCTCCGAGGTCTCCTGGAAGTTAATGTGGCTCCCCTAGCCTTCCACTGTTGTCCACTCCTACTTTTATATCTTACCCATCATAATCCTGTGCTGGTTAAGTAAGTTGGCTAAGTACCAGTACAACCTGATCGTTCCTATTCTCCAAGAGAACATCAACTTGAGACCCTCCTAGTATGCACTGTATTTGTCAGCTTGCTTGATAAAATAACCATATTAGCCAAATGCCTGGAGCTTTAAGGATATATTTTTGTGTGTAGGGGAGACACAAGTACTAGGATTCCCCAAGCCAACATGACCAGCTAGAGAATCCTGGAGCTGTAGCCCCCAAAATAACTTTTCTTACCTCTGTGAATGTCACTTGATCTTTCTTTCTGAATAATTAGGTGTGAAGTAGCTGAGCAAAAATGTTCTCGGTAAGCCAGTTTTAAGGACATACAAAAGACAATATCCTACTCAGTTGGCTAATTAATCCCATTCTTCAGTTTAGTTAGGAGAGTTGCCACCCTCAGAGAGAGCTCAAAGGGTGGAGTTTGTATCGGCTCTTATTTGTTGAGTATTGGGGCTTATAGCCATTTAGCATCTTCCATTCCCTGAGAGGGAAGGTGGGGCTAGTTAACTACTCACCCACTCCCCTGGGTGGAGCTGGTATTATCCTGAACAAAAATAATATAAAAATGAACACTCAGATGAAATGAAATCTCTGTTGCAAGTGGTCCCTGTGGATGTGGCTGTGACTATGTGCATACAAATAGGCCTGTAAAAAGAAATAAGGAAGGATAGCACTCAGAATAAAGGAAAGAGAGTTGAGCATCACAGAGGGGTGGATGAGGAGAAGCTCGGGTTTCTGAAAGTCTGAAGAACTCTACAGTTGTGCAGAGCCTAAATAAGGATAAATGGGCCTTTGATCGGGATTGCTGATCTGGTCATGGTCAAACCATAATTGCTATGGTTGTAAATCCATGGGTCTATATACATCTATGCGCCTGTCAGTTGAGACGACTGTACAAATACCACAGGGAACACAGTTTCTCCACTGCTCAAGGTAACAACATTTTGAGCTTATAATAACTTGCTCTCATATTAATTCCTCCATCCTTTCACATCAAGAGTAATTTACTGATACAAACACAGAGCTTCTATTGTATATATCCTGAATCGGATTGTTGAGTGCACTGACTTGGTGGAGGTATTATCTAATATCATAAATATTAGTAATTTGTAGCATAGAACCTTGAAATATTTAACTTATAAATCTTATAGAACTATCATATGTGTGTGTGTTTAAATTTTATTAACACACAGACACACACACACACGCATACTGCGTGGATTCGGTTTCTTACCTTTGCTCCCACTCTTCTTCTCAGAAGTAGTTCTCTACCCCTTAATTAGGTAATAACTAAGAGAGCAAGAAGTTTTCAGCTTATGATAAGGCTTCTCTGCCCAGATAATTGAGTACTTATGGTTAGGAGAAAATAAGTACTCAGTTCCAGAACTATTCACATTGCTGTTTTGAAAATAATTTCAGATTACCTCAGCTATAAATTCCAAAACGTCAATCTGAGTTGTATTTTTAAAGGTGAATTTTCTTGTTGTTAGGGGCCTTTCTTGTATTGAATCAGAGTATCTAGCTCAGATATGTTTATTTTAAGAGTTTGGCAACTTCCCATGCTCAGGGGCCTATGTAAAATCCTTAGAATATAATGGGGGCCACACAGCATCAGATGTGCTGCAACAAGTGATGTTCCTAAAAATCAGTAGCTGCTGTTAAATGTGTTGTCACTGCAGTTGTCACACAAATTTTGTACCAACTAACTATAGCAGCTTCTGTGTCTATTTTCCTTTCTGAAGCAACAGGAAGGTAGGAAACTGTTATGTTCTGAACAGTGCAAATGGTGGTGTCAGCAAGCTGAAGCATTGACTACCACCAATTTTGGAGTAGCAGCATTGTCTTGTGAAGTTACACGTGGCTTGTGGGTCACATGTCGTCCACCTCTGGGCATGCCGCTTTCATGACATATCATGTCTGAAAGCGGAGATCTTTGTCAGACCAACTAACTTTAGGCTGAGGGATAAGTAAGAAGAGACCCACAAACCACATTTAGCCTTGATTTCCATCTTTCGTGGCTCTCAGGTATCATTGCCACTTCCAAATTTGCTGACATCACCATCTGCACCACCATCCTTCCACCATCAAAAGCACGGCAGCTCATTATGTTCCCCCAATTCCTTGTTGCTTCAAGAGAGGAAGCAGACATTCTCCCCTGTAATCTGGCAAGACTCTATTGTGCAGAAGAGTGCTTTACTAGCATCCTGAATCTTTGAGACCCACCGTAGTTGTCACTGAATTTCAGCAAATTCATCGTGAGAAACTTGGTGGCAACCACTGAACTTCAGTATACTACTAGCAGCAGAATATCTAGTGGCATTGTGCTCCATGGGAGTTCACTGTCATCCCCTGAGCATAGGAGGTTGCCCATGCCTAGAGAGGTCAAACATTAAGGGAATGATACTATACTCATTTATCTCTGAGTAAGCCCCATTAATAAGGCTTGCTTCTTTGCAGACATACATAATTTCAGATTTTGTTCATACAAAACATAATTTATGCTGCTGAGCTATGGCCCTTTCTTAGAGATAATGCCAAACTATTGCTAGCCTCATGTGAAATACACATCTGTAGGATCACATCCAGCAGTAGTTCCAGCTATAAGCCAGTGGTCAGTTGCTACTGCAGATTAACAGACAGTGTGCCTCAGTATCTTTGCTTGTGTGTTTACATTCTTGCCGTCATGCTCATCTTTAATATTTACTTTCACCTAGCCACATATATGCTCCATCTTCCTATAAACAAGGCTACCCAGTGAGTTTATTTCCAGGTGCTGTCTTGCATGCAAACACATATATTGATCAGCATGCCTAATCTACCCCAAACAAAATGTTGCATTATAATATGGCATTGTTCTTTCCATGCAAAGGGTTTTGTGTGTGTTGCTATTAAACAAATGCAGTTGAGTACACTAGGAGGAGGTGGAAATGGATTGCAAATTGGGGTAAAGAGATATAGCCTGCGAGTCAGCCAGAATAATTTCTGAACTGGACCTCCTGCTGGAGTGAAAAATGACGTTTACAGGAGAAAGGCTTAGAACTAATCTTCTGAAATGATGGTAAAGTGAATTCTTTCCAGACTCTGCTGTGATTGCTCTTTCTCTGTCTCTGTTATTCCTTATTATTGTAATGAGTTGTGCTCTCTGAAGTGAGAGAAGGTCACCATCCAGATAAGATCAGTTTCAGCTGCCACAACTGAGATGATCTGATCACAATTTGGGCCTGCCACTTCTAAATTCACCTTGGGTATTAGTTTCTGGAAAAAATACAGTGAAAGTGCTAACTTGGCGAAAGGTAAGAGACAAAACGTGGCAGGAAGGAGCACAAAAACCTGCGTAATAAATGATCACGTTGTCCTTCTTCCATGACTTGGACATTATCATTATAAAGCCTAGGTATAAACAAATAATCTCGTATGGAACACATAGCTTGGCTTTTTTTTGCAAAGACAATTGGTAGTGTCACTGGTCAATTATTTAAAGGATGATATTTTGGAAAATTAAAAGCAAACTCTTGGAATACTGCAAGGGATAATTGGCTAATGGGATTAGACTTAATGTAATTTATTATACCTTTTCCATCTCTCACCTCTAAGGTCCTGTGATATGTGTTGGTGCCTTAGTGCTTCTTTTAAAAAGCCATTTCATTTTGACTGAGTTAAATCCAGACTTAATTGTAGTTAGAATAGATCAATTGAAATCAATGGGACTTAAATTAGTAATGAGTAACTCAGGTTCCATTGATTTCTAAGCATGAAGAAGTCTGGGTCCAGACCCATGAAGTTCCTTCCTCACATGTTTGGGAATAGTTGGCTTCTATTCACATACAAAGTTGAACTAGCATTCTGGGAGGGCAGAATGATATATTATGACAGAAAGATGGCGCTCCATTGTCCTATGTTCTGCAGAGCTAAAGTGGAGGGAATTGACTCATGGAAGTGAAGGTGATTAATACTTCCCTGAGCATGCTGGCCATGTCCCCCACTCCTCTATCCCAGATGAGCTCAACCTTTCCACACTATACTGTTACAGTACTATTATTCCACTTTCAACATCTCAGGGAATTCTCGGATTTGTAGTTTACTGAGGCCAAAGAACTCTCTGGCTGAGACTTCTAAATGCCCCTCCCTAAACTGCAAACCCCAGGATTCCATAAGATGTTGAAAGTGGAATAATAACACCATGACAGTGTAGTGCAGAAAGGCCCAGAGATCGGAAATGAGCTAACTTAAACAAAATGGGCTTGTTAAACAGCCTGACTTGAATATTACAGGGGTGTCAGGCTTGAAAAGTGTGGCCTTCTTCCTGTCCATCCATTTTCTTCCAGAAAAGCCTAAACCCTTGCTTGTGTTACCTTGGCCAATGTAGACTGGGCAATGTGAGTTTCTTGATATAACATGTAGTCTTAGCTTGAATATGGCACATGTATGGGGACAAGTTTTTTTCTCAGTCATTCTTAGGACATACTCCTGTGTTGCCTTTTACACAGAGTGCTGTAGTTGCTCTTAAGTTTGCCTAGAAGAGCATGAGTAAGATGACATCAAAATAATACACATCCGTATATTTTGGTTCCAGCATCTATACTGAAAAGTAAATGTTAACTTACTCTGTGATACTGTGACTATTCCTTTTTAGGCAATATTCATGATTTCCCATACACAAATATGAATTTCTGGATGGACGATAGCAATGCGGGAGTGGAGTCTTTGGAATTTCTGGTTTTCATTTAAAAAGCAAAGCATTCTACAAGAGGAAAAAGGTAATTTTGTACCTTTCAGCACTGCAAAGAAAAGGTCGGAAACATGACGGTAACACTTCTCAGAGTGTTACCATCAGAAAGTAACGAAAACACCCCCAATGAATTATGTCTTCAAAGTCGTGATTTTGAAGGGCTGACTCATTATTTTATTTCAAATGTATCTACTTAGCAATACCAACATTTTGGCGACTTACAGAAAGACTCAGAATGTGGGAGAAGACTTTTCATGGCTAATGTGTCAAGAATTGGTTCATTAAAACTGAATTCCTATTGAAGCAGTGAGTGAAAGAAATGTAGCTGATGTTGAAGAATTATCATTAAAGTTTGATGGAAGGTTCTCTCTCCTTAACAGAAGACAGTCTGTTCCATTATGCTCCTCGCTTTACAGGAGAAGTGGAAGTTAAGAACAAAAGCCCACACACTGTGGCATATGGAGAAACAATCACCAAGAGACATAATGAAAAGGAACCTAGAGTTTGTGTGTAAGATTGACTCTTTGTTATAAGTAAAGAAATTCCTTATTTAAGACTACAGTCCCCAGAATGTAAATCTGTTTAGCAGCTACATCAAGAAATGCTATGCTGTAAGGTATACCTAAGTTAACAAAGCTTCAAACAAAAAAGCTCCTTTTAACACAGTCTTTTTATGCTGCCCAGTGCCCCTTTCCTGTTTGTCCTCTGTCTAACTGGAAAGTTTTTTTAGCAGTATTGGCACTGAAAGATGGTGAAGGAAGGTTGGAGAAACACAGACTTTCTATGGTGGGCTGCAGCAGAACTAACCAATACAATGAAGTTTGAGCTGGGAAAGAATGGGATTCTTCTGTAGTCAGTCCTATGGTAGCTGTATGAGACTTGCTACAAGAGGCAAGATAAAAAGTGACTGCCACCAGAATCCCTTACTGAACATGTGAGAACAGTAAAATGGAGAGAAAAGAGGGAGGCAGATAAACCTATTTCATCAGCTACCTTCAGCTGGATCTCTAGGTTTGTCCAGCAAAAATGGAAAAAATAAGAAAAGTGGAGGCTGGTCAAAGAAAAAATTATGCCTGGGTGCATTTGAGCAGAAGCTTTCAAGTGGTCTCTAGATGGTTCAAAACACTTTTGTTTATTTAAGCAAGGCTTACCTGACCTGATTGGTCCATTTTACATGCACATGCACATGCACAAAAGTCTATGGAAACATGTTGAACTGCTATTCTTTTTTGTGGTGTATGAACCCATCTTTGTTCTTTTCATGTTATTTCTGCCCTTGGCATCACATTTCCTGTTAAAGAGGTAATACCCAGGAACATGTGTACTTATTAACAGAGGTATACCTTGTTGTGAGTCTTCTGATGTTTCTCTTTCTCCCTTTCAGGCGAGCTCATTTTGTTAGGGTTTCAGTTTAATGAACAAGTACTTTGTCTGGGAGCAAACAGATTATGGCTCTCTAGGAATTCTGTCTTTTGGTTTTTAGGGTTTCATTTGAACTTTTTTGGCTTTCCTTATCTGTGAAGTAGAGTAGGTACCCCTGCCATGGTCTGCTTTCCTTTGCCTTAACTTGTCAACCAACAAGCATATAACTTGTGAGGAAAAAAGGTGCTAGCTTTGTGCTTTATTGGGGCTTCCACATGGTTCTCTTTGCAGTTTCCTACCTTTTAACATTTTTACTTTTAAAACTCCTCTGAGGTGGGTGGGGTAGCTTCTGTAGAAAATGGTGCATAGAGCATCTTTGACAAGGGGCAAATATGTATCAAGACTGAAACCAGAGCTTGTCTTTCTACTTGGCAGGGGGAGGCTTCCATCTCATGAAGCAGGCGGAGAGGGTTGATAGAGTATAATCCCTTTGCTGTGAAGACCCACTGCCCTGCAGAGTGTCACCAGCTGAAATGACCAGCATAGGCCTCTTCAGAACTGGCTTAGGGCCCCAGTGCCTAATGCCAAGAGCCAGATGTTGTAGGTGGGTTGCCTTGTAAAATAATCTGTGCTGTGATGACCCAAGAGATCTCCCAGAGCACCCTGCCCATTATTCTTAACTCTGAAGACAGATCCATCAGAGCTAGGCATTTGTGCATCCACTGAAGCTCTCCACTGAGCCTTCCAAACGTTTGTGTCACTCTCAAAATGAGACAAAGAACAGGCACCAGAAGTGATGGGCAGCAGGAGAGGGCAGCAGTGATGTGGTGAGATGAGCATCAACAACAGTGGAAACAGGAGTGGCAACAAAATTGGAAATGGGGAAAAGGCAGCTGGAAGTACGTCTCTCCTCCAACCTCATACTAGTAGGAGAACTGATACAAAGGCTAGCCCCTCAGCACTAAGAAAATGTAGTCTTTGATGAACCATGAAAAACAAATTTTCCCTGATCCTGATCTGGGGCAATGGTAAAGGAAGATTGACTGGAGCCACAATGATCACAATGTGGATGCCAGTTGCACCTCCATGGGGAAGATATTCCATAGTCAGTGGTGTCATACTGAAGAAGACCGGCTTCTCTTTTGACACATTGAACACCCAAGGGATTCAGAGAATACTCCTGAAGATATTTGGGTCACAAGCCATTTAGGGTTCTAGAGGTAAGCATTATCAGTTTGGTTGGAGCTAATTTCTGGCACGTGAATTTTGTATAAACAAGTTTTGAGATTATTTTTTTAAAAAGGGCAATCCTCTATAGCGAGCATTTCAATCACTGAGTCTGGATGTTAACGTAACTGAGACCAGTTACTTTGTTTGGATAGGATACCACCCAAGGACCCAGTCTAAGCTGAAGCAAGGAGATCCTAGCCACTCAGGTTTCCTGGACCTCTTTAGACAACATAGGATAATAAAGTAATCCAAACTGCATCCATGATTCTTCCTGGTAGGTTAGAGTTGTTGGTGAGGACTCTGAACAAAACGAGAGGGAAATATTCATCTAGATCTTCCCAGACACCAGTCTTTACCTGGATTCAGTTTCAGTTTGTTTACCTTCATATATTAAAGAGCTTTTGTTTGCCCTCATATATTTCAGACACTTGTTCAAGGCTTCCACTGCCTCCTTGGGATTACAAGATACAACCTCTTTCTGCAAAGCTAAAGCAGAGCAAGAAATGGTATTCGACAAGTGCTCAACAGAATGTTACAGAGGCATGCTCCACTCTGTGTAGACTAGCACAGGTAAAACGCAGTTGTGGCTGATAAAAGCTGCTACATGCAGAAACAGTCATGAATATAAAAATATTTATGTCCCTTCCTTCCCAGGCTCCTATCTTATTAAAATGCAAAACTATTCCTGCCATGTTTCCTTTGGTCTTGTTATGCTGATTGCTTGGGTAGGGTAAGAAATTCATTTGTTTCCATTTGACCAAGAGATTACTGGAACAGAACATGAACTTGTAACTTGAAATTGCAGAGCTTGTGATGCAACTTGCAGAACAACAAAAATGCATATTTTTGAAAAATGCATCTTTCTGTCAATGAGAAATGGTATAAGACAGCAATGCTTTTATATGAAAAGAAAATGCACCCCCAAATTTGGACATTTTGGAAAATACATGTGGAAATACATATGGAGGGGAGGGGAATGGTATTCACAATTTGATGTGAACCTCAGTGAAAATAAGCCTGACAGCTGAAAAAAGAAAGCTTCAGTGAGCTTGTATTTCCCAGATTTGCACATCTCTATTGATGACTATGGCCTCTTCTATCACTGTGTTTACAAGCTGGCAGCAGTTGTTGCCTTATGCATCACAGTAGTGATTTCCAAATGCTGGACAGCTGAGAGATTTATTGCCTTACACATATGGCATGCTAAGGGCAATGTGGCACAAAAGTGCAATGGGCAGGAGCTGCTTTCTGGTCTAGAGACCAGTCTGAGACCTGGTTTCAGAAAGTTTTTATATTAAGCAACCTCGTAAATGACCCCTTAATGTACATCCTGACTGTCGGATAAAGGCAAGATATCAGTCCCGCAATCAGTCCAGCTCATGGAGGTCTGAACCTCAAAATATTACTTTTAATAAGTGATGATGATGATGATTACAATATTTATATGATGCCCTATATCAAAGCTCTCAGGGGTGGCATACAGATAGCATTAAAACAAGCCAAACAGTTCAAAACAATAAAATAATTAAATAAGCTAAAATATATTGAACAATAATAAGTTAGAAACAGGTTTAAAAGTTTCAAAAACTATGTACAACACATATGTGGAATGAATTAGTGAGGGCCAAAGACATTAATGGGCAGCCAGGTCTTAACTTAGTGCCTAAATGGTGTGAATGTTGGCACCAGTCAGGCCTCCAAGGAGAGGGCATTCCACAATTGGGGTATCATGGCTGAAAAAATGCTTTCTCTCATGTCCTGCCTCAAAGGTGTCCTCTCCCAGCAGATCATATTCCTCAGGCAGGCACATATAAGGAGAGGCGTTTCCTCAACTATCGAATAATCACAAGCACAGCCAGTGGAATTCTTTTAAAACTAGCATGATATGCTGTCTGTATGATATTCCAATCAGCAGTTGAGCTGCTGCATTTTCCAGTAGCTCTAGCTTCCAAGCCTTCTTCAAGGGTAGCCCTATGTAGAGTGCATTCCAGTTGTCTAATGGAGAGGTTACTACTGCAGCTCGGTTTTCTTTATCCAGAGAAGGCCGTAGTTGCTGCACCATCTGATAGACTAAATGTAAGAACTTCTCTGAACTTCCCTATATTTTTAAATTTATTTCCATCTTGTGTTCCTACACAAAAGCCATTTCTGCACTACACTGTTACAGTGCTATTATTCCACTCTTAACATCCTGTGGAATTCTGGGGTTTATAGTTCACTGAGACCAAACAGATCTCTGGCTGAGAATTCTAAATGCCCATTCCTAAACTGCAAATGCCAGAATTCTACAGGATGTTGAAAGTGGAATAATAGCACTATAACAGTGTAGTGTGGAAATGGCCAAACATTTAGGTCAATCCCTTATCAGAGCTGAGCTGTGGGCTGTCATCTAAAGGGAGTCGGGAGCCAAGAGTCAAAGTTGGGTGGTCAAGCTAGGAACCTCAATCAAAGAACAAATCACTGTGATTGCCCAGTAAAAATCATCATTCCCCAGGCAAATTCCCAATCTTAATAGGAGATATTGAGCCTGTCCAGGTGAGGAGAGCCAATGGGAGCCTTGTGGGCTGAGTCACGCCAGGTATCTGGAAATCTTTTACTTCTAGAGCTGTTCTCCAAATTGTAATCCTAGTAGCTATCCACATGGGACAGTCAGTCTACACAGCATGCTGCTTCCAAGTTCTACGAGTTCTAGCTCCAACATCTCCTGATAGGCTTCTAATTCTGTTCTTCCAAGTCCTAAACTGTGCAAACAGTTTCATCGTCTTTCATCTTCTCTGATACCACCCACACAGCACCCCCTGTGTAAGTATACCAGTCAGTTTCTGTGACCTGTAATGTTTCTTTTCCTGATATCTAAATCAGGAAATGGCTATTGCCTTTGGGTTTTGCTCATGAACTTCTCTGAAGCTTGTTGTTGGCCCATAGTGAGAACAAGAATGATGGAAGGTGGCGTGATCCAGCAGGATCCTGATGTTCTTCCCTTGTTTCCTGTGTCCAGTACCAAATTATATCTCTTGAAGCCCAGTTTGTTGTACCTTTAGTTATACTTCAGACTGCTTGGCTGTGGTCCAACCATACTATCACATTATTACCCAGCTGGGTGGGATAAATTCTTGAATCTCAAATATCATCTTGAGTGTTACCTATGAACATACATCTACAAGGTGCAGCACTGTGGTACTCATCCTCTGAGGTGTGGTGGGATGACACATTTTCTTCAGTTAGAAATAGCAAAATGCCAAATGAACCTTTGGAAAAAAATGAGATGATACAATTGATATTGTGCATTTCAGAGACTTTTTGAAAAAGAGGACATGTATTTTCTTCCCTAAGGACAGGATTCACAAGCAGTATATTTGGGATTTTATTGCCAATTTTAACTGGTAACACACCTAGTCCTGGACAGGTGTTGAACAGAATTCCTTACTCAATTGATGAGCTTGCTAATTAACATAGTAGAACCAACCTCCATTCACATATCTGAGCAGCTTGTACACGAGTCTAGAGCTTAGTGGCAAACAATTGGATGTTACCCTTGATTAAGGATCTCCCAAAGGAAAAATACCTCCTGAGAAATGCACACTTTTTTTTTTTGATGATTTTTGGTTTTGGAGGAACTAGAGAAGGGGAACTAAAGTGCTTGAGTGACAAAGGAAGGGAACATATCACTTTTGCTTGAGCAACTTGGCTGATGTTCCATATTTTTTTATGCTGCACTATTACAAAGAAGCAATTACAGCATAGCACATAAAAATAGGGAGCGCAAGCTGAGATGCACATTTGGATGTGGCTCTGAATGTGCATTCAAGCCTGAATCAATTAAATATTTGCTTGGATGTCCATTTTGATGTGCATTGAGATATAGGGCAGAGGCAGTGGTGGGAAGGGAATGTGCCTCTGTATTGCTATGTGGCACTATAAAGGTGACAATTAAACAACTGCATAAAGACACAGAACATTGCCTGGTTACCTGAATACTGTGGGGACACATTACTTCACTAAAATGAGAGCAATGTTGCTTTTTTGTTGGTTTGCTCCATGGCAATTCTATGTAACCAAATTCTATTAACTATGGAACATGCTGATATTATTTTATATCTTCCATGATTCCTGATTGGCTGAGATTTCATATTGAGGAAGATAAAAATAATACTAGAAAGGGAGCAAAGAAAGGTAACAAATTGTCTGTGAACAGTCTCTCTCTCTCTCTCACACACACACACACATGCACACACGGAAACACAAACACAGAGTACATGGAAGTATTTTGTGATCCATTGAACTTTCCCTTTTCACCTGAAAAATTTCACAGAAAAACATTTAGTATCATACTAGTCCATTATGCAAATAGCGGGACATCTTACTATTCTGGGTCTAGTTAGTTAGTTAGTTAGTTAGTTGATATCTCATCTTCTCGCACAGGATCCAAGGTCGCTTAAATGTAATTAAAACAAGGCATGGCTAAAAACAATTAAACTCAGTTAGTCCTCCTGTGGCTGCTTTTATTAAGCAGGAAGGGAAGGGGCCAGTACACATGTGATGGCTCTCATTTCTCCAAGGATGCCTTCCTATTTTATCTGTACAAATTCACATCATATCATGTGATTACTGCTTTCCCCTTTTTGTGTGACAATCCCCAGACAACAGTCTGGAAACTTAATAAAAAATATGCTATTTTGTTACAGCTGAAAATAGAAATGCAAAATATTGTTGCAAAGGGAAATGGAACCAGAGATGATAACAGATAATATGGTTAGATGGGCTCAAATATTGGACACCCAATTGAGTTGGATACATGGGTGAGGGCATGGAAAACAGATATAAAATTTACACCAAGTTTAAATTTAAGGGAAAATTTTTATAAAATGTTATACAGATGGTACATGACACCTGTAAGGTTGAAAAGAATAACAAAAAATGGGAATGGAAAATGTTGGAAATCTGATGAAAAAGAAGGGTGCTTTTTTCACATGTAGTGGACTTGCAAGGTAGCAAGGAAATTCTGGAAAGAAATACATGACGAAATTCAAAGAATGTATAACTTAAACTTTGAAATAAAGCCAGAATTTTATTTGTTGAACATGTTAGGGCAACAAAGAGAAATAAGATCTTATCAGAAAACATTGTTATATATAATAACTGCTGCAAGAATGACATATGCACAATATTGGAAAGAAGGAAATTATATTGATATAAAAGAATGGAAATTAAAAGTTCTGGATATGGTAGAGATAGAAAAGTTAACTTTTTCACTTAAAAATAAACCAATCCAGAACTTTGAAAGAGAATGGAAAGAAGTTTTGAATTGGATAAAAGAATGAGGAAAAGAAGAAACAAAGAAAGAGTGTCGGAAATGTTGGTAATGAAAATTAAGGATGTTATAGAATAAGTATAAGTTGAATGTAACAATGTTAAAAGCAATAGTGTGATAGTGTGATTAACTCTTAAATTAACTCTTAAATGGAAATAATGAATAAATGGGATGTAAACACAAACTCAACTGGAAAAAAGATGCTTGGAAGCGGGGGGGGGGATTTTTCTGTGTAAAATTTCAATAAAAATATATATAGAAAAAAAAAGAAAAAAAAAGAAAATAGAAATGAATGTTACAGAAATCCATTGGTTGCCCACATATATATTTTCCAAATAAAAATGAAGTCGACAAGTCCCAGGTAATAGTGGCAGATAAATATTACTGATAGGCGGAAGTACTTACTTGTGCTGGAAATTGGCTAAGGAAAAGAGCACACACACATACCCCGCCACCACCATGAGATGTGTGTATTTAACACATCTTCATTGTGTCCACTTCTTATTGCTCCCCAAAAAGAGAGATGCCAGTCTTGTAGATGCCATGGCTATTGTGGTAGATCCAGCTACAACAAAATAATGAATATTCTACCTTAACTTTGTGCACAAGTTATGGAACAACATTTTCATATTCTAACATTGGGTTCATTTGGGTTGTGCCTCTTCTTATAACCCCCCCTTTTTTTTCTTTAGCTTCCAGAAGTAACTTTGCATGTTCTTTTTGTTGGAAGGCATCTGTTATATGGATAAATCACCAGTGAAGCCACTTTATGGTTTTCACAGCCACTATCCCTGGGAAGGTATAGAAGTGTAATTCAGTGGGGTTGTGTGCCTGATGCACACCTTAGAGGCAGATGTCCATCAGCAGTAGACAAAGTGATCAATACATTCTGTATACAGTAATTTTTATTCATTGAACAACGTGAAAAATCTTGATGCTGTAAACAAGAGAGGAGGTTTTCAGCTCTGTCTTGAGATTCAAAGAAGAGGGAGTGAAGGATATGTTTCCATTTATCTACATGGTAAAT
The DNA here is from genome assembly GCA_030412105.1 of Cyclura pinguis. Classification (NCBI taxonomy): domain Eukaryota; kingdom Metazoa; phylum Chordata; class Lepidosauria; order Squamata; family Iguanidae; genus Cyclura; species Cyclura pinguis. The sequence continues at coordinate 350,685,827 of CM059599.1, forward strand.
GCTTGTCACTGTAGCATCTAAACAGTATACAGAGATTGCTGAAAAATATAGGGTCTGTCCGTAAGAGACAGACAATTTGTCATCAAGTTACATTCTATTTTTGATTGTAAGCCTTAAATATAGTACTGGTGTTTGATCTTCTTCTTTTTCTCAGATTCCAAGTAGGATGCAATAACTTCAGATTGACAAAAGCAAGAGTCATTATATATTTTGCAAAAGTGCAGAAAAACTATGTGTCTAATGGTTCCTTCACATGCATAGGTACATTATCTGAATTACTGCACAACACTTGGATGACTTGCATCTGAATGTGTCAGATGTATACACCTGAATGTGTGAAGAGCATTGCATTTGTGGGATGCAGCAGGTCTTTGTGTATAGTTTGCTCTGTAACATTTCTGTTGCACATTCAACTGGTGCTGCAGTTATCAAGGGGGCAAGACACATGTGTACCATTTTCTTAGCTGATGGGTACTTGTGGACATTTGCTCCACACCAACTGAGGTTGATCAACAGGTTCTTGGACACACTAATTTCTAATTTCCTGCCCACTCATGTGTAAGGAAATCATACAGTCCCTGGTGCTTCCATGGAAGTTTTTGGAAAATAGGAAGGAGTAATAGCAAAGGGAAAGCAAGAGTGAGGAGATAAAGCACGAAGAAGTAAAACATAAGAAATAATAGAGAGGAAAGCAAAGTGAAGGTACTGCCAAAAAAAAAGAGGAAAAAAGGAAGTTGCTAGAATACTACTATTACAAGTTTATGAAGACTGAAACAGTATTAAATGGTATTTTCTACTTCTTCATATTATATATATATGTGTATGTGTGTGCACGCACCTGTGTGTGTGCATGTACGCATGTAGGTGTGTGCATCCTTGTGAACACTTGAGTAAATACCGTGTGGGCAAGAGCACGAAAATGTAGTTTACAGTTATTCCCAATTAGAGTAATCCCACTGAATCAATGAACTTAGCATGAGTGTTGATGTACTAAGCTTCCACTGATTCATTGAGTCTACCCTAGTTGGAACTAACAACTGGATTTAAGCTTTGGTTCTCACCCATATCCACCCCACTCTGTAAAATGTCCAACTACAAATTAGTTCACTGGGCCACACTGTGAAAATATTCAGGGCAAAGGGACATTTTTGAGATGCACAAGATGTCCACCACTTCCTCTAACATACCTTTTCTGGTTACTATTAATTTATTGGGTTTGATGCATTTTTCACTTCCAAACAAAGTTTTGTCCCCTTCTCTCTATTAGGGTTATTTGGAATTTTATACTGGCAGAATGCAGCTGCTAATACAGAGCAATAAAGAATGGCAGTTGTTACTCCACTGGAAAAACCCTGTCCCGGGGTCTACAATTGACATTAAAATATGATTCAATGTGGCTGAGAGGTCACCCGGATGGGCACGTAGGCAGCAATGGTCAAAGATCGAAAACCAGGTCAGGCCAGTCCCCAGTCACGTAGCCCCAGGAGACCTCAAGATGTGTAAACCCTCAATAAACAAAGGGTCCTCAGCCCTGAGACGCCGACTTGAGGGGATTAACGTGTCTGCCCCAAGTTGAGCAAATATTCCATCAGGCGAGGACCATTTACATGAAGTCACACCACAAACTAACACAGCCGAAGATCCTGAGACTTTGGCAACACCTTGCAATCCCATCACACAAAGGAAATTACCATGGTGGAGCTTCATTATCGCTTCAACGCCCATTGTTCTCCCCGGGAAAGGATTAGTCCTCCAGGTACTTTTCCCCCTACAAATACTCCCAGTTTTTGAGTGGTTCTTTGGATCACTCCCGGTCATCCCAGCAGACCGTTGCTCCGTCCATTGAGTGATCCCCTCAGCCCTCTCCGTGCTGACCCCCACTTCTCTGCTGCCTTCCTGGACCCAGGACTTCAGGAAAAGGTGCAGTATTACCCCAACTGTACCCCTCCAATACTCCCCTATCCAATTTCCTCTCTTTTGTTTCTTAATAGCTCGTGTGTGTGTGTGTGTGTGTGTGTGCGTGATTGCATTGGTGCGTGAGACTTGTCTTCAATAAAATCATTTATTGGACATTTTTGTTTGGTTTTTGGCTTGGCTTGACCCCGTAAACACTGTGTAAAAAGACCCCGCTAGGTTACCCTGCCTCTCGCATTGCTATTGCTTGTGCTCTGGCTAGTTTCCATTCCCCATCATGTGGAGCACATTGAGGTGTCCCCCAAGGGGCCCCAGAAATCAGGGTAACAGATTGGTGGAGAATGCGGGCACCCCAGCACTCCTAATTTGAGTGGAAGTCACGACCCACTCACGTCAGGTCGGTGCTGACGTAGGGAACAGCCAACCGAAATCCTTGAGTGTTAGGAACACAAGGAAAACGAGTGCATGTGAATCTGTGTGTTTGAGCCTTAGAACTGTTCCATCGGAGTTGGAAATCTCTCCTTCTTTCTATCTTGGTCCGTGTATGGCAGTCGCACCCATGTGGTCACTAGCATAGCAGTGAATCACAGCAGATAGCAAAGGCTGTACACTTGACTGTCCTGGGAATCACATCCCTAACTTGGGTCTATAGTGGGTGGGATCCTGAGCACTAGTGGATAGGTTCAGAAAAACTCACCACAACACAACCCACAATCCCCAACCCACAGTCCCTTTGCCTGCAAATTTTTGGAGGATTAGGATAAGAAAGTAAGAAAAACACGGGTGGTGGCACCTCTAAAAACCAGTAAACATGTGGGTTGGAATCCTGAGTGCTAGGTGCTGGGCCAGGTTCAGTTCACACACACACGGTAGTGTAGGCACACGCTACCACAGAGGGGATCCCCCAAAGCAAAACGGGTAGTTAATCCCGTACAGCAGGAGCGTGGGTGAATCCTGGACTGCAATAAAGCTAGGTGCGGGTGGTGATTCCCAACCTAGATCAGGGTTTAAGCAGTTTCCCCGAAGTAGAGGAAGGCGCCCCTCACCCGAAAAACTAGTTAAGGGACGATTCAGTTTGGTTCCTCTCCCTCGTCCTCTGCTGCTTGGCCAGGCGGCACTGTAAGTTCTGTTGAATTTGTGTTCCCCCTTCATTGCTAGGTGGAGTCTAGGTGGAGGTTTCCCCCAGGATCAAGGCGATCCTCCCAGTCCCTGAATTGTACTCTCTGTCCTTTTGCCCTAAGCTGTTGAGGTGGAAGGCCGGGCTTAGACCAGCAAAAGAGAAATTTTTGGGCAGGCTGTAGATTGGTTTCTAACCCTCTTTCCTAAAAAAGGTTCCGTAAGCTTCGTCTCCCTAGCATCCCCCAGGGGTCCCGGTGATTCTTCCCGTCCCTACAGACATGGTCCCATGTGAGTATGTTCGTGAGAGTGTTGAGAATAGAAATGGAGGTGAAAAATCTCCTGCAGGAGGAGAAGGTCACGGGGAAGCTAGAACATTGGATCATCCATAAAGGGAAATGGAAGGACTCAAGCTTCCAGACTTCCAACCCTTTCTAGTCCTTGAGGGAGGCTTATTTCAAAGCTAGGACGTCGAAGACTCCTTTTGGGCCTTCCATGGATGCCCTGGAAGCATGGGGACTTTGGCTTGCAGCAAGGGACACTTCAAGCACCCTGGTAGTGGCCCGAGCCCAAATTGAAGAATTAAAGAAAGAAGTTGCCTGACTTCAAGCCGAGGCTGAGGTTGTGTGAGCGGACAAACTAACCGTCGCATTCGTCACACAAACCACCAGCCAGAAATTGAGTGAAATGACCATCCAAACCCAAACATGGAAAGAACAGGCTGAATCCTTAGAGGAAAAGCTGGCCCAATCCAAAACTGCTGCCAAATTCATGGCAAAACAATTTAGAGAACACCAAGAGCTAGTTAGTCATGCAGCATGTCGCAAAAAGATAGAAGAGCTTGAGAGGGAGCTCCAGACCAGGCAGGCAGTCATTCCTGCTGTTTGCCCTGAGTTTCCTCCTTCCCTTCCCATTGCTGCCCTCAGAGAAAAGCTGCCTGAAGATGCAACTTTGCCACTCTTTTAGTTGTCTCCAGAGAACTCCTGAACATGCATCCTGGAGAGAAGTGACTAGTGGGGTGCCACAGGGTTCTGTCCAGGGCCCAGTGCTGTTCAATATTTTCATCAACGACTTGGATGAAGGAATAGAGGGCATGCTGATCAAATTTGCAGATGACACCAAATTGGGAGGGGTTGCTAATACGCCAGAGGACAGGATCAAAATTCAAAATGACCTGGACAGATTGGAGAGCTGGGCCAAAGCTAACAAAATGAAATTCAACAGAGAGAAGTGTAAGGTCCTATACTTAGGTAGAAAAAATGGAATGCAGAAATATAGGATGGGGGACACGTGGCCGGATGGCAGTACGTGTGAAAGGGATCTAGGAGTCTTAATAGACCACAAGCTGAACATGAGTCAGCAGTGTGATGCGGCAGCCAAGAAAGCCAATGCAATTCTCGGCTGCATCAATAGGAGTATGGTGTCTAGATCGAGGGAGGTACTGGTACCACTCTACTCTGCTTTGGTTAGACCTCATCTTGAATACTGTGTCCAGTTCTGGGCACCCCAATTCAAGAAGGACATGGTCAATCTGGAGCAGGTCCAGAGGAGGGCAACCAAAATGGTGAAGGGCCTGGAAGCCAAGCCCTATGAGGATAGACTTAGAGAGCTGGGTATGTTCAGTCTGCAGAAGAGAAGGTTAAGAGGGGACATGATAGCTATGTTTAAATATTTGAAGGGATGCCATGTAGAGGAGGGAGAGGGCTTGTTTTCTGCTGCTCCAGAGACCAGGACAAAAAGCAATGGATTCAAGCTGCAGGAAAGGAGATTCCACCTGAACCTCAGGAAGAACTTCCTGACGGTCAGGGCTGTCCGGCAGTGGAATATGCTGCCTCGGAGTGTAGTGGAGTCTCCTTCCTTGGAGGTTTTTAAGCAGAGGCTGGATGGCCATCTGTCGGGAGTGCTTTGAGGGTATTCCTGCATGGTAGGGGGTTGGACTGGATGGCCCGTGTGGTCTCTTCCAACTCTACATTTCTATGATTCTATGATTCTATGATTCACCCAAAAGGCTGAGAGGCAGGCCCAAGAACTGGAGCAGCTGAGGGTACAAAACAGCACCCTACAAGCAGACAAATTGGCTCTTTCATCTGCTATACAGGAAGCCCATGCCGAATTTGAGGAAGCCTCAGTGCAAATCCAAATACTTCAGAGTAGACTATCCACTCGAGAGGAAGAACATGGCAAAACACATGCTAGCCAGACAAAACAACATGTTAGCCATGAGGATTGCAATAAGAAAATTGCAGAACTAACACAAAGATTACAGGAAAAGGAAACTGTCCTTTTAAAAAGTTACCTCCAAGTTTCTAGTCCTCGAAGTGGTTCCCTCTCAGAGGGCCCAGCTAGACAGCCTCAGGCCTCCCAGGATTTCATTAGCAGAGAGAGAGCCTTTCCTCTCTTTGGCCTTTCTCAAAGGAAAACAAAGGAAGTGTGGATTTGGGCAAAACCCTTTTGGAAAAAATGAGCCAGCTCCCTTTTCTGCAAAGAAATTACAGTCTAATTGGAAACCTCCATGAATGAACACAGTTTTTGTTTTGCTTTGCGTATGCAGAATAGGATTTCCTTTTCAAAAAAACAAACAAACATGTAAGCAACATAGCATGATATGGCTCCTCTTTTTTGATTCTGCATTTTCTTTGCTTTGACTCCTAGAGAAATGTTTTAAAACACCTACAGAAAGTCTGAGCTCAGGAAACATTTAGATTTTTAAAAGCTGTCTCCTCTTGCTACAAATCTTTGTCTTGCTGTTAAGAGTAGGGTTTTTTTTCTCCCCCGTTTCTGAGTATTTGCATAACTATGAGGCAAGGTAATAACCCTTCAGTAGTTCACTTGATATCTTTTGGTTTGAAAAGGGGGGTCTTGAGACAAACCTCTTTTTAAACTTCACCCAAAATATAGAAATTTCTTTTGACATGAAAACTGCCAGCCAATTGAGAAAGTCTGTCCCAACACCTGAGATTCTGAGGAGTTTTTTTTTAATTTTCTTTTTCCACTCTGAGAAAAAAAACCCCAAGAGTTAAGAACTTTTGTTTCAGCCTGCAACACCATTTTTGCAAACCACTACAAAAGATGGCAATAGCCTCTCATGTGATCAATCCTTCTCTCTTATTTCATTTTTATTTTGGCATTCCAAATTGTGCCAGTGGTCTACATTGCAGGGATGGTGCAGAAGCACTCTGTCAAGTACTGCTACTTGATGTTCTCTCCATCTTTTACCTAGGCTGGCCAGTTGTTATTTGTTGCCCAGCCAATAAACAATTCTGCCCCAATATACCAGTTTCTAAATCACACACATTGTTTGTTTTGTTTTGTTTTCTTCTTTTTCCTTACCAGGGACCTACCAACAACATGTTAAAGCTGCCAGTCCTGATGCACGGGTGGGATTTTCTATTTACCTTTCTCCTGAGCTTCCTTCAACCCTCTGATGGCAGCTGATATGTCGAGACTGACACCCAATTGATCCAGACCCTCACTGTTGAACATAGGGCACCGCTTTTTGTACCCCAAAGCATCCTGCCTACCCTTTTGATACAAGGGTGTGTGTGTGTGTGGAAAACTTTCGAGCCACCTTCCTGAATAGATTCCATCTCAAAGACTTCAGGGAAGAAGATACACCTTCTACTCAAAGACATTGAACTCTGTGTACTGAAAAGCCTGATGGGCTATGCATTACATTTCATAAAACTGGACTTTTTTCCAGCTTTTATTGCAGAAGCTTTCTCAATCAACCACACTGACTTTTTAGACACTGGGGATGTGTGAATTCCTCACTCCATTTTACAAATATGAAAAAAAACGACAAAACTGTTTTTCATGAACCACCCAGTGTATTGGAACTCTCATTCTGTAACTGCTGCCATTCAATTGAACTATTGCCTTCATTCAAATTCTTGATAGCCATATCATTTCCTTTGATTGCTGATGTATTTATCTTTAATTGTTGTTCTATATGCATATGATGCATACTTTTAGTAATTCCTGCTTCAATTGTTATAAGCCCTGAGTGTGAGTGTAATGTATGTGTGTTGTTCTGCTTTCTACCTCTCTTTCTTTCCTTTTCATGTATTTTAAGAGCAGCTTTACAGGATTTGTAGAAAAGTGGTAGACATATAGACTAAATATGGTAGGATTTGAACTCAGAACTCATAGGTTTGTTAGGCTTGCGTAAGTTGAACTTTTCCTATACTTGTATTGATTTCCTACTGATCACTGTTAATTTTCTAAATTGTTTGCATATTGCTGTTTGTACTGTGAATTTGAACACCACCCTGGCTCTTTTTGTATCGGGGGGTAGAGTGGGTTGATGTGTTTTGTTATTTTCTCCTGTCTACAGCTATCATTATTAAAGAAGACATCATACCATAGAATAGAAGTTTATGTTAGATAGATCAAAGAAGATTTTGTATATGCATTTCTTATGCTCCAGTTGTTGGAGAATACTGCTATAACCAATTGCTGCTTTCATTTACATACTGTTGTACTTGTATATAAGTGTGAGTGTGTCTAGAAATCATTCTATGTGTGAAATTGAGGTCTTTCTCCTTTTCTATGTTAAGTGAAGTTGCTATACTCTCAATTCCTTTGCTTTTGTATTGCAGTTCTGATGAGAACTCCTTTTTGTTGACACCCATTTTTCTTTTACTCAATTTGGCTCTAAAATTATTTTTGTTTTTAATTGGAAAATGTACGATATCGTGCACTCATCGTCCATTTTTTTGGGGGGATTGTTACTTCACTGGAAAAACCCTGTCCCGGGGTCTACAAGTGATATTAGAATATGATTCAATGTGCCTGAGAGGTCACCCGGATGGGCACATAGGCAGCAATGGTCAAAGATCGAAAACCAGGTCAGGTCAGTAAAATCCTCAGTCACGTAGCCCCAGGAGACCTCAAGATGTGTAAACCCACAATAAACAAAGGGTCCTCAGCCCTGAGACGCCGACTTGAGGGGATTAGCGTGTCTGCCCCAAGTTGAGCAAATATTCCATCAGGCGAGGACCATTTACATGAAGTCACACCACAAACTAACACAGCCGAAGATCCTGAGACTTTGGCAATACCTTGCAATCCCATCACACAAAGGAAATTACCATGGTGGAGCTTCGTTATCGCTTCAACGCCCATTGGTCTCCCCGGGAAAGGATTAGTCCTCCAGGTACTTTTTCCCCTACAAATACTCCCAGTTTTTGAGTGGTTCTTTGGATCACTCCTGGTCATCCCAGCAGACCATTGCTCCGTCCGTTGAATGATCCCCTCAGCCCTCTCCGTGCTGACCCCACTTCTCCGCTGCCTTCCTGGACCCAGGACTTCAGGAAAAGGTACAGTATTACCCCAACTGTACCCCTCCAATACTCCCCTATCCAATTTCCTCTCTTTTGTTTCTTAATAGCTCTTGTGTGTGTGTGTGTGTTTATGCGTGATTGCGTTGGTGCGTGAGACTTGTCTTCAATAAAATCATTTATTGGACATTTTTGTTTGGTTTTTGGCTTGGCTTGACCCCGTAAACACTGTGTAAAAAGACCCCGCTAGGTTACCCTGCCTCTCGCATTGCTATTGCTTGTGCTCTGGCTAGTTTCCATTCCCCATCATGTGGAGCACATTGAGGTGTCCCCCAAGGGACTCCAGAAATCAGGGTAACACAGTAAGGGCCAAAACAGCAGCAGCAGCAGCAGCAGCAGCAGCAGCAGCAGCGCATTTAGTTGTAGTACAGGAAATCCATTCATAGATGGATTTGAAGAGGGAAAAGTCCCTACCATTATTTACAGAAATCCCTGCAGCTGGCTTGTGTGCTTGCAGCCATCCTGGAGAAGTCATGAGGTCTTTTTCCAACTTGGAGAAGTAACAAAATGAAACTGACTATAGAGGAACAGAGAGAAAAAGAAAGGGAGCCTGAGAACAGCAGTCTACATTTAGGAAAGGCAGGAGAAAGAAAATGTACTTGGGCCAATCTGGCAATCTATTCAGTCACTTTCCTGATTTTATCACTGGCTATGGGTATTGGTGCTCAGTTCTCAACAGCCACTTCCTTCTTGTCCCCCTTCCTGATTTTCCCTCCATTTTCTTCATATAGTCCCATACTTTGAAAGTAAAGTTAAGCCAGATGTGAATAAGAGAGGTGAACCGAGTTTGAATATATAAATAAACAGTGATAATCAAGGGAAAAGAAAAAGCAATTACTGTATTCTGGGCTCAGCTCAGTAAACTTTCCCAGTATTAATTTAAATTTCTTATCTTTTTGTGGTGTGGTGATAATAGATCTTCTCACGGGAACTAAATCTTGAATCCAGTTGTGTACATCAGTGTATGTTGGTCACTTAAAGCATCACCAAAAGACAGAACAAAAGGAATCACCAGTTTGTATAAAATATCAATTAAGTGTACAAATGCAAAATTATAAATATTTTATAACTGAAATAGAATTATGATACAGCTCACCTAAGTAAAGAAGACTGTGTCCAAGTAACCTGTTGAGTCTGCTGTCTAGATGCTAAAAGTGGATAGATAGCTTCAGCATCCCTGATCTCCCTCTTCATAGTTTTTTTTTAATCTTTAAATCGGACTTATACCAGATACCTCCTTCAAATTGTGGATACCCTTGAAAATAAGACTTCAAATAGCTCTCTGTAAAAGAGGACATGTGGCCATCCTATGTAAGTGTGGCATTTCTTTTTAACTATCTAATTTTGCAGGATAATATGCTCAGCCAACAATGGAGAGCATTGCTTTCACTTTGAATGGGATTGTGGGAAAAGAACAGGTCTGCCGCACTGCAAATATCTTTGCTCTTTTTAGCAGCCACTCATTGAAAGGAACTGCATTTTGATATGATATGGACATATTCACACCCACAATTTGTCTCAATTGTAGATAACATTGGTCCTTTGTGAACTGGTTGCATGTTTGTTAAATATGAGGCTCACAAAAACAGTGACAGTTGATAATGCTTTCCTGTTAGTTTATAAACATATTCCATGTACATGACTATAGTGTTACATAACCAAAAGAAATGGGGAAAAGGCAATTTTCTACTCAGAGAAGACCTTCTTTGTCTCAATCTTATCACAGAACGAAAACAGTGCTCTTCATGGGGAAAATGGAGCAGATGATATGGTAGGGGAAATGCAGCACAGTATAAGTAAAGAGGTAGTACAGGAATACCTGGCTACTCTGAATGAATTCAGGTTGCCAGGGTCAGAGAAACTTCATCCAAGGGTATTAAAAAACTGGAAGAAGTAATCTCAGAACCACTGGCAATAATTTTTGAGAATTCCTGGAATGGGAGAAGTCCTAGCAGACTGGAGGAGGGCAAATATTGTCTCTATCTTCAGAAAGGAATAAAAGGGGGGATCCAAACAATTATCACCCAGCCAGCCTAATATCTATACCAGCAAAAATTCTACAGGAGATCATGAAACAGTCAGTCTGTAAACACTTAGAAAGGAATGCCATGATCATTAAAAGTCAACATGGATTTCACAGAAACAAGTCATGCCAGACTAGTAACTAGCTTGGTAGATGGAGGAAATATTGTGGATAAAGCATATCTTGACTACAGTAAGGCCTTTGACAAGGTCCCTCATGATATTCTTGCAAACAAGCTAGTAAAATGTAGCATAGACAATGCTACTGTTAGGTGGATTTGTAATTGGTTGTCTGACCAAACTCCAACAGTACTCACCAATTGCTTCTCTTAATCCTGGAGAGAAATGACTAGTGGGGTGCCACAGGGTTCTGTTCTGGGCCCAGTGCTATTTAACATCTTCATCAATGCCTTGGATGAGGGAATAGAAGGCGTTCTTTTCAATTTTGCAGTATTTTGGGTATCTATAAGACTGGTTACAGGTGCAGCCTAATTATTTTCAAGTGAAGTGGAAAAGAAAGGAAGAAGGAAGAACAGAAATGGTAACAGTCTCAAAGCAGGTGAATAATACTAAAAGGCCAGAGGAGTTTTGTTGTCAGAAATAAATACTCTAATATGTTTTGACCAAGTATATTCTTTTTCGAAAGATCCAGTTTGTCATACAGACAAAGTCTCCTAGAATGCCGTCCTGTATCCACTTACTTGGAAATAAGTCTCATTCAATCTGTGGGATTACTTCTGCATAGTCATGCATAGAATTCCACTGTTAGACTTGTAAGCTTGTAAGCACAGGAGTCTAGCTGTTTTTGTCAACCCTTCTGGTAATCCTTTGGCTTCTCTACCATTTGATCACATACTCCTTCTTGTTAGCCCCAATGGATTTTTTTTTTGTGGCTTATGAGTTATTCTCCATTAACATGCGCTCATGCGCACACACACACACACACACACACACACACACACACAGTGAGAAAGCTTTGATATTTGCATATGGTATGTGTGTATGGGAAGGTTCAAGAAAATGGTGTTGTTTTTTAAAAAATCATGGTATACACAGTAGGCATTATGTGATTCAATCTGATAAGCATTTACTCAGAAGAAGTCTCAGTATTTCTGGTGGGACTTGCTCCCAAGTTAATATGCAGAAAATTTCAACATGAATCTTGGTAGAACCTTTTTTTTTTTTAACCAATGTTTGACTTTTGTAAGGTCACATGCTCTTTTAAAAACAGATTCCCTGTCTAAAAAACAAAGCTAGAAACCTTGTCTGAAAAACAAAGCTAAGGATCTAAATACTTCTTCCCCCCTAAAGTCAACAATAGTATAGGTCTATGCAGTTCACAGTCAATACCAAGCTAATGTGGCTCCCCAATGTGGTAGTTATCCACCAAAAGAGACAGTAGTGTATTGTGGTGAGTAAGATCCTACCCTTAGGCAGAATGAGGCACTGTGCCAGGATTGCAGACACTGAAGGTTGCAGCAAGGTGATAGAGGAGAGAACTGTGTGCTGGATGGCCTGCTCTAGACCCCCCTAAGTTATCCTTTTGTCTTCAGGTGCACAGAGGGAGGTGCTGCAATATTGTAATGTGGAGAATATAATTAATAAAAATGGGTGCAAACAAAATACTAATATTAAAAGAGCTTTATTTACTTTATTATAATGAAGTTGTTTTTTAAAAAATGAAAGTTTATGTATATATACATACATAGCTCCAACCACTGAAAGCCTGTTCCTCAGTTGCTGGAATCATCCTGAAATAGGAACTTCTTTGGCTGCCAGTGAAAAGACAACAGGGAGTGGGTCAGCCTAGCTTCCCTTAGTAGCAAATTCCACTGCCTGAGAGCAGATGCCAAGAAGGCATCGTCACTCAGTGTGCTTCTGAGGATGGCAGAATGGTGAGAAGGGCCTCCTCATAGACCTTAAAAAATCCTGCATAGGATTTTCTGAATTAACACAGTCTTTCACATATCCTGGACCCAAACTTGACATTCTTACTGCCAGTAACTAAGCCTTAGGAGAAGCACCTTGGCCATTTGGAACTGAAAAATCAGTTCCACAAAAGCTGGTAGGCACCAAAGAATGTTGCCATAGGAAAGGAATTGTGGCCTTCTGGGGAAACCTTGGGAATGGACTGGGAAGCTAAGAGGGCCAGGTTCAGCCCGAGGAACTGCGATTCTCCATCCCTGGCATAACTATTTCCATGCACCTTAAGGAGACTTTGAGATTTTTTTTTCCTCCAAGAGTTGATCCACAGCAAGAGTTGGTCTGTAACAAAACAGTTCCAGAAACTGCAGTGATTTTCAATATCTCTTTGTGCCATACAATGGGAATCTGTACTGCAGTGGGTCGGGGGGCAGGGAGGGATCTTACAGAGTATGCCCAACTCCTTGGACATGTCTGAAAAATTTCTTTGGATCATAGTCCCCATTTAAAATACTGTTAAGGACCACTTTCTCCCCAGAGAATCTATGTGCTCCTTCCTTAGACTTACTTTATTAAAACTCCTCCTTTGTGCTCAAAGACTTGTGAAATAGTTAAAAAAGGACAATTTTTGCCACTGTGCCAAAACTCTGGAACTCTTTCCCTTTGAGTATTTGCTTTCCCTTTCCTTTCTGGCCCGCTCTTGCTGCCTAAACACTTTGTTTTAGAGAGCCTCGGGGATGGAAAGGGGATTTTGTGTTGGAGGGCTTTGTCAACAAGGACTGGTTATGGAGAGCATATAACCCATTGCGATGTAGAGGAGAGAGAGGGCTTGTTTTCTGCCGCTCCAGAGACCAGGACAAGGAGCAATGGATTCAAGCTGCAGGAAAGGAGATTCCACCTGAACCTCAGAAAGAACTTCCTGACAATCAGGGCTGTCCGGCAGTGGAATATGCTGCCTCGGAGTGTAGTGGAGTCTCCTTCCTTGGAGGTTTTTAAGCAGAGACTGGATGGCCATCTGTCAGGAGTACTTTGAGGGTGTTCCTGCATGGTAGGGGGTTGGACTGGATGGCCCGTGTGGTCTCTTCCAACTCTACATTTCTATGATTCTATGATTCTAACCCCTTTGTTACAACATCTCTGCTGGCTGCTGGTCTGTTTCAGGCACCATTCAAGGTAACGGTTATGGCCTATAAAGCCTTATGTGGTTCAGATCCAGGATGTCTGGAACACCATATCTCCCCATATAAACAGGCCTGTACTCATTTTCAGGAGAGGGACTTCCCTCAGTCCCACCATTGCCAAAGATATATGTGGTAGGAATGTAGGAAGGGCCTTCTCCATGGCTGCTCTACTCCAGAACTCCCTTCCTACAAGGCTAAGGTAGCTCCTTCCTTGCTATTCTTTCATTATCAAGTGGACTTTTCTGTTCCACAAGACATTTGCAAACTAACTGTTTTATATAGTGGTTTTTTTTTTTTGCTTTAGTGCTGTACTTTTTCAAACCTATTTTTTAAAATTGTTTTATATGGTTTTAACTCTATGGACAGTTTAATGTTATTTTAGTCTTATTTGCACTTTTTTTTAAAGCAATGTGTGGTTTTACTTGTGTGTGTACCTCCACATTGCCTGTTAATTTATGGTAATCTCATGAATTTCATATGGCTTTCTTTGGTAGGGAATATCCATATCTCTTTTTATTCTGCAAGTCACTTTGAGTCCCACTCTTAGGAAAAAGGCCACATATAAGTAAAGTGATTGTCTGATTATCTATGCTACATCTATTTGTTCTTCCTGTTCAACTTGGATTCTTTGCCAATTTAGCTCATTTTAAAGATTATTGTAGTTGATTTTTATTCATTTGGGTTATTTCTGTTAAATGCTTTGGATGCGGGTATTTGTAATAAAGTTCTACATGGGTCTACTCAGAAGTAAGCCCTGTTGCGTTCATTGGCATTTAACCTCAGGTAAGCTTTTGCTGCCTCCATGTTTTAAAACAACAAAAATGGCACATTAAATGTGACACAGTGCTATATTTGGAGTAAGACTGATAGCCAGACAGTAGTGATAACAGTGATGCTATATCTATGTGCATTTTTTGTTCTTGTTGAATAGGTGATAATAATTGTCAACCACATATCCCTGGTAGTCTGTTTCAGCATAAAGGAATCCTGAAAGTATCTTGAGACTAAGAAGAAACAATTCCTAGCATGCATGTACTTTCATGGACTCCAATTTGATGCATCTGATGAAATGGGCTGGAGTCTATGAAAGCTTATGCAAGAATTTTTCCTCCTTAGTCTCAAAAATGCAATAGAATGGGATTATGACAATAATGATGAAAATGATGCTATGTGCTTGGAAACATCATACTTATTGCTGGTCGGCACGCTGGGAGAGCTGAATAAGAAGAGAAAGTGAAAATGCCCACTGTAATTTCTCCACCCCCCTGAAGAGGCAAAAAGTACAGTGTTGTGCCTTACTAATTAAACAGCAGATTTCAGCTCGTCATTTCCTACCGTAGACAGCCAAATGACAGCCAAATGAAAATAAATAAACGTGTTAAATAAGCAAAGAAACATGTAGCAGGAAAGGAGACTCTGTAGCAACGCGTTCATTTATGCTGCCTCGTGCGAGTCGTTTAAAAACCACACATACACACCACCACACAGTAAAACCATCTGGTCAGCCAAGCCGCTCTCTCTTTCTCTCTCTCTCTCTCTCTCTCTCTCTTTTTCCACGAGGCTCAGGTACAGTTCCATGTGGAAGCTCTATGGACGGCGAACTTTTTTCCGTGCTTCCTTTTTCCAGGACCGACTACTAACTAGAGTTTGCCCACTCCTTCCTTCCCCGCTTTTTTGATTCCCGTGAATCCCAAATCCAGACCGTTGTGTTTGCATTTGCGAGGACGCGGCGATGGAGAACAAGACGCGAAGAGCTGAATCGAGCCCCAAAAAGATTTCCCTGTGTAATTTCCCTACTTTTTTAATTAAAAAAAAGGAGAGAAAACATCTTGAAAACACAGCCAAGAAAGCAGATCCGAAAGAAGAAGGGAGCGCCCAAGGGGGATAGAACAGAATGAAGCAGAGCAAACATTTCTTTTTATTAAATTCCTATAGAATTTTCTTTTTTTAAAAAAAAAAAAAATCGTGGGAACGTTATCAATCCCGGGCATTACCGTTCGGCATTATCAGAATCTGTTCAATAGCCTCCTGCTTAATTCTGGCGCAGCCCATTGGCTTAATCCCCCCATAAATTGTATGGCGCTTTTTTCCCCCGAGAAGGAGCCGCGCGCCTTATCTCCTTTCCCCAGGTTGGAGGGTTTGCGCGAGCGTGAGAAAAGCGGGGCTTCGCGAGCACCTGCCTCTTAGTCATCGTGGGCTCGGAGGATGTCCCCAGATTACATCTTCTCAGCTGTTTGCAAAACAGCTCGAGCAAGGGAGGAGTGCGGAGCCCCTGGATTACACCCTCGCGGAGCTTTTGGGCTGTCTCTTTAAATGCTGGGGTCTGCGCGCCGGAGAAAGGGGAGGGCTCGGCTCGGGGAGTGCGTGAAATTCCTGGGCTTCTCTGACAGTCTCAGGCAGAAAGCTCCGCTCTACGCATCTCCTCTCGCATGCGACTCGCCACTGTGAGGGAGAGGCGCGCCAAAACCTTCCCCCTCGCGCTCGCCGGCTGGCTGCATATTCTTCCCCAGCCCTTCAGGACCGCGCGTTTCTGCCTCTCCGGCGCCCGCTCCCCGTCCTCCCGTCGCACCGCTGCTACCACACCCTCCCCAGAGGAGACACCCCCGGATTCTTACAGCCCCCCAAAGAAGGGAAACAAACGCAAGAGTTGCTTGAAACAACCCCAATTCTCTTCTCCAACTAGAAAGGTAAGAGGTTTTTTTTTTTTTTGGTGTGTGTGTGGGGGGGGGGAGAGGGCGTGAGGAGGCGAGGAAAAGAGAGCGGGAGTGAGGTGAAATACAGGTTGGACTGTATCCGAACCCGCCAAGGGACCGAGGGTTTCAGCGCCTCCGCTGGGGAGCATTTTGTAGTTTGTAAGGTGTTAGGAGCTAGAAGTTCTCACCCCAGCTGAAGAATTTAGGGGCTCTTTAAAAAGAAAGAAAGAAAGAAGGAAAGAAAATAATCCAAACCCTAAACAGCCAAACTTGGGGGTCGCAAATATTTTAGAGACTGAATAGGATAGGATTTCGTGAAGTTCTTTTTGCTCCTTGCATTTAATTTTTTCCCCTCTGCTGCTGACTTAAAAAGTAAGAAAGAGGAGGATGGTGATGATTTTGCTTTGTGTGGCAAGTGCACCTCTCCTCCAAACACCTCTCCTAAGGTGACATCTCTAAACTCCAAGCGCTGACAAATAGGTTTCTTTTGGTTCTTGGGATGAACAGTTTTAGGTCATTTTTAACTTTTCAAAAATTGTTTAGAAAAAGAGGCAATGCTAGGCTAAGTTAATGTGAAAGGGGGTTGTTGAGGAAGCGAAATCATCTAGAAGAATTTTCAAGCTTCCTTGGTTTTCACCTCTTTGAGAGGATTTTTTAAAAAATTGGGGGTAGATGGGTGGAAGGAGGAAAATGTGAAGGGTTTTTCTCCCCCTCCCGTTACTACTTTGGATCTGTTACAAGAACCTTCCTTACCCGCCTTCTATTTGTTTATATTAATGATTTAGTAACCAACCTTGCCCGAAAAGTTCCACTATGAGCAACTGCTGTGATCATCTAGGCAAGGAGTGACCTCAAAGGTTGGTTTTACAATTTCTTAACGCCAAAAATCCATGTGTAAAATTGCCCATTTTCTCCTCCCATCTTTTTCCCAACCAAAATCTATACTTGTTTTCTAATTTTACTCCATGAAGGACAGTGATGTAATTCCTTTCCTGAGGGTTCTGACTCTAGTGCTATAGAAGTGACGTGGTCTTTTGTTTACTTTTATATTTTATTTTTACTTTTTTAATAAAGGGGAAAAGGGAAAACATCTGAAATCGTTTACCTTTTTATTTTAAAAAAGCTCCACATTTTGTTAAAAGGGCAATTTTTTCCCCTCCGTTGTTTTTCACAATTTTTGACAGAAATAAAATAAACAAATAATGTGCTGGTAATAAGAAAACCTAGAAAGGAGAAGAAAAGAAGAGTCTGAAAACCTCCTTGGAGAGCAATTTCAAAATGCTGGTCTTTTCCATTTTCTCTTCGTTTCCCTCTTTGGCCTGAGTATTTAGAATTTTGTTAAAAATAGATTTCTAGTCTAGATCAATTCATTCTTAATTCTTCTTTGGTTCTAACCTGAGATTTCTACCCTAATATGGTATATTTCAGACCTCCCAAGAGAGGCAAATATTTTTATGACCGTTCGCTGGCACTTGTGTCATGGTATATTTTGGGGACTGGTTTTTGCGGGGGTGAACTCCTAACTAGTCTAGCGAAAAGTCAGAGAGAGACACAGAAGAGAGAGACAGAGAGAGGCAAGGAAGAATGTAATCTGGGTGGAGAAAAGAAGAAACTGTAATGGGAGCTGTATCCTCACCGTATAGAATTGGCCATTAAATGTACCAGAAAATATGACGATGATTGCTGTAGTTCTCATTTTATTAAGATGGTCTATAGGCAAGTTATTTAAGGATTGGTGATACGTGTTTTTTTCTTTCTTCTTCTCTCTGTCTTTTTTTTTTTGCAAGAGGTGGTGGTTTCCATCTTAGTTTGCTGCCTTATTGTCTGTACGTGCTTTTATGCACCATTATTATGGGTACTGATGGGAATTTTATCCAGGATCTTACCTTCTTTTTGCAAAAGGGAAAGGAAAGATACCTAAAAACATGGTGATAAAGTGGACTGACAGTATTAACTGGTTCAATGAAATGTACGTGGAATTTTCGTTGATGAGGATTTTCTTTCTGGATCATTCAGGGATCACTGGGTGGACTGTGCTTTGAGAAAGTGGGGGAGGGATATATTTCTTATTGTCCTTTATATTTTAAAAATGGGGGAGGGTTAGAAAAAATGGCATTTAAATAAAAAATAAAAATGAGAGGCCCCCGTATTTGATTTCATCATCTCTGGTGATGATGGCTTCTTGATAGAGCTGGTATCTGATGATATCACCGTTCTCCATGGCTTTACTACCCTGGCCTGATTTTACACTGCGTTTCTACTGAACATGTTGGCGTGCTTGTGCTTATATAAGGGCAAGAACAAATTCAAGCGGATTAGTGCTTGGGATTTTGAGATCGACTACCCAGATCGAGTTGTGGGATTTTTTTTAAAATGTTGTTGTTAATTTATTTATCATAGTTGTTATTGGTGGGTGGAGAAAAGGTAGGAGAAAATGGGAGAGCATTGGAAAATCATGGTGCGTGCAGTGGGAGATTGAGGTGATGCGGGAAGCTGCTGGGTTGAATAATATCTGTGATGTGCCCTCTTTATTATTATTTTTTGAATAGCAGCCATTATCTCTAAAAAAACACATCATTCTTTAGGCCAGAGCTTTAACAAATAATAATGGGAGGGGATATCTTTAGTGAGGGGGGTTTGATCTGAGAGTCATTAGACCCACTGCTGCAAAACCAAGATACAGAAAGCCATCTGCACTAATGCTGGTAGGGGAGGCTGGAGGGGAAAGAAGGTAGGAAACACTATGTGTGTATATAATGGCATGGGGGGGAGGGATGGGTTGTCAGTTTTTGGATTAGAAGCACTGAGCTGTATGTTTTTTATAACCCCCCTCCTCATTTTCTGCCATTCCGTCCCTCTGTTTTTCTATGCTCATACCCTTTCTCCTCCTTTCAGCACCCTCCTCTCCAGCTTTTTGGCTCTTGATGAGAAAATTCTGTATTACTTCTTGATGGCTCTGCGGCTTTTTGGTGTGTGTGTATGTGTGTGTGTTGTATATTACAACCATAGCACAATGACCTTTGATTTGCTTCATCCGCCACACATGTAGGATGCCCGTGTATATGTGATCACGGTTCATACAGACATTTGCATGATAGGCCATGGTTTAATTTTGTGTACGTGTCTGTGTGTGTACGCTTAAAGCATATAAACACATACACACTGGATTGGAGGAAGGCTGATAGGCGTTGGTCAGGGATGGGAAATACAGCAAATGCTAAATGCATATCCGTCCATTTTGCCGCCTCTTCTTTCTGTTTTTTTCCCCCCTGCCTGATATGTTGCGCTGTTCATCGTACCATTTGTGCGTTGAAATGGAGGGTGTATAGTGAAAGAGGTTGGAGAAGCCGAGTGTGCGTGTCTTTGTGTTGTAGAGGAATGGATTTGGTGATAGTCATAATGTTTTTTGGTCAGGCAAATGCCTGGTGATAATGATTCAGTTTAACCATCCGTGAAATACAAGCATGCGACACATTGGAATAAAGGTTACTCCAGGGAGCTGTGGATGAGAAAGGCATGCTCTAGGGAGCATGCAGTCTGCAGCACTGGAGAGTATAACATGCATGCGGTCACCCAACACTATTCTCCCTTCACAAAGGCCAGGTGTATGTCCAAGCTGGAGGGCATTGCAAAAGAGAGAGAGGGCTATATTAGTTGTGTCACAGCCAGGAGTCAGCCAGAGTGTGTCTGGGCCTGTCTTCATTTGTCCGTCCTGATCGTTCTTCCCAAGGTTCCCTGTCTTTTTCATCAGACATTACAGGAATGTCATCATCCCCATGCACCTCTGTGCTGAAAGCTGCACGCTTATGTGAGACTTGAGGAGGGTGAATCATGGGTGATATGTGTGTGTGTTGCAGGAAGATAGGGGAGGCATTCACCTTGTACTATTACGATATGTGAGAAGAGATGGCGGTGGGGGGAGATGGCTTTTTCTGGAAGCCTTACCATCTCCTTTCAGTTACACCCTATCTTTTCTTTGTGTTTCTTTTGTCAGTTGCTTTTTAGTCTCGGTGATGTTGTATGGGTAGCTTTTTTGCAGGCGGGGACTGTACGTCTATGTGTGGGGAAGGACGTAGCAGGACAACAGCGCTGGACACAGGGAGGTAACAAATACCTTGTCCCTTTTAATGCCTCTTCTTTTCTGCCAAGATCAGAAGGCCTTCCTCTGCACACCTTGAGGCAAGACTTCTTTGAAAAAAAATATTTTGGTGGCTATGACCAGTTGGGTCCCTTAGGGTGCACTTAGAAAATTTGGTAAGAAAGAAATGGTCTCTTATGATTTCTATTTTCTCAGCAGCCACTTCTCCCTTGTTTTCAGAATGTAGCTGAATTTAGCTGCGTTATTCAAAAGTCTCCATGTTTTCTTTTTTACTAGATGATAATAAAATTGAACCCAGTAGGTCACTTGCACTGCAACGTGTTTGCCATTTGTTCTCTTTTGCTCTGCTTCTCCAAGCTGACCTTGAAGAATTCTAGCAAATGAGAACCAGGAAGTCAGGCTGAGAGAATTACAGGGTACCTGATGTCCACAGTCTTCATGGATGGGTACTGGTAAATGACTAGATTTGTTGCTTTTTTCTTTTTTTTTGGTCAGTCACACCCTGATTCAACCTGTTCCATTCATCTGCACAAACAATTTTTTCCCTCTTTCTAGTCTGTCTAATGAATGGCTGGGCATGTTGCAACCCAAACTAAGGCTGTGTATGATGAAGAATGGTATAATGACTGGTGAAGCAACAGGCAGGGGGTGCTGCACTTGTAAAACTGAAAGTCCCACTCGGACGCATTCTCCCAAGCAGCAACGTCAGCCTGTTGAGTTCTAAATTAGAACTCAAAATTCTAAATTTTAGAATTAGAACTCAGAATTCTAAATTTAGAACTTATTCCTTCCTGGTCCCCATGACACATTATGTTATTCCTTGTGCTTATCCACAGAGCAGGGATTTTTCAATAGTCTTTAAAAAAACTGGGAGCTAGGGAATATCAAATAAAGTTACTGTGAAAGCCATGAAGACTTAAAATGTTGCAACTCTCTCTTGATGTTAGATCTAAGGGACAAGCATTTGGATGAAAATTAGAGATACTTTTTAATTTTTTTGTTTCATTTACATAGTTGTTTGATGAAAGGCTCTTCCGTGTTCAAACATGGAAACAACAACCCCAGCAACTGAAATTCATGAAAATTCTGCTCAGCTCTAATGACTGTCATGGTCTTTTCAGACTTGAGCATGTCAGCATCCTCAGAGGACAACTTTGTTCCAACAGTCCACTCTGTCTCTGTCCTTGAGTGAGTTCAGTACCAATATTGGACTTCACGCCTATTGGCAAGTTAGACATTTCTGCTCAATAATATCTCCTGGTCCTGATGTCTAAGTCCTGTTAAAACAAATTAATGGGATTTACTTTTGAATGATAAGTTTAGCTCTGGCATGTATGCAATAAAATAAAAATGCCTGACTGAGCTTGGTTCTCTGGTTTAGATACAGCTTTTATCACAAAATGATTTAAATTGCCCTCTTCTTATCTTCGTGTAAGAGATAACACACCAATAGCAAGAAGGTATATTTGCTATCGTGTTCAAAAGCCTTATAGAATTATTCTGTCTCCTCAGTTCCTACAGAATTAAATATTAATATTTCTGTCAATGTTTGGCCTCTTGTTTGTGACGCCTCTCAGGTTCTGTAGTTTGGCAATGTTCCTTTCCTTTTTTGTCTTAGTAAAGGGAGTTGTTTCGCCTTCTTACTCTTTTCTACTTCTTCTGGAAAACAACTCAGCACAGTTGACTGCACTTTAGGCATATGTAGGTGGAAGTTTGAAAGTTGGCAGGAGGATGAGATGTTGCATTAGGGTGTAGGGAGCACTGGACCCAAAATGGTGCTAAACCACAGCCAAGGTCAAAACTGTGTTGAGGGAGAGTTGGCTCATTTTGATTTTTTAAAAATATGATAACACAACTCACCCCAGGCACCCATATATGCTTAGTCATTTTTACCAGTAAAAAATAAGTCACTCAGTTTATTTAGGGAAGCATCTCTCATGTAGAAAGATGAGGTGCTTTATTTCAGTTAAACCAAATATGTCTTTTACTAGAGTCCCAGAAATAACAATTTAATATTCATTCTTCTGGCACGTTTGATGTGAAAGAAGCATGTACAGCTAAGCTTGGGTTCAGAAATCACGTTTGCTAACATGTTGAAGGGTTTTGGCATAGAAATATGCTCTCTAGTGGATGGTGCTTAATTTTGTTCATGATCAAAATTGGAAATGCCCTCCTTTTTTAAAAAAGAGGCAAGAGTATTACAAGAGAGTAAAGTAGTAGCTCCTCTTCCTTCTTCTAGTTACCATCTTCTTCTGGAAGGAGGAGAAAGGTGGAATTAATGTTACATACGTTCACAATTTCCCCACTACACAACTTCTTTAGAGTGACTGAGCTCTTCAGAGCTGATATGTGTACTCTGAGCAATTGTGATACAGCTTTCTTGGGATTCACCAGTTCAGACTTTAAATGGGAGAATTTCAATTAGAAAACAAGCATATTAGGGAGAATCATTCTGCCCTGTCCTTTGCCTGCTGATCTACTCAAAATTCTGCCCATTTTTTTTGAAAGCAAAGAGAAATTAAATTGTTCATTTCCTCATTTGCAGTCCAATGTAGTACAGTCTCAATGGGGCTGAACCATTTGATCATTCTGAATTAATGTAGTCCCTTCACCCGGCTTAGGATGGGTAAATAAAGTTCTGTTGCTATATTCTCTCAAAAGTGGTTTTGGAAGCAGATGTACAGCTTGTCCTAAGCATTAGGACAAATGCAGCAGGATATTGGCTCTTTATGTCTCTTGTTAGTGGAGTAAAGCCCAATCCTTTGAAATTTTCACTGTGGATCTGGGATTCTCTCCTTTCTGCTTTCTTTCTTTTGTTCCTGCCAGAGTGGTTAGTCACAGAATATTCTTAGTATTTGGAGAGTGGTTAGCATCTGTAAGGATCCACTTGTAGGGCTCGCACTTAATACAAAATACTGTCTTTCTCTGCTGAATGAACTGATTGTGGGACAATGTTTATACAGGAGACAAGGGAGTGAGAAGAGAATGAGATTGATGGTACAGAACATGAGCTCAGGTAATATGTACATGAAACCATAGCAAGATTTGTTGTGGGCTGGAAAACTGAGTATCATCCCTTTCTCAAGTGACCAGTTTCTTGGAGACAGTTAAGTTTAGTCAAGGAAGCTTACATGTATGTTGTTCTACAATAGCAAGATACGTTTCTTTGTTTTCTTTCATTAGAATTTGGGAAAGACTTTTTTTGTTCCCACAACCTTCTGTATACTATGTCCAGGTGGTGATTGTGCAACTCAGCTCCTGTCCTTCACTGGATTCCTTTTCAGTGTCCTTGATGAAGAGGGAACGCTTGCCCTGAAATGCAGTTTTCTTGTTCCACTCCTGCCTTTCCTGCTGTCATCCATCATACTGCAGTAACTAATTAACACCAAGAGCTGCCAGTCTGAGGAACAGAGTGGTAGGACATCTGAATCTCCTGGAAGATTCCAGTTTCTCATATAGCAACTAGCATAGTCAGATCCATGAAATGATGAAAGAAAGGCCCTCACGTTTTCCAGGTCCTCCAGACTGAGGGTGCATTGTCAATTTGGTAGAAAAAGGTGTTCTGTAATGCCCTGGATGCTACCATAGGTCCCCTCCATCCAAGCAAAATTTTATAAGCAGAATGGCAGCTCAATGGTGAGCTAGAATGACAATTGGAGAGTGGCAATAAAAAGTGTAATTTTGGAACTTTCTGTAACCCAAATCAGGTTCCAGTGTGTGACCCACTAGGCCAGACACTGACCATAGGGGCCAGCCGGCTAGAGGCTTGATGAACCCTCTTGTTTCTGATGCTTCTCTGGAATAGAAAACAAAACAAAACAACATTTGTCAAAGCCCTAGCAAATCACCCTATACAGATGATGGGTTGCATTTGGCTCAAGGAGTCACAAATTGTACAGA
Source organism: Cyclura pinguis (assembly GCA_030412105.1). Taxonomy (NCBI): domain Eukaryota; kingdom Metazoa; phylum Chordata; class Lepidosauria; order Squamata; family Iguanidae; genus Cyclura; species Cyclura pinguis. Next base: position 350,710,014 of record CM059599.1, read on the forward strand.
CCTGTGTAAATCCTTATGTTGGATGATATTTGTGTGTTAGTGGGTGTCCATAATGTATGGAGAGAATGGGATGATGGCATAGCAGATAGACAAAGATGCTGATCCACAAAAGTAGTACTTCTGTTGATCTTTGGAATATTCTGGACCTTGGAAGTTGCAAATCTAGTTTAAGTTCCAAGCTCTTCCTCATAGGAAGCAACCAGTGCAGCTGCAGTTATTTTGGACATGTTTACAAGAAAGCATAACATATGTCACTTTTGATTGGTTATAACATCACTTTGTGTGGAACTTCACAATTTGGAGAATGAAGTGGGATAATATTGCCCATATGATCAGACATAATCTATTAGATATTGTACAGGTGGGAGAGTAAACACAGCAGTGATAAGAGAAGAGGAGAGGCCCCTGAGAGAGAGCCCAGCAACTGATTAAAGAATAGGGAACAGGGAACAGGAATAATGACCAGTTTTTGCAAAGGAGAAATAGAAACAGTGTTATCCTGGTGATCTGTACTGGAGCTTCCTAATGTGTTCATAAAACATCTAGAGTCAGGGATAGGAGTGACGGGTGATTAGGTTTTGGTGGAGACAAAAATGGACTGTGAAGTGCTCCAAAAGGAATCTGTTGAGAATGGATGTACAGGCAACAAAACCACATATGAAATTCAGTGTAAGTGTAAGGTAAAGATGTATAGCACATTGGGTTGCAAATCTAATTTCATGAATACACAAATGGGGTCTTAGCTGGCAAAGACTAACTAGGAAAGAAAGCTAGAGGTTATGGTGGACAGCTCAGTGAAAACATTGATCCAGTGTGCCTTGGCAGTGAAACAGAAATTCCATGCTAGCAGGGCCACTCTCATGATTCCTTTATGCAAGTCTTTAGTGCAGACACACTTTAGACATTGTGCACACTTGTGATCACCACTCTAAGAGATGACATTGTTCAGCTGGAAAAGGTGCAGAAAAAAGCAACCAAAATGATGAGAAGACTGAAGCATCTCTCCTACAAAGATAGGCTAGAGTTCTGTTCTTCCATTCAGAAAAATAAATGAAATTTGGGTGGGAGACATAAATTTTGTAAAATTATAACCAGTCCAGAGAAAGTAAATTTGGAAAAATCTTTCTCTTTCCCTCCATCCCCTTGTTCCTTTCCCATGTGTGACAGAAGAACATAAGCTCATTGAGAGACAGAAGAGTCAGAGCATACAAAAATAAGTACTTATTTATACAGTATACCTTGAACTTATGGAATTCATTCCCACAAGATGTGGTAATGGCTACCAACTTAGATTATTTTAAAAGGTGTTTAGACAAATTCATGATGGTTTAAGCTATGTATAGCTGCTAATAATAGATATGTGCCGACTTTTTTTAGAGGCAGTAGGATTCTGAATTACCACTCACTGGGGGAAATCAGTAGGAGGGTGCTACTGCCCTAATGTCCAGCCTGTGAGCTTTTGGAGAGCTACTCTGTGGAACAGGATGACAGGGCTTTGATCTAGGGTGGCCATGCATTCTCTTTACAGGTAATAGTCCTCTGTGAGAGGATATTTTTGGAAGGCATCCTCTGCTCAAAAAACTCTCTGATCTAAGCCTAGTTTAAAGATAACCTTAAGGAGGGAGATTAGGGACTTTTTTTGTTGTCCATCCACAGTTATCACCTGGACAACAGGCCACAAAGGTACATAGGTCACCTGGTCACAGTCTTCTCTACTTAGGTGGGAGGTATTGTAATTCTGTCTGAAATATAAAAATAATTTCTATCTTTTTTTTAGTCAGTATATACAAAATAGGATACACAGATTTGTGTATATAGCTGTCATTTCATGGTGTCCTTTACGGTAATATATAAGTGGACACTCTACTTTGGTCTGACTGTGGATGGATCTTGCCCTGTCCAATGTCCTAATGAAATCTTTCCCTTATAATATGTTGTGAGATTTCTTCTCTATATACTGTTCTTCATTTTTCTTCAAGCCTGATTCTGTGGGCCTGACCTCTTCTGCAATGGGATAAACTAAATTTGTCATTGCGACTTCTGAATCTGTTACAGGTAGCACCTACAAAGGTCTTCTAGAACTCACTTAGCTGTAACTGGAAGATCTTTTCAGAGTTATTGATATGCCATCCTAGAAATAGAAACTGGATTTGTGAAAGTTTCCCGAACTAAAAGTCTTCGGTGAACTAAAAGTGGTTTAAGCTTGTGGTATATAGAAATAGATCACATAAGCTGCAGAATGACATCTAATCTCAGGGCTGGCCCAGGATATTTTGGTGCCTTAGGCAGAAAATTGCAGTGACATTCTACCACAATACAAATATAATAATAATTATTAATAATATTTAACATATATTTAATAACTGGAATGTTGCTTTTTTAGTAATGTTCTCTGACCTAATGTTAGGGCTGGCTCTATAACAGACCCCTAGAAAATCAAATGTAGCCAAGTTCCTTTGGCTGGCCCTGCCATTAGTCAGGGTGCCTCAGGTAGTAAATTGTAGGTGCCATTAAAGAAGCACAGCCCCTCTTCCTCCATTCTGACACTTCTGTTTTTAAAGCAGTGCTTGCAACAATTTTTTTTTGCAACGCTTCACTTCACTACTATTCTGGAAATATATCTGAGGGATCTGTGTTTCTTCTTCACATTGGATACTTAGGATATATGTTGTTGCTCAATATAGAATGTAGAAGTAACTAGTTATTAAGTAGTTATTTGCAATTAGTTCCTTTCCCTAATAATGAATAAATAACTACATTATAACTGCACCTTAACGAGCAATAACTGCAGTGTAGCTGTAACTTTTAAAATTTACTTCTATAGTGAGACTATGGCCTCACTAAATAGTGGAGAAGAGGTATGACATGACTAGTGCTGACTCATTCTGTGCCCTGTGCTGTGCCTTGTGCTCTGTTGTGGGTATTGTGATAGTGACAAGAGGAGGAGAATGTGCATTGTACAACAGGGCAGTGGCTTGTAGCATTCAGAAATTGGAAAATAATTTTTTTTACAAAAAATATTGCAATGATACCTAACTATTTGAAGGGTGAGATTATAGCCATAACTAATTACTTAAAACAACAACAGTAACAGGGCTCCAAGGTCTGTCCTAATCAGTGAATTTACATGTTTGTACTTGTATCTGAGCAAATTCGTTTGAGTAGAAGGGCAACATTTTAAAGCAAAAGTAGCTTGGGAATCATAAAGCTACGATGCTATAACTTCTGCTGAAAAATAGATTAAGCAAAGTGCCCCAAATACACATGTATAGATTTAAAAAAAAAATTCAAGAAAAGGAAAGATTCTAATAATTGAGGGTAGAAGGAAAGGGAACAGATTACTGTGTGAGTTTCTGGTCTTTACTGGTTGTATAATCATTATGATGTAGATGCTATTATGGGAGATGATCAGTGCAAACAGTGAAAGAATGTGGAGTGAACTGTGTACTGTTTCTTTTCATTGCACATACATCAGCAATAGATTGCCTGAATGGAGGGAAAGGTTGATACAGATATCATCACTGCACTCTGTGTACCAAGTTGTCTGTGGAAACACCCCATGGAAGTGAATAGAGAGGCTTCCCTTTCCACACTGGGCTACAGCTGCTTTGCTGGACACACAATACCAAAGCAAGGTAATTAATTCCAAGATGTGACATTTTGCATCTCTCCATAAACATCTACTTGCCTATTCTTCTCCAGGCCCTTTGAGTACAGCTCTCTTTCTCATACTTATAGGTGTAGCCTGGATGGTGTGCACCATCCTGTATAGTAGGGAATTAATTCACTGAGTGTGGATTCTTTTGTTGCCAGCATGGCATCAGTTAAGCCCAGAAGGCAAATTATGGGTAGGCTCTAGGGACCTCTCAGGTTTGCAGAATCATAAAAAGATAACCTTTAGGGGGAAAAATAAACAGGGGGGAGGAACCCCCCACACATCTGAAATATCCTAATGGAAGCATGTTCAGTAGCCACAAAATGTCAACTCTCTGTTGAGAGAGGCAGGATGGAATGGAATATGTCTGCATGGCACCTTGGTAAAGATCCTCCATCTTGGAGTATTCTGTTGCAGGTATCACTTGCACTTAAAATCTCCAAATCATTGTCCTGGTTCTTTGCACAGTGCACATGGCAACAGCTTTTCTTGAGAGCAAAGTGCAGATTTTGGAGTCCAAGTTTCTAGTTCTTTTCTGAAGACTGGGTAATTCAAGGCCAGTCATTTCCCCAGCTTTGTTTGTATCATTTTTTTAAAAAAAATGTGGCTAGAGTATCCATTATTGTGATGGAAAGCAGCCTGGGCTTCTTTGAGGGATGGCCCTATATAAGGAGTAGGTCTGAGGCTGCCTAGATTTCTTCAGCCCTCAAACGACATACCTCCGTGATCTCAAAAAGTGTGCCTGCTCAAGTTCAATTTGGTTTGTATAACTGTGTCATAGTTTGCTTATAGCTGTCAGTTCTGTTTTAATTATGTGTTGGGCTGTGGATTGGAAAACCAAGGCAACCATGCATGGTTCATACATGTTGCTTTGAATGAGACTAGCTGGTGACTAGTTAGGACTGCTTCTAATGCAACATTTTTTCTAATTGTGTTTTAAATTAGACACGCACCTTCATAATTTCAAAATGGGCATATGTGCACATAAGGCCCTTGTCTAGCAAACGATTTTCTAAATATGTGCACATGCCTAAATATGTGCACATGCTTCAATAAATAAACAGATAAATCCCAGATTATTTTCTAGTGGTTTTCTAATAAGATAGGTTGACATATGTTCTGATTCATCATCACTTTCAGTGTACCGCATTTTGGACTGGTGTGTTTGTTGATGATGATCATTTTAGTAGGTAAAGTACACTGTTTCTTCAGTGTCAAGGATGATGTCTAGAGCCCTGGTGGCGCAGTGGTTAAATACCAGTACTGCAGCCACAATGTTGTGAGTTCGATCCTGCAGGGCTCCAGGTTGACTCAGCTGTCAATCCTTCCATGGATTGATAAAATGCGTACCCAGCTTGTTGAGGGCAATTAGCTAAACACATTGTAAACCGCTTAGAGAGTGCTTTGCACTGGTAAGCAATATAGAAATGTAACTGCTATTGTTATTGCTATTGATGTCCTACTTGTTTCCTGTGACACACTGATGCTTAACAGGAAGCCCTCCTTTTTCAAAACATTGTAGCCAAATTGGAAGCGTAGGAGCTGCTTGTGCTGGTTAGTGTTTAGTGGCACTTTAAACTATTAAAATAATACACAGCTTTTTACCTCAGGCTGTCTTTCAAGGGGATCTAGAACAAAAGCTTTTAACACAGAGAGATTTTCGGTGTCACTGACACCCTCTCCATTATGTTTAGTGACATAACATATGGTTGATCTAGTTTAAGCATAAAAACCCAGAGAGTAACAGTCTGCTTCATGTTCCCTTCAGTTTTTACTGTGTAAGTTGAAATATATATATGTAAGCCTCCCCCAACTTGGCACCTTACAAATGTGCTGGATTACAACTCCCATCATTCACCAACCTGCTGTCAGGGATGGTGGGAATTATAGTCCAAGACATCTGAAACATACCAGATTTGGCAAGGCAGTCTTACACCAATAATGACATTGTAGAGTTTAAGACTACTTGCAACTGTTTCTGGTTGTAGGACTGTATGATTCTGGATTATCAGATCAAAATTCCATCTTGTCCTGCCATTATGTTTCCCACAGAGGCCAGTCACATGGAGGGATGTAAAGTATATTTCAGATGTTCTTATGCTCAGTGGAAAAGGGTGTGTGGACACAGTGAGGCACTCTACTGGAAAAAAAAGGTCAGCTACCACGAGCTTTTTCATCTTGCACGAGAACAGAAAGATCAACATTTCCTTGTATCTTTTTGCAGAAATTTGTGAAGGTTTGTTTTATGCAGGATTGTATTTTGTGCAAAAACACATATTTTGTACTAAAACAAATTTTCATGAAATTTTTGCAATAAAAGTTCCAAAATGTACAAAATTATTAAAAATGCACAATAACCCTTGTAATCACACTTAACTGGAATACAGTTTGTGTGTGTGTGTCCATAAACACATATCTTTGGGAAACCTAAAGAGAACATGAGTCTACATATCTGTGGGAATTTGGTAATATCCAAAATGGCCTCTAAGAAATTAAGATTATAGTGGTCAAACTCATGATTTAAGAGATAGCTATCCCTTCTAGTTTTGTGTCATCTGCAAATATAACTAACACCACAGATAACAGAATCAAGATTCAAAGTGCTTTTGAAATTCTGGGATTTTGTGGCCCAAGCAAGAAGTCAAAAAGTCTTGTTTTTTTGGAAGAAAGTGATCAAAGATGGGGTTCCTGTGTGGTAATATTGATATCAGCCTGAAAGAGTTTAGTTGTTTGTTTTTGTTTTACTCACAACCAAGAATAAACAAGTCATTTTATCTCTATTTCCCCACATATAAATAAACTTTCCTGTTAAACTAGCTGACCAGCAGCAATAAAAAGGTTTCAGAATACTACTGGTATGTACTTTGTTCTTTCTGAGACTTCCAAGTATGACTCTTTGGAATTTATCACTACATTCCCAGTCCAAACCATGATTGAATAAACATCACTTCAATATTGGGGTGCATGCAAGTTTTGGGGAACTATATGTGAGTACAGTTCAAGAATGGGACATGTTAAGGCAATCACTGTTGTAATCAGAGCAGTCCAAGATACTGTGTTGCCCGATGTGAAGGACATATGGGTTTCTCTCACTGTTCAACATACAATAGGTGACTTAGATAGCAGTGGAAATGGGGCAGCATCTTATGTTTCACCTGCGAGCAGAAACCTAGCTTTGCCTCATAGTAGGACCAACCCTAATTGTGATGCTGGAATAATTCAGGGGTTTTGTGCTGCTGTATGAATTTAGCCTATTATATATACATGGAATAGGGTTACTAATTCAAGTTAAAAGAAACCAAGCAGTTATTAAAAATCTTGGCTTCTCATTTTCAAAAGGGATTGGATCCCAGATATGACAAGTCACAGGGGACAATATTTCATCAGTTTGCTTTGAAACCAGGAGACACCTTATCGCCTTGCCTTTTTGAAACTTGACATGAAAAACCGTCTTCTTTTTAAGAAGAAAGACAGTCTTTTCCTAGGATGGCACAGTGACTGGATTTCTGTGTTAGACACAACACTTATTACTTGAAGGATATTTATGACTAGGTGATTAAAAGAATGTCTTTAGCAACTATCTAAAGGATCTTGTTATTCCCAAAAGGATGGAATGTGTTCTGAATCACTGTGTTGGGTTCCGCTAGTACATCTGCCTCCTTTGCTCAGGCGATGATACACCTTGGTGTGCTTTCAATATTAGTTTAATTGATTGGTGCTTTATTTCTAATGCTGACAATAAATTACCTTGTTGCTCTACAATTGTTGGGAAAAGGTTTTTTCTTTTATCAGCTTGTGATTTTGCTTTCCTATGTGGTTAGGTTACTTATTATGGGAGTAATAACAGCGTAACAGTAAGAGTAACACTGGCAAATAAAAATGCTTCACATTCTGGATCTCTAACTCCATGATGCTTTTTTGAGAGATAAAATAAGAAAGGAACATAACTTTGAAAAGTTACTTTTTAAACTGTGATTCCCAGAATTCTTCATCCAAATGGCCAGTGGCCATGGATTTGGGGAGTTGTATTCCCAAAAAGTAACTTTTCAAAGCTCTGGATAAGCTAGCTAAATGCTCAAATCACATGCATACTTTGCCAACTCCACTGATCACTTAGTTCATTTCTAGGCTCAATTCAGAGGGCTGATTTCAGTCTTTGAAGTCTTGCATGGCCTAGCGCTTATTGGATAGTGACACTCTGACTCATGAACACTTGCCTGGCATGGACCTTAATGTGAATTTGGCACCAGGAAAAGACTTTTTAAAAATCAATCAATCACAGGCTTTTTACTTTGCCTTTATGCTGCTTGATGTTCATTTCCTACTTTTATTTTTACCTTTCTCTTTTCTATTGTAGTGTTTCCAAGTTTTTGTTTTCATTTTTTATTGTAATGCAATTTAAACTTTTTCTAAGCTCCCTTCTCCCACCCCAGGAGCCTACTGAAAGTCCAGGATATCCTCTAACAGTTGATTAACTAAATACAGTTTTACTTTTTTTTTTTTTGGCTAAGATGGAATTTCAGGTAGAAATTCAATAATCTGTCTTAAGAAAATATGCAAAGAATCCCTGACACATGCAGAATACTGTTCAGCACTACTTCTAATACAAGGTGAATTATGCTGAACAATGGCAAATGGATAGGAAGTGGTAATAAGTAAGGAATGCTGGCATTTTGTATGGGCAGAATGGGTTTCTTTTTCTTCGTGTTGTATTAAGAAAATGTTATGACAAAGTCATTTTCCAGATGGTATGATATTCCTTCAAAGATGAAGCAACTTTGGGGAATAGGTCATCCTCTATACTGGGAGTTGAGGTGTGAAGGACTGAATGCTAACAAACACAGGCACTCACAAGCACAGGTGTCATGAAGAGAACAATAGGAGGAGGGACAGTTTTGAATGTTCCCTCTGTGAGCAAATACTGACCTTATTCCTGCTTACTTGTGCCTGCAGCAACCCAGCACCTGTGTAGGTAGGTTACTCAGTGTGAAGGCCAGGGGCAGTCTGTGGTAGAAGATTCCTTTGAAGAGTTGCCTGGTGGACCTCTTCTCTTTGCCCCAGTTATTTGATTAAAAAGTGAAGATTCCGCTAATGGAATGATGCTGCCAGCACCTTAACTTCCAAAGTAGTCAAGGGACAAGGAAAGATCATCCAGGGAGTCTTTTGGGTCTTTTGTGGAGCTGCCTCTGCTAACTGCTGTCTAACTAATGGCTCTAAGGTGAATTTTGCCTCCGTTGGTGGTAGATGGTGGGCAGCAGAGGGAGTTGATAGTACAAACCTTTGTTATATTTGCCACAGCTTAGAAAGATTACTTTTTCAAACTACCACTCTATAAATCCCTTCCTTGGGGTCCCAGGGACTATGTTGCCTAGGGATTTCTGGGAGTTGTAGTTAAAATAAAGCTACTCCCCTTTCTGATATTACTAAAAATATCAGTTTGATGGGGTGTATTTTGAGGTACATTTGTATTGGATCACAGCCTTCAGTCCTCTGAGCTTTCTTTTGAGAACTTGAACCCCATCCCTGAGGATTTTGGGGCTTTTGCATAGAAACTTCAAAGGGATTTTTGGTGGGGCACAACATAGAGGTACTCACCTGCCTCTGTTAGAAGGAGAAGTTTTATGTGTAGCATTTATATAAATATGATTGGTGTACATGATGTATATAGAGGGAAAGAAAATTCACAAATATTTGTAATCAGGTTGAAAAATACACTTTCCAACAGCCGAGGAACCCCATATAAAAAAATATCAGAGCAATGAGACTAATGTAGTTTTCTCAGGTATTCAAACATCCTGAATTATTGCAGAGAAATTATTCTGCAGAGAAATACAAAAGTGTACCGCCCTCTGCAATATTTACTGTAGAGGAAGTACTGTTTTCTGCCTGGGAACATTTATTTATTTATTTGCACAAAACTTCTATGTGTATATCTCTGTAGAGTAATTCCTTCCCAGTACCTTGAGATGTTTTAACATCAGGAGAATACTGTGAAGAAATATTGAAATAATGCATATTATAGAGTAACACAGGCAAAAAGGGAGGCCCCAGTCCAAAGGAATTCACAACCTGAATTTGGACAGTGGAGTAAATAGGCAGGGAGAAGGGAAGAGACGGACTGAGGAAAAGGTAACAAGGGAAGAATAGGCATGGCTGCCATTACATAGGCCTAGTTTCTGTAGTGTGGGAGAACTAGAGAATGAAAGCAAAGACCCCATGCAAAATGAAGAATTAGAGGAAGAATCTAAAAGAAAAGGGAAAGTTGACATCGTACTATTGTTTTGGGAGTGCCATTTGTAAGGGACACCCAAGTAAACTACGTGGAGAGGGAGCAGTTGTAGGCTATATTTCAGAGAAAGGAACTGGCAAAATCACCTCTGAGTATTTCCTGCCTAAGAAAATCCGGTGAAATTCATGTGGTCACCATAAGTCGACAGATAATTTCAAGGCGCATACACAAACAGACACAAACTTTATGTCCATGCCTTCAAATAAAACCATTTCAAGAGAGATGAGAACTTTGATAGGCCAGAGTTGACCAGTGCAGCTTTTGTCACTTGGGAGACTTTTGTGACTCAGATGTTAAAGAAAGCACTTTTAATGACTAGTGATTTATTTTTTAATTTTCTTTTCTAATTAAGCAATGTTTTAATGTTATAGCTTGTTCAATTGTGTCTCAGCATGATAAATTTTTAAGATGTTTCTATTGGTACAACCTGTTTTCATCTATTTTAATCTCAACCTAATATTGTTGTGAACAACTTGTGTCTTAGTCCTGGGATGAAAGCAGAGTATAAATTGAACAAATGAATGATCTGGAAGTTCAGAAGTACTCTTGTAGTGCAGTCCTATGAATTGGAGTGGGTATTTTTAACTGGTATGATTACATCCTATGGAATCCTCAGCTTTGTTGTTTTGCGAGGCACTAGAACTTTGGCACAGAACTCTAAACATTTAACAAAAGTAAAATCGCAGAACTCCATGATGTAGTCATGGTAGTTAAAGTACTATCAAAATGTGATAATTCTATATTGTGATACTGATCTCCAGGTGGTTTACAGCAGATCAACAACAGTTTAAAATGGCAACAAGAGCAACAATAAAAGTATCTTCTCTACTAGGTGCTGAAATTAAGAAAGCTTGGAAAAATCCAGTGCAAATTTGTGTGTGAAAAGATTTGTGATCAAGTTCCAATTTTCTCTGCTGAATATAAAGTCTTAGACTGAGAATGTGCTGAATGTCATTTTGTTCTAAAATCTAATTACTATCTTCCATAGTTCTTACTTTGTACCTAACTCCAGCTGGTGGATCTCAGGTTTCTAGTGAAAAAGGGAAGATTCTTTTAGCCTAAATCTGTCCATCTTGCTATGCATGTCTATTTACCAATAGGTTCCATTAAGTTCAGTGACTGAGTTACTCTTAGGTAAGTAGGAATAGAATTGTAGCCTGCCCTCTCTCCTTCTCTCTCTCACCCTCTCCCTCTCTGTGCCTTCAGGTGATCTGTTGACTCCGAGGTACTTTTGTCAGGCTTTTCCATTTCCTTTCTTTGAAGTATACCCTACAGCACCTGGTATTCCTTGGTGGTCTCCCACCCAAATACTAACCAGGGCTGACCCTGCTTAGCTTCTGAGATCAGACAGGGTCTGGTGCCTTTATGGTATTTAGGGAGGAACTGTAGTCTTATCAGGAATTAATTTTATTTTTTAAAATAAGCACTCTGTTCGTACTACTAACTGGTGACAAAAATCTACCATTAAAATTTGGAAAGATCTTGACAGACTGGGTATAACTACCTGGTTAGGGAGACATTAGGCTCATGGTAATATGGTTTTTTAAAATACCAAAGAAATGTTGAAGCTAGGTGCATAACCAGCTTAGAAATGTGGAACACATAAAAATAACTGTGTATTTTTATTATTTACTGGAAGGAACAAAGGCACAAATACAGCTTGGTAAATAAGAAAAAATTGAATGAGAATTTGGTCTGTTTCCAAATTTGTTCCCATTATGAGATGAAAAGCTGCTTTCTTCTCAAAAAGATTTTTGGAACCCTGTTTTGGAAAATGCTGATAAACTGTCGCCTTCTTAAAAAGGAGAAAATATCGAAGGTCTGACTTCTGTGACATTTTAAATAAGCCTTTAATATACACATACAAAGACAGTTGTAAGCATTTTGACAAGAGGTTGCAAAAACACCTTTTAGCCTGAAATGCGTTACTAGGAAGTGTTGTTCATGTTGACTGTTGAACCTTGGCCTGTATGGGCTGTGCACAGGTGTCAGTAAGACACAGGGTTATACACAGCTCCCTGGCAGGGCTGTTAAAGCACGAGTATGTAGCAGAGTTTCTTCTAGATCGAGGTAAGAGGAGTGCAAGGGACTGTGGAGCTAAGTGCACAGTAATTCATGTGCGTGAATATAGCAAATGAGTTCTTTCTGCATGGTACATTGAACCTATGTAGAAGAATGAATAGATATACTCACTTGCAGCTCTGGTCCCGCAAACATTATTGTTAGTGCATGTTTGGTTGAAGACTTTTTTTTAACACCTCCTTCTGAATGCAGTCAAAGATCAGAGCCAGTTTCCATAAGTAAGTGCAGCCCTGTTCCCTCCTGTTAGCATGTTTGGATGGAATGTGTCAACAGTACTATTGGAATGAAAAAAATGGGGCAGTAGCTGTTAGCTATTTTGTGTGTGTGCATGCCTGTGTATGTGCTTCAATTTGCTTGTCAACTTATGATAATCCCATGAGTTTCATAGAGTTTTCTTCTTTTCTTTTTCTTACTCAGAGGTAGTTTTGCTAGTTCCTTCCTCTAAAATATAGCCTACAGCACCTGATATTTGTTGGCAATCTCCCATCCAAGTTATAACCAGAGCTGACCCTGTTTAGCTTCCAAGATCAGATGGGATCTAGTACCTTTAGGATATTTAAACCACTGGATATAGTAAACTCCCCAGAAGACAAATGACTAAACAGCGGCAACATGACTGATTGGAAAAGACAATAATGTTTGGTAAAGAGGGAGGCAGTAGGAAAAGGAAAGACTGCATAACAGGTGGATAGGCTTAGTCAAAGAAGCCACAGCCCTGAATTTGCAAGATTTTAACGTGGCTGTTAATAACACCACTGGAGGTCTCTCTTTCATAAGATCACCATAAGCCAAAGATGACTTGACAGCAATTGACAGACATGATAAGGATGGGAAGTCTATCAGTTTTCTTTTCTTTTCTTTTTTACTTCAAGTTCTTTCCACCCAGAATGTAATATGTGAATACTGGCAAATTATTCCAATATGAACTGAGATAAAACACTCCGTTATTTGTACTTTGGAAACTGAATAGGTACCTTTGTCCATAGCATTGAGAGGACCATGTTGAACCTGCTTGCCATATAGCTATTAAAGAGGAAAGAGAAGCGGCAACCCTATACTTCCATGTGTTGATGAGTCCTTATGAAGATTATTTGAAATTAAATTCTTAGCCATTCTTACATGAAGAAATGCTGGTAGTCAAGGCAGACAACACTGGTCTAGATAGACCAATGCACTGATTCTAGAATAAGGCAGTATTTTTAAATTTGTATGATGAGATGCACATGGCATTATTCTTGATTGTTCAAAAGGAATTGTAAGTAGCCACCCAGTCCAAGTGTGCTTTTGCCCCTTCCTGAGCTTGGGGATTTGTAGCAAATGGTTAAAAAAGTGATATGTGAAAGTTGTCTTAAACTTCTGTTCTCCACCTTGTTCCTTTGAACTCTGCCCACCACTCTATGAATACTAAGGCTGGCTGGCCCATAAATTATCCAGCAGGGCTCTGGCACTTAAGCGGCTGGTGTTTTCAGTGGTGTGCATACATAATCGATCCAAGAGGCTGCTTCTGCTTTTAGCTGAGGCATTTGCAGAAACCTTGGGCTTTCAAAGCCCCAGTCATAGACTGTCCGAGCATTCATCTTTCCGTCTCTCTCCTCACCCACCCCCACTTCATCCTTGCCACACCTTTTCCAGTGGTTGAGAAACATTTAAGCTTTTACATCTGTGTAGAAAGAAGGGGCAGTTTACAAAGGAAAAGACAGCTGAGCAATTTATAAAGAGATGTCGGATCCTTTCTGTCTTGCTCTATCACTTTGGAATCTGCTTCTGTGCATCCTGTCAGTTTCTCTAATTACATGCATGCAGGATTCTTTACTCTCACCTTTGGATTTTGTTGGCGAGCTCGTGCTACCCTACACATTGCTTGTAAGAATTTTTGTCTGTATCTTGCATGAGTTATGCTGCAATACATACAGTGATGGACTATTAAAAATGCTGAAGTTTTACCACATGTTGGGCTGGAAATACTACTGAAGAAATGTTGTAGGATTCTGTAGAAAGTTATGGTTTTCCTCATTTGGGTCCTTTTGAATCTATGGATCAAAAAGACACAATCAGCATGCCAGAGATATGGAACCCATGTTGGTATTCCTGCCTCAGACACAGTATCTTCTCAGCTTTATTCAACTCTACTACATATTCTCTGGCCTCAGGCCAGTAACTATGTTTGGTAAGTGACATGTTGTTATGTGCTCTCAGGTGAGCTTCAACTTTTGTGAATCCTATGAATGAGGATCCTTCAGGAGACCCTGTTATTAACCTTCCTGTGCAGATCTTGCAAACTCAGGGCTGTAGTTTATTTGACTGAGTCAATCCACATGTAATGTGGTCTTTCTCTTTTTCTATTGCCTTCCATTTTACTGGGCATTATTAACTTTTCCAGTGATCTCAGTGATCCAGTGATTCATCTCATCTACAATAGCCCCAGTTTAGTCATTTTGGCTTCTAATGAGAGTTCATCCTTCATTTGTGTCAGACCCATTTGTTGGTCTTTTTGACAGTCCATCTGATCTGTAGAATTCTCTTTCAGAACCACATTTAAAGTGAGTTGATATTTTTGCTGCTAGCTTTTACGTCCGTATATTGAAATCAGAAATATTATGGCATGGATGATCCTGAATTTGGTATTCAGTGGTATACCTTTATACTTATACAGGTCTTGTCTCATTCTTTCATAAGTGCCCTTACTAGTCTTAATTTTCTATGATTTCTTGATCACAGTCTCTGTTTGGAGTAATGAGTAAGCCAGGTATAAAGTCTTTAACAATCTTGATGACTTAATAATCCACTTTAAAATTACGTAAATATTTTGTAGTCATTATTTCTGTTTTATCATTTAGCTATGGAAACCCCATGGGTGACCTTGAGCAAGTCATACTCTCTTAGTTTAAGAGAAAACAACAACAACAACATTTCTTACCTGCCTCTCTCCATGGATTGAGGTGGGGGACAACAATAGATTAATGTAATCAGAACATCATTTAAAGCAATAGTTAAAATGCGTATCATCTTAAAAGAAAAAAAAAAATAGAAATACCTAGAAACAGACAAAATTTGTGTTTAAAATGAATTGAATTGAAATGAAATGAATTAATTAAATGAATTGAAATGAAATGGCAGCCCTCCTCTGAATAAAACATACGAAGAGAATACTCTGATAAGCTCGTCATAGGTCAGAATCAGCTTGAAGGTACATAACAAGAGAAGGTACAGGCTTATTTTGTTGTAGTTTTTTTGGTGTGCTCCATTAGCCGGTTTATGTTAACAACATGGTCTAAAGTGCCTCTTCCTTTGCTGAACTCAGCTTGGGATCTGGCATTTCCCGGTTCATATATGGTCAGACTTTGTTGCAAAATCATTAATGTCATATTACTTCCATGGGACGAGAAAATTGGTCTAATGGTTATTATAATACCTGGTATCCCCTTTCTTGGGACTGGAATGTATATTTAGGATTTTATTTTTTATTTTTAAATAATTTTATTAAATTTCACAAATATAAAAAAAGGATTATTTGACTTGTAGTTGTTACATGAATTTTCTTCTGTTCTTCCACACTGTTCTGGTCAACATTTCCCGCAGCTTAGTCCACTTGTTACATTAGTGCATCACAATAAATTGATTATCTCATCTGTTCGAACACACATTTCCTTCTCCTAACAATCATAATATAGTCGTTCTGGCTAGACAGTTCCCAACCATCACTCTCTTCTGCTTGACTCAAATTGTCCTGTTCCAAAATATTTCCATATCGCTCTCTTAAAACTTCTGTTTTCTCCTTATATATATATCTTTTTTTTTCCCCTTTAACTTTCCATTACCTACATCCCAAAATCTTAAAATTTTTAATTATTTCTGTCATTGTGTATCTGGCAGTCTGAGCAATTATTACTGCAACAGTCCCCCATCTTCTTACCCTAAATTCCATTGTACTAAAATGTCTTGTTTCTCCTTAAGTACTTTTAAACCCCTTCTCCCATTCAGCAATATCACAATGTTCATATTCATGAAGTGTATCGATATATCATCAATTACAAGCTTAATTAACAATGTCAAAATAAAAATCCATTTGTGTAATTCAGAAGCCTGTGCAATCGTCATCTTCCCGTTCCCCTCTCTCATCTGGTGCCCTGCAGCCTGGATATTTATTTGCAAATTCTCTGTACTCTTAAAGTTGCTTATATTCCAAGCTGCACCGCGCCTAAGAGAGAGGGTATTTTACTCCACTTATCAAATCAGAATCGTGTGACTATATCCACTCCTTTTCCCCCCTCCCTTCCTGGACTTTGTGGTCCGGAGTCTATTTCTGAATTTTTACTGTATTCCCCTAGTCGCTTAAGTTCCGAGCCACTCCGTCCAGGAGAGTGAGGGTCTTTGCTTGACTAACTTCCATCACAATCTCCCCGTTCCCTCCTCCCATCTTGGACTTCACCACCCAAAATTCATTTCTGAAGATTATCTGTAGTTTCTTTGTCGCTTAAATTCCAAGCAGCTCAGTCCATGGGAGGAAGGATCTTCCAATCAAGTCTCTTCCATCACAGGTTTCAGTCTTAACCCTTGACATCACATTGTTTATATTACTGATAGTATATCACTTATAGTAAACTTGTTTGACATTGCTGAAATACATTGCCCCTTCTCAAATCCAGCACCCTGTGCCTTTATCCGCTTTATATTCCCTCCTCTCCTCTCGAAGCTGCCCAGAATTCATTTCAGAAGATTCATTGCATTTTCATTGTCGCTTAAGTTCCAGGCTGCTCCATCCGTGGGAATGAGGATGTTTTGAGTTAGATAACCTTCAGCACAGTCTCATAGTCTCAACAGTCCAAGAGAATCAACAAACAAGAATCACTCCACAGGAATAAAAAAAAGGGAGACGTGCAGCTCAATAGCTTTCAATCCTGAAATATTCCTCCAAAATCCAAAATCCAAACCCCTAATCCATGAATCAAATTCCAGATCTTCTCAGTCCAGCCAAAATATCGAAGTATTATACTGTAAAAAAATTTAGTGTCCAAATGAAGATTATAACTCATTTGTAATCCATCAGTCCAAATGATCAATTATACGCCATCTTATACTTTAAGTCCCAATTATGATTCTTAAGTCCTTCTATTTTCTTTAAAAAAATATTAACTTCAATCCTCGTGAGTAAGCAGCACACCCAGCTAGCCTCTTCTTAAAATTCCAGCCGCCCCTTTAAGAAAAACTCCCAGCCATAACGAACTCACTCAGGCTCAGGATCCCCTCCATTCTTTCGCTTCTGCCCACCGTTGTATGCCAGAACTGCTGCGATTTTGACAGAATCGCGACCAGAACAGGTTAGATGACTCTTATTAAATTCTTACATGTTGTTTGAAGTCTTCTTTTAAAAGTTGACGGCGGCGCTTGTGCCGCTCAGGCGGCGATCCCGCTGGCTCCGTCTTGGTCCTTCGGCCCCCCTGGCGCTTTCCGCTCTCCCAGCCGGGCAGAGCAAACGCCGGTTTTGGGGTCCCCGTCGGACCCATTCCGCACCCCTCGTACCGGAAGGGTGTTCTGCCGCCTCTGTGATGGCAAAAGAGGCGGCTGGAATCCAGCGGGTGGCTGCTCGGAGCCGCGCCATAGCGCAGCTTCAATCCGAGCTGCCACTCGCGCCGGCCATACAACCGGAAGGGAGCGAATGTATATTTAGGATTTTGAGACTCTGGACTGTTGATTTGTTTTTCATATTTATTGGAAGACTTTTGTTAGAATTTGGGTGTTTCTGCCTCTGTAGCTTTAGACAGCTCTATTAGTATGCTATCTGTTCCTGGTGATTTATTCCTCCTAAATGCTTTGAGAGCAGCTATCTTATTCTGGAAGTAGGTGTAATCCCAGGCTTCTCCAAAGATTCTTTAGCACTGGACACTGACACATATTACTGCTATAGCATAAGCTTTGATTATAGTAAATCATGAGCAGATGGTACAGAGCGAAAAAAGGATTCCAGTCTTTTCACTAGTGGGGTCCAGCGTCCCTTACAGCTAATGGTAGAACTGACTTTTTTCCTCCCAAAATTCTACCAGACCTATACTCATTGCTGGATTATATGAGGAGAACTTGGACTGAGATGCACCCACCACCCAAGGTGAAGTCAATGGAAGATGGGCTCCCAGGGGTTACGTAGCACAAAAACAAAGAAAATAAAAGTACACAAGAAGGATCCATCTCTCCTTCCAGTAGCTAGGAGAACTTACAAGCAGATTAGCAACACAGACATTTCACACACACACACCCCCCGTTGATTCTCAGCCGTTGTATCTTTGCACAGCCTCACACTGCAAAGTGAAGGCAAAAATATCCAGCAAAGTCATTAATACAATTTAACTCTTTCATGCCACTGGATAGCTTGTCAACATTTGGCCATGGTTCTAAGAAGGACTCTAAAACCCATGTAGTTGATGGCAGAGGCCCAGCTTACCAGAGAAGCTTCTGTTACACTTTCTAAAATTGTAGGCTAGTTCTCAAAAGTTTCTTTCTTGAACGAATATGTTGGCCTTTCATCTGTTTTGTATAATTCTTCAGCGCAATGCTTCTATTGTCTTTTTATTTCATCCTGATCATATAATGTGTTTCCATGCTAAACTTTCAGCATCAGTACTCTTACTTTAAATTTCTTTTTGATTTCTTGGGTCTTGTGGAACAGATCTCTTGTTGCCTTTTCCTATTTTTTATTTTTCTTTTTTTAATATTTCTTTGCACTTGATTATTAAAATCAGTTCTTTTATTCCTACTTAAAAGTTAGTGAACAGGTTCTTTCAGGATTCTGACCCTGTTTCTGTCAGCTTTTATTTTTGCTTCTCATCTTTCCTTAATCATTTGGAGGGTTTCACCAATCAGCTGTTCAAGATTTTCTTTATTTTTGGCTATGCATAGATTGATTTTGTCTTCTTCTCTAATATAATTCCTGGTTTTGGTACACAGTTCTTTTGGTTTATAGTCTAGTAGTGCAAAACTTTTTTTTTTACGTGGTCTTTAAATTACTCAGGGTTGTTATTTGGATTGTATTTTGACACTAAGATAAAATTAATGTTCTGGGTAAGTGATAGTGATTTTCAGAAAAAAACCCTGTAATATAAACAGTGCCATATCTTTAGCAGCTTTTTTGTTTTGCTTAGATGAGTGCTGTTTGAGTTAAGCAGTGGTGAAACTTAAAATAGGTGCTGTGGGGTGGAGGGAGGCGTCTCTTTTAAACTTCACCACCATCTATAAAACTAGATGGGAGAATCTCTCTCTCTGTCTCTCTGTCTCTGTCTCTGTCTCTCTCTCTCTCACACACACACACACACACACACACATACATACATACATACATACATACATACATACATATCACTACCATGTTGCCCCAGATCAGGACAAAACTTCAATGATATTCAGTCTTGTCTCAGTGAACTTGTTCTGGCACTACATTTCCTTGCCACTGCAATCACTTTACTTTTCCTCCCAAACTATTTGGTGGCTGCTGAAGACATGTTCTCTGTGAGAACATTACTGCTGGAATGCTGATATGGTTGAGTTGCGGATTCTGGGGCCATGGGCCAAGTTGTCCAGCATCTATACTCAGTTTTTGGTTGAACTGAAAACTTAATGTCTTAGGATCCGCTGCAATTGGGGATTATGTTCCCTGTGTTAGAGAAAAATGGTTTGATTCACATTTTGTGTTTGTGCGCGCAGGCGCGCACACCCCCCCCAATCCAAATGACCCAAATTGTGCCTGTAAATTAAAAAAAAATTATAGAATGAATCTTGCATTGGGAGAAACTGCTCAGAAAAACAGATGTATCTGTGGAACTAACATTAAAATAAGTTATATCAGCAAATTTCTTGCAAAATCTGTATTTTTAGGAAGTATATATATAAAATAGGTTGTAATTTTTATGTAAACTTGAACTCAATTGTCCAGAGCTTTGCACATGATGAGCTTTGGGTTGGAAAAATAAGCAATTAACAGAAATGAAAACTGACAGTTTCAAAATCCTGAAGGATATTGACAAGATGAAACATGTCAAGAGAAGAGTGACCAGGATGATGAAAGGTTTGGAAACCAAGCCTTATGTGGAACAACTGAGGGAGCTGTGTATGTATAGATTGGAAAAGAGAAGACTGAATGTTGACATGATAGCTATTTTCAAATATCTGAATGGTGTGTCGTATCGAAAATGGGAGGAATTTGTTTTATGCTGCTCCAGAGAGTAGAACAAGAACCATGGGATTCAACTACAAGAAGAGTGTTTCTACCAGAAGCTTAGGAAGAACCTGTTTGCTGTACGTACAGCAGGGTGGTAGTCTCTTTTCTTTAGCGGTCTTTAAACAGAGTTTGGATGGCCATCTTTTAGGAATGCTGTAATTGTATGTTCCTGCATGACAGTAGATTGGATTAGATATTCCTTGCAATCTGTTCTAACTCTTAAGATTCTGTTATTCCATGACTATCTATTCATCTCAGTGTCTCAAGATTCCAGGGAGTAATGGATATCTTTCAAACCAGGCTTCTAAGAAGGCCTCCCCGTCACTGCAATTGTTAGGCAAAGAAGGAACAGAAGGAGTAGGGAGACAGTGGTCTCTCAGGTATACAGAAGATTGGGTGAGGTATTCATGTACAGGTGATGTTATCAGAAATGGAGAAAGTTACAGGCTTTAAAATTGGCTTGGAAACCATGTGACGCTTTGATTTGGGACAGGAAGTAAGGAGCAAATCATATTCAGAGGGATTTGTGCTCATTACCGTTACAGATGCACTTGTTTGTGGCTCTAGACCCAGCCTTCTGTTCACATATCCTGTAGCATGTCCTGCCACTTTTCTTTCTGCAGTTACACTTGCTTACCTTTTTAATAATTCGTTTGTTTAGGTCTTGCAAATGCCAAGGGAACCCTGGCTGACATGCTTTACCAAGAAACTGTTCACAAAGTGCTGTCAAGCAGACTGAGTAGACAAGCTTTCTTCTGAACAGAAGACTATTTTCTTCCATTTTTAAAATTTTAGTTGTTTTGGGTGGTATATGTGAGGTGGTACAGTGATGGACCAGCTGAAACTTAGATTTTGTGTTGTTGGTTTTCACCTGACAGCTTCTATTCTCCTGAATGCTAAAATAAAACTGCCAGTGGCAAATTAAATTCTGTTAGCTGTTGATAATTTTATTTTCCGCCATGTGCAACTAGCATGTACACTTCCTGTTTTGGAAGAATGTGTATTTCCTCCCTGCTCCTTTCTTATAAAACAAAGAATGACAGTGATCCTGCTTATCTAGATAGATGACTAGAAGATATATTTTTTCAGTGAGTAAACAAGATGAATCTCAATGTATTCTAAGCAGATACATTGTTCATCAGTGTGTATTTGTGTCTGTGAGACTCACAAAAGGATCTGTGCACCAAGGCCTGGATCATAGGTAATAAAAAAAAAATCATTTCTTGCAATGTGAGCAGGCAGTACTGAACCTCTGATTAGTGTGGTCCATCCTGCAAGACTTTTTTTTTTTAAAATTAGAAGTGGTTGCTGAGTCTCCATTCTCCCATTCAAATCAATTGTGAATGGATGCTTCTCTACTACATATAGTCCTGACATTTGGATTGTAACAAAAGTGATACTTTTAAAAAGAGAAGGAGTAAATACAGAGTTGTCCAGAGTGCAACCAAAATGGTGAACAGTCAGGAAGCCATGTCTATGGGGAGCGGCTTAGGGAGCTGGGGATGTTTAGTCTGCAGAAGAGAAGGTTAAGAGGGACATAGCAGCTATGTTTAAATATTTGAAGGGATGTCATGTCGAGGAGGGAGTGGGCTTGTTTTTCGTAGCTCCAGAGACTAGGACGAGGAGCAATGGAACCAAACTACAGGAAAAGAGATTCTACTTGAACCCCAGGAAGAATTTCCTGATGGTCAGAGCTATCTGGCAGTGGAATATGCTGCCTTGGAGAGTGGTGGAGTCTCCTTGTTCAGAGGTTTTTAAGCAGAGGCTGGATGGCCATCTGTTGGGAATGCTTTGATGTGGATTCCTGCATGGCAGCGGGTTGGACTGCATGGCTCCTGTGGTCTCTTACAACTCTATGATTCTATGAAATACAGTTGGCCCTCCACATTTGCCAGAATTGGGGCACAGGATCCTGCAAAAGTGGAAAAACCATGTGTATGTTTGCCTCTGAAAAGGGGGCCAAGGCATAGTGGGGAGAGCGGTTACTCAGCGTCCAAACCAAGTGAGGGAAAGGAGACGGAAAAGTGGTGGGTTGGCATGGTGGCCATATGCGTCCTCTCTTTCCCATCTTCTCCCTTGTAGTTGTGTCGGGGGCATCGGGAAAGGGTTTCTGGTGCTGAGAAATCACGGTGTGAACCATCTTTATCTGGCCAGGCAAGGGCTGGTGGAGGAAAAGGAGGAAGAAGACCAGAGGCAGTTTTTTTAAAGGGCTGAGTGGTCTGATTAGAGTGGCCAAGAGGGAAAAAAGTGGAAAAAAGGTGCTTGAGGTAGGGAGGCTGGGGTTGGAGAAGCTTGCAAATAGTCAAATCTGTGAAAGTTAAACCCATGTATATGAAGGGCTAACTGTACATTTGTAGATATTACTGTCTTAGCAATATTTTATTGATCTGTATACCAGTAAAAAATACTTGAATTAGAAGAAAAAACCCATACACTCCTAGAAAAACTTTTAGAAAAAATGGTTTAGTCTAGGATTACAAATACACATGCGTACATACACATTAGGAATATTTTTATTTTTGGTTTACAGTAAGTTAAAGAAGACATTAAAGCAGAATGGCAATCACATGGTCCTGCAGGTATTGTTGGACTGCAACTTCTAGCAGTTCTAAGCAGCAGGACTAATGGTGTAGAATTCTGAGAGTTATACTTGAGCAGCTTCTGGAGGGCTCTGTGATTTCTACTCTTTCATTAAAATAAATGCATACTACACAAAAACTAAACACAGTGAAATCTCTAAGGACTGAAGGTTAGAAATGGTAGGATTCTAAGGGTTCAGGTGATACGGCAAATAGTAATTAAAACCAGAAAATGTATTCTTAGAACATGTATGAATTTAATTTGTGTCTTATTTCAGTGCTGGAGCAATGTGATTTCAGTACCAAACTACTAATAATGAAGTCCCGCTTGACCCTCTAAGTCAGGGGAAGATGATATGCAATTCAGGTTTCCAGGTCAGATAGCATGCAATTCAGGTGGCTTCAAACTTTTGAACCCTGGCTCTTACCTTAGTCCTGACCTGTGAATGTATGATGCATGCATCAAAGTACACAAGGACATTAGGAAGTCCCCCCCCCCTCAAAGACTGGTGATTTGTAAAAACTCTAAGAATTACTGTGTCATGTGCCACTATGTTGTATTTTCTATATCCACATTCGCTAATTTTTCATACCTTTAGTCACTGTTTCAATGACTTTTAATCCAAATTTATGTTCTTGGTTCATTGGCTAAATTTTGTGTGTCCATTATCTCCATGGGGTGCCCAAGAGAAAGGACTCGGTGACCATTTAGACACACAAGTATTGCTTAAAAGATGCTTTGACACCCTACTCTTTCCTTCTCTCTATCTCTTGTTTTCTCTCCAAGAGAGGATCAGAAGTATCAACTTCTGGTTTTGACCACAGCTTGCTGTATCAACTGAACCCTTACAACTGTGGTTTCTTGAAAACAATAGTAAAGAGCAAGGCAGGAACTGAAACAATGCTTTGATCTATACTTATTCTCACTAACTATAATTTTAAACAAACCACATATCCACATCCTGGGGAACTCTGCTTAGCTTCAAACTGGAAAGTCTTCACCTGTAATGAACAAAGAAAGAGGAAAGGAAGGATGGAACAGATGAGAAGCAAGCTGACAGTAATTTTTTCACACAGATGAAACCCATAGTTTTCCATTATATGTGGAACAAATGTAACTGAGGATTAAAATTATAATACCTGTCTGGCATCCCAGATAAACAGGGTATATTTTTATGAAATATGTTGAGGACTCTCTTTGTCTTGGTCTAGCATCTTTTAAAGTGCAGAATCATATACTTGTTATTGTGGAAAACTCTGAGACACTTTTCTGGCCTACAGAAACTCCTTTGCTTTCATTTTTAGTTAATTTTATTGTGATTACATTGTATAAAACAACATTTCTTATTGTACATTTTACCGAACTATTACCACTATCTTCCACTCCTCTCTGGATTTCAGTAGTGTTATTTCATTGACATATCAACATTGTGCATCGCATTGCATTTGTTAACATACAAGATAGATCCTGCTCTTCGACCCTACTTTACATGTTCCATGATATTCCACTGATTTTTACTTCTAACTACTCATGCTACCATGAATTAAGAATTATTACCTGTCAACACCCTACCCATTTCCAGAACAATTTGCCATTCTTTGTTAATGTCATCATCTGATTTTCCTTTTAATCTCTGAGAGACTATATCTGCATTCCGATTTTCAATAAAAGTTGCCCACCATTGCTCTATTGTAGGTATCTGCTCAGTTTTCCATAACCTTGCATATTCAATACGGGCTGTCGTAATCATATACAGCATTATTTGCCAAGAAACTCCTTTGCTTTCATGTTATGATTTCCAGAGCAGTTTGACTCAAAGGTCATCTGGTGAATTAGTATTTAAACAAACTCACTTTCACTGTTCGTTGAAAGACTAAAGCAAATGGCAACTGTATGACTGAATATTGAGAGCCAGGGGCTCCAGACCGAAATGCCAGGGATTTGCCATTTTCTCAATGATTGTACATTTTTTTGTTCACACTACTTTTAAGAATGCCTTTTTTTCTCCTTCTGTAAAATAGGTACAATGAGGCACTAGGCTGAGGGGATTGATTAACAGCTGAACATGCTTGAGAGGTGCTTCAGTGGCACTCTCATAGCAACTGGCTTTGTAAAGTGTGCTTTATTTGTTCTCTCCCAGGAAACTGAAGAGAATCATACTGTGGGAACAAAAGCATGAAGGGTAGGAAACAAAAGTTTATGTTGGTTGTGCTGAGTGAGTGGTTATTCCTCAGCAAGAAACAGAGGCAAAGGCTAAAGGTGGCTTTTTACAAGTGGAATTAAGAGCACCTCTTTGTCTGGAACACAATGATTGTAAAAGTGAAAATAGAAAATGCATGTGGAACAATTTCAAGTTGAATATACTTCATAGCCACTGCTAGTTTTGCATTTTGAATTATAGACATGAGGAAAGGAAACAGCCACAAAGAAATAAAACAAACACCTGTTCTAACAGGGCTGGCCCAAGACATTTGGCTGCTTGGGGAGAAGCAGGAAGATAACATCCACCTCTCCTTCCAGCACAGTCAAGGTGCAGAGGAACGAAAGTCAGTCATCAAAGGAGATAATCTTTGCCACTTTGACAGTAAAAATGTAATTATAGCAAATTGAATAACCAGTAACCTATCATCTGCTGCTCGAGACAGCCCCCTTTCCTTATGCAATGGTAGGGCTTGGCCTAGCCCTGTTCTTGCAAGCTACTTGTAGCAATGATCTAACATTTGCATCATAGTGTTGATGAGGGTCAAATATTTTTCTTCTCACAATAATTTGGAAAAGTTACTTCTTTGGACTACAGCTCTCAGAATCTCTCAGCCCGGATGACCACTCGATATGGGAGCTGCAGCTACAGGAGAACCTAGGAGTTGTACTTTGGAAAATTTTCCCAGGCTGTGCTTCCATCACAGGATTAGTATATCTTTTGGATGTTTTCTATTTGCAATACTGGTTTAAACTGTTTAAATTGTTTAAATATGATTAAATTCAGAAACAATAACAATTTAAGAAATATCTAATTGGTGTCACAGAAGTAAATTAACCCAGTGATTTTTTTTCTTTTTAAAAAGGAGTGGAAGTGCGTAAAGCATTGATTCAGACTTTATTCCAATAGAAACAAACAAACAAAATCTTAAAATGGCAGGTTGGTAGTCTATAATCTGGGTAGACCAGAGTCAAGCTTTTTGTGGAAATATTAGAAAATATTTATAACCTAGGGCAGCAGGCAGTTAATTAATTAGATAAGGATGGTGAGGCACTTGCTTCCTGAATGATTGCGTTTTTAATTTTTTCCCATTTTCCCCCCTATAAATCTATTCTGACTTGTTTCAGCATCAGTTTTTGCAGTTTAAAAACATGCATTAAAGAATCGCATTGCAATATAATGCTTTCTCATCGTATATGTATGTTTCTATCTGTTTTCTCCAGAATACAAATTACTGTGTTTATTTTTCCTAAAATATCAATTTTTCTGTGGCTCAAAAATGCATTGCAAAAATGGGAAAAATGCACCATAAGAAGGGTAATTGTGTTCTGGTCTGCACATTAATCTTTGTGGAGTTGATTTTATGAACCATTTCTGAGAGCACGGATCATTTTGTGCTTTCTACTGATCTGTGGGAGACTGCACCCCTCTCAAACCCCAAAAACTTCGGGAAAAAAATCCTTCCCCCCAAAGGACAGTCCCAGTACCCATGGGAGGCACAACTTGACAGTTAAATGGTATTTTGCCCCTCATGTGGGTCTGCTTCAGGCCAGAAAACACTCTGATTTAAGAAGTGGAAAGTGATCAGATGCTCACTTCTAGTTTTTTTAAAATATTATCTGGGATATGAAAAAGCCCTGAGAGAGACCAAAATAGCCGTGAAGAGGCTACTTGTACCCCAGGCCTTCTGGTTTGCCAGTTTCAGGTAATGGGAGCTTGGAAGGGTTGTTGGGGACTGCATACAGTTTGTGGGCTGTGCTTGGTCCACTCCTGATTTGAACATTGAACAACTACACTTGAACAAGAAATTTACTAGAGATCAGCCTTAGGGAGGAATTTCAAGTAATCACAATGACGTAATTATTTTTTTCTGCTGGGATTTTGAAAAGCAGAAAAAAAGTTCAGAATCCCCTATAGCAGTTACAAATGTGTAACCTGGGGTTACACACTCATTACTGTTTCATATTCATGATCGCTATGTAACCCCTAGATTAGGAGCTATGTGGGAACTCTGAAAGTCCCCCAATCTCTACTTACTGGGAAGCAGTGACTGCAATTGACAGAGGTCTGTTTCCCTGTCAGTCAGGAAGTAGCTGGCTGATGGTCCTACCTCCCTCTTGCAAGTAATCACCAGTGCAAGGGGGAATTCGGATAAAGATCCTGCTTCCACCTGTCACACTGGACATAGCTTATGGGGGTGGTGGTAGTGGAAATGGCAGTCAGCTGCTTCCCAAGTGACAGGGGGACAGACCCCTTGTTGATTGCAGCAGCCACTTCCTGGTGAATGGGGACAGGGGATGTCAGGCTGGCATTCAGTATGTAGTATTGAAACTATGGTGCTCAGACATATGTAAATCCCAGGCAGGATTCCAGCCAAAGTTTGGTGTCCTGTTGTTGACAAGACACTAATCTTCTTCAAGTATGATTTCCTTCTCACTCATTGAAAGAAGGGAAGCTATATAGCTGCTCTCTCTCCCCATTCCACTCTTGTCATGGATGAGGCTTGTTTGGCCATGCTGTGTTTGTGGTGGAACCAGAAAATGGGTCTGCTATTCCTTCCATATGAAGTCCTTCATGCTAATAAAATGGGAAAACTTTGGTGAGTTGAGAAGTTTACTAGACAGTCTTAGGCAGATCTCTTATCACTGGACTTTACTATTGTACTGAGGAGGATAATAATGTTTACCTGCCTTAAACAGTTGTTGCAGGACAGAGGTGAGGGACCTTCACCTCTCGAGATGTTGATAAAAAACTACTGCTGAACCTCACCATTAACCAGACTAGCTAGAGTTGATGAGAACTGGAGTTCAAAAGCATCTGGAGGTGTGATAATGCACACGAAGCATTTTGAACAGTCTGAATTTATTTATAAATGCTAAGTTATGATATCAGAATGCTTGTCCCTAAAGCAGACAGAATAGATTTTCAAAATGCTGAGGTGTTCCTCCCACCCTGTTCCTCCTGCATTTATTTACAGAACTTGTTCTATTATATCTGTCAAAGTAAATTTCTTTATTCACTACTTTGGACAAATCTCTTAAAGGCTCGTTTAGTTGGTGCATGCTCTTGTCACCTCAGGAGACCTAGGATGAAGTGGATCAGAGGTTCCAAACAAAGTAAGTTTGCTGACCTTAGCTTGTCCCTAGAGAGCCTTTTTGTCCCCATCACAAGGTATTTCGCAGTTTGCCTTGAACTGCAATCTCTGCTCAGATGAGTGAATGAACTGGAACAGCAGGGGGCTGTTGTGAATTAGGATTGATGAGCATTAGCAGTGCAGGAAGGAATGGCCAGGTACCGAACAAAAAGGAGGAGGGTTTGTGGAAGGATTTGCAGTTGAAACATTGAAGTGGAAGAGTCTAGTTCTAGTTGCCCTAGATTTTCAGCTAATGTAAGTGAGCCATTTTTTAAAAAATAATAGAATGTTTTCCCCCAGTTGTGAGGTTCATTGGTGCATATGCATGCCTCTTGATGGAGTGAGCTGACTTAAGTCTTATGTGGCTTATTTATTACTATGATTATACTAGGATCTCACTTACTGATAAATGTTTAAAATTATGAAGCAAGAAACCAGCCTACCATTTGACAGGGTGAAGCAGCTGCCTCAGACAGCTGATTTGAGATGTTATGGAATCACAGCAAATGGACAGTTATATTGTTGTTCTTTGTGGTCTCTGTGACTCATACATATGGGTCATGCTGCACCTGTATCTTTGGAAGCTTCTAGAGCTGTGTTTTGGTTTTGGTGGTAACCCTGCCCCCTTGTCTGCATACATATTAGCTGTGTGTTCCTGCCAAAAAATAGTTCCTTTTTGTCCACCATCATGATAGGATCATTAGGAGGTCTTAGGGCTTTGGCATTTCTCAGTTCATCAGTTCATCTTTAAGCTCTCCAGGAGCTTATGACCTCAAAGATTTTCTTCAAGAAGGGTCTAGGCTGTGGGCTGAAGGTCTCATTTTTGGATGATCATGCATATTGTGTCTCCTGCCTGGGCGAGGATCACGCAGTTGACTTGCACCTGTTTTGCCAAATGTTAACATGGCAAATGAGGTGTAACAGAGCTTCCCATCTTAAGGCTCTTCAGTGGGAGGGCATCTCCAGACTGTACCTCTTGCAACCCAGAATAAGCTGCTTCATATGGCTTCAGTGGTAATCAGCTCATGCTTGTGTTCTAACAGCCAGAGTATTCAGTGAGCCAGATCTCCTGGGACTCTCTTCAAGCCTCCTTGGAGGAGAAAGCAGTGCTATTTGTTCTGATACTGAAAAAGGCTCCTAAGCCACTTCAAGAGTTCAACAATCTAGAGATGTTCCACTTACGCTGGGTAGAGTGCTGGAGAAAAAACTGCAAAAAAGTGAAACATCTGTCCTCTTGGAGTATGGCAGAACCTAAGAAGAAGAAGAGTAGAAGGATAAGGACCAGCCTCCGACCCCCTCCCCAAGATTCAGTTATGCTGGGTCCTTCCACTCAAGAGCCTCACACATCCTTGTATTCTCACCTCCCTAATGTCTCATCATTGTTCTTGAGTCCAGTCTTGGATAAAATTGCTAGAGATTCAGAGGCACAGTGCAATGAAGTTCAGGTCATTGATTCCTATGCAGAAGGGGAGATTCTTGACAAATCTTTCCTCTCCTGAAGCCTGCGCCTCAAGGCTCTGGGTTTGACACAGAGGCCATTAGTTCTTTAGGTGCTGGAATTCATTGAACATGACAAGGAACCTCGCCCTCCTGCCCTGTTCTCAGTACCAGAGTAGATCTTAATCTGGGAAGGATTCTCAATCTTGACATCAATGTTCTCCTTCTTCACCTTATTATAGGGACTCAAAACACCATCATTATTATGGGGACCATGTATGTTCTCCATCCTATTATTCGGACAGACACACAACATATTTACATCACTTCCACTATGGGCTAGGACCCATAGTATGATTATTATTTCACTTGTAAGGACTGTGGCAGAGACTATCATTCACTGTCTCAGTTTGATGCTTGCTTGAGCCAGGACACCCAACAACCTCATATTATACACTTTTGCTGTCACCAAGATTTCCAGTACAGTCCCCTGTGTCAGCTAGGAACTGGTTTCCAGGTCTTCAATCCAGCCAATTCCAATTGTCCAAACTCTAGCACAGCCTTCCTCATCTTGACATTGATGCAAGGTTGCTTCTACTCAATGCCCTGCTACACCACCACCTCAGCTCCTAGAGGGATTGATAGGGACTTCTTCACTGAATCATTGTTGGAGGGGGAATTATGTTGCTTGTCTCTAGAGGATCCTTCCGCTTCCTGTCTTGACCTACTGGTGGCAGATCAAAATCCTGTTTCCCCTTAAGATGACCATGGCATCATTGCAATGTAGGTCTCTAGAACGGATAAGGCCTTAGATCTTCAAATTAAGAGTTGGAACCATTTCTTGAGGACCCCGTCTTTAAGAGAATCAATCCTGCAAAATATTGCTCTGACAGCTGTATCTATGCTTCCAGTGATTTGGAAGGTGGTATATTACTCATGGTAACTCCAGCCTTGGTTCCTTCCTCTTCAAAGAGGACTGAAAATCTATACTGAGTGCAAGAAAAGAATTGTGCTGTGCATCCTTAGCAAAATTCATTTATTCTTAAAGTGGCACAACCAGGATCTTCCAAGAAGGAGCAAACTTTTGTGGCCAATAAGGAGGGGTGTAAGATCAGTGCCATGACACCCAAGACATATTCAAAAGCAGTTCTCTCCCTATGGTAATCAAACATTACCACAGCAAACATTACCATGCAACAGACTATAGTGTGATGTCAAGGCTCATGCAATGGCTCTTCATAGGCATGCCTGGCTACACTCCATGGGTCTAATCCACAATGCAAGGTGAAGCATTGAAGACCTTATGTTTGATGAACAGAGGTTGTTTCACAGACAAGAAGGTGGATCACACCAGAAAATGAGGTTGACAGTTAAGAAGTATAGTCACCAGTCTCCAAATGAAATGGAGGTTTGCACGTGAATTTAGATCTCAGGGAAGTTAATTCCTTCATTCTCCAAAAATGTTTCAGAATGCTTAACCTGTTGAATATCCTTCCCCTCTTCTATAAAGGACAGTGCATACTTTCATATTAGTATCTACGCTTCCCACAGATGCTTCCTCCAGTTCTATGATGGGCTGGAGTGTTACCAATTTTGCAGCTTCCCTTTCAGCCTCACAATGGCCCTGCAGTTTTTAATGATTTAACTGGCTAACAGTCTCTCCTTCTTTCCACCATGCCCTTCAAGATGTTCACATCACAGTGTCCGAGTCCTGGGCGTCATGATTAATTGGGAAAAGTCTTCATTACATCCATTGTGCTGTATCCACTTTACAAGGTGGTGCCTGACTCCATAGAGTCCAGAGTCCCTGAAGAGCTTGGTGCTGAAGCTCTTAAGGAGTTGACACACCAAGGCCAGATCCATTCAGGTTCTAGCAGTTAGCAGTTACATTTCTATGCGACTTATCAGTGCTAAGCACCCCCTAAGCAGTTTACAGTGTTGTAAGCTAATTGCCCCCAACAAGCTGGGTACTCATTTTACCGACCAACGGAACAAGGGAAGGCTGGGCCTTATATCGGTGACACTGTGGTTGTTCCTTTTACTAGATCCCAGATGGTACCCCTCCAGAAGTGGCTCTAGATCACTTTGATCCTAATCAACACAGTTCAAGTATGTTCCTCTTGATACCTCTTTTGGTTCTTTGCACTCTCCACTGGTGGATCAACCTCTCCAACACTATAAGAAGCATGCCTCTTACCTACCCTATATCTTCTCTTGTCCTCACCACAGATGTGTCCATGATGGTTGGGTGGCCCAGAGCCTGGACAGAGCCTGGTCACTGGCTAGGGGTCCAATGTTGAGAAGTTGTGTCATATCAATGTCCTCAAACTGCTTGCAGTGTGGACAGTCTTCTGTGCAGTCCAGAGATTACTTTGACAAAGAACCATCCAGGTGGCTACAGACAACATGGTGGTAGCCTACTAGCTCAATAAGCAAGGACATAGACATTCTCACGCCCTCCTTCAGCTTACCCTCTGGGTCTTGGATTAGTGCATACAAAGGGTAATATTCCTCTTGGTAGTGCATCTCCCAGGCATCAACATTATCCTCACCAATGATCTCAGCAGAACAACCTTGTCTCCCATGAGTGGAAGATGGACTCAGCCCTACTCTGTTGTCTTTTCTGTTGTTCGGGAGCGCCTGAAATATATCTCTTCATATTGTTGGCAAATTCCCAGTGCACTTGATTCTGCAGCAAGGGCTGTTAAAGCTTAGGCTCTGTAGAAGACATGTTTCATTTTCTCATGAGATGGACCTCTGCTCTATTCATCTTCTCACAAGCCTGAGGAGGACAATGGAGATGCTAGTCTCATCACCCTTTGGTGGCTGTATGAGGTATGGTTCTCCAGGCTTCTCAAGCTTGTCTGAAGGCACATTCTGTCGCTTTCTGGAGCATGCTGATGTCATCTCCATGTAGCACAGCAAAGTTCTCCACCTAGATGTGACTATCCTCAGGCTAACCACGTAGAGACTTCACCTCTGGCAGACCTATTGGATGACATCCAATGCGTGGTTCGCAAACTGTTGATAAAGTGCTCCTATGCAACCAAGTAGGCTCCTTTCTGTCCTTCCTTCAGCCTGAGGGGATTGCATCAGACAACTTTTCGTTCAGACACATACTTCATTTCCTTATGTCTTGGCAGGCTAAAGACCTCTTGTACTCTTCCCTGAAGGTCTACTTGGCAGTCATCTCCACTCATTCTAAGCTGCAGGATGTCCCCTCTTGGTTGAAGCACCTGAAGGTAAACTTTTTATTGAAGGGCTACATATATCCACTTAAACATGGATCGCTACCTATGTGGAGCCTGTCACTGGTCCTTATTAAGTTCATGGGGTACCCCTTCAAACCAATGGCATCCTGTGCTCTTCACCTGTTCTCCTGGATGATGGCATTCCTTGTTGCCATCACCTCTGCTCATAGGGCCAGTGAAATGACACTCAGAATGAATCTCCTTTACTTGTCCTTTCATAGGGACAAGGTGGTCTTCTCTACAGACATCTCTTTCCTCCTGGTGGTGGCTTTTGTTTTCTGTTTTTTTTAAGAAATATTTTTATTAAATTTTACAATAAAAATAAAAGAAATAATCCCCCCTTCTCCACTTCCTTCTTTCTTCCAATTGTATCTGCTCGTTTATCTTAATACATACATATTTTTAACTTTACAATAATCATACATTGTTGCTCTTACTTTGTTACATTGCTGCTTGATACATATCTTTTACATTGTTTGTTATTTCTTTATCCAATTCAAAACTTCTCTCCATTCCCTTTCAAAGTTCTGGATAGGCTTATTTCTCAATCAAAATGTTAACTTTTCTGTTTCTACCATATCTATAACCTTAAGTTTCCATTCTTTTATATCTACATATTCCCCTTTTTTCCAATATTGCGCATATGTCAGTCTTGCAGCAGTTATCATATATAACAATATCTTCTGGTGGCATCTTGTTTCTCTTTGTTGTCCTAACATATTTAACAAATAAAATTCTGGCTTCATTTCGAAATTAAATCTGTAAATTCCTTGAATTTCATCATGGATTTCTTTCCAAAATTTCCTTGCTATCTTACAGGTCTTTTGT
Organism: Cyclura pinguis; assembly: GCA_030412105.1. Lineage (NCBI taxonomy): Eukaryota > Metazoa > Chordata > Lepidosauria > Squamata > Iguanidae > Cyclura > Cyclura pinguis. Next base: position 350,743,675 of record CM059599.1, read on the forward strand.
TTTCCATTTTAAGCAGTCTCTGGTGCTTCTCAACTTTATACATTCCTCGATCTCTGATTTACAGCACACCCTTAATACTCTAAATGTTAGATACGTGTTCCTATTCTGTTTATCTCAGATGAAGGAATTTAGGAAGTCACTTTGACTGTTTATTGCCTGTGGCGTTCATAAGAAAGGGCAGGCAATCTTCTCTCAGTTCTCAACTTCTGCTCTCTCCCCCTGGGTGGTAAACGCTATCCGCCTTGTCTGCTCCCTTGCTGGGAAACTTCTTGCACAAGGAGTCAATGGTCATTTGATGTGCGTAATGGCCACCTTATCAGCCTATTAGAGAGATTCCTCACTTGGAGCTTTGCTGAGTGGCTATGTGATCACAACTGTCTGTGTGCCTTATTACAGACTAGATGCTTGTGCCTGAGCCAGTGTGGCATTTGGTAGAGTGGTGCTGCTGTTGGTTCTGGCACACCCTTAGTGCTGTTTTCCCATACGTGTGTGTCATGGAGACCATGAAGAGGAACAAGTTGCTTAGCTGTAACTGTGGTTCTTCAAGTGGTCATCTGTGAACTCACACAACCTGCCCACCTTCCCCCTTCATGACTTCCCTTTCTGCAGGTTGCCTGATGGGAGATTTGGAAGTGGGCTGGGGTGGGAATACATGGCTTATATGTGTGCAGGTGAGGGGTGGGGGTTCTGCCAAAATGGTGTTCTAGAAGCTTCTGGACGTCTCTGTGCAAACACAGGATACATGTCAAAGAACCAATTACAGTAAGAAACCTGTTTTTATTGTGGTTATTGTTATATATTATATTGTTTATATTATTTGTTTATATTATTTATTTATATTTTTCCTCCCAGGTGTTTGTGGGCTTTCCTAGCTTAGCCTTTGGCTAGACTTAAATGCTACCTTGACATTGAGAGAGGATGCCACTGTCTGTTTTGTTTCAGGGACCATAAAGTCTTGGTTTGATTTTGGCAAAGGTGCATGATTAGGTTCCTGAACAAGCAAGGCAACAGTAATTTTCAGATGAGTGATACTGAGTACAGGAACATGGTTTGGAATGTAAGATTTATTTTCATAGTTCTGCCTGGTTCAATGCAGTTGGCCCGCCACATTCACTAGGGTTAGGGGTGCAGGATCTCTGCAAAAGTGGAAAAACTGCAAATATCAAAGTGTGCGTATCTGTGTGTGTGCATCTCTTTGTGGGAAGGGACCTGAGGCATGGTTGGGGGGAATGGGCATGCAGGGTCCAAACCAGGTCAAGGAAAGAGGGTGGCTCAGTATTGTGGCCCTATATCTCTCCTTTCTCACCCATCTGGGTGTTGGGAAGGGGTGGGGAGCATCAGGATAGGGTTTGTGATGCTGAGAAATTGGGCTGCGACCCATCCTCAGCTGGCCAGGGAGCAGCTGGTGGAAGGGGAGGAGAACCGCAGATGGGTTTTTAAAGGGCTGTGTAGCCTGATCAGCATTCACAAGAAGGAATATTCCCTTGGAAAAGAAGCACTCGAGTTGGTGAGAGTAAGGATTGGAGAAATTCACAAATAATCCAATCTGTGAAAGTTAAACCCACAAATGTGGCAGGCCAACTGTACATACTTTTCAAGAACTGTAGTCTTCCAGCCCCAGCAACAGAGCACACATTTTGCATGTAGAAGGTCCTAAATTTGATCCCTGGCATGGTCCAGATAGGATTGGGGGAGACCCCTATCTAAAACCATAGATGGCAACTACTAGTCAATGTAGACAGTACTGAGCCAAATGGACCAAAAGTCCAACAGAGTTTAAAGCAGCTTTATTGTCAAGAGGTTTGCTGGAAAGTGATGGTTCATTAGTGAGTGCTGGCCTCTTTTCTGTCCACTATGAAATTAAGACACAACATTTAATGAAATAAATAAATGTTTTATTTATTGTTCAAGGTATATATTTATCACCTCTTGACCTATCAGGGTCCTCTTCTACCTGAGAGCTATTCTGATAGCACACAGAGTAAGGCACCTGAAGTCTGGTAGCACGCCGCTACTTGAATCAACTGGCACCCTGCACCTGTTTTCTCGTGAGGAGTGGCATCAAAGGATAAAGAAATGTACTGAAATTCGTTGTCTAATGTATTTCAGGGTTTTTTTTTCCTCCTCCACCACAAAAATAGCCACCATCACCTTTTTAATCACCTCTCCCAGCTGAATGCAGCCCATTAGACAGGTACAATTGCCAGTCTGCCAGATGAAAAGACCTTTACAGGCAGAAATATAGCCATTCCTTGTTGTTTGTAATTGGTGTGTTAGGTCTCAGAGCAGGGGAAAGTTACTTTTTTGTACTACAGTCCCTAGAATTCCCTATTTTTCAAAATATGCAGAGTGGGTATGGAATTGCTTGGGAGCAGAACAACATGAAGTTGTATGTTTCAACCTGGATTTTAAATGAGAAATGAAGCTGGAACACAAATGAAGGAGACAAAGAGAGGTGTCATGTTTGGTTTCCTTCCTCCTGTGTCTCTCCAACCTATTGCTTACCGAACTTCTGTGGTGTGATTGTCTAATCGTTATACTGTAAAGGCTAATGCTAATAGTGCAGTTGTTTGCAAAGGGAGGGTTTCTGCTCCCCTAGGGAAAATACTGTTTAACAGAAAAGTAATTATTGATCGATGGCTCCCTATCCACTAAAGGTCTGTTATCGACCCATTTCCTATTGTGGGTCAGGTTCTTTGCTTTTAATCAGTTAATCCACAGATAAACTTTTCCGCAAAGGGAGTATGGTTGCCTGTTCTGTTTATTTTTTTTCTAACATGTTGTCTAAATTGTCGGAAATGTCTTCATGGGAAACTTGCAAGGGAATGCATCTAGCTATGGTAAAGCTGGGAGAAATAATTCTTCGTTAGCCCTAGATACGTCTTACTTGAAAGGTCTGCTTCATATGATAATGGTTTTCTTGCATGGAAACCACTTGCCTGCAAGAATAGCAGTGGCATGTGAAGTGTCCTGTGTGCTATTCACTCATGTATACATTTCAGTCCATATAGATGAGGAAAATACATGCTTATACAACCATAATATATTTAATGGAAATATGCAACATTAAATGCACAAAGGCTGCAGTATCATGAATATTTTTAGGTTGGAACCAGCTATATGAGAGTAGCATGGTTGGCACCAAGTTCAGCAATTCTACATCTCTTAATCCTCTACAGTAAACCTCTAGTAAATCCAGATATGAGATGTGACATTACTATGCTACTTTTGCTGTTGCAGTTCTGCTGCATTTGATGCTGTTTGTAGTTGAAGAAACGGTAACATGAATAAAGTAACAGTAATGTGGATAAAGGCTGGAACTACAGGCTCCAGAACCCCTCACTGCATGAATACCATAGGATTCGTGGGAGTTGTAGTCTCCCAAAGTTACTCTTTCAGGATAACTAGTTTTGCAGTGTGGAAGAGATGTGGGGACAAGAAGGTTCACTCAGTAACAGAGGCATGGATGTTATGTCAAAGTTCAACCTTACGGAAAGATTATTTGAAGCTGCCCTTATGCTGAATCATACTGTTGGTCCATGTTGCTGAGTATTGCCTAATGAGGGGCAGCAGTTCTCTAAAAACTTAGGTAGTGATACTCCCCTGCGGCTGTGCCTGGGGTGAGCAATCATTGTCCCTGTATACTTGGCCTACAGTTCCCATATGCCTCACCTGGCATGGTTGATGACAAGGGAGTATGGGGATTTTAGTCCTGGATATCAGACAGTCTCTCTGTGATAAGTCTCTTTTCACTGTTGCAACAAAACTGAATCTCGGGTTCCTGCATTCAAAGCATGTACTCTGTGATTGAGTTCTGCTCGTCCCTTTTTCCTGTTACATCATTATCTATACTACATAACACTGTTTTGAAAAGCAGAACTATTTTTTTTCCTGTCAGTGTGATTTGAGTGGTGTGTGTGTGTGTGCGCGCGCGTGCGTGCGCGCATTTTCCAAACCTTTTGACAATTAATTTTGATCTTCCCCTGGGGAGCGGTTTTACTTTAAAAAAGTTGAAGTATTATTTTGAATTTGAAATGTAAATATTTATCTTAGATCGGTGGCTTTATGTTTGCTCTAGTTTTGGGCTGGGATTATTGACTTACTTTCCATTTGTAGTTTTGTCTTTACTGGTGCTAGTTTACCTAGGAAATTCACAGAGTCAGTAAAATAACACCTTGCTTTGTTAGTGGGATCAGTAACTGCAATGCAGTGTGTGAGCTTTGCAGCTACACTGGAGTCTTCCTTAGACTCAAAAATAATTGTCTTAAAATAAAACATAGATGTGTCTGGATAACGGCAAGGTGCTAAGATACAAAACAATACTACAAGGGCTTCAGATAGCCAGGGTGAAGGTTTAATGGAGGCTAAAGTTACAAATCCATGTTTCTTATTTGGGAATAAACTCCATTGAACTCAGTTGGAATTGCGTCTGTGTTATCTCCTGTGATATGTGATCTGGATCTCCTTTGAGGCCTTAAAAAAGCACAATGCATTGTAAACAGCTATGGCTGTGTTGCCAGATCTAAATCCCCTCTTTTGAGCTTCCGTTTACTCCTTGTAAAACTTTATAAGAACAGTTGCTTCTGGTTGTTTAGAAACAAACCACTGCAGATGGGAAAGTATATCAGTTTCACAGTCTTGCACCTTCCAGTGATTGAAATCTCTACTTTTTCTGACATAAACAGAAAGAAATTTACCAATTTTGCAATTCTTCAAAAATGAGCTGAAACAAAATTCCGAGCTAGTGCAGCAATTCTGATTTTTAAAAGGACTGTGTTGCATCATATACCTAAAATGAAGATGTTCTCAGAAACAAGTGGTGGCAACTGAAGTTCATAGCTGAACATGCCAGGATTCAAACCTAGACTGTTAAAAGTGACATACGCAACGCCGTTGACTAAGATGGATGAATCTGTCAGTTCTTCTTCTTCTTCTTCTTCTTTTTTGCTTCTCATATGTTCAGTTTTTTTTTTTTAAAAGTTTTTAAATTAGTTTCATTCTGAAAATGAAGGAATTTGTGAATTTTGGTAAATTATTAACAAAAATAAATTCAAATGAATTCTCTCTACACAGGATGTTCTGATCATAGAACTCCCACAACTTGTCATGTTTGGTCCTTCAGCTTAGGTATATTTATATTTATTTATTTATTTCATTTATGTCTTGCTTTTCCCCCAAGAATGGGAGTCAAGACAGCTAACCAGATACTTAAAAAATATAGATTAAAAGCAGTGCAAAAGAATTAGTGAATGTATAAATATTAGATTTAAAAACAATTTATAAAGTTTAAAAATATTAACATTCATTAAAAGACCTTGTACAAATCTTAAAAACAACATTGCACAGCATTAAAAGTCTGACCCTCATCAGTCTGTAAAAGCCTTATGGCATGAAATGTTCTGACCTGCCAGTGGAAGGACACTAAGGATTGGACCATCTTGGTCTCTAGGAAGGGAGTTCCAGGGTTTGGGAGCAGGCAACGAGAAGGTCCTCTCTCTTGCTCCCAACAAGTGAGCCTGGGAAGGTGATGGGACAGAGAGAGACGCCTCTCCAGACTATCTTAGAGCTATGAGTTCATAAAGAGAAATATGATTCTCCAAATAACCTGGATCCAAGCCGTATAGGTCTTTATAGGTCAAAACCAGCATTTTGAATTGTGTGCAGAAATGAATTGACAGAGAACTGTTGCAACAAGAGAGTTGTCTGCTTCTTGTAGTCAGCCTCAGTTAACAACCTGGCTGCAGGTCTTTGGGCCAAGAGAAATTTCTTAGCACTTTTCAAAGGCAGCCCCACATTACAGTAGTCCAAATGGGATGTAACCAAGACATGTGCTGATATGGCCAGATCTGACTTCCTTAAGAACAGGTGCAGTTGACACACTAGCTTTAACTGTGCAAAAGCAATCCTGGTCACTGCTGGAACCTGGGCCTCCACACTCAGAGCTGAATTCAGGAGTGCCCAGGAGAAAATGTGAAGCTGCATTTTCAGGGGAGTGTAACCCCATCTTACACAGGCTGAATCCCTGTTCCCATGAGCTGACTAGGAGCACCTCTGTCTTACCTGGATTAGGCTCCAGTCTGTTACAGTTACCAGGTCCTGGTTTAGCACAGGAACAGCTTCCTTGGAGTTAGATAGACAGATATAATAGAGCTGTCATCAGCATACTGGTGGCCCCTTACCCCCCAAACTCTGAACAACCTCTCCCAGTGATTTCATGTAGATGGTAAATAACAGGTGGGAGCACAAAACTGAATCCTGAAAAACTCCACAGGCTAATAGCCAAGGAATTGAGCAGGAATGTCCCAGCACCACCCTCTGAGAATGCCCCTCCAGGAAAGAATGCAGCCACTGTAGAACAGTGCCTCCAAGTTCCATCTCAGAGAGGCAACTCATATGGATATCATACTTGATGGTACCAAAAGCTGCTTAAGAGGTCTAGCAGAACCAATGGGGACATTCTCCCCCTGTTCAGTTCCCTGTGTAGATCATCCACCTAGGGGACCAAAGCTATCTCCATACCATAAGCAGGCTAGACTGAAATCCCTCTAGAAAATCTGCTTCATTCAGGAACTCCTGTAGGTGAGAAGCTACCACACACTCTAGTACCTTGACCAAAAATGGAAGGTTGGAGACTGGCCTATAGTTGTGCAGTGTACCTATAGTAGAGTCCAGGGAAGGTACCCCCCCCCCAAGAGGTCTTACCACAGCTTCCTTTGGGCATGTTGGGATCCTGCTTTGGTATAACGAGGCATTAATTACTTCTGTTACCCATTCAGCTGGTCTCCTCTGGCTTATTTAATTATCCAAGAAGGACAAGGGCCTACTACACATGTGGTGCTTCGTACCTTTCCAAGGATCCTGTCCACATCCTCAGGCTGCACAAATTGAAAAGTATCCATCAACACAGGACAAGCAGTAGCCAAGGTTACATCTGTCAGATCTGTATGAACTCTGGCATCTGAGTCAGAGTGAATTTATCTGCAATAGGGTAGGCAAATTCTTCACAGTGACCTGTTGAGTGGTTTACATTCTCGTTTGAGCCATAGTACACTGAGACCCAATATTGTGTACTTTGTATTTTTTCACAGCTCTGTGCTTTTACAGTATAGGACTTCAATACTTTTGATCATGGTCACACACACATATATATAAAAAGATAGAAAAAGTCTTGAAGTTTGCAGTGTAGAGTTTTCTGTGCCTCTGCACTAGAAATGGCACACACACACAATCCCTTTAGTCACACATTTTGAGTTAACACATCCTGAGATTGTTCATTACCACTAGCTACAGTCATATGCTCAAGCATTGGGTAGAATTGTGGCTTATCTTTGGCAATGGGTTTCTTTGGATTCCCTGCTGTACTATCTTTGGCAAGCATGTTACAATGATGTTCTACTACAGTAATTCTACTTAAAACTTGCTGGGCATTGCTACTGAATGGTTTGTTCATTTCATCAGACTTGAGTCCATTTAAATGAATGAGAATTAGACAGCTGAAGAACTGTGTGTCCTAAAAAGTTGCAAACCTGGTGAGTGCTGGGTTATGTGCTCATTCTGAAAATGGACTCCACAATGCTGCTGACCTCAAACCTCTCCTGCACACTTTTGAACTTAATCTATACAGTTGGAGAAAAGCAGCAGGGCATCTGTTTCTCTGTGAGACTGTCCATTATCTGATGCAGGAGATCTAAAATCAGATCACCCTCAACTATGGTTATTGAACCTCTGCTGGATGATATCTGGTGAAGTTCGCCATGGTAACTGATTCCATTGTTGAAGTCTCTCTTACTGTTAAAAAGGCTATCCTAATTTGCAACCAACATTTAGCCATCTGCAACTTAAACCTGTTAGATATAGTCTTGTCCTCTGGATAGCAGAGAATAAACTTTGGCTTCATGTGATAGTGCATCAGGTGCTGGGAGATTGCCATCGTGTCCCTCCAGTGTTTTCTTCCAGCTAAATTTACACAGCCCCTCCACCCTCTGTGAGATTTGTTTTTCACAACCCTAGTCGTCTTAATTGAGAACCAGCAGGGTATACTGTTTTTGCATTGGACTAGCACTCTGAAGACCAGGGTTTAAATCCCTACTTGGCCATAGAAACCCACTGGGTGGACCTTGCCCAAGTCGTCTCATCTCAGCCTTAGAGGAAGGCAATGGCGAACCCTTTCTGACTAAATCTTGCCAAGACCCTGTGATAAGTTTGTGTTAGAATTGTCAGAATGACATAAAGGTACACTGTAATAAGTCATCTTGGTTGCCTTAACCAGCATCATTGTTTCTAACATTCGTTTTGATGGCACCATCCTAAAATGGGTGCAATACAGTCAATGATATCTGACTACTTTTAGAAGTATTACAAAATTGAAAAATCAGAGCAAACAAAAGGAAAAAATTACTGAGTTTAAATAATGTATCACACATAGTAGTTCCATGGTTGTAATGCCCATTGGCTAGGTACGATGTAAGAGCTTTAAATTCAGTACAATGCTTATAGGAATTAGAAATCTCCTACATTTGGTTTTGAAAAAGAGCTACAATTCTTGCATGTTAATTTTGTCTAATATTAGGATTGTTTCTGTTTTGGTTTCCATTTATGATTATCTGTCATAAAAGCATTTCTGCATGAGACAGATACAGAGAGATGGTGTATATGAAGCTACAGGTGACCTTATAAACTAAACAAGCTTGCATGTTCCCAACATGAAGGGGCAGCAGACAAGTTTGTGGCTTGAGGCAGAAGATGCTGAAGAAACCCACAGATAAATATTGCTTGCAAATACATGGCTTTGTACTGTGGGACAGAGAGAGAGGAAAAAAGACAAACCTTTGCTTGCTTTGTCAATATTTGTGACATGGCAGTGCAAGGCCCTTTGTTGCTTCTTTTTTTTCCCCCTACAGAGACCAAGGAAGAATGCATTTTTGTATTTTCATTACAGAATATAAATAATCCCAGTCTTATTTCTTTTCTGCTTAGCCATTTCCATGGTTTCCATAGGTCAGGGATGAGGAACATGTAGCCCTCCAGATGTTGTTGAACTACAGTTCCAATCATCCCTTACCACTGGCTATGCTAGCTAAGTGGGAGGGAATTGGATCCCCAGTTGTGGAACTGGCCTTGTGCACAGGGGTGCAACATTCATATGTACTTCTCAACCTAGTAACACACACAAATTTTTACAAAACAATAGAAACCTAGCCCCCCCTTTTTAAAAAAAATGAAAGACCCATTCAGTTGTACATGTGTACTCATTATAAAGCTCTTTTAAATGAGATATAACATTAATGCAGTAATGTGAGGATCTGAACCTTATGAAATGTTTTAATATGTGGATTGGCGTTTATCTGTCCTTTTGATTTTGTACTTCTTTTAATGTAGTGTTGTACTTCTTGGCAGTTTAAAAATGTACAATATGGATTTAAATTCATATTGTGAAAGAAAGAATGTTTTGAAATACTTATTAAAATTACAATTCAAGGTGGAAACAGAACGGAACAGAATTATGGTAAAAGCATACAAAAATGAAATAGACTAGAAATATGAAGTTTCCTTTGTTCCTATACAAAACTTTTCTATTTTTTCTCATTCAGTCATTGCTGGTTTTATCTGCCTCAGCTCAGTTTTATAATCGCATTGCTGTGAGATATTCTTTTCATTTTACTGTCATTATGCATTTATCTAACTAAGGTTTGCACAGTACTAGGTTTACATAAACAATTACATGAAAGAGCCCTAGATTTAATGGGAAACTGTTTTGGGGTCTATGGCAAGGAGGGGGAGGGGAAGACCGAGGCATGGGACCATGTTAGTATGGGAAAATTGGCCCATCAGTATTGGTATGATTTCCCTGGGGTGGACCTTCAGTGAGTGTAGGCGAAGTTTTACTCAGGGATGACAGGAATGTATAAAATTGCAGGTCCTGCTGACCCAACCTCACTCGACTTTTGTTTTTCAACCCATTCTTCATTCACTTTAGAATTGTAAAACTTCGTGTTGCAACTTGGGGCAGTTTCTGTCCTATCTCAGTCCCAACAGCACAGCTGATAATTCAAACAAAACAAACTGAATAGCTCCCAGCTCCTTACTTACCTTTATTCAGTAAGCACAAGGTCAAAATAAATTCCAACAGGATTCAAAGGCAACAAGTCCAAAAGCAGTCAAGATAATCCAGAGTCAGGCACAGAGTTCAACAAGGCATCCAGCAAACAGAGAGGTCAGATAAGCTCTGAAAATTCCCGGAGGGCAAGTGGGGGCAGCTATATAGGTTAGCCACCTAGTGCAGCTGTTGCCTGATTAATTGCTGCTGGTTATATATTCTCTGGGATTGGCATAGGCTCTCTTGTTGTCTGTGCTCAGGAAAGGTAGGTACTATTAAGTTATCCTCTGTGTCTGAAGGAGCAGGACTTTCTGCTGCAACTGGCACCACTCCCTGCTCTGTTTGTGACACTATAACCTCTTTCTGTACAGCAGGTCCTGGCATGCCCCCTGTTTCAGCCTCTGAGTCAGAGTCTGTTCTGGAAGCAGGGCATGACACCTTGAACAGTTTGGCAAGGGATCAGATCCAGTTTTCTGGGCAGACTAGGCCTGCATGCCTGTCGTATCCACTGGGGAGAGAGAGTCCATTAAATGGTCTTGAATATGAAAGTGGTAAGGATTATGCCAAGCTCAGTAATGGGGGAGAGAAGTGACTAGTGGAGTGCCACGGGGTTCTGTCCTGGGCCCAGTGCTATTCAACATCTTTATCAATGACTTGGATGAAGGAGTAGACAGCATGCTGGTCAAATTTGCAGATTACACCAAATTGGGCAGGTCTGCTAATACGCCAGAGGACAGGATCAAATTCAAAATGACTTTGACAGATTGGATATCTGGGCCAAAGCTAACAAAATGAATTTCAATAGAGAGAAATGTAGGGTCTTACACTTAGTCAGAAAAAATGGAATGCACAAATATAGGATAGGAGACACGTGGCTGGATAACAGTATGTGTGAAAGGGATCTAGGAGTCTTGGTAGATCCCAAGCTGAACGTGAGTCAAAAGTGTGATATAGCAGACAAGAAAGCCAATGCGATTCTTGGTTGCCTCAATAGGAGTATGGTGTCTAGATCAAGGAAGGTAATGATATCACCGTATTCTGCATTGGTTAGACCTCATTTAGAATACTGTGTCCAGTTCTGGGCACCTCAGTTCAAGAAGGATATTGACAAGCTGGAATGTGTCCAGAGGAGGGCGACCAAAATGGTGAAGTGTCTGGATGCCATGCCCTATGAGGAGCATCTTAGGGAGCTTGGGATGTTTAGTCTGCAGAGGAGAAGGTTAAGAGGGGACGTGATAGCCATGTTCAGTATTTGAAGGGATGTCATGTTGAGGAGGGAACGGGCTTGTTTTCTGCTGCTCTAGAGGCTGAGACAAAGAGCAATGGATTCAAGCTGCAGGAAAAGAGATTCCACCTGAACCTCAGGAAGAACTTCCTGACAGTCAGAGCTGTCTGGCAGTGGAATATGCTGCCTTGGAGTGTGATGGAGTCTTTCTTTGGAGGCTTTTAAGCAGAGGCTGGATGACCATCTATCGGGGGTTCTTTGATGGGTGTTCCTGCATAGCAGGGGGTTGGACTGGATGGTTCCTGTGGTCTCTTCCAACTCTATGATCCTATGATTCTGTGACCCGGCATCATACCAAGGTGACAGGGGATCTGCACAGAGGTTTGTACCTACATGGCACCCCACCTGCCAGAGGTTACCAACACTCAGACTACGTGTGGTTCATAGTACATCAGTTAAATTAGGTAGTGCTTCCGATCTGATCCCATCCAGGCGAAACCTTCTACAGCTGTAACCAGTAAAAGTTGTGGCCTTTTTCTATCCAAAAGTGCAAGTGTCTGTAGGTTATTTGCCAAAGCATCACCCCTTACAATTTCACTAGGGGACACTGCAAAAATAGCTGTCAAGGAAAAACCAGAAATTTGAATACTGCATGGAACAGTGCCATAGTTTTATCTTAAACATAAATCTTTCATATCAGACATGAAAGGTTTAATCTATTAATCACCCAAAGCCTGATCTGGCTGAAGCTAAGTGCTTTTAAGTCTTTTGAATTCAATGGGAGAAAGTTGAACACATGCTTATTTCCCGCTTAGATAATACATAACGGTTCTTAATACAGCTGGATCTAAATTCTAGTGCTTTAGTTGACTAGTTGGCGAGGAATACTTTTGTTCAGTCATGGTGAATAGTAATTAGAGAGGCTGAAATATAATGTGCTGCTTCTATATTTGATAAGACCAGTTGGGCTAGTGGTTCCTCTGCCGGCTCCCTTTAGTTCCTGCATGCTCCCAATATCTGTTCTGGAGGGCTAGGTAATCCTCCAGTGTAGAGTTTTGAGTGGTGAAGAGAGTGGGACGGGGAGGGAGGCAGGCATCACATTGCAAGTGTATGCAGACTGTGTGTGGGAAGGGAAATCACCTTCTCCTAGATCCACTGATGGGCTTTTTCTATCAGTGGAAATACCTAACTGGAATCTGGCCAATGAAGTGGGGAAAAACTTAATAACAGAAGGCTATCTCACATTTCCTTCAACATCGCAAAATTGTTTTAAACTTATCTTAAGATAATAGTGTGTGTCCCTGTGATTAGTGAAAAAAATGATTGATCAGCTATGCAGGGCTGGTATCTTGTATAGTCTACTTATCATAAAACAATATCTAATATAACCTGTGTTCCTGTATGTTGCCACCCAATCCTGTGATTTGAGCTGGACTTGCTCTAAAATAAGAGCTCATGGGGGTGCAATCCTGTTCTTTCATACTGAATAAAAGGGGTTTATGTGACCATATTGCTGTAAGAGCACTTGAAAATTAGATTATAGAATCATAGAGCTGAAAGAGACCACAAAGGGCATCAAGCGCAATCCCCTGGAATGCAGGAATACACAATCAATAATTCCCAAGAGATGAGCATCCAGCCTCGATTTAAAAACCTCCAAAGAAGGAGACTCCGCCACACTCCAAGGCAGCATATTCCAAAGTCTGATTGCTCTTACTGTCAGGAAGTTTTTCCTTATGTTTAGATGGAATCGCTTTTCCTAAAGTTTAAAGCAATTGCTCTGTGTCCTAGTCTCTGGAGCAGCAAAAAACGGGCTTGTTCCATCTGCTGTGTGATATCCCTTCACATATTTAAACACAGTTATCGTGTCAGTTTTTAATCTTCTCTTCTCCAGGCTAAACATACCCAGCTCTTTAGACATGCCTCATAGATTACAACCTATGCTGATAATTTAGTACTGTCATTTCTTTAGTTTTACAGCAACCTCCAATATAGTTTGCTTCTCTAATCTAAAAAATTCAATTGACTGTATTATTTACCACAAGAATGTCAGCATTAGTATGCTCCAGAATTATAGAAACTTAAAATTAAAACTCTTTTCATTCCAGTAATTCTGCATCCTTGTATATGTGTGTGTAACTTAAACTATATCTCCCACAGTTTTCATATCAAAACAGAGTTCTACTTCTTGGTAAGGAATTTGAGTTATGACCATTCTGGGGACTATGATGACAACAGCCCTGTTTTGTGAACTCTTAAGTGGCTATCATTAGTAACCATCAGGTGTACAGGAGGAATAATAGCAGAAGCTTGTAGTGGTCTTCTTTATCAGTTAGTAAAGTCAATTTTTCAGAAGTTTGCTTTGTCTTTTTAAAATTCAGAACTCCTTCAAATGTTCCTTCTTTTCCAAGTAAGTGCAAATATTTCTGTCATCTCAGCTTAACAACACCTTAACCAGGAGTATAGTCATGGATGTGAAAGAGGACATTGTCCCCAAATAAAGGTTCTACCCTACAAATGAAATTCTTCTTCAGTCCCCAAATTTCTAGCGTTGCAGTAGAGCATTTAGAAATATAGTTTAAGGATTCAAGAAAAAGATATGTAAAATCCTGAAAAAAAACCCCAACACCAATACAAAATGAGCTTACTAAAACTTACTTACGTGTTTCCATGTTTGAACTCTTTTTTTTGCCGCAGGACTCACTTTGGGTGTGTATACAATTATATGTGAAGATTCATTCTCAGCTTTGACTCATGTGCTGACACTACACAGGTGTTCAGTGTCTTATTGGCAAAAAGAAAATTTAGCAGTTTTGGCTTTTGAAAGTAAGATATTTGAAGGAGTTTCGGTCGTGGTGAATTAGACTTTATTAAAAGATCAAAGTAGGATGACGTGAACAATATGCATTTATTTCCTAGTCGCTGTTATTTGGTTTATACAACTGTTTTGCTGGTGGACAATACCGTTATTTCACACTGATTTGCTTTTTTGGGAGCTTCACAATGTATTTTCTAATTACAATGCATTAATTATTTTTGCTATTATCTATGGAAACTTTTTTCCACAGAAATTGCTCTTATTGTGACCAATGCTCAAATGCTTCTGCTCCCCCCTCCACAATTTTTGTCTCACCTCCCAGTGATAATTGTTTTGCTATAACTCTGCCTTAACCATGAGTGCACAGGAAGGAAATTGTTGGAGGCGGCAGTGATTTAGGGCAATCAAAAGAAGCTTTTTCAGCTAGTGGGGCTTTTCCTCTTTCCCAGCTGAAGCTCTTAAAGGCAGTGCTCCCTCTGAGTACAGTATGATGAAGAGACAGCATGTATTGCTGACTGAGACAAATCCAAGGGAATTAGTGATCCACTCTTTTTCTTTCTGAAATAATGCCAACAAAACTCACTGACCATTCCCTTGCTTTAATAGAAGGTACTTCTCCAAAGGAAAACCTCCTCTTTTTAATGAAATGTAAATGTAATCATATCCTAGGAAGCATAGAACGTCCACGGTGCTTTTAATCCAGGGTTGGGCAGAATCTTTGGGATCAGAGGTCCTCCTTCTTCCCAGAATCCATGGGAACACACACTGTTCCACTGTCAATTTTGTGAATAAAGTGGAGTTGTCACTTCTGAAGTGTCATTTTGCCCTTAAGTTCTACTCTTCCCATGCAGCTTACTTACAAGTAGATTCACACTCCCAGAAGGTTTTTTTGAGGATGGCTTTTATATGAGAGTGCTGGTTTATTCATCACTGCATTGCTGAATTTTGTTGCTAGTAGCTGTCATGGTAGGGGACCCTTGGAGAACACATACAAAAATGGAGCTGGCCTAATAGCGGTGCTTCTGATCAAGTTACTGGACAGGAATAGAATTCAGAGCGATATAACATTATAGGCCATAGTACTGATGGACTGTGAAATAAAGAACATCCCTACATTTTGTGGTTAGTTTGGTTTTAGGGCAAGAACAAAATGAAGAGTTCGCTCCGCCCAAGTGGTTCCAGCTGTCCAAAGTTAGGAGGCATAAATTAGAAATTTAAACAAGAAAAAATTGTGGTTGTGTCTGCCTTCAAATTGACTGTCAGCGTAAGGTGACCTCAGGAATTTTGTGGGGTTTGCCTAGGCAAGATATATTCAGAGGTGGCTTTGCCGCCTTCCTCTGAAATATAGTATATAGCACCTGCTATTTGTTGGTGGTCTTCCATTCAAGGACTGATTTTAATCTCAAGAAACAGAAACTAGTTTGGTAGAGGAAAGAAGAGACTATCTTCCTCTTTGTTAAGTGTTGTGAGAAACTCCTATTAAAAGTTGTTGAGAGGAAAAAAACCCCCACAGGAATAACACACACACACAAGAGAAAACAAGATTCTGTTAGAAACATTCTGAACAGCTGGAATTGGATAAGAGATCTGGATGGAACAAGGACACAGAATATTAGGTTAGGTAAGGTAATTAGGTGAGGTAATACTAGGTTAGCAAGACATAGTAATCTCTGGTTGTTTTATTATTCAGTTGCTTGACTGTGTGTGCATGGTCAGATCTGAAGACATGTTCTTAGTGACTTTTTCCTTCAATAAACCTTAAACTTGGTTGTTTGAAATTTCATGGTCTTTCTCTTGGTCTGTGTGTATGCGTGTGTGGGGGGGCAGTTAAATCATTCTCATACTACTTAAATTGAATACCTGAGACCATGAGAGTTTAGATCCATTGGATGTCTCTGTTTTGATGGATGATGCCAGAGGAATAAAGTTTTCCACCTGGTGGCAGCAGGAAATGCCACAGAAGGGGAAAGAAAAGAAAAGAAAAAAACCCTAGTGTGGACAGTGCATTAACAGTTTTTCACCCAGACTGTGAAACTTCTACATAGTTAGATTCAGTATTCCTGAATTGATAAATGTCAAAACTTCTTTTAAAAAACTTTACAGAACAGTAATAAACAGGACAAAAATTAGCTAAAATCATTTTGGAAGCCCATGTTTTTCCCAGATGCCCCAAAAGTAGCATGCCAGGGGACTGTGGATCTCAAGAGGACAGAATGCAACTAAGGATGTACATTCCATTGAATAATGCAATGATGACAAACATCTGCCTTTGGAAACTTCTTGTGTAGATTGATCCTCAGTTCCTCTGCCCCACCCACTTAGGTTGCAAAACAGACAGCCGGCCCCCAATTAATTATTTATTTGACAGAAGCAAAATCTGATGGACTCAGATATGTTTGGGTTAATATTTATATTGGAAATCAAGCCTGGTGGATTACTGCTATCTCCATAGTCGATACTTAAATTGTATGGTGTAACAAACATGCTGTAAATAGATACTAACAAAGTTAATATGATGATGTAAGAAAGTAGAACCGAGTAATTTAAAAAAGAAAGTCCACATTTACAGTGGTAATAGACCTAAAAGAATGACATGAATATAAACAAAAGCAAAAAAAAAAAAAAAAAAGGATATGGATGTGAAGATATGCTGCTAAAGTACTTGTTCTTGATGAGACAGGCTGACTCAGTACAGCCTGTTGCAAGTATAACTCCTGCAAGATTTCTTTATGCCAGTGTGAGAACAGGACCTTATTTCACTGTTGAAGTTTCTGCAATTAGGGTGAAATGTCTCTGTTCAAAATTAGAATCTTCCCCTTTTATAAAGTAAAGCACACAGGAAACACAGAAGGACTAGCTGACTGATCCAGGAGACCCAGACAACTTATCGGATATATCTAATTTTAAAAGGTCCCTCCAATGAGGCAACCACTGTCACAGTTTAGCTATGCAATTTGTGCATAAACTGTTCTAGTAAATGGAAAGAGATCACCAGAAAATGTCTGACTACCCTGCAGGTAAAGAGCAAACTTTTTGTGGTTTCTTGTTTTTACATGCAAGAACAAGATCAGCAAGGATTCTACGTCTGTAATACACAATAACAAAAATTACAAATACGTTTTAAAAGTGAGACCTAAATCTAAAATGGTGCTGGTGCTGTGTGGAACTTCCTTTCCTTCTTTTTAGCAGCCACCAAGCCAGTTCCAGAGAGGTTTCCTGCATTCTAGAGCGGCTTTGTGAGGGGCATTAGTGGTGACAGTGATGATGGAGAGATTGCCTGTATTCTGCTTTTGCTGTTCTTCCACCAAAATTCAGTACTGGATCCTAATACATCTAAATACAAGCAGAAGAATTACAAGGAGATCCTTTCCCATATTCTTTGTCATGGGCAAAAAAGTAGTGAGTTGCAATGTACTGTGTCTGTTCTTCTGAGATGGATCTTCTGCTTCTTTAGTGTCTTCTATAAGTGTCTCCCTTAATGTGTTCTGTCATCTCTTTGTAGAAGGCTTTCAGTTATTTTCCTGATTTGCTTTTCGGATATATTAGGGCTTGATTCTTGATCTGTTTTGCTTTAATGACCAAAGCAAACTCATCTTGTAACATTTAGCTTTCCAGTAACAATAATTTGATAAGACCACTCCAGAGCTCATAGAATGTACCTATAGTAGTGCTTAATTAAAGAACAGAAACTTAGAGGAGATTGCAAGTTAGGTCTTAACACAATAAAAGTGTTGTGCCATTTCACCATCTGTTTCCATTAAGTAATTAATTGCTTCCTTGTATTTGTTTTAATTAGGAAGGAATCTAGCTTAAAGAGGAACACAGAGGAGAAAGTAAAGGAGAAATAAAAAGACTGTGAATAGCAGGAATATGGGTTTCTCAGATGGGTACAGTCTGACTGTCACAGTAAATAGCCCACTGATTCTAGTGAACTTGTTTCGATGAACATTTAAAGAAGAGTGAAACAGTTTCCCACTATATCACTTCCACATGTTTTTGCCCATAACTCTTCCATTTCAATCCATACCAATCTGCAACATTTTGGGGTGAAATTAAATGACCATCCCCAGTTAATCACAACAGTTTGCAGGTAGTGCATTGATAATGGCCTTGTTCCAATTTGGGGGCTGCATTTTCTTTCTTTCTGTTTTAAATCACCTGCTTACCTATTATCTATATATTCTGCTATAACTTGAAGTGTTTCTCTGCGTTTCTTATGTTATACTAACCTCAACAATTGATCATACACTCACTGAATCTATATGTTACCTAATGGCACCAAAATGAATATGGTAGTGAGGTTTGGATTATGAACCTGATCCACCAGGTCTTTCTACTACTTTTGGATTAAAAAAGAGAGACAGACAGACTTTGGATTTCTATATTTTTTTGCACTAGAATGTACGTCGATGAACTGATATCAAGCAGACCTGATATTTAATCTGAGGTTGCCATTTCAATCATTTTTGTTAAAATTGGCTGGCTATTTTTTGAAAATTCTTGTTTTGGATCGATGTCCTAAGAATCTTAGCATGAAACAAATTTTACAGGTTGTAGCTGCTACCAAACATTTTTTTTCCATTTAAATGGTAAGAGAAACGGCCACTGAAATGGCCTTGAATCATGTAGTAAACAATATGCTAGTGGCAAAGATGCAGCAATTAACTTTGGTGTTGATCCTGTTGGATCTTTCTGCAGCCTTTGACACTTTGAATCACCAGATCTTACTATTACAGCTGGCATCACTAGGAATAACAGGGAATGCTCTATCCTGGTTTAAATCCTTCTTGTGTGATTGTTCTGTTTCTGTTTCATTTCAGGGACTCATGTCAAAAGCTTTCCCTATAATGGTAGGGATGCCACAAGGATCAGTCTTAGGTCCTTTTCTTTTTTCATTGTATACACTCCCCCTTGGATTTCTTATCTCCAGATTGGGTTTTCAATATCATATTTATGCAGATGACACTCAGATTTTTAAGAGTTTCAAATCAATTGATGCCACTATGTGGAAGTCAGTGACAGACTGTCTGTCATGTGTTTCTTCATGGATGACTGCTCACCGTCTTAAGCTGAACATGGACAAAACAGAGATCTTGGTGTTTCAGCCTCATCACCCAGCAGCCTCTCTCTCATGTCCCCCACTGGATTTACAGGGTTGCACAGTGGCTCTTGTCTCAGTTGCCAGAAACCTTGGAGTCCTGCTGGATGACCACCTATCTCTATGTCCCTTTACTGGGGCTACAGCAAAGGCATGCAATTTACATCTTTTGAACATCCATAGGATCTGGATGTTCCTGACTGTAGAGACTGCCCATCTGCTTGTCCAGGCCTTGATTATCCCACACCTGGATTATTGTAACAACTTACTGGCAGGTTTGCCTTCTTGCTCCCTTCTTCCTATGGTTTTAATTCAGAACAATGCTATCCAGGTTGTTTTAAATATATCAAAATATTCCCCTATTTCTTCTCCCTATAGGTCTCTTCACTGGCTACCAGTTCAGGCCAGGGCCTGTTTCAGACTATTGGTACTGGTTTTTAAAGCTTCACGTTTTAACCTCCCTCAGTACCTTTCAGCTCAGCTTATTTAGTACATTCCATCCAGGAATTTAAGACCTGCAGGCAAAGGATTATTGTCTGTTCCACCAACGTGTACAGCTCTGTCAAGGCTGTGAGATCTGGCTCCGCATTTGTGGAATGGTCTTCCTTTGGACCTCCGGCTGGAGGGGATCTCACTGGTTTCCGTAAATGGTTGAAGACCTTCGTCTTTGACTCTCCATCTTGAACCACTGAGTTGTGGTTAAGGTGCTGAGATGGGTGGTGACTGGTGTGGTGTTGGGGATTTCATGCTATGTATTATGTATTGTTGTGTTTTTTTGTCTTAATGTCTTGTCTCTTATTGTATATGTTGTTGTTCCACCCTTTGGTGGAAAGGGCATTGTAAGTAGCTGTTGTTGTTGTTGTTGTTAACCATTGGCAGTGCTGGTAAATTCTTCCCTCCCTTCCTGTGTGTGTATGCATGTGCTTACAGAAGCTGAAGCAGAGCTCTAGCTTCAGCTATCATTCTTACCAGAATGTATCCGTGCAAATTTGTGTCATTCTTAGAACTGTTCTGGAAAGGTACAACTGTCTTCTTCAAAAGTGTTTAAATGAAGAAAAAAAATGCAAAGGAAAAATTGCAGCTGTAATTAATTTTCCATAAATAATTTGGCCCATCAACTTTCATTTTCCTTTGGTGGCTGGTCCAAAATGGCACTCCAGGTTCAGATTATTTTAGGGATAGGCAAATCTCTTGTCTTTGCTTCTCGCTGCCTTTGAACTTGAAGATTTTGGTAAATTCTCATACAAAAAAAAAGAAAAAAAAAAGATCTGAATTGGCATTCATGCCCATCCCTAATGATTTCCCGAAGCGAAATGAAAGACTAGCTCTAATTTTAATATTTAAACATGCATTTCCCACAGAGTTGCCAGGTTTTCAAAACAGCAATAAAATGGAATTAAAATTCATGACATACAGGGTTGATAATCAAGAAGTATCTATTAACGACTTTGTCCTCTACCTAAATACCAACTAGAAGTATTGATTTTAGTTAATTTAGCAGTACATTTTTCTGTAAAATCAACATATTGTCCACATTCTCCAGACATGTAATACGATGCACAAACTTGTCTTTATGAAAACTCATTTCATACTGAATCCATTTTAATCATATCAATAATGTTTGACAACTACGATTAAAATACGAAGTAACTTGAATCTCAGATTTTTAAAAGATTTATAAAATGTTTTTAAAAATTTTCTCTGTGAATAGCAGTGTACTCGTCACTGGCAGGTGGTTGGATTAGATGTCTCTTGGGACTCCTTCCATCTCTCCAGCAATAGAATTCTATAGATTCAAATTATGACATTCTCAGTTTCAAATCCCAGATTCCTTACAAAGTTCATGTAGCCATCATGAGCCCCTTGCTGCCCCTTGACTTAACCTACTTTATAGGATTGTTGTAAGGATAAAAACAAGGGTGGAGAAAATAATGTAGAAAACCTTCAGTTCCAGGAGATAAATGGAGTGAAGTTAGTTAAAATGTGTATGGTTGGAAAAAAAAAATCTGGCACAAAGAAATTAATGCATTCCTATCAGTCACTTAGGCTACAGTTCACATACAGATTTATCTGGAAGTAAGGCCCTTTCCGCATGGGGTTATTAACGTGGGTCAATGTGTTTTGGCACAGAGCTGTTCTGCACATGAGAGCGAGGTAGGTTCGCTTTATTTACCATCGTTCCACATGTAATCCTGAGTTAATGCACCCCCATGTGGTGGGAAAGCACGCAATTTGAAACCCGGAAAAAATCCAAAACAAATTTTTAAGATAGAGCAGATTCGGACTTTCGCAGTGGTGCAGATACGCACATTCACGCCAATGTGAATTGGTGGGCAGTGGAGGGTGGGCTGTGGGCGTACTTACCTTCTCCAGCTGTCCCTACCCACCAAAGGACAGGCAGGTGCCATTTTTTGTTTTGTTCAGCAAACTTTAGAAAATGGAGTAACTGGACAAAACACAGCACAGGCATGTTAAAAGGAGAGAGCTGTTTTCTATTTTGCAAATGTTTTACTGTATTTGCTGGCATTAGACACACTGTCCTATAAGGGCACCCTATTTTCAGACTATATTATTTAGGAAAAAATATTTTAGTACCCTGTTCCCGGTTCCTGTCCTATCTGCTTAGGTGGGGGGACCTCCCTGCCCAGGCAGAAAGAAGTGTGTGTGTGTGTGTGTGTGTGTGTAAGAAGCTGCTTCCCCCCATTCCTCTCCTCCTCGCAAGGAAACTTTCCTGCCGAGGTTGGAAAGGGAGGGAGGGAGCGTGTGTGTGTGTGTGTGTGTGTGTGTGTGTTTGTGTAAGAAGCTCCTTCCCCCCATTCCTGGGGCAGGATTGTGCCGACGGCGGGGCGGAGATGAGTGGGAAGCGCAAGATCGCTCTCCCAACTTTGCTCTGCCAGGTGATCTGCCTGGGTGGTGGGAGTTACCATATTGCCACCTCATTTTCAGAAGGCATTTTGGTGTGGAAACTGCCTCTTATACACCAGCAAATACGTACTTACACAGGTACATACAAACATAGCAACCCAAAAGAAAAAAAAATAAGCCAATCACAGCCACCGGGTCAGGGTGAGGGGAGTAGTGGGAGCGGTCACTGCCAAAGTAGTGTGGATGCATGAACCTGCACTTCTCCAAATCAAAAGGAAACATACAAAGGAGCTGTGCGGAAGCAAATGTGGGAAAGCTCACGTTATTTGGATCCGATAAGAAACAGCATGAACCGCTTCACATGCCTCATGCGGAAAGGGCCTAAGTCTCACTGAACTCATTGAAGATTACTTTTGAGTAGATAAGTATATAATTGCATTGTTAATTTAAATGGAATATTGTTCTGCAGAGGCAGTCATGCAGATGCACAAATGCATACCCCCTCCCTGCTTTCACACACACACAAACCTACACAATTACTTTTGTTAAGATAGGCATCCACAGACTGAAAGAGAAACTTACGAATTGTTACTTCATCCTCAGTTGTCTCTCTCTTCTCAGTTACTAGGTCAGGTTCTTGCTTGTAGCATGTTGTATGCTGAAAGCAACATGTTTCTCTGCATAAGCCAAAGAAAGAGGCTACTCTACACCCTTATGTGTGTTTTGGCTGAACTCTGGGGTGCTCAGGGGAAAACAACCACTGGCTCTAAGGCAGAGGAGAGGAGCATGAGAGGCCTTGTAATCTGTATTGGCAGTGAACTTCAGATACACCTACTGGCAACTGCAGGTTGACCTTATCTTTTCTTAAAATGCCCAGTCCCACAAATAAGAGATTTTGGGATATCCTGTTCAGTCTATGTAAAAACAAGGTTTCCAGCCCTCAAATAAGGGATATTGATTATACTAGGAGACACCTGGCAATCCTAATTTCTCACCAGAGGACAAATTGAAATGTATTTTGTATGTTTAAACTATTAAGAAATATAGTGGGTATTTTGAGAAGTATGAACTTTAGTGGATAGCTAAATTCTCATCCATACATTAGTTTGACAGGCGTGGATCAGAACCTGCAAGTTGCTATGCCTATTGATATATGTTGATATTGGTTAGCCTTTCTTCCATGAACACATCAGAGTGTGATGGTAAGTGGAAGAAAATGGGAAATCCATTTTAGTTCTTGCAGGAAGTAGGCATATTAAAGCATTAGAGGTCTCTTCACACTGATATACACCTAAAAACATAAAAGTGTGACTGTGACAAGTAGGAGTTGAACAACAGTTACATTACTGAAGCCTATTCACATTGAAAACTGGGTTTGACTTCAGATCTTGCTGATAATAAATTAACTGGCAAGTCAGACAAGTCTTTGTTGCCATAAAATGTCTCACAAAGTATAAACCAGAGATAAAGACACTTCTAAAAACTGATCATACATGCTATAAAACTCAGAAGAGAATTTTTTTTATCATTTTGCCATAATTAATGAGAAATGCTATGATTTAGGAATGAAAAAATGTTCCCCAGGGGTATGGCTGGTCATGTAAGTGGCTGGACATGTAATAATATTGTTGTTGTTGTTGTTGTTGTTGTGTACCTTCAAGTGGTTTTCGACTTACAGTGACCCTAAGGTGAATCTATCATGCGGTTTTCCTGGCAAGATTGGTTCAGAGAGGTTTTGCGTTTGCCTCCTTAGGAGGCTGAGAGAGTTCAATTTGCCCTGTGGGTTTCTGTGGTCAAGCCCTGATCTCCAGAGTTGCCACACCACACAGGCTCCCAATTATATTAACTGCATGTAATAATATTCACTGAATTTCTTTCCTAAAATGACCTGCAGGCTTTTCTGGGCTGTCCCCTGATTGCTAACATATTTCATTTTCCATATCTAAACAGTAATATGAGCATAATGGCTGTTTTTGTAACTAATCCTTAGTGTCTCCTGCACTACCCTGTCTTGTGAACACATATTCTTCATCTTTAAGCTGTTCCGGGAATTGCCTTCACTTTCCTGTTGGCATCTCTAGATAAAAGCTTTCTCTGATGACTGATAACAGTGTTAGCTTTAAGACCAATGTCAGAAATTTTTTGGACTGGAAAACTGATACATTTTAAAGAAGTTAGGTATCCTCTGCACTGCTCTCTGCTGTTGCAAACTTTGAGCAAGGAACATAGAAACTTTTAATTGGATTTATCCAATTTACCTTTCCTCTCAATTTTTCTACTACTCTCCTCCCCCACCTTCTTTTAAAAAGCTCTCCTGAGAATGATGTCTGATTTCCCAAGCAAGTGTAAAAGTAATTACAGTCAAACATGGCTTTTAGAAAGGGGAAGCAGCTAATTTTCTTTTTCTGGGACATTGGTATTGTGGTTCTATCTTGATAACCACACATCATGAAGACAGGAGCATAAAGTAGGATATTGAAGGCACTGAGAGAAAAGAAGTCGAAACACTTAACGGTATGGGAGTACCAAAGTGCCTTCTTTCCTTTTTTTTTTCCTTTCCAAAAACCTATTGTTTAGCCAACTCATAAATAACTTGCCAGTTGGTTAAGAACACCAGGAGAAGAACCATGCTGAATCAGACCAAAGCTCTGTCTAGTCCAGCATTCTGTTCCTAACTTGACCAACCATATTGCCTGTGGGAGACCCACAAGCAGGATGAGAGTGGAGCAACATTTTCTCACTCTTGTTCCCCAGGAAATAGTATTCAGAGTCTCCTCCCACTGCTACTTTTCTACACACTCTGTGGGATAGTATTGGGCAGGGAAGTGAGAGATGCCATCCAAGTTCTTATATTCATACAACATGGATGTCCAGCATTAATCATAGTTGTCAAAATCTACGTTATAATTGCCAAAAGTGGTAGAAGTTACAGGTATTTATGATAAATGGTGTATGGGCCTGGTTATGACACACAAGCATTGCTGTGCTGGTGTCTGATTCTCTCATGTTCTATTGTTATGTGCCTGCTCACACCAAGTAATGTGTGAGCACTGCTAACTGTGTATGTACTTTGGTAAACATTGTCTAATAGCGTAATCTTTTACTTGATTTGTGTTTTATATGACAAAGGAGGTGGCCATCCCTTTTACAGGTGAAATATGTCGTTAAATTGCCGGATATTTTCAGGAATATCATTGTAGTGAACTTCTAGGGAGTGGCTGAAACTGTGTGTTATAATATGATGGACACTGACATTTAAAGGAATGCAGGGGATGGTGTGGGTGCAGCTCAGATATGTGATGAACTATTTTCCCTGGTTCCACATCTGCCCATTAAAACTGTAGAGAAAAAAGAGAATGAGAGAGAGTATGAACAGGTACCAACTAGATGTGTCTTTCCGTTATAAAAAGCAGTTTTTGTTTTGTTGTGGTTGAAACAGAGAAGGGAATGGGTTAAACTTCTTTTCTCCCTTGGCTCCCACTGTGGTAATTTTTACCCTTTCCCTCAAGCTGCTATTTGTATTTTTTTTTTTTTAAATCACATTAAAGCCAAAGATGCCTTTACCGTCATTGTCTGACTTGGACCTGAGCTGAACAGATTTTCAGAGGCTCAAAAGATGTATTTTGTAATATTGTAAAAGCTGATGTAAAGCTGGTCTTTAGAAAAGGGAAATTTACAGTGCCAAGTGTGTGAGTGTGTACAGATTGTAAATAATGTGTAAATGAATGAGGGAATAAGAGGATAAAATATGTACTCTGTCTCTGAACCATGACTCTTACCTCGGGTAAGCTGTCCTGATTTCTAGGGAGAGGTATATATATTAAAAAGATCAGTTATAATAAATAGGTAAATTTTGAGGTAAAGCATTCTACACCTGTTCTAGGATCCTACAAAAAATGTGCTGATAGAATAGTTTTTAAACTTTGTTTTGGCAACCACATCCTTTTCAATACTGTTTGTTGTATCAATAATATTCAGTGTGAAATAGCACTTCTAACCTTTGTCCTAACCTGTGTCCTCAGATAACCTGCTCCCTGCATCTGTTTACTTAATTTTGGTAGCTTTTATATGAAAAGGGAAATGTGAACCATTTGTTCACTGTTAAGATGAATGAGCACAGTTTCCTGAATTTGGTTTCTGCTCAACATACATAGTTTTTTTCCCCAAAATCGAACCATAATTTTGCTGGCACTCAGAATACAATCAAATTATTCCAAAATACTATGGTATTTCAAAAAATAGTATCCGAAGTTAGTATAGCAGATTACATTTTAAAGACGTATTTCTTAAATTTGAGGGTTAAATTAGAAGAGAAAATGGTTGCAGCAGAACAATTAGGACTATGGTATTCTCTTTCCTGTGTTGATCGCTACTGTTTCCTTGCATTTTAAGACATATGTTGCCCTACCCCAATATAGTCTTTTGAATTATTGGGTACTTGAAGCTTTACTCTTCCACTGCCCAACCAAGAGATACAGGTTAGTGGAGGTGTCTTCACCCAGGTGGGTGTAACTGGAATTCTGCACAGTAATCCTGAATCCTCTTGGCTCAAAATGTGGGGTGATACCAGTAGGCAGTTTGGTGTAACTGATTATAAACCTTGCTATCATTTGCCTCCCCTGCTCCCAGCCAGGAACCAGATGCCCTCATGGGATCACTATATCTTCCTTCAGAATGGCTTGACTACTGGTATTTGGCTTGTCCACCTGCTTAATTTCTTCGCTATCCTTGGGCCTAAGTGTTTGGTATGAATTCGGCTAAGAGATGGACTCTTTTTTTTGAGAGAGAGAACTTTCTAAGGAGAATATCAGCAGGCCTAAATGAAGAAATGTTGCCTGAGGCAAAGAATGGCATTCTATGCTTAGATTCTTTGCTTAGATGCCAATTGGACTGGCAGTTGAAACACTAGCAATGGTACTATGTCCTTAATTGTTCCTAAGGGCAGCTGGGTCGTTTAGGGGATCATGCACCATGCTTAGCTCTTCTCTCAAACAGAGAGGAATTTAGAGTTCAAGAGAAACAGCCAAGATCTACAACTGCTACCTTGCAGCATTTGCCACCTCACTTGGCCAAACTGTAGGGCAAATCCTGAGCACTTGACATTACCCACCACTTTGATCCTAATATAAACAATACATAAGTTTTGAGTTTATTCCATCTTAACTGATGTTTCTTAGCTAGTTATTTAAATATTTGCAAACTTGCTTCGCTGCTTTGCTGCTAAGACCCATATTCTTCCCACCCTCTTGTAAGATTTGTAGAAGTATGAAAAGGAACAAGGAATTATGTATGTGAGACAGGTGAGTGAATCATTTTAATAAGCTTTTATTTTCTGCATATGCCTTCGGGAACACAGAGAAAAATATGGAGGGCTGCAGGCATACTGAAATACAGTAACTGATACATAAATAGCTGTATCCTATTTCCGAATGTACACACCCTACGTGTAGATGCCAATTTGAGGCACTAACTGGGATCTTATTCCTTGTGTAGATTTGGAACCTAAAAATGCCTAATGCAGAAAGAGAATTCCAGGGCCAAAACTAATCCTTCCAGCAGCTAAATAACCACCTCCCCACATTTTCTATTCCTGCCACTGGAGGTTGTTGTTTCTGACTTATGTCGACCTTAACGTGACCCTCTCAGGGGCTTTCTAGACAAGATCAGTTCAGACAAGGTTTGCGTTTGCTTTCCTTTGAGGCTGAGAAAGTATGACGTGGCCAAGGTCACCCATGCGATTTCCATGGCTGATTGGGGATTTGAACCCTGGTGTCTAGAGTCATAGTTCAGTGTCCAAAAATACTACACTGTGCTGCGTCTTCCACTGGAGTTCAATGAACAGAAAATGGATTTGCAGAGATAGGACAGTGAGGATACATATATAAGCCACTCTTTACACAGACCCCAGCATTCAGTTTTCTCTCTTGGAGGAAATGAATACATTTATATAGCCACAGAATATAATTACCTACTCACCCCCAACAGAAATATGTAACTTTCAATGAATGGTCAAATTATCCAATAGTATCCAAATTATCTAAAATCCTGAATAGATGACTAATTTATTGTACTTGGTTCACTGTTCCTTGTGCAAGAGAAGTATCACATGATTAATGGGAACAAAGTTCCACTCTGGCTTCACTAGTGGATATACCCATTCTCTTTGTCCTGTTCAGAGCAATGTCTCATTCCTGTCTGAAGTTACTTTTGACTCACAAATGCCTTTCCTTATTTCACGCCTGTGTTTCCTCATCTCTTGCTGTGGTTACTCTCTATTTCTGACATCCACAGCTTGTCTCAGGTAAGAGCTTCCCTCAGACTGATATTCTGTGGCTTCTCTTACTTTACTCCTGATTGCTATTGGGATCTCCCAGAAAGGCTGGTTTCTGTTGCAGCCCGAGGTGCAGCTCCAGGCTAAGGTCAACTTGCACCAACAGTCTTGCCTGGCTCTTGAGAAATCATCCAAAGAAATGGACTTCACAGCTGTCTCTGAAGTAGGTCCTGCCAAAAGAATTTCTAAGCAAGTATGGAAGGGAGAGCAGGTAGAAAAGCTTAGTCCTTGATAATAGCCAGTGTCTTCTGTTGGAAGCAGTGGTTACCAGCAGAGCTCCTTCAGTGAAAATTCCCAGCAGGGCAGGACAGAGCAGGTGGAAATTCTTTGTCTAAGGTGCTTATGATCCATAAGATTGCACTAAGCAGCTCCAATTTATGCTGTTTGAACCTTACACTAAAAGAAGAATGCATGTGTTTGTTTGCCCATATCTGAGGTATGGTCAATATTTTGCTCAATTCTGTTCTGTTCTCTACCTGTATACCTTCCTAATTTCAAAACCCATAGAGTTGGTAACAAATTAGTCCTCAAGTCATTTGTGTGTGTTTCCCCTATAGAAACACAGGATATAGTTGAAGGTTTGTAACTGAATGGGACTCCCTCTGTTGTAGTTCTAATACTACAGCAATATTGGATTCTTTCTAGCTGGAAACAAAATTAACAGAAATCAGAACCCTTGCTTACTAGAATATCTCAGAAATGGTTATTCCCCCAACCCCTTCCATTGGTTTCTAAACAATAAACATTTATCTTACATAGAAAGAAAGTGACTTGCATTCACCTTTATTTTTGGACTGATTTCAGAAGTATTCTATGGTTGTAAAATTAAATTTTACAACACCCACTATGATGGTATTATTATCTTTGCTTGCAGATGGAGATTCAACCTGCCTGAGACTACGCAGTGAGTCAGTGTGGAAAGAACTCCTTCTCCTGAACTCCCACAGGGTTATCTTAGCCATCAGAGCTAGTAGCCTTTCTACACAGGAAAGAATACTGTGTCCCCTAGCAGGGCCAGCACTACCATCTGGGAGAGTGATGTGGCCATCTCAGGAGGCAAATGCTAAGGGTTAAGAAGATATTCCATGCAACACCATCTGCTCTGCACCCCAAAGTTATTCTGTTGCCTTCAGATACACTGCAGAATTCTGTCCTGTTGCAAATATTGGAATATGACTCAGCTGCCAGTCTGGTCAGCTTTTGTACATGGAAGTGCTGTCTTTGTCCTTTCATGTTAGGGTGCAGATTTTCTCAGGTGGACATTACTGTCTGGGATTTCACAGATGAAAAGAAAGATACACTTTTTAAAAAAGAAAAGAAAAGAAAGATACACTTTTTTCTCTATTCTGGTGTCAAGAATCATTTCTCTAAGGTCTTGCACCATCCTCACTTTTGCACACTGTTGAAGGTTGTATGTAATCATCTACTATATAATCATCTGGTATCATATGCTGTCAACTACTGTATAATAGGTTGTCCTCCAGTGATTTTAAAAATCAAGAGGTTATATGGGTGTTTTTTCTTTGTGTAAAAGACATACTAGGAAAGAATTCCTTCTCTCGCACTTCCATTGGGTTGTTTTAGTCAGTAGAATTCATGTGCTCTACACAGTAGAATCCATGTGTTCTCTGTACCTTCTATCAAGGCCAGCTCTACCATTAGGCAAAGTGAGATAGCTGCCTCAGGACCATCCAACAAATCAACAGTTCAAAATATATCCCAGCAGCTACGGTGTGTGAAATGGGAGGCTGCAAACCATCTGTAGTCTTAGTATTCATAGACGTGTATCTATATGCATGCACACTAGAGGCAATCTGTATCCCCCACATGGAGATCTGACAACAGGGCATAAAGGTCTGAAGTTTAGAGAAAACACAGTGACCTAAGGCTACCTAGTGAATCTTGTAACGGAGGACTGATTTGAACTGGGGGTGTTGAGGTTCATTCCTCAGTGTCTTAAGTTGCAGTCTTCAGTGCATTAAAATGTGGTGTTGGGCTACAACCTGTAGCATTTATCATCGTTGTCTATGCTGGGTGAGGCAGCTAGAATTTGCCATCCAAAACGTGTGGAGAGCCCAGGGCAAATGTGTGTGCATATGTAGGAGCCAGTACAAATTACCAAGGTCTGGTGGTCTGGAAGGGGTCCAGGGACCCAATTATATTGCATATGTTTTTGTCTTTCTTGATGCTATCATTATTTGTTGATTGTTTTTGACAAACATTGATGACCATTGTAAAAATCAGTGAATTTTGAAGGAAATAATAATAGTATACAAAATTATGTGTTGGAACATGCTAGAGATTGTTTTTAATCAAGCTGCCATTACTGCAAGAGGGAGCAAGACTACAATCCAAATGGGGAAAAGAAAGCAACGAGGAGCTCTCCCAATTTTTTTTTTGCCAACTCTTCTCCCTCTGGAAGAATCTCTTGAACATCTCCTGGCTGGCTTGGATTAGATACTGAGGGGCACATCATATGGGAGGGAGGGCAGCCTCTCAGGTTAAAAAGTGAAGTTCGGCAGATGGCTTCGCAGAGGGTGCTACTTGTGACTGATAGTGATTGTATTCTCCCCCTTGATGGACCTTGAGGGAACAAGCCAACTTCCAGGAAGTCCCGTTTCTTTTCACCAGGGTTCAGATCTGCTCTTGGCTGCCCTGGGAGAGCTAGATTATATCCACCCCTCTTTTAAGAATGTGTTTAGGCATTTTAACATACTTCTCAAATTGTATGCCATTGTTTTGTCAGTCTTAAGGATTCCTTCCATTTCCTCTCAAGTAATGAAAATAAACAGCACAGCAAAGAACTGGAAATGGCCCCGTAGGCCACTGAGTCCAATTTCCCACTCAATGTAGGAGATCCACTTGGAGTATTCCCAGCAGGTAGCTGCCTAGCCTCTTTTCAAAGATGACCAGACAAAGAGACCCCACCTCTTCTCTACATAATTGGTTCCACTGCTGAACAGCTGTTACTGTCAAAACGTTCTTTCTAATGTTCAGTTAAAATCTACCCTCCTGTAACTTCATTGAACCTGGTTCTACTCTCTGGGACAGGAAAGAACAAGCCTCTACTGTCCTCTCCGTGACAGCCCTTTAGATACTTAAATAGTACAATCCGGCCCCCTTCAGTCTTCTCTTCACCAGGCTGAACATGCCCAGTTCCTTCAAGCTTTCCTTATATGTTTTGTTCTCCATCACTCTTGTCATTCTTGTCCTTTTCTGAACTTGCTGCAACATATCCATATCCTTCATAATATAAGTTACCCAGAACTGAATGCAGTTCTCCAGATGATGCCTGACTAGTGCAGAATATGGTGGAAGTACTACTTCCTTTGGCTGTGGTAAGATAACCCTTTAACTATTCTAGCAAGTAATGGCAAAGAATTACTTTTTAAACACTATAATGAACAATAGGAATGAATTAATCTCTGAACAATTCCTGCCCACTTCAGCAGCTTTAGTGATGGAAACCGATGGCCAAATGGCCCATTTGTCATGTTTGCCCAGAGCGTGGCTTCATACTTGCGGCTAGTGGATTTCTTGAGTTTTGCAGGTAGTTTCACTGAGTCTTTCCTTCCTTTTCTCACCCTGCTCCTCTCTCTTCCTCCAGAATCTTGTTACAAAGCAATCGTTGTCACACAGACTTGCAATATAGTAACACCATACAACATAAATCTACGATTTTACTTTTGGCTTTTCTGTAGAAGAGTCAGTTTCACATAAGTATGGTACCTTCTCATGAGAACAGAACTTTCAGTCACCACTATTTTTTGAAATGCAGATGGGAACTTATGTTCTAGCAAGAATTATATCTCTGTCATTTATTACCAGTTTTCTTAGCTCCCAGTTGCCCTTGAGTGTGTTAAAAACCATCTGTAGGCCATGGAATTCACAGTAAAGAAAGTCTTATCACAGAGGATCCATCTACAGACATAATGGTTAAATTTGATATCTCAGTGGTATTAAAGACTAGTTTCAGCCACCTACACCTCTGAGTCAACACTGAGGTAGAAACTGCATTTCTGTTACAATTGACTTTTATAAGATAGTTGTATGTCAGCTCACAAGTAAGCCTGACTGAATTTATTGGGGCCCTACTACCCAGGCAAGTTGATACATGACTATAACATCATATTTTCTTCTTTTTCAATGTCCATTGAATTAATGTTTCTTCCACATTCCTGATTCTTCTTTCTGTATTTTCTCATTACTGAGTATGTCACCTTTTAAATCTGGCTCTTTTTTTTCATTTAGCCCCCTATAATCAAATAACCTTACTTCCTTGTTCACCAATCCTCTCCTCCTCCTTTTTTTTTTTTGAGAGTGGGACTACACATTAGAGCCATCACACGTTTTCAGTACACATTTCTACACTCCTATCAGTTGTAGTAAGTGTCATGAAACAGATAAGCAGAAACCATCATAATATGAATTAAGAAGAAGGGCACAACATCAGATACTATCTTATGTTTCCCATTGTGCAGAGCTGGAGAAAGTGTCTACCAAATGTTGAATTTTAGTTCCTAAACTAACCAACATAGCCTGTGGTGAGGGATGACAGGTCATCAGATTCTGACAGTCTTATCCCCATGATGACGTGCTCACCTTAAGCCATACTGTGAGCCCACTAATTTAGCAAACCTTTCCCTAGAACTTGGAAAACTTAAATTTTTCTGCCCTGGCTGGGGATATGGTAGTCCAAAAAGTAATTTTTCCAGGCTATGCCTTTTCCTTTGACAGCCTTTTTTCATAATTGGCTCTTCTATTCGCCCCACTTTAAACCCTCCACAAATCCTAATCTTTCTAAGACTAAGGGACTTCCTGCCCTACACTGTTAATAGTGCTATGATTCCACTTTCAACATCCTACAGAATTCTGGGGTTTGTAGTTTACTGAGGCTAAAGATCTCTCTGGTTGAAAATTCTAAAGGCCCTTCCCTAAACTGCAAATTCCAGAATTCCATAGGATGTAGAAAGTAGAATAATATTACTATAAAAGTGTAGTGCAGAAAGGCCCCAATATAAGCATTCTATGGAAAGTACCTGCACATTATTTGGGGTTCTGTGCAGCAGCTAGGACAACTCTGAGATGAAAATAAGGTGTACTATAGTAGTTTTCTTTCTTCTACTTTATTTTATATGAATTTGGTTCCTTGTTTCTGGGCTGGCTGGTCTGGGATTTTGAATTCACAGCCCAGTCATTCAGAATGTCAGTTGTCTTCAAGGGCACTGCACTGTGTGTCCCTGTGCAGAAGATGCTTTAAAAGACCATCTGACTTTTTAAAGGGATACTGTCAGGATAGAACTTCCCCTCCCTTCATCAGTATGTTAAAATTGACAATACCTGATAAATTGGAAATGGCTTTTGCTTGTGGAAGTCTGCCTTTGCCATTGTGATATTAAATATTTGAGCTACTGAGTCTGTCTCGACATGGACATAACTGAACAAAGCTAGAATAATTGCATTTTAAAAAAAATTACTTTATTGTTGCTGTTGGGGTGTTGTACCTTGAGAGGAGATTTGAACCTTGATCTCCCAGTCATAGTCCAACACTCAAACCATTATACCATAATGGCTCTCTCTATGTTCATACACAAACAAGTATATTAATATGAAGTGTTTCACAAAGAGCTGTCAAGTCAACTTCAGGTGAGCTTATGAATAAAAGAGTTCTGAGAGACCCTGTTATTAACAAACCTGCTTAGGTCTGGAAACTTATAGAGACGATCTACCAATAGAGACAATGTACCAATAAAGCCTTCAGTCAACCAATACTGCCTTCAACTTTACCGAGCATTATCATCTTTTTTCCGTAAGTCATGTCATCTCATAATGTGACCAAAGCCTGATAGCCTCAGTTTAGTGATTTTAGCTTCAAGTAAGAATTGATTTGCTCTCACATTGATTTATCTATCATTTTGGCAATCAGTGGCATCTGTAGAAGTCTTTATTAAAAATAATAAAATGGGTTTGTTTGTTTTCGCTATGTTTGGAGCAAGAGGAAGAACAATGAAACTTCCCTACTGCACAGGGAAGATAGTGAAAGGCTAATAGAGGACAGAGAGAAGGTAGAACTGATCAACTAATCAGGTGGTAAGGGAATACATGGCTACAAGGCCAGATGAATTGCACCCAAGGGTACTTAAGGAACTTGCAGATGTGACCTCAGAACCACTGGTGATAGTCTTTGAGAATATTTGGAGAACAGAAGTGGACCCAGTGGACTGGAGGAGGGCAAATATCCCCATCTTCAGAAAGGGGGCGGAGAGAGAATGTAAACAACTATTGCTCAGTCAGCTTGGCATCAGCTGGGAAAGATTTATTGTAGAGCAGACAAACAGACAGTCTGTGAGCACTTAGAGTGAATCATTTCTTTCTATGATCTGCACAAAGTCTTTATAAAGCAGAAGCTGATTTTCTTCTGATTTTTTTGTGTGTTCTCTTAGCCAAAGTATGTTGGCAACATGATCCCCAGTGCTTCTTCCTTTTCTGAACGTAAGTTGAACATCTGGTATTTCTCACTCCATATACAATGAAAATGTTTGTTGAAAAATGTTGAGTATCACTTAAGAGTTCTAAACCACCTTGGTTCCTGCTCTGGGAGAAAGGAAGGGTGTGAATTGAAACAAGAAATAAATAGCCTGATATATTAGTGCAGTGGCCCAGTGGTTGCTACATGACCTATTGTCCCTTTTCTGTAGGCTGGAATGTATATTGAGCTTTTCATGGGCCATTATTTTGTTTTCCATATTTGTTCACATATTTTTGTTGGAATTTGAATGGATTTTGTCTTTTGTAGTTTGAGGCAGCCCTATTGATATGCTATATGCTCCTGGTAATTCATTTCTCTGAAATGTTTTGAGAGCAGCCTCTATTTCACTTTCTAAAATTATAGGTTCTTTGTAAAATTATTCAACTTTGAAGGAAGCTGACAGTCTTTTATCTCTTTTCTATAGTTATTCATTGTATTGCTTGTCGTCTTTTTATTATATCCCGATCATAATAATGTGATGCTGTGTTAATCTTTCAGCTTCTCCATTCTTGGGTTAAATTTTTCTTTGATTTCTCAGATCTTGTGTGGAAAAGTCTCTTGGTCGATCCTTTTTGTTGTCTTATTCTATTTCTCTGCACTGATTTATTATAAGAGATCTCAGTCCTTACATACAAGTAATTGAACAGTCGTATTCAGGATTACAACCCTATTTGTGTCACTGTTCACTTTTGCCTTTTGCCTGTCTCAAATTGTTTGAAGAGTTGTATCAGTCATCTACTGAGGTGTACTTTCCTTTTGGCTACAAATATAGTAATTTTGCCTTCTACCCTGATAATATCCCTGGTTTTGGTCCACTGTTCTTCTGGGTTATGGTTGATTAGACTTAAAACTACAAATCTGTTCATTATGTGGTCTTTGAATTTCATGAGGACATTATTTAGATTGTGTTTTGACACTATGAATTATTTATTCTTCTTACCTTTACTTGACTTTTGGGCATCAGCAGTTCATGGTCTGTGCCACAATCTGTGCTTGGTCTTGTTTTCCCGGACAGAATGGAGATGCAAAATTTCCAGAAATTTTGAAGCCATGGGGAAAAATCAGTTTAATCGAAATTTTTGGAAAAATTGAAAAAATGCAACGTTAGCACTTTTTACAGATTGAAAGTCACTCTGTTACTTCAGGAACATAAAATATGACTGTGTATAGTTTGATATGGCATAAAATTATCACAATTGGTATATTAAAAATACAGTGTATTCAAACAATTATTACAAATGAAATTTACTGTTTTTTTTTAATTTTTATTTGTAACAAATGGAGCAACAATCTCCTGAACTATATGGAACCTCCTTGGTTTTCTAGTTTATGTGGAGCAGGCAAAATAAAATAAAATAAAATTTAAAAAAAAGTCAGAAAATATCAACGTTAGTAACAAAAAAACTTTTTTATATTTCCTCTCCACAGTATCAAATAGACATAAAGGACCCATTCCCATAAAAATAATTGAGGGGGAAAAAGTGTGTGGAAGGGAGGAGTGAGGCATTTAGATTCAGTGAATAGGCATGGAATTTAGTCAGATTCATTTTCTGAGCTATAGTTATTAGTATCAGTTTCAGTTGTAGTTTTTAGAAATGATTTAGAGTGTATATGAACACCTTGTCTTAAAGATTTTATTCATCATGCTAAAATAAAACATTCCATAATTGATTTTCTTCTTTTTTTTCATTTTTTCCAATTTTTTGGAAAAAAACAAAAAACGTGAAGTCGAAGGCTTTCTCGGCCGGAATCCATAGGTTTTTGTGGGTTTTCTGGGCTTTGAGACCATGTTCTATTAGTATTTGCTCCTGACGTTTCACCTGCATCTGTGGCTGGCATCTTCAGAGAATCTGGTGGCATGGAAGTAAGACAGAGTATATATACTTGTATAGTCCCCGGGTGGGAGGAAGCAATTTGCGTATGTTACAGTTGGCCTATGTGATGGTCTATTGTTAAGTGGAATATCCCCCAGGGTTGTATTGTTAGTCAGGGGATATGCGTGGCAGTACATTAAGTACCTTAGTGCAACCCATTATATTGTTCCCTGTAGAGGGACCTCCAGAGTCTATACAGTGGGTTGCTAATATACTTAATGCACTGTCATGCATATCCCCTGACTAACAATACAATCTTGGGGGATATCCTATTTAACAATAGGCCATCACCCAGGCCAGCTGTAACATATGCAACATATCCTCCCACCCAGAGACTACACGAGTATACATACTTTGTCTCACTTCCATGCCACCAGATCCCCTGAAGATGCCAAACACAGATGCAGGCAAAATGTCAGGAGCAAATACTAATAGAACACAGCCTCAAAGCCCGGAAAACCCACAACAACCTATAAACAAAAAATGCTTTAGGAAAAAAATGGGGAAAAATGTTTTTTTCTGAAATTTTCCTTCCCCCCTCCTAGCCTTCACATCTCTAAGACAAAATGGAGATTCCCTGTCTTTCATGTCTAATTATACAATCTCTTTGATTTTTTATATTGGTCATTCTGTGATGTCTGTGTATGCAATCATTTCTTTGGATGTCTTTGGTTGTGTTTGCAATTAATAAATTGTTAGAAGCTAATGGTGAACAGCACTAGTAGCAGGTGACACTGGCAGAAGATCTTAGAGACAATGCCCATCATACCTCAGCTAATTCTTCTTAATAATACAAAGAAAATGTCCTGGGTAAACTACTTACAGTTCTCCCCCGCACATTCATGGGTTTGACCTTTGCAAATTTGCTTGCTTACCTCCCCCCATTCTCCCCCTCTCATTCCATGGCCTTTTGCCTAGTTGCACTATCTTGGCAAAAGACAAGCGAATGGAAGGGGGAAAAGTTTGTGGGCCCACAAGAATTTCCCCCTTAACTCTCCTGCCTTCCCTCCCCTCTACTCTCCTGCCTTTTGCCTGCATAGGAAGAAGGAAGCCTGTGTTGGCAATGGCAGGCAGGAGATTTCAGGGTTTGATTCCCTCTCTTCTACTCTCCTGCCTCTTGCCTGTGCTGGGCACAGGAAGAAGGAAGCCCGTGCTGATGGCGGCAGGCAAGAGAATGGGGAGGGAGACTTTCCATCCTCTCCACTCCCCTGCCCCTTGCCTGCATGGGTGCACAGGAAGAAGAAAGTCTGCTTAGGTGGCAGCAGGCAGGAGAGTGCAGGGGGAAGACCTTTTCTCCACTCCACCCTCCTGCCTGTCCCTGCACGAGTGACGAGTCAGGCAGGAGGCTGGAGGGGGGGATTTTTTTTCTCCCTGCACTCTCTTGCCTTTCCATTGGCTGGCTGCAGAAATAAGTCAGGAGGGGGGAGCCTGCTCACTGGGGGGAGTTATTCATGGTTTTTTGACTTTCACAAGGGTTCTGCACCCTGGACCCTTGTGAAAGTTGAGGGACCACGGTAATTTCTTTCACTTTGATAATTCCATGATGAGACAATCTAAAATGAAGCAAGAGATGAAGGAAGATGAGATCTCTAGGACAGAACATGCTACTGTGTAAGAGCAGAGGACGAATACTAATAGGACTGTGTCTCATGATGCAACCCGAAAAGATGTTAAAATGATGATATTCAGAGATGTGAAAGGCAAATCTGAAGCCACACATTTGTTACCCTGATTTCTGGGGTCCCTTGGGGGACACCTCAATGTGCTCCACATGATGGGGAATGGAAACTAGCCAGAGCATGAGCAATAGCAATGCAAGAGGTAGGGTAACCTAGTGGGGTCTTTTTACCCAGTTTTTATGGGGTCAGGCCAAGCCAAAAACCAAACGAAGATGTCCAATAAAATGATTTTATTGAGTGAAAATCTCACGCACCAATGCAATCACTCACACACTCACTCAAGACCTATTAAGAAGCAAAAGAGAGGAAACTGGATAGGGGAAATATTGAAGGGGTTGTACCTGGGGTAATACTGCATCTTTTCCTGAAGTCCTTGGTCCGGGAAAAACAGCGGAAAAGTGGAGCTCAGCATGGAGAAGGCTGAGGGGATTACTCAATGGACAGAGAAACAGTCTACTGGGATGACCAGGAGTGATCCAAAGAACTGCTCAAAAACTGGGAGTATTTGTAGGGGAAAAAGTACCTGGCGGGCTAATCCTTTCCTGGGGAGAACAATGAGTGTCACATCGAGAAAGAAGCTCCACAATGGTAACTTCCTTTGCATGATGAGATTACAAGGTGTTGCCAAAGTCTCAGGATCTTCGGCTGCATTGGGTTGTGGTGGGACTTTATGTAAATGGTCCTTGCCTGGTAGGATTTTATTGCTGTCAGTGCTCAACTTGGGGCAAACACGCTAATCCCCTCAAGTCGGCTTCTCAGGGGCTGAGGACCCTTTGTCTACTGTGGGTTTGCACAGCTTGAGGTCTCCTGGGGCTACATGACTGGGGATTTTACTGGCCTGACCTGGGTTTTGATTGTTCAACCGTTGCTGCCTACGTGCTCATCTGGGCAGCCTCTCAGGCACATGCAATCATATTTTAATATCAAAATTGTAGACCCGGGGACAGGAATTTCCAGTCGGGTAACACATTACATGTAATATGACCACGGTGTGTGAGAAATATGAATCAGAGGAGCCAGAAATTGTGAATCAAGGATGATTGATTGATTGATTTCATTTGTATGCCACCTTTTTTCCAGAGTGGAACCCAAGGTGGATTCCAGGACAGATAGGAAGGCATAAGCATTGCAATACCTGATACGAGCAAACCAAAGTGGTCAGAAATGGGACATTTTCAATCTGATAATTGCATAATAGTTTATTCTGGAAAGACATTCTAAGAAGAAATGGGGTGGCATTAATAATGAGGTATGGCAAAAGCAAATGGGACATAATGCAAAATCTGACTGATTAATAGCAATAAGACTATGTGGAAAACCTATAACTGTAATCCGTGTTTATGCTCTAACTACAGAGGAAGAAGAGGAAGAAATTGAATGATTCTGACCTGAAATCCAGGAAGAAATTGGTCATACACCAGGACAGGGCATACTGATAATCATAGGTGATTGGAATTCAAAAGTAGAAATAGATGAATTAGATCCAAACATGTTTGATGAATTCGGTCTAGGATCAAGAAATGAAACAGGAAAGCAACTTCCTGAATTTTGTGAAGCGCTTCTTTCTGATCCAGCGGACACTTATTTCCAAATAGATTCAAGAAGAAGAATTCCTTGGGACAAATAGTTAACTGCTGCTGCTACTACAGGTAGTAGTACCAGTAGTGATAGTAGTGAATAAGTATGGTATTCTGAAGTTGTGAAAGGTTCTTGTGCTTGAGATGTTGCAGCTTAGTGTGGGGCTGACTACAATAAATCCCCTGGTAGATTTAAAAGCACTTGGCAAAAATAAGGGTCATTATCTCCATAGGAAACCGCAAAATAGAGAAGAGAACAGCTGATTCTGAAAGAAGCTGATGCTTCACATCTTATGAGTGTAGCTTTGATCAAGCTGAGCCAAGCTGCATGCTAAGATGTTGACCGGTGGGGAGTAATTCATACAGGGCCATCACAGCATGTTTGGCTTTGTTTGCTGTGGCTGCAACTGAATTGAACTTCGTACAAGTCAGACAGAAGGCCACTTAGTTTGAGTCATGTTGCCTTCTGGGTGTCCCAGAAGGGGAAAAAAA
This sequence comes from Cyclura pinguis, assembly GCA_030412105.1. Classification (NCBI taxonomy): domain Eukaryota; kingdom Metazoa; phylum Chordata; class Lepidosauria; order Squamata; family Iguanidae; genus Cyclura; species Cyclura pinguis. The sequence goes on from CM059599.1 coordinate 350,784,259, forward strand.
AAACCCCAAGTCAGATCTGAATGTAGGCAGCAGTGGTACTGACTGTCTGCTGTTGTCTTGCATGAATGATTTCCACTGCAAGCAGTAAAGCACGTATGATAGGACAGCAAACATGATCAGCTTGGAGAAGTTATATTTTTGGATCACAACTCTAAGAATCCCTGAGCTGGATTTTAGAAGCTCTAGTCACAAAAGTGAGTTTTCAAGCTTGAAGTTCAGTCAGAAGGTGCTGCTGATAATAACACTTAGAACCTACCTTGAAGTTGTAAAGAAAGCCAGTGTGATAGTATGGCTTTCTCTTGATTTCCGTCCTGATTTTGGATCCCAATATCTCCATCCAGCATGACCAACGGTTGGGGATGGTGAGAACTGCTGTCCATAATATTTAGATTTCAGCATGCTGAGAGAGTCTGGATTTGAATATTAGACTAAGACTTGGAGATGGAGGCTGAAATATGCATTACTGTAAACTTCAGTGGGTGACCTCAGAATGGTCACTGTGTTTCACTGTAACCTACTTTAAAGGGTAGTTGTGAAGAGAAAATAGGGAAAGAAAGACACACTGCATATAAAAAAGAAAGTTATAGAGATTTGAAGCTTCGGTCTTTGTTTATGGGACTCTATAAACTTACTCTCTGCATATCAATTTGCTAGAACTGAGTTTGACTGGTCTGTTTGCTACTGCACTTCAGCACCACCATTTCAGATGATGACATTTTAACTAACAGCTAACAGCATAGCAAGGGTCAGATGACTCAAGAGGCAAACAGCATTCTGCTAGAGTGTGTAAAGTTTGTGACTCTTGCTGTCTAATGTAGTCTCTGTCTATGATGTGTGTAAGTCTTGTGGTCTGCTTGATCTTGATCAGTGCTAGAAGAGAAGTAAGAGTTCACATAGGATGTTCTGGTGATATGTGGGAAATTTGCTCCTCTTGAGTTTTTTTTTTAAAGAATGTACCTGGATCCCCTCCTTCCAGGTTGAACATGGGAAAGACTCAATTTATAGTTGGAAATCTGCACTTTCCCAAGCTTGTGATGTGTTCCATAAAAAACAAAACATGCTGTCAATGAACTGTGTGTATTTGGAGAGTCTGGGGAAAAAACACCACTGCACATTTCTAAAACACATGCTCATTTAGTCATGTGTCCATTAAAATGTCCTTGTGAAAAATGTGGAGAGAAATATACTATCTTTAAAAAAATCTGAACAGAGCAGTAAGGAGCAGACTTAAAGGGAGAAATGGACTAAACAGGTCTACCAGTCCCTGATGAGTTCATGCCTGAGATTTCAAGTGGAGCTTTCCTAAGCTTGCACTTTTAGCCACTAGATGACACCAAGAAAGCTTGTTTCTTTCTTCATGAAAATATGGCAATAGAACACCAACAGTTCTGCCCCTGCCTCTCCTCCAGGCCAGTGGAGAGTTTTTAGTAATAGGAGTAATTAACACACTTGGGGTGATTTCTGTGTCCTGCAAAGGAACAGAAAGAGCTGTCAGAGCAGACTGAGAAATGATTGCTCTGCAGGGTTATTTTCTGTCCCTTTTAAAATTACTTTTGCTTTGTGCTTGGGTTTAGATTTTTCAGCCCTCTTTGTGTTAAGAAAGCTAGAGAGCAGAAATGGTCTGTAAATTGCATTCACACTGAGCTCAGGCTAGGTAGGCTGGCTAAAGGTCACTCTTAGACTATATATAGCTGCTTTAGGCAAGGAGGTTAGGAGGATAAGGCAGAAAATTGTGTGTGATTAGGGTGGGGTGGGATGACACTGTTTCTGTAAGCTCTCTTCTAACTCTTCTTTTGCTGGCCAGATCCAAAGAGCTCAGGTTTTGAACTGAATCAATTTAATAGTCCCAGGAGACAAGAACCTTGAAGGATGATTATCATCATTATAAAATATTAACTTTTTTGAGCAGCCAGATGGCTTCCCAGCCTGATTGTTTTTGAAGTGTCTGGCTGTGCAGCCACAGCCTTGCAGCTGCTATAGAATGGAGTGGCTTGCCACTTTGCTCAGGACTCCACGTGGGGCTACTGGTGGCATTTTTGCCTTTGGGTTCCACATGACATGAAATGGGGTGTGTGCATTCTTGGCCCTGTATTTTCGGCTTCCCCAAAATATAACTATATATTTCATGCTGTATATTTTCTGGAGAAACAATGTTTCAGTCTCCCCACTTTTGATTTAAGCAGGAGAAAGGGGGAATATACTTCAGAGGGGGAAAAACATAGATTTAGAAAATCTTGGAAGAGGATGAGATACTGGCTTAGTATTTGATGCATGTGGATTTTACTAAACTCATCATTTTGGTACAGGATTTGTGTTTAGACTGTGTTTGCCAGTTGATAATGATGAATAAACAAACAGACAAATAGCCTCAGTTCTAACAGGAGCTTTGATGTGTTAAAATCAGCGGTTGGAGTTTTAATAGTTTAAGCTGTGATGAAACTAATAGTTTAATTGCTTGAAGAGCCTTCTTGAGAATGATGTTTGAAGAGGGACCTAAGGACTTCAAAGATTTTTTTTTTGCTGTGTCTCTGACCCAAAACACCAACAGCATACAATGCAGCCCTGTGTAGAAGTGAGACTTAGTGTCTCACTGAGTCAACAAGGCACACTCCTAGGAAAATGCATATAGGATCGCAAACTTCTTCCACCCTAAAAAGGATTAAGTAAGATGAGGACCAATTTGAATTCCTGTTGCAGAAGAAGCAGACTCCTTGGAGACACAACCTGAAAAGTTCAAGCTAAATGAAACCCATTGCACTACATTGGATTAGACATGTGTAACAGGAGAAAAAAAGAGGCATACTTTCTCCCCCTGGCAAATTTGGCTTTTTAGTATCAAATATGGATTTTGCGTTTCATAGGATTATATCAAAACATTCTGCACAGCTTTTAGAGTAGCAGAGTCATGTTCTGTATTTGTTGAAGCCTAACTTTAGAGAAACATTTTGCTGAATCAGAACTGTATAGAGCTTTATAAGCCATCACCAGGATTGCGAATTCTGTCTGGAAATGGACAGGCAGCCTGTGGAGCAGCTACAATAGGGTTATGTGCTTCCTGTAGTCAGCTCCAGTTAACAGTCCGGATGCAGCTCTGTACTCAAAGTGTCACTAAAATGTATATGCCTTCAAGGCATTAATATAGAAAAATGGTACAGGAGAGGAGGCAGGTGGCGAGAGTGAAAATCCAGACCAAAATCTTTTTGAACAATTTGGTAAATGTCTATACAGGAAGCCTCCACCTTATGACACCCTATTATCTGACTACTTGCTCTTCTAATGCTTCCAAATTAAGGACAAGTTCCATTAATTCAACAGAGATTCAGCTCTTTCTTCTGTTCTTCTTGCCTATGGAGGCTTGATTGGAACCACTTCTGAGTGCACTGCCTGCAAAGTGAGCTGAGATGGGGGAAACACACCAGGCTAGCTGAGAGACTTTGCAAACAGCATGCATGGTTGGTCCCAAGTGAACCTCCATAAGTCCTTCATGCTCCCTATAGTACGGTCTATGGGTTCTGCTTTTCAACCAATTCTGTTTTCTGACAGTGTTCCCATTCCTAACCAGTCAGATGAGTGGAGGAAGCCTGTATATCAGCATGTTGGCCAGCTCCCTCTCTTTCTCTGGTGCAGTTTGTCAGGTGGCTAGACATTTGCAGAGGCTGCTCATGGGTAAATATGTAAATCAACTGGCAGTTAGATAATGTCCTTCAGACACCTTCCTCTCCATAAAGTTTGGATAAGCCGCAGAATACTATTCCACAACAAGGGTGGGCTTTCCCTTCCCAGAGGTCTAAAGCAGATGGATTGAATGCATTGGTCTCAAGTTCCTTTTGTAACATGGGCAAATGTCCGCGGGCTGGATGGCAGTGGTGGAAGTCTCCATCGTTAGTGTTCCAGCAATAGTTCACTGCACTTTTCCCCAGGTTGATCCCTACGAGTCGGAAATCGGAATATAACAACAGGGAGTTTTTCCAGCCACTGGTTTCCAAAGCAAAGAAGGTTGAGCTGTCAGTTTAGTGTGTATATTCTGAGCTTGACTTTCAAGAATCTAAATCAAGGAAGGGAAAGCATACAATAGTATGCCAAGAAATAGTTCTTTCTCGCAATTGTTATTTACAGTTGACCCCTTCCTATAGATAGTTCATGATTAATCAAAGATTCTCCTGCTGCTAAAGTAAATTAAAATAAGCTAAAGGCATTAAATAAATAAAGAAGACTACTTTAATATTCATGCAATACTTGGCACATGGTGGTTATACAACTATTGCTGAAAGCTTGAATTGGGCACAGTACTTTCTTCATTTTGGAGTTGGGTCAAACGTTTCAAAGGGTTTAAGCTTTAAGGAATTCTCTTCCCACTCTTTATATGTTTTAAATATAACTTTTTAAAATTAATTTCCTTCCAGATCTTGCTGCAGTGGAATCTTTGGTTTGATATTAAGACATCGGGGTTCAAATTGTGGCTCAGAACTCAGCACTGACTGATATGACTCACAGTGGGCACCTCAGCATGATTTTTGTTTACAGAGTTGATTTGGGAATAAATGCAACAGGCACTTTCTGCATTGGAACACATACCCAAGAAATATATAATTGTGACTATAATTTAAATCTCATATTTTAAAATAATGGATTGGATGAAAAAGGAAATATTTATTTTGGATTACATGTTCTGGACATGCCTTTCATAACTGACTTTTTTTTTAAGGGAGAAACAGGCTTTGTATAATGTCCTGGAACTTTATTTTTTTTGTTTTTCCTAGTGGTTTCTGTTTTTAACTGATTTGAATTTTATGACAGTTTTTGCTTTTTTAATTAGGCAGGGTTTTGGCTCTTAAACTCATGTGACAGAAAGATATTTTAATGGAGTGTGCTGTGATTTTATTTTAAATTATTTTTTAAACATGCAATTTAAACTATTTTAACTTTGTGCTTTTAATAGAATTATTTGCTTAATGATTTTTTTAAAAAATTTGTGCATTAAGATTGTAGCAATGTTTTGTTTTTAACTTGTTTTAAGTTGCTTTGGCTCCTTTGTTGGGAGATATAACAGTACACCATGCTGGAATACTTCCCGTCATTGGGAAAAGTACAACATCTAGCATCTAGCATCTAGATGTAACCTAAGTTAGGGATGATAGTTTTGTTATTAATTGCTGTCAAGTCAGCTTCAATTTACAGTAACCCTATACATGAGAAACTTCCAAGAGACTATTCTGAATAGCTCAAGTCCTGCATATTCAGATTGAACGTATACACCTGTAATATCATCTTCCTCTTTTATCACTGCCTCTTGCTTTATGAAAAATTACCACTTTTTCCCCCAAGAGTCATGTCACTCATAGTATATCTAAAGTATAATAGCCTCAGTTTGTTAATTTTGGCTTCCAGATAGAGTTCTGATTTGCAATAAGACCCATTTATTGGTCATTTTGGCATTCCATGATATCCATAGCACTTTCCTCAAGCACTACATTCCAAATGAGTTGATTCTCTTCCTGTCAGCTTTCTTCGTTGTCCAGCTTCCACAACCATAAATAGAAATATGAAATACTATAACATGGACAGAGCTTGGCTTTGGTATTCAGTTAGGTATCTTTACAATGCAGGCTCTTGTCTGATTCCTTGCGAGATGCCCTTGCAGTATGAAATAGGAGTGTAAAGTAGAGATGCCATTTTGATTCTCACAATTTTTCTCTCTTTTGGGCAAAATCATGAGAATTTTTTTTTACTCATTTTAGATTTTTTTCCCGCCAATTATTCTTAAAGTTTTCATTATGCAAAGCACTATTTTGTGTAGAATGTGGTGTTTTTACAAAACTGATTTTGCTGAAAATACAATATTCAGCATGAAAAGTGACGAGAAAGTGATTGACAAGTTGGCTGTCTCACCAAGGCAAAAAGATTTGAGAATGTTCTTCACATCATTACTTTAAAGACTGGAAGGTTTTATTGGACAAGAACTTTTGTGACCTGTACCTAATTCATGAGAGGCATGAGCACTCAGTGGGACAAATCAAGAATTCCAGTGGCTTTCTGAAAAACATCTAATAAATGAGACTGACAGATTTTCATATCCTCATTTCCCATTCATACTTTCATCATAGGAAAGGTTTATGTTTGCTAACAGTGGACACCAATCATTATGTTACTATGTAGGTTTTTGTTCTGCTATAGTCACACAGTCCTTCAAATGAAATTTCAAGAGAAGGAACAATAAGCAATTGTTTTATGTAGATCTGTACTTGTTAATAGGTTTGCTATATGCTGTGCTATATTGAAGCTGCATGGTTGGTAAGCCTCATTTTATCACATAACCATAAGGTTGGATGGGAACATGCATATATCATCCCTCTGTAGATCAGCCTACATAATCTGAACTTTGATGTTCCAAAAGCAGAAAGCAAATGCACTGTAATAACATGCCCAACTTTGAGAGCTCCAGGCATGTGTGATCCATTTTAGACTTAGCAAACTGGGAAAGGGCAAGCCAAGCGAACAGACTGGTGAGCAGTGTTGGGAAACCAGCAGATCTAAAGGATAAGAATTAGGAAGAGTTTTTGTAAATGTTGTCTAATAAAGAGCTAGATGAAGAAATAATGCATCTTTGGTATTTTTTGTTGTAGCGAATGATGTGATAGATGATATGTGTGTCTGTTTATTTTGCTCAGAGTGACTGTGTGCTGTAGCTAAGATTGAGTGACGATAGTTCCCTGTTCTCATCTTCAAAAAAAGTAGTATATTTAGTGGGTTATTCCCTTACATAAGCTGTTGCCTGGGGACTAGATCTTCCTGATCTTCTTTCATTGTATTATGCTTTGAGACTGTTTGAGCTGGACACTTGCAAAACAAATTGCTTTAGTTAACTCATGTAAGTAAACCAAACTCCTTAGCCAGTGTGACCCAGATGAAGATTGTTTCCTCATCCCAAATATCAAGTATGCTTCCTGACTTTGTATAACTAATTTCAGATGTAAGGATTTGCTGGGTATGTGGTAATATAGCAGGGAGATAATCAGTAAGACTGATGCCCAACTGGTAAGATTGAACTGGTAAGATTTATTACCCACATTCCTTGTGGGCAATAAGTTAGCAGACATACCCTAGTGATAAGCAAGGCCAGGACCACTTTCTCTGTATCTTTCTTATGAAAGAGTGGGATCCCCCACTCTTTACTATCTCTCCTATTAAGACAGTGTAACAGATAAAAAATGGAATTAGAACGTGTGGGGGAGACGCCCCCTCATCCTTTGGGAATGGCAAAGAATATACAGAGGAATCCCTTTTGTCCTGCTCAGGCAGTTTTGCTGGCTTCTGTGCTGGAAAAATGGCTGTTCTTTTTCCATATCCAGTATGGAAATGTGGGAGGCATGCAGACAAGTTAGTCTTTCCAACAGTAATTCACATGGCTTTTGTGCTGGATGCTAGCAGAAAGCATTAGATTTGCTTGGATCTGTGGCATCCAAGCACACAAAAGCTCTTCTCCCTGCCGCGGTGAGCTGGAATCTGCTTCTTGCCTGCCTGGGCAGAAGTATCTTTTCTGTATTGTTTAGCTGCACCCTACAGTACAATGCTCAGTGGGAAAAGCTGGGCAGTTGGGCACTCTTCTTTTCTATGTTGCCGTGCTATTAATCCGTGAGAGAGGACATATCAGACCAGATAAAAAATTATCACAAAAATAAATTAATAGCCTATGTGGTATAGTGGTTAGAGGGTAGGACTGGGATGCGGGAACCCATGTCCAAGGCCCCACTGAACCAAGGCCCCACTGAACCACAAAACCCCCTGGATGAAATCTCTCCCCCCCCCTTCCCTCTCTCTGGACTACCTCACATGTTTGTAAGTGGATAAAGTACAGAGGAGGAGGTTCCTGTATGGTTCTTTGAGCTTATACGGGCATATAAATCTAACTGATAAATAGAACTAAATGAAATTAGGTGATGGCCCACATGTAGTCTGTGGGGTGCAGGTCCCCCATTCCAGAAAGAGAATGTGGGTTATTGCCTTCCCTTTGAATCCTGCAATTTTAAGGAATGTTTAAGTGTTTAAGGAATGTTTGATGTGTCTCTGTGCATACCTGATATTTTCATTCCGTATGAACATGGAACATTGTCTCTAATTAACTATATTGTCTGTCCTAAGTATTCCAGTCATACATGCTGATAATTAAGTTGCCTATTGTAACTGTAATAATACAGTGTTAGCTAACCTTTCCCTTGTTTTTTTTTTTATATAACATTGCTTTTCCGAGCTATATAAACTATATTTGAACTTTCTTGTGGAAAAAAAAATTAAGTTGGATACCACATATATGATAAAGTGATGTTGTACATTTCAACTTGAAGCAACAAAAACTGGAGAGCATCCAGCAGAATCCACAGGAAAAGGGGGACACGTGTCTAAGTGGTCAGTGGATGACTGTTTTATTTTGGAAAAAGCCCAACATATTTTGGACTATATGTATTTCAGTGGCCTTCTTCAGGGGTGATATGAAATCTAACTGTAGAAATTTCTGAAGCTGAGAATCTCATTCCATTTCTGCCCAGCAAATGGAATGAGATTCTCAGCTTCAGAAATTTCTGCAGTTAGATTTCCTTTTGATCTGAAGAAGGCCACTGACATATATATAGACCAAAATATGTTGGGCTTTTTCCAAAATAAAACAGCCATCCATTGAGCACTTGGGGATGTGTCTCTCCCCCCCATAAATTTCTGCTTTGATGGATGTAGATGACTTTATTTAGCAACAGTTGACTATCTTCACTCCCTTAGATACCGAACTTCAGAGAGTTTGGACTTCTGATGTGTTTAAAAATGCCTGAATTTTTTTAAACTAGTGTTTAGCCAGTGGAGGCTTTTTAATGATCAGCTATGGAATAATGAGACCAGAGACAGAAAGCTGGGTTAAATATGGACGAATTTATTTGATCTAAAACCTGTTTTACATTTTGTTCAACCTACAAAGGTACAAGAGCAGGGAGGAAACTAATGTGTGATCAGCTGAGGCCGGGTGTTACCCCTTGACTACCTCCTCAGCCTTCCCTTGGATGAAACATCTGAGCCCCAAGGACAATCCAATAATTAGATTGCTCTCTGGTTGACCATCTACTGGAAGGCAACCCCAGGACACTCCTTCCAACAGTCTCAGGACTTTATAAGCAAGAACAAAACCCCCAGGTCTGCCTCAGTGGAAGACTTTTTCCCCACCCCGACTCCCAGGTTCCAAGACCTAAAGAGGAACTTCCAGAGCCCTATTCTAAACCAAAAGGGTGCCAAAGTATACATTTTCCACCCTTCTATGCATGTGCAATGACAGCCGATTTACCAACACCACCCATAGGCAATCATCAAAGCCCCCAAGTGCAGTACTGTGTAGGGAAAAAAGAAAGTAATGGGGAGAAAATTCCAACCTAGCTCCAAAGTGACCTGCAAGGTTCATGTTGTCAAGTGGGTGGGCTGTGACGAGAAGATAAAAAAAAACATGTGAGGGGGCGGCCAGGTCTTAAGTAGTCTCTGGCTCTGCCTCAACATGTGCAGCATCCTGGCATCAAATGCCAGGCACATTAACCTCTGGCCTCTAGCCATGCAGGCCAGCAAAGTGTGTATCTTCCTCCAGAGCAGTGTCATATTATGAGATGTTAAAAGGTGTGGTATGCCATACCCTGAAAAATGAATTTTAACTGCATGATAACATTTTGCTCTATCACAGTTCTAACATGGCATTTCGGAATAGTACTGACAATTGAAAAGCAGCAAATTACCTTTCCTCAAAACAGCTCAAAACACATGTTGTACCATTTGTTAACATGTGCTGTTTTAAACAGATAGTATGAGGTTATCGAAGCACCAGATCCTGTCTCATCTTGGAAACTAAGCAGGGTCAGACCTGCTTATTACTTGGAGGGGAGACAGCCAATGAATAGCAGGTGCTGTTAGGCTATATTTCAAAAGAAGGAACTGGCAAAACTACCTTTGAGTATCCCTTGCCTAAGAAAACGCTATGAAATTCAAAGGATCACCATGTCAACAGGTAGCTTGAAGGTGCTTGTGTGCATACATGCACACCCATACACATACACATCCACCGACCCACCCACCCACGACCATTATATAGTGATTTGGCCAGCCTGTGGTGGTACCTTGAATGACTTATTATAGCCCAGTGTCATCTTGGGAGACTTCTGCAAATTCCTTTCCTATTTCTCTTTGTACTGAGCAGTGCTTCTTTATCAAATGGGCATACAATTTTGCATCATTTTGTTCTGACAGTCCTGTCAGATCCCCTCATAATGCATCAGTTGTTACCAGATTTTGCCTGGCTGATCCTCAGCAGTTAACTCCTATAGTGGAAGCTGGAGCCTGTGATGGACATCTGGCAGTCCTTTCGAAGCAACAGATACAGGCTTATGATCATCTTTCATAGATGAATGTGTGAAATGTTTTACTGCCATATACTAAGGTCTATCTTTTTATGCATACTGGCACTTTGTTTCTGTGGGGGATCTAGTGAATATGCCCTGGGTCTTTAAGAAGCATTGCATTTCTCTATTTGTATGTGTGCTTTGAGAAGTATGATAATTTAACAACCCTGATTACAAAACAAGACTACTTAGAAAATCAGGTATTATCCTTCATTTCTTTCGATTTAACTGTCTAAGAGAAGCCTGTTTATACTCTTACAATTATTTTTAATCTCCTACACTGTATAAATTTATCCTGTTGCTCCAAGGATTTTTTTTTTTAATTTGGGTCTTCCTAAATTTAGGTGTAGCTATTTAAGCATGTAAATGTTTACTCATGTTACTCTTGCAAGTGGGAATGAAAATAAATTGAAAGCTTTCTCCCTATGGATGAGATTTCAAGAATTTTTGCCAATTTTGCATATTTTTTCGTTATTTTTCAGCTTTACAGACTTTTTGAGAATCTTTTTGTGGACACTTTTTGATGGGACTTTTTTTTTTTGGCACAGATGCATTGTGGTTAGCATCCTGTTAGTGACATATGCAAGTATAAGTCCAGTTTCTACTTGTTTATGTCTTTCTTTTGGTTGTTGCTGAAGGATGAATTCACTGCTTCTCTGACATAACACTCAACTCCCACTGAGACTCACTGTTTTCCCGAAGCCCCCAACACAACTATGGAATGGCCGAGGAAAAGCTGGGGGAGGGGGCAAGGATCTTCTGACTATATTCTGATAGCTGGATACATGATCATGCAGGCATCCTTTGGAGCCTCCCAGGGGTCCTCTAAAGGTCTCAGAGGGTGACATTGTTGATGTTATTATGCATCTGGCTGTCAGAATATAGCTGTATGATCCTCAGCTGCCCCCATCACCCCTAACCACTTCATGGCCATGTTGGGGAGCGGGCTGCAGGAAAACAGTGGGAAAGGGGAAGAGGTGTATAGTTCAGACCAGTGAAACTTTACATTTCTTCAGTGTAGGATCTCAGATTGTATATTACACAAAATATATAAAAAACAAAAATTTTATTTTTATGTAGGTGCTGCTGATGAAAAAAAGCACACTTTTCAGGCAGAGGTAAAGGGTCTTGTGGCAGTGGATGAAGGTTTTGCTGAGGTGTCTTCAGTGTGGTGAGATACCCTTTTCTAACAAGTGCAAGAACATCTGTGAAAATTTGTTGCATCCTTTTTGTTGTTCCTCTTCCACTTCTGTTCACCAATTTCTTCTTTGGCCATTGGAGAAAGTAATGTGTTACATTGCTAGTTAGCAATATATTTCACTAGCCATTCTTGGGGGGAATGACTGGTAGTTGCTGTAGTGTTTTAATTTCATGATGTATGAATTTCATGATGGTTGAATATTTTGAAGACTGTTTAAAACATTTTAACTTTTGTATGGGTCTTGTACTGCAGTGCAGCACAAGACTCTGTTCCTGGCTACTTGCAGTCCAGACCAATCAGCAGAAGAGGGACAGGTACAGGAAATATGATGACACACTTCCAGGAGAGTGCTGAAAACGTCACAATTAGCAGGCATCCACCAGAGTTATCACTCTGGTGCTGATTAGTTTGCATTGCAACCAGTGAGCAAACAACATCCTGTGTAGCTCTATGGCATGGGGCCTGTTCAAATGCTTAAAGATTTTTTTTAAAAAAGCCCCTCATGAAAGTAACTTTTTCTCGGTTGTAAGAATGAGTAATAAACATAAGCTATTGAGCCTAACCCACCGCTATTGATCTCTTCCCAACAGAAATATCTTATTTTGATGTAATAGCTGCTACTGTAATGAGTTACCTCCAAATTCTGATTTTTAGACCTCTCATGCATGTATTTTTCCATTGTTTTTTTTCTACTACTGTATATTCATATAAGACATCATTTCCTGAATCAAATCTATCAATGTTTCTTGGAATTTTGACTATATATATTTTGATAGCAAACTTTTGAGAAAGACTTACTTTTCTTCGGAATTGACAGTCAAAATCTTTATCCTCCCACCTAGTCTGGCCTTAAAAGTAATTCCTGTCTCTAAAGTCCACTGTGAATATTTAATTCCAGCTGTGGCAGAAAAATACATCCTATGGATTCCTTGGGTATGCAGTTTAGGGAGGGGCCAACCCAACATTCTATAGGATGTTGAAAGTGGAATAATAGCACTATAACAGTCTAGTGCAAAAATGGCCTAAGATTCCAGGAGACCAGATCATGAGACCCCCCCAGGTGACCTTGGACAGATTATACTCTCTCAATCTCAGAAGAAGTCAATGGCAAACTCCCCTCTGAACAAATCTTGCCAAGAAAACTCCATGATAGGGTCACCTTAGGGTTATCATAAACTAGAAATAGCATGAAAACACACAACAATAAATTATGTTCTGCTTCAGTCTCTTCTGAAGCTTAGCGTATCCGGTTTCTTCAACCTTTGCTCATAGGACTTGTTTTCTCTACCACTCACCATCTTTGTTGCTATCCTCTTAAGCTGATCCAATTTATCTCTATCCCTCAGTACTTCAAATAAGGACTGTGTAGTCCGAAATAAAGAGGAACTATTGTGTCCTGCAAACTGGGAACTGTGATTCTATTAGTGTAGGCTATAATCTTTCTTCCTCTATTATTACTGATGAGTGCATCCATTATATAGGTTCTTTTGCCTTTGAAAATTATTTGAAAGAACACCAAATGGACCAGTTCCTCCTTCAGTCTTGGTTCTGAGTCTAGTGGAATTGTTGCAAAGACATGAATGATTTTGGAGAATCAGAGAATACTCTGAGATAGATTTTGTCATTGTTTTTCAGTATGAATATTCTGTCAGCTCTCTCCCTATCACACATAGTCATTCAGTGTTTTCTTCTTGCATCTTTTCTGCCTGTAACTTGCCACTTTCCCAAGATTCTGTATTTTGAGTACTTTAGCTTTTTAGAAACCTTCCTATTCAAATAAACTTTGCACAAAACTTTGTGCAAAATATTGTGCAGAATGCTGCCATTTTCATTGAAATTGTCTTTTTCTTTTTCACTTCCTTTTCCTTTCCATTTTTTCCTTCTTCTCGAGGGACTGTGTTTCAGCACCCTTCAATGATACTATGTGACCTGATATTTCAGTTTTTCTTTTTGCTATATATAAGTGCTTTCAGGTCTACTGTTTTTCTGTTATATACATCATGCTTAGGGACTTAATCTGTTTTATGTCCGCATTTACTGAGATTTTTTTTTAAAGTTTGAGAGCTGTTGAGTTAATACTACCATTGCAGATTTTAAGGAATTCGTTGGTCTGCATTGGTGAGAGCATATTACTGCCTATTTTACAATTTCTTATATTTGTATTCCCATCTCTTCAGTAATTCCAAGACTGGGCCATTGCTCTGGTGTTATCTTCCTTTACTTTCTAGTGTCTTCATTTCTTTACCTCCTTCGTATGTCACAACTGGTTTTAGTGTAATCAGTGGGGAGGTGGGAAGAGAAAGGTAAACAGAGTGTTAGCCTAAAAGGTGGGGGACTTTGGGGTCCAACTGCAATGCCAGTGTCTCTTTAGAATTTGGGGAAATTATGGCTCAAAAGTGGCCTGTGAGAGGAGGGTAGCGGCAGGATCTTTTCACCTATATATACCAGTGCTAACTGCAGAAAGGTTCCAGTTTAAAGATAAACAGTATGTTTCATTGGAAATGACAACACAATGCACTCAATGAAACAGATGCTCTTATGAACCACATAAGGCTACCAGAAAATAATGAGTAAAAGGTTGGATAGAGAGAGATTAGGGTTGAAAGAAGGGTGATAGTTACTAGTCGTGAAGAAAAGGGTTGAAGCTCAGACCTGGTCAGCATGGCTTCGATCGTATATTCCCAGTCATAAACATGTCCGAGTATGAAAACAAAAGGCACATCCCACTGGGCAGGGGTGTTGGGTGATAACAAGAGAGAATGTCCCACTAAACTTTGCAAGGTCTAAAAGGGAATAAATGTTTCCAAGTGCTCAGCTTTCTCTGTTTCATTTATCATAACCAAACTCTTAACTGTTTGAAGGAACTACCTTCTCTCTAACTTTGACTTGATTGCATTTGTGTTTGCATTAGCTAACAAACTGTGCGCAGGCTGCTGCAGGAAAAGTCTTCTGTTGGGCACTGAATGCTCACATTAGCTTTTGTTTTTCAGGATCACTTATAACTTATTTTGAATTTAGTTTTATTCTGGCTTGTTTTAAGTTTTGGTTAAGGGCGTTTGCCATCCATAGGAATATGTGCATGTCCTTTGCCATCCCACTTAAGCAGTTGTGCTCCAGAGGCAACAACAACAGCAGTAGCACCCCATTGTCAACTTTGGCCTAGCCTGCTGAAGGTTGGCAAACAAACTGCTGCCCAGCCACTGCAGAGATTTTGGAATAGTTTGGATAAGAATATCTGCTCCAACTGTTTTTAGTATGATATGTATTTGAATATTACACAGTGAACAACTTGCATCATCTGTGTCTCATCTCATGCCAAAAAGCTAGTATAAAATTTCTCTGTAAGGATCTGAAAATCAGGATTTGAAAAGCCAATAAACTACAGATTTGCCCACTAGTACCAATTTCTCCTGTACCAAGGTCCTAGATTCTGCCGTAGTGTTTTATTTTTTATACTCATTAGGTTCCTGTCCCTGTGTCACATCAGATTCTGCAAGCTCCACCTTTCCTGGATAGGGAGGGATTGTAGCTCAGTGGCTGAGCACATGCTTTCAGTGCAAAAGGTTAGTCTTTGGAATCTCCTCCCAGCACCTTAGAGAGCTATGGTCAGAGAAGACAGTACTGGGCAAACAGACTAACCCAGAATAAAGCAGCTTCTCTGATATTGAAATCAGATGCTTCTGGGGCCATCCTATCTTGCTTAGTCTTTGAGCATTTTTATTTTAGTCTTTTTTTGTTCATTTTAGCATGACTGTACCTTCTTTCTTCATCTTGGCAAATGATTATCTGGCTACATAATATATGACTTCTTAAGCATCTGGGAGGGTCAACTTCTGCATAATGTGGCAGCCAGATTATAAATTACTGCTGACTGTTGTGAACATAGTATGACCAGTGACACATCGTGTTAAACATATTGCTTGGCACTGCAGGATTCTTTCCTAAAATTTAAATAGCGGCTGTGGGAAGGCTTGTCAGTATTAGAATTCTGACTGGTGGGGGATGGAGGTTTTGTTTAATACTTTTCCCTTGCACAGCTGTCTTGCTGCTTGTCTAGAAGATATTTATATATATATTCCCGCTTTGGAGACATGGATACACATCTAACCATGTAGGTTCCCAAAGTGTTCCTCAGGTTACATATTCTCCCCCACTATGCGTATATCCTCTAATGTGAACAACATGATATTTACATTGGTATATATGGAGACATTTCAATAAGTATTTATATAATGTACAGTGAAAGAAGATGCACAGCTCCAAAGCTCACTGCTACCCTCTGCCCCATGTATTAACTTCTACACTAGGACAGATTCACATAGGGGATTGCAAACATGATGCATCAAATCATCATATGTCACTCCAGGAAACTTAAAATCACACTGCTGCTCCTACCTACATCCTGTTGAAAAGGAAGCATTAGAGAGTTTGCTTTCCCTCCCTTAGGTCAGTATGTGCTGTCCGGAGGAATCACGTCTTTTATACTTACTGTTTTGCTTGGGGCTTGAATTAGCTGGAAGCAACCAGCATTGTATACTTGATGGTATAGACCCAGACACCATGTTATGGTAGGAATTGATCAATTACAGTGCGTAATGCTGAGACCTGAAAGGTCTGGTTGTCTTTAAGGAACCCAAGTAGAATTTTGTAGGGGCAGAACCAAAGCAGAGAGGGCTTTAAACTTACTTAGGGTCCTGTCACTGAGTATGATGGAGAGCCCAGTAGGTCAGTAGCAAAGCGTTAAAAATATAGAACTGTCTTTCTAAATCACACACACACCCACGCACACACAAAACCTCATGTTCAAGTCAGTCCTTAGCTTTATAATTGTATTTCAGTACCATATGTATTTACCAGGCCATGCCTTGGTTATCGTTGGTTCATATTTGTTTTACATCCATGAATGTCACTTTCTGTTTTGCCTGTATGCCCATCCTCAAATTACTTTATGATTGTTACTGTCCATATTTATGGCATATCTGTTTTTGAAAAAATATTTTACAATTATCAATAAAAACTGTTAAATTATTGAGAAATAAAAGTACCCATTCAAAGGGAAGGAAGACAGGGTCTTTTCTGTGGTGGTATTGTGATTTTGGGTTTCCTTTGTTCTCAGAAATCAATAATTTGATTTTATTTTGTCTGTACATTTTATCTTGAATTCATCTATGGCTATGTTTCGTAACTTGTTCTGGTAGGACATAAGTCAATATCAATAATGAATAGATGTGTAGTCTTCACTGAACAGTTTCAAGATGACAAGGTAAAGAGGTACAGGGTTAATATAATTAACCCCTTTTCTTCTGTTCTTATACATTTTCTCTAGGGCCTGATTGCCAAGAAGGGAAGAGTTGGATCATCCTTTTTTACACCATGCAGATTGATTTTGATTTTTCTATCCATGAATTCACATGTTTGATGTGTTCCCTGCTACCCATAACTTGCTACCATCACCATTGCTTCTGAGAAATCACTACTTGGAGGCCAGGGATTGACTCTGCCTGTGGCAAAACAGCTGGGGTCAACACCCCCAGGCCACAGTTGGAGAGCTACCCCTCTCCAAAACACTTCACCTGGAGAATTCTCAAACCTTTGCCTCTCCTCCTGGGATAAAGCCCTCTGGATCCTTAAGGATAGCTGAGATCTTTCCTTGACAAGGAGAATTTTCCTGTCTAGTTGTGCTTTCTTTCTTGTGGATTTGACTGGCTGTAGTGCCTATTACCAGAACCATCCCGTCTTTTGTGGGTGGCTTTTTTTTCCCCTCTCAAGAAAACCAGATTCCTCTAAAAATGGGCTTTACCCTCCGCTCTGCCTCTTTCACTCTGAAGGTGAGCTTATTGTTGGGCTCCTTGCTCAGCCTCTGTCTTGGACTAGAGTTTATGGGCCTCCCCAATCAGTGGGCCCGTTACTTCCGCTGGGATGCAAGTACAAGGAGTGACCTCAGCTTCCAGCTGAAGACAAATGTCTCAGCTGGACTGCTCCTTTACTTTGACGATGGCGGTGTCTGTGATTTCTTGTGTTTGTCCCTAGTGGATGGACGTATTCAACTCCGGTTCAGTGTGGACTGTGCTGAGGCCACTGTTGTTACAGACAAGCAGGTCAATGACAGCAACCTACACTTCTTGATGGTTAGTCGCAACCATCTCCGGACAGTTCTAGTATTGGATGGTGAAGCCAAGCCTGGTGAAGTGCGCCCACAGCGACAGTACATGAACATTGTCAGTGACCTCTTCGTGGGAGGTGTCCCATCAGACATCCGCCCAGCAGCCTTGACCTTTGACAGTGTCCTGAGTGAGCCATCATTTAAAGGATTTATCTTGGACCTGAAGTATGGCAATTCAGAACCTCAACTCCTGGGCCACCAAGGAGTCCACCTGGACATGGAAGGGCTATGCACAGAAAACCCTTGTGAGAATGGTGGAACTTGCTTCCTTCTGGATGGCGAGCCACAGTGTGACTGCTCAGCCACTGGATATGTTGGGAAACTTTGTTCTGAAGGTAAGACAACACTCACTCTTCTCTTGGATTCTTCTTCATAATCTTGATTATAACTAATAATTGAGCACATTTTGTTGTCTTAGAAAACCCAGTGTTCTTCAGAGTAAAACTAGATACTAACAGAATAATGTGGGAACTATCAATGTACAACATGAGATTTTGCTACATATTTATAGCTTGATTGTTAGAGATTCTGATGTATTCTGTGGTCTGAGTAAGGTCTAGAATTCATAGCTCCTCATCACATGATCATGCAATTATTGTCATGTCTTTTCTGAAATAATAAAAAGGAGCAATGGAATAGTTAATGGAAAAAGAAGCTCATCTTCCCTCTCCATCTGAGATACATTGTAAAAAGCTGGGAGCAGAGATTCAATTGCTTTGACTGCTTTATGTGGCCATGGGAAAAGTAAGTATCTATCAGTGTGGGGTATATACAACCTGAGTGCTTAGCTGAAATTTTTCTCTCCATAGTTTTCTCAGTAATGTTTACTTGTGCCCATGGTGATTGCTTCCATCAGTTTGAAGATGATAGAATAACTATATTTTTTTGGGCTGAGCAAGGAAGATTAAATGCAATATTTTATTTGATTGTTAATTTATACAAATTATACATGCTGAGATGGGAAGGTACAATTGTCATACAGAAAAACACCAGTGTTGTTCTATTATTTTTTTAATGACCTTGTTGATTTTCCTGTTCAACTATTTCAACTCTTCCTTTGTGCCATTACATCTAACATGAGGTAATGTTAAAGGGCAAGGAAACTTGCCAGTGTATGAAACAGATATCAAGAATATGATTTAACTGATTTTTTTTCTTGTATGTCAGTAGTTTGATTGTCTGTTTAAAGTAGTTCTCTTTGTCTTCATCCACCTCCAGCCTTTCTATGTGCAATTTTCACTGAAGACGCAGCCCTACATTTGTTCTGTCTGTTTCTGTTATGGCTTGTGGCTATATACTTACTTTGGCTTTGGAAGACGCCATACAAAAATCAAGGAAAATGGTTCAACATAAACTTGAAGAAATGCCATAAATAGTATTTGGAGTGGATGTGGATGGGAGGGTAATGGGTTGTGTGTGTGAAATGAAAGATGAATTGAATTCTTGTTTTGTTATGCCAATAAATTCACTTACTGTGATGTAAATAATTCATATTTCTTCTAGCTGGATAAAAACAAGGACCCAGATCAACCTCCTAACTTTCTGATAGCTTGTGTTTTCTCTACCCCTGCCGCTGCTTGCCTTTTGCACTGAAGAAATGTATTGTCTTTGATTTTGGTGTGTTAATAAATAATTTTATTTCTGATTCCACTATTTTTAAGGATGCATTTCCTCTTCAGCAGGACCCCTGTCTCACCCCCCTCCTTGGATTATTAACCAGTTTTACTCCATTTATCATCCTTTGGATTTCTGAGTTGGTTTGCAGTTGGACACTGGTTTTTTCTGGGAGCTGATGGAGCCCAGTCAATAGCTCCTGTTTTAATGGCTAAGTGTAGTTCTGTTTTTGTTTTTTTAATGATGAGTTCTCTTAACAGATTTTAGACCATTACTTGGCTATTGATTGATATCTGTGTCTGCAGATGGCAAAACCACAACAAGCTCATTTATTCTGTGGACAGGGAAAGATATATAAATAAATACTTAGCTGACCCTGCTGATAGTGAAGTTCCATTTACAGTATCCTACATTCATTAATATGAACTGCAGTTCCAGTTAGTAAACCTCAGTGCACAGTGAAATGTTCTACAGAAAGACACTGGGAAATCTTGCAAAGTACATGCCATGTACTGGAGTTTTGTGCCTTATCAACCTAGAGTACAATAATGAGGAATACACATTGTGAATTATACTGACCAGTTGAACATTATGCCCTGATGGGTCCAGCACTGGGTTTTAGAATGACATCTGGAAGATGCTTTCTGGGGCTTCCCCTCCAAATTAGTTCCTTCTTGCGTCTTGCCTAATTAGTTACTTGTAAGGCAAATGGAAAGTGATGGTGATGGCTGCTTGCTGCCCTCCAGAGCTTGCAAAGTTATTTATTTTGTGGGGACCAGAGGTCCCAAACTCTCACAGTCAGCATAACCAGCCCTGCTGTCATTGCTACCTGTTCTAACTCTGAACCTGTTAAAGAATTTTTCTCCTCCAATCTCTCAACCTATTTTAAAAGGTGAAGAATGTTGGCAGGCTCTTTATGCATGACTCTAATTAACTCTTCTGGCTTCCTCAAAGAATTTAGGGGATTTAGTCTGGGGAAGGTACTGAGATTTTTCTGTTAGGGATCCCTAGGCTTCTTAACAACTATTGTCATTATTTTATTTTTGCATAATTCACCTTTTCCACAGCACTGGGGCTCCAGGCAACTTACAAAAATTTAAACAGATACAATTTAAAAGATGTCACTGATTAGTTAAAATATAATGTTTTGACAAAAAGTTTTAACAAAATGTAAAATATAAATAACTTTCAACAAAATTAAAAATAATTTCAAAGCATATGTATTAAAAAGCAAGAAAGCAGCACAGGTATTAAAATTCCTTTCCCTGTAAGCAGTCAGTTTCCAAAGGCCCGTCGAAACAAAAAAAAATCTGCACCTGCTGCTTAAAGGAAACCATGGAAGCATTGTTGAAACAGGTCTGTATCCTACTGTTAGTCCCAACCAAGGATGTATAGTCCTTGCATGTGGGTGCAAATAGTGATGGTAGTTTTCTCCCCACTGCAGGAGAAAAACAAATATTCCTCCACTGTATTCTGTCTGCATTCAAATGACCTGAAGTTTTGTGGAAGAATTATTTTGTGTAGAAAGACACATGCGTGGGTGTCTTTTCCTCCCACAAAACCTGTTTTCTGTGCAGAAATAAAGATTTTCCGTGCAGGAAGTAATGTTTTTCAGTGCAAAATAATTTCTCTTACCATTTTGAGAAGTTTGAATACTTGAAGAAAATTGTGCAAGATTCTTGCTGATCTTTTCTTCTTTCTGACTGTGCTTCAGCCAAGGGGCATGAAATGACCATTCTTTCCATCCCTAGACACAAGTAGATAAAGAACAGTAGACACACTGAATCCGTTGTATGATAAGTTAACACTTATATAAATTCCATTGGTTCATTGGATTTACCCTTCTTGAGACTACCAGTAGTATTTAGACCTGACTGTCATAATATGATGAAAGTTCATTCTATGTTTAATTGTGAAGAAGGCTGAGTGGTTCCATCAACTTCTCCAGGCTATTTTTCAGATATTTACCAATGGCAAAGCCAGTGATTTCTGATGTCACAGTGAACATGTGTATCAGGAAAGGAGAACTCATAGCCTCCACACGTTGTTAGACTACAGCTCCCATTACTCATTAGCAGTAACTATGTTGTTTAGAACTGTTGAGAGTTGTAGTCTAAAATTTGGAGTGCCATGAATTTTCCACCTTGATGTATATGGTTTATTATAACATGTGCTTCAAGTTTTATATTTTAAGAGTAAACACATTTACACACGCAATTGGATATAACATGCAGAATTTCTTTCAGTCTGCCTTGTCTTTCTCATGTATAAACTATATCGTCACAACTGGTATACTCTATAAGACCATATAGAAATTCAGAGCTTGGAAAAGTTACTTTTTGGACTATGTCTCCAAGAATTCCACAACTGTGTTGGTGAGGGATTCTGGGAACTATATACCCCCAAAGTAACTTTTCCAAGCTCTGAGACTACTAGGTGGTCTTTTAATCCAAGAGTGTGTGTGTATGTGTGTGTGTGTGGTTTTTTTTCCTAAACTGTGAGAGGTTCAACCACAGTCCTTCCCATGATTCAATTTTAATCTGTATAGCCACATGCCCATCATGTAAACTGTAACATGGGAAGGGGCTCCTAATTCCCCTAGCAAATCAGTGTCTAGATATTTCTCAAATGGACTTTTAGATGGTCACCACAGTTTAAGAAAAATATCAGTGAACTGGAATGTTTCCAGAAGAGTCCAACCTGGGGAGCCCCCCTACTACATAATTACAGCACCATTCCACTTTAACTACCACAGTTACATTCTGAGGAATCCTGGGATTTGTAGTCTGATGAACCATTAGAGCTCTCCAGCTGAAAATTCCAAAGATCCTTCCCTAAATTGCAGATCCCAAGATTCCATAGGGTGGAGCCATGGCAGTTAAAGTGGAATCATAGCACTATAACTGTTTAGTGAAAGAGGTCCAAGATAGTAGAGGATTTTGAAACCAAGACCTATGAAGAATGGTTGAAGATGTTGACTCTGTTTAGGCTGGAGAAAGGAAGACTGAGAAGTGATGTGACAGCCATCTTTTAATATCAAAAGGGCTGTTATGCAGCAGATGAAGTGAGGTTGTTTCCTGCTACTTCAGAGGATAGAATTTAAATTACAAGAAAGAAGATGCCAATTTAAAATGGAAAACTTCCTGACAGTAAGAGAGGAGTTTGACAGTGGAACAGTCCACTTTGGAAGGTGGTGGATTCTCTTTTATTGGAAGTATTTAAACAGAGGTTACCTGCAGTTTGCCAGTCTGAGACTCAAAGTGGCTCATAGAAATTAACACAGAAAGAACTAAAAATTCTCATCGCGCAGAAGTTAAAAATATAATTAAATTGTCAATAAATTAAAAGGAGTTGAAAACACACCATTAAAAGAAAACCCAACAAATACAAACCACAGAGCACATGAGTAGGCCCTTTCTTCTCGAGCAGGCACTCCTCAAAGACCTGAAGAAACAAAGATTGTCACTTGCCTGTGAAGGGATAGCAAGTAGGGTGCCAGTCTAACCTTGCTAAGAAGGAAGTTCCAGAGCCTTTAACTGTGGAATCCTATACTGCCAGGAGTATCTTAGGTATCTTCCAGCTCTGTGATTCTATGGTATGTACTTTGTACAATTTAAAGAAACCCACAAGTGTGGCATTCATTTTCAGGGCTTAACTTTGGGGTTCTTTTTGCAGGTGGAACTTGACTGGGAAAAAACAAATCTCTTTTGCTGAGCTGCTGTGGTGGCAAGCAAAGCCATGTAGGGCCCCATCACTGCCAGCTTCACAAAGCAGTATGTCCAAGCCTCTTGCCTCCTGCAGGGGCTGTTTCTAAACGCAACCTGAATAGGGGCCTGATTGCACCTCTTTCCTTGATTGTGGAGCAAGATTTCCTGGGGGATGTTGCCTCCTGAATGCCAGTGGAGCTCGTCACTCTGTAATTATCACACTTTTAGCTGCAGAGTGAAGAGATTTCTCAGCTCCATTTTTTTAAAAAAAGGAAAAGAAAAGGAAGACAGGTTACTTTAGGGCTTATTTTCCACCTGACCCTTTGGCATGGCAGTGGCTTCCTGTTCCAGATGGGTTTGATGGCATCTGCTTGAGTCTCCCTTGTAAGCACATCGTGCCCTATTGCTACCTTCCTTTCCATTTCATGACACTAATAACCATTCTGGCACTTTTCCAGGAGCCTGATGGTTGCTCTTAATTTGCATACATTTTGTAATCAAAAAACAAATGAACATGACCATAATATTTGCTTCTACTTGCCTGTTCCTTGATGAGTGAATATAAATTGCTTGTTGTTAGAATTCACCAGTGGTAAACAGCCTGTGTGTTTGTCTGATTCTTGCTCTGCTGTTACGGGTTGAGGACAGATTAATGTGGACTATGTTCTCTTTCTTTTTCTAACTTTGCTTTGAATAGTAGCCCCTAATTATCCAGTGGACAGCTGTGCTTGAGAAACCTCATGGTATCCGAGGTTGATACAATAAATGGAATCAGGTTGAAATAGGGTCCCAAGAGCAATATAAGTAGGGTTTGAAAAAGGTAGGTTTTTGGACCTTAATTCCCAGAATTCCCAAACCAACTACCACTGGTCATGCTAGCTAAGTATTTTGGGAGTTGTAGTATGAAAAGTAATGGTCCTAAACTCTGAATATGAGTGACTACTGTCATACCCTGCTTCCAGAACATGGACTCTTGACTCAGAGTCTGAAATAGGGGGCATGCCAGGACATGCTGTACAAGAAGAGGTTACAGTGCCACAAGCAGAACAGGGGGCAGTGTCAGCTCCAGTAGAGAGTCCTGCCTCTTCAGACACAGAAAAACACATACCTGTACCCACCTTTTCAGAGCACAGACAGCAAAGAGAGACCCAGCAATGCTGTCTCCAAATTTATAACCGGCAACAATTAATCATAGAATCATAGAAATGTAGAGTTGGAAGAGACCACACGGGCCATCCAGTCCAACCCCCTGCCATGCAGGAACACCCTCAAAGCACTCCTGACGGATGGCCATCTAGCCTCTGCTTAAAAACCTCCAAAGAAGGAGACTCCACCACACTCCGAGGCAGCATATTCCACTGCTGGACAGCCCTGACCGTCAGGAAGTTCTTCCTGAGGTTCAGGTGGAATCTCCTTTCCTGCAGCTTGAATCCATTGCTCCTTGTCCTGGTCTCTGGAACAGCAGAAAACAAGCCCTCTCCTTCCTCTACATGGCATCTCTTCAAATATTTAAACATGGCTGTCATGTCCCCTCTTAACCTTCTCTTCTGCAGACTAAACATACCCAGCTCTCTAAGTCTATCATCATAGGGCATGTCTTCCAGGCCTCTCACCATTTTGGTCGCCCTCCTCTGGACCTGATCCAGCCTGACCATGTCGTTCTTGAATTGGGGTGCCCAGAACTGGACACAGTATTCAAGATGAGGTCTAACCAAAGCAGAGTAGAGTGGTACCAGTACCTCCCTCGATCTAGACACCATACTCCTATTGATGCAGCCGAGAATTGCGTTGGCTTTCTTGGCTGCCGCATCACACTGCTGACTCATGTTCAGCTTGTGGTCTATTAAGACTCCTAGATCCCTTTCACACGTACTGCCATCCAGCCACGTGTCCCCCATCCTATATTTCTGTTCCATTTTTTCTACCTAATCAAGCCACAGGTGCGCTAGGCTTCAGCCCTATATAGCTGATGTCTTTCCCCTCCAGGAGTTGTCAGAGCTTATCTGACCTGCCACCCTGCTGGATACGTTGACATATGCTCTGACTGACTTTGCACACTCCTTGTCTTGGAACACTGTTGGAATTTATTTATGACTCTGTGCTTACTGCCTGGAAGTAAGTAATGAGCTGGGAGTTACTCAGTTTGTTTTGTTTGTTTTCTCAGTTGTGCCGGGACTGAGACAGGACAACTACCTAATTTTGGTTAATGTGACCTCTCTTTGTTTATGTTAGGGATGGTTCACATAGCCCAGCCTTACCCATATGGTTTCTTCAGCTGTTTTGGACTACAACTCCCAGTGAATAGAGATGATGGAATCTAATGTCCAAAACATCTGGATGGCACTATCTGGAAAAGTGTACATATATTCTTCCTTGGCTTTACTCTCTGTCCACATTTGTAGTGACTTTTTTGTCATTATAGGTGGGGAAAACAGTGGTGTGTTATTTGTCTGAATGTTTTCTCGTGGCTTAGCTTAGCACAAGGCTGAACATGAGAAATGAAAATAGGCCCTTTAGCAATTTTATAATGATTTGCTTCAGCATGATGATTTTCATGTAGAGCAACAATATCTATCAGTTTAGATGCCATGTTAAATTAGAATGAGAATCATGCAACTGTCCAGAAATTGTTGGATTGCATGTCCCAGCAGCCTTAGCCAGGATACCCAGCAGTAAGAAATGCTAGGAGTTGCAATCTGACAAAATCTGGAAGGCCAGATGATTCCTACTTCTGTGCTAAATCATTACATAATCTCGTCAAGCTGCAGCAAGCCTTTGGTTTATGTCTTTCTCTTTTTTTTCTAGCATGGCCATTAGGTTATGTTCAGAAGCTATTTCCATTAACCACAGTTTCTTACGTTGTTCAGTCTTAACAAATTGTGGTTAATTTTTGATGCAAACCATGGTTTGCTTCAAACAAACTAGCTTCAGACTGAATTAAGTAACTGCTATAGAAAAACTAGTATTTCTGTGCATTTGTTGTTGTTTCTAGACAGCGAACTGTGTTTTTTTCTATACAAAAGCCCAGAAATCTTCGACAAATAAATCTTGCAAAGAAAACAGTAATCTTGCACAACATAGCCGTGTGTGTGTGCGTGTGCACGTGCATGCAAGTTTACTGGAAGGTTTTGTGCTAGGTCTTTTTATGTAAGATTTTTGTTGTGCAAGATTCCTGTCTTCTGTATAGAAACAGTTTTTTTCAAAACCAGGCAATTCTCGTGCAAAAAATTTTGTGTATTTCTGTGCAAAATTTGTCCCCCTACGTTTGCTTTGCCCAATATGGTGATTGCAGGGGAGAGGGGCTGTAATTTTTCCTTCCACAAGGAGGGAGAGAAGACAGGAAGTGTCATGAAGCTATGCAGGATGGGAAGGGGGATGAAGAGAGAGGATATAAAACTCAGATTTCTTCCCTCTGTCATCATTTTTTGACACTGCTTGGCCCACCTACCCCCTTTGAGGGTTAGTGCAGGCTTATATGGTTGCCTTTGACACAGGGGAAGATGTTTTGCCTATGTTGTACTGGTTCTCCATTGTACTAAGGACAATTGACTTTGGGTAGTAGTTTAAAAGAAATGATTGGTTAGTTTCTTTAAACTAATTTAAGATTGGTTACAGTGTATGCAACCAAAGATATGCATTATTTGTTGTCATTTAATTGTATTCAATGTGCATTTGGTCAGGCTAGTGTAGAAAAAGTGGAGCCGTGGGCAAATATCAGCAAGCACCCACAGACACTTTTGGATGAAAGGGAGTTCTCTGGACTTGCCCTGGGACTTGGAAATGGAGATGGGAACAACCTTTGAGACTGGACTTGACTGGCTTTCTCCTTTAAGACTTGGGGCGCAGAGGAGAGGTCAGCATTTTCAGACTCCTTGGAAATGGGCCAGCCAAGGGCACGCTAAATTTATTGTTTTGTCTATGGAGCCCAGGGTTGCTTGACCTTCATACACTGAAGGGGAAATAAATATACACCTGCTTCAGCAATTTGTGCACTGTGCAACACTGCTGCAGATCACATTTAGTAGTTATTAAAGTGGCCCTTAGTTTATCCATACAGTGGGCCCTTAGTATTTGCTGGGGTTTGCTTCCAGGATCTCCTGTGGATACCAAAATCTATGGATGCTCAAGTCCAGTTATATATATTCGTGTACTAAAGTAGCGTCCTGTATATAAAATGCTAAAGAGCTCAAAAGACTTGCTTTTTTGACTTTTTTGCATATTTTCAAGACATGGTTGGTTGAATCCGTGAATGCAGAGTCCTTGGATACAGAGGGCCAACTGCACAGTTGTCTGTTTGTCACTTTCCTCCTATTAGGTTTGTACTTTATTGAAACACCTTTGGATGGGCAAATACTGGGCAAAAACTGTGCAATATTGCCACTTTATGATTCTTCCTGACTTAATTTTCCAAGTGTTAGGAAACCCGCTCCCCCCCCCTTTTTTTTTTACCAGGAAATGGCAAATATTCTTTCCATTCCTAGTGGTGGGCCTGAGGTTTGTTGAGACTTGTTCTCATGATATCCAAATATGGCCTGTATTGCTGTGGATATTTGGGGAGGAATCTGCCAAACAACTGTGTAAACAAGCTGCTATTAAACCCCTTTTATTCTTCCATGCATTCTCAAAGAGCAAATTTATTTTGCACATTTGAATCTGTTTTCCAATCATGTCTTAATTTGATGGTGATCCAGATGGTCACCAGAGAAACAAGATGAACTAATTAATGGCTGCAAAGTGCTTGCAGGCTGCACAGTGCAGTGTAAGCATAGTTTGTTGTCATTAATAATTGCTGTAAATATCAGAGAGGAAGGAGATCTGCAGTCTTTCGGTCTTGACCTAAGTTTTTTTCTGATTTATGATGATTAAGTAGCACTCACTCTCAAAGAAAAACAAAAACTGCCATACATTCTGAAATGGGTGGTACATATGCGCTTGTAACTTCATGCAAATCCCAATTTTTTAACCTGAGAAGGAAAACATAGTTTTAGTATGTTCTAGAGAATAGAACCTGGATGTAATTACTAATAAATAAATATTTATTTGTAATGTGTTATTTTCCATAATAACCACCTTATCTTGCAATTTAATAAAGGAGAAGTCCACTCTTTTAATGGTATAATTGTGATCTATAAGAGTGTGGCCTCATGAACTAGTTTGGGAGTGTCATATGGTTCAGGACTGGCTATTATTGTACCTCATGCCCTATTGTGAGTAATGAGGTAATCATGGAGTGGATGAGAGGAAAATGTGTTGTGTTCCACATGTCCAATTACTTTGTTAGATTTATGAAACAGTAGAATATTGTACCTATAATAGTGACTACTTGAGTAGGGGCCTTGGAATTGTAACTGTAATCAATTACTTATAAAAAGTGACTTTACAAGCTCTGTTATATTCTATACATAGAACTATTACTTTATAGGCCATATGCGTGTTATAAATAGAGACAATGTTTACAAGCTTAGCTTATTTGAAAATTTTAACTGAACACAGTCTTTCACTCCTGCAGATGATCATCTATTACATGGGCAAAATTATAGGCAGTGGCAGCCATCATTCTAGGTGATTTGGTGTGTAATATGCTTGCCATGTGGGCAAGAGAAGGCACTTTATTAATTTCACTGGAGAGGATGACTCTACAGTGATATGAATGGAATGAATCTACCTGGTGGTGCCACTTTGGGTTGGGAAATTTGTCCTAGGCCAAGTAACAAGATAGGCACTGCAGAAGGAATTACCTGCTCTGAATTAATGGCATCTTGCTTTCAGCTTACCTGATGGATCTACTTCTCTGAGAATAGAGTATCTAAACTCCTGAGGAGGTAGTTTACAATGGAATTATGTCAGTAATTCTGTGAGCAAATGAAACTTCACAATTCATAGTACAGCAGAGGCCTTGTGGAAGAGAATGAGGATGAACACACAATGAAGAACCCAGGAAAGATTCGAGGGAAGACCTGCACTACACTGATGTTCCAGCTGCTCAAGGGCTGGGGAGAAAGTGACAGTGCATTCAGTGGTATTTCAGAATGCTCACATTTTCTCAAGCCATTGTTTCAGCTTTCTCTCTTGCCTTTTAGTTCTGGCCTTTTGTTTGGTTGTCATGGATAACCCTACTTGGGGAAAGGAGTAGAATTTTTAGAGTTCCATTGCTGCCCAGTGACAGCAACAGTGATCTTGTATGGAATGTATTGTCCTTCCACAGTCCTTCATTGCAGACCACATACCATATTTGTCAGCATATAAGACCTACTTTTTTCTCCCCAAAATAGTCCTTAAAAATGGAGTGCATCTTATATACCACGTGCATCATTGGAAGCCCTCCTTTCACCCCCCCCCCACGCTGAGGCAAAATGGCTATGAAAGAGAGGAGGTGAAAGGAGGACTCTCATGAGGCTTCACCCAGCCCTCTTCCCTGCCATTAGGCAAAATGCCTAGAAAAGGCAGGGGAAGGGTTGGGGAGCCCCATGCAGATGCCGGCTCTGCTCCCTGGACCCTCTCCTGCCTTTTCTGTGCATTTTCCTTATGCCTAGAAAAGGCAGGGGAGGGACTGGGGACCCCTACATGGGCACGGGCTCTGCCCCCTGGACCCTCTTCTGCCTTTTCTAGGCATAAGGAAAATGCCTAGGAAAGACAGAGGAGGATCTAGGGGGTGAAAGGAATGCTTGCTCAAGGCTTCCCTAGATCTCTCCCTAGCTTGCCTATGCATTTTGCCTTAGTAGGGAGAACCCCCGCTGAGACGAAATGGAAGCGAAGAGAAGCGGGGGAAGCTTTGCTGCAGTATAAGATGTACCAGTACTAAAAAAGTTTTCCCAAAAAATAATCTTCAAGAATGGGGTGCATCTTATATGCTGGTATGTCTTATACGCTAGCAAATGTGGTATTTGCTCCAACCTTTTGTTCATGTCTGGAACTTGCCTGAGGCATCAAATTGAGAGATAATGGGAAGGAAGTATGCCCAAGATACAAAGAGCTGTTTTTTTTCTTTCTAAAGAATGCATTAACAAATGGACAAATAACAAAGCAGCTAATGAGCACTGAACTGGTTTTGCTCCTTGTGTGGTTCTGAAGTGTACTTGTAGAAGAGGATCCTGAGACAACCCATTGTATCTTTCTATAAAACCGTATTGTATTTTTTACATATATCTTTTTCTACACTGCTCAAAGTACGAATGTAGAAGAGTGGCATATAGATTAATTAATTAATTAATTAAAAAGCTTAGTTGAGACATCAACGTTTCTAAGAATCTTCTTGGATAATGTTATCTTAGCACAACAAGAGAACTGCCTCAGTAACTGTGCTAGCATAGTAGCTTCCACCCATGTGAATAGGTTAGAGCAACTTTGGCTGGTTTGAGGACAAGTTTTGCCCTTGAAGAACCCACAACATGATTCACAGACACTCCCTCGACTACCCAGAGTAGACCAAGGCCCTGCACTTCACTACAAAGGAAGATTGCAGCTCCTGTAGGCTTTCATAAGCAGCAGTTCAGATTTTTGAACAAAATAATCAATGTGAATACATGTGTATGTATGCGTGTGTGGGAGTTCAGGGCTCCCAAAATGTGGCAAGACGCGGCCAGGATATAGTATGCCCATGACGAAACAGCTGACTGTTTAACCCCATACCCAAAATTGCACCACTATGTTCACCACCACTTGATCTCCCTAACATCTGAAACAGGGAGGTCCTGTACTTGTGGGAAGTCTCACATCATTTACTAGCATGTATGGTCTAGCTTCAGAAAGTATATTGAACATGGTGTGGCAGTGACAGCAATGAATAGAAGGAGCAGCACAATGTTCAGGGGAGAGGTGAATGTATATTATCGCTGCTGCTCCTTTCACCAGGGCTACCTTATTCACATGAATAACATATGAGAAAGCACTCTGATGCTTCCAAAGGAAGATTTCTGGAAGTCAGGTCAAAGATTTCAGAGTTTCCGAATGTAGTTCCCTGAAAAAGGAATCCCAGTATTCTGTCACTGGGAGACTACGTGGCTCTCCCTACAACTGCCACCTCTTTATTTAATAACACACTACTTGTAGCATCACATTCACTGTCAAGAGTTGGCAGTCTGGGGAGAAACTGCTGTTTGCCTGATGAGTATTTAAGCTGGGGGCAAATAAATAGTCAAATGTGCAAGCTAAGCTAAGCAGTCTGAATACAAGTCTTCCTGAGGAGCCAGGGCAAAGTCAGATGCTTTATAAGGCCAGACATAACCCCTGTTCTGCCCTGTGAGCCACCTGGCCCCTTCTGAGCTGGTAGTGATGGTAACACCCTCTTGGAATTCAGAGACACAGAAAATTGGGTTAAATAAGAGCCACTTATTTGACCTAACCTATTTAAATTGCATTGGCCTGAAAATAGAGGAAGGGGGAGGAGCAGCATGATGCAGGTCCAGCTGAGGCCAAGTGTCACTCCATGACTACCTCTTCAGCCTTCCCATGAATGAAACACTTCAGCCCCAATGGCAATCCAAATACTTCCCCACTCCCTGGGATGCAGGAACCTAAAGATGGAGATCCAGAGCCCCATTCTTTACCATACAGGTGCCAAAAGATGGTCATCAAAGTCTTATATTCTCCCCCCACTACTTACCACAGACAAGAAACAAGCATCTGTTTAGTTCCTCTCTCTCATGAGGCCGGCCAAGATGGCCTTCATCCACTGTTGCAAACTCTGCAGGAACAACATATTCCCCTCCTCTGGCAAATGAATGCCATCCACCCTGGCCATCTGAAAAATATGTTAGGGTGAGGAGGAAAGTGGTCCACCTCCCCTGCCCAAGGCATTGTGAAGCTCACTAATCACTCTTACATGCCCCCGCTTGGGGCAAAATGTCAGAAAACCCCAGGCCAACAACTTTCTATGAGGTGAAAATCCTTCAGTGCTTGCAAAACCATGGCTTTGCCCTTCAGCAAGCTCAAGTCATTTCCACCAGAGTGAATGACTAAAATGTCAGGGGGAGGCCCAGTGCACTCCTCAAACAAAAGAGGCAGCAAACCATTCCACTTGGCTCTTCTTACAAGCCATTCCATAGTTGCAACAGTACTCAAATCTACTTGAGTCCCAAAGTGGCAATTTCAGACCTGGCATGCCATCCAGAACACCATGGTGTGGCCACAGATCAGGATCTGCCATCTTGCTGCACAGCACCTAGAATCTGACAGAAAATGGAGGAAACAAGAACAAAATTAGTGGAGCAGAACAGCCTCAAAATTTAAGAGGATGCACCCACCTCTCTCCAGTGAAAGATTTCCCATGTGCTGGATGTCTTGGGGGCCAAACCCCTTTGCAAAAGCAGTGGAGGCAGCCCCAAACCTAAATGAATGCATTGGCCTAAAGAAATGGATGCCAAACTTAACCCTGTAGGCCCAAGCGCTGCAAGATCCTGTAGGTAACTGGCCAAAACTGATATCTGGTGAGGAGTGAAAAATTAGTGTGACAAAACGACAGTCCTGGTTTGTTTCCCCTGAACTGCATGTAACTCTGAAGAGCACAAACAGGGCACAGAGCTGGGTCAGAACATAATCCCAAATATACCTTCATCCCCATCCCTTTCTGATCAGCTTTTGTAGTGCCTAGTGTACAAAATCACACCCTATCAAATCCCAAATATGCTAGTACCATAGCCCTACCAGAAACATCCGTTTTGGCTGCCACAACCAATTCGCTAATGTGTAAAGCCCCCCGGGGGCAGTCAAAGCTGCTGTGTGAAATAGGGTTACCAGAATCACCCATAACAGGTCAAAGACCTGACCATGATCCTTAGTGCAACCCTTCAAAGTCTTACGGACTCTGATGTCAGATGTCAAGTCCTCGTAACTCTGTGGTGAAAGGCAAAGTGGACAACCTTGACTGAATAGACTGAGGTGCCAGTCCCTTATCCCTTAGGTACTCACAATATTGTAAGCCATGTTCCACAGGTATTCCAGAGCTAGGGAGCAGCCACTTTTACTAGGATTACCTTGTTAACTTTCTAAATAGTTTCTTCAGAATAGTCCAGTGTCAGTAGTAGTTGTCCTTACAAGACTGAAATTTTGCATTCAGATTTAGAGCATGCATTTCACCTCACCTGAGTTCCTGTAATTCATTTTCTCATTTAATAACTTGAACACCTGATCTGCAGTTTTCTAACAGCCAATGCCTTCCTAATATGTTGGAAGAAAAAACCCAGAAAAACCAAACTAGATCCAGAAAACTAAAACTAAACTAAAAATTGGTTCCCAAGCATAGTTTTTTTTTAAAGAATTGCTTTGAGTTTTGCATTTCAATCTCTGAACCAGCATGAGTATAGGAAAAAATGTAGTTTTCTTCTGCTGTCTGGGTGCTAAACACTTCTACTTGGGAATAAGCACCATTTCAATAGAAGAAACAATACTAAAATGTGAAGTAAAAATAATAAAATAAGCATGTGTAACCATGAACGTGCCTGGTTTCTTGCTCCCTGACAAGATATTATTTTTAAAATTAAGAAGGGCTGCTGAAGTGAGCAGGCTCAGTTTTAGTGGGTCACAGTATTGCTGACACTGAGTTTGTTCACTACAATTTCCATCATCTGCTTGTCTCTGGATTATTATGGGGTGGGTGCTGGGGAACTCTGGTCCTGGCTGTTGCTGGTGTCAGGATAGCCAGTAGTGGCTCCCTAGCATATATTCAGAGAGCCAGCATGGTGTAGTGTGGTTTGAGCATTGGACTACAACTCTGGAGAGCAGGATTCAATTACCCGCTTGGCCATGGAAACCCACTGGGTGACCTTGGGTGTGTCACACACTCTCAGCCCCAGAAAACCCCATGATACATTTGCCTTTGTGTCACCATGTTAGAAATGACTTGAAGGCATACAACAACAGCAGCAACAACAACGCAATCATATATTCGTGAAGTCTTACCGATATGCACAACTACTTCAGATGTTATGGTGTATACCCTTAATTTGTAATACGTGAAATGACCCCTTAATTTCTCAAAAGTATAAACATATTATCTTGGGTTGTGAGTGTTTGAGATGAAAGCGTGATATTTGTTTGCAGCCTGTAGCCAAAGTACAAATGTGCCTGCACACACAAATACGTGCCAGAGAAGATAGGGCAGAGTGGCAGACTAGCATCTGCAAATACTAGATATGCTGGCTCAGCAGTTTTAACTTGGTTACAGAAAACTGCAATATGTCCTTGTAAATATGTCCATCTTTTTCATGAGGATTCTTTTAATAGGTGTGACTCATTTGCCAAATGAATTATCCTGGAAAGAGAAAAAGAGAGGAAAGACTAAGTTTTTTTTAAAAAAATTGTAAAAATCACTCTTCTTTGAGGTCCAGATGAAAAGAAGAGCATGGAGGGATTTACATGGTCTGGTGCTTTGAGGAAGGGAGGAATTTAGTACACCCTTCATCAGAAGGAAGAGGGACATAGGAGGAAGCAGCATGCAGTGTTGTCTGGGATTCTGCATTCACCGCTAGGCTGCAAAGAAAAGGAAACTTGATGCTGTTGAGATCAGAGCGATGAGTCTTTGCAAAATTTGGTGGAGATGGGGTGATGATCTTATGATCAGGAAATGTTTGTTGGGTAGGCTTGCGAACTCCAGATCTCCAGGCAGGCTCTTGTAGTTTTAAGAGATTCGGAGAAATGAGAATTTTTCCGAGATAGTCCTGAGACTGTGATGGGAAAATGTGTAGGATTTCTGTAGTACTTCAGAATACAACACATACATTTCAGATGTGTTTTTAGCAATCCCTAAAAGGGATCCACATATTGTTGGACCACAGTTACCATCAACCCTCACGGGATTGGTCAGTTGTAATCCAACAGCATCTGAGGATCCCAGAGTTTCTACTTCTTTATCCTGTTAATGTCCTGCCAACAGCCTCAGGTACTGATGAATCACCCTTACAACTCCCTCTGCTCTGACTGTCCCAACTCTGTTTGTCTTCAGACATGTCAAGAGATGATGTACCAGCTTCATGTTCAGGTGTGCTTCAGAGCTAATCTACTACAGTAGTGCTACTACAGTACTACTACTACAGTACTACAGTAGTAACCTACTACAGTGGCCCTCCTTACGTGGTTCCCTCTCAAGATGTTTTATACTAAAGTTTCTACCATCCCTGAGTATTAGCCATACTGACTAGGGCTTGTGGGAATTGGAGTCTAACAAACATCTAGTGGTTACTAAGTTGGTGAAGACTTGTAATTATTTTTGCTGTGTTGGTCCTTGGTCTGCCTTCATATTTCTCATCTCCTGATAGGATTGCTGTGCCATAGAATGGTCTAGGCAATGCATAGGAATAACTTTACAGAAAAATAGCGCTAAAACAATAGTACTAATGGTGATAGTAGTAAGCAAAGCCTAGGAGAGAGCTGTGTGTGTGTGTGTGTGTGAAGGGGTGAAAATTCCCAGAATTGCACAGTGACCATGCCAGCAGGAACACTCTTGGAGCTATAGTCCAGAAAGCTAACTTTTCTAGTCTCTGGAAATTAGTTGTAGCTGGTGAAATTCTCTCTCTCCCTCCCCCCTCCCCTCACCATCTTAAAAGAAAAGAAATCTTTTCATTGATGTAGACTTAGAAACAGTAACAGTTGATGGCCAAAACTAGAAGCTAATGACAGTGAGGATGGCCAAGTTAGGGGAACTGGATCCAAGAGCATTCTGCTTGCACTTCTTGGCTACATATGCTGATCGTTATTCTTTTAACCCATTTGTTTTCAAAGGCTGTGCTTGCTTAAAGGTTAAATATTCAGGAACTGAAGGCTGATGAATGACGAGGTTAGTGCAGGGGGCTTTTGTTTTGCTTCACTTATTCTAACCAACAAATATCAAAAGGCACATCTGGCTTAGTCACTCCTGTTTGGGTGTTTGTTTGTTTCTTTTTTTTTTTTAAAGCAAAACTAATCGATAAACGACAACAAAAATGATATCAGTATTTTGATGTATGGCAGTGTCTTCAGATCTTTCAAAGTAAGCAAGATGCAGTCAGTGCATATAACAAAGGGTATTGTCTCAGGAAGGGATACTTAAGGAATTTGATATAACTGAATAGTGATGTGAATTCACCTAAAACAGGACTAATGTGTGAAGTGAATTTTCACCCACAGTTCCTGAATTAATATGTGATTTGATCAGTAATCAGGCGGCTGTCTTCTCTCTGTGTGAAGTAGTTCTTTGCTCAAAATCCTACCAAAATATGTTAAAAATTTGTAATGTAGATTAAAATACATTTAGAAATGAATAATTTTGGATGAAATCAAAGCTTGGAATATTAGTTTGAAAATTAATTTAGTAATGTTAAGTATTACAAATTGGGAAGTTAATGACTACCAACAATAGTAATTGAAATAGTTTATTTTTTAAAGTAATCTTTAATATTTTCTAGATAACATTAAAAAGAACAACAATGCAAATAAAAAAATACCAAGTAACAAAACAAAACAGTACAAACCAGACAGTAACACTAAAATGCCAACATTAAAAAGAAAACCCCATCCAAAGAAAGTCTCCAGAGATTTCTCTTCCCTTCCATACATGTAAGGGGAGAGGTAGATACCTCTTGTTCAAGCCCAAAAGGTCTGACATTCTGAAATGACCCTGGCTGCCTGAGAACTTGGCCTCTAAAGAAATCATTCCCTGGCCATTCCAGCTATTCCATTCCAAGACAGCAGTTCTTCCTGTCTTACTGAATCTTACAGAAGGATTGCTATCAATCTCATAAATTCTTATCAATTGTAACAGTATAATCCACTAAAGAATTTTTTAAAACAACAGTATTATTTGAAATTCTTCTAATTATTCTAGAAGTTATTCTAGTAATTATTCTAATTATTATTAGAAAGTTGGGTGAAATCACTAGGAAAATATAACTTTTACTTTATATACTTTATTAACTTTAACAACTTAATAATTGCTTATTCGCAATTTGAGGTTTTACTACATTCACAATTCATATTTTATGGAAAAGTATGTTGCCACTAAAATGTGGAGTTTGCTTGCCTGGTGCAATAAGCCAATCACTAGCCCGAGGTAGGGATCACAACAGCTATATTTTTATCTGTGAAACCTGGTGATAGCTCACAAAGCAGGTTCCACACACAGAACAACTCATACAGGTCTTTTATAACTCTTCAGTAAACCTTCTAGCAACTTCTCTTGACTCTTATTGGTGCCCTATCTATTGTAACCCTTCTGCTATAGTGTGCAGGCCTACCTTGTTATACAGGCCCTATAGACCAGCCTGTAACAATGCTTTCTGTATTTTTTCCACTCTAGTATTAAGTTGTATTTAAATTGACTCCCTCCTTCTCTTTTATTTTGCATTTCTTTCTGTCATGTCATCAAGTGTGTGCAAAGATATGTATTTAGGTAAAATTTCTATACAGATTTTCATGCAGAATATTTTTAGAAATCACCCATTAATGTGGTGATGTGATGGAGTGGATTTATGAATGAACATGCAAAATGCTGAAAGGAACTTTAAGTAGACTGGACCCTCCAAGAACTTAGGTGGTATATGAAATGTGATCAGTCATCACTGAGAAGCAGGTTAACTTTTTTCGTGGATGTAGTGATACTTCTAGAGACCATTCTTTTTATGGCATAATAAACCAATATGCTAAAAATGAAACAGAGTTTATTCTCACAATAAATTTAACTGACTAATTACTTTATTTGTAGTGTTGGCATACTGCTGAATAACGAGGGATGTTTGCACTTGAAAATATCACTTGATATTAAAAACCTATCACAAACATCAAATCTAAGATGGAACAAAACCTGCTAGATTTAAAACTAGTCACATGGAAAAGAAACAGTACAAACTATGGATTGTACTACAGTAATCCCTCTAAATTCACTAGGGTTAGGGGCACAGGATCCTTGTGAAAGTGAAAAACAACAACACCATGAATAACTCTAGGCCCTCCCAAACCATATTTAACACACAAAAAAAGTATGATCACCATATTCAACCCACCATGGATTTCTTTGAGGTGTCGGAGTTCCTTTCCAAGGCAGAAGTGGGTGGCTGGTGGGGCTTACTGTCACCTCCACTGCTGCCCCACACCATTTTTAATAGGGACTTACAAGCCTCGCTCGCAGTTTCTCGGTCTCATGAGGCTTGCAGTCGCTATTAAAAATGGCATAGGGAGACAGCAGCAAATAATCCGTGAATAATCAAATCAGCAAAAGTGAAAGCTGCAAATGTGGAGGGCTGACTGTAATTTAATTTTGCCTAGTTGTTTGTAGCCAGAAGTGGGAGCGTTCATCATGTGTACTGTGTATTAGAGAGCCTGCATGGTGTACTGGTTTGAGCATTAGATTGTAATCTTGGAGACTAAGAGTTTGATTATGTGCTTCGCCATGGAAACCCACTGGGTGATCTTGGGCATGTCATACACTCTCAGCCCCAGAAACCCTGTGATAGGTTTGCTTTAGGGTCACCATCGATTGGAAATGACTTGCAGGGACACAACCACAACACTGTGTGTTCACAATGTGTTATGTGATATTTCTTGCTTAGCACCTTAGTTTTCACTGAAATAATTGTTGAACAATAAAGAGGGGCTTGTATTTCAGTTTCGGCAGCGAACGTGGCTCAAATATTTTCTTATTTGCATTTGTTTTCTATCCTCTTTTCCTCTAAGTACCTCAAGCAACTTGCGTAGGATTTCTCTGTTTTGGCCTCAGACCAACTCTAACTGAGAGAGGGATGGGTGAGACTATTATTTCATGGTTGATCAGTAGCCTTCATGGGTGAATGGGGGACCTTGGACTGAAAGACTTGCTTTCAGGGCCAGTACACTGTCCATCCACTCCACTGGCTCACACATTGCTTTGAACTAGTTCACATTTTGTTTTGTTCCACTTGGAAGAGATGCTTTCTGACCTTGTCTTAGGTATGTCTGAAGGCTGGCTGTGGTCATTTAGTACAGAGAGAAAGTCACTCAACCTGTGCTCAGGGGAACGCTGTTCCTTGCTACCTCATGATTGAGAACTGAGTCTGGATATTGCAAAAAAAGTTTTGAAAAGCCTTGTGATCCCCAGCTGAAACTTGGGCTGACTTTTGTTGAGTTCTTTGAGTTTTACATATTTGTAAGTTTGGCTGGCTAAACCAAAGCCCTCTTATTTTCTGCCTGACTCGAAGTGCTGTCAGCCTTTCTAATTTACAGATGTTTTATCAACTTGGAAACAAAGTGCTCTGCTAAACAAAACTCACAGCCCTGTCCCTGAAGCCAGATGGCTTATGTGTAATGACTCTTTGAGAGGTTCCTCTCCATCATTATAACAAGTACTCGTATTACGATATGATGTATTATCACACAGACCCTGCTGAAGGGAAATGTGTGTATTTTGAGACTTAAGTTTACTGCCATAGTTAAACCTAGTTACCTGTGTTATGGAGATGTTTTCCTGTAGGAAGTGAGGTTAGTACTCTGAATGGCCCATGGGAATGTATAAAGACTGACCAGAATTGACACAGCTTTTGTGAGGTCACAGGTGCACACTCTGTTCCCTTTAAACAGCCACACTGAAATGCCGGTTTTCATGGCTTATCAGTTGACTCAAAGCTTGTTTAGAAAACAATGCATGGTGCCAACCTCCCTCTAGTCCATTCACATTTATCCATTTTGAAGTTTATGGCTTAATGGAAAGTACACATTTAGAGGCCTGTGAGCATGTACTTTTTTCCTGTGATTTTTGTCCACTGTTTTTGTCAGCATGTATTCCTGCATGTCTTCATGCTAGTGTAAGATTATAACCTCACATCGGTGGAAGTACCAGCACTGCCCGGTGCATTGTCACCTATTGTAAGTTGAGTTAATGGAGCATTGCTTTTATTTCAAAATGAACATTTTAGGCGGACTGAGTAGATGTGACTTGTTACACTAAAAAAACCAAATGACATTACCATCTGTTACACTATTTTTTTAAAAAACAATGTTGCTATGCCTTCATTTTTCCCAAAGTAACACTTTACAGCTAATGTCATTCTCTTAAAATATGCATAAAACATACTTTCTCTGAAAGTGTGTATTTCCAAAATGCGTTTTTTTTTGAAATTCATGTTTTACATACCTTTGGATTAGTTCTTTGAACTGTGACTTTATGACCAAGTACAGAAATTCAGGGATGTGTGTGATCCATAGGCTAGCTGTATTCTGATCTACACTTTAATCTGGGAAATGCATATCCATTTGATTTGTGTCAAAATATAGACAGATGAAAATGTCTGAGCATATCTATTTATGTGGCCACTGTGCCTGTATTATGCCAGTTCTTAAAACATATGGAGGGAATATGTTAAAACTCCTGTTAAAACAGCTTCACTGGCTACTGGTCCATTTCTGGACCTAATTCAAAGTGTTTGTTATGACCTTTAAAACCCAATACAGTTTGGGTCTATATAGGTTTTCTGAGATACCATTTCCCTCTATGGAAACTTTCCCAAGTTTCAGATCTGTAGAAGGGAACTTTCTCTTCGTCCCACCACCGTCATAGGCACATTTGGTGAGGACGTGACAGAGACTTTTTAGATGCTGCTCCTTCTGATAGGAGACTAAGAAGGCCCCCTCTCCATTCTTCTTTCTCTGAAAAGTAAATATCTTTTTAGGAAGACAAGCTTCTGGCTAGTAGCTGATTGTTGCAGAAGTTTCTTTGAATGGGAAGTGTTCTATGCTTTTAAACTTTTTAAAATGAGTATACATTTTAATAAGATAGTTTATTTAATTATTTTAAAGCTCTTTGTGTTGTGATTATAGATTTTTAGCTGTATTTTATTTTAATCAGTGTTGTGAGCTGCCTTGGCCCTGCATTGAGTAAAAAATGAGAGATAAACAAGCATACAAATAAATAAATACAAACGAAAATTATAATAATGCTACTTCTACTTGTGTGTGAATACATGTAAGTGAGTAGCTAAGAGGACCTTGTGCTTTTAATACCAATTGCACTGGGACAAGGTTCAACCTTCTCTCTCTCTCTCTTTTTTTTCTGCTTCATACAACATTGGAACAAATTGAATGTGTTGAATTCATTCCTCATCCCACAGGTGTTAGTAGACATGTGATGGTCGGTGTATTGGGCCACTCTGTCTTCTTGCCTGTTGATTTTGGGGTGCTTTGACTATAAAAAAATAGTTGTTAAGGGTTGAAAATGAGAATGAAATAGAAAAAATGAATGGTGTTTTCTATTCCAGTATAGAGGGAATCATATGCTATTTTTTTCCCTTTATATATGAATATTTAAGTAGTCCTCCATTGTGTGTTTATCTTTGACAACAGTCTTGACACTGTTGAGAGCTGACAAACATTTTTGAGCCATTTCTGACATGTAGGAGTGAGAGGAAGGAAATGTATCTTTTCACTACATTTATTTTGCAACTCCACATTTCACTTGTACTTTGTCACCCATGAGAACTGGCTGTTCTACAAGAGAACTTAGATGGGGGGAGGAGGAAAATTGTGATAAATAGAGAAGATGGTTAAATTGAGA
Source organism: Cyclura pinguis (assembly GCA_030412105.1). NCBI lineage: Eukaryota > Metazoa > Chordata > Lepidosauria > Squamata > Iguanidae > Cyclura > Cyclura pinguis. Next base: position 350,825,849 of record CM059599.1, read on the forward strand.
GATTAAAAATTAAATTATGGTTCCTGTCACATTGAAACATTATACAGCATCTACTCAGTTGTGTTCATCCTCCTTTCTGACTAAGTTGCTGGGAAAAACTGTTGCTTCAGTAATTCTGACAAATTCGTATTTGCTCCAAAAATAGCAAATTGAAATATTTCAACAGTCAGATGTTTGACTGTGTATTCCCCCAGGATAGAACAGAGCAGTCTGGTCTCTAATTTTGTTCCAAGAGTTGGTGTTAACAATGGCTTGGTCCACTCATTTCACTTTTAAAGACCTCCTGACTTTTTTTTTTTTTACATTAGAGTTCTTGATAAGAAGTGCTACTGATTGTGATAGGAACAGAATGTTTCAATTAAGAATTTAATGATGTTGGTTTCACAGTTAGGCAGTAGAACATTGCCAAATATTTTCCAGTTTGCCACTTTCTGCCTGAAAACAGAATTTCGTTGTCATTAAACCTGAAATAGAATAGTGAAATTCTGGAAAACAGTTTTGTAAATAGTTTACATTTTGAAAAATCTTATATTGCACTGTGGTTTCTTCTGGCTAGTGTTGCTTGCTCTGTTGTAAATTAGTCACATGGATAATCCCATACAATCCAAGATTGTGTGGAATAAAGAATGATGTTGTAATACTATGTAGCCAGTCAGATTTAGCAGCTTGATGATGTCACTGAGGGCAAGAGATGGCAACTGATCATGAAGGAATATGAGAAGGATATATGTAGGTAAGAGGTAAGGATAAGAATGAGAATGAGATGAGGAGGAGGAGGGAGAGGGGAAGATGGTGGTTTCAGTTTGTGTCTAGATTCATTATACTATAACCCGAAGACCACAGTCCACCCTTTGCTTAATTGCTTGTAAGTTCAGACCTGTGGCAAGAGTGACTTGTCCATTTTTGGGGAGAAGGAGAAAGACCAGGATGAGTGTATATGAGAGAAAGGGCCAGCAGACAATGAAGGAATGGCTTCAGTCTTTTTTTTTTCCCCACTGATCCTATTTACCACTGGCTTCAGCTCTCTCTTTTTTTTATGGCAATAGATTCTGTTTGCAGAAATGTGGCCAACAGAAAAAAGGGAGTGTGTATCCTGTCATAAAAGGATAGATGAAAGATTTTCCATAAAGAATTTTTAAAAATCAAGGTATTTTAGTGTGTGGAAAATATTATATAATACTCTATAGTGCTGCATCAGTACCATGGGACACATAATTCTTATTTCCTGTTTTACAAGTAAGAAATATCATAATCTCTACTCAACACACTGGGAGGTTTTGACCTTCTCAAGGCCAGCTAGTAACGATGTATCAGGACTATGAATTTCAGTTTCCTATGCCTAGTTCTAGCATTTTATCTTCTGGATCACACTGAAAATGTTGTGAATTAAACGCCAATTATTCAACATCTCACACCTGATTTATATGTATTTGTAATGTATATATCTCCATAATTAAATATGCATAGTAGTTGGTCTTAAATACATTTTACCCTTGTTTTCTTTCTACTCTCCTTGGGTTAGCATTTCTCACTCTGAAATTTAATGATTAAAAAGTATGGTGTGTTTCAGATGAACTCCTGAATACAAAAACCAGAGTAATGTGTCAAAGAGTTGACTTATATACTTTTAGCCTTGGTCTATATGGGAATGATAGATACACAGAAGTATGCAAAAGTCTCATTATACCACTGAAGGAAATAGTATAAGTAGATAAGGTTAGATTGCACCATATTTTCTATTGAGTGGTACAGTTTCTCCTTTTATATTACTGAAGGTACCCTCAGCTATGTCAAATGGCTTATCATCTTTGAACAACAGGGCCAAATTAAATAGAGCTTTGTGGTATGTCTACAGGACTAGCCTTCAATTTCACTGTGTGAGGCAAAGGAGAAGCTGCCCCTCATTCCACGTATAGAAGCTGAATTTTAGTTTAACAGTTGTGATAAGACAGCATCCTGCATTAAATCTGAGGGCATTAGACTGTCTTACGGGGTTGAGGGCAGGCTGTGTGGCACTTAGAGCTCTGTTTTCCAACATCTTGCTCTCCTAGTAGACACAGTTTGCCTGTATTTGTCAATTGTTGTGGTGTGTGAAATGGAGGGTACAGCTACACTCAAGCCTGACTCATGGGCTTACCATAAGTAAATGGTTGCCTGTAGTATGAATAGAATGCTAAACTAGATGAGTTTTGATCTGATCCAGCAGGGTTCTTTTCGGTGCCTCCTAGCATCCATCCCCTAAAATGGCTGCCTCCCTCTGCCCCATGGTAGGGCCGGTAGGATATGAATTTGAAGAAGAAAGGACAGGTGGTGGAGATGGTTTTATTCTTTTCTATATATTTTCCTTCCATCATTTTCTAGCTCAGTGGTTCTTCACCTGGGGTCCGGAAGCCCTGCTGGTGGAAACTAACAGCAGCGGCAGCAGCACCTCCCAGACATGGGACCAGACATGAGAACTGATAGGGAAGATCAAGGATGTCTCTAAAGGCTCCCAAGGTTCCTACCAAAAGGATGAAGTGGCTGAGGTACCCTTATTCAAAGCTGCGTTAATGGGGAAAGACGCTGCTGTGAATCTCTGTCTTGTGGGAATTTAGCCACAGTTGCTGGATTGAAACTGCCCCATATAGTTGCAGTTTGGGGAAGGAAGCAAGCTTAGCAGCAACCAACTAGTGGGTGCCAAAAATATTGGGAGGGATGGTCTGTGTTACTCACTAATGGATAGTGATATCAAACTCTCCTGAGGAATGGCCCAAGCTCCACTTTGCCTTAGGTAAGTCTTCTCTTCCTTTGTGACGGATTACTATTGTTAGTATTTGTGGAGAGGCCAGCAATGTGGGGTGTGGAATGTGATAAAAGATTGCCAGCACAAAACAACCAGGCTTCCTACTTTTTTATACTTTCATCCTGGCTGGGATGCCGCTTTAGCTACTGGTCATTGGGGTCATGGCTGGCTCCCTACTCACTCGCTTATCTGGCCAGATGAGCAAGTGAGTGACAGCAGGTTCTACAACAAGCACTGTTGTGATTTGGTCGTTTGGTCTCCTTTCTCTGGAGGCAGGGAAGGGCTTCTCTGATGAAGGAGGTGGAACCTCCAAAGACAAGCACACAGGGCTCTTCTCCCAGTCTGACTAGTACAGTGGCCCCTACAATTTTGTGGGAGTTCAGGGTGCAGGACTCGCACCAAAGTGGAAAACCCCCTGCACACCTCCCATTCCTTTCCAGCCCCCCCCATCCTTTCCTATTTGCCTTGGTGCAAGTTGTCTATGCAGGGACAGGAGGGAGTTCTGGAGGGGGAAAGGAAGGTTCACATGAGCGTGGGAATGGGAAGGGGGGAGCTCCCCAAGGCAAAATGTATAGGAATGGGAGGAAGAGAATGGAGGGGAAAGGCTCACTCAAGCCTTCCCCACTCCCTATTCCCTTCTGTTTTGCATGGGGATGGGAAGGAGGGAGCTCCAGAGGGGGAAAGGAAGGCTCACTTGAGCCTCCTCCCCCATGCCCTTCCGTTTTGCCTTGGTGTGAGTTCTCTGTGAAAGGGAAAAGTGCATGGGAATGGGAAGAGGAGAATTGTGATAGATGATGATGCTGTGATTGAGGAGCAACTGATTGTGCAGGGGGCCGAGCCAGTGACTGAGCAAGTCAACCTGCAAACATCCCCTGCACTGGAAGGTCAAACAGAGACTGAGTTGCCCCACCCAGCTCGTGATGGAGAGGGAACCACCAGTGATGCAGAGGAGTTGCAGCCAGCTGTGCCCATCAGCCCTCAATCATGCAGAAGGCTGAAACGGGTTGCGGAGAGGGAGGCTGCTTGGACTAAGCTGAGGATACATTAACGAGCAGCACCTGCTCACAGGAGCTATTTAAGTCTGCCGGCGTGGCTGCTCCTTGCTTGCAGCAAATTATTAGCAAGCCCTCACAACCATTGTGTCTCCTGCTCCCTGAAACCCTCTGGATGGATCTCTGCCTCCTGAATCTTTGGAGTGGACTTGACCTGGCTTGGCTTGTGTTTTCCTGGTGTTGGGTATATTCGGACTCCCCAAACGTTCCTGCCCTCTCTCCCCCCTTGCTGGCTGCAGCCCGGCAGGGAGAAATTCCTGACAAGAATGGGCAGGGGAAGGAATGTGCGCTTGCAAATAAATCAAATATTTGCAAGCGCAAACCCATTAAAGTGGAGGGAGGACTGTAATAGGAGTGTGTGCATTTACTTATTTCTCCCTTCTCTCCAAATTTGGAAGACCCCTGATGAGCATCTTTAAATATTTAAATCTTGAGTTAGGTTTCGGGGATCCCCAGCAACCAATTGTATTTAGAGGGGGTTCCCAGTAAAGAAAAGCTTAGGAACCACTGTTCTAGCTCAAAACTGCTTTGTCAAATGTTTTTCGTTCCATAGTGGATAAGATGCAGGAATCCCAACCTCTTCCTCTAGATTTCACTAAATTGTAAATTTTTCAGGTAAGAAGCAGCCTAGAGTTGCCATTCTTCCAATTTTAACTGTGGTCTCCAAAAGTGATTTTCAATTAGGAAAAAAAAAAAAAACCAGGAAAGAGACATAGAACTCCTAGATGTATAGATTATCTATCATTCTTTGGGGAGAAAAGTGAACTAAAATGCAAAATGAAATCCGTAATCAAAGAGTTTCTGTTTTGAACAGAGATGCACAATTGAGATTGGAAGTCTACCTCATTTCAAATGTCCTAATCTGTACAATTCAGAAGGATTTTTGCTAGCAATTTTTGTTTGTTTTATATGGCAGGGAGAAGTCCATTTATCTCATAGGTCATTGATGACTATAATGCTTTTGGGCTGGGGGAACAGTCAAATTTATGTATGGCCATTATCATTCCTTTTGTTTGAAGCCAAGATGAATAGATTTTGTATTTCCTTCAGCATCTGGAGGTTTCCACGACTGTGTTTTGCTGCCCCCAGGCTAGCTGTTGGATCTTTGGCATAACTTCTGGCTCTCTCTCTCTGTTGCTGAGGTAAGGCAAGGGAGTTCTTCCATTGTGATTTTCCTCATTACGTCTTGACCCTGACCCTTAGTGCTGAGAAATGGGAGGCTGATCTAAGGAAGAGGAGGAGGGTGATGACAGGATGATGTGACAAGGAGGCAAAACTGTCAGAACAATCCCAGCTGGCGGTGGAAAGGGCCTTGTGGTTATGACTGGCGAGGCCAGCTTTCGCATGCCAGCCACGGGAGGTGAAGCCATTTCTTTCTCAGAGGCAGGAGTAAGACATGGGGAGGGGCTTACAAAGCAATACAAAAGCACAAACTGTGTTCAATCACCCGTTCTTGCAGGGGTGAAAAAATGTACCTCTTATGTAGAGTTAAGTCATGCAGATGGCAGCTCTCTGTGTTCCTGATGGAGAGGTGTAGTATAAAATTTGGGAGTAGGAGAAATAATCAGTGAAAAGCTATAGGAATATAAATGCAAAGAATGAAAAGTTAATTTATTGGACTGTAATTCTCATAATAAGTTATGCTAACCTGGGGAATTTCAGGAGTTGTAGTCCAAGAAGTAAGTTTCCTAAGCTCTGTCTAAATGGCCTTCTTAAACGTTTTTATTGAAAATAATAGAATTGTACAAAATTCAGCAGAAAAAAAATAAAGTTCACACTCTATCATGTAATATATGCGTATATACACTATCTAGCTGTCTCTGTCTGTCTGTCTGACTGTCTGTCTGTTGTCTATCTATATATCTTAAATGGTTCTTTCAATCAGCCTAAAAATATTCTGATTTTAGCATTGGCCAGCTAGGTGTCTCTGAACCTGGCTTGTAAGGAACTGAGTACAGCAATGCCATTACCACCATTGTGTACCAATTTCCTTGTGGTAGGGATGTACAAACTCCTGTGTCACTTTCCTTGTGTAGCCACATTGTGTTTTAATAGAAACAAGGAAGGCAAAATTTTGTTCCGTTCTCATTGCGTTTTCCTAAGACATATGTGTACTTTATGCTTCATTAGCAATTTCACTGATTTGTTGCTGGGATTAAACAGAACAGTAAAGAATTTTAAACATTGAGATAGGGAATTTGTTTGTATTTACTTTTGATTTCATAGAATCTTTCTATTTAAGATCTTCAGGGGCAAAAGGGGTCTGTATGTTTGCCTCTTCACATTCTAATGTCCATTGGTGTAAGCGCCTCCAAGACCTAGATGAGAGAGTGAGCAACAACTGCTACCAGCTGAATAGCCGATATTTTGTAATAGCTTAGTTAACACTTAAGGAGTCTTAATCTTTAAAAAAACAAACTCATTGAAGCATGCAGTGGCAGAACCTAAGAACCTTTGTTTTAATAATTCACAGACTGCTTCTAAGCAATCCATCAGCACAAGTCAGTGCAGCTTTCAGCAGCAAAGTGCTGTGAAGATTTGAGCATTTATTCACTTCTAGAGAAAAGTACCCTGAGCTAAGCACTGCAGCCCTGTTTAGTAACTTGTCTATACAGATAACAGGAAATGTAGCCTGGTTTCTGATGGCACCTGAAATTTTTTGATTCCAGTGTTGATCGGGCATAGCAGTCTTCATCTTATGTCCCCTGTATGGAGAAGGCATCTTGTGCTGTCTATATATTTTGGGCTACAACTCCCATAATTATTGACCACTGGTTATGTTTCCAGAGCTTATGGGAGCTATAGTGCAAAACATATAGAGAATATAAGTGTGCTGTGAATCATATCCACCTAGTGGCCTCTAAAATGACATTTGGTCTCACCGCTTTTCTTATGAGAAGTTCCATAGTAGAATGCAAAAAATCTCTCAGTCATCATTTCATCTTTTCCGCCCAAGTCCCACCTGCATTTCTTCTTGTCTTTGTCCTTTGTTTTTCAGGTTGAAAGACTTTGCATATTCTTCACACACTAAAATAGTTTTAAAGTGTTTTTTCCTAACTTTCCAATTTATTTGGAAGTTTTACTAATTTACAAAGCTTACCCATTGACAACATTCAGTGTGTTTCTGAATTTTTTTAATGCATATTTTTAGCTTTTGTGTTTTAAAGTATGGACATTATTTTGTGCATATTGTATTTTTTAAAAATGCCATGTGAACCTTAGAAATGTGCGAATGATCAAGGTGAGGTGAGCATTTTCTTGCAGTAAATCTCAAGTGGTATGAAAATGCTACTTTCTCTGAGATTTCCTAGTGCAGCTATATCAGTTTCCATCCTTATTCTAAGGTGGCAGGACTGGTGGACTTTGACAGGTGGTCACTGAAAATGTATTGTTGTTTCATAAGATATTATTTATGCATAGATGCAGTTACAGTTGTATAGAGTGAATGTAGGTGGAAGCACAGCTTGAAGACCATTTCTTCCATATTGGATCTTCAGAGAAGAAGCCAGGACCCTAACATGCTATTAGCTTGCAGATTTCTAAAAATCTAGTTCTCTCCATCTCTCTCCATCTTTGGAAATAGACTCTCCAAAGCTGCAGTCTGTCCTTTGAAATTATCCTTACTTGGAAGTGGCGAAGGTCTAGCTCCTTACGTGATATTTCTTCTGGTTCAGAACGTGCCCCAAAATGTTCCTCGGAGAGTTGGCTCTCCTGTGTTTGTCTAGGAAAGTGATGTGCTGTCTTAGACTTCTCTGCTATGTACAGCTAATTGGAAATAGCCCTTTTAGTAAGTTAAATTTCTCCTCAAACTTATAACAGTAGGAAATGCATACAGTGGTGTCAGTGAATGCTGTGATAGAATAAACAAACATTTTGGGGACACACACGTATATATTTTCTCACTATGGACTTGAACCCTTGCTTTATCTCTGGAGATGGAGAATGATTTTTCTGATACCCAAGACAATTGTGGGGCTTGTGTGCTTGTGTGAAAAAGCATCTTTAAAATACCTACTCAGAAAAGTTTTCTCTGGGTGTAATTATCTTTTTGATAATTAACTTCCTTCTCTGGGAAGGAAGGGGTTGTGAGAATAAGTTACATAAGAATTAGAGAATGCATTATGTGTTTAACAGGCTTATTGACTGGCTTCTGGTCGACTGTACATTCAGGTGCATCTACCTGGCAACTACTGTGGTCAGTAGCCTGATTCATGCATTACAATGGCTTGCAAGCTGCTAAAAAATTACTGGTCTAGAGGGAGGTATGTTTTAAGAAGTAACTATTGCTTGCCTAGCCTACACAATCTGTTTTTTTAAACATCAGTGATTGTCACCTCAAGGTGACCCCCAGAGGACCACTACTATAAATTGCATGCATGGTATAATTTTTTTTTCTGGTGCATTGTGTAGTTGGAAAAGCTACCTGATTATATAACACACATATATGTACAACATCAGTTATACATACATGCACAAGCATATTCAGAGATTAGGAGTATTATAGTATAAGTACATTGAGTCCTCCATTTTTGCTGGGGTTAGGGGCATAAGACCCCTGCGAAAGTGGAAAAAATGTGAACAAAAATAAAAATCAGGTCCTCCAGTGCAATTTTATGGTTGATTTCTGGTGAAAGCAGGCTACAGAATTGTGCTGGCGGACCTAGAGATTCCTGGAGAGAACATATTTTTTCTGTGGCAGGGGCATACAGAGTAAGAATTAAAAAAATAAAATTAAAAAATAAAATACAATCCTCCCTCCACATTTGCGGGTTTGACCTTCAAAAATTTGATTATTTGCAAGGCATCTGCTTGACTCCCCCTGTTCTCTCCCTCCTATTCCCTTGCCTTTTGCCTGGGTGTGCATGCTTTTCCTCTGTGTACCCAGGCAAAAAGCAAGTGAATGGGAGGGTGCAGCTTCTGCATGAAGAAGGCATATGCCTGCCTTCCTCCCCATTCCCTTGTTTTTTGCCTGGCCTCATGTGCCTTCCTTCCATGCGCCTGGGAAAAAGGCAAACAAACGGGGAATGCTTGTGCATGCCTTCCTTCTCCATGCATAGGGCCGCTTGCTCTAATTTGGTTGGCTCTTGCCTGGAGGTGGAGACGGAAGGCACAGTGCACAAGGGGAAAAGGGAAGGAAATGGGAGGGGAGAAGGGGTGTGCACAGGGCTCCCCTTCCCATTCCCTTGCCTTTTGCCCCAAAGCAAAGAAGGAAGGCATCTATCCCCAGGTAAAAGGGAAGGGAATGGGAGGGGCAGCGGTCACTCAGGTGCAGGGAGTTATTTGTTGTTGTTTGACTTTCACGAGGGTTCTGCAGACTTAAACCTCACAAAAGCTGAGGGGTGCTGTAACCTGCAAATAATCAAGTCTGCCAGCGTTGAACCCTCAAAAGTGGAAGGCCCAGTGTAATTATGTTATCTGTTTACATTACTTTCATGGATAAGGAGGGCCTAGCAACACTTTCTTTGTCAAGCTGCATAACATTTAGTAATATCATTACTAGGTTTTATGTTATGAATAATGTTTGCCCGTTACATTTTCTCATTGCTTTGTGGATCCAAAAATACTTTGTGTGGCAATTTGAAAGGGTTTCTTCTGCCAAATTTTTGTCATTTTTTTTTTACTTTTAAAGATTTTTCTCTGGCAAAAAAAGGATAAAAAGAAACAGAAAAGTAATAAGCAATATATATAGCATTATAACAAGTCACTTATGACTGTGTATAATGGCAATGAATTACTTTTTGGAGCTTTGAAATAGTTCACATAACAAATTATTTTCAAACCATAACTTCCTTTGCTCTGGATTGAATGCTGATTTTCCCTTGAAAACAGACATGAATAGAAGCCTACTCTTTTCTCAGTTGATGCTTCTATTCATTAATTTAACATCTTTATTTTACTGAGACATTTATGTCCAAAACTGGTCACATTCATCCCTGCCATTCTTTCCCAGAATGCCTCAGAGAAGGACATTAATGTGCATGGATATTTGAACATCCTTCCCAAAGGCACTGTGGGAAGAAAGAGGGAAAAAGATAGCCTTCTACTTCTGATTTCATACTGCCGTCACTATCAAATGATGGGATTAACTAATTAAAATAAATTAAATCAGGAAGTTTCTAACAAAAGACACAACTTAATTTAGTTGATTGGCATATTGGAATTTCAGTGTTAACTTATTTCCAGAATTATGTTATTAATTAAATGAGAGTGCACTAAAAAGCAAACAAATTTTAGGCCATTTCCACACCGGGCTTCTGTAATGGTGCGGAGCGACCTCTCACGGAGGTCTTCTACACCGTAGAGTGGACTGGCGTGGACTACTTTTTGTAGTTCCACACCAGAATCCACTCAGGAGCGGCCGGAACTAGCCGCGCTGCGTGTTTTTTAAAAACCTCTTTTTCGAGATTTTTAAAAAGCACGGAGCGCACAGCCCCGTGCCGCTCCGTCGCCCGGCTCCGACGCGGATTTGCAGGCACACGCAAGTGCGTGCCTGCAGATCTGCCGGGGGCGGGCTTACAGGTGGTGAGCTTCTCCGGAGTAGCGACTTCTGCGGAGTAGCGACAGACTTACCCAGCTGCCGGTAAGCTCCGTTTTTGGGCGTTTTCGCCCGTTCCCCCCCCCACATGTGGAAAGGGCCTTAGATTTCCTCGTTGGTTGTCTACTCGAAACCTAGTTCTCTTGGATTTTTTTCGGGTGGGGAGAGTTTAGGTCACAAGATTTAAATTATTTACTCAAAAGTAGTTCCAATGGGATAAACTTAAGTCTCAGTAACTGGTTCCCCCCTCCCCATTATATGATAGGATTCATAGTAATGAAATCAGGCATTTCTTTATATGTACTAAATCTGGAGCATTTGTAATCCATACGAAGTAAAGATCAGAATAAACAAGGAGACAATACAGTGGAAGGTAAAGTCATAGGTGGCATTTTTCAGCTTTAGTGTGGTAAGGCTTTTCATTCAGGTTAACTTAAACTTCAATGGCAAATTATCATAAATTTAATAGTTAAACCTTTTTCTTCTTCTAAAATAAATATAATTGAATTAGAATCTTTTGGCTTATTAATGATGAACTAAATGCAGTAATCCATTTTTACTAATTTTCCATCCCTGGCAACGTGTGTGTGTACGTGTGCGTGCACACACGCACGCACACACACACAAGCAAATTTATGCCATGTTTATCATTAGATAACTAGTCTTACCTTGCAAGCACAAAATGAAGGAGACCCAGCAGTCACCTGACCAAACAGTTGAAGACCAGCTGGACTCCTCTTCTGTTGGGCTCATTGTTCAAACAAGATTGGGAGCAGCCACCCAGGCCCTTAGAGAAGGGTAGGCAAAAGTGACCAGCCCAAATCCTCCCTCTCAGATATAGTGGGTGGCTACAATCGAGACCTGCTTAGATGGAACTCACCTATGAATGACTTGACTAGGTAACAACTGGGAATCTGGGTGTCACTGGAAGCCTTCAGGTTTATAAGCAGGGTAGTCATTCTGATCTGTGTTGGAAGGATCACCAGTCTTGACTGTGTTATCTCTGTTACTAAACTCTGACTACTTTTTATGACCCAGCTTATTTTATGACCATGTTTCTTGCTGAATCCCTTGGTTCTTTTGACAGTGATCAACTACCTGGTTCTTGACCTTGGATTGTTCTTAGCGCAGGCTCTTCTTCTCTTACTTTTACAGCATTTTTGACCTCTGGCAACTGATTCAGCTTTCCTAGGCCTCTCTCACTCGTCCCTGCCCCTGAGCTACTGGGCTCTGTACCGACAGGAACTGCATTTAAAATGAGAGCTAGACAATTTATTTTGTGATGTCCAGTGATTCATTTTATTTATGATATGAATGAAGCACACCCTTTAAAAACCTACCTCTGGTGCTCCGCCTTCCCCACCAGCTGCTGTCTGACCAGCTAAGAATGGTTCACAGCCCAGTTTCTCAGCACTCAGCACCCTCCCTAATACTCCCCCACACCCAAGGAAGGAGATGGGCAAGAGAGAGGGGATATAGGGCCACCGTGATGACTCACCACCTTTCTCTTTCCATTTTCTGACTTAGTTTGGACGCTGTGTCCAAACCCTTGTTCTTCCCACTATGCCTTACTCCCCTTCTCACAGACAGACAGACAGACATGTACATTTTGGTATTTGTGATTTTCTCACTTTTGCAAGGGTCCTGTGCCCCTAACCTCAGTGAATGGGGCGGGCCAACTGTAGTTCAAAATCCAACAACAGTCTTCCTTTTAGTCACGTTAGACAGTCCACCAGGTCTAGTGACTCTGTTATCAAGCATATGGACAGAAAGAGAAACAGACAGAGAAGCAATTCAGATTACAGGACAGATGACAAACAAGAACCAGGAATATTGCTTGAGTAGCATATTATTGGTGAGAAGAGAAAAGAGGAGATGGATTTGCCGTAATTATTTTTGAATAATATTCATTGCACTAGAGGCACAAGTGTTTGGAAGACCTTAGCAGAATGAAACAAGTTATGAGATCCCAGCTTTGATCTCTTGGAGGCCACGTTGCCTAAAGCTCACGTGTCACCGGAATCCATCTCAAATGTCCCAAATACTTATTATTCTGTCAGTCTATGACTGGAAATGCCTAGACACATAGGAGTCCATTTTCTTAAAAAAAAGAAATGAAACTATCTGTGGCAAAATGGTATTCTTCTTACATCCAAGTCCAAGTTGCAGAGTTGGCACTCATCACCCTTCAGGGCAGCTTTTGATGAGTCTTCTTTTCTGTAAAGATAAATTACAAAATCATCCTGGCGGAATCCCCCAGGAAAGAAACTGCCTGGTTTTGATTTCCTCTAAGTAAATGGTTATAATGTGTGTACGTGGGTGTGTTTGTGTGTATTTCGGATTAGAGGCAGGCAGTGACTGCTTTGTTCCTACTTTCTTGAGGCTACAGCCTCCATCCAACTTGTTTCATTCAGCTATAAGGGGTGTTGTGTGATAGTAATGAAATGAATTAGATTAGCTGAGAGTACTATGTTCGGCTGGATTGTCAATAGTACTGGCATAGGAAAAGAGTATTGTATAAATTCCTAGGCTAAGAGCCAGTAGTGAATATGTTCTTTCAACACTGGCAGTCTTATGCCTTTCTCCTAGAAGGTTTTTTCCTCTTCAAAAATTCAGATTGCTGCCTCTCTATGATCCCCTGTAAAAGGAAATCTATTTTAGGGCTAGCTATTCTCCATGATGAGGGAAAGCCATCCTTCCCTGGGAAACCCACGTGGCCACTGTCACTCCTTTCTGAAGACCCCTCAGGCTTACTAGTTTCCTTTGCTGGAAGTCTCAGAACTGGATCTTCCTTCTCATGCATGGTTCTTTGCTGTGCCTTCTTGCCAGAATTGAAAACACTTAGGCAGCATAATTTACAGAGCAGTGGAATGAGATTTTTTTCTCTCATGCAAAACTACATTGGCAGCAGAGTCTGGGAGGAAGGAGGGATTTCAGCCTTGCACTTCTCCATCCCTCCCTCCGTGTTTAGCTTTGTATTGCTTCTGAGTGAGGCTGGATGGGAGCAGACAGCACTGACAGTCATCTGGTGGAATTGAAGGGTCTTTTCTCCATGCCACCTCCCTCCTTGAGCTACAGCAATTCTCTCAAGCTCCAGCTGTGCTTCTCCAGATTACTCTAGGGGAATATTAGCATCCTTTAATAACTCCAGCAGACTTAACCAAGGGATTTGTTTTATTAATTTGAAGGCTGGGTACAGCAAATAGGTTAGAGCCCCAGCCAATTCACAGACTTTACCCAATCTTTCTTTGCTTAATCATCACTTCCTTCTCTTCTCCAGCTTGCCTGGTTTTACTTCCTTGCTTGCTTTTCCTGCATCTATTTACCTTCTCAAGTGTGCAGTGTTAAGCAGAGCATGGTTAAGGTATAGACTACTCTCTCCCCAGGGAGCTGAGTTAAGAGGTATTTCATATTTTGCTGCACATTCTCAACTTCGACTTTATAGCACATTATATTAACTGTTAACACCAATGCAACTGGCTTGTACATCACTACCTTCTCTCCTAAATAGAGAGAAAAAGTAATAAACATCACACAACATAACACAGAAGGTCAGTTAAGAGATCTGAATGTGTTCCACTCTGGGTTAAAATTTAAATGGAACAACATGAATCATAGAAACAGAGTTGGAAGAGACCACAATGGCCATTGAGTCCAATGCCCTGCGATGCAGGAACAAACACTCAAAGCACCCCCAGCAAATGGCCATCCAGCCTCTGCTTAAAAACCTCCAGGGAAAGTGACTCCACCACACTCCAGAGCAGCGTATTCCACTGTCAAATGGCTCTGACTGTCAGGAAGTTCCTCCTGACATTTAGGTGAAATTTCTTTTCCTGTAGTTTGAATCCATTGCTCTGTGCCCTAGTTTCTGGAGCAGTAGAAAACGAGCTTGCTCCATCTTCAGCATGACATCCCTTCAAATATTGGCTATCATATTTCCTCTTAACCTTCTTTTTGTTAGGCTAAACATACCTACCTCCCTAAGCCTCTTCTCATAGGGCATGGCTTCCAGACCTGTCATCATTTTGGTTGCCCTCCTCTGGACACATTCCAACTTGTCAATATCCAAGTGAGGTCTAACCAAAGCAGAATAAAGTGGTATTATTACTTCGCTTGATCTCGACACTATGTACTCCTGTTGACGCAGCCCAGAATTGCATTGGTGTTTTAGCTGCTGCATCACACTGTTGACTCATATTCAGCTTGTGGTCCACTAAGATTCCTAGATCCCTTTCACTTGTACTATTTGCAAGCCAGGTATTGCCCATCCTATATCTGTGCATTTCATTCTTTCTTCCTAAGTGTAGTACTCTACATTTTTCTCTATTAAAATTCATTTTGTTCATTTTGACTCAGTTCTCTCATCTGTCAAGGTCATTTTGAATTCTGATCCTGTCCTCTGGGGTGTTATTTATCCCTCCTAATTTGGTGTCATCTGCAAATTTGATGAGCATGCCCTCTATTCCCTCATCCAAGTCATTGATAAAGATGTTGAATAGCACTGGGCCCAGGACAAAACCCTGTAGAATATTATCTGTTTTGGTCTAAAACTGAGTGTTTGCGGGTTCACTCAGGAGCTTGGCGGCATGACTCTACAAAAGATGTGTGATCTGTGGTTAGAATGTCTCACATTTTGGTTTGTTTTGATTAAAAAAAATGACTGCCATGAGGAATGAAAAGATTAGACTAGGATCACAGTGTTGGCTGAGGTAACCCCCCACTTTCTTTTGGAATTAAAATCAGAACTTGAAACTATCTCCCTGTGGACAAAATAAACAGGTACCAGCTTGTTGTTGTGTGCCTTCAAGTCATTTCTGACTCATGCTGACCCTAGGGTGAACCTATCATGGGTTTTTTTTGGCAAGATTTGTTCTTAGGGGGCTTGCCTTCGCCTTCCTCTGAGGTTGAAAGAGTGTGACTTGCCCAAGGTCACATAGTGGGTTTTGATGGCTGTGTAGGCATTCAAACTCTGGTCTCCAGAGTCGTAGTACAAAGCTCAAACCAGTATACTATGCTGGCTCTTTAGGTACCAGCTACCTGAATGTATGGCAAATAGCTGTTTTTCTTTTAGACCTGTTGCATGTTAATGCCTTCACTGGTCTACACTGTGTCCTAGAATAATCTGCAGGAGCCAGCTTATTTGTTGGTTTAATGAATGTGTATTTGTTAAATTATAAAATATGTTTGCTGCTTCCCCAGGCCATTTCTTTCAACTGAATTCCCCCTCCCAAGTCGGATTGCCTACTAAAGTCTCAGAGAATTGCTTGGGCTAATCTGTACGTGTCCAGGTGGGATGACAAATATCATAGCAGGCAGTGCTGGGGCGTACAGTTTGATTTCAGTTTGTGAGATGGCTGTAAAATCTGGATGCCCATCTCCTGTTTACTCCCTATTGGTGCCAGGACTCAATGGCTCAACATAAAAGTGAAGTATACTGAAACAGTGAGCAGAGTGCAAGCGTCACAGTCTTCACAGCAGTCCTGTTGCATGAGTCCTGGCAGCCAAGTGCCTGGATTGGCTGTTCTACCAGCCACAGCAGCAGCACAGAGCCTGGAAAAGCTCCCTATGTGTTGAACATGGCTGTGGGCAAAGCAGCCTGGAGTGTGACAGTTAGTGAGAATAGTGGCAACCACTGAAGCTCCTGGTCGCTATTTTCTGCTGAAAAAGCCTGGCTTTGGACAAGGTTTCCAGATTGTTTGGTATGCTAGATTTTACCCAAATTCTGAGTCTGTGTAGCTGGATTCCCTGCAGTCAACTAACCTTGAAAGCAGTGCCTACCTCTCTCCATTCCTTGTCTTCTGTTTGATAGCTCTCTCATCGTTCTCTTTGGTGTGCTCCTCTTTCTCTCCATGTGAATGGTTATTTTGAGGGTGGTGGTGTTGATGGCTCAAATCAAGTGTTTCTGCTTTTGCACCCATAGTATTTCCATCCCATTTTCCACCTGCTCCTTAATGGCTGAAAGGGAATGTAAGGCCCTTTCCAAAGCTTACTTTCTTGTGGCAGCGTCTGATGGTGATCTCCTCAGTGGCTCTGTGGGGAAGTGAGCATGACAGCAATGCTCCCCTCCACATGAGACTGGCTCCCTGCAGAAGGGAGTGAAATGGACACGCTGCTTCCTTCTGCTTCACAGCCGGGTGCTTTCCCAGGCTGCACTGGGGCAGGAAGCACCAACATTGCACTTCCTGCCCTTCTGCAGGACAGATGAGTACGGGATGGTGGTGTGATCACGTATCATTTATGGGGAAAACCTGTCAGTGATTTAACTCACAGTTGTGCTGCATAGGGATGAGAGAGGAGCAGGACCACGACAACATCATGCAGGAGCATTTTCACAGGCCCATCCTTCTCCCATCCCCATGGTGGGATGGGAGGGTGCTACGAAAAGGGCCTAAGGGGCTTCTCTAGGAGGAACTGATTAGAGAGATTACCAACATTTATTTTTCCTTTTCCTGCCTCAGTCTGTGTTTGTGTTCACATCTGTACAGGACATGCACATTCATCTCTATGTTTCACTCCAGTTTGGGGGTTCTTCCCTGGTTTCATCTAGTTTTAATCCTGTGCATTTAAATACAGTTTCCTTTTCACTTGCTACTTTGATTTGCCATGCTTGGAGTGGATCAGAAAAAACTCAGTAGTTTGAAGGACAATCTTTATCTGTATGCTTAAAACATTTGATATGTGTATTAAGGAGAAAATGGTTAGCCCTGAAGGAGGTATAATGGTTGGGGGATGAGGAAGTTGCACTTAGTTGAGTGACATTTTTTAAAAATAATGCTTGCGGTGGGAGAAGATTCTTGAAAGACTTGTGCTCTAAAGGAGAACACAGCATGTTTTTGTGTTCATCTAGGTTTTTAACTTTATGAAGGTTGAATGTGTTGACTGCCCAGAGTACCTAAAGCAGAAGATATCCTTGTCCATGATGTATATTTCTTCACTACCAGAGGTAGTTTGTATATCAATTGTGGGAAACTAGTGGGATGCGCAGACTCTTCTGTTGTTTTCTCTTTGACAAATCTTAGATTGTAAGCTTCTTGGGGGCAGGGATGTGTCATCTTATATTTTGTGTAGCACTACTCACACTCACATTGATGGTGCTGTATAATCATTATTAATAGATCCTGATTATGCACTCGTGCTTTTTAAATAAAGCACCTGAGTATGTGGGTTCTGTTAAAAAGAATACAAGCACACTCTGGAAGACTGAAATTAAATGTTTTGATCGATCAGATGCACAAATCTGGATGGTGTGGTTTCAGACATTTCTGAGACAGGCACTGTTCTCTCTTTTTGTCTTTCCCCACCCCTTTCTAAACTCCATAACAAATGTTAGCATTTCATTCAATTAAGAAAATATAGAGCAGATATTCGGACCGAATTAGCCAGGACAAGGAAAGATTTCAGAGATGTGATAGGTAGTTCCCCAGAGTCAGTTGTTGTTTTCTCCTCCGTGGTCATATTGCTGAAGAAATGCTTTCACAGTGACATTAGGCAAGTAGAAATATCCATTAGAATTATAACTGGGAACAGAAAATTTACTGTAGCAACTAGGCCCAACATTTAACCAGAAGATCTATATGTGTTAGTCTCTGGGAGAAGTTTGTAGGTTACTATGCATACATTTTGTTTTCTAACCAGCTGCAACGTTTGGTTTAAAAAACTCAAAGCCATGTATATGATGGCTTTTTAAGGCATAAGGAATTTTCAGAGATATAATTCAATTTATTGTTACATTTCATACTGCAGCATCCTTCCAGTGAACTTAAGGTGGTAAACATGGATCTCCTTTTCTCCATTTCATCTTGAAAATAACCAGTTGAAGTAGGTCAGGCTGAAAACAGGTGACTGGCCCAAGCTCACCCAGTAAGTTTGATGGCTCATTAGGGTCTAGAAATCTGAATCTCACAATTATCAATCCGTCTCACCTTCCTTTTTTTAAATACTTTTTTACAAATTTAATAATAAAAATACATAATAAGTAAAGTACCGTTTTACAATATATTGTAGCTTATTTAAGTGTCATATGATCTTCCTCCTGTCCTTACTAAAGTACATGAGCTCTTAAAAATATTGCTTTGACCATGAATGTTTGGGTGCATTTTGGGGACAAGTAGTCTGAAGTTTAGCGGTATGCAGGCATAGATGATCAATGTGCATTCGCACGTTTAGAGTGAAAAGGGCGATGGATAATCAGAATATCAGCCAAGGCTATATGTCAGTGAAAGGATCGATTTGAACATATGGTACAGGATCTGTAATAAGGGTTTTCCATTTAAAAAACCAGCAACAATTGGCTGTTATTTGGGGGGGGGGGGATTGAACCTCAGTATGAAAACCCAGACTGGTTCCTCTGGGCTGCATTTTACCAGGGCACTATTTTAGCAGAAGTGATGTCCAAAGTGCTGTGTTTGTTATTGTATGGCTCTAGTGGAAAATTAATTCCAACTCTTTGTCGATTTCAGTTTCATGCAAAAGACACACACACACAAAATCAGTTTTCCCTTTGCTTGGTAAAAATGAGAGATTTTGTTTATTTTATTTATTTTTGCATTTTGGAACATTTGATTGAAAGCTTAATTTTACACAAAATACATTGCTTTCTATGTAAAGTAGTATGTCTGTGTATGTGTGTGTGGGAGGTTGTATAATTTTTGTTATTGTGCTAAAAGAGTTTTCATGCCAAAATCCCAAAATGTGGTAAAAAGAACTTGATGGTTGACAGTTTTTTGACATGGTGTTTCAGTGTGACAGCAGCATTTTTCTTAAATTTGAAAGTGTTCTTTGCATAGTTGGGATTCCTATGTTTCTTTGTCGATTGAATTGTTGTGTCAAATTAGTTAGCAACACAAATTAATAGCTGCAGTGTCAGTTAATCTAGGCCAAAAGTTGGGCAACTATCAGTGGCTGGGGGCTGCCTTGTCTGTTTACAGGATTCTAAAGGCCTGCACAAGTCATACTGTCACCTTCCTTTGCACCTTGTTGTTGTCATTTGCCATCAAGTCAATTTTAACTTATGGTGACCCTATGAACGGGAGATCTCCAAGACTTCTGGTAACCAACTGTCCTGTTCAGGTCTTGCAAACTCAGGGCTACGGCTTCATTGGTTAAGTCTCTTCATCTGTAATACAATCTTTCTCTTTTCCTACTCCCTCCCTCTTTGCCGAGCATTATTGTCTTCTCCAGTGACACACATCATCTCATGATATGTTCAAAGTATGACAGCCTCAGATTTGTTTTCTTAGCTTCATATGAGAATTCAGACCTAATTTGCTCCACTATTTGTCTTTTTAGCATCCCATGGTATCCCTAAAACGGCCCTCCAGCACCACATTTCAGATACCTTGATCTTCTTCCTGTCAGCTTCCCTTTGTTCCTTACTACCGCCAAAATTGTGGTAGTTTTTGTTCCCCAAAAGCCAATAGTGCCCTCAAGCCTCTTGGGGATATTTTTTGGCCCTTTAACTACAGTTTTGGCAGCCTCCCCTCACCTTTTATAAGAGGCTTTCTGTCCAGGCCTTTCTTCAAAGGCAGGAAGTCTGATCACCTCCTGGTTTGAAAAAAACAGTTCTCGTGGCTGAAGAAAAGCTCTAGAGGTCTAAAAACGGTGATCTTTCCCCCACATGTTGAAAATCGATAAAAAGTATCATCCCAGAGGCTTAGGGGCATTGTCGGTGATTGCAGGCAAAAAAATGTCCTCTGAATTTCTTTGGGAGGGGCTGTATGTATGATATTGTTTGGAAGAATGGCCTTGGGGCAGTATGGATTCCACTGGCCAGACTTCTGACCATCTCTGTGTGATACAGAATGGCCAAAACCCATTGTTTATCTCGACTAGAGAAGACTCATTGAATCAATTGGATTTATCTGTGGGTTGACTCACCTTTCAACAGTGGATTCAATGAGTCTGCTTGCGATTGGGCTAACCAACAGAATTCTGGTCAATATTTGTTTTAGGATGTAGAACAGGAAATTCACACTGGCTTTTCCCCCATAGAGTCATAGAATCATAGAGTTGGACATAAGTACCATCCAGCCCAGTCCCCTGCCATCCAGGAATATACAATCAAAGCAGTTCTAGTAGGTGTCCATGCAGTCTCTGTTTAAAACCTCCGAAGAAGGAGATTGCAGTATGCTCTGAGGCACTCTGCTCTTACTGTCAGGAACTTCTTCCTAATGTTTAGATGGAATCTCATTTCTTGTAGTTTGAAGCCATTAATCTCTGTCCTGGCCTCTGGAGCTGCAGAAAACAAGCTTGCTTCATCCTCTATATGACATCCCTTCACATATACATGAATAGCACCTCGCCTCTTACCCTTCTCTTCTCCAGGCTAAACATACCCAGTTCCCTAAGCTGTTCCTCATAGGGCATCAGTCATTTTACCATTTTGGTCACCTTTGTCTGGACACATGCACATGTATTAGTTTCTTTTATTTATATAAGACCTACCTTTGTGTCTTCACAAGGACCTCAGATTTTGGTCCTGAAATCTTAGGAAATGGGAATTTCCTGATCTGGCAAACTTTCCCCCAAGCTTTTACAAACTTTCTCCCAAAGCCCTGGTGGCGCAATGGTTAAATGTTGCTGCTGCAGCCACATTGTTGTGAATTCAATCCTGCAGGACTCCAGGTTGACTCAGCCTTCCATCCTCTGTAGATGGGTAAAATGAGTACCCAGGTTGTTGGGGACAATTAGCTAAAAACATTGTAAACCACTTACGGAGTGCTTTGCACTGATAAGTGGTATATAAATGTAACTGCTATTGCTACTGCTATACTAGATTCATGGAGAAAAATGTGTGGGCTTGTATATTTTTCTATATGGGAGAAAAAGAAACCGTAGGAATTGTTTGAGATTGTGAAAATGGCATGGAGCAAAGACTTTTTTTAAATCTCTCCCTTTGTGTTGCTCTTTTTGTCTGATTCATCCCCCCCCCCACTGCTTTAAATTAAAACAAGGACAAGGGGAGAAAAGGAGATCTAGATATGGATCTTTAAGCATCTGGTTTAGTCTAACACCTAGAGGGCTGTCTTTCATAATCTCTACTTTGAGTCCTATGCCTTTTTCACTATTTGTGCTACTAATATGTGTTATTAGTATACAGAGTGCTCTGCTGTAGAAAATCCAACAAACATTTCAGTCAGTAGATATATTAATAATTTGCTTTAAGGACCAACTAGATATCTTGTGGGGAATCTGTAACTGGATCTCCCAGAATAGTGTTCTTCTCTTCTCTCTCTTCTCTTCTCTTCTGTAAGCAGGCATGGGACTCCCAGGTTTGGATCAGGTGCACAGTGTCCAGAGATGGGTGTGCCAATTCTGTTTGCACTATACCTTGAATCCAAAACTTGCACCTCTATTAACCATGCATGTTTTCTTCTAATAGCAGTTTTGGAGAGGGGAGGGCATTTGGATCAGGACCATGGTGTGGAAGAAAGGGATCGGATCCAGAACTTGAAGTGCATTAGTTAAATATTAATTTGTCACCAATGATTTGTTAAGTTTTTAACAATTATTTTAAAAATCATTAGTTCAGTCAATTTAGCACCAATGATATTAAGGGCTTGAGTAACAATTAATCTTTTACATTACTTTAATTCAACACTGGCAGGATTTGTGTGTTTTTGCTGTTTTTTCGCTGATTTTAGTCATTCTGGGTTTTTTTTTAAATGACGTGTAATATATGAATTTATAATACTCACTAAAATAATGAACATTCAGGGATTAACTTTTGGAGTAATATTGATATGGATATGTTAGCTTCAACACTTGTACTTCCAAATTTTCGTTAGGTTATTCTAGTCTGTGCAATAGATATTTTCCCAAAATGGGCCCTCTGCTGGCTTTGGAGCCAAATTAAACATCATGCTTATTGCAAAGTATGTAGTTATGGCTTTTTGAATAAAGTATGGTGTGGAGGGGTGGTTCTTACTTACTTACTTATATAGCCAGTGTGAGGAATGAGTAGCTATATTTTTACCCGTTCAACTCACTGTAGAACTTAAAACAGAATACAACTTGGAACATCAGGGGAAAGTTCATGTTGGCATCAAGGAGAATTTTTTCCTAAAGCCCCAAGCCTCATGGTATATGACTTTTGATACTCAAATGGGGACTGAAACTTCTTCTTGGCATGTGCTTGTGTTCAAATTTCAACTCCATTCCACATGCCTGCAATTAGTTCCTGAAAAATCACAATTTTTCAGAACAATGTATTTTGCACAAAACAAAATTTTGCATTAATGATTTTTTCACAGAAGAAATCTAAAATGTGGAAAATAATTGACAGTGCTCAAAAACTGACATAATCATATCCTGTAGGTAGAAAAAGTTGGAAAGTCTTCAGAATGGATGAAAGAAATGATGACTTATATTCCTACCTGCCACAGAATAGTCATAACACTCTTGTTAGTGTTCACAACAGGTAAAGCAAAAGAGGAAGGACAGGAATGAGGATCTCAGTTTAAAGATCATTTCTGCACTACAACATTATAGTGCTATTATTCCACTTTCAACATCTTATGGAATCTTGGGGTTTGCGGTTTAGGGAGGGGCCTTTAGAATTCTCAGCCAGAATGCTCTCTGTGGCCTCAATAAACTACAAATCCCAGAATTCCACAGGATTTTGACAGTGGAATAATAGCACTATAACAGTGTAGGCAATAAGGCCCTAAAGTTAATCAAAAAGAAACATGTCTGATGAATAAGACAACTGAGTGTGCTGCTTGAAACAATTGCTTGTCTTGGTTTCACAATCTTTCTTCTTGCGCTTCCCCCTGCTCCACACTTCTTGCTTGAAATATTTCCCATTGAAATCCATAAAGGGAGAAGGTAACTTGAGACCCATCTAGCTAGGTGTAGCTGAAAGGATCAAGTGGCCCAGTAATTGGAGAGGAAACCTTTTCAGTACTAGGTCAACAGCTTGCTTTCATCCTAGCTTGTTCCTATCTAACAGCTGTTCAGAAACCTAGACCAAAGTATTCTTTGTCTGTTTACCTGTAGACAGGTGTCTGTAGGAACCCCGAAGACCGAGACATAGATATACAGTGGAAACAGCATGTCTGTCTCTTTTAAAGACAGGTATCTGTATCTGTATGAGGGAGAGGAATTCAGCTTCACTGTATATCAAGAGGGATGGTGTCCAGGACAGCCGTATTCTATCCCCAAGTGCTGCTTAGTCTGTGTTCCTTCCCCTCCCATTTTTCCCACTCCCTGGATTTGCCAGAACAGCACCTTTCATCAGTGACAAAAACTCAAATGAAATATTTAAAATAAAATTCCCTAGACATTTTGTACTATCAGCATGGCAGTGATCTAAGTTTACAGCATCATCTGTTCCTTTTCATTTCTCTTGATCTTCCCTGTTTCTTTTTCTGCCCTACCCAGGTGGTTAGCACTGCACCTGACAAAGGCAGTCACCCTGCTGATCCTTCTTTTAGTGCAGCTATTAGCATCAAAGCCCAAAAGCAAACAACCTTGGCTTGCAGCACAGCACTCTACAAAGCCTGTGTAAATGGGTCCTTCTGCCTAGGACAAAGGAAATCCAACCATTCTCTTTTGTCAAGAGACTTATCTCACTGTTACTGAAGAGTTCAGCGCTAGAGGAGGGGATAACCTATGCTTCAAAAGAAGGCCTGTGATCACCTGGGTTTTAGAAAGGAAGTGGGATGTATAGTACATTCTAGACTTCATAGGCCTCTCCATAATGGCTAAGTGTACATATGTCACAAGGTGTACATTTTTATTACAGTAGAAGCCTCTGATCTTCTTCTCAATAAATTTATTTGCAGTTTACAGTTCTGTATGCAACAGTCAGTGCTTTTAGCATTTATACTTACACATACCATTACTTGTTTTCCTTTATTATGAATTATATTAAGAGGGCTGCCACATAATTGTTTTTAAAGAGAAGAGGCTAGAGAAGATGAGGATTCATAGTGGCAAAGACAGAAGGAAAGGAAGAATGTTGCTTCACGTTTTCCCTCTCTTTTCTTCTTCGAGTTGTGGATGCTGGAAAATGTGTGTATGGATATGTGTGAGAGAGAAAGAAAGAACAAGAAGGCTTGAGTGAGTGAGTAAGAAAAAGGGAGAAGCATCTGAATAGGAAATGGTTCAGTACCTTTTCCTTGCTCTTACTGTGTTCCCGATTAGTCCCTCCCCAAACTGACTTTTTTTCTAGGTGGGTCCTCCGATCCCCATCACATCTGAAAGGCCAGGAAAAGGGGCTAACACAGCTGGTAGGGGAAAGCGAAGGTGAAAAATAAAAAGAGCTCCAAACGTGTGTTGTTCAGGACGGGAGACCCACGGGCTGAGCAGGGTGATAGTGCTTCTCCTTACCTATTTATTGGTGAAGCATCCTCTCTCCCTTCTCTCCACTGGGACCAGAGACCATCTTTATTGTTCTATTGTCTCTTTAAAAAAATGTGCTCTTTCTAATAAATATGTCTCAACTTGGGCAGAATCATAACTGCATTTTTTTTGATTGAGGCAGAAATTATTTATATTAAGGAAAGGATCTCGGAAAATCCATGACAGAATAAAATGGAAATATCATTAGAAGGGGAAATAAGGCAGTTGGCTTCAACACAGGTACATTTAGAAGGCATGCCTTTGTGTCTATTTGTAAACCATCTCACCTTCCCTTCAGCATCATAGTATGTTTGTTTAACTACAGTTCAGTGAGCAGTAGTCCAAAAAGTTAATTACTCACATATCGCAAACTGTTTGCTTATTTAATTTGTTTTTTCTCTTCTTTGTCCTTAAATCTACTAGCAAATGTTTTCAGTTAATTAGCCTTGCTGTTAACTCACAGCTGGATGACATGTTCCTTGTGGTCCCCAAAGCTGCTTTTCTGGACTCTTGCTGGTGTCACCAGAACCCCACCAGAATCATGCCTCAAAATGCTGCTACCTTTGGCACTAAGAAAACAAAATGCATCAAAGACTCTTTCTCTGACAAAACCTAATTCCATTTCTGCTTCTATCCACTTAAACATACTCCATCTGTCTTCTTTTGTTTCTTTTTGTTACATATCAGTCCAGTTCTCAAGCACAGTGCAGCAGCAATTCCAGAAACGTCCGTTGAATTCATGCCCCTGAAGAAGGCAAAAAATATATAAACAGGCCAAAACGTGTTGGGCTTTTTTAAAGAATAAAATTTGTTCTGTCTACAAGCATATGGAGCCTAGTCTTCTTCTCCTTTGCTGACTATGGTGCAGGAAACCATCACAGATACAGCTTTTCAGAATACATTAAGGCTGTTTGGAATAACCAACTCACCCAGCATTTCAAAGGAGAATGATTTATTGTGGTGCAAAGAAAGAAAAAAAACCAGCTTAACTAAATTCCTAATCTATATATAGCATGTAGGTATGTATAGAACAGGTTCCAACATTCTTAGAACAGGATCCAAGGCCAAGGTAACATAAATACATGAGGAAGACAATAAGAGGTGAGAAGATGAAGATAGCTTCTGAGGCCTAAACTTTTGCACTGAGTAAAGCTTAACATTGAACGGTAGATTGAATTAGCCAATTACAGTCTGAATAGCCACTTTCTGCAGATGTGTGAGATAGTGCTTACCATGCAGGCAAAGATGAATTTGTTGCCCTCATTTAAACCAGCAGATAACATAGATGGAACTTGTCTCTGTGGAAGGCTTTTGCTGACAGGGAGTGGCAGTATTTCCCAGAACACTTAGAAACACAGAACCTAATATTACAAACAGTCTGGATTTTTTCATAGTATTGTGTGACTAAATACTGTAAGTAAAACAACTGTTGTTTCAGAAATAATATTGAACAAGTTGCTCAGTCCAAGAGTGCACTGATTATTTTGACTATGTTTTACTCATACATGAGTCTTACTACTACTGGTGAGTGGATATTAGAGCTGGCAGGGTTAGGTTGCAGGGAGGTAGGAGTGTGTTTATGTGTGTGTTTGCATGGCAGTACAACCTTGCCTACTTCCCAGCAAGACAATCCTTATTAGTTCCATCTTGGAAAACCCCTCCTTTTCCTCTAGGCCTTACTGCTATAGGTCATTTTTCCTCAATATCTATCAACATACGATAAAGTGACAGCAGTAAAAGTGACGTACTTGATCCTATCTACTTAATATACCACTGACTGGTCAAATGGTACCTCACTATTTCCAGGAATATAACTGAAATATGAGATGACTTATGAGAGTATGAGTTTCCATCTCTTCTGTTGTCTTGACATTCGTACTAAGGGTCACCACTAATCTTCATTCTATTGTGGATTTGCAAACTTAGGCTATTTCTGCTCTACATTGTTATAGTGCTATTATTCCGCTTTCAACACCCTGTGGAATTCTGGGGTTTGTAGTTTACTGACGCCAAAGAGCTCTCTGGCTGAGAATTCTAAAGGCTTCTCCCTAAACTGCAAACCACAGGATTCCATAGGATGTTGAACGTGGAATAATAGCACTGTAAGAGTGTAGTACGGAAATGGCCGTAGTCATTGTGGCTTCTATCTTGGTTATTTCTAACTTTCTTTTTATACTCAGCACTCATTTTTATTCATCTTAATGAGTCCTGTTTTCCTGGGCCTTTAGTCTTTCTCTTTCTCTGCTTCTGCTTGTCTACTATTAGTGTACATTTTACCTCCAGCAGGTAAAGACATGTTTATTTAAGGAAGTGTTTGGATTTTAGTGTATGCAGAAGACAAAGCTTTTAATGGGGAAAGTAGTGTTTTTATTTTATTATGTTTTTAAGTGTATTTAATACTGTTTTAAGCTTGTGTGTTTTAAATAGGAATTTGTGTTAACTTTTGTATGAACAGTTTTTTATTTGTATTGTGCTTTTAAAATGTGGTATGCTGCCCTGGATCCTGTATAGAAAGAGGGCAGGATATAAATAAAATAAATGGTGCTGGATTATCCTCCATGTATGTGTAGAGGCATTAGCTGTCAGAAGTTTTAGTTGACTCTATGGGCTTTTATAACGTGGATGAAATCTAGAAGCCATGAATATACGTGATTGATATCACCTATGGGAGACCACTAAGTTTGTGTGCTGTTATTGCTTTCATGAGTTGCAGTCAAATACTGCAAGTGTAGACCTGCAACACTTCCATCATTTCTAACTATTAGTTGTTCTAGGTGAGGTCCTTGGGAGCTGGAGATCTACAACATCTGGAGGACCAAGCTTTTTAACTCATGATGTACAGTGCTATCTTTGATTCCATACAAATTAAAGGCCCGTATTTTAAAAGCTATGTATTTAGGATTTGTCATCACTTATATAACCAGCTCTGGTGTTGAAAAACTAACAATCACAGCAACCTTAAGAGGGTAGCCCACATCTTTAGCCAAATAGGGTAACAACTCACTCATGATATCATAGTTTACCCACTAACTTGCATGTACCTCTCTAGCATTACTTTTAGTAACATTAAGAAGAACTGTATTTCTGATCTAATTTTATTGTTTTAATATTGTCTTTTAATTGTTTTGGGATTAATTAATACTTAATTGCTAATTATGGTCTGGTAGCTGCTGGTGTGGGGGGATTAGTATAGAAAAATGGGACAAAAATTCCTTAACTGTAAGAAAGAACTACTGATTTTGGGACACACAACTGAGATTCTTTTGAGTGGAGATGACAGAGACTGAAGAAGAGGTCTTCTGTGTACGAAGAATGTGTTCTGGCACTGAACTATGGCAAAAGTGATGTGTTGAAAACTCCAGCAAATTTTTCCCCGTTGTCTTCAGTGAAGGATGGTCATATGGAATGGTGGACATGTAAAAGACTAACCTTTTTTTGCTAGCCATTTGGAGGAAGAGTTTGAGAGCCAGCAACTGGGTATACATTCATCTGAACCCTCTGAGAAACTGAAAGCAACTTCTCTTTCATCAATAGAGCTAGAACTTATTTGAATTTATGTGAGTGCAATTATTGTGCTGTTGCACAATGTTGTTTCTTTTTGGCCTGAAACTAAGTGTGAAATGAAAAGATAGAGAATATTCTAACCAATATTCTTTCAGGACCTGGCCTGAGTTGGACCTATCTTATTCCAGAACTTTTCTTTCTCTCCAGACAGATACAACATCTGATTTATTCCTACATGCACAGAGGAAAGGGGAGCCAAGCCCTTTTCCCTTGCATGAGTGGGCTGACGACTTTAGATGGGTGACTTTCAAAGCACACTTCCAGTTTTGCATGAAATTGATTTCCATGCAAAGAGACTAAGCTGCTTGTGTGTGTGCATGTGTGTGTCTAATATACTTTCTCTTTCTCTTTCTCTCTCTTTTCCCCTCTCCCACCCACTTTCCTGTTTCCTGTGAAAATGCTTCGTCAGATGCCAGTCGTGTTCCAGGTGAGTGTTGTGTTTGCTAGAGTGGAAAGTTGCTTTTTGTGGGCAGAGAGAAAAATGAATAAGAATTCCAGATTTTAGAGTAACTATAAAAAAAAAAATTCAGTTGCATACTCAGAAAGGCGTTCCATTCCATTCTGAAAGGTACAGGTGTGGTATAATGGAATGTGTTTTGCCAAGATTCACATGATGAATGTTCTACTTGGTGAAATATGATATATTGTATTTTAATGACTGTGCTGGTTCATTTTTATATACACTGCTTTGAGATATAAGTTCAGATAAAATTGCAAAGCACTTTGCTGCACTTAATGCAATACCGATGAAAAATAAGAAGGATGGACAGAGTTGTTGGCGTCTACCATTTCTATCTTACTGCAAATAAGATATCCAACAGTGAGCACCTAGTATGCTTTGTCTCCAACAGTGTAAACTGCAGTCACCCAAGGAATTCAATATTAGGTGATAGTTTAAAGCTTGATGAGAATTTACTGAAATAAAAAGTCATATGTATTCCTGTTTATGTTAAAAAGAAACTCATTAGGATCTAGAAATAATCTTTAGGCATATGGTTTGAGCTGTTGTGATATGTATGTATGAATGTGGTAAAGATTCAATTTAATTTTGTTGTCTACAAATTTTTTTAAAAAAGTTTTTCCTCTCCCAAGAAAATATTCGTCCACTTAATAGATTTTTCAATTCCTCAGTTCAATATTATCAATTCTGCTGTGTAATTTTTACTTCTGGGATGCTGGTTTGACAAAATAAATGAATCAGTACTACTCAGTGTCTTAGTTTGTCTGCCTCTGAAATCCTTTGCTTGATTATGACTAAACAGCATCTTTGTTTATTGCATCTTTCCCATTGGTAGCTTTTCCATGCAACAGTTGCATGAAATTGTGGACCTCAGACTAGATGCTTTGTGCAGATGTGGCTAATCTTCATTTTGTTTTAAATGGAAATGAGCTTTAGAAGTCTGTGGACTTGAGCAAGGACTGGTGGATAGAGAGTGCTGGACTATTTCCCTGCTGGCCATTTTCCCTTATTAAAAAGTGTGCTCTCTGAACTACTTCCTCCATTCCTGCATTCTTTAATTTCAGAAGAATGGCTGGCAGAGAAAGTCTTAAGCACTCACTCACTCTCTGTTCAGCCTTTGTATGGATGAAACAGGATAGGCAGATACGTGGAGTGCATAGTCAAAACAAGGGAGAGGCAGAAAAAGATAAGAGAGCAAGAGCAGACAGAGACAATTTCTTCAGAACCCTGGACAGATCCCAGGGAAGGATTTTGCCGTTCTGCCCAGTGCTGGCTGGTGAATCCCATAGTGCTCTCAGGCTCTGTTTTGTAGAATGGAGATCTTTTAAGAGACAGCCATCTCGTTTGGATCAAGACATTCAATAACTTATTTATTATTTCTTACAAGGCTACCTGTGGCAGCAAGAAAAATTAGTGGTGTTTTCCCTGGACTGAGAATTCTGGTTCCTTTTTGGGACCTGGTTCTGTGCCTAGAATTGTTGGTTTGGGGAATTTGGGTTGATGGGTCTCCTGATTCTGAAACTCTTGAATCATTTAAGGTTTGAGGTTTGATGTCATGCTCTAGACTTAGGGTCTCTGTGGATTGGCTAATGGCTATCCTGACTTTGTTGGTCCCCCTTCTTCTTAAGTTAGTGTCCAAATCAGTTCTCATACCCTGGGCCATGACACTGTGATTCTTCACTCAGGAATTCAGCCCCTGAGTGGAAGGAAAGAGAAGAAGAATGGAAGCATGATGGAAATGCTTTCTCTGCCTCTGATGGCCTCAGCAAAGGCACTGGTAGTTAGAGGAGGAGAGGCAGTCAGCTGATATTCTTCTAGGTATGATCAGAACTTGGAAAAATTACCTCCATGTGAGCATGACCAGAATTTTTCATGCT
This sequence comes from Cyclura pinguis, assembly GCA_030412105.1. Classification (NCBI taxonomy): domain Eukaryota; kingdom Metazoa; phylum Chordata; class Lepidosauria; order Squamata; family Iguanidae; genus Cyclura; species Cyclura pinguis. Next base: position 350,856,462 of record CM059599.1, read on the forward strand.
TTATTTATAATAAAGGATGTCTTTTTGTTTCTGCTTTCACCTCTGGTGACTTCCATACAAAGGGATGAAGTTATACACTCTACATAATGGCTAGTTCGTCTCTAAGAAGGTCTTGTACTTCACTTTATTTCTGCATTGCCTTTACAGACTCCTTCATGCTACAGGGTTAGCAATGAATTGCCCAGAAACATTCAACTTTTTTTCATACTTGGAATAACTATGCTCTTATCATTATGTGTAAACACACCACTTTCATCCTCCCTAAATCAATTAAGACAAGAGAGTTGGTTTATCTTCGATTTTCCCCTCTTTTCAGCCTCTTTTTATCTTTGCTGTTTTGCTCACAGGTTTGTGCTGTGCTTTATGACCATGAAAATGGGGGTAGATGCTCATGAGACTAGTTCAGATAATAGGAAAGGTGTGAAACTGTATGTCTTCTTGGCCCAAAAGAGAGATCCTATCAACCGTGACACCCATCTCAAGAGTGTGTTTGTATTGAGGCGTGCTGTACCTGATGAAGCAGACTTTAGTCCACAAAAATCCATATCATAATAAATGTATTAGTCATTAAGAAGCTACATAGCTCGTAGATTTTACATGGATATTTTTGATATTTTTAATGTAATGTACAGAATATCTTTATTTCTACATCTAGAAAACAGATTAACTTGTCACTTTTTTATCAGAACTTCATTAAAAATTCCCGTAGCTGCTATAAGTCCAATGATATTGCCTTTTTATGGAATTTAATTTGAATTAACTCCAAATTTTCATGCTAGCCATTTTGTTTTTCATTCTTGCTTTCTTGTTGACAAGGAGCTCACGGGGGGAGGGGAGTCAGTTCTATTGTCTCTCTCCCTTTTAAAGAGCATCTTAACATCTTCTTTGCTTTAGCTTCCATATACAAGTATGTTTTAGATACCAGTCCAGTGACATTTGGTTGCCTTTTCACTATGTCACAGTGGATTATTTTTGGATTGCTGCTAAATTTATGGTTAAGCGTCATGGCCAAATCCATTATGGTTCTGTCCTAATAAACAGACCTCATATTTGTTTATTTAAAATACTTCCCAATTTTCCATAAATATTATTATTAACTTTATTTATATCTCACCTTTCCCCCAAAATTAAGGCTCATTAAAAAGATTGCAATTAAAAATGCAAATAAATGAATAAATAAATAAACCAAATTAAACTGCTAACTGTATTAAAACATCCACTTTAATAAAGATTTTTTAAAGGTTAAACAATGCTATTTAAAATAATACAGCTCTTATAGCCCTTCAATTCTAAAAGCCTGTCTGAATAAAAGAAAGTCTTTCCTTGCAGATAGAAGGACAAGAAGGAGCTGGCCATTGTAGCCTCCCTAGGGAGGGAGTTCCAGAGTCTAGGGATAGCCACTAGCAAGGTAGACTTTTGTGTTCCCAGTAGCCATATCTGTGAAGGTGGTGGGACTGAGAGTTGGGGCTCTCACGTACATGTCAGGGTCTAGGTAGGCTCTTATGGGGAAATACTGTCTGTCAGCTAGCTGGGACCTAAACCATACTAATGCCAAATACAAAATTAATAATCAGTAAATAACAGTAAATAATAGAGAGCTAGGTTGGTGTGGTGGTTTGAGCATTGGACTGTGACCCTGGAGACCAGGGTTCGATTCCTTGCTTGGCCATGGAAACCCACTGTGTGATCTTTGGCGCATTACACACTCTGAGCCCCAGAAAATCCTGTGATAGGGGTGCCATAAGTCAGAAATGACTTGAAGGCATGCAACAACAACAACAACAATAGCTTAGCTGAAAACACAAGGTGAAAATATCAACAAGCAAACTCAAACAGACATAGGATATTTTTCTTTCTCTTCTAGATCTTTTTTTTCCTAAAAAAAAGAGAAAAGAAAAGAAAACCTAACTTTTTTTAAAAAAAGAAATTGTGACTTTTAGTTCTTGCATTTCCTCTGGTGAGCTGAAGACAGTGTATACAGCTTCTCCTTACAAGAACCCAGTGAGGAAGGTCAGGCTGAGGGCGATTGACCCAAAGTTAATCAGTATATTTCATGGCTCAAGGAATTTAGATATTACAAATTCCAGTCTACTTCTGTGAACAGTCTCCCATGCAAAAGCTGTGAGTGGAGGCTGAGAATGGAGAAACTGTGAAAGGAAGGTTGGTAGACCTTTTTCCAGTTTGGGACCCTTTCATACTACACAGTTAATACCGCTATGATTTCCTTTTAACTGCCAAGGTTCCATCCTCTGAAATCCTGGGATTTGCAGTATTGGGAAGGACATTTAGAATTCTCAGCCTGAGAACTCTAGTGTCTCACCAAACTACAAACCCTAGGCACTACAGGATGTAGACACGGAATCATACCACTGTAACTGTGTAATGTAAAAGTGTCCCTGCTCTATCTCGTCATCAATTTGTTTTTTTCTAAGAGGTCTTTTCTCCCTTGCATGCTTGCATGGACTACATAACATTGCAGTTGACTAGAGGTTGAAATGAATAACTTTTTTTTAATTACAAGACCTTAAAAGAAAATGAATTTTCCTTCCATTTTGTTGTCTTGGATGGCAAGATATAGTTTGGACTGATAGTTTCAAAGTTGTGACGACACTGTTGGTTGATCCCAACCCCTAACTACCAGATTCTTTTGAGTACTAAATGTTCCCCAAAATGAATTCTCAAAGGAGATTTGGAGGTTGTTGCTCTGGCAAAACTTTCAAGGAACTTGAAAGAAGCAGGAACTTTAGATAAGAGTTGTTGTTGATCTCTGCCTGAATGGGATTCCTTATACCCCTATTTGAGAGGCTCAGAAACTATTGTCATAACTTTATGGCGTTATCATTACCAAACTGTGTACTACATATCTATGTTGGGAGCCTCAGGCTGGCAAAGAAATGCTCAATGAAGTGGGTGAAGTAGATTTTTTAAAAAAATACGGGGCTAGATTAGTTGATAAAAACTAGGACTAGACTTAATCATTAAATCTTGAACATTTTGTGGCAAGTTTGGAGAGAATTTTTAATTTTTGAGCAAAGAAAAAACTTAGATGGGTGAGTAGTAGTGATGTTCCAGCAACGCTTTCCTCTATATTTTCTCTGTAGATCTGTAGCTCTTTTCCCTAGAATGGATATTTTGCTCCTGTTTCCAATCTAATAATTATGTTTGCCAGTTCAGTGGTGCCAACATGCTGTGTCCTACTTCATAGGAACTGAAGACCTGTCACCACTGGGTCCAAATTGGCCTTCACACCATTGGAACTCACCTGTTCATAGCAGAGGATAACAGCTGTGAACAAGTAATACACAACTTGGCAGCATGGTTGCTGTGTAACTTTTCAAGGGGATTAACTGGGATGCCTTTATTAATGTTTCTGAAATGGTTGAAAGTTGCACAGTACTTTTGCATAATAGAATTCATCCAGTAACCTTGAATCTTTGTGCTTTAGAACCTTTGCCTTTTACAAAAGATCAACCTCTCATTTATTCAGGTCACGGACCATTTCTGCACTAGATTGTTATAGTGCTATTATTCCACTTTCAACATCCTATGGAATCCTGGGGTTTGCAGTTTAGGGAGGGGTCGGCTGGCCCCTCTCTAAACTGCAAACCCCAGGATTCCATAGGATGTTGAAAGTGGAATAATTGTGCTATAACAGCCTCATGTGGAAATGGCCACAGTCATGTGAATGCTTTCATCCATGTTTTCACATTTTCATGCTCTGTTGCATTCTGAGCAGGAATAGTTAAAACTTTCTAAGCATTGCATATTTAAAACAGATATATCTAAATGGGAATTCAAGGTGAAAACAAAAGATGATGATGATGATGATGGTGATGGTGGTGATGATGATGATGATGATGATGATGATGATGATGATAATAATAATAATAATAATAATAATAGGATTTCATTGATATTCCTTCTTTATCCCAATATTGGGACTCAAGGCAGCTTACAAAATATTAAACCAGTAAATGCAAAGTTATTAAAATCCCATCTTCTTTCCACAAAGAGCTGGTAGATGATATGCAAAGTTTACTTACTGTAGCTGTGCACTTAAAATAGGTTAGAAATAACATCTCAGAAAGCTAGAGGCTGCATGTCTGAGGGAGATATTACTTGGCAGTCTACCACCATGAAGATTTCTTTTCAGTTCACTTTTTAAAAAGGAAATTTCTGTTTATTTCCTTGAAGTTTGTCTGTGGACCAGAATCATAAATTGAAGCATGTTAGTGGGCCAGTTTAATATTCCGCATTTGTTCTAGTCCAGTTAGCAGTGTGGTATTTATTAAATTCCATTTAAAAAGCTGCAGTGAGTGGCTTATAAGCAGTAAAATTATGTATTAAGATGCAGAATTTTACAAAAATACTGACATAGTATATGGCAATAAGGTAATACAACAACACAAAACTTAGTAAAACAACGGACTGCCCTTTAAAAGTTAACTTGAAATGAAAGAAAGAAGACATGGTGAACTTCCACTGATAACTGCTTCCATCATCATAGTGTTGAGGCTCAGCCACATAGGTTTAAAAAAAAAAGTTTATGGATACCTCAGCATTTTGAAAATTACTGTAGAACAATGGTAATTCAAACTATGAAGCTAGAACATTAGTTCAAAGCCCTTCCAAATTAATTAGTCCACGTATTTACAATTTGTTAAAATTAGCTCTTTATTTTTTCATATCACAAAAATATTTCAATAGTTATTCTTCGTTACTTAAAAAAAATAATTTGAAAGTCTTCAGCTGCTGCGCTGTGTTACAAAACACGCTCACTTTGTGTCTACTTTATCACTTCGGCAACACACCAAAGCCCTAGGTATTTATTCTTGAGGAGTTACTTCTAAGCTCTGATGGTTCTCTATCTTTTCTAGCATTCTCTTTTACTATCCAGCGATAGCTCATGTGTACTCACATAGCATATAGTTTAATAGAGGAGTCTCCCTTCTGTTGGATCAATTCCTGTTACACATTCTACATAGACATGCGTACTAGTTCAACATATGTTCCTTTTTCTCACCTTCCTCATAGAAGAGAATGAAAATATTTTGTTGGGCTGAAAGCATTATAATGTTTTGGTAGTCTGAAAGCATTATATGAGGTTTTCTCAAGGTTCAGACAAGTAAACTGTCTGGCTTTGAAGGCAGGAAGTATAACAAGATATGGTGAGTGAAATCGGGTACAATGAGCTTTCAATCACACTTCCTCTACTGTATAAGGCTTTTTACTTTTTTCTAGCCACTCTCTAGCTGTCATGCTATTTGTTCAGCTCCAGTTCGTAAGAACTTCCATTTGAAATATTCTAGTAGTCATGTGTGCACCATGAATTTGACATATCAGATACTTTGTCTCTTGCATCACTCAAGGCATAAGACAGAGTTCTGTTTAACCCATATTCATCTACCTGAAATCTTGTTCTTTCTGACATTGATGGAGACGTGCCCATCTTAAGGGTGTCTCATAGAGGGAGAGAAAAGTCAGAATAGCACAGCTGTTGTATGTAATTGGGTTGGAAATGGGCCTCAGGTTGCTATAGCTCCTAGGTTGCCTCATTGCTTGAGCTTCTAAGGACTCCCTTGCCTGCAGTATGTCATAGATGAATCAGAGAAGACTGAGTGTTTTCTACACTTTTGCCCTGTGATAAAGGATGGGTACTGTGTATGTTAGGAGCTCATCTGATCTATATAGTGCTAGCTTGTCCAAGAGAAATCCAAATCTTCTGAGAACAGCTCTCTCAGTATTTTTATTCCTTCATCATTATCTGTAATGAAACTTGGTGAGGCATGAGATATTTCTTTCTCTTTCTTACATACAGCACCTCTGAGAATCTAGGAAACACTGCTTACTTCTTTGAAAATCTGGTTCTTAGCATATCCGGTTTTAATCTGGGCACCACAAGTCAAGAAGAATATTGATGATCTGGAAGGTGTCCAGAGGAGGCTGACCAAAATGGTAAAAGGCCTGGAAATCATGCCATATGAGGACCACTTTAGGGAGCTGGGTATGTTTAGCCTGGAGAAAAGAAGGTTAAAAGGTGATGTGATAGCCATATTTAAATATTTGAAAGGATGCCATGTGGAAGATGGAGCAAGCCTGTTTTCTGCTGCTTCTGAAACTAAAAGTGTGACTTGGACTTGCATATGGTAGACTACCCTTCTTTAGAGGCTTTTAAACAGAGGCTGGATAGGCATATTTTAGGAATGCTTTTATTCCTGCATGGCAGGGAGTGGGACTGGATGGCACTTGTGATCCTTCCAACTCTGTGATTCTATGATCTCAGCTTCCTACTCAGGTAATTCAGAATTTAACATCCCCAGTTTTCAGTGGAAGCATATCTTATCACTGGATGAAAAGCAATATGAAATAGCAGTTCTCTGAGGGATAAGGTCTATTTCCTATTTTGCTTGTTAGTTAGTTATTTTCTTTTTTCTTCTTCTGCTGTTTAAAGGTAGAAACAGTGTAGTTTTCAGGCTGAAATGGACCCCTTTGTATTCCATCATGCTGACATAGGCTTTTTCTTACAGCTGATACACAGAAACCCTCCACCCAATGTACCATTGGCTGAGTACAACTAGACAAGCTATAATTAAGAAGAACAAAAAGAGCCTATCGTCCTTCATGGCCTCAATCGCTTATCATTTTAAACTGTTTTTTTTTAAATACACTTCTACTCCTTTATGTTTAGTGGCTTTAATTTTTCTACTCTGTAAGTGCTAAGAGCCTGAGCATAATTAACTATGACAAAAAGGCTGGAGTTCCAAGGTTTCCATTGTGCCTACCCCTCCCCAAAGTGCTCCCTAATAACTCCTCAAACATGAGGGCCACTGTTTAATTACATTGTTCTTTCATGTAATTGTGCTCTGAAGCTACTTTTCCAAATGTCCTTATGGCTTCATGCAGATCCAAAGGTTGGCCCTTAAGCACTTTGCGCAATTAGTGACACTTAATTCTTTACTTTCATATGGAAAGTGGAACTGTACTCTTTTATTTTATCTTTTTAAAGAGACAACTTTAACTCTTGCATATGGCATATTAAGATCCAGTGTAATCAAAATTAGCCTTTTAATATTTAAACAAGCGGCAATAATGTTGTGCTTTAAGCTGTGAATCTTAGGAGGCTCTGTCCAACCCCCTGCCCCCATTGCCCAAACATAACATTGTATGAAGAGTTACATCTGCTTTCAAGCATGTGAATCAGTAAGTAAAGTAAATTACCATTTTGTCGTCGTTATTCACAGTGTATAATGATTCACTGAATTAAGGATTACTACACCTGTGGCAGCTTCCCATTGGGGAACAGGGTTCTGAAAATAATTTAAAACATACCTCTTTAAAGTTCTTAATGTTAAAAGTTTTCTTGAGATGGCCCCATAAGTTTATTGTAGGTTGAAGTAAAATCTTATGTGTTATTGTTTTTAAAATATAGAACCCATCTCTCAAAGAAAAAAAGTTTGGTTGGTGCTTTCCTCCTCTTGCCTTTCTGCAAGAGTGCAGCAACTCTTTCAGCATGAGGAGATTTTTATAGTTGTTTGAATTAAATTATTTTCCTCTCTCACCAATAATATTCCTCTTATGATGGAAGACTCTTCAATCCACTGGAAGCTTCTGTCCCCTTGAGTCATAGAATTGTAGATTTAGAAGAGACCACAGGGGCCATCCAGTTCAACCCCCTGCTGTGCAGGAACACCCATCAAAGCCGACATTTAGCCATCCAGCCTCTGCTTAAAAACCTCCGAAGAAGGAGACCCCACCACACTCCAAAGCAGCATATTCCACTGCCGGACAGCTCTGACCATCAGGAAGTTCTTCCTGAGGTTCAGATGGAATCTCCTTTCCTGCAGCTTGAATCCATTGCTCCTTGTCCTAGTCTCTGGAGCAGTGGAAAAGAAGCCCACTCCCTCCTCGACATGACATCCCTTCAAACATTTAAACATGGCTATCATGTCCCCTCTTAACCTTCTCTTCTGCAGACTAAACATACCCAGCTCCTTGAAGTTGAGATCAAAACAACAACAACAACAACTTATCCCTGCTGGGCAGGATTGCAAAACTTTTTGCACATTTTTCAGTGTCTTTCATTTCAATTTTTACCTGACTTTTGGGGAAGATTTTGTGAATGTTTTTGCTATTGCTGATGCTGACAAGAAAAGGCCCTTGTCTTTGTCCATTCATGCAGCATGAACAAAAAATCTTGTGCTGATTGATAATTTTTGCAGTGAGGTCTCCCGAAAAGTTTGCACATATTGCTTATATCTCCAGCTGATTTTTGCCAGTCACTTCACTGTTTCTACCCTGCAGCCACCTTCTAGACTATTGAGATATATTGCCTAACCTTCTGGACGGATCTGAAGGAAGCATGGATAAATACACGAGGAAAGGGAAACTGGCAAACATTGCCCCTTTGCCGTGCACTGGGTCAAAGTGTCTTCCATAAGCAGAGGAACACAGCTGGATGCAACTCATATATTTCACTCTCTGCTGGAGGGTGGTTGTTAGAGAACTCATATACTTTTAATTTATAAGCTTTAAAAAATCACATAGTTTTGCTGAAATGCTGATGCACTTGTTCAGAAAGCCCCCCAAAAATATCAAATTAAAAACACATGAAATAGAGAAAGTGTGAGGCTGTAGGTTCTCTTTTTTCCTTGCTGGAAAACAATTGCTATACAGCCCAAGGAATAACATGAGACTGGAACTGGGAAACATTCCTATGTTGTTCCTATGTTACTAATGTCCACTGCTTATATGTAACATTTATGTGCATATCTCTTGTTTGCAGAGTAGGGGGTAGCCACTAATTAAAAGCAGAATAGATACTGTATAACATTTTAAAAATACATGGGCAGATTATGGATGGTCTGAGTGCCTGTAAATGGTTTTAGAAAAGCTGAAAAGTTGTGCAGGGTTTCAGACAATCAAATTCAAAGCTGGGAAGCTTCTTTCTTAGGCTTATTGTGTTGTTCATGGCAGAAATGTTTTAGGTCTTTATGCAATGCACCCTTAGTGTAAGGCATCCAAGTATGGCATGCGTAATGTGCAAGGTAGGAGAAACGTAATTGTGGCAATTATTAGGTTTTTAAATGAGCAACTGCAATCACAAATGAGCTATTGCAGATCCATTTTTTCCCTTTGCCCTGGCAGTTTCCTAACAATGGGAAGTAAGCTGAGAAGTAAAAAGCCTTATTTTACTACATCTACTGTATTTCTACTGTTCCTTAACTCCGTTCCTAATTATCTGTTATAAAATACAGAATCCTAGATGTAATGAACTAGCCTGGGAACATGGGATTTTTTTGGTACAGTTGAAGCTGACAAGATGTAGATTTTATTGGTCCCTTAAAGAAGAGACCACTGAGAATCTAATGTCAGGATAGAATCTAAATAGCAACAATTAACAGAATATAGGAAGCTGAGGTCTGCTGTCAGACCACGGGCCATTGCTGAGAGCTGACTGGCAGCAGCTCTCTTGGGTCTCAAACAGAAACCATTCCCAGCTGTACTGGTGATGACAGGGATTGAAACTGGGACCTTCTGGGAAAAAGTCAGCGTTCTACCACAGATCTATGATAAAATCTTTTGAAAAATACTGACCTTCTAGCAAATTTCTGTGACATGCTGCTTTATGAATGCTTCAGATTAATTGCTTTAAGACTATGGTTTCTGTATTTATAGCTTAGCAGATTTGTAGTCCTGAACTGATTTCACTGCATTCATCAGAATTAAACCTACGTATAATTTCTTCCTGGCATCAGGGATAGCTGCATCCATAAACTGAGCTGTGCTCCAGTATCCACAAATGAAGTGAAAACACAGCATTCAGTGATGTTGTATCGTTTGTTAAAATACTTTTTAAAAAATCTGTGGACATGTCATAATCAAAACAAATCTCCTGCATTTATAGGGACAGGGATTGTGATTGCTAAACCTGTAGCTTCTAATCTTCAATAATCTTGAACATTAAATATTTTGGTCTGTATGTGCATGCATGTGTGTGTGTGTGTGCGCGCGTATCTCTGCACATACACATACAAAGTTATTATAAAGATTAATCTTCTCTGATGGAGAGTTCTGTTGGATGAATATTTACTTGGGATGATCTGGATTTCAGATTTCTAAGGGTGAAGGAATAGAAAAAGATTAAAAAAATAAACTTCAAAATTATTGTTGATTGAAAAATCTGCAGGATGAATTAGACATCCTCAAACCTGAATGCTGACCATATGCATTCTGACTGGTTTAAAAAATTCTACAGTTGACATAGACATAGTTCTGTGTAAGTGTGTTTGTCTGCCTGTGTCTGTGAGAGAGGGAACAATAGAGCAAGCATCTGTCTGTAGGCAAAACTTGAAATGTGCTAGCACTGAAAACGAAAAGAAGTTATACAAAGGGAATGATTTTTTTGAAGTGAGCCATGGATAGTAAGCTTTAATCAAGAATATAGATTGCGCTTTTGCAGATTGCCCATTTAGTTATATTTGATATAATGAGGGTGATTGCCTACAAAATCCTTATATTAGAGTGCCACACTGCTTGACTTTAGAAGATGTATGTCTGACACAAACATCTGACTAGTGGCCATACTTGCTTCTTTAAAATCAGTATGGTTTTCTTCACTGACATCAATGGAAAGTGGATCCTATCTTTTCTTTATCTGCAGCCCAAGCTTCCCTCGTTAGTATGGGAAGTTGTGGTATATGTGCACGCATGCTTGTGTACACATGGAGTGTGTGCATGTATGGAGACCAGTAGCTATACTTTCTTTTGACCAAGTATGTGGTGGTCTCCAATATTATTGAGCTATATAAATGAATTTTTGTATATTTACCTCTGTCTTTTCTGCTTTATTTACTCTTACTCACTTCCTTCCTTTCTGTTTCTCAAAGGCCTTTCACACCTGATGATGGGCGAGCAAGGTAAGTCTTTTCTTTCTGGCTTTTACCAGTAGCTGAATGTGGTCATGGTGACCCATGCTTCCTCCTAGTTCCAGTCTGGCTTCCATAAGTCCACAACACAAAGCAGTCCAACTGCTTTGCTTAGTCCTCATCTTGCCTTTCTGTTGCTCATTAACTGAACATCTTTGCTCAGGTAGATAATCCCAAGAAGTCTATAGTCAGGTGTGCTGACAATGAGTTGATATAACAAAAGTAAACTGAAAGAGCAGCCTGATATGCTTCTTTTCTATATACCCACCAGGCTTTCTACTTTTGGTTTGATATCTGGCATAGTGATTTTACCTGTTTGATACCTGTGGCTTTCAGAAATCTGTTCTCCATACCTGGACAAATGTTGTCATTGTCATGGCATTAACCTAATTATTTTCCTGTGTTCAACATGCATAGAATCATAAAATCATAGAATCATAGAGTTGGAAGAGACCCCAGGGGCCATTCAGTCCAACCCCCCGCTTTGCAGTGTGAAAGATCAAGCAAAATGTATGTAGATGGCATGGTTTCATCATCAAATGAATTTTAGTACTAGCTGAGCCCTGCCTGAAAAATAAGAGAGATATAAATCAGAGGCCCTGATTATGCACTTTTGGCTCATTGGTGTGATGCCAAGCACAAAGAAAAGATGTAGAGTCTGGATAAAAATGTAAATTTTCAGAGAATTCTGCACTGTTGCAGCATGATTTGCAGGCACTTTGATTCATTATTTTTCCCTTTGAATACAACGGGTATAGGGAGGAGTTGGATATGAACCTCAATTTCATAAAGCAGCAAGGTAATATTTGACAAGTCAGATGGATGAAGTATTGCCTTGGGCAGAAGTGTGATACTGTTACATTTTTGGTTCCAGATATAATGGAACCAGTATAATTGCAAGATACTTCAGACAATGTTTGTCATGGAGATCTAAGAGCTCCGTTTCAATCCGGTCTATACTAGCTTGTTAAGAGATCACAGCATTAGGAAACAAATCAAGCTGTAGTGGAGCCCATATATGCTTGGAAGCCTGATCTGTTTAGCTGCCTTGGAGCATATGGAGACATCCTCTGCAACAGTTTTGCTTGCTGGGTAACCTCTTCATAATTGAGTATAGCCTGGATCTAGCATTTCTGAAATTGCTAGATCTGCAAAGAAGAAGAAAAATAATCTGCCATAGTCATCATAATAGTTGCCTATGTGTTGCTTTGCTTTTCCATCCCTTCTATAAACCGAATAACCACTACATTGATGAATTGCTTTAGGCTTTCTCCTGAACCCAAGGTAGTGGACAAGGAGTTCAGTGCAGTTGATTTAAGATACTGGTCAATAGCACTGGCCACTGTAGGGTGAAGTCACTGAACACATCCATTGGAGATCAGAAGCATTATCTAAGTTCTAAGATGCTTCAGCAACTTGAGTGTTGACTAAGAGGTTCAGCAATACTAGAAAATTCGTTCTAGTAGTTCATTACAGTTCCTGAACTATCACTGCTATCATTCCATTAAGGGCTCTCTTTCTGTCAATTCAAAGTACTTTGCTAGCTTCCAAGGAACTCTTTGCTGGCTACTTTAACCCTGCTTTGCTTTGCTGCTCTTCCCATTGCTTAGATAGCCAAACATACTAAAGAGCCGTAAACTAAATGTTGCACTTGGCAGATCCCAACTGCCCATTCTCGGAGGTATTATTGAAGCTGATGAGTTGTTGAGAGAGGAGCAATGATAGGTGGTTCTTTAGGAACTGTAAAAAGCTTGAGTTTAACCTGCTATATTAATGAAAAAGCATCATATTATGAAGTGTGCCTCCACTGAAGTAAATGATGAAATGGCTATTTTGTGCCATTCAATATCAGTTGGCTGCAAGTTGCAGTCCATTCAGTTTGTAGATGACAATGTGACCTTTGATCAATTACCATGGTTTCTTTATCTTCCTTCTGCTTGCCTGGTAACTGGATTAGGGAGCTACTGACCTCTGACATTTTTCTTCACTCCCTTTATTCATCTCATCATGACAAATAATTGTGGCTATATTTTTCTTTCCAGCTAATTTTCCCATTATTCCTCCCTTCCTGATAAATATTTATATAGTGTATGTAAAACGCTAATGTAGCTGTGTGCATAGAAGTGTCTATAAGTACATATTATATACAGTGGTGATATAATATAGAAATATAGTGTGTGCATTTATGTATCCAGAACATTTACACAATCTTATTCTTCTTACACTACAATAAGTAGGTGGAAAATATTGAGCAAATATATTTCCACAGGGTAGTAGCTTCTCTTTTCCCCATGTTTTTACCTTTTGTTTTCTTTGTGAGTGTGAATTTGATGTGATGTGTTGTGTATTTCTGACCTCTGTTAGTGCATGAGAAATTTGCCTTTCTCCATATAAAACTGAAGCTAAAGAACTTAAATAGCAAGTGTGTGTTGTGTGGTTTGTGATACCTTCCTTTTTAAAGTGTGTGCTTTTGGTGTCCTTTCTTTAATGCTGTGTTCATATGCTTAATTTCAAGTTTTTGGTGAAGTGCACAGTGATCTAATTTTTATTTCTTTTATTTTTTTATTCCTTCTTTTGCTCTTTTTCCTCGCCTTCTCACTGGATTCTTCTCCGTACCTGTGCTTATGCGGACATACAACTTCATACCTTGTAGGTAGAAGTAAAGGTATAGATCATTTTCTTTTCAAAATAATGGCTCTGATTGTTGACATGCTTGTAAAATGTTCAAGTGTCACTTTTAAACAAATGCTTATCATCCCCAGTAATTATTTTTGTTCAAAAACAATTGTTCAGGTGTATCACCTCTTGCTTTCCCTAAAGGAAAGTGTATTACTATTTATATTGTACTATGGTTTGGCATGTGGCATTTGTCTACAGAAAAAAATGTTCAGGGTGCTTTGTGAGTTTGATCCACACAGAAAATATCGGTGTTTGGGGAGGGCTGGATCAGTTAGTTGCTACTGTTTCTGACCACTTGATATATCCTATCAACTTTGAAACATCTGAGCCACAGAACAGCAGCAATAAATTACACTGAGGACAGGTAGCCAGATGACATACTCAGTAAGCCTGTTAATGGAGCATCTGGGCATGTCATATTGAATGTGCTGGTGTATTGGTGCAGTTGAATGTCAAGAGAACTAAAGCACACTTTATGAACAGTTTATATTTAAATGAATTGAATACATGCATCTTCTGCACTTTCTGCAGATGCAGAGATGATGTTGAAACTTCAATTGCAGAAAAATGTTGTAATTTGAGCAACTGTTATTGGAAATGTATGGAAGAAAGCTTTATTTTGAGAATTTGGTGGAGGAAGGAAAATTAGCACTGCAAAATGCAGAGTTTTTCTTTCATATCCACATTTCATTTGAGCAAATCAACAAAGGTGTGCATATATCAGCAGCTTATACTTCTTGGTAACATGCAGAAAGGGCAGCCATCCATCCCCAGTCATAGTTTTCAAAGAGGCAAAAACATATCTGCTATGTACTTCCAGTTGAACTTTTTGGGAAAGGAAAGGGAGAAGAATGGATAAACTGTGAAAACATCAATAGTTTTAATCTACAAGGAGATGATTGCAGCTTTTTTTTTAAAAATGATCTAATAAATATGTTATTTGGAAACATGATGTGCTTTCTCAATAAGGTACATAGACATCTTGGAATCTTTAGACCAGTTCAAGACTGAATGAGCACTGTTTGCATGGTGGAGGAACACATATGTGTTGTTCATGTAAAGTGTGATGTATGTGCTATATATGGAAGAATATCTATGTGCAGAAATGATTGATCCCTCCCTTTTTGAGGACGAAGAATAATTTTGTGTGATTCTTCTCTGTCTAAAGGACGAAGGGATTTAAAATCTAGATAAGGTATCATGTTTATTAGTCTCCCATATGGAATAACCGTACCACATGTTAGTCTGTTGTGGGGCGGAAGAATATGTGACTCCTAATATTGCCCAGGTAAGTATGGAAAAGAGATGTGTACTTCCTGCTCAGTTGTAATATGTCCAGTGGCTTCTGTGGGTCACTTGAAAGGCTGCTTTATTTTAAAACTGGCTGTGAATTCTCTTGACCTTGTGAATTCAACAATTTCTTCAACAATTGTATATAGTATTCCTTATGTTCTCATTGATACCATGGTATAAATAATCAGTATTACTGCTATGGCATGTTTTAGATCATTATATTTTTAATGATACCATGGTATAAATAATCAGTGTTAATACTAAGCCATGTTTTAGGATATTATATTTTTAATTTGGTTGACAGAGATTATAAGGTAAAGAAAGAGGTAAAATTGAATAGCCACCAGATTCTACGATAGATCTTACAACATGTTTATCTGCCTTTTGTACTACATCTTCTTTTCAGTTGTTGTGGTGTCTGTGTTTGGAGGAGACTCTTTGTATTTACCTGAATTTAGAAACTTGACCTGTGTCTGAATGTTTGGTCTACAGTTGAATTAGCTGCTCTACTTCGTACATAAATAAAATCTGTGTCAAGTAGTATAATGAGAGCCAACAAACAGTACTTGTGTCTGTCCATAAAAAACAGTAGTAGTAGTATATTGTAGGCTTTATGAAGCCAAAAATCAATCTATTGAACATCCAGCATTTACAACATGAATAGCAAAACCAGGGAACTGGTATAAAAATATGAATTGTATCAGTGCACAATGACCTTGATTGTGGCGATGAATGCCAAGAGAGAATGCCTTGGCTTCTTAGACAAATGACTACTCTTAAAGATGGTATGCCTACATGTGGAAATGCTTTCTAGGTGACAATAAGAGGACTGTCTACTGAAAGCATGCAAGTATTGAATTGCTCATGAATATTTGTAAATATATATAAGTGCTTAGTCTCTCACTGCATGGTGGCTTAGGACTTCTGCAACAAGTGTCATTCTGCAAAGGGTAAGAAGTATTGCATTGCACATTGGAAAGCAAAGAATGACAAATGTAGCTGTCAGTGGACTGAAACTAAAAATCAGAAAGAAGAGTACTGATTTTGAATATGCTCTATTTGGTTCTTCTGTTTTGAGTTGTGCAAGATATTCACATCATACAAGAATTCTGGAAACGAATAAAAAATTAAATTCAGGAATAACTGAGAAGACTTAGGTTGCATTGAGGTGTCAGTTTTTCCTGAGCAATAAAAAGAAAAATGAGAATCAAATAACTTTTGTGGAGTGGACTTCTTAAACGTGCTAAATAACAAATGGCAAAGCAGATAATAAATAACTGACAGTAACCTCTAATTTGCTACTGAGTAAAGTTAAGTTAATGTATAGTCATGTTTTCTCATTTCTTTTGTCCTCTTGGTAACTTCTATTTAAGGAAACTAAAGCTGAACTTCTTTTTAAAGATGACTATAAATTTGTGGACAGTAAAGTAAAATAAATTGTATGATGCCTCAAATGAAAATAATCATTTCATCTCTTTATTGTGAAAAGATATGGAGCTCCTATGAAGAGCTAGTGAGCCAGCATGGTCTAGTGATTTGGAAGTTGGACTAGTGATTTGGGTGTTGGACTAGGATTCTGTACTTGAGGGTTCAAATCCCCACTTGGCTTTGGAAACCCACTGGGTGACATTGGACAAGTCATACTCTATCAACCTCAGAGGAAGGCAAAGGCAAACCGCATCTGAACAAATCTTGCCAAGGAAACCTGCATGATAAGTTAGCTTTTGGGTTTCCATAAATCAGAAACTACTAGAAGGTCCGTAACACACATAAGAAAATCTAGTACAGAGTAGTGAAAAAGGATGTGAGCTGTGGGTTCAAAAGTCCCCTGGTCAACCTTCATCTCAACCTAAACTTACAAGAGAACCGCAATGCTCTAGCCTTATCTCACTCAGCTGTTGTGTAAGGATAATAACAGAGCTAGTAAAGTTACTTTTATAGACTATACCTCCCCAAATCTACCAGCCAGCATAGAAAAATAACATTTCTAAACTCTGAACAGGAACAGATAGAGCCAGGCCAATGTATTTGCCCCAAAAGTCCATTACCTGACTGTCCATGCATACCTGGAGCAGGGTCTTTCCCATGCCAAAATACCATATCCTAAGTGGAAACGCAGAAGATTGAATCTTGAACCCTCTGCATGTAATGTCCTATGTTCCACTATCGAGCAGTATTCCCAACTGTCAACAGTTGCCTTTTGGAGTTGAATATTAGGATATTCCTAATACTACTTTAATGTACTTCTGAACCATCTTAAAGCACTATGGAAGCTTGAGCTAATTTATTATCATACTGCTTTTATTCATGTTGTGTTCCGAAGAGCTGTGAGTGAAATATAAAGACGAATTAATAGGTACATTAGAAGTCAAAATCAATTGGGACTTAAATATCTTATTGATTTTAGTGAAGAATATTTAAATTTTGCTAGGTTAGGTTCTTTCTCTGGAAGTGCAGAGCTTGAATAATAGCATAATGCAACGTGCAGGCTATCGTACCCCTAAATGGACAATGTATGGCGCAAAGACCCAAGCACAGGTTTCCAAATGAGGTTATACACAGGCCATGTTTGCAGTTTTTCCTTTAGTGTGGGCAGTACAAACCAGAGTGCATGGCTTGTGGGCCTCAAGCAGCACAGTTGCCCTTCCCAACCACCATTAAATTTCTGTCTTGCAGGACCTTTGTTTCCATATTATTAATGACAGTCTGAAAAGAGTGGCCCAGATCAGGATTGCAATCATGAAACAGCCAGTAATACCACTGCTTCTACATTGCTAATGGCACTGTGGAAATAGTGATGTCAGTCATGGTCCCGTGGGATCCCTTTTAAACCCTCTTTCTACCCCTACAGCCTTGAAGCATCAAGTATGGACTCTCATTATTGCAAGTGGCACCACAGAAACAGTGATGCATGCAAATTGTACCATGGTATGGGAGTGCAGAGAGGTTAAAGCAACAGAATTGCTGGAACAGAGGAGAGGGTAAGGTCTCCACCATCTGTACAGCAGTCCAGAGCCTCCTCTCAACTCTGAGCATGCATGCATATGATCATGGATTAGTGTTCACAGGCAAGACGGGACTATAAACCAACAGAAACCCTGGTTTAAAGTTATTTTACGATTCTGACTTTTAGATTTTAAAACATTGGATGTCATGACAAGTTATCTGCAATATGATGTGTGAAAGAGCACACACTGTTCTGTGAATGCTTAGGTCACAGCTTCCTGCTACGTATAATAGAGTAACTACAAATTATGTAGAATTTCTGTGTGTCTTTGGATTTACCTGGTGTGCTATGATCTCTAAAAATGTGTATAATGTTGATGTGGGATGATAGAAATACTGAAGTGTTCAAATGGAACAGAAACTTGTGCCGTTATGCTCGGTGCAACAAAGTGTGTGACTTCAAGTACTGCTGTGTGATTTCAGTGACCCTGAGCACCGTTTCTTAGAAGTAAGTTCCATTTAAATAATTTGCTTATGTCCAAGTAGGGAAGCAAGGTGAAAAGTGCTGAGTGGCAGGTGACAAGGGGAAAAAATTACTGACCTCCTTTTGCATGTTTAAATAATTAGTGGCATTTAAATAAGTTATGTGCAAAATAATTTTCCATTTCTCGTTGCCAGCAACACCACTAGGATTTAAAAGCCTTGTGAATAAGATCGGCTTAGTAGCCAAGGGTTTTGTGCAAACATTTAAGCAAACTATCAGTGACTAATCATTTAAAAATATGCTCTAATACTATCTAATTATAAGGGGGGAAGGCACAATTACATTTGCAGTGCCAGCTTTGGCTATCAGTCTTGTGATGTTGATTTGTCATATAAAATGGATATAGTGTGGGTTTTTGTTCCTTGAAAATCCATTTTGAATCACTTTTGCATTTTCCATCCTTGCTTTTGATTCTTTGCCCACTATACTTAAAAAAAGCATCACATTTTTGCTCTGTGAACAGATGGCATTTCAGATGAATTAATTTTCCTTTGTGTCTTTCTAAAAACAAATACATTTTGTTTTACTGTTGAGAAACAGCTAATCCTTGAAATCTAAAGGGTGAAGACTGAAAACACGTTCTGAAGGAGGCAAAGACCCTATTCAGACATTTGTCAACCTGCTTAGCTCAACACATTATGGCATGTACTCTTGCTCCGTTGTATCATATGCATTATGTACCAAGGCATTATTTCTTTGGACTACAATTTGTAGGACAATAGGCTATACTGGCTAGAGAATTCTTGGAATTGTGGTCTAAAAAAGGAAAGCTTTTCAAGCTTTCCAAACTGCTGTGTAACACCCGCCCAGCATTTGTGTGTATATTAAAAAAGTCTATTAAAAGATATGTGTTTACATTTCTAGAGCTTTATGTGCCTAGGCCACCATATAGTCTGGAACCCCAATAGTACATAATCTGCACTTGTCTTGATTTAGCAGCTACATTCCTGACTAATCCTGTCTCCTACTTTTTCAGATGTTTTTAAAATGTTCCAGTTTTATTCCTTTTCCTCCCACTTTCCCCCTTCTTTCTCAGCATACTTCAGTTGCTACAATCTGAGTTCAAAGTGCAAAAATAGTTTGCACTCGTTCAGCTCAACAAGGGAAAGAGAAGGGTATGGAATCTAGCTTTTTCATGTGGACTGAGGCAAGAGCATCTCCTAGCTTATGTGTTCTTCCTCATTAATAAGCTTTGCCATCTTGACCACTCTCTAATGTTGCTTGGCCACATGTGTCCCAGTTTTCATCTGTGAAGTATTGGAGGATATGATAGTGCAGGGTTTCAGACTGCTGTATGTTTCAGACATACAGAATTCTATGCATGCCCAATACATTTTTCGCTTATCTGCTGTACATACTGGAATGCAGGTGGCGGGTCAGGCTGTAAATATATATGACATCAAAAGTGAGGCTCCCCAGTGCGGCCCCATTCACTACCCTTGTGTTCACGTATACCATTTGACAATTCCCAGGGTAGGACTTTAGTTGCAGTGGTTATATAGATGGTATCTAACACTTTAAAGAATGTCAGTTATATCCAGAAAAAAGATCTGATTGGTGGAGACATGGTAGACTTGACCATCTGTGTGTTTGGTCCATGTTTCAGAGTGAACTAACCACATTCACTCTTGTCAAGACAAATGTGCAAATTAGAATGTAGCTATCTTTTGGATAGCTTCCATCTTATCTGAATTTCAGTTATCTGATGCTGTTATGTACTAAAAAATATTTAGGATAACATACATCAAGAAATGTATACTGCTAAGAGAAGAGAAGTTTGGGTTCTTTTGTGAGAAAATAATTTTAAAATGCATTTAAATCTAAATTTCCATGCACGTTTTCAAAATAAAAATCGTAGATTAATGTAAAAATGGGATGGAATGGTGTTACGACGAAACACGTGAAGAATAGTTATGTACTGGAAACAGCATAATCCATCCAGCCTTAGTTAAATGCAATTAATGCTATAATTGTAGCATGCTAGTATCCTTGGGCAATCCTGTTGGTTGATGTAGATAAAAGCATTCCAGATAACCTGAGAGAACTGCAGACGTGTGGATTGTAGCTGCATAAATAGTTGTACAGTGTGCTTTGACTGGTACTACTAATGGCTGGCTTATAAAAGGTACAAGAAGCCCCTTCTTATTTGGCAAGCTAGGGACCAGACCTCTGTCAAAAAGCAGAAAACTTCAAAATGCAGAAAGTGAATTGAGTTAGCATCATCTTTTCTTTTTAGGTTATTTAGTCCTCAGGGCTGCTTTCCGTTCCCTCCTGGCCAGAAGCTCCACTCACTGTCGTGCCATGGCCCACTCCTCTAGCCCCACCAGATAGACAGACAGAAGGACAGATTCACACTCACCTGGGTGCACACTCACTCACGTGCGCACATGCTACTGAGGGTGGCATGGCAACATCACAATGCATAGTGACATTGGCATACTTGCTGACCACAATGCACATGCACTGGGCCCACCCCAGTCTCCTCTTGCTGGCTCATGGGCATGCTATGTCATCCACTTTCTTTCTCAACAAGCTAGCATCACATTGGGCCTAAAACAAGGCAAATGGCCCCAGGAGCCAATGAGAGGGTTTCTGGGGAAAAGATACCAACTTTGCTTCCCAATGAAAGATCCTGAGCCTTTCTTTTTTTAAATCCCACCTCGACAGCCTCCTCTTCTCCTCTTTCAACCATGCTATATTATAGACATGTACTGTTCTTTTGATATGGGGTCTGCACTTTCTACCCTTTTCAATTAGCATGCGTGACTGAAAGAGTGGACTTCATGTTGAAAGAATAGTACATGTCTATAATTTAGAATGACTGAAAGAGTGGGTCATCAAAAAGAGAGAGGTCAAAAAATGGGGCACACCTGTATAGAAGGCTGAAAAATGGGTTGGACTGCCATTTCCAGACTAGAATTCTACAGACTGGGTACGCATATTGATGGAAAGGAGAGGAGCTGATTTTCATCATTTCATCTTCTATGCAGCCATCAGCACCATCTCCCATGCTGATCTGAAGTATTTCCCAATGTACCAGAGCAGATTTGGAGAGGAGGCAGAGCTGAATGCAGCAGGGGGCAAGAAATCAGTGAAAATTGCTTCCCTTAATAGATGTGTTCAAATTGAGGAGCAGGAGCCTCAGCTGGGTGTACTGGCTTCCATGAATGGAAGAAGCCCAAACCTGAATCCTTCTCCTACTCCATAAATAATTAGAGCAATTTAATTGTTAAAAAAGAAAACGAAAACTTAGCTTAGTCTTATGTTGTGCTGTTGGATTCTTAGATATACTACCACAAAAATGTAAAACAATGGAGACATAGTTCTGGGGTTAGAGAGGGCTTAGTTCCCGTCCCCCAAATCTCTGCATATGATATTCAATAAAGTAGTCAAATACAATGGCACACTTGAAACTACACAATAAAAATGTATTTCTGTGTGTGGTTGAGATGCTTGTTTTCTATATATAATGTGTGAATGAAGAGCACACAACAATGTTTTAGGGATTACACTGACAAGTAATTTGAGTGAACACAGTGCTAATGTCTCTCTTTTATATTAGAATTGTTCCTCTTTATATGTGAATAAGCATCTGACTCCAGCTTGGTTTTAATTTTCATTAAGAAGAATGATTCCTTTGGGAGTCATGGGCATTATGGCTGCATTGTGTGTAAACAGAAGCAGAAATATTGTCCTCTGATGTATTACTGTAGTGTACTCTTTTTGATGGGGCTCAGGTTTCACTCCATACAAAGTGAATATTTAATTGATATGATGGAAATGTACTCTCTTGCTCTCGTTCCCCTCCCTATTTTTAATTTGAAGCATTCAGTGGTGTTTAGAGATGTAGAAGCAGAGAACCTGGCCATATGTTTTGTAAAAGCTAGGCTAATAGCACTCCTGATGGATGTCTGATTTTTAAAGTGCTGTATCTTTCATTAAAATTTACATGTAAAGTAAGGGCAAGCCTGGTGACATGAAAGCTAATGCAACTTGCCGATCTTGACATAATAACAATCAGAAGAAACTGGAGATCCCAGATGGCAGCTTGGCCTTTGCCATCCTTTTAATAAGCTACTAACTGCTAATTATTGCACTCTTTTGGGCAAGTTAATTTACTATTGACTCTTAAAGGGACACTGCTCCCTTGCCTGTCACAAAGGTATTCCATCAAGGACTTTTATATGTGTGAGCCTGAGTGTGTTTTCTCTTCTGATGTTAGAAGCCATCCAGTGGGCAACAGAAAAGATGCAGTGTTTTGAATTAGGAAAGAAGCTTAGTTGATAAGTACTGTACTGCCTTTGTGACCGTGTATTTTTCAGTTGTCCTTGGAAGGCCACCGTTCCTATGTTGTCATGTCCATTAAGGAGATTTGAAGAATTCAGCCGTTGCACATTCTAGTATGAACTCACATGAGCCAAATCTCCCAGGGTAAAGTTCAGATTGAAATTTATTAATGGACTGGTTTTGTAGTTCCTGAATGTTTCCATCTCAAAAATGTATCAAAATACATTTAAAAATGTATTTGCTAGTGCTTTTAGATTTTGATTTAGATTTATCCCTGCTTTTGGTTTTATTTTTGATTTTTATTATTGATGGTTTTATAGTGTTATTGTAGTTTTCCCTCCCCTCAACTATCGTATTGTTGTCTTTCTTCTTATTTTGTGTTTTTAGTAGATACACTGCCAAGAGAACTTGGATTATTGGACAGTTTAAAAGTATCATTTAAATAAATATTTTTGCAGAAAGAATAATATTTAGTTATATATATATATATTTTAAAAAACCTTTCTGAAAAATATTCATTTTTAATTACATTTTAAAACTGCCCAGTAATCAATGGCCCTTTCCGCACGAGGCAGTTAAAATGGGCCAAGGCATCCTGGCACGGAGGTTGTCCGCACCTTGGATCGGACTAGGTGCGGACTATTTAACTTAATTCTGCACCTCAGTCCGATCCAACCCCGCCCCCAAGTGGTCCTCCCCCACGCTAAGTAAAGACCGGAAAAATCAGGTCTTTACATTTTCTGGAACGCCCCATTGCATTCCTACTTACCTGTGCAGATGCGCAGGCTCGCACCAATGCGAGCCTGCGATCAGTGGAGGGCAGGCTGTGGCATGGCCAGCGTCAGTGGTTGGTCCACTCCCACGAAGACACCGGAAGCCGCCATTTTGAGCCGGAAGCCACAGGAAGCCACCATTTTGAGCAGGAGCAGTGCGGATCTACAGACCTCACACTGCTCTGGTTGGCCCTGCACTAATGGAGGAGCCCTGCGGAAGGGCTGAGGGGAAAGTCTGCGTTACTTCGGACCCAAGAAGAGCCAGTAAGTAATGGCACGGAGCGATTCACTCGCCTCGTGCGGAAAGGGCCAATATAAGCATTTGAGAATGTGATTTTTAAATATATATATACTTCACAGAATATATATATATTCATATTAATAACTGCTTTGCTCTTTCACTGAGATAAAGGTAGGATATACCCAGAACTAACCAGCACACACTTGTTCATTGATAAACAGTCAGGTCAACTGGCAGCAGATCCAGACCCATGGTCAGACCAAATCTACTCAGCTGTAATCAATAAAGTTATAAGCACTTTATTGCCAATTTAAGTGTGTGGCTGTGTTTCTGTGGGATGAAACAGAAACAGTGAGGTGTAACACCAATGTAGGCACATTTTACCACCAATGGTGGTCATGTAAGAAGGTTAAAAAATTTTGGAATATAATTCATACACAGATAGAAAAAATGCTTGGATCCCATTTTGAAATGTCTCCCGAACTCTATTTGTTATCAATGATGAGCGAGGACTTAGAGAAAAAAGCTGGGAAATTAATATTTTGTATGTCAGCTGCAGCCAGAATGTTAATAGCCCAAAATTGGAAACAAAAAACTCTTCCCTCACTAGCCGACTGGGAAATGAAATTATATGTTACAAATGGATAGATTTACTTATATATTGAAAGGAGCCAATTCAGAAAAATTTGTCAAAGATTGGGAGAGTGTGATAGTATATTTCAGAACTCAATGGAGTAATATCAAGATGGTTAATATTGATTTCTAACATTGTTGATGTAAAATACAGGGACAAATAACTTACTGATTCGATTGACAGGCAAACATACTGTTTGGAGATTTTACTGCCTCTCACTCGGGTGGAAGTCAGGTTTGATAGTTGTATCAAAGTGTCAAAGCACCTTACAAATATGCTTATATATATGTGTATGTGTGTTATATGTGTATTTGCTGTCTTGTATACTTGTTCTTACACCAGTTGGTATGATTATAGATGTTTTTTGTATGTTTGTATGTCTTACGTTTTAATAAAAAAAAAACAGAAACAATGCTCACCACTGAATGTGTAATAATATTTCCTTCATACCAAAACATTGTTATCAGGCAAACTTAGTTCAGAAGGACTTCCCATGACAAAGGGCACTGCTAACCAACAGGCTGTTCACCTCATTTCTACTTACCTCACCTTCCACACAGGGTCATAGGAAGAATGGCCTAAAGAGGGGTATACTCAGTGAAAATAGGCAGTCTTTCAGGTACCTGGTCCCAAAGGCATGAAAGACTTCTAAGGTATACATTAACATTTTCTTTTTAATAGCAAAATAAGCATTCCCACTTCTTAAAACAGTGGCCTACATGCCCTCCTCAATCCAAATGTGCTCCCTTTGTAGGTTTAGATACAGAACGTTCCATGAGAACAGTGTAATGTCTTGACATTTGTAGAATATTCATGGGAACAATGGGAATTAATGTTGTTCTTAGGGGTATTCTTGGTAAGAAAAAAATGGCCACTTGCATTGTCCAGTAGAAGCAACCATTTTCTCTTAAAGAATGTTTTTATGCCATAATGTAATGCTTTTCCTATGGGTGGTCTGTCTGTGCTACTGCTGAAGTAGTACAGCATTTTATTTCTCTACAAAACCCAAAATTGTCTGTCATCTGTCTTTTGAACATAAGATTACCTCATACCTGACAGCTCATAAATTGTCTCTACTTTAAGATTAGTTCAGTCTTCAGGGTCTATTGTCTTCCTTTCCTCATATTTTCTTTTTTGTTAGAGAAAGCAAACTGATGCTAACCCATGCCAATCCATTATATTATACAACATGCATATAAAACACATCCTATTAGAGTAATCCTAAAAATAAATTCCCATATAAGAATACCTTTGAGATATTTTCACCCCATCCCACTCCCTGAAAGTAATGAAAAGATCTGTGCCAAGTTCATAGGTGCAACACCAGTTACGATCTTACATCAGAACTACATTATAAACAGCGAAGGGGTTGTGTTTACAATCTACAGAAGCATAGCACATTGTGAAAGCAGCTGAACCTTATGCTGGCTACAGTTTATGAGCAATTGCCAATAGTTTATATTAATTATCTTTCTTACATGATAGATGGATGTAAAGTCATCCACAATGCAAAGTCAGTTTGATTGGAATGTTTCTTTCTACTTTGTTGTTATTAACTGCATGCAATCCAAGAAGGGAAAATTTACATTTAAAGTGTGTCATTTTTTAAAAGATTGGTTGCTCCTCTTTAATTGTTGAAAAAGCTGCAATCAAAAGGAGGCCAGTGTAGAGTGAAGGTTTGCATTGAGAGCTTGTTTAGAAATGAAAGAACAGCTGCTGTTTTAAATGGACTCTAATTTTGACAGTTTATGCTGTTCCGTGAATGTGTGATGCTCTGTGAACGTTTGGGAGGACTGATGGTGGGTAAATAGCTTATTTCCTGGGCTTTATGGTAATGAAGCAAAGCGATTATAATAATGTCATCAGGAACTGAAATAGACCCCTTGTTGCACACATTAGACAGCCCTGGAAAAATATGAAGCCCAATGAAAGATGCTTTAAGGCATTTTGTAGCTTTTCATAGAAGAGACCGATAGCGTTAAAGCAGTAGACAGCTTGTAAACTATTGCGTTCTTCTTTATGAGCCTGCCCAGGTTTTAAAATCTTTAGGGGTGGCCCTTGTCTTCATTCTGCCATCTCCATAGGCATATTTCATGAGGACCTGAGAGTTTGGAGACTGTTACTTTCTGGTTTTTGAACTTGCTGCCAAAGGAGGCTAGATTCTTTTCTTCCTTTCTGTGTTCCCACGAACAGGAAAAGCTGCTGGCACCTAGGCTGGGTAATACCTGAAGGAGGCTCTCATTTCTTTCTACCAATGTGTTTTGATGGTGTTTTAAATCAGTTTTTTTATTTTTAATCATCATCATCATCATCATCATCATCATCAGCTTAATCCAGTCTATCTGGCCTAGTAGTAATAGTAATATTATTATTAGTAGTAGGGCAGTATTATTTGGCACTCAGGTCAATAAACAATAGTGAAATTAATTTTTTTTAAAATTTTAGTTTTTAAAATTTTAATTTCACTATTGTTTATTGACTTGAGTACCAAGTAATACTGTCCTACTACTACTACTAATATTGCTATTACTACTAGGCTAGATAGACTGGATTAAGAATTTTATTATTAAGAATTTTATTGATTTATTTAGAATGGCAGTAGTATTTTAAGCATGAGACTTAAATTTATTTATAAATACTTCTGCTATGGTCCAGATTCTAGACCTGGTGTTTGGCCAAATGCTATATTTCTGGTCATGTTACACCTGAGGCTAGGTGAAGGGCATTCTTCTAGGCAGGGACTATTTAAAGAGGAGAGATTGCAATTTTGTCATATCTCTGAAGACTTCAGTGAAAACCAGATTGTGCATGTTTAGTAATGTCTAGTTAAAGTTTTATTCAACCATATCATTCTGCCTTTATTCCTGTGAGCTCACATTCTGAAGTCTTACATGTACACCTGCCTTTGAGAACAACTAGCTTGGTGGGCACAGAGAAGCGAGCTTGCTCAGCAACAGCTGCGTATTTGTGGAACACACTACCTCCTTCCTTTCATGACTGGCTTTTAGGAGATTCTGTAAACAATTGTGTCTCTAAGCTTTTTCCTAAATTGGTTTATTGGGTCATTGGTTGGAACTTATTTTAGCTGGAACCACAACTGTTTTAATATTTGTAATTTAGTTTTGTGTGTGTGTGTGTGCGTGTGCGTGTGCTGACTTCTATTATTTTTCACTTCTGAGTTAAGGATAAGGTGACTTGTTAAGTGTCTCATCCTTTTCTAACATTAGCTAAACTTTTGTGGTGTCACTAAAGCTCTAGAGAAAATTCAAATAGGGAAATAGATGTTGGAAGGAACTAACTGAATGAAACTTGGGAGTGGGGGGAAAGCCTGAACATTGTTGTTGTCAAGATACAAAAATCTTTACGGGGAAGAGGTGTAGGAAATAGACAATGGGAGAAAGGTAAGATCTGGGAGAAGAGGAACTGACATGGCAGGGTCTGAAGAAAGAATGGATGCATATGAAGAGAAGCTGAAACTGAGGAAAGATAGAAGGGGCAACTAGATTAAGTCCCTTGATTTTGGCTAAGCTGCTAGGATACCTACTGGTTGTTCTGAGGAAGAACCTTATGCACCATAGAATGCATTTCTGATATGCCTTCTACTTCCTCAGAGACATTTGTTTTGCCTAGATGAAAACTGAAAAGACATTTTATTGGGTGGCTGCCTCTGTATGCTTGCGTGTGGCAAAGAATGTGAAAATGTGAGGACTGCTAAATTTAAAACAAAGTAGCTACAATAAACTTTTTTGTGTGTTTCCACAGCCTGCTTCTCTGTTTTATAATACACATGCATCACCCTAGGCATCATTTGTAAATCCAGTGTTTGCTGATGTGTGGAAGAAAATACACAAGGGCCCAAGCTAGAATCTGCCTTCATTAACTCATTTTCCAAAAGCATTTCACACTTTCAGGATGGGATGTTAATTTGTGCAGTTCTGATGCATAGTTCCAAGCTGCCAGTCTCAATCTGCCAGGGTAGTTGTATTTCTCTGGACAAAATCCATTCATGTTAGAGATCATCATGAAATCTCACAGCAATGAATTCCTCTGGTTAATGATGCATTTCATGAATTAGTACTCTTTTAGTTGGCCTTAAATCTTCAGCTGATCCATTTGGTTGGGTGACCCTGAATCCTTCCATTTTGGGAGAGGATGAATAATGTTCCCTATTCACCCTCTTCATACCATTTCTGACTTTTGAAGATATTTCAAAAGAGTTTATTGGGCCTCCTTGAGGTATACACCTCTACAAACAATGCAGCTGTTTTTGTTTAATATGGAGGTTGAAGCATTTATTAACCAAGGAATAGTGGGTTACCTAGAGTTTGATTCTATACCTCATAATTGTATTTTTGGGCTAAAAGAATTGCAACTGAAGTTCAGTAAAATAATAATGGTGTCAAAATGAATCACATAGTAGTGAATAGGACAGAACTTTTCTTTCAACTATTTAATCTACAGAGCTACATAGGCCATTTCTGCACTAGATTGTTATAGTGCTATCATTCCACTTTCAACATCCTATGGAATCCTAGGGTTTGCAGTTTAACAGCACTATAACAGTTTAGTGTGGAAATGGCCATAGTAATGCTACTAAAACCTGCCTCTCATTAGTAACAGGTTGGGCCAGTTTGGACATTTTTTGAGTTTTCATAAGCCATACTGTATAGTCATGCATAAGCATCAAGACAGACCTTGCCCCTCTCCTTCTTCTTCCCATTACATGCCAGTGTTGGCATGAAGATAATGGCCTTGGTTGAGTTGAAGCCCTTTTAATTTCTGAACACAAGAGCTCTGCCTTAATGTACGTTAACAAACGGACAAAAAAGACAGCATATGAATCTATATTATTTTCTAGTTTCTTAACAAAAATGACACCAGAAATCTCTGATTTTGCTATCGTAGCGAACTTTGCCTTAACTAAAAGAAGCACAAGAGCCCTGTATCCCTCTGATAAAAATTTCACCAAAATGACTTTTTGCCAGAAAAAAAAAAAAAAAACTGTCAAAGTGAATGAGAATAATGAAAAATGTCAAAGAAAATTATTTTTTCATCAATTCTGCTAGTATTAAACACAAACAGCAATGTAGGATTAAAGTCGATGTTTACATGATAAAGAGACATGTATCTATCTTTGAGAGTCAGCATGGTGTAATGGTTTGACCATTGGACTGTGACCCTGGAGACCAGATTTCGATTTCCTGGTCAGCCATGGAAACTCACTTGGTGAGTTTGGCTGCATCCCACAATCTCAGCCCCCCCGAAAACCCCATGATAGGTTCACTTTAGGGTCACCATAAACTGGAAAGAACTTGAAGGCACACATTAACAACGACTCTATATTTCTTTGTCTAATTGCAAGTGTATGAGTGCTGCAGTTCTTACAGGATATAGAAAGAAAAAGCCTCTCTCTTGTATTTCCAGATTGAATGGACCAAAACGAGTTCTTTACATGCCTAGAATGCTTGGGGTGAGGGTGTGGAATGCTCATTGGCATCAGTAGGAAATATTTTTCTAAGCTTTTAGGCTACATGCATGGGACGTGTACATAAGGAAAATGTTTATACATAGCTGCACATAAATATTAAACAAAGATTTAGTTAGCCTCTTATGCATCCAACAATGTTCCCTTCAGAGAGCACTCCAAGTACAAAACACAGCTTTTGTCTTTGCAAATTTGTACACCATTTAAAAAGTCAGCTGCCTTTGCTAACAATTGCCACACTGTTTTATTTGGGACAGTGCATCCTTATTTATACTTAGATGAGAGAAAAAAAGTGAAGAGGTACAAGAACTACAAAATTTTGTGAGAGGGAATGCTTTGCTAATTTTAAGTTTTATGTCTTAAATGTCTTTGATACATGATTTTAAGTTTGCTGTGCTCTTGTCCCAGAAAGCTGTCTAATCACATTTTTGTTGGTGAGTTTTTTTTAAAACACCTGTGATTATTGTTTACAAAGTGCATGTTGCTCACAACCTGTTTTTAATTAGAGTACAATGTCAGCTATCAGGATCTAATGAGATTGACTTACATCCTCTTTGTATTTTCTGAGGAACCAGCAGATTTGGGACACAATTCATTCTTCCCTTATATATGCACATTTTCATCTGAAGCATAGGACTGGCATTAGGTTCAAGGAAACCCCCTCTCCATTCTTTGTCTTGGTGCTTCATGTACACCATCACTCCCCAGCTGTCACATGCTAGAGGATGCCAGTGTGCAGCCCCATGCTCCTGGCTTGCACATCACTCTTGTTTGGGGAAGAAGTAACTTGCCACCTAGAGAAATAGGAAACTGCCTTTTACTGAGTTTGAACTGTCCAGCTCAGGATCTTCAGTT
The DNA here is from genome assembly GCA_030412105.1 of Cyclura pinguis. Classification (NCBI taxonomy): domain Eukaryota; kingdom Metazoa; phylum Chordata; class Lepidosauria; order Squamata; family Iguanidae; genus Cyclura; species Cyclura pinguis. Next base: position 350,887,124 of record CM059599.1, read on the forward strand.
CTAATTGGCTGTGACAATCCAAGATTTAATGTAGATTTTTTTCCAAGCCCTATCTTGAGATCCCTGGGGGACTTTTCTACAAGTACTAACTATACCTGACTCTGATTAGCTTCTGAAATCAGACAATATGGGTGAGTGTATTCAAGATGGAGATGTGTATCAGGATATGGTATGCTGTCCACTTTGCAAATATATGAATGTGAATATAACATTAGGTCATGACAAGGCTTGCATTGTCCCAGCTAACAAACATAGAAGAATGCCTCCTGTTATAACTTGCACTTGTTCACAAATACAGCATGCTCAGCTGATTCATTTTTAAAAACTGTGATTGTGTTTTATGTCTAGTGACAAAACTAGACTTATTTTCCCCAAATAATATGTACACAAAACAGGTTTGGTACAAATTATCTGAATGTGTGTGTGTAAATGAATACACTCTGTCACATTCTGTACTGTTTTAAGTAACAAGCAGCTTAGATTAAAGCTTACTTAGATTAGATGTCACTCAAAAGGTTTTCCCTTTTTAATGTATCTTGAAGAACCAGACCTGTGAAGTTTTTGATTCATTCTATGATGTTGGGAATCAAACTGTGAACAGTTATTTTCCAGACCTGTGAATGCAGATAAAAGAATGTTACATAGCTCTTGGCTTGCCCTGTGAGTCTGGGAATTAAAAAACCTTGACGGTGCATTGTAAGATTATGAAACAGCGATTACAGAACCTTGGCTCAGTCTGCCTGAAACTTTTTGAAAGCAAAGATACAGAAGTATGGACAGCTACTAGTAGCTAGATCAATAGGTTGTAACTTACAATCTTTTAAATATGTAGTGGGATATGAGAACGATCAGAAAGGGAGAAAGAGAAGAAGAGAAGCTTCTTGCTATAAATGTGCCATTTTGTTTTAATAGAGAATAATTGCAATATAGTTCCCCAGAATCGAGCACATATATTTTCTAAGATACCCCAACCTGCTTCTGAGAGTGAGTAAAACTATGTAGGAAAAAAAGAAAATCACATTTTAATGTTTATAAATCAAGATCAGTTGATCCACTCCTAACCACACATTCAGCTTACAGTGAGGAACATTTATTTTTACATTTAGGGGGATGTGGTAGGGGTTAGTGTTTTGGATTGAGACGGCTCCTCATGAGCTAACAATGGTAAGCAATGGGGCAGTCAATGGAATGTTGCAGTGTGGACCCCTCCAGTTATACCAGGATATTCCATCCTGTTCCATTCCTTTCCTCTCTTTGTTTTCCATTCCCACCTCTTCTATTACAACTGTTAGCCGGTATACATGACCACTGAACATGCTTAGTTCTCATTGAGTTGTTCTTAGGGTTTCCCATTTCCCCATCACACTTAGGTTGTTGTGGCTTGGGGTTTCTCCTCCGCCTCCTCCTCTTCCTCTGTCTTTGTCTTCTTCTTTTACTTCTGCTGAAAAACTTCATATTATCACATCCTGCTCATAGCTCTTGCTTTTGGTGCTATTTTGGCTACAAAAAGATCCATACTTGAAAAATAACTTCTATGTTAACATGTAGGATTTCTGAATTGAAACTTATGAATCCTAGACAGTTCTTAATGTATCTTACAAAATAGTATGTGCATTCAATTTCGTTGGATTACTTCGCTTAATGGTAGCTGCAAAGTAGCATTTTAGGCAGAGTGCCTAAAATGGTGTGCCCACTGTGATCAGTACACATCCAGAAAAGAAAAATGGAACATTTAAAAATGGAAGATACCTGAACAGTCAGGTCCACCTCGCAAGCAAAATGCAAAAGAGAGATAGCATCAGGATATTAAAAGAGAGGATCTTCTTAAAAACAGCTCAGTGCATTCTACATGGCCTTGTGCAGGAGAAACAGTATTGAAATGTGCTTTGTTTCAATATAGAAATGTGCCTGGATGATAGAGAAATCTGCCTGATTCTTAAATAGATAGGAAAGAATCCTTCCTGAAAACCCATAGAATTGCTATCATTCAGAGCCAACAAAATTGGGGTCCATGGATCAGTGGTCTGACTCAGGGTGGCTGGGAAATCCACAGTAATTGCTGTGATTTGTATGGGACCTTTGCTGGTGCCAAACCCCTCAATAGGTCCAGCACAAGCTGAGCTCCTATACAGCTCATAGCAGCTGTGAGAGAAATGGTGAGGGTGTATTTATCATTCCTATGTTAGCAGATCTACTGGCTGTCTCTGTCCAGCTGATAATAAGGTGGCTTTCTAGTTTTCTATGCCCTAGCTTCTTAGCTCTGAACATTAGGGTTTAACTCAAGATTATGATAATGATAATGCTGATGAAGGTTTATACCCGGCTATACTCCCAAAGCTGGGGTTCAAGGCAGATGAATGTTTGAGTTTTCAGTTTCACAAGAACAGTTAGAATGAGAGAAGTGCTAACTAAGTGTGTTAAGGTTTTTTTCCCCACTTCTATTCTTGCTCTGAAAAAGCATTTCAGTTTCTTTTCATTGTACTGTCCAGTCCTCCTTTTAAATTTCATCCTTTTGTCTGTGTTACCAAGAGCTGTATTCCAATGATTGCTCAGACACAACTGTATAGAAACTTCAAAGTCTGAGTTTGAAGGCTCAGGGGAACTATGCAGTCCCTCAAGTAGCATACAGGGCAAAGCTCAGGGAACAAGGGAGCTCTGCAGTCTCTGAGCTTGTGAGGTGATCTAAACCTGAGGAAACTCCCTGACCTATACAGGGTGGTGAGATACAAAAGAGGGCAGGATTGCTGTACATTGTGCAGTTGCACAAAAGAAGTAGCTTCACAGAGCTTGGAAGATGTCATTAGTTAGGGCTGCATCTCCCAGAATTCCCCGGCCACCATGATGATGAGACATACCTGCTCCAGTTCCTTCTTTTAAACAGCTCATTAAAAGTGCAGGAGCTCTGTTTTCTTCACCTAATTTATAGAATTATAGGCAAGGCTAGGAGAAGAGCAAAGGTAGGTTATTAGTTAGAGTACGTGGGTTGAGGGAGGGCTTCAAGGAATAGTATAAAGGGACTCTTTAATGCAATTCCATTGCGTGTGGACTTAAATGTTTGGGACAGGCTCAGAGATTGTATGATGCCCTTGTTTCCAAGGGCTGGACTTCACGCTTCCTTGAGCTATGCCTTCTACCCAGAGTTAAGGATAGAGCAGTTCCATGGAACCTTGTGGGGAGAAAACAGGCTTTGGGGACTTTTGTACATTTCTCACCTTTAACTGGTTTTCAGAACATGGAGCTTTTCAGTTTTTGTGCAAGACACTTGGCTGTTTGATGAAAGTTCTCTCTCTCATGGAACATGCAGATTTTTGACATGTATATCAAAGCTCCCTGAAATGCACCTCATCTCTATTTATAGGGCCTAGGTTGATTTCATACACTATTTGTAGTGTTAATTTACTCTGTGCATATATTTAGAAGAAGGAATCCCCATAAAGCGTACTGTGTTATTACAGAGCCTACAGTCTCATATCCCTGTGCTTAACATCCGTGCTAGTTATGGGCTGACAAGGGTCACAACCCCCAAATGCTGTGCCATCACACAAATGTATGTCCTGAAACACAACATGTGCATTTATAGGTAATACACAAACCTTTGTTTTTGAGATCTCCAGGTTGTAGGTAAGTGATTGCTAACTACAGAAAGCTGCAGGTGGAATAGGAGGAAAGACATTGTTTTATTTCCTTAGAATTAAATACTGTTATTTCATGAGTTTGTTTTTGAATACTCTAGACTGAGAATTTACTTATGATGAGTTTCAGATAATAGAAGAAAGTTATGTATTGTAAGTATACAGTTGGCCCTCCACAGTTGCTAGGGTTAGGGGCACAGGACCCCTGCAAAAGTGGAAAAACTGCAAATATCAAAATGTGTGTGTCTTTCTGTCGGAAGGGGTCTGAGGCATGGTGGGGAGATCGGGCACCCAGGGTCCAAAGCAGGTCAGGGAAACAAGAGGGAAAGGGGGGCTCAGTCAATATGGTGGCCCTATACTCCATCTCTCTTAACCATCTCTTTCCTTGGATGTGTGGAGGATATGGGAGAGGGTTTGCAGTGCTGGGAAATCAGGCTGTGAACTGTCCTTAGCTGGCTAGGCAGTGGCTGATGGAAAAAGAAGAGGGCCACAGGTGGGTTTTTAAAGTGCTGGGTGGCCTGATCGGAGCTGCTGAGAGGGAAAGTTCCCTCAGAAAAGAAGAACTTGAGGTGGGGGACAGTGGTTGGAGACTTGCAAATAGTCAAATCTGTGAAAAATGAAACCTGCAAATGTGGAGAGCCAATTGTATTTACTTCACAGTTAGTATGAAGCCTAAACACGATGGATTTGTGACCTGAAACGGTTTGCAACGTCTATGCTAGATGCTTGCCTTATGCTTGGAGGGAATTTGACAATGTTACATTATGTGGGTATTGATTGCAAACGCATAAGTTGTATTTCAGTACACATTTTGTGTGGCAGCATGGAACCTACAGTTAGTGATGCAAAGAGTCTATAATTGTAAGGGATGTTTGGCATAGGTTAAGTAAGGATATAGAATCATAGAATCATAGAGCTGGAAGAGACCACAGGGGCCATCCAATCCATCCCCCTACAATGCAGGAACACGCATCAAAGCACTCCTGACAGATGGCCATCCAGCCTCTGCTTAAAAACCTCCAAAGAAGGAGACTCCACCACACTCAGAGGCAGTATATTCCATTGCTGGACAGCTCTGACTGTCAGGAAGTTTTTCCTGAGATTCTGTTGGAATCTCTTTTCCTTCAGTTTGAATCCATTGCTCCTTGTTCTAGTCTCTGGAGCAGCAGAAAACAAAATGTGATGTGTGATGTGTGATGTGTGTGTTTTTCAGAGTTAATGTAGCCCAACCTGTACAGGTTGGATATGAAATATCCCACAGCAGTTCACTATTTTTATTAACTGGTAAGAAGAAGAGATTAAGATTCCTGTGTCAAATATGAGTGGGTGGCAAATGCTTTGGAAGAAGGAGTTAGAATTTGCCATGGTCTTAAGAAATCAGAGAGCTGACCTACCATCAGAAGAATGACTGTAAAATAGTGGGCTGTTCGACAGTAGAAGAGTTAAAGAGCAGATTTTGATGTAGTCTGATCAGGTGTTTCAAAGCTGCCATTTAGAAAGATACAGAAAAGAACAAAGAAAAGAAAATCCACAGTGTGGGTTGAGATTGCACAACTTGTGACTCAAGAAGCCAGACACAGCCTACCAGCCAAGTACTATGGTTTGCCAGGGGCTTCCCAAACTTGTTTTTTTCAGTTCAAGACAGAAAACAAAAGTATAAGGTTTCCCTGAAATCCTGAGGGGGCACTATATATGGTCAGAAGGCTTATTTTTGTTTGGTAGGTCAGTGGTTTTACATGCTTATATGAGCCAGTCTGTTTCTTTGGGCTCACGAAGAAGATGAAAAGGCAAAATATACATCTAAAATTGGTGCAGAATATAGAAAACTTCCTGGAACGTAGAAGAAATGGATCTTCTGATAGGTAGTGGGTTTCCAGAGGTCATTTATATCAAGAGTTCCTTTTAATCAGGAATGCTGGGGACACAACCTGGGACCTTCTGCATATAAAACATATGCTGTGCCACTGAACTGTAACTCCTCCTAGTTGTAACATCACACATTACTATTGAAGTTAATGGAGTGCCTGAGACTTGGATATACAATGAATTAGATCTATCATTTTTTTTTGGACATGATGATGATCATATCGAGAATGCCCTTTCACAAAAACAACATCAGTAGAAGAAAATCACAACTAGACAGTTAATCTTCATGCACTTGAATAAGACATCTAGTTCTTTAAGTGTTGTGTTTTCTTACCAAAGTAACATCTGAAGAGTTATAATGTCCCTGAATTTCAGCCACTTTTCATATATTGTAGTTTGTTTTTTTACAGTTAAAAAAAAATTCTGGGACATAACTATTGTTTTTTGCTTTTGGTATTCCAGCTGATATAATGTTTTTTTGGGGAAAAAAATCTTATGCAACATCTTGATGAACCATGATGCTGAGAAGCAGATTTGGTGTATGCTTATTGTCAATTAACTGAATTTGAAGTGAGAGTGTTGGAATTTTCTGTTGGTTCTGGAAATATAAGATGTTTGTAAATTTAATGCTTTTCCTACCCCTAACCTGCAACATAATGGATTTGCCATGGGATCAGAAAATACATTAAAACTCATTCAGTACACATTATTTTGTATTGGATGACTATTAAAATACATACATTATATACTTTGTCAAATGATGCAGGTGCATTTATTAAAATAATGTGTAGAAGAGAAAAGTCAGAAATAAGTAATGCACTACTGCTATGTCGTATCATAGCACAACTAGTGAACATTCAGCTCTAATGGAGGTCCTAAACTCTTCCAAAAAGGAATAGCTTAATCTGCATCTCAAAAGAAAACGGGAAGGAGCAGATACAATTCTTTCTCAGAAGGGAATTTCAGAAACTTTAGTTCACATGTATTTGCCTCAGGCAATGGGCTGTTGTTCCACAGCAGAAAAACTTCAAGCACAATGCTCTTCCTGATTCATAAATAGGTCTGTGCCACATCACTCCCTCCTAAGAAGCAATCTGGTGTTGCCTTCCACTCACTGTGCTCTGGTGCAGTCACTAAAAATCTCTTCCTGAGCCAGATGCATTAGTAGTTATGCTAAAGGGTCTGGCTCAGGCAGACCTCCCAGTTTCTGAAACAGAGCTCTTTGAAGGACTTCTCCATCTTCTGGGAACCAAACAAATAATATTGTCTGTTTCTCAGCTGTACTGTAATGTTCTTCCAGCCTTTGGATGGCATCACGCATCAGCTGTTCAGCATGCTGTTGGGCACCATGATGCTTTTGTTTTCCCCAATGAGGCAACAATAGGCAATGGACATCCTGCTCTGAGCGTCTTCCAAGGCTGGGAAGCCTCCACTCGTGCTTGGAGTGGAGTTCCTAGAACATCTGAGTCATTGATACTTGCTGTGGTGACAACAATTTATATTTGTTACAAAATATAGGAACAAAGTATCTTTACCTAGGTATGGTCAGGCTATGGGATGGAATGAATGAACATTTCTTGGGTTGTGGCCCTAATGAAGGGGTTTTAATAAAATCTATGTGCATCTTAGGGGTACTTTAGGAGAAGGACTTCTTAAATAGTCATAGGAAATTGAGTTAGGCAATCCAGTTTTATTACTTCTATAGAATTCGAGTATGTGGTATGTATGTATGTATGTATGTATGTATTTATATTATATTATATTTAGAGTATCTACACCCTTGCTCTTCAGCCACAAAGCCTCTCAGAATGGCTTACAAATTGTTAATATGACAGGTCCTTGCCCTCAGCTTTACAATCTAAATAAGACATGGCACAGAAGGAAAAGGGAATTGCAGTGTGGGAGGGGATTAAGTACAGCAGATACTGTCTCATCTTCACTCTGTGTCCAGGACGGTGGCAGTCAGGATGGAGGGAGGTCATGACATCTGCTTTTGGGCCTAGGTATGATGGAGTTGTGCCTACCTCTTCCTCTCTCCCTCTGAAGTCAGGGCAGTGTACTGTGGTCACTGTGGTGAAAAGTAATTACAATTTGGGATTTCTTTTAAACTTCAGAACATCTCATCCTCTCCCATTAATTGTCCTTTTCCACATTATTTTTCACTATCCTAGGGAAGTGAATAATGGTGTCTTGTTCTCTTTCCTTCTCTTGCCTAAGATTTTTATTTAAACCAGTGTGACTTTCTTACTAATTTTCTCCTTCAGGTATTTTTGCTATCCAGCCACTAGCTTAAAGTTGTGCTGTTCTATCAGGCAAGTTTGGTAGATGTTGATCAGTGCATGAAATCAGTTCTTAAATGGCTGCAAAATTGCCTGCCTTCAGACTGTTTTGATCACAAGGGCTTTCAAGTGTCAAAGTCATTTGGAGAACTAGATAGCTAAAATGCATGAGCACTAAGCTTTTTCCAGGATAGAATAAATAAATGTTTTCAACTGTGTGCTTTTCCTTTGATAGTGATTTATTTTTTTTAAAAAAAGATGGGTGGGGGGGTACAAGAGAAAAATAATGATATTAAATATTTACAAGAGTGATTTAGTTGTATAATCTTGTGTTGTATGTCCCTGTTCAATAGTGAAATCAGTTACTGTTGAAGGAAATGCCATTAAACTGTTAGTTCTGTGAAGGTCACTGGCTATACAATGTTGAAGCAATTTATAGAGAGTAGTGTTTTTCTTCTGCTTTCCACTGCACACCTCTTCTCGTCTCATCCCTTCTCTTCCCCTTTTGGTTTCCTCTTCCAAAAATTAACCGAATGTAGTTCAGGACTCAATATCTCATTCTTTCTTTCCCTGTTGACTGATTCTAGAACTGGAAAGAGTTTTGTTCAGTTTCCTTGCTTCATGCATTTAAAATGGCATGTGTTGATTTGTCATACCGGGGAGGAACTTGTTATAGTTGGTGGGTTTCCTAGTGAGGACATTTCTTAAGCTTCAGTTTAAGACCTGGGAGCTATCTCCAGTGAACACCTTCTTTGCATTTTAAATACTTTCCTGAAAGGAGTAAGGAAGGGTTAGGGTTGGGGGAGGGACAAGTCTTTCACAGCTAATTTGTAGCCAGTACCAACTTGCTGGGATAGTTTATAGATCTCGTTCTCTGTAATACTAAGGCCTGGTCAGTTTCTGATATGCTGTAGTGATCCTGAGACGATTTCCCCACATCAATGTTGCATTTTTTATTTGTGTACCCTCAGCTAGTGACAGTTAATTAGTTACGGTTTCAAGTTTAGCCATACTTCTAGAGTGGTAATTGGAAATACCAGTGGAAAATGTGAACCTACAGTCACATGAAATATTCACCCTATTATGATAGCCAAGATGTATTAAGAGATAATGTGAGCACTCATGTGTAAATTTAGGATTCTGAGGGGAAAGTGGTTTTCAGCTTCAACAGACTTATAGTTGGCATAGTACATGAGGTGGAGAAAGTGTGGCTGCCAGACCACATATGCAAACTGTGGGCCCCAAATTTATGGCCATGAAGGTGCCCCCAACCTGCCAAGTCTCCCAGTTTTTTTCATTTGGAGTGATTTTTAAACCCCAACCCCTCAAAATGGTTCAAAACCATTGCAAAATGCTGCAGTTTTTGGCCCACAACCTCCAAGGACCCCAACATAGCTTAAAGCCTAAAAAATATTGAAAAAATTTGCAAAAAATGAAAACAGAATGATGTTAGTTCCAGTCTTGCTAGGTATGCCAGTGTCTAACCCCAGGAGGCATGTAGGGGTGAAAGATGGTCCTCATCCCTTCTTCACTTGCTCACCGAGATCTACTACTTAGCCCGATCACCATATAAACACATATTCCTGTGTTGTTTCCCCAGTTGCGTTTACAGATATTAAGTATTTGCAAAGGCAGTTCATCTTAAATAATTTTAGTTTTACATGATTTTGCATCACTGTTTATTCAGGAATAGGTTAACCCATAATTTCCTGATATATTAGAAAAATAATTTCTGGAGTGTGATTTCTTTTTCCTCCTTCATGTTGATTTTAATTTCTTTTTAAAAATCCATTATGAAAGAGATTGGCTTAGTTCTAGCCCCTGAGTTAGGAGTGTATTTAACGCATACTTTTATGTTTTGTTCTGTTTTCTTAATTTATTTGACTCCGCTATCTCTCTGTGTCAGTAGTTTATGATTACTGTGGTTCGATATCTACAGTGCTGGGAACTGGAGGAAATTTCTAAATAACTACTGAGAATCTTTCTAAGAATTTTGCTTGTGACATGTTGCAGCTGGGGAAAAGACCTTGAGGTCTACCTTTGGAAAGGAATATGAACTATCCACAATTATCTTAACTTATCGTACCTTATATCGTATTATTAAATTAGTTTTAGAAGGAATTATTGCAATTAATTTTCAGTAAAGTGATCCTAACCTCTGGGATTTTTTTTTTCAAACTACAGTGACTGTAGCAGAAACTGAAAGATGTTTCAGGAAGTGATTACTTAGCAAAAACTGGTGGGCATTCTACAACAGTGTAAGAATGATCAAGCTATATAGCCATCTTGCCTTCTGAGTATGAAGTTGGAAGATGAATGGACTTAAGATATAAGATAAAAGAAACAATTTAGGAAAATGCATACTTTAATTTTAAGTCCAAAATTATAAATCTTAGGTGTTCTACATATACATGATATATGGAGAATTCAAAAGTAAATAGAACTGAATTATGACAAATGCTTTTCCTTATACTCTGTAAAATACGTTTAGATATCCAAATAAGTAATGGGGTGTAAGGAACTACAAGGGAAAGGAAAAGGTGAACTCAAACTATAGAATGCATTCGAACTGAAGATAAATAGGGAGTTTCAAGTACAAGAAAAAAGAAAGAAGTAAAAGAAAAAAAATGTGTGTAAATATTATTCTAGGATGATGGCAAAAGGAAGTTGACAACTATTCTTCTTTAAATGTTTTTTATTCTTTTATTCAATGTCTACATATGGTTTTCTTTTTCTTTTTATTGGTTGGACATCTCTATATTATATCTGGTCTATTTTTTCGGTATCTACTCAGCTTTTTCTAATAATATGTTTCTTTTCTTTGTGTGTGCTCTTTTTATGGTGTTTTTAATAAAAAGTTAATTAAAAAAAAAGAAGATGAATGGACTTAATTCATGACTTTGTTAAGGAAAAAGTTAGAAAGATAAAGCTTTAAAGTTGCGTGTGCCAATGTTTGCAGCCATAACAGTCCATTAAAATAATGAAATCCAGATATTGATAGGACAATCCTTTTATTGATGATTAAAACGTTACAAAGTAACAAATGTACAGGACTCTCAGGTTGTGTGATGTTATTAAAGCCAAGTATAGACTTTTTTGTTGTGTGCCTTCAAGTCAATTTCAACTTATGGTAACCCTAAGGTGAACCTCCCATGGGGTTTTCTGGGGGCTGAGAGTGTGTAACATACCCACAGTCATCCAGTGGGTTTCCGTGGCTGAATGGGGAACTGAACCCTGGTGTCCAGGGTCGTAGTTTAACGCTAAAGCCACTGTGCCACACTGACTTCCAGTGGTAGTGTAGACTATGTAAGTATAATTTCAGTGTTAAAATTAACCTTTTCATGGCTCCTGATATTGTAGGTGTGGGAGGTATGGGAGGAGGGATGTTGGAAGAGAGGTTGCGTTACATGTTTGTACTGGGATCAGTGATACTTAGGCCCTGTTATGAGTCAAAAGGAGGCACTGCGGAATATAATACAGAAGTTCGGTTCTCTTTGAGAGCAAAGAATAGAAAAAATGGGGGGGGGAGTTCTGCAACATAAAAGACTGTACCTATTTTATGAAATGCAGAGTAGTAATTCCATGGTGCACAGGGAAAAAGTGAAATAGAATAACATGGAACAGAAACAACTTTTGGACAAGGATAGGACATGATACAAGAAAATCAGTGTGGTGATAGTCTTAAAAAAATGTATATAACCAGGGGGTGGGAGCCACTATGAACATGGTGATAGATTAATGATTATGTAGTTATCACTGCTTTGCTATCTGATGATCACTATGATAGCCTGAAGAGCCTTCAAGTTAAATCCTTTTAGGCCTACTCTACAGCCTATCTTTATATGTGTTGATGTAGCCTCCACCCTGCAGTGTAATTTAGAAATGCCATGGGTTTCACAGCTCCCATATCATTTAGTTAGGTGTTTAATGTAGCATATTGAATTTAGTAAGGGGTTGAAGTAAGTTCCTTTGTTATCTTGTGGTGTTCTAGCCCCAAGGAAGAGCTGGAACAAAGAAGCATGGATTTCCCAGAATCCGGGAACAGGACTGATTAGCAATGTACTCTGACAATGTCTGGGATTAGACTGATGCCTTTATTGTATTTGCATTCAGAGCCCGCCTACCCCTTCCTTGTAAAGTGAGAAGGCTTCAAAGGGCAGGCCTCTGGCCTGGAGACTTGCATTCTGTTGTCTCTCCAAGACTGAATGGCCAGTGGCTCTATGGAGTGTACTTATCTTGGATAGGAGAGTGTTGGCATGTTGCTAGAGCTGAGCTCATGCTTTCCCCTTTTTGGTCAAGGCCAGAAGGTCTTCAGCTCTGAGGTCCAATGCCGTTTCCATTTGCACTATTAGTTCCTCAAATTTTATTCTCTTGTTAGTGTCAATGCTGGACCCTGGTATTGTGACACCTCTATGCCAAACATTGTCACAACAGCTCACAAAGCATTATTATAGGAATTTTGATAGAATGTTTCAAGTTTTATGCCATTCTCTAACAAATCATCATGTCCCTCCCCTGCCAAAAAAAGGAAAGAAATGGAAAAGTAATGAGCAGTACAATTAATGTGATGCGTTACTTTAAATAAGTAATGGCACCAAATTGTGGTGCTGTGATAAGTAATGGAAGAAATTAATGTTACACAGTTACTTTCCAAGCTTGGTATTGAGATGACAAGTCATTCCTATTCTGTCAGTACTAATTTTATTGCTACCAACAAGGTTTTAAGTATCCAGTTAAAGTTATAATCTTGCAGCTTCCTTAAAACTGTTAAAGTGGTAAAGTCCTAAAAATTATGCAATGAAAACAAATAGTATAGTGCCCAGCCTTGTTTTGAATGTTACCTGTAACTTCTCTCAAATTGGAAGGGGAGGGGGAAAAGTTGCTGCAAACTCAGTGTGCAGAATGTAGAACAACAACATATCTGCAGTGTCAGCCATAGTATTCTGGAGTGGGATCTTTCATTTTAAGCCACATGGAGTCCAACACAATCTGTGCACAATTTTTTGCTGACTCCGTTTTTGCTTTATAACCTATGGAGGAAAAGGTGTGGCCATTGACTCTTCCACTGATTTAGTTAATTATGTCCCCTTTTTACACTTTCATGATACCATCCTGTAGTGTGTGGTGATTTCAGAAATGTTTTTCCATGGCACTTTTAGTGGAAAGGCACTAAAAGTTTCTAGTAAGTACATATACCCAAAATTTAACTTCCATCAGGTGACAGCTACTTCTGAGGAGTTTCCCATGCTGTAATTAAGCTTCTACGTTGATCTCTGTGACTTTATTTAGAATTGTGTTGATAGAGATTGCTTATGTCTAAAGTGTTTTGTTTTGTTTTGGCTGATTGACTTCTAGAAAGTATCTTTAGTAACGGACTTTGCATTATTTGTGATTCCTAAAGTGGCTCCAAACAATTTGAGTACTTAATATATCTCAGAGATGGTTTCTTGCCATGAGGCACCTTCTCTTCCATTAGGAATAATGAAATGAGGCCTTATTGCCAGTTTCAGTATTTATGGATTACTTGACTTCCACATGTAGTTGGGCCTTTTGTGTTGTGGCTGTAACGTCTTGAGATTCTCTTCCTCAGTAAGTTTCCATGTTTCCCTTTCTTTCACTGATTCACTTATTAATCAGGATGGCTCTCTTTCACATTTGACATACCATTTCTGATTTTTTGACTTTTGAAATTAGTATTCGAACAAGTACAAACCTAGGGGATGTATTAGTTCTGCTCGTATATCATGATTTCTAAAAACTCGACTATTGCACAACAGATGATGGGAAAACTGATTCTCTGTCATGGAAGATTTCCCACGCTGTTCCGTGTGCATACTGTATTTTATAGAAGCAGTTATTGAGAAACGACTGAATTGATATGTCTGCTGATGGGTAGAAAGATGTTTGGTACAGGTCTTAACCTTGTTTTTCTTTGGAAGAGCAGATAGCAATAGCAGACCAGGAAAAGTCCCACTTGGAAGCTGTTAGACAGTATTTCAATAGATCTGTAGGTCAGGCCAGCCAGTAAATAACTGATAGCTAATATTTGGAAAGAAGCCTGCAATGATGGAGTAAACCTAAGTTTTGGGTTTGCAGCATCAAAATAAGGCTAGTGTCCATATTTGTGTGTGGAGGGGGTGGGGGTGGGGCTCCAGGCTGGCCATTAGATCTTTCCAGTTCCGCAGTATACACAGCAAGCTAATGACCAGAATAAAACGTGGGAATTAGCTGTCACTCATTATTTTAAAAGTCTGTTTGTCCTTAGCTGTATGTTTCCACCTGCACATATATCAAACCAATATGTGCCTAAGTAGCATGCTGTATTCTTTACAAAACTGCTTTTTGTGATGGGCTTGGTTTGCCACGTTGATGACAAGTGGGAAAGAATTAATTTCTGATATGAGCAAATAAAAGCTAAATAAATCTTTATTGGGAAATTTGAGTTTTGCCAGGAAATGGGATGATTAATTTTCATTGTAGATACAGATTTTGCTTTGCTCTTATAAATGGCATAGTATACAAGGAAGTAAAAAAGGAAAGGGGACAGCAGCAGAACAAAATGAAATCAAGTGTCTCTTATTACTAGATCATCTAACTGGCTCTTCACTGGGCTGCATATTTATTACATGGCAAGGCTCTGGTTACAGGCAGGTGACTGCCAGCATTCAAGTACTGCTGCCTTTTGAGGATACTCCATAAACAGTTGTAAATAGAGCTAGTTATTCAATCCATTCAATGGAAGGTTAAATTCTAGGTCTACAGGCTTCCCAGGGGTACAAACCATGGAACAATATAAGAGAGAGTGCACAACAGGCCACTTTACCAGCCGACAGAGTTTTTCATTATTATTTCTACTGCGCAGAATGATTAGAAATGGAAATGGGAAAATGGTGTGTAAGTGGTGACAGTATGGACACAGTGTACCAGGTGCTAAAGTAGGATAACTGATTCCATTCTGAATGTTTAGGCATGGCATGGCATGGCATGGGAGACCTGGAAGTAGTTTGGCTGCTTTATACCTCCGGGGGAAGCTTAAGTTTGGAGACAGCAAGAGGCTCTCCATTTTAGCATGATGGCAAAACCGCCAAGGGGCATTACAAAAGATGACGTACAAGCATCTTTCTGTTCTTCCTTTTACTCCTTCTCTTTAAAATAGCGCTTTTGTTTTCTCTGTGTAACAAATGTAATAAAGGTTCATTGATACACAACATTACATAAACAGGTAAGGAGGCTGCAATATTCATTGATATCTCTGTATCCTCACTAATTTTACAGTGGCATGCTGGCATGTTTAATAACCAAAACAGGGTCCAGAAATGAACTCTCCTCAAACACACAAAACTAACTCTGGTGAAGAAGGTCCCCATGTCATGGTCAGAATGTTACATATTAGCAAAGAATGATTCTTACATCTGCAGAACTCACTTAAAAATGCAAATACATGGCAGTTATGATTCAGTCTAGGTGTGACAATGTAGATTTTACAGAATAAATGTAAAAACTGGTAGCACTGCAGCGTTTTGGTATAAACAGTGTTTGTGTGTGTGTGAATGAGAGAGAGAGAGAGAGGGAGAAAGAGAGAGAGAGAGAGAGAGAGAGAGAGAGGGTGTAATTGAATGGTTATTTTTCTATTATTTATTTTTTTAAAAAAAACAGTCCAAAGTTAATTAAAAAGTAAAGTGGCACTTAAGCATTACTTGTATATCAATTAAAAATGCATGACTTTTCTGCCTTTTCAGAAGCTACTTGCTTTTCTTGCGCTGATCTGTTCCAACTCAGTTAACACTTTATGTATGAAAACTGAAAACTATATCTGCTTCAATACAGAAACACATTTTCAAAATCTATCAACTGCTACAGGAAGACAAGGGAAATTATATGAAATGAATGAAATGCACATAATTTTACAAAAGAACATTTTCTGGATTAAACAAACATAATAACTTTGTATTTCTAAATGTAAATTCTGGGTGAATTTGACGTTTGTCTTTTAAACTAACAAATTACAGCATAAGTGCAGAGTGGTACCTGTAATATATTTAAGCTACATGGCATACTTTGATGCAGTACACCATTTAATCTGATTGGAAAAAGTAATTCAGTTCTGTTCTGACTGACATACATATCTTCTTCTGTCATGCTAAATGAGCTAGCAGATAGCTGGTTGGGTACCATGACTCAATATTGTGTGTCTTGTTACTTGTGTTAGTCTGCACAACAAAACAGTTCGCTGAATGTTTAGATCTCATTTGAAGTGAGAGCAAGTTCCATCAGTGAGAGCTGTCTCAATTCTATTCAAACCCTGTAACTTTTGCATGAATATTCAGCTGGTTTTCTGAGGAAGTCAAGATGGCCCCTTGGTATTACATGGTCTTCTTCTTATTTTCATTCTGCCAACATTATTGTGAGATGGGATTTGTCTAAAATAGAGTAACTGGCCCAAGCTTACACTGTGATCCTTAAGGCTAGGTGATGATTTGAATCAACATCCCCAGGACCTGGTCTAACTGTGTAACCACCATACAAGATAAAGCAGAAAGCCAATCTTCATATTCAGAAAAATCATGTAAACGGCTTTTCCTTGGCTTGAACCACTTTATCTACAGCAAAGAGAAACAGATATTCTTTTTCCTTAAGCAAATGCCCTCCTTTTAGGTAAAAAATTACCATGGAAGGGAGAAATCCAGCCTAGTACCTATAGTCACATTCTTTCTCTCTCTCTTTCTCTCTGTGCATGTGCATATGGAGATTTCTTGTACTACACTATTCAAACACACTCAGTATTCAGTGTGGTAACAAACCAGAAAGAGGCTGATCGGTGTGATTCTCCTTTATGTGACCACTGGTTCTTAAATTCAATCAGATAACTCCACAAATCATGTAGATTATTTGAATTTATACTGGTTAAGTTCCCCTGAAGCTAATGGGAGTAATGATTTGGTCTTATGATTGGTATGGTGTAAAAAAAATAAATTTATCAAATTTATATAGCTTGATCGCTGGTAGGTGGAAACAAATCTAGCTAGCAGCAATCACATGCTAGATACATTAATGTGCTTGAGGGCTGGATGGATTCCATTGGGTCTTTTATTCATAATTGCCCTAATGTGTCGTGCTCTAGGTTTCTGTCTTACTGGGGTGAATTTCCCTGGCATATAAGTCTAGGTTATTTGGTTATTTGCCATCTTCATTTTTTGAAAAGCAGAACCTTCTTAAATCAATCAAAGATAGCAAAGCATGTTATAGCAGAACTTGTTGTTTCTAAAAAAGATGCTGGAGGGTTTTTTAGCCATAGCTACCTTTCTGTGGTGGGGGGATTGCATGCTCCTGAGATGTAAGATGCTCTTCTGATGGCTGCAGTGCCACTGGTAGGGCCTTCCTGTCAGAAAGGTTTTGGCTGAGGAGCCACACTAAATGTGCCAAACAGCTACTGGGCAGCAGAATAGTAGAGAGTGACACTGACAATGGATTTCTTGGAGACAGAAGGAGGAACAGAAAAATTCCTTTTGTATATCTTTTACTGTGAAAACCCCTTGATGAGATGATCCAAACTGAAACAAGAGATAGTACCAGAAGGTGGAACTCCTATGTCAGAAAGCACTGAATGAGTCACTGGGCTACAACAGAGGACAACTACGAGTAGTACTGTGTCTAATGATGCACCTGGACTTGGGCGAAAAGGACATTCAAACTGTTGATGTGCTCAGAGGTGAAAGTAAAATCCAAAGTTGTACAACACATATTATAGGAACGTGGAATGTGCATGAATTAGGGGAAGTTAGAAATAGTAAAAGAAATGGAACATGTAAACACTGCAGTACTTGGGGTGAGCAAGCTAAAGTAGATAGGCATGGGACATTTAGAGTCAGATAATTACAGTGTTTTCCTCAGAAAATGAATATCTAGAAAGAAATGGGGTGACGTTAATTGTGAGGAGAGATGTGGCAAAAGCAGTCAAAGGCTATAATCATATCTGACTGAATCATATCAATAAGACATTAGGGAAACCCCTTCAATATAACCATAATCCAAGTTTATGCTCCAGCTACAGAGGGATAAGAAGAAACTGTAAGATTTTATGCTGGAGTCAAGGAGAATATTGATCACTCACCAAAATAGGATGTTTTGGTCATCATAGGTATTATCGTGCAAAAGCAGGAAACAGAGCAGAATCAAAGATTGTAGGAGAATTTGGCCTAGGATCAGGAAATGAAGAAGGAGACTGACTGACTGAATTTTGTGAGGCAACAATTTGTTTCTCACAAACACGTTCTCCAAACCAAAGATGTGACTGTATAAATGGACATCACCTTGATTAACTACTTGATTGGAAGTAGAACATAGAGAAATTCCAGTTTCTTTGCAAAAACAAGACCAGGAGCAGATTGTGCCACAGATCATGAACTGGTAATATCAAAAGTTACAGTAAAGCTAAAGAAGAAAACTAAACTGAGTATTGTGCCAAAATGCAGTCTGAAGTAAATCCCTGCAGAATTTAGAGATAACATAAAAATACGTATATACAACTAAGCCTAATTGTCTGGAAGCCAGAAGAACTCTGGACTGAAACCAGGGAGTTTGTCAGGGAGGAATGCAAAAAGACACTATCTGCAGGCAAAAAGAAAGAAAACCCTCAATGGATGACAGACAAAACTCTTCAAGCAGTTAAGGGTAGATGAGAAGAAAAGGTAAAAGGTGACAGAAATAGAGTCAGAACTCTGAATGCAACTGTTCAATGCCTTATGCACAGGGATAAGGCAAACCAATATGATAATCACTGCAGACAAATAGAAGATGACAACAAAAAGGAAGAACAAGAGACCTCTTTTATAAGATCTGAGAAATCAAAGGGAAATTCAAACCAGGGGGAACATATTATATAGTAGAAATACTATGTAAGTATATAGTAGAAAGTAGAAATAAAATAGTAGAAATAGTAGAAGTAGAAGTAAAGTAGAAATAAAAGTACAATCTTAATACACAGAGATACATAAAAGAGATGAAAAGTTGACAGATTCATTCAAAGAAGAACCATTGGAACATGAACTTCCAATTTTAGAAAGTAAAGTGGAAGCTATGCTCGGAGCACTTGGAGAAATTAATCACCAGGAACAGATGGCATACCTGCTCCAACCTACAGAGAAGCCGCTTCAACCTACAGAGACATAGTCTACTCTAGTTCTGACTAAAGCTTGTCAACAAATATGGAAAACAAAACAATGGCCCACAGACTGGAAATTTTCAATATACATTCCAGTCCCCATAGGAGAGGACATTAGGGATTGCAATAACCACAGGATTATTGTATTAATTTCCTATGCAGGAAAAGAGGTGCTCAAAATTCTACAACAAAGACTTTTACCATATATGGAGTGAGAAATGCCAGATGTCCAAGATGGGTTTAGGAAAGGAAGAGGCACTAGGGATCATATTGCAAACATATGCTTGATATAATATACCACAACAAATAATTTTAAAATAAAATCAGTCTGTGCTTCATAGATTATATCAAAGCCTTCTATTGTGTAGATCATGAAAAACTATGGATTACTCTTAAAGACATGGCCACAACATTTGATTGACCTGATGTGTAAACTATACTCAGGAGAAGAGGCTACCATCAGGACTGAATATGGAGAAATGGAATGGTTTTGTATTGCCAAGGGGGTCAAGAAATCCAGCATTTTACCACCATGTCTTCTTAACTTTTATGCTGAACATATCATACATAAAACAGGATTAGACTCAAAGGAAGGAGGGATGAAAATTGAAGGAAGGAACATCAGCAATTTAAGATATGCAGATAACATCATGCTACTAGCAGAATATAGTAAAGACTTAGAATGATTACTGAAGAAAATTGATGCAAAAAGTGGAAAGACGGGTTTACAGTTGAACATTAAGAAAACAAAAATAATGACCACAGATAATTTACCTAACTTTAAAGTAGATAATGAAGACATTGAAATAGTTTAAATTTTTTCCATACCTTGACTCAGTCATTAATCAGAATGGAGGCTGCAGTCAAGAAATTGGAAGATGACTAGGACTTGGAAGGGCAGCTATGAAGGAACTAGACAAGATGTCGAAGTGTTAAGATATATCATTGAATACTAAAGGTAGGATTGTCCAAGCCATTGTATTTCCAATTTCTATATATGGTTGTGAAAGCTGAACAGTGAAGAAAGCTGACAGGAACAAAATAAACTCCTTTGAAATGTGTTTTTGGGGAAGAGTTTTACAGATACTGTGGACTTCTAAAAGACAAATAAATGGATCCTAGGGCAAATCAAGCCTTAATTCTTCTTAGACGTCGAGATGAGTAAACTAAGACTGTCATACTTTGGCCACATTATGAGAAAATATGACTTACTGCAGAAGACAATAAGGCTTGGTAAGGAAGAAAGCAGTAAGAAAAGAGGAAGGCCATTTTATGGATGGACGGACTCAATCAAGGAAGCTGCAGTCCTGAGACTGCAAGACCTGAGCAGAGCTGTTGATGATAGAGTGATTGGGAGATTTCTCATTCATAGGGTTACCAAAAGGCCAAGTTGACTTGATAGCAGTTAACAACATAACTTACTATCAATTATTCTTTTCCAAATATTAATCCTCTTGCTCTTGGATGAGGATGTAACTCTTCAATTATTTCATCTTTGCATGTGAGAATAAATAATTTCTGTATTTTTTTCCTACCTGCTGTGGAAAAAAGTAAATAAATTTTTGGCCAGTTATCTACACATACCAAGGTATTTCAGGAAATAATTCTGCACAAAATATATGTAATATTTTTGTGGAAAAATTACTCCCCCCCTCCCAGACCACATGCTCATTGTGGAAACGGTGTTTTTGTGCGAAAAAAGAGAGTTCCCAGAAACACATATTGGGTTTTGTGCGTGTGTGTGTGCGCAAAAAATCAGTTTTTTTTTCTGTGTAAAATCCCACAATATTTGCACAAAATACTCTGGAAACAGTTTTTTTTAAACAAGGAAAAAGCACTTTTCAGGACCACATTTTAACATAAAAATTGTGTTTTTGGAAAAAACCCCACAGCTTTTGCACAAAGCCCCCACATGCATCTCTCAAAATAGTTTTTTGGGGAAAAATAATTTACTTGTGGAAAAACCACTTATATTTTTCCACAGAATTATTTTCTGAAACAGTGCGTGAATATAGGGTGAGAAGTGTTCAAAATTTGAATTTCTGTGGTATACTTCCTGAGTGGGTTTCTCAAATGTTGGGAGTCCCATTTGTCATCCGGGAAATAAATAACCGTGACTACTTTTCCATTCTTATGCTGCATTTTTAAAAATAAAAATCCTTTGACTGAGTGTGTTGTGGGGTGTTTCCTAACCCATATAAGAATTCCAGTATATTATGGGGTTTGAAGGTCTCCCCTGGTCAAAGGAATGTTTGTGTGTGCAGAATCTAATGTGTTAAATCCTCAAATTTCCAAAGTCAGAAATCAGAAGGTAGAATAAAAATAAAAATAGAGAAAATAGAATAAAATATACACTGTGTGTGTGTGTGTGTGGGGGGGGTTCTTTCCTGACTCTAGTGTAAATCAGTGTCTCTTTCTTTCTGAAGAAATTTCCACTGCCATCAAATGTGACCAACTTATTGTCAGCCAGAACTATGAAATGCAGAATGCCAGAACTTCATGTCTACTTTAGTGTATATTCTGCACCAAAAGTGACTCTGGGGGACCAAATTGTCTTAATCTTAAGGCATGAGAGTTACTATTCCTGTTTCCTCTACCTTTTGAGCTTAGCTTGCTTTGCTTAAATTAGAGGCAGATGCAGCCTTTTGGCATCATTGGCAGCTTCCATTTTAATTCAGGTTGGTATGATAATGTATCATGATAAAACACAGCATGTTTTTCAGATGTGCTGGACCACATTCACAATAATCATGGTAATGATGATGGTGGTAATGATGATGGCAGTAATGGTGACTGTGTGCAGTGAACAACCTTCTTTGGAGGGAGCCTGTGTGCCTCAAAATAACATAACTTGTAGGTTTGGCTTGGAGAAGTCCACTGATGATTGCAGCCCTTGTTCATTTGAGCTAGTCCAGTCTTTTGGGTCTTTAAACTTAAGGCAGACAATAGCATGAAACCCAGTCCCTTGAGAAGTGCTTAGTAATTGTGGCATCTGTTTCAATTGTGAATGCTTCCAAAGCCACTCTCCAGGGATCCTGTGGAGATAATAGATCCCAAATGGAAAGTCAGTGATCCAAATAACCTTGAATGTTGAATGGGGCCTAAAACATAATGGGCAGGGGCTCAAAGAAACCTTGGACTTAATCTAGTCCAAATGGTTCATGCACTGGTTAAGTAGGGCTGTGTATTTCTATTGTGACTGCTTTAGAAGCCCACTCTGTAAAACCTTGTATGGGCAAAACACAAAGTAAATACTGGATGACTTAATACCTTTCTTTACAAAACACTGCAAGCTTATTTGAATGTTGCTTTTCCAATTCCAAAAATGCATGGAAGGCAAGCAGCCAGAAAATGGCTAATGATAGAACTGGACTGTCTATAAGTCAGGAATGAAATCACTTGATAATTAGATCACCCAAAAGAGATGAAATACTATAGGTATGATCTAAATATCACTTGATGTCTCCCAAGCACCAACATTTTTGAGTGGTATAAGCTTTGTGTATTCTTGTACAAGTCACTGAGGAGACAAGCATATGGGAGTACAAGCATATGGAAATGACTGATAGGAGTCTTGGATGCATTATTAGGCCAAGCTCCAGAACCTGTCACTCAATCATTTGTACATTATAGAGGTGCATATTCAGCTACTATTACTTGAGGTGTTTCTTTGAGCAGCCTTCTCTATCTAGGTGTCTTTCTAGGCCATTTCCGCAAAGACCCTTCCCTAAACTGCAAACCCCAGGATTCCGTAGGATGTTGAAAGTGGAATAATACCACTATAACAGTCTAGTGCAGAAATGGCCCTAGTGTTCTGGACTACAGAATCAGCCAGCTCTAGCTAATATAGCAAATAGTATGTGATATGTGTTGGAATGCAAGACATTTGAAGGGCATGGAAGACTATTTTATTCTGGTGATTCATAGAATCATAGAGTCGGAAGAGACCACAAAGATGATCAAGTCCAACCCCCCAACATGCAGGAATATACAATCAAATCATTTTCAACAGATGGCCTTCCGGCCTCAGCTTAAAAACCTCCAAAGAAGGAGACTCTACCACACTTCCAAGGCAGCATATTCCACTGTTGAACTGGTCTTACTATCAGGAAGTTCTTCTTAATGTTTAGATGACTCTCTTTTCCTGAATCAATCTAAGCTGCAGCCATCTTCTGTTCCCTTTCATTCTTCTATAAGACCATGTGTTCTTTATGGAATAGTAAATTGCAAGTAAAATTATCATTTTGGTTTGTTTTTTTTTTAAATTTGTATTTTATTTATTGAATTTATACCCTGCCTTTCGCATGGGATGGGCTTTTACAAAGACGACTAAAATTCTTTTTTTCATGCTAGACTCTGTGTAGTGGGGATGGGGGTAAGGGACTGGTATTGTTCTGTTCCTGCCAGTAGATTATATTGCTTGAGAGATCAACTACTGTAGCTCACTTTTCCCAAGAGAGAATATTTCTTCGCAGTAAATTTCTTGAGAAAATGGCAGGGGGGCTGGATATACTCTCCAGTGTCCTCTCTCTTGTTTAGTTCAACAGAAAGTGAAAGTGATATCAGTTCTTGACTGCCTGACTGCTCTTGCTTAAGGGAAGTGCTTCAACATCACTGGTGCAAAGTCCAAAGGAAGAACAGCTTGAGAACTGATTATTGAGAACTGAAGAAGGATTCCAAGGTATTATTTTAGAAGAGTCAAGAGCTAATTTTCCCCCCCACTTGGGTGGATTTTACAAACAGTAGACATTTTAGAACTTACTACTGTTGCTACTGTTGAGTCATCTGAATAAGACTGTTACCAAAAATCATTTAGATTGTTACGGAAAAATCTGAGGGCTTTTAGAATTTGACCTTCTATTAAAAAAATGTAGAATGTACACTGTAACTTTAAAATGTCCTAAGAGGCCTGTCATGTATAAACAGAAATGTGCACCAGTGACACAAATGAGATCACATTACAGCATAAAAATGGACAATTACAGAGATAAGATATTCATGAGAGTTGATAAAAACTGAACAGCCAAGTATATGATAATAGAAAAATGACTATCAAAAAAGTGTATTTAGGAAGGAAAATTTCTATTGCTGTGCAATAACATTGCTGTTGTGATATCTGCCCATCAAGATACCAACTTCACTACATTGTGGTAATTGCAATGTAAATAAAAATGGAGAAGGTTGCTTCCTGTCCGCGTCATATGCAGTTCACATGCACCAAGTTCCCAGCTTTTAATTAAAATGAGGTTCTTTGAAATTAGTTTGACCTAAGCATGTACAAGATCTCAATCTAACTAAATAGCAAAAGCATGCTAAAAAGCTTTTCTGGCTAACTTACTTCCATTGCTTGTTTGATCCAAATTGCATAAACATTCAAGTCTTAAACCCAAATACTATGCACTGATAGAATACACAGATGATGTCCATCCTTTCTATTTCTTCCCCAAACTGACTTGGACTTGATCAAATTCAAATCGAAGCTAAAAGTATTGAGATAAGATTGCTAGTACCGTATTCAACAATGGTGGTGTTTATTTCTATCGAGAGGTCCACCTAGAAAGAAGGGGGACAGTTCATAGTGACCTGATTCATGTATGCAACAAGAATGCTGCTTGGACAATAGGAATAAGCATGCACGCATTTGTAGGTTAAAAACAAAAGTGGGTTTGCTCAGAAGTGTAGAAATCTGCCCTGCCAAATGAAATTGTCCTTCAGTCCCCAAATTTTTAACATTGCAGTTGGAACTTAAAATTTCAGTTGAACATTTGGAAACACAGTTTGGGCCCAAAGAAAAGAACAAACTAAACAAAACAAAAACCTAAGTGTATAAGAACACAACAAAGAAGGATTTTAAATGTTAATAATTTTCACTGTCTCACTCTCTGCAGTGCTAGAAATTTGAGGACTGAAGGAAATTTTCATTAGGATAAGTAGAATTCTTATTTAATGGGACAATGCCCTCACTCTCCCATAAATATATCTCTGGGTGTTTCTGTTCTCTCTTTGGGTACCTTGAGTTAGATGCCAAATTAGTCATATTCAAAGTAGCCCGATAGAAATCAATGAACTTATGTTTGTCATGAGCAGCTTAAATTCCATTCATTTCAGCAGGTCTACTTTTTATATGGAATCTGGATATAACCCCTTGGTTTGAATGTCAACTGGCTGCAGAGGATTTAGGCTCAAAATGACCCGCATAAACACTGATTCCTATGAAAGCAAATAAAAAAACCCCCATTGTATCCAAGTAGTGGTTCAATTAGATAAATTTAGATTCTGGGCGTATAGAGCCCTGCCTTTGGATAGGAGTGTACATTCTCCTGCTTTAAAATGTGACAAAGTGGGGTCCAGCTGCACTGGGGTTCTTCCTGGTGACTGGGGCCCTGGACTTCTACCCCAGTGTCCTCCTCTGATGGCATCACTGTGATCTACAGGATAGCTTCGAATTCAAGGAATTAGGCTTAGAGGTTTCATTAGCTTTATTTTGGAATGTTGAAGAAACAACAGCACACCTTGGCACTGCTAAGACTACAGACACATTCGATTTGCAGTACCTTATAAACTGTAACGTTACAGACTAGCATGTGCTAACACCTCATTTGATGGCTAACTATAACAACTCCTTTCCCAGTCTATTCTGTTCCCTTCCCATTTTCTCATTCAGCTTGCCAAAGATTCAGCCTCACAGCTGAGTTTGTCTGACTGCATCTGTCCTCTTATTGCAGTTTGTTACAATAACATCTCCTCAGCACATCACTCACCAGCTGGTCCCCTGATCCCCTCATTGCACAGTAAAGCCCACAAAGCATCAAAACAAAGCAGCTACCTAGAAACATGGCAGGGAGAGCAAAGCCAACCTGACAGGTATCTTGTGCCAATAATTGGAGTTGTTTTGTTGTAGTTGATGATTATAATATTTATATTTATACTTCTTTATTTATAATCTTGTCTTTTCCCCAGTTTGGAACTCAAGGTGCCTTATACACATGAAAAAATAGTTATAAATTTACAACATACAAAAGTTAAAAAAAGTGATTAAATTCTTGAAAAAAGTTAAAACCAGTTAAAAACATAAACCATAAAAAAACCCCTACCACAACACAACAAAATAACAGATAGAAAATCCAGCATTTTACACAAGGCCCATTCCACCTAAACGATCACTTCCCAAAGGCCTGTTCAAAGAGAAAATGGAAAAAGAGAAGAGAGGGTACCAATCAAACCTCTTTGGGAAGGGATTTCCAGAGCCTCGAGTCAGCCACTGAGAAGGACCTCTCCCATGTTTCTACCAGATGTACCTGTGAGGGTGGTGGTACAGAGAGAAGGGACTCTCCAGCAGATCACAAAATACAGGCATGTTTCTAAGGGAGTATACAGTCTTTCAGATAACCTGGACCTGAGTCATTTAGGGTTTTATAGGTCAAAACTAGCAGCATCAATTGTGCCAAGAAATGGACTGGCAGCCAGTGGAGCTGTGGCAACAAGGGAGTTGAGTGCTCCCTGTAGCCAGTTCCAATTAGCATTCTGGCTGCAGCTCTTTCGACCAGCTAAAGTTTCTGAACAATTTTCAAAGGAAGGCCCACATAGTTACAACAATCCAGACATGATATAGCTAAAGCATGTATCACTGTGGCCAGATCTGACATCTCAATGGGCACAGCTGGTGCCCAAACCTTAACTGAACGAATGCTCTCTTGGCTATCACTGAAACCTGAGCTCCCAGGTTCAGGGTTGAATCAAGGAATATACCCAAGTTGTGAACCTGTGTCTTCAGGGGTAGTGTAACCCCATCCAGCACAGGCTGGGTATCTATACCCTGATCTTCCTTTCAGCTGACCAGGAGAACTTCTGTCTTACCAGGATTAAGTTTCAGTTTGTTCACTCCCATTCATACACCATATTTCAGGATGCTAATGAACATTTGAGCATTTTGGTGTTGAAATTTATTGAATACTTAAGCCACCTCATCCCCTTCAGGACTGGCATTATCTGCTCTGACAGGGCTTTGAGTCACCCTTTTTCAGATACAGTTGCTCTGAGGCAAATGTGTCAGGCTGTGACATAAAGAGCAGAGGAGGGTCAGGGATGCTCCCTTTATTTTGTCACTGCATTTATCCAAGCACAGTGGAGAAAATGTTACCAGGAATCTATTAAAGGGCAGCACTTGCTGGAGTCACTGGCCCATCTGTATGTGACGTTTACTCTGCTGGGAATGATTTATTCCTTCAGAAAGGAAAACCTTAGTCATATCCTGGTAATGACAACTAAATCACCGGCTGGAGAACGATGATGTTGCCCAGCCCATCATTGTCTTTGTAACATCTGAACCAACCAGTGTTCTACATCTGACAAAAGATGACAGACTTTCCCTGCTTTAAAGAAGAGGAAAAAAAAGCAATAGAAAAATAGTCCTCTGCTCTTCTAGTGTACCTTCATAGTTGCAGGGAGGTGGGTTAGAGGCCTGGCATCACACCGGCCTATAAGTGCATGCAGTTTCCCTCATCCCTGGGGAAGATATACACCTGCTTTGTCACATCCCTGGTCACTTTGGATTTTTTCTAAGCAGCCCAGAAGCATTGAGCTGCTGCTCTTCTGTTCCCTTTACCGTGTGTTCAGGGGCTCTTTCCCTTATTGTGTTCTAGAACTGAGTATTTCTCACACTGTTCAACTTTTTTGCCACATTGTGGCTCCTAGTTTGGACTTTTGCTAGGGATCTACTAGTATGCTTTGTAGCTGGTGCCTTTGTTTTGAGAAGCTGTAACTGCTTATCACATTGGCTTTCTTCAAGTCTGGACTCCTCCCAGATTCCAGAAATCACTACAAGCTGCCCCCCATGGAACAAGTCGGCACAGAGATGACTACAACAGCAAACCTTGGAAAACACAAGGAAGTTTATCACAAGAACTAATGCTTGTTTAGGCCAATCTGCAAGATTTCCTTTATTCTGTGCGCTCCTTTATTTGTTAGTGATTTGCCAGGGACCCTTTTCTGCTGGTGATTTTGTTTTTGAGAGCTCCAGTGAATCTGGTTTGGGGAGCAAAAACTTTTCATTCTCCTGTGTCATGCTTGTTTGGAGATTTGGTAAAGGAATGAGGTTGGTAGTCACTCATGGTAGCTTTATGATGAAAGATGGTTTAGAGGTCTTGTACCTCAGAACTCTGGGACCTATGAGCCAGATAGGAATCATCTTTGGGACCAACTTTGCTTCCTTAATGAGAACTGTGAGATTCCAGGAAGGGGCAAGATAGGAAGGTCACTCTAAACTGTCAATAGTATGGCCTGGAGAAGATATGATCTATGGTAATTGTTCAAGTGGATTAGTCTGGTTTAGGGTATTTAAAAAGTTTCCAGAACAGGTTCTTAGAAATATTTTTCCTCAGTTTTGCCCCTTCCAATTCTTCTTGTTAAATAAATGTGACCCTAGTTATATCCACCTCCCTGTTTCCTCCTCTGGCTGCATAGGACTAATGCCCAGTACTGACTGTTAAATAAACTGGCATGGTTTACCTTTCACACTTTTATTTATGTATTAATTGGTTACAAGCAAGTATTTAAGTCCTGATTTGATTTGTCCTCACATAGTAAGTTGAGAAAACAGATTTGCCCCCTTAATGGAAGTCACCATGTGAGGATATACTACTTTTATCTTTGTTGGAGAAAGTGCATGCTTTTGGGGTGTGTGTGTGTGTTTTTTGTATATTTATTTAAAAAATGCGCAGTAGTGGAAAATGTGATATTTACTATCTTTCAGTAGAAGTGATAGCATTGAATAAGTTTGTAATCAGCTGGACTGTTGTATTTTCCCTCTTCCCTTCTGCTCACAATTTTCCCCCAGCTCATCAGCCCCCTCTTGGATTTGACTGAATGGCTGTCATCTACCCAGGTTGAAATAAAAACTGAGATGCACTGAAATTCATTTCACGAACACAGACAGGGCATAATGATTCAGCACCCATGTTAAAGTGGCTGGGACCAGTGTGTCAAAGGCCACTATGAAAAGTGACTGCACAGGAGACATGAAACAGGAATGAGAAGAGCCTCAGAGGCCCAGCTTATGTTGGCTTAGGACAGCTATCCGTATTTATTATATTCCATATGTCTTGGATTACAGTTCCCATTGACTTCAACCTGAAATGGCCATGAGTGCTAGTCCAAAACAGTTTAGAGGGCACCAGATTGGGAAGGCTGACTTCACTGAGGTATAGAACTTTTTCTGTCATGAAGTTAGGTGGCCATTGATTTAGAGTGAAGGGAAATGTCTCTTGACTTTCATATCTGTATAGTTTTAGTGTAGACATGAATCAAGTGCTCAGGGGCCAGTGTGCTGGGAAAGTTTGGAAACTGATAGGGTTTGTCTCTGTCTTGGACTGAAGAAGTGGATTCAGCTGGGAGTTATTTAAGCTCTGGAATCTATGGAAGAGTTTGAAGCTATTTAAATACCTTCAAGCCATGTGCAGTTGAGATACTAGCTGAGCCATGTGCATAATGAGGCTGATAATCAGCAGGCATTTCATAGCTGCTGATAGAAAAAGAAGAGATAGAAATCAGTCAAATGAAAAATGCTGTCAAATTGCCATTCAAAAAAGGCGGTGTGAGGATTTGCTCTCCAGAGGGTTAAGGCCCCATGTGTGCATAAGTGCCAATGAATTCTGTCCAGGAAACAAAGAGATAAGAACAGAAGGGTGAAGGATCACTTTATGTGGTAAAAGTTAACAGAAAGCTCTGTTTAGGAAGCAGTCTTATCTTATCTTCCTGTGAGATGGCTTTGCTAGAGTGAAAAAGCTAGAAGGCTAAACTGTAGAAGCATAGTCTTGTTCTGTAATAATTTGCATTTACTCATTTTATTACTCAGCATCTTTTATAGTTCCACTAAATATTTATGCTCAAAGATAACCATTTGCTTGACATTCTATTGTATTCCACATACACCTAATGCTTTTAAAAGATATTTATTTTTGCTAGTGCAATAATAGCATAATAATAAATGAAAAGATGAAGCATTACAGTCAAGCCAATCAAGTTGGGCTTAATTATGACAATACGTGTTTGAAAGGAGCTGGTCAGGTTTACAAAGTCTGCTCAAAAGTTTTTCCACAGTAATTCATGCTTGGTTGGAGATTTTATGCTGTGAGTATTCTAGCTCATAACATCATTAAAATGATACAAGGCTGAAAAGCAGTTATCTGTCTTTGTGTGTTCTTTAGCCATCTGCATTTTCTTCTTTAAATTTTTCCATGAGCCTGACATCTGATTTGCTGGTACTGGTGATCTAAGGGTGGTTTTGATATTGATTTTTTTTTTTACATTTCTAATACTTTTAAATCTAACTAGGAATCATAAGACATCTAGAAACCACATCACCATTTTACCCAAAATAATTTGTGGTGAGAATCATCAATTTTAAATTGAAGTTGTTTATTGTTCATACTTATTATTTACTAGAACATTTTCTAGGCATTGCCTGATGATGTTGATGATTTCCTTTTAAGAATTTATTATCACTTGAGGCTATAGTATAGAATATATAGGATAGAAGATATGCTTTAAATTATAGTACGGCAGATAGGATTTTTAAAAATTGAACCAATCTTTAAATTGTAGTACAGAGAAGCTAATTACTGTAATCCTGTCGAAATGCTGCTAAGCCATACACTTTTCGTGTAAATAAAGCATATGTCATAATGGCCAGATCTGAACCTTGTCCAATAAACAATGCTGTGTAGAGGCAGTTCTGACTACAGCCGTTTCTGCACATGGGAATTAAAACGGCGCAGTGCGTCCTCCATGAAGGACGTCTGCACCTTGGAGCGGACTAGGTTCGGACTACTTACCGGAGATCCACACCTCAGTCCACTCCGAAACGCCCCCAACTGGTCCTCCAGCACACTTTTTAAAGACCAGAAAAAAGAGGTTTCTCATTTTTCCTGAGCTCGCCATTACGTACCTGCTCTCTTGTGCAGATTCGCAGGCTTGCACCAATGTGAGCCTGCGATCTGCGGAGGGCAGGCTTTAGGTGTGGCAAGCTTCGCAGTTGGTCGGGACCCACGACCAACCGGAAGCTGCCATTTTGGAAGCCGGAGCAGTGCGGATCTAAGACCTTGCACTGCTCCGATTCACCCTGGACGAGACCGAGGAGCCAGAAGATCCGGTGAGTAACGGCACGGAGTGATTCCCTCGCCTCATGCGGAAATGGCCTAAAACCGCCAGATAAGTGAGACACTAAAAGTAATTGATGGATCTGGTCCAAAACCTTACTACAGTGTTGCTTTTGGTTAGGTAACATGCCAAATTTAGCAACTATGTAAATAATCATTCAAATTTCTGTAGTATAATAGACAGAAACATGGATAAAAATAGAGGAAGTTCAAATTATGGTATAGAGTAAGACATTTCTATATTGCTTTTCATTTTGAAAATCTGAAGTGGTTTACAATACTGCAGTGTAAAACACCACAAATACAATAAAATCAAATAGCAAAAGTGGTTAAAAACATGATGAAAATTAATTAAAGTGTGATGTGGTGAAGCAGAAATTGAATTAGATGAAGAAGCATACAGATGAGATTAACCCTGGAATACAAAAAGTCCCTTTGGAGATGAGGTCATCTCTCAGAGTTTTGGAACCAGATTTTCTTTATGCAGTTGCTATAGATGAATGTCATGTTAATTTTTTATTTATTTACACTATTTAAACCTCGCTTTCAGTCATAAAAGCTCCCAGAACAGCTTACATATTGTTGATTTGACATAATACATAAAGAAATGGGAATGGCAGTAGGGGAAGGGATGAAGTCCAGCAGATACTGTCTATTCTGTCAACTGCTTCTGGGCCTAGGCACGGTGGAGCTGTGCCTGTTTCTTCTTGTTTCCCTCCAAGGCCAGGGCAGTGCCAGTTGGCGTGGAGGGAGGGCCTTCCATCTGCTTGTGGGCCTAGCTATGATGAGCTGTTGCTCCCTCTTCTTCTCTGCCTCTGAGGCCAGGGCAGTGCCATTTGGATGGATGGAGAGCTTTTTATCTGCTTCTGGGACTAGGCACGATGGTGATAAAGGACCTTGCCCCATCTCTATTTAGCTCCCTTGCCCATAATTATATCAATCGTACTATCACCTTTCCATCCCTTTCACACAGTATTTTTATTAAACCAATGTAAGTCAACATAAAGCGTGGCGCCTAAAGTACTCATAATAAGTATGAGTACTTACGATGCCTTGAAGTAATTAATATATCACAGTTAATAGTACATCTCAGAGACCAGTTACTGTAGTACAGTCCCACTGGCCTCTGTGTATACTCTGCATACAGTCTGTGGGAAATATCATATCATTTTTTTGGCAGCATATTCCACTGCCAGACAGCTCTGACCGTCAGGAAGTTCTTCCTGAGGTTCCAGTGGAATCTCCTTTCCTGCAGCTTGAATCCATTGCGCCTTGTCCTAGTCTCTGGAGCAGCAGAAAACAAGCCCACTCCCTCCTTGACATGACATTCCTTCATATATTTAAACATGGCTATCATGTCTCCTCTTAACCTTCTCTTTTGCAGATTAAACATACCCAGCTCCCTAAACCGTTCCTCCTAGGGCATGGCTTCCAGACCCTTCACCATTTTGGTCGCCCTCATCTGGACGCGTTCCAACTTGTAGATATCCTTCTTGAATTGAGGTGCCCAGAACTGGACAAAGTATTCCAAATG
This sequence comes from Cyclura pinguis, assembly GCA_030412105.1. Taxonomy (NCBI): domain Eukaryota; kingdom Metazoa; phylum Chordata; class Lepidosauria; order Squamata; family Iguanidae; genus Cyclura; species Cyclura pinguis. The sequence goes on from CM059599.1 coordinate 350,919,751, forward strand.
ACGCCTAACCAATGCAGAATAGAGTGGTACCATTACCTCTCTCAATCTAGATACCATACTCCTATTGATGCAACCAAGAATCGCGTTGGCTTTCTTGGCTGCCTCATCACACTGCTGACTCATATTCAGCTTGTGATCTACCAAGACTCCTAGATCCCTTTCACATGTACTGCTATCCAGCCACACGTCCCCCAGTGAAACTGTTTTTTTCCCAATGAGATGAATGATGTAGGTATCAAGATGAGTATGCAGTTTTTGGAGGAGGCCATGAAACTTGAGAGAACTCTAGAATCTAAGAGAAAGGAAGTTTTGTAGCCATTATTTGGAGTCCAAAGCCAATGTACAACTGATAAAAACATAAAAATTAACAGTGTGTGGTTCAAAAAGAGATGAGAACAAAGTGTTTTTGGACTGCATTTCAGCATGGATAAATGAAATCGTCATGTAGATAGTGGGAACCTCCTGTATAGTGGAACTGTACTATGGAGCCCAGTGTCTAGGATGTGCTGTCCACTATTACATATTCATTAGTTCAAGATGTACTTTCAAAAATACATGTGTATATCCAGTGGTTCGTTTATTTTAATATATGAAAGCAAGACTGCAGGCTACTTGATCTGGAAAAGAAAAGAAGAGTCTCTAGTTTCCATTGTGAACTTTAAAACCTCATGTAAAGGAGAGTTAATGTTAAAAGCTGCAATTGAGGAGGCCTAATTCTGTTTACACAAGCTAGCCAGGAGACTTTCTCTGCTCCTGGCTGGCTAGCATTAAACAGAGCTTGCAGACAGAATAAGGTTAGTGCCAGAAATAGATGCATGGGATTGAAATCAATGTGTGGGAGTCAAAAGTAAACCCCATAGATGACCTACAACAGAGGCTTTTAGGGTTTTTCTCCATGCAAAATCTTTTTTGTCTTAACCCACTTGAGAGGTAAATGGAGCAATGAGATGAAAGAAGCTATTGGGCACTGAATACCAGTGCCACATGGGTTGTTGACAGGTAGGAGCCTTTAGCTCCCATCTTCTGTTTCATCCTAGAAGATGCTTTTTCTGGCTTAAATAGGAACTAATAAAGCCTTTAGCCTACCTCATGGGCAGGACACTTGTGGAGAACATGTATTGCCTTTGCTCTTCTTTCATTGTTATCGCTGACATGTTGTGGATATAAAGAGAGGAAGCCTGCTTATCACTAGCTAAGCTTCATCTCCTGCTTCTGCTTCCTAAACTGAACTGCTTGGATTTAGCAATAGCCCTACTTGTTTTTTTTCACACCATTCCTACTCTTCTACATTTTTCTGTGTTCTCGTATTATACTATGTCACTGATTAAACAAGCTGTTGTGGGTAACTTACAATTATTTTCCCCAAAGTATAGGAAAAAAATGCTTTCTTTTACTATAAGTCCCTGAGGATTCTGGGATTTGTTGTACAAGCTTCAGTTTTTCAAACTCTAATTTGCCTTTCTTGCTTACCCATGACAATTTAATCTAGGAAGAGACTGCTTGCATGTGGCAATTTTCTGTATCATGGCTTACACATTTTAATTTGTAGATCTTGAATTTATATGGCAGCTATGGAAGTCTGCAAACCCTGATGAGGGGAATCCAAGACTGATGAGAATCTTTGCTGTTCAGGATTTATTCTGTGCATGTTTGTGCGTATTATTTTCTGTGACAAAGAAGCACTATCCGCACAAAAACAAAAGAAAAGAAAAGCAGTATTTATGCATAGAAGGCACAGAAAAAGCTGAAGTTGGGTACTTGTGCACAAAATTTGCACATTGTTTTTCTCTGCATTTGCTGTTTTCTGTACAAAACAATCATATTTAAATTTTGTACAGAATAAGTCTGAAACATTAAATCATTTTGGAACACTGTGCAGTTTTTGAAGACTTTCTTACAGAGGTGGTGGTGGGGAATGTTAAAATTACTCATTGCTTCCTTCAAGAATGAAATATGCATAGAATTCTATCCCAAGCACATAGCAAGTCAGGGTTGATATTATAGTTGTGGTGAGGACCACAAGGCTGGACAACCCTCTTTGTCAAGCCTGACTGCAGAGGTCAGGTTTATTTTTAAAGTCTATTTTTCACACTGCTGAATTTTTAAGGGGGCAAGAAATAAAATCTAAAAATGGCATGTAGTCAGGTCCCCTGCCATTGTAGCATAAATCCTGCAATACAGAACTATAGGTTTGGGAAAAAAAAACATACTCTGCAATTATGTCTCTGCTCTCAAAATCAAAGGAAAGAGTTTGTGTGCATGTGTGTGGGCAGCTGCCTTGTTTGGTGCTTAAGTATTCATTGGCAATTGCCTTCATTGTTCCACACTTTATTAGCTTTCACCAAGTAGTTCAGCTTTTACTAAGGGCAGTGGGGTTTATGACAGCAATATTTCACACAATGTCAGAGATAAAATATCAGGCTAATAACGGACTCTCTGGTAATGTAAATCGCAAAAGAAAAGCAATCTCATTTTGAAGAAGTCCTGCCTGAGAATGTTAAGTCTCCTTTTCAGAAGACGAAGCCTGAAAAATTCACAACACTTTATATTTGCTAAGAAGATAAATCATTTGTCTTAAGTGACAGGAGGCAAAGGAGCTCTAATTTCAACCATTGCTTTTCCCAATAGAGAGCAAATGCTGGATCTTTTGTGGTTTCTTTGGACTCATTCTGACAAGTACTTATGACTCTGCTAAATTCCACTGTGGGTGCTGAATGCTTTTTTAAACTCCAGTAAGCAAACATTATGGCTTAATCTATCCTCATTGATGAGGAAGAAAGATTGGGGGAAAAGGACCTTGAAATCTTGAAACTCATTCTGTGTTTCTTGCTGAATCCAATTTATTTACTAGTGAAATCTTTTGGTACCAAAATGTCCCGTGTGAAAGAATATTAGTTTTGGATGTTGGAGATGTGAAACCTTATCAGTTTACAACTATTTCATACCACTTTAATTGTAGTTTAGTGTAGGAACTAAGAATTCTCTGTTCCAAAAATATTAAAACCATGGTGGCTTGACAAATTTCAGTTTGACTAAACCAGTCTTTTCTTTATTTTTGCTATAGACAAACAGAAACTGTTCAAGTCTTTTACAAATAAGGAAAAAAAAGTAATTGAAAGTAGTGGTGATTCTCTTCATCACTGTTTATATTTTTTGATATGCACCTTATCCTCTGCATTCACCCCGCATTAAATAAAAAAGTTTGGGCAACATGCATTGCATTTATGGCTGCACTCTGTTGAGAAGATATGGAAAATGATCATTCCTTCATGTGTGCACTTATATGCATGATGAGAGAATCCTTAATAGAAAATCCACTGCTTTACAATGCAAGTTGGACACAAGTGAGGGTTTAGGCTTGTGAAGGCTGAAAGCAATAATTCAGTAAATGATATATTTGGATTATTAATTTTTATTTGTTTTGTCCCATGTGATTTCTATGGTAAATCCATTGGATGTTGAAAATATACTGTTAGTGCCTATGTTACTATTGCTATCAATTCATGCATGTCTCTAATTTTGGGAGAATACTGAATTTAAAGAAAGTTTTGTTTGTTTTAAGTATTGCTTGAGTGAGGAAAACATAAATACACAATAAATCTATAAAGCCTCTTTGATTTATATGGGACTTAAGTGCACTTCAGTTTCTCTGCATTGCATCTGTCACATTCAAGAGTATTCTCCAAACAATCCATGCAGTGTTAGTGATTAGACAACAGAAAGTATTGCCTTTATTAAACATTCTTAAAATATCACCTGCATTGAGGTTCTGTCATATTTATTTTAATTGGTGAACTAATTGATTAATTGGTTAAAGCAAGGTATTTAATCACATAAGATTAGAGTGAGCAGACATCCCTGAGGTTTCTTGTGGAATGCACACAGGAATTCTGTTATGGGCAAAAAGAACCATTTTGCAACTTGTCCATTGGGGTCTTGCGATTACATACTATGAAGTGGATCTTCTGGAGGAGAAAGCTGCTTGTGGATGTGGGACAGGTGAAATCCTAATTTTTTTTTTAAAGGTTAGGGCTAACTAAAGTCAGTCATTTTTATTTGATTGTGATACCTCAAACCCTCACAGTGCACTGGCTACACTGGTAGGGCAAGAACAAGGTCTCTTCTGGCAGCTGGGGTGATTTATTACCTGGGAGACTGCATGTAGCATAAGTAGTAATGTGATACAGGGTGAACATTATAGGCAATTACAATTTGAATAAGTAATCAGTTAAAGGAAGGAGAGGACTGAAAGCAGTTTTATTAACCCCCTGATGTTATAATTGTAGCATTTGGGGGAAAAGTTTATAAATTCATGTGAATTATGATCATGGTGACAAATGCTGGTGTCCTGAGAACTTCTGCACATAACCTCTCCAGCAGGCAGTATTTTACCAGGGCAATTTAAAACAGTAGTCCATGTATTTTCCAAATGTGAATGAAGAAGCAAGATTGAGCCTGGAAACACTTTGAATTTACTTATATGTAATGCTCAGCACTCAAGCCTTTTTAAGAATCTAAATCTAAGCCAATTAAAATAAGAAGTACCAAGAACAATTCAGATTGGCAAAGGCATAGTTGGAGAAGCATTTATTCTCTGCTGCTTTTAATAGATTACAGGCTTTTCTTTGGCTTTTCTGACCTCTCGCAACACATGCTAACTATTCCTTTGAATTCCTCTTTGGTGATTTCCTCCCTTTTCCATTTCGTGCACATGTCCTTTTTAAGTCTTAACTCTGTTGAAAGTTCTTTAGACATTCATCCCAAATTCTTTATACACCTCTCATTTTTCCTCTTCATTGGAACTGTTTGAAATTGTGCCTTCAGTATCTCACTTTTAAGAAACTCTCATCCATCATGAATTCTCTTCTCGTTTAGTATGCCTGATCACATGATCATACCCAGCATTTCCCCAAGTTTACTGAAATCAGCTTTCTTAAAGTCTAAAATGCATGCTTGACTACACTTAGTTTCCCCATGCCACTGTATAACAAACTCCAGAAGAACATGGTAACTCCCACCTCAGCATCCTGCCGCTTTCACTCCATTAACCAGGTCATCATTGTTGATTAGGATGACATCTAAAATAGCTAATCCCCTTGTTGCCTTTTCTACCTTCTGGACAACGAAATTGTTTGCAATGAAAATGAAGAATTTGTTGGACCGGATACTCTTGCCCAAACTTTACTTCCAACAAGTATCAGGACAGTTGAAATACCGCATCATCCAAGTCCTCAGTCTGGCTTAGGGGACTGTAGTAGACCCCCACAATAACATCGCTGTTATTTCTCTCCATCTTAATTCTTACCCAGATGCTCTAAGCCTGGCTTCCGGGATTTAAGTCATAGATCTCTTCACAGGAGTAAACGTCCTTGAAATATAGTGCTACTTCTCCTCCTTTCCTGTTTGGTCTGCTTCTCTGAAATAGGTTATACCCCTTGATTTCCACATTCCAATCATGAAGCTTGTCTCACCAAGGCTATTTCTGCATGATGACACTCTCCCACATCGCCCCATCGCAATCCTGGCAGTGCCGCTGCCGGGATGGGAGTTTGTCCCCAATGTCTCCCCCACCGCACCCAGCCAGCTGCCTGTGAAAGGGAGTACGAGGGACATGCTCCTTCCTTCCGCACTGCAGCCACCCTTCGTCCCATGCTGCAGTGGGTAAGGTAGCATGTGATTGCATTTCTACCTGTTCTACATGGCTCAGTGGCAATGGGAGCCTCATGCAATTGGAGGCCATTTTTGGAGTTTTTCTATCAATGATATCCTCCATGATTACACTGGCTGAGGATGCAAGAAGGGCAGGACTGCAATGATGTCTAGAATAGAATAGAATAGAATCTTTATTATGGCTATATACCAGCACAAGTAAAAAAGGGGGATACAGAATAAAAAGAAGGTTTACAGGTTTACCTGTAAACCAGGTTTAAAACAGTATTTAAAAGATCCCTTCAGGTTACACAGCTCCAATATAACAGGACAAGATTGGTACTAGTCTACTGTGGAGGTCAATGCTTGATGAATTTTAACTGCTGCTACACAGAATCTGGCAACATTATATATCAGGGTTGGTTTCTGAAGGCAACAGAGAAGCGTTGAATTGTCTGGTATGTCCCTGGTATTTGTGGAATAGGGGTGAAATAAGGCTGAAGTGGATGTCCCTGTAGTATAAGCACTGGAGTAATACGTGCTCTGTTTTTTCTATTTGGACAGAGTCATGGTGCATAGTCTGTCTGAGAAGGGGGTCTTCTTGTGTTGGCCTTCAAGGACAGCTGAGGGGAAGGCATGACATTGTCCCAAAGTAAAGGCCTTGCAGTGTTTAGGTACTTCTAGTTTTGCTAAGTACGCTATAGCTGAAGCCAGATATCTATTGGAGTCGCTAGCAATAGAGGTTGGAGTGCTAGGTAGATCCAGTTGTTGCTCTACCGTTCGTTGTTTGATAACTCCTTTGGCCTTATCATGTCCCATGCTGAACAGAAGATCTGGAGAAAAGCCCAGTGATGAAATTTTAGTCACTGTCTGTTTCCACATAGGCTGGAAATCATCGCTCAAAGGTTACTGGAGCAAGGCTAGTGGGGAAGAAGTATAGTCTGAGCCAGTAGCTGAGTATGGTCACCTGTCATACTCCTCTCCCCATGCTGGGGGGGTGCCATCCTGCAGAAATGGCGCAAGTTTCAGAGATGCCCAGATAGAATCCAGACTATCTGATAAATGGCAGAAGAGCCTCAATCCTCTGGTCTAAAAAGATGAGGCTTATTTCAATGGGTCTACTTATTTTCAGGATCCAGTCCCAATGAAATATCAAATGTCAAAGTTTTCACTAGAGCTCTGTAATCAATAAAGTTGTGGCCTTTTCATCTCATGATGTATTTGCTATTTTTGTTTGTTTATATCTGTCTCATGCCCAACCCCAGACTGCAGTTCACCACAAGGAGCCCAACCATACTCATACGTGGAAGATTAATTATTGTTCTTATTCTACAGTTTGTTGTAGTTCTACATTACCACAGCTTTTCAAGATTTTCTAATACTTTATATGAGCTAAAAAATATATCGTGTGCTATAAAAGCTAACTGATTCTAAGTAATAGCCAGTATGCAATGTGTTATGAGGGAGGCAGAAACAATCATTTATGTGTCTAATCAGTTGTGTTCAGTTGTAGAATAGGCATGTAGGGCTAGCATTTTGGATAACTTAAAACAATTAACTGAGAAAATAGTGCATGTGCTTCATTGGGAGGGTTTCTGGTAAAAAGTGGGAGGTATGTTCTCAGATGTGACTCATTATCTCCTCTGCACTCTGACAAATGCACTATACTGTCTCTTCCCCTTAAACAAAGTAAAACTGGTGTGGTTTGAGGAGGGGGAGTAGATTTATTTGTATCAGATGCTGAAGGGTTTCACCAGGGTAAAGCTTGCTGATGCACCCAGGAGAACATGGAGGGGTAAGAAGACCAGGGGCAGGAGGAATCAGTAGAGCTGGCAATGCTAAAGAAGAGAGAAGGCAACTTACATGCCTGTTGGCCTCACCAGGGTAATCTGGAACAAGTGGGAAGGGAGGTGGCTGTAGAAGAGCTGGCCAGAAGGATGAATTGAAAGGAAGTGAGAAATCATTAAAAATCATTTTTACAGTCCTCAAATGCTTGCCTTTATGAAAAATGCCCTTTGTTATTTCCAGAGGTTACTCAGGATCCTAATTTGTCGAAACTTTGAAAATGGAAAGTTTCAAAACTAGAGAATGAGGCTGAGGGAATGGAATGCTAAAAAGGTGTCTAGTGTGTTCCTGAGAGATGCAAGGAGAAAACCAGGGAATTTTTCATTTATCACACTGCCTCTTAGTCACTGCAGTTCACTGGTCTTCCTTTTGCACTAGAAATAGGGTGGAACTTTATTTTTATATCCGATCACTGGTGCCTGGCTTCACACTACCCCAGCTCATATCTGTATCTTAGAACAGCTGGAGACCTCTAACAATATTGCCACCTTTGAACTGTCATATTAGAGATGTTGGGGTTGAACTTCAGACATCCTACATGCAGACCGTATATAGTTTGTCACTGATCTGTGGAACAAATTAAAGATTTTCCTCATATGTACCACTTCAGGCTGCAGACTTCATGTTTGTCAGTTCTTTTCACTAAAATAGTTCAGATAGGGAGAAGTGATATATTATGGCTGAAGTTTTTGGGTTACTTTTCTTCCTCTTTTGCAGATTTTTTTTTCAAAAAACAACTAATGCAACTAGAGAATGTACAAAAATGTTGTTCCAGCACTTTACAATTTGATTGTCCCCTAATGTTAAGTTTTCTGGATGGGCATACTGAAAGAGATAATACCCCTCAGCAGTTATAGATATTGTATAATAAATATTGACTTATAATGAAAACTTATGTGTAGTGCAAATGTATTTTAAACTGTTTGTGCAAATAGGAAACAAATCTTAATAAACCTTTGCTTTGTTGACAGGAATGGTCTAGTTAAGATCTTCTGGGGCGTGTCAATCTTATTCAGAGCAATTTTAAAATGTGGCAACTGAACAGATTAGTTTATTAACCAAGAGCCAGTTAATTCTAAATAAATAAATATTGATGTAGTGAGAGCCAGTCAGGGACCACATACCAGGAATGGGTTCACCATATGGCACTTCTTGAAGCTCATATTGATTCTCTTTATTTTTAAATGATTACAAACATTGTAGGTGTTTTGTAATAATCTCTATTGTCTAATTAGAGCATGCATGAAATGAGCTCACTCTGGCTCCTAACAAATATTGATTTGAACAACCAAGTCTGCCTTATATGAGTGATGAGGGCTTGTTGGCAAAGATACTGCATCCTTGTTGCTAAATGAGTAAACTGGGGTTAGAAAATGAGACAGGGGATTTGATAGAGCTGAAACAAATATGCTCCCATAACAACAACTCTTTGAAATTATCTGTTCAAAATGTGCAGACAGTTCATTGACTCTTAAATATTCTCTAAATTTTGAATATTTGTGTTTGGCTCCTAGTGACATTTGGCTTTCCCAGTTACATCTGTTGATAGTTTGCTGGTTTTGATAATTGATATATCATGGCATTTATTAATATTATTATTATTGGCCAATATACAGCAATATCATGGCAATTTCGGATGTCCTACTGTCATAGCATACTGTCCACAGTGACATATACAGGCCAAGAGATTGCTGTGCACTGAAGAGGATTGGCACTGGCAGATTCTTGGGTGCATGTTTCAGTTCATACCTGGCATGTTGAAGCTCAGCACTACTTGATGTGAGCAGAGATTGCATTAGAACCCAGCTGAGTTCATTGAACCTTATCAAAGTGGGTCCTTACTGAGTAGAGCAGATGTAAAACAGCTTGATTATCAGTCTTGACCTTCTGCTGTGCTTAGCTATAGAGGAATGTTGACTCTATTCAAAATACTCAGGCTTCCTTAGAAGATACAACTGAGACATTCTACTGATATCCTTTAATAAGACAATCATTTCTTTCTTTCTTTCTTTGTCTATCAGTAAAAGCACTTGAACTTAGTCATAATAAAGTCAATGTTAAGTGTGAACAGGTAACAGAGCTTGATTTTGATTTTCTTGGAATTTTGCGGTCATGAACTTCATTTCCCCGAAACTGAGTTCTTTTACAGCTGAGAGCCTCGAGGTTCAGGTACTGGTTTCATTTTTAAAAAAAATCAGTTAAGTTAGACATCAAGCCACACTAGAAACTCTGATCTGGCAGTTCTAGTGAAGTAATGGAATTTCCAGGTCCGGGCTGTACCTAAATAAATCCGGCAACAATTCTGTTACGCCTGATGCCAGACTTAGCATCACTGGTCAGATTAACTCTGGTGGTGTTCTTTTTGCCAAGCAATCTGGATATGAAATGCATATCCAGATGACTCTATTTGTAGTTAACTGGGGTGCTGGAAGGTACCACTTAGAAAGTTGGTCATTGAATTTCAGACAGGGACTTCAGATCTTTGGGAAGCAGGAGCAGTCAAAAGTGTAAGGACTTTATTGCCTTTCTTGGAAATTAGATATCAAATATTGCATTTGAAAAAAAAACTTTTCTGTGAGAACATAAATAATGCTAAAACTGGTTGTCTGAAGTCTTCTGTTGTGAAACTTAAACCCAGGAGACCTGGACTCGAGCCCTTTTGGTCTCTTCACACACTGCATTTTTAGGTTTATAATGTTTAAGTGTATGCTTAAAAACATAATGTATGAATATGGCAACCAGGATTTTTAAAAATATGTGGATCATACTGAGATCTTCCTTGACCAGGACTGGCTCTGCATCCCTGTTTGTGTTTTGTATGAAACTGTGTTAAATCAACAAATGTCTTGAGGAAGGTACTGTTTCACGCAACTATTTTACATAAATAAATAGGCTAATTTTTGGTGTAACGGGCAATAGATGTCTTCAGTACAGATTTATGTAACAAACAGAGATGGGAAGCTGATTTATCTTTACCCAAATATCAGTGCAAAACATTTCCCACTTTTTCCTAACATCAGTGCAAAACACTTCCCACATTTTTCTGGAGGAAGACACAGCTTTGAGTTTTAGGCCTTTGGTTTGAACTCATCATTCTCCACATGAACTAAGTCTAAGAGCATATATCCTCTTTATATCCTTGCTCACTGGTACAGACATGAATTCCTCCCTTTCTTCCTCTTAACCTCTTCCTTGCTTCCTTGCAACTGCTTTCACATTCCCTAAATCTTTTTCCAAGTGGCAACTCATTCCTTGGGGTAATCAATATCCTGCTCAGCTGGAACACTGTTACCAGGGAAACCTCTGCAGCCAGCAGGCCAGGACCTCATTGAGATGCATCTCTAGTAGCTGGGCCTTTCTGAGGGCAAATGGTCTTGGCATGGACAGTTCAGCAGCTACAAAGCTTGACTAGAATGCTCAAAGGGAACACACGCCATTTAGATATTTCTGGCTTCCATTCTGGGCACTAGTTTGATACCCAGAGACATTTTGACACACTCAGCAGAAAAAAAGGGGGCGGAGGAGGAGTGATGTCGAGGGGCCCTATCTTTTTATGGGAAGGACTCGGTTGGATGGAGATAACAATAAATATGTTAATATCATTTCCTCATGTATAGTACTTATAGTCTAGTTCCTTCACTAGGGATTCTTTCTGTGAGGCATGGGAAGGATATGGGAGTGCTAGAATTTTCAGGATTCCTTGAAACCTCTTTTAAAAATCTTCTGTGGTAGTGTGGGGTGGGGGAATCAAGAATTATATGCAGTAGTCTGTGAAATTCTTATGTATGTTAATTTGATTTTAGAAGGATTTTTAAGTAAATATTTGAAGATAACAGTTCTGTGTTGGCACAGTCAGATGCACTCAAATACAATTATTCTTCTGAAATGTTGGGCCTACAGCTCATCACACCACTTTATCAACCCACTGATGATTGAATTTATTTCTTCGAGTGAATAAAGCATAAGAAGACATAGTAGTCCCTGCAGCTTCCTTTTCTGTGTACTCTGTTTGTGATGTTTACAGGGCCAAGGTAAGGTGTTGATGGGGATGGTGGTGGGGTACTTGTGTATGGGTTGTATGGAAAGCAAAGTACTCTAACATTCAATACTTTGAGCTGGAAATTAGAGTCAGGAGAACAACAATAGAAGGCCTTACTGTGTGGACTTGACAATAGCAATATAGTCAGAGTAGATGTATTTGGGGCCAGAAAGATTATGCGTCTGTCTTGTTATAAGGCAAGTGTGGTATAATGGTCTAGCATACCACAACTGAGACTGGCAGGTTCAAATACTTGCATGGTCACAAAACTTCCTTTTTTGTCCAGTCGGTCTAACTTGAGTCTCAGCAGAGGAGGGGGAATAACCATGTAGGGAATAATCTCCCTCTAGATCAAGGGAGGTAATAGTACCACTCTATTCTGCTTTGGTTAGACCTCATTTGGAATACTGTAATGTGTCCAGAGGAGAGTGACCAAAATGGTGAAGGGTCTGGAAGCCATGCCCTATGAGGAGTGGCTTAGGGAGCTGGGTATGTTTAGTCTGCAGAAGAGGAGGTTAAGAGGGGATATAATGGCCATATTTAAATATTTGAAGGGATGTCGTCTTGAGGAGGGAGTGGACTTGTTTTCCACTGCTCCAGAGACTAGGACAAGGAGCAGTAGATTCAAACTACAGGAAAAGAGGTTCTACCTAAACCTCAGGAAGAACTTTCTGATGATCAGAGCTGTTCAGCAGTGGAATATGCTGCCTCAGAGTGTGGTGGAGTCTCCTTCTTTGGAGGTTTTTAAGCAGAGGCTGGATGGGCATCTGTTGGGAGTGCTTTGATGTGGGTTCCTGCATGGCAGGGATTGGACTGGATGGCCCCTGTGGTCTCTTCCAACTCTATGATGCTGTGTATGCAACCCTGTGTTAGAAAATAAGTGCAATTAGTCAATCAATCAGTCTGTCAGGCAGGCAGCTTCCTTTGCTCAGCTTCACCTGTGAAAGAATTTCCCCCATAATGTGCTTTTCCTTGAGTAATACTGGTGGGAATAAACGGTATTTGTTTCATGTGCAGACAAATAGTTCCCCAGGGATCCTTTGGAGAAAATCAAATTTACTGTTGCCAGGAGTGAAAGCTCATCAAACGTGTTGCTGGCCTTTGCTGTGCTGTCAATATACAGGAACAAGAAGCTTATGGCCTATTTCTTGCTGCCTGATTATGCACACTCACACTCATGACTGAGTGGGTCTGCTTAGCAGAGCAGAAGAACTTGAGAAGAGCCCACCTCTGAACTTTCCTAATTTTCCTCTTGACCAACTGTTGTCAGGGGAAAGGAGGTTAGCAAAGACTGTTTGATTAGATACAGGTTTGTCTCTTTTCCTTAAGAGCAAGTTCATGTTAACACTTAATTGGAAGCAGCTGTATGCTGTTTACTGTCTGTGCCTTCTGTCATGTAGCTCTTACAGTAATAGCATTGCCCTCTTGGAAGAAGAGTTAATTTTTGAGATTCAAAAAGTGAGTTTGCCTATATCTTCTTTGTCTGCCGTCAGAAATCTCTTTACCTTTTCCTTGTCCTCCTAGTTACTTTTTCACGTGGGGAAAAATACTTAGGGGTAATGACTGATTATTCTTTATTTTGTGTTTAATGAATCCTGGATAGATGGGAATGTCTTGTTGACATGACTTTTTGGACTGATCAGCAGTGTTTATTGAAGAGCGTACTTCCTTCTAGGTTTTCATAGTTCATACTAGAGCTTTAGTATAATTAGTTTTAAGGATTTCAGTGCCATGCTGGCTGTGGAATTCTGGAGCTGGAGTCAAGAAAACTGTTTTTTTCCAAATTCTGGTTGTTTCAAATGATACTAATATTAATTATTAAGTAAGCAAGAAACATGTTTTTCTACTTAGAGGATGACTTGTCTTTAGTGAATGAATGCCAGTAAATCATGTATAGACACTGTATTGGAACCAATGATACTGAAATTAGACATGCTGAGACCACAGGACCTCGGTTAATCATGACTAATGTCAGTTCCATTGATTTCAATCAATCAATAACCTTATTATATTCTACTTTTTTTGCAAGAATGGGACTCAAAGTGGCTTACAAAATAAAAGATACAAGTAAAACCAGGTGTAGCTAAAAACATATGAAAAGTTAAGGTTATGAATTGTCTATCAAATTAAAACCATATAAAACATTAATTTAAGAGCTTAGATTAAAAACTTTGTAGGCACTAAAACAGAAAAGCCATTAGATCAGTACTCAACTGCTTGCTGGAATTGAAAAGTCTTCCCTTGAAGACAAAAGAACAGCAAGGAGAGAGCCAGATGAGCCTCCCTAGGAAAGGAGTACCAGATTATAGCAGCAGTTGCAGAGAAGGTCCATGTTCCTACCAAACACTCCTGTTGAAACAGGCATGGTTCCCCACTTACATGGAGGAACTGAGGGTCCTTGCCACATGTCAGCTAATTCTGGTTTCTGCCTAGGATTACCTTTATCAATCTGGTCACCCAGTGTATGATCATAGTTAAACCAGACAGGCCAAGTTAACATCAACACTCCACTGAAACATTTTTTCAAGTCTTGGAGTTCTGGAATATTTAAATGGGAGTGAACTGACTCTTTTGTTACTATTTTAGGTTGTTTATTATTAATATTCAGGAAGAAAAACAGGCATAGTGATTTGGGCACTTCTTGTTCCTTACATTCCATACATTGTAGATAAAGCATCTCATATTTAATTACATAGCCATCAAGATGTTCATCAGGACATTTCACCTTAACACATGACCCTTATTCATGACTAAATATCATCTCATCTATTGCCTTCAAGGCTTAATATCCTTAAGTAATTCTTGAGCAAATCTTAACTATATTAAAAGCACATAGGTGTATATCTATCCTAGGCTTACCATCCTGAATTAGCATTTTAGGGCAGCATGTGAAGACTATCAGGAACAATATTTCACTGTTTGTTCAAACAGCATCTCCAACAGCTTTGGAGGCATGCTAAAAAGAAGTCTGATGTTTGTGGCTCTTACTTAGCTCTTTTATTTTCTCTGCCATCCACACAAAGTCACCCAAGTTAGAGCTCCTTTTCTCATGCACATCATGCTTTTAGAATTCCCTGCACTACCCGTTCATCAGGTGTCATATAATGTACCAATTCACCAGGTTATTGCTGGCTAGCCTTTATGGCTTATGTTTACATATTTTAAGGGACCATCTATCAGTCTTCCCAGATGTCTCACTACAAAACAGAAAATTGGCAGATACAGTCACAAATTTTATGCTCTGTATTGTCCAGTCTATAGGTTTCATCAGGTTATATGCCATTTTTAAATGATATATAAACAGGCCAAGGAGTTGCCAGCTGAGTTTTGTCTGGCCTGTAACACTCTGAAGGTGGTCGGATTGAGAGAAATGCCCCTTCCAAAGCACTCTGAGTTCAGGCATGCTCATATGGGAACATATAGTCCTTCAGACAGTCTGAATTCAAACTATTTGAGTTTCATTGGGTCTTATCTGTATATGATTAAGGCCATTTCCGCTTTACACTGTTACAGTGCTATTATTCCACTTTCAACATCCTGTGGAATTCTGGGGTTTATAGTTTACTGAGACCAAGGAGCTTTCTGGCTGAGAATTCTAAAGGCCCTTCCCTAAACTGCAAACCCCATGATTCCACAGAATATCGAAAGTGGAATAACAGCACTATAACAACATAGTGTGGAAATGGCCTAAGTCTGGCTCTAAACTAGGGATAGGCCAACAGAATCCTCAAATCTTTGGCAGGTATTCGAGATTTGGGAATCCAAATCCCTGTGCCAAAATAAGCAAATGGAATCTTTTGAATCCGCCACTCAAGACAGTTTGTTGGAGACTGGGACGCCTGAAAACCTGGGAGACCGGAATGCCTGAAAACTTGGGAGACTAGGATCCTGAAAACTTGGGACCAGGACAGGATCCCGCTCCTCACGTGTTTCCCCACCCAGTGTGGGCACGGGTGATTGGCTGGCAGACCGGCATAAAGCCTCACACGCACTGGAGGTCGCCATTTCTCCTTCCTGCTGCCTGTGCCCCTAGTGCTGCTTTTTCCTGCTGCTGCCTCCCTCTGCAACATAATTTTGGGATAGGGATTGGGAGGTGGGGGACAGAGGAGCAAAACTGAGTTTGTGTGGGGGTTTAGGAGCTTGTGGGAATGTCCCAGGGGGTTCCAAAGACTGCAAAAAGGAGTTCGGGTTCCATGCAAGCCATGCCAGCCGTACTTTCCCCTTCACCAGCTTTCTTTGGTCAGTTCTGGGACTAAGATTGTCATGATGCCACTTCCTCTCTTAGTTTCTGTGTCTTGAATACATGAACACTTCAGTTAAGCCATTTTGAAGCTCCCTTTTAGAAAGTCTTTGTATGCTTCTCAACCCCTTTTCTTCTTTTTCCTCTGTCTGACTGCAAGTTTATAAGCAGTATTGCCATTGGAAAGGTTGCAAAGGAGAGCTGGAGAAACACAGACTTTTGGTCCTGTGTTGTAGCAGCATGTCTGTGGTAAACAATGAATGCCAAAAACTTGAGTTGGTAAAAAATGGGATTCTACTCTAGCTGATTCTATAGGAGGAGTGTGTGTTGCCTGCAACAAACAAGGTGAACAGTAGCTGCCTCCAGAATCATTCATTGAGCATGCATTAATCTGTATTATTTTTTGATTTGAGACTGGAGGATAGGGATTGGGAATTGTTGAGACAGGCCTAGAGATTTGACTTGAGTGTCCCTTGCAGGACTTGAGGGTAGAGAATTGACTAGACTAGAGGCTTGTTTGTGTGTATATGTGTGTGTGTGTGTGTGTTTTTAAGTGCTTTCTTTGTTGCAGGACTTGAAACTTGACTCTTGAGACTGCAGGGTACAGAATTGAGATTGGACTAGAGGCTGTTTGTTTGTTTGTGTGTTTTAAGTGCCTTCCTTGTTGCAGGACTTGAGACTTGACTGGAAGGTAGTCTTCTTGAGATTTCAAGGACAGCTGAACATTTCTTTGCATCACTCCCTTGCAAAGCTCTTTCATACACAATTCTGGGGTTTGTAGTTTTACAAGGTGTCACAACCTTCTCTGCCAAAGTCTGCTGGCGCATCATCAAACTACAAACCCCAGGATGCCAGAAGGAGCTATGCAAAGAAAAGCTAGTTTTGACCTGGATTATCTCTGTACTATAATATGTGGTCCTGTTTACACAGGCAGGAAAATGTGGGATTAATCCACATTTTCCTGCCTGTGTAGAAAGGGCCTTCATGTCATTTTCAATCTGGGGAGATCCTGAGGCAAAACTATGACAATTGTCCTGGCCAGATTTCTTCAGAGGGAGGTTTGCCTTTGCCCAGGCTTTTGCTAAGGCTGAGAGAGTGTGTCTTGCCCAAGATTATCCTTCTTTCCCTTGCTTTTTAAACCGTTTTTAAAAAAAGGATTTGAAAGATTCAAGATGCGTAAGGTTTGTGGATTCCCAGAACCTTCCAGGGATTCGGATCCGGATTTGGATTCGGAAAATTCTGGATTCATCCCATCCCTACTCTAAACCCATTAATGTCCTCTGCATCCTGCAACTTTCCTAATCTATCTTTAGCTTCTGTTCACCATCTGTGAAAATAGAAGGAATGTTTCTTTCTTTATGTTAGGAAACATATATCACATTCTTTCAATGCATTAGCATTGTTCAGGGAGGGTGGCAGCAATTAGAAGGAATAACAATAAAATACACATAACATGACAGCATTAAAAATGGAGACAGGCTCAGTAGATTGAAGAAAAGATCTTAAAAGGAGAATTAATCATGCAAAAAGTCATCAGCTTAACAGGGTAATGGTTTGCTGGAACATTATTTTAACCAGCTGGTGGAAATCGTGGGCCTGTCCATAGTTTTTCCTGGAGGATAAATAAATAAAAAGATATTGTTTACTGAATTAAAATACCCTCTTGGAATATCTCTCTATATGTCTGTCTTGCATGATTGCCTGACTACCTGTCTCTACAAGAAAGATGATATAGGTATTGATATATAGATATGCTGTAACAAAGCTGGGCATAGGAGGATATGTGCAAAGAGTTAGATAGTGATCTCTGGAGTAGACTTTAAGTTGACAGTAATATTAATGAAGAGGAAGAAAATAGCTTATCTATAACTGCCTAAAGGTGGGTTCAAAGTGGGTCAAGGCTGAGGTACAGTCAATGAGAGATCTATACTTGTATACTCTGTGGGCAGTTTCCTGCCTTTTTTTCAGCAATTCCAAACTCAGCGACATGACAGACGTGTTCTACTATCCCTCTGTGGACTGCACCCTCAAAATGGGCCGGATCTTCCCCTATAAGCCGAACTGGAACAAGTAGGAGCAGATGGGGTCCCTATGAGGTTGCTCTGGGACCACAGCAAGGCCCCTTTCTTTTAATAAATAAAGCAATGGGTCTTTTTCTTAAAAAAAAAAAAGTACCTTTTTACTGCAGAGAGATGTGTGACTTCAAAATACACACTTACATCTTGACCCAGAAGAAGGTGCATGAGTTTGCTTTTCCAACTTAGTCTTGAAAGGACATTGCTGTTGTTGTTGTTATGTGGCTTCAAGTGAACTTTAACTTAAAATGACCTATCATAGAGTTTTCATGGCAGGATTGATTCACAGTAGGTTTGCCATTTCTTTCCTCTCAGGCCAAGTGGGTTTCCATGGCTGACTGGAGATTCAAACCCCCGGAGTTCAACACACAAAACATTATGCTACTCTGTCTCTCTGGAAATGATGACATGAATCCTTTCTAACTAGTTTCTGAAACTTCTGAAATGATCCTCTATTCCACATCTGTAAAATGGAACTAATAGTGGCCCAATCTACTGTTTTATCATAAGGAGAAACCACATAAGCATAAAATATACTTTTGCACATTAATGAGGGTACTTTGCTGTCTAATAACAGATTATGTATACATTGATTAAGCACATTTTAAAAATGGAGTGCTCAGATTAGGGTCTACATCTGACATCGTGCTAATAGATATCGAGTACACAGTAGGACTTTCTTCACCTTCCTTACCCCCTGCAGCTCTCTGTACCACTCCCAAAAACATTTGTTATGTTTCTCATTTTTTCAGAGCAGGTTTTGAGGATGCAAGGAGCTATAGCAGAGAGCAGAGTGGCACTCTTAGATCCTTCCTTTTGTTAAAAAACTGGAGTTAAAACTGTTAACATTTGCAGAAAAGTGTGTTGGTCCCCATTAACATCATTTTATGTTGTGCACAAGTATGTGAGGACAGGTTGGTAGAAGAAATTACTTCTGCTGCTACTTCTTTGTGCAATGCCAGTGTTGTATTAAAGATGTTTCTTCATCTTCCAATGCTCGCCATTTCTGTTTGTCTTTCATATATTCTGTCACAGATGATGTTGCAAATGTAGCAGTGGCTAATTCTGTGAAAATCTCAGTTGAGTGTGCAGCATTGGATGAAAAACTGTGTGGCTAGAGGAAAAAAGGGTTGGAAAACCATGAAAAGTGTTACATTGCTATGAGTTGCATACTAAGATATTGAGCATGCAACTTTTCCCAACAGCTCACCAGAATATATTAATTATATATATATCTCAACAGACAGCTGGACACCTTCTTTATCAAGGGAAGAGACTGGAATATTATTTTACAAAAGTGTTTTTTTTAAAACCAGGTATTCACTGATTTTTAATGTAACCTACTGCTTTTACTAGTTATTTAGAGTGTCCCATCAGTATTATGTTCTTAATTATTTTTTAAAAATACACTTACAAATGCAGAAATGACTAAAAATTACCTCAAAGTGAGGTTTTAAAAATTACAAATAAACATTCCTATTTACACTAAAAATAGGTTACCAGTCACCAAGTTACTTTTCAACATTACTGCACAGAAAGAGGATTCAGTGAACCCTTGATTATTACAGAGGAGGTAATGTTCTTTGTTTGTGGAATCTGTTAGTCTAATGATATTTTTGGAATTTAAATGAAAGCACTATCACTCTGAATTGTACTCAGGTGTGGACTGGTAGCCACATAATCAGTAGTAAAAACTGATGAAATGTTTCCAATAACTAGTCCCATTTGGTAGTCTTGCAACTACATTTTGATCTATTGGAGGCTTCTAGTCTTCAAAAGCAGCACCCACCTACAGTATAATATATTGCTGTCACTTCAGTATGGGATTTTGGTCAAGTTGTCAACTTTCCTGCTTTGGGGGGCAGGAAGGAACGAAGCAGTGCTTTTGTGACACCGGAATCATTGAACCAATCTTTACTACAGAGGGATATTTCTTTGTGTATGTAGCAGTCAAAATGTAGGGACACAGGATTAGGAGAACAGAGTGGAGATTGGTTTAATGATAGAAGCCCTACTTTATTCCCTAAGGATAAAAAAAAATGACAGAAGGGAAGAAGAGAAAGGAACACGAGCCTGGGTGGCAGATAAGATGTAAACATGGCTGAATACCATCACCAGTTTCCTGGGTAGCTGATGGGTGTGGAGGAGAAAGAGGCAGTTTAGAATATTGCATGGTGCATTTGAAGTGATGTTGCATCATGGCGATGAAATAACTTCCAGCCTCTGAAATGCGATTTCCATAGCTCTTTTTCTTTGGGTTTGGTTCTTAGACCTGAATTAGTCTTTTGGGGGAAAAGAAGCTAGATGGAGCTAGCTTCCAACTCAGTAGGAGGTGGTTTCTGCAGTAGATGAATATAAGGAGAGTAGAAAATAAATGGCAAATTACCCATAGTCGCTCAGCTTTTCTTAGTGACATTAGAGCAAAGGTAATTCCAATGGAATTAAAGGACTTGTTAGAAAAGGTAGTATACTTTAATGAAATTATAGGACAGGCTGTCATATGATTATCATTTTGGAAACCAAGATTAAAGTGGGATTCAGAAGAAGATCATCCCTGCCAGTGTCTTAATAATGCCACTCATCATACTTGTATTAAGTAATATTTTTTTGGACAGGGAATGTAAAGTATCAAGAGTCAGAGGACAAAACCCAACTAAAGCTGTCTCTTTGAGTGCTGTTTCTAAAATGTTACTGGCTCAAGCAGAGAGAAAATCTGTTGTATTAAGCTGGTTTCTAGTTCTGGATTAGATACTCAATAATAACATTTATTTATTTATAATGCCTTTGATAGAGCTGTACTTGTTGGTGGGATAGGCAATAATCCTTTGCCTGTAGATCTTAAATTCCTGGATTGAACGTTCTACACTTGCTGAGCTACAAGGTACTGAGGAAGGTTAGAAGGCAAAGGACCAAAAATTTGAAACAGGCCCTGGCCTGAACTGGTAGCCAGTGAAGCGATCTATGGGGAGAAAAAGCAGGTAAATATTTTGGCAGATTTAAAACAACTTGGTCAGCATTATTCTGAATTAAAACCAGAGGAAGAATGGAGCAGGAAGGCAAACCTGCCAGTAAACTGTTACAATAATCCAAGCATGAGATAACCAAGGCCTGGACAAGCAGATGGGCAGTCTCTACGGTCAGGAACATCCAGATCCTGTGGATGTTCAAAAGATGGAAGTTACATGCCGTTGCTGTAACCCCAATAAAGGGACTTAGAGATAGACGGTCATCCAGCAGGACTCCAAGGTTCCTGGCAACTGAGACAGGAGCTACTGTGCAACCTTGTAAATCCAGTGGGGAATGTGAAAGAGGGGCTGCTAGGTGATGAGGCTGAAACACCAAGATCTCTGTTTTGTCCATGTTCAGCTTAAGACAATGAGCTTGTCCATGAAAACACATGACAGAGAGTCCATCACTGACTTCCACACAGTGTCATCAGTTGATTTGAAACTCTGGAAAATATGAGTGTCATTTGCATAAATGTGATACTGAAAATCTGATTCAGAAATAAGAAATCCAAGGGGGAATGTAAATAATGAAAAAGAAGAGCAACTAAGACTGATCCTTGTGGCACCCTACTGTTACAGGGAAAGCTTTTGACATAAGTCCTCAAAAAGGAACAATCACACAAGAAGGATTTAAACCAGGACAGAGTATTCCCTGTTATTTCTAGTGATGCCAGCTGTAATAGTAAGATCTGATGGTTCAAGGTGTCAAAGGCTGCAGAAAGATCCAATAGGATCAACACAGAAGTTAATTGCTGTACCTTTGCCACTAGAATATTGTCCACTATATAAATCAAGGCCATTTCAGTGGAATGACCTGTATGAAACCCTGATTGAAATGGGTCAAAAAAATCATGTATAGTCAGGTAAGACTCTGCAATCCTATGCATGATTACAGTCAGCCCTCGACATTGCAGGTTTGACACTCACGGATTTGATTATTTGTGAGTTTCTTCAACCCCTGCCCTCCCACCTCAGGTGCTTCTTTTTGGGGGAACCTTCCCTCTTGGTGGCTCCTATCAGGCCACACAGCCCTTTAAAAACCCATCTCTGGTCCCCTTCTTCCTCTGCCAGTCTCTGCTTGGCCCGCTAAGGATGGCTCTCAGCCCAAATTCTCAGCATCACAAACTCTGTACCCATACCCCACACTCACCCAAGGAAGGACATGGGCAAGAGAGAGGAAGTACAGGACACCATGCCAACCATCTCTTTTCTCTGATTTCGTTTAGACCCTGGATGCCCACTTTCCCCACCCATGCCTTAGCCCCCTTCCCACAGACACAAATTTTGTTATTTGCAAATTTTTTATGTTTGCAAGGGTCATGTGTCCCTAAGCCTAGTGAATGTGGAGGACCAAGTGTACTCAGAAATAAGTTATCCTGCTGGGTTCAATGGGCTCACTCCCAACTAAATGTGCATAAGATTGTAACTTCCATTTAGTTTGTCTTCATTTATTTTGTTGTAGTTTTCCATTTATTCATAAAAGCCATCTATTAGAAAAGATACTGAAAGGAGCAGTTTATCCCCTTTTGACTTCCTTGCTCCTTTCTTTATGCATCTGCACCACAGCTTGGGAAGGTCACTTTGGGAGGTCATACATTCCAAAATCCTCAAATCCCAAGACTAACCATGTTGGCTGCATGGAACTCTTATCCAAAAGAGTAACCCTTGCAAACATATACTCAGTATCTCTCTCTTCTAGACACTTGCTTATAGTAGGGAACTTAGGGACTTTTATGTGTTATTTGTATCCTCTTTTTAAAAATGCAGGATTATTCAAGCTGATTTACAGTAAATTCAGGACAGAGGAAAGCTAGCATTTCATAGAATTCATGATTCTTGTATGTATATTTCATATCAATAAGAAATGTGGAGTAGTTTTTTTAATAAAATAAAATGAAATGGATAAATAACAGAATTTAATACCACAACAGTGGTAATGACTACTATGATAGATGATTGTTATAAAGGTCATGGGGATTGAGGTCCTGTTGATCTCTGGATGATGTTGGATTGCATTTCCCATCATTTCTCACTATTGGCCATTTTTTCTAGGGCTGATAGATATTGTAGTCCAACAAAATTTGGAGCACCACACATTATGAAGGTCAATCTCTCAACCGCTCTTGGTTGTTAGAATTTAATATGTAAAATGGTTCATAAATACCATATCCCAAAGAGCAGGTGCAGGGTATGAAAAGCAGGACAAGACTGTCACTTCTGTTCCTTGCTTTGTGAATTCCAGAGACTAGTTGTTGCTGGGGTAAAAGGGAAGATGAGATGTACTTTGGTCTGATATGTTAGGACAGTTCTCAGCTCTGATGATGTGTGTCTCAAACAGTGGAGCCAAGAACATACTAACTCTTTTACACCTTCCTCTCACTGGTAACTTGGGTAGTGATTTTGTTAAGCAAAGTTTGGAAAAGTTATGTTTTTGGACTGTAACTCTCAGAATCCAAAAAAGTAACATAGGATCATAGAGTTGGAAGGGATTCCAGGGGACATCTAGTCTAATTGCCTCCTAGTGGGGGCATTTGCTGCTAAAGCACTCTTAAGGGGTGACCATCTGACCTCTGTTTAAAACCCACTAATGAAGGAAAGGCCATCACCTTTCAAACTGGTCTGTTCCACTGGACGATTACTTCCTAATAGTCGGAACCTGCTTTCTTGTAACTTGAATTCTTTGTTCCAGGTCCTGTTCTCTGGAGCCGCAGAAGCTTGCTCCATTTTCTTCAGGGCAACTCTTTGGTTGTTTAAAGATGGCTTTCATGTCACCTCTCAGTCTTCTGTTTTCCTGTTCCCTCAGTGATTCCTAATAGGCCTTTATTTCTAGATTCCTAGCTCTGTGATATCTTTGAAGACAGCAGCTACAGGAAAGGGAAGGTGCCAGCTATTGATGACATTGTCCTGAAGGGTACAGGAGAGAGAAAATAGAAAATGGCAATGGCAAAGTTATAAAAAACATGGAAGTTACAGAATGCACAGAAATCTGATCCCAGGTGCTTTGCAGAGAAAAAAATAGCGATATTCTCTAGAGATGCCTTGCTGAGGAATGTGCGGTGGATCAAGAGATTAAGTTGTGAGATAGAAAGGAATCTTGAATATAGAAATCAAGCAGTAGTAGCAAAGGAAATGTAGGTTCCATGCACTTTTTCTTTTTTTTTTTAAAAAACTCATTATGAAACTTTTTCTTCCTAAGGGTAATGAGTACCACTTCTACCTGCTTGGGAACAGCACACTCATTTTGGTTCATTCTGAAATGCAGCAACAGTCAATGGAAAGCTTTCCAGATGGGGAAATAATGATTGGTTACCCCTTTGTATGTTGAACCCAACAGCAAAGACCATTAATGGGGGACTAAGCTTCCATTGTGTGCTTGCATGGCAGCTCAGGAAATCTCTATAGATAAACATCATTTGCACGCTGATCCAGTTCTATTCTTTTCTTTTCAGCAGCATCTTCTTTCTTTAAAAAGTAGTACAGCAGAGAGATGCAGGAAGGAACTATAAGGAAGTCTTATACAAGATAGGAGCCCTGGCTCCCAGCGGTGCTGTATAAATAACAAATGATAAGGAAAAGGAATAGGCCACCTGCCTCCGCTGAATTACTTACGTGAAAAACTAAAGAAAACAAGCTTGCTGCCAATGATAAGATCAAGCTTGGCAGCTTGCAGAGCTGGGACAATGTTTATGGGATTTAGAGGGAAAAATTGGTTTTTGAAGCATTTCTTAAATAAAATAGAAAGTGGTGATAGTGTGATTTAACTCTTGTTGGCATGGGTAGTAAGAGTGATTGTTTTCTAGAGCTATTGAGGCCTTTGTGACTATGACCAGTCATCTTCTCCTTTAAGTGACTGCTGTTTTTCGCCTTGCTGCTCCTTTTCACTTTCCTGGCTTATGTATCTCTCTGCTACCTTTTGCAAAATGTATCTCAAAACCCACTTTCCTCCCAGCAGAGGCTTTGGTGACACTTCCTGATTTTTTATGCCTTATTGCAACTAAGCCGATAACCAGTCCGAAGCACATGGAATTTAAACAAACACATGTTGTCCTCCTGTTCACCCCAGCTTTGGATTTCCTTTTAGTCCTCTGTTGTTTCCCCAGTGATCAAATTTTAGACTTGGGGCAAGAACTTGACCTTTTGTGCTCTGACCTTTTGTGTTATGTAAACTTTACACTGTAAAGCAACATACACACTGAAGAAGCTATACTGTATTAATAAGATTATTATTATTCCTCAGATTATGAACATGTTGCCCTCAATCAGCTCCTGTTGTTGTTGATTTTAGGAAAGTGTGAAGGCAAATTTCTTCAATATGACCTTTCTGAGTTCTATTTTAAATGGAAAGGTTATATACAAATATAATAATAATTATAGTGGTGGTGGTGATGATAATGATGGAAGGTCATACCAGTTCATACCGAGGGACAGAAACAGGCAAATACAATAACTCAATTATTAGAAACTATAAAGATGATAAACACACACATCTTCATTACAAATAAAATAACAGTAGATGAAATTCAAGCATCACATCTAGAAGCATCACATCTAGAAACAAATCCCTGATAAGAGCATCAAGCAGTGTTCAAATATCACCTTGGCCAACTGTATCATGAAACAATGCCATCTTTACCCATCAGAGCCAGACAGATATCCTGGAGCAAGGAATTATGCAGAGAGGGTGCCATTGGCACCAAGAAGGTCCTTTCTCCCCCAACTACCCAACTAAAACAGATTTAAGAATTAATTCTGACATGTTGGAAATATATATATTCAATAGACATTTTCCAATAAGCACCGTACAAATAACAAATTCTGTTTTAAAATAGTTTTATGTCCCACTGCATTGACAAGTGTTGCTTTAATAACCTAACATTCTGTCTGCACCAGACCAGAAATGAAAATATCTTCCAAACAAAGGAATAGCCCACTGAGAGTGAAGGACATGCCTTACTCCCCCCCACCTTTTTTTGCTGTTTTTTATATTACCTGTATTCATTGTTGCTGTAAGAGACAAACCAGTGCCTTTTCATTGCCGTAATCTGCAGAATTTGAAGAAAATATAGTGCAATTTTCAACCTCTCGATCAAATTATGCAGCCTAAACTTCTGACCTTTGAGGTTCTTAGCTCAACAGATCTGCATATATTGATTCAGTATGCATTCTTGTTTCTCAGAGACACATAGCAAAATTTGTTCAGTGCATGAACACAAAGGATTCAAAATCAGGCCTTCTTTATTAGCATAGTCTAAAGCAGGGGTGGAGTTGCAAAGACTACCAAATGGTGAACTGCAACTCCCAGTTTTCCTTACCATTAACTGTGTCAACTAGGACTACTAGAAGTTGCAGCCCAAAAACATATAGAGGGCCACCATATTCCCACCTCAGTTTAAACACTTGCTTGGATGCTTTTTGGTCTGTTATTACATCTTTGTCTACAATTTCAGTTCCATATTTTTTTCTCTGCGATGTTATGATACCATATATTCCTATTGTCCTGGCTTGCAAGACACATTAAACACATTTCTGTTAACTAGTTTTCTTTGGCAGGGTTGGACAATTGGCACTGCATTTTAAAAAATGATATTAGTGTGTACTTCTCGAGCAGCTTCTGACAGCTGCCAGTTTGTTTTTCTTACTCTGATCTAGGAATGGAAACAATATATATTGTTGTTTATATCCTAGCTCAGAAAAGGGGTTTCTAGCACCCGGTAGACTTTGCTGGGGAGAATAATGTAACAACAAGATTATTGTGCAGGTTTTCTTATGAGATTTGCAAATGCCAAAGTGTTCAAGGGACTTATTCCACATGAAAATATATGTGGGTCTTTTTATGCAAAAACAAAGAACAAAACTTTATTGCACAGAAAACCCAGGTTCTTCGTAGAAAATAGTGTATTTTCCTTTGTAGCGCATTCACTGAAAAAAAAAAAGAAAGAAAAAAGAAAAACTGAAACAATATGACACCAACAATATGGAGAGAAAACTATTCAAAAGATGTTATCTCCG
Organism: Cyclura pinguis; assembly: GCA_030412105.1. Taxonomy (NCBI): domain Eukaryota; kingdom Metazoa; phylum Chordata; class Lepidosauria; order Squamata; family Iguanidae; genus Cyclura; species Cyclura pinguis. The sequence continues at coordinate 350,946,616 of CM059599.1, forward strand.
GCAGTGGGGAGAAAACTAAGAAAGTAATCATGCTTGCATGTAAGGATAAAATAGATGAAGAGTTACATCCCTATAGACTGCTCCAGAAGTTGGATTATGACAGGGTGTCATTGGAAGAAAATGGCCTCTCTCCCTGTTGCTTCCCAGCAGGTGGTATTTGAAACATCCGGGCCATTCTAGGTGAAATGGAATAACAGGTACAGAGGAATGGCTACAGAAGCCAGTTGCTACCGTTACCAGTGGTAGCAAAATACAGTATAAAAAAAGAAGCAGTCAAAGGCAGTTCCTGCCAGCTTTACAAATGGGAGCATCTCTCCTTCCTCCTCTTGTTTGGAATGAACAAAATTTGAGCTGAATGGAGCCCATTCAGTTTGGTTTTCCTTTTGACTCCAAATGTATGCACACCATCTACAGAGGAGCACATGAAGATATTACTGGCAGGTGGACAGGGCCAACCATATGAGTCTTTCCCAAGTAATTAACACTTTACTAGGAGAAAGACAGGTGAATAACATGTAAGTGATTGGTTGTGTTATTCACATGCTTTTCTCTGCAGATTATATCATGAAGAAGCACCAGTGGAGCTTTCTGCATACAAGAAGTAAGGAGTCTCTGTGGGAAGGCTGTATCTTATTCTAGAATGTATGTGCATGTGTATGCATGCATATGAACATGCAGTTCTAGCCTGCTCTTTCCATTCTCTTTTTAAATGGTCTACTATCCACATTGTAATTGTTGCTGATTGCATTAGGGTTGAAATTCATTGATAAGTACAAATATTTCCAGTGTGACAATATATATGCTTTTTAAAAAGTGGAAACTTATGGACAAATTACCAATATACCTTACTTCAGAAGCTAGGGCACAATAGGCAAGTTAACAGTAACTAAATGAAACATATAGCCACAAGAGAACTGTTTTTAGGAACTTGTAATGGTGGGGAACATGGGATAGGTACCCAGGCACTGAATTGCGGTGTGAGATGAGGAGGGTTGAAAGTATGCAGGAGCATTCCTAAGTAGGTGTTACTTTTTGTTTGCTATTTGTAAAAGGAAACAAACTCAAACGGTTGCCATTGAGAATCGAGGTATGTAGAGTTATCCTCTATTTTCCATGGTAAGATTGCCAAAAAATATTAACTGTACATCAAAGTGAGCTTGCATTCCTCTTTTTATGATAGAAGATTTCCAAACACTATCACATACACAAGATTCTAGCCATTATCAGGATTATATACTGAAGTATATATTGGAACTGAGTCCTCTGCATAGAGTTGTAGAAATATAGAAAACTGGTGTATACAATGTCAAATAGTTGGTCCCACTGTCTCAAGTACTGGCTATATTAGTGGACATTGGTTCTCCAGAGTTTTAGAAAGAATTCCTTCTACCAACTCACTCTGGAAATTCTGGGAGGTTGAACTTGAAACCTTCTGTATGCATATCGTGTGCCCTTTTACTGGGTTTTGGCATTGTCTCAAGACAATCCAGTGAGGCAGATTGAGATATTTGGCAGTCTGTGAACTAAGAAGTATACAAACCGAAGTTTATTGGTGGCTGTCTTTGCAGTAGCTTCATTCATCTCTGAAGTTAAAAGAAGGCAACCACCACTAGAAAATGAATGAGCAAGTAAAAGGCAGCGGACATGATTACCGAGGGGCCTAGAAGATAGCACTTTGTGTACACTCCTGGTTGTCACTCAGAGTTTGGAAAAATTGGATGATAATATGTGGAATCCCCAGGCAATACTGGGAAGTGTAGTTGAAAAATGTATTTTTTTCTAAGCTCTGTCACTCCATCTGTTTGCTACTACAGTCACCCAGAGGTGCCTGTATAGTTGCTGGCCTTTTTTTTTTTTTTTTTTACAGACAATTGTACAAACTGAGTTTCAGTGTGTGTAGCAGGGTCTCACTGTGGTGCAATGGTTTAGGTTGTCAGGCAGTGCCTGGATAGACTGGGTTTGAAATCCGTGTTCAGTAGTGACACTCTTTGAGCGTACCTGGTTCTGTCATTTTCCCCTAGTCTAACCACATTTATTGGGCTGGTTTGGAGATAAAAGAGGGAAGCCCTGTATATAGGTTCAAGCTTCTTAGAGAAGCCACAGGATAAAACTGTAACGTAGGAGAAAAGGAAACAAGAGAACACTGGTCTCTACTTATAATTTCCTTTATTGATGGCAATTGGAACATTGTATCTTCCCTTTCACAGTACAATTACTAGTATTTTTGGTCAATGTTGATAGCAATTAAAATGTGTTAAAAGAATTACAGTAGTTGTTATGGCAACTGTATCTTCTAAATTACCATTTTAAAAAAAATATTGATTTTTTTTCTTTCCCTATTAGAATACAACAGAGGAATCCCACTCTCTGGTCTCCCCCGTAACTTCTTTCTTTATTTTGAGAGTGGCTAGGCTACAGAGGAGTTGCATTTACAGGTTCTGCTGAAATAAAGATGCCTCCACAAGAAATAACAGAGAGGCAGTTAGTAATCCTGTTCGTTTCTAAACAAAGAAGAGGGAAAATAGGAGGTGGTGGGAATCTTGTGTTTAAAACATCACTAGATATTCTCAGTATTCAGAGTATTATTCAAGGAGAACTTACTGATCCCCCCACAACTTGCCATGTTGTTGTTGGATCCCATGGATCTGATTTCCAGGTCATCAAATGAAATGAATAAGTCATTTAACTATAGCTTTTAAGAGCATTAAAACAGAGTAAAGAAAAGATGCCATTATAGGTTAACAAAAAATATAAAACAGGCAAGACTTACATTGGAAGGAAACTATTGGCAGTGGAGCCTTTCTTGCAGGAGAAAACCACATATAACAAATTGGGCACCTTTACATATCCCTTCCCTCAGAAGCTAATAAATGCATTTGGCCACTTCAAGAATTTCAGATTCCCATTGGTTAGGCACTATTATTTGTCTTGCTCCTTGCATTAGATAACTATGTTTACCTTTTTGATGTGGGTTGCTTATAATTGCTTTCTGGCAGTGATCCTGAAGCCACCTCAGATTTTCAACACAGACTCCAGATTTTCAACACAGACTCCAGATTTTCCTAATCTCCTAGTTCATACTGTACTTTTAGTTTCATTTTTCCTTTCCATCTCACTCTAGACTCAATAACTTCTCTATTCACATATCTGTTTTTGCTCAATATATGCCCAAGGCATATCTAAAACTCTGGGTGAAGACAAACTTACATATACTTGCTCTTACTTGTGATATTTCCCTTCCTTGTATGGGGAAGGGGACAAGGCCAGGCACGCTAAGGGTAAACTGTAAGTTCAGCATATTCTGAGCAGAGATGTTTTCCTCAAGTGGTGAAAGATATATATTTGCCATAGGATGTGATTTTATTCACTTATGTGGATTGCATTCAGCATGCTTTATTTTTGTGATTAGTTGTTGGAAGGTAAACACAAGCTTAATTTGCAAGGCAGATTACTATGGCACATAGCTCTGGGGAAACTTCACTGTGGGAATTAAAATGTATTAATTGCAGGGAGTATGCATACCAGTTAATGTGTACTTGATCCTCTAATGGTGCTTTGGAAGCTGGTTTAGTGTCACCCTTAGGATTCAGCCATTTCTTAATGCATTGAGTATACCTTGCATCCCTTCACCATGGGGGAAAAACAAAGAGTTTGAGATTTAGGTTACCATGTGGGAGGTTCCCAGCTTTGACACTGTCTTTTATTGCCTTGTCTCTCATTCCATCTCATTTCCAAGAGGGTGAGACTTCAGGGAAGGGGTAAAAGGAATCATGGAATCATAGAGCTAGAAGAGACTGCAAGGGTCATCAAGTCCAACCCTCTGCCATGCAGGAGTATACAATCAAGGCATTCCTGACAGCTGGCCATTTAGCCTCTGTTTAAAAACCTCCACAGAAGGAGACTCCATCACACTCCAAAGCAGTTTATTCCACTATTAAACTGCTCTTTCCATCGGGAAGTTTTTCCTAATATTTAGATACTCTCTTTTCCTGAAGTTTGAAGCCATTGTTCCATGTCCTAGCAGCAGGAAACAGGCTTGCTCCATCTTCCATATGACATCCCTTCAAATATTCAAACATAATTACCATGTCACCTCTTACCCTTCTCTTCTCCAGGCTAAACATACCCAGCTCTCTAAGGTAGTCCTCATAGAGCATGGTTTGCAGGCCTTCAACCACTTTGGTTGCACTCCGCTGGATATGTTTCAGCTTATCAATATCATTTCTGAACTGTGATGCCCAGAACTGGACACAATATTCCCTGTGGGGTCTGACGAAAGCAGGCAAGGGAACTTTCTTGGGCTTGATTTGGGAACACAATAAGCCAAATTAGACCTTCAGGATAGAGTCCCCTCATCCATTCTACAATATTCCCATGTATTGACAGAATATGTAAAGTTAGACCATGAAGCTGTGTGGGTTTGACCCACCACTGATATATGCTTCAGAGAAGCCCCCTGTTCTCCCTGTGTTTGGCTTGCTGATGAAGGGCCTTTATATGCATAAAAATATATGTATCATCCATGGAGGTGTGTGCGTTGGGAATCTTGGCATAATCATGGTCATGGAGGAACTCTGTGCAGATATACTGGTATTTGCATAGATCTCCCTTTATGGAGAAGGGAGTGATTGGTTGCAATGTGCTGCAGAACTTGGATCTAGCCTGCCCTCTGAACCTTCTCACATCCTTCCTTTTAATGCTTGCCTTTGGAGGCGTTATTTGGTCTTTATCCTTTTACTTATAATGGGTAGTGGTGACAGTAACAGTAGTGAGATTGCCCAGAACTACATACTGCAGTTCAGGAATGGAACCAATTGCCTAGAGAGGTGGTGGGATCTCCTTCTCTGGAAATCTTCAAAAAGAGGCTGGGCAGCAACTCGCTGGGGATGCTTTAGCTCAAGATCCTGTACTGAGGATTGTCCTAAATGGCCCATGATTTTGTGATTACATTCTTGGTGCTAAAGGCGTAAATATCTCAATTGTCCTGAGCTCTGGAGGCCTTCCTAAATAATTACAGAAGGCGATTGGATATATCTTTGATTGAACTAAATATTGTTATAAATTATTGATATTAAAGCATTGATATTGATATTAAGGCATTGTGAGTGTTAGGAACTGGTTAAGTTTTTAATGAGCATAGCATATTAAGTCTTGTGCTTTTTTGAGAGAATTCCAGGTCTGCTTCTTAAATTGAAATCTGCCAAATTCAAATAAAATAAAAGCCAGTAAGTATAATTCCACTGATCTTCTCTTACAGAATGTCCTATGGAAATGAACAAGATGTGACTGTATAAGAAATAGCTATCATATTTTGTTGAGTACCTTGTATATGGTGACAGGTAGCAATAGTGCTTTCTAATGAACTACATTCTTATTGCAAATTGAATAATGCACTTTTGAAAGCTAGTTCAACTTTAGTTTCTGCTCTCCTGATGTTATATGTGAGAAGGAAACTTGCTTATCTTGCTTGTGGTGAGCACCATCTGTCATTTTTTGTCCTAGATATGGCAAATCTTGGTTCTGGCCAGGTGGTAACGCATTCAGAAGAACTGCTTGTCACACACAAACAAAGGGTAAATGTCACCCCAGTGGCTTAATATTGCATCAAAAATGAATGCGATGAAGCAAAGAGGCAGAGATCATGCTCTAGGGTTATTCAGAATAAACTCAGCTAAAATTAGGTTGTACGTGTATGACTGTGAAAGGAATATGTGTACAGTTGGGTACAAATGAGGTTAGAATGAGACCCACTGTCAAAGGAGAAGACTAAATTTTAAACTGTGTTGAATCTGTGCTGTATGTGTTAAATTAGGAAGTGACAGAGAACATAGGAAGGGGAGGTTGTGATGAGTTTATGATGCAGGGCCAGATTTACCATTAGGCAGAGGCAGCCAATTCAGATACTAGATGGGGCATGGTCAGAATCCCACTGACAGTTCTTCCTGAATCTCTTAGACATTTTCCTTCTCCGGAGGACACAGTGTGCATGCCACACAGTCTGTTCTCATTCCCGGGCTTTCATCAGGTATATTGAAAAATTCTATTCTATTGCCAATATTGAATTAAAATTCATCTGGCAGTCCACCCAGCTTCTCTATGTAGAATGGGGGAAGTCCCGCCATCTTAGACAACAAAATGTCCTGGGCCAAACTTGTATTTGTGTGAAATGCTGCTTTCTTGGCCATCTGCATTTGTAAAAGTCTTGGTGGTATGAGTAGGCTCAGGAATGGACGGGAGACTGGCAAATGTTTCTGACTATCAGTTGTTCAACTGAAGTAGCATCAAGGTGTCTCTTGCCACCCAGCATACATTACGTTGCTGGAATGGAGTAAATTGGATTTTTGTATTGAAGGTCTATGATTACAGTGGTGATCCTGGCTGCAGAATCCTAATAAATTCCTGGGTGCAGAATTATTTAGTGCTTAGCATATATCCATTGTATCAGTCAACAGTTGGTAGTCTTGAGGACTCTATTAAAAAAAAAAATCCAAAACCCAAAGTGGATTCCTTCAATTTGAAGTCCTATATTAATTTTGTAGGATCTGTGCAAGTAGCATCTATAGTTGCTGATTTCTCTACTGTGAATCTGAAAATGCACATATTTTGTAAAAACACAAGAAGAGCTGTGGAGGATCAGGCCAAAAGCTTCTCTAGTCAGAATTTGGTTTAAACAGTGGTCAGTTGGTCACCAATGTGGAGGCCACACAGAGGTCATGAGTGCAACAGCACCCTCCCACTCATTCTTCTTGGCAATTGATATACAGAGGTACAGAAAGAACCTCAATATATACCGATATACTGTATATACTGACATATTGTTCTGTGTATACTGACATACTGCTTCTGGTGCTGGAGGGAACATATATCCATCCTGGTGATAGCCATTGATAGCCCCATTCTCCATTAATTTGTTTAGTCTAGCTAGAGAGGAAGTTCAACTGTTGAATGACAAGAGAATTATAGGAGTACTGGAGGAAAATAAGTAGACTGCAGGTGTCACTTTTAAAACAGGCTAGCTGAAATATGTAGTTGGTGTGAGTGGGTGGATTCCTGTGGGAGAAAAGCACAGCTCATTAGGCCATTCTCCTTGCCTAATCATTTCCAGCTTCTCCTGACGTTTATTCCAAGCCTGAATGGTACCAAGGTTGTGCTCAGGAAAATGGGCTGTGTGATTTTTCTTTGCATGAATGTGTGACTCAGTTGACTAGACTGACTTAATTTGAGTCAAGACTGAGTTTGTGTGACACTTCCTCTCCCATACTTTGTGAAGAAGAATAGCAGTAACACTGCCTTAGACATATTAATAATGGAAGAGACTAGTGCAGCTCAGTTTGTGAATTTATTCGGTAATTCCAGCATTCAGTTAAGCATGGGCTTTTCCAATTCACCTTCGGTTGTATACAGGATTTCTGCATTAAGAGATATATCCTGATGTTCAGTGTTGCTCAATTTCATTTGAATTCGTATAAGCTCTGTTTTTGTAAATCTTCTTGACCTGGAAAAGTGGGCTTACACGGGAGAGTGCAACTGATGAGAACTGTTGTGGAGACACAGGCCATGACAGGGAGAGCAACTTTGGTATGCCCAAATACCAATTTTCTGTCCTGGACCATCTAGGGACTACAGAAGCAACAGCCACAGTAACAATGATAACAACAACATGGAAACAAAGCAAAACAAAGCTGGGCATAGCAAGAACTTCACCTCTGGTTTTCAGAATGGGTATTTATGATGTTAAATAGTGTGGAAGGGGCATGGTGGCTCATCCAACTGTGAATTACTGCTGCTGGAGGCTTCTAGGACATGTGGTTTGCTGTTTTTGCATGACAATGGACAGTCAAGAGGAGTCCAGATGGATATTGAGACTGCATGTGATTGTAGAGCCACACTTTGCCCATCTTAGCCATGTGAGTAGGCTGCAGGTTGGCCAAATAGGTTGTCATTTGGGATACTGGTTTTAGCACAGGAAGTGTTGTTTCTACTAGCATTCTAGCATAATTGTAGTGTACAAATAAGGGAATTTGTAAGTTATAGAAATCAGTGACACAGAGAGAGAGAGACTGAGAAAACAACACACAAGAGATCAACGTTTTCTTCTTATCAGATTCTGAATCCACAGGTTTTCCAAGACATGAGGATGTATAAGGCAAATCGTTCAGATTTTGCTGTGTATCATGACAGTTGACTATATGGAAACTGAGAGCAGATTGTGTTAATTGATTCACATAAGGTAGTCTTTTGCCCAGAGAAATTCCTTTGAGGTCAGGGTTCTATAAGCCCTTAGATTAAACAACTGAAAATGTAGATCAAATACAATCATTAAATTTAATGTAAGAGGTTTCCCTATCTGCAGTTTTATATAGATTTCACAGGACTCTTTAAGAGCTTATTCATACTAGTGCTATTTTTGTTGCATTACGTTTTCATTTCATTTTGGCCTTTGCTGTCTCTTTGTATTTTTTTTTTTTTGTACTTGTATGTGCATGTACTCCCCATATATGCACTGCCATCTCCTGGAACTGTGTCGTTGGGCTTATTTCCATTTACTAAATGGAGAATATGCACTATGTCATTCATGTTGATCTACAGTCTAATGATTTTAATGTCCTGTGCCAGATGCATGGTGAGGCAGAAGAGACAAAGTAATGATGAGAGCATGAAGTGGCTGGCTTCCATATAGTGAAACTCAGCCCTTGCTGAAAGAAATTAGTGAATGGGCATTGAGAGTGCCTGTTGTGGTTTCACAGCTGCCGTGGCACAAAAAGCTGAATCTTTACGATCTTTAAGGTGCATCTTTGTTACACAGTTATAGCAATTTGATATCACTTTAATTCTTATGGCACTTTAATTCGCATACTATGAAATCATAGGCTTTGTAGGTGAGCACTTAGAATTCTCTGCTTGGAGAGCTCACACTCATCTGAACTACAGTTGAAAGTCAGGTTTAACCCTCAAATGCTTTCTCGTGTGCTTTAGGAACTGTATTTTAGAGGAGAGCACTGAGGTTTTCAAGAAGAGAATTCTACAAACCTCACTAAACTACAAACCCCAAAATTCCTTAGGATGGAGTAGTGGTGTAAAGAATATTTGCAAACAGTTCTCCTCTTTGGTGAGAATGGTTGTCTTGGCACTTTGAGACTTTAAAAACTGGGAAATGGAAAGACTACTCAAAAATGTTCAGAAAATGGACAAAAACTATGATTCTCAAGTGTTAGGAAAGCCTGATGAAGAGGATCCTGGATTGAGAAGAATCTTTCTGATTCACCCATGACTTTTCACACATGTGCAGAAAATGACATTTTCTGTGGAAGAAAATCATTCCTTACCCAGAAAATAGTTTTGCTGCATAGGTGTTATTTTCAAAGCAATATGTGCTATTTCTTGCATAGGTTTTGCTCTTAATTATTCCCAAACTGTAAATAGTCTTCCAAAATGGCACAGCTTTCAAAGATTTTCTTGCAACAGAAAGAAAATTGCTTTCTTTGAGAATGAATTAATGAAGAATTGCATCCCTAATTCCTGCAGGAGAGGGGGGGGAAAAAAAGCAAAAGTTTTGCAAAAACTAAAAAAAAACCTTGCAAAATGTTCAGAAAAAAGTTCTGAAATACAAAATAATAATTGAAAAATGGATGAGAGTTGGTCACCTTGCCCAGTGGGGAGAAAACTTTGAAACTTTTTTTTCATTCTAGCATAAAAGAATGAAATAAATATTCACATCCCTAGGGTGGAGCCATGACAGTTAAAATGGCATCAAACCCAGCATAGTTGATTTTTGGATGACTGAGAGACAACACAGTATAGAAATATTTTATATACTGGTCCACCAAGTCTACTGTTGTCTCCTTTGAACATCAGTGGCTGAACTAGCACTGCATTAGAATAATTGAAGATAGAGCCACTGGACTCAGATTTTGTGTATATATTAACCACACAGTTCTGCTTTTCAAGTTTGAAGACTTGAACCTAGTTTGAAGACTAGCTTGACCCTTAAGACCTATTTTTAGTGAGGATAATAGAAAGACTGTAACATACTGCTTTTTAAAGAAGCCATAAAATGTGTACCACATATAACAAAGTAGTATATTTCTTGGATGACTAACATGTAAGAGTGCAATTGGTGTGCATGTTCAGAATGGGACACCAAAACAGTCCCACTTAACACATTCAAAATTAATGTATTCCTTACACCTATTTTCAAGGGACTGGGAAGAATGTAAAACAAATTCTGGCAAATTCTGTGACATCTGATTTCTAAACAATGTACCTATACGTTTACAAAAGTTTTTATAGTAGGTGTGGAGCAATTGTTGAGAAGGTGAGCACTAATGTAATTCTGCACTAACTTTCTTCTCAAAGGAAGCAACAAGTAATTTTAACAATTTCCTCCCCACTACAAGAAAGTCTTTGAAGATCACACAGATTTTTAAGCCTGTTCACTTATTCTGAGCAAAATACATACATGGTTGTTTTCTAAAGATAGCAGCATTTTCTGCACAGAAGATAATATTTCTATGCAGGAATATTATTTCCTTTGCAGAAAATGCTATTTCCTGTGCATAAAATGTCATTTTCTGTACAAATCAACCATGAGTGAATTTTGCACAGAATAAATCTCAAACTGCAGACAATCTTGTCAGTCCATAATTCTTCTCATAAGGGTTTCTCAACAGTCAAAAACACATTTTTCCAACAGTTTTCCAAATATGTTCAAATATTATTTCCATCCCAAATGAGCACTGCAAAAAAATCTATCTGGATGGATTATGGAGGGTTTGCACCTCTTTTTAGTAGATACCAGCATTCCTCTTAAATCCTGGGATTTAGAATGCAGATTAGAGATAGATCACAGAATGTGGTACACAGGCCATTTCCGCACTACACAGTTATAGCGCTATGATTCCACTTTCAACATCCTATGGAATCTTGGGGTTTGCAGTTTAGGGAGGGGCCATCCGGCCCCCCCCCTAAACTGCAAACCCCAGGATACCACAGGATGTTGAAAGTGAAATCATAGCGCTATAACAGTCTAGTGCGGAAATAGCCACAGTCAAAGTGTGCTATAGAATTCAAATGAAAAGACCATCCCCACTCACTATCTCCATTCTCATATGGTCAATTGGAATGGGCATTTTGATTATTTTTTGAGGGATGTAAAAGAAACTTGGTTTGGCTAGTTCAGGGGGAGGATACTTGTTGTAATAGTGGTAGTTTTCATAGAAGTAGCCATGTTGGTCTCTTGCAGCATAAAAAGAAAGAAGAAAGCGGGAGGGAAAAAAGAGAAATACACCTTTAAGCCTAACCGGGTTTTGTTTTGGCAATAGCTTTTCTGGATACAAACCAAAAAAGTGAGTTTATGTCCATGAAAGCTCATGCAAAAATAAAAAGCAGTCTTAAAAGTGCTGCTTTATTTCTTTTTTCCCCCTCCCTCCACCTTCCTTCCTCCACATGCATTTAAATGTAAAGCTCTGTCACAGCTAGAACAAAAGCTTCCACTCTCACTCTCTTCCTCTCTCTGGAGTAAAAGGCACGCTATGAGTGGGGACCGTGACTGCCACTGTCATGGTAATTAAAGGGAGAAAAACCATCACACTACCAGTATTCCCAGCACTAAATACCAGACAAATCAATTCAGAACCTCATTCAGTTCTAGGGGTTATTTGCGTCTCCTTTCAGCAGCTAAATTTATAACTTTTATTATAAATACACAGTTATCAAGATTAATTGCTGATAGTATTTACTTTTGAATGTTTTAAAGTGGCTTCTTTGTAAAATAATTAGTTTTATTAAAAACACATGTTTACACAGAGTTTAACAAAGCCATGAAGCCGTGTCTTGCTGAAAACCTCTTATTGTTACTGCTGTTCTTACGTCAGTAGAGAATAAACCTGAAGAGAATCTTATCTTCTTGTTTGTCTACAAACATATATTCTAATGCATTGAGGCCTTAAACATGTATTTTGAATGGGTTGTTTGTCTCTTGCTCATGTTTAACTAGAGAAGTAAATTGTGAGGAATTTTGTAGGAAGATGAGAATGTTGTAGCTCCTCCTTTGTCTGGTTGTGGACTTGTTGGCTGTGCTAATGTTGTTGCTGTGGTGCGTCTTTAAATTGTTTCCAATTTATGGAAACTGTGAGGTGAACACATCAAAGTGTTTTCTTGGCTTGTTTTTGCCTTCCTCTCAGGAATATGACTTGCCCAAAGTCATCTACCAGATTTGCATGGCTGAGTGGAGATTTGAACCCTGGTCTTCCAGAGTCCTAGACCACCATGCAACCTCCTACACTTTGGGGCTCTTTGTAATAATATTCTAACAAGCACTGTTTCTAGCATTGCCATGGAGAGATTCTTGTGATAATATCCTGACAGGGATTTCTTTATGGCAGTACTGGAACATCATTTGATGTTTCAATCTCAGCTTCTGAAGCAATTTCATTGCAGGTAGGTGCTAGATATTTCTCACTAGGGATAAACAGCCACTTCAAGATGGGAACAATTTTCATCAGGGCTACAACATACATTAACAAATGTGGCAAGGTCAGTCCTGACCTTTTCCTGCCACATACAGTGGCTATTTGTATAAAAAAAACTAGACATATTAAATGCATACAGGTACTTAACACACTCTAAATATGTAAGGCTGAACACATTAAAATGTAAACTTCATTCCTAATAGAAACAAGGCTTGTCCAGATCTACCCAACTTCTGGGCATCTTTTCATAGTACAAGATATACGTGAAAGGGGCTTTCATCAACTTCATTGCCTTATGATCAGTCCTGTCATTTGAAAATATACATTCTTTGCTTCTTGCTTTTGGCACCAAATATAGCAAGACATCAACTACATCAATTAATAGCCTGCCTTTTCCGTACATTTATCTACTATCAACATTACTGTCATTGCCTTCTTCTTCCCCCTTTCTCTCTCTCCATTCCTCTCTCTTTTAGTTACTTTTATGGAGAAGTAAACAAACATTTAACTACACATTGTCAATATGGGCAGTGCGAATCAATAAGCACCCAGACAAGGAGTGAAGTTGAGGAAGGCAGCTATAGATTTCTGAGCTTATTTCTTGTGAGTTTTTCAGAACTTGTGTGATTCACTCTTGTCAAATACTGTTTTGAACTAGCTCGAGATGAGCACATTTCCCTAGTGAACTATATGGCTGTGTTCTCACCTCTACCTAATGAAAAAATTGAGTTTTTGTGTGTATATGTTTGTGTGTATGCATATGTTTCATCATAGGAAATAAAGAAGGAGTGAAATCTCATGCACTCTTCCTCCAGAGCTGGACAGGAGAAAAGATTCTCTCAAACTGTAATGAAGAATATGTGGCAGTCTAAATATAGTTGGACTGCACCTCCTATCAGCCCTAGCCAACACAGCCAACAGCAAAGGGAGATGGAAGAAGTATAGAGGATCATAAGATTTCTCCCTCTCACCTTCAGGGATGTCCAGAAATCTTGGGAACACGGTCCTAGAGGTCAACAAATTTGAAATGATAAAGGAGGTATTACTGTTATGTGACTTCTAAGGTACAGTAGTATGGGGTTAGCAAAAAATGGGTGGTAAAGAGCCAGCATGAAGTAGTGGTTTGAGTATTTGACTATGACCTTGGCGACCAGGGTTTGATTTCCTGCTCAGCTATAGAAACCCACTGGGTGACTTCGGGTGTGTTGCATACTCTCAGCCTCAGAAAACCCACTGATAGGTTTGCTTAGGGTCATCATAAGTAGGAAATAACCTGAAGGTACGCAACAAGGAGGATTTACTGGAACCTCGCTAGAAGAATGCTATATGGATGATTCAATAGACCATTGTGAATTAATGTAAAAAGGTGGGAAACACTAAAAAATGCCAGAAAAATAACTCAATAAAGCAGTAAAACATCATAATAAAAACAAAAGTAATAAAAATGATGCATGAAGCCATGTGAAGTCTTTAAAATGCTTGAGAAAATAAATAGGCTGACACTTGAAAGACTGTAATACTGGCACCAACTGAGAAGGAATGAATTCCATAGATAGGACAGCATCAGCAAGAAGATCTTTTCCTTTCATCTTATAAAACTTTTGTGGAAAAGGAACCTGTAAAAGAACATGACTGCAAGATCCAAAACATGCATTTTTTTATATGGGAAGAGGTGATTTGTGAATGTAGAGAGAGAGGAGAGATTATATTGAATCTGAGATCTGTGGTGGATTCCTTGGACAACTCACAATACTAGTGGGCAGCCTTATATCCACTCTGCTGGGGTAAAGCTAAGCCATTTGCTAGAAGTTATTACTTCTAGAACTACCTATAGTCCAAAGGAGAGAGAGCAGAAGGGGAGTTCTTTTTTTCAGTTTTTATGCAGACAGTGTCTGAAATAGATCTACTTTACTGTGGGGAAAAAAAGCATAAGAACAGGAACAGATATTAAGTCTAATAACAACATAAAAAAATAAACAGTTCATTTTGAAATGGTCACTGTGATGAACTGTCTTTAATCAGTATTTAAAGAATCTGGAAATGGAAATGATATTATGCAGGTATTCAAAACATTTTATCCTGCTTGTAATTGGCTAACAAGAAGAAAAGAAATATAATATATATTAGTCTCTAACAATCTGCAGTTCTCATCATCCGCTGGCCAGCACAACCAATGCTTTGGGATTCCGGGATTTATATTTTAAAGCATCTATAGGGTACCTGACTGGAGAAGGCTGGTATGATAATGGCTTGGGCACTAAAGGGTCGAACAGTCGTATGGATGTTGGCTTGCTTACAGATAATGAAAGAGTTAGTGCTTTCATTTGTGAAGAGCCTAATGTAGGGGCTGCAGAAAGCTGTGGGAGACAAACAGCCATCCAAAGGGATAAAGTTTTTGTCAGAAGGCACAAAAGCTTCTTGATCCTTTGGAGCAAGAGGTTTTTTAAATACAAAGCAGAAGAGAGCTTCTTGGGACTGTTGTATGAGAAGGAGGTTATTACCTACTCTGTTATCCTTTGGGAAGCATGGCTGAGGCTGAACAATGTTCAGGCTTCCACTTCTCCGTTTGGTCACCAGAGGCTAGATTGTCAACAGCATCATGAGGAGAACAGGAACTATGGAGTCAGATATGCTAGGGATGTTAATGTTACTTTTCACATGTGGATGGATGTGAATTAAAACTGAGCTATGATGTTTATAACTTCTCCTATGCTGTTATGCTGTTTCCTAAACATGATATAATTACTTAGTTAGAATAAAGATGTTCATGCCAGAACTCCTCCTTCCAAACTCTCTTTTGTATTCCTGTTTATTCAGTGTTTTCATGTGTACCTGTGAAGTTCCTGTTTCTTGTGGGGTTGGAGTCTCTGGAGAACCAAGCGGTAGAAGGTGAGAAGCAAGGAGCAAGATGATAACAGCTGGTAGAGAGAATTATAAAAGAAAAGTGCAAGAAAACATAATCAACACAAAATAAACATCTTTACTTTAAACTGTCGTCCAAACTAGAGTGAAATAACCATAGGAACAGTAGTAACAAAACATAAACAAGGACAATCATTAGACAAGGGTTCCAAGGCTGCATTACATGTCCCAGCCATTAAACTAGCTTGTTATTTTGGCAGGAAGAGAATAACTTTTGGCATGGATCCCTACGTTCTCGCTCTCAGTCCTGTTGCATTGGATTTCTAGCACCTGGGGATGCCACAGAACCCTTTACTAACAGAGCTGCATGGGAGATTCATTTGCTTGCCACCTTGCTGCTGTCCGATTGGATTATCTGCTTACTCACCCGTTCTCTCAAGCAGATGTCAGAGCAAGGAGGTAATAGAGGAAATTGTTAATATTGCAGGAGGTTGGTCAGCTTGCATAGGGGAGACCAAATAGAAGTAAGAGCTATTAGATGTACAAACACACTTATCTTCTACTCTCCCCACAGACTCCTCCTGTTAAAATAGGTCCACATCAGTTACTTTTGCTGAGAGCTTTCCTCCTTCTTTCTCCAGTTCACCATCACGTGCTGATGAGAGTTTGGGGAAATGGAGGCCATGTGCATCCTATAGCTGCCTGAAAGGTGCTTACATTAGAATTGCAAGACAAGCTGTTGCTTGTAGAGTGTATGAGTGTTAATCCTCCCACTGGGGAGGGGAGAAACTTCATGCCTGCAGGGACCAACTTGCTAGTGTTAATGTAAAGTGGCAGTTGCTACAAGTGGGATAATAGAATAGATACTGAGAGCAGAGGTGGGAAGCTCAGTCTCAGTTTCATTGTGGTTCTCCAAATCCCACTTGCATGTTTTTCCTGGATGTTTTTTGTATGGATTGTTTGATTTTGAGATTTTTTTTCAATATGAAAATCAATTTCCTTTATATTGTAATGCATTTTCCTAATGTGTATACTTGTTCATACACTTTACCTACTTGGTGCATTTCCCCACATTGCTTAAAGTATATTTGTACATATATTTTCAATTTTGCTTATTTCAATATGTGTGCCTTTTTTTACTTGCCTTATTTCACCCAAATTAACCATAAGCCCTGAAAATGTGTGAATCCCCAAAGTTAGATGTGCTTCTTCCTGCAACTAGTTTTAAGACATTCATAAATGTTATATTAATTGAAACTGTTAAATGCAGTTATTCTTCTTTGATTGTGGGTCTTGTGCTGGAAATGCTACTTCTCTTGGTGGTCTCTATACAGTTCCCAGTATGGATACTATTCTGGTATGATGATGATAGGAGCAATGGTTCTTTGATATGTAAAATCATGTCTATTTTGCTTTGTTTGCTGATTTAGTAGTTAGATATTTGTAAATGCATTTGTCCTTTTCCAATGGTATTCACTGTTTATTGGTTGTGATGCTTCTAGTTCTTGTATTTGGTGGAAGTAGGAGGAAAGAAAAGAAGGGATTTCTCTAAGACTAAGAAATGCAGAAGTACAAGACGTCCACTCTATTCTGTTTTGGTTAGAGCTCACCTAGAATACTGTGTCCACTTCTGAGCACCACAATTTAAGAAGAATACTGACAAGCTGGAATGTGTCTAGAGGAGGGTGACATGGTAAAGGGTCTAAAATCCATGCCCTATGAGAAACAGCTTAGGGAGCTAGGTATGTTTAGCTTGATGAAAAAGAAGGTTAAGAGGTGAAATAATAGCCACGTTTCAATATTTGAAGGGATGTCATGTTGAAGATGGAGCAAGCTTGTTTTCTGCTGCTCCAGAGACTAGGACAACTACAGGAAAAGAGATTTCATCTACACTTCAAGAAGAATTTCCTGATGGTAAGAGCTGTTTGACAGTGGAATATGCTGCCTCGGAGTCTGGTGGAATCATCTTCTTTGGAGGTCTTTAAACTGGATGGCCATTTGTGGGGTTGCTTTGAGTGTGTGTTCCTGCATGGCAGGGGGTTGGATTTGATGGCCATTGTTGTTTCTTCCAACTCTATGATTCTATGATTTATTTTCTTTCATTCATTGGTTTTCTGCAACCGCTCTGCAATCTAGATGCTCTGAGAAACAACCTGTGGAACGAACTCTAAACAGTTTTGAAGATGGAATCATCACATGTGTTGGATACTTGTCATGGTTTGAAAAAAACAGAGTTTCCTAGAGAAGAAGAAAAACAGGGCTACAACTGCATATTAAGAAAAAAGAAGTCATTTCCAAAGAGTATTTGCTGAAATGCTGAAAACATTGAGATAAAGGTTCTTTTTTAATACCTTGGCTCATTCATAAATCAAAATGGTGTCCTTAGTCAAGAAATCAGAGGACTTAAATCTTGGAAGAGGAGCTGTGTAGGAACTAGGTAAAACCCTCAAGAGTAAATGTATATCATTGAACTAAATTCAAGATCATCCATAACATGGCATTTCTGACTTCTCTATATGGATGTAAAAGTTACACAGTGTAAATAGCTAACAGGGGTAAAAAGTAGATTCATTTGAAATGTGATGCTGGAGGAGTGTTCTGTGGATACCATGGACTTCCAAAACGACCGGTTAATGGGTCTGAGAGCAAATGAAGCTTGAATTCTCGCTACAAACCAAACATGACTGACTTAGGTTTTCATACTATGGACACATCATGAGACAATGTAATTCACTGGAAAAGATAATAATAATCAGTATAATGGACAACAGTCAGAGAAGAGGAAGAGGAATATTACAAATGGATTAATTCAATCAAGGAAGACGCAGCCCTGACTTTGCAAGACCTGAGCATCTTGTTGTCCAGGGTCTCACTCATAGGGTCTCTCTCACTCATAGGGTCACTAAGTCAAAGCTGACCTGGAGGCAAATAATTGGTAACAATCCATGATCTTTGTCACTCTGACCTATTTGAATCTTTTTATAAATTCAAGTGGTAGCTGGTGGGTGACATAAGAATAATGATTCACTGAGAATTGTTGGGATTTTTTAAAACAATTTCTCTCCTTTGTGATGATCTTGATGAAAATAACCCTTTAGAGCTACTACTTGTACTAGGAATCTTACTTCCATTGTCGCCAATGAGGCTTCTCTCCCCTGTCAAATAAGGCCTGGGGGAGATTTTTTTGTCAGGAATGTAACAGAGTGGAAATAGTTAAACTCTTCTCACTTAACTTTCCTATTCTTCATCAAGGCACCCTACAGCTGCCATGTGCATTTTTAAAAGGATTCCTGCAGCTTAGGCAGTGTAGTTTGGTCTGTAAATACATTGATTGTTCTAAAACCACCTAAGGCTTCACTTTCTAAAAAAAAAATAGAGTCATAATTCTACTAAATAATATTTCTGAGGCCACAACTGGCATTGCTATTACTTTTTTTTTATTATTATTAAATGGTTCCATTTTCTTCCTTCCTCCTGGGTTTGTCAGTTTGCAGTTGAGTGGAGTACTTCGCACTGCTCTTACCTAAGCAACTGGATAACTTTCCTCACACCTGGGACACTGAAATGAAGCCTTTAGAAATGTGAGGATGAGCATCAGAGATCCATCTGAACCTGGTGGAATGAAGGCATTGATTTGGGGCTGTCAGAGGGAATAATATAATCCCCCAATGAGTTTGATTTACCCTGGATATTGTAATCAGATAGCAGGGTAAGTTGTTTCCAGCAAGCTCTTTTAAATCACTTTTAGTACGTATTGAAAGTGACAACACTGTATTTTATTGTTGAATTGCTGTCTTCCAGTAATAACTAACACATGTCATAAGCTCCAGTTTGGGCTGCTGTAGCATCCCTTTTTTTTACTCATCTACTCCTTTTTGTTGCTCACATAAGCTTTCTCTTCTCGGCAGACTATGCAAGCCTGCTACGATTTTGTTTTCTCCCTTGGTAATTTACATTGTCATGACATTCTGAGTCCTAGAGCAGACCTGTCTTTCTGCTTTCAAAATCCTGCTTGGATTTTTAGTTTGTTTCTTAATCAAGGTGGTAAATTGCTGCCACAAGAAAGAAAATGATGTGATGTGATATAAAATTGGGAACTATTTATTTATTATATCTGTTTGTATTGCACTCATCTGCCACCTGGACCCTTTACAGCTAAACAGCATTATAAAAATCAAATTCAAATCACTCCAAAAAATTACAGTGGTAAAACAAACAGACATGCAAACCTAAAATACTGAAAAACAACAGCAGCATACCAGAACAGAAGAATGACCCTAAGAATTTAATGTTTTGGAAGTAATAGGTAAACTAAAAGACAACTCTAAGCCACAAAGAGATGCTAAAAGAAAGGACTAAAGTGTATTATACATAGAAAACATGTATTATTTATTTAGATTATGCATTTATTTATAGTGTTCCTTCAGAAACTAGGGCTGATATCTGCTTCAGTAGTTACAAGATCATATGCTAGGTTTATAATCAGGTAACGGCTGCAGATTCATGGTCATTAACAACCAAAAGTGACCACCTAAAGCTTCATTTTCAGGCAAGGAGTCCCCTAACTGAAGAGTTTCCAAGGTGCTGCAGATTGGAGTGCTGGGAAATGATGGTCATTTCTGCATAACGTTGCTATAATGGCAGGTTGTTTCCGGTCTGGGAGCTGTGCAACCACACTTCATTGCTATCCAGTTGCTATCCCGCCCCAAGCATTACCAAATCACCATATTCTATTTCCAGAAAAAAAACTCATTAAGAGCCTCCTTTAGCACTTCAATCCCGTCAGCTGCTTAATGCAGTACTGTTATAGCACTTGATAGTACTTCCTGTTTTTGTGGATCCAAGAGTGTGCGAGGTGTGGGCGTGCCCAGCTTGTCCCTCCCTCAGTGACTCCCTTGGTGTGGCAAGTTTGGCGTCTATCACCTCTCCGTGTTTATTTTACATTTGTCCTTTGAGTTAATTTTTTTCATTTTTTAAATACTTTTTTTTTAAGCATTATGGCACACAAATGCAATAGCGTACTAATGTGTCATGAGGTTACAATGTGGTTGTGCTAGTATGGCTTCCAAAAAAACCCCCAAAACCCACCCAATCAGGGGTGGTGGGGTGAGATGAAGGTGGAGCACAGGAGTGGACAAGGACGTTGTAATGTGGAAGGAACACTTGTAGCAATACTACTCATCGGACTAAGGTGGGAGAGTCCAGAAAAGAATGTTCCTAACCCAGTGGCATCACATGAATGGCATTGCCAGGATTGTAATGTTACAATGTGCTAATGGCATATAGTGCAGAAATGGCTGGTGTCGGCTGATGTCTGCTGTGCTCTGTTAGTTTGGGGCACATGAGAGAAACAGGAGTGGCAGGGCCCTGATGAGTCTCTCCATCTGGCGATTTTGACTGCACCTCGAAAATGCTGATAATTTCATTACCAAATTCCAGATAACTCTTGCTGCCCAACTTCAAGGCCTCTGTTTTTAATTTTTGTGATTCTTTATCCTTAAAATAGACTTTCCAGCCCTCCCTTTCCTCCTTTATTTATATCCTGCCGTATTCCCAGTTTGGGACTTAAGGGTGCCTACAGTTAAAACAAACACAGCTAAAAATTCACAGTGGACAAAACTTGAAAATGAAACAGCAATCAAAAATTTAAGGCCAGTTAAAATATAAACCATTAAAAAAAAAAAGAAAACAACAAATAGACAATCCAAGGCGATCCAAAACATTATTGGGCCTGTTCCCCCCAAGCTGTCAGTTCTCAAAAGGCTGGTGAAGGAAAAAAAAAAACTTTACCTGTCTGCAGAAAGATAGAGAGGAGTGTGCCAGTCTAACCTCTCCAGGAAGAGAGTTCTACAACTTGGGAGCAGCAGCTGTAATGACTCATTGCTGTGTTCCCACCAGGTCAGCTTATGAGGGTGGAGGGACAGAGAGTGACTTCTGCAGAAGGGCCAAAACATGGGCAGGGTTGTGTGGGGGATCGCAGTCTGTTGGACAGAGGACTGCTCTCCGTAAAACAAGACACTTGGCCTAAGCATACTCTCCAAACCCATGTCACACTGTACACATAGAAATTATCAAGATCTTTTTTGGCTTTGTTGCATTTCAGATTGTATAATCTTCGTGCAAATTCCAAAACAGACTATGAGAAAGTGAGCAGCTGGAGGACACAGTCCTTGTTGTTGATATTGATTTGCTTTATATCCCACTTCTCTTCATCAGAGCTCACATAGTATTCACTTACTATTATATGTTTGGTTAGGGATTAATATTAATGATGGAGACGAACAAGGGGAGCATCTTTTTTGTTTGAATTATGGTACCTAAATTGTACTTTCTCTATTTTCTGTCTTTGACTCTGTTATTAAAAAGAATTTGCTTAACACTCTTTTTGTGGGTCCTACATTATTATTCCATGAATGGATTGTGTCGGGTACACAAGCAGTTTTGCTAGCCAGCTCAGATTCAACAAGCAGTATACTGAAAACGGAATTTATCATGAAAGTTGGAGAGTTAAAAAAATAAAAACAAAAACAGACAGACCTTAGAAATATTGACAATGTTAAACTCTGGTGTGTGTGTGTGTGTGTGTAAGCGGGGGAAAGTTCATACCAGCTAAATGAAGAAAAAAGTCTTCTCACCTCTTATTTTTGAATTCCATTATGTTTTTGGGTCCTTTTGTATATGGAAGTAAGGTGGGGCTGATAATACATTTTAATAGAAAATAGTGATGGATTATAATCATGGGACCACAAGAACAGATATTAAACTTTCTTTGACAGCTAATAATTTTTTTTAAAAGTCCGTAGTCCCTTGTCCCTTCAAAGAAACTAGGAAATTGTTTCTCAGTTGAAGGCTGTCAGAGTAGTTCTGTCTGTCCCTTGTTGTTTCAGAACAAACAGGCTGATCAGCCAAACACAGGGAACATGTGGCCCTCTCAATCCTTCCTTTCAGAAAATGCTACAGTGTCATTGAAGAGCAGCAGGGTCACCTTTCTTCTCAAACATGTACAGATAATATGTGGTACAACCCATCCTAGACTTTATTACCTTTAGTTTCGTGGAGATGGCTGTGTTAGTCTGTTGCAGCAAAAACAACAGAACATCTTGCAGCACCTTCAACTAACATTTGGCGTAAGCTTTCATGGACTATAGCCCACTTCACCAAATGCAAGGAGTGTACAGTAACTTCAGTAGCTACTTATGCATATGCAGGTAGATTTGGGATAAAATGCAAAAGAAACCTAGTTGAACATTTTATTTAGTTCATTATTGATGACAGCTTAGAAGATTTTCACACATTTCTTCACAAGCAGAAGGGAAGAACTTGGGATGAAAAAATAAAATCAAAAGGGAGAAGGAGAAATTGTTAGATACAGTTTCTCCCTTGCTAGATATTCATTAGGAATACGTTCTGGGCTGGAGCTTTTCATTCAGTCTGGAATTATAGTATTCAGCTCCTCCTTTTTGACTGCATGGATTATGATCTCAAGCTGTCTGCCTTTTCTCTGGAGATTTCCTATTTCAATACTGCTGAATACCTATGGGCTAAAAGCTGCTCCGTGGGAAGTCAGAGCAGTAATGTCAAATATTAATAAAGGAATAAGAAATGTATAAAAAATAACAACAGGCATCTATCCAGGTTAGCTGCGTTAAATAAACAGGATTGCTGCCAATAGTATGATTGTGGACACAAGTGAAAGAAAATTGTGCAGGTTTCTAATAATGAGTTTGGTTTAGTGTGGTTGTTTTAACCTGCTCCTATGATACAGTCAGCTGAAGAAATGGTTTTGTTGATAAAAGCTCCAGAAGAGAAAAATGTCTGTTGTTCACAAGTTGTATTATTGACTTTGGAGAATATCTTTTCAAAAGTGCTCATCTCCCTTTTAGCATGTAAAATAAAACATAACTGGTAGATCAGGAGCATCCTGGCATCCCAGAAATTTCAGGGCCAAAAACTGAGACTGAAGGATGGTCCTTCATGATACTACAGTAAACATGATACATTAAGCATCTACAATTCTTATACTTTTCAGAAAAGAAGAGGAAAAGACATTTAAGAGTTCACAGAAACACGTTAACATTAACAATAACCACTTCCTGTCTTTCTGTAATGTCCAACAAATAGATCCCAGATAGCCTGTATACACATAACCCGTATATGGAGTCCATACAGTTATACAGCTTTGACACATAGAAAATCACCTGCTGGCTCAGCTATCTGCAAGATATGATGGAAGTGGGGGAACAAATGGCAAGAATATTATCTGTCCCAAGCTTTGTTCTGAATGCTTTCATTCCACGGGAGGGATGGAATGATGGCAGAAATGCTCCATCAAAGGAAACATTTGCAAAATTGTTTTGCACCAAAAGCAACCCTCTCCCAAACTTCACCTCACATGTACTTGTACATACATACACTTTCTCAAACTGGTTTGAGTACATGGCATAGGAGTTGTAATCCAACAAAAGAAACTTTCCAAGCTGTGCTCTTCAGACCAAAAGGACCGCTTTCCCAGTCTCCAGCAACTTTACCCTCGCCCCTCTCAAGTGGTGGATTTAGCAAGTAGGATTGGAATTCCTGTCCCCCATTCAAAAACAAAAACAAAAACAAAAAACAAACAAAAAACAACAACAAACAAACCCATGCTATTCCAAGCTCTACTTTACACCCAAAGTGCTATACTGCTGAGGGCTGGAAAGAATTCAAGAGAAGGAAGAAAATGTGGGAAGACACAAGCAGGACCTTACTCTAGCATCAGTGGCTATGCTGCTGCTCTTTCAGGTGCCATTGTGTATGTGCACACACGTACACACACACATACACATAAACACAGACAGAGGGAACAAGCAAGTGACTTGGCCTCTTTGCTTTCCTCAAGGTGTATATAAGTGGTTTAGCCCCTTCTCTTTCCACAAGGCCTCCAAGTTCACTACTTCCCTTTCTCTGTGTTTATTACTTCCTCCCACCTAGTCCTGCTGCCAGCGGGTGGCAATTGACAAGATAATTTAAGAAATTTTAAAAGGAAGAGGAGTGAATGCAGGAGGTGGCAAGCTGGGATCCCCCCCCCCCAAGGCTATGGAAGTTTCCTGGAAGCAACCTTCTGGAGCCTAGTCTATCTGTCTGTCTGTCTATCTATCTAATCTAATTATTTATTGAAAAAACAGATACTTTTTAAACACACACACACACACAAATACTATTTTTCATGCAGTGCTCTCACTATGAGATTTCTCACCTCACTTGTGGACCCTGAGACAGAGGGCGAGGCCCTGAGTCAGATGTCTGAAAACCTAGTCACGACCTCACTTAACAACATCTGTTGCTTCTTCAAGCATTATAGTCACTCAGGGTATCAGAAGGAAGTGGCGTGTGGCTACCATGAACTATTAGTAGCCAAATGTCATTTCTGTAATTTTCAAACACTTAACGTGAAGCATGTGTTCCACATGAGAATAAGTGTAAGAGACACCGTATAATTATTTGCAAAGGTGGATTTACATTTTTGTTTTGTTTATTTCACCCATCAGTTTGGTCCAGGCACCACAACATTTTACTCTGATGATGCTGTGAATTAAGATTGTGATTGGATTATGACTATTTTATGTATATATTAGTCGCATTAAAAGAAAAGCTACAACCACAAAGAGAGAGTCTCAGCTGACCTAGCTTCTGCCTCTTTGTGAAGGATTTAGGTTCTTCTTTACTTTTATTTGCATAGGTTACGGCATATTTAAGGGAAGTTGCATTCTGCCAAATATACTCTAGGTCTTTAACAATCTTTTGATGTATATGGGTACTCCCCAGATTTTATGTAACTACCATTCCTATCATCTCTTACTATTGGCCATGATGGCTAGGGCTGATGGGGGTGGCATATTAAAGGCGACATATTCTCCACCTCTGATTTTGTGATAGATGGCCTAGTGCAGTGGATCTACATGCAAGGAAAAAGAATGACATTTTTTCCATCTGCAATGATATCACTATTGATATCTATCCATCTCTCTCTCTATCTCTCTGTCTCCATTATATCATGTATGTAGTAAATATGTAGATGTGTTCCTCTGTACTACAAATATAACCAGAAGTTGTAAAGCACAATGCAATACTTGTAGCTAGATGAGACCATACACTAATGTATAGAGTAGTGGACGAAGACCTCCACAATAAACTATTATGTGCACAGTGATACCTCTGCACTTATGCCCTGTCCATATAATCTATTCTCTGCAGGAGCAGAATAAAGCATGTACCTGTGTTGCTTAGTGGTTTCCTTGTACAGCTCACATTTTCTGAACCTGAGTTCTATATCTGAAACATGGATATATAATACACTATTGAAATTATAACTCATCTCACAGGGCAGTAGTGAGGACAGACGGACAATACAAAACACTTGGCACATTTGGTAAGTTATATTAAATTATTAATAATTGCAAACTGAAAACTGTTCCCATTTTAGATGAGGAATGAAAGGAGATACGATAGTGGTCTTCAAATATCTGAAGGGTTGTTAAATAGAAAATGGAGTGGACTTGTTTTTTCTTGCTCCAAAGGTTGGGGCTAGAAGCAGTGGCTGGAAATTGCAGGAAAGTGTGGGTTTTTATTTTGGGTCTAAACATTAGGAGGAACCTTTTCTTAATTTTTGTTTCATTTCTTTTGTTTCAAGTAGATTTACTAGCATGTTTTCAGATTTAATAAAACTGTTTGGAAAGCTTTTTTAAAAAAGCGTATTTGCATTTTTAAAAATCTGAAAAAAAGCAAGGGAAGTGTGGTTGTTAAATTGTGCTTTTACTAATGACTAATGAATAAGTGACATTTACATAGCTTCCGCCATAGAGCTATTTGGAAGCACTTGATAGACTATGCAGACCAGATATAGGAACTGATTCATCTAGCCATGAAATTTTAGCCATCTCTGAAGTAAGCAGTGGAGGCTGTAAAGCAGGCTTCAAGCCAACCTTGAGTTAAAAAAAAACTCTTAAAGTTGTCAGTTTGAAATTTCATGAGGAAAAGAAACGTATCAGAATAAAATTATCTGAAATAGAATTTAACAGTCACACCAGAGCAAATAACTGAACTTTTATGCAATATGTAATTCCAAAGGCCAGTGGCAAAAAAAATCTTTGGCATGTCTTGAGTTTATTTCCAAATCCCAAGGCAAAGTGCTAAAGTTTTATAAGTGGGAGATTGAAAGGAATTAACTGCCCCCCCCCATTACTGACATTAGAGACAATGGCAGAGATGACATTAGAGACAATGGCAGAGGTCGTTAAGTTTAAGGACTAGATCCTGACAATATGAACAAATACACACCTGTTTAAACTCTCCTGTTAATATATATTAATTCTGTACATTTAAGATCTGAATAATTGAATGTAGGGGTAGACAATTTTTCCCTTCCTTCCTTCCTTCCTTCCTTCCTTCCTTCCTTCCTTCCTTCCTTCCTTCCTTCAGCTAGGATGGCTGCACAGAGTGCCAAGTGCTAGGTCATGAGCCATCCATGTGTATATATATAAGTGCATACGTATCGCATGCACACACATATATATACACAAGCATGTGCTTATGCTGACACACAAACAGATTTCCCATGAATACGTGAATGTGTTCATTAGAGAGTTGCTAAGGGGAAATCTGCGAGACTTAAGTTAATCAAGACTAACTTATGTTAATTTCATTTGGTCTTTTCAAAGAAGGGAGAACTGGCATAGCATAGTGATTTGAGCACTGGGCTAGGACACCAGGAGACCATGGTTCGAATCCCCACTCAGCCGTGGAAACCTACTGGGTGACCATGAGCAGGTCACACACAGCCTCAGAGGGAGGCAAAGGCACCCCCCCCACCAAACAAATCCTGCCAAGAAAAGCCTGAGATAGGTTCAACTTAGGGTCGCCATAAGTTAGAAATGACTTTAGGCACATAACAACACAATAACATTCTGAGAAGTGCAACATCCAATTTTTGATACTAGAAAGAGGCTTGAATAACTTGTCATATTGAATTCAGCAGGTATATTATAATATGACTGACATAGAAAACTGATGCCCAGTTATTTTGGACTAAGCTGTTCAGTGTAACTTATTTCTGAGTAACCTTTTATAAGATTTCATAATATACATCACAGATGTATTGTTTAAATAAGCGGGAGATATTTCATAAGGAAGTGGAAGAAACTAAGTGTCTGAAAATTGTTGAGGCAGAAGGAGCTTCTTTTGTTTCTGAAGTCAACAGACTCTGTGTGTGTGTGTGTGTGGGGGGGCGTACATATACTCTTAATTTAAGGAACACAGGAAGCTCCCTTAATAGGATGCCCAGAGCTTGGATCACAGCTGATGACATCTCCTGTATAACATTGTTACAGTGCACCCTCTTCTGGTGTGACCTCTGCCTGCACAAATGTGAGCTCGTGTAAAGTGTTACATCCCATTATAGTCAATCGATGTGATGGGCGTGTGCCTACACTGCTGCAGGCTTGCGTACATTGCATCCATTGAGTACAATAGGACACAACACTCATGTTTTTTGTTTTACACAGGAACTCCTGGAATGGACCCCTGCCTGTATGGTGAACACTGTATTTTTTTGTCTGATGGTAGTACTATCTTTCAAAGACAAATTAGTAACAGCAGCATAAATGTTTATTTTTAGCATAGTGCTTTCTTGTTACTTTAAAAATAATTGGAGCCCATCTGATGAATACTGTGGCATTTCTGGCCATTTTTCTATATTTACAGTGTGTTGTTTCAAAAAAAATAAAAAACTTTATACTACGTACATGAAGTAGCAAGTAGCTTTTTCAAAAGCAATGGCTAATAATAAGAAGTTACTTTTAAAAACAATGTTTTGAGCTTTGGATATGTTGGGCCCGCCTTCTAATCCACTATTGTCAATGAGTGGTTCACCAGGGCCTCAGACTCAGAGAGAAATTTTCTGTGTCACTCACTCACTCTCCCATCATTTTAAGGGCTTTTCCAAGAGACTGAACCTGGTAGTGGGACATTCCACCTTGGATCCCCTCCCAGAAGCAAGATGGGATATAAATTCAAGGAATAATTAAACAAACAAATACATGTTACCAGTGAGTTATGGTCCTTCTGCATTCCCTATGTAACTCTATGCCATGTGGCCAAGATATAGATGCTTTGATAAGTATAACTTGGGAATAATTCACTTCAACTAGATTGCAATCTTGATGGTAATTAACATTTCTTGGTTTGTACTAATTCCCCTTGTTCAATGCATGCTTGTTTGTTTTATCAAGAACTCTGATCTTAGATTTCAAACATCCTGCCTTCCATTGATGAGACAAATGTTAGTTCTGAGGAAAAGGATTAGCAACTTCAGACTCAATGCCTGTAGACTATACTTGCTTTGTTCTGGTGATCAGGGACTTGACAATTAGGAGCCTGTGGTGAAGAAAGGCAAGAAGTGAGAAAAGTTACGCTGCAATGGAGTATCTGCTTCACAGAGAATTATATAAAACTGTTAACTGTATGCAGTAAGTCATTAAAGATCTGCTTTTTACAGTTGCCAATATTATAGTAAGAATCAGAAGATGTCCAAATGCATTAAGAGAGGGTGAGTTTTTAAGAAGAGGACTTTCCCACAAACAGTGTATATCTAGCTTCTTAGGATATTTTACCATGGAACACATAAGATGTAATGGTGTAATATTACAGGGACAATGGCCTTACTCTGCCCAACAGTACAGGCATTGCAGCAAGTGAAGACTGCATTTCAGATACTATTACACTGTTAAACATCCTGTAGAAGAACCTCCCCTTAACTTGAAGTGAGATTACCTTTTTTTTCCAGCTAGTCATCAAGAGATCAGAAGTATCTGACATTTTAAAAATGGATAATGCTGTCCTATTCATTTGTTAAGCTCTTCAGAACCTTGGTACCAAAAGAACAGACATGACACCTAAGACCAAAGAGTTCCTTGTCCAGCATTTCATTGCCACAGTGGCCAACTCTATGTAATAGCACCTTCCTCGTTGTATTTCTGAGAACCAGAGTGGTGTAGCGGTTTGGGTGTTGGACTACAACACTAGGAACCAGGGTTTGATTCCCTGCTGAGCCATGGAAACCCACTGGGTGAGTTTGGGGACATCATACACTCTCAGCCCCAGAAAATCCTATGATAAGTTCACCTCAGGATTGCTGTAGTATGGGAATGACTTAAAGGCACACAAGACCAACAAAGTTGTATTTCCCATCAATTGGTATTTGTAGTTGTTGTTGATATGTGTCTTCAACTTGATTCCAACTTATGGCAGCCCTAACATACGGCTTTCTTGGCAAGATTTATTTGGAAGACGTTTGCCATGGATTTCTTCTGAGGCTTAGACAGTGTAGCTTGACCAAGGTTGCCCAGTGAGTTTCCATCCCTTAGTGGGGATTTGAACCCTAGGCCATTTCCACACCAGACTGTTATAGTGTTATTATTTCACTTCTAACATCCTATGGAATGCTGGGGTTTGCAGTTTAGGGAGGGGCCTCAAATGTTGGAAGTGGAATAATAACACTATAACAGTCTAGTGTGGAAATGGCCTTATTCTTCCAGAGTCTGGAGAGCCAGTGTGATGTGAAAGATTGAACATCAGACTGCAATTCTGGAGAGCAGATTTTGAAACCCTGATAACCATGGAAATCAACTCGGTGAACTTGGGCAAGTCATACTCTCTCAGCCTCAAAGGAAGGCAAAGACAACCCCCCACTGAACAAATCTTGCCAAAAAACCTTGTGAGAGGTTTGTCTTGGGGCCACCATAAGTCAGAAACGATTTGAAGGCACACAATAACAACGTCCAGAGTCCTAGTAAATACTCAAATCATTACAGTATGCTGGCTTATCTAGTATTTTAGAGGCATCTGATCCATCTTTAAAGCCATCCATATTGGTGGCCACCAATATCAATGGCTTTAAAGATGGATCAGATGCCTTTAAATCTTCTCACAGCAAATACCACACTTCCATCTATGTGCTGACTCTCCTACTTCATTGGATCAGTCTTGGCAAGAAACCTCTATCTATGTACTTTCTTCACAACATTAATTTTTTGAGATGGCTCTACAACATCCCCCTTATAAATTTTTCCAAACCTAAACAGGCCCACATGTTGCAATCTTGAGTGAAACCTAAAGTTGAAACTGGCCAGTTCCCTCTACCACCTCCAAGTTGCTGTCCACTGAAAATCTCTTCCAGAGAGTCTTCTAACATTCCACAGTATATTTTGAAAGCACATGAGAAGAGCAGCAAGGAGAATGGAATCATCTGTCTCCATTCCACTGATGGAAACTGTACCATCAATGGAAGATGTGCATTTTAATTGGGTACCATTAGAGATGAAAAGAATATTTACCATCATTCGTTTCCTGTCTGATAAAAGGGTTTCCTGACATTTAGGAAGCCATGTTAGGAAGAATAACATGGCAGCAAGATTTCTGTATTGTTTTCATCCAGGATTTGCACATCCCAAAATATTCCAGGTGATCATACACACCGTTTTTTTTCTGTACAATAGCACATATTTGTATAAAACAATGGTATTTCTGCACCGAATAGTTCCCCAAAACATTTTGGCACATGCAGAGAAGGGGAGAATACCACACATATTTTTTTTTCTTCAACAGTGTGGAGAAAAATACAGAAATAATCTATTCTTGAATGAAGACAAAACAGTTAATGATCTACATCCATAGGTACCAGATTGGGGGTCATTGTGGTAGTCCTGTAATCATTTTGATTTTCCCATCAACATCTTTTATCTTAATTAGTGAATGATACTTAACCTGATTTCATAGGTGCCTTCCCTTTGAAATATAAGAAGATAAAAACAAATGGATTGCTCTGGCTCTCAGATTTTGTTTTCTTTACAAACCAGAGATTCCTTTATAGATATCTCCTAGGTAGAATTAAGAAGGGTGAAATTTCAACTGAAAAAGCATCTTGACAATAAAATCTGTTAGACTGTAGATTAATCTCCCAAGAGAAATGGTGGAATCCCCATCACTTACTGCATTTAAAATCAGGCTTGACAAAGGAGTAGCAAATGGGCAACAGGGAATAATAGGCTGGTGCTTCCTAGACAATAAAGCTAATGCTGATTTCCTGTGCTTGCCTCCAGTGGCACGTTTGACTTATTCATGCAATGAGGATGTATGCTGTGCTGATCATATTGGTATTTCTCAGATTTATAGGAATTCAGTAATTAAGGCAAAACAAAATGAATTTTTCCCTTCCTCTACTAATGTGCATAGGAGGTAGGAAAATCGAGGAAGCGATTTTTTATTCTCAGCTTGAAAGAAATAACACCTGAAAAATAAGATGAACAGAAAGGACACACACACACACAAATTGAATGTGTCAGTTTGGAAAGAAGAAAACAAATTTCATAATAAACCGTTCATTCTTCATCCTTCTCTGCGAGATAGAACAATGACTGTTGCCCTGGGATTGGACATTACATTCTGCCTTCCTCTACTGACCAAAGGACCCAGTCTTTCAGGAAGAATATCGTGGCAAAATGGAAATGAATCTGACATTATCTATGAATTAGAGAAGCAGCAGTTGCATGGAGTTTGCATCACTCCTTCATTTAAGAAGGACAGAGCTGCAACTGACTTGACCTCAGCTGTTAGCCAGGGAAAAAGCTACTGTTCCAGTAGTTGCTGTCTTCTTTACTCCCCACTATCTTTCCTTTCCCTTTTCGCTTTTCCATTTCCCTTTTCTCTTTCCTTGTCCTTTGCTAGGGTTTGTAGTTTCCTGAGGCCAAAGAGCTCTCTGGCTGAGAATTCTAAATGCCCCTCCCTAAACTGCAAACCTCAGGGTTCCGTAGGATGTTGAAAGTGGAATAATAGCACTATAACAGTATAGTGCAGAAATGGCCTTAGTCTTAGGTATTTGCTCATTATTAAAAATCATATGGTGGGCATGAAAGGGTTGATCAAAACACACACATTTGCAATACAGAAGCTTTTTGGTCTGGAAATAGAGGGTTGGGCTGTCTCAGCTCCTTTGGATTTAGTGATTAGGGGTGGGAGTGTATAGCCTACAGGCCAAAGTATTTTGTGCATCCCCTTGACAACTTTTTAAAACTACCTTTTCTATGCATAAAGCTCCTTATCTTTTACAAGTGTAGAAGACAGATTTTCAATAGTGATAACTTTTCCAGGAATGGGAGTGCCACAAAGTTTGGAATTCTGCTTGAGTCCTCTAAAATTACTCAGATGCATAGCCACATTCCGTCTGCAAAATGGGAAGATTGATGAACTTAAAAAGTGCTTTGTATGCTAAAAATATACTTGGAGGTTTTACTGTTTTGGTTTAAAAATCCCCAAATATGTCACGCATATTTGGTCACAGCACCATAGAGATTAATAGATCACTATATAATTTCGAATCTCTCAGATGCAAAACTATGATGTGAATCACAACTGTGGCTTCAGTGTTTGGCTAAATAGACTGGAAAGCCGGAACACTGGAAAGCAGTAACAGATTCATTTCTGGCAGATGAACTGGGCAGAATTCCTTCAAGATTTGCCTCACATCTCAGCTTCTACATCTGCCTGTGTATCTCTTTTCCACATTATCAGTTTCATTTTCCTCTTATTGTCCTAGTTCCATCTCAGTGAATCTTAGGATTTCTAGTTTAGTGGGATTTTTAGAATTCTGTGCTAGAGAGCCTTATTCGAGTTCATTGCACTTTCCAAGATAGTGTGAATGATGTATTTGTGATAGAGTTCAAGTGATTTGATCCCCCAAATCTCTCTTCCTGGACTATTTTGGTAACTTCTAAGTAACTTATCAAACTGTAAATCTCAGGATTCCTTAGCATGGAGCCATGACAATTAAAGTGTTTTGATACTGACATAACTGCATAGTGTATGTATATATTTCCTCTCTTTTTGAATGAAATCTGTGGATCCCAGGCAGCTAAATGGCTAGAAGGTATGGTGAAAATCCAAGTAAAATCCAACCGAGAGAAAATTTGACGACAGAAACTTGCATTCTTCCCTCCCTCACATTTTTTCCCTCTCTCCACTCCCTCTGCTCATTCAGCCTTCGATCTCCGCTCCCCATATATCAGGCAGCAGAAATTCTCACTTTTATTTTTCTCTCTGACTGACACACTGATTCTGATATACGTACACATATGCAAAGTCAGAAAAAAATTAAAATAGAAAAATAGCCTGAAGTGGCCATGAAACCCTTCTTAATGATAGTAATATTAATATTTTAAAGAAGTTATTCATTATATCCCAGCCCATCATACATCAGTTTTAACAGTTAATTGCAAGGAAAGGGTTTTATCTTCATTGCAATAAAACATAATGTGTTAGTAGTAATTTTGTTTTTTGTGAACATGTTACTTCCAAGCTGTACCATAGACATTGGGAATGAGATTTTGTCAATCAGTAAACATATCTTAAAATAAAATTCAGAACATTTCATCTAAAAATTAGATAGGGACTAAACTTCTGCTCAGCAAACTTCCAGGACATAAAATATTTGGACAAAGCCTGGTTGTGTGGTCTATTCCAAAGATTAGATTTTATTCATGGCTTTTGTCACCGATGTGCAATGTGACTCTGGGCAAATCAGAGCTTATGTTCAGTTTTCCCTGTGAGAAGGAAAGGGGGAAGGGGAATATCTGGCTGCTATTATAAGGCACTTTCAGGTCACTGGATTTGATCTATCACTGTTGGTTCCTGGTTTTGTACCATGAAGCTATATTGAAATCAGTGGAATCACATGGGTGTTAAAAATGGAATAATACAGTAATGATTCAGGCCTTTAGAGCTTAGAGCACTCTCCCAAGACACTAAATACTGCGATTATCCAGGACTTGAATCCTGGCACTGCTTAAAATGTAATAAATGACAAAATCATTTATTCTTGGGGGAGGATAGAATTGCTTTGGTGATTTGGATTTGTTCCGGCAGTTGATGACCTCACTGGAAGCCTAGTGTATAGGAAACAAAGGACTGCTTTCCCTTCTCTGTCTGTACATATTGGCATGCATGCCACCCTGTTCACTGATGCCATGTGAATAACATTTATAGGTTTCCCACATCCTGGGGTGGCAACTGCCACCCTTTTGCCTGATGTCTCATTGCACACCTTGTTGTTTCTTTCCTTTCTTTATGAACAGAAAAATGGCTGTATGCTTCCCGGTCAGTGAATATGCAAACACAGGAGGGGAGTGTCTGTGTAGCTTGTTCTGTAGGGCACTGACTGTTCCAAAGTCAGCCCTGCAACAGATTTGTTGTATTCCAAGTAGTACAGCAAGGTGACAGTTCACTCAAGGAGCTTAAAGTATGTTTTTAAGAACATATTTTCAATCAAGCCCTTTCTTTGTTATATTAACATTACTGGCCCTTATTTCAAAGAAGCTTTGTCATAGGATTAAACATGGTGCCTCTTGGGCCTTGAATGTGTATGTGTTATCTCACTTGTCCAGAGGTTCCAGGGAGGTCATGTGTCTTGGGAGATAAACATCCCGGCTATTCCCAAGGGAAACCTAGTGCTTTTTGATCTTCATCTTTTTCGGTTCCCTTTATTCAAAATGGTGGCTTCACGCCCTTTTACTGCATCATCAGTGTTCTTTGAAAAGAATTGTACACTGTTCCCAAATCCATGAGGAACAAAAAGGAGGATTAGCTGAGAAGTGCTACAAAGAAACTGGCATGCCGTTTCAATTTTTGTAAATTTAAATTGTTTAAAATGCTTTATAATTGTTTAACTCTGTTTTATTGTTTCTGCCTGGCTTAAGATATCTAGATATAAGACAGGATATAAATACTACAGTACATAAGTAAAACTATTTTTCCAGTACTGATTCCAAATACAGTGTGTGCTGATCCTTTTGACACCTCTCACTCTTCTTCTTCCCAGTCCACTGATTTCTTTCTGAGGGGAAAAAATTGAATAGGATGAACTGTGTGCATAAGGCTAGCATGAAATTTAAGTGTTGTTGATTGCAGTCACAGATCAAGAAACATACTTCAGAAATTAAAAAGGAACAGACAGCAAAAATTTAATCCAATTATAGAATTACAAACTTAAGAAAACATCAGGGTATTTACTTTTCCTACTCCTAATCTGCATTAAGATTTTAAAAAAGCAAAAACTGGCTGCTCTTTCAGAAATGAAGGAAGATTGCATGAAATTTGGATATCCCCTCCCACTTTTCCTGTTAACATCAGAGACTGGAACAGAGGTTTTTTTTTTTAATGACCTAAAAGATTTGCCCCAGCATTTGAAGCATTAGATCCAAATATTTATATATTTTACGTATTTTCTGCCTTTCTCCTGGCCTGGGAGTCAAGGTGGCTAATAACTACAAATAAATACCCAAATCTCATTTGCGTAGTATGTAATTTGCTCATAGGACCCCTTGGCCGCTAAGCTTGTCTTTTGAAAGTGTTTCTTGCCGGGGACAACAATCTGACACTTGTGAGGCTTTCTTCCTTGTATACATTTGAAATGGACTGGGAACTCACAGTACAAGAGTCAGGGTAGGGTGAAATATCTTGGTCATTGCTCCTTGCAGATGGTAGTATTCTTATCAGGCTGTTAATTTCTATTCCAGCCACAGGAATGCCACAGGAAGGTTACAGTGAAAAAACAGAGAGATACACATTGAAAAAAGGTGGATAGATGGATGTATTGAACTGGGGAGAGGGGAAAAGGAATAGCTGAATAGACCAGCAATGATCTCATTCTGCTGACCATATGTTGTGTGGAAATCCTCCCTGTTCTGAGTTTATGTAATATGTTAACAGAGTTTCATTTTCCACTAGATTAAAAGCCAAACCACTGTTCCCTTTATCCAAAAATGTATGTTTGGAAATGCAATTGCTTGAATTTACATGGTGGCAGTGAGAAGCCAGACCTTGCTGGAAATAAATTTTGTTCCGGCCGAACACCTTGAGAGAGGCTGGTAGCCAGTGCTTCTCTTTTGATGATTTAGTTTCTCCATGTTTGATTTTGCTTGTTTATCTGGGTGTGCTTACCCACTGTATGCCAGACCATTGTCTGACAGGGAAATGTTAGGAGTTTATGCCACTGTCATGAACTATGAATTTTAAAACTGCTTTACTGTAATCTAGGGTGTGACTAAGGGAGCAGGACTCTTAATTCACTTACAAATGTGTCACAGTCTTATTCCAGACCAGTAAAATTAAGAATATGTAAAGATGTTAAGTGACTAAGGTCTCTGGCCTAATTTGTGAAGTGCTCTGTAGTCACTTAGCATTGTTATATGTAGGAATTGGGATGAAAATTTAGAGATGTGCTGGAGAACATAGAATTCCTTCAGGCAGTGCTGAGTCTCTGATGTTTAGACCCCTGAGATTTTATTTTCTGGTTGGCTTTCACAAATGGCTTTGTTTTCTACATTCTGCACTTTGCTAGATCAGTGCATGTGTGTCTGCCTGCCTCTCTTTATCTTATCTGCCCCTGTGGTTACTGTCTAGAGTTGTGGATGTCTGATGCTTGCTAACATACCTCAAAGAACAAAGGGTGACTAACCTGTGCTCCTGCAAATTTTGTGAAACTCCAGCTTTTACCAACCCTACCCAGCATAGCTAGTGGTGAGGGATAATAGGAGATGCAGTCTGACAACATCGGGAAGGTCCACATATTGCTCAAGCAGAATGCATCCATCAGCTGTGAAGAGTTTTGTTATCATTGTGACTTTATCAAACTAGTTCCTTGAGCACAGAGAGTGTTCAGCAGCTAGATAGAGCCATTGAAAGCCTGTAGTCCTAGTTAGGAGGCTCCACAAGAAACAAGTTCCTAGGAAGTACATATGGACAAAAATGTGGACATTGGGATTTTGTGTAGATAATTAGAACAGGGTCGGCAAATTCTATTAAAATATCATAGGGTTTGGAAGACACGATATTCAGGAAATAAAGATTCCAGAATCTCCCAGCCAGCCCATACTTTCTGAGGAATCCTAGAATTTGTAGTAAAAAATAAAAACAAACAGAAACTGGTAAAATTCCAAGTTCTGAATAATCCTTTAAAATGTAAAACACAAGCTAAATATGATTTGGTAAACTATTGAATATCATTACAACTCTGCAGTAATTTATGTGCATCAACTCAGAACTCAAATATAAAAATATTAAGATCTACATTTGTTGTTTAACAAAATTTTACGGGCAGTGTACAATTATCACCAAGTTATTTTTACCAAAAATGCCTCATTTGCCACAGGTTTTTTGACTAGGTAGTTTTCCTTGTGCAATAAAATTAGTAAACTCTAAATCCAAGTAGAACAGATAATCTGACTTCCAGACACAAGAGACAGACAGAAATTTACTAGCTATCACAATTTTTTCCTACATCATAAAAGCAATCATTGAACCATATGTTACTCAAGGAAAGCAGGGAGGAAGGTTGTTCTTTGGCAGAAGGAGCAATTCACCCAGAATACAAGCAGGTATAGTGTACCTCCACAGATCTCTGGTTTTCATAATTGGTACACAATACACTCATGTTGTTATACATATAAATATATTTGTGCAAGTTACTTGTTAATAAAGAGAGCTTAATTCTAAGTGTATTTTTAATATGCAATATGCCAGAAGCCATGTGCCCAAAATCTCAATTTGGGTCATTCTTAATGCCTTATTGATATGTAACAACTTGCAACATTATATTTAATATTACAGAAAATATAATTAAAATAATATTTTCATCATGTGCAGTAGCTTGTAATAATACTGTTCCATACAATCTAGTATTCTGACTTCTAAGATGGTGTATTAACTATTCATCAGCTTGCTGTGTCAAAATGTGATGGTTCTTTATAACTGTCTCGCTTGTAAGTTAACATTTATGTAGAACTTTTGAAATGAAGGTAGTGTTTCATAATCCTTATTTCATTTATTCTCACAATCCCCAGAAAATGCATGGCCATTTTATAGACTAGAACTAGATGACATGAGTGTAAACTGTTCCATGCTGTCCATTGAGTTTATGATTAAAGGCAGATTTTGAACACAGATCCATACTGAACTCTGTAGTATAGTTTCAGCCCATATACTGAAATAGCAATAGCATGTGTATTTCCATACAGCTTATCAGCTAAGTGCTCTCTAAGTGGTTTACAATGTGTTAGCTGATTGCCCCCAACAAACTGGGTATTAATTTTACTGACCTGAGGAAGGATGGAAGGCTGAGTCACCTTGGAGCCTGGCAGGATTGAACTCACAACCCTGTGGCTGCAGTACCAGCATTTAACCACTGCACCACCTGGGCATGCTTAATACATATCTCAAAATATTCAAATAATGTTGTATAGTTTTGTTTGCATCTGGAAAATGACCATCTGGAATATGCTGATTTTGAGCAAAATTACCATGCAACACCGGCATCATTCATGGACTGTTACTATCGCACTACAATGTGAAACAGTAGATTAATCCCATCATATGGCTGGCTTGCTTTATCTAGGGTTTACAATGGATTCTGGGTGTCAAGGTCAGAGACCTGGGCAGCGAGCCAGCCCAGAGAAGGGAGTGTGAGAGCCAGCAAAGTCAAGCCGGGAGGAGACAAGCAAGCACTTTACACAAGGGAGTTC
Source organism: Cyclura pinguis (assembly GCA_030412105.1). Lineage (NCBI taxonomy): Eukaryota > Metazoa > Chordata > Lepidosauria > Squamata > Iguanidae > Cyclura > Cyclura pinguis. Next base: position 350,985,548 of record CM059599.1, read on the forward strand.
ATTTACCAGAGCGTCAAGCAAAAGCCATAGTCAGAGTTCCAAAAGCCAAAGGTCAAGAGTCCAGAGATCAATCCAAGGTAGCAGGAACCAGGTGCTGGGAGCAAGGAACAGGCAAGAAGAGGGCTTGAAAGAAGTTTGCCACAAGCAAAGGAAAGCTTCCAGGCAGGCAGTTATATAGCCCAAGACACAGGCATGGCTAGTCACTGCTTCTTGAACTTAATCAAGGAAGCCTCCCTTTGCTCAGCTCTCTTGAGTCTCCGCCTTGTTTGTGGGCTGATTGGCACAGGCTCCAAACCATCTTCAGAATTGGATCCCTGTTACCCTAAAGGAGCAGGCAGAGGAACGTCCACCCCTGCTTGGTCCATGGCAGCAGGGGGAGCTCTTGAGCTGCAGGACTCATCTCTAGCCAGAGCTACAGGGACCAACAGCTGCTGCTCGTCATCAGCAGCTCTGACAGGGGCTTCAGTTATCACACTGGGGGTTTTTAGGCTATCAGATTATTTCAGAACTTTTAACTGACAAGCTGGGTTGATGTCTCAGTTTTACTCATTTTGTTCTACTGGTAGAAGAGGAAAGATAGAGTAGGAATCATTAGAAATGACTCATTTGGTGATGATGAGGCTATACATACCATTTGACTTCCTTACCTTGGCTTCCTTTGGTATTTTTTCAGAACACCACTGTGGTTTATGCAGACAAAAAGAAGTTCTGTGGTGTTTCTGGAGCAGACAATCACTTATGGAGTAGCAGGGTTGAGGTATTTTGGTTCCACTCCCCAGAGGGTATCTGTAGAAAATGTATGGTTGTGAATGCCAACTGTAATGGTTAGGTTAGGGCAGTGATGGCAGTTGTTGCGTACCTTTATGAGTACCTTAAGATAGGAAGGATGACTTTCTAAAATGATCATATCCTAAGGTTGCCAAACTCCTGTCGTGAACGGTTTTATATAGCTGGCATCCTAGGAGTAGAATTTCTGATGTTTTGATAAGTTTTGATCAGCATTTAGTTTCCGTAGAAGACGGCTGTGCTTGTTTCCTTTCCTTTGTCTAGAAAAAATGCAAAGGTATAGTGTTTTTTTTCCAAAATTACCTTGTGCTCCTTTGACTGTGCATACACTGAACGTATATGAAGGATTTTTATGCAATTAGTACAGGATTTCTTATTGCTTAGAAGAACCTTCAGGGTACTGCTGTTGGAAAATGCATAACTACTTGATTTCCTGTTCCCTGTTCAGCATATTCTGATTAGTTCTAAACCATATCATAGTACCAACTAAAAGTGATGCATAGCTGTTGTTTGTTTAACCATGCCAATTTCTCGGATGGTGTCTTGTTGGAAGAGAGAGACTTCTCTGTTCTGGTTTTTGTTTTGCTAACTGGAACAAAAGATGCCTTATTTTAATGAGATTAGTATGTAGGACTGTAAATTACCTAATGCCAGAATAAGCCAATTAGCTGAATACTTTAAGACTTAGAAGCTCTAAAGCTACCCATGCTCCTGACTCCATTCTATAAGTTAATGTGGAAGAACTAGGAAAGTCAGAATGGAAGAACTTTCACCCCATGAGAAATGCTTGAAGATGTTTGAAGGTTTAGGCAGAAACTTTGAGGTAGCAGTATGAGAGGGAGGAACCAAGGTGCTTTCTTGGGAAGAGGACACGCTGACCTACTATGACCACAAAATCAACAATTTGAACCCTAATACCGGGCAAACAGAAACATCTTTATAAATGCGTCAAAACTCCAAAGGGATTTGCTCTGCTGCAGACCCATGTTTGAATCTGTTAAGTTGGAGATACTAACATAGTGTAACAGCAACAGACTCCAAGCCAGAATGGAGCTTCTTAAAAATATGTATAGTCCGCAGTTGAAGGGCAGAGAAAAATTCTCTTTCCATAGGATGAAAGAATATTCAAAAATAGTCAACAGTGTGTTTCCCAAGAGTGGAAATCCTGAGAAGAAACCTGGACCAATGGGAATCTTTGTAGTTGGGACTTATTCTGTATGAAATTTGTATGTGATATTGTTGTGTAGGAAATAGCATTTTCTGCAAAGGAGACAGCATTTTCTGCACTGAACATAATACTGCTGAACAGAAATATTGTTTTCTGTGCATAAAATGCTATTTTCTATGCAAAAAAAAAAAAAGTGCACATTTTGTTCAGAATGAGCCCTGAACTGGAATTGTTTTTGAAAACTGCATAGTTTTTGAAAACTTTCTCACAATGGGAAGGAAAGGGCTAAAATTACTTGTTCCCTCTTTTGAGAACGAAAAGAGAAAAGAATAATATCACACTCTTTCCTGTTTTCCTCCATTGTGGATGACCTTTATGTGTCTCTATCCTGGCTGCGCCACTTTACTTAATTTATTCTAAGGTAAAAGGTTCTAACATTGTATGCATTTCTCACAGTAGACTTCCTGCAACCTCCTTTTCATCTGAGTTCTCCTTTTCTACAGTTTTTCTTGTTTGCCAGGATATATACAGTATTCGAAATGTGGTTACACCATAGATTTGTATCAGGACACTACAATATTGGCAGCTTTATTTTCGACCCCTTTCTTAATACTTCCTAACATGAAAAATAATCCCTAACATTTCAAATGGTACTACTTAATGTCTGATTCTTCTCAGCTGTTCAGATACCTGCTGTCAGTCTTGTCCAAATCTGAGACCTTGCTTAATACTCCATCTTATCCTCACAAACCATCTGGAAAAGGACACTTTCTCTTATTTAGTTCTGGAAACATCTGCATTCACACTACCCCAAAGGAATTTCCAGTGTGATACAGTGATTCCTAAAATATTTATGGACCATGATGTCCTGAATCAGCATTGTAATTTCTAGCTTTGGTATGATCAGTGCTATGCAAACCAGATGTGCCTGCTAAAATGAAAGGACTTCAGAAATATTAGTTAACTTTTGTAAACTAATGATTTAGCTTATATTCTGAAAATTATTGTAAGATGCCCTGAATTCCATCCTGGGAGAAAGTTGTTGTTGCTGTGTGCCTTCAAGTCATTTCAGACTTATGGTGACCTAAGGCAAACCTGGGTTTTTCTTGGCAATTTTTTTTTCAGAAGAGGCTTGCTTTTGCCTTCCTCTGAGGCTGAGAGAGTGTGACTTGCCCAGGGTTACCCAATAAGTTTCCATAACTGAACAGGGATTCAAACTATGATCTCCAAAATCCTAATTCAATGCTTAAAGCACTACATCACACAATAAAATAAAATAAGCTATTCCGCTATAACTAGTATCCCTGATTCCGAAAACAACCTAAGGTGTTCAGCAGAGAATGGAGAATCTACTACTATCTTCAAGTATCACAGACTGAAATCCCTGGGGAAAGTCTGGATTAACTAGTGAGAATCTTGGTTAGGTTGACATTTGGTATAGTGAAATTGTCTGTAAGTTTCTCTTGGTGGGGACTGGGAAATATCTTTTTTTTAATCCTGTCAAAGATCCTCACCACTCCTTTGATAGAAAATGTAAAGAAGTCTGAAAAGAAAAGAAAAACTAACAATAGATAGACTAGAATTTTCAGAAACAAACAAATAATTGAACGAATGTATGTGTGTAGTACAGAAACAATGTCAAAAATATTTGGTTCTAGTAAGGATTGGAAGAAGAACCATTGGATATTGCAATGAGATACAAAAGTTTTATTGAATGTACTTTTATATGTATATAGTTTAATAAAAGTATATATATATAAAAAAATCTTCACCACTCCTGGTAGGTTTTGCAGGGTTCCCCCCCCCCCACATTATTCTACATTGATGGGTGATGTGAAATACTGGCACCTTGTCCAATGTATAGAAGAATGACTTCAGTATTCTGGTATTGAGACAAACAATTTCAGGAGAGGATGGCAAGAAAGCAAAAAACCAATTTTGTGTGCCTCTGTGTCTATACAATCCAGTGGTTTTGTTCCTGTTATTAGAGTCCCTGTTATTTTATGACCAATAAAAGTATGAACAATAGAAAGAGGTAGCTTTTCTGCATCCTGGGAATCATGGCCACCACATGAATCTTTTTTTTCCCCAGAGGTGATCTTCAGAAATGTCCTGAGCACATCAACACTGCATGCCCTCAGGCTTCTGTGCTGAAAATGAGATAAACTGATCCGGACCTTCTAGTGTGGTTCTCTTGTGGGTGAAGAATTCACTTGGCAGCAATATGTTATCAGGAGTATATAATATTCTTGGCAACTTCAGAGAGACTGCTCAGTTGGTTTCTTCAATTCCTAAAATACAGTGTTTAATTTTTTGATGAATATTTTAGATTGATTTTTTTCCTCCTGCTGTTTTTTATGCTGCTCCTAATTAATGGGAATAGCTGGTTCCAGTTTCTTTATGACCACTCTTTGTACTAGTTGTATCTGTATGTTTAGACAAGAGTAGGATCTCCCCAGACTGGACTTGTAAAGGGTTGTAGCAAATTAGAAGAAATTGTGATTGTTTGCTAACAGAGAATAAAGCTCTTTCATGATTTCTCTGATCTCTATCTTCATTAAGTAGAAAGTACTTTCAGTGAATGTTGAAAGTCTTTTTCTTTTTTCTTTTGGAATCCCAATTATATTAAAGCAGGTTAAAGTAAAGGAAATGAGGCTATTTCAGTTTAAACGTTTGAAGTCACCAGTATCGTCGATATAGGTAAGGAATCTCTAAGTATTGCATAGGAAGTGAACCCCACTCAATAAAGATAATCATTTATTTTAGGGTTTCCATTCAGGATAGTCCCAGGCATTAAGAGTTCAAGGCCAAAACCTGAGGCCTAGGGACAGCCCTTGGTGATCTCATTAAGCATTACCACATTTGCTCATAGGTTACCACTGAAACACACAGAGAGAAAGAACATATTTTTCTGTTTCTAAACTCAGACAGAAGACCTAGGCCATTTCTGCACTACACTCTTATAGCGTGATTATTCCACTTTCAGCATCCTATGGAATCCTGGGGTTTGCAGTTTAGGGAGGGGCTGGCCGGCCTCTCTCTAAACTGCAAACCCCAGGATTCCGTAGGATGTTGAAAGTGGAATAATCATGCTATAAGGGTATGGTGCGGAACTGGACTTAGCTAAAGGGGCTGGTCTCGGATTGAAGTGTTATGAAGGGTTTATTCCATCTCAGAGAGAAGAGACAGAGGACGTTTATTCTAGCCTACTTGCTTCCAAAGGGTGGATGTAGAGCAGGACAGAGTGTGAGCCTTGTTGCAGCAATGACTAGGAGGAAAGGAGGAATGTAATTAAATAAATGCATTGACCTGCTGGAGAGTCATTGCAAGCTGCAACAACAAATACATTAATCCTTATAAATTGTAGCAAAGTGTTGCTCTACTAGGTAACCTGGACATTTATGCAGAACCCTTTTCTTGCTTGCATCTGAGCTCTACAAAACTGGAGAATTTGTATGTTTATTTTATGCTAGGAGATCACCCATGAAAGCTAGACTAAATTATTTAAAAGGTTAAATTTAAAATGTGGACTATGTTGGACTGGATAACCCACTCATCCGGTCTTTCAAGGTAAAATGACACAAGGAGATATTCCACTGTTATTTCTGATAAATGATGGATATAATGATGTGATTCTCCTGTCAGCCTATCACATTCCCAATTGAACAGTGATACGTAGGGGAATCCCTCTGCAGTAGGGGTCTGTGACATGGTGAAGGGGATTGAGGAGGGGAGGAATGTCACCCTCTCTCCCTTCTTTCATTCATTGCCCTTAGCTATGTTCACAGGGCAAATAGGCATACAGCAAAGTAATATGACAGCCCAGGTAAGACCCCATGACATTTTCATCTCTCCTTTCTGGCCTTCTGGGAGAGTGAAATTGGCAAATGGATGGAACCTTCATGGGTTCTTCACTTTGCAGGATGTCCAGCAGTTTGGAAAATGCTGCTGCTCTTCCTCTTCCTCTTCCTCCTTTTCTGTAAAGCAAATGAAAAGAGATATCTGATGCTCTGGTGTTTTGTAATTGGACTTCTTGCTTATTATGTTCTCGGTCAGGCGCAAAAGTCTGTCTCAAGTGGTACCAGCCCCCAAAGGCTATTGCTTTGGTTTTTTTTAAAGCTCCAAAGAATTGGCCTATCCCATTTTAGCTTTCAGACAGGCTCTTAGATCTTGGAATGAAGAGATCTGTTTGCTCTCTGATCTTCTCTGAACAAGTCTGGGGACAGTTAGTCATTGGACTAAGCTACAATTTGGGGAGCGTCCCTTAAACTTTTCTATCTGAAAAAAAGTTCAAAATGCGTCCCTCCTCTCTGTTATACCATTGTTGAAATTTATAGATGGTATGCAGTACATGACAATGACATTTGTAGAACTGCTCTGTAGAGATGATACTCTACACTGCCCTAACTCCACTAGCTAGGGAAATGTTCTGGATTTCTATTGTAAAAGTTGTCATTTTAAGGACTGTGAAAATCTGACCTAACTGAAAATGTGGTATTATTGCAGTTTCTTGAAATAAGATATTTCAACTTTTTGTGCTAACTTGTGGGATGTGGGAGTGGGAAGAAGACCTTAATTCTCCTAAATAGTAGAAAAGTATGGTTCAGGGGCTGCATGAGGCCCTTGAACTACACCTCTGCAGATCCTGAAGCTCCCTGCCTCCCCAATTTTCCAAGTTTTCAGACTGAAAGTCACCCCAAATATACCCAAACTGATAGCAAATGTATCTGTTTGCCTTCTCCGCTTTCAACATAAACCCTAAAAGGCCATCCAAAAACGTAGATAAAGAATGTAAAGGACATAATAACAAAATAAATGAGTGGTTTGATCATGGGCAATTTATGGGGTTGGTTCCCATCTGGAAGACCGGTTGATCTTTTGAAGTTTCACCCAGTTCTGCATGTTAGTACTTGGCAAATCTGGTGAGCTACACAAAAGTAATATACTCGAAAAAAAAATAACACTTGCAGAGACGAATTTGCCAGCCTACATTTGTAACCAGACACTAAGCCTTTCTGCACATTAAGGTTACGTGGCATACAGCATCATGGCTTAAAACAATACATAAAAATGGTACAGTCTAGTTTTAGCGCCCAATGCTGGGCAAAGGACATAGAAATAAAACATTATCTACTGTGTTATTAATCATGTTGGTGTATGCGTCCTTCATTTTTATCTGCTTTTTTCTCTTCATTCTGTCCCTTTTAACCTCTCCTTCTAGTTTCCATTTTCCAAACCTTTGATGAGTTTTGATGCCCTCCCACTGACATTCCCCCCACATTTTTTCCCCTCAGTAAATGAAAAACACCATTTATTTGGAGGCAATTGCTGGTTGAGGTTTTCATGTGAACCCAGCCCTCTTAATCCTAGCAAACAGGATTCTCCCCTTAATCCCTAATCCCCAAGTACTTTAGCTATTAATCTGGAGATGCTTTCCCCTTTACTCAACTGAGATTAAGATGAGAATGGTTTCCCATGGTTACCAGTTCTTTTCCTCTTGATCTCTGATGGGATTTTGGAGAGTCTCTTGAAGCTCTGGGCCCAAATTCAACATTTTGATTTTGCCCTTGTGAGTCTTGCATTTAAAATCTGAAGTCTTTTCGTCTGCCCATTTGTCTTGTGGGAGACCTGCTAAAATGTAGAAAAGCCTAACATGTACAGGGCTCAGTTAATCCTGTCACAGCAAAAAATAGAAATGCACAATTCTCTCTGTACATCATTTCTGTACACAGAAGAAATCCAGATGCTTTGCTTTTTAAGGGTGTTAAGAGAATGGATTACTTGATGCCCAGTTTTTGCGCACATTGTAACCTTTATTCCCTATTCCCTGCCCACTAACACCTCTGTGGAGCAGTTAACAGTTTGTAGCTTAGTATTTGGTGCTGAATTACGAAAATATAGATCAATTAAATGTTAGAAAGGAAGATCTAGCCTCTTTCAAAATCTGTCTCTTTACATGAACAAGGTATCATTACTTCTCCTCCACATCTGTTCAGGAAGGAGAGCAACTATGGATGAAAATTAGTGAGTAATGGAAGTTGAAATTGTCAAAATTTTTGTTGTTTAAATAGTTCTCCAGTTTCCACCTCCCAGATCTGAGTATATAGCCACATACAGTTTGGTAGTGAAAATATGTGTTTTTCTGAACTTGCAAAGTCTTATTTTAAAGGAAAAAAATGTCTTCAACAACCCAGACACCTGAAAAATTCACAAGGAAAATTATATGCAATTCTAGAATGTATACAAATACATCCCAATAAATTTGCGTGATATTCCTGCCTTTGAATTTCACCAGAAATTAACCTCTTTCTTGTATCTTTGTTTCCTTTCATTGAGTATATTCATTTATTTGTTTAAAAACCAAAGAGTAATGAAAGTTCAGAAATTGTGTGCAGTTTCCCCCTTTTGTTGTACATTCATTGTCGTATAAATGAACTTAGTGAAATGAATACATAAAGGAGTGTAATTAATCTTCCTTTGCCCTAGTGCTCTGAAAGTTGGTGACCTTTCTAATGAGAATGACCTTGTAATTAAAATGCCTCCCATGGACATTTGATCTCTTTGTCAAGACAGGCTCCCATCTGACATATGTTTCGAGATTGCAATGAGAAATGGGGAAGTTGGGCCCAGACCCTGTTCCACTGAAGAGAGGAATCCAGAGTGGTGGCATATGGAAAAAAGACCTGTTGGATGTAATCAGAGCAAGCGTTTATGTCTTGGGCTGCATCCTCATGAGCATAGCAGTAGTTATTTCTCTAGGGATTATCCAGGATGAAATGAGGGAAGCTTGCATGAAGCTGTACAAAAAACTGTACACAAGCTAAAAGTATTAAAGACTGAAGACTGCAATCCTATGTGTATTTATGGAGATATAAACTCCACTATATTCAACAAACTTATTCCGAGGTAAGGGTACAATCTAAAAAGTGTTAAATAGAAGTAACTGTCCATACGATCATCATCATCGTCATCATCACCGTCACCATCATAATCATTATCTTTGTTAAATAAAATTTGGTATATGGTGATTTATTTAAAGTGCCAAAACAATGGGCTCAAGCAGAAAGTTGCAATTTATCAGCATCTTTATTCCTTGAAAGCACTGTTACTCAGTGCAGTGACATGGCCTGGTAGTCTGATTCGGTATCAGATAACCTGCTGTGTGCTTTTGTGTGTCATTTTCTGTATGGGAGATATGAATCCTCATGACTTTAATTTTTATGTGCAAAACCAGCAAGCTTCCCAAGTCTTATCTTCACTGGACATGATTCTAATAAAAAATGCACTTTTTTCCCCTTTCTGGACTTTTGGGAAAATTTCATTTGAAAAAAAATCATTTGTACAAAAACATTGTGCAAAAAAGGTTTTTGCAAGAAAAAATAACAACACCCCAGTGTATATGTGTAGCAACACTTTTTCATATAAATGAACAGATGGCATTTTTTGGGAAAAAGTCAACATGCAAAACAAACAGAATCTCATGGAGGCTGCCTATTTTTTCTGAATGTGTCCTGACATCCTTTCTTAATTGAAGAGAAAAAAATAAGTGAGTGTTCGTTAATCCATATTTCATACTGACCACAAAGACTGTAAAATCAAGATTACATAGTATATAAAGTTATATAGGGAGGGGGGTTATTCTAGAGTATCTGATGAAGTGGACTGGAGTCCATGAAAATTTATATTAGAAATGTTTTTTTCTCAGAGGTGCTATGGGATTCCTTTACAACTTTTTGTGAAAGGAAGTGATGTTTCAGATAACTTGCTCTTAAGTCATTTCAAACTTATAGGTTACAACCAGCCCTTTAAATGGTGCCTGGAAGTAGACTGATAGCCATGTAACTACTGGAATTTAGGAGTCACACACTTCCTATAACTGACTTCAGTTAACAGCCAGTTAAGAAGATTCTGAACAGGCTGAACTTTCTGAGAAGGTGTTAAAGGCAACATAATTCAAATAACTTTTACAAAGGAGTCAGCATGTAACCACGATCTAGTCAAACACGTTTAGGAACAGATGAAGTTAGCAAATCATCCATAGCTGAGCAGAAGAACTTCTAGCTGCTGTCAAAACATTGATATGTACATCCGTGAGACCATTGACTATCCTGACTGGGGAATTTTGAGAGGTGTAATACAAAAAGTAACTTTTCCAAGCACTGAATTAGAAGAAATATGGTGATTCAGTTTCTTTGATTTGGAATCAGATCTGAATGCTTGCATTTATTTGAGAGATCTCTTTCAGAATCACTCTTTGGATGCATATACAAGGATGATTCATGTCTACGGTTGCAAAGCTTTTCAGAACTGCCTATACAAAATCAGGGCAACCTACTTATCTTGTAGAAGGCAAGATTAAACTTTGCACAGTGTTTCTGCAAGAACCCTTGGCACTCACTAGTTTTTCCTCTACCAAGTATTACTAAGTGTTGCTACAATTGTTCTTCTACAGCCAATATTGTTGTACTTAATTATATTGATCTGCTTATTCATTGTCCCAACCAGCAAGCAATGGCTTTTTCCAGAATACTCCGTTTGTCATCTCCCTCCCTGTTTTTGTGGTCCCCACTACAGCTATTAGTCAGCCAGCCTTCGTAAGCATGCCCGGCCTGTTTTTTTGACTACCCTACTTCAGATTCACCCCCCTCCTCTTTTGTTCTTCTTGAAGTGGTTACATAAATATCTATAAAAGAACTCAGAAAAATTCCTTTTTTTGTACTACCACTCTCAGAATCCCCAGCTAGCACCACCATGGGCCATATTGTCTGGTGAATTCTGCATAGGATTGCCAGGTGTCTTGTATTATAAGAGATTACCCTTATTTGAATACTGGAAGGCTTGTGCATTATAGGACTGGCAAGTGTCCTGTATTACAAGGGACATCTTCAGTTTGAGTGTTGGAAAGCTTTTCCTTTTATATAGACTAAACAAGATATCCAACATTCCTGTATTATTGGGTGTGGGCCCTTGAGAAAGACAGAAATGTGTGCAACATGCAATTTTCGAATGTGGAGAGTATGTTAATTGTACAGAGAAATCTATGGGGAAGTTAACTGAAATCAGTAGTTTCATTTGGTATATAGATAGAACACAAACTTATAAATAGCTGCTTCCTGATTGTCAACCATTCATATCATGAATTTAATGGCCTCTTATTGTTATTTTGAAAACCTGGCAACACTAATTTTGGAAGATGTAGTCCAAAAAGAGTTTTTCCTTGCCTAGTATAAACACCAAAGAATGAATTGATACATAGGATTACCTTACCAACATCATCTTTTCTTTTTATACTGCAGAGATTTAAAGTTTTCTCGTTTTTGCTTTTGCTCTTAATCGATTTGAAGAGTCTGATTCACTAATCGAATGTTGATAAAGATTTTGGGGGGGGGTGATGGAAGGAGTTGGCAGAGGTCTTTGTTTCTGGTTTACAATAGCTGTAAAAATGGGCAGGGAAGCCTAAGAGAAGAAAGGGCAGATGGGGAGAAAAAGAGTTCCAGAAGCACAGCTAGGAAGTCACTCTTCCAGTCTGTGCAGCCACAACAAGATCAATTTTCAATTTGTCTCCTTGCCTTTTGTGTTCCAAGACACATGCATTTCACTGGTGTCTATTGTGATGTATCAGGAATTGTTTGTTTAGAACAAATTATCTTATGAGCTTGTGTTCCTGTGCTTCAGACCTGGGGGGGGGGCACCATATGATATAGAGAGACCCACAAAATTCACCCTGTTTTTGTCATTTTTACATAGATGTAACTCAGTTTTAATAGTATATTAATGTACAAAGAGAAAGTTGAGCCCTCATTTCCAGGGATATAGATTTATTTATGGATAACATTTGCATTCCATCCCACCTTCTAAGACACTATTGGTAAAATGCATGCATTTCTCCCTATTTTATCCTTCCAGGGCAGGTTAGCTATAGAGATAAGATGACTAAGCCAAGACCATTAATAAACTTCATGGCTGAGTAGGGATTTGAATTTGAGCCTCCTTCACGCAAGTCCAAAATCTACTAACTACAACACATTAACTGACATGGTGACTTTCTCTCCACAAAGCATATACCAAACACATGGATATGAGAAGACTATGTGATTGTGCATGTTCATGCCAGCTAATAATTATGTTACATGTGTTTGAAGAAGTAGATCTTATTGCACAAAAACAGGGTTAGACTCATAGAATCATAGAGTTGGAAGAGACCGCAGGGGCCATCCAGTCCAATCGCCTGCCATGCAGGAACGCACATCAAAGCACTCGCAACAGATGGCCATCCAGCGTCTGCTTAAAAACCTCCAAAGAAGGAGACTCTACCACTCTCCGAGGCAACATATTCCACTGCCAGACAGCTCTGACCATCAGGAAGTTCTTTCTAAGGTTCAGATGGAATCTCCTTTCCTGCAGCTTGAATCCATTGCTCCTTGTCCTAGTCTCTGGTGCAGTGGAAAACAAGCCCGCTCTCTCCTCAGCTTCACATCTCTTCATATATTTAGCTATCAGGTCTCAGGCTGTCAGCTGAAGATTCGGTTAATTACTATACTATACAATTACTATACTCAAGACTGTTGGAGAAGGAAGGCAAATTTTAGAGCAGGCAGCACTACAGAAGGAGGGCATTTGATATTTGTGTGTGATGTGGCTTTAAAGTTTGGCATCTAATGATTACCCATTCCGAGCTGGTACCCAGCCTTGCTGGTTGAGGTTGAAGATGTTGGAATCTGAGTTGTGCTTGTGCAATGTCAGCTTGCTAAAAAGCCAGGAGTAAGTGGAAGGGACTGGGAAGAGAATGAGCACTTGGCCCCATTGGGCCATTTGTAGTAAGGCATGGCATAGACCATAGCATAACTTGTAAGCCTCTTTGCTGCACAAGGCTTGGCAGCAGCGTGGCTCTCACCCAGGTACTTTATGTGATTTTGATAAGACCATGCAGAATTGGCTCCCAGTGGGAACAGCTGCAACTGCTGGACGTATTTTGTTGCCCTCCTGGCCACTGCAAAGTATTTTCCACCTGTACTCAAGATTGCAACATTACATGGTTAGGTTTCACCCAGTTACTTGGTAATTGCTCTTGTGTTCATTTCAACAACCAGCTGGCTGAAAAGCTGTTCTGGCCCCCATTCCTAACCCTTGCCTGCCCCAACCCTGTTACATAACAGGAAGCCTGCTCTCTGACATCAGAACAACCCATTCTCTGGTCTAAGGTTTTAGTTCAAGAATGTTATGGAATGGGATGTTTCTATATATGGCGATCCTACCACAAAAGCCTATCCCACAATAGTAAACTTCTTGGCCTTTAAGCTGCTACAATTTTTTTTTGTTTGGTTTTGGACTTGTACATGCTACTGTTACAGAACTCTTATGACTCAAATCCATTTTTGTTTGTTTATTTGTTTTGTCAGAGGGATGGGCAGATCCCAATTAGTATTAAAAATCATTTGGGAATTGAGATGCACAGGGAAAAGTTTAATGGCAAAGGCAGATGTGGGCTGAGGGAAAGGGAATGACATGGAAGAGATCACTGTGCCTCCTGTAGTGTAACATAGTGTATTTTCTTCATTGTGCTTTTCCATTCTGATTCCTTTCAGTATTTTTTGAAGCAGGCCTTTTCATTACTGACGATTATTTGTATGCCCTTTATTGTGTACACATTTGTGCATGCACACAATTTGTATATCAGACATTTTTAATTTACATTTTTATTGATTTTTTTAAAAAAATAAATAAGCAGAATTCCCTCATAAATAGTAGTGAGACTGCAAGTCAGAAAAATTAATTCTTAGCTAACAAAGGAAAGAAAAAACTCTAGTCTGCAAGAAATATTTCGAGTAATACCTGTAATCTACTTGTAAAAGTCAAAATGAAATCATTTATGAAATTGGCTCTTGAACAATGTCATTGCCATTGCTATGACCCTTAAATTCATTTTATTGTTGTTTTCTAAGTCCGTTCAGACTCTTTGCCTTTGCCTTATGCAGTCCATGAATCCTGTTCATTTAGATTATAACTGATGCATGCTCACTCAGACCATTTCTGCACTAGACTGTTATAGTGCTATTATTCCACTTTCAACATCCTATGGAATCCTGGGGTTTGCAGTTTAGGGAGGGTCCTCAAAGGGACAGATAAAGGGCCAAGGGAAGGAGAGCCCTTGTATTCATGCCTGAAGTGGGAGTTCTTGGGCCCAGAATGGTAAAGCAGGTCAGATTTTGTACCATGTAGGAGAACCTTGAGTGATGAAATGTTCCTACAAGGTCTGAGATCAAACTGAAAGCTTTTATGTCCCACTCCTAAAGCTTCCTCTCAGAATACATCTGAGCCCTGGTGGCTCAGTGGTTAAATGCCAGTACTGCAGCCACAAGGTTGTCAGTTCGATCCTGCCAGGCTCCAGGTTGACTCAGCCTTCCATCTTTCTGCAGGTCGGTAAAATAAGTATCCAGCTTGTTGGGGGCAATTAGGTAACACATTGTAAACTACTTAGAGAGCACTTAGTGGATAAGTGGTATAGAAATACATATGCTATTGTTATTGCTACATCTTACTAAGTCAGAGTCGTGACACAGATAGGTTTTTGGCCTGCAATTATCATGTCTCTATTTCTGCAAGAATTTATGATCGGCACACTTCAGGCACTGATGCACTGGCTCCAAGGATTGTCGGATTGTTTTTAGGAATGAGTATTCTGATCTTGTGCCCAAGAAAGGTTCAGGGGCTGCCAGTCCTGATCCCGGCTTAAGGGCCTTGGGGTTAGGCTTAGGAATATCTGGCATCTTGAGGACTGAAATCTCTGGCTTCTCCTTTTGCAGGAAGGGACAGAGTCTGGAAGGGAATGGAGCATAAAAGCTTTTATTATGGTTTCAAATTGTAAAGGAAGATGAAGGATAAAGTATTCTGAGTGCTGAAGTTCAAAAAGTAACTTTCCCCAGCTCTGGTTCTGATCACCCCAAAGATGTACAGTGTTGATATCTGTGTCTTTCTATTCTGTGTTTCCACCAAGCTAAAATCTGCTGTAAGACTGAAATTAATGATTGTTTACACTGTATTAGACTGTGTATTATGCTCATGTATGTGCATTAAACTTTCTTACTCCTAGTCAGAGGCCACAGTATGTTCGGCTGGTTTGACTGGCAGTGTTTAACCTTGTGCTGTCTTCAGGTTGGCTGTTGGCTATATGCCTTCTCCCTTGCTCTCTGGGTATGCTTGTCTGATTAGGAGAAAAGGTATTCGACATGGTTGAATTACTCTTTGTCTGAGATTGTCTTTCGTATATGGTAATTTGGAAGCTTGGCCTATACTCTATTTATCTTGTCTTGCTCACTCTGTTCCATCTGTGGTCTTTCCCCTTTCCTTCTTTGCATTTTATTAAACAGATGTGATTCAGCATTTTTTCAGTTGTTGAACAGCAACAACGACCAAGCCCACTTTCAGAGCCATTGGTCAAACCAAAGGTATTTCCTATAGTTTAGAGTCCAAATGATGACTGTGCTCTTGGAATCTTCCTAAGGTTAAGCAGCAATATATGTATCAAAGTAGAA
Source organism: Cyclura pinguis (assembly GCA_030412105.1). Lineage (NCBI taxonomy): Eukaryota > Metazoa > Chordata > Lepidosauria > Squamata > Iguanidae > Cyclura > Cyclura pinguis. The sequence goes on from CM059599.1 coordinate 351,001,034, forward strand.
ATCTTGCTTTTCTAACAGTTTAAATTGGAGAGTCAGCTGGTTAGGATTCATAATGGGAAAATCCAGCCCTACCATTAGGCCTGGAGTGGGAAAGATGTGATCAATGGGCAGGATGGGCCTCAAATTATTTTTTGTGAATCTTTAAACTTCCCAAGTCTTCCTGAGTTCTCAACAAAATAACTATCTACTGCCAAAATTTGTTGGGGTGCTTTGTTCAATGTGGTTTGTTGCCACAAACTGGCAGCAATGCATGTCAGTACAATCCCATTGGCAAGATAACTAATTTGCTTGCTCTTCCCCTTCTCATCTCTTGAAGGAAAGCTGCTACAGCTGCTGCATCAGAGCTCACTTCCTTACTCTTCTTTCCTGTACACCTCCCGTTTTTTCTTTCTCTCTGTCTCCATCTAGCTGCCTTTCTGACTGACTGCTTCTCTGGGTCATTAGAGAAGGCTCTGGGGGAAGATCAGGGCTGAGTACTGCACTCACACATTTTGGCTCTATAGACTAAGAGAACCAGCTGCCAGCAGCAGCTTTTTTCCCTTTTGCTTTCCAAGCCAGGCAGATTGGCAAGTAGGCAGGGAGGAGTGGGAGTGGGCAGGCAAGGAGGCATGCTAGGATTTTTAAAAAGCATGGGGGCAGGTTAAAGGGACTATTGTGCTAGAGTTAAAAAGCTGTTGAAATTTTTTAAAAATTCAGGAGTGGGGGCATGGGACATGAGACAGCCATGCTAGGTCCAGCATGCTACCACTGTGCCCTTTCAGCTCTTAGTATTTGCCACCCCTGCATTGACCAAAGTGAGTTGTCTGCCTGATGCAGCTGAACATATGTGTCTTGAAGGGCTGCAGAGTTCTAGGCAATTAATTATTGTATTTTTACTACAGTCTTGCCTCCACATTCATGGGTTTGACCTGTGCAAATTTGATTATTCATAAACTGTGCCCATGTCTCCCTGCCCCCTTTCTTTTTCCTTTTGCTGGGTGAAAAAGAAAGACAAACACACCCTGGGAAAAAGCAAAGGGGGAGAGGCACATGGGCATGCCATTGCCTTGCTTCTGGCCCCAGCGCTGAGAACTTGCACTGAGGCAAAAGGCAAGGGAATTGAGGGATAGGCAAGCATGTGCACCTTCCTTCTCCTCTCTGGAACTCCCCCTCCCATTTCCTTGCCTCTGGCCCCAGAGTGCAAAAGGCGAGGGAATGGGAGAGGGGAGTCCCAGAAGGGAATGGGAGGGGGATTGGAAAGGTTATTTCTGGTTTTCAGCTTTTGCAAGGGTTCTGCACCCCAAACCTTTGCAAAAGTGGAGGGGTCACTGTACTACATAAGAGGAGCTGTGCTTGTGGTTTTATTCTTCTCCCAATGCTAAAAGAACATAATCAGCCTTTGGTGCTATTATACCATAATGCAAGGAGGCCTTTCCTTCCTTGCCTCTAGCAGCAAATGTCTCGGTCCATGAAGTTACACATTGACATAGAACATAAGAAACTGCCTTTTACCAGGTCAGAGTATTTGTCTGTCTATAACGTAGCATTCTTGTATCTGATCAGAGCTTCCATGTTATAACTGAGATATCTGGGAGCTGTTGGACTCTGAATTAGATGTGGTTGTTTGCCAAAAGCTGAAACCACCTTGATGGAAAATAATTTCAATCTGGGAATTGTAGCCACAAAAAGTAACTTGTCTAAGTTGTGACTCTGGCTGACAATGGCTGTCTATGATCTCAGACAAAAAGAGGTCTTTCTCCTCACCTGCAGCCCAATTGCTTTCAACTGGAGAGATACCAGGGACTGAACTTGGATTCAAAGTTTGTGCTCTGCCACTAAGGTCAAGGGATTATCTCACTGCCTTCTCCTTGTTTGGTTCTTGAGTCTTTACTTGGCTGCTCTAATGTAGAGCTGCATTTCAGCAGCAACATTATCAAGAGATAGAGCAAGTCCTTTTTGCATGATAGCTTTGAAAACCACCTTCCTGATGACAGGGTTATATTGAAAGGTATAAAATTATTATCATTGTAGCTCAAGAAGACTATTATACTAGTCAGCATGAGCTAGAAAGAACAGTGAGTTCCAACCCTGACAAACAGCAGTGAGTTGCTGTGCAGTCACCTGGACTGTCTTTGTTTTTTTTTAAGGATCACAAGTCTGGATATCTGAATTTTAATGTTGTTCTTCAGTATGTTCTTGGCAATGGCAGTGCCTTCCTTTGAGGCATGACAGAACAAGGTGCTAAAACCAGCTGTATCAAGAGATTGACTGGGTAAAGGCAGTACTTAAAATAAGAAAGTGATACTGTCTTGTACAAAGGCCCAAGTCCATTTCCACAGATACTTTTTTTTAAAAAAGATAAATGCCATTGGTTATCAGAGTTCTAACTCCATTTTGTTACTCCATCCTATTTTTTGACATTAGCAAATTAAAGACAAACCAATGATAAGTCCATTTGTGTCAGAAGTAGTCACTTCTCTTAAGTACATTCACGAAAAGCCATAATTCCAAATTTTCTTTTTTCCAACAGAGGCTATCCAGATGATGTTAGGTTCATTTTTATTAAGCATCATTCCTTCGCTCAAGTACAAGTTCTACCTCACTATCACTTCAAACATGCATGTTCCATCAGTTAATGAGTGCAATATGAAGTGATTATGTGACAAGTAGTCCTCATTCTAGACCATAAATTTTGTGTCACCTTCAATCCAGTATTTTCCTATGAATACCCCTTGCACATTCAGTAGGTGAAGTGATACTTATGGAGATGTAAATTAGATCTTATTAGATCAAAGTCCAAGCCTCTGTAGATGCCCATTATTTTCCTTTTTGCTATCAATGGCATTGTAAGGATGACTATGACATGATCAGGGCCCCATTGTTAAAATTGTTAAAAAGATGCAGTACCTAGGAAGTTTAAGAGAGGAAGAGATGAGCAGCTGAGAAGGACTGAAAGGTGAGAGGATCAGTGGAGGAGGAAGGACTGGATCCCAGAGCTGGGGTGGGAGGAACTGTGGGTGCAGATGCACCAAGCACTCCAGTGTTGGTACAGCTGTTGCTGAGAGGCTGGAAGAAAGACCGACCAGTCATGGGGGAAGGAGGAGCAACCTCACGAGCTACTGGGATCCTGACAGGGAGGCGGCAAACATCCCTAGGTGAGGGGAAATTGGCAGGACACATTTACACGTGTACACATTTTGGGAAAAAATAGAACAGGTTGTTAATTATTTTGCATGACACAACTGGATGTAGCTCTCCCTGAAACGTCATGTTTCTGTGGCACTGTTTCGTCCTCAGTTGCTCTTCTGCAAAGTGGTAATAACAGCATAAAACAATCACAGTAAAAATGTAAAACAATTTGCAAACTAATGGTGAAATAAATAGAAAATAGGCGTGGTTATTAGAGATTACGATCTATACTTTCTTGTGACTGTTTGAAAGGTGGTATCCGATTTCTGTCTCCATATGAAAAGAGAATGCATATACCTCCCTCCCGGGATTCTTGAATGGGCAACGGATAGAGGATGGAAACAAAGTACAGAATAACTGTACCTCTTGTGTGAAACTCAGTTGCTTGTGTTGTAATTGATATATTTTATTACTGTTGTATTCTTTTATTGTTTGTTGCTTTCAAATGAATTTTGACTTGCCTATGAGACCTGCAAGGGCCCCAGTCATCAACTGCCCTGCTTACATCTGTTTATATCTCACAGACTCAGGGAGGTTGGTTTCCTTGATTGAATCAATCCACCTGTAGTGCAGTCTCCCCCTTTTCCTATTGCCTTCTACTTCAGCAAGCATTATCAACTTTTACAGTGAGTCACCTTGTCTCATATGTCCAAAGTATGACAGCCTCATTTTAGTCGTCTTTGCTTCTAGGGGGTTCAGGCTTGATTTACTCCAAGATCCATTCATTTGTCGTTTTAGCAGTCCGTGGTATCCATAGAACTCTTCCCCAGCACCACATTTTCAGATGAGTTGATTCTCTTCCTGACAGCTTTGTTCAGTATCCGGCTTTCACAACTGTACATGGAAATCAGAAATATGATGACCTGGATGATTCAGACTATGATATGTAATATTTGGTGCCTTGAATTGCTTTAAAGATATACAGTCTACAAGTGTTATAAATAAATAGAGTCTCCTCTGTGTCAGTGCAAACTGTTGTGGTATATAGAGCATCTGTTTGCACTAGCTGTGATCAAAAACTGCACAAGGCCTTAGATCTTGAGCTACTGAGGCAACCAGCTTGAAGATATGCACCCTTTCACTAATAGTATAATGCTGCCAGAGTTCCCAGGGTTGAAGCACTAGAACTTTTTGATTAGTGGGAGTGATGATGTCATCTGTGTACCCCCACACAATCCCTGCCCCATTCTCTCTGAAACTTAATTGTAGTCCTCTCAGTAGCTGTTGAGGGAAATTGCTTTTTCCCAGCAACAGTATATTGTTTTGTGCTATCCTTGTTGTAAAGCTAAAAGATTGTCATTGGGGGATTCCTGTTCAGCAAAATGGTCATTGTGCTGTGGAGTACTACAGGGCTCTATCTTGTCTGCTGTGCCAGTCAGTATCTGTATGAAGCCACTGTGTGATCTTATTAGGAGTTTGGGGGCTGAGTCCCATCAGTAAGCTGATGACACTCCACTATACTTCTCCTTATCATCAGAGTCACCTGTAGCTTTAAAGGAGCAGTGAATGCTCTAATGGTCTTGGTGAGGACCAATAAACTGAAGCTGAATTCTGATAAAATGGAAGGTCTGTGGATCCATCATTCTTGACTCTGGGAATTGGATAGGTGAGTGGGGTTGGATTCCCCCCTAAAGAAGCTGGTGCATAGTCTGGGAGTACTCCTAGATCTGTCTTTGTCATTGGAGTCCCAGACAGAATTGTGGCTTGGATTGCTTGGGACCAGCTTTGACTGATCTGCCAGCTACAGACTTCCCTGAGCAGGGGTAACTTAGCCTCAGTAGTCCATGCAGTACTAATTTTTCTGTTGGACTACTGCAATGTATTGTGTGTGGGGTTGCCCTTGAAGTTGTCTCAGCATCTGCAACTATTGCAAAATGCAGCAGCTAGACAGCTGGCTGAAACTCTATTCAGAAATTATATAACACAAATTCTTTTTCTAGAAAATTTTATTGTATTGAGTGCAAAAAAATTCTATACAAAATTGACAGAGGAATTCAAAGGTACTGTTAGGGGCTGCTCTCAGCAGCATCCTTCTTTGCATCTATTTCTGCATTGTCATCTTGTTGCTGCTCCTTCCACGGTTTAGCCATTGCGAGCAGTTTGAGGTTTGTCTGATTGGCAACATCCTTAGGGAAGATGTAATCATAGTATTCTACCCAGCCAGCATTAGGCTCATCTTCAGCTTGAAGTTTTCTCCTTTTCTTGGCTTTCCCTAGCAGCAGTTTGTCTCCTCTTTCTTTGCTGGATACTGCTCAAAACTCCTCTTCAAAGTTTCTCCAGGATTCCAGAGGCATAAGCGTTTCTTCTTTCTTCTCACAATTTCTTTAGGTTATTAGCCTCTTCGTATACCAGCCAGCATTGTATTAAGCTGTAATCTTTTCCTGCTTGTATATACGACACAAATTCTGAAGGAATTTTGCTGGCCGCCAGTATGCTTCTGGTCTGAATTCAAGGTGCTGGTGATAAGAGCTAAAACTCTAAACAGCTTGGGACCTCAATACCTGAGGAAGAACCTTTCCCTTTATATCCCTGCTTGAGAATTGAGGTCAATTGGAGAGGCCCTCCGTTGTTTCACAATGGTAAGTGAAATACAGTGTGGGAGGGCATGAGAGCAGGAGTTCTCTGTGTGACTCTCTAATTGTGGAATACCTTTCCCTTGGAAGCCAGTTGATACCAGTGTTGGTATAATTTCTCACCAAGTCAATATGTGGCTTTTTAGTAAAGTCTTCAGGCCGAATTGATTTTATCCAGGCTGCACATTGCTATGGTTGCACTATTTTAAATGCTTTTAACCAGTTTAAAATTGTCTGGTTTTAATTGATAAATGATTTAATATATTTTTAGTGTTTTCAAACTGTTGTTCTTGAGTAAGTAATTATGGCCTTTTAGCTTTATTATAGATTCTGTTCCTTCTGGAGATGAAAATGGACATTTCCTGTGGATTTTCAGATTCTTGGTGTATCTGCGGCTGTGAGGACTGTCATGTTGAACACTTGTGCTTCCAAATTTGTCACTGCTCAGTGTCTTTCGCATACCCATTTATGCTGGAATCCAGATGTCAGTGTTGTCACTAGACTGGGCAAATTAGTACCACTGGAATGTATTTCCTGCTCTTTCACTTTCACATGTTGCTGGCCCTAACATGGTGAGTGGGAGAGAATAGAAAAGGCCCTAGCAATGAGACCTTCAAAATGACCGACTGCAGCCACATGTCTGCTTCCCCTTGCTGTTTCTTAACTTACTGAAGTTTAAGAGCCTAAAGTCAAGGCTGCTGCTTGCTGTGTGATTCTCCAGGGAGTGGCACTGAAGCAGAACTGCCATGTCTGAGCTGGGAGGAAAATGGAGTGAGGAGAATGAGAAATGGTGCACAATGCAGGCACCGCTGCCATCATGTGTGCTGATGTGTGTGTGTGTTCTCAGCATAAGGTAAATAAAGGAGAAAAACAAGGGCAATCATTTTCTGAAAGAGCGGGACACCGAATAGAGGTGGGAGGATATGGGAAGGGGAAAAAGCAGAGAGAGAGATGTGCAAACAGGGAAGACACAGCAATTGAAAGCAGAGGAAATGTATCCTTCCTGGTACCCAACATTAACACTGTCTAAAGTGAAGCCTGTTAAATATTATTATGCAGCACTTGCTTGTACTCTCTCAGAAAGGGCTTCTAATTCCAAAGGTCCTATTCTAGTTATATCTGTTTGAAGAAAACTAGTGAAGGCAACTGGTTAAAGAATTAGTGGATGATTAATCAGCAACCAATTTTGACTGACAGATTACATTTCCAGGTACCCTTTTCCAGGTACTGAAGCAAATAGAAGAGAACTTTGTTAACAGAGAAGCCCTTCTGTAAGACCTTTTCCTGGATTTCCTGTGGGAGTAATAGACTCAAACAAAAGCATCTTCAAAAAGTAAGCAAATGTGTCTTTTAACTCACAGCATCATCTCTTAAGACTGACCTCCATACCAACCAATCAATTGGTTAAACTAATGAAAGCTTGTCGCCCAAACAGTGATGAAAGTTAGCAGCCACATTCTGAATCTGTCATCCACAACTGTTATTTCTGTAGATTACTAGGCTGGTATGAATGAGTATTCCTGACTATTTTATTGCATTGCTGTGGGTTGTTAAATTGTGTGGGAAAGAACTGGCCTTGAGAGCCTTGAGATTTTATGCTGTTCATTTCACCAAAGCTGTATCTGCCTTTTGTTTCAAAACAGGATTCAGAATTCTGCAAATGCAAATTCTTCACACAGGAGTGCTGTTTAAGGTTTTGGTAGTAGGTGTAGCAAAGAGGTTTTGTGAGTGCAAGATTCAAGGGCCTGAGTACTGCTACAGTCAAGATTACCTTGCATCAAAATGATCTACCTTAAGGGCATTAGTTGTTACTTTTTGTGCCTCACAATATCCAGAGGGAATAATCTCATCTGACCAGAAACAAACCAGGGGAGGAGAGGGGAACCACTGAAGCAAAATCACCCGGATTATATAATTTTTTAAATGAAATATATCAATTTTGACTTTTGCAACAGTAGAAGGAAAGGAAGAAGTAAAACTTTGCTAAGATTATCATATTTCAGACTCTGAAATCTCTGTAATGTGACAAGCATATTATGCAAATCCAATTTATTAAATTAGTTGGTTTGAACAAATTTCTGTGCTCCCATACTCTGTGTTTTTAGAACTCATATCCTGCTTTTTCTCTGAACAGAATGCAATGTGTCCAACAACAAAATTCAACAACAAAATAAGAAATATATGTTGTCACAAATAGGGAATTTGAGTTATAAACTACCATATATTGAGAGGCAACAATTCCATGAGAGCAACAAATGGCTGAGAAATGGGCACAGGCTCATTACAGAGAAGCAGAAGAAACAACCATACTAAAACAGTTGGTTTTCAAAAGCTTTTCTTTAACAAACAAGATCATGTCAGGCATATTAAAGTGTTCATCATCTATGGAGCATATGAGAGCTTGGAAAAGTTACTTTATTGAACTACAAATCCTCCAACCCAGCATAGCCAATCTGGGAGTTGTAATTTTTTAAAAAAGTAATTTTTCCATGCTCTCGAGGGCATTCTGCCAAATTCGAGCCACTGCTGAGAAGATCCTAGTCCACTTGTTGTGTGTTGGTTGAACCCAGGTGCAAGAATTGGCTTTAAGTTCCTTTCAATTTACTGTCACAAATTTTAAAAAAATTGATTTTGGAAGTGGAGCATGCACTATTTTATACAACTGTTACTTCCTAATTTTGTGTGTTTGTGTTCTGAAATGTATAGCATGTGTAAAAAGATTAGGATTTTGAGATTCCTTTTTATGATGTGTACTGTGCATGGAAGAGAGCCAGTGTGATGTAGTGCTTTAAGATTTGGATAATGGCCCTGGAGACCAGGGTTTGATTCCCTTGCTGGTCATGGCAATCCATGAACTTGGGTGCATCACGCACTCTCAGCCTCAGAAAACCCCATGATAGGTTTCCCTTAGGGCTGCCATTAAGTCAGAAATGACTCAAAAAAACTCAACTGTTGATGGCAAAATGTAGGAATAGTGTTGTGAGGAAAAGAACAAATAAAAGGGAATTAAGCTTTTTCACCTTACATAATTTATTGCTAAAACAGTCCACAGAAGAAGACTGGAGAATGGCAGATTCTTAATGTCTTGGTGCTGATTTGTTGCTTATGGAGATAAAATCAGAAGGAGAGAATGTCATAAACACCTCCATAAGCTAGTGCACATTGTTTGTATTTTTCATAAATGCTTTGCCTATGTGCTTGCCAGAAGAGAAATAGCAAAGAAGGGAACATCAGAAACTAGGTTTACAAACAATGTGCTATTTTAAAAAAATAGCTAGCATTTCCCCCTTCTTACTCAAAAGTAAACAGAGAAAGGGCAGTTCAGATTAGCACCGCTGCAAGAGGTGTGGAGAGGTCCTTTAATACGTTAATTGCCTTTTTTTTCCTAGTCCAGACTGGGAATACAAGAGAGAGCTAAATTTTAAAACAGGGGTAAGCAACTGTGTGGGGGCAATTCTCTCTCCCCCTCCCTCCATAGGCCCACAGGCCACCCACAGTATGGCAAAATCCCTCAGTTTTTCTTCAGAATCCCTTTCAGATGGTGACCAGAAGTGTCATCACGTCACTTCCCGTCACCATTTTTAGAGGGACTCCAACAGAACAGAGGTTATTTGGGAATGGTGGGCATTCTGACTGAGTGGGGGTTTTGCACATTTTCACATATTTAGGGGCTTTCTGTGTGGTTTTCAGATAAAAAAGGCCTGAGAATGAGACTGAAACTTTTGGGACTTGGATTAAGGTGCTTTGGGGGACTCATGGGGGGATTCAGGGGCAGCAAAAGTAGAATGCATAGGCTGCAAGCAGCCCACAGGCTACAGTTTCCCTTCCCTTGGTTTAATGTCGCGAATGCCTTCTCCTTCATTTTAGCCTCGAAGCTGTTTGGACCCCCAGCATTTCTCACTGAGTTAAAAAATGTTGATAGTGATGTGTTTACAGTAAAAAGTATCCCTTACATGACCATTTTTCATGGTTGACAGACAGTAGGAGTGGGACAGAGAAGTGATTTATAACCTTTCTCACCGCACCTCCCCTCCTACCTTGTTTTTCAACGCAAAATGTTGATGGCATTGTTTGCTTTCTCTGCTTCTAGGAGGGCAAAGGATGTCCCCTTCCCCATGGGACACATTTACTTTGTTTCTGTACTTGATGAGTACCTGGCCAAATTGGAAATTGTACTTCCAGTTAAATCATAGTAATTACTTATAATTTTTCATTTTATAGTATAGAATTAGCACATGCCAATCATCATTTTTTTCTGTCTTCTTTTCTAGTGATGCATTTCTTGGTGTGTGTTTATGTGCATGTGTGTAATCTGTAGGCACCTTTCTCACTGGTCAAATGACAGATGAAGCCTGAACTCATATACTTCTATTCTGCAGTTTCCAAATTTTGAATTTGTGGGACATTATTTTCATTGACCAGGAAGCATTTCCCCACTTAATTCAAAAGTTCGTAAAACTCCCCACCCCATCTCCTCCTTTTATTCTTTCTTTTAGAAATGCCCTGAACTTTCTCACCTTACCTAGTAGGTATGTGGCTCCAGCCACTTGATCATTAGGGTTATCCTTTTCTAGCTCTGCAATATCAAACTGTTCATGGTTTTCCAAGTACAATCATGTCACAAGCTGTTATATCTCAGAATATTTTAGCAGGCCATTGTGCTCTTTTCGTCTGACATTGCAAAGAGCACAATGGCACTTCCGAAGACTCAGGCCTTTGGATATGATGGCTCTTCAGCTCAGAAAAAGAAAGCAGTATGTTAACAGGCAAGCTCAGAAAGAAAGGAAGGTTTTGCTGTCATGTCACTGATGTGGCTGTTTTCTTATCTTTGGAAGAATGGGAGTGAATTTAGCACTTTCCTTTTCTAAAACAGCCAGTTAAAGAAAGCAGATGTTTCCATTTAGAACAATTGCTGAAAATGCTAACTAGTAACTTGATCCTTCCGTATTGGATTGTTTCTTTCCATTTAAACAGAATAATCAAGCATTATAATGTGTTGTGGGAGAGCCAGCATAGTATCGTGGCCAGAATTTTGGATGATGCAATCTGGGCTGGGTTTAATTTGGTTTGACCCAACTTTCTGCTTCTGGGAACATTGTTGCTCCTTTTTTGAAACAAAGTGGAAAGCAGAGTTCATACCCCCGCTTGACCATGGAAACCCATTGGGTGATCTTGGGTAAGTCATACTCTTTCAGTCTCAGAGGAGGGCCATTACAAACCTCCTCTGAATAAACCTCAAGAAAACCCCATGATAGGTTCACCTTAGGGTTGCAGTAAGTCGGAAGGACGTACTATATAACAACAAACAGAGCCATGAGGTGATGGAGTCTGAAGACTGCTATTATGAGTAAATAGGGGGTTGTTTGGGCTGCAGCCATGAGAGGACCAAGACAGTTTGCTGCCAGGGAGAAGCAACCAATAGTGGCACTGCCTCCAAATCAAAGTATGTGGTACCCATGAAATTACAGTAGCCCCTCCACATTTGCGAGGGTTTGACGCATAGGCACTTTTACAAAAGTGGAAAAAATGCGAATACCCCCCCCCCCGTGATTCCCCACTCATTGCCCTTCGGAGCTTCCCTCCTCCCATTCCTTTGCTTCTGGCCCCATGTTGGGGGGGGGGGGGAGAAAAAAGAAAACCTAAAAGCTTACTGGTACTTTCCCCTCAGACAGAGGGGAGGGGAGTTTTGGAGTTCTAATTACTTCTGGAGGCCATCTTGAGAAAGGGGAAGTAGGAGTAGAGAGAGCACCTGACCAATCGGCAGCCAATACACAACAGAATGTGCACCCACGTGGCAGAGAGGCCATGCCTTCAGCAGTGGGGGGGTAGCATTGCTCACTCAAAAGGGAAAAAACCTGGCCATTTTCAACACAAGCCTGGCAAGCCTGGGATGAAGAATGCAAGGGATGGAAGGAGGAAAATGGGGGTGGAGAGCAAGCACATGCCCCTAGAATAATCAAGATTCATGAAGGTCAAACCTGTGAATATGGAGATAGGACTGTAGTTTTGGACCTGGGTGAGAAAATCCCCAAAGTACATCTTTTTGTAACATACAAAAGCCCTTTAAATATATTCCAAGCTACTGCCTGATTCTGTATTGCTTTGTTGCTGTTATTTTCCTTACCACATGCTCTGAGTTTTTGAGGCAAGGTCAAGCATAAAAAATAACAAATAAAGAATTCACACCCAGCCATTCTGCCTCCTCCCAGCCCTGCACATGTAAACTGAAATGGACCCAGACATGGAATAATATATGGGGGCATCAGAATGTTCTTCTCTCTGATCTCCGTGTTAGAACTGCTGCAGAGCAATGTTTACAGTTATTTTAGACAGTTTAACATGTTTTTAGACTGCAAATTATTTTTCTGTTTCACGGTTTATTAAGTTATATTTTTTTTTAAAAAAGTTTTTGTTGTACTTTTTGTATTTTATTGTGAAATCTTTGGATATAGCATGGGATAGAAATATTTTAATAAACCAGATAAATAAAAAAATACACACTTCTTGTCTGACTAACCTTGATGTTCTGTACTGCCCATTGCTAGTCCTTCAGATTTTTTACTTCCCTTGTCTTCTCATTTATTTATAAAATACTTTCAAAAATGTTGTGTGCTTTCAAGTCATTTCTGACTTGTGGCAACCCTAAGACTTGTGGCAACCCTAAGTTGGCAAGATTTATTCAGAGGGGTTTTGTCTTTTCCTTCCTCTGAGGCTGAGAGAATGACTTGCCCAAAGTCACCCTGTGGCCTTCCATTGATAAGTGGGGATTTGAATCCTCATTTCCAGAGTCATAATCCAATGATCAAACCACCACGCGCTGGCTGTCAATTGACGGTGCACTAGAAGCATTAAAAGTGGAATCCTGTGCATGCCTGTTTAGATCTACTGAATTAAATGGGGCTTACCTTCAGATCACAGACCACCAACAAATACCAGATTACAAGTCTGGCTTACTGCAGTGGGATTTACTCCTAGGGTGTAAGGTGTAGGACTGCAGATTTTCAATACAATGTTCTATATACATAGTTAGAGGTAAGTCTTCTTAATGACAAAGAGACTTCCTCCAAAGAGAGGTTGAGATAAAGATTTAAGTCCTTGATTGCCAGTTTGTACATTCCTATATGGGACCAGGGGTGTAGCTACTGGGGGGCAAAATTAAGCCATCGTTGTGTGTCTTCCAGTTATTTTCAATTTATGGTAACCCTTAGGCAAACTTATCCCAGGGTTTTCCCAACAAGTTTTGCCATTGCCTTCCTCTGAAGCTGGGAGAGTGTGGCTTGTGCAAGGTCAATGAGTGGGTTTCCATGGCCAGGAAGAGATTTGAACCCTGGTATCAAAGAGACTGAGTCCAACACTCAAATCACTAAACCACAGTGACTCTCAATTAAACAACAGATTATTATTATTAAATAAAAGACCCTCAGAACAGTATAATAGATACAGGAACTGTAAAGGGGATGATGGACAGCAGGAGAAAGAAAGGCACATCTCTCTTTCTAATAAAATAAGGAATTCTAAAATAGAATCAATTAGCTAATATATTTCTCTTTTGCCCCCATCCCTGCCTGGTGCTGTAGCCCTGGGTTAAACTGAAAGGAACTGTCAGGTACAGACTGTGCACTGCTTCTCTTTGTTATCTCCTAAGCCTCTTAATGCATTTATTCCTTTCCTCCGTCCTGTTAATGGATTCATTATTGGACAGGGAGATAATAGGTACTCCAGACATTGCTCAAGCCCAGTGCTTGCTTTCTCATCTGGAAGAAAAGTTTGCTGGAAGCTGACCACATGAGGTTCCTATGTGTGGGACTATAAAGGGGTGGGAGGCAAGATGTAGAAGGCAGAATAAGACAGTTATGGTCTAGTAGCTCTATCAATTAATTCTTCTTTTTTTAAAAAAAAAAAATCCCACCAAGCCAAATTCTGATTGCCAGGTTGTACTTGTTTTTGCATGGAATGGATGTTTTTTTTATCCCCTCCCCTGCCTCCAGAACTTGCTTTTCAAATAAGATGCAGGCATGCATCTGTATGTAAAAATAATATCAATAAATGAAGCATATGGAAGCTTGTCTTGACACTTTAAGGGAAGTGAAGTGGTGCAGAAGAAATTGCAGAGATGTGAACGGCAAGATATTCTTTGGATTGGGGCTAATTCTGTATTATCTTGCATTAATTCACTCCTTCCTCTGCTTTTGCTCTGACTGCTTTGAATCATCAGGGAAGAGATCTCCAATTCAGTTTTACAGCTGGATTAAAAAAGGGTATTTCCCCCCCCTCATAATGCTGTATAATGTTTCCAAGGGTAAAGAACAGTGGGTCAAAGGACTTAGTTTTTGCTTTGAAACAGATAGGATTTTTAATAAATTATATTAAGATTTTTCAAAATTGGTTAGAAGGATTCGTAAACATTTTTTTATCTAACAAGCACAGCTATAACAGAAGCCCTACAGTTCTCCATGACTTATTGCAGTCCTCCAGATGATACTGGACTGTAACTCCCTTCAAGCCTAGACAGCATCAGCCGTATTGAGAAAAGACTGGGACTGCAATTCAACGGTATCAGGAGGGACACATGTTATCCGTCCCTGACTTAATGCTTATATTAATGATGTTGGAGATTATATGAATTACTGATGATATACCTCCTTCTTTGTGTAATCAACACATATTTTTAGAGGTCCTTAGAATTCACTTCTCCTTTTTTTCCTTACTTTATGGGGGTGGGGAAGGAAATAATTTTGGAATTCTCAATTTTGTTGAGTTTCTCCAAATCCCAGCTTCATTTTTTTATCATCTTTGTTTCATAGTTGATTGCAAGACTGTGTTTTCTTCCCACATTAAAATGTGCACAGTTTTAAGGCATTTTTCCTAGTCTGTGCATTGACCTGCAAAATTCACCTATTGTGTGTAGCACAAAGTGTGTTTCTGTTTTCTTTCTGATTTTGCATGTTTAGCCATTCACATTTTTAAAATCAGCACAATATTTTCTGTGCAGTTTGTTTCTCAAAAACTCAGTGTGCACATTGAAACTGGGGATTCTCAAGATGAGGCATGCATTTTCTCATGGAAACACACCATGAATGCTCAAGAAAAGATGTGAACCTTCAAGACTGTTAAATCCAGCAAAACTTCCTTCCATCTCCAGACTAGTTTCATAGAGCAAACTGAATAGTGTCATTCTACTGAATGATGCTGTATGATGAATAGCCAAATGGAACAGGGTTAATGTGTAACAGTAAAGCCTGTCTGAACATATACGAGAAGCAAACTGGTTGACCTCTCAGCTATTTTCACTGTTTCAATTTTAAAGTCAGAGTCTAGTGGAAAAACAGTTGAAGATGCAAGCTTTTATCCTCCCAAAATGTGAAGACCAATTAGGATTTTTTCATATCATGTGAGGCTTCACAGTTTTACATTTACAGTAGCCCCTCCGCATTTGTGATCGTTCGGAGCACAGAACCCTTGCAAAACTGGAAAAACTACAAATGACCTCCCACAATTTCCCTCCAGAGCCCCACCTCCCATTCTTTTTCCTCTGGCCCCAGCATTCGGAGAGGGAGGGAGAAAAACAGACAAGGTAAAGGACTTGACAGTACTTTCCCCTCAGAGGGAGAGGAGCAGAGTTCTTGGTTCCAGTTACTTCTGGCAGCCATCTTGAAAAAGGAGAGATGGGGGAAAGAGAGCACCTGACCGATCAGAGGCCATTAAATAGCAGAATGTACAGCCATATGGCAGAGAGGACTTGCTTCTAGCAGTGGGAAGGGGCTTTGTTCATTCAAAAGGAAAAAAAGAACACCATCCATTTGAAACACAAGCCTGGCAAGCCTGTGGGGAGGAATGCAAGGGAATGGGAGAAGGAAGGGGGGGGGCAAACATATCTCCCATGAGCAATTAAATTCATGAAGGTCAAACCCGTGAATGTGGAGGGAGGACTGTACTACTTTTTAAAGTGCGGTGGCTTTCCAGATGTTGTTGAACTACAACTTCTACCATCCCTCATCATTAGCTAAGCTGGGTATATTTAGTGGGAGTTGCACTCCAACAACCCTCAGAGGGCCTCAGGTTGCCTACAACAAAGAATTCATTATAAAGAATTCACTGTAAGGGCAAATGTAAAAAACCCCAGAAAATATAAGTATTACTGTACTAGATCTCCAGGGTTGGCTAACCCAGATTTGTGGCTGTGGAATGTGTTAGTATATTACATTTTAAATAAGACTGTGAAAAGGGCTTAGGAATAAATAGAAAATATGCATGCAAAATTCGCAGCTGTGCATAGCTAGAACTTTGCTTGGAAGTAACTAGTTACAAATAGTTGCATCTTCATATCCTCTGAAGGTGCCAGCCACAGATACAAGCGAAATGTCATGAGAAAATACTAATAGAACATGGCCTCAAAGCCTGGAAAACCCACAACAACCTATAGTTACAAATAAATGGTTACTTGAAATTAATTATAAAGTACATTATGTTACAGTTGTAATTTAATGAAGGATAACATCGCACATTTTGCAGCGTAACTGTGACTTTTAATTTACTTTTATAGTTATGGGGTAGGGTCTCACTAAATGGAGAATTGATCTATTGAGCTTAGCTTTGCTGATACCACCCATAGGCAGTCTGGTGCTTTCTAGAACTTTTGGATTAAAAATCCCACCATCCCTCACCGTTGGCTATGGTGGCTTATAGCAGTAGTAAGTGCAAAGCAGCTAAAGGGAATGAGATTGCCTAGTTCTGGTCTGCACTACCTCTCCAGTGCTTGAAATAGGAAGCTTTACAAACACTTCTAAGAGATGGTCTATGCCTTTTATGGTCCATGCAAGAGAAACCAGGACTCCTGGGTAGAAGCATGAACTAAAAGCACAATGGTTTGCTTTACCTGTATATATATCTTCCTGGTAAGTTGACAGTCTTCTGCCAACTGTCTTCTGTCAGCTTCTTTCTACTGATATGCAATGCCAATCCCATTATTGGGCGGCATGATGTCGCTGCCATGGAACGCTGACACATTATTATTTACTTTTTGCCGTTTTATTTTTATTTACAAGGATGGGGAGTGGTGCAAAGGGATTTTCTGCCTTGTGTGTCAAATTAATTTGACTGTTTTGAGGTTACTGTGTACCTTGTCTTGGGTAAGGAGGCAGCACCATTTTCTGTTCTATCTCAGGCAGCAAAATGTATTGGATACTGAGTTCTATTTCAGTGTGACATACAGATGCTCAGCAAAAAGCAGGATTTACTCTGTTAAATGACTTATTTACTGTGTGAACAGGCTTTCTTTTCTGTTCTGCTTAAGCAAAATTCCAGCTAACACAGATTGATGAGACATTGTGAGAAAATGCTTTAGCACTGGGCCATGGCTAAATTGTCTTAATGCAGGCATCTCATCCCAATTAAGGAGGATTAATGTGTGTGTTATGGAATGGTCATTGCCATTCGAGTCCCACTGGTGTACACTGAATCCTGGCAGAAGGCACCAGATAAACTTATTGCCTTGAAGAAACCTCATTTAATGGACTATAATAGGAAGTAAGCTGTAAGTACAGTCTAGCCCTAGATTTCATAACATTTTTGTTTGTTTTAATATGAAAGAACAAAATGCATGAATGATTTAATTCCATATTTTACAGCATCATGTTAGCACTTGTAAAACAGTAGAACTAAGTCATATTACACCCCAGATTACCAGTAGATCAGATTACCTTAGTAAGATTTGTTTGGACAACTTCTAAGGAACCAGTGGTCTTTAGCCGGACTGCAGAACATTTGTTTTGTTTTGTTTTGTTTTGTTTTATTTTTCTGTTTTGCCTTCCAGCCCACAAGGGCTCCTGAGCTGATGAACAAATAAAAACCAATTAAACCAATACAGAGAAAATTTTTTTAAAACGCATCAAAATACTCTTTAGAACTCCTAATAGCAGACCAAAAACAATCCTAAAATCCAACTTTAAAGCAGTTAAAACAGCAGTTTCAAACAAGGAATGCCATGTGGAACAGCACTTTTTGGGCTGCCTGCCAGAAGCTTAAAAAGATGGGGCCAACTTAACTTCCTTAAGTACAGGGTTCCATAGTCAAGATGCTGCTGTAGAGAAAGGCCTGTTACATGTACTCACAAATCTAAGTACACACAATGGAAACGATATGTGTAAAAAGATCTAGAGGTCTTAGTAGACCACAAGCTAAACATGAGTCAACAATGTGATGTAGAAAAGAACCACTGTGATTCTAGGCTGCATCAACATGAATACAGTGGCAGAGGGTTGGACCAGATGTATCTTGGAGTTCCTTCCAGCTCTATGATTCTTAGTCTGGCTAAGAATCCAACTCCTAAAAAGGCTACTTAAATTACATACTCACCTTAAGGATCATGACCAAAATAACAAAAACAATGGAAGTAGTTTCTAGTTGCCGCTTCTGCTGCAGGAATGCTGCTGATGGTAGAGTATGACTATTCAGTGTTGAGCTGCACTGGATAAGCTATTTTGGAGATTGGGCCAGTAGAACTTCAGGAGCTATTACAGAAGAAAACTGGTCTCCTGTTCATAATCTGGGTATCTCTGCAGCCACTCATTTCAGTGTCACTTCATGTTTGTGACATTCTCCATCCCTAGTGACAACCACAGGTGTCACTAGGGATGGAGAATGTCATAATTGAGAGATGACGTAGGAGGAAATGAATAACTTTATTGTAGAGATCCCTGAGCCACTAGGGATTGAGTTCACTCAGCCTGCAAGTTGTCACCTTGGCATGTAACAACTTTGCATGAGTCTTTCCTGCCAGTTTCTATCCTTCATCATCTATTTTTCTGAGGAATGAAGGAGTCAATTTTGTTAGTTCCATTTTTAGTAAGACCTTTCCGGAATTCTCAAGCATAAATGCAAGAGAAAAAATTGGGATTAAAAAAAAAGAGTAGGAATACACAAGTGAGAGTGACAGAATCGTTTTCTTTAACAGGGGCCTTTAAGTACTTCACTTTCAGTCTCTCTCTTTGAATCCCCGTGTATTCAGTTGTGTTTGTGGGGCTGAATTAGGATTTCCACCTCTTTTTTTCCTCACTGCTTCCTCATCTTTATCAGCTGTATGGCAGGCAGTTACGATGTCTCCTATTGAAGTTAGAAAGTACTTTTAAAAAAGTGAGTATAGGAGAAAGCAAAACTGACAGACCATGTCTGTTTTTCCATATTCCTGTTTTGACAACTTGTGAGCAAAGGAGGCAGGAAAAGAGAGCCACAATTATAGTACTATGATACCACTTTAACTATCATGACTGAATCCTGTGGAATCCTGGAGTTTGTAGTTAGGTGAGGTACTAGAGCTCTCTGGCTCTAAACTGCCAATCCCTGGATACCATTGGATATAACCATAGCAGTTAAAGGAGAATCATAGTACTTTAACTGTACAGAGTGGAAAGGATCCAATTGACCTTGAGCAAGAGGTGGGAAGAGAAGGTGGCGGCAGCAGCAGCAGTAGTGGTAGTAGTGGTGTTGTTAAGGTACATGTTAAGGGGTGTGTAGATGAACTTTATCCAGCATAGTTATATTTTCTGAAGAAGTCATTTTGTTACACATGTTCTGTGTATTGCTTAATTAATACTGAATCAAGCTCAAAATTGCTCCTCTTCTTTTTATTATCCCAAGGTACTTCTTGCTTCATCATTTCTTAGACAGCGTCTTTCAGCCCTGTTTGTCAATATGATATGCCACCTTCTTCTTGCAGAATTCAGTGATTGATGGTACTGCAGCCATCTCACCTGGAGATTATAAAGTCCTATGACTTTGATTAGAAACTGGGTAATTTTCCAGATGTTTCTGGAACCATAATATACTGAAGCTACTGCAAAAAGAAAGTCAATGCTACTGACCTGGAGGGTTTATAATGATAAATATCCAAGTTATCTGACACTCAGATCTCTAGCATTTCTCTCTGCTGTTGAGCTGAATGAGATCTGAATTATATCAAAGCTGCATACGCCACTGAGCCAAAGAATCTCTCTCATTATAAAGGCTGTCTTCCTGCCTGCTATCTTTGTCTATATAACTTACTTTTTTGGGAAGCTTATTACTAATGTCTGCATTTGAAGGAATGTTTCCACATCACTTCAAAAAGAAACCAATGTCATAGGCCTACAACCTTCTTAACACTCTATGGAGAAAATTTGGATATAGCAGTTCTGTTCCTGGTAGACTTACTACCTCCATGCCCTCCCAGTGCCCACTGCCATATAATCTTAACCTAATGGAATGTGGTATGACAGTGAACCGTAGTGCAGCAGGTCTTGAACTAATGACCTTGAAGGGATTTACCTTCCGTGCTACCACTAAGCTCTGAAACAATGCACCAACCCTTGACTGTGCCTTTTTTTAAGCAGAACATTAATTTCATTCTTCATTCATGGCTATCTTTTGTTATTTATTCATATAAATTAAATTCATTTTAGCATATCGAGAAGAAAAATGGTGGCCTCTATTGGCGTCTCTCATTTTTTGTGGTGACCACTACTTTCCCCTAGAATATCCGGAATGATCAACATCCAGAATACTGTACATCAAAAAATGAATGCTATCAGGAGGGGCCACAAAGATGAACTCTGAGATTGCTTCCACTGCTGAAAAGTGAAAAGCCTCCTTTAGCACGTGGCACAAAGGGGAATGGATAAGGAAATTCTGAATGGGTGTTGGAGGTGCTGTAGTATTGTTTTTTCTGTGCATTCCTATAGAGCAAATGGAGGTTGAAGTAAACATTTGGAACTAATGAAATTGGCCCTATTTCATTTCGTTTTTACTTCATTCAGATGCACACTACTGACTAGATAAAATCTTGAAGAGCAGGTTAGGTGATTACTCATTGACACCCCTACAAACAAACAAACAAAAAAAGAAAGAAAGAGAAAAAGAAAAAAAACTTTGCAGGATACGCCCTGGTTGAGCAGGATATTTTTGTTTTTGCTCCAAGAGGTTCCTAGGATCAGGGAAATGTTTCAGCTGAAGAGACTCTTCTCTCAATCCATTTAACACAGACAGGTCTAGAATTCTGCTGGTGAAGCAAATTTATCTTCTGATATACCTGAGAAGAAAAACTGAACTGTTGGATTTTAATGAAGAGAAAAAGAATTTCAGTCAAACATTAGGAGGAACTCCTGGTAATGTAAATGGCTTGTCAATAGAACAGGCTGCCTCAGAAGTTGCTGGACTTTCTTTTGTTGGAGTTTTTTTTAAAAATGCAAAGGCTAGTGTACACCTATTGAGGGTGCTGTAGTAATTGGTTGCCTCCAGGTGGCTGGACTAGATGCTATTCACTGACACTCTTGTGAATTTATGACCATTTCCTCACTACATTGTTATAGTGCTGTTATTCTACTTTCAACATCCTGTGGAATTCTGAGGTCTGTAGTTTATTGGGGCCAAAGAGGTCTCTGGTTGAGAATTCTAAATGGCCCTCCCTAAACTGCAAACCCCAGGATTCCATAGGATGTTGAAAGTGGAACATTTCCCTGAAAGGGATCTAGGAGTCCTAATAGACCACAAGCTGAACATGAGTCAGCAGTGTGATGCGGCAGCCAAGAAAGCCAATGCAATTCTCGGCTGCATCAATAGGAGTATGGTGTCTAGATCGAGGGAGGTACTGGTACCACTCTACTCTGCTTTGGTCAGACCTCATCTTGAATACTGTGTCCAGTTCTGGGCACCCCAATTCAAGAAGGACATGGTCAAGCTGGAGCAGGTCCAGAGGAGGGCGACCAAAATGGTGAAGGGCCTGGAAGCCATGCCCTATGAGGATAGACTTAGAGAGCTGGGTATGTTCAGTCTGCAGAAGAGAAGGTTAAGAGGGGACATGATAGCCATGTTTAAATATTTGAAGGGATGCCATGTAGAGGAGGGAGAGGGCTTGTTTTCTGCCGCTCCAGAGACCGGGACAAGGAGCAGTGGATTCAAGCTTCAGGAAAGGAGATTCCACCTGAACCTCAGGAAGAACTTCCTGACGGTCAGGGCTGTCCGGCAGTGGAATATGCTGCCTCGGAGTGTAGTGGATTCTCCGTCTTTGGAGGTTTTTAAGCAGAGTCTGGATGGCCATCTGTCGGGAGTGCTTTGAGGGTGTTCCTGCATGGCAGGGGGTTGGACTGGATGGCCCATGTGATCTCTTCCAACTCTACATTTCTATGATTCTGTGAATAATAGCATTATGACGGTGTAATGCAGAAATGGCCTAAGACTCTGGCAACTCTAGTTTCATCTAAGTTGATTCTCGACATTCTGAACAAAGACATGATCAGATTTTGGCCTCATCAGTTACTGTGATGAGGGTCAAAATCTGATTCTGGGATCCATCATGAGGTTGGAAAGCCTGAAACTTCAGATAATGCAGTTGCTACTACCTCTGCCTTAAACGTTGCAGAGCATTGCTCTTAACTGCACTTTACTTCAAAGGCTCAAGGACTAGCTTGAGAGGTTTCATGCTTTCTCTGCCATGTTTTTCTTCCCTTACCAGATCCCCACAGCAAACAAATTGTATTGACAGACAAAGGCTGGATTATGGTGAAGAGATTTGTGAGACAACAGGATTAGGAAAGCTAAAACAAGCAAACACTGAGATTAGGTTTGGGAGGTGGGTGGGCTGCTGGGGTATAGTAGATGGGGGAATGAAATGGAAGCAGCTAAGAGTGTGCCGTGCTCGCGTAGCGTGGGGGTGGGGGAGCTGCTGAGGAAGGAGATTTAATATGTTTGAGGAAGCAAACACAGAGAACAATCTGAGATTAAAGTTGCTGGCACATAAGAGAACTCTAGGAAAGCAGCCTGAAACATGGTGGATTTGCAGCTTTCACTGTAGATTTCCTCTCTGCGTGTGCTTTGCCAGGATAGGATGAGTTGGGGGATGGTGAGCAAGGAGGAAGAAGTCTGTCTTCCAGCCTTAGCCCCTACTGGGTAGCAGGGGATGGTTTGTGAAATTGGAGGCACCAGCTGTCAGCTGATCTGGACTGGGATCAGCTGTGACCTGATTATTAGTCGCTTAAACCTACATTATTCCTTTCATTTTCCACCTCATTGACATCGTATAGAGCCAAGGGAACAGGATGGAAGGTTTGGCAGAGAAAGTGACTGATAATCGACTCCCTGTGCCACTTCACTTTGTCCAGGGTCATGGATGAATGTTCCCTGGTGAGCTGCACTCCGGGTGGGCTTTTAACCATGTATGGCCGTACAGAGAAAAATGAACTTTGGGGACAGATTTCTAAAAAGAGAGAAGCAAAATGTCTCATATTAATAATAAAGTTTGAAATGAACTTGATAAACTAGAGTTTGTGTTTGTGTCATACATTGTGTTTCCTTGGCCCCCACAGAAATAAAATGAGCAGAAAATGTTCTGCTTATGTTTATACCTTAGAAATGCAGGGTGGAAGAAGGGAAACCATAGAGTCAGCAGTTTGTTATAATGCATGAAAGCTCACCCTAACCCAATAAGCAATAGAGACAGAAATGCAAGCAGAGCAGAGGTACTTATGGGATGTGGGTAAAATTTGTTTGGTTCACATTTTGAAATGAACCAACCTACATTGTACTTCCCAAACTAAAATATGATCTAGAATACAATTATCCTTCAGTTTTGCACAACAGTTTTGCAATACGCCGCTCTGATAAAAATGTATGTATTAGGGAAAATTGCAGTCAAACCCCTGTTTGTTAGTGAAATTGTATACAAAAAGTGTATATTAGGGGAAAATGTTTGCAAAAACTGCAGGTATGTATGTTCTCAATTCATTTTGACAATGGCACCATAAAGAAAATATTTTTGTTTGAACTTGGAAATCCTGGTGAGACAAATGCAGAAAACAGACTTATTAAAAGTATGTAGTGGTCAGAATCCTTTATAAAGGGTCCTTTATAAATCCTTTATAAATTCCTGCCTTCCAGTATTGGCTCCATGTTGAAATACCATGTAGAATATTCAGTGATGGAAAATCAACATTGGAAGGCAGGAGTTTCCTCATATATGGTTCTTTAAAACAGAAATTTACTTGCCAGCCTTGGCCTTTCCTGTATAAACTGCATGCACATAGACTTAGGCCATTTCTGCACTACATTGTTGTAGTGCTATTATTCCACTTTCAGTATTCTATGGAATCCTGGAGTTTGCATTTTAGGGAGAGGCATTTATAATTCTCAGTTAACTACAAACCCCAGAATTCTACAGGATGTTGAAAGTGGAATAATAGCACTATAACAGTGTAATGTAGAAATGGCCTTACTCAACATGAACTTAGTATAAGAAGTTTTAACCTCTACATTCTGGTGTTATTTGATGAGATTGATAAGGTGTACTCTGTTTTTCAGTTAAGGTTTAAAGATTATGAATCATAAGATGGGACAGCAGGAACCTTGAAGTTGCCCACCCATAGTTAGCATTCAGACAGCAGACTAAGTAGACACATGAATCAATCTTGTCACAGTGTTTTCCAGTGCAACAAACTGTACTATGCCATTTAAATAATAATAATTATTTATAACTTTGCATCCTTAGATATAACTTGTCAAGATCTATGCAAACTAGTTTTCCATTTTTTCTTTTTTTTTGAGGGTGAAGTGTAAATTAATCACTGTATGTTTAACATAGACCAGTATCTTGGCAATGAGGCATGAGTATGGTGGTTCTGACTGCACGAGGAAGCCCTGAGTTGGTAGCAGGGAGAGTCTTAATTGGACCAGTACTCAGATTGAGGATATATAATTTTGGCTGAACTATGTATATGTGTTTTACAAACTATTCTTTTCAGTGGTGACAGATATATGCATGTTCTAACCAACTTTTTTTGTGTGTGTGTGAGTAAATGTGCCAGGGTCTATTCCTTGTGAATTTTAAAAATGCTGTAGTTTAGAGATGGAAAACAACCCTGCTTATATTTAATTTTGTGTTCTATTCCATTGTTAGGTGAAGCGGCTCCCCCTTTGTGTATCTTTAATCTTAACCTAGGGTTTTCGTTACAGGCCTGGCTTATTCTGAAAACAGTGGATGGGAATGTGTGACAAGAATGTATGGAATAAGCTTAATATTGTGAATTGAAGATTCTGGCTTTTTCCAACAATATTTTTGACTGTCTTAAACATACATCAGCAAATCACTGAGGAATCAATAATATGATCTGTGTGATTCATGATTGCATTGCCTCTATCTGTCTGTTTTTATAGAAAAAAAAAGTGAAACAGATACTGTAATGTAGTCATACATATCACACCTGTCATGGTTCTGAGTCTGTGCTTACAAGGATTCCAGTCAAAGTTTGATTCATGTATTTATTTATTTAATTTATATCTTCCTTTCTCCTGAATGGGCTCATATTATAGCTCTCCAGACATGTGCATCTGTTTGGTACATACATTTTGGATCAATTGCTACTTGCTCAGACACAATGTTCACTTTAAAAAAAATCTTAGGTATGCACCTCAAAATGTAACTGTGAAGAGCCTTCTTGTCTCTAGTGAAATGAACATGAACATGTGCATGAACAAAGAGAGGATGAAAGTTGTGTGCCCATTTTCTGAAAATTCCATGCTTCATTTCCCCCTCAGGCATCCCTGATTTATCAGTGTTGGGTGTATACTTCAAGACCAGTCTTACTACTAACTGAAGAGGTCACTGAAAGAAAGACAATGTTGCTACCCACTAACCTTAGCCCAAAATGTGGAGTCTGGCTGTAAACTGCTGGAATGATTGACCTTCAGTCTGTATTAATGCTCTGTTGGGGATGAAATTAGTTTTATAGACTTTTTTTCTTTGCTGTTTGGCAGCTGTTACAGCTATTCTAAAGAATCTCTTGACAAGCTTTAATCAATAACCTAGTCAGGAGTAAGCTTGAATATACTGCATCTCATCTCCATGGAAGTGGATTTGGATAGCCTTATATTTTCCATTTTGCTGGCAGGTGTGAGCAACCTGAATCATGGAAGGGAAAACTTGGAGTTGATATTTGCTGAGTCTGAGCCAATGACCTTTCCCCTCCCCTGCACTTACAGTCATTGGTGTTGATTAAAATAATCACATATTAATTTTCTGCTTTGGGAATATCCGTGCATAAGTTATCTTTCTTATGTACTATGAAGCACTGAGGGAAGCTATCATCCAGTAAGAGAAAGACCTGGGCTGTCAAACTAACTGTGTAGAATGTTTCTTGTTCTGTTGTTCCACTTCTTCCAATTGGCGCTTGCACATCTCTAAAGATCTAGCCTGTAGATGTATCAATACAGGGAAATAGGTTTCCGAAAATGTCATTGGGCCTGAACTATAATTTAGCTTGATTTTTCCTCCATGTGGTAATGGTGTTACCAGCTGGGCCAGGCTCCCTGGTATCTCTGGGCTGAATAAAGTATACCCTTTCCCCCATACTTTAACTATCCTTAAAGTGGTTCAGAGCATATATCCTTTGTGGCCCATTCCCTTCAGTATTTTAAGTGGCTGAGAGGCAGCCTCTCTTCCATAATTCTAGAAAGGGGGATTAGCATCAAGTTAAGCATGTAAAAATCTCTCCATTTTAATTTTATTCCATTTTGCCAGATCCCACCGTATTATCCACCTTCCTTATTTTATATTAAGTTTCCCCTTCACATAGAATCATAGAATCATAGAGTTGGAAGAGACCACAGGGGCCATTGAGTCCAACCCACTGCCGTGCAGGAACACACATCAAAGCACTCCCAATAGATGGCCATCCAGCCTCTGCTTAAAAACCTCCAAAGAAGGAGAATCCACTGCACTCTGAGGCAGCATATGCCACTGCTGGACAGCTCTGACTGTCAGGAAGTTCTTCCTGAGGTTCAGGTGGCATCTTGTTTCCTGCAGCTTGAATCCAGTGTTCCTTGTTCTAGTCTCTGGATCAGTGGAAGACAAGCCCTCTCCCTCCTCGACATGACATCCCCTCAAATATTTAGACGTGGCTATCATGTCCCCTCTTAACCTTCTCTTCTGCAGACTAAACATCCCCAGCTCCCTAAACCGCTCCTCATAGGGCATGGCTTCCAGACTCTTCACCACTTTGGTCACCCCCCTCTGGACACGTTCCAGCTTGTCAATATCCTTCTTGAAATGAGGTCCCCAGAACTGGACACAGTATTCCAGATGAGGTCTGACCACATGTTTGGGGGATTTTGTTCTGAAAATCAATGTAAACATATTTTGAATTTTAATTTTTCAATGTTTGAATTTATTTATGTGTTTCACATAATGTACATATTTCCTGGAAGGCTTGGAAATGAAGCATTACTTGTAATCAGTTATTTTAATAATTAGTTCCTTTGTGCAGTAAGTACCTGGAAGGGTACTGCTTCTTTGCATGTAATGGGCCAGTTGTGTAAATCACTACTTATATGTGTAATGTAATGAATTTTCTGCCTGTTATTTGTTACTGGGTAACTGGGGCCATTTCCACACTACTTTGTTATCCATTTCCGCACTACATTGTTATATTGCTATTATTCCACTTTCAACATCCTGTGGAATTCTGGGGTTTGTAGTTTACTGAGACCAAAGAACTCTCTGGCTGAGAATTCTAAATGCTCCTCCCTAAACTGCAAACCCCAGGATTCCATAGGATGTTGAAACTGGAATAATAGCACTATAAACATTGTAGTGTGGAAAGGGCTATGAGGAAATATCCCATGGGTGGCTACCTTCTGCTTGCTCCATGTTGAGATGTAGGACAGCTTACAAATGTGGAATTTCTGAAGGTGAGGTGCATCCCCCCCCCCCCCACAATCAGTTTACAAGGCATAAAAAGGTTACTTTATTGGAGATTGTCAGCTCTAACAAAATTGTTCCTTCCCTTCTTTAAATTCAGGTTTAAATTATACAAGATTTCCATGTGAACTTAAAATGTCCAAAAACTTAGTGCTCTTCTCATCTTTACCCCTATTTTTGTCCAAGGGCCTTTCTGTACTACACTGTTATAGTGTTATTATTCCACTTTCAACATGCTATGGAATCCTGGGATTTGCAGTTTAGGGAGGGGCATTTAAAATTCTTAGCCAGAGAGCTCTTTGGCCTCAGTAAACTCCAAACCCCAGAATTCCACAGGATGTTGGAAGTGGAATAATAGCACTATAACAGTGTAGGGTGGAAAGGCCATAAGTTTCTATATATGCATATTATTTATAAGTACAGAATTTCCTGCTTAGTCGTGTGAAAGAGGACGAGCCAATATTACCCAGTGCCTTGATGAAGATAGTACAGTTTGTCCTTTAAAAAAAAAAGTAGTGGCATACATGCTAAAATGCAAACTAAAAGGCTGAAACATTTTAAGAGGCATCTGCTACTTCTTGGTACACTGTCAAAAATAGGGGATGTGTGTGAAGCTTGGCAGTATATCAATTGTGGCATGTATGAATGAGTATGATAAAGCCTCCATAATTTTCTTCCAAGGATTGTATTTTGCCTACTTACATGTACAATACCTACTGAGAAATGCCTTCCGTGTGTTCTGTATAGCTTGTTGACATATACAACTTATGGTGATCCTAAAGCCAACCTGTCATGGGGGTTTATTTGTTCAGGGGGGTTTGCTTTTGTATTCATTCCTCTGAGGCTGAAAGAGTGTGACTTGCACAGGGTCACCCAGTGGGTTTCTGTGGTTGAACAGGGATTGAATTCTTCTCTCCCAGAGTCATAGTCCAGCACTCAGATGACTTACACCACACTGGCTCTCTCTGTGTAGCTTCTTCCCATGTAAATGCAAGTAGAATAGATTGCAGACAGCCTTTATTATGCGTGGGAAGCTTAACAACAACTGCTGTCATCTGATTTTTAGGGCTTGATGATTTAGTACACTTCTGATTAACAATACTTGAGAAGGCTCAATTACACAGAAGTGTTGGTGGTCCAGTTTCGTTAGGAGAGCTCAGTCCTCCTAACCTAGCCTTGGAGGGAGGAGAGATCTAAACTCCCCTGTCCTGAGGTCAGTGCATGTGCTTCTACCTAAATTGGCTAGCAACAGCATTGTAGGCATTCAGTCTTTTTCCATCCCTCGCTGAAAATGCTAGGAATTGAACCTGGGACCTCTTAGATGCAAAACAGGTGCTCTGTCACAGAGCAGTAGCCTTTCTCCAACACTAGTTTGAAATAGCACTGTCAGCAAAGTGAGCTCCAAGTGAATATGAGAATCTGCTAGGAGGTTGCAACTGGAAACTACTTTGTCAGATGGTGAAAGAGAATGGCCCTAAGTCGAGGGAAACCTGAATCCTAGGTTCAGATTTCATTTTCTTGTTAAGCACACTAGTGCAGTAGTTTCATAGAATGTTTTAGCACATGGCAGTAAAGCAAAGGTGAGCAACTGTCAGGGCTTTGAGCTGTACTGATTCAGTGGGACCATGGTGCCCCCCCCCCCATGTTCCACCTCTTGGAAAATCTAAAACATTTGGGAAGTTTTTATTTGTATTAAAAATGGCCCCATGCTTTGGAGAGACGATTTCAACTTTTTAAAAACTTTCTGCTTGAAAAAAGGCTTCTCTTGGAGCTAAAACTGTTTGCATGGGGGACATGGTGCAGTTTGGGTTAGGAAAAAAACACTAAAAAAATTGCAAAAATTTGAAGGTGCAAGAGAGCCTTTGGGGGGCAGATGCGTTTAATGGGCTGTGCTTGTCCACCCCTTTACTGACGTGTCTCTGAGACACCTGCGCTGTTCATGCTGTGTGTTAAAGGGGTTAAAGTAGGAAGGGATGTGGGAAAGTTGGTTTTTTAAAAAAACAAACAAATATAAGTTGATATATAAGTTGAAGAGAAAGTAAATTTTTCTTTCATGTTAGGAAGCAATCTAAGTTGTAAAAAAGTTTAGGCCTCAGACATTAAAATGACCTGCAATAGTTGTGAAACTGACCCCATTTTCTAGTTCAGTCCTGAAACAAAACCTTTTTCATAATTCTGTTGGAGTGGTGGAACAACCTGGTACCACATAAAAGGAACTCTTCTTCCCCCTTTCGGCTGAAAGTTGAATTGCAAAGATTTTGCTCAGGAGGAAGAAGTTTGAAGTGATAGGATACTCAGTTCACAGTTGTTTTTTTTATGAGAGTGAAAATGGGGTCAGCTGGATACACTTATCATTAATGCAAAAAAAAAAAAAAAAAGATGCCTTTCCTGCAGGTTTGTATTCCAAAAGACATTCCTCCTGTAAGGAGGAGAAAGAAGATGTAATGGAAATAGGACAGAAGGGAATCAGACTTGGATTAATCAGAAGGGACATGGTGGCCAATGCTACAGAGCTGTGTGAATTTCAGCATGCAGTTTATCAGAGTCTCCCTGAGGATCTCAGCATGTGGTAATGACTGCTTTGTAGCACAATGCTCATTGAAAGCTCAACACATGCTCAGAAATTGGCTGTTGCCCTGGAGTCATATGAATTGGTCATAGCTAAATGGCACATTATTAACTTAATTGACATCAGTGGCAGCACTCCATGTAAGTTTAGAGAAGGCAAGTGTTTCTCTTTTTGCGCTATCATTAGGTAAACTTTTAACAGCAAACACAAACATCTAAGTGTTTTGGCTGGAGACAGATGTTAGTACATTGTGGTTCAGTTAGTTCACATTTGCTGCATTTTTATCCCACTTTCTCTTCCATGGCTGAAAAGGTTAGCTTATCACTCACCACAGAATTGTGAGGTAAATTCCATAGAGATGTCCATATCGATCTGTTACAACAAATATTTTTTAAACAGAGTTTTGTGGGGGGTTTATACTAAGAAATCTACTGTGGTATAAGCTTTTATGAACTTAACTCTATTTCATCATATGTTTTCATTTGTCAATTCAAGTTCACTTCATCATACTATGCATCTTGCCTTTCTTGTCCCTTGGATTTAACTCTTTAATCATTATCCCACTCTCTTTTGATGCAAATATGTGTGTACAATGTAGTTCGCTGGGAACTGAGAATATCACTGGACCTGTTTCTGGCAAAGTCCATGAAAATCTTTACCGTGAAATATGTGAGTCTTTAAAGCATTGTGTGAGGTTAAGTTAGATTGCAAAACTATACACTTGCTGAAGTGAATTTTGTAACTAATCAGGGACTTAAACCCAAGTTTGTGGCATGCATATCCCAAACCACAACTGTTATAGGTCTCCTCTTTTCTGCAAGTGCATATGTAAGATTTGCAAGCTTTGCACAACTAATAAGCAGTGTGTGAGCTGAGCACCTCTTGTACTTTCAGCAGGGAATAACAGAAGGGCATTGGAAAAATCTCTAAGAGGAAAGAGTCTTAGTTGCAATTTGACAGCAAAAGCTATTTGGTCTACACTGAACTATTTTAATCTAAAGGTACAAAGGCCCCTACAGGGTAAATGGTTTGCATGGCAGGAAGTCCCCTTAGTCAGCTCTACAAGAGGTACCATCTATCACCTCTGAGCTGCAAGCAATGACACCCTCTAATACAACCAGACGGAGCCTCTGGCCAGCGTATACATTTATTATGAAGCACATTAATAAATCATCATAAAAATAAAGCACACTTATTGTCATTAAAAATTAATAGGAGACATTTGTCGTATCGACCCTACTCTTTATTTTTTTTTCTTTTTACTAAAGCCCAGATGTTGTAGCGATAGGCACGTTAACAGAATGGAGTACATGGATATTCAGGCTGACATGTAGTCCAATGACCTAAGGTTTCTAGCATTCAGAACAGTGGAATTATTTAAGAACTTGAATGAATTGGTGCAATTAGGCGTAAAAAGAAAATTCAACAAGACTTGGTAACTGTGAGGAATCTCTGACTTGGAATATAGTATAAGAGGGTGGAATGGACAGCCAGTTATTTAACTGGATTAAAATGAAACACTTTGCACACACCTGTTATTGTTTGGTGTGTCAATAGATCTGGGTTGTCTGGCAGCTCGCTGAGTTGATGTTCTGACTTGCCAGAATACTTAGAGGATGGGCAAGTCTATCACTTTTGCTTCCACCTGCATCCAGATTTTATGCATTTTGTTAAACTTTGCTCCCAAATAAAACAAACAAAAAATCCACCTCTCTCCTGTGTGAGATTGAGTAAATCTGTCAGTTTCGCTTTTTGTCACAGTCAAATTTTGCTAACTGGAGTAAATCACGATAAAAAATGGAAATTGAAATAAAGTTATCACCAAAAGCACAGTGATTGTTTCAGTTACAAAAGCATTGAGGTGGTTTTCTGATGGGCTGGAATCCTTACCCTGAAACTAGTTTTTGCAGGGAAAATGCTGAACCAGAACTTGTTTTACATTTATTTTTGTATGTGGTGAAAAGTGGCTTCTTTTTTGAACTCATTCTCTTTGGCCGCCCTTGACCCTACTACTATGGAATCCAATTGGTTGTGGTGCACCGTGTACCTTTCATCCATCTGATGTGATTGATGTCATGGATGCTTGCAAACAAAATCACATAGGATGACAGATATCAAAGGTGCAAAACTAATTTCAGGTGGAAGGCCACCCTCCTTCCATTAGCAACATGACAACAGGTCAGTAACCTGCAACGTCGTCAGTTCCAAATCCAGAAGTTTGGTTAGAAAGTCACCTTTGTTCCTCCTTCCACTTTTCCATGTGGAAAAGAGAAGAGGAGCATCCCCAGACAGTGCTTGCAAATGGCAGTTGAGAGAACAGCTAGTTTGGGAAGGATATCATAAGCATGGAATCCCACTGTAGGGGTTTTCTCTCCCATACCCACATAGCTTACAACAGAAGAAAGAGGGTGCCTCAACCCCGGGACATCCTAAAGCTTTTTCAGTGGGAAGGTGATTCTTTTTACCCAGAAGTCATCCCCAAATGATGCAAAAATTCCACAAACCGTATTTGTTTGGCCTCCCTCACCCATACAACTTCAATCCTTCTGAAAAGGCTCAAGTGAGAAGAGATGTGACATTACTTTCAGGTCACTGAAAATGTATTAACCTGGTCTGTGCTGAGGCCTGAGGACAAAAAGTGGTTTCTACCTCAGCACAATTGTCTACCCCAGGCTTATAGTAAGGGTGGAGAACCTCTTTCACCTGAAAATCTAGATTTATCTTTTAGAGATATGTGACTCAAGAGTGGAGGTGGGCGTAAAGGTGAAAGGAGCCAAAATAGTAGCATGGTTTCACTTCAAACCCCGAGTGACCATTATTAAGTCTTGGGGGGATGGAGTCTTGTACAAAATAAAACTACCAGACAGTAGTGTCATGGGGAAGGCTCATAGCTATCTGAGGAGTCCCAGAGGACAGGATTGGGACCTTGGTCAACAGAGTATGATATTTCAGGGATGCTTGAGTAGCACATGTGCACTGTAGCACATGTGGGGCAGGTTTAATTTTGGCTTTGCTACCCCCTACTATTATTGTAATAGTGCCAGCATGATGTAATGGTTTGAGTGTTGAACAAATGTGAATTTCCACTCAGCCACAGAAACCCAGTGAATGACCTTGAACAAGCCACACTCTCTCAACCTCAGAAGAAGGCAGTGGCAAAACCCCTCTGAACAGATCTTGCCACAATAGGTTTGCCTAAAGGTTGTCATAAGTTGGAAATGACCAGAAGGCACACAACAAAAACAACAAGCCATTCTTGCAGGTGATACTGTGATACAAGTCCTGCAGTTGCTACATGTTAACAGCAGGGTTCTGTCAGGTATGGAAGGGGGAATGCTAGTGTGCAAATAGTCTGAAGATGATCTGAGGATTGTTCCAGTTGGTCTTGATTGGTGGTAGGGGAGTTAACTTTTTGTACATGGTGAGCCCATGACCATCATCAGAAAAGCCCAATTGCAGCTTTGGTGAAAGGTAATAAGAAATTTCCCAGCTGCCTTAAATATGCTGAGAAGTGGCATCTCTCTATTCATTGATGACAAGATCATGAACCATTTCCAAGTTTGACTATGAATATGTTGTATTAGCACCTAGTTACTCATCTAAGCTCCCTTCCACTAAGGTAGTCACCAAAAAAATTTTGTATTGGCTTTGCGTGTATTTCTGCTTTCAGCTATTGGTTTTATTAGGACAGGAACCTGGGAACTGTGCGTCTCCCAAAGAATCCAGCTGTGATTTATGAATTAGCCATCAGCAGTTATTATGCCGTCTGCTGCACGCATCCATCCTAATAAATTCCCTGCATCTTCCTTAGCAGCTTGTTTTACTCTCATTTATTGATACCGTGGTCTTAACAAAAGTAGCACATCAATTATAGTAATTGCATTCAGTGTGGCTAGCAGGGCCTGATGACAAGCTGTGCAAGGCTGGCTGGGGATTACAGGCTATCAGGAGCTCCTGGAGAGAGGAGGGCACAAGTTAAGTTGATACCTAGGTGGATTTCCCGAGGCATTCAGCAGTCATTTCAAAAGGATCTTTACAAAAGGGCAAAGGAGGGGAGGGGGGGAAAGGAAGCGGATAAACATGAACCAAGGCCTAAATGACCTTGCCTTTCACTGGTAGAGTTTACAGGTTTTAATCGCAGCTTTGTTCCATTTGTTTAATTTGATTTTAAGGCACTATTGCTAAAATGTCAGCAAACTTTTGTTATCGGGGCTATACACCTCTTATTTCCCCGTCCCCACTGCATAATGGGGATTTTAAAATGGTATAAACTCCCAATAAAAAACAAACAAAATAACTTGTTTGTCTTCCATTGGAGTGTTTTTCTGCAGTTACAGTAGTATGAAGCTCCATATAAGTGAGCAATTTTTTTGTGCATTCTGATCAGGTGAAACAAAAGGAGATTGAACTTTAATCCTCCACCATATTGCACTTATGGAAGCATGTTCAATTTATTTATTTATTTGATTTATAGCCTGCTTTTCTCCAGAATGGTATAATCTAATTGTTAGGTTATCTTGGCCATATAGGAAAATAAAACAATATCCAAAATGCACAAAAGAACAATACTTTTACTGGCCAACCAAAATGCACAAAAACATCTTGCAAGTTTTCAAAGCTCCACTGGATTCTTTGTCAGGAAAAAGATGTTAAAAGAATCATATAAGAGGCAGGAAAAAACAAGAAAGTGATTGTGTTGGAGTCACAGTCCTACATTTTGCATCAGATGTTGGCCATCCTCAGCCCCTCCCTAAACTGCAAACCCCAGGATTCCATAGGATGTTGAAAATGGAATAATAGCACTGTAACAGTCTAGTGCGGAAATGGCTGCTGTTTCTATTGTTGTTCAGTTGGTTTGGAGGAATCTTGGTGAAGGCAGAGGCCACTCTCCTCTCATCCATGTGGGGACAAAGGACAATAAAATTTAACTTCTGTTAGCAGCAATAAAGGAACTCCTCTTGGGATCCAGAATGCCTTTATCTTTTGTGACGTCACGGGCCCCTTTCCTAGGTAGGGAACTTTGAATTTCTCAAGAAATCTCTCTACAACTACATCTGGAAACAACAAATAGGGGCTATATGTTAATACTCAACCAATTACAGTCTAAAAGAAAAGTTTTACTTTTGTTGGAGGTAGAAACTTTGAAGAGTTAAGTCCCAGTCCTTTACTAAAATAACTGCTGATTACTTACTCCAGTGACTTTGAAGTGGGGCCTTATGCCTATCTAGCAGTGATCTACAAATCCTATATGCCATTCAGAACTCCTGAAGCCAATTTGGGGTGTTTTGAATCATAAGAGTTTAGGCAGCTCTCTTTTCCATCTCACTGTAGCTTCTGACAGCCAGTTGAGGAGAGGTCTTGTATACTTGCTGAAGATGAAATCCCAGATCCTAGAGCACTTGCCAAAGCCCTTTAAAAATGATGTATAGCACACAGGAAGCAAACAGAATACCCTATTTGAGGCAAAGATCAAGAAAAAAAGAATACACCATTTACAATGTCACTAAGTAGATGTGATGAGCTTCCCAAAGAAATAGCAGAGGGATTACTGTAACAACGAGTGAGAAATGGGTTCTGAGAAAAGTGTTATTTGGGTTGAAATAAACATATCACTAAGCAGCTGGCTGATGACCATCAAGCAGAAGGGTCCTACTGAAATATTTCCTGAGAAACATGCAGTTTCCGAATGTATGCCTGAGTGATGCAATAATAGATAAGGATGAGGAATCAATTTCATAATTATTCTGACTAGAACATATCCAGTTTGCAGTTTCTAGTTCCAAACATGAGATTGAATGCAACTGATTTTTTCGGGGTCCATGGTGTGATTGGGCAACAACAACAACAAAATGTTCAAAATGAGTACATTTGGAAAATTTACACATTACATAATACATGCAAACTTGCTTTCAGCAAATAACTGAAAAAATCTATAATTGAAAAACATACACAAAGGTGCTTGAATGTTGAGTTATGTGCATGGAAGTATATACAGTTTCAGTGTGGAAAAAAAGAGCTTGGAAATAAATGTAGACCTGAGACAGAATGGGCTCCAAAGAGGAACTGAAGAACTTCTGCTAGCTTGAGCTTTGCTGATTTGCACATCCCTAATGGTATCTAATAAATATAGCTATATATCAGAATAAAGTGGCCTTGGCTGTTTTTATGTCCTTTTATTTTTAAAAACTTATGGCTTGGGAAGCATTTGATGATACTTGGTGGATGGTAGTAAATTAAAGGTTAAGAGCCAATGAGTCACTTCCTAATTGTTATACTGCAGTACTCTGAAGCTGAAACATTAGTTAAGGTTGCCATACAGTTCTTACTGCAAATGCCCTCCAGGGGGATGGAATTTCCTTGGGAAACCCCATTCCTATTTTTTAATCAGTGGATTCTGGCACATACTCTCACCATGCCACTGTGATATACAGGGCTGGCTCAAAATATTTTCATACCTTCCAACATTTCATAGATGACAACCAGGATGTGTATAGCCAAGCAACCTCAGACTGTGATCAAGATGGCAAAAGTTATTAATAAGGAAGAACACACAAGGTAGGAGAGTCTGCAGCAGTTTACTTTTGCCTGAGTCTACTGAGAAGGGCAAGATTCTGCTCCCTCCTGCCTTTTCCCCCTGCTGAGTTAATTGTGTGCTTTGCACTTTGAACTCAGTTTCCAGCAATTCAAATAAGCTGAGGACAAAGGTGAAAAATGGGAGGAGGAAAGAGAAACTGAGACATTTTAAAAGCAGCTGAAAAAGTGGGACAACAGAGGATTATCAGGATTGCCCCTGCCATATCAGGGTAACTGGACAGTATGTATTTTCCTGCTTGAGATGAAGGTCACTATGGTTTCCCTCTCTATTCCATGTAGAGAAGCTAACTAGACTGACAGCTGAATTTTGCTTCCACGGTGATAATGGGACATTATCCTCCATTCTAGCTGAGGGCAGCAGGCTGATGGAGCAGGACACTTTGTGCTCCACGTGCTTTGTTTGTGCTTTGATCCTCAACACTTCTCCTTGCCCTTACATTTTGGCCAATGGTAGGATTGACCTTCCTGATTAAGTATGTAGTAGAGAAAACATTTATCCTGTTTATCAACATTTATACTGCTTATGGAAACAACTGTAAAACTGTGAAGGATTTCATTAAGAACACAGGCTGTTATTGGCAATGTTAACCAGAAAAAAAAATATCTGGGCAAACCGTGAGTCTTTAGTTGAACACAAAAGGATCTCACACTGAGAGACCATTTTGATATAGAAAACATTACATGTGGTGGGTACCACAACAGAAAAGACTTGCCTGCAACACATCAAAATGAGTCAAACTAAAGAGCAGGATTGTCACTTATTTCACAGTGTAGAACTGAACTCCATATTATGTGAAATATGGTTAAATGTGGAAAGCCAGCTTTTTCTTGAGGGCTTCAGTATTACTTGTCATTTTTGCTGAGACACGGACCAACAAGGGAGTTGGATGCTCCCTGTGGCCTGTACCCCCCACAACGTAGTGTGGGAACAGTAAGGATTAGTTTGCCTTCTCCTCTTCATGAAGCCCACTTTGATTAGCCATGTGATGCCATGATAGCATAGAGCCAGCAGAGTACACTGCTTTGAATATTGGACTATGACTTTGGAGACCAGGGTTCAAATATTTGCTCAGCCATGGAAACCTACGGGGTGACTTTGGGCAGGTCTCAATCTCTCATTGTTACAGGAAGGCAAAGGCAAACCCCCTCTGAATAAATCTTGCCAAGAAAACCTCATGATGGGCTGGCCTCAGGGTTGCCAGAAGCTGAAATGACTTGAAGGCACACATCAACAGCCATAATACCATAACCTCTGTCACTTCATGGGCTGAGATCATGCAGTGAAAAAAACAGTTTCTTTTTTTTAAAGTGCTGAAACAGCTGGAGATTAGGGGATCAGTAGCTGTGCACAGGCCTTGAAGAAAAAAGAAATACAGAATAAGTGGCAAGTTGAGGGGTCTCATAAACGTTCCATGCTCCTTCCCGCAAAGGCAATTAATTTCCACTAGTCTGTTTGTAGTGTTACTCATAATTCCTTTGGTCTGATTTATGATGTATGTATTGAGAGTGAGTTTCTTCTCATTATCAGTTTGGATCAGGGCTGCAAACTGCTTGCTTGCCTGCCTACCTGCCTGCCTTCCCCATCACTCCCTCTCTCCTTCCCTTTTTACTTGCCTATTTTTTTCCCACCCATGCATGGTCACTATCTGTTTTTAACTATCTATTCACTGGGGTGTTTTAGAAATATGGTAACAATTGTGTGCATTAAAAATCAGTGGGGGCTTACACATGAATATCTGGGTGCAGAACTACCAGCTATCGGCATATCTCAAAGGATCCCACTTTAGGTGAGAAGTATTACCCTTTCTTCTCACAAGTGAGCGAATTAATAATGCTTTTGAAATAGTCCCATTGAGGATTAAAATTCACCTCTTTCTCCCCCTCTTCATCCCTGGATTATTCCTGTGTCTTTCTGAGAAATGATCACTTAGTACAAGGGCAATATGTTGATTCCCCCTTTATGGTTATTGCATTTTCTCTTCCTAAATCAGGAATTAATTTGGCTTTACTAGGTCCCTTGGTACCTCTCTGTTTAATAGCCAAGTATATCTGGGCCACATGATCTAACGAACAATACCATATGTAGGCAGAAAAAAGAAGCAGTGGCTGTAGCCGTCCTCCCAACCCTGCAGAGCCTTTGGGGATTCTTCCTTCTCCCAATCTTTGTCCAACCCCCTGTTTTAGACGCACTGCTGCTAACAGATAAGAATACTGGCCCTTGATTAATATCTATAGCAGTTACCAGATTCTAGGGGCTGTGGTGAAAACAAACAGTCTATAAGAAACATAGTGTTGCCTTACAATTGTTTCTCTTTTGTGGATTTTTGGTCAGTGTTTCACTGAAGTATAGCTGTAAATGCCTAGATCTGTGTGCCCTCACACACAGTGTGAAGCAGAGTAATCAAAGAGCCATGGCACCAGCAGCAAAAATTTCTGTTAGTCTTCCCTTTTTTTTGGAGGAGGGGGGGACAACCTTTTGGGGAGGCGGAGGTGAGCTGCACAGTGGGCCCAGTGGCAGAGTGGGCATGTAAACAGCCCCTAACCTCCCACAATTGCCCACCACTGCTGTAGTTGGTCAGTGGAGGTGGTAAGATGGGCTAGACTTTGGCACTGAGGTCCAACACTAAAAATACCAAGGGTGTGGGTGCTGTCACTCAAGCCTATCTATAAAGCGCTTGTAAGAACATCTCTACTCCTCTGGTTGTTACAAAACTACAGACGTTTCTAAAGAAGAAACTGAGCCATGTATCACTAGAGTTTTTTAACCTGCCATTTTGCCTCTGTTCCTGTTGGCTGACTAGGACAGAGAAAGGGGGATAACGGGACCCATAGCAGTATTTTATCTCTCTCTAGGAGTGACAGTTTAATAAGAAGTCTGTTAGCTTAAGGCCAGGGGGCTTTGAAACCCCTGAGGAGAACTTGTTTAAAGCTGGAAACATTAAAACAAATACCTCAGGGCGGTAGCTTTGCTTGGATAGGAAAAGCTCTTTGGCAGAGGGATTTTCTTGGATTTTTATATGTATTTATTCTAAGTATGAGACAAAATCTCGAAACCATACCCTCCTCAGTGTTTTTGACAGCATATCAGTTAACTTTAAACAAACAATTTGGGAAAACTATAGTTGTGAGCCAAAGAGGAATTACCTCAGTTGTCTTTAAGCAATTACTGTGGTGCTTAGAATTTGCCTCAGGAAAGCAAACCGAGTGAAGACAGATGGACATTCTGGTTCTGGTGGAAGTGCCCCCCCCCCCGCTTGGCTGCAGTTCTGAGGCATTTGTTTTCAGGGCAGAGAGCGTATCTGTTTAAACCACTTCCACCATACTTAGACTATCTGTCTACACCCTCAAGTGCTCAGTTGCATTTTGTTTCAGAACTGTTTAATTGGCCAGCTTTCATCTCCTGCTGGAAGCTGTCATGACTTAAGGACAAGGTTGGAAATGTTCCTAAAAGTTGGATATTTAGAAACAGTGAGATGTTGCCAATACTGTGCAAACTTATTTCAGTAATACGGGCTACACAGCTCCTTCTAACACCAATATGTTGTCAAGGTTGTTGCCGGGCAGGCAAAGTTTTCCTATGAGTGGAAGGCAAAGGGACGAGGTAGTGTGGCCAGACAGCCAGGGGCAAGGCCAGCAGGATTGTTATCGCTATGTCTTGTGTATTAGAGAAGGCCGCATGCCAGAGCACTAATTGGGTTACCCCACTTGTTCCAGGGTGACAAGGTAGCATAAAAAGGCTGGTGTTTGCCTTGACCAGCTGCCAGTTAGATGCCCTAGCTGGACCTGCCATGCCATTGGCAGTATACTGATTGTAAGGGGAGGTGCTGCCCGATTTTTCTCCATTATCTTCTGTTATTCCTGTTTGTCTAATTGCTAGAATGCTAGCATGTTTTTGCTAAGCCTTATCTTAGAGAGCGGCAATAAATCAAGCCGCTAAGTCTTACTTAATGAGCCTCTGGAATTCTTTCTGCTTCACTGGGACCCTCTGCTGCGGCGAAGCCTTGCTTCACAGATTGCACTCTGCTCATGCTCAGAGGAGCCAAATCCTGCCAACCCTGACATGTGTCACTACAGAAATGGTTCTTGTGTGAATGTACCCATTACAGACATAATACATTACCCTTGCTTTATTACCCTTTTAACCTGGAAAACCACCCAAAATTTTGGTACAAATTTTGGTGGTTTAATGAGGAGACAATGGTCTTAGTATTAATAACCAAACATTGCAAATTTTGGTATTAGGAGTAAGATTTGGCAGATTTGTCTGTGTCTGTGATATAAAGAGTAAGGGTCAGGGTTTGGGGGATTTTGTCTGTATTTTCAAGTAAAGTATGTGCACCCTCACTGAAAGTCTCCCCACATACATCCCCATATCTGTGCTTTAGTGAACCCCACTGGGAGACCAGGTAAAAGTTATTAATTTGTGCCTTTTAAAAGCTTCTATTATCATGTTCAGTTTTGAGAGTGATCCTAGAGTCCTAAAAGTCTTTGTATGAACCACCAAGTGGCTTTTATAGTTTAAGAAAGGTGGGGCAGGAGTATAAAGAATTTGAAAAGAGTTGTGAAGACAAATGAAAAAGGGGGAAAAGTTAACTTTGATCACTTTGAAGTGATGGAGAGGAGATGCCCCTTGCTTAGTCTATGAGGGAATGAAATGGGGAAGACTGTTGTGACAACGATTCAATGGAGAAGTGATGCTTACTTCTCTCCACTCCAAGAAATATCAGAAAATAATTTTACAAATTTCCTGTCTCTTCTATAGTAATCAGTAGGAGGCAGTGACAGTGTCAGTCCTGCTCAAGTGAGTGGTTACAGTGGTCTCTATTGTCTTCCACGTGTGGACAATTCTACACACAGTTCTACACAGATGTAGAACATCTCTACATCTCTTTTCTGTGTATGTAAAAGCAGTAAACTTCTGGGAGAACTGGTGCCCCAACCAGACAATGCTACGTATGAAGACACAAATTCTAAGGCTACAAAAGACCTCTAGAAAGGTGCTGAATAGAAACTTATTTTCTGGACTTTTTTTTTTTTTTTTGAGTTCAGGGGGACTGATATTAAGACTTGAAAGGAATTTTCATAGTAAGAACATAAAAAGCATTTGAAAATATTTGGTAAATGGTTGATTTTTTTTTAATGTCAAAGTTTTCTGCTACTCCAGAGACTAGGACAAGAAGCAATGGATTCAAACTACAGGAAAAGAGATTCCACCTAAACCTCAGGAGGAACTTCCTGATGATCAGCAGTTCAGCAGTGGAATATGCTGCTTCAGGATGAGGTGAAGTCTCCTTCTTTGGAAGTTTTTAAGAGGCTGGATGGCCATCTGTCGGGAGTGCTTTGATGTGAGTTCCTGCATGGCAGGGGGTTGGACTGGGTAGCCCCTGTGGTCTCCTCCAACTCTATAATTCTGTGGTTTATCAGAAGCCCTCTGAGAAGAATCCTAGATGGGCAAGAATCTTTGCAGTTCAGGACTTATTCAATATTTTAAAAATGCATTTTTTTCTTTTTTTGTATGGAAAAAGGCGTTTTCTGCACAGAAAAGCAGCATTTTCCAAAAACGAAATAACATTTCTATGCAGAAAATGATGGTTTCAGTGCAGGAAACCTGATTTGGAGGTTTCTAAGCAGAGGCTGGATGGCCATCTGTTGGGAATGCTTTGATGGGTGTTCCTGCATAGCAGGGGGTTGGACTTGATGGCCCTCGTGGTCTCTTCCAACTCTCTGATTCTATGATTTCTGTGAAGTAAACTTGTTTTCTGCCATTTTTCATCCACATTCATTTTTTAATTTTTTTGTTCAGAATAGGTCCCAAATTGTGAGTAGTCTTCAAAAACTGTACAGTTTTCAACACTTTCTCATAGCAAGGAGGAAAATGGTAAAATTATTCATTCTTGCTTGCAAATATGAAATCTATGAACAATTTACTATTTCATCTTGGGAATACAGAATAGTTGCCCAAAGACTGTTACAGTTATCCTGCTTAAGTCGAAAGGTCCATTAGTGGTGAGCAAAACAGTTCTGATTTGATTTAGATAAAGTTCCAGCGCTTAATTAAGAGAAAACTGACTTGAATGAAATGTTCATAGTACTGGGATCAAATTGAATTTAAAATGAAGGCAAATGGTATAAAGCTAAAAATAGCAATTTCACACAGTCATGAATATAACAATTGAAATTGGTAGTCATTTTGAGAAACAGAGGAAGTGTGCAAGTATGCACATACACTAAAAAGTATACTACATGCTGTTCAAAGCCATCTTCTTACTCTTATATTAAAACTGTGTCTGTACTGCCTCTTCAGCCTTGATGACAAAATTAAGTGATATTTTAATTGATTTTATATAGCTCATTCAGCCCTAATCTCTGTTGGGATTGTTCTTTCCTGGTATAAATGTTTCCTCTTAAGTGCTGACTAATTTAACTAAATTAACCCCCTGCCCCACACATACAATTTGGAAAAGCCTATGGCATTGCTCCCTGAAAAGTTATGGGGAGTATTTACGGTGACTGACATTTTATATTCATCAAGAGTTTATTCAGTACATAAGGCAGAGCAGAGTGTTGGTAGACACTGAATATAGACACCAGCCATACAAGCCTCAAGTTCTGAAAAACAGAGATATCTTTTGAATTTACGGATCTTCATGAATTTTTAATCTGGGCTCATTGAACTCAAAATTTTAGTCCTATATTATGATTAAATAGATCTTTTATAGAAAGGCAGTCCGGTATAATAGTTTGAGCATTGGACTACGACTTTGAAGACCAGGATTTAGTTGCCTGCTCAGCCATGGAAACCCACAGTGTGATAGGTTCGCCTTAGGGTCCTCATAATTTGGAAACAACTTGAAGGTATTCCATATGCTCTGATTGTATATAACAGAGACAATGCACAATAAAAGCAAAAATACAGGCAAAACATTTGATGCTGCACCCCTCTCCTACACTCTTGCTCATTTTTTAAAGAAACAAACCTTCTCACCAAGCCAGCTTTATTCCCATGTGATAAACCCCAGAAGATCAATGCTTCATCACTTTCCCTAGATTAGCCTGTTTGATATTGACCATTTCTAACAAGCAAACAGATAAAACGTGTCAGCATTTGATCCTATCCATAAAGGAGCAGTCTCAGTGCTTGTTAGGAACTGAAATTAGCTTTTTTGAGCTTAAAAATGTAACGTGGAAAGTTGGGAGACATCGGTCGTACTTTGGATCAGGTAGCTGTCATATTTCAAAAGTTCAGACCCTAAAGAGAATGGGAAGGAGTTCACAAGGTTAGATCCAGACATATTCATACTTAGAAGAGAATAACTAACATCAATGGCAGTTAAGTTAGTTAAGACTAAGCATGTCTGAGTGTGGATCCAAGCCATGATTCTGCATCATGACAGATGTCCCATCCAGTGAAAAGGGTGATGGCATTTACAATTTCTGGGCCTTGATGGAATTATAATAATTAAAAATCCTATAATGTCTGTTACATCTTTTTTCCTCAAAATTTGTCTAAGAAAATCTCTAAAAGTCATTGTTAGCAATGCATAGTTGCAAGTTTAACTCTAGTCTTGCTAATGGCACAGAAATTTAAAGGATATGTTCTTGTGATTAATTAAATATTTTCATGCAGTTAGCAGCCTAAGTTAGAAACTGTTCCAAATACTACATATGAATGTATTTTATTGTACATAAACATGCTTGGAAACTGGTGGGAAAAGATGTAGTCACTTCACTCATTACTGGATATGTCTAGAAAATTTAATATATACAAACTTCAATAGTGTATGAATGAACTCAGAGTGA
The DNA here is from genome assembly GCA_030412105.1 of Cyclura pinguis. NCBI lineage: Eukaryota > Metazoa > Chordata > Lepidosauria > Squamata > Iguanidae > Cyclura > Cyclura pinguis. The sequence goes on from CM059599.1 coordinate 351,045,456, forward strand.
TCTTTGCTGTCACATGAGGATACCTAGACAGATAAATGCTTGTTTCCATCATCAAAGAAAACCCTCAATTAGAGGCTCAAATATCACAAGGAAAATTAAAGGAAGAAAGATCTTTTTGGCACCAGCTTCAAGAAAGGGTCCTAAAGGAAAGGATTGCAGAGCAAAGTAGAGAACCTCTATCCCCCCAGGACTTGAATTCAGTTTCAGAGCAGTTATCTGATGCTGAATTCCAGTGGTGATGTGTGGAGGCAAAGGCAAATGGGTAGGGATTGAAAATGCAAGCATACTTTACTGTCAGTAAGTAAACCATAGAAAAAGCATATTGTAATATTCTTTGTCGATCCTATTCAATAACCAGACTTCATGGATGAATTCAGAAAGGTTTTATTAAAGATCAGATGTAGCACAGAGACACCATTTTTGTCAGAACTGAAGACACAGCACAGATTTCCATTTTAAGAACTCCCTGTTCACCCTCCTAGAAGTTTCCTGCTCTCCTTCTTTTCCTACACAACACCACGCAGTAACAGCTTTCTAAAATGACCTTGGTTCCCAGGCTTTGGCCTGCATACCTCTCCCAATATGCAAATAGCACACTGATCAAGGAAAATGGCAACAGAGCAGCTAAGCGACTCAGCTAGTATAGCAGCGGAGCCTAGCTTGGTGGCTCCTCTGACACATCTGCCCATTTTAGAATAGTAATGGAAAGAATATTCACCATTATTTGTTTCCTGGCTAAAAAGTGAACTTTGTTACACTCAGGAAACCTGGTTGGAAAGAATAAGACAGGTGCAAGGTTTTTGCACAGTTTTTGCTCACTATTCATGGTCCCTGGAATGTTCTGGGAGATTATTCTGTGACAGAAATGTGTGTGTGTGTGTGTGTGTGTGTGTGTGTGTGAGAGAGAGAGAGAGAGAGAGAGAGGATTATGGGGTTTTGCTACAAAAAACCCTATTGTTAGGGTACAAAAAATATGGCTTTTGGCACAAGACCCCAACGCACACAATTTTCACACACACACACACACACACACACACACACACAGACCAATTTGTATTTCTGTGCCTGAATAATTTGTCAAAACATTTCAGGATCTGTTGATACCAGGTGAAAACTCTACAGAAAATATTTGTTTTCTTTCTGAGCAGGAAGTAAACTACAAATCATTCATACTTGCATGTGATGACAGAATAGCTGAACTTTTCTATCCCTATTTTAGAATGTGGGAGAAATGATGCAAAAGCTGAGAAACCACCAAACCATGGTGCCACAGGGGAGGGGAGGGGCCATTTGGAGAAGCCCCCAGGGTCAGAACTTCCCCACTTCTGCTTCATGAGTTAGCACATTTTATAAACCAGAAGAAGACTGTGAGATACTCTAAGGCAGGAGGCAATACTTTGTAAATAGCCCAGTTCTTCAAAACCTTTGAATGGAGATGTAATGGCTGGTTCACATATGCCCATTCTCAGAAACACACACTCAAATACTGCATGGGGTGTGTGTAGTGTCTCTTGAACTAGCCTCAATCATGTCACTAATTCCCATACTGGAAATCCATCTGTTCAGGTGGCGTAGGATTATATTATTGATTAACTGGTGTAAAGAAAGGAGAGAGGTTGAGTATGGTCCAGGACCTGGGAAAGTTATTTTTTGGACTACAAGTCCCAGAAACCGCCCAGGAAGCACAGACAGATACTTTATGGGCTGTGAGATTTAGGAGCTGGGAATCAAAAGAGCAACTTCTCTGAGCTTCAATCAGGGTTCTTAGATGGAGGCACTTTACACATGTACACCAGTGTGTATAGAGATCCTTTCTCTACAGTGTGTGCAGAGTGGGAAGCACTGCTGGGAAACTGTTGATCTACTGTTTCTTGTTCTTGCTGAGCATGTGACAAAAACAAATTGTCACCAGCTTCTGCCATTTGCAGTAATTCCATGTATATAGCATCGTATTTTTCAAAGAAGCAAAGCTGTGAGTAGAGAGGCTCATGTCTGTGGAGGCCCTTTCTATTTAAGTATAAATACAGTATTGATATTTTGCTTTCTTGCTTCAGAATTATGGCTTAGATTTTTATTTCCTTGAACTGCTTGCGCCCAGCAGTAACTGTGTAAGCAGAGATTTTATGGATTTATCTTTGAGCACGTCAGGTGATCATTTGCCTTTTGTGCTCACAGAAGGTAAAATATATTTTAAAATTTGGCTGCTTTTGGTTGTAGTAATCGCCCTTCTCATTTTGACAGATGCTGAGCTGATGTATTTTTGTTTCTCTTGATAGCCACACTGAGTCATTTGTTATTGTATGGCATGGTGCTGGTGGAAAGTGGTTTTTATATATATATATATATATATATAGAGAGAGAGAGAGAGAGAGAGAGAGAGAGAGAGAGAGAGAGAGTATGGCTGAGGGTCAATTAATTACAGCCACAGATTTCCATCTTTAATAGGGTCATAAAGAATCGCTCTTTCTCAGTCTTCATTGCTTTCTTTTTCTCCTATCTCAGCTGACAAGGCATGCTGTGGAAAATCCTTTTAGCAAGTTTGCCTAGCTTGAGGGAGCAATCAAACAAGCCTACAAATGTGTTATTTTAAGAGCAATCAGTATTGAGTGTAAAGTATTAAGAGGTTAGTGGTGGAAGGAGACAATGCATAGGTAGCAACAGGGGAATAATTAATCTGGCTCATGTATTTGTGCAGTGCAAACCTACTGAACCTTCATTAGCCAAACTCACACTTGTACACCAGCATCCACACTTTCTTGAAGCCTGTAGTCATTGTGTACATTAAAAAAATATGTATCAAATGTGCATAGTGTACAGAACTGTAGACAAAATTTTGTATATTACAGAGAGGTTTGCACAGAAATACTTTTTGAAAAAAAGATAATGGTGTGCAAAAATGAACACCGTTTGAAAAAGGTATGCAAAATATCAAAACTGAGAAAACTGAGAAAAGCACAGAAACATGTACGCAAATACATTTGTGGGGACCTTAAAGGTTGTGGACTAGTATGGAAGCGGGAAGGATAAATGTGCCTTTAGAAAAACCAAAAATGACTGAAGTCAAGATTGACAGATTTATCCATCCTTCTTTATCAATAGGAGTGCTTCTATTGCTAGGTGTAACCATATTTTGGTGCTGTGTTAATTAGTTTCACTGATTTAGTTTATCCACTCTGTGATGACTTAGAGTTAATTACAGATTAGAACATCATGGAAACAGAAGACATGGATTTACCGTGAACACAAAAAAGAGAAGAACCTCCTTCAAACAATCTAGAATATCAAACTATAGATAAAAATGTAAACCATACCTATGCCAGCTCACTGGTTTTGCTGTATTTATTCTCAGTCTCACTACTCCTGCCATATTCCTAACTCACATCATTCCTTTTGCAATGGTTGCATGATCAACACCTGACCTTTCTTTTCAGCTTTCCTTGTACAGTGCTATTCTGAAAGGATCTCCCCCTGAAGAATTCCGTGGGTTTCTAAAAAACATGTTGTGATTCCTATGGGGGAAATAAACCTTTTCTCATAATTTTTTTGTAGATGTGAAGAATGAGAAGAAAACCTGCCTTGTAGTCACTTTCTACAGCCAGTGTGGTGTAGTGGTTTAACAGTTGGACTAGGATGCTAGGAGATCAGGGTCTGAATCCCTGCTTGGGCCATAGCAATTGGGGAAGTCACATTCTCTCAGAGGAAGGCAATGACCACTCCCTTATGAACAAATCTTGCCAACAAAACCCCATGATGGGCTCATCTTAGGGTCACCATAAGTCAGAAAGGACTTGAAGGCAAAAAACAAAGTCAATTTTGGATGAGTCATCTTGGTAATTCTGTGTCTGAAGAAGTGCACTGTAGTCGTCAAAATTTTATGCTAAAATAGGCTGGTTAGTAGTCTTTAAAGTGCCATACGACTCATTTTCCCCTTCTTTTTATCCTAAAACAAACTAACATGACTATCTCTTTGAAAATCCTTGTAAATTGCAAAGTACACATAATTAATCTGAGAGATATTTGACATTTTCAGGGGGAAGGAGCACCTGAGAGATGGAGATGATGGTAGTGGATGATATTAGGGAACAAGCCATAGGTTAGAGTTAGTATTTGATGGCCTTCCTTTGATCCCTAGACTTTTCCAGTTAATGGAAGCTAGTTAGTAAAGTTTTCAAGGTACAAATAAATAGATGTATTTGAACAAGGCTGGCCCAAGACGTTCTGCTATCAGTTGCTCTGAGATTCATAGTTGAATCCTCTAAACTAAAAATGGATTGGATCCATATTTAGTCGCATGCAACCAGAATGTCTAACAAAGTCTTCCCTTGCTTCTCTTTCACCATAGCAGCTGGTATAGGCACCAAAAGAAACTACAGAAAGGAATGGTGGGCCTTGCTGAATGTTACAAACTGGGTTGTTGGGGAGGAATCCGAAAATATTGAGTGCTCTTACTAAACATGAATGGCATCTTGTCTGTGAAAGGCAACTCCTGCATCCATCTCAGTCTCTTCCATTGCACTTGAGAACTGCAGTGAACTTAGGATGAGGGCACAAGGCAGCTTGCTGTGCTGTCTGATGCCTCCTTGCTGCCTGCTAAAATCATGACCTGTCTGTGTCCGCTCTTTCAGTCGAAGCCATTTCCCTTGATGCTGTCTGTGATGCCTTGGGAGTAGATTACTAGGTGGAACAGCCAACCGGGAGAGCTAACATCTGAGACCAACAGCAAGCAAGAACTGCCATCATAGAGTCAGGTCAGGAAGACTGGAGAAGTTAGAAGACTTGAGAGAAATAGATGGGGAGGAATCTGTGAGTTATAGCAAGGACAGCCTTTGCTGTTAGTGGTAGTCTCCTAGTTCTCCTAATGAACTAATGAATTATATCCTGAAACCATGAGAGTATCATTTCATTGTTGCATAAGAGAAGAACAACTTTTGAAGAATAAACTGTCTGGTGCAGTGCAGTATGCGGTCATAGGTTGAATCAGAATTCCCATTGAACACTATGCTTCGTATTCAGTGCTTTGTGTGAATAGGATACTCCTCCCAATTTCCTAATCCCCCCTCCTAAACCATTAGATTAGAAGGCTGTGGAGCAAATAAGGTATATATTCCAGTGACCAGGGCACATGGGTCATGTTATGGACAGAACTTTCTTTATAAAAGAGGATTCCACTGGAGGCTCAAAGCTAGTCCAAGGAAAGATATTTCTTTCAGAGAAAGAACCTCTAAGCTCTCTCTCTCTATTTTTAAGTATGTGGGGAGAGTATAAGGCAGAACTGATACTCGAGGGAGGATGAAGCACAAGTCATCATACAGGCATATAAATCCTATGAACCAACAATTAAAAATGGTTCAAAATGTAAGAAAAAAAAGTTTCACTGTGTCATCCCAGTATTTTTCAACTAAATCCAGTTTATTCTTATCACATGGGAAGCCCTTGTGGCTTAACATTACCTCCTGCCAATTTCATTTTTTTTCCCAAACACCTGTAAATAGATTTCTACTGCTGCAGATGCTTCTACTATGTAAGAACAACCATCCTAATGAAAAAGGAGCCTAAAGAATGAACTTCTTCAATATTTGAGCCTTTGATCTGTGCAAACCCTGCCCCTCTGGCAGGACCAGTATCATGAGGGTGCGGATAGGAAGTACATATTAACATCTCTGGCTGCCTAGACTCTGCCATTAAAGGTTGGGGTGTGGGGAGAACTCTGCTCTGAGTCCTCATAATGGATGCTGCTGGTAGCAACTGTGAGGTGTCTTGCAGAATCTAATACTAAAAAGTATACTAAGACCAGAGAGAGCTCGGAGCTACACCACTCCAGATGCTTGCTGGTATCCTCAAAGGACCTCTGCTTTACCACCAATAGGAGCAGTAGTTGTTAGTGTTCAGAAACCCTGAGTACACACCAAGCCTCTCTCTACTATGTACAAGTATTTCGTTTATGTAACTCTGCTCTTTTATGTTCCCTGGAGAGACTGAACAAAAAGCTCAGAGCATTCTTCAGATGAGGTTCCTCAGTAGCAGAGGCCATGCCCCCTCCCCCAGCTTTTCTGCACACTTGGGAGCAAAGCATGTATCTGGTGGAGAACTCTAATTGTAACAGGCAGAATTTCTCCTGCCCCCTGGCCAGGTGTCCAGCCTGTCACAGTGAATCCACGGCAGGCCAGCATGAAGGATTGGAGGAGAGAGCCAGTCAGGGATCAACGGCAGGGCTGCTGCTTGCAGAGCCAGAAATAAACTAGGGCTATTGGGATCAAGATGGCCTGGGCGCTGCATGGTTCTCTGTCCCAGGGGGCTTCAGCCTTATTTGAGCTGCAAGCTTCCACATGATAAGGATTATGCAAGGACCTATCAGTATCAAAAGCTAACACTAAGAAACAGAGCCTCCAGTAGATCGGTGTGACCACAAGAATAAGAAACTGGTAGAATACTGAACACCTTTACTTAATTGTACATGCATTCACAAATGCCCTATTGGAACTATATACACATTTGCTGTTGTCACTGGTAGTTGTGTCTCCATTCTTTTCTTACTTATGCTATTGGTGTTAATGTCACTGCTGCTACTGTTGCTGTTTATTCAGTTATTTATTGTGTTGTTGTTGTTGAACAATTTAGAAGAAATTATTATAGTCTCCCTTTTTCCCAGAAACACAATAGACTTCTTCATTTTGTCATCCTGGGCTGCCAGTGGGGAAAAATTTCCTTCTCCAGCTCAGAGGAGGTTGTGGCGTGGGGCCCCCTGTTTAAGACAGCGTCTGACAGAAAAATTAAAGTGTCAGCGTGGGTCCATTTACCTGGCACTAGTCTTATGTAGTGGGGGAATGAATCAAATCTCAAGGAATGTTCACTTTTGGGTTTTTTTTGTGTGTGTGTGTTTAAAGCTTATTAGATCTCATGGATATTTACATTATAAGGGACATAAATATCCCGAAGGCACCCTATCCTATCTGATCTTGGAAGCTAACCAGGATTAGGCCTAGTTAGTACTTCAGTGGGAGACTGCCAAGGAACACCAGGTGCTCTGGCTTGTATTTCAGAGGAAGGAACTGCCAAAACCACCCCTGAGTATTACTTGCCTAAAGAAAATCCTATGAAATTAATGGGGTTGCCTTACATTAACAGGTGATTTGAAGGCACTTTCATACCCAGAGACATACTTAATTTTGCCAAATGAAGTTCCTTGGCTTCTTTGTTCACCATGCCAGAAGGAAATGGATTCCACAGACTAAGCAACTGGCCTGCATTTCAAAGCAAAACAGGTGAAGGGACTCACAGTGAAGGTAGCGTAGATCTAGCACAAGAAGCTGTGATGTGTAGGAGTGCCACAGAAGCTAATCTCTTCTCTTTCTGGTAGCTGTGCACAGTAGCTGTCAGTTGGTCCTAGTGAGATTTATAGTTAATCCAATGTGATTGGTTTGCTTTGCTATTGAGAGTCCAAACAAGGCTCCAGGAGGCACATTTTGTTGTTGCGGGCAAAATCTTATCCATCAATTTAATTGAAGGCTGTGATGGAATCAATTATACCTGACAAAGTTGCCTTTTTCTTTTCTTTTCCAATTTTTCCAGCCTTACACTTAGATTTCACCCCCAAGCTTAAGCGTAGCTCTCTTTGGTGTAAATCCCAGACAGCTAACCAACAGTGAACTGTCTTCTGTGGTTGATGTTAATTATGGGTACAGGCTGCATTTTGCAGTCAGATGGTTATTTCAGTACTTTGCTAGTATTAGGGAAGATACCTCCAAAAGTCTATTTCAGTAGATTGCAGCACTTTGACCAGTTGTCTGAATCCAGCCTCAAAGCAGAGGTCTTATTTATTTAACTATTTTGAACGCACTCTATATCCGTAGACATCAGAGAGGAATGCAATCAATAGAAAGCTCCTTAGTGAAATAAAGACCCAGTAAACTCTGCACTCCCAATCTGTTCCATGCAGCAACAAACAGTTCCTGCTTCCAATAGCTTCTGGCCCAGCCTTACTTGAGAATAAACACCTTCACACTCCAAGTCTCAAAGAAACAGGATCTGTTTCATGTCATATATAAATCACCCCCCATACCTTGGTATGCTGCGCAAGGTTATTCCCAGGGAAACACATTCTAGGATCAAAAGTGCTACATCTAAAGCTGAGGGGCTGGTTAGAAAAAACACAATTTTTGCCCAATAAACAAATACAAGTTTCAGAATATTGGCCCTGGGTAACAACCTACCATAAAAGAAAACTTTCTTAGTAGCAAGGACAGGGTAGCATCAAGGGAAAGCTGTGAGTGTGATCACCTTACTGTGACAAGGTCTGGGCTAACATGACTCATTTTAGACTCCACGCCATCCATTCCCAGCTGGGAAACTCCACAGCCAAAACAGAGTGAGCTTGTTTGGCTATATTTCAGGCTCACATCTGTGCATCTAATTTACACTTTATGCAAATTATTAAAAATTATGCATTATATTAATTTGCATTGTAGTTATGCCAGTTCAGCACATTAATAGCTGTATTTTTACTGCCATTATGTTTCAGGCAGTGTAACCATTTTAAGCGCAGGACTTGGAACAGGAAGACCCAAGCTAAAATTGCTGCTTGGTCATGGAATTTACCATGTGCCCTTGGGCCATCTCTCTCTCTCACCATATCTACCCTTGCAGGGTTGCTGCAGGACCTAACAGACAGGATCAATGCAAAGTGGTTCTTCCTCGGGTAGTAGTGGTAATAATACACCCCCAAGAAGAGCAACAATAATGATAGGATATAGGTAAATTTATGCATGTATAAATGCAGTTGAAACTGTTCAGAACATGTGGGGGAGAGCCTTACCCAAGCCTAGTGGATTTGTTAGTGACTGGTTCCTTATTCCTAACTGAGGCTCTGGGCCTAGTTAGTCCCCACCTGCCTGCAGGCAATCCTGCCTCTTGCCCAGAGGCCAAATAAATAAACTAAGGGGGCTAACTCCAGCCAGAGCTTAGAAGCATGGGGCAGGAGGCTTCTGTCCCTGCCACTGCCACTGCCTTCCTCAAAGATGCAGGTAGCCTTTCCTCACAAATTGGGGTGGGAGCAAGTGTGAGGTATGGCTCCTCAAGTCTAATGTAAGTTACTGCACTTGGACAGAAAATATGAAGCACATAGATATAAGATGGGTGACACCTGGCTTGACCACACTACCTGTGAAAGTGGGATTTAAAGAGTCTTAGTAGATCACAAGTGGAACATGAGTTAGCAGTGTGATGTGGCAGCTGAAAAAGCCAATGTGATTTGAGGCTGCATCAGTAAGAGTACAGTGTCTAGGTTGAGGGAAATAGTAGTACAACTCTATTCTGCTTTGGTTAGACGCTATCTGGAATACTGTGTCCACTTCTGGACACCAGAATTTAGGAAGGATATGTCAATCTGGAAGGTGTCCAGAGGAGGATGGCCAAAATGGTAAAAGACCAGGAGACCATGCCCTATGAGGAGTGGCTTAGGGAGCAGCTGGATATATTTAGCCTGGAGAAGAGAAGGTTAAGAAGTGACATGATAGCCATGTTTAAATATTTGAAGGGATGTGTGGAAACCGTGGAAAAAACCATCGCCCATCAGTGCCGAGTGCAAAAGGCACACCCAAGCTTTGCCCTCAAGGCCTGCCCAGCCTGACAGCTCTTTGTGTTCAGGTCTGAACAACCAGGGAGATCCTTGAATCAAGCCAGGGCCAGGACAAACGGGTCTGCCTCAGTTCTCCCTCTCTGAGAACGCAGTCCCTTCCTCACTCTTGTCCTCCCTTGTTTTTTTCTTTTCAGGACTCTCCCCCTTTACTGCATTCTCTAAATCTGCCCTTCTCCCAGATGTAAGGATCAGCGGTGACTTATATTTTCCAAGACTGTGGTACTATTGACACTAAGGTCAAGAGGGTAATATTGGTGGCATGTGTATTCCAGGATTCAAAATAAGACTCTGTGACACTGTTTTAAGGAACACAGAACTTCAAACATTTATTGTAACACTGTTGCTTTAAATGTGCCTTGTATCTAAATGTTTACAAACAGCACACCATTCTTCTCTCTCTCTCTCTTTCAATTCATTCACTATATCTCGTACACCCAGTTTCTCAATTCTCTCTCCCACAGAGCTATTCAAATCTCCAACTTTCTCCAAACAAATCACAAATCCACAATTCACCCTCTTCTTCAAACACCCACCAGACAGTTAAAATCCGTTATTTTCCTCTTTCCACCAGCCCCTCCCGTGGGCTATCCAAGGTTCCATTTCACCAGCCAATCAGCTTAAACACTCTCAGTTGCCAAGGAGGCTCTGTTGTCGAGACCCCCTCCCACCAGGTTCGTCACAGGATGTCGTATGGAGGATGGAGAGACTTGTTTTTTGCTGCCCAGAGTGGGACATGGCGCAATGGCTTCAAACTTCAGGAGAAGAGATTTCATCTAAATATGAGGAAGAACTCTCTGACAGTAGACTGCCTCATAGTCTGGTAGAGTCTCCTTCTTTGGAGGTTTTTAAACAGACTGGATGGCCATCTGTCAGGAATGCTTTGATGGTGTATTTCTGAATGGCAGGGGGTTGGACTCAGTGGCCCTTGTGCCTTTGTGCCTCTTCCAGCTCTATGATTCTATGATTCTGTGATGCAAGCCAGAGGCAAGGGCGGGGAGTGGGCTGTAGGAGGAATATTTCTGCCCTTTGATGGCCAAATTAAAATCAATTATTGCTCCTTCCTTTAACCCACTCCATTTTAGCTCATTAACCAGGGCACTGTCCAAACTGCAGTTGGCACTGTCTCTGCCTATCTTTTCCTCTCTCATCTCATTGGAATCTTTCTGGCTCTGCTTTCTTTCTTCACTGGTCTGAACAAACTTTTCCAAGAAAACCACGATACAGTTGCTATAAGTTGGAGTCCACTTGAAGGCACATAACTGCAATAAACAGCAACATGCAGTTGTCTGCTTCTTGGGATTAAATTACATATTTCTTTTTATAAAAATTCTTAGTTACAAGAGTACTGGTCTTAATTCTTCAGTGGTTAGCAGTTATAGAAGTCTGCTGCTCCGTGGTGATTAAAAAGCAGCAAGTTATGATCATGGATTTTAGCTACTGAATATTTCTTCTGTTAGAAATTTATGCCTGAGACATGTCTTTCATCACCATGAGACACGATTATACAGACACCAACCACAGAGTCACATAGAGATCTTGAGACTTGTGACAAAATATTTCTGTTAAAATGTATGAACTTTCATTGTCATTCTCTGATTTAAGTGTAGTTTGCTACATCATTGCAGATTATCTCAGGCTGTGGGAAACCAAAGAACAGGCGTAGAAACAAGAGGAAGAGTGAAGCACTTGGGACAGAGGCACTGGGGCAATGACTGTGGTGCTTGAGTCTGATTATATTAGAAGCAGAAACTGTCTGATTATTATTTTTTCTTTTTCCCTTTTTGTTACGTCCAAAGGCTGTAATCTGCTTGCCCTAATCCTCTTAGAGCATCTGCTATTTCAGACTTTTATCTGATCTTTCTGTCTCCCAAACAAGCTGTCTGGGCTCCTCACATTTGAGATGCATTTGCCCCTTTACGGAAGCGCTATCTTTGCATCTTTTCTTTTCAGCCCAAAGTGGGGCTCTTTGGCTTTACTGATTACAGCTGATAATTTCCAGTGCCTATTTGACGTATGGCTAGAACTATCATTATTGTTATTGGAATTTAGAGCCCATTCTTGTTTGTGGGAGTTCTAGTAACCCCAGCAGAATGGGATTGCTACTCAATACCCTTGAGAAGCTGCAGAACATAGTGTAAGGCTCTCTTGGAAATGGCATGGGAAAGATATGATCTGTGTGAAGCCAGATATATGTCAGGAATTCATTATTTTTCAAGTGAAGCAGTGTTCTCATGTCTATGGCCTTTGGAGCAGATCTTCAAAATGTTACATTTTTGAACTACACCTCCTAGAATCTGCCAGCATGGCCACGAGAGTTTGAGCACTGTAGTCCCAGAAACTGTGCTATTGTGATGCCTCTCCTAAGACTCATACTACTCAGGAAGGTGGTTTTTGTTTTGTTTTTACTAGATTTGAATGATTACCAGTGACTCACAATGCTATAGTGAAGGGGGAAGAAAGCATAACACAGCTCTGGGATTTCTTTCAGTAAAGAAATGCTGAAGCCATGTACTAGAGTGCTGGGGTAACTGATGGAACCTCTATGCTCTGACTACTGAAACAGGTGGCTTTCCAGTGTTGCTACTGTTTGTGAAAGAGACAAAATCAGAAATGACTATAATATTAGACACAGTGAGGCAACTACATCAGGCAGCAGATGTTGAAGGCAGGATGGAAGAACAGTGTATTTGCTGTTCTTTCTGAGTCCCCTGTCAGGACTTATCTGGAGTCCCTTTTAGAGGACAGAGTTATGGAACAAAAACATGCATCTTGTTTTCTCTTGTGCTGGCTTGCAGCTCTCTAGGATGAGGAAGGCTGTGGATCCACCATTATATGAACATGGGGTTAAACTGGCGAGCCACTCAGCTTCATGGCAACCCATCTAGAACTGTAGAAAACCACTGGCCCTGCACCTAAAACCTAGAACATTAGAAGGGAGACACCTGTGGGTGTTCACTGAAAGCATCTGAATGCTATCTGAGATTGGATGGAAGAAGGTGCCCATGATTTATATCCTGCCTCCAAACAAACACACAAAGTTGACAGTGATTAATGTATACACCTTCATTTACAGGGAAAACCTTTAACACTGGGAAGCTGGGCAGAATAGTCAACATGGAAGATTTGTTCAGCATTGATACAGATGTGGTCACTTTAAATTCCCTCCAGTCCGAGTGACCACCCACAGAGGCAAGAAGAGAAGGACTAGCTTCAGTGAGAAGAAGATGCCTGGATACCTTATCTTGTCACTTAACAGTTTGCAGTCACAGGAGGCAAATCTCTTCTTTACATATAGTTCTGCAAAGATTTTGTATAGTGGACCCTCCACATTTGGGAGAGTTTGAGTGCAGAACCCTCATGAAAGTGGAAAGACCATGAATAACTCCTCCCCACAATCTCCCGCCCATTTGCTTCCAGAGCTCCCCGCTTCCATTCCCTGGGGGAAAGAAAAAAGACAACATAAAGGTTACTTTTCTCTCAGAAGGAGAAGAGTGGAGTGCTGAGTTTTGGCATTCTAGCTACTTTTGGTCACCATCTTCAGAAAGGAGGTTCCTCCCACGGGAGTGTAGGAGCGAAGAGAGCACCTGACCAATCGGCGGCCATTACACAGAAGAATGTGCAACCATGTGGCAGAGAGGACACACCCATACCCAAAAGGGGAAAAAAGCATCTATTTTAAACACAAACCTTGCAAGTGTGGGGTGAGGAGTGCAAGAGAATGGGAGGAGGAGGGAAGACAAGCACATGCCTGATGAATAATCAAATTCACGAAGGTCAAACTCGTGAATGTGGAGGGAGGACAGTATACTATGAATGAAGATAGAACAGACTCCCTCTCCTGGCCAGGAAATGAGGAAGCTTTGGGAGGAGAGACCTGGAAACTACATGAGGCATCCTCTTCTCACTGTGAACATTTTGTTTCTCAGACATACCTTGTAAAGCTTGCAAATGTACCAGTGCTTGATATGGGGCTTTTTCCTGCCTCAGGACTCAGATGGTACAAAATGTTACTTTCATGGCAATTACCAAGTCTGTCAGGATTTCTTCCATCTCTACGCTAGTTGACCCTCTCTGAAATTTGCATTTGATGCCTTCATTGTGGTACGCCTAAGACATAATTTGGAATCTGTAGCGTTTGATTGCATTCACACATAAAGATGCATTTTGGATATTTTCCGTGCATTTTTTTTTGCCTCTTTCTACTTTATCTTGGCACCATTATTTTCATAAACTTCTTTGCTTGCTCAGTTGTAATTGGATTTCAAAGTTCTATTTGCCTTTGTGATGTGCGGGACTGAGGTGAACTAATTACTCTTGAGTACTTTAGCTATGAGGGACCAACTCATTCCTAATAAACATAGAAGAATCTAAAACTTTTCTGCGTTTAACCTGAATCAGGGCTGGTAGTAAAGCAAGAGGAACGGCTTGCAAAGAAGCTTTGAGGTCTGTATTTCTGATGTCTAGATAAAATGCAACAGGAGCTTACTAGTACTAGTTTCGGGCTGTAGAGAGACCACTCAGATAGTGCCATGCTGCTATTAAAGGGACAGTCGCTCTCTTTCCTCAATAGAGATGGCTCTTGTAAACCTTCAAAAATCAGAGGATAGTACACAGCCCTTAGATTATTGTTGTGGGAATATCAAAATGTAAAAGTGGATTAGAAATGAAGTTCTCCATCTTGTGGAACCATGGGCACCACTAAACACCAACACAGGGGTCCTATGCTCAGTCACACCAAAGTGCATTTTTGCAATAGGTTTACCAAGCACTGTGGCTCTTGCTTTACTCAGGTCATGCCTGGCCTTGAGCAGCAACCAGCAAACTCTACAGCTACTCCAAGAGTTATGTTGGAGTTATATTTTTGGAACACAAGCCTCAGAATCTGTAAGTTTAGAAAGATGAGTATTGTCAGCCACCAAAGAATAGTAGGAAGACGTGTGTTCACCGTTAACTGCAATGTGTGTTTTGTACTGTACTGCATTGGCTTATCTGTGATCATGGAGGCATCTGCTTGAGAACTTGAACTGTGCTGTGAGAGGAAAAGGAGTCCAGACGCATGCATGAGCCTTTCTACTTACCTCGAGAAACGTAAACCAAGATGTTCTGTGCAAGGAGAAAGGTGCAATAAACAAGAAAGAAAGAAAGAAAGAAAGAAAGAAAGAAAGAAAGAAAGAAAGAAAAAGAGAAAGGCAGGCAGGCAGAACATTAGCTGAGGAGTTTGAAAGAAGAGGAGAAAGAAAGAGTTAAATGGAAGTGGCACAGGTCCTGAGGTAAGGAATGAATTAAAAAGGGCAAGCAAATCTAAAAGCAGGGTCAAGAGAGGGAAGGGAAGCATACCCTCCAACTGTCCCATTTTGTCAGGGACAGCCCTAATAAATCATCTGTCCCACTTTTTCAGCTGCTTCTAAAATATACCAGTTTCTCTCTCCTACTACTACTTTCCCCCTTTGTGCTCCTCTTACTCCAACTGCTAGAAATTTGAGTCCAAAGTGTAAAATTATTTTGCACTTAAATAACTCAGCAGTGGAGAGAAGAGAAGAGGGAAGAATCTTGCCGTTCCCCCAGGTTCTCGCAAAAGAAAGCCTCTTTGAACTTGTCTGTTCTTCCTCATTGATAACTTTTGCCATCTTGACCACACTCTTTTATTTGACTCCATGTGTTCCGGTTTTCATCTGTGAAATGTTGAGGGGAATGGGGAAATGAGAGTGTGAGGACATTGTTGCTCTTCCTGTGCCCACTTACCCAAGCCTGCTTGTATTGTCTCCCTCTCTCCTTCACTTCCAATTTCTTTTTCTTTCTCAAACTGATCAAGACTGTTAAAAGATAAAGTCTTGTTAATTTGCTTTTGTTACTCGGAATTCTTCAGGGAAATAGCAGCAGATAAGCATAGCTATGAATTTTCACAACGTAATCCTGTACATGTTGCATCCTAAGAAGTAAATCCCATGGAAAATTGCATCCTCAGCCACAAAGGCCTGTCCCATAGTGTCAGTCTCCAAACACTGGAACCTATGCTTTCCTCTGTGATTTAACATTTTGCAATTTAATATTGTTCCATTACTTTTGAAATTCAATGTAAAAAAAACAGAAATGTGTTTGGAATGGTTTTTTTTTTATGTTTAGAATTTTGTTCTGGAAGCTTCAGCATTAGAACAGTATTTTTATAATTTACAGTGTTACACTTAAAAACAATTTTACAGTATTGAATTTTATTTACTGCTCTACATTTTTTTCCTTTGCAGAGTTCGCAGTATTTAAGGATATCTAATTTTTATTAGAACAACAACCTTAGGAAGTGGGTTCTGCAGAGAGATACAGAGAGAGAGAGAGAGAGAGAGAGGATTGTATTATAGGACATATGGCTCTATGAAAAATATATCTTTTTTCTATTCTGATTGCCTTAATTCAGCCCTTTATTCTCCCAGCCCTTTCCGCAACATCTTTCAGACATTTTTTTAGAATCGGAGGGAAGCTAACTGATGTATTCTTCATTCTCTGGCATATGAATAGAGGGATGATGAGGCTTTCTGATGCTATTGTTAATGATAGATTTACATGGAGGAAGTAAGGGAATGTGGAAAAATAAGCAGAGCCTGGATGCTTCTTCCTTCTCTTCAGTGAGATTCCTACTTGGCACCAGCAGTTTAAATGGCAAGACTTCGTTGCAAGAGTGTTTGCATTTTTAATTAAAAACTAAGGGGTGCATTGCAGCTGGCTGCAGGTACTTTGTTAATGCTTACTGTGTTTTATAAGTTGAACCTATGCAATCAGGCGGAAGCACCACGAAGTTCAACGGAGCTTACTTCCAGGTAATGATGCAAAGGATTGCAGTCATGCCCCATAAACTTAATTGTGAGATTTTATTAGTAGTTGTTTGTTTTGGATGTCTGGCTTTATGATGGAATTTTTAACTAGAGTGTTAGTTCCTTAGGGTATATACAGAGCTTGGAAAAGTTCCCTTTCTTGGATTGCAGTTGTCAGAATCTTCCAATCAACATGGCTATTCTGGGAGTCCCTAGTCCAAAGAAGAAACATTTGAGATTCTGAGTAGCCATAAAAGAACAAATATTGTGTGTGTGTGAGAGAGAGAGAGGGAGAGAGAGAGGGAGAGACCGACCGACCGACCGACTGACTAGTCTTTCAGCAGAGTGAGTAGAGATGTTGGGAATTATAACCTTACATATTTCGACTTCCATGGGCTGCCCTGTGCTCTGTTACAGATACAAATCATTACTTTTTCACACATAAGAACAACAACAAAAAAATCAGTTTCATGTGCACTAGGTAAAATTACGAGAATTGTTGCAAAGTTTTTATTTTTATTTATATTTTTTGCATTTGAGCTGCCTCCTCCACCTCAAATTTGTGCAGTGTAATTCATATTCTGCAACAACGTCTTGCAAAAAACAAAGCAAAGACACAAACAGCCCTCCCCCCCACAGTGTTTTGTGTACAAACCAAATTTTTGTAAAAGTCTCCAAGTTTAATGCATCTTGTGGTGACTGACCTTTTTTTGGCTGAGGTATCTCCTTGTATCGAGACATCCCTTCTCATTAATGAGAAAATGTGTAAGCATTCTTTGTATCCCTAGGCAAAGAGAGAGAGAGAAAGAGACGGGGGGGGGGAGACCTTAGCAGCAACTAGTGGAATGTGTACTTCAGATCTTACTTCCTATTACAGCTTCTTTCAACCACTCTAGGGCCTTTTCCGCAGGACGTCATTGTCCTGCACTGGGGACAGGAGAAAGATGGGACCCAGATGACATTTCTACATGATGTCGTCTGGGTCCTGTCCTTCTCCTGTCCCCAGGCAGTGTGATCGTACCGCAAATCATTAACAGGTTTTCCCCGTCAATGACTGGCAATCAAGCAGCCCTCCTGCTGCCCACCTGCACTTACCTGCTGTATGGAGGTCCTAGAAGTGCAATGGCTGTGCTTCTTGTCCCAGTGCAACCTGGGACAGTACCCAGCTGTGCTGCAGAAGGAAGAGGCTGTGTTATCATGCTTCCTCGATTCTCTGGGGCAGCCGGTGTGGAGGGGAGTGCTCCTGTGGCGCTCCTCTCCTGGGAGAGGCTTTACCAAAACTACCAGGATCTGGTAAACTGTGAAAAGGTCTTAGATGTACATAATTCAGTTACATGGACTGGTTATGTTGACTGTGGATGATGGGAGTTATCATTCAGCTCTTACGGGGAGTACTCATTTGGAGAAGGCTAATGTGTACTGGGTAATACTTTTTTAACAACACTCTCTGCATTAGTTTGAATTACTCTGATGCATTCAATCGGTTTGTGGTTTCCCAAACTGTTGGCAGCATGGGGAAATTGATGAATGCATTGCCTTTTTGAGGGGGTGAAAACTCCACCCTGCCTTGGCTTGTTTGCAAGCTACAGTGCACAGATAAATCCTGCTGGCTGTCACTATTTCTCCTTCTGGTTGTGTTGCCTCCCCTCTGGAATACCACTCCTCTGACTTAATGAGGGCTAAACGGTGTAATTAATCACACAAGCCCTTGGCACAGCACTGGGATCTTTATTTAGAGGCAGAATAAAGGACAACCTGGGGAGGAGCAGGATGGTGATGATGATGATGATGATGATGACGATGATGATGATGGAGTGGCTGTTTATGCAGCACCAAAAAAGTGAATCATAAAGGAAATAGTACATGCAGATTGGCATAGCATTTGCATTCACTCATTCATGACTATAGATTAAAATTTAGAAAGAATTATTCTAACAGAAAAAAAAAATACAGGGCATCTCACCTAGTGAGGGAGAACTGTCTTTTCTGCCGTTGTGAGATGCAGTTTATTTGTGTGACCTGTCTGCCTGCTCAGGTTGCTACTCAGGTACTAACTGGTGATGGGAACTTTTGAGGCCTATGCTCTCCTTACTTAGTGTTCTTTATAAATTTGAGCCATTTCTGCACTACACTGTTATAGTGCTATTATTCCATTTTCAACATGCTATGGAATCCTGGGGTTTGCAGTGTAGGGAGGGGCATTTAGAATTCTCAGCCAGAGAGGTCTTTGGCCTCAGTAAACTACAAACCCCAGAATTCCACAGGATATTATAGCACTATAACAGTGTAGTGTGGAAATGGCCTCAGAGAGCCCTTGATACAGAAGAGACTTTCGAATGGAGGACTGCTCCCTGTAAACTAAGACATGTGGCTGCCCTGGAAAATAATGATACTAAAAATGGAGTCCCACTTTGTTGTGAAACAATAATGAGAACCAGGAAAGTAAATCTTCCTCTTTTTCATTCACTCACATTACAACAACAACAACATTAGTTTACATGAGTCTTCAAATGCTTTTCATTAATATTTTGCATGTTTTTTTGCTATCATTCAGTGTGCTTTTTTGGGCATTTTTGTGTGCAGAGTACAGCATTTTTGCATGAAACCTTGGATGTCTGTGAACGACAATGTCTTTGTGGAAAAATGTGTTTTGCACAAAATGCAACTTTTTTATCCAAAAGCTGATGAAAACAAAAACCAGTAAAAGTGATGTTACATTTGTCCTCACATGGGGCAAAAACGTCTCACAGCAGTTGAAAATATATTTAAAGAATGATGAGAAAATTTCTGAATATTCCTTACATCCATAGGTATAGCAACAAAGTTTATTTTGGAGAATGTAGAATTCAGAAGGTATCTGAAGCCAAACCTGGTGTCAAGCTACAACCATTTAAAAAAAAAAATAGAAGCTGTTCACCAATCATTTCTGTACTTTCTTCAGTTCCGTTTGTTACCCTATTCACTTCTTTGATATTTTTGTAACTCCTATGCTTTGCCTAATGCTTGTGATGGCAATGTTTGTTGGGGTGGGGGAAGCTAATAAAAATACATGCCACATTTTTTGGAGAGACACTGGAATCTCAGGAATAATCTTGCAGTCTCACAGATCAATAGTTTCTCTACTGTTTATAATAGAAGTTCTACTTTATGTGTTATGTCTGATGGATTCAGTCTTTCACTTCTTCATTTGCATCATATGTTTGTCACCCATAAAACATTATCTGGGCAGCTTATAGAAAAGATAAAAATAATTCAGAAATAAAATCAGAAATTAAGGACTCCCCTCCCCCTGATGAAGATCACTGGGTAGTTTGTAGGATAGGCAGCCTATGAGTAGTTGTCATAGGTGGAAAGGAAGAACAAAGTCCATATACAGAAGTTTGTAGCAATTATGTTTGTATTTATGTGCTTTCAAGTGCCTGTTGTCTTATGGTGACCCCATGAAATTCATAGGGGTTTCTTAGGCAGGGAGTACTCAGAGATGGTTTTGCTAGTTCCCCCTCTGAAATATATCCTACATCTCCTGGTGTTCAGTGGTGGTCTCCCATTCAAGTATTAACCAGAACTGACCCTGTTTAGCTTCGAAGAACAAACAGGGCCTGGTGCCTTTGAAGTTATACTTTCAACTGTAAACCAAATAAAGAGAGCAACACTTTATTTCCCCCTCTTGTTCCTTTTAATTTAGTTTATATTTCATTTATTCCTTTCTTGTGTAATGTGTGACTGCATAGTTTACTGTATGTCCACAAATCACCACACAGAGAACCACAGTTACAAGTAAGCAACCTGTTCTCCTTCTTCACGGTTTCTGTGATTCACACATACGGGTCTCTGTGGCTCACAGACATATGGTAAACTGCATAGGTGAAGATTACTCATATATATGAGTTCACAGATGACAGATGGTTACTTGAAAAACCAGGTAAGCATTCAGTTCTTCCCAAATGTTCAGTTAAGATCTGCTCCAATATAGAGGGGTGTCAGCAAATTTTTCCCAGCTGTTGGTGGCTGTACCATTGCATTTTGGCTTGCCAAAAGTGCTGTTGCATCACTTCCAGCCACCATTTTGGCAAGCTTTTATTTGGGGGTGCTTTGGGGATGGGGGAAGTAAACTACTTCATTTGCGGCCATTTTTGAGCTCATTTGGTTGATTTAGGGATGAAAAAAAACAACAACCTGAAATTGATTGCGGGGGGGGGGATCACTAGGAGGACTTCAAGGACCACAAACTGGGACCTTAGGAGTTGCTTGCAACCCACAGGTCACACTTTGCCCACCCCACATTTAACAGCAACAAAGCGCAAAGAGTTTGTGTATTCCCCATATAGCTTTAGGCTAATACATAACTTTTTTTTAAAGATCACTTTCAGTCATATAAACAAGTGAAGAGAGGCACAATCTGGAGCAAAAAAAAAAAAAATTAATGGCAAAAGAGCTGCCAAAGAAATTAAAACAAGTTCAATATTTATACAGTACTGCTCTAATTAAATTAACAGTCACACAGATGTGCAGGAAAGACACCACCCGCCCATCTTCTTTTCCCTCCCTTCAACCTTTTCCTCTTTCATATGAATGCCAATTATAGTGACACAACTTCAGCTCCATTTCATTTCTATTATTTAAAAAGAAGGGGGAAATTAACAGAAGTCATAATGATTATACTTTTGAGGAAAGGGCGGAGGGAGGGAGCAGACCCAATTCGTCTTTTGTAGATTAGAGTGTTTTACCATTTCCTATAAACATTATAACTCCATAGAATTGGTTCATTTACATGATCTGGGTTTAATCCTTATTTTTTTTCTAACGAAACAAATTGTATAGCAGATCAATATTTTTTGAGGTGGCGATGAGTGGGAAGAAGAGAGGATGCTTTGCTGAACAACATCTGGTGATTTGATGGCAGATGTGACATTTAAATTGAGGAATTTCTGATTCACAACAATGTTTCTTAGCTGCTGCAAGTTAGAGGTCCTGCTGAATAATCCATAGGTTTATCCTACTTTTTTTTTGTAAAGGTGGCATAGTTGATATCTTCTGGTATTGTTCATTTAAATCTCAAGAATTACTTTACAATTAAAGCATCCTGTTTCTAAATAGTTCTGTTTTCATTAACCTGCCAAAATGGAACTTATTGCACTGGTTATATTTTTGTTCTTAGTAATGTGATTCTTGGTTTGCCCACTTTATCACTGGAAAAACTCCTCTCAAAGAATTAATGACGGCATGCCACGGTTAACTCAAATCATTGTTACTTCATAAACCAGAGGCTGAAACAGTGGTTTGAATTAACTTTGCATTAATTCTGGTTTGTATCAAATTGGACAGGGGCTATAGCTAAGTGGCACAGCAAGTGCTTTGCGTTCACACAGTGCTAGATTGAGTTCCTGGTGTCTCCTGTTAAAAAAACTGAAATAGCAAGTGATAAGGAGCCCTCTTCTTGAAACATTGAAGCACGACTGCCAGTTAGATGGCACTGAGCTAAGGTGAACAAAGAGTCTGAAAAGAGCAGCTTCCTCAGGAAATGATACTTAATATGTGGGAAGAGAGGGGGAAATAGTTCTAGAACGGAAGGAATGAACACGGGATATATGTCTGCCACTGATTTTTTTTAAAAGAGTCGTCAGTTTCCATACAGTGTTGTTGCCTTCAAGTCATTTCCAACTTATGGTGATCCAAAGGCCGCCATATCATCTATCATAGAGTTTTCTGGGGCTGAGAGTGTGTGACATGCCCAAGAACACCCTATGGGTTTCCATGGCTGAGTGGGGAATCGAACCCTGGTCCCCAGGGTTGGGGTACAATGCTTAAACCACTGCACCTTGCTGGCTTCCTTTTCCATAGGTACCTTCTAGTATTTCTTTTGAAGATACACAAAACATTTGCTTTCAAAGACCACATTCCCACAAATACAACCTCCCAGAAGCTGCATGGAGGTGTTGGGTAAGACTGAGGCCAGTGCTGGACAGGGCAAGAGTGAAAAATAGGCAAATTTGATATCCTCACCCCATTTCTGTAATTCTCTTTTATTTTTCTGTGCCAGCCCCCCCCCCCCCCCAACTGAGCTGTTGGGGAAGGCCTTTGAATTTGGGCTGTTGGCTGAAGTTTGAAAGCTGCTTGCCTTTGATTGATTGAAATAAAATGATGAAGAAAAAGGTTGACGCTGATCTTAGTGACAGAAACATAGAGGTCTGAGAAAGTGAAAATGTGACTTAAAGCAAGCCCAAGATCTTGCTTCTGTAAGTTTATTTTTTGGATTAGAATTTCCAGCATCCCCCACTCACGTAGCCACCGTCCATTGTGTGCGGGAGGATTCTGGGAACTGAAATCTCTCAAAATTTAATGTTTCCAAACTCTGACTGAGAACAAAGATCCCCTCTTCCCGTGGTTAAATGCTCCCAGGACTTTAAAAAAAACAAACAAAACACAGACACCTCAGATCCACAATTAATATTTCAGGAGAAGAAAGTAGTTGAAGGGGTAGTGGTGGTGGAGAGTGCTTCCATAGCAAATCGTTAGGCAGGAAATATTTTTACACATCTTCATAAATTGTACTTCAAAATATATAGTTATGCACATGTGTATAATGTTTGCTTTTACATATACATCCAGCTAATAGAAACTACGTAGCTGTGTTTAAGGTAGTTGCTCATTGCTCTGTGGAGTTCTTTAAGACTGTTTTGGTGCAGAGATTTGTACAAGATTGTTAAAATTGTGTAACAGGGAGCACAGATGGTGTGCATGGGGAGATGGACTTTACACAGATGTCTGCCATTGTCTGAATCAATATTGTAAAACAGGCATGCTGTTCTACTCCTGTTTGTCACACCTTCCCCTGAGACAGATAGGGTTTCAAGTAGAAGTGCTTAGAATTCTCTCTTTCTTTCTCCTCCTCGTCTTCCCCACATACTTAGCAATTATGAAGTGTGGTAACTCTTCTGTTAGATCATGAGATTGCCTTGTTTTTTGAAAAGAAAAGTTCCTGGCATTCAGTATGATCCAACTTACAAAATCCATTCACAAGTGCATTTGTAATTTGCAAGTGTATCCAAGTGGACACCACCAATCAATGGGAGGTGGGGGTGTTTGGGTGCCTTCTTGAGGTTAGACATGCCAGTCTGTACTCTGGTCACTCTGATATGATGCTTGTGGGTCCTGTTTTAAAACAGAAGGTGGTTTTGTAGTGCAGGATTCCCAGTTTTGACCGTCCAGATATTTGAACTTGATTCCCTGACCATTGACCCCGTTCTCTATAAAGAACTGTCTTGTCCAAGTCTAGTTTCAGGATTAAAAATCCTGAAAATAGAAAACCTTGAGGTTGCCCATCAACAAGAAATGACTGGACAATAGTGTGAAAATACTCACACGTCACAGTGTTTCCCACCAGGCATTTCTATTTAAATCTTAATTTTTTTTTCTAGTTGTATATTTATGCTTATAAATTTGCATATTTTAAATGCATTGTTATTGTTATCATTTACAATTACACAGATACTAATAATGTACATACATGACCTAAGTAACAGAACACCCAATTATTATTAAGTTGCAATTAAATTTTTTACAAAATTAAAACAAGTTCCGAAAAGACAACAGAAGTCAGTAAAACAACTTCCAATTAAAGACCCTCACTGTCAATTTCTGAACACCTGTCAGAACAAAAACATTTTCACTTACGGCAAGAAGGAAACCATCCTAGCTTTCATAGTCAGTGAATTCCAAATCCTGGGAGCAGCTACCAATAAGGCTTCTCCTGTGTTCCCAACAAACGCACCAGTGAAAGTGGTAAAACACAGAGAAGAGAAAGTATCTCCAAACCTGGGCAGGTTCCTACTGGAAGATACAGGCTTTCAGATAACCTAGATACAAGCAATATGGGGCTTTAGACTGTGCAGAAAGTGGATGTTTTCTTCACAAAGCAACCATGTGCAAATTTTGTGCAGAATAAGTCCCAAACTACAGCATTTACTGTGCAGGAAACAGCTTTCTCTGTGCAGAATGTAATATTTCTGTGCAGAAATATTACTTTTTTATCAGACGGTGCTACTTTATGTGTGAAACAACCCCATGCAAATTTTGTGCAGAGTAAGTCTTGAACTGTGAAGATTCTTGTCAGTCCAGGATTCTTTTCATCAGGATTTCCTGACATGCCAATAAATAAATATTTTTTTAATATCTCTATTTCCTGATCTGCATTTTACTTGTCAGGATTAATCTAGTCCATTACTGATGACAGGCACCAGCTTAGAATGGAAACATCTTCCTTGGAATTATGTGGAAAAGATAAACAGAGTAGAAGGTTATCACGATATTGCTGACAACCTCTCCCAGCAGTATATATATGTTGAAAAGTAAGAGGAGGAGCAAAACCCTGGAGAATTCTACAGGCCAATGACCAAGGAGTCACACAGGAATTTTCTATTTGAGCCACTGTCAAGACACCTGGCTTGATGTTCCCTATAGTCTTTCGCCTAGCTTTCGCTTATTGCAACGCTTGCTTTCACACAGTTGTTTTTCTCATTATGACTTGAGATATGAGTATAGTTCTAGATCCTTTTTCATACTCATATAAGATTAAACACAGAGAAGAAATTCAATTTTTATAGGAACAACCTTAATTCACATTTCTTGAATTAATACTTGAATCAGAACACAACTTTCCTTTTGTTTTTACGCTACTTTGAATTTTGTGATTCAGTCATCTGAAAGACTGACACCACCTATATGAGCCTGCCTGAAAGTTGGGTTCCTTAGAGAATGCCTTGTTGTGAAGTTAGGTTGGTATGTACATGTAAGAGGGTTATCTCTGCAGCAGCATCCCCTACTTAGGGTTAGGCTGGTTACATCTCTTTTGACTCTCTAGTGGGCAGCTGAAACAGTGTTGTTCCACATGGCTTTTAATGTTTCAAATTGCTCTATTAAAATTGTATTTTAGGATTGCTTTTTTGTCTTTGTACCTTTTAAAATTGCTTTTATTTGGTTTGTGCCCCAGAAGCCTTTGTGGTAGACTGTGAGGAAATATTGACATATCTTAAATAAATAAATAAATCCAATTAAAAATGTGTACAGAAATCTATAAACAATATATATTTAAAAGAGAACATACGTGAAGGAAGCTCATTACAAAAATAAATATGTTAGGGGGAAGTGAATACAAAAATGAGTAGCAATATTCATGTATATAGAATGCATATGAATTTCCATGTGAATGTGTTCTTTAAAAAAGCACAACAATGTAGAAAGATGGTAGAGTGAACTTCTGTTCGAAAAAAAAGTGAATGTTATACAGGACGAAAGAGACAGATGCATTTGATGCTCAACCATGGAATAAAGAGACCGGACACAAAGTTGGGTTAACTAAGGGCCACTTTATTTTGACCTATATTATTTAAATTGCATTAACCTGAAAGATACAAAAGGGGGGGGGCAACATGATATGGGACCAGCTGATGCCAGGGTCACAATGTGACAACCTGCTCAGCCTACCCATGGGCGATAACACCTGAGCCCCAGGGGCAATCCAAATTGCTTTGGTTGCTCCCTAGTCCAGCATCCTGGAAGGTAACCCAGGGACTCCAGCCCAAGCTGCATGGCTCTAAAAGTGAGAGTCTTATTCCCAGGTTAACCTCAAGGGTAGCCTCCTTCACCAAACCCCCAGGGACACAGTGCCCTAAACAGGTGGTTCCAGAACCTTACCCTACACCAAATGAGTGCCAATAGGTGATCACCAGCGTTTTATTATCCCCCATTATCTGCCAAAGGACAACCTATTTAACAACACCACCCAGAGCCAATTTTCCTAATTCGATCAAATACAGTATGGGATAGGCAAAAAAAAAACCCTGAGAAAAAGGGAAAAAAATTCCTGTCCGGCCCTGAAGTGACCAGATCAACTCACACTGCATTGAGAGTGGGAGGTTGGGGTCAACATCGAGCACTGAATGACATGTATAGGGGCCGAACTGCTTCACTGTGTCCTTTGCCCCATCACATGTCTTGATTTGGTGGTTAGCATCAATCAAGTAACACTCTGGTCTCACTCCATGGAGACCATCAAAGCTTACCTTCCTCCACAGTGACGTTCGTCATGTGAGTCCAGTAAACATTCAGAGTACATCCTGTCATTATCACTTATCAATTCATTTTGTCCAGTTTCCACATCAGCCTGTTCAAATTTTAGAGTATTTAAATAGAAAGTGTATGAAAATTTACATTTTTTTCATAAAGTTTTTCCAGACACATTTTGTACGTAATATTTCCTAATACCCACTTTTTTATGCAGTTTCCCCTCACTGTGCACAATTTATATGCAGCTTTCCTGAAGAGACACATTTTTGTTTGTTTTCAGTTGAGGCTTGTGTTATGAAATTTAGAAAATAAGGATAACAATGTACCAATTTACATTATGGTTTGGAAAGTAAGATTTAAGTCAATTTGCCTCAAAATACAACCAAATATGAATTATCTCCCATACTTTCCTAAGAAACAAAGCCAAGACCTGTCTAATACGGTGTTGTTTGTTTGTTTTCATTTTTTAAAAATTTACTGTCATCTTTTCAGTATACAACAGGAGATGTTGGATTATTAGAGACACTTTTTAATACATTCACAAGCTGTAGGTAGAATGGTCTTCATTTTAGACATCATGGAAGGATCTTCATGTTCAACAGAAAATTCAAAACATATTTTTTTCACCTTTGTACATTCTTGGCATATGTGATTAGTCTCTTTACCTATCTCTTTTATATGGTTTATAACGCCAAAAGAATTCTGCTTAACTACAACACTTTCAACAGAGTACTTTCAGTCTTTCCAGTTTCATAAATTGATCTACTTATGCACAGTCAAAATATGCTGTGAGCTGGTACAGCACATCAACTTTCCTTGCCCTGGTCAATCTATTCATTCTCACAGCTCCTCCTCTCTGCACATGTTATTCTAGGCTAATAATTTTGTTAGTGCCTACTCTTTTACAAATAACAATCAAGGCATTGAGTAGGAGAAGGCTGCCAAGCAAAGTTATTGCATCAACAACCACTAAAATGTAATACCTCATTACGTATGCTATCTTGATGTCCGGAGGCCTGAGCATCTTGCAATGTGTCTTATGTGGGTTGATTTATTTAGGGCAATTACCATTCACATAAAGGTCAAAATCGTAAGAAAGTAATGTGTAGCTTAGGTAGAAATCATTTTAATAAGATTTTCATGTACTTAACTTTCCCTCAGTTGCTGATACTTGTTGTGTTTATTAGTGTAGTGTAGTCTGAAGTAATGATGGTACACTAGATGATATAGAAGAGCTGAGTCAATGTAAAACTTTAGGCTTTTCTTGGATGATATTTTTACTTTGCCTCACAATTAGAGGAGGATGAGGTGAGAGGTCTCTTGGGTCTGAACATAGCAGAAGCTTTGTAATGTTACACTTTTTTTTTCTTTTTTCTTTTTGCTTGAACAGAGTAAATAAGATTGTCAGGCTAATTTGAAAAGATGCCTGATTAAACATAGATTGTGTAATATCCTTTCTCTGAAGGAAGGTCTTAGATAACATGCAGTGTTAAGGATTGCAAGTGTTGTCAATCAAAATGTTGATTCATTCAAATCATAAGGAAAATAATTAACATCATAAATTTCTAGTTTCAAACACCAGTATAAGATAAGAGAAAAAAAATATGAATAAAAAGAAATGCGGATGCATGAATTCTGTCATTTTTGTTATAGAACAATAATGTTGAATTTTCAAGTCTTCCACTTGTGGGTTTAATTCTATGCCCAACAAGTTTTTCTCTGTTGATTTTAGAAAAGGGGCTTATCTGTATGCAAACAGGAACATCTCCAGCCTTCATATGCAAAGGTGTTGTGTTGTTGCAGTGCACAGACAGGAGCTCTGAATCAAATTTTTGCCATCTCGACCATGGGAACCACACCTATGTTATGGAATTAAGTAGGATAGAATGAAATTCTTTGCACAGTATCTTCAGACTATCAGCACCAAGTAATGGTGCTAGTTCAGTCATTAACTCTGTGCCGTTGTCTTCTTCTCTTAGTCCCACCATCCCCTCTCAGGAATTTTGGTGGTGTTGCGAGAAAGAATTTTTTCTGTGACTGCTTCCAGGTTCTCAGATCCCTTGTATGGGAGGCTGGGCTAGCTCCTTCCTTGTTAATTTTCAATTGGCAAGCAGACTTTTTTTTTTTATTCATATGTTCTGTGACCAATTCCTTAATGTGAAAAAGTCTTTGAACAGAGTGTTCTTTTCTCTTTTACTTCATTGTTGTTAAAGTGTGTGTTTTAATTACTTTCATTCATTTTATTCATTCAGTCTTATCACAACCCACTTTGATTAGCACTCATGAAAGAAAAGCTGATTATAAACTGAGGAAACAAACAAGTAGCATTGAAGAGTGATTGATTTGATATTTATCTTGCCTCTTCCCAGAGCTGGTATCTGTGGTAGCTTACAATATAATAAAAAATACCAATAAACTGCAATAAACTGTAATATTATGAATTTTAAAAATGCAGTTATTATTATAATACTAAAATAAAAATATAGTTTTAAAACACATAAATGATGGTAAATGAAATTTAAAAAAATTAAAAGGAGCATGTACTAATATTTGAATTCTAAGGCCATTTCTGCACTATGGTGCTATCTCATTCCATTTTCAACATCCTGTGGAATTCTGGGGTTTGTAGTTTACTGAGGCCAAAGACCTCTCTAGCTGAGAGTTCTAAATGTCCCTCTCTAAACTACAAACTGCAGAATTCTGCACGAAGTTGAAAGTGTAATAATAACACTATAGCAGTTTAGTATGGAAATGGCCCAAGACTGTAACAGAGTTTCAGTCTTTAGGTTCGTGACATGTACATCTGTCCAGTTCTGGGCATCACAGTTCAAGAAGGATACTGGCATACTGGAATGTGTCCAGAGAAAGAGACCAACATAGTAAAAGATACAAACCTATGAGGAATGCCCTGTGAAGCTAGGTATATTTAGCTTGGAGAAGAGAAGATTGAGAAATGATGGCCCTTTCCGCATGAGGTGAGGGAATTGCTCCGTGCCGTTACCTACCGCTTCTTCTGGGGTCCAAAGCAATGCGGACTGTCCCTGAAGCCCTTCCGCAGGGCTCCTCCTTGGTCCAGGCCAAATCAGAGCAGTGTGAGGTCTGTAGATCCACACTGCTCCAGCTTCCAAAATGGCAGCTTCTGGCTTCCAAAATGGCGGCTTCCGGTTGGTTGTGGGTCCTGACCAACCGCTGAAGCTCGGCATGCCTAAAGGCCACCCTGTGCAGATCGCAGGCTCACATTGGTGTGAGCCTGTGAATCTGCACAAGGGAGCAGGAATGCAATGGCGCGTTCCAGGAAAATAGACCTGTTTTTTGCAGTCTTTAGAAAACACACTGGAGGACCACTTGGGGTCGGTTTGGAGCGGACTGAGGT
This sequence comes from Cyclura pinguis, assembly GCA_030412105.1. NCBI lineage: Eukaryota > Metazoa > Chordata > Lepidosauria > Squamata > Iguanidae > Cyclura > Cyclura pinguis. Next base: position 351,075,331 of record CM059599.1, read on the forward strand.
GCGGATCTCCGGTAAGTAGTCCGCTCCAAGGTGCAGACGACCTCCGTGAGAGGATGCACTGCCCTGTTCTAATTGCCCGGTGCAAAAGGGCCGATATTTGTCTTTAAAGGATGTCATGTAGAAGATGGAGCAGACTTTTTTTTACGCTGCTCCACAGAATAGATCATGAACCAGTTAATTCAAATTACAACAAAAAAGAAAAGATTCCACATAAACATTAGGAAGAATTTCCTGACAGTAAATGCTATTCAACAGTAGAACAGACCGCCTTGGAAGATGGGGAACTCTCCTTTTTTGGAGATCTTTAAACAGAGGTTGGATGATCATCATTCAAGAACGCTTTTCTATTATTCTGTGTTCTATGTGTCATTGCTTTAAGAAAGATATGGCTGTCGCAGAGGTTTGAATGTGACTAAAGATTTTTTTCTTTCTCCCTTTGTTTACTTGACACAGTATATATATATATATTATAGCATTACATAGTCAGCTGAAAGCGTGTCAGATCATAGCAGAGACAGGAGCAGGGTTGTAAATCTTCCCTTATTATATTGTTGCATGCACGAACAAATAAGTTCCAGAGTTTTCTCCCTGCCTGATGCTATTACAAGAATGTATTTTTTTCACATTTCAGGAATCTTTTGTGAAAAACAAGTTTGTGGAAAAGTGAGCATTTGTGGAAGAAAGACAATGTGGGTGGGACTATGAAAACAAGCCAGTGTTTTGGACCGGTAATGTTTTTTGCACAAATAAATTCTTCACAGAAAAACTCCCAACTTATAAAAAATGTGAGAGGCTTGATCATTTTCTCAGTGGGATATCTTGATGGGCACACATACCCTTTCTCACCAAGGACAAGAACATTTTTGAGTATCCATTGCATCCTTTGCCAGCAGTAGAATAAATGATTGCTTGCTAAGTGTTCATTTTCAGGCTTCCATCCTACAGAAGAAACATGGCAGCACATGTGATTAGTGCCAGAAGTCTTTTCCTCAAATATCAGCACTAGGTTAAGATCTGCATAGTCACTGACAGAAAAAGATTACTGGAACATCCCAGTGAAGTCTGAATATTATCATCTAAAAATTCAGATTTCTACAAGAGAATCTCAGACAGGAGATGGTAAAATGGATGAACTGTAGAATATCTTTTTTAAGCACATTCTTCCAGTCATCCAGAATAGAAGTACCCATCATTCATTTAGCCAGTGACTCCAGTCTTCTGTGAATTGTACAGAAGTAGCAGAAGAAAAGAAAAGAAAAAAAGAACTCAGTAATGATAAAAAAAAAGAATTCCCATGACACCTTAAAGTTTAACACATAAATTATGGTATATGCTTTCATGGACTAGAACAGAGTTTGGAGTGTTTAAAAAGTAACAGATACAGTTGTAATAAAGTGGCAGAAATATTTCATTATTCTTCTAGCTTCAGATTTTGAACAGCAATGTTTAACTTATACTCTAAGATAATTAAAGCAGATGCTTTTCACTTAGTTTTTTAAAATGTGAACGTTTTTAGTTGAACACTACAGGACTGAATTAATCATATAATATTCCTCTAACTGTATTAAGGCCAAACTCCTGTCCCATAAAAATAACTAAAATGGTTATATCTATACTGCAAAAAAGTTGCTATTCCTCTTTAAATTACAAACATAATGCAATGTACTTGTGCCCTCACTGCTGGAAAAAGGGGTTAATTAAAACAACCTGATTCTGTGCCAGCATAGACTTTTTGTTTTGTTGACTGGGGTATAATTGTATGTGAATTTTGTGTAGGAAGGAGTTGAAAAGTGACTGAGTAAGCCTCCTCGCAGTGGCCTCACTAGAGTTGGTGTCACCCAGTGTAGTTACTCATAGTGTCACCCCCATGTACCTCCTCCTATACCAGACCATACCACAATATGGTAGATAATATAACAGGCAATTTAACAATATCAGTGACTATAAAAAACCACCAGCAATTAAGACAGTGCATGCATGTAGTGTCTGTAGATGGAACCATGTGATTCCAAGCCTCATTGTTGTTGGGTAATAATGAGAGCTCTGACCAGAGCACATACTTATTAGAAAGTTAAAAAAAAGAAATTAGCATAGAATTTTAGCTTTCTATCCTGCTAACTGATATCACTGGTTTGATTGTTGAACTGTGATTCTGGAGATCAGGACTTGAATCCTTGCTCAGCCACTGAAACCCACCTGGGCAAGTCACACTCTGTCAGCCTCAGAGGGAGGAAAAGGTAAAGCCTTTCAGAACAAATCTTGCAAAAAAAAGTGATAAGGTTGCCTTAGGGTCACCATAAGTAGGAAATGACTTGAATGCATACAACAACAAAAATGGAGAGGGCTGTGTTGTCAGATTGCCATTCTGCGAAAACCTGGCTGACAGTAAGTCCCGCTAAAACTGGTGGGACCAGTTTCTAAGGAACTTGTGCATGTGTTGTATAAAGAAGGCTTGCAAAGTTAGGGTATAGTATTCAGCCCAGCTCTCACACATCTCTAAGTCTTTTGGGCTGTAAGAGTAGAAGGCAGCAGCAGGCAATCTGCTCTTTCAAGGATTTACCCACACACTTTTCTTTTCAAGAGAAGTCTCCATGGATGTTTAGTTCCACCATACATGAGGCCATCCCTTTCCTTTTGTCTGCCTCTCTGGGAGATGCATTTGAGGTTAGATTTGAGTTCTTGAGTTTTATTGGAATGCTAAAGAGCCATGCTTAGTGAGCAGGCACAGAGCAAGACAAGGAAAAAAGTGTGTGGGTGTCAGTCAAAAATGCATGTGCTTTGCCTCAACCTCTCAAAAGTGTGGCCCAAGTTTCAGGAGATTTCCACCCTCTCCCGTTTCCCATGCCAACATTTCAAACCAGTTGCTCCACAGCGCTCTTAAATTCCCTCTTGCCCTTCTTCTTTGGAAGGCACTGCTAGTCTGATCCCAGTGCAGTTTTGACTGATGGGGAGGAACAGGGGCATGGACACACAGTGCAGAATTCTTTTCAGATCCACACACAGAGGAAGGGCGAACTCAACGAGAAGCAGCATGAGTTTTGGAGAGAACGCAAGACCCTGTGGAGCTGCTTCTGCTCCTGCTTCTTGGCTTGGTCCCTTGCTTGAGTTGCTCTTGCTATTTGTTGGTGCTGCTGCTGCTCAGGCTCCAGAGTCACAGGAGCTAGTGTTACTGTAGTTTCTAGTCCAAACTTGAGGGATATTAGATATCATTTGATATCAAGAATTTGACCTTCACTACCCATTCCTCTTCACGTGCTTGCGAGGCCCCCGGACAAGGACGCACACAGGCACGGTCGAAAATAGCTGAACCATTCAAATCATAATCCAGGCAGGCCAGTAATTGCCGACTGCAGCTTTAGGAGACCTCAAGACAAGGACCTTTTGACCTTTTAAGATCACATTATGTATGCACACTGTTTACAAAAGGTCCCCTGCCCCAAGCAGGCAGCTTGATGAGCAGACTATCCAACTCTCAAGCACTCTGCGTTTGCATACTGTCTACGGTATTGACAACGCTGTCATAATTCAATCATCTAAAGTACTGACCTTTCGGAGGCTTTGTCTCCAGCCCAAAATCCATTGTTTTGCCCAGGGACAGACTGATCTGCGGGAACATTTTCCCCTATAAGAACCCCTGACTTTGAGCGCCTCATTGGATCACTCGTGACTTGCCTCCTGACTTGCTGCCTCTCCGTTTGTCGAGCCTCCCCTCAGCCTCCACGTGCTGAGAACCCTCGCTCCCCAGCTTCTTTCCTTTTACCGGGCTACAGGACCAGGTGTAGTATTTCCCCAAAAACTCCTTCTAAATATCCCCTATCTATTTTCCTCTCTTTATTTCTTTAGGACTGTGTGCGTGGCTGCGCAATTGTGCAGTATTTCTCAATTTTCTGAGTGAGTGGATACGTTTGCTGTGATTTATAAATAAAGATAAACAATTATTATTTACTTCTGTTTGATTATTGACTCGGCCTGATCCCACAGACATTGGGTTCAAGATCTCGCTGCATTGCCCTGCCTCTCGCATTGCTAACTGGTGCTCTAGCTAATTCCCATTCCCCATTATTTTGAGCACATTGAGGTGTCCCTCCCGGGACCCCCAGAAATCAGGGTAACACTGGTGCTGAACACAGAAGAATACCTTTCCCGTTTGACACTGTTTGCTGACATTTCTCTATCCCCTCTCTCTCATGTTTCCCCCTGCAAATTCCCCCTCCCACTTGGTAGCTCTTTCTGGTGAATCCTAGTGGCAGCATCTCTTCTGGTCAAACTCTTTTGTCCCTCGGCATGTTTCCATTTGCATGTGCATATGTGCCATGAATGAGTGCTGCTCTTCTTGTCTCTCTCTCTCTCGCACACACTCTCCCAACCCCCTCAGATTATAAGTTTCTTAGTGTCACCCCTCTGATTATGTTACCTCATGTGGTCTGCCCCCACCTACCCCCATTGGCACCACCATTCCCCTCCCTACACACATACAGTGTGATCCTCAGTTGTCTTCCTTTGGAGGAAATAACAAAATGGTATTATAAACATGATTGATATGAAATAATAGTCTGGAAATTGAAAGCTTGCATTGCAAAGCAGCTGACTCCATGACTTTCACTTTTATCTCCCAAGATCAGTAGCCAGAAACAGGAAGAAAGCAATAATTATACTGACAATAAGTTTATATAATACAAGTGTGGAGAAGCTGTAGCTTTCAACATTGCAGTTCCCATCAGCCCTAACCAGTATGCTAAGTACTGAAAGATAATGGAAGTTGCATCCCGACAACATCTAGAGAGCAAAATGTTTCCCATCCTTGCTGTAACACATCATCTGAATTATCCTTGCTGCTTTTGTCAAACTCTAATAAACTGATCTTCTAATTTATGCTTTAACTCTTGTCTTTTAGGCAAACTTCTGCTTATGTGTATTTCCTTATATGTATCTTAAAACATATATGCCCAAACATTAAATCTTAAGTCTCACATTTGTATCTTTCTGTAGGGGACCAAATACTATATAGTTGAGGGCCTTTCCGCACTACACTGTTACAGTGCTGTTATTCCACTTTTGACATCCTGTGGAGTTCTGGGGTTTGTAGTTTACCGAGGCCAAAGAGCTCTCTGGCTGAGAATTCTAAAGGCCCCTCCCTAAATTGCAAACCCCAGGATTCCATAGGTTGTTGAAAGTGTAATAATAGCAGTGTAATGTGGAAAGGCCCTGAGTTAGTTTTTTAGATGATTCTGTGTATTATTTTAAAAAGAAATGTTTGCCTGCAGAAGAGCACATGGTTCCTGAAATTTCAGTCCTGCTTATGAAGAAAGATAGTTACATATGGCAACAGCCCATCTTTTCTCTGTTATAAGCAATGACTATCTAATCATTGTGAGCAAATTTAATAATTATGTGTAATGAGTGAATTAAGGCTATAATTCAAGGAAATGAGAATCAATTCCTCCAATGTTTGTCTTATCATTTAATTGGAAAGAAACTTTTAGAACAATTCCTAAATAGACTAAATGAGCCCTAGGTGCTGTCATTTATCTGTCTGCTTTTAAGCAGCCCATGTAGATTCCTTTGTCTGTAATAAGAGAACTAAATGTGAGTTCAGTCACAAGGGAGGGAGGGCTATCCCTGCCTAGTGAGTTTGAATAAAGCAACTTGTACTGTAATTGTACATACATGGCCATACAATGGTTACTGAGTTTACAGAGCTTGGAAAAGCTACATTTTTGGGAATACAGCTGCACTCGCCACCCCCACCCCCAGCCATAATAACTGACTTTGCTGGTTGGAAGGCTTATAGGAATTGCATTCCATAAAAGTAACATTTCCAAGCTCTGGATGTTTTTGTCTTTTGCAGGTTGTACTTCCCACATATTATTGAGGTACATATTGCTTGTCCTGATTAAGGAGAAGCACCTTTTGGATGTGCACAAGGGAAGAGTGTGAAGGCAATGAAATGTTAAGCTCATTTCCTTAAATATTTGGTTGTCCAAAAATGTTGGTCTACCAATATCATCTAGCCAACATGACCATTCATCATTCTTACTGGTGATTATGGGCATTAAACTCCAGTACGTCAGGAATGCCCCAGGTTGGGGTGGTGGTGGTGGTGGTTTGAGTTTCCAGACAAATCCTAGACAAAACTATAGTTTTGAGTAAGTTGACTCCAATTTCTAAGGATCTGTAGCAACTTGAGATGCAGGAATGGCCCTAATTTTTGTCAATAAGTTGTGAATTTAGACATACCAGAAAATCATATTTAGCAAAAACAATGCTTTACAAACCGGCTATTGGAAGTGGGCAAAAGTGGAACAGAGTTTGTGTACTAATCTCATGGGCTCTGTGGAGTTTTAAAAATGAATAAAAATGTGCATTTACTCCAAAAGTCAAAGACACAGAGTCATAACCTGGCTTGTTTTTGAGAAACTTCTCCTGTTCAGTACAAACACAAAGACTAGTAGTTCTCACAGGGGTTGTTGTTATTGTTGTTATGTGCCTTCAAGTCATTTCTGGCTTATGGCAACTGTAAGGCAACCCTATTGATGATCTCTTGGCAAAGTTTATTCTGAGGGGATTGCCTTTACTTTTCTTTAAGGCTGAGAGGGTGTGACATGCCCAAGTCCAGTGGGTTTCCATGGCTGACCAGGGAGTCAAACCCTGGTCTCAGAGTCATAGTCCAACATTCAAACCACTACACTACCCTGGCTGTCTCTCATAGGGATATCACACAAAAATGGAAATTCTGTGCCTAAAAGATTATAAGGGCCTGATTCTTGTTCTCTGATAGTTCCTTTGCTTGACTACTCTCTTTATCTAAACTGCATCATTGCAAACAGAACCCTTGTCTTTATGATTCCTCATTCACAAGGCTTAACCAATTAGTCCACGGGGTTATGCTTGCACTAAAGACCATATGCCTATGGATAGCAATAATGGAAACAGATAGTTAAGGTCACCTGGGTCTTCCCTTGTTTATCTTTTCTGATCTATCTCCTCTTTATGTAAACTAGTGGCTATTTAAATCAGAGTGTCCAGATGTGGGATTTCAACCTGCAGAATCTCTGGCTGAAGCTTCTGGGAGTTAGAGTCCAACAACATCTGGAGTCTCCCTGTGTTGAAGACAACTGATACTCTCAGAAATGACTTTTGAGTTCTCCTCTGTCCCATCTCTTTGCTCTCTAAGCATGTGAATATCCAGTAGTACCCCCAATTTAGTTCTATTTTTAAACAGAGTTCCTATAACAAAGTTTCATTTTCCTTTTAGAATGACTTTGGTGCTTAATCAAACGCCATGCTTTCATGCATATCTCACCCTAGCTTCATACAGTGCTTCCTGATCCTGATGAGCTGGCTTCAAGCAAATCATTCACTGGCAAGCATGGATTCAGACATGAAAACAAACAGTAGTTTTGCTAAACAAACAATGGGCCGCATTATGGTTGAACACAGATAGTGTGATTTTAATTCCATCCATTTCTCACTCAAAAGAGTTTAGTAATGAATCATTTCACTTGTTGCACCATAATAAATCCAGATTTGTCCACATTGTACATTCTAGAACCCTTGCTTTCAGGAAAAAATGTGTTCACAGAATGCATGTGCTTAAGGAAGAATACTTTAGAAAAAGTTTGCTCTTTAAAACACCCTAGGTATAGAATTCACGGCCATGTATTCCTTGTCATCAGGCGATAATTGTATCTTTCTCAGATTTGCTTTAAAATGCCTGAATTAAGACAGATTGAAATTTAAATCCTGTGGTCTGAAAGGCCACACAAAAAGAATCAGAAAGAAGGAATGTTACATAGAAAGGTGCTATAGTTTTTAATGTTACAAGTGTGTTTATATGTGTTTGTATCTGTGGTGTATAGTGGACCAATCCATAAACAATGTTACCACCTCATTTACTGATTAGGCCTAATGGTAACCTATGGTTAGGCTACTGGAACATTTTATTAGTTTCAGATTTTATGTGCCCACGGCAAGCTTCTAAAGCAGAGTTTAAAAGTCACAAATTGTTTTTCATGAAGTTAGAAGATTGCTGAAGAGCTTAAAACGAACTACTGAATTGAAAATTAGTTGCTATCCATGGTTTACTATAATTCCATGAGGATATTATGAGAATTAATTAAGCAAAATGGAAATTGTTGGGTTTTTTAATTTGATTATTTGGCTTATAGTCAGCAGATAAGACAACTAGAAGGGTATACATTCCATGGTAATCAGCTGACCCCCCCTTTTTTTTGAGGAACAAATGAGAATGCTGTATTAATTCATGAGGTTTGACTTCCAATGTAGATATTTTGATCTTGAAGATATCAGCAACTATCCTAGACTCTCCCTCCCTTGTGTTTGATTCAGTCTCATTCAAAGTCTGTGAAAAGTGTACACATATTTAAGTTCTGTATATGCAAATATGCATTCACATGCACTTATACATTGATACACACACACACACACACACACACCAAAATTTACCTGCCATTTCCTGAGTTGATTTTGATGGTTTTGCATATGATTTGAGTGAAACAAAAGCTTGATAAGTAGGATCTATAGTTCTTGAGTTCTGGTTTCAGAGAAAAGATAGGACATCAATAAATTTAATAACAACAACTCTTCTTAAAAAGAATTTCACACCAAGTTCCATATATGATGGCCCCAAAACAGCAGTTTTGTGAAATAAGCCAGAGTTTGTTAGTTGGTCCTGAACTTGCACAGAAATTTTTAGTGTATCAACCTAAGCATTAATTTCAAATTTGATTATAATCAATGCACTGTGGACAATAAATAAATAAATAAATACATACATACTCACTCACTCTGATGTGTTTGTTCAAGCGATAGCTTAAGTAATTGACAGTGATTTTGTGATCAATCATGTGGAAATATATAGAATAACAGGCAGTTACTTTAAATTGTAGTATAAATTAATGTAGATAATGGCTAATCAACTAACAGAGGTATGGAGACCACACATACCTCCCCTCTTTGTGACCTCTGAGATTTCTGCCTCCAAGTCCTGCCAAGCCTCAACAGCATTTTTGGAAAAAAAATCATTCAGAATCTCCTCTTCATTTTCTAAAGTAGTGTTTTAGATCCAGAAGAGGTCTTTTTCAAAAGCGGGAAATGAACCAGAAGGGCTCCCCCCTCATTTTTTATTTAAGGAAAGATCCCCTCCTTAAAAAGTTTTTAAAATATTAGAATCTGAAGAGGTACTTGGAACCATAAAATGGTACAGGAACATCTGCAACTGTAACTTCTGTAGTTTTTAATTACTTTTTAAAATTAACATTGTTACTTTTCTTCTGTGTGATCGTTTGCAGGCCCGCTTTTTAAACTGCAGTGTTCTCCATTCGTAACCTTTCTTCTCTGTTCACCTTACTTTTTAAATTTCCATCTATTTGTGTTTATAATTGAAAACAAACTTTGGGTTTCCTATGTTTCTTATATTTTGGAATGGATTCATATTGATGAAAGATGTGATAAACACTCAAGCTCAGTTTCATATTTCTCCAAAACCCACCTGTATTTCCATTCTTTGCTAATACAGAGTAGTGAGATTTTATTTCCCTTCCCTCATGCAGATCAGTTTTGTATTCATTCTCTATACACATCATTTCCACCCTTTTCTTAATGCATGCTCTCTGTACTCATTTCCCTCATTGATTGTGTGCTTGTGTGTATTTTTAATTATGCACATTACATTTGTTGTTGCTGCTGCTGCTGCTGCTGTGTTCCTTCAAGTCGTTTACAACTTACAGCAACCCTTAAGCAAACTTGTCACAGGGTTTTCTGGGGGTGAGTGTGTGTGATGCACCCAAGATCACCCAGTGAGTTTCCATGGCGAACAGGGAATTGAACCCTGGTCTCCAGAATCATATTTCAATGCTCAACCCACTACACCATGCTGGCTGTCACATATTAGATACCCTTGGATGTTTCACAGATGAAAACTGGGACATATGTGACTGAGCAACATCGGAGTATAGTCAAAAGGGTGTGACCAGGCAATGAGAACAAAGGGAAGAGTGCACAAATTTGCTATTTAAAGCAGAGAAGTCCTGAAAGTTATGTACCAGATTTAAGAAAGCCTGAAAAAAGAAAACAAAAACAGAACTAAAATGACTCTGTTGGGATGACAAGACTCTGTTCCTTCTTCTTCCTCTGGTTGAGTTAACAGAGGACAAACTACTTTTTCACTTTGAGCGCAATTTGCCGCAGCTAAAGTAAGCTGAGGATGAAGAAGGCAAATGGGAGGAGGAGAGAGAAACCAGACATTTTAAAATCAGCTGAGAAAGTAGGATAGCAGGAGATTAACTGGGACTGTACCTGCTGACCTGGGATAGTTGGAGAGTATATTAGTAGTCATTCATGTTTTTTAAAAGTGTGCAGGATTCAGTGTGCTCAAAACATACTGCATGTTTTGCAGATGTGCATATTTCTGTGGCAGGATGTGCTTTGTCTCACTTCAGATCTCAGGAAGTGAGACTTGCCCTCATCATGAACTTTTTAAAATACCATTTCTGTAAAAGAAGCTGATATAGACTTGTAAGACTGCAAAGACCAAATTTTGTCCATGGCTCATATGATATACTAATATTTAGGTTTCTTTCCTAGGTTATCTTGGCTGAGATATAGTTGCTGCATTCTTCCTCAATAATAGCTTTAACTGACACTAATCTTTTCTTTGTACTATATTCTTCAGTGCAGTAATTTCAAATGTTAGACGTGGCCTTATAAGACCTGACATATTATACAAGCAAGTTAAAAATAAAATTAGTTTGTTAATTTAGCAATTAGCTCTTACTTGAGCCTAACGTAGTATGTAAGAATTGTATAAATACTCAATGGATTTATTATTCATAGGTGGTCCAATTTGTGTTTCATATTGCTATAATTATATAGTTCATTTGGGGAAGGGAAATTATTAAAAGATGTATGAAAAGCCTTAATCGACAGTCTGGATCAAAGATATATTGCCATCAACAGGTGTCTTGGTTTGCCAAAGATCTCAAAACCACCACTCCCTCCTCCAACATCCCTATTGTGGCGGAGTGGGGTGGGGGAGAGAAAGAAACAAGACATTGAGTAACCTTCTTTTGTGAAGGCAAATCTTTAAATGTTTTTCTCTCGTAAAGCTGTTTAAAATGTAGAGCTATGTAAATGTGAAATTCCATATAGGGCAACAATACTGGAACCAGTTTCTGTGAGTCCATTTGTGTGTCTGTGTGTTGGGCAGGGAAGAAAAGAATACAGTCCTCCCTCCATATTCATAGGGTTGACCTTCGCAAATTTGATTATTCGCAAGGCACATGCTTGCCTCCCCCTCATTTTCTTCCTCCTGTTCCCTTGCATTCCTCACCTCAGGCTTATGAGACTTGTGTTTAAAATGGACATTTTTTTCCCTTTTGGATGAGCAAAGCCCCCCCCCCCCCGCTGAAGGCATGGCCTCTCTGCCATGTGGTCATACATTCTGCTGTGTATTGGCTGCTCCTTTCTCAAGATGGCCACTAGAAGTAATTAGGACTCCAGAACTCCCCTCTTCTCTGCCTGAGGGGAAATTACTGGTAAGCCAGAGGCAAAGAAACAGAAGTGGGAAAGCTCCAGAGGGGAATGAGAGGGGAATTGTGGAGGGGGGAGATATTCACAGTTTTTCCACTTTTGTGAGGGTTCTGTGCCCTTGCAAAAATGGAGGGCCTACTGTATTCAAAAATATTCAATCAGCAGTTGAAAAAGGGTAAGGTTTAGGGTTAGGGTTAGGGTTAGGGGTAGGAATCCACCCAGAATCCTTTTCCATTTTGCAACAGGTTCTTGAGTGCATTTTAAGTCTACATGTTTTAAGTCCTGTTTTATGCATCCTGCTTGAGCAGCAAACCTTACCAAAGTTGGTTCTGGAATGTTATCATCTTTTTCTCTCTCCTTCCTTCTATGCTTAGCTCACTTCCACTGTTCATTGTCTCATACTGCTCTTGACCTACAAAATCGGGACATCAATCTACTTTATCATTCTGGGCAGTCAATGCTGCAGAAATTACATGAACAAAACAATGACATGCAGTTCTACTTTCCCTAAGGGATGGAGTGATATGCATGTTTCAAGCTAGGTGCAAGTTAAGCAGATTCTTAGTTCTCATTACCAACTAATAATTCAGCAGAGTACAAGATATTAAGTCTTTCTTTTTTCTTCACATCATCAAGCTTGAACATACTTGTCTGGATTTCTTCCAATCTCTTCAGTTGTAATAAAGCTTACTACTGGCTTCAAGTAACAGAAGACCCCCTAAAGGGGTCCACCATTATAGGAAATCATTTCTCTAGAGCCTACATGTGGGGTGTTGAATCTGTATTGGGGAGACCTGAGTCTGAATCACTGTTCATCCCTGAAGCACATTGATCTTTGCTTTTCCGTATGTCTTACCCAATATGTTTCGCAGCACTGTAAGCAGAATGGGATGAATCTGATCTTTTTGTTTTGTTTTTGTCATTTTTGTGTCAGGTCATCTACAGATCTGCCTCAGGTTTTTTAAATCTACAAAGAAATTGCATGTCATTTGTTGTTGTTGTTGTTGTTGTTAAAGCATATTTTAATAAACCTTTGAGCCAAGAACTGCATCAGAATTATGGAAAAGTTCAGAATTTGTTGGACAGCAATTTTTCAAACCACATATTAGCCCAGATACTATGGAGTAATGCAGTTTGTATCAAAGTTCACAAAATTAGCTTAAGTTACTCCAGAGCTTGGAAGTAACTACTTATAAATAGAAAGGTATTTGTAATCAATTCTGTTTTCACTAACTAAGGCATAAGTATGTTACAATATGGTTGCAATATAAAGAGATTTTCTTTTATTTTCCAGTCTAATTATAACTCCTTTATAGTTATAGGCTGTGTAGGCTGACTCTCTACATGTGTTTCAAACCACAGGGAAGAAGTTTGTAGAACTGTGATGTTTTTTAAACATGATTAGTGTAGTTACTTTTGAATAACCAAAAAAAAATGTTACTTTCAAAATTGTGAATTGTTTTGTTTGGACATGTTGGATCTGCAACCGTAACTAATTACTTTTGAAGAGGTAACTTCCAAGATCTGAAACTTCATAGCTGTAATAATAACAAGATTATAAGGCCAATGAGTTCCTTAAAGGAATGGTGAAATACAAATCTGTGGTAGGGTAAGTGAACTCCAACTGTTAAAACAACTCTTATAATGACTTACATACTGGCATTTCCCTTTCCAATTCTTTTTAGTGATTCCTGATATGTGGGGCAGCTCTAATCCCCTAGGACTACTTGCAATATTATAAATCATGTATATAGAAGGCAGTAGGTCAGCAGCAACTTGTAGGTTAAATGCTTGCAAATACCCTAGGGAGAAACAGTGATAAAGACAGTAGAGATTAACTCTATTTTGTCCTCCTTGAAAGAAATAGCTTGTTAGAGTACTTTTACATTGGGAGTAAAAGTAGAGTACTTTTAACTTTAGAGTACATTTACTTTGGGAAATTAATACAATACCCTTGTTTGTTTGCTCAGTGTACAAAAATTCCAGATACCTAGAAATACCCAGTGGTGACTGCTGACTTCCATATCAGTGAGCTGGTAAATCTGCTCCAGGTTTTAGTCTGAAAGAGTTATCTAAGATGCTTCACATGTTTTGGGGATGGAGTTCAGCATCTTGAATAGTTTCTTTGAAATTCAGACTAAAACCCAGAATGGATCTGCCACGGCAATACAGTCGCATAGGAATGTGGGGGCAGGGGAGCAATTTGCCCTGGGTGGCAGTGTTTCTGAGGTGTCCCGGCCCGTAGCCATGCCCCTGCACGCCCTGGCCACGCCCTGGCCATGCCCCCGCACCGTGACCACACCCCTCGTGCCGTAGCCCCACCCCTCCCCCTCCCCCTCCCCCTCCCGCTCCACACACTCCAAGCTCCACCACTCTGGCAATATGCTTTAGAATCATTAAGTTTGTAGTTCAGTGGAGTACAAGAGCTCTCTGGCTGGAAATTCTCAGTACCCCTTGTAAATTGCACATCCCAGAATTCCATAGGATGTTGCCATGGCAACATGACAGGTAAGCTGGAATTAGCAGTGCCAGGTTGGATGCAAGACAGGCCTCTTGTATCTTTAAGCCTGGGCAGATTGTGAAGCAGGATGAGGTACCCTAAAGCTCCATAAAGTTGGGCAAAGGTACTTTTTCCCCAGTTTCTTTCAACTTTTAACTTTTGGCTGCAGCCATTCCCACCAATGGTTGGTTTCACAGCAGAGGGCAGGGGCAGGGGAGCAGGGGGTTAGGGCAGCACCAAGTTCTGTTTTCTCAGCAAAAGCCATGTTAGGTGGGAATGGCTGAGGCTGAAGGTCTAAGGTTGAAAGGTAAAGCAAGATGTTTGCTCAGCTTCATGGAGTTGTATGGTACCTCGTCCTGCTTCTTGATCTGTTTGGGCTTAAAATGGTAAGAATTATAAAATTCTTATAATTTGTTATGTTAAAATTTAAGTCCTGTGTCCAACTGGGAACCCTGACTGAAATCATAATGCCAGTGGCAGAGCTTGGAGGGTGGGGGGTGGGGGGGAGGAGGGGGGAGGAGGGGGGTTACGGGAGGAGAGGCATGGCCATTGTGCATGGGGGTGGGCTGCAGTGCGTGGGGGCCACGCAGGGGTGTGGCTACAGGCTGGGATGCCCCAAAAACATTGCCACCTGGGGCAAATCACCTCCCTGCTCCCACATCCCTACGCGACCGCATAATGCTGTAACTGTGTAATGTGAAATGGCTCCTGGTTGATGGGATTTTCCCCAAAGTGGGGGTCCATTTACCCAGCTTGCCCCATGACCATCTCCCCAGCCAGCTCCTCCAGAGGCAGTTCTGGTTCACCTGTCAATTCGTGCCTCTGATACATGACAAGGATTCATCCCATGATATCACAAGGATGCTCCCTCAGTCTCAACTTTTGGCCCTGAAGCCGTTGGGGATGGAATGCTGCTGAGCCGGTAACCCTAGTATCAGTAATATTGCCACAGATGGGCCAGTGGTCTGAGGCAATATAAAGGAGCTTCCTGTGATTCTAGCTAGTATTTCGTTCTTGGCTTAAGAGTAAAACAAAAAGGGACAGATACGGTTGAACTACCAGTGCAGAAGTGATATATTTTGCAGATACTGGTAATATAAATGAGTAAATAAATTTCTGTAATTCTACTTTTAAGGAAAGTGTGACAAAGTTGCCTGAGTTTTGTTCAACTGTACTAGGAAACTTTGAGTTTGATTCTTGTGGAGTAATTGAACTAGTACATATCTTCCTAGAGTACAAATATGGAGCGTATTCTACATGAGCCCATTCAGTCAACTGAACAACTCTATAGAGTCTTCAAAATCTAGATTTTGGGGCCTTCTTCAACAGTTTCTTGTGTTCCTTTTGTCCATTAATGACCTTCTCCCTGTTTTCTGGGTGCTAGCAGGCAAAGTTTTGTTTTTTAAAAATTCTAGTAGGCTTTTAGAACTGAGGGGTTTTAATGGGAAGGTTTGTAAGGGCCATAAGGAGGTGCGGTACTGTTTTTATTGTATTGTTTTTTTCCCCCCAAACTCCTTTTATTCATTTTGTGTTGACTCAAATTGTTTAATATTGCTAACCATGTAATTGTATTTTAATTGTGATCTTTGTATGTTTTTATCTACGTTGTACTCAATTTAATTTGTAAGCTGTCTTAATTCCCATTTTTGGAAAAAAAAAATTGGAAAAAAAAGTGGAGTATAAATAATTATGATAAAAAGATGATGGTCGTGATGATGATGATGATTAAAAAATGAAATACCATATTTGCAGGTGCATAAGATGCACCAGCGTGTAAGGCACACCCCATTTATATGCCAGTAAATACTGTTTGCTGACGTATAAGATACACTGGCATATAAGACGCGCCCCATTTTCAAACATTATTTTTGGGGGAAAAAGTGAGTCTTATATGCCAGCAAATACAGTGTTCAAATGGAGCATTTGAAAAAAGACAGCAAAGAATGTGAGATAGGATTTGGGTTTTTCTTTGGACAAACACAAACAGATTATTAGTTCCAGCTCAGTCTTCAAATAAATAGGCAAATGTATAGGATCAAACCACTATACCCATGATCAGGGCTGAGCTTACTTTTGGGCAGAAAGAGGAAGCTATCCTAGACATTTCATTTTACATGTAATAAAATGTCAAGAAATTGTTAACTATTGGAAGTGGAGGTTTTCTGCTTAGATGCCAAAACCAGTTTGTTGGCCTTGGGTGCTCTGCATTTAGATGGGGAGGTGTATGCTCATTGTTTCTGTATCTCAGGCAGCAAAAAGCCTTGGGATGGCCTGCCCTATTGCTGTACCATAAAATCAAATTCATTTAGCCATTTGACCCACCACTCTCTAGTTGTTGTGTTAGAAGTTCCCAGGATCAACTATCTATCATCACACAATAATAGTCTCCTATTTTCAAGCTCTATCAACTTGCTAATATAAGTCATGCTGCAGTTATGCACCTAGGGTCTGCTTATGAATCAAAGACACACACTCCAGCACATTCTATCAAGGTTCCTATGGTAAGAGACACATGCCTTTTCCCTTTGAACTGAGTAAACCCTTTCTAGCTGGCTGTATTTCAGACCTAACATCCCTCTTTTAAGACCCGCTCTGCTTCACCTGCTGCCGCAGTGGCTGGAACACACTGTAGCCTTTTATTTATTCTGAGTGGCAGCACAGTATAATTGCATTTTGTGTTCACTGAGTATCAGTGT
Organism: Cyclura pinguis; assembly: GCA_030412105.1. Classification (NCBI taxonomy): domain Eukaryota; kingdom Metazoa; phylum Chordata; class Lepidosauria; order Squamata; family Iguanidae; genus Cyclura; species Cyclura pinguis. The sequence continues at coordinate 351,092,077 of CM059599.1, forward strand.
CTCCTGAGCACTCTTGAAATGTCATTCCATGCCAGAAGAGCCCCAGCACCACCAGTCAGCTCAGGCCCATCTATTTCCGCTTGATGCCTTTCAACAGAATGTGGGATTTAAGTCCTCTCCTTCTTGCTCCCCTCTGGATGCTACCTTCCTTCCTTGCCTCATGGGTCTGTTTCATACCCTCTGACTTGATTTCTGTAATCCGTTATAATATATAGTTACTTCATTGAGCATTTCTCGGTGGAGGGTGGTGACTTCCTGTCAGTAAAGTGGTGAATTTACCCTGGGTTTTAGTCTAAACTTTAAAATAATTATCCAGGGTGTCAAAACCTATCCTCAAAATAGATTTAGCACCTTGGATAGATTTTTTTTAAAGTTCAGAGTAAAACCCACTCACATGGAAATTTCTAGCCACCACTGGTGTTTTGTGAGGTTGTACTAGTGTATGTTGAATTCACACTTAATGCCAAAGTTCTATGCCCCATTTTTTTTTTCTGTTTGACAGGCAGAAAGCAAACGTGTACCATATAGCTTTCACAGGTATAGGAATCTAAGCATCTTTAACACTGAGGAGTGCAATATTTGAAGATATGATTTCCAGCATTTGGAAAAGGAATGTTTTCTGAATTTTTAAGAAAATTAAGATATGTATCTAGCTGACTTCTTTTATAAAACAAAAATGCTGGAGATCAGCTTCATCCAATCCAGCACCTTCCAGATGTGCTGGGCTACATGTGTTCTGGATTAGAGCTCTGCTCTTTTTAGGTCAAAGATAGTTGTAGTCCAACCAGTGGCTTTTTTGGATTACAGCTTCCAGAATCTTCTAGGTGCAGTATATATATAGTCACCATGTAGAAGTGCCAGTTTCTCCGTGCAGTTCCAAATAATCGGTGAGCACAGTGACAACCTCAAGGGTCATCAACAGGGGCTGTCAATCTTTTGAACCAGGCCTAAAAGTATGTAGAAATATATTTGATTGTATTAGTGCCTTCTGAACCTTGAGTGTTCTCTCACTTTGTTCTCTCCAACATGCAAAAACACTGTTTACCTCAAGGTGGGAATCATATGGTCCTCCAGATGTCATTGGACTGCAGCATTTCTCACTCCTGGCTACCCTGCTTGAGGCTACTGGGACCTGCAGTCTCCCAACATCTGGAGGGCCACATGATTCCCACCGCTCATAGATTTTAAATATCTTGGGATAGAGCTTTTTTTAATCATTATTAGGGATGGGACAAATCCAGAATTTTCCAAATCTGGATTCGAATCCCTGGAAGGTTCTGGGAATCCGTGAATCTCATGAATCTTGAATCTTTCAAATCCTTTTTTAAAAAAAGAGTTTAAAAAGCAAGGGAAAGAAGGATAATCTTGGGCAAGACACACTCTCTCAGCCTTAGCAAAGGCAAACCGCCCTCTGAAGAAATGTGGCCAAGACAATTGTCATCGTTTTGCCTCAGGATCTCCCCAGATTGAAAATGACATGAAGGCCCTTTCTACACAGGCAGGAAAATGTGGATTAATCCCACATTTTCCTGCCTGTGTAAACAGGGCCATATATTACAGTAAGGAGATAATCCAGGTCAAAACTAGCTTTTCTTTGCATAGCTCCTTCTGGCATCGTAGGGTTTGTAGTTTGATGATGCACCAGTACACTTTGTCAGAGAAGGCTGTGACACCTTGTAAAACTGCAAAGCCCAGAATTGTGTCTGAAAGAGGTTTGCAAGGGAGCTAGGCAAGGGAATCTTTCAGCTGCCCTTGAAATCTCAAACCTGTAGCTTCCAGTCAAGTACTGAACTTCAATATGAAATGTTCAATTTAGATATCTTAGAATACAAGCCCAGCTATAATTTCTGAAATTGTTAGCAAAGACCATTATTACTCCAAGGGAAAACCTCACCTACTTACTATCTTCCCTTGTATGTATGGTCTCCCAGGTTTTCAGGTGTCCCGGTCTCCCAGGTTTTCAGGCATACCGGTCTCCAACAATCTATTTAGTTGGCGGATTCGAAAGATTCAGTTTGTGTATTTTGGCATAGGAATTCGGATTCGGGAATCTTGAATCCTTAACCAGGATTCGAGGATTCGGTTGGCCCATCCCTAATTATTATGATTGGAGTTTATTTGGGTTGCTTGATCTCAGGGCATGAACCTGAATCTTTAAGGTTTTTTTGGTGATCTCCAGATGGGAGACAAGAGTGCTTATTCTCCAGTTTTGGTGGGCTTAGCTCCAGGTAAGAGGAGAAGGCTATGTGCACATCTCCAGCTCAGGTGATACAGCATCAGCTTACTACAGTTTCCAAGGCTTAATTGATTTCTTGCTGCAATTTACAAAGATTCTCCAGGGCGGGGTCTATCTAGTTACTTAGTTAGCTTCGCCCTTCTCTTCCACTTATTATATTGCCAGGGCTCACCCTCCACTCTGCTGTAAATTCACCTTCAGCCTACAGGAAGGTGAGCTTAACTAAGTGTGTGGTATACTATCTCTAAGTAAGTGAGAAGGATTTATCCACTCATTAAAGACTTAACTCCTCCATCCATTTGATCTTGAAATAGCCCCTTTACTTATGATTACTGTCTAAATTTCCAAATAGGAAAATATATTCTCTCTCCCTCTCCCTCTAGGTTTGAATGACAGCCTACGAGCAACTACAGTTTGTGTTTAATGCATAATGCTTAAAGACATCAACAGGGGCTCTCCTTAGATTTTAGGCTTTGCCTTGGACACCTCAGGGCCTGAGTTGATCCTGAACTGGGAACCCTACTCCTTGTAGAGAGTCATATTAGAAGAATGGTGTTCTGAATAAATGAATAAACAAACAACTAAATAAATAAATGAAGAACCCGTGGTGGTAAAGGAGTAGAACTGAGGGATAATTTTCCCTACACAGTAGTCATTTTCTGCTTCCAATGGTGACAGTAATGGCTGTGGAGCTACAAGAGCAAAAGATACTGTAGTAGGCCTACCTATGTCAGTTAAGTCCTCTTAGCTGTGGGAATAGCTATCACTGGCAATTTTCTTGTGCTATGGCAGTATTTATGTATGTATGGCAGCCTCCTTCTATCGAAATGATTATTACCACAATTAAACCCTGCTGTGGTGCTATGTCATACAAACTTTGCTGGCATGAGTTCATAACAACGTTGGTACCATGTGTTAGATCCACTGTAAAACAATTGGTTACATACATAGGATCTATGTTAGAGCAGCAGTTATAGAGAATACTGAGAAATAACAAAAGGATGTAATGCTATAGACTCACTTCTCAGCTTTCCACTGTAGAAGAACACAGAAGACATTCAGCCTCCCTCTTTGTGATTTCTACAGGCTCACAAGCCTTCTGCCACACCAGTTTGTTTTACAAATGAATATATAGGGCCTGGACATGTGGACCGAGAATAAAGCTGCCACACCTTTAGGGACGAATACAGTGGAAGTGGCTGCTGGAATTTGCTTATTTTCCCTGATGATGCACAAGTCACTGTGATACAGAAAGAAATAGGCTTCTGAATTTAAGTCTGAATTTAGATCTGGTCTAATCATGCCCACATGAGAGCCAGCATGGTATAGGGGTTTGAGTTTGTACTAGGACTCTGGAAGACCAGCGTTCAAATTGCTGCCCTAGCATGGAAACCTGCTAGGTGACCTTGAGCGAGTCATAGTCTTTCAACCTCAGAGAAGGGCAGTGGCAAACCTCCTCTGAACAAATCTTTCCAAGAAAACCCCATGATAGATATGCTTTAGGGTTGCCATGTCAGAAACCTGACTTGAAGGCACACAACAACAACTAATCAAATTGTCTTCTGACCAAAGTCTTTGCAGTTCAGATTGAAAACATCATGGAATGTTCAGACAATGAAAAGGATCTACCTCTAGTAGTTTGCCATATGAACTAAAATGTTGTTGTTGTGCCTTCAAGTCATCTCCAATTTACAATGACCAAAGTCACGCAGTGGGTTTCCATGGCTAAACAGGGAATCTAATCCTGGTCTCCAGAGTTCTAGTCCAATGCTCAAACCACATTGGCTATAAAATATTGCTGCACTATATTTAAATAAATGTTGTTTACTCCAGTAATTGTCATTGGATGCAAACTGGCAAATATATGAAAAGAGTCTCCTTTTTGGATTAGATTTAAAGTCCATCTAGTCTGATATTCAATTCAATGGATTCAAGCTACAGGAAAGGAGATTCCACCTGAACCTCAGGAAGAACTTCCTGACGGTCAGGGCTGTCCGGCAGTGGAATATGCTGCCTCGGAGTGTGGTGGAGTCTCCTTCTTTGGAGGTTTTTAAGCAGAGGCTAGATGACCATCTGTCGGGAGTGCTTTGAGGGTGTTCCTGCATGGCAGGGGGTTGGACTGGATGGCCCGTGTGGTCTCTTCCAACTCTACATTTCTATGATTCTACGATATTCTGTTTCTAGCGGGCCACCCAGATGATAGCAGGAGAGAGTGAGATGAGCACATCACACAGTTTGTTCCCCTCATTTGACTGAGACATGTGTTTGGTAGATTCCTGCTGCCCAGAGGCGTTTTGACTGTCCACTAATCAGGATGGAGCACTAGCTTAGAATGTCTTTATAGTACATGTAGGATTTGGGGAGCTGTCGTTCAAAAGCATTTCCCAGGTTTGTTTTCCAAATGGACTTTCTATTTTTAGCTATACTAACTAAATTATTCAAGATACATAGAAGCGACATAGTCCAGACACTTTAAGGTAGCCTACTATACCCTGGGACCATTCAAATGTTTTGGACTACAATGTCTGTCATCAATACTGGCTGAAGGTCTGCTGTGGTGTAGGTCAGAACAACTGACTGGAGCTTGGCTGGGAGAAGGGTGATGGCTTTAGCCAAATGAATTGGTTTCTTAAGCCACGTCTCTACAAGATATGGTCTTAGAAAAAATGACACACAGACATCAATAAAAAACGTTCATATGTGAGGAATAGGCAGTGGGGCAGGCTAGCTATCTTTTTTCCCCATCAGGTCCTTGTGCCCACATTCTCTAGTGAGCAGAATAAATCAAGGTGGATGGGAGAATATGAGCCAGCTTGTCTTGGTATAAATGAGGGATCAGCCTGAACTCAGCTAAAACACATGGCTCAACCTAACACTTTATAAAGTATTCTCATTAGAAATGTAGTCTATGAGCGCCCCTTTGAGACAGTTTTGCAAACTGCCTTGCCTCTGACTCATCATCAACGGTGAAAAGCTTCAATCAAATTATCAGAAGGCATACAGCAGTGGGGGAGGGAGCAGGCGGGGAAGTTGTAGTGAATTCCCCTCTGCCGCCCCCTCTTCCTGTCAGCATCCATCAGCAGTTCCAAAAATAGGGGCGATGAGCTGGAAGCTGCTGTGGAAGGAGAGAGAGTAAGAGAGTGAGAGAAGTTGGCTGTACATACACAGACAGGAGAAGGAACTGACATTCAGAGTCAGGCCTTTGGTCCATCTGGTCTAGGACTGTTGCTGTTCTTGAGGGACATTTACCATGTTGAACTGGGAAGGTCTTCTCATGAAATGTTTCCTGTATACATTGGAGGACCGGTTGTAAACATGCGGTGTGCTTTCCAAGGGGGAGATGTAAGGCTTTCTGCTGCCTGGTGCCCTCCTCCTCACCTGTGTCAACAGTGCATAATGCTTTAATCACACAAGGCAGAAAATCACACAAGCATCCCTCCTCATCTCTCACAGTAAACTTTGTTTATTCATATAACAAAGTGAACAACGGCTACTCTGTCATGACACCCCAAATCTCTGCCTAAGCTAGTTGCTGTACTTTGCCTAATGAAAGGGCTGGCTCTGGTATAGCATGAAGCAGCCCTAATTTCATGGTGTCCCTTTGAAGCAGAAGTCTTCCCAGCTCTTTGATGATTGAACTGAGAACTTACGTATCGGAAACAAGTGTTCTGCCATGAAGTTGTGTCTATTAATAATCATGTTTCACACAGGATCCTATGAATGAAGTGCCATTTGGTATAAAGTTGCTTTGAGATGACAGTGACCCCTGCTGTAGCCATGTGTAGAGAGAGAGTGTCTCACTATCTATCTCTCAGCACTGCTGGCTTGTTTACTTCTGCTCTGATTTCTTTTTAGAACTAGAGAAGCAGAGAAGGACAATGAACTCATAGGAACTTTCTTTCCCTACTAGTAAATTCAGTAAGATGCTAGGTGCTGCTGGAATAAGAGTATTGGCAGCAGTAGTTATAGTATGTCTAGCTCTGTGGCAGAACAGATACTTGGCATTCTGAAGGTCCAGGATCAACCCCTGGCATCTCCAGGTGGGGCTTGGAAGACCACTGCCTGAAACTCTGGAGGACAGCCATCAAATCAGTGTAGACAAGATATTGGAATTGTGCAGCCCTCCAAAAGTTGTTGGACTGAAACTCTTAGGAGCCCCAGTCTTAGTATAGCCAAAGATGAAGGCTGAAGGAAGGTCCAGCCCTACAAGATCTGGAGGATGAAGTGATTCCTATCCTTGAACCAGATAGACAGTGGCGTGACTTAGCTTGAGGGAGCTTCACATGTCCATTCAGATGTTATATTATCTGCCATGGCCAGTCAAAGCAGGAGTAGACAGTTTCAGCCTGTATAAGGATCACTTTTGTCTCTCAAGAGACACCTCATTGTCTGAATTTTTCTACATTTTTTCAAAACCGGAAATATCTGGTAGTTCATATTTCTTTTTCTAAGAGGAGGAAATCCAGGGGTATCGCTATGGTGGGATGGGGCTGTCAGAGTCCAACTCTCTGCCTGTGCCTCTCTGCAAGCAAGGGAGGGGAGGTGAGAGTACTTACCCAAGAAGAGGAAGAGGAAGAGGCAGCGGCGGTAGCAGGGAGTGTCCAAAAGAAACAACAAGTGGAAACGCTGAGCTGAGCCAAGTCAAGGTCAAATCCAAAAGGTCCAGAAAGCTGAAGGTCCATCCAGAGGGGCTGAGGGAGCTGGACCACAAGGGTTGTGAGGGCTTGCATAGTAGTTTACTACAAGCATACAGCAAGCCACGCTGACAGACTTAAGTAGCCACTGAAAACAGATGTTACTTGTCATTGTTCTGTTTCCTTAATCTAGCCAAAGTGGCTTCCCTCTGAGCTGTTTGTTTCAGTCTCCTCCGTGATTGGGAGCTGGGCAGCACAGGTGAATGTAATTTCTCTAAATCTCTGCTGGTCCCTTCTCCCTCTGGAGCTGGCTGGGGCAACTCTTCCTCTGCTTGTCTTTCAGCTGATGGGGAGGTTTGCAACCTGATTTGGTCAATCACTGGCTCTGTTCCTGGCATAATCAGTTGCTCATCAACCTCAGAGCCGTCATCCATCACAGGGGCAAAATGAAAGCATGAGAGTCTGAGTCTGAACCAGTTCACAACCTCCATCACCCCATGAGTAAATTTGCCAGTGCCACCTAGGTTAGAACCAACAGGCACAGGAACACAAAACAGTGTGATAATTACTGTTGTACAGCAAAACATTTTGATATGTATAATGGCCAGCTATATCTTGAGTTCTTCAGAATTTCTTAGAAGTATAGAACCAGTTCAAAGTATATGAGGCTTTATATTGTGAGCTATATTGTGTCTCTTAGGAAAAAATGATACCTGGCAAATAGAGAAGTGAGACTCATATTTTAAAAATGCCCTCAATGTTGGTTGGCCAGTGGCAGACTTCATGATGTTATAACTGTTTATAGAGTATGGGAAAAGCTCTTTCTTTGTTTTGGATAGATTTACAATGCTTTGGCAGTGTTTCAGAGCATGATGAGCCAAAAAGAGGAAGACTAAATCATTTGAAAGGGAAACTTACATCCATATGAAATGGGCAGTGGGGGTGAGGGAAACACAGAGGAATAACCAGTCTTTTAAAGCTGTATACTGTGTCCATGGTCTTCTCCAACCTGGCCAAATAGTGAGCAGTAAATAACACTCAGAAGCTCACAGTGACCTATTTGCTAAGCTCTTCAAAGATGAAATTGTTTCCACCCACACATATTTGGGTGCCATTTAGCCTTAATCATGTTGCCAGTGAATGAGTCCGGAGCACCATCCAGTGAAATGCTGTTGGGTGAATTTCAGTTATTGAGATCTGACAATGTGCACAAGATGCTTGGAGCATGATATACCATCTGTCTGCTCAATCTTTGTTCTTCCTTCCTTGTAATTTCAAACAGGAGTAGGTGGACTAGCTGGTTTCTGAATAAATAAATGCCTCTTTATGAGAGTGAGTGGTACTGACCACCTGGACAAAATCAGCAGAAAGGCCCCAAGTATACTCTACTAAACAAGTAGTTTGATTTGGAACTACTGGCAGTCTCTGGTGTCCTGGCTTATCTGTGTCCATGTCACTCTGAGTTCAGCTTATGTTGGAGCTGGAATGGCTTTGAAATCCTATGCTAGGAGAGGGAGTAGGGGAGAGTGACCTTTTTAATTCTCATAGATATCACAATAACTTTGGCTACTATCAAGTGTAGTATTTTCTGCTATGGTTGACCAAGCTGAGAATTCAGTATATTCTGTTCCACAGTTCGGTTGTATGTAGCATATATTCAAGAGGGTGATGCTGAGAAAGTTACTGTGCCCCAAAGTGATACTATACCACCATGTTCTTTAGGACTGTGTTCTGTCCTCTTTCAGTTAACGACTACATCAGAGGTAGGCACACACAGAGGGTCTGAGATCCATTTACAGATCCTTCTGATCCCATGTTGGCTTCAGATTCAAACTGAAAGAGACCTAGTGTTGAATGTTTCAGATTTGTTTTTGGGTGGACCAGTAGAATGATTTATAGCTAAGCTGTGCGCTACAAAGTTGTTTTTCAGCAGAAGATTGTATTTTTTGGCTGAATTTTGTTTTGGACTAGAGGCTATGGTTGCCAGGTTGAATACCAAATGAGACCCTTGCAGATTTAAGTCTGAGCAGATGGAGCAGCAGGATGAGGTACCATAAAGCTCTGTGAAGCTGCACAGAAGTACTTGCCTTCCATCCCATTTCAACCCCAAACTTTCGGCTGGAGCTGTTCCCTTCAAAACAGGTCTTGCCTTCCCAGTGGAGAACAGGGGCAGGGGGGCAGGAAAATGTCAAGCTCTCTTCTTGTATCTAGCGCCTCTCTACCCCTGCTTTCCATCGAGAAGGGAAGAACAGTGTTTGGAAACAATGGCTCTAGCTAAAAGGTCAGGTTTGAAAGGGAAGCCAAGACGAGTGCCTTTGCACATCTTTATGGAGTTCTGTGGTACTTTGTCTTGCTTCTCAGTCTGTTTGGGCTTAAAATTACAAAAGCCCTGCCCTGACAACTCTATTACAGGCTTATATGGGTCCGGCAACTTGAGAAAGTATGTCTCAAGGGCAACAGGGAAGCCTTCCTTAGGCCAAATGATTTCCGACCTTGATCTACATGATTCATTCTGTTGCTAGATGTGGTTATCTGAGTTTTCAGGTTGACATGTCATCATTAGCCAAAAAACAAAACAAAGGGAGGGGAGAGATACCGTGACTGCTCTTTCACCAAGATTAAGTGAAGCCATGTAGATTAAATGTGCACACACACGTATTTTATAAGTTCTTTCCCCCTTTTCTCCCAAATTTAAGCTAAAGTAGAAAAAAGACTCGCTCGGCCTTAATTTATACTCACAACCACTATCTGATGAGTAGGGAAAAAAGTACGTAAAAAGTATGGTCACTCATGCTAGTGGTCATGGGAGAGGTGCTATTTTCCCAACACTGAATGAAATTTTTGGGACATTTTAGCATTCCACTTTCAGTTCCTGATGGCAGGGTCTAGGTCTTCAGGCGTTTTAAAAGGACTAGTGAAAGCCATATTGCTAGCGATTTAAAACCCACATAATACACTTTGATTTGACTTTGTCATTTTCAGGTTTGAGGCTGTTTTGCTTTGGGAGTCTTGAGATCAGTGAAAGCATTAGGCATTGAGAGGGAGATTTAGCACTTTCTCCAGCGTTAACATCTCTCATCTATAGCAATACACATGTTCCTTTATTGTTTCATAATGGGGGGAAGGATCTGGTTTTGTACGTAGCAGCCATTCAGTCGGCTTCATGGGAGGATGAGCAAGGGCCACAAATGCCTTCTTTTGCATTAATTTCACTTGCAGGCGCAGCTGTGTAATGATGCTAATTATATGGTAGAGTAGAATTGCTTGTCTGTGCAGTGAGGCTGTGCCTGCTTGCCAGTCTGTAAAAGTTTCTCAAGCGACAGAGTCCATCTGTATCAACCGTGGCTTCTTTTATGGTTAACTATAACATGTTGTTTTTATATTGGTCTGGCTTCAAATGAACCCTCCTTTTCTATCCCTCCTCTTCACACCCACCCTTCAAGGAGAGAAAGAGGTGGTGAGCTAGAGAAGCTTTTTTTTTTCTCCATCCATAATCCAGTGGCCAGTTTCAGCAAGAAGGAGCACTACACAATAATATTTCTTGGTAACCAGTTACCAATGATAGCAAGACATAAAAGAGAATAAATAGTTGGCCAAGAACAACTTCCATTCCAGTAGAGTTCTAAGAGCAAACAGTATTTCAGATAACTCCTTTCTGTTCACAGTTGGAACTATGAAGGAGACCCACAGTCACCAATGCTTCTTTGTTTACACACTGGGGACATAGGGCATTTCTGCCCTACACTGTTACTGTTACAGTGCTGTTATTCCACTTTCAACCTCCTATGGAATTCTGGAGGTTGTAGTTTGCTGAGGCCAAAGAGCTCTCTGGCTGAGAATTCTAAATGCTCTTCCTTAAACTACAAATCCCAGGATTCCACAGATGTTGAAAGTGGAATAATAGCACTATAACAGTGTTAGGTGGAAATGGCCATACTGAGATCTATATCAAAATGATGCACATGTTCGCACTGTTTACATTTGGAACTTTGCAAGGCAGCTAATAGAAGCTTTGTTGAATAAAAATTAAAAACCCACCAACCAGCAGCAAGGCCTCATGGTAACACATAATATACTGTCATGTTATAGAGCACTTATGTATTTAGTGGGAGTTGACCTTCATTTTTGCATATGACCAGGGATTGGGAGGTTGCCCCAGATGTTGAGTCTACCGTTTGGCACATCTGGCCCTTGAATCGTCATTCCCTTTGGTGGATTAGGAGATCCTGTGCAAAAATAAAAATAAAATAAATGAATGGATGCTGGAGGAATTTGATTTTTGCAATTTTGTTATGAATTGTTCTGATCCATGTATCTCAGACTGACATGAAGACTGGAACTTTGTTAACCACCTTCCTTTACATGTTCCTAAGCTGTTTTGATGCAGCTTTTGACTATATATATATAAAAAAAGCATTCAAAATGCATATTTTGACAGAGAATATTGGGTTGTTGTCAGAACTGCAAAGATAATGTATGTAAAGCTCAAGCTTTTATGAAGTGCTAAACACCGCTGCTACTATCTTCTTATTTTGTTTTTCCCTAAACTGCACCTTCAGTTTGGGATAACTTCTACTTGTACATCATACACCCCTTCTTTTCTGTCAATCAGAGCGGTACTACTACTCTGCTAATTGAAGTAATTGACTGATGCTTTATGGTGCTATTTTAAATTCAAAGGAAGTAGGGAATATGAAGTGGAGTCCAGCAGAGCCACTTTGCCTTTTGGACTGAGACAGTGTCTTCCTGCAATGACATTTGAGTTTCCATGAGTATGTGTGTGCACCCTTCATAAATCTAGCAACATTAATAAAATAAGGACCAAATAATTTGTCAGGCTTCTGGTGATGAAAAGCCACGGTGGGTTTGGACCTAGAGCAGTTGAGCGTAGAAAGATCCCAACTCTCCCTCTTTTCTTTTGTGTGGAAAACATTCCCATTGGCACAGGAAAGGGGTTAATTGCTAGGCCTGTCAGAACGCCAAGGCAGAGAGGGAGGTGATGGGCGAGAATGCTTCAGTCTTATGAGAGTGGCTTTCTGCTTTGAGGCAGCAACAGTGATATTTCATGTCTTGTTTGGTGTCTCTTGCTTTTAAATGTCAGTCTCTGCAGCCAGCCTTATCTCCTGTAGCACATTTCAATTAGGTATTCCAAATCGCGCTCTTTTCTTCCAGGACAAATATGCCAGAGGTGATATTTACTCTTGCAGCAGCATTTTAGATACTGTGTGTGTGTTTTTTTAAAAAAAATAAAAATAAAAAAATAAAAAAATAAAAATAAACAAACAGCGAGTAGCAATTTCTTTTTTATAGACGAAAGACTATTAGTAATAAATTAATCCAAAAAGGAGAGGAGAATTTGAGGCCCTGCATTGGGAAACAGGATTATTTTAATGAAGCACTTAGCGTCCAGCGCATCTGAAAGCATGATGGAGCTTGCAAAATGACTCTCAAACATTTGCACATTCCCTCTGGCCTCAGATCATCTCTACTGGCCAGGGCAGCTACTAGTTGGACCTCAAATCTGTAAATAAATCAAGCAACAAAACAGATATGCTGGATGATAGTGCTTTCTATTTGGATTGAACAAATTGATTGCTGATGTGACTTACAGAGTATACAGAAAGTGTGCTCTCAGCTCTGTATGGTTTTGACTGTCAGTTTGATCCTACTTACATTGACTCTCAAAAGTCCCATTGATCTCAATGAGGGCTACTGCCAGCCAGAAGCTTGGACAGCAGCCTGACTCACCACTGGTCATTGCCTATTATAGGCATATGTTTTCAAGAAATTAGTAATGAAAAACAAGCAGCTGCATTTTGCACCCATGGAAGGATTCTCATACTGCATTTGTAATCTCACCACAATCAGTTTGGAATACGGGCATACCAATAACCAGCATGGATCGGAGTCCAAAGCTAATGCCACTGGCTGGTAAATACTGGGGGTGGGTGAGAGTTTCATTTGGTTCAAGATTTTTCAATAAGAACATCCCAAAATTTGCAGATTTTCTTATAAATTAAGTGGATTTTTTAAAAAAATGAAATGGAGTTATTTACCTATCCAGGCAAAGGACTTTGATTGCTACCCTCTTAAACTTCTTAGGCCCTTTCCGCACGTGGTTCTTAAGGCGAGCCAATGCGTCTTGCCACGGAGGTCTTCTGCACGTTGGAGCGGACTAAGTTCGGTTTATTTACTTTGGTTCTGCACGTAATTCCAACTAAATGCACCCCCATGTGGTGGTTAAGGGCACTGTTTGAAAACTGGAAGAAATCAGTTTTCCGGTTTTCCAGATCAATCTGATTCGTACTTTCACAGTGGTGCAGACACGTACATTCGCGCCAGTGTGAATTGGTGGTCAGGGGAGGGCTCATGGGAGGGACCAGGGGTAGTATGGACTTACGCCCATACGCACGTATGCAGTGACATACTAAGCCAGGCAAAAAAAAACCAACGGGCCAATCACAGCTGACGGGGTGGGGTGACGGAGTAGCGGGAGTGGCCATGGCGGAGGCAGTGTGGATTCATGAACTCTCACTCCTCCAAATCAGAATGGAAGATATGCAGTAGCTGTGTGGAAGGAGATGAGGGAAAGTCCGCCTTGTTTCAAGCCCGGAAAATCCGGCAAGAAACAGCACGAACCGATTCACCAGCCTCGTGCAGAAAGGGCCTTAGTTAGACTTCCTATGCATTGAACAATGTAGTGCCAAATGAGGATTGGGACCTCATTTTTCTGACAGGCTCTACATCTATAGCAGCTGTAATGGCAGTCTGGTACAACATGGTTCCTTTGATAGTGGGAACAGCTGTACTTACTGAATTAGAAGCAGAAGACTGAGAATTTTGTTTTGTTCATACTTTTGTTTTGTTTGTACTATTTTGTTCATAGTTCATAAGAAGCTACTAAAATTCACAAATTCATTCATAAAAGGGATGGAATGAATTGGACGTTAACAAAATCTGAATGTGGGAGAAATAAAATTGACAGAATCATCCAGCCCTTTAACAACAGTAGGTATTAGATCAAATGAGTGCTATTTCATTCATGCCCTCTTTACCCATGTTCTGCTTTCAGATATAGTTTCACATGAGAAAACATGATTGGAACTCACGATACATGGAGATAGTGTTTGCTATGGACACAGTGGCTGATTAGTTCCAGCTAGAATAGTCCTATTTAATTGAGTGTAGAATGGTGACTCAGCATGTTATTATTGTGTGCCTTCAAGTTGTTTTTGACTTGGGGGACCCTAAAGTGAACCTATTATGGGGTTTTCTTGGCAAATTTGTTCAGAAGAGGTTTGCCTTTGCCTTCCTCAGATGTTAAGAGAATGTAACTTGCCTAAGGTCACCCACTAGGTTTCCGTGGTTGAGCAGAGGTTCAGCTAGCTCTGAGTCAAAATGTAAATAAATCTTATTTACTCCATGGGCCCATCTTAGTTGGGACTATCAGTAGGATATAGGCGGTTATGGGAATATAGGAGCAAATGACTGAATTGTCTTGCATAGTATTCTTGACTCTAGTAGTGGATGAAATGAAGCCTGTGAACCACATGAAGCCTCAAGATCACTGTAGCCACCCCCAACTCTCCACAATTATTTGATTTTATTTTGGGTAAAAATGCCCCCACGTGTCCTAATCAACTTTGGATTCATTTCCTGGTTGTTGTTCTTTTTAAATCTCCTTCAGGATTTTAAACACATCTCACCAATGTCCTCAGCCACTGGAGGCCTTGGGGAGAGGCCTTTGACAGTTCTGCTATCCAAAATGCTTTTAACTGAGGACTTTCTAGGGACTGAAGCTCGGATCTCTTGCACATAAACCATGCTGCCTGTCTGGGAGCCTGCTGCAACTATGTTGATTGGAAAACATTCCTAGCTAATTTCATAGAAAGAAATGCCAAAGGATTCATTCAAATGTTTCTCCAGATGACTATGCAGTGATTGTCTTGTTGCAATTGCGTATACATTGTTGCCCCAAAGTTAGTTTGTCTTGGATTATGTCTTTTTTAAAAAAATGTTCTTATCTGCCCCAGTGGCATTGGAGATCACCACTAGCGTGTATTTCAGAGCACCATCAGTTCTGGAAATTTCTGAGAAGTATGGCTTAATCATGAAGTCTTGCTGATAGCTGCAATTTTTGGTCAGTCCAAGATGAAATCTTTGCATGTTCTCACAGCAAAAGTAAGCAACCTGGCCCCTCCTCAGATATTTTTGACAATAACTCCCATAAGGCACAGCTAACACGGTCAGCAGTTAGGGTTGTAGGAATTGCTGAAATAGGTGGTCAACTGAAGAAAAGGAAGCATATGAAGAGTAAAGAGAAGCAGCTGTTTGCCCACGTCTGTTTTGCGGTATTGGAAGATTAATCATCCAACCTTTGCTATGGGGTGCACAGATCATTGTTGTGAGGAGAAATAGTCAAACCAGTCAAAATGAACTTGTCAGAAGCTAAATATAGTGACAAGTTAGGCAATGTTTTTCCAGTGACCATGTGGTGATGCACAAATGAATAAAGCTTGTCTGCACCCCTTCAGTTTAGCATCCCTTCCTCTTCCATCTACATGAAGTGGGCTTCATTCAGTGTGGACACAGGTTAACTTCTTGATATGATTAAGAAATCAAGTACATGCATTTTGCCTGTGTGGCAGTGGGTGTTATTTGAACAGTGCAGCACTTGGGCAATTCAGATACTTCATATGCAGGCAGTGATGTTGCTTAGATGAGATGAAATGGCACATGACCTCTTCCTTCCACAGATTGGGCCAGACTAAAGAAAGCATTTCTGTCAGTGGTCGTGTGTTTATTATGGCCTCAACAAAAATACTTGAGAATGAGTTTTCTTAAGAGGCATTTGTTCCAGGTTCTTTGTGTCAGTGGATAGCTTCAGTTAGCTCAAAAGCAACTGTAATCAAACATGTGAACTGGCTATTCAGTTTGCACTGTGGCCGTATCAAGAAACAAAAAAAGGAACTGGGAGAAGAAGAGACAAAATAGGCCATTTGTTGATGTCCAGTCTGTCTGAGACTGAAGCTTTCTAAAGGTGCACTCCTGCCATCTACTGGATTGAATATAAAAAGCTTGCATCTGTAATGTTATGAACATTCAGCACTTTAAGACTGTGTTAAGATGGAGTCCTACTGCCACAGCTCCTCTCAGAGACCAAGAAGCACAGACACAGTGAGATAATACCCGTTACTAAACCAGCTGGTTAATTTTTTCTTAATATTATATATTCTGAAGGCTCTTATTTCCAGATGTAACAAAACTGATGCATTTGAGTTTATATACAAATTTTAAAAAGAAAACAGGGTAGGATGGAGAGAGGGAATCTCCTAGCACCTATATGGTTGATTTATTTCAGCATGAACTTTTGTGGATATCATTACTAATAATACAAAATAAAAAAATACAAAAAAATACAAAAAAACCTCCATTACTCTTTATAAATATTATTGGGATTATTTACTTGGAAGATCATGGGGTTATTAGTCAAAAGACTATTTATTTATTATTTATATAAGGTATTTCTGTATTGTTTCGCAGCACACTGGGGCTCCCAGGGCAATGAAAAAATAGAAACCAAGTGAAAAAAAAATGAAAAGATAAAAACATTTTTAACACACATTAGAATACTTTTTAAAAACTCTTAAAAACAATCTAAATCAATACAGATGGTCCATATACAGGCAGTGATATTAGCTAGCTGAGATGAAATGGCACACAGTCTTTCTTCCACAGATTGGGCCAGACTGGGGAAAGCATATCTACCATCCAGTCTTGTCTTGTGTTTATCATGGGCTCAACAAAAACATACATGAGCTTTTTATTTGTGCCTGTATAGGAGACTTCTGTACTGTGCAGATTTTCCTGCACAAAATGCAGTATTTTCTTGCACAGAAAAACATGTTTTTTGGTGTGCAGAAAATAGCATTTCTGTGTAAGAAGTGTGTATTTTTTGTGGAGAATAAGTCCTGAACTGCAAAGATTCTCATCCATTTAGGATTCTACATACCAGAGTTTTCCAACAATCAAGAAACTAGTTTTGTTTGTCATTTTGGAATACTTATGATTATCTATTACCATTCCAACTTTGTAGTAAAACTTCGCCAGTATTATTATACAGGAAGTTCAGGGGGGAGGGCAATGTCATGATGGAGCTCCCCAAGTGACCCCTGGTTAGTTAGTGACCATTGGGATGGGTGGGGGTAGAGCTGCACTCTTCTAGCGGCTTACGCAACCTGGGAGAAACCATTACAGATGGATGTACTAGATGCTTCCTTGTAAGGTATCCCCAAAAGTACTTCCAGTGGCACAAGCCTTGCTTGCACCAGTATAAGTCACCAATAGGATTTTTGACATCATCTTACAGGGTTTATGCAGAAGCACCACTCCTGACCACTAAAAAATAATTCTTTGTTTTTTTAAAAAAACATAACTCCCCTTTGTTTAAGACTGCAAGTCATAGTGGTTTTCTGTGTAAAATGAGCCCGTATGTGAAGTAAAAGAGAAAATGATTTGCAATATTTCTGATTAAAGGAAGTTGATTTGGAATACAGGTTTCTTTCTACAGGGTAGGATAGGACCCTGTTTCTGCTGCTGGCTTCTCAGTTCAGACATTACCTTTTCTTCCCCTTTATGCTCCACATTGCAAAGACTGGGCCAGATTGATTTTCTGATCTCTTGCACTTTCTTCCCTAGTAAGGTGGCCAACAAGGTATCACCAAAAAATAGGACCAAAGAGAACAGAACCAGAACAGAACAGAACAATTTTAATGTTCTAAAATACAGATGTAGATAAAACTTCCGAAATATTTATTACCATTTAATGGAAATACTCAGTTACTTAACAATGCAATGAAAATTACAACAATTTAATGGGAACATCATTGTGGGGAAATTGGTAATCAGATGATCCTTCATCCTGTTCAGTCTGTTGTTTGGGTGCTAATTGTTGAAATACAAGTTATGTATCTTAAAACCTGACTTGGGCTGGACAGTCCTGTGAATAAAGGATGTTTTCTCACGTGAAGCTGTCCTCTTATAGCCTTAAAAATGGAAGACTATCACTAAACCCCAAGGGATGGAATGCTGTCTTCAGTGTCTGTCACCCAATCTCTTTCAATAGCTCTCTGTCCCACCCTGCATTTCTCCAGAACAATAGCTGAGTATTATGTTACTCTTTCCCATTGGGAGACCCATATGCAACTTGCAGTCTCCTCTCTTTATTCTCTGTCCCTTTGCTTTCAGCTCACCACCTGTTTTTTTTTAAACAAACAATTATCATTGTATTCTTAGTTGTTGTATTACAACTGTCCTCCTTCCTCTCTGGATTACAATCGTTATCATTCCATTGAACTGTTATCAATGCATCACAATAAATTGTTAGTATTATCTATTTAATTCGTTAGTTCCTGTTTTTCTACTCAACTTTACTTGTTCCATGATATTTCTCTGAATTTTATCTTGTAAGAGCCTTTAATACCATGAATTATGTATTATTCCCTGTCAAGACCCCTCTCGCTTCCGAAATCATCTGCCATTCTTTATAGATATCATCATCTGATTTCCCTTTTAATCTCTGTGAAACAATATCTGCATTTCTATTTTCAATAAAAGTTGCCCACCATTGTTCTGTCATTGGTACTATATCACTTTTCCAAAGCCTTGCAAGTTCAATATGGGCAGTATTATTCTCCAATATTTCTTTACCGCAGTTCCCTCTAACATATGTGTCATATTTAACAAGTACATTTCAGGAGTCTTATCAATTTGAACCTGCAATACACCGCATATTATCTTATGAATTTCATTCCAATACATTTTTTGCTTTAGAACATGTCCACCGCACATGAAATAGTGTGCCTGCAGTCTTTTGACACTTCCAACGTTGACCTGTACTCGTCTTATAAATTATCTTTAATTTTTCGGGTGTCATGTACCATCTATGAAATAGCTTATAGTAGTTTTCTTTAAGGTTCTGAGCTACCGTGAACCTCTTTGCTCGTTGCCAACTTTGTTCCCACCATTCCAACTGAATTGGATGTCCAATGTTCTGTGCCCATTGTGTCATTGCTATTTTAATTGTCTCATCCTCACATTGTTGTTGTAGTATCCCTTGATATAAATGTGAAAGTAAATGAGGTGGATTTTCTCGTAAAAGCTTCAGCTCACCACCTGTTTTGATGGGGTGAGTACAGTGCAATTGCCAGGCATTCAAGACATGCTCCATATCCTTGCTTCTACTAGATCCAGAAAAATGCCCAAACAAAAGCAGCAGAAATCAGGGTGAGAAGTTAAAGTTGTACTATTAGCCTGCAGGGCATGTTGGCCCTGTCAAAACAAGCCCATTGAAATAACATTGCCTGGTAGATTTTTACGTTATCATTACATGAATTCTATTGCACCCAGGCCTATAGAGAATAAAGATGGGTTACTTACAGCTCTCATACCTGGTCTTTTACTCCAGGCTATAGTAGTGACTCATGCTTTTAACTCTGGAGGGACTCTATTTGATATACAGCACTGTATCAAGGCGCTTCTGCACAAGCAGTGTCACAGCTGGGAAAAAATGGAGAATTGACTTATGCTTGAATCAAAAAGTGCCTTGTATTTTCTGGCAGGAAATGTTTATTCCTAAGAACTTCTAAGGGACATGTACATGATGAATAGTTGTGCAAATCTATCTTTGCCAAGCTTGCTTCATTGTCTTGAAAAGTGCATATTCCCAGTAATGTACAAAATTTTGTTTGAATGAATTTTTATTAAAAAAGGAGGTTCTTAAAAATTAATAAAAGCATCAACTTTGATCTAAAAAAGACAGATAAAGAAAATATAAGTAGTTTACATCATAACATGATTTATCTCAAAGAGAGTGTTTTGTTTGTTTGTTTGTTTGTTAAAAGAAAAAAAGCAAAACGACATAAGAAGGGCGGGGGGGGAAGGAAGAAAAAAAACTTTCTACAAGATGTTTTCAAGCAGAGATGTCATAAATTAGGAAGCAGCAGTCCACAAATGACATAGGGACCTTTGCAACTCCTGATGTAGCCCATGAAGCAAAGAAGTCCCTCTTGTTTTTCTCTGCTATGCTTTCAGCTGATCAACTGGGTAATACAGGGTGGTGGTGGTGGAACAATTTGTTCCAGTGCCACTTTTTGCAGGAGTAGAACAACTCTCTCAGTCACAATCACTGGTGGTGTTCTCCTCCCCAGAGATTTTGATCCTGCCATGCTTTCCTACCTTTAACAGTTGTGGAGAAACAGCAGTTTTGGTGTGACTCCCAGAATGAGAGAGAAGATCTTATCACTAAATTGCAACATAAAGGCATAAGGAGAGTAAAACTATTCCATCCTTGGATGCAGAGATATGCTGTTGCAGGAAGTATATGTATTGTGCATGTGTGTTTGCTTGCGGATGTGTATTTGTGCATGTGTGGAGCCTAAGCTCCAAAGGTTGCCCAGTTCTGCCATAAATGAGGCTTCCATGTAAAATCAGGGACAGGGCTTCTGTACCTTTAATGGTTGTGGTAGAAGGAGTTTAGCAGTGTTGCTTGAATGAAAAGCAATGCCTGCTGAAATGCTTTATTCTTTAGGGAGCCAGTGTGATGCAGTGGTTTGAGAACTGGACTGTGACCCTAGAGACCACAATTCAGTTCCTCACTTGGCCATGGAAACCCACTGTGTGACTTTGGGCACATCACACACTCTTAGCCTCAGAAAACTCCATGATAGGTTTGCCTTAGGATTGCCACAAGTCAGATATGACTTGACGGCACACAACAACAGCAACAACATTAGTAAAGTAACAGGAGCCCTGTCCCTTGTTTCTCTTAGCCATAAATGAAGCCCAGATGGTGGGAATAGCCCACCCTAGAATCTATCATTGAACACACATATTCATGCATGGCACCATGCCTTGGAATATTTTTGCTTGTAGTATACTGAGTTAGACAAGAAACAATGTCACAATTGCTGGCAAGCAGTAGTAGGAGTTGACTCTATTCTGTTGCCAGGACAGCATGTCTTTCAGCTCCTAACCAGCTCCTGGTTTCAGAGTCTCCCACTGCAGATAGACAGTGGACTTCCTGAATGGGCTTCCCTTATGTTGGAAACAGGCAGTACCACTTCAGTGGAGCTGCCATTGTAATTTCCCATCATTGCTGTAAACGACTGTAGGAAATTAAAATGCTAGTTCCCAGACAAACAGTGAACCTGACAATTTAATTTCTCAAAATGACACTGTGTGGGGGGGAGATGATATGGGAAATAAAAATGACATCTTCCAGGTGTGACTATTTTATGCACATAATTATTTCAAGCCCTCCCTCCCTCGAGATGGTTCATTGGTATGTGGTGCTCAAACTCCAGCAACTGTGTAAAGATGCCTAATGGTGGTGCTGCATTTACCATGTTTGCTACAGTCATGTGTAGCCTGTGGCTCCTGCAGCACCCATGTTTCTGGCTGGCCACTGGTGATCCAGGGCAGCCATTTTAATAGCTCTGTTTGTCTTTTTAAAATGTCTGAGATCTGCGTAGGCTAAGCCAACTGTTACATGCAGAGTGTCGCTATTTATTCTCTAGCAGGCGTGACTCTCAAAAAGCAGGAAGCTGGCAAGAATACAACAGCACCTATTCCTTTCTCTTCTGTAAGATCACATCTGATTCCCACCCCCATCTCTCCGCTTCATTTTACTTTATAAACTGGGTATCTGAACAGGCGACAGCAATAAAACAAAACCGCTCGTTATTTGCGTAACTCCTGCTTGCTTTTTTTAGGCTCTTTGTTCAAGTGTCAGTCCTGGTTTGTAAAACATGAAGAGAGTTTGAAAAAAAAAAGTAATTACACTTCACATCTGGTGTTTCTCCCAACGTGGAGCTGCACTCACAAAATTCCAGCAATGTTAATTTTCTTTTGTGTTTAATTTCTGAATATATTTGGAAAAGACCATAAGAAATCCTTTTAACTCAGCTCTCTTTTCTTGGATTCCTGTCTTGACTACCAGCTGAACTCTCCTGGTCATTTTTCTTAATACAGCCATACTAGTGATGGTTTGATAATGTCACATTTTACAGGCTAGGCAGAACAAGACAGAGGCCTGTTGCATGTATTGTGAAACTGGAAGAAAGCGAGTCAGGCTTATTTTGTCCATTCTGAAAACTTCAGACTGAGTATGGTCAGAGAAGTGCTGGTGACAATTTTAAATCCTGTTAGTAGAAAACACAGGCAAATAGTGCAAAGGGAAGAGAAGATGGGTGATGAAGAAACTAAAACAGAACTCCATTTAACATGGTGAAGTTTTTAATCAAATCCCACACTGTCAGTAGTTATCATGGTGCAATTGCATTTTGCATAGCAATTAACAGGGACAGATATTCCTTCAGAGTTGTAAGTAAATGGGGAACCAAAGCAAATGTACCTCTGTTGACCTGACATTCACAATTGTGGGATTGGGCGAATATGCAATAAATGTCACTGGCGAAGCAATATTCATGAAGTAAAAATGTCAGTTTTCAATTTAGCATGAGATTTAGCATATATTAGGTTTCTGCAGGCTATTATCATAATTAATGTATTAAATAATACCATTGTCCTTTCCATGGAAATTAAGTGTGTGTGGGGGGGAGTTATAGATGTGAGGCCCTGGTTTTACTCTGCTTTTATTGTGAAAGGGGTTTTCTGTTCTTATTTCTTCTTCTACCCTGCCTGTATTGACAGGTAGAGAAGGCAAGGGTGAATGGTTGTTCTTGACTTTCTTCCAAAATCTCATGACACTAAACCACAGATCTTGTAAAACGGAATTTGGGTGCTGTAGACCTGAAAGTCTGTAAAACAGAGTGGAAGACCATCTTTTTCTTTCCTCTAGGTTGACCTCCCCTTTATATACCTGCTGGAGCGGCTTGTATTGGCTGAATGGCATTCCACCATGGTAGCTAGAAATCAAAGGACAGGTCAAATTCTATAACTTAGAAATTGATTTAATAGATAGACCTGAAACATGGGAATATAAGAGAGGTTGCTTTGAGGATGGTCTGTGCTAGTTTTGAGATAGAAAAGGAACTTGAAGTTTGATGAGTGGCTTTCAGCAGTTTAGCAAGTCTTGTCAGATCTTTCTCCGTAGACTTTGCTGGAGTTAGATTTTGCCATCTGATTTCTCCATTTGTGCAGGGCTTTTTCTTTGTGTGTAGGGGGGAGCAATTGGTTATGTTAGGTCAGGGGCATAGTATGTACTAAGTTGTAGTAGTGATACAAATTGTTTGGTTTTTTTAATTTTAAAATTTGATTTTGATGCTTATTTTATCTTACTAGAGCTCATAATGTATTCTCAGAAGCATGTTTATTAGGAACCTTCTGATGAGTGGGCAGGAAGGAGAGGGCAGAATATGTGTGAATGATTGGCTAGGATTTCAGAGAGAATGCAAGGGAAATGGGAGTTATATCAGCTATTGAAGCAAGGTTTAGGAAAAGGAGCAAGGGAAAGTAATGAGAATTTTGGAGAGTGAATAGGACCTGTTGTCTTAATTCTATTCTAAGCATCTAAATTACATATATGCTGTTGTTATATTGGATTGCATATGTATTTGTTACTCACACTAGACAGTTTGGCTCTGCTATTTGCAAAATAGCTAAATTTGTCATGAAAAAGTCCTGAAGTATACTGCTTTCAGACAAAATCCACAGTAGGAGAGGTTTCTAGAAATATAAATGTTGCCTGACTGAATTATTGTGCAACAGTACATCTCTGTTCAGGATTTCAGCTGTTATTACTATTATTATTATTGTTATTATTATTATTATGCCCACTGGGGGGAAAATCAGGATTGTTATTTCAGGATTAAGGAGCTAACTAAATGTCTGTGTTTGGGTGGATAGGATGGGAAGAGGAGAGGAATATTTTTACCTGTGGCTAGCCAATGCTGAGCAGGGAGTTGGACTAAAAGAATATCAAGGATAATTTCAATACTATAATTATTTGTCAGTGGTATTGGTTGCTTTGTTGGGTATTTATAACATGGTATGGTAGCCTGGGGTGCACGACAGCTTGGGTTGTGCAGATGCCATGTGTTTTTAAGGAATCAGCATGGTAGTGGTTTGAGTGTAGGACTGTGACTCCAGGAGACCAAGATTCGGATCCCCACTCAGCCACAGAAACCCACCAGTGATGTATTTAAGTCTTTTACTCCAAGTCGCAAGTCAAGTCTCAAGTCTCTACATTCAAGTCTCAAGCTGAGTCTCAAGCCCTTGCAAGATACTTTCAAGTCAAGTCTCAAGTCTGGGAGCCAACTTTTTACCATAACCTACATTCCAGAATTTCTGGTCAGAGTCAAATAAAGTCAGCTTTAACAAATTAAGTAGAATCGGCCCTTCACGTTTTTGAGTTTGCCATTTGTGGCTTTGGAAGTGTAGACTAGGATCCTTCTTACTCCCCCTTCTTGAAGCTGGAGGCTTTTGTGTCAATGGGCATAAAAGAGTTTGCAGCTTTGGAAGTGGGGAAAAGGATCCTTCCCACTTCCCATTTCTGAAGCTGTAGGCTTTTTTGGAAGTGAGGAATGGGATCCTTCTTGCTCCCCATTACTGAAGTCTCAAAAAGCTTTAGAAGGAAGAATCTTCCCTCCTCAAGCCCATTGCCTAGCACATCTGCTGTTCCCCTCTGAGAAATGCTCCCTGCACTCTGGGGTGGGGGGTGAGTCTTGTCTTCTGCTCTTAGGAAAAGTTTTAGAAGGTCCCTCTGATATAAAGCAGGGACAGGCTGCTGAGCAGACCTCACCCCAGCCTCAAGGCTGTTGCCTAACCCATTTGCTGTTCCCCTCTGAGAAATGTGCCTACGCTTTGGGCTTAGGTCAGATCATCATGTGATCAGTAGGCAAAAAGAGATGGAAGCATTGTTCAAAGTTGTAAGGTTTTTGGATGAACATGCTATGTTACTGAACCAAGGGCAGCAAGTCAGTCACTAAAAATATACAAGTCACAATTCTAATTGGGTCACTTCATCATTTATTGCTGAGTTGATTCCAATTCAAGTCACTGAAGTGGCTTAAGTCTGAGTCAGCTGACTCAAGTCTGTGTCACTGAAACCCACTGGCTATGTTTAGGGAAGTCACACTCTCTCACTCTCAGGGGAATGCAGTGTTAACCCCTCTCTGAACAAATCTTAACAAGAAAAGCCTGTGATAGGTTTGCTTTAGGACCCTCATGAGTTAGAAATTACTTGAAGGTATACACATTAACAACATGTGTTCTCCATCTTTTTGAAGCCTTGGTGAAGATGGATAACCACTGTTAATGTAATACATTAAATCCTTTTCTAAAAAATTATGTCATTTCAGTAGAGTATGTGCAGAACAACTTCTCAAGAGGCTATATGTGAAAAGTGTCTAGTGCTATCTCACTTCTGGGCTAGAAATAAAGTTTGTCTGTTTTTAAAAGTAATTGGGCCTTTTGCCCTGTTTCCATGACTTATTTTGAGTCTCCAAATCTCCATTCTCCAACCCTTCCTGCGGGTTTCCCCTTTCCCAAGGGGAAAACTTCTCCTTATTGGAACTTAAGTTTCCAGTTGTGCCAGATAACACTATGCAAGACAATTCGTGTTGGGTGTTAACGCCTGCACTCTGCCTGACTGGTAGCTGACTTCATTCTCCTTTACTTGGGTGGTTTTTTGGAGCTGACACTTTTGCTCAGAAACTGTCTGTTGAAACCAGCTCTTCTTTGGAGATGTATTAAGTTTCAGTTCCTCCCGGAATGGTCTGGCAGCCTTGAACATGAATTCAGCAAGGCCTTTGTTAGAGCAGATGTGACTGATGGATTCAAATGGAAAAACTATGAGAGAGCACGAGTTCTCACAAATGCATAATGCATAATTGAATAAAGCTTCAAAATTTGATAAATCTTTTAAGTAGTAAACAGTATGTGTTATCTGTTAAATCACATTATGAGGCCCAGGCAGATGCAGTGTGAGGCTGTCATACATAATTTATTGCTTGCTTTAGATTATGGTATGCAATCATTCATTATTTATCATTTACTGCTACCCTAAAGATGTAAGCACAGGGATAGTTTACTGTGCAAAGAGACATTTAATATCAAGAGCTTGGTGTAACTGAATTAATCTTACCCTGGAAAGTCCAGGATCTGAATCCTATTGTCGGTTCCAAATAGAGTAGAGGAAACTTATCTAGGCGTTCATTTCTAGGATTTAGACCCACAGCGGCTGTAAGTAAAGCCAGAGAGGTGTGTGCTGTCTCTGACTAGTTGCTTGGAGAGTCCTGCTGTCTTCCTCAGTCTTGAAGGAAATGCTTCATAAGATGTTTAAATGGTATAGATAATAGTTTGGGGTTGGGAGTGTTTGCATTGAATTGTATTGAATTGATAGAGTTGTAATGACAGCTCTAGTGAAACCAAGTACCATAATTCTCAACCACTGCCATCTTGCCCTATAGAAATCCTCACTGCTTTTATACTTATGTAATCATTTTATTTCAGCATGGAATAGCTACCACTTGTAATTTCTTATCATTGCAATCCCTAACATTGTCGTTTATACAAAGGTTCACTAAAAGGTAGAGAAGCTTCCCTTTCTGCAACTCCTCCTCCTCCTTTTGTTTTAATAAAGTCAAACTGACATTTCTCAGAAGGAGTTTTTTCTGCCCCCTCTCCAAAAAAAAAAAAAAAGAAAAAGAAAAAAAAAGGCCACTTTGGAGAGTATTCCCTGAATCTTCTGCTCCCCATTTTTGTGGAAGCAGCCTTTTTCTACCTCAGTGATCCAGGGCAATGCTAATTCTGAGGGCACCATCATCTAGGGTAGAAAATAGTGGCCAGGGTACTAGATGTAGTCAGGAGTTAAGTCAGGAATTACTTAGATAACCTAAATGAGTATAAACCTGCAGCGATGGATAAAATGCATCCCAAAGTATTAAAGGAACTTGCTGATGAACATGAATCACTTGCCATCATTTTTGAAAAAACTTAGAGAATGGGTGAGGTGCCAGAGAGACAAGCAAACATTGTACCTCTCTTCAAAAAAGGCAAATAAGAAGATCCAGGAAACTGCAGACCAGTTAACCTGAGCTCAATACCAGGCAAAATATTAGAACAGATAAGACAGGAGTCTGTTTGAAAGTAATCTGGATGACTGTGCACTGATAAGTAGGAGCCAACGTTGGTTTGTTAAGAAGAAATCAAACCAAATTAACCTTGTATCTTCTTTTGATAGAGTCACTAGTTTAGTAGATGGTGGGAATGCTATGGATGTTTTTGATCTGGATTTCAGCAAAGCATTTGATAAGGTCTCCCATAATATTTGAATTGGCCAACTGGCTAAATACGGAATAGATGGAAACACCATCAGATGGATCCATAAATGGTAGCAAAACTATTCAAAGAGTTGTCATCAGTAGTTGTACTTGAAATTGGAAGGAGGCCTTAAGTGGAGTGCTGCAGGGTTCTATCTTTGGGCTGACATTCTTCAGTAGTTTTATCGATGATTTTGATGATGGTGTGCAGGGAATCTTCATCAGATTTGTGGGTGGTACAAAACTGAGAGGGATAGCTAATGCACTGGAAGATACAAACAGAATTCAAAAGTTCCTCGATAAACTAAAAAGCTGCTCTGAAATTAATAAAATGAAATTCAACAGAGACAAACACAAAATTCTACATTTAGGCCACAAGAACCAAATGCATAGGTATAGATTGAGGGATACTTGGCTCAGCAATACTACATGTGGAAAGGGACTTGGGATTATTGTTGATTGTATGTTGAACATGAGGCAGCGGTGATGCTGCAGCCAAGAAGGCAAATGCTATTTTACCCTGCATTAATAGAAGCATTCTTTCAAAGGTGAGGGAAGTAGTAGTCTCACAATATTCTGCGCTGGTCTGGAGTATTGTGTTCAGTTCTGAGCATCTCATTTTAGAAAGGATATAGACAAGTTGGAGTGAGTTCAGAGAAGGGCCCGAGGATGATAAGAGGTATGGAGAACAAAATATATGGTTGAAGGAACTGGGCATATTCCACTTGGTGAAGAGAAGACTCAAGAGTGACATGATTGCATATCTCAATGGCTGCCACAAAGAGGAGGGTGAAGGCTTGTTCTCTTTTGTCTCAGAGGATAGAACTAAGTTTTAAGTTATAGGAGGGTAAATTCTGATTGAATATTAGAAGGAACTTCTAAACAGTGAAACTAGTTTGGTGGTGGAACCAATTTCCTAGAAAGATATTGAGGTCTCCTTCTCTGGATATCTTCAAAAAGAGGCTGTACAGCTACTCTTTGGGAATGCTGTAGCTGGAGATTCTGCCTTGAGCAGGGTGTTGGACCTGAGGGCCCGTGGGGCCTATTCCAGCTCTGTGATTCTATGTAGCTGGTGATGTGACTTCTTGCACACACAGAAAGAAACACCCCTTCCAAGCCCCAAACAAGCATACAAAATCTTAGGGGCAAATAAAGGAAAAGAAGCAGTGCCACTGATATAGCTAATTAGTTCTTCTTAGTTTCATTTATTGATTTTAAATTCAATACTACCCTAAAATATACAATAACACATTACATATTACACATTACAATCTATTTCTATAATTATAACTGTCCCCCCACCCTCCCTCAATCCCCATCAGTGGCTTTAAAGGAAATTTTAGTAACTATTACCCAAAATCTGGAATATTTTATTAGTAGTTTCTCTCACTGCTTTGTACCCCTTTTCACCTGCGACATTTTCAATCTAGAGGCCCCAATTATCCCACCAGTTTGTTTCATTTATTTGCCAATTATATTTCCTTTGACTTTCCCTTAAAAAGTCAAATAAGAGAGATTCTGGTATATAATGCGTCCTTTTTTAAATCCCAGCATAGTTTATTTTTCCATCTCAATGATATTACCCCACGTACCGTTCTTAAGAAATTTTTTTGGTGACATAGTCTTCTGATTTACTCAATCTTAATTTTCTTCGATTCAAAGTTAAGCAAATCTCTTTATTAAAATGAAGGTTTCTCCCCATTGTTTTATTTATCTCTTAGATAATTTCTAACCAAACATTTTGTACGTGGTAACACTCCTACCACATATGAATATAGGTCTCTTTTTGCCCACATCAATGCCAGCAATTTGATGAAAGATTTTTATTTGTCATTGAGATCTGATGTGGGGTAAGTCGTAAGTCTTAATAATTAGCTTTAGTCGTTATTCCCTAGTTACAAGATATAAGGCAGATTATACAACACAGTAAAAGTAAAGTCTTAACAGATAAACTCTGATGTAAGCCCCTATGACCTCAGTGAAACTTACTTTTAGAATTGCTACCTAAGTGATGGGCAGTCTGCCTATGCAGTGTTGCACAGAATTGTGTCTTTGGCCCCAAGTCGTACAATGTGAGTCTCATGGTGGTCACATTTGCTGTGCAGTTGTAAAAATTAATTAGAAATACTTTCTAAAACAAAGCTGTGATACTTGCAGAGACAGCAAGTGTGGTGTAGTGATTTGAGTACTGGACTAGGATTTGGGAGACCAGTTTTTGAATTCTCCCTCACCCATTGAAACCCACTGGGTACCTTGGGCAAGTAACACTCTCTCAGCCTCAGAAGAATGCAATGGCAAACCCCCTCTGAATAAATTTTATGAAGAAATCCCTGTGATACGTTCACATGAGGGTTGCCACTAAGTCAGAAATAACTTGAAGGCACACAACAACAACAACAACAGTTGTGGACTTTTGAAAATTAGATCTAAAGTAAAGCTAGGATGTGTTCAACTGGAGGGCTCATGTACAGTGGGCCATTTTTCCCTTTCTCATGTGATGTGCTGGACTGAGGTTTTTTTTCCTAGAGGGGGAACGGTTCAAAAGAATTAAAAGCTAAGTAAATGGGAATTGGTAGGTATATTTAGCCTGTACTTCAATTGCATAGAAATGCATGCGTATGGATATAAAATATACACTGTTTCCATTCCACTCCTCCATAACCAACCACATACCAAGATACCGATCCACTGCGTAAATAAATAGCTCCAAATTCTTACTTTAGTTTTACTGACATAACTACCAGAATCATTGCTGGGTGGGTGGTCAAAGAATAAAATGAATACATCACAGCGCAGGCTGTCAAGAACCTTCAACCACGCGTTATAGGTGTGCATGTTCAGATATGATTCTAGTACAAGAATAGGAATTGTTTCTTGTTTTGTTTATTTCCTGCTTTTTTGCCAGTGGGTTCAAGGCAGCATGCACGGCTCCACTGCCACGTCCCTACCCCATAACAATGTTTTCATGCTGAAAAACTAAGACTGATCCAAGGCTGTCCACTGGACTCCATGGCTGAGTGGCAATCTGGAGCTGCATTTCCCAGCTCCCATTCCAGCACTCTAACCACTACACTATACCGGCTCTTTCTTTACTACATTACACACCATTGTTGTTTTCATTGATGAGATCTTAGAGGGCATGAGATTTTTGCAGGTACAAATTATTTGACATATCTTGAAAGCAACACAAGTACATAACATATTTTGAGAAGAAGCCTGAAGCCCAAATATTTTCAATGACAGATCACTTGCTTGTAGAGGGCTGATTTTGTTTTATTGCTGACTCCAGTTATTGGTGCCAAGCCAGCCAGAGGAGAATATTGGGAGGTTTCAGCTGTGTTAACTCAGAGCAGCAGTTGGCAAAGCTACTTCTCAAGATACAGTTTTCTTTCAGTAACATTGCGGCTGCCAAGCCTGTGTGTTTGCTAAACACTTGGCATCGATGGAGTCTTGTTACATAGCAGATTTATAGATACAAAAAAAGGAGGACAGAAAATATGTCCCTGCACTTGCCCAGAAGACCGCATGATAGGTTCACCTTAGGGTCAACGTAAGTTGTAAATTATTGGAAGGCACACAAAAACAACAACAACAACATACTGGCATGACTGTGCTGCTATAGAGGTAATAAGTGTTTGTATGAGTGATTCTTGCAACAGATATGATCTTGATCTTTATTAGTTCATGTGTTGGTTCTTAACAGTATTTTGCTGTTAAGCTGGAACCATCTTCAAAAAAAGATGCTTTCCTAGCCTGGTTTAAAAAATATATGGGGATTTTACAATGTCTCTTCCCTCTAGGGATGGTCCAAGAATTTAAATCAGAGATGTTTGATTATGTGAACATGTACAGCCTTCCTGAAGTAAGCTGGCTGGAATGCATTATGCTCATATTCCAGCTGGGGCACACCTGGTTGTTGTTGTTGTTGTTTTGTGTACCTTCAAGTTGTTTTTGACTTATGGTGACCCTAAGGTGAACCTATCACAGGGTTTTCCAGGGCTGAGTTATGTTATGTGCCCAAGGTCACCCACTGGGTTTCCATGACCAAGTGGGACATAAAACCCTGCAACATTTCTGCACTGCACTATAATAGTGTCATTATTCCACTTTTAACATCCTATGGAATCCTGGGGTTTGCGGTTCAGGGAGGGACTTAGAATTCTCAGCCAGAGAGCTGTTTGGTCTCATTAAACTACAAACCCCAGAATTCCACAGGATGTTGAAAGTGGAATAATAGCACTATAACTGTGTAGTGCGGAAATGGCCCTGGTCTCCAGGGTTGTCATCCAGTGTTCAAACCACATGCCTCCTCCTAAATGAATATTTCCATTAGTCTGAACAGTACCTGGTTTTAAGGGGTTTTCATTGGAAAACTGTTGTTGGGGGACAAAAATCTTTCCTCCCCATGGATATCTTTGGAGCAAGATGGCCAGTCTTCTGTTGTAAGACTGTCTCGCCTCTTCTGTCTGTAGGTTTTTCTAGGATAAGACAAAAGCCCTGAGCACAAGAAAGGCTTTGTGAGTGTGACTATCTTTGTCTCATAGAAAGAGCAGCAGTCATTTGAAGCAAACAGCAATTCTTCTTCCTAAATACTGTCTTCACTCCACATTTGTGGGTTTGACCTTTGCAAATTTGATTATTCATGAGGTGCCTGCTTCGTTCTCCCCCATTCTCCCCCTCCCCTCCCCTTCCCTTTTGCCCAGGCATGCTGTGCCTTCCTTTTCTGTGTCTAGGCAAAGGCAAGCAAGTGGGAGGGTGGAACCTTGCATGCGGAGAAGGAAGGCAGTCATGAGCCTTCCCCCCTCATTCTCCCCATGCCCATGCACTTGCCTGTTGTCCAGGTTGTGGCAGGAAGGCACGCACACCCAGTGAAAAGACAAGGGAGTGGTAGGGGAAGAATGGGGGGAGGCATGCATGTGCCTTCCCTGCATGTGGGCTTGCCCCTCTCATTTGCTTGCCTTTTGCATAGGTGCATGGAAGAAAGGCACATGCACCTGGGGAAAAAGTAAGGGAATTGTGTGTGTGGGGGGGGTATGTGTGCACCTTCTCCATGTGCAGGGCTGCCCCTCCCATTTGCTTGTCTTTTGCCTGGGCACAGAGAAGGAAGGCAGCGTGTCAGCACAAAAGGCAAGTGAATGGGAGGTGAAGAATGAGGGGGCGGCACATTTGAGTGGGAAGAGGAGGCCCTAAAGGGAATGGGAGGGGGAGTACCCACTCAGGCAAGGGGGAATTATTTGCGTTTTTTTGACTTTTGCACGGATTCAGCACCCCCAACCCTTGCAAAAGTCGAGGGGCCACTGTACTAAAGAGGCTTCCAGTGTTGTTGCTGGGGGGTGTTGCGAAATGAGGACATCGTGACCCAAGCAGAAGTTGCCCTCCTATGAAATTTTTCCATGATCCCCAAATTTCTAGCATTTTAGATGATGAGACATTGAACATTGTTCACATGGAAAATTGTCAATATCTACATGTGCTGTGTTTGCATCCCCTGGTAACTTTTCCTGACCCTTTTCTTTGGATGCCTAAGCTATATTTCTAGATGATAAACTGAAGTTTTAAGTTACTGCAGTGCTAGAAAATTTGGGACTGAGGGAAGATTTCATGGGGTGGCAGAATTCTTAATTGGGGAAAAGCAAAGCCCCCATTTTACCCCTCTGTTGCTACACACCTGCTGATAAGGTTTATTTAGCATAAGCTTTCAGTGATTTGGATGAGGGAATTGAGGGCATTCTTATCAGATTTGCAGATTGGCATTCTTATCAAATTAAGAGAGGTAGCTAACACGCCAAAGGACAGGATCAGAATTCAAAATGATCTTAACAGATTAAAGAACTGGTCCAAAACTAACAAAATGGATTTCAGCTGGGAGAAGTGTAAGGTACTACACTTGAACAGAACAAAATGAAATGTACAAATATAAGATGGGTGATACCTGGTTTGACATGCGAAAAGGATCTAGGAGTCTTAGTGGACCATAAACTGAGCATGAGTCAGCAGTGTGATGCGGCAGCTAAAAAAACCAATGTGATTCTGGGCTGCCTCAATAGGAGTATAGTGTCTAGGTCAAGGGAAGTGATAGTACCACTCTGTTCTCCTTTGGTCAGACCCCACCTGGAATACAGTGTCTAGTTCTGGGCACCTCAGTTCAGGAAGGATATTGACAAGCTGGAATGTGTCTAGAGGAGAGTGTTCAAAATGGTAAAAGGCCTGGAAACCATGTCCTATGAGGAATGGCTTAGGGAGCTGGGTATGTTTGGCCTGGAAAATACAAGGTTAAGAGGTGACATGATAACTATGTTTAAATATTGGAAGGGATGTCATATGGAGGATGGAGCAAGCCTGTTTTGTGCTAGGATGCAAAGCAATGGCTTCAAACTTCAGGAAAAGAGATTCTATAATTAGGAAGAACTCTTTGATGTTTAGAGCAGTGGGATATGCTGTCTTGGAGTGTGGTGGAGTCTCCTTCTTTGGAGGTTTTAAACAGGGGTTGGTTGGCCA
Source organism: Cyclura pinguis (assembly GCA_030412105.1). NCBI lineage: Eukaryota > Metazoa > Chordata > Lepidosauria > Squamata > Iguanidae > Cyclura > Cyclura pinguis. The sequence goes on from CM059599.1 coordinate 351,125,727, forward strand.
TCTGTCAGGAATGCTTTGATGGTGTATTCCTGTGTGGCAGGGAGTTGGACTTAATGGCCCTTGTGGTCTCTTCCAACTCTGTGATTCTATAAACAACTCCAGCCCACTTCACGAGATGTATCTGTTGCATCTGAAGCAGGTTGGAATCCACAGGAGCTTATCTACTATATAAAAGTCAAAGTTTGTGAGTGATTCTGTGAGTCTGTCTGTGTCAGGTAGCTGAAGACCTCGTATGATTGGCTCTGTGAGGTGAGAAAACCTCCTATGATTGGATGACTGTGAAGATTCTGTGGAATCCTGGGGCTGGCAGATCAGGGAGGGGCCTTTAGAATTCTCAGCCAGAGAGCGCAGGCTGGTTGCTATGGAGACGAGGCCTAGCAGCTCTGAATACAGATTGGATTGGGGAATATGGGGGAAAATTACACATATTGGACACACAGGATCTGAAATCTGTGTATTTCAGCTGCATCTAATTCCTAAGGTAAGGCAAGGTAATTACTAAGATATTTCTAACAAGTATTACCTATGAGAAAATGAAATCCCAGGCAATGCTGGGTAAATACGCTAGTGTTAGATAAACCCTATTAGTCTTTAAGGGGGACTTAAAACCATTTTTTTTTAGTTCCAGTAGACAGACACAGCTATCTCTTTGAAACTTTCTGCATTTTCCATCCTGTAAGTTTCTTTTGCTTTTCACATCAGTGTGGAACAAAGAAATCCAAAGTACGTGGCCTTCTGTCATGACAGTGCAGTGTTTCATTCAGTTATGGAATTTGTTTGCTTGTGTGTCTTTTAGAAGGACAAGAAATGGAATATAGCCTAATCCTTTTCCATTACAAAGAATTTACAAACTTGGTAACAACAGTCTAATGGTAAATTAGGACCCACATTTGGTCCCTCGAGATAAATGCTAGAGTGTGGAGCCTCCAGAGATATTGGTTGTCAGCCAGCAGAAAGCCAGGAACTTTCACCTGCCCTGGTATGCTTGTCTTCAGGAGCTTGAATATCTTTACATTTTATTATTGTGGAAAGTATAGTTACTGGCCAAATGCCATGTTACATGTAAACATGTGTGACTGTAGCTCAGTGTTGACTCCTTTTTTTCTGATGAAAAGCCATTGGAGGAAGTTGAAAGAAGGACAGGTTGCAAAGCAAGGGATTCAACCACAGTCTGTTGTCAAGTATCATGGTGTGCATCTGGGGAGAAAATATACCATCTCCTGCTAGTGCCAACCTGGAAATTGGTCTCCCAGCCTGAATTTCATTTGTTCCCATTTCTGCATTAGTTTCCTATTTTTAAAAAACATCTGTATACATTTCCTTTTGCATTTCACATAACATGAGTTTTTATGGATTTTCCCCGAATATATGCATTTTATATGCAATTTACCCCAATTTAAAACATGTATTGTGTGGATTTTTTGTTCACTTCACCCTAATAGACAGTTGGAAATTGGAGAACTGAATAGCAAAACTAGGAAAAGAGTAAATACAACTGTGTTTCAGTTTGTCTATTCATATGGGAAGTATAAATTATGAGAGTTTGCATTTATGAGAGTCAAGCTGGAGCAGGTCCAGAGGAGGGCGACCAAAATGGTGAAGGGCCTGGAAGCCATGCCTTATGAGGATAGACTTAGAGAGCTGGGTATGTTCAGTCTGCAGAAGAGAAGGTTAAGAGGGGACATGATAGCCATGTTTAAATATTTGAAGGGATGCCATGTAGAGGAGGGAGAGGGCTTGTTTTCTGCCGCTCCAGAGACCAGGACAAGGAGCAATGGATTCAAGCTGCAGGAAAGGAGATTCCACCTGAACCTCAGGAAGAACTTCCTGACAGTCAGGGCTGTCCGGCAGTGGAATATGCTGCCTCGGAGTGTGGTGGAGTCTCCTTCTTTGGAGGTTTTTAAGCAGAGGCTGGATGGCCATCTGTCAGGAGTACTTTGAGGGTGTTCCTGCATGGCAGGGGGTTGGACTGGATGGCCCGTGTGGTCTCTTCCAACTCTACATTTCTATGATTCTATGATTCTATGATTAAAATGCCCATTGAAAAATTTCTCCCTCATTGCCACCCAGTACTGGCCAGGTTTTGCTTTTTCTTGTTTTCCTAATGCTCTCTGTCTCATCCTCTCTGTCATCCTGTTGATCTGGGAGCAGCATGATGTTTTTCTTTCTAGAGTCTGGCACACAATACCTTGTCCCTTACAGCATGAGAGATTTAATTCATTTTACATTAAGGGTTCCATACTCCGTTCCCTCAGGTCCCCAAAACATAGAGAGGTGTTGACATCCACACATATTGGGGAAGGTGTGAATGACAGGAGACACGGGCTTTCAAAAGGCTGTATGAGTGTAATTTAAGTTTGAAAAACCCAGCATAGATTCATAACTCCTAAGCCTCTGGGGGACAGACAAGATGTTGGTGTGTGTGTGTGTGTGTGTGTTGGGGTTGGGTGAGTGGAATGTAGAAGAATTTGCAGGAAACAAAACTGAGAAGAGATGTAGCACTGCTCCCTGAGTTCTTATTTTCCAGAAAAGCTGGCCCAAGGTATTTGCTGCAGGCACACTTGTCCTCCACTCAACCAAGCTAAGGTGCATAGACCCCTAAGCCAGCTATGTCATTTTGGAACATAAGACAAAGGACCCCACAAGCATCTCTCCGTATGCCTGTTATAAAAATACAATGCCCCTTAAACAGCTAACAAGTTATGACCTTTTCATGACACTCCAAATCAGTCTCCTGAGACAGCCGCCTTACCTTGCCTAACCAGTGCTACAAATTCAGGATGCCTACAGGGTTTAATAAATAGCATTTGGTCCAGACCTAAAAATTTTTTGACTGCAAATATTTTTTAAAAAATTAGCTTCACACTGGAGGTGATGGTGGTGGGGTTAAAGATATCTGATGGGAAACTTTGGGCATCTTCTTGGATAAGATACCCTAACAACTTCCTCTGGTCTTGAGTTATCTTTGTCTCCATGCCCTGGGGCATGTTGGGATCACTTTCTTTTTGAAGACAGTTAGAATATTTTAATTTGAAGAGCCTTGTCTTGCCTGAGGAAGTGTGATGTTCTAAGCAGAGTTAACCGTTATAGTACAGGAAGACATTTAAGGCAATCTTAAGTGCAGGACTGGCTTTTCTGTTAGGTGAAATCCATGGCAGAGCACCAGGAGCAGCTAATTGTAGGCCCTCCCCATTGTAGGGGGACCTGAGGTGCAGCTCTCAAGATATTTTATGGAGGTGGCAAAAACAATAGGAAGGGAGAGAGACATTGTAGGTGGTGACAGAGGTGCTTCTCATTTTGCCTTAAGTCAGTGGCAGCCAGAGGCTCTGATGACATGAGGGTGGCAAATCCATTCTCTTGCTTTATGGCCACTCTTCCTGCAGCCATCCTACGGCATAGGAAAACCCCCTTGGTGCTAAACCTCTATTGGGAATCGGGTTCAACAACTGGACAATTCTTCTACAACCAAAGGAGATTCAGGAGGAATGATCTTTAAACTGAGAGTTGATTCACTGTTCATGTAGCAACAGATCCACTGACTGACCAGTCTTAAATGCTGGGAGAATTTGTGCCTGGTGGTAGCTCCAATACAGATGCGTGTACAGAACTGCCTTACTGAAGAATGCACACAACAGCTGTGTTAAACTCTGACTTGGGGCTAATGTGTCCTTAAAGCAGGGGTGGGTCAAATACAGCCTGGGGGATGTCATTGGATTTCAGCTCTGAAAGTTCCTCCTCATCAGGGATGTTAGTTAGGGCTACTTTGAATTGTAGTCTGACAGCAGCTGGAGAGATGCACTTTGCCCACTCAGATCTTAAGTATTGCTGTTTCTTCCTGAATTCATATGCAGGTCATTTTTGGAACAGCTACTCCAAGTGACAGACTGAAGCAGTCTTCTAAATTCCTCTCCCATCCTACTTGTGCCCCATTTGTGTTTTTCTGGCATTTGCTCTTTCCATATTTAAAATGAAAAGAAAAAGAAATTACATTTGACTCTTGCTTTTTCTAAATGTATGAGCGACTATTAACATCATATGCATGTGTCATCTGTGTGGTCATTACTACTACCCCACTAGTATGCATGTGTGTGTGCGTGTGCGCGCGCACGTGTGTGCGTGCGTGCATGTGCTTGCATATATGCACATGCATGCACATGGTACTAAATATATTGTGAAGATTCACTGCTTTGCTTTTTTTTTTTTAAAGATAGCATCCTCAGGTTTGACTTGAGTAGAAATTATTTTCAAGTGGCTCAGTAAACAGACAAAATATACCCACTCCATCTTGAACTGCAGATGCCTCCTCTGTCTCTCTGTGTACGAATGTTGGCATTATGCTAGCTACCTGAAAGGATTCCCTCCCTGGCTTGAAAGCTAGTTGAACTTGAGGGCACATCTGAATCACGTCCCCCAGCAGGGCTATTGCAAGATATTTTGCTTCCTGAGGTGAAGCAGGAACTGATGCCCCTTCCCACCTCTGTCAAAGTACACAGTAGTTTAAAAAGTTACTTTGGCACATAAGGCAGAAACTCCACCAATCATCTCCTTCGCTCTCCAGTCGTATATAAAAAAAGAATAATGACAAAATAAGTAACAGTGTGCTTCTTTTTCATGGCACCCCAATTCTATTGCTTGAGGTAGCAGCCTCCTTCTGCCTCATGTTCTGTTCTTAGAAAGTCTCAGCAACATAAATTAAGCATTTCCAGGCTGTTTTAAAGCAACATGGTGTCCTCAGCCTAGGTACCTGATATAGAGAAGGGGCTACAAGGTGGGAGATACGAATCAGAATGTTCCTTTGGACAACCAGTCATTCTCTGCCCAGCTTCATCACCCATGTCCATTGTATGTACAGTGTAAATAATACTATCCCACCTTATAAGAATATTGTTACACAGAGATGATGGATATAAAATGATTTGAATATACTAAAATGTTAAATACTAAGTATTTCTATTACATGGTTTCCTTATACATCTGCACAGCAAAGAAGTAGTGTGGGAGAAGAATGTTTGCAGTGGACTGGAATGACTTGATTTTGAATCGCCTGTTACCAAAAACATTTACTGGGAGGTCTTGGAGCAACCATTTTCTCAAGTTATCTCAAAAGGATAAAATACAACATGCTCATGTATGTTGCCCTGAATTCTCTGTAGGGAGGATGGGATATAAATTCAGTAAATCAGTAGCAAAGCCCTCTGGCTCATTTTTGATTAAGTGTTGGCAAGTTGTTTTTTCCTTTCTGTGTTACTTTGTCCCTACTATACTTTCAGCTTAGATCTGCAAGACCAGGGAAAGCCCTTTAAGCATCCTTGGTCTAACAGTCAATAATAAGTTTGTATTTGATAGTCTATGGGTTTTCACTGGGTAAATATAATGCTCCTTAGTTATGTAAGTCTAACTTGTGAGATATGCATTTGTTCAGACCAGATTACCACAGGATTTTCTGTGATATGAATCTTTGTTTAAAAAAAAAATCTGGGAAATGTAAAATAAGTTTAACTCTGGTTCCCACTTGCAAGAGAACCAGAATAAAAACTAGATAGGCTCTGGCACCATAGTGCCTTCCTGTTTGCCTTTTCAGCATTCTTAAAAGGGAAATGGGCAGATATCTCATCCACCACTACAGTCCCAAGTTTACTTCACTCTGGTTTCTGGCCTTCATTTGCAAGGGAAGACAGAAAGATGCATGTGAACCCAGCTTGTTGGGTAGCAAAGTTGTGCAAGGTTGGTAGGGGTGTTATTTGTAATCTCTCCTGGTACAAAACTTCCTTTATCTACTGTTCATAATGTTTGGCAGCAGCCCAAGGCCTGGGAATTATTTATCCCTCTGCATGTTCGTGACCTGGTATGTCCTAGACTGAAACCACTGTAAACAGTGATGTCACAAAATGGAACATTATTAATTATGAAACATAATGGTCTTCATGAAACTCTGCATTACATCCCTGAAGGTATTTCTTTGGGGAGAGCGTATATCACTTGAGCTTATTTATAAATCATTTGCCTAAATTAATCAGTAGTTCTTATTTGTTTTTTTTCAAGAGTGTTGCTACTGGAAAACTTCCATTCTTGAAGATATAAAAATGTAAAGAAATAGAGAAATAATCAGCCCAAACACACTAATAAAATGGAGTAAATTCCAGTAAATAAGATCAAAATGTGCAAAATTGCTCCAGTGTTGTTAAAAGTATGTGTGTATTTGTGAGGTGCCAGCCAGAATATTTGAGAAGAAGTTTGCATTTTCAAATTTGATATGCACATTGCCTCCCCCCAAACAAAAAAGGCCCCAAACAAAAACATTTGTTTTCACCTCTACTTTAGAGACCTTGCCTTTTCTCCCTACCAGAACATTCAGACCTGTCAGAAGGTTTTCCCACGTGTGCTGCGGCTCACAAATGCCTCCTTGAGATGCCTCGCACAAGATAGAAGGGTCACCTTGTTCCCAGACACTTTGATGGAGCTGTGAAGCTGGAATGGCCCAGACAGCAACTGATAGCTTTCTGTTTCGTGACTGAGCTTGAAAATTTTCTTTGGTTTCCCGTGAATTGAGAAGAAACATGTGCCAGGAACCCACCTGTTTGTGTATGTGTGTGTGGGGAGGCTTCATTCTCTCTGCCTCCCACAATTACTAATTGTTGAGTTTCGTGTTTCTTCTCTATACTCCCCCGTGCTTGCTTTGCCGGTGGGTTGCTCCAGTGTCGGTGGCAGGTGCAGCACAAGGCAAGGAGGGAGTGTGTGTTGAGGCATGGCGAGCCCTGATTGGCTGGAGATGAGGTAATGTTATGCAGTATAAATAGAGATGCAGTGTTGAGGATGCAGCTTGTCAGCATGCCCGATTCCTTTCCCTGTGTAAAGGAAAGCACCGGCCTATGAAAACTGTCTGCGAGACTTCTGAGACAGATTAGATGTAGGCGGGGGGGGGGGGGGATCCTTAGCCGAGATTCCTATCAGCTTGGCTCACAAATATATGCATCTCCTCTCACTAAAATTTATCATAAGTACCCATTTTCTCACCCGCCGGCTTGCTGTTTGGCAACAGAACAGCACACTAAGGCAAGATTCAGCCTGGGCAGGTAAGGATATAGATGGAAGTGGAAAAAAATTGTAGTATTAGACAGAGCTTTCAGAGACTGAAAGCAAAGCAATTCACGGCAAGAAGAGTCTGATTTAGTGTGGATGGTACCAGGAAGCTGAACTTCTAAGTTATGCAAACCCTCATGAAGATTCAGGTCATCTCTACATGATGGGGAACGAAGAAAAGGGTTAGAACAGGCCCTTGGAAATCTTTGCTCCGTTCCTTGAGAAATGGCAAAACAGGGGCAATGGTTGGGCCTGTGAGATTATCTCAAGAATGGAAATTTTAATAAAGAAAATATTGCCATTCCTAATTGTTGCAGAATGACTTGGAAGAACAATCTCTGAAGTATATTAGATTGTGTGTATTATCTTTTATACGACAAAACAAAGGAGGGCAGAGGAGTATGGATTGCTCATATGATTAGTACATATCTGAGCTTGGACATTTTATTTTTTTAGACTACTGCTGTCTAAAGTCTGTATTAACAATGCAATAAAGGTTAACTTGAGAAAGCATGGGATTCTGTGGTTGATCCTAATTTAACTATTTGTGGCTACCTTCAGCAGGCAAGGTAAACAACTGTTGCTTCCAGAACTCCTTACTGCCATGACCTGGATAACTTGCGCCCACAGGAAACACTCAGCGTTAAAACAGAAGCATCTATTTAGAGCAAACGAGCAGGACTAACATACATTACAGGTTCTATATCTTGTCATACAGATTTAGGTGTGCATTGTAATGATTGGTGAAAATCATAAGTGTCACATCACTCCACCAGACTTCCCCAGGCCCTTCTGGTGTTTACAGTACAAACTTCGTCTCCTTATCTTTGACATGCCCATTCCCATAACACCTTCCCATTAGTTTCATATTCCTGCCTTCTGATCTTTTCCCTCTTTGCCAGATGCAGAATGACATCAGACACTATAGCGATTACCCATTTAGTGTTTGGTGTGCTTTTGAACCTACAACAGCAAGCAACAGTTGGCAATTGATACATTGTAAGCTCCCTTTTCATCTATTAGCCTATGTTATAACAGATACTATTTCACAGCCAGCATACTATGACAGGAGCCATGCCTCCTGACACTTACTAAGCATGTGTGAACAACAAAATAGAGAGAAATAGAGAAAACAGATAAGCCTACCTCATCAGCTATGCCCAGCATGTTTTTTAAAAAAGCATAGATTTGACCACCAAAATGGAATATATCTGTTAATTCATAAGAAAAGTAGAGCTAATGAAAGAAAAAAAATCATCCCAGAACGCATTTTGAAAGAAGCCCTTAAATGGTCTGTCAAAGGTTCAGAATGTTTTTGTTTACTTATACAAGACTTACTTGACTTGGTGATTTCATTTCATATTTGCATATATTTAGTTCTGAATAAAAAGCTTGCTGAAACATGCTGAACTACTCTTCTTTTTTGTGGTGCAGGAACCTATCCCTATTCTTTCCATTTTATTTCTGCCTCTGATGCCAAATTTTTTTGTTAAGGAAGTAATGCCCAGGAACACATCTGCTTTGTTAACTGAAGTATAGCTGTACTTGCCTTTATGGTACCAAAGGTGTCTAGGGCCCTATTACAACCTATTTTCTGCTTGATTTTTCAATTTGACTTGCTACTAAGCAGCTGCCAGATTTGAGCCGATAATTGTTAGTATTGGAAGGTATATTTGCCCCCAATTTACTGTAGAGTCTCTCTCTCCCATCTTTTTATCCAAGGTCTGCACAACATGTGACCAACTGTATATCATACCCTGCCATTGTTTAGCATTCCTTCTTTTATAGTCCTAAGGAAGCAGTGCAGATAGGAGGCTTTACTGAGCACGTAGAGGCTACCATTCGTAATTGTTAAGGGTCTTTGGACTAGAGGGTTTTTTTCTTCAGTATCTGCTGGGGATAGTCTTGCATGATGTCTCATTGACTGGAAGGATGAGACTGCCAATTCACTCAGGCCTAAAAAATAACCACTTAGAACTGCCTCTGTTTTTATTTTTTTGGAGGGGGTGTTGAAAATTATTTTAAAATCTACATAAAATTAGCTAACTTTGTTTTAAACAGATTGTAAAATAGTTGATTTTTAAAAAGTTCTTCTTTAAATATTATTAAATTAATTAAAAATCCCCACTCATTAATAATAAATAGAATCGCCCACTCATACTATGTATATATGTGTGTATGTGTGTGTGTATGAATATTGACTGTACTTATATTAACTACTGATACTGAACTAAAAGAAACTAAATTGACTAGCATATTGCATATGGTATTGATCTGACTCCAGTGGTTTGCCTACTAGCTACCATTAATTTCACTGGTTGCTGCTAAATTCAGGTAAGAAAATGAGATGTCATTAAAAAAAAAACAACTAAGGGCACCAAAGGCCACAAAAAGGCTTGGGGATTGCACACAATGTATGGGCTGCATTTTGCCCACCCCAATTTAGTCCTTGGTGGTTTTCCTTTTATTTGGAATGGGAAGCACTGATTTTGATATATACTTTTGGGCTTTCAGCCATGCAAAAAGTGGCAGCATGAGCGCTGCATGATACCATCATGTTCTGACAGCCCTTATGATTGTCCAAAGAGAAAAATACCTTATTCAAATCACAGCTAGAGAGGAAAAGGTTTGAAAAATCAGCCTTGCATAGGGGCGGTATACCATTCTGTTTCTATGGGTTACCCACTTGATCGCAAGTGCTGGCAGCTATGTGAGCACTCATTACCATAATTCCTAATTATGACTGTCTAGGAGCCTAGCAAGAGGAAAGAATAATTATGTTTAACAGACAGAGTGATAAAGAGGAAAGATTAATAAATTCCCCACATTCTCTTTCAGATCGCAGCAAGGTCTTTCGTGTTTTCTCTGCTGCTCAAAGCCTGGGGCTGTTGGAGAAAATGTGTGCCCCAAAGGAGAAAGCTTGGTTCCAGCAATATCAGGAACCCCCATAGCTGTGCTAGGCAGGCTGCCCAGACTTCTCTTGAAAGGACTCTTGAATGCAAACTTCACAACTGGGGCAGGGGGTGGGATGATGTAAGAAGTAGGAAAAATGAACTGCACCAAAGCAAGCCATTTATACTCTTTAATCTAAGGAAGAAAAAGGGCTGGGGCAGGCAGTGCCAAGAGACAGGGGAAACCTCAGCAGCATCTGGATATTTTCCAGCCGTTTAGAGTGTGCAAGGGAAATGGGAATTGACACTGATCTTTGATCAATGGTATTGGTAGGAAGTCCAAGGGGAAAAGGAAGCATGTATGTCACTGGCCTCTGAAGTAGGCAACAAGCAATATGCCTTGTGAACTTAGGTAATCAACCCTGGCAAAAGCATCTGATTTTCTCTGGCACATATTTTTATTCCTGTGATAATGACATTGAGAATTGCTGAAGGCAGAACCAGTTCCAGATCAGGCATTTCCATAAGCCTTCAAACTAGGAAAGAGTCTATCACCCCTAACAATTCAACCATTCCCGCTTTGTGTGAACCCTCCAAGGACGTCAGAGCCAGTGTGAGAGAATTCTCAATTTGCATGCTTCACCTCTTTTATGTTATGGGACACTGTTGAACTGGCTTTGATTGAGGGTATCCAAAGTCCTGAAGGCTGTACAAGAGGCAGCAGGGCCTGAGGCTAAGCAATAAAGAACTTAGAGGGGGCTAAGAAGAGAAAGAAGAAAGAAAGACAGAGAGAGGTTCAAAAGTAGGAGCAACAAAGATCTTGCCCTAAGCCACATACACACACCAGAGAAAAAGGGGGTAGGTTGATGAAGTTGCCAATGCACAGAGGAAAATACTCCATGAAAAATAGATTTAAGGGTGACAGAGTCTTGTTAGAGTTTCCTGAAGAGGAGTTGGGAGGCATTGTGCTTCTAGCAGCATCAGTGCAAAGAGAAGAATGGACTAACCAGGAAAGGTCTTCTAGGCCAGACTCAGGAGTTTAAGAAAAAGATTAAGATATTTAAATCCTCTGGCTAAATGCAGGATTCTGGGGTGTCTGAGGGGAGTGAGGGATTTCAGCTTAAAAGGAGTAAGGGAAAACCTAGCCAGGAATTGCTTCTTTTAGGAATGGGAGCTCAAAGATGTAAGCAGCAAACATATCCTTGCCCTGGAAAGAATGAGCTTGAATCTACTTTCTCTTTTATGAGGAGTTTTGAGGTGTGGAAAAGCCCACTCGGTTCAAAAAAGTCCTCTAAAACAAAGGAACCACAAGCGTAATTGGATGTTAAACTGGATTTCCTGAGAAACACTGTCAGACCTTTGACTGGTTAACAAAAAAAGCAGGGGGTGGGTAATGTATGAGAGAAACATTCACTTAAAAGACGTGGCACAGAAAAATTGACCAGACTGTGATCCAGGATGTTTCTATTCTGGAAGGTATTAATTCTTAATGTTTGATTTTTTCCCTATGTCAACATAAAAAAGCTACTATTATTTAGGAATTTCACAGGCTTCTTTATCAGGCAAAGATATTGAAAATCGTACAGGAGAAAAACAGTGATGGTATTAGAGTCACAGGCCTAGATTCTGTGGGAGATGTCTGTTAAGATAGTACTGAAGGATTTCAATGCAGGCAACATCTCAGACAGAATGTAGGCCTGTGAATCTAATGTTGTCACCATTTTTTCTCCTGTAATTATTTTTAACCTCTTTTCCTGGTGAAGAAGCCAGTGAAGCCTCAAAATCTTGCATAATGTATTTCAGGCTTCGGAGCTGGCCCACAAATGGTATTGCTGCTTGTGGTTTTCTTGTATTTTGCCGCACAGCCATCATGACTACCTGTGAATATTATTTAGGAGTTATAATTTTTTATAATTTTTCCTGAAACAAACAAGATTTCAGTTCAGCATGAAGCTTGCACTGAACACATGGCATACACATGCAACTCTTGGTGGGTATGTTGTGAAAATAATTTAGCAAGACTGCGTAGGACCCAGGAAGTTAGAAGAGAGGAACTGATTATAGTGTACTTCAAGAAAAGTGGCTGTACAACATGAGGGGAAGAGCTGAAGAGAAGACAAAAGGTGGATCATCCATTTCTCTAACACAAAAATTCAAAGTAGTTATTTTCTCCATTGGAATGCTCCCCAAGAGGTTTCCTGGAGAGTTACAAATTAACACTTTGTTTTAAATATTTCTGGGTAAATATCAGCTGAACATGCCATCCATCCATAAGATTTTGCTTTGTGGCCTGGCAGCCTTCTTTTGTTCCTCAGTAACCGACAATTTTGGGTATAGCTTTAGTCAACATCTCAGCCTAGGAAAGGTCTGGGGACAACTCAGCAGTTCCATTGGGAGACATGTCATTTTAGCACTTGCCATCCCACAAATGAGACAGCCACAGAACTCCCTGGTGTGTCTGCTGGGCTAATTGTTCTGTGACAAATGACTTCTTTCCTACCGTGGTCTTCACGTGAGAGGGAGAGAGAGAAAGAAAAAAAAATCTGTTCCTATTCTTTCCTGCTCTTTTGATAGTCTTCCTAGTGTTATTTTGCTCAAATTGGATGCAGAATGAAATAAATTCCCTGTGATTATTTGTGAATTCTCTGCTTAATTTGGTTTCTTGAGTAAAGGCATTCTTATGAGCATGGATCTACCATCATTGTAGAATACAATTGATTTGTATATATGAAGATGTGCAAGTTAGCAACTCTTAGAAGAAAACCAATGGGTCTTGATTCCATTTAAATACATACTTCCTTCTGCATAAATGCTTGCTGGAGTGGGCTGCAAGTCTCTCATTCTCCCTTGATTTTGCTGTCATTTCTGAGACTCCATATGACTGGAGGCACTGACCTTTGAAGATCTCTGAGAAAACCAAGATTCTGTAGGGTCAAGGGGAAAGGTATTATTTCAGATGCCATTTGAAATAGCCACTTTGATGCAAGAGGGTCAGCTGAGTGCAGGAGAGCAAATTCCCACTACCTCTGGTCACTGATTGGAGACAGCTGAACTCCATTCCAGGTCAGGAAAGTGTGGGGCTTCAGGAGGAATGGGACCCAGTTTGTCCATAGGCCAGATTAGGTTTACAGGCTAAGAGATTCTCCTCGTTCTAAATGTTCTGCAGACATTCTACAGGGTTCATCATATTTTCTCTGCTAGAGCTCTTGAGCCTTTTGTACACTGAAAACAAGCCAATATTCCATGTAATCAGTTTCTGAGCACACAGTAAAGTGAAAACTGTACCTATTGAATTTCTATCTGTTTCTGTATGTATTAAAAGTCCAGGAGCCATCTTAGAATGAAGATAACACTTTTAAGGGACTGGGACTTTGAATATTCCAGTAAGTCTTAAGCGGTGTGCGTGGAGACACAAGAACACAAGACAAGTTTTTTCCCCCTTGTACTCTGATGGAGATCTGATGTGAGTATAGATGTGATTGACCTCATCTCTTCCCCAAACTTATTTAAATACCCAGTGATGTTCTTTTCCTTATTTATTGTGTAAGTCACTCCCCCACCTTCTAGACACTCTTTGTGTGATAACGCAGATATATTAAGGCTCACCAGGGAAGCAAGAGCTGCTTCTCCCTAAGCTGCTTCTCCCTAAGCAGAACCCATACAGTTGGATTAATCTAATGGTATAGGGTTGCCAGAATGAAAACTGGAGGGGGTCTTACCCCTTTAATGGTTGTGTAGAAGAGGGAATTTCAGCACATGTTGCTTGTCTGGAAAGCAGATAGGAAGCAACATCTGCTGAAATTCCCTCTTTTACACAACCAAGGAGCCCTCTCCAGTTTTCACTTTGGCATCCTAAACTGGCAAGTGGGGGAGGTCCGATAACATAGATCTCTTCATTGGAATTGGCACCCTGGTAGGTTTGCAGGTTCCATGAGAAAGACTTGCTGCAGAGACCATTTCAATGGTCTTCCCATCATGCTGGATCCATTTCTGGATAAATGGCTCTCAGAGAGGTGGGAGAATGTTGAAGGGGCATCTTGGTCTCCATGGCAACAGGAAGATGGTGGAAGAACGGCAGCTAAATGCAGCTGCCCCTCATTTAATATTGATTCCAGCACTGACAGAACAGATAATGGGCAATAACACGCCATTATGCTGCTGGGAAATGAGATGCTTCACTAGACACTTGTCATGCTGTGAGGATTTGTTACTGTACCATCCCTGATTTCTCTCTCGTACACACCCCTTTTTGTTTACTGCATTCCACCCTCCTCAGTTCTGTATGCCTTTCTCTTCGTTTTTGCCTCAAGCATTTCCAGCCTCCATTTTCTCCTTCAGTTTTATCATTCCTTTCTCAACGTTTGCCACCTCATCTCTTTTCTCTCTTTCGTAAGCCTCATGTTTAGAGAAGTACTGGGATAAGTAGTCAAAGCTTTCTCTTTCCTCTAATGTTTGACAATTCAACTTTGTATCACACTGGAAGTCTGTTAGGCCATTTGCTTTGGCCTAGTTGCTCTTGATTGGTCCTCTTTTCAACCACTTCACCTGGGCTTCATAGAATTGGATATAACCACAAGAGGATTCTAATCCAGTATTTTACCCGTGTAGGAAGTCCAGGCCATTCTGCTCTGTGGCTGAATTGCTTATGCCATCAGGAAATTCTTCCTAATATTGAAATGAAAATCCCTTTCTTGTAATTTGAACCTGTTGATTTTGCCCTGCGTTTGAAAGAGAATATACACTTGCATCTATGTGACAGCCCTTTGATTATTTGAAGATGATTGTCATATTAATTGTCTCTTCCCTCATCTAAACATACTTCAGTATGTTTCATTCTTTCTTTTGAGTACAACATCCCAAGTGGTAGCTCTGAGTAACTGACTGGCTATTGAAGGAGCAAGACTTCCTCCCTCCCTCCCTCCCTCCCTGCCTGCCTTTATAATCCCAAAGTGATGGTTATTTGTCATTTGGGACATGCTTAATACAAATATGGTTGGTTGCCGTGATAGCTAAATTTAAGAGTTTGTCAAAATAACTAAAAAATAGGTACTTTTTAGTGATTGAAAAAATCTGTATGATGATCTACTTGCATGTGATCCAAAAACACTCTCCTTCGTTCCTCTTTTTCACCTTATCACCCACAATAGAGTATGAGGTATAACACAAGCCAACTGTTGAAACATGTTATATTCTTCCATGAATTCTTCCAAATTCTGCGTTCAGCCCCAACTAGGTCAGTGGAATATTCAAACATGATCACAGTTCACAGAACAGTCTTTGCTTTGGTCCCAAGAAGTGCTACAAGGCTCCTGCTTATCATTTCTTAAGGGTCAAAGCCTTATTCAGGGAAAGGGGGAGGTGGAGATGACAGTATGTGCTCCCACCCTCTGAGAGAGAAGAAACAGTATGTCCATAAAAGAAAGAAAGAGAGAAAGAAAGAAAGAAAGAAGAGTCCTTATAGGCTATGATTAATACACATAATTGAAGCAAATTGCAGCTAACTGCAGAAAACCATCTCCCAGCTGTTGACAGAAGGAAAATTGCTGACAGCCTTTTTCCATTGGTTGTAAACTGAGAATGTAAGAAAAGAACCTCTTTCTTATTGCAAATATATACTATACGCCATATACACATATACATCCAGAAAACTATAATGGTTGTGAATATGAGCTGTACAACACAGAGGTGCATGCTGTTATACTTTAATATTTATTAAGTTTTAACCGTGCAGTAGATGTTGATGGAACAGAGTGAAATGGAGCCAGCACAGAGAGTGAGGAAATGTGTTTAGTCAACCTAGTAATTTCTGTATCCTGTTTAGACCCCATCTTTACCACTGAATGAATTCTAAATATATGCAC
Source organism: Cyclura pinguis (assembly GCA_030412105.1). Taxonomy (NCBI): domain Eukaryota; kingdom Metazoa; phylum Chordata; class Lepidosauria; order Squamata; family Iguanidae; genus Cyclura; species Cyclura pinguis. Next base: position 351,141,559 of record CM059599.1, read on the forward strand.
CTCTGGTGGTTCAGTAAACTGTATCCCAAGAATGTTTGTGAGCCAGATTGGTTTTTGGGAGGCAAAGAAAACTCCAAAGATAAAATTTGAAAAGTGGAACTTTATACATACAAGTAGAAATTATTTTGGATGAAGAATACAATTTCTGTTTTAGATTTTTTTTTGAAAAAAATTGTGTGTGCCTTGAAGAAGAACCCAGAGAGCTCATGTTGGTTTCTGCATCAGTATATATGCAGTATTCACCATGCTCACCAAGTTTTCCCCAGCTAAAATAAAAGAATGGAGAAAATATAATTTTGAGATCTTGGTTGGTCAGCTGGCTATGATAAATCACTCAACTTTACTCTCCCAAGTGTATGGTTCAGGGCTTTGTGTGTTGAGAAGGGAGATTTCCTTGGTTTATACAAACTGCCTCTCCACTCTTCTGGTCCATTTAAGAGTCAGAGTTTGGGTAGGTTGTTTACCTTTTTGATATACTGCCCACACTGCTCCCTTCCAGTTTCCCCGTCTGAGCCAACAAAAGCCGCTTTGGGTATAATATGGAGAGCTTCAAGGCTGACTGGCCTGAGACACTTCATCATCCATGCTGGAACCATTTTGTCCAAGATGGCTTAGAGTTTCATGACTGCTGTGATAAACAAAATTCTGTCCCAATATGTCACACACCAGCACATCTTGTAGGGTACACTTTGATTTCTGAACCCACCAAAAGGATAGTGGGTCAAAAGTGAGGTGGCTTCCTTTGTCAAAGCCAGATCTCATCCTTTAAGCTTACAGGAGCCTTGCCCCTTTGCGGGGAGGGGATGGGGGTGCTGGAATGATCCACTCATGTAGATGAATAGAATCTGAGGGATTCCAGGGCACCATGGGATATTTTCTGCTATGGCAAATTTCAGGTGGGGCTTGCAGTTCTAATCAGCATCACCAGTGTTGAGGAATGCTAGAAGTTGCAGTCTGTCATCTGGAGGGTCACACAGTCCACATTACTGCTGTAGGCAACAGTAAGATAGATGAACAAGTGATATTACTTGGTATAGGGAAGCTTTCGGGTCATCCTAACAGAGAAGATTGATCAGTTGGTGAATGCCAACTGCATTGGAATGGATTCCATACATTTTTGGATATCCCATTCTAAAACCAAAATAACCAAGTCGCTACAACATACTGAAAAAGCTGGGTTTGGAAAACAGAGAAGCCATGTTCTATTAGTTTCAGTTTGGCACCTAAGAAGTGCTTACTTTTCCTGTCTGGCCATTTAATTGTCAATATTAGAAACATATTTATTGCTGAGAGGAAGAGTAAGAAAGGAGCAGAAATTAAAGGGCAGTTGCTCTCTTTGAAGTAGTGTCTGGGTTATTTGAAACTGCTCGCGTATTATACGTGCTAGGGGACAAAAAAAAAAGCTGTTTCTGCCAGTCCTCATTTCCTATTCTCTCTCCATCTATGCTTGTGTTTCATTGTAAACACATCAATATGGAGCAGTCTGCAAACAAGCAGTCCTTTATCAGAGGTATGTCTCGATCGCAATGGATGCTAAACAGCCCAGGAGAGCAGATCTGACAGCAAGGAAAATAACTGTTAAAACCCACACATTTAGCTTTGTGGATTAATTTTGTAGAGCTAGTAGCTTACATCTGCAAAGGATTCAGCACTTTCTCTCTGTGTGTGTTTGTATGCATGTGTATGCGTGGAAGGAATATACGCTTACTGCTGTTTGAAGTTCAGCAGAAGTACTGTGATTAAACAAAGTGTTAACTTGAAGGAAGGAGTGTGTCTTTGGTTCCTCAAATGGGATGTATAGGAGGGCTAGTTCACAAGATCCTGATCAAAGGAGTCTGGAACACTACCCCTCTATGGGTGAAAAGCGGGGAGGAAAATTTGCAAGGAAGAAAGAGCAAGTGTTTTCTTGCATATTAAAATCATCCCAAAAAGAAACAAGTCTAAAATTCTCATTCCAGTGTATTTCCTTTTAAAAGGAATTAATTGAAATTGTATACACAGCTGGTTGGACTGCCATTTTTAGATTTTAACTGTTCTGTTGTGCATCCTCTAGACTCAGACAACATAATATTTAGTATTTCTGTGCTCATCTGGGGTGATGTGAATCAGGACTGAACTTCAGGTTTAATTCAGTGATTTTATATGAGATGCTCTGTCAGCACATATTTTTTGTTCAAATTTTTTTTAAAAAGGAATTTGCTTAGTTTTGGTTAAGACAAGGTTTAAACCAGGCTGCTTGGTTCAAATCTAGTCTTGAACTAGAATAGTCAGCTTCTAGATCTGAACTAGATTTGTCAACTTCTGACAAATGCTTATTAAGATGAGCATGGACAGACAGTGGAACAGTTACATTTTTGGACTACAAGTCCCAGAATCTTCTAGCCATCATGATCCCTGCCTGGGATATCGTGAGAGTTGTAGTCCAAAAATTAAACTTTTTCCAAACTCTGTATGTCAAGAGTCTTTTGCACTGTTCTGTACACACAGTATCAGTTCCAACCACTTGGAGAAGCAAATTTCCAAACTGGAACACACTTGAGTCATCTTCTTCCTCTTCTTCTTCCTCTCCATCTCCGTCTCTGTCTCCTTCCCCTTCCCCTTCCCCTTCCCCTTCCCCTTCCCCTTCCCCTTCCCCTTCTCCTTCTCCTTCTTCTTCTTCTTCTTCAAATAGCCTCTAGGCCCTTATTTGAATCTATGCTGCTTGCCACACATGAAAGGGAAGTGAAGATATTGCTCTCCAAGAAGAGAAGAGATGCAGCAGATCAGTAGTAAAACTTAAATTACTGTACAGAGGTTTTTAGATACAGTGCTTTAGGGAAGTGTTCTGCTTTTTGACGCTTCCTAGGTGTGTTAGACTACATATTCCACCATCTCTGCTAGTAATCAGGATATTGGATTTGTATACCCCTGGAAAGTGCCAAGTTGCAACGGACAACTCTAAAAAGAGCCATTTTGAAGAAGCCAGCAACAAAATAGAGAGCCACCATGGAGTAGTGGTTTGAACATTGGACTATGACCGTGGTGACCAGGCTTCGATTTCCTGATTGGGCATGGAAAGCCACTGGGTGACCTTGGGTGCATCACACACTCTTACCCGTAGAAAACCCTGTGATAGGTTCACCATAAGATCACCATAGGTCAGAAAAGCTACACAGCAGCAGCAGCAACAACAACAGCAACAATAGTGGCACTATAGGCAATGGTATCAACCAAAGTGTTATATGTCATTTTCTTTGTCAGTTCCATAGTAACCATTAATAAGAAATGTAACAATAATTTCATGTTTTAAAATTATCCCCAGCCAATGTTCGTGTAAGCAATATAGATTTTAAACTAAGGGTTAACAACACTTGGTAACACTTTTCTACTAATTTTCCAATCTATTTTTAAGATGGGGGACTCCACTCTGGCAATCTGGCAACCTCACAAATACTATACTACCCTTGCAACAACTAAAGCATGGTGTTATAAATGAGTTATATAATACAGTATTTTCTCTCCAAACTCCAGTAACATGTAATGGAAACAAGACAAGGTGTTTATTAACTCCAGTGCTTAACGTGTTAGCATTTAGAACAGAAATAGATAAACACTGCAGGCTTCATGTGTCCCCTCTACCCAGACAAAAGTAGAAGCTCATGGTGACCTGCAGGAGGGGAGGACCAGGAAGGGCCAAGGACCAGAGAAGGAACCTGGGGGCTACATGTGGCCTACAGGCTGCAGCGTACTCACGCTATAGAGAATAGTATTTTCAGGGTCTCCATACAGTGGCTCCAACAATGTATCCTAGGAGATCAGGATAATTTTTATTGGATTTAAGAGACTGACTTTCTTTTTTTCTCGTTTGATACCCAGCACTATCAACCAAACAGGGTTTTAATAATGTTCTCTTTATCCTCAAAAGTGTCTATTGAATCAATAGAGATAGCAGGCTTACAGTGATAAATCATATCAAGATGTGAAAATAATGTTATTCTTGATATAGAGTGCCTCACTTTGGCCGAGCTAGCAGGATCCTGGTGATCTGTCACCTTAAATCAACAAAGGATTGTGGCTGTGAGAAAGGAGAAAAGCACTGGAATATCCCACCTGCAAGGCCTGTGGAATAAAATAAATAATGTTATTATGGTATATGTACAAGCAGTGTATTTGGACCATAGCAATAAATAAGAATGTTGTCACTTTATCATTTTCCTTCATTGACAAATGCATAAAATGTGTATGATAAAATGGTAGTCATAGATTGGATAAAGAGGATGTAAGCACATAGCTCAAAGACTCCAATCATAAGGTTATAGATTTTGGCCCTGATCTAGCAAGTGTGGTCTACATATGCAAACAGGATCCTATTTGGGGACTATTACATGCCATGGCACATGTGAGAGTCTGTTGCAATATGGTCACCAAACAAACAACAGACTTCTAGTTGTCCAGTTTCTTTTCCAGTATGATTTTGATTGTTTTTACAAGTGAAAGCAACCTGTAAAGTGACACAGACCATTGAAAATCTCCCATAATAAACTGCCACCTTTTGTTTCAGACCTTTTCCATATGGGGCACATATTATACTATGCTAATAGCATGGCATCCCTGAGGGGCCCATCTTTAGGCTTAAGCTCTGTATGTGGCATTAGTGGCAAGTAACAGAATGTGTGCCATCTCCCCAATGCTGTTTGTTCAACTGCTGTTAAATATAAGACCTTAATAATGAACACCTTCAGTTCTGTACCTTTTACCAGTGCAATCATTACTTGCAAAATAATTTGCTACAGTAAAGCACATTCATTGATGTTAGTAAACTAAAGACCAGTGTCACGACCTAGCCTCCTCTCTTCTGTCCTGCATGCTTTCCTTTTTGCCTTGGTAGAAATGATGGTGAAGACTAGAATGGAGTGGCAACATCATCTGTATTATAGTCAGTTTACTGTTCTGATATTAGCAATGACACATTATTATTCAGGAGCACACTTTCCTATGGCACACTTCTTTTATGAGGCTATTCCTCCTTAGTTGAAAAAATGTAATCCCAAATAAATATGGTTTATAAAATCCTCAGAGTCCCTACAGGATCCAACTGGATATTCCTACCTACAGTAGGAATTAAGTTTCTCTTTTACTTAACGGCAGGTGAGATGAGATTCCTTTCCTTTGATTTGTTATTTTTTTTCCCATTTCACTATCCCTCTTCCTGATCCCATTACAGTGGAGGCATCTGATTGAGGGAACAAGCTAAGCAGCACCACAGAAAACTTATTTCACAGCAGTAAAGGACTTTGGAAATTGGATCTGATGGTATCTCAACTTTCTCTGCAGTACTCTTTCCTCTGTCTTCGAACTGAATGTTTGCTTGTGCTACTGTGTACAGCTCCAAGAAGGGCATGCGGGGATGCCTGCGTATAATTGTGTCTTTGCATGGAGTGGATTTCATTTTTAGGCATTGGCAATGTTTTCTTGCTAGCCCTGTTTTCCTGCTACTTTCTTAGCCAAAATGGCACTGTAGGTGCAATCCAAAGTATTCATTCAGTGGAAGTATTGGCAATTAATCTCAACAAGATGTTGATCATAGCCTTGTTCATCAGTTTGCCTCCATACTGTAGATGGGTAAAGATATGAAGTTAAAATGAATATCAGTAGTCTGTCATGCTTCCCCATATAAAATCAGTTCTCTTGATCCTATCTTCCATTTAAAGGGAGTTTCTCCTGATAGGCGTCAGTCTCTCTCCCCAGCCTGAGCTTAATTTTTTTAATTGAATGTTTTTGTTGTCTTCTTGGTATTTGTTTTGATGGTGTGCAGTAGTAAAGGTCAGCTTTCAGGAACAGGACTGTCCATGGGAGATAAAGTGTTCAGGAGATTGGATTTAAAGTCATTAAGCTCTTTCCCTGTAGATATGATTTCTTTTCTGATGCAGAGGAAAAACATAGATGAGCAGGAAGAACAATGCTTATCATGTGAAGGGAAGACATACAGGAATATACACACAGGCAGCCCTATGCTCATGCAAGTGCTTTACATTTGCTTTCCCCAGACTGTTCTTGGTAATTTTTTAAGGACCCACTCATGGTTACAGGGGGAAAAAATTATAATGAAAAGTGTTTTTGTTTAACTGTGTATTAGATAGCGTGAAAAATTGTGCATCAGTGCTGTACCTTGGATACACATGTCTGGATGTAATTCTTAACAGAATTAATTATTTCAGAATTAATTCAATATGTTATAGATCAATAACACAAACGCAAATGTTGGAGATAATACAGAAATACTGCACTGATACAGGCATCTATGGCACTAAACACACTATTTAAGGTATTTATATGCTGTATCTACTTTAAATACTAGCACCTTATGCAGCTCATAAACAATAATAATACAAAATATTTATTTATTTATTGTATTTATGTGCCACCTTTCTCCCAGAGTGGGACTGAAGGTGGCTTCTAAAAAGTTAAAAAATATTAATGAGCATTTGAAACAATTAAAAACATTAAGAGACATATAATATAAAAACCTACATTTTTTTTAAAAAAACCCATAGAACTGCCCATGAAACTTCAGTTTTTGCTATCCATATGAAAGCATGAAACACAGTAGAAATTGCATGCTTAATTCAGCATAAGCTCAGCAGCCCAACCCAAAGCAGTTAGCAGCCATGGAATGAATTTCCGTACACATAAATAATGATGAAATGAAATGAAATGAAAAAAAAGCACAACTTAGGCCCTTTTCACATGTGGGGGGGGGGAACGGTGTAAAGCGACCTCTCACAGAGGTCGTCTACACTGTAGAGTGGACTGGCGTGGACTACTTTTCGTAGTTCCACACCAGAATCCACTCAGGAGCGGCCGGAACTAGCCGGGCTGCGTGTTTTTTAAAAACCTCTTTTTAGAGGTTTTTAAAAAGCACGGAGCGCACAGCCCCGTGCCGCTCCGTCGCCCAGCTCCAAAGTGGATCTGCAGGTGCGCGCAAGTGCGTGCCTGCAGATTTGCCGGGAGCGGGCTTCCGGCTGACGAGCTTCTCTGGTTGGTGGAGAGCCTCCACCAACCGGAAGCTGCCATCTGCGACGCCGGAGGAGTGTGGAGCAGCGAGCTCGCGCTGCTCCACGTGGCGATGGACTTACCCGGCTGGAGGTAAGCTCTGTTTTTGGGCGTTTTTACCCGTCCCCCCCCCCCATATGTGAAAAGGACCTTAGTTCCAGAAAGACAGCACCATGAGCCTTAACTCTGGGCAACAATTTTATAATGCAGTGCTACTCAAACTGGTGGTCCATGGCCTGGTTCCAGTCTGTGAACTGCTGGTCCCTGATGAATTTTCAGGAAAGAAAGAAGCAGTTATAGCCTCCAGATACAAACAGGGTGCCAGTTCCTGACACACTGATAACCCTGCTGGTGCCCCACATCAAGTAGCTTAATAAGTACTGTTGAAGTGGATAAGAGCTCACAAGATAAAAGCATCAGTACATTTGGTTAAGAGGGGGCATCAATGACCCCATCTGCTCCCCTCTTCAGGCTTCCATGTTCTCCTTACTGGGTGTGGGAAATATTGATAATTCCAGTATCAATGTATTGGGTGGATTAGCATCCCATTGGCAGAGTCTTTCAGAAGCAGTTGGACATTTTTGTCTGATGTGGAACATCTGCATCAATTCAGCGTTAGAGAAGTGGATTCGTGTGTGAAGAGTGATTGCACATATGGATATCTGTTTGGTTGTTTATTTGTGCATTCAGTTGTGCATTTGGTTCTGCAACATTTCCATTCAACACATGGCACAATGTTTACTCACAAAGAGTTATACTACAGGACCCTTGTGCAGGATTTCAGCTGACATTTTCAGTTATCCCTCTTGTAATAGAACTCATTTTGTGCAAGATTGATCTTGAATGGCAATTCAGATCCTCTAGCTTACATAGGAACTGCAGCTGGTGGAGATAATATTGCTAGAACTTGTTTCTATCAGTCAACACAACCAATTTCATTTTTGGACTGTCCTTAGGAGTGTGCTATGGTAACTGTCCTGATGTGTACATGCACGTTAAAAAAATACCACTGTCCCTCTGCTAAAGAACACTCTGCACCATACCCTTGCATATTTTTCAAAACATGCAATAAGGGGATAAATCTTCATTTATTTCATCCCCTCTTGCAAAAATGAAAAATTTCAAAAGTTTTCTCACCCAGCAGTAAATACAGTACAGCTCTCCTTGTGTTCATATTGATGCTTTAGGTCAAAAAATTTGATGAAGTGAACAAGCACATTACATATACCAAGAAGGAAGTCCTGTGCAAACTGAGTCTTGTGTCTTGTTTTTGCACAGGTGATTACTATATTTGCTGGCATACAAGACTCACTTTTTTTCCTGAAAAATACCGTTTGAAGATGGAGTGTGTCTTATATGTCAATGTGTCTTATACGCTGGAAAAGATTATTTGCCAATGTATAAATGGGGTACGTCTTATACATGGATGTGTCCTATACACCAGCAAATATGGTAGATACATGATGCCTGTGGGTATACACATATATTATATAATTGCAATATCGTGCAGAATAGGAATGGGCGTGTGCATCTTACGTACTTGAAGGCTGACATGTTACAAGGCTGATACATACAAATAGGCAAGTAGATATATAAAGTCATACTTTTTCAGCATCACCAATATAATACTTAGAATAAGTGGAACTTGGAACAAAACGGTGCAATATGTTCTTCGTAAAATGCAATATGTTCTTCGTAAAATGACTAATGAGGATCTTTTACCAACCATGTTTACACAACTGGGAACCCTAAAAAATCCAAAGAGTTCAAACTCATTTCTCTTCACATGAGAAGAGGGATGAAACTGGATATGAGGGGCAGAGCAAGTGCTCTTTCCTCTTTCACAAAGCAACAACAACGACAACAACACATTTCCCACAATATAATTATATGGGTAAGACAGGAGATAGAAAAAGCATACAAACACCACCATAAAGGCACTGGATCTAGGTTGCTGACTTCATTAATTCCCATGGAGGCCATTTCACAGTGTTACTGGGCTATGTTCTCATAACTAAGTCCAAATCTTCATTTGGAACCTTTTGTGTAAGTATGTATTCATTTCCCCAGAGGAGGCCTTCATGTGGGCAGCTCTCATGTGACAAGGAAGATGAAACTGTAACAAACTCTTACAGCTGGCTTAGTTTCAGTGAAGGGATTTGTTCTTCTAAAATGGGTGTATTTAGTAATGGCACTATCGGCATCATTGTAAATCTTATAAAGCAGTACCAAATTTTAATCGCACCATTAGTTGTGTTCATTTAAAATGATGACTCATATGTTTCTAATTAGGAAGCATTAAGTCTTTTGTTGGACTAGGTGAGCATCTTGTAGGAGTTTTCTCAGGCCGTTGCCTCTTGTCAAAGTATTATTTCTATGTTTGTGGTGTGCACACTCATGTGTGTATGTAGGTGTATGTGGGGGGGGGGTTTCGTGAGCAAATACAGTCACCTGGTTTATCTACCCATATGTGGGATGCGTACATGTGCATGCCTTCATGCGTTTATATATTTATTACCACCCACTTATTTAAAACCAGTGTGTTTTAGTGGTTTGAGTGTTGGACTGTGTTCTTGGCAACCAGGATTCAATTTCCTGCTTGGTCATAGAAACCCACAGGGTGACACTGGCCAAACCGCATACTCTCAGCCTCCAGACAACGCCATGATAGGTTCATCTTAGGGTCGCCATAAGTTCAAAACAACTTGAAACAACAACAAAAATCCACTTACTTAGTACATGTATTGAATCAATCAACAAAGAGGGGTCAGTGCTAGCATGGATCTATCTATCTATCTATCTATCTATCTATCTATCTATCTATCTATCTATCATCTATCTACTATCTATTCTCAACCTACTAGGACCCCAAGGTGATGAACAATAGTTAAAACCCTTCCAAAATATAAAGTAAATAACTAAAGCCGAGTTGAAACATTTATTACTTCTCCAGTTTGAAAACAGTTTTAAAATTAAAAAACGAAACAAGACACCTCTGAAAACTGTTTTGGAAGAAGTCAGAATAGATATCCCTAATTTTAAGATCCTAAAACCAACTGAAATAACACAGTCTTCGTTTCCCACCAGAAGCTCCAAAGGGATGAAGCCAACCTGACTTCCTTTGGAAGGGAGTTCCACAATTGAGGTGCTGCTACAGAGAAAGCCCTGCTGTGTATTCCCACCAGCCTAGCCTTGCAGAGTATTAGAACAAGTAACAGGGTGTCTGCTGATGATCTGAGATCTCAGGCAGGCTCATAATCATACTGAGTACTGTGGTGAATGATAAATTAAGATTCGTAGTAGGGTTGTCTGTTTTTGTGAGAAAGAGAATTTTTTTTTTCTGTCAAGAAAACTGGTACTAATTAGTGGCTCTTGACCTCCATTGAGTTTTGTGCTAAAATAAACATCTGTAGGTTATTTCCTAAGAAGCATATCCATTCTTAGAGAATACTGGTTATGACAATTAAATATTGTGTACTCTTGAGACTCTGAAGTGAGCATACAAAGTGAGTGTACAGAAGTACACTTTTAATCTGAAAAATATGTTTGACTCTGTCAATATACATGTAAGTGTGACGCGACTGGACTGGATGAGATTTCCAAGTTGAAATCCACATGATCATGCAGTTGAACTGTAAATAAGGAGAACTGGAGTAGGTTTAAGGGAGTTTATTATGAGAAGATCGATATAGACTACAGTGGATGATGATCCCTTCAGATTTTGATGAAGGAGAATACAGAGGAAGAAAAATATGCATAGAATTACTCACATCTGATTATATCTTCTTAATTGCTGCCCACTGCATCATCTATGTCTACACTATATATCTATTTGTTTCTAAATGTCTGTGAAGGTTTTAATAGATACTTCAAGGGCGATGATAGTCATCTTGGAAATCCAAAGAGTTTTGACTGAAAGATGTGGGGTTTCATTCTCTGGAAGTCTTCAAAAAGAGGCTGGACAGCTACCTGCCAGGGGTGCATTTGAGCAGTGGGTTCTACCTGATGACCCATAGGTCTCCTTCCAGTTCTATGGTTGTGTGATTCTGTGATTCTTTGTCAATAGGTATTGCTTTGTTTTGTTATTGCTTTTTCTGTATATAATCAATCTTATGGATGAATTAGAGCACTAATATATTTCTTAGAGTACACTGGTCTCCGTTATGTAGTCTGTGAGATTTAAAATGGTACTTTGTTCTTCTGTTACAATTTATACCACTTAGATCTAAAGATGTCACTCAGTGGTACTTGTGATGTCACAGTATATTGCTTGAGCATAGGCAGTATTATATCAGTGGTTCAGGCAGGTAAAAGGAAGCATGGTTAGAGCAGGCAAGGGTCCATTTTGCTGTGTTTTTGAAGAAAGAAGATAAACATAGCAAGCAGAATCAGCTGTCTTTGAGTGGTTACACTACAAAAACTTTGAGGTGCCTTCCAAATCTTTGTTGCTGTAGGAGGAATTCAGGCAAGCTGTTGGTAGTGTTGACCAGCCTCTTCTTAAAAGTAATGGTCTTGTCATTGCTAACAAAACTTCCATCTTTCCAACAAGAGCAGATTAATTGCATTTAGATGGTTGGATATGGCCTTTTCAGAGCATAATTTGAACACATCTGGCATTTAATGACAGTGTAACTAGGGGCAATCTAAGGAACTCAAGTACAATTACATAGTATAGGAGTTTAATGCTGCTTAGCAGATTGTGACAACTGTCTTGATTAGGGTTAGGAGAGAAGCACTTTTTCACTCATTCTTGATAGGAATTTATCAAAATGTGAAAATTTATTCATATTTCTAATAGAAAAAAACTTTAGATTTTTAAAAAATAATGTGGAACTTGCATGGTTTACTCCTAAAAGTCTAGGTTTGAATCACTGTGTCATTTGAGTGCTGAATTAGGCTTTTCCTCCCCCTTTTTTTCTGAAAGGATCCTCATTTCTACCAATTAAATGGGAACTATATATAATATGGTACTCTCCATGTTAGTGTTAGCTGTTGCAAATAAATTTGGCTATTTTACAGTTGGGAGACAATTTCATTTCAGTTGATTTTTTTTTTAAAAAAAATTACCAATTACCATACAAATTTCTTCATATTGGAGAGGAATGAAATTGAGATAATAAACATTTGAATGTGGGAAAAAGAGAAGCTAACAGAGCTTCTTATATCAATTTTTGAGAACCCAAACCCATGGTGGCTGTATGTAGTAGTCCCCTTTGATTTCACGGAAAGTGAAGAATCAGTCTTTAGAATGTGTCTATGTAGTCAGGTGACTATGAGTTCTGTGATTAGATCAATGGATGCCAGCAGTATTAAAGCGCAAACAATTGTTATAAATATTGAACTCTGATTTCTTATGATGATTCACTATACTCAACCACAAATGAATATACAAACAAATTCTAAGCACTTATTTCTCTTGATGAAGGTGGAGTAAAATAAGAAAGGTGACACAGCATTCATAAGTCTCAGATATTTACTGTATCATTTCATACAATATTCTGGTCCATTCAGCTAGAATATTTCTTCCTTCTCTTCTGATATTTTCCTTCCTTCCTTCCGTATTCAAGATTATTCAAGGCATTAATTCACCACCTCTCAACTCACTAAGTCTTTAAGGCAACTCACAATCAATAAAAACAGTTTAAAAACATGAAACAATATAATTAAACAATAATTAAAAACAATATAGTATACAATATAGTAAACAATATAGTAAACAATATTGTTGGCATATTGTTTTATTCTGCAAGCATAAATGAGTGCTTTTCTGGCTCTTATTAGAAATAATTTTGTTGTGTTTTTTATTTGTGAGGGGAATATGAATAAGTCCCAACTATCTGTCCATCTATCTATCTGTCTGCATACCTATCATCATCAACTATGAGATACCCATCACCTATCCCCCTTCTCCTATATATGTCTCAATCCCTATTCTTCCCTCCTTCTGTCTTTCTCTCCCTCTGTCTCTCATACATATGAAATACCCAGCATGGACATTAAGCATGTGTATGTTATATAATAATTAAGGAGATCTTGACTCTATAAAGGAAGAAGTATGGTCAATTAAAACCCAATTTCAAATCTGATCTCTGGTACAAATTATTTCACAAGTGCATAAAAAACAACAAAATTATCTGGGGCATATTTGAGGAACACATCTGGTGCTGTGTGCTGTAGACCTTTGTGGAGCATATCTCCTAAGAAGTGTCTTTTAGCTGTGGTGGATTACAACTCTACCATCATCTGATAGTAGGACCAATCACTAAGCTTTCTAGGGATGATGTGAGTTGTAATGCAACATATATGGATACAGTTGGGGCAAAGGCTGCCTTAATGTGATCACTCTTCTTCTTTATTTAAGACATAATGTGTTCTATATTGTTTATTAAACTGTTGGGCCAGAAACAATATATAAAATGTGAACTGGATTGGATTTCTTAATCCCTTCTTGATGTACCCATGATCCTCTAAGGCAGACATGTTGCTGTGTAAGATAATACCAAACAGGAAGAAATGGAAAATGCCATTTTTGCACTGGTCTCTTGATACTTTTTTGTTTCTGATCTTTGTCTGGAAGATCTATAGATTGTGTCTTTATTTGTGTTGGGCAATAAAGAGAACAGTGCTGACAAATAAATCACTTGCAACTTTGAGCTCTTGCTCCTGTGATGTGTACACTATACCTTGTTAAATCTGAAATTATCTTTTAATGTTCAAGAACAAGGTTACTAAGTCACTGTTGATAGCTCCCTAAAGGTCATCAGCTTGCTGTGTCCAAAAGTGAGACTGAGAGGCAGGTTAGAATGAGGTAGAAAGTGCCAGTTCTCATCAAAGATACAATGCCGTTTTTAACAAAAATCAATTGTGGTGCCATTCCTTGCATACTGTGAAATGTGGTAATCCCACAATATAACTATGTGAATAAACAAACACTGCAGAAAAATGGTTCTCAGTCCTATTTGTCACAGTAGGAACCAGCCCTTCTTCCAAACACTCTTAGGCCACATGGCTTCCTTTAGAAAACACACTGTCCAGGTCTAGGGATGAAGGATTCTGTTTCACTTTCCTTTTGCATTCATATTCTTTAAACTTCAAGTTATTTCTATTATAAATATGAAATTATGAAAAAAATGAAATTAAATTGTTGCCCATCTGCCTCAATACATTTAGATGTATTCATTTTTCAAAGCATTATCTATAAAAAGTTTTGAAGTTTAAAAAGAATTCAGTAACAGTACAATTAAAAGCAAGCAACAATATACATACATACATACTGAAAATTACATAAATTTTCAACAGAAAGCTTATCTGAATTTTAAAAAAAGGTTTTAGCCTACCAGGGAAGAAAAGGAGGGGGGGCCCCAACCAAATCTCTCACAAGAGAGAATTCCACAATCTAGGAGCAGCCACTGAGAAGGCTGTCTTCCACATCCTCACCAAACATTTTTGTGATGGTGGTAGGACCAAGAGAAAGCCTTCCCTGGAAGATCTTAAAAGTTGGGCAGACTCAGGCCCTTTCCACAGCTTACCTGATTCCGGCGTGGGCACGCGGGGATCATGCAAGCAGCTTTTTGCGAGAGGCACTCGCATCTTCTCTGCTACTTCTCTGCAGCAGCTCCCTGCTGGCCGGCAGGAAGCGTGAGGGCTCCGCCTCTTCCTTCCGCAGTGCAGCCGGGTACTTTCCCAGGCTGCACTGGGGGAGGAAGCACGAGGGCCATGTCTCTGGAGGCTCTGCACTCAAGGTAAGTGCATGTGGGCCCCAGAGGGACGCGTGATTGCACATCATTTTCGGCAAGAAGCCAAAAATGATATATTGCGCAATTGGCGCCTGCTGGCCCCAGCAGCATCGCGCGATTGTGAGGATGTCATGTGGAATGGTCCTTGCAATCATCCAACGTTCCGGAGGCCCTTTTGCATGACAAATGGCATTAAAAAGGGCCCCAAGTGGGGAGATATGGTATTTCAGACAGTGTGGACCCAACCCATAGGGGGCTTAAAGGTCATAGTCAGCACTTTGAATTCTGCCCAGAAATGGACTGGTAGCCAATGACGCTGTTTCGATGAGGGTGGTGGTGGTATATGTTCCCTATAACTATCCCTAGTCAACAGCCTGGCTGCAGCATTTTGGACCTGCTAAAGTTTCTGAACAGTTTCCAAAGGCATCTCCAAACAGTGTGTGTTACAGTAATCCAATCAGAATGTAATCAAGGCATCTGTTACCATGGCCAGATCGGACATCTCAAGGAACAGGTAAAGCTAGCATACTCATTTTAACTGTGCAAACACATTCCTGGTCATACAGGCTCAAATTCAGGAGTACACCCAAGCTGTGAATCTGAGATTCTTCATTGTGCTCTCTGTGCCTCACACAATGGGAATCTTCGCACATGCGCAGTAGCTTTTCGGAAAGTTCCAGAGCTGAGCAGCTTAGCGGGAACCCCTCCCCCATCTGGTAATGAGCATGCTCAGTCCTGCCAAGCTAATGATCTCTCCTCAGTTTCTTTTTGTCCGCCAACCTGTTAGCAGCTCAAAAGGCTTCCTTGCTGAGCAGTTCCTCGATTCTTGGCCTTTTTTTCTTAGTCTTTCGTTCGTTTTTCTCGTCTTTTACAACAGAAACTGTAAGGACTCTTCCCCCCTTCTTATGTCATCTTTGTTTAAGTTGTGCATGTCTTGTGGCCGTAAGGTCTCCCTTTCGGATGCCCACCCTGAGTGCTTGTTCTGCCTCGGGGAGGGCCGTAATGTTAGGGCCTGCTCTATTTGTAAAGACTTCACCTCACAGACTCTTAAGAATAGAGCTTATCAGTTGAAATCCTATTGTTGGGAACAGGCCCTCTGTCCACTGTGTTGGTATCGGCACCTTCCACGACGTCCTCTATTTCGGCCCCGAAGTTATCGATAGCATCCGCTCCTTCAGTATCGACAGCCTTGGGACCGGTACCGACGGCAGCCTCGTCGACCTTGCCACCAATTTCATCTTTGCCTAAGATTCCGAAGCTCTCCAAGATGCCTACTGTCCAAGCTGCTGGAGATGCTACTTCGACCTCGCAACAAGCTCGCAAGGTGGCTACCTTGGCAGAACGTAAACGCGCCTCATCACACCATTCTTCTGTTTCCTCCAACAAGGAAAAGAAGAAGAGGAGAAAGGAGAAGCACTGCTCTCCTTCTCCCTCTACCCGTCTGTCGGCTACTCGACCTGGCTCTCTCGGCCCCTTACCGACTCCTCCACCAATGAAGCCTGCGACGTCCGTCATCGAGAAGGAGGATGCTCCCGCTCTTTCGCTGGTATGGGATGCTGCTCAGCTTCCGGTACTGTCAGTCCCAGCTACTGTGGTTCTGGTTTCCCACTTGGACCATCAATCTTCGCCGATGGCTTCCTTGCCTGTGACCTCTGGCCAATCCAGAGATGGCTACCTGCAAACTTCAATGGCTCTGACTCTCTCTCCTGGCTGTCTTGAGTTTGACCGTCCGTCTGCTTCGGATGCTTCTTGGGCTGTTTCCCAAGACCGATCACAGCTTAGTGTGGCTCGCTCTCCGGGGCATAGTGAATGAGGTAGATCCCCACGTCATTGGGACTACCGGCATCGCACTGCTTATGAGCCTTCGCTGGTGAGGGTGGATTTGCCTTTGTGGCCTCCTATATTGCCAGGTACAGCCACAAACATCTTTGGAGAGAGCAGCCCGGCTCCTACCACTCTTACTTGCTGGCCTACTGTGATTGGTACCATCCCAATGTTCGTTGTTGGTCTCCTTACCGCCCTCGATGTTCACGCTCACCATCGCGGTCCCCTTTGGGATTTCGTTACCACGTTCCCCTTGGTATCGCTGCTCCAGATCCCATTCATGGTCCCGATCAGCCTATTACTGCCACTCTCTGTCTCGCCACCGATCACGAGACCCATCACCTCATCATCTTACCGTTTCACTTCCTCTTCAGGTGACAGCCGTGGTGTCACAGCCTCCGTCAGATACTCAACCTGCGTCCAGTCTGCCACCATCTCTGTCGGCTTTGTTGTCGACACAGTCTGTCATTGCACCGATCCTGACCGTACTACCCATTTCATCGGCATTGACTTCGGTACCAATTCGTACCCTGACCTCGGTACCGGTGCAAATTCCAGTCTCGCTACCGGCCCCAATGGTTCTGCTGGCTTCTGCTCCATCTGCTGTTGTTTCTGCAACATGACCAGCCCGACATCGTCGTTCTCAATCCCTATGCTCAACATCTCCTTCTTCTGGTTCTTATGATTCTGACGGTGATTCTACGGATTCCACACCACAATCTCACACCTCACCACCTCTAGCGTTTGGAGACCTGTCTCCTGATTCCACTCCTGAGGACGTCAAGCAGTTCTCAGACATCTTAGTCCACATGGCCACTGTCTTGGGCCTCGACCTCTCTGGACCTGCTCCTACTGTACAGGACCCGGTCTTCCACTATGTCGATACTCGCCCCCCATTGACAGCTCCGATTCAATTTCTGCCCATCCTGCAGGAGGTTTTGAGCACCCTTGGGCCCAGTCGGCTTTGCTTCAACCAATCACTCACTGCCTGGAGCATCTCTACTGCACTCAGAAGAAAGATGTTGATTTCCTCTTCAATCATCCGACTCCAAATTCAGTTGTTGTTGAGTTGTCCCAAACTAAAGGGGGCAAAAGGGCTCATATGACCACGTTGGATCGCGAGGGCTGCCGTTTAGATGTCTTCGTCCATTGCTTCTATTCTGCTTCTTCATTGATTGCCAGGATCTCCAATACTCAAGCTTGTCTGGCAGCCTATCAACGCAACATCTGGGATAGATTCTTTCCCCTCCTCTCCCACCTGCCAGATGATCACAGGGCCACTGCTGTTCAATATTTTAACGAGTCTGTGGCCCTTTCGAATCAACAGATTTTGTCCTCTCGACATGCTATTTAGGGTGCGGCGCGCGTGATGGTCGGTGCAATTGTTCTCCGCCGTTTTGCTTGGCTCCGGTCCACTGGTTTAACCGAGGGTAGCTGAAAGCATATTGAGGACCCGCCCTTTGACGGGCAGGGCTGTTCCATGCCACTACAGATGAGGCGATGGACCAACTTGTTAAAGCTCTTCTGACAGCTAAAAAGATGGGCTTTCACCCCTTGGCCCAGCCTAGAAGGCCACCTTCATCACGTTCTTCCTGGAGGCGCGCTTCCTACTCTTAGAGGTCACGATCTCCTCACCTCTCATCTCTGCAATCTTCCTTACCGGCCTCTTCCCGCCGTTCCTTTAGACATTGCCAACCATCTTCCAAGAAATCCTCCTCAACTGCCAAATCGCATTTTTGACTCTTGTTGCAGGTCGCCGCCTCTGCCCCTCTTCCACTGGCCCAACTGCCTCACCAGAACCACAGGACTGGCCCGCCACCTCAACATCTGGCACAACATCACTTCGGACTCATGGGTTTTGACCATAGTTTGTGTTGGTTACACCATCGAGTTTCGAAGTACTCCTCCTCTCGGCATCTTCTATTCTACCCCTGCCAGCCAGGCCCTCCTTGAAGAGGTGGAGACCCTCCTTCTTAAAGAGGCCATAGAGTGACTTCCACCCGCAGCAAAATCCATGGGCTTCTTCTCCTGGTTCTTTACGGTACCCAAATTGGATGGCACCCTCCGACCCATTCTGGACCTCAGTGGGGTGAACTCCTTCTTTGTCCCCTGGAAGTTCAAGATAGTCACCCTGTCCTCAATTCTACCTTTTCTGAGGCGCTGGTTCTCGTCCATCAATCTACAGGACGCCTACTTCCACATTTCCATTCACCCCCAGCACAGGAGGTACTTCCGCTTTGCAATCGACAGCGTCTGCTACCAATACAAAGTTTTTCCCTTTGGCCTCTCCACCGCCCTCTGGGTCTTCACAAAGTGCCTAGCCCCTGTGGTGTCTTGCCTCTGCATGAAGAATGTTCTGGTCTACCTCTATTTGTACGAATGACTCCTGGTGGCGTCCTGCAAACAAAAGCTATACGAGGACATCCATATTGCCCTCTCCCTCCTTTCTGATCTCGGACTCAGAGTGAACCCCAAGAAATCCCACCTCGAGCCGTCATGCATCCTAGATTTCATCGGGGCCACCCTCGACTCCACTCGAACCAGGGCCTTCTTACCTCTGAGCCGCGCACGGACTCTGACAGGCTGCAGCTGCCGTCCTGCGCAATCCGTCTGTTTCTGCCCGCAACGTTCCACAGCTCTTAGGCTACATGGCTGCGATGACAGCGGTCACCTATTCCTCCCACCTTCACACTCACCCTCTCCAGCACTGGTTTCTCCGATGTTTTGACCCTCTCCTCGATGATCAATGTCATGTTCTTTGGATACCTTGTCCGGTGCGGGACTCACTTCATTGGTGGCTGTCCCCAAGCCATCTCTTATCAGGGATGCTGTTTTGGGAGCCGCATCCGACTCTCACTGTCACGACTGATGTGTCTCTCCTGGGCTGGGGAGCTCACTGTCATGGCTGCGCAGTCCAAGGCCACTGGGCCGGCCTGGAGTTGTGTCTTCCTCAGCCAAATGACTGCACATTCAAAAAGGAGAGATACAGTAATAATAGGAGATTTCAATTACCCGGATATATGTTGGCAGTCAAACTCTGCCAAGACAGCAAGGTCCAGCAAGTTTCTTGCTTGTCTTGCAGGCAATTTCATGGTCCAGAAGATGGAAGAGGCCACAAGGGGATCAAATATTCTAGCTCTGATCCTGACCAACAGGGATGACCTTGTTAATGAAGTAGAAGTGGTTGGATCTTTAGGGGGGAGTGACCATGCCCTATTGGAATTTGGCATTCAGTGGGAAGGAGAAGATAAGTGTAGCCAGACACTCCTCTTAGATTTTAAAAAAGCGGACTTCTGTAAACTTAGGGAGCTGCTGGCTGGAATTCCGTGGTCAGGAATAGTGAAAGGGAAAGGAGTTCAGGAGGCATGGGAGTTCCTTAAAAGGGAGATACTGAAGGCACAGTCTAAAACTGTGCCAATAAGGAGGAAAAATGGAAGGCATCTGAAGAAACCAGAATGGTTGACTAAAGAACTCTCAGCTGAGCTAAGTGTTAAGAGAAAATGTACAGGAAATGGAAGAAGGGGGAAACCACCAAAGAAGAATTTAAGCAAGTAGCTAGGAGATGTAGGGAGAAGGTCAGAAAGGCTAAAGCACAGAACGAACTTAGGCTGAACAGAGACATCAAAAACAATAAAAAGGGCTTTTTTAAATATGTCCGTAGCAAAAGGAAAAAGAAGGAGACGATAGGGTCGCTGCGCAGAGAAGATGGTGAATTACTAACAGGGGAAAGAGAAAAGGCAGAACTACTTAACACCTTCTTTGCTTCAGTTTTTTCCCAGAAGGATACAAGCACTCAACCTGTTGGTTGGGGAGCAGGGGAGGAAGCAGGGGAAATGAGGCACATAATAGGTAGAGAGGTGGTACAGGAATACCTGGCCACACTGGATGAATTCAAGTCTCCAGGGCCAGATGAATTGCATCCTAGGATATTAAAAGAACTGGCAGAGGTCATTTCGGAACCGCTTGCTATAATCTTTGAGAAATCTTGGAGGACAGGAGAAGTTCCAGCAGACTGGAGGAGGGCAAATGTTGTCCCCATCTTCAAGAAGGGAAAAAAAGAGGACCCAAATAATTATCGCCCAGGCAACCTGACATCAGTGCCCGGAAAGATTCTGGAGCAGATCATTAAGCAGTCAGTTTCTAATCACTTAGAAAGCAACGCGGTAATCGCGAGAAGTCAGCATGGATTTCTCAAAAATAAGTCATGCCAGACTAGTCTTATCTCTTTTTATGATAGAGTTACGAGCTTGATAGATGAAGGGAATGCTGTGGATGTAGCATTTCTCAATTTCAGTAAGGCCTTTGACAAAGTTCCACATGAAAGTCTTGCAAAGAAACTAGTAAAATGCGGGCTGGACAGGGCTACTGTTAGTTGGATTTGTAATTGGTTGACCGACCGAACCCAAAGGATGATCACGAATGGCTGCTTTTCATCCTCGAGAGAAGTGACTGGCGGGGTGCCACAGGGTTCTGTCCTGGGCCCAGTGCTGTTCAATATCTTCATCAACGACTTGGATGAAGGAATAGAGGGCATGCTCATCAAATTTGCAGATGACACCAAATTGGGAGGGGTTGCTAATACGCCAGAGGACAGGATCAAAATTCAAAATGACCTGGATAGATTGGAGAGCTGGGCCAAAGCTAACAAAATGAAATTCAACAGAGAGAAGTGTAAGGTCCTACACTTAGGTGGAAAAAATGGAATACAGAACTATAGGATGGGGGACATGTGGCTGGATAGCAGTACGTGTGAAAGGGATCTAGGAGTTTTAGTAGACTACAAGCTGAACATGAGTCAGCAGTGTGATGCGGCAGCCAAGAAAACCAATGCAATTCTTGGCTGCATCAATAGGAGTATGGCGTCTAGATCGAGGGAGGTACTGGTACCACTCTACTCTGCTTTGGTTAGACCTCATCTTGAATACTGTGTCCAGTTCTGGGCACCCCAATTCAAGAAGGACATGGTCAAGCTGGAGCAGGTCCAGAGGAGGGCGACCAAAATGATGAGGGGCCTGGAAGCCATGCCCTATGAGGATAGACTTAGAGAGCTGAGTATGTTTAGTTTGCAGAAGAGAAGGTTAAGAGGGGACATGATAGCCATGTTTAAATATTTGAAGGGATGCCATATAGAGGAAGGAGAGGGCTTGTTTTCTGCTGCTCCAGAGACCAGAACAAGGAGCAATGGATTCAAGCTGCAGGAAAGGAAATTCCACCTGAACCTCAGGAAGAACTTCCTGACAGTCAGGGCTGTCCGGCAGTGGAATATGCTGCCTCGGAGTGTGGTGGAGTCTCCTTCTTTGGAAGTTTTTAAGCAGAGGCTGGATGGCCATCTGTCAGGAGTGCTTTGAGGGTGTTCCTGCATGGCAGGGGGTTGGACTGGATGGCCTGTGTGGTCTCTTCCAACTCTACATTTCTATGATTCTATGATTATATCAACGCGTTGGAACTACTGGCGATTTTCAAAGGAGTTCAGGCTTTTTGAAACCTCGTTGTTGGACAGACTGTCCAGATTCTATCAGACAATATGACAGCTGTCAAGGAGGCACTCACTCTTCCACTCTGCTTCATCTGGCTCTACGCATCTGGGAGTGGTGCATTCCACTACACATACACCCTGTTGTGGTCCGCCTCACGGGGTGGGACAATGTGACAGTGGACGCGCTGAGCAGGGACACAGCGTGTCATAACGAATGGTCCCTGTCTGATGCCACCTTTCGGCGGATAGTATCCCGATGGGGCACTCCAACCATCGATCTCTTTGTGACCAATCGCAACAGGAAGTGTGCCCGTTATTGCTCGAGAGCCAGCCTGGGCCTCGGCTCTCTTGACGATGTGTTCCAGTTTCCTTGGAACAGAGAGTTCCTTTACATCTTTCCACCGTTTCCTCTCCTAGGTCGAGTGGTGGCGAAGATCGTGACAGACAAGGCAGACGCCATCCTTGTCTCTCCCTTCTGGCCGAGGCAGCACTGGTTCGGCCTCCTCCTCGCCATGGCATGGGGCCACACCATGAGGCTCCGGAACGCACTGTACCTTCTCTCTCATTCGGGAGGTTGGGTACTGCACCCGGACCTCTCTCTTCTCCGCCTGCATGCTTGGAGAATAACGTTCTAGACTTTCCCGCTATCCAAGCTGTTCTCACAGCTGCGAGGAAAGAATTGACTCGTAGGTCCTACTAGTACAAATGGAAGAAGTTTGTGGCCTTTACCGTCTCCCGTGATGAGTCTGCATCTCCTGCCTCCCTATCCACAGTGCTTCACTTCCTCCTGGCACTATGGGATCAGGACCTCACCTTCTCCTTCCTGAAAGTTTATCTCTCTGCAATCGTGGCCTATCAGCCACAGGGCTCTCCTTCTTCTACCCATTTCCAGAACGCTACAGTGAAGGAATTCTTCAAGGGCCTGCAACACCTGTATCCTCCTGTCACTCCACCGCTTCCTCCATGGTCACTGTCACTTATTCTGTCCCAACTCATGCGCCATCCCTTTGAGCCGATGGCTGCATCTGATGACCGCCTTCTCACTATGAAGATGGCATTCTTGATCACCGTCACTTCAGCCAGGTGGGCAGGAGAACTAACTGCGTTGCGTTGTGATGAGCCATTCCTGGTGTTCCACTGGGACAAAGTGGTCCTCCGTCCCGATCTTTCTTTTCTTCCTAAAATAGTCTCCGATTTCCATATAAGTCAAGACTTGGTTCTACCTACTTTCTATCTAGAGCCTGCATCGCCCCTTGAGTGCTCTCTTCACTCGCTCGCCGTACACCTTGCGCTTGCCTTTTACCTTCAACAGACCTCCACCTTCCATGAGACTCCCCACCTTTTTGTGTGCCACGATGGGCTTCGGAAAGGTCATAAAGTCTCTTCTCAATGGTTTTCCAAATGGATTGCCCAAACAATTCACCTTGCCTATGAACTTGCCAGGCAACCTCCCCCGGCTTTGCTTCAGGCCCATTCTACCAGGGCGATAGCCTCTTCAGCAGCCCTTCTCAGGGAAGTTGACCTACAGGAGCTTTGCCATGTGGCTACATGGTCGTGACCTTCAACCTTCATCCACTGTTACCGCCTTGACTGCAGGGCCTGGCGTGACACTCACTTTGGCCGTGCAGTGCTGTCTTCTAGGACCTGACCTGCCATCCAGTGGTAAGCTAATCAGTCTGCCATTGTGTGAGACAGAGAGACCACGAAGAAGAAGAACAAGTTGCTTACCTGTAACTGTAGTTCTTTGGGTGGTCATCTGTGCCCTCACACACACCCGCCCATCCTTCCCTCTTTCAGGTCTTACTTCAGCGGACTTCGAAACTGAGGAGAGACCATTAGCTTGGTGGGACTGAGCATGCTCGGTACCGGATGGGGGAGGGGTTCCCACCAAGCTGCTCAGCTCTGGAACTTTCCGAAAAGCTACTGTGCATGCATGAAGATTCCCATTGTGTGATGGCACAGGTGACCACTCGAAGAACTACAGTTACAGATAAGCAACCTGTTCTTTCAGGGGGAGTGTAACCCTGTCCAGCATAGGCTGAATCCCTATGCCCTGGTATACCTTCCAACTATCAGGAGTACCTCTATCTTGTTTGGATTCAGCTTTGGTTTGTTTGCCTTTATCCAGTCAGTTACTGGCAACAGGCACTGGTTTAGCATGGAAACAGCTTCCTTGGAGTTAGATGGAAGGGAGAGATAAAAGTTTGGTGTCATCAACGTACTGGTGGTACTTAATTCCAGAACTCCAGATGACCTCTCCCAGCAGCTTCATGTATGTGTTACATAACATGGGGGACAAAACCAAGCCCTGAGGAAATGCACAGGGCAGTGGATTCAGTTTGATCCAGCATAAGTTTTCTTTTAGTCTTAGCACTTTCTTGAACAGAGAATCTGGTTACAAGAATTAAAAGGTATGAAACCAGCTTCAAGCTGTGGTTTAAGATCTTGGTTTATTCTGACACAAGCCTACCAAATTTTCAAAACTTTCCCAGACTGCTTGAAAAGAATCTTTTTACTGGAAAAGCTATCAAACCTAGATAAGACATACTCAATAAATACATTTCCACAGTGAGATATACCCCTTCTCCCTAGTGGGTTTCATAGAATCATAGAAATGTAGAGTTGGAAGAGACCACATGGGCCGTCCAGTCCAATCCCCTGCCATGCAAGACACCCTCTAACCACTCCCGACAGATGGCCATCCAGCCTCTGCTTAAAAACCTCCAAAGAAGGAGACTTCACTACACTCCGAGGCAGCATATTCCACTGCCGGACAGCCCTGACTGTCAGGAAGTTCTTCCTGAGGTTCAGGTGGAATCTCCTTTCCTGCAGCTTGAATCCATTGCTCCTTGTCCTAGCAGAAAACAAGCCCGCTCCCTCCTTGACATGACATCCCTTCAAATATTTAAACATGGCTATCATTTCCCCTCTTAACCTTCTCTTCTGCGGACTAAGCATACCCAGCTCTCTAAGTCTATCCTCATAGGGCATAGCTTCCAGGCGCCTCACCATGTTGGTCGCCCTCCACTGGACTTGCTCCAGCTTGACCATGTCCTTCTTGAATTGGGGTGCCCAGAACTGGACACAGTATTCAAGATGAGGTCTAACTAGTCATGAGACTACAAATTACCAGCTAAATGCTTTTTACATATTTATTTAAGAGTTGTGTCATTAAGAAAATTCCATATAATTCTGTGTGTGTGTGTGTGTGTGTGTGTGTGTGTGTGTGTGTGTGTCTCAAACTCTTGGTAGCAGTCCTTTACCAGATACCTTAATTTAAGCCACATTATTATGTTCTGAGCTTCCTTCTATCTGCTCCCTTTCCCCTTTCCAGACTCTCTGCTTTCCTCTCACTGACTTACGTTTCACACTCATCCTCCTGACCCTTCTTCCTTGCCTTTTTTTCTTTTTAAGCAAGGGAGGTATCAGTTTCTCACACTGACCGTTTCACACCTAACTCCCCATGTAATAATTTTTCTAATCCCTGGAGAATTTAGGGATGGGAATTGTAGCAAGTACAGGATGGGCTCTTGTAGCACAATCCTAAACATATTTACACAGATGTTAAGTCTCACTGCTTCTAGTAGAGCTTTATAAGTCTATATCAAACTACAGCCCTTGGTTACATGATTGAGATGTCTTGAATCCTTGAATTCTATGATTCTGTGGTATAATTGTTTGCCTGAATTAATATTCAGATTCATACCCTAATTTTCATTTGAGCAATTGCATTGAATAGCTCACTTAAATTCCATTAAATTGGCTGAAGTTCTGAGTCCTATTAATATAACTCACTGAGCTCACATTCACTTTGCCCTCTTCCCAGCTCTTTAAATGTATATTCAACGCTTCACAAATCTTTGGTTGTGGGGAAATGGCTCAGTTATAATGACTACATTTGATGTTTGACCTCAGACTCTAGCTGTTTCATCAGAACTACCTGCAGGTATAAAGAGCATGTGTTTGAGCTGATTGTAACACATTTCCTTCCTTTGGATCGGAATCAACTAGGCCAGGAAATTAATGTAGCAGAGAGGAAAAAGGGAGAACCATTAAGTCCTTGGCTCTTAGTGTCTCAGAAGTGTTGTCAGCTATTCTTCTGGTCTAGATAGCTATAGTTTTGTTTTTTTAAGTATTGTTTTAAAAATGTTTTTAGCCACCTTGAGCCCTATTATTGGGAGAAATGTGGGATATAAATGAATAAAAATGAATAACTAAAGCAGCAACATGTGAATAAAGGCTAGTGTGCTAATGGACAGTGTAGTGGATTACATAGAAGCATGTAGACAAATATGTAGTTTCTGTGTAATTGTGTGTTGTATGTAGTATGCGTATATGATGTATATAAGCATCATTTCTGTTCAGAGGATATCAAGTAAATTGTTACTACTCTTTCACAGAATTTAATGTGACTCAGCTTGGCTGCTTTGTACCATTTAATAATTCGTATACGGAGTTCTGCCTGGATGAAATTACCAAAAAATTATGGGATAAATAAAGACTAAGTTAGCTCTCTTTAGTTCCCATTGAAATTATTGAAACTTAACTCATAGACCATTTCCACACTGCACTGTTGTTGTTTTTTTGAAATATTTTTATTAAAGATTTTAATTTAAAATTAAAAAAACCCACTCCCCACTTCCAAGCTTGTTTCCCAGCTGAATGTGCATGTATCCATTCCATTCATACATAATTGTTGCTTACTCAAGGGATTTGTTACATCTTACATTGTTAGACAATTGCTTTGTTACCTTACTACCTTGTTACATTGTTACATTATTATTTTACCTTGCTACATTATTACATTGCATTGCTTACAATCTTGCTTTATTCTTATTTCTTTTCTTATATTATGTCTTTATCCAATCCAAAACGTCTCTCCATTCCCTTTCAAAGTTCTGGATAGGTTTATTTCTCAAAGAAAATGTTAACTTTTCTGTCTCTACCATATCCAAGACTTTTAATTTCCATTCTTCTTTATCAACATATTCCTTTCTTTCCAATATTGCGCATATATCAGCCTTGCAGCAGTTATCAGATATAACAGTGTCTTCTGATGACATCTTATATCTCTTTGTTGCCCAAGCATATTTAACAGATAAAATTCTGGCTTCATTTCAAAATTTACATTATAAATTCTTTGAATTTCATCATGTGTTTCCTTCCAGAATTTCCTTCGCACTGCGCTGTTATAGTGCTATTATTCCACTTTCAACGTCCTGTGGAATTCTGGGGTTTGTAATTTACTGAGGCCAAAGAGCTCTCTGGCTGACAATTCTAAATGCCCCTCCCTACACTGTAAACTCTAGGATTCCATAGGATGTTGAAAGTGGAGTAATACCATTCTAATAGTGTAGTGCAGAAATGGCCAAACAGAACTTATCTCATAGGTTCTGTCTGGATTCAGTTTGGATTCAGTTTGTGAGGTTGCTAGTGTGATGATAAATGAGTTCCTCTTGATCAAAATCCATCACAATTTTATAAATCCCTTGATCACCATGGCTGTTGCTCCACTACTACTGCCAAACAGTACTTTCTCCAGCCTTATCATTGATTTTCCCATATCTTGGGTTCCATTCTCCGTTCTTTCAGCCTTATCCTATAATGTAGCATGGTCTTCTTTGACTTTATGCTTCTTTACTAATGAATGAAAACCAGGGAAAAATCCATCAAGATAATTATTTTTAGTTATTAGTCAATTTTAAAAACCCCTAGTGGCTAAAGAGAAATTTGTCAAAAGCAGTTAATTAGTTACATTAAGTTATCTGTTAAACGATTCCATAGACAATGCCAACTTCACAATAAAACTAACTCACGATAAATTTTCCTCCTTTGTACACTTTATTAGATAGTTTAATGAAGAAATTATATTCCTTGGAGAGAAAGAACTAGAGGATTTTATACCTAGGAAAATGCTTAGATTCATTTTAGTTTCATGGGCTGGACTCGGGAGATCTGAGTTCATAGTTCTTTACCTCTCTGATGGGTTTTCCTGAGTAAGTTCAGAATGACATTCCTCACCTTTTCATTCATTCGCTATTCATTTCTCCTCTAAGCTGTATAGCAAACACTGTGCAAAAAAGTAAAGACAACTGTAGGTCAGAATCAGGGGCTCACTGTAGTGAATCTACATTTTTTATCATGTTGCTTGAAGAGCAGAAGTTACAGACCCCTACAGCAAAAACAAGGGGAATGTTAGCTTTGTCCAGCGTGTTGGCCCAGTGCAAGGAGAGGCAATGTGTTGTCTGGCTCATCAGCTTCTTGTTTTGAGATGCACCTCCTCCTCACCTCACTTTAAGGCTTCCATTATTACTACTCATGATGACTTGCTGGAATGACGGTGGTTCCTTCCTCATAATTTGTCCCATCACTTTAAATTCCTTCCCTTAGCTAGGAAGTAATACATTACAAGTACTGATATTACATGTAATGCATTACGTTTGAGGTAAAGAACACATAGACCATTTCCACACTACACCGTTATAGTGCTATTATTCCACTTTCAACATCCTGTGGAATTCTGCGGTTTGTAATTTACTGTGGCCAAAGAGCTCTCTGGCTGAGAATTCTAAATGCCCCTCCCTAAACTGCAAACCCTTGGATTCCATAGGATGTTGAAAGCGGAATAATAGTATTATAACAGTGTAGTGTGGAAATGGCCATAGCTAAGTTCCATTAATTGTTTTAGTGTAATGAGTAATGTTTACCAGCTATTCCTAAAAGGTCACAGGAGGAGAGGTGTTTGAGAGGATTTGCTGTTCATGTTTTTGTTTTGAAAGTATGATGGTGGTGATAATGAAAAACTAACATGCTGGTATTGCAATAATACAATGCCAGTTAATGTGGCGCTGTAGCAAAGAATGAATAGTATTAACAAATCATTTTAAAAATGAATAAAGGGCAATTAATTATATTTAAAAATAATATTCCAAGCTCTGACCCCTCCTGAGAAATTTGGCTGTGCTTGATTAGAACTTCCTTTGTAAGGCTGACCGGCTAGTGGTAATTTTTCAAGGCCCTTTGGAGGACCTCAAAGTCCCAGGTGGCTTGGCTGGTTCCCTGTGGAGCACTGGAGAACAGGGCAATACCGTTAGGGTAAAGGGTTTTAACTTTTTTTAAAAAAATAGTAACAAACGTGTGCTTCTTAGGCAGCATTCTGTGCAGCTGATACTTAGAGGTTCTTTTTGGTGTGTATATATCAAAATGTTATTGACTCCATGTTTAATTCTTGTATTACCATTTTTGTTCCAGCACCACTCACCGCAGGATTACAACCATGATAGGTTACTTACACGGAAGTGAGTTCTTTAGGAGTACAAAGGTCCCTCTCCCTTGTTCTAATGCAGGATTGGACAACTGTGACTTTCCAGGTGTCTATGCCCTACAACTCCTGTTAGCTGTAGTCAGCATAGCCCACAGTGAGGGGCTGTGAAAGTTGCAGTTCAGAGACATCTAGAAGGCCAGAGAAGGCCACTTCCAACCTAGTAGCACATTTCTTACTTTTGAACACTATAATTCCTGGATTCCATTCATAGGCCAGGTTTGAACTGAGAGAAGAATGGATCACACGCATGGGGAAAAGCTATGAATGCTCAGCACACAAAAGATTGTCTTCTATATATCCTTAGTCTGTAGACAATCCTGAGTAAGATGAACAAGTGGTGTAAGTTGGTTTATAGCAACATCCCATGTAGCAGAAAAATATCTCTCAGTGATTCCATTGTGTGTGCATTACTGGCAAGGTACAGAGTTATTGGCTGCTGCAATGGAAGCAACAAAATCTCAGGAGAGTTTTTGAAAAGTTTTATTGTTATATTTGAGAGGACTGACCAATGCACTTTCTTTCTCTTTGTCTTCCTGTAGCAAGAGAAGAGAACGTAGCCACCTTCCGTGGCTCCGAATACCTGTGCTATGACCTCTCCCAGAACCCCATTCAAAGCAGTAGTGATGAGATCACTCTTTCCTTCAAGACGTGGCAGCGCAATGGGCTTATCCTGCACACGGGCAAGTCAGCTGATTACGTCAACTTGGCTCTAAAGGATGGTGCAGTCTCGCTGATCATTAATCTGGGGTCCGGAGCCTTTGAGGCCATTGTGGAGCCAGTCAGTGGCAAATTTAATGACAACCAGTGGCACGACGTTAAAGTGACTCGCAACCTGCGGCAGGTAATGGGGAAAGAGAAGGAAGGCTGGGAAGGCTCCTCTCTAGTGAATCAAAGCTGGGATAGCTGGGCCACTAGAGGGCAGTTTGTAGACAAATAGGGCCTTGGGGTGGGAGTACCAAAGCATTTGTACCCTAACCTCGTTCAGTAACTGGCAGGAAAGCAAGTGCTCATTAAATTACTGTAACCTAGCCACACTGCAATATCTTCATTCCCACTAAATAATTTCCTGTCTCCCCCACTCCCCTGATTTGATTTAACAATATGATTTTGTGACTTAACTTTACTTTCATCTCCCTTTTCCTTTGCTCTTTCCCCCTCCTTTTCTCTCTTTTTATTATTTCCTTAATTACATTTCAATCTTATCAGTAATATTCTTGTTGCATTTAATTACAGTAGGAATGGAGACTATTTCCTGCAGCTGCTTTATCTGTTCCCTTTTTTCCCCTTTATGTCCTGTTAATTGATTTAACCATTTCCATGATGTCATTACTCTAATTCTGTGTGGGGCCCAATCCACTTGGATGTTCTCTTAATGCAAATCTAGCAGTGGCTGGCATCTCAGCAAATGCTTTTCAGGACAGCTTGGGTGAGAGAACTTTCCAGTGAATTGGACCAATACTGGTTTTTATTTCTACCTTCCTTCCCTTTACTCCTTTTTCTTTTATGTGTGATTTACTTCTTTTAACCTTTTGCTCCTGACACTTAACTGGCCGTACTTCTTTCAGATCTTCTTATTTCTTTGCTTTGGTTTGCATTATGAGTCTACACTGCTGCTGCTCTTGTCTTTTTCCGCTTTTCCCTGAGAGGACTTCAGAAAAGAAAGGACCTACTAAGCAAAGCCACCTTAAAAGAGCCCCTTCCCCTTCTCTCCCACCCAAATTTTTGATTTTGTCTTTTCGTAATTCCGATTCTTCCTTCTCTAAGCAGAGAGCTCCATCAGGTGATATGCTCACTTGGACAGTCAGCCTTGAAATATTGAAACCTTTCTCTCTCTCATAAAATATAAATATGAACTTTTAATAGGTAAGATAAATTTAAATAACCTTGCTTCTGAACGCTGGTGAAATATATCAAGTCACTTGGATCCCTGTGCTGTATGACTAATGAACTTTATATTGTGTATGTAAACTACTTGGGGCCTTATTGATTGGTAAGTGTTGTGTAAATAGCTTGTAAGCTGAGATTCTTTAAATTAATACTTTATAGGGTTTTTTTTTTTAAAATGCAAGCATTCCAACCCACACTTGTTGAAGTAAGCAAAATATAGTCTCTTTATTTTGTTTGCTCAAATGAATGTTAACACCAATCACTTTATGCAACTTTACAGGCTGAAAAAAGCTGCCTTCGGGGAACGCTTGTGCTAATAGAGAGTAATAATCCTCATGCCTAAGGACATTAACTAATCACAGTTGGGGGGCCATGAAAATCTTTTTTCCCCATGGGCATTTCCTTGCATAATTAGGTTCAGTTTCCACAGCCTTCCAGTATCAGCAGTCCTTAAGCAAAATCAGCAATTGAGTTCTCATTTCTTTTTGGAAATGTTAGACTGATAGGTTCTAAAATGCATCCCCCCCCAAAAAAATTTCTGCCTCAGTTGAGATATACTGGAATGATCCAGTGCCCTAAATATAACGCATATGGTTATTTTACCTTTAGCAATATTAGTGTTTGGTACATAGTTTTGAATTAACAATCTGTAAAACTGCTTTACCTTTCTTGCAGTGCATAGTAAGAGCTCCAGGTTTTAAAGAAAAAAGATAGTAGCGGATGCATAATTGCCTATGCAGTCCCCCCACCCCATGCCTTCCTTCCACTTGGAAACAGACTTGCTAAACATTAAAGAATGGCCTTACTGAATGCAGTGACTGGTTTAGCTAACACATCTTCCAGTGGCTAGACCACATACATGAAAGACTTCAGCAGTGAACTAAGACCAGCATCTGTGTAAGCAGAGGGAACATAATAAATCCCCTAGTTTCTATTATACACTCATCACACTTATAACCATGGGAGAAGCGAGGGTTGAGATGAATTCATTGAGCGTGTAACCTAGTAAATTAAACATTCATATCTTCTATCAGTTTATTTACTTTTTTCCCTATTGGCCAATGCCAACTAAGAGGGAATTACACAAACCACCTGTGTGTTCAGGAGAAGAGATTATCTTCTGTCCCCCCCCCCGCCCCGATCTATAAATATTTCCATCCTATTCATTTATACTAAATTCATTCAAGCTCTGATATTCTTCAAATGTAATTCCTGTTACCCCTTTTATTGCTTGCCCCAAGTTTGAGTACTTTGACTTTTGCCTACATGGAATGTGTTTCATACACTTTTACACAGACACAGAGATGTGTTTTATCAGTGCCATGAACAGCATTGTGTCTTGTATTCTATCCATTTCTTAATACTCGCTAACCCCGGTGTACCATTTTGGTAGCTACGGTAATGAATTGCTTCTTCTTCAAAGAACTACCAAAACAAATACCAAGATGTTTTACGAAATGTAAAACTTGGTACAAATGAAATAACACCCACCCACCCACACACACACCCACCCACCCACCCACACACACACACAGATGAAGCTGTTTTCCTAGTTCATTTCAATATTTTCTTGTGTCTACAATAGATTCCTTCCTTTAATTTCTACAGTGCTGTTTTGGCCTTAACTCTCTTCATTCACCCTGGGTTTGGGTTCAGATAACAAAGCAGCACCTTATGTTTGGAAAATGGTATAGGTTGATCAGCACTTCTGCTTGTTACTTCCATTCACACAAACTCATTTTAGTAAAATATCTGTCTTAATGAGGGACACATGAAGGATATCTCTTCAGGAGCATTGTTCTCAGTGGGGGCTTGTCACAAGGCCACTTGCTGGTTTGAACCTCCCTTCCTCCACTAAAATGGCACCAATAAGCCAGTTTTTGGTTCCATGAATTTGCAGGATCTGGAAAGCCAGGTACCATCTTATTTCCCACAGTGCTTTAGATGAATGTGATCTTGAGTGTTCCTACGCATCACAGGAAGTATTAGTGCTGTGTGATTTACGAGAACCAGCTGCTGCTACCATATTAATCTATATCCAAGGTAATACGTAATGGAGAAGGTTTATGTAAGGGACATGTCAGTGGGCCTATGGCAGATGCTGGCACCAGAGCTCTGACAACTACATAGAGGTACAATATCCTACGGAAATACCATTATGAAGTGTAGCACTTTTCCTTTTCCCATATAAGTGGATGGCTGATATGCATTCCTACAGGAGAAAGTAAAAGCATATACCAAGAGACTTTTGGGGGATAACTGGGTACCCACTTTAACTTAGATGGTCTTAGCTGTTGAGAATCAAGTGTGTTGCTCGTGTCATAGTCCAGTCCTGAATTCTATTTCTGCATCACCATTGGAAAAATCAAAAACTGGCTGATAACTGTAAATAAGTTTGCTGGACTAGTAGAATGGTGGTATAAATGGTAATAGAATGATTCCCAGCTGAGTCATCTCCATCTCCACTGTTGGCACTACCTATTTCAACTCTACATCGTCATGAATCAAAAGTTTGCAGTGCCACTATGGCTCATCTTGTAGCACAAATATTTGTGATAAAAGGATTACATTCCTAGCTAGCACATTCCAAGTACAGGAGAATGTCGTTATATGAAAAAATATCTTGAATCACTGAATGAACATCCACAGTTTGGTTTGTGTTAATTCTGAGGCATGGGTTCTCTTTGCAACATTCATGCTGCCTCTTTCTTAAAAGCTGTTGCTCAACAGGTTGAATTATTCTTCTTTTCACCATTTATTGTTGTTGTTGCTGCTGTTATTTGCTGTTAAGTAGACTTTGACTTATGGCCACCCTATGAAAGAGCCCCTGTCATCAACTGCCTTACTCGAGTCTTGCGAACTCACAACAATGGCTTTCTTCATTGAATCAATCAACGCGTTGTACACTCTCCTGTTTTCCTATTGCCTTCTACTTTATCAGGCATTATAATAATTTCTGCCCTCATTTTGTGACATAGGTCCAAAGTACAACAACCTCAGTTTAGTCATCTTCAGCTCCAGTGACAGTTCAGGCTTGATTTGCTAGAAAGCCCATTCATTTTTCCTGTTAGTAGGGCATGGTATCTGTAGAACTCTTCTCCAGCACCACATTTCAAATAAGATTATTCTCACCATGTCGTCTTTTCCCTGAGTTCTGTACAAATGTTCTCACATTCAATTAGACAGACTCATTGGTGTGTAGATGCCTGATTACCTTTGCAACCTTTCTATTAGATTTGCTTTTATTAGCTTTCTTCTAGTTATCTGGTGTTGAGAATGATATTAACACTGAAGTAGTGGTTCAGTTATTTCAGGTTTAAGTTCTAATAACACTCATCTAGTATCCTGATGGGTTTGTTCCAGAACTATTTATAAGCATTCTTTAGATTACAGTAATTTATTGGGCTTAAAAGTAACAGCTCAGATGCCCTTGCTGATACATTATTTCATAAAGGGAAACAGCATTAAAAAATTTTTTTTCCATCATTCAGAACAGTTCATCTTCTTTGAAAATCAGAGGCAACACTGATCCATAAAAGACTTGTTGCTTCTTTCATTTTCTTGCTATATCTTAAAATAAATACTTCTCAGAACATTTCTTCATTTTTCGCTATGAAATTTTCTCATTTAATTTCCCACAGCGTAAGTGTTACTCGTTTTCCTCCATGTGGATAATATTTCCACTTACTTAAGAATGTTGCTTTTGAAATGGTATTACTCCCCACCTCCCAGCAATTCTGGTGCTGCACTTTTTTCATTTCAGCAAATCTGGTGTATCTGTGTGTAAGCAGAACGATGGCATGATGTCACACTAAATTTTGCTCAAAGTGACACAGGACTGTGAGGTTGCAACTGAAGGCAATGTTTATTTGTTTCCCCTGGATCTTATATAGATGTCGATTTCATGCCTCATTCAAACATTCTCATCAGTCCAGCAAAGGATGGTCAGCCTCATAATACAATTTTCAAATATAACTTTATTTTTTATTTTTTTTTACATTTTCAGAATGGCCACTTTCTGCAATTCTCTCTCTGCTTCATTGACCATTTTGTTTAATGAAGTATATCATTTTTCTGGGAATGGGTGACAATCAGTCTTCTGTGGCAGGTAATGTCCAAAGGAAATTCAATCTTCCTGGCATGTCAGAGATGCCTGTATAAAATCCAGGGATAGAGGACAACAGGGATTAGTGTTATGAGAGAAGATCAGCTTTTTTTAAAAAAAAATACAGATCTTTCTCATTTTCTTGTAATGCAAATATATATATCCAATAGGTATACATTCCAAAATAACATGTAACAGCATTTACCCAACTGCATGACTCCAGATTTCAGGTGTGAGATCCATGCTTTTGCATGGAGAGAAAGTTCCTAGAATGATGAAAATTAACAGATCTGGACCTTTGCTAACTTCTGTTCACCCTGCTTATGGTCTCAGTGCAGGGAAATTTTCGTTTGTAAATTAACTTGAGATGTGATTAATTTTGCCAATGCCAAGATATTAATCCTGACTGGCCATTATGACACTATGAGAAAATATTTTTGAGATTCTCTGCCCACTCAAGATGTTTCACCTATATCTTGAAGCTGAGGTGCCATTTCCCTCCAACATGCTAAAAATTCCTATCTCTGTACAAAACTCGTGTCTTTTGCCTTTTAATAAGGCAAGATACACTAATTGCAAAGACATATACAACCCCTCCAGTACTAGTGCTTTTATTACAAGGTAGCAATTGCCATTTTTTTTTCAACTATTGCACATAAATATATAAATACCAGTCACAAAATATGCAGATTTCCTATGAGATTAAACTAATATTAGTAGTTATTGTCATTGTTGCTGTTTAGTTATATCCCACCTTTTCGAAGTTTGGGACTCAAGGTGACTTACAAAACCTTAAGACCAGCATAGTTAAAAATTCACAGCATACAAAAGTTAAAAAGTAATCAAAGTATCAAAATAGTAAAACCAGTTAAAAACATAAGCCATTAAAAATCCAATACATATATCTAGAACATTATGCAATGCCTACTTCCTCTAAAAATTCAGCTCTCAAAACGAATACAAAAGCATTATTTATCCCACATTTTCTGCAAAATTGGAGTATGGGGTCGCTTACTAGTGTTTCATGCCAGATCATGACAAGGAGAAGTTTTTATCAGTGTTCTTATATCGAGCCAGGATGTAGACATTCAAACGTGTAGTTCTTACATCTGCAGCCTGAAATGTTACATCCAATAAAAGTCCCACCTTATGATACTTCCACAAGCATAGTCTGGCTAATCATAGAATCACAGAATCATAGAAATGTAGAGTTGGAAGAGACCACACGGGCCATCCAGTCCAACCCCCTGCCATGCAGGAACACCCTCAAAGCACTCCCGACAGATGGCCATCCATCCTCTGCTTAAAAACCTCCAAAGAAGGAGACTCCACCACACTCCGAGGCAGCACATTCCACTGCCGGACAGCCCTGACTGTCAGGAAGTTCTTCCTGAGGTTCAGGTGGAATCTCCTTTCCTGCAGCTTGAATCCATTGCTCCTTGTCCTGGTCTCTGGAGCGGCAGAAAACAAGCCCTCTCCTTCCTCTACATGGCATCCCTTCAAATATTTAAACATGGCTATCATGTCCCCTCTTAACCTTCTCTTCTGCAGACTAAACATACCCAGCTCTCTAAGTCTATCCTCATAGGGCATGGCTTCCAGGCCCCTCACCATTTTGGTCGCCCTCCTCTGGACCTGCTCCAGCCTGACCATGTCGTTCTTGAATTGGGGCACCCAGAACTGGACACAGTATTCAAGATGAGGTCTAACCAAAGCAGAGTAGAGTGGTACCAGTACCTCCCTCTATCTAGACACCATACTCCTATTGATGCCGCCGAGAATTGCATTGGCTTTCCTGGCTGCTGCATCACACTGCTGACTCATGTTCAGCTTGTGGTCTATTAAAACTCCTAGATCCCTTTCACACGTACTGCTATCCAGCCACGTGTCCCCCATCCTATATTTCTGTATTCCATTTTTTTATAGTTAACTCATTTAGCTATTTTTTTTCTTAATCAGTCACTTAGGTGGATAGTTACTGTTACTTAAATGACCATGTTTTAGTAAGCTTTTTCCAGTAGCAATGGGATTTTTGATATCTTTCATCAGCACTTTCAGAGGAGGGTTATTATGAAGATTGCTGTACCCCCACCTCTCAGAAATACATCTGAATGAAAATATACAAAAATTGGGTCCTGTTTCAGCCCCAACAATAACTCTTGATAATCTCAGGCAACCCATTTCCTCTGCTGTACCTTTCCCCTCATCAAGTGAAGAATAAGAATACTTCTGACATGCCCTGCAGTATGTGACCAGAGGATTCTCAATGTATTAATTTCCATCATCAAAAATGAGAGGAAAGGAAATCAGCACATGGTGACACCATGCTGCAGTTCCACCAAAGAAATACTGACTGAAAATGGGTGATGATGTTAAATTAGTATTGTGCCTTTCCATCAAATTGTGCTCAAGGCAGCTAACAGCAATAGGAAGGAAAAAAAATACAATATAATGAAAGAACAAGAAAATAAAATAAAACAGCAAATTGAACCCCCCAAATCAAATACGTACAAACAAAAACATGTTTAAAAAATTACATGAAGCACATAGAACATCAATAAAATCAACAAAAGTTGGTAAATAAGACCAGAGCTGCTGCCTAGTAAAATGAGCCCACAGTGATTTAAAACAAGGAAAGACAACCTTGGGCCTGTGGGCATAATGGTGAAATGAGTATACATATCAATGGGGAATCATACCTCTCTTATACCATCTTCAGTGCTCTCAACAGAACTCTCATTTGTTTGCAGAGTTATACAATTATTGGGTTTGGAAGACTCAGTGGGCTAACTATACAGATGAAAGTACTTTGGGATTCCTGAACAATTCTGTGTAAACATTTTTTAAAAAATCCATCAGTACATTAAGAAGTAAAAGAACACCCAGATTGTGCCAGTCCAGTTAGTTCATTCTCTAATTAGACTACTACAAGGAAGCCTGGAATGCCAATTATTTGCAAGCTCTATGCCAATATTTAATTTAGAGTGGCCCTGTTCAAAAAACAAGAACTA
Organism: Cyclura pinguis; assembly: GCA_030412105.1. Taxonomy (NCBI): domain Eukaryota; kingdom Metazoa; phylum Chordata; class Lepidosauria; order Squamata; family Iguanidae; genus Cyclura; species Cyclura pinguis. The sequence continues at coordinate 351,179,954 of CM059599.1, forward strand.
CAGTAAAAGATCAGGATTACCCTTTATAAAGATTTTAAAAGGCAAGGCAACCATATTAACAAACATGTATACTAGAGGCGATTAATGGGCCATGTCACTTTTGGTAAGAATCAAAAGTGTACATGCCTCTTTCTCTACTAAGCAATAGCATCCCTGGTAGTCTTAGGTTCTGGAAGCTAGTTCAACAACTCTGTCAATGAGTAACAGATGCATACTTTCCCCCTATGTTAAATTCTATGAACTGTCCTCCCTTTATTCCAAAAATACCTGATGCAAGAAGTCATCATGCCTTCCACGGTTAGGCAATCTTCTCCCCACCTTCCTCAGTATCACAGGTGAGCTACACGTTGTCTCTGTTAGTCCGGCCTTTTATATTCTGTATGTCTTTCCTGAGAGCCAACAATCAAACTGCTTTAAAGAGAAATCTGGAAATTGGGGGACGGGAAGGACATCCCCAGGGAATCGTCAAGCAACAGACTGCGTCCAAGAGATATACTCGGTTGGTTAGAATAACTGAGGAGCACCTGAGGATAACAATTACTGAAATAACTAGAAGAAGGCAGAAAAGGGTGGGACAAGTGGGATGGAACATGGTTGGGCATGATGCTGTATATTTGTTATGTGGGATGGAGAGGTAGAGGTGGGAGTTACTCTGTTGATGGGCCTTTGGAAAGTAAGTATTGTTTATATTCTTTAATTTTAATCTAAGTTTTTTTCTTGTGGGGGGAGGTGGAATTAAAGTGTCTCAAGATGGGGGGCAGGAAATAGCACCAGGAGAATGGGAAGGGTAGGCAGCTCCCTTCCTCCTAACAATCTCTATGGCATGGTTTCCCAGACAGTCCTGCTCATATTGTCCTCTTTCTCACTCTGTGTGTGTCGGGTGCCCCACGCCTTTTTTTGAAAGACTAACACTAGACCATTCATGCAATGTGTCATTTTTACTAACCAACTAATGTACTAACACCCTAACGACTCATCTTTGCTTTTAGTTATTTTAATTAACAATCGTTCTGTTCACAATTTTTTAATTTCCTTTCTTCCCCCTTTTCCGCAAAGCACTCAGGCATTGGACACGCTATGGTAAACAAACTACATTGTCTGGTAGATATCATTCTTATTGTCTCTTTTTTTGGGTTTGCCGTGTGTTACCTGCCTTTACCTCTCCATCCCCCCACCTGTTTTTCCCTCCTTTTTATACTTACCCTCTCCCTGTTCAATTTTGATTTTGATTTTGCTGTAAACACCTTTACTTCCTCTTTACTTCCCAATTTTTTTTAAGAAAATATTTTCTTTAAGAAAAAAAAAACACAAGAAGCAAACAAACAAATACAACAGTTCTGGAAATGGGGTTTCATCATCTCTTTCATTGGCTTCTCCACTTTATCTGTTTATTTTTCCTAAAAAATAATTTCCCCTCAGTACTTAGCAAAGCCTTCTCTCTCTTTCCTTCTAGTTTTCTTTCTTTCATGCTCTCTCCTTTTGCCTGTCCATTTCTTTGGACTTTCTGAAGGTTTTTAGCTCAACAACCATGTCAGGGCTTATAGTTTGTTGTGGTGAGGCCAGCCTTTCCCCCCTCATCCTTTTGTTGTGGCAACGGCTGTTGTAGGCAAAACTGGCCAGAGCTTTCATCTTCTTCCCCATTACATTCTGACCCTTTCCTCCTGCCAGCTTCCCATGTATTCTCTCTCTCTCTCTCTCTCTTTCTCTTTCTCTCTCTGACCTTCACCTACCATGGCCAAAAGGAGCTCAGCCAGTTGTTTGTTTCAGTACATAGACTGCATGGCATGTCCACGTCTGGTTAAACCCTACCTTCTCTCCCAACTATGCTCCTCCCCCATGCTATAAGTCTCACTCCCTATTCCCCCATCTCTTCTCCAAGCCACTAAGATCAGCTTTAAACCAAATGCACATCATTTTCACTACCTTTTTTCCCTTGCTCCCCTTCCGTCTCCCTTCAGCCTCCATGTGTCAATGGGGTTTGGATTTTTCTTTTTTTTTCTTTTTAAACGTTCTTTCGCGGTTTTGACTCCCCCCCACCTTTTGCTTTAGTTTACTTTTTTGTTTTGCTTTGATTTTTTTTGACTGCATGCAAGTGTGAAAAAATGGGTCTCTGTTTCTTTCTCCTCTTCTCTAAATCTTTTTTCTCTTTCCAACTTAAAAACTTTAATTCTATCCTTCTGGACTCTGAATATCACTGGCATGAGCGTGTCAAAGTATGGTGTCTGTGCACACTTGCCATTCCCTTCCTCCCTTTCTTACAAACTCTATCTTCTGTCTTTCACACTTGCTGGTATGTGGTTGATATTTTCTTTTCTTTTTGTATTATTATGATTGAATATATATACATATTCAATATATATAATTTCTTTTTTACTTCCTCCTTCTTTTTCCTCTTTAGTTTGCGGTGCTGGGTGGTGGGTGTGTGTCTCTGTAGGTACATAGCATGCTCATCCATGATGTATTGGAAGTGAGACCCCTCCCGTCCCCCCTTCCCTGAATGCATGACCGTCAGTGTGCCGTGAGCAAAAAAGAAAAAAAAAAGAAAAGAAAAAAAGAAGCAAAATCAAATATATCAACTTCGTCTTCATTAGTGTCTTTACTAACACTTGTAACTAACAATAATCACTACCAGTAACAACTAATTAATCATAAAATCAGTTCAGATAAGCTCTGTCTTCCAAGAACAGCTCCATTTTCTGGCCTGATTAAATGGGAACTGTTGTGACAGGTAGAATAGTTCTCCTTGGCTTTAGCAGTATTGCACTAAGAAAGCAGGTGATTTAGGAACTGAACTGAAGGGGCGTAAAGCAAAAAAGGCAGACCAGAAAATGGAACTGAGCTACACGGAATAAGTAAAGTCCAGCAACACTTGTACTAAAATTTGCATATAAAGTAGGGGAGATGATTTGCTCTTCTAAGAACTGTAAGGTCATTGCTGGGAATTTTGTTTTCTTTTCTTTCTTTTTTGTTTTGTCCATTGTGTCCTTCAAACAGGTGACAATCTCTGTGGATGGAATCCTCACCACCACAGGCTACACGCAAGAGGACTATACGATGCTAGGTTCAGATGACTTCTTCTATGTGGGCGGGAGCCCCAGCACAGCTGATTTGCCTGGTTCTCCAATCAGCAATAACTTCATGGGCTGCCTCAAAGAGGTAAATGTTTTAAAACAGAAGTGTTTTCTTGTTTGGTATTGACTCCCAGAGTTCTACCTTTTCCTCACTGAAATTTGATCAGTAATATCAGATCCAGTGTCTGAACGCCTGTCCTTATCTAGCTAAAACTGAACTATCTGCACATAAAATACTATCAGCAGTCTTGAGTTAAACCCAAGGATTGCAGGAGTACAAAAAATTACTTTAGGGAGGAAGAAAACTAAGATGAGAAGAACTTTTCCCGAAAAGATCAGCAACAATTGGACAGGCTAATTAGACATGGAATATTGACTGACTATTGTGATGGAAAATAGGAGGCAGGGATACAATGGTGGATCCTGGGAGAGGGCATACCTGGCTGGATGAAGCCTGAAAGGGGCACTGGATGATGCAACATTTTGTGGGGCAGAGCTCGGATGTAATGTTTAACAAGTAGCAAAGTGGAGGTAATGAAGAGACAATGATGATACTTAGAGAAATAACCTAATTGCTAACATTGTGTGGACGTTTTGTGTAATTAATATTTATTCATTAATTGAGTCAAAATGGTTTTGGAGGTGCCATTTTGTTGTATTTGGGACTATTTGTGTATTTGAAAATGATTTTTAAGAATTTAAAAATAGCGGTAAAAGCAGTTAACTTAGCAACAAATAACAAGTCACAAATTATTTTTAAATAAAAAAGATGTCACATATTTTTGATGGGAATTGTAGGATATTGTGAGTAGACCTAGTTAGTTAAGAAAAAGCCAAAGAGAGGTCTTGAGTAGACAGTTGGCAGAGTTTTTTCAAAAGTTGAGAGGAAGTGAAGTGAAAAAGACAGAGGTGAACTACCTGGGAAGAGGTGCTATAAACAATTGGGGAAAGTAATTCCTGAGATAAAAAAAGTTAGGAGTAAAGTAAGGAATCAAAGTAACAAAAAACAAAACAAGCATAAAAACTGTAAAAAGAAGTGGTTTGGAACAAATCAGAAGTAGTTCCTGAGTCAAAAGTTGTTGGTAATTGTAAGGAAATACTGATATTATGGCTCTTAAAAGGGTAAGAATGGCTTCAGAGGAAAGTCCTGTTCCAGAAGTGAAAGAGATAATGGAGAATATAGACACAACCAGTGTTGAAATATGGAAAAGAATAGGAAAAAAAATTGAAATGGCTAGGCTTGAAAGAGTTAAGAGAACAAGAATTAAGACGGGAAGAGATGGAACTGAGTGAAAAGGAGAAAGAAAAAGAAAAATGTTATGAATTAGAGACATATAACATGAAATGGAAGGAAATAGAGTTTGACCGTGTTTGATTCCTAAGGATGCTACCACTAATATTTTCCCTTGCCCTGATGTAAACATGTTTCCTAAATATTATAAAAGAGACAACACTGATTCATTTTTCACTAATTTTGAAAAAAAAAATGTTGATATGAAATAAAGATGAAGATAAAATGGGATATTTAAGGTATCTAATTTATGGAGGTCTGGCAGAAATTTATGGAAACTGGAAGAAGCAAAGGGCTATGGATTTAAATAATCCATAGAGAATTAAACAAAGATTTGGCTTGACCCAAGAGCACACACACAGAGTCAAATGATAGTCAGGGAAAAGATGGAATAGAGAGATGACAATGAGAGACAAAGGGAAGGTTGGAACAGGGTTTGGCGATGAGAAATTTCTGTGCAAAATTTCTTGTTTGATGTAAAGTTGAAGGCTTTCATGGCCGGAATCCATAGGTTGTTGTGGGTTTTCTGCACTTTGAGGCCATGTTCTATTAGTATTTTCTCCTGACGTTTCACCTGTATCTGTGGCTGGCATCTTCAGAGGATCCTCTGAAGATGCCAGCCACAGATGCAGGTGAAATGTCAGGAGAAAAAACTAACAGAACACGGCCTCAAAGCCCAGAAAACCCACAACAACCTATAATTTCTTGTTTAACTTATTTGTTACATAACAATTTTTTACTTATTTTATTTTCTGCAAGTGAGTCTGACTGTTCCATTTAAGAATTGATAAGACTGGTCACTCTTTGTATACTGAACCTACTGATTTGTCCATAATAGGGGGGATCACCATGAGGTCCAAGTACAAGTATCTGATTTCAGCTGAAGTTCAATGGGAAGTCAACATCCACACATCCTCTGTGGGACAGATGCAGTTTTCTCTCCACAATTCTCAAGTATATAGATAGCTGCAAAATTCTGAAAAGTACACACAGAGAACTGGGCACATTGAGAATAAACATATAGCACTTCGTGAACAAACATTGGTCCATGGAGGAAATACTTTTTAAAACATATGCACAAGTATGCATATATTTGAAAATAAAAAAAAAGATAGAGTCAGAAGTGGACCTGAGAAGAGTAAACAGACCTAGCTCCATCATGCCTGTGCTGCAGCAACTAATGAAAGGCCCTTCCTCTGTCGCCACTGCCAATGCTCTGGCTTCAGAGTGAGAGAAGAAGAGGCAATCCCCTCACATACTACCATCCCATACCAGTCACATAGGATATCCCTAATTCACATACACATTTCGAGTAGGAATGGGTAAAACTTTAATGGAATGAGGCGCAAACAAACAAAACATGTCAGTTAGAAAGTAATGTTTGATCTGTGTCAAAATGACTGGCCCCTCCCTAAACTGCAAACCCCAGGATTCCGTAGGATGTTGAAACTGGAATAATAGCACTATAACAGACTAGTGCGAAAATGGCCATAGTTAAAACTATCACATATAAAAGTTAAAACACATATTAAACAACAGTTTAATGTAGTAATGTAGTTAAAACAACATTAAAATACATATTAAAAGCATCAAACCAATCACAGTTAAAATAACCAGCACCTTTCTTAACAATGTATCATGTATTAAATGCCTGATGAAATAAGAATGTCTTTAGTTGTCTCTGGAAAGCAGGCAGAGAGGGCGCCAGTTTAACCTCTTTAGGAAGGGAGTTCCAGAGCCTGGGAGCAGCCAGTGAAAAGACCTCCCTTGTTCCTACCAAAAGCATCTGTGAAGGTCGTGGGACAGAGAGAAGGGCCTCTCCAGCAGATCTCAAAGCTAGGGCTGGTTCGTAGGGAAGTATATGGTCCTTCAGATAACCTCGACCTGAGCCGTTTAGGGCTTAAAGGTCATCACCAGCACTTTGAATTGTGCCCAGAATGTCCTTTATGGGGAGGAGAGGGAGGAGGAAGAAGGGAAGAGCTCATTCTGGCGTCCACTTTCCCCAGGCAAAAGACAAGAGAATGGGAGGAGGAGAATGGAGGGGGGGGGTCACAAATAATGATATTCACAAACGTTAAACCCATGAAAGTGGAGGGATAACTGTGATCTTTATCAGAAATACAGGTTTTTTTAAGGTTATTTTTTAAAAATGTAAGATGAGGAAGTGAGATTTCTCGAATCTTATTACAACTTTCAGGAGAGACAAATAATCCTCATTTATTTGGCCAGAAAAAAAGGGCTACCTGGAGAGTTTGGAGGAGTGAAGGACTGTGCAAATGCCCTTGGAGGCCTCATGAGGTCTGTGGGTTGTAGTTTGCTTACCCCGGTTTAAACAGCAGAGTTCTACCTGATTTGGAACTTAAGGACTATCTTCTCCTGTATTGTCTTACCCATCCCCTGAAGTTAGCCTGAATAGCCCTTGTGTGTGCCACATTTCCTTAGAGACACAGATGGCAGGCACATGAGAAAAGGCCTTTTTTTGGTTGTATCTAAAGCTGTGTAACTCTCTGCTTTGGGAGATTTTTTTACCCTCTGTTCTTGGTGGTCTGGTGCCTGTTGAGGGAGAAATGTTTATTCCAGCAGAATCATGTCCTGGTTATAGCATTAATGTTCATTTTGATATTTCTTAGTATTTCCTTAATTTGTTTTCAGTTGTGATTGTTTTTCATTTTTTGCTTTTGTTAGCCACTTGGATAATTCTTAAAATAATAAAAATAAAAAGGCAGAATATACCTAAAATACAAAAATGAAACTTAGTGCAAGCTGCTGTGCCAGGTGCTCCATTTCAGGTACAATCACATCTAGGCATGGGCCTTTGCACATCCAATACATCCCCTTTATATTATTGTTGTAGGGCTCTTCCCAATTGAAAAGCATGAGATTTTGCAATGTAGGTCCTTGAGCTTTGCTAGCTTTTGCTCATTGTTGTTGCCTTTGTGTACACTTTTTCCATACTTCTGGAGAGGGGCTGTTTGTAGCAGTTTCCAAATGTCAAAGAAGAATGGAATATGGTTTGCTGAGGTGATCCTGTGATTTGAGGATAATTTTTTTCCTCTCTGGTTTTTTTTTTTTTAATCTTAAGAGTTATGGTGTTATAGTACGGAAGCCCCATTTCTCTGATGCACTATAGCTTAGGAAGAAGAAGAGCAGAGAACATATTTTTCTGATTTGGAATTAAAAAGAACCTTATTTGAGGGTGGGAGTAGTATGTTTACAGCTAGTAGTGAGATATGCTAGGAAAGAGTCTGGGATGAGAGAAATGTCATTTGGATATTGAAAAGAGAGAGAGAGAGCAAGAACTACAAGGAACAGCCTAACATATTTCCCCCATTCTTGAGAAGCCCAGATGTTCTGTTGTGGACTGATAACAGTATACCCTTGAAATTACCCAAAAGCTTCAATTTTTGTGAAATGGCGCAGCTACAACCTCAACTGGGAAAAAATGGTGGTGTCATACAATCCTCTTTACTATATCATATGCACTGGCTGCATTTCTGAATGCAATTAAGAATGTTGGGGTTTAGTTTTTAAAGTCCTAGTCCTAGGTAGCTGAGATCACAGCTGCTTGCAGAAGCATCTCCTCCCAGCTGGATTTGACTATCCTTATGACTTACCACCCTCTTATCTGTCATGCTGGATCACCACAGAGAAGATCAATATATGTGGCAATAACTCACAGTGTTAACTGTGTAGATCCATTCTCATTGGCCATTCCTTCCTAGGATATATAATAGCCATAAATAATTAGGGATATAATTCATCATTAATTTTCTTCTCAAAGCAATGGATAATTTTAGCCATTTTCTTCCTGCTTTGAGAAAGACTTTGAAATCCATGCAGTTTCAAAGACAATTCATAGTTCTGGACTTACTCTGCACAAAATTCATATATGGTTGTTTTGTACAGAAATCCTTAGTAAAAGGTAAAAGATTCATATGATGTAAAGAGAAACCAGAGTATTGCTTTGTAAAGAAAACAACATTTCTGGCACAAGAAAGAGCTTTTTTCTGAGTGGAAATATTATTTTCTGCACAACCCCCCCCCCCAAAAAACCTGTTTACTATGCTGAAAATGCTGTTTTCAGTGCAAATCAAGCATGTGGAAATTTTGCATGGAATGTCCCCAGTTGCAGCATTTTCTATACAGGAAACAGTAATTTTTTTTCTGCATAGAAAAAAGTATTTCCATGCAGAAATAGTATTTTCTGTGCAAAAACTGTGATTTCCTGCATAGAAAATACTATTTCCAGTGTAGAACAAAGATATATGAATTTTGCATGGAATAAGTTCTGAACTTATTTCTTTCTTATCAGTTCATTTTTATCAGTTCAGGATTCTTCTCATCATGGTTTCTTGAAACATATTTTTTAAAATCATTTTCAAATGTATTTGAATAGTATTTCCATCCATATATATAATAGCTTATGTTTTTGTGTCAGTTTTATCCATATTCATTAGGTTCACAGTTATTCTTTTACCTTTGTTGCTATCGTTTTCTCTAGATGGAGGCTCTGAAATGTGTATATGTATATTTCTATTTATGGATTTTTTTTCTAGAATTAGCAAGAGCAATTTATAAAGCAATCCTTTATTTAGAATGAAATTGCAACTTGTGGCACTTGTAGCTCAGTTATTTACGTTGGATCTGAAATACATAATTGCCCATAGGTTATTGTTTAAAATATAAGTTTCAGTTATAGTATGCAGCGCCTCATGATGCTTGCGTCAAAACCTAGTTACAGTTAAGATATGCATGTTTGTTTTTTAAATGTGTTTGTTTCACTCTAGATGTAAGGACCAAATAGAGCCAATACAGTAGTTTCAAAGGACGATTAAGGCTGTGCAGTTTAACATTATCAAAGGAAAGCCCACTTATAGTCTTATTCTCTAGACATTTATCTTATCCTCCTTAAAAGCCATCCAGATTTGCAGCCATCACTGTGTGTTTTAGTGCTGAGTTTCATAATTTATCTCTACGTTATATGAATACATCCCAGATCTTCCACCATTTCATTCTAGTCAATGATCCTGGTTTCTGGTACGAAGGGAATAAAATTCGCTGTCTACTCTCTTGACTCCATGCATAATCATGACTGTGGCAGGAGTTAAAGCTCCCCCCTTGCATACCAAAATTATCATCCAGCATGAGCCCTCCCATACACCCTGGCTATTTGTTTATAAATCTTTCATGCTAAGATGGAAATTGTCAATAATGTCACGTTTAATTAATTTCTAGGAGTGTGAACCAAATCTCACTGGTCTGAGTACTGTTTTTGTCACGAACCCTTTAATCCAGGAGTTGGTAACCTGATGTTCTCTGTATTTTGCACAACAATTCCCAGAATTAGGAATGGGGTGATCAAAGTGTTTCAGTTAGTTTTTCATATGAACTTTCCAAAGCATGCAAATTTCTTCACACATTTATTGGAATTAACTTGAGATCTTTTTTTTAAAATAAGCCAATATGGAAGTAACTGAAAATAATGGCCAAGTCAGATGATATTCTTAAATCACATTTTTTCCCCTGAGGTGTTCTCCCATGTGGTGAAAAATGCTTGAGGTTCTTTGTATAAGTGTGTGTGTGCATGCAGCAAACAAAGTCCTGAAAGCCAAAAAAATTCATGGAAGTCAACCATTTTCTAAAAGGGAGTATCTTGATATGTAAAGAGATATTTTTATCTAAAGAAGAAAACTTTTTAATATTCTATGCATCCCAGTAGATGTACTTTGCAAGTAGAAATGGCGGTGGGATTTTGTTTCGATTTTTAAAAAAGAATTTGCTAAAGCTCACAAATTACCTCATATTTGGGATGGAAAAAACTAGAATTTTTTTTAAAAAAATTAATACAAAAGAAAGCAAGGCTTAAAAATCTCCCAGTCTCTTCTCAGACCACTTGCCTAGTGGTCATAAGTACTGGAGACCAAAAAGTCTGGAGAGCACCAAGATGCCTATTCTTGCAGTAAATATTATAAAATGAGCTGCTCCCTCAGTCCCAGCCTCTGGCCCTTACTGATCAGCAGTTCACAGATGATAATATTACTGGCCTACTTTTGTAGAGCTGAAGTACAGATTACTTACATAATGCAGCTGAAGAGCTGAACACTTGAAATGCATTATGTAGCTGTTAAGTATTATTCTTAGTAATACTTCGGGCAAGATTGGATATTCAGAGAAATCCAGAATTTGACAAATATCTGCTTGTTGCCTAGGCAAATTGAAGGGAAAAGCACCACCACCGCTTTTACTACTGCTGCTGCTACTACAACTACAGTCACCCCTTCATTTTTGTGGGTTTGACTTTCATGGATTTAACTATTTGTGAGTTTCTCCAACCACAGCCCCCTTCTCCATCTCAGGTGCTTCTTTTCTGGGGGAACTTTCCCTCTCAGCAGCCTCTGATCAAGACACATAGCCCTTTAAAAGTCCACCTCTGGTCCTCCTCCTTTAAGAATGGCTCGCAGCCCAATTTCTCAACACCAGGAATCCTCTCTTGATGCCTCCTGGCACCCAAGGAAGGAGATGGTTGAGAGAGAGGAATTATAGAGCCGCCTTCTCCCTCCTTTCCCGGACTTGGTTTGGACCCTGTGTGCCCATTTCCGCTGTCACCACTGTGCGTCAGCCCCCTGCATGTGCCTCAAGATTAGCCCCACAACCTTGGGTGCTGGTGGGTGCACCTTCAGGTAAGGATTTTGACCACTATCCTGCCTTTCTTCGTAATTCCAACTGAAGCTAAGTGAGCAAGGTACAGAATGGTTGAGACAGGAACTGTAGAACACTGTACAGAAAAAGAACTGGGATGATATAATTGTGCCCATTAAATCCCTGCTTCCTCCTTTGTTTATTAGCCATTTCAGATGAAATGGTTTTTGCATCCAGTCTCTGAACAGATGATTAACGGTTTAATCTCTAATAACTGTACATTTTATGGAACCCTACTAGGACTCTGCATCTGGTGAGCCAAGCTATTTAAAGCTGTGTTAATTCTGTTAATTGCTCTATGTTTATTTGGATTGCTGACACCTGCGGGTTTTGGGATAACGTGCGGGGTTTATAGGCACCCTGCACCTTGCTGAGAAAAATGGACAAAGCCATTTTCCTCAGCTAGAACTGATAACCTTGGCAGAAGGTCCTGACTAAAATATTTGTCCTCAAGATTTCCTCTTCCATCACAGCTGAAAGCAATGATTTGCCAGTCAAAGCAGGGGATTTTGGCATGGCTAGGCTAGTAACCATCCTATTTTGCATTAATTTCCTATTATGAGAAGATGATGGCCACAGTCTCAAGATACAGAGCCAAAATGTTTGGGAAATTGGTCAGTTTTCTATCTGTATGTTTTGTTTCTTAGCCAGCTGCCATGACACCACTTTCACTAATCAAAGAGTTTGGGCACTTTCAAGAAACAGTTGTTAAGGGTGAAGAAGAAATATTCTAGTAATTTTTGAACCCAAACCTTGAAAGTCATTAAATATAAACCAAATATATTCAATTTATTATGAGTTCTGGTAGCCTGAAATTGAAAATCAGTGAGCTAGGAAAACTATTAAATCGATTGTTGAATGGAATATATTGCCGTGGCTCAAATGGAAACTCTAGTTTCTTTTTATGGTTGTCTGTGGGGAGCTCACTGTAATGCCTTGGACAAACCATTTGCAAATAAATTTTAGATTCACTAGGACCTCTTAACTAGTAATGGGCAACTCACCTGCCCCAACTGGGTTGACTCAAAAATAAGCTATACAGTTTTTCCCCACAACAAAGTTTGTGGTGGCTGCCATGTTCTTTCCTTGCGAACCGTTCACCTGAAAAGCCTGCTTCACATATTATTACAGAGAATCCATAAGAGAGGCTGTGAGGCCACATTGGCATCTCACCTGTGGACATCTTTGTTTGTAGTAGGCCTGGATGCATGCAGGCTTCCTAGGCCCAGAACGTACATCTAATGTGTGGATGTCAAGGAGCTGTACAACATACAGGGCCAGGAGAGTAGAGCAGTCCTATTCTCTTCTACTTATGGACTCTCTTCCTGTGAGTAATGTGTGAAATTAGCTATGGCTAAATACTGTTCCAGAGACATTAATCAAATTATCAGAGCTCAGAACCTTTTTTGTACTATATCTCCCAGAATACTCCAGCAAACAAAGCCAGCAGTTTCTGGGAGTTGTAGTCAACAGAAGAACTTTTCCAAGCTCTGCAGAAGACACACAGAAGTCCAAAGACTCGACACCACTTCATAAACACATGTTGCTTTGGGGATCATGCTGCTCAGGGCTTGAGAAATATGTATATATGCATGTATATATGTGTATAACTATAATTCTTGGAAAGCCCCTCTACCAGCTCTGGAAAATGCACACATGCACAACTAGTTTTGTTACCACTTGTCACAAAAACCACACTTAATGATGTACACTAAAATCTAGTATTCTAAGGCATCTTAAATATTATCTTTCTCCCACTTCATCTCTTCCCTAGACCATTGTTTTCATTGAAAAAGATTCCAGAAATGTTGCCTTAGCCTTAGTATTTTTCTTTTTTTAGAAAAAAAACAAGGGTGTATTGGTATTGCTTTCTTTTAAGGAGTTTGTACTCTCACTAAGCCACAGGTAGAGGGTGGGGTTAAAAAGGAACTGAAAGACAGTATAGCAACTCAAAGTGATTATCATATGATTACTTGAAATCTTAGGAAAGAAACTTGTTTTTATTAAAATTTATTTTTGTATATTTATGAAGTGATTTTCCTTCCATGATTATCCATACTGAATGGGCTCTTAACATATGTTGTCATATATATGATGCCAAGGATCATATGGAAAGTTAATGTGTTTTGGCACAATACCTGTAACAGATGGGGATGGGTTACCAGGTATAATAACATAAGGAAGGGGGAATGCTGTTGAGTGCAATCAAGTCTGAAAAGAAGACAGTTTTGAAAGTATGCGAATTAGTAGGGTGATAGCAAGAAATAACTATATTATAATTCTAGAGTAAGTGCAGAAAGAAACAGAGGTAGGGAAAGAACAGAGGTGGGGTTGAGGTGGCCGGGTTGCATGGGGCCTTTTGGCAAGAAGCTGTGATTAGACTCACGTCCTCTTAATCACTGCTACACCTGTTGTTTAACCTGTCTTCTTCCTCTTTGGTTGCCAAGAGGATGGCAGGAAGCCAACCAGACACAGTCTTATCTTCTTGTTGTCCCTTCTTTGTCACTTGAAGAGGACAGATAAACCAGACATTGTAATCTGAAGGAAAAACGGCAAGGGGCTCCACAAAGTGGCACTGGGCCCCTTGTCATGGCAGAGGCCTTGGCAAGTGCCGAGTGATACCACACCCTGGCAGTGGAACTAAAAAAGAGAGAAACCTTGCTATATGCTTTGGGCTTGTCTGAGTAAATATCTAAAAACATATGCACTTACCAAAATGGGTATTTAAAAACAAACAAACAAACAAGGCTGTTATAGGCTGAATTTAATGAGGCAAGATGCTGTAGGATTCCCCTGTATTCCCCTAAAATATTATTCTAAATATCATTTCAGAATCGTCAGCATTTTGGAACAACTACAGAGTGGCAAAAACTTTAATCAATTTGAGTTTTTTTGGATAACTTTCCTAAAAATTTATCCATAAATATGTCAGGAAGAGTTCTAGCTTTTTTTTTCTTCTTTTTAATGAGAAAGGAAGCAAGACCAGCAGATTTGCTCATGTACCCAGGGGGATTTGAATGTTTAAATTTTAGAAGTCTGGCTTTGATTTCCTGTCTCTTCAACCATAGGAACCTATGAGACTGCTTTATATTGAGTCAGGTCAGTGGCCGATATAGCCCAGTGTTATAAGATCTGACTGGCAGTAGCTCTCTGGGGTTTCTGGAACAATTATTTTGTAGCCCTACCTGAAGATTCTAGGGACTGAACCAGCGACCTTCTGCATACAAATCAGGGGCTCTCAGCTACAGGTCCTTCCTTAAGCTGTCGCATCTCGTGTTTTTTTGAATTAGTGTTGCCACCTCTTCTTATTAAAAGATGCCTCATCTGGAATGGCTACATAGCAGGCAGACACAGCATGGTCCTCTGTACACTAGGAATTCATGTACTCATGAAGTTGGCTTTTGCATAGGACTGAGAGTTTTGTTTCACTCAATTTTGATAAGAACATGTCAGTAATAAATAAATGGACTGAACGTATCAGTGGATTTCTTCAAGTTGGAAACAACCTGAGATTTAAATGTGAGAGAAAGCAAAATAGATTTGCTCTTCTGTAGGATCAATGCATTTCTTTTGAAGGATGCTAAAAGCAAATATCCTTCAATCTGCATAGTCCTAGCCAGGGAGAAATAGCCAATAAACAACTTTACATTTTGACTTTAGAATTTCCCAAAGCTAAAACCAACAATATGATTTTGGCATTTATTTCCCTGGGGCTTGTAACCACAGAAGGGAGTGTAAAAGCTGATCATTACTGCCCAAAGCACTCTGTGTTCAGAGCTCTCAACCTGTGTGGGGTCATCCCTTCCTGGAAATTTTCAAAAGCATGGAGTAGGTCTTAACAACCTCAAATCAGTGGACGGCTGCTGAGTAAAAAAAGGGGCTGATGAGGGACTAGCCCACTGAGACATACTTCAGAGAATCATAGGCATTAAACTCAGCAACACCTGCTAGCTCCCCTTGTCCATCTCTTATTGCCATGTAAATCCATTGTTCTTTTCACTAAATTAACTTGAAACATTGCTACAAAGGGACACTTAGACCAGGATTTTAGTTGTCATTTTTTTTATTCCTTCCATTTTTCCAAAAGAGATTTCTAAGACAAACTAAGAGTTTTATACCCCATCCCATTCTCTTGTGCATTTTTTCGCTGCAGAATTGTACCATGGAGTATAGTAGGGTTGCACTTAAATGTTTTGTTTTGTCTCTGAAGTTTTCTTAGTCTCCCACCCCCCAAAGGATCACGATGAACATTTTTGAAATGTTCTTGCATTGTCTTCTTGCTGTTTTCAATGATGTTATTTGCCCCCTGCCTTTATCATTGAGAGAGCTTGAGCTTCTCCCACAAAGTGGGGTATGTGAAGCACATGACATGTGATGGAACATAGCATTTTGGCTATGTTTGCTTTGGGGCATCACAAATTCTGCAAAGTTGCTTTATAGTATAGTAATGAAATATAATTAAAATTCCTTTGTATCATTCCTTGCCAATTCTGTTAGTTCTTAACATAGTACCAGGGGAGAGGGGAGAAGGGGAGAGGAAGGAAAGTGGGGGGAGAGTGGGAGAGAGAGACCAAATAGGAGGGAAAAAACCTATGACAGAAGGCAGATAATATATTGGAGATGTATTTAATATATACTAAGCTATAGCTGCTGGCATCGTCCCTTGCTTCTCCCCTCTAGCTGTAAGAATTATATCAGACGGTTTTACTTGTTCTTCAGTTAATGTTGATTACTTATTTTGACTAAACCAAGAAAATGCAGTTGTAGTTAACTGTAGTTTAAGGCAGAGATGGAAAGAATATTTGAAAACTCGATGAAAAAAAGAGAGAGAGAGAGAGGTTTCTTGAGTGTTCAGAAAGCTTAAGGAGAATCCTTCTCCGCTGAGTCTTGAAATAAATTTTAGGATGAATTCTCCCATGACCAAAACTTATTCTTTTCCACCCTCTTGAATAACCATGTCATGGCTGACTGGAGAGGGGAGTAGTTGAGTGAGAAGGATTGTTGCCAATAAAGTCTGTATCTTATGATGATATCATCCTGCAGGACCTCTGGACAACCCTTGGGAAATCCCAAAGGGTGCCTACATTGATGTGTGCTGGCTACAGAGGACAATTCTGCTCTTTTGGCTGTCCCCTTTGTTACATTAAAAGATGGGGGACTTTGAGATCCACTCACAATGCCAGCATCTCTTTAGAATTTGGGGAAATTATGGCTCAGAGGAGGCCTGCCAGAAGAAGATCTTTTCACCTCTGTATACCAGTACAAACTGCAGAGAAGTTTCAGTTTAAAGATAAAGAATATGTTTTATTGGAAATGACAACCACACACAAGGAAACAGGCACTCTCAAGAATCATACAAGGCTATTGAAAAATAAGGCATGAAAGGTTGAATAGAAAGAGATTAGAGATTAAAAAGGGTGATCATTACTAGTCTTTAAGAAAAGGGTCGAAGTGGAGAGATTCAGACAGCACTTGAGGGTGGCACAGACTAACAGCAATCTGGGTGCCATGTATTATACCCAAAATGTTACGATTTGCTGGGACCAAAGTCAGGGTTTGTGTATCATTTTTTCCTATCCCGAAGGGGTGCTCTGGCAAAGCCTAAAACTTTCTTATGGGACTGACCAGAGGGCTCCAGGATGGGTGATTGCTTTGACACTAGAGGGACAAAATTTATGGGAGTAGTGACAACCTCTTGTAGTTTGGACCAGTAGCGGGTGTTGGAAATGTCTCTGTAGGGTGAAATCAAAAGGGATGGTCTCTGATTGTCTTACCCAGACCTGTTCAGAAATGCAAAGATCTGAGATCAGGGAAGAGATTAGCCCTTGATGTCAGGGTTTTCTGCCTAGTCCTCTTTGAACTTATGGCCTGATCATGTCTGGCTACGTGCTCTTCCGATCAGTATGGCTTTGATCATGTATTTCCAGTCATAAACATGTCCAAGTATGAAAGCAAAAGGCAAATCTTGCAGGGTGGGGGTGTTGTGGGTGGAAACATCTCCTCCCTGCACAGCCACTGCATGGCTGTATGGGTGAGAGAGGGTGGGGAAGAGTAGTTTAACAAGGCTCGTCTGTCACTGGGAAGCCTGTGATGGATAAGCTTCCTTGCTTGGCTGCCCACTCCGTCCTTCCAGCTGGCCATGTGGCCATTAGTACAGGGGAATGAAATAGCTGAGTGAGAAGGATTCCAATCACTGGTTGTGATAACTGGCAAGAGGCAAACCTCCTCCTTTGGCTCCTCCCTTCACCGTGTCCCACCAATCATTATGTGGTGGGGCAGGAAAGAGGTGATGAGACATTTTAGAAAATTACACAGATTTTGAAGATATTAATGCATTGGGGAGAAAACTGTTTAAAATTTCTGTTCATCCCTCAAGGACAAATAATTTAAACCAATACATCCCTAGTTTAGGACAGGTTGATGGAACATATGGCCCACAAGAAGTTGTTTCACTGTGAATTCAGTAAGTCCTGGTCAGCTAAGGGATAGTAAGAGGTATAGCCTAAGAAAATTCCTAGAATGTTCCTCATCTTTGGTTTAGGGAAAGAAGCAATTGTTTGCTGGCTTATATTGTCTGGGTTTTATTATTGTTGTTGTTATTGGTATTGGTATTGCTTTATTCATTTAAAACTCACCTTTCTCCCAGTAATGGAACTCAAGGTGGGTAACAACATATTTAAAACAATGCAAATTAAAAACAATAAAAACACATTAGTAAAAGTATAAATATAAGATTTTTTTTAAAAAATATAAAGTTAAAACATTAAACATGAACAATATCAAAATTCGTTAAAGGACTGTGTACAAACCTTAAAAACATCACTACACAGCATTAAAAGCCCAACCGTAGTCAATTTGTAAAAGCCTGCTGGCACAAATATGTTTTGACCTGCTGATGAAAGGCGGGAAAAATGTAGCTATCCTGGCCTCTCTAGGGAAGGAAGTTCCAAAGTCTGGGAGCAGTCATTGAGAAGGCCCTTTCCTTTGTTCCCACCAAACAAGCCCAAGAAGGTGGTGGGACAGAGAGAAGGGCCCCTCCAGATGATCATAGAGCTCTAATGGTCTCATAAAAGGAGATACAGTCCTTCAAATAACCTGGACCCAAGCTGTGTGGGAATTTATAGGTCAAAACCAGCACTTTGACTTGTGCCCAAGAATGGACTGGCAACCGGTGAAGTTATTGCAACAAGGGAGTTGTGTGCTCCCTGTAGCCAGCCCTAGTTAACAACCTGGCTGCAGCTCTTTTGTCCAAGTGAAGTTCCTAGCACTTTTCAAAAGCAGCCCCATGTAGAGTGCATTACAGTAATCCAAATGGGATATTATCAAAGCGTGTGCCTCCATGGCCAGATCAGACTTTTCTGGAAATGGGTGATGTTGGCATACAAAGCATTCCTGCTCACTACTGAAACCTGGCCCTCCTGGCTCCAAGCTGAATCTAGGAGTACTTCCAAACTGCAAACCTGCATTTTCAGGGGAAGTGTAACCCCATTTAATAAAGGCTGGATCCCTATTCCTAGATCTGTCTTTTGAGTGACCAGAAGCATCTCTGTCTTATCTGGATTAAGCTGCCATCCATTGCACCTTCTAGGCAGCAGTTTAACACAGGAACAGCTTCCTTGGAATTAGGCTGAAAGGGATAATGGAGTTGGGTATCATTAATGACACCTGTGTCAGTGACACCTGACACCAAACCTCTCTCATTGGTTTCATTTGAATGTTAAATAATACAGAGGCATCCTGAGGGACTCCACAGACCAATGGCCAAGGAGCCAAGCAGGAATCCCCCCAGTACCACCATCTACCTCCAAGTCCTATCTCAGAGAGGTGACTCAGAAGGATATGACAGCTGCTGAGAAGTCCAGTTGAACGAACAGGGACACACTCCCCCAGTCCGGTTCCCTGTGTAGTTCAACCAACAAGGCAAACAAAAGCTATCTGTGACCCATAACCAGGCCTGAAACCAGACTGAAATGGATCTAGATACTCCACCTCATCCAGAGGTTCTAGTGCTTGCCTGCGTTTCTACATAATGTCCATAATTAGTTGGACATGGAAGTGAAAAACTCCAGTCTCCTTGTTGCAGCCATTGTCTCCAGTGTCTCCCAACTTGTTACTTGCCAGATGATTTGGAGAACTCTCATCAGCCCCACTTAACATGGCAACATAGATGTTGGCAGCTGTAATCCAAAATACGTGAAGTGTGCCAATTTGTGGAACGCTATGACAGACAATATTTTTAGTGTAATCTGAGAACCAGGTCAAATTGCCCCTAGATAAACCATATATTACTATCAGTTTAAACCCAAAAGTTAAAATTTGGCAAATAAGTATAAATAAAATAAAATAAAACTGTGCTATTGATTACCTTAGATCTCTCTAATGGTCCTTAATCTGTTTTAAGAAAGAAAGAAAAAAGAAAGAAAGAGTAATCTTTCTGGTTAGCGTTGTGTCTCTAAGCACCCAATAACTCTTCACCTTTCAGTACGAACATTCATATGTACAAAGGGCTAAGTGCCCAATATATTGCTTTCAACTGCTATGGAGGATGAGTGCCTATCTCTTCAGATGTTCAAACATTCCTCATGTGGCACATCAATCTCCATTGCCCTTGAGAAAGCATGCTTCTCCCGATCAGCTGTCAAACACATTATGCTGTATGAGTAAAAACCTATTTGGGGCCCCCACAGGACATCCCCAAGTGAATTTTGTGTATGCAACATGGCATACATGTACCTGCAGCCAGACTGTTAACTGGGGCAGGCTACAGAAACTGTACTATGCTCCTGGTGAAACAGCTCAACTGGCTGCTGGTTTGTTTCTGGGCACAATTCAAAGTGCTAGTTATTGCCTATAAAGCCCAATATGGCTCAGGTCCAGGCTATTTGGCAGACCCTATCTCCCTGTATGAGCTGGCCTGAGCTCTGTAGTCACCAGGAGAGACCCTTCTCTCAGTCCCACGACTGTTACAAGCATGGTTGATGGGGCTGTGAGAGAGGACCTTCTTAGTGGCTGCCCCTGATCAGGAAGAGCCCTGGTGGCACAATGGTTAAATGCCGGTACTGCAGCCACAGCGTTGTGAGTTTGATCCTGCAGGGCTCCAGATTGACTCAGCTTTCCACCCTTCATAGGTCAGTAAAATAAGTACCCAGCTTGTTGGCGGCAATTAGCTAAATATATTGGAAACTGCTTAGCACTGATAAGCGGTATAGAAATGTAACTGCTATTGCCCCTAGACTCTTGAACTCTCTTCCCAGAGAGATCAGATTGGCCCCCTCCTTATTGTTCTTCTGGTGGCAGGCTAAAACCTTTTTTATTCAGACAGGCTTTTAAACAGAAAGCTTTTAAGGAGCAAGCTGGGAGTGCTTTATTATTTTAACATGCACATGCCTCCTCCACTCCATTCACTTTCCACTTGTTCAGGTGCTTTGTCTCCTTCCTTTGCGCCTGGGCAAAGGACAAGGGAATGGAGGGGGAAATGCAGTCTTGCGCGCGCACACACACACACACACGCACACACTCCATTCATTTGCTGTTTGTTCAGATGCCTTGCCTTCTTTCTCTGTCCTCAGCAAAATGGCAAGCCAAATGCAGGGGGAAAGTCTCACATGCATGCACGTCCTCCTTTCATTTGCTTGTTGTCTGCCCAAGCACTCTGCCTTGTTTCTCCACGTCTGGGCAAAATATGAGCAAATAGAGGAGGAAACACACTTTTGCTGTTTGTCTGAATGCCCTGCCTTGCACAACTTCTCCACCTGTGGGGCTGTCCCGTCTCATTTGCTTACCTTTTGTCTGGCCGTGGAGAAGGAAGGCACAACTGCTTAGGCAAAAAGCAAGGGAATGGGAGTGGGTGTGATCACTGGTGGGCTGATAAGTTGGAACCATAGAATCATAGAAATATGGAACTGGAAGAGACTACAATGGCCATAGAGTCCAACCCCTGCCGTGCAGGAACAAACACTCAAAGCACCCCGAGCAAATGGTCATCCAGCCCCTGCTTAAAAACCTCCAAGAAGGTTTCTAAGGCAGCATATTCCACTGTCAAATGGCTCTGACTATCAGGAAGTTCTTCCTGATGTTTAGGTGAAATCTCTTTTCCTGTAGTTTGAATTCATAGTTCCGTGGCCTAGTTTCTAGACCAGCAGAAAACAAGCTTTCTCCATCTTCAACATGACATCCCATCAAATATTTAAACATGGCTGTCATTTCTCCTCTTAACTTTCTTTTTGTCAGGCTAAACATACCTAGCTCCCTAAGCCTCTCCTCATAGGGCATGGCTTCCAGAGTCTTTACCATTTTGGTCGCCCTCCTTTAGACATGTTCCAGCTTGTCTATATCCTTCTTGCACCCAGAACTGGACACAGTGTTCCTGATGAGGTCTAACCAAAGCAGAATAAAGTGATATTATTACTTCCCTTGATCTCGACACTATACTCCTGGTGATGCAGCCCAGAATCACGTTGACTTTTTCACGGTTATTCATGGTGGTTGTTGTTTTTTTTACTTTTTCAAAGGTTCTGCATCTTGAACCCTCACAAAAGTTGAGGGGGCACTGTAGGATGGTGAAAACTCCATTCATGACTGCAGTGAGCCATACTTCTATGAAACACATGGAGATCTGGTCAAGGTGCTCTTCTAAACAATAACAGTTAATTACCTTGTAAACTCTTAATAGTCTAAGGCCATTTCTGCATGGGGGAATTAAAATGGCGCAGTGCGTCCTCCACGGAGGACGTATGCACCTTGGAGCGGACTAGGTTCGGACTACTTACCGGAGATCTGCACCTCAGTCCACTCCAAAACGCCCCCAGTTGGTCCTCCAGTGTGCTTCTTAAAGACTGGAAAAAAGAGGTTTCTCATTTTTCTGGAGTGCGCCATTGCGTACCTGCTCCCTTGTGCAGATTCGCAGGCTCGCACCAATGCGAGCCTGCAATCTGCGGAGGATGGGCTTTAGGCGTGGTGAGCTTCAGCGGTTGGTCAGGACCCACGACCAACCGGAAGCCGCCATTTTGGAAGCCAAAGCAGTGCGGATCTAAGACCTCGCACTGCTCCGATTCACCCTGGACCAGACCGAGGAGCCAGAAGATCCGGTGAGTAACGGCATGGAGCGATTCCCTCGCCTCGTGCGGAAATGGCCTAAGAGTGCCTTAACAGTCTAAGAGTGCCTATAAATGTCCTCAGTCCTCAGATAAATATGCAGCTTTATAATTGTTTCCATATTTTTAAACTAAAACAGTGTTATGCAGATACATACTTCCTAAGGAGACCCAGTATCATATAGATATTTTCAGTCTAGACATGTTTGCCAATATTCTGCATTGGCTACTTTCTTACGCATGTGTAACTAGGTAACAACTCCTGGCCTTACCTCTCAAGGCCACCTTCATAGCCAGCAGCCACATTGGGCAAAGGAGGCCTGTTCAGCTGCTATTTGAGACACAGAGAGAATGGTGTTTCCAGCTTCCTTCCTACCAGTGAATGAGGCTAGGGCAATCAAAAACAGGTCAGTGTCACAATTGCTCTTGGCAGCCTCATTCGCTAGTGGGAGGAGGCTGGAGATGTAATCTTCATTGCTCCCTGTTTAGCAGCTGAACAGACCTCTTTTGCTCAGGGCGGCTGCTGGCTGTCAAGGAAGGCTGAGGAGAGCATATAAAGTCTTAAAGTACAACTTCACAGTCTTACGGAATACAGGGTAGTTACAGATGTGTAATTCTAGGCTATGAATCCCCAAATGAAACACAGAATGTCAACCATTATCTTTCATAGACATATAGACATCACGTAGTCTGGGCACGTATCGTCTATGCATTACATAATCTAAGTGTACAGATACTTGTCCTACTTATAAGGCATGTGGTAAGGAACATACATTTACCCAATATTTATAGTACATGACCATCATATACCGCACATTTCATCTGTTGTAGAAATTTTCACGTCTTATACAGACCATCTATGTATATTTCAGTATTTAGGAGCATTTCAACATTTTCAATACCTTTCATTATTTCAGTATTTTTTGTTGTTGTTTCAGAAAGTATTTTGAATTTTTTCTGTTCAGCAAGTGTTTCTTCCTATTGAGCTAGAAAGTATTTCTAACTCTATTTGTGAATAAGCATTTCAGTCTGAATATTGTATATTCAAAGTACTATCCATTTGGAAACCGCATAAAGCACAGAAAACAGCTTCTTGCCACTTGGTTGCCCTAGGACTAACCAGCCCCTATCTGCTGTAGTATAGCAACTTTTATAGCTATTACAGAAATTTGTTTATCTCTTCTTCATCTACTCATGCTTGAGAAACTGTATCTCTGGAAACAGAAGGTTCAAAATACGAACTGTAGCTTTCTGGCTAGGCTTCTGGCTACCATTATATGGTATTTATTCTATCACAGCGATGCTGACTTTCTTTACTCAGCAGTGGGGTTTGAATGGGTCACTTCTATGTCACTTGGTTTGTTTTGGCTAGGTATTGCTATGAAGCAGAAATTAAATTTGCACATTTCGTATCTCCCTGACTTTTCATAAGCAAATACATTTTAGACTTCTGGTTTCTAACATCTGGGGTGAAAAATGGCAAATTACTGGCAAATTCTGGTGGATTTCCTATGACAGTTTTCAGAGCTTGGAAATAACTTCAAAAAATAGTTACATTTATCATTTCAAGACCTTCCTCCTCAAGATTAGCTACCTTTGTATCTGCAGGTTTTGGAAACTAACTTTTTACTTCCATATTTCTCCAAAGTAGCTAAATAATTAATTTTAGTTACCGTTTAATTCTTTTGAAAAGCATCAGACAACTTCAAGCACCATGCTGTAGTACAAAACATGTACCATAAGATAACATTCAAAAAAAATATACTCAATGGAGCATAAGGCATAGCCTGAGCCAGTATTTGAACTGTATGATATTCCACCTCCGTCATTTAATGAGCCATATCCCATAACTATTATTACCTATTAAAAAATTTTATTAAACTATTTCTGTTCCACCCTGTATGAGAAAATCTTAGGCATATGGATAAAATCAGTAACAAGTGTGAAAGATTGAAAGAGCAAATCCTGTACACACAATTTGAATTTAACAAATGAGGCCCAGACTTTAATAAATGCCCCTGTTTTTACTTGATGCCTAAATAAAACCAGGATTGGTGCCAGTAGGTCCTCCAAGGCCAAATCTTCCAATATTGGTGGACCACAGTTGAGAAAGCCCTCTCTCATGTATTGATTCTCACTGTATTGACTTCAGTGGTGGGACACAGAGGAGGATCCTCCAGCAGATCTCAGTCCTTGGATTGGTACATATAGGGAGAGCATTTCTCTGAAAGAGTGAAGTTCTAAGCTGTTTAGGGCTTCCAGTGTCATTGCAAGCATCTTGAATTCAGACCAGAAGTGTATCACAGCTATAATCATAAGGCAAACCAACTTTATCTATAAAGGTAGCTAAAAATTACGTGTGCACTGCAAGAGAAGTGGAGTTATCACTTACTTAGTTAGAGTCATAATGCAACTTAGTTATATCTTGATTAATGGAAAAAGAAATTGATTACATGTAGCTCATTATTTTAACTAGTTATTTCCAAACTCTAAAGGTGGTGAAACCACACTTTCAGAAGGATGAGTCCACCGTGAGGCAAAGTGAGGCAGCTATCTCAAGTAGCAGACATTAGGGGCAGCAGCAAGATGGTGGTGGAGATAACTGTTTGCCGCATGACCAGTTCTAGGGATGTCAGTCTAGGAATGTAAACCTTTGACTATTTCATTTATACATGTGACGATCACCATTTCCACAAGCTTCTCCTTGCTGCAGGAGAAAATGAATATTTCTATGCAGTTTTTGCCTGAAAACACATCTGAAGTGTTTCAGCAAATTATTCTGCCCAGAAATGTATGTTTCTGGAAATTGTGGTTTTTGTTGCAAAAAACCCCACACATTTTTTGTGAGGAAAAAAAAAACTTGTTCCAGAAACACAGGTAGTTTTTTTTAAAAAAAAAATCCCTGGGGAATACCAGATATCTTCAGGTAGGGCTGGGAAACAATGTTGCCTTATACCTTGGAGAAACAGTGTGAACCAGGCAGCTTCCTCTCTTCCTGTGAGTAGATATGCAAGCACAGCTCTTCTTATGTTCCAGATAGGCTTGTGACTTGTGGAAATGGACAGATACATGTGATGTAGGCAGCTACAGCATACCATCCCACATAAAGAAGGCATACAGAAAAAATGCATCCTGTACAGCAGTCTTCCCCCGACACCATTTTCGTAATGGCCAGAGCCCCACTGTCATCACCACATTTTTTCTTTCTCTAAAGAAGAAGAACCCCCTTCCTGGAAGTGTCCACAAAATAAGATCCATCTTTAAAGCAAGGTGTAATTACACACATACCTTGTTTTAATTTTTTTTTTTAATAGAGGATAGAACATAAATGTGGACCTGGAGAAGTCCCACAGCAGATCTGGGATGGAACTGAGAAAATGACCCCTGATAAAGTTACCCACCCCTGCTATAGAAAATCATGTAAACTCCAATAAATAGTATGAGTACATGTGTGGGTATAGGTTTTGATTCATTTGAGATATTTGTTGCTCATATTTCACGTCTGAAGTGCTACTCTCCTCGAGTCCTTATTCTTCAGCAAAAGACAGGATATAAATAAAGTGAATAATAACAACAATATACCCTTCACTCTTTTCTCTGTTTTGTTTTGAAATATTGATAGCTTCCCTGAATCTTCAAGATGAGGTGGGTTGAAACTCCAAATTTATTAGAGAGAATGGCACTATTATCACCCGTTATGGGCACAAATCAACTAGTTCACAGTTCTGTAGTATAGGCAGGCATGTACTGAATGGGAAACTGTGTATGAATAATTGAGGTAATTAGTGCACCCAGTTGCTTTTGTCAGCATGCGCATAAGCACAAGCACACATATATGAACAGTCTGTGTACAGTTTTTTGTAAATGTGAGCATGTGTACTGCTGATGTTGAGAAGAAAAGTGTCACAGTCACAAGTGTCACTGTGTGTACGCACCAACATACTGACACAAATCCATACCCGTAAGCATGATGTTGTCATATGCTCACAAATATTTGTATTGCATAGGAGAGAGATTGCAAGAAAACATGAAGCTGTCTCAGACCATTGGTACATATCCTGTGCTGTCTGCTCTGCCCTTTGCTCTTTGGTGTTTCTAAGACAGGGGCATCTCAAAGTACCGAGTTGTGATTTTTTGAATTAATGCTGCACCCAAAGGCTGAAATAAGGTGGTTTGGGAACACATTTGCAGGTCCTTTTTGGAGAGCAGGGCAAGATGCATCGAAGAAGCTCCAAGCCTTTGGTGGGCTGAGGAATTCTTTAAATGATCTCTTGGTCATTCATAATGGCTGGCAGACAACACATTCCTTCTGAATTCACAATTCACCACAGTGGGGAAGCAGTGGCAGCCATCCCTTCCCACAGTACAAAGCATCCTCCTGCAGAGGCATTATTGAGTTACATAGCTCCAGAGAGCCACTGTTACTTGTCATGGTAATGGCATGGCTTTTTTAAGGTGGAGAGGGAGAGGAGCTGCTAGTCAGTATCAATATAAGTTCCCTTAGCCTTAAAAGATTTAAAGGATTCAGTTGCCATCTCCTGTCTTAAGGAATGACTCCCACCGTCTTTGTTGGAGAGTGGGGTTATGGCATCAGAAGGCATTTCAACCCATCACTGTTCTGGTTAGAGATATCAGGGTTTGAATCCAGAACATCAGGTGTGAAATTCTGTGTTCTGTCACTGAACTGTACCCCTTTCCCTCCCTATGATTAAATGCTTTGTGAAATGCAAACACAGCTTATATAAGCTTATGTGATTTGGTAGTCTTTCATATTTCTCTTAAGCTAGTGGAATTACTTAAGTGGTAGTGACTTCAAGGGAGGTTGGGAATATATGTGAGAAGCCTAAAAACTATTTGATATATATATTTGCCTCACCAGATTCTGCTTGTCCTATTGTTCAAGAAAAATAACTGTGAGAATATTTTCTGAACACATGTGCATGGAGATGCTGAAAACATTACAAGAAAGAAAAAAGTGAACTCTGCACTGTAAAAGGAACCTATGCAGTAGCTTTGTACGGTGGAGAGTTCCTTACAAAACTTGAAAAGCTCCCTCTTAGTAGTTGATTGCCATTATAATTGCAGTTCTTTTAAAAGTCTTTACTTTCCTTTTGTTAGTTACTCTTTATAAAAAGAGCCTATGGTACATAATTCACTCCTTCTGTCTATCTCATTTTCGTCTCAGTGCCCACATCAGAGCACAAAGCAGAAGTGGAAGGCGCAACTGAAAGCAACTCTTGAACCACATGTTATTCCTTCTGTACCATTAATTAAGGATACAATGTAATTTATAACAGTAACTATAAAATTACAGTAACACTGCAAAAGGAGTGATTTTGTCTTCCATTCAGTTGCAATCATAATGTAAATTGTGCATATCTCACTACTTAAAAAGAGACTTGATTACAAGTGTCTAGTTAATTGTAATTATTTATTTCCAAGATCTAGAGTTGATATTTAAAGACTACAGTCAATAGGAGAACCAACCTGGTGTAGTGCTTTGATACTCAAAATATGTCATTCAAATAAAAAACACAAATCGCCAACATGGTATACTTGTTTGAGAGTTGGACTATGACCCTAGAGAACAGGGTCTGATTCCCTGGTCAGCCATGGAAACCCACAGAGTGACCTTGGATGTGTGACACAGCTCCAGAAAACCCCATGATAGGTTTGCCTCAGGGTCACCATAAGTCAGAAATGACGTGAAGGCACACAAGAACAGCGTGGGCAATACAGAGCTACTGTATCTAGGGATCCTAGTGGAAGTTTCTTTGCAGTATGTTACACAAGAAAGACATACATAGACACTGGCAGGGGGAGAGAGAGAGAGAGAGAGAGACAGCATGAATACTTTTCCAATGGCTTCTGAAACAGATGTTATCGAAAGTGAGTCCTGTGACCCCAGTCTTGCAGGTGCTGACATGAGTGCTCTCCAGATCCAGGCCAGGAGAGCCTTTTGCAGGGTCAGGTTGGCAGAGCTACATTTGTAGAACCATCTAATCATCTGCATTTTTATGTCTGTTTTGGCCAGCTGGTGGTAATGGCTATCAGCCAGCTGTACCAGTTTCAGATTCTAGCTTCCTCTTTCCTTCCCCAAAAAAACAGTGCTACTAAGCAGGTGCTTCTGGTTCATGATTATTTTTTAATTAATCATGTCTCCCACCCTATCTTGGAGGCCTAGGGCCAGTTACAATATGCACTTGAAACAAATCCAGTTGTCTATCTGGCATTTATATTTTGCTCAGGTTTGCCAGTGACCAATCCACCCCTCACTTGTATTGTCACAACAGAGATTCTTGAGTGATACTGATTTTCCTTAACATCTCGCAGTCACATAGCAGCATAACGGACAGCCTCCCTCTGCTTTGCACTCCAGAAGGCAGCCGTATTATTCCTCATAAGGAGTCTGAGCTCATGCTCTGTGCACACAGATTCCAGAGCAGACCAAATGATTAATGGGATGTGTCACTTGGAGCCGAGACATGCTCTGGTGAGGCTGTTGGACTCTTCAGTCATGCTGATTAGGTATTATGCACTGAGAGGCCTGGAAGAACTAAGCTGGGGAAAAAATAGTATTTTATTTTATTTTATTTTATTATTATATTTTATTTTTATTTTAGATTGATCCATTGGCTAGGCAGTGCAAAATCAGACAGTCATGTCAGGTTGGAGATACATAAGCTTTGTGCCCCTCTTTCTAGATGATTCAGAAGGCAGCTCATATGCTATCTATTATGAATCTAAGTTGTATTTCACATGTTTTCTTTCCCTGTGGAGGAATGGATATTATTGGGCTTTTGTGGCAAAAGGAACACAGGGCAATTTTGGAAATGGCAGCACAAAGATACAGAAGTATAGCAGACAGCAGTGACCTAAAGTCCTGCTGTGTAATGGAAGGAGGAGAAAGTGATCTTCCATCAGTCCACCCTCACAATGCATTAACCCCCACCACCGTTATTGTTGCCTGGTGTGGGTGTGCATGCTGCGTAAAGACTAACTCCTCAAAATGAAGGTTTTGGGGCTTGACACGTTCTAGAGATAGGTAAACTGGCCATTTAGGCCAATGAGATTCCCTAGGGTTATCGTGAGCCTCATGATTCGTGGTATTGGTAGCCTCTCTCCCCCATGCTCAAGTGCCTGAAGAAGAAGGTGCCTCATTTTACCTAATGGGGGCAGCCCTGGAAATAGCCTCTTCCATTATCCAGAGGTCACCCAGCATGAGTAGTACTGAACAGATTGAAGATATTCACTCTAACACCAAACTAGCCTGGATGTTAAATTCAGCATGGGGTAATCATCCCTGTGAAGGGACCTAATACCCTAAAGGCACCAGATCCCATCTTATCTTGGAAATGAAGCAGGTCAGCCCTGGTTAATACTTGAATGGGAGACTGCCAATGAACACCAGGTACTGTAGGCTATATTTCAGAGGAAGAAACCAGCAAAACCACTGCTTAGTATTCCTTCCCTAAAAAACACTATGAAATTCATGGGGTCACCATAAGTCAACAGCTGACCTGAAGGCACATACACACAATCATCTCTATAGCAAGTTTCTTATCACTTGGTCATGTGATTCAGTAGAATTTGGCAACCAACCTCCATTGACACAGAGGAACAGTGAAGAAGAAATACATGATGTGATGGGAAGAATTTATGGGAAGGATTCATGTAGAAGTTATATGGCTGGAGATGGGTGGCAATTTGTCCCTTCTGGCACTACTAACTTATCACCTGGTCATTAAGTTATTACGATACATGTCTTCAGTTTGTAAATCTCTGCACAATGAGGCTTATTTAACTGCTGTTTTACATATTTTGGTATATAGTTCAGCACTTTCTCTTTTGAATCCTATGTGAATGCCATTCAGTCATGATGACTTTTCACTTTCTGAAGTGTCAATCAAACCAGAAATCTTGTTACAAACCTTCATCCAGCATCACATCAATTTCACGTAGTTCTTTGGTGTTTCTATTTTACAAAAACAAAATGGCTCAGCAGTAGCTTTGCTGTAAAGATAGATACAAAAAGAATCCACTTAGCTCTCGGCAGTTCAGTGTGAATCTTGGTTAAGAACTGTCTGTGTTTAAATAAAACATCTTCTCTGGGATTAGCATGGCCCTCATCGCTTGCTTTGGTAAAGTGAAATCCAATGAAAGAGGAACCCAGCAGGGAGTTCATTGCCCAGCACCAGGTATACAGTATATAGCTAATTCTTCATAGTCATGGAAAACCTGATGGTACTAATGATCCAGGGAAGCTGCAGCAGTCAGGTGAAAGCACTGTGCTTACTTCTATCTCAGTACCTCTGTTGCTCAGTATTGTATCCAGCAAAGGTACTGAGTTGAGTTACTAGGAAACTCACTTGCACATAGAGAAATTTATTTCTTTTTATTTTTGTCTTTTCTGTCTGCATCAGCAAAAAACAAAATAACACAGTTTGGAAAAAAAATACTTTTTGGACTGCAACTCCTAGAATCTACCAGCCTGCATGGCCATCACAGGTAGTCCCCTCTTCAGCAGTTTTTAGTATAAATAGCACTGGGATAATTAAGTTCATGCAGGCATTCTGTGTTGTTGTTATGGTGATCCTAAGGCAAACCTGTCATGGGTTTTTCTTGACAGGATTTGTCCAGAAGGGGTTTGCTTTTGCCTTTCTCTGAGGCTGAGAGAGTATGACTTACCCACAGGGCTTCCGTGTGTGAGCAGGGATTCAAACCCTGTTCTCCAGAAGCATAGCCCAATGCTAAACCACTACACCATGCTGGCTCATTTTCTGTGTAGTAACTAAAAATAAACTGCCCAAGATATTAAACTCACCATAAGGGTAGAGATCGCCCAGTGACCAAGCTGCTGGATTCTTGAAATTATAGTGCAAAGAAGTAACTTTACCAAGGTTTTGAAAAGAACCCTTGTCACTATTGGAATAAACAAGAAGGGATGCTGACTTCCCAGGAGAGTGAAATAATTTGTCCTAGTCTAACAGACAGTAAATCAATAATTTTTCAGGTATGCATCCACCTGAATCTTCATTCAGAAATGAGGTCAGCATGCTTTAATTTGACTCTCATTGTCTAACATTCTTTAATCTTAGTTTAATTGTTTGTAAAATAAGGAGCTACAGTTCAGTGGTGGAGCATGTGTTTGCATGCAGATAATCCCAAGTTTAATCCTTGCTATCTCAGAGCTGGGAAAAATTCTAGCCTGAAAACCTTAGAGTGTTGCTATCAGTCAGTGTCAACAATATTGGCCCAGTTCGACCAATGTTCTGATTTAGTGAATGGCAGCTTTTCATCGTCCTATGACTGGATGGAAGAAAACATCATAGAATAATTTCAGCTACTTTCATCTCCTACCACTTTCACAAAAAGTCTGTAATAAAGAGAGTGCTGGTCATTTTCAGATGACTTCCTGTTACACACCCTTTTCGCACCTTACCTTTTCGCGGTGCCAGGGTGCAGGGCTTGCGCGAGCAGCCTCCAGAGAGAGGCTCTTGCTTCCCTACTTCTTCGGCTCCGCGCGAGCTTCTTGCTCGCGTAAGAGCCCCGCCTCTTCCTTTTGTAGTGCAGCCTGGGACCAAGGTAAGTGCGTGCGGGCCCCTGGAGCGATGCACAACTGCACAGCATTTTCGGCTTCAAGCCAAAAATGAAAAAATGTGTGCACGGTCTGCGTCAGGCCCTTGAGCGTCGCGCAGCTGTGAGTGCATTGTGTGGACCGCTCCTCACGTGTGCGCGATTCTCAAGGGGCCCTTTCACATTGGAAATGCCGTGTGAAAAGGGCCACAGAGATTTCAGGGAAGTTCATTGGACACTGGAGGAACTGAATGAGGATGTGAATGTTTACTTCATTGGTCAAAAGCCTCAGTCCTCTGAATGCACCACTCACTATAGCTAAGACCAGACAATCAAAACAGTCAGTATGAGAGGAAGATTGCCACTCCTTCTAATAAGAGATTTTTGCTCTTAAATCCTCACAGGTTGCCGGATTAAGCAGTTGATCTGGCAATATGTGGTTTTGTTTTGTGGTTTTGTTTTGCTCTGCTTTACATGTAGTTGTGGAGAATATTTATATATCCTGCTTTTCTTTTCCAAGAACCTCCAAATATATTGATTGAAAATGAACCAACCAGGTAGACAGACAGACTGCTGTGGCAAGCGGCAGAGAGCTCCCTCAAAGATGGGAGAAGGCCGCTGTGATGAACCTGAAGGGAGGGGCATGGTAACAGAGCTTCCTTAGCAACCGAGAGTGTTTAAACTGATTGGTTCTTGAAATGGAACCTTGGATAGCCCAGGGGAGGGGCTGGTGGAGAAGAGGAATAACAGAATTTAACTGACTGTTGAGTTGATTGAAGAGGAGTTTAGAGTTTGGGAGACAGAACTGAAGAGAGAGCTGAGGAGCTCTGTGTTAGGGAGAACTGAGAAATAGGGTGTATGAGAGATAGTCAATAAATTAAGCAGAGAGAGAGGGAGAGAGGGAAGAAGGGTGTGCTGTTTCATAAACATTTAGTTACAAACAAATTTAAGTAACAGTGTTGCAATAAACGTTTGACTTTCTGTTTTCCTTATAACAGTCTCACAGAGTATAGTTTCTACATCCTGGAGTATACACGCTACCAATAGTACCATTTTACCATAGTTCCAATAGTACCGCGATCATTGAACAGATAAATCACTGCTTGTCCTAACATCTGAAAAGGGGCAGATTTAAGGAAAGCAGTAAAGGGAGATACCCTGGAAGGAGGAAGCCAAGTGGGGACGAGAGTGAGGAAGGTGCTGTGTTCTCAGGAAGGGGAGAACTGAAGCAGACCGGTTTGTCATGGCCCTGGCTTGATCCAGAGATCTCCTTGGCTGTTCAGACCTGAACACAAAGAGGTGTCAGGCTGGGCAGGCCTTGGGCGAGGCTTGGGTGCTTAGTGCTCGCGTGTTTCACGTAAGAGTGGTGTCAGAGTGGTAGGATCTGACCAGAGAATTGGTGGGATCTGACCAGGGAATTGGTGGGATCTGATTGAAATAATCCAGTGGGATTTGGTAGGCAAGATTCCCTGAGGTAACAGTTTGAAGGTCCATAGTAAGGGAATCTGTGAAACACCCAAAAGAAAACTTCTCAGTTCTAAAAGTAAAAGGCACACACTGTGTGGGGAAGGTCCCTAATCTCTCTCTGAGAAACTGTCAAGGTTGTTTAAGCAAAAATAAGGTAGTATTTCCTGAGGTGACTGTGTGGGTAATTAGTAAGGAAATACCAAAATTTTAATGTCGTCTAAAAAGACAAAAACCAGAATGGAAAGCCCTGAGGAAGAACAACCCTTAGCTGAAATGGCTACACTGGAATTGGCAGAGAGTGTAGAAATATGGAAAATAAAACTCAAGATGAAAAGAATGGAAGAGAAAAGAACTCTAAAAGAAATGGAAGAGCAAAGAGCTCTAAAAGAAAAACAAATGGAGTATGAAAAAGAAAGGGAAAGGGAGCAAAGAGCTCATGAACTACAGCTTTATGAACTAAAATTAAGAGAAAAAGAAGTGCAAGCTCAATTTGCCAGGCGTGGGCAAGAAAGTAGCCTAGTGCCTCATATAGACATGGAAAGATTCCCTAAATATTACAAAGGGGATGATGTGGAAGCCTTTCTCATTAGTTTTGAGAGAGTGTATGGCGAATTACGAATCAGACCAGAGGAAAGGATGAGTTACCTCCGATCTCAAATTTGTGGGGTGATGGCAGAAATCTATGTGCAGATGTCAGCTGAAGAGGCCCATGATTATGACTTGTTTAAAGAGAGAGTCAAACAAAGATATGGTCTGACTCCTGAACATCACCAAAAAGAGTTTTGTGGGCTGAGGAA
Organism: Cyclura pinguis; assembly: GCA_030412105.1. Classification (NCBI taxonomy): domain Eukaryota; kingdom Metazoa; phylum Chordata; class Lepidosauria; order Squamata; family Iguanidae; genus Cyclura; species Cyclura pinguis. The sequence goes on from CM059599.1 coordinate 351,213,948, forward strand.
GAAACCTGAGGAAACCTATTCACAGATGGGGTGTAGATTAATTAGAGCACTGGAAGGATGGGTTTCAGGGTCTGAAGTAGAAACAAAAGAACAGCTGCAAAAGCTCATAGGGCTTGAACAATTTTATAACATCCTGCCATATGAATATGGATGGCTGGCACAGGATAAAAAGCCTGAAACAGTTAACCAGGCAGCTGAAATGATGGACCATTTAGTTACCATCAAAGGTGCTCCAAAATTCCAGAACTGTGACAGGAAAATTCCTAGAAGCGAGCAGCCATTTTATGGGAGAGGTACTGAGAAGACAAAAGAAACTCCTTGTAGTCCTGAAAGGAATAGGCCCAGAATGAAGAATATTTCCTCACCAGAAGGAAATAAAATATGTTATAACTGTGGGAAAGCTGGCCATTTTCAATTCCAATGCCCAGAGAGGGTGAATGAGGATAAAATGGAAAAGCCTAAACGTTCATATTGCATAACCAAAGTTGAGTCAGTTCAGCAAAGGCAAACTTGTCAACCTGAGTTGGCTAGGCTAGTTGCCACAGAAATGGGGAAGAAGGAAACAGTTTCTTTCCCCACAATTCTAATCTCTGCGTGGTAGTAACTCTTGATACAGAGTGGATGAAGGAATATGGAGAGAAAATAGAGGTTCTAGGGAAAACTATCTGGAGAGTTCAAGATATAAGCTCGCAGATCTGTGTTTTCCAGCCGCATCTGATTCCTCCTAGAAATCTTATTCCCCAACAGAAAGTATTATTAAAAGGATTAGGAGGGCCTGTGTTTTCAGCTCTAACTGTGATCGTTTCTATTTCTTACAAGAACTGGACAGGGGACTGGAAGATAGCTGTGTGGAAAGATATTCCAGCTCCTTGCTTAATCAGGAACGGTTTAGCCAAGCATATTCACCAGGTCTGTGTAACTACCCAACACATGAGACAGGAGTCACAAATTGTACCAGCAGAGTTAATAAGGGAGGAGGAGCCTAGTAGGAAAAATGCTGCTCAAGGGAATAGCCGAAGTGAACCTAGTGCACCTAGTGTAGAGGAAGATTTGCTGCATCTGGGTGATCTTGTGGAGATACCATATTCTGAGGTTACAAGAGAGCAAAGGACAGATGAAAACCTGAAGCCTTTGTCTGTAACGGTAACTTCAACTCCAACTTCAACTTGTAACCCTCAAGCTGCACTTGAGGCAAAGGAAAAGACTGCCTCTTCAGTATCAATTGGTCAAGGACCAAGCCTTTCTCAGAATGCAGTGGTAGATAAAGTTATAATGCCCAACATCCTGGGTGAAATCACTCTACATGGAGTTAACACAGAGAATACTGACAGTGTTGTAAATATTGAGAAACAGGATTTTCCTCCACCAAAGCCTGCCTTGGCTGTAGTTTCTTCGGAATATGAAGTTTACCTCAATGAAAACTGCTATAAATCAACAGAACCTATAGGGAAGAATAAAGTCTCTGACCATACAGAGAAGAGCCTAGAACTCAACGTGAGAGGTGAATTTAAAGAGATATCTCTTAAAGAGAGGCCTAGGAGCTTTGATGATCATACCCTCTTGAATCAGGGACATAAAAGTAAAATTAAAATTGGCTCACTGTGTGCAGTAGAGAATACTGTTAAACCACAAGAATGGGGTTTGGAAGATGTACCTACACATATCTTGCAGAATGCTAGTCTAGAATGTAATCTGCCTTTACTTAAGAAATCTGTAACATTCTCATCAGAAGGATGCCAGTGGGAAGTAGATTCTGATGCTCTGCAAAGACCAAACTGTTTACCCCTTAAAGAAAAAGGGCATGCAACATGATCAATGCAAGAAACTGACAAAACACCACCAGAGTCAGTATCAGGGGACAGGCACATCTTGAGATGTTTTATGTCATGGGGGTAAAAGTATGTAATTAGCAGCAAATGCACAGTCTCCAAGGAAGCTTCCTTCCACTGAATCCACCAATCATCATAACAGAGGCGTGCTTTCAATTAGAACTTCCCTTTGTTTTACAAATCCTCTGCGTTTTGATAATTCTGATACAGAAGAAGAAAATTCTGATGGAACCGTGACACAGAGCATGTCTAATGTTTTGACTGTGAGTGCAATAGTTTCTGTATCTGCCAGTGCAGAAAATGTTTCTAGAAGAGGAGTAATGCCAATGTCCATTGCAACACAGGATGATCAGCTTGCAAGAAATTCTAGAGTTGAAAAAGAGACAGAATCTGCTGAATGGAGTTTGTGGCAGGATGGCAAAGCCTCAGAGCAACCAAAAGGTGCTTCTCTTCTTTCCCAGACTGATCTAAGTAAAGATGCTGGAGTGTTGAGATGGCAATAGGAGCTATACTCTTTGATAGAAAATGACAGTAAGAGAGTCCACTAGATTCCGTGAAAGGCTGTGAAGGGGACCCCTTCACCCCATGCAGCTTCTTCTCTTCTGTGAATCTTTCATTCCCCCACACTGGAGTGGAGAGATTTTCATACATGCGGGTAGCATCACAATTAGGAAGGCAAAGCACATGGTTATGTGCAGTTACAGATCACTCCCATTGGACAGTGAAAGATACAAGGTGGGAATGGTCCTCTGAGCTCTAATCCCTGATTGGATTCGGTGGGTAAACAGGGGAGGGGGAACAACCCATGTTATGATCAGGTGGATATATGACCAGCTGTCTACCAAGAAAAAAGCAGGATTCACATCCTGCTCGCTTTCTAGTTATTTAGCTGAACTGGGAAGGCAGGGTGTGGGAATGTCTGTCCTATTATGTTCAGTTAGTGATCAGACATAACAGGGACATTCCCTCACCCTACCCTGCTCACCCTCCAGACTAAAATCAATAAGCAGAAATAGTAAGGAAGTTCCTTTCATGTACCTCTCACATGTACCAAAGGAACTTCTTTTGACCAGAGAGAAGCATGAAAGTCTATGTGTCTTTCTGTATGGGGAAAGTACAAGTGACTTATGGAGGAAACATAGTGGTTTAGCAAATCATATCCTGCCTGTTGCATTGGATCATCTGGCCCCCAGGATCAAAGGAGTTCACGATTTGCTATTGGGTCTCAAGGATGTTACTTGCCACTGGGAAAGCAGCAGATGTGTGTGTGTGTGTGTGTGTGTGTGTGTGTGTGTGTGCATGTTTCAAGTCAGCCTGCTTCTTGGGCCCCAGACACTTCATGGCAGTTCAAGAGAAGGTCTTTACTGTAGCAGTGTTAGCAGAGGCAGCATTTATGTCAACCTTAAATCACCAAGATTGGAGTGAATTGCCTGTTGTGGTACTGCAATGGCTCAAGTCTCCAGAGAGAAACTGGCTTCTGCAGCTTCACAATGGGTGTGTCAGTCTGATTGGGGTGTTAAGTGTGATGTTCAGAATAAACTGCTACTGCTGTCACTTAGTGGAAGTCCTTTTCCTCCTGTGCTATCCTAAGAACAGTTGAGGAACCAAACCCTTGGAAACCATACTCACTGATCTACAGAAGGTCTGAAACATTCCTCCTAAATTCAACTGAAATGCACCCTAGGGTTTCAGACAAGTCCACTACAGTGCTGCTACTGGTAATGGTTTTTCTTACTTCAGCCTGGGAAGGAAAATAGGCCAATGGGCCTCTCCTTGTTTTGCAGGAGTCCTTGCTTTCCTGCTCCGTTGATTTCCCTTCCCTTCCCTTCCCTTCCCTTCCCTTCCCTTCCCTTCCCTTCCCTTCCCTTCTCTTCCCTCTTTCCTCTCTACTGAAACATTTTGCAGCAGATGTTAGTGTCTTGTAATGGCAACAGCAGTTTTCCCGGTGTTTTCTTCAGGGGTATATTATCCCTAAATGTGGATGACTTGGAATGCCAGTGCCTCTATGAAGCAGTGGGGAATATTAGCTCAAAGAGGAAGTGTGTGTGTGGGGGGGTAACTTTACAGAATCTTTTATATCTGTGTATACCTGTATAAGTGCAGGGATAAACCAGCCAGAGATTCAAAATCAAGCTTGTTTGTTTTATTGGGGGAATTAACAATCACACACACACACACACACACACACACCCAAGATCCAAGCAGTCTCACAATCACACTAGGCTAATTGAAGGAAAAGGGGGGAAAAGTTGGATAGCGAGAGGTTAGGGCAGCATAGGTGATATTTACCTATCCAGGAGTGAAGAGACGAGGTGATGTGGTTCCGACCAAGGGTCTAAGGGTAATACAGACTAGGAATTGGAGCAGCAGAGTGATGGCCAGTATGCCAAAGTACTGTACTATGAGCTATCTGGCTCAAAGCCAGGGTTTAAATACTCTTTTTTCACCCCAAGAGGGGAGGTGTTAATGGCTGTCTAGCAGAGTAGAAAATGGGATCTGGAATGAGCTAATGGCCTTAGTATTATGTGATAAAGGGACTGATGGGAATCATGAAATCTCCTTAATGGCGGGACAGGTGAGAGGAGAGTTTCAATAAGCAAAGGGAGAAGGTCAAAGACGGTCATTCTGTGGAAGCAGTTTTGGGTGGTATTATTTCTGAAGGTGAGTCATTGAGGGACATCTACAAGTCCATTGTCTGGAGTTTCCCTGACTATGACATAACCATGCCCTGAGGTCACGTTTTGACCTAGTTTTGCAATGCACGTGTGCAGACAATTCCTCTTTGCCAGCAAGCTTCCCAATCATAGCAGAATGTAATTTATATTTCATTCAGTTAAATATTTTGCCAATTAAACTCTATCATGGAATAGGGGTATGTGGTCTAGTAACAGGTAGCTGGTGGATCCATTACTGCAGGAGCAGCAAATTCTCTCTCATGGCTGCTCCTCTTGCAGCTCTTCCAGGTTGTGGCAAACCTGCTGGTGGCAAACCTCCATGATCCACCAACCACTCTGGTGTACTTTGAATGACTGCCATCTCCCCTCCAAAAGTCACTTGGAACAACTCTATCTTTCACATAGCCCTGCTCCAAAGAGCCTTCTGGATAAAGAAACTGGCAGCTGTTAGCTCTAAGTTTGCCTTGAGGCCCAGGAGTACAGCTAAAATGATATTCCACCCAACTCTTGTAGCTGTCTATGAATATGATAGAGGAAAAGGGTCATTTTGGCTCACCACTACACAGGCAGATGTGGACAGTTACTTAAATAGGATTTTTCAATTCAGTGATCATATTTAGGTTTAAGCATTTATACAATGTGTATGGAATTGTCACTTTCAACATTTGCTGTCATGCTATGTATTTCTTTCAACTGCTAATGGCTAGTATTTTTCTCTGACTCACTAAAGCAGAGCTTTCCAAACTTTTCATGTTGGTGACACACTTTTTAGACATACATCATTTCATGACACAGTAGTTTGGAGAGTAATTCACTAAGTGGAAGCAGTCCCTCAACCTGAGTCTGGCCCATTGCCGTCACCACCCTCACCAGGGCCTTCCTTGACCCTGGGCGGCAGCAGCAGAGGCTGCCCTTTCACCCGGGCCTAGCCCGCCATGGCGGCAGGAGAGGCAGCCCCTCCACCCGTTATATTCATACACACTGCAGCTGACATACTAACATGTCACAACACACAGTTTGGAAAGCAGTGCACTAAACCTTCTCTGAGGTTTTGAATCGAAGGATACCGATGTTTGGTAATCAAATTTATTGCTTTCACACATCAACACTAGCCGACCACTGTAAAGATCTGAAAGAACTATATCATCTTATGCAGCCCTTTGAACGTTTAGGGCAAGGTTTATGATTTGCATCCTTCTGGATCCTGTTACAGTCCATCCCACTCCCAGGACTGTGTAAATATGCTTTATACCTGAATATTGGTTATCACTCTATACTGCATCTGAAGAAGTGGGTTTATATCCACAAAAGCTCATGCAAAAATAAAAATAAGTTAGCCTTAAAGGTGCTGCTATATTCCTCTTCCCCTTGACCTTCCCTTCCTTTTTTATGTCGCAGGAGACTAACACAGCTACTTCTCTGAAAACTGATTTCTACAATCTCCTTTCCCCCCTCTCTCAATATAGATACAGATATATATCCTATGCATATAGTGAAATTGGATAACTAGGACATTCAGATAAGTGAGGTACATATAATTGATCTTCTGCTCTAATTGCCCATCAGTTTAGGTTAGCATCAAGGAGCCAAGAAAGGCATTAGTTGCCATGGGCATTATCACAGAGACAGGCATCACACAACAATAGATAGCCATCCATTTTTAAAACTATGTTCTCAAAAATGTTGACATCAGTTTAGTAAAATCTTGGGAAGGTATTTGGTATTAACTTATACCTGAAACCTTTAACAGCACAATCCTGTCACTGTGCAGGCATGCTTTGGGATCAGAGTGGATCAGCACTTCCAAAGGCTCTCAGGTTTCTACCAGCAGAGGGGAAGTGAGCAAGGGGTGACGTTTGCCACCGCTCGGAGTCCTGTAGATGGATGGCTTCTCCTGTTCCACCTCATGCTGTCCTCAGTCCTTCCCTTTCCAACATCAAAGATGAAGGGTGAAGATCTGTTCATGGGACAAAGAAGAGGGAATTAGAGTTCTCCAAAATCAAAGCTCTGTCTCCAACTTCAGAGGGGATTTGCCAACCTGTGCAATGGTCCCTGGGATGCTGTTCTCTAGACAAAGGGAATTTGTTCTTGAAAAGCGTTATAGTTCACAGGCCCTTTCCGCACCTTACCTGTTTCCGAAGCCATTGTGTGGGGATTTAGGGAAAGGCTGTCCTGGGAAGGGAGCGCTTCTGTCGTACTCCCTTCCACACCAGCTGCCTGCTGGACAGGAGGGAGCGCAATGGCTCCGCCCCCTTCCACAGCTCAGCCTGGCGGTTTCTCAGGCTGCCCTGGAGGAGGAAATGCAGTCACTGTGTTTCCTGCCATTCTGCACGACAGGTAAGTGCAGGAGGGAGGGGGGAGGGCTGTGCAATCGTGTGTCATTGATGGGAAGAACCTGTCAATGATTTAATTTGTGATTGAGATTGGTGGCCACGGGATCGCAACAGGATTGTGATGGCGTCATGCAGAACTGTTGTCACAATACCATCGCAATCCCATGGGCATTGTGGATTGGGGGTGGTTTGCAGAAAGGGCTACAGTCTACATAAACTGGTCATACAACCTGTGAACCAAGCCAGTGTCAGAGACTGACACTGCTGAGCACCAGGCACCACTGTGACCTAAAGAGCTTCCTGTCTGCTTCCTGTTCTTTTGGTTGCTACCAATTTACCTGTTCTCCGCAAGGGCCTTTCTGCACTACACTGTTATAGTGCTATTATTCCACTTTCAACGTCCTGTGGAATTCTGGGATTTGTAGTTCCCCGAGGCCCAAGAGCTCTCTTGCTGAGAATTCTAAAGGCCCCTCCCTAAACTGCAAAACCTAGGATTCTACAGGAGGTTGAAAGTGGAATAATAGCACTATAACAGTGTAGTGCAGAAAGGGTCCAAGTGTATGAACCCACTGACAATAGAAAGCAAAAGAAGGAGGGGTAGATTGCTTCTTTTCTTCTCTTTTCTTCTGGACAGTGGTGCATCTTGCTCCCAGAGGAAGAAAGCCGTTGAATGGGCACTCATAACAGTGGGAAAGAAGTAGGCTCACTCAAAAGGGACTCAGAAACATTTTTGCTCCTGAACAAACATGTCAAATGAAAAATAATGACTTTTCTTTTTAAAAAAATATTCCTCAATCATAGCCTATCATGACAAAAAGACATCTATGACTGGTAACGAACCGCTGTTGGGATGCCCATTGCAAAGCAAGGGGGACATCTAGTGGCAATCCTTCTATTTACTTGTGGGTGTTGCCCAAGGGAATCTGTGCACCAGTGTGCTCAAGAGTGTATTGATGCTTCCTTCTTAATTCTGCCAAACCTGAAGCAAAATGCATGTTGGCTATCTGCCAGGTATGCTACTTTCTCGCTCTGCATCTTCAGTTGATTGCAGAGAGGCTCTTTTGATGGTTGTAAGGTAAAGCACCCTGATTAGAAAGGATTTTTTATTATTATTATTGAGTCAAAATCAAAACTGGTTAGCAGAGGTGAGATTCTTTAAGTGATGTACACTAGAAAGGTATTTGAAATGAAGCTTGATATGATATTGTCCTCTTGTCTGTATTACATTAGGATTTCCAAATACCCTTCTTATAAGAAGCAAAGGGGAATCATCATGGCACTTTCTTGGATGTTTTGTTCTGTTCTTTATTCCTCAGCTTCCTTTTGGTGTTTAGTGAACAAAGGTTCATAGTCTAGTCTGCTCCTAAGAACTGGATCCTTTGTATGTTTACTTGGGAATAAGCCACATGATTTACACCTAAGTAGCAGTTCAGAGGATTACATCTTGTGAACAACCTAGTGAATAAGTTCTACTGTGTTCAGGAGAGCATACTTTCATATAATTGTGCTCAGGATTGCATCTGATTATTCCCAGGTTTGTCCTATTTAAAAATGGAGAAGAATTTTGTTACTTTGTTTTTTAATCAGAAATTTACCAAAATTCACAAACTTTGAATAGGAGAGTAATTAAAACTGAAAGAAGTCTTTCTGAATTCCCAGGTAAATGTGTATAGGATTGCTACACAAACAAACTAGGCATTTAACCTTGCACATGGCTACAGGATTGAATTTAGTGGAATAGACATCTGGATAAGGGGACAGCTTTTGTTGAAGTAAGTGATCATAGGAGCAGACTTTTCAGTATTACTTGAGACTAGGCTCCATTCAGTTGAGTGGGATGCATTTCTTGTGTCAAACATATATATGATTCCATGAAAAGGGATACCAAAACAGGGGAAAACAAACCTTGCTTGGGGAAAAAAAAAGCAAACACTTGCAGAAAGTGAAAAAAAAATGTCCATCCCTAAACGTAGGTCCATGGGAGAACAGGAAATCAAATGTATTCTTTGATCAATTTGATATTCCAAAGCTCAAAGAAATACAAGGTTGTGAGTGTGACCTGAAAGAAAACATTGCTGTGTTCTGTTCAGTTTTTCAGCTAGCCAGCCATGCCCTCTCCTGGGATGTTCTATTCCAACCTCTGTTTTTATTCCTTCCACCAACAGACGTACAGCAGCTTGTTGCCATTCAGCATGGTCTGTCCTTATTGAACCGTTTGGGACAGAGGAAAGTTGCCTTGTTGTACTGTTAGCTGCTTTTCTTATCTCTCCATCTGTCTCTCTTTATGTCATGGGCAATGCATGAATGTTCATAAATATTTGAATCCCAGATGAAAAAGGGGAGTCTTGAGAATCTTTGATGGATGAGAATCTTTGCAGTTTAGGAATTATTTTATGTGAAAAGTGTACATGACTTTTTTTGTTCAGAAAGTAGCATTTTCTGAACAAAAAATAGATTTTTCTTAGAATAAATCCTAGCTGTGAATTACGTACGATTTTCAAGGATTTTCTTACAATAAAGAGGGGAAAAAAAGTTGAATTATTTGTTCTCACTCATGAAAATGACGTTTACAAAGATCTACATCCCTAATATGTCAAGGGTATTTTTGCAAGCTAGATGATGCCTTCTTTTTGTTTCTCAGTGACATGTTTTGGCTACAATCCCATCACTGTTCACCAGCTGATTTTGCTTATTAGAGTCAGTAATTGAAATGAGGCCATTAGTACAGAGAAAGGGCCAGTTCAGACATGCAGTCAGAGCTTTCAGCAAAAAGGAGGGCATTAAATTCATTGTATGTTCTTGGTCTGGCTGTGTCAGCTAGACAAAAGCCAGGTGCTGTCTGCACTAAGTCCTTGAAGGAAGAGTGCCATTAAACATTATGTTATAGACAGGGGCTGATTACTGTAGAGGAATATTCTGAAGACATTTCTGCATGGTAGCTTTTTAATGTCTTATGCTCCATACCATAAGGAGTGGCTGTCATATGGTTAGGGATGTAAATCTTATGTTATTCTTACGTGTAAGAGTAAATAATTCCAAAAGGTTTGTCCCTTATTTTCAATTCTGAAAACACACTGGGACTCTTCGTTTTAATCAATTTGTATACAATTCAACCATAGATTTTGTAAACATTTTGTACGTCAGGATACTGCTCTCTTGTTTGTGTTCTTAAACCAGGGTAGGTAACTACATGAGGAGCAAGGGACAGCACCCCCCGCCCCTTGCAGACCACAGTCTTCTCCACATCAAGTCTGAATACCCTCATTTTCCCTGGTAGATGCCAAGAAAACTGAATGGAGACTGTCACACCTTGGACAGAACATGAGAAGACATGACTCACTTGAAAAGACAATACATTCCTCCTTCCACATTTGTGGGGTTTGACCTTTGCAAATTTGATTATTTGTGAGGCATGTGCATGCCTCCCCCCCCATTCTCCTCCTGCCATTCCCTTGCATATTGCTGAGTGTGGAGAAGGAAGGCAAGCTCCTGGACAAAAAGCAAGGAAATGGAGGGGGGAAGGCATGTGCATAGAATCATAGAATCATAGAGTGGAAAGAGACCACAGGAGTCATCCAGTCCAACCCCCTGCTATGCAGGAACATACATCAAAGCATTCCCAACAGATGGCCATCCAGCCTCTGCTCCAGAGAAGGAGACTCCAACACATTCCGAGGCAGCATATTCCACTGCTGGACAGCTCTGACTGTCAGGAAGTTCTTCCTGAGGTTCAGGTGGAATCTCCTTCCCTGCAGCTTGAAACCATTACTCCTTGTCCTAGTCTCTGGAGCAGTGGAAAACAAGCCCGCTGCCTCCTCGACATGACATTCCTTCAAATATTTAAACATGGCTATCATTTCCCCTCTTAACTTTCTCTTCTGCAGACTAAACATCTCCAGCTCCCTAAGCCGCTCCTCCTAGGGCATGGCTTCCAGACCCTTCACCATTTTGTTCACACTCCTCTGGACACACTCCAGCTTGTCAATATCCTTCTTGAATTGAGGTGCCCAGAACTGGACACAATATTCCAAATGGGGTCTAACCAATGCAGAATAGAGTAGTAACCTTACCTCCCTTGATCTAGACACCATACTCCTATTGATGCAACCAAGAATTGCTTTGGCTTTCTTGATTGCCGCATCACGCTTCTGACTCATGTTCAGCTTGTGATCTACCAAGACTCTTAGATCTCTTTCACACGTACTATTATCCAGCCATGTGTCCCCCCATTCTATATTTGTGCATTCCATTTTTTTCTGCCTAAGTGTAGGACCTTACATTTCTCTCTGTTGAAATTAATTTTGTTAGCTTTGGTCCAGCCCTCCAATCTGTCAAGGTCATTTTGAATTTTGATCCTGTCCTCTATTAGCAACCCCTCTCAATTTGATGTCATTTGCAAATTTGATCAGCATGCCCTCTGCCCCCTCTACATGCCTTCCCTCTCCCCTTCAGAGCTCCCCCTTCCATTCCCTTGCCTCTGGTCCTGGTGCTGAGAACTTGTGCTGTGGCAATAGGCACGGGAATGTTGGGGAAGGCTCACACAAGCCTTCCTTCTCCCCTCTGGACCCCCCCCCCCGCATTCCCTTGCCTCTGGGCCCAGCAGTGAGAACTCGTGGTGAGGCAATAGGCAAGGGAATAGGGGAGGAAGGGAGTGGGAGGGGAATCATGACGGGTGAAGTTGTTTGCGATTTTTTTCAATTATTTTGTGCCCTGAATCTTATGAAAGTGGAGAGGCCACTGTACTACTTGGTGAGCTAAAAGGCAATAGGAGAAGAGAAAGATAGTATTATAGGTGGATAGACTCAATCAAGGAAGCCACAGCCCTGACTCTGCAAGACCTGAGCAGGGCTGTTGGTGACAGGATGACCTCATTCATAAGGTCACCATAAGTTGAAGTCGACTTGATGGCTGTTAACAACAATGATCTCAAAATGGCAGCTGGGTTCTGTGAGGGTTGTGTGTGTGAAAGGAAGATATTTTCACAAGTTTTCATGCTTTGGGGAAAATTTCTACATTGTTTTAAGGCAAACAAAGCAAAAATTATGCTGAAAAACATTATTTGAGGACTTGGAGGCTTTGGGGCACTGGTGAAGGCTTCCAGGGCCACAAAGATGGGGTCCAGGGCCTGCTTGCAAGCTGCAGGCTGTGCTGCCAACCCCTGATTTAAGCAAAGTAAATGAGGTTGTGGAATGGCATTGCTTGATCACCTTTGTTTTGATAATAAAATCAGAGAGCCAGTGTATATCCTTTCTGGCCTGTCCTTCATAGTGCATCAGATTCAGTGTTATAATGATATAAAAGTGCTGAATGGAAACAGTAATGCTTGGGCTCTTATTTTTATTGAGATGATAGAACATGTCGCATATTGAAAAACAAATCTCTGTCTTGGGCTCATATAGCGGTAGTTTAATGTCACAAGCCCACTTTCTCTATTCTAGAGAAAGGGTTTAGTTTGAGGCAGAGCCGAGAGGCTCAACAGTTCAGAATCCTGCTTGAGATTGCTCTAACACTGTTTCTAGTTGCCTCCAACAAATCTCCCAAGATCTGGAAACAGATGCACAGAAATAAGTTTCTATAAAAACATAGCCTCCAACTGTCCTTATTTGGCAGGAACAGTTTTCAGCTCCTTTTAAAATATCCCAGTTTTTCTTTCTTCCTCCTATTTTCTCCCCTTTGTCTTCACCTTGCTTCAGTTGCTACAAACTGAGTTCAAAGTGCAGAAGGAGTTTGCACTCAATCAGCTCAGCAGTGGACAGGATGCAGTCTTCTCCTTCCCAGTAGATTCAAGCAAAAACAAACTGCTTTGGCCTCTCTTAACTTGTTTGTTCTTCCTTGTCATTAACTTTTGCCATTTTGGCCATAATCTTGGCCACGGAGGAGGAGGAGGAGGAGGATAGTAGTAGTAGTAGTAATAATAATAATAATAATTTTATTTGTTACCTCTTTCTCCTCAAAGCTTGAGTGGTCACAGTTTTAATCTGTGAGATGTTGGAGGGTATGTAAATACCCTCAGATATGATTTGCACTTTCTCTTCATCCTTTATTTTTCATAGTAAGGGGGTGGTTGGGTTTCTCTGGACTTCCAGGTCTGGTAACGTAGCTAGCTTCAGGGCCGATGTTGAAGGACAGCAGTATCAGGTATCTGCTACAGCCCATCCTTTAGCAGGGCTGTCTGGAACTTCCAACATTGGTGCTCTTCTTCAGTCTTACTGCGTGTTCATCTGTCTTGTCTGAGTGAGTGAGCTGTGACAAAAAAAAGGAGAGAGAAGAGCAACCTCTATTTGCCTGACCTTCTGTGTGGTCACCTGAATTGGTCCTGGAAGAATGCTCAGGAATAGGCACCAGGAAAGAGGCAGTGGACCTGCTCACTGAGAGCACACTGTCCAAAAGTACACTAAAACCTGAAATTGGCATTTGGTACTTGGATTTCTCTGACTACTCCCTCTTATTTCTCTAGAACACTTATGTGAAGTTGACAGTTTGTCTTTGGATATCACTGAATATTTCCTTCTAATTCTTGTAGTGCTCTCATGTTGGTAAAGAATACCAGTTATTGAAATAGTTCAAGTCTAGGGTCCAATATAGACTCAGCATAATCTCAAGAACTTCTCTGGGTGCTTCTTTTTGAAGTGTGCTGTATTTGGGGGAGGATTGATGTATGCTGTTCTCCTTTGTCCCTAACAGGTTGTTTATAAGAATAATGACATCCGTCTGGAGCTGTCTCGCTTGGCAAGGATTGGTGACACAAAAATGAAAATCTATGGGGAGGTGAAGTTCACATGCGAGAATGTTGCCACACTGGATCCCATCAACTTTGAGACACCTGAAGCTTACATTAGCCTCCCTAAATGGAACACTAAGCGAATGGGTTCTATCTCATTTGACTTCCGTACCACAGAACCCAATGGTCTTATCCTCTTTACCCATGGTAAACCCCAGGAGAGGAAGGATTCCAGAAGCCAGAAGAATACGAAAGTGGACTTCTTTGCGGTGGAACTTTTAGATGGGAATCTCTATCTTCTTCTTGACATGGGTTCTGGAACTGTCAAAGTGAAGGCCACTCAGAGAAAAGCTAATGATGGAGAATGGTATCATGTTGATATTCAGAGAGATGGAAGATCAGGTATGGAGGGGGAATTCATTGAAACAATAGAAACGTCTTTTTGCCCCTTTATGCAGAAATTCAGACACTTTAAAATTGTTGAAGAACCAGGTGAAAGAGTTTTGGTATAAGTAGGAATGTAAATCTTTGTTTGTTTATTCTTGAATCCAGAATGAAGAATTTCAAAAGTTTTCTACCCACTGGGTGAATTACAAGAGTCTTGGACAATTTTTGATCTTTTTTCATATTTGGGGAGTTTGAGGTAGAGAATCAGCTCCAAAAGACACTGTTTTTTGTGCCAAAACTTTGGAATTTGTGAAAAACCATTTTTTTCACAATACCTACCTGGACTCAGATGGTGAAAGATGCTGTGGGGAAAGGTAGGAGTTTGATACCCTCTGTGGAAGACACCAGAGTGGTTTGCATCTGGCGCAAGGTGCCAGAATGCTACAAGTGATGGGGGCATATTCAGAGGCTATTTAAAGCCTGAATGCCCCCTCACATGCCTCTTTGGATCTTCACAGTGCCACCCATCCTCCTGCCCTCAGTGCAGTCTCAGACTTGTATGGTTGCTTCAAGGCTGGGTAGGAATTTTTTCTCCTTTTACCTTTTTTGTTTTGCCTACCCCATACTGTATCTATGGGACTTTAGGCAGATGGCTTTGGGTGGTACAATAAATAGGTTGTCACTTGGCAGGTAGCAGGGGAAGAATCCAAGCCTTTGATGAACACCTTTGGCACCCTTTTGTGTAAGGTAGGGCTCTGAAACTTCCTTGTGTAGGGTTCTGAAGCCCAAGGGGTGGGGAAGGAGGCTTACCTTGAGGTTAACCTTGGATCCTGACTTTCAGCTGTAGAGTTCTGAGGCTTGGGTGGGAGTCCCTTGGATTGCCTTCCAGTTATGGCCAGCTGAGAAGCAACACAAGTATTTTGATTGCCCTGGGTGGTGAGATATTTTGCCCAAGAGTAGGTTGAGGAGGTTGTCAAAGGGTGACACCTGCCCTCAGCTGGACCTGCATCAGGTTGCTCTCCCCTCTTGCTCTGTTTCCAGGCCAACACAACTTAAATAGGTTAGGTCAAATAAAGTGGCCCTTATTTAACCCAATTACCACAAAAAAAAAAAAAAAAAAAAAAAGTCCCAAAATGCAAAAGATCTCATGGATATTGATCATTTCCTTGATGTGGCAGATTACCTTTTTTCTCTGGTGATCAGAACAATTGAAAGTATTCTTTATATCTGTAGGCGCAACTAACTCCACAACCCATTTTTATGTGATTCTTTGTTGCTGTGGGCATTTTGCTTAATGCAGAAACTATGTGTATCTTAAGCAAGAGCTAAAAAAAATCTCTAGCCATTTCCAGACTACCTTATTATAGTGCTAATATTCCACTTTCAATATCCTGTGGAATCCTGGGGTTTGCAATCTAGAGAGGGACCTGTAGAATTCTCAGCCAGAGAGCTCTTTGGTTTCAGTAAACTACAAACCCCAGAATTCCACAGGATGTTGAAAGTGGAATAATAGCACTATTACAGTGTAGAGCAGAAATGGCCTCTGTAATTTATTGCACCTTTGAAAGAAAGCACTGTAGTTAGGGTCACCCCGCTCCCATATAAACTGGATTTTTGCAGAGGAATTTATGAGACACCATTTTATTTGATACTTAATTTTTTTGCTGTTGTTTTTCTCAAAATTTTGAGGGTGTTTCATGTGAGATGAAACCTCAGCCTTCTTTTCGGATTTTGCTGTAAGTGAAAACTAGTGAAGTTACAGTGTCTATTGGGTCATTCAAAACCTAGTTACACAAGCAAGGAGTGAGACTGCACAGAAAAGTCCCTTTCCTGATGTCACATATGTTATGCAGCCTTCCCAGGTGATGTTTACATGTATAGTGCAAATATCAATAGAAGGCATGGCTGTTCATATACAGATGTAACACTGTCCCCCCAAACAGCACCAGAAATATTTGGCAATGCAGTTTCCAGAGTTTTTGAGATCTCTGTTAAGTACTTAGTAGCCCTGGAAATTATAGTTTGCGTGAATCCTTGTGTGTGGCAGCATTCTGGGGCATAAGGACACCACGTCTCAATGGCCTTGTTCTCAGGTAACATTATGGGTACAGTGGATAAGTTCTGGTTAAATGAATATGTTGGATAAGGTTGCTAAATTGAATCCATTATGGGACTGCTGTAACTTTGATCTTTAACATGTATTTGAGTAGGATGAGGTACCATAAAGCTCCATCAAGTGGAATGAAGGTACTTGCCCTTTCTCAACTTAACTGCAACTTTCAGTCTCAGCCATCCCCTCCCCACCATGGGTATTGCCTCACTAGTAGAGATGGGAGATGGAGTGGAGGAGCATCTGGTAACAAGAATACGTCTGTGCTCTGAACCAGCAAGGCAACAGCCATGCTGGGAGGGGATGGCTGTGGCCGCAAATTGGGATTTGGAAGGAAAGAAAGAATAAGTATGCTCATCCCACTTGATGGAGCTTTATGCTACCTCACCCTATTCCAAGATCCATTAAAGATTACAGTTACAGTAGTCTTATTTTGGATCCAGTCTGGTATCCCTAATATTGAATGATTTGTCAGGCTTAGAAAGCAGGAGTGAGAATTGTATAGCTGTTGTTGAACTGCAACCAATCGCCACTGGCTATCCTGGTCAGGGTTGTTGAGAACTGCAGTCCAACAACAACTGGAGGTGCACACAATTCCTGCCACATTGTGAAGGAAGCAAGGACATGAAAAGGTTGTGTTCTGTTTCTGATTGTATCTTAGAAGCATGCAAGAACCCTGAATTTTTGAATGAGCTCAGAAAATAGCTGTTTATTGTCCCCCGAGGAAAAAATGAAATCATTTCATTTAAGTCCATCCAGGATGATCAGGCTTGTAACTTGCCCATTGTTAGTCTGAACACATGCTTCTGCAGAGAATTTTTTTGTTACTGATTTACAGTTAGGTCTGGTTCTTATTAGAGGCATAGAAAGTACATAATACTTCACTAATACATCACCAATTTCGAGGCAAGTTCTGGAGGCAATGGTATGGGTGCCAGATGCTTCTGTATTTTCAAAACAATGTGCTTTTAAGGAATAGTACAGAGTCACTTAGTTTACTTAGGTTTCCCATGGCAGAAAAATGAGCCTCAGTGGGCTAGTTTTATATGGAATTTGAGTTTTGATCATTCACCCTGCTAGACTTTATTCTTAGCAGTTTTGCATCCTCTGTGCCTGCTGGCATGAATTGCAACATGTTACAAGAATGTAAATGACTAATCAAATAATTGATTTTTTGCAAGTTGGCATACATTTAATTAATGTGGAAGGATAAATTCAATCAGAATCCTTTATTACTACTTGCAGCTTTGCTTACACATGTGGCATGTGTTTGGCCTCTGGACAATAGTGTATAAGAGAAGTAGAAAGAAAATGGGCAGAATCCAGTGAAAGTTGAGCATTTTATAATGCAACCCTATATACACCATTTGTAAGAAAGCCTCACTGAGTTCAAGGGAATTTACTCCTAGGTAAGTAGGTATAAGATTGCAGCCCATGAAGTCTCATTTGGGTTAGGTAAATTCAGCATACCTCTAGCTTTTTTCAGCTGAAATCAACAACATGTGGAAGTGCTGGGCTATATAAGGATTGAGTGCTGAATCCAGACATATTTCCATTGATTTCAGTGAAACAGCCATGCTTGCACTCAAATTCATCTGTTTCAAATACACCAGACTTTAAATGTGATTTCCAAGTCATAATTAATGGAGAACACTAAGACTTTATCATCTACTTAGAAGTAATAGCTTGCCCAATTTTTATCCACAGGCAAGATCAAAATGATTATGTTAATCAAGAAGAAGACCATTTACAGTCCTCAAAGTTAAACTAGTGATACTGAAAACAGTTGTGAGCCCATTCACACAACACAATTATAATGCTCTGTTCTAGTTTAATTGACATGGCAACATCCAAGGAATCCTGGGGCTTCTGGTTTGCTAAAGCATTTGAGTTCTCTGGTTAAGAATTCAAAATATTCCTCCTTAAACTCCAAATCCCAGGATTCCATAAGATGGTGTAGTTAAAGTGGAATATAACACCGTAATTCTATAGTCTGTTTGTTCAGACTATGCATTTAATGGTCTTGGGGGAAGAGGTGTCTTAGGCCATTTCCACATCTTATCTGATCCCATTGTCCTCCTGTTGCAATCTCAGCAGCGTGTTTGCCAGGAAGGGAGTGTGACAAGAATACTACCCTCCGCACCTGACCAGCTCCCTGCAGAAGGGAGCACGAGTGACATGTGCCTGCCTTCCGCAATGCAGCCAGGCTCTTTCCCATGCTGTGCTGAGGAAAGAAGTGCCTCCATCACACTTCCTGCCCTTCCGCATGGCTGGGAAGGATGGGAGCATCACGCAATTGCAGGCACTCAACTGATTTATTCCATTAAGCAAATATCCTGAGATCGTGGCGGGTGGGGGCAGGATGGAAGCAGGACCACGACATTGTGTGCAAACACAACTCGTGGACTGCTGCCATCCCGTCCCCATAGTGGGACTGCAACCCCATGCAGAAATGGCCCTAAGATCAAGGGTGTGAAAATTAGATTCTTTATTTTTCCCAGTGGCTGAGAGGGTATAATCAGAGATGACCCAAGGCTAGTAGCAAAGGCAGGAAATTAGAAAGAATTGTTTAACATTCCAAACAAAGAAAACACTGAATGCTTCTTAATTTATAAAGGATGAAAATATGCTCCACAAGAAATGTCAAAAGAGGATACATGAAACTAATTTATGGGAAAGAATAAATCAAAAGAACATTACATGCAGAAGTAAAATCTGAAACATTCAGTGATTACAAAGTATAATTTTAATGATAAACTAAAAGATCAAATGACTGTTACATGCAAACTTTACTAAAATGTAAACAGCATTTCAACTCTTAAAGTTTATTCTGTCCTGAAATTAATTGCTAGTCCCAGCTAGCAGCACTGACATATTGAATCAGTGCTATTTATACAAACATTGATTTTCCATTTATTGGTTGATTCTGTGGACCTACTGTACTGGGGACCACCAGTTGAATTTTGACAACAGTGAAATGAGCTGTTAACATAGTGGCTTAAACCTAATTACTGATCCCAATGAGAGTAAACCTACTGAGTCAATGGGATTTATAGAAGTGTTGGTTTACCATCAAGAGTTGATTCAAGGGTCTACTCTGGTGGAAACGAGTAACTGGATTTAGGCCACAGTGAAATAATTCTGTGTTAAAATATAAAATGAAACACTGATTACCTCTAAAAATTAATGCAGAGAAACAAAGCAGCAGTTTGTTATGTAGTTCTACCTAACCTACTTCCAGTCTAGACTATTTATTTATTAAAACATGTCTGTCTTACCCTTTATCACTGTCAGGGAAGCATACAATATAAACAGTTGAAAATATTTTAAGGTTAAAAGCATAAATAATTTGAACATGATAAAAACAGACAAAGGGCCTTTCTATACGACACTGTTACAGTGCTATTATTCCACTTTCAACAGCCTGTGGAATTCTGGAGTTTGCAGTTTACTAAGGCCAAAGAGTTCTCTGGCTGAGAATTCTAAATGCCCCTCCCTAAGCTGGGATGAAATAATAGCACTGTAACAGTGTAATGTGGAAATGGCTTAACTTAGGCCCTTTCTGCCCTACACTGTTATAGTGCTATTATTCCACTTTCAACATCCTATGGAATCCTGGGTTTGCATATTTAGGGCGGAGGGCATTTAGAAATTAATTTAAAAGGCCATATTTTAGCTTGTTCCCACTTTCTAAGAAATTTGCACTGAAGTCAAGTCCAATTGCTATCAGTGGCTGCACTGTCAAAATCTCTAGGAAAAGACAAAACAAAACAAGCCCACAGGGTTCTTTATTGTTGTGGACTACAGCAAACACATCTCTTGTAACTGAAGAGAAATCATTTGCTTTTCTTTCCAAACCAAGCAGCCAGATTGTTGATGCAGGAACTTTGAAGGCTATGTGTAAAAATAGATGTTCAGATTCTTGAATCACCGCAGAAGATTGGATTAGATATCCTTTATATGTCTTCCAGTTTATCAGTATTATTATTCTGGGAATATGCAGTCTGGTAAGTTTGGTAAAGGACTGCAAAGCACTTCTGGAAAAACTCTTCCTGTTTTAAGGTTATATCTTGACTAGAGCCTTCACGCCTTCTATCCCGAGGACCTCGCCTTTTGTCAGGAGTTAAAATATGCAGAAACTTGATTTGGTTCATCACTGGGGCTATTGCTTAAAGTGATTTATTTCTTGCAGGTACCATATCAGTGAACAGCAGGCGAACACCATTCACTGCTAGTGGGGAGAGTGAGATCCTGGATCTGGAAGGAGATATGTATCTTGGAGGACTGCCTGAAAACCGGGCAGGACTTGTGCTCCCCACAGAGCTCTGGACAGCCATGTTGAACTATGGCTATGTGGGCTGCATCCGAGACCTCTTCATTGATGGGCGGAGCAAGAATATTCGGCAGCTTGCAGAGCAGCAGAATGCTGCTGGTGTCAAATCTTCCTGCATTCGAGTGAACTCCAAACAATGTGACAGCTATCCCTGTAAGAACAATGCTGTCTGCAAGGATGGCTGGAACCGTTTCATCTGTGACTGCACTGGGACTGGATACTGGGGAAGGACATGTGAGCGGGGTAAGTCCAGAATCCAGAGAGATATTTGGTCTAGAGCAGAATGTTGACTCCAGTGCAATATGTGCACACAGACTTAGACACAGTTTGTGTACCACAACGTGGTTACAAAGGAGAAAAGTGGTTCTAATAAGCCATGGTAGCTTCTGCCAGTAGCCAGTAGTAAGGGTCTCATGATGTTAAGTGTACGTGTGGTAGGCCTCAGAATATAGATACATTCATTTCTCACAATGCTTCTCATGCCTTGTGGCACATAACTTTTACAGTGTAAATCTTGAGTCACATACTAGACATTTTCATAATGGCATTTGCAGGAATTATAGTGGGCTTATTTTCAGCATGCGTGAAGACATTCTTTCTGTCTTTTTATATCTCCGAGTGTCTGCCCTGGAATAATCAAGGTGGACTGAAGTTGGGCTGATTTTCCAAGGACAAATTTGTAAGAGAAAAGTAGAGCCGTCCTGAATACAATGAATGTCACACTACATTTCTCATTCTCTCTTGTGATGGTTTGCTTAAATAAAGGTATAGAAGATATTTGTGGAACGATTATTGCCAGTGTAGGCAGCCAAGAGTCATATCCATTATTGGCCAAATGAGAAGGAGCATAGCAAATATAAGACACTTAATCTATATACTGTTCAAATTCCAGACAGTGCCATTAATTGTCATCTCTGCTGGGTCCCTGCAGCCGTGCCCAGAATGAATTGAGTGTTTTAAAAATACAAAACCGTGACCTGTGGCTGAAGTTTCTTCTAGTAAAGAAAATAGAATCTCCCTATTTGTTTGTTTTGAGGCAAATTTCTTATTTTTTGTTAGCATTAGAATAAACCTTAGGATTTATCTGAAAGATTCTCAGCAGGCTTCAAACATGAACTCTCGGCAAAATCTTTTAGGCCAGTCTCCCTCCATCCCTAAATAACTTTGTAGTATAGTCTGACAACATGAATGAATCAATAAGTGAGTAGACAAATCTACTGTATAAAAGTCAGTGTTTATCTGCGTGTTTGTCTGTTTGTCTGTGTCAGGCAGGCAAAGACCTCGTACAATTGGCTGTGTGAGGCGAGAAGACCTGATATGATTGGCTGGCTGTGAAGACTCTGTGGAATCCTGGGGCTGGCAGTTGAGGGGGGGGCCTTCAGAATTCTCAGCCAGACAGCTCTTGGGCCTCAGGCCGGTTGCTATGGAAATGAGGCCTACCATCAATAAGGATGCCAGAAAACATTTGGGAGGCATATGTGAGAGAAATTAAAATGCCATACACAACATAGTTACAAGGTCTTCTCCCCTCACACAGTAGATCGTATGGGTTCCATATGTGAGGAATCTTAAAGCTGAAATTCAAAACAAAAAAATGCTTCCAGAAAAACATAATGCTAACGCACAAATTCATTTCAACAGAAAGCAAAGCAAAGCAAAAAAAAAAAAAAAAAAGCTAGTACATCAATATCACCAGACAGCACAGATTGTATTGGGGACTATGGGGAAAAGTTACAGGTACTGGAATAGGCTGGTTGCTATGGAGATGATGCCTAGCAGCAAGGAGGAGAACAGTGTATTCCCACAGGAACGCAACCTCTATATGTTAACAACTCTGAATAAAGATTGGATTGGGGAATATGGGGAAAATTTATAGATACAGACACGAGGCCTAGCAGCAAGGAAGAGGACAATGTACTCCCTCAGGAGCCCAAACTGTTTATGTAAATAACTCTGAATACAGATTGCATTGGGAAATCTGGAGCAAGACAGTCTGGCGAGTTCTTAAGAGGAAAATAAAAATCTCAGGCAGCGCTGGGTAAATATGCTAGTGAATGGATAGAAGTCAGACAATGAGAACTTTAGTTTCCTGTTAACCTTTAGCTCAAAACGGTGTGTGAAATTCTAGGAGTCAGTCTTCTTTTGTTATTAGTTACCACCCAGTTGACTTTGACTCATGAAAGCCCTATGAATGAGTTTTCAAAGAAGTAGCCATATTAGCCTCTTGCAGTGTAAAAAAGGAGGGAGAGACGGGGAGAGGAAAAAGGATTATAGCAGCACCTTTAAAACTACCTGGTTTTTCATTTTTGCATGAACTTTTGTGGATATAAACCTATGAATGAGAGATCTCCAAGTTACCTCATTATCAACAGCCCTGCTCAGATCTTGCAGATTTAGGGTCTTCTGTTCCTTGATTATGTAGTTCAGTTTTCTTCTTTCTCTAATGCTTTCTGGCCTTCTGTCTTACCAAGCAATCTTGTCTTTTCTAGAGAATCTTGTCTTCTCATACTTCCAAAGTACAACAGTCTTTCAGACATCTTAGCTTCTAGGGAGAGTTCAGTTTTGATTTGCCTTTTTTTTTTTTTTGGCAGTCCATGTTATCCGTTGAACTTTTTTCCAGCACATTTCAAATGCATTGATTCTCTTCATATCAGCATTTTTCAATGTCCAGCTTTCACAACCGTATATAGAGACCAGAAGTACAGAGGAGTTCCCAAGGCCATTATAGAGGAAACAGAGAAGGGACTATGGCAAGTGTCAGGATGTGAAAATCTCTCCATTTCAGTCTTTTTGAGTTTCTGAATATCACCTACATTTTCTTCTCGTACTTTTCTCTTATCAGAGCACAAGACCTTGTGCTGTCTTCTTACACTGAAATTTACTTATCTTTTTTTTTTTTTAAAAAAAACAATTTTTATTGAAGTTTTCATCTATGTGCAGAATTTACCTAATCTATGCTACTTTTTCTCCACTGAACAGGGAAGAAAAGTTTGAGCACTTTTTTTCAATTACATACATTTTAGCCATTCAGATTTTAAAATACATGCATTGTTCTGTGCATATTTTCTATCCATTCCTAAGCAAGAGCAGAGCATACAAAACATTCAGAAATCTCACGTGTCTAACAAGCACTGATTTGGATTCAACAGACAAATGTTTTTATAATTCAAACTGAGATTAATTGCAAGCTAATCTACATTTCTGTGTTTCTTTACTATTTAGGCATGATTAAACAGCCAAACTGATCCATCTTTGCACATATTCAGGAGTTTATTACTATAACCTGGTAGATTCAGTTGGAACACCTAAAGACCACTTTTTTGGGTGCATGTACAGAATGATTTTACTTCAGCTGTTTGCCAAAGGGAACAGTGAGTTTAAATACATGGAACAGCTACCCATTGTAGTGGCTTCTTGTTGACAATCTATTCCATTTGTAATTAAAGCACATCTGATAATAGCCAATTTGAGAAGGATAGATCATAATGACATATAGTATGATACTCAGGATGAAAATAGCATGGCATATTACATGTGCCATGTTTCCCAGGTCCACAAAAATCCTGTGGTATATCAAAATCTTCTGATAATAGAGAAACTTAGTTGAGGCGCTACCTGCTTGAAAGATGACTTGCATAATTCCTTAAATAGGATCTACGCTATCTCTAAACATTATATGGGTGTATGAAAAAAAAATAGCATTTTTGTTTTCTCAATGCCAGCCAATGTGGCAGGAATGGTGATTCAGATTCTGAAATGGGGTCCTGATCAGAATGGATTGGGTCCAGATCAATCTTGGCTGAATCAGGTCCAGGTCCAAACTGTTGAAATTGGTTTCAGTTCTATGTGTGGGCCCAGTGCACAGTCCTACACAGTGCTGGTGGGTTTCAACAAATGGCTTCAAAACCAAGTTTTTAAGTACTGAAAGCCCTCTATCTAGATGGACAGTTTTGCTTTCTCCACAGTGTTATTGTTGTTGTTGTTGTTGTTGTTGTTTTCCTAACCTGAAGATTTTCCTGTTTGTTGGATCAAATATGTGAATTCTGGCATGTTCTAGTTATAAAAGAACCAAAGAAATTCTCACCCATCTGTACTCGGAATTTAGTTGCCTTCAAGGTTTTTCGCTTCCCAAATGTTTCAACCTAGTTCTAACTTCAAATAAATATGTCAAAATACGTTTGGGAATTTCTATTTTTGGAGACACTCAATTTTAAATTGCCCCTATATTTTGTGTAAATGCAATTTTTAAGCATTTTTTTTCTTTCAGAAATGGCAAATTAATGTGGAAATGGAGTGGAATGGATTCTGTGCGGGCACATGTGGAAGTGTGACATACTTAAAATAGATGAATCTACTCATTCCTACTCAATGTATTACTAAGATGAATATATTGCCTGTAAGGAATGCCTTCCTTGAGATTACAACTACACATGACAGCGTGAGTGCAAATACGGTACAAACTCCAAACAGGCAGACAAAAATGCTCATCTTTTCATAGATATAGGAAGACTCTTTAACAGAGATTACAACAATATTCAGGAAAATGAGGTTCCTTGGTTGTTGGGAAACCCCAATGATGAGAACTGTGTCCATAGCCCTGGCTCTGACAAGATACCCTGGCCCCAGCTTACATGAGCAAGACCTTCTCAGTGTCTGCCCCTAGATTCTGGAACTCCCTTCCCAGGGAGGCCAGAATGGTACCCTCCTTGTTGTCCTTCCAGTGGCAGTCAAAGGCCTTTTTGTGGTGAAGTAAATTGGTGTCTCTTATATAAAATG
The DNA here is from genome assembly GCA_030412105.1 of Cyclura pinguis. NCBI lineage: Eukaryota > Metazoa > Chordata > Lepidosauria > Squamata > Iguanidae > Cyclura > Cyclura pinguis. Next base: position 351,239,112 of record CM059599.1, read on the forward strand.
GCAAACAACTCAAATGAGTGCCAGAGAGAGCCTGAAGATCTGTGAAATGGCAGAAGGCTACAGCAGAGTATGCCTACACATCAGTGTAGTGCTTGGCGTGCAGACCTGAAACAGGTCTATGCAGTCCATCATTCTGTTGCTAGATAATAGACTCCTGTTTCAGTCATTTCTGAGCATTTACTGCTAGCTGGTGCTCCTCTTGATGAATGAGAAAACATAGTGGAGGGCCACAAACTCCCTGTCCTTGACATAGGGTTGGCCATGCACCAGCCAGGCAAGTAGATAAATAGGGTGTGAAAGCTGACATTGCATGCTCCCAGCAACCACTATTTAGAGAGATGAATTTCCTCTGTACCCATGATATCTCATGAATTGAGCTGGGGGTGGGGACAGGGGTGTTTCAACCTGTGTGACGAAACCTGCAGGGAAGGGCATGGTAACTGAGCCTCCATAGTGACCAGAAGTGGTTTAAAATGGTTGGTTGGTAAAATGGAACCCTGGGAGCTCAAGGGAGGGGCAAACCAAGCGGGGAGGAGAAACAGAAATTTAAGTGACACAGGAGAGAGTTAGTGGGAAGAACAGTCCAGTGCGGGAGAAAGAGAAAAGAGCTGTGTTAGAGAGCTGAGAAACAGAGTGAATAATTGACAGTAAATGAGCTGAGCACATAGAGAGAGATAGAGAGAAAAGGAGTGTGCTATATTATAAAAATTTAGTTACAAACAAGTTACAGTAACAGTGTTTCAATAAAATGTAACTTTCTGTTTTTATAAAAGCAGTCTCACAGAGTGTCATTCTACATACTGGATTATACACGCTACCATTACAACATTAGTACCAAGAGTACCATTTTCTTTTAGGATTAAAAGTCTGTTAAAAAAGAGTTAAAAGAAAGCAGGGGAGGGAGATCAGTCTGGCAGGAGGAGGCCAAAGGGGGACAATAGTGAAACGGGTGGTGCAATTCCCAGTGGGGGAGGATAGAAGCAGACCTGTGTGTGTGTGTGCCCTAGCTTAGACCAGAAGTCTCCCAGGTCATGCAAACCTGTGCACAAGACATGTCAGGCTGGGCGGCAAGAAACGTCGCTTTAAAAATCCATCTCCCCTGTAAAAGTGGGAAGAGGAAAATCCAGAAATCACTCCTTCCCAAAGAGCGGCTTTGTATGACGAGAGCAGCCAGTCTTGTCACCAAAAGCCCCCTCGCACCCCTCTGCAAGGAGGAAGAACAAGGAAAAAAAAAAATCTCGAAAGCCTGTTTAGACAAACAATGCCACTTCGCCCACTCCCCCCTCCAAGAGACAGCGAGAGTGAGAACCGAGAAGCCCGCTTTCTGTAATTTAACCCCTAACTCTCCAATTTGGAAACCGCTGCCACCGTGTCATACTGAGTTTACTTCCACCCCCACCCCCCAAGCCTCACTTCTACCCTTGAAAAGGAGCGGGAAATTCTCCAGCGTTCACTAATTTCGCATGCTGCCACCACCCACTGAATTCTGAATATACTTGTAACTGAACAGGACAGTGGGACCCTCTCAGTGAATTGCCAGTCTCTATGCTCAAGGACCTTTCCTTTCCCTCCTCCTTCTGAGTGAGAGAAGTTCTATCTAAGCATGTGCCGAAGAATGGCGTCGGAACGGAGAGGAAACAGAGGTTTTACAGAAAAGCATTCATTGTAAGGCATGCAAGTAAACAAGACAATAATACACATGAGAGGCTCCCCCCTCCCAGGTACACATAAGTTACAAGTAGTTATAACAACAGATACATTCTTAAGATCAGCCAACCTCCAAAATAATAAAAAGCCCTAATGCGACTACCTTATTCTAGTTACTCACATTTGGGTTCACAGGCTTAGATGGTCTAGGAGAGGAATGAGACCAGGAGGCGAGGCCTAGGCCTACCGCCTACTGCTGGCACAGATCCCATCTCCAGGAGGTTCCTTTGTTGTCTCTTTGCCACATGGCCTGTCAAGGATTTTTATAACTTCTCCTTCGAAGCATCTCGAAGCATCTCGAAGATGCTCTCTTCCCTTGATTGGGCCATTCTCCCCCTGTGACCTGTGAGGCAGACCCACAGTAAAAATGTAACCTAATCCCAACACCTCATTAACCCTTGGTTTACCTGAAGGGAGAAGCATCCCCCTTCAGCCAAGTCTAGATAATGGGAAGCCCCATTATCACAGTCACAACCTGTAATTATGAGGGTGGTTTCACATATACACCAATAGTATGCTTGGTCCGTGATCCACTCTTCTCCTGTATAAGAGGTTCATCTTAACTATAATTAACCACTTGTATTTCTTATGCACCTGTCTACCATTTAATCAAATTCTCAGTGAGAAATATGTCTAAGGGGGACTTGGACTTTTGACCTGTCTGTCTGTCTGTCTGTCTGTCTGTCTGTGCCCAAATGTGCTTGGTTCCTTGGGAAGGAAGAAGATGGGGCTCTGTTTGCCAGCATATGTGCTATTAAAGGCTTCTGGGGAAATTTATGTCTTTCTTATCAACTAAGTTAGATGTGCAAGATGTGTGTGAAAGCATGCATACCCACTTTCTTGAAAACTGCTATGCTACTTTTTTAATTAGAAAAAAAAAAGAGGAAAACACAACTGAAGACCTGAGGTACAAAGAGCAAGACTTTATCAAGACTTTATCAGAACAAAGTTGTGTCAATTTAGTTAAGGCAGATTAGAGTGGACGAGATGTAGTACAGGGTGAAACAAGAGGGTTGGTATAAGGACAGATGGGTTTACAGAGGCATTAAAAGTTCTACACTGTTTGAGGGAGTAATTAGCATTTTCTATGTCTTTTGGCACCTCATTTTCTAAAGAATCTGACAGCAGCTGCAGCATTAGGTGAACGCAGTAGCTGTGCTGGCTGAGCTAATGAGGGTGCTCTGCAGATGGAGAGAGCTGCCTTATGGAGATCATGTGCTTTTCTGCTCTGCTGTAAAACCACTGTCTCAAAGTCTGCAGGCTGCTCTGAAAACAAAGCCCAAGTACTGCTCAAACCAGGGCATGGAGGATGTATTGTATTTAGATTAGCTAAGTGACATTATGAGTCTGGACTGGAAATGCCAGGGGTTGAAGAAAGTGTAATTTGGTTAGTGTCCAGATTCTTTTTTGGATTTTTCTTCTCCATCCTTTAGCTTCAAGGAGAACAATTGTGCAGACCGAAACCTGCAAAGAAGAAATAGAATACAAATCAGACCTGAAGTGCTATGGGGTGATGGGAATCCATACTTTGTATTGATTGAAACAAGAACCTTTTCCCTTAATCCTATATAGCACGTGTGTGTGTGTGTGTGAGTGTGTGAGAGAGAGAGAGGGAGGGAGGGGGGAGGGAGGAAAACTGAGATATACGTGTTGTTCTGTATGAGGTTCATACTGACAGTAATGCCTGTCAGGTCATAACTCCTTTATTAACAACATAAGACATATACAACTACATATATGTGCAAAGTAACTCTTTCTCTACAACATGATACTAATTCAAAATAGTCTTCACCAGAGGCAATGCATTTGTGCCACCTTTGAACCCACTCGTTAAATCCACTTTGGAAAAACTATTTCAGGCATTCCCTGGTCCAGGGTCTGATGTCCTCTTCCACTTCGCCTACATCATTGAAGCACTGTCCCTGAAGGCTTTCCTTCATCTGATCAAATAAGTGAAAGCCTGAAGGTGTAGCTAACCATTCCATTTATGATGTAGTACCACTGACCATTTGATTTGTGCCGGAAGCAATGACGTTTCCAAAAAACTAAAAATAAAAAAAATGTGGAGTCATGCATTATTGTGGTTTAACTGGATTGCATTTAGCTGTTTCTGTGACCTTTTCTTAAGAACTGCTTTGTGAAGTTTCTGGAATGATGCAGTGTAGCTATTGCTGTTCATTGTTGTCCCACATTCAAGGAAATCGAGCAAAATCATCCCAGAAGTCATTCATCATGATCTTTTGCGCTGTGCACTGGCTTCTGGATTTCATTGGTCTAGAGGAGGTGGAGCATCACCACTCCATGGACTGAGTCTTGTCTCTGGGTCATATAGGTATGCCTAGGTCTCATCGCAAGTGCAAACATTCCTGAAAAAGTTGTCTTGTTGGGTTTTGAATGCTGCCAACAGTTCTGAAGACATGTGCAGTCTCTTCTCTTTCAAATCAGCTGTTAATTGATGAGGAACCCACTTGGCCCATTCCTTCCTGTATCCAAGATTATGGATAATCTGCTTGTCAGCACTGTCACCACAGCCAATTTCTTTAACAATCTCTCAGTCAGTTGTACACCAGTCTACACAAACCATGTCTTCTACTCTTTTTCATCAATGAGTGCTGTCAGTGGCTTTCCACTATGTGGTTTGCCTTCAACACTGTTTTCACCTTCTTTAGACTCTTTTTGTTTGTCTTTGCATATTGCTTTCCTCAATTGTTACCTCACCATATACATTTCTGAGTCTATTGTGGATGTTGGCAGCAGTACATCCCTCTGTTGGTCAGGAACTTAAAGACTGCTCTTTGTTTGTGTTTCATCTCCATGGTTATGCAACATCTACAAATCCAGAAATTATGTCAGTCATGCAGTAAGAATTACTCTATTTGGTAGTGCAATAGCATTTGGATTAATAGCTTCATAGAAAATAGCACACAGACATTACTTTCAGTGCAGCTATCACATTTATCAGTCTATATTGATTTTAATGATAATGATAAGTCTCTTTGAGTCCCACTGTTGGGAAAAGGTGGGATATAAATGAATATTATCATCATCATCTCCTCCCATTTTATATATGCTGGTCTTAAGCCAGGAACATCAGGAGAATTTTAGCCCCTGAGATTTTCAAGGCCAAAACCTGAGAGCTAGCATCATCTCCTTGTAATATGACAATATGACATCACCAAGTGATGGTATCATTAAGTATAACACATCAGTCACGGTTGCTTGGAGTGTATCATTAAAATAATAAGCACCAAGTCTAACACAAATGAGAAAAGAAGTCTCTGGTTGGAAATTCAGTTTTCCAGGCTCTAGACCAAATAGATCACACACATAGATACACTTATGCATACGCACTTTCCTCAGATCTTTTTAAAACACCCTTGCAACAAGCATACTTGTGTGTAATAGCCTATGTTTGTTAGTCCTAGTAGAATATAACCATTGAATCAATTGTTGAATAGTCATTTAACACATAAGTACATTCTATTGATTCAATAGGTTTGCTATGACTGGGATTCAGCCAAAAATGCATGTATGTCATTCAAGGTCATGTTCCTTCCTTAAGCATTCCTGAGACCTGGGAATCCTAATTGTGATACATGACAGACTACTGTAATAATCTTAGGAAGTTTAGGTTGAAGGAAGGAGTTTCTTATAGACTGGATCATGATGTCAGTCATTATTTTTCAATCAGCTGTAGCTTAGTTACAGTTCATTCCAGGATTTCACGTAAATTCAAGTTCAGGTAATGATGAGTTGAAACAATTTCCCTTGTTTCATGTTAATTGCAAAAAAAAAAAAAAAAAAGCTTTTAATTTTAGGCAATTTCTTGTTCCTTGGGTCGCGTAAATATGATTCACAGAAGTGGGCGCAGCAGTCTGATTCAGAGAGCCGCTGACCTGTAATTACACATATGGCTGTGTATAATACTCTGCACCAAGAAGAGCCAAACTTTGGGGTCAGAATGTATCACATTAGCCACATTCCTGTGCATTATGTATTCTGCTGCCGTAATTCATATTTTAAAAGTATTCAGAAACAATTCACAAGAGATAGAGTAGAAGACATCAGGGAAAGAGGGCAGAATGTGGGGACTATTAGCAGCTTGGGAAAGAGAAGAAGAGAGGATGAGACAAAGGGCCTGTGCAGGGATTCTTTTGTTCTTTTCATCCCGTCAAGAAGGGGAGTGCAACCCCCCACAACATTTCAGAGATGAAACCAAGATATGTAGCCAAGAAATATCAGAATGTGCCCAGGATGGCAAAGATCACTAATGAGTAAGAACAGACAAGCTGAGAGGCTGCAGCAGTTTGCTGTTGCCTAAGCCTGCTAGGAAAGGCAAGATTCTGCCCATTCCTCTCGTTTCTCCTCTGCTGAATTAACTGAGTGCATTTCTGCCTGCAGCCATTGAAGTAAGCTGAGAACAAAATGAAAAAGTGGGAGGAGGAGGAGAGAGAAATTGGGACATTTTAAAAGCAGTTGAAAGAGTGAGATGAAAGAGGACTAATCATGATTGTCCTGCCAAATGGACAGCTGGAGGCTGTGGAGCCATGTCCATATCACCAGTTCTGCTTCCCTCTCAGGAAGGGCTATGAATCATGTGGGCCTCCAGATATTGTTGGCCTGCAGTTCCCAGCATCCTTCATCATTAACTATGATGTTTAGAGCTGATGGGAATTGCAGTCCAATAATATCTCAAGGACCACATGATCCCCAGTCCTATCATAATTGAGAATTGGAAGGTGGGGAGGGAAGCACATTTGAGAAAGCCTGCAGGCTACAGTTGGTTAATTGGATTAATTAACAGTGGAAGATAGGACTGATCTGAATGTTATCTTTTACTATTTTTTTCTCAAAACCTACTTTTATTTTGCAACCACTGGGGGAAGTGGCTATCAAGGTTCCTTTGGTTGTTGAACATTCTGAAGTTAGTGAAGTTGATTTCAACTTCTTTCCCTCCAGATATTTTGGACCTCAACTTTCAGCAGCCCTAGCTAGCTTGACCAAAACATCTGGAGGACCAAAGCCTGAGCTCTATTGTGTCAGAAGTTTGTTGCCTGCAGGCAGAAAAATGTAAATGAAATATATAAATCCTGCAAAAACTTTATTCCCTGGGCATTCACACTTGGCCATTTGGAATTGTGTGCGGACAACTGAAAACGTCACTCAGTCTACGAGAGAAGAAAGTGTTTTTGTTTTCCCTCTCAAGACTGGAATTTGGCTGCACTAGTGATATATAATGTTTCTGGTTCTTCTTTCTCCTTCTTTTTTATTGCATATCTCGGGGATGTGTGCTTGCTAAAGACTTTTAGTAAGGAAAGGAATGACTGGCCCTTTCCTGGTTCTCCACAGATCAGGCTTCTGACCACCCACAAACAGGATTTCCATTTTTTCCTCCTCATCCTTAAAGTCTCTGTGACTGGCCTAACCATAAAAGAGGCAGGAATTCAACAGACAGAGCTTGCTTATTACTGCATCTTCTTGTTGAAATGATACACCTGTTGCATTTGCTGCAGCAGCTGTTAAAGCCACAGGGAGCTTAATTTCAACATGAAAGATTTCTGGCTCACACCTATAGAAATTCACTCTTGATGTAGCATATTAATCCTATTTGTTCAAAATGTGTGGGTGTGCATGAAGAAATGTGGAAAGTCTGAATTTGTGACTGGAAGTAATCTCCTCTCCCACTTCTACTACTCTATTCAGATAGATCTCTCAACATGCAGTTGTGCTGAGAATATATTAGCCCATAGAAGAAAAGCAGGGTCTTTTCAGTGTGAAAGGGGGAGGTGACCTGAATGAAGAGCGTATGTTTGTGAATGAGGCTTTCTTTTAGAAGGGAGATAAGCTGCCTTCCTTTGCTTTTCTAGTGCGGAGGCATTGGATGCAAAGAATCCACTATGATGTCAAATCATAGATTCATGGAGTTGGAAGTGATACTGAAGGCTTGTGCTGGAATCTACAGCTAAAGCATTCCTGAGAGGTGGCCATACAACCGCTGTTTAAAAAGCTCCAGTGAAGGAGAGTCCACCAAAAAGCTCCAATGAAGGAGAGACAGTCCATCCCACTCTTGAACAACTCATAGTGTCAGGAAGTGTTTACTAATATTTAGTCAGCACCTTCTTTCTTATCCTTTAAACCCACTGATTCAAGTCCCACTCTCTGGAAAAACAGAAAACACCATATGTTAACCCTTCAGATATTTCAATATGAGTATCAGTTACCTCTCTGTTTTTCCTTCTATGGGTTAAACATGGGCCATTCCTTCAATTAATCCTCGTAGGCTTGGTTTTCAGACCTTTGATGAAATTGGCCAGCCTCCCTCCCTACCCTCGATTTGTTCCAACTTGTCAATATTCTTCTTGAACTCTGGTGCCCAGAACTGAAGACAACAGTTAGGTGTGACCACAGCAGAAAAGAATGAAACTGTTACTTCCCTTGACCTGGCTAGTATAGGTTTTTTTCACAGAACCCAGAACTGCATTCTCCTTTTTCTTGTTTTGCCACACTGTTGACTCATGTTTAGCTTTTGTTCTACTCAGCCTCAAATATCCTTTTTACATGCACTAGATAGGTGTTACCCATTCACTATATATGCATCTGATTTTTCCTACCTAAATGCAGACTCTTACATTTGTCCTTGTTGGGATTCATTTTGTGAGTTTGGGCCCAGTTCTGCAAAATATTAACATCATCTTGATTCTCATTTCTGAAATATTAGCGCTATCCCTCCTAGTTTGGTATCATCTGAAAAATCAACGAGCATGCCCTCTATTCATTTATGACAGGTACTGAACAGCACTAGGCCGAGGACAGAACCTTGAGGCACCCCTCAGTCACTTCTCTCCAGGGTGATAAGCAACCATTGGTAACCCTTCTCTGAGTTCAGTGTGTCAGCTAGTTACAAATCTACTGAAAAATCATAGAATCATAGAGTTGAAAGAGAACACAGGGACCATCCAGTCCAACCCCCTGCTGTGGAAGAACATACATCAAAGCATTCCCAACAGATGGCCATCCAGCCTCTGCTTAAAAACCTCCAAAGAAGGAGACTTTACCACACTCCAAGGCAGCATATTCCACTGCCGGACAGCTCTGACTGTCAGGAAGTTCTTCCTGAGGTTCAAGTGGAATCTCCTTTCCTGCAGCTTGAATCCATTGTTCCTTGTCCTGGTCTCTGGAGCAGCAGAAAACAAGCCCACTCCCTCCTCTACATGACATCCCTTCAAATATTTAAACATGGCTATCATGTCCCCTCTTAACCTTCTCTTCTGCAGACTAAACATACCCAGCTCCCTAAGCCGCTCCTCCTAGGGCATGGCTTCCAGACCCTTCACCATTTTGTTCACCTGCCTCTGGACATGTTCCAGCTTGTCAATATCCTTCTTGAATTGAGGTGCCCAGAACTGGACACAGTATTCCAAATGAGGCCTGACCTATGCAGAATAGAGTAGTACCATTACCTCCCTCGATCTAGACACCATATTCCTATTGATGCAACCAAGGATCATGTTGGCTTTCTTGGCTGCCACATCACACTGCTGACTCATGTTCAGCTTGTGATCTACCAAGACTCCTAGATCCCTTTCACATGTACTGCTATCCAGTCACGCGTCCCCCTTCCTGTATCGGTGCATTCTGTTTTTTCTGCCTAAGTGTAGGACTTTACATTTCTCTCTGTTGAAATTCATTTTGTTAGCTTTGGCCCAGCTCTCCAATCTGTCAAGGTCATTTTGAAATTTGATCCTGTCCTCTGGGGTATTAGCAACCCCTCCCAATTTGCAACCCCTCATCTGCAAATTTGATCAGCATGCCCTCCACTCCTTCATCCAAGTAATCAGTGAAGATGTTGAGTAGCACTGGGCCCAGGACAGAACCCTGTGGCACCCCACTAGTCACTTCTCTCCAGGATGAAAAGCAGTCATTGGTAAGCACCCTTTGGGTTTGGTTGGTCAACCAATTACCAATCCACCTAACAGCAGCCCTGTCCAGCCCGCATTTTACTAGCTTCTTTGCAAGGATGTCATGGGGAACTTTGTTAAAGGCCTTACTGAAGTCAAGATATGCTACGTCTACAGCATTCCCTTCGTCTTTCAAGCTTGTAGGCCTATCATAAAAAGCGATAAGAATAATCTGGCATGACTTATTTCTGAGAAATAGTATTGTCTAGCCCACATTTTACCAGCTTGTGTGTGAGAATAGTTTTTGGGATCTTCTGTAGATATAACATATGGCTGGTCAACTGGCAATGTATGGGAGAGCATCACCTTTTTTTCCTCTGCTACCTCCCCCATCCCCAACAATAGTTCCCTCTCAAATTGGTGTGTGTGTGTGTGTGTGATTGGCTACGTTGTACCATTTTCTTCCTCTATCCACTTGATTATGGCCAATATGGGATTTTAAAAAGCCTTGTATGGACCTAAAATATGCTGGTATGTAAAATAGTGCGAAATTACCATTCATGTCTCTGGAGGCAGAAGAGGGGTCTACTGGCCATGTTATAAGGTTGAAATTGTAAAAAACTGAGGGGATTTATGGATCCTTGAGGGGCTTTGAATACCTCAAAGGCACCAGATCCTGTCTGATCTTGGAAGCTAAGCAGGGCCAGCCCTGGTTAGTACTTGGATGGGAGACTGACAACAGATACAGGTGTTGTAGGATATATGTCAGAGGAGGGAACTGGCCAAACTATCTCTGAGTTTTCCTTGGCTAATAACCATATGAAATTCATGGAATCATAGAGCTGGAAGAGACCCAAGGGCTGTCCAGTCAAAACCCCTTCTGCCAACCCCCCGCAACCCCTTCTGCTATTACATAATCAAAGCACTCCCAACAGATGGTCATCCAAACTCTATTTAAAAACCCCCAAGGAAGGAGACTCCACCACACACCAAGGCAGGAGTGTTCTTTCTAATATTTAGATGAAATCTCTTTTCCTGTACTTTGAAGCCATTACTCCATGTCCTGGTCTCTGGAGATGCAAAAAACATCCTTGCTCCATCTTCCATATGACATATCTTCAAATATTTAAAGATATCTATCATGTCACCTCTTAACATTCTCTTCTCAGGGCTAAACGTGCTCAGCTCCCAAAGCCACTTCTCATAGTTCAGGGCTTCCGGGACTCTTACCATTTTGGTTGCCCTCCTCTAGATACATTCCAGCTTGTCAATTTCCTTCTTAAATTGTGGTGTCCAGAACTGGACACAGTATTCCATGCAGGGTCTGATTGAAGTAGAATAGAGTGGTACTATTACTTCCCTTGACCTAGACACTATACTTCTAGTGATGCATCCTAGAATTGCATTGGCTTTTTTAGCTGCTGTGTCACACTGCTGATTCATGCTTTAAATTGTGCCCAGAAACAAACTGATAGCCAGTGGAGCTGTTTCACCAAGGGCATGGTATGGTTTATGTAACCTGCTGCAGTTAACAGTCTGGCTGCAGCTCTTTGGACTAGTTGGATTTTCTAAACACTCTTCAAAGATGGACCCAAGTATAGCACATTGTTGTCGTTGTATGTCTTCTGAACAGGCTGTAACTAAGGCAGGTACCATGGTGGCCAGATCTGACATCTCAGTGGACAAGCATAGTTAGCACACATGTGCAAAAGCACTCCTGGCCACTGCCATTACCAAGCTGAAACATTTGTTTCCTGACACTCAGGGAATCCCACCAGAAAGAATATTAGAGCAGAGAGACTTTTGAACACTTTTCTTCAGGATTCAAATGTTCCAAAGTGTTGAAAAGGAATTATTCTGCAGAAAAATGCATGTGGCTTTTTTAGACACACGCACACACACACACACACACACACACACACAGACACACGGAGTTTTCTGTTCAGAAAACAGTTTCTCTTAAAAAAAAACACTGCTTAGCAAAAAAACACGGAAAACAGTTTCTCTTAAAAAAAAACACTGGTTAGCAAAAAAACACTGTAGCAAACATGTTTTCTCTATGGAAAAAAGGTGTGTGCACAAAAAGCCACATTATTTTTCTAAGAAATAATTTTTTTATAACACTTTGAAATGTTAAAATATGGGGAGAATAATGAAGAGAAGTATTTGTTTTCTCCCACAGCAGGGAGTAAACTACAGTAATTATTCATCCTGGATGTGAAGATGAAGTAATTGAAAATTTACATCCCTACTTCAAAACCAAAGCCTTCACACATCTTGTTTGTCTATATTAAAATTGCTGTAAGTTAGCTGACCTAGACTGTTATAGTGCTATTATTCCACTTTCAACATCCTATGGAATCCTGGGGTTTGCAGACCTGAAGATTCCATAGGATCTTGAAAGTGGAATAATAGCACTGTAACAGTCTAGTGTGGAAATAACCTAAGTCAAGTGTGCTAGGTCAAGAGTGCATGATTGCATAACAAATAACTACACTAATCACTGGATTGATAAAAAGTGAGGCAGTTAATCAAGTTCTTCTTGGTTGTTTTGAAGAAAAGAAAACAGAAATGATAAATTCTGCAACAGAGTCCCAATTATTGGGCTCTGAATCCTTAGGATGTGCGAAATATGAAGGCTGGATGGTTTACCAAACTATACAGGAGCCATTCTTGCTCAGATTTTACTCACCTCCCTGTTTAACCTTGGCACCAACTGTTTTTCATTATCTGCTTTGCTGGGTGCTGCTTATGAAGGGCAATGCATCTGCTCTTGGTTATGTGCTGGTAAACAGAGGGCTTCAGTTTCCATTTTATTATCTGCCAAGTACCTTTATTGCAGCATTTCCTAAAAGCTCTTTAATGACAACACACATCTGCCCATTATGTATCCAATAAACTTAGGAGCAATAAAATTACGGGGTAATAAGAAGTGCTACAAAATTATTTACTATGTGGAGTGAGTTGTACAGCTCTTGCTTTGTCTCTTTGTTTGATTAAAAGGAAGAACTCTTTTCAGGACTAGCTGCACCATCTATGAATTAAGGGTGCAGTTGAAATGATCTCCTATATGTTTTAGCTCCTGCTTTAAAAGTGTACTAAGTCTAACATCAAGTGAGCAACAAGTTTACTCAAATGAGCCTTAATTATGCCAACTCTTAAAGTTGTCTCCAAGCACAATTCAAAATGTTGATGGTTATTTTTAAGACCCTGATTTTAATGGGCAGGTCCAGTCTACCTGCGAGGCAATAGATTGTAGATGTCATGAAAGGGCAACAAATATTTTGCTATTTAGTTTGCCTTATTACTGCTGGAAATGAGTAGATGTGCTTCTAGGACTTTCTGACTCAGATTCTAAAATGGTTTGAGGGATTTCAGGTATACCCTTATTTGAGTGGATCATGAGAATGTCACTTGCTGCTGTGTTCCAGGACTGAATCAATCTGTTAGCTGCACTCTCCCTTACATTCTTTTTTTTTTAAAAAAATAAATTATTTCTATCACATTTATGAAAATGTTGTGAATTTTGAAAAGTTCTTATATAAAGGCAGAAGCTGAGCCAAATGGAATCCATAGGCATCCTAAATGAGCTGCCTACAACTTGTGCTGATAGCAGCACTTGGTGAAGAGTCTCAGATGAAGGTCTAAGAACACATGCAATCCTAGGTGGAGATCCACATATCACAGCTGCATCGTGACTAAAGTCAGCTGATTTGAAATGTGGTGATGGGGAAAAGTTCTATGGATATGGTGGTGTTACCCCCAAAGTTGGGTGACTCAGGGGTCCACTGCAATGCCAATGCCTCTGTGAGAACTTATAGTTCAAAGGAGGGCTGTGTGTGTTGGGGGGGGATAACCATAGGAACTTTTCACCTGTGTATACTGGTACTAACTGAGGCCCTTTCTGCATGTGGGGGGGGGGAACGGGCAAAAACGCCCCAAAATGGAGCTTACCTGAAGCCGGGTAAGTCCGTCGCCACGCGGAGCAGTGTGAGCTCGCTGCTCCGCAGTCCTCCGGCATCCCAAATGGCGGCTTCCGGTTGGTGGAGGCTCTCCATCACCCGGAGAAGCTCGCCAGCCGGAAGCCCGCCCCCGGCATATCTGCAGGCATGCACTTGCACACGCCTGCAAATCTGTGTCAGAGCCGGGCAACGGAGCGGCACGAGGCTGCGCACTCCATGCTTTTTAAAAACCTCGAAAAAGAGGTTTTTAAAAAACACGGAGTGCGGCTAGTTCCGGCCACTCCTGAGTGGATTCTGGTGTGGAACTATAAAAAGTAGTCCACACCAGTCCACTCTACGGTGCAGAAGACCTCCGTGAGAGGTCGCTCTGCATCATTACAGAAGCCCGGTGCGGAAATGGCCTGAGAAACACCAGTTAGAGGTCAAAAGAGTGTTTTATTGGGGGAAATCACAAACACAAGAAATCAAGCAGTCTCACAAACCAAACAAAGCTAACAGAAGGAAAGGAGGAAAAGTTGGATAGCAAGGAGTTTAGGATGAAGTGGGCAATATTTACCAATCCTGAAGAGAAGAAGGTCAAGGCGAGATGATTGAAACACAAGATTTTGAGGGCAGCATGGAGGAAAGAGAGTCTGGGGTGCAGTTTGATGTCCAAGTGATAGCAAAATGCCAGGGTCTGAGCTCGGGCTTAAATACCCTTTTTCTGCCGTGAAGGGGAAGATGTTAATGGCTCTTTGGCAGAGTGAACAAAAGAGGTCCGGAATGGACTAATAGTCTTGATTTCAGGAGACAAAGCATTGGTGGAAGTTGTGGTAGCCCCTCAATGGCTAGGCAGGTGAGGAAACAAAATGGAAATGCAGTGGGAAGAGGTTACAGGATGTTGGTCATCGGTTGCCTCATTGGAGCTGCCTTGCTGGCTATTGTTTTCTGAGTTTGGGCAACTGATAGGGATATCTTGAGCCAATTAAGTTGGGGCTCTCTGGTTAATCCTCGTAAACTTATGACCTGGTCATGCTGACATCATCTGCCTAAGCACACATTCCTAGTTAGAGTCCCTTTCCACATGGCGTTCAGTCATACAATTTATATTTTGTGCCAATTATATCATATCATGGAGTGAGAGTGCACAACATGGTAACAGCAGACTGCTAAAAAAAGACAAATAAATGGGTCCTAGAGCAAATTAAGCCTCAACTCTCTTTAGACACCAAGATGACTAAACTTAGACTACCATACTTTGGACATATCTTGAGAAGGCATGACTCACTTGAAAAGATAATAATGCTTGTACGGTAGCAGGAAAAGAGGAAGATCATATTACAGATAGATAGGCTCAATAAAGAATCCACAGCCCTGAGTCTGCAAGAGCTGACTTAGAATCATAGAATCTTAGAGTTGGAAGAGACCCCAGGGGCCATCCAGTCCAACCCCCTGCTATGCAGGAACACACATCAAAGCACTCCCAACAGATGGCCATCCAGCCACTGTTTAAAAACCTCCAAAGAAGGAGACTCCACCAAACTCTGAGGCAGCATATTTTACTGTAGAACAACTCTGACCATCAGAAGTTCTTCCTGAGGTTTAGGTGGAATCTCTTTTCCTGTAGTTTGAATCTAAATGAATGGTTCTCTCATTCATAGGGTCTCCATAAGTTGAAGTTGACTTGCTGGCAGTTAACAACAATGTTCTGAGATCACAGTTGCTCCCTTAGGGTGCCTCTAATTCTGAATGAAATATTCAAGGACTTAATAGTTTACTTGACTTCCCTGGAAACAATGTCTATATGAGACATATTTTAAATTTTAAAATGTAAAAGAGATTTTCAAGTGTAAAAAAAATCCTTCCCAGTGACCCTGAGTGCTTGGCTGCTCCTTTGAATTTCTTAATATACTGTAAATAAGCCAAGTAATTAATCCACATTTAGGGAGGATGAATGGACAGTAGGAGATCATTTAAAAGTCCAACCATCCGTCTCTATTATTTCCATGATGCAATAATTAAAAAAGGATCTGTGGTTTTATAGACTTCATATAACACACATATGTGTGTGTGGGGGGGGTGGAGGTGGGAGATTTTATATTGGAAGTAAAATGTGATCATCCAAGCTTTAAATAAAGATATGTCATACACTGCTGCATCATAATGCGAATTCTATTGTGAGCTAGGTCAGTACTTCAGGGTTGCCAGGTAATCTAGGCTGAACCCAGCAGCCACCTCCGGTTGCTTAAACAATGCTAATGAATGTCTTGATGAATGGCCATGGAAATTTTTATGATGAACATTTATAACACAATTGTACATGTATCTACTGAGAATTAAGTCCCATTGAGGTCAATGATGCTTACCTCAAGGTATTTGGCTATAGGGTTGCAGCTGTATTATCTTGGAACATTGCACTTTAGCGCTCACAGGAATGAGTATGTTTTTTATTTTCTAATTTTGTAGCTGGTAGATACCATCATTAGTCAAACACAAAAATACTTGAGGATATTATCCAAGTGTTTGCCTACTTTTCCAGTGGAATACTAGCTTTTAAAATCATTGTTGTGGACTAGATTTATATAAAGTGTGGAATTATTTTTTAATTTCCTCTTAGCGGGATTTGGGTATTCCTTTGCATCTCAAAATGTGGCTTTTTATGCCCCTCGTTTGCTGGCCCACTGTGCGGACCAAGGGTTTCCAAGTTGGATACAGAATGGGGCTCTAATTCTGACTAGATTGTGAAGCAGGATGTGCTACTATAAAGCTCTGTCAAAATGGACAAAAATACTTGTCCTTCCTCACTTTCCAAAGCCCAACTATCAGCTGGAGCCATCCCTTCCAAACATGACTATTGCCTTCCTTGAGGAAAAGGGGCACAGAGGACCACCTGACTTTGTTCTTGTCGCTGGTACCTCTGTTCTCATCCCCACCCCCCAGCAATATCCATATTGGGAAGGGACAGTTGCATCTGAAATTTGGGGTTTGGAAGGTAAGGGAGGACAAGTACTGTTGTGCTTCTTCATGGAGCTCTATGACACTTTTCCTTGTTGGGATGAAAGTTAGTCCCATTTCCACCCTGGAAACCCTATGAATGACTAACTTTTCAAGAACATTAAAATGTACAGCTTCATTTCACTGAAAACACTAACATTTATCCTGGACTTCCCTGTCTGCAATAGTTAACAGTTCCTGAAGGGTAAGGAGAAAGAATAACCTCATCCACATAGTTCAATAATTTTTCATTCTTTGGAGAATCCCTATTAAGGAAAGTTGTTCCAATACCACATGGAGGGATAACTAAATGAGAGGGGGGCAATATTTGTCCCTGTTCTCTCCTAACAGGAACCCCTTAAAATTAGCCAACTGGTGTTTCATCCCCACCCCACATTGGACCATAGTATTTTTATTGTGAACTGGGATTGAATGTTGAGTATCTCTTGTGAGACAAAGAGGAAGAGAGACTGAATTGATGACAGATGGATATAGTAGACCAAGAGAAAGAGGGGTCAGAAAAAGGGAGAAAAAGAGGGTGTCCTCACCTACCTTAGTTCCTTCCACTGCCACTGGTATTTGCCTTGACCACATCTTGCCACCTAATGAGAATGTGACTGTCAGCTTTGAAAAGATTACCTGCCCTGATGCCGGCCAGTTATGTCAAGAGTTTCATTTCAGCACTGGCATTGCCCAGTCTTGGTTCCTGATTGCTCACTAACTCCTGTTTTGCTGCCTTCTGTTTTTTGCCAAGCCAAGCAGTTACTGCTGGCATTGATGGAATGAAATGCCTTGATGGGAAAGTGGCTGGGAAGAACTGGATTCATTTGTCATGAGAAATTATTTCCAATATTTAAAATTACCATATTGGCCTTGGAGATGTTATCTATGAAATGAGTTCACTCTATCTCTGTGTTTCACCCTAATCCAGTCCTGTCCAAACTGGGAAGGAAGCACTGCCGGCCCGACATTATGCTGTTTCTTTTCTATTCGTTGCAGCAAAAGTGGAATGATTTCACATTAATGACTTGCCCTTAATTTACTCTGTCCTCTCCCTCCACACATGAAGATGTGCAGTCACCCCTTGGACGTTTTGATGGATGGGGAAGAGTGGCTGTCCGATATGGAATACAGATGCAGTAGCACAGCTGTCACCATTGTTCAGAAAGGTCACACCTAGCAGAATGTACCGAATTCAGTATATGCTTTGTTTGGTTGTTTTGTTTTGTTTTTTGTACTCCATCTATTGACAAAGGTTGTCCTGATGTGTGTGTAAGCCTAAAGCTGAAATAGAGAGAGAGAGATTCTGCCTCTCCTTGTTAAAGGCAGGATATAGGAACATTGGCTTAATTTTTTTAAAGCTTTTGATTTATAAGTCTCCCAAAGAAGGTACATGTAGTTCTTGAAAGAATTTAGGTTCCTTTCTTGTCTTGCAGCTTCTATGATGTCAGGGCTACTCCATTCTACTTATGAAAACCCCTCCATTAATACAAAGGTCATCCAGAAATGAAATGACGCAAAGAACCTGGGAGTATAATGCAAAAAGTAAAGAAGAAGGATTATTAGAGCTTGTTGTCAGATCTACAGTGCTGCTGTGCCTTATGTTAACATGGATCTTAATTTTCTGAAACCTTGACCTTTAAATGTGAGACCTCCTGAGTCCTGACTGACCAGGCTGTGACCTCCATTAGAATAATTTACTGAGTAGCAATCATATTCTTGCACTCCAGAGAAGGAGGAAACACAATGTCTTGAAATGTAATGTACCTGAAGAATTGAGAAAAGTATCTTCTGAATTATACAGAAGAATCCCGTGATAAGAAGTTGGATCTTGAGAATGAATAGGAAGATCTGGAAAGGGATCAAATTTTGGATCCAAACCTGAGTATATTGAATTAAAATTTGATTTCAGCAATTAGATTGAACACTAAAGGCATAGTCAGAAAAGAGGAGAAAAGTTGACCCAGGATTCATATAAGTTATATGTGTTAATTTATATATACTCATGCAAATAAGGTTACAATATGTGGGGTTTTTTTGTAAATACAATGTATCTTGCCACAATAGGGAGGAAGACTATGACCCAGTGACCTGCATAACTGTTGAGTCCAATGTCCCTGATGAGGAGTTTCAAGCTTCTTCCGTTCTTTTTTTTTTTTTTTTTTTGCGGGGGGGAGCTTTTTAAAGAGGCCTGGACTGGACAAACCTTCAAACAGAGGATTCCTCCAGGCAGAAGACTGCCTTCTGTAAAGCAGGTGACCACATGGCCACCCCTGCTGATATTCCTACTTGGAAGAGAGGGACAACGATCTTCCACAAAAGGTGCTTATTAGTATTGCTAGGTTGATTATTAAAGTATGTTGAATAATCAAGAAGATTCTGAAATATCTCTTAGTCCATTCATCACTGTAGATTTCAATTCAAAGTTGACAAACATCGAGAATTCCTCCTCCTAAGTAAGACTGAGTTCATGTCAAATATGGAGTGGGATGAGATGCCATGTGGGTATGGTGCAAGGTCCTTTCACTTAGCATCTTGCTCCCCTAGAAAGTCCTAAATCAGGATATGAAGCTATTAACCTTTTGTCAGCAACAATCCAGTGTTAACCAGCCATCATTTTTTTAATTTTATCCTTCATTAATCTGCATAAAAAAAGATTGCAATAAGAGTATGAAAATGTATATGTCACCATCATAAATGGTGTCATGAGTCCCCTTTATTTGTCAATAAAGGGCAAGATTTCCTCTACATTCCGTACTGGATTAACTTGGTAGCAGCTGAGGAGAAATGGAGGGAATACAGCTAAGGAATCTGGGCAGTCAATGGCTACTGTCTGTGTATGGTGTCATTTTATAGTTCCCCACAGTCTCAGGTGCAGTGACTGGGCAAAATGAAAAGAAGTAGATTAAAGAGAAATAAGAGGTGTTTAGAGAAGGTATTATTTTATACTACTTTCTTTTGTTTTCTCTTTTAAAATCTTAATTCCTCTCCCATTTTGTTGAAAGCCAGAGGCATTCGGTTCCTAAAAATAATAATAAAAGTCCAACCCTATAAACTGCTGTGCAGAGTTTTATTTGTAAGGGTAGGAAGATGGTAAGCTGAACTGATATTGATTGAACTGAGTATGTGGTGTCAATGCTCACGGATCCATAAGAGAAAAAAGAACACTGTTGCTGTAAAACTGCAGTCCCTTTGCTGTTGCATACAGAAGAAAGTGGCCAAGTGATACAGTTTTAAGTAAACACCCAGTTCCCATTTCTCACCTCCCAGGTTGCCTGTGGAATCAGATTATAAAGCCAAGTGGAAGTATTCAGGAGGAAATCATTAGTTTTCTGATAGCAGCACTTCACTATGGCATAAACTAATGGTTTTCAAACTTCCTATCAGAGCTTGAAAGCAGCAAGTTACAGGTAATGTAGCCACCTGTAACAAGTTAGGAGTTTGGAGCAACAAGGAGATAATGAAATTACATTACAAAAGCAACACAGTGAGTATGGATGAAACTACTTCTTGATATAATGAGTAATGTTTTCCTTGTGGTTGTTACATGATTTCAAGTTGACTAGTTCTTAGGGTTTTCTTAGCAAATTTTATTTATGGGAAGTTAGACATTGCCTTCCTCTTACAACTGAGAAAGTGTGACTTGCCTGAAGTCATCCAGTGAGTTTCCATGGGTGAGTTGGGGAGGGGGTTCAAATCCTGGTCTCCCAGAGTCATGGTTCAGCACTGAACCCACAATGTCACACAGGGTCTGTTATCTTTTCTATCTGCTTTTATGAATTACTTTTTGAGATGTGTTTGGAGGTCTGTTGATGGGAATTTTTCAGATGTTTAAATGATGGTTTTATCAGTTCAATCCATTCATTTTTAATGTTTTATATTTTTTCCTGTTGTACCTCATCTTGGAAGTGCTCGTGGTATGAGGGATGATAAACAGATGTTTTAAATAAGATAAGAATGAAATAATAATTTTAAAAAGATAGATAAACCCATCTTATGCCATTCTCTTATTGTACCCAGTCACCCTAAAGTGCCAAGAAATAGGGCAAAAACAATCAGTATTTTTTGAAAGCATTGCGTGCAGAAACCACAATCAATGACATTTCACCCACTATAACAATTAATTAGAACAAATGACTTCTAAAAATAACTATCCAAACCCTGCTTGTTATCACGGGTACAATCAAGAACAATCATTTTCAGGTATGTACAGAATGCATGAACTGAAACACTCATCCTTTGAAATCTGCACTTCCGAGAATTTTGTAGTGTAGTCTCAAATCCAAACATAGAATTGTACAGTTGGAAGGGACTGCAAGGGTCATCTAATGCAATCCTTGCCATGCAGGAGTACACAACTAAAGCATCCCTGAGAGATGGCCATCCAATCTTTGTTTAAAACACCCTGGAAGTGTATTTGGGGCAGTCCATTCCACTGCTGAATAGCTCTTGGAGTAAAAAATTCCTCCCAATGTTTAGGTACAATCGCTTTTCTTTCCATATGAATCCATATGTTTCTGTCCTAATCGCTGGAACAGTAGAAACCGGTCTTGCTCCATCTTCTGCATGACATCTCTCTAGATATTTAAAAGTAGCTATTGTATCACCTTTCAGTCTTCTTGTTTCTAAGCTAAACATGCCCAACTCCCCAAGTCATCCTCATAGGGCTTGGTTTCCAGACCTCTGATCAATTTGGCTGCCCTCCCCTGGACACATTCCAGCTTGTCAGTATCCTTCTTGAACTGTGGTGCCCAGAAATGAACACGGTATCCTAGGTGAAAGCTGGCCATCTGTACACAAATATTCATATTGGAAGCAAATGCACATCCCAAATGTGCGTGTTCATGGAAATAATACTACAAATGTGTTACATGTAGAAAATTGCTTGCAGCAATATATTTGGGAAAATTGCATAGAAAAATGCATGTATTATGAGAAATATACACAAAAAAGCATACAAATATTCATATGAACTAAAGAGGGGGAAAAAATCAAGATTTATGATGTACAATTAGAAGTATCCTCAACATTCAGAAAAAATACCTCAAGCTTTTAGATAGTAAAAATGAGAAATATAGAGAAATCAAAACTGACAGATTCATCCATACCTGTTCCAAAACATGGAGCTGGGCATTGCTATGATAAGACAATTCTTCTATGATAACACACAGTGCTGGCCCTCCAAGCTGATTTCCTGCCACCTGAAAACCATTGTTTAGTGGATGCTACCCAATCCAGCCAAATAGACCTGTTCTGTTTGTTCTGGAACAAATGCTTTCAGAAATCATGATAGCCTGCTTACTGGTTTAGGGAAGTGGTAGCTTTATATCCATTGGTCTTATGCATTTGAAAACACCCCTGTAAATTGCTCTTGGTAGCATTGCAACATCCTTTTGTTTACCATTGCCTGTGATTGATGTTCCTAATTCTGTCATTTCAATGGGGTCCTGTCACTTTCAGGTTATAGAGCCAGATCTGGTAGAATGAATTCTATTGAGCTTAAGGCACTCAAGGATAAAATGCCTGTTCATTGCTTTAGCATTACAGAGATAAAATCGTTGATTACCCTTATGAAACGCCATGCACGGACCTTTTCTTTCTTTGTATGTCAGGACATCTTTTGTGTAGAACCTTGATTGAATTTATTTATCAGCTCGACAACAATGCCGGTATTGCATGATGCTAAAGAGGAACATAGCCCTAAACAGTTTTACCAGCTGACCTTTGTCAAGATGATAAGCACATTTGCTGTCCCCTGTTTAAAATATGCAATGGTGAAAGTGACATCTGGGCCTCGCAATGAAAATATAGTGAGCAGTCACCACAGTCATTCTATCAAAATGTACATTATCAAAATAAAGGGCAAGATAGTACATAGTGTGCTGACATAATGGGCTCCCTGGGCTATTTACACAAAAGTATCAAGAAGCTCACATCACATGGTTTCAGTCTAAATTTGAAGAACAAGATTCCATGCAGGAGGAACAAAAATAATTAGGACAGGAGTTGATGGCATATGAAACAGAACAATAGATGTATAAGATCTAGGGTTGCTTTAAGGGCAAAAATGGGCTATATATGGCTTGTGAGTAAACTCTGCAGCCCATCCATTCCTATGGACTAAATGTCAACAGATGATACCATGGGGCAGCTATGCTCTACAAGACTCAGTATTGATACCTGATGGGTCCTTCTTTAACCAGTGTTGTACTTTGAGCATTGTGTGGCCTGTTGTTAGGGAAGCCACCATTTAAATTTCCCACAACACCCCAATGCAGTGGTAAAGCTTAGAGTAACAGAGGACACTGAAATGGTGGCTGTCCTGGGATGCTGTAACTGTTGATGCCAGAAGGCATTTTGCTGAAGGCACAGTCCCACCTAAACTTTTCCCCATGGTCTTTAAAAAACTAGGTATGCATAAAATATGGGCTAGATATAGATCTAGAATAGGAACTATGTGGAAAGTAATGTTCCAAACTTTGCCTTAGACCACATCCCAAGTTATATGGACATTAGGTTTATGAGATGCAAAGAACAATGAAACTAGTTGTGTGATGTGGCAGGAGTGGGGGCTTGGCCCTTGTTTATTTTCCCCCTTGAACAGCGTCATTATGTTACATAGGAGACCGGTTTTGACACTGCAGGGGGGGACAAAAGAAGGTTTCAAGATGTTAAGAGGGCCAGCTAGTCAAATAAAGAAGGACAAATATTCCAATGTATGAGTGCAAAGTTCTTATACAAGGTCAAGAAACAGGTTGGAACATCTAACCCACATGCTCAAAAAGGCTTCATTTATGAGGTGAGCTTCTCCCAGCCCCAGTACAAACATAGAATGATACCGCCATACATATAGAATCATAGAAATGTAGAGTTGGAAGAGACCACATGGGCCATCCAGTCCAACCCCCTGCCATGCAGGAACACCCTCAAAGCACTCCTGACAAATGGCCATCCAGCCTCTGCTTAAAAACCTCCAAGGAAGGAGACTCCATTACGCTCTGGGGCAGCATATTCCACTGCCGGACAGCCCTGACTGTCAGAAAGTTCTTCCTGAGGTTCAAGTGGAATCTCCTTTCCTACAGCTTGAATCCATTGCTCCTTGTCCTGGTCTCTGGAGCGGCAGAAAACAAGCCCTCTCCTTCCTCTACATGGCATCCCTTCAAATATTTAAACATAGCTATCATGTCCCCTCTTAACCTTCTCTTCTGCAGACTAAACATACCCAGCTCTCTAAGTCTATCCTCATAGGGCATGGCTTCCAATATCTCCCACTCTCCTGGATGCCAAGTGTGCTATATGATTTCATCTTGTATGTGTTGAACTGAATAGATACAGCTGGATACAGATCGAGATGAATCCTTCCGTTGGGTATTTATCACATTCAGAGATGAATGACTAATAGTGGATTGGGGCACTATATTAGTTAGGTATGCAGGAGGAGTAATGAAGTGTATAGTATCTCATCTGAATTTGTGGTTGTTCAAAAATATTCATGGATTAAGAATTCTCCACTTCATTTCAGGTTGGGAGTTTTACATGGATTCACTTAGGAAAGATCATATTCTAGTGCAGTTGTCAAGATTCCAGAAATCACTTGGTGTTGGTTAGAAAATTAATCAGCAAAATCTATTGAGTTATTTCTGCAGTTATATCCTAAATGTATGGGTTTGGCTGTGATTTATCATTCTGTTTTAAACTCAGCTGCATGATAATATAAATGAATCAGAGTTGGTTGCTAAATAAATAATGTTGTTCTACCAATTAAGGAAATGAAATTGATAAAGAGGAAAAAAGGAATTTAGAACTATGCAATATTCATCATGCTTAGTCAACCAGTATGCACCTCTTTCTTGAAGCTGCTATATATGTCTTTCTCTCCTGAGTAGCAATAGGTTGAACCAGTAGCTGACTACATGTACTCTCAAAAAACTAGTGTCAACAGCTTCATATTATGAATGGTCAAACTATGCTCACATGATTTTTGGATGAAAGGTATAGTCATGTTCCAAGAAATTTGTGCTTCTCTTTTTGTGGATGGGAGAAGTAGAGAATATTTCACACATCTTATAATATTTTCCTCAGTGTCAAAATCCCAGGGAGAGATTCTTGGCATCCCTGCAGGGTGAGAGTACTTCTGTGAAGATCTGTTAGTTGCTGTCAGATTGTGACCCATATATTACATATAAAATAGCTTGGTTTGCTAAGGCTACAGAAAGTATTGGCTCAATCTCTTATAATATTATTGCGATGGACCGTGTGAAGGATTCACTAACCTAAATTTTGTTTGCATTGTTTTACATTGGCACTGGTACTTGGTAATATAAATGGAGTAATTGAGAAACAAGTGGGAGGCACTGATTTGCAGAAGCCTTTTTTTAAAAGGTGGAACCTAAGGGATAATTCTTCCACTTGCCCCTCAACCCCCACCCCCCCAAAAAAACATCATGGAAGTTGTGCATAGAATGGAATATTTTTGGAAAGGTCATGGCTGGCGTGCTAGAAACCAGAAATGGAGCACTTGACCTATAACATTTTGTTGCAGATTTCACTTAGATAAAACATATTATTTCTGAAACCATCACTGTTGTGGAGTGGGAGCTTATTGCTGGTGTAGTCTGAGGGAAATCTTCATTTATTTTTTTCTTCTGATTAACAATGAAAAATCTTTAAATTTTTCTCCCTTTTGGGTGGGAGTATTAGAGATTTTGTGCATCCAATAACTTTTTGCATTTTGAAGACTTTTTCTGAGAAATTATGAAATTTTCTGAGAAAGGTTTTTTTTTAAAAAAATGGGAGCAGTGTTTTCTGCAAAACAGAGTGTTTTATGTCAAAAACAAAAACAAAAATGAAAACCCAACAGCTGGCATCATGTTCAGTAGTTAAGAGATCACAATATGGACAACTACTACTACTACTACTGCTACTACTACTTCTTCTTCTTCTTCTTCTCCTCCTCCTCCTCCTCCTCCTCTTTATTTATACCCTGCTTTTCTCCTCGAAAGAAGAATCATGATCATGTTACTGCTGTGGATTTATATTTGTAGTCCTTAATGACCAAATGTGATCCCCAAAACCTTCCTTTTCAGTCTGGCAGTGTCCCTATCTGAACTGTTTCCAACACACTGCACAACAAGGTGCTGGGAAATGACTTCCTTGTCATAGGGTACATTGAGAGAGACAACCATGGCAGGATCCCAAGGGACCACATGTTGCTTGCTTTCAATGTGCTCAGTAACTGGGGGAGCACTGCAGGTGTAATTTTCCAGTGCCCCAACACCAGCACTTTGGCAATGCTTCAGTTGCGACACTGCAAGGATGAAATGATAGGGTTTTTTTTTAGAAAGGGTGGTCAATATCAGATGTAACTATGATGATGAAGCTCCATTGTCCATGTTGTCTCCATATATCTCCATATGTGTATCTTTATCTCCATATATGTATCCTTATATATCATATATGTGTATGTATGCGCACATGCATACACACACACTCACACACATCGTATACTTCCATATCATTATAGTTATGGTGACAGTGCAGAATCTCAGCCAATGCTTTGTGCAAAAACTCTTCTGCCATTTTTTTTACAGGAAGATCCCAAAATACAATTAAAAAAAAAACTCACATTGGTTTACTTTTTTGATGGTACATCTTGTTAAATCAAGACCTCCTTTCTTATTGAGTATGAGAGAATTTGAGAATATTCTTTGCATTTCTACTTCTGTTCATCTGGATATGGCACCTCACCCAATATCATACGTGGCACTTGGGAAAGAAATTGTATTTGCCCTTGATTGAAGCAAAGAAAATCAAAATACAGTATTGTAAAATCAGAAATGACTTTGAAACAGTAGGAATAGTACTAAACTAAGGTTTTTGCGACAAACCTATCTCAAAAAGGATAAAATTCTATAGGACTGCAATAGTATACCATAAGTGACAATACCTGGGAAAATAAAATGGTCTTTACTTTTCGGGGGAATGATCTTGAACTTCACCTCAGTTAGGTCTTACCGGAGAGGGTCTTCTCCAACAGCGGGGCCACTTTTTAGAAAAGTTCCTTTCTTTGTTTTGTTTTCATGGAACTGTAGAAAGTTAGCGTATTTCCTTGAAAAATCTTGTCAGTCAAGGCTGTCCAATGGCATTGTTCTACCTGAAGCACAGAGTAAGATGATTCTTCCTCCATTCTGTATACAAAAGTATGCTGGACTGACAACTGAATTTTATTTCAGTACTGGTAATGAGACTGCATCCTGCACTGCACATGATGGCAGGAGGCTAGAAATATACGCAAAAGGCAAGCTGCATAGCACACATAATTCTGCCCTTTTCTTTGCCCCTCAGCATCATCTATCTGGCATGGCTATTTCTTTAGTCATTTATTTAATTTATAATCTGCCCTTTTCCCAGTATGGGACCCAAACCACTTTAACAGTGAAGGGTTAAAACAAAAGACAGTTTAAACAATATACAGTACAATATAGTGAAAAAAGAGACCATCATATTAAAATGCTTCAAACAGTTAAAAATGAATATGAAACATAAGATCATAATACAACACATCCCGTTAAATGATACTTCTGCCATACCCAGTTAAAGACCAAGTTAAAGAAGATACATAATCCCAGCAACAATGCTGAAAAACGACCTACTACAGCAGAAGAGGACAAACTTCAGTCCTGGGGCCTTTCCTCCCTACACTGTTCTAGTGCTATTATTCCACTTTTAACATCCTATGGAATCCTGAGGTTTGCAGTTTAGGGAGGGGCATTTAGAATTCTCAACTAGAGAGCTCTTTGGCCTCAGTAAACTACAAACCCCAGAATCCCACAAGATGTTGAAAGTGGAATAATAGCACTAGAACAGTGTAGTGCGGAAAGGTCTTCAGTGTGACTTGTGGTCCTCAATGTAATTTTGGGTGATTGTTGCCCTGCTTTCAAAGCTGTCTGCAAGTAAATAGTTCTGACTTCTGTCAAGAATGATCTGAAGGCCACTCAGTATAGACTAAGACCATTTCCGCACTAGCCTGTTACAATGCTATTATTCCACTTTCAACATTCTGTGGAATCCTGGAGTTTGCAGTTTAGGCTAGTGCGGAAATGGCCTAAGACGGAGGGGAGAGAGACTGAGGAAAAGATAAACAGGGAGTGGGGGAGAGAGAGAGAGAAGGTAAACGATATCCCTGTCTGCCTTCGCCTATCACCCTGTGCTCCACTAGCCTCTGGTCACTGAAAGATTATCTCCATGAAAACAGGGGGCCTTTAATGACAAAAGGTATCTCTTCCATTTCTCGGCAAGACAAGGAAAGTTATAGGGTATTTATATGTGTGACAGAGACATATATAGGAAACCAAGTGGCTTGGGACCTCAGTGATTGAAGGAGAACTTTACCCTATATACAGCTGCCCATCACTGCTGGAGTGGCCCTCCTCTGTTGGTCCTCAGTGGGAACAGTAAATTATAAGAGAAGGCAGAGGGCTGTGGCATCCCAGTGGGGAATGCCCTCATTGTGGATTAGAGGCCTGGTCAGGACCAACATTGGCTTCATGACAGTGCCAAGTTAAAACATGACTTTTTTCCCTCCTCAAAGACTTTGTGGCTTAAAGTGCTTGCCCACATTTAGACTATTTAAATTATTTAATTATTCTTTAGTATTTTAAACAAATTTTGTTTAGAATCAGTCCTGAGATCGTGTGAAAACAGGGTGGGATATTAATCTTTTAAACAGATAAACAAATAAATGTGGGCATCTCATTCATGTGTCTCTGAAGGCTTGAAATCTGATCAACCATGTTTTGTTTGTTTTTATTTATAAAATAGTTGCCTCCTATTTTTATCTTGGGTTCAGAAGGACATAGAAAGTAAAGCAGATCAGATCAGAAAATTTAGAGTTTCATAGAGCTGCAGTCTTAATATCTTGTTGAGAAGTATGAAATGTCAGTAATCTGGTTTCAGGTGTGAGTAACAAGGCTGTTGTGTCTATGGGTAGGTTAGTCCATGTGCTCTTGTCCCTTAAGAAGTATGTTACTCTCTTTTTTTCCCTTCTATCTGTCAGGAATCTCTCACAATCTGGATGGCTATGAATATGCTGTGGAGTGGTTTTTATAATCATGGCCATTTTCTAAATAGCACTTAAAATTGGTTGTAAAAAGTTAGAGTTCTATAAAATCAATTTACCTGCTGATACAAAATTTTTGGTTAATTTATTGAATGCAACACACAGCCACTTGCAGAACAGGCAAGTTTTATAAATGCAAGATTTAGACTAATGGCTTTATCATGTGTTGTAGGTAGTGTACTTTTTTAAAATGGAAAGCCCTATGTGCACGTATAATCTAAAACAATCGTTCTCTTTTCTGTAACCCTCTGGAAGTTGGACAAGGCCAATTTAAGTCTTCTCTTTCTCCTAGGTTAATTCTACTCATGTTAATGCTCTAAAGGTAATTTACCACCACCACTATTGCATAGGGAAGCCATCCTGTCACCACTGATGAATTAATTACAAGCTATAGTAGGTACAATCTGCCTTCTTCTTGATAGCATTTCTTGTTAGAGTAGCACTGCTGTTGCTGTGATGTCTTCTGCCTTGTACTCAGACCATCATCACCCAGCAGTTTCATAGGCCATTTCCGCAGTAGACTGTTATAGTGCTATTATTCCACTTGCAACATCCTATGGAATCCTGGGGTTTGCAGTTTTGGGAGGGGCCACTGGCCCCTCCCGAAACTGCAAACCCCAGGATTCCATAGGATGTTGCAAGTGGAATAATAGCACTATCAGAGTCTAGTGCAGAAATGGCCATAGTTTCACAGAAGTTACACATGAGAAAGTAGCAGTACTTCAATAGGGTAAGAAAGGAATGTAAAGAATTCTCCTCCACTTCCTGGTGTTATAAACACCACATGATTAAGCTTGCATTTTAAATTTGGAAGGTGCAGGTTGGAACCTCAAATTAAATGGCATACTGTAATTTTCCCCCCAGCATGCATGCTGTCATTATCTGCCTGATTGCTGCCTGCTCTTCTCCATAACACTTTCCCAAATCTGGTTTATTTGTCACACTTAAAAATGTTCTCTAGTTTACAATGAGATTGTTTGTCTTAAATTAAATGTAATAATTACTCTGCATCTTTCTCTCTCTGAGTCCCCTACACACACACACACAAGTGCACACGCACATACGCGGCTTTGAATTTCTTTAGGCAGATGGAAATCTGGTATTTCGCTCATGGGTCACAAGATTGGTTGCACTTTGTTATTTTATTTGTTCAATCATGCAGAGCCACAAATAGCTGTTTATTGGCAGCTCAAGCATATCCTAAGGATATCCATCTTCAGATGTTTCTTAGTTGTCTTCCCCTTTTGTGCTTGCCATTCTAAACTCACCATAGATCAAACTATTGTACATCAATGTTTCACATTAGAAACTTTGCCCAAGCTGATTTTTCTTTCAGATGACAATGTGTCTGGAAATCCGTTGCTGTGTGAGATGAAATTGGCCTTGCATTTCTTCAAAAGCCCAACAAAGAAAAGCATGGTCACACTTTTTAGGATCTAATTTTCAGAGCTGTGAGGGTACAATTGAGAGGTTGTTGTTGTTTTTATTATTATCATCATATATTTATATAGTACCATCACTACACATGTCACTTTGCAAGTAAGAGAACAACAAAACAGTTCCTTGCCCTCAGGCCTACAATTTAATTAATACATGAAACAAAAGGGAAAGGAGATGGCAGTGTGGGAAGGGATTAAGTCCAGCAGATATTGCCTCTTCCTCTCTCCCTCCAAGGCCAGGGCAATTGCAGTTGTGATGGATGGAGGGCCTTTCATCTGCTTCTGGGCCTTGGCATAATGGAGCTGTGCCTGCCTCTTCTTTTCTCCCTCTGAGGCCAGGGCAGTGGCAGCAGGGATGGAGGGAGGGCCTTTCATCAACATCCAAACCTAGCCATGATGGAGCTGTGCCTACCTCTTCTTCTCTCTTATTTCTGAGAAGGTTCCATTTATCAGACATAGCCAACAGATTAATATCTGGGTATCTTCAAGAGTCTTCTTTTAGAATCAGGACACTGGAAAGCCCTGATACAGTTAATGCATTTTTCCTATGTGTGCATTCCCAGGTACGGGCAAGCTAAGTAGAGCCATGTCAAAGTAGCTATTCATGAACCAAAACAGAGTTCAGAATAGGGATGGAAAGAGTATTCAAAAATATTTGAAAAATGGTTGATGGTTGAAAATGGGTTTCTTGGACACTGGGAAACCCTGATAAGGAGAGTCCTAGACCAGTGAGAAATGTGCGTGTGGAGGGGTGTACACAGAAAATTGTATTTTCTTCACAGAAAACAAGTTTCTTGTGCATTTTCAAACAGCATTTTCTGTGCAAAAAAATGTTGTTTTCTGCACAAAAAAGCAGAACAGTCCTCAAAAACAGTGAGCAAAAAAAAAGTATTCTTTCTTGTCTGTGAGAATGAAATTTGTGAAAATTTAAATCCCTAATTCAGAACATATCCTTCAGCACATGGCTCAAGTATACCAGAAAGCTTGATTATGAAGTCTTTTCTGATAACCAACCTTCCTGACACCTAATTTTGCTCCAATATAGAATCATAGAGTTGGAAGAGACCACAACGTCAGTCGAGTCCAACTCCCCACCATATAGGAACACACACTCAAAGCATCCCCAGCAAGTGACCATCTAGCCTCTGTTTAAAAACCTCCAAAATAGATGATTCCACCACAGTCTGGGGGTAGCATGTTCCACTGTCAAACACCTCTTACCATCAGGAAGTTCTTCCTGATGTTTAAGTGAAATCTCTTTTCCATAGCTACATGTCCTAGTCTCTGGAGCAGCAGAGAACAAGGTTGCTCCATCTTTAACATGACATTCCTTCAAATATTTAAACATGGCCATCATGTCACCTCTTAACCTTCTTTTCATCAGACTGAGAACACCTAGCTCCCTAAGCCACTCCTGTTGTTACCATATGTTGTTACCTATTCTTTCTATATTTCTTAGGATACAATTAGAGATTATGCTTAGCATATTTAGATGGATGCTCCCATAAGTGAGGAAAGAAGTCTGTTTGTCATAGCATGTGATATTCTACAGCTATATCTCTTGTATGCAATATGTTTTGTTTAAAGCTTGGTCACTGGAAAGTAACATTGCTGAATTTAAAAATCTGATTGCTGAGATATACAACTTTGAGGAAATTCTGCTATGAGAGGAAAATCAGAATCTTCCATAATATGATTCCTTTTAAAGCAGGGGTAGGAAAAATGTAGTGCACAGTTGCATGTAGTCCTTCAGCCCTGGAAGACCACAGAGTATTTTGTACTTTTCCATGTTGACTTCTATATAATGTACAAAACCATTGTATGGGGGAGAACATCAGTAGGGTAAGCTGTATTGTGCCCTACATGGTATTGAATGTAGTGACAGATATCAGTATGTTTAAGAATTGATGATATTTCTCGCCAGGATTCTTAGATTTTAGATTAATTCAAATTAACCTTTGTTTAGGATATATATTGTGGTAACTTGGTAGTTAGATGTAGAATCAACATATAACTACAATCCCCACCATTTACATGCTCACATGATCACTATTCCTGTTAAAATAATTAGGCAGAGAACTTGTAGGACCTAAAGTACATAAAGTTGTAGTAGACTGTACAAAACTATCAGGGATATTTTACTTCTAGTTGACATGAATTCTTATTTAAACCCCCTTCTCTCACACAAAAAATGATAATAATTATTTGTGCAA
Organism: Cyclura pinguis; assembly: GCA_030412105.1. Classification (NCBI taxonomy): domain Eukaryota; kingdom Metazoa; phylum Chordata; class Lepidosauria; order Squamata; family Iguanidae; genus Cyclura; species Cyclura pinguis. The sequence continues at coordinate 351,271,422 of CM059599.1, forward strand.
ACAGGTGTTGCTTGCAAAAAATGTTATGTAAAATTCAACAAAGATAAATGTCTTAGTAAAAATCTATATTATAAGTGACTTAAATTCTGGAGAAGATACATTTCTTGCATCTTTAGTAAACTTTTGTAGTTCAGTGCAGCACAGGATTACATATGAACTAAAGTTTAAACTAATTGTTTGGGGGTTGGAGATGATAGTTAAAATGTCAGTCCAAATGCAAGTTCTAAAGACAAGGATGTGAATTCAAGAGAAGAAGCTGAGGGAGAAAATGGGATCCACAGCAAAACTTACAGTAAATTAATAGGTGAGAACAAAGAAAATTTCAAATGTCTGTACAGCAACGCACAGGGATTAGGAAACAAACTAGATGAGCTTGAAGTCCTAGTATAGGAAGGTAAATATGACTTTATAGGCATAATTATCATAGATGCTGTCTGTCTGTTGCCAGGCAATGGAGTGCAGAGATATTCAGCAGGCAGGCAGAGACAACTTAGCACTTCAAGAAAGCTTCAGGATGAAGCAGAAGCGTACTCAGGCATCAGTCTAAAAGGTCAGGAATCCAGTGGGTAGCAAGGTCAGACAATCCAAAGATCAGGGAAAAGAGACAGATGGGCGAGCAAGGAATCTGTAACACACACAAAGGTAAGGGCCAGCAAACACATGAGTTGTTTCTGGAATCAGGCCACTGCTCTCTGCCTTCCTTAAAAAGGCTGGAACCAGCTGGCTCTCATCCCAGCCTGATTAGCTCCTGGTCCACTTGCATCTGCTTGTCCAGGTCTAATAGTCTGAAGATACAGGAGAATAGATTTCGATTGAATGTTAGAAAGAACCTGTTGACAGCAAGAGTGGTTTGGCAACGGAATTCATTGCCTAGGGAGGTGGTGGGATCTCCTTTTCTCGATGTCTTCAGAAAGAGACTGGGCAGCTACCTGCTGGGGCCACTTTAACTGGGGATTCTGCATTGATCAGAGGATTGGACTATATGGCCCATGAGGCCCCTTTTAGCTCTGATTCTGTGACTGTTTTATGACCTTGCTGCTTTGAGAGAAGCAGTGGATTGCTGGAGCCCTCATGGTTTCCCTCCCATTATATTTGCTGACTTTGAGCAATTTTTCCAAGCCTTGACCTTCTCATCTGAGATTTATTTTCAAAACAGTTCCACACAGTTCTGCAAATGTTAGATTGACATTTGGAACAGGCTTCAGAAGCTTCAGTGCTCCCTTTTGGCCCCCTCAGAAGCCTGCCAAGATTCAGCAAGGCTACAACTTTCTGTTCTTTACCTCTCTGGGCTAGTAATAACATTTAGCAGCAACCATTTTTTCCATCTGCAAATGTTACCACTGCCTTTGTTATGTTCTTGAACCTCTTTACTTGTCTCCTCCCCTCTCCTGCACCTGCCCCCTTGAATGTAGCCTGGAGAGGGGAGATGACCAGTTCTAACAATTTAACAAGATTTACTTTTTTGTTGTAAATCTAGAGATTTACAACATATCCTCACCCCTCTGTAGTTTAATTACTTAAACAAGATATCCGTATCTTGTTTGTTATTAGTGCTGCTATTTCTCCTATGCTAGTTAAAGCAGCTGAATCTTACAGACTTTTATGTGTGAATCTTATGAAGGGAACTGTGGACCTGCCAGGCTTGCCAATCCTTTCTTTGTATCTAATTTTCATATTTTAATGTTGGTTTCTTTTCCTTCTCTCTTGTTATAAATATATAACCACACCCCATCATGCTTAAATTTGGTCAACTCAATATATTTTTCTGCCTATAGTGAAGAAGAAGGTAGCACACCTGTCATTCTGTCTACAAAAATAATCTAGACTGACAGCTGAACTCTACTTTGCCAGTAGCATAGCACCTTCCACTGTACTTTTGAGCAACAGGCCTGTGCAGTCAGCAAAAGATAGGCCTCTTGACATGCAGGTATGTCATGTCCTTAACATTTGGTACCACAAGTTAGGGAAGTGACAAAGGGCCTTTCTGCACTACAGTGTTATAGTGCTATTATTCTACTCTCAACATCCTGTGGAATTCTGGGGTTTGCAGTTTACTGAGGCCAAAGAGCTCTTTGGCTGAGAATTCTGAATGCCCCTCACTAAACTATAAACCCATGATTCCATAGAACATTGAAATTGGAGTAATAGCACTATAACAGTGCAGTGCGGAAAGGCCCAAAGTCTCATTTAGTTACTTGTTCCTGATGAGACTCAGGCTTCATGAAACTCCATGAATATTCTCATCTTTAGCATGACAATGAAACAGCAAGTTTTTAACCCCATTATGGTTTCCACAATTTGCACAATATGTCTCTGTGCAGGAAAAAAAAGTGTCTTTTCCCTCTGGGAAGGAAAAGTGCAGATGCACAATCAGAAGGACTGATTGATCAGAAAGATACAAGCAACTCGTTTGATTATTCTGATTTTTCAAAACTCCATGCAACCAGGCAGCAGCTGTCATCATTGAGCTACATAAGTCGCACATACAAAAAAGTTCTTGCAAATGCAAATCTCTTCTCAAAACAGAGAGGAAATATCTCTTAGAGGAGGAAAAATGTTTTGCAGGGAAGAAGAAAATTTTGTAGTGCTTCCTTTGTGTGTGTGTGTACACGGGACTGAAATGAGTGTAGATTTGGGGCCAGACTTTGTTTTATATGATAATCCATGCAAAGGGATGAGTATATACCACATTTATGTGCCCAAGTCTCTTAGGATTCATCCTTACATCATCCCACCTCACTGACTGAAGAAAAAACTAGAAGTGTCTGCAGCTGCCTATTCTCTCTTTCAGCTGGCACAGCTTATTCATTCTTTTTCTCTGTGCTTGACTAGCTCCATTCCACTCATAGCTAAGGATGCATCAGTATACTTGTCAATTTGGTTTGGACAATTTGGACTGAATGCAATCCTATATCATTCCTGCTCATAGCTTTATTCTCTTGGGGGGATGATGGAGCATATGCTGACTGACACATGGCAATGAAGACATTGCTCATAACTGTAACTAAATATGGACTTCTGGATGGCCATCTCATGAAACTAGGTAAATTGGTCCACTCTGTCCTTTCATCTGTTGGTTAACCATCCATGATGACTCTGTGGTTGAGTTGTTCTTCCCTGCTACCACATGGAAATCATAAGTACTATCTTTCTGAAGAAAGCACATGAGCAAAATCCTTGCCAAATCAGGATATACTAGAATTTGTAACTGTGTTTACCATGGGATGGGAATGGAGAAAGGACTTCCATTATATTACCCTCAATTGTGAAACCATTTCTTTGCTCAAGTGATAGATGCCGCTGTTCCAGCAGTACTTTGTTGACCTTATTCCAAAGTCAGCAGGAAACATCTGTCTCCCACACATTCCATTTGACTTCAGTAACAAGATTCAGTAAAGCTAAACATCCAAGCTCCCTTCTAGTTCATCCAGCTCTCAGTATGATGTAACTGAAGTTATATGGTGGTTACATGATGATCTGAGAAGCTTTAAGACCCAAATGATATGATGATTTAAAGAAATGATAGATCTCATTAAAATGCAACTGCTTCAATGCCGTCTGTTCCTCCACCATTCCATCATCTTCTTCCTTCTCTCTCCTCCTTTTTTCCAGACAGTCTTCCTAATTTTTACCATCTGAATCATATGTGTGAAAAAGCAGTTCTCTCTTGGCTTTGCAAAATGTATGTGGAACTTTAATAAGAGTTATAATTATACTTCTTTGCTACTGTATCAATATGTGGCTCCGATCTTATGTTGGCATAGTAAAATATGGAGTAGGCCCATATGAAATCTCTCTTGGTCTAGATAGGCATTGCAGCTGTATGCATACATGCACAGACAATAGCATGGCTAGTTTCATGCAAGGCACATTTGAGCTGAAAGTGTCAAAAAGAGCTATTTCACGCTCAACTGCACTTCCTAATACAATTCACAGCAAGACTGGGAAGCTGTGGGTTGTGCAGTTCTGTACATGCAGCCAATAAATATGTGTATAATATGCAGGGTATTTGGTTCCACTGGCAACTAGAAGAAGGAATTGTGTAGTTACAGGAGTGAAAGGAAATGTGTTTGTATTTAAGGCTTTGCTTCTCTTTAACATAGACTTGTGAGAGGGAACACTTCTACAACCTATGACTGAATTGCTCTAACAGCTAGAGGTCTGGATAAAGTAATGCGATGAGGTGTAGATATATGAATAGGTAGCATGTTCACATGTGGAAAATGCTGTGCCTGGGTTACTTAATCATGCTGTCATAATCTCTAACTTTTGCAAAGCAGCAGAAAGACATTCATTTTGGTTGTAAGGTATTTGGTTTGACTGTCACATGAGCATATATGTTTAATAGAACATCTCCACTGAACTTTGAATAGCTGAAGTGAATATGTACGTGCAAAACATAGACAAAGCCAACAAGAATGTGTGAAGGATCTGGTACAAATTATCTGGAAACTGCTTGGCAGCCAGTGGAGTGATTTTGATGCTGTAATATGGTCATTCCTAGACATACCAGTAACTAATCTGGCTGCCATGTTTTGAACTACATTTCTGAACTTGGTACAGAGGTTACCCAATGTACAGCACATTGCAAAAGTCCAACCTTGGCATCACCAGTGTGTGCACTTCCATATTTAAGAAGCACTCCTACTTGTCACATCTATCTGGGCTGTCATTTGGAGTGACAGATCCAGGAACATTCCCAAACTGCAGACATGGTCTTTCAGGGGAACTGTAACCCCATCCAAGACTGGCTGAGACACCTTAAAATCCAGGTCGGAACTCTTGACAGTAAGCATGTCGGCCACATGCAGCCCTTGAGATCCCTAACTGTGGCCTCTGGAGCTCTGCAGAAGCCACTCCCATAGTCTCTAGCCCCCCCCCCCATTTTAACTTGGAGACTGCCCCAAAGCCACCAGAACCATCCAAAAATGAAGTGGTTTGCTTCCCCTTTCCTCTCAGAGCCCCCCCCCAACCTATCCTAAACACATCAAAGAAAATAAATCAGTCAGAAATTGGCCAAAATGGTTGCTGGAAGTATCACAGCATCACTTTAGATGCGCCAAAATTATCTGGTATAAGGTATATGTAGAATTCTCAGCCAGAGATCTCTCCTGTACCTTACCAAACTGCAAATCCTAGGGTTCATAGGACTGAATGGTGGCTCTTGAAGTGGAATGAAATGATAGTGCTATAATTGTCTAGTATGAATGGGCCCCAGTTCTCTTAATATTATAAGATTTGCTTCAGATTGGTGGTTTTCATTTGGTAGGTTCAGTAAGCCTGCATGGTAACCCAACCTAGCTCGTGTTTGATCAAAGCTTGCTTTTAGTTTACCTGGAAATCACTGGGATTTGTTTATTTCTCTGTTTGTTTCATGTATTTTAAATCATCGAGAATCATTTACTGAGTTTCTGGATATTAGCTTGACATGTAGGAGAGAATGAGGTCTTTCAGATTCTGAATATTATTATAACAGATGGTGGACACTGTACTTAAAAGTATGGGCCAGTTATATAAAAAATATAAGCTTCATTGTTGAGACTGACCATTTACCTACACCCTGTTTTTAGCCTGTAACATGTGGGCAAGCCTCTTGTAAAAATACTGCCCTTAAACGACTGTTATCCAGAAATTACAATGTATAATTGATGTATACTGAAGCACTTTAACCATGATACTTTCATGTATAGAAGAATTCTTCAAGACCTGAAGTACCCTGGCTTAATCATAATTAATTGTATGGATTTTTCCTTTTCTTCCTATTTTTTTTGCAGAGGCTTCCATCCTGAGTTATGATGGCAGCATGTATATGAAAGTCATTATGCCGATGGTCATGCATACAGAGGCAGAAGATGTATCTTTCCGCTTCATGTCTCAGCGTGCTTATGGGCTGCTGATGGCCACAACTTCACGTGATTCAGCTGACACCTTGCGCCTAGAGCTGGATGGAGGCCGTGTCAAACTCATGGTTAATTTAGGTATTGTGTATAGACTTCCCCTTTGGGTTTTTTTTTCAGTTTGAGCTTGTTTTTGTTTTCTTGTTTTGTCTCTTCCCCTCTCCCCCAGTTTGGTTGGACTGAATTATAAGTAGTTGCTGATGTACTTTTGTAACTGTATTAATCATGGAGAAACAATCTCTCCAGCAATCACTGCATGAAGATATTATGTTAATTCCTGGTTATGAATAATGTGGTTTTAAGTCTTTTTGTTGTTGTTGTTGTTAAGTTTCCTTTCTGGTTCTTGAACTGGTTAGCTTTGTATAATACATGCTTTTCGGTCCATCTTTTGATCAAGCACATCCTCATTGCTCCACCAATCTGCTATTCAAAACAGTCAAAAATGAAGTGTAAAGTCATGGCCCTTTAAAGGGATGAGGTTTTTTTTTACATTACATATTTTTTTACATTACTAATATGAGGACTTCTGAAAAATTGCATGTGATAAAATGGCCAAAGAGAATAAATTTTAGGTATAAAGGAAAACATGCTAATTAAATGGAGGAAGATATTTGAAAAAGCAAAAGGAAAATATCGATGACTTTGCATAGTGCCTACTGCTTGAATTTAACTGTGCGGGAATGGTATAAAGCACCCTTTCACATGCAGCTTTATTCCCAAAGAAAACAAACATGTCTATCGTCACTTAGCTTCTGCACTGAACTGTTCCCTATTCTTCCTTCAGATGTAAACGATGTTTCATTTTTTCCTTCTCCTTCTTGAAAAAGAAAGGATGTCTTATTATATCAAAATATCTCATCAACATTGCAAATGTAAACAGTAGGACTGCTGATAGTCCCTTTCACTGTTCTTGACTACAACATTGCATAAGGATTCTTCAAGCTTTACCGAACATGTACATGTAAAAAGTGGCTTTCGTATAAAAAACCTGTTACATGAAATACCCTAAATGGATGTCCTATCTGTACTTCAGAGGGCAAATGAATCCTAATAAGCAAGCTCAATTATGCAGTAACAAATATTTGTGGGGGTTTCAAATATTATTTAATGTCTAAAGGTTTCCTTGGATAGTCCAGATTGTCATAACATTGAAAAAACACTAATCAAATATGAAGTTTAAGGGGGAGGGAACACTTTTTAAAATTGAAAGCAATCCAAATATAATTTTCTGGGGAAGGTTCATTAGACAAGTGCTCTCCTTAAGTTACCTGATGTGAGAGACTGACAGGTTTTTTCCTCAGTGTACCAGGGACTGGCACCATATTTGTATCTACCACTACTTTGAGGAACACTGCTTTAGGCCATTATAGTGCAGCAAGCTCTAAAGGAGTATGGGATAAGAACAACCAAAAACCTTACATTTGTTCATAAAATAAAAATTTAAAAAATCACATTTTAAGAACATATATTGAAAAACCACCAGTTCAAAAATAATGAGCACTCGTTGATGTAGAATACCATACAGCTGGAATTTTCTAACATTCCAGAAAGAAATACTGACTGTTTTGAATAGTGCTAGAGATTCTTGTGCTTGCTCCCTCTCCTTTCCCACATTTTGTTTAATTCCATGTAGTTTTTTTTAAAAGGTTGTCTGTTTATTAAGGTCTTCTCTGTGATCTTTTTACGCTGTGTATCCAAGTTGTAAAAGCTTCTGTATACCCCCATCCGTCATGGTATATCAAAAGATGGTATTCAACCCTTCAAAGGCCTGAAGCCTGCGGCCCGCACAGCAAACAGCCTTTCGAACAGAGTGTACAGAGCTGCCTGCAGGGGCTGGCATATTCCTCTTGCCCGCAGAGCACCACTTAGCAAAACCAAAAGAAAAACAAAAACAGAAAACAGGGAGTAGATGGATTTGGAGGGGGAGAGGGAAGGGTCTTTTGGGTGTTCACATTGCTCCTCAATGGGATTGTTAGAGGGGAACTTGGAGAAAACTATTCCCACCTTTTCTTAGTAACACATTTCTCAACATGCTGGATCCTGGCTCTGTCAAGAGAAGAAACCTGAATGTATCGGGTCTGACAACTCTGTTGAGAAAATAGAGAGAAGGAGAAAGGCGGGAGAGAAAGAGAGAGAGAGAGAATTCAGTGAGTCAGAAGTTTCACATGTGCCCCAGAATTAACTCTTCTGCTTAAAGCATGTGCTGAGAGTGCGAGCAGTGGCCAGTCAAACAGAAAGAGATGCCTCTGATCCTCAGTTTTACTGCTTCGTATGTTGATACTGCAGTTACTCCTACATGCTTATATTACCTTAAGGTCATTCAGTGTCTCCATCTTTCCTCCTGTATTTGCCTTCCTACAAGACTGTAGTGAACCTTCCGTCATGGGGCAGGACACACATCTAACTTGCCTAAATTTGAGGAAGTATCTTCTGCTACCTGCACTTCCCAGCTTCACACTATGTTAAATGTCACTATTTGGGACAATAGTAATGGCCTCTTGGAATCTGCGGCCCTTCATTCAAATTTTAGGAAGTTGCCTTAAAAGTAATTAGTTACAGTTAGAATTCTAAGGCCTAAAAGTAGTTGACTGACATTGCATAGTTTGAAAATAATCCTTTATATTCTCATTGCTCAAAAGCACATAAATTGTAGCCTTTTTAATTACAGTCATCCCTCCACATTCGCTAGGGTTAGGGGATAGGACCTCCGTGAAAGTAGAAAAAAGTGAATAACTCTAGACCCTCCCAAAAAAAGTAGGGTCACCATATTCAACCCACCATGGATTCCTTTGAGGCATCAGGGTTCCTTCACAAGGCAGAAGTGAGTAGCTGGTGGGGCTTACTGCCACCTCCACTACTGCCCCACACCATTTTTAATAGGGACTTACAAGCCTTCTTTGCAGTTTCTCAGTCTCGCGAGGCTTGCAGTCTTGATTAAAAATGGCATAGGGAGGCAGCACAGTTGACTGCAAATAATCTGTGAATAATGAAATCCTCAGAAGTGAAACCCACAAATGTGGAGGGCTGATTGTACTATTTTTTTTAAATCTGAATGCTACATGCAACTAATCTGTGATACAAAACTGTCTCCTTTCATCTGCTTGTCAGCACTTCAATATCCACAAGACACCATGAGGCAGCGGCACATGGCCAGCATTTGAACCATGTGATAACGTTCTCCATATGCAACTATAAAAGTAGTGAGGCACATGCAAGTATAAAAGTAATTAGTGAAATTGTACAGTTACACTGGAAAAGGAGTGATAGGAAAGTGAAAGGATAGTGAAAGGAGTGCTTGTTAATTTCTTATAAGAAATTCAATTTCTTCTGCTGGCTATGTGCTGTAATAAATTTCATTCATTCAATATCTTATAAGAAAAAGTAATTAATTACAAGTAACTCATTATTTGTAAATCATTATTTCTAAGCTTTCCTTCTACTCCTTTTCTTTATAAAAAAATCAAAATGAATGCTGTTTGATTCACGGACCAGCTGTTTTGTTCACTTGAAGCCCTTTCTTTTCCCAAAAGGAAGAATCTGGTTCTTGTGATAAAATTAGAATATAATTCTAACATTTATAATATATTAGCTGATTTCTGTATCAAAATTTCTTAATGCATAGGTAAATTATGCTACATTCTTCTCCACCTGAACTATCACTTTAATAGCAAACCTACTAGTGGATGTTTCCAGTGGGCATGTTCTCCATTGTAAACAATAACAAGCAATAAAAAGTTGCATTGAAAAGTAACTCAAAGAGTGACAGAGAGAAGAAAACTACAGTGAAACAGAAGAAATCTGTTAATACCGATGAAAAGAAGTATAAAGAGGCTTCTTTTATTAGAACAACTCTTGAAGAGATCCTAAGGAGTTTTTGCAATTTTGTATCAGTTCCCCAAAACTGAGTTGATCAGTTAAAGGGCCCAGCAATAACCTTCTTTAAAAGCCCATTCTCAAAACATGAGTATCATTTTTTCTCCCAAGGTATAATCTTTCCTTAACATATAATATTTTAAGAGTTTCTCTCTCTCTCTCTCTCTCACTCCCTTCATCTTGCTGTTCTGTATACATATATTATATGTCTTTTATCTTTTCACCTCACCAACACACACGTTAAAGGGATATAGCCACCTCTGTATGGTGATTGTACCAAATGCTCAAGGACTGTTTGCTCCCACTTTTCTGTTGCGGTTGACGACACATGACAAACCTAATCGCACGAAACCAAACCCATATTTTCTTAAGAGATGTTCTGCTGGACAACAGACTCTCTGTGGCTTCACAATATCTGATTGGTTTATATCTCATCACTCAGATTCTTTGTCTTCTTCTTTCCCCCTTTTTTTTTAAATTGCATTTTCCCCAGTAGCTATAAAAGGGCTGTTCTGCTCCTAGTAAATAGAATGTGAGGATCAAACCTGTTCCCCTACATGTAGTATAATTAATGTAATCATAGACTGAGATCAGCCTTCATCCAAAATATATATATATGTGTGTGTATATGTTTTAAACTAGACTGGTGACAATGTCCTTGTCCTTTAGTGTTGAGAGCAGCTCCAGTCAGATTTGCTATCTAGTGCTGTGAGGTGTTATTCAAACACACTATGCAGCACTCTACCAAGGAACATATTCACAACTCAAGAAGTGAAGGAGGTAGAAGGATGTTTTCCTCGTTCCTTCTCTTAAACTGTTAAGACCAACCACCCCAGGTATTTCTTGTGTTGAAAAAGTAAAGTGAGCGATCAGAAGCTTCCCAGCTGAAACTCTAACTCTGCTATCTACCTTTGCAGAGTATTAATGTTTACTGATATGCATTAGTAGGTTTTTATATTATCTTGCTGTCCCCCCTTTTTTTGTTGGTTTGTTTTTGTCTCCATTGTATTGTCTGAAACATCTGAGTGAAGCATATGGGGTTGCCAAAGATGACCCAGACCTCCAACTGCAGAGCTGACCTGTGTCATCTTCTTCCTGAATGTTATAGGTGCCTCATTCAAATCTAACATTCAGGCAGCAAGGTGAGGCAGGGCTCTGAATTGCTGGTGGGCTGGCTGCCTTTGTACTAACCCTTTCCAACCAAATAAAATACCCCAACGCTCCAAAATGCACTGAAATCTGGGCTGGGCGTTTGTGCGGTTAGCTGTTTGCAAGTGGCCATTTTATGATAGGGGACAAGGGGCAGTATGGTAACCCTTTCCTCATTTTGGAGAGTAGTGACAACACACTTTTTTCCCGCAGTCATTTTGGGTTTTTCCAAAGGGAATGCGATCTGTCCTCAGAAGAAGTGGAAAGGGTCTAGTATTGTCATGGAAAATCTTTTCAAGCTAATCCTGTAGAAATATTATGTTTGGTAGAAGGCACACCTATGTGAAAACACTAGTCATTCAGAAGAAGCAGTGTAAAGCTTGCCTTTTTAAATTTCAAGCTTCTTAAGAGAATCCTAGGAGTCTAACTTTTAAAAAATTCAGTGGGGAAAAGGCTTGCATTTTGAGGGAGAGTTATCTGTGCCTTAATGACATGCTAGCTATTTTAAATTAGCAATTCTTGATTAGTATCACTAGATACACTATCATTGCACCATTTGCCTTAAAAAAAGAAAAGAATTCTCAGAAAGCCCAATGAAGGCTTACAAAGTACATATCATATAGTGATATATAGCATATTTTATACACTTAGTGTGTTGTACATACATAGACACACAAAATTAGAGCAGGTATATGAACTCCTGTTTCTGTAAAACATATCACACATATACCACCAGTCTTGAGCTTGTACAGAATGTATATTAATATAAAATGGCCACATCTCTTTGCGTGTGTCTGTCCCCGGAAGGGTGGACTGATTGTTTTTGGATGTCTGCAGCTGTTACCTTGAAGGATGCAATTTCATCTTTCATTTATTTTTCCCCATCTAGACTGTATCAGGATAAACTGTAACGCCAGTAAGTTTTCCCTCAAGTTTCATTTTGTTCTCTCTCTCTCTTTCTTTGACTATTTAAAAGAAATTAGCATTATTTCCTTTGCTCTTTTATAAACTGTTTCTTCTTTTCTACTCACTCTATTCATTTTTTGAAAAAAAATGTGTTGGAATTTAAGAGTTTTGGTAGATCAGAGTTGGGAAGGATTTGTGATGGCTGTATTGGATGTAATGTGTATGAAAGAGATTTCCTGAGGGATGAATGAAATGTTATATTTCCTGGCTTCGCAGACAAGCGTCCAGGGAATGGGAAGAACTGAAAATGTATTACAGTAGCTTTCTGCTGTCTTGAGGAAAATATCCTTACAGGCAGCTTTGGTACTGCATAAAAATAACAGGTACTGTATGCACTTCTCCACTACAACAAATTGTGTTTTATTGTGACAAATGTATAGTTTGCTTCACAGTGGTGACTGCTTTGTCTGATATTTCTTCAACATCCATGCTTATAGGGGATTGTGAATATAAATAAGAAAGCCAAATAAGTTATTCAGGGTTGGGAGGGTTCATAAATTCACAGGAGGATAACCTTGTCAAAGCTTTTCAAAAGTTCAAAGGTTTTATTTAAGAGAGGAAAGTTCTGGAGGCCTATGTCAGCCTTGTGAATAAGCACACAAATGTTAATAACCGGTAGGAAAAAAAAATACTGGTCTGCTGAACTGTGGTTCTCATCCAGGTAGTGCATTTTATTTTTAAGAAGGACAGAGCCAGTTTTCCTCTGGTGGTCCAGTTGATTTCTATTATAGGCATGCTCTTTATCCTGTACACTGTTCTTTAAGACTTACAGTTAGGAGTGGTTAAATCAGGGATGGGATGCAGTCCTCCAGATGTTGCTGCGATGTAACCCTAACAAGCATTGTCAAGGGTGAGGAATGCTGGGAGTTGCAGTCCAACGACATCTGGAGACCCACATGATTCCCAAGTCAGGCTTAAATACAAACTTGCTCTGTGGTGCACTTCCTTGTAATTTGTTTACAAGTGTACAGGTCTATTCGTCTAATTAGCAACCTCAAGGATAAGCAGTGCGACAGCTTTGAAAAATTACTTTTGGGATTATAATTTCCAGAATCCCCCAGCCGGCATGGCAAGTGGTTGTTGCAATGCATGTAAGTCCATAAAAGTTATTTTTCTAAGCTGTGAGCAGCAATAACCCAAGCATCCAGTCCCTGAAATCTGAGGTTCAAAAAAACCCTACATCTCCTTTCTCAAATAAAGACTTCAAATAGAGCATGTTGCAGGCCTCTTGTTCTTTTATGTGCAGTAAGCCTGTTATATTCTATTGAGTCCTGTACTGGAAGAAAGATGGGACTACTTCTTTTAATTCTTTATACATACCTATCCATTGATTTTATGGTAGCTATTAGAATGATGGGAACCTCTTACTGGTATTCTGGATTTTATACTCAAGACCTGAGAGAACAATATACCTGATATTTACATGAACATCAGTTCATAGGTACCATCCTATACTCTCATTTGTGCACACATAATTCTGCTGGAGTGAAGGGGAGAATTCTACATAATTCTAATAGTAAGTGGTGTTAGGCAGAAGAAGAGCCATATAGTATATATGGACTGCATGGAAATAACAGTGTGTTATTTTATAGGACAGCCAGCATGGTCTAGTGGTTTGAGTATTGGAGTACTACTCCAGCAGACCAGGGTTCAAATCCCTGCTTGGCTATGGAAACCCACAGGATGACCTTAGGCAAGTCATACCCTCTCAGCCTTTGAGGAAAGCAGTGGCAAACCTCCTGTGAATAAATCTTTCCAAGAAAATAATGTGATGAGTCTGCCTTAGGGTTGCTATAAATTGGAAAAGAGTTTGATGCAAACAGAACTCTAATGCCTTTCTCTAAACTAAGCACTAGAATTTCCTAGAACTGACTTCTAAGCATGTCATCAAACAACAAATCCCAGAATTCCGTGGAATGGCGCAATGGCAGTCGATATAGTAGTAAATGGCTATAATGACGTAGTGTCATTACACTTATACAATATCATCATTTCAAAGATTCCTTTTTCCTAATGCTTTTAAATTGGATTTGACTTTAAAACAACAACATCAACAATGCCTTATTCTTGTCTGATTTATTGTTTAGAGCTCTCAATATATTTGTTCGCCTTTCAAATGACCTAGTTCAACTGCTTCTTGACCCTTGTGAAACAGAAATGTAATTAGAGACTAAAAAGAAGAAAGGTTTGTTTTCTTGCTCAAGAGCTCTAGCCTACTTGAGACTCAAAGAGCTCCTTGACATGTTCCCGTGTATTTATTCCAATATTTCTTTTCTTTTTTCAATTTTAAAGGACAAGTGCAGATATGTAGAGAAAAATCCTCCCTGGAAGGAATTTGTTTGCAATATTGGAGTCATGGTTAGATCTAATATGTGCAAACATTGGACCAGCTTCAGAGAGTTTTGCCAGCTTTATGTATCTCGTTTGCCACAGTCCATTCTGATCACTGATGATTTGCTCCCTAGATTAGGAAAAAGTGACATCAGAATCAATCATAACCAAAAAAAAGAAAGGAAGCGTGTGCTGAAGGGACATGATGTGGTTTTCAGCCAAGGGACTCTAAAGTGAGGGTTACTTAAAAGTATCAGATGATGCAGTCACTTCTGTTAACTTAGTGTGGGGCAACTGGTCTGTGTTGTTAAGAGCAAACAGAGTTATTCTTAAAAGACAGCAATTGTGGTGGTTTGATATTTTCCCACTGTGGCCATCAAAGATACTGGCTGTGAAGGTTCTCACACCTGACAACAGGTAAGGCTGTTGGTTTGGTTTTTATTACTGTTTATGTGTTCAAGAAACTAAGAAAAATGAATGTGCCATTTTAGAGACTGGTTGTTCATATTCCCTGACATTGTTGTTCTTACGTCTTCCCCACATGCCACATGTTTTGCTTTCATTCATTTGTTCCTTCACTGTGAAGTGGCAAGCATGAATTAGGACTGAGAGGGTTTTTTTTTTTTGGTAACTTAAGAGTTATCAAATGACAAATGTTAAGATGATTAAAGATAATGTCACAAGCATTATATAAAACAGAATTCAACAAAACTGGTAACATAACATAATAGGTTCTTGATTACCGTCGTAACAGAAAATCCCAGCTTTGTTTCTTAAAAAAAATTGCATAAGTCTGAGACAACTTGGCAGCTTTGTGAGGTTCATGACAACTAATGAAAGGAGATTAATGACACCAGTAGCATAATCCCATGTACGGCTAAGACTGAAATCTTATATGCATTTCACCTGGGGGTAAGTCTCATCAAACTCTGTGGAACTTGCTTATCTTCCAACCTTCCACAAATGAAAACTGGGACATGCGTGGCCAGGCAATATGTAGTCAAGATGATGAAAGAGGAAGACCAGACAAGCTAGGACAGGTTGCAACAGTTTACTTTTTCCTGATGCTCCTGTTAAGGGCAAGATTCCACTCCTTATTCTCCCCCTCTGAATTGATTGGGTGCAAACTACTTTTGCAGTTTGAACTCAGTCTGCAGCAACTGAAGTAAGTTGAGGACAAAGGGGACAAGTGGGAGAAGGAAAGAAAAACTCAGACATTTTGAGAGCAGCTGAAAAAGTGGGATGACAGAGGATTAACTAGAACTATCTCTGCAAAATTGGGACCCCTGGACGGCATGGATTTCCTCTAAGTTAACATGCATAGGAGTCTTTAAAACAGTTTCTGTTTATCCTGTGCTTGCACGTACATATATGCAGTGAGGTTTGTCACTCACTGTGGTCATAGTTATAGCTTAACTAGCTGTTAGATCAAGTAGAAAAGGTAGACTTTTAAAGTATTTGATAGGTAGTGGTTTTATTTTTGTTTATGTTGAAGGATGGAGTAGTAATACTTTTTTGGGGTCCCATAGCAGAAAAAAGTATGTTGGGGACCACATGGAACAGAGAAGGAATAAGGCATGTATAAAATCACACAGATACAAATACAAACCCACTATTTTATGGAGCATGGAAAAATAACTTCTTTTGTAGCCTAAGTAGTTTATGTTCCCAGGCTGCACTGCCTCTTGGCTCCGGATCATTCTTCCTAAATCACCTCTTTTCCTAGGGAGAAGAGAAAAGAAAGGCCATCAGGATTTGGTTCGATATATTTGCGTGTAAAGTGCCATTATGTAGTCATATTCTCAGTGAAAAGTACATTTTAAGACGAATGGTGATGGAATGCTGTTCTGACAATCAGTACAGCATCCATATTATTGTTGCTCGTAAGGGAATCTCAGAAAATATCTAATCAAAACTGTTAACGTGTGTTCCCATATCCCCTGCACTGCAGTCACTTCACAGTTGTTGAATCTGATGTTGAACAGACTCTCCTTCTTTAAGGCACATGTGGTTTTTCTTTCTTGCTATAGGTTTTAGTGCACCTGGGTCCTATTGTGAGTAAGGGTCAAATCAGTTTCTACATTTTAAATTATCTTTAGTGTTCCCGGGGGTAAATTACTCTTTCTTTTCTTTCATGAATAGGAATGAGAGAATCATCAGTAAGCATGAAACAAAATGAGGATTTTATCATGCTAATTAACTGTTACCACAAGAGACACTTAAAATAAGCATAGGCTTGCCTTTAATTGCCTATTAAGAACATGTTAGCATGCTGACATCTTTCTGACTGGCGTAGTAGTTGTACCTCCTCTAGAAGAAGAAGCAGTTTGTAAATTATTAGTCATGGGAAATGCACATAGAAGATAAATCACCCATGGTCTTTCCAGTTGGCGCTTCCTAATGTATTTCCATTGGGAATCCATAGCCACATCCTCTTCTTATGGCTCTGCCTTTCTTAAGTGTTTGGCAGAAATATGATTGATCAAGGATTTCAAAGCAATCCATAGCTATCATGTGCTCATACTATAGGAGTGTATACACAATAAATTATCCAGGTATTTCTTTAGAAGCTTCTTTGAATGAGATGCATATAAAGAGTCTTACCTGCTATAGTAATTCACCAGGATGGCCATGGTTTCTTTTTAATTAAGGACTGGAGTTAAGGCTGATACTAGAAAAGCAAAAAAGCAAGCTAATGAGGCTTTTCCAACCTGATGCTCTTCAAATGTATTGGACAACAGCTCCCGTAATCCCAGATATGTTGGATGTAGGATTATGGGAATTACAGTACAGTATATTTGGAGTACCCTGGTTGGAAAAGGCTGGGGTATATGATGGGGTATATACTATGCGGGTGTGTTTTATATTCATTATTAGGGAAGGTTATAAAAAAGAGGACATTGCAACCTGCCCCCCCCCCCCAGTCTAATACATTTTCCTTTTCTGAGTCTAAATCTGAAATATTTTGCTGTTGTTACCACACCATCACTTGGGTGTCTTGTTGATGGGAGTAGTGTAGTCTGAATCATTTGTCTCTTTTCAGAATCTCTCCACTCTTCATCAGAAGTCTTGATACATGCCCTCTCATCCTTTTCCACATGCCTGACAGCAGGAACCCAGTTAAATGAGACCTCTCCATATCTGGTGGCAAGGGAACTTATTGAAGATGACAAGAGAGTTCTTCTGCTTCAGAGGTTTGGACACACCCGAGGCTGTTTCACACTATACAGTTATAGTTCTGTGATTTCACTCTAACTGCCATGGCAACATCCTATGGAATCCTGAGGCTTGTAATTTGATAAAGCACTAGAGCTTTTTTTCCAACCATTCAAAATCCTGCTCCCTAACCGTCAATCCCCGGATCCCACAGGATGTTGCCATGGCAGTTAAAGTGGAATCATAGCACTATAATTTTGCAGTGTGAAAGGGCCTCTGGTTGTCCTTAAGAGCATTGCTTCTATTGAGGTGTATGAGAGTTTTCATTTCCTATCCTTTTCAATCCATATAGAATTGGGAGACATAGGAGACAATACATCCCATGCACCTCAGCAGTCAGGTAAAGATGAGGCCTAAAAAGCTTTTCTGTCTCTTGATGTCTAGCAGTTAAGGATGAGAACTAGAAAACTTTTCTGTCTCTGGCAGTCCCTTCTTGCTGTCAGCTTCTCAAGTGTTGTTTGCATTGGAAGATAAGATGAACTGGCAGGAAGGACTTGATAACATTAGTTAAAATATTGGTTGGAATCTTACTATTGCACTGTGTTAGCAGATGCGTTTTTTAAAGGGTCATGCAACCATGGCAAGGGAAGGCAGACAAAATCTGCCGTCTTTGAACAAACCTAATCCTCAGTTACCTTATCTCCTTTATAAGCATTGACTTCATGGCTTTTCTCTTCCTGTTGCTACCACCTACAGTGCACCAACAGGATTCTGGGTGTTATGAACTGGTTCACATCTTCCTGTGGTATGGGAATTAGAGTGGAGGGAATGTGTATTCTGAATTCCCCATATGTAAATTTTATTTAACCACCAATTGACTTTTTGTCCAAAATTGTATATCTAATTCCATCCAGGGTATCTAATGACAAAGAAAGTCATGTGCCAGTGATGACCGTTGTGAACTACCTCCTAGGCCATTTCCGCACTAGACTGTTATAATGCTATTCTTCCATTTTCAACATTCTAATGAATCCTGGGGTTTGCAGTTTAGGAAGGGTTTCCAGGAAAGTGGAAAGTGGAATAATAATGTTGAAAGTGGAATAATAGCGCTATAACAGTCTAGTGCAGAAATGGCCCTAGTGTCTTTATATGCCTGCATGTCAAACGAGATATCTTAAGTCATGTGGTTCAGCTCTAATCTGAGATAGATTCACTTTGGTTACATATATGTCTATTGACACTAGCACTCCCATTACAACATACCTTGGCCCATTGCTGCTATAGCATTATATCACAAGAATTCTCCTGCCCTGTGGCCAGAGTCTTTCTTCTTTTGTGAAAAGCTCTCTAGCTCTTCATGCTGCACTGGCAGACAAATCAGCAAATCATTTTGCTCTTTTTTGCTTCCTCATTCTAGTTCATTTGAGAGAGGAGACAGTAACAAGATCCATAGTGGACTGGTAGCATCTGTTAGATTTTGTGATCTTGCAAAGGAGCCTGTAATCTCTTGTTTAATTTGCAAACTGCTGCTCAAATCCTTGTTATATGTCCATAAGAGACAGAATACAGTGCCAACTGTTTTTTTTTTTTTAGCATGGCACTGGAATGATACTTGAGTCTGGAGCTTTCACAAGCATTTGCTGGTTCTCAATTTTCAAATAAATGGTATAGAAATTCTTGTTTGAAAAGCAGTTTTAGTACGTAATAATTCTTACTGCCTCCTGTTTGGAGCTGTTTTTCCTCCTGACTGTTGCTGCTACTGTTGAAGTTTCTTTTTCACGTTGGTTGTTGCTTCTTTCTCCCCTTAACAGTCTTATATATGTAGTCGAAGGCTTTCATGACCAGAATCCGTTGGTTCTTGTGGGTTTTTTGGGCTTTGAGACCATGTTCTCCACTCCACTTCCAATTCACCAGTCCTCTGAAGATGCCAGCCACAGATGCAGGTGAAACGTCAGGAGAAAATACAACCAGAACACGGTCTCAAAGCCCGAAAAACCCACAAGAACCAAAGTCTTATATATGTCTGCTCAGAAGTAAGCCCCTGGAAATGGGTTTAGATTCCCAGCCTAAACTGGTCACATAGCTGTTCCTGGGAATGGAAGAGAAAAGAGACCTCAAAGGTGCACTTAAGAAGAAATATTTTAAGATTGAATGTTTCAAGTTGTAAGATTCTCCTTCAAGGACATTTATAAACCAGATATAAAATACAATTCATCAATGTCAAGGCAATTATAAAAACATTTATATCTTAGACTACTCTACTGTGTATATACCTGTTTGGGAGTAGGCCACACTGAATTCAGTGGGACTTTCTACTAAGCAAACATACACAGAATTTTCCACTGTGTGTGTGTGTGTGTGTGTGTGTGTGTCATTTTATATCCTGTGTATCTGTTGGCATGAGACTCAAAGGGACAAAAAAAAAGAGGGCCATCTAAAATAATTTTCTCAAACATTGAAAAGCAACAAACAATTCTATTAAAAACCACATAGTTAAAACAGTTTAAAACACATTTGAAACATAATTAAAAGATAGAAAGATAAAAATACGGCATACCATATTCATGAGCCAAATGAATAAAACAGTAAATTCTGTTTACTAGCAGTCAAAAGGATGGATCTGACAATCTATAATAAATTACTATGGCATGAAAGAGAAATAGCAAGGCTTTATTTAACGCTAAAAATACCAAGAGTAGAAACTGTAATCTATAATAATGACATACTGAACAGTGGCAAGTACAAGACAAAACAATTTGTGTAGATCTTTACTTGACTGAAATACTGTGGCGTATGCATGAAACTGTTGGAAACTATCGTTATGAAAAGAGAAAATGGAACAAACCACTGTAAAGTAGGGGAAGGAAATCAGCAATTTGGTGCCTCATGTGTGTTCTATATTAAACCATAGAAACAGAAAAACTGCTTCCCTCTTTCTGTATAATCCAAAATGAAAGTGAAGTGATTTCATAATTTTGCTCCCATAAAAATCCTACTAAGGAGGACTGGGATTTTTCATGCATCTGCTCCATATGTTAGCAATAAATTCCTCTCTACGTCTCTGAAGAGCTCTCATTGTTTTACTGTCCTATTAATTTCTCATAAGGACATTAAGGATGTATATACACATAGGCTGGCATCCTGTTGGTTAGTCCCAACTAGAGCAGACCCATTCAATCTGTTGTTGAACAGTGGGTCAACATGTGGGTAAATCTCACTGATTTAATGGGTTTACTTTAGGCAGGATGAACTGTAAGGAACGCTGTGCAAGAAGTAGATTATTTACTACCAACTGCTGCAGGTAGTAAGTTGTTTCTTCCTGCATTGAGTTCAGTTTGCAAAAGCTGAAAAGGATATAATTATCCCTCCACATTCGCTATGGTTAGGGGCACAGCACCCTCATGAAATTGGAATAACCATGAATAACTCTTGGCCCTCCCAAGCCACATTTAACACACAAAAAAGTATGATCACCATATTCAACCCACTGTGGATTCCTTTAAGGCATCTGAATTTCCTTCACAAGACAGAAGTCGGTTTCTGGTGGGGGTTACTGCCATGTCCACTGCTGCCCCAAACCACTTTTAATAGGGACTTGCAAACCTCATTTGCAGTTTCTCAGTCTCACAAGGCTTGTGGTCCCTGTTAAAAATGGCATAGGGAGGCAGCAGAAATGACAGCAAATAATCCATGAATAATCAAATCCGCAAAAGTAAAACCCACAAATTTAGAGGGCTGACTGTACTTTATTAGCATTTAACATATTGGTGCCAACAGTGTTTCCCCCTTTAATGCTCCATGCAGGATTCAGGTTTAAAAGAAAAAAGAAAATAAAAGATGGTGGGAGATTTAAATCTGTGTGCACTGATTCTGGTTTGGATTTGGACTGCACAGTAGGAAAAAAAGTTCCACTCAGCTGTGTGATATATATTACACACATTTGACCCCGAAATATCTTGCACACTGGTGTTGTAACCAGGGCGTGAGTAAAAGTGAAAGAGTACTCCAATAAACTCAATAAACTAGGGGTGGAAATAAATTTTATTGTACTGGGCATTTTCAATAAAAGTAGAATTTGCCCAAAGCCTGAGACTTCTTAAGGGGAAATGTGCACCTTGTTTTGAGCATTCACACGTTTGTAAAGGTTATAGGCATTCCTAAGAAATAAAATATGCATAAAACAATACACACATTTTCATCAGTTTGGGAATTTGGTATACAGTATAAATTTCACTGTTTGCTCCTAGGCTTCTGTGACATTTTACTGCAGTGGTGGAGAAGTGTTGGCTGTGCAGGTGTTTCAGCCGACAAACCAGGGACCCTACTCAGCAAGGATTGTTGGATTTGTAATTCAAAACCATTTTGACCATGACATGGGGGAGCTATGCAAAATGAAACAAAACAAAAGCAAAAAAGGCAGGCCCAGTTTTCGGTGGTTCCCATTAAGTTCTGTGGGACAAATAAAAAATGAGGACCATCCATAGAAACTCAGGGGAACACCGTAACCTGCCTCCTCTTCCATGAAACTGGGATCGGTGGAGAATGCTGGGATGAAAAGGTTTCAGTGCTAGCTCTTGCATACTCCCAAACTGCCCTGATTTGGCAGGGATCATCCTGATTAATTCTCTGCCATCCCAGTTTTTCAGCTGCTTTTGAAATGTTCCAGTTTCTTTCTCTCGTTTTTCCGCTTCATCCTCAGCTTACTTCAACTGCTGTGCGAAAGGGCAAAAGTAGTTTGCACTCAACTCAGCAGGGGGGAGAAGAGAGAAAGGAAGAAATCTTGCCTTTCCCAGTAGGTTCAGGCAAAACCAAACTGCTGTAGCCTCTCCTAGCTTGTGAGTTCTTTCTCATTAGAAACTTCTTCCATCTGGATCACGCTGCTTACCACACATGTTCTGGTTTTCATCCATGCAGGGTTGGAAAGTATGCTCTTGGGCTCTATCTTATCTTCATATATGTAAAAGTCAAAATTTGTTTATCTGTGTCAGGTGAAGACCTCATATGATTGGCTGCCTGAAAAGATTCTATGGAATCCTGGGGTTTGCAGTTTAGGGAGGGGGCTTTAGAATTCTCAGCCAGAGAGCTCTCTTGGGCCTCAGTCAACTACGTCTGTCTTGAATAGACCAGTTGCTATGGAGATGTGGCCTAGCAGCAAGGAGGAGGACAGCGTACTCCCTCAGGAACCCAACCGTATGTTAATATCTCTGAATACAGCTTGGATTGGGGAATATGGGAAAAAGTTACAGGTACTGGACAAGACAGTTACCTTAAGGTATTTCTATCAAGTATTACCTATGAGAAAATAAAATCCCAGGCAATGCTGGGTATATAAGCTAGTATTAGATAAAAGTATGTGCAAATACTGTTTATTCCTACATGCTGTTTTCAGCACACTGGAAAGTGGGAACAAA
Organism: Cyclura pinguis; assembly: GCA_030412105.1. Taxonomy (NCBI): domain Eukaryota; kingdom Metazoa; phylum Chordata; class Lepidosauria; order Squamata; family Iguanidae; genus Cyclura; species Cyclura pinguis. The sequence goes on from CM059599.1 coordinate 351,294,205, forward strand.
ACCTACACTCCCCAAAATGAGTGTTCTGTTCTCATATGGAGAGGGACTCCACATAAATATACACTCACATCCCTCTCTGGGAGTCTCTGCAGTAGACATATCTCCTTCCCTGACCCCAGTCCATGTTAGAACAACAATCATTTCATGAGAATAAAATATTCTTTTTACAGGAAATCACTAGAGCCAGCATGGCTTTAAAATATTCAGATCTTATTACAATTGTTGGTGATAACAAAATCAAGACTTTTTTTGACACTGTCATTTTCAGTTCCTGGAATGAAAATTCTTCCATGAGCTTTCCAAGATTGGTGTAAATTATCCATTAACTGTAGAAATAGTGTGGAAGGATAAGCCATCTTTAAGTTGCAGTTTCATCAAATTTGGCACAAGGTACCGCATTCATACAGCTCTGACAGATATATCAGTTGAGCTGATACATCTCATTGGCTGGTGGGCAGAGTAGCATGACTGCCAGTCAACAATCTCCATGATTAAATCACAGAGGGTTGCACGGAGGGTGGGGATGAGGGGAGGAGAGAGAAATTGAGAGAGAAATAGAGAGAGGGGGGTTTAATCTGTAATGACTGGTTTACTGAACCAATATTCCGGTTAGACTAATCACGCTGCTGATGTCATGCTTCTGAGAGAAGACTGGCCCTTTTCAAGACTTGGACCCTCCATATCTTCGAAGGTTCTGTTCTAGGACACCTCATGAATGATGAAAGACATGAATGCTCCCATCCCATATTATTAAATGGTGGTGACGTGGACATGGATGCTTTAACATGTCCACATTTATGTCACCGCCGTTTTAGGTGTAGGACGCAGCACTCCACAATCGCTGGAATTTGTAGGTCCAGAGATTACATATACAGAGGGTCCACTCTGTAGCTTTTCATCCAGAGAGGATATTTCCAGTTTTCATGTTACATTTTCATACTCAAGATAGCTTAGAATATTTTGCTTCTGCTTTTCCCATTTTTTGCTTCTGTCATGTGTTTTGAGAAACGGTCTTGCATTGAGTGGATGAGTTCTTTCAATCCTTATTTAAAGAGACAGGTGTTCTTGAAATTTTAGCAGAAAGAATTCCTTTCTCCCAGCTGTCTCTTTTTGTAAACATCTATATTATGCAGTAGAATTTCCCCAAGATATATATCAATACATTATTTTGGACAGTTCATTGTCAGTCATAGCTATTCAGCATTTTACTGTATAGACTAAACATTGCACTAGGTAGATTTTGTTAAAAAGTTAACCGAAAGCAAAACAATAGTCTGTCAGAGTTTGGAAAGTTAGTTTTGAGAAGAATGAATATAATGACACGTTGAAGCCGTCCATGTTATAGATGGCTTCCGTGTGTCCTGACAGACATTTCATTTTAGGCTCAGACTGTTTGAAAAAGAGTCCAATGCAAAGGATGATTGATTTATAAGGGATTAGTTTTAAGTTTTAGAGTATGAATAAGCATATATAAATCACATATTTTGCAATGATCAGGTCAAAAGTGTTTTACTATTTGAGAAACAGAAACAGAAATCCAAAGCTTTGCCAACAGTATGGATATGGATTCTACATGATTCTCTGATTGCTGGTTCACATGTTAAAACTGGAATCCTAATCACACTTATTATAGAGTAAATCCCATTGAATTCAGTTGGACCTCAGAGTTAAGATGCTTAGGGCTACATTGTTGGTGGACATAGTGTTCAGTGCTGCAAACCACAACCAATGTTTCCTGCAAGTAAAAATACACAAAATATGGAGGACAGATATACATTCAGAAGGTATGCTTTAAGTAGCCATAGACAGTCACTTTGGTACATGCTCTAGCAATGCATAACTTCCCAGCATGCTTGACATGTTTACTGAAGGATAGAAAACCTCAGAGTAACACTATTATAAATCCAAGAGACACTGGAGGGTACATGGTACGAACTAGATTTGAGAGTAGACAGTAGAAGACTCCGTTAAAGATAGGAATTCTGCAACTATATGATGTCTAGTAAAAAGAAAAAAGAAAAAGCAAGAGTACAATATCAAGAATTGGGGAATCTGATTGTGTGAACACTGACATGAGCTGACATAATATATCAGTTCATTTTTTTTCCCCAGAGGAGACCCTTGTCTTTATCATCTGGAGAGCAGGCAAGGAAAACATGATCTTCCCCATGCTGGGAAAGCTGTACTCATGTGGTTGAAATAGGGGAGAAATTTGTTGCAGTTCCTTTTTGAAAGAACTTAATAGGCTGTGCAATTTTTTTCGTATTCTTGATGGAAAGAATGTGAAGCTTTAAAAACAGGCAGAGAAAGTAAAACTGAAAGATTTTCCCATTTCTAATTAAGATACCCATTAATATGCGTGTTTTTGTGGAGAATTTTCTTTTTTAAAAAGATGCAGGTTAAAAGAGAAGTGAGATGGGATGGAATGGAGGGAATAAGTGCAAAAAAGGCAGAGGATACTCAAGAGGATAGTTGACAACTTCTTTGAAAAGGGATTGAAATTCGGTTTTGCCAATTAGTGCAGATCTTTTATTTTCTTCTCCTGTACTGTAAACTGAAGAAGCCATGTATAGGCACCGGTGTAGTGTAAGAATTCCAACACAGATTTGTGAAGTGCTATGTTTTTTCTCTGCTGGTGAGGCTTAATTCCAGAATAGGAAGCATGGTTTTTTTTTTCATTTCCCAAGCTAAAAGAATTGTGCTCCACAAGGGATTTGGAGCTCTCTTTTGGATGTCCTCTATAGGTCATCCGAGCAACTCTAATTCACCTGTAATGGGGATATTTCTCTGTGATGTTCATTAGATCTTTGACATTGGAATGGGAGCATCTCAATGCAAGGATCAACAGGAAAATGTTGTTCTCAAGGAACATGATGTCCTGCTAGAGCAGAGGTGGGCAGTGGTTTGGGATCTCAGATCCAATTTTCTCCCAGACCAGCCATAGGTGCACATACCCTACATGCACACACGCACAGCAAACACAAATACCTCTGTTTTCTTCTGCAGTCCTCTCACAATGTCACAGGAAGTGATAATATATCCCTTTCATAGAATCATAGCGTTGGAAGAGACCCCAGGGGTCATCCAGTCCAACCCCCTGCTATGCAGGAACACACATCAAAGCATTCCCAACAGATAGCCATCCAGACTCTGCTTAAAAACCTCCAAAGAAGGAGACTCTACCGCACTCTGAGGCAGCATATTCCACTGCCGGACAGCTCTGACCATCAGAAAGTTCTTCCTGAGGTTCAAGTGGAATCTCCTTTTATGCGGCTTGGATTCATTGTTCCTTGTCCTAGTCTCTGGAGCGGTAGAGAACAAGCCCACTCCAGACATCCCTTCAAATATTTAAACATGGCTGTCGTGTCCCCTCTTAATCTTCTCTTCTACAGACTAAACATACCCAGCTCCCTAAGCTGCTTCTCATAGGGTATGGCTTCCAGACCCTTCACCATTTTGGTCGCCCTCCTCTGAACACGTTCCAGCTTGTCAATATCCTTCTTGAATTGAGGTGCCCAGAACTGGACACAGTATTCCAAATGAGGCCTAACCAATGCAGAATAGAGTGATATCCCTTTGTGAGGAACTGCAGAGGAAAACAGAGGTGTTTGGGGGTAGCTCAGTTTTCTGTGGTTCACAGGCAACATGCAGACTATGGGCTGCAATATGCCCATCCTTGCATTTGAATCATTGGGATTTATGGAATCTAGTTGTTCCATGGATCTCTGCACCCGAGGCCCTATCACGCATGCTCTTTACTGTATAAACCTCTGACTATCAAAACTATTAATATGTATTATATATGTGATGTACCTATATCATACTGTATAAATGATTTCTGCAAGTCATTCAGCCATAACTGAACTGAAGAAATGCTTGAAACATTGTTAACATTGGAAAAATGTAACCATTTGCATAAGTTGTTGGATCATTATGCACCTTAGAAGTTTGAGGCTACAGGACTGGAGCACTAGTTTGATTTAGTAAGCCTCTTATATGGCTATTAGTTATATTTTGAAATGGGACAAGATGTGATGTCTGATAATGTTTTATTGCTGTTCTGACACAGTCATTACCTACAAATGAATAATAGCTGATTTTATGGCACTTCTAATATTATTTGGCTATGTGTTGCTTGTGTAAAAGTAGATAGCAAGATAGTTTGTCATGTTTGTGGCACAAGGGCAATCATTTTGACAGATCTTTTCAGTGGACATTTGTGGAATTGCAAACTGGAGCTTTGATGCTGTCAAAATTATATTTCTTGTAACATTTTTCCTCTTCAGTGTAGAAGGCTAGATTAGGTCATTTCTCCTTTCCCCCTGCTTTGGAATACTTTGCTTTGGCTTGTCTTGAGAGTGATTCATTATATCATATATTATGGTGGCCATCAGTGGTAAGGAAATAGTATCAATAATATTGTTTTGATGCTGATCTAAATGTCCCTATGCAGCTGACATATCACTATTTGTCTCTGTTACCACTGGCATTTTTTATTCTGTTTTCTAGTAGCAAGGGAACAACTTCACATGCATTTTCCTCATTTGCCCCACAGGGGGAAAAAAGGGGGGGGGGACTGTATAAGATTGGTAGGATACAAATTTCTTCATAAGAGCCACAAAACAGAGATTGTACTTTGGGCAGCACTGTACAGTAGTCCCTCCACATTTGTGAGGGTTTGAGCCACAGAACCCTTGCAAAAGTGGAAAAATCATGAATAACTCCCACCTCTGTGATTCCCCTCTAGAGCTCCCCGCTCCCATTCCTTTGCCTCTGGCCCCAGCATTGGGGGCAGGAGAGAAAAAAAGATACAGCAAAGGGCTTACTGGTACTTTCCCCTCAAAGAGAGAAAAGCACCTTTCTTTTCTTCTGGTTACTTCCTGTGGCCATCTTGAAAAGGGAGGGGTAGGAGCAAAAAAGAGCAGCTGACCAATCAGCAACTGTTACACAGCAGAAAGTGCAGCCACATGGGAGAGAGAACCTGCCTCCAGCAGTGGGAGGGGGGTTTGCTCACCCAGAAAGAAAGAAAAAAGTCAATTTTAAACACAAGCCTGGCAAGCCTGGTATGAGGAAGGGAATGGGAGAGGAAAATGGGGGGGGGGGGTAGCAAACACATGCCTCACAATTAATCAAATTTGTGAAGGTCAAACCTGTGAATGTAGAGGGAAGGCTCTATACCTAAAACTTGAAGTGCTTCTTCGAAGGTTTTGAATGACATTGTTGTTAGAACCATTTTAGGCCAATTGTTATATGTGCACATAACACATATGTAAGGTTATGTATAACCCTAGAGTGTTTCCAAGAGTCAACATGAAACTTTCATGATTCAGATGGAATACCACTTCTATAATTAATTAAAATTAGTCTAATTACATAAATTGATGTATGGTTGTGAAAGCTGGACAGTGAAGAAAGCCAATAAGAAGAAAATCAACTCATCTCCCAGTTTTCTGTCAAACCTGATAAGGATTCCCTCCACCCCACTGTATAAGCCACTGAAAAAGTGTTGAAGAGCAATGGCCCTAGAATAGAACCCCAAGACCATTTGAGACCTCCTTCCTGTTTGAAGCACGGCCATTGATGATGACTCTTTGAGAATCATTTACCAACCAGTTATTGATCCATCTGGCAGTGTTCTCATATATTCCACATTTAATCAGTTTACTAGTCAAAACATTATTGGGGACCTTATCAAATGCTTTACTGAAATCCAGGTAAATGACATCCACAGTATTATCACCATCTACTAAACTAGTGACCTGGTTGAAAAAAGATAACCCATGTTGGCTCCTACTGATCACTGTATTGTCATCAAGATAGTTGCATATAGATTCCCGTATAACCTATTCCAGTATTCTTTCCAGGTATTGCGGTTAGGCTGACTGGTCTGTAGTTTCCTGGATCTTCAGAAAGTCTCTCAGCTAGTTCTTTCAATACTTTGGGATGCAATTTGTCTGGCCCTGCAGAGTTGAACTTGTTTAGGGTAGCTAAGTGATTCTTGACTAACTCCCTCTAAATCTTGATTTGCAATCCAGATCCTTTTCCAAGGTCCCTGCTGCTGTATGGAAGTACACAATTCTCTTTTTGGGAAAAAACTAAAGCAAAATAGGTGTTGAGTATTTCTGCCATTTTATTTTGATCTGGTAGCATTTTGCCACTCTTGTTGAACAGCAGCCCATTATCTTCTTGGTCTTGAAGAACTGCTTTTTATTGCTTTTTGCTTGTTTAGTCAGTCTCAGCCCATTTTGAGCTTTAGATTTCCTTCTACTGTTCTTGCAAGCTTCAGCTACACATCTGTACTCTTCCTTGAGGATTTCTCCTTCCTCCCCTGCTATATAGGTTCTCCTTTTCCTTTTCACTTCCTCCTTGAGTTTGGTGTGCAGCTGTATTAGCTTTTTCAGATGTTTCCCATTTTTTCCTCTTCTACGGGATTGTTTGTAATTGTGCTTTTTGCAACTCCTGCAAGCACTCCTGCCATTGCTGGATGTCTAGTAATTCCATGAACTTGTTCAAACAGCTTTTCTGAAACCCAAGGTCCATCTTTGACTATATTCTTTTTTGCCCTGTCCCACAATTGCAAATTCTGGCATTACATGGTTACTTCCTCCTAAAGTGCCAACTACTTTGATTCTAGTGCGTAACCCCTCCCTTTTGGTTGGGATTGTGAATCACTTTGTTTCTTCATCTTCCTTTTGAAATGATCTGCAAGGATCCTGAGGAGTTTATTGGAGAGCCTCTGCTTAGCTCAGTTAGTGTCTCACCAGATATTAGGGTAATTGAAGTCCCTATAAGTAATAATTATTGCATCCTTAAGGTATTTGAAATTTGTTTCTGAAAAGCATTGTCCACTGTCTCTTCTTGATTTGCTAGACTGCAGTGAACTCCTGAAACAATATTGCAGTTATTTATTTCTCTAGTTATTTTTACTCAAATTCTCTCAACTTGTCTTCTCTGATCAGTCTCATGGATTTCTGTACACCTGACTTTTTCTTTGACATATAATGCTACTCTTCCTCCTTTTCTGCCATATCTATTCTTTTTTAATAGATTACACATTTCAGTTATAATATTCCAGTCATTAGAATCATCCCACCAGATCTCCATTATGCCTATAAAGTCATATTTAACTTTCTGCACTAGGACTTCAAGCTCATCTTGTTTATTTCCCAAACTATGTGTTGGTGTATAGATCTTTGGAGCTTTGTTCTCACCTGTTTAGTGTCACCAGCAAAATAGTATGTGTTTACTATATCTCAATTAGGGTCACCTTAAATGATGAAATATATTATCAATTTAAGCAGAATTTAACATTCAGTCATAAAAATTGCACAGACCTTTCTGTACTTTAAAGTGTCTGGCTTGTCTGGAAATTCTGTAAAGCTGTTTGGGATAAGGTTTTACAGATGAATGCAGGGAGGCCACCCTGCAAGCTTCTCATTTAACCATTCTAGATTCATCTGTAAAACCTTATCCCAAGCAGCTTTACAAAATTTCCAGATGTGAGTGAAATTGAGAGCCTATTCAAGGCTCCTTAATGAAATCTAGTGCTGATAAATGTTCCACTAGACCTGGAGGTATCAGAAACAGAACTGAAATAGGTGAAAGTGATCTATAGGCATGTTCACAGAATTAATGGATGTGTGGTCATGGTAGGAACAGCACTGTTAAAGCATGTCCATTTTGTATTGGGTTCCAGTCCAGATACGAACTATTTATTGTGTATAATATATAGCTTTTGGCACTTTACTACAGATTCAGGAAGCAGCTTGCCATAGTCTAGAATTCACAGAAAAACTCTATTAATGTAATAGCAAAATTGAACCAGAGTTACTTCCCTGTAGCCTAGTTTCACATTACTCTGGTAGTGATGGTACTTCAAGCTGTTGCATAGCATTGAGCTATTGGGTTGGAACCCAGGAAGCTGTTGCAGTTGGATTTACTTCTGAGTAGACTTGCCTAAAATTGAGAAGCACTAGGTATGGCTGGTGAGGAAATTGGTAATTCCACCCACCTCCCACTTTTCTTTTGCTCCTACTCTGCCCTTTGTCCCACCTTCTGTTTGTATACATCTCCTGAGACTCATCCAAATTGGAATTCTGTCCCCGGACTAAAAAATTACCCTATTTGTGCTATGGAAGCAAACCGTGTGGGTAGTCCAGGTGGCATAGTTAATTGTCATAGTAGTATCACTTTCCCTCATAAGTGGCATTCATATGAAAAGATCACTATGCCCCATCATTGGTCTGTGTGGGTATGAATTTGGGCCATGAATCACCCAGTATTATTCTGCTCTCAATAACAACATGTGAAAAATGCACAACTTTTCAGTTGACTGCCATGTGATCATAAGAGGTACACCAGTAGCAGAGGCCATTTCTGCACGGGGCGAGGAAATCGCCCCGTGCTGGTACTTACCGGACTTCTTGGCTCCACGCTTGGGTCCAGGCTGGTCCGGAGCAGTGCGTGGTCACCGCTCCACACTGCTCCGGGGATGAAAATGGCAGCTTCCGGTTGGTCGAGGCTCTCCACCAACCGCTGAAGCTCGCCAGCCTAAAACCCGCCCCCAGCAGATCGCAGGCTCACACTGGTGCGAGCCTGCAAATCTGCTTCGGAGCACGGGAACAGAGTGATGCGTTCCATGCTTTTGAAAGACCTGTTTCAAGCGGTCTTTCAAAAGCACGCTGGACAATCACTTTGGGTCTTTTGGGAGCGGGCTGAGGTGCGGAACTACAGTAAGTAGGTCCGACCCAGTCCGCTCCCAGGTGCAGATGTCCTCCCTGGAGGACTCTCTGCACTGTTTCTTTAAGCCTGTGTGGAAATGGCCAGAGTTTAAAGCTATGTTTCTCCTAGCACAGCTGTTGCCTCATTTGCCTTCATTTTAATTGTGGGTATATAAAGATGTGTTGAGGCTTTGAGATATAGTCTTGTGGAACACTGCAGGTATGAAAATCCCTTCAGTATTTTTGCATCTTTTTACAGAAATTACTATTATGTTCACACATACACATCTATCTCATTTAAATGTTTGTGTGTTCAACTGCACTTCTCTGTTTTAGCAAACTGTTATCTCAAACTTCTTTTCAGGTTTGTTTCAAAAGCAAAAATTATTTGGTTGCTTATTATTTATAGATTGTTTTTTTTAAAATTTACCCATAGTAAACTAAAGGAGCATGCAAGTAGATGGTAAAAAGAAAGCATAAAGAGCAAAATCTAAATAATTATCATATAAATGCTTATTCAACAGAGAGAAAATGCAACTTCTATCACAACAGTGCTCTGCTATTAGGTAGAAGCATTATAGAGCTGGGGTAGCCAGATGCTTTTTGAAAAGAGTAAGTTGCGCCCCAATATTCAAGAGAAGGCTATGTCAGGATCTGATTAATCTTTGGGAAACTGGTTCCACTTCTAAAATGTGCTGCCCGGGTAGCCATCCATCAAGATTAATTTAGTGTCAGTATTCTATCAAGATGGAGTTGGCACACTCCAGACCTTGAATGTCTGCACTTTGTTATTTTGGAATCTGCTGGAGTTTAAAAGGTCCATGTTGCACTACTGCAGCTGCCATTTTGGAAAAGCTAATGTGAGATTGCATCACTTCTACTCACTCAAAAAGTGCATTTTGGATTATTGCTGCTCTAGGGTGCTGCCCTAAAAGGCTTAGCTAAATTTATTAGATCCAAGTTGGGGGCTTGGTTGGAAAACTTTTTTTAGTCCCAAAATGGTTTTTGAGGGGAGGGGGGATGCTGGGGAATTTTTGAGGTTCCCAAAGGGTGCGCTCCAACAAGTTGCTTTGGACCTTTGGGTAATATGATTGCCATCTCTGTGTTAAGAGGTGGAGCAGCACATTACTCTATTATGAAGCAAATATGAAGGTGAAGGAGAAAAGTTAGCACAATATAGATGCTGATTAAAGAGCTGTGAGCAGTCTGCTCTATTCCGGTTCTTGTGGATGGATTTCGCTGATCTACTCTATCTGGAAATGTGTGTAGACCAGACACACTTTGTATTCAGAGATTTATAATTTTGGAACTTGACTACATACTCTATAAACCACAAAAATGCACCTAATTAAATTGGCAAATCTTTAAGTGTGCACATTTCAAAAATATGGACATATAAGTTATAATCAGCAGTTGGATACATACAAACAAAGTGCAGAATTTGTGTGTGTGTGTGGGGGAACCCTCACACTTAAAGAAATACAGCCACAAACGCCCTCTAAAGAGAAATATCATGCTTAGAAAGGACTCTGCAGTGGGGGAAGAAGGAAATATGTGGAAATGGACTGGACCATTTTACCAGTCCCTAGTGGTGATAGGTCACATGGGTCAACTTGAAGAAATATTTATGATACTTGGATGCTAAAATTAATAAGTCAGTCTGTTGAAAATGGTAAGTCTGTGTATAGATGTGGAGGACAGAGGTGTATCTAAAATGTATAGATTTCAGTTAGACAGTTTAAAAAAAAATAAAAATTGTTCCATTTTAATAAAAATAACTAAAAAAACCTATCTCGAAAATAAAATGGACTGGCTAGTTCTGATCTGATCCTACTTAACATGGTGAAATATGGAAGACTGGGTTAGCAATTTGCACTGGGCCTGCTAAGCCTTGGAGACCTCATAACATAAGAACAATTGTTCTCTTGTCTTCTGTAAATAATACCAAACAATGAGCAAAGCTGTGACAGCTCTTTCTTTGATCTGAGCACACCAACTGCTGAGGCAGGAAGGTATCTTTGGAATATAAAGGGGGAAATTATATGTGACAGTTTCAGCGGGAACCTGCTTTTAGGGAGTGCAAGGATAGGGCTGCTTTTCAAATGTTTGGGCTGCTCATTAGAATTCCCCTTCTGTGGCTTTATGGCATGTATAGCCCCTATGTACACAGCGTGTACGTAGGAATACAATGCATCTATCAATAGATTCATCACTAGTAATGGCACTACATTGTTGTGTATCTTTTTTGGATCTATCTACCAAGTCTGTTAGTCACTCACTTGGTCTCCATAGCTGTCTAATCTTTTTATCGTTTTATTGATCTGTACATATACTATAGGTGGGGGAGAGATGGACACCTGAAATTGCTCTATAAATAGGCTGGCAATCTGCTTGCTATTATTTCGTGTTGATTTATCCAAGCAAATGTTTGTTGTGCTCCTAGGTGCAGCATTTCACGTCTTCACTGGCTATTGCATACCTTGTTGAGGATTGTTGACTTCTGAGGCCATTTCTGTACTACACTGCTATAGTGCTATTATTCCACTTACAATATCCAATATCCTATAGAATCCTGGGGTTTGCAGTTTAGGGGGGAAACTATAGTCAGACCAGAGTTTAAGAAGATTCATGTTACTCATTTGTTTAAAGAGTAAAAGAGAATAGCAAGGGATGGCATGTTCCAGGCAATGTAAATTTCCCCTGAAAACTGCTGCAAAATATATTTAGCAATCATTGGTTTTAGTCAATGAGAAACGTCTAAAACTAACAACTAAGCATTGTGGTTGGAAGTACCTTTGGGTGTGTCAGGGATATTTGTGTCTGGGTATCAATACTGGAGGAAGTAAGGATAGAAATACTTAATACTTAATAATACTTGCCATTTTTTGTTTTCCAACCTAAAAATAGAATTCCCAATATTTGGGGAAGCCAGACAATAAAAATAACACATAAAAAAAGAATTGGGAGTAGTTTACACCTAGTATTTGCACATCCCAAAGTGCCCAAAAACAAAAACAGTGCACAAAAGTACTGTTTTCAGATAAGTAATTACGTAATACATAATGCATAATTACTGGACAGGGGTGTGTTTGTGTGCAAAAAGAGTAATTCTCCACACAAAAAAAGACCCACATGGAGTTCTGGAAACACTGTTTTTTGCATGAAAATTGAGGAGTTTTTTTTGTAAAATAACATTATTTGCACATAAAAAACCCCACCATTTCCAGAAACCACATTTGTGTGTGTGTGTGTGTGTAAAAATTATCATCTTTTGTGCAGAAACCTCAGAAATTTTGTATTGTACATGCATAGATATATAGATAGAATATATATGTTTGTATATCTTTGTGTGTGTGTGTGTGTGTGTGTGTGTGTGTGTGGGTGGCCATCTGGAAATAAGGGGGATTTGTGTGAAAAAAAAAAGTGAGCTTTTTGCACACAACTTGATTTTTATGCAAATATCTACATGTATTTGTTTACAGAATCATTTCCTGAAACACTTGAGGATGTACCAATACTGTTAAGAACTGTGCAGCCATATTTGTTTTCTCCCCCAGTGGGGATAAAACAGCAAAAATCATTTATCCCTCCATGCAACAATGAAATAGGACTCTGTATTAATTTCTGGGATGTTGTACCAGAGAAAATCAGTATAGCAGAATTAGAAAAAGCTAGATTCATCAAGAAGCCTCATAAATCCCTAAAGAAGAGATATGCTCAGTATATGTTGGGGATCTTAGAGCACAGCCATAGAGCTGGATGGAGAAAAATGGATACACAAGGCAGAGGTCAAGCTTTAAGGTGGAATGGATGGTGAGCATTCCAAAGTCTTTCTGTATCACTGGCCGTTTTCACAATAGACTGTTATAGTGCTATTATTCCACTTTCAACATCCTATGGAATCCTTTGACTCCTCCCTAAACTGTGAGCGGCAGGATCCCATAGGATGTTGAAAGTGGAATGATAGCACTAAAACTGTCTAGTGTGGAAGTGGCCACTGTCTTTTTATGTGCAGTGCCTCCAACTTGAAAGTAAAAGCTGTGAACTCATTCCATATCTTTGTAGCAACATGGATCATCTGGGGAGCTGGATAAAGGTGGCTTTCTGGAAAACAAAGCCTCTGCTTGTTAATTTTTTAAAAAACCTCCCAGTACTAATTTGTGTTAAGAGTATCTTACTTCTAACTGTGGCTTTTGCCTGGTTTTAACTTAACTTCTTGGGTTCATTGCAAAGTTCAATTTTCACGTTTGTGTTGGATTATAAAATAACCATAGGAAAACCAGTAAGGTTTCTAATGCAATTTGTTAGATTTCTCTACTGAACAAACAGTCTGAGCAATCAGTTTAAGGTCTTTTTAATACACTTCTGTTGGTACTCTTGAGCAATGGAAACACAGCTGGGAATATTGGAAAGCAAGTCAATGATTTTTTTTGGGCGTTTTGATACTTTTGTCTTTACCATACTTTCTAGTTTGTACATGGCAAATATGGCCTTTATCTGGCTTGAAATGAATTTGAAACCATTTTCATCCACAAATCATATTTCCCAGGTCATCTCTTAGTAGAAAACTTCTGGTTCCTTTCTTATTGATTCCTTGGCAACTGTTAATTCTGTGGTAGATTGCTTCCAAACATAGAATTCTCAGTTGTTTGATCCTTTTTTAAAATCCATATGAATTGGTGGTTGTCGCCATACCTATCTATGCATCATGTGAAAGAAGTACTTTCGATTTTGAATGGTCAGATTCCACATGAAAAAAAAAATATAATGAAAGCTAGAAAGTCAAGCAGATTTGGAATTCTTTTCTGATATGGCAGCTTTTGGTAAAAGGACACATTTGTTTAGTGCAATTCAGGAGAAGTCGTACTGCTTAAATCCTGCTGTATGAACTGTTGCATATTCAAGTTAAAGTGGAAGGTGAGAGAGCAATCTGTTTTGTACAAGGGCTCACAACAAGTTGTGGACACCACTGAAGAGAGAGTAAAACATGAAAAAATATTAACTTTTGCATCATAATTAGTTAGAATTTAAAAAAAAGAACAGATTTTTTTTCCCTTCACAAATCTTGCTCTCTGCCATTCTTCATTCTCAGGCATTTGCAGTAATTGTGGTATTTCCCATTGTTTGTTAATTTTCTTCATGCCTATGATCACTTTCATATTCTTCCCCATTCATAGCAATACGAAGTTTTGCTGCTCTTAATGCACTGACTGTCATTGTTTGGTGGATATTTGCTACCTGAGTACAAAATACTTCCAGTAGCATCATTGTAGCAACTCTAAATCATGAGTGTGTGTACATGTCTTCAAATCACCTGTTGACTTATGGCTACACCATGAATTCCATATTGGTTTTCTGGAAAGGGATTATCAGAGGTGGTTTGCCAGTTCCTTTCTGTAAAATAGCCAGATAGCACTGGATGGATGGGTGGGTGGGTGGGTGGGCAGACGGGTAGACAGGCAGGCAGATAGACACCTTTTGTTTTCCCAACCATGTTTAGGCATGGTCACTGCATGTGTACCAAATCTGCTGATTGCCATCAATATTTACAAAATGTGCAATTGTTCTGTCTATAAATTTAATTTATTCATATTGGGGTTAAGTGCCAATAATAAATCATCTTAAATAATTCTCTTCTAAATGAACATAGATTGAATTTACTACTCCTGCCATAGATGTTAATTGGTAGTCCTCTTCTGTAATTTCTAATTCTACCACGTCCTTCCAGTATGTTTCAGATGATTCTTCTTCTAAGAGTGTTCATGAAAAATCTGCTGGATACTTGATACATACAAGTATCACCCTGGAAGGAAACAGGGTTGAGGCATGGTGAACATTCTGAGCACATGCTCAAAATTCATCCATATCTATCAACATCTTCCCTTTCATATCTTCCCCTCCAGAGATTAGGCAAAATAAGCCTGCCACCAGAGGTGGTTTACTGTGCCTGAAAACCATCTTTGTACTCTTCCTCTGTCTGGCAAATTGAGCTTCCCGAGTCAGGAGGAAGCTCGGGTTCTCTCTCTTCACACAGAGCAGGTTTTCCATCTAGCAAAAGGTCCCCAGAATCTAATTTCTCTGCTCATCTGAAGATAAGGATGGGGCAATCTGTCAGTTTTACTTTTTCTTGAATTTTTAAAATTCCAATTATTTTCATCCTGAACATAAATTCTTATAAAAATGAACTAAATGAAATTGTCTCCCAACCTTAATGTGGAGTATCATTTTTCTATTGTGGAGGCTGAAGGTCCAGACCTGCCAGAAAAAAAGATATTTTGATGGAGAGTTGGGATGCTCAAAGTCATGACCACTGCCTATATCTTCTACCTTCTCTAAAATAAGTTCCTTCACAGTCTTGTGTCAACAGAATGGGTTGGTGGCTGAAGGAGCTTATAGAATGGGGGTAAGCACCACCTTATGAATATGGCCATTTCTGATTGACTGCTTACAGTGATTCTAAGGGATATCACCCTAGAAATTCTGTGATGTTCTGTGTTCCTGCACCCGAGAATTTTAATTGCCATCTAGATGATTTCCCAAAACATTGATACATTCTTCTGCCTTGAGTTGCCCCTTCTTTAGAGAGCTAATTCTGTCAACTAGATTTTTGAGAAGTGTTGTATAGCTGCTGGCTCTGTTCTTTAACTTTAAAAGTAGTGGTGTCTTTTTTTCAAATCATTGATTCTTTTTTCAGCTGCAATGGCTTGGCCCTTTTTTAACAATGTACATATCAATTGCTTGGTGCTGTAAGTAAAAGCTATAATTTAAATATTAACTGTCATAGAACAAGTGGACAGATTTTTGCTAAGAATAGCTAGTTCCTCTGATTTAAAAAAAATTAAAAATAGGAATAATTGTGCTTGTTTCCATGTGTGTAATTTTGATTCAGTACTGAGATTTGTGATTCTCGACATTTGCTCTCTAACTGAATTGGTCACAATCACATCCTGTGCCTGTATGCAGTTAGGTTCTTATGAGATAACTGGGGTGTTTTCTGCAATAAGAAGCTCAAATTTCTGATTTGTTTTATCATTCTTTTAAGCTTCCTTGTCATTTTATTTTTTTAAAAGAGATTTGATAGAAAAAATGCTCCTTTTTGTTATTGTTTCTCTTGTGCATATGAAAG
This sequence comes from Cyclura pinguis, assembly GCA_030412105.1. Classification (NCBI taxonomy): domain Eukaryota; kingdom Metazoa; phylum Chordata; class Lepidosauria; order Squamata; family Iguanidae; genus Cyclura; species Cyclura pinguis. The sequence continues at coordinate 351,310,051 of CM059599.1, forward strand.
TAAACTATTTGCTTTGCTGATGAATTTGCAAAAATTCAGAATTTTCAGCTTCAAAATCCTTCAAACTCCACTCTTAATAGATGTACTACTTAAGCAATTTTATCCTGTGCTGTAGCTAATTCCAACTTCAACTTTTCCATGAACCTGAATGGCAGTCAGTTACATCAGGTAGTTCTATGTTACAAGTCTGTCTTTTTCCTAGAACTACTCAACTGAAGCTATAAAGCCACTGAACTTACTGTTCTGTGTTACTAGTACCCAAATGGGAACCAATACCGTCCATGAAGAAAACCAGTAGCAAGGGATACTGAAAGTATTCTAGTATCATGCACTGCCACAGATAACACATTTTAAACTATGTTTCACTTCAGCCAGTGAAGAAACGGAATGGACGAGATAGAGACTGGTGTTGAAGTAGTATCCATGCAACACCATGCATGAAATTACTGTACTTTTCTGCACTGTGATACCTTCTATATTTGTAGTGTAGCAATCATTTTCTATGTCAGGGCTTAACTTCTATAAAAATCTTGAGCAGAAATTACCTTTGTACGCCTAAGTTGTAGGAAATAGAAAGTGTGCCCAGGAGAAATTGGAGGGACGCCATGACAGCAAGAAAGGCCTACCAGGGCCCACTTACAAAAGAGGGGAGGGCACCGTAAGAAGTATTGCCTGATAACCACTTCAGACCTGGAGCTAACCACCTTACAGTAAATTACAAAGACATACTTGTTTTGCCAAACTCTTTGCTTTGACCTGAAATTTACTTCTCTCTAAGAAATGTGTTTCATTTGGCTCCAATGTCTTGGCAGTCTTTTTTGTTATCGTAAGTTGTGTTCTGTATTTTGGAAGTTGTTTTACTATTAAATGTTGTAAGACATTTTCAACATCCATTTGGACTAAAATGCAAGGTGGAAATATCTACCTGCCTACCTACCTGTCCAGCAGAGCAACCTTGAAAATGTAAGTGCATCCTAAGGGTGTAATGCTATACCTACCTTCGTAGGAGGAAGCTGTATTGAGGGGACTGCCTTATGAGTAGACATATGTAGAGTTATACTGTAAATATTTATCTAGTAGGGCAAACCTATGGCTAAGCCAAAGCACTCTGTGTTCCTACTAGCAGGATACAAGGGATGGAGGAGTAGCATTTCTTGTCCTGTTTCCTTTGCTTTTTTTTTCTCAGAAGAAAGTATATATTTCCATCACACTGAGAGGGAAACATTCAGAAACAGCCCGCAATGTGGTCTAAGTCTTCCACATTGATTGATTGATTAATTGGTTACCCTGTCTTTCTCTCAGGATGGGATCTAAGGTAGCTCTTTGTTGCAAGTGTGGTGGATAGTTAGGGGGAGAATGTAATTTTTGTCCTGGATTTACTTGTTACAGAGCTAAACCCTGACATGCTACTACTTCAAATCTGAATAGTGTATAGAACAATGCATGACTAACACTGCATCACCTTTAGGGGTGTAGCTATGTGGAGTGGCTGAGGGCACTTCCTTCCAAAATAAGAATTCTCTGCCTCCAAATGAAATTTTCTTCAGTCCCTAGTTTTCTAGCAATGCAGTAATTTAAAACTTCCTTTGAGCGTTTAGAAATAAAATTTAGGCATCTAAAGAAAACGGGCAAGCAAAGGTATCCTTGGAATGTGAACAAAGCAAATATAAGAGTTCTAGGAGTAAAAGCTTTTCAGTGCTTCATTCTCTGCAGTGCTAGAAATTTGAGGACTGAAGGAGCATTTCATGTGGGGTCAGAATTCTTATTTAGGAACCAATGCTCTAATTTTGTCCCTGCATGGCTACACCCCTAACCTTCAAGCAGTATGTTCTGTAGATACTTCCCTAATGTCAGTCTTTGTCATGCACATTTCCAGTGTTTATCTCATTGGATGTTCCAGTTTGCCCACTTTCCTCCCTCTCACTATCACAGAGGGAAGAGATATAGGAAGAACCATGAGGACAGGGGTAAGAAATCTGAGTTCCCTGAGGTCAGAGCTCCTACTTCACCCTTAGGGGGTGATTTCTAATAAGTCTTGTTACCCTGGCATGATGCCCTACAGACCACAGGATCACAGCCTAATAAGCAGAAATTTTTGAACTTTTGGAAGACTGTGCTGTGGGCAAAAAACAAAGAAAAAATTCAAATGGATACTTCATTTTTTTTTGTGGGGGAGGGGAGAACATACAATTTAATTTAATTTATGACCTCCCAGTTTATTTATGACTTCCAGCACACCACTGGATCCCTCTTTTTTTATGAAAGAGCAATTATATAAACAGATATGAACATTCAGATGTTATGCATGGAGCGTAGTTTTATTGAGAGGACATTCAGAGCATGGGAATGAAACAAAGATAGGTCATTTTTCAAAAACACACATTTTGAATGATATCACAAAATCACACACCAGCTCTTTATGACAATATAGTTTGAGCAATATCAGGAATGTTTGTTAGAAGACAATAAAAGGAAACGAAACATAGTAGTGCAAGTGGCTTTTTCCTGTCCACTCTGAAAATTAAATTCCAGTAAACTTTGTCCTGTGTCTGCTTTTAATCATTAAAATTCTTGAATTATTAAATACCTATGATCAAGTGATGTTGTAGCAAGGTTAAGTGCCACAAGCAGTACCCATAATTTGCTGAGAAGCAGCCATTTAAAAAGGGCTTATGTTGGGCAGGTATGTAAAGAAACGCCGCTGAATGTTTGATTCTTGATGAACAGCAGTCTCTATACATCAGGCTTTGAAACTGTCTGGTCAGTGTTCATTAAACTTAGCAAGATTTCTCACCTCCACCATGAGAATAAACACTTCTTTTGTTAAGTTTTCCACAATTTATGCAAAGTTATATGCACAAAACTAGTGCCTGGGTAATGGACAAAAAAGATGCAAAGAAGCAATTTATAGACATTTTTGATTTTTAAAAGTTCATGCAACAAGTCATCAAAATTTAGCTACACAATGTATGTAGTGTGCGCAATTTATTCAAATGCAAGAGCTCTCTGGAGACTGACAAAATGTGTCATGACATCTTATAGAAGAGAATACTCGTACTGTTTCTTGATCCAGCACACAAGAATTCTTTTTGTAAGTCGCCTTTGGGCCTACTCTGAGAGAAAGGTGACATAAATAAAATAAATAATGAAACAAGTTAGGATTTACATCACTAGTATTGGGAGAGAGATTTGAACAATGTTACTGGCTTGTAGCTTTTAACCAGTAAATTCCTCTACTCATTTGTAGCTTTCCATCAGTTAATCCATCAACCTAATTATTTCTGGCTTCAGTAATTATATGCCGAATATATGCCTAAAAATTGGTCAGACACTCTTGTTTTTTCCCCTTCTTCCTATGCCCCTGAGATGTTGGTCAGGTGACATTTGTTTATGAAGGAGCACTAAACTGAAAGAGGCACTAATTGCATTCTCCTCTGCTTGCTGTGCAGCTCTCTCTAAAGAGTACTTTGGTAATTGCTCACCCACTCATTGCTTTTTTTAAGCTCTGTCCTTTAAACAGAATGCTTTCCTTTCTGTACAGAATAATTAGTAACTTTGAAGATGTTCTTTCTCTTGTTCTTTCTGCAAGTTGCTTGGAGTCCATCCTTGCTCATGATGGCTTAGAAGTGTCCTGCTAGGTTCTATTCAGCCTGTATCTGATTATAGATTGAGCCTTCCTTAGTGTTCTGTATTTTGGATTTTTTTTTCAGATTTTGGAATATTTGCATATACATAATGAGATATCTTAGAGGTAGGACCCAATCTAAACATGAAATTTATTTATGTTTCATATCCACCTTAAATTGCAAATTTAAATCGTCGTAAACTATATACGGTTGCATATTGTTGTTGTGTATATACCATTGTATAATTCTAGATTATGTATCATTCTTTCAGTGAAGGGTCCAGTCTTTCATCAGTTCTACTCTTCTTGCCTTCTTCCTTTAGAGAACGTTAAGGAATTATGGAGGCTTGGTTGAGATGATGCATATGCTGCTTGCAGAGTCTCTCAATCACTTGATGTCATTTTTTTTACCCTTTTAGCAAATCTGGGACTGTGTTCATGTGCACATGGTCCCAAGTGAGCCTCTGTATTTCCCCCATGTTCCCTACAGGAAAAAGACTTGGTTCCACTTTTTCAAAAGTTTCAGTTTTCGTAGGGTTTTGGATTTCTGGATAAAGGAAGCTCAACCGATATTTTTCCTTAAGTTTGCACCATGGGCAATATCCAGAACATACTCTTAGCTTAGGCATCAATATTTTGGATATTTTTTTCTCCCTGTGATGACTGCCAAGTTTGGACTTGTCCATGTCTGAACTTTCTCCTGGACTTAATTATTCTGAAACAATTTGAAGACCACACACTTTTTTCCCTGGAAAAATGCATGGATGGGAGAAAGGACTTCATACCCAGTGAGTCTTCACTTGATCTACCACTCTGAGATAATGAACTAGTGCTTGTCTTGTAGAGGTGGATGAATTAAGCTTACTGCAATATTATTGTATTTCTGGCAGCAGTTCCTACAATAATAATAATACAAATAAGTGATTATCTCAACAGGGCTGGGCTTGTTTTAGCAACCTGGACAGCAAATGGAAGCGGAGCTATTAATTAAGCACTTCATTGCTCCCTCTGACATCCATTATGGACCATCTCTTCCTTTCCGTTCCCTGAGTGAATCTGATTAACATCCAGCCACTTGACTGATACGAACTACTTAAGCACAAAAAGCTGGTGCTTATTTCTCAAAGATTTCAGTGCACATTAACATAATAAATGAAATAAAAGACAACTGCTGTGCAGTCAGTTTCCATGCACACCGAAGATCTTCCAAAGGCTGTTCTCCAAACTCCACCTGATAATCTGTTCTTGAAACATGATGGCCTTGTATGCTGAAGAAATAGCTGCAATTGGAATATGAATTGGAGTGTAATACAGGCATCTGAGGTTATCCATTGAAATTCTTATCTGCATCTGTATACATTGGGGTTTTTTTGATCCCAGCTACATTTATGATTCTGAATACATGTGTGTGGGGAGGGGGTTGCCTTTTTGGTAAGTAGTAAGTATGCTGTTTTTAAAAAATGTAACGAAACACGCATTTTAGAAGTAACAAGGTTTGGTCTGATGTCTTCAATTGATAATGGCCAAGGTCCACAAAACACACCAGTGGAGGACAAATCTCTGCTAGAATGTATTGCCCATCTTCTTGGGTGGGGGCATTTGGGACTGTTCTCTCTCTGCTACTTCCTCTTCAGCTAAACAGTGGCTTCCCATTTACAGCTCTATTCCCTCAGCTACCTCAACTACTGATTGGGTGTGTTCTGGCTGCCCTTGTGCACCCAGGGAAGATGACACAGCTTCTTCCCTTAATGGAGGGTTTTTCTTTCTTCACAGAAACATAAGGGCAGTGAGAAAGTTCCTAGGCATCCCTATCCAGCTCATCAGTGGCCAAGCCAATAAATCTGTACCTGCAGTCACTTCAGCTGCTGTTCTATATGCAGGGTGAAGGGCATTTCACAAGGAGGTACAGTGTGCCTCCCTCTGCAACACCCCCCCCCCAAAAAAAACATATGCAGGTGTATGTTGTGTTTATGACTGCATATGTGCCCAACAGGATTCTAACCTATATCAGATTTCTACCATGATTTCAACAGAACACGGCTTCTTTCTAGAACCAGTTAAAGACCAGTTGCCATGCCTCCTGACATGCCTTGGGATTTACTCACATACAGGTTCCTCTGATAGCACTGGAACTTAGCTTAGCACTTAGCATACATTGAGGTGTGCTAAGTATGCAAGAAATCTACTAGATGCCTAAATTAAATAAATTCACCTTTTTATTCCCATGCAGTGCCCCCTTTCACCTAATTAGAGGATAAATTGGTTTCCATGTATAGATATTAACCTATTCTATCAAGGCAATTAAATATTGACCAGTACAAGGGGGAGACTGGCAATAACAGATAATAGTGCTGGTTGATATTACGTGGGGATGGTGGGGTTACCAGAGGTGGAGCCAACTATCTAACCTGATCCTTTGCAAGATATAAAAACATCTTGTACCCTCACCACAATGGTGGGAAGGGATTTGGGCGTTAAGTGGGTGGTGCTGCCCAAACAGTAGGATGGCCCCTGAAATTATTTCAGATTCAAATAGATTTGCTTCTCTGTTTTTGTATACATGAAGCCAGAGGTTTAGGCTGATGGGACATGAGGCCTTTTTATATTACATAGTTATAGCACTATGATTTCACTTTAACAGCCTTGGCTGCAGCCTCAGGTTTGTGGTTTGATGAAGCAGTAGATATTCTTGGCTGAGAATTCTAAATACCTCTCCCTAAATTGCAGACTCCAAAATCCAAAGGTTGTTGCTTCAGCAATTAAAGTTGAACCATCGACAGGACAAAAGGATATGAAACACACAGAAAGTTAATATACTAACTTTTTTTGGCACTGATTAGTCCTCATCTGGCAACTTCGGATCACATTGGACTCCCGTGTTTGGAAGAAGATTAAGGCAACTTGGAAAAAATTCACAAGCTGTCAAAAAACACTGGGATGCTCTGGTCTGAGTGAGTGAGGTTGGGCAGGTCTTACATGTCCACTACAAGATGAATTGTACTCACTCAGTACACCACTGTACTCAGACCATGAAGTTCTCCGTTAACAAATATGATAAATTATGCTGCAAGGAACTAGATCTGTTTGGCATAAAGCAAATGTGATTAGGCAACAAATATCTTAGTGCTGAAGTTCTAAAAGAAAAGGTGCAACTGTTGCAGATTGTTTCTACCAGTAGTGCCCCAAGTGGAGGGAACGAAATAAATTCTGATTTTGTTTTTATCTGTTGTTTTTTTTTGTATTTTGTGTATCATCTTCAATGTTTGTTGAGAAGAATGAAGACTCTTTTATTATTTTAAATAGCAGGAAAGTACTTCTATAGAAGGAGAAGACTCTTAACGTCAAAAGTAATTGGACAGGGGAACAAAGTATAAGGAAACTGTTAAATCATCCCCTTTGGTGGTTAAGAAACAAATAGAGAAACAAGCCTCAGAGTCCCATTATGATACCACAGGTCTACTAAAAAGGCACAAACTAGACTTGACATTAAATATTTCCCTGCATGTTACATCTGAGGCCCTTTCCACATGTGTGTGTGGGGGGGAACGGGCGAAAACGCCCCAAAACGGAGCTTACCTGAAGCCGGGTAAGTCCGTCGCCACGTGGAGCAGCGTGAGCTCGCTGCTCCACAGTCCTCCAGCGTCCCAAATGGCGGCTTCCGGATGGTGGAGGCTCTCCACCAACCGGAGAAGCTCGTCAACTGGAAGCCCGCCCCCGGCAGATCTGCAGGCACGCACTTGCGCACGCCTGCAAATCTACGTTGGAGCCCGGCGATGGAGCGGCGCGGGGCTGCGCGCTCCGTGCTTTTTAAAAACCTCGAAAAAGAGGTTTTTAAAAAACACGCAGCGCGGCTAGTTCTGACCGCTCCTGAGTGGATTCTGGTGTGGAACTACAAAAAGTAGTCCACGCCAGTCCACTCTATGGTGTAGAAGACCTCCGTGAGAGGTCGCTCTGCACCATTTCAGAAGCCTAGTATGGAAATGGCCTGAGTCTTTTCATAATAAAAATTAGCAATAGATTTGAGTGTGTGAGAGAAAGATAATTACTGACATTGCAGTAATCCTCTGATTTTTTTTTCAAGGCCCTTTGTTCCTTGTATTGGGATTAAATCACCCATTGGCACTGTAGGTGGAAGTAGTGATGTAATAGATATATATGTGCTATATATGTGTTATATTTAATATGATTTTTACAGGGCCATAATTATTGTTTTTTTACAGTTACTCCCAACTTCCAACCTTGAGCATTAGGAATGAAGCAGGCTCCTTGCCTGCTTGCCTATCTGAAGATGTAGTTTATCTGTCAAGCCAGTGCAGTATAGTGGTTTGAAAGTTAGACTATGGCCCTTTCGGCATTAGAGTGTTATAGCTCAAACCCCAGGATTCCATAGGACGTTGAAAGTGGAATAATTGCGCTATAACACTCTAGTGAGGAAATGGCTTATGACTCTGGAGACCAGGGTTCAAATCTCTGCTCAGCTGAGGAAACCCACTGGATGACCTTAGACAAGTCACACTCACTCAGCCTCAGAGGAGGACAAAGTCAAACCCCTTCTGAACAAATCTTGCAAAGAAAACCCTGTGATAGGTTTGCCTTAGAGTTGCCATAGGTCAGAAATTACTTGAAGGCACACAACAACAAACTGTTGTTAAAGTGGAAGCATAGATCATAGAGTTGGAAGAGAACACAAGGGCCGTCCAGTCCAATCTCCTGCCATGCCAGAATACACAATCAAACCACTCCATACAGATGGCCATCCAGCCCTTGTTTAACCCCCCCCTCGCAAAAGGAGACTCCACCACACTCTGAGGCAGCAAATTCCACTGTCAAACTGTTTTTGCCAGGTAGTTCTTCCTGATGTTTTGGTGGAATCACTTTTCCTGTAGCTTGAAACCATTGCTCCACGTAGGGCATTGTTTTTTGGCCTCTTACCATTTTGGTCATCCTGCTTTGGACACATTCCATCTTGTCAATATTCTTAAATTGTGGTGCCCAGAACTGGACACAGTACTCCAGATGACATCAAATCAAAGCAGAGTAGAGTGGTACTATTACTTCCCTTGATCTACACGCTATACTCTTATTGATGCAGCCTAGAATAGCATTGGCTTTTTTAGCTGCTACATCACACTGTTGAGTCATGTTCAGCTTGTGGTCTACTAAGACTGTACTAAGACTCTTTCACATGTACTGTGATCAGGCAAGGCATCACTCATCCTAGATCTGTGCATTTCATTTTTTCTGCCAAAGTGTAGTACCTTACACTTCTCTCCTTGTTGAAATTCATTTTGTTAGCTTTGCCCCACTCTCTAATCTGTTAGGGTCATTTGAATTCTGATCCTGTTTTCTGAGGTGCTTGCTACTCCTCCTAATTTGGTGTTATCTGCAAATTTGATGAGCATACCCTCTATTCCATCATCATAGAGATGTTGAATATCACTGTGCCCAGGACAGAACGCTATGGCACCTCATTAGTCACTTCTATCTAGGATGAAGAGGAGCCACTGGTGAGTACCTTTAGGTTTGGTCAGTCAACCAGTTACAAATCTACCTAAACAGAAGCATTGTCTAGCCCACATTTTATTAGTTTGTTTCCAAGAATATCACAGGGAACCTTCTCAGAGGCCTTACTGAAATCAAGATATGCTACATCGACAGCATTCCCTTTGTCTACCAAGCTTGCAACTCTATCAAAGAGAGAAAGAGAGAGAGAGAAAAGATTAGTTTGGCATGACTTGTTTTTGAAAAACCTGTGTTGACTTGTGGTGATTATGGAATTTCTTTCTGAGTGCTTACAGACTGTCTGTTTGATGATCTGCTGTAGAATCTTTCCTGTTATTGATGTCAGGCTGACCAGGTAGTTAGAGTCTTCTTTTCTTCCCTTTTTGATTATAAAAACTATGTAAATATTGTATAATTTGAGGAATGGGATGGAATATTTGATGTGGTGGCAAAGCCTTTTGGAGAAAGACAAAAAGGATGAGGGAGAGTTTAAACGTTCTGTGCTGTTCTCTTAATGGCAAGTCTCTCATCGAAAATTACTAGCATTTGGTGCTCTCCCTGTTGACATTGCTGTGGTTCACAGGTTAAAATTGATCCTGTAAACACCTGACAATGGTGCTGAAGAGGAAAAGTTAACCCTTTAAGGTTCATGAGTGGAATCTGATAGTAGATTGAACTCAGAAGTTTATTTAACAATGCAGTGCTGTTGAAAAAAAATGGAAAAGAAGAAATTTGTTAAGAATATGATTTAATTCTTGATATTGATTCAACAGTGTCTGTGAGGATTTGGATCTAAGTGTTAGTATTTCTTCAGAATAGGTATGCATATTTTGAGAATCGCTGTACTTCTTTTTAATAGATTTTTCATTCACACACTGTGCATAACTGCTAAAAATGTAGCACACCCAGCTTTTATACTACGAAAGTGGGAAAATGTTCATGCAATGAAGATGAATGGCTGAACAATACAAGGACAGCCTTGCTACTGTCATGTGTCATTTAAAGTGGTTATCTTAGTGTTCAGTTGCTACTAGCCATGATAGCTAATTCTACATTCATCATACCCTTAATTGCAAGATGTTTGTAATAGCAGAGAACATCTAACTCTTACAACACCCTTTTGGTTAGCACCCAAAGGGCTGACTACTGTTGGATTTGGAGTGCTGGACCTAACAAATTGTAGCCTGATCCAGGAAAACAGGAATCTTTGGGTGAGGGATTGGTTCTTTGAATCTCGCCTCCGTATTATTACTCAGTACTACTATTTATCTGAGGAGAAAGGAGGTACACAGAAAATACTTCCATGACTTTCTGTTTTGACCTACACACTTGTTTTCTGGCAAAGAGGCTGTTAGCAACTGTTCCAACCTGTGCAGCGGTTTACAATTGGGCTGTGCACTCAGACATTACAGGGCTGAATTTATAAAATGTGTCTTTTTCGCTTCTTGCACTTTTCACTTTACAGGCAGGCTACATTACCAAGATATTTTATGGGCATTATTTAAAATTAAAAGCTTTCTGCTAACCCATACTGCCATCTACTGCTTAGTTTTTATAATAAGGACGTACATTAAAGATTTCAAAGACATCTTTTGTTCTTGCCATTTATAATCTTGGGAACAAGTAAAAATTCAGGATGCCAGTTTGTAGGCTTTATACCGTTTCTGCACAGTCATTCTTATAATAGAGTTCTCATTTTTTTAAAAAATAATGATTGCCATCTTCACAATCCTTTTAAAAGGCAATGTGATTTGGTGGGAGTCAGGGGTATGTAAAAATGTTAACGTCAGAATCATAATTTGCATGGCTGTTAGAGGAAGAAGGTGCATGTAGGGTTGAGTTCTAGATGATTTTTGGTTGAACACTTTGTACACAGGAAGATAGATTTCTAAGCTACTTTAGACATGAAAGTGATGGAGGCTGTGTATTTTAAAAGCTGTGCAGTTAACCAGTCTCTAAAGAGTAAGTAATTTGTTCCATGTTGCTCTGTTGTGACAGGCTGACAAATGGAATGTCTCATCTACAAGAATAAATTGTATTTAAATAAAAATAATTACAACACAATTTTGTATTGTTCCATGACAATACAAAACATTTGTTTGATTAACATTTTAATACATTCCAAACTAATTCCAGAATTAACACAGGAACTAGAACAGGGCTGTCCTTTGACTTCCATACTTTCAATTTATTGCCGTAGTTTTCTGATCAAAAAAGCATTAAAAATTGCATAAATAAATGTATATATTAAGGAAAATAGGATAAAAAAGTTTTGTATTGGGGACAGGTCCTTGAAAAAATGTATTTATTTGGCAAAATGACATATGTATGAAAATGAAAATGTATGTATGGATTTTCACAAGAACTTTTAAAAAGACGTTTGCAAACATTTATTGAAACAGAATTGAATGAACTTGTCCTTGAAAAGCTATAAATGTTGTAGAAAGCAAAGCAGACAGATTAGAAGAGCAGAGCAATAAAAGAAGTCATCCATTAAATGCGTTAGAGAATAAAAAGATCTTGACCTGCGATCTAAATCATAAAAAGTGTTTCTGCCCTTCAAATGTGTTAGAGAAGGGTATTTCATAAGGTGGATGCTACCACTGAAAAGGCCTACCATCTATCCAGCCTCTGAAAGGAGATTTAAATTGGAACATTACCCAATGAGAACTCAACATTACTCCTCACTTTCCACTTCACTACAGTTGTGGCAGAGTTTGTGTTCATGTGTATATGATCTGAGGCCTCTTGCCTCTCTCTCTCTCTCTCTCCCCCGCCTCTCTCTCAACCCTCTCTCTCTCTCTAAAAGCGCTTGTGTATATTATACTGGAAATCACTGTTAAAGTCCTCTACATCTAAAATGGCTTGCCATCTGAACAGGGAATTCCCCCTACAGGTTGCAGGACTGTTTCTGTAAGTCATTTTTTAAAAGATATTTTGAGATTGCATCAATCCATGGACTCTGTTCAAATTAGTCTAATGTTACAAGAATGAACAAAGTATTTCCCAGGTTCACATACCCTCCATTGTCCTTCTCTGATGGAACCATGAAGAAATTTCACTTTTCCTTTTGTTTGACAAAAAATTGGTTCTAGTGAATTTTAGCTACAGTATTTAGCTTTAGTATTCAAAGACATATCTGTCACATGTGCACATTCCTGTTCATTGGAATAAATAACTGCCCATAGGTATTTCACTGCAGGCCTGCAAGAAACTTTTCACTGTAACTCCGTTAGTAAGGATCTTACTGTACACTTCAGAGGTACAAATAAAGGAAAACTAAATAGAAGAGAAACTCCTTATTTTACTTTATTTTATTTGGTGATCTGCAGGTACACAAATGTGCAAAGTAGGGGGCCATTTTCTGTCCTGAATGACTGCATTTGGACTCATGTCATGTATGTGGCTTATTTTCTTTGCTTTTGGGGCTGAGCTACAGTAGACCTGATTGTGGCAGTTAACATATCTTTAATAGCAGTTAGCAGTTGGCAATAACAGTTACATTTCTATACTGCTTATCAGTGCTAAGCGCTCCCTAAGTGGTTTACAATGTGTTTTAGCCAATTGCCCCCAACAAACTGGGTACTCATTTTACCGACCTACGTAAGGATGGAAAGCTATGTCAACCTGGAGTCCTGCAGGATCGAACTTACAACATTGTGACTGCGGTACCGGCATTTAACCACTGCACCACCAGGGCTCTTGTGGGTGTTTAGTTTCTCCCCCAATACTTCTCCCAGACTGCATGTTGAGGAGGCCCAGAACAAATAGTAATGAGGAGGGCATGTACCATGTAGAGGAAGTTTGCATTGTATAGGACTTGTTTAGTTGTGGTAGCTCTCCAGAGAGTGGGAAGCTATGGGGAAGGCTGGGACAGTTAAGTGAAGGCAAGGTTTTGTGAGGGTAGGTGGGTGGGAGATTTACTTCTCAATAATTCTGCACAGGATTGGCATGACACTGCTCTCACTCTGTGCATATGTGTATTTAACACTGGGAGAGTAGAGATGTAGAGGGGTGTCTTACTTCTGAGTATATTTTTGTGGGCATGAGATGCTGCTCTGTATATGCTTTTATAGGAGGAGACTGAGTAAGCTTCAGCTGAAAGGGGGCAATGTGACTGTGAAATGGACTTTTCTGCATTATTTTTCTATAAAAGAAACAAACAGCTCCCAAGTCTGCCTTTATTTCCTTATTTATCCAAAAGAGAATCAGTTCAGAACTGGGACTTTTCAGCATTCATCTTTGTTTGGGGTTAGTGGAGCACCTCCCATCTTTTATTAAGCCTTTTAAAAGCTATACCCACAAGCAAACCCTCCCCACCCTCCATTACATACTGCCTGGATATTTCAATATTCCATTTGCTCCAGGACCTCATGTTTCCCCCTGAAATTGAATCAAGTGTCAAAAACCACACTTTGAACAAATTATCAAAGTAACTTTCTTAGAAATAGGAATCATTTCATTTAAAATTGGAGCTGAAAACTGTATGCTAGGTTTGTAAGCTAACGGGACTAATTTTTATGCTGATTATTTTCAGAATAAGCTTCCGATACTCATTTTTTTCCATAGCTTGTTCTTTAAATATAGCCTATGGATTTTGCCAGATGTGCTAATACATTTTCATCCGTCAAGAAGGCAAATAACAGGCTCCTTGAGAAATTTTGCATTCCCCTTGGTTCTTTCAGTGAAAGTGTGGTATAGATAAAAAGATCAAATGAAGAAAAATGTAAACTAAATGTAAATGTAAATCAAAAATGTAAATAGACTGTGGTTTGAAGTTGGCTTGCTGCCGTACTTAAGATTAACCAATGTTTGGGTTTAGGATGACACAGTAAGTAAGATCATCATCATCATCAATGGGTAAAATGCTTCTGCATTTTTCGTGGCCACAAGAGAAATGCTTAAGGCTGCACTAAGCTAGGCTAATTCTCATAACGCTAAGATGTGGCTTAAAAACTCTTCCAAATCAACTCATTCAGTTTTGTCACCCCCATAGAATTTTAGAGAGGATGTATTTCTTCTTTTCTTGCTTAGGTTTGTGTGTGTGTGTGTGTGTGTTCATATTAACATTGAGTTATTCTCTCTTATGCTATACAGCTTTTCCTATTTGCCTGATGTAAATGGCTAGTGTTTCAGCAGAGGTTGCTATAGCCTTGCTATTATGTGTCGGTTATATTTCTGCTAGGGTTGGAAGTGCCTCTGGGATACTACTCAGGTTGGTTCAGGATATATTTCACAGGAAGCAATTAAGCAAAAGCCATATACCTCTCCCAAGCTAATCTGGGATCTCAGAAGCATATATCTTCCTCCAGTGCATTGTCCTGCCCATCTTTACGGTTCTCAATCTATCTCTGTCAATCCCAACCAGTCCTACCAGAAACCACGCTTCAATTTCTTACGGTGGTAGCAGCAGCACGAACAGTGATGAAAAGACATGGAAAGAAATAAGAATAGGCTTTCCTCTTCTCTACTTTAGTTTCCTTGTGATTATTTTAATAATTTTAAAATACAAGGTACTATGGGAACAAGAGTTCTTACAGTGCCTTGAGGAATTGCCAATTGCATTCCCATTGCACCCTGCGATGGAAGTTTTCTTCCCCCGGGGTGAGAGGGGAGCTAGTAGAGTCAAAAGGAGAGGAGAAGCAGTACTTTTCCTGTTGCTTGAATATATCTTCAGGAGAATTTCAGAATTTATTAAAGCTTATTGAGGTTTGCAGGTGAGCTTTAATGAGCTCCAGAAGTTTGTTCCTGAGCCCTAGAAAGAGGAGAGTTAAGTAAAGATATCTGCACTGTAATTGTTGGAAGCTCGAGGTGGAATGACATTCTGAAGTGCTATTTCTTTTTCCAGGTCGATTAATGCACCTAGGCACTATATGTGATATTTGACATGTAACCCAGACCCTTTATCCCGAATGGTGATGGCTTCCATGTCATGGGGTTGGTGTGTCCACTTGGGGCTTTATTTCAGACTTTAAAACAGCTGTCCAAGATGCTTAACAATATCCCCAAAAGAGTGAATTCTCCCAGAGCAGTTTTACTACCTTCCTGGTGTTGAAGTCACTGCCATCACTGCACTGAAAGCTAGGACATCTATGTCCCTCCAGATGTTATTTGACTGAGACTCCTGTGAGCGCGGTGGATAACCAGTGGTAAGAAATACTGTCAGTTGTACTCCAACAACATCTGGTGGGTGGCAAGTTGCCAAGCCCTGGGCTACATGTAAAAATATCAAACAGGGTGCATAGTGAGCAATGGCTACCTTGCCAGGTGATTTCATTTTGGTATGCATGGGAGTGGTTACTTGGGGAAGGTAGGTACTATTCAAAGAAAATTTGCATGAGGTTAATACAATAATTGGCATTTTAAAAAATGCCCTTGAGTTTTCATCTGTAATTAAGATATTTAAAATAAAATGTGTATACTAAATAAAATAAATTCAAAGAACTGGAGGATGGGCATATGGCAGAGGAAGAGCAGGAATGGTTTATGGTTGTCGAGACATTTTGAGTGATTGTAGTGTCTTTGGATGTCTCTAGCAGAGGGAGATGGAGATGACTTCCAGTTCCATTCAGGTTTTACTGCTACTCCTGAACCCAACCATCTTATTGTAATTCAAGAGTGGGACTGATGTGGCCATCTATCTGGTGTTGGAGTGCAGCTCCCAGCATTCTTTACCATTGGCTATGCTGGCTAGGGCTTGTGGGAATACAGTCTAAGAATGTCTGGAGGGCCACATCATTCCCACTAGGAATATGTCATTCTCTGTTCCCTAACTTCTACAAAGTGGCATTATTGCCACTTAGGTCTTTATATAAAGTGAATGTGTGATTGCCATAGCTGCTTCATTGGACAGTGTCCAGGATGTCTGTATGAAGTTCACATTTAACCCCCCCCCCACTACTGTGTAGTTTTGACCTTTTAGTGATTGCTTCATTTGCTTTTACATTTCTAATGTTGTCTGAAAAGAGCACTTATTTACTTTAGTGCATAAATGCTCAATTTGCCCTTTAAAAAGAGGGAAAATTAGAGATCTTAACCAATTATTCTTCTTCCCCCACTGCAGTGCCTTGCTACTTCAGAACATAGTATTGTTACCCTTCTTTTTTTCTCTTATGATGCACATCTCCTCCCACACTTCAGCCAATGTTCAGAATGAGTTATAGGTCTCCTGTTTGTCTGGAAGTCCACATGGACTCCCTCCCACACAACATATAGTTTGCTATCTCTAAAGCAAGACACCCCCACCCTATTTTGTTTGTGCCACTATTTCTCTTTCACTGTGGAATTGGTACTAGTATGGTAATAGTACAAGCCTAATCCTTCTGTTAACTCCTAAAAAATTAACACCTGTATGTGGATTGAGTATATTGGTATTTGATAAGATATGTATAAAGGGAAGATAGATTCAACTGGAAACATTTGATACACAGAAGTGGGGGGGGATAGAAGAATTATAATGATATACATATTTGTGTCAACATATGCTTTTATGCACTTTGAAAATAGTAAAAATTATAAAATTATAAAGAACTAGTAGGGAAATGGCAAGTAAAAGAGAAGAAATTGCTGTAGTTGAATTTATACATCAGAATGTATTTTTCCTACCACAAGATATGTCATTTTATAATTTCTACCCCCAGACAATGACTGTAATAAAGACTCTTTTTAGATATACAACTGAGAAGGGTATTGTATGACCATTTTTCATCCATTACTTATTGAGATCAAGAGGAATAATCTCTTCTCACTCCAGAGTGGATGCATGTCAGTGACTTACAGTAGTTGTCTCAAGGGTGAGCACTGCAAACATCTCAGTTCTTCTCTGTCTTAGATGATAATCCATCCCAGAGACCAATACAGTACTGTTTATTTTTCTTTGTCCTCCTCAGACTAAATTCTAGCCTCCCTCTTCCCTTTCTTGGCTCCATGAAGATGTGAAAGGCAGCCACTGTCTGACGATTATTCCATGATCCTGGGTTGATTTTTGACAGCTGTATCTGAGGAAAGGCTGGGGGAACCCAATAATTACAGAGGACTCTCTTCCTGCTAGCATCCTCTGCAAAGGAGGGGACTTTCAATCTCCTCAATGATTTTCATGAGTATCCTCAATCATATCTTTATATCCACTTCAATGCTTAGCTCGAATAGGAGACCTAGAGAGGGTGCACCTGCAAAAACAGCTGGTGAGAGGACCACACAGTTTCTACAGAGTACCCTCTTTTCTAGTGATATTTCTTTTATACAGTCACATTAGAAATACTGGACGTGGAAGATCTTGAGTCCAAAGTGATTGCTAAAATCTCATCGAAAACCTCTTTTGCTTGTGGTTTTCTTGCAAAAGCAAAAAAACAAACAAACAAACATGCATATTACTGGAGAGGCAAATTCCTGCAGTCTTGCTATGTAGAGAGCCTGTCTCTGAGCCTGAGTGTTTCCCTAGCAAACTGGAAAAAGTGCAGTTTTCCAGTCCTTCCTGTGTGTTGTGCATACAGGTTATAGGAAGGTTGTGTAAATTCCAGGGTGAAAGATCTATAATGCGTTCGTGACTGAACTAAAACAGAGTAAGGTTAAGAATCAAGGGCACTATTTCTGTGATGTCTTTGGCCAGAATATCTGTGATGGCACAACTGTTTAGGAGCTCACATGGCAGCTTGGTCTGGAAATGGAGATAGATTTAGCTGATGTCCCCTGTAAACCCACTATGTACCATAGCAGAAAGTGCCTTTTAGCACACCATTATGGCACTATAAAGTGCACACAGGATTCCGGCCTCTGTTTTTTGAGCCCCAAAGAATTACAAACAGCTACCATATGCCTGCTTTTGTGTGATGTTTATGGCTTCTCCTCTTTCCTTCTCCTTGATTTGAGAATAAGTTAAAACACTTGCCATTAGAGATTAGAAATAAAATCTGCCTGTTCTAGAGCATACTTGTATCTCATTTAGGTATTCTGCCAAACATTTATCTTGAAGTACTATTTTAAGTGATGAGATGGAAATGGCTTGCCACATCTGTTTGGGCAGAGAGCTGGAGAGAAACACTAGCATGGGATTTTTTTTTAAAAAAATGTCTGTTGCCTAACTTTTGCTAAATCTTAGATTTCTAGCTCAGAGTTAAAACAGGTGGGAAGTGGGTATCTTGCTAACCTGAAAAGGACAATTGACTTTAGATAGCCAATGTCAGTGAGGTCTGGAATGGCTCCAAATTGTGGCACAGCCATGATATACCGTATGTGAGGCTGCACATACTTCACTTTGCTTTGAAGCATCTTTTTTGGAGAAAATGGGATATTACCTTGCAACTATGTGTAACAAAGCTAATGGCTTTTCCTTCCTTGCTAAACATTCTTTGCCAGGGGAAATGTTGCATTGGGAAGAAAGGGATTAACCTTTCCCTACTAACCTTCTCTCCTCCCTTCCAAAATTCTCCCATTCCTACAGAGTTACAGTACTGTGTTGCAAACATGGTTTGTAAAAACTCTTGAAGATGAAAGCAATTGTGTAGGGGAAATTTTGTAGCAAAGTTGGGAAAAACAGCTCCAAGTCAGAGTTGAGAAACATTTGCACTACCAAGAGTTTCGAACCATGACTTCTAGAGTTCCTGTCATTTACCGTCCTGACTAGAGATCCTGGGAACTTTAGTCCTTTTCCCTCTGCCCTTTCTCTGATGGAAATTGACTTCTCTTGATGGCACTTGGCAAGAGAAAATGGGTTGCTGAGGCTTTATTACGCACGGCATGTAGTTTACACTTAGTAAGTGGTCCACAGAATTAATGAGATCTCATAATGGTCACAGTACTACCCCCTGCCCTTCTTTCTGTTGAGAGTGCCTGCCCTCCTTTGATTCATTGCAATAAGGAAAGCCATATCGAGAGTTCTTTGTAGCAGCACAACCTCAGCTAGGAGATTTCCTTTTTCTCTACATTTCATGACAGCTCTAATATTGGTTGACTTGTCTTTTAATGAAAACATACAAGAGAGGCTTTAAAGAACTAAATGAAAGACAATAAAAGAAAATAGAAATGAGACAATGCTGCATCATCTAAGATATTAAAAATAGTGCTCAGGAAAGTTCTTCTTCTTCTTCTTCTTTTAAAGAACCCACTATTATGTGAGTAGTGGGAGGAAGGTAATAATGGATAGCTTGTTGACAGACCCTGTCCTGTTGAATTAAAATAACAAATAGTTGAGTTTTTGGAAGAACTGTGGTATGTATGCTACTGTTCTCATACATTCAGTATTTTTCTTCTCTTAGGCCCTTTTCTCATGGCATTCACCATTCAAAAGGGCCTCTGGAGCGTAGCGCAATTGTGAGGAGCTGTCCATATGATGTCCTCACAATTGTGCAATGCTGCCGGGGCCGGTAGGTGCCGATTGCACTCTATTCCATTTTCTAGCTGAAAATGGTACCCGATCGTGCATCGCTCCAGGGGCCCGCACACACTTACCATGCATGCAGAGCCTCCAGAGCCGCGGCGCTTGTGCTTCCTGCCCCAGCGCAGTCTGGGAAAATCCCAGGCTGTGCTGCAGAAGAAAGAGGAGGAGCCCTCATGCTGCCTGCTTGCTAGCAGGCGGCGGCTGTGGAGGCGAAGCAGTGGGGACGCAAGAGCCTCTCGCAAGAGGCTGCTTGCGCGATCCCCACACCCCAGCGCTGAGAAAAGGTAAGTTGCAGAAAGGGCCTTAAAAGTTCCTAACAAATCAGGGCAGTAGGTGGTTGGCAAATCTGCTTTCTTAAAAAATTCAATAGCTGCTGGATATACGTACTCAAGTGCTTGAGGGGGCAGATTGGGAGACAGCACAGCTGCTGCAAATATTGGGAGAATTAAGAAAGAAAAGCTTGCATGGCAGTGAGGAGCAACTTGGCTCTGGTAACGTTGCAGGAAAATCTCCAAGAAGTGTCCTCGACACTTGTACAGCCCCATTCAACATTTAGAATGTCAATGGGCATAGTACCTGGTGAAGAAATCTAATGTTTCTGACTCAAACTATTGCAATTTTATTCCTGAGAATATACCATATGCCCATGATAGAAATGTTTCTTTGACTGACAACATCTGGATACTTTTCAATGAACTGATTATAACTGTGCATTTATTGCTGTATAAACTGATTGTCTAGAAAGATCCATTGCTTTTCAGTATTATGTAGGAGCAGAAATAACAGTGCCTGATTTTTAATGGCTGATTTTACATCCTCTGGGATTGCAGTAAATAATGCAGAAAGAAGTTTTGGGTAGGGGAGAACATGAACAGCTTGGTATCAGAGGTTTATAATATCTGCAATCAATTTGCATCTGTGTACATTACCCACAGCACAAACCAGCCTTTCATCCAGCTGAGAAACAGTTGAATTTACATATACAAATTAAACAAAAGCCCCTCCTGTGCTAAGAATGGGATTTGAAATCTTGGAAATAGGATTTCTTGTCTGTTGGATAAAAAGGCTATTTCAGTGACGTACCATGGTAGGGCTGGCTACACTCTGGCTCTGATCCTCCTACAGAGAAGACAGCACTATACATGATCCGATTTTTTTAAAAAAATCTATAACAAACATAACATTGATGTCTTAGGTTTTGATAATGCTCATCATCACTGGACTATGTGGAGCAGGGAGGAAGTAGGGAAGAGAAATGAGAGTCTGTATCCATGCAGAGAAAGCCAGCATGGTATAATGTTTTGAGCATTGGACTATGACCCTGAAGACCAGGGTTCAACTCCCTGCTCTACCATGGAAACCCCCTGAGTGACCTTGGGTGCGTTCACACTCGCAGCCCCCCCCCCAAAACCCCATGATAAGTTCACTTTATGGTCACCATAAGCTGGAAATGGCTTGAAGGCATACGGTAACAAAAACAATCATGCAAAGGAGGCAGTCAACATTGGAAAGAACATCTTCAACCAAAAACTAAAATGACAGTCAAAAACCTTTACTTAATCACCCCCGAACTACCAGTGGCCTTTTCACATTACACAGGTATGGCACTATGATTCCACTTTGACTGTCATGGTTCCGTCTTATGGATTTCTGGGATTTGTTATTTTGGGAGGAGTATTTTGAATTCTCAGCCAGAGAACTTCAGTGCCTCAGCAGACTAGAAGCTCCAAGGTTCCCTAGCATTCAGCCATGGCATTTAAAATGGAATCATAGTGCTGTATTTCTCTAGTATGAAATGGCCCTGGGTTTAACCCAAATTATTCAGACTGCAAAATGCTACAAAGGGAGACCAATGTGATATAGTAGTATAACACACCTAGCACATATAACACACATATAACACACCTAGGTATCCACAGTAGGGAGTCATCCATACCCGTGTGCTGCAGTGCAAGCAAAACAAAGCCAAGGTTGACTACCAAAATGATCCGGAGAATTTTCTTCCCAACTCTGCATGCAACTTATTCAGATCAAGGGTAGGAATCGTGCAGCTCTTCATATTTGTTTCATGGCAATTCCCAGCACTCCTTAGTATTAGCTATGCTGGCTAGGAGTGCTGGGAGTTGTAGTCCAGCAACATCTAGACATCTGCATGATTTCCACCATGTTTTAGTAGTTGAGTTCCAGAGCAAACATCTTCAACTGACATCTCCCATGAGAAAATTATTGTATTAGTTCTTTGACCTGATTCAGCCCTGTCAACATTCCTTTTAAGTGTAGAGAAATGATGTTGACATTTTTCAAAACTCCTCCTGCTTGAGAAGACACCACTTCACCTCATTTTGCATTAAGCTCAGAGTCCTTTAAGTTTAGGACTGACTCAATATCTCTTCTTTCCACTGCCAGTCCTTCTGCTAGCCAGCTAGTGCCAGTCCTTTTCAATTCTCCAGCAAAAGCCCTTATTTCTTCTTTTTACAAAACTTTTTTTTAAAAAATTATACATCCCCAAATCCTCTAACCAACACAGCTACTTTGAAGTTGTAGTACAAAAAAGTAACTTGTACAAGGTCTGGAAAAGGGAGTGTAGAACAGGTGGCAAAAAAGCCTCTCAGGTAGATAAGTATCTGTCTGATTATAAGATGTAGCTAAACATCTAAATGATGTTTATGAACATCATTTCTTCCAAAGGTGAGGGTTTTTTCCTATTTTCACTGCAGAATCCAGAAAGCAAGGGAACTCCTGATCATTACATTTTGATCTTACATTAAGACAGAGTTACTTGCCTTTCAGCTGCAATGCCTTGCCAGATTAAAGGTGTTAGTGTGACTGCAAAGAAGGAAAGAGCATCTACGGGGTTTTCCCTTACTCTTCCTGTGCTCCAGAAGAAATCTTCTCCCCTCCCCACCACCAAAACCTCACAACATTTATTGTCAAGTATTTTTATTGCGAAAGTGACAAAAAAGGTGCCAGGAAAGGCACAGACACATGACACAAAAAATGAGAAGCACATTCCACTAGAATGTTCAAATTATAAAACCTACTTCAAAGCTCATAAACTTGACCCTTTATAACCCCAGGAAAGTCATAAAGCACAAATGACAATTTTATTTAAATAAGCCATTTAAAAACAATCCAGGTCAAAACTTGTTAAAATTACTGAAGTTATTAATTCTTTCAAACAATTTTAATTTTGATCCTGTCCTCTGGCATATTAACAGCCCCTCCCAGATGACACCAAATTGGGAGGGGTTGCTAATATGCCAGAGGACAGGATCAAAATTCAAAATAACCTTAACATATTAGAGAGCTAGGCCAAAGCTAACAAAATGAATTTCAACAGAAATAAATGTAAAGTCCTACACTTAGGCAGAAAAAGATGGAATGCATAAATATAGGATAGGGGGAACACGTGGCTGGATAACAGTGTGTGTGAAAGAGATCTAGGAGTCTTGGTGGACCACAAGTTGAACATGAGTCAGCAGTGTGATGCAGCAGCTGAGAAAGCTAATGTGATTCTTGGTTGCATCATGTTTAAATATTTGAAGGGATGTCATGTCAAGGAGGGAGTGGGCTTGTTTTCCATTGCTTCAGAGACTAGAACAAGGAGCAATGGATTCAAACTGCAGGAAAAGAGATTCCACCTGAATCTCAGGAAGAACTTCCTGATGGTCAGAGCTGTTTGGCAATGGAATATGCTGCCTCGGAGTGTGGTGGGGTCACCTTCTTTGGAGGTTTTTAAGCAGAGGCTGGATGGCCATCTGTTGGGAGTGCTTTGATGTGTGTTCCTGCATGGCAGGGGGTTGGACTGGATGACCCCTGGGGTCTCTTCCAACTCTATGATGCTATGAAATATTTGAATGTCCATTACGATCCATTGCCACTTCACCCAAAGTCCCTGCTCTGATTTTCTGAGCTGCGGTTGCATAGAATGCAACTCGATAAATTTGTGCAAGCACGTATCCTGATAGCAGGTGTATTTCTGTTTTGAATATTCTACATCCACTGCACTGAAACACGAAAATAAATAAAAAAAACCTATCTGTGAGTGAACAGCAAAATAAATAATGCCCCAGATCCTTCACACAACATGTTCCATAAATGCATAGTTTATCACTTGCCGAAACCCTTAATGTTGTTCAAGTACTTGGCTGCCAGAAGCCAAAATTATTTTTGAGGCAAGTGGATTATATGTGTCACACATCACTAATCTGGGTGTCATTTGTTACCCAGTCAAAGTTCTGAAGTTAATTCAGAGGAGGATCAAAATAAATTGCCATTCAGTGGAATTGATAGTGCATTAGAACTTGATCCTAATCAGTCAGTTGCAACCTGCTCTAGAGGTCTAACATCTTAGGGGAAAAACTCTACATTCGTCTGTGCAAATGCATATTTGCATGACCTATATGAAATATATTGGTGCTAGACAAATAAGCATAATGACTTTTTGGCAGCAGCAGTGATTAGACGATGTACAACTCTATCCTTAACATACGCTTAGCACCTTGAATAGTTCCTTTAAAGTTTGGAATAAATCCCAGAGTAGGTGTTCTGCACCTCTCACATGGAAGGCACTGACCATTACTGGGACCTAATTCTTCCATCCATCTTGTCATTCCCTTCATACCCACAACAGAGCACAAAACATAGCACAAGGTATGATATTCCTTTTCCTCCATTCAGTGAGAGCACATGGCCATAACTATTAAAATCACTGAAAAGTTGCCATTATACCTCAAAAGGAGTAAGGTTACCTCTTAGAAAGTTCCATCATAAAGCAATAACTTTGGTTGTTCAAAAAAGAGAATTCATTATGACCAACTTGTTATTTCTTAACTAGTCACTTCCAAGCTCAGTGCCCCTAAAGTGCCATTAAATCTTAATTCCCTCCTCTCTTCCCTCCAGCCTCCTCTCTAGCTACCATGAAGTTGGTTGAAATATTGGCTTTGGTTAGATGACAACTAAAAGAAATAAAAAAAAGGAATAAAAAAGGTTAAAAAAAGAATAAATGCATTTCATTTCATTTCATTTGTATGCTGCCTTTCTCACAGAGTGAATCCCCGCATAAATGCATTGCCTAAAAGGAAGGTTAAAAGTGGTCATTAAAAAAAAAAGCCCACCTACTGAAATGGTGTTACAAGCACATAAAGGTCAGAATGCTGTTATTTTGACACCAGTTCTCTACAGTTATTTTAGACTTTTGGCCTCACTTAGTCCTCTCCCTTTCAATATTGACAGTTTGTTTAAATACTTTGCCATGTTTCCTCTGTTTCTAAACAGTTATGATTTCTCATTTCTGGATGTTTGGAATATCTTACTGATTTTTTTTTTTTTTTGCTTTAAATGAGTGAATGTTGTATCCTGTGGCAGTTCTCTTCTCTGTGCAGTAATTAATAGAAATATTGGTGCTTTTGTTCTTCACATTTTCTCCATTGCTTATTTTCTGTTTACCAACTTTCATTCATTTCTACTTATTCTAGATTAGTGGTGGGAATAATCTGGAGGCTGTTTCTCTGGCTCCTGGACAACTACCACCCTGGCTGAAATTTTTTTTTTTCTCAGCCAAAAATGGAGACTTGGTGTTCCTGGATCCTTCCAGAAGTAGTGATCATCTTGCTGTTCCACTCACTAGAGTAGCCTTCCCTAACCGGATGTCCTCCGGATGTTTTTGATCAGCTCCTATGATTTTTGGCTGTTGACTATATTGGCTAGGGCTGATGGCAGTTTCAGTCTAAAATATCTGGAGGGCAAAGGCTGGGAAAGGCTTGTCTGGAGATAGTCTGATAATTGCTGTCTCCAGCAAGATAGGTCACATGGATGGTATTACTTCATTGTGCTGTGAGTTCATTATTTGTATAGATTCCACTCAAATCAATAGTACTGACCTTCCTATTAAAGTTCAGTTTTCCATAAGGAGAAACTGCATTTGTTGCTTGTTTCTCTTTCAAGATGTTTATTGGTAACATTATTGAACATCTTGTAGGAAGTCTTAGAACAATTCTGAGTGATATGAGGGGAAAATAAGGTGAATCTATTGCTACATCCACAGGTCTTGCTGTACTACACTGACGAGGTTCTCTCTCCTACGTCACATTTCTGTCTGGTGTCACAAGATGTTTTTTTAAAAAATCCATTGATGGTAGCCATCTTATTTGATTGCTGTGAAAACAACATCTTAAAAACCAACATGTTTTATTTGGCATAAGCTTCTGTGGACTGCAGTCCCTTTTTCCAGATGACTGAATTGAGTCCTGGTGGTGCAGTGGTTAAATGCTGGTACTGCAACCACAACATTGTGAGTTCGATCCTTCAGGGCTCCAGGTTGACTCAGTGTTCCATCTTTCCATAGGTCAGTAAAATGAGTACTCAGCTTGTTTGGGGCAATTAGTTAAATACATTGTAAACTGCTTAGGGAGTGCTTCACACTGAGTAGTATAGAAAAGTAACTGCTATTGAATTTTTACCTCAGTTGGCAAATATTTATAGACATGAATATCTGGGGGGGGGGGTATAGGGAAATGAAATGCAAAAAGGTACTAATGTAATTATCTTAGCAGTGGTCATTAACAAACAGTAGTTGAAAGGTAAAAGGGACATCCTAAAATAGATTATGTCCTAAATTAAATAGATGCCCTAAATCAGTGGTTCTAAACCTGGAGTTCAGTGGCTCTCGGGGTCTGCACAGTGGGTCCATGAAGTCCTGCTGATGGACACCAGCAGCAGCAGCAATAGAGATGTGGCAGGGGGTTGCAGGTGCTGAAACTGCTCCCTCATCTGCAAATGAGGGAGCAGTTTGGGTACATGTACACATACTCCCGCTGCTGCATCCTGGATGAAGGGGACATTGTGGCAGGTGTTGCCTGTGCCCAAACTATGACTCTGGAGACCAGGGTTTGAATTCCCATTCAGCCATGGAAACCCAGTGGTTTATCTCAGGCAAGTCACATACTCCGAGCCTCAGAGAAAGGCAAAAGCAACAAATCTTGCCAAGAAAACCCACATGTGATAGGCTCACCTTGGAGTCACCATGAGTTAGTGTTCAAAGGGGAGAGATGTGATGGCTAGAAAGAACTTCCGCCTGTCAGTGGTGCACAATCACATCTGACTTATGGGAACCCTAAATTGAACCTATTACAATTTTTTTTTTCTTGGCAAGATTTGTTGAGAGGGAGTTGGCCTTTGCCTTCCTCTGAGGCTGACAGAATGTGACTTGCCCAATGTCACCCAGTGTCTGAACGTAGATTTGAATCCTAATCTCCAGAAGCTTGGAGAGCAGTTTGGTATCCAGTGGATTTCCAACTACTAGCACTTGCAGGAGACACATCAAGTTCTTCTACCTTAATGGATCTATTCCAGTGGATGGCATTTGTTTCTGGTGTTAGAGGCTGCTGAAAAGCATTTTGGTTTTCTTCATCATCAGAGAGTTGGCATTCCTACATAAATCTTTTGAATTACAGGGCATATTTTCTGGTATAGTCTTGTCAGTCCAATATGTCCTCACTTCCCATTAGTGCCTTTTTACCCTTTAATAATAATTTAATCTGTCAGCTCTTAGTCGTATCCATGAGGAACTAGATTTTGTAGATATAGTCAAGTTAATATTTGTAGATATAGAACTACTAAATTCCCCTTAGATTCCTGCAGCTGCAACCCATGTCTGTCTTCTTGATCACTGTCTACTTCTTACACTGCATTAACAGTACTGCATACGCACTGGTCCCCATATTTCTGTCCAAAGAAAATGGAGGAGAAAGAGGTAGAGAGAGAGAGAAAATGGAAAGCAGAGCTTGGAATCTTAGAATGAAAAACAAAAATAGAGCTTGGAACTGTTAAACTGAAAAACAATTCAATAGCACAAGCACTGATAATTGAAATCTAGTAAGTTATTTAGGTCATCAGTTGAAATTTTGGTGTTGGATCAGGCTATGGGATTTATAGCAAATGTCATAAAAGTTGTCACTGTTGACTGCAGAGGAGCACAGTTTATCATTGGCTCCTTTTAAATTTGCTTTCTTCAAATCTGGAATTTTTGTAAAACGTACTATGAAGCCCTTAGTTGCCTGGGAATAGTGGGAATCCATTATGTCTGGATACTGTCAGGTTGAGAGAGGATGTTTCAAAACATGGGATTTCATCTTTACGACCTTTTCAATTCAGTTTGTCACTCATTTGCATTTCTCATTTCTTTCCACCTCTACTAGCAAGTACTCTTCAAATGTCTTGTTTGTTAAAGGTCAAAAAGCAGGGATTAATTTTAGTTACTGGGCATGTGCCTACTACAAGTACAGCAATAATTTGATGGTGACAAAGACCAGTTTGTAAATTGATAGTATAGAATTCGTAATCTGAAATTTTTGAGATTCTCTGAGCATAGGTAGAACTTTTTGTGTACAGATGAATCACTGTACACTGCCACTCCAGATTAATCTATCTATCTATCTATCTATCTATCTATCTATCTATCTATCTGCAAAGATCAGGGGCAGGACATGTGGAGAGAAGGTGGATGATGGGACTTAGGTAGACAGCACTAAATCCTCCCTCAGAATGCTGCGCTCTGACCAATGTGGCTCAGAGGCAAGCAAAACAGACATCCAGCAGAGTTGAAAACACAGCAACAAGAAGTGTGCAGCAGAGTATATCATGCAGCACTGCTCTGACCCCAAAAGCTGCCCACTAAGAACAGTAGCACACAATGTTGTCATCCAAAAATATACCTGGAGACTTTTTTTTTCTTCAGTTACAATATATACATCTGTACAAGTTTGCAGCTCCTTCAACACAGGTTCAGCATTCCATCACCATATCAGGTAGAGATATGCTCCAGCAAAGCCTCCGGCCAGAATCAGGGAAGACCGAGAGCAAAGGCTTAGCAGAGCCTACCTCTTTATATACATAGAGACTAGCTGATGTAACCCTAGCCAGGATTTCATGTCCCATGGCTGATGTAACCCCTTGTCCGGGTTACATTACACTGTGACTCAGCTTTTTGTCCCAAGGGGATTACCTCATGACATGCACAGTCATTCTCCCAGGTGCTTTCCACATGCACATCATAAGTATTTTATTGGAGCAAAGGTCACAGCAATCCCTTTCCAACAGGGCATAGGTTTTGAGTGCAGGACCCCAGGGATTCCAAATACAACCTGTAGCATCTGTAGTTCTCAGTTATGTAACAGGCCCTCTGCACCCATCTTACTTGAACTATATAATTAAAAGGGAATAGACCGAAGGAGGAGAAAGGGGTGGGTACAAAGTGAAATGAGAAGGGTAGGGGGAGAGAGAGTGCATGATAAGTCAAAGGAGAAAGTAATGAAAGTGACTGAGAGGAAAAATTTTCTGTTAATTAACTAAGAGCCTAGCACTGCTTAATACACCAAAGAATTACAAAGGGGTTGATTGCAGCTCACCCCAAAGAATATTATAATGTAAATTATGCAATACTGTACAGCAGAATTCAGTCCAGAATACAACCAATGAGGAGGTAGTTATTGAAGTAAACTTAATTTCATATAAACCCATGGTGGCGGGGAGCCTAAAAGGCTTTTCTGAAATGCCTCCAAATGTTATGCAAAAATTGTATACTGTATGACAACATGCAACAGAAACCAGTGCAGAATATATTCAGTAGGGGAAAAGTTACAGAAAAGAGTCTTAATGCATCCCCATCTCTCAGAAAGATTCGAGACACTTTCCTTACATACAGGCCTGAGGGTAGAAGTATTCTGAAGCATTCTTGGCTGTTTGAGGACCTTTGTCTCCCCCTAAGCAAAGAAATCACCCCCTTTTCCTTCCAATAATCACTTTTCTTTTTCTTCTTTTCCTTCTTTTTTTCCCCTTTCCCAAACATGACTGTTGTTCTGATCCACAAGCCCAACTATCTCCAGAAAGTTCTCTCTCTCCCCTTCCCTGCCATCTTTTCAAAGAAATAAAAGTCTTTTGATTGTCTGTGTAACAAGAGAACCATGTGAAGATTTTATCCAATTTTAGCATTTCTTCTTACGAAGCAGACCTTCCTACTTTACTGAATGTTTCACGGGGAGCAGCACCCAACCACTAAATTCTAATGGATTCTGACAACTAATTCGTTTAAGCATATTTCTAAATTCAGCTTTAAATGGGGACTTGGGGAATCTAGAAAATTAAGTGAAATTACTTTAAAAAATATTGTATTTAATAACTTAATGAGTTATCAACAAGTTAGTTCCAAGCTCTGGGGGCAGATTACTTTGCCAGCCTAGATTTTATGGCCTTTCTTGTTCTCCTTCTTTCCTGATACAAATGATGAATTTCACTTTAATTCTTTGATTCACTTCAATCAATTTGATTATTTTTTTCACCAGAAAACTTGTGTATTGTCAATGAAGCAAATCTATTGTTACAGAATTTAAGAGGGTGTTAGGCTTTATGAAGCTGCATTCGTACACATATTTCACCCTGGAAGCAGATACTAATGTACTTGGTGATACTGACTGCTGAGGTTTAAAAAAACAAGGTTCTGTTAGTTTGGTTTTTTTGAAAAGGATCATTTGATTAGTAAGATGAGCCATTGCAGATTAACAAATGGATTTCTATTTTCTCAGTGAAGACAGCCACTTTGTGGAAGCTTTTAAAGTTGTTTCTTTGTGCTTGACATAATATTGACCATCCAATTCATAGAAGACCTTTTAGTGTCATTTTCATTTTCTCTGAAACTTTCAGTACAAACATCTTAGATTTTTGGCTGGAAAAATTCGTAGAAGTGCTGTTAATCTACCTTGTGATTGGTAAATGAACAAAAAGAGGATTAAGTTGATTTCTACATTTGACTGTGTTAAGTGAGAGAAAGTGCATTAGCATGTGGTCTGGAGTTTCCAGGATCTGTCTTTGTGTTTATTTTCCCTTTATGCTTTGCCTCTCAGAAATGTGCTGAATAATTCATCGTAGATATATGGCATGATGAATGCTGCTGCTCATTTGCATGGGTTGATGGCTTGTCATGTTATATAACTTGTTATTTGGAAAGCAGTATAAGGTCAGGGAGCAGCTATTCTTTTCTGGGAAAGATAACTCTAGTTTGTCAAGTTTTATTTCATGTATTAAATGCCCAGCACTTAGAACTATATCCACACTGATATGTTGGTACTGCTATTTTTCCTTGGAATCACATTTAGTTCTTGGAAGAAGTGTAATATACAGAACTATCTAGTTTGTGGTTGCTGGTTAAAAGATGAAAACTTACCATATTATTTATAAAGAGAGGATTGCAGTTTACAAGGCTGACCCTTGCATTAGGTATAAAGACATGGCTGCCTCAAGGAGCATATTTAAAACGTGTTATGAACGGGAAGGAAATTATTAGTTAATTAATTTATTATGGTATTCTTGACCCCCAAGAAGGAAGGTCAAAAAATTCTTGCAAAAATATTCTCCTATATGTGTTAATGTCTTTGGCTGGTTCATGGTATGATGAACCTTGACTTTGGGGATAAGTTGGGAAGGCACCTGCTATTCTGCTTCAGACAGCAAAATGCCATGGACTACCCCTGGGTTTTTGTTTGTAGGCTTTGATTCTCAATTGACTGTGCCTTATCTATTAAATTGCCAGATGTCAGGGCCTGACCAGGGTCATCTCCAGGCAGGAGGCAGAGGTGCAAATCAAATTTTGGTGGGCTTAGCTCTGGGTAAGAGGAAAAGGCTGTATACAGATCTCCAGCTCAGTTATTACAACAGCAGCCTACTGTAATTTTCAAGGCTTAAGTTGATTTCTTGTTGCAATTTGCAAAGATGCTCTCAAGGAACTATATATTTAAATAGTTAACTTCCTCCCTCCATTCCAGTCATCATAGCATCAGATCTCATGCTCTGCTCTGCATCTATCTTTGGTATGCACTGGCAGTATATACTGGTACATCTGCTGATAAGTGAGATTTCCCTATAGAGTATGTAAAGAAGCTGCACCATATCAAAATGAAGATGTCAACCTAGAGATGGTGATAGCTGTGATTAATACATCGCCATCAGAATTTTACAGAATTCCTTAAGCAAAATGAGTTGCTTCCACCAAAGAAATTTCAATCCAGCTCCTTTGGGTTTACCTCTGATCAAACATGCTTGAAATTAGGTTGTTGAAGTTTCACCATACAGCCATGTTTCTTTAAATAGCTGTGATAGTTGAAGAGGAATTAATCAACTCAGGTTTTCCAACAGTACACACAGACCAGAGTTTATGAAAAGATAGAATATTCCTATAGATGTATCTAGAAGAATTATTCACTAACATGTGAGAAGCTCCATGTATGTTTATTATGAACTGATCCAGAATGTTCTCAGAATTAAAATTATAGATTGATCCTTTAACGTGGGGCTGAGATACCTCCAGATGTTCAGTCCTATCAGCTCAGCCATCTTGGCTAGTCATGAAGGAAGATGTGAGTGTTATTTCATCAGTATTTGGAAGGTCACAGATTCCCCACCACATATTTGAAGTTGTGATGCATAGGTCTGAATTATACTGGTTCAGGGTAAATTGAGGTAGTTCACCACAATATTGGAATGACATGATTTACCTCTGGGCCCAGCCCTCAAAACCCACTATCTTGTGTACCCACTCGCCAATTAAGTTAGGGTAAACGTGGTTCTTGGCATACACCTGGACAGGACAACCTGTGCCCCACTCAAGATGTTGTTGGAGCAAAGCTGCAAAATCCCTGATTTTTGGTGCTGTCTGGTATTGATAGATTCTAATGATCTGTAAAGGACCACAGGATCCTCAACTGTTACTTTTTTAAATGAGATATTTAACAGATATTTAACAGTTGATGCAGACTGAAAGATGTAAGTCACAAGATGTTTTAGCATTCAGGGTTCATTTTATCAGGCCTGTTACTCTTGGATGCTTTTCTAGCAGCTTCATGTTTGGGCCTAGTACCAGATTTTTTTTAAACCTGCTTCCTTTTTATTTCTTGCTCTTGTTCATCATATGTCTTTACATTGTGTTTTTTTTGGATGGCACAGTTTAAACTATCAACTTCACTGCTTATTTCTTACTATGAATTTAGGAGTCTTTCAAGTTGTGTGGCTGGCAGTACACATCTTAAATGGTTTAACTGTGTCTTTGTCTCTGAACACATAAACACCCTTATCCGTGTTCATTTGTACTTTGTTCCATTTTCCTTGCAGCTTGAACCTGTTATTTGAAAATGACTATAACTTGTTTTGACAACGTTATTTCAGTGTATGACACTGGGTATTGTTTTTCTAAGATGATATATCTTACCTTGCATCCCTGTGAGAAACTATCCAGGAGTCAGAAAAGGTAAGAAATCTAGGTGTGGTTGTCTTTACTCTCACATTGGAATTACAGAGCTCTGTTTCTCTTAAACTCAACCAGTTTTACAGCCCAGCATCACACCATGTAGTGGAGAAGGGCATATGGGTAGCTGCGTCAATTACGATTGTCTCATCTTCATAGAATACTCCTGTGATGCTGTGAGATTTAGATGCCATTATGCATTTTGTAAGGGAGTAGAAAATTGTTGTTTGTCATTGCTGTTTGTTGTTCACAGCTGGTTTTATGACGGGTTTTGCTCATAAACAGGTGGTTAGAATATTCCTTTAGCAATGCAATGTAGCCTGAGCTGTTTCAAATTAATTTAGCTCTTGTGTTACATAGTGTCAGTGTTTTCATTGTACCACTGAAAACAGTGATATTTCTGGCAGTTCCAGAGCTGCTGGTGTGAATACAAGTTTTAGAAAACCCATCACACAACTGAAACAAATCCTCTTGGCTTTTTATTTAAAGAGATAGTCACTTTTGGTTCTGTCACTGATTTTTTTGGTCAAATGGGTTTAGTAGTGGCTTGACAGGTAAGTTCTCTGCTGGCTATTTCAAAACTGTGCCTTGCTTTGGGATCCAACTATAAGCCATTTATTCCACAGTATTATAATCTGTCCCACTGATACTCATTTTACAGCAGCAATGTAAGCAGCATGAAATACAGGAAAGATCATCCTGAATCTGGTAAGGAAGGTTCTCCTCCATAGTTCTGTTATTAAAGCAATGTGCTCATCAGATCAGGTAATGCTTGTAGTAAGAAGTAGAATGTGTCCCTTTAAGTGCTTCACCTCAGTAGATTTTCTGGGCATGTTTTGTGCAAGCTAAAGTGACTTCCGTATTCAACATTTTGGGCTGGTAATCCGATTGAATCAATTCATAATTATCCTAATTGTTATTTAATTACTAATTGCCAGTTAGTGACACTATTTATTGCTGAAATAACAAGAGTCACGTGACAGTTTAATACATTTGTTCATAAGCTTTCATGGAATAAATTGCATTTCACACACGCAGACATGCACACACAATATACAATAATAAAAATGTTAGTTTTAAGATGCAACTAGACCCTTTCCTGTCTTTTTGCTGAAACAGGTTAACACGGCAACCCCACTAGAGATTGCTAAAGATTGCTGTAAAAGAAATTCAATAATACTTAAAAAATAACAACATTTTTATTAACAATGGTGGAGAAAGAATCTCTTTTTTATGTTCAATAAAGCACTGTAAGCAGAACAGTGCCCTGCTTATAGGACTGCCTTCATGATTAAGCTGTGTAGAATTCATTGCAGGCATTCTATCAAGAACTGAGCCATTTTTTTAAAAAAAATACAACATAACCAAGTGAAGCAAAGATTGTTGCTTCTAGATCAACAAGAAGGCATAGTAGCTACTTAATGTAGGATTTTTTTCCCCGGTAAAGGAAATGTTTTCTCAGTAATAGGACAGCTTTAATGTCCTTCCAGATCCTTTTGTACACATGCTCTATTTACAAAAAGGGTCAAAACAATTTTCGGATGACATTTCTTTATATACATCATTAGAAGTACAAATAACTGGGGTGGATTTTTTTAAATCATACTATTGGTAAGAAATGCAAGTTTAACTTTTTATTCTACATGGTCAAGGGATAACTATCTGAAACCAAGGGCGAATGAAACAGTAACATTTGATGTAAGAAACTAATATATCATCTTTACATGGCTAATTTTAAGAAAGTGAGTGATCTTGCTTCTTATACCACTGATTTCATACGGATACATCTACAAGATGTATCATTGGTCACAACTCTAATGATACATCTTGTAGACATTATCTTCAAATTATATGTGAGGAGCTATGGATTAGATTGTTTTAAAGTGAGGCAAACAGAGTTGGAGTAATCAGTTTGAATACTATACCCAATAATCAAAACAAGTTTTGTGTAACTTGTATTTAGTAATATGTAACAGGATTAAATGTGTTAGGGGGACCTGAATGAGGAACCCATTGAATCTAAAAGAATGATATAAGTTAATACAAGTAGTACGCTACCTCTGCTGTTTGCTTATCTTTTCGCCATTTTGTGCAGTATTTCTATCCCCATGTAAGTTACTTATTTCTAATTTCAGCACCTTCAGGGATTTTGTTTACAATCTCATTTATACTTAATAGACCTGCACAAGCTGTGAGCCATTCAGCCAGCCATGGGCCACTATGCTTACTCTGCTTGGTTGGATAGGACTACAGAAACTAAACTTTTGTTTATGGTGGCCACAATACATGACTGGTAGGCTACGCTTGGCTTGGTAGATCTGATCTGAAGATCTACTGAAAGATCTGAATTATTCATAAGTGCTAGTTCAGGCTTCATAATGTAGATATCATTCTTTAGGAAATGCAAGTTTAACTGTGTCTAGATATAGCTTTTCTGGATGGTGATAGCTGGCCCTACCATTAGGCAGAATGAGGCAGCCACTTCAAGTTGCAAAGGCACGCAAACGATTAATTATGTACTTTATTGTAGAATTTTTGCTAGTGAAAGGGAAATGAGCTGGTAAGATTTTCTGATTTTCTGTGCAAAAATAACTTCGTTAGCTTGGAGATTGTGTACTTTGACTTTGGGGTGTGTGCGTGTGTGTGTCTGGTTTGCGCTATACCTCAGGCTACAAAATGTCTTAAACTGGTCCTGGTTTCAGTACCTTCCCTTTCCCTATTGTTTGATACATTTGTTTATTCATTCCTTCGGTTGCAAGAGGTTTCAGGTCAAGCTCTGCAGTACATGAACTCTTTCTTTGAAAAATGTTTTCCTTTAAAAAGCTCTGGCCATGTTTCTCACCAGTATTGGAGATGGGCACAGTTATAGGAGCCAGAACTTGGAAAAGGTAACATTTTTTGGAATACAAGTCCTAGAATGCTCCAGTCAGCAAGGATTCTTCTCATCCTTCTGACCTGTTCGTAGTTCCTATAATTGGCCTACCTGAGCAGGGTGCAACATTCTCCCCTGGATGTAGCAGGAGGTATGGCCATTTGGAAGCTTGACTTTTGAAAAGAAAATAAAGGAAGAAATTGCCCTTGGCCACTCCTTATAATAGTAAACAGTTCATACCAAACTGTGCAGCCCTCACTACATGCTTCTGTCCCAATGTTTGGTGACATCTTCAGTGCCCTCTGCTGCCTGCTGTGGAGGATGAACAATGTTCAGTTATGGAAAGTAGACAAATTCAAATTCAAAGCACTGAGCAGGTTCCATCAGCTTATCCCATTTCTGTAACAGTTTAATAGATATGTATATGTGTGTATGGCTGCTTGAATTTATCTCAGAATAAGAAGGATGCAAAATTGATTGTTGCCCCTTTGGCAACATAACATACACCCTCGTTAGTGGGATAGAAGCTGTAGGATCCATGTTCTCCTGGAGTTTATTATACAGAGGAAAGGGGAAGCCAAGTGTAGTCAGACACGCATTCGAGACTCCATGAAACCTCATTTCAGTAAACTTAGGGAAATACTGGATGTTATCCCATGGTCAGGAATACTAAAAGAGAAGGGGGTTCATGATGGATGAGTGTTTTAAATTTTAAAAATGAGATCTTGAAGGCACAATTTCAAACAGTCCCAGTGAAGAAGAGAAATGGGAGGTGTCTAAAAAGAAACCAGAATGGATATCTAAAGAACTTTCAACTGAGCTAAGATTTAAAACGGACATGTATAAGAAATGGAAAAAAGGGGGAAATCACCAAAGAGGAATTGAAACAAATAGCCAGCACGTATAGGGAGAAAATCATAAAAGCTATAGTGCGGAACAAGCTCAGGCTTGCTAGAGGGGTTAAAAATAATAAAAAGGGCACATGGAAATGGTAGGGTCACTATGTGGAGAAGCTGGTGAAATGTTAACAGAAGACAGAGAAGAGGTGGAACTACTCAATACCTTCTTTGCCTCTGGCCCTTTCCTCAGCTTCCCTTTTGCCAAAGCCATCCTGTGGGGATCCTGGGGGTTGGCTCTTCCAGGAAGAGAGCATGACAGAAGCACTCCCTTCCACACTGACTGCTTGCTGGAAGGGAGGAAGTGTGGTGGACCTGCCCTTCTTTTCCACAGTGCAGCCCAGCACTTTTCCAGGCTGTACTGGGGGTGGAAGTGCAGTCATTGCACTTCCTGACCCTCTGCACAGCACGTAAGTACGGGAGGGTGGTGGGAGGAGTGCACAATCACAGTTCATTGGTGGGAAAAAGAAGTCAGTGATTTGCAGTTGCAACAGGTGGCCATGGGATCATGACAGGATCGTGATGACGTCATGCAGAACTGTTGTTGCGGTCCTGTCGCGATCCTGTCACCATTGTGGGTTGGGAGTGGGCTGCAGAAAGGGCCTCTGTCTTCTTCCTGAAGGAAAACAGTGCTCAAACTGGAGAAAATGGAACAGATAATGTGGTAGGGAAATTCAGCACAGTATAGGTAAAGAGATAGTACAGGAATACCTGACTACTCTAAATCAATTCAGGTCTTCAGGGCCAGATGAACTACAACCAATGGTATTAAAAGAACTGTCAGAAGTAATCTCAGAACCATTGGCAATAATCTTTGAGAATTCCTGGAGAACAGGAGAAGTCCCAGCAGAAAACAGGAGGGCAAATATTGTCCCTGTCCTTAAAAGGAGAAAAAAAGAGGACCCAAACAGTTACCACTGAGTCAGCCTAACATCAATACCAGGAAAGATTCTGCAGCAGATCATTAAGCAGACAGTCTGTAAGCACTTAGATAAGAATGCAGTGATCAGTAAAACTCAACATGAGTTTCTCAGGAAGAAGTCATGCCAGACTAATCATTTATCTTTTTTTGATAGAGATACTAGCTTAGTAGATGAAGGGAATGTTGTGGATATAGCATATCTTAACTTCAGTAAGGCCTTTGATAAGTTTCCCCATGATATTTTTACAAACAAGCTAGTAAAATGTGAGCTAGACAATGCTGTGCTTAGATGGATTTGTAATTAGTTGACCAAATGAACCCAAAGGTGTTCGCCAAGACTTCCTCTTCATCTTGGAAAGAAGTGACTAGTGGGGTGTCACAAGGTTCTGTCCTAGGCCCAGTGCTATTCAACATCTTTGTCAATGACTTGGATAAGAGAATAGAGGACATTCTTATCAAATTTGCATATGACACTAAATTAGGGCTATCCAGTACTCCAGAAGACAAGATCAGAATTCACAATGGTCTTAACAGATTAGAGAGCTGGGCCAAAACTAACAAAATGAATTTGAAGAGGGAGAAATGTATGGTACTACACCTGAGTAGAAAAAATGAAATGCGAAGATGTAAGATGGATGACACCTGGCTTGACCATAGTACATGTGAAAGGGATCTAAGGGTCTTAATAGACTATAAGGTGAACGTGAGTCAGCAGTGTGATGTGGCAGCTACAAAAACCAATGCAGTTCTCGGCTGCATCAGTAGGAGTATAGTGTCTAGGTCAAGGGAAGTAATAGCCCCACTCTGTTCTGCTTTGTTCAGATCCCACCTGGAATATTGTGTCCTGAACTGGACACCACAGTTCAGGAAGAATACTGACAGGCTGGAACATGTCCAGAGAAGGGTGGTGTGGTGCTAAAAAAAAATGGTGTTTTGAAAATATATTAGTAACTGCAACCTCAGATACACTGGAATGAAACATAGATGTGTGCGTGACAGAGACAAAATACATCTTGATTTGAGTTCAGTTTGGTGGGTGTTCAACAGTATTCCTTGCTTTTTAATGTTGTTGACACTCACATATTCTAACATGTTCATGTTTTCTTTTGATGTTTTATTTCATGGTGACATATTTTCTTTTTTTTTCTTTGCTGTTATGGAATTTTTCCCAAGACAAAAAAGAACTTCTTCATATCAGTGGTGTCATCACAACAGATGAAGAAGTTTCTTTTTTGGATGACAACCTTCAGAACATCCCAGCCAGCGTGGGCAGTGAACAGTGAAGTAAATTTTCCAAACTCTGCAGGCCCCTATAAACAAAGGAAATTGGTAACTACCTCAGTGATACAGGTTAAATGATTGCTTAGGAAACTTGAGGCCAAGGAGATGAGGGCAAGGAAGAAGGACAGTGGGTTAGAGAAGAAACATTAGCCAAAAAAAAAAAAAACCCCAAAAAACAAACAAACCCTGAATGCTTCTTGAAATAATGGAAATATTTGTTACAATGAAAAATTCTGGTAGTAAGATCATATGTGTTGAATTTTGGAGCAAATATTAAATCAGAAAATATTGGAGGCAACTTGCTTAAAATAGTAGCACCACCATCACCAACAACAGTATTCAGCTGCAGTCCTATTTTGCATAAAGCCTAATGAGGGAATTTCAGCTAAATTGCATCCTGCTGTCCTTGGAAGGTGAGCTTCTTCTGTCTCTGTTGCACCTCACCTTTCCCAAGAGGCACATTGTAGGTTTTCTGGCACATTATGTCTGTTTATAGTGAGTTCCTGGCACTGAAGAGGAAGACCTAGTCATGCAGAGCCAATCTCATAATTTTCTTGATGGCTTTTTGATACCCAGTGGCTAGCTATGAACGAATTGCTTACTGTGCCTTGGAGGACCTAGTGGACAGACTTGAGCAATGTTTGCAGAAGATTTATCCAAGCTCAATTTCTGCTATCTCTTGTTTTGTTTTTGGTTTGCTGCTACTGCCACTGGCATCTAACTTCCACGAGGTAATAGAACTGAAATAGAGATGGGAAGGGAGCTGGCTCAGTTGGAGCCAGACTTGTTTGAACTGGTGTCTTTCTGTGTTCCTACCTCTGTGAAAATGAATATAAGAGGCATTTTCTTTGCATTGTTAGTTTGCATATCCCAGAGTTGAGTACCAACAAGGTAACATGTTCAACAGCTAAAGACCTCCTGAGCTCTGGCTCAGGTTTAAACAGTATCATGGAAAATACAGTCATAACGGCTCTATGTGCTCAATTCCAGATGTTGAAGAATGAAAGTGGGAAAGTGCTATTGTGCTTATGTCCTGTTTGTGGGCTCCCCATAAACATTTGAGTTGTCAGAATGGGAACAAAATACTGGCTAGAATGGTCAGATCGAGCATGGGCCTGCTTATTGTCCTTACATTTTGCAAAAGTTATCTTGCTAATCACTCCTTTGTCTAAAAATAGGTTTGGACATACTGCATGAATGTCAATGCCTGGAATTAGCATTGAGACAAAAGCGCTTTATGGGTTATAAAACTTTTTGCAGAATAGGTTACATAAGCTGCCATTAAAAAAATGTGTTTGTGGCATCTTCTTTTTATGGGCTGGAGTGACTTGAGAGCAAGCAGAAGATGCAGTAGGCAAACCAAATCCTTTGATCCTGAGCTAAGAATTTCCTCATCCCTGAAAGTGTTAAACCTGGCAAGGTTTCAGCATGACTGTGTGTGTTTTATTGTTATGCTTTTCTTTTTCATTTTGTAGCACTCCAGGGTCTTTTTATTTTTTTTTAAGTCAAAACATAAAGGACTCAAAAGGCCACTTTATTCTTTGGCCTTTATTCCCCTTGACGATACGGGAATAGAGGGAGAAAAACCCTTCAGAGGCCAGAACAATCAAAATTGCTCTTTGGAAAAGCTTTACAGGTTCAATTTAAACAAGGGGGAGGAAGGAGGAACTCAGGTAGAGGGAAAACCCATTTCAAGTCTCCAGCCAGTTGTTAGGGTATAAATATGCACATTCATCACAGGAGCTTTGATGTTGAGACTGGCAGTGCATGGGAGATGGAAGGCGTTAAATAGAATAATATTCTGCCTATTATTAGCAAAGAAGCCAATTTCTTTGATTGTTGTCTCAGTAGCAGGCTACAGAAGAATTAATTCATACCATGTAATTCCTTCATCTTCTTTCTGGTGGGAGGAAAGGGGAAAACAATAACAAATCCTCCTTTTGTGGGGACCTACAAAAGCTCCTAGGCAACAAATTGACTATAGGTTTCACATCAAAGACCTACAAGTGCCAGTGAGGGTCCTAGCAATGAATCAGGCAACATTATAGTGGGCCCTCAGTATGCTTTGGGGTCTGGTGCCAGGAACCCCCCCCCCCCCCACGGATACAAAATGTGTGGATGCTCAACCCCTATTGTGTACAGTGGTGTAGTAAAATTGTGTCCCTTATATAAAATGGCAAAATCAAAGTTTCATTTTGGGGATTTTTTGGCAATATTTTCAAGCTGTGATTGGTCGAATCCATAGATACGGAATTTCCAGATATGGAGTGCAGACTGAACCTCAGTAACATTGTTTTTTAGCAAGAGCTGCATTTGAACACCTAAGATCAGGTGAGAAACTTCACTTTAGTTATCTTCCCACTTCAACTACCAATTCCAATTTTTGTTCGTATATTAATGGAAGCAGGTTGAAAGCCCAAATAATTTCCCACTAGATGTTTGACCTGTTTTGCTATATGCAGAGAAAGTCTTAGATGGCTTAGAATCCGTATCTGCACTGTGCCCACCTCAGTTTTGAGACTCAGATTATTGCTGACCTTTCCTAGAAACTTCTGCCGGGGTCCACATCTTAGCATTTACCACCCAGATCTTTAGTTCATTTCTTCACCAGCTGACCACATTTTACCTTCCTAGGCCCACAGTGGTGGCGGTGGGGAATATGGAGACTTTAACAACCCAAACTTCAACACCCCAAACATCCCTGCAACCATCCCTTCTAGAGCAGGGATGGACTAGCCATTGATGTTACTAGGCTGTTCTTGTGCTGAGTGCATGTATTAATTGATGGTGGTGGTGGTGGTGGATCCTAATGAATAATGTATTTGCAAGAATTTACCACTCAAAATTTCTGGTGAGGGGTCTGTGCTTCCCATTAATTGTCCTGCTTTACCTATGGCAACAACCTGTTCTCCCAGAGGTCTTTGCTGTGCTCCCATACTGCTCATTTTCCCCTTTCTTTCATTCTTTTTCAAAGACTAAGAAGTTTTCCTTTCCTCCACTCATTTTCCCATCAAAAGTACTACAGAGGTGACGGTATTGAGGCTGTCGTGTAAAGCTTTGAAGATAGGCTAGTCAGGGAGCAAGGCAAGAACTTTATCTAATAATAATAATAATAGGAAGAAGAAGAAAAAGAAGAAGAAGTTGTTATTCTTGTTTATTTATAACACTCTTTACACCACAGGGTGGAACAACAATGATGTAAACAATCAGGGACAAAGACATTATAGCAACAGCATGTACATTTCTATACCACTTTTCAGCGCAAGCACTCTCTAAGCGGTTTACAACATGTAAGCTAATTGCCCCCAGCAGCTGGGTACTCATTTTACTGACCTACAGAAGAGTGGAAGGCTGAGTAAACTGGGAGCTTTGCAGGATCAAAACTCACAACCGGCATTTAACCATTGCACTACCAGGGCTAATAGACCTGAAAACCAGCAGGAAACTAGATACTCTATCCAGATACAACAAAGAATAGTGTCACCTAGTGGCTAACTAATATAAGGTCATAATCCATAGATTTTTGTTTTCACTGCTGTTTAATCAAGCAACAACACATAAATGAATCAACATTGTTGAAACACTTGCTGTTTGACATAATCAGCCACAGATTATTCAGATTTCAGGATTTTTTTTCAGCAAAAAAATGTATGTGTCGAGACCTTCACAGAAGTTTGTTCAACATTCATTTGCAGAAAATGCTTTTGCACAGAAAAAATGTATTTTGTGTAAAATACATTTTTCTTCAGAGATATTATTTTTGCACAAAAGATGACAATTTTGGACAAAAGGTTTTTGTTCAAACTTTTTTTCAAAAAAAAAAAAGGTCAGAAAGTCATAAAAGTGCATAACAACTTGTAATTTCACCCAGCAGCAAGAAAATGTTGGCTTTATCTGTTCTTTCATGGGAGACAAAATAAGTGAATGTTTTCATTTCTAAGTTGGACATGACCGCGATGGCATTCGCTTTCTTGTTTTCTGTACCAACTGATATAACAGAGGCCTACTGCTCTCAGTATTGAAGGTTAAGGATATGAAGAGCACTCATTTTTCTTGTCATCATCATCATCATCAACAACGACAAAAATAGTATGTGTTGAAATGGTGCACTGGTACATTAAGATATCCTGTTGAGAAAATGGTCAACAGCTGGAAGAGTTTGCTTATTCTGTGACTTTTTGCAAAAAGAAAATGTTTGCACAAAACCTTTTTTTAAAGCAAAAGTCAATATTTCTTGAGAGACAAATGCTGGTTTTGAAAAAGAAAAAGTCCCAAGATCTGAAAAATTATTGGAAAATGTGCAGAAGCTCTCATAATTTTGGCCACTGAGGAGAGAGCTTTTGCATTTTTCTTTCTTTTCTTTCATGGCACAAATGAAAGAAGGGAAGATTTACATCCCCAGTGCGGGACACACCATAACAACCATTGATAGAGAATTCCTCTATGTATTTATCTACCCCCCCCCCTTAAAAGTCTGAGTTGGAAACAAAAGACAACATGATACTTTCAGTTTTATTTTCAGTTCCTTTTCTAATTATGCCTAAGATGGAAATTGCCTTTATTACAATAGCAGACATCAGGATGACATTTTCATTGCACTTGACTGTCTAATCTGGAGGCTAATGATGAGTACCTCCCCAATCCAATCATAAGTTTATCTGCAACTATGCTATGGTTGCCATCCATTGGAGTTCAATGTCATAATGAAAGTCCATTGGACAGGAGTGGGCCAGCACAACCTGTTAATCATAGGCTATGTTGGTAAGGTTGGCAAAGTAGATTGATAGTGTACCAACCAGAACTAACATAGCAGTTTCTCTTTGATCTGGCAATTTTTTTTAAAAAAAAAATCAGATAAGCTGTTTGCTAAGTGTTTAGTGTGATCTTTGATGACATTGCACAGTGAAAGTGATTGATACTTTTGAGTTCCTTACTGCCATACTTTCAAAGCTGCAAGAAAGCTTTAAAGAGAACACCAGTTTCTTCCAGCAGGGGTTCTTGTCATTTCTTTGTATGTGTGTGTCTTCTGTATGTTCAAACTGAAAGTCAGACATGTGAATTTTTGAAAAAGTTGTTTGATAACAACAAAAACCCCAATGTCATCTCAATGGCTCAGAGGTGTTCACCTGCTGAGAAGATACGTCTTTTGATTTGCTGTTTCACTCATTTGCTGTTTCTTTCTTTGCAGCTCTGAGGAAAGCCCAAAATGTATTGCAATCTTTCCATATGATACATGCTTATTTACTTCTTACCCATTAGAAAGCCAATTTGATATCTGACCTTTCAAATGCCAGCTCAGGCAGACAGACCGATTCCCCCCTCCCCGACTTTCTCATAGTCATCTGTTGATCTGAGATCTTGCTAGCTGGAAGCTAATTAAGTCTAAGGAGGGTGAAGACATTCAGCATCATCTCCCCTCCTTGTGGTTCCTGAATGCAGACTTCATATTAAATAGTTAATGTTTATTCTCTGCTTCTTTATTTCTACTTTAGATCTCCCAGACCTCAGCACTGGGTTGTTGTAATGAGTTTGGGGATGAAAGAAATTTTATTGGACTAGAGTCCAGTAAAATCACTAGAGTCCAATAAAGTCAATAGATAACCTCAACACAGGATTTTCACACCT
This sequence comes from Cyclura pinguis, assembly GCA_030412105.1. Lineage (NCBI taxonomy): Eukaryota > Metazoa > Chordata > Lepidosauria > Squamata > Iguanidae > Cyclura > Cyclura pinguis. The sequence continues at coordinate 351,354,440 of CM059599.1, forward strand.
TCTGAAGTATCTTGCCTCAAGTATTCACTCATTTGTGAAGATTTTAGGGCGGTTTTGAAACATAATATGATCACAAAACAATCTGCTTGTTTCAAAATGCAAACAATAAATGCATTATTAGGAAAAAAGTGCACAGAAACTCTTTAGTTAATGTAAGAAAGTTGTATACACAATTTCAGGCTGGGAAGATAATACAAAGTCTCAAGTCTGATGTGAAATAAAGATAAGAAGAAATTGCCAGTAGGATTTGGAAAGATTCATTGAAATAAAGATTGAATGATTTGATCATCCCTAGGCAACGTGAGAAATGACTTGAAGGCACACAGTAACAACAGATGGCAACATCTGTAGTGTAACCTTTTGATATTCTTAGGAAGAACAGAAGCAGTGTATTGGGGATTCCATGCTTTTTACATACTCGTAGTTCAGCTCAATTTTTTTTTAAAAATAATTTTGATCTACTGCTACTTTTTTTTTAAAGTGACATATTGATCTGGATACCCTCCTTCCATCTTCACTTCCTAACACACCTACTCCTCCCTTTCATATTGGCATTTGAAAATGATGTTTCCAGTCCCTATCAAGTCTTGAAGATGTGAACATAACAGTGGGAAAATTATGACAATAGATGACAAAGTCACTAGGTGAGCTTTCTAAGGCTGTAAAAAGAAAAAACAAACAAAACAAAATCAGACAAATGTTTGACTATATTGCCTGAAAGGTGCTATTAATTGATGTTTTGAATTTCAAACATGTGCCTTACCTCTGTAACTCCCTCTTTAAAACGCTTCTTTCTGAATTTACATTTCAGGAGCATATGGCTTCACTTAATAAAACTGGAGAACAAAGCAACCTAAATAGCTGTGAATATAAATCTAGTTGATTTACATTGCTTCTGTAAAGCATCTTTTTAATAACCTTCTAATGTTTTGTGAATCAATCCAGCAGATAATGAGCTCCATCTAGTGATGCAGTACCTTGCCTAATCTGTGCAGAATGACAGCCTCATCCACACGCAGCAAATGTGGTTGGCTCATGTTCAGTTGCTTATTTCAAAATACATCTCTAGGTAGGCATCAAGGTGACATTTCTCAGGAGGAAAATGTCAGCGCTAATTAATTGTTGATGTGAATTTATTAGTCAGCTCAGTACAGTAACTCTCCTTACAGTTTATTTTGTTTTCTGTATTTAAGATTGCACTTTTTTAAAAGGCACAATTTTCTGAGAACCTGGCATTCCATATGTATTAACTCTGTATGTAATAGCAGAAATTGTAATCCACATGAGGTACTTGTGCCCTGCTGCTTTGAAGGCAGTGGACAGAAAAGATATTGAGCTAGACGAAAGATGAGCTATTGGAAAATGGCAGGCAACACATTTGTACAGGCCACAATTGAGTACTGCATACTTATATCTGCCTGCCACTGAGTGGCATGGAAATCCCATTGCTCATTGGGAGAGCACATGCTTTGCACAGAGAGATTGGAATCTCTTTTTGCCGTACCTAATGGATTTACAATCTATTATACCAGCATAAGGCTTTTTTTTCTTTTTTTCTTACACAGCAGTGGTAGGCAGATGGAAAAGAAAGCCATCACCAGAGAAAGCTACCCTGCCAGATTTCTTCCTGTGTTGTCACTAGGGTGTCCATGGCCATTTTACCCCTGCTGCTGTACCAGTCACTACACTTGCATTGCCACCGATGCCACCATTGCCATCTACACTGGTGTCATTTTGCTTGCCAACAAGATCATGGCAATAAAATCCCATGTCAAAGCTCTTCCTAAAATCATTATTAATAACAGTGCTGGGGTGATCTCTGTTTAAGACCCTGGAGTGCAGGTACACCTCAAAGTAGCCAGCACTAGATTGGTAGAGCAATGGCTTCAATCAGTATAAAGCAGCTGAATTAGGTCATAAGTTAATGGCAGTACATCCTGAGTTTTGTGAGGGTACTTTCTCACAAAAGGTCCTTTCCAGTGGATTGTATGCTGTCTTAGTATAGAGATAAGCATCTTATCTGTGAATCCTAACACAGAGCGGTTAGAAAGTGGTCATAAAGAAAGTGCTGGTTTTATATGTGTTTTACTGCAGGATTGGGGAAAGTCTAGGCTTGTGGCCCAAAGGGCCATTTTTACAACATCCAAGGCTCCTCCTCAGTCTTCCCATCATTCATTTCTTAAATTCAAAACACGCTTGCACACGTCCTAGGAGATTTAGGGAGAATCTGCCATATTTGGACCCCCAGCCCTCTTTTTGCCCCAGAAGAACCTTTATTTAACAAGAAAGTAAACTAGAAATTTGAGTTTATATATCATTGCTAACTTTCCTCATTGTCATGTCATGGCTGCAAGTCATTGGATGCATTTTCTTGGCATTATTGCTCCATTAATGTCATTGTTATCTAGTGCTTTTCTCATAACCTGAAACCTTAGTTGGCAGGCAACTCTGTGACCTCAGCTCCCATTCCTTAGTGCCTTGTTTCTTGCCCAAATAATCCTGTGTATATTATGCTGGAGACTTCAGAGTTGTGATATTAGTGTTGCTCTTTTTCCAATAATGACCAAGTGGAATAGCATGGTCTGCCACTGCCCACAGGATCAGCATTAATTTCACAGGCAGTGAGTAAATAGTTAATAGTAATATATTGTCTGGGTTTTTTGTAGACAATGTAAGGAAGATTGTATCTGACAACTTTATGCATTACTTTACCATTACCAACAAAATGAGAAAATTAGTGTGATATAAGCCTTTATCACACAAGACAGGTGAATCACAATCATGGCAGAATAATAGCGTCTTTGGCTGAGACTTATCACATGACAACCTCTTCTGTTGTTCTCCAAGTGGGAGACCATTTGGAAGTGTTTCTTTTACAAAGGAGATTGTTAATGCATTTTTGTGTGTGCGTGTTTGTAAAAGAAATGCTTTCCAGTCTCCCACTTGGAGAACAACAGAAGAGGAATGGTGTCGTATGATAAATCCCAGCCAAAGATGCTATTATCTTACTGTAATTGCAATTTATCTACCTTGTGGGCAGAGCCTGTAGTGATAAGAGTGCTGGACTGTGACTTGGGAGATGCAGATTCAAGTTCCCATTCAGCCATGAAACTCAGTGGGGTGACACTGTACCAGTTACTTTGTCAGCCAGTTTTACCTCACAGAGTCATAGTGAGGATGAAGTGGGGAGATGGAGAGCCATGTGTTTCCCTTCTTGAATTTGTTGGAAGAGAGGTGGTGTATAAATGTAAGGGAGAAAAAGGAGGATGTGAGGTAGGATTATGTGAGTTTTTACCAGAAAGGGCCTAACCCCATGTTGTATAGGAGATCTGTGACTGATCTCCTGACATTAAAAAGAGTAGCTGAAATGTACCCTTGGTGGTAGCCAGTTTGTGGAAGGGAGTGTTTGGCTGTTTCTTTTGTTCTGATCTCCAGATCTGAAAGGTTAAATATCTCCCCATCAGTACTACTCCGAACAAGTTGACAGGCCCCAGCAGCTACATTTCTTATATATGTGTATGTAGGTAACCTGATATTTGGCCTATGAGCCAACAGTTTTTCTCTCAGTTTGAAGGGCCTTGAGATATTGTGACACTCTCAACTTTCCTACTAGCACCTAGAACTCTGTTTCTGTTTGCCATCATTCAAGCTGAGCCCAAAATGCCTCTCCATTTTTAAAGCTCCATTCTCAAGCCACAAAATCAGGAAAAATTTCAGCATTTGAAGAAACACTGGGGGCAAGAGAAATGTACAATCTTTCCTGGTGCTATGAGAATGAGTGTGTAGGATGGGTGTGTTACACTGAAAAGCAGTAGAGGTTTGTTTTTTCTTCATTTGTATTTTATTTGTTGCTGTGGCAGGTGGCACTAGTTCTTTCACATGAGTGGCATGACAAATGTTTTTGCCCCAGTACCTCTGGAAGAATGCTGCATTGTACTGTAGCCTCATTCAAGGAAGAACAGGACTCAATCCCCCCATCCAGTATCACTGAAAACCTTCTGTGCAGTCCTAGGGCCAGAAGACTAACCTCTCCCACTCCTATTTTAAAGATAGGCAATTTCCTTCACATTCTTACCTTAATTGGGTAAATGAAAGAGTGAAAGAGTTTACTTCTGCCGGTTGCCAGTAGCAGCAGTTTGGGATTTAATTATCTGCTTATAAAAAAAAAATCTGACATTTCTAATAATTTGGAGTTGCTTATTAGTTCAGTTTAGTTCTTCAGAGCTTCTCTCTTTCTGAGCCCTCCACTCCTCTCTTTTTTCATCATTCCTACTCAACAAAGTCTTGGGGAATGGACAGATGCCTGAACTAGTTGCTTTCATAAAGCTTTCCCAACCCCCTTCCATAGCTCAACCGATCTGTCTGTCTGTCTGTCTAATTAATATTCTGCCTTGCTCCCAGAATGGAAGAGGCTGATTCAGGGCAATCTGGAAAGATAACATGGGTGACAAGAGGAAAGTTCTAGATTAGATAGTACCCTGCAATAATTTAAATAAGGCCATTTTTTTGATATTTTCAAGACTAGAAAACTAAGAGGAGAAATTAAAAACAAAACAAAACAGAGGATTTGCTGTCCAGAGGGTTATTCCCCACCTAGCAAAACTGATCAGAATTCTTGTTGCAGGAGTCTAAACTAGTTGAAACTACCACAGCATCCCCATGGGCAGCTCTATGTTTAACACATTACAGTAATACAACCTGAAGATGACCAGACTATTGATCAGTGTAGCACAGCTATCCCAGTCCCAGAAAAAGAGTGCTTGGCTAAACCAGCTGGATTTTATGATAGATACTCTGAGCTATACTCCTCTAGTGATACTGTTGGACTCAATGGTTACTCTATGTTATGTTCTTGTTCTTTTGGGGGATGTGCAACACCATCCATAATTTGATATGTCCCCAAACTTCCTGAATTTGTGCTTCGTAGAGAAAGCATTCTCTCCCCTATGCAAGACAAGATGTGCCTCTTCTAAGGTGGTGCTATGGGAAAAGTGTTTACATTACCCAAAAAGAAAGTATGCTTGTCTCTACATTCTTACTATATTGTCTCAGGTTTCAGTTTCTGTAGATTTAATTCATCCATTCATCAATTAATTACTGAAATATGAGAGGCCATTTGATGTGACTGAAACGACTTCAGTTCTGTTCTGCTGTTTAAGAGGGAGGCCATCCGGTTGGATGGCATACCAGTGACAGTTTCTTACTGTACCCATAAGAGAGGTCTGTAGGCTTGGATGTCTTACCGGTAGTATTCTGGTGGTTTGAGATCCAAAGCAATGTGTTTTCGTGTGTTGGGAGCACAGGAACCATTGCTTCCTTGGTTATTCCAATATGGTCACCACAGGGCTTCAAACCATTCCAGCCCTCACATTGAATTCCTTCACATTGATCATAACAGGAGGGGGAAAGACCCTATCAACACACTGGAGGAAAATCTGCCACCCATTCTGAAGCTCTAATGATATTGAGCTGGCAGGCTCTTAGTTATCATGGTTGCTCTGCCACCTAATCTGCTTTAGGATTGCTCTGCCATGTTCTTTTGTTGAGTGATAGCCCTAATTCTTAAAAACTGACATATTTGATGCCAGATGGAGTGAATTGTTACTGTGTTGGGATTTTTTTGAAGGAACGTTCACCTGAACATCAGGAAAAACCTCCTGACAGTAAGAGCTGTTCAGCAGTGTAATATGCTGCCTCAGAGTGTGGTGGAGTCACCTTCTTTGCAGGTTTTAAAACAGAGTCTGGACTGCCATTTGCTGGAGGTGCTTTGAGTGTGTGTTCCTGAATGGCAGGGGGGTTGGACTTGGTGGCCCCTGTGGTCTCTTCCAACTCTATGATTCTATGAAGTAAAGAAGTCTTAATAAGCTTTGCAACATCAAACCATGTGTAGCTGAGGATCTGCAGCCGGTACACAAAATGTTTCAAATTATTTCTTTGATAGCTTAAATGGAATACAAACAGGTGGTAGGTAGGTGTTGGAGGCTAGATAAGTGTAATGATTCCTATCAAGAGCTGCATGGGTCTACTGCTCTCAATACTAGGTGTAGCCTTTTGTTGCAGTTGAGTAGACAGCAATAGTGAAGAGATATATTTTCACAATCCTATATATAATGAACCGGTTTGTGTGAAAGACTTCCAGACAAATGTCATAATTGGACATTAGAGCAGTCGGTTATAGGTGAAAGACAGAGAGCTTTGGAGAGCAGAGAGAGAAGTAAGGTAAACAATAATTGAAAACAGCTAAGTAGACATTGGAACAATAATGTAGTATTGATAGGTTGAACAAGCTTAATACAACCTAATGCAAAAGTGGAAGAATCTCGGACAATGGTTTCGAAGCTTGGATTCCAAGATGTTGTTGGACATTAGCTCTTCATACTCCCACTCAACATCACTAGAATTTTAATTCAATAACAGATGGGAGCAACTATCTAGAAAATAGGACTGTATGTGGTTTGATATGGCTGAATTTAGCAATGCAGATTGGATCATAATTCATTTTAGATTTGCTTTGGGCCCATTCCGACCCTATTAAGAACTTGAATTTAAGCCAATATTTCAGAATTCAAATGTTCAGGTGTTTTATTCACTTTCATTGAGAAGCCAAACAGCTCTAACACTTTTGAATTTTTTATGTAAGTACAAGATATGATGGCCCCTTCATGTTTCATGTTAGCCCATTCATAGAAGGTGTGTGTGTGTGTGTGTGTGTGTGTGTGTCTCAAGCTGACTTATGGCAACCTTATGAATTTCACAGGGCTTTCTTAGGCAAGGAACACTCAGAGATGGTTTGCCAGTTCCTTCACCATCTAATATTTGTTGTCGGTTTCCCATCCAAGTACTAATCAAAGCCAACCCTGCTTAGCTTCCAAGATCAGATGGAATCTGGTGCCTTTAGGGTATTTAGGCCATCCAAGAGAAGATACCCTCTGCAAAATTGTAGACATATAATTATAGGGGTTTTTTTCCCCCTGGTGACCACCTTTTAAATTTGCATTTTTTACATTGCCTTTTTTAAAAAAATGGAATATTTTTTTGAAAAGCTGAGTCAGCTGAGAACTAAATTCTGCCCAGTCATATCACTTCCTGCATTCTTATGTTTATGATATATGTGTGCTCCTTGCTGTAATAGACTATGTATGTGTGTGGGGTGGAGTGAGGGTAGCTGAGATGCACACAGCAGAGACAGGCATAAGAGAAAAGGGATAGAGAGAAGAGAGAGCAGCATCCTTTCAAATCACGCATAGCCTCCTAATATTGTACAGACTCTGCTGGCGTGTTCCCAAAGTTCAGAACTCAAGTACAGCTGCATTGACAAGTGACACTCTTGAGGCTGGAGTTAAGCAGTCTGGTAAGCACGCAGCAACTGTTGGTAGTATGGGGGGCAGGAATGTTGAGATCTGCTGATACTAGCTGCTTCTAACAAAATATCACAGTATCCTCCCCCCTCAGCTGCGCTGTGATTGAACAGTGTTGCTCAGATTCATAACAAGGATTGGATGTTATAACTGTCTGTGAGCAAAGATAAGATCCCCTCCTACCACTCTTGGGGTATTACTTATATGGTGGTATTGGAGGCTACAACCAAATCTCATTGATAAGACTATGTCATGGGACAAGTAGGTTTCTAAGATGGCCTTGCTGGAACTCCAGACCCATCCAGAAACCAAGTACTGGAGAAATAAGCTGCTTAGAGCCCCAATACAACAGTGAAATGGCAACTATGTCTGACTTCTTTTCCTGCCACTCTGCAAATCTGGAAAAAGTTAAGCTACTAGTCTAACTGGCCCTTATGCTAGCATAATGCACCAGTACTGTCTGCTATAACAACAACAAAACTGTCTTTTTGGAGATGTTGTAAAGTCTCTTCCCTCCCCCTCAAAAAAATCAGCTGCTGCAAGACTTTTTTAGATGTATTTGAGAAATGCAAGATGAAATGCTGTGTCAAAATTTCAGAAAAGTTTTTTTGTCCCCCTTCTATTGTGTAGAATATATTTTACACAGAGTATGCTTTTGAACAAAACATTGATTTTTGCAACCCCTCCCTTTTGTGGAAAAAAATCCCCTGTGATTTTTCTTTTTTAAATCTATACTCTGGAAAATGCATAGAAGTTCTTGCCCACTGGCGATCCATGATATTTTTTCATTCTTGCCATGAAAACAAAACAAGTAAATCTTTATGCTTATTGTATACATGTAACTTTGTCATGTATTCTTGATTGCTTCAACAGATTTTACATGATTATCACTTTAGGAAAGTGTTTCAGTGGTTAGAAGATGGGTGAATACTTATTTGAAAACAAATGTTGTAGTCTTATACTGTCATTTGTGAATTGTTACTAGGAATGAATGAGAACTTTGATTCACATTTCAGTGCAAATTTATTACACTTGCACCATGTGGACTTGAACACATATCAGAGTGCAGTTATAGCAGGAAATTTACATTTTTCTGAAGGATGTGCTGCAAATCTCACTTGCAGATGTTCATTAAAAATGTTATTTGGTTGGCAAATTGTTTGTAAAAATGCACGTATTTGAAAATGTGCACACAGGAGTGCATATGTTCTGTCAGTATTCAGGAAACTATGTAAACATGTTTGTGTAGAGTTTTGAAAAAGGCTGTTTAGAGCCTGAAAGAAGCAGATTTAGGAGAAGGAGGAAAAAAAAACAGAGCATGAGCAAATGCAAACTTCATGGGTTATCTATTCATAATACTCACATCCCAAGTGCCACTATAGTTTGCCTCCCAGAATGAGAGCACCATGTTGCAGCTCTTCTCCAGACCACTTCATTCAGGAGCCACTAAACATCTGAGACCATGGGACTGAGCTCTGCACCCTTTGGTTTATACAGATTATTTATGTAAGACGCTAGGGTGACAGGTTATAAAACAGAAATTTTAGCGTGCTAGATTATGAATGATGTAGTGGTTTGAGCACTGGGCTATCCCTCTGGAGACCAGAGTTCAAATCTCTGCTTGGTCATGGGAACATGCTAGGAGATGTTGGGCCAGTCACATTCTCCCAGCTTTGTGGGAAGGCAAAGGCAACCGCCACTTGAACAAATCTTGCCAAGAAAACCCCACTTTCACTTCAGGGTTGCCATAAATTTGAAATTATTTGAAGGCTCAGAACAAAAACTATGACCCAGGATGTGAACAAATTTCACTGTTCCTGACTTTATGCTTAAGATATGCCAAAATTCTCTGTATTCTCCAAACCACACAAGAGACCCCTTCCTTCAACAAGAGGTTGAGATGCTACTTTTTCTCATTTCACATTTTGGGTTAAAATGTTTTTAGCTTCACTTTAGAGTAGTGGCATAAATCTTTGCTTCTTTAATTCTTGCATTTGAGAATGAAAAAAAAATTAAAAAGTTTTCCGCCCACTTGGTGAAATTACAAGAAATTGCAAGAGTCTGGGTACATTTTTCGGTGACTGTTCACATTCTGAATGTCTTCTGCCAAAATTCTTCGAAGACTTTTCTTGCAAAATACATCAATTTTTTAATGGATTTTTTTTTTTTGTGAAAAAGTTATTTCATGGAAAAGAACAAGTTCTTCTATTGCTGCTGGTCTTTTCACACTTGCAGTGGCTGAGATTTTTGAAGGGGCATCTTGACCTTAAGTCACCATTTTACATTGAGAACAATGAAATGTATGACATTGCTAATGAGAACATAACAGCAGGCAAAACAGGCTCATTTATCACAAAGACTTAAAACAACACATCCAGTGCTACTACTTTTTCTTATTTGCACAAGAAAACAATTGTTTTCACATTTTTCACATGTGAAAAAACAGTCCTGAAAATGTCAGAAATCATTCTGAGAAAAACAACCACAACAACAACTTACTGTCTTGCAGTGAGGAGAAAGAAAAATCTTCCTTTGTCCCATTTACCATGTGAGGATTAATGAGGTTGGGATTTACACTGCTAATGTTGTATGCTGCAGAGTATTTATCATGTATCACATGCTTGGCTTGAAGATACTGCTTTTTGTTGAGATCTACATGTTTAAGAAACAGACAGATTTCTTAAATATGCACAGCAAAGAAAACTGATGTACAAAGTGACAATATTAATGTAAAGGTAGTGGATGTTCAGTATGAATATGAAAGGCAGAAGGACATTATATTGTAGAACTGTAGAAATACTAAGTTCAAATATATCTGTTATAATTTGTTTGCTGACCAACCAGGGAAATAACAAGACCAGACACAGAGTATGGGTTGTAAAAGAACCACTCTATCCTATTTATTTTTTGTTTCTTGAGTGTCGCAAAAAGAGAGGAGCAACCTAGTGTGGAGGCAACTGAAGCAAGTGGTCTCACCCAGATCTCCTCTGAAGCTTCCCCTGAGCACTAAGGAGAACTCAAAATCTGGGTTGCTCCCCAGTTGGCCCACAACTAGAAGCCCAGGTTCACTCCCCAAAGTTTCAAGACTTACGACCCTTTCTGCACCCTCCCTCCTTGTGATGTCTTCCTGTGTGGATTCCAGCAGTGGTTCTGCCAGGAGGGGAGCACAGCTGGAGTTCCAGCACTCCCCTCTGCACCGACTGCCTCTGCGATCAAGAAAGTATGATGGCCCAACCTCTTCCTTCTGCAGTGCAGCCAGGTACTTTCTCAGGCTGCTTTGGGGCAGGAAACACAGCCATTATGCTTCCAGAACCTCCAGAGACCAGGCAAGTCCACAACGGTGGTGTGATCACGGGTCACTGACATCATTGATTTACTCTGTGATTGCGCCATCTGGGGACAGAAGAAGGATGGGACCACAATGACATCATGCGTAAACATCGCCGCGGTCCCATCCTTCTCCCATCCCCATCGTGGGATGACAACATCTAGTGGAAAGGGCCTTAAAGTGAAAGTTTAGGCCTTAGGCCAGCCCCAAGGAAAGTCTCCTTATCCATGCCCTAGTCATATGACTTGAAGAAACAGTTCCAGAGCCCTTCCCATCACTAAAAGGGTGCCAGAGGTGTTCACCAAAAGCTTACTTCTCCCCTGACTAATTGCCAAGTTGCTACCTACTTAAAACACCACCCTCTGCCAATTGTCAAAGTCCCCAGTCAATAGTGTAGGGTAAGGAAAAAAAATCCTATCCAGACCAAAAATGGCCACCAACGCTTCTATGGTGTGACAGATAGGAGAGAGAGTCAGTGTTCTAGAGCAAAAGAGGGAGAGGATGGGATGGCAGGGTCTTAAACCTTCTCTGGCCATTCTCCAATGCTCTCTCACCATGCAGAGATAGCCTCTCTTCCCTGGAGGCCAGCAAACACCCCTCTCCTTCTGTACTGCTCTGTATCATGGAAAAGAGGAACTGAATTATTCTGTTATTACAGCAGAGAGACAAAGCAATAAGATTTTCTTATTCACATTCCCTCTTGTAATTTGAACCTTAGATAGAAGAAAATGTATATGCTTAAGAAAGAAAACTCAAGTTCTTTCTTAGACCATATGTTTTGAGATCATAAAGAAGAAATCAAAGAATGGTAAGGCATGTCGTAAATATTTTCAGCAGTCTGAAAATCATATCCCCTCTTGGATAGGAGTTGAGCATTCTGTGACGAAGTAGTCACTCTGTTAACACTGTCCTTACCATGACTTACATGGCCAACTTTGGCTACATTGATTGATTATCCCTTTAGGTCTCCCAATAACCCATAATAAGTTATCTGGGTGGTATGTGATGCATTACAAAATTGCAACTTAGTCCTGTGACTTTTTACTCAGGCAAGAGGCTCACTGAGTGAAGTGTGGGTGAAAATGTAATATAAAATCAGAGTTGATTTGGAACAACATGCAAGTAGTCCCAAGAGAGAGTGAAGTTCTAATTCAACTGAGGACTTTCTTTAAAGTCACTAGTAGTGACAAGCAGTCCAAGAACTGAGATGACTATGCATTGTACAAACTCAAGGAGCAGCAAAGTTTGGAAGAAAAATGCATAGAATTAGGAAAGCAACTCCACTTGATTGCATGTCATTTATTGCTGAGGTTTATGGAGTCCAGATTTGCACAACAATTAAACTTCTATGCATAGTTGCTTGGCCTAAAATGACACTAATTATCCGGTAAACCATTTAAATGATGACTACTATAAGAACATAACAGCCTGACTGAATTGTACCAAAGTCCTATATAGTCCAGCACTCTGTTCACAAGTGGACAGCTAGTTGCTTATGAGAAGCCCACCAGCAAACCCACCAGCAACTACACCCTCCTTCTTATTTTCTCCAGAAACTCACATACAGAGACATGGTGCTACTGATCCTGGAGGTTATATATAACCATTACATTTATGAGCCTGTCTTTAATGATTTTATCTAATTCCTTTGTAAAGCTGTTCAAACTGGGAGCCATCACTACCTGTTGTGAGGGTTTTACTATGAATGTACCAAGTGAAAACTTATACATACTTATCCCAGTATGTGATTCTCCGTTTTGGAAAGGGGAAGAAGCAGTGGAGACTTGGCATCCTTTACTACATCAGGCATTGGAATAACCAGGATGGTGTGGTGGCTTGAAAGATGGCTGCTAAGCAGGATTCCCAACATGTCTTCAGATCAGTCCCTTCTCCCTCATGTAAAAAGAGTATTCCTGATTGTTTAGGCCTTAAGCCTCAGCTCTCTGGCATTGGTGCAAGAAAGGAAGGACATGAGTATCAATCTATAAAATGTAAATTCAGATGTCACTCTCCCAGTTGTTGTCCCTGCTTTCTAATATGCTTTGGGGAAAATTCAGACAGATACAGATTTGATTATATATTCAGTGGCTTAGGCTCCTTATATGAAAAGCAAGGCTTTGCAAAAATGTATAAGGGAAACGTGAGCTGGACTAGCATCTGTTATGCCTTTGGCTTTTACTACACGTGATAGCACAAATTAAGTTTCTTTGTGTGCATACTTTTGAGACAGTGGTAAAATGGATAAGAACTAGAGAATGGATATAATGTGCAGTCTGAAATATATAATTTTGTTGTATGAACCAGCTGGGTTTGCTTAAAGTGTGAAAACACTTTTATTGCTAACAAGGTTTTTTTGTGGGAAGGGGTGCATGCATAATGAGAATGTTGAGGGGAAGAAATCATTGTGGAATTGTCCTTTACAGGTGGTAGAATTATCCTCTGGAGAGTTATATACTAGATTTATGCTCCGCTGGCTGAGGGAGATTATAGGGCAGTGAAGTGATGTGTTATTCACAGAATGATGCCATTGATGTTCCAAGTACACAAACTCTTTGTTTTGAAGAATAAACTTTATTTCATGCAGAAAGCTTTTCATGCCAGCTGCAATAGTTAAAAGTGACAGAGTGAGAGAGGGAGGAGAGATGGAGAAGGAGATGTGCAGGAGTAGAGCTATATAGATATTGCAGACGTAAAAAGAATGTATAATCTGAATATGCATTTTTCTTTCATTATTCTTGCAGAAGAGTGAAGGCTTGACTGAGAAACAAAATGTCAGAATGCTCCCTTCTAGCAGTGCTTAAGGCCAGTTGCCATAGGTATAAGAGAAAGCTGTCAGCACCATTTGTGGTGGGAGTGAGGTACTTTGAGGTATTACTGTATTAATTCAGCGGGCCTTTGCCTCTCCCTTATTAAGCATTGCTCAGAGGATGTTTGTTGACATGTATGAAAGCACAGAAAACACAGTGTGACGGACCTGGTGGGAGGGGGTTCTGACAACAGAGCCTCCTTGGCAACGGAGAGTGTTTAAGGTGATGGGCTGGTGAAATGGAACCTTGGATAGCCCAGGGGAGGGGCGGGTGGAAAGAGGAAAATAACGGATTTTAACTGTCTGGTGGGTGTTTGAAGAAGAGGGTGATTTGTGGTGTTTTTGGGAGAGGCTGGAGATTTGAAGAGCTCTGTGGGAGAGACAACTGAGAAATTGGGTGTATGAAAGATAGTGAATGAATTGAAAGAGAGAGAAAGAGAGAAGAATGGTGTGCTGTTTATAAACATTTAGATACAGGACACATTTAAAGCAACAGTGTTACAATAAATGTTTGAAGTTCTGAGTTCCTTAAAACAGTGTCACGGAGTCTTGTTTTGAATCCTGGAATATACACGCTACCAATAATACCATCCTGACGTTAGTGCCAACAATACCACAGTCTTGGAAAATATAAATCAGTGCTGATCCTTACGTCTGGGAGGAGGGCAGATTTAGGGAAGGCAGTAAAGGGGGAGAGTCCTGAAAGGAAGAAGCCAAGGGGGGACAAGAGTGAGGAAGGGACTGCGTTCTCAGAGAGGGAGAACTGAGGCAGACCCTTTTGTCCTGGCCCTGGCTTGATTCAGAGATCGCCTTAGCTGTTCAGTTCTGATCACAAAGAGGTGTCAGGCTGGGCAGCCCTTGAGTGCGAGGTTTGGGTGCACCTTTCGCCCTTGGCACTGACGGGCGCTGGTTTTTTCTGCCCGTGTTCTACACACAGTGAAATGAGAGCTGGCCACTTTCTGAGGAAAAAGTCCTTCTTCCATATCCTTGCTAGAGCCCTGTCAATAGCTTGAGCTGGGCTACGGTAGGGATACAAAGAATACTCGTAAATATCAGCTGTTGCAGAATTTCTCTTATTTTGGAACATTTTGGGGGAAATGTTGTAGAAGTATGTTTGCACACAAAAAAAATTGACGGTGTACAAAAAAATTATTTTTGTTCAAAACAGCATAGCTGAAATTTTTGCAAAAAGAAGTACCAGATTACAAAATACCATGGAAATATGCTCAAAGAAACTTCTTCTAATTTTGTCCCACAGGGAAAATTTTCCATATTTTTCATTCCTATAGGTGAGAAGGAAATATATGAAGATTTGTATCCATTGGTTCAGATGACTTCCCAAGGTGCAGAGGGAAGATTCAGTGCCATTGGAATTCAAATGGAAAAAACTATTAAAATATGAAAACACTAAGATAGTAACAGGATGAAACTGAGGTATCTACTCATTCCAACAAAAGACTAATATTGTTTCTATATTAACTGTTTAACTATTATTTTTCATTTACTATTGTGTATAATTTTAAGCTAGTTTAAACAGCAGTGAATGCAGAGTCAAGACTAGGGATTTGAAAAAAACTCACAAATTTTATTGTCTTTGATGAGAATCGTGTCTCAAAATATCAAGACACATCGCTGAAAAAAAAGGCCAATGGCTGTGAGGTTTTTTGTTCTGTTTTGTTTTTGCATTTTGAGACTTTTTTCTGAAATTTTAATTAATGGATCCACCACCACCCCAACTTTTTTGTATAGAAAACAGTGGCTGGCATCCTGTTCAGTAATTCCAATGTCACGATTCTACTTTAGGCCATCACAAGTTACTTCTGCAGTCATTGCCTATGTGACAAATATAAGTCTTCCCCTCAAATCTATTTTTGCAGCAGCACAGCCATTCCAAAGCAATAGTTCTGTGTTGAGAGAGAGTGGGTTGATGAACGTAGATGCATCCAGCCCTCTTCTTGCAGTTGGATGTACTGTGACAGGCACATTTATATGGTATCCAGGACCAATCACCCTTTTTTAGCTTGTTAGTGAAAGTATCTGGCTTCAGATGGTTTGTAATAATGCTTAGCTTGATCTACCAGAGTCTTCTATCAGAGTTATGCAGCTATCAGAGTTGGTCCAATTTTACCCTCCTTGTCAGAGTGAAGGTATATCTGGTGGCATCCCTAGGCATGTTCCTTGCAATGATCTGCCCTTAGACCTCTCTGAGTGACTGCTATAGGCTAGATCTTGGAAACATTGATTTTTGGACTACAGTTACCAGCATCCACCAGAAAACATAGGCTGAATACGTGTGCTCACAGTCATATTTCCGCACAAGCATTTACACACACACACACTCCACTGTGTTTTCTCCAGTAAGTCAGCTCTTGCCTATGCACTTCAAATATTTGTCCAGCTATTTGTCTCCAGCCTCTAATGCTTAGCACTCTAGATAATCCACCTACATAAGAATAGCTGTATGGTGGTAGGAGAAATCTGCCATCTAGTGAGTGAAGATAGTAATGCAGGTTTTAAAATGAATATTTTTAAATGTTATCTAGTGCACAGTCCCATTTGCTGTGATTAAAATTCATTACCTCATCTAATTAATAGTTCTCAAGTATTTATCGAAGCATCCCCTTAGTATGGATACCAAGTTTCAGGTGTTCGGGTTACATGCTCTTAAAGCAATGGACAGTCAAACAGACAGACAGTAGCATTTCTGTTATTATTTAATAAATAACCCAGGATGAAGCTCAGATGTTGTCAGTAGGATAAATAGCATTCCATCTGCTTCCTTGAGTTGTAACCTGACAGTTATGTTTATGGTGATTATATTTCAAATATTAATTAGATTCCATTTTCCTCTAGAATATAAGCTAGTACCCCTCTAGTCTCATGCTATATTGTTCCATTTCTTAATGGGTGATGATGTTAGGATCCTAATTTATATAGAAAAACTTTATTTTCAGATCATAAATGAGCTATTTAATATAGTGCATATAAGGCATGGTATGGTAATTGTGCATGCCTGATTTGCAAAGTAATTATTGGCACAATCTCTGCCTCCTTCTCTCTGTTTTCTGCACCGGTGGTGTCCTCTGAATTCATTCAGTGTACACTGTTCTTTTCATACAAGCTCATCTGTATATTGTCACCTGTAAATAACATATATTGAGGAACTGTTTGTGTTAAAGAGTTCCTTTGCTCAGATGTTCCTGTGATCCAAAGCACACACGTACCCCTTGCATCCAGACTTTTTGAGAAACATCCTTGCCTCTGTAAACATTCAGCTACCAGTGTGTGGTCAAAATACAGTACTTATTCTTTCTTGGTTTGAAATAATCTTTTGTAGTCACAATAATGATGTTTCAGTATTGGGCAGCACCTTAAAAAGAAATCATATCATCTATTTACTCTGAAGCAGAACTAACTTTACATTAGCAGATTTTTACTTTTAAAAAACAAAACAAAAAATGATTGATAGAGATAGTGTCATTTGCTCATAGGTTGCAACCCATTACATATTACACATTACACTAGGGGTGGGCAATATATTGCCTCCAGATATGATTGGACTGCAGCTCCCATCAACCCAAGCTAACATAGTCATTCGTGAGAGATAATGGGAGTTCTAGTACAAAAACATCTAAAGCCACACACATTCACCATCTTTGCATCACAGTCAGTTATACTTTCCTAACTTGTTTGTTAGATTGTGACCTGAGCATTTCCTCCCTTTGTTGCCATTTTTGAAGCTAGCTAATGATTTGCTTCTTTAAAAAAAAAAAAAAAAGCTACAACTAATAAGTCCTATGATGAAGTGGGGCTTTATGTAAACCCCAAAGTTATTTTGTGGCACTTAACCCCTGTCGAACCCAGAGAATTCCCAGGGATTTTTTGGGAGGGAAGAATGATTAATTTCCATTCCTGGAAGCCTCCAAGAGCAGCAATTTACCCCTGAAACTCTGGCACGTATCTTTTTTCTGGTGCTAAGGTTCAGAAAACTAGACACATATTTAATACCTGGTTGATTATGTTTCAAGATCTCAAGTAATTGTTGAATTATTACTCGTTCTGTCTGCTTTATATTCTCTACTTATTTTATTATGTTTTGTAAGATGGATATCTTGCGTTTTAATGGTCTGCAACTGCGTAATACTGCCAGGGACCAGCAATTCATCTTTCAAACAGGTTAAAGGTCCCTCCCCCCTCACTATTTAACATTAAAAACTACCATTTTCAGAATCAGAAGTGGCCAGAAGACCAATTCTAGTTCTGAAAATGGGTTGGTTTTTTAAACATTGAATAGTCCACAGGGGGACCGTCAACCATGTTTTCTTCTTTTTGTATGTTTATGTGTTTGAGTGGGAGGGGGCTGGAGGGGTAGTTTTGGCACTTTGTGCAGTTAGGGAAACAGCCAGCGTGGCTCAGAAAGAAGCCACAAAGCACTATGACAAAGGGCTTTGAAGCTTTCTTCTTGGACCATCTTGAGTTTGTCAGTGTGTTTCACCAGATTCAGTGGTGTTTCTGTCTGTGTTCAGTCATCCAATGCACACTCTTCATCTAACCATGCAAGGACAGAATGTCTGAATTTACGTGTGAACAATGTTGAATTGCATATGCATAGATAGCAATTGAACATTTTTTTTCACTCTGGGGATGACATATCTGGCTGATTAAGAAGTACTGCATGCGTTCAGTGACCACCTCACGTTGGGAAAGAAGTATCATCAAATCTTATTCTTAAAAGATACTAACTGGGCCTCTTATGGGCTGCTATTAGGTGGATTGGTAATTGGTTGACCAACCAAACCCAAAGGGTGCTCACCAATGCCTGCTTTTCATCCTAGAGAGAAGTGACTAGCGGGGTGCCACAGGGTTCTGTCCTGGGCCCAGTGCTGTTCAACATCTTCATCAAAGACTTGGATGAAGGAGTGGAGGGCATGCTGATCAAATTTGCAATGACACGAAATTGGGAGGGGTTGCTAATACGCCAGAGGACAGGATCAAATTTCAAAATGACCTTGACAGATTGGAGAGCTGGGCCAAAGCTAACAAAATGAATTTCAACAGAGAGAAATGTAAAGTCCTACACTTAGGCAGAAAAATGGAATGCACAAATATAGGATGGGGGACGCGTGGCTGGATAGCAGTACATGCGAAAGGGATCGAAGAGACTTGGTAGATCACAGGCTGAACACGAGTCAGAAGTGTGATGCTGCAGCCAAGAAAACCAACACAATTCTTCATTGCATCAATAGCAGCATGGTGTCTAGATCAAGGGAGGTAATGGTACCACTCTATTCTGCATTGGTTAGGCCTCATTTGGAATCCTGTGTCCAGTTCTGGGCACCTCATTTCAAGAAGGATATTAACAAGCTGGAATGTGTCCAGAGGAGGGTGACCAAAATGATGAAGGGTCTGGAAGCCATGCCCTGTGAGGAACGGCTTAGGGAGCTGGGTATGTTTAGTCTGCAGAAGAGAAGGTTAAGAGGGGACATGATAGCCATGTTTAAATATTTGAAGGGATGTCATGTCGAGGAGGGAGCGGGCTTGTTTTCTGCTAGGACAAGGAGCAATGGATTCAAGCTGCGTGAAAGGAGATTCCACCTGAACCCCAGGAAGAACTTCCTGACAGTCAGAGGTGTCTGGCAGTGGAATAGGCTGCCTCGGAGTGTGGTAGAGTCTTCTTCTTTGGAGGTTTTTAAGCAGAGGTTGAGAGTGCTTTGATAGGTGTTCCTGCATAACAGGGGATTGGACTCGATGGCCCCTGGGGTCTCTTCCAACTCTGATTCTGTGATTCTGTGTCACATTAAATATGGACAATGGAAAAATAGAAATGTTTAAGGTGCTTTCATTGTTCATATATTGCTCCTGGAATTGTCTGATCTCAGATCTCGCATGCATGTATAAGACATAGATGAAGAGGCAGACTGCTAATGTGGGGAAAGAAATGCAGATGAACAGGGGGCTGGGAAGGTCATTGTTTCAAGTACTGTGATTGGTGAGTTTTCTTAGATTCCATTCTGAGAGTAAAGACACAGAAATCACCCAGAGGTAGACTTCACTGATGAGAGCCAGTGTGATGAGCACCAGACTAGGACTCTGGAGACCAGATCCCCACTTGGCCATGGAAACCCACTGGGTGACCTTGGGCAAGTCATACTCTCTCAGCCTCAGAGGAAAGCAAAGGCAAACCCCCTCTGAACAAATTTTGCCAAGAAAACCTTAGGTTTACCATAGAAAAGACTTAGAGTCACCATAAGTCAGAAATTATTTGAAGGCACACAACAGCAGCAGCAACAGCAACAACAGCAGCGGCGGCAGCAGCTTCTGACATCTTAGGATAGTTATATGGGTCCCAGTGCATCAGTAGGGCTGCCTGTTGAGGCTTGTTTGCCTCCCTTTTTCTCGTGTTCCAATTTAAAAGCAACCGTTTTAATTTCCCAATGGGATTTTAGGGGGATTTTGTTTCAAAGGTACAACAGGGCACTGTAGAAAACAGCCATCTTGATTCTAGGTTGTCTCAGTGTTCTCACTGGAACAATACTATTTTCCTTCTGTACTGTGTAAGCCTGGCACGAATAGTGGGTGGAACTCCATCAGACCACACTGTAACAAAGGCCCTATTGAACCTGGAGTGATTCTCTATATTAGCCTTTCCCTACCTGTTGTTCTCCTAATGTTTTGGACTACATTGCCCAGGATAGGAATTGGCTATACTGGCTGGGAGAATTGGTGAATAAGAATTGACCGTACTGGTTACTAGCTGTGCTTGGTGGGTGCTGTTGATGGGCAAAGGTTCTAGGTGCATGGATGCTAAGAGTCAAGGAATTTTGAAGCAGGTTGGCCAAGGTAAGTATTTAGAGATGCCATTGGACTCAGATGTATACAGCTTGAAAGAGAACGAAGTGGAGACCAATAGAGACTAATAAGAAAAGTATAATTGATTGTTGGCAAGAGCATGATATGGTGTGAGAAACAGAAGAGTTCTGAACAGCAATGTATGGTGCTTGAGACACATGGTATACAGAAGAACAAGACTAAATGGTTGATTAGAGGAAAAGAATAAACTCATAAAAGCAGTTGAGAAATTGGAGAAAAGAGAAGTCAAGGAAAAAGTAAATGTACGGGGCACATTAGATGAAACAGGTAGCCCCAAATTCCAACAGGCATAGGGTTGCTAGAGTAAAAACTGGAGACAGCTTTTGTACCTTTATTGGTTGTATAGAAGAGGGAATTTCAGGAGGTAACAAGCAACATCTTCTGAAATTCCCTCTTCTACACAACCATTAAAGTACAGGAGATGTTTCCAGCTTTCAGTCTGACAGTACTAAACAGGCAACTGTTGCTGCCACAGTTGAGCTCTGGCTCAGCTTGATAAGAGTAACCTGAGGCCTCAAGAGGAACAGCTGAGTTGCTGGTTCTAGCTCACTTTAGAATCTGCTACCTGAGGTGGCTATCTCACTCTACCTGACAAAATGGGGATGTTCATCCTGTGTAATATCTGCGTAGATTCAACGGATTTTTAGCAAGCATTGTATTTTCTAGCCCTGAGCTGAAGATAGCTGTGCTGTGCCCCAAATTTACTCAGAACACAACTACCGATAAAGCCGAATGGCTGCCATAACATAGGTTAGGGAGGGCAAAATGCAACCCATGGGCCATGTGTGGCCTCTGGACCCGACTTCTGCAGCACACAAAGTACTCACACCAATTTAAAAAATTGGCAGAATTTTCAGGCAATTCTTGCCCGCAAACAATGCAGAACTCCCCAATACATGAAAAACACTTGTGCCCCACACCAACAAGCACCCCAGAGCGTTGTACTACCCACAAATACCTTCATTTTCCTCTGCAGTGCTTCTCAAAATGGAGATTTTGTTATTTTGAGAAGTACTGCAGAAGAAAATAGAGGTATTTGAGATTGTATGGAGGGGTGTGGACAATTGGTGGGCCTTGGGGGGATGACAGCTTGTTCTCGTACAGTTTGCCCACACCAAACTAGGTATACAAAAGTTGTTGTTGTTGTTGTTGTTGATATTTTTCTTTAATGATATAGGTTCTTTACTATTCCTTTAAAATATATTTTGTCACATAAAGAATATAAAAGGGGTTAGAGTCCAGAGGTTCAATATATATGTATGGTTATATAACTATGTACCAAATCCTGTTACATTTCCTCTTTCACCTGACCAGATCTCTCTTAGTGACATTTTCCTTTTTTTTTTTTCCTGGGCAGGAAAAATGTAGAAGACACTGTTTGCTTCAAAGCATAATTTACATAAATTTTGATTTAGGAAAAATGTGTTTAATAGATTCCCTGATGAGTTCTTATTGTTGCCTGGTTGTCCAAAAGACTTCCAAAATTTATAGTCTTCTTCTTCGTAGTCTCTGTGACTCGCACAAGTGGGTCATCTGCACCTGCGCAGTGCTGTCCTTGGAACCTTCTAGAGCAATTAGACCTAGCTTTTGGTGGGAATCCCTTCTCCTTCCCCTGAGCCTTTATAAGGCCCCCTGCCGCTATTGTTGCCAGTTCCTTGACTGTCGCAGCAGCCTTAAGGACATGGCATGACATGAAGAGGGGAAGTAGGGAAGGGTTGTGTGAGTTCACAGATAGGCACTCGAAGAACACCAGTTACAGGTAAGCAACCTGTCCTCCTTCTTTGTGTCTTTGTGACTCATACAAATGGGTCATCTGTGCCTGTGCAGTGCTGTCCTTATATAGCCTCAGGGGAAGGGGGTGGGGTTTCTGCCAAAAAGCTGGGCCTAACTGCTCTAAAAGGTTCTGAGGACAGCAATGTGCAGGTGCAGGTGATCCATTTATGTGAGTTCACAGATGACCACTCAAAGAACTCCAGTTATAGGTAAGCAACCTGTCCATTCCAGAATAATTCTTGGGTATATCTTGGCTGGACAAGTGACAATTGATATGGCAGGTCTAAGCTATGACGGTAGCCTCCCTTGTCTGGCCAGATGTCTTTTTTTTCCCCTAATAACGTAATAAGTAAAATTTAAGTCATGGAGCATCTAGTTGTTGAAATGCAGAAAATTAGAAGGCTACATACATAGTAACTTCATTCTGTGTCTCATGTGCATGTGAATCATATCAAAGGCCTCTGACTCACTCTTTTAGTTCTGTTCATCAGGCAGTGTCACCAAGAGATGACCTTGGATTACACCATAACTGCTCCAATGGGCCAGGAATGGGCTATGCGGAAGAAGTGTCACCACAGAGTTGTTCAGAAAAGTAGAACGGAGTTTAGAGATGGACAACAGAAGCTCTGAATTCCCTGTTACTTGTTCAGTGGATTCGTATAGATGTCCACAGGGTTTTTATTACTAGTCCCATAATACACTTGTGAAAGCCCAGTTGAGGATGCAGGTTATTGTCCAAACATGTATAGAACAATCCTATTTTTAAGTGATATGACAATATCATTACATCACATTGGCACAAGTCGTAAGGATGTGAAGTATGTTATCGTCAGGCAGCATCATAAATGCAGGAAACATCTCAGAATTTACAAGTCTTGAATCCTCCAAGAAAAATTCTGGAATTCCTGTAGAATTTTAGTACCTTCCACTTTAGGCAAAACCACAAATTCTTTTGTGAATTCAAGATTAAGCGTAACTTTGATGCCCCAGTAACACTTGATCAGACCCAGCTTCCATGAATATTGGTCCTAAACATATATACTTGAACATTTTTATTATTATTTTTTTTCCTATTTCTATAGTGCTATCAATATAAGACATTGCAGAGAACATTAGCCAAAAAGTAAGTCCTTTCCATGAGGGGGTATACAATTTACATTTTGACCGTAAATGAGATTCAAAAGGGGAAAAAGGAAATGGAGATAGAAATGTACAAACGACCTGGGTTTGAGGTGACTATCAAGGAGTTACATCAGGAACAGCTAACTGAAGGCTCTAGACCAGGTGTGAGGTGTGAGAACAGGTGTGAGATTCAGGTACTGCTGAATTGCAACTCCCAGCATTCGTCACCATTGGCGATGCTGGCTAGGGCTGCTGTGAATTGCAACCCGGCATGAAAAAGAGAGCAAAGAACAGACAGGTGTTCGGCAAGGGGATTCCAGGCAAAGAGGGCAGCAAGTGGAAGGGGGTGAAGTTGTTTAAGACAACATACAAAACTCCTGAGAACCAGCATGGTGTAGTGGTTTGAGCATTGGACTATGACTTCGTAGACCAGGGTTTGAGTCCTCACTCAGCCACAGAAACCCACTGGGAGACTTTGGGTGTGTTACACGCTATCAGCTCCCATAAAACCCCCTGATAGATTTGCCTCATGGAAACCTATAAGTAGGAAAGGACTTGAAGACACACAACAACAATAACAACAATGTTGTACAAACTCCCAACATACTTTTGATCCATGAATGTTCTTAGCCTTTGTTTTGATATCTGGCTAGATTAAACAAGAAAAAAAACCAGAGATAATCTAGGCATTTTCAACCTCCGTAAGTAGTGAAATTTCTAGCAACTTTTTGCAGACAGAAGTTTGTTGCTTACTCATACTCATAAACAGGGGTTTTGCAAGATATTTGACATTTCTCTAAAATTAAGTCAGGCTTGCCTGAATATAACCTAATGACTGCCCTGCTGCTCACAGCTAATACACCATCCATCCTTCATGTATTTAATTCAAGTGCAATTACAGTTGCTACTTGCTTGTCTCTAAAAAGCACCATGGAGTGAATGCAGAATGCACTATGTAGAGCAGGGGTGAGGGAAAGCACTTTTGCCTAAGAGTCAGGTACTCTCAAATGCTGGTTTTGGTGCTGTCTCACAAAGAGTAAAGTAGAAGGTATAGGAAACAGTAAAATACAATACCTCTATATTAGGGATTGAAATGGTTTGTGTGCTTAAGTAGAAGACAGCATTTCCAACTCTAGATGCATTTCATAGACAGAGCTGAGCAGTAGGCTGTGTGAAGTGACCACCGCAAGTTTTGGATTTCATGAAAGGACAGCAAATTGTTAACTTGTTAACGATGATGATGGTGGTGATGATGATGTTGTTGTTGTTGTTATTTGCCCAGAACAGAGTTAGGTGTATGTCAAACGTCATGTTAACTTGTCTTCCTTTCAGGTATAAATCACAGTTCGGGTGGCACTCCCTGCTCTACATCAGATAGCAAAAGATCTTGAATTTTCTCAAAGCATCATTGCAGTTACTTTGCACAAGTACCTTGCTAGCCCCAGCATTTTCAACTCCATGTGGTTTCTTACATTAATTTAACATGAAGTTGCCAACTAATATTGCCACCATTTTTCTCATCATGCTTTTGTGCCTTTAGCACCCTCTGATGTACAGAAATGTAGAAGTGTTACCTGAGAGGGAGTAGAAATGTGTTGGAAAGCTTTGCCTGCAATATTTCTGCTTATCAGGTGGCATTATGACACAGGAAACTAGCCAGCCTCAGCCAACTTGGTGCCAAGTTCTTGGAGTCAAACTAGATTTGGTGCTTGAGATCTGTAACTGGGATTGTCCACCCCTAAAATGAACATCTGCTTAGGATCATTGGTGTATGTATGTGTGCTGGGCGGAACAGATTAGAACTTAGCATTGGATGGTAGAGGGTTTAACTCTTTCCCTTTCTAGGATACTTTCCCAATTGTGATGTCCCTTGGAAGGTGCTGTTCCTATAGGAAAATACATAAATGCCTTGGACTCTAGTTCTTGTATAGTTTACATACATTTGCTGTATAAAGCCACACTGCTGTGGCAGCTATGGCTAAAATTCCCCTTAATCCCACTCTGTTGTCATTTGTTATCAGTGTGGCCAGGGGAGCTGTAATCTGAAAAATAACATTTCCAAGCTCTGCAAACAAAGTTGCACAGAACACAGATCTTAATTGCCAGTTTCTACAGAAAGGCTTACAGTCAGTGTTAAATGTTCAAACCAGGAAACAGTGGGTAGGAGGCCCAGCTTTCTTCATTATGTAGCAGCCAGTGGGATGTGGTCAGAGAGGAGGTGGGACAGAATTGGTTAGATGGTTCAGGGAGGAAACTGGTGAGTAAATGGACATTTTGGCAGGTGTTGAAGTAGGAGAATGTGAATATATTGGAAGATGCATTTCCTGCTGTTGCTATTACTGCCAAATGGAAATGTTGTCAAACAGATCTGCAGCTCATTGCAAGGAAGGATTTGATTTGTTCTTGAAGAATAAGTAAAACTAGAATGGAAATATGGATCAATTGTTTGCACACTGGATGAGGGTAAACACACCCTTGATTGTAGCCTGCTGTGGGTAGGGGGAATAAGGAGTGTGTTTGATACTTAAATTGTGTTCTGTCATCCCTATCTTTTGCTGCTCCAGGTATTACCTACTATGAAGAACAAACCATTCTTTAGGCAGTAGAATGCAGAGACAGCAGTGATAGAGGTAGTAGGCGTTATGCCTCAGCAAACCTGAGAAGCCTCTTTCAGGAGTGGGAGAAGTTTCTTCTTAGTGTGACTGGTTCAGAGTGTCCTCTTTCACCCAGGATACTTTCAGTACAAATGCATTCCACATTTACCTGAATCCATGACCTGTGCCAGAAATATTGTCAACTAGGCCCAAGTAAACCAGTTCCTCAGCATAGCCAGCAAAAGAAGATGCTTCTTGAACCAGCAGTGCTGAGAATGAGACTCTCCCCTAGAACCTTGAAGCACAGAAAAGGGGTGGAAGAAATATTGGGTATCTTGTGCACTTGCAGAATTAATGCACACAACGTGCTGATTCTTTTGTAAACTTTGACTTAGAAAGCTCATAAAGGATCAGCCACTTTCGAAGCTGGTGCATTAATTTACTTTTGGACTCCTGTTAAGAACAGCTATGCTGTAGCAGGCAAAAAGGTATTTTGTTTACACATTGCCAGTGTTGCATATGGGAAATGCACAAGCAGGACATAAGTGTAATTGTACCTTCCTGCTTCTGTTCCCCAGCAAGTGATACAGCAGCTAACAGCCCTGTCCTCCACGAATTTGTCAAATCCCCCTTTACAGCTATTCAGGCTGGTAGTTCTCACTATATCTTGTAGTTGTGAATCCTGCAGTTTGGCCATGTGCTGTATGGAGAAGAATTTCATTTTATCTGTCTGAATTGTCTGTCTTCTCACTAAGATGGAAGAAACATTAGTGGTGTGCAATGTTTCTTGGAGTATTTCCATAACTCTCTGATATTCGTACAATGAAACTACAGCACACCTTTGCTGTGGAAAAGGGATTAGCTAGGTCTAAGTCTGACTCTGAGACATCCTGCTGTGTAGTATGCTGTGAAAAATACTACTCCACTTTTCAAGGACTTGCCAAAATGAACTGCATCCTTCTTATCTCTCATTTTCATTGGAGGAGATATGTGACTGTTGTCACAGGAACAGATGCCTGTTATGATGATCCCAGTCAGGCTATCCAAATTCGTACCTCATGACATGTTTCAGTAGATGCTAATGAATCCTAATGATGCTATCTTGCTAAGCAAACTTTTAAAATATAGTTCAAAGTAATTCAACATTTATCTATTTTTTTTCCTTAGAAAATAAGTCAATGAAAAAGGGGAAAAAAGGTAATTTGCCACAGCAACACTTGCAGCTTTCATCTGCTTTTGAGTAGTGGTGTATTTTTTATCTTTGTGTATATCCCTGTAGGGTTGCCAGATTAGGGTACTATCCCAGGTTCTGAGATTTCTGGGCCAAAACATGAAATGTAGGGATGACCCCTTGGTAATGTCATGGAAGTGGATCCGGGTGATGTCATTAAGTGTTATACATTAAGCCGTAACCAGAGTCTATTACAGCTTGCCATTCAAACACAAATGCACACAGAACATATTTTCCTGTTTGGAAATGAAGACAGACATTTAAATCAGCTGTTCAGATCAAGGTGAGGTGAGGGAATTATTCTTTCTCACCTGCATAGGGAGAATGGATAAGGATCTTTTATTTTAATAGTAAAAGAAAAATTGCACTGAATCAAGACTGCCATTTAAAAGTTTGAAATCAATTAAAATTTGCAGATTGCAGCAAGCTGCATGGCCGGCTAGAAAAGGACAGGAAGAAACATAGAGCCTTTTTTTTAACAGTGCAAAGAAAGAAAGAAAGAAAGAAAGAAAGAAAGAAAGAAAGAAAGAAAGAAAGAAAGAAAGAAAGAGAGAGAGAGAGAGAGACACTAAGTGGCAGAAGCCTCTCCCAGCTGGAGATTTTTGTATAGCGCTTGTCTCTTTTCTGGAGCTGACCCCATGAAAACTGGGAAGTTGGAACCCACATCTCCTGCCTGGATATGATTCATGAAAACTGGAGGTTCAGGTCAAATCCCTGAGATCTGGGAACCCTGTGTCACTGTAGGAGGCCCTTCTTTCGTCAGCGATGTTACGTATTCCAAGTCAATAGAATATCGTAGCAGTAAATGTATATGATGTGATGTGTGTGTGTGCGCGCACACACGTGCACACATGTACATGTAAGTATTGTTTCTCCATCAAAAGTACATAGACTTTGTGAGCTGCAGTAAGACCCTGTTAAAATTTCAACCACTTACTAGCTGTGTGCGATTTGATTTTAATACTGTGGACAAGGTTTAACTTATTTCTGTACTTGTGAACATCTTAGCACATTTGTCAGGGCAAGAGACAAACATGTCTGAAAACAGCTTTGAAATTCAGCAGTGCTTTGGGAAGCCATTTGCAGGCGCCTGGAATAGTGCTTGCAATTGCTTTCATTGTTGTTCAGTGCTTTGAAGGATTATTCTGTTCTGAAGAGAAGCACTTTGCTGTTCTTTCTAGGCTTTGTGTTTGGGGGAAAAATAATTCCCCCCTTAACTTTCTCTGCGTAACTGTCACATTGTAATTATGTACTTGGACATCAGGCTACTGTTGGTAGCAGTCCAGCTGCCCTTCCTCCTTCTTCATGGACTCCCATGGAATTTGACTTCTTTGTATTCATTTTCTTTAGTCAACCCTTGCACCACCTCCATTTTTCTCTTTTTCTTACTGTGTGAATTCACTGGCCTCTGTGCTTTTGACATTTCTACGCTATTATTGTATTTGTGCTTTGAGGGCTGTCTTATTATACCACATCTACTTGCTAGTTTTGTTACTGATAGTTTCAGTATATAAGTCTCAAGAAAAAAGGAGGTTTGCCTAACTTGTTAACTCAGCGCCTGGCCGTAATTGTGCATTGTGGAATTGGGTGTGCATACTGGTTTTGAAACTTTCCTCTTTATTACTTGGGATTTTGATAGTTTTTGCACATTTTTGATGATTTTCTGTATAGTAAGACTTAAAAAAACCTTTGAGGTAATGGAGGGTTTTTGTTTGTTTGTTTGTTTTGTTTTTTGCCTCCAAATCAAGAAAATAGCATCTTTTGCATGTGCAGTAGAGAGTCTTCTCCAGTTCTGAATTGCATCAGCAAACACTTCTTCCCTTCTTTTCTTGAAATGTGAGATAGGAAGGAAGTGAGCAATAACAGAGAAAGACTGAAAATGGTGAGATTTGCCACACCATTTTCAGTATTTCTCGTTATTGTTGACTTCCTTTCTGTCCTACTTCATATGAAAAACTCTTTTCCTTGCATGGTCTTTCTTGCTGTCTACTCCCAGTGCTATACTTCTTCTGGAACACCAAATAGTTAAAGTATCTTTGAAATTAGCCCAAGAGCGGAAGCTATACCTCCACCTGAGAAAGGAAACAAAATGCTACCCCTGCCCCACCCATCAATCAGCAACCACATTACATGGGGAACACCCATTCACATCCCTGCTGCATGTAGTGGCACAGCCAGCTGAATGTCATACTACAGAAAGGAGGCACCAGATCCACCCACCATAGATTGGGTGATAGGCGGCAGCACCAACATATTTGTGCCCTTCCTCAGCATGGAGCTGGGAGGAAGTGGGAAACAGTCCTGACACCATTGTCTCTTGCAAGCTGTTGAAGGAAGAGGCAGAGTTGGCACCAAGACTGACTCTGAGGGGTTCTCGCAGCAAAGGCCCTCTGACAGGGATGACCAGAAGAATTGCCAGGGCCCTGCTCACTCCTCCCATAGTTCCTTTGCTATAAGAACTCCTCAGACTTAGGTGTTAAAAAAAGATATCTAGCTTTGAATAGTTGCATGTAGCAGCAGTTCTCCAAAGCAGAAGATGGCCTCTGTGGGCAGTGGGAAGAATCTTACCTGTGCTTCCTCTCGTGCTTTGCTATCTGTAGCAGCTGCCCCATTGGGCCTCAAAGGAAAGCTACCATCAAAACTCAGCTTTCATCTCTCTTTCTGAGAAGATATTTCTTTCACATACCTTTTACTCCAATTGCAGATAGATTTAAAAAAAAAAAGAATAGTAAGAATGTATTTATGTTGGTTAACTAACTGGATGAGAGAAGACAGAGGGCAGCTTCAGATCTCATTGTCTCAGTCCCACTTGGACAGTACAAATCTTTCTTTCATTCAGTCTTTATAAAATGAGAAAACGCAAATCCAAAAACAAAAAAAGAAACTCTTTTTATTTTTCCCTCTAATATCTGACTAAGATGAGAAACAAACAAAACAAAATACAATAAAAAAGACAAGGTTCTGAGGGATAGATGCTGCAGGAAGATGGCGTTGAAAAGAGATGTGTCTTGTGTTGCGGTTGTCAGGATCTTTAATTTTAAGAAAGACAGTTGAGAGTCATGCAAACTCACAGAAGACAGTTCCTTCTGTTATTAACTTTTCTCTTTAATTAAGTGGACAGAGCAAGTTGTCCCTTGTTGCATGGGAAGCCACTCCGTGGCTGGAATCATGTATGCCTCAGGTGGCATAGTTGTTTTACGTGTGGAACTATGCTTTAGCTGGTCATTCAGTATCACCTGAGACTTACCATACAAATGTGGCAGTCCCCCCATGGCTGTTTTGTGCTTGGTAGAGAGTAGGATAGCTGGACATGAAATGATTACATCATCTACTGAGGTCTGCTAGGGTCTGGCATTGGAGATGCTTAAGCAGATACTTCTCTGGTCCTCACATACTCTCCAGCAAGCATAGAATGGCCGTGGAAGGGCTGAAGCATCTCTACAGTAAGTCCAGGTGGGCTTTCATCATTTTGGAGTGAGGAAGGGTATACCTGTCTCTACCAAGACAAAAAAATGTGCATGTACAGATGTAAAGCTAACTCATACCTATGAATTGTGTTAACAAGTTGTTAGCATACATGTGTTTGGAGGCATTTTTACTATATTCTTCTTGTTCAGATGTTAGTATTTTTGGTGATCAAGTTCATGCAAAAGGTATAGACCTTAGTTACAGATACCCTCCTCTCATGTCCTGCAGTCTCTCCGTTCCTGTCAGCCAATTGTATGTAAATGTGGGTGTGTGTTTATCAGACACACATTTATACATATTTATACATATTTTTGTGCATCTTTTTTCATCATGTGTGCATTTTTGTTCAAATTTTTGGTGTATATGTTGTGTATATTTTTGCTATTTTATAAAGCAAGTCTTCATCCTTTTTTAAAAAAAAATACACATTTGACTTTGTGTTTATTGTTCAAATGTCCACATGATTTTATGCACATTTTCCCACTGAAAGATGCTGCAAACCATAGCAATATCTGGATTCCAGCACCTGTCTCGAGAAGTTCAAAATGAGTATTTCCATAAGGAAAAGTGAATCCAAATGACTTCTAATCTTTTTCATTCCTAATTCATTTGGGCAGTGAATACAAGAATCTGCCTTTGATTATTTCAGAATGGTAGTCCTCCTGACTCAGCACTTCTCTCTCTGTTCTGTCTGGTAGGAGCTCTTTCTTGCATTGGATCTTTGCTTGTCTTCTACCTGGAATCACCTTCACTCTGGATACTAGGAGAAAGTGGTTCTGATGTATGCAAACCTTTTGCTATGCCACTAACTTATGGCCCCTCTAGTGTGCTGGAGATGTTATTAATTCTTTTGAGCAAGGACATTATTTTTAGAGATGGGTGAGCTCTCGCTGTGGCTTAGAAATGAATCAAGCTTTTGTTCCCCTTCTCAATTCCAGGAAATGGTGGGCTTTGGTGATATCTTTTTTTGTTTGATTTGAGGAAGAGTCTCTTGCTGTCTGGGATAGCCCTTCTGGCTCCTTTTTAAAAAGAAGGCTATGAGAGATATTATTTAGTTAAAAAGGGAGGAAGGTTACAGGATAGTATTTACGGGTCTCAACAATAGTTTCTTAACTTTCAACCTACTACTCTCTAATGATTTAGTTTTGCCACTATGCCTTGAAATGCATTTTTTTTCTCTACGATGACTGAGTTTTTCTCCAAAAGGTAGCTTAGTATGGAATGCATTTATCTACTTGGTAAGTCTTCCCCATCCTTGGTATTTTCTTGCTTTGTTAAATTTCTGATTAGTTTGAGAAAGCTGGCAAAATTATCCCAGTACCTCTTGATGGGAAAAAAGCAGATAACCAGCTTACCACATATTTGTAAACACACCCTGGTCAGCCACCATTTGGAAAGGGCAAAGCCTTTTGGAACTACAGCTCCTAGAATCTCTTCAGCTAGCCTATGTGGAGTGGCCAACTGGCTATGGGAATCTGGTTGTTGTAGACCAAAAGCCCCCAAACTTTTCCTGGGTCAGGAAAGTAGTCATGTGTTCAAGATTGGTATTCCCCAGAAGAGTTGAAGTATAAAATGACTGGTTGAACTAGAAGTGATAAATGATTAAAAGGAATTACTGGATCGTATAATTAAATCTGTCACAGAATGTTTTGAACACCTTTGTGAAACTGTCTAGCATTACTCCATGTGTGGCTGGTAAATATATTGCTGCAGTGGCAGCTTATCTGCTCTGAATTTCACTGCCATTCCTTTTACATCTGCTCTGAGTTGATTGGAAGCTCCAGGGACCAGGATTAGAAGAGCCTGTGTTTAGGCTGGGACAGTTGTTGGAGGAGCAGCAGTAAAATCCAGAATAGAGTCATCACTGCTGCAATGGAATATTTTCTGGCCACCCCATATGCCTTCTCATTTTGTCTCTAAGCACTGCCTCTTCTTCAGGCTATTGCATGGCTATGTGACTGCATGGCTTTTATGTATTCAGTGTCTGCTTAATAAACAGCAGTATTCCAGTATGCTTCTATATGGCATCTCCACAGATATATCCAGTGTTCTTTTAGACAAATGAAAAAAATCATCCATTGCAGGGAACACTGTAACCTGCCTCTTTCTTTTAAGATAAAGAACAGTTTCCATGGTGAGCTCCCAAGAACAAAAATAATAAAATGCCAAAACCTTTCCAAGCTCTTCTGTGTATCACTGTGACCAGAAGAAAGTAGTGAGGTGTCTTCTCTTAGCCATTCATGTCTCACATCTGAATTTAGCCATCTGTAGAGAAGAGGAGAGAACAGAGCTAATTTGGATAGTTCCTAAATGATAGACAACAAGAATACCACGTCCCAGGACAAAAGAACTGCTTTTGGACTCTCCCACTAACATCTTCCTAGATAGGGAGAGCCATACATTCCTCCCTAACCCTATTGAGCTATATACAAAGAATCAAGAATGAGTCGGCAGATCCCTACTGAACTCCATCCTTCACCAATCTTCCTCTACACAACTAAAATTTGGAATGACTCTCCTGCATTCAAATATATATTCACATATGCAAGAGATTGGGGGAGGGCAAGTCCCCATTGTGGTTCTTGAGCCACTCAAAATGTATAGAAAATCTACAATTTCTTACAAAAGGCTTCTTACTTCATATAGAGGAGCTATGAATCGAGTCTTGGCCATTTTCTTTTAGTAGTTCTAATCAAGTATATTTCAAGAAAAGAGTGGTCACCAGGCCACCTGATCTGGGGAAAATTTGCTTCTGGAAGCATTAGTGTATTAGAAGATAACCAAACCTCGAATTTAATAACCTATTAAATAGGAGAAATTTCTTTGGTTTAATTTTCTATATGGCCCAGTTGGAACGTGGAGAACTTGTTGTCCAAGTTTTCTGGTACAATTCTTAAGCCAAAGATTTCAGAAACCTGAATATAAAAACGTTATTGGTATGGGAGGTTGTGTAAAAATGTATGTTATGGAAGCTTGTGTATGAAAACAGAATTCTTGTGCTTGAAAACAGATTTGCAAACTTATGAAAAAAATGGGCAGAATGAATTTATGATGTGTGAAACTGACATGGAACTGATATTGAATGATTCGTTCACTCCTACGTCAAACATTACTAGGAATATGAAGTAGTTTCTCTGTGATCATAGAGGGAAGCCAGTGAAAGACCTAAAAGAGAACCCCAAGATTTTACTCCAGGTGATAACCTCCCACTAGATGTATCTTGTATTTCTTTACTTCAAAAATCATGTCAGCAGGGAATATTCAGTAGAGAAGAAATTGCTATCATGACAACCACAGACTGACATGTATCCCTTGAAGAAGAGAATAATATTCTTTTACTTAATGCAAGAAATGTCACGATTCATGGCTCAGAATGAAAAAGGTACTGAAGTATCCACCTTTTTATTGCATTTATAGAAATGTCAATCTTATTGCTTTATTGAGTGCTTAACAGCGGGTCACAAGTTCAGCTTTTCTTTGATGTATTCTGAAAAACAGAACAGTTCAGAAAGAAAGATGTAAATTAATGTTTTCTTCATGAATAAATTGAAGACAGCAATCAACACCCCAGGGCTAAAAGACAGATAAATATGGAAGGGGACAATTGTGCATGTGTCTTGTCCAATAAACAATCAAATCCTAAACTTTGGATTTCAGCCTTACTAGGATGGCCCAGTAATTTCTCAACAACACTGGATGTTATACTGGTAAGAGGGATGGGTGTGGAGTGGCCCTGGAAGTGCAAGTTCTTCATATACCCCATTTCTGCACTCACTAGAAGTACATATGTTTTCTACAATCTCCATGCTTGCAAGATAAGTGAGTGATCCCTGTGTTGCAAGTCTATACATATTTGAGACAAGAAAGAAGCAAACACTGTATTCTGATTGCTGGGAAAATGCATATCTGATTAATATGAAATAGAAAGCACAAGTAAAGGTGTCATATCTTTTTCTGAACCTCATGCATTAAAATGAGGCATTCTGGTTCTCCCAATTGACTTTTTTCTTGCAGAATGTACATGGAAGTAGATCTGCAGGGTAGGTTATTACATAAAGTTGTTGCCTGCATAGCTGAAAACAATGGCCTAAATCCCCTTGTTAGTCCCAACTAGAGTAGACCCGCTGATCAATTTCAGAATAGTAAGTCAACACTTGTATAAATACCATTGACTCGATGGGTCTGTTTTAGTTTGGACTAACTGGATTTAGGCCAATATCGTCAAATTTCAGACACTTGCCATGTAGTTCTGCCCTCTATTTTTATTTTTTTAAATGATTTTTTATCATTGAAGACCATTTTTTCTCCAGCGCCACCGTCCTCCCCAAAAAATCACCCTATAGTCCAAAACTGTTCTTTTTTGGACTGGCTACTTTGTCAGTAGTTCAGCCCATTGGGATAATATCAAAATTTCCTATAGGCTGGGGACAGAAAATACTGCTACAACTCATAATGTGGAAGTTTGTCCTGTCAAATAAATGTTAAAAACTCATCTAATATGTTAACAATGAACAGGAATCTAGGGAATGTGGGATTTTATATAATCCACATTTTTAAGCAAACTGACCTGATTCACACTTCACAGAAAAATGTAGAAATTGTAATACAGTTCTCACTCACTTTTCCTCCTATGTGTAGTTTTACAGTACAGATCCCAGCTCAAAAGATTATGCTATAATATTATTAAAAAGCATTGCTTAGGTCAAAATGATTATTTTTGGTTAAAATCTGTACAAAATATGAGTTTTATGAAAAAATTAAAAATAATGCAGACTTTTGTACTTTTTTTGTTTTTGTTTAGAAGATTGATGCAGAAGTAGGTTACAGGATACATTCGAATGAACACATGTGAGTTGGACTGGAAGTAGACTTCCCCTACAGAAAGCATGGCATTGAATTTTGTAAAATAATTGTACATTCTGTACTTTCTATGTAAAGATATCAGAGGTTTTTGCCTTGAAAGACCGAAAGGGATACTTAACTTACATAATCACAAATTGTAGGCTCTCTGTCCCTTTTACTTTCAGGAAGATAAGAATGGAGAGAAGATTTGAGGCAGCCTTCAGGCACTGAGGTCATCAGTAATAGCAAGGCATAGGAGTGACAATTCTACATGTTGTGTTTTAATGACAAATTTTGCAGCGTTCTTCAAAACAAAATGGAAGAAAATTTTGCAGAACTCTAGTGAAATTAGAATCACTTAGAAAGCATACCAACAGGAATATGGCTTGTGGGGGTTGGAGGTCCAGGAGTAACAAGTATAAATGGCCCCTTGTGCCTCACCATCCGCTGCTGGAAGGACTTTTTTTAAAAAAGTAGAACAGCCATCGTGGATTCTCCTATTTGGTGGCAGAGTAGTGATTTCATCTCTTCCTGGTTCCTACACTTGCTTGGCTCCAGCAGGCACCCCCAAAATAGTCAATCTTTATGTGTTCACGTGCCTCCTTCTGTCTAGAGAAAGTATGGGAGGGTATGGGAGAGACAGAGGGCAGTTCAGGAATCAAGAGGCAACTTCTGTTCTGTTGGCTAGCAGTGAAAGAACCTTGCCTTTGCCAAGTCGATGAAACAACACCCTTGCATACAACAGTTAGTTCCTACCTTCTTTAAACAAGAAGCAAGCATTTCAACTGAGAGGTTGGCATGGGAACTGTATACCCTATGTTTCTGGCATTCATAGATTAATTAAATACATAAAAATATATCATTTTTCAAAGCAGCTCATAATTCTTTGTGGGGGGATCATGTGAAACACACACACACACACACACACACAGAGTTCTTTGTATAGAGAGTGGAAAGCATGATGAGAAATAACTCAATGAGAATATAAAGATAACAATGCTACTTATGGGAATATTGAAATGTCCCCCCAGATGTTCTGGCCCCACTCATAAACTGAATTTGATGGCAATTTCTCCAGTTTTAAAGAGATGCACACCAGCATTCACTCTTTGCTTTTTCTAGCAGTGGCAAAGTTTTGTCACCACTCCAGCTGATTTTATTTTCATAAATTCTTAGAGAAGCTATAAACTTGCCATGCCTGCTCGGCTGAGATCACAATCCTACTTGCTTATTTAAGGTATAAATCTTATTGTCCAGTTCTTTATTACCAGATGGGAAAAACATGTAAAGGGTGAATCTTTGAGGTATGTATAGCATTATAATGGATAAAGAATCTAAAATATCTATATCAGGTGATATCTGTGTATTCACAAGTGACACAAAACTCCCATGAAAGTTGAAATGTTCATTAACTTCACCTTCTTAACCAATTTTTAAAAGATAATTTTTTTGTGCTTTCACCACACTGATTGAATACACAGATACTTTTTTCTCTGGACTATCAACACTCAGTTCAACACAGCAGTTGTTTGTACTGTATGCCCTTTACTGATCCTGAGCCAGCAGGTAAGCAGGGTGTGATAGGCAACTTACTGAAATACAACATAACACAACATACTTGGTCTGTAGAATTAGACCCTTTTGAGCATGCTGGAAATACGATTTGCATGATAATGGTACCTGCTCAGCTGAAAGGATGAAAATACAATCAAGGTGCTCTCTTGAAATCCACTAGCTTATCTAAATGGATTTAGAGTTCAAATGCAATTGTTGGGATGTTTTTGTTATTGTTGTTGTTGTTGTTTTTGTTGTCTTTGCTTAGCTTTTATGGGCCAGAGGTCTAGGAGATATCATTTTTGTGACACTCTGCCGTACTGTGGAGTTTGCTCAAAGTCTATTTATGAAACAGCAGTCTGCTCCTTGAAATCTTAAGCTGTAAGTTGTCACTGTGGGGAGGGCAGGGGGATTGTGTGCCATGAGAATTCAAAAGTGTCCTTGTATAGCAGAGGAGTATGTACTGAGGGCATACATTCTAGGAC
Source organism: Cyclura pinguis (assembly GCA_030412105.1). Classification (NCBI taxonomy): domain Eukaryota; kingdom Metazoa; phylum Chordata; class Lepidosauria; order Squamata; family Iguanidae; genus Cyclura; species Cyclura pinguis. Next base: position 351,391,871 of record CM059599.1, read on the forward strand.
AGAGAAAAGATGGAGAAAAATTCCTTTTTTCTGAAGTGCTCATGGCTTAGTCTTAAGGCAAAACATCTCCAGGGACAACTGAACAGATTTCTCCTATTCTTGTTTCATTAGGATTATGATTGCACATGATTCTTCACCATTATGTGAAAGCACCCTTGCCTGTGAATACCTATACTACAACTGTCATCTGTGCTGATAGATGACATTTTAGATAATAGGTGTGTAGCTATGGGAGGGGAGGCAAAATGAGAATATTTCCTCCCCCCAAATATGAATACCACCTCACCAAATGAAGTTTTCCTTCAGTTGCCAAATTTTTAACTTTGCAGAGATTGAAATGTTGATAGTTGTTCTCACCTTGAATTCTTATATTTGCTGCATTCACGTTTCCTAACTTTGCTTGCCCCTGATCTTTGGATGCCTAAATTCTGTTTCTGAATCTTCAGCTGAAGGTTTAAGTTATTGAAGGAAAGTTTCACTGACAGGGCAGAAGTCTTATTTGAGGGGCAGTTCCTTCATTCTGTCAGCTGCCCAGTAGCGGTATCTCTGAACTATACCCTATGCCACTGAATTTGCTTGTCAACCAGTGAGTGAAGAAAAGCTTTACCTTTAAAACAAGGTATGTGGGGAGCTCACAATTTCTTTTTAAACTGACTCATGATTCCAGTAGCCTACTCTGCACCTTGTTTTTAAAGTCAATGTTCTGTTTTTGCTGTCGATATTTTTCTTATTTTCACCCTAAAAAAATAAGGCTGTTTTCCAATTTATCTCCAAATACTGTTCACCATTTTTTTTATTTCACATGTGTTTTTTGTGTGTATGTGTGTGGGGGTCCAGGCTCCTACCCTCCCTTCCAATATTCTTGAACAGCATGAGCTCTGAGGCACTGTGGCAGACCCAAGATGGTGGCCAAGCTGCCAAAACAGTGGCCGCGGCGGCTGCTGCTGCTACTACTACTACTACTACTACTGCCTCTTTCAGTGCTTGCCAGGAGAAACATCATAAGAAAGGAAAAGGGGCTGTGCTACTATCACTGCTAACTGTGATGCCTCACCTCTGAAAAATTGTTGAAGGGTGCCTTCTCTCCCTGGGCACTTTGGATCGCCTCCAAATAGGGATGGAGAATTATGACAGGCCATTTCTATATGGCTCTAGAAAAACAAACATGTTTTGCAACTGAGAATCAGTTTATAAGTGTTCAGTGTAACGGATGCAGGTGCCCTTAGATCAGTACTTTGCAAATGGTGTGTTGCAACACGTTAGTGTGTCGCCTGAGGTGTGTAGGCATGTCACCTATAATCTTGGAAATGTATGTTATTATTTATAAATCATATGCTTTTAAAAATATATGAAAGGTTTTCATGAGCTATGTTGTGTCCCTATACATTTTGTTATTACAATTTATGTATGTGCCTGTATCTCTTATAAGGAGTTAGTTTAACTTCTGGTTTGCTAGTAAAACTGAATTACTGTGTCACGAAATGATGCATGTCTAAAGAAGTGTGTCAGCAACATGAAAAGTTTGGAAAGCTCTGCCTTAGATCTACGCATATTAAATCAACACATAACATAGCCACAATATTTAAGCAATCGTAAAATTATAGAAAAGAAATTTAAAGGAACTGTGTCTTTTACTTACCAAAATGCATGCGAACCAGCACTGTCTGAAGTACCCCTGATTCATATCTGAATGTTCTTTGAAAGAAATGTAATACCTCCATTCCTGCTGCTACAGCTGTAACTGCTATTGTAATACCATATGTGCAGTGGTGTGATGTGAGTAGAGTTTGATTGGCTTAGATGGATAAGCCATCTAGTCAAGCAACTTCCTTGTAGCCTCTGCGAATACCGCAAGCTCCATGACATGAAGGAAATAGCCCTCTCCTCTCTTCACTTCACTGTGACATAATGATGTCACAATACCTAATTGACTGCACAACTTCTCTCTCATAATATTGTTGTGAAATCATGGTAATAACAGCATGATGTTTAAGGAAAAGGGGTGAAAAAGATAGCTAGCTGGTAACTGTAGCAAATCTAATAATATTGAAAGAAAAGATAGGTCAATATTCCATCAATAGCACAACAAAACAAAAGCCTTTGTAGATCAAACAAAAAATTATTCTGGACCTTCATCTTGTTTTCCAGTACCCAACTGGCGACTAACTCTTGGAAGCCTATAAGCAGGCCACAAACATAATATTTCTCCCCTCTTAGTACCATATCTAATTCTGAAATTTGGTTTCAGAAGCTAAGCAGGGTTGACCCTGGTTCATAGTTGAATGAGATACCACCAGGGAATACCAGGTATCTCCAAGTAGGACAAAGAATTATAACTGAAACTCTGTGGAACCATTGCTGCCAGCCAAAGCTGATGGACCAAAGGCCTGTCTTAATGCAAGGCAGTTGCTCCTATGTTCTCTCTCTAGTTTCTAATAACTACTGATAGAATGATCTTCCATGGATATGTCTATATCACCTGTTGACCACAATCACATTTTCTGCTGGTGAATTCCATGTTACTTTTACATCCTGTATGGAAACAGATTTCTACCAGCCTTTATACTCATAAACAAAAATTAGCCACAACCCTCATTCATGTTGAAAAAGGACACATTGAGCCTTGATAAAGGACTGCTTCACAAGACAATGTAATTGCTCCATGAGCCATCATGGCCCTTGTAACCTCTAAGTTATTACATAAGCTAATTACCCATGTGTGTCTTTGTATATTGCATATACTGGAAACCCAGCTCAGCTGTAGTTTCCCACAACTTCGCCATATTATAAGCTGGGGTGGGGAACATATGGCACTTCAGATGTTGTTTAGCAGCAGCCCCATCAGCTCAAGCTATCATAGTCAATGATGAAGGACCACAAGAGCTGCAGTCCACCAACATCTCTGATCCCAGCATAAGTCATAGTAATATAATTCCAGCTTCTGGCAACTGCCAATTTTTCTCAGTTGAAACTGAACCTTCAAAATTAGTACTTCACAATACTTGGTATTTTTGTACAATATTACTAGATGAATATCACTTCTTTGCTATACTGGAGAGACTGGAAGTGGATCACTTTCAATATGAACTTTTTAATAGCAACAGTGGGCATCTGGCCCCCAAGTCTATTTCTACAATCCTCAAACCTCTCCAGACTCTTGGACTGCCCATTTTCTGATAAAAAAAAAGGACCATGAGTTGCCTCCAGGAGTGACAATTCAGCTCTTAAATAGGTTGGACAACCACGACCCATGTATTACTGAACGTCAGAAATATCTGTTTTCCCAACTAGAAAATTTGGAGGAGAGGGTTAGCAATTTTGGCAATCTATCAAACCCCAAGTTTTCCAAGTACAGGAAATTGGCTGCTGGATCTACCATGGTTGCCCATCCGTGATTTACAGTTTTATGGATCAAGATCAGGCATATGAAATACTGTGATGTGTCTTTTGGTTGAGGTTTATGAATAAGATACATTGAAAATGGCTCAGTGACCAGTTTCACACAGTGCCGTTCACTGTTCTGAGTGATTTCATGTAATGCACAGCAAGATTATTTAGTGTTTCTGAGTATTATCAGCACTTTGCTATTCATGACTGTTCTGAGTAAATTCACTCTCTTGTATTAGGTGATTTCACCTGTTTAGTATTTTTTAGCAATGTTCATTGAATTTAGTTGTTACGAGACACTTTATATCTTAGAACCAGGCTCTCACACCAAACAGGAATGTATACTATTATCTAGTTGGATTTTAGTTCTTCATAATCAATTGTCATTTGTTGATACTTTGCTTGTATTTCATGTTAGCCTGTGTCAAACATATGCTGCTTTGATTATTAGGCTAAAAACAGTGATGGGGAGGTCAATCAAATATTTTGATTGAATATTTTGTGAAAATATTCATTTTTTTGAATTCACTTTGATGTCACCTTTTCTCCTTATTGGTGATTCTTCCTTTGTTGTCATCTTTCTCCCCTTGGGAGTTACTGCCACCTTCTCCTTGGATGAATAAAAATGGAGCTCTCAGCCAATTAAGTCACCCAGTGAGTAGGATAATATCATTGCATGATGCAGCCATTCACAATTATCTATCACATGATATCATTTAGGACAAATGTTTTGGCTCCAACTCCCATCATTTCTGATCAATGGCCATATCTGCTAAGGTTTATAGATACTGTTATCTGAAACATCTGGATCTCAGCCAAGTTGCTAGTCTCATCTAGAATAGACCTGCTGAATCAAATGGTGAAGGGCAAGTTAACCGTTCCCTAAATTCCAATGATTCCAGAGCCTGCTCTTGGTGGGAAGAGCAACTGGATTTAGACCGTGGAGTACACCTTGTTGTCTACCGCTGGCATATGGAAACACAAATTAGATTACGTGTGAAACAATTTCTTCTTTATGCTTAGCTCATAGATTTTAAGTCAGTTGTGAGAAAAACCTGGTGCCTCTTCTTTCTTAAAGTGTTTCAAGCCTTTGGAGATAATAATAATGAAAAATAAAGATGTGTAATGATCATAGGAGTGAGAAAATCTGTCAGTTTTGCTTTCTCTTGCATTCATTGAAAAAAAATAAACATCTGACGATCTTTCCATCCTGATATGGAAAAAAAAATACACAATTTGAGGAATTCTTTAAGAATGAACTGAAATTAAAATTTCCCCCGTTTCCACTACCAAATTCAATGAGTACCAGTATTCTACATATGAAAAGACTGTGATAGAGAAGTTTTTTAAAAATACATAGATGAAAAGTCCCTTACAAAAAAGAGATGGCAGTCTTCAGTCAACATGATATAGCTGTATATACAGAAATTCATCCCCAAACTTTTAAGAATCAGGCGCAAAGACCTGGTTCTGGTGGATGGATCTGTAAGTCTTAGATACTACGACATCAAGTTCTAACCATCCAAATGTTCAAGTTTTGATAAATTCAGTTCAAAAAAAAGTGAAAGGAGATTCTCACTGCTTCCCTAGAAGAGATAAGGAAATCCTAGGAGATTCTTAGGGGCTTTGTTGGGATATGATCATGTCGCATTGTATTTACTGGGAATTGTCCTTGTATAGATATGTATCTATAACAGGGGTGGTAAAAACTTGCCCCTCATCCTGTTTTTGCATCTTTTGATGTCTTCACTCTTCTCAGACCACAATTTCTGATCAAGTCTTCATGAACAGCACTCCACTGATTACAAAACCTTTGAGAAAATGTCTGTTTTTCTAAACCAGAAGTGAATTTCCAGTGGCTTTCAGGTTTGCTTAGTTCTTCACTTTTTCCCCATTTTTGGCAGTCCATGTGACCTAGGGTCAGGGGCAAAAACAGAATATTGGGCCCAGAATCAACTGATAATGTAGAGATGCATCAAAAGTTGTGGGCTGATGTTGGTGTGGAGTTTGAAGGCAGATGTCCGGACACCTCTAGGGAGTGTAAGGAAAATAGAAACCATAGTTTTATAGGTCAAAAGGTGTTATCACTGATTCATTCCATCTTGTTTATTTTATAATGTTCATAGCAAATTGTTACTTACATCTTCACATTCAATCTTTGTGACTGCATGCCTTCCACCCAGGAGGGTGTGTATAACACATTTGAAGCAGGCAACATGCCATGAATTGTGTGACGTTAAGCAAAATAATAGAACATGACAAGCAAGTAACTGTGTCTCTGTCGTGGATAAAGTGACAAGGGGAGTAATATACATAACGTTATATCCCATGAAGTAAGATTTTTCAATAAGCAATTTGATAGAGCTTGCAGTCCCAAAGAAGAAATCATTTTGCATGTATAGCCCTCCACACCTGCAAGTTTCACTTTTGTGGATTTGATTATTCATGGATTATTTGCTGTCACCTCTGCTGCCACCCTATGCCATTTTTAATAGGAACTGAAAGCCTTGTGAGACTGAGAAACTGCGAACAAGGCTTGTAAGTCCCTATTAAAAATGGCGTGGGGCAGCAGTGGAGGTTGCAGTAAGCCCCACCAGCCCCCCACTTCTGCCTTGTGAAGGAACCCTGATGCCTCAAAGGAATCCACAGTGAGTTGAATATGGTGATCATACTTTTTTGTGTGTTAAATATAGTTTGGGTGGGTCTGGAGTTATTCACATTTTTTTCACTTTCACACGGGCCCTGTGCTTCTAACCCTAGCAAATGTGGAGGAATGACTGTAGGTCATGGCATAAAAATGTTCTCTTTGCTCTCTTTCATTTTTATTCTCAGAAATGTTAGATAGCATTGCAGTTCTTTCCCTGTAATGGCTACCAATCTGATGTGCTGTCTAGAATCAGAAACACCCTGGTTTTAATTTTGTTTGCTAAATTATAATTTATCTGATAATTCTGAGAGAATTGTGTGACACACTGCACATCCCATATTCCAGACTGATCTTGAGTGATATTTTAAAAGGCATTTCCCCCTCATATTTTTAAAGGCACACGTGTCAGACAACTCTGTCTCCCTCCTCCAACCTATTTGTCAGGGGAGTTTGAGATATAATACTATACTGTGAATGAACCTGTGATATACTTGCCCTCTTATGCTCCTCTCCCAGGCTTTTCTCCTTTTTGATTATCACAGGGAAGGAAATCAGAAGGTTTATGCTTCTACTTTAATTACATTCAGATTCAAATAAAATCCAATTACATTAAACTGAGTAGTTAAGCAAACCAGAATGATTTGATTCCTGGATGTTTTGCTGACTAGTTGGTACCAGATTTCTACCTTATGACCCCACTATCTGCCCAGCCAGCATGACCAGTGGGAGTTATAGTCTGTCTAAAGGACACACAGTTGGAGAAGGCTGATTTAAACTGATGCCCATTTGCCCTCACCAATATGGCAACTGTACCAAAACTGGGTAGGTGTGACAAATCTAACAAGAACATTAACAACAGAGAAACCCAGGATAGCACCAAAGCCGAGATCTTGATTTATGGTGACTTCAGGAGTTCTTAGGCAAGGAAGGTGGTTTGCCATTGTTTTCTTCTGAAACACAGCCTGCAGCATTTACTATTCCTTGGTAGTCCCTCATCCAAGTACATATAAGACCTGACCCTGCTTAGCTTCCAAGACCAGATAGGATCTGATGTTTCCAGGATATTTAGGCCTAGAGCATGCTATAAACCTGTGTTGACACTGTTAAGTACCAGTTGCGCTATAACACCCTTCTGTTGAATACCAACATTATGCAGCAGATTGCATGTCTTCCAGCATGCTTGCTATTTCTGCACTCTCAGTGAATCAAGTGGTACATTTGAAGGCGCTTGTGAGTAGCTAGGCATCATCCATGAATGTACAACTGTGTGTGCAATGGATACAGTTGTGGATTTCTACTTGCACATTTGTGAACTAAATGTGGACATTATGCCGTGGCCAAAGAACTGCAACTGGATGTGGAAGTGAATTTCTATGTGTATAAAACATTGATAGGATGCCAGCTTAAGTTTACAAGTTTGACAGTAACAATGAAACTATCAAACAAAAAGGAAAGGAAAGAAATACTCCTCACTGTGTGTTGGTTCAACTTCATGATTTTTGTAATGAAGTAAAGCTCTTAGTTAGGGCCTCTCTGCCCTGTTATAGTGCTATTATTCCACTTTCAACATCGTGTGTAATTTTGGAGTTTATAGTTTCCTGAGGCCAAAGAGCTCTTGGCTGAAAATTCTAAATGCCCCTCCCTAAACTGCAAACCCCAGGATTCCATAGGATGTTGAAAGTGGAATAATAGCATTATAACAGTGTAGTGTGGAAATGGTCTTAGTTGTATTTTACAGTCTGTGCTCAATTACATTAGAGGAGTATTTTGAATAAATGATTTTTTTCCTCTGGTGCTTTTGTAGGTAAAACAGGTGTGCACAACAGTTTTCCCTCTCATCTCTCTTTTATAATAATGCAGAAGGGTGCTGTTTTACTCATGTGCTGTTGCCTGCTGCTGTGTGAACAAAATGCTGTGCTAGATTGGCCTTTGGGCTGGACCTCCAAGACTCTTCTCTATGTGTGAAGAAGCTCTTGGGAAAAGGAATTAACTGCTTTTGAAGAAGCTTCTGCTGTACCACATTGAAGTAACTTATGCAGCTTCAATGTGCACAGGGGCTGCAGGGGCTGAATATGTAGTCATTGCGCAAATGTCAAAGAACTGTCTCTCAAAATGGAAAGATTGGATTCCTCTCTTATTCTTGCTGCAATTAAAACAGGAAGATAAGAAGCTGCTGAATCAGACTGAAGGCATAGCTAGTCTACCATCCTGGTCAGCCATGCACGTGTAGGAAGCTTATATGAAGAATATGAGGGATATTGCCTTCTCCTGTTTAAGTTCCCCAGGAACTAGAATTCAGAACATGTTGTCCCTGAATGTGAACATAACATTTGGCCATTGTGTGCTGTTGCCGGCAGTAACTCTTTATCTTCCATGAACGTATGCAGTCCTCCTTTAAATCCATTTAATTTGCTGGTCATTCCTACCTCTTCTGGTACCAAATTCTACAACGGAATTCTTTACTGTGTGAAGCCCATTCTCTGTCTCCTACCATTCACCTCCCAGGTTCTTGTGTTAAGAGAGAAGGATAAAAATACCTTGTCCCACTTCCCCCCCTACAGTACACAACTTCATGCAGCTCTGTTGTCTCTTCCCATACTTGTTTTTTCCTTTCTAAATTAAATAACCCCAAACATTGTAACATTGCCCTTTTGTCTGGTTGCCCTAGCTCCCTAATTGTCATTTTCTTCAGTTTTTCATTCTTGACAATTATTTTTGAATATTCGTGGTATTTAGATACCCTTTTTTAGATGCAATGTTTGTTTATGTTTAAAATATGTGCAAGAAATTATTTGCACAGTATGAAGTTCTGTTCACTAAGACTGTAATGTTTTGCTTATTATGCTTGTTCTCATGATTTCTCCCTCTTGAGTGAACATATATGAGCTTTTGAACGGTTTTCAACAAATTGGGGAGTTTATTTTAGAATTTTTTTTTTCAAAACCCATATTCTGTTTTCTGTAACTATTTTGCATAAAGTGTTGCATTTGGGACGAAGTAGGGTTTTTTCCTACAAAGTCTTTTTTTCAGAGAAAGATCACAAAATGTAATTAAAATTGTTGACAAAATGCACAGGTTATCTTTTTTTAAGTATAGATGTGTGAAGAGATTTTCTCATCAACAACAAGAAAATAGTTTTTGGATTTCATAATTGGAAAAGTAAGGTTTTGGTGGTTTAGATCCTATGGTGTTAGCAGGTCCATAATGTAGCTCTTTAAAGTATAGGAACTAAAAATGAAATTTGAATTAACTTACTAAACATTAAATTATTAAAGCAATAAGATGTTAGCAAGTTCTTGCGTCCTGACTGCATTGTTTCCTGTGAAGCACCAGAGGGCACCAAAGTGTAAGTAGTGCTATGTAGAAGTCTTATTTCTTGCTATAAGAAAAACCCAACCGGGTGTTTAATTCTCTCCAATGTGCATTTTATAATGTTCGTTTCAGATATTCCTGATGTTGAATTGGTCCTTGCCACTGAATTCCTAAGATAGTGAGTAAGAGTAATATCCTCTGGTGTACCACATGATGATATTTCCCTCACTTATTGTCCCATGCATTCTGTGACAAGGACATCTTCAACTCCATTAAAACCATAAAGATTGAAAGCATGGAATTCTTTCTAGATTTTTAATGAAAAGTGAACTAGCAATAGATCTGAGGTGGCTAAAGAGGACACTACACTTTTAAGTGTATTGCTTACAATGTGTTGATGTATATTGTGCTCCCACCACCACCTTGGACAGCTACTGGGATTCCATTGACTCAACAAGAGGGAAAGCAGAGGACAACAATGGCTCAAAGTAGTAGCAGCAACAGTTAGCAACAGCTGTTCTTCCTACCTGTCAGCTGCTGTTTTCAAAATCTGTGGCTGTTCCTCTCTGTTGTTAACTGGACCTGGCTACAGGGATCAGATAACTCCCCTGCTCAAGCAGCTCTGCTGGTTACTGCCCTATCTCCACGCACAATTCAAAGTGCTGGTTAACACCTAAAAAATCCCATACAGCTTCAGTTCAGGGTATCTGATAGACTATATCTCCCCATCAGAACCTTCCCAGACCCTGAGATCCTCAGGAGAGGCCCTTCTTTCTGTCCCACAATGTTCAAGGTTATGGTTGGTGTGGACACGAGATAGGACATCCTCAGCGGCTACCCTTAGGCTTTGTAACTTCCTCCCTTTTAGACTAGAAGGACTCTTTTTTTATTGTACTTCTGTTGGCAGGCAAAAGCTTTTTTTTTTCTCCATTCCAGAATCACAGAATCACAGAATCACAGAAATGTAGAGTTGGAAGAGACCACACGGGCCATCCAGTCCAACCCCCTGCCATGCAGGAACACCCTCAAAGCACTCCCGACAGATGGCCATCCAGCCTCTGCTTAAAAACCTCCAAAGAAGGAGATTCCACCACACTCCGAGGCAGCATATTCCACTGCCGGACAGCCCTGACCGTCAGGAAGTTCTTCCTGAGGTTCAGGTGGAATCTCCTTTCCCGCAGCTTGAATCCATTGCTCCTTGTTCTGGTCTCTGGAGCAGCAGAAAACAAGCCCTCTCCTTCCTCTACATGGCACCCCTTCAAATATTTAAACATAGCTATCATGTCCCCTCTTAACCTTCTCTTCTGCAGACTGAACATACCCAGCTCTCTAAGTCTATCCTCATAGGGCATGGCTTCCAGCCATGAATTCATCCATTAATCCGTGAATTCCAACAAGTTTTTAAAAGCAAAGGTTTCTAAAGAAAGGATTTTTAAGAGGGTGCTTAGTTGTTTTAAATTGTACTGGCTGGTGGTTTTTTGTAGGTTTTGTGCTATATTGTAATCATTTTAATTTGTGAGCCCCCATAGTTAAATAAAAGTCAGTGGTAAGAAAGAGTCAGCCAACCAGTCAGCTTTTGTACTGGGGACAGGGGAGCAGTTGCCATTTTTCTTTCAGCTTGTCCTAATACTGAAAAAGTCCTGGGGCAGGGCCTACCTGATCTGGTCCACTGGCCCTGATACTTTCCCCGATTCAGTCCCACACTGGTCTGTTGGATCTGGGAACCATCATTTCATTCTTCCAGAATGCCTTAGGAGTGGCCCCATGCTGGGGACATTTTAAAAAAATGTAAATGAGGATTCCCTTGTTGACTGATGAGAGTACTGCTCTACTGACAGTGCCGGGTAAGTCCTCACTAGTGATAGAGGAAGTTGGCCATCAGAGAGCAATTTGCCAAAGACCACTTCAAACCAGAGTTGGCCTGTGGGCGTTAAAATCAGAGGAAGGTATAATGTGCAGTACTCGTTGCACACAGTTATTTTTGTTTTGTGCCTCCAAGTCACTCTAGCAACCACCAAATGATTAATCTGATAAAGCATTACTACCAGCATGGCCCTGCCTATTTTACTAGTTAAAGAGCTATGTATTCACAGTTATCTAAACAGTTGACACATTTATTGAATCTATCAATTTCATTTCTGGATGCCACTTTTTTTTTAAATGTAAATATTAACTTAATGTGGATAATTTGCATGATTTGCTGGAAAACTATTTAGATTAATACTATTTTGGACATCCATGTGGAGCAAAGCAAGTTTGCAGTTTCCATCTGACAAATATCGGAGGGTATAAGTTGTCAGGACTGCAGTCTTGTTTTGATGCTCAGCTATACTAATCTAATTCAGAATTATTCAGAGACTTCTACCATAGGGGTAGAACAAAACATCTGGAGCGTTACTCAAACCTCCACTCCTGAAATTTTGGACTACAAAAGCTGTATTGATTGTTATGATTATGTTATCTGTGCTTAGAGAAATTGTACTTTTGGTCCTTGAGATTCCTTTCAACTCTGTAAAATCTATGTTTGTATGACATCATTTTGTCTAACCTTGTTCCATGATACACTGAATCTGATGCTGGTGTATGTTTCAGTAGTACTCTATTTATTTAGAAGTGGCTCCAAGATATGATTACCTAGCAACTGGTATGCACTGTGGTATCCTTTGTTACCCAGGGTTTTTCCCCCCTCCCTTCAGAGGTACTACAGGTATTTCTCAGAGGTTAATGACAGGAAATTATTTGCATTAAAACACTCCTTTAGAAACAATATTTGGCACATGAAAAATGTGCCCAAGGTGATTGCAGAAAGATGCATGATTTATATTGTATTCTTGAGGGAGCTGTAAGATATGTAGACATTGGTAGTATGATGCACAGGATGGGTAATTTGTAAAAAGAGCTCCACTGTGAAGTTTCCTCTTGAAGGGTTTGTAGTTGTAATTAGTTGTGGATAGGCTAATCTAAAGCTCATGCTGGTCCAAACAGAACATGTACCAAAGAGTCAGAAAGCTGTCTCACAGTCATGGAAAAAACTCAGGCCTTACAAAAGGTTCTACATTCTTCTCAACTTTGTATTTAGTTATTTATTAGTTCTAAATTATTTCTTACATTTCTAGATCACTTAATATATGAAATCTCTCTAAGCCAGGGGTATGTTGCACATGGGCTTCGTGCAGCTTTATGAGATTTTGCTGTTGAATTCAGTGTTGAGGAGAAAGTGCCATGGGGGCTGAAGGAGGAGGTGGGTGATGTCTCTTTTCATTCATCTTTTAAAACAAGTCATGTGCACCCATATGACTCATGTCTACCTGTGTGATTCTTTTGCTATTGCAAAGTTGGATCTCTCTTGATGCTTTCTGTTTACCTCCTGTAAACTCATGTAAATTCATGTAAAAAGTGCCTCTTTGGATGATACTTTTGAAACTGTATGTTGTTGACCCAGGGGTTTCTCAAAAACTTTAATTTGGTTATCTATAGCAGTGAGCAAGTATTCTGAAATGATACTGTCCACTCCCTCTCCCCATCTTCCCTGTCAATGTTTCACAGAGCCATAATATTAAGATTTAAAGGAGTTAGAAGAGTCCCTAAGGAATGTCTAGTCCAGCCCCCTGCCAGTTGAAGAATCTATAGCTAAAGCACCCCGAGAGGTGACCATCTAACCACTGTTCAGAAACCTCCAATGAAGGAGACTCCATGACCTTTCAAGGTAGTATATTTGACTGCCTGACAGCTCCTACCTTCAAAAAGTTCTTCTTACATTAGAACCTTTGTGATATTTAAAGACGGCTGTCATATCACTTCTCAGTATTCTCTTGTCCAGGCTAAAGATATCCATCTTCCCCAACTGTTCCTCAAAAGGCTTGATTTCCAGATTGTCACCATCTTGGATGACCTCTTCTGCACATGTTCCATCTTATCGGTGCCTTTCTTACACTGTGGTATCCAGAACTGGGTATTGTGTTCTGAGTACTGGGTACTATGGAGTTTGATCCAAACAGAATAGAAGTAGTACTGATCCTTTTGTGTATCTAGATACTAGATGCAAACAAAAGGGAATGCTGGTTGTCCTGAGGAGTAAATTTTCAAATCACAGAGCAAAGTTGACAGGCCGATAAGAATGGCTCCTGCTCTGGATAAATTTAATGTGTACCTTGCCACTAAAGGATGTACCTTGTAAGAAAATGCATTATCTATATCCATTATTTAATTTATACTTAGAAGAATTTTGTCAGAATTGGAGATTTTACATGTTTTTGAGACTAATTTTTGCACACTTCTGGAAGTACACATAATTCAGATCTGTGATAACTTTTGCCTTGTTGCATGGACTGTTAATAGTGTACGTTAGATGGGCTGTTGGTATCAGCCTGTCCTTTGGTACTGTAAGTATGTCTTTGCTTGTGCCAAATTTGTGCACAGAATTTTTGTACAAGTTGCATAAAATGCAATGAAAAAAAGTGATTGGTGCCTTACTCTCATGCTGCCGGTAAGAATTTTCATGGGGGCTATGAAATCCTTGACATGGCTGTCTCACTGTGCCAAGACAGACTGTTGTAAAGCCTCACTGAAACCTCATTTGCAGTGTACAGTTTCTTTGAGAAGTATGTGGGGTTGGTGTTGATATGCTATTGTGGAATTTTTCCCTGAATAGTGGAAGTTTGGGGAAAATACTGCCTTAGAGGATGCTAGAGAGTCAAAGTCACCTAGCTCAGCCTACCAATTGATGCTATGTACCACACAGCAATCTTATGTGTTTCCATAGCCCCCCAACATTCATTGGATTGTCCTTGTAAGGACTGTGTAGACTACATAAAGAAGCTAGCAATTAGAAGTGGGGATGGATTCCTGAACCAAGAAGCAAATTTAGCCCTTGATTCTATAGATCACATCAGTAGTCCATAAATTTAGCATGCAGTTATTTTCCCTGTTTCCTGTCCCTTGAGATATACTAATGACACAGGCCATAAATGTTGCTTTAGCACCTTCCGACATTCAGATGAGGGTTGGTGGATTGCTGTTCTTTTTTCTTTTCTGGATGCACATTTCCCAAAATAAATGTTGATCTAAATATAATAGCACAGCAGGGAACATTCATTACCACAGCTGGTTTGTCAGCAGAATCTGAGACCACACAAAGGATGCATAAACACTAATATTTGTTTGCTCTTTATTGCTGCAATTGCTAAATGAATAAATTTTCACTGTGCTCTTATGAACAGTAGAGAAGTTCTTGTTCCTTACCAAAGGTGCAGCAGCTGCTCGGTTGTGCATGGTGATGCTATGTGATAAAGCATGAGAAATTATTTGCATTGTTTCCATAGTAGTTAAGGGAAGTAGAATGGGATAAACCAGGTTGGAAGATTTCCAGGAGGACAACAGCTACCTTTCTGTGGAGAGGGACAGGGTCTGCATGTAAAGCATCGCAGTTTCAATCAGTGATTCCCCCAGTTAAAAGAATTCAGGTAAAGAAGACTGGTAAAGAACATTGCCTGAAACTATAGGTAGCCTTTGTCCTGTGGATTGTTGAATGTCAGCATGGTATAGTCAGAGGTTAAACATTAAAAACAAACAAGTGTTATTTGTAAGAATTCTCTTTTGTAATAACTAAGACTTAGCTAAATTCAGGCCTTGTAAAGGTGACTTTTTGGATTATAACTATCTGAATCCCCAAGAGAGAATGGCTACTGGTCAAGTTAGCTGGAGTGTTCTGGGAGCTGTAACCACCAAAGTAATTTTTCCAAACTATAACTTACGTTACAATTGTAATGTGACTTGCCAAGAGATAATATCACTCATTTTGCTATGCAACTAACTGTTTTGGTTGCTTTTGTAATTGCAGGGCTATTGCAAATCATCTTTGAATCACTGTATACATTCTTTGCATTCACTTACATTTTTCAGACAAACAGTTTTAGTAACATAGATTTTTGAAATGTACCTATAATTTTGTGATTTTTTTTTCTTTGTTGATATGCAAACCTTGGAGAACTACTAAAGTAAGGATGAGGAGGGGCACAAAATCCCATTAATGAGACTTTTATCCAAATTTATCCAGTTTCTGAACTAAGAAACTGTTGATGGAAATATGCATTTATCTTTTGTTTTTCTGTCATCTGAAGAAAACCATGAGTATCACACCATCACCAAATTATATGTAAGTTAATGCATATGTCTAGCCCAAAGTTATATGGAAGCTGGTGCATATTAAATTTACTTTTAAAGAGTATTTTTGAGAGAATGAGTTCAAATATGTTTTTAAAACAAAAGAGTTGTGGCCTCGTGACCTTTCTGGTGCATCCAACAAAGCAGGCCTGAGTCCATAAAATCTTATGCCAAATAAAATTGGTTAGTCTTTAAGAAGCATAAATCTCTGTTGTTTTCACTGTAATAGCCTGCCAGGGCTAATAACTCCTTCTCAAAAAGGAAGGAAGGAAGGAAAGCAGGAGGAAGGAAGCAAGCAAGCTTTAGTCAACAGGGGTAGTGTATAGAAACGTTTATATTGACAAAGTTGTATAATAATGCATACATTAAGGATATAATTCTTGACTGATTTTCTCAAAGGAAACAATGAATAATTTTAGCAGTTCTCTTCACATTATGATAAAGTTTGTTCAAAGACTATTTGCAGGTAGGGACGTACAGGGTTTTGTGCAGAAAACAAGTTTCTGTATGGGAAACAAGATTTCTGCACAGAAATAGTATTTTCAGCTGAGTGAGTGCTGTTTCCTGTGCAAGAAATACTGTTTTTTGCCTTTAATAGCCAAGTGCAATTTTTTCACAGAATAAGGACTGAAAAGATTCTCATTAGTCCAGGATTCTGCTCATCAGAGTTGCACAACTGGAGCTCCTGAATCTCAAGGCCTGGGGCTGAGTCTCCAGTTCTCATGGACCATTTTCTAGGCAGGAGACGATGCAAATTCTCCAGTTTGGTGGGTTCATCTTCAAGCAAGAGGAAAGGACTGTGTGCAACTCTCTAACTCAGCCATTAAAGCAGCAGCTTGTTACAATTTGCAAGGCTAAACTGACTTGATAAAACTTGCAAAGACTCTCCAGAGGGCAGTGATGTAGACTCAAGTCAATTGACTTGGACTCAAGTCAGACTTAAGTCGCTTCAGTGATTCAACTTGGACTCGACTTGGCAATAAATGATGCACTGCCTCGACTCGAGGACTTGTATATTTTTAGTGACTGACTTGCTATCCTTGGTTCATTCACATAACACATTCATCTGGAAACCTTACAACTTTGAACAATGCCTCCATCTCTTTTTGCCTACTGGTCAATGACAATCTGTCTCAAGCCCGAAGTGTGGGCACATTTCTCAGAGGGGAGCAACAAATGAGTTAGGCAATGGGCTTGAGGCAGGGTTGAGCTCTGCTCAGCAGCCTATCTCTGCTGCATATCAGAGGAGCCTTCTAAAACTTTTCCTAAGAGCCAAAGACAAGACTATCCCCCAGAGTCCAGGGTGCATTTCTCAGAGGGGAACAGCAAATGTATTAGGCAACAGGCTTGAGGAGGAAGGATCCTTCTTTCTCAATCTTTCAAAACTTCAGTAATGGGGAGTAAGAAGGATCCTGTTCCTCACTTCGAAGCTGCAGGCTCTGTTATGCCCATTGGCACAAAAGCCTCCAGCTTCGGGAAGGAGGAGTAAGAAGGATCTTATTCCCCACTTCCAAAGCTGCAGATGGCAAAATTGCAGATGTGGAGGGCTGACTCTGCTTAAACAGTTAAAACTGACTGTATTCGACTCTATCCAGAAATTCTGGAATACAGGTTGGGATATAAAGTTGGTTCCCAGACATGAGACTTGACTTGAGACTTGACTTGAAAGTATCTTCAAGGACGTGAGACTTAACTTGAGACTTGAAGTAAAAGACTTATATACATCACTGCTAGAGGGCCTGCATATTTATTTAGTTAGCTCTCTCCACATTTCCCAGAGCCAGGTCTCATCCTCTGCTCTGCTGTACATCTACATTTTGGCTAGGAACAAGTAGACTAGATTAAATGTTTCTCAATAAATGAGTAGGAAAAAAAATTCTCCATTTCACTTTCCCCTGGGAACAGCCCTTTCTGCTAAGATTTATGTCTTGATTTCAAAATTGGTGTGTGTGTGTGTGTGTGTGTGTGTGTGTGTGTGTGTGAATGACACTGGTGAACACTTGCAGTTGGTGCTTAGTCCATAATGCTTAATGCATCACCAGGAGCCATCTTTGAGTCCCAGGTTTTGGCCCAGACAACTCAGGACCTGGGATGATCCTGACAACCCTATTCCTAACACACAGGAATTACTTTTTCTGACTCTTTTTTCAAGTATTTTCAAATATTCTTTCCACCTCTAGCATCCATTAGGCAAAGTACCTAGTGAATATACCCAGTACTGAGTATCCAGAGACAATTGGAAAAAGAGAGGAAAGGATTTTCATTGTTAACTGTTTACTACCCTTGTCAAGTATATTTCAGAGGAAGGGACTGGCAAAACTATCTCTGAGTATTCCTTAAGAAAACCCTGTGAAATTCATTGGGTCACCGTAAATTAACATGCATCTTGAAGGCACGTATGGCCTCCATGAAAATGTGATTCTTGACACTCAAAATAACACGGAAGAATAAAACAGAATAACAGAGGCCATTGCTGCATCAGACACCATTAGTATGTTGTAGCATTACGATAACAGCATTGCCATTCGCATGATGCTGTCGGGTTAGGAACACTCTCTTCCGCCCCCTTCACCTTAAGCGGATGAGTTGCAGTATTGCCACTGGTGTTCCTTCTGCATTACAGTGTCCTTGGCCACTCCCTCACCCCAACTTCACCCTGCCCCACCGCTCCTGATTGGGTAGGTTTTGTTGGGTTGTTTTGGGAAACTGTACTAGTACAGCAATGTTATAACAGCACGACATGCCAGTACACTGTTGCACTTTTGTGCTATAATGCTTAAAAATGTATTTTAAAAAATTAAAAAAAAAACTCAAAAGGAGAAATGTAAAATAAACACGGAGAGATGGCAGATTCTAAAACTACCAAGCCATGGGAGTTGCTGAGGGAGGGACAAACTGGGAATGCTCACATCTACCCACTCCTGGATCCATGATGACAAGAAGCGCTATCAAGTGCTTTAACAGTATCACACTAAGGCCCTTTCTGCATGACATGCTGTCTTGTTTCTGCCACAGGATGGCAGCGGTTGGCAGGTCACGCTTCTGCATGACGTTGTTGCCGTCCTGCTGCCATCCTGTTGCGGAGTGTTGTGCTCACGCAGTTTATGCAAAATGGAAAAAATCTGTTTTGCGTCTGCGATTGCGCAGTGCTCCCATCACTTCTAGCCATGCAGAAGCTGTGGAAACACATTGGCGACACTTCCTTCTGTAGTGCAGCAATGGAAAAAGCCTAGCTGCACTGCAGAAGGAAGACATGGCACCATTGCGTTCTCTTCTGCATGGAGCGGGTGCACAGGGAAGCGTTGTTGACGCACTCCCTTCTGGACTGGGGACTGCAGCAAGATGATGCGGAAGACCGCGGTGTGCAGAAATGGCCAACGATAGCTGACAGGATTGAAATGCTAAAGGAGACTCTTATAATTTTTTTCTGGAAATAGAATATAGTGGTTTGGTGACACTTGCGGGTGGGCGCAGCTGGATAGCAATAATGTCTGGTATTACCCGGCATTTACACATTTCAAGAAATAATTCTGTGCTGAAATACATGTGGTTCTCTAGTACAAAAACATGGTTCTTGTGCAAAAAAAAAAAATTGTGCAAAATGCACTATCTTCACAGATACATACTGGTTATTGAGCAAATAAAGTGAATTCTGCACCAAAAAAATTTGTGTCTCTGGAAACAGTCATTTTTGCACAAGGACCACACTTTTCTACAACCGTCCCCTCCCCAATGTACTTCTGCACATAATTATTTCCCAAGACGTTTTGGGATGTGTGGATATTGGGCAATGCTGCACAGGAGTACTCCTTTTCTCTTGCAGTAGGGAGAAATCTTTAGAAACTATTTGTTCTGACATGCAATGGCAGAATTCCAAATTGGAATCACTTGCATCTAGAAGGAAAATTCCTCGACCAATTTTTTTTCCTTAAGAGCCAATTGTATGCATTTTATTTTGTCAAGATTTCTTCCTTCCTTCATTGAGAATTATCAGCATGTAATCTTGTGTGTTTAAAGGATGTGGAGAACTATTAATCCACCATCCCTCTCAGAAAAGCTAGCATGAGGACATTCTTTCTTTGGTGGCTTTGAGAGCTACTATTCAGTGCCAGAGCAAACTCTTGAGAACTTGGTTCTTGATAGTCTTAGAGGTATGAAAGTAATTGTTTTCTCTTAACTGTTGAAAGGATGGGGTAGCCAGGCAGCATTAAGTGCTTAATTTACACCAAACCTGCTGACTCATCCAGTGAAATGCATTCCTGATGAGCTTTCAGTCTACTGAGGCATTTAGAAGTGGTCTTTATCAACTGGTGCTTAATTATGTTTGAGCATCTTTATTGTTGTTGTAGTTGTTGCTTTGTTCCTTTCAGCTTAGGGTATTGGAGGAGAGATGCTGAGGACAGTGCACTTACTAAGTGGTCCAAAGAAGTTTAAATTAGAGGTGAACACCCAGACTATTTGCCATTCCCTCCTTTTCTGTTGATCATGCTTGTTTTGGAAATTTTCTCTTGTCTGTTCTACTTATGGCTGGAGAATATTTCGCCCCTCAGATGTTGAAGACTACTGAGAATAAACATCCTTGCTAAGTACGTATGGAAGCTAGAACATGCCATGCTGAAGTGTTGAAAAACTCTTGTCATCTGGGTTTCTGTCTGCATGACAGGTAGGGGTATTTCTCTGTTTCAGGGCCTTTCTGCACTGCACTGTTAAAGTGCTATTATTCCACTTTCAGCATCCTATGGAATCCTGGGGTTTGCAGTTTAGGGAGGGGTATTTAGAATTCTCAGCCAGAGAGCCCTTTGGCCTCAGTAAACTACAAACCCCAGAATTCCACTGAATGTTAAAAGTGGAATAATAGCACTATACCAGTGTAGTGTGGAAAGGCCCTTACTTTCTCCCACATTGAGATTTTTTAAAATCCTCAAATCCTTTCTATTATGAATATGAAGAAATTTGTATTTTGTAGTGAATTTGTGATTGTTTCCTACTTCTTTCAATTTTTTAGAACCGCAAGCTTTTTCCATGCCAAATATGAGGAAGTTTACAGATTTTGATAAAATCTAATTTGGTAAAATACAGAGCTGATTGAAATGAAACTCTCACTCATTCCTAGTTTACACCTCTTAAAAGGGACCCCAACACAAAGCATAGGATCCTTTTGTAACCTGACTGTATGCACTTGAATTCAAAAATATATATACAGTTACCTCTTCGCATGCTTTCTAATTCCTGTAGGTCCTGTCTGTTGCTCTGTTCTTGATAGACTGTTTGTGTGATCTGGCATAGAACCCATTTAATTGTTAAATGTGTAGGGCATTTGAAAATTCTGCCTTTGTTGTGTACAGCTTCTCTGAAACATGAGCTTGCTTTTCCAAATGAAGGAATCCTAAAGGTTCTTTCTGTGTTCTCCACCATATTTTCTCCTTGTGTAATTGATGAAGCAGGTTTACCACTGGATCACAAACCTTTTCATTTGCTATAATGTTAATCACTGTATTTTATTTTGCATACATTTAAACTACAAATAGAATTGCTGTAGACTGTGGCCCTTTCTATACTTTGCTGTTTTCTATTGCCGTCTCATTGCGATCCCAGCAATGGGAGCGTGACCCAGCTGGATGCCTGTAGAAGGGTAGTGTGAAGGGTGATCCTTCCTTCTGCAGTACAGCTAGCCACTTCCCCTACTACGCTGGGGAAGGAAGTATTTAGATCGCACTTCTACCATTTCCACATGGCTGCTGGGAGTATCACGCAATTTGAGGCTATTACTGGACTTTTTTTCTTGTAATTTAATATCCCAAGATTGTGATGGGTGAGGTTACATTGGCAGCACGACCAGAATGAAGTCATGTGAAAGCACAACTTGTGGACTGCCAGCAACATGACCCTATTGCACGATAGTGACGTTGTGCAGAAATAGCGTATGCTGCTTGCTGTTTATGGCCTTTTGGAATATAGCTTGTCAAGTTTCTCATACTTTATGCAGTTTTTACTGCCCCATTGGGCAAGTGTTTTTTGCTGCAACACTTTAACACACCCCAGACATTATGGCTGAGGCCCAGCAAGGCTGCTCATGGAGTATAAATTTCTGCCAACAGACCTATATCAGTACTTGAGGGATGATAGGTATTTCTGCTTATCTGGGTACACAAAAACAGCCCAAGGCTCCTGGACACGGCTGCATCTCCTGCCTCTGATTGGCCATGGAGATGTCCCAGAACTAGATTTTTGGCCTAAATGCTTGCATCCTCTGGACTCATCACTATAGTTCTGCTGGACAGAGCCCTCTTCATTGTGTTGCACCATTGGACTCCTCATTAGTTTGTTGGCAGGAAAAGTTCAGCAGAAATTAATTACTTTTAGAGGTTATAGAGTTTTATTTTCTCAGAGGTTTTCAGTGAAAAGGTAGACAGGTGTCTGTCAAGGATTGCTGTTTCAGGGTATCCTGCTTTAAGAAAGAAGTTGGAATAACCCATGGGAAAATAGGAAACAAGATTGGCTCAAGGCCTGTTCACACAGTTGTTCAGCACATGGTAGCCGGAGAGGAAAAAAGACTTGGGAAAAGCTCTGAACCTGCCAGCAACATAGAATCATAGAGTTGGAAGAGACCACAAGGGCCATTGAGTCCAACCCCCTGCCATGCAGGGATACACAACATCCTTCTGTGGCACTGTGCAGGATCTGTCTTTCAGGAAGCTGCTGGAAAGAGAAAGGGAACATGGATGAACCAAGAAAGGGATGTTGTGTTAATGTTATTTAATGGCATATGGATGGTATGTGTATCAATGGTATGAATCATAGTGCCTATGTGTATAAGAAGCAAAAAAGAAAGATAATTATTTGTAGTGTGGTGTTGGAGTATGTGTGTGTGATGGTAGGGGAAGAATAATGGCCAATGCTCACTTGGCTTTTGTTTTTCCCCACTCTGACCTCTGATGCCATCAGTTGCTGATAGACAGACCAACACTGGCCCACTAGGGCAATGTGGCCCTCAAGACAAAAAGGTTCCCCATTCTTGCTATATTATTTGATTGATTGGTCATTATTTCATTAATGTATATCCTCATTTCCTCCAATAAGCTCAAAGTAGTTTGGGTGATTTACCTCTTTTCTTCTTTTTGTTACCCTGTGTACTGGAGGTCCCGGGAGGGACACCAAAATGTGCTCAACCAAAGGTGGGGAAAATCAGCTCAGAGCACTGCTTAGCATTACGAGAGGCAGGGTAACGTAGCGAGATCTTGAACCCTATGTCTAGAGGGTCAGGTCAAGTCAAGGAGCACACAGAAGTTGAAGCAATAAATGATGTTTTATTAAAAAAGCACAAGCAAAACAGTGTATGCGGCACACTCACACAAGATAACTAAAGAAATAAAGGTTTGAGTGGTATAGAGGGATTTTTAGAGGAGTTGCTGGTTTGGGTGATACTTCCCCTGTCCTGAAGCCCGGAAAAATAGAGAGCAAAGCTGGGGTTTGTGAAGTAGTTCAGCACGTGGAGCTGAGGGGAGGCTTGCCAAGCAAAGCGGCAGCAAACCAGGATGAAACTCGGGAGCGATCCGAGGAAGGTCTTGGAAGCAAGGGTTTTTATAAGGAGAATGTGACTGCAGGCTATGCTGTACTTGGGGGAAAACAATAGATTTGGAGTTGGGGACAAAGCCTCTGAAAGGTCAGAATCTGAATGATTGAGTTATCGCAGAGGTTTTCAATAGAGTAGCCAGTATGCAAATGCAGAGTACTTGGATATTGTATAGGTTACCCATCAAGCTGCCAGCGCGAGGCAGAGGCTCTTTTGTAGGTTGCGTGCATACTTAATTAGAGTACTTGCCTGGAGGTCTCCTAAAGCAGCGAGTCAGCTATTTTCTGGCCTGCCTGCATTGTCTAGGAATATTACGGCGATTAACGGCCGAGCTTGTTTGCGTGCTTGTCCGGTGGCCTCGCAAGCACGTAGAAGGGAATAGGTAAGTGAAGCCGAATTATGATATCAAAAGGATATCTTTTAATATCCCCAAAGCTTGGACTAGCCAGGGTAGTAACATTTTCCTCCCAATGATTTATTCTTTCAGGTTTCTCTTCTTATACCATTTTTATGTTTATGTTAAAGAATGCTTACAGAAAGAAAAGATTTATGCATCAGCATTAGCAGAGTCATAGCTTGTACATGTGTTACATTTTATCTGTCACTTACCTTCCCAAGTTTGTGTGACCCTGGTTCATCCCTGAAGACATCTCTGACGTTTCACAAGTCCTTTGCTTGTACATCCTGATTATTGATATGTACTAGGCAGAACAAACCATTCTAAAGCAAGGTTGCTTGATGAATCCTGAGTGTCTAAAATGCCAATTAATATCACAGTTAATGATTATTAAGTATTAATTCTATAGCAAGTTACAGAGCACCAAATTTCACGCCTAACAAACAGACATGAAAAGACCTCAGAACAAGTAGCATTCCACTAAACTAAAACTTATTTCTGAGTAAATTTATATAGCATTGTACAGATATTACTTATTTTGGAGCAGTAGTCCCTTAGTGCACTTTAATTTTGCTGGCTGCATGGTAAAGTTGAAGAGAGGCTGGCCATATTAAAGGTGAATTGACTCAAGAAACCCGAGTTTGCAAGACAATAGCAGTGTTTCTCATTTTCAGTGAGAGGACCTCTCACAATATTTGAAACACCCGCTGATGGAGTTCTTGCTTCCAAGAGGAGCATCAGAGAAAGAGTTCTTGCTTTACATTGAAGTTTCTGACTTGCATAAAAAAAATTCTGTGCCAAAAACTGTTGTTTTATGCTTTGTGAAGCAAAACACACACACACACACACACACACACACACCACACAGTAAGGACAGGAGAACTGAGTGATTCAAAAGATGAAAGCAGCCGATCTGAAGCTTCTAATTTTAAAAGCCCATGCAACAAAGAGCTCTTTTAGATTCACTATGTCATTTCATGATTCGTGCAAAAGTTATTTTCCCAAATGTGAAAACTCTGTCTAGATGGACAGAAAATATTTCACATGTGTTGCAGGCACTGGAAATTTTTAGTGGTTTGTTGTCTTATCAGGGAAGAACAAGATAAGTGAGGTTTTACATTCCTATTAAAGACAGCTAAAAGTGAAGAGATTTACCTTTCCTTTAAAGGGTCTGTTCATCCATAGACTATGGGAATTCCTACAATTTTCAAGTACTTCCCATCATTTCCCCTCCTGCCCTCTCAACACATTTGGGAAAGAAAGTGGTGGTGGGGAAGCAAACCCAGGTCATTATTTCCTGAACATGCTTCTTTGTTGAAATGAAACTTACAGTTTATAAATCTGAATTTCAAATGGACACACAGTATTTGCCTCAGGTAACTTTTTCTCCTTTCCTGTCTTTAAACCTACATCAGTCTTTCAGTTTGTCACTGCAAATTTCACAGATTTCTTAGCATGCTCCCCAACCTTAGGGATATCTGACTCAGCTGGGGTTCTGCTCTGTAGGCCTTTGACAGCTCATGTTGAACAAAGCCTGATGCCATGGTTTTCAGGGACAGAAGACTTAGTGAAATGGCAAAACTTGGAAAAGTTACTTTTGTGGACTATAACCTCCAGAATATCCTGGGAGATTTTGGGAACTGGTCACCCCAAAAGTGACATTTCCAGGCTCTGGATGGAGCTGAGCAGGAAGAAAGAAGTCATATCTAGGAATGTTAGTAAAAAATGTCATACAGGAAAACTAGCAGTGGTAATATCAAGTGGGTACTTGAGTGGTTATTCTGTACGTTACTCTCAAGTGTTTCTGTGACTCAAGAGTCCTTCTGACAATAAAGATTCAACTTTCAAGTAGAGATTGAATAGCGCATAGGAATAGCTAAGAGTGCTTTCTGACAGTAAGGCCCTGACTTAGGCCCTTTTCACATGTGGGGGGGGAACGGGCGAAAACACGCTAAAACGGAGCTCACCCACAGCCGGGTAAGTCCGTCGCCACGTGGAGCAGCGCGAGCTCACTGCTCCACACTCCTCCGGCGTTCCAGATGGCAGCTTCCGGTTGGTGGAGGCTCTCCACCAACTGGAGAAGCTCGCCAGCTGGAAGCCCGCCCCTGGTAGATCTGCAGGCACGCACTTGCGCGCGCCTGCAAATCCACTTTAGAGCCGGGCGACAGAGCGGCACGGGGCTGCGCGCTCCATGCTTTTTAAAAACCTCAAAAAAGAGGTTTTTAAAAAACACGGAGCGCGGCTAGTTCCGGTCGCACCTGAGTGGATTCTGGTGTGGAACTACGAAAAGTAGTCCATACCAGTCCACTCTACGGTGTAGAAGACCTCCGTTAGAGGTCGCTCTACACCGTTTTAGAAGCCTGGTATGGAAATGGCCTTAGATAATCAAATAGTGGCCTTGTAGAATTTTGCTATGGCCTGGTCTGAAATACAAATTAAGCAACTTTCTTAAAGTCCATCGGTATACTGCATCACACCATCTTTGGAAGTTTTTAAGCAGAGGCTGGATGGCCATCTGTCGGGAGTGCTTTGAGGGTGTTCCTACATGGCAGGGGGTTGGACTGGATGGCCCGTGTGGTCTCTTCCAACTCTACATTTCTATGATTCTATGATTCTATCTCTCAACCTCCGTCCTAAATGGTTTTGATCCAGTTAAAATGTTAAGACTGAAGAAAACTTCTTCAGAAGAAAACTTCTTTTTCCTATCCTTAGCTGCCTTATGCAATTGTGGCAACAGTAATGGAGGCTACAGGGTAAGAAGTTTCTCATTCTGTTTCTTCTTTTCTAGTATCATAGCATGGTGGTTTTAGCATTGGATCGTAACTCTGAAGACCAGAGTTCAAATCACCACTTAGGCCCTTTCTACAGCTTACCTGATTCTGGTGTGGGCACGCGGGGATCATGTAAGCAGCCTCTTGCGAGAGGCACTCGTGTCCCTTTTGCTTCTGCTCCGCAGCAGCTCCCTGCTGGACGGCAGGAAGCATGAGGGCTCTGCCTCTTCCTTCCGCAGTGCAGCCGGGTACTTTCCCAGGCTGTGCTGTGGGAGGAAGTGCAAGGGCTGTGTCTCTGGAAGCTCCGCACTCAAGGTAAGTGCGTGTGGGGCCCCAGAGCAACACGCGATCATGCATCATTTTTGGCAAGAAGCCGAAAATGATATATTGCATGAGTGGCACCTGCTGGCCCCAGCAGCGTTGTGCGATTGCGAGGACATCATGTGGAATGGTCCTCGCAATCACACAACGCTTCAGAGGCCCTTTCGCTTGAGAAATGGCATGCGAAAAGGGCCTTAGATACAAACCCCCTCTGAACAAACCTTGCGAAGAAAATTCTATGATAGGTTCACCTTTGGGTCGCCATAAATCAGAAATGACTTAAAGGCACACAACAACAACAACAGCAACAAGAATGTGTAATGTTACTATAGCCAGAATGCCAGGAACCAGGCAGTCTGGGAGGATTGGAGTTTCCTGTGGTCCGGGGACCTGGGATACTGCCAAACAGTTTTCGAAGTGTCAAGCATGAAGAGGGAAAAAGAAAGAGAATGAGAATCACAGAACCAGAGTTGTAGGGTTGGAAGAGGCCCTCAGGGCCCCCATTTAATTCCAGCCCCAAGTCACTTCAGTCCATCCACAGTTAAAGCATCTCAGAGGGATGTCCATCCAATCTGATGCCTCCAAGAGTTCTAGTCAGCTAGAGGGATGCTTTCTTTCCCCCCTGTCAACGCTACCTCTGGGGCAGCTGCACAAGTTTTAGCTACTACTGATGCTCTTCTGGTAGTCAAATAAGAGAGTGTGGGGCAATTATGGGGGTTTATGGGGATGGAGAGGACCCCTTGAACTTCCAGTGATGACAGAGAAGCACATGGAATCCAAAGTGGTTTCAGAACATACTTACTCTCTTTTTTTAAACAAATAAGCATATATTTTAATTGAGTTGTATTTTGGTTTGGAGCAGGATTATCTGACTTTGCCATACTGAGTTTTGATCCAAAATTACAGAATGGGAATCACCCACTGCTGGAATGACATGTGCTTTGTTACTGATTTTGATTTCAAAGGGCTAGATATAAAAAATTCGCCTGTCTACACCAGCATTTTTTCATCCACGTGGTTTATTCGTGTCTAATACTGGACCTCTGCAGCCAGTGGAACTGACATAGTTTCTTTCTTTTACTGAGTGCCTTACTAAGGAAGACACTAAGTATAGGCTAACAGTGATAATCAGGGAGCCTGGAAGTCCCAAGATCCTTGCTATATACCAGGTTGCATTCTTTCAGTGTCACAGCACATCCTGTATGGGTTTTTCTGAGATGGCCACTCTATGATAAAAACTTCAAGGTATGGCAGATAAACTGCAGTTGTCAAATCCTAAATCATAGTCTCTTTTGGACTTCCAGCAATATGCATTACAACTCTGTTGTCTTTTCTGTTTCCAGGGTGAGAATAAGAAAGTTTCAGGAGTCCAAAAGCCATTTTTCTTTTTCAAAGATTCTTGGGGTGGGGTGGGGTGCCTCTTCAAATTTGGTTTAAAAACAACTCTAAGTGTTTGTTTTGTTTTGTTTTGTTTTGTTTTGTTTTCTAAAACAAGGTTTGGGACCTTATCTTGCCTCAGAGGGGAATTGTGCCCTGTACTGTACAATTGTCCTGGGTTTTTGTTTTGTCAAGGAGTAATAAAAATGGCTGGATTATTTGCCTCTGGAAGGATTTTAGGAACCACAAACAAAACCTTCAGGGCATGATTCCCACCCATGTTTGAGGGGAAAAAAATTCTGAAACTGGATGTTGACCCTGGACATAGGCACTATTGTTTGTAAAGGCAATACGAGGATCAAATTGCAAGAAAAGAGGCACCCAAAATAGCTAAGTTTTTCTATAGGTGCACAACTCTGATAGAAGTGATCACTTTCTGGAGGGGTCAGTTTAGCCAGCTTGCATGAAAGCACCTCATTTGCCCTAGAATACTTTGGTGTTCTTGCTTGAGCAGTGCAGTGCCCTACCAGGAATGCTGAAAGTACCTGACTTTGAATGCAGGAAGCAAACTTCTATAAGAGCTCAAAGTAGAGCTGAGGTTTTATTGAACAGCAGGAAACTCCCACCGGTTGAAAATATTTTCTGCTTTCTCAGAATTTCATCCTTGGCTTGGTGTGAGTCAATATATTTTGTTTAAAGAAAACAAGGCAGCTTTTCCTGAAGGAATGCTTGCATCAAACTGGATATCTGAAGGAGGTAAAGTAAGGTTAGTGTAAGAGATGAGTGAGCTGAGTAAGAACAGATTCGATTTGAGTAGCATAGAGAAAATGGGTAAGAGATTTTCTCTTTCTCTCACAATATAAGAAAACAGGGTCATCCAGTAAAGCTGGGGATATAAAAGGCAGATAAAAGCAAATACTTCTTCACAGAGCATATCATGAAACTGTGGAATAAGGGGTTACTACAGGATGTTGTAATAGCAAACAATTTGGATGGCTTTGAAAGGTGATTGGACAAATTTTTGGAGGATAAACCTGTCACTGGCTGGTAATCATAGTGGTTATTTGTTACCTTCAGGATCAGAAACTATTTTCTTCTGTATGCCAGTAGCTAAAGAACATAAGTAGGAGGATACTGTTGTACCCACCTTCTGCTGTTGGGGCTCCGATAAGCACTTGTTCATTTTTATTAAAATCTTTATATCTGCCCTCTGTTCGGAGAGCTCAGGGTGGTTGTCCATTGAATGAACAGAATTCTGGATTTTTGATTTGAGCCAACATAGTTCTTAAGAACCTTAGCAGATAAATTGATACTTGTGTTACTGTGAAATTCTTCTTTATTCTTAACTCACATAAAATGAAGATCCATGAATTCACCAGTGTGGGTAGTCACTCTACTAATGCAGATTACAGCTATGCCACACTCACCTTGTGTTCATAGTGGCTGTGGGTAGTTCATCATTTAGTGGCCAGCCTACTGATAATGAATCTGTTTGAG
Source organism: Cyclura pinguis (assembly GCA_030412105.1). Classification (NCBI taxonomy): domain Eukaryota; kingdom Metazoa; phylum Chordata; class Lepidosauria; order Squamata; family Iguanidae; genus Cyclura; species Cyclura pinguis. The sequence goes on from CM059599.1 coordinate 351,421,315, forward strand.
TTTAGCTAGACTGGTCCTCAGATGACAAATAATGCTGTCTGCTGCCAGGACTGTACTTGATGACTTTCTAGCTGGTATAACCTTCCAGAGCTTGGCTTCCACTGGCATAACCATCAAGGGCCCGGGGTCTCCTTTGCATCACAAAGAGATGGTAAAATAAGTCTCTGAGGAGACATTTTCTGCTACTATATTGTTAAGGCATATGACAGGTTGCAATGATAATGACAATTTTGTAGAAAAACTAATGGCCACACAACCTGGGAAGAAATTTGAGGTTTGAAAAATCAGTATAGAAGAAAGTGAAAGTGACAGATTTGGCTATTGGCCAAAGGCTTTGAGTACTCAGTTTTTAAAAGTCTGGCTTTAATACTCAAAGCATTAAAACATGTTTGTAGTGCTGCGTTAAGACTGTCAACTCTGAAGATGAGGCATCTTGTCTTTAACAACTGCACAGCAGATGAGTACATAATCTGCTCAATACTCAGTATTGCTCAATATTGGGAATTTCATTCAGTTTTTTTAAAAGACCAAAATCTCCAAATTTCTTCATAAATTCAATAAAAAGAATTTGAGATTTTTTTTTTTAAAAAAATAAAGAATATACAAGAAAATGAAATGTCAGGCTTGCCCATTTCTAGGTTATTTATGAGATAGCTAAGTAGCAATTTCAGATAGTGGCAAACTGGAATTTCTTCCATTCCTCATCAGTGGCTACGCAGGCTAGGTCTGATAGTAGTTGTAGTCTAATAACATTTGAAAGGCCACAAATTGCCTGCCTGTGGTCTAGAATATGCAAGTTCAAATGGAATGCAGTTAAACCCATGGGATAGTTTTAGGGGCATTTATACAGGTGGTTCTCTGACCTGGAACATAAACATTATTATTGTTGTTGTTAACTGTATTTATAGCCCCACCTTCTCCGAAGACCGTGATTTCAGCAGCTAACTGGGATTCAAAGTGATTCTAAGATTCTTAAGTCTGAATAGTCACTTCCTCTGATTTTTGTGTCATACAATAAATTCCTCAACTTAGTATCCCTGAAAGTATATTTTGACCTCTGTGTTTGGCTCACATTGTGGCATGAGCCATGATTTCATGTAGGCAGCTGTGTCTTTTATTGTAAGATATTAATGAGATATATATGAAGCACTTGGGTACAAGGAGCTAGTAAAAAAATAATTAAAAACCACCCTCTTAGCACATTAATAGGTAAAGCCTATTAAAGGAGGGAGAGGAAGAGGAATTAAGAAAGGATTAGCCAGGAGCAGCAGGAGGAGATGGGACAATAAATTAAAGTACAACTAATATGCCCAGTACTTTATAAAAAAGCCATGCACAATGACTTGGGGTTTCCTATATATTTCGTGTTCTGTGGCTAAAACGTAATAACAACAGATGTGAAGCTGTTCCTGAGAATATGAATGATCTGAGATTTCTTTCTTCATCTAAGTAAATCAGAGTCCTTGACACCAACACAGAAAGAATTTAGAGTATTCATATTAGAAGTGTAAGCTCACTTGATAGGTTCCGCATGTCTTACTGAAATCTAAGAACATGTCAATGGTGCAAACTAAGTCAGCTTAGTCATCTGTCTAGCTCAGCTTCCTTTCTGTAGCTGGGAGCAATTTTGGATGCTTTAGAAGCTGTGTGCAACACAGCAGGGAGATATAAAGGGATCTGGGTGTTTGTTTTTTCAATAGTAGTTGTCATTTGTTTGGCTTAGCCATTGTGTGAAATGGCTGCGGTCCTGTTAGTGCCATGATTGTCGTTTGCATTCTTATGAAAATCTGATGTGAGGGATTCTAGAATAGCTCAGCTGTGCCTGGACATTCCTTCTCATGCCCTGAAGAACTCTTCTTCAAACATGGAAATTTAAAAGCAGAATCTATTTTCAGCTGTGCCATGGACTTGTTTCACCTCTCTGTGCTTCTGCCACTGCTTCTGTGGTATGTGGATGGTAGTGATATCATGCATTCTTGTTAAGCTTTGAGCAAAGTTTAAATGTTTAGAGCTATTTGTACTGACCAAAAGGTGAATCAGGTAGTGAGGCTAGAGGTGTGTAAAAGGTGTAGAGGTACTGAGCACAGTATTGTTTTTCTCCTTCTCTCTCAAATACTACAGCACAGTTTGATGAAGCAAAACTGAATGATGGGAAGTTCAGGGCAGACAAAAGGAAGTAATAAAAACTGTACATCGTTAAGCTGTGGAATTTACAGGCAGAGGATCTAGTGATGCTCACTAACTTGGGATGTTTTTTATAAAAGGACAAATTGATGGAGATTACTGTCAGCCAAGGTGGCTATATGTTACTAATCTAAGGGATATTAACCAAGGTTACTGTTTGCTGTGTCTAGATCAGAAGTAGCATGTCTCTGAATACCAGTTGCTGGGAAGCAACAGCCAGGGAAACCATAAATACCCAGCTGCCATTTCCCTTCCATTTTGTTTGTGAGCTTCCTAACAGCAGCTGGTTAGCCATTGCAAGGAGCAAGATATTGGACTGGATATGCATCTGATCTGATCAAGCAAAGATTTTCTTCTGAGCCATGAATGATGTCCTGTAAGCACCAAAGTTTCTGCACCATAGCTCTGTTTTTACTCCCATATTACATTTTGAGATCTGAAAACCATGAGAACCAGTGTCAACTGCCAGGTAATAAGATGGAATATTTCCACCCCTTTACCTACCCACTTGACTCCCTTGGGAAATCACTTTCTTAACCACATCCAGAAAGGCAATACTGGCAGGCACTGCACATTATCCACTACACAAATCTGCAGTTGGCACTGTGCCATAGATAAGAATGCATTGCTCTTTAACAGATATTGAGCCCTTGGGAATGTTTTCCAGGGCTGATGTCTGGCAATTGTGAATTAACCCTGTTGTTTCCTTTTACCAGCCTAGCCAGACCTTGTTCAATGTTCCCTTAAGCCAATCTTCCCTAACCTGGTACCCTATAGAAATGTTGAACTGCAATTCCCATCCTCCCCAACCAGCATAGCTATTCGAACAATACATCTGGAGGGCATAGGACTGAAGAAGGGCTGCCTTAATCAAAGGTCTTGTTTTCTTAAGCAAAATCTTTTACTGATCTTGCCTTTTTACTAGAAGAATTACAGTTCTCTACCAAGCTTAGGAAATCTCTTTAACTTCCCCCATTTTAGTAATATTGATTTGGATCGGGGACTTTGTTCAAACCCATGGTGCATTAACAGGAAAAAACAACAACACACCACTGAGTAGTTTCAGACACTGAGGCATGGAAAGGCCAAAGAATGTTGACAGGAAACAGGACATCAGAAAACCATTGACAGTCCAAGGGTGACAGACACCCTTAGACATTCTTTCCGTGCCTCTCATTTTCATTTCCTGATTGTTGTGACCTATTCTTCGTGGAGGAGCTGACACAAGTTCCCAGGTCCCTTTTGTTTATCCAAAGAGAGGTGTGGTGTTCCTTCTTGTGTGTACCCAGTGTGTGTTGAGTGGTGATTGGACAAACCATTTCTCCTTCTACATGAACTCAGAATGAGTCTACTGTGAGGAGCCACAATAAATGGGGTGGAAAGGAGTTGCAGAATGCTAAAGTGTCAGAGTGGATTAGACCATTTTTGAATACAGGTGGGGGGGTAATCGTATTTCTGAATACTTCAGGTTGTTGCTGCTGCTGCTGCTGCTATGTTAATTATTCAGTATGTATCCACACTTCTTCACTATATAGTTCATGCAAACTGACTATCCACACTCTACAACTGTAGCACTTTCATATCACTTTAACTGCCATGGCTCCATCCTAGGGAATCCTGGAACTGGTAGTGTGGAGAAAAACTTGAAATTATCTGCTAGGAGGCTCTAAATACTGTATTTCAGGAGAGTACAATAGGCAATTCTAAGTATATCACTAAATTACAAATCCTAGGATGAGTCAATGGCAATTAAAATGTCTTCAAACTGCTCTGATTGTATGGTGTGGATGTACCAATGATTCCCTCTCTATAAGCAGATGTTTAAGGCTAAGCTGTCATCAGCTCCAGAGATGATCAAGATGCTGTCAACTACAGCTCTCTGTAAATGATGTCTAAACATTATTTGCTCCATTTGTTGGCAGAAAAAAAGAGTGAGGGGACCACTCACTAAACTTCTCCAAGGGAGAAATTTTCCAGCATTTTTCTCAGATGTGGAGCTTAGCATTAGATGTAGCAGTGGCATAGCTTCTTTCTTTTTCCCTGAGTATCTGTTGGAAGCCTGGCCAGCCTATTCTGTACTCTATTCATTCTCAAAACTTCATGTTCTCATGTGGGAACATAAGGTGACTTCTTATCAACCATAGATACTTCTGTTGTATGATGGTTGCATTTCTTTTTCGGCATTTTTAGAAAAATCTTCCTTCTTTCTTTTTGTTTTTCATTCCTTGGTTACAAAGTGCTCATTCTGTCAAATATAGATTTGTGGTTTGCCTTACCTACCATAAGTGACAAAGCAATACATGCTGAATTGCTAATGTCCACATGGGTTAGGTCTTTGGTTTGTGTCAAACAAAGTTTTTAACAATGTCCTCAGATGGGGAGAAGGGATAGCGGAGAGAGCTAATAGTGTACTGTGATCTTAGTAGTAATTGTTTTCACAGAAAGCTGGGAGTTTCTACCAGACTCTGAAATTACATCCACCTGTCCGCAAACCTCTCGGCCCCCATTTGAGCTCTTACCAGAGCGTGACATTTTCCCAGCAAATGTGATTTGATGGTTCTTAATACTTGATGATTTGCCCAAGAATACACTTAGGAAGATGTTTCTGTGATCTGAACATCTGGGTGATTTTTAAAATAAATATTAGAAACTCAGAAAACCTAATATGATATCAAGTATTATGGTGTAGACGTGTCTCAGTTAAAAGCTGCATGCTCATAAAACATAAATTTAAATAGGCTCTTTACTGTTCACTGCTGTAATTTAGGAAATGGGTTCCATTGCTTTCTTCATTACTAAATCTCTAAGGGTGCTTTCAGTTAAATTTTTGGAATAAAACACTTTCAGTCCCTCAAGGGACCAGCAGATTAAAAAGTCTGATATTCCTTTTTGATTACTAAAAAAGAGTATTAAGTGAATTATACTGGTGGAAACAGTGCCAAAAATACGAAAAGAAGTGTTGATTCACACAACCATTCTATCCATAGTCAAGAGGGCTTAATAGAAAATATTTATGTTCTTGTAGAGGACATTCAGTACAGATTTAGACCATATTCATTCAACACATCAGTTACTGTGTTACTGAAGATAACTTGAATACATTCCAAATACTAGGGTGCCCTTTGGAATCATCCACAATAACTGGAAAATGTAACTGGAAAATGACCAGTTGGGAGAGAACTCTCCTGTATCACTCAAACTCTTGAGATGGTGAAAGATATGGTGTTTGTGTGAGTCCATTTAAAAATGAACAGAGTTCCTAATCTAATAATAAATGCCAGAGTATTCTGCAAATCCCGCTGGCGTCTGTAGAGTAGACCTACATGTGATTATTCATAGTAGTTGTAGCTCAAGGTGAAAACTGAGCTGTACTTATAGAAAAGGAAGCAAAAAAAATGTTTCTATTAAGCAGCAGAAAATAAACCTAAGGGTGTTTCTTTAAAAAAATGTATATAAAAATACAATGGATCGGTAAGCATGCTCCAAGAACAAGTTAAGATAAATACCCAATGGTGTATAAATTAGCCTTGATTTAATGTGTCTGCTAAACTGTGCCGTTTGTAGATTGATATAGCTGTGGCATAATCTCAAGGGGAATTAGAAGATTAACTTTGGCATATTTATTTATTAGTTGGCTGAATTAACCAAATTATTTTGAACACGGTTACTTTGTGCTGCCAGAATTTTTGAATACTCATTTTTTAAAATCAGTTCTCTGATTGAAACAAACAGGCTGAAGTGACTGTCCCAAGTGGGTGGAGCCACTGAGTGGATCTTTAAGGAATATTTGACAGGGTCACTCATGAATATTGGCAGGGCAGGTCACGGTCCTGCAAGGATAGAAGTGGGCCATGAATGCAATTCAGTCTGATCCTGGAATGGAATCAGTGACAAGAACGAAAGGGGAAAACACTTTGCTGGGAAAGCGCTGAAGTTAATGGGCTTTCCAAAGTGCTTCTGCTTTCCTTTAAAACTTTGAACCAAGGTATATGAAGGACCCAACTTTCAAGTGTGTTGATATCATTTTTGGAGGATCTTCCTCACTGTCCAAATTAGAGAACTGGCAACCAAAGTAAGAAATTTCTCAGTGGGGGCACTCTGTGGAATTCTGTGTTTCCCAGTGAGACCCATCTTGTGTTCACACTCTATTTTTAATATATAAAATTGTCTTTTATTGTCTTTTGATTTTTTTTTGTGTCTTAGTGCTCGCATAAACAGCTCTGGCAGCTTTGTTGATAGACAACATATAAACATTGTGTATCTGTGTGTGTGTGTGTGTGTGTATGTATCTCTCTCTCTCTCTCTCTCTCTCTCTCTCTTAACAACTAACTTGCAGAATGTGGCTTTATGGCCAGTGAAGTAACATGACAAATGGTTGACACTACCCTAGTGACACTCTAGATGTCTCTCACCGAATTTCAGATTACATTTTCACATTGCAAACCATGCATCTTTATTTGGGGCCCTGCTTCATTGTACTTCATGTTAAGTAAGTAACTGAATATAGTAGAGATTAGTATACTGTGTTGGCTGTATAAAATGGCAATTAGCCCTCCTGGAAGAAGGACCGTAGGAGAACAAACAGGTAAGGTAAATAAGAGCAATTCTAAAAAGATCCACTTGAAACACCCTCTGTGATCATCTTTTAACTTCAAGAACTACATTGGTAAGCAAAGTCAACAAACCTGCGTATGAGCAAAACCCGTGTGTGTGTGTGTGTATGTGTGTGTGTAGTGAGTGAAAGAGACAGATTTTGGCTAGTGACTTAATAGACTGGCAATGGATATTAAGTTCCTCTTTATATTACAATGCTCCTCAAGGAAGAGCTTTTTCAGTATTCATATTTAATCACAATTATTGCTTCATCAACTTATCTGTAAAGTATAAATGGGTGAATATGTGTAGACATGCATATGTGCCCATGCACTTGGCCATCCAAAGTGAGGAAACCCACTCCAGCAACCATTTTTAACTGAAAGAGGCAGATTTATCCTAACAATTGTTGATAAGATGAAAGGCATCACTAATGTAAGCAAATGAAATTGTAATGTGGGCTTATTAATGGGGCTGTAGAAAAATCACCACACCACCGTTGTGGGTGGAGGAGAGTTCATATAATTCAAAAATAAACAAACCTAAATGAACAAGAAGCGTTTTGGCTTCTGGCTTCCTTTCTAGTGACCCCTACATACCTAAAAAGAGAATGGTTTTCTTAAAATCACCTGTTTCTCAGCATAGGTACAAGGAAAAGACCCCTTAACCAAGCAAACTGAAATTTCACTCTGCTTTGCAGGTTCTTGGTTCGCTACCTGCCTAGCTTCTTCAAAATACACAAACAGTCTTCTTTTGGTTTTCTTAAAATATTGTAAGCATTTATGCTACATTTGTTGCAGACTTTTCTTTGTCAAACTAATGGTACTTTTGCTGGTGATCGTGCAACTTGCTGATGAAATAATCCCAGCTCTTGTTACAAAACTTTTCTGCTAGTGTAACAACTGGCTCTGTGCTCATATCAGTGAATCTAATGACCACCTGCTATACTGCAACAACAACAGTGTTCCAGCACTTTACTAGTTAATCCCTGGCTAAGGCTGTTCTGTTTTTTTCCCCCTGCATTTTGCTATATGCAAATCTTCCTGCCTCTCATTTATAATCTCATAAAAATTAAGTAATGAACAACAACAACAACAACAACAAAACCCCGCTTTGCTTAACAACCATCTGCCACCTCATCAAAAACATGTAAAAATAGAAAGCATCTCCAGCAGTTCAGCTTCCAGGGTAACTATTTTTCCTCTCCCTTATTGTTTAATACTGGCTACCTATCTGTATATGGGGTGGGGGAGCAGCGATCTGTCTGCACACACTTTTTAAATGTTTGGACAGTCCAGCTGCACTGGCTGCTGCCGCTGCCTATTCTATTACACTTTGTTGCCATGGCAACATTTGGAATGTAACACCGAGAGAAGTGATGTTGAGCAGGAACTTACAGCAGGTGATCACAGATGAAAAAAACACGGCTGTGTTCTTGCTGCAGATTTCTCCCAAGTAGGAAAAACAACAACCGCTAAAGCGAAACACAGCAACAAAGGCTAGTAATAAAAGAGAAAGAAGTGATGAATAAATCTAAAATGATTTAAAGTCATCTCTTTGCAAGGATTTTCCACAAATAGCTGAAAAGCCTTTGAAGTCAGAATAATCTCTTCCCTCCCACCCCAGGGCTATTAGTTTTGAATCTCTGAATTTCTCTTGTTTTTTGAATGCTGTTATTCTCTAAAAAGTGAGGCACTACTAATAGCATATTTATTTTCCTTTGGAGCGGTTGAGAGCAAAGCCTTGTGCCTTCACCTAACAGCTACAAGCAGGATGTTTGCTACCAGGAAACAAAGCGCCTGGGGTTAGTTGGATATCACAAATGTGCAACTGCCCATTGATGCACTATTGATTTATTCTGCTGAATGGCAGCCTGCTATTCTTTGTCAAACTCAGGCCCGCTCTGAATGCAGTTTTGTGACTAATCTGAAAAACAGAAGTGGCTAAACGTAGTAGGATGATTGTAGATATTACATGTCATTGTCCCTTTATCTGGCTGGCAGAGTTGTAAAAACACAGCCCTATCTGCATTATTTTTACACTTTCTATGGAATGCTGAGAACAGCCATTAGAGCACCACATTTATCAGATCTTTGTGAGATGTCTCCTTTACTTGAAAGAGAAGTAAAAACTAGCTCTGAGTCCTGTACGTTCTTTTATAATGAAGACAGTGAAATTCTGTGCTTGTTCGTTGCGGATGAGTAAATGGATTCCACTGATTTCCAGAAACTTCAGAATATTTTGTAAATCAGTTTACGAAATACAGTACTTAAAAAAATAAAGTCACATAATAACAGTAATAATTCAACAACACAATAGCAGAAGCAGAGATGTAGGAATCAGAATCTAGGTGGGGTGAGTTATGCTGGCATTACTCCTATTCATGCTGATAGTTGTAATAAGTTCAACCACCTACAAATGGGATGCCTACTGCAATGACTTCCAGAATGGATCTTTGTTCTCATCTGGCAGCAGCTTATCACTGAGATAGCCCAAAGTGTGTCATTACACCAGAGATGGGCTTTCCTTGCTTAGGAATGGATTGCTACCACCAAAACAAGAATTTCAGAGAGATTTCAAGCAAAATATCACCATCCTCTCTTTTTTTAAAAGGAAGCATTGAGTCTACGTGTCCGTGAACTGGATAAACCAGATCTATTGTCTTTTTCATGGATGGCACAATGGAACAAAGTAGATGTTTCACACTGGAGAAGAGCTATGCTTTTTACTTTTGATCCAAGTTATATAGTAAATTATTGCAGCTACTCCACAGCCAGGGGATCTGCCACATGATCTTGGTAATACTTCTATGCGTGGAAATCTTCCAGTTTCCGTACTCTGGTCTATTTCGATATTCTAGTGTTCTAGAAATAATCTCAGGAAATCATTCACTTGGAGCGAGCAAGGTCTTTGTGTTTCATTGACAGTAATGCTACTCTCCTCCTGCCACATGAGGTCACTTCTTGGACAAAAAAATGATGTATAGTGCCAGCACTGAGGCAACAGCGTAACATAAAGCCCAAGTGCAACTTTATATTAGTTTTTGCACTTTACTTTAGGTTACTTATTTTTATTTCTTGGGTATTATGTCCATCCTTGACAGCTATGTGCTTTGAGGTGTTTGTCAGACATTTTGAACCACATGCTTGATATGTAACTGCAACTGATTCCCTGATCTTCATACTACAGGGACACAGAACTACTGAAAACGGAGACCCAAAAAGACTTGTAAAACTGATTTTACCTTCAGGAGCATTGTCTGCCAGAGGATCTGATATTTTAGTACATAGAAGAAAACAACCTATGAAGTCTTGATAAACAAAGGAGAGGAAGGAGTTTGTGATGATGTTGGTTATCTATGGTCAAATAGAAGAGTGGTGTTGGGATAGCTATGGACTGTTTTATGCTTGACCTTGCTTGGAGATGTGTTTGCTGAAATCAGCCTGGTGTGTGTGTGATCATTGTAAGTAACATAAGAGTTATTTGCTCACCCTGAAACAGAAATGTTGGCATTTCAGTACCCTTCAGAACAACCCAATGCTTCTGATTCTTTAACATTGCAGTGAAGTTCTTTGATACACAAATAGGAAGGAATGTTAAATTCTCCTTTTTAACTATGTATCTTTTCTGGACTAAAGTTAGGAAGAAAGGAATAATTGTCTCTCTTCAGTTGAAACTGGATTAAGGTTTGCAACTATATTTGAAATCTAAGCAGCTGCTTTTGTGCCATATGCCTTCACTTCTGCATTATCACACCAAAGTGAGTTCAGCAACATTTCAACCAGGCAAGTTTTTTTCTTAATGCATTAGGTCTGGATTTAACACTTGCTTATACCTATGGCCATTTCCAGGTAAAGGACCTGAGACCCTTTATGCAGGACAGAAACTCAATGACAATGAATGGCACACAGTCCGGGTAGTACGTCGAGGAAAGAGTCTGAAATTGACAGTGGATGATGATGTTGCTGAAGGTGAGTGAATGACTCTTTCCAAGGTTCTAGTTTTGGCACCCATGTTTGGTCTCAGTTCAAGCACTTACTTGTTTGATCTGTTTCTTACCTTTAACATTAATATATTTACTGGTTTTTTTTTCATAACTGGGATGAAAGCGTGGGTTCAGACACCTGTTGGGGCAAAAGATGGTGTTCTGTGGTGAAGCAGTGACTGTCCATGACATCTGCACTAACGTAACGTTTAACATAAGGTGCATGATTTGTGTGAGTCAGCCTATAAAAAGGGGAGCATGAAGAACCTAAGTCAAATATACATTGTGGAATTTATGATAGGGATACCACAACCTAGGTAATATTCTGAATTAGGCTGAAAATTCAACTAATTCCAGAGAGGAGCAAGGGAGAAGGGAATGAGACAACATACCATGCTTCTTTGTGTTACCCTGTATTCTGTAGGTCCTGGGAGGGACACCTAAATTACACAACTGGGGAAATTAGTTTAGAGTACTAGTTGGCAAAACGAGAGGCAGGGTAACGCAGCGGAATCTTGTAACCCAGTGTTTACGGGTCAGGCCAAGTCAAGAAGCAGACCGGTTTGAAAATAATGAATGATCTTTATTAAAGACAGGCACACAATGTAAGCAACACACACATACAGATAACTAAGGAAATAAAGGTGTGAGTAAGATAGCGGGATTTTCAGAGGGATAGTTGATTCGGGTGATACGAAACCTGTTCCTGAAGTCCAGAAGAAAATGGAGAGTGAAGCTGGGGTCCGATGTACCTCAGCACGTGGAGCTGAGGGGAAGCTCGCCAAGCGATGGGGCAGCAAGGCGTTCTGGAACTCGGGAGTGATCCAAGGACGCGCTCAAAGTCAGGGGTTTTTATAAGGAGAATTGTGACCGCAGGCTAGGCCGGACTTTGGGAAAACAATAGATTTGGAGCTGGAGACAAAGCCTCCGAAAGGTCAGAATTTGAATGATTGAGTTAGAGCCAAATTGTCAATAGTATAGCCGGTATGCAAACACGGAGTACTTGAGCGTTGTATAGTCAGATCATCAAGCTGCCAGCGCTAGGCAAAGGATCTTTTGAAAGTTGCTTGCATACCTAATGGAGGTACTTGCCTTGAGGTCTCCTAAAGCGGCGAGTCAGCTGTTTCTGGCCTGCCTGTATTGTTTTGGAATATTACGGTGATTATCGGCCGAGCCTGTGTGCGTACTTGTCCGGGGGCCTCACAAGCACGTGGAAGGGATATGTGAAGCCGAATTAGTGATATCAAAAGATATCTTTTATATCCCCAAAGCTCAGGCTAGCCAGGACAGTAACATTTGCTTCTATTCATAATACTTCCTTGATGTAGAGGATGCAGTAAAGTGAGCATAGCCCGTATTAGCTGAACTAGCTTGCTGTGACAGTACTTGGTTCCTTTGCAGTTCACCTTGAGACCTGTGTGTTCATCCTTAAAAAGGGAGCTCAGGTTGCAGTAACTGTCAGATCATTCCCTGCAAAGAATTTTTTTTTTTCAGGATCTGAAAGATTAGCTTGTAAAAATCCCTAGGAGAGTTTGCAAACATACTATGTGTTTTATTAGCTGAACCTAGAAGAGCTGAAAGGATGCTACAGAGAGAAACAGAGAGTTGAAAATGAGCATGTAATTGTGTACACCCAGGTATGTGTGTGCACCTGTGAGTGCACAGATGCATACACAGTAAGATGGAAAGAGAGAAATACCTATGTGAATAGTTGTCCTATTTTTTTTTTTAAATCCCAATTTGAGGGCCTCTCAAAGCGTTATATATTGGCATTTCATCATTTGTATCTACTCTTTAGAAGACACATTTAGGATTGCAGCCTCAGTGTTTGTTTAAACCCCTTTAGAAAAGTCTGTGTCTGTGATAAAATGAATGCCATTCCAAAACACAGCCACTTGATGGCATATGCTGTGTTAACAGTGCAGCTAAAAAAAGGGATGTGTCTATGTAGGAGGAATGAGGAAAGAATGTAGTTTATAGCCAATTATTGATATACCTGGATTTTTAAGATAGCGTTATCATCATCATCATCATCATCCTCGCTTTATATGAAGCTTGAGATGATTAGTTGTGAAAACAATTAAAATAGGAAACACCATTAAAATAGTCACAATAATGATGTGAAATCCCAAATCACTTTAAATTATTCTTCTATACTCTGATGAATAATATATATTCATGTATATAACATATCTGTGGGGATAATTTTTATGAATATAAATTACTAAATGTGTAAACAGAGGTGTATGTGTGTAATAATTATGGCTTTATAAATATGTGTGTTTGTGTGAATATTGTAGAAGTAATTTAATTAGAGCTTTTCTGGAAGCAAATAATTAAAGACCAGCGCAGAGACACACCATGCCCAAATGGAGAGGTAATTTGCCGTTTGAAGTTAATGAGGCTGTTTTATCCATTGCCTTCTTCTTCCTTACCCCCTGCCACATCACTGAGCAGAACCAAATGATAACCAAAATAACATCAGACTATTTCTCCTTGTGTAAAGCAGCAGGATGGCTTTTGAGCACATTATCATTTTTATGACTGTGCTCTCATTTTTCTTTCCCACCTCCCTCCTTCTCCTGATCTTCGTGCCCTTGACAATTTAATTGACAGTCCTCAGACTAGGAAACAGGGCAATTTATTTCTAAAGTGTTTCTGAATTGTTTGCATGTGGAAGACCCAATTTGGTGAAGTGATAACTTTTCATAACTTAGGCAAGGTTGGTAAAGAGCAAATATTTTCACTAAACATTCAGTCCCTCTCCCATACCTTAATATGGAATATGGCACTTTGTAAACCCTTAGAAGATTGATTTTTGGGGGTTAAAAAAAAGGTTGTAGTACAGAAGGCCCTGTTGTCTTCTATCCTGTCCGTCTTCCATATAGCTCAGAATTGATGCCCTATTTTATGCTTGCATCTGAAAGGCAGATTGGGCAAAAAGGCGGTGGTTGACTTAATGAGTTACATGAGGATTATCAATCTGGTCCTGCTTAACTAAGTCAACCCTGTAGTTATTGTAGTACTCACTGACACTGAATGGTGAAGAATATTAATTTTAACCCTCATGCATTGGCATGGGACATTTGAGTCCCTTACAGTGACATTTTGTGGAAAAATCCATACAGAGTAAGACCTGCAATGTAGGCATCTATGTCACCCAAAGAGTTTAAGTAATGTCCCCAAGTTTCAGTACTTGTTACATGTAGGTTTTTCTCTTTTAAAAAATCAACCATGCCCTAGGTCACCAATTGATTTGGAGGTCCCCCTACCCACAATCAGGGTACTTTTCTGTTCAAGCCAGAGACAGAAAATGGACAAAAATTGGACACAAAATGTCCTGTGCAATTTTTCCACAGTCTGAGGAGCATGAATGATGTAATCTGGTTGTCTGTAAGTTGGCCCAGTTTGTCAGGGGCACTGGAATTCTCAGTGGTTTCAAAAAACATAAGAAGCTGACCCTAAGCATGATAATAACCCGACTGCTTGCCCGTACTGGAGTTTCAAAGATGTCAGAAAATACCTCACAACTCAATCAGTGCAAGTTTTCTTAACCTTGTGCATGAGGATTAGAGGAATTATATGTACTGGATCACTGATTTCTGGATGTGTTTTTAGTTAGATCTCTTGCTATCCCAGTATTTATACACCAATGGCAACAAGATTTGCTAATTCTAGAATGACTTTTGAAGTCACTGAATCAGAAAAGACCAAACTGTTTAGTGGGTGATTGTATTGCCACCCCAAATAAGAAATCTGTCCCCCAATGAATTTTCCTTCAGTCCCTAGATTTCTAGCACTGCATAACTTAAAACTTTCAGGGAGGAATTTATAAATACGCTTTAGGCATCCAAAGAGAGGGGCAGACAAAATTACCAAGGAAATCTAAACATAGTGAATATAAGAGTTGTAGGTGTACATGATTTTTAATTTCTCAGTCTCTGGATTGCTAGAAGCCTGTGGGCTAAGGGAAGATGTCATTTTGGGAAGTCACGATTCTTATTTGGGGGCAATGTTCTCATTTTGTCCCCCACCCGTTATCTGCACCTATGTCACAATGAACCCCAAATAGAAAAACAGTCATGCTTAGCAGAGCAAGAGGCGACCCAAGAAAGTGAACCAGGCCATATGCTAAGGGAAAGTAAAATAGCAAAGGAACAGCCAAATAAAGCAAAAAACCCCCAACAACCTTCAAATCTAATCAAATCTGCTCCTTTGAAGTGCCTTTGATATCTCTATTTAAAGAAATGGATGCTAGCTCTTAGATCTACTAACAGAAATCTAACGGCTGTTAATACTTTGGTGACAGACAGTTCTGCAGAACTTTCCTCAGCTGTGTTGTGTTCTGCTTCTCAGGAACAATGGTTGGTGACCACACACGCTTGGAGTTTCACAACATTGAGACTGGGATAATGACAGAGAAGCGTTACATCTCTGTCATTCCCTCCAGCTTCATTGGCCACCTCCAGAGCCTTATGTTCAATGGTCTTCTCTACATTGACTTATGTAAGAATGGTGACATTGACTACTGTGAACTGAAAGCTCGCTTTGGACTCCGTAACATCATCGCTGATCCCGTCACCTTCAAGACCAAGAGCAGCTACTTGAGCTTAGCCACCTTGCAGGCATATACCTCCATGCACCTCTTCTTTCAGTTCAAAACAACCTCTGCTGATGGCTTCATCCTTTTCAACAGTGGAGATGGAAATGATTTCATTGCGGTTGAGCTGGTCAAGGGGTAAGTGAGTTCTGGCATTCTGTCTGTGAGTGAGTTGGTCAATTCGTGTGTGCAATCACACATTTAGTAAACTTTAAATGCTTCCTCTGTTCTGTTCAGAAAGTATTTTGGATAATATAACAGCTACAGCTGCTGTTTGTGACCAATCTGGTTGTGCTTCTCATTGTCCATGAGCAGCTCTCTGGGATGGCTTGAATTTTTTAAAAAATTAGAAAATTAATCTGTTGAAGATATTAGTCATTTTCTCTGTATTTGCTGCTTGTTTATTTTCATTATGAGCTTTCTTCTGAGTAGGCACTTGTGTCTTTAATAGGTATATACATTACGTGTTTGACCTGGGGAATGGACCTAATGTCATTAAGGGCAATAGTGAGCGGCCTTTGAATGACAACCAGTGGCATAATGTAGTCATCACCCGAGACAACAGCAATACCCATAGCCTAAAAGTGGATACCAGAGTTGTTACCCAGGTTATCAATGGTGCCAAAAACCTTGACCTTAAGGGTAAGTATTTGGATGACAGTCAGACTTATTCAGCCAATCGTTCTCATCACTGGAATTTCTTAACTATATGCATTGTTGCTTAAAAGATGAATATGGGGGAAAAAACCTAGGGAGCGTAGCTTTGTGGTAGAGCATGAAATCTTTATGAGAAAAAAAGTCTCAGATTAAATCCTTGGCATGTTCAAGATTTTAGATTGCAGATCTGGAAAAAAATGTTCACCACTTGAGATCCAGGTACTGGCTGGAGTGGGAGCACTGTATCAGATGTGTTGATTCAGTCGTAAGAAAGTTAGTGTACAGCTATATTTTCTTTCCTGGAGATACACCTGAGATGAACCCTGGGGGGGGGGGGCTTGGCAACAGAGGCACCCTAGCAACCCAAAGGATTCAAATTGATTGGCTGGTGCAAGTGGAACCCCAGGCCAGCCAGAGGGAGGGGCTAGATGGGAGAGTGAGCAACAGAAATTTAACTGAAAACAGAGGGTTGAGATTCAGAACAGAGTTGAGAGATTGAGATGAGAGTTGAGAGTTGATGTAGAGAGTTGAGTCTGGATGTTGAGAAGAGGTTGTGTTTGGATTTGAGAGAGAAAGAAGTGTTGTGCTGTTTTATCAATCCTTACTTACAAAATATGTTTCCTTTGGCAGTGTGTTAAATAAAGATTTGTTTATATTTTTATAAAGTGCAATCTCACGAGAGTGTTGTTCCTGAGTACTGGGTTACACACGCTACTATTCAGTACCATCAGTACCACAGTTACTGGAGAGATAAATCACTGATTGTCCTTATATCGGTGAAGAGTGAAGATTTAGGGAATGCGGTAGAGGGAGATAACTTGGGAGAAGAAGCCAGTGGGGGACACAGAGTGAGAAGGGGGTGCATTCTCTGGAGAGGGAGAATAGGAGCAGACATGAGTGTCCTAGCCCTGGCTTGATCCAGAGATCTACCTGGTTGTTCAGACCTGAACATAAAGAGGTGTCAGGCTGGGGTTTTTACAACACCCAGCAAAGAATATTGTTTTTTATGACAGAGGATCATAGGAAAATTTTGTTTGTGAGGTTCAGTTTATTATCTATGTTACAATTTGCTGATATAATCAGCAATGGATGAACATGCATGTGTTAATGAACGTAGGCCCTCTTTAGACAACTAATTTCTCAGTTTTTTGTTTTTTTTAAAATCTTGGACCATACCAATACAGATTGTGGATTTGGTAATATGCCTTCATAGAAATACACACAAGCAAACTAGGGATGGATCAGTCTATTTGCAGTCCTTGCCACTTTCACATAATCCATAAGTCCATTCTATCCCATATCTGCATTAATTTGCAGTTATTTTTAAATCAACTCCTGAAGTCTCATTTTAGTATTCTAAAAATATGCATTCCTAAATGTACTCTCATACAAAACATATACTTCCGAACGTATTTTCCTCTGAAATACAGACTTCTAAAGGCATTTTCTCTAAAAAAATATACATCTTAAAATATGTTTTGATAAATTTTTGGAGGTAAAAATTGAATTGGAATGCTCAGGCACCTTGAAAATTAGTGGGTAACAAAATTTTGCCTATTCATCCAGGAGGTACGGACCAGGTCAGTTCATATTAGAATGAGCAAAGCCTGAATTCATCAAACATCCTTAAAACATTTATGTGATCACATGTGTGCAAACATGAATGCACACCCACTCTGCATGTAGAATGTCAAGAAGAAGGTATAAGGAAAGAGTTTTCTCTGACATGTAGTTATCAGGGAGATTTTAAATGGAGGAGCACATTATCTACCACCTGCAGCTAAAAATGTCCTCTCCAAGTACATGCAATGAGAAGTATGTATAGGTCATACATACGTATACAGGAGTGAGGTAGTTTTGGGCTACTATTCCCAGCAGCCAGTGGTAAGAGATTGTGGGAGATGTACTCCACAAGATTTGGAGAATGAGAGAATCCAAATTCCTGCTGTAGAGTAGTAAAAAAACATTGGAACTCCCATGCTGGGTTGGTTTTTCAAAGAATATCTTGTTCAGTTATCTGCTCTTAACGGAGTGTATTCTCCAATGGGCCTCTTTCATATCACAGATACAGCTAGAAACAAGTATGTGGAGAACGCCTATGCTTTGGCCATCTCCACAGTATACTGTTCTAGTGCCATTGTTCCACTTTCAACCTCCTATAGAATCCTGGGATCTGAAGTTTAGGGAGAGGCGCTTAGAATTCTCAGCCAGAGAGTTCTTTGGCCTCAGTAAACTACAAACTCCAGAGTTCCACAGGATGTTGAAAGTGGAACAGTAGTACTATAACAGTGTAGTGCAGAAATGGCCTTTTAGGACCTTAATTCGGTTTCTCCTCAAGAGGAGGGAATCTCCAAATGCACATTTCTGTGTGTGGAAAATTCTCACAAATATCCAACAGACTTTGATTCATCAAGAGAGGGAGTACTACACAGTTCCTGCAATGATTGGGAGCAGTCTCTGTGTTCCCACTCAAATTTCTCCACACATTCATTGAACATACATGTTGTATTCATAAATGTAGGTTTGTGTTGCAAGATGTTGCCTTGATTTTTGTTATTCATTTTCCCTCCTTGACAGATAAATTGAGCAAAATAGCACCCTGTTTCTATAACTGACTGTTGTTTATATCACATAGTGTTCTTCCCTCTTGGCATCATCTGCCTACTTGTTAAGGAAAAGAATCTTGCAATGTACTAGTTATAATATATTTGTAAAAGGCACTGCTATTTGACTTCTTTTCCCTTGTCCTTTCTCCTGTTTCCTTCCAGGTGATCTTTATATTGCTGGCCTGGCTCAAGGAATGTATAGCAACCTGCCAAAATTGGTAGCATCCCGTGATGGGTTTCAGGGCTGCCTAGCATCGGTGGACTTGAATGGACGTCTGCCAGATCTGATTAATGATGCTCTACATCGCAGTGGACAGATTGAACGTGGATGTGAAGGTATAGCTTATCTAAAATCCAATTCCTTTTCCTACAGCCCTTGTTTCCTCTTTGCTTTTCTCTGCATCACCACACATTTCCTCCACAGATCCATTTATTAGTTTATTCTCATTGTGACATCCACCATTATTATCCACCTGCAACTTACATGCTTGTAACCACCTTGGATGTGCAACATGTGAAAAAATAAGAGATGGTCATCAAAGAACCCATGTTATCATGTACGTTTCTCATTTAATACAATAAGTCTCAACCAATGGCAGTGGTTAGACATTGCATGCACTTCATTAGGCTGTTTACTTTTATTTTTATCATAAAATTACTTATGAAATTATTTAACTTTTTATATATATTAAATATAAATAAATAAATTTCAGCAGAGATTTTTATGCCCAATGTGCCTTCTGCTGAAAAGCAGCAATGTAATATAATCCAACCCAACACATGTATCTCAGCAGGAAATGGAGCTCTGACTGAAAGACTAGTGATGAAAATTTATCATAGACTTTTTTAAATTTTTCCAAAAAAGGCAAAATTTGTGGAAATGGCAAAGAAGCACCAAGAATGATCAATAAAGGCCAGTAGACCAATGCTGCATTCAACAGCTTCTGGATTCGATGATTAAAAGGCCTTGCCACCCTACACCGTTATAGTGCTATTATTCTACTTTCAATATCCTGTGGAATTCTGCGCTTTTTAGTTTATTGAGGCCAAAGAGATCTCTGGCTGAGAATTCTGAATGCCCCTCCCTAAAACTCCCTAAACATAAGATGTTGAAAGTGGAATAATAAAGCGCTATAACAGTGTAGTGCAGAAGGGACCTAAATCTCTTTCATGGAAGCATAACATGTATGTCCATGTGCATATTTGCAAAAGTGTATGTGCCCCTGTTTCTGTAAGGGCCAAAATAAAATAAAATCCCCTGTTAACAGAAGATGCATAATAATTTAGAAAGTACTAGTAACAAACAGTCAGGATACAATTCCCACATAGAATCTGAGACTGTACTGCATTCCTATATATTAGTTGGTATAGTGTATTTTCCAGAATGCTAGATCTTAGGATATAATAATCCATTACAGTTGAGATCTGCTCCAGAACATCAAGCTTTCAATAATCTTTTGCTGAAGACATTATTACTTTTTAAGACCAGTTTTTCCCTTGCAGCGTGACATTGGGGATCAATTCAAATGCTATGGCTATTACAGGGAAGGCACTGGAAATCCTTTTGTATAATGAATTGTATCTCTCTGATCACAGGAGGCAAAAAAAAAAAAGGCAGAATGTTATTTATCAGGTTTTGCCAGTTAACCTGTAATTTGAGAAAGTGAAACAAATCTGTATGCCTGGATTTTATGATCTGGTAAAGCACCCTAAAGGCAGTAGATCCTGTCCTTGGAAGCTAAGCAAAGTCAGTCTGGTTAGAACATGGATGGGAGACTTCCAAGGTGCTGTGGGCTATATTTCAGAGGAAGGCAATG
Organism: Cyclura pinguis; assembly: GCA_030412105.1. Lineage (NCBI taxonomy): Eukaryota > Metazoa > Chordata > Lepidosauria > Squamata > Iguanidae > Cyclura > Cyclura pinguis. The sequence continues at coordinate 351,441,757 of CM059599.1, forward strand.
GCAAACTGCCTTGCCTAAGAAAACCCTATGAAATTCATGGGTCATCATAAGTTGTCAGGCAACTTTGAAGGCACATACACACAAAATCTGCCAAGCCTTTTTGCCTGCTGCCTACCAAATGGCCATGCTATTGTTGATAGTTAGCTTTCAGGGTGGCAAATGTGACCAGCATCCATGTGAATGAGTCTATACTTTTAAAAACACAGACAGTGGTCTCCCCAAATTGTGATACCTCCCTCAGTTGCCCTTTGTATTGTATGGGATGCTTGATTATTTGTTTTTCATGCCAAATCATAAATTTATTAGTCTGTTCCTGTTATGTTCTGAGTAACTGGCCATTGGTCTCCCTGGAACTCTGTGAGCACTATAACCACTAGGCTAACCAATCTTTCACATTTTATATGTCTTTAAATAAACAACATTTTACTTTGAGTGCATCTTCTTTTGTGCTGTGTTTTCATTTTGTGGGGAAACGTTAGAGAAAGAGAGGTGTGGGTGGTATGGTTTTTGGTAAAGTGTTCACCTCTTGAAAAGGATGTGAGAAGATAACAGCACATCCCTCAGAAGCAAGCAAGATCAGCTGAACATTTCAGCCCTTATAGAGTACGGAGATGGGAGAAATAAACCCTTGTAACCTTAAAAAACAAAACAAAACCTCAAAACCAGCGAAGGCTTTCTTTAGCACATGGAAAATTTCTCCCATCCTTGTTGTGACTCAGGATGGCCACAATCCTGCACTGTGTGGGTGGAGTGTTATTCTTTGCTTGTGCTGTTCTGCGTCCCTCCATCCAGCAGGCTGAGGGGCACAGCAGGTACACAGTCAGCATCCAGCTATTGTTGTGCAGGATCTTAGCAATTCAAAGGAGGTCTGGGATGGCAAAGTCAGCTGCCCAACTGCAGCCAGATGCTGCTCAGCCATCCCTTCACCACCTTCTAGCTGCCTTCTGTAGGTTGGGAGAACTTTGAGCAACATCAGTAAAGGACCTACGCTTTCATAACTCCAAGTTATATGAGCATCTATCACCAGCAGGATTTTATTGGCGGGAAGATAAAAACTACCCTCACTGGAATGGCAGTTGCTCACATGTAGATGACAAGAGGTTGCTGTTTTATCAACTAGAGAGATTTTTTTTTTAGCCCAGAGCACTTTGGTAAAATGTACAGGTTCTTTTACTTGCATTTGATCAAGGATCTATTTTAGTTTGACCTTATAGGAACAGAACATTGTTAATAGTTTTAGAAAAACCATGGTAGGGCTCTCATTCTGAATAGCTATAGTTTCCTTATGCCTTTTGCATTCAACTTTTTGAGTACCCAGTTCTTTTAGTGCACTGTTGTACTGCAGCATTACACACCACAGAGGCAATTGTGTTTTTGTATAAAATACCTTATGCGGTCACGTGTGTCTTTTCAAAATTAGCTCTTAATATTGTAGAATAAATTTTGTTGGCAGACTAGTTATTTCATTCCCTGGCAGTAGAAGAATTTACAGCTTGCCACTAATTACTCAATTGCCTTATTAACTAACATTAAACACAGTCTTAAAAGCAAACACTTCTCAGAACAACAGAATCTGAAGTGCAAAAGTGGAACATACATTTTGCACATAAACAGCATTCATTTCAAAATAAGCCATTTCTAGTTCAAAGAACTCAGTCTACCAGACTGGGAAAGACCATTGTTTGAGACTCTGGAGAACCGCTCTCAAACAGAATTTACTGTAGTAAGACTACAGCCAGTCTCATCTGATTTTGAAGGCTAAGCAGTGTAGGATCTAGTTGCTACTGGATGGGAGACCAACAAGGGATATGAGGGATCTCCATAATGGTCTAGGAGATAATCTTGCCTGAAACCTGGAGAGCCAGTGCCAGTCATTCTTGGGATAGATAGGCCAATGGTCTGATTCAGTCTATGTACCTGTTTCCTTAGATGGACCATTGGTCTGATTCATTATTCAACTATCCCTGCTGTTTTTTTTTTAATCCTTCATTCAGTAATACTACACTTAAAGAAGATACAGCATACATTAGGACAGCAAGTGAGTTATGGCATAGATGGGGAACAAATAACCATCTGGGGTTTAAATTGTTACCATATCAGAGATAATACTATGTAAGAAAACATTTCAGGGATATGTTATATCTAGCCCAATCCAGATTTGAAGTTTTAACTGAAAATATGAGGCATGAATTAAGAAATAAGCGAGATTTTGAATGTTCCTCTAGATTCAGAAGTGTTCATTTCTGTGCTGTTTTGCTGTGGTTCATATAGAAGGTGTTAGCAGCTAGTCCTTTATCCTGTTAAAGATTTGACTGGTGCTTTACAGGCAGCTCATATACTCCTGAAAAGACATTTTAGCAAAGCCAAGGGCTTTGTTGCATCCAGCTGTGAGGAATCCAAGCTTTAGCTGGTAGTTATCACAGAGCCCTCAGGTATTCAGCCATGGAATGACATAATCATCTTGAGTAGCATTTAAGGTAGAAAGGCTGTGTCAAATTATATGTTCTAGGCATTAGTTATATATAAACTTGGGAACTTTCATCTGTGTCAGAAAATGGTTTGGTTAGAAAAGGCACATACTGTTGGCTGGAAGAGTTATAGCAAAAAGATCACTTAACATCAGAAGTGGCACACTGTCATGTGGAATCACAGAGCCCTTTGGAGTTATTTTTAATTTGGAAGAAGCAAGCAAAGTGAAAAAGTTTCATTTGTGTATTTAGTTACGTTAATGACTCCATTCCTGCTTTATCCCATCAGAATAGACTCCAAGCATCTTAAAAAAAAGAAAGAAAGAAAGAAAAAAAGAAGAAAGGAAGGGAAAGGAAAGGGAAAAAAAAGAAATTATAGACAATACACAAAGCATAAGAATAATTGCAGGTGAAATATAAGAACACAACAATATATAAAACCGCTGAAAAATAGCCCTCTCCTCTATTTTCAAAAGTAAGGCCGTATACTATATATATGTGAGTGATAAAATGTAAATAATACATAAATAGTAATGTTATCAGAAGCCACAACTCAAAAATATTTAGAATATGTTAGACAAATGCCTTCTGGAAAAGCTGTGTCTTGGCTTGACTGTGAAAACTACAGCATAGGAGCACAACACATTCCTCTAGAGAGGGTATTTCCCATGTTTGGTGGCAACAGATCTGGTTTCCTGAAGTTAGTCTTCTGTGAGTCTTACCACTGCTGAGAAGTCATGGTGGAGAGTTCTGTCTCATGTCTCACTTGGTCACCTTTCTTCTCTGTTTTGGTCATTTTGTTAATTGCATGGGGAAGGAATCCTCAGAGGTTCCTCAGATATCTGCTTGAAGAAATGTAACAACTCAGAAGAGATAAATGAAACATTTAACAGAAAGAAATTATTTTCCAGTTACAACCTCATTTTTTTTTCAGTTCAGGGCTCCATGACTTTTGGTGGGATCTTTGGAGAAAAAAAATATTGCATTGATTGTGCAACCAATCATTAGGAGGCTTCAGAAGGAATTGACTCAGTCCTATCATTGGAAAGAACAGCTGAATCTTTAAATGGAAGAAAAAAAACCAGAGGAAATCTTAGAAGACATGGCCCCTTTCTCTCTCTTAAACATAAGCAATAAAAGTAGAGTTCCAGTCCTTCTGTGTTGAAAGTTCATTCTACTCTGCAGCCATATCTTCTTTTTAATGGCTGCTAATCTATTGATAATTGTGCCATTGAAATCAGCAGCTGAACACGGGTTTAGTAGATAGCCTGATGAAAAACTGCAATGAACCAAGACATTTTTTTTCAATGAGTAACTGTATGTATATGTATGTACTGTTTATCTATGACATCATGCTTATTTCATCAGTCATTTGTTAATTATTTCCCACCATCGCTATTTTGACCACCCTCCAATGATTAACCCACAAACTTCTGTAAATACAATGTATCGAGAAGCGTCATTTGTTCCCAAAGTGATTAGCCACTAAGTGTGAAACTACAAATCCATTTTTTCTCTCATTCATCAAAACCCAGTAACAAATTTTGGTTTTGTTTTTAAAGCAACATTATATGACAAAAATAAGCCATCCCTGAAGCATGAATTCAGATAATGAAAATGCCTCCCATTAAGATTCAGATGTTGGTAATGCCTTCTGTATGAGAGTGTTGTGATACCCCCTCTTCCTCCTCTCCCTATAGTGGTTGCAACCATCATGTGAATATACAAAATGTACTTTTTGAGAAGCCCCATTTCACAATTTTGATTTGAAAATTGGCAGTTTGAGCATTTGGTTCAAGTATTTTGTTCATCTTTGGTTTCAGCCTTGGAGCAAATGATCAGGAAAAAAACAGATGAGAAATAAGCGAACTTTGCTCCAATTTTCAAAAACTCCCTAATATTTTGTCATGTCATGTGGTGGTGGTAGGTCACTACTGTTTCAGTAGAGAGATAATTGCAATAACATGTAGAGTAAAAGCAAAGATTTAAGGATTTAAATATTGCAGAAAACCTTTAGAATCTGTGCTCAACATAGGACTTTTTTTCCCTATTCTGTTTTGTAGAGTATTACAGTACAGTCCTATGTCTCCTCAGACATAAGGCCCACTGTATTGAACAGGCCTTGTTCCCAGGCATGAATACAGTTTCATGAATAGGATTTCAACCTTCAAAATTAAGATGGTGAGGGAGTGACAGAATCTTCCCTTCATAGTTATAACGCCAACACTTGATGCTGGTACTCTTTGAAAATAATGAGTGATGAAGGCTGAGTGTATTTCTTATCTTCCCCTGAGTAGAGATGAAGGATGACTACTTCATCAAATTTCTTCCTACACTAATGGATATGAATACCTTTATTCCTCTTTAACATTGCAAAAGGTTTTATTAAATATTTCCTTGTTTACTTCCATTGTCTTGCATGAGGCAGGGGGAAGATATGCTAAAACCAAAGGCTGACTCCCTGAAATTAAATAGAATGGGAAAAAAAAATCCCAGTGGGTCCGTAGAGCACTGGAAACTTGGACAGGATAAGAACACAGAAAACTGCTATATACGAAGTCAGACCTTCCATGCATCTAGCCCAAAATTTGTCAGCACTGACTCCTAGCAGCTGTCCAAAGTTTTGGGTGGGATTCTTGCCAAATCCTACTCAGAGATATCAGGGATTGTTTCTGTACTGGTAGCATCATTATGCTTTCAAGTGTATCAAGCTGACACAGTTTCTGTGATAAGGAAGTCTTATCACAATATAAGAAATGGCTGCCTTTCTTATTTGATTCTGTCATGTGCTGAAAAGAAGAGGTAAACCTCCATTAATAATGACTACTGATTCTATGCAACCATACCTGATCTCATCCAATATTAACAGCTAAATGGAATCAGACCTGGTTAGTACTTGGATGGGAGACCCGAGAATACCAGGGATCTCTAGGTAGACCTAAGAAACTAGCCCACCTGAAAAAAAGAGAGCTATTCCCTTTTAGAATTAACATTGTTACACTACATCTTGGATAGTCAACTATGGAAGGCTAGTGGGCCACATTAACCCCCCAAGAGACCTTGTAGAGCTGCACCCTCTATTATACCTATCCTACAAAAAAACAATAGCAGCAACAGCAACAACAACAACAGCAACAACTTATTTTGCCTCCAAATGCCCTCTGGGGACAAGAAGATATTTTTACCATGTTTTCAGCCCTTTTTTAACAACAGGAAGTGAATGGAAGTCCCTTTTTGTTCACTTCATGTTTCAAAAAATGCCTTTTGTGGCTCTGAGTTGGTCCAGGCCACTGCCCAAATGCAATGGAAATACCTGACATACCCTCTAGAGGACATTTTGAGTTCTGAGGGCATCCAAATATGGCAGAAATGGCCTCCATGCCCCTAGAGGATTTTTTGAGACATTTTGAAAGAAAAAAATGATCTCCCTGGGGAGCCTGGGATCCACAAAGATTTTCCTGGGGACTGCATGCAGTCTATGGGCCACACTTTACCCACTTCTGAACTAGATAGACCATAGATGTGACTCAGAGATCTTTTATATTGTAGAAAAATGCCCCCACAGAAATCCAGCATTATAATATACTGTGCCCAAGAAACAACAAGAGCTTGCCATGCATGTTCTTTGAGTGCATTGCTTAGATATGCCTCTCTTTTCACAATTCAAGGTGAATTGCAGGTGGGAGTTACAGCTCTTACCTTTTGTGGACTCCTGGACAGCCACATTTTCAACCAAATTAGTTCCTTGTAGTAGCTACTCTAGGTCATTCTTTGGGAGATCAGAAATTCTAGTTGTCCATCTCTGGGGCCATTTTTCTTTGTTTTTATGTCTTAAGGGTTGCATATCAGCAAAAGCCCCAAAGAAGCATACTTTAGGGTATTAAAAGGTGATTGAAAAAAAAGTGTCAAATAATCTGGGTAAAAGCTACAGATTATGCCAAATGGAAGGTCAGCCTAAATTAAATGGCATTCAATAGTTTTTAAAATACTGAAAGATTAGGGTCAAGGCAGAAGCTCAGGGGATCAAGGGTACCACAACCAACAAAATTTTGTTAAATGTAAGCATGACCGTATTCAGACAGCAATAGAGTAGAGCAAGGTCATCTTGGCTAAACTCAACCAATAGTAGCAATATGTGTCCCAAATTCAGCTCATTTAGGATTTTAAAAATGAAAAACAGAGCTTTGAAATGGCTTTCAAACAGATTAGGAGCCAACACAGAATGAGCAATTATGACATTCCAGAATCCGAGTACCAATAACAATTCCCAACATCAGAAGCCTTGCAGCAGCATTCTGCAACTGCTGTATTTTTCAAAGCATGCTAGCAGCATGATTACCAAAATGTGCTTGGTGATGGCCAGATCTGCCTTTTCCAAAAACATGGACAGCTGATACAATATATGACAATGAGAAAAGCTGCTTCTAAACCAACCACCACCTGATCATTGAGGAACAAAGATGAATTCAGAACATACAGAGATGGGCAGTCCAACTGTTGGCATGATATTGAGGATTGTTGGGATCAGAAAGACTGCTCCACAACATAGAGGACTGCATAAGCAGGAGGCCCTACATGGAATCTTATTTCACCACTGCCTGTTGTGCTACAATTGTGGGAGAAAGCATCATTCCATCCGTGAAGCTATCTGGTTTTTAAATTGTCCAAATTCCAGTGTAGTTTTTAAAAGTCAGTTTAAGAAAGGGATCAGAGGAAGGAATCTACCTGCATTTTTCCAGAATGGATGTGTATACCCCAAAAGAAATAGATATGTCTCTGGACTTTTTCTTTAGTGGTATAAAAATTTTGATGTTAACAGAGTTTAGGATCTTGGGGAATGTAGAAGCTCCCCAGTAAGAAACAAAATGTCACTGTTTGCTGCTTCTCCTATAAATATTGGTGAATCATGTGCCATTAATATTTCTTCCAGTGTTACTCTGTGTGTAAGTGTGCCTGTCCTTCTCTCATCCTACCCAGTAGTTGTGCTATGTTGCCTGTTGTGTTGGTTAGATGTTGTTCAGGAAGTGGTGGACTGGAAGCCATCATGGCTCCCTCACTCCTGCTGTGCCTATATGTTGTCTTTGATGGTGTCACACTTTCCACATCTCTAAAGTGTGCATAAGGGTTGTGTTGGTTAGACCAGTTGCTTTTTGTTTGTTTATTTTTAGTGATGTTTCCCTGTTCTTATCTGCCGTTTTACTAACCTCTGGTTTATTGTTTTCGCTTTTTCCGTTCTTTTGCTAACAAAGTTGAGTTGACCAAAGCTGACCTGCAAGGTAGAGAAGGTTTTATTTCCATTGCCAGTTTGGACTGAAAGATGCCTTTTAATGTAACCTTTGGTGCCTTTATATTGATATATCTTTTTTGGATGCAGTCACATCTCTAAACTAAATGGATATGAGCTTGGGCTTTTCATAACTTGCTAGACTGAAGAGTGGGGTGGTTAGGATTTTTGGGAGAAATACAGAGATGTGGTCTGGGAGTAGCTTTAAGAGGTTTGACTGTATCTCATCTTAAGAGTATCTATAACTGCATGGCTTGATTTCCTGAAAAAAAAGGTTCAACATCATAAAGATGGCACTGAATAGCTAAATGCTAAAATGAAGGTGGGATCAATCCTTTAGAGGTCTGAAAGGTTTGCAATCCAATCTTGTACATGCTTACTTGGATTACTGCCTGGCAAATATCTATGTGATCAGCTTTCAAGTAAGTATGTATATGGTTCCAGTCTTTCTATGGGTGTGAAGTAGTCAAGCTCCAGATAAAGATAAGAGAGAATCTCCCAGAGGCTGCATACACTACGGAAAACCAAAGCAAGAGGGAAAGAAGAACGGATGCACAACAATTTGGAAAATAGCACTTCTGAATGTCAGTGTTGATTTTTGAATCAAATACCTAGGTTTGGTACAGATCCAGTGACAGAGCAGAGATTCTGAAATATATGGGGCTAACAGTCAAGACTAACAGGTCCCACTGATTTTAATGGGCTTGTTCTTAGGTATCACTAAATATAAATCCAACCCATAATGTTTTTCTTCATTTCCCAAATCCTAGTTCATTTCTTTTACTCTCATCACTTGGTACTTCTGGTTTTGCTTGCGCACAGTGAGCTTAAAGTGTGAAGTGGCTATTGTGTTGGGAAGGTGATGAAACTTTCAATCTGTTTTGTGCATTTTTGCATGAAACAGTTATTGTCAGACACTGTGGAAACTTTATGCTCTTTGAAGAGGTATCCAGTGATGTCATAAACACCCATTATTGATGTATATTTGGTAAGAAAGGTCTGCCATTACTACTAACCGAGATTGCAGATAAGTTCAAGGAGAGAAGAATGAACTACAAGAGACAAACGCTGGGCAAAATAAATGTCGGTAGATACTGGAAGAAAAGAAGGGGGATACAAAGGGTTCTTTAGTACTGTTAGTCTATAAGTAAGGTCAAGGGTTGCTACTAAGAACTTTAAGGACTAACAGAAGGAGTCTTTTTTTAGCTACTGTAGGTGGGAAGATAAACACAGTTTAAAAACTGGGGATGGATTTAAAGCCACAAATTGGGAATGACAGACTTCTTGTGATTATCGGAGCTGTTTGTTACTGTTTTCTTGATTGCTGGAAGTGTTTCAGGCATTGCATATTTCCAAAGCCAATTTCTTTTCTGGGAAAAACTAATCAGAACCATGAAAGTTGCATGAAGACTGGCGTGTGTAAAGATCTTTGTGTATTTCATTGCATGTAATGAAACTGGGGATGCAATTCTTTGCTGATTTCATTCTCAAAGAAAGCAATTAGTAATTTTAGCAATTTTCTTGCTGCTACAAGAAAGTTTTTTGAAAACTTGTGCAGTTCTTAGTGACTATTTGCAGTTCAGGACTGATTCTGTGCAAAATTCATACTTTTTTTATTTTGATTTTTTGTTCCATTTCTTTTGCATATAAAACAAAATCTTATGCGCAGAAAATAAATATCTCCAAACAGTTATTTCGTATGCAGAAAATGATGCAGTTGGGTATTTTCTCTTTGCAAAATTCTTGTTTTGTTTTGTTCTGCACAGTCATATGTGGGGGGTTTTGCACAGAAAACAGCATTTTCATCATAGAAAATGCTACTACCTCTGCAAAGAAACCACATGAATTTTACACAGAAGAAGTTCTGAACTATAAAGATTCTTGTCAGTCCAGAATTCTCCTTGCCAGAGTTTCCTGACACTCAAGAAATACAATTTTTGACCATTTTCCAAATATTTTTTTCCATCACTAACTGATTCCTATAATGTAGAGTAACGTAGTATGTTTCAATCCTTTTAATACACTTTTAACATTGTTATACTGTGAGTTCTGACTGAAATGAATCTATATAAAAACGTTATTTTTCCCATGAAGACTTGTTTAAGAAAAGGAATTCAACAAGAAAATGAGTAATATGCAGAAGTCCAGGATAGAAGGGATCAAATTTATGCAGTAAAAGTATGCTTAAGCCAAACAAGAAGCGGCATAGAAAAAACTTTTATTTTGAACCATTTAAAATAATAATGGAGGTGCATGGGGATTAGGGAAGATGAACATGGGAGAAACTCTCTGACCCACTAGCAGTATTCGTATATCTTACTGAGATTAGAGCATCAAAGAAGTAACTTTTTTGGACTATAACTCTCAGAATCTACTGGGCAGCATGACCAGTGGGATTTCTGGGAGCTGGGTTCAGACAGGTGATGTTTCTAAGCTCTAAATTGGAAGCAAAGAAAGCTCATGACCAAAAGTATTAGAGGTAATATGCCTCTGAATACCACTTATTAGAGAAGACATAGGCATTCGACTGGCTGCTGTGAGAATTGAATACTAGAGCAGATAGGCCACTGGTCAGATTCAGCACAGGTCTTCTCAAGGCATATTAGAGCAGATAATCTCTTTCTTTTCACTGATCCACAAATAATGACGGGTGGTAGCATATAAAACTTAAGGATGGTGTTGCATAGAGTTTTGTTTTAGGACATGTGCCATGCCATATATTCCCATCTTGTATACATGCAGTGAAATACATATGTGTGATGGACATACATGCTGATCAATATTCTGGCTATATTAGACTTTCTATTGTTCTATGTATGAAATGGGCAATGTATATCGCAACCTTCAAAGTCACAAACATGCTTCACAGGACGTCATGGTCCGGTAGTGGCCAAGCACTGCTAAGCTTTGCTATAGGAAATCCTGAAAAAAATATGCTGTTGTTCAAGATCACTGCTGCTCTGAGGGTTGACCATCTTTGCCAATGCTTACTATGACATCTTTGTAAAACTTCTTTAGAATCTTCACCTCTTTCCTATGGAACAGGGGGAAATTAAATGCCAAACAAAGATATGTGGAAGGTACCTTAATTTCAGGAAACCAATCTTTGCTGTATAGGTTTGAGTATCTGAGTCCACACAGAAACTTCAAAATCCCTCAAAATCTGAGGGGCTGTTTTCTGTGCTGCTGTGACCTGGACAGTGGGGAGGTCTGGTGGAGAAGGACTTGCCACTATACCTTTCTAACACTCCACACTTTTACTTGTTTTTCTTTCTTCTTTTCCTCCTTCTTGTTTCCACTACTGATGAATGTTGTACCTGTTTCCTTTTCCTCACACACTTCACTTCCCCTGCCTTTTGCTTTCCCGGCAAATTCAGACATATTCCCTTTTATGCGGTTCAGTTTCTTTTGGCTAGACATTCCGTCTTAGTTATCCCGTTGCAAGCCTGGCCTCTTGAAGAACATTAGAGGGTTGTGAGGGGAAAGGGAGGTGAGAAGGGAAGGTAAGTATCTTTTTGTTTAATCCTAGAAAGCCCAGCTGCAACCAGAAATTGTAACTCAACACTATCTATTTAAAAACAACTACACCGACATCTTTATCAGTAAGTATCTACTCAGCACAGACCAAATCTGATTTGTAGGGTCTGGAAACATTACTTATTTGGACTACAACTTTCAGAACCCTTGAACCAGCATGAACAATGATTCAACTCCTGAATAAATGTGCATACAATTGCATTTCTGTGGCCACATCCCATTCATACCTAACTCTGGACAGTTCTGGGTCGTTAACTGTGTGACTTATCTGCTTCTGTTCTCCCCAGATCAGAAATCTGATGGTCAGGCAATTAGGGACAGGGTAGTAAATGCGGTAACATAGTGGCATTGTAGCACAGATCAATTTTGGTTAGATACTGGTGTTATTGAAAATAATCCAAGCCAATTAAAGGCATGGTTGGGGCTCCTTTCATATATGCTTTCATCCTGTTTCATAGGAGTCCTTTCAAGAGTAACAAAGTATGAGAGCAGGTTTGCAGGGGTGCTTAAAATGTTCATAGACAACTCCAGAACATGTTCTGCCTTAGCTCTGTTTTTTTTTCAGTGCCCAGCTAGATACCTCTGGGAAGTTCACAAACAGGACATGGAGTTACTAGTCCTCACATATTAGGAGACACATCATCTCCTTCCTAGTTTACACCCTCATTGCATAATACACAAGTCAAATTGTTGAAATGGATTCATGTGCTCTCATCCTTTTTATTTGTGACAAATTTCCTAATCATGAAACCTGCATACAGTAGCAGATGATGTCTTCCATGTCAGTGAGGCAGTGAATCCACTCTAGGTTTTAGCCTGAACATCCATGGTTCTGAACATTATCCCCCAAAATAGTTCCAGCACTTTGGATAGCTCCTTTAAAATTCAAACAAAACATGGAGCAGATTCGTTGCCCCTCTCTGATGTGGAAGACAATACCTGCCACTTTCTTCAGATGTGTCAGACTGCATCCTCCATCATGCCCAACCAGCATAGTCAATGGTCACCAGTAGTCCAACATCTCTGAAGGGCATTCAGTTGAGGAAGGTTCATTTGATTTTCTTTCCAATCTCTCAGAGGTGCAGAAAAGGCATGCCACATTTTTATAATCTGGGCTTTGAACAGCTGCATACAGCTGCAGTTAACCCGCACAGAGCATTTGCTTCTGACACATGGCATATGCTTTTGTAGGGATGATATTTTAGATTGTGTGGTTTAGTTCTTGGCTGGCACTATTTGAATCTTCCCTTTTCTCTCTGTCTTCTGTGGTCTGAAAAATGCTTTGTAAATGCGAAAGAATTTTCCTTTAAACAGAAAGAGTATGTGAGAGATTGTGTGAACATGTCCAAGAGACAGAGAGAGATAATTACCAAAACATCTCTCCACAAATTAAAATGTATAAACAGACTGTTCTTAAATTTCAATCAGGGATAAACTTCTTTTGAGAATGAAGCATTAAGATTTTAAAGCGTTGTGAAGTGGACAGGATCTTGCTAAGTGCATCAGAGAAAGCATTAATAAAAACAGAGGTTCTGACACCTTGTGGAGAGATTGGAGAAAGATGTTATTTAAAGCCGTTTCTCATTCCCAGTGCACATAAATTATGTATCTAGCTTGTTTGCTTCTGCCCTTAACTGTTATCACTTAATGTGTATGAAAACAGCCTTGCTTGGTGTCTAAACCTCTAGTGAGCTTCTCATGCTTTCTTGTCTGTAATCCTAATTCCTTGTGACATCGCTGTTGCTCTGGCCAAGATTCCAGTGTTGCAAACTGGGGACTTGTGACACCCGTGAGGATCACAAGCCTCAGCAGCAGATGAACTCTCAGCCAGAAGGTTCTGTAGTACCCATGTAAAAAAACCTTGGTGAGTGCCAGGGCAGTGAAGAAAGTATGAGATCCATAAACCCAAGATCTGTTTTCTGTACAAACCCTCTAAGCAAAGCTGAGCTGCTTTGTCATTCCTGCTAGAAATCAGCTCCATTTCAGCCTTTCTAAGCTGACACTACACAGAGATAGACCTTCACTTAGTCTTTCTCTTCCCCAGGAGTGATTTCAAACCCATGTACTGTTTCACACATGACTTCTATTAGACACACACCTGCAAAATCTTTCAAGCATATACTTTTTAGATGTTCATGCTTATTCAGAGTCAGTTTCTACAGATTAGCCTATACCTTCTTGTTATGTGCTTTCAAGTCATTTCTGACTTACGGTAGCCCTAAAGGGACCAATCACAGGGCTTTATTGGCCTTATTTGTTCATAAGCTATTTGCCTTGTCCTTCCTCTGAGGCTGAGAGAGTGTGACTTACCCACAGTTACCCAGTAGGTTCCCATGGCTGAGTGAGGAATTAAACCTTGTTCTCCACAGTCGTAGTCCAGCACTCAAACCACTACACTACACTGGCTTTCCAGACTGTCAATTCCAAGTTGATTTCATGTATATTTAACTGTAAGCCTGTTACATCTATTTTTACAACTTCCTCCAATAATTAAAAAAAAATCTATTATTTTCAGATGCGTCTTATCTGAAAACATGTGCCTTGCATACCACTTTGCCCTTATAATTCTTTTTTGCATGCCTATTTCTCCAAGATGCACCTTTTTGTATGCATCTTTTTCCAACATGCACATCTGTACATGCATTTTTGAAGCAAAAATTGCACTGCCAAATTCAAAAAGTGACCTTTGTAGCATAACTGCATTCCAAATACTTATCAGTCCAGAAAGCGCAAATTAGATTGCTTCCCCTGAAAATACAGACCAAACCAAATTTGCCTGCATCCCTCAGTAACATAGATATGTTTGGACACATGTGAATTAAACTGGTTCACTTAACAGATAATCAGGATTGGCTGTGGTTCACTACCAAGTATACTTGATGTCAAGCTCATATTACCTAGTAAAATGAGAATCATCTTAAAATGAGAGATTAGCCAACATGATTGCAACCATTTTTGCCATCCTTTTCATACACTGTGAAGTCAAGGTTGAGTTTCCCATGTTAGGTGTTGACAGGGAACAAATGAATACTGGTGGTGTTTCTAGGGAATATGTTTTCCCTCCCTCATCTCCATGAGTCTTACAAGAGGGGCTAGAATCATTTCCTTCATCTTGACTGATTGCATGAATTAGAACTTTGGAGAGTTTTTTACCTACATCTCCCAGAATCTCCCATTCACCATGGCCAGTGCAAGCAAAATAGAACAAATGAATTCCTGAGGCCCTTAGGATTGTCATTGTGATGTACATAGCCTAAACTGTGGTGAACAAATCCCCAGCATTCGCAACAATCCACATGGCCAAACTTTTTTAAAAAAATCATTTTTGCCCTTTAGCAGTTACAGTAGAGCCTTTAACCCATGGGGGTGGGGGGTACTTCTGGCCATTTCCAGTTTTGAAAGAAGATCCCCCATGGACTTCCCCATGGAAGTAGCAGAAGTTCCTCAGAATGGGGCAAAATATTCTACTGAATCACCTAAAGAGTATATTTAGCGATTTGGGATTTAAAAAATTGAAAGGAGTTAGTGAGGTTGGGCGTGGATCACGTAAAGCTATTGACTGCATGTTGCCTATCCCTGGTCTAAACCATCAAAGATGCAATAGCAACAAGAATAAAAAGATGTTCCAGGGATGATTTTTGTAAAACCAGGCGCTGATGAGCTTGATCAGTTTTGATCTCTATCTGCCCCAAGAAATCCCGAAAGAATATTTGGCTCAGGGCTGTGTAAATTCCAATCACAAGATTGTAAAACACAATAGAAGTGGATTCCAACAATGCTTTCTGTGTAGAACATGGAGTACATCTAGGGATGTGCAGCTAGGAAGCATTAAGACACCCCAGCAAACAATTATGCAAACATAAAAAAGACAACTGCTGTGAGATTGTTCACATTTTGAGATTTGTTTTGCAAATATTGTTTTTTTACAAAAGCATTATAATCCCAGTCTTTTGTGCATATGAAACTTTGGCCTATTATTATTATTGTTGTTGTTGTTATTGTCATCATCATCATCGTCATCATCATCATCTCCAAGTGGGGAAAAATTACTGGAAAATATACAAAGACCAGCAGGGAGAAAACTCTTGCATTTCTTTATTCTTGCATGCAAGAATGAAATGACTGAAACTTTACATCCTTATAAGGGTAGCACAAACCAGTGGGAACAAGTCAAATAAGCTCTGTTGATTAGACAGTTGCCTGCGTCTCTCAGCAGCTTGCTCTACTGCTGAAATAATAATAGTTATTGTTTCATTAAATGTGCATCTGCTTCCTTAAATAAAGTAATGCCATGTGAATGTTCTATTGTGTTCCCACATGTCCTGTGATGCAACTGTCAGTTCATTTGGAATTACGCTATTTTGCTGTTTTTCATGCATGCTAACTTCTCCAATGATTTATGTGGATTTCTTAAATACTTGAAGCATGCAGTGTGGCTGGTGGCTCCAGTGTCAGTGGAGTGATGAATCCATTCTTGATTTTAGTCTGAACTCTAAGGGAGCTAGCCAAGGTGCTGAATCCTATCCTCAACATACGTTTCATACCTTTGATTGATCTGTTAAAGTTCTGACTCCAACCCAAATTGGATTTATTACTCCAGTGACAGGAGAACCACTGCCAATCACTGGCAAAAATGGCAGAACCAAAGAATCATAAGAGTTGGAATTAACTGCAAGTGCCGGCTAGTTCAGTCTCCTGCTATGCATTAATACATAACTGAAGCACTTCTGAGAAATGACCATCCAACCCCTCTCTTTAAATATTTTGAGAGAATTCAAGTCCACCATACCACCAAACAGCTGCTATAGTAAAGAAAGTCCAAGGGGGCAACCCAGATAGATTCTCATTTAGTACATTAGCTCCAACCACAGTGTAGAGCTGGGGAGGGCAGATACTGAAGATGTTCTTTTAGTCCTCAACACCTTCAGGATCCTCAGGTGAGCCTTTTTCTGGGTAAAAGAAGACAGGGAAAGGCTGCTCCTGAATACCTTGAGGTGCAACAATTCCTCTTTTAAATAGGCTGCAAAACCTCCTTGTTGTGGTTAACACAACAATACCCAAAATCAATACCTAAAACAACTTCTAAAAACCAAAAGTGGAGTTAGGGTCAGGGTGTTTTTTCATTATTTTTCTGTAGGCCATATGGCCCCAAGAGGGTTCCAGGAGATAAAAGTGGCCCATAGACCTGTCATGATTGCCCTTCTCTGCTTTGGAAGAAAGATGTGTGGGTAACCAGAGGTGGATATAGCAGTTCATTTCCTGGTAAAGAAGGTCAATGTAGAGTCCAGTCAGAAAGTGTCTATTTTCAGCCCAATGAAACTGAATTTATGTCACCATTAAGATGAGAAGAGGTTTATTTTATTTTATTTTTTGAAAATGAGCAAGAAAGAAAAATCCAAGAGCAGCTTTTCTTTTAAGCCTGGCACACCTAATTTTTGTGCTGTAACAGTCTGCTCTTTAAATAAATTTGCTCTGAGCCAATGTGTATGTAAGCTAGGCAGATGGTGGCATTGCTCTTACCTGCAGTCTTTTTCTGAAGCTTGGTACACAGAGGCTCAAATCCTGACAGAAGATCTGTTTCCTCTACCCCATGGCATGTTAATATCCTACAATATGGCCACCCTGCAGATGCCACTCATTTTGGCCTGTCAGAACGGCAGGGTGCTACTGTTACTGTTTTTTAAACTAAACTGTCCCTAGACACACATGCACACACACAAACACAGGAAACTATTAAAGGTATATCCTGAAAGAAGAAAGACAGTGTTGTTTTGAAACATCTGGTTCATACTGCTGGTGTGTGTTTATGTGATTTGTTGGCTTTCAAAAGAGCCCCATGAGACGGGAAACTAATACTCAGTCATGGAACCTTGAGGAAAGAGAGTCTCCTGCATTTGGGAAGGGACTTTTCCCTCCACCCTGATTTTCCTGAGAGTAGATCTTAAAAGGAAGGGGAAACTAGGAAATCTATTTCATCTGTGACAAGCTGAAATTCGCCAAGTGAAGGTTATCTACTGTATTACCTCCATATTGGGAAGTATGACCTGCTCAGCTATTCAGTAGAACAGAGGAAAGTCCCAGGAGGTGTTGAATGTAGAAAGTGTTTTTGAAATCATTCGCTTACAGTCAGCTATCATACCATTATTGACCTTGAAAGAATCCCCCAATCTCTTTGTTTTCAACATTTTTTTCTCTTGCCAGTGGACTACTATTGGTGCCCTAGGGCCATTTCCGCACTACACTGTTATAGTGCTATTATTCCACGTTCAACATCCTGTGGAATGCTGGGGTTTGTCATTCACTGAGGCCAAAGAGCTTTCTGGCTGAGAATCCTAAATGCCCCTCCCTGAACTGCAAACTCCAGGATTCTACAGGATGTTGAAAGTGGAATAATAGCACCATAACAGTGTAGTGCAGAAATGGCCTAAGAGGCACCTTTCTAAACTGTGTCTCTTAAAAAAATATATGAAGCTGACTTAGGGCCTTTCCATACAATACTATTATAGTGCTATAATTTCACTTTTAACATCCTGTGTGGCATTCTGGGGTTTGTAGTTTACTGATGCCAAAGAGCTCTCTGGCTGAGAATTCTAAATGCCCCTCCCTAAACTGCAAACCCCAGAATTCCTCAGGATGTTGAAAGTGGAATAATAGCACTGTAATAATATAGTGCAGAAATTGCCTATGTTTGCTGGTCCAAACTTGCCCTTCCATTTACAGAAGAAACTGAGACCCCCACCATAGCCATTTGGGGTCCCATCCTAGCAGAAAGGCAGGAGAGAGATAGAGAGATAGAGAAAGAGAGAGAGAGAGAGAGAGATGTGTGTGTGTGTGTGTGTGTGTAAAAAATAAAAATAAAAATAAATGCCAGGGTTAAGATGAAGGGGACCCTGGTATATTTCCTTAGTGTTGAAGTGAAAGCTAATCTAGGAGTGGTAGCCCAGATAAATAATAAATAAGATATAGAACACAACTAAAATCTTCATGAGTAAATCCATTTGCAGCCCTGCAAATTCCATGGGAATAATAGTTGGATCCCTTTCAGTTTTATGTTTATTAAGATTTTTCATATGCAATAAAAATTTAAACAATGTTGTAATATTGTTTACATTTTAATTGTAAAGGAAAAACTCTTAAGAACATTATAAAACTGGAATAATAGCTGGATCCCATGCATTTTTTACTGAATTACTAAAGTAACACCTAAAATATTGATGCAAACACAAGCATTGTGAAATTCCGGAAGTGGTTAGGGAAGAAGAGAAAGCAAGCTACCACCACCACCCCTCACACTGTGCCTCTAGCCAGAGAGGGGCCTAGGACCCTAATTGAACCAAGGATAATTTAGCTGTGGCCATGGCCCTTAAGTCCTCTAGATTTACTTCCCTGATTGACTCAGCCTTCCATTCTTCTGCAGGTCGGTAAAATGAGTACCCAGCTTGTTGGGGGCAATTAGCTAACACATTGTAAATCGCTTAGAGAGCACTTAGCTGATAAGTGGTATAGAAATACACATGCTATTGCTATTGCTACCTGGATTGCCCTTTTTCTCTTCCTTTGAAAATATGCGTGTGGAGAGTCCCAGCACAGATAATTGGATCCCAGACCCACCACAGTTGCCCACCTCCACACTATCATAATTAGGTGAGGAGAAGTCCAGTTCTTTCTTTCTTTTTTTTATTATAAAAAGCATTTCAATAAAACGACATAGTCGTGATTAATACAGTATATAAATAGTGCAACAGGTAGGCATACAAACCTAAATCTACCTATATATTCTATATCTTTATTCCTATCTTCCACCTCTAGACCTTGCTTCCGACTAGATTGTCTTTATGAAAATATAATAGCATAGTAAATGAGGACCTATTTTCTGGCTTTAAACGCTTCAGGACTCTACTAATATCATTTCCTTCTTTACCCTACATCTCATGCTATCTCCCATACTATTCTGGGGCTTACCTCAACCTTCTAGAGCATTATTCAGGAGATATACCTACCTCTATGCATAAAAACTACTTCCCCTTTTGTTGCAAAAGAAATATCCTGTGTCTGTTGATCCCCTAAGGGGAACTCTGAATCCAGCTCATTAGGTTTCCCCTTCCTCCTTTTGTTTGATTATTTTCTCAGTGGCATACCAGATGAATTTATCTATTGTTTCTTTGATGGATATGTAAACATTGCTGAGGAGACAGAACTGTACGTTTCTGAGTCTTTTCCATCATTAGTTCACCCATCATGCAACCTTCTCTCTGTTGATGGAGAGGTAGAGTTCATTTCTCCATTCTTTCAAATCTGTTGAGCTGTATACAGCTGCAAAATAAACTATATTATACATGATGGAACTGAATGTTCCACAATAGCATAAGAGAGAGCAAAAATTTCTGATTGATGAAGCACAAAGGATATTACTCATACATTATATTCTGCTGTTACTGTACCTTGGATTAGGAAAAAAATATTTCTTGCTCTTTCAGAATCTCCACTGCTGGTGCTTCTGTTTTTAAAGATGCAAGTCTAAATCAGAGAATCAAATAGTACTGGAGAATAGAACAGTATATGTTTTATTACAAGTGCACACAAAATTGTAATTCAGAAGTGAATCTTCAAAATATGACTGGATTCATGTATATGAATGTGGCTTTTGGAATCCTCAAATCTCCAGAGATATTATAGAAACCAGCCAGTAATGTAGACCTAAGGTTCTTGCGTCTTTGGTGGAGAAAATGCTTACAGGGGTTGGGGGATGAGGGAAAATGTACAGGTAAAAAAAAAAAAGGACGTAACATTTCACCAGATTCAACCCATCATTTTTTTTTCAAAGATCATTTCAATAGGCTTTGGCTGAATGTGGTCTTAACAGCATAAATGGGCTGTCTGCCCCCCTTTCATCTTCCAAATCCTCTTGAAGAAATGCTTGGAGAATTCAAAAAACTTCATGTCTCATTCCAGCCTTGATGGGGAAAAAAAAAAGAACAGACAGGGAGGCAAATAATAGATAATTTGGAGGGTCAGGCTGTGATGGGTCCTTATACTTTGGAAAGCCAACTTGAGTTACTATAACCATTGCTTCTGAGCCTGCCTAAGAGGGAATATGCAACCTTTCACACCTTCTTTCTACTGCGTGCCACAGCTCTCTCTTCGTTGCTGAGTGTACAATTCTCTGTGTCTTCTATGTGTCCTGAATTTTTGTTGCATGTCCATGAAATGGAAAACTGTTTTGGTTTCCTTTTCTTCCTTGGTGCATGATGATGACAAGTCACCATCTATTTTTTATAACTTCTTTCTTATGGCTGCTCTTTGTTTCTTAATTTCCTCACTACTGCATCTCAGGACCAAGCACAACCTGTCAAGAAGATTCCTGTGCCAACCAAGGCATCTGCATCCAGCGGTGGGAAGGCTTCACTTGTGACTGTTCCATGACATCATACTCTGGGAACCAGTGCAATGACCGTGAGTACTAGCTTTTTGTAAATAGAATTTTATGCAAGGACCTAGAAGTCCTTGGTGTATGATTTGGTGTATGGTTTGGTAGCTTAATATTGGACGTGTATGCCAATCTCAGAGCTGGTTCATCAGCCTCCTAGGAAACTAGTTTTAAAAGATAGATTATTTGAAGAAAGGGGAGCATAATTATTCTTCCTTTGATCTGATATGAAAGTGCTTGAGTGCATTCTGTTTTCATATTTAAAGACAAATGAAAAAGGGCTTATTGATGTTCTTTTTATAGCAACCAGATGGAACTGTATGTGCTAGACAATAATCAGAGCTTTGGTAAATGAAGTACATTCACTTCTTACAGTTTTTCAGCCACAGCATCCAGTTCTTAGTCTTTTGTAAGTGCACGCAGAACTCTTGATGTCTTTTGGTGCTATAAATGTTGTTAACAATGGTCTGTTTGTGGTGCACTCTTGTGCCAAGTAATTTGGGCCAGTTCTCACACTAGTTTCTCAATATGGTGAAATAGGCAACTTATTTCCCTATATTGTCACTGCAAAGAGAAGCCTTCCTCATTAAACCAGTCAGGAAATGCAAAATATACATTCTGTTGCTGGAACAAAGACAGTGGTTTTGTATCAAGCATCAAACAGGATTACTTACTCTGTATTTGCCAGTTTTTCAAAGTAGTGAAAGGAGAGTGAAGGGAAGAAGTGGCAGATGGTAAAGAAGTACTTAGTCTCTCTTGCTCCCTGCTCATTTTCATCTGCAACCTATTTTCTTGAGCCCTTTTAAAGTTTGGACTAAAATCCAGAAAAGATTAATCAGATTTCTACCAGTTGCAGTCAGAGGATATATTCTGGAAAGATGTGGAAAAGGAACGAGAGGTAAGGCCAGCAAATGGTTCCAATGCCATTGGGATCCTTTATGGATTTTAGTCCAAACTGTTCCAGTTTGTTCTGTTCCAGTTTGTTCAGGAGCTGTTCCAGATTCTGAAACTATTTTAGGGATGGAGCAATAGCTTTAATGATATTCTGTAGTACAGATTACAACCTAGGTTGGTTTAGGAGATATCCAACTCCCTGGATAGAGGCTGGAAAAGAAAAGCAATAAGCAGTTGAAAGGCATAAATACCTTCTTCCCAACCTATTCTTTATCTTTCTGCGGAAAGCCATTTCTCAGTCACTTTTTTTCAGATTTGCAGCAAATACAGCATTGAGAATTCCATTTTCGGTTTGCTGTAAGACAAGTGGGCTCATTTCAAAGGGAAGACAAGAAACAATTCCTATTTTTTCATAAAGGACCTCACTATATTCAGGTTAATATTTGACATGGTAATAACATTGCGAGGAGACATTTCCATGTCACTGTACATGGTGAACATTTCATTTGTATATGCTAGTATTATTTAACTGCATCAAGGAGAGCTTGGGCTTTCAGTTACAAATAGGCAGGAAAGACTGACCACATTTTGATACTTCACCAGGTCAAAAACTGATTTGAAAATGGAACATGCTCTATATACCACAGCAGCCTTGTGTGGTGTTGTTCCCAATCCCCTGCCTATACTAGTCAGACTGCAGGTAAGGATCACATGTAGACTTAATCTCTTCCCTTGAAAGCTGGCAAAGGAGAAACCTGCCCTAGAAGTCATCTTCCTGATATGCTGACATTCTCTGTACTCACTTTTTGCTGTTGTTGATTCATAGGGAAATATGTAAAAAGTCCCTTGCCTATTTTGAGAGTAGCATATTCTGCTGAGCGAAGGGACAGTATTGCCCATTGTGAATTGCTGCATGGGTAGATGTGTTAAGCTGGGCCAGAAGCGCCAAGCAAATGAAGTGAAGACATATACACCAGTTCGCACAGAAGTATTCCTCCTCCCTTTTCTTTCATGCATAGATTCACAGTATACTCATAGGTAGGAGACATAGATAAAATTTGCCTGGAAAGAAGGAATAGATGCATTTGCCATCTCTGTCCTCTTTCTCTCCCTTCCCTTTAAAGTTCTTTAGCATTCCAGTTATGACTTCTTGTCAAGTACTTATTAGTCCACCAGTGGTTTTCATGTGCACACTTCTTTTGTCATTCTTGGCACACTTTTTAGCAAATTACATTATAAAGCCAACAGCATATAGGAAATGCAACCTTAGGACCTATGAATCTCTCTTTAAGTAACAGCTGCAGAGAAAGGTCTAGAGGGATTAATGAGACTATGTTCTTCACTGGTTTCTAATGAATTGGAACACATTGTTTCAGTATGTTGCAGGAACATGTGCTGGTACTTACAAAAATCAGTCAGCCTCCAGTATATCAGCAAATCAATTTCTGGGCTTATGATCAGTGATTCCTTAGCAGTAAAAACATGATCATATGGTGAATCAGGTGCAGCAAGTGGATTGGTGTGAGGGAAGATGAGACTCTAAGGGCTACTTCCAGTGTTTACAATATACATTAGAGGGTACATGTCATATATTGAAAGACAGTGTAGTAAGGGCTATAAGCATGCCTATTTTATAGAGAAAGTGCTGAAAAACTGTAAAAATTAAACTGTTACAGAAAAATTCATTAGCCCTCCTTGTATTAGAAGTCATTAAAGTTCTGATTCTAAGAAAAGGTTCTTATCTTTAATGAATAATGTCAAAAGTGGCCCTCACTCACACAAGGTAAAGGAGTTCTGAAGTGACACCCATTGTGTTATTGTATTCTTCTTAATGGAGATTCAGAAATAATGGTGGTGTGAGGATGTCTTCTTAAACGAGCAGCAAAGGTAAGTGCTTGTGGATCACTCTGAACTTTTCCAGCTGAGATCTGCAAAAGGTATGTCTTTCTTGTGTTGTTGTTTCTGCTAACACTTGCTTAGGATTGGACTACACATTAGCACTTCTTCTTTTAATATCACAAGTCTCTGTCTTATTCTAGTGACGGATGCAGTCTTTCCAGTATAGTTACTCATTGTACACAGAGGGCTAAATGAAGATGCAAGATGTGGAGTTAACTAGGGCCGTATTAATTACATATCAATTGATAATCTTTAAGGAGGGGGACTTACGTAGGCAATCATCCCAAAGGAGATCGCTTTGCATTCTAACCTCCCTCAGTATCTTACAGCTTGGCTAGTATGGTATGTTCCATCCAGGAATTTCAGATCTAAGGCAGGATAGCTGGCTTTTACACCAATATGCACAGCTCTATCAGGACTGCAAGCGTTTCAAGATCTGGCTCTGCATTTGTGAAATAGTCTTCCTTTAGACCTCCAGCTGGAGGAGGATCTCACCTGTTTTCATAAAGGGATAAATACCTTCCTCTTTGATTCACTGGCTTAAGGCACTGAATAGTGTTTAAGGTGCTGAGATGGGCAGTGACTGGTGAGGCGTTGGGGATTTCATTCCATGTGTTGCTGTAGGTTTTTGTCCTGTCCCTGACTGTATATGCTGATGTTCTTCCCATTGGTGAAAAAGCATTATAAATAAACCTTATTATTAAAATGCTGTTAAGGTGCTTCAGGCTGAGTCCACACAGATCTACCCAAAGAAGAGACAGCTGTGTCTCATCTCTTCCCCGGATTCATATTCACAGTGGTGTGGGGGATCTCCCATGTTATCACCATCTAGTGCTTCAAAACTCTTAACAAAGGAGGAAAGTTAGTTCCAGAAATGATTTCTGTCCCTATCATGGGTTTGGAGCTCTGAGCTTCTGGACTTGGAAATCACCATTCATTTTAGTTGCCTGTAGGTGTTTACAAACCCTAAGTCACATAAATGCCTACACAGTTCTGTCAGATTAAATGTGTTTGAATCAACCTCATGAACAATGAACATTTGTAAAGAATGAACAAGACTGTATTAATTTGATTAAGAACCAACTCTGAAGATAAGAAATACCTCGAAGAGCATTCAGCAAAGAGTAGGAAAAAGACCCTCCACATGAAGTCCGGTGAAGGCCAAAAATTCTTACATTGCCCCAAAGTAATCGGTTAAACCTATAGTGAGCG
This sequence comes from Cyclura pinguis, assembly GCA_030412105.1. Taxonomy (NCBI): domain Eukaryota; kingdom Metazoa; phylum Chordata; class Lepidosauria; order Squamata; family Iguanidae; genus Cyclura; species Cyclura pinguis. The sequence continues at coordinate 351,466,478 of CM059599.1, forward strand.
TAGGGAAGGGGGCTGTTTGCTGGAAATTTAAAGGAGGGGGGACTCTGTATGATGCAACTGTGTAGACTATGAAGAGCAGGGTGGGCAAAGTGTGGCCCGAAGGCTACATACGGTCCTTGGATCCCCAAAGTGCAGCCCTTGAGGCCCACCCAAATCCACAGATCCTCTAAAAAATAATATATATGTATCTGGGTGAATTTTCCCCTCAGCCCCTCCCCGCCCCTCATGGCTGAGAACCACTGCAGTGATTTTGCCTCTCAATCCCCCACATATCCAGAAGCCAAAACAAACAAACAAACAAACAAGAAGTCAGAACAATTAGTCCAAAATAGGCCAAAATGAAAAACAGAAGTGATGGCATTCATTTCCTGTTTTGATTTTGGCCCTTTTTGTTTTATTTTTAGCTTCTGGGAGGCTTCAAGGTTAATCGATGTTTTGTTCTGCAGCAGTTTTGAACCATTTTGAGAGGGGAAATTGGGGTTGAAAAATCATCTGGGGACTTTGGTGCACCAGTGGAGCCTGCTGGGAGTGACGTGGGGGTTAAATTTGCTCCTGCCTCCCTCCAAAGGTACCCACCTCAATGTGGAACTTTACCTGACTGTGATTACCAGCCATTAAAGTGTGAGAGAGTGTGTGGCTGAGGAAAGGCCACGTCACGTCTTCCTCCATCCCAGGCACAATCTTGACCATCTGCTGGATAATCCCAGCAGGTAAGCATCTTTTTACTTGCTGTCTTGTGGCCCACAGTGACTGAAAATCCATGAGAGGTGCATGTGTTGTTATTCAAACATAGTGGAAGAAGTGTCTTGTGAAACCATGCTGATATAGTTTCTATTGAGGAGAATGTGTTTCTTCCATTTCAAATATTGATCTATGGGGACAACAAATCATGTTATTATGATGAACCATGAGATGAAACAATCCTCAAGAAAATTTGTTGTGTGGCAGTAACCCTGTGAACCCAGCTACATAGTCCAGACATATGAAGCTATTCAGCACCATTATTAAGTGATGTTTTGTAAAATTAGGCTGGGCATCTTAACATGACATCTTCAAATTTTCAATAACATAGGACCATATGGACACATTGCCATTTCTCTGTCCGTCCGTCCGTCCGTCTGTCTGTCTGTCTCTCTCTCCATTTCTAATTCCTCTCATAGTAATGGAGTGTTACTGTAGAATTATTGAACTGTTCTCTATGATCAGGGACATTCTTGCTTTTTCCCTAGTTTCTCTAGTCTTGGAAGTTCCTCCAACTGTTCTGTGAACATGAATCGGTCATTTTACACGAACAGATCACTTATGTGAAATAAGGTAGGGAGGAGGAGAACAGAAGCTGGATATATATCATCCCTGAGATATTAACCACACTTCAGAATACTTCTGCAGGTTTGAGATACCCTGACTCTGTCTGCCATTCTACTAATATCCCATTTGAAAATGACTACAAAGTAATTATTCTTTGTAGATGTATAGCTAAAGACTGGAGCATATGCTGGTACTGTGTCATGTTGTGTGAGAAATCTGTTCCATCTGATATTTTTAAAATGTTATTTTTAATTATTTTAAAGTGTGCATATGCTTGTGCGTGTGTGTGAGAGAGAATTAACTTGGTTTGCCCCTTCTGGAAATGAATATAGATGGGACATACTTTGCAGCTAGAAATATATACATTTCAGAATTTTGAAAACTGTGTCCAGAAAAAAAAATGCAAATATTTGGAAAACATGAACAGAAAAGTACATGCATTGAAAAAAAAAAGTGTTTCTCACCAGTAGGTAGCTGCATGCAAAGCATGGATTTGAAAAACATGCAAAAGTGGCACATGTTCTTTTCCATACAAAACAAATGAGAGAAGCAGTAGAGACCAAATATAAATTAGGGAAAAGAGGAAGTCTGTATACAGACTTGTCAGATATGCATAGCCCTATGTCTATGGATCCGTTCCTTTGGTTTCCCAGCTGATTTGTAATATATTCTATATTCCTTATAAATGCAATTATATAATAAGTATGTAAATATAGTTACTGAGAAATTGTGGTTAGAACACAGCTTGATATACACTTTCTTTCTTTTCTTTTTTATGTTGGTTAAGATTCAGACAAAGCGGAATATTAAAAGAAACCATAGTGCCAGTGCCTGGAATTTTTTCCCCCTCTGCAACAGATGAACTCTTTTGCATGAGAGTCTTGTGAAAAATGTTAACCACATTTTACACAGATTTCTGGTGAAAACGATGTTAAACTTCCTGGTTGAGTATTAGTTAGTTTTCCCTTGTTTACTGTTTTTTCTTCCATATGCTGGAATTAGAGGTTGTAATCCAATGTTGATTGGCATTGCTAGAACAGATTTTTCATTGAACCAATGGAAAAATCAACATGTGCCTGTCTCTTCTCCTTGTATTCAGGTACGCTTCTATGCTGGATTCCTTCTTCAAAGACACTGAGAAAGGAGGCTGTTTGAATATTAAGTTTGTGATGGGACTGTCACTACTCCATGGCTGTGTCCCATGTTTTATGAGTAATATCTGAAATTTTATATCATGTCAGTCATTCAAATGTGTTGTATCTTATGCCAGTGTTGTTTCCTATTGTGTCAGCTGACATTGGTGTTAGAAGTACCCACATGATCTCGGTCAGGGATAGAAAGACAATAGTTTGGAATCTAGTGGACAGGACTGTTAGAACCTACATCTTCTGTTTTGAATTGCTTTGGTGGGCTACAAAACTAATTGCTTCTAGATAAGCATCAGGTCTGGAACAGATGTGGAATATGGATTCACTGTGGAATCCAACTGGGACTCCATGCCAATGTTCAAAATAGTCTCAGGCTGCAGTGCATCAGATTAAAACTAGGGAGGCCTAGCAAGACCTAAGAATGTCACTGATTTCTTCCCAGGCCCTGGTGCACATACTTGGGTGGCACTGGGAGCTTCCAGTGTGATGAAAGATCAGTTAAATCCAGGACACAGTTGAAGAGGTCCTGGAATGTGAAGGGGTGATCTATATTTCCCAGCTAGTAGGCTTCAGTTCAAATGCTCTTTCAAAGCCAGAAATATAATTGAGAGGAATTTTGCAGCAAGTCACAAGGGGAATAGCATGAATGTGTTCTGTATTTCAATACACAAGGGTGTCCAACTTATAGGCTTCAGAATTCTTTTAGTATTCTTCATTATCTTTCTACTACATTACCATGTCAAAAGTATAGGCACTAGGTCTCTTTCATCATGGTTTGGAAACCCTCCCAAGTAGCTCGTGACAGGATTCGGACTGAGACAATGCCTGTTCATAATCTTGCTTGTTGCTATTGGGGCAATTACTCTCTCCCTGGACTGGGTGACCTCTGTAATTCCATTGCCAGTGCATTTTAGCTTGATTTACTTTGCAAATCCCCTTTTTATTGCTGGTGTTTAATTACCACCCACTCATTTCTAATGTGCTCAACTTATTACTTATTGATACTGAAAGCAATAAGCATGGAAAAGTTCTGGCATGCAGGAAATAAATCTGCACATGCTTCATTAACTGTATGTGAATAAACCTGTTAGCTGCTAAATTTTATCCAGTAGTAGTCTCCAGGGCTGTTCATAAAACTGATTAGAAATGTTTACTTGAAAGATATTTAATTCAAATAATGTGAATTATGCCTTAGCATAACATGGCTCATCTCTACCCTACTCGCAGTCCTCTTTGATTCCTCTGTTTCTGTTCTCCAACCTTCATGTGCCACCACTGTGTTTTCCACTAAGTCTGGACCAAGAAGCTTGTTTTGGTACATCTATCTATCTATCTATCTATCTATCTATCTATCTATCTATCTATCTATCTAACTGCTTACCTACCATTTCATGGGTGGGGGGCAGAATAAATTCTTATGAAAAAGCTGGGTAGGGGCAGTGATACCATTTATTTTACTTAATATTCCTAGGTGGCCAAGGACTTTCTAGTTCTCTCCCCTGCCCTTTTACAATTGGCAGGGGAGGGGGACATGCTGCATCACTCACAGTGGTATGAAGCATTTCCCAGACCTTCCTAATGAATTCACAGATCAGAACGTCTGTGGGGAGTGACTTGGAAAGTAGCAGGGACTTCATTGGCAACTATGCTTCCCAGAATGTCTTAACTCATACAATGTAAGAGAGAGTCTTGAGCCTTCTGTCGGCATGGCGGTTCTCTCAAGCAGTTATTAATGTGGTAGGCAGAAGCTGAACACGTCACAAGCCCACTCTGTCCTATACGTAGAATCTAGCAAAGAAAGGTATTAAATGTCATCTTCCTAGCTATATACAAAATAGTTTTACCCACAAATACTTGCACATAATAAAGAAATGTCCATCTTCTTCAAGAAAGATAAGGGAAGAAAAGAGTACTACATGGTATCAAGAAAGTTGGAGCATGTCACCTTACCATACATGTTTCATGGTGAAGAAAGAGAGGGAGAGAGTGGTGAGGGCAAATGAGGCCCCAGAGAATAAAGGGCTGCTATGTGATACAGGAAGAGAATGAGTGTGGACAAGCACATAAAACAAAGAGGAAGTTTTCGTGAGCATGGTCTCCAACTAACAGTGAGAGGAGGCATACAGAGGATGCTAACTCCAACAACTCTGAGCAATCTGAAACTCTGAAAACAGGAAAAAAAGGGAACACTCTTAGTAATCATGTCAGGTTAAGTAAAGTAAGTGTCAACCCCCACACTCAAGCTGGTGAATTTTTTTCCCTCTTCCCTCCATAAGAAAACAGAAGTAAACGAATGCCCTGTTTGATGGAAATAGTTGAGGGAAACTGGGAAGAAGATTTCATTTCAGCCTTAATTTCCACAAATATGTGTAGACAAAATTTTATATAATCTTGGAGAACATTCTGTCCTGGCCCTTTGCCTATTACTCTACATTACTTCTAGAAAGGAAGCAGAAGGAGAAAGAGGAAACCTATGTGGAATTTTTAAAAATATCCCTGGAGCAGTATTAAAGCTGACTTCTCAGTCTTGCTGCTAGGCTTCAATGCCCGTTTTACCTCCTATATCTTTACAGCAGTCTTTAGAAAGCAGCATGCTTTTCACATGCACTGCGTGATGTGCCAAAGAAGAGGTATGGCGTCCAGTATTCCAGTAGCCTGAGGGCCATCTAAATTCCTCTCAGCAAGCATAGCAGCATCTCTCAGCGGCTGCAAAGCCTTTGGCTGGCATGGAGACCAAGAGCTCCTTTGAAAGCAAGTCTGCTTGATATAAGCCCTATAAATAATGAGGATTAACATCAGAAAGTAGCTTTTTTTTCCTCAGCAAAATGTTCATCAAGAGAAATTGGGAAAAGCTTTATAAGCTTACTTAGTAGATAAACCTGAATCCCAGTTTGGAATGGCATAGGAGTGTTTTTTGCCGGCAATTTGGTGCATGCCTCTCAAAGCCCTATCCTGAGACACGAAGCATGGGATGGAGGAAGTCTTCTGCCACATTTTGAAATGTGTCTGAAAGAATTGTCTTCCTAATTTCAGGCTGGCTGGGAACTGGCTGTAATATACCTGCTACAGCTTCTGGACCCTTATGGGCCAGTGCTAGCTGGTTTCTGTTTAATTTTTTCTCTCTTATCATCCAGGATGCTTTGCTGACATCAAGAGGAAGCTATAGATCAAGCTGGGGAAGGGGACTTATCTGTCATTTGGGGGAAAAGTGTTCTACCCCCGTTTGGTCCATGGCGGTGCTTTTAACTGGCATCCAATTTTCTACTTGAAGAATGGTGATGAGGGCTTACCGTAAGTGAGATGTGTGTCTTTTCAGGCCATGGTCACCCACTGTCTTTTGGGTTGGCAGTGGTCTCAAATGCACTGCTTGATACACAGATATGGGGATGGAACTGGAAATTCTAAGTACAGAAGAAGAGGGAAGAGCAATTGGGTTGTTCATCCATGGTCTGGATAAGGTTTGTCAGTGGACCAAATTTAGCATGTGAGCCATAGGAGGCCAACCACAATAAAAAAAAATAATCCTGACCTTATCCCAGTAGGACCCAAAGGTATTATCTATAGTGCAAATTAGGATTACTTATATGACTTACTATCAGTCTTAGGGTTCTATGGGGGAAAGAATCAAAATGAAATCAGTGAATTTGCCAGAAGAGTCAGATTGAAGACACATTCTTTTAAAAAGGGATTATCTCTATGTTCCCAATGACTGCACTGAGTATATGTCCCTACAGTCCACTTATGCAAAAGCATGAATTCAGAAAGCAACTTCAATTGCACAAACTTAAGGAAGGTCCTTTGTAATTATACTTGCTAAAGGAGCCTGCTTACTTGCCAGACTAACTTGGGAGATTTCTCTAAACCCCCGTTCCAAATACAGCTAAGCTGGAAATGGTAAGCACATTTTACAATTGCATCACAGTTTCAAGAAGGGCTATGGAAACTGAGCAAAACTTTGACTCATTCAGGGCAAGAAGAACTTCTGTCATTCTGGTATGGTTGGGATCTCATTATGTTAATCACAACTAGTCAGTTACCTTGTGTTGTCAAGAAGCCTATCCAGAATGAGGACAATTTTTCCTGCCATAATTTTGATATGACTTTGTGAAATTGTCACATAGATAACTCTGATTAGCCATGCAGTGATATAAAATTCACATCTGGGACATTACAGTAAAGTAGCCCAATGTGCTTCTGCTCTGTACCAGTTCTTGAACTTGTATGTTTCAGTGCAATGGGCAGGTCCTTGAATTCCAGCCATCATTTTGTCTTCAGAAATCGAGAGTAAGCATTGTCTTTTCACTTTCATATGCAGAGGCGGGTGTAACCTGAAGCCAATATACTTGCCGTAGATTCGTACAATCTGACATGTCTGTCCTGAGATAGAGTTTAAATGCTGACATCACAACAAATGTGTAACCACCTTAGTTAGGTGGCTAAGCAGTGACTCCTGGCCCAAGTCCTCCAATCCCCCCTTACCAGGCAGCAGCTGTTGTGATCAATGGGAATCTGTTCCCTTGTTGATCCGGAGCCAGCTGACAGTCATTCCCACCCTCTCCTGTGAGCAATCTCTAGTGAACAGATAGAGGTAGGGTCCCTGTTGCAATCCCCCCTTGCACCAGAGGTTGCTCACGTGAGGGAGGTGGGTGGGAACATCTGTCAGTTGATTCCTGATTGTCAGGGGAACAGACACCAGTCAACCACAGTGGCTGCTGCCCAGTGAGCATGGATTGGGAGTACCTATGTTTCCTCTAAACTAACAAATACATAGGAAGAATATGAGACAGTCATGAATGCATAATTCTAGCTTATTCATTTGTAACTGCCCAGGTACGTTCTGGACATTGTTTTTAATGATTGCAACTGTAACAATAACCACCTATTTCACGGGGCTGTGGAGACATAATGGTAACAAATTAGTTATTAAAAGTGATTCCCAGACTCTGATGTAGTAACGTGTAGTTTATTTTGTCTGTATGTGCTGTGGTTCTCTGCTACCAAAACCTTCTATAGAATAGAAATAAGTTCAAGTAACAGAGAAGTATGAATCTAACCACTGTTGAAATTCTAATTAAAACTGGCCATGTTGCCATGGTGAGACAGCACCTTGACGATGGTTTGATCCCCTCTTGATATCTGATCTGCAGTGTAAAACCTTTCAGTTTTTGCATTTTGTGCAAAGTGTGTTTCACATAAAACTGTCTTTGCACAATACTAGTGTCTTTCCCCCCCTTTTTTGTGGAACAAAGCGCTCACACAAAAAGGGGATGGGACTGTTCAAAAAAGACACAAATACCTCACTAATGCTTCTACTTTACCACAAAGCAACAGTTGTCACGTTCTTCATTTTACACAAATGTGCAAAAAAACACTTGCAAAAATGTGCATTTTCTCCAAGAGAAGTAAGAAAAATATGCAGCCTCAACGTTGCTTGCATTAATGAGAATGTTAACTTGTCTTGCTTACTCTGCAAGAACAAAACAAGGAAAGATTTACAGTTGGAACCATGTTGAGGCATTGGTTGTTGTGGGTTTTCCGGATTTTGAGGCCGTGTTCTATTAGTATTTTCTCCTGATGTTTTGCCTGCATCTGTGGCTGGCATCTTCAGAGGATGTATCAGAGGATATATCCGCTGAAGATGCCAGCCACAGGTGCAGGCAAAATGTCAGGAGAAAATGCTAATAGAACACGGCCTCAAAACCCAGAAAACCCACCACAACCTATGGATTCTGGCCGTGAAAGCCTTCAACTTTTCATGTTGAGGCATTGCTTACTCATAGGTGGACTTGTGTCAGTGAGAAACAGAATTGTGAAAATGTGCAACGTCCATATCCAGTAGAGGGCTGCTGTTAGCTAAATATGTAGCAGAGCTGGCAAAGGGACTGATGTGCAATGAGAATGAAACAAATTGGGACTTATGTGCTATGGCGTCTGATGTCATCTGGCTCATAATGTACATTGGACTCTCCCAGTGTGCACAGAGCACTCTTGCTGGTGTTTTGCTACATATCTTTGTAGTTCAGTAAATGTTTTTTTAAGCACCTGTGATACTTAGTTAAGTGTGCACAAATTTGGGTGAAAGGTCATACAGGATTCCAGCCTTCATCCCTATATCCATCTCCAAAAGTTCTGTAGAATTTGACTTCCCTTGATGAAATCATTGTAGCAAGTCAGACAGACCCAAACTTTAAATACTGACAGGATACTTTTTTAAAAAAAATCCTAGGAGATTGTCATGATGTGCAGGTTTCATATTGTGCCATCTTATGTCAGGCCCCTTAGGAGTCTTTTTAATGAAAATTTCTTTAAGAGAAAATAAAAACAGAAGCAGATTAAAATGACAAGTCCAGAAGCAAATTCTTGTTTATTATCCAAACTGCCTAATGTGCTAATTATTGCCTTTTGTTGGACAATGACTACCTATTGATCTCCAACGGAGCTTAGCTTTGCATGGAGGCATATCTCTGTAATAGTGTAAGATTGTTGCTGGGGGCTATAGCAATAGGATCAGCTGTGAAGCACTGTGGATTGAATGCAAAATATTAATCTCTGTTATCTGTAAAGTGATTTCCAAGAACAAAGAGTGAAGTAGGGTTACTTTGATATTTCTGAAGAAGGCTTTGTGCCTATGTGATGGAGGCTGCTCAATTGATCAATACAAATATACTGTATTCTATATACGTGTGTGTGTCTGTATGTGTGTATGTGTGTGTGTGTGTGATGCACCTAAAGATAGCAGTTTGTAGTGAGAAAATTAAGCTTGAAGGTTTATTATGCCTTGAATGAATTGCAAATCAAGGTGGTCAAAAGCAAAGATTGACACTAATGAGAGTGATAAGTGGTAGTCTTAAGGTTCCAGTTCTATTTTCATTCTAGTATTAACTGTTCATATGGCTATCAGTTTTGCTACTTCCTAACCTCTGAAGGTGGTCCTTCAGGCAAGAATTAGGTGCAGGGATGGTTGTAATTTTGAATAACTGGTATTTCATTACTACCACAACCCTGGCTTTTGCCCTTTGACTCATCCGTAAGTTAAAATTATATGCCAAAAATATAGGAAAATAGCTTTCTAGTTCAGGCATTTATTTTCATTCTTGAAGGAAGCAATGAGCAATTTCAGTGATTTTCTCGTGTTGTGAAAAAAGTCTTTGAAAAACTGTGCCAAAAACCTCTAGAAACTGTGCCTAAGACCTCCAGTTTTTGAAGAATATATACAGTTCAGATATTTTACACAAAATTCACTGTGTATTTTTTTTCAACACAGAAAATGTTATAGTTGAGGACTTATTCTACACAGAATTGATATTTTTTTGGCCATAAAACTGTTAATATTTCTGTGCAGAAAATACTCTGTAAGATTCTCCTAATACTGGTGGAGGACAACATTTTGATTTGCTTATTGATTTGGAAAATGCAAGATGAACACATTTATTCCACATCCATCGTTATAGTCCATCTTTTAAATTTGGGGTAGGAAGGGAGTTCCTATTCAAGTGTGCAAGACAGGTGTTCTTTGGTATTGCTGGAGTTTGTAGACATTTTGACTATTAAAATGGCTTTAGTATATATGGCTGCAGTCTTGCATGACTTAGCATGGCATAATACTTTTGCAAGCTGAACTATACTGCACTGAGCTAGCTATCATCCCAGACCTACTACAGAACCAATGAAGCCCCTCACCCAAGTCATTAATGCCTAAGGAGGAAGTGTCTGGCTATGTCCCTGTGGCCAGTTGCTAAGTGATTACATCATCCACTGAGGTCTGATGGGGTCCTCCGGAGTTCTCAGAATTTGATGTGATTGTTGCACAACTGGCTCCGGAGGCGTATCCAGATACTTTGGTGACCTCCCCCTTTCCTCCAAAGAGTCATGACTGCAGGGCTTCAGTGGCTCAGTGGTAGGTCTGGTTGCAGGGACTTTGGTCAATGTGGAGAAAGGAGTGGAATACAAACCTCTGCAGCAACCAGAAATAGACACAGGCATAGGGTTAACTTGTACTTGCTTATGGCACTAACAGAATGCCAACCAGAATATCCTTCTCTTTCCTGCTAGGAGCTCAAAGTGGTTTGCATGTTATTATCTTTTATCTTCATTCATAGGCTAAGCAAAAGACTAATCGTTTTCTGGTCCAGGAACAAGGACATGAAGCCAATGTGCCCAGATGGATTTTTGACTGTTGGTCCATCTCATTGAATTGCCTCACTGCACCATTGTCTTATAGTAGTGCTTTCTCACGTTACTGTTTGTGGCTCTTCATACTTGCCCTGCAAGTATGGAGGGGGGGAAGAACTAATTGAAAGAGGACATGCTTAGCAGGCAGACAAGTTTAATCATGGCCTTTTTAAAAAATTAAATGTGGGTTATTTGTTAATTTTTCAAAGTAGATATTAATTGCTATTTTTTTAAAAAAATACAGTGTTAGGAACTACTTGTAAGCCGTTACTTGTTGAGTAGCACATTAGTCACATACTATTAGCATATTGTTTTTGTTGTTTTTCAATTATTTTGTGTTTTCTTTAATTGAAATACAAATGTAACCTCAAATGGGGAAATCCCCCCCACAAATGACCCCCAAAACCAACATTTCAGAAATAATGCCATTATTTGTTACCTTTTTTACATTACCTCTGAAGGCAATAAATGATAAGTAATGTTGGGCAGTATTCTTCATCAACTGAAGTATACTAGGTAACTGGTCTGTATCCACAATTGCTACATAGTCACAGTTGTGACGTTATAACCATGATTGCAACTCCTCCCTCCCAACTACTTTACTGAGCATCAGCTGCATGGGGACAAGGAGGTCCATTCTGCCAGCGACTGGAGCATTGTGAATGGCATTTCTGTGAGACGGACTTGGGCCAGAAGAGGTTACTTGGCTAAGTATACTTCACTGAGTAGCTGATTGTTAATTAATATATTATTTGTAATCCTGGTTGTTAATTAATATATTATTTGTAATCTCTGGACTGAATTTCCGACACATTTAGTTTAAGAAAGATTAGACACCAAGATTCTTTATTGAAATAGCTGGATGTTTCTGTCTGATGCAGAATGGCTATATTCAAGGTTGAAGAAGTGGAGTTCAAAATATGGAGACATGGTTCATGGGCGGTCCCTGGCAATGTCTGTCACAGTATGTCTAGCTAAAAAAAAATAGCTGAACTTGTCTCTTCTGCTTCCCCACTCTCCACTGCTATGGAAATGGCTGTCTTTGTAGGGCTGTCACATTGAAAAAGTGGGATGGAGGTTGCAATAAGATACATATTGTAGCTATGTGCCAAAGATACTTCTCCTTTACAGACGCTACTGGACCAGATGGAGAAAGACTTTGACCTGGCACAAGTCAACTTCCTGTGTCTCATTTTATTTCTGTCTAGGTTTGACTAATTGATTACTCTAGTATCCTTTTGTACCACCAACCTTTCATCATAAGATTTGAAGAGTGCTGATGAGAGTTATGGGTGCATTTAATTTATATGTATAATGAATTATTTAAATGTATTTATTTAATTCAGTGTGTGTAACACTGTCAAGCCCAAGATTGAAATTGTGTCTTCATGCTTGCAAAGCAAATAAGCTACCATTGAGCTACAATCCCTCTCACAGAGCCAAGTCCACCTGTGTACATCTGTGCCACTGAGGCTATGAAACCAAAGCAGGAACAACCAGACTCTGTTGTGTGCAGAGAAAGTGCTGAGAATAGCAAGCAGTTTTAACCTGGAAGCCTTTATAGGAATCAGGAAACAGCTGGCCTGCTCTGGCCAATGGTGCAAGGAGGGTCTATGCACCCTTTAGCCAGAGAAGGGTGATGACTCACACTTCTAACATACCTTCAGTTCAGTGTATGGTAGAAATTTATCTGCTGACTTCAGCTCAATAGTGAATCGAATGGAAGAAAAATCCCCAGCACGAGTTAATTGTTCCTATTCCGTGTTATATTCTCCACTCTCTCATTTCTCCCTGCCCACTACAGCACAACGCTCCTAGGATTATCTAATATTTCACTCAATGCAGCAAGCAAGTCTGTCACCTGTCACTCCCTCTAGCCTGAGGCAGAGACCTGTATTGATTGGAAGTGGCAGGTTTCCTTTATAACTCAATTTGGATGTTCAGAACTACTCTGTTCATGGCACTAAAAATTGTGACACCCTTCCTAGTATGACTAATACAACCATCAGTGGTAGTGCTTATGACATGGCTTAGATTAGATGGAGTTGGTTTGATTTGTGTAAGTGTCAGAGTTTCATAGACAGTAATGTTAAATAACTGCATAAGCTAGAGAAGGAATTTTCAACACTCACTGTAGTAGCTCTTTTGAAAAGCATACCCAGTGAAGCTTAATTGTTTTTTACATTCTCTTTCTTCCTGCTGACCACCAGATGGCCCAGGAAATCATGGATGGGAAATTGAGTGGGGGGAGGGGAGCTTTCCCAAACCTTTCAGTCTTGCCAAGAGAATATAGGCTGCTTCTGTGTAACCATTTCAAGCTGGACAAGAAATCCATTTGCCTGTGTTCACTGTTGAAGCTTTGTTCATGGCTCTGTAGGGACCAGAAGATGTCCAGATGGTAGGTCTTCTGGCTGGGATGGCAGAAAAATTTGCTGTTCAGATCTTTTACAGTTACGTACAAACATTACAAAGTGAAACAATATGATACAAGTACAAACTGCATGTCCTCATCTGCAAAGCAGGAATTTTGTGTGCAATGTACAAATGTGTACTTTAGGGAAAGCCGAGCATGAAGATGCATATATTAAGTGAAATGTGTTTAAAAATATGACATCGGGATTCTGTTCCATGCAGGCTGCAGGAGAGATTTAGGCTAACAGACAGTTGTATGCTGATGGTCATACCATTAGGAAGTGGTGCCTGAATATATTTGCACGGACCTAATGAGGTCTGTAAACATCAGAAGATCTGATAAGACCCAAAGATCTTCCTTATGTATTTCACTAAGCATCTCCCCAACAAATACTTTGTCCAAGCTGAATATAGAAAATCTACTCTGGAGTTTGGATTGAATTTGATAGCCATTTTACTGTTGATCGGGGATTCAGATTGGAGGTCCATTAGAATGAGTTGCCTCTTTAGATGGGAAAAGAAAAGGAGGAGGGAGATCTTGAATAGGGTTCTGATTTGAATACCTCTGTAGTGATACATTTCCAGTCAGAGAATATGAAGAACTCTCCAAGGTGCTGAAGTTAGTCTCACATCTAAAATAACTTACTCGACAACAGGTATCTATACTGTACCTGCCAGACGCAAATTGTTTCTTTCAAATGGAACAGACCTTTCAAATGGACATGAGGCCATCATCAGAACAGAAAGACAGCCAGGGGCCTAGTCATCTTTCCTGTGCTCCTGCTTTCTGACTTAATTGCTTCACTTGGCCCAATAAAAGCTGCTGTCAGGTTTGCTGATTTCTCATAACTATCTGTCATAGCAGCTACTTTTTGCCTCCAAATTGCACTAGATGACCTTCCAACTGCTACATCCCTGCCTTGCTGATCTCAGGTGAATGATGAAGATGGATGACAGACATCACAGACCATCAGTCATGTGATTGGTAGAGCCCTAGGAAGCATCTGTGTCTTTTATAGTTCATCTGCCACAGATCTTTTTTCCAGAGAATGGAAAACTAAGAAGTACTGCAGAGGACCTGGCACTAATTTTAAAAAAAAAAATCTCAATAGCTTAGATCACCTGTGCATCTCCTGCCAACTTGGAACAGAGTATAGAATCATAGAATCATGAAGAGACAAGAGGCCATCCAGTCCAATCCCCTACCATGCAGGAATACACCTTCAAAGCAATGACTGACTGCTGTATTACTGTATCTCTAGATTTATATACATATGCTGTTGTAATGTATATATAAACTGTGAGTTGGATCCAGACAACTAATGAACCAAAGAATCAGGAATGTATGTTAAAAAACAAACTTAAGATAAACCTTGTTGAGTTCAATCAGTCAATCAACCTGTTTGATTTGTTGTGCATACATAATCCATATGTTTTTGTGAACATATAAATAAATACTTGACACAAGAGGCATGCAATTCTGTACTAGTGAAGGTCAACTGGAAATAAATGTCAAGTGTGCTAGAAGACTGGTAATAAGCAGTGTAAATAACTTAGCATTATGAAAGAGCCAGGTATGTTTTAATGTTAATGTCTTCTTCAGTGGCCAAAATTTTTTAAAAAACTATTATATTTATGTATGTATATTTTAGGAAACTTACTAATGTATCATATACAATGATTAAATCACTGCAATGTTACATAAAATATATCATATAGAAAATACACACAAAAGGACTTTAGTTCTTTTTATTATATTACTGTATTGTCTATATGATATATTTTATGTAATGTTTCAGTGATTTAATTATTGTATTTGATACATTAGTAAGTTTCCTAAAATATACATACATATATATATATAAAATAGTTTTTTAAAATTTTGTATACATTGATATTATAACTCCTAACTTCAGTTGCTTTGTTTCTGGAATTTGTTAGGTTTTAGCCCCCCCCCCTTTTTTTCTACATTTCTTCAGGGGCCAGTACAGAGATCACTTATTATATGATGTCTCCTCGAAAGTCTAAATCCAAAGTCTAAGCTATTTTGTAGAATAATAAATGCTTCTCATCTTCTCCAGCTGGAAGTACTGAGTGAGACTCTGTAGTCATAAATACTCAAAGGAAGTCACAATGCATGGGGATTCATAATTGTGAGAAATTAGCCAACATCCTATTTAATGATGTCAGAGAGTAAAACTCTACCACTGTAGTTACACAGGAGGTCAGGAAGGAGTGGGTGAAGAAGGTATAAGTACAAGGACATTGACACAATAAATCTCAGCACACACATCCTGGCTATTGGGTTGTGGTGGTAGAGATGTGGCCAGCATCATCCAATTGCATGTGCTGGGGTAAATTATTATACTTGGATAGCTCCTTGTGCAATGCCAAAAAAGTGGGTTTGCTAGTATAACTCCGGTTGCGTTACCTTATGTCACCATTAGTGTTCCGTGGAAAGCACAATCACAATTACGATGAGGGAAGAAAATGGTAGGCCTTAAAAAAAGCCCTGTGTGGCTGCATAAGGAATATTCGGATAAGCCGAGATTTAAAAAGTGGATGTGTGGGGGGCGTGATGGATAGGAAATAGGAGGAGATACAGATTACCAAGGAAGCATACAAATGGAAAGTCATATTTTTAGTGAGAAAACACTGAGGCTAAAAATAAGCTCAGGCTTGCAAGAGAAATTATAAACAGTTAAACATAAACTTTTTGGCTATGTTCGTAACAAGTGGGAAAAGAAGAAGTAGGTCCAGTGTCTAGAAAGAGATGAGGAAATGCTAATGGGCATCAGAGAGAAGTCAAAAACACCTGACAGCTACTTTTCCTTTGTTCCAAAAAGGAAGACAGTGCTCAACCTGGTAAAAATATAACAGAGAACACAAAGAGAGTGCTTTATTATAAAATAGATAAAGAGGCGGTATGGGAATAGCTAGCTCCTGTAAATCAAAAGTAGGCAAGGTGTGGAATGAAACTCTTGGTATTTGTTACCAGGAACTATGCATGCTGTGCTGATGGGAATTGTAGTCAACAATTCCTGGGAGGTTGTGGCCACCTCTGCTTTAAATTAATTAAAATCTCCAGAGTTTGATGAATCAGCTTGAATCAGCAGGGAAGGTTCTAGAGGAGATCATTAAGCATTTGGTCTATGAACACTTACAAAAGAACACAAATGTTACTGTTATGTAGGCAAATTTGTAGCTGGTCAGAAACATACAGTCTGGTGTGCCTGTCAACCAGTTAGTCTTACTAGTGGTCACAAAAAGAAGGGATTCTGGTGTTAATCTCAGAATGCTAACAGAATGGTATGGATGAAAGTAATCCTTTAGATAATCTGGACTCAACCTGCTAGGGCTTTAAAAGACAGTGCTAACAGACCAGAGATAGCTGTTAGCTCTCATGCCAATGGGATGATAAATCTACTTTGAGTTTTAGGCCATTTCCTCACTAGACTGTTACAGTGCTCTTATTTCATTTTCAACATCCTATGGAATCCGGGAGTTTGCAGTTTAGGGAGGGGCCTTTGAGGATTCCATAGGATATTATAAATGGAATAAGAGCACTATAACAGTCTAGTGAGGAAATGGCCATAATCTGAACTTTAAAGGAGCTATCCCAGATGCTAAACTCCATTCCCCGAATAGGTTCAACATCTTGGAAATCCTTAAAGTTCAGGCTAAAACTCAAAACAGATTTACTGCTCCATTGATATGGAAGGCACAAACCACCACTGTAACAGTCATGACTGGCTAAAATTGTAATGATTGCAATGGATCTGTTCTAAATATAACTAACTCTAGATCTGAAAGTGCTATCCATGGGAAAATCCTTCTATTCAAGCCCATTTGAAATGGAAAGGAGCTGTGCAAAGGAATGGAGCTGCGAAAATGGCTCAGTGAATCTCTTAATATCCTGAGGAAATTTTTGAGGTGTTGAAAAAGTAACTTACTGGGGTCATTTAAAATTAGACTGCACATGATATTATGGCATACTCCCAAGAGAGTGTGACAGCCAACGTGGTGTAGTTGCTTGACCATTGGACTACGACTCTGGACAACAGGGTTCAAATCCCTGCTCAGCCATAGAAACCCACTGGGTGACCTTGGGCACATCACACACTCTCAGCTCACCCACTCAAGGAAGGCAAGGGTAAAACCACTCTGAACAAATTCTACCAAGGAAGCCTCTCCCCCACTTAAATTTAGGGTCACCATAACTGGAAAATGACTTAAAGGCACACAAAGACAGCAGTAACACTCCCGGAGAGTATACCAGTTGATCAGGAGGTAACAGCCGAACCCACCTGTTTTGGTTGAACTCTAACTCCAGTCATTCAATGTTGTAAACTTCCAGCATTAGGAAAAGAAAATTGGAGATGTTTTCTAGTGCCTGGCGATGAGAGGATGAGACAAAAACATAAGCATGCCAGAGCTCTGACCGACCATGGTACCTTTCAGAAGTGAGAGCTTTATGGATTTATATATAGGCATAAAAAGTACCAGGGAGAATGGTATACCTTTCAGTATCAAGAGAACTATGCCTCATCTGTCCCTTACATAAGTCATTTTATGAGGATCTCAAGTTTGGTGTAATATGTTCCGTAAGGCATCCAAAGAGCGATGACCAGCAGAAAGCTATGAACATAGCTAGCTATGAGCTAGAACTGCCTGTTAATGGTCCAAGGACAGACTGAGAAAATTGTCTTTCCAAGATTCGTATACCTGATTTGTGTATACAGAAAGGGCACGTAGTGCAACCCTTCACAGACTAGTATGACCTCTGATTTAATTTGAGAAGGTTGCATGTTTAAATGTATCATACATTAACACTAAACTGTTCAAACTACTGACAATTGCATATAATGATGGATTAATCAATCTTTTTCTAGTCCATGTCAGTTTTGCATGTGTTACCTGACAAACCCATTTCATCTGCATTAATCTGTGATTTTTTTTTTTAAAAAAAGCCTTTGCATAAACATTCACTTTAAATATTAATCTGAATATGCATTATCTCTCAAAATATATATTTCTTAGAAGTATTTTTTTTCTATCAGAACAGGCAATTATGCATTTTTATTCCTTTTATATTTGTTGTTTTTGAGTCCAGAATCACATCAGAATATTTAGGAAGAGCAAAAATGAGTTTGATAACTAAGTACTTATTGACACTTTAGTGCAGGAGGAACAAATGTGGACTATTACCTGAAAACCCTGAAAAAACAAATTGCTCCAACTTCCCTAGTTCCATATGCAGAGAAATTTTAAAGTATGTGTGTGTTTTTAAGAAGGTTGTTCTCTGGATGCATCCTAAGATGATCCATACAGCTCTGTGAGGACTATACCACAGTTCCCCCAATATTTTCTGATCATTTCCAGGTGGCAGTGGTCACTATGGTGTCACCTTCCTCTGTTATCAATAGGAAATGCTAATAAACAGTTGCTTTCATTGCAGTGATTTATTCAAATATAGCTTACTGTGTGTTTGTCTCAAGAAGTAATGGGGAGGAAATATGAGACCAACAGCTGTAATGCTAGCTCAAATGGTGATGATGTCTCTTTTTTCAGCCTCTTTAAATCCATCAAATTTGAGGCATACTTGTGAGGCCCATTTTAACTACTCAAGGCCTCCGGAATCATATTATCACAGCCAGGATATAGTTGTTGGCAGGAAATGTACTGGACAGATGGTTCCCTGCCCACACATCTCTATTTTTGTAGAGGCCCCCAATGTTTATGTTAGCAGGGATGAGCTTGGGCAATTATAAATAGAGAGTTGTTTGTTGTGTCTTCTTTAAAAAAGTTGAAAAGAATAATTAATTTTTTTAAAAAAGTATAAAGGATAAAAGGAATCAAATTGATATAATGGAAATATTTCTGAACTCACTGGAGAAAAAAAACAACAACCACTGGAATTATTTTTTTTAAAAAGCCTCATAGATCTTTCAAACTGCAAAATAAGGAGTGTCCTTTTATTTCTCAACCCCACTAGATGGCACTGTGGATCTACAGGTCAACAAGGCAGGCACCCAGACCTGCACACATATAGCAGAAAGCGAACTACAAATGAAGTTAGAAGAATCTATTTCACTTTTGTTGCCTTCCTTGCCCTCCCCCCCTTTCCAAATTAATCTCACAAAGAGGTTTTCCAAGATCTCAAGCTGTATTTGGCTCTGGGCAGTTTTCATTTCCCCTTCTTGCTTACAAAACCCTGTGGTTCTGCCATCACTTAGGATAGTTTAGAAAGCTGCTGTAGGCTGTGTGAGAAACTACATTTGGGAAAACAGACTTATTAAATAGTAGCATGACTCCTCAGGAGCATTAAGGCCAACCATCCTGTACTGACATGTCTGCTGAGCATAGCCTGAGAATGTGTAAACCCTCAGAGAAAGAAAGAGTGAGAGAGACAGAGAGCAGAGCAAAGAATCACATCATGAACTGGTTTTGCCCTCTGCCTGTGAAGACATGTTGCTTAAGAATCCAGCCATGAAGGTCCAAATCCTAAATGCGTGGATAATAGAGCACGCAGTGAACACTAGTAGCTAGGGGAGGGGAAATCTCTCAGTTTTAATTTCTCCCATATTTTAGGGTTTTTAAGCCTCATTTTTCCCCCTATGACCATGCAACCTGAATATGAAAAAAAGCAAATTTGGGTGAATTCTCCATAAACAAACTGAAAGGAAATTATTCTTCCATTTGCATTGGCCAAATTTAGTACTGCCATATTGTACCTTCCTGCTGTTTGTTGTTGTTAACTGCCATCAAATTGACGTTGACTAAGGCCATTTCTGCACTGGACTGTTATAGTGCTATTATTCCACTTTCAACATCTTATGGAATCTTAGCATTTGCAGTTTAGAGAGGGGCCTCAAAGAGACACAGTTTAGAAAGGTGCCCCTTAGGCCATTTCTGCACTATACTGTTACAGTGCTATTATTCCCCTTTCAACATCCTGTGGAATCCTGGGGTTTGCAGTTCAGGGAGGGGCATTTGGGATTCTTTGGCCTCAGTAAACTACAAACCCCAGAATTCCACAGGATGTTGAAAGTGGAATAATAGCATTATAACAGTCTAGTGCAGAAATGGCCTAAGAGACCTCTGAGAAGTCATCAGCTGCCCTTCTTAGGTCTTGCAGAAGCAAAACTTCAGCTTCCTTAATTGAGTCAGTCTGCCTGTTGTGGAGCCTTCCCCTTTTTCTACTGTCTTCCACTTTACTAAGCATTATCAGCGTTTCCATTGAGTCGTGTGGTCTCACGATATGTCCAAAGTACAAAGCATTTTCCAATGAGTCACATAGTCTCATGATATGTCCAAAGTCTGCTATACAAGTGCTAAAAAAGGAGCTTGCTGTTAACCCCTGCCCAGCTTTTAACATGGTGAAGTACACAGGAATTCAGAGCCAGATTTTTGGAAGGGGAAGCTTAAAACTATGAGTTTCGATGGATCTGTCAGTTACAGTTTTCCCCCATTCTCAAATTATTTCCATTCTGAATATGAAAAAAAAAAAAAGAGAGAGAGAGATTTTAAAAACCCAGTTCTTACCAAAAAACAGCCTGGAACTGACATTTTGATCCAATCCTAGCAGTAACTGACCTATCCCCAATACACCAGAATCTTTCAAAGTGACAGGTCTTTCTCACATCTCATTTCTTTGATCCTTGGATTTTTAACAAGAGCACTGATATATATTAAAATACTCAGAGGTGACAAATGCTAAAATCACCTGAGCGTTCTAGAACTGAACTTTGACATTCAGAGAAATACCCACAGTCCCCAGTCAGTGCTGTGACATTTTTAGGTTCCTTGATTTGTTCAAGCTTATTCTTCCTTCTTTGTGCTGTGACAAATTGCTTATTTTCCGACATTCTTTCTCAATGCTTAGTTTGATCTTTTGCTTATCGTCTGTTTTTTCCTGCTGTTGTATTGGCAATCCAGTTGCCAATTTGGCAGGCATAGGTCTCAGCACACTCAGAAAAAGGATGCTGATAGTCCTTTGCCAAGGAGGCGAACTCTCAAGTTCATTTAAGAAGCTGCTCCTTTATGTACTCTTCCTGAAATTTCAAAGCTGAGCTAAATTGACAGCATTGCTTTAAATAATGGCTCTCTTTTCATAGTTGTCACAAAGGTTACAGAGCTAGCTGAGGACTCGAAGTCCTGAATCTGCAGTTTTCCAATGGGCAGCCATTAATCCAATTGGCTTTGCTGTAAATAACCCCTGTAAATGCAATGTAATGCATCTTCACTAGGGTGGAGGGAGAGCTTTCCATTACAAAGTCACCACTGGCAAGTTATCTGAAGGCCCCACTAATTGTCTGCCAAGGGAAAGTAAACTTTTTTAAAAAAGCACTTTTTTTTCCTCAGCAGACATCAGAAGAGTGGCATCAAGATGTAGCTTGGAAATAGGGATATGTGAAAAACCTGTTGCAGGATTTTATTTTATTTTATTTTTTTTGTGGGCTACTTTCTGGGCTGTTCCTGGGCCCAATGCAATGGACTGTGTAAATCTGGAACTTGTGCATTGATGGAAAGCTGTGGACATGTCTGGAAGTGCCCATGTGAAAAGTCCTTATAGCAAACAACACATTCTTTCAATGTGCTCAGAAGACAAAATGTATAAGCCTGCCTTACTCTAGGGTGGAGGAAGTGCACTATGTGGACAATGTGAAGCTCCAAGCCCTTTTTGAACCTCCAAGGCCTCCTTGAACTCACAGGTTCCAGGCATACAAAAATTGTCCAAAACTGCAACTGGAGGACTGGCAACAGTAAAAACACACCGAAGCATATTTGCTCACTCAAATCAATAAGCAATTTTATCAGTTGCTTTCTCTCTATGAGAAAGTCTTTGAAAATAGCATAATTGTCAGTTTGGAGTTCATTTAACCCAAATTTGCATGTGGGTTTTTTTCTTTTTTCTTTCTTTTTTAAGGGGGGAGGTGGAATAGAAAACATTATTTTCTGCACAGTGTATATCATCCTACTATACAGAACATAGTATTTCTGCACAAAAGTATGACTTTCTAAGCAGAAAATGATGTTTTCTGTTCAGAAAATGCTGTTTTCTGTGAGAAAGGGGAAATTTTGCACAGATAAGTCTTGAAATGTGAAGATTGTTGTCAATCTAGGATTTTCCTTGTTAGGGCTTTCCAACAACTGAGAAACACATTTTTGACCAATAAAAAACATTTTCAGATATTCTTGCCATGCAGGTATTTGAGAGAAAAACAAGCTAATGAGGGGGAGGAAAGACCGTTTCTGTCTATTAAACAAAAAATGAAACCAAAAACAAACTGGACCTGGAGACAGAAAAGAGGAGAGAAGCACTGATAGGCATTTTATAGACGTGCACACCCTTAATTGTAAAACAAAGATTATGTGGACAGACTGGGCAGGTGATTTGCCTTCTGTGTCTGAGAACCAGTCTATGCAATGTCTTTTGGAAGGTCATCTACAGAGCACATAAACATAGAAAATTGTTTTGGAATTGGCTATGTTTTCCATCTGTGCAATATTTTCCTAAATGACCGTGAAGGGGACAATCTTATGCTCCCCTTGGAACTGGCTCAGAGGACTGGCAAAGACTGCAGACAGTTTTTTCCCTCCATCAGCAGGTAGCATGGTTCTCTCTGGACGGAGTTTTATGATGTTGCAGAATCAAACATGAACTAGTTGGGATTGCCAAGTATTGACAGAATGCTTACCTACCACACTATCCACATTCCCCATATGCCACCATCTCAATGAATCTTGAAAGTATTCAAAACTAAGAGATGATGTCCTTAATTCCCTCCCAGTGGAGCAGGAAGAGAAAAATGGTGGCCATTTCCAAGCATCAAGAAATAAGTAAGTGAGCTGGAGGGGTTTAGAAATTTGCAGTAGCTCCACTATGGTTGTTCCTTCCCGTCAGTAGGATTGCTTTGTCCAGTGAGTTATTCTTGAAAGGTTCTGATGTGTGGTATATCAGACCTTCTCCACTATTCATTTGATGTGATTAGCAAGCGTTTAAGTGTCTATATTAAGGAGACTAGCATATTGTTACTTCCTCTCAACTTAGCCTAAGTGGTATTGTATTGCATTACATATGTGTGTGTCGTTTTGCAGTTCTTGCTGTAGGAGGTACCCCTATGTATAGCCTATCGTTCCCCTGTTCCTGCCCACTAACATGGCCATTTAGTGGTCAGAGAAGGGTGGAAGTTGGTCAGACATCATGTGACTGCTTTACTGCAGCCAAATGCACAAAGAAGATGGCGGTCTCTCCTGTATGGCTGCAGGCATGCTGCTGGAAGCTGCCTGCTCTCTTCCAGCCACTAAATGGCTGTGGGAGGCATTCCATCAATGGAATAGTAGATTGTGTGTACATGGACGAAGGACAGTTATACTTGGTAGAGGTGTACACTTTGCCAAGACAATGCAGAACTCATGGTGATTTGTGCTTTTTGAAGTGTGTGTTTGTTTTTAATTCTACCTAGGACTCAGCTGGAAAAAAGTGGCTTAAGTATTTATGCTTAGTTAATAGCAATAGACAAATTTATTCTTAGGAAGGAGAAGAAAGGATTTTTTAAATGAAATTATCAATTTGTAGCCTGTAAGACAAATAACAAAAGAGTAGACACATCTTTCCATTTCTTGTCATTGAGAGGGAACCTTTAACGTCAATGCTTTTCTTTCTCATATTCATATTGTACAAAAGCAAGTGTCCATGGCTAAAAATGTGTATATTTGAAAAACACATAGAGCTACTGGAGGGGGAATACGAGGATGTTGCTCCCCCACGTAAAAACTCTACCCACAAATGAAATTTTCCTTCCGTCTCCAAATTTCTACCATTTCAATAACTTAAAACTTCAGTCAAGCGTTTAGAAATGCAGTTTAGGCAACCAAAGCAAAGGGGCAGGCAAAGGTACCAAGGGACTGTGAACACAGCAAATAACAGTGTTCTAGTTTTGAAGGTCTCATTCTTTGAAATACAAGATACTTAGAGACTGAAGGAAAATTTCATCTCTGGGCTAGACTGTTTATCTGAGGGGCAATGCTCTCATTTTGGCTTTTGGCATTTTGGCTAGCTACACTCTGGCACAAGCATACTTTAGTTAGTGGGTAAATTGTATACAAATGTATACAGTAAGAAAAATGTGCAAAAATATATATGAATTTTCACTAGAAAAGAAAAAAAATGAATAAATAATTTGAGGCACTGAATTCCACAAATCAAATTACACTACATGAATTAATAGTTCCTTTGGGGAGTCTGTCCTGGATCTACTTCAGATCTACTTCAGTTTTATCAGGTGATCATGAAATTTCACTGGTGCTATTGGTGTAGTGGTTTGAGTGATGGACTATGATCCTGGAGACCAGGATTCAGTTCCCTGCTCAGCCATGGAAACCCGCAGGGTGAGTTTGGGCACGTCACACACTTTCAGCCCCCAGAGAACCATGTGATAGGTTTGCCTTAGAGTCAGCGTAAGTCAGAAAGGACCTGAAAGCACACGACAACAACAAGATGAAAGAAAGAAAAAAGTTTGCTTTATCCACTTTCCCTTTGTTTTGACAAACTGCCTCTTCCCATAGTAAAAAGATTCCAAGTGCTTTAGTAGTTAGGTTCTCCCAAAGCTTACTGTTTTGGATTACATTCCCTTAGCCCCCAGTGATCACAGACAGTGGGCAAGTTGGTACAATTTCCTGTCTCTAAGCTTTCCTTGTAAGTAAGGTGCTCCATTACATTAATAACCTGCTGTGGATCTCCGGCCAAATGTTCCCATTTTTCTTGTATGGATTACTAAATGCACAGACACACAAACGTACCGTCATAGCCTTTGTTAGCATGACTGTTTAGTTTAATAGGGCAGCCTTCTCTAAGATGTGTTTGGATACAGATCTTATAATCCCTAGCCAGAGTGGCAATGGGTTCTATTGGTACTCTCTGGCTGATTTACAGCAAATTAGCAATGATTTCTCATTCCTAATTATTTAGGAATAACAAACTGACTTCTCCCTCCCTCATAAATTGTACTGCTAAAGTGAAATAAGTTTTGGATAACAAGGAATGGATGCCTGTATGACAGAACTGTGAGCTTTATCCTGGAAAAGGACATTTCTGGATTCAGAAGTCTTTGATTTTAAATATATGTCTTTCACATTAGGCTCCTGTTGGTAAATCTTGGATTTCTACTTGTCTGTCTGTCTGTCTGTCTGTCTGTCTGTCTGTCCATCTAGTGGACTCACCAAGACTGGTATCTGGCTGTCCCTGATCTATCAAAGGGTAAATTGCAGCATTTAGGATGTGGTTTTACTGGCATCTGCAAAAGCAGTGTGGGCAACAACAGAGGATGTGGGGCCACATTTTATCACTGCATCCCACCCCTGACAGTACACATTGGTGCTCCCAATTTGACTGGAATTGCTCTCCTCTCACTCTTGGTTTCAGCCAATTTTCAGCAGGGTTTCCCCCAATTTTTAAGATATGTGGATTGCACGTGGGGGCTTGTGGGGGCAATTGTCATGCTCCCTGTCCCAGGACCCAGGCAGGACCGTTCCCAACAGCTACACTCCAACCGGTGTAGGTGGAAAAAGGAGAGCCCATGCGTCTACAGTGTTTATATTATAAGGACTCATTAATCAGGCCAACAGCTGGTTAGAACTCTGAGCCTGTATAACAAGAGACCAGAATGGGAGGAGGCTGTTGTAGCCAACTAATCCCATCAGTGGAAGCAGTCCAACTTACTCCTGAATTCCTTGCTCATGCTCCCAGAACATTTGAACTTTGCCTTGTCTATGGATTTTGCCATCGGACTCTTTCTCTCTAAATCTACTGCAAACTCAAGAGTGCAAAATGAGTATGACAAACTTTGTTTCTAGCCCCTGATAACAGGCTAATTAGACAGCTGGAAACCTTGGCTGGCTGCTGGCACAGGATAACAATACTTCTGCAATTTGTGGTGTTCTCAAGCCAGGTGAGACTTGGGAAGGTGAAAATCACCTGAAAAAAAGTTTTTAAAAATTTCTTTGAGGGTGGCTGGAGGCTTTTAAGTCTTCAAGCGATAAGGCCCCACAGGCCTTATACAGCCCACAGAAAGCATTTCCCCACCTCTGTACTAAAGGATAAAAGCACAATAGCTCTCACTGTTTTTGGACCTGTAGTAGCTTCTAATTTCTGTTGCAATGGGATGATTCCTTCTGGTGATGAAAGTAATGTAATGGTCCTGGGATTGCATTTTGTTTCACAATGTCAGCTTGAAGCAATTATTTGGCATTAGTCAGCAGTCACTCAGAGCTCAAGCTGTCAGTCTCTTTCTCACCCTTTCATCATGGGGAAAAAAAAAGGAAGCAAGTAAAATACAAAAAATAACAGTATTCTCCCTTCCCTGGTGAATGGAAGATCTGCTGTTGTGGAGGTGAGGCACTGTGAATGTATGGAAGGCAAGCCTTGTAGAATTGGTGTCAGAACTTGGTCAGGGGTGGTGGTGATAGGACTTTTGGCTTCTTGGTGCTAGGCCAGGAAATGCAGTTGTGCTGTATAGTATTTCAAGACCCTGCAGGTATAAATGGAGGTAGGATTTGTTGAGCAAGGCAAGAGAAGATTCTATAGCAGTTTTTAAGCTGCATTTCAAGGAACTCTGGGATTCCTTGAATGCTTATACAGTTGGCTGTCCACAGTCACTGGGGTTTAGGGATACAGGACCCTCACAAAACAGAAAAATCACAATATCAAAATGTGTGTCTTTGGGAAGAGGACTGAGGCATGGCAGAGAGAACCCAAGGTCCAAACCAGGTCATTGAAAAGAGAGGGGGTAAGAATGGTGGCTCTATACTTTCTGTCTTCTTCTTCCATCTTCTTCCTTGGCTGTGAATAGGGCATCAGGAGAGAGTTTGTGGTGCTGAGAAATGGGACTGCAAACTATCCTTAGCTGGTCAGGCAGTGGCTGATAGTTGGAGAAGAGGACCAGAGGCAGATTTTTAAAGGGCTGTGCAGCTTGATTGGAGTTGCTGAGTAGGAAAGTTCCCTCCAAAAAGAAGTGCCTGCTGTGTGTGTGTGTGTGGGGCGGCAGGGGTTGGAGAAAGTCACAAATAATCAAATCCATGAAAGTCAGACCCACAAATATGAGACTGTATTTGGTCTCTCAATTATTGGCAACTAGCGTATTTACCCGGCATTGCCCGGGATTTTATTTTATCATAGGTAAGACTTCTTAGAAATACCTTAGGAATTACCTTACCTTAGCAATTGGATGTGGTTGAAATACATAGATTTATGTCTCTAATTCCCCAAACTGTCCTGTTCAGTACCTGTAACTTTTCGCCATGTTCTCCAGTCCCATCTGTATTCAGAGTTATTAAAATGCAGAAGTTGGGTTCCTGAGGGGAATACACCGCCCTCGTTCTTGCTGCTAGACCTTGTCTCCATAGCAACCGGACTGAGCTCTCTGGCTAAGAATCCTAAAGGCCCCTTCCTAAACTGCCCAACTCCAGGATTCCAGAGAATCTTCACAGGCAGCTGGTCATATGAGGTCTTCTCGCCTGACACAGCCAATCATATGAGGTCTTCACCTGCCTGACACAGATAAACAGACAAACTCACAAACAGACAAACTTTGACTTTTATATACTAGATAGCCAAAAGGTGTCCTAGGGAGACTACTTGATCCCCATGACCAATCTTCCCTATGGATGCAAGAAAAATCTGTGGTGGGTTACATTTCCCTACAGAAATATCCATGTCACACGTTCTAAGACATGAATACAGGATGAAGGACATCTTGCTTCTAAAATCCCTAAACTTTTGTGGGTTGCAATGCCTTTTGTTAAAGAAAAACTCTGTACAATGTCACATTTACATTTGAAAAAATAAGAATAAGTAAAATATATGAATTTGAAAAAAGCATACAAACAAGCATTTGTTAATGACAAAATGCATTATGAAATTTTAAATTAAGAAAACTGCATACTGCATAAATTCCAAAATATGCACAAATTTCCATGCAGGAAAGGGGAAATGTCTTGTCAAGTGGTACAGAATCGCAGTCAGATTAGAATGCTGTTGGGATTCTGGGAAGCACAAAGAAAATGAAACTGACAGATTTTTCTATCTGTAAGGCAAAGGCAAACCTCCTCTGAACAAATCTTGCCAAGAAAACTCCACAAAGTCACCGTACTTCGGAAATGACTTGAAGGCACATAACATTAACAACAAGCTTCCCCTGCTATTTGTACTCAGAAGAGTGCTGAAATGTGTAATGTGCAATACATAAGTGTACAACTTCAAATCTTTAATTTTCTACAAATTCTACAGATTCAGCAAATCTGTCATACTCTATTTCTCATTTTTCCCCACTGCTGTAGTCATGCCATCTTGATTCCACTTTAGGTGGAAATTGATACATATTTTTCTGCATTTTGTTTTTCCAAGTATGCACATTTTTTTTGAACATTTTGTTTTCAGATATGTGTATGCACACTTTTACTAATGTGCACATTTTTGCAATCATGTTGATACCAAATGGACATTTTGGGTAGAAAGTACTTCAAATATATGTATTTCCATGCACGCTTTTTCAAATATACAGATTTCTATGTGTTTTTTTCCCCCCTGAATTGTTTTGGTAACTTCAGAAGAATACAGATTTTGACATGCAGCTATATTCTAATTTGTGTGCAGGTGTGGGATATGTGACTTCAGTAGCTTTGCCCTGAGATTCAAATGAAATGAATTTCTCACCAGTCCCTATTCTGTAGTGTGTGCCGGCATTCCATGGCAGGTGCTCAGATGTTGCTTGGCAGACAGGTTGATGTAGAAAATGTTCTTTGACAGGGAGCAACATGAAAACCACAGAAGCAGAGCTTCAGCCAGTTGTGCTCTTGACAGGAGGAATATAAAAGGGCAGAACTAAGACTTTGAAGCATAAAATACATATCTACTGGATAGAGATGTAATTCTTTGCTAACTTTATTCTCAAAGGAGGCAACATGTAATTTGGGGAATTTTCCTTCCCACCTCAAGAAACTCTTCATAAACTGTGTTGTCTTCAAAGACTAGTCACGGTTTGGAACTTAGTCTGCATAAAATTTGCACAGGGAAATATTATTTAATGGGCAGAAAACAAACACATGCTATGCGTGATTTTTCACCAAATATATCCTGAACTGTGAAGATTCAGGATTATTCTTGTCAGGATGCCCTAGCACCTAAGCAACATTTTCTTTTACCATTTTTCAAATATTATGTAATATTCTTTCCATCTCTACTGTAGGATCAAATGTTTATGCTTAAAGGGTGATCATGAGCTATTGGAAGCCATGTTGGTGGAGGCAGACTATGTCTCAATGTATAGCTGACTGTCCTTTCCTTATCAGATGGGGAGCAAAGTCTGGAGCAGGCATAGGGGTAGTGTAAGTCTTTTTTCATGGCTGTTTCAGGGTTGAGCAAAACTCTAATTAAAAGCTTCTGGAAGCAGATGATGGGTAAGACCTTTTCCTAGAATCTAGGACATGCATTGCTGAGTAGATAACACTGACTAGTGGATAAGAGTTTGATCTTCTTGTTGTTCACTGTTTTTGAAGAAGTTGCATCCACTGGCATTGAGCTTGATACGAAAAGTTATTAGAGAGTACCAAATGGCTACATTTTATTATGTTCTGGGCAAATGAATCTTCTCAGCATTGATACTGTTGCCAGAAAAGATTGAAAGGGAGGCAGCTGGGGAGAGAGTTGCCAATTTATGATACTTTTTTCCCCCCCAAAAGCACCAAGGTGACCTTTTTTGAGACTGATGGTGCCCAAACTCTTCTTGGCATCCATGTGTGCATCCTCAAATTTAGTCATAGCAAAATTTCTTAGTGCCTGGATCTTTTACCCTACCCTGCTACTTCCTTATAGGGATGACCTCCCACCGATTTTAGTTTTCCCCAGCAACAAAGTCCGTGGATACAACCAACCTGGTTACTGCTTTGATGTCCTCTATTTTATAAGCTACAAAATGTTTCCTATGTTGTTTGGTTAAAGTGATGGATGTTTCTCTCCCAGCCTTCTTGGTGTTCAGGCCAAGATGCAGAAATGTAAGTTAAAAGGTGATTAATCTTCTCTAATGGGACTGTACACTACAAACAGGATCTCAGTGTCCATGTCTTTGTTAGTCCTGACCAGAGCTTGCATTACCTCAGCCTGAGTAATAGGTCATTTATAATGAATATAGAACTAATGGGGGAGAGGATGGCTGTTTGGTCAAGTGTCAGCTGCGCCTCGGGCATTCAGACTTAATCCTGTTGTCCATGTGACCCTCAGCTCTGGGAGATGTTTAATTGTGTGTACCATGAGAGATGACAGTATCCAGCCTCCTGCAGATTATTTTATCCTTTTTATCCCATTAACACTATCTGTGCCAAACCTCCTTGTAGTCTCTTAAATTCTCTTTATTTTTTCCAATTGATCTTTTCATTTTTTTTTTAAAGGAGGTATAACCCTTTTGAGTTCAGGACTACCAGTTGTAAAAACATGGCTGAGGTCATGAGCTCTTATATGGAGTCATTCTATGAGTAACTAAGAAGAATTCTGTGTCATACATGAGACTTTTCAGTATCACATTTGGGGATTTGAGAGGTTTTTGTTGGGTTCCTTAATGACGGCTGGTGGCTTCCATGTCAGCTGTGTAGTGAAGCCAATCCAGGTATGATTGTTTTAAAGGGTAAACCAGAGTGCTAAACCCTGCCCACCAAAGATACTTGGAACCTTGGAGAGCACCTTTAAAATTCAAGCTTAAAAACAGAGTGAATTGACTTCCCCATTGACAGGGAAACCATCACCTTCAGCTGGGGTTCATCTGTTTCTCAATAAAGTGACTATTTTGCAGCTCCCAAAACTCATTGCAAGAGAAAACAAACCGTGCCTCCCAAATGTGCCCATTTGCTAGACTTGCAGTCTGTTTCAGAGCAATAAAATATAGCTAATTGTTTAAAAATTAAGCACAGGTATTTTAGTCTGTGGGAAATAAAATGTAAGGCAGAGCATACCTTTTAAAGGCACAAACAACTAAAAATATGTACATTTTAAATTTAAGCAGAAACAGTTTAGTGTATGGGAAAAATACATATGCAGCACCTCTGCTTATTTTTTTGTTTAAATCGTGGAGGTAGGAAAGATGTGAAAGCCAGTCTAGTGTAGTGGTTTGAGCACTGGACTATGACCCTGGAGTCCAGGTTTGATTCCACACTGAGCTATGGAAACTCATAGAGTGACCTTGGGTATATCACACACCCTCTGTCCCAAAAAACCTTGTGAAAGGTTCACCTTGGGGTCACCATAAGTTGGAAATGACTTGAAGGCACATAACAACAACAACAATAACAAGGAGATATCAACAGAATTACAATTTGGAAGTCAAACCCATTTGTACCTCTTCACCAGACCAGTGCATCCCTAGCAGATACACCATTTGAGGTGAATGTAGCTACATTATGTCTGTAGATAGGTTTTGCAAGTCATGTTGTGGACTCTAGAAGATGATCTGGAAAACTTGTGGCTTAACAGTGGGAGCTTAACGGAGCTTCTTGGGCCTGTGAGGTCTTTCCTTAGGCCTAAAAGGGAGAAGGAATGTGAAACATTCGTTCTGGAATTGACAGGCTTTAGATCAGTCAAGCTATTGTGAATTCTGGGAGTCCAAGATGTCTGTCCTTACCTACATTTGAGTACTTAATTTACTGTGTTTCAGGTCCCAATTGTGATGAACCCTTCGGGGGGGCTTAGCCAGCAGAGCTGCCCTAGCAACAAAGGAGATTTAATTTGTTTGGTTGCTGCTATAGAACCCAGGCTAGCCGGAGGGAGGGGCTAGGTGAGGGAGTCAGCCTAACAGAAAAATAACTGAAACTGAGTTTTGGAACGAGAATTCCATCTGTGAGTTTGAGAAATAGAGAGGTTGATTGAGAGTGAGAGAGTTGGGGAAGTGTTCACTTGTTTAGAGCTGAAAGTGTTTTGCTGTTTGATAACCTCTAATTGCCAAATACCTTTTCCCTTGTCAGTTGGTTCAATACAGATTTTATTATATTTTTTAAAAGAGCAATCTCCATACAGTGTCTCTTTAATCTGGATCAGTTACACGCTCTACCACCAGTGACACATCCGTTGGGTAAATCTGAAATCACTTTACCCTATATCTACAAGGGTGTGCGTTTAAGGAAAGCAGAAGAGAGGTATAAGTGTGGAGAGGGAGCCAGGGGTTTTTAAAAATATAGGAGGGTGCTGCTTCTCCAGAGAGGGAGACTAAAAGCAGATCTGATCTGTCACAGCCCTGGCTTGGCCCAGATCTCCATGTTTTGACACCAATGCCTTCCAAGAATGGCAAATTATAACTACCAAATGGGGATAGCTTCAGGATAATTGTTGTTGGTACTGATGACTATATCCAGTAAAGTACAGTATCATCTGATTTCATTAGCTCAATACCGCTGGTAGTGGTCACAGTGTAGGGGGTGGGGAAGGAGGGGAGGATATGACTTGCCTAATTCAATATGTAGCAGTTTGAAGCTGGAATCCTTTTGGGGCCTTATGCTGTTGAAACCAGGCCTTATGGTAGCAATTCTATTTTAATGTTATGCAAGGAGGTTCTTCCATAACAGTTTTGCTCAGCAGCACAATGGATGCTAGGTAGTGACCAAAATAGACCTTTGTTCCTGACACAAATGGGCACTGATTGACTGTGAGGGTGTGTCAGAACAACTCCTTAATATCACCAGTCTAGCAACATTTCCATCCTCCCTCTCCATTGTCAGGATCTCCACATAAGTATGCTCCATCAGCTGCAAACAAGATCTCAGTCTCAGTGTGGTAAAAATATGACTTTCTCCTTCCCTTCCTTTCTTTCAACACATATGGACATGCACAAGTGTGCACACATTCATGCCTGGAAGCATAACTGTGGGAGAAGAAAACCCATGGAGGGAGAAGTAATGAGTAACAGCTGCACATTCATGCATAGACACAATGATCACATGGAAAGGCACGTTGGTGGGCAAGTACTGTTAAAATTCGTGTTTTCCTCGTCTTAGTTTTAAAAAAGAGAAAAAGGAAGGGTGAAGGTGGGAGTGATCAAGGAGTTAGTTCTCAGGAACAATTAGGTGTTGAGAGGTTGGAAAAGTGACTGAGGTGTCAGAATTAACAGCCAAGGTTAGCTTGATTAGCAACAAAGAGGTGTTCTCAAAGAAGTTAATCCCAAGATCTCACTATAGCTCATCTACTGCATAATGCAAGATGCTAAAAATAAAGTGAAAGTTCATCAAGTACAGCTTTCTGGCTAAGGGTGGGAGTCATAGGAGTGCACTACTTTTGTCAATTTGTTGGCTTTGTACCTGGCTTATTTTTTACACATCATGATGCTCTTTACTTTTGTGTTGGGTATGAACACAAGGAGTAGGTTCTCTATTTATAATTAACAAATGCTAGCAGAGAGACACCAGTTGAACCAAACTATTGTAATTCCTTGGAAGAGGAGAGAAGCCATGTGAGTAAGCAGCCCAGAGATCAAGAAGCTGAGAAATCAGTCAGTAGCCAGGAAAACCAAGACAGGCAGAGGGATGTGCAAAAGAGTTGTTGAAGTCCATTTCCAGGGGTCCAGAAAGGATAGCAAAGTCTTTGAACTGGATTGGGTTTCTTTTCCATAGATGTTGATAGATGTTGCTTCCAGTGGCTGACAAGTGTTTGCTGCCTGCCTTATGTAAGCAGGCTGATTGTTAAAGGAGAACAGTTGAAGCAGTGCCACTTGAGCTGCAGGTATGCCAGACCCCTCCCCAAAGACTCCTGTGCTACTGCTATCCCAGAGAGAGGCGGGGGAGGGGGAAAACAGGTTTGGTTTGCCCACTGTGCAAGGGGAGTTGACAGTGATGATGAGAAGAAATGCACTACAGTTGACCTTTTTGTTGACCATAATAATGTGCAGTGAAATGTACTGTCAACTCTAAAATATTGCTATTAGCACTTGTTCCCCCATTCCATTGTTAGGCGGATTGTGGATCCAGAGTCCAGAAAGCTCCACTGATGTTTCGTCAATGGGAGTGAGTGGTTAGGAGATGGCCTCCCAGTGTCTGGCAAGAAGGGGGCATCTCTCCAGTGAGGGCATAGCCATGGAGCATGGGTGAAATTTTCCTCCAGTCCCTTTATTTCTGGAATCACAAAGAGTGAAACACTGAAATTGTTCACACTTAGAACTCTTATATTCACTATGTTGGCATTCCTTTGGTAACTTTGCCTGCCTATTTGCTTAGAATGCCTAGCTGCATTTTTAAATGCTCAACTGAAGTTTTAAGTGCTACAATGCTAGAAATTTGAGGACTGAAGGAGAATTGCATCTGGGGGAATAGAATTCTTATTTGGATGAAGAATACCCTAATTTTGCCCCTGCCATAGCTTCATCCCTGTGGGACATGGCTTGAAAACAGCAACTGACAGTTTTGGGCAGAGAAAGCTAGGAGTTCTAGCTAGCATTCTCTAAAATATATTTTGTGGGAGAAAGTGGAACCTTGTGGGGCTGCCTAAGATGTTCTCTCGTGATTTGATCTGAAGGAGTACCTCTTTCACCATTTGTCTTTTTTGTGCATTTGTAAATTAAGCTTTTTTCAAAAGGTATTGTGGGTTTCCAGTAATATCTTATCCAAAGGGGTACTAAACCCTACAATGTTGTCCACTGGGTCTCTTGATGGAGTGGGGAGTAGATAGCCACATATAAGGTTTGCTCTGTTACAGAGGCAGTGGCATGTTGTTTTCTGAGTGACACAGATGAGAGACAGTGTATATCAGCTGCAGGAAGAAGATATAGGTAAAAAAAATCAGGAGAATTTGTCACTTCCAAGGATGTTTTCAAAAAGGAAAGATGTCACTATTCTTCAGAGTGCCAGTGAAAGGTTTCAGAGCTTTCTGAAGGTAGAATATGAGGGATACCGCTGCTGCTATCACTTCAGCCATTTATTTATAACTGTGAGGAATTGTGGCACAATTCTTTGGAAGATAATTCCCCAGCAAATGACCCTGTCCTTTCCCCAGCATCATAGGGTCAGCACAAGTCAAGGGTAGGAGAGATTCTAGAAATGAAACCCCAGGAGCTAGCAGCTCCATGCAGAACAGATGGTAGGATAATGTTGGTGGAAGATGTTGCCCTCCAGGAATGTCAGTGTCAAACATCTCACCGGCACAGGGCACAGAGCCTGATGGGAAGAAGAGTGAGAGGAGGTTAAATGAGGCGCCTCTTGCATGGTGGTGCTGCGCTGCTCCAGTGCTCTGCCAGAGAGAAAGGTTACATGCTTGCCACTTCATTAGGAGAAGGGGAGGCACTTCAAGAA
Organism: Cyclura pinguis; assembly: GCA_030412105.1. Classification (NCBI taxonomy): domain Eukaryota; kingdom Metazoa; phylum Chordata; class Lepidosauria; order Squamata; family Iguanidae; genus Cyclura; species Cyclura pinguis. The sequence goes on from CM059599.1 coordinate 351,501,835, forward strand.
GCCTCATCTGTTGGGTAGACAGAGTGGATCCTAACGAAAGGAATGACAGATGAACAACTGTCTGGGAGCTAATGTACTGTTTACTGCACTATAAATGGTTGGCATTTGGGGAATGACAGACGAGGGGAAGCGACACCCAGGCGGTAGTCATGGAGGAAGGGAGCTTTCTTCATTTCCAAAGCTCCTGCTTAGAAGCTGACTCTGGTTTGGAAGGAGAAATGTTCAGATATTCTCTACTGGGTTCTTTCTTATGTCTTCTGCCTAAACAGAGCTCATATACAGAGACAAATGTCCAGAGAGAGAAAAAACAAATTGAAAAATTGAAACTTGGCAGCTTGCTTTTATTGGGCAAGTGATATTTAATTGAATAATTAATACTGTTTCATCATTGCCTACAACACATTTGTTCTGCAGGGCAGAGTGGGGATGAAAGACTGTAACTCCATCCCTTCTTGTCTTGTTGACCCCTGTTCCAGCTTCTTCTCCCCAAAGGATGGACGTTACTTCTTTATAGTTCTGACTGTGCTGATAGATAGCCAGAGTGGTGTAGTGATTTGTGTGTTGAACTACAAGTCTGGAGACAAGGGTTCAGATTGTTGCTTAGCCATGGAAACCCAACTGGGTGACCATGGGCAAGTTATACTCTCTCAGTCTCAGTGGACAGCAAAGGAAAATGCCCTCTGAATAAACCTTGCCAAGAAAAATCAGTGATAATGATAGCAGCAATGGGTAAGATTTCCCTGGAGCACAACAAAGCCAATAAGTTACATGCAAGTGGGAGATTCAAGACTGAAAAAACCACAATCTTTTATTCACCATGGTCCAAAAGAAAGTTTGATGTCCAGTGAGACTTCCACAAATCAGACCTGCCAGAACAGAGAAAGACGTACACATTTATGCTTTTCATAAGATAAAGAATATACATACTAAGTTATATCACTTCTACATAAAATCTGTTGGGCTTTAGGTATCAGGGCATGTGTCTTGGGCCTGTCACATAGTAGTCTCTGATTCACCAGTCATTTAGCACCTATCTGTTATTTGTCCAAAGCCAGGCCTGCTCACATTCCATACCCTGGGAGCCTGGCACTCCTGTCTGCTTTGTTGTCAGTAACGTACATTCTATTCTTTGTGTCTATATGCTTCCCAGGTCAAGCTGCTACTTCTCAAGGCTGGTATCCTAATTTCCACGTGAATTTATTAATAACAAAGCAAGCTTGCAACTCAAAGGGCACTTGGGGAAACTCTGCAGAGCCCTTTATGCTATTCCATGCTACTCTAAGTTCCACTGTTCTCAGGCTTCCAGGCTTGTCTATCAATAGGTTCACTTTAGGGTCTCCATAATGCAGAAATGATTTAAAGGCATACAACAACTCTGTTTATAGCAGGTATAGGAAGCAGCATTCCTTGTCGGGACCTGCAGGTGTGTAGGAGGATGGCAAAAGTTACAATGAACATTCACCTGACTACTAGAATTGGAAAAGTGGTGGGGAGATTCTTAGCCAAATTACCTGCTTTACACATCTTGCCTTATTGCAAAATAAAGCACACCTTGTAGAGACTGGCACATTTGCATGGCTTGTGATGTTCTTCCTACAGGTGGAATCTTGTGTGCATTTTAAAAATATGAACAGCTAAAATGTATATAATTGGAAAGTGTGTTCCAACATGCTTCAGTCAATGGAGGAAATGTTTCTATAAATGTCTATTTTAGGAAAAAAAGTGCTTAAATAAAGGGGTACATGGTGGAAAATAAACACAGTGTCCTGCAACCTGATGTAGACAGGACGTGGGATGGGAATGCAGGTGGGATACAGAGAAAACTCAACAAAATTGAGACTGAAAGTTTTTCACAACCCTACTTGCCACTGTGACTTGCGGAAGGAGAATGAACAGAGGAAACTGCTGCAATCTCCCCTGGCTCTCTTAAAGAAAGGACTCTCACTTTACCCAGTTCTCATCCATGCAGAACCAAACCTCCATTTCTTCAAAGACATTTTCATATGACTATGAGAAATTCCATCAGGGCTTCTTCTGGTTGCAGGAAACATTTAAAACCAGGGATCACCAGCAGTTCCCAACTACAAATGAAGTCTGGCTTCACAAATCTAGAAGTGAAGCTAAGACTAAACTGCTGCCACCGCCATCATCATGGGAATAGCTGTGTTTAACGTGGATGCTTCACATGGCCAGGGGGAAAATATCTCTAGTGGGCATGTGAAGTTGATATTTGACAGCTAGGGACCTGGGAGGCTTTCCAGAGATCTTTGACTGTGAAAGGTGTGCACACATTCATATTTGCTCAAAATTGAGTCAAGCCACCTCCTGATTTGGGATGGAAAGATTTGACTGGTTTATTTGCAGAGCTTTACCCTTATTGCATCTGTATATCTCTATTTATTTCATTCCTGTTCCACCTTTCTTCCCACAAAGTCAAAGCAGTTTACAGTTCTCCCCTCATTGCACCGACCCCACAAGTTAAACTCACAATAACCCTGTGAAATAAGCTAAGCTGGAAGACAGTGACTGGTCTAAGATCACTGAATCAGTTTTGCAGTTGGATTTCCCCTCAATCCTTGCTAAACACTCTGCAATCTACACACATCTGTGCCTATGCTCCCTCCCCTCCATGAGGGTGAATAAGGTACCACTTATTTAGATTCTCAGCTGATGTACCCCCTCCCATAGCACAGACAATTAGTGAGGTCACTGTTTATCCAAAATGTAACTGAAATGCTGGGTGTGATGGCTTAATAATCGTATAACATGTCCCCCCATTCCACTTCCCTACATTGCAAGTATGCAATATTTTCTTAGATTCAAAGCCATGTAACATGTAAGGGTTTTTCATGCTGAGAGGAGCTGCTCTTCGACAGCAGCATTCTGCTTTGACAGATGTTAACATGAGAGACACAGTCTCTTGCCCAGCATGTCTCCTGCTTCTAGTCTTCCTCTGGCTGGCTGCTTTTAAAGGATGAGCTTTTCCTCTATCTTTGCTCAGTCAGCCCAGCTGTGGAGTGATCTGCTAAATACCAGACCTCTCTCCTTCTTCTCTTTCTCCTTCTTCCTGCCTTCTTCTCTTTCCCAGCTCTGCACCTTGTGAAATAAACACTACTAAAGGAAAATGGGCACCAGTGCTGCCAAAACAAAATAGCTGCTTTCTGCACCTAGGTCTTAACACACTATTCTGTATGAAGAGGAGTGCTCTTCAAGGTACAAACAGCAGATCCTTCAGAGCTCAGTCAACTTCTGGGAACATGCAGCCACACTTTGATAATGATCACATACTTTTGTGCCACCTTTTCATTGAAACGTGCTCTGCAGGCTCTCAGCAATAGAAAGGAAGCTTTATTTCTGCCTCTAGGTTAGAAGGAAACAGATTTTTCCCCCTTCTCCTCTAAGCTTGCAACAAGTTTTCTAAATATTTCAGCAGTATAAACAGAAAGCTACTAAAACCAAAGAGAGAACATAGCGACATACATCAAATCATAGAGCTGGAAGAGACCGCAAGGGCCACTGAGTTTAACCTCCTACAATACAGGAGCACATAACTAAAGCACCTCCAAGAGAAGGCCATCCAACTTCTGTTTAAATACCTCAAAATAAGAGGGTCCACTACCATCTAAGGTACCTTGAAACAATTCTAAGGCCTTTTTTGCATGCCATTTCTCATGCGAAAGGGCCTCCGGAGTGTCACGTGATTGCAAGGACCATTCGACATGATGTCCTTACAATCGCACGACAGTGCCGGGGCCAGTAGGCAGTGATCACGCTATATATCATTTTCGGCTTTTTGCCGAAAATGATGCACGATCATGCGTCACTCCCGGGCCCCACACGCACTTACCATCCATGTGGAGCCTCCGGAGACACGACTCTTGCGCTTCCTCCCCCAGCGCAGCCTGGGAAAGTACCCGGCTGTGCTGCGGAAGGAAGAGGCGGAGCTCTCACACTTCCTGTCAGCCAGCAGGGAGCTGCTGCGGAGCAGGAGCAGAGGGTAAGCAAGTGCCTCTCGCAAGAAGCTGCTTGCGTGATCTCTGCGCGCCCACGCCAGAATCAGGTAAGCTGCGGAAAGGGCCTTACTGTCAATAAGTTGTTATTGTTTAGATGAATTCTCTTTTCTTGTAATTTGAATCCATTGGTTGTTAACTGCCATTGACTTCAAAGTCACTTGTGACTTAACAGAGGGCTTTTAAGCATTTTTGGATGCCTCTGATATTTTCATACAATGTAGTGCAGGGTGGCACTTGGCTAGTTTAGTATTTGTCACAGTCTTTATTTCATACCATTTGAAGAAGGTCCATTTCTTGGTTAGCAGTAGGGATGAGAGAATGTTTTGTTTCAGTTTATTTATGATAAGTATTTACCAGATTCACAGATTTCTTCCATATTCACAGTGTACAGTAACTGAGATTTAAAATACATTCACAGTGGATGGACAAACCTTTCCATTCTAGTTTTTCCTCCATGCATATTCACAGTGTACAGGAACTGAGATTTAAAATATATGTGTGGAGGAAAAACTAGAACGGAATGGTTTGTCCATCCACTCTGAATGCTTAAATCTAAAATTCTAGATATAAACACCTGTCTCTTCAGTTCTATGAATAGAGATAGGCTATCAGGATGTTACTTCTTAGCAATAATTTGTAGTATTCTATCCTGGAAGCCCAAAGTGCAGAATCTGTTTTGAAGGCAGGATTATGCACTTTGGATTTCTCTTTTATAATTCAAAGTAGACCCCAGAGCAGATTCACCACCCCACTGATGCATCCACCAGCTTCCCATAGTTATAGCCCATTGGCTGTTACGTTGTAGGCCATCAAGTCAAATAGCATGCTGAGTTCAGGAAATCCAGAGCTAGAGTATCTCTAATAGATGGTTGTCCAACGACTGCTTGAACAGCCTCAGCAAGGGTTAAGCTGTCTGGATCATTTATTTTATGTGAAAAAGTAGAAATGAAAACAGTATGTGGGAAATGACCTGGAGTCTGACTTCCAGCTGAGGTCTTAGGAGATCACAACTGAAAAGGCCCATTAAAGCACAAAAGTTATGAATGTGGCAGCTCTAATCTAATGTCTTCTCTCTTCTGAATCTTTACTGCAGTCCTTATAGTTACTTTAGAAAAAGGGTACTCAACTCAACCGAACTAAGGAAATAGACTTATTTTGCTACCCAGCAGCCAGGAATAGATGGGAAGCAAATGGGCAAAGGCAACAATGAAGAACTTGAGCCCTTAAATAAGAAGGAAACTGAAAGACACAAAATCTGGAAGGAGGCCAAATGCAGAGTGAGTTGTTTGGGGATGAAGAGGCAGCTCGTGGAAGAGGAGAACTGGGCACTTGGGACAGCTGCTAAAGCAACATTTGAGACGGGCCCCCACAAAGCGCTTTGTCATCATTTGCAGAGAAGTTAAAATACGGGGCGGATAAGGACGTCTAAATTGGCAGCAGATTGTGGTTTATGGTAATGACAGTCCCAGAGGAGCATCTCTCTCTTGGTGACATTGAAGTAAATTGCATTGCTCAAGATGTATACTAAGGATGGATAATGAGATGTGTGCACAGGGTAGAAGAGATTGTGGGTTTTATAATGCTATTGAACTACCGGAGATGAGTTTGTATGTGCCTTTGAGAAAGCTGAGTTGCAGGGCGGAAAGGGGAGGAAGGAGAGTGGCAATTTGAATGCAAAGCTCCAAAGACATTTTGACTTGCTGCAGCCCAAACGCTGGTACTTCAGAGGATCCCTGATCCAAAGCCTCTTTCAATGTGTGTGCCATACTTAAAGTAGGTAATTTAAAGGAGGTTTTTGCATCATCATGACACTCCACTACATAGGAAATAACATCAGTGCTGTCCTGGGTTTGGGGTTCAGTTTATCTAGCAGCACAAGCTGTTGTTTTTGTAAAAAGGAGTATATGCAGGATGTATTGGTAGCACAAGGGATTTCTCCAGAATGGTGTGTGTGTGTGTGTGTGTGTGTGTGTGTGTGCACGTGCACACACGCGTGCGTACACACAGGGGTGGGGGAAAGAACCTGTTACATAAGAGGAATTCCACGAATCACTTTGGATCTGGGCCAGTGGTAGACTAAGAAGAATCCTAAAAATAACCAACTTGTCACTCTCTCTTTTGAGTCTTTTTTTTTTAAGGGCATGGATATATGGCTGTTCAGTCATAGGGCAGGATATGAAAAATAATTAAAATGATTTTTTAGAAAAGAAGATAAGGCTGGTCTGAAGGTCAAACTGAAAAAGAGGAGGAGATTAATTCCATTTGGGTTTTGACATGAAACAACCTAAACCACAGCTCTCAAATTAATACATGAACTGAGATACAATTATGCTTTGGCTTTCACATTTGTCTGGATTTTGTGATACAGTGCGCTCACCAAAGAGTATATGCAAAATAAGCATACAATTTAATTGCATACAGAAAGACATATATTTGGGGAAATTGCTTGTCAAAATGTTTGTATGAGAGGAAAAAGCTTACAAAGATGTGTAGACTGTTTGGAGACATATCTAACAGAACGCTGGTCTACTTAGATGTAATTTTTATATACATGTAAAAGATGTTTGTGTGTACAGAAATACAGCTGAGCTGACCAGCTTTGTATTAGGATGCTCCTAAAATTCTCTTCATCTAACCTTCTCCAAGATTTTGGAATTTTATAGAAGCCCTGCATTAGAAATCCTTCATTCTGATTGTATTTTTATTATTTATAACTTTTATTTTTAATAATTTTATTATTATTACATTTTGAATAAATTAATAATTATAATTTAATCATGTAATAATTGAATAAATTAATAATTTATGGAATTGATAATAGTTTATTAATAATTTAATCATTTAACTTGATTAAAGTTATGATTAAATTTAATAATAAGTTTATTTTTATTATAATATATGCACTTTGCTGCCATATTTTCTTTTATCTATTCATTTATATGTCCACTGCCCCACCACTTACACACTGACGCTTTATGTAGCTTATACGTATATTCCTGACGAAACAATGTAGAAAAACTTGGAGTAAAAATTTAATCATTGCCAGATCAAGAATTTGCTGCCTGAGGTACAGATTAGGATGGTACCTCCTCCTCATTCCATGTGAAGCTGGACAGGCAGTTGAATCTTACTTCAGTGCTGGTGACATGGTAGTGTCCTCCTTCACACCTGAGGCCACTGCAGTAGAGGTACCAAGTTAGTTTAGATGGGTCATGACAGGCTGTGTCATGAATCGATCTGACCCCCAACAGAGGCAGACAGCCAGATGCTCGGGAGGACCTTTTTGGGAGGCTGCTGCTTTTGGTTCCCAACTAACATCTCCTGGCTCAACTTGCCTAATAGCAGGATTGGCCTTCAATGCATGATTGGACTTCTGTGGGAATTATTGTGTGATTCTATGTATGATTTCATCATGATTTTAGTAGCTGCTATGCTAATGCCCTGTGTTCTTACCCACACTGGGAAATTGAGAACTGGGGAGAGAAACAATATTCCCAATAATCTTACTGGTGATGTAAATATTTGCATATTTGCATATCTTGCCTGAAGGAACAAATAATTTCAGACATTCTTTCTGGAGACATGACAAAAGTTTGGGGGCATTTTTGCAAAAACAAACAAAAAACTTGTACAAAACTCTTTTTCCAGAATCCTGTTGGGACTTCATATCTTACGTTTGTAGGAATTAATTGCACATCACTTAACGTTTGTATCTAGAGCCAGCAAATTGTCTGATGTGCATTGGTATACAATGCATATTGGTGCCCAGTGCACATCAGTGCACAATGTACACCAATGCACATCGGTCACCATGTGCATTGGCAGCACATGAGAGTGTCCCATTTATGCATCTTCACAGTTCAGTAAAGAAGTTTCTTAGCACTTCTGCTACATAGCTAAGTATACATAAAGCTAAATAACATAACATGTCATATAGGATTCCAACACTTGTTTTTATACAAAATGACATTTTGTATAACTTGTGTCATATTTTTTTAAGTATATACTGTTTTATGCATAAAATATTGAGAAACAAGCTTTTTCCACAAGTTTCTCGGGCAAGCAGATTTTTTTCAAAAAGTCCAAATTTTGTAGTGGATGACCATTTCTTTAGTAGTGTGTCTCAAAATGTCAAGATGCTCTTTCTCATTGTGATTGAGAATATTTCTGAGTAATTTTTAGCTTTCTAAATCTTACATATGATCATATCAGAGTTGCCTTGAAGATTTGTTAATCAGTGTATACATTGATATTACGAGTGGGAGATTTTCAACTGAACTGAAGAAACAAACTTGTAACAAAATGTGTGTGTTCCAGTTTGATTTAAACCAAAATTCTGAGGAGAAGTAAGCAGGGCTGAACAGTAAATAGAATAGTAAATGGAAAGGGATGGTATAAATCTGCTTATCCATATTTCATAAATTCTTCTCACTATTTTGTTGGCAACTTGTTTCCCATTGCATATTATGTTGGACATTGCTCTTCCCCACCCAAAAAATGAACTGAATTTATCAAATTCTTAGTGAGATGGGATTTGGCCCTGCCTTCTCTGTCCAGCATACACACAGGGAAGGGACAAGCATAATTTCATAGTATGATAGAATCTTGGATTTGGAAGAGACCATTAGGGCCATCTAGTCAAATCCTCTGCCATATAGGAATACATAACTGAAGCACTCCTGGAACCTCTGTTTAAAGACCCAAAAGAAGGAGACTCCATTACCCTGCAGTCCATTCCACTGTCAAGCAACTCTTACAGTGAAGAAGTTCATCCTAACGTATATTCCAGCTTGTCAATATCCTTCTTGAATTGTGGTGCCCAGAACCAGACAAATATTCCAAGTGACCATATTGACCAAAGGAAAGGAAAATGGAGGGCTATTGTGATGTCCCTAGGTCTAGACACTACACTGTTGATGCAGCCTTGAACTGCATTGGGTTTTTTTGGCCAGTGCTTTTGGTTGTGAACATTAGATGCACAAAGTAAATTAATCTCTTTTGCTCTTTCCTGCAGTGCCTTAGCAAAGTATCCTCCTCCCCCCAGTGAGAATTTTGGTGTCTGCTTGAGGTCACAGAACATAATGAGCTTTTGTTCTTCTTGAATTTAAACAGATATAAGCTGATGATATCAAGGCAAGGGGGAACTCTCCTCCATTTGTTTGAAATGTGCAAATAACAGTAAACTTTATATGTACCTTTTTTGCTCCTTGCTGCAATCTTCATTGTCAGGGGTATAGTGCAGAACTGCCCAAGAAGAAAATATATACCGATACATGGAGTTGCAGAGATGTAAGTGAGGTTACTTTGTTCTTTGTCCCAACCTCCTGCACCCAGATTCTGAATTTGGAGGAATTCTTCACCTCCAAGTGTGTGTCATCTTAAAGCTGACTTTCTCTAAGCACAGCCAGGCAGCCTTTGCCAAGGCCGGCTGGAGTAAATTCTCTCTGTTTGACAGCTGATGAAGGGATGGAGGATTTATAACTTATTTGAGTTCCCATACATCACCCTTTGTGTCGCTTGCTTATGATGGCCTTGCCAAAAGATAAAGAAGTGCAGGACGCTCAGTATGGGTTGTGGTGACAGCCCAGGGACAAATGTCTCTGTTGGGCAAATTGATTTGAATGGCTCTAGTGAAATATCAGGCGAGGCTGAAAATATGATTGGGTTTAATGATCCTGCCTGCATTGTATCCCACTAGAATTCCAAATGGTGGACAAGTTAATTAAAGTCACGTGTAGCAGTGGGGACTGAGGAAGGACATAATAGGTAGATATGGATATGTATTGCTGGAGCATCTATTCATTAACTATATCTGTTGGTCTGTCTAGAAGTTATTGTTTTCCTTCTATTTCCAGTCTAGTGAGATTCCTATGAGAGCCATAAATATCATTTGTAATTTGTAGGGTGTTTATCCAGGTAAAACTGTGCAGAATATATATTTTTTCCAGTCCCCAGAGTCTAACAAGCAAAGACCTAGAGGCATAAAAATGCACAATGAAAAGATGGAGAGCAGACAAACTGTTTATTCTCCTCTGGTGAAATTTAGTGCACATAAAACTTAATACGGTGTTAAGAATGGAGCATTCATTTTCTGTGAGCAAAGAAGTTTGTGGCTGCAAAACCTGAGAATTTGGAAAGGGAGTTAAAGTTGTTGTTTAATTACATTAATATTTAAAAAACTGAAAACTAAAGCAGGGATATCTTCATGTCCCCAGTCCTTCTCCTTGGATTCAGCCTGGATACTGGATTTGCTTGCAAAGTCATTTTGTTGTTAATATTTTAAACTAACGTACAATTATGTGTTCGAGGAGATATGCATTGCATGTTTTATGTCTTTGCAGCATCTCTTAATTAATCTCATAATGTACAAAAGTGCCCCTCATTCAGCCGAATAGGCATGTATACCTCATATATTAAGGGGTACATATGGATACGATATAAAAATGCACACAAAAGTATTACATTAAAAGAAATGCATTTATCCTAGTACATACATCTCCTAGTATATACAATTGCCTTTAGTTCCAATTTTGAGAGAAAGATGGGATAGTCTTTGTCATCATCAACATCGTCATTGTCATCATCGTTATCATTATCATCATCCTGAATAGATTTCCCCCTTTTTGTATACTTTTTTGACAGTAGCCCAAAATTTAAAGCAGTGTAAGAGCTAGATAATTGCGTTTGGTTCAGGTGCCAGTCTGGGGAGTCCAAATTAAGTTAGTTTATATTAAAAATATGAATCAAGCAGATTTATCCCCGGTTGTAAGCTGCCATGTCAAATTGTTGAGTAAGAATTGTGCTCCAGATAAAGATGGTGAAGGGTTAAAAAGAAGCCTCTGAAATGGCAAGGCTATATTTAGGATGTTCTGTCTGCCATGATTCTGTGGGCTAAATCTAATTGTAAGTCCCAGCCAGAGCAACAATTGGATCTAGCTCTGTGTGAGTGCAGAGGAAGCACATAATATTGTGGTATATATAGAATCTACCTACTTGAGAATCCAAGCTCTAATTTAGAGAGAAAGAAAAAAAATACAAGTTTCTGTCCCTCATGGTTGAAAATATATACTTGAAAGTATGTGTGCAACCACTAAAGAAATCTCAGAAGCTAGAGAGGTAGCTGAATAGGATTTTATGAGGATGGGGCTGCATTATCTGGCCAAGATGGTCTTTAAACAGTGGAGGAGTGGAAATCTGTGTTAGTGTACCTTGCCAACTAGAGATCTGGAAGGAGAATGGCTGTTCCTCTATCCTACCCTTACAACTCCAGCCAGATGGCATCTCGGAAGCCTCTACCCCCAGGCCACTGATTGGCTGTGAAAGTACTTCCTGGTACCTTCAAGTTGGAATAGCCCACAAGTTGTGGAGACTGGGGTCATGCAGAAGGAGGTACTAGATTCTTTTTTCCGTAGTGACAGAAAAAGAACATACACTGGCATAATGGGCGGTTACAACAGTGGATGTCATCAGGAGGATCCCAGCCTCTTTCATCCCATGATTGGTATGTATAACATAGTGACTAAGGGGCAGAACTGTAAATCAGGATGTCCTGAGTTTGAAACTTCTCTCTGCTGCAGATAACCCACTTTCAGCCTTTCCTCTGTATGGCAGAAGTAATTGTACTCATCTGCCTTACATGGTTGTTCTAAGAACTACATTGAGATGATATATGGAAAATGCTTGATCTACTTGAAAGCAGTATATAAATGCTTATTAGCAGCATTATTAGGAAAACTGGAATAAATATGCAAACTAGCAAAACTTTAGGAGGACGCATGCAAATTTAGAACAAAATGCACAGGTTGTGAAATTCAACCATTCTTCTCACAGTATTGTGATTCCATTGGCACTAAATCCATCTATCTGTCTGTCTGTCTATCTGTCTGTCTGTCTGTCTGTGTGGTGTGCTGCATATACCCTAAAGACACCAGATCCCTTTTGATCTTGGAAGCTAAGCAGGATTAGTTCTGGTTAGTGTTTGGATGGTAGACTGCCAACGAATACTAGGTAGTGTAGTGCTACATTTCAGAGGAAGGAACTGCCAAAAGCACTTTTGAGTATCCCTTGCTTAAGATGTATGTGGTCATCATAATTTGACAGGCTACTTGAAAGCACGTACATACACATGTTCTGATGGCATCCTAACTGTATTCTTTGGGGCAATTATTGTTTATACTTTTCTATACAATTTTTAAAAAATGATGTGGTCAGTTGTTTTACTTCAGTAAAACCAAAAGAGATGCCATTGATTCTTCTTCATCAGGGCATAAAAAAGATCCCTGCTGATCCAGAGCAAAGGCCCGTTTAGTCCATCAGTTTTTTTGGGCAGTGGCCAACCAGCTGTTTCTGGAGAGTCTCTAAGTAGAAAATGAGTGTGGTAGCACACTTTTGCTCATATATCCCCAACAAAAGAGGATAACTTCACCTCATACTGGAAGTAATTTGTAGCTATTGTGGCTAGAAGAAAACAGAACCAGTTCCACCATTTGTTATGCTATGAGGTGAGGGGGTGTTGAAGTACACCCATAATTCTAGCCTCTCCTTAGACTTTGGGGGAATTATACCACAAAGGAGGCCTGCAAGAGGAGGGTAACAGCAGGATCTTTTCACCTGTGTGTACCAGTACTAACTGTAGAGAGGACTCCAGTTATAGTTAAATGTATTTTATTTGAATTGACAAACATAATGAGAAATCAGACACTCTTAACAACCATATATGGTTATTGGAAAGTGAGGTGGGGAAGGTTGGGTAGAGGGAGATTAGGGGTGAAAAGGGTGGTAGTTACCAGTCTTGAAGAAACAGGTCACAGCGAAGGGGCTCAGACTGTTTCTGAGGGTAGCACGGAGGAACGGCCGTCTGGGCACACTACATTCTACAGTTGGCTGGGCTCAAAGCTAGGGTTTTTATATTCTATTTCATACCCTGAAGGGGTGCATTGAGAAAGTCATAATGGCTTTTCCACAGGACTGACAAAGGCATCCAGAATGGACTGATTGCTTAACTCTGGAATGACAAATCGTTGACGGACTCCTGACAATCTTTTAATGTTTGGTCATGTAGGGTGTACAGGAAAGATCTCCATAGGTTAAGATCAAGGGATGGTCTCCAATTGCTCACCAATCTGGGCAGTTTGTCTTTCATTGTATTAAAAAAATGCCAAGAGCCTGAAGTGATGAAGGGATTAGCACAAACCCATCAGCATTGTTTTTTTCCACACAATCCTATCTGGGCTTTCATGACCCTGAACATGTCTCTGGTCAGCATGACCCTGATTTTGTTCTCTGGTCATTAATCAGTTCAATTTATGATAATCGCATATCTCATTGGAGGGGTGGTCACATAAAGTAGAGGGTGGTGATTATTTCAAGTGATTATGTTGTGGGACAGTGGAATCTTTCTGCTGGATTCCAAAGCTGTTTCCTTCTGCTGGAGAACAGAGCTATGTGTGCCACCAATCTGCCCTGGACTACCGTGACTCATCTGCTTCCTCAGAGGTGGTGGAAGATACTGTCATATTAATGCAATTGTCTGCCACCACATACGGTGTTCTGCACTGTACCACAAGTAATCTTCAACAGCATTTCTAGCTAGCATCTGTACTTGGAAAGGAGAAGTGGATACTACTTTGTCTTTTGCTAAGGCAGTAAAATGTCCTGAGGTGGTTCTGATAGCCGTCAGTGGTCTTATGCACTTTCAAGATTCTTTGTTGGATGAGCTTTAAGAATTTGATTGTGGACTGCCAAGTTGTAGCCTGCACCAAGAAGGGTTTAAGGAGTACAGCAAAAACTTTCTCTTGACTTGCAACTGATAATAGGTAGTATGACACTTTGGTGCAGTGTCACGCTTTGAGACACAGTGTCAATCTATCATGCTTTATTGCTCCAGCTTTGCTTAATGCAAGCCCATAAAATCAAAATAAAAACACAGCCACAGCTACACATTCACAATAAAACTACAATACAGGAAATGCATCAGAAAGCCAAACTTGCTGGCAAAGCAAACATTATGTTAATGCACCATAGCTGATTATCAGCATTTAAAGGCATTGCTTGCAACAGTGTTTCTTTTTCTTAAGAAGTTGAGGGCACAGTCCTATGAGACGTGCTTCTATGTAAGGCCTATAGGAATGACTGAGAGTTATATGAATTGCATTGTCCTGGTGGTGAGCACATTCCCTACTCTTGCATTTGATGATAGTCCTATAGTTGCATCAGCTACAAGCAAAACAGAAAGCAAACTTTTGGAAAGCAAAGGGGCATTGTTGCCTAGTGGTTAGGGTGAAATACTTCTATTTGGAAGCATTCCATTCCAATGCACTCCCCCTTTTCTCACTCATTGAATCCAGTCTTAGGAGAAATGGAGATACATGTTATTCAAATCCATGTATCTTTGTCATTTGTTAAATTCTTCATTTTACTTTCTGAAAATTGATCATGAATAGAACATTGTGTGATTCATTTTTTTCCATTAGCTGTCTACTTTTGGACTTATTCACAAGCCATTAGCTGTTGACATTCACAACAGACATATATATTTGTTTGTGCAGCTTTGTGATGTGATATTATTGCCATTTCCTAAATGAACTGTGATTACAGCACAAGATGCAATCCTCTCTGATTTGTATGGATATGAACAACTGGAATGGGATTTGATGCCTTGCGGTGCAAACCTATCCATGTTTACTCAGGAGCCCCAGTGTGTTCGATGGAGCTTTACCCTCAGTAAGTATGTGTACGGTTGTAGCCCAAATGAGAGTTAAGCTAAAATTCTGAACTCATGTTCCTGGGAGTAAGTCCTATTAAATTTCAAAGGGTGTATTCCTCAGTAGGCATGCAAAGGATCTCACTATTAGTTGCTGCTACTTTTTTACTAGTTTGAATAGAGTCCTACCAATATGAGCAGCAAGTTAATAAAGGTCCTTGTTGGATGTTTAGAGTGAACTTATTATGAACCCTGTTATGAACCTGAGAGCTAGAGTGGTGTAGTTGTTTAAACACTGGACTACAACTCTGGAGACCAGGCAACCCACTGAGTGACCTTGGTCAAGCCACACTCACTCAGCATCACAGGAAGGCAGAGGCAAACCCCTCTGAGCAAATCTTGCAACTCTGTGATAGGTTCACCCTAGGGTTGCCCTAAGTCAGAAACAACTTGAGGGTACACAATAACAATGTCATTAACTTATGAAGAAATTTAATAGAGGTCCTCATTGTACAAAACTAAAGATTGTGAAGAATGAATCCATCATCGTCATCATTGCTTTGTGTAAGAGTTATACTCGTGTTGGGTTTTCCACATAATCCTATCTGACCACTCATGACCCCAAACACTTCCCTAACTAGCATAACCTTGAACATGTCCTCTGGCCACTGTGACCCCAATCGTGTTCTTTGGTAAGTAATTAGTCTAATTTATGAAAATCGCATTATCTCATAGGAGGGTTGGTTGGGTATGGTACCAGTATAAGACTGTATTTAAAGGACATGTATCATCTTTACTAAAAAAAAAAAAAAAAGTGTGGCATCCTGTTAGTGAGTTACAATAGCATAAGCTACCTTTTCTTTAAACATTGTAGAGGTCAGAATTCTTTTATCAATTGTACAATGATGAGGACACCTTTTTCCTTTAGCTGGACACACTGCAAGGATATCATCTGCAATGATCTTCTGAGGATCTGCAGAGCTCACTGCAGATGCCTCCTGCAGTATACCCAACCATTTCCAAAGGAGTCGCCATGCTAGTCAGTTGCATAAAGAAGAACTAAGAGTCTTCTGACATCTTAAAATAAATGTACTGTGATGTAAGCTTTTGTGTGCTACAGTTTACTGTGAACAAGCATCTCTAAAAAGGATCTAACAAGGCAGAACAGTAATACTCAGTCTTTTCAAAACAACAATAACATCCCTCGCCCAAAATGTATGGCAGTATTCATATTATTTTTAAAAAATGAATATTTACAGAGAAGAGGGGGTTTGAAATAAAAAACTCCTCTTATAATTACATCATAAATTCATGTTCTTGTAAAAGTGGTTGATCTTATAAGTAAGAAATGATATTTTCAAACCCAAAATGCAGGCAAATATATCCCATTAATTTGGCCATTAGAGTCAAGTTCCAGCAATGTTAGCCTTTTAATTGAAGCAGATAAAAATAGGAATTGTTTCTAAGTTACAAGTAGATGAAGCCTACAATGTAGAATGAGCTATGATGGGTATTAGTAGGCTTATGTATTATCGTTGTATTGTTGTCTGATAAATAGATGTTGCTTCCCATCCCATTAGAGCTATTTTAGATAGCAGCATCAATGTGCATTTCAGGATGCTCAAATAAGAGATAGGTTTCTATTTGTTCATTTTTATCAGGAAATAACAGCAGATCTATTCTGTGCTTCCCACCCAAATTAAGCCCTCAGGATGGCTTGTAATCAAGGATCATAAAGCAATATAATACAACAATCAAACAACAAAGCCCCCGTCAATGGCACATACAAAAACCTAAACAGGATCAGGGAAGGAAGGGGAACCTCAGCCACTCAAAAGCAGTAAGCAGTGTCATAAAACAAGCATTCAAACAGTAGCAGAGTTAGGTAAATTTAGACTATGGGTTTAATGGTTTTTGTGAGTGTTTATTAGATGGCAATGTATTTTACTTCAATTTCTTTCAAAGTATGGTAAGCCCAGCCACTCTACATTGAAGATTCAGTCTGTTCATTCTGCTGAATGAAGGCCTGGATTTCTGTTTCAAAGTCTGGGCCTGAGGGCGCCATTGCATCCACCCAAGGTCCTTTAAAACTTACATTTGGGAAGCACCAAGTGAAGTTTTAGTTGTTCATTTGTTTCCCTATTTATTTTATTCATTTATATCCTACCTTTCTCCCAACAATGAGACTTGAGGAAACCTGCAATATATTTTAAGACAATATAAATTTTTTAAAAAACTATAGAAAAACATAAATAAAATGTAAATGTAAGTGTTGTTTAAAAGATAATTAATCTATAAAGTTAAGAAGCATTACAATTCATTAAGAGACTGTACATCCCCTAAAAAAATACAGCGAGGCACGTCTTTAGAAGCCTATCCCATTCAGTTTCTAAAAGTCTGATGGTCCAAGAATGTTCTAACTTGCCGTTGGATGGGGAGTAAGGATGTAACCATCTTGGACTCTCTAGGGAGGGAGCACCAAAAAGGCCCTCTCCCTTGTTCTCACCAGAGCTGGATCTCTTGACTACTGAGTGCCATGATCTGGGCAGAATTTATCATGATTACCTTTTGGGGTCTGTAAAACTCCTATTTCGCACAGCCACTGGCCATGTGGACTGAAATAAATCTTCTCCCATTCCTAACACCAGCTAGCCACATCTCCTCATTGTCACCATCATCTATGCTAGGACAGGAATGATGTGGTCCTTTAGATGGTGTGGAACTGCAAATCTCAGCAATGCTAGCTATCATAGTCAATGGTGAGGAGTGCTGGAAGTGGCAGTCCAAAAACCTGTTGTCTGTCTCATTTTTTCCACTCCAGCTCTATGCAGTTGAGGAGGCTGGCATCGTCATCATGACTTGTTAATATCTCTACCTACATGTGTAGGCAAGCCACACACAGTTCACCTTGGAAACATGAAAGTCAGATACGGTGATGGGGGCAAGCCCAGTATATCTGGTCCTACCCACTTCCCAAATAAACATCTTACCCTGGGTTCAATGTCTGTGTAGGGCTGACATATGGCAGTTTCCTGTGCTTATGACCTTCCAGTATAAAGTGAAATGTCTGCATTTCTGTGGTGGATAAATAAATGGGCATCCATTAAACATTTGTTACCTTTCCCACAGAAGCTCGGCAGTTAATAAATGGTTCCTATTACACTTTCAGATCCACTAATGGAAACTGTTAAAGGAGGGCAGTGTATTATTATGGACTTATTATCTTACTAGTGCAAATCTTCTCGCCTAAGTGGAAGTATTTCCAAGTCACTTGGACACAGAGAAGTACCAATGCTGAGCTAGGAATAAATAGTGCAGTAATGTATTTTTTGTGAACTCCTGGTTAATTACTGCAGCAAAATAGCCTGTCAGGTCCAAACTCCTGCATCTCCCCCTCCCCTTCTATCTGTGTTGCGAAAACCTTCATTAAAGCTGAAGAAATAGGAATTGAAAATAAATATATCATTTATCATAAAAGCTAATTAGGAATTCCTTTCATAAAAAACAGGCCTGAGCAAAATCAGTAGACCAGCAGAAAATGGAATGAGAGTTGAGAAATGTAAAGGAAAAGAATATGTACGGAGAAATTATAATTATTCTCTCTGGGTTAGTCACATTTCAATAGAACCAATATTTATTGTGCCTTGCCTTTCACCTCTTCTTGTTGGTTTCATGAAAGACTGTCTTTCTACCTTTCACCATATCCTTTGAGGAACTGCCAAGACAACTGGCATTTTCAGTACAGGAGCTGGTAGGTCTTTCCTATGTCTGGAAACCCTAATCAATCACACAGTACTGAACTTGGCAAGCCAATAGACTGTCCAGTTGCTCTTTGCCAACAAGCTTGTGGTTTTCCTGAGATCTTCTTTTAGTCACTGGAGATTTGACATGCCTTCACTTACTTCATTTCTTAAGGTAACGTGGATGGATATGAGGATGCTTTCCCCTCAGTTCAAAGCATCTAATGGGATATTTAAGATTTCTATAGTCTGATGCAGATACCAGAGGACAAAACATATACATGTGGGCTAGAATCCTCTTGGTGATATACAGTGTTGTGACCACAGGTTGTGTCAACATAAATACTTTTTCAAACAATGAAGCAAGAAGTATCCGATACTTTCTGACACAACAATTTCCACAGTTGTACAAGTCTTGTTGGACATTGCCAGACAGAACTGCATCATGCTGCTCCCCAGCTTACAGCAATCACCCTCTCAGACTTCCTTGTAAACATGCTGGCAGAGCTTTACTTCATTTGTTTTGGTTAGACCTCACCTGGGATACTGTGTCCAGTTCTGGGCATCACAGTATTGACAAGCTGCATCATGTCCAGAGGAAGGCGAACAGAATAAGGAAGTAAAGAATAGTCACAGGTTCTTTTTTCTTCTTCTTCAGTGACATGTTCCAATTTTTTTTTAAAAAAGTAATTAACTACCACAAGATTTTTCAGTTCCTCATGAGCGTGAAAAGGCCTGGAAGTTTTTGCTCAGCAGTAATAATGGCAAAAATATTTTTCATTTTTAAAAATCCCCAAATGTTTAATTTTCACATGCAGGAATGAAATAAAGATTTAGATCCCTAACTAGGAACAACATATTGGTGATGATATTGATTCCCTTTTAGGGAATTCCCTTTTGTTGTTTGGCTATAGATTCCCTTTTAGGCAATTATTTTTAAATGGTTTATTAAAGTTGTCATCATCATCATCATCATCATCATCATCATCATCATCATCATCATGTGCGCCATCCTTGTCATTGCATTTCATAGTTTCTGTTCAGCAGTGTCTCTAAACAATCCTCCTGCCTTTTGTTCTCCCTTTCCTCCCTAGTGCTGCAGATGGTTTAAAGCAGGCTTTTCAGGATCAGTTGTCTTTAGAAGTGAGTTCACCAGAGACATACGGTATCTTTGTGAAAGACAGCATACATTTATATAATTGCAGTAACTGTGATCCCTGCTCCTAAAATAATAATCTCTTAACCCACTACAACCTCATTTTTTTGTTAGATGTTCAAGGGGTGTTTGGAACAAAATTAGAAAAAGAAGGAAAAAAAGCAAGAAAAGGAACTCCTAAGCAATACGAGCCTCTATTAAGGGTCTCTTTTCACTACTCCACTATCTGGGCAGTTGATAAAAGAGACAGTACCTATGTGCCAGGAGAGAAGGGCCACAGTACCTCTGCATTAAGAAAAATAGGTTGTGCCTTCTCATTCCCACTAGCTCAGTGCTTTGAACTTTCTGGTCATTACCCATAGGGTCAAAGTAGAAACAAGTGAAAGTAACAGCTCTGGTAACCACCTTGGAAAATGCTGCCTTTTGCAATAGTTCTACGTTAGTTTGCCCAAAAGCAAAGTAAATGAAATCAAGAGGACTTTGGTTAATATACCAACCAACAAGTGTATACTTTTAGTAAAGAACATCTCGTTATTCTTGTGTACAAGTTTAAGAATCTTGGCTACATACTTAAAGCATCTTCAATACTGGAATCTTACGCAAGTTTTTCAAATTAAAATATTTAAGAATACGATGTTATGCAGAATGGTATGGTTATCTTGAATGATTAGGTTATGAACAAAGAGAAGTCTAAAGTTATTCCATGGGCAAGTTTTCATTCCAAAGAAGAGAGATACTAGTAGGGGACTGCCAACTTTTCCTATGGCTTGGCCCCCATGCCTTTTACAACAGTCTGTTGGGCAGACATTTTCCAGATTTAGACTATTCCAGCAAACCATGAAGGAAAATATCGTATTACTCTTCAGCATAGAAGGCAGCTCTTATAAGCTAGGGATAGAAATCCTGCCAGAGACAAAGTTGTCAGGCCTAGATCTTGTTCATGTGACATGCTTACCTGAACTTCATGCCCAGTAATTCAAAAATATTTTCCTCCTCATCCCAGATATTGGCAGCTGATGGGGATTATTCAAAAAGGCATTCTGTGCATGCTAAGCAACTTTCTTATCTTTTGAACATTAGCATTAGTAAGGGATCAAGGAAACCATGGCCCTGATTTTGCAAGACCTGACTTTGCAAGGCAAAGTCTACCTGGTGGCAAAATAACAATAACAATTCTTGGGGAAAGCCCTGAGACTAAGCCTTGGCTGAAAATAAGTCTGGGGCCGTTTCCATATTAGACCCCAGGATTCCATAGGATGTTGAGAGTAGAATAATAGCACTGTAACAGTCTAGTGCAGAAATGGCCCTAGTGATAACCCAGAGTAGCTTTGCAATGTACTACACTGCAAATGTACTTTACTTGGACAAAGTGAATTGTAACTATCAGTGCTGCAGAAGAATGAGCATTCATCTCTAGGCACCAATTTCTGATATTCCAATTGTTGACAGGAGGACCTTCTTGACTCCATATGGGAACAGTCTGGTCTCTTTCAAGTAATATTAGCAATATCAAAATCATGCATGTGGCATTTATGTGTACACGCTCTTTGCTATGTCTTCCTGTTGCGTCTGCCCTGTTGTCTCTAGGCGCCATATGATGGTAATCTGTCTAGATCTAAATCAAGAGACACAGAGAGATGCATAGAGTAGCTGAAATGTTTCTGCTTGTTTTTGTTTGTTTTATTTCGCTTCAGTCTGCTCTCCTCTTTGTAAATCCACCATTGCCCCTGGCTTGGTTATAGAAAAGTCTCAAGTATGACAATGATCCTGAGCTGTTAGGCCAGGTAAAAGCAATGAGACTGACACATATGCACAGAGAGACAAATATACATCAAGGGGATGCAATGAGAGATATTTATTTCTGGTCTGAGTTGTGGTGTCTAAAGTCCTTCTACCATGACAGGGATCACGAATGCAAAGTTGTGCCTATGATCAGTGACACATTAGGTAACCTGATGTGACCTTCTCTGTGTGACTGCATGCACATATTCTTCTCTGAATGACTTGGGCCATATTGTACAGAAGCACTTTGAGACATAGGATGTTAATAGGAATGTTTTGCTTTCTTCCATATTTGAATTTAAAAAACCCTCAGGTTCTTTCTGTCTTTCTTATGAAATTGTTGCTATTGTTATGCATCTTCAAGTCAACTTCAGTTTATTGCAACCTTATACTAGAGTTTTTTTAGAAGATTTATTCAGAGACAGCTTGCCACTGTCTTCCTCAAAATGTAGCCTAAGGCACCTTGTATTTTCTGCTAGTCTCCCTTCCAAGTACCAATCAGGCCTGACCTTGGTTAGTATCTGAGATCAGCTTGTGCCTTCCAAGCATTTAGGCAAATTCTTGTGAAGATAATGGCGATTATTACAAAGTTGTTTAAAAAAAAAGGAGCCAAACAAAATTCTTAACCATCTACATCAGCCATATTCAGGTGGCTACAACTTCTAGAATACAGCAGACCAATGATTCCTGAATGTTGGTCCTTCAGGTCTTTTGGACTTCACTTCATAGAAGCTCCAGCCATCTTGGGCAAATGTCAGGGATTCTGGTACTGAAGTCCAAAACAACTGGAGGACCATATTTTAAGAACTACTACAGTAGACCATGTTGCTTTTCTGTGCTGTTCAGCTGTTCCAGATGATGAATCCATCATAGTGAAAAGAGGTAACAACCATGATTAAATATCACAAGTGTTGCTCAATACACAAAACTTCAAGGCTAGACTTTTAAAACGAACAATAAGTTAGCGTCACTAACTTGATCTCATTTTCTTCTCTGACAATTCAGATGTAATTCATCTATTTTAAGCAGGCCTTGGTTTTTTCTCTCTCTCTCTAATTTATATTCCCCTCTTTCTCAAAGCACAGGGTCTAAGCAGTATACAACATTTTAAAAGCACAACACAATTAGAAAACTGTTAATACAAAAGTTAAAACACAATTAAATTATTAAATTTCAGTTTAAAAAACAATTTTAAAAAGTTAAAAACAGTATGAAAACTGTGCTACTTTCCTCATCCACTCTCATACTTCTGCTACCCATTCTGGCAAAATTGTTCATATCAGAGGAAATGACTGATAGACAGACAGATTTACTGACTGACTGACTCTTAGAGGATCAAGCTCTAATTATCCAGGGTGAGAAAATGGCAACAAATTGCTCAAAGTGGTGGCAGCAGCAAAATGCCTTCCCACAGCCAATGAGCTATCAGATCTCATTTCTTAGATAATGAACTAGTGTACCACCTTACTCTAGAGGGGAAAGTGATCATGATCACAATAGCTTAGGCCTTCCCCCATCTTTTGAAACATTTCCATTCATAATGGGTATAAACTAGAAATATAACACCTCATCTTGGCAGCAGTGTTTCTTTCCAGAAGACCTCCCAATTGGAAAGGTGATTCATCTTCAGAGAACTTTAATTAGAGCTAGAACCTAAATTTCAGGAGTGACCCAAGATTCAAACAGTTTGGTTGGTATTAGCAGATCTGCAGCAACTACAACAAAATGTTTGATTTTCCTTCTTAATGCACCAAGGGTCATTTTTTCTCAATAGTAGGATATAACTATACTTTTTTCTTTCTTCCTGCATTTCAGATTTTGGACAGAAAAGATTTCTCTTTCTCTTACCACAGCCACACTAACTTAAAGATGTCTACAGCTTTGTACAGCTGGTGAGATATATACTCTTTGGAAAATATGTCAGCTCCGTCCTAGAGAGAGACTGATGACATGCCTACCACTTCAACAGCATCCTTGACATTTGACATTAGTTTGGTAGCGACTGCTACACAGAGGTGACTGAAGAAAATAGAGTGCTTGGTTAGAGTGATCTCCTGGTGGGCAAGGGATTTTGGTGTCAAAGGTAGACTGTAAGAGAGTAATTGAGTGTGTTAGAACATCTTGTTTGCTCTCTTTTCCTCTGTGCTATGTAGAAGCTAACCTAATCATGGCATAAGTATTCATAACTTCATCAGATGCAGGAAGTGCTATCTTTGACATACAAGAAATATAACAGTTCATGCAGATGACTAAGTGGGCTTTAGGTCATGAAAATGTCTGCAACAATAAATTAGCTTGTCTTTATTAAAAGTCAAATGAAAAGTTCTTCAGAGTTTTCTGGTTTAACTTGGGGAAGTTCTCAGCAGTGAAATCATGCCTTTTCCACTTGTGCAGTACTTGTTGCTGTCTTTCTAAGAAGATCATTTCCATCTGGCTTCCTTTATGGAGAAGGAATATTGCTTTTCATTCAGTAGTCACTCAAAGGGTATGTACCTTAAAGCCAAATCAGAGTGAGGGCAGAATTACTTTTGATATCTCTCTGCTGTCTTAATTCTGCTGTCACTCGGATGGCGTCAAGGTGGACATCACCAAAGTGAGGTCAGAATACTTCCTACTTGCAGAAGATTTTTTTAAAATGAAGCCATTGTGATTACATATAGCAAAGTTGTTGTCCCAGTTTGCAGTAGGAATGTAAATCCTTGTTTGTCCATGTGCATATGCATGTGTATTTAGTATTATGGTTCTTTAGCATTCGCTTTTTTTTTTTCCGGAACTGAAGCCCTGCAGGTACAGAGGGTGCACTGTACATGTCTGAGAGACAAGGCAAATGGGTTTAATACTTTCTACTTGACAGTTATCTAGTTGTTTTCATAGCTCTCAAGACATGTGGTTTCTGGCAATCTTTCCCAAAATAGTTAGAATTTGTGAAGAAGTTGTTTTTGCATGAACTGGGTAGCGATGCTAAGGTAGCAAAGAAACATTCTGTTTTATCAAGTCATTATGAGATCACATCAGGATCCCAGGCAATTTTGCAAAGGCTTATTGATTGCAGACCCAGATTCTGGATTGTGGGTTTTTGTTCTCATTGCATTGCAATGTACAGTATGCCCTGCACCAACATGGGCAAGAAGACAGATGGCTGTTTATTTCGGCTTATAAGAGCTAATCCATCATGGCACAGGTAGCAATTGCAGCTTTGAACTCCACAAAGCTTTTATTTTCCGGGGGTGAGATAAATAAATAACTAGGCACATGATTCTCTCTCTCAATCTCTTTCTCTCTTTGTTGGCCTGAATTCTTATTGAACATGTTCATTTATTTTGCTAAACATCTATAATTTGAAAATTGCTTTGTTTAGCTGCTGGTTATTTAATGTCATGACAATGTTAGCTGAACTCATGCATATGGAAAAAAGTAGGCTTTGATCGTTTGATTAATTACAAAGAATGGGATTCATTGCAGAGAACAGCAAGGAACACACTATCCCTCTTAATCCTACATTCAGGGTAGAAGGAAGGATCCATCTTCTGTTTCAATTAGTACATTTACATATTTATGTCAGGAGATCTTTTTTTTTTTAAAAAAAAATTCCTGATCTTCCTACAATAGTTCAATAAAAATGGATGAAAATATAACTAAAACTTCTCACAAGCTGTAGTTTCTCCTGGAATTGTTATGAACTTGATGCTCATTTTATTTTTTACTCCATTACTCCCTAACAAAGCAATTATATTTCCAGGGATTTCATTATTGATATAAGAGTGTAAAGTGTTGCTCCTGACAAGATCAGATCAGTGGCTCAACAGGTATAGGAGTCTGCTTTCTGTAATCTGAATGTCACCTGAATGGTCCAGCAGCTGCAATATTTGTGAAACATGGGCAGATCACCTCCAGTTTACCTCATATGAATCTTCAATAAGACAGTATTCAGTGGAAGAAAAAATGGGGGAAAAAGTATTTTGTTCTTGTTTTGTTCTTGTTTTGCAATATTTTGTTCTTGACGGCTATTTCTGACACCGTCAACAGTGAAAGCATGAGTTAAGAAAACAAAATTAGATACCCCTTCCACATGTCACGATGTGGATTAAGAGTGGTGCATTACATTTACCTAAGAGGCACATTTTGTTGTATGTCTGCGTTATGTCTCCATATCTAGTCAAATTGCAGACATGAGGAAATGCATGCAGGATAGAGGTCTGTTGTGATACCTCCATCTTGGCCTGGAAAAGCAAAAGCCACAGGCAGTTCAGGAGAGTGCAAATCCAGCAAGCAGTGTAAGGCAGAAGCAGAAGGCAGTCAGTCCAAAGAGAGATGGCTCGCTCAACCTTGAAAACAAGGGAAGTGGGTAGTTCTTTCAGGACCCTGGACGGAGCTTGGGAATCAGGCGAATTTAAGCTGACAAGAACTCTGTTTTACCTGAGCCATATTAGGCTCCCTGAACTTGACAATGCCAGTTCCTATCCACTGTCAAATATTTGGAAATGGGATGCCATAGCATGGCTCAAGGTCTGCTCCCTTGTTGAGAAATTCAAAGACTTGAACAGGCAGCTCTGTGCCCTAGAGTGTAACATTCTATTGGCTCTCATTGAGTTGTATCCAGTATAGTTCTTGCATTGACACCCTGATGCAATGGAATGTGAAGCCCTTGTATATCTGTGTGCTGCTTTTTGATAGAACTCTGACCAGAACACTAATGCCTTCTTTGTTAGTGGGATGATTAATCCATTCTGGGTTTTAGTCTGATTTTTTTAAAAAAAAATATCCAGGAGGTTGAACCTATCCCTAAAATGAATTCAGCAAATGGAATAGTTACTTTATAGCAACTATACTATAGTTAATATAGAGATTAGTACCACAGAGCAGATTCACCACTCCACTAAAACAGAAGTCATCAGCTACCAATGATCTAGAGATGTAAACCGTAAGCTGTTTTATCCCCCTGTGTGCTACAAGATGCCTTTGAAAATTTCAACCTCTATGAAGTCATGACAAGATGGCAGGCTTGTGAGTGAGATCTTCAATCATTCTTGCACTGTTTATCCAGTACTGGGTACCTTTTCCTTGATCGCACTCACCACTAACAAAGGTGGGGCCCTTCTAAATGTCCTCATGGACTCCGTGTGGGATACTTTATTCCTTTAATCTCACTACTGGGTAATACCTATGAGGCTTAACAAAGACCACTGCCACATTCTGTGTCATATGACTTTGTGACTTTTGTGCATGGATTTCATCACCTAAAGCCACACAACTCACTCAAAAGTGTTTGAACTTACAACCAGTCTAATAACACTACTGTCATGTTCCAAAGGGAACATGTTAGGTTGCAAATGATTTATTAAACAGAAGATACTTATACAGGTCAATTTTACTTGGTGTTCAGAAGCTTATGGTTGCATAAATTTAAGGATTAATTATTACAGTTATTTACTGAATTTCAATTACCTGTATCATTTATACAGCACCCCACCCTACTACCCTCTCTACCATGATTAGAATTATTCTGGTTAAAAACCTTTCTAACTCATATCTAAATGTTGCTGACTTAACTGTTCTCTTGCTCCCTAATTTTCTAACTGACTCTAACTCTTACCTATCTAAACTCCTATCTAAACTTGAATTCTAAGTAACTGATTCTTTCAAAATCTCTTCGTAATCTTAGCTGAACATAACTATTCATCACCTTAACTGAATATAACTAACTCACTCACCTTTTCAAATCACATTCAAATGTCTAGCTAATCAGCAATCATCTCCAATATTCCATGCTTTCATCCCCTTCCAATAGACTGCTTAACCTTAACATATCTGTTATACATACAGTGCATGATGATACATTAACTTATTCTCTATAATATAAAGTCAGCATTTATACAAGTTCAATATCAGAAAGGCTACTTTTCCACAAGAACTCCCATTATTATTGTTGTTGTTGTTGTTGTTGTTGTTATTTCTATCCTGTCATGAGTGACATGCAATTAAACACAGCAGGGATGGGAACTATGTGGTCCTCCAGATGTTGTTGGACTGCCACTCCCATGAATGTTATCCAGCATAACCGGTGGTGATGGCTGCTGGGAGCTGTAGTCTAGCAGTACCCAGATGACTGCATGATTTCGACAGCAGTCTTGCAGGGCTAAAAATTGCTTAAATCATGTTTTGAATACCCTTAATGTTTCTTATATGCTAAGTAATACTTTGGTTTCAAAAACTGATGAGTGGTGGAGAGGTTGTGGTACTTTGATAATCTGGTGAATAGGACAGCCTCCTCTAGCTCTACAAGGTAGTGTTAATATTTATTTTTTATTTTATTTATTTTATTAAAATATTTATATACCATGTTATATCATGGGAACTCAGGGTGGCATGCAAATAAAAAACAGTTTATACAGTTTAAAACAAATGGGAGATAGTAAAAGTAATTTAAACAGACTAAAAGCATATTAAACAATCTATAACAGATTGAAACAGCTTAAAAGGTTAAAATACTTCTAGCTGTAGGTGTCTTAAACTGATGCAATTAGTGTTTTCTCAATGAAATTATGCTGTTGGTGTGAGGAGCATAATTTGGAGTCTATCTCCAAAGAGAAGTGGACTGCATTTTGAGTAAACATTTTGTTAATAGAGTGTCTAATTGTATTATTGTACACTTAATATCTGAACAATATTTAGCTAAGTTATAGTTAGGTAGTGCAGAAGGCAAGAAGATACATACCTGGAACATTTTCCAACCCTATTCTGTAGAATTCCATGTATGGGCAAAAGGGAGGGAGACCAGTTTTCCCTTCTGTGGTCTTTGGCAGGTTGCACAATCACATTTTAGTTGAAAATTGGCTGGAAATGCAACATTTAAATGACCAGTAATCATATCTGGTTTGTATGCCCTTTTTGAAAATCTGTGTATGTCAGATTTCTGGCTATTTTCACGATTTGTTGAAAGTTTGAGGTAGGGGGAATAGAAGTTGGGGTGCCCTGTCCTGTAACATCAGATGCCATTTTCTTCTGTTCTTGGAGAATCTAACACAATCATAGTCCAAGACGGATAGACACAGGCCATGAGGTGAGGACTATGAGGCAAAGACAGCATTCTCCTACAACTGTTGTGTGAAATAGAAGCAAGAAATAAGGAAATGATGACAAGCTTCAACTGCTGTAGCATCAGCCTGAAGCTGTTGCAGCCTTCCTGTCTTCCTTTCCTTCCTTCCTCCACAGTGAATTATTAATGTGCTTGCAAGCAGCAAAATGGTTTTGTTTTCCTTTAGGTGTAATTAGAGCAATCAAAGGGTTTGTATTTGTAATACAAATGCCTTTCTGTGCTTTCTCTCCATGTCTCTGTTTTGTGTCTCTTTCTTGATTCTGTCTGTCCGTGTCTCCATCTTTCTGCTTGACTATTTCTTTCTTTCCTCCTCTCCCTCTCACTGTATAAATATGTTTGCATATGTGTGTGAAAATATCATATTGTGTGTGTGTGTTCAAAGCACAGTGGAAAAGTTAAAAACTCTGAACCAAAATGAGTTACTTGTATGCTGGTCATTGGCAATTCCTGCAGGGGAAATTGGTGTTGCTGTAGCAGTTATTGGTAGCAATAATTTTTTGCCAAGCAAAATGAGGCTTCATTGTTAAGGAAAATAATTTGTAAGTTGCATATTTCAGTGGAAGGATAGAGGAAGATGAAAAGAAAGTGGCTGTGGAAACACAATTTTAATGTGTCACATATATACATTTTG
This sequence comes from Cyclura pinguis, assembly GCA_030412105.1. Taxonomy (NCBI): domain Eukaryota; kingdom Metazoa; phylum Chordata; class Lepidosauria; order Squamata; family Iguanidae; genus Cyclura; species Cyclura pinguis. Next base: position 351,530,955 of record CM059599.1, read on the forward strand.
GGGACAAACAGGAAGTACAAGCTTCAAGGTTGACATGAAACCACAGAAGTGATAATTGGCTTGGATTTTGTTTTGTAGGTTCTGTTACAGTGGAGAATGGGATTTCCCACTCGTAGCAGTCACATAAAGACCACACAATATTGTAGACTGTTGTGACCATTTCTGTGGCTTCCAGCTATGCAGGAAGCTGAGTCTTCCCATGCTTCTTCTGCTTACCACATCTCTTCCACCCAGGTTCCTCTAACTTTCCATGGCATATCAACAGGTTTAAGGCCATCTGTCATCATGGGTTGCTACTTTTAAAGATTATGCCCAGAGAGGTAAATGCAAACATGCATACACCAGTTGTTAATAATGACTAAATATGTATGTGAAGTGGGGGGAATGAGCTAAGTAGTCAACAGTATACACATAGTGACAGATTGTTCTTTGCACTTCCTGCATTGTTGGTAAAGTAAAAAGTGTGGACAGGGAAGCTCACCCTGCCTACTGCTGCAGTTTATTCTCCAACCTTGGCTCATATACACAAGCAGATTTTGTTATGATAATTTAATTTTATTACATTTTAGCCCAGTTGACTAGCCTTTCATAGTCATCATTGCTCAGTTTTTCTTTTCAAAGTGTGAAATTGGCCATGTTTTCCATCTTGCAAACTAAAAAGTCAAGACAACCAAAGGTCATGAAATTCAGGGGAGAAGGAAGTGAAAGGGTAATAGCTTGAGAAAGCTGAGAAAGCTTGGTGAGTTGTAAACATGCCATCATGCCTGCTACTACTGCTAGTATTATACTACTAGTTTAGAAAATATGTCACATTTGAGATATCAAGAATAAATGTTAACTATTAAGCAGTAATCATTAATTGATATATTAACTGAGAAGACTCACAAAACTGCCACAAAAATTTAGCATACTGTAGTCCAGGGTTAAGAATTATGTAGTACTCTAGATGTTGCTGAATTGCAGTTCCCAGCATTCCTCACCACTAGCTGTGTTGGCAAGAGCTGCTGGGAGCTGTAGTATAACAGCATCTGAAAGGCTAGATGTGTCCAACCCCGGCCATAGGCAATAGTAAATAAGGACATATGTCAACCGTTGTCTCTAAATTTATCATTGTGGAAAACTATAGTAATTGGCAACTTCCTAAGAAGTCAACCCTTATATATTTTCATTCACACAAGCTTTGAAGTTATAGCTATAGCTTAAAATCTAAAAACAAAATGATATGGCCTGAAAAAGGTGAATACCCTTTTCTCATTAAAATGCTGTTGAGATTACTGTTGTTGTTTTGCCAAAGTTAATAAGTTTTAAAACATTTCTATATCTTTTTAGAGATATATCCTTCTACATAATTTAATAGAACTCTCCAGGGTACCTTTGGAATTTTATACCCTGTAATTTGCTCAATATAAAACAGAACTAATTGACTTTTTTTTTTCATACTCCCAGAAAATATGTATATAATCTGCATCCAACCTTTCACAATGCCAAAAACTGTCTTGAGTCAGTATAAATGCAAATTTATAAGGGGTTAAAAGCCATTCTTTCAAAATTATTTCAATTAATGTTTTGCCAGTGTTCTTCTGCAACTAATGCCCATACTTTTTTCCTTGGAATTACTGTACAAGTTTTTTCTCCCCTTTCTTCTGAAAACTCAAGAGCCCTTAGTCTTTTGGATGTAGCAAAGGCTAGGCTGTCTTTCCTTTCATAGAATCATAGAGCTGGAAGAGACCACAAGGGCCATTAAATCCAACCCCCTGCCATGCAAGAACACACACTCAAAGCATGCCTGACAGATGGCCATCCAGCCTCTATTTAAAAACCTCCAAAGAAGGCGACTCCACCATTCTCTAAGGTAGCGTATTCCATGGTCGAACTGCTCCTACTATCAGAAAATTCTTCCTAATGTTTAGATAGAATCTCTTTCCCTATAGTTTGAATCTGTTTTTCTGTGTCCTAGTCTTTGGACCAGTAGAAAACATTTATATTGTCCGAAGAAAACTGGCAGTTGAAGCAGAGTTTTTACTTCTAAAATGTCGGATAGGTCTTATTATATGCTTCATGAAATACTGGTAGCATCTATTGCCAGAGGACTTGCATGGAGAACAGTTATGCAGGCAGTGATTGATTCAGTGAGAGAGGTGCACATTTTGGAAGTGCTTAGGCAAGAAAGATACCTGGTGTGGTCTAATGATTCCCAGGACAGGCCATCCTGACACAGTCATACACTTGTACAAGTGAATCAGCCCACAATTTCTGCCATCATAATTGGACCCTTGCTGCCGCCAGCCATCTAGCGATTTGGTCAAGTCAGACAGCAGCTTCATAATAGCCTGATAGGGTATGCTACATGTGGATAAATGAATTATCTAGGAACTAGCAGCCATTAGAAAATTTTAGATGGAAGGGGATGTACAATGCATATTTGCAAAATAATATATGTCTTAAGAGAAACAGGAAAGGCTCTTTCTATTGAAACTGTGGGTAGCTGTGATATTCGAACAGTACCCCAAATGCATATGCCACAAGACGCTGACAGAAAGGAGGGCATACTGTTTTCGAAAATTTTGAGAGGTTTTTAAATGTACAGTGTGCTAATAGGCAGAAGCATCTTGGCTTTTTTCTTTTGTGAGTAAATTATACAAGGGGCCTTTTAAGCTACTTAACTAGATACTTAAAGATGATATTGGAGAGGGAGATGATTTATTATGGCATTTAGGGAGGAGAATCCATTTTGATTTTTTAAAAATGATATCTGAAATGGCTGAGTCTGTCAACTTGTGATAGAGAGGAAATTAAGCCCTATTGCAGGATAGTAAAGCTCAAGATTAACATTCCTAACATCACACTGGGGAGACCACTGGACCGAGAAGAGGCAAATGGAGATGGCAGTAATGCTGATAATACTGATACAGCCAACCAACTCACCAAGTAGTTAAAGTAGGTCAAGACCTGCTTACTCTTAGGCAGAGTGAGGCAGCTACTCTGGATGACAGCTTTTTTGTTGTGTTCCTTAACGTCATTTCTGATTTACGGCAACCCTAAGGTGAACCTATCACAAGGTTTTCTGGGGCTGAGTGTGTGTGATGTGCCCAAGGTCAGTGAGTTTCTATGGCTGAACAGAGAATCAAACCCTGATCTCCAGGGTCATAGGCCAATGGTCAAACCACAGTGGCTCTCAGAATGACAGCTTTAGGGTATCATAAAAAGTCAGCATTTTTGTTATTAATTAGTATTATTATTTCTTAAATACTTACTGCTAAGGAAATGAAGAGAAATGCTTATCATGTTCTCCTGGTAACATAATATTAATTGGCCTTGTGAACTATGGTCCTTTCTGCACCTTACCTTGTTCCGCCACTGGGGTGCGGGGATCGTGTGAGCAGCCTCTGCTGAGAGGCTCTCCCTTCCCTGCTGCTTCAGCTCTGCACAAGCTGCCTGCTCGCGTGAGAGCTCTGCCTCTTCCTTCCGCAGTGCAGCCTGGGACAGGAAGCACGACCAGCCCAGCTCCAGAAGCTCTGCACACCAGGTAAGTATGCACGGCACCCAGGAGTAATGCACAATTGCACACCATTTTCGGGTTCTAGCCAAAAATGAAAAGGCGTACCATCAGCCCCTGCCGGCCCCTGGAGCGTCACGCAATTGTGAGTGCATCGTGCAGATCGCTCCTTGCAATCACACTACGCTCCAGGCCCTCTTTCGTATGGCAAATGCCGTGCAAAAAGGGCCTATGTATCATGATTTTCAGATGCTCTTCTTCTGACAGCAGAATATCTTTGACTGGTCTTGATGTAGTAAGCCTTATCACTTGATTAAACTACAGCATTTAGCTCACACTAGAAATTATGGTGTGTATGGATGGGGGGTGTATAGAAATATAGGAAGCCTTCTGAGACTGAGTCAGATGAATGACACATCTAGTTCAATATAGTCCATTCTGAAACCGGCAGAAACTCTCCGTGATTTTAGTCTTCTGTCCCAGGCCCCCTTGGAGATGACAGAGGTTGAGTCCTGGGCTTTCATATAAATTATATACTTTACCGTTGAAGCATGGTCCTTCTCATCACATTTGAACTATAACTAAATACATTTTGAGTATAAACTTTTCCACCAGAGAAAATGATGGTATTGGGTCATATTTCTCCAACAAAACAGGAACTTGTCTCGTGATGGATCAGGCAAGTGTCAAACCAGCTGTGGCCATCTGGTCATCTGATCAGGTGCCAGTTCTAGAACAGGAGACCATCCATAAATGCTAACATTGAAAGGGTTTGCCAAGTTTTACTGTTATCTGAAGGATGATTCAAGTAGTAAGGTGTTATATCAGTTGTTCCTAGAAGAATAAAGCTGTGGAAATATGCAAAAATGTTGTGAAGTACAGTGTCTTCTGTGCACTGCTTATGGGCTCCATTTATTTGTGGTTACTTTTACAATGTGGTGATTGTGGTCTGTGAATCAGTGTCTTGGAACTTTGCAGCTTCCTTTCTTTCAGCTGTACTCAGGAACTGTCTTGCTATCCTGGGGCACCCTCTAGAGAGATGAGCTTTCTTATTAACTAAGTTAATTGCCAAAAAAGCACTTAGCAACTGAGCCAGTAAGTCTCCTTTATTTATAATACATTCTGTGTGGAGAGAATATCCACACATTCATGGTGGAAGTACACCATACTTTGGCAATCTAATTTTTTCACACATGGAGTTCAAAAACAAATAATTGTAGGATGGAGGCCTTCTGTTGAAAGGGAGAAAAAACACAAAATCATAAAAGTTGCTCTTCAGTTCCAGCTGATATCTTTGTGAAATTGCGTTATCAATATGTAGAAAGAATAGCTGCTTATCAGTAACGTACATTGTTTTCAGAGTACTGTAGGGTTTTGTTTTTAGTCTGGTCATCAGATGTGTGATGCCTTCTAATAGCCTATGTCTCCTTCCATTTATGACTAAAGCACAAAATCTTTGAGTTCTGATGCTTAGGCACAGGAATGGGGGATAATTTCATTTGATTGATATTTTAATACAGGTCACAGTTTCCAAATGAATAATCCCCAATTGGAACACAGTGGCCTCTTGGTTTCACATTGCTTTGAATGTTGAGATGTGCACAACAAAATTAGGGGTGTTGGGGATTGCATAGAAAGAGATATATGTTAAAAAAATAATTGCTTGCAAAAATGTAAATCTTGAAAAGAGTTTCTTTTAGACTTATAATCAGAAAGTAACTTTTCTGAAGTCCAGTCTTGCTGGATGGCATTTGGACATGCAGCACTGTCTACTACGGATTTACCAGTAGTGCCACTAAATAGAAATGGTTCCTGTAGCATACAAGCTTACTGGAAGAGCCGAGAATACAGGAGAGAAGCTTCCCCCCCCCCCCACTTTTGTGTCCTCCTTTAATGGTTTCACAAACCATTCCAATGTTCATTGGAGTTCATAACAATTATTATGAATTATTAATTTCATTCATTCATTCATTCATTCATTCATTCATTCAATTTGTATCCCACCTTTCTCCTGACACAGAATCCAGGGCAGCTTACAGCAAAAGCTGCTTTGGACATTGGTTTTCTCAAAGTAAGTATTCACTAGAGTGCATACTAGTTTCATGATTAAAACATCATGTTACCCTGCTTGCTGGGGGTCCCTTGGGGACACCTTGATGTGCTACAAATCAGAAAAGGTTTGGAAATTTTAGCGGAGCACAAGCAATGGCTGAATGAGAGGCAGGGCAACTTAGCGAAATCTTGTACCCAGTTTTTATGGGGTCAGGCCAAACCAAAAACCAGACAACATATCAAAACAAATGGATTTTATTGAATGGAAATGTTCTCACGCATCAACGCATTCACTCACTCACTCATGCAAGACCTATTGAGAAGCAAAAGAGTGGAAAGTTGGATAGGGGAATGTAGAGAGGGATTTTGAATGAGGTGATACTGCGCCTGTCTGAAGTCCTTGGTCTGGGAAAACAGTGAACAGACACGGAACTCAGCAGAGAAATCGCTGAGGGAATTACTCGACCAGCAGAGTGATGATCTGCTAAAGTGTCAGGTAGTTATTTAGAGAAAACTCTCAAAAACTAGGACTACTTATAGGGGAAAGAATACTTTGAGGGCAAATTCTCTTCCGGGGAGAACAAAGACACCGAAAAGGGAAGGAAGCTCCTTAATGGCAACTGATTTTGCATGATGATTTTATGATGGGTTGCCAATGTTTCAGGATCTTCGGTTGCAACAGGTTGTAGTGTAAATTTATGTAGATGGTCCTCACCTTGCAAGATTTTTCCAGAGTTACAAATTCTCAACTTGGGGAAAACACACGAATCCCCTTGAGTTGGCTCCTCTGTGGCTGAGGACCCTTTGTCTACCGTGGGTTTGCACAGCTTGAGGTCTCCTTGGGCTATGTGACTGGGGATTTTACTGGCCTGACCTAGTTCTTGATCGTTCGACCATTTATGCCTACGTGCTCATCCGGGCAACCGCTCTGGCATATTGGATTAAATTTAATATTAAAAATTGTAGACCCCAGGACAGGGTGAGCCAGCGAGGCAACAATTATGATTTTTTCCAAGCTCTACAAAGATGTGCCTACTAGAGGAAACTGCATACAAAAATGGAAGTTGCATGCAGATGGAAACTGCATGCAAAAATACCATGATTATACATGCAAAAGTATATGTGTGAAAGAACCCATGGGCTTCTTTAAAAAAAAAAATCACAGATTGAAAATAACAAACTTGTACTCCAAAAAGTTAAAATGGGCACCTCTGACTGTCCCTACTTGAGCACACAAATGATGTCAGCTAGGCAGATGCAGATGGCAGCCAGCAGACTTGTCTCACTCTGTTTTGCAAAGCAGCAGAAAGAGGACCAGCTGGTGTCCGTCCTTCCTCACATCCCTCTTTGAAGCTCTGTTGTTGTTTTTTTTGCTTCTGATTTTTTTTTCCCCATTCAGTAAACCGATGTCACTCCAAATTATGGTCCAAGTGATGAACCTTTAATTAGTCATGGGTATCACATGAAAAATGTTGTTGTTAGTTAGGATAACACTGGGCAGCATATAAATTGGTAATACACCTGTCAGCTTCCATAATGCCCTTGACAGTAACAAAAGCAAGAAATTACATCAGCCTCTGGTTTCCTTTATGAAACATTAATTTTGGGATTGTTTTATATAGGGAGGGAGACTTTCTCCCCTTTTCTTCCTTAACAAAAAACAGATTGAAAGAAATGAAAAATTTAGTAGCATTTTCAATACTTCAGTGACAGCCAGTGGCATCCCTTCAATTCAGCCACCCCAGTCCATGCTCCTGGCATGTGCAGCATTCCACAGCGATACTTCAATTGCCACACAGCTAAAGAAATACTAGTGCCTTGTGGATAATTTGGAGGCTCTTCTCACTTAGAGAAATGTCTACTGAAATGGAATCAATTTCTTTTAAACTGCAGGTTTTAACTATAATAATATGTGTCTGGCTCGCAACATACAGCCCAGCATATGGACTTCCACCTTTCTTGCGGGCACAAGAGGCAGTATTTTCTGGAAATGTTATTTTCAAGTTTGATTTCATTCTTTTCCTTCAGGCTCCCTGTGTTGCATGATAGGAATGGGAGTGTGATGGATCCCCTCTTCGATCTGGCCCCATGGTTCCAAACTCTTGGGCTCCTGCCACTCACCTTGTAGTTTTCCCTCTCAAGATCCCTCCCTGGATCACATACTTAGGCCTCAAGGTGATCTCTTTATGGAATAGTGGAGGTGTTGGTCAGTGGGTTCACTGTGGTAAACATGAGCAAACTCTATATCAAAGCTTAACAGCAACAGCCAGACACAGTTAAAAAGGAGAGAATAAATTAATGAAAGTTTATTAATATAAAGTTAGATCACACATTAACCCCTGAACTATTTAATGATACACAGCTCCCAAAATCCGATTCATTTCTTCCTCCTGGCTGGCTGTCCCACCTCTATTATAGCTTTTCCCTATTTCTAGGCCATCATTCCCTCTATCTCTCTGCAATCTTTTCCCTGTTTTCTGTTAACTAAAAGTCTCATGGTGTATCCTTTCTCTCTCATAGGCATTACATCCACAGCATTCCCTAAGATGTAACTGGCTGGTACCAACCAGGCTTGCCCACTTCCTCCCTTTACAGGGAGATCTTAGAACCACAGAATCTTAGAACTGGAAGGGCCCATTAGAGTCATCCTGTCCCACCCCCTGTCATACAGGAATACTCAACTAAAGCACTCCTGAAAGATGGTCATTCAACCTCTGTTTAAAGACCTCCACTGCGCTGCAAGGCAGTCTGTTTCATGGCTGAACAGCTCTTATAGTCAACAAGTTCCTCCTAATGTTCAGGTGGAATCTCTTTTCTTGTTGTTTGAATCTGTTGGTTTATATTCTAGTCTCCGGAGCAGCAGAAAACAAGCTTGTTTCATCTTCTCTCTGATATCCATTCTGATATTTAAAGATGGCTAACATGTCACTTCTTAGTTGTCTCTTCTCCAGGCTCTTGTCCAGCTCCCTGAGCTGTTCCTCGTAGGGCTTATTTTCCAAAACTTTGATAGTCAGGCATCTCTAAGAGCATCACCCTTGAGCACGGTCACTCCTAAGGGCAGTAGGCTTGTTTAGGCAGTGCACACCAATGCATGTGGCACTGACAACTCTGTCTTCCAGTAGAGGTAAATGGCCAGGGGACTTAGGGAGAATGGTTGAGTGGCTTTTGGTCCCCTGCATCTATTTCCACCATCTGTCAGCTGATGCCATAGTCTTATTCTGCCTAATAGAAGGATTGTCTTTAAACCGCTTCATATGTGGGGTTTTTGAGTGTATATGTAGCACTTGTAAGCTCTTCTCTAATGAATCTGCCTTCGTTAGACCATCTGTGGACATTTGGGGAAAGCGCATGGAGATAATTATACCTATGGGGAACCTCTACAGAAGTTCCAGATGTGTATGGAGCAGAGGTGAGAAGCTTCAACTCTTTAGATTGTTGACATGATGCCATGCCCCTCATGACATATTTCCCTTAAATACATGATAGCTGAGACCTATGGCTGAGATGCTGAATCAGGAGATGTATGTGTATCATATAGCTATGTCTCCCAGTGCTAACCCATCAAACCCACCCGTGCAGCCACCCTAATATGACCATTTCTGTTTTGCTGGCAAATTGGGGAATCAGTGAGGTTGTATCTAGCTGTTTTCTTTTAGCTTGATGTGCTGTGACAAGCATCTGCAGGGTCCTTGGGGTGTCCCTGCAAATGTCATCGTAAAAGCTTAGATTCAGACATAGCTTCCCTAAATTCCTATTCAGTCCTAAGGAATGGAAACCCATTGAATCAAGGTGATCTAATTGTAGGTTGATTCATCATTCAACAGTTAACTAACCAATAAAAAACAGAGTCATCTGATAGAAAAAAATGCAGAGCTATGGAATGAATACCTAGTGGTGATGATCTCATGAAGAGGCACGTTAAGACCCTGCCCTCTGTTGAAATGTTGGCAAGTGAGTGAAACAATATCTACCAAACCACCAACACCACACTTTGCTACAGTCAGGGATACACTGGAATTCCCTTACTGGAGGTTTTGACAATCTGTATATAAAAGAACAAGAGAACACATCTCCACTTGGCAAAACTCAAAAGAAAGAAAAAGAATGCTATGTTTAATACTATGACAAGTACTGACAAGAACAGAGAATATATTTTAAAGTCCTGTTGAGAAAACTCATTAAATGGGAGCAGAAGCAGTAATAAATACTTGCAAAAATGAATATTAAAAAAAAAAAAAAAACAGGAACAGACACACACCATGCAGTTTTAATGTTGTGTCCATGCTCTAAGGTGACATATTCCTTACTGGGTTTGCTGCTGTAATACAATATTCTTCCAGGAGGAAAAGTTTTAATGACACCCTGCCAGTCAATCCTATGACTGCTGAAAATCTTGAGATAAGGACAAATAGGACTCCCAAGGTTCCCTCTCAATGGGGGATTGACAAGTCCATCTTACAGACCACACTGCTTAAGATTGTGCAACTACCTGCAGGAATCCAGTCCATTTGTCTGCTCCAGCACATGTGCATACAGTTCTTACATATTGCTCATAAGAAAATATAAGAGCAACATCACCATTTTGAAGAAACCACTGGGGAGTTACTAGGATGAAGAATAAAAATATCTGAGAACTGCATGCTTCAATATGCAGTAAGCTGGCATCCTGTTAGTAAATTATGATGGCATAAGTAAAACTTGCTCACTTTTTTGGTCATTGTTGGAGGTGAGAATTCTGTTCTTATCATGTAATGACCAAAATCTCCCCACAAACCCACCTTCTAAACAGTGGCATGTGATACTCTTGAAACAGGTAACATACTCTCACAGGTTGCTACATTTCAGTGTTAGGTACATCACCTTCTGTCTATGGTCATTTCCACACTACATTGTTAGAGTGCTGTTATTCCACTTTGAACATCCTGTGGAATTCTGGAGTTTGTAGTTTACTGAGACCAAAGAGCTCTTTGGCTGAGAATTCTAAATATTCCTCCCTAAACTGCAAGTTCCAGGATTCCATTGGATGTTGAAAGTGGGATAATAGCACTATAATGGTGTAGTGCGGAAATGGCCTATGTCATGTATGCTGGAATTAAAGCTACTGACCCAAGTTACAGTTACGATGAGAAGCAGGAAGAAGCCTTGCCGCAAGTTTCAAATGCCTGACCTATGTGAGATTAAATTAGAAGCAGAAGGAAAAGGCCAACAGGTATAGGAAGCAGTAGAAAGAGGCCAGTGCAGATTGAAGTTACAGTGACTTTTTAATTGTAAGATATTAAGTACAATCTTATGCATGTTCAATGGGAAGCAAAAGTCTTCCTATATTCACTGAGGCCATTTCTGCACTACACTGTCATAGTGCTGCTATTCCATTTTCAACATCCTATGGGGTTTGCAGTTTAGGGAGGGGCCTTTAGAATTCTCAGCCAGAGAGCTCTTTGGCTTCAGCAAACTACAAATCCCAGAATTCCACAGAATGTTGAAAGTGGAATAATAGCACTATAACAGTATAGTGCGGAAATGGCCTGAGACTCACTCCTTGGTAAAAATGGATAAGATTTCTATTTTTTTTCTGTTGTTGATACTTATTGTACTTTTGGTGGCACTTTGGTATTGGTTTATTACTTTGTTACTAAATTTGGTTTATTTAAGACAGCCAGCAGGATGTAGTGGTATTGAGTTTTGGACTAGGGCTCCAAGAGACCAGGGTCCAAATCAGCTCAGCTCAGCCATTGGGTGGCCTTGAGCAAGTCACCCTCAGCCTCAGAGGAAGGCAATGACAAACTCTGTCTGAACAAATCTTTCCAAGAAAACCCCACGATAGGTTTGCCTTAGGGTCTCCATAAGTTGGAAGTGACTTCAAGTCACACAAGAAATAAGATCCTTGAGACTGCTTGAATTCTTAGTGGATCGTTTAATCTTAGCATAATATTGACAGTATTAATATGGGATGTTTGGCTGGGCCTGGGCTATGTTGAGACTATGTTTATTTAAATCCTGAAAGGAATCGTAATGAATTGTCAAGAAATATTTATCTTAGATTGTATTATGTGCTGTTACATTACTGTTGATTTCTGAGGTTGTTAAAACTATAGTTATTGCAGCCTCAGTGTGTATAATGCAAGAACTATGCAGGACCTGTGTATATCACAGAGGAAGGGTTGTAGTTATATGGAAAACCACAAACTCTGCGTGCAAGAGAACTCATGTTCAAAGACTGGTACAGCCAAGTAAAACTGAAAAATATTGCAGTCTTAAAACTTAAAAGAGTCACTGCTTATTAGAGTAGATAGTACTGATCCAAACAAGTGTCTATCTATGAGTGGTTATGAACCCTTCCTGGAGCGTTTATCATCTATTTTTGGCAAGACAGGCAGGAGGAGGTATCAAGAATATACAGTGATTCACTTTCTTTGAGTAGAAGCTTCTGTCTCTGATGTCGGTACAAGCAGTGAATCTCTCCCAGTCTTTATGGCACACTTTAAAGAAGCTGTCTGAGATGCTTAAGCTATTTAGGGATGGGGTTGAGTACTCTGGATAGATTTTTAAAGTTCAGACTAAAGCATGGGGTAGATTCACCACCCCACAGGCATTGGAGCCACCAGCCGCATAAGTTTTCTTTTAGATGGATTCACCGCTATTTTAAGACAAGACCTTCACATTGGCCAACAAGCTGCAATTGGTGTTCTGAACAATGTCAGTCAAATGGCTGGTGTTAAATAAGCACATGCCCTCCAACTGGCCCAATTTGGAAAGGACTGTCCCAATTAGTCCTCTGTCCTCTCACTTTTTCAGTTGCTTTTGAAATGTCTCAGTTTCTCTTTCTTCCTCCCGCTTTCCCATTTGTCTTCAGTTTTTGTCAGTCGCTGCAGATTGAGTTCAAAATAGAAAATAATTTGCACTCAGTTAACTCAGCAGGGGAAGAGAAGGGGATGGAGTCTTGCCTTTTTCAGGTGCCCCAATCAAAAGCAAATGGTTGCAGCAACTTAATGCTTGCATGTTCTTCCGCATTAACAACTTCTACCATCCTGACTACAATCTGATGCTGCTTGGCTTCACAAGTCTGTGTTTTCATCTGTGAAACACTGGAGGATGTATAAGCATGTTTAATATATATAAGCCTCAGATGATGCTTCTATATTCTCACATATGTTGCCTGTGAGGTGGTGGGGCTGAAATCTCTTATACTACAAGTCTGTGCACTGTAATTGTGTGAGAAGCCCCATAACATTTAATGCAAGTCCCTAATAAGTGTGTTTGGATTGCAGCCTCAGTGTCTCTCTGTTCAAGTCAATGATTCTAGATAGGCATTGAGTTTCTTAAAATGCTGTACTCTCAGCATCCAAAAGGGCCTTCAAAAATCTATCGTGAATTGAGTATTGTTGTTGTTTGTTGCTGTTCTTGTTTTGCCTTCTCTTCCCACTCCCCACCCTTACTATGCCTGTGGACTCTATAGGGCTGTTTTGGAATAGGCCAGAGATGCAAATGAAATTGGAGAGATGGGGCAGAGAAATTAAACTTGATTTTGGCATCCCTTTGGGTTTTTAAAAAATGACTCTGTGTTGAAACTGGTGCTCTTCTGCCCAAAGCCCTGTTCCTCGTGTTCCCCAGCAGTGCTTTGGGAGGTGAGAAATCAACATGGGTGGCAGTCAGGCCAACCTTAGCAACTCTCACAGCCCACAAGGCTGCTGTTTCTGTTGCTGCTGGTAGTGTTGTGGCTTGTGGCTTGTGGCTTTGTTTGGACTGACAGATGTTATGTGCTATAATCTGTGAACCATGTCAGAACCCCCGACTCTTCCTTCTGTTCCGCTTTGCATCACTGCTGGGGTTGCCTGTTGTGTTTATGAATCTGACAGACAAACACATCACAGGGTCAACTCAGCTACTGATCTGTGCGGGAGATAGGGCCCCCTCGATTTGCTTCACTGCAAACTTTACTGACAGCAACAAGGGAGGCTATTGATTTCTGTCAGGTCCTTTGTTGACAGTTTAGGGTTACAAGTTCACTGGGACAACCACTAATGGTGAAGCTTAGGCTGTGTGCATTTCAGGCTTAACATCTTAGGGAGGAAGGGAGGGACAGATACATTACATCTTGCAATGTGAGAACACAGTGTGTCTGTCTAGCTTGTTTGTGAACTACTTTAATAATTTGGATTATTGTGAAGTACATGCTCTCCCTCTCCCTCTCCCTCTGGGACAGTGCCTGCATACCCTCCAACTTTTCCAATTTGTCTGGGACAGTCCTGATTAATACCCCATCATCTTCCTTGTTTAGCTGCTTGTACAATGTCCCAATTTCTCTCTCCTGCTTCCGCTTCCCTCTTTTGTCTTTAGCTTACTTCAGTTGCTGTCAACTGAGTTCAAAGTGCAAAGTAATTTGCACTCAATTAACTCAGGGGTAGGGAGAAGACAGAAGGGGGCAGAATCTTGCCTTTCCTTGTGCACTAGTCCAGTCAGAGCATAGAGACATTATTTTTTAAAGATCATAATTCCCTGAATCCACCACCCAGTCAGTAGATTCTGTGAACTGCCAGAGGAAAACTACTATTCTAAGTTCCAACTTCAATTTATATCACTCGAGAACAAAAAATGCTGCTTCTTCCTTTCTATTGAAAGGGGCGGAGTTGGTATGTACCTGAAGGACATCTCCCGATCCGCATATTTTAGGGCTCAGCCTGGTCTTGTTATGAACTTTAAAACTTTCTTTAGATTTCTGGGCTTTTAATACACCTGAACTTTACTTCTCCCATGCTGTTGTGCTGCTTTTTCTGTTTTTACCACCTTCTCCTCCTTTTTCCTCTTCTTCTTCCTATGCACTATACATGGTGACAAATATATTACCTTCATGCTGCAAGGGTATTTTAACATTAGAGATAATACAAGTATGTTTTGATGGATGGATTGATTACAACAAGAAGGTTGGTCCTTAGGCTGGTCTCTGAAATAAATACATGTGTGTGCATGTGTGTGCACCCACCCACCCACCCACACACACACACACAAAGGTAACCGTTTGAGGCTTGCTAAAGATGAAAGCTTGATACAGCTTAAGTATCTGTGTAGCTGGTGAGGACCACTTCATACAATCCATAAAATCAAGTGGTAAAAGTTTTCTTGCAGTTAATTACTTGATGCTTGCTGTGCATGCATGTGTGTAGGAGAGATTCAAGTGCCATTGACCAATGTGGAAAGCTTCCCATCTCCGTGCATAGAAGACATTGATCTGACCCACGAGTTCTTGTAGTTGTCACTTACTGCATCCTTCTGGCAGGCTTAAGCAAATCTTACTTTTATTGGTCTTGAGAAAGTTGTGAGAGAAAAGCAACTGTCTGCATACTAATATAGCATTCTGTGGTAAATAAATCAGACAGGTGTTATAGTTTTAATGTACCCTTGAGTTATTCCTGCTGAGTATTCATATATGCTAGCGGTGGGTGAGTGGAAGAGTAATGTGAAGTACTTATCTGGTACAAGTTGTGAACTAAACCACAGAGCTCTTATAAGGAGAGTGAGCATTAAAGGGGCTAGAGAAAAATAGCTGCTGCTTAGGCATCAGCTGCTCAGAAACAGAATAGATTCCATTCTGCCTTGCTGATGCATAGAGCAAAGTCACATGGCCAAATATCCAGAAAATGAAATCCAGGGGAAATGATAAAGATGCTAGTGAAAACCTTTCTTCAGGCGTTGAAAGCATGTGTAGACACTCCATGTGAAGAGAAGCCACAGAATGAGTGCACAAGCCCTGCTGTCTCTTATTTTATATTTTTTATTTTTATTTTATTTTGTTATTATACAGTACTTCAAACCTTTCTCCCAATATGAGATTCCTCTGTTGCCAGTTTGGTTACCCTCTGTTGGTTACAGATGAACTGTCTGATGTAAAGAATCTCTTCTCTGTGTGTGCTTCTATGTTTCAAGAAGTATCTATGCACTTTAGAGCCTTCCTTTTTTCTGGGTTCTGGGGTTATGGTAATTAAATGTGTAGCATCCAGGTGTCCTTTTTCTTTCTTCTGTACAAAATCAGGGACAATTTACTTACTTTGGTGTAGAGATTTGGAAAAATGTCCCTTTTTTGCACTCTAACTTCCACAATCATATTTCTACACTTTGCACTAAAGTAAGCAGATAGCTCCTGATCTCAACTGAGACCATCATGTATGGGTTGGTTAACCCTTCCTTTCTTCCTAACATTTCCCTCATGTCGGTGTTTGAATAAGAAAAGTGCCACCATCAACATCAATTGGTTTCTTTTTCTTTCCTTTTAAATACCCATGCATGAAAATTGGAGAAAATGAAAGAAAGGAAGTGGTTGGGTGGGGTTCAATGAGGATAAGAATGAAAGAAGACTGAAGCAATTCTTTGAAGTATTTTCACAATTCTTTTTCTTGTGTTCCCTTGAGAAGGACATTTTTTAAAGATTTGAAATGCATTGGGAGTAACAAAATAACTACTTTTGGGAATATATTGGAACAAATGTTCTTTGGTTTTGCACATGCAGCATGGGCTATAAGGATTCCTATGATGGGATCATAAAATGGGGTTGGTCACTATAGCTGCCACTGCTATTGCATTGCCTGCCAGAAAACCTGGGAACAGCAGTGGAGAAACTGTTCTTCCGCTTCTTTTCCCTTCTTCAGTGAAATGGTGGCTTCAGTGAACACTCCAGTGCTCAACAGACTTCATATTAGCCAATAGGCAAAGCTCTGTGCTTCCTTTAGCATCTAATAGGGCACTTTTCATTTTCTTCTTTGAAAAACCATGGGAGACAGACTGGGCTAGAATACAGTGAGTTACACAAATCTGCTTTGTCTGCTTCATGTCTCATTAAATACCTGAGGCTGGGTTTCCCAAAGCTAATATTTTATGCACTTCATTACATTGGCTTCTGATTTCACAGCAACATGACAAAACACAACGTATTCATAAAGTGTTGATACCTTTACCAACTAATGGCGCCTTCTTCTTTGGTTTCCCTTGCCTCTTCATTTTTACTCTCTTACTAGATTTGATTGCTCACTGCAGTTGGTTCCCCTGAAATTCAGCTGTTTGTTTGTTGTTTTCTATAACACATAGCTAATTATTAAGAGCTGAATCGATTAACAATTTACAGGATATGGATAGAGCTGTAATTGCAGCCTCTCTTTTGCCGGCCAATCCAACTCCCATTTCAATCAATTGCAGTTTTCGTAGCAATTTCAGCTGCAGTCAGGTTGGGTCTTTCTGTTTTCTTTCTTCCTAACCCTGCCATTACCCAGAATCGAGACTTTCATCTTTTCCCAGCAGCCTTGATGGAAGACACATTAAGAAAGGGGGTATTTTGAGTAGAGTAGGAAAAAAGACAAAAAAGAAAGACCCTCCACAAAGTTGAGCTTTTTCTGAGAGAGGGATGGCCTTATTCCCAATCCTGAATCTCTTTTATTGGACTCAGTGGTACATCTTTCAAGCCTTTAATTAAGTCCTTCCTTTGTCTCGGTATCAGCCAGAGCACATGTTCCCATTTTTCTTGCTGCAGCACTTAAGCATAATTTGGTGTCAAACACATGCTCTCTGATTGAGGTCCAACCAGATTTACTTGCAAATGTGTCTGGGTCAATAGCATTTGTTTCAATTAGATTTACAAAGAAGCATTATGGTGCTTTGGCACGTTAGTTGAAAGGGAGATGGTGGGAGGGGAAGGGAGACGAAGGCCTGCCAGGCACTTAACTAATTTATGATTAAAAAGAGAGAGAAGGTGGTAGTGCTGGGAGATATGGAGGGGGGGGGAGACCCTGTCGTATCTGATATCATTGGACTTCTGCCAAATAGAGCAGAAGCTATGTGCAGTTCAGGAGTAATCTTTTGCCAGGGCCAAGCCAGTTGTATGCACTGAGCATCACAGCTTTGATCTGAGAATGTTCTGAAGGCTGGTCACTGTTAGATCATACCCTCCATGGCATGGCCAGTGAGAAGGGATTATGTCAAAGAACTAACAGAGGCAGAGTCAACTAATCAAATCTTAAGGGTGGGCATGGATGTTGCACTCTTATTTCTATATTATTATTTTAAAATGCTTGCTGTAATGATTGTGGAGAGAGGTGTCTGGAAAGAGGATTTCTTTACTGGAAGGCCCACAAGATGTGTGTCTTTGTATATGCACAGCACTCTTTTCTGCAGTTTGTGCCGTGGTGAGATATTCTGAAATGTAGGCACCCACTACAAGAGTTCAAGCAGCTGGTTTGGTCTATATCCACAAAACAGTTCTTGCAGTTTTCTTCTATACCAGAAGTAGTTTTTATTAGAGAAACACAATGGGCTCTAATTGCCCATTTAAGATCAGCCTATATAGCTGCATAGAAGAAGCATAGATAGATAGATAGAGACTATGAACTGACCAAACAGGAACAGAAGACTTCAGATTCACTGCACCAAGCACACTAATTTTTCCCACTATTTTTTTGTGTTCTGTTGTGAATTTTAAGGCAACAAGGTGGACAGAAGGAGAGTGTGTTTTACACAACAAATATGAAACTTGTAGCACTTAGTTGTTTTTCTTTTTAGAGATAATTAAAAGTTACTATTTTAAGCACCTTTGACAAATGAGAAAGTAAAGAGCCACCTTTGAAATGGCTACTGTAATGGTAAGTTACAGTTTACAATTTGGGGGCCTTGGAATGATAAAAGCAATTAATTAATTCTTAAAGGTTACCCTCCAGGCTACTGTTAGACTAGAGGTCCATTTAGGCTAGATCTATTAGTTTAGTTATGAAAATTCCACTGTCCAGATGAAGTGGAGAGAACATAGCAAATTTACGTAATCCGTGCCAGATTACTCTACTGCTTGAGGCATCATAAATATATTACTTCTCCAATAGGTGGCAGAACCCAGGTTTTAAAATAATTTTTTAAAGCTTCCTACTAAGAATGGAATTGCCTATGTATTTTTGTTTCCCCTAGGCACCATCCAGATGGAGAATGTTTGTAGTAATTATGCATTTCTAGCTAAATCCTGCTGTCAGACAACAGTGACAAAACGATATAATAAATTCAATGGAGTCAACTTTTGGGGCAGTATTCTTTTTCCCACCAACCTGTGAGCAAACTGTAGTAAATACTCCCTACCATTGCTAAGAAAATTAGTCACTTTCTATTTTTCCTGGCAATTCAGTGTGAAACCATCTTCTAGGAAGGCATCTGCATTCAAAACTAGAATTTATGAGGGTCCCCAGTCACCACTACCAATTGGTAGAACATTTTGATTCATGAAATATTTCATCACAATCAGTCCTTTGGTACCCTACATGTTTTTAGCTGACTCTTCTTTATATTTCTTCTTTTCTTCTTCTTTTCCTCAGAGCCATTCTCAATTATTGGTTAGAGTAAGTCTACTGCTTTAGAGAACAGATTTGGGGTGCCATAAAAGGGCATCAAATGAATAGTCCTGTAATGTCTTTTTTTTTCCTCCTTTTTTTAAAAAAGGTTTTAATTAAAAATAAAATTTAGATACATAAAGCAAATAAGAGAATTAAAAACCCACCAAAAAAAAGGCAACCTAACCTAAAAGATGGGGGTGGACGAAAACTAAGGCCATTTCTGCACTACACTGTTATAGTGCTGTTATTCCACTTTCAACATCCTATGGAATCCTGGGGATTGCAATTTAGGGAGGGGCATTTAGAATTCTCAGCCAGAGAGCTCTTTGGCCACAGGAAACTACAAACCTCAGAATTCCACAGGATGTTGGAAGTGGAATAATAGCATATGACTGTGTAGGGTGGAAATGGCCTTAGACTAAACTAAAGCATATTAAAACAGGACCAGAAATATAGGCCATTTCCACACTGGGCTTTTAAAACGGTGTAGAGCGACCTCTAACGGAGGTCGTCTACACCGTAGAGTGGACTGGCGTGGACTACTTTTCGTAGTTCCACACCAGAATCCACTCAGGAGCGGCCGGAACTAGCCGGGCTGCGTGTTTTTAAAAAACCTCTTTTTTGAGGTTTTTAAAAAGCACGGAGCGCGCAGCCCCGTGCCGCTCCATCACCCGGCTCTAAAGTGGATTTGCAGGCGCGCGCAAGTGCGTGCCTGCAGATCTGCCGGGGGCGGCCTTCCGGCTGGCGAGCTTCTCCGGTTGGTGGAGAGTCTCCACCAACCGGAAGCTGCCATCTGCGACGCTGGAGGAGTGTGGAGCAGCGAGCTCGCGCTGCTCCGCGTGGCAACAGACTTACCTGGCTGCGGGCAAGCTCCATTTTAGCGTGTTTTCGCCCGTTTCCCCCACACACACATGTGAAAAGGGCCATAGACACATGACTTTTAGCCCATTATCTGATGGTTGTAAGATAAAATAAGTCAACTTCTTTGTCGTTATATAACAAAGATATACTTCTACTTATTGACAAAAACTGATAATTTTCAAAAACCAGATACTAAAGTTTTCCCCAGTACTCTCGTAAATATGCAACAATCATATTCTAGTCTTTCTTAAAATTATTCAGTGATTTTTCTTTAATCAAAATCAGTGATTTGTCCATTTCTGCCAGGTCATATCATTTCATCATCCAGTTCCATCATTCTGCATTTTATTTAAATAATGCTGTTGGAAGACTTGATCTCTCATCTGTCTTCTCACAAAGTAGATGATCACACATCTAAGTAAATATCTCTTGCCACCCAGGAGTTTAAACTGTACACTTTATCCAATTCCTAACAAAGATTTTCTCTTTCTTTTTCTAGAACAGCAGCCAAGGCAACAATAATTCTTGTTTATATATCTTTACTTTGCACCTCCACTCCTCTGAATCTGAGGCATCTCTCCCTTTCCTTGAGGTCATGTAAATCCATCACACCCAGCTTCTATTCTTGGTCCACAGATAATTTCTCATTCTTATATCTTAAATTCACATATGCTTAAATTCAGTCTTGAGTTCAGCCTTCAGCTCTTCTTTCACATCTGTTTTATCTGATTCACATCTGCTCGCATTTGTTTAATCTCTGCCAAAATAATTTGATTTGAATCGGTATCCTTAGGTTGTTCAATTGATCCTCTTCTTGAACTTTACAGACTTGCTGCTTGTGTCTGCTTATAACAGCCCTGAAGTCATTCTGATAGCTGTCAATCTCTTTATGTAAAAGAATTTTTTTCTGTTGCAGTTATTCTATTCCACCTCTAGAGGTCAATACATCTGTCCATAGAACTCTTTCTAACCGCGCTTCAACACTCGCACTCTCCAGAAAGGTGAACTCAGGTCACCCCTTGTTCATAGCCAGTTCACTTCCTGTTTTCTACCTGGCAGCAGTGTCTTTGAAACTTATCTGTATAAGGTAAACATGCCGTTCCTTCTCACAGTTAAAATGTATTAAAAACTTTAAGTCTTTAAATTTTTTAAGTTAAAAAGAGTCCATCAGTAGAAATCAAGGGAGTTAAAATCTCTATGGTTTTTGGCACATTTAGGTTTTCTCACAATTTTATTTTTAAATCTGTTCAACTGCGCTATTCTCATTGTTAATTAAAAAGTTTAAATAAGATGCTTTCACTCATGCAAAGGTTGCAGAAGTATAAGTGATGAAGTTAACCATTCCCATCAGCTGGAAGGATTCTTTAAGTGTAGAATCTTGTGTTAGTTGGAGGTTAAGAAACTTGTGTTTGTGTCACTGATGCCAAAAAAAGTCTGCTGTAGGGCTCATGTGTTTTCCATCTCTTGTCCAATTTGCCCATACTTCCAAGGACACCTTCTGTATCCCCCAGCTGCCAGAATCAGGAATCCAGACCATGTTTGGGTAATCTCCTGAGTCTCCGGTGCCAGGGAGGCAATTTTAGCCAGTTTCCAATGTGACAAACTGGCTCCTACCACATCCAGTGTCTCTTTTCTTAACAGAGCTAGCTGAAGGACCTGGCAGCATGATACCATTCCAACCTGGAAGTCTTAATGTTACATTTTCATGCCAGAAATGAGTGAGGCGCTTATTGTTCCACTTCGGACTGCAAAAGATCTTGGGCTGGTCTACCTCTTTATTTTTTTCATAACCTTTTATAAGACAAGGTCAAATAGTAGGGGACGTGGATTTCTTTCAACCAATACCCCCCCCACTTCCTTTGCTCTGGTTTAACCCCCATACGACATTCTCTGCTACCAAGAGAGTGATGAACAGGGCTGAGAGTGACAGGGAAATGAACTCAGAAGTAAGTTTATAGGACTCTGGGGGGATCATGTATTAATATAAGTGTTTAAGGCAAAATGCATTAAGTCCTGAGACCTGGCAAGACTTTTCATTTGCATCCTGCCCTTGGGATCTTTCCTGGGTCCTACTGCCTATAGGCACCCAAGTGCCGGACTTGACATGACTGCAGTTACCCTATTTAGTTTGCTATTTTTGCAGTTTTGCGTGTTGGAAATAAAAAGATGCTGATGGGCTCTGGAGTCTAAAATGCATCCACTTACTTGATTTTGAAAAGCAAAAAACATAAGAATGGTGTGCTCAAGAGAGGGTTTTTCCCCCATTTTTTAAAATAACATAAATTCATTTATTTTTGGAGTTGATGTCAACCTTCCTTCTGTCTTATCCTTGCTATCAGCACTTGAAACTGAAAACACAACAGCTTTAGGCTAGAGGATAAAAGAGTGCAATTAGGAAGGAGAAAGTAAAAGCAACTGATCTTGTTTCTCTGCTCAAGATGACGGATAGGACACACAGTAATCCTGCAAGCAGGGACAGAGAATGGGAAATAAAAGTTTTAAGAATATATCTGGGCACTTGATTGCCTTTACATATCCCAGTTGGCTTGGAAATGATTATTTAAAATATCCATGGAAGAGCTTATTGTATATATTTATACTGCTGTTTGATGTCATGGGTTGAAAACAGACAAATACATCTAAACTACTTGCACTCAGTGCAAGGATGCTGAAGTCCCTGGCCTAGTTTGGATTAATGCCTAGAAGTGAAAAGTAGTTAAAATGAGAGATGCTCCAGTATTTTCAGAAAACACTGTGGTTCCCGTGATTTTCCAGTCTCATTCACCTTTCTCCAGTATATACAAGGTCACCTCAAAACAACTTCTGCTACGTACGAATTCTTGCCATCTGCATTTTATTGCATGTTTGGTACTGTCAAAATAGTGCTTGGTTGAATGTACCTTAGGAGAAATATCTTGATAATAAGAGTAGTATGACAGTGGAAACAATTATTTAGGAGAAGGGTCAGTGTTCTTTTCATGGAATTCTTGAAGCAGAGGTTTCCATTGCTATGATTCTGTAATGCTATGGATAGTAATTCCTAGGAAGTTTTCAAATAGATGAAATAGGAAATTAACATCCCTGTAGCAACAGTGAACTTGAGCTCCAATACTGTGCAAGTAGAACTCAACAAGTGTGTGGTGACTTTCCCTTAATTCCTTCTCCCATGGCCTTCCATGCCACCAGATGCCACCCACCCCAGCAGATTTTGAGGGCACATGTGGTCTGTCAAGGTGAGAGGGTATCCCCCTTAGGAGTTCTGCTGACAGAACTGCTTTTATCAGTGATGGGATGTCACTGATCAGCCCAACAAGACTGTGAGATGGGAAAACTCACCAAATGGACTTGTTTCCCTGAAATGACTTTAATATTCAGAATTGTTCCTCCAAGTTGTACAAGAGATAAAATGGAATGCCTAGAAAGTTCTACCATCTACAAAGTGGAGGACTAGAAACCATCCATCACTAATCCTTTGTCTTGTCTACTAGGATTCCTCCAAGATATGGTCTTTCTGATTCCTTCCTGACGTTGCTATTTTTACAACAAGCACCTAGGAGGTTCAGTAAGTTCTACAGGATAAAGGTGAAGCAAAATCTTTGGTCAGAGATCATCAGCCAAAAATGTAGATTCAGCAGCCCCAGGGCCTTTCCACATTACACTGTTTTGGTGCTTTTATTCCACTTTCAACATCCTGTGGAATTCTGGGGTTTGCAGTTAACTAAAGCCAAACCTCTCTGGCTGAGAATTTTAAATACCTCTCCCGAAATTGGAAACCTCAGGATTCCGTAGGATGTTGAAAGTGGAATAACAGCACTTTAAAAGTATGGTGGAGAAAGGCCCTCAGACAAGCTGGAAAAGCTACTATATCAATGGGTTTGACAAGATTCATGAAAAAGATGAGCAGAGAGCAACATAACATGGTGAAAGTATCGTGCATTTGTGTTAACTGGAGGTGTGGGACATCCCGTTTCATACCAAGGGTATATCATAGCCACTATCAAAACTTTTCTCCCCTGATTAACATCAAGATTAGAATAATGAACTACTGATCTGTATAATGCAGCAAGTATGATAAAGCAGGTATCAATATACTGTACTCTAGTCAACAGGTTTACATAATGTACTGTAGTATGACTGCCAGAGTTAGTAAGGGAAGAACAAAAGCTTGGAATGATTGGAAAAGTTATTTTTTGGACTATATCTCTAGCATCTCTGACCAGTTATATATGAAAAGTAACTTCTCCAAGCACTACTTGCCTTGCACTGTCACAAATAGAAATCTACCATTTTCTTTACTATGTTTGGCAAGGCAGATTTTTAGTCTTGTGTTTTCTGTTGTTTACCTGGCATTATGCATTTTTAATCCTGAGAGAAAAAGGAAGAGAGAGAGAACACATCAGTATTAATTCTTATATCTGAAAATTTATCCTGAGTAGGATTTGAAGGTGAATGGCCAGACAAAGTCTGCCCTTTCCTTCTCCTTTCCCCTTTGTCTTTGGTTTGTCCTTTGCACGCAGCCCAAGTACCACATTTTCTCATCTTTTCTTCCAACCAAGAAAGATTGATGCACAATTAAGATCACTAAAGAGATGTACTGAGCACGCAAGATTCCAGTTTCTGCTGTGAATCTCCCACATCCACTTCTCCTTGTTTTATTTCTCTTGTGCTACCCATTTCCTCACCATAAGTGTCCTGGTGACCCTGTCAGGCCACGGAGTTGGGGAGGGGGGGTGAAAGTATGTAGGAGTGCCGTCCCTTTCTCTGCTTCTGCTTTCTTTCTTCTACAGTCTGACTTTAAAGTGATGCCCATTTTGTGATGCTACTATCACTTGACTGTTGGTCATACCTGCTTTTTACTGTTAGCATTGAGAATGTGTAAATTGGAGAATAATGTTATACACATACCTACCACTTTGGAGTGATGAGAAATGTCAGGGGTTTCTGGTCCTCAGCCAGGATTTGATGTCCTTGGAAGAATGTTTCAAGAGGCCAGAGTCTGGGATTGATTCACTTATTTTCTCATTAAATAATTCACCTTTTTTTTTAGTAACCTCATCGAACTTTCTAGATTTCTCAGTTAACGTAGAAAGTGAATCAGGTTGCTAGAATTTGTTAAAATTCATTAGAGTGAGTTCCTCTTCCTCTGTCACATTTAGTAAAACAGGAACACTTGCTACACCAGGAAAAGAATTATTAGAATTGGAGAAAGTGCTTCATGTGGCTCTGTTGTTAAATTGATCAGTGAATAGTGTTTCCCTGTTTACTGGGGGTCCCGTGAGGGACACCAAAATGTGCTCAACAATAGGTGGGGAAGATTAGCTCTGAGCACTGCTTTAGCATTACGAGAGGCAGGGTAACTTAGCAGGATCTTGAACCCTATGTCTGTGGGGTCAGGCCGAGTCAAGGAGCACACAGAAGTTGAAATAATAAGTGATGTTTTATTAAAACACAATCAAAATAGTGTATGCAGCACACTCACACAAGATAACTAAAGAAATAAAAGTTGGAGTGGGATAGAGGGGTTTTTAGGGGAGTTGTTGGTTTGGGTGATACTTCACCTGTCCTGAAGCCCGGTTGGAAGCGGAGAAGATGGGGAGCGTGGATCTCAGCACGTGGGGCTGAGGGGAAGGCTCGCTGGACAAAGCGACAGCAAGGCGGGATGGAAGCCAAGAGCGATCCAAGGAAGCGCTCAAAGTCAGGGGTTTCTATAAGGAGAATTGTGACCACAGGCTAGGTCGGACTTGGGGGAAACAATAGATTTGGGGCTGGAGACAAAGCCTCCGAAAGGTCAGAATTTGAATGATTGAGTTACAGCCAAATTGTCAATAGGATAGCCGGTATGCAAACGCGGAGTACTTGAGCGTTGTATAGTCAGATCATCAAGCTGCCAGCGCGGGGCAGAGGATCTTTTGAAAGCTGCTTGCATACCTAATGGAGGTACTTGCCTTGAGGTCTCCTAAAGCTGCGAGTCGGCTATTTCTGGCCTGCCTGTATTATGTTGTAATATTATGGCGATTATCGGCCGAGCCTGTGTCCGTGCTTGTCTGAGGGGCCTCGCAAGCACGTGGAAGGGAATGGGTATGTGAGGCCGAATTATTGATATCAAGAGATATCTTTTTATATCCCCCAAAGCTCGGGCTAGCCAGGGCAGTAATAATAGGCCACCTTGAGATTATTGTTGGTTGTTAATCTGAATAGGACCCAGTAGTGTGATGCTGCAGCAAAGAAGGCAAATATTATTTTTCCAAGTCAAGGGAAGTTATAGTCAAATTACCTTCTCTGCTGGTCAGGGCTCATCTGGAGTATTGCATTCAGTTCTGGGAATCTCATTTTAAAAAGGATAGACAAGGTGAAACAAGTTCAGAGATATGAGGTATGATAAGAAATATGGAGAGCAAAACATATGAGGAAAGGTTGAAGGAGCTAAGCATTGGTACCCCCAAAACGTAGGTGCCCAAGGGCCAATCTGTGATGCCAGTACCTCCTTGCAAAGGTGGGGAATTAATTAGCTCAAAATCAAATCAAATCAAATAATTTATTTAATGCGTAGACCAAAGGCCATTTGCATACAAAGTATTACAATACAATACAATACAATACAATACAAAATGTTAGTGTAAAATAGTTTAAAATACATATATAAAGACAGCATAGCAAAAGTACATCATACATTAAGCTACATAATGGACATGTGTGAGGGAAATTTAGAATTTGGTTTAGTTAAAACATAAACAATAAAACTATGATTAAGTGAATGTGTCTCCAGAGCAATCAACTGCGATATCGGCAACATATCTGGCCCGGATCTTCATAGCTGCCAGAGTGAAAAGAGAGACCTTACGAATTACCATGGAGTCAGTATCGGCGAGGAGATAAAAAATCTTTTCTAAAACAGTATTAGATTCCAAATGAGGCAGGATAGATCCCAAAAATTTGGCTCTTGGATCAGAATATAATGGACAGAAAAACAAATAGTGAGGCAGATCCTCTATTTCAGGGCCCCCACAAATGCATAAACGGAGAGCCAAAGGGGTATGCGAGTATCTGCCGTCAGTCACAGCAGTAGGCATACTTTGAAAATGAAGGGCTGTAAAAGCTTGCCTGAGCTTTGGAAAGCTGAGCTTTGTCAGATAACTGGCCCTTTGATGGTCAAGTTAATAAAATTTGTACCATTTAGAAAAATTAGAATTATTGATAGCCTGTCTGTCTAATTGAGCGGCATGATGGAAAATATAATCCTGGAGCTTCTCTTTGGACTTCAAGATGAAAAAGTTGTCCGGTGGACTAGGATACCATTCAAGCAACTTATAATATCTTGAAAGCTCAAAATCAGGAGACTAATGAGAGGGGGGCAACTTAACAAGATCTTACTACCAATGTTTACGAGCATCTGCAGAAGAGACTCAGCCAACACAGCAATATAGAGGAATCAAAATTGTGTTTTATTACAATATATCCACACACACAAACAACAATCCACACATACACACACCCGCACAGAAGCTAACTGAAATAAAGGGAGGAAAACGGGAGAGCGACTGTGAAGGGTACAGGCGATATTTACCGGATTGGACGAGAAGTGGAGAGCAGGATGAGGTGACGGAGGTGCTGGACCCAAGCAAGGGCAGTTCTCGGTTCGGGAATTGGGTGGACAGAATGACACTCAGAAGGGTGAGAAGCTGTGAGTTGCGAGCCTGAAATCAGGGGTATATGTACCCAAAAAATAGCCTGTGGCGGGGAAGTTCCCAGGTGAGAAACAAAAGGGGGCTTTTGTCCTAACAACGGTCTGTTCACCTGTGTTTGCACAGTGTTTGATTGACAAGGATGTGATGGTTAATCCAATCATGAGTGAGGGTTGGGGAATGCAGGGATCAGAGTAATACAAGGATCCAAGTAAATCTGGTAGGCTTCTGGCTTGGTGTTGTCAGGGGAAAACATCCTGCTTCTGCATAATTAATCATCCACAGGGCGTTGGTTATTGTGCCTGGCAAGCGACCTAATCTCACCTTGAGGGTCTTAGGCTGACTCTCCTCTCTTTCACACGTTTACCGTCAGAACAGTCCCTTGCCCGGTTTGATCTTCCAGTCACTTTGCAGGCTTGATTTTGATATCAATGCCAATTAATTCTGTTGTCAATTAAACATAATGCCAATTGGGTAAGGTGCCCATCCAGACGCTACTGATATCGGGGACCCCCAAAGCAGGGCCTTACAGCATGTTCAGCCTGATGAAGAGAAGACTGAGGGGTGACATGATTGTTCTCCTTAAATACCACTAGGGCTATCACAGAGAGGAGGGGTAGTATATTATTTCCTGCCCCAGTGGGTAAGAACTGCTCTCATGTTCCAAGCACACTGGTGACATTGAAACCCCACATTCCACATAACCTAGGCCAGTGGTTTCATGTATATATTAAACAACATGAGAAATAGAACTGAGACCTGAGGGATTCCACAAGTCAACAGCCAGGTTGTTGAACAGAAATCCTTGGGCACCACCTTCTGAATTTTCCCTTCCAGGAAGGACTACATCTACTGTATAGCAGTGGCTCTGTCCCAGCAAGGTGACCCTGAAGGATACCATTTTGATGGAATGGAAAGTTGCAGAGAGGTCCAGCAGAACTAACATTTACACATTCTTCCTGTCAAGTTCCTGGCATTGGTTATCTACCCCATAACCAGACCTGAGCCCAGACTGACAATCTAGACACTCTGTTTCTTCCAGGAATTCCTGGAGCTGAAAGGTCACCACATGTACCTTATCCAAGAAGGAGATATCAGAGACTGGTCAGCAATTCTGTAATATGAAGTTGTTCAGGAAGGGTCATTCTTTTCTGGCAGTAACAGTTTACTTACGCACACACACACACACACAAGATGGGAGTTTACAGCACTCAAACAGATTCCTGTTCTCAGATTTCTGTCTAGAGGAACTCGTACTGCCATAAGACTTCCTGCAGAAAGCAAGGGGGCTGTCTTCTTTCTTTTCAGACCTGATCTAGAAGAGACTGCTTACCTTGCCATCTTCTTATCCCAGACTCAATTAGCACGTTCTGGGGTGGAGGAGAGGGTCTTCATTTCCACAGATCTAAAAGTGATCAGGCTAAACCTGGCTGTGCCGTTTGAGACTGTTAGGGAACACATTCTCATTTTAAAAACACAGGCTTTGAGGGTTATAGAATCATAGAAATGTAGAGTTGGAAGAGACCACACAGGCCATCCAGTCCAACCCCTTACCGTGCAGGAATACCCTCAAAGCACTCCCGACAGATGGCCATCCAGCCTCTGCTTAAAAACCTCCAAAGAAGGAGACTCCACCACACTCCGAGGCAGCATATTCCACTACTGGACAGCCCTGACTGTCAGGAAGTTCTTCCTGAGGTTCAGGTGGAATCTCCTTTCCTGCAGCTTAAATCCATTGCTCCTTGTCCTGGTCTCTGGAGCGGCAGAAAACAAGCCCTCTCCCTCCTCTACGTGGCTTCCCTTCAAATATTTAAACATGGCTATCATGTCCCCTCTTAACCTTCTCTTCTGCAGACTGAACATAGCCAGCTCTCTAAGTCTATCCTCATAGGGCATGGCTTCCAGGCCCTTCACCATTTTGGTCGCCCTCCTCTGGACCTGCTCCAGAGGTTGATAGACTGCTAGGTAATAGAGTACTGAATTCTTGACATACTATTTAGATTACTCCCTCCGTATAATATTTTTAGAATTACAAAAGTAGGATGCATCAGGAAATTCTCAAAGGACTGAGTATTACGTGTTGAAACATAGCTATTGGGTTGTCCTCTGTCTTGTGTAAAGTAGGGATCTAATCAACATTCATACACGTTCTTCTTGAATACAAAGAATATGTCAACATAATACAAGAGTTTTTGCTCATTTTTCCGAATCTTTATTTTATTGGCCTTTCAGAATGTTTGTGAAAATTACTTTGTGGTTTTTGCACAAAACTGATGGTTTGAGGACAAACTTTTTTTTTCTTTTTGCACAAAAAATAATCTTGCATTTTGTATGTGAAGAATATGAAGAATAATTTTTAAAAGTGTATAAAAATTCTCATAGTCTTGCTCTTTCAGATGAAAAGCTTTGCATATACATAGTTTTTATATGCAAGAATTACATAAATGAAGGTTCCTGTTCCTAATGTGAAGTTATGTTCCTCAGGAGGAAGAGGATCGCTGTTAGGAGAGTTTTCTCATAAATGCCAGACAGTCAACAGCTGAAGTCCTAAGCTGGTCTTTCCTGTGTGACTGCCGTGAGATGAATGCTTCCAAGGAACACAGTTCGAAAAGTTCCTGCTGAGTACAGTGTTGCTCCCTTTGTGTTTCTGTGGTCAGGAATGTTGTGTTTTGCCCCTATATGAAGCTACCTGCTTTGGAGCAATCAGTGATATGACTAGTGTTTACAGCTCAGACTGTTTTGGGATCCTCTCAAATTTACAGTGCTACCATTGCTTACTGCCCTGGACATGGCCAGTGTTTTGTCCCTAGCCGTGTCCTGATGGGAAGCAAGGAGGAGATGAAAACAGAGGCATAGGGGAGCCAATGCAAATGGAGATATTTGAAGAACAGGGAAAGATAAGCACCTTGCTTGTCTGTCTCTCCCCCACCTCCCTGTTTATCAATCTAAAAGCAGCCTTTATGATTAATTTAGCAGTCTGTGCTCCTTGGAGAGGGTGTTACTCATGGAGGACTGTGACTGAAAGAAGTGTGATTGGCTGGTCCCCGCTGTTGATAACACAAGGTTATGGAGGTGCTAAAATTCAAACAAGCATGTATTTCCCAGGGTGTTGTTGCTGCTCCAGTGAAGGAGCAGCATGTGCTAGACAAAACTAGGGCTTCACATGGAACTTGTCTTTACTGTTCCCTGAAGGAGTATGCTAACATATTTTTTGACTGCTGGGGATGGGAAAAAAGAGGCTGTTGCCAGTCTATTTGATTTATTCTGATGTGTCAGGATTCTGTAAAATCCATGTTATAGCAAGACCTTACTCTGATGCTCCGTAAATCCAGTTTGAGTTTGTTGGTTCAACAAACTCCTGAATACCAGACATGATCTTTTCCCTATTTGCAGCACCTTGAGATTGAGGAATACTTCGAGGTTATCATTGCTACTTTCTCTTGTATGTCTTGATTGACTGATTCATTTTATAAAAGAAATGCCTTCCACATGATTAGTAGCCCTGCCTTGTACTCATCATATGTGAAACCAAAGTGCGATAGATTTGCCCTCTGGCTACATTCTTAGTTTGTTTCCTTGGAAGAGCTACCGACAGAAGATTACAATGAATTCTTCTGGCAGGGGACAGCTGAAAGAGCAGCAGAAGAAGCCAAATGTCTCAGTGCAGAATTAGACAGTAGCATTGGTGCTCTAACACCACGTCACTTTAAAGCCATTGTTTGTATATTTTTTTTCTCATATGAATCTATCTGCCTAATATCATACTTCTCAGAAGGTCAGAACTGCATTCAAGCTACCAAAATTGCTATATTTAGTGGAAGAAAATAGTATTCTACATGGCCCCAAAGGACATTCAGAGAAACTGCTGTAACATTTAGAAAACATACAGCACACATAGGCAAGTGGTACATACACTGAAAAAAAATGGTGAAGGAAATATTAATATAATGTTGTTGTAGTTCTTTTCTTAGTTGTTAATAATCTTTTCTTTTTCTGTTTGTTAAAGTTTGTATTTGTTTGAGGAGATCTTATATCTATCTGTTGATCTATCTGTGGAAAGGGCGCAAACCCTAGGATTTCATAGGATGTTGAAAGTGGAATAATAGCACTATAGTAGTCTAGTGCAAAAATGGCCTATATCAAAGGGTATATAAATTTTCTATCAGTTTTGTGATTCCTATTGTGTTATTTTAAATACTTTGACCAGAAGTAGAGCTGTGCTGGACTTCACTCCCTATCTAATAAACTGGAAGCTGTTGGTCCTCAGAGGAATTTCCTTGTGTTAACATTAGCCACAGGAGGGCTCCATTATTGTTCCCTCAGGGGAAAGAAAACAGAGTCAGAGCTACGGAGAGAAACTTTAATTCATAAAATGCAAATTGAAGGGAGAGCAAGTTCAGACAAAATAAACCATAACTCTTTTTGCTGGTTTCTGTGAGCCAAGATCCAGCAACAGGAGAAATTTCATGCAAAGTATGAAGGTATTTACCATTCAATCCCTTTTGCTTCTGAAATAATGAGATGAGACTTGAGCAGGATGTTCCTGTATTTTTGTCCTCCTGCTTTTCTGCTCAAGCGTGAGGGAGACAATCTGCTCAGAACTTTTCTTCTTCAAAGCCTCACTAAAGTGAATGGGATCTGCACACTAGTAGAACTGCTTAGTCCTAATATCCTATGAGTCAGGCTTATATCCTAACAATGTCTATTCTCTGTGTTTTTTCTTCTTCTATCGTAAGAATTCATGAAGTTCTTTTGGAATGGTTGGTGCTTTCCATATCCTGAAGTAGCAAGCCAGGACATCACTATGTAGGCCATGTGTTTCAGTGGGCATTCTACTATTTGAAGGGCTATGAGAAGATTTTGATATTTGAGGGTGTCATCTGTATGAAGGACCTCCTGCCTCAGTTTTGTTTAAAGATGGTTGTTGTTGTTACCTTCAAGTCATTTCTGACTTATGGCGACCCTAAGGAGAACCTGTCATGGGGTTTTCAGGAAGCTGAGAGTGTGTGATGTACCCAAGGTCATCCAATGTCAGGAATCTCTCCCTGCCGAGCTGCAGCCAGCAAGGGAGGAGGGAGATCAGGAATACTTTCAGGGAGAGTCTGAATATACCAAACACAAGGAAAACACAAGCCGAGTCAGGTCAAGATCCAGTCCAAAGGTTCAGGAGGCAGAGATCCATCCGGAGGTTTTCAGGGAGCAGGAGACATGGAGGTTGTGAGGGCTTGCTAGTAATTTGCTGCAAGCAAAGAGCAGCCACACAGGCAGACTTAAAGGGCCACTGTGAACAAGTGCTGTTTGTTATTGCTTTCTCAACCTAATCCATGCAGCCTCCCTCTGAGCAGCCTGTTTCAGCCTTCTTTGTGATTGAGGGCTGATGGGCGCAGGTGGCTCCCACTCCTCTGCATCACTGCTGGTTTCCTCTCTGTCATGAGCTGGCCGGGGCAACTCTGTCTCTGTTTGACCTTCCAGTGCGGGGGATGTTTGCAGGTTGACTTGCTCACTCACTGGCTCAGTCCTTGGCGCAGTCAGTTGCTCCTTGATCTCAGAGGCATCATCTGTCCCGCTCACTGGCTCAGTCCCAGGCACAATCAGTTGCTCCTCAATCACAGCATCATCATCTATCACACCCACTGGGTTTCCATGGCTGAGGGGGCATCAAACCCTGGTCTTCAGGGTCATAGTCCGGCGCCCAAACCACTATACCATGTTGGTGTCTGTTTCAAGATACAGAACTATATGAATGGACAACAGTCCTTACTCTGTGTGTGTGTGTGTGTGTGTGTGTGTGAGATACACTGTCTTGGCATGGCTGTTTTAGACATCATTAGAAGCCTCAATGAGAAAAGGGACAAAGAAAGTTCAGCACAGTCAGTGAGAAAGATGAGACTTATAGAGGTTTGAAGATCCATATACAAATACATTCTAGATCAAATCGTTTAAAAAGCAATGTACTTTATGAACATTTATTGTGTTCCTGGTTTTATGTCTATTGTGGGGATGTCAATCCTCACTCTTCTTATTCTTTCAAGGAAGATTGTTTTTTTAAGAAACCTCAAAATTTCCACCTTTCTGGGTGAGAAGGTGAGAGGTTTTTGTGAATCATTAGAAAGTATTTGCATATGGGAAGGAATTTTTGTATAAGTCACTGTCACTGCTATTTTGTCGCACTAACTTCAAGAAGAATAAGCATTGTTTGGATTGTCTTCACCTTTTAAAATCAATAATCTTGTACTTCTGCTTGCTGGGTAAGTGTACTTTTCTTCATAAAAAGAAGAAAAGGCTAGTTTTGTGGAGAAGGCTTTTATATAAATTAAGGGAAACAGAGGGGAAAAGACCCTTTAAAAAATTTAATGCAGGAGGAGAAAAACCCTGCTGTACTTGTCAGGTTTTTTTTAAAAAAAAAACCTGAGTATTTCACCATGTTGAGACAGTCCTTCTCATTGAGGATGAAAATTTTTATGAATATTCTTTACACCTTGGTCTTCTTAGACATCACAGTGATAATTCCAGCTAATGGTCCCCCAGCTGATCTAAGACAAGGAGGAGAAAACATCTTATGTTCCCCTTAAATGGCAAATTCCATACACTGATTGGTATGTAGTTTGTTTGTATGTCTGTGTGTGTGTGTGTGTGTGTGTGTGTGTGTTTACCTGAAATTTCTTTGACTCATCCATTTAGAAAAACAGTCCTTCTAGTTTCAATAGCAACCTCCCATTCAAGTATTGGGCAAAATAGGAAAGGTCTGCTGTTTTTTCTGATCTGGACAGCAGACTGCCCTCCCTGAATTACTGGTTCATTGTTCTCTCTAAAATTCCTATCTGAAATGTTGGAAGCAACATATTAGTCCTATGTTAGCACTTGTTTTCCAGGGGCTGATTACAGACCTGTTTTCCTGCCAACATATACTTTTGGGGGGTTAATCGAAGTAGAAATGCACATTAAATACATTTTTTGAACTTGGATTTTTTTTTAAATTTAAGAAATCCTGTTAATATGGGTGCATGTTGCATCCACAAAGATTCACTTTTGAAATTCTAGAGATGTCATCCTGTGGTCCAGCCAACTGGCTGTGTGGCCAAGTGACTTTGTACACTGATAGTCACTGAATGGGGAGAAAACTGACTGTGATTTACAAGACACAGTTATTACCTTCTGGAGTTGCTTGTAGGTGTCCTGGAGGCAACTGTCTAGCTGTTGCTGGAAACAGGTTGCAAGACTAGATTGATGTTAGCGTGTATACAAAGAGTATGAAGTTCTTAAATGTATTTGTAGAAATCCTGATTTCTCCGAGGGAGTGGCTGTAAAAGCCACATTTTTTCTGAGAGACCAAAGGTGTGAATCTGATCTCTTGATCTCAGAAAGGAAGCACTCTCCCACACTGAAGGGAAAGATTGTCCTTCTTTGTATGACATCTGCAGTCATTTGTATTTATTTTACATAATGTGCTGTAGCTTGTAAAACTAGTGCACCCTCCAAAAAGCGGCTTAAGGAAAACACCCAGCTAAACACCCTGGTGCCCTTGAGATTATCTGCCTATCTTGCAGGCATTTCTGTTGGACAAGAAACTTTCAGGGAGATGGCTCTCTAGAGAAAAAAAGAGGATTGGTGTGTGAGTAGTGGGAAGGATTCATGCACACTCATATAGGAGAACAGGATTAAACTCTTGCTGCCTGTGTGAGAAAGAACTGCCCATTATCTGATAACAATAAATGACATGGGAAGAGAGATGCTGAGCTGTCTGGGAATAATTGGAAATTGCCAATGGCTATATCTCCAGTGAGATAGATGCTTTTGTTATGTTCCCCTCAGCCCTGTATTAATTTCTCCAGTGCTTGGCCTAATGGTGAAACTTGGGAATTTAGATTGCCAAGATTACAGAGCAGCACTGGAATCCTGCAGTTCAGTTCCAGAGATGTATGGTTATCATATAGGAATATAGGACTGAGAGAGATCAGTTGGATACTGAAAATTGCCTTCTGCGATACAAAATTTTACTGCAAGAGATGCTATTACATGGGTGGCCCGTGCTGAGTCAAAGAGAAGGTACCTTCTTGATTCCATGGTTGCCAGATAATCTTCATGCAAAGGAGAGCACAGCATCCAAGGAGAAGTTGGCACTTTTAAGAAGTGTGGCTTACTGTTCTCCCAGCAACTAATTCAGAGCTAGGAAGAGTTACTTTTTTTGGACTACATCTCCTAGAGTTCCTCATTCAGCATGGCCATGTTGATTGGAAGTTCTTGGATTTGTAGTTCAAAAAAGTAATCTTTCCACGCCCTGCTCCAATTTTGATTTGTCTTTTCCCTCCACATACCTACTATCTCAAAAATGAGAAATAAGCTTGAGGGTAGAAGAAGGGATGCAGGAGAGACCCAGGGAGCAGGGAAAGGATATACCTCCCCCCCTCACCAGCTGGCATTTCCTCTCTACAAATGCCTTCCTTAGCCTGAGCTGGAAAATAATGGGTTTCTACTGCAGCTATGTGTGTCTGCCTAGAACAGACAAGATAAACAGGTGCAGCCTTCACAATCGCTGTCTGAAGAATCCCTGTCTGTTTTGTCTGAAGAACAAAACAGAGGCCATTTCCGCACCGGGTATTTAAAATGGTGCAGAGCGACCTCCCACAGAGGTCTTCTGCACCATAGAGTGGACTGGTGTGGACTACTTTTTGTAGTTCCACACCTCAGTCCAGTTCTGTGCGACCGGAACAGGTTGCGCAGCGTGCTTTTTAAAAACCTCTTTTTTGAGGTTTTTAAAAAGCACAGAGCGGGCAACCCCGTCTAGCTCCGTCACCGCGCTCCGGAGCAGATTTGCAGGCGCGTGCAAGTGCATGCCTGCAGATCTTCTGGGGGCGGGCTTTCGGCTGGCGAGCTTGTCTGGTTGGTGGAGAGCCTCCACCAACGGGAAGCCGCCATTTTGGACGCCGGAGAACTGCGGAGCGGCGAACTCGCGCTGCTGCTCTTCGCGACGGACTCACCCGGTCGCAGGAAAAATCCGGTGAGTCCCATTTCTGCCCATTTCTACCCGATTCATACCCCACGTGCGGAAAGGGCCAGAGAGAAGAGAAGGGAAGGGAGGGGAAGGGAAGAGAGAGAAGAAACAAAAGCTGATAAGCCTGCCTCACCAGCAATTCCCAGAATGTTAAAAAAAAACCCAAAAAAAACACAGATCTAGAAATTTGGCCACCAAAATGGAAATTATAAGGAAAGTGGAGAGTGGTGAAAGGAAAAGAAAATCTCTGTACACTTCGGAAGAAACTGTCAAGTGGTCTTTATAAGGTTTTTGTTTAACTATGCAAGACTTACTTGACCTGGATATTTCATTTTACGTATGCAGATTGTCAGTTTTGAATGAAACATTTTCAGGAACATGTGGAACAGCTCTTCGTTTTTTTGGTGTAGAAAACTATCCCTATTCTTTCCATGTTATTTCTCTCTTGAGTACCACATTTTCTGTTAAAGAAGTAGTGCACAGGAATACCTGTACTTTCTTAACTGAGGTGTATGTATGTATGTGTCTTCAAGTAATTTGTGTCGACTTATGGAGACCTCATGAAATTCATAAGGTTTTCTTAGGCAAGGAATACTCAGAGGTAGTTTTACCAGTTGCTTCCTCTGAAATATAGCTCACAGCATCTGGTATTCATTGGTGATCTCCAACCTAAATACTAAACAGAGCTGACCCTTCTTAGCTTCCAAGGTCGGATAGAATCTGGTGCCTTTAGGGTATTTAGGAAGATTAACTGAAGTATACCTGCATTTATTAAAGTAGTGTGTAATTTTGCCTGTAGGGTCTCTTTTGAATAAAAGTTCATAGTTCCTTGTGGAACTACAACTCCCAGAATCTCTCCTTTCTGCCTATATTGGCTAGGGTTGGTGGAAGCTGCAGTTGAAAAATATCTGGAGGGCTGTGCAATTCCCACCCATGAGCTAAATCCAGTTTGGTCCCAACTAGAGTAGATGGTATAGTGGTTTGAGTACTGGACTCAAGGATACTGGGAGACCAGAATTTGGATTCCTGCTCAATCATGGAATCCTGCTGGGTGACCTTGGGCCAGTCATGCTCTCTCAGCCTCAGAAGACAGCAAAGGCAAACCTCTTCTGAATAAATCCTGCCAAGAAACCCCCATGATAAGTTTGCCTTAGGGTCACCATAAGTCAGAAATGACTTGAAGGCGTATGATAACGAACAGTGGACGTACTGAATAAATGTAACTGACAGAAGTGTTGACTTAATAAAATCCCATTGATTTAATTTGTCTGTTCTAGTTGGGACTAACAAGTGGATCTGAACCCTTGGCTATAAACAAGTGTGACTCAGCATCCAAAATGCCCCCCTGAATCATCCCATCTGATCAAAGTAGTGAGTGATGTGAATTAAAGGATAACTAATCTGCATTAATAGGTTCTCAGTATGTGTCATAAAAATGTGCTATTTAGAAAAAAAATAGGAAAAAAGGATTATATATGGATTTCATTTGTATGAATTTGTAGATTTAACTGTAATTCTGACTGCGATATATAGAATACACTGGGACAATTGGTATTGTGACTCAGAGTACATGCAGTTTGGCTTATTAAAGTTATTTGTGATGACTGTCCTGTATGAGCAAATGGGTATTTCTACTGACTTATCTGAAAACAAAAAGATAAAACCTGGGTGTGTAACTGAAATGTACACAAAATTATGGTTTGGGACAATGAAATAGAATCTGCTATTTAAGTTTCTTTTGCTTCCTTGATTTGATTTGTTCACTTCAGTAGTGTAAAAAGGGTAAAAGCATGCTGCAGCACAGGGAATGACGTGAAACAGGATCATTTCTTTGACTCAGCTAAGACTAGCATCCATTAGCTTTAATCTCAAGTGTTAGTGGCAGCTAGTATAAATCCATCAAAACATTTAGATTTGCTTATGTGTTGACTCACCAGTCAACAATTGATTCAATAGAACTATTTTAGGTAGGACAAAGGGATAAGATTCAGATCAATACTTTCTGAGAAGTGTCTGATTTTTAGGGAACTAAACTTGCCCATGAAAACTTTAAAAATCCAAAAGCTGTCATTTTTAAAAAGTGGCTGCTAATTCTTCTTGAGCTGTTTCTCTTCTGGTTGGCTACTTTAAGCATCAATTCCTGATTTCCCTCTTCTTATTCCCTCTTCTTTTTACTTATTTTTTGGTGTTGTATTTTTGGATAGTAGGCCAGAGGGCGGTGGAGTGTTTTAATACTGATCTTTGGTAAACTACCTTGTGGCTTCCTTGGACTGAAGAGTGGAGGAGAAATGTTTCAGAAAAATGTCCCACTGCAGTAATTGGGTGTGCTGTGCTCCTCTACCACTTTATTAATAATAAGGCTAACACAGCAACTATAGTGTGCAGATATGCACAAAGCATACACACATATGGACTCTGCACAGTAAAAAATACTGAATGTTTTTTGTGTTTTTCTTGCAACAGGATAACATGGTTATTTGTTTGGAAATGGTTATAGTTCATTAATTAGGAGGACATGGGGCTTTTTGACACACTACACAGTTATGGCATTATGATTTCACTTAACTGCAATGGCAATATCTTATAGAATCCTGGGATTTGCATTTAGGGACAAACCTTTAGCATTCGTAGCCAGAGAGCTCTGGTGATCACCAACTTCAAACCCCAGGATTCCATAGGATGCAGCCATAGCAGTTAAAGTGCACTCATAGTTATAGTGCCATAAGCGTATAGTATGAAGGGACCTCTTGACTTTGATATGATCATGTGGCTATAAGATTCTTCCCATCCACTACAAACAACTCTGGGAAATTGCCATTTGAAACCTTCGCTTCACAAGCATCCCATATCCTCCAACTTTCCCAATTTGTCAGCGATAGTCATGATTAATCCTTTGCCATCCCATTTTTTCAGCTGCTTTTAAAATGCCCCAGTTTCTCTCCTCCTTCTCCATTCTCCTTTGTCTTTAGCTGACTTCAATTGCTGCAAACTGAGGCCATTTCCGCACAGGCTTAAAGAAACGGTGCAGAGCGTCCTCCAGGGAGGACGTCTGCACCTGGGAGTGGACTGGGTCGGACCTACTTAGTGTAGTTCTGCACCTCAGCCCGCTCCGGAACGACCCGAAGTGGTCGTCCAGCGTGCTTTTGAAAGACCGCTTGAAACAAGTCTTTCAAAAGCACGGAGTGCGCCACTCCATGCCTGCGCTCCGGTACAGATTTGCAGGCTCGCACCAATGGAAGCCTGTGATCTGCCAGGGGCGGGCTTTAGGCTGGTGAGCTTCAGCGGTTCGTGGAGAGCCTCGACCAACCGGAAGCCACCGTTTTCATCCCTGGAGCAGTGCGGAGCGGCGGTCACGCACTGCTCCGGACCAGCCTGGACCCAAGCGTGGAGCCAAGACGTCTGGTAAGTACCAGCACGGGGCGATTCCCTCGCCCCGTGCAGAAATGGCCATAGTTCAAAGTGCAAAAGTAGTTTGCACTCAATTAACTGAACAGATGGGAGAGGAGAAGAAGGGATGGAATTTGTCCTTCCCAGTGGACTCAAGGAAAAGAAAGCTGGTGCAGCTATTCCTAGCTTGTCTAATATACCTCATTAATAATGTCTGCCATCTGTACCACACTCTGATGTTGTTCAGCCATACATGCCCTGGTTTTCATCTGTGAAATGTTGGAGAGGATGGCATCACATGTAGGTTTTCTGTTTCTGCAAGAGATTTTTCAGCTGGAGGTGTAAAAAAATGTGAATCAAAGGGGCAGTCAGGGACATCCTTCTGCCATTTGCCTGCAGCTGCCAATATAAATTCAAAATGGTCTTGGTGTTTAGGATTGGTCGTGGTAAAATATCTTTAAGAGTTCCCCTAAGTGGCAGTTTCCGCACTGCTAAAGCATGGCATTTAGCATGAATTATTTTTTTAAAAAGCCATACCTGGAAGGCTATCATATCTGTCATGTCACTGTGTCCCAGGAGAACAGGCTAATCTATCCTGAGCACAAAGCAGCTGTCACCAGTTTGTGTTCAGTGTGCTGGTGCGGGCTGGTGATGCCCCAATATATCTCAACTGCTTTATATTTACCATGCAACATCCCCCCTCCCCGCCCCTGCCACTTGCAACATCCTCACATGAGGCCTTTTCTTTCTTCCCAGCTCCAGTCAGACATGTGTTGCTTTCCTTTATGTATCTGTCTACCTGTTGTGCTGGAAGACCGTGTCCTGCTGATCTGTAGCTAGCAGGGGCTTTTGCTTCACTTGGAGTTCACTGGAGTGTGAAAGAGCAAGGCCACAGGAGGGCAATGCTAGAAACCTGCGGGCCACACAGACACTGACTGTCAGCACATCCTAGTTAGTGCCACTATATGAGCAACCATTTCCACAGAGCTATCTATATCCTAGAGTCTTCATCAGGAGTCCATGAGGAGAGAAAGTCACACAATGCGGGCAAGTTCATCTGCTTTGCTCTTTTCTTGACTGCCACTCACCAATGTTTTCCACTGTCTTCGTTTCTCCTTGTGCTGTGATTGTTTAAACTTAGCCGAAGCAATTTGCAGGCCCCTTAAATCTGCCAGTGTGAGAGTTATACTTTCCACTTTAAGGTTAATTTCTCTCCTTACATCTTGGTTTGTTCTATTCCATTTTTGTCAGAGGGCTAGTTCCAATGTCATTTTCGTTGACTGTGTCTTTCAACTGATTAAGATGTGATTGGGGAGAACCACATCTTAAGGGGAAGAAAATGACTTCAAGGCTAAAACCTCCATAGGGCTGCAATAGACTGAGATGGTGAATGGTCTGACACACAAATTGGCTAGGTTTCTGACTCTGACCTGATTCTCCCCACCTCCCAATTTCTTTTCTTAGTTTCATACCTGAGCCTTCAGGAGATAGCAGGGACATATTCTCTCCCCTTTCTTGTGCGCAACATTAGCTGGCTCATCTTACAGTGGGAGGGAACAAGAATTACAGATGCAATTAACTGTTTATTGCTGAATAGCTGGCCCAAGAAAATTCTTCACTTCTTACCCCCCCATTGTCACATGAGGAAGATGCAGTGTTGGAATTCTACTGGTAGAAGATTGGAATTCAGCAAAAGTTGGAGGTGGTGATCATCTCTTCCCATGGCAGATCCCTCCAAAACTGCTCAAGGAGGTTGGGAAACCCATTACAGCTCTAAGAACATTGGAGGAGATGAAGATCTCTAGCATAGGCAGTATAGATTCTGTCACTAAGTGTGTGCACTATCTTAAAATGTATAGGGAATCTAGAGAGCCACATGTGTAGGATACTAGAACAGAAATGAGAGTAAATTCCTTAATAAATAGTTAATAAATAGTTAACAATACTTAAGATAGCATTTTTTTAGGGACGAAGTGAAATATGTGAAAGAACAGAGCAGTGGTGGAGCTTGCAGTGCGTGGAGGGGGGACGGGAGCGGGTGGGTCTACGGTGCAAGGGGTGTGGCCACTGTGCATGGGGGTGTGGTTGTGGTATATGGGGGTGTGGCCAGGGTGTGCGGGGGCATGGCTATGGGGTGGGATGCCCCAGAAACATTGCTGCCTGGGGCGAATTGCCCTCCTTGCCCCCACATACCTATGCCTCTATGCGACTGGAAGTGAGCAAGCAAGGTTACTTCAGGTCTGCTCCTAAGTCAAAACATCTGGAAGAGGAGTAGAAACAAAGGAAAGAAGATTGATGGACAAGATACTACCTGCTCTTTCTGGATAGATAACCCAGTGGGGTTTCCAGCTAGGGATGTGGAAGATGTGTTTAATTCACATTTTAATGAGAAGTAACCAAATTCTCACTTACCAAGCTAATAGACAAAGTAGAAAATTCTCCTTCAGTTTTCACACTTCTCCATGTTTTGCAAAGTCGTTCTCTGATCAAAGTATGCCTACAAAAATTGAGTTTATTGAAGAAAATTTCTTGCAAAATGTTCAGGGAAATTACTTGCACAAAAATTGCACATTATAGAAAAGTCCGTTTCCATGCATGTGTGTAAAAGAACATGCATGGAAATGCATATGGATGTTTGAGCGGACTTTAAAAAATAATCACAAACCAGTTCAGAAATGGGACAGAATAAAAGAGTGAACTTTTAGAGGGGGAATGAACATAAAAAAGTGAAGCAGACAAATTGTCTACCTGTATTTCAAGCTGTTG
Organism: Cyclura pinguis; assembly: GCA_030412105.1. NCBI lineage: Eukaryota > Metazoa > Chordata > Lepidosauria > Squamata > Iguanidae > Cyclura > Cyclura pinguis. Next base: position 351,573,543 of record CM059599.1, read on the forward strand.
TAGAGGCAGCCTGTGTGTATGTGTGTGTTTGTGTGTGTGTGTGTGTGTGCGCGCATTTCCATCTTGACGTAGGCCAGATGGATCTGTGTGATGGTCATCTTCAGACTTATGATTGTTGGCTGCTCACTAATAGGTTATGACTTTTCTCTGCCCATCTCACCCTGTATGTATGTCTACAGGATCTGACACTTGAATGTCAGTGTAGTGATGGGAAATAAAGGAGAAGTGTGTGGTATGCAGTGACAGCTTCAGTTTTTCATGTGTATTCCTTTGTAGTAACCCATTTAGGGATGAAAAGATTATCCCTGGTATCAGACCTATTTTTAAAAGAGGTTGGTTGAGTTTGCTGATGCATTTTCTGTAGAAAACATGTCAGATATCATATCTCTAAAAGAATCCATTCTGCAAAGTAAGGAAGAGATCTAGAACACAACTGGTCAAGAATCTATTTCTGACCTTTCTTAGTGATGCACTTGATCACTACAAAGAAATATTCACCAGTATTGCAAGTGGATCTCCCTGCTTCCTTCTCTCCCTTCCTCCATGTGTATGTGTGTGTGTGTGTTTGTGTTAGAGAGAGGGGGATTGAGAGAGAGAGAGAGAGAGAGAGAGATGGCATAGATTCATACAGAGAAGGCTAATCAATACAGTTACATATCTTTAAAAAGTCTAGGACACACCAATATATTTTAGGAAAAAATGGATTTCAATTGTCTGTCAATATCATAATGCTTATAATATGTAGATTCATCTCACTTTGTATTTTGACCAAGCTTGTTGACCAGTAGCTCAGAGGGGAGTGAGGGATTCTCTGTGAGAAAGAAACTTTCACTAACTACAAAGCTTTCATGACTACATGTTGCCTATAGCAGATGTAAAGTAGTCAGCAGCATCAAGTTGAAATGTGAAAATGCTGTAGTTCTGGGTTGGAGGAGGGTGGATTTGTCTGTGGAGGTCCAGATGCCCTTGAAGATAATCTGTCAGGGACTGTAAACTGATGCATTCCAGGTAGGTGGAGCCCAGACCAAAAGTGGATGAAGCAACTGTGTTCTCTCTTTTAGTCTTCTCTATCTTGGCCACCCACCCACCCCTTTTCCCTTTCCCTCTCTTTCATCACTTTTCTGAGTTTCTCTATGCTCAGTGGGATTTTCTCGCATGTCAGTGTACAAAAGATTTCCACAGCAATTGGTAGTGAACATCTCCAAGAATACAATTTAGGAGAATGAACTGATTTTAAGCACAATTAATCACAAATGGAGCTTGCATAATTGTGTTTCTAAAGCAGTATATACTTTATCAATGGTAAGAATTAATAGAAATGATATTTTCAGATCTACAATAAAAACTCCTGTTGCAGTAAATATGGAGAAGAGCCAACTATTATAGTACCTTACTAAAATTATGTGAACTAGGTTAGAACTAGTTTTCCTTCCATCTCTACTCAGCCACTGTGACATCAGAGGTGGCAAATCCAATCTCTTTCTTTCCTGCACACATGAGCTAAAGAAGAATTAAGGAATGACTATGAGAAAGTTAGCAAAGGCACCACCTTCCCTATTCTTTTGCCTTTCCATCTGCTGAAGCAGCTGCTCATCTAATCCTCTTCCATCCATTTCAACCGAGAAGATGCAAGGAGATGACAAAGTTGTATTTCTGTCCTTATTGGGTGGGCACATCCCGAAAAATTCACAATAGCCAAAAACAGATGCTTCTGTCTCTTTGCTGTCTCCCTATATCAAAGAGCCAGTTTTAAGTTGCAAAGGGTTGATGGAAGCTTATCCTAATCCCAGATAATGTGATTTCAGGAAATGCATTCATTCAGGAAGCACCGAATTCTTTATAGGGGCACTAATTCTTGAAAAAATGCACATGTATTTTCAGGACAGAGTGCCCAATGCTTTCATCCATCTTTCATACCTTTCCTTCAGGAAGTAGAATCCACCACCTTCAGGCAGGGGTACTCAAAAATAAAATGGCGGACATTCTGGTCCTCTGATCTTCCAAAGAGTTTCATGACAACCTTGAAATATATCAGAGAAAAAAAAAATGCTGCCAAATTTGAGGGAGGTAAAACAGGTGAGAAGTAGTCCCTGCTGATTTAGTACAGTCCAAAGAGAAACAGAATGGGCTTCTACAGACCATTAAAGAGTACTTGGGAGATTGACAGGGAGATGATGTGGGACTAATCTAGCTGGCATTTCTCCATCTACAAATGCCAGGATCATGCCATACATAGTGCTGCACCAATTTTATGATTGCAACCAAATGTATGTATGACCAAAGTCTGTACCCCAGCACATATACTAGGATAATACATGCATTTATAAAACTCTGTTTGCAACATGTATACATTACATGTGTGCAAGTACCAGGACTGTGGCCCAGGGTGGTCTGAGTTCACAGTCACTTGAAAAAAAAAAAGATCTGTGTATGATCCAAGAGTCTCAGTGCGGGTGCTTGGATAAAAGCAATAATTCCTGGTTGGGGGGGGGCCCCAAAACATCCAGGGTCTGAGATTGTCCATTGGCAGTAGTGACTCTGAGACAGCAAACTCCGAATGGTGATTGTGGGAACAAGTCCTGGGCCTATTTGAAATCTGATCCCGCTCAAAGTAGCTTTAGCAGGTTAGACTCACTGGGTCAAGGAGTTAATCTCTGATGCTTGATGTCTTCTCCCTGCTCTTGTGCATTATTTACCCCTCTCTGTGGAAGCTGGAGGAAATTTATTGGAAACAGAGCGATTAGCAGTCTTGTCAGGAAAGCAGCAGATGGCCCAAGGCTGTTGCCCAGTCTGTGGAGAGATGCTCCCTGGGATTCCAGTGCTGATTTTGTTGCTGTTGTGGCTGTTGTTATATATCTGTATGTTTGCAGAGAGATAATTGCACCCAATGATGGAGTTTGCTTGCCCCATCTTTTCAATCCTGTAGTGTGACTGCTGCTCTATTTTCTACTTGGCTGGGCTTTACTGCAGACCTGTCGAGCCATAGCTCACTCTGATTGATTTTTTCCCCCTTTTCTTCTTTAAGAAAAGAGAATGCCAAAAGCTGCCGTTATGGCATTGCAGCCAAAATATAAAATTACTAAAAGATTATGGAGAGGGGAAGGGGCAAAAGGAACTATCCCTTGGGGGACAGCTAATTGCCCACTCAACATTTGCCACTCTTTTCTCTGTCTCCTTGAAGCTAAAGAGATCTCACAGATGGTGGTTTTGCACATGCCTGGATTTGACACTGTGGACTCATTCCTTTCTGTAGGATAGCTCCATATTTTCTGTGGGAAAGCCAGCCATGCCAGGTGTAGTCCCCTTTGTGTCAGCTGATATTTGTGGAACAAAATCTTGCCATTGGCAGAAGAAGCTACAGAGATATCTCTGTAGTTTCTCTCCCAATACTACCCTCCAAACAAACCTTTTAAGCAGTGTGAGCCCTTCCCCAACATGGCCATTTCCATGTTTCTGGAGAACAGGGCGATTAGCAAAGACACATCTAGTTCTTTTCCAGTTGCTGGATGCACTGGGACACGCAGCACATCCAGCTGCTGGAAAAGAACTGGATACATCTAAGCTCATCCCTCTGCTCTCTGGAAATATGGAAATAGCCATGTAGGGGAGGTGGGGCTACACTACTTAAAGGGTAAGTTTTGATGAAAACCTTTGGTCACTGCTTGCTTAGAACAGATTTTCAATCTGCACAGTAACTGTAAAAGTGAACATCAATGAAGTGGATCAGACTTCCACCACTATAATGTATGAACAAGATGCAAGCTGCACTTTGTAGGGGAGGCTTGATCTGTCAGTTTTTGCTTTAATCTACTTTTTAAAACACACTTCAAGTTCTTTCTATGTGCTACAAGAAATTTGCAGATTTTGGTAACTTCTTATGAACTATGAACTCAAATTCTTAAACATTTCCATTGGCCAAATTCAATAGATGCAGTTATTACCAGCGTGAAAAGAACCTGCCTGCTTTGAGCTCATAAAGATGTAGAGCCACTCTAGAGGGAAAGAAGGAGGTAACAATCAGAGGCCCTTTCCGCATGGTGTAGTCACTGTGTAGCTGCGACGGCTTGAGGAGGCGTGCATCCACGTGACATAATCGCTATTAAGTTGATGTTAAGTTGCTGGTGTGCCTTTGCATGTTGCTAAAGCATAGTATTTGAGCAACAGAAAAAATGCGTTTTCACTCCCTGCGACCGCTTCTACTACGTTTCTACAACTACATGCGGAACCCTTGAAGTGCATCCTTGCAGGAATGGGCGGGTTCAGGGTGGGCTCGGCTCGGCACATGTGACATCGTGTCTGTGTAGGGATGTCCTTCCCAAGATTTTTTTAAAAAAGGATCCAATGAAATGGACTGCGGCGGGCCATAGGCAGAGCAGGGGAGTGGTGATGAACGCTGTCGTGTGGAATGAGAAAGTGGTCTTCGCCACCTCAAGTGGAGGATGGTGCAGAATACCATGTCACAGAAACGCAGCCATAAACTCCACTCCTTTTCTGCCATCTCGTGTGGAAAGGCCCTTAATTTAGCCCCAACAAGTATGGTTGACACAGGAATTTAAAATCAGACTTTCATGAGCTAAGCACTTAGATCCCTTTAGTGGATGGAAGGATCTTTTTGATTTCTCTCTCAAATGATTTGCATTGCATTTAGGAAGAACTATGTGATTTTGGAGGAGAGCTAGCATAGTGTAGTGATTTTAGCGTTGGGCTATGGCCCTGGAGACCAGGGTTTGATTCCTTGCTTGGCCTTGGAAACCCAATGGGTGACACACTGAGCCTCAGAAAATCCTGTGATAGTGTTGCCTTAGGGTCACCATAAGTCAGAAGCGATTTGAAGGCACACAACAACAACAACAACAACAACAACAACAACAACGCACAATTTTTTTGAAAAGTTCTTATAAAAATGAATTAAGCAGAATTTTGGCCCATCTCAAATGATTTGCATGATTGGAAGAATTAAAGTTCTTACCTACTATTTCTACATGCAGCACTTCCAGGACTGCTTTAAAAGATGTGCCCCTCTCGAGAGCCAGTCATCATTCCTGCAATAACAGGAAAGGACAAGAGCCTAGTTTTGAAAAGACAGGAAGCCACATGATGGCTTAACCTCAATATCATTTCATTATCAGTCCTTCTGAATCACGATGATGATGAAGTTTGCAAATAACCAGCTCACAAAATGAATCTCAACTGCTCATAATTCTCATTATTATTGTGAGTGAGACGCCTATCCCCTGAAACTCTTCCTTGCAATTAATAAAAACGTGTATTTTGAGTACAGAAGGGGAAATCTTTTTGTTTTGCTTTTTCTCCACATTTGGATTTTTAAACTACAAGTTCATTTTCTCCCACATATGAAGAAAATGTGTGCCTTTTGGTAAATTCATCAAATGCAATCAGAAACAAAATTATCTCCCATTTGCATTGTCCAAATTCAAGAGTATCAGGTATTTCTAGAATGAAGACAACCATGTTTTATTTATCTGCCATTGCAGATATTGAAGATCAGGAGTCTCTTAGGGGAAAGAGATGGCAATTAGTATGGCTGGATGCACAAGGCTTCAATACCAGAGTTGTATAAGCACTCAAAAACCTAATCTTTCAGTTCTAGTTTTTCCCATATGATTTTTTTAAAAATGTCAAGTCCTTTTATCCAGAATATACACATAAAAAAGTGTGAGCTTTGGTGATTTTGCATCCAAAACAAGTTAAAATGAACTTTTTAGCCATCTCTAATTTTGATCTTGTTCTGTGTGCTTACATAATTTGCTTAACTGTTCTCTGAGCCATTCATTTGGGGCTTGAAGGTTACTGTTTTGGATTTTAATTCCTTGAATCTCCCATCCAGCATTCCCAGAAGGAATGTCTACGATTTATAGCCCAAAGAAGTAACTTTTCTAAGCTGTGATCAAATAAAAATGTCAACTATTTGATTACTTGAAACTCTTGCTCAGTTTTGATGAAAAGCTGTCTTTTCTCCCTCCCTCAAAGCTTGCATGTTTATCTTATCTTGGTATCTTTTATTTAATTGATGGTGATGTCTCATTTCCAATGTATCACAGTGGCCAGGTCATTCCTAAATCCATCATCCCCCCCCCCCTTTCTACTACTAGGAATTCATGATGTGGCTGTAATGAGGTTCCATTGCCAGATGTGATATGTGGCAGCTGTGTACCAATAATGTGTTTATAAGAAAAGTGCATGCACATTTTTTATACAACTTTCCTTTCCTCTCCCCATCCCTGACAAAAAGTCACAAACTGATTTGGAAGTGGAATGGAACAAACTTAAGAATTGAGAGGCTCTGAAACTGAAAGATTTATCCATCCTTAGGAGAGGGGTTCACTATTTTGCAGATTTAAAATAATTAAAAAAAAAAAAAAACTCCCCACAGGGCCATAGCCCAAAATACCCACTGAGAGAATTTTGTCAGAGTGCTAGCTAGGTACACACTTCAGAACATGTGCAGAGTGCAGAAAATAAGAAGCAATGCCAAACCATTGTCAATTGCTCTGGACTGGAAAAAAACAGCCAGGCAAGCTCATTGCATAAAAGCTAGGTGCAGTTTAATTAAGTAAAGCATAAGATAAGCATAGTGCCTCAGGCAGCATGTCTGGAGACCAAAATGACAAGATACAAGATGCATGGAAGACAGACAAAAGTTTGGGCAGTGGCCAGAGAGGCCAGCCAAAAGGCATCTTACATAGCATAATTTAAGGCCTTTAGGAGCTTAACAACACCCAGGTACACACTGGGTGATCCAGTCCATCCATAGCATACATTCTCCCCATGCTATGATGCTTTCTCTTGTGACAGGACCTTGTGAGGCAAGTTAACCATAACAAACCTTGCAGTTGTGCCAGCGGCAGAGCTTGGAGTGTGTGGAGGGGGGGACAGGAGGGGTGCGGGACTACAGCACAAAGGGCATGACCACTGTGCATGGGAGTGTGGCTGCGGTGCATGGGGGCATGGCCAGGACATGCAGGGGTGTGGCTAAGGCTGGGACGCCCAAAAAACATCGCTGCCCAGGGTGAACCACCCCCCACCCCTGTCCCTACACGACTGAGCTGTGCTGTGAAGGTCAAAATGTCTTCATCTCCCCGTCTACCAGAAAAACCACCTTGGACACACTGCACTCACATTCTGAATGCCCTGAGAAGTTTAGCCTTGATTAGTCTCTCCCTCAATATGCTTGCTTTCTATAGATGGCATTTTTGGTTTGTTTGCTTGTTGCAAGGAGCATTCAGTCAAGTAATCCCTAATGTATAGTCTGAAGTGGTGGAGGCTAGGGCCAGGCAAAGTATTACCTGCTCAGTGAGAACTAGGCCTTTGTTGACAACTAATCTTCTTTTATTTTGCCCTGGTTCCCATAAAAGATTTTCCACAACCCACCTGAAAACAGTGAAGGGCTCCCTGGAGAAGACCCAAGTGCCATAGATCTGAATGGGTCTGTGATCTTGTGCAGTACAAGGTAACTGAGGAGAGGTAATAAGGCATAAGGGAATGAGACCTACCTTTACCGACCCTTAGATTGGGTTTAGACTTAAATGCTCTGTGGAAGTTTGTGAGCTGATGAGTTTATTAGGGAAAGGAAGTGGGGGCACCAGCAGTGGGGCAGTTAAAATATTGCGTTGTTCTATTTCAGGAGGCATAAATCTCTCCACTCAGAAAAGAGGTCTTGTGTGTGCATGAGGGAAGGAAGGAGAGCATTAAAGCTAATGCATCACAGTGGACAGGTCATTCCGTTGAATGAAGCTCAGCTCCTGAGTGTTTGGAGATTAGAGGGAGCAATAATTTCTGGCTGCCCTGCTTTATGTTAATGTGGCAGCTTGCGGTTGTATATTTCTGCTGAGAGGGCCACTTCTGCCAGGTTTAATTCGAACTGCAGTAGAAGCATCAAGGGCCCCTTGTATCGACGGCTACCTCTTGCTGGTTTGAATGCAAGGCAATGAAACAAAGCACAGTCTGCTGTTTTCCTTATGCAGGAATCGCTTCTTCTGTTTCTCTTGTAATACAGGGCTTAAAGCAGGAATGGATGTGGAGAAGAAGATAAGATAGCAACTTTGTAGCTGAGCCCTTGTGGTTCTAGTATTTTAAAGCAGAAGAAAATACAAATATGAGAATTGTCTTGCTGAATCACCATTGAGGTCAATATTCTGTTTCCTGAAGCAGCCACCCGGTTGCCTCTGGAAGCTTGTGAGCAAGATGCGATTATGATAATAGCTGTCATCTCTTGTTTGTCAGCAGTGTGTGGCTCTCAGAGGCATACTAGCTCTGTTATCTATTGAGTAATGGTTCCAGATGGGCAGTGCAGTGTATTTCAACTCTGTGTGAATCTTATGTGCTCATTCATACATCAGTTCCTTCCCATTTCAACTTCAATACATATATAAGAATCTTTTAAAAAATAAAAATTTACTTTCTTTATTCAACTTAAGTTTCCCACAAATATATAAATTTATGTGTGTTTTATCAAAAACATGCCTCTTTGTATGAATTTCAATCTAAAATGTGGTGTTTGAGCTAAGACTGTATTACAACATTCAATGCTATATGGGAAGGAAGTATGACAGTAATCTGATCTGTGTATTAGATCAAGAAGTTTTAAATGGGCCAGATAGATTTAAAATGTGACCGGCATGAAATCCTCAAGCATTTCTATTTAAAGCCACAGAATCCAGCAGCTCTTTCCAATGGAGAGGATGAAGTTAGGCCATTTCCACACACTGTTGCTATCGTGCAACAGCAGTGGGTTGTTTCTGGTCCAGGAGTGGTGCTACTGCACAACGTCATTGCCATCCAGCTGCTATTCCATCCCCAAGTGTTGCAAAACCACCTTATATTATTTCCAGGAAAAATCTGCTAAGAGCTTCCTTTAGCAGTTCCATCCTGTCAGCTGGCTCAGTGCAGTACCGTAATAGCACTTGATAGCGCTTCCTGTTGTCATGGATCCAGGAGCGGGTGGGGTATGGGTGTGCCCAGCTTGTCCCTCTCTCAGCGACTCCTTGGCGTGACAAGTTTGGAATCTACCAAATTTGCCATGTTGTGTGGTAGCACCACTCCTGGACCAGAAACAACCCACTGCTGTTGCAAGATAGAGACATTGTAGAAATGGCCTTAGACTTCCTTTGTGAGGTAAAAAGGAGGTAGGTGAGCTGCAACAGTTCTCCTATAGTTGGAAAATCCCCAAATCCCACCAGCTGTTATAGCTGATGGTCATGCTGACTGGGAGACTTCGGGAGTTATAATCCAAAATTTAATGTTTAAACATTCTGCTCCCCTATTGCAAAGATAATACAAAAGTGTGAACAGAGCTGGCATACCTGAGCAAGAATTCCAGCATCCAGAGTTGTATTTACACTGAAGAACAGATATTTCTAAGTGTTCAATATCTGAAGCAAAATATAATGCACTTAGTACGTTTCTTTAGATTGTCAAATACTGCATGTTGTTCCACTGACCTTTCTTCCTCCCCACTTCATGTTTTCCGACTTCATCCCTCCCTCCCCCCCAAAAAAGGAGGAGGGGGAAGCAACAACAGCACAGGATGTATCCCTTTGACACCTGCTACATACCCCTTTCTTTCTTCTGCTTTGTAAGTCTGCAATTTCTGTGCAAATAAAACACCGCAAATAACCAACAAGATGACAGGATAGTGCAAGCGGGAGGAAACTAAATCTATGCCAGAAATGAGGGCACACTTTGTCTGTCTCCTAACAAGAGGCAATTGAAAGTGATACGAATCCAGAGGCTACAAGGCTGCCTTGGGCAAAGTTTGCTGTTTGTTAGTAGGTCATGGAGCTCCAACATTAGAAATTAAGAATGTAGGAGTTGCCTTGCTAGGTCAAGCCTGTGTAATCATACTTGCCATCCCTGGCAGTGGGCTATAGTATAGTTTGATACCAGTGGTAGCTCTTGGTATCTTTTGATACAAAGTTACAACCTACTGTTTATAAATCTATACAACCTAAAAGATAAATCCTCCTAATTTAGCCCCTTTGTTCTACTGTACCCCATTCTACCTCCTACCTCTCTTCCTCTGCCTCAAAAAAAGAAGAGAGTGAAGATTGAATCTTTAGACACCCTTGTTAGTGTTCGAATAAATAGTATGGTACTGTGTTGGCATTTGATACAAAATTAATGCTTTTCTTGTTAAATTTATAATGTGGGCTTTCTGAAGTGCTAAAACTGCTTAAAGGGCTCTTTCAGGGGAGAAATCTGTCATTCAGATTTATGTCACTCAGACCATTGCAAGGAGCTCATCTTCAGTCATAGCCTAGCAGGGACTCTGAAGGGAAGAGAAGTGCTAGATTTTAAATGGGACTAATTTGGGGAGATTATGCTACCTAGTGCAGGAAGAGTTCAAGGCTAAACAGTGGATCTCCCAGCATCATACAACTGTTGTTCTTTTAAGTGCAAAAACTGATCAGCACATGGCATTTATGAAGCTGTCTTATAGTGATTCCATCTGTACTAGGGAGATAAGTCTTTGCTTACTTCATTCTCACAGGAATGAAGAATTTGAAATATTTTCTCCCCATCAGACAAGAATTTGAGAGGTTTTGCATTTTATTCTGGGGCATGGGGTACTACTACTTGCATTGTGTGACATTTCTTGAAAAAAATCATTTATGCAAAAATATTGCTTTAGCAAGGTGTATAAACACACACACACACACACATTTACATCAGTCAACCAGTTTCTTGACAGGGCATCCCATTTTGTGGAAAAATCCTTTCTTGCTGAACATAACTTTTTTTCCCCTTGTTCTTTACATCTCTCATCCATACCAATTCCATTTACTAGCCATGTCTCTCCTAGTTTAGTGGTGGCACAAATGGTTTATATGTAAACTATCCCCAGGTTCAATGGCAACCACTGTAGACAATGTTAAGTTGATGGACCAATGGCCAAAGTTAGTACGTGACAGCTTCCTATGATCTTGCCCAGGTTCTCAGCCAGAAGTTTTTCTCAGCACAGATATTTCATATCTATTAAAACTATAGATGTCAAAACTGGACCTGGGATCTTCTGTGTACCAAACGTGTGCTCAACCATAGAGGTCAAGCATTGGTGTCATGAGATGACGTAGTTGGCAGCTACTGAGGATCCAGAGGATTGGAAAGACATAATTGTTTCCTAAATCTCTGATCCTGTACTTTTCCTTGGTGGGCAAAGTGCTTTTAAGGAGCTGAGTTGCATTGACATCAGGACGGACAAAGCATTTCGAGTAATCCCAGATGGCAGACAACAGACACACTTATGTTCACAGGTAGTACTTATGTTCTCTTCAGAAGTGCTACCACCCACAGGGCAGCCAGCCAGCCATTCTTCTCATTGGCCTTCCTTTAACAAGCTTTCCTAGTGGGTGGCAGCACGTCCAAATAGGAACCAAACTGGCACTTTCCTCTTTCCCATTCTGTAGTGCTGCTGTTGCCACCTCTCCAAGAAAACGTGATCTGGTGGAGCACAGTCAGTTTGTGAGTGATGCAGTGGAAGTTAGAAGCAGAAGTTTGGTCCTTTTGGGAGTGGGAGTAGGGCACTGGTGTTTGGGGCAGTGGTGGGATCCTACTGTCTGTGCCATACCCAATCGCCCAATGGTCTGGCATTTTGGGAAATTATCCACGTCACTGCTGCTGTTGGTGTACGTGATTTAATAATGCAATGATCCTATCAAGAACATAAGAGCTTATTATGGGGGGGGGGACACATTTAACCCAGATGTTTTGGCTACAGCTCCTATCAGCCTCATCCAGAATGATCAATGGTATGTTACTGTGACATCTGTCACAGCTGCCCACACTTCTCCTATTAGATGCATGGTTGCTACTTCCTAAGGCAGTCACAGGAAGCCTTGTTTTCATAAAATTTCACCTCAAAACATTATGCTGATAGAGTTGGATTCAGCCATGAGTCTTTTTAATTGGAGAGACTAACAATGGTACCTGAGCCCATCTACATGCAAAATATGTGTTCTACCACTGAGCTTAATATCAGTCCCTTTACATCAGTTTTCATCACTATAATTACATCAGGACAGAAGTGATGAAGTTGGCCAGCATAGTATTACATGGAGAGTGTATTATTACATTCTTCTCATTTCCAGAAGATGCAATCCACTGGCATTTTCAAAGTGTGCAGCTAACATTTCTCCATGTTGTTTTTGTTAGATTTGTGTTTTTTCTTTTGTTCAAAAATAATAAGGATTTTACTAGAAGATGTTCCCAATTCCATGATAATGACCACCGTTACAAGTATTACCTAGCTGCTTGCATTGAATGTTTCTGCATTTTACTTTTCCCATGAAAATGTTACGTCAGTGATCAATTATATCATAAATGCCCTAGTAATCAGAGTAATAAAGGGCATTTATGAAAATCCAGCCCGCATAATAGGGAAATTAATCAATTCTAAAAATCTGTATTGATTGAAGAGCCACTTTGCTTCAGCTCCTAATGCAGAAAAATTAAAAAGACGTCTGCGTGAAAAATCATAAACACAATCATCAATAAAAACATTGCCATTGCTAGTTACCTGCTTGCTCTGCAGGTAGTGTAAGTGATTGGTTTCAAGAGCAGTCAGTACAAGGTCTTTTGTACATATCTATCTTAGGGGATAGGAGGACAGTTTCATAGGACAGGCGGACACCCATAATTTTTGTGAGTGCTTCCAGAGGAACTTTTTATTGAGCAGTCACCTTGCCTCACTAATGGAATTTTATGTGAGGTCCCAGTCTTATACTTAGCAATCCTACCATGTTTTTGAGCTGTTGCTCTTCTCTTTTTTCCCCCTTTTCCACAATAAAATCTGTTAAAGAAGAAAAGTCACAATAGCTATGCTACCATAGCATTTTTGATCTGCCTGTGCTGGCAGCCTTTTCTCAAGAACCAGCCCAAGTTTAGAAGACTGAAATATTTAGGTAACCAAATTCAGTCAATATACAGAAACAAACAAACAAGAAGACTGTAAATAAGAAAGGGAAGGGGGAGGGAGAGAGGGAGAACTCTATCTTGGCAAGATATATCCTGGAGTGTTGGCAAGACTCTCAAGCATTTCAACATGATAGACTTCAACTAGTTTATTACTCGGTACGTGTGTGTGTGTGTGTGTGTGTGTGAGTGAGTGAGTGAGTGAGAGAGAGAGAGAGAGAGAATGTGAGGTCTGTATCTTCTTTTGTATAAAGCTTGTGGATTTTCATTTTCTCTGAAGAGCATCTTCATCAAACTACAGCTTCTAGGGTAGAAGAGGGGAATCCAAAACTGACAATACAATATAATGTCAGTGGGTAGGAGGCAAGACCTAACCTGACCTCTGCTGGAGGAAGGGGTCCATGCATGGAAAGTTCCTCCACCCAAATTCAAGGATCTACTTCCATCTTGGCAAGAACCTAACTTTTCTTTAGTGAAGGAATGAGCAGGAGATATGTAGCTGGAAGAAAGGAATACTGTAAAAGTGTTAGTCAGCAATATACTTTCTGAATTTTGAGGCATTTCAGAATATCCCTGAATGAAATATGAGTATATCCCCCTACCCCCATCTCCATCTCATCCAATATCTCAATTGTGCCCTTAATAAATCCACCTATGCAGATGAAATTGCCACCTCCTCATGCCTTGATTCAAAGGCTCAAAACTGTGTATGTGTGAAGCTGTGGAAACTGTAAATCTGTGGAAGGCTCTACAGTTAAAATAGCATTTGTTTTTTAGGTCAAAATGATGGCAGAGCAGAAAGTGCAACCCTCATATTCTGGAACAGCATAGCTTAAAAGGAAAGGATTCTGAAGAGTAATTTTTACCACCCAAACAGTGCTGATCTCCTAGCTTTTGCAGGCAAGGGTTCTGGCTTTCATGACAAGCATGAAAATAAATGAATGGTTCAGTGTACATTAAAGAGAAACATGAGAAATTCTGCCTTCTCTGCTATGTCTTTGGTTGACCTCCTGATGAATCCTTGGGTCCTTTCACAACACGTAATTACACTGCTAACATTCCACTTTAACTGCCATGGCAACATCCTATAGAATCCTGGACCATCTGGGTCTTGTTGTTAATGTTAATCTGAACTTGGAAAAAATATTTTTGGGAGAAAACAGCTCCCAGAAGTTAGGAAGTTGGAAGTTGTTGTCCCCCAAAATAATCTTTCCAAATTCCAGGCAAATGTTAACTTCAGTAGCTCCCAGCTTGAGAGCTGTTATCTTACTTTTTTTTTTCAAGCTCTCCATTTGGTGCTGGATGGGCTTTTCTTCAAAATTTAAAGGCTAAAACTTGGGGCAGGGAGCTGAACTGTTGCCCATTTTCTGCTGACCTCTCTGAAATTTTAAAGTATGCCTGGTTGGAGTGAAGAAAATGAATAGATGAATAAGTTTTAATTTTCACTGCTAGAAAAATAACAGAGAGGAAGTGCCTTGCCTAGCAGCACCAGTGTGTTCATCTGAAATCCACCCACAAGCCGGGTGGCATCAGGACAGATTGTGTTCTAAATGAGGATTGTTTTTATTGAAGAAGATCTACAATTTTTGAATTGTCATTAAATTAGTGCACTTCGTTAATTATAAAGGGCATACAGTATATAAATATGACTAAAATATCAACACTTCCATCCAACCTACTCAGAACAAACCATTCCCAGGGAAAATAGAACAGGGGGAGGAACTTAACCCACTGCTCCTGTTTTACTGAAATACTTTAATTAGTCATTTTGTGGTTGTTACCATGACAAGAACTGAGACTGTAGACTTAACATCACAGTAGACATCAAGATTGGCTTACTCTTTAGGTATATTTCTCATGTCCCCTATGTTTGTACTTATATCAAAAAGTCTGATAATTTGAATTTCTGATACTACTATTCTACTCTGCCCTCTCACCCAGAGCTTGAAACAGTACTTTTTGGACAACAACTCCCAGAATCCCCCACACCACAATTGGCCATGTTGCTGCAGAATTGTGAGAGCTGTATTGCAAAATAGTAACTTCCAAACTTTACTTCTACCTCATCCCAAGCCACTCCTGGCCATAGAAATAAATGAAGTAGTGCTATAAATATGCTTTTTGTGTCTGTGTAGGGGCAAATATCCAGGATTAGAGATGCATTCAGATTCCATTTGGGACTGAAAAGTTTAGCAAGGAAATGTCCATAATTAGAATTTCAAATTAAGACACTATAGTTCTACTCCAAAATCAATATTTGGAACCAAGCCATTAAATCTAGGCAGGAACGTGTGGGTCTCCAGATATTGTTACACATCTTTCACCCTTGGCTGTGCCAGCTGGGGTTGATGGCAGCCAAAATCTATCAACATAACACAGGTGCTAGTCTTGTACGAAACTAGTTCCATATTTATCCATTTGACTTTTCCTTTGCATTTGTTGATATTTCCCCATCTGGTTACCTTTGCATTACAATAGCATTGGCAGAGTTCTTTGTTGTGGTCCTTAAATTCTGAATCCCATTTGATGTACATCATGACATGGTGTGGAAGTAAAAATGGGGAGTGACTTCAAGTATAGTTTATGTTAGAAATGTTGAGTTTGAACAAATTTGCAAACTGCAGTAAGTTTTGTTCCAGGTTTGTGCATCTGTGACTTTGCTGAATGGCACAGCTATCTGCTACCAGATAAAACTTTTATATTACAGTTGAGGAAGATTATTATCTTCTTTAGTTCCAAAAGCTGATCCACAAATCATGAGTGTTCAAAGAGCATTATAGTGTGTGAACAATGACTTCAAGGTGAATAAAATTAGAAAAGCTGCACATACACTGTCATTCCTATGAATAAACAAACTGATTTTGCTGGTTGATAATTAAACTCAAATATTGCGCAAAGTGAAATTCAGAAGTGAATTTAGAAATCTCATTTTCTTCAAAACAGGAAATATTGTGAAATTTTATGGAGGCAAAAAGAGATCTGGTACAATTTGCAAAATTTCTAAATGGTTCCCCACATTCATATTTTAGAGAGTAACTTAACTTGCTGTTTATTGCAACATCAGCTTTGTATAAGTAAACAAACCTCATTTTTATTAGGGACTATCTATGTGCCACTCCAGCTTTACAAAATGTTGATGAACCCGTGACAATATTATAAAGAAAATTAGATGTGTGTATGTAAAAATGGGTCATGATTTCATCTGAGAGTTTAAGAACTGAAAAAGTTGAAAATTAAATTTAAATGGAATGTTTCTTTCTCCTCTACCACCAAAAGGGGGGGAAAAACCATAGTAATGCAAATTCAACATGCTGACCTGTGGAATTTGTAGCTCAGAAGTTAAACATGGCACAGTATGAATCCTAAGAATTTTGAAAGGTCAAGAATGGATAATAAAAATGGATACTATAGTAATACTTATTATTAAAATATATAATTAAATAGATTATTACTCAGTTTCGTGAGAGTTGTACATCACCCTTATTTAGACGTTTGACTAATTTAATAATTAATTTTAATGTTTAGGTTGTTGTGGGTTTTTCAGGCTTTGAAGCCATGTTCTATTAGTATTTGCTCCTGACATTTCGCCTGTGTCTATGGCTGGCATCTTCAGAGGATCTGGTGGCCTGGAAGTGAGGCAGAGTATATATACTTGTTTAGTCCCTGGGTGGGAGGGAGCAATTTGCATATGTTACAGTTGGCCTGTGTGATGGCCTGTTGTTAAATGGGATATCCCCCAGGGTTGTGTTGTTAGTCAGGGGATATACATAACAGTACGTTAATTATATTAGCAATCCATTGTATTGTTTCCTGTAGAGGGACCTCCAGAGTCTGGGTGGTGTTCATTGGCATATTTCTGAGTCTTGGTTTTAGTATTCTTCAGTACTGGTAGCCAAATTTTATTTACTTTCTGAGTTTCTTCTTTCCTGTTGAAATTGTCCATGTGTTTATGGATTTCAATGACCTCTCTGTGTAGTCTGACATAGTAGTTGTCAGAATGGTCCAGAATTTCTGTGCTTTCAAAAAGCATACTGTGTCCAGGTTGGTTTATAACATGTTCTGCTACTGCTGATTTTTCTGGCTGGATCAGTCTGCAGTGTCTTTCATGTTCTTTAATTCGTGTTTGGATATTGCATTTTATAGTCCCTATGTAGACCTGCCCACAGCTGTGGTAAACTCCAGCCCGAAGTTAGAGGATCCCTCTTGTCTTTTGCTGAACATAAATTTTAATGTTGTGGCCTCAGTTGCAACTGTGTTCCATTCATATAAAGCGTTATGTTCCTGTACCATAAATTTCTTTATGAACCAAAGAAGTCTGTTCTGTGAGAGCAACTGTGGTCATGTCTTTACTTTTCCTTCTGTACTGTAGTTGGACCCATGCAGCTAGAAAAACTATAGGCATGCTCAGTTATAATTGAGTCTCCATGGCACAGCTATGTTCTGTCAGCCTTTTTCCTTACCTTTTGACTCCATGGCCTAAATACTGAAGGGAGGGTGGCATCAAAGCTGTGGTGGCAGTAGCAGGCTTTGCTCACAAGTTGGTGAACAGAAAATCATTGTGTTGACCTCACAATGGCTCTTTAGCAGAGTTGGCTTTGTTGTTAGATAGATTGAGGCAACTGCCCCAGGTGGCATATGCTGGAGTGAACAGCAGTGGCACTTCCTCACTGTCAATCTAGAGTTCCAGGCTATTCTTTGTCCTTGGAAGGTAAAGGGATAAGTGTATCAGAATCCGTCTTGCATCCCCTAAACTAGATTGCTGCTTTTCAGGGTGGTGGAGGACCCTAGAACCAACTGCAGTGACAGCCTCTATCCGTGGAGAGAGCAAAATGTCTTTGGCTGCCCCTGTTATTCAGCAGGCAGAAACACAAATTATGGGACCGTACCAGATGGAAATGATTTGTAACATGCCTGTATCATTTTGGACCTTTCATTTTCTCTCAATGGCTAGCAAATGACCATTGTATTTTGTTGCTGTTCCGTGAGATGGTCACAGAGATAAAAACAATCCATTTGCATTGCCTGGAACTAATGCAGTTCAACAAAGTGATCCCTTTTTGTACACCCTTGCAAGTCCAAGGGGCAAACTAGGCTTGTTTCTTATTTATACAGAGTGATAAAGATCTGGCTGTTCTCACTGTGGGATTTTTTTACACTATGAAATTATAGCACTATGATTCTGCTAACTGCAGTGCCTGTATCCTGTAGAATCCTGGAATATGTAGTGTGGTGAGGTGCTAGAGTTATCTGGTTGAGAATTATAAATGCCCCTCCCTACGGTGCAAATTCCAGTATTTCAAAAGATGTTGCTATGGCAGCTAAAGTGGTATCATAGTGCTATAATTGTGCCGTGTATGTATGTATTTCAAAGTAATTAGGGCTTGCACATGCCTCCATAGAGACACATGCCCCCAGTTTTATACCTGCAAAGCTTTTCAAGGTCTTTCTTCACTTATCAGTGGAAGAGCAATGAACCTGCCTGCTAGTTGTTTGCTTTTTAAGGGCATCATATGCAGGGCTCTTCCAGGGCCTTCTGGGCTTGAAGTTCATATGCTTGTCAACAATATATGTATGCTGCTTAATGGCAGCCTGGGTATCATCAATAAATGCACATTGACAAAACAGAATGCCCACTCTTCACAAGGGGCATGAGAGCCAGATTACATGCCATGTGATTATCCTTCAGGGAGAACAGTTAGACACACTCAAATACAGAAAGTAATTAGAGTGTCTGGACATTTAGATGAAGGCGTCCTTTCCTTGACTGCACTGGATTTCAGAAGTTCACAGACTCAAATAGTAAAAAGGAAGATGCTCCTGTGGAAAATGCCACAGAAAGAGGAAAGCATCCTAAATTGTATACCCCAAGAGATTTGCTTAAAAAAACAAACAAACAAAAACCCTCTGCTTAACAGAAATGGTATTGGAGGGATTCCACTTGGGTTTTTCCTAAGGGAATTACCAGTTTGTGGATGAATGTTTGTTTGTGTGGTGAAAGAATGAGAGTATGAAATGATTTCCTAATTTTCATTTTAAAAAAATCAGCTACCTGACTTTTTAACAGTGCAGTCCTACTCAGATGTACACTCCAGTAGGTATACACTAAGTGAATTCAAGTAGGTATGTAGAGGTATGTCTCACTGAATTCAGTGAGATTTACTTGAGATAAATGTGTAATGCTGAGAGTCCAAATATGTTTTTGGTCGTGCTGGAGCTGTGCCATTGTGACCACCATTTTGAATGCCTAAATGTGACATCATGTCACCTCCCCAGACGTCATGTCACACTGGACTTTCTTTTTTGGGGTGGGAGAGCCTTGCTATTTTGGAGTTGGCAACCCCCTGAAACAATATATATGTATGCCACAGACAGTCAGGGCTGACAGTCAGGGCTGTCCGGCAGTGGAATATGCTGCCTCGGAGTGTGGCGGAGTCTCCTTCTTTGGAGGTTTTTAAGCAGAGGCTGGATGGTCATCTGTCGGGAGTGCTTTGAGGGTGTTCCTGCATGGCAGGGGGTTGGACTGGATGGCCCATGTGGTCTCTTCCAACTCTACATTTCTATGATTCTATGATTCTATGATTCTATGTACAAAAGCTCTTTCAACGTTTTTGTTTTTCAGTTGAAGATTTTCAAAGAACTTTCAGGGGGCTGGGGCAGGGCAGGTTTGCTCCCAAGCATGAAAAATGTTCCAAAAGGCTATATGTGGGCTGCACTATTCCCACCTGCAGTGTTTCAGTTCACAATCTTACACGCTTTGCGTTAGCTCTTTCCTGTTGTTGCCTGAGTTACTATTGCCTCCGAGTGTGTTTGGAAGACTGCTGCCTAGTCCCTTGGGGACAGAATTCTAGCAACGAGCTATCACATTACACTGCAATTAGAGCTGAAAGAATTAATCAATTAATCTGTGTGATTAATACATTAAGTCATAACTTGCACATTGAGCATGTTGATTTTTAATTGGGTGTGTTGTCAGCATTATTCTAAACAGTTTAAATGCCACCCCTGGTTCACACATTGTCTTTAATAAACAATTAAGTATTTGTCAGTAGTTTGGGACCTCTTTGCATAATCAATGTGTTGAACATTAAAACTGAATTTGTTTTCCATTTTTTACACAGTCTTGGACGTCTTTTCTACATCAGTAGTTCACTTGTTGAAGGAATAATAGGTTATGGTGGCCTCAGCTGCAGCTATGAAGAATAGGACATGGCATAGCTAACTATGGGGTTCTTGAAATTGCAGTCCAAAACATCCAAATATTATTGACAGGAGGAAAGCTTGGATATGTCATGTCATACTCATATGCAAAGCTTGGATTTTAAAATGAGGTAGTTAGTACTATGGTTCCGAGACCCCTGAAGTAGTTAGTGTGCCAGACCCTGGAGGATTGGATATCCCAAGTGGTAGACAGCCATCCAGCAACAGATTGCCAGGCAACCAGAATGGCCATTCTGGAAAGAAACCCAGCCCATTAGTATAAAAAAGAGAGTGGAGGCCTAGGAGGGAAATGCACATATAGCAAGCACACTGAATTGGTTGTGGTCAGAATTCCAGGAGGAAGAATCGTTACTTCAGCTACAGAGATTCTCAGTCAGTCAAGGCGGGGTGGGGGGGTGAGTGAGGGGGGGTGTTTTCTCAGAGAAAGCCTAGAGAGACCCTTTCTGCACACGGTTATTAAGGCAGACCAATGCGTCTTGCCACGGAGGTCTTCTGCACGCTGGAGCGGACTAGGTTCGGTTTATTTACCTTTATTCCGCACGTAAGTCCGGCTAAATGCGGCCCCATGTGGTGGTAAAGCACGCTATTTGAAAACTGGAAGAAATCGGTTTTCCAGTTTTCCAGATTGACCCAATTCGTACCTTCACAGTGGTGCAGACATGTACATTCGCACCAGTGCAAATTGGTGGTCAGGGGAGGGCTCATGGGAGGGGCCAGGGGGTAGTATGGACTTTCACATGTATGCAATGATGTACCAAAACATGCAACAACAAAAAAAAGGCCAATCACAGCCAATGGGGTGGGGTGAGGGGAGTAGCGGGAGTGACCATGGCGGAGGCAGTGTGGATTCGTGAACTCGCACTCCTCTGAATCAGTGGTAGCTGTGCGGAAGGAAATGAGGGAAAGTCCGCCTTGTTTTGAGCCCAGAAAATCCGGTAAGAAATGGCACGAACCGATTCACCAGCCTTGTGCGGAAAGGGCCAGAGAGAGGCAGAAGAGAAATTAACCCATTTTTGGATTTGGTCAGAGAGAGTGACCTAGATTTGGGAACTGAGCCTTTGGCAAAAGGGTAGCCAGAGGCCTGGGTATGAGAGAGACCTGTGCCTTTATGCTGATGTAAAGATACAGGAAACTGTTTAAACACATTCTGAGGATATAGTTGAGCTCTGACATACATACAAAAACAATACTTTATTCTGTTTGTTGTTTTAATAAAGATTATATAAAGATTATAGTATATTTTTATAGAATTTTTGTTCAGTTGAATAATTTTCAGTAGTTCTAACCAAAGAGAACCACGCTACCACAAATCATTAAATCATTCTGAACAGTAACTGAAAGGCTTTACCTTTTTTACATGACAGTGGTGTTTTAAGGCAGAGGTCTGTGAGGTAGCAAGGTGCTTTAGCAGATGAAGGGGGGAGTTGCCATACCAGTCTGTGAGAAGAAAAAACAGGCCTTGCCATAGTTAGTTACTATGATAGCTGATTTTTTAAAAAGCAACTTTTTGATTCTGTGGTCTTAAAAAACTCCTTCTCACTATTTTTGTAAAGAGTTTTTTTTTTAAATAAACTGCTAGCAGATGCTAGCTTGTGGTACATAACACATTGAAAATCTCAGGCTACCCTATGTGACTGTACAAAGAACTAAAACCACATACAGTTACACTGCAAATGAAATGAAGATATCCTCGCTATGTTACTGTCATAATGCAACTTAGCTAGGCCTTGGATATTGTAAAAAAAAACAAAACTAGTCCATTATCTGAAATGGGTTACTTCCAACCTCTCTCTGTATGAGAACTTGTGCTCATTGAAGTTACTGGTCACAATGAGAGAATTAAACATATACAGTACTTAATTTTACCTCACTGGAATTGCTGGAGTTTGGACATTATTATCTTGGACAAGATCTTGTCTCCTTCTATTGTTATTAGTTCACTGTAGGGAGCTAGTCACACAGCTGTAGCTATGAGTGGGGTGTAAAATGAGGACCTTGCCCTCCCAAATAAGAATTTCTGGTCCCCTGTTCTGTAGCATCCTGGAGATGGGACATAGACAATTGTACATACTGAAAATTCTTATATTTGTTGCTTTTGCTTGATCCTTTTCTGTGAATGTCTAAAATGTATTTCTCAACGCTTGACTGAGGTTTTAAGTTACCACATTGCTACAAATTCGGAGACTTGAAGGAAGATTCCACTGGAGACAGAATTCTTATACAGGGCAGCAGCCTCACTTTGTTCTCACAGCTACACCTCTTGCAGCTGGAGAAAACATTGGCCAGAACCCTTCATGACAGTTACAAATGAGTAATTTTTGGTTACGTATTCATGACCATTACATGTGCACAGTCCCTATGTATACCCTAGTTTAGTGGCTATATAAGGACAGTGAAAGTTGCCGAAACCACACTTACCGTGCAACAGCCTCCATGATGATCATCACAGTGGCTGCTGCCCAGTAAGCAGGGATTGAGGGGACCTAGCATTCACTGTGTAGCACTGTAACTATACTGCTTATGCATATATAAAGAACATGTAGGATTCTGGCTATTATGTTGCTGCCGGCCAGCTGCTGTTGCCACAGTTGCCCCCTCCTTAGTACTAAACTGTCATTTACAAACTGCCACAGTTCCCCCTTTCCTGGTTCCAAACTGCCATTTTACTCTAGTGATGCGTAAAGAATCCAGTTTCAGTCGGAGGTTCAGTGGACCTCTGGGACTGTCCACCAACTGGACACAGTATGCACTCTAGAATCTTCATTCACAGGCAGACAGCTGTGGACCTGGATGGGGAAAAGACATGCGTATTTGAAAAGTTGCATAGAGAAATGTACACATCACATGTGTGTACAAAACATTGTTCAAACATTCTTTAACCAATTTGAGAATAATATGAGAAATGCATACAATTTGTAAAATGTATACAAAAGTGTATATTGGGGGGGGGACCACTAAAAGATATGGATTTCGTCCTTTTAAAAAACAAAAGTTGCAGGGGGAACCCTGATAGGTATGGGCAGAGATGATCAACATCAACAGGAAAGTCAATAGATGCAGACGTTTATATGACATTTGCTTTCATCATGAGATTGTCAAAAACAAGATATAAAAATCATTAAAACAGGAAGGTAAAACATCTCCACTGAAATATCAACTCAAGATAATGATCGGATCAATCGATTGATAGATAGATCTATCTGAAATATGTTTGTGTGTATTTGTTGTGTAAATTTATACTTTTGCATCTGCCACCTTAGTCTTCCTGAACTGCTCTATCAGCATGGACAGGAGAGATGCTGTCTGAAACCTGAGAGGAATAGGAAGGAGGGAGGGAGGGAGGGAGGGAGGGAGGGAGGGAGGGAGGGAGGGAAGGAAGGAAGGAAGGAAGGAAGGAAGGAAGGAAGGAAGGAAGGAAGGAAGGAAGGAAGCTTTATGTAGAGAACCTGCAACCTTTTCCCAACAGAGAGGTCATGAAATACCCTTCCCCCCGTTGCTAAACTGCTCTAAGGAAAGGGCTTTTTGTGCCATAAACAACCAGTAGACCAATCGTCTCATTAAACCCTAAGCCTGATAATCATGATTTAAATGACAAACTGGACCATGCTATAGATTTCAGACATTTCTACTCTTTAGAGAGCCTCTCACTAGTGTTTTTGTAGAAATACACAATACTTTGCTTATAACATGAATGAATTGAGAATCTGTATTATATCTTGGATATTAAGGACATATGAGATATTTCCCCCTCCTTAATCACATTTAGTTGATTTGTCAATATGTTGGTCAGTATGATGCATATACAGTACATGCACACATGTACACACAGAGTGCTACACAGAGAGAGAGAGAGAGAGAGAGAGAGAGATCTGTTTTAACTTTTGTTTAAATGGTATGTGTGGTTCACAAGTTACCATGAGGTGAGGGATCTGAGTGGAGCAGGCTCTAGGTCTGCCATGGTAATGATGGAGTTTCCCTTTCCCAGAAGGGTGTGTGCTTATGCCAGCTCTGGAGAAATGACAAGAACCACTAGCCAATCAAATCAAAGTATTGGCTGGTAGGTGAGACTGGAGTGAGGCTACTGGCTAGTTTTCACTCTGGTTGGGTGCTGGAGGATATAAGCAGGCTCCCTCAGTATCCCAAGTACAGTCTACTTTTGAGTATTAGCCACCCATTCTTTCTTGTAATCGGTGAGTTGTATTATCTATCTATTCATCACAACTTTATAGGCAGTGCGTATGGGAACTGGATCCAGGATGATGGAGTGATGGTACTGGCTGGACCAATACATTGGTAGAGGGTCCTGTTTTGGGACTTAGGAGGTGTAACAATTGGAATCACATCCAACTCTAAGGAGTGCGGCATGGCCACACCCCCAAAACATAGGGGACCCCCATGGTGGCTACCACCCATGTGGAATCTTGGATCTGTCATCCCTTGGCTGACATGGTAAGCTGTCCAGGCCTTGGCCCATCAAGCAACAGGTGGATTGGTCAGCGACTGGGTCCAGACCCATATCCATACCAACCTCTTAAGGCTGTAACCAACAAAGTTATGACCTTATTTTCTTCCAGTTATGTGTCTTGTTGCTTTGGATTTCTGTGGAATACCTGGCACTTCAGATCAACAAATGACATATTGCAAGTGTTAACCAGAAACTCTCAGTAATCTGGTACGATCTCCATAATGTAGGTGAGGTTGCAGTGACTACCAGGTGGGCTAGATTAATTTAAAGTCATCTCATAGGTTCATGGCTAACAAGATTTAAATTAGGGAGTTCCTGGCTTGCACTCTAACCCAGTGATTCCCAATCCTGGGTTGCAAGGTATTGTTGTACTCAAATTGCAGCTACAATGGCAAATAGAAAGAGATTTGGGAACTTGTAGTCCAACAACAAGAGCCAGCATGATGTAGTGCTTTGAGTGTTGAACTACAGTTCTGGAGACCAAGATTCAATTCCCTGCTTGGCTATGGAAACCCACAGGGTGCATCAAACACTCTCAGCCTCAGAAAACTGTGTAAGAGGTTCTCCTTAAGGTCATCATAAGTCAGAAATGGCTTGAAGGCACACAGAAACAACAGTCCAACAACATCAGGGGACACAAGTTTTGGAGTCACTGCTCTAATACACACAATTCAGGAGACTGGGGTATGGGATGAGGGGATCACCTGACATAGTCATATTAGATGTAAATAGAGAACTCGTTATGTGAGGGTGTATGTCACAACCCACACAGAAGATGAGTGGTATCAGCTGAAAAGTCCAACATTTTTGGAAGTGGAATAAATTGGGGTGGGGGTGAGCCCTCCAGAGAAAAGTCCAAAGAAAACTGGAAGAGAACTGGACAAGTTCAGTGGGCATAGAATACTGTGTGACTTTTGAATAGAGATAGAAAATTTGGGGAGATAATTGGAATGGAGTATCTTTGAAAAGTCATAATTAGCTAGAATTCTAAACAAGTATATTCCATGCTGAAATATTTTGTGGTGTGTTCCAATTTCTACAAGAAAGTAGCTATGACAGTGGTGGGGTTCTTTGACTTTAACCAAAGGAGCAACACCAAGAGAGAAAAAAACCGTATTATCCTCCTAAGTTATGTCTCTTCCCCCAAACTGCTGTCTGCTGTTTCAGGGGAAAACTTATATATATCAAATAAGTTGATAGTCCACCATGGCTGTTTTTAAGAAGGGGATACAAAGAGGGTCTAGTTTTTGACATCTGGGTTCTGTACCACACCACCTCTTTTGAACCACACTCTCTGCACCAAACCTATGCAGAAGTATAAACTTAAGCTTAAGAATTATAGGTTCAGTACACTAGACATTAGACAGAGGGACAATTATATTTGATTACTTTTAAGTTGGTGGTTTTTTTCTTGAGTGACGTTGTTGTTGTTGTTGTTGTTGTTGTTATCCTGGGATGATCTATTTTGTTTGTCCATTCGAGTTAAAGGTCTGACACTTTCATTCCTTCCTTGATGGCCATCACTTCTGGTACTCTAACTTCATGCGAGTATGATTATAGCTGAATCTGAGAGTCGTTTCTCAAAATGTTGGACAGCTGCAGGGCAAATTCTGGGCTTCATTAACCAGTTGCTCAGTACATGCACACCCACACATCCATATATTCACGGGGAGCACTGCTCCAAGGCAACTTCTTAGCACAATGGCTTGTTGGCATTATTTTGTTGGAAGACTAAGTTTCTCATCATGTTTCATCTTTCCTGCTTCTTGTCTCGTGTTGTCTCCTATATGATCACTTCATACATTATTTAAAGCACTGCTCAACTTCACTGCTAAGTCTAATAACAACTTTCCTGGTATATTTCCCCGTCCTCCAAAAGCAAGGTACATCCTTCTCTTCCTTTCTCTTATCTTTTGAATGGAGTCATGCAAAACTATGCTGCATCATTGTGGGAAAAAGGAGGAAGCTTCATTTTAAGTTCATTGGCCTAATGCATGATTTGTGACAAAACTGAAAACTGAGTGGCACAACCTTTTCACTTTCAACAGGTCCTTTTGGTTAAAGCTCATGACTTGTCACTTTGGAATGAAGTTCTTGCTCATGTAGATCTGGATTTAAATGTCACTGGTTTCTATAACCTTCCTGTGGCTTCCAAGGTGCCATTTAATCTGCAAGTTGCTAAAATGCTGCAAACTACAGAATGGATCTGGTGGAGAAAAGCCAGCAGAAAACCAATGTTTTCTTGTGGACAGGGAGTGTGACTGGAGACCATGGTTGAAATCCTGCTCAGTTCCAAAAGAGTGGAAAGGCCCAAGACCATAATAACATGGGACTGTCCAGCATGCTCCACTCTTCATTTTAGGCAGCTGAAGTAATTTTAAATTATCCATGTGGGGAAAATGAAATCTGTCTTCCTTGTATGTCTCCCCAAGATCTTTTTACCACCTCCATCAAATGGGTGTAAATTCTCTGGACCTGAGCATTCACCTGATCCAGTGAAATAAGGTGAAAGTTCTATGATTTGTGGATTTGCAACCCTCCTACTGTATTAGATTGAAAAACTATTTGCCTTCAGCTATCAAAACCATCCTCACTCTAACCCCGGCTGAGAATTGTAGTCAGTTTTAGCAACCATAACAACAAAACAGCCACCCTGTCCTCCTTGGAAGAATGGGCTACAAAAGCAGTGATAAATATTTGACAGAAAATGAACTTCTGGCCCTCATAATTACAAGCAAAACATCTGGCAAGAATTGTGGTTGTATAACTAACTCTTTCACAAGTACAGTGATTGTCACTGCATGTTGCCAGTTCCACTTTGATGGGTTTGAAAAGGAGCCTGGAAGTTAAGAATGAAGAAGATCCACTCTATCCAAGCTGGGAAGCGTCTGTTGAAGATAAGAAGACAATACAAAGGGATAGTTTTGAGGGTCACACAAAGCACAGAGGAGGTGTGGAAGAAGAGGCTACAAATAAAGAGAAAAGGCCGTGGTCAAAAGGAACATAATGTCCTGATGTTATGAACTGATATGAATGGGAAGTAGTTATTGAAAATAGAAAGAAGACATTGTAGTAGAAACAGGAGTGTGAGCCAAGGGTGAGAATATGTGGGAAGCAATGGGCTACATGTTTTGTTTTTAGCATACGTTCATCTTATTTTTAAAGCAGTCTAAAAGAGCCGTTAACTGCTTGGAAACTGCTGGCCCCAACAAAAGACATTGTAGTAAGGTACAGAATAGATTATTGATTTCCAGCACTTATGTTTGCATCTAAACAAGAAAGTAAAACCTATTTCCATAGTACACAGTAGGAGCTCAGAGACTAGGGCAGTGAGTTTACATATAAGGCTGTTTCAGGTAGAAAGGAGTTGTTGTTGTGACCAACTGGTTTTGTTTCTTTTTGGTGTCAATACTGTTCATGGTGATGGGTGTCTTTTGGTCTGATAACAGTTCAACAATCAGAATCAAGATCGGCTAAAGTTTTTTTCGCAATGAGCACTGGTCTGTACGAGTGAAATCCAGTATTGTACAAATGAACTCCTGCTGACACAAAAGAACTTTCTGTCCCCTCACCACCTTCCAAAATCAGTGTCTCACAATTTTCCAGAACAAATATGGATGGTCTGCAAGGGTGCTGCAGAAGACAGGGTAAATTGTTCCCATCCCCATTCTGGTGTTGTTTTGTAAACTAGAGGGCAGATTGGTTACAACCCTGTATAAATGTATATGCATTGATAAACCTATCCATCTTTTGCAAACCATCTCAAAATAGAGATTATTCTCCTTGGAATGAGAAGACACAGTTTCTCTCTTCCGCTCCTCCAGTATGTTTTTCTTCCAAACACCACCACCTTTCCCATCTGTATGATTTCTTCATTATGCTTGGATCAGCCATATGATGGGATGTGTTTATTAGGCGGCCTTGTTCTTTTCCTCGTAATGTACTTCACTACAGTACTCATTCCGAGTACCAGCACTCTAAAATTACACAGACACATTGCTAATGTTTCACCCCTCCCCCAATTATGGATTTGTTAGACAACAATGCTCCAGAAGACTAAGTCCCTTTGCCCTGTCCTTCTCTCCCCTACTACAGGCCTACCATCTTTGGACTGGAAGACACCTTAATCACTAGGAGAGCTTGCTGCCTATGTTCTCTCATGGAGAATGGGTTTCCCTTTCTTCCTCATCAAGGATCACTAGAGTGTATATATGATGTCTGTAAATTGTCACATATAAATTGTTAGAGCCAATTTCACCCATAAGTGAATAGCGATCACCCTACCACAATAACCCGTGAACTGGCAAACTGGTGACTAGACTACTGGAGTGCACTCTGTGTGGGATTGCCTTTGCAACTGTCTCAGAAGCTGCAGCTAATTGAGAATGCAGCAGTAAGAGTTGCTCAACAGGACACCAAGTTATGCACATATCACACCTGCACTGGACTAGCTTCCTGTTAGCTATTGAGCCACATTCAAAATCTTGATGGCATACAAAGCCCTAAATAATTTGGGACCAACAAACCTAGACAACTGTCATCTGCAATCTGTCCCTTGGGAATTATTCTCACAGCAGTCTTTCTTATATTGAGCACTGATTTATTCTTAAAATTATATGATATACAAATGCAATGTATATAGAGATACATCTACATGTAGTAACAGAAATCACCCTCAGGAAGACCACTCCTGAAAGACAGGCTGTGAGGGAGTATCAGAGAATGTCAAGCTACTCATCCCCTTCTCTACTCTTTCTCCCAAACGGGGGAAACTTCCATCTACTGGGCTGACCAGTAGTCAAGAGAATGCAGACAGCTGTGCTGAGGAACAATGAACAAGTACCAGGGAGACAGTAGAAGCTCAGAAGGAAAGGGACAAGCCAACCCAGTTATAGAAAGTTGTACCCTACCCCTGGAAGGGAACTGTTAGGAGGCAAAACTAGCCAGCCTGTGGGAGTGGGGTGCTGGACCTATCCATTGTGAGGAGAACAGCCCTAGAAGGATCCTATGGTAGGGGTAGAAGGAGTTGGGAGGTTCTGGACTTGAGAGATCCAGGATTGCCCAGGGAAAGGAAGAAAAGACCCAGAAGAGGTGCTGCACCAAATCATCCTGAAGCCACTGGCAGACGATTTAAACACAAATAACCTGAACACAAACATCCACAAACAACCTTAAGACTGTGGGTCTATCCAAGTGCTTCAGGAGTTCAACCCTGAGTGCCTGTGGCCACCCTAATCTTGGGTGATAGTGCTGGAGGGGCCTCTGCCCATTGTTAAGTGTTGAGAGCAAATGAACTGCTGTATGTGACACTTTGGCTTGGCACCTCCTTATAAGTTGATGGAGTCATAGAGCTATGATGTGCCTCTCCCCATGGAGGTGGAAATACGCTGCAGTCTGAAATTAGCTGAGCTGATAACAGGATCTTTTAAAAAAAGCAATTACCCTGCATTTGATGATTCTTTAAACTGATTCAATTGAGAAATATCATGTCTAAAATTCTTTCTGTGTTTCATTTGGAATAGGAAGAAGTGAGACCAGTGAAGGAAGGTGTGTTGTTTAAGGAGAAAGGGAAAATGACAAATGGATAATGTCAAAGCACACCCATCTGGAGGTAGTCATAATCTTTAATCCCACATAACCATTGCTCCTTTTGTTCATGAAAGGCTTACACAGGCATTATGACTAAATATGGTAGACTAACATGAATATGAGGTACGCGAGAGGAACTCTCAGTTTCTTAATATATGCCATTTCCACTAGTGGCTGGTCCATTAGATGAAATGGGGTACTGCTCTCCATTCTACTTGCCTGGTAGCAAGAGTAGTAGAAACCACACTTTTCCCATCAGCAAAGAATCAGTTATGATAATATGGGATTTTACTGAACCAACATACATTTTTCATCAGTTCAGTTGGATGTTAAGGAGTTCTACTGCAGTACCATTGTGGTCTAGCATGGCATTGTGGTTTGAGTGTTGAACTAGGACTCCAGGAAACCAAGGTCAAATCACTGTTCAGCCATGGACATCTGCTGAATGACCTTGGCAAGTCACACTTACTCGGGCTCAGAAGAAGACAATAGCAAACCTTCTCTGAATAAATCTTTCCAATAAAAGCTTTGGATAGGGTCACTATAAGATGGAGTTGACTTAAAGGCACATAACAACAACAACAACAACCATAGTAGAGAAGGGGACAAAACCAGAATTATTTCCTCCATTTACTGCTGACTTGGGCTTCCCTTCCATTGGGCATCTCACTCTATCAGACCTAATGGGCACAAGCCACCACTGGCCATGTCCGACTTTTCAGTTCCAACCTTAAGTTGAAAGGGGAGATTATCTAATTGGCTTCTGCTTCTCTTTGTCATATCAGAAGAAGAATCTTATTAGCGATCTCAAACTCTGATAAAGTAGGGTTCTGATTTTGTAAAGGCATCTACTTCCATTTAATCCAATAAGAGAAGTAGCCTCCTGAAGACCTCAGGATGTCAACTTTAAAAAGGAAGCCATTATTTGTTAATAGTTTGAAGTGGTCCATGGGCATTAGCTCCCATTCATTAGTAGCATATTACTAAAGCATTACTTTTTACTTCCTGTGTTGTAAAAACAAGCCCCTCATAAAGCTGACAATTGAGATTAGAAAAGGAAGAGGTTACATCTTGTTTTTACTTTATTTTCATGCACCTGCAATTGCCTAGGGAACCACAAACAGGGTGAAGTTGCCTTCACAACGTAAACTGTGCATGCATGCCTGTGTTCAAGTTGCCTGTGAAGTTATGGATACTCTGTGAATTTCATAGTGTTTTCTTAACCAAAGAGTACTCAGAGGTGGTCTTGCCAGTTCTTCCTTTGAAGTGAAATATAAAAGAAAAAATGGTATGGGGGGCAGTCCTCTGAAGTCTCATGAAGGGCACATGGAGCCTCAGACTTTAGGAGAGTCTCTACCCATGGTCTTCCCTTTTCTGATGTGATGTCTCAATAGTCCATAAGCTAGGATGTGAAGTCTTCTCCAGAAGGATGATACTCCCTTCCCTGGAAGAAGCTACCAAACTTTGGCCTTTCTGAAGCTTTGTTCATTATTATCAACAGGAAGAGAGTAGCAATCAGAGAAAGAACAGGGTTACCATAGTTATACATTTAATTTAAGTAACAACAGCAGCAGCAGCAGCAGCAGCAACAATTTTTTTATTATTTTGCTAACAGTAGAATCTTGTTCATGTGTTATTCCAAGGTAAGTCCTGTTGACACTCAGCAGAACTTAGACCCAGGAAAATAGAGATAGGATTGTGGGCTAAATGTGCTTAATTAACTATTCTTAGCCATCAGGAGCTTTTGAATCTGGTTGTGCTAAAAATCAAAATACCTCTAACATATTGAACTTTCGCTTGGAAAGTAGTGCTTACTAAAGAACTAGGCCAGCTATACAGAACAGAGATTCTCTGTACAATTCACTTAACAATAGTAGAGCTTCTAACTAGACACCAGCAGCACATAATTTGTTTTCCCTCTTGGAAGTCTTGAGAGAGTCCCTTAAATTGATTTTAGATTTATGTAAGGTCTTTTTTAATAGACAAGGCAACTTCAGGTTATTCTGAAATGCATGTATGTATGTGTATGTGTATATATATACTCCCCCCTCCTTGACCCTCTCCTGCTGAGACGTTTGACATAGCTGAGTTTTCAGTGGCTTATGGAATGTGGGCTTCTGCAGGAAGAAAGCAAAAATAGTTCAAATTGAAATCCAGAAAGGAAAAAATACTGCTAATGGAATTTAGGTATTAAGGGTTCTTCGCCTTCGAGAAACTTATGAATAAAATCATATAATTTTGCTCGCTCTCTTGAGGCAGTTGTAAATGTAGGCTACTTTTGAGTAATTGAGTCTCACCAGAATCATGTTCGTCTATCTTGAATTAGGGAACTTTCTTAAAGTTCTGGGTCACATATGTGCAGTGGGTAGAACCAAAAAGGGCTGGGACAATCCCTTCATCTTCCCTCAGCTACTCCTCCATTCACAAATAGGATGACATCTCCCACATTCATGTTCATCATTCCTCACATCTTCCCATATCCCCCCCCCACACACACACAGATTTCTAATCCACCCATGTACCCATCCAGATATCCACCTCCACATTTAGGCACAAATGTCACTTCTCAGCTACCATTCAAGAAGAATCTCCACTCTACATGTAAGAATTAGGATAGGATGGGGGAAGCTCTTGAGTTCTCCCCAGCTAATCCAAATTCTCATACTTTGGGGGAAGGCTTATCCTGGAATAAATTGTATTTTATATCAAAGCCATCCTTCCATAAGGAGTAGAGAATTGTGTCCCTCTAGACGTTGTTGAAATGCAAATCTCATCAGCTCTAGCTAATAGTGAGTGTAGTGTGCAGTACTTGTCTCTTAAGGAGACAGACTTTGATTGCTATAGCAAAAGAACGAGAAATTGGGGAACATCCAGTGAAATCCACAAAAGAAACTCTAGACATGTCTCAAAATGCTCAAAAGTTGGTTGTTTTATTAGTAAAGAGTCCTTTCTTATGAGTTTTAGCCTGAGTGTACTCTTAGGGCCTTCTTCAGGGGCTATATGAAATCATAAAAGGACAACACGGAAATACATGACAGAAGTCTGAATGAGGGCTTTTTTTCCTACTAATAAAACAAACATTTTTTGAGCCTCCCGAGATGTGTCTGCAGTTTCTTATTTAGATTGTAATAGCATCTCCCTCTTCTCTGTTGGTGGATGTAGATTCCTTGCAAATGTACTTAGAACTATTTGGAGGTTCTAGTCTGTTTGTATAGCATGTCAGACCTGCTGTGTGCCTGTTGAGACCCTCTGTTGTTACATATTAAAGGAGACTTTGAAAGCACCCTATTTGCTGCACATTTCTGACATTAGAGCAGACCATTTACAACCCATATCACTAACTGAGTATCCTCCTTCATGCTGAAAGCAGGTAGGAAGAAACTACTATAGTGAGGTTGATGACTCCAGTAATATCTGGAGGGCCACATGTTCTTTGTTCCTTCTGCACCTTCTCTGTTTAGATACAGTTAGATAGAAGAAGCCTTGATGTAAACTGTTATGTGTACTGCTATGCTCAGTTTTTGAAGAAATCCTGCTGCTTCGGAAGGAACAGCTTCTCAGTGAGGGAACATTTACCTACATGCTGAGAATCCCCAATTCAATCTTTATTTTGAGGTTCATAGGGAACATTATTACAGGACCCTTTTCAGCTGTACCATAAAACAGAATTTTAGAATCTGAAAAAAACAAACCTTCATTTGAGAGTTTGGTTACTGAAAATGCCTAACTTCCTGCACCACTTCATCATTTTGTAAGTTATTTAAGACAAGTGAGAAAATGTTTCGTCCCTTCACAACCTGTGCAGGAGTGAAGTGGGTCACTCTCAGTGGCTGTGCTGAATTTTCAGAGACCTGCTTAAGTGGAATCCCACAATAAGCTGTGCTATCTGTGCCTAGAAAAGGTCAGCTGCATTTTCCGTCAGGGAGATAAATGTGTGGTAAAGGTCAGAATGATTAAGACATTTTCAATCTGCCTTAGTCTGTCAGATACTCTTAGTCTTTATTACACTAAATATTTTATGAAATGCAATACCTGATTAGACAGCTAAAAAAGCCAACAACAGGCAAATTGTGGTCCTAGTTCTCTTCCTGGAAAGGACTCAAGTTAAGGAGGAAATGAGACCCTTTTTGTTTTGATGTTTAAAAATAAGTCACTGTAGAGCACAGGACTGCAAATAATAGGCCAATCTAATGTTAAGAGTTTGTGAGACACAGCATGTGTTTTTCCACACACCTCCAGAAATGACCAGGCAATCCCCAGTGTGTACATCAGTTCATAAGTATTATTTAAATAACGGTCCTTTCTTCTACTCCCTCTCTCTCTCCTCTATTCTCTAAAATATGCTTCTAATTCCACAATACAAATTCTCTATGGAGTTAGGCTATCTAATGCCCTTCAGCTCTTTTAGATCACAACTCCTACAGTCCTGACCATTGACCATGTTGGTTGTGGCTTCTGGACATTATATTCCAAAACATCCAGAATGCATGGGTTGCCTACCCCACATTGTACAATTCCACAGTATTCCTTGGTCTAGAATACAAATGCTGGCATATTGATCTCAAGAGTCTGGTCTCTTGATTCTCAAGGGAGATTTTTCAGGAAGTGCTCAGTCAAACTGACAATTCATTACCATGAAGTATGATGATGGCATCAACTTTGTACCAGACTACAGTATAATAGGCATTTATTTGTCCAATTAACCCCTTTCCCTCTTACAAGAGATTTTCCTCAGATATATGTCCCTGAACAATCAAACTCACATATTAGGCGTGTTTCCCTTTCTGTGACCAATCACAGAAACAAATCACGCTAAATACAAGATATGCAATTGGGGAAAAAAAAATGATGTGCTGTGGCAGACTTCTTTCACCAATTGAGGGAAAACTTCAAATTTACTAAGTATATTGCCTAGCTTGACCCTTAGATGTCTTTTTAAATTGACTCATTAAGCAAGATGATTGTGTGTTTCTTTCAAAGGATCAAAGAAAGCATGCCCTTGAATACAGTTGCTGAAGAACAACAGTGGAGGACGGGTATTGGCAGGCTTCTGCGGAAAATAGGATATTGGATTAAACATACCTTCGAGTTTATCAAGGAGAACTATTCTTAACAGTCATATGTAGTGGGAGCAGTAGATAAGATAGCTCCATTGCATCTCCATTTACACTACCTGTTGAGGCCATCCAATATTTGCACATATTCCAAAATCAAAACATACAAAGTTTCATTTTGAATATGATGTTTTCATTCCAAAATTCAAATGATTTTGGCATGTTGGTATCACTTGTTTGTTTTAATAGGTCATATGAAGTCATATAATAAGCTATTAGCTTTCAGAAACTGTCAGACCACAATTGCATATTATCTATCAAATCATGTTAAGATAAAATATGCTGTTGAATGCTAACCATCAAGTATTGATTGAACATGAAGAATAGTCAGTACTATACCGGTACTTTCTGTGCTTGGCTTTCAATTAGAAAAACCAGTGTCAGTAATGACATTGCTACTTCCAGTATTTTTCCTGCTGGCTCTCATTTTCTCTTTAGTTCTTGAGAAATATTCATTTAATAGGAAACTTCCCTGCTGAAAATAACAGAAGAATAGATCTCATTTTATATATAAAACTTATTTTCATTTGAGTGGTAGTTTGCCAGAGTGTGCAAGGTACAGATCTTTTAGAATGGCAGAGAAAACAATGAAGCAGAGGAAAAGAATGCACTTTATTTCATTACAATGAAGACCACAACAGCCACTACCTACTGCATGGCTCCCTGAACAATGGGGAAAGAAATACTTGCAGCAACACAGAGAGAGTGATAAGAGCTAATGAAAGGAGAAAATGAGCTTCATAAATATGGAGCTCTAAAGTTGATGGGAAAAGCCTCTGGGGACAATCAGCCATTCATTCACTGAAAGCAAAGAGTTTGAAAGATGTGGAGGTGTATGACTTTTTAGTGCTCCCCACATTTCCCTTCATGTCCCTCAGACATCATACAACCATCCTTTTAAAAAAAAACTAGCACATTTATTTGTGCTAATATTCTCAGTGTATCTGTGTGCACACATGCACGTGGTTTTATGGGATTGAGGTTTTAATCTCAAACATAAGCCCTACTCCACAATTCCTGGGATAGTTTTGCTATGCAAATCAATGCTCCAGGGGAACTCATAGACTGCATTGCTGCCAAGATTCATGGATGGATTTTTTCTCTCTAGACTGACAGCTGTGGAAACAGACAAACTCTGTTTATACACTCCAGAGGCATGAATCAGAACAGTTTGTGGCAGCACAAACCCTTTGCACACAATACCTAGGCTTAGCATCTTTCCCTTCTATTTTTTTTAAAGGGTATACCAATTTAATAAATTGCTCCTTCCAATGGTTACAGCATGCAAAAGCTGAAAGATGGGAAGAAAGATACAATTGGAAGACTGGGAGTTAAGAAATCTAGTCTAAGACTAGGTCTGGAATGAGATGGAGTGAGGCAACAGAAGTCTGGTGTCATTGAAAAACTAGGTAGATATAGATATAGATGTAGGTGTAGATGTAGATATGGATAGCTGGCATAGGAGGGAAGCAGCATTTATGAATATTTCTATCTTAGATGCCTACATAATTTTACCGGTTTCAGGTACTTGGTGGCAGGGGCTGCCATTCATTTTTTTGTATCCTCATTGCAGTCTTCAAACATTTTTCTTCACCATCAGAAAGGCACTAAGTTACTTAGGGTGCCCTGTATGAACCTTGGGTGACTTAGAATTTGAACTTAGAACTCACACACTTAAGCCCTGCGTACTAGCTTCAGAACGTATGGTTCTCAGTCACCCAGCTGCTGGCAGTAACAGTGGGTGTTGCAAGCACTATCCCAACTATATACTTTGTTGGGGTAAATAGTGAGGCATTTAAAGATCATGTGCTACAAAGTAATGAATTGTAGGATTGCATACCAGAAAGGGCTAATGACCCCTGGGCAAAATGATGAGGTGTGATGGGTGCATTTAGGACCAGTTCAAAATATGAAAGCTGGTTGTTCTGTTTGTCAATCCATTCCAACCATGTATGGAATTATATAAAGCAGTGGTTTGTAACCTTTTCTTTACTGGGGACCCCTGTAGATATAGTTTGCTGCCAGGGAGCCCCAAGACTTAACTCAAGATTTAAATATTTAAATTTAAATATTCAAACATTTATTTATTTAAATATTTAATTAAAGCTTCTGAGGATTAGGATTCAAATCCCTACTCAGATACTGAGTAACCTTCTTTCAGCCCCAGAGGAGGGCAAAGGCAACTCCCTCTGAACAGCTCTTGCCATCATCATCATCATCATCATCATCATCATCATCATCATCTGAACCCTGTGAGACATTCAACTTAAGGCAGCCATAAGTCAGAAGTGACTTGAAGGTACACAACAGCAAAGTACCATTGACAGCAGGAGGTTCTTTCTAGCCACCATGTCTCTCCTCTTAGGAAACTGACTTATGGTGACCCTAAGGAAAACTGATCATGGGGGTTTTCTTGGCAAGATTTGTTGCCTTTGCATTTAAGGCTGAGAGAATGTGACTTCCCTGAGATCACCCAGTAGGTTTCAGTGGATGAGTGGGGATTCAAATCCTGGTCTCTAGAGTCGTAGTTTGGGCACGTCTACACATTTGCTGTTATTTCCCTTTTGTCAGGGCCATGTAGCTAGGGACACGGGTGCTGTATCTGCTCCATTGTTGAAACTACTCCCTTGGCATCCGCCCCCCGCCCCCCACTGCAGGGTCCCAGTTGCTACCGCTGCTGTTGATCTTGAGCAGCAGGGCATTGCAGACCCCCTGGGAGGGCTCCACAGACTCCCAGGGGTCCCTGGACCTCAGGTGAAAAACCACTGAATAAACCACAGTACAGCCAACACCAGTCATATCTGCTGCTTGAACTAGACTGGATATGTATGAGCAAGATGTGCTTTTATTTTCGTATGATATTAAGGGTTTTTATCTTGGTATTACAGAGTCACACTTAACATTAAGAGTTTACTTTTAAATATTTTGAGAAGAGTTAATGAATGATTTCATAGCTATTATAAGCATGTTGCAGAGAAGAGCAGCATGTGTTACAGATGGCTGTAAGATACATCTGGAGAAGGTGTTAGAGATTATTATAAGCCATTGCTTGAAGCAGCCTGTTGGATTCTATAAACAGTTGATTAACTATTTTTTAAAGTATCAGTTAATCATGTACTACTTCTTTATAAGCTATTTTTAAATGGACTTTTATCTAATACAAGCTTAGCCTAATCATACTTTTCTTGTAGCATGGTTAGATGCTTATGAGAATATATTTGTGGGTGAGGTGCTGATTTTACCTCGCAGAACTATTTGCAGAAAGATTATCCAGTGTTGACCTGCTGCAGGATGCCACCTTTTCCCTGGACTACCTTCTACTCTCTCTCTTCCTCTTATTTCCCACCCTGTACTTGGCTCATTTCAGTTGTTGCAAACTGAGTTAAAATGGAAAAAATAGTTTGCAGTCAATTAACTCAGTAGGGAGTAATGGAGAAGAGGGGCATTTCCTACTGCCCTTCCCAATAGGGTCAAGTAAAAGCAAATTGCTGCAGCCTCTCCTAACTTTGGCATTCATCCTTATTAATGATCTTTGGCACCTTTACCACATTCTGATGTTGTTTAGCCACATATGTTCTGGTGTTCATGTGTGAAAGTTGGAGGGTATGGGAAAGGATAGTGTTCCAGTACAGCTTCAACTGTCTCAATTTGGCAGGGACAGTTCTGATTAATGCTTGGTTGTCCTACTTGTTCAGCTGCCTTTAAAATGTCCCAGTTTCTCTCTCCTTATCCCACTGTCTCCCTTTGGGCTCAGCTTACTTAAGTGACTGTGGACTGAGTTACAAGTGCAAAATCTAACTCAGCAGGGAAGAGAAGAGGAGAGGATGGAATATTCCCAATAGGCTCAGGCAAAAGCAAACTGCTGCAGCCATTCCTAGTTTGTTGTGTTCTTCTTCATTTAGTTTTGCTGTATGGACCACATTCTGTTGATGCTTGGACACTGATGTCCCAGTTTTTACCTGTGAAATGTTGGAGAGTAAGTCATAGGATATGTCTTCCTATTGACTCCCACTAATCCTATTATATATTATATATTGAGAACAATTGCTGACTGTATGGATACCCTGGATTGCAAAATGGGACTGGCTCATATTTGGGAAAATATTTTCAACAGCCCTCTTCCATAGCTAAACTGTGCAGTATATCCATTACACTTGAGGTCTTTGGCCTATTTTAGTAAAAAAAAAAAAAAAAAAGCTGTTCCTGGAATGTCACATACTTATGATGGATTGTAGCAAGTCTTTCTTTGTTTACAGGGAGCTTAGCTAGTAATAATATATAGCCAGGATTGTCAAAAATAGGTACCCAGCATTAGCCTCTTGAATCTATATTGAGGCGTCCAAATAAGCAGCCTGAATTTCAAAAGCAATGAGCCTCTAGCCACTCTGAGCAACTCTTAACAACTTTGGAAAATCAGGCCATTTATTTATGTCCCTAAATATTGATTTAGGAGAATAACTTTGGAAGGCTATATTTGGAAATCATGGCCTACATTTTTTTAAAAAATCAGCTCCTTCCTACTGAGAAGAACCATGGAACTGCAAAAAGAGAAAGAGACTATTCACTACTGTCATCCAACAATCTCTGGGTTGGAACATGTCAACAGGACAGTTGCACACAATAACGGCATAAACTAAACAATAAAAACAAATGCCTTTGCAATGTAAGGGTATAAAGATGGGAATTGGAAGGATTCGTTTATTTATCTTACTTCATTTATTAAAATATTTATATCCCAACGTTGGGTTCTCAGGGCAACATACAGCTATGATTTTTTTAAGAAAAAATCTAGATTCTGAAAGAAATAGATGAAGTGCTTGGCCACACTGGATGAATTCAAGTCTCCAGGGCCAGATGAATTGCATCCTAGGATATTAAAAGAACTGGCAGAGGTCATTTTGGAACCGCTTGCTATAATCTTTGAGAAATCTTGGAGGACAGGAGAAGTTCCAGCAGACTGGAAAAGGGCAAATGTTGTCCCCATCTTCAAGAAGGGAAAAAAGAGGACCCAAATAATTATCACCCAGTCAGCCTGACATCAGTGCCCGGAAAGATTCCGGAGCAGATCATTAAGCAGTCAGTTTCTAATCACTTAGAAAGCAATGCGGTAATCACGAGAAGTCAACATGGGTTTCTCAAAAATAAGTCATGCCAGACTAATCTTATCTCTTTTTATGATAGAGTTACTAGCTTGACAGATGAAGGGAATGCTGTGGATGTAGCATTTCTCGATTTCACTAAGGCTTTTGACAGAGTTCCCCATGACATTCTTGCAAAGAAGCTAGTAAAATGCAGGCTGGACAGGGCTACTGTTAGTTGGATTTGTAATTGGTTGACCGACCGAACCCAAAGGGTGATCACGAATGGCTGCTTTTCATCCTGGAGAGAAGTGACTAGCGGGGTGCCACAGGGTTCTGTCCTGGGCCCAGTGCTGTTCAATATCTTCATCAACGACTTGGATGAAGGAATAGAGGGCATGCTCATCAAATTTGCAGATGACACCAAATTGGGAGGGGTTGCTAATACGCCGGAGGACAGGATCAAAATTCAAAATGACCTGGATAGATTGGAGAGCTGGGCCAAAGCTAACAAAATGAAATTCAACAAAGAGAAGTGTAAGGTCCTACACTTAGGTAGAAAAAATGGAATGCAGAAATATAGGATGGGGGACACGTGGCTGGATGGCAGTACGTGTGAAAGGGATCTAGGAGTCTTAATAGACCACAAACTGAACATGAGTCAGCAGTGTGATGCGGCAGCCAAGAAAGCCAATACAATTTTCGGCTGCATCAGTAGGAGTATGGTGTCTAGATCAAGGGAGGTACTGGTACCACTCTACTCTGCTTTGGTTAGACCTCATCTTGAATACTGTGTCCAGTTCTGGGCACCCCAATTCAAGAAGGACATGGTCAAGCTGGAGCAAGTCCAGAGGAGGGCGACCAAAATGGTGAGAGACCTGGAAGCCATGCCCTATGAGGATAGACTTAGAGAGCTGGGTATGTTTAGTCTGCAGAAAAGAAGGTTAAAAGGGGACATGATAGCCATATTTAAACAATATTTAATTTGAAGGGATGCCATGTAAAGGAAGGAGAGGGCTTGTTTTCTGCTACTCCAGAGACCAGAACAAGGAGCAATGGATTCAAGCTGCAGGAAAGGAGATTCCACCTGAACCTCAGGAAGAACTTCCTGACAGTCAGAGCTTTTCGGCAGTGGAATATGCTGCCTCGGAGTGTGGTGGAGTCTCCTTCTTTGGAGGTTTTTAAGCAGAGGCTGGATGGCCATCTGTCGGGAGTGCTTTGAGGGTGTTCCTGCAAGGCAGAGGGTTGGACTGGATGGCCCGTGTGGTCTCTTCCAACTCTACATTTCTATGATTCTATTCTATGATTCTATGATAAGTGGGGGAAAAAACATATTAAACAGGAAAACAGGTTAAAACAGCTTAAACAGGTGTGTTGCTGTTTGCCTTCAAGTTGTTTCCGATGCATGGTGACCCTAAGGCAAAACTTTCATGGGGCTGAGAGTGTGTGAGATCCCCAAGGTGACCCAGTGGATTTCCATGGCTGAGTGGGGAATTAAGCCCTGGTCTCCAGGGTTGTGGTCCAGTGTTCAAACCACAACACCACATTGGTTCTCACTTAAACAGTACGACAGTCTAAAGCCATGTGTATGTGAAAGTAAACTAGGCCCAAAGGCTTTAATAAAAAGCCGTGTTTTAACTTGATATTGGAAAAAAAGGGGGGGGGGATTGGCACCATTCATGCATCCAAGGGAAGGATCTTCCACAATTGGGGTGCCACAGCTGACAAGACGCCCTTCATGTTCTGCCACACCTCACTGGTGGGACACAGAGGAGGGCCCCTCCTGCAGACCTCAGTCTTTGGGCAGATGGTTATAGGGGGAGATGGTCTTTTAAACACCAAGATCCCAAGCTATACTTAGTCATGAAGTTCACTGGGGAAACTAGTCTTTATAAGACTGCTGTAAGGATATAACTTGAATGACCCTAATTTTTCTTCCAATAGAAGAAGAAAGAGATGCAGTTGTAAGATATACTTTGTGCTTTCTGGTGATCTATTTATGATAGGCCTACAAAATGTGTAATCCACCAAACGAAACACAATCCACCAGGCATAAGATTTGACTTCTCCCCTCTCTTTGCATGATCCGTCAGTTACAAAAACAGATTTATCGAGGCTTTTATGTGCTACTTGCCATGTCTGACAAGCCGTGTTTGACTTGATGAGTCACAAGTTGCATACAGTAGTTTTCATAAGACTTACTAGAAAGCCTGTTCCATTCTTATCAGTGATGAATTTGAGCCTACAACATAGATCTTAAATGGAGATGAGGCAGAGCAGAACTTCATAGGGCAGTACCAACACTGAACTCTGCAGGTTTCCTTACTCATAATTTCATCTTTGATGTGAAAGGGATTGTCCTAGAGCCCCCACCCTACTCCCACCCTGAAGTTCTGATGGGGCATCCTCTTAAATCAAGCCTGAAAGGAAATTGATTGGAAAGAAAACCCCATTAATGGAAAAGAATTTATTCCTTTACTTTTGACAGAAGGCAGGGTTTTCTCTATATGATGAAATAAATATTAGCTGCCTGCTTGGTTCAAGAAGTGGAAGCCACTCATTCTCCTAGGGTGGCTTTTGATCATTATTTGAAATATATTTTTCTCTTCTGTATTTTGGAAAGTCAGTACTTGCTTACCAAGACTGGGTGCATGGTGCTGTCATGCCATCACATATACTAGTGCAACTCTAGCAGATCTTAAGAACATAAGAAGAGCCAAAAGCTTACAATCGTGTGTTCTCTTCACAAGGTGACCAACCAGTTGCCAGTGGGACATGAATGCAATGGTTGCTTTCCACTCATGCTTCCCAACAACAGTTATATAGATGTATATCAACGTGTATGGAACTAAGTGAAAGAGCTGGAAATTTAGTAGCCTACAGGGAAGGCTACAGATCAAGATTAAGCCACCAGGAATGAATGAGCACAAGGAGAGACCACGGAAAGAGAGTAAGGATTTAACAACAAGCTTATTTGTTCAGATATGTGTTGTTCAAAGAACCTGCGCAGAAGACAGCTCTGTGGAGCAGCAGTTTGGAGCTATATCTACTATAAAGGCCTCAAAGATTTCCAGTCCCTGCACTCGAATTGGGACTTTCTTAAGTCCTCACCCCATCTGTGCATCCTTAAACAAAGGAACATTGTGGGATCAAGCTCTATGCTGCATCCTTCAGCTCACCCTTTCATTTGGCATATAACCCATTGTACAGTTCCATTGTATACATAGGGCTGATGCATGGTGGAAGGTAGGGGGTAAAAGACAAAATATTCTCCTCATTTTCCATGTAGAGAGCTGAACTGGACTTCCAAATGAATTTTACTTTAACACTGGTAATTGGACAGTGTTCTCCATTGTAAAAGATGAGGGCAGCAGTCTAGTTCAGGTAATACAGGACAGTGGCACACAGGCTGTATTTTGTAACAGAAGGAAGTGGCTAGTGGGGCACAGCTGCTGGCCCTCAGTATCCATTGCCTAGGACAGTTATCTCATTCTGATCAATGTTAGGGCCAACTCTGGCCATTTAAATCCTTTCAGACAAATGCTAAAAATGAGGTTTGATTTAGTCCTTGGGCTAGTAAAAATTGTAGACTGCTATCATGAATAGTAATGACCTTATCAGGATC
Source organism: Cyclura pinguis (assembly GCA_030412105.1). Lineage (NCBI taxonomy): Eukaryota > Metazoa > Chordata > Lepidosauria > Squamata > Iguanidae > Cyclura > Cyclura pinguis. Next base: position 351,617,562 of record CM059599.1, read on the forward strand.
TTAGAATTCCTGTGCCATTGATTGCACTGTAATTGTATGTAGATATGCACGATTACAGTTTGAAGTAACCTTTAAAAGAGATTATTTTTATTTGTTTGAATGTTAATGACCAGGACCCAAGGGAAAAATTGCTTGGTCAAGGCTGCCCTGGATGTTAAAGGTTGAGCAAGTATTTCCATCAAAGTTTCCCAGGTTCAAATGCAAATATTTGCCCACACCAGGCCGTGTTTTATGATCACAGCAAATGCTATGGGCAAGAATCAGAAAGTGAAATGGATTGCTCAAAAATTGTTTGGATGTTATTTATATCTAGAATTTAACTGGCATCATTAAACAACATGGAGATGTTAGAAAACATGGCAGGGAGCGTTTACATTGTATATGAGGTGACAGGAAAATGAGATCTAAAATAATTATGTGGCACCAATAGTATGGGCTAGTGGCCAAAACACCTCTCTAGTGCTTTTTTTCCCCCAGTGGAACTTGACCTGTTTTTCTAACCTCTTGGCATTTAAGTTTTCTGTCAACAGAAACTTAGAATCATAGAATCATAGAAATGTAGAGTTGGAAGAGACCACACGGGCCATCCAGTCCAACCCCCTACCATGCAGGAACACCCTCAAAGCACTCCCGACAGATGGCCATCCAGCCTCTGCTTAAAAACCTCCAAGGAAGGAGACTCCACTACACTCCGAGGCAGCATATTCCACTGCCGGACAGCCCTGACCGTCAGGAAGTTCTTCCTGAGGTTCAGGTGGAATCTCCTTTCCTGCAGCTTGAATCCATTGCTCCTTGTTCTGGTCTCTGGAGTGGCAGAAAACAAGCCCTCACCCTCCTCTACATGGCATCCCTTCAAATATTTAAACATAGCTATCATGTCCCCTCTTAACCTTCTCTTCTGCAGACTGAACATACCCAGCTCTCTAAGTCTATCCTCATAGGGCATGGCTTCCAGGCCTCTCACCATTTTGGTCACCCTCCTCTGGACCTGCTCCAGCTTGACCATGTCCTTCTTGAATTGGGGTGCCGAGAACTGGACACAGTATTCAAGATGAGGTCTAACCAAAGCAGAGTAGAGTGGTACCAGTACCTCCCTCGATCTAGGCACCATACTCCTATTGATGCAGCCGAAAATTGTATTGGCTTTCTTGGCTGCCACATCACACTGCTGACTCATGTTCAGTTTGTGGTCTATTAAGACTCCTAGATCCCTTTCACACGTACTGCCATCCAGCCACGTGTCCCCCATCCTATAATTCTGTATTCCATTTTTTCTACCTAAGTGTAGGACCTTACGCTTCTCTCTGTTGAATTTCATTTTGTTAGCCTTGGCCCAGCTCTCCAATCTGTCCAGGTCATTTTGAATTTTGATCCCGTCCTCTGGTGTATTAGCAACCCCTCCCAATTTGGTGTCATCTGCAAATTTGATGAGCATGCCCTCTATTCCTTCATCTAAGTCACTGATGAAAATATTGAACAGCACTGGGCCCAGGACAGAACCCTGTGGCACCCCGCTAGTCACTTTTCTCCAGGATGAAAAGCAGCCATTGGTGAGCACCCTTTGGGAACGGTCAGTCAACCAGTTACAGATCCACCTGACAGTAGCTCTGTCCAGCCCACATTTTAGTAGCTTCTTTGTGAGAATGTCATGGGGAACTTTGTCAAAGGCCTTACTGAAATCGAGATATGCTACATCCACAGCATTCCCTTCATCTATCAAGCTATCACTTGGTTACATTGTCCTAATATGTCCTGATATAACCACTTCAGAAGTTACATTGACTCACTGCAAGGTTTGTGTTGAAAGAGCTGCAGAATATACCTTACATTTTTGCAGAACAGGTAAAAGAAAAGGTAAACAGCTTGTGTCTAAGGCTGGGCAGTTTTTGGAAATTTCCTCCCCTGCTTTAGATATCTGGCCTATTGATCTTGTAAGGGAAAAGTTAACCATTTGAGGTTCCTAAATAGAGTCTCTTAGTAGACTGAATACAACAGTTTGTTTAGATAGATGCTACTCCAGTCAGAGTCTGGCATTCATTGTCAGGGTCTATTGGCTACCAGGCTGTTAAAGCCAGCTTAGATAGAAATCAACAAAATCACATAGTGGCAGCAGTAACAGGCTATGGTAGCTATCCAAAATTACCAATAGTACTATGTCTAAACTATGTAGGTCACCCTTGCTCTCACTGATATTCTTTCTGGTATCCTGTATCAGCTCAAAACATCATGATACTGGAGGACATGGCTCAGAATGTTTTGTACATGTTTAACTTGAAATCTCTAAGAACTTAACAAGATTTTCTACATATAAGCAGACCTTTTAAAAAAAAATTTATTTAGCATGGCTCTTCTTTGGGAACACTTTCTGACCCTTGCCCTTCATTCCTCCCTCCCCTCATTCCCATGTGTGAGGAGGATCCCCGTGCAACAGCCTAAAACACAACCTTCTGAGCGCTGCTATACTGTTGCTGTAATTCTCCTTGCTGTTTGCACAGTATCATTGGTAATTTCTATGTAAATTTGCACAAGGTAGCAATTTAGCAGCTTTTCTGTTGACAAATGAAGGAACAAATTAATAGCCAAGAGTTTTCTGAGGCTCTTCGGAGGGAGCTGAATTGCTATGCTGAAGGTCAGAGGGAAGCTCTGTTCTCTGAAAGATGACTGAGGGGAGCCCTCTTAGCTGGAAAGGCCCATCTGACTCATGGCTGACATGTCTCTGGATGGTTTCTGCACTGCCAGCTTTGATTTCAGTTAAATGCAGCTCTGGGAAAGTGACAGCTCAGGGAAACCTGGCATGGTGCCTAGTAGGCCTGTGTGGAATTATGATGAGCCCCGGTCTCTGGGGAAACAGATCCTAGGAGTGAGCATTGCTTTTTATCATTAATCACAGGGGTGATGGGGCAGAACCCCTTTCAAAAGATAGGTTGATGAGGAGGCAAATGCCATGACCCATAACTTGCATTTCAGTTTCTTGTCCTTGACTAAGTAGAAATTATTACGTTGCATGGACTCCAGCAAAGGCTCAGATTCACAGCTCTCTGAGGCATCTTTGCAATTGTCAGAGTTAGGAGTGAAGAACTGGCTTGGGCTTTGGTTTTTTTTTGTCATTTTCTCTTGTGAAACAAAGAGAGGGGTTTAGACCATTGCTTCTCTAATGCTGGTCCCTAGCTGTTGTTGGGACCAGCAGTTCTGACAGCTGAAGTCCAACATCTGGTAACTCAAGTTTGGGAACCACTGGTCTAGAACTCTCCATTTCTGAGACTGTCTTTTGTCAGATCAACACTGAAGAAATCTCCACATACTTGTTCCTAAGTTTATGCTAAGTGTATTTCAAAACTGCACATCTTCCCTGCCCCTTCACCCTTTATCACTGTTCTGGGTCCTGCTTACCTTTTGTAATTCTCTTGGACTGCTGTTTGGCATCATTCTAGCCACTGCCCCAAATAAAAATGTTCAAGGTATTTGGTCTATCTGAATTCTGAAATGTGACTTGATTTGTACCTCCCAGACTACTTTTCAGACTGCAACATAACTATCCATTAGATTTTTTTAAAAAAATTTCTGAATACCATGACACAGTCTTTTACACACAAAATATATCAATAGATATTTCAGCTGTTTGCATTTTGAGATACAACATGTTTAGAAATGTACAATTTGAGATAATGTATGCTCAGAAATGGGTATTTTGAAAGAAACTATGCTTAGCAACATATGTTTGAACATATTAATGCATTTCAATCCAATTTTTAAAATCTGAATTAACAAGGAAATATAATAAAACATACTTATGGCTGAAAATATACCAAAGTGACATAGTGAGGAGATCTACTGGTAAATCCTCTTGCTGCCCTGTCCATTCTTGTGCTCTTTGATTTTTTTTTTCAAGATTCTCCACTTGCATGGTCTGATCTGGTTCTGAAGTTTTGTTTTAAGCTTGTGACAGCTTCACAGTAGTAGCTTCAGTCTAGCTTTTTGGCTTGCTTACTAGATTTTTAATTCATAGACCTTTTCATTCTTACCCAGCTTTAATAATGTATTCAATACGTAGGCTGACTTTCAACCTGACTAGTCCTCAAAGCACCTTCATCTGGTCTTGTGAGATCATCTCATGATGACCCAGTGCCTCATACACATGCCTTTCAAAGAGCTGCAAAGAGAAAGGCACAGCTAAATTCCTCATTCAAATGGCAATATTACTGCTCTGTGTTTTTAGGACATCAATAATCCAATTTTCTACCTACAAAATTATAAATTAAGTGTGTGTGTACATTTATCTTGAGTATAAAGCACATAAAGCGACAGTGAAACTGATTAATTTGCATACTTCACTAAAGAGAAACTAATTATTGAAAAACAACATAACATTAACATTTTAAAACAGAGGAAAAGTTATAAAGTGAATGCAATACTACCAATTGTGTCAATTCAGCTCTTGAATTTGAATTCATGGACATAGATGTTGAGGCTTATACATGTATAGAGAAAGAACGATGTAGAGCAAATATTCCCTAAAATTAGACTGGTTGTAGACCAGTCAGAGCTGAATTATTATCTGGACAAAAATGGGAACATCAAGCATACACAAAAAACTAAATTATGAGTACAGTACAGTAGAATAACATGTCCTAATCTATGTTTTCTTGGTTTACTAGTTAAATGCATTTATCATTTTCTCTGGACTGCTGTTCAACTGCTTTGTTTTCTTCAGACATTTAGGTACTTTAGACCAGATTAAAATAAACCAAAGTTTCAAATTATGTACATCTTTGCAAAAGTGGCTTTACTGAACACAAAGTAGAACCAGGATCAAACTGTGGGTTCCGATCCCAGTTAGTAAACCAATATTAAGCCACAGTTTCACATTTAGGACATGACAGGGTCCTGTCTTTATAAACCATGGTTTGTAAAGACACGATCATTATGTGTAGACAATAATATTTATTTCCTTGTGATTGTCTAGTGGTGGTTTCTGCTTAAACTCAAAGAAGCCCATGATGTAATTAGGAATGTTCACATTTGCACTACGGCGTTTCACATATATTAAGAAACATTCTGCTTTGGTCTTTTCAGTTCAATTGCTGCTCTATAAATTGTAAGTATGTGATGTACCCCAATAGTACTGTGATTAGCTGTGATAACTATGACTGTGCCGATCTTCTGTAGTTTCACAGCACATAACTACTGACAATGTGGTTTTATCAACAGCCCCACATAGCGACTTTAGCAGATATTCAGAAGGTCAGAGATAATAGAGTTGATTTGGAAGATACTTTGGGATGTTTTTATTTTATTAAAAATAAAAAATAAATGTGGTACCTTCAGGTCATTTCTGACTTATGGCAACCCTAAGGCAAACCTATCACAGGGGTTTCTTGGCAAAATTTGTTCAGAGGGCGTTTGACTTGCCCAAGGTCACCCAGTAGGTTTCCATGCTGAAGACAGAATTGAACCCTGGTCTCCCATTGAAACCACTACACTTTGCTGACTCTCTTGGGGAACATAACCCCTCCACCCCACCAGCCTTTAATCTGTTCAAAATGCTGGTACTTAACTAATGGAATCACAATATGTATATGAAAGAGCAATATACTGTGAAGTGTCCACTATTATGCAGAACCAAGTTTTTATCAGTTTTATCAGTTTTTTTATTTAGGACAGAAGCCCTATTCAAGCATTCATAATGCTGCTTACACATGAGGGATGAGCCTCAATGGGAGATGAGCCTCAGACAGTAGCTAAATGGTACCATGTATTGTCTGGAATTAAAATTCCCAATGTCTTTTGACAACATACTTTAAAATGCTGTGGCTCTATGCATTCTCCTATTTCTTCAAAAAACTGTTCTGGAGTTCTATTTTTTTCCAAATGGGTGTAAAAGACACCAGATTGTCATTATTCTTCAGTGCTGTAAATTCACTTGTGGGTAGAGCTCCATGTGGTGCTCTACCCAGACATGTGGGTAAAACTCCATGGGGTAAGCTGTGTGTGTTGGTGGGTCCGCATGTGGTTTAGGCAGGATGTAACCACACCAACACAGCAGCTGTTTTTGAAGGGTGGGCATTGGCATGGCTAATATATTACCTGCTCTGCCCAGGGAGCTGTTTACTGAAAAGGGCAATGCTCTGTGGAGTTCTACCCACATTGTTACATGCCAAGCAGCCACCTACATGGGTCACTGATTGCATGAATCAGATTTCAAGGTTGGATTTATATTAAACACTTCAAATAATTATCAGATGTACCTGTATTGATGCCTATATCGTAACTGCACTGGAAACCTCTGCAATGCCTGTCATAACAGAAGGATGGAAGGATCAAAGATTAAACACTGGAGGATAGGGAGAAGCTTGTAAAGAGCTTTAACAGCACATCTGAAGCCTAAATCCACAGCTATCTGCAAAACAGATTCACTGAAAATGAACATCCCATGATATGGAAAAGAAGAGCCCCAAGGGCAGTTTTTGGAGCAGAGCACATGTTCCTTTCAAAGGAAAAGAAATATGACTGAGAGAGGAAAGAAATGTGCCCAGCCTGTTTTATCTGTAAAACCTTGAGCTGTAATGACGGATATGAACTAGATGTTCATGAAAGTCCCGTAAACTACCTGTACCAGCATGAGGTTTCCCACTGTATTAATATGTTAAACATGTTAATTAGTGTGAGTACTGGAACCATCACTGTCCGGATTTTATACTACTGCACCAGTAGCTAGAACAGTTTGGTTTAAACCCATAGAGTTCAAAATGGAAAGTCTTGAACAATTGAGAGATGAAGAGAAGGCAGGACATAAAGCAAGCTTGTTCTTTGTTTTGTTGCATGTTTTCCCTTAAAGTCTTGTCCATCCACCACACCTAAAGGCAGTAGTCTAGTTTTGGAGGTACAAGATGGGCCATGTAGAGACAATGGCTAAGGGCTTGGCAGCATTTCTGTCTTGCATCTTCTACCTGAAACATTGGTCTCAGGTATCTGTATCTAATGATGTTCTTGTTTAGTTCTGATTATCCATGTATCTGTTGCCTGCCATATCCCTAAAGGTAAGAGCAGTTGGCCATTGGGGAAAAAAAATTGCTCATTTCTTCATTCAGAGTGGCAGTACAAATACACTTGGAGCACCATGAAGTGATGCATAAGGTAATACATACATAAGATCAAATGTAATCCAAACATAAAACTATTAAGCTTATTCAGTTTCATCTCCATCCCTCTTTAATCCTTCTTAAGTCCAACCTTTTAAACAATGAATAAATTCAGTAATCAAGAGCTATTACTTGCTCTGCATGCATTTCCTATTATACATCCTCTCTTTCTGACATATTGTGGTCAGGATTGTGTGTATTAATATTGGAAGATTGGTGTGACAGCAGACCTGCAACCACCTGAGTACTCTTGTTTCTTACATTCCTTTTCATTAAAATGATAAACAATATCTTGACCTACGCCCACCGCCATCCATTCCTTGCTATATAAGATGGGACCATATGGGAATTCTGTAGATAATCGGGTCCGTTGTCGGTACTGAGAATTACCTACTTTGATGTAGTTTATTTTCACAGGGGATGCAGATATTGCAAAGAGGTTGAGGTTGAAATAAACATTACAAACGCTGCAGTGGATATGTCTTCTTCAAACTGGAAACCTTCTGGGGTCCAGAGCCACAATCAGGCTGTCATTTTTATTTTCTCCTTCTCTTTCTCAACCAAGTCCTCTCTCATTCTTTCCTTCTCACCTTTCCTTCAAACTACACTGCAGTTAGGTTATGAAAAAGCTGCCTTTGGTGCTAATGCAGCAAGGGTGACAGTCATGCAGGCATACCTTCCAATTATCCCAATTTGGCAGGGAGAATCCTGATTCATCCTCTGTCATCCAACTTTTTCAATTGCTTTTAAATGTCTTAGTGTCTGTTTCCAATTCCCACTCCACCCCTCCTTAGTTTATTTCAATTGGTGCAAACTGAGTTCAAAATACAAAAGTAGTTTGAACTCAGCTAACTCAGGGGGATGATACCAAAATGACCTCCCCCAACAAGACCCCATATAGATTCATATAGGATGACTGCCTCCTATTTTTCTTATGACTGGATGGGATCCCCAGTGCCTTCACACAGGCAGAGCCAGGTAAGCAGACTAGAATGCCCAGAGGGTGGGTCCCCATGTCAGTAGACTGGGACCCCTGGAATTCCAGCTCCTGGATGAAAAAAGTTCCATGGAGGTGACATCATGAGTGTCATGACATAACATACTCGGGGACACTAACCCTAGTGATGTCACTACAGGGGGAAAAGGAGAAGAGGGGTGGAGTCTTTCCGCTTCTCAAGTGGGCTTGGGCAAAAGCAAACTGCTGTAGCCTCTCTGTGCTTTAGCCATCTTGACTACACTTTGATGGTGCTTGGCTACATGTATCTTGTTTTTCATTAGTGAATGTTGGAGAGTATGCATGCAGCCCCCAGAATCTACCCCCTCTCAAGACTGCAGCAATATCTGTGGGACTGCATGATCCCCAGTCCTACAACGGAGGCTTTTGAAAGAGTTATTTGCCATGGGGACCACTTTAAAAAAAAAAGGAAGAAGATACCTTCCTGTCTTCAGGAACCTTATTTCAATACTAGTAGTGGGGCAACATCACTCAGTACATCTGAAGGCACCATGGTGGTTTAAGGGGTGTATCTCATTCTCGGGGTGAGGAGCGATCCACCTTCTGGGATACCCTGCTGGAGATGCTTACTTCATTTTGCCTAATAGTAAGCCTACCACTGTAAATAGACCAATATATTTCTCACTGGTTTTCTTAGACAGACCTATCATGCTAGGAAAACACAGATTCACCATGCAGAGGGAGATGATGGATATCATTACGGTGTCCAAGCATTTTGAAACAAGAACAACTACCAAAGTAGACTGGTGCTTCCAAAGTCAGTGAGGTGGTAAATCTACTCTGAGTTTTAGTGTGAATTTCCAGGGAGCTATCTAGAGTGCAAAATCCTCTTTTCAAAATAAGTTCACCACCTTAGACAGCTCCTTTAAAGTTCACACTAAATCCTAGCATGGAATCACTGCCCCATAGATACCAGTGCCATCAATATCCCCTGACAGCTACATTAATCACAATTAATCGTGTTACATTATTACAATTATTGACTCATAATAAAAATTGAATTCTAGATCAACTACAAAGATGTTTCATTGGGAATATGAGTTAGACATGTCCACATGCAGTTTCAGAGCCTAGAAGTTCGGTTACTGTTTAATCAGTGAAACTTATATCAAGAAGACATCTGTGTCTTTGATGTAAGGACTGTGTGTCTCCAGGAATGTGTTGCTGGTGGAAGAAACTTGTCCTTAGTACCATTTTTTTATCTTCTCTAATTGAAAAAACAAAGATTTTCTATTGGTTACTTCACCCAAATAGAGGAATATTTTCACCTCACAGCACTCCTCACCTTATTCTTTTTGAGCCCTGTCATACTTCCCAGGACCATTCTAATATATTTTGATACCTGAGGTAAAACAGCTAGCCCATGTCCCAGTTGAGGTAAGATGGGGGAGAATAATCCCATAAGCATTCCTGACAGTAAAAATGCAGTACTGCAAATTAAGTAGCTAGCAATTTGCTCCCCTTTCATGAAACCCAAAATCTGCTGCTGAGATAGCTGTGTTACTCTGCCTAATGGTAGGGCCAGCCCTGTTGTCAGGCTTACTAAAAGAACAGATCAGAGCAGCTGAAGTGAACCTTTGAGATGTTATCTTCCAGAAGAAAGGTTTTGTTGTGTTGTTGTGCTGTTGGGTACCTACAAGTTTTTTTCTGGCTTACAGCAACCCTAAGGCAAACATATCACTGGATTTTCTTGGCAAGGTTTGTTTGAAGTGGTTGCTATCACCTTCCTCTGAGGCTGAGAAAGTGTGACTCACCAAAGGTCATCCAGTGGGCTTCTGTGGCTAAGTGGGGATTCAAACCTTGATTTCCTGGAGTCCTAGTTGAACACTCAGACCCCTAGCTTGTGTAATTAGCCTTCCTCTTCTTCTTCTTCCTCTTCTTCTTCTTCTTCCATATCCTACTTCTGTGTTGTCTTTTACTCTCCCTGCTACTATATGCAGCTATGATGGGCTTCTCATGGGAACTGTGTACGGCAGGAGAGAAGAATTGATCTTGACTACCAAGGTAACCTCTCAAACATTCCAGCAGACTCCAGGCTGTCCTGTAATTCTTTCTGATAGAGATTCTGGCCTGGTGTGTCTTGTATGCAAACTAACTGTCACTGACTATCCCATCTTCCCGACTAAGACTGGAAATCTATTAAACTGACCAACTCTTAATTGTGTTGCCTAGCAACCTTCTTGTCACCCTTTTTTTTGTGAAATGCCTTGCTAAAATTATTTCTCTCTCTCCTCTCATTGCTTTTTTTCTTAAATTGAAAAAGAGAGTCTTCCTAAAGTCATTGAAAGAGATGAGGATATGGATTTGCTTTGTTTGACTTGTTCCACGGAACTAGATGTCAAGGTTGCATAATCCTATAAAGCATCTTGGGGCAACTAAAGCTGATCTTTCTCAGCAGAAGCTTACAGAAAAACAATGCCTCTTTCTCACAGTTGTTTTAACTAGATATGATGACACAGAATCCACTGACTGGAGGCCCGTGCTGCAGAGCATTAACCTTGTGCTTGACACGAGCATGCCAACTGCTGGTCTGTGCTAATGGAATTTCATAGGGATCATATTGGAACTATTTATTGTTGAATGAGAGGGAATGGTTGATGATCATTATCTGGAAAACCCCATCATGTTAAAGCCTGCTCAACAACTTTTGAAGTAGGTTTTCCACTGCCACAACTGCTACAAAACAGTCCTAGTCATTTGTAGATGCTAATTCAAGTGTACATATGCTTATCTTAAATTACTCATTGCCAGCTATGTACAAACAAAGAGCCTCAAGCAGGAGCACAGCTCTGGTATTAAAGAAAAGTGGTGGTGGAGACTTTCCTACTCTGGCCTATTCTGGAGTTGCCGTCTGGCCATTTTAAGGTGGAACATAGCTCAATAGTACAACATACGCCTTGGGTGCAAAACAAACGGTATCCTAAAGACTATGAAAAATGCCTCTCTGAGTCCTTGAAAGCCACTGGCAGTGAAAGAAGACAGTACTGGACCTATCAGAGCTTGGGAAAGTTATTTTTTGGATTACAACTCCATGATTCCCTAGTGGATTTTTTGAAATTGTAGTCCAAAAATTAATTTTCCAAGTTTCCAGAGATCTCATTCATGAATGAACATCTTCATATGTTGAACCTGTCTCCAGGAGTTTGTGACAGCAATTGAGAATGGATGCTAAGGTACCCATTACTGACTTGAACTGTTTTAGTATGTCTGTGTAAGATCTTTTTCCGAATGTGTGTAGACGGGAGCTTCCTGTGCTTCCAGGTAGACACTACATACTACTGGAACTTTTGGTAGCAACTATCTGGCTACATTACTAGGAGCCATATTCAGCACTGCCAAAGCTAGCTGTCTGAAGATAGTTCTACAAACACTAACGTTGCTACATTTTCTGCTTAGTTTGCAAATCTTTTTAGATCGTACCAACTTGGAGAAACAATGGGAACACAGGTAATAGTCTGTTACCTTGCAAGTAATGAAGAAGTAAACAACTCAATGGTCATCTAGAATTTTAGGAGAATGAGAAAACCTTACTATTTAGTTATTTCATGGTTATAGTAAAACTAAGGCCATGCAAGAACAGTGTGTGTTTGTATGACTTCCTGAAGAGGAATGAGGATAACATCCATACATTCTTGTTTAGTGGGGCTTCAACCTCACCAAATTTATGGATGTTGTCTTCTTTCCTCATATTGAGGCCACCAGATTCCCTCTGCCCCCAGATAGCTGTCTCTGTGGGGACATTTTTGCATGCTTTTGTAAATGGGATATGTTTCAGGGCAAAACAGAAGTTCCCATTTTGCCACAGCATCAGTGTGGAATACTTAGGAAGTTATTTAGATTGCCCAGTACAAAACGCAGGTAAAGATGAGTGAGAATATTTTTCTCTTCACATATATTTGTGTTAAGTGGGTGCAATAACTTCATTTGTTCTTTTTACGATGTGACTCATGACAAAATTACCTCAGCTCTTAGGTATCTGAAGGAGAATGGGAATGATACCCACGTGGTTCCTGCAATTTAGTGCTTTTAACTTGAGAAAAATAAGAGCTCCAATTTATATTCAGATGTTTCACATGCTACCAGCAGGAGCTGATGCATCCTGAGGGATGGTAAACACCCTTTAGAAAATGTCATAGCTGTGGTGCTCCCATCCCATCTTCATTTGCCACAACATACTCATCTCCTGTGCTGTTAAAAAGTGATTTATCAGTGAAAGGGAAATATATGGAGTCCCTTTGATGCCCAGCATTTATCTCCAGCTCTTTTCCTATTCACTTAGCTTATTTTGTTCCACTAATGTTAATATCACTATTTCCTAATGTAACTAAAAGGGATTTTTTTTTCTAATGTAAGTTGTGTAACATGCAGGTAAAGAGCTTTGGCCCTTTCTGCACGAGGCGAGGGAATCGCTCCGTGCCGTTACCTACCGCTTCTTCTGGGGTCCGAAGCAACGCGGACTGTCCCTGAAGCCCTTCTGCAGGGCTCCTCCTTGGCCCAGGGTGAATCGGAGCAGTGTGAGGTCTGTAGATCTGCACTGCTCCGGCTTCCAAAATGGCAGCTTCCAGCTTCCAAAATGGTGGCTTCCGGCTTCCAAAATGGTGGTTTCCAGCTTCCAAAATGGCGGTTCTGGTTTCCAAAATGGCAGCTTCCGGTTGGTCGTGGGTCCCGACCAACTGCTGAAGCTCACCACGCCTAAAGCCCGCTCTCCACAGATCGCAGACTCGCATTGGTGCGAGCCGGCGAATCTGCATAAGGGAGCAGGAACGCAATGGTGCGTTCCAGGAAAATAAAGACCTGTTTTTTCTGGTCTTTCAAAAACACGCTGGAGGACCACTTGAGGTCGTCTTGGAGCGGACTGAGGTGCAGATCTCCATTAAGTAGTCTGCTCCTAATCCACTCCAAGGTGCAGACGACCTCCCTGCGAGGACGCACTGCCCCATTCTAATTGCCTAGTGTGGAAAGGGCCTTTGTTTTCTCTGGAAGAATCCAGTTTATTATAACCTGCTCCTATTGAAGAAATAGGATATTTGTTCATGGCCAACTTCTGTAAGCAGGAAGTGGGTACCAGGCCTAGGGTACCTCAGATTCTACGTGGGACATGTCAGCATATGTCCTGGGAATCATTGTCCTTGATTATCCCCAACCTCATCATGCATTTTATGACCAGCTATAGTTAACAAGGTAATGATACTATCTGTACTTCAGGCATTTCCTTTTCCTTTTCCTTGGATCTCCGTATTAATGCCATTTGCAACTATGTGTCTGTATATACCTGTAACTGCAGACAACACTTCATGCATCTGATGAAGTGGACTGCATTCCGCAAAAGTTTGTGCCATGCTATTTTAGTCTTTGAAAGCTCAACTCTTCATTGGTTTTGCTGCAACAGAGAGCAAACACTGCTCCCGCTCTGAAACGTCATGTTCTCTGTGACTCCTTCTATTTCAGCCTACACTTTTTTCCATTTTCCACCCACAACTTCACTCATCTCTGCATCTCTGTGTTCTTCAACTAGGGATAGAACTGGGGATGGGGAAAAAAATGGTTGGTTTTCTATCTGTCAGTGGGAGTGTGGGTCCATTTTGTACATACTGAGACTGAACCTGGGCTAATTCCAAGGCTTGCAATACATTTTGACCAAGAAAAAAAAATGGGCAGAAAGCCATGCATCCATTTGAAAAATGTACATAACCAAATGTGTATATTTGAAATCTGTGGAGAAGCAAGCTTTGGCCAATGGGAACATGGATTAAATATCTGTGCTTTAGGAAACATGTACTGTATATGGAACCACACACACATATTTGGAATGGATAGGAGGGTAAGACAGGATGAAGCAGAGGTGGTGGAAGCAGACGGTGGTTCATCACAAACCAGTGAAGGCGTGCAGAACCAAAGCTTCCTTCTCTTACATATTAGTGAGCATAGCCTAACCTGGAAGCTTTTTATAGTGATGTAGCTTTACTTCACAATAAGCCTGTTTAGGTTTATTCAAGACTTAGAAAAAAATACTTTTTGGACTATATTTCCCAGAATTCTCCAGCTAGCATGCTGATGCAGAGAGCTGAAACTGTCTCATTACTTGTTTTCTGGAAAACATGCCTGGAGAATCAGTACATGTGGGAAAATATTAAGAAATAGTGCAAAATGTTGTAAAAAAGAATACAAACAATAGCATATTCAATTCCCTTTGAAGGCAAAATAAGTGAAATACATCCTTCTCGGGTTTAAGTCATAGAGCTCATAAACAAGCATGTTCTAATGGTATTCCAGTCAGTTAGCTCTTGAAACAAACAGAGGAACTACAGCACTCCTTTAAGGCTATTGATCCTTGTATATCACCTGAGTAGCCATTTCCTTGTTATGTACACATTTTGAGAGAAGGATAGAGGACGGCTGTAAACATGTGGCATGAAAGGGACTCACTAGCTGAAGGCATGAGTAGAATAGTAACGTGGTTGGAGAATGCAAAGTTCTGATTCTCCCTGAAACAAAGTACACTGGAGCTTCTTGTTGTGGCCGTCTTTGCCCAGCTCAGCTGCTATCTATGTGAGGGAATCCAAATGTGTTTTCCTTGTGCCACTGTCTTTCATTATCTAAAGGCCCTTCTGACACTACTTTAGCTGCATAGAAGCCATTCCACATTTGTCAGATGCTCCAGGTGATGTGGAAAGAGCCCAAGTTGTTGGCAGTGGTGGAGCTTGGAGTGTGTGGAGGGAGGGTGGGAGGGAAGGTTATGGCATGAGGGGCGTGGCCACAGTGCATGGGGGCATGGCCAGGGTGTGGGGGGGCGTGGCCAGGTGCACAGGGGCGTGGCTACGGGCTGGGATGCCCCAGAAACATTGCCGCCCAAGGCAAATTGCCCCCCCCCACGTCCCTATATGACTGGTTGTTGGTCTTTCCCATACGTGTGGGTTCACCCATATATTTCATTTAAATGTCCTGGATCTTCTGATGTTGTCAAAGTGGTATGTGAGGAAGAAATGCTGCAACTTCTTCCATTGATGTTCACTAAGCTTAAGAACTACAAAAAAGTCAGTAAATACATATGTGTATATACATGTGTGTGTGTTATTTTTAGAAAGCAATTAATCTGTAGAATTAAAATCGTTTAAAAATTTGTTAGGAAAATATAAAATGCAACAAAACAAGACACCACAGTGACATGGAAGACATGTTATCATTTCAAAGACAATAAGATTCCTGAATGAAACTCAGACTGTCTCTCTTCACTTATGCTGCTTTCCCAATATTTAAATAATTTCATTTGCTGCAGTTGTTCTGCAAGGTTCTGTCTTCTTCTGATACCCAACCAAGCTACCAGGTTGCTATGAATTGCATAGCTACTTTTGACTGTTGGGATAGAATCATAAAATCATAGAATCATAGAATTGGAAGAGACCACAGGGGCCATCCAGTCCAACCCCCTGCCTTGCAGGAACACCCGTCAAAGCGTTCCCAACAGATGGCCATCCAGCCTTTGCTTAAAAACCTCCAAAGAAGGAGAGCCTACCACACTCCAAGGCAGTGTATTCCACTGCCAGACATCTCTGACCGTCTGGAAGCTCTTCCTGAGGTTCAGGTGGAATCTCCTTTCCTGCAGCTTGAATCCATTGCTCCTTGCCCTAGTCTCTGGAGCAGCAGAAAACAAGTCTGCTCCCTCCTCGACATGACATCTCTTCAAATATTTAAATATGGCTATCATGTCCCCTGGTAACTTTCTCTTCTGCAGACTAAACATCTCCAGCTACCAAAGCCACTCCTCATAGGGCATGGCTTCTAGATCCTTCACCATTTTGGTTGCACTCCTCTGGACATGCTCTACCTTGTCGATACCCTTCGTGAATTGAGGTGCCCAGAACTGGACCCAGTATACCTCCCTTGATCTAGACGCCATACTCCTATTGATGCAATCAAGAATTGCGTTGGCTTTCTTGGCTGCCACATCACACTGCTGACTCATGTTCACCTTGTGATCCACCAGGGCTCCCAGATGCCTAAATCTTCAACAGGGCAGGATTACAGGGAGAGGAAAATCTGTAAGTTGCCCTTTCTCCCACATTTGAATTTTTAAATGTTAAATCATTTCCATCCTGAATATGAAGAGACTTTCAAATCCTGATACTTTAAGTAATCATGAATGTGAGCCAGGGTGGGGTAGTGATTTGAGCACTGGACTACTTGTAGTGATTTGAACATTGGACTACAACCCTGGAGATCAGGGTTTGATTCCCTTCTTGGCCATGGAAACCTATTGGGTAACTTTGGGTGTATCATATACTCTCAGCCTCAGAAAACCTCATGATAGGTTTGCCTTAGGTTCATCATAAGTTGGAAATGACTTGAAGACACACAATAACCACAAATCATGAATGTATATTTTAGAGACTCCAACTCCCAAGAAAATGTGCTTTTGGAAATATGGTCAGTCTCTATTTATATCCCATATATTCCCCCCCCTCTTTTTCTTTTTCTTTCTTTTTAATATAATACGGTCCTCCCCCGCATATCACTTTCGCAAATTTGATTGTTTGTGAGCTGCTTGCTTGCCTCCCCGCCATTCTCCCCCTCCCATTCCGTGGCCTTTTGCCCAGGCATGGGGAGAGGAAAGGATCTTCACTCCCCTGCGTTCCCTCTCCTGTCGCCCGTGTGGGTGCAGTGGCAGTGGACAGCAGGAGGGTGCAGGGAGAAAGTTCTTCACTGTCCGTTGCCTGCACGGGTGCTCTGGCAGTGGCTGGCAGGAGCGAGCAGGGAGGAAGATCTTTGTTCCCCTGAACTCCCCTGCCCATCACTCATGCAGAAAAAAGGAAGGGAGCATGGGCAGTGGGCAGGGGAGCACAGGGGGAGAAACCTTCCATCTCCTTCACTCTCCTGCTTGTTGCCCACATGGGAGTGCAAAAACCAGGTGGGGCATGACGGCAACAGGCAGGAGACTGGAGGGGGAAATGTTATCCCCCCTGCACTCCCCTACCTTTTCCCCAGGTGGCAGCAGCAGAAAGAAATGAGGGAAGGGGGAGTTCTCACTGAGGCGGGGGGGGGGCAGTTATTCACAATTTTTTGACATTTGCAAGGGTTCTGTGCCCCTAACTCTCATGAATGTGGAGGGCCTACTGTAGTTTAATATATGTATACACTAGTATGGTCAGAAACACAGGGATTCAAAGCCAAACTAAGACCATTTCCACACTGGACTTCTAAAACGGTGTAGAGCGACCTCTAATGGAGGTCTTCTACACCGTAGAGTGGACTGGCGTGGACTACTTTTCGTAGTTCCACACCAGAATCCACTCAGGAGCGGCCGGAACTAGCCGGGCTGCGTGTTTTTTAAAAACCTCTTTTTCGAGGTTTTTAAAAAGCACGGAGCGCGCAGCCCCGTGCTGCTCCGTCACCCAGCTCTAAAGTGGATCTGCAGGAGCGCACAAGTGCATGCCTGCAGATCTGCCAGGGGCGGGCTTCTGGCTGGCGAGCTTCTCCGGTTGGTGGAGAGCCTCCACCAACCGGAAGCTACCATCTGGGACGCTGGAGGAGTGTGGAGCAGTGAGCTCGTGCTGCTCTGCGTGGCGACGGACTTACCCGGCTGCGGGTAAGCTCCGTTTTAGCGTGTTTTCGCCCGTTTCCCACCCCCACATGTGAAAAGGGCCATAAGAGTTAACCACTCAGAGATCTGGGTCTAAATAGATGGTTTTGTCAGTTTGAGTTTTTTTAAAGGAGGAAAAAATGCTTCCTATGTTAGATATGATGAAACCTGTGTATTTTAATTAATTTGTACTAAAAATGAATGGAAATGAAATCTTACCCATCCTATTAATTAACAAAGGGAGGGAGGAGGGTTCCATGCTAAGCAGAAGTGGGCAAAGTACAACTCCAAAACTGCATGCAGTTTTTTTGCAGCTCTCATCCCCTGCCAGATTCCCTGGACTAGCCTTTTTCAGGTCTGAAAAGGTAGGGTATTGCCTCTCTCTTAAGTCTTCAAGAGCTTCAATTCACCAGTTGAATAAGTTGCAGGATCTGACATCTCATCCTCCAGTTTAACATTTAAAAGAAATCAAAAACAGTAGTGGACTTCTGGCCACATCCAGATTTGTTTTGGGGCATTTTTGGCAGTCCATGATCCCAAGAGGCAGAAGATTGATTCCCCCATGGACCTCCTATAATTGCCCACCCTGATCTTAATGTTAAACTGGAAGGATCCTGAATGTTAGCCCTGCAGGAGGAGGCTATGGTTGGCTCTGTTCTTTCACATACACTAAACCAATGAGAGAATGCCTTGCTTTCAGGAGGAAAAGGGGGCCACAGACTTCCTCTCTTGTTCCTCTCTCTGTGACTATGTTCATCTGCCTGGGCCTGTTTATGTAATCCTGCATCATCTCTTCCTCCTATTATCCTGACTGATGATCCATGCCTGATGGCTGTGTCAGGCCTCCAACGCCGTGAACACTTTGATTGCTGCACTCTACGCTCTTTAACATGACAATTAAAAATGATTTACAAATGGTCGTTTTAGTTCCAAATGGAGAAGTAGATGCAGTGCATAATACTTTGCGGTATTGGAGATGCTTGGCTTCTGTAAGCAGCTGCTGCAGCCTTTTGCATTCCCTTTTTGTTGTCATTGCTGTTGTTGTTGTGTGCCCAGCTTCAATTTGCATCTTGGGTTTTTATGTAAGATGCTTGTTCTGAAAACAATGTTTCAATGGGTTTGGAGGTTGGTTAGGAGTTTTAAGCGAATTTGAGGAGACATTTTTTAAATAATTGCTGTGGAAGCTGGTGCCTTCCATTCCAATGAGGTGGAGGATCCACTCTGAGTTTTAATCTAAATTTTAAAGGAGATATCCAAGTTTCTTAACCCTGCCCTCAATATGGATCCAGCACTTTGAATCGCTCCTTCAAAGTTTGAACTGTATAGCAAGGCCGGAAAGATTAACATTCTCCATCTCTTCTTCAATGGTCAGAAGATCAAGCTGCTTTAGCTACTTATGAATGTGTCAATATCAACAGCAAGAAAATACATTTTGAAGATATGCTTAGCCTATATTAGTGTATCCTATGTACTCTCCAAATCTTTTTTATTTTCTCCCTTTCTTTATAATCATATTTTTAAAATCCATTAAAAAAAAAGTTTGGATTGAAACCCAATGGATTCAACAGCCCTCCAGCCACCAGCCAAAACATATGGTAACTCACCTGTTTCAGTATCCTGCAGATACTTAGAAGGAAGAATCAAGAGAGAGTTAGACACAGAGTATAAAATTGTATAGTAGACTTCAGAAGCTAGTCGAATCATAGAATCATAGAGCTGGAAGGGGCCTCATGGGCCATCAGTTCCAACAAAGGACCTCCAGCTGAAGCATCCCCAGTAGGTAGTTATCTAACCCCTTTATAGATATATTCAGGGAAGGTTACTTCACCACTCTCTAGGTAATTGGTTCTGTTGTCAAACTGCTCTTACTGTCAAGAAATTCCTTCTAATGTTCAATCAGAATCCACTCTCCTGTCACTTCAAACCATTAGACTTGGTCCTACCCTAGGTCATCAGAAAACAGGCCTGCCTCCTCCTCCCTGTGACAGCCCTTGAAGTATTTAAAGAGTGAAATCAGGTCACTCCTTAGCCTTCTGTTCACCAAGGCCAACATGCCCAGCTCCTTCAATCTTTCCTCATGTGTTTTGTTCTCCACACCTCTCATCATCCTCACTGCCCAACTTGTCCATATCCTTCTTAGTAGTTGAAGACACTGGGCAGCCCTGCTTCTTAGACCTCTGTATGAAAAAGCTTCCTCTTTTCAGTCCTTAACATTTCAGAGCTCTGAAGTGGTAGCCCCATTCTCCTTAGTAATGCTTGAAGATTTAATTCAATCTGGATTTTGAAACAAACCTATACTTTCATCAAGATTGAACTGTAGCTACGCTTTGGATTTTCTGCTTCTCTTAATTGTTCTTAGCTTACACAAAAAAATATCAATGCACATATAAAATGCATAGTTTAGGATAAAATGCATACAGATATATATAAGATCAAATAGCTGTTTTATGAGAATATATGTTCAAAATATGATTTATATGCATGATTTCTGTACATTTCTTTTAAGAATGAGATTGATTAGAAAATAGAATAGAATAGACATGAATGAACATGTTTGAAACTGACTGAGCATAGACTAATCTAACCATCATGAGTTCATGAAACTTATTAAGAAATATGAACAACTGAACAGGAATCGAACTAAATCACCTCTTTTGTGCTGCCTTTCACATCCATGACTGGCATCCTGTTAGATAATTGCATCTTCATAAAGTGACTTATGATCACATAAAGTTGAATTGTGCCATTGCCCCCCATCCATCCTTTCCTCTATCCATCATCCATCACTTTATTTAATATCCTGCCATTCTTCTAAACTGGGACTCAAAGTGGCTTACAAAAAGGGTGAAGATACAATGAAAACACATAGTGTTAAAAACATACAAAATCATCTGTCCATCACTTTATTGGTATCCCATTGTGGAAGGAGGGGAGCAGAGTTGTACCTACATCATGGGGATCACTGTGCAAGGACAGCCACCATAGCACCATAGGTCCTATGGATCCTGTTGCACAATGGGCATCATAGTGCCGTGAATCCCATTGAGCAATGGGATGCCCATTGCATATCAGGGCATCTTGTGCAGTGCCCCATTGTGCAAGACACCTCAATGTGCATTGTTACAATTCACTAGAAGGGTTGTATATAATGTCAGAGATTTTCTAATTCACCCAGAGAATCTCCTAAATGCAGGCTGCTCCTACTCAGCAACAGCAGTAGTAAAAACACCACAAAACACTCAGATCTTAAGACAAGTATTGTTATGCAACTATGGATGTGAAGAAATATTGCAGTTACTGAGACTGTAGTTGAAGCTCACTGTCGCAGAAAATGGAATCCAAGGATTCTCCAGGCCCCTTGACATAACAAGTAAATCACTTATGTGGGTTTTTAAATGCACAAAGAAATGACGAACAGGGGAGAAGTAGTCCTGGGAAACAAAATTACCTTCCAGAGGGGTGGTGTTCTGTGCCCCCCCCCCCAAAATAACATTGCTTAGCTATTCCTTTCCCCAGAAGAGCCAGGCCAAAGGTGGGATGCTTACCACCTCATTTATACAGTGTCATGTTAAAATCCAGCCCCTCCTGTCATAGTATGATGTGTTGCCTACCCTGCTGTGACAGAGAATGACTCCTTTAGGTCAAGAAGTGCAACTTAATTGCTAGGCTTGTCAAACAGAGAGGAGCATAGAGCCTTTCAGGGCTTGCATTTGTGTTGTTTTCTTGCAGTGCTTAGACGTTGTCATAATTATTAGCTGTGTTAGTCTGGGTGTGTGTTAAAAGAATGCAGAGACCAGCCTTCCCTATACAACCATAATGACTAGGAATGGCGGGATTTGAAGTACAACACTTTTAGACAGCACCAGGTTATGGAAGGCCAAATTAGGGATAGGTCAAATCCAAAGAGGGTGAACGTAACACTAACTGTGCATACAGTTGTTCCTGCATTTAAGTTTTCTATTCACGTGATGAATATGTAAATCTTTTTTAAAAATAAATATTTTTGCTAAATCCATTTCTATTATAAAACAACATGTAGGAAAATACAGATACATTTCAATACAAAAACTCTACTATCTAAACAGTAAACTACAAACTGAACTAACAAATGCACAACATGACACAAGGGGATAAAAGGGTTTTGCACTTGACTTCCAATTCCTTAGAAAATGATTTTCAATGAAAGCTTGATCTACTTTTTCAAAATTCCTCCAGAATATCCATACCAAAATGATTATAACAGATATCTATATCATGATTACATGTTTAAGCTACATTTCAACTTACAACATAACTGATTTACTTGCTGAAATCCCATGGTCAAGAATACTAAAGGAGAAAGGAGTTCATGACGGATGGGAGTTTCTTAAAAGTGAGATACTGAAGGCACAATTGGAAACTGTGTCAATAAGGATGAAAAATGACAAGGGTCTAAAGAAACCAGAATAGTTGACTGAAGAACTCTCAGCTGAGCTAAGTGTTAAAAGAAACATGTACAGCAAATGGAAGAATGGTGAAACCACCAAGGGGGAATTCAAGCAAATAGCCAGGATATGTAGGGAGAAAGTCAGAGAAGCTAAAGTGCAGAATGAACTCAGGCTTGCCAGAGACATCAAAAGCAATAAAAAGGGCTTTTTTAGATATGTCCACAGCAAAGGAAAAACAAGGAAATAATAGGATCACTACGTGGAGAAGGTGACCAATTAATAATGGGGGGGAGTGAGAAGGCAGAACTATTTAATACCTTCTTTGCCTCAGTTTTCTCCCAAAAGAATAGAACTACCCAACTTGGGGCGTGGGGAGCAGGTGAGGAAGCGAGGGAAATGCAGCACAGAATAAGTAGAGAAGTAGTACAGGAATATTTGGCTAAGCTAGATGAATTCAGGTCCCCAGGGCCAGATGAATTACATCCAAGGATATTAAAAGAACTGGCAGAAGTCATTTCTGAACCACTTGCAATAGTCTTTCAGAACTCTTGGAGAACAGGAGAAGTCCCAGCAGACTGGAGGAGGGCAAATGTCACCCCCATCTTCAAGAAGGGGAAAAAAGAGGACCCTAATAGTTATCACCTGGTCAGCCTGACATCAATTCCAGGAAAGATCCTAGAGCAAATCATTAAACAGTCAGTTTGTAATTACTTACAAAGCAATGCCATAATCACTAAAAGCCAGCATGGATTTCTCAGAAATAAGTCATGCCAGACTAATCTTATTTCTTTTTATGATAGAGTTACAAGCTTGATAGACGAAGGGAATGCTGTAGATGTAGCATATCTTGACCTCAGTAAGGCCTTTGAGAAAGTTCCACATGACATTCTTGCAAAGAAGCTAGTAAAATGCGGGCTGGACAGGGCTACTGTTAGTTGGATTTGTAATTGGTTGACCGACGGCACCCAAAGGCTGATCACGAATGGCTGCTTTTCATCCTGGAGAGAAGTGACTAGTGGGGTGCCACAGGGTTCTGTCCTGGGCCCAGTGCTATTCAACACCTTAGGGAGCTGGGTATGTTTAGTCTGCAGAAGAGAAGGTTAAGAGGGGACATGATAGCCATGTTTAAATATTTGAAGGGATGTCATGTTGAGGAGGGAGCAGGCTTGTTCTCTACCGCTCCAGAGACTAGGACAAGGAGCAATGGATTCAAGCTGCAGGAAAGGAGATTCCACTTGAACCTCAGGAAGAACTTCCTGACAGTCAGAGCTGTCCAGTGGTGGAATATGCAGTTTTTAAGCAGAGGCTGGATGGCCATCTGTTGGGAATGCTTTGATGGGTGTTCCTGCAAGGCAGGAGGTTGGACTGGATGGCCCCTGTGGTCTCTTCCAACTCTGTGATTCTATGATAATGGGTAACCATTCTCATCCACTTGCACTATCATCAGCAGGTTTGCCTTAGTGCTTTAGAAGGCCAGAATTTAAAATTGTTTCAATTACAGCTGGAATTAAAAACAGTGAAGGTTTATGGTACAGTGAAATACTGCCCCAAAGAAGCTGCAATACTTTGGGGCAGTATTTCACTGTACCATAAACTTTCACTGTTTTTAATTCCATTCCTTATTGGTCACATAGTAGCCACATTAGCAAAGTTCTACTTCCTCTGAGCCATCTTGCATGAGCTATTGTATGGGTAAAGATCAGCAACATCTCCTGCTTGTTCCTATCGTAACCCCCTTGCTCACTTGCTCTCTCCATCTGTTCTCCTCTCTCCCCATTTCCCCTCTTCCTCTCATGGACATTGTTGAACTGGCATGAAGGGTCTTTGCCTCTTCTGAAGTCACTCCATGGGAAAAAAGGAAGGGAAGCAGAGGAAAAGAGAAGGAAGATTAGAAAGGCAAAGCATGTGGAGGTAGGGATAGAGAGGCAAGATGAAAAGCCTGCCTGGCTTTTTCTGTCTGTGGAATCTGTGAATGAGAGGGTTAAAGAGCCAGCAATCCACATTGACTCCAAAACCAATCCTAAAATAAAGATGCGCTGAGTAGTATGGAGGCTTGTTCCCCAGTGGTTGGGATGGCAGGAGCATACTTACAAGGGAATAAGACCTGCCATTGCACGTCTCTGTGGCTCTTTATTTCCAGGTAAACTATGGATTGTTACACATCAAAGGCTGACAAGTTTTATTTGGCATAAGCTTTTGTGAATTGCAGACTACTTCATCAAAGCCATCAAGCTAAAATCCAGGAAAGCTTAGGTCAAATAAAATGCATGTATGTGCTGGCGAGGCCTCCTTTTGAACTCCTGGTGAGTGGGTACTGCTTGCTGAGGTGCAAAAGGGAGCATCTTTGTTTGTTTGTTTGTTTGTTTTTCTCTCTCTCTTTCTCTTCTATTGTTTCCTGAAGGGAAAGTGCTGCTCACTCACCCCAAAACATCTGTGGGAACCATGCATTTGAGAAAGGGGTGAGGTCTTTGGTTGGCTTTTTGAAGTTAAAAGAGGAAAACTGAGCAACTATGGGTGCAGGTGTGCATGGATACATTTCTGAATGTAAGCTTCTCCACTCCAGAACAGAAAAGGGAAGCTGGGTTCTTCTACATCAGATCTGGAACAGTGAAAGGGAAAGCCTATCTCTTTTTGCTTCTCATGGCAGAGGAATAGCTGGAGGAAGAGGGGAGGTCAAGTCAACCAGGAGGTCCCACTTCCCATCCACAAGCTCTCTGTGCTGCGTTCCTCCTTTTCCCGTGTATGCAAGTAGAGTGAAGAGTAAGCTGAAGTGAATTCATTTTCCCCTCTCTTTACATTGGGGGAAAGTGCACCCTGTGAACCCAAGTAAGTTCAAAGAGAAGATTTTTTGACTAAATAAGAATGATTGCATCAGGCTAGCAAGATATACAGATTGGAGATCATAAAAATGGTGAGGGGAGGGCTGGTAACATCAACAGTGCCTTATCCACAGAGTCATCATAAATGATTACTCATGTCACTAACCATTCCCACTTTGAGAAAATCAAAATAATTGAAAGAGTGTGTGAAAAATTAGAGGCGAGGTGTTGTAACTTTTCTGAGAAGTAATGTCTATAGCTATGCCACTATAAGACAAAACACTTTGAAAAAAATGCTGGAGTAGTTGCAATTGTAGAAAGTGTGTGCCTGTGTATAGATTCACTCACAGATTCCCCCAGTACAGTGATAGCGTGATATAAACAGCTTTGAATGCTTCTAATATCATCTGGCTGTCTATAAAATGACCATGATTTGCTTTTTGAAAATTGAGTTCATTTGATGCCTGATTAGTTTTTAATTAAGCTGAGCAAAAGATACTAGACAATTTTTTATGGTTTTATGTTCTTTATTATTTTTAATCAATTATTTTTAATTGATGTTTGTATGATTTCATTTCTTTGGCCTAAATGTGTTTGTTACCCTCAAGTAGAGTAGATCTATTGAATCAATGGGAATTTGGTAAGTAAAAACTTACATAAGTTTCTTTGATTTAATGAGTCTACTCTAGTTGCAACTGACAGTTGAATGTAGACATTTGTTGTTAGCTGCCTCCAGCATGGAAAGAAGTGGAGATATAAGGGTTGGATGGCTTTCAATATTGTGGCTGCGTGAAAGAAAGAGCTCTTATTTACAGCTATACAGAGGAGAATTTTAGGTTCCAGTGACCAAAAAGCCCCCAAAAATCCTAAAATAAGAACACTGTTTTCTCCAGGGCTGGCATACGAAATGGATTAAGTAGCTTTTTAGCCATCCCTTCCATCTCAGTGGTTCTTGATTGTAAGACTGGGGTAAGCCCAGCTGGTTGAACAAATAGGTCTGTTGGAGATTGCCTTAATGGCCCTGCCAGAGTAGCCATGTACCTCTTCTTTGGGGATGAAGATTCTTGCCAGCACCTGGATTGTTCTGGAGAAAAAGAGTCATTCAGAGCCAGGTCTGACCTTCCTCTTCCCCTAAGGGAATGTTCCAATTCGGCATCTGCAAGAATGCAAGCAATTTCAAAGCAGTTGCTGTTGTAATCAGGAGAAAGCTTGGGCCTCAAAAAGCTTTTTTTTTTTTTTAATGGAGTGGAGTGTTCATTGGAAATCTGATGGGGAATAAAGAATTTTGGACCAGATGTTGGTATTAATACTTATACGCCCCTTGTGCTTAGCTTGTAAGGAGGTGCAAATATTGCAAAACACTAATAAGGGTCCAGTTTCCTTGTTTTAAGGAAGTGAAATCCTAGATAAGCACTGGAACCCTTGAAATATCACCACTTGAAGAACTGCATTTATCCTACTTATGAATATTCTCAACGGGAGGCAGCAAAGTGTGGCAGGAGAGAGAGCGTTGTGCCACATCTTGTGCATTCCTTCAGCTAAGCTGCAGCATTCAGGCATAGTAGAAGACACTTCCCCATCACCAAGCTGAAGGAAAATTCAACTGCCACTCCAATTGGCTTTTGTTCAATGAATGGAGGAGAGATGCTATCTTTTGTATTACCTGAGGTGGCAAAATGTCTTAGTGTGACCCTAATTATGGTGGATGGTGAGAGCCTTGCACAAAGTTCTGTGGTTCCCTCTGTATGGATGGTCATTTTATTCACAGCCTGTTATTCCACTGAGTCCTATGGAAGGAGGGGGGAAAGAAGAATGAAGCCAAGTTTCCCTAAGAATTTCTTCTGAGTTTACTCGTATGACTTATGATCTTTATGGCAAAGATCAAGTTGCTTGGATTCCACCATGCATTTTTTCTGATCAGAGTAATTAGTTCAGTGAATATCTTATTCCTTTGCCCCCCCCCCCTCACCTTGACAACAGGTACATGCATACACCACCCAAGATGTGTCTGTAATGCTGGAGCATTTGCAGAACTTGCAAGAGAAAGTTGTCAGATTTTGAAATGCAGGTAAATGCTTCTGAAATTACACTTAATTACAGTGGTATGGGTGTGTGTGTCCATGTTCATATTGTACATCATTCCCTCCTGCTTTCCCTTTGCCAGCTGTGCTTGAAAACTCCAGAAGACAAAATTGCAATTTTTTTTTTGCTAGTTTATTCAAATAAAACTTTTTCCCCACTGCTAAATCTAAGGTGGAGTTGGAGGACAACTGGTGGGATGGCTCTCTTAGTCATGGCTTGCATGAGTAATTGCAGAGCAATGACAAAGTCCTGCTGGGGATGAACAGAAAAGAACAAGAGAGAGAGGGAGTCCAGTGGTTCTGCATATTCCTGTATCTCAGATCTCTTCTCTATAAGTTGCAATGTCTTCTCTGCTTGTGCCTGAACTTTCACAAATAGTGAAAGAAGCAGGCACTTTCCTCTTTCCCAGATGTTCAGCCCCCACAGAGCATGATAAATTGGTAATATTAAGGAACTGATTTACTGAGTGTGAATTCTATGCATCAGAATACATAACACTGCATTAGGAAATTGGTATTTCCCCTATCAAACTAGGCATTATTCTGTTGGTGATTGCCACTAATCAGCAAATCTTAAAGAATTCATCTTTAAAACTTTCCAGGGGAGGAATTTTCACTTGTTTTTTTCAATCAGATTGCTTTTTATAGTCCATTAGTTCCTTTAAGTCTGTGGGGTACTTCTTCTACTACTTCAGATTTGATGGAGGACATTATAGCCAGCATCTATGGCCCTTTTCACACGTCGGGGGGGGGGGAACGGGCGAAAACGCCCAAAAACGGAGCTTACCTCCAGCCGGGTAAGTCCGTCGCCGCGTGGAGCAGCGTGAGCTCCTTGCTCCACACTCCTCTGGCGTTGCAGATGGCAGCTTCCAGTTGGCAGAGGCTCTCCACCAACCGGAGAAGCTCGCCAGCTGGAAGCCCACCCCTGGCAGATCTGCAGGCACGCACTTGCGCACACCTGCAGATCCACTTTAGAGCCGGGCGACGGAGCGGCACGGGGCTGCGCGCTCCGTGCTTTTTAAAAACCTCTAAAAAGAGGTTTTTAAAAAACACGCAGCCCGGCTAGTTCCGGCCGCTCCTGAGTGGATTCTGGTGTGAAGCTACGAAAAGTAGTCCACGCCAGTCCACTCTAAGGTGTAGACGACCTCCGTGAGAGGTCGCTCTACACCGTTCCCCCCCCCCACATGTGAAAAGGGCCTATATTTCAGAAATGGAGACGAATCATTGACTTGTGTACCCATTGCTAGGTGTGACCTGCTCCCTTGCTCACTTACCAGTGATTCATTTCAGTCTGCAGTCTTTATCTTGCGACTGAGTTTAACTGCAGAACATTTGGACTTTTCTGTTCCTTCTAAGCCTGATGAAAAGTTCCAGACAATGTGAAAGCTTGCATATTTTATAACAGCATACTTTATCCTAATAAAAGTATTCCCAAACTTGATTTTGTTTTGTTTTCCTAAACTTTATTTTCCAGCAGGATAGTGTTCCATATAGCACAACACACAATTGTGACTCTCTCTGCACAGACACAGACATACACATACCACTGAATTCTGTGAGAAGTCAATGAGGGAAGAAACTGGCCCACCATACTTGGCAGTAGTGTATACAAACATACCCGTTGTTTAGGAGAGCCCTGCAGGGACGAAGCTTCCATGAGATTTAGTGTTCTTTGGAAAGAAGAATGTGGGCCTTCTATGTTGCCAGGCAGGTGGTTTCTTTTCACCAAAGCAGACATAATGTAGCCTGCAGGCCACATGAAGCCTCTAGACCCCACTTCAGGCCCATTGAAACCCCTCAACCGGAAGCTGCCATCTGCAACGCCGGAGGAGTGTGGAGCAACCCCTCAATCAGTAAAATTTTCTAGGAATTGTGTTTTCAAAAGCTCCCCAAATGTGTGAAAACATGTGAAAATACCTCTGTTTCACATCAAAAGCACCCCAGAACCCTTTACTACTGCCATATACTTTCAGACCTTCATTTTCCTACATATTCTCTCTCAAAACAGCAATAGAAAGTGAAGTGACATCACTACTCATCTCTATTTTGAGAGGGACCATAGAGGAAAACAGAGATATTGGGCTTGCTAGGGGTTTCTGACTATGGAAGGGGATGGGGCAGTGAGACCTGGCCCCATGCAGTTGCCCATTCATGTTTTACACCAAGGTAGCTATTCTACCCAATTTACATATGAAAGTGTGCTGTTGAAGGGCTATTTAGGCAAGGACTGGTTTGAATAAAGGCTGCAATCTTGTATCACATGGTGGACTGTAAAGCTCTAGGACATGTACCTTCTCTTCTTCCCCTTCCTGGACACCTGACCTGTCAGTTGCCAGAGAGCCATGGCTGTTTAGTGGCCAAGGAAGGGTGGTGCTCCCGGGCAGCTGGCAGCACAAGGAACCATTGTCTGGTTTTCCTAGAGGTTGAGAAGGTGATGGCTTCTTTGTGTTCTTAGCTCCAGAATCACAGTCATGCTCTGCCTGAAAGGCTTCCTTTCTTCCATCAGGTACTGAATGACTGTGGGGGCAAACTCTGGCAGCTGTCAGGTCAGTTGTATGTGCAGGGCAGAGACCATATTGTAAAGAAGTATCGGATCCATCCAAAACAGTCTTAAAGCAAGGTACACCTAGGTAACCAGTATTTTCAAATGCAGATGTCACCAGCAGACAAACACATGACTGTCACCCCTCTCCCCCTGAATATAGAATTGAATTGAGATGAATTGTAATTGTATTCAATTCAGGGTCATTATTTCTCAATGTGCTTTTAAGCATACAACTAAATTTAAGCTAAGTTTATGCAAATCCACATTGTCTTCTCCCTCCCTCCCTCTCTCTCTCTCTCTCTCTCTCTCTCTCTCTCTCTTCTCTTTCTTCCTGAAAGAGGGGTGGGGGGAGTTTGCAAAAGTGGTTATCCTATTTATCATGTGAACATGTCTAGGCATGTGAACTGTATACAAGGCAAGCCAATCTCAGCTTCCACCAGAGACATGAATCTCTGCTATAGATACACCATGCAACAGACCAATGTGACATCGATAAAAATGGCACTGCTGGTTTGAAGGAAGTAGCCTTGTAGAAGCATCTTCTCCCCAACTGGATTTTCCACAGAGTAACCTGTCAGCTGACAGAACATAACCCATGGCCATTTAGAGGTCAAGGAAGGCAAAGTACCTTGTTTTTTGCACATATAAATTGCTCCTTTAATACCAACCCTGCCATCAAGATTTTTAACTTGACTGTTTTGGACTGGAACTCCCAGAATCTCTCAGGTAGCATGACTAATGACCATACTGGCTGGGAAACCTGAAAGGCATAGTCTCCAGTAAGAAATGTTCCAAGTTCTGCTCTACCCACAGTCTCTCCAGTCCAGTCAAGACTACCACCAACTTGAGCACTCCTTCTATGCTATCTAGAAAAGGCAATCTCTCATTCTTTTCACGATCCTTTAATTAGGTTGTTCCAAGTAACCCTTCCTCCTCCTCCTCCTCCTCCTCTTCCTTCTCTGCTCCTCCTCCTCCTCCTTCCTCTTCTTCTTCCTCTTCTTCTTCTTCTCACCCCACCCTACAGCCAGCACTTCAATCTTTCTGAATATGCATGAGCCTTTTAAAGAAATCTGAGGTGTGAATCACAATTAAGCAGTCCCACCCACTCACTCCCCAACACCAGGTTTCTCCTAACCATGAAGTGAGAGAGTTTTTTAAATTTAGATAAGCATGTCATCGGAACATTTACCAACCCTCAGAGAAAATAAATAAGCGTTCAAGATGTGGGGATTTGCTTAACAAATGCTCTTATTTATTTTTCTCTTTGCACCTAAAAAGATGCTGCAAATATGTGCTCCATGTAGGAGCATAACAGCCCATCCCTTCCTACCCAATGCAGTCATAGTTATCAGTGTCAGAAAATCCTAATGCATGCTAGTTCTTCTCTTCCCTTTTCTTAATCCACACTTTGTTAATAGACTGTTTTGATATGTCATGTATACATACGTGTGTGTGTGTGTGTGTGCATATGCATGTGTGTACCTTCAGGTCAGCTGTCAACCTATGGTGACCCTATGAATTCCATAGGATTTTCTTAGGCAAAGAGTAATCAGAGGTGCTTTTGACAGTTCCTTCCTCTGAAATACAGCCTAGAGCACCTGGTATTCATTGGCAGTCTCTTATCCAAGTGCTAACCAGTATTGACCCTGCTTAACTTCCAAGAGCAGATGGTATCTGATGCCTTTGGGGTATTTAGGCTGTAATACTCATCACATACCTGCCAATAATTTTGGCTGAGGAAAAGACGGTGTAGGTGGGAACTTAATCCCTCTCCCCCCAAAGTACATTGTTTTTGCTAACATTTACAATGAAAAGTAAACCTTCTTGTTGAATGTTAAAAGGGGGCAACTGAAATCCTGATCTCAGTGCCAAACTTCATGGCAAATCTGCTTGCTCTTCCTAGTAGGGGTTTGAGCTAGTATGCTGTAGGATAGTA
This sequence comes from Cyclura pinguis, assembly GCA_030412105.1. Lineage (NCBI taxonomy): Eukaryota > Metazoa > Chordata > Lepidosauria > Squamata > Iguanidae > Cyclura > Cyclura pinguis. The sequence continues at coordinate 351,649,101 of CM059599.1, forward strand.
CAAGATACAGAGCATGGGAAGAATACTTTTTAAGACTTCAGCTTCCAGAATCCTTCACCAAGCACAGCTACTGCAGGCTGGGGGATTCTGAGAGTTGTAGTCAGAAATGGTAATTTTTCTGAGTTCTCTCTCTCTCTCTCTCTTTTTTTCATGAGAACTTAAAGATTCACTAAGCAGAGCCAGATGCAAAATATTGTTTCAGCAAGGCAGACATAGAACTGCTGTAGAAGGTGCCTCTGAGCACAGACTTAGGCCAGGTGATGGTTTTCTGTAGCAGAACTACACCTTGCACAGCATTCCTTTTGTACACAGATCTACTGCTCCTCTCCCTAGCCCAAGCTTTCTTGATTTCAATAATCTCATTTGGAAAGGGAAAAGAGATGTTTTATTATCCCTGTTGTGAAATAACTGAAAACACTTGCTGATTGACCTCTTACCTGCCTGGCTGTAGGATTATGATTTAGGATATTTCCCATGATTCAATAGTGTTACAGGAGGAAAGCTTAGAAAGCTTTTCCAAGGGAGAAAGAGAGATTAACCACACAAATATGCAATCTGCTTCCTTCAGAGCATAGGCCTTTAATCTGCTCCCACCTAGAGTAGGCCTATTGAATCTGTGGGACTGACATAAGTGTTAATATACCATTGAGTAGCTGATTCAGTTGGTCTACACTAATAGGAACTAGTCACAGAAGTAATAACATTCCTATGGGCATCATCATCCTCCCAGATGCCAAGGAAATCAACAAAATTGTTGAATGCATTTGGCAACTTTTGATTTATTTGTAACCCCATATTTGTTCCTGTTGTGTACCTTCAAGTAATTTCTGATTTATGGTGTTCCTAAGGTGAACCTACCACAGGGTTTCCTAGGGCTGAGTGTGTGTGATGCTCCCTAGATCACCCAGTATTACATACTGATAAAGCAAAAACCTAATGTCTTTGCTACTTATGCATAAGAAAAAAGGAGGTATGAGTGAGGGGAGATAGTCATAGCTATGTAATTACAGGTGTATCCACATTGCACAATTATAGCAGTTCGGTGCCACGTTGACTTTCATGGCTCCATCCTATGGTATTCTGGGATTTGTCATTTCATGAAGTACCCAGAATTCTTTGCCACAGAGGAGTACTGCCTCCTCAGACTACAAATCCCAGGATTCCATAGGAGCCATGGCAGTTAAAATGGGATTGTATCACTATAATTGTGCAGTGAAAGGGCAGCCTAAGTTACTTTAAAAATTGTTTTTATTGTAGTTTGAGATTCTGCCAAACTGATTTCAACACCTTTTATCTCCAGATTGTCACAGGTTGTAGATCAGGGCTGAACATCTTGTGGCCTTCCGGATATTTTTGGACTACAGTTCCCATCAGCCCCAACCTGCAAAGTAGGAAATGAAGGGACTCACAACCCAACTACACAAGGGCCATATGCTTCCCAATACTGGGAATCCTATAGATGTTGGTGATAGTGGAATCTGCCAAGCAATTTTTAAATAACATCAAGAAACATGTGTCATGTTATTATTTTTTCCCCGGTGTGGAAGTCAGAATGACTGTGATGTCTCTTGCTTGTGAGGGAATGTCCTATCAAACTGAATATCTGGTAGCAAGGAGGAGTCTCTTTTTATCAGTTTAGGTTGATACAAGAAGTACAGATCTATCTAGACATAAATAGTCTTGCTATGGTTCTCCATGCTCTGACAAGCTTTTGTTTGGATTACTGCAATGTGCCATTTGTAGGGCTGCTTTTGAATACAGTATAGTAAAACTCTTCACTTAGTTATGCAAGTGCCCAGCACTGTATGAGCAAGAGTATAGTTTTCAGGAAAGAGATCATGGGTCTGTCACCATTTAGCTTGAAGCAAATTTGATCATCTCTTTCAAAAATGCTCTTTTTATCATTTTAAAGTTGCCTTCCCCTAAACTGTTCCCCTTAATAGATTACAAAGCCCATAAATATAACTGTTGCCTGACAAACCAACACATCTGGAAGCTGAGAGATCAGGGAAGGCTGCCCTTAGTCATGGGATCTCATCTTCAACCTGTCACTGATCTGTATCTCTTTTCTCTGCCCCACCCAACTAGCACACACACTTTTCATTCACCCTCCAGACACCTTGTTGGTCAAAGGGTAAGTCAGTTGGGATTAGCATAGTTATTTCAGCCAAAGGGTTCTGATTCACTCTAAGGCCATTTCCGCACTAGACTCTTATAGTGCTATTATTCAACTTTCAACATCCTATGGAATCCTGGGGTTTGCAGTTTAGGGAGGCCCCATAGGATGTTGAAAGTAGAATAATAGCACTATAATGGTCTAGTGTGAAAATGGCCAAAGTGTGGCAGTAAATGGCTGGCTATAAAGATCCTCCAGTGAATCAAGGATGGAGAATTTGAAATGTTTTGACTTCTTCTGAGCACACAGAGGAGATTTCTCTTTACTTCACCACTCTTGGACAAGAAACGTAGTCTAAAAAGATCGGTAGAGGAGTGAATTTTTGCAGCCAGGAGCCGGGGACTTCAAGTTCACTCTATATAATCTCCAGTTTAAAAGATCAGGTACCTAACAAACCCACTATTCTATGTACTCGTCTTACTTTAATACTTGTTTTTTAAGAGCTTTTAACCTTATACTGGGAGGATAATAAGACAGTGATATTTGTGTTCATTCATTTTGTTGTCTGCCTGGGTCTCACGTGACATACATGAAACATTTGCAGCAAAGGTTCAGGAAGACATTGAAATTGTCTAGCAAATGATGGATGCGTAATAGTTAAAGCAACCCAAAATATCTGCTCTTGTTACGGCATTAATTCAAAATCACACTGGGGTTTTAGCAGCAAAAAAATGTAAAGAATTTATTAAATGATTTCCCCTTGTACAAGAGGGGAGCAGTTGTGCATCAGGCACTAAAAATATACTACTGCCAAGGAAATGGCTACACACAGGTAGCTTTATACCCTGCTAAGCATCTATTACAGAAGCAAGAAATGCTAATTATTGGCTAATCCAAATACATACGTATAGGAACTACATTATTATGTCAGCATACAAGCACTGCGCATGTGCATATGGGTGGTCCCAAATTAAAATACAAGATTCCACCCTAGGGGTGTGATTTTTAATATTGAAATGAAGCTTTATGAGGCTCTCGGTCACCAAAGTTCATCTCTTGTGGTCACTCCTCCTCACCTTGGCCTAGTTTGGTCTACTCTGGACATTGCAACCCACAGTCTACCTCTCTTTTACACCTGTTGAGCCTACCCAGTTATCTCTTTTACTATCTACCCAACGTTGCTCTACTTGGCTTCCTGTTATTCTAAGTTCTGCGAGATGATTTTCCTGTTATCTGCATCCAGCTGCAAGCACAAGCATTCTTCTTGGTTTCCCTGACCCTGTTGCTCTTTTTCCTAATTCAATGTGCCTGCTATTAAGCTATTGATTAATTATTTCTTAATTATTATGCCCCTACATTTCCCTCCTCTAAAGCTAGAAGAATTTTCTTCTTCTTGCTTTACCAAAATTTGATATCTTGTATTCTTTGGACCCAGTGTCACGTCCATATTATCTATAGATCACCTTTCCCATTTATTCAGAGGAGACTTCCTCTTTGCCCTCATCTGAGGCTGAGAGAGACAGTGACTTTTTCCGAGGTCACCCAACTGGATTGCATGTTAAGTTGTCATGTCAGTGTGCAGAATTCTCTAAATTGTGCACCTGGGGACTACCTATCCCCTAAGGAAATGCTTTCTGAGTTGTCTTACCACACAGGAACCAAACCTTGGCATAGTCTTGATCAATTTCTCTTCTTTTTGGTTCTTGGACCTGTTGGGGATCACATTCTGAGGGTGGAAAATCTGCGCAAACATTGTAAAGCATAAAAAGTATATAGCATGCATGGTTATCCCCATCTCATTTTTCAAAGAGCCCAATTCCTTACCATCCCATATTTCAGTGTTTTGCCAGCTAGAGACATACCTGGTCACCTGCTATTTCCACTATCACCCTGATACTCTTGGCCTCATCGTGGTATCCCTAACCTCTCAAGCACAAGAGTAACTTTTCATGTAGCGGGACAATGGAACTGGAGTTGAGCTAAAGCTGTATCCAGCTCTTCAGTCTTTATAGCATTCACAGACCTAACCATCTGTCAGACCTTCTGCTTAGAAAGGACATGAAACTTCCATTTTCTTGATAGGGAATGTGAGTAAACAGATCAGGGCCTAAATTTGGAAACCTGTCAGGCCCATGTTATATACCATGTGGTTTGGCTCACTACTGTCCATCTATAGAGAAACGAATGAAACCATAATACCAATAATAAGTATATTAACACACAATAAGAGTCCTACAAGCTAAATTCTTCTAGATTCTTCAGATGTCCTTAAACATCTCTTTTTCTTTCCGTCTTCTCCTGGCTGGTCTTCTTGGACTGTAGATGGATCTGGATTCAGGTACTCCTCTGCATTCTGGCATAATGGACCCACACCTCTCGTTCAGCTCTCTTGTTCCTGTGAGGAAACACATCTAAAGAGAAACACTACAATCACATAGCATGATATATGGCTGTTTCTGTAGCTTTAAAATACACTCATTGAGCCTTCTTCCCCACACCAACTATTTAGTGCTACTTAGCTGTTTGTCTCAAGCCAAGTGCAGATGCCACCACTTGCAACTTAGTGCTGTCTGTGTTTAAACAAGCATACAAAGTCCTTGACCCTGAGTGAAGAAGACAGAAATCAAGCCAAGAAACAATGTCCCTAGTTCTGAGCAGTAACAGACAGAAACTTAGAGCATGAAAGGATGTCAGAAGGCCTTTCTGGACCTTTCTTAGTAACAGTATGGAGAATTAGAGTATGGAGGAACAGGCTGGGGTCAGGACCTTCCTGGCCTCCTCAAAATTACAGTGGTCTTCCAGTGAGTCCCCTACACTCCACCCCTTGGCCTGCCACAGTTTGTCCTCCATGTCTAAGCATCCATTATAAGCACTTTACTTCTGTCTATCTATCCACTAATATGAATAGGGTTTTAAGAGCAATCAAAAACAAAACATAACATATGTGCTACAGAGCCAATGTTAAACCCTACTGGCAGGATGAAATTTCAGTGTTTAACTTCCCATGCACCGACAGTTGTGAAATACTACCATTTTCCCAGTAGTCCTTTTCCAGTGTCATCACACAAATGCATCTGCGGCAATCATCACCTGATTTAAAAAGAATGGCAACAATAAAAGCAAGCATGCACACTCAAATATTTCAGGTGTCTGTTTTCTCCAATCTCTCAATCACCCACTGCAAATACCCACAACTTCCTTCAAAAGCCAACCAGGCAGCCACGTTCTCCTGGCTTCACTCAGCTTCTCCCCGTTCCCACAAAGTAGGAACAAGCACATGCACACACATTCTTGATTTTGCACTAACTGAAGAAAAAATGGACTTATCAGAAACAGGTACAGCAGTCTTATAGCACTAAGCTAGAAGTTAGCTTCACTGAATTCAGTGGGACTTCCTTCTGAGTAAACATAGGGGAAGATGTGGATTCAGCTACCTGAACTGTTTAGCTCCAAACCGATAGTTCCAGCCTTGTTAAGCCTCTCAAAGTGTGTGATCCAGTGAAGTAGAGAGTATATGGGCAAAGGACTTTCAGACAAGCACTTAGTCATCTATCAGTTGACTTTTTGTTCACTCATCTGGCTCCAATGCTGAATTTGATCAAGTAAGTGGAGTAACATGGCCTTCATCAGATCAGCAAAGCTGAAATTGAGCTTTGGAGAGTAAATGTAGATGGTGGACTGACAAATACAGTTGATTGAAGTCAAATTGTGAGTATTACCTAGTATCTGGAGGTAGATGAGGTCCACAGTGCAGAATAGTCCCTTTTGAACTGTGAGAGAACTCCTTCCCCACTGATAGAATTGTGCCATTCCTACCTTGAGCTGGGGATTGTGCTGTTCTTCATCACAGAAGGGAAAAAAATCCAAGTACCTTTATTGAGCCACCAAAATTTAATTAAAAAGGCAAGCTTCAGAACTTTTCATCAGTCTTCAAATTACAGATTACCTAAGAAGTATCTCTTGCCTAATGCACTTACCTCAACCCTTGCCAAATAAAGTGATGAACTTGACTACTAGGGAGAGGGACTTTTCAGGGGTAGAGACGTACCTGTGGAGTGCTTTATCTACAGCAGCTCATTTGTCACCACTTTTGTGGCCTTTATTGTTCTGGTACGAAATGAAGTTCTTTTTATTCTCTTGTACACTACAGCATCTCTGTTTTGAAGCTTCTTAGTGCTTTTTAGATCCGTGTGTGGCTGTCTCCCCTTGCTATTGGCTTTAATTTGGTTTTCTTCTATGAATGTTGCAATTTGATTCAGATTCAATGTAATCCTTTATTTTTTGTCCTGCTTCTGCCTCTACACTGGAGGCACTTAGAAGGTTCTGCTGTTGTGTGGTATGGAAGGAAGGACGGAAGGACGGAAGGACGGAAGGACGAAAATGATCAGATTGGGTGTTGATCAAGAAATTAGAATCAATTAAACAGACAAATGAATTTATAAAACCATCATATTATTTTATTATGTTATGTTATGTTACATTCCACTTTTCCTCCAGATAAGGTAATGCACAGTTTCTCCACCACGTCCATTTTTATCATCACAAGAATACTGTGAGGTATGTTTGGTTGCAAGGTAGTGGGTGGCTCCCAGTCATCAGTGCATTTGATGACTCAGCGGAGATTAGAACCTGGTTTTCCCCAGTGTTGATCTTAACTATCATGGCACATTATCTTAATTTACAGTTTGAAAAAAGATGGAGCAAGAGTTTTATAAGTAGAATTGGGGCTCAAGGAGCATAAAGTATTTGTACTCCAGTTCACATTTATTCAACAGTCCTTGGTCCACTAAACTTTTATTTAATTAATCAGTGAATTTTTCATGTCTTTTCATTAGTGTATGACACCATAACTAGTTAGATCCTTCCTCATGTATCAGTACATTCTGATAGCCTTCCTTCCTTCCTTTTTTTTTTAATTAGCGTTAGAACACCTGGAAAAAGACCTCATCCGCCAGGCTAATCCGGTACAGTGTCTCCCCTTCTCCATGCTGACACTAATAAGCAGTGACAAGAATGGAGTGGCATTTTGCAAGCTGCTCTTTAGCCATTATGCAAGGTTCATCAAACAGCCCCTTCATAATGGCTCACTTGGAGCTCCATCTCCAAACAGCTTGAGCTGTAACATTAACTTAAAATCACTTTTCCCCCCATTGTGAGTAAGTTGCCAAACTAATGATAAACTGCTTGGGTGGTAAATGAGGAGTATACATAGAGCATATACAAGGATAGTCCTTGTGTATATTTGCAGTTGACTCTATTTAGTGGACTATCCAATCCCAAATAGGCCAGCTAATTGAAACCATTTTTAAAAACAAGACCATGTCCAAAAATCTTGAAATGTACATTCTCCTCCATTGCAACTGTGTAGATCAAGAGCAACAAGAGGGTTTTTTTTGGTTTTGTTTTGTTTTGTTTTTGACAAACAAACAAATGTGCATTGGGCTGCCTGAGTTGCACAGTTGTGTTCTGTTTGTTTTAGAAAAAGTGGTAAGAAAATAAGAAGTTTAGGAGCACTTTGGATGAAGCACTAAGGTAGGAGTTCATTTACACAGTTAAATCTAGCTCATCAGTTGTACACATTCCTGGAGATGTCTGATGATCTGACCACAGGGCACACACTTTGGCTACATCTCATCTGGATTAGTATAATACACCGTGCATTGGGTTGCCTTTAAAAAATGCTAGGAAACTTCAGTTGGTGTAAAGAACTGCAGCCAGATTGTTAACGGGCTGGGTAGAGAGAACATACAACTCCCTTGCTTCAAGAACTCCACTGGCTGCTGATCCACGTCACAATTCAAACTGCTGGTTATAACCTATAAAGCCCTATGTGATTCAGGTCCAAAGCATCTAAAGGACCATATTTCCATATACGAACCTGCCTGAGCTCTAAGGCTCAAGCAGGCTCTCAGTCCTACCACATTTCCAGGGCCATTTCCACACTAGACTGTTATAGTGCTATTAATCCACTTTCAACATCCTATGGAATCCTGTGGTTTGCAGGTTATTAAACATCCAATTTAAGGGTAATATTTCATCTCTCAAATATCCCTGGATCACCTCCTGACCATCAGGTTTTTTCCCTGTGCACACCTCCTCCCCACCCAGTTCTATGATTTCCCTTATTCCTATCACTGCAACCAGTAATGAGAATAGAAGATTACTCAAAATCAAGTGCAAGCAAGTTAATTTCTTGTGTCCTTCAGCATCGTATATATCAGACCTTCTGGGTCTATGGGCTCTAGATCTGGGATTTCCACTGACTATGGATCATCACATCTTATACATAAAATGGCTGTAACATGAACGTAGATGAACTGAAGCGTCCATGTGCACATCATTGTCATTTAATAATATGGGATACAATTGTTCACATTTTTGGAATCCACAGGGGGTCTTGGAACTGAACCCTTGCAAATCTGGAGGACCCACAGTATTGCCACATCTGCAGCAACTCTTATATCCACTGCATTCATTCCACTGAGAAGTTTCTGTGGAACCATATTTGTGGATTTCAAAATAAATAAAAATCGTGAGCCAGGACGCTTTCTTTTTAGCAATGTTTGCATTTAGGATTGTAAAATTTCCCCAAGGCAAAATGGCAGGTTGCTTCTCTCTCCCTGCTGGAAGTTCCCTGCTGACTTCAGCAGACCAAACCTGCAGTGATCTCCCTGCTGAGAGGCCTATGAGAAACCCATTGATTTCAGCAGTGTGTCACACAGAGCTCATTACAGGCAAGGCCCTCTGGATTTTGGAATGCATGAAAGCACCACACTAACAAGCTTGCTTTACTATTCATTTGGTGGAAAAGAGCAGTATAGTAGCACTTTGCAGCAACTGTCTCTTTTCTCCTTACCAGCTAGGCAAGAAAAAGGAATACAGAAGAAGGAGTGGAAAAGATCTGATTGGACTGAATTTCAAATCTGCCTAAAATTCAGTGAAGAAGGCACAGGAATGCTGTGATAAAATCCATGTCTGAAACTACTTTTCCTAAGCCTCTTTCTTTACTTGGTTTACTTTGTGTTTTCCTGGAATTAATTTCCCTGAAAAACTGAAGGTCAAAAGCATATCCTTTACAACATCATGGATTGAAACTCATCATGAGAAAGGAATAAATATTTACATGTAGCACCAAACTGATTAGTTCTGCATTTAATAAAGAAACAAATACCATTGTAAGTAAGCCTACATGTAAGTTTGACATGGCATTTTTTTCATTTATATTGTGCCTTTCCTCCAATGACCTCAAGGTGTTGGGCATTACTATCCTCTTTTCCACTTTATCCTCCCAACAAGCCTGTGAGGAAGGTCAGCCTAAGAGAGAATGATTGGTTCAAAGTCATCTCTTTCATCATGCAAACCTCAAGTCAAACCTCAAGTCATCCCTTGAGGTCTGTGGCTCAGTGGGAGCTAGAATCTGAATTTTACAATGATATTATACAGCTGTATAAAAAACTTAAGGGATCTATTTGAGTTGTGTGTGTTTGTCATTATGTGCCTTCACATCATTTCCGACTTATGGCAACTCTAAGGTGAATCTATCTTGGGTTTTTCTGGGGGCTGAGAGTGTGTGATGTGCCCAAGGTCACTCAGTGGGTTTCTGTGGCTGAGCAAGGAATCAAACCCTGGTCTCCAAGGTCATAGTTCAATGCTCAAACCATTATACCACGCTGGCTCTTACTCCATACTTCCTCGTGGCAGGGGTTAAAGGTAATTGCCTAAGTTGCTGCTGCACTTGATTTTACTCCCTACCCTCAACTGGCCTTATTTGTAACTCCAAAGGACTAGTTTTACTGGAGGGTGGGGTCTGCCAGTGCCACAATATTTTAACCGAATAAGTTAGGATAATCGAGTTCTGATAGAAGGCCAGAATTTGCTGAAACTGCAAATGGAAATTTATCAGAAGCAGAGTGTATGTGTTTCCCCTTCCCTTTCATGATTATTGGTAGTAAGTCTTAGAATGTTTTTACCTGAAAATACATTTTGTTTATATTTGGCACCAGTCATTGTCAATCATTCTGCTGTTATCCACTTGTAGTATAAAAACCAGACAACTGGGGCTCAATTATCCTACCCATGCATGGAGCTAATTTGACAGGAAAGGAGTGGTTATAGCTAATCCTTAGTGAAAGTGAATGAGTTGCAACGTGCTGCTACTATGATTCTAGTAAAGAAAAGAGACAATAGTAGAATGTAGAATGTAGGACGATGTATTTCCCACAAGTTAGAAGGGAAATTTTTGCAGCAGGAAGACATTCTTCATTTGAGGAAAAAGAGATCTACATATAGCAGGCCTGGTTTGAGATTTCTTGTAGGCACTATAGAGGGAAATACTTGGGTCTCCAGCAATTCCTATACATGGTCCTAAAACAAAAGCAAATCTCCTACACAGTGACTTGAGATATTACAATGCAGGAGGCACGGCCATCAATCATACTACTACCGTGAGTTTCCTGGTAGGAGGTGAATATTTTTCCAAGAACATTGAGAGCAGGTTAAGGCCCGGTGAATTTTTCTTTGGGGTGGGGAGAAAATTGTTCATTCCCTCATGGTCCTTTCAATCTCTGTGGGAGAGGGGGAACACACAGTTGCTAGCACTCACAAAAGCACCTTCCCCTGGCCACCTGTCAAACTTCATTCTTTTGCCTATATCCAGAGACTGCCTCCTTCCTTCATTGCATGCTCCTCAGTGGCTAGGCCAGCCCAGCCAAGAGATGTCCAGGATTTGCTCTCAGAGGCAGAGGAAGTGATGGAGAACTGCGAGAACTACTTGCCCAAGACACAAGAGGTGGATGTGCTGCTCCTCTTCCTCCTCTAGTCAACTGAGTCTACAGTGGGCTGAGCATCTCCCAGTCTCTACTTTCATCCACTGCCACTTTTGCCAAAGATCTTATATTTACTTCTGGATTCTTCTGATACCACCCACCTGCCCCTCTTCTTTTCTTTTCTTCCACTTGCTGGTGCTACTGCATCCCTTTGCTCACCTGTGGCTTCCTTTGCCTGAGTCTCAGTGCTGCTCTCTCTTCCAACGAGGGAGGATTGGCTAAAAAACTTTAGAATTTTGTAATACAGAAACTTGTTTATCATCATTACTTTCTTTGAAATTGATTTTGCAGTGGCTGTCAAAAACAATATGCAAATAAGGATACTTTTGAGAATGATACTTTTAAGAAAGGCAAAAACTGCTGCAACATACTTCAGCATGTACCTGTTATAGAAGTCATAAGGTGGGAGGCGTGGAGCCACAGTTTAGCCTTAAGGTTAGAGCATTGAAATGCTGCACTAGGAGGGAAGATCAGGACTAGATTAGAAGGCTAAGGAAGGCCTGAAAAACCAGAAGACCAGGGAAGAACTGGCAACAGGAATAGAGAAAAGGAGTACAGGAGGATACAATGCGATGGAATTCTAGGCTGCATCAATAGGAGTATAGTGTCTAGGTCAAGGAAAATGATGGTATCATTCCATTCTGCTTTGGTCAGACCCCACCTGGAAGACTGTGTCCTATTCTAGGCAGCACAGTTCAAGGATATTGACATGCTGGAACGTGTCCAGAGGAGGGTGATCAAAATGGTAAAAGGTCTGGAAACACTGCCCTATGAGAAGTAGCTTAGGGAGCTAGGTGTATTTAGCCTGGAGAAGAGAAGGTTAAGAGGTGACATGATAGCTACGTTTAAATATTTGAAAGGATGTCATCTGAAGGATGGAGCAAGCCTGTTCTCTGCTGCTCCAGAGAAAAGGACACAGAACAATGGCTACAAACTTCAGGAAAAGAGATTCCATCTAAAGATTAGGAACAACTTCCTGATAGTAAAAGCAGTTTGACAGTGGACTATGCTGCCTTGGAATATGGTGGAGTGTCCTTCTTTGGTGGTTTTTAAACAAATGCTGGATGACCATCTGTCTGGAATGCTTTGATTGTGTTCCTGCATGGCAGGGGGTGGAATGGAAGCCCTGTTGTGGTCTCTTCCAGCTCTGTTATTCTGGGAGATCTGTCAGTGAAATGTTGGAAAAGTTGGAAAGGAACATAGGGCAACATCCTTACATTGTCCTGAGCCAGTGAGGGCTACCAGTGAGGGCTACCTGCCCCATACCCATTCCTGCTGACACAACTGTTTAGTCCTCCCTTGTTGCCTCACTACCTCTAGGACATGGCTTGGGGAACCCAATTCTACTTTTTGCTCCAGACACTAAGCTAAGCCCATAGGACAGAAATCTTATCTGCTTGAGATAGGGAACAAATTTCCAAGAATTGTCAGTATAAAGAAGTATGACTGGACAAGAAGAAAGCCCAGAGTCCTTGCTGCCAAGACCAATTGTCAAACTCTTTTCTCCCCAAGGTCTCTGAGTATATGAGAAGGCTGATCTCCATTGGCTATTTGAAAGCCCATTAATAAATTTCCCTGCTGAAGCAGCAGTTTGTACTGAAGAACTTCAGGTTAAGCCATCTTCCCTTTAAGGAGTGTTAGCCCAGGAGTGCTGGAAGTTGGGTTGGAACATCTGCACAGATGTGCCTCCTTACTGTGGAGTGCTCCCCTGGTTTCTATAATTGTCGTATTTCTGTCTGAAATTGTAATTCCTCCACAACCCACAAAAAAATCCCCATACAACCCTATCAGAGAGTAAAGCCAGTATCCAAAATTCTGATTATGCTTTAGGAACACTTGATAGGATAGTCTTGTAGAGAAAGGGGACAGTAATTCGATCCTCTATACAAGAGTAAACGGTTTCATGGCTAAAGCCATGGTCTAGGTCATATCCTTCCTTCTCGCCACTGGCAAGAGCAGCATTAAGATGGTCAAAGGTTGACAGGCACTGCTTCATTGCAATTAAATACCAATACATAGTGTTGTCACTCTGTGGAGAGGCATAATAGATTCCTAAACACCCTTGGTCAAGGATGTTCTGATGTTGTGATATATGTCAAGCAGTCATAACTGCAAGTTTTAATTAAAGCTGTTTCTAATGTTATGACTCATCTGTTCTTTGAAAGTAAGTATAAAAACATAGATCAAACGCATGTCCCTTATGTTAGATAGATGTGGCACTGCAACATTGAAGGCCACAATGCATGCAGTGTGCAGCTGCATGTAAATTTGGTGCTGTTTTTAAAAGTGTAAAGTAGTTGCAGGAGGAAGAATTGTGAGTAGAGAAAAGATGCTTAAGCCTTTTATCTATAGCTGATTTTCCCCATTTTCCCCTTCCAGCTATTTTTCACTTTGCAGGAAAAAAGATACAGGAATTTATACCCTGCCTCTTGTATCAAGGGGTAGTCGGAGAGGAGATTTTGTGCAGGCTAGCAGCACAGCTGGAAAGGTATCCAAGCTAAACATCACTTCCACCCTGCCTGTTGGTCTTCTGCTGAAGGTGTAAGCCTCTCCTAGCCATTTTACATGACAAAGAATGTTAAAGCAAAGTTTTGTGCAAGTGAATATCACATGTAGTACTTTGGTCCTGAATCTCATCACTTAGTGCCTCAAAACATTGCTGTCTTTCTCCTTCCAGTGTAACCTAGCATGATCATAACTGTGTGAGCAGATTAGAAAAGAGGCAAGACATAATTTTAAAAGTTGGCAATCTCTCTTTATTAGATCAACCACCTGTTATGTCACAGAGGCAAGAGTAGGAGAAGGAAAAAGGAGAGGTAAGGAAGATCCTTAGAAAAGATACAGAATGTCAGGAGCAGCCTCACCTTTGCCCCTTCTTGCGAAGACTTGTCAGCAGTCAGATTGTTTCCTTGCTGAGACCAATGATCAGTCATCAACTGGAAAATTTGACTGGACTAGCAGCCTTACACAACTGTATCCCAGTTTTGTTCAGAGCACCATTGTTAGTCATCAGCATTTTGAAGATCAAGGCTCTCTTTAACATGAGCCTAAAAGATGGGATCCATGTATTGGCAAGATTGATTCAGGGGGAGTTTGCCTTTGCTTTCCTCTGAGGCTGAGGGAATGTGACTTGACAGAAGTCACCAAGTGGGTTTCCATGGCTGAGTGGGGATTTGCAACTAATTCTCCCTGACTTACTTTCTATTTTGTTTTTTTAAAAAAGAAACCCTAAATTAGGGGTGAATTAATCTGTTCATTTGGTTTTCTTCCACATTCATTTTTAAAAAGAATCTCACGTTCTTTTAGTCATAAAAATGAAAAATATTGTGAATTCTGGTAAATTCTTATCAAGAAGAATCTGAATGAAATCCTTCAACCATCTTTGCTGGCCAAATTCAATGGACGAGCCAATCCCAACATGGAGAAGCGTGGACTGTGGCTGCTTGCCATGTAGCTCTTAAAGATGGCGAATCCATCATTGCAATTATCATTCAATAGACATAGATTTCAGAGCAGAATTTAAGACCTGAACATTCAAATGTTTAGCCTTGAACTAAGTAGATATTTGAGAATTTTGGAAAGTTGCTAGAATAATGAACCAAAAAAGTTTTTCAACCATCTACACTTTCAACAAACAAAAGAGAGAAAAATGATGGTGCCGGTGCTTGAATTCACCATAGGCTTGGATACAACCTGCTGACTGAAAATCAATGGCTTACTCTATGCTTCTGCCTTTTAGAAAGAATTTGGCAATGCCATATAGGTTAAATCTTGGTCTGACATCTGGGTTCCATACAGGTGTAGGAACTGCTTCTTAGGGCCTGCTTGGCAAGGCTTGGGTATGAAATCGTAGTGCTTCGATTGCATTTGTAAAGTGACAATTTTTTGTTTAATCTTATTTTGCCCCTGTAGTACCACTAAGCAATTTTGTAATGATGGGCAGTATTTGTTTTTTCATCTCATTAAGTTGTTGCAGGATACCCTATCAAGAGATCCTATAGTGTTAATTGATGGATAGAAGTAAGTTGGGTTTCCTTCTACCCTTGGACCTTTTGGCAGGGCATTTGCCATGCGAAAGGGTGCCTGGAGCATCACGCAATTGTGAGGAGTGATCTGCATGATGCAGTCACAATCGTGTGATGCTCCAGGGTAGGGCAGGCACTGCTCGCATGCTTTTTCATTTTTGGCTTTCAGCCAAAAATGATGCACGATCGCGCATTGCTCCAGGGCCCTGTGGCCACTTGCCATGCATGCAGAGCCTCCTGAGCCATGGTGGTCGCGCTTCCTGCTCCAGCACGGCCTGGGAAACTCCCGGGCTGCACTGTGGAAGGAAGAGGCGGGGCTCTCGCACTGCCTGCTCAGGAGCAGGCAGCTTGTGCAGAGCTGAAGCAGCAGGGATGCGAGAGCTTCTCGCTGGAGGCTGCTCGCGCGATCCCCGCACCCCGGCACCGAGAAAAGGTGCATGGTGGAAAGGGCCCTTGTCTTCCTCCTGCCATATTTCCTCCCGTATTTTCACCTTACCCTATTCTCTCTCGCTAGGCCTTCCCAGATTGAAAATGATGTCTGCTCCTTATGGGGTATTGATTGTGTATTATCAGTTGAGCTCACACACCGACAATTACATGTAGCGCCAAGGTAGCTGTGACAATGAAGACTGGTTACCATGGCAGTGAAAGAGGCCTTTGCCACTACCAGTTGCCTGCTCTATAGTGATAATCGGGCTGCTCATTTCATTTTAATTGAAATAGGAAATCATATTCTCTAGGATGAAGCAAATGGACTTTTCTCTTTCCCTATTTTTATTTCAAAACCCCTGCCTTCCCAAAAAAGAGAGAGAGAGAAATGGTACAATAAGGAGAGATTTGCAGTAAAATATTAACTTGCTGATGGACCTTTTTCAAGCTGTCACTCAGTCAACACTGAAGAGCTAGAGCTAACACAGAAACCTTTCTGAAAGTTTTTTTCCCCTCCTCCAATATTTTTCTCATTATATTCTTAATTAATTCCCAATTTTCCCCCAAAGAGATTTAATTTGTTCCCTCGTACTTGATTCTGGATGTTGGCTGATTCAGCATGTTGGCCGTTTTGTGCTCACTGTAAGAGTCTTCTGCCAAGCGGAAAGCAAAGCATATATTCGTACTTGGAGAGTTGTATCAACACAATCATTTTTAGCTATATTGGATGGGCTGAAGAGAAGCAGGCATAGTTCAGTGGGTATCAATAGAGGTATGCTTATTTAAACCCCTAGTGAATTTAATTTCAAAATGGCTTACAGTGTCCCATCAGAATGGTCTTACCATTGCTTTGCAATCATTTTGCCTCATAGCATTTACACACGCACACACGCACACAAGTGGAGGCGGATTTGCAAAACATCTCTGAAAAATGGTTCGAAGCACCTTTAGCTCTCCTCAAATTACCTCTGTAGTTCTGGTTGAGTAGGAACCAACAACATCTTCCGAAATGTCTCTTCAGGCATTGTCTAGGAGCAACCTAGGGATGTGAAGTCTGTGATTTGACATGTGTGACTAGTCTTATCAAAACTATAGTCCTTTTCACACCTGCAGAAGATGTATTATATTTTAGTCTGAATATTTTGTATGTTTTAGCTATATATCACCTCCCTTCCCCCAACTGCACCTAGCCAAGGGCCTGCAGTGAGGTTTAGCTGTCACCTCGTCCTGACTGCTTGCTTTGCTGTGAGAAATTAATTTCACAATGGTTGCAGCTGCAACCATCCTGAGTTTTAGTTTTTTGAGGGAAAAGTGATTCCAAATCTTGAAAACTCAGATAAGCCCACAAGATTTGGGAGATCCTGTGAGAGGCTTGTTCTTATGAGATCTGAAAGCCATATACTGGCCTGTGCCTGGATCTCAGCCTCTTTTCTCAAGTGAGCATGGTGAACCCTCTCACCCTCCTCAGTACTGAAGTATCCCTGGACTTTGGCTCATTGTCTTATGGGGCGAGAAGGGAATGTTTTCATGGAATTATTGCATTTTTTTCCCTCTCCTAGGGAATATCCAGGGGTGGACTGTTGGGGTTATTGGTTAGATTGTAGGCTATTATTTTCTAGGATGATCTAGAAGTTGGTTATGCTGCTTATGTCATAACTGGTGGGTAATAAGGTGAAAGAGGGAGGAACATGTGTAAAATGGAGGGGGGATAATGAGGTCTTAGAAGAGGGATGGCTTGGCTACTGAGGGACACTCAATTTGGGGCCAGTGGAGGAGGCATCGTTGGTGGGTGGCCTCTTGCCCTTTCTGACAAATTGTCTGCAGGTGACTCTTCATTGAGCTTGGGACATGCTGATCCAGTAGGCCTTTGAATAATACCTGGGAAAATGGATCAGTAGTCCAGTACCGTTCTCCCCTTTCTACCTTCACTTGTTTTATTGTTAATAAAAGTTATGGCCTATTTTACTCCAGTTATGGGTGTCCAGCTATTACTCTTCATACAATTACTTGTATCTCTTTTTATTCTCTTAACTTCCTTGACTCCCACTTTTGGGGAGAAAAAGGCAGGATATAAATAAAGTGATTGGATGATTGATTGTGTCTACTTAATGTGAATAGGTACCTGACTTTTCAAGTTCACCTTCTAGTTGTGGTTTCGGCAACATTATGTTACATCTGGGAGAAAAAAGAAACAGGAAAGAGAAATGGAGATTGTCCATAATGTGAATTCCACTTCATGTTCATTTTCCAGCTCTGCAGTTTTGCTTGACTGGAAAAGATCAACTACATAATCTTTATTTACCAATAGGCAGTGTAGTTGCTTGGGCTGTTTGCACACAGAAAAATAATGTTCTCATAGCAAGGCAGCCTCAAATGGCTACTATCTTTTGTGTATCTGCAGAGTTTGTGCAAGTTATTATACTATGTGAAGTAAACAGCTAGATTGAGCTACCTACTCCATGTACAGACACTAATCAGATTGGCAGCTGAACCTTATTTTTACAGCGGTGATGCAACAGTGTTCTCTTCAGGGCAGCAGTCTACCTGAGGGCACCCAAAACAGGCCATATGCCCCATTTGGCCCTGTCCTTTAACAAGCTTGTAACCATTTTCTGCATTCCTAGCATCTGCTTCCTGAGGTAAACTTGTCATATAATGAAATACCATTGATTTATCACAGCTTTTCCAAAATGTGAATATGGCACACAGAAGTCATAGGCCATTTCCGCACCGGGCTAGTAAAACGGTGCAGAGCGACCTCCAATGGAGGTCTTCTGCACCGTAGAGTGGACTGGGGTGGACTACTTTCTGGTCGCGCGGCATGTTTTTTAAAAACCTCTTTTTAGAGGTTTTTAAAAATCATGGAGCACGCAACCCTGTGCCGCTCCGTCGCCCGGCTCCGGAGCAGATTTGCAGGCGCGTGCAAGTGCGTGCCTGCAGATCTGCCGGGGGCGGGCTTCCGGCTGGCGAGCTTCTCCGGTTGGTGGAGAGCCTCCACCAACTGGAAGCCGCTATTTTGGACACCGGAGGACTGCAGAGCAGCAAACTTGCGCTGCTCCTCATGGCGACGGACTCGGCCGGCCAGAAAACAAAGCCGGTAAGCTCTGTTTTCGGCCATTCCCCCCCCACACACACACATGCGGAAAGGGCCATAGTCAGTACTAAGCATACTTGGAATGTTAAAGATACGAAAGAAAGAAGAGGAACAGCCTTGCCAGATCCAAAATTATACTATTATACCAGTTGTCTGTGTTGGATGATTGATTGGATGACTTTGAGAAAGAAAAGATTACTATAATTAGAAAGTCATGATTTGATCTTTGGTTGGTATGTAAACATATGGTATGACAAAGCAAGAATAAATAAAGATTTTAACAAGCATTACATTATGAAATCTCTCTTAAAAACTTGGCTGAAATTTAAGAAGAGGCTTTACTTAAAAATACCATTATGGCCATCTCCCCATGAAGTCTACAACAGAAGACAAAAACCCTAGTTAAACAGGTGGATCACCTATAAAGACATTTTAAAAATAGAAGGAGAGGTAATACAGTTGAAATCAAAAGAATTATACTGTTGTGGTTGTATCACTCACTGGATCTTGCACAGCCAATTAGCTGAAAAATTTAAAATGGATGAGAAACGTAATGGAATAGAACCTAAAGAAAGAGAGTTTGATAAATTACTAAACCCAGATGAAAATCATATGAAAAGAAAAATTTACAAAATGTTACTGAAACCAGACCTAGAACAAGAAATCAAATGTGCTGAATGAAGTAATCATAAAAACAAGAACAAAATTTTGGAGAATTATAGTATACATGATTTCGGCAGCAAGATTAACTTTCTCACAGAAGTGGAAAGAAGTGGATATCCACACTGTTGAAGAATGGCTGATTGGTGGAACTGTGTAAAAGTTTTGTTATCCCCAAAAAACTACTCAAAGATTCAAAGAAGACTGGAAGATACTTTCACCTTTATGGGAAGGTAGATGGGCAAAATTAGCAACTGTATGTTTGGAAGACTAAACTCCAAGAAATGAATAACAGTTACGGGCATATTAATATTTTAGTGTAGAGAGA
This sequence comes from Cyclura pinguis, assembly GCA_030412105.1. Lineage (NCBI taxonomy): Eukaryota > Metazoa > Chordata > Lepidosauria > Squamata > Iguanidae > Cyclura > Cyclura pinguis. The sequence goes on from CM059599.1 coordinate 351,668,578, forward strand.
AGGAAATAAACATTCCAGAAGACAGAAGGTTAGGCTATATATCAGAAAGCTCCTAACACCAAGGGAGAAGGAATTCAGGTTTCTTTTTTTTCTTTTTGATTTATATTTCTATCTTTTAACTTTTATTTGGCTAGTATTCGTACTTTGTTTATATATGTTTATGTTGCTTATGGAAAACAAAGCCTAAGACAGTAGGTGTTCTTGTTTAATTTTTTGTATTTTATAAAAATAAAATAAAAAAGTCATAATCAGTACAGCAAGCACTAAGCAAACAGTAGCAATAGAGAAGTAAACAGAAAGAATGTTGCCCCATATAAGATAGAAAACTATCAGAATGAACAATATGAACTGAGAAGCACTATGGTGAACAAGGGCAGGTTTGTTTGTGATTCCGCAAATTGAACAAGCAGAAAGAAAGAGAGGTGTTTTGTTATAGATGACAAAAGCTGGCCTTACCACTTATTCTAGTAGTGATGTAATTGAAAGTTGTAAAACAGTTAGGATTGGTCCAGAATGAGTTGCCTGAACAGGTGAAAAAAAATCCATGTTTTGAGGGTAAATGGTTTCATGTCTCTTCCTATTGCTAACAATAAGCTTACACTTGAAAACTTTTCAAATTCAGCTTGGAGGGAGGGGAAGTATTGGAATTTCTCTTTGTCATTTGCTGTTATAGGATTTTGCAAGTGTGTTGTTTTTCTTTTAGCTTACCAAAGTATTTTTTTAAAGTTCTCAGTTAGAAACACCAATGATCTCTTCTACATGTATAGTTCTGATTATCAGGTGGCTTTCTCTCTCTCCTCTCCTCTCCTCTCCTCTCCTCTCCTCTCCTCTCCTCTCCTCTCCTCTCCTCTCCTCTCCTCTCCTCTCCTCTCTCTTGTCATTTTCATATATATGTGAAAAGAGGGCTATGTGATGTAGTAGTAGATTATATCCACGTATATACCATCCAGTGGTTCAGTCTGCAAGCTTGCTAGATAGGAGCAGAGCCCCTGCCAGTGTCAACAAAACTGAGCTTCGTATAGATCAATGGTTTGAGTTGGCATATGACGAAACACGTGTTGCCATATTTCTAATCTCTGTAGAGATGTGCACTAAATTATGTGTAAAGTACATGGCCATTTCCGCACTACACTGTTAGTAGAGCTATTATTCCACTTTCAACATCCTGTGGAATTAGTTTTACAGAGGCCAAAGAGCTCTCTGGCTGAGAATTCTAAATACCCCTTCCTATATTACAAATCCCAGGACTCCATAGTAGGTTGAAAGTGGAGTAATGGCACTATAACAGTGTAGTGCAGAAATGACTCATGTTCTGCATGTAGAAGGTTACAGGTTCAGTCCCTGCTTGTTTTCCCCATTAAAATAACTAAGATAGCAAAGTGAGGAAAAATATGTGCCTGAGATCTTGGGGAGCTACTGTTAGAGTAGATAGCACTGGGCTGGAAAAACCACTGAACTACCTAACTCTCAAGTACAGTTCTCCCTCCACACTTGTGGGTTTGACCTTCATGAATTCGATTAGTTGTGAGGTATGCACATACCTTCCCTCTCCCCATTCTCCTCCTTCCATTCCCTTGCATTTTGCCAGGTGTGGAGAAGGAAATCAGGCACCCAGAAAAAAGGCCAGGAAATGAGGGGGAAGCATGTGCACACCTTCCTTCTCTCCATGTGAGCTTTCCTTCTCCTCTCTGGAGCTCTCCCTCCCATTCCTTTGACTCTGACCCTGCTGCTGAGAACTCACGCTGAGGCAATAAGTAAAGGAATGAAGGGAAGGCTCATGTGAGCCTTCCTTCTCCCCCTCTGGAGCTCCCTTCTTCCATTCCTTTGACTCTGGTCCCGGAGCTGAGAAACTGTGCTGATCCAATAGGCAAGGGAATGGCGGGGAGGCTCGCATCAGCCTTTTTTCTCTCCTCCAGAGCTCCCCCCTCCCAATCCCTTGCCTCTGGCCCCAACACACAAAAAGCAAGGGAATGGGAGGGGGAGCCCTAGAATGAAATGAGAGGGGGATCGCAGGGGAGGTTATTCACAATTTTTCCACGTTTGCAAAGGTTTTGCACACTGAACCTCATGAAAGCGGATGGGCCATTGTAGCTTCAGAAGTTCAGAAATGATAGGGATGGGTCTTGAGCTTGGTGACTGAACAATACGACATAATCTATAACACAAACATGAACTAATTTAATGACCAAGATTCATTTCCCATAGAAACCTGGGAAGTGTATTTATGGTGGGTTGGGTAAGCACAATGACATCGACAAAGTAGAATTTATATGAATCTTTGTGCAGAGCCAATATCAACTAAGTGGATAGAGAAGCAATGTAACTTTATAATGCAAGCTATGGCCCATATAGCTGGTCAGTGTGGGTTCAGATTCACCAGTCCGTCTACCTGTCGCGTGGTTCTAAGCAGCTTACTTGCCAAAAACTCTTCCCCATCCAGTATGGATGGTTCCTTGCTATGGAAAGAGCAAGAAAAAGAGTGAATTCAATATTTACCTCTTGGCATTAAGAAAGTGGAACAGGGAGAAGAACAATATCAGTATAGAAAGACACGTTTTACCAGCAATTGAGAGACTTGAGAAGCTGTTGAGTCATTTTGTGATTTTAAGTATTTTATCTTCCCTCCTTCATCTAGTATCATTTTATTGTACTTTGTGCCACTGGACTACTAAGGTGCATCAGTAGATCAGATGAATCCCTGCAGTGAAAAAGAAACTATTTCCTCTCACATTGAAAAAACAGAAATCTCATTTCAGTTAGCTCAGCCTTCTCTAACCTGGCAACCTCCAGCTATCTGGACTACAACTCACACTTTCCCCAGCTTGCATGAAGGATGCTCGGAGTTGAAGCCCAAGAAATCTAGAAGGCATGATGAGGAAATCTTATCTTTAAAAGATAAAAGAATACCCAATTGCCTCACAGATGTGTTTTTTGTAAACTTTACTTATAATGTTAACAATATGCCACTGGTTTTCTGGAGAACTGGGAGAATCAGACATTATGGTACCAAGAAAACATTTTTAGCATGAAAAGGGAGGGTGTTAAGGAAAATGAAAAGGATTTTAGGATACTTCAAAAACCTGGACTTTTTTGTTCCTGTCCACTGAACTTTGCAGCTTTGGCACCATGCCTTTGTTTAAAAGTGGCAAGCTTCCTCCCAGTAGGAGTGATATTATTTCATAGATAATTCAGATTTACATGCCAACATCACTGAGGGCAAACAAAGTTAACTGAGAATGAGGACTATGCCTATTCTGAAAGCCCTCTCTTTAAATGGTTTTATTGGCTTGCAGTGATCTGGTCATGTAGTCAAATCAGATTGGCTATGTGAAAATATCAATGAAATGGCAGAATGAAGATGATTACATAACAACACAGCTATATTCACTAGGCTAGAATGTACACAGAACTCTTGTGGCAATCTAAATGCCAGCTACAAGAGTTGTTGTCTTCCTAAATATGTATTGGCTCCTCGTCGTCAGCTCAAAAATACCCATCCTGAAAAATCATCACAGTGAAAGGCCTTTCTTTTTTTAAGTATTTTTTTTAATAACACAAACACATAGGTTTGAACAAACATATAAACAAGGCCAACATACCGACAAATAGGACAATATATATGCTTCATACACTTAATATAACACAGGTACCTCTCTCTATTAACAACTAAAAAACTAAACACATTAAATACTAAACTTAATAAAATATAAAAGGAGAAAAGAAAATAATTTGGAAAGAACTTCCCCCCACTGATAAAGTAACAGCATTGTATAATATTAACTAATTAACACCCTTCTGTATTTAATAAGAAAGTCTTAATAACAAATAATTAATATTCATCTAAATAATCTTGCATTCTTTAACATAAAAAAATCATTATCACGAGTATATTACATATTCCAAAGAAATACAGAGCATCAATGTTTTCTTTCTTCCTTCTCACAAAGTACATTGTCAGGGAAACATCTATAATGTATTAAGAAATCATTAAACAATAAATAGACAAATAAACAAACTACTGGCTAATCCCATCTGTATCCAATATTGCTCTCTTAACATAATCTGCTATATCTTCTAAAATAACTCAATACCAAATTTTACATAATTAACCTTTAAATCCATTGGCATTATCAAATTTAGTTTGAAGAAATTCTGTAAAAGGTCACCACATTTTAATTTCCTACTGGTCTTATTTTCCAGCATATAAGTAAGTTTATCCATTTCTGTCATCTTCGTTAACAACTCTTCCTCTGTAGGGTTAGAAACTTACGATGAAAGGCCTTTCTAATGGGATGGTGAGGGAAAAAAATAATAATAGAAAGTGTCCATCATTTTTGCATACAACTAATTGTCCATAGCCTTGGTGCTGTATGTGGTATGGTGATGTCCATGAGCCACTTAGGCACAGCATTTTACACTAGCTGTAAAACCTAATATCGGAGGTTATATCAGAGATCCAGGTATTAATGCACTCTACTACTGTGGTAGCTTTCTAACTGCGGGATTAATCTGGTCCTCGTGGGGATTTTTTTATTACCACTGGTGGCAATACATAGGGGAGTATTTGAACATGTAGTTGTATAACTGTCTGAAATGTTATGTCCATTTTCTTCCCTTTTCCCCACTTTGTTCCCAGCCATGTACATCAGTACAAAAAGACAGAATTTGGCCCTGGATGGGTTAGTGGATGTGGGACTTGTTTTCAGCTTCTGCTTTCATCCAGTACTATCTGGCACATTTCTATTTCTGGGTAGGAATAAGCATGGGATTGGTTCCTGTTTGGTTTCTAACTTGCCAATTTTGGTTATTGTGTTCGAGATATTCTGAAGTATCTGTCACATTTCCCAACAGGCATATCTTACATGGGAACATGCAAGCACACACATGCGCGCACACACACCAAGTTAGGTCTTCTCACTGACAAAAGTCTCATTTTACAAATTTTGGCAAAGTAATCTGTTTGGATTCTAAATAGGGAAATGACCCCTACAGAGTTGCTTTTTGTGCCTCCATACAGTCAGGACCCTGCTGATATCTTTATTCACTTGGTTCTATAGAAGAGGGATTACCACTGGTCATTCAAACAGTTTCCCACAGCAAGAAGTAACTTCTTATCATCAGGATCAGTAGAGGCTTATAGCACATCCATCCTGCAGAGTCCTATTACCTTTTCCCCTACAGGCTTGAATTTTCCAGAGGCTCTCCCTTCAGAAGAATAGCCATGCTTCACCTTGATTACCTGAAAAGATCTGATGTGTTCACAGCTTGAGGGGTTATGGCCGCAGGCCCATCTGTTGTAAACATTGAAAACAGCTGCTTAAAAAGAGATCTGAGGCCTCAGAGGATTTTTAAAGACTTTACCAACCGAAAGACTGAGATTAAAGAAACTAATAAAGGGGGGGATGGTAGTTGTATATATGTGTTGCTCAGACATTGGATAAATTATGTATAAAATGTGGGGTTAATTTCAAAGCTGTATGAGTTGAATGACAAACAGTTTGAGGGCATACTTTCTTCTTGATGAGAGATTTAACTGCCTTGGCCCTCTGTCTGGACATTTTACTATTCCCCTTTGGGTGGCTCCTTGAAGACCAGCTGAGTCTTTAATTAAGTGTCAAAGAATTGATTAGCCAGAGCTCTTGCTGTTCAATCCCATTGATGAAACCATTTTTGGCAGGCCAGCTGATATAATTAGACCAAACAAGATGTGAAATCTTCAGTGTTTTTGAACTGGACTCCAGTAATTGTTTAATTTGTAATTAAAAAAAAAGAAGAAGAAGAAGAGGAAGAGTTGGTGAGATGAAATAGCCAACAAAACTGTTGAGTATGAAGCCCAACGTGGAACATTTTTGTCTGCTTTCTGTATTCCCACCATAGAGAGAATGAGAGAGAATCAAGGAGCCCTCCGGATATTTTCAGATCTAGTCAGCATAGCCAATGAGAAGGAACTGCAATTGAACTGGAGACTCATAATTCCTCTCTGTGATATATATTTTTTTAAAAAAACTCATTGGAAACATCTATACAGGTTACATTAAGATGGTCCCATGGAGGGAGTAAGGAAGACAAAGCTCCCATTCCTATCATAGCTGAGTACAAGAGGGAATTTTAGCAGTGTCATTTCTCATGCACACAACATTTTTGGTACAGGAGTCCTGTCCTCTTTTTCAAGTGGTCACTCTGAATGTTTGCATTGGCTCCCTAGTGTTTCCTCTGGCTTAAAAGAAGTATCTTCTTCACAAAGCATGAGACAAACCTGAATAAATATAGGTGACTCCTTTTCTTCAACCTTCTTCGAGATTCTTCAGGGGGAAGAATGGAATGAAAATTTGAAAAGTGCTCAGGAAAAAAAAAATTTTTTTTTCAAGTTTTGAGAAATCCTGATGAGAGGAATCTTTGCAGATTTGGGACTTATTGTGTACAAAATTCACATGTGGTTGCTTTACATACAGAGCAGCATTTCCTGTGTAGAAAACAGCATTTTCTGTACAGAAAATATTTGTACACTGAACTGTTAATTTCTGTACATAAAAAGCTGTTTCCTGCACAGAAATTCTGTAATTTGAGACTTATTCTGTGCAAAATTTCTACATGGCTGATCTGCATAGAAAACAATATTTTCTGCACAGGAAACAACTTGTTCTGTGTAGAAAATAATATTTTCATGCAATATTTCCAATTTTGGGTTGTGCATAAAATGATGTTCCCTGAATGGAAAAACCTGTTTCCTTTGCAAAATAACCATGTGTGAATTTTGAGCAGAATGAGTCCTGAATTTCAGATAGGCTTCAAGAACTGTGAGTTAATTGCAGAGTGAGGAAAGTGAGGAATAGCATTGTATGGCTGCCCACTGGAAGCTTAAAAGAGATGGGGCCAGCCTAACTTTCTTGGATATGGAGTTCCACTCCTGCTGAGGCACTGCTCCAGAGAAAGCCTCCAGAGAAAGCCTCCAGCAACCTAACTTCATGAGGTGTTAGTACACCTTGCCTAAGGGTGGACAACTGTAGCATGATCTTGGCCTATTTTAGGTCCCGTGGATGCTTACATAGCTGCGTGAACTGCCAAAAATTACAAAGAAACAAAACCATACATGACTAGAATTCCTTCTCTCATTTTGAGAAACAGAACAGAATATATATTTTTAAATATTCAGACGTACAAGGGAGTTCTGCAACCTATTTAAATCATAAATTGCCATTCATTTAGTCCTCTAGGAGATGCAGCTCATCATTTCCCCCTCTTCCACCTCCTCCTCCTTCTTTGGCCAGTAGAAGAGAGATCCAGAGAATCTGGAGGAGTCAAGGGCAACAAAAACAGCCTGGAGCCACATGGGGCTGCAGGGCTGGACACTATGTACCTTTAATCTGGGAAATTACAAAATCCTATTGTGAATCTCTTCTCAATCCCCATCAGCTTTGGTTACCATTTCTTTGATTTCAGTTTCACTGTCACATAGCCAATCAGATTTGTTGTTGTGTGTCCTCAAGTCGTTTCTGACTTATGGTGACCATAAGGCAACTTTGTGAGGCTGAGAGAATGTGACTTTCCCAAGGTCAACCAGTGGGTTTCCATGGCTGAGTGGGAAATTTGAACCGTGGTTCTCTGAACTATAGTCCAGCAGTCAAAGCACTACACCATACTGGCTCAGCCTTCACTCTGTAATAATATCACAGAGGATAAAGGAATGAAGTCAGTGTGAGGGCAATTTCTCAAGAACATTAGTAGGAATGTAGCTGATTTCAAAACAGAAAATGACACTGAGGATGCTGATCTGGGTTGCTAGTGCAAGCTAACAGGTATAAAAAGGTATACCTTTGGGGAAGAGGGATATGGACATTTCTGTACTCAAAGTGTCCCAAGGAGAGCATTCTGTTAATTTCTACTGTCAGATGTCCCTTGTCAAGGTTAAGCTGCCAATGGTCTTTTTTTTTAATTTAATTTTTTTTTTTAGATACACCTGTGTTACAGAGGGGGTGAATATGCTGAAACTTGTCAAAGTTCTAGTGAACATTAACATTCATCTAAGACTTCTCAGTAAGAGAGCTTGCTGAAAAGTACTGTATAATGAGGAATCAATCACTCTTTTTGTAGAGATAACTGGAAGGAAGAGATTGCTCACCAAACTGGGGGGGATCTCCTTTGTTTCAAGCCTCCTCTTTTTTGTGTTAAGTACCTCACTAAAAGCATTGTGCTGCAGAGAAAAAGTCTGGTTCCTAAAACAATCTCTAATTGCCCACAGGCTCATCAAATTTTAAAACTGACCAATTTTCTTATTTGTTCTAATGCCACCTCTGGCCTGCTGCTGAAGATCTTTTGACAGCTTCCTGAGTTCAGTGTGCTCTTAATTTATTATTTGGGTAGCACCCTCAGTGTATGTAGATTTACTGAGAAAGGGAAAAGAGAAACAGGCAGGCATTCTAAGTGGGATGGCAGCAATTTTGAGATATCTTCATCAAGCAAAAGCAAACTCCTTGGAATGCAGTGCCAGGAAAATGAAGGCCACCATGCATTAAAACATTGGGTGGAATTCTGTTGGTTAGTCCAAGCTAGAGTAGACCCATTGTATCAGTGACTAAATGATGAGTCAGCACAAAGAGAAATTGCATTGATTCAATGGTTCTACTCTAGTTAGGATTAACAATAGGACTTAGCCCAGAGGGTTCCCCCCCTCACCTTAACATAGCATATGCACAATTATGAAATGATGTTTTACTCTTGTATGATAGCCTCTTTAGATTCCATGCCCCTACTTGGTGAACATCCAAGACAGTCCTGTCAGAGGACAAGCAAGTTACTCTTTTCTGCTCCACTAACTGATTTGGACAGATGGTTTTATGCAAGGACTATGTCACACACTGCTATTGCTGAAAATCTTGGTCCTTCAGCAATATCTTCCTCCTATTCCTGGCTTCTCTACCTACCTCATCCCCTCGCCCCCTGGGAACACCAGAAGGATTATAAATAAGGCCACAGCTTTATCTTTAATTCCTCCCCCTCTTTTGTTTCCACAACCCATTCATTGCAAAATCATGTCATATCTCATTGTATGGTGAAAACATAGTAAGTTCCCTGTGTCACTTAAGTTAAAAAAAAAGGGGTTCATGCCCTGGTTATCTCCAACCTTGACTAACACAAACAGAATCACTTTTGGCCTTGTACACCAAACCTCAACCTTCTCACCTTCATGCAGAATTCTGCCATGTCACCTATTCTGCCATGTCTCCTCATTCAGGTCATATGAGAACCTTCCTTAAATACTACATTTTATTTTCGTCCATTTTCTTATCCTGCTCATTCTTACCTTAAAGCCTTTCATTTTTCTTTTCTTATATCTTGATATATTCCTGTTCATGGTCTTCACTCTTTCAGCTCCTACCTTCCTTAGTCATGCCATCTCCTCCTTACTTAAACATCTAATTACTTCTCCCTTTCCAGGGAAATACTCCAGGATGCTACCTCTGTTTATTTCAAGAAACCTTGAGGGGACAAACTGCAACCCTAGGTCTAATTCCAAAAGCCTGCAGTAAGTCATCAGGCTAGACCAATTGAGACCTCGTGGCACTGTAAGTGTGGAGTATGATGGAGAGACCTTGGGTCCCTTCAGACTACACAGTTACAGCACTGTGATTTCACTTTGTCTGTCACAGAAACATCCCAAAGCATCCTGGGATTTGTAGTTTAGGGAGGAGTATTTAGAATTCTCAGCCAGAGAGCTCTAGTGTCTCACCAAACTTCAAACTCTTAGATTCCATAGGATGCAGCCATGGCGGTTAAAGTGAAATCATAGTGCTATAACTGTGTAGTGTGAAAGAACCGCTGATGCTTCCAGACCTATAGCTCCCACTGCTATCATTCAGAAGGTGCTCTGCAGCTATTCTATCTTTCCTTTCTTTCCTGAGAAGGATAAACATGAAAGAAGCAGTGGGGAAAACATGTTTCACAATGAGAACTTCCAGAGAGGTAGGCGTTTTCCACACCATTACCTTGATCCTGTGTCATGCCATCATGATCCCAGCAGTGCCATTGCTGAGATGGGAGTGGGACCTGAATGCTTCCCTCTGCACCCAGCTGGCTGCTGGTGGATGAGTAGCGTTGGGACACAGTCCTTCCGTCCACAGTGCAGCTGGCCTCTTCCTATGATGCACTGAGGAAGGAAGCACTTGATAGCACTTCTGCCCTTCACACACAGCAGCTGGCAACACAATCATTGTGTGAAGGCAGACCGTGACTGATTATTTCCAGTAATGATATACAGTCCTCTCCCCACATTAGTGGGGGCTTGACTCTCACAGGTTGGATTATTCACAGTACCCTTTTGCCTCCCTGCATTCTCCTCCCTCCCATTTCCTGGCCTTTGCTGGGAGAGGGAAAGGTTCATAGGCCCACAAGACTTTCTCCCTTAACTCTCCCACCTGTCACAGTGCAGGCTCACCGGCAGCAGTGAGAGGGAGAATGCAGGGAGATTTTTTTCCTGTGCTCTCCCACCCGCTGCTGCGGCATGATCACACAGGTGGCAGGCGAGAGAATGAAGGGGAAGGAAGATCTTCCCCCGTGCACTCTCCCACCCACCACTGCATCATGATCGCGTGGGCAGTGGGTGAGAGAGTGAAGGGGATGGAAGATCTTGTTCCCCATGCTCTCCTGCCCACTGTTGCTGGCATGCCCATGCAGGCTGCATGCGAGAGAGTTCAGAGAAGGGAAGACTTTTTCCCTGCACTCTCCTGGGTGCAGGGGAAAAGATCTTCTCCCCCCTCCTCCTGCCCACTCTGCATGGGCTCACCAGCAGTGGTGGGCAGGAGAGTGCAGGGAAGGGGCAGTACTCATTGGGGGAAGTTATTCATGTTTTTTTCACTTTCGCTGGGGTTCTGTCCTTAACCCTGTGAATGTGGAGGGTCTACTGTACTGTGCAATTGTGACAGCTGGAGAAGCGATAGGAGTGAGTCTGTGACAGCATTGTGTGATGGAACGCATTGCGGACTGGCAGCAATGCGTCCCCATGCCCGGATGGTGCCATTGTATAGAAAGAGCCATAGAGATAGTAAGAAAGAGGTGGTCCTGCCCACATTTAGTTTTGGACCTGACACTACTTTTTTTGGCTCTGCCCACATCCACTGTAAAGCCCCTGTCAGATTACTCAAAAGGAAAGGAAGCCCTTGACAGAAAAATTGTTTCCTACCTCTGGCTTAAATCTGTAGTATTTATCTCATACTGAAACAACCTAATCATGTGTAACTAAATTTGCGCACATACAGGCATGCCTCAGTTAATAACGCCTCTGCTAGTGAACCTTTTTATGAAGGCTTTTTACATCTGCCCAGCCCCTGTTTCTCCTCTTTCTTCTCTGACTGACTGGAAGTTATTTTAGCACCATTGGTGGTGGGAGGATAGTGAAGGGGGACTGGAGAAACGAAGACTTTCTATGACAGGTTGCACCATCATGTCTCCAATAAACAAAGCTTGAGCTGGAAAAAAAATTCTACTCTAGCCAATTCTGAATATGTATGAACAGCAGAACAGAGAGAACAGGGGAGAGCAGAGAAACCTGCCTGAACAGTTTCCCTCCAACATCTTTAAAAACACATAAATCGACAAGTTTGGTCACCAAATGGAAATCATAACAAGGGTGGAGGATGGTGAAAGAAAAGACCATCCCTGAATGCATTGTGAAAGCCTTCAAAGTAATGTCTAGAAGGTTCACAGTGCTTCTGTTTATTTATACAAGGCTTACCTGAGTTGGTTGTTTCATTCCACATGTGCATATAGTTTTTGTTTGAATAAAATTTCACTGAGACATGTTAAGCTTTTGATTAATTGCTCTTGATTAATGGTGTAGGATTCTGTCTCTATTCTTTCCATGTTATTTCATGTTATTTCCATGTTATTACAAAACTTTCTGCTAAAGAAATAATGCCTAGGAATGCTATTTCATTAAGTGAGGCTGTATCTGTATTTTTCACCTCTCACCCTTGTCTCCGCTAACATTGCTTAACCCCTCTGTCAATTGAATTCTAAATCTTTCAGGTCTATCTTTTCTTCTTTTCACAGTATTCTTCCATGCAGCATTGTGCGCGTGGACAGTGCAAAAATAAAATCATAACAACATCTCCATTAGTAATATGGAGCTTTGCTTACTCCTTCAGAGAAGTAAGCAAAGTCCCAGAAGTCAGAGCTATGGAGGAGTATCAGATTATTGACTGAAAATTAAACCCCAGATTCCAGCATGGTTGAGATCCATGCTGTGCAGGTTCATTTTGATCAGTTGTGATTGTTGGATGTTTTCTTTGCCCCCTAAGCACTGTTGCATAAATGCCATCATTAGTAGCTGACTAGGTGGGCCTCCTCCACTTTCTTCCTTCCATTATTATTTTCTTTGGTATGTGTGCACACATGTGTCCTGGAAAAAAATAAAACCAACAGTGTTGGAGATTGAGCACAAGTTTCAGGCAAGTTGCAGATGGCAGGAAGTTAGAATGACTTTCCTCATGCTGTTCCGACAGCAACATACTAGATTAAGCAGATATCAGGAGCTGCCAAGCACTTTTCCATCTCTGTCGGTTTCTATGCTACCTGCAGCTGTAGTGATGTGACTTTCAGAAGGAAAAGAGGTATGAAAAGTAACTGCAAGATGTCATGATGGAAAGGAGAGCAGAATTGAGCTAGAAGCAGGTCTAGCCCTCCCATGAAACAGTGTGATTCCTTTTTTTTCTAGATGGTAGACTGGAAGGCATGGCAGATTGCGGCTAGGGCCTCACCATCCTCCTGTCAAGCCACTGTCTTCCCAACCTCACTACATTAATGTTTCAGTGGGGCTATTGGCTGTGGTGTGTGGAAGTGCTGCTGCTCTTTCTTTGGAGCCAAGTGCGTCACTCTGCTTTCCCATGAATGCCACCTATTGCCCATCTCAAAAACCAGCTTATTGAATGGGCCTGCTCCTTAGCTCCTCCACTGGTTTAACTTTGTTCCATGGCAAGAGAAAGCCTCAGTGGCTGCTTGCCTCTTGTTTACTGGATGATGGGGTGGGGCGAATCTCTTCTCTTGTTGTCCTTACAGTCACAGTACTAAGTCACCTGTCCAAACTCCACCACATTGTAGGAAGTGATATTCAGTTTCTCTTCTCTCCTGCAGTGTTGGGTTGCACTGATCATCTTGCTTCCTCCAGTGTAATCCAGCATAAGAACTGCTTGATCAAGGCCAAATAATGGGAAGCAAGTGGAGCAACAGGGTGCTCTGTGGTACAGGACCTTTGTTAACAAGTTTAAAAATAGGAAGGAAACTACTATGTTCTCTTCTGTGTTTACTCTTCAGGTAAACACTTTAACTTCTTCAAAGATGGCTTGGGTAAAACTGCTTTCTTTATGGGGTTCAGAAAGATTTATCAATGGGGTGGCTGCTGCCTCCTCCTCCTGGCAAAACTAGTGATCTTCTGCCATTCAGTCAAATAAATGTAACGACCAGTGCTGTAACAAATGACTTCCAGGCTTTGGATCAGGATTACAGCCTTCTCCGCCTTGCAGCAGCAGGCTTTGACTTCTTCTCTGGTTATGCAAAAGATGGAAGCATGTGGGTGGGACAAATATGAACCAGCGGGATGTTTTGCTCAATTTTTTCTCTACACTGATACGTTATTAACTGAGTTTCTGTTGGTCATCAGGATTTACAACACAATCGTAAGCATCCTTACGTACCTACACATTTACAAAATTGCTATTATCCTTGGAAGGGAAGGTTCCATTGGTACAAAGGAGTGCCTCTCTCTCTGCCTCTCCTCAGACTAATTGCACTGGGGAAGAAGGGGTCACCAGGCATTAATCAGTCCTAAAAACTGTTTAATTTTCTTCCCTGTGCACTGTGGTCCAAATGAAAATTGGATCTCCATGATAGCTACTAAGATTAAGCAACTTTATACACCATGTCTACCTCAGCCCTAAATCTCCTCCTCTGAGAACTGTGGATGCTCTACATTCTATCATTGGCCAATGGCTTTCTCATCTTTCTCATCTTGCTGTGTCCAGATCAGATAAGTTTACTTTCCTTTCTTTAAGCTGTTGCTAAAAAATAGAGACAATTTTTAATGGACAGTTTTATTGTGGGGTGGCTATGAATCATTGCACCCACGTATATACCCCATTGCCACCAAACCACCCACCCAGCAGTTTTCATGAAAGATAAGGTTTCCATCTAACGTAGAACCATTTGCTCATGTTCACAGAAGCTAACAAAGCACTTGCTAGCAAACCTCCAGATTTTAGTTCTATAATTAAGTATTGAGCCCTTATTTTTAACCTATAATAAAGGCATATCACATTTGTGCTTATCCTAAACTAGCAGCAGAGAGATACAGTGCTGGAAGGCATAACACTAAGCTCATTTCCCATTAATTTAAAATAACCTAATGGGTTACTTGATTGCTTTTTTTTTCTTCTGTTATTTTTTGGTTATTGCTTTAAACTGTAATTTTTTTTTTTTTTAGTGAATGATAATATGAACATCATTTTCAGAAAAGTGAAATGAGGGACATCATTGATGCGAGAGTATTAATAAGGGCAGCCCAGGGTATTTGGAAGCATTGATTCCAGTGTGAGACATCTGTTAATAGCTTTAAGCTCTTGATCTATACTTTTTACTGGCACGAGCCAAGTGAAATTAACATCTGACACATACAGCATGAAAGACAGGCTTGGGATTGCTTTTGTGATTAAGCTGAAGCCAGGGGTTGACAGCATCAGCCAGTTCTGCCTGGAATGTGTGACCTGTGCACATGAGAATACATGGGGAACCTCTATCAACTGAACCCACTTACCATTCTGCTTTGAGAAAGTGGCAGCAACCTGCCAGGAAACAGTTTCTGTATGGGAAGCTGTTGACATGATGGACAGCATTATTCCCTCTGTGGCTTTGCAACATTAATTCATAATGGTAAGATATGTTCAAGCATATTTTTTCTTCCTTTGCCCTCACATCTTGTATTGTCCTCTCCCTAGGAGCTGAGGTGTTGGCACTGCTAAAAGCCTACTTTCATATGTATAATAAACTGTGTGTGGAGTAGGTGGCTGAGTATCCAGTTAGTAGAAAAGTACAAGCAAAAGAAACAAAGTCTAAGGCCATAGTTTTCCTTTGCAGTGACTGTGAATCCCTGTGCCCATCCATAAACCACAAACAGTTTTGTGCCAAGCTGCATGCAAACAATTCATTTCAGTCTGGAAAGCCAGCGGTGATTGCCTCAAACATCTAGGTGCTTGGAATTCTGGGGTTTGAAATGGAACAACTAGCTCCTCAACTAGTTTTAAATGAAAAATCCAGACGTTTTTGGTCATCTATTTTAGGTAAACCTCATAGAAATGAACTGGTTCAAGACTATCAGATGGCATCCAGTCCAGAAGTTATGAAATTGTACTCGAGACTCAAGATCTTATAACTGTTGAAAATTCATGACCCAGAAACCTGTCTTTGTAGCCTAGCAATACTCTGACTGAAGCATTTCTGAGACACTGAAGATTAAGGCACTGGGGAGTGACATCTACAGTACTCCCCTGGTCACCAGGCACATTGAGAAAAGTGGTTGTGGCAGAACAGTAAGGATTTTGGAGGGGGTATGACATCATCAGATGTAACTATAGCAACATAGCTCCACCACTGTAGCTATGCTGACAATGCAGGATCTCAGCCAACCATCTATATTCTGCGGTAGTATACCCACAGGTGGACTGAAGTCTAGAGTTCTGTTACTCAGAGAAGTCCCAAATGACCATCCACAAAATAGTAGTTAAGGGGCAAGAGCAAACATTCTTGCCATCAACACTTGTGTTGGCATGGGCATGTCAGAACCTCCTGGAATTGCTGCTGCTTGCAACCTTCTGGGTTTTTTTTTTAATGTAAAAATGTATTTTCATTTTCTGCAACAAAATTGTGCTTATTCTCAAGTGACAATGTTTACAATCAGAGCAGCGGAAGTAAAGTTGGTTTCCCACAGACATCTAAATGGGAATGTTACCAGAGTTACTAAATCTCAGGAATCATGAGCTTTAAGATCTCAGTGTGAGTATGGCAGTTTCCCACAGACCTACAGCAGCCTTGACATCATAAAATGAAAAAGGTGAGAGGAAACAAAGGAAACAAACAAACAACATCCTCGAGGCTGATCTATTTCAGCAGGAACTTTTGTGGATATTAGCCACTTCAGAGCCACTGTATCCACTTCTTCACCCCATCTGAAGAAGTGGATTGATGTCCATAAAAGCTTATGCTAAAACAAATCAATCTCAAAGATGCTGCTTTATTCCTCCTCCATCCACCTCCCACATTCTCTTTCATGCTGAACCAGAGTAACACAGCTATCTTTTTGAAAACTCTGAATCTTTCTTGTATGCAACAAAACAATAGTCCTCTACATTGACTCAGTTTTTACACCATCATTTTAAACCCCTGAGAGCAGTTAGTCTGAAACACCCATTTGTTGTACAAGGAGAAATTTGAATTTGGTCCGGTTCTAGAGACCTTGACAATGTCACCAGCAACCCTTGTGTCATTCACAGGTACTTACCTTGGCCATTGTAATTAATGAAGAGGAGTTGTTGACAGGCTTCATTAATAGGACATAAAGATGATCAAGTTGCTTGGAGAGCTCTGAGAGTGAAGGAGAAAGCATGTTTTAAAACATAGACAGTTTGAGGTCAGTTCATGATTGTGTTTGCCTTCCAGTTGTTTCTGAAATAGTTCGTACATGACTCGGATGAATGGATGGAGAGATAACTCTGAACACACTTGTCATCAGAATTCTTCTGGTACAAAGGAACTATAAAGAGTATCCTAACCCTTAAACTGCTTAATTATAGTGGACCTATTGATTTATTTTGAGCAGCAGTGTGACACCCAGTGGTAGCAGGTAGTGGCTACATCTTTGATGATACCATTGGGACTTGGGCAGAATTTGAGAAATGTTATTTACTACTCAGGTAGGAT
This sequence comes from Cyclura pinguis, assembly GCA_030412105.1. Lineage (NCBI taxonomy): Eukaryota > Metazoa > Chordata > Lepidosauria > Squamata > Iguanidae > Cyclura > Cyclura pinguis. The sequence goes on from CM059599.1 coordinate 351,685,537, forward strand.
ACTCATGGGATAATCTTTCCCAACAGCGGAAATTGTGAGTGAGAGTTGAATGTCAGCTGAGCCCAATTTTCTGTGATCATACTGAAAATAATGTAACCTGTCCCCTCTACTCTTTTAAGTTGTACTAATAACCAATGCAAACAGCGACCATAGCACACAGACTTTGGCTTTGCTTCTGAATGCACAAGCTAAAATGGGTAATTTTAGGAGAGTATATGTGTGGTAGGGGGAAAAGATAAAAGTGTGGAGGGTAATCTAAGAAATTGTGCTGCACAGAAGAAGATTGTTCATCTTCCATTCCATATACAAAAGCAAACTGGACTGGCAATTGAATTGAACCCCACTTCAACACTGGCCATAGGTCAGGATCCTTTGAGGATAGCAGGCAGGTTTAGAGTATCCAGATCACTCTTTGTAGTAGTGTTCTCCTAGGAAAGAAAGGCCAGAGGATCCATGCATAGCCATTTGAAGACAGACATTGCTGCCCTCCTAAAGCTTTTTACACACCTGCGTAATGGTAGGCTTAGCCCTGAGTGATGGTTACCTTTGCATTTCATTGCATTGGATTAAAACATGACCTTAAATAAAGGTTCTGTGTTCTGGAAACAAATTTTTTTTAACTACCAAATCTTTATTTTCTAATGATACTCCTATAATGTTTTTGGCTCTAGGATTTCCAAAAGGTTGGCTATTTTGTCATTGCCATTATTACTCACTGACAAAGTGCTTAATGGGTGAACAATTAATGCATGTCAACAACCATTAGCATAATGAAGAAAGTGAATGTATATTTTTAAAATAGGTAGAGCTTATGTCCTTACCAATGCAAAGCCCTCTGATGTGACGTGAGCTGACTTCCGCAAGTTGAATTGCTTTCACAACCCCCATCAGCATGCAGCTACCATCACAAAACACTCAGTACATTCCTACTGCCACCTCCAGCAGTGCAGGCCAAGGAGGTCAGGAGTCTGTCATCAACTCGGCTCCACTTGCCTCGGATTTCAGAAAAGCAATGCAACTGCCTCATTATTCCAGGTGGTGGTGGCATGTTGAAAGCCAGTCTGACAGAATTCAACATGTGCTGGAGGCAGACTTCCAGTGCCCTCAGTGTGCACTGATGATGAAGAACATCTCAGTGCAGGCTGTGTTTTCTAACAGCAGCCAGACACATGTTGGTGTAGCTGTGTAACTGGGTCCATGGGCTTGGTTCATTCTGAGTACTGTGAATGTACATGAGGCTTAAATTGTTTTTGAGCCTCCATACATCACTCTTTCTCACACACACAAACTTCCCCTTTCCCTCACCGTACTTTGCGCAGAAGAGAAAACTAAAGAGGGGCATTTGGTGCATAAATGCTGGCACTATAACATTTGACTTAGCATTATATACTGATTGAAGCAAAAATGGCTTTAAACTTAATGTGAGAAAACACCTTGAGATCACCCTAGATGATGGTAAGGCTTTTATTCATACTGCTTCCATGATATAGAATCATGGAATCAAACAGCTGGAAGAAAACCCATCAATTCCAACCCCCTGCCATGCAGGCATACACAATCAAAGCACTCCCAACAGATAACCATCCAGCCTCTGTTTGAAAACCTCAAAAGAAGGAGATTCCACTGCACTCCAAGCCAGCATATTCCACTGTCAAACTACCCTTGCCCTCAGGAGGTTCTTCCTAATGTTTAGGTGGAATCTCTTTTCTTGAAGTTTGAAGCTATTGCTCTGTGTTCTAGTCGCTGCAGCAGCAGAAAACAAACGTGTTCCATCCTCCATATGACATCCCTTCAATTATTTAAACATAGCTATCATATCACCTCTTAACCTTCTCTTCTCCAAGCTAAACATGACTAGCTCCCTAAGCCACTCCTCACAGGACATAGTTTCCAGACCTTTTACCATCTTGGTCATCCTCCTCTTATGTCGCAGTTTGTCAATATCCTTCTTGAATTGGGGTTCCCAAAACTGGGCTCGGTATTCCAAGAGAGGTCTGACCAAAGCTGAATAGAGTGGTACTATTACTCCCTCGACCTAGACACTATGCTGCTATTAATGCTTCTTCAGCCATGCCATGTCCACTCTAGCTGACTTTTGGTGACCATCATGCCATTCCAGCTGAAAATTCCAATGTTCCTGACTTATTTACAACAAAGCTAGGATTAATGGATCAATCATTCACAACCTTAAGTCATTATGGCCATATTTCCATCAACCATCACATGAGATTGCCACCCATCAACCATGATGTAAGGATAGCGAGGAACTTAAATAAAGCTGGGTTTGGGGAGATCTGCTCCTTAGATAAAAAGAAAGATGCAAAACTGCCTCTACCAGTGCATTCACTTGGTGTGATCCATTGCTTTAAGCCCAAAGTGGGCAATTTTGTAAGGCTGGCCAGTGTGGTTTTTTTTTTAATTTCCAGTTCAACATAAAATGTGCAGCTGGAAAAAAACTGTGCAGTTTGAAAAGCCATAATGTGCAGTTGGAAGAATAGCAGAGAAATAAGAAATACAGACCATTTAAATGGCCGTGTTTATCAGTCAATCTTGCAGAAAACAGGATAAGCCCTTTTTTGAAAAGGTACCAACTTTGGTAATACAAATTTGATAAGGGGGCAGGAATAGCTCTTGCACTGCTGCAAATGCCATGGAGTTGAGAGTTACACTGGGGCACAAGCCGTTGAATTGTGCTGTTACCACCTGCATAAATAAAGTATTGTTGTATATGAGATAACAGGTATGATTTCTGTGAAGAAACAGACACTGATGCAAGGTGTAACAAAGGAACAAAACAGGCTTTGTGCTTGTTTGAGGGTTTTTTTTTTAAATCATGGGAGAAATTATGCAGTTGGAATATTATCATTAAAAGAAAAAAATAAATCTCTGGATTGGCTCTCCCTTCCCTCAGAATATCTTGGAAGACCATGCCTATAACTGCTACCACGAAAATCTCAGCAGATCCATAAGCTTACATGGTCTCACACAAATACAAATAACCACTATCTCTACCATTCATTCCTTCATTCACCTTCCTTCCTTCCTTTGCTCCCTCCCTCATCACAACACATCACAAATCTGACAGCCATCTTACTTCCCTTTATGTCTGTTCCTCTTTGTTGAAAAACCTCTGCCCCTTTGTGTGACTGAACAGTGCACTTCTCTTACTTTCTTTCACTTTCTGTAGAATTCTCTTTCTGAACTGACCATCTCTTCCCTCCCCTTCTAGGACAGAGAAGTTCACTTACTTCTGCGAGTTCTGCTGTATCAGCTGAGTTAAGGAATTGTGGAGGGCAGAAGATACAAAGCCCTCAGAGCTTCTACCAGAGCATGTTCTAAGACAGTGCTTCTCAGGCTATCTGATTTGCAGATCAGTACTTATTTTTTTTCCAGCCTGCCAGGGACCATTGGAAGAAAAGGTTGATTCCTTGACATGTTTATTGTAGGCTATACTCCTGTTCACCCCCACACTGAACTTGCCATGCCAAATATTCTCAGATCTGGGACATTTTGTTTTACATCAATGAAGCGTTCAGATAGGTCAATGCACCATTTTAATGGCTTCACATTAACACAGATAACTATATGAAAGATTTACAATTATCTCCTCACTAGAATATCTGATGGCCCTTCACCATGACTCTGCATGGAGGATAGCCCCACAAGATATAACAATTTTATGAGGCAAGCAAGCCCCTGGGATAGGAAGACACCTATTTTCTTATATTCTTTGTGTTAACTATGCTGGAAGAAATGATGTTGAAAATTTCATAAAAATACAGAAACAAACCTGTCAAGGAATTAAAAACACACTGCTGGAATAGCTTCCTTTTAGCTTTTGGAACTAAACATAAAGCATCTGCCTCTTTTTTGTTGATGGTTCTCATTTAAGGCATGTTGGCTGACTGTGTCAGTACCTATGAAATTGATTCCCTTCCTTCTTTTTCTTTTTTTGCATTTGCTGTCATTGCCAGGATTGGTAATTAATCAAGACTGCACAGTGGCCAGCTCTCTTATTTCTCCTTCTCCTTCCCCTTTTTGTGGAGTGAGTAATGAAGAATGATGTCTTCACTTCTTCACCTCCACATCTCCTGGGCACGCAGTGCTCAAGCTGGTTCCTTTAACAAGGAACCTGTGCTGGGTAAAATACTCTGCAGATGACAAATGTGGCCTTGGAGTTTGCCAAGTGTGAGGTTGGCTTTCTGACACTTCCCTCTTTGTCACCATCAATCTTTTTCTGTCATGAGACCCTTTTTTTCCCTTAGTCCTGTTGTGTTGTAGCTTTTCTTCTTCTTCTGATTAGGCACCATGTTCTACCTATAGTCAGTTTTTGTAGAAGGCATTGGGAAACAGAAGTCTCTAACAGTGGTGAATGGATCCACTTTTGCTTGGGTTTATAAAGAAGAAGAGAAAAGTGAAGGGGACAGTAGAATTGGTCTCTTCTCTTTTCTCCACTTACCCCTCTGCATAAAGGAAAAGTTATGCTGAGTCTCTGAACATATGTAGTTTTAATTCATTGACTGGGAGAAGCCTGAACAGATGTGGACAAGTAAAACAGTCATGCTAGTAACATTAACTTCTCATTTGGTTTGTCCTTTCATCAAAGGCTTAAATATCTTAAAGGCACCAGATCCCATCTGATCTTGGAAGCTAAGCAGGATCAGCCCTCTTAAGCACTTGGAGGGGAAATCACCAACAAATATCAGATGCTGTAGGCTATATTTCAGAGGAAAAGCCATCTCTGAGTATTCCTTGCATAGTAAAACCCTATAACAGTCATGAGGTTTCCATAGGTTCACAGGTGACTTGAAGGCATGTATACGGGGAGAGATTTACACTGGTGGCGTGAACAAAATATAAACATAGATAGATAGATAGCAAAAGTCTCCCTCCTCCTCCTCCTCCTCCTCCTTGTTTCTTGTTTCTGCTCCTCTTGGAGGAGTGGTGGAGCTTGGAGTGTGGGGGTGGGCAGGAAGGGATGGGGCTGGGGTGCGAGGGGGGGCCACTGTGTGGGGGGGCATGGCTGCGGTGCGTGGGGGTGTGGCTGCAGGCTGGGACATCCCAGAAACATTGCTGCTCAGGGCACACACACACACCCCACGTTCCTACGTGACTGTCTTGGAGAGATTTTGCACATTTTTGAGACTGATTTTTATTCACATTTCCATAAATGTCCAAAATTCAACAAGATGGTGAATGTTGCCTTGTTCCATAGACTACAGTAGTAATAGGAGGGTTAACTGTGTCTTTTTGATCAATCAACCTGCCTGGAAAAAAAAAACTTCATTCTTGCTCTGCATGTAGTGGCTCTCAAGGGGCTTGAAAAATCTTAAGCGAACTATTGAAATGTGTTGAGATCACCTATCTGGACCAAAATCTCAGTAACCACAAGATCTTTTCTCCCTATCCTAATTTAAAAACATACATTCCCACACTAGACTCCAGCATCCTACCTGAATCTTGCAATGACTATGCTGGCTGCAGATTCTAGGAATTGTAATCCATAAATTAACTTTCAACAAATAATGCATGATTTCCTTTCAACAAATAATGCATGAGCCCAGTTTTCAGCTATCCGAGGGCAGGATAAGAATGTAGTTTGGGGCAAGCAAGGACTAGTCTACGGGTTCCTCTGTTCAGTGAGCTAACCTCATTAGAAGCTTTCACAGTTATATCACTTGATGCTCTCTGGCCACTTGGTGCAAAGATGGACTTCTTTGGCTGGTCAGCCCAAGCAGCATCACACTTTTTTGCGAGGCTTCAGTGCTGGTACATTAGCTTGATCCCCATCTGACATCCCTCATATCAAGGATATACTGTCTGTTTTAATCCAGAGTCAGCTTCATATATTTAGAATCTATTTGAAAATATGTGAAACAGACAAATGTTTTAAAAAACCCCAGGCATTTTTCCTTTCATTGAATCCTCCCCACACCTTACAAAATATCCCATATGGCACAGTACAGTAAATAGATTGAAGTATGTGCCAAAACATGCAGGGTGGGGACATCTCAGGACAATCTGTTACTTTTCTGTGTGCATTGGAGGCATGCTTTGTTTTTCCCTCTCCTTAGGGAATCAGGCAACTTTGTATGTCTCTACAGGAACAAATTAAAAATGTACAGCATGACTATGTAAGGAGGGAACTGAGGTGACTGGGCAAAATCAAGTCAGGAAAGGGATTGTTTAGCCCAAACTGTACCCAAAGAGGGTATAATTAAGTGGTATTATAAAAGTATAGCAGAGAGTGTTTAGCCTGACTGTGACAAAAAGTGCTAGAGATAATAAGGCAGCCTCTCCAGAGAATGATAAAATTCCTAGAGAGGGAAGCTTTTGAAACCAAATTCCAAGAGGAACTGGATTTGAGGCCATTTCCACACTACCCTCTTATAGCATGACTATTCCACTTTTGACATCCTATGGAATCCTGGGGTTTGTAATTTGGGGAGGGGCCAGGTGGCCCCTCCCCAAACTGCAAACCCCAGGATTCCATAGGATGTCGAAAGTGGAATAATCATGCTATAAGAGGGTAGTGCGGAAATGGCCAGAGTCTGTTGAAACATAACAAAGAGATTTGTGGCATCTTGTAAGGCTAGCACACTTCGGATGGCTTAAGCTTTATTTCTAAGGCAAATCTAGCAATTATCAGTTTCTCACAAACACAATTGGATGAAGGTAGAGAATCTAGTTCAGTAACTGCTACTGGGCTTTAAAAATAAGCTAGAAAAAGTAGCCTCAGAATGTGGTTTGCTGAGGCTGGCTGTTGTGTTCCAGACAGATCAGGCAGCCAACTAGCAGACCAGCAGAGTAGAGCTTTACTCAAAGCAGAGAGAGGGAATCATTCAAACAAAGTTCTGGTCAGGAATTCAAGGTCCCAAAGCAGCCAAATCCACGGGGGCAAATCCAAATCTCTCTTTCAACTGTAGAGCAAGCAGAGGTCCAAGAGAGTCAGGATTCAGGAAAATACCTCACAAGACTTCACCCACCAGGAAGATCAGTTGCCAGCCCTGGGGAGATGGGCCAGCTGTTTGCCTTTTGTAGGCTAATGATGTTGCCACAGGTGTGCTTGGGAAGGTTGCCAAGAGACTAGCAAAGCCCTCAGTTTCTCCTTTCTGGCACCTAGGCCTATGCATGAATGCAGCAAAAAAGGGAATAAATGTGCCAAGGCTGATAGAGGTAGCTAGTACAGAAATCTGGAGGCAAAACAAGAAAAGACCAAGCAAGCAAGTTTAATCTGTAGGTTGGTAAGCAGGAAACGGTAGCCTAAGGAGGGTGTCTCTCTCTAATAAAGTAATATGATATTTAAACAGGAGGCTGAGCAGAGCCAGAAGTTTTATACAACCAACCCAATCCTGTTGGCTCCTTGTGCCTCCTGATCTCAACTGAGGAAAAAAATAAACAGTGTAGAGTCTACAAGCATAGCAATGATTTAAGCAGTTTTCATGGCCTACAGCCCACTTCGTCAGATGTAACTGAGTAGCTGCAGTATCGCCCTTGGACAATTTGCATTGGTAGTGTGATCAAAGTGCAGCACAGAATTGACCAGAGGACCTTCCTCTACCAAGCTGCCATGTTGGCACATTGGAAGAGCAAGGTACTTAGACATTGGAATCGTTCTGGCACCAAGTTAAATCTTGGCTTTTTAGTAAAACCTTGAAGCCAAACTGATTTTATTCAGGCTGCACATATGTTATGGTTATATTGTTCAAAACTGTTGTAACTGATTTTAGATTGTCTGTTGTTAAATTGAGAAACTATCTAATATATTTTAATCTTTTAAAAGTTTTGTACTTATTTATTGTTTTAAGTTGATTTTATTGTAAGGTACCCTGAGATCTTCAGATAAAGGGCAGGATATAGGTAGGGCTACCAGAAACTTTGGTTTAATACCCCTTGATGCTGGGGAAACAAATGCTAGAAGTCTGGATTTTAACTTCCATGTCAGTAACAGAATTCACTGATTGACCTTCAATTTCCCCCAGTCTCCATTCCTCAAAAGACATTGTTGTGTGCATGAATGTGATAAGGCTTCTACAGTTGTTTACATGCTATCAGTGCAATATAAGTGATAGATGTGGTCTAAGCTAGCAAACAGCCCTTATCATGATCTCTCCTACAATGTCATTTGGATTGTCTAAGTTGTCACTGGTCGAGGTCTCACTTATGCCTCTCTTTCAACTGTAGAGCAACACTTCTACTTCTGGCTATGAATCTGCTTGCTATAATCTTTATGCTTTTCTGGTGCTTTCTGCCAGATCATTATTTTTTCAGATAATTCATGCAAATCTTTGTCCACAGATGATTATGCAGTTGTGGGACAATGTGATTTATTTATCTTATGTCCTCAATACACTGTATTACAAAACTTTCATGTACTTCTGAAGAAAATGAAGGTCTGAAAGTAACGGAATGAAAAAAAAAGTTGATGGTTCTTGAATCTACAGTGTAGTGGATCCATTCCCAAAAACATATTTTTCTCCTGCTCCACCAGTCTTTTTCCCTTCTTGAAATGTATCCCTTGAAAAATGCACATTTCCCCACAACTTCTCCATTTCACAAGGGCAATAGGATGCCACAGTAATCAGCCACAGATATATTTGTTTTATTGGCACGATGCTGACAATCATTCCAAATCTTCCTCGTGTCTCACACCATTTGATTTGCCATTTTACTTTCTGTCTGTTTTATTTTCTCTTGAAGAAGGGGGACCAGCAGCTTCATGGGCAAACCTTTACATACTCAGTGAGGAGATAAACAGAGACTGAATGTGATATGCAGCCTCATTGCATGGATGTGTCTCAGAATTGCATCACTATCAACAGAAAACATTGTGATGTGCATTTTTCTCCAGCAATGGGGCAACTAGTGACACACCATTATGCAGCATGACCGTGGCTGTTTAAGGACATGAGTTACTTCAATCCTGCTTTGCTCTCCACTGATGACTCTACATCTTGACCTGATACAGATACAGACTTCTGCCTTCCAGCTTCCTAGATGTTCTTAGGTTTCTGTCTGTGGCTCAGCCCTAACATAAGGTTCATTGTTTTCCTGGACATCAGCAAACTGTCTCCAGAACTCATGTGTTGTCCATCGTTGGCAGGGGGAGGTCGAAGGGGTTTAGGGATGGGAACCTATGGTGTGTGGAGACCATTTTTCCTGTATGAATTTTATTACCTTTAGTTGAGATGATGGGATGCCATAACAGAGGAAGAGGGGGAATTATTGTTATTTAGTTCCAAGCAATCTTAAACAACTTGCACACTGCTGAAAAATTCTCTAGTTTCATAGTTTTAAATCTGATCTGGGGAATCTTGGATTCCCCCATTAGGTCACTAAAGGTGAAAATGTTTCCCTGAAAAAAATAGGTTACTCTCCCCACTGCTAATATTTTGCTGCAATATGGAATGGCAAAAGAGCAGCTAAGAGCTCAGCAGACCTATCTGGCACATCATGACAGCTAATTGTGTCAAACATGCCCCTGTTCAAGTCATCATGGAAAGTGTTTCTGAAAGAAGGAGAGTTGGCAGGGGTAGTGAGCTGGGGAAACCCTGCCCAATATCAACAGGGAGTAAAACTTTATAAGACCAATTCTAAGGTGTGGGTGTTCTGCAATCACACAACAATCAAGAGTGTGAAATGGTGATTGGATGTAGGATGAGTGTAGCTGATCACATTCTTAGTCTCACATTTCACACTCAAATATAGATTATAGTGACTCAGTTAGCTGCCACTTTTTCTGTTTGCAAATTGTCAGCAAGCAAAATCACTTATCTTTTCAGAGGCAGAAATCATTTGCAATTGTTTGCTAAATGACTTTCCTCCAAAATAATTACTAATCTGTGAGAAGTTCCACTCCTCTTTGGAACTGAAACTTCTGAGCTGTGGTTTGATTACTGGTACTGATAAATAAAATTGCATGGGGTGCAAAGATATTTCCTTGCTGCAAATATTGTCAAATATGTAGCTAAAATTTCTTCTGGTTTGAATACTTCAGCATTCCTGGACTGTATAGGAAGTCTGGGGCTGTAACTGCTTTGCCTGCATAATTCCTTGATATAAATTGACACTAAAATGGTGGTGGTGGGATGGCTCTATTTAAAAATCTGGCAAACAATATTGCCCTGGCTAAAACGAAGAGCTGGTTCACAACTCTGCTGAGAAGTCAACTAACTTAGTCAAATCACAAGTGTGTATGCATAATAACAATCAGGAATGTATTGTAAAGCAGAGGGGAAGGCCAACCAGAGCCTGGAAAAATTACCTTTTTAGACTATAACCCTCAGATTCCCTCTTATCATACTTGAATGTGGTCCTGTCTCTCATTTTGTCAACAACAACTGTTAGGGAATGAGAAAATGATGGTGCTATTCCTGTTCCAGCATGCTGGTTTTTAAGGGACTGATAAAAAAACAAAAATCATAGCTATCATAAGCTCAAACTGCTAGGAAGGTTCATGCAAAGGAATATGCTACCTGGAATTCAATGGGTACATGTAGAGAGTGAATAGGAAAAAAAACCCTGCTGTTTGACCTACGGTTAGTCATTGGTTCAGGCTAAGAGACTGAAATGCAGTGATGAGTCCATGTATGTCAAGGGCTAGGCCCATGTAAGGAAGGAAGGAAGCTAGCTAGCTTGCTTGCTTGCTTGCTTGCTTCTTTCCTGCCCTATATGGCTTTGTTCTAGGTGATCTACTAATAATATTTTCCCACATGAACCTGTCCAGGCCCTGAGACCTTCAAGAGATGCCCCTTTTTTGGTCCAGCCATCCTCGCAAGCAGGACTGGTGGGACCACGAGAGACAGCCTTCTTGGTGGCTCTTCCTAGATTCAACTCCCTTCCTTGGGAAGCTATGATGGCCCCTTCCTTGAACTTCCAGTGGCAAGCAAGGGCTTTTTTTAATCTGACAGACTTTTGGAAACTGATTGTTTTTAAGGAAACAGGGTGCCATACTGGTTTTATCTGGTTTTTAATATATATTTAAATTGTGTCAGTGTTATTGGTAGTTTCGTTTCAATGCATTTTGATTATCTTTTCTCTCTGTTTATGTCTATTATATTTGTTTTAATTTGTAAGCTGCCTTGAGTTCTGATTGTGAGAGAAAAAGTGGGATATAAATAAAGGTGGGAGAGTGATGGCATTCAAGGAAAGAAGCAGCGTTCATAGAATGAAAAGAGTTAAGGTATTTATGGGACAGCAACACTGGGGCTTTGCTGATCAAGTGGCTGGGTGGAGCTATTGCTTTGTTGGGGCATTTTTAAGCAGGTAGGGCATTGCTCAGTGAGTGTGTCAGATGACTGGAGGCAAGCCCTCAGGCAGACATGCACAATTCTCCATCATGGAGGAAGCATGTCTTTTCAACTCAGCCCTGAATCTGGTTCCTGGAACCTTTTCAGGTAATGTCTCTTGGAATCCAAACACATAGGATTCAGGATAATGAGAAGCCATAATTATCAGGGTAATGTCTGATTCAAGCAAAATCCAGTGCTATCTGTGTACAGGAGCCACAGAACCAGCATATCTGAAACTTCTTTCTAAGAAAAGGTGAGATTGAAAACAAATGTAATCACCACATATAATGCATGGGTGGGGTAGGGTAGATGGCGCATCAGAGGTGGGATTAGAGAGGCCTAAGGGAAAGGCAGTGTGGTGTAGTGCTTTGTGTTAGATTGGGACTCTAGGAGACTAGGGCTCGAATCCTTGCTCAGCCATGGAAACCCACCAGGTGACCTTGGGTAAGTCATATTCTCTCAGGCCATTTCCTCACTATACTGTTATAGTGCTGTTATTCTACTTTCAACATCCTGTAGATTCTGGGGCTTGTAGTTTACTGAGGCCAAAGAGCTCTCTGACTAAGAATTCTACATGCCCCTCCCTAAACTGCAAACCCCAGGATTCCATAGGATGTTAAAAGTGGAATCATAGCACTATAACAGTGCAGTGTGGAAACGGCCTCAGCCTCAGAGGGAGGCAATGGCAAACCTTCCTGAACAAATCTTGCCAAGAAAACTCTGTGATAGGTTCACCTTTCAGTTGCTGTAAATCAGAAATGAAGGTACACAACAATGGCAGTAATAACAAGGAAAGAATGTGAGGAACGTGATTATTTCTTTATAATGGTTCTTTTTTCCAGCTTGAGTTTCCATGATTCCTACAGAGACAAGTTCAGTGAAACCCACAGCTTAGTTAAGGCAATAGTAGTTCCATGGTAACTGATGTTATATTTGGAGAAATGCAAGAAAATATTTTAGATTCTACTTCCACAGCCTGATTTTGAGCCAGATGGGGCAAATTTACCTTTTGAAATAGATAACGATCTAAAGTAAATATCAAATTTGCTTTATGAGATCCAACTATACTAATTTATAGACTGACAACTTCTGTTGGCGCATTTCTGCACTAGAGATTTAACAGTTCTAAAATCTTTCCCTTTTTCTAAGGAACCTTGGAAATTTTACTTCTGTGAGGAGGTCTATGAATTTGTTCATCAGCAAAATGCAGCTGCTGGGTACCTTTAGGGAAAACTGTGACAGATGAAGTGGTATGAAGTTATATAAGATACTTATCTAGATGGCACCTTATGGTGCTGGCATTTTATTTAAATTGATTAATTTAAAATAATTTTGACTGCCTTTGAGTGTAGAATCCTCCTACTGCTTCTAATTTAATAGGTCTCTTTTTCCCCAAATAAATTTGTTGAGCAAAACAGATTATTGTTGTTATTATTATTTTTCAAAAAAGAGTTGCTGATATAAAATAAGATCCAAAATGTAAGTTCTGTACATGGTACTTATTCATTTTTGTTGTGTCCTGAAGTAGCAAACCAGAAATAAATATATGAAACAGCAAACATTTATTAAAAACTCCCCCACAGATAAAAGAAAAGAAGCATCGCCTTGTTACCTAGCCTTATGACTGCATATTTTTAAAACAGTTGCCATTGTACATCAGTTGACTGGATTAATTCAGTCATTGTTGCTCAAACAACTATGTACCTTCTGCCTTGGGGTAAACATTTTTAGAAAAGCTTTTCACATTTTGCTAGTTCATGTCTAAAGATGCTGAACTTTGAAAATTGCTTTTCTGACTGCAGCTCCCAGAATCCCCAGCCACATACTCATGTTGACTGTGGGATTCTGGGAGTTGTTATATCAAAAAGTAACTTTTCCAAGTGCTGCACAGCAATATGGGATAGATGAAATGAATCACTAGAAATAGTGTACCCACTGGAAATGTTGAACCTTGCTTCCCTTCTCCCAATATTCCATTCAGCAGCTAAACAAACTCTTTTTTGTAACCATTCACATCACTTCTTATTCTCCCCCCACCCGCTGTGTCAAGGTCAAGAAACAAAGAGAGTAAATCTTCAATAATGGACATTTCCCTCTGTGAGGCCCCCTAAGGTAAAGCCTTGTTCTGCAATTAGTGTCGCTTCAGCAAGCGAGCACAGAAAGTGAAGCAAAGAGAAGCCCTTCCAAATTACAGTCATTTTCTCTGCAGATTTCTTTTCCTATCCCTAGGAGCACCAGGAAGCTACTGGCTATGGCATCATGAGAGAGAAGCAGAGAGAGAGAGAGAGCTGCAGAGAGAAGCAGATTCCATCTGTGTCTCTGTGGGACAGGGTCAAGTCGGGTTGCCAGCACTAAACATCTGGGCTGACATAGAAGTTGGCTGCAGCCTTATATACTGCTTAATGGTACATGCTAAAGGTCTGAACCACTTACCATCCCAGTCATGATAAGTTAACTAAGATCAACAATAATCCTGCAAGGTACAATTGCCACCAATTCAATATGGGCTGGGAAAAAACAGACCTTACAGGATGTCCTTCAGACTTCTTGACAACAAAGGGTAGACTCATTCCATAGGGTCCCAAGTCCCAATGCAGTAGCAGCGATCTAGAAGGGCTTAGCTCTAGGCTATTTCCAATAATGCACCCCACACATACCCTTCAAATCATAGGGAAATAAATTTATTTACAAGCCAGAGGACTATACAAAGAAACCAACATAGAGGGGGAAGAGTGCAGAGACCCATTCAGGAATATATACAGTGGGTATAAATGAGAAAGTTAAATACTTTAACTCATACATACCAGATGCCTCAGTGTCACCCTCCCAACAGAGTGAGCCTTAGAACGTTGGATCAGAATGGACAAAATGGAAGACAGAAGAGAACAAGCTACAAAGAAATTATATGCAGTTCTATAGGGAAAAGTGACTACAGTTCAGTTAAGCACAATTATTGAATTAGGACCTTTATGGGCCTGAACACTCTAGCATTTTGCTATATAAATGAATCTCTAAATATGATTTTTGTTCTTCATTGATGAAAATTTCTAACAGTCTTCGAACTTCTTTGAACAACTCAGAAATGAAGTTCACCATGGGCATTTTGAGTATCACAGCATCCCAAAGCAGCTTCTTGAAGAAGACATGCACATAGGCTAGTACAAAGTGGAAACTTGCTAGAAAGCATAGCAATAAAACATACTGCCTTTGCAGTACAGTCCCCAGAGCTTTTATCCCATATTCAACCTACAACACATTTACCGCAACAAAGGCCAAGTAAAGTTAGTAGGCATGGGTAAGAATTTTATTTCTGTTTCTGTTTGGGGAAAAAACGTTTTTGTTTTCTTTTATGGGAGGTGTCCATATTCAGTAAGCAAAACAATCTTAAGTTTTTGGTTGTGTTTTTTTTTTAATAGAATATGGGAGAAACATGTTTTCTCAGTCTTGTCCAGGGCTTTGAGTGCTTAGCTCTAAATGTCTGTGTATTTAGCTATGTTGGTGCTGAATTGGAGTCATGACCTCTTTCTTTCTTCCTCATCTTTTAACACCTACATGGAACACAGGTGTAAATGTCAATATAGTCATCCTCATGCTAGGGATATCTCTACTTGTTAAATTTATCCAATGACAATGGACAAGAACTTGTTTTAGTCTGGTTTATATAAGATTTTACAAAAATTCAAAAATTTCTTCCTAGTTGAGATGGGGGGAAAAATGGATTTTTTAAAAAAAAAAATCAGATGAAGGGGGAATTGGTAGATTTTTCTGTACCTCATCAGGAGTCTTTCCAGAAGGATGGACAGTTTATGATGATCCGTTACAATGCAATCTTATAACTATCTACTCATATGGAAATGTATAGAATTGCAGCTTTAACTACCTTTGCAGAGCTAAGAACTCCCTGCTGGGTAAAGTAGAGAGAAATAAGAGGGATTTCCTTCGATATGTCAGCCCTCCTACTTTTTTATAGAAAAATATTTCATACTTTTTTTTTCCCTACACAAGCTACAGACAGGATACTGTACTTAAGGAGGGAATGTTAGGCTGTGATTAGACTTTGCCTGAAGATCTGCACAATAGATATCACATTTAGTAGAAGCATTGTTTGGCTAGATGTCACAATGCTCCACCCATTTCAGTAGCATAGTTTCTATAGCAACTAACGCAACTGGAAGAGACAAGAGAGACAGAGAGACAGGGAGAGAGGGACGGACGGGGAGGGAGGGGGAGAGAGAGAGAGAGAGAGAAGAGAGAGAGAGAAAGAAGAATCAAAGCTTGTGACTAACATGGTCCCCTGAAATGCGTGACAGTATAACAGCACCCACAGTCACGTCTCTTCCCTGTGTGGGGTATGCTTGGGAAAGTTATGGCAAATTACACAAAGGTACACTTTGCTAAGTGTGATTGTACAGATTAAGGATTGCTAAAATCTTCTCTCTTCTTTAATTCAGGAGGTCCCCTGCAGCCCAAAAGAATATGTTGGCTTTGCACTTAAGACCATAGTGTGATTTCAACCACAGTAGTCTAAATCCAAAGCATAAGGTTTTTTTCTTCATTTGCTGCCAATGCAGGATTATTCCCTACGGTGCAATCACAAGGGCTTTAACTACTCTGTTTCAAGTAATTTAAGAAGAAAAAAAAAAGTATTGTAGACACTTTCTTTTGGTATCCTCCTTCTCTCGAATTAATAAGCTTCATTTTGAAAAGATGTCCTTGCTATGCTACTAATTTTTTTCTCTGCGTGATAGACTAATTTACAGAAGAGCCGTTACCTTATTCCAGTTCTACCAATTTTCTTTCAATGTGCTTGAAATAGAAATATATATCCAGTGTCATTTTTTTTATTATTGTTATTGGTATTACATAGTGTCCAGAAAGAGTAAGTGCAGGAAGGGATCTGATTCCCCTGTAGCTTGACCACGCAAATGGCAAGAGTTTCATGGTATCAGTGAAGATGGTACAGAGATAGACTATACAGGAGGAAAGCCATGTTGTACAAGAAGACTAGGCAGCTTCCCAGTACTTGGGTGGGTGGCTGTGCATTTGACCACCAAACCAGAAGAAGGTCAACCAGTGTCTTCTTCACTATTCAGTAGCCACTACTATTACTAGGTGGCCGTCACCAAGGTTGCTGAAACCATCTATGAATTTTGACAGCAACTATGGTAGGTAGAGCAGGATGCCAGAGTTCCCACTCACAACACAGAGCCTGGCAGACTGGTACTATAATCATTCCTTTCCAGAAGAGAGGTGGGGAAAAGATTTGATAGTATGGCAGAATGGAGTTTCAGCATTGTGCTTCTTTCGGTGGCCTCAAGCCTGAGAAGTTCCCATCAGGACATGTGCACAAATCTTGGAACTAATTCTTCTTGTGGTTCTTGAATACATCTAGTCGTGTTAGATATCTTCCTGTTCTACTTTACTTTAGTTTTGTGCTGAACATTGCTTCTAGACTCTACTTTGGATAAAGTCAGTTTCAACTTTGTAAACTCTGAGAAAACCTAAGTTTCAGTGGACCCCATAGCCTTTATTCACATGTCCATGTGTCTATGCATGTATCTTTTTCCTGTTAAATTTGTGATATCACACATTGCAAGACATGCACCTTTGTTTTTCTTAGAATTGAATTTTGACAAGGGTTTTTTTTCATAATGCACACAGAAGTTTGTCTTTTTCTTTTCTCTAGCCTTCTCTTGAAGCTAATTTCTTGCTTTCAGAGGTGTGTTTTTTGTTTTATGTCCACTAAATTCAATTCTCTACCTTGTTTTATGTTTCCCTTAAAACTTGAGTAAAGGGGTTGGGAGAGAGCTGTTTAGCTAGAGGGAATTCCTGTGTCAAGAAGACCTTTTGTTTGTCCAAGATTGACAATTTGTTTGTCAAAGACTGACTTAGCGTGTTGAACTTACTGCCAATCAGTCTTCCAGGCTTCCAAAACTAAGCCTAGGTGGTTGCTAACTTGAACAGCAAGCTAGAGTTTTCCTGTATTTACTTCTTGAACTTTTTTTTTACTCTTCCCATCTTTCAAACAGCAGTACATTTCTGATTGTCTTAATAAATCCACTTTTTAAACAAACTTTTATATCAGAAGTGTGTATCTAAAAGGTTTTAAGTCTACTCAAGCAGCCTTATCCACCTACACTCAACCTCCCACTGTATGTTTTTTGTGTGTATGCACATGTGAATCTTTCCCATTTATTTGTTTGAAATATTTCTGTACAGCAATTTGATTCCCTGCTGCAGAAAATTTCCCCCCTGCTTGCATATAAATGTCCCACAGATGTTTGGGATTTAGTTGTAAGTTTTTGGCTTCCCAACCTCTGTTTTAAAGGTAGGAGAATGCCAGTTTCTACCATAAAAGAGGCATCCTAGAAGACATTTATTTCAAAGAGAACTGAACAAGTTCACATTGATTCTCCCATTGATTGTCCATTTCTGATTATTCCTTTTCTTGGCAGCATTCCCTCCCTCCCGGTCCTGAGCACTTGAGAAAATATCTAGTCTGTTGTAATAAGAATATTTTTTTTAAAATCCCAATTATTTCTCTCTGATATTTTTTTAAAAAATTTACACCATTCCCAGAATACCAGTCTGTTCGGGCCAGAAATGGTGAAATATCTAATGGTACCAGAGCTTTATTCTAGGATTAAACCTTTCTCCCACATTTCACATCTGAGCATCAACTGTCTTCTTCTGTGGATGCATATAGGCATACACATTCACCTTGGGTATGCATTCACAAATCTCCATCGTTAGGTATAATTTGTCTCTAACTTGCCAGCTTTCCCTTTGTACGGGTGTGCTTTTCCTTACCAATTCTTTAATTATCTGGCTGGGAGGGGATATGGGGAAATAGACTGTGTTTGTAATATATGTTTGCCAACCCACCCAAGAGGCCGCTGCTGTTAATTGTCCTTTCCCTTGCAAACACTGTAGGTGAAAGTGTTGGGGATGTGTCAAGAGGCTCCATGTCAATGTTCACTTACTATTTTCAGTGTCTTATCATTGTTTCAGCTCATTTGAGACGTTCCTCACTTTTGTTTAGTTACTTGTATAGTCATTTTGAGAGCCTTGTTGAGCTGAGAATACCAGGAAGAAATGCAAGAAATCAATAACAACATTTTTTTCTCCTTTCAGAATACTGAATATACTAATACTGACACTACCAAGAAAAACATCCCCTTCTGTAAGAAAATGACCCTTCTATGTTTTCTGCTGATAGGGAACTAAAGGGGAAGAAAAGTGAAATGCAAAATGATCATTGATATCAAATATAAATGTAAATTTTATACAATTAGAGCATCTCCAGTCCTTTGAAACAGACATGCCATACTTACGTTCCAGTATAATAATGTCAAATCTTGTTAAAGTCATAGGAAAGAAACAGAAAATAATGTAAAGGGGTGCTATTATCCAGCTGAATCTCTGATCATGGTGGTAGAGCATCACTCATTGACCTCTAGTCTTTTTCTGTGCTCCAGGAGATCCCTAGTGTCTCCCCTGCATCTGTAAAAGCTTCTTTAGGTACTGTCATAGAGTGCTAGAATACTGACAGTATCAATGGTCTTTAGTTAAGTATGCTTAACTAAATAACCTATCCTGGCCTGACCCCCCCCCCCAAAAAAAATCTAATGGAAACATCATTCAGCCATGCTCTAATCACTGGGAGAATGGACTTCCTTTGCCTGATACGACTGATGACTGGTAAAGTAAGATGGGCAAAGTTACCTACCAGTTAGCTAGATTTACTCATCCATAACTGCTCTGTTCAGTTTGGATCAGTGTGCAAAGGGATCTTTTAGCACCTTTCAGAGTAATTAAGAGAAATAACTTGATAGCATAAGCTTTTGTAGCCTTAAATCTATTTCATCAGATATCTTCATTCCATGTGTCTGATGAAGCAGACTTAAGGCTACAAAAGCTTATGCTAGCAATTTTTCAGAGGTGCTACAAGATCCTTTTTCATAACTGTTCTGTTTTCACAATCACTAGTTAGTAACTACTGTGTTCTTCTTGCCACAATTGTAACTTTTCCCCCCACCCAAATTTATTGGACGTCGCCTACATGGGGAGAAGGAGATCCGTGCTGCTGGTAATTGGAGCATAGATGGATGACATTTGCGCAACGTCTGAGGGGTTTTCAGGCCAGGAGACATTATATTATTTAGTATATTTAAATACACTTAACTAAGTAGCTGATACTGGCCCATATTTTTAGTTTGGTTTTTACTACTCACATTTCTTCTCTTTGGAGTACAAAATAATATTATAAAATAATGAAATATGAAATGCCGTTAACTAAGACAACAGCATATTTAAAACAATAGCAATATATTTTTTTTAAAAAAAGAGAAAATAAAATACTAATAATAAAAAAGTCTGTATCCATACACTTAAAAGCAATTTGGAGCTTGCCTGTGCAAATCTCTCATAGTAGTGTGTACTGTAATGATAGGACTGCTATAGTAAAGGCAAGGTTTCTTTTGCATGCTCACCTAATAGATTTTACCAGCAGGCACATGAATATGTCCACCATAGACAATCTTCAGGCCTGGGGCAGTTATGTACAGATGCAGATAACCCTGTAGTGCCTCTTCAAATTGAATCACCCTTTCTTTATTTCAGTAAAAACAAGTCATAGAATGAATTGACTGGTGTAATATTTACACATGATAGAAATCTGAACTGGGTTTTTAAAACACTAAGTAAAATCTATTCTCAGGGCAAGTTCCATAGGGCCAGCTAATTTACACCTGGGAGGACAGTAACTCACTGTGTCTGAGCTTCCATTTCAAGGAATAATGTGATTCATTATTTACATGGCATATTAGAAATAGATCATTGACTGGCACCTGTGGTTAAGTCTCAGCAGTGGGAAGATTAACATGTTTTGCAGCTTGGAATAATCTTTCCTCACCTCCAGACCACGTGATCTCTCTTACCTACAAGGCAGCAAAAAGCTTGCTTTGAAAGTTGACGTTGTAAACTTAATACTGGAATATAGCAAGAATTTATTGCTGTGCTATGTATTACAACTTCCAGATAACATTTAGGCAGTATGAAACTGGAAAGAACTAAAATCCTGTTGTTCCAGATCACAGTCAGCTAAGTAATCCCTCTCACCAGAACATAGTAGTGATTTATTTAAATGTATAACCCATACAGGTAGTTTAAGGTAGGCAGCAACAGTATACAATGTTGAAATTAAATTAGTAATGACGAGATATGAATTGTATTAGCAAAGCTTGGAAAAATTACTGTTTTGAATTACAATCTTCCCAATTTCCCT
Source organism: Cyclura pinguis (assembly GCA_030412105.1). NCBI lineage: Eukaryota > Metazoa > Chordata > Lepidosauria > Squamata > Iguanidae > Cyclura > Cyclura pinguis. The sequence goes on from CM059599.1 coordinate 351,706,114, forward strand.
GGGGGATTATAGGGCTCATAGTGTAAAAGGTCACTTTTCCAGGTGCTGAATATTAACAACATTTCGTTTTTAAAAACTGATAATATTATGTTTATATTCTGTCGTAAGACTATTGACTTTGTCCAAGAGAGATTAAAGGGACTGCAATAGTAAACCCACTATGTCCGACAGAACTTTTCTCCTCCTCAAACAATGGGGTTTCCAATGGGCAGGTTTAGCTGCACCTTAGACCCGTTTCACCTGTAAGCTTCTCTCAGGATTCAAAGAATGGATGTCATGTTGTGTGTTTTTTGTCATGTTGAAAGTCTGATGTGTATTGATTGTATCTAGGAGAGGATCATATACCACATTAGAACTGCAGCATAACTAAGGCCTTTTCCACACAAGGCTGCTACAATGCAGTAGCATCGTATTGTCTATTTTACATCTGCATGTTAAACCAGTTTGACGTCGTTCTCTCCTCCATGGTTCCGTATGAGCTGAAGTCTTAGTGCAATTAACATCAACGTTAAACCAATGTATTGTAAAAATGGAAAAACTCCGATATAAACAACTGAAATAGTTTCTGCTGCATTTTTCCTATGTGCAGAAGCATTACATCGATTCACACACTTGTGCTAAAACATAGCAATGGTTTCTACAACTTTTTTTTTTAATTGACCAATCGGCAGCGGTGGGGAGGAGCGAGGGAGGGGAATAGGAGTTCCACGAGAATTGATGCGAAAGCTACAAACAATTTTCTCTGCTTTACTTCAATGGAAACCGGAGGGCGTGCAGATAGGAATCGGGATAAGTCAGAGTAAAAAACACCACTGATGACATGCAGTGAAGTGCCCCTCCACTGTAGTGTGGAAATAGCCTAAGAGAGATATCCGTACAGATGATATCATTTTCAAAGGTTCACCGAATACATATATGTATGACGACTTGTGTGTGTTATGTAACAACTGATTTGCACCATATAATGGTCTCTTCATTTGTTTGTTTTTAAAGTTCTGTGTCAGCATAGGCCAAGACCCAATGCAGTGCTTGCAGACTGAAAGGCCCTGCCAACATAGCTATGCAGATTTGGGACCTCGGTCCAGAGAGGGAGAAAGGAAACATCCAGCCTGCAGAATACCTGCAGAACTGTCTGGGTGCTTCCTGGATTCTTTATAGCTGGTTTGTGGGGAGAGGTGGAGCTATGACTGAATGTTCAACTAAGCATGCAATTCAGCCTGTTTTGGCCTCTGTCATCACATAAGCAAGCCATGAAAAATAGTTGCACAAGGTGGCATCAAATATCTCCTGGTGCAAGCTTTGGAAATGTAAAGCCATTTGTGAAACTGAGAGCTGTGCAAGTATAGTGCTACCACTTGTCCAGACCAATTAGCCTGCCAAGTACATCCCTAGAAAGAGAGTTCTTTTAAAATGACATGAAACTCTGAGTCAAGATCTGGTTTTGGACACTAGTTGATTGTTAGCAAGGTAGACATTTGGAGGAAGAGACAGTAAGAAAATATGTGTAGATAGTTGTACTTAACATACTAAAATAGAAGGGAGGGGGTAAAGTAGGTGTGCAGTACCTAAGAGATGTAATGTCAAATTATTCTTTTTCCACTGCTGTTTCTCTATAGCTCATATTGCCTCAGTATGAGCAAGGCTGAGGAGCTGTCCAGCAGTTCAAAAACTGGAGCATTTATGACAGCAGAGGAGCTGTCCAGCAACAGATTCACTGAGAGCAGAGAGGGGTAAGGTGGCACTTCAGCAGCTTTAGAGTAGCTCCCGCTCACCCAGCACTAATGCATGTTGTGTCTGACCTCTTTCTTATGAGAAGAATTCAGGAATGGGAAACCCCATGCTGCCAGATGGGCACCTCATAGTTGGTTCAGAGATGCTATTATCCCCACTTCTGAACTCCAGAAATGGTTCAGGAGAGTTCAGATGTGGGATTTCGGAGAGTTTAGATCTGAGCTCATATGTGGTCAGTTCAGGAATGCTTCTTTCCATGAACAGTATTGCCAACTGGGGGCATTGTCCTCAGTGTGGTTCCAAGGAGTGATATCTACCAACTCATCTGGTATCTAATACACCAAGAGATGGGAATCTCTGGCCCCAGACCTCCTACAGTCCACCAGACTTCTCCATCCACCATGCAAAATATTATGTGTAAGTCAGAGATAACAGTTGGGTCTCCTCTATGCTGTTTGACCTTCTATTTGAGAAGGACAGTAGTTCATGGGGTGGGGGAAAGAAGCCCAACTGTTATTGTAGTTTTGTCTGCCCTGTATCCTCCCAAATGGGAAAACTAATAGAATTCTGCTTCAGTGAGGAGGTCTCATTCTGTACTCAGATGGTGATGCAGGGAGGTGGTGGAATGTGATGCTCCCTGTATAGCAACCCTTTGGGTGCCTGGTAAACCAACACCTTTTGTTGCTTACCTGGAACGCACAGACGGAAATCTTTCAAGCACCTGAAGCAGGTTACTTTCTACTCCTGCTGGGCTGCGTGAGGACTTGGTGCATCCCAAGGAGGAAAGTGGGAAAAAGAAGTAGGCTAATAGACTTACTAGAGCAGAAACCTAGATAAATTGAGAATAGCAAGTGTAGCTGCAAGTTCCTCTTGGAAATTATAATCCTCTATCTCTGTGGATGACAGTTGAATGTCTGCCTCCAAGCCCAGTAGTTGCTTTTCTTGCACCTCTGCTTCTTCTGCGGCCTTTCAGAATGCTTTTCTGAAGCTTCAGTGTGTATAACAAACTGCTGGCACCAAACTCACTGAGGGTGTTTTTTGAAAAGAAAAAGTAGAACTCTAAAGGAGTGCAGTCTACCTTCATTGCACACAAAAAGAAGCTGCACGGTGGGAATCCTGCCTTGAAACCTCTTCAGATGAATAGCTAGTTAAGGAGTGAAGCAATGAGTTGAATAAAGGTCTGATTATGTACCAAGAAGCAGAATGTAATAAGAACCACAGCAGCTAAATGAATAATTCCTACGGCTGTGCTGAATGTTCTCCTGGTTTGCTTTTCCATCCCAAGTAATGATTTAACATGTTCCCTGAAAAAACTTAATCATATGTATTTGTGGTTATTTTCAACTGACCACAGCCACTATTTCCCCCTTTTCATGCTGCTTCTCTCTCTCTCCACCCCTCCTTTTCTCTATTTCTCTCAGTTTGTTTCATTCTTCTTTGAGCGATTCCAGTCTATCAAGGATCATTTACTGGATGTGTTGTCATAATGCTGTGTAGCCAATCATCTTTTGGCTATGTTCTACTGTCTGGGATGTTCTGTCTGGTACAAGCAAGACGGAACTTACAAAATTTCTTTTTGGCCAGTTATTTTCTCAGAAAGAACACAAGACTGAATAATGAAGCTTCAGACACTGGAAGTACAGAATGATCCATTTGAGAAGATTAGATATTATTGCTAGGGAGAACAGCATGGTAGAATAGCATGCCTTGCTTTTGGAGTTCTGTAGCTGAATTGAGCATTAGTGAAGCAGCTCTATATCACAAACTATGCAGCCCAGTCCTCACAGCCACTGAGAATTCCAGTGCCTCTCTGGATGGGGCTAGCCTACTGAATACAACTTCTGCTTCTTGGAATCATGGAACGTTAAAAATGCATAGGGCATTTTTTTTTTATCTCATTACATTGTGTGGAACAAAAGAAAAAAATGGGAAAAAATTAATTCCTTTAATCTGTTTCTCAGCCATCGTAGCTAAAAAACCCCACAACATGTAAGATAACTAGCTGAAACTCAGAGAGATGGGCATGAATTCTACTTTTATTCCCAACTAGGACAGAGACATTGAGTCAATGGGATTTACATGGATGTTAACTCATCATTTAACAGTTGATTAAATGGATCTGTTTTAGCTGGGACTAACCAATAAGTTCAAGCCATTGTTTGCAACATTGCGTAAAGCCTACTTGTAGGTCTAGTTCTGTGTGAATTCTACAAGAAAACATGAAGCTATGGGGCGGGAGTGTCCCATCCAAGCAGATGAGGGTTAACTAAAAGATACCTGGACTACCTGCTTCACTGAGAAAAGAAAAGGGCACAGTCTTAATTGTCATATGCTTGCTTCATCTCCATTTTCTTATGGTTTTTATCTTCCAATTTCAAAGCGGTAATCCTTTGTGCTCCCCACAAATTCTTCTCCTTCTTCTCTGTTTACTCAGAGCATGACTGCACTACGCTCTTATAGGGTGATCATTCCAGTTTCAACTTGCTATGGAATCCTGGGGTTTGCAGTTTAAGGAGGGGCCAGCCTCCTTAAACTTAAACTTAAAAACTTAAACTTAAACTTAAACTTAAAAAAATTTAAGTTAAACTTAAACTTAAATAATTGCCCTATAAGAGTGTAGTGCAGCAATGGCCTCAGTCTACCCCTCTTTTCTTGCTACACCTCTTGCTGCTACTTTTTTTTCTTTTTCTGTTTTCTGTGTGATTATTTCTATTTTTATGAAGCACTTTTCCTTTAATATTCATAGTCATGATCCTTCTGACTCTTTGCTTTCATGTTTTTTTCCCCCCACAGCTGGCATGGGACTTTTTTTCCCTGGTAAGGACTTGCAGTGGCCTCCAGAGAACTGGTGCCCAATTTTGAGTCCCTCTGCCTTTTGAAAGCAGGTCTAAAGTGTATGCTCCATGTCCACAATATCTGGCAATCTTCATATAGATGTTTCAGATCAAAAAGGCTCCACAGCATACACTGTCACACTTTGTTAGACCTATTGGCATATTATAATGACAGCCTGCATGCCACTGGTGCATACCTTCTTTCTGTGACACTTGAGTCCTGTGAGAACTTTTGGCCAAGTGGGAAGAATCCACACAATGCCTGTTCCCTGCTCCAGGACTGAGCTATTTATTTAGGAAGAATGGAAAGGAAAAATGGCCTTGGGTTCATCTACTTCAGGAGCGTGAAACACATGGCCTATGGCACACAGGCATTCCCCTCCTTGCTCATTTTTGCAGTGCTTGGACCCCCACGTGCCCTGCAATTACCGGTGCTGGGGATGGGAATTTGGTAGTGCTTCCAGAAGCCTCCAGGAGTGGCAGTTCTTTTTAAAGCAAGACAAAGGGCTTTGCTTCCTAAAAAGATACACCTTTCTTGGGGCAGAGGGTGGGGAGTGTTAAAACTGGTCACATCTGGGTTTGAAAACAAGCAAACCCAGAATCGTATTTTTGAAAGAAGTCTAGCCTGAGGTGTCAAAATTTGCTCCTGGACCTGCCAACATTGCCTGTTTCTTCTCTAACTGCAGAGGCAGCATGGGAAGGGTCAAGTTGGGATCCAAAGTCCATATGACATTAAAAGAGTCCTTCTGAGACGTTTGGATGTTCTGTGATTTTTTTTTCAAACTGTTCAACATTTACTTCTTGCCACAACCCTCAAAAATATCTATTTATAGCACAAGGCTAACTCTTCCTTGTGGTAGAGGAAAACTAGAGGGCATAGTTCAATCACGCATATGATGGATGGGGGCCCCTTAAAATAGCAGCTCATGGCTTGAGCTCTCCACATGTTTTTTAAGGAGATGGGAGAAACACAGAGTGGGAAATTTATTCAAATAAGAAATATTTAGGACCGCCAATACCAGGTGCTGTAAGCTATATTTCAGAGAAAGGAACTGGCAAAGCCACCTCTGAGTATTTCTTGCCTAAAAAAATTCTGTAAGTTGGCAGGTGACTTGAAGGCATGCACACACACACACACACACACACACACACTTGCACACACACATTGTTTTTCCTGGTTCAGAAATAAAAATTTAAAAAGGTATGTCAGGAATCTATTATTGAAAACAGCATTAGGTGAATTGCCGTTTCTGCGAATATTACCAAGATATCAAGTTTCTCTTGCTTACCCTTCTGCGTATCAATTCACTGAAAATGTTAAAGAACCCATTTCTTCATTTATTTTGTTTCCTTCTTCAGAGCTATGCCGTTATCCATTAGTAGAACTCAGTGGAACAGAACGGCTTTGTTATCTTTTTCTCTTGTTACCCTGGGTTTGCTGTACCTTTCTTGTCTTAGTTTCTGATGTGATAATAAAATAGTCTTTTTCTGAATATTTTTATTATTATTGGTTCAATTTTCCCCAAATTGCAGCAAGTAAAACTGCTTATTAGTTTGTTTAGAGACCGGCTGAATTAAATAGTTTTAAAAGATCATTGCTGTGAGTTGTTTTGTCATTAAAACTCCAATGGCTAGGATATCCACAGGCCCTCTCTGATGCCTCTTGTCAAGTCTTAGGACTGATTTACTTGCACACTGAGATCTGGTAAGCTCTGTTTCTACTAGGTGTTCTGCTTTCATGTTCTAATACAGCAAGACTTTGTGTTTTTATGGTTCAGCTTCTTTTCAGCTACAGAGTGAATCCCATCTTGGTGCCGAAAGTGAGGTAGCAATTTCTCCCACTGTTCAGTACACGCAGCAGTCATCTTTTGTGTTTCACCCCAATGGTAATTGCTGCTTTTCTCTCTTGCTGTTTTTTTGGTTTCTAAACGCAGAGGGTTTAAGAAGGAGGATCAGTGCAAGGCTTTGGATGAAAGTCTTCCATTATTTTCACCTTGAGCCCTCCACAGATATTCTCAAGGTTCCAGCACCCATGAATATATTATCCATTCATTCTCTAATACTGGGGTGGTTTTATCCTGCTAATAATTATTGCAGTTCCAGTCAAAAACCTTAGAGGATTATGCCCTGGACAGAGAAAAACTAGCCTTAAAAATATATAGCACTGTCACAGTAAATAAAGCATAGTTCTCTGTTCTGCTAAATGACATATCAGTATCTTTCTAGAACATGGCCCCACTGGTACTGTGTACAAACCCATGCAGTTTTGCATAATTTGCATTCTGGAGGACCATTTCTTAATAACCATTTGTCTTAATAACCATTAACCATTCTTAATAACAGAATGGCAGCCTTAAGGTGTTCCCAGTGAGTGTAGAAGCCTTTGTAAGTTGTTGTGGGTTTTGAACAGGGGGACATGGCATCCTATTAGAAGATGGATTCATTTTTAGCTATCTACCAGTCCTGAGTGGTGCTGGCACGGCAGCCTGCTAACTTGTTGGCTCTTAAATGATGCATGGTATCCTCAGGTTCTAGACTGTCTCCTCAGTCTAAGGAACTTATCTCAATCCAAAGTGCCAAGATACTGACATACTAAAACTCTGGCTTGCCTCTGGCATTGTTCCATGTGCTCCAGGCTACCTTCTTTGCTGCCAGTAACCTTTGGTTTATTCTCCTCTGCCTTAACTGTGCCTCAAGTGCACCAGCCATACCAGGGATTATTTTCAGTGTTGTAGCTTTATCAAAAGGCAGTCTGTCTTGATTTTGTCTTCCCCAGCACTTAAAAAAAGTTCGATTTGTCTTTTAAAAAAACAAGTAACACACTCAACTGAATTGAATTTCCTCCCATACAATGACTTTAGGATCCAAATGCAAGTTTACCAGCTTCTGGAGAAGCCTCCTTAAAGAGGGGGATTATCTGGGACTAGTTCATGAAATGCTGGGTTTAGGACTGCAGCCTTAAAACTCTAGAAGCCAACACAGTCTGTGGGGTGGTTTAACTCTCTCTCTGTCTCTGTCTCTCTCTCATGTCAAAAACAACAACAAAAAATATAAACACAAGAGGAAAAAATCTCCATCACGAGAGTGGCCATGCATTTCATTCTCCCCATTGTTTATGGCCAGAACAGAGAATGAAAGTCAATCTCTTATCACTTCAGAAATAGATGGTTTTGTTTTTACCTGAAAAGGGCTGCTATCTCTTCACTAAAACTGCACACTGATGACAGGGGGAATGACATGTGTGCAGCTGGCTTATGACTGTTTTATGAAGCTACTTTTCACTTGTGTAGGTCTAGTCACTCTCCTTCATCTTGCCCCAAAGTTGAGCCAGGATATCCCCCCCACTCCAGTTGCAGAAGTTTAAATTTAAACTCTTCTTTTTCAGCAACAAATTATGATTTCATTGTCCCTGGAACTACAGCACCATTGCTATTGTAAGATGTTGTGGTTTGGACTGAAGCTGACACGCTCATGCTACCTCTCTGACAGCAGCCTCAGCGGCACCGAGGGATTTCTTTCTAGACTGCTTCCTCAGCAGAACACAGATGTGCTGTGGGTCTCTCTCTCTCTCTGTATATCTATCTACTTTATTGCAGTTACTGTCCATTTATTCTTTCATCACTGTAGTTCAGCACAGGGCTTGTTACTCTTCATTCTTACATCTGCCTTAACCCTTCTAGCATAACAATATTTGGGCAGTTAGTAGAACAAATTAACTTTCTTGGATTTCAGAGTAGGATGTTGACAAAGGCAAGGGCTTGTGCATGTGCACGTGCAGCCTCAACTTCATCCTATCTGCACTTTGCATAGAGCATAACAGACACACAGACTTACCCCATGGGCAATTAATCAAGCTGAACAGCTAAAAAACCTGGTTGGGGACCGATGTACAAATCTAGGATGAAACCAAATCAGCCTGCATTAAGTTCTGTGCAAAATGACTGGAGTCAGACAAATGGTTACATAACTGCAATCTCGCAGATGCTAGCAGGAGTCATCTTAGAGATCTGAAGCAATGGCAATAATTTTCCCTACAGGCATGCACAGGCCTCAAATTTCTCCCTGCAATGTATAATAAGCAGTTCGGAGCTGCACCAGACCCTTGCCCAGTATATTCCACTGGATGCTATTCCTAGGAGAGTGGGAGCTCAGCAACCAGGAGCTGGACACACATTTCAAAAATATCTGCACAATGGCAGGTATCTTTCATAGCGACCTAAAATCCTTCATACTGTGCCCCTCTCTTTTAGGTTTGACATCTGCCTTCTTATTAAGAATAAATATAGAAAGGATGAATGAGGATAGAATCCACGTCTGTGAAAAGCAAGAACAAAGATATGACATTATGTCTAACTCAGGTCCTCTGGACGACAGCTAGCCATGACACTTAAAAATATTGTGCAGACCTCCATTGGTAACAGTAGCAAGGGGTGACTTACTACTACACACCTTTGTCAATGTCTGCAGACTCTCAGTGGGGTAATTCTTTCAGAGGAATTCTTACTGGTTGCATTCTAGTGGGACCAAAGTGAAAGGGATGGTGCTAAATGTATCATAGTAATTTTTAAAATTTATTTAAAGTTCTCACTGCCCATAAACTGGGCTTTGGGATAGTCATTTCATCCTTGTAGAATGGGGAAAAAAAACACTTACAAAAGTTTGGAGACCACCGAGTGATGGATAAAGAGGTATAGCCATCTGACCTGATGAGGATTGCCAATTCCCCCCACCCCGATTCATCAGAACAGTAGTTTTCAAGCTGTGTTCCAGGAAATCTGAGGATTTCTTGAAGCTTACAAGGGGCTCCTCAGTGAGAAAATCAGATATGGTGAAGAATCTTTCTTGAGCAACAATGAGGCCAAAAGTCCAACAGGCATGTGGATGCCAGACCAAGCTCCAGAGAGTAGCTTAGCAGGGCTGAGGACCAGCTGATGCAGAGATGGTTTCCTCAAAGCAGAAAGTTAGAAAACGAACATAATGGAGAGTTCATTGTTCCATAATTCTGATGTTCATTCTGTGAAGTGGCAGCTCCATTCCTAGATTGCTGGTGAGAAAGTGCTGGGGGAAGAATGTCCTGACTGGCTTATGAATTTATTTTGCTAGTATTTTTAAGTGGAAAGCTGGCCTGTTGTTTGGTTCAGCAGGACATGGTCCTGGGCTTGGGAACTTAAGTATTAGGTCCACATCCTAAAACTATATGCAGTCTGATTGTGTACATATTTAGTGAGAAATAAGTGTTCCTTCAGGTTCACTACTTTATAACTGCATATAGGATAGTAGTCCTAATGATAAGTAAGTCCCATCAAAGTTAAAATGCATATGCATATGTAAGTAGAATTACAGTCTTGATCTTGTTTTTTTTGTTTTGTTTTTTACTATCATTTTATAAAAATCATTTTATCATGTTTGATATCCATCTCTGAACCTTTATTTTCCAATGTATAGAAGTAGACAAGGAAAGAAGTGGTGGGTTGGGAATCCTGACACAAACAATTACACCTTCATGTGTCTATAGGACATAGATGCTGAAAAATGCTAAATACTGTTCTAAGAGTAACCAGTCACCCCTTTGACTCATTTATGAGCTTATTTCCACCCACATGCTAGCTTTTTCCTGTTTGATGTAAAGTTTTCTTATTTCTTATGCTTTCAATTAAGCCCCCTCCTGTAATCCTCATAAATGCAATGCACTTGCACATCATTTACATCTAAGGATTGGTGACTGGTGTACAGAGCTCATCTTGGGATGTAAGGAAGGGAGATTTGTCTTCTTCTTCTTTTTAATGTTATTTTTATTTTTCCCCAAGAACTGATTTATACAATCCTTTCTATGTAGACAGATGCAAATTGATTTGAAGAAGTGGGCTGAGAAAAATCTGACTGAGTCTTGCCATGTGGCTGCATGACCTAAAGTCTAATTTGTAGAAGTAGGAGATTAGAAGGTAAACTTTCTGAACTGTACCTAATTGTTCATCACATAACTGAATTGTGTTTGAAGCAGCTGAGAAGGAAATGATGGCCCAGAGCATCAAACATAATTAAGAGATCCAGATGTATACCAACAGGGTCAAACATCTGCTGTCTATTTCTGGAGGCAGATCATCTACCAGAACCACCAAAGTAATTTTTGTTAAGAATTTAGTGATACATGTTGGCTACTTGTACAGCACTAAAAAGAGGGGATGCATTATTGGGGGGGAAAAGGCAACAGAGGACATCAATTGACATTAAGTGTTCTTATATTCAAGTATAAGTGTAGATGAGAATTTAGAAATCATTACTATAATTTAAATCAAAATGTACTGAGGACAGTACTGAGACCTAGGTGACCTGTGTACCAGTGATGTATTTAAGTCTTTTACTCCAAGTCTCAAGTCTCAAGTCAAGTCTCAAATCCTTGAAGATACTTTCAAGTCAAGTCTCAAGTCTGGGAGCCAGCTTTATACTCCAACTTATATTCCAGAATTTCTGGACAGAGTTGAATGAAATCAAATTTAACAATTTAAGCAGAGTCAGCCCTCCACATTTGTGATTTTGCCCTCTGCAGCTTTGGAAGTGGGGACTAGGATCCTTCTTGCTCTCCTTTCCTAAAGCTGGAGGCTTTTGTGCCAATGGGCGTAAAAGAGTCTGTACCTTCAGAAGTGGGGAATAGGATCCTTCTTACTCCCCATTACTGAAGTTTCAAAAGCTTTAGAAGGAAGGATCCTTCCTCCTCACGCTGTTGCCTAATACATTTGCTGTTCCTCTCTGAGAAATGCACCCTGCACTTTGAGAGTGAGTCTTGTCTTCTGCTCTTAGGATATGCAGCACGGACAGACTGCTAAGCAGACCTCAAGCCTGCCTCAGGCTCATTGCCTAACCCATTTGCTGTTCTCCTCTGAAAAATGCACCCACACTTTGGGCTTGAGACAGATTGTCATGTGACCAGCAGACAAAAAGAGATGGAAGCGTTGCTCAAAGTTGTAAGGTTTCTGGATGAATACATTATGTCACTGAACCAAGGGTATCAAGTCAGTCACTAAAAATATACAAGTCTCAAGTCAAGTGGAGTCAGTGCATCATTTATTGCCGAGTCAAGTTCAAGTCAAGTCACTGAAGTGACTTAAGTCCAACTTGAGTCCGAGTCAGTCGACTTGAGTCTACATCACAATTGTGTACCTTTTCAGTCTGTTGTCATAGTATTAACTTCATGGGCAATTTTTTGGCGTCTGTTCTTTCTTCTTGTAGTTCTTTATCTTCAGGCTGGACTTTGATTGGATAGCCTTTGAAATGGAGGATGCTCTGAAACAGAAGGCAGTCTTCCGGAAAGTAAGACACCTGTGAAATAGGACACATTATCATCCAGAATTTGATAGGAATCTAGGACGTTGGTTTCCTCCAAGAATGTACAAAAACTTCAAATCTGTATCTTGTATCTTGTAAATACGTGCACCTTAAGCAGAGTTTGAAACCCTAATAGAAATACTTAACATTTTTTTAATCCTTAATGAGAACGAAAGCATTCCTCTTAGCATTTCCTCTCACAAAGAATGCTAGCTTTTCTTTCTTTCTTTTTTTGCCTAATGTGTAACTATTTTTTTACATCTAAAATTTGAGAAAGAATAATAAATGTTGATAACAGTGTACTCTGCTTTATAAATAGCCAGAAGACAATAACCTGGAAAAGCAAATAAGAATCCACAGGTGCAACAGTTAAAAGATCAGTGGTGATGTTCACGAAACAGCATTCTACAATCAGGGAGAGACTCATTGCCTCTTTCAGCAATCAAAGAGAATCCTGAAGGGCAATGTTTAATTATATATATGGTTATAAAATGAAAATCAAGCAGCAAGATCAGTAGGTCTGAGTCTTATTTTTCCCCACAGCAGTTATGAACTTGGATTATCTTGGGCATGTGATGCACTTGTGTCTAGGTGAGAAAATAATTGCACTTTATTGATATTTTCTCACCATGCTATGGCAAAGTTATACAGACATCTAAAGCTGAGCAACATAGGATTTTTTTTTAAAAAAAAATACATGTGCAAAGATATCTGTTCTTTTTTTTTTAAGCCAAGAGGATATTTGTGTTTATTAATTAGGAAAAAAAGAAGAAGAACAATGATTGATATTTAGAAGCTTGTGTAGGAATTCTGGATAAGCATTAACTAAACATGGGAAGAAGAGAGTACATTAGCCCTGCCCCTCCATTGTTGCTTTACAAACCAGTGAATGAATGAATCTGAAGTAGAGATCTTCCTGCATGCATGGAATCTCTCCATGAAAACCTGAAGTATGAAAAGGAGAGTTGGAGAGCCTCCCCATATACAAGAAATTCTCTTCTTCGAATTTTTGCTTTCCACATGACCAAAGCAAGGAGGGAAATAACACATTTTCTACCTCATGTGTTCATTTAACTCTTATTTACAGTACCGGAACAGGGTGTAAGATAGGTCAGCATCTCATTCTGCTGATCAGAGCTTTAGACTCTACTTGTGATTACAAATTCTGGTTGCATGGTCTTAATTGTCTGGAGAGAATAATGCTTCTATAGCATTACAGTGTTAATCTTTTGTAACAAAATGATAGATCTGTTGTACCATGGACTTCTACAGGCAAGACCCTATTTTGTTCTGGTACTGAGAGCTGGAGATAATTCCTGTGCCTTTAAGGACTGTGTAGAAGAGGAAATTTCAGCAGGTGTTGCTTGCTGCCTTGGATGGCAAACAACACCTGCTGAGATTTCCTTTGCTGCATAACCATCCCAGGAAACCATCTCCAATTTTCAGTCTAGCAACCCTATCTGGTACATCAGGATATTTTATATTGTACAGGGAGAGCTGGCATGGCATAGTGGTTTGGGTGTTGGACTAGGACTCTGGTTACCAGAGTTCAGATTCTTGTTCAGCCATTGGAAACTCACTGGGTGACCTTGAGCAAGTCACACTCTCCCAGCCTCAAAGGAAGCCAAATGCAAGCCTTCTCTGAAGAAGTCTTGCCAAGAAAACCCCACGATAGAGTTGCCATAAGTTGGCAGTGACTTCAAGGCACACAGCCACCAGTACAACACATTGTACAGGCAGTAAATGCTGACAACTCACTTTAGCATAAATCTGTCTTGCTCTTCCACTTCCCCACACCAAATAACCTAAAACCCTACCAAATTGGTTCCTCATATTCTTGACATCTGTTTGCAACATGAACATGGCGTATTTGATCTGTGCCTAGTGCTCAACTCTTTATTTATAGCTCCTTAATGATAACTTGTCCTATCTGGAATATATTTATACTACCCAGTTGCTACACTTTGGTACAGTTGTAGCACTTTAACACTTTAATTGTCATGGTTAGATCCCATGGAATCATGGGATTTGTCATTTGGTGAAGTACTTAATTCTCTGCTGCAGTTGCGGGGGGGGGGGGGAGTGCATTGGAACTTTATAGCCAGATTTCCAAGTATGTCAGAAAAAGCAAATTCCAGGATTCTGTCATATAAAAAAGTGATATCAATTTCATTATTGTGTGTGTAGGTACATTCTTAGTCACCTAAGTGAAATAGTTGGCTCATTATGAATGTGCACTATAATTAATTTGCACTGTAAATAGTTCACTAATTTTGGATCTGCAGTTTGCCCCTCCTTAAAGCCAAAAAAGGAAGCTCTAAGACTAATTTACAAAGATCAGGAGTAAGAGTGTTGCTGTATTCTGAAATAAAATAGACAGAAAAAGAAGAGGAATTGTGAGGGAGAAGGGGGAAAAAACTAAACTTAATTCTTATTTACATAATTTTTATAATAAATAATAATAATGAACAACTGAATTTGAAAACTTTTCAGAGTGACAAGGAGTCAAAAGTTGCTGATCTTTCAGCTGAGATGATGGGGTGACACTATTTGGCTTCCTTGAGCTAGCTTTCTACAAACAGTTGACACTGGCTTTCTGGAAACAGTGAATGAGGAAAGAATCTGAAGATCTGGCCTTCTCAGCAAAGCCTATGGTAGCCCTATTCCCCTTGACTCTTCTTCTTGAGCCCCAATGTCATGACTGTAGGAAGTGGCAGATAAAAAGCAACATCTATAAATGTATTAAACAATATAATTTCCTTCTTTCCAATGTTGTGCATATGTCATTCTTGCTGCAGTTATAACATATAACAATGTTTTCTGGTGAGATCTTATTTTTCTTTGTTGCCCTAACATATTCAACAAATAAAATTCTGGTTTCATTTCAAAGTTTAAATTATACATTCTCTGAATTTCATCATGTATTTCCTTCCAAAATTTCTTTGCAACCTTACAAGTCTACCACATATGAAAAAAGGACCCCTCTTTTTCATCACAGTTCCAACATTTTCCATTCCCATTTTTTGTTATTTTTTTTCAACCTTACAGGTGTCATGTACCATCTATATAACATTTTATAAAAATTTTCTCTTAAATTCAAACTTGGTGTAAATTTTATATCTGTTTTCCATGCCCTCACCCATGTATCCAACTCAACTGAGTGTGCAATATTTTGCGCCCATTTAAAAGAATGGAAATTAAAAGTTCTGGATATGGTAGAGATAGAAAGGTTGACTTTTTCACTTAAAAATAAACCAATCCAGAACTTTGAAAGAGAATGGCAAGAAGTTTTGAATTGGATAAAGTAATGAGGAAAAGAAATAAAGAAAGAGTGTTGGTAATGAAAATTAAGGATATTCTAGAATAAGTATAAGCTGAATGTAATAAGGTCAAAAGTAATAATGTAGAATAGAAAAAATGTATAAATGGGATGTAAACACAAACTCAACTGGAAGAATGATGTTCGGATGGGGGGGGTTGTTTTGTGTAAAACTTTAATAAAAATATATTTAAAAAATAAAAAAATATATAAATGTATTAAACAAATTTTAAACCATCTCAGTGTGAGAGCCTTGTTTCTGATGTGGATTCCACTCATGGAATCTGTTAGCACCATCGTAGTTTCCATTCTGCAGTGTAACATTAATGCCAGGGATGGGACAAATCCAGAATTTTCCGAATCTGGATCTGAATCCCTGGAAGGTTCTGGAAATCCACGAATCTTGAATCTTTCAAATCCTTTTTTTAAAAAAGGGTTTAAAAAGCAAATGAAAGAAAGCACTTACTGAAAAGTGTTTTTGAAGCAGAATTGGACAAGTGTCAAGTCCTGCAACAAGGAAGGCACTTTAAAAAAAAAATACACAAGCCTTTAGTCCAATCAATTCTCTACCCTCAAGTTCAGTCTCAAGTCCTGCAAGGGACATTCAAGTCAAGTCTCTACTCCAGTCTCAATAATTCCCAATCCCTACCCTCCAGTCTCAAGTCAAAAGAATAGAGATTATAATTACCTTGCAGAAGGAAGCAGCCACAGGGACAGGCAGCCCAGAGGGCACAGGCAGCATGAGGGAGCACAGGCAGCCCAGTGGGCACAGGAAGCCAAAGAGCATAGGCAGCACCAGGGAGAACAGTCAGCCTCAGGCATGTGGTCGTGGCTTTATGCTGCAATTTTCACGCGCCCAGGGGCTTGCTGCCCAATCAGGCCTTTGGCAGGCCTGGGACGTGCCAATTCCCTCTCCACATTCCAGTTTGAGCACGATCGTGCCCAGAGCAGGTGGGGGAAGATGGGAGGAGCACGATCTTGCTCACTGCTTTTTCCCCTGCGCGTCCCAGCACAATCGTGCCCAGGGCGAGTGGGGGAAGATGGGCAGAGTGCGATCTCATGCTCACCACTCTCCTCCCGGCCTGCTGCTGCATGATTGTGCGAGCTCAGGTCCCAGGGCATGCAGGGATACAGCGATCGCCCACCCTACACGCCCCTGCCGGCCTGATTGGCAGTGGATTCAAAAGATTCCACTTGCCTATTTTGGCAGCTGGATTTGGATCGGTGAATCTCGAATCCTTGTCATATGTTTGAGGATTCAAAGATTCTCGGATTCGGTTGGCCCATCCCTAATTAATGCTTTCACAGAAGCAGCTGCAAAAAATGAATCAAGGGTTAAAAAATAATTTGTGTGAACACTTTTTAAAATAATAATACAGGGCCTCCATTTGACTACTATGAAACTTCCTAATGGGAAGAGCCTCTGGACAGTAGAATATGCTGCCTAGGAATGTGGTTGGGTCACTTTCATTGAAGGTTTTTAAACAAAGCCTGGATGCCCATTTGCTGGGGGTGTTTTGAGTGTGTGTTCCTGCATGGCAAGGGATTGGACTCGATGGCTGTTGTGGCCTCTTCCAACTCTATGATTCTATGGTTCTATAACCTTTGGGGGGCATTTTAAATCCTTATTTCACTTTATGCTTCGCTGCTACTTGCTAAATAGTGAGAGTTTCCAAGTGTCCAGTTAAAGGACCATGCTGGGGGCTGTTCAGTAGAGTGTCTAGTCCCACAACATTTGTAATGAGGTGTTTGCTTCTGGGTACAAGTAAATTCCATTCTATGATGTCACCCCAATATGTAGTATGGTATTTGATCTGTGCTCTCCCTTTCATTTGCAAGAATGCTGATGCCCAGAAAACTGCTTGTACTTGAGAACAGAATTAAATAGTATATGAAAATTTTCCATATTCATTTTTATCAACACAATCTGAAGTAACATTTTTAATCAAAATATCCAGGTAATCTCTCTTCTTGACCCCTCCCTGCAACACACACACACACACACACAGATTTGAGATTTCTTGAGAAGAATTTCATATTGGTGATGCATTAATGAAATCTGCATGAAGCAAAGCTGAATAGTGAAAACAGTAAAAATGCAAGTTCCATCTCATTGATTTTACTATTTATACTATTTGAAATAAGATTCCTCTGACAGACAGGCTCAAAGTGTATTCAACTTAGTTTTACATTAATTGTAATGCACCGATAGCTTAGCAGACTTGTTTTAATGAAAAAAATGCGTAAGACATATGAAAACAGACTTTTCCATATTTGCACTCTTTCATATTTTTATATTTATTTTTTATTATTAAGAAATAAAATGTCCCCAGTCACTCCTGATCAATTAGTATTTAGAAATATTGATTTCATTGTTAATGAAGAAATTCCTAACTTCTCATTATCAATAAATAAATTCTTCCACTCAGACTCTATTAATTATTATTATATTTATTATTGAATTTATATTTATATATAATTTGAATTACTAAA
Source organism: Cyclura pinguis (assembly GCA_030412105.1). NCBI lineage: Eukaryota > Metazoa > Chordata > Lepidosauria > Squamata > Iguanidae > Cyclura > Cyclura pinguis. Next base: position 351,723,814 of record CM059599.1, read on the forward strand.
ATTGACTTTAATATTATATTCACTATGACTATATGAACAGTTCAATACAATAATAACTATGATATTGGCTGTTCCATTAACAGTATTCCATTTAATTCCTTTTCCCATTGTACTTAAAGCCAGCTGATATACTGGTTTGAGTGTTGGACTACAACTTTAGAGACCAGGGCTTGAATCCCGCTCAACTATGGGAACCCATTAGGTGACCTTGGGCAAGTCACACTCTGTCAGGTTCAGAGGAGCGCAAAGACAACCTCCATCTCTGGTTAAATCTTGGCAGGAAGACCCCATGATAGGTTTGCCTTGGGGATTGATTGATTGATTGATTGATTGATTGAATTTATATCCCACTTCCTCCCAAATAGGGTCCATAGCAGCTTACAATAATCAAAAAAGATACTACTAAAACATTATTTAGAAAAGGTAAAAAGAAATGAAATGTCACAATTATTAACACATGCTTTAAAAACATGCTTAAAAATATGGTTTGCCATAAATAGGAGAAGACTTGAATGCACACAACAACAACAACAAAGTGCACTCTTTGAAACTGGAAATCTGGAGAGCACTGGAGTATAAGAAGCCACAAAAAGTCCACTGCCTACCCTTTGCCCATTCCTGCCCTAGAGTAATGTTTTGTTGAAGAATCTACATAACACTAGACTTGTAATCTAGGCATTGTACAACATCATCACCTGCACAGTTGTAAACAATGTTAACAAATGTTAGTTATTGTTATGCAGTGGTTGCTGGTGGCTCCCATGTCAGTGGGGCAGTGAATCCATTCCAGCATTTGGCTGGTTTCAGATGAGCTCTCCAAGAAGCTAAGCCTGTTTAGAAATAGGATTCAGCACCTTGGAGACCTCCTTTAAAACTTGCAATAAAACCTCGTGGATTGACCAACCCACTGATGGGAGCCACTATTGCCATGTAGGCTTTTTTCATTTTCCAGTGAAAACCAGCAGAGACATTAAAAAGTCCCAAGAATTCTATTGCCTTTTGGAACTGAGAGTATTTTTTTGTCCTTTAAAAAAAAAAACCATGAGGACATTGTAATCTGTATCAAGGTCAGAAATTACCGTACGACTCACATAGGATAAGTTTTTTTTTTTTTTTAATCCAGTGACATTTTTCTCTGTACCCTATTTTGGATGCCATGCTGAATTTAGAACCCTCTGCTGTATACTCTAGTATACTTTGGCCAAGGACTCAGCAACGTATTACACAGATATCATAAAGAACAGATGTGATAATACTGAACAGCCAGTGAGCAATTTCTCACAGGATTACTGCAAAGACCTAATTCAGAGCCAAGAGTCCCAAAAATCACCAAGTGATTTGAGGCTGTTCCAAGTTGGGCACCTGGATTTCTAAATCATTTTTGAAAGTGTCATCATTCAGTCAGCTGCTCTGAGAATGGACAATTAGGCAAAATGGCTGCCATCCAGGATATAAATTCCTTTGAATTCACTGAGTTTAAGAGTTCTTCATTCTGTACTAGACTGTGGGTTCTTTTGCTTCTAAAAGAAAATAAAGAGATAACAGAGATATAGTTACAAAGTGGACACAGTGAGGGCATTGTCTGGCAAATAAGAATATTTCTGGGCAACATAGTTCAAGAAGGATATTGATAAGCTGGAGCATTTCCAGAGAAGGGCAACCAAAATTATCTAAAGTCTGGAAATCAAGCCTTATGAGTAATGATTTAGGGAGCTGGGGATGTTTAGCTTGGAGAAGAGAAGACTGAGAGGTGACATGATAGCCCACTTTAAACAACTGAAAGCTTGTCATGTAGAACGTGAACTTGTTTTCCACTCCTCCAGAGACTAGAACATGAACCAATGGAATCAAATTATAAGAAAAAGAGTTTCCACCTAAACATTAGGAAGAAGTATTCCACTTATATGAACTGTTCGACAGTGGAATAGACTGGTTTGTAGGTGGTGGACTCTTTGAACAGAGGTTGAATGGCCATCTTTCATGTGTACTTTACTTGTATATTCCTACATGGCAGTGTGTTGGACATGATGGCTCTTGCAGTGCCTTCCAACTCTTAAGATTTTATTTTCTATGATTGTGTGATTTGCAATGTCTCACTCTCTGTAATGCTAGAAATTTGAGATTGAAGAAAATTTCATTGGGGGCAGAATTCTTACTTGGAAGGACAGTGCCTTCATTTTCTACCATCCACTGCACCCTTGAGAAGTGCAGTTCAAAAATGAAGCTGGAAAAAAAATCCTAAATTTAAAAAGTTACAAATAACAACTAGAGACAAAAGGAATAGCCAATTTTTGTCACCCCTACCCCAAAACGTCAACCACCATAAGATGTTTTGCCCCTCCAGAAAAGCAAAAAGACCAGTGCATTTTTCATCATGAGCTACCATATTTGCATTTTGGGTGCAAAAACTACTTGTTTTTCCAAAATAAAACTCATTTTTTTCAGGATTCTTGTAATTTTGACTAACAGGCAGACAACTTCTGAAATGTTTCATTCTCACATGTGAGAACAAAACACATGAAAATTTACATCCCCAGTAAACACAAGAGTAGCCAGACTTTGCATACCTCAGAGATACTGGCTGAAATGAGAGAATAGTTTGGTTTTCCATTTTTATTATCCTTTTAACTTACGTCTGATCTGTATATGCAGCAGAATACGGTGACAGAATGTTGAGGTGAGCAAATGGTGAATACCCCTTCAGTATTCTTTCTTTTTAAAATTACTGTCAATTTAAAAAGGGAAAAAGTTAAAACAACAGGGTAAGAATTTGTTCTTACTTTGCACTCTTAAGGTGCCTCTTCTCCACCTTCTGAGCAGATATTTATAAAGCAGCTCATTCAGAACTGGTACCTCTCACTTGAAGCATGAAATAATGGAGTCTGTTACACCCTCGCAGAACTACATGTTCCCTTTTCTCAAACTCCTTTGCGTGTTTAGACCAGATTTTACTAGCAATTTATTTTAAGATAGGACATTAGTTTACTTCTGAAAAGAAAAACATGTTCTGATGTTAGAGTTAACATTTGAAGATTCCTTCTCAAGTGGTTTTAAAAAGCCACTTTAAGTTATTATTTTCCTTCATTAACTATATAGATCTTCCAAGGAGAATCCAAGATATCTCTGGTACAGGAAAGATAAACACAGCAAGTCCCCATGGGGGCTGAAGGCATTTTTGATGAGTATCTGGCATTTCCTTCTGCCCTTTTTTATGTATTTGTCACACTTCTTTTCCACATCAATCTCATAAAACATTCCTTGTCTCACATTTTGAAATATTGATATTATCCTACGGCAAAGATAAAAACACAACCAAGCAATATAGGATGGTGATAGAATTATTTGCAATACACAGAAATCTCTGCTGATGTTTAGGGTTGGCACAGTATTAAACACATTACTTTTGCTGACAGGCGTTTTCATTTCCTTTCGCCTCACAAGTGAAGGGAATTGGGAGGAAATCTAGTTTTCAATTTGAAGGCCATTCAATAAAAAATGTAAACCCGGAATACTGGTAGGATTGGCAGCACCTAGTTAAATCAAAAAGGACCTAGCTGGAAATTTATTTTCAAAAGCCATATAAATAAAGAGAGGGAGAAGAGAAATGATCAGCAGTTGAGATTTATGCATCCATCAAAGATGTCTCTCCAAGAGGGAAGAAAAACAGTGTACAAGCCTGCAAAATATCTGATTTTCACCTCAGGGTAAAGGGAGACCAGATCAAGCAGACCAACTAGTTTGTATTCTTTATAGCCAAATGTCTCATATTTCAAGGAATTTTCTCATTTTGGAGACCAACAGCTGCATAGAACATCATAGGTACTGCTCATTTTGCAACTCTCCTGTTCTATAAATTAGAAGCCATAAATGTCCCTGATTTTTGAAATATTAACTTGAAAATACTTTCCCTCCTGCCTATATTGTAGAATATTCTGTCACTGCACCCTTGAAGAGAAGTATGGATTCCAAGTAGGGATGGATGAGAAATTTGTGTGCTTTGTACTTCAGTGTGTGCAGTAAAGAAGGGCCAATAATCCTAGTGGGAAAATAAGAGGTTAATTGAGAACGAGACTGAAAATTTCTCATATTCCTAATTCTAACCTAGTTCTGATGAACCTCAATGAAACCTTTTTGTTCGTGACTTATCTTCCTTTTAAAAAAAAAGTTCAAAGGCATTTAGTGTGTTGTTCTCTCAAGTGCTGAGCAGTCTGGATACCCAGCTGAAGTTTTCAGGATAACTTTGGACTTTGAAGAGATTTGATAACATTAGTTTGATAAAAACATAAAAAAAAAATACTTCTATACAAGATTGGCCTAAAAACCATGCAAAAACAGATATTTATAATACCTCTTCACAGGTCTGAATAGGAAAAATAACCATAACCAGCCTTTCCTCTCACTACTTAATTCTTCTGCATGGTAGCTCATTGTAATGGGAATTTATTATTACTTTGGTTAAGCAGGAGTCACATTCCTTATAAAGGTTTGTATTGCTGATATGCTACATCAGTTCCCCACAGCTGTAATCAAAAATCCAAATATGTATTGGGTTATTTATTTTACAGTTTTAAACTCCTTCACAATGGCACTGTGTTATAAGGACCCTTGGATCCTGGAGCAGCAGCATCATGATTATCGCTGAGATAAACATAGGGCTTCTGATAAGCCTTTATAAAGAAAAAAAAATGTCCATATTTGTTCTTTGGCAGCTGATCTATATTTTTCTGCAGTTATTTCCAAGACCCTCATAACTTTTACATCAGGGCATTAATATGGAAATATCAAGCAGTCAGATTTAGTGATTAGCCCCATGTTTATCTCAGGAGTCAATTAAAATTCCACTACAAATCTGTTTTTGTTTTATGGGAAAAAAAGATGTAGTAACATATCCCTGGCTTGACATAGCTCAAAGGTGCACAGCTGTGCCCCCTCCAGACATGTTTGGCCCACAACTCCCATTAGTCATCTTAAACAATGGTAAGGGCTACAGTTGCCCACCTGTAATATAAACATAGCTGAGTTTGTAACGGGGAGCTGGGGGAGATGGTTGTCTTTTCAGGAACTATGCCACACAATTGCCAAAGCTTTATGACTGGGTGAGCAACTTCCAGGTGTACATACCACAATGGCCACACCATGTTTTGAAGTGGGGGGGAGGCTGGACCTGCCTAGAGATTCACTTCTAGCTTCATCTTTTTTTTTTAAATGGGTTTGGGTCAGGTGGTTGAGCCCCATGTTAACCTCAAATTGCTATTCCTGGATCTTTCAAAAATCAGGAAAAAAAATAATTCTCTCTCCAAATACTGTGAAGGGCATTAGGTGTTACAATTTGCTATATGCAAAAAGAGAACTTTGTCACTCCTACTTTACAACATATTGGTTGGGTTAGAATCATGGAATCTTAAGAGTTTGGAAGGAGGTAAAAGGTCTGTCTAGTCCAATGCCTGTCATGGAGTAATATGCAACTAAAGCGCTCCTAAAAGATGCCCATCCAACTTCTGTTTAAATACTCCCAACCTTGAAAACAGTCTGTTCCACTATAGAACAATTCTTACAGTAAAAATGTTCTTCCTAATGTTTAGGTGGAATCTCCTTTCTTGTAATTTGAATCCATTGGTTCATGTTCTAGTCTCTGGACCAGTAAAAACAAGCTCACTCCATCTTCTACATGACATCCCTAAAAATCACTATCATATTGCCACTCAGTCTTCTGTTCTCCATCCACACATTCATCTCCGTAGGTTATTCGTCAAAAGGCTTGGTTTCCAGATCTTCGATCATCTTGGTTGTCCTTCTCTGGATATGTTCCAGCTTATCGATATCCTTCTTGAACTGTGGCGCCTAGAACTGAACATACATCCAACATTACACTAGCACCAAAGTCTGAAATAAGATGAGTTTCTTTCTGTTCTCTGCACTGTCCAAAAAACAAAACAAAACTGTTGCAGAGGATTTTCCAGTCTACAAGAGCAGGTTTTAATGGTGCTTGGGAATATGCACATCTGAGAAGGGATTCCCCCGCCCCCACTTTTCAGTTCTTCCATTTCCAGTTCTGTTAATAGAAGCAATTTCTGTTAGATCACGGCCATTATGAGACAGGACAACTTTGCATAATAATATTATTCTCCTCTCCAGAATATCTAGACAAACATTTTGCATCATCACCATCATTTATCAGTTGTCATCTTCAGGGACAGGCAATGCATTTTATCATGATATCATGTAAACTGTAGTGTTTACATAGTTCAAGACATTAGAGAGGTGACAACAATATAGTAGAACAATGGTGGCTGTGTATTGTTTATAATATCAAGAGCATATTATTTCCTCTGAAAAAAGAGGTTTTTGCTCAGGAGACAAGCCAAAAAGTCAGGGAGACAGCAGGACTGGGGAAAAACACCCAAGAAAGAGGCACCCAAGCCAGGCAGGCCTGGAAAGGGAATCAGCATAGAACAAACAAAAGGAAGAATCAGAAAGCAGCTTCTGGGCAGAACTTCAGAGATCAAAGCAGAAACTTGTACTTTTCGCTGCTTTTTTAAAAATGGGGTTGCTGGAGTCAAAGAAAACAGAGAAGCTCAGGGACCCTCAGGCTGAGGATTGGGATGAGAAACTATTTCTGACATTTGGTGACAAACATTATAAATACCAGGGGTTGAGGGGGGAGAAGAGTTAGTTGTATTAATCTGTAGCAGACACTTACTGCTTCCCTTCACACCTTGCTCAGCAGGCTAGAAAATGTACTTAGCACGCAGCTTAATATGGAGACACGCTCCTTGTGCTAATGCTCTTCGCAATTATTTCAGCTACTTTTGAGACATGAGTGAATCTGCACATCTGGTACATTGTGGGATATTTGGCATTAAATCATCAGCACCCACCCTCCTCTCTAAAACTATGTATGTGTGTACACAAGCCAGTTTAGGTTTCAGCCTTCCCAACTTTTGCTCCACTTTGAATTAGGATGAGAAAGAAACTGAAATCCTTAGCATTATAAATGGCCTGTTTCTACAATCACCTTATGATGCTCCTATAGTGATTAAGGTTTGTTAAAATGCCATTTAGCTGTTCCATATCTGCCTGCCTGCCTGCCTGCCTGCCAGCCATCATCTATCTATCTATCTATCTATCTATCTATCTATCTATCTATCTATCTATCTATCTATCATCTCAGACTTGTTGTGATGCTTCTATAAAAAAGTGGCTTCTATAAAAAATCTTTTAATTGTATATCTTCCAATTTGAATTTTATTCTGGCCAGCTATGTTGAGTGCCATTTCTATGAAAAATGCAGGCTGCAAATGTTTGCCAGAATCCTTTATCACCTTTTACCTAATGTAACTTAGTGAATACCTAGCTAAGTAGCAAGCCACTAAGAAACTCTGTTAGTGAATCATGAAGATGTGTACTGGGACACTGGCAAAATCTGCTATGTAGTAACATAACAGCAGCCCTCTACTGGATAAAGATGTTATGAAACTGAGTGATTATTATTTTCCCATACATATGTAAGTCCACTTACAAAGATGCAACTCCTGCATAGGTTTCCAGACATAATAAACAAATGCCTAAACAAATAAATCCCTGAAAAGCAAGTGTTAGAATGCAGTATGTCTCTGAATGATGACCACCAGTCCTATTCTGGAACTGTTTCATTTTTGGTGCTATGTTGCGTTATTGTTGTTGTTGTTTTTAAATGACAACGTTAACATTCTTTCTAGCAATATCTATATTTGTATCAATATCTATAGATAAGAGCTTTGTAACGTCTTAATTAAAAATCATATATAAGTACTGTGAGCGAACAGATAAATAAACAGTGCCTCCGTATCCAATATTTCTGTCATATCTGATATTTCTGTGATATATTTCTGTCATTAAACTCATTGGATGGTTCAAAAGTAGTATGTAGGCATCTACAGTAAATGCTTTAGAGCCTCCATTGCATTGTGTCCTTAAAGATTTTTAGTATCTCAAAGACAGGAGGTAAACAGCAGGCAAATGAAGACTTCAGTGTAGCTCACTCATGTTCCTCTTTTGCTCTCCATATATCAGGTGTTCGAACCCTGCCTTACATGTAATGGTGCAGTATTTAAAAGCATGTCTCTATTTCTGTCATATGTAATTTAGGCATTAGACGCTCTCTGTTAAGTAAAGCTTGGAGAAGTTATTTTTTTGGACCATAGCTCCCATAATCACCTAGCCAGCATGGTCATGGTTCCTGTGTAATTCTGGGAGTCGCAATTCAGAAAGTAGCATTTCCAAGTTCTGTACATTAGGTGCTAGGACCTGGCCATCTTTCTCTCACACACATTAAGTCTAGGTGGCACCTCTGGGAGTATTGTATTAATTGCCTCTGCTGCAACTTGGCAAACCTGCAGATTCCCAAGAAAGCCTTAAAGGAATGCCTGATTAAGAATATTCAAATTTCTGTTAGTAGATAATGCTTTGGAAAGTATGTAGATGAATTTTTTTTAGAAAAGGTAAATAAGGAGAATGGCACTACTAGGGTATAGTAGCCTGTCAACAGTAATCAAGGAACAGAACAGTAACAAAGAATTTGCTATTAACTACAATGGTACTTAATCCTCCAACTTCAAGTTAATCACATCAGTGTCCACATATGATCAAAACCAAAAAGCAAGGTCAGTTTCTGGCCTGTTATCTTGGGAGCTTTGTTACTTGATCAGGAGCCAAGGATGTAATGTCAGTCACAGATGCTGACAAGCTAGAAAGGATTCAGAGGAGAGCTACAAAGATGTTTAAGGTTTATGCAAGTAAAGAAAATAATCTGTTTAGCCTACATAGGTGGGGAGAGGGTAGGTGTTAGTAGAAGAATGTGACTTTAAAAAAAAGGAGGGGAAAAAGAGCAATCAGTTTTAGAAATAGGAACATTTGGAAAGGATTGTGGTTAGCAAAGCTCTACATTGACATTTAGATGCTCTTACAGAAGCTAAAATGGGATTTGGCACCTTCCCACTCCACTGTACAGGCTTTGAAGAGTGAAAGAAAATAAAATGAGAGGGTTGTTTGATAATTCCACCCCACCTCCCTAAACAGGCAGAATGGTTTGCCCATTGATATCATTTGAGCACTCTAGCAACCTGAAAAGAGCATTGACAGATTAAAAAATATGTTTATGTTGCCCAAGGCTATATTTTTTTTCTTTTTGCTAATGAGGACAGATAACAATCATGCCAAACTCTGATCATTCTTAATGGAATACACTTAATAAGAAAACAGGTATGCATTCTGTAATCAAATATGGGCCTGCAATCTGGGATAGTGGATCTAATAGTCACTGTAAAGAGTGGCTTATTATTTTCTAAATATCAGTGGTACACAATCAATCATTCCCATCCAAATGAGCCATACATCTTCCTGTGCATCACTATATCCAGGGCAGCAATTCCCCGGGAGGATGCAGTAACTTGAACATCTGCCATAGTCAAAATTTGAAGTCCATCTAGCTCTGAGCTTAGTAAAGTTCATTTTTCTTTCTTTCTTTCTTTCTTTCTTTCTTTCTTTCTTTCTTTCTTTCTTTCTTTCTTTCTTTCTTTTTCTTTCTTTTGACTGTTAACACCTAGAATTCCCCATCCAGCATGACTAATTAGCATGCTGGATGGGTGTTTCTAGTAATTGTAGTTCAAAAACATAACATTTCCAAGTGTGGATCTAGCCCAACATTAGCTAATCTAATTGGCAGCTGCTCTCCAAGGTCTTAGGTAGAGGTTTTCCTCATTATCTGTAGCATGATCCTTTTAACTGGAGATGGCAAGGATGCAACCTGTAGCATTTTTCATGTGACCACAGTGTGCTGTGTCATTATGCCCCACCTGAATCCATTTACATGAGTTCAGTGGGCTTCTAAGTGGGCTGTAAACGAGGTAATCTCTGCTAAAAGTATCGCCTTGGCTATGAATGCAGGAAAAGCCTTTTGGCAAACCTTTCTCTCTGAATCTCAGCCCCCCATCTCTAAAATAGAAATAACAGTATACATCCCTACCATCATACAGAGCTGTAGTCAGGATTGTTGATATAATGGATGTGATGCACTTTCCATGCTTTAAAGTGCTCTATGAATACTAATTACTATTACTCTCAATGTCCATTCTGGGTTTTATAACAGACACACAAAGAAGTGCTGGTGTTTCCGTAATTTCCCTGCTTAACAGAGACGCAGCATCCTTTCTCTGAACAGATTTCAATTAAATTAGAGAGTCCTATTCATTTTACTGAGTCAATGTAACTCAATTTGCAAATCCTGCTAACTAGAGCTTGATGGAAGGGATAGCATATTTTCTTTCTTCATTTCAAAGGAAAGGATGCAAACAGCTATTTGAAAAATATACACAGGATGCCAAGTATGTGTTTTAATTTTCCAGTGGCAACCTATTCCAAAAAGGCCTTTATTTGGTGTCCATTCCAGTCTATCTTTCATTTTGATTGACTATCTCAAATTTTCATATAATATCAAAGCACATATCTGGCATCTAAGTGAAGTTTTTGCGATATCCTTTCAATACAGGCAAATAAGCCTGAAACGTTAAATTAAAAATTCCAATTCTAAGGTAAATATAGTAGATTAGGTGGCAACACCATAGAATTTCTGTTTCTTTTGCAAGATTTTTAGGTAGGGTAGCCTTGTTAGGCCAGAATCCTGCTAATATTTGCAGTTTTCCAGGTTTGCATAGTAGTGATGAGGGAAAGCACATATAGTTTAGAATTCGGTTTGTAACTTATGTTGATCTAACCCTTAGTTACGCCATTGTCAATAATTAGACATTGCACAAGGAGACATCCTGCAACTTCTTCTGCAATATCTTTGCCTTGGCTGTGAAGTGTCAGTGAGGGTGGATATCTGACACAGATCCTTTCACAGAACAGCTCCACTTCTGACCACTGATTGGCCATTGGGATCACCATTATAGCCAAACCAGAAGGACTAGCCTTTGCTCTTATCTGAGAGGAGCTGAAAAATGTTCCTTTGTCTCCGGTAGCAGGAAAAGGGCCATTACATAGAGAAAGCAGAGCAGTCTTTAACTGCTGGACCACCAGCATAAGAACTATGGTGGAACTTTATGTTCTAACACAGATTGAATAGGATGATGTCCATTATTGGGCAGATCTAAACACTTTATTTCTCCAGCGCTTTCATTCCTTCACTGTCACTGTACTTGTAGCCTTTTCCCTCCTGCTAGCAGAGGCCAGCATAATATTATCAGGGGAAAAGAAGAGCCTTGTGTCATCTTAAGGCTAGCCACATTTCTTTGACATATGCTTTCATGGACTACAGCCCATGTTATCACATGGAATGGGCTACACTTTGATGAAATGTGTGTCAAATGTGTTTATTTTGCTTCCATTAGTAGAGTGATCTAGAGATATGGAAGCAATAGATACTACTGAATAGGAATGCAATTCTTTGCTAATTTCATTCTAGAAGGAAGGAACAAGTAGTTTTAGTCATCTTCATCCTTCTTCCTATTAGCAGTTTGGAACTTACTCTATGAAACAAAATCACACCTGTCTTTTTTTCCCCCCCTGCAGGAAACAGCATTTCCAATACAGAAAAGAAAATTAAAAAAAAAATCTTTCTGTGCATCCATATTAACAGAAAATGTTGTTTACTGTGCAGAAAAAGTTTCACAGAAAACTAGAAAAAATCTTGTCAATCAAGGGATTCTCAACACTTTAAGAGGCAAATTTTTGATCATATTTGTGTATTTGCAAATATTCTTTTCACTCCTACTGTAGGAGCAGATGGCTAGCGGATGGAGATTAGAATCTACATTGTGAAGGTATTCTGTCCTCAGACACACAATTTGTTCCCAAAACTGTACTGATATCTTCAGGTTTTTGTTCAGTAATCAAGAGGACTAGAAGCTTTTTTTTGTTGTTGCTTTTTCCCCTTGTGAAATTCTAGATGAGCTTAGATGCCTTTATCTGATGCTGATGGTCTGATATTAGTGTTAGTTGAATTGATCTGGCTTGTGGTCATGACCATGCTGTGTGGTAATACATCATCATTCACAGTATGAGAACATAGCTCAGCAGCATATGTGCTCGGCAAATAAATGATCCCGTGTTCCATCTTCTACAACTTGTACTAAAAAGTCTTAGGCAGCAAGATGGAGAAGAATGAAGCCAGGGAGAAGATGATAGGGATAAGAAAAGTAACATCCATTTGAATATATATGTAAGACTCATTAAAAGACAAGACAGGAACGAAGTGAGCTGTCCTGAGTGCAAAGGGCTTTATTTTTCACAACAGAGCTCAAGTTCAAAGGGAATGGCATCAAATCAGATACTTGCCAAGCTAGCTGCCGCTGAGCTTGCTTTCTTCTCGCCTTTCTTCTTTGCTTCTGTCAACATCCCCAGTTGACAGAGGCAGAAATAAGCACCAAGGGAAGCCGGACATTGTGTACATGCATGGGAGAGTGGATGAATATGCATGCCTACTCTAAACCTAACGTACTGCATAACTTTCCTTAGAGCAACAAAAGGTCTCCAGAGCATTTGTTTGCACTATTTTACTTGTCCACACTGTATTTGTGTCAAGAACAATTTATGTCTTACCCGTTATTTTGCAAAACACCAGGAGAGGAGGCATTGTTATCTGTCCTTTGTTCTACTTCTCAGTTTGCTCAGCTCCTCAGAATTTAAATAATTTGCTGTCTGGCCTGAAGTTCATTTTCTCCCTCCCTCCCATTCTCTCTTCGTCTCTCCTTGTTTTGTTCTTACCCTCACTGATTTTCACGGTATAAGAGATGTTCCTAGTGCACAGCCTGTCACTCTTAAGGTCCTTCCACACCTCTATGCTATTATTCCACTTTCAACATCCTGTGGAATGCTGGGGCTTGCAGTTTAGGGAGGGGCATTTAGAATTCTCAGCCAGAGAGCTGTTTGGCCTCAGTGACCTACAAACCCCAGGATGTTGAAAGTGGAATAATAGCACTATGACAGTGTAGGGCAGAAAGGCCCTAAGACAGCTTTGCTAGCAAAGGAAGAATTCATTTTTTTTGAGAAAGGAATCCTTGTCTCTGTATCAACAATCACACACATACACCCACTTTGTACTTTATGAAAGAGGACACAGGGGTGGGCCAGGATGGTGCAGTCTTAGCATTGGCTGTGAAGATTTTGCAGGCAAAGGGCATGGTCTCTGACATGTGATATAATTTATCTCGGATAACTTTATGTATGTATAGATAGAAAACTGTAAATAACAAACGTATGCATTTTGGGAAAGTGTTGTTTCCAAAAAAAGGAGTACAATGTTGATTTACTTCTGAGTTAATGTTGCAAAAAAAAAAAAAAAAAAAAGTGGACCAGAGGGTTAAAAATATTCCATGCTAGTGGATGAGGGTGCAGAGTTAATGATCATTGTGGCCAATCATCTACCAGTACATCAAACCTCTCCCTTTGGTCTCATCTCTGTTCCCACATTTTTGCTAGGTAACATCTGGCAGCCAAAAAACCAGTTGCTATACTCTGACCTCAGCAGTTGTTGCTTATCCCACAGTTGAGCTGCAGAGGTCTGAGAAAGAGCAGCTGTTGCATTTCTGCCTGGCACAAACTTTGCAAAGGCACAGGAGCCGTGCCAGAAAAGAAAAGGAGAAAGGAAAGAGAAAAGGAAGAGGAAAAAAAATAGCATCTCTAGCAGAAACAGATACCAAGAGCAAAAACAGGCAAAGCAAAGCCAGCTGAGAAAATAAAGCTAAAGCTGAGGTGGGTATGCATATTCAGTTCAGTTTAGTCTACATTTTTGGCCATTTTTAAATGTACATTCTCACCATTTGAAAGATAGGCTGCTAATTATGAAAGAAGGAGATAAAAGACAATCTTCATTTAGAGCGCACATTTTATAGAATATTTTTCTTGTATACTAAACTAGTATATTTCTCTCTCACGCATACACATGCGCATGCACACACATGCGCGCACACACACATCAGTGTCAAAGCTGGAAATCCCTGTGAACAGTATTGTTTTAAAATTATCTTTTGGTATACCCAAGGGGGAAAAATAGAATTGAAATCTGCCCTTTTCCTGTAATGACGGTGCTGCTAGAAATATGAGTCACCCATAAATTACAGGGCAGTAAATACTTCCACTGACACCTAATAAACAAAAGCAGAGTGAAGTCCCAGTGCTTTATGGTGTCACCAGAAATTCCTTGATGTATTTATGGCCCGCCTCACATTGTTGGTTTTAATTTATTTTTATAAACATTTTTATATTAGGCCTGTACAGAGTTGTGGTCAAAATCAGAAATGCTTTTTCCTATTCACTACAGCTCATGCACCATTTTGTAGACCACCAGGTCAGGCAGTCTAGAGAAAATGAAGTATAATTAAGTTGGTTTGTGCCTCCCTTAATGCCTGAGTAACTGCAGGAGCATTTAGTATAATGGCAACTATGAGTATCCATAGCAATACACATACCTCATGCCGCTTCTGTCTTCCCTCTTATTACAGGAAGAGCAGGGATGGAGAGCAGATGGACATCCTAACATTCCTCTCCATGGTTCATGCTGGCTAGAACTAAGGCCACAAGACTGAGGAGCATTTCTGTACCTTTATGGCTGAATAGAAGTGGGATTCTCATCAGTTGTTCCTTGTTACCTGATTGTTCCCGTGCTAAAATTAACTCTTCTAACAATGTTAAAGGTACAGGAACCCTCTCCAGTTTTCACTTTGGCAACCCTTACTAGAGCTGATAGACCTTACGTGCAGTCCAATAACATCTAGAGGGCTACATGACTCCCCAACAGGGGTGTGATTTAGAAAGGGGGTTTAAAATGGGAGCACTGCACCCCAGTAGGAATTCTGCCACTCCAAATGACATTTTCCTTCAATCCACAGATTCTAACATTGCAGTAATTTAAAACTTCAGTTGAACATTTAGAAATGACAGCTGTTGGGGATTTATGTCTTTGTAAGTGGACGTAGGCAAGAGTAAGAATTGCACAGTTGTGTAATACCCAGATCCAGTAGAGGGCAGCTGTTACATTATGATGCAGAAGAGCCAGCAAAGTACCTGATGCGTATTGTGGGCACTAATGCACATCAGGTCCTCTTGATGGTGTCCCATTATGTAACTCTGCAATTCAATAAAGAAGTTTCTCATCACCTCTGCTGTGTAGTTAGATATACGTAAAGTTACATTAACATAACAGGTCATATAAAATTCCAGTGATAGTTTAGGCATCCAAAGAAATGTAGCAGACAAAGTTACCCAGGGAAGGTGAGGACACCAAACATAAGAACTGTGCATGATTGAGAAGGACTCTTTTTCACTCTCTGCAGTAGTAGAAATTTGAGGAATGAAGAAAATTTTCACCGGGGGTACAACTCTTATTTGGGGGAGGAATTGTCGCCATTCTACCCTACAGTAGTACCCTACTCCCAAACCTACTTTAACTGTTCTAGCCCCATTTAGTACCAGTTCCACAATGTATAGGATTGTTATGTGATCCACTTACAGAGAGGAGTCCTTTACTTGAAGAGCACATCATGTAAGTTCATTGAAAGATAAGGAACCCTTTAAAAAGGCGAGAGGCCTTAAATTTGTTTATCCACAGTTAGCACCAAGCAGCAGACTTAGCAAACAAACTGATTGTACGGTCACAGTCTTCCCTCTGTTTCTTTTTAAATAGTAGTAATGATTTCTAAATACATACAAATTAGCAATGTAACTTTTATGCAAAAAGTGTCATTGTATGATTAAAACAAATTATGTCTTTCAATAGCACAAGTATTCACACCATTTGACCTGCAAGGGGCAGAGATAGCATTTTCCCAACATTTGAGTGCTGGGGCTGGGTGAGAGGGATGCTAGGGTTATGAAGCTCAGTTTAGGCTGAGATCCTAGTGACATGTTTGTGATACAAGGGCTAAGTTCAATGCTACAGATGTAAATAAAAAGCTACGTCTAACCTTCTTTTAAACTTGTAAGTTAGCATACAAAGGCCTCTATCAAGACTAGGGCCACTGAACACAAGTTAGTGAGTTCTAAATCCCCAATGTTTCCCCTTAACCTTTCAGTCACTGGCACCAAGGGATATCCTGCCCATTTTAAGCTCTGGGGGTGTGCTTGTGTATACAGACACACGTGTGCATGTGTATGCAAGAAAGAATATTTGGCAGCAGAGGGAAGATGCATACTTCTGCTGCTGGTGCAATGGCTCCAAATCTGTTTCAGGCCACCCAGCCCCCATATTTTGTTGTTGTTGTACCTTCATATTAGCTCCAACCTTATCCTGGGATTTTCTTAACAATGTTTATTCAGAGGATGTTTGCCATTACCTTCCTGTAAGGCTGTGAGAGTATGACTTGATATACCCAAGGGCACCCAGCGGATTTTCATAGCTGAGAAATTTCGAAATTTGATCTCCCGGAGTCCTGGTCCAGCATACAGACCACTACTTCTCACTGTCTCTCTGGATGATAGGAAGAAAGAATAAACAGGTGGAAGAACTTCTGTCTCCAAGTAAAGTACCCACTTCAGCACTCAAACCACTATACAGTATTAGTTCACACCACATATTTACCTAGAAGTAAAAAAAAGAAAGTCAGGCTTAGCTACATACTATGTTCTTAGGATTAAGCATAGTCTCCGAGTTCTCTAGGGCTCCCTTAGAGAAAAAGACTGTCTTGTTTCTAACCAGGAGCCCATCTATTTACAAAGAAAGAAAAAGTAAGCCTCCAAATGTATGTTAAATTGTATTGAAAACATGAATTTAATTCTGGGGAAATAGTGAAAATGATAAAAGGCTGTCTAGGGGTTACAGTTTACTCAACCAAATCTACCACCCATTATGTTAAGGCTGCAATGTTAGATGAATGCTGACCTCGGAGTCAGTCCCATTGAACATAATGGGGCTTACTTCTAAGAAAGCATTATAGGACTATAGAAGAATCCACTGAAATACAGCATTAAGACTACAGGAGCTTTCTTTTAAATATTGATCTTAACACCACCTTGTACGTACCTGATTTTGGAAACTCATGCTTGGTTAATACTTGGAACAGAAACCACCAGCTAACAGCTGGGATATCCATGCTGGAATAAATAACCCTGCCTGAGACACTTCGGAGCTTCTGCAAATATATTCTAGATACTGAATTTCTACCCAATTCCCTCCCAGCCAAATCACAGGACAATTTACAAATAAAATAGACTTAAGTCTGTTATTGTTTAGTCTTACAGTATCTCAGTATGAAGCATTGTAATGCATTTGCTTTTAGAACACCTGTGGGAATATGATCTGAATGAATGCAGATACTAAAATAACCTCCTTTTTCATTATGGGTAGCATAGTTGGGATGCAGATGGAGAATATGGAATCAAGAAAATAAGCCAAGTCCTCTGTGTTATACTTAGGAGCAAATCCATTAAAATGAGAAGACATATTTTTTTGAACAAGCATGATCTGGATTGAACACATCTCTTTTTTATATTTTATACTTCTATACATTGCAAATATGGTCTACTGACCAGAGGATTTCTAAAGACTGGGTGGGGGAGGATACTGTTACCCCAGTGGGAACCCATTTGCAAAGCTAGACTGCTGGACTGGGATGTGAGTGATTCAATTTCAAGTCCCTACTAAGCCGTGAAAGTCACTTGGGTCAGCTGTTCTCTCTCAGACTGATTTTTCTTTCAGGGTTGTTGTGAAGCTAAAATAGAGAAAAGGAAAGGTTCTCCCTTTTCTATTTTGAAGGATTTGTTTTAATTGGCTTTAATACTGTGGATTAACAATAACTTTTTCTGTATTTCCTCTTTACCACCAGTAGATATTACAGATTATTTTCTGGTTTCATCCTGAGTTAGGTAATTGTATTTTTTGTTACTTAGTTGTTATTATTGTCTTTAATAACAGCTCCCAGAAGCTTGCAGCCAACATGGTTATTGTAATTCACAGCAGTGTGGCATAAATATCTCAAATGGGAGGGTTATGAGAAAAATGATCCTTGCCCATAACAAATTACATCTGAACAAAAGCTACAAGGCATCTGATCACAGATTTCCTGCCATCACTTATAGTGTGGCCTTCCTTCAGTCAGTCATCCTCTCTTAACCTAATCTACTGCACAAATGTTGAAGAGTGGGGCTAAAATGGAAGAGGAATACATGAGCTACTCAGACCTGGTTGGAGGAAGGGTGGAACAGAAATGTGATAAATAGCACTTAAAAGTTTCAGGTTATTGAGATCAACCCCCCCCCAAAAAAAACTAGGTTCAGTTGGCATGTTTTTTCCCCCCGATACAGCTCCACCGTCTTTTTTTTTTTTAGTTTATTGAGTAGATTTTCATCCAAGATTCTGAAAGAAGCTTACAAAATAGAACAATAAAACACACCACAGTTCACATTGCAGCAAAGTAGAATAAGAACTTTAGAAGAGCCTTTCTAGATTAGACAAAGTAGCCAACCAGATACCATCCTGTGTAGTAAACTTTGATAGTGTTTTCATCCATGAATTTGTCTAATCCTGGTTTAAAGCCATAGTTTAAGCACTGTATGTCCTTTTGCTATCCTGAATCTTACATCTTTCAGCCACTGTGAATGACTCTAAGTTCTAGCACTCTGACAAAGGCAGAAAATAATCCCTGTCTACATTCTTTATGCCATGTATAGCTTTATGGACTTCCATCATCATTGTATCAATAGGAGTAGAGTGTCCAGATCAAGGGAAGTAATAACACCACTCTGTTCTGCTTAACTGAGATTGCACCTGGAATACTGTGTCTGCTTCTGGGCAATATAGTTGAATAAACATATTGACAAGATGGCACAGGTTCAGAGAAGGGCAACCAGGAAACCAAGCCCTACGAGGAATAGCTTGGGGATCAGGGTATGTTTACCTGTATTAGAGAAGACAGAGAAGTGTTATGATAGTCATGTTTAAATACTTGAAGAAATGTCATGTAGAAGGTGGAGTGAGCTTGTTTTCTGCCGTTTCAGATTTGAATGAATTTAATGATTTGATTTAATTTAATGAATGGATTTAAATTATCAGAAAAGAGATTCCAGCTAAACATTAGGAAGAACTTCCTGATTATAAGAGGTGTCCATAGACTGCCTTAGGTGGAGGTCTTTAAGCAGAGGTTGGATGACCATCTTCTGAAAGTGCTTTACTTGTGTATTCAGGGGGACTAGATGGCCTTTGTGCTCTGTGAGTCATACGTGAGAAATCTCAAGCACTACAACCTTTCCTCATTGGGAAGTTTTTCAATCCTCAATCCTTTATTACCATTTTTTTTCCATTCTGAATGAAATCCCAACAAAGAAGGAACACTTTAACTATAAGGAAACAGGCAACAATTCATCCTGAGCTACTTCCTCTGTTTCTATATGTTCTATGAAATAAGAATTCATGACATGAAACATTTTATTTCCTTACAAATATTAAAAGTAATAATATCACTGCTAAAAACAAAGAGAGGAAAAGAAAAGGAAAAAGAACTTGCATACAAGGTTTTACTTATCATTTCGAGAAGGTGCAGCGAAGCCTTTTATTTCCCCTGCTAACACCACGCAACCCAAAGAATGCTTCTCCCAGCTTATTTCAAATAATTATAGCTCTGGCCTTACTATTAGATAAAATGAGACATTTATCCCCCCGTATAGGAATATGGGTGCTGTGAAAGGGTCCCAAATCTGTGGTACTGGTAGTGATGATTTTCCTGTAGGAAGGTGCTTGTATGGTTTTCTGCCTCAGGTTCATAGAATCATAGGATCATAAAATCACAGAGTTGGAAGAGACCACAGGGGCCATCCAGTCCAACCCCCTGCTATGCAGGAACACCCATCAAAGCATTTCCAACAGGTGGCCATCCAGCCTCTGCTTAAAAACCTCCAAAGGAGGAGACTCCACCACACTCCAAGGCAGCATATTCCACTGCTGGACAGCTCTGACTATCAGGAAGTTCTTCCTAAGGTTCAAGTGGAATCTCCTTTCCTGCAGTCTGAATCCATTGCTCCTTGTCCTAATCTCTGGAGTAGGAGAAAACAAGCCTGCTGCCTCCTCCACATGACATCCCTTCAAATATTTAAACATGGTTATCATGTCCCCTCTTAACCTTCTCTTTTGCAGACTAAACATACCCAGCTCCCTAAGCTGTTCTTCATAGAGCATGGCTTCCAGGCCCTTCACCATTTTGGTTGCCCTCCTCTGGACGTGCTCCAGCTTGTTGGTATCCTCCTTGAATTGAGGTGCCCAGAACTGGACTCAGTATTTCAAATGAGGTCTAACCAATGCAGTTCATAGGTAGGTAGGTAGGTAGGTAGGTAGGTAAATTTGCCTGGGTACTATGCACTTGAGGCCTAAATACCGTGCAGTTACCAGATCCTGTCTGATTTTGGAGACTAAGCAGGGTCAGCCCTGATTAGTACTTGGATGGGAGACCTCCAAGGAATACCAGGTGCTGTTGGTTGTATTTCAGAAGAGGGCAATGGCAAACCACCTCTGAGTTTCCTTACCAAAGAAAATGCTTTGAAATTCATAGGGTCATCATAAGTTGATAGATGCCTTGAAAGCACATACATGCACACTTAGGTGAGTGGGTAACACCATTTGCTGCTCAACCTCAGGAAGCAAATTTTCTTAAGCTGGTGCACTGAACATCAACGGATGCCTCATCTTTCTTCACTTGCTTCTTTCTTCCCCATGTTGCTCTGTGACAAGCCTCCTTGAATTCTCAATGCACCTGGCTACAGGTATTCTACCCTTCCCTTTGTAAAAAGTTTGTCTTTTCCACACTCACCAGACTCTCTTTGCTGCAAAGCAGCCACTGATGAGATCAGGTTCAAAATCTCCATTTAAAAACCTTCTGTCGTACCACAGAAAACCACACGGACTAGGCTTTTCCTATCCTGTTGCCCATAATCTTATCACTAGTACCAAATGCACTGAGGAGCAGAGGGAATTTTGTTTTTAGAGCCAGACCTCTACCTCCTGATTCATAAATTTGCATATTGAGATGCTCCACTTTGCTGGCATTCCCCTTGAAGAAAGTAACATTCTTTTTAACCCTGTCATCCTCAGTTCCTTCTCTCTGTCAGGATTTAAGCCCCCCTTCCTGTTTTTAGCTTCATCTCCGATGGTAAATAAAGATGTATCTTTTGTTTCCTCTTGCCCTTTGGGGTGGAAACCATAAAACTGTAATTAGGTTTCAGAGAGTCCTTGGGAAAGGGTTGGAATGGGACTGGAATGAAGCCAGAATGCCCCTTGGGATTTTCCAGAATGGTGGATCAGTTTGTTGTCCTGTATGTGTATCGGGGGGGGGGAGTACTTTTCCATCCAAAAGTCAGAATCTCAGTAATATTTGAGGAGGGGTGAACAGAGATTTCTACTAGCTTACACTCTGTGTGTGAGAAATACAAAAACTGTTCAGCACCTGCATAACTCAGTCTATCATACCTCTGCCCATGATATGCTTTACACACACAGACACACACTCCCCCCACATCCAGATATCACACACCATACATGCAAGAGATCTATTTTTCCCTGCTCAATTAAAAATGAAGAAACTGCGTGGTCCAAAAGGGGAAAATAACAACAAGAAATCAGAGATGACTACTGTAATTCCTTTTATTAGGACCACCAAAGTAATACATAAAATAATAAAGAAATATCTTTGCTGGTACTAATAAAAAGTGTCACAAATCTCTAAATTTTTTTTAAAAAAATATTTTATGCTTGTCCTGCCCAGTTCATTGATGGTGGTGCACAGAGGATAAAGTATCAGATGCATCTGAAATTAGACTGAGTCAGAATATAGTGGATATGGTCTTGGACTGTTATTCCAAGAAACCCAACTGAAAAGTGGGAAGGAGATAAAGAAAGTGCATGTATTAGCCAGCTGTGGTGTAGAATCTTTTGTCAACAGCTGTTTTTTTTTTAAACCATGTATTGATTATGGTGGATAATGCTAATTTACGATAATAATTCTGAAGCGAAGGGTGACTAAGGGGTTCGACTACTCCTCTTGCCACTTTACCTATATCTGTGCTCCATGAGTCAAAGCAGCATCACCCCTGGGAGAGGGGAAAGGCGTGTGTAAGTGTGAGGGCTTTGTGGGTAGAAGCTGTATATGAATGGAGGGGGTGGGATTGCAGGTTCCGACTTCAGCCCCTCCTTTCCCGGGAACCAGCCAGTCCCTCTGCAGGGTGTTTAGGCTACACTGATTCGCTCTCTGGAGTGATCCAATTTGCATGCGGCTCGCCCATTTGTGAATTTGGCTCCTCTAAGTCTTTGCTTCACTTCACCTGGGCTTCCTAGTTGCCTTCACTTTAAGTGAAAGGGCCCTGAGCATCCTATTCCAGTTTAATAAGGGAAGGGGGAGAAGAGAAGAGGGAAGGGAAAAAAGCTCAATTTCTCTCTCTCTCGTGGATTCTGGACTTTCCTCCCCCTCTCTCATTTACTTTACCTTTTCTTCTTCAGTCTCTCTTTCTGCGTCTCTTAAGTCTCCTCTTCAGTTCCACGGGAAGATACTTGGCCAGCTCTCTCCCAGGACACGCGGCGCGGAGCAGCTTCAGCTTCCTGCTGCCTGGATCAGAGGAGAAGGCGATCCCGTTTGTTGGATGCGTGCGTGTTTTGCGTGGGGATGTGCGCGGTCGCGTGTGTGTAGGAGTGAAAGGGAGGGCGCAGGAGGAGGGGGGAAACTAAACAAGTCTGCAGTGCAACATTGGCCAGCGGAGAAGGAATCCAACTCAACCGAACCAGCCAACTTGGAATTGGGATAAAGCAACCATACACACACACACACACAAATCAATACCCTTTCCAGAGTCTTTGGCTATTTTCTTTCCTTGAAAAGAAAAAAAGAGACAGAAGAAAATAACAAACCGTCCCTCTCCTATCTTCTGCTAAAAGTGAGAGATTGACGGGCAGGGGGAATCCTGGAGGATCCTATGAGCCTGGAAGGAGGAACCTGAACGGGGAGCGAAGAGGAACCCTTCCCTTGGAATGCCGGGCTCCACTGATCTCTTCCGGAAGCTGGGGATATCTGAAAGGATCCTGGCACAGTTGATTTTTTAAAAAAGGAAGAAGTAGTGTGTTGGGGGGAGGTGGGGAGAGAAAACCTGGTCCTGGGAGGATCCAAGCAAGGGTTTGCTGAATTGTTCTCTCGCTCTTGCGTTGGTTGGCTGCTTAACCCTTTCCTCACCCCTCTTCGTAGTACTACCCACTCCCACTTCGGAAGCGATTCCCCCCCCCCTTCTCTGCAGCGGAGGAGGAGGAGGAGGATGGGGCCCTTGGCATCATGAATCACCGTCTCCTCTTTTCCCGGCTGGAATTCGAACTGCCCGGACCGTAGCCCCTGTTTTGTTTGTGTGCTCGCTTCCCCGCTTTCGGCCCCGGGCGTTTGACCATGCGGTGCGTTGCCCTGAGAATAGCCCCGGGCGGCTGTCCCGCCTGGACCTTGTGGATGTGTTCCCTCTTTGGGGGATGTCTCGTCGGCTCCGTGTGGAGTTCCTCCAGCGTGGATTTGCCTGCCTCCTCTTCCTCGTCGTCCGCCTCGCAGCCAGCGCCGCCAGAGCATCATTTCCATGGCAGCAAGCACCACTCCGTGCCTATCTCGATCTACCGCTCCCCGGTCTCCCTGCGAGGAGGACACGGTGGGTTCTTTCTTCTTCCACTTCCTTTGCCTCGGAAGAGTCTGAGGAGGGCTGCTGGGTCTTAGAGGGAGGTCGGGGCGGGGGAGAAGGCGCCAGAGGAGGGAAGGAGACGGAGGAGACCCCCAGGCTCGGTGCGGCGCGCTCGTCCTTTCCCTTTGCTGTCACGGATCGGTTCTCTCCCCTTGAGAAGGGGGGGGGCAAACAACTTTGGGAGCGCCCCGAAATGTCCTGGCTGCTCCCTTCTTCCCGCCCGCTCCGAGGCTTGCATCCCGTGGCGGCGCTCCCGTGGTTTAACCCTTCCTGCAGCAGCGTCGGCTCCCGTTGGCGGGATACCCAGAAGGACTTTCCCGCCTCAGGGCTTGCTGCCGGCGGCAGCTGGAAAGAGGCCAGGAAAACCTCGCTCTTCGGAGGCTGGAAAGGAGCCGGGCGAGAGAAAGCGAGCGAGCGAGCGAGCGAGCGGGGCGGGGGGGGGGGCTGGGAGCTCTCTATGGGTTGCTGACGAAGGGAAAGTGCGAGAGGGAACCAGAGGCGGAAGGAAGGGAGGGGGTCGGGGCCGACCGGTCGGCCGCCAGGGAAGAAGCCTTCGGAGAGAGACAGGGAGAGGCCATAGCCGTTATTTTGCCTGACCCTGACGGGCGACAGACTTGGCGGCGAGGGAAACCTGAGAGGGTTTTTCTCTCTCTCTTTCTTTCCTTCCTCTCCTCCCCTCCCCTCCCCTCGCCCGCTTTCTCCATTTACTAGAAATCTCCTTCTCGGCGCCGTTTATGGCCGGCGTGGGAAAGCACAGGCTCGGCCGCCGTTCCTCAGAGTGCTGCGTTCTCCTCTTTGGTCCTCTAGCTTCGTAGGTAGCGCGGAGAAAGAGAGGAGATTGGTGGAGCGGAGAGAGGAAGCTCGGCACACACGCGTTCAGTTCCCTCAGCCTCCCGCCCCGGGCGCCCTAATTCAAGGCCGCTAGCTTCCCCCCGGGTTTAATTCTCCCGTTCCCCGTGGCAAGCAGACTTTCGTTTGGTCCCTTCAAAACATTCTGCTGTTTCCTCCTCACCCCACGAAGTCTGTGGTGGTGGGGGAGACACCTTTGGAAGTATTGGCCTAAATCTATTGGTAGTCCTAACTGAAGAGTGGATCCATTGGATCAGTGGGGTTTAGCTAGAGATTGATTCACCGTGCAAGGGTTGATTCATAGGGTCTGCTTCACCTAGGACTAACTCACAGGCTTCAGTCTTGCGGTGGGATTTGGGGAAAACATTACAATGTAGTGGTAGTGTGCATGTGTAATTCTTCTCCTTAGTGACAGTCACTGGGAGAGAGGTCTAGGTGTCTGGAATTACCCAAGTGTTATAAAACGAAACACCGAAAGTGAAGAAAGGCTAGGGCTCGCTTAAAAACTTTAAGCTAAGCCTAAAGGCTAAGGCCACCTAAGAAACCTTGGATGGCGCTAAATTTATTCTGATTTCAACCTATGGCAGAGTTACAATCCTTTTGGGGGGAGGGGGAGGGGGAGAGGAGGACAGACATTTGATGGTCCCGGAGCCAGCATTTCTGAAATGCCAGAAAGGGCATTCCTACCCAAACCAACAACACGTCTTGCCGCATCCTGAAGACTAGCAGGTTTTATTCGGCGTAAGCTTTCGAAGACACCAGCCACCTTCACCGGATGCTGTGGTTTGCGTCCACCAGCGCTTGTACCAAATAACTCTTGTCTGTCATGAAGATACCACAGGACTGCTTGTTGGTTTTGGCTGCAATGGACTTAGTAGGGCACTAAGGTTGCCAGGGTGAAAGTGAACAGGGCACCTGTACCGTTAATAGCTGTGTAAAAGAAGAAATGTCGGCAGGTGTTGCTTGTTAGCTCGATCGTATGACAAGCAACCGCTACTGAAATTTCCCCAATTAAGTGTTAAAGGTGGGCAGCCCCCTCCAGTTTTCAGTCTGAGAACCCTGCCTGGGCAGCTCATACTAACCGCTCCAGATACGTTTGGGATCCCAGGCGTATATGAGGTGGCTGTGTCACTGTTAAGCAAGGGCTATAGGTCAGAGCCAAGGCGGTGTTATCGGTTTGAGCGTAGGACTATGGCCATTTCCGCACGAGACTGTTACAGCGCTGTTGTTCCACTTGCAACATCCTATGGGATCCTGGGGTTTGCCGTTTCGGGCCCCTCCCGAAACGGCAAACCCCAGGATTCCATAGGATGTTGCAAGTGGAACAACAGCGCTGTAACAGTCTCGTGCGGAAATGACCTACGAGTCTGGAGACCAGGGTTCAATTCCGCACTGGGCCCTGGAAAACCCACTAGATGACTTTGGGCGCCTCACATACTCTCAGTCCCAGAATAGGGTCGCATAAGTCGTAAACGACTTGAAAGTTCACAACAACAACGACAAAAAGGTCTGTGCGGTTCGT
This sequence comes from Cyclura pinguis, assembly GCA_030412105.1. Lineage (NCBI taxonomy): Eukaryota > Metazoa > Chordata > Lepidosauria > Squamata > Iguanidae > Cyclura > Cyclura pinguis. The sequence continues at coordinate 351,749,840 of CM059599.1, forward strand.
ATCCGCTCAATGACTCGATCTATGACTTATAATCGAACCAGATATCCAGGGCTAAGCTTTGGCGTAACATGACCGTTATTCAACCTGTGTGTGTGTGTCCTCTGTAAGCCATGCTGCCCTGCGCCCATGAGGGACTTGCAGCCGGCTGCCGCTCCCGCTTAACGTCTGTATCGGGAAGTTAGGCCACTTCAGTCCCAGCGGACTTGCTTCCAAGTAAACATGGACATAAGTTGCATCGCCGCTCGCTGCAGAGGCCCCTTCCTACCCGCAGCCTGATTCAGGACTACAGTAGCATCCCCGCGCCTACCCACGTGGGGCTGCCTCCCGGGCGCAGCTTCATCCCCGTTATTGCCCGCTGCCGCTGGATGGCCCTCCCTTTCGCTCAGTTTTATTGGATGAAGTTGTCAGGCGGCTCACCGGGGTTTCTAAATGGAAGCACTTTTCTCCCGGTGCCAGGCTTTTTTGTTTGCCGTGTCTTTAGGGGTAGCGACAGGAAAGGAGAAGAAAATAATAGGAACTCCATGGGTAGGGCTGTGTGTGCATCACACGGGCTTTTATGTTGGCGGAGAGAACAAAGGGAAGGAGGGGAAAGCGCCTTGAGAAGGCAGAGAGGAAAAGAGGAGTAGGAAGAGGAGGCGGGGGGTACGGACTAGGATTGGGTGGGAGTTGGTCTAGGTCCTTGCCTGGCTCGTTACTTTTGCCCCTGGATCTGCGGCACAGCTCTCCTCTCTTCCAGCGCCGCCAGCACTCTGTTGGCAGGAGAGGAGGAATTAGCCCGTGCGGCTAGAAGCTGCTGCGCCTGTGTTTGCTTCTCATCGTTATCACAATCGCCTGGGCAGTGAAGGGTTAAATGCGCGCTGTAGAGGGGATCCGTCGAAGTTCTGGAATGCGATCGGTAGCCTTTCTTGGCTAGAGAAAGGGCTTTGACCCGACAATCCCGGGGAAGTGAGGGTGGTGGCAACGGCGTTCAGCCAGACCCTAGAAGTTCTCCATTTCCCAACTGCTGTTAGCCCTTAGCGCCCTCTACAGCTACCCATACACCTTTCTCCTGACCGGGAGGGAGGTAGTAAATGGCATGGGCGGCCTAGGAGATATAAAGGGGGAAGGGGGAAGATTGGGCACAGAAAGAAGAAAGGAAGCAGGAAGGGAGCTCTGGTGTACCGATCAGATTTCTGGAAGTGAAAAACCGGTAGATGGAACTCCTCACCCACTTCCCTAAACTTAAACCTCCATGGTTTTGATGGGGTTAACTGAAAAGTGTGCGCGCGCATGCCGTCAGGTCGCCCCTCCACTTCTGGAGACCCCGTGAATTTCATAGGGTTCTCTTAGACAGGGAGTGCTCTGAGGTTGTATGCCATTGCCTTCCTCTAAAATTTAGCCTACAGCACCTGGTATCCCTTGTTACAGGTCTTCCATGCAAGTGTTAACCAGGCCTGCTCCTGCTTTGCTTCCAAGATCAGGTGGGGTCTGGCATCTTCAGGGCATTTAAGTCCCTACAGTGCCTAAGACAGCCACCACATTTTTAATTTCTAGTTCATGACCTAGGCATAATTAATAAACATAATAAATTATTTATATGTAGGATATCCAGTGTGGTGGGGTGGTTAGGATGTTGAACTGAGACTTGTGGGAATCAGGTTCTCATCTTGATCAAGCCATGAAGCTCACTGGGCCAGTCATTGTTTCTTAGGCCATTTCCACACTGTACTATTATAGTGCTATTATTCCACTTTCAATATCATATGGAATTCTGAGGTTTGTAGTTTACTCAGACCAAAGAGCTCTCTGGTTGAGAATTCTAAATGTCCCTCCCTAAACTGCAAACCCCAGAATTCCGTAGGATGAAAGTGGAATAATAGCACTATAACAGTGTAGTGTGGAAATGGCCTTATTCTGATCTGTTTTATGAGGTTCCTATGTGTATGAAATGTGCCTTAGAAGAAAGGTTAAATATATAACTGTTAACAAGCAAATGAGCTGAGTCTTTCCCTCAAGTAACTACAGGGGTCTGACAGCAGGGGCTGTAGTACACCAAGGTTAAACCAATTGGTGCTATTTAGCTTTAAAGGGTAAGGAATAACTTCTGTGGGGAAACTAGAGCTGTTTGATTTTCTAGTGTTGGTTGCCCATCAGGAAAAAAAAAAAGCTCACTATAACATGCAGTAGCAATTTCCTGTCTCTCTACCCTAATCTTAATTTTGTAGGAATCACAAATAGTTTTGTGAGACCTTTCTGTAGTTGTTGCTAAGGTATAATATATGGAACTGTGGCCATTTTCGTACCGGACTGTTATAGTGCTATGATTCCACTTCCAACTTCCTATGGAATCCTGGGGTTTACAGTTTAGGGAGGGGCCAGCTGCAAACTGCAAACCCAAAACCCCAGGATTCCATAGGATGTAAAAAGTGGAATCATAGTACTATAATAGTCTAGTGCAGAAGTGGCCTGTAATTAATGTTCTCTGGAATTTGAGATGATGGTAAGATGCTCCTCATAGTAGATACATGTGACCTTTGCCTCTCCAGGCAATTTCTGTTTCCCCAGAGTCCCAGTCCCAGTCAGCATGGTCAGTGATAAAGATTGTAGGAGGTATGTTGCAGAAAATTCTCTACCTCTACAGGATTGTTTGGAATCACAGGGGATTAATTTAAAACTGAAGGGTACATTGGTAGCAGGCTAGTAACCAAATTTATGTAGTTGGAATATTGAATACGTTGTATTGAACATGTCAGACTTTAATCTCAGCATCTCTTTTCGAAGTCCAGGGCTGAATGCTGTAATATTTGAGCAAATATGAATGAAGGTGCTTCTGAGCACTTGTAGAGTGCCTTTCTTTCATCACTGATTAAGCTGAACATATATTAGACTAGGGAGAAACCTACCAAGACCAGAAGACCCAGCTGTAGGTAATAAATTCAAAGACATTTTTCACAAGCCTTGTAACTTCTAATCATTCTGTAAGGAAGGCATTTAACAGCCAGGCCATGCAACCATATATAAAACTTGATTTCTGTAGTCTTGTTTTTTTGGAGGTGGTGGTGGTGGTGGTGGTGGTGGTGGGGTAGGCAACTGATTCATGTGAATTGGCTTTATTCAAACAGTATTGCCTTTGAGATAGAGATTGGAAAAGTTACTCTTTTGAAGTGTATCTCTCAGAATCCCCTACTCAGTATGGCCATTTGTAATGGTGGCTGATATATTCTCAGAGCTGTAGTTTAAAGAGCAACTTTTTCAGCTCCCTGTTAAAAGTGATATGCAAGTTTGAAAGCAACCCAAAATACTTCTATTGTACTATTGCTGAATTCTACCTTTTTAGCACCTTCTGTGTTCTTCTTGATTGTCAGCTGATACCTCAAGATTGACCAATATAGTCCTCACAAGGAACATTGCTTGCCCTCAGCTGGCTCCTTCACTGAGATGTCAGTAAATAAGTATCATTAAGCATACTAATTTGCCATTGCCTTCTGCTTCCCATTTGGAATTGACATTGACTGAAACTTTGTGTGATACAGTCTGAGCTTCAGATCTGGATGCAACTGCAACTCCACCATGATGTAAAGTGGGCCAGTGGGAGAATAAATAAGGGAGGTTAAACAAAAAGCACCTTGCGTAGTATGAAAATCATGAAGAACAATTTTTCCTAATATGCTGCTCCCCTATTTAGAGCTGATTCTCACCTATTTATTTATTTCGATTGTATTCCCTCTTTCTCTTCAAGTAGCTAAAGGTGGCATACCAGCTCCCCTTCCCCATTTTTATCCTCACAAAAACTCCATGAGATAGTTTAGGTTGAGAGACAGTGTCTGGCTCAAGTTCCCTCAATGAGCCAAGTGGGAATTTGAGCCAGTTAGTCATGATTCAATGCCATGAGTATGAGTCAAACTCTGCATTTCTGACCAACAGCTTATCTTGGTTCCACAGTCATTCCTTGACTATGCAGTTCAGTCTGATATGCTTTGCTCTGCTTGTGACCCTAGTCTGCTGCTTGAAGTTTAACAATTTATAACATTGTTTTAGCAGTAAAGAGTATTTGTCTCATCCCAGTCTTGATGTCTGAAATCCTTCCACTCTGATCTTTAAAAACAAATATTACTTACAATGATCTCACTTAAAGCAGTTGACAGAAGTCTCATTAACTTCTGAAATTTGATTTTGCTTTTGAAATTATCCAAAATATTTTGAAAGCAAAATATTTCCACTTTCAGAACTTTAAAATGTGGTTTAAAATTATTTTGAACTTTTTTCGGGATTTCATAGGATGTATCTGGGGATAGAAATGTCCACACCATAATACAAGAGGCACAGAAATAAAATGCTTAGCAACCTGTCTCCTTGTATTGCACTGAGTCAATTGACATCATCTGGGCATTATTCCAAGTACAATCTGGCAGAAGTAATGGAACTTCAATTAGCTGCTCTCAGACAGTCGTGAGTAACTTTTGTGTTTAAAGTCAAACTGGTAGAATTTATCAATAACAGCCTTTAAATTTATCTACAAGAGTTAATTTTTTGTTCGTGATTAATTTCAATGCAATATTAAATACCAACTTGCTTAAGGCAATACCTCTGAATTGTGTAAAAAGTACCCTAAATCCAGCAGCTTCTATGTAAGTGGCTATAGCATTTGTATATATATGCTTGGCATGTCTTTTTGAATTAGGAGAATTGGACTAAGTGGTTTTTGTTCTCACTGCCCCCATGCTTGTTCCACACTAGTCAGTTCATCATATTTTTGGAAATACATTATATGAAAGTTCAATAGAAAGGGGGAAAAAACAGAATCCATCATGACAAAAGGACTTAGTGCATTTTCTCTGCACCTTCATTGCAGTAAGGGAAGAGCCAGGCTCCGTCAGTGGATTTCTGCCCATGGACCAGCCTGAGACTGTACTTGTTTGCAATCTCACCCTGCAGATAAGTTGGCATGCAGCTTTTCTCTGGGAGTGAAAAAGAGAAACAGAGGGAAAAACAGGGAGTACAAAGACAGCTGGTGTCTTATCAAAACACACACTTGGTTTATATCAGTGTTTCTTTCCTTGTTGTACGATATAGAGATGCTCAAAAGTTGGACGAGTGACAGCTTTGCCGAGTCACATATCAAGAAAGTAGAGTGAAGAACATGCTGTCTGTGTTTACACAGGGCTTGATTTCTTCTTTGCACAAGGAAGAAAACAAACAAACAAAAATCCAAGCCTGCTGTCCCTGCATAGCTGACAGCAAAAACACCAAACCAGCATAGAATAAGAGCACCTAAGCCATTGAAATGATTTGATTTAGATGGACTACAATAACATCCCAACAATAACTTTAAGGCAATTTTTTCTTCCTCTTACTTTACCTACCCTTGAGTTTTTTTAACATCTAGCCTCATAGAAAACTTGATAGCTTGCAGGGGATGTGGTGACGTTTGGGTTAGCCTAACAGCAATATAACTTTATATAGTAAGCTCTTTGTATCCACGGATTCTGCATCCATAGTTCATCCAACCATGGCTCAAAATATATATGTGTGTGTGTGTGGCTCAAATATATATCCTTAGCATCCTTAGATTTTAATATGCCTTTATGTCATGTTGCCCTTACCTGCTGTTAGATGTTGATGTTGCACAGATGGAACTAGGCTACATCTGAAAAAACAGATTTACCCAGTAGCACAGATGCTCATGACCTGGTATAATATTATTACAGCATGTACTAGTCACAGAGAATGACTGACTCTTCTTCTTTGGAGATTTTTAAGCAGAGGTTGGGTGGACACCTTGCAGGAGTGCTCTAGTTGTGTCTGTCTTCATGGCAAGGGGTTGGGCTAGACAGTCATTGCAATCCCTTTCAACTCTGTGATTCTACAACATACTTAGAAATGAGAATCATGCTGCCATCCAAATGTTGTTAGCATCTCCTAATATTGATGCCACATCCAGAATTGGCTAGGCTGATGGGAGTTATAGCTCAAGTACATCTGAAGGGCTACAAATTCCTGACACCAGCTATAGATGGTGCATTCAGTGAGACACTTTGATTTATCTGTAGGCATCATTGTAGGATAAAGCAGAGGAGATGTTTTCTTAGGCATGCTGGTGTGAAATCTTTACATTTTTGCAGTTGAGAAATAGCACGTCAATTGTGTTCAGGAAATGCTTTACTCCTGGATTGCTGACTCTGCAAGTGAAGCCAGTAGTATAACCCTTGTTCAGGGCTTTTCAGTCGTGCTATCCTCACAGTGAAATGCTCCTCCAGGGCTGAGCAGCAGCAGGTAAAGACTTTAAAAAAAAATCCTAGGCTTTTTCATTTTGGATGTTCTATATTGTATCATCTTTAAAAATCATATTCTGCAACTGTGGATATATGCCATTGATTACTAGTTTGTTCTTAAATGAAAGCAAACTGCTCTGAGAGTCTATTTCCTGAAAAGCATCTAAATAAATCCAGAGGTGTGCTTCTGCTGATCTAACTTCAATAAAAAATGTGGTTCATTTTTTAAATAAAAAAATTCTGCCCATCTGGACTTACCATGAGGCAGAGTGAAGTGGCAGACCTTAGGCAGTAGATGCTGCCAGGGAGACATTACAGAAGGGATCTGTGAGGGTCCCCTCACCTGATGACCTTGTAAGTTAGTTTGTTGTCATTAGGGACTTCTCATTAGGAGAAGGTTGTCCTCTCACTAGCGTGAAACTAAGATTGTGGTGGCACTCAAGTCAGCTACTCTACATGAAATGGGGTGGGGCATATCTTGCCTTGAACCTCAGGCAACCAGAATGTTATGCAGGTCCTGATGCATCCTGTCAGGCTTTGGAGTGTGTCTCCTTTTTAGGGTCCTGCCTTTCCTGCAAAAAAACCCTTTGTTTCTTGCTTGAAAAAGGTAGAACTATTTAACAAAAGGGTCATATGAGCCTTCTTTTTGTACTTCTGAAGATGTACACAGGAATGACTTGCATGTCTTCTGCAGAGGGGTTGATGAGCTGTCCTTTGTCTGAAACTTGTACATTCTGCAACAAGAAGGGACAGATAGCTTTCTGCTTTCTTTGTGGTCTTAAGTACAATATACATACACATACCTTTTGCTTTTAATGTCAAAAGCCATTTACTTTCTGTGAATGTCAAAAGGCTGTGCATTTCTTTTTAACAGAAGTTAGCCGAGAATTTACTTTTCAGATGTCCTTCTGTCTGTTGAATCAAATGTCTTTTTATTGTCTCCACAGTATACATCATTCTCTGGCTTTTTAAAAAAATTCTTTGGGAGTGTTGTGTCTGACTGTGCCTATGTACAATGTTTCACTGAAGTTTGTGAACAGAAGTTGGCTTGTTGGCATTGCCAGGAGTATCAGAGTTAATCCTGATATTACCTTGCTGGCACCTTCCTGTGGTGCTAGCGACAACCTGTGCATGTTGAAACAAAGCCAGAGAATTATACAGAGCAGCAGGTTTGGTGTAGAGTAATTTCCTGAACCATGTTTACATTTCTGTAAGCAAGCGAGGTAGCCAAACCTGGGCTGAAAACAGAACAACAACATCCAAGCTAAACCGAGAGTGATGACTGTAAAACAAAGCTTCTGTCAGTGACAAGCAAAGAGAGGAAAATTTTAATTGCGCCTGGCCCACATGGTACAGAGTTAGGTATTTATTATGGAATGCTATTCTGCATCTTTCTCTCTCTCTTTTCTCTCTCTCTCTGTATTGGACCCATTAGGTGTCCAGATACAATGCAGATTTCTAGCTTCCAGAAGTTACCAAGACGGCTTAGCTCCCTGCTGGGTCAGCTGCTTATTCAAAGCCGGTCCCAACGGCTACCCAGCCCTTCTCTGTGTGTGTCTTCATTGCCAGCACTAGGCTGTTGAATAATGCATGCCTTAGGTTAGCAGATAAAATGAGGAGATTTGCATTTGCTTTATGATGAATTAATTAATTTGGTTTCTTCTTTGCTCCGTCACTCTTGTTGCCATTTTCAGGGAGCAAGGGGCCAGCAGAACACTTGTATGACACTACATGTGGTTAATCCAAGCCCTCAGCTAATGCTCGATTTGAACATGGCGGGAGGGGCTGAGTTGGAAACATTTTGAATTGTTATCCTCCCTCATGCGATTGATTAAACAAATCATGGGGAAAGCAAAGGCAGTTAATGAGTGGATGCTGCCTTGTCTAGGTGGTAACTTCTGTCATTTTTCAGAAGTCCAATCACTTTTAGTGTTCTCTGTAAAAAGCACTTAACAGTCGGTTCATGCAGTTGTGTGCATTCTTTAATTTCTCTATTTTGATTGTCTATATGATGTCTGACAGCTGATATGTATGAACTCATTTTGTTGAATGAACAATTTGATTCAGGCAATGCTCATCTGTGCAAGAAGTGATTTGGATGCTGTCTTTCTCAAGCAATAGATATTTGTGTACAGATAAAAAGTTTCTTCGTCTATTTTTTTTTTCTGTTGATAGGTGAAAAACTTGATAGATAATTGATAGGCTAGCACTTCACAAGTATGCAGTTTCCGGCCTTTGCACATGGGAGTCTCATCCTGTCTCGCTTCCCATATTACTCTAGGCTTGGATGCAAACTCTTTCAGCTTAATGTTGGGTCTTTGGCAAATTATCTCAGCTTGATATTGGGTCTGTGGCAGTGTGTACTTTTCAGAAAGCAGGAAACTATCCATTTTAAAGAATTGTAATTGTCCTGTGACCTACAGCATATTATCTTCTACCATTCTTATCTGAATTCCCAATACCAAGGATAGCCAACTAGCATGTTAATATGTGCCAGATGAGACAAATGTATGCTTTAGTCTACCTTTAAATATGTAACTCTAACATTTGGATAGATCTTTCTGAATTCTGAGCATCCCAGCACATGGTATGGTAAGAGATTTGGAACTTAAAGACAGAGACTTAGTCAGAACTAAAGAAGATCCATTGAATCCATGGGAACTTGGTACATCCTTACTCATATAAATGCATTTGAATCAATGGGTCTAGTTTAGTTGAGACTAACAGATTTAGACCATAATAGCTTAATCAAGAATCAGTTAAGAGTTCTAACTAACAACAGGTTAAAGTTGTTAAAGTTCATTCATGCAGACCAGTCTTTCCAACTATTAATTAAGGTATGTTAAAGATAATGAAGTGGGTGGGGAAGAAGTCCTGGCAGTAGCTAGAAGGAAGGAAGGAGAAAAGTATTAACATAGGGAATAAGAGGATGGAATGGTAAAGGAGGGAATGGGGGAAAGCTGGCTGGATTCCCCAGGAAAGTGATGATAATTAATAATGATAGAGGGAGGATGATTCTAGGAAGCTGATGGATTAGTCACAAAGGAGTGTGCAGGGAGTTAGCAAAGATTGTAATACCTCTTCTCTGTCACCTTCAGGGTAATGAAAGTGGAAGCAATGTGTTGTCTCTTCAGCAACAATAAAGGGAATGGAGAGAAAGAGGAGGAGATTCCTTTCATACAAACGGTCTTCAGCTGTTTCCTCTTTTGTGTGGAATCTCTTCCTCTCTGTTTTCCCCAATAATCTGGGAAAGTGCTAAAGTCTGTTTATATGAAAGTGTGGTCTGTTGGCTGACAGAATGCTACCAATATGCCCCAAATCTGACTTTAATTATGAAAACTCAAACAGCGGCAAAAAATAAAATCTTTGGAACTCCAGGACAGGTATATTACATGGTTTCAAGCAATATAGCTTGGAGAGAAAAAAGAACCTGTGACTCATCATTCTGCTTCTTCCAAGCTTAAGTATTACTAAGCTGCTTCAGATTTGCTTGGTGAGCCCAACAGAGCTAGAAAACATTGCACATAATTGGAATCCCTTACTTTTGCTGCACATGGAAAGCTGGATAGAAGATCTCAGATTTGGATTGGAAATAGAAAACAACATTTTTACCTGAAGGGAGATCCATTTAACAAAGGGAGGGGCTCCAACAGAAGAAAAAGGAAGAGGAGGAAGAGGGATGTCCATTAAAAAATCTAGATGTATGGCCCACTCCTCTGGTGTGGTCCACTTTTCTGGAAGGTTTTGATGGTTGGTGAGAGCCAGAATGATGTAATGATTTGGGTGTTTGATTAGGGCACTGGAGATCAGGGTGCAAATTCTTGCTTGGCCATGGAAATCCACTGGGTGACCATGAACAATTCACACTCTCTCAGCCTCAAAGATGGCAAACTGCCTCTGAATAAATATTGCCAAGAAAACCTTGTTATTGGTTCACCTTAGAGTTGCCATAATTTGGAAATAACCTGAAGGTACTCAGCAACAATGATTGTTAACTCAGATCTTCAAGGGATTATGAAAGTTACTGTACTAAAGTCTCCTTCCCCTCCCTTTCTACTTCCCTTCTTTGTCTCTAACAACATGTACTTACTTTGCCTGTTTCTACATGCTTGCCGGTGTGATTGGGTTATATGTTGGAATTATAGCTGTGGAAATATATATAAATTTACTGCTGAGGTTGGGGGTGATAATGCTGTTCAGTTTAAGTGGGTTGATATAATGACTGGTATACTTTACTGTATTAAAAACAGCAACAACAACAACAACAGTAAAACTATAGAGGAAGGAACTGGCAAAACTACCTCTGAGTATTCTTTGCTAAGAAAATCCTATGAAATTCATGAGGTTGCCATATGTCAACACATGGCCATACAAAACCTCTAAATAAATAAATAAACAAAGTCAGCCGAACAAGAAACATTCCAAAGAAGATTGAAAACTTTCACGAGCCAAAGTGTATATGTGTGCATGTAGGATAGCTTTAGTTTTCCCTGACTGGCATTAAGCTCATCTTCTCAGGCTTGTGGTACTGTGTCAAAAACATCAAAATGCAGGTAACATATTCCATAGGTATAAACCACCACTGCAGAAATTATCATCTGGGGTAATAAAACTATGCAAAGAGGACTTCAGATTATTTGAAATCATTATTCAGATTGAAATTATAGCTTCATCTTTCAGTTGTGGGTATATCCACACTGCATAGTTGGAGCACTTTGATATCACGTCTAACTCCTATGTCTCCATTTTGTGGAGTCCTGGGATTTATAGTTTCATGAGGTACTTAGTATTCTCTGTCACAGAGCTGTAATTTTGTAGTTTGGGGAAGTACACTGGAGGATGTTTGCCTGATTTACAGACATCTGAAAGTAGTTTCCAATATTACATTCACATGGAAATGCGTCTCAGGATACTTATTTTTCTAAAATGTTTCATGGTGAGACATATGTGTACTGCTGAGGAAGATATGGATCTTATTGGATGAATATAACAAATGTTCATTAATGGGGTCTTTCCCTCTGGGGCAAACATATGTTCTCCCCAGGTTTTGAAGATGGCTGTACACATTGGAGAGAAAACAAACACTGCCATGATACATGAATGTAATGTAGGAAGTAGCCATGAGATACAGAGTCCTGTCATCTTCAAACCCAAAGTCACTAAAGGGATATGAAAGCCTTTGCTGAAAGGACTGTTTATCAAAGGACAAGACTTGCATTTTCCAGTCATATGTCATAGTGAGTCAGAAATCCTTGGTCATGTTAAGGACATTTCTCAAAAGGGCTGTATTACTCATTGTTTGCCTACTTAGTGTAATAGATTTGTTCATTTCTCTTTATTTTATATTCTCTATTTTAGAAAGTCTAGGACTAGGCTATGATGGAAGAAATCATTGTTCATAGATGACCTGTAGTAACTACTGTTGACTAGCTATTTCAGGATTAGAGAAACTTTGCTGTAAAACTTGTAGGGACAATTAACCTTTACAATTGCAATCGATTATATTCTGTCTCATCGTTCCATTTAAAAATTCTGTTCCCCCGAGAGCTGGCTTTCTTCTCTGCTCCACAGAGTTCAAGCCCAATTTCTCATATCACTCAAATTTCCTAGAATATTTTATTAATACCTCTATATTCTGTTCTGAATTTCCTCTAAAGCATTCAGACTTGACCTACATCAAAACCAGGAGACTGGGCCAATGAATGATTAATCTGGCTCAGTAAAGCAATACGTCTTATTTGAAGAGGAGCGAGGCTTGCTGTTTTCTCCATATTTCCACACTGACAGAAAGATGGGTAGGAAATGGTTTCCAATATCACTCATTTCACAGAGTTCTGTGGACTCCTTGAATGTTAGTAACTTATATTCAAATCAAGCAATGGAATGTAATCTTGTAAAATTTATACTCTTAGGCTTGGAAACTATCAGCTATTACTCACTAGGTATAGAAAGCCATATCCATGGGCTTATATTAATTTATCTGAAAAAGTGCAACAAGATTCTGGTAGAATCCACAATTCAACCGCACTAAGCCTAAAGTGGAAGCTAGTAGAACATGCCCTTAACTTTGACTACAGCAGAATGCTTGGGTGGGCGGGTGGGGGGGTTCGTGAGCAAATATATTAGCTTTCTGTTCTTGTTCTTAGCATATGTCCTCTGATATGTTGAGCAAATCAAACATGACTTTGTGTCACTCATTTTCTCTATTGGCAAAACAGAATTAAGAATACCGACCTCCTTTTCAGCCAGCCAGTGACTTTATTCTCTGTTCACATGAATAGTTTGAGGGCCACGGCAAGAAGGTATACAAGTGTGTCATACTACACTTGTGCTATGGTGTGTATGTCTGTGTCAGATAAAAGGAACAGTTGAGTTGTAGGAATTGTTGAGACACTTTTGAACCCTAAAACACAATGCCTGGCTGTGTTTTCCATCTTGTTTCTGGAGCCTGAATGGGAGTCTAAGTGACAATTGCCACCTTTGTTCTCAAAGGAATGGAGCAAATGTTTTCATGCTAAATGCTTAAAATTCCAAGCAGTTGCCAGGAGTGTTTGTGACTGCAATTCACCGCAGGCCTCTTGCCCCTCAGCTCACTGAAACGATTTCGTCGCTCTCTTTTTCTCTCATTCTCTCTCATATTCTCATTCTCTCTTCTGCTCTCTCTGTAAGAGAGAGAATGTGTGCACAAACATGCATGTGCATGTACACACACACACACACACACACACTCTATGCTGTTTTGGTTCGTTAATACATAACTCTGTATACCCCTGAGTGACTTTCCCTGAAAACTATGAATTTAAAGTATTTCTGACATTGTTTTTTTAGAATTTGAATATAATTATATATGTTGAGTGTAAGTGGTGGTTTTTACTATATAAGTATCTAATGGAAATGATCTGCCTGTTCCTATAGTTTGCAGATTATATGCTTCACATCTGGGGTGGGGGATATATACATTTAGCTTGGTTTTTCTCCCCCTGCATGGTATATCTAAATGGAAGTGCGGTGACCTGTGGCTGTAGAAGCTGCTATGCATGAGTAATAAGCTGATCAAGGACAACATGCGAGCAAGTCAGTTTTAAGGGCATGCTTTAACATCTGTTTTCTCCCTTCACACTGTTTTGCTTCTTGACTTCCCACTGATGGTGAAAGGGCAGCTTGGCTGCCAAGCCTCTTCTTGATTTACAGCTATTTGATAGAATAGGATAGGTCTGAGTTAATCAGAACATCTTGGAAGACTTGAGAAGTAAGGGAGGGCTGTTCTTTTTGAATACTGTACAGTTAAAGGATCAATAAAGGTAGGTGTGCTTATTTTTATGTTATATGCTTCCTCCTCAGATAATTGGATGTATTGGATTGACTTTTCTGGTCTGTCTTGCATAGCTGAGGGTGGGTACTTACACCCCCCTCAAAGGATGTGTATTACTTTTTTTTTTTAAAGATGCCCATCTTAATATTTGAGATGCTAAGGTACCAGTATATACAATAACATTTTACTGTAGCAGATTAGAGGATCTGTGTGCATTTCGAGTCTGCAGCCAGGTGATAACTCTTGGTGCCTGCTTTCAAGGCCACTCCTCTACCTTTTTATGATTCTTTATCTTTAAATAGGACATGGACCAGGTACTCTTCCAAAAAAGAGGACTGTCTTCTGCAAACTTCTGCAAATATAAGGCTGTCCTCCATAGAATATTATTATTTATTATTTTATTCTTTTATGTGTCATTTTCCCCCTAATATTGGGATTCAAGGTGGCCTACAGAATATTGAAATCAGAATGGATCAAAAACATGCAAAGATAACAGTAGAAATATATAAAATTTATTTTTAAAAGAGCAGTTAAACAACCTTTAGAATTAAATCTGTTAATAATTCATTGGGCATAATCTTAAAAAGCAACAACAAAATAACACAGCCATTAAAAGCCCTGAAAGCTCTGCTGGAATAGGAAAATGTTCACTTGCCAGGAGAGCAAGACAAGCGTCATCTTGGCCTTCCTATGGAGAAAGTTCAAAGGATGGGGGAAGTCAATGAGAAGTCACTCTTCCTTCTGCCAACTAAATGTGCCTGGGAAAGTGGTGGGACTGAGTGAAGGGCTTCCTCCGGAGATCTTAGTGCTCAGGCAGGTTCATATAAGGAGACTGAGTCCTTCAGATATCCTGTACCTGAGCCATAGTACACAGTCAATTGAAAACAGCTTGTCGTTGTTTTTCCTGCTGCTGCTGCTGCCTTTTGGCCACACATCAACCTGTTTTCTAGGCACCTTCCCATCAAGGCTATTCATAGGATCCAACCTGTTTAGCTTTGGCAGTGAAACTGTATCTTATGCTTTTGAATAATTGGTCTAAGTTGCACTATCAGGACTACATCAGCCCTGCTCAGTAGCCTCATTTCTTTCCCTGTGTATATAAGCCCTTTGCATTTTCATCAGGATAGTTTCACAAAGGTTTTGATGGCTTTGAATGCCTTTTCACTTTTTATTAGCTCACCAATAAGTTTGATTTCCCTCCTTTGCCCTTATGCCTTTCAAGGCAGTTCATTATAGGCAAGGAAAAAGCAAAGAAATTAATTTTCCTTGTGAGCTGCATTTGCTACTTCAGAAAAGAGAAGGAAATAGAGGGGAGGTTTATTAGTTTTCTATTTCATTTTTTACTTATTTATCTTTGCAGTGTGCTTATGTGAGAATTATAGAAGAGAATTTTCTCTCTTTATTGAGAACTCATTTAACCCAGGATTTTCCTTTGCAAGCTGTCATCCTGCTGTTGAATTTGTATGCCAAGTTTCAGTTGCCAAGGATGAGAAAGAGAAGTAGTACCACCTGCTTCAGGTTAGGTACTGCATTTATTAGGAGTAGAGGACTTCAGAACCCAGGATCCCAGGCTAAATAGCTGTGATGCTCACTTTATGTTGATTTATTTCATTGTTTCAAAATTGCCATCCCCCTACCCTGCTTTCATGTTTTTTCCCCCCAGCTTGACTTATTAAAATAAGCTACAGTCAACCTTCTACATTTGTGGGTTTCACTTTTGCAGATTTGATTATTCACAGATTATTTGCTGTCACCTCTGCTGCCTCCCTATGCCATTTTTAGTAGGGACTGCAAGCCTTGTGAGACTGCGAGACTGCGAATGAGGCTTGTAAGTCCCTATTAAAAATGGTGTGGGGCAGCAGCGGAGGTGGCTGCAAGCCTCACCAGCCACCCACTTCTGCCTTGTGAAGGAACCCTCATAGGAGCCCATGGTGGGTTGAATATGGTCATCATACTTTTAAATGTGTTGAATATAGTTTGGGAGAGCCTAGAGTTATTCACATTTTTTTCACTTTCACAGGGCTGTACAACCTGCAAAAAAACCCACACAAATATCAAAACAAAATAATAAAAAGAAACAACATATATAATAAGCATAAAACTAATTCCAGGAGGAAAATGGTTGGGGAAGTTTGCGTGGTGGCAAGAAGATAACATATTTCCCCAGGGAGAGAATTCCATAGCTAAGTTGCCACCATAGGGAAAAAAGCTACCTCACCTGAGAAGGTGTGGCAGTTGAACGAGTATTTTGGAAAAAGATATTAACATACAGGGGGGTTAAAACAGAGGCGACCATCCTTCAGGAATTACATCCTACCTCTTCTTGGAACTGGAATTCAAGGTAGCTTCTTGTTTTGTGTGCCGTCCAAGTAATTTTTGATTTATCATGGGGTTTTCAAGGGCTGCAAGTATGTGATGCTCCCGAGGTTATTGAATGGGTACCCATGGCTGAGTAGGGAATCAAAGCCTGGCCTCATGGTTGTAGACCAATACTCAAACCACTACACTGTGCTGGTTCTCTAGATAAATTACATTATTAAATTAAAGGAGATACAGAGAGAGAGAGAGAGAGAGAGAGAGAGAGAGAGAGAGAGAGAGAGATTATCACTGATGTGTGACCAGGCTATAATGTTAAAATAATTTAAAAACTTCCATTAGAAAAAAAATTAAAGAGAAAAGGCAGTCAGAAAGGATACTATTAAAAGATCAGTTCTGGACAATCTGTAAAAAAGTGGTTGCCTGTGTCAGAAAGACAGGAAGAACTCCACTTCTAAGCCATACGGGACTTGAAAAGAATCTTGAATTGTGCCAATGGAATCAGAATCAGTGCTGCTCCATTAGCCCATCAGTTGCTTAGATTTTTTTAAACCATCTCATGTGAAGAGGTGGAACAGGAAGTTGATGGCAAGACTTGAGAAGTATTTCCAACAGTGCAGTGTCTAATGCAGCATCATTTCTTTTGAAAATAATCCTTACTGGCAAGGATAGATAAAGTGAATGTTGCAGAGATCAGAAAACGAGATCTTTAAAGTTCTTATGGTTGATTTGGACATGCATGAGCACCAATTGATGATGTACCATTGATTATTCTGTGACAATAAGGCAGCTATATGAGCTGATTCTGTTCAGTTAAGAAGGCCACGGCCCTTAGTCTGCAAGACCTCAGCAGGGCTGTTGATGATAAGGTGACTTGGAGGTCTCTCTTGCATAGGGTTGCCATAAGTCAAAGTTGACTTGATGACAGTTAACAACAAACTATGTGTTAGGCCTGAGGTTTGCTTTAGCTAAAACTTTGGTTCAGGCTGTGTTGTATGCTGCAGGCCTGTTTATTAAGTTAGAATGCGCAAGGAATACTCTCTCCCTGCGGCCACTGCCTGGTACAGGGAGGGAAGGTGAGACAAGGTGTTTTCAGTTCATTTGGCCAGCACTGGACAGGAAGTGGGCTGCCAGCTCATCTCGGCACCTTAGCTTGGCACAGGAAAAACCTCTCTCCCTCCCTGACCTGGTGGGTTAAATGGCGTGATGTTTTTCTAACTTTTTGTAGTTATGAAATGCAATGATCTATATAAGATGCTTGAGAACAAACAACTTAGTTTCACGACTGCCTGCCTTCACGAAGCCAAAGTGTGTATGTATGAATGCCTGTTTTTCTTTTTCCTTTTTGTTTCTTCTTCTTGCTTACAATAAAACAGCCTTCTTATAGACCAGAACTGAGTGGTCCTTTCACCTGCCTCATACTTTGACCCCAATACAGCATGCTCAAGCCAGGGCTCAGGCTGTGTATGCTACACTATGAGAAGCAATGGAATAAAACACCTAGGAGTTGGGTTTGCATAGGATGATTTCTTTCTGGAATAGGCTCCTCTGTGCATCGTTTGGCAGTTGGTTGGCTTTCAGTTCACTGCATGAAATGAATCCAAGCCTCACTCCCTGAAAGATACATGATGACTGAAATCAAAACTTGCTCTGCCAACTCTCTTGCCAATATGGCATATGTTCAGAGGTCCTTATGCTGATGAAGTCCCTTGGTTGGGGGTGTTGTGTTTGCTTCCATGTAATTCCTGGTCCATCTCAAGGCATGTGTAAGTGATCCCTTGGTATTGCAGTCAGAGATGTGATAAATTCACATTGATGAACCCAGTCTTCTTAGCAAAGAACTACGGATACAGAGAATTCTGGACATGCTAACTTATTGCTTTTTCATATTTATGGAGATGTATAGAAAAATTTGCAACATTTTCCTGACTGGATGATGATGTTGTTGTGTTGTGGCTTCAGCTCATTTCTCACTGATTTAGAACCCTGTGCCTTTAGATGGCTAACCTAAGGCAAATCTGTCAAAGGATTTTCTTGGCAAGAAGGTTTGCCATTTCTTTCCTGAGAGTGTGAGAGAATGTGACTTGTCTAAGGTCATCAAATGGATTTCCATGGCCAAGCTGGGATTTCAATCCTGGTCTCCCAGAATCCTAGTCCAGTGCTCAGATGGCTAGTCCATGCTGGCTTTCCGAAAGACATGAGGAAAGAAACAGTAGGTGGAGGAACTTTTGTCTCCAAACATTAAAGTATCCACTTCAAATAGATAAATTCAAAATGTAAGCGACAAATCTGCTGGGAAATTTTGAAGCTGAACTGGCCTCATTTTGCCTATGGGAATTTAACAGAATGTTCACGAGCCCCTGGTCCCTTCATTACTCCTTCCATTTCCACCTATCTTTCTGCCATAATTTTACTCCTGAACCATCAAGCAAGACCCTGTCTGTAAGTGCTCTCTCAGTCTTTTTGACAAGAACTTCTTGTGCTAAATTACAGAGGTGAAAGAAAGAGGAAATGAGAAGGGAGAAGGGCAAGAAAGAAATTAAGCTGAAGTGTAGATCTGTCAAGGGTACAGTTCCCTTCTTTTTAATCAGTAGTAAAAAGAGAGAGAAGGATCATCAGAAGGCCCATTAAGGATGCAAAGAGCTCTCAACTACAGACATGGACAATTTTCTGCTAGAGCTAAAATGTACTGCCTGTCTGGAGAAACAAGGAATGAAGATGTGGGGTGCCAGGAAACATACCAATGCTAGGCATGGTGGCCAGTATTATTGTAAAGCTTGTGCATCCCATCCCTAGCTCCATTCAACTTCTTTTCTGTTTTGTAACCACTCCACTTGCTTGATTTAACTCTCTTCTCTTTATACAGCAGGACTAGGTATCTGTATATATTTTATGTGATTTTGGCCTATAGCCAAAATCAGCCTTAGTCAGCACAGCCAGTTCTGAAGGATTATAGGAACTATAGCCCTGTATGAAGAGCCAGAATTGCCCAAACCTGCTTTTCAGTGACTTATGTTTAGATTTTGACCCAGGCATGGGGTAGTTGCAGATGCACCAAATATTTTTAATTATTTATTTAAAATTTTCATAGGATGCTTTTCCATTACTTGAGACAAATGCTTACAAAAGAAAAAAAGTTTTCAGTATCAAATCCTTAAAGACAATTCTTGAAGGCCTATATTTTACATAACAAAACAATGACCAAGACAAAAGAGAACTCTGGTTTGCCATTGACAAGTATTGTTGTCATACTTAAACTAGCCATAAAAGTGCAAAACCTGGTGGAATTAAAAAAGACCTATAACCTTTCTACAAAGTAAACATGTACACATGAATCCTATCAGTTTGAGGTTTGGGTGGAAATAGTTCCACAGCCCTTTGCTTTTAGCTCCTGACATACTGTGGTGGAGAATATAATGCGGGGCTTGGACTCCCTGGGTAGAATGATATAGGAAATTAGCAACTGAAACAAAGGCAGCATGTGAGTGCCAGATTTTCTAAATTGAGTCCTTTTTGGAGTTTCCATACTTTTAATCTCAAGGTTACTGCTTAGATTGGGGGTGGGGGGTAGCAGGCCTAAATACCCTAAAGGCACCAGTTCTCTTCAGCCTTGGTTAGTACCTGGATGGGAGACCACCAGCGAAAAGCAGGTGTTATAGGCTATGTGTCAGAGGAACGAACTGGCAAAACTGCCTCTGAGTATTCCTTGTCTAAGAAAACACTAAGAAATTCATGGGGTTACTGTAAGTTGACAGGTGACTTGAAGGCACATAAACACACACAGCAGGAATAACTCTGTCTGTAATGCTATGTTCCTTTTTTTCATCAGAAATTCCTATCCATATTGATTTTTTTGGATAAATGTGCTTCTTTTAAGATTTCCTGCACTTGTAATCTATGTCTTCATGCTACACAGAGCAACATCACTTTCAGAATAACTTACTTTGCCTTTTCTATTGATTTTCTATCTGGGGATAACAGTACCCCATGGATTCTCCCTTTTCCTCCAGATTTTGGTTGTGCCCACTGTAATCTGCATTTCTCTGTAGGAATAGAGATTCTAATTTATGAGAGGTTGGCTTTGAAATTTCTAATCATCATATAGAAATGCTTGTCTATTTTGTGTCTAATTTTTGTACATGTATATCCTTCAGTTGCTTGATCAGCCAAGTTTAGACATTACATATGTTAAGGAGTGTATAGGACACCTGGCATGACCTGGAGCGGTTTTTGGAATGCTTGCCACCACAAAGAAATTGGCAGCCAGGATCCAGTGGCACATGTCTGCTGAATACCACTGTTTTTGCAAGAATTGGTAGACTTTTCCCCTTCTTGCAGCCCACCTTGGACCTTAAGAAAATTTCACTCTGGAGGTCTGGGGAACTTTTAGAGCAGGGATTTTGTTTTGTTTTTACCACAGAGGGTACCAGCATGACAAGAAGAGAAAGAAAGTCCCAGTACCTATGGTGCAGGATACAGAACTGCACTATTGGATCTTGACCAACATGTCTGAACAAACTAGGCAGGAGAGAAATAATATATACATCTAGGATGGTGAATCATTAGAAAAAAAGAAGGAAGAGAGAAAGAAAGGAAATCCATATTAACCTGAACTGTTTTTATCTTCTTTATGTGTGTGCATGTGTGTGGGGTGAGGGGGTACATGCCATGCTTAGATAGATAACATATATCCCCAGGTACTGATTTCATTCAGAAGTAATAGTGTCTGATTTTCATTGTTCTGTGGGGAGTTAGGAAAAAGAGCATTGCACCTAGAGGCTGTGTAAGCCCCATGAGCATATCCCCCAGAGGACTGCAAGCTTAGATGAACCAGCTAGCTATTTCTCAGAGGGTATTTTTTTTTCCCTTTTCCTTTATCTCAGCAGTAGCTTAGCCATCTTTCAGCAAGGTTTGTTACATAAACTTGCAGCTGGTCCATCAAACTTAGGCCCTTTTCACATGGGGGGGGGACGGTGTAGAGCGACCTCTCACGGAGGTTGTCTACACCGTAGAGTGGACTGGCGCGGACTACTTTTCGTAGTTCCACACCAGAATCCACTCAGGAGCGGCTGGAACTAGCCGGGCTGCGTGTTTTTAAAAAACCTCTTTTTAGAGGTTTTTAAAAAGCACGGAGCGCGCAGCCCCGTGCTGCTCCGTCGCCCGGCTCTAAAGTGGATCTGCAGGCGCGCGCAAGTGCGTGCCTGCAGATCTGCCGGGGGCGGGCTTCCGGCTGGCGAGCTTCTCCGGTTGGTGGAGAGCCTCCACCAACCGGAAGCTGCCATCTGCGACGCTGGAGGAGTGTGGAGCAGCGAGCGTTTTCGCCCGTTTCCCCCACACACATGTGAAAAGGGCCTTACTTTTAGTTTCAAATATAGTTTAAAAATACATATATGTCTACAAATATAAAAGATTTTCTAGTGCAAAATTAATGTCATCCCAATGCACTCATCTGTAAAGGAACAACCAGTGGATACACCCACATTATATACTACGAGAAAGCAGTATCTGTAATTACATCACTAACATTTAGCTCAAGTAGCTAATTTCTTTCTAAAAGAAGTCATAAAGGTGTCTAATCTGCCTGAAACATCTGTTTTTGCTGAACCAAACATAGTGTCAAATCTAAAAACAACAGCAAAAAAACAACTTAGATGTTAAGACTATGGTAATTTTCCATTGGTTGGTTTTGGGGGGGCAGTCTTGATTTTACCCCTTCTACATTCGGTGACATCAAATTTAGTGCATTCCAACAATTTGTACATGAACATTTGTTAGTTTCAGTATTTCTGAGGATTCAGTTTGTACTTTCAACACAGGAGGTAATGTCTGGGGTACTCATAGCTGAAGGTCCATATATGGACACCAAAAGGTGCTGTAATTACAAATGCTACTATATTGAATCAGAATGTGCAAGCTGCAATATTGAAAATTAGGAAGAAATCTTAGACCTGTCCCTATCAGTTAATCTAATATTTAAATCCCGTAGTCAACTCATTTATTTATTCTTTAAAATTATGGAAGATATATGGAATTAGAATTAAATCCTCTAGTTGAGTTGTTGGCCTTTTCTGCAGTGTCCACCCATCCTGGCATGGGGATGGGACAGGAGCGGGACCACAACAACGCTTCTGCATGATGCCATTGCGGTCCCACTTCTCTTCTGTCCCCAGCTGGTGTGATGGTGGATTAAATCTTTAATGGGCTTTCCCTGTCAATGAGATGCGATCACGCCACCATCCTGCACTTACAAGTCCTGCGGAAGGACAGGAAGCATGACGGCAGTGCTTCCTGTCCTAGGGCAGCCTGGAAAAGTACTCGGCTGCACTGTGGAAGGAAGTGGCGGGTCCACTGCTCTCCCTTATGTGGGGAGCTGGTCCCATGCAGAGGGGAGCACTGTTGTCATGCTCCCTTGAATCACTACCAGAGTACAATTGACAACGTAGGGTGCCGAAAGGGCTTTTAACTGCTTCTACTCCCAAGTAACATCCACTAAAATCAGTGAAAAATGTTTAGAGTTTGAACATAGACAGCTTTTGTTTATGTCAGGATTTTCCAGTCTAATATTTGCTCTGGCTACATCACAAACTGTGAAGCAGAATTATGTTTACTCAAAAATAAGTCATACTGAATATATTGGGGCTTACTCCCAAGTAGGCATGAAAAACATTGTAGTTTAAATTAGCTTAACTATCTCCATGAATAAATGCATTTTCTTAGATGGGGTTTAAATTGACTTTGAGGGTCCTTTTCACTAATTGTTGTGAAGTTGTATTGGTTGTTTCTTGTTATTCATGAAGAAAGAACAGAGTTTGTGATTCATACATGTATTCTCACCAACATGGATTTTATACCTACATTAGATACCATAGCTAAATTCCCATATCCACCTACCTGGGAGTAAGCCTCATCATACTACAAATGGCTTGCCTGTAAGGAGAGCTATATGCATCTTGATGCAATTCCAGTATAATTCACTTGAATTCACTTGTCAGTCTCAGGTATGCAAATTCAGAATATTTGTCTGTGACTTTTTCTTGTGGCAGCACCCACAGCAATGAAAACTGTATTCTAGAGGTTGGCTTAAAACAGAAATGAGTGATACAAGCTCATCACTTTTATTAGTGTTGCTGATAAGTAAGGAATGGATGTTGAAAGGTCTAAATGCTCTGAAGGCACCAGATGCCATCTGATTTTGGAAGCTAAATAGGATCAGGCCTGGATGGGGTATTACAGGCTATAGTTCAGAGGAAGGCAGTGTCGAAGCTCCTCTGAACATTCGTTGCCGAAGAAAACCCTATGAAATCCGTAGGGTTGCTTTAAGTAAACAGGCAACTTGAAAGTGTATGCATACACACAATCAGGGCTCAGCAAAAAAAACAATTTTGTTGTTTTTAGTATTGAATAGCGGTATGGAGTAGAAGTTGGAATTCTTTCATATATTTATTTCAAATGCAGCAAATTGTGTGTGTGAGAACCATGCCTGTGAGGTGCCTTGGTAAGTAAGGCCCTTTGAAGTTCCAGCCCAGTGATAGATGCCAAGTTATATCATTTTTAATTCAATTGTGTTTTAATGTTATAATTGGATTTAACTGAGTTTTGGCCTTGTAACGTTTTGTGTTTTATCAGTGCTCATTTTAGTCTTGAGATGCCTTGAGTGCCAGTTTTGAGGAGAAGCTAGTATATGACTAAAATAAATGAAATGTTTGAATTGGATCACAGAGACAGTCACAAAGGGCAACTCAATACTTCACATGGTAACCGAGTTTTTGAGTGTACTACACTGTAGACTCTATACTTTTGGGTCATGGAATTGAACAGTCTCTCATTTCATCCTCATATGGAGTTGAAAGTAGTCCTTTCGGCTTTAAGTTTGGGTGTGTATGTACACACACACACACACACACACACATACGTACATGCACAGTTCATCTGTCTTGAATCAAAAATTCTGAATCTGTACCTCTGTATGACTTTTTTTAAAAAGACTTTAGAGAACATATGCCTTTCTGGGTAATCTTTGGTTGTTTCTTTCTTAGATTAGAACCTTCAACAGATCAGCAGAAAGAAAGAGAGGTGGGGAGGGCAATTTTGTTACCTGCCGGTCTTCAGTTGACTCACATGTATCAAAGATCCTTTCAGGCCTTTAGTTGTAGAAATGACAGCCACAGTACTAAGCAATTCAGTCTGCAGAGGCAAACAGTGTGGTATATTTGTAATGTGAGATGCCATTTCCAATACTTGGTGAACAAATGATAAACACTGTTAAGGGAAAGGATGAGGGGAAATGGAGATCTATCAGTTAGTAATGATCTTCCAAATGAAATATAATTCTTGAGTTGTAATCGGTTCTACTTTTGTCTGAATCTCAGTGGGTCTCTATAATTCTCCATGCAGACTCAGGGCTGCAGGCCAGCAAATGGAGGCAGCAGGATTCACAGGTGGACTTGTAGCAAAAGGCAAAATGTTTGAATAGTGGTTAATTTGCATTTTCATTTGTAAGCAGCAAAAATATGGAGAACTATATTCTGGGGATGTGGGATGTGGTTCCAGATTCCGGCCTTTATACCAGGGCTTTCCAAATGGTGTGCTGTGACACGTTAGTGTGTCACCTGGAGTGTGTAGATCTTCACCTACAATCCTGGAAATGTATGGTGACATTTTATGCTGAACATATTTCTGCCTGTCCAAGAACCCAAGTGAGATTAACAATGATCTGTGAGGACATTTGCAAGTGGAAATCAATAGGTACAGGAGGAGCTAGGATCTCTCCTCAGAAGCGCTGTAACCTCCTCAGATCTGTTCCATCATGCAAACATGTTGTCTAAGATCCTATGGTAGCCTTCCCTGATTGTACAAGCAAATGGACCTTTGAAACTTTTTCACTAAGAAGTATGTTATAGCTTCTTGCACAGGTGGAGGTGCGCAATTATTTTCCCTGCTCCTACGAACTGATGATGGAAAGCCACACACAGCCTCTACCCTTACCTCCTCACCACGCCACAATAGTTCACTCAGCAGCAACTGCTAGTGGTGGAGGAGCAAAAGGAGTGGACTGATGCCATCTTGTATTGTAGTGGGCTGACACCATTTTGTTAGCGGGATGGAGGATAAGGGATTGGAGAAAGAGAGTTATTAGAGCTACCATTACTTGTTCCTGATGCGGCTTACCTCCTAGCATTCATCATAAATATGTTGTTGGGGTTTCTGCTCTGTATTGGCTCTCACCTGTGATTGGGAACCTTCCATTTCTCTTAAAATTTTTGCCTCTTTCAGAATTGCCATAGACCAGGTGAGAACACTTGTTATGCATGCAAAAGATCTGAGTTTCAGTCTCTGGTAACTCTAAATATTCTCATCTGAAACTCATCTGAAACATCTGAAACCGAGCAATAAGCTGGGTAGGCCAATCATATGACTAACACAGGTTTGTATCTCCCTAATCTATGATGGTTCACTCCTTGTTCTTCCATAGACTTCATGTTAAAATGGATCCTTGAGCTTTTTCTTGAATCTCATGTTAAAATGTCTGCAGAAAATTATCACCAGGGAAAAGATGTGCTACACTAGAGTAATACATTGTTATGCTGCACCCTCCAAATGTCCTGATTTGGCAGGGAGAGTCCTGATTAATGTTGTCATCCCACTTTTTCAGTTGCTTTTAAAATGTCTGTTTACCTTTTTTTTTTCTCAGTTTACTTCAGTTGCTGTAAACTGAGTTCAAAGTGCAAACGTAGTCTGTACTCAACTCAGCAAGGAGGAAAGGAGAGGAGAGAGTAGGATATGGTAGAAATTTCCTTTCCCAGTAGGCTCAGGCCAAAGCAAACTGCTTCAGCCTCTCCTAACTTGTATGATCTTTCAGATTAATAATTTTTGCCACCTTGACCACACTCTGATGTTGCTTGGCCATATATATTCCAGTGTTCTTCTGTGAAATGTTGGCACCAACCAGATTCCAGCCTTCCAATGTTAGTGTGTTGCCTGAAGTGTGTAGATGTTCACCTACAATCCTGGAAACATATGTTATTATTTATAAATCATATATTTTTAAAAATATATGAAAGCTTTTCATGGGATATGTTGTGTCCGCATACATTTTGTTATTAAAATTTATGTATGTGTTTGTATCTCTTATAAGGGGTTAGTTTAACCTCCAGCTGCTAGTAAAACTGAATTACTGAGTCGCAAAATGATGCATGTCTAAAAAGTGTGTTGCCAACATGAAAAGTTTTGAAAGCTCTGCTTTATATTCATGTATCCCATCCTTCTTCCAGTTGTATAACATAGGGTGGTTGACAATAGAAACTGGATGTACCAGCATGTTTGAAGGGGATATTCATTAACACAGTGATCTTACCCAGACATTTCATTTAATCTGTCTGCTGGACCTGCTAGGCATTATTCACATTTCCCTACTATTTACAGGCCAAGGTCTGGGTGAAACAAGCTGGCTGGATTTTGTTCATCCCCTGATAGTTTATCTTTCAAGATAAGTCTGGATTGTCTGTAAACTGCAATCTCATCAGGCTGACTCAGATAGCATCTTGCCTGACTGTCTCCCCACCCTGCCTCATTCCATTAAATTAAAACGTCTGTGCTGGGCATTTGGGATGCTCAGCTTTACCCTCTTGGCAAGAACAGCTGAACAGCTCTGGCTTTGACCTGTCATTTGCTCCATTAAGTGTGACAACCCTTTCAGTGATTACATTGAGCTTGTTCAAGATGGGGTCCCTAGAGAGCATGCATTCCAAAGGGGAAGCAGTTCAGTCACTCTCATGAATCCATATTAATCTCTTCATTCACAGAAGATTGAAAAAAGATTTGAGATCAGGCCTTGGAAAAGGCAGAGCTTGGAAAAATACCTTCCTAAGACTACAGCTCCCAGTATCTGAGGAGCTGCAGTCCAAGAAAGTTATTTTCACAAGGTTTACACAAAAGATATTTCTGTCTTCCTTGGTGATTTATGTTCTGATGTGTATATATGTCATTTCATAATGATTCAGTGAGTGACAGCAGCAACAGTGAAATTCTCAAAATATGTTGTCTGCTAAGCTCAATGATAAATGTAAAAAAGTTACTTTTTTTCTGGAGCTCCATAACATTTTTCTGAATTTACCAGTAGCTGTAACTTCATGTCCTATGGCTCCTTAATTCTTAGAAATTTCATACCTCTAGACTGAAACAAAGTACATTTCTGTTGTATTCTGTGTGCCTTTTAAACACTGGAATTAACACCAAGGCCCTCCCAATAGTTGCACAGGTCTGGAGCTCACCATGAGCACTGACAGTAGCCCAGCTGCTTTATATGGTGACTGTAGCTGTGCCAGCACCCAGATCACTGTTTGGTATGCTGCAACACTGCCTTGCCCCTACAGCATTTTGTGCAAGACAGCATGTACAGATGGTTGCAGCCGCAGCCAGCCCAAAATGTTGTGAATTTCTGAAGCAGACCAGCGAATTCAGAAGACTAGTACCCATGGTCAAGCAAGTTAGATTGGTATCTGAGTCCCCGCGCCCCAATAATATTCTCACAAGAGTTTCTCAAATTCCTGGAAGCAAAATTACAGTGTTAATAAATGAAAGAACTAACACTGCCTTTTTATTACATTCAAAATCAGTTTCCTGATGTGGTTGTCTCAGTCTGCCTAAGAGCAGAGCCAGCTTTTATGGCAGCCGTCACCAATCAATCAGTCAATCAATCAGTGTAGAACTTGAGGGAAAATTCTTCGAAGTACCCTCTTTTTTTCTAGGCTGAATAGAGGAGAAAAGATAAAATCTTAGGAACATTATCAAAAAGATATCTTCTTTGAATATTTGGCCCAGCTCTATTTTTATCCTGTTATCCTGAACCTTCCTTAAAGGGTAAACTCTTTAAAAATGAACTTACCCAAGGTATCCCGAAAAACTACCCGTTCAGCCTTTTTTGTAAACAACCCAAAGAAAGAGACTTCTTAGTCTTTTTATTCAGCATGTTCCATTACTGGACTGCTCTTGCAATTATTTACCACCTCACATTTGCTTAAACCTCCTTTTTATTATTAAACATAGGCCATTTCCATACTGGGCTTCTGAAACGGTGCAGAGCGACCTGTCACTGAGGTCTTCTACACTGTAGAGTGGACTGGCATGGACTACTTTTTGTAGTTCTACATCAGAATCCACTCAGGAGCGGCCGGAACTAGCCGGGCTGCGTGTTTTTTAAAAACCTCTTTTTCGAGGTTTTTAAAAAGCACGGAGCGCGCAGCCCCGTGCCGCTCTGTCACCCGGCTCTAAAGTGGATTTGCAGGCGCGCGCAAGTGCGTGCCTGCAGATCTGCCGGGGGCGGGCTTCTGGCTGGCGAGCTTCTCCGGTTGGTGGAGAGCCTCCACCAACCGGAAGCTGCCATCTGGGACGCCGGAGGAGTGTGGAGCAGCAAGCTCGCGCTGCTCCACGTGGCGACGGACTTACCCGGCTGGAGGTAAGCTCCGGTTTAGCGTGTTTTCGCCCATTCCCCCCCCCACATGTGAAAAGGGCCATAGTTTCTTTTCATTTTGATAAATACAGAGAGCAGTTTTCTTCTTCCACTTGTCCCTGTGTTTCTATGTATGAAGGATTAAAAATATGTTAACAATGTAGCACAGTAAGTGGTGTTGCTCTTTTGGGAAGAATTTGCTTCTCATCCATGATTCCAGAGGGAGCAAGGAAGTAACAGTACATGGAATTCGGAATGTAGGTATGGTGGATTGGGTTGGCCTACTTCCATGTAGGCATTGCAGTTCCTAACACTTTAGAAGAATGCAGTATGGAGACGAATCTACAGTAAATCTCAACAATGACAACAATGCTGTGATTTCTGAAACAAGAATCTCCTCTTCTTCCTCGTCAGAGTCTGGAACCCAAAGGGTCATACACGTGTTAAAACAGATACAGCTAAAAAGTTAACAAGTTAAAAATACAGCTAAGTAATTAAAAACAAGTGGTTAGAAAAGAACAATAAATAGAAACAATAGAGGAGATTAAGGATCCTTTTCTTCTGAGCAGTCAGCCCTCAAAGGCCAGCTGAAAGAGGAAGGTCTATGAAAGCATTGCAAAGAGGGTGCCAATCTAACCTCTATAGCAAGGGAATTCCAGACCCTGGAGGCAAGCCACAGAGTAGCCTCTCTCCTGTCTTCCCACCAGAAGTAGCTGTGAGAGTGAGGGGACAGAGAGAAGGGCCTTTCCAGAAAATCTCAAGAGATGTGCAGGTTCCTATAGGAAGATACGGTCCTTCAGACAACCTAATGCAAGATAATCATTATGTTGCAGTTTGGAGCTATGTTGGAAATAAATAGGGGCTATTGGGGTTACTTCAACTTGTCTTAAAGTATGTCCCCATGGAACAGCAAGGTCCATCACAACTTCCTGATGAATATAGTTCTATATAATGCATGGGTATGTTTAATGCTTTTCAGTTGTTGTTTTTAATTTAAGGTAGACATTTAGAACTAAATACAATTGCATTTCCCAGTTAGGGGAGAATGATTGAATCAGCAGGACTTAAAGTTAGCTTCTCATTCAGCAGTTGATTCAGTGGGTCTACTCTAGTTGGGACTGGCAGTTGTTTAAATTTAAAATTTTTGTGCTGTTACACTTATTTATTAGATTTATACCCCCTTTTTGTCAAGAAGCTTACTAGGACTCAAAGCAGTTTACATAACCATTCCTTTAAAATGTAATGTGTCCCATGACACATTACAATAGGAGAAAGACAGTATAGGAGCTTTTGCATAAATTCCCTTTCTTCTCTTGCTGTTCTGGCATTTTTGCAAGGATGAATGCATCCTTTAAAAAATAAACATTAAGAACATGGCCAGAATTTCATCTGATAATAACAGATTACATGATATTCTCTGCTGGTGTGATTTAATTTATTGTGAGTTTTTGCATGCTATGGAATTACAGTGGGAATCCATCTCCCATCAAGTTAGTTAATTTTTTTTGTTGGTGTTTGTGTCCTGAACAGTATTTTTTCCTTAAAAAAAAAGAAGCAAAAAATGTAGACATGAAAATGGATAGCAGATTGCATATGATATCATCTCTTGTCCTAGTCCATCCAGTATTTCATCCTGTCCAAGACAGCACACAAAAGAAGCTGTGATCTGGAAAACAATTGACTTAGTACATTTCAGTGCCCTCCAAACTGCAAATAAGTCCTTCAGATTCCAAATAGTTTTATAGCCACATCATTTACTTGTCCCTCAGAGAGACGGGTAAATGCTAGATTTCTCAATAAGGCCACAAACAAACATCTCTATTAAACCTGTTAACTGAACTCATTTTGCTGGCAACTAAATGGTAACTGTGTTTCCCACAGGCTTGGCTCTTGTCTGTTTTTGATGGACCAGGAAAATAGCACATTGCCAGAAACTCTCTTCCATCTGCATTATGAACAGAATGAACCACTAAAAGTTTCTGCTTGAATAGAAGTGGGATTTTTTTGGGGGGGGGGGGAGGCAAGAGACAGCTTGCAACTAGAAGCATATTTTAGATCAGTTGTACCCAAGTTTTGGTCCTCCAGATGTTTTGGACTTCAATTCCCAGAAGCCCAGGCAGCAAAAGTCCAAAACAACCAGAGGATCAGAGTCTGGGAACCATTGTTTTAGATAAATTGAATATCATACCTGAGAGTCACTTTGTATGCATGTGATTTTTCCACTCCGGTATACATACACATGGGAAAAAGATCTCTGTGCTCGTGCATATCACAATGTGTGACACTTTTGCTATGTGCGCACACATTGGGAACCTGCAGCCAGTTGTGACTTTCTATAGCACTTTATGAATTTTAAAGAAGGCATGGCATAATTTATATATATGATGATATATAGGGGTTTTTTTCCATCTCCATCACATTGGAAGAATTTTGTGTGTGCCAAGCAGAGGTACTGGGATGCTCACAAAGGATCTCATCCTCAACAAGAAATGGTGTTTTAACAATCTTTTGAGAAAATGCCCAGGAATGTTTTTCCTTCGACACTGCAGCTGGCCTTCTTCCCATGCTACAGTGAGGAAGGAAGTGTGTGATCGCACTTCCTGCCCTTCTGCATGGCAGCTAAGTAGGGGAGTGTTGTGCAATTGTGGGGGCTTAATGGATTTAATCCATTAATGAATATCCCATGATGGTGGTGCATGGGGATGGGATGGCAGTGGGACTGCGACGCCATGTGGAAATGGCCAAAGTCATAAGTGCAAATTTGTACACCTAGTACCCACAGATTTAAACTCATCTGAATCCCCACAGGGGTCTCAGCTGAGTGGCAGGTTCCAGCTTCTACATTCAGCATCTCTGGCTAGTATCAGTAAGACGTTTGTCTGAACAGCTGTGGCCAGGCAATATTGTAGCATAGAGAATACTGAGCTAATAGCTTGATTTGGCATAAAGTAGTCTCTTGTGTTCTATATGTTTCATCCATTTCTGTGTAGGACAGACTGAAAAAGAAACAGATTTGGACTTCTAATCAGATGTATCATTTTGTCCGGGTTTTTGATAATAGTCGCATTGATCTCAGTGGGGCTTATTTTGGAGTAGACATTTATAGGATTGCACTGTTAATAAATTCCTCTCATTGCCATATGGTATTCAGTCTCTCTTCTTGTTTTCACTAGATGTGCAATTGAGTCCAGATTACCTGAGAGTTAACCTTCAAGCCTCAAGTTGTTATCATTGCCATTATTGTGTTCTCTGTTCTTTCACTTTACTTTAGTGAAAGAACATTCCTCAAGTTACTAAATAGACCTTTAGTATACCTTAGGTAAGAGGTGGCAACTACAAGAGGCTAGGGGGCCACATTAGCCCCCCAGGAGACCTTGGAGAACCTCTCTGAAAAAAATGTTTTTGCCCCAAATGCCCCCAAAAGTGCTGTAGGTAGCAGGGGCTATTTTGCCAAGTTTCTTTGCAGGGTAGGTGGTTGGTCCATTTCAGACCCAGGAGAAGCTTTTTTTTTTCCTTTTAGCAATAGGAACTGAAAAGAAGTCCTTTTTTTTTTTTTTTAAAAGGCTTAAAATGGCCAGGAAGGGCCAAAAACATGTCAAAATTCCCCCATGCCTGCTAGGAGGCTTTAGGGCAAAAGTTAAAAGGAAATGCCTTTAAAAAAAAACAATCCTGAGGAGCCACAGAAATGCCCATGGAAGCCACATGCAGCCCACAGGCTACACTTTGCCCATATAGGCTTTTGGTGATGGAAAGAGTTTCTATGGAGGCTTCAGAATAAAGTTTTTTTTGTGTCTCTTATAAATGGTTTAACTCAGGAGTGGACAATCAATGGCTTGCAACTCCAATCAGCTCTACCCACCATTAAGCCTATGTGAGAAACTGTGGGAGTAGCAATGCTTTAGGCAAAGGATATTTTTTCATAGGACAGAGGACTGAGCTGGATGATCATTTAGCAACTACCCACTCTGTGACAGCATCCAAGCACAGATTAGGCTTAAACTGTTGAAGAGTAGACCCTGCCCTCTTTGCTTGAATCCTTTACTGTTTTGATGAACAAATCTGGATTACAGAGTTTTGGATCTTGAATCTCAAGTAGCCCAAAAGGCAATAGGTAGGTAATGTATCTGTTACATTCAAAACTATTCCATTTTTTTTCCGTTTGTGGATTTTCACGATCTGAAACTAGACAAAGATTGAGCGTACTTTATTTTTATACATTTCTGCATTTCAGACCTTTGAAAAAAGTATCTGATAAAATTCGCATATTTAGAAAATATGCACTGAAAAACATGGTGAATTTCAGAACTATACAGCACATTCTAATCAGTGGGTGAATGAATGCAAAGAATATGTAAAATTTGAAAAGTGTGCACAAAGACTTGCACATTTTTAAAAAGATAGACAAAATTATTATTTTTTTGTTTGAAATAGCTGCCTAGACCACAGGTACAGCTCCAAAAAGAAGGAAGACTGTAGAGCCAGACTTGATAGATGCACACATGCCTAATGAGAGAAAGAACAGATGTTCTAAAGAACAGATGTTCTGAACTTTAATCCTGTTCATATGCCACCTGCATTTCCTTGGCAGTTCCTGTGGCTTTTTCCTGTGTCCCAACGTTTTTATAGATGAAAATGTGCTCAAATATAAAAATGGTGCTGTCAGGCTGTGAGGGCAGCTGTCATAGCAAGTGGTCAGTAATTGGAAGAAGGGATGGGGCTGCCAGAGTGTAACAACTGGGAGGGGGAAAATGTGGGCATTACCTTCCAGTAAGATTCCAATAAGAATGAGAAGATTCCAACCTTCCAATAAGAATTCTGCCTCCCAAGTGAAATTCTCCTTCAGTTCGCAAATTATTAGCATTACAGTTGAGCATTTAGAAATACAGTTCAGGCATCCCAGAAAAGGATATGATAGAATCTTGCAAAATCTAAACACTACAATTTCAGCAACATATTGAAACACTGTGCATGTTCAAGGAACAGTTTCCACTCAGTAGACTGCAGGACCACCTTTGGTACATCCACAACTATGTGTGAGAAAATTCATTCACAACTTTGATACATGTGCTGATTACTGTACAGTGCTTCAGCAGACAAAGTTTAGTAAGCTTGGCTTTTGAAAGTAATGTATTTGAGAGAATTTCAAGGAGAAAGTTTGCAAGTTTGCAGAAAAATCATGGCACATTAGAGTTTATTAATAATTCAAATCATTGTAGCAGAGTGACTTGTACAATATGTGTTTATTTCCTAACTGCTGTTACTTACGTTACCCAATTATTTTGCAAGTAGAAAATATTCTATTTTACATTGATTTGCTTCTTTGGAAGTTCCATAACATATTTTCTAATTAAAATGCACTAATTGGGGATTTTTTGGTCATTACTGATGAAAACCTTTTTCCACAGAAACATCTTTTACGGTGGTTGGTACCCAAACTCTTCTGACCCCCCCCTTTGTCTCTCCCCCCCTCAGTGAAAATTATATTTCTGTCTCCCTAGGGAGGGACAACAAGAGACAGATCAAAACCTAAATATGAGATGCTTAACGACATGAGGGATAGCCAGCTCTGATTGCAAACTACCAGAAGTGGAGGGGAGTAATTCTGGTCAACAGGGATCTTTGGTGTGATCCAGCAGGGCAGTTCAGCACCATGAAAAGTATCTTTTTAGGACTAGAGTTTCTCCCATCCCAGACAGCATGGGCGATTCTGTTTGGAGTAATATTCTCCAAAATATAGTTTTTGAATCCCTGCATTTGGGGTTCTAAACTGGAAGGGTTTTAAAACACCCAGGGTTGGGCTTGGCAAGCAGGGCAGGGCTGGGCAAAAGATGGATAAGTAGGAGTAAAAAAGGAGACACACACACACACACACCCCTCATCTTTAAGTCACAAACCTGCAATTGTACCCATGCTGGAACCCCGCTGACTATAAAATACAAGAACAGTGCGTTTGTGTATTTTAAACTATGATAAAGAGTGGATATTTTATTGCATTTAAAGTCTACTTAAAGGGTTTTTCATGCACTTCTGAACCAGATTTTGAATAATTCAGGAAGCGCATATGTGCACCTACAGTTTGAAGTCCTCATTACCGCTTTTCCTTTTTGCACAGCATGGGCATTTCTGTTGGAATGAATTCTATTCAGGGGAAAAATACGTATCATAACATCATCACATGGCATCTGAGGGAGAGGGGAGGTGGAGAATTTCTTGTCTACAGGCATAGAACTGTTTCAGTAGCCAACAATATCTCTCAATATTATATGCATGATCAGCACCCAGTTAACACTGTCCCTGTACATGAAGCAAAGCAGCTCACTAAACAGGAACTCTTCTCACAGGCCAGAGCCAGGGCAGGATAAAGGATGACCCCACTAAGAAAAAAGAGGAAAGGCATTAGTGGATGGGCAGGGAGATGGTTTTGCACAACATTCGCAAATGCTGGTTTATACATATACCTGCAAATTAGAAATAATTACTATCATTTAAATAGAAGGGCAATACATTTCACCTCTGTAAGGAAGACTAACCAAGTGTCTTATATGCCTGCTTGGTCTACTGCCCAGATGGCAGCTGTTAATGAACAATTTCAAGGCCTCTGCTGCTTAATTTTTTTTTAAAAAAATTTGTGAATATTACTTGGACTGAGCAGCCTTTCAAACAGAAGACAACTTCAAATAGATGACTCTCCTGTGTAAATCCCTACCGGGATTTCTATTTTATAACTTCCACTTCCAATTGAGCACTTGATGCAACCCCAGTTTTGTTTCAGGTGTTATGTATAACCGGTAAAGGGTTTAAAACTTGGGCCATCCCAAGTGTCTAGGCAGATCTGTCAGATCCATTTCTGTGTACGTCTTCTTTTTCCTACCTCTTTAAGTCCTTTCTGTTATGATTTTGTGCATATTTTTTTATTTTGAGTGAGATCGCTATGTCAGGGATTCCAGGCAGGGAACCCTGGGAAAATGACCAGCCCACTGCAAAGATGTTGCATCATGCCCCAGCTGTGGGTAATTGCAAGGTTGCATAAGAAACTGGGGTCATGTGCAGATGGTAGAGGGAGGTGTGCAAACCTCTACCTGATTGGTTGTAGATATGTATATAACAAAGCAACGCCAGTATATATTTGTCTGTTGACCAAACCTGGTGCCTGGTGCAAGCTTTTCTCCGTCTGTCCTATGTTTTGTATATAACGGAACTTTGCTGCAAGATAAAGTGCCTCCTGTTTTGGAAGAAACTCCTCCGTGTGAGAGTATCCTTACTGGGGAACAAGGCTGCTGCTGTTGGCTCGCTGAACTCTGGTTTTTCCACTGCGTTTCCGTGGGGCTGAAACTCCTATCATCCCCAACACGCTATGCGTTTTTGTGCACTGTTTATGAATACTTTCCCCTGATGCTAAAGCCTGTTTGTGCACATTGTGGAAATTTACACAGGTGGTAGGTGGTTTTACTTATGCACTGTTGACCACATAATTTCTTTGACACATGTACAGATTTCCAGTTGTATTTTGTGTCTGTTTCTGTGTTTGGTACAGAAGATGTCTTTGTATTAAACCTGTAAAAGAAACCTGGCAGAGCACAATTGTCAAACCTGAAGTAATGGGTGAGTGTTGACAATGCAGAGAGCTTTTAGAATGACTGAAGATCTCTGAGCACTGTGCAGAAATCCCAAGGGTACTCCCTTCTGGAGAATGTGGAGCCCTTCAGATGTGGCTACGCTAGAGCTCTCATAACTTGTCACCACTGACTATGCTGGCTAAGACTGATGGGAGGTAAAGTTCAGTGAAATCTGGAGGGCTATTCATTCTTCATCCCTGCAGCAGCTAAAGGAATAAGAAGCTACAGTCCAGCCACTCTGCTTGCTTGGCTGCCCTTCTTAAGCAAGTTGATCCTAGCTCCTTATATACCTTCTTCGAGCATGCCTGGTTGTTCTGCATTGAGACGTTACACAGTGATTAAACTACAGATTGGGAACTGCCCTTTTCATAACTGTGTTTCTTTTGCTAGGGATGAACTGTATACCCGAGTCAATCCATCTGTGCAGTCATTATCAGCCCATCACTTTGACATGATTTGAACCCTACTGTATGTTCAGTTAAGCAGCATCTTGAAATGCAAACAAACAAATAGTAAAAAAAATGTTAGTGGACTTGTTAGTTTATGGATTCATGCTAGGGTCAAAGTACATTAAAACATAGCATGTAGTTAATCGCTTTTTAAAATTCTAAAACAAGCGTGTGCAGCCCCATGTGTGGGACCAGTGTGGATGGGTAAATTTAAGCCTTTCCTGTCATCTGGCTTTTATCTAAAATTTGTCCTCTTTGCAGCTGTATTAAAAAAAGTGGGGAGGACTTCTGTTTGTACCAGTGGATATTTTTCTTTCAATAGCTAAATAATGAGTTGGAGCAGAGGGGGTTAAGATAAAAAATGGAATGAGAGAAACTTTAAAATCTCTCCCATCTATGCCTGCTAATGCCATTCAGACTGGGGTAACACTTACTAACTTTAAAAAAGAGAGGGATAGTAACAGAACAGTTAGCACTGTGGCTGTAATGATCTGTAAGTACTGATGATTCTAATAGTATTAGTTGGCTCATGAACTTAATCTAGTAGGCTTATAATTCTCAAATGCTATACAGGCCCCCATGCTATTCTGATAAACTTTTGTATTTTTTTTTAATTCCAAGCAATATTTAAGAGTTAATTTATATTTTGCACACTTTTTCAGTTCAGTATGCGTGACTAACCATCAGGAATTCACCATCTCTGAGCATGTGTAGATGTTGACTGTTATCAACAATGTGTGCATGATAACAGCCATCAGAGATAGATGTGTCATAATGATTTATACTGTAATACAGGGGAGGGGACAGAAAAGAGCACCTTTTTGTAAACACAGTTCCCATTAGGCTTTTGGTGTGTGTGAGCATACAGGCAAGGACAGTTCAAACATTTGTAGTACCAGAGAAATTTCATTCCACTGTATAGTGTTCAGTTGGTAATTTGGGAAGCAAATTATGAATTTATGACAGAGTTTATTTAACTATTCTTGTTGTTGTGTGCCTTCAAGTTATTTCCAATTTATGGAAACCCTAAGGTGACTGTGTCACTGGGGTTTCTGTTGCTGAAAGTGTGTGATGTGCCCAAGGTCATCCAGTGGTTTCCATGGTCAAGTGGAATAATCAAACTCTGATCACTAGGGTCGTAGTCCAGTGGTCAATCCACTACATCACACTGCCTGCCCTGTTTAGTTATGAGTGTCTATGAATCTGGGTGAATTCAGTGCAAGATGCAGCCTGTGCTTGTACCATAGGTAATGTATTTTTTTCAGATTGTGTGGTTTCTTTCCAGCTGGACGGGCCAGCACATTTCTTATAAGTAGAGATGCTCTCCTAAGAGCACTTTATATTTAGCCGAAGAGTTAGCATAGTCATGGAAGTAACAGGTTTGGTTTTCCAAATGCTGAGGTTCACAGTCCTTATGCTTCTCAACAGTAGAGCCTATCAATTGATGTTAACCCTCTTAGTGCATTTTCAGTCCTCATACATGGATATACACTTATGCATCCACACACCTCTCTGAAAGACCTAGAAGAGCAAGCAGCAGAGGGAGAGGTGACAATAGATAGAAGAGAGTATGCATGCCTGTGCCTGAATGTCTTATTTGGAGCTCTAGTTCTGCCTCCTTCCTAATTGCTTTCACACAGAATCTAAACTGTAGCCCCCTGAGTACCTTGAAGGATTAAATGCTGATCAAAGGCAGGTTTAGCTGTATCCCCAGGACAAGCTGCTTACATACCAGGAAACACAAGCACTGGGTTAATACAGCCACTGGAAAAAACAGAATAAATTATCAATTACCACTGAAAAGGGAACAAGAGAGGAGTGTTGGAAGGGGACTGAACATCCCATTCTCCCTTTTTAAAAATCTATGCAAAGAGATGCTGATGGGGTATGCATTTAGCATAGAGTTTTGTGTACGTAGCTATGAGATCACTCTGCTTTGTATCAGTCTCTCTAATGATCACTCTGTAAATCCCCCTCCCTCCCTGCTGATCGCCAGCATCAGTTGCCAAAATTCCAACATTCAGGCTTCCCAGAATTAATAGTATTAGAAAGATTAAGGGGGAGTTTATGTCAATGGTTACAAGGGGCAAGGGAGATAAGCTTCATACACATCCATCCTCCCCTTTGCAGCTCGGGTTCCTTTGGAACTTTGCCCTGCATTGCAGATGATTGGATACAGCATTTTCTGGCAGGAAAAATAAAGCAGGAGGGTATGAAACTCTGTCTTGGGTCGTAATGGTGGATTCATTTATTTTCATTTGATGGGGTGTGTGATGGTTGTTGGGGCCATCTTGTCAGATTCTGTTGGTTAATATTTGGCACTAAGCATAGATTGCTGATTGAAAATTTGCTTAAACAGGACCTGGCTTATGGTCTATATGCTCTATATGATCCAGTTCACACTTCGATTTAAAACCTCTTCTTCAGAGGCATGGTGATAAGTGTAACTGGTTGTTCGTTCTTGCAACTCCTACAACCTGACATGCAGTCTGTCTCTGTGCTCAGACACTCTGCAGAAAGTTCTCCCTCATAGGAAAAGGGGGGAAAAAGCATTTAATAAAGGTTCTGGAAATACAGTTGTGTCCCATGGTGCTTTGTAGCATGTGCATTGTCAAGCTAGGCAAAATGGGTTAAAAGTGTGTGGGTAGTGATTTTTAGATTTATTTATTTGGTATCTTTGTCTTACAAGAATTCATCAGGGAATTATAGGTGATTTTAAAAAATCATTACAGTTCACCCTTGATATCTACCAGTTCTACATCCATGGATTCAAAACAACCATGGCTTGAAATCAGCTGGAAAAAAAATCCAAAAAAGCAAACCTTGATTTTACCTTGAGCACTACGCTGATGTGTAGACCTAACTTGCTGTAGCTTCCAACCATTTCACAGATCCTCAGAGGATCCTCAGGCTCTTTCCAGCAGTTGTTTGAATTGTTAACCATTTTATACTAGGGACACCATTTTACTATGCCATTGTATCTAATGGGACTAGAGCATCCATGGTTTTTGTTCCTTAAACCAAACCCCAGGGGATACCAAGGCCATACTGTACAAATCAAAAACCATTCTAGGGTAAAAATTCACATCTATCCATTCAGCACACTTCATGCCCTCCAGCTGTCCTGGTTGTTAGGGACAGTCCAGATTAATCCTCTGTCAATATCAGGTGCTTTAGGTTATATTTAAGAGGAAAGAATTGGCGAAACCACCTCTGAGTATTCCTTGCCTAAGAAAACCCTATGAAATTGATAGGATTGTCTTAAGTTGACAGGTGACTTGAAAGCGCACGTGCGTGCGCACACAAACACATCCCACTTTTTCAGTTGCCTTTAGGGAGTCTCAGTTTCTTTTTCTCCTCCCGCTTTCCCCTTTGTCTTCAGCTCACTTCATTTGCTGCAGATTGAGTTCAAAATACAAAAGTAGCTTACACTCAGTTCAGCCTGTAGGGAGAAGAGGAGAGGAGAATATGGAAGCTGGTCCTTCCCACTAGGATCAGGCAAAAGCAGTTTGCTGCAGCCTCTCCAAAGTCATCTCTTCTTCCTCGTTACTAACTTTTTCCGTTTTGGTCACCCTTGCATGTTGCTTGGCAACACCCCCCTCCCCAATTTTCATGTATGAAATCTGACAATTTACTACTACAGGAGTGTGCTTTCCATTCTCCTATATAATATTTATCTTCAAACTTTCCTTTATTCTATGATCCAGTATTGGGAAGGAGCTAGAATTGATGAAAAATGAAAAGGCATGGGCAAGAGGGAGGTTTAGGCCTCTCTTCACTACTTTCTTTTGCTCTAGACTTTAGAGCACAAAGTAGCATCCACACACATGCACATTATCTTTGCTTTATACTGGACACAGAAAGAAAAATGTGTCTTAACCATCACATCTAATTTGATCATGTGTATATGAAATGGACCCCAGTTTTTTAAAAAGTCCAAAAATCTGTGAATCAGTGTGCATCAGTCCTACTGGGTCAGCTGTGTTAATCTTATGCTTGGGCCAGGTTAGAATACGTAGGTGACTCATGACTATCATTTGTATAATTTGACCTTTGCCTTACCTGATTTTATCCTGTTTGATTTGCTGTGAGTTATGACTGCTCAATGAGGTGGTCCTGTTTCTTTTGTATATCTGCATGGGCCTAAATAAAATGAGGTTACTCTATTCTTCCAGGTCGCATGGCTTTTTTTGGTGTTTCACTTTTCAAGAGGCTTCCTGCAGGTCATTCAGCGGTTCCCTCCTTCATTTGTTGCTTCTATAGTGTCTTGTGTTATGTGCAGAGTGTAAAATTTATTCATTTTCTATAATGCATACCTTCCACGTGTCCTGATTTGGCAGTCCCAATTAATACATTGCCGTCCCAGTTTTGAGCTGCTTTCAAAATGTCCCAATTTATCTCTTTTTCATTTCTCCGCTTTGTCCTCAGGCTACTTTAATTGCTGAAATATGAGTTCAAAATGCAAAAGTAATTTGCATTCACTTAAATCATGGGTGGGGGGGAGGAAAGCAGGAGACCTTTTTCTTTTTCCAGGCTCATGCAAAAGTGAATTGTTGTAGCCTGTCTTAGCTTGTGTGTTTCTCCTCATTAATAACTGTTGCCATCTTGATCACATTCAGATGTTGGTTAGACGCATGTCTCCTGGTTTTCATCCACGAGAAGCTGGAAGGTATGATAATGCAATAATGGAGAAACATTAGCTTCTCCGCTGAGCTGCCATTGGACATGGTGTCTAGGGGTTTTGGGAGTTCAAGTCCAAAACTCCTGGAAGATCAAAGCTGGTATAACGGCTATTGTTTTTCATGCAAGTAGACATTCACCAGTTGATAGAAGAACCAGCAGCTCTGAAAGTGATGCAGGCTTTGCAAAGATCTGCAGAGAAAAGCTTCAACTATGATAAGCTTCAGTGCTTGAACTAAACACACATAGAAAATAATGTATGAAACTGACACATAGAGATGTAATCTATGAAAATATCATAATGTTTAGCACAGATGCCTTACAGAAGAAGAACTTTCTCACTAGGAGTTTCCCCCAGTGCTGAACAAGCTCAGGGCCTTTGCTCACTTCAGCCATCAAATATGAATGTGTGCATCTTGAGTTGCAAATACCTTTGTGCGGGATATATCTTTATTTGTAGCAAATAATAAAAAGAATTCCTTATGAGTGAATAAACCTGCCAGACAGATTCAGCTTGCTTGCCAGTGTTTCTTAAATTCCATTATGACTATAGTGATGAATAGATTAAAAGCCATCTAATTGCCTGCCACAACCTAGGAAATCTAGGTGGGAGAGAGAGGGGAAAAAAGAGAAAGATAGGTTTTCCCCTGACAAAACCTGTGTTGTTGATTTTGTCTGTCACAATTTGAAGGACAGACACTAGGTCAACTCTGACCTAAGGGTTCCTTCTGTTGGGGTGGAAGTTCAGTGAAGAAATCTGCAAGGCTACATGCATCCAGTAACAAGAATGGTTTGTTGAGATACAAAAGCTTGGAGAACTAGCAGTACAAGCAGTGTGTCTGAGGAAAAGGATTGTTGCTCCTACTTCATTTTTGTTTACTGAAAACCAACAGATTTCATTCTTGCTGGTTGAAAGACAAAGAAGTGAGGCTTGAACTACTGATTTATGTAAATACAGTGGCTTGAACTACTGATTTATTATTACCAGGAGTGAGATACCATTAAGAATAGAGTCTGGCAGAATTTGGGTAGATAGGTAGGTAAATAGGTAGATGGGGGGAGGGAGGAGGGGAGGGAGGGATGGACGGACAAAGAGACAGACAGACAGACAGACAGACAGATATAGACACACTATGCTACATCTGCAGTAAACGTTCTTTCATGGTTGTCCCACACTGCAATGTTAGTGACTGAAGTACCAAGAGAGTTTTTCCTATATTAGAAAGTACGTGGCTGGACTTAAAAATAAAAATGCATCCATTACACTTGTGATGTTTGGTCAGAGTTGAATGCACAGTCCCACACTTAGAATGAAGAAACAGGCTGAGGATGTGCTATCAATGTCATAATGATTAGAGCAGGCCTGAAGACCTGGAAACCTCCTAATGTGGACTACATCTTCCATCATCACTGACCATTAACCATACTGATTGGAATTGATGGTGGTTGGAGTCCAACGACAATTAGCTCTGCTCTAGAGGAAATTATGTAAATGAATTCTTACTCCATTGCACAGAAAGGTGTACTGAACAGGGTCAAAATGAATAGAAGAAGTCCAATGACTTCTATAAGAACCAGACAACTAGTCCTCCTATGCCATAGTTCTCAGGAGTCTAAGGACTGGCACCAATGCAGCAGTGTTAATGTTGACCTCAAGTACTAGTGTGATATGGGCTCAGACACTTTCTGTGCAGGATCATTCCTGTAAATGACAAATCGATGACCC
Source organism: Cyclura pinguis (assembly GCA_030412105.1). Classification (NCBI taxonomy): domain Eukaryota; kingdom Metazoa; phylum Chordata; class Lepidosauria; order Squamata; family Iguanidae; genus Cyclura; species Cyclura pinguis. The sequence goes on from CM059599.1 coordinate 351,792,638, forward strand.
CACTCCTTCTGGCTTTTAGATATTAGTTTTCAATTGCTCTTGTGCTGCTTACACATTTTTAGACTAGAGGAATCATAGCATAGTGTGTCTATAGAATGAAATTCTGAAAATCTCATGAGTTATTTTGTCCCTGAGAAAGTCTCCTAAAATTGCCATTGTCCTGACTGCAAAGGTTGCTTATATATTCAGAAATATTCTGGCTGAAGATCCAAATAATCCTCCTTTTCCTCCTTCTCTTCACACTGCCTCTCACCTTTAAATGTCTGAGTGAAAAGAGAAACAATAATACAATAAGTGGTTTTATTACTGCTTGGGAGGGGGGAAATGGCATTTTCTTAACCTCTCGGGCAGCTGGGATTTTCCATCACCATGGGATGCTAATGTAAAGATGCTGAGAAAGGCTGAGCATCTGCAGAAAGGCTGATCATAGTGCCTTGGTGGCTGCTTTAAATCTTCCTGCAGTGTGAGTTGATACCCTGTTCTTGTTTATGTCCATTTTATATTTACATGCTGCTGATACCTTTATCCATAATATCCATACTCTTTAACTATGAAGGCAAGGCCCCTGTGACCATGTATCATACACAAATATTTTTTAAAAAGGATACACACTGTGGCCAGAACCCATCCATAAATTCCACTCCAAAAGTTAGACATTTTTGTCTTCTGTGCAACATCCATATTTAGGTGGTGAAGGTAGAGTTGTGCATACAGTCTTGTGCATTCAGTTGTTCTTTCATTTGTGTATTTAGTTCTGTGTTTGATCATACACCATAGATATTCAACACATGGGTCATATAGCACAATCAACATATAATTCAATATGCAGAGATTTATGCCACACAAGCCATCATGCATGACTTTGGCTTGTGTATGTTTGGTGTAGGAAATGCCAGCATCAGTTGTCTCTTCTGTTGAAAAGTAAAGGGAAGACTTTTGTTCACATTTCAGTGAGATCTTGCTATGTTCACACATCCCAAACTGAGAAATGACCCATAATGCCTTTTTATTGCAGACTTAAAAAAAAATTCTGCAGTGCAAATAAATATACTGTTATGTAAAGGGAAATTGTATAGTAGGGGATGATGTGTACAAAAATACTGTATATCAGGGGAAAGTGCACATGAATCTGTATATTAGTGAAAACAGTGTTAGCTATGAAAACTACAAAAATGTGCATCTTTGGCAAACCCGTGTGTAATAATGATCATATTAGGCAAAAGTGTTTGCAGATACATTAAAATATGTAAAAAATGCATATGCATTTTCATATGGACTTTTAAAAATGGTGTAAAACTTACAGTGGGAAAAATGGAAAAGAAAATAAACTGAAATTGACATATTTGACCATTTCTAGTGCGGAGGTGAGACTCTGTTTTGTCTCTAAGGATTTTTGCTTCAACTGTAACTTGGAAAAGGTAATGCTTACACCAAAAAGACCAGGCAGACAAATAGCTAAGGAGAAATCTATGCTCCAAAAAGATAGAATGATGTTGGTACTGTGCCATTTTAGAATGCAGATGATGGTAAGATTGCATAGTTCTAGACTTTCTACATCTTCCATACCCTCCCCTGCCCCCCCCCCCAAATCATGCCTGAGGAAAACAAGCAGGTGTAATTATTTTCATTTACTCATTGCTTTTTTCCTCTGTATGCTAGGAGTCTGGGGCATAGAAAAGCACTTTTTTAAAAAATATGTCACTCTGCTTGTTGAAAGGAAGGTTTGAATGTCTCTTCCAGTACTCAGTTCTCAGTCTGCTCTGTAGCTACTCAGCACGTTAATAAATGAAGATTCCAAGCAACAAAATGGACTGTTGTATGTCCAGGCAATCACTTCACAGTCCTTAAGTTATGCCATTCTGTTTCATGCTAGATGGTTAATTATTGTTTCAGGTTGAATCCTGAGACAAAGAGAGAGGAGATTTCTGAAATGCTTTACATATAGCTGTTGTTAATTGCTGTCCAGTCCATCTTGACATATGGTGACCCTATGAATGAGAGACCTCCTCTGTTATCAACCACTGTGCTCAGGTCCTGCAGATTCAGAGATATCTCTTCCTTGATTGAGTCTATCTATCTGCAATGCAGTCTTCGTCTTTTCCTTCTGCCTTCTAACTTACCAAGCATTATTGTCTTTTCCAGTGAGTTGTGTCTTCTCACGATATGGCCAAAGTACAACAGCCTCAGTTTAGTCCTCTTGGATTCTAGGGAGATTTCAGGCTTGATTTGCTCTAGGACCCATTCATTTGTCTTTTTAGCAGTCCAGCGTATCCATAGAACTCTTCTCCAGCACCACATTTCAAGGGAGTTGATTTTCTTCCTATCAGCTTTCTTCACTGTCCAGCTTCCACAACCATACATGGCAATTGAAAGTATGGTGGCATGGGCAATCCTAATTTTAGTATTCAGTTATAGATCTTTACGTAGTATTCATAACTAAACTGTGATTATGTGAACCCATGTTTAAGGAGCAAGTTCAGCACCAAACCACTGGATCTCAACAAAGAACCTTGTATGCATAGCTGAAGACTACAATATACCACCTATGTGTAGGCTACAGCTACAGGCAGAGAGATGAAATCACTTCTCATTCAGCTAGAGAAACTTTCCAATTTTCTTTTCAAAAATATATCTACCTTCATTCATCCACTCATTCATTCATTTACCTACATTACACATGCAGTAAAAACAATACAGTCATATATATAAATAGTAAGAGAATGGGGAAGGCAGAGATATCAATAAGACTTCCCTTCTCTTGTTGTTGTATGCCTTCAAGTTGTTTCTGACTTATGACCACCCTAAGGCAAATCTATCATGGTTTTTTGTGGGGCTGAATGTGTGTGATGTGTCCAAGGTTACCCAGTGGGTAATCGAACCCTGGGATCTCCAGGATCATAGTCTGACGCTCAAACCGTTATCCCATGCTAGCTCTAGATAACTACAATAAGGTATAAAAATGAGGAAGGCAGAAGGAGAAAAAAAGGAAAGTAGCAGTACCTTTAAGATTCACTTCTTTTGTAATTAGCATGAGCTTTTTGCGGCTCTCACTCTACTTCTACAGATGCAGTACAGAGCAATATGAAATCCTCTGGTTATACAGCTTGTTTATATAGTTGTGGGAGTAGAATAGAATGTAGTAGGCTCCAGAAAGATGCAAATCATGTCCCTTGACCTAAATTTTCTAAGGGCTGGGTGAGATGATACAGGTCTTCAGATCTTACAGATCAAGCAGTGTTGATTAGTGTTAGTGTTGATGAATGAATGCAGTAAATTGGCTTATCAAAAGTCAGTTTTCTTTCAGACTTGTATATGTGCTACACTATACTGCTCATATACAGTACACTGAATTTTTCATATTGAGAATATCAAAATGGAGTTACTGTTAAACTTTCCTATTTAGCTTTCAAAGACTTAGCCTTCTTAGTCTGTTGCTGCATGAAAAGGAGGAAGGGAGGGGCAGAAAAAAAAAAAGAAACATGGCAGCACCTTTAGGACTAAATGGTTTAGCATGAGCTTTCGTAGATATAAACCCACTTCTTCAGATGCAGTACCAAGTGGTATTACTTAGCAGTAAATATAGAGATTGGCAAAGTGATTTTTTTTTGAATGGCATTAGGTTCTCTAATTCTCTGAATACTCCAGCTACCATGACCAGTGTTATTATGCCAGTGACTACACCAGCTGGAGTATTCTGGGTATTAATATTTTGGAAAAGTAACATTTCTAAGCTCTTCATACATTCCATAAGTAAATAAATCAGGGAACTGAAAAAGCAGAAGTGAATATTTGGATGGATAACTTTGTTTCTGAAGCAATTAATGGAGTACACATTTGTGGTGCAACCCTGTAGGACCCCTGAATGGCTGTGCAAGAGAGCTGACCTTCCTGCTGCTGAACTAACACAACAGTGGAGGAGGATCTGCCCTCTGGCCTCTCTACAGAACCAAAGCTTTTAGAGGGAAAATGCCCTGCCAGCAGCAGAGCTGCACAGCGGAGATAAAAGAGGCCTCTCTCATCTTTCTCATCATCTCAGGGGTTGGGGAGGGGGGAGAGGAGAGATAACCCAGCTTCCATCTGCATTGATATTTACACACATTGCCAAAATGACAACATCATTATCACTTTCTCAATATTTGAGCTGCTGAAATATTTTCTGCATAATTTAACACTCATTCAAGATACTATATTCCAGGAGGGCAGGAAAACACGCCGAAATTCACAGTTTGCCATCACGGTTCCTATTTTGGCGTCACAGCCCTAAAAGGATCTGAGTGGGGCCTAAATAAGACACACCAGGATGTGGGACTTATTTCTCAGAGCCTCGGGCAGCAGTAAAATCTAGGGGAGCCCTGCCAATCATAATGTAATAAAAATGTCATGCTAAACTCCTGGGACTTGGAAATAACTAGAGCAGCACATTGAAACTGGAAAGGAAATGTTTGAATTTTCCCTGGGAGAATTAAGCTGGAATGCGGCATTTCCAAGGCCAAGACAGCACTAGAAAGCTGAGATTACCCTCACACAGCATAATCTTCTTAGGTTTTGTTCAGAAGCGTCACTGGCCTGCTTAAACAGAACAGGAGAGAGAGAAAGAGAGAGAGAGAGAGCAAAATTCCCATCTGACTTATTTAAATGTAACTAATTCTTTCACTTCTTTTTCTTCTTCCTCCTCTTCCTCTACCTTATCCTCTTCCTTCTGTTCTGTTGGTCTCTGCTGACTGACTACAAATGAAGGAAGTCGATCCCCCTTTCTCACACACTCACAGGAGCACAGATTCTGTCAACCCATGATGTGCGCTCCTGAGCTTGCATTGTAACTGAAGCAGCTACAAGAATGCAACTAGTCATGTGGATCTTCCTCTGCTGGAGGGAAGACATTAAAAATGCAGAATAACCAATGAAATTTGTTCTACCACCCCTCATAAGGCTGGTCAGTGTCAACAGTTGAAGAATTGATAAAACTCTGGCTATGTCTGCGAGTAGCAGAAGTAGGAATGTGTGTATGTATACATACACACACACAGTGTATTCTTAATTGGTGTGTAACATTGATGTATCAAGAGAAGGAAGAGAGTAGCTATGGGGATTTGGAATGAAGACATTACTCCTGGGAATAAGAATTCTGTCTTCCCAAATGAAAATTTCATTCAGTTCAGATTTGTAACACTGCGTTAATGTAAAACTTCACTTGAATATTTAGAAATACAGTAGAAGCATCCAAAGAAAAGGGGCAGGCAAAATTACCAAAGGGAATGCAAACTCTGCAAATATAAGCGTGGACAATTTCCAGGTTTCATTCTCTGCACTGCTAGATATTGAAGGGAAAATTAATAAGTGGATGAGAATTCTTATTGAAGGGGGGCAATGCACTTATTTTGCCCCCTCCCTGTACCTACATCCTGGAAGAAAAGAGTTAGCTACGACCCTCTTACCTGGCATCTCTCTGTTTTAATGTGAAAGGAGTTTTTGATTTCATTTCTGTTCCACTGCCACCCCCCAAAAAAACCTAGGACATAAGGTAGCTTGCAAATTAAAACAAACGCATTGTAGATAAAATACAGGAAAGGTGAGCATTAAGATGGAATTAAACTTTCCGTAACATTAAAAAACAACTTAAAACGTAAGTTCAAAAAGTAATAAAAAGTAAAAAAAATGTCCAGAATTCTCTATCATGATCCACATTGTGTAATTTTATGCATGCTTTATGCTTTATGCACAGGTGCTAGGAAATCTTGCTGGTGATTTGTGCAGATGTGTGAGAGTGTCCTAATGCACAGTAGGCTCTACCAATGCTCACTGGCACTCCCTAGCTGGTGTTGATCCAGAAGCACAGTGGTTCCCTTGCTGGCTCTCCTATGTAGTAATGTGAGAGCAGCCTCTTGCTGAATATGGATGTTGCAAAACTGCTCAATTCTGTTTCCGGCAGAGGTAAATCCACTGACAAAGATGTATGTCTCCCAGTGAATTCCAGCCATTATAATTAAAAACAACACAGCACCACACTAATAGCCTTTTCTTCAAAAACATTGAGGTGTCAAAAACCTGTTACAATAAAAATAAGTCTTTGCCTGCTAATCAGAAGGACATTAAGAAGAATGTAGTTCTAGCCTCTCCATATCCATTATTAACTAGTTGGTTTCCACAGTGGACAGTATGGCACAAAGATTGTCTTACCAGCTCCTTTCTTGTCTAGCCTGGAATTCTTATCCTCCCCCCAAAACAGGGAGGTGGTTTCTTTGGTTCTAACCGGGGTGCTCCTGATTACTCCTCTGTACATTTAAAGAGGAGTGTTATAGGAATCGTGGCATTAATTACCATGATAGGGACGTGGTAGCACAGCATGTTGTCATGTAATTATCTGGAAAGCTCAAAATATGGGTCAGACTCATTTTATGATAGAAAGGCAATAATCATAGTCCCATCCTTGTGGAGTTTTAAAACAACAGCATTCTGTACAGCTTAGCATAGCAGGTTGGAAAAAATGTGTTTTCCTGGTTTCTGGTGTTTCTATAAAACAGAATGTAGCTTACGGTGCAGAGATACCTAGAAGCCTTTAAATATTCTAAGTATAGCCCACACAGAAAAGATACTGGCACATTTCCACTCTGACCTTTCATTTGGTTTGCCCTGTTCCAACTTATGCAGTCATACACAACAGTGTATGTATAACCTGAGACTGTGGCTGGATATCATGGTATACATGGTCACGCTGTTCATAGAAATGTGTGCCTGTACATACTTGTGTGAAGTATGAATGGGTGAGAAATTCATTGTGGTTGCATTCCAGTGTGGATGTATTAATGTCACATTTTTCAATGGTGCCAAAAGAATGCATCTCGCCTAAACAATGTGTACATTACAAGGACCTCAAATCAATTTGGGAATCAAAGTGTGCACCAGGCTTATCTTGGCACACTGAGCATAACTAAAAATGTGTACAATTCTGAGGTGTACACAAAGACATTTTTATCAGGGGGAAAATGTTTACAGTAGATAGAATCAGTAAAAAATGTACAGAAGACCCATACATTTTAAAAATACTCATGGAAATACAGACAAATTTCTGTGCAGAGAAAAATAGTTGTGTACTATGATATAGAAGAAGGAACAAAAATTCAAGTGGGAAAATGAGAAACTGAGTGAGAAGGAGATGAACAGATTTGCATATCTCCATTAAGAGTACAAGTCACAAAGATGCATATCTATGTGCTCTGTGTACATGCGGTTTCAGATCCAGTCAGGGAATCTGAACATAGGACTAGATAATCCAGTTAAGGAATCTGTGCAAATTGAGATTAAGGAGTAGATGTTAGGCTCATTAATGTCCTCAGCCGCACACCAACTTTCTCCTTGGTAGTTAAAAGAATGGACCGCATGCACTTTCTTTTGTTCCTTACCCATTTGTGACATTCTTCAAATTCCTTTCCTGCTGTGCAGAGAGTATCAATGCTGGGAGAAATAATAGCATGGGCTCTTTCATCCTAAAGGGAAGCTTCTAGCAGAATTTCTCCAAGCATTTTCAGTGTGACATATTTTGGCCAAAATCTTACTAGGTATCATTCTGCCCACCACCACTGTTGGTACAGTGTGCCAACTTATATATCGACAAGATTTTGGCTATAATATACAAAGGAGTAAGCACTAAACTCTCCTGCTTGTTACCAAATAGATCATTGCATAACAAGCTACCCTAGCATGAGACACACAGGGCCTAAGTCCCTGCTGATCTTTTCTTGGTCAGGAACAGAGTTGGCTATACCGTACAACACTCTGAAATCTTGGACTCACATGGCAGATTTTGGGTGACATGAAAGGGCAGCCGATGGTTGGTTAGTCGGTTGTTTTGTTTGAGCAAAGGACTTGTGGAGTTTCCTGCCTCAGAAGGCAAAATAATTTGCCTTTCCTTGGCAGTGGTGACTTCTTAGCAATTCTATTTTCTGCTCTGCCTCAGGCAGCAGAATGTCTAGGGCTCGGCCTCACTAAAGGTGCATAGTTTTCCCATAGCAAAACAATTTGTATCGTAGGTGTGTAAGAGTGAAAATACTATAAGTCGCATGCTCTTTTGAAATTGTCATTTGAGGTGGCATCTTTAATTTCCTAGGCCCTTCATCTTGCTTTTTAATGCCATCCATGTCGTTCATAAACTAATGCCCTAATTACACAGAACATGGCACTTAATGGCTAGTTTGCAGCATGACTGGAAATTATAGCAATTTTTCAGGTCTGATGGTGTTTTATGTTTCATTACATTTATAAGTTGCTGGTTAAGATGATGAATTAAGAGATGGAGATGTACCAGCTGCTGTCTTGCTTTGCAAAAGGAACTGCCTTCCAGTCAGTCAGAGACCTCCCAGCTTCTTGTTTAACAGATCCACAGATGAGGCAAATATTTCAGAGAATTCAGTTGTTTATAGACTTGCACTGAGAATGCCAATCTAGACTCAGAAAAGGGCCTATAGATCATCCAGTGAAGCACATACTTTCATACCGAAGGTCCTAGATTCAGTATCTGATATTTCAGGTAATAAACATTAGGTGAGTTTGGGAAACAGTTGTACCTGATGTCTTGGAAAGCTGTGATCAATCACTGACAGTAGAGTTTGGAAGAGTTGATCTCTGAATCCACAGCAAGCATGGGATGTGTGCTAGGGGATTGTGGGAGTTGCAGTCAAAAAAGTAACCTTTCCAAAAATTTTATCTTATACAATATCCCAACTCTTCCATGAGGAGGAACGTAATATGTTTATCTGAATGTTACCTCCCAATGGTGAAATAAAAAGAGAACAAATTGAATCTCAGGGCTTCAATGTTTCATTTGCAGTAGGGGAACATTTGTCCAGTCCTGACCACCACAGCCACGATTACTACCCATCTACTTGTTCTGCTTGAAAACAAGGCTGAGAAGGTATTAACAGCACTGACAACAATATCAAAACCCAAACAATAACAGTTTTGTGGCATATTTCTCCTTAACCTCTACAGAGAGAAATGGCTTCTTCTCTTTTCACCACAGCTTTGCTAAGGATATTCAAAAGCAAAAATACTTATTTTGTTTAGTACATTCCTATTTTACTCTCAGGGCAGCAAGCAATAAAAACATGAAAAATACAAGCCAATTAAAAAAACCCTAATAAAACAGATTAAGGAAGACAGCAGCAGGATAAAACACAAAGCTGCAACTTGGAATTGCATTAATTGATGTTTAAAAAGATCTTTGCCTAGTGGATATATTAAAGACAGGCAACAAAACATAAAGCATGGTATCCAAAAACACACCAATCCCAGGTCACCATTAGCTTCACTTCAGGGGGTGGGACAAGGCCAGGTGCATGCAGAGAACATCATGAGTGTTGCAATTTGGAAATAATTACAGGTACCACAGTGAGGGGAGATTGGAGATGATCCATAGAGGAAGAGAGCAGAGGAGGAAACAGAGAGAAGAGTTCCAGCAGAGGTTGTTCATAGAAATATTTGTTTAGCAAAAGTGAAGATTTCTTTTGGCCAAGAGCCTAGATGAATGTGGGTGGAGTGTAACATTACACAAAAGCAGGCCATCCTCTGTAGGATAACTGTCAGATCTTAAAATCACTGTTATTGCCATTTCCTGGCTGGGGAGTGGAAATAACCAGGCAGTGCCCATTCTAGCCACAATTGTGTAGCTGGAGAAGGAGGAACAAAGTCACTTCTTATTTCTTCCCATGCTTCCATTTATTGCTGTTGAATCTCACACCATGACCTTTGTTTCTATTATTATAAATAAAGATGGAGTCAAGCAAGGCATCATAGGAGTGCCTAAGATTATACAGGTTGTGAGAAAGTAGAACCTCATGTCCTGCTCCATATCCACTGTCTCCACATCAAGTATGAGTTTATGCACTTCTATGAGTATTTCTTGCCTAAGAAAATTCTGTGAAATCCATGGGGTCACCATAAGTTGACAGAAAACTTAAAGGCATACGTGTGCCCATGTGTGTATACACGCACATAAAATATTAACTAATTAAGTAACTATGGCCCTTTCCACACTACATTGTTAAAAGTGTTGTTATTCCACTTTCAACATCCTGTAGAATTCTGGAGTTTGTAGTTTACTGAGGCCAAAGAGCTCTCTGGCTGAGAATTCTAAAGGTTCCTCCCTAAATTGCAAGCTTCAGAATTCCATAGGATATTGAAAGTGCAATAATAGCACTATAACAGTGTAGTGCAGAAATGGCCCAAACCACTTTTCTTTTTACGCTCAGCAACCCAGATATTGTAAGCGTTCCTAAGAGGACAAAGGCAGCAGTCCCTTGAACATTTTGACTGTTCTCTTCTTCACCCTTTTAAGCTTTACAGTGTCCCCTTTGTAGTGCAGTGACCAGATCCAAGTGAATTTGTAACATAAATTTGTATAATGTCATTGTGATATTGGTAGATTCTTTTTAATCATTTTCCTAATAATCTCCAGCACAGATTTGGCATCTCTCACAGCAGCTGCACATTGCTGCTATGGGTTAATTTGAGCCAGCCATTACTGACAAGTTCCCTTTCCTGGTCAATTACCACCACTAGTTCAGATCTGGTCACACATCCTCCACCATTTCGCAGATGAAGACCGGGACATATGTACCCAAGCAACATCAGAGTGTAGGCAAGATGAAAGAAGCTATTAATGATGAAGAACAGACGAGCTAAGAGAGCCTGCGGCAGTTTGCTTTTGCCTGAGCTGACTGGGAAGAAAAGTTTCCAGCTTTTCCTTTCCTTCCCTCTCCTACTTGATTAGTTAATTAAATACTAACTGCTTTTGCGCTTTGAAGTCAGCTTGCAGCAGTTGGTGTAATCTGAGGACAAAATGGGGAAAGTGGAAGGAGAGAGAAACTGGGCCATTTTAAAAACAGTTGAAAAAGTGGGATGGCAGAGGATTAATCAGGACTGTCCCTGACAAATTGGGACAGTTGGAGGGTATGTAGACACTGTATGTAGACACTTCACAGATAAAGCCAGGACTCCCCCCCACCATTAATGCATACCAGTTTACAGTTGCTTCCGTTGAACTACATTTTTTATTTTAATCCCCACTTTTTCACTTCATATTTTGAAGTTCTTTGCTGCCCTTTTTTTTTCTAGCAGAAGCAATAGCAGTTACATTTCTATACTGCTTATCAGTGCAAAGTACTCCCTAAGCGGTTTATAATGTTTTTAGCTAATTGCCCCCAACAAGCTGGGTATTCATTTTAGCAACCTACGGAAGGGTGGAAGGCTGAGTCAACTTTTTTCTTCTTCTTTTTTTTTTGTTCTAACCACTTTGAGTAATCTGGTGTTGTCATCAAACAACCACCCCACTGCTCACCCCTCATTCGAGATCATATTTGAACAAGTTAAAAGTGCTCATTATGACACCCATTAAGATCCTATCTAAGCATAGCAGGCAATTGGGAGGGTGGTGGATGAGTCCTGATAGCTTTCCTGTATATATGATATATAGAAGCAAGAAGTTTGCTCTTTTAGGCTGTTTATCTCCTGTGCCCGTCTTCCATTTCATGTTGATGCAGACAATGTATCTGTAGTCAGCACTATGGCAGAAACCTAGTTTTCTTTCTTTTGAATGGAATTAGTCACCCCGATGGTGACATAGTTAGACGTTCAGTGAAGACCTCGAGAAGAGAAGCGTGTTAAACTGCACACAATTTCCTCCCCTCTTAGCATTAGCTTTTTTAAAAAATAACATGAGAAAGCAAAACAAGAAGCTACGGCTTTGAACTTCTAATGCTATCACTGAATCTTTGAAGTAATCGGTGCATGAAATGTTCCCAAAATGCTTTTTAAAATATGATACAGAATGGTGATGTGAAGTTGCAGGTTTCCCCACTCCTCCTCTTGGAAGAGTTATGTTTCAGAAAATAATATATATGGATGAAGAATTTGCAGGGGAGGAGAGGAAGAAAAGTTGTTGCAATTGAACACATTCCTGGGCATTTGATTTAGGTTGAAGTGTCTTATCTGGTCTCTTGAAGGATACCTCTTCACTGTGTTTTAGTAAATTTAGATGTAGTTGAGGTATTACTGCAAAAATAGGCTCAAAATGAAAGCTGGGGGAATTTTATTCTTCAGAACCTCAGTTTTCATTATTGGGAAATTGAAACTTCCTGGCATAGCTTTTGCAAAAGGGGATTAGTTTGGTTACATTAAGCATCTTCAAATGTGTCTGTGGATGGTTGCAAAATGCTGAATAATTGTTTCAGTCATTTTATTAAACTTCCTAAAAGTAATATGCAGCATCAACTTCTGGTTTCGGCAGGGGACAAAACTGGAAGCTCCTGCTCATGTGAGACTTGCAAGAACTTCTCACAGAATCAGAAATAATAGACTAGAAGAATTTTCCTGGGAGGTTTCACTATAATTTTATTCTTGACAGAATATGTCCCTCTCTCTGCTTTTACTGCCCCATTTGCAAGCCACAAAAGTGGATTATTAGAGCTAGTTGGGATGGGCCTAAATTCACCATTACCACCTTGAGCTCCTGCTGGTATTCTGGATCATGTAGTTGCCATATTTTTTCCCTCAATGGCATGACTAGTCCTCTTACAGATACTCTAGGAGGTGGGGGATGAGGGCCATTTCTGCACTAGACACCATTAGTGTGATATACTGTTACAATTCCAGCATTGCCACTCATGCAGTGGTAGCAGATTGGGAACACTGTTTGCTGCACCCTTCCGCCTTGGGCCTATGAGTAGTGGTGCCACCACCAGTGACCCTTCTGCACCACAGTGTCCTTGGCCACTCCTGTTCCTCGACTTCACCTCACCCCACCACCCCTGATTCGTCAGTGTTTTCTTTTGTTTTTCTTTGGAAGCCATACTACATATGCTATAATGCCTAAAAATGTATTTTTTAAAAAAAGTTTTAACTCAAAGGAGAACTTTAAAATAAACATGGAGAGGTGATAGATTTTGAAGTTACCACACTATGGGAGTCACTGAGGGAGGGACAAGCTGGCCACGGCCACACCCCACCCATTGCTGTATCTGCAGTCACAGGAAGTGCTATCAAGAGCTGTTATGGTTCTGCAGTGAGCCAGCTGATGGGATTGAAGTGCCAAAGGAGATGCTTAATGGATTTTTTCCCCCTGGAAATCAAATACAGCGGTTTGGTAGTGCTTGGGGATGGGATAGTAGCTGGATAGCGAAGACGTCGTGTGGTAGCACAGCACCTGAACCAGAAACAACCTGCTGCTATTGTGGGATAGCAACATGATGCAAAAACGGCTGAAGAATTGTAGCCTATTTGGGTCTTACAACTTTCCACTTTAAAAAGAATGTTGGGTATTTATGATACTAGGAAATTTTGGTGGAATTTCTCAAAGGATAAAATTCTTTGAACCCAAGTTTTCAGTCTTCATGCCTGACACTGGTCCCCACTCCCCATCCTTTGTGGTCCTTTCATTTTCTTGAACTCATTACATAAATCGTTGGCTGCAGGACCTGCTGATTCCCTCCAAGATCCTGTCCTGTGTGTGATTCTGTTGGAAAGCGACACTGTCTCAGAATGTAAACCTGAAAAATTTCATCATAGGCTGCAGTTCTGTCCTGCTTATTTGCCTACCTGCTTGCTTATTCATAGCAGACCACATCCCATTGTTCTTACTGTTTTCCTAGAATAGCTTGCACAAGGCAGCTGTGCTAAACGTTTATCACATCCTCAGCAAAGGAAATGCATTCTGATCATCCTCAATTATATCCAAAAATGTATATTCCAATTTGATGTTAGTTTAGCTATTGCATAACATCAGCCTTGTGGGGCTTTTGTCCTGACTGGATTATTTTTGGCTTGCTAGCACAGGACTCTTTCAGGCAACCGATAATGCTCATGGTTTCAAATTTTCTGGTGTCTTCCCTTGTATGTCCCATTGCCTGCTTTTTACGAGCACAGCCATTTGTGTGATTCCATTTGAAAAGCACCCGAGGAATAGGCTGCCATCATAAATGCATCTTAGATCTCTCCACGCCCCCCAAAAGATGTTCTCAGAATGATATCCCCCCCCCCCCATTATTTCTGCTGCTTAGGTTATGTCTTTCCCTGTATCCTTGATTTAAGTTGACTTGACTTAAGTTTCTTTCCTTCAGTTTCTATCAACTGTTTTTTTTAAAAAAAAAGAAAAGAAATTGAAACAATAAACTTGAACTTGGCCAGTAGTGTCCAAATTGGGACTGTCATATTGAGAAAAGGAAACAGTCATCATTTCTCCTGGTTGAGCTTTAAAACCCAAATCCATTTAGCTAGATAGAAACAGCCTGGCCTTTACTTGCCTACAGACAGTTGCCCAGTCTCAAACAATTACTTATCTACAGGAAGACACACAACACAGATGGGGAGTTGGGTACAAGACCTTGCCACAAACCCAGATGCCCATTCTGCCCACATATCTACTCAGGAAATATCATTACAGGACCTAATCACATCACCCACGAATTAGAGGTACTTTCACTTGCTCATCCTCTCATGTGATATATGCCATCTTCTGTCAGCAGTGCCCTTCAGCACTCAACATTAGGCAAACAGGCCACTTTCTGTGCAAGAGGATAAATGGACATAAATTAGACATTAGGAATGGGAATACACAAAAACCAGTTGCAGAAAAGTTCAGTCTTCCTGGGCTTTCCACTTTGGACCTCAGAACAGTAGTCCTTGAACATCAACACCCCCCATCCCCCCCAAAATAAAATAAAATACAAAGAAAGAGAAACAACAGAATTGGAACATATTTACAAACTCCAGTCAACAGTGGGTTAAACAAAGACAATGATTTCCTGGTGCAGTATATATATTAGAACACTCGTTGACACTGCAGCCAACCAGCATCATGCTACATTCCAGTAACTTCCTCCACCATTCATATTGTTATCTACCCACCTTGGCTTTGGGCAATATCTTTTGTCCCCCAATGACACCCATTAAAACTGAAGTTGTCACCACATCATCACACCTATAAATTTTGCATTTCTATTGCTATTCACAGGTACCACTTGCTCATTCATAGCTATAAAGGTCTGTTCCTAAGTAGTTCATTACATGCATCTGATGAAGTACATGTATGGCTATGAAAGCTTATGCTACCAATGCCTTTCTCTCAGTCTCAGAGGTGTTATAAGACCACTTTGCATACTGATCTAGACTAACACAGCTATGTCTTTGAACTCTACTTAATAGCTGTTTGGTGATGAATGATAGGACTAACACAGCTATGTCTTTGGATTCTACTTAATAGCTACTTGGTTATTTGGTGGTGAACGATGGGACTTACAGTCTAACAACATTTGGTAGGTCACTTATTCCCCATTTTTGCTTCAGCTGATGCTTCAGAAAAGTGGTTCCCAAATATGGAACTGTCAGGTGTCACTGGACTTGAACTCCCAGAAACAGTGGTTGCTGATTCTGAAAGCTGTGGTCAGATGGCATCTGGGGACTTAAGATGGGAATCATTGCCTCAGTGTGGTCACTGGTGCTCCTCATTGCTTTCGTGATATAGGAAAGACATGATGGGGATGGGTGGGTGAGGAAGAGCATTAGGGCACAGCTGTTGGCTAGCTCCCTGCCATTACAAGAGACAGGCACTATGGGTGTGCTAAATTCTGGGTCATTGCTTGTATCTTAAAGAGAAATCTGTGATGGTAGTAATTTGCACTTCTATAGCACCTTTCTCTGAAAAATTCAAAGTAGTAATTAAGCCTTATGAGTCAACACCCTTGGGAAGGGAGGTGAGTGTTGATATCTCCATGTTAACAGGCAAGGGAAGTGGGTTGTGCAAAATGAGAGATCAGTTTGGTAACAAATGGGGAGGTGGATTTTATTTGAGTCTCTCTCTTTGTGTGTGTGTGTGTGTGTGTGTGTGTGTGTGTGTGTGTGGTATGTAGTGTGGTGTGTTTACGTCCAAATTCCTTCTGCATTAAAGATGAATCTACATTTCAAATGGGTGTCAGGAACTGATGTCTCAGCCA
Source organism: Cyclura pinguis (assembly GCA_030412105.1). Taxonomy (NCBI): domain Eukaryota; kingdom Metazoa; phylum Chordata; class Lepidosauria; order Squamata; family Iguanidae; genus Cyclura; species Cyclura pinguis. The sequence goes on from CM059599.1 coordinate 351,808,618, forward strand.
AGATATGTATTGATATCCTGAGATAACAGCAAGGAATGCCAGGATATTTCAATACACTCTGCTTTTACTGACTGTTTGAATTCCTTCCTGAGTCAGTATGTTTCTGGAAAGAACTGTGAATTTTTGCACACTGTACAAAAGGGTTTGTATGTGTGTGGGGGGGGGGACACTTTTTATATGATTGTTTGTCCTCTGATGGAAGGCAGGTGATTTGAAAATCCATAAATTCAAGGAGTATTTTTTATTTCTTTTGTACTTATTTCAGTCTCCAAATCATTCCTTTGAGTGTGCTAATAAACGAAGTATTCGATTCAGTTTGAGGATTGTTATCATGAGATCATACAGGCAGGCAGATTTAATGCATATGGCTAACCGAAGGATACTGGATCCAGTTCCTCCTTTCAGCTAGTGGGGCATACAAAAATCTGAAGTATTTCTACAAATTTGCATTAGTGCAAAACCAAGGGTATAGGAGAGCGGGAATTTCCTCCTCTCATATAAAAAGATCACATGACAGCCACAACATGCTGCAATAGTATCCTTGTGTTACCCGATGGAAATACCCTTCACTCTGGAGCAAAGCTGAGAAGGGAGCATTGAAAAAAATCTGTTGCTTTAACGGAAGGTGTGAAGAGGATGTCAAAAACTTGCCAGAAGCTCAAAGCAAACAACAAAAATGGCATTTTCATCAATCACCATGTGCTGTTGTCATGGCTGTAGCATCAGTTATTGGCTACAGTTAAAGTGAACACTGAGGAAACATTTTTTTCCATGTCAATAATGTATGGCTATCAATTATGTGTGAAAGGGGTTGGCATTTGTAGTTCTTCCCGATTTTTAGAGACAGCCAAGCTGAAAAGAGATCATAATAAAAAGTGCCTGGAATATTAATCTCTGCTTTCCATAATGAAGTGGACTGCTCTGGGAACATAATACGGTTTCTTTGGGCTCACCTACCCACTGTCTAAAGTCAGCCCTCTCAAGTAGCCCTTGTACCTCAGTGGAAAATTATGATAGGCATCTGTATGGAACAGGGAGGTTTGAATTGGAGAGAGACCCAATTGGAGAAAGAACTTGCCTGCCTCAAAGGGAATCTTTTGCTCTAGGCCTGAACTCTGTCTTTGGCCGTTTCTGTACTAGACTGTTACAGTGCTATTATTCCACTTTCAACAGCTTGTTGCAAACTCCAGGATTCCATAGGATGTTGAAAATAGAATAATAGCACTATAACAGGCTAGTGAGGAAATGGCCTTTGTTTCATATATTATGAAGAATGAAAATAGTAAGGATCATAGGTTCAGACATTTGGTAGATTATGGAAATTAAAAAAGCTATTTGGAGTCTTTGTGAGTCTTGGTTTCACAAGTAGGTCAGCACTACTGTGAGCTTGGATGTAACTGGTCACAAATAATGATTGGTGTGTATGTATCTGCCTCCAAGTTGCCTGTCAATTTATGGTGACCCGGTGGATTCCATAAGGTTTTTTTAGGCAAAGCGTACTCAGAGGTGGTTTGAGGTACCAGTTCCTTCCTCTGAAATACAGCCTACAGCACCTGGTATTCATTGGTGGTCTCCTATCTCAAGTACTAACCAGGGCTGATTCTACTTAAGTCCCAAGATCAGACAGGATCTGGTGTCTTCAAATAATGAGACCTGACAAATATTTGTTATGATAATCCAAGCACAAGTACATTATACTATGAATGTAACATACTGAAGGATAACTTCTCTGCTTCAGTTATGTAACTTTGATTTTTTAAGTTCATTTTAGTTACTTTTGATGTTCATTTTATAGTTACAGAACTATGCGGTTTCCTGCATAAGTTTGTTTTATACTACAGCTCATTGGCTTGTAGCAATTTTATATTCTTTCAAAGTGATTAAAAATATTTATTTTGTCATGTTTGAATAACAAGAAAATAAAGTTGCTGTTATAATTCTTTATTCACAATTTTGGGGGAAAGGCAGGATATAAATAAAGAGAGGTGATGAAAATCATCATCATAATTGCCATCACTTTTGGGAGGCTTTGGAATTTTAACTTTTACTGGTGACTTTTCAAGCTGTGCAGTTATATGACTCTCCTTGTCTTTTGTGAGACTGACTGCTCTCTAGCTTAGTCTTCAGGAGTGTAGCTGTGGGGGCAGGATGCAGTCTTTGCTTCCCCATAAGACTTCTGTTCCACCCTGAATTTTTCCCTTATTCCTTCATTTTTCCCTCATCTGGGGGCTGGAAGAGAGAGAGAGTGAGTGCAGATAGGCACTGGAAATCATTCACACCTATAACCCTTTCATTTGGTGTGTGTGCATTCCCTTGGTTACTTTGCCTGCCCCTTTTCTTTGGATGCCTTAGTTGTATTTTGAATGCTCAGTTCAAGTTTTAAGTGACTGTAATGCTAGAAATTTGAGGACTGAAGGAAAATTGTATGGGGGGAAGAATTCCTATTGAGGGCAAAGCTCTTATCCTCCCCACATAACTACACCCTTGGCTTGATTCACAAGTTGCCTATCAAGAATGAAATCACAGCATAAATTGTTACAACCTAGGAGCTGTTCAGTGTGTACATGCACACAAAGACACACGCTCACACATACAAATTGTTCATGTACAGAAACTGGTCATCACCAGTAAATGTTTTACATTTGCAGTAGTTATGCAGCGATTGGGTATTAGGTGCAATCTGGAACAAATTTAAAACATTTATGGCAATTTGGTTTCCTTGCTAGATCCAGAGCACAAGGGATGCTGTAAAACTAGCAACAGAAGCAAAGATAACAAGTAAATTAAATTAGGTTTGCCAAAATTACACCGGATTTTTTTCAGTGACCATTTGTTAAAGTACAGAACATCTGTAAAATTTATCATTTAGAAAACTGCCATCCGCCTAACCATAACAAGATCCATATCACTGCTAACATTTGAAAGCAATAGAGAACAGACAGAGATTTGGGTGTTTTGGATGTCCATCAGGTAAACCAGACTCCATCTTTTACCTGCCAGAGGGCCAAATGGCATGTGATATTTGCTGTATGTACAATTAGTGAACATGTTTTTGTTATGAGGAGTATTCATGCATTACATGGAACACAGACATTTTATGTATGCCATGTGTACATGATTTGTGCAGTGGTCATACGTAGCATGATTAATGTGCATACTGTACATAAACTGCTGATATGTACACTCATACACTATTTCACATGTAACAAAATGTACATATATTATATAGGACTTTATGGGGTTAAACCTTTTTGGAAGTATTCAAGCTTTTCAGTTAAGAAACAGTAGAAATAAGCAATTTTGGGATCTTATGGAAGTTTATTTTTAATTTAAGCAATTATTCATAAAAGTTCTGCTATTAATCCCTACGGAGATATAGGTCTTAGCATTCTCTGTGAGACCTACATAGGATTTTGCTGCCTGGGAAAGTTTACTAGCTCTGCCTACACTATTATAAATATAACTGGTTGAACTGTATTCAAAGACATAATTGTGTTTGTCAATTTCACAGAAAAAGATATAACGGAATCCTGTAGTGCTTTTGTGACTAATTGAGAAAAAGACATTTCTAGCACAAACTTTTATGGACTCTATTTGATGAAATGGACCAGAGTCCACAAAACCATTGCAAAAGGTGCTACAGGATTTACATACAGATCAATTTTGTAGAGCACGTTAAAAACAAAAACAAAAAAAGACTACAGCCCAAAACTCTACTATGAAATTTTGAAAATGGAATGAAAATACTGATGATCATTACAACTATTTGCTGACAAGAATTTATTTAATAGAAAGAAAGAGGACGAAGTGAAAAAAGTGATAGAAACAATTGAGGTGTCTATACAATTTAAGCCTCAAAATGAAAACAAAAGGATGGGATGATGTCCAGTGAATCAGCTAGGATTTACCTGAAATCCAGCTCTAGGCCTTATTCTGCATTATTTGGCTTCAAAGCTCCACCTGAGTGACTGTACTAAGTTGCAGTTATTGCAATGCAGATATTAGCTGCAGTTTTGCCATTCACTGTTTTTGCTGGTTGTTGGTTTTTGTTCACACTGTCTCCCTATGTTATGCTCCTTTCAGTCTCTTTCCCCTCTCAGGTCTTTCATTCCCTGAGAAACCAAACATGTGCGCGCACACAAACACACACACACATGAATTCATGCAAGCTGTAGGGAAATCTACTGTCACGCTTATGTAACATGAACATGCTCATAAATTGCACAGACATGCATGTGTTCATTCACCTCAGATAAAGCTCTATGTTTGAGATTACCCTGGATTTAAAAGGATCCTTGTACCTGGCCCAAATTAGAATTGAACAGATAGGCTCATAAATATCTGAATATATGCATGTGCCATGTGAAGAAATGTACAGTATAATGTGTGAATACCCCTAAAGTCATGGGGTAGCCTATATAGCATCAGGGCTGCAGAGGATGGAGAGTAATAATTAAATACTTCTAACTCCCAGTGCAGTAGCTACAAAAATTGCTTGCCATCTATATTTTGCATTAGGCATGGAGCCTTCATTGCTACCACTGGAAGTTTCCATTTGTTCCAGCTTGCACAATCCAAGGCACAACGTGCCAGATTTGTTCAGGAATATTTCAGGATTGTGTATTGGTAAATTTGTAGCTCTTTTTTTTTTTTAAGTATTTTCAAAGAGGATCCACCTTGCTATAGGACCTACTTGAGAAATTTGATGACGACAGAACATTGAGGCAGGGGCTCTGCTATTCTGGAGACCAGCAGCTAGGAGCAGCTTTCCAGAACCACCTATTACTTGAATATTTTGTTCTGGGGGGGGGGGGTCCAAGAACCAAGATAGTATGGGAGTGGTAACCTGAAAAATTGTTTGTGCCAGAGCACAGGTGCTTTTTTAGGTCATGCTGTTCATAGTGCTTTGTCTCCCAGGAACCCTCAAAGTCCATCATTCAAAAACTAGCTGGCTACCCTGGATGGTAGCAAGTGATCTCTTCCTCCTGTTCTGGTAATACATGAAGTTGTTATTGCCATTGTCCCCACCACCACACCATCATCATCATCATCATCACCATCATCTCTTCCCCTTCCTCCTCCTTCTCCACCTCCTCCTGAATTCCTCATTACCCAGTGCTGGGGGAGGAAAGAGAGGTTCTGCTGATGTTGCTTCCTCCTCCTTAGAAGTTGTGGTGTCGTTCCTTTTGCATAGAAGGGTGGGTGGCTGGATGTACATTACTGCACATGCAAGTGATGTGTATGCTGGATGGAGCAGTCACTGTGCAGTGTCTGAGGGATAATGTTCAACTTCTTGACTGGAGTGGTGGGAGATCTCAGCCAATCCTGTTAGAATCATAGAAATGTAGAGTTGGAAGAGACCACACGGGCCATCCAGTCCAACCCCCTGCCATGCAGGAACACCCTCAAAGCACTCCCAACAGATGGCCATCCAGCCTCTGCTTAAAAATCTCCAAAGAAGGAGACTCCACTACACTCTGAGACAGCATATTCCACTGCCAGACAGCCCTGACCATCAGGAAGTTCTTCCTGAGGTTCAGGTGGAATCTCCTTTCCTGCAGCTTGAATCCATTGCTCCCTCCTCTACATGGCATCCCTTCATATATTTAAATATGGCTATCATGTCCCCTCTTAACCTTCTCTTCTGCAGACTAAACATACCCAGCTCTCTAAGTCTATCCTCATAGGGCATGGCTTCCAGACCCCTCACCATTTTGGTCACCCTCCTCTGGACTTGCTCCAGCTTGACCATGTCCTTCTTGAATTGGGGTGCCCAGAACTGGACACAGTATTCAAGATGAGGTCTAACCAAAGCAGAATAGAGTGGTACCAGTACCTCCCTTGATCTAGACACCATACTCATATTGATGCAATCGAGAATTGCACTGGCTTTCTTGGCTGCCGCATCACACTGCTGACTCATGTTCAGCTTGTGGTCTATTCACACGTACTGCTATCTAGCCACGTGTCCCCCATCCTCTATTTCTTTATTCCATTTTTTCTACCTAAGTGTAGGACCTTACACTTCTCTCTGTTGAATTTCATTTTGTTAGCCTTGGCCCAGCTCTCCAATCTATCCAGGTCATTTTGAATTTTGATCCTGTCCTCTGGCATATTAGCAACCCCTCCCAATTTGGTGTCATCGGCAGATTTGATGAGCATGCCCTCCATTCCTTCATCCAAGTCATTGATGAAGATATTGAACAACACTGGGCCCAGGACAGAACCCTGTGGCACCCCACTAGTCACTTCTCTCCAGGATGAAAAGCAGCCATTGGTGAGCACCCTTTGGGAACGGTCAGTCAACCAGTTACAGATCCACCTGACAGTAGCCCTTTCCAGCCCACGTTTTACTAGCTTCTTTGCAAGAATGTCATGGGGAACTTTGTCAAAAGCCTTACTGAAATCGAGATATGCTACATCCACAGCATTCCCTTCATCTATCAAGCTAGTAACTCTATCATAACAAGAGATAAGATTGGTCTGGCATGACTTATTTTTGAGAAATCCATGTTGACTTCTTGTGATTACCACATTGCTTTCTAAGTGATTAGAAACTGACTGCTTAATGATCTGCTCCAGGATCTTTCCGGGTACTGATGTCAGGCTGACTGGGCGATAATTATTTGGGTCCTCTTTTTTTCCCTTCTTGAAGATGGAGACAACATTTGCCCTCCTCCAGTCTGCTGTAACTTCTGTCCTCCAAGATTTCTCAAAGATTATAGCAAGCGGTTCCAAAATGACCTCTGCCAGTTCTTTTAATATCCTAGGATGCAGTTCATCTGGTCCTGGAGACTTGAATTCATCCAGTGTGGCCAGGTATTCCTGTACCACCTCGCTACCTATTTTGTGCCGCATTTCCCCTGCTTCCTCCCCTGCTCCCCAACCGCCAGGTTGAGTGCTTGTATCCTTCTGGGAAAAAACTGAGGCAAAGAAGGTGTTAAGTAGTTCTGCCTTTTCTCTTTCCCCTGTTAGTAATTTGCCATCTTCTCTGCGCAGCGACCCTATTGTCTCCTTCTTTTTCCTTTTGCTGCGGACATATTTATAAAAGCCCTTTTTATTGTTTTTAATGTCTCTGACCAGCCTAAGTTCATTCTGTGCTTTAGCCTTTCTGACCTTCTCCCTACATCTCCTGGCTACTAGCTTAAATTCTTCTTTGGTGGTTTCCCCCTTCTTCCATTTCCTGTACATGTTTCTCTTAACACTTAGTTCAGCTGAGAGTTCTTTAGTCAACCATTCTGGTTTCTTCAGATGCCTTCTATCTTTCCCCCTTATTGGCACAGTTTTAGACTGTGCCTTCAGTATCTCCGTTTTAAGGAACTCCCATGCCTCCTGAACTCCTTTCTCTTTTGCTATTCTTGACCATGGGATTTCAGCCAGCAGCTCCTTAAGTTTACAGAAGTCCACTTTTTAAAAATCAAAGATGAGTGTCTGGTTACACTTATCTTCTCCTTCCTACTGAATGCCAAATTCCAATAGGGCATGGTCACTCCCCCTTAAAGATCCAACCACTTCTACCTCATTAACAAGGTCATCCCTGTTCTCATACTAAGTATAAGGGGCCTTTCCTATCATCATGCTGTCTGGTAGAAGGAATGGAAGCCAACTGCCCCAACTCTGGTACAATTGTTCACATTATGTCAACATGCTTTATTAGCTATCAAATGTTGTCAGTACAGGATGCTCTTCATAAACCCATTGTCTATTGTGTTCCACACCACTAATGCTAAGGTTTTCTTGAATTGTAGAAGTCATCTTTTAAAAATTTTTACTACTCCAGATTTGGTCATTGAGAGAATTCAGTGAATAAAACCATGAGCTCAACTCACTTCTAAATGAGTTTCTAAAATAAATTCCAAATTTCTAAATAAACAGGAGCAATGACATATTTGGGAAAATACTGTGGGTAAAATACAACATTTACCTTGTGGAAGAGTGACTCTGGCCAAGATCATTGGCTCCATATGAAATGAAGTTATGCCAAATTGTGTAATCATATCTATGAGAAGGAAATATCACTGCATTTCTGAGTGAATGGGAAACAGAAAAAAAAACCTCCACAGTCCTCAAGAGTCACTTTTTAATACAAAATCAACATGATCATATTTGAAAATGAACTTGTTCAACCCTGTAATGAAATATTATTCTGAGTGGTTTGTCTTGGGTTAATTCAGCAATTACCTGGAAAAGTTTTTAGATGTCACAGGTTTTCTCTCCCACTTCCCAAATAGCACTTGAACCATCTTCATGCTGAATCTGAAGAGCCACTAGAGAGCAGGGGAGAGAAATGATCATGGTTATATCAGATGCTGGTTCATGAAACCACACAAGCAAGTAGCTTACATGTATATTACTGTAAGTGTACTGGAGATTGTCAGGAAAGACTGTTAGCATTGGAAGGAACAAAATATTGCATGACTTGAGCAGGAATTCAGAAACTGAACCAACAGTGAAGGCATGCTGATCCAATTTTCTTTCAAGATGAGAACTGGCGTGGAATAGAATAGAGTCGTAGACCTGGTTCTGGGCTCAAGTAACCCCCTGGACTGCTTGTTGGGTAACTTTGAGTGGACCAATATCTCTTGTAGCTACAATGAGAAAGTTCAATTGGAAAACTATGTATATCATTTTATGTGTGCACACATGCACGCACACACACATACGCACACACAAGCACACGTATGTGCTTACATTAACATAGATGACGGATCATAGAACATGGAGGAAAGACAGGATATAAACTGAATAGGTTCATATAGTACTTTCAGAAGGTGGTATCCAATCTCCCTTTTTGCTCTGTAGAATTCAGGCAGGGGCTTTCATATTGTTGACCACAGCCTACATTAGGCAGAAATAATTCTGGGCCACTTTTTTGATGATCAGGCTGTCTAGAACTTGGCATGTCACATTACTGACACTTGAGGTAGATTCCAAAATATCTTAACTCTCTAATCAGTGGGCATTCAGATAGAGAAGCTGTCTGCATCAATGTGATTAATGCTAGTTTTAACTCAATTGTCAAGAACTAATCAATTGGCTCGATACTTATGGATTTATTTCAATAATTCAGTGTGGCAAATCATCAGTGAACATTATCTGAATTAGCACAGACTGGCACAAAGGGAAGAGAAGTAAATTGCTTTATGGATTTTTCTCAGGGATATCATACAAACAATTTGGCTTAAAAGAAGATGGTATCAGTGCTATACGTCTGTATTTTAGTATATGTCTTTATCTTCAAGTTTTCATATGAGGATAATTACTATTTTCTCTCAGTTATGTGTGCAGTGAATTTAGGTGATGATGACAACATAGAAAAACTATCCTAAGGAAGGCAAGATTTTGGGACAAGCACCCGATGTTTTGTTTAATAACTGCTTGTTTCTATATTCGTCCCTTTATTTAGCACAAACGTCTTTGTGGTAATATATGTAACATACATATGTATGCATTTCATTTTAAAGTTTAATTATTAAAACAGCTATGCTGCCCATTAAAAATTCCTCACCGTTTTTAACATCAGAAGCAATTAAAATGCATTGCAATAAAACTCAGTTAAAAACCAGAAAAGTGAGATGGCATAACCAGGGATAGGCAAATCTGTTAGCTTCCCTTTCACCCATATTCAAATATTGTGAATTTCAGTCCAATGTGCTAAAACAAGAACTGAAATAAATTATCATCTATTTGTAGGATGGGGGTGGGCAAAGTGCAGTCCGTAGGTATCATGTAGCCCCAGGGCTGTTTTTATGGTCTCCCAAACCCCGCAGTGATAGAAATCTGTTTTTTGCTTCTTAATGCCCCAAATGCACTCTGGGGGTGTGGAGGGCATTGTCAGTATGTTTGAGCCCCCCAAGCTCCCCAGAGGTAAAAAACAAACAAACAATTTTTGCATTTTTTAATTTTTTATATTTATTTATTTATTTTGCCTGAAATGCTCCAAAATGTCTACTCGGAAATGTGAGGTGCATTTCCACCACATTATGCAGATCCTTTGAGCTAATGTAAGCCTAGAATAGGCCTTTTAAATAATCTAAAACATGTTGAAAATGCCCCCCATATTCCCTAGAGGTGTTTTGGGGGTAAAAAGGATAATTTTTATGGGAGCAGGTATGGCTCTCCAAGGTCTCCCAGGGGGCTCATGTGGTCTCTAGCCCTTCACAGTTGCCCATTCCTGCCCTAGAAGATGGATAAATCTGTCAATTTTGCTTTCTCCCATATTTTGATAAAATCTTTTCTTTAAGAAAAACAACGGCAATCTGAAATTGAAATTGTCACCCATCTCTGGGCATAACAGAGAAATGAAATCCAACATAGCTAATAAAACTTAGGATAATATGCTGAAAAAGTCGCCTGTTGCCAAAATGATATCAGATTTGGTGCGAGACGGGATACCTGAATAAGAAAGCCATTTCCACATGTCAGGACTGGAAAAGCCAATCACAACACCTTGAATCATGCCTGAATTCAGGGAGAAAGAAGCATAATGAATGTATTGTGTAGTACATTCTGCATCCTGCATCTGACAACCCTTTAAAATATTCCATCAAGAGGGTCCCATAAAAGGTAATCATCTCAGTTTGCTCCTAGTCTCCTTGGATTACAGTTTTCAGAGAGTCCATATAAATTCTGGCAAGAAATAAATGTGTGTGTATTTAAAATATGGACTTGAATAATAAGTCTATGCAGACCTGTAATATTTCATGACCAACACTAAAACATGAATGCCCCAAAGCTTTTGCAAATCAGAAAAATGTTTCCAATGATTTCAAATTTTGTATTTATTTTACTCTGTGGAATTTATTCATACATACAGATGGCCCCTTTATCAAAATAATTACTTAAAATCATTGATGTAGTTATTCTCAGCACAGAAGGGCATAATCTGAGGGTCATCTAACTTTGCGTATTACACAAAAATGGAGAGAAAGGAATTTAGCATGGGTCTCACTTCCTCTCTCCTTTGTTTGACACGACACAGAGAGATAATGCATGAATTTCCCTCGCAAAGGAGATGGATGTGCTCTAGGTTAAGACTTATAATATATATAGCATAGACTTTCACACCAACTTGACAGATTCATCAGAAATAAGTTCTCCCCTGGAGGTCTCTCTAGAGATTAGAACTAAAACACAGGAGCGTGGAACAATAAAGACAGGTACAGTTTTTGTATGGTGCATTTTATGAGGTTGTAAATTCAACTGGCTTTACCAGCACTGAATTCCACATTCATTTTTTACTTTTTAAAGTGGATACCGTATGCTTACCCCAAAACCAGCTGTCTAATATAACAGGGGAGAAGAAACATTGGAGCATAATGTTAATAACTTTTGAGGTTTACATATTAATGTGCAGAGTATGAGGAATAAACCTGCTGAGATTTGTACCCTTTGTACAGCAGAGATACCCCCCCCCAACAGATTGCACTAGCATGACTGGGTGCACTGGGAATCATGTTGCATCATTTTGGGGTGCTTTTCTTTTCTTTTTTTCCATTTTGGAAGGTGCAGGTTGGATAGGTTAAAAACAGTATTTCTGGGCATCTGGGGCCTTTTTGGACAATTTTCTGGCAAAAATAATCATGTGAAGATCGGCCAATTTATTAAAAACGCGGAAGCTGGGGTGCTTAGAGGTCTCTTGGGGTCTTTAGGGATGCAAAAATGGGCCTTGGGTGCCAAATAAAGCCCATAGATAACACTTTCTGCACCCCTGTAGTACAGGAAGGATTTATGACTTGATGGAGGACAAATGAGACTAGATGAAATAAGCCATGCTGGGAGGGAGAAATAGAAGAGTGCTTGCTGCTCAACCAGGTTTTAAGGAGATAAGTTAGGGAAATGTCTCCCCACCATCATGTTGCCAGAGTTTCTACCTCCACTCTTTCTCAGTTTGGCTTCTGCCACAATACTCAACTCTAGCTTTAGGTTGCTGTCCATGGTGCTGATCTTATTTCCAGGTCAACTTCAAAGAGAGGGTTTTTTTAAAGAAGGAGGAAGAAACAGTCTAAGAAAAAAAAATAGACTTACTTCAAACATTGTAACAAGAAAGAGATAAAACCCAGACTCTTTGGCTCTTTACAACACTCATTATTTACCATTACTTCTTCAAAGGATTGGTAGATTCTTAATACATTCTGACAGCTTTAAATATTCTCTCTGATGGCTAGATACACACTGTTGATGGCATGGTCAGAAGCAAAGCACATGGAATCTAAGACTGAAGACATACAGTGTCTTTTTTTCTGCCTTAAAATGCCAGACTATCTATGATTTCTACTCCAGCATAGGAATGTGGATAATTGAAGTTGCAGGTGAGGGTCTCAGTGAGAACAATGGACTTCTATGCAACTAGTTTAGTTTGGGGGGGGGAGGGGGGACAGAGAAAAAGCAAAGGTTTATGTAAGACAGCATGCAGTTAAGTATTTCACAGATTTGGAAAGGATTCATAATAACCCGATCTGCCCTTTTTAAATGGATAAACACAGGCCATATGCTTGTTACTAATTAGCTGTAGAGCACAGAAGCTAGGTCTGTGCTCCTTCCCATTCCAAAATTCATGACAGAAAGACATGGTGACCATCACATACACATACACATAAGGGGCCATACACATAAAACAGCCCTCATGTCTACCGGGGTGCAGAACTGCTAGTCCCCTGCTGCTATTTCAAACTGCTATTTTAAACCTAGGAGGGGCTTTCTTTTCCCCCAAAGCTGAAAATGATTGTCCCTTCTGTTGTTTTCTTTCTTTCTTTTTTTAAAGCTTGCTAATTGATGCTGGCTACAGAGTGCGCACAGTTCACTTGCTCTAATAGCTCCACTAGTTGCCAGTCGGTTTCCAGAAACAATACGAAGTGCTAATTATGACCAAAAATGTTCAAAACAGCTCAGGTCCATGTCATCTCCTATATAAGCCTGCTTGTGTTTTGAGATCTTTTAGGGTAGGTACTTCTCTCTGTCCCACTGCTCTCATAAGTACATATCATGCAGACACACCTGAGGGCCTTCTCAGTGGCTGCTGACCAGCTCTGGAACTCTTTTCTTAGAGAGGTTAGATGGGTGAAGATGAAGCCCTTTCTGTTTTCAGAAGGTCTATGAGGACTGATGAATCAGGAGGAAGTGGCTTTTCAGAACAGGCTGAACTATTTATTTGCTGTGTTCTTTTTTTACTGTTTATGCTTTAAAATGTTTTTAAATCTATAATTAGTTTAATTATGCTTTTAACTTTTGCATGATATGAACTCTTTACCTGCATCTTGTTAAACTTTTCAAGTTACCTTGAATCCCAGAATGGAAAAAGGGATGAATATAAATAATAATTGATCTAAAAATATTTGGTGTAGGGACATGGTGATATTCCTCCTGGACAGAGTGTAAATAACCAGATTGTGTTTTTAAAACTTGAAGAGTCAAGGGTTGGAGGAATCTGGCTCCACATTCTGCCCACCTCTATTTAAAGAATAGCGTCTGATACGTTGTAAGTAGCGTAGAATTCTTTGTCATGCTTTCAAATCAAGGACTGTGTACTATTATGCATGAATCTCAAATGCCATGCGAAACAACACTTTGGAAAAATGTGTATTTGTAAATATTGGGATTTTTTTCCTCTATAACTTCCATGAACCAGCAATGTTGTGCTACACTGAGGCAGACAGTTGGAAAACAGTTGGAAGGCTTAATGTATAGGCGATATTTTAGAGAAAGAAATAGGCAAAACCACCTCTGAGTATTCCTTTCCTAAGAAAACCCTATGAAATCCATGAGGTCACCATAAATTGACAGGTGACATGAAGACATGTACACACACACACACAATATTTCTGAGAGCTGAAAGTGATATGATAGTGTCAACCAAGATTTGTCAGGATTTGTGCTCTGAAACAATCTAATGGGGATACATGTGTTCCTAATCTGTTAAGGGGGTTGGCCCCAGGGCTGGCCCTGTCATGAGGCACAGTGAGGCAACTACCTCAGGTAGCAGATTTTGAGTGTTAAGAAAGGGAAGCAAATTGTTAGTTATTACTTGATTATTATTGTGTTTTTACTTCAGGGATGTGGTAAGAGGCATTTTGCAGAATTTTTTTATTTGCTTCGGGTGCCAAAATAACTGTGCTGAGCTTGTTATTATATGCAATTACTTTGGTGGGTGGAGTGCCATTTTCTGCTGTACCTCAGGCAGCAGAGTGGATTTGGGCCATCTCTGACACAGACTGGAATGGAGCACTGAACCATGCTTCACTTGTACAGTTAAACTAAAAGACAGATGGGGTGGAATATAGGGCAGAGTGGGCCTAAAGAACACAGTGTAAGTTGGAATGGGGTGAGAATCTTGTTGATGTGTGCCTTCAAGTTATTTCTGACTTATGGCAACCTTAAGGTGAACCTATCATGGGATTTTCTTGGCAAAATTTGTTCTGAGGGTATTTGTCTTTGCCTTCTTCTGAGGCTGAGAGAATGTGACTTACCCGAGATCCACCAGTGGGTTTTCATGGACACACACTGATTCAAACCCTGGTCTACCAGTGTCTTAGTCCAACATCCAAATCACTATACCACGCTGGCTCTCAGTGAGACTCTACTGCTCTTTAAGACAAAGAGGTTTTGCTGAGTAGGAGGGGTTTTTTTGGTAGTGCTTATAAGAAGCTTCACATCCATATGATCAGAGATTACAGTGGGGCAAAAGAAATTCCTGTGCAACCTAAGTATCATTGAATTTTCTCTTGCTATTTCTTCCTTTCCTTAAACTATAGTCTTCAACTCAGACTCTAGCAAAGCCATACGCAAGTAAAAGAAAATGTGCTGTGAATGCTGATAACATCTTAAATTATGGTGCTTACTTCTAACACATTTTTATGTACATAAAAAACTAGACTGCTTGATTAAACATGAGGAGGTCCTTCATCCTGTGCATGGCAATGGAACTGTACATAAAATTTTACTTGTTCACTAATTAGAGATTAACTGAAAATAAATGAACTATACCCCTTAACATCATTAAAGCCTGTTAATTCATTGCTAATAATTGGGCGCATCTCACTCTTAGGGTTCAGTATGCTCAATTCTATTTATCTTTCCTTGTGGGTAACCATCTGTAATTCCAAGCAACTATCTCAGTATATTTTAAGCCCCAAGCACAAGGTGTCAAAATGAAGAGGTAGAGTGAAACGCAGTAATGTTCCCCAGTGGGGCTGTAGAGGGTGCTTTGGAACAAATGGCCAACGAGACTGATGCTCACAAAAATCTTTGTATTTACTAACAGTGCTCCACTCTTGTCAGCAGCTCTCTCAGTTGTGTTTTCTGCTCTGCTGCCTCAACAAAGCTACAATCTCAGCTGCTGGTGTCAGCTTTAATTTACTATGAGCAGCGATGAGGAGTGCCCATCACACCACCAAAAAATATTCCCAAATTGTTAGAGAAGGCTGAATACCTGAACATAGTGTAGAGCTGAGCATACCCTTACCAATTCAGTGGACATATCATTGTTTATGGAGCAAGCAAAAAACATACCTCTCAAGAGCCAATATACATTTTAAAAGAGTTCCCATCCACTGTCTCAGCAATATTCAAAATTCCATGTTGCCTAATGAATACTTGCTTCCCTATGGAGGATCATCATCATCATCATCAATCTTTTTTTGTACCCTGCTTTTTGCCCAACTTTGGGCCTCAAAGCAGATCAGTGTGGTAACATCTGAGAAGACCTACCTCTTCCATTGAATTTCTTCTGAGCTTTATTTCATCATGATGGTTTCTCAACTGCAATTATAGTCTTCCCTCCACATTCATAGATTTGATGTTCACAAATTTGATTATTTGTGAGTGCGTGTGCTTCCCCCCCAATTCTCCTCCCTATTCCTATGTATTTTGCCCTGGGTGAGTTCCCTGAGGCGAAATGGAAGGAAATAGGAATGAAATGGGAAAGGCTCCTGTGAGTCTTCCTTTCCTCCTCTGGAGTTTCCCTCTCACTTTCCCATACATTTTCACCCAGGGTGGAGAACTTGCATGGAGGCAAAACAGAACAAACAAAGGGGAACAAAGGGCAAAGGCTCCTGTGAACCTTCCTTTCTTCCTCCAGAATTTCCCCGCTCCTTTTCCCATTCATTTTCTCTGCATTGCGGCAAAATGCATAGGAAGAGGAAGGGGGGAACTCTGGGGGGGGGGGAAAGAAAGGCTCTTGGGAGCCTTTCCCACACCCCGTTCCCTTCTGTTTTGCATGGGAAGGGGAAGGGGAGAAGCCTTGGCAGGAACGGGAGGAGGAGCAGATGGGGGAGGTATTTTGTAATTTTTCCACTTTCGCAAGGGTTCTATGCCTTGAACCCTCGCAAATGTGGAGCGAGGAATGTATTTTAATATTCTGCAGTCTGGATGTTTGTTATTTATTGCTATTTGATGATTTTATTGATTTCTGCTGTTCTGTTATTTTAAATGTGTAAGCTTTCTTTAGAGGGCTGTAGCCTTCAAGGCAATCTAGGTTTATTTGGGTGAATATGAGGAAGGGCTCCCACGTCTTTAAACTTCAACAGATCTCAGAGCAGGAAAATGTAGCATAAAGTTCCACTGGGGAGAACTATGTTATGCCTCCTTCCTCACCCCCCACCCCACCTTTCAGCTGCTGAATCTCTGCTTCTTCCTCAACATGGCCATTTACTGGCTGGTTGAAGGTAGGGGTGCAGCGGGATGGGCAGAAAAGGATCCACCTATGTTCTTACAGCCGGAAGCACAACACCGACATCATCCTTCAGTTCTGTGTGTCTAGCTATAACTATTAAAAATATAAGAACCCTGTTGTATATTCAACCTGGCAACCCTAAGGCAGTCTAAAAACATTTTATAAAAATGAGAACAAGAATAATATGAAATAATAATGAAGACAGAAAATAATTTTCTGTCCTAAATTTAAACCTGTTGTATACCGAGATTCATTTCTTATTTAATGGTGTCTAGAAAGAAGGCAGAGAGAAATCCATGCAGGCTCTGATTGAACATGGGTTAGAACATATTATCAAGCCTCTTACATGACAGTCGAAACATAGAAAAGAAGGATTTGTTCTTCAGCTCCATTGCATCTTCACAGTGGTGTCTGAAAGAGCTGTTCTGGATGGTGAAGGGCCTCTTTCAAAGTCTGGTGAAAGAGAAGAAAGGGAAAGAGTGGGATGTACCCTGGTTGGCACGCTGTGACAAGTTTGCAAGACACTTTCAAGAGAAAATTACTACGTCTGTTGCTCACATTGATATCTTATGTTTTCAATGCACATGTAAACCACAAAGAAACCTTCATCTAATTAATATAATACATGTAATAAATACAATTACATATTTCTCCAATGAGTTTTCAGCCTGGATCTTGCTTTGTAAGAGGATGAATTAGCCAAAATTAAGTACTGCAAGAGTGCAATTCTGTGAAAACATATTTGGGGCCAAGTTCCACTAAGATCAAGGGCAGTTTTTGGTAAATATACCTAACATTGGACTATATGTCCTACTGATGTGCAAAAGTTGAAAACATATGCTTCCTTTACTAAAATCAATGAAATGAAATGTATTAAATTTGGAAAATTAAGGTTTTCACAGAATTTTGAGTGCAGGCAATCTGTAACAGTAGGCAGTTAAGGCTGAAATCCTATATCCACTTAACTGGAAGTAGTACACCCCGTTAAATTCAATGCAGCTTACTTCTGAAAAGACCAATATAAGATTGGGCTGAATGTCATACAATGTATAAAGAGTTCTGCCCATGTGAGTTCCTATGGCAATGTCACTAACAGCTCTGCATACAAGAGGCCTCACAGCAATTCAAGTAGAAATCTTTAGATGTTCTCTGATTATCAAGGGGGCAATCACAAGATACTTTACTTAGAACAAGGCCTGCTTCAATGCATGCAGTTAGCATTCAAAATTAGCCAAGTCTTTTATTTCTCTCTGAAGTTTACTAGTGCTATGTTTTACATTATGCAGGGGGAAATCTTGGATTGTCATTAAGTGTGTGATCAACTAGCTGTTTGTAAATATGTGTTTTGTCAAATTCACATACCAGATGTTAGGTGTACTGTTAAACATTTTAAGCAGGAATGGAGAATCTGTGACCTTCCAGGTACTGTTGAGTGGCAACTTTTATCAACCCTAGCCAATGCTCAGGGAGAAAGAGAAGTTGCAATCTTTCAACTTCTAGTGCACTGCATGGCCTCCATTCTTGAACTTATGGATATATCTAACAATTTAATGTATAAATAGCCCCTTAATATGGACACATTGAAGACCAATCCAAAATGTGGTTTTAAAATGATCCCTTCAGTTGTTTTTTTAAAATATATAGCCAACTAGACCTGATCTTATTGATGAATTTGTCCATTAATTCCACATGCCTGGCTTAATTCTGAAAGTGTAAAAATAGTGTCTGTATTCATTAGATGAGCAAAGCAGTGACTACTGGGAGTACCTTAATCCAATAATAAAAAATGTGCTGGAAGAAATAGAAAGCTTCTCCTACCAGACATAGTGAAGCATACTTCCAAGTTATATAAAATGTGTGTGGCCCCAAGTTTTCTTAAAGGAATTTAAAATGGCAGCAGGGGGTGGGAGGGAGAACTGTTTAAGAACTGTTAAGAAAATATACATCAAGAGCATTCAAAATATTAAAGGTCAATATAAATGCAAGTGGTCTGTATTGCATGTTCTTATTGCTTTTTGCTGTCAAGTTCACTTTGATTTATGGTGACCCTCTGAACGAGGGATCCCTAAGGAGTCCCACTCATCAACTGGTTATCAAATCTATATTGCATATTTGTTATTTACTCTTTGTTATTTATTCTTGGTGAAATTATTTAACTCTGGATAACGAATATTCACTGTGGAAGAACAAATGAACGCACAGTTAATTGATCTGTGTAAAGTGCCTTAAATATGAGCCTAACCTGTAAAAACTGGATCCTATTGAACTTATTTTATACCTTAATCTTTGAGGTTTCACCCACAAGTGTTTCCCATGTATATTCAAGCCTTTCTTTGTAGAATAAAGGCTACAAATTTCCCTTTTCAAAGGTAAGAATAAAAATGCCATTACATTTCATACTTAGGGAGTGGAATCAATCACAGAACATGTTCTAAACAAAACCATCATGGAGTAGACTAAGTGTAGGAAAAAGAGGAAAGATATGAATTTGACAGGTCTATCCATTCCTGGGTTGGGCACAGTCCTGTATATCTGTTGGACCATATTCTCACATATCAGCTCTCCTCCACACTGGAATTTTCAGCTGTTCTTTGGGTACCCTGTAACATCATGAGTAAAGTGGGTGGAAGACACACAGATGCTTTGACTGTGGACATCCCTCTTTGAAATGTCTTGTCTGCAGCCTGCTTTGCTATCATTTCAGCACCAACATCCTTTCATCAGCACTTATTTCCCAAGCTTCTTAGCATTTTTAACCCTGATAAAGATTTTAGCTTTTCTTTTAAATAGCTGTGAGTTGTAATTGACCAGAATTTTCTGATTATGCGATGCCTGTTTTAGATCTTCTGTAACTTATACATGCATGTTTCTGTAACGTGGTGATGCCAATTGGCTACCTAAAAGCAAAGCATACATTTTCAGAAATGAAACAGAATTTTGGAAACTGTCCCTGGAGCTATGGCCCCAAATAAATTTTCCCCTTGCTATGCAAATTTTGAGTTCTCAGAAGTTTAATAAACCCTTCCAAGTGAAAGTGGTAGTAAGCCTAGAAAATGGAAGTAGCAGCTGCATTCTACCATTCCTTCTTGCCTTAGGTACTTTGGCCTCCATTTTCAATAAGAGGGAAAGAAGTGCTCATGTGTGCAGTTAGGAGAGGTGCAATGGTTTATTTTTAGTTACATTTTTTCCCATTTCTCTTGCAGCTTAGATTTGTTGCGCAGGAGCAGCAAACTGTCTGTCTGACTGGAGGAATGTATTTGTGTGTTTTCCTCCTGAAGTAAGATGAAAGGTTTCTTATCCCCTTGGGACCTTGTGAAAACCAGACATTGCCTCTCAGGGGGGATTACAGGGAGAGGAAAAGTTAAATCTTTGTGTGTGTGTGTGTGTGTGTGTGTTCCTGCCTTCAAGTTACCTGTCGAGTTATGGTGACCCCATGAATGAAGCATACATAAATGACAGTACACACTGCACTGCTTTCTAGGGTGAGGAATACTTCAGACCATTTTCTTGTGAACAGCAGCTTTTTCAAGGGAAAAAATGAAGCAAGGTGTACCTGATGCTGTTGGTCAGGAATCTCTCAAAGCTCTTCAGAGCTTTCATTTTCTTGGTGGGGACACTGGGGAGCAGAAGTGCCCCAGGTGTATTTTAGTGAAAGATGTCTGACGAAAGGAGTGATTCTCTTTCCAGCTGGGATAACAATTTTTCCCCTAACACTGGAACAGTGTCTCTGGCTGCCTCTTTGTGAAGAAACTTCTGCAATGGAATAGAGGATTAAGTTAGCCACAGGTGGGTTTTGCACAGGCATTTCAAAGGTGCTTTGATATTTGCTATCCTTTTCTAGAGGCATTGAATCCCCACTGGGTAGCACCAAGCCTAACCACTCCATTTATTTGCTATTTGAGACAGAGAGAGGATTTTGTGGCACTCTGTGAAAATGACACAGTAATGGGACTTCTCTCCACCACCATTACCATCATCCCCCCCGCCATCCTCTATTCTGCTTCATGAGAATTATATCCAAACAGCACACAGGCAGCCCCTCTATGACTCTCCATAATTGAAAGCACTGGTTCCTGTTCTCATGCAGGTAAGCCCTGCTATGTTATGCTGTGGGAACAGAGAAGGCCATCATCCTATTGCTAATTGAAAGTATAAGATGGCCAGTGGTTCCCATGTCATGTGGTGGGGAACCTTCTTGGCCTTTTAATCCAAATTTTAAAGGAGCTCTCTGATCCACTCGGCCTGTTGTGGGGGGTGGGGATCAACACTTTAGAATCTGGACTAGAGTGGAAATATCCCACTGACATGAAAGGTGCCAGCTACCACTAGTATAAACCAAAGGAATGCAAAGAAAATTCGTTATCTAGCATGAATGATCATAATGGCCAAAATTTTAGTGATAAAAATAACAGCACCTTGATTTTTCTCTACCCAAGCAGAGAACATAAAAGAAGACAGGGAGGCCCTATTTAGTGTGAGTATTGTGCACACAACGAGGTGAGCATACTAGCACCACTCCCCTCTACTGTTGCTTTTCTCAGGCAAAAACTGTTTATGTGAAAAAGATAGGTTGTTATATCCATGGGAGTTTGTCCTGCAAGCCCCAACTCTGATGTTTCCGCATTCCAGTTCACACAGACAGTGTTCACAGATACAATAGGTCAACCTCTTTAGACATGTTACTTTCATGTGAGGAAAGTGACAATGGAAGGGCCAAGACTAGCACTTACTCAAGTGTGGAGCACATGTATTTTTTGAACATCTATATAGGGCTGTAAGATAGAATTGAACTACTTCCCTTCAAGTGAATGAAGTGTTTTGCCAACAGAATGGGACTGAGCACAATTTTCAGCAATCCCCTTCCTCCCTGCAGTCACTACATACATTCCATTTGTTTCAGATACTTGGGAGTCCCTCTAGAGTAGATCTAGGGCATTTGTAGGGGGTTCTAGGTGGGAGCAGAATCACTGAAAAAAAGCCTTTCTCCATTCTACTGGTGGAAGTCTTTTGTTGCAGTGGAGAATTGGTTAGGTTGTACCCATTAAGCTGTACCCATTAAGGTGAAAAAGTGGGGAGAATAACTTCTTCAAGCTAGTGCTCATCTATAGGTCTTAAGAAACCTCTTTATCCATCAGTCACTGTAGGTGGCTTCATAATAGGCTTTGTGAGGAGCTTTGGCTCAGTGCTTTTATATTTTGTAGTGAGCAGCACATCACTTTACCCAACTAAAAAAAGAAAGGAAATTCCATTGCACGAATTTTTCATTCCATAGTTTCATGTGATTTCACCCTACACAGGCCCCCCTGAGCACACTACAGGGAACAGTAATTGTAACCAGTATGGGCAGAGGTCATGCCCTGACCCTACAAGTATTGTTTCTGCTTTGCTGAAGGACCTCCCAACTGCTTGGCATGCAAAGGCTAGACATGACTAAGAGTTATTCTGGATATGTTTCCTATCTCTTAATTGCCTCTTTCTTACCTTTGACTTAGTCTTTAAAAAGATATTGACAATTGTATCATCTGAAATATTGACAATTGTTTCATTTGAAATTGTATCATCTGAAATATCTGAAATTGTATCATCTGTTTCTCTTGATCACTGTGTGACTCTGCTGACTTCTTGTGTGTATGAAACTTAGCCCTTTCCTATATTTTACATGATAGAGTATTCCTCATTCCTTCTTCATTGGTTTCTGTCTAGCTCTGCAGCTGTACATACCTCCACTCCTTGCCCTTCTTTAATCATCTTTATTTGTGTAGTTCTTCTAAACTAAGGGTGGGCAGATTGAAGGTCTGGACCTATTCAATTGTGGCTAGTGGCTCAATGGGGTGGTGAATGCACTCTCAATGTTAATTTGAATGTCAAAGGAGCTGTCTAAAGTGCTGAAACATATTACCAATCTAGGATCAGCACTTTGGCCAGCTCCTTGAAAGTTTAGATTACAATCTGGAGTTGATTTACTGCCCCAGTGGCACCAGAGCCATTAGCCACTGATGCTCAGGGCAGGGCAATAAATTCACTTTGAAGAGTCTAATACAGTTTAAAACATAAGAGTAATTTGAGAGCTAAAAGCATGTCAAACCATCTAACACTAGAAATAATGCAGATTAAAACGTTGTTCATATAGTTTAAAGCCACTCACATATGTTATTTCAATGAGATCAATAATGCCCCTGAAGCATCAATAAGCAGCCAATTTTTTACTTGGAATAGCAGCAGAGTTGGCACCAGTTGGGCCTTTAAGGAGAGAATATTTGATAACTGGGATGCCACACCAGAATT
The DNA here is from genome assembly GCA_030412105.1 of Cyclura pinguis. NCBI lineage: Eukaryota > Metazoa > Chordata > Lepidosauria > Squamata > Iguanidae > Cyclura > Cyclura pinguis. The sequence goes on from CM059599.1 coordinate 351,831,572, forward strand.
GATGTCTGGGTTATTTGCAGTGTACCAGCAAGGGTGTGTATATATGTATATGTATATGTATATGTATATGTATATGTATGTAGGTATGTATGTATGTATGTGTATACACACACACACACACACACACACATACATATATATATAATTCCCACCTGCTCTCCCTACAAACTGCATTTACAGCATTACACTTTCAGATTGTGTCCACATCATTTTTTGATAGTATGTCCTCTGTATTTGTGGTACAGGTATGGTAGAGGATATTTCACAGCTCTTAGTATATTTCCATTTCCATCAAAATCCCAGAGAGAGATTCATGGGACAGAGCTTGGCGTCCCTACAGAGTGAGAGTCCTTTTGTGAAAAATATGCTGATTTCTGTCAGATTGTGACCCGTACATCATACACAAAATAGCTTCATTTGCTAAGGCTGCAAAAAGTATTTGTGAATCATTTTCAATGCTATTGTTGTAGGGTGTGCAAGGGATTTGCTAACCTGACCTTTGTATGTGCTTTATTATTGTAAAATATATTTCTAACATAGCTTGTAATGGCTTTTAGCCAAATGCAATAAAAGCTTGATTGACTGATTCCTACTTGTTTTAAAAATAGCAGCAGTAAACTGTCTCAGCCTTCTCCTTCCTGAATTATAATGCCAAAATGGGAAAAAAAAGCAAGAGTATTTCAGAGTAAATGACCATTTCTGATGTTCAAAACAAATTCCGGGGGCCCCTACACACTGTACAGTTATAGTACTATTATTCCACTTTAACAGCCATGATTTCATCCTAGGGATTGGAGAAGCACTAGAGCATTCTGCCTGGGAACTCTAAATATCCCTCCATAAATTGCCAATCCCAAGATTCCATAGAATGGAAGTTAAATTGCAATAATTGTACTATGAAGGCCAGTGTGGTCTAATGATTTGAGTATCAGACTAAGATTCTGGCAGCCTGGGCTCTGAATCCTCACTCAGCCATGGAAACCCACTGGATGACCTTGGGCAAGCCACACTCTCTCAGCCTCAGACAAAGGCAGTGGCAACCCCCTTCTGAATACATCATGCCAAGGAAATGCTATGATAGGTTCACCTTAGGATTGCCATAGGTTGGAAACAACTTGAAAACACACAGCAGCAACAGTAGCATGTGATATGAATAAGCTAGTTTTCTCTCCTTCTTCCATCTCAAGGAGTAGAACTTAATTACTTACCTATTTCTGTGCTGAAGGGCACTAAATGTATTGGCAACTACAAGAAATAGTGCTATCATTCTGTAAAGTGAATGGGCCCCTGGTCTCAGAATTCTTACATCTTTTGTGTATATTTTGCAGTAGGAGGACCCTATAGACCTAAAGCCCGTACACCACTCCTCTACATCTTCTTGTTCCCCCCTCTCTTTCTAATTTCTCTTCAGTTTTATTTCAGCCTGACATTTGAAGACCATGGTTTAAAAGAACCTTGCTTAAATTAAGCATGTGTGAGTCCACTTTGTATCTGGATAGCAGAATATTCAGAATGTCCACTATAGCAATAGCAATAGCAGTTACATTTCTATACCACTTGTCAGTGCAAACCACTCCCTAAGCAGTTTATATGTGTTTAGCTACTTGCCCCCAACAAGCTGGGTATTCATTTTACTGAGCTATGGAAGGATGGAAGGCTGAGTCAACCTGGAGCCCTGCAGCACCAAACTCACAATGTTGTGGCTGCAGTATCAGCATTTAACCACTATGCCACCAGGGCTCATCCACTGGCATGCCACTTTGAGTTTCATGACAAACCAGTTTGATGTAGTGGTTAGAGGGTTAAACTGAAACTTGGGGTAGTGGGACAGATTCTTGTTTCTGTCCAGAAGCCTACTGGGTGGCCTTTTGCTAATCATTCTTTCTAACTTTCCTCACGGAGCTTCTGTGAGAATGAAGTGTGGGGAGAAAGCCATGTGTGGGACATTGAGCTTATTGGAAGAAAAACAAGATAGAAATGTCACAAACAAACAAACAAATAATACTTAAATATATATTTTTAATGCTATATAAAATGTATCCATACAGCATAAAACTCTCACAGCCTGATGGGAAGGTGGGCTCTGGCCTTGATTCCGCACACTGTGTTTTCCAATCCAATCCCCCCAATATGGTGTAGTCGTCTGAGTATTGTACTGTGACTCTGGAGACCAGGGTTTGATTCCCTGCTTGGCCATAAAAACCCACTGGGTCACCTTGAGTGTGTCACACACTTTCAGCCCCAGAAAACCCCATGATACATTTTCCTTAGGATCACCATAAGTTGGAAATGACTGGAGGGCACACAGCAGCAACAACAACACTACTAACATATCATGGACTTGTGTTAAGAAATATTGTTTGGTGCATTCATTGTACATTAAAGTATAAGGTAAGCAGCCATTGGAAGGGGGAGAGAATGGAGTATGCTAACTGGTGGAATGTTTAAGGAGATATGCGTACAGCTGGTGAATGACAGTGAATGACAGTTCAGAGTTCAGTTAGACAATGGTTTTTGAGTTAGACTAGGGTGGGCATTAAAGAAGAGGACTTTAGTTGGGGGTTTGGAATGGTTGGTTTGAGTTAGCTTGAGAGGAATATGTGTGAGAGTGTCTGGTGTTTTAAATGTCATAAATAATTAATCTGCTGTATTTAATTTCTGCAAATAATTATTTTATTTTTATAAACATTTGGCCTCTGGAAACAGTATCTGTCTGAGTGTTCGGATTCAGAAAAGTTATTTGTGGTGGCAGCCCTGAATATAGAAGGGTGTTGTGTAAAAGAAGAAGTTGTATAAATCCTCACTGGTACCTTGAGGGCTTTTATCTAGTCCCCATAGTTGGTGTCACATAGGTGAGATAAGAGGAGGTACTTACCTTGCAGCAGAGGTGGGGATCAGAAAAACCCCTCACTCTTGGTTATTGCAGTAAGCATGTGGAGGTCTTCACACTTAGTAGGTAAAAAGGTAAAAACGTAAAAGTCGGTGACAGTGGTGGGACTGAGAGGAACCCTTACAGCTGGTGGCACTGGTGCGATTGCCCAAGCAGAAAACCCCACAGTTGGTGGGATAAAGGGTGGAAAAACCCCACAGGCTCCTTACAGGGTTTGCATTCTTTTTAAGAGAAGCAGTCTCTTTTCATGTTTTCCCTGTCTCTGAAAACACATGTCTGTTCTGACTCACTGCAGTTTTATTATTCGAAACCTAGACCCTTGGAAAATAGAAAATAAAGTGAGACTAATGGTGTCTGCAGTTTTCAGCCTTCTCCTCAGCAACTTGCCCCTGCTTGGTTGAGCATAGTTGTAGGGACATTTCACTGAGCCACTCATCAGTGACCAAAATGCTCAAGAAGGTGCCCACTGTTGCCCTGTGGCACTTCTAAAACAATTTTCTAAAGATCATTTAGTGTGTAAAAGCTCTTTTCAATTTTGGTTCAGCAAGGAAGGATTGCAGGAGGCCAAAAACATGCATTCATGGGGAAAAAAAATCCATTATTTTATTGTGTGTTGGTTATTATTTATCTGCTTATGCACAGAGCGTCCCTCCTGCTGGGCTGTAATCTTAGACTATTGTGGCATCTTTCTTCCTCTTGCATTTGACAAAAGACCTTTGCAGTTTTTCCAGTGTTTGGCAGTTGAATATTTTGAAGGGCAGCATAAACACAGCTAATCCCCTGCCGAGAAAAGCAGCTGGCCCTCCCTGTAAACATGTTTCCTTGAACCCAAGACCCCAGCATCTGTGGAAAACAGAGAGGGCAGAGAAAGAATGCTAATATGTGTGAATTGTTTGTTAGGTCACTGGACTGAAATGCAAAACGTTGTAATTAAGTAATATTAAGTACTTATCATGCTAGCTCTTGTTAACTACCACTAGAAAAACACCATTTACCTTTCATGACATGCACTGGTGGATGTTGCGAATGGTAATGGGGGTGACAAGCTCTCTTCTTGAATAAATGAACTGGTGATGAAAACTAGGGAAAAGTGAACTTCAGGCCACACTTCCATCTGTATATCCACACTGCACAATTATAGAAGGTTGATACCACTTTAACTGTGATGTTTCCATTCTGTGGAATCCTGGGATTTCTAGTTTGATGAGGGACTTAGAATTTTCTGCTGGAGAGAGAGAATGCTGTAGTTCAAGGGATGCACTGGAGAATTCTAAGTACTTCACCAACTTACAAATTCCAGGATTCCGTAGGATGGACCCATGTCAATTAAAATGGTATCAAACCTCTATAATTGCTCCATGAAGATACGTCCCTACTGAAATCTCCACACAGAGTGCCAAACACATGGCATCAACATTGTGAATGGTGTGATTTTCAGTACAGCTATGAAAACTTACTTTAAAAAAATATAGTTGAATGGGGAATGTATTCCTGTATGCCTCAATATCTCAAAGGCACCAGATCCTGTCTGATCTTGGAAGTTAAACAGGGTGAGCCCTGGTTAGTATTTGGATGGGAGATTACCAATGAATACCAGGTGGTGTAGGCTATATTTCAGAGGAAGGAGCTGGCAAAATCACCTCTGAGTATTCCTTGCCTAGGAAAACCCTATGAAAAAATCATGCACTGACCATAAGTCAACAGACACATTCAGACACATACAATCACACCCCTAAGTTTGAAAAGGAAAAAAAAAAAAAGACAAAAAAGTAATATCATCCAGTTTCATGGTAGTATGAACAAACGACCTACTATGGATGCAAGAACTGGATGCTTCAAGCTGGTTAAGCGAAGTAGCCTAGCCTTTAGGGATGTCTTAGGCTTTAATCCATACTATTTGTAGCCTAGTGGAGTCTATATTTATTATAGAATAGGGATAAGCTTAAATATTTGAATCTCTTCCCATTTCCTGCTGCATACTCAGCCCTTCTTCTTAGCTGCCTGGCCACTTCTCCCTTATCAGAGGATTGTAGTAGGTTCATTATTTAGTTCCTTCTTTTCTGCCTTGGGTCATCACTGAAGTGCAGTGCATAAAACAAACAAAGGGAAATGTATTTCTCTGAGTCCCTGAAGGGAATGAACAGAATCAGCATTTAAATGGGAGATATTTAGGAGGCTTTAAAATAAAAGGTAAAGCCAAGCAATTTCATAAAACGTTAATGTGGAGCTAAAACAGCAGATTTATATGTACTCTCATGTTAAATAACCACCTGTATTTAAGGAATAACTCTCCTCTATTAGCATTAGTTTCATTGGGAAAGTCAGGCGCAACAAATTGTATAACATTTGTATTAGTTCTCGTAATTGAAAATGTGGAGTGCTTACATTCATTTATGGAATTCTTTACCCTCATGCAGTGCTAGAGTGGTTATTCAGAGGCACACGGTTCTTTGCCCCTTTCCTTTTATTTGCAGGTTCTTGTTAATGTAAAATATATAGAAATTAAACATTTTAGCATTCTTTCTGTTTGAAGAGAGATCTCTCAGGGAACCAGATGTATTGCTGTCCTTTCAACTGTGAATGGGACTGACTAGCTAGATGGGGGTTGTACAGCCATTTCGCCAGTCTTTGGGAAAATGGTCCACCTTTTCCAGAGTAAATCATTCATGAGGAATGAAAGAGGGGTCATGGTTCCTGGAAGATATATTACGGAGAACAGTCCTGTTGAAATCAACAGGACTGTGTGAATGTCCCATTTATTCTGATTCACAGAAAGGTAATGGGAACTACTTTATACCTCACAGCAGCCGTTTTCAAGCTGGTGCCTTCTAAATGTGCTGCCCAAGACTTCTGGAGGGCATCATATTGGAGCAGGCTTGCCCTGCAGGAATGGGCATCGGTTATAGAATTATTCTCTACCACAACTCATATAACATCACAGATAGTTACTTTATACTGTATTGGAGTATTTCTTCATCTGCTTTGTTCAGAGAATGGAACTACGGGCCTTTCCGCACTACACTATTATATTGCTATTATTCCATTTTCAACATTCTGTGGAATTCTGGGGTTTGTAGTTTACTGCAAACCCCAGGACTCCATAGGATGCTGAAAGTGGAATAATAGTACTATTACAGCGTAGTGCCAAAAGACCCTAAGACTGTAAGCTCACTTTATTTCCTCATACATCAAAGATCCCTCCAGTGATTCCTTGATTTGCATTTTTATACTTTAATCATACCATTTCCAGGCACAATGAAGCAGGTGATAGATGCCAGGGGGCTAGAGGACTTTGTTATCTGTGCTATGAAGTGTCCTTCAACATGTCTTGGGCCACCCCACACCCCTTAGTAATGCTTCTTAATACTAACACTGTAGCCCTGTTCAGTTGTTTGGGAAACATGTTGAATCAATACACAAAGATGGGGGACCAGTTTCCTTGTTCTCCTCATGTGGATAATGACAATTCTGGATCTTCCATTTTGCATGGAGGTTCTCTACATGATTGAGAACCCTTAAACAAAAATCAGCGTTCCAACTGAGCAGAGAACCTCCATGCTACCACTGCTGAATACACAGAAGAGGACCTTTTTGGTGGCTGCCCCCAGGCTCTGGAACACCCTTGCTAGAGTGGTTAAACTGACACCTTTCCTACTATCTTTCTGTAGGCAAGTGAAGCCTTTTTTTTTGGGGGGGGGCAGGGCTTTGAAGGTGACTGTTCACAAGGAAAGGGCATAATGTGCTATATTGCTTGCTTTCTTTTTAATGGTTATGTTTTAACTATTTTTAATTTCACTGATAATTTAATTATATTTTAATCTTTTGCATAATTTGGATTTCTAGCTGTATTTGTTTTAACTTGCATAAGCTACCTTGAATCCCAACCTGGAGGAAAGGCAGGATATAAATAAAGATAATAAAAATGGTTTAAATAGCACCTACTGTTACAGCTATTTTCCCCAAATAGATTGGGGAAGATTGACCTGTGGCCATTTCCATACTACACCGTTATAGTTTTATTATTCCACTATCAACATCCTATGGAATCCTGGGGTTTGCAGTTTAGGGAGAGGCCTTTAGAATTCTCAGCCAGAGAGCTCTTTGGCCTCAGTAAACTATGAACCCCAGAATTCCACAGGATGTTGAAAGTGGAATAGCAGCGCTATAACAGTATAGTGCAGAAATGGCCTATATTCCCCCCCCCCCCACCCCAAGCTTCTTTCTAATGGTAGGCTCTAACTATTTGCCACCAGTTTATGTACAGGCTTTGAAAGTTCATGCTCACAGCTATTCTCCATTTTATATTGGCCTTTAATTTAAGCAGAAACAGTATATGGGTTTATATAGTCCTCGAATCCTCAGCAGCAGTTTTAATCTCATCACCTAAACAGTTTTCATAGGTTAAATGTCAGCCATCTAACCCCACCTGGCTCTCACACATTAAGTAATATGGTCCATCAGATCGTAACCCTCCCATGCCAATAAATGCAGGTTTCAAACTCAATACTAGGTCAGCTATGGAAAACTGGCACTTTTATAAAGGAAGCAGCTATTGATTCTGAGTATCAGTCATTGTTTACATTTAATTGCCAAGGGAAATCAATCTTTTTGTAATATCGGAATCAGTCCAAGATATGTTGCTGCTTAGGACAAAACTGATGCCTGAGGAAAATATGAAACTCCCCTTGTGATGATGAATACTATGAAAGCTGGCAAAGTTATTCTGGCATCTGCAGTACATCTTCTTAAGAGTAAAACAATATCAGTGATATATTTGACAGCTAATAGCTTAACACAACTTTCTCACCCTGCCTAGTGGCACAGCCAGCCATCCCTGTATATTACTCTAGTTAACATGAGTTTATTTTGGTTAACTTTGGCCTGGAGCTTAGAACTGGCTGTGGTCTGCAGCTGATTTAAAATTATCAAAACACTACAAATGATCAAGTCTATTCTGTTTTTCCATCTTCTCCCTTCACTCTACTCAGGTCTTTGGAAGCAATACAGTTGGCTGATAGAACCCATTATCAGGAAATCTTTCCCACTAATCAGCCCATTTCCCTCTTGGTGTCCCCTGAGAGTCCCCAAAGTAAATAAAACCATCTAATTAGTGATGTTCTCCCTGCTGCAATATGGGAATTGTTTCCCCCAGCTCAGCTCATTCAGTGTCAACAGCTGCTGCTTCCTAAGGGGTCTTAGCTCAAGGGCAAAGCATGAGGTACTCCACAACAGCTGCCAATTACAGATGACAGCAGGTCAGCTTTGGAAGAATTTGCACTTATCTTAAGTTCTAAACAGGGTTGCCAGGTCAGGACAATTCCAGGTCCTGAAATTTCAAGGTCAAAACCAAAGACCTTGTGATATCACTGGAGGTGGCTTGTGATGGTAATGATGTCAGAAGGGTGGTGTTGGATGGGTGAGCCTCTGGTGATATCATTAAGCAGGATACATTAAGGAACAACAACAGGTACTTAGGGTATGACATTAAAAACATACACCAAGTCTAACAAATGAGAGAAATATACAGATACATACTTTTCAAGGCCCCAACATTCTTCCCTATCACCCTGAGGACTACAGAAGACAGTTCAGACCGTGAGATCTGGTTATTAATCTTGAGGACATTATGATGTGTGTGTCCTCTCACATGGCTTTACACACACACACAAATCACTACAAGCATTATTGTTTCATGGCTGCCATGAATGGTTAAGGGGGCAAGGTAGCTTGATTCTGTCTTTCATGATAGTTATATGACCCCTTCCCATTCCCTCTTTTTGACTGCATTGCTTTAGGGAACTAGCATCACTTTAAATCCATTCAATCTATCCATTTCAAACCACTCTTGGCTCATATTCTGATAAGAAATTTATCCTGGTACAGGTTTATCTGGGTCTGATAATAGGTTCTGTGGCTATAGGGAAATATTGATACAGCATGCAAGCATCTTTCATCTTGATATCTACTTTTGTATCCGGTGGAAAGAAATAATGTATGCAAGAAGTGCTTTAGTGCAGCAAATTGTCAGTAAAAATTTCATGCTACAGCTGGAAAGGATGATTTTGATTGTATGTTTCTGTGCTTCTTCATTATTTGTTGTGTTTTGGTAAACTAATCTCCATCCCTGTGAAGTAGAAAATTTCCAGAACACTTTAAAATGTAAGCCTAGTTCTTAATAGTGGCTGGATTGTACAATCCTAGATGCTGTTGGGAGAGGACATGAAAAAGCACCATAAAATGATGGTAATGGGAAAATTCCTATATATACAAAACTAGCATGTTAGTGTCAAAGGTAGGCAAGAATTCTTCACCCCAATGGCTAATTTACTGTATGCTGTTTGTTGGAAGGACAATTTAATCATGCATGGCCCTCCCATTTTGCCATCTGAAATGGTAAATTGATATATGTGTGTATGTGCCTTCAAGTCACCTATATACTTATGGTGACCCCATGAATTTCATAGGGTTTTCTTAGGCAAGGAATACTCACAGGTGGTTTTCCCAGTCCTTTCCTTTAACACAGATACACGGGTTTACAACTACAGCTTAAGATGAGTTAATGAAGCTAAATATGCATAGGAATACAGACTATGGGCCAATCATTTTGGGATCTTTTGTTTGGTGTACTAAGATACCTGACTGGTCCATTCTCAATGGGGCAATTGGAAAAAAGTATTTGCAGGAGAGAAAGGGGGAGAAAGGAAGTGTTTCCTTCCAGAAAATCCACTTCTTCATTTGGTCCTCATCAGTTGGTTTCCAGACCTGACTGCTTGGTCTGAGACCATGGCTTTCAAATGGTAATCTAGAGAAACATGAGTTTCTTGGGAATTTGAAAAAGATTTCCTTGAAAAAGAGTTCATCCAGCAGTAATTATGTTCCTCTGCGCTGTATGTATCAACAGCATGTTGGGTTTTATTGGAGAGATAAAACTGAATCTCCATAGGACCTCTGTGAGAGATGAATGCCTTCTTCTTGGGTCATCTCTGAATGACTTTGAAAATATGCCAGGCTATTTCTCCCCCAAATCAATAATTGCAAATCTGGTTTTCTAAGCTAATCCAACTTCAGTGTTTACCCATCATTCATCCTCTCAACTGACCCTTGATCTCCCAACTCTTTCCTTCTCATTTAAACAGAAGCTGACTTCACCAGACCATTGGGAGCAGCAGCAAAGTTTTCATCCTACCATCGTTGGGTAGGGTACTGTGGAAAGATGGAGTATTTTTCTGTATTCCTTAAAAAATGTAACTTTCTTGAGATTGCCTTCCCTACACTGCAGTTATGCAGTATTAGTTACATGCATGGTTTCCTGTGTTCCAGTAAGAAAGCATAAGGGTTTTTAAAAGATGAAAATCATTGACTACTTCCCCTACTATTGGAGCAATGAGAACTGCATTCAGTGTGTCCCTGGTGTACTGGAAAATGCTACCGTGCCAAACAAACAAGTACATTTCCAAAGTGTTAAGATCAACTGTGTTGTCTGTGCAACTTTAATTATATTTTTTATTTGTCCTGATGGCCATACAGCCAAAGCAAAGGATTTTATTTGTTCCATTATATATTGGCTGATTAAAATTACCACAGTTGTAATTTATATGTCTTATTAGCGCTCATATTTGGGCATATTAAAAGAAAAACAAAAACACTCCAGTTTTCTTTCCTCCTCCCCCTGCCCACCATTTTCTGCTTAATAGCTCTGCACCTGGCTTATTTTTAATTGCCTTTGACTTCAGGGATATTGGTCTCTCACCATGTTACATTAATCAATAGCTAGAAAGGAGTATGTGCAATTCCTGTGTAGTCCAAAGGTGTCTTAACGCAGTCATGCCTCTCAGTCTTTTAAAAATGCCTGAGATCAGGAGTTAATATTCAGGCTGATATTTGGAAGATAATTTGCCTGAGAGATAGCAACATATTGATGCTATATTTCAGCATAACAATTTTGTGTAGTGCATGTAATGTACAACATTTATTTTGGATGGATCTTTAGGAGCATACAAAAGTAGGCATTTTTTGTTGTTGCTCAGTATTGCCAGGATTACAACATGGTGGTAAATTGTAAGCATTATGCAAATGTTCAGAAAGAATTTACACAGTACTTTCTCTCTTTATGGAATATGTCTGCAACCTGGTTCTGAAAATCATGGGGAACTTGATTGTCCATCATGAATTTTGCTCCTTGATACATACCACCTTGCTGTTCTGGTTTTTCGCAGACAACTTCACTTAATCTTCTACTATTTCACTTTCTCAACTGCTCTTAAAATGTCCTGGTTTCTTTTTCCAATTTACCCCTTCCTACTTAGATTATTTCAGTTGCTGCAAGCTGAATTCAAGTGCAAAAATAGTTTATGCTCAACTCAGCAGGTGGGAGAGGAGAGGGAGTGGTGACATCTTGCCCTTTTCTCAGGCAAAAGGAGACTACTTGAACCTCTCCTAGCCTTGGAATAGAATATTTTGTGCTTTGTGATTCCAAGTTGCTTCCTGAACCTTTGTGTGTTCTTCCTCACTTGTTCCCTGGCTACATCGTTTTGATCACACTCTGTTGACGTCTGGCTGCATATGTTCTGGTTTTCTTCTGTGAAATGTTGAAGGGTATGTTTGGTATCCATCAAAAACTCAACTTGTGACACTTGTATTGATTTGATTCACAGCTAAGTCAACAGTGAGACACCTGCTAACAGGCATCAAGAGTCAAATAAAAGCATACCACTAAGGCTATTTGGTAAAGCAAACATAAGGTAGAGAGAGGGCAGCCACAGAGCTCGCAGAGAACATCAGTGTTGAGAGATCACAAGCAGAACCTATGTGGTGATTTTGGCCAGATAGAAAGTGAAGTAGAAGCAGAGATCATGTCTTGGCAAGAAGCATGTCCTCTGTTTGGATCTCTTGTAACATTGTCTCAGATTGGATTGGTAGAGGGGTCTTACTTCTCCATCTCCAACAAAGTCTGTGTCCAGACAAGGGCATTAGATTAAAAGCTGGCAAGAGTGACTTTTCTGACCAAACCTTTTTGCGTCAAGCAATCTGTGGAAGAACAACCAACCAGCCCCACAAAATTAAAGCAGTTGTACATAAAACACAAAATGTGCAGTTGGGAAAAATGAGAAGTTGAAAAGCTGATAGTTGTGCATCTGGAAAAGTGGACATGCATTAGACACTGCTAGTCTGTGTTGGTAAGACATCATCTGGAGTATTGTGTCCAGTTCCAGGCACCACAGCTTAAGAGGGATATCAACAAGCTAGAGCATGTCCAGAGGAAGGTGATCAAGATAGTAAAGGGTCTGGAAATTAAGCCCTGTGAAGAATGGTGGAGGGAACTGGGTAGATTTAGTCTGGATAAGAAAAGATGTGTGATATTTGTTTATTTATGTATATATTTACTCACATAATTTATATTCCTCCTTTCTCCCAGCATGGAATTCAGCATAGCGTACAACATCTAAAAGAACACAATACAACTAAAAAAAATTCTATACAAAAATAAAAACACAATTAAACCTACTTTGGCCTTCCAGATCTTCTTACATATGGTGGGCCCACCTCTTCACGCATGAATGTGAGGTCATGCAAAGTGTCATATCCAATTTTAGTCAATGGAGATGATGTGTGTGTACACGCACACCTTGTGTTCATTGTTTATAACAGGACACAACACTTCACATTTTTTTGCTTTATAACAGGGTTGTTGGAATAGAATCTCTGCATATATGGCAAGTGCACCGTACTATTGGCATATTTGTTATCTTGTGCTAAGTTTTGGACGTATACTCTTCAAGGAAGTAATCCACCATTGTCAGTCTTGGAGTCTTCATTTCTGCCACCTCTATTCAAATAGACAGTATTCAGCTCTCATTTTATTTTATTTTTTCTTTAAAAAGGGTGGTGTTTTGACAACAGTTTCAGTAGTTAGAACTGTGTGGCAAATATTGTCTCATCAATTGCAACTTGGCCCATATGCTCATGACAAATTGATTTTACCAGGGAATCCAGATTTGAAAATTGAGAAGGAGCCATTTTTATCAAATGTGTAGACTGATAATGGGATTGGTGCCTTAAATCAGATATTTGATACTGAAGAAGAGATTTCCCCTTTTTCAGTTTTGCAGAAACAGTTTAAACTACCTGTATCAGCTAAATGGAAATATTTACAGCTGAAACATTTGTTACGATCCAGATTTGGCCCTGCAGTTTTAAGTACATCTGAGGTTACTTGAATATTAGAGACATTAATTGAGGCCAATCAACAATATATTGTTAATTGTAGATAATATGGATCGTATAGGTTATTATCTGTACTGTTATCTATAAATAAATATGACATGTGAAGTTTCCAGAAAGAATAGAATAGAGAATTAGAGTATCAAATTCTGAATAATCAATGGCCATCACTTTTAACATCTATAGCTAGTAAGGCTATAAATCTCTTGACTATGTCTTATACAGCAGAAGTAGCTCTTTTGGGTATTTAGCTCACTACAACATCTATTCAAGAAAAGGGTTTTTAAATCAGGAAATTGTTGGAGATGTAATACTGCTAATGTTTTCTTAATGTATATATTTTGGAGTTTTCCCATAGTAGCTACATTTTGGAAGGAAGTAATCACATAAGTAAATTTGGTTTTGGAACATTCCTTAATATTCAGGGACATACATTTTCTTTTGAATTATTTACCTGGAAATTAAGAAATGACCAACAGATGTGGATTCTTTGCACCCTTGTGACTGCAAAAAGACTGATATTTTGTTGCTGGAAAAATAATCCTCCCCCCTCAATGATTTAATGGACAGAAGATTTAACAATGCTTGCAACATTTTAAAGAATAATGTATAAATGAAATTTGAAAGTGGACTTGTATTTAGACATTTCTTTAGCTTTTGTAGAAACTTACAACTGATGTAGTTCTTTTCCCCCTTCCACGTTTCTATTTTCCTGCTTTCGTTATAGTAGACCATTACTGTATGTAACTGAGATCCCTTTTGAATGTAAATAAATTTTAAAAAGAAAGAAAAAACAATTAACTAACTTTGACTTTAAAAACACAAATGAAAAACACAAGCTAAAAGCAGAATTAAAAAGACATTTAAAATATAATATAGTGAAAGCACTACACCCCATCTCCACCAATGTCTGTGTCCAGATAAGGGCATTAGAATAAAAGCTGGCAAGAGTGACTTTTCTTACCAAACCTTTTTGCGTCAAGCAATCTGTGGAAGAACAACCATCCAGTCCTGAGCTTCTGTCTGCCACACAACATACTAAAAACCAAAACACCTCTTTAAGTAAAGTAGTCTTTGCCAGTCAGCAGATAATATGGATGGGCTCAACTGGACCTCTCAGGGAAGGGAGTTCCACAACTTGGGAGAAGCTACTGAGGGCAGGACTGAGAGAAAGCCTTCCTCCTCAGATCGTAGAGCACAGGCAGGCTCATTCAGTGAGATCAGCTTTTCAAAATGTCTGGACCCAAGCCATGACAACCTTCAAACATCTGTAGAAAATAAGGCAAGCTTATTTCTGCTGTTCCACAGCATAGGGCCTAAACCAGTTGATTCAAATTTCAAGAAAAAAGATTCCAGTTAAACTTTAGAAAGAACTTCGTGATGGTAGCAACTGTTCAACAATGGAATGGACTGCCTTGGAAAGTGACTCTTGTTCACTGGAGGTTTTTAAACAGAGGTCAAGTGGCCATCTGCCAGAGATGCTGTAGGTATAGATTGCTCCACTGGAGGGGGAGGTTGAACTTTGTTTGTTTGTGGTATCTGTTTATCACCTCTCAACCCCACCAGGACTTTCCAGGCAGTATATAATGAATATGACCTTCGAGTCCCTTCCATCTCCACAGTTCTTTGATTCTATGTTATACATTGGAGATAGGGAATTGGAATGAGAATTTATAACAGCATGAGCACAAAGAAGCTTTTGCAGAAGCTTTAAAAGCATCCAAGGATTACTGAGAATATGGAGCAAACCAGTGTTTGAGAGGTACCAGTATGGGTAACACAAGTTTGTTAAAACACCAGGGACAGAGAGATAACTTTGTTACTGACTGAACTATAACAGGTTCATGAATAAATTGTTGCTGTATAGCAGATAAAATCTAGTGATTTCTGCAGAGAAATTGCCATGGATACTGAATGTAAGCAAGGAGCAAAGCACACTTTATGTATGTCTTTTTAAAATTTCTTATTATTTTTTAGTATGGGGTAGGATGTCTGATGGAATATCTGAGGGGACATGTGTATGCTTTGAAAATCTGCTTTAAAAATGTTGCAAATCTAAAGAGAGTGTTAGCTAGATTTTCTGTTCTAGTTGCAGAATCTACTTTGCTCTAAAACTGCTATTACCCTCCTCCCCCCCACAAATTCTCAGTATGATTTACAAAGAGAAGCAAGGTTTTTACCCATCACAAAAAGCTATGCTCTCGTGGTACATGCATCCCCAACATTATATGGATTCTGTCAATCAGCAATCAGTGATTTCCAGAGCCATTTCACATGAAACAAACAAACTTATCTCTGTACAGGTTATCTGCCATGCTATGCATGGTAATCTTGTATGCATCTGACAAAATTGTCCTTAGCCTATTGAAGTTCATGCCACAATAAATGCATTAATATTTAAGGTGTTACAGGACTTGGTTGCTTTTGCAGCAACAGAGAAAGTGTATCAACCAGTGATTGTACTTTTGTTGAATAGCCTGAAGTAGTTTGCATCATTTCCAGACCTGAGTATATGGAGGTGTTTGTGACTACTATTGTGTCCTTCTATTAACCAACAATCTATGACGCCATGTAGTGCCCTGCAGCACAAAAATGGGTGAGTAATTATGTTCTACCCTTGAGATGGAAGAAGGAAAGAGATCTAGCTCATTCTTATCACACACCACTTTTGTTGTTTCATGTCTTCAAGTCACTTCCAACCAACGGTGGCCCTAAGGTGAACCTACCATGGGGCTTTCTTGGCAAAATTTGTTTGGAGGGGATTTGTCTTTGCCTTCTTCTGCGCCTGAAGAAATGTAACTTGCCCAATGTGACCCAGTGGGTTTCCATGGCTAAGCAGGGATTCAAACCCTGATCTCCAGAGTTGTAGTCCCCTGCTCAAACTACTGCACATGCTGGCTCTCTCACTCACTGCTACCAACTTGAATATCTAGCCCAATGCAAAACCATCAACTTCTCAAACTGGGTGCCTAGTCTTAACTGTGTAGCACCATCCAGAGCTATCATTTCAAGAATTTATGCTTGTTACAGTGATTGCTAGATCATCTACTGTCTCTGTTTAGAACCCATCATGTTGAGTCCAGCTCCTTTTATATCCATTCCCACATTGTCTGATGTAATTATTAAAACGAAACAATTAGAAACCTTTCTAAACCTCTTTGTGGGTCTCACACATGGACATTGGATAGATTGAGCTGACTGTTCTCTCATTCTTTTTTTATTTATTTTTATAAAAAACAAAAATGAAAAAACAAAACAGTCCCACATAACATCACATTTGTATCATTACATAATTATTACACAATAAACAAATACTAATACACAAAATAAACAATACATACATATAACAACCAACACATCTTACTAACATATTCTCACAAACATAGGGCACTTCCCCCTTTCCTGAGATACAGCCTTATATCTATTATTTAACACCTCTGTATGTCTTAAAAAATAGAATCTATTATTCATTTTCCCTTTCATTATTTTCAACTCTATTTACAATTTTTGTCCATCTTATACTATTATCTATTTCAACATTTCTTTTCTTTCAAAAACTAGTAACCTATTGCGTCTACATCTCTTCTCATACTTCTCATACTTCTACCTCTCACCACATTTATGTCTAGAACTTGTCTCATTATTACAACAATAATCACTTTTCTCCTTATCTTTATGATTTGAAACCCTTAGTTAGAATACCCTTATTTTCCAAAAATTCTGTTAAGGGTTCCCACACCTTATAAAACTTACTGTTCATTTTATTATCTAATCTGTAAGTCAATTTATCCATTTGTGCTATTTCAATGGTTTTCTCCATCCAATCTTCCATAGTCGGGGTGTAAGTTGATTTCCAATGTTTAGCATAAACGAGTCTGGCCGCCACAATTAGATGCCATGCTAATCTTTTAGTACAAAAATCTATTGAGCTTTCTGCACCAAAGATTCGCAGTAAAAAAAATTCTGGGACTAAATCAATTTTCCTTTTCAAAATTTTTTGCATATTAGCTCATATGGCGTACCAGAATCTCTTTGCTCTGTCACATTCCCACCACATACGGTAGAAGGATCCCACTTGTTCTTTACATTTCCAGCACTGATCGTTCATATTCTTGTTCACTTTCGCTAATTTGCTGGGCGTTAAGATACCAACGGTATACCATTTTCAGCACATTTTCTTGTAAAGTATAGGATCTGGTATATAACATATTAATTTTCCAAACATTTTCCCATTCTTCTAAAAGAATATTGTGATTAAGATCTCTCGCCCATTTAGTCATACAATCTTTAACTGTCTCTTCCTCTAGTTTGAAGGATAACAATTTTTTATACAATCTTGAAAGTAACTTTTTATCACCTTTTAACATCAGTTCTTCTAAATCATTTTGTCTTAAGTCCAACCCTTCTCCTTGTACATCCTTTTTAAATCTTTCTTTTAACTGCATAAAGGGAAACCATTGTATATCAAATCCTTCTTCTTTTAGTTGTCTTTGATCTTTCATTTGAATTTCTTTTCCACATTGTTTCAGTAGGTCTTTGTAAGTCAGCCAACGACCCTGTCTTCTCAGACCTTTAATCAAAAGCGCTTCCATCGGTGAGACCCATGATGGTATTTTTGGGCAGAAAAAATGCTTATTCTTCTCCCATACCTTTAAAAGGGCATTTCGTATCATGTGGTTTTGAAAAATCTTTTGGACTTTAGCTTTCCCATACCACAGGTAAGTATGCCAACCGAAATGAAGATCATGCCCTTCCAGAGCCAGCATTTTCCTGTCGTCCAGAAGAATCCAAGGTTTCATCCAAGCCTTGTGATATAGCTCCAAATCTGGTACTGCAAAGCCCCCTCGGTGTCTCGTATCAGTTAGCCACTTGTACTTCATTCTTGGTTTTTTTCCATTCCATATAAATCTGGATATCTATTTTTTACAGTCTTGCAACCATTTCTTAGTTATCCTGACTGGTATCATCATAAACAAGAAGAGTATCTTCGGGAGAATACTCATCTTAATCAGTGATATTCTACCCATTAATGAAAGATCCAACTTATTCCATATATTTAATTTCTTTTGAATTTGACTCCAGGTCTTATAATAATTATTCTTAAACAATTGATTATTATTGTTGGTGATTTCAGTTCCTAAATACTTCACTCTTGGAACACATTGAATGCCCGCTTTTCTTTCAATCTGTTCTTTCTCCGGCGACTTTATGTTTTTCAAAAGAATCTTGCTTTTAACTTTGTTTATTTTAAAGCCCGCCATAGTACCAAATTTATTCAGCAGTTCGTTCACTTTGACAATTCTATTTAGGGGGTCTTCTAGAAACATTACCACATCATCTGCAAAGACCTTATATTTAAATTGGTCTTATCCTATCTTGACTCCTTGAATTGAGTCTTCCTTCCTTATTTGCCTTAGTAGTACCTCTAATACCAACACAAATAATAAAGGAGACAATGGGCAACCTTGTCTTGTTCCTTTTGAAATTAAAATGTTTTCTGAAAGGTCTCCATTGATAATTATACGAGCCTTTTGTTCATCATATATTGCCTTTATCCAATTTGTGAATATGTTTCCGAATTCCGTTTCTTCCAAGACCTTTGTTAAGAAGGACCAGCTGACATTGTCAAAGGCTTTTTCAGTGTCAAGGAATATAAGAGCACCTTTTTTTTCATTATGGGATTCGTAGTATTCAATTACATTTATAACAGTCCGAATGTTGAATCTCATCTGTCTCCCTGGAATAAAACCACTCTGATCCTCATGTATGAATTCTGGCAGAGCTTTTTTCAATCGATTTGCAAGGATAGAGGTGAAAATTTTATAGTCTACGTTTAAGAGCGAAATAGGTCGAAAATCTTTACATGTGGGAGCTTCAAGATCTTCTTTAGGAATTAATGTTATATTCGCCTCTGTCCAACTTCTTGGTATTGTATTTGCCCCGAAAATTCCATTCATTATGGTTTGCAACGGTCCCCACAATTGTTCTTTGAAGTATTTATAGAAATTAGCTGTTATCCTGTCCGGGCCTGGAGCTTTATTAGGTTTCATTCCCTCTATTGCTTCATTAATCTCATTTATCGAGATTGGTTTATTCAACCTCTGTTGAAGATTTGGATATATTTTGGGGAGCTTTTGTGATCGGAGATATTCTTCCATTTCTTTTATGTTTTCACCATCCTTAGCCTGGTACAAGTTCTTAAAGTAGTAGGCAAGTATATTTTTAATTTCTTCAGTTCCTGTAACTATACGCTCACCTTCTTTTATTTTGGATATTAATCTTTTGCTCCCTTTTTTCCGAATTTTATACGCCAGCCATCTTCCAGGTTTATTTGCATGTTCAAAATGTTTTTGTTTTAGAAAACAAATCTTTTTTTCTATTTCTTCCATTGTGAGTATCGACAACTGTTTTTGTAGTGCTTTCATATTCAATAATAACTCTTTATCTCGGGGCTTACTTTTTAACTTCGCTTCCAATTCTTTGATATTTCCCATTATATCCTCCATTTTCTTCTTTTATTCTCTTTTTTCTTCAGTATTTTTTTGAATAAAAAAACCTCTGATGAAAGCTTTGAATGCATCTTATATTGTTCTGGTCTCAACTTCATTATTCAAGTTCCTTTTAAAAAATTCCTGAGTTTCTATTTTACATGCTGTTACAATTTCCTCTTGCAGTAGAAGCGCTTCATTCAATTTCCAATTCCATCTTCTACTTTGACCTTCCAACCTTAAAAATATGGGGTTATGGTCACTAAATGTCTTGGTCAGAATCTCTGTTCTTTTTATACAACCTTGTCAACTTCTTGGCAGCCATATGTAGTCAATTCTCGACCATGACTGATGTCGATTAGAGAAAAATGTAAAGTCCTTCTCATTGGGATGTTTAAATCTCCACACATCTAGGAGTTGATACTCTTCTGCTATATGCAATAAGTCTTCTGTTAACTTCCCTTTATTTCTTTTTTTGTTTGGTGTAACGCTTTTGTCCATTTTTATATCAACCACTCCATTAAAGTCCCCCATAATGCAAATTTCTTCATAAGGTTGACTCTATATCACACTTTTTAGATCATTATAGAAGGACTTATTTTCATTACATGGCACATATACTCCAATTAATAACAATATTTTGCCTTCTAAGGTACATTCAACACCCACAAATCTTCCTTTCCCATCGGTAAATCGTAATTTTGGAGACAATGTTGATTTTATATATAGCGCCACTCCTCTTCTTTTCACTGTTGTTGCTGATATGAATACTTCACCTAATTTTGGAGCCTCCAACACTCTACTATCTTTCCTTTTTATATGTGTCTCTTGCAAGCAGCAAACATCTGGATTTTGTTTGGAGAGGTAGTGGGTTCTCTCATTCTTGTGTCCACATAGTTGATCATACATATAAGGAAGTTCTATCGTGGAAGAGTCTTTAGGTCACTTTAAAGTGCCCAAATCAAGCAGTCTCACATTCAAAGTGACCAGCAGATCCATTTTCATGCTTGTTTTTAGTATTCTTTGGTTGCTACAACTAAATGCTTTGCTCACAGAATTCTTTTGCAATTGTGGTCAGTGTGTTCTTCCCATAAGCCCTCTTCTCTTATTCTCTATAAATCAACTGAGTAAGTTCTGTTTCCTCTGCTGCCACTACAGATAGTTTCCCAGACTGCCACTATACAAAAATTGAGCTTCGAAGTTGCAGCCATCATTGATGTACTTGACTTTTACCTGCAGCTAACATGAATGTTCTTTGCTTACATCTGCTGCTACAGTAAAATAGAAATCATGGGGGAAACTACTGGTGTGTGGGGTAGAATATCTGTCATAAGATAGAAAGTTTACAAATAAAACACAGACAGAACAGTCCAGTCATCAGAACTTGGGAGGTTTTTCTTGGAATTCTGTGCCTTACACAGGGCTTTGGAACATGGGACCCTACCCATGTTGTTGAACTGCAATTCACATCATCTCTCACTAATACGTATGCTGGTTAGGGATGATGGGAGCTGCAGATTAACAATATCCTGAGGACCATATGTTCTGTACCCCAGTCTAGCAGATGCCTGGCAAACAGCTGTAGTTTAGTGTTGGATGATTGTTATTTAGATAGAGCAGAGCTTGGAAACGTTCCTTCTCTGGACTGTAACTTTGATAATACCTTAGCTGGCAAGGTTAGTGGGCATGCTGGCTAGGGATTCTGTGAGCTGGAGTACATAGTCAAGGATTCATATCTTTGTGAATAGTGTTATCAGGCTTTGTACATCCTTGTCAGTGGAAATCATTATGATACCTAGAAATGACAGGAACCTGCCCAAGCAGTTTATAGTCTAAAATTTTATTTGCCTGGGGACGGAAAAAAATAAGTAAAAGGATGGAAAAGCAAAAGTCTATGACAAATGATTGCAAGAAAATCTACATTTAGCTTCTTTTTAGTTGGGACTGAAAACTAGAGATATCAGCCACACTACAATATCTAAGAAGTAGCCACATTAGTCTCTTGCAACATAAAAAGGAGGGAAAGAGGAGGGAAAAAAAGAGAAAGGCGTCAGAACCTTTAAGACTAACTGATTTTCATTTTTGCCTGAGCTTTCATGGATAGAAACCCAGTTCATTGGATGAAGTACCAAGTGGTACTAATCGATAAGTGTTAGGTTCATACAAAAATAAAAACCAGTTAATCTTTAAGATGCTGCTATATTTCCTATTAGCCCCCTCTCCGTTCACTCCTCTTTTTTTAACTATATATCTAAGAAGAATTTAAACAGCCAGGATGAGAGGGAGGGAAAGGCAATTGAAAGGTATGTGTGCAAAGGGAGCAGACTACATGAACAAAGGCAGCTGAGCAGGTGATTTGCAAATCTGCAGTGAAATTACAGCTTTGCTGCTTTTGGTGGGAGGAGGTTAAGCAAATGGCAAAACCTTTTCACGAACTCCTGTTTACACTGGTGGAAAAACAAATTTGGATGAAGGGAGGCAAGAGGAAGGGAGAATCTGAGATGTCGGCGTACTTCAAAAGCAGAACAACTTTTATTCAGTAGATTTTCCATTGCTCCTAGCACTCTCTTGTATTTTCTTCACTGATTTTCCTTGCAAAGGTGTCAGTGACAGAATTATCAGTGCAGACAAAAAGTATGGTGAAACCAGCCTCAATTGTGTAGTTCTGAAATACTTTTTCCCAATTATACTCAGAAATATTTTAGTACAATTTTCTGCACAGAAACAGAAGAATAAAGAGTGGTGCCTGAATGAAACTCCTTTTCTTCTTTTATTTCTTTCTACAACTTCCCTCAAATCTGATATGTAGTCAGGTGGGGAAGATCAAAGTCTCTCTGGGGATGGGGCAGTTCCAGAAGCCCACGCTTTCACCTTAGCCAAGCAAAAAGGTTTGCTTTTTCCAGCCACTGGACCTGATTCATAAAAGAGTGGAGGAAATGCATAAATTGATACTTTGCCCACACAAGTACATTAAATTTACACCGGCAAGACCAGCTAACAAATTGATCCACAGCCATCCTGTTCTATAAATTCCCCACAAATATAATACATAGTATGTGCTACTTATCCATTTCTGGACAATAATTATGGCAGTTTTCTCCTGGTTGTGGGAGTGCCCTCATAAGTTCACTTTCCACATTGAGCCACAGAGACAGGCCTTATAATGAACCCTCACTGCTGACTGCATATCCCATGAACTGTATCATGCATATAACACATATAGGCCAACATTCTCTTAAGGTTATAAATGTATACATTAACTGTACATGTGAGTATGTTTATATTGTATCACTGTGGAGGTTGACGGTTACTTCAAAATGGGTGTGGTTTAAACTGAGTGACAGAAGGTCATTTTTCATTTTTCAGCTAATCTGTGTCTGGAATCCGTTTAACTACCTTCTGATTGAGCATCCAACTTGTAACCATGGTAAAAGCTCCCAACCAAATTAGCATGGGCCTGTAAGAACTTTTCACTTCCAGAATTACCAAAGCCTTCCCAGACCTTCCATGCCCTAGTGAAGCACACTGGTGTAAATGGCTCTGCACAGTGGTACCTCTGCATACATATCTATACACTATGTCAAGCCATGTTGGATTGAGGCTGTAATTTTAGAATTAAAAGAGCTCCATGTAATAGATGATTTTAAACAATGGTGGTGATGGTGTGGGTGGGAATACTCCGTTTGATTTATTTTCTACATGCCCTTATGAGGTTAGACCTGCCTAGATTTTTAGGCTGTTAACCTAAACACGCTTTGTTGTTGTTAACTGCTGACACCTCAGCTTTGACTTATGGCTACCCAATGGATGAGAGGTCTCCTCTATTGTCAGCTGCTGTGCTCAGGTCTTGTAGATAGAGGGATGTGTCTTCCTTGATTGAGTCTATCAATCTGTAATGTGGTCTTCTTCTTTTCCTGCTGCCTTCTACCTTACCAAACATTATTATCTTTTCCAGTGAGTTGTGTCTTCTCAAGATATAGTCAAAGTACAACAGCCTCAATTTAGTCCTCTTGGCTTCTAGGGAGAGTTAAGGCTTGGTTTGCTCTAGGACCCATTCATTTGTCTTTTTTAGCAGCCCAAGGTATCTGTAGAACTCTTCTCCAGCACCACATTTCAAGGGAGTTTCTTCCTATCTGCTTTCTTCACTGTCCAGCTTTCACAACTATACATAGAAACTGGAAATATGATGGCAAGAACAGTCTTAACTTTACTACTCAGTGATATATTTTTACACTTGAGGATCTTGTCTAGTTCCTTTATAGTTGTCCTTCAAAGTCCTAATCTTCTTCTGCTTTCTTGACTGCTGTCTTCATTCTGATTAATGACTGAGCCAAGGTATGGAAAATCTTGCTACTATGAAATAAATCTCTTTTTACTAAACATACATCTGATTGTGTTGCTGCTATAATTGAATGGCCCTGCTGTGAATCACAATAATGTAAATAATCCAAGTTCAGTTGCGAGAAAGAGTAGAATAGAATATTTTGGTATCCAGCAGCCATCCAGAAATGTTTTGCAAAGCAGCTTATAGCCCCCAGAACAAAATTCATAATTATGGGACATCAGTTAAAAAAAAAAAGAATGATAAAAATAAATGGAAAATTTGTTTAGAAAATGAAAACACAGCAGTAAAAGATGCTCAGAAGCTATTTAGTGCCGCACATTACTTCTTCATCACTTGATTATTTTAGTTTCATTTCTATTTACATACCCAGTTGATTCTTTTGCATCTGGATTGTGCACAATTCTTTCAATAATGTACGGTTCAGTAGCTATAATTACAGGATTGTTAAAGTTCACATTTTACTATTCATCTTGTTATCTCCAGTAATGGAAGGTTGGAATAAATGCACATAATTACACGGTTGGTCCTAAATTATTTTTTATATTGCTCTCGCCAGGACACACTTGAAAAGCAAAATTTATTCCCAGTAAGGTTTCCCCCTCCCCACTCCCCCAGTAATGTTCTTGTTGCAAAACAAAACAACAGTCTTCTTTCACTATTACTAAGAGATCAGGTAAATAAAGCATTTGTCGTGTATGCTTCACGTTCTTTTTATTTTTTTAATTGCTCTGCTTCGCCAAAAAAAAAAAAAAATCATATTCTCATGGGAAGTTTTCTAGTGTATTGCACAGAAATGAATGAAGTGGAAGATTTTGTGTCTTCTCAACTGCGTCCAAGAATGCACATTGCATGGGTTATCCAATAGGACTGAGTAAAAGCCACTGAGTCACTTCCTCTGTGCATAGTTCCTCCTTTGCTTCTGCATAGTCCCTTCCCTAGTTTTCTCTTGAAGTCATGGTAGAAATTCTAACCACTGGATTCTAGAGTGGGCTGAAAAGTATGGTCCGTGAGTCTCAGGACCCCCTTTATAGCTTCTGAACTTCTCACAAAGCCCCTAAACCCATTTTTTTTAAAATAATCAAGAGTAATTTTTATCCCCAAATGGCTGAAAAGAGCTCAAAACAACACTCTAAGCATGGTGGATTCACCTATACGACACCCAGAGCCCATTCCCCATAACCTCAAAACACATCCCCTCCCACACTTTGGCCAAAAGAGTGTTTGAAAAAAAAAAAAAGCCAGAAGTAGCATAATGTCACTTCCACTCATGTCAGCAGCACCAGTGCTACCCATGCAGATTTTGGAGGAGGAAATGGCCCACCATTGCCCTTCCCTGTTCTTGATAATAGAATTTGTGGGACAGATTTTTTAAAAAAATGGGCAGATAGGTCATGCTCACTATCTCTGGTCTGATGTATTCATCCCAGTTATCTGAACTGAACCTACACATGTATATTTCATACTCTAGTCTCTGGGTATGAATTTGGAGACCACATATTAAATAGTTCTTGGCACTACCAATCAAAGAATATTGAGTAGCTATTCTGTCCGCCCCTCTACCAATAGTTTTTTTTAAAAAATATAAAGATGATGGGATAATACAAGAGGGTTAGAAATGGAAGATGGCTACATTTGAAGCCCCCTTTTCTATTCCACGTCTTGTATAATTCCAGAAATGAGGCTGGGAAATGGAAAAATAAAAACCTCACCTGGGAGAAGAACCTGAAAATAGGAGTGGGAAGACTTCAGTCATGTGGGGCTTGTTCTTTCTCTTTTTTTTCTGCTAGAGCCATAATATCGACTGATCAGGTCCAGGCAAAAACTCATGGCTCAGAGAAGCAAACATATATGAAAAATGAAGGAACCAGGTGACTCTGAACATAGCCTAGGAATTTGTGGTTGAATTCAGAACTAAGGTTAGAAGTCCTATTTCAGAAACACTCTTTTTCAGCGACCTGGACCATTTCCACATACCATTGCTGTCACGCAGTGGGGATGCATTGGCAGCAGTCCGCAAGTCATGCTTTTGCATGATGTTGTCATGGTCCTGCTGCCAACGCAACCTCATCTCTTGTGATCATGGGATATTCGCTGAACAGAAAAAATTGGTTAAGCATTCCTGATCATGTGACACTCCTGTCACTGCTGGCCATGCTGAAGGAGGAGAAGCGCAATCACACACTTCCTTCCCCAGTACAGCATGAGAAAGAGACCAGCTGTACTGCAGCAGGAAGGAGCATGTTGCTTGCACTCCCACAGGGTGATGACCAGGTACAGAGGTCATGCTGCCTTCCCAGCAAAGGCGCTGCTGGGACTGCGATGGGAGGACAATGGAAGGAGGTACGGTGCAGAAACGTCCCTAGTTTTGCTGAATAATTTCCTTTGTTTTTATTATCAAAAAATGAATGTCAGATATCTTTGACAATCTACTGAAAAGCACCACAAGATGTATCAGTAGACTCTGATCTGCCCACCCCAGCCATAAGAGATCTTGAAAATGAAGACGTCTGTTTTGACTGCATAGGGTGGGAGGACATGAATGCACCATAGCTGGCAGAATAAGTAACACAAGATTATGGGTGGAGGATTGGACTACATTCATATGGAGCTTACAGGGATAATGACTGGGAAGTTGCTTGTGGATGCCTGTGTGTGGCACAGTAGCTGCAGTGGGATGATAGGTTTGTTGCACACTGCTGAAGATGTAATTAGTGTACCTCAGCTCTGCCTGCTTTTCAGAACCATTGGAGGATACAGTGAATGAATGGCAGCTCAGGAGAAATGAACTATTTATGAGAATTAGGAGTAGCCTGGTCCAGAAGCAACATGTTTGCCAGATAAAGAAAATCCTTCCAAGAAGCTGCTGCTGCCGCCCAACCCTCTCTGTTCGTTTGTTTCTAATATGATAGATAATAAACAATGCATTTGGCATTGCTCAGAGCTTGCAAAAGTGACTTTATAGAGCAGCAGTTTGGTTTCTGAGGACTGTAGTTCTAAAAAGTCCCTTTTACAAGCTCTTCCCTTTGCCATAGGTTTGAATGAAAGTGGCATCGCACAAGTTTCTGTGTACATGGAACAGACTCCCTGACCAAAACTTCAGATCAAGGTGAGTGTATGAAGCTGCTTTTGCCCATTGGTACATCCAGCCCACTGTGTCTGTTCCAGGAGCAAGGAATGTGTGGCCCTCCAGATGTGGTTTGACTGAAATTTCTGTCAGGCTTTGCCAGTGTAGGCAGTGATGAGGGATTATAGGAGCTGCAGTTCAATAGCTACAGGAGAGCCCATGTTCTCTGTCCTGGTCTAATTCTGACAAATCTGAGTTCTCAAGGCCAGGTTCCTTTTCGTTAGAGATGATAAGTACTGAAACTTGGATTTCCTGTACAGAAAGCATGTGCCCTATCACTGAGATACTGTCCCTTGGATATATGCTGTTGATTTAGGCCTAAAATCTATGATTGGTTCCCACTAGCATAGGCTCATTGAATAGTGGGATTTGCCAATGTGTTGTCTCACTATTCAACAGTTGATTAGTGGATTTATTCTAGCTGAAATTAAGTCAGATAAGAAGTGCTTCTAGTCCAGTATTGTCTACTCTTACTAGCAGCAATTTTGGAAGTTACCAGTCAGAGAAGGATCTATCCCAGCTCTGTTAACTGAGATCCTTCCTTAAGTTGTGGGGTGTGGAACTGAACTCAGGAGGGGAATTGCGTGGATGACCTGTGTTCTATGGAACACAGTGCAATGGGCTCTGCAAATAGAGGTTGAATATGTGGTTGAGCTGAAATTGTGGCGCCTGTTTAATTCTAGCAATGAAGCTAGGCACAGCCCTCTTGTTTCACCTTTGAAGTCTCAAACGGAACAGCGCACAAGAAACTCAACAACAAACACACATGTGTTTGTTTTGTATGCACACCTTTTGTTCCTTTCTGAGCCCCCTTTATCTTATCTGCCTAATTATCATTTTGTGTAGGCTGTAGCTCATGTTGTCCCTGTTGTCTGCACAATGCTTTGCTCAATCTAGTTCTCAAAGCCCTTCACTTGACCCCCTCCTTTCAGGAGAGTCTTGCTTTCTGATTAATGAGGCCTGGCTGGCATTGCTTCTGCAGCGCTGAGTGGCAGAGAAGTGCAGGGGAAGAAAAGAAACAAAAGAAAACTAGCAGGCAGTTGCGCTAACTTTAATCCTAGATCTGTCCACCAGGAGTCAAGTTGCTGCTCAAGATGCTAGTTGCGTGCTTGTTGCATGTAATGCCTTTTCTATTCCCTGTTATAAAGAACACACTGACTTGAGCTCCTCTAGCAACATAGAGACCAATGGAGCTTAGATCAGACAGATGCCTTGGGAGACTTCTCTAAGAATCTGTTATTATCAGCCAAAGGAAATTGTGAGTGTCAGAGCTCTCCAGGGATAGAAACATCTGCTTTTACTCTCAGCCAGAGAAAATGGGTAGATTCTGAATTACGCACCTGGTCTTCTGATATTGCCACACAGGGTTTTGTAGGCAAGTTAAGGACAGAATGGTGAACTTGCTCTTGCTATTGTTAGGTCTTTGGCTTTTGCTGAGCATAAAATAAAATGAGTATAAGTTGAAACAGAGAGCCAGTGTAATATAGTGGTTTGAGTGATGGACTATAACTTTGGAAACCGCATTTTGAATCCCCACTCAGATGTGGAAACACACTTGGTGGCCTTGGGCATGTCACACTCTCTCAGCATCAGAGGAAGGCAAAGGCAAACCCCAGCTAAACAAATCTTGCCAAGAAAATCCTGTGATAGGCTCACCTTAAGGCTGCCATAAATTGGAAATGACTTGAAGGTATACAACAGCACAACAAGTAGTGCCAACAAATAGTGCCAACTTGCCCTTCCAAAATCCAACGTGCTGTTGGATGTGGCCAAACAACTGTAACAATAGACTGTCCTTGCAGCCACTACTAGTATTTTTTTTTTCTGTCTTTCAAGTCAGAACCACATGTAGCCACAAATCACTTAGTTTCAGTCAACACTAACACAGAGTTGGGTCTTAATAGAGGAATGTAAAAGTAATATCCCTCTTCCCAGGCACAGAATAATGGAGACCCCCAGAGCATACTAGCTCCTGAGGGTTAGCAAGAATCAGAATGGCAAACAGCTGTGTTAGTGATTGGAGAAAGAAAAAGTCAGTACTGGTAGAATGTCAATTTTTTTACAAAAATTCCTTCTTTTATTAAGATGGGGGTATCATGCAATTTTCCACATGCTATTTGTTCCTGCTTATGACAACACTATGTACTGGAACAGATTAAACATTAGGTGGGCTTTGCACTGATCTAAATTTGGCAGATCAGTAGGGACATACCCAGGTAAAAATTAACTTAATCCTATTTGATTTAATTTGATTTATGTAAATATGTTCTTTCCCCCACTTTTGATGGTCAGTGTGAACTGAATGAATTAATCAAAGTGGAACTAAACAATATTGAATGAATGAATTATGATCCAAAGGGTACCACTTATTCTGCAGGGTGTTTTTCTAATTCAGGCTACGTAATCTGAGCATTGTGGATTTAAGAAATGAATGGAAGATTATGAGTGTAGGCACTCGAAGTTTTCCATGTTGTTTGGGATGCTAGGGGTTTAACTGTCATCCTTGTAGAGGAATAATAGAATGCTGCAATTTGATTTTTTTAAAAAGAATAAATATTTGGTGGAATGGTTGTGTATAAGAAAATCACTCATAATGGTAATTTCTGACATTGTTATACAAAGTACTCTGTTGCTGTTGTTGTTATATGCCTTCAGGGCATTTCTGACTTTATGGCAACTCTAAGGCAAATCTATCGCAGAGCTTTCTTGGCAAGATTTGTTCAGATGGAGTTTGCTATTGCCTTCCTCTAAGGATTAGAGAGTTTGACTTGGCCAAGGTCACACAGCGTGTTTCTGTGGCTGACTTGGAATTTGAACCCTCAGCTCCTTAACCCAGCACTCAAACTACTGTATTAACTGGTTCTCAAGACAAAGTGCAGTTCTTTCCATTTGTTGGTTTTATTTAAAAATGTATAAGCTGACTCCATAGGCCCAGTCCACCCAAGGTTGCAAACAAAATAGAGGCAATATGTGTGTGTGTGTGTGTGTGTGTGTGTATTACTGCAATAAAACTATAACATAAACATTTTAAGTGCTAGTATGACAAAATATTGGTAGAGCCAAAGCAATAATAAAAAAATAGTGTAACCAACAAAATGAATCAGTCATAAGCCATATGAAACAGGTGAGATTTCAGTGCACTTTAAAATACCTGAAAGGGCTAAATACATGCTTTCATTAGGAGGGAGTCTGCTCCTTTTAGGAAAGGGAAGACCCAAGGTCTTACATTAGCTTTTTGGCTGCATGATCTGAAAGAAGTTTAATTGCATTCTCTTCTCATAATCTGGTCTTTTTTCTTACTTCAGCATATGCACTCAACGTGGAGCCCTTTCATGCTGTACAGTTATAGTGTTTTGATTCTACTTTAACTGTCATGGCAACATCCTGCGGAAGCCTGGGGTTTGTGGTTTGTTGAGGCAATAGAACTCTTTGAGAAATTCAAAATGCCCCTCCCTACATGGCAAATTCCAGGAGACAATATGATGTTCGCATGTTCACTAAAGTGGAGTCATAGTGCTATCACTCTGTAGTGTGGAAGGATTTAAGGTAGGACTTTTGTTTTTCTGGAAGCAACAGTCTTTCAGGATAGCATCCAAGATGTACACTGGGTATAAGATTTCCAGACCTAGTTATTTTTCATAGTTTGCCATTTAGATTAACAACTCTAAGAATTCTCTGTGCTCGGTGTCGTCTTAGAGGATCTTCCTCCACTGCCACATTTGCCTTCCAGGCACTGCAAGGCAAAATTTGCTGTTTATTGCCTCTAAGATGTATTGCCAGAGACAGCTACCTCACCTTGTTCATAAGTATACTTCTGCAGACACAGCACTCTCACAACTGGATTTTGTCTCTGATCCAGACAAGATTAGTTTCAACTTTCCACTCCCCAATGAGCAAACCTTTCACTATCTCATCAAAAGTATAATTACATTGACTTAATGCCAAACAAAACCTTCATATACATTTCCTGTGGCTTTCTTCCTACTAAAAGAAGAGGCCAAGAAGAAAATATGAGATTTGTACAGAAGGAAACTGAAGCTCCAATGAGTTTCAGTAGCTTGTTGAAACTCAGGCCATTTCTGCACTACACTCTTATAGCACGCTTATTCCACTTTCAACATCCTATGGAATCCTGGGGTTTGCAGTTTGGAGAAGGGCCGGCCGGATGTTGAAAGTGGAATAAGCACGCTATAAGAGTATAGTGCAGAAAGGGCCTCAGTGTCTCCTCTCCCGCTCCTTCTTCTTTTGCTTCTGCTTCTTCCTCTTCTTCCGAACTTTATTTATATCCTACCTTTTTCCCAAGACGGGGACTAAAGGCAGCTTACACATTAAAAAGATTGCAATTAAAAACATAAAAAAGTCAACGTTAAAACTGAATCAAGGTATTGGCCATATTTAAACCATATACTTTTACAAAGAGGTGGCCCTCTGAGGTGACAAAGGAGTTAAAATGCAAGTCCTCCAGTTTAAGATCCCTTTCACACCACATAATTAAAGCACTTTCTTACCATTGTAACTGCAAAAGGCTCCATCCTATGGAATCCTGGCCTCTCTAGTTTGCTAAGTCACTAAAGCTGTTTGGTAGAGAAGTCTGTTTTACTACACCAAAGTATGTATTCTAGGATTCCATAGGACAGAGCCTTGGCAGCTAAAACAGTATGAAAGTCTTTGTGTTGTTGTTCTTCTACTTCTTGTTGTTGTCGTATGCTGTCAAGTCATTTTTGACTTATGACAACCCTAAGGCAACCCTATCATGGGGCTTTTTTGCCAAGATTTGTTTAGAAGAGGTTTGCCTTTGCCATCCTCTGAGGCTGAGAGAATTTGACTTGCCCAAGATCACCCAGTGGGTTTCCATGGGTAAGCAGGGATTCATAACCTAGTCTCAAGGGTTATAGTCTAACTTTCAAGCCCCTAAACCACTGTGGCTCTCATGAAAATATTATAATTATGTATATATGAAAGAGACCTAAGAAAGTAATGTAGAATGAAGCAGAGAGTCAGAGTTAAAGTGTGGAAGTTGTTAAATGCTTTTCTTATTTGCATCAGAAGATACCATTCCCATTCTTTCAGTGAATGAAGCACTCATTATAACTCAACTTTTTACAGCTTATTTCTTCCTGGGAGGACAGGATTCTAATGCATTTGTCTGTGTAAGTGAGATAGTTACTTCCATGGCAATAGTCTAGGTGCACACCACTGAACCTGCCTACATCCAAGATGCTTTTTTTGCTAAAATCAGAAAGACTACTGACAACCTGACAGTATGAATGAATCTGACAACATTTCTGGGCACTAACTACAGGATTATAACTTCATAGCTCAGCAATACCATTTTTTTTTTAAAAAAATAGTCACAAGTGTCAGTCTTGGTATGAAGCATGTTCCCTTCTTGAAACTGCATAAATTTAGTGCTCACAAAAGTGACAGACTGATGACACCCATTAGAGAAAAGTGCTGTGGGGGAAGGGAGTGCAAAAACTTCCCACGCATGCTGATCGACTGACATCTTATCCTTGAGCATGTTGCAACATCCTTTCTTTTCAAATCTGGGACCTGTCACTTAACTCTACCTAAATGTTATACAGTACACAGTTTTCAGCCAATCTGATTCCCTTCAGATGTGTTGGTCTACAACTTCCATTATGCTCAGTAAGCACAGTCAGTCGTGTACCGTTGGCCATGAGAAGATGCCCATGAGGACCTTTAGCACTGCACAGTTAATAGCATTATGATTCCCTTTTATCTGCCATAGCTGCATTCTCTGTAATCCTGCAGTTTGGTTAGGTATTGGAACTCTCTGGCTGAAAATTCCAAATACTTCTCCCTAAACTGCAAATCCTAGGATTCCATAGGCTGTTGCCATGGCAGTTAAAATAGAATCATGGTATTATAATTGTATAGTATAAAAGAGCCTCTGGCTGCAATGTAAGATATGCAGGCCATGCTCTGGGAACAGGACCTAAAGTTATCAATGATTGTTTTTAGAAGAATTTTACACAATCGCTCCTTCCAAGGTTAGTTTGAGAAGCAGCTACACAGAATCATGTTCCCATGCATTCCCATGGAAAGCATGTTAAGTCAGTTGTGATGAACTTACTACTTTTCTCACTAGGTCGTAGGCTGCAGGGTTGGGTAGTAGGTCTGTTATCATGAGAATGGCCAAACCACTCTAAGTTTTTGCAACCACTGGTTCCACAGATTTTCCAGATTGTATTGGAGCTATCCACATGCTATACGCTATGTACTCTCCAACTGTTCTGATTTAGACAGGGATGGTCACAATTATCATCCCACTTTTTCAGCTGGTTTTAAGCTGCCCAACTTTCCCTCTCCTCTTTCCACTTTCTCCTTTTGTTCTCACCTTAGTTCAATTGCTGCAAACCGAATTCAATGTGCAAAAGTATTTTGCACTCAATTAACTCGGAAAGGGGGACTGGAGAGGAAAGGTGGCATCTTGGCCTTCCCAGTAGGCTCAGGCAAAAGCAAACTGCTGCAGCCTCTCTTGGCTTGTGTGTTCTTCCTCGTTAATAAATTTTGTCATCTTGGTCCAATCTCATATTACATGTGTCATGATTTTCATCTGTGAAATACTGGATCCTGTTCTTAACAAAGATTTGGTGCTGTAAAGGTTTGGTAGCATCCAGATCAGCTGCATAAAGAGTAGAAGTAAAACCACCTCACAGTAATGGATCCACCAGCCAGTGCTGGCAAGTTTCAGTCCCTGCTATATTTACTGTGGGATAGGCTTGCAAATCTTTGACTATTTCATCCTCACATGTGAGGATAAAAAATTATGGTAATAGATTTTCTGCACCAAAAGCCATTTTTTTGTTCTCATTGCCATTTCTATTTCATTTGTTCTTTGGATACAAAAGGAAATGGAAGCTTCAGGCACCCACTGGAGTCCAGAATTTGTCAGTTCTTGGATAATCCAGTCTTTTGTTTTCGAAACAGAATCAAGTGGTTATGTCCAACATTGTTTTGCCCATTGGTGGTTTCCAATACAGAACTGTTTATTTCTATAGCTTCCCTAAAGTCCTAAAGTAGTTGGTTTTCCATCATTTTGTTTTGACAGCCTGTATTACAGCCCTATTTTATATTCAGTTGCTAAACTCATTAGCTTGAAAGTAGCTCTCATTATCTTCAGCGGAACTTTGTTCCACACAGAGCTTCTTATTCTCTGATTCACTGGGAAAGAAAAACTGTATGTCTCAACGTGTAATATGTGTGTTTCATATAAGAAAGATAGAAATGAATTATTTATACTTGGATCTGTTACAACACATCTAATAAATTGAATCCAGACAAAACTGGGCATGCTGAAATCCCACTGAACACAATCAAATGTAATTGCACAGTTAACAGTTTATGACTGCAACCCTATATCCCATTACCTGGGAATAAGGATATATCCACCTTACACAATTGTAATGTTTCCCACTTAAAATACAGTGTAAATAGAATGTTTTGCCAAATAAGTTAGTGCCTCACAAAACTGCAAATCTTAGGAATCCGTAGGATGGAGCCATAAAAGCTAAAGTGGGATTAAACTGCCATGATTGTATTTATTGTTGTTGTTGTTGTTACTGTTGTTATTGTTGTTGTTGTTATCATTATTTCTACCCTGCTTTTCTTCTCGAGAGAACTCAAAGTGGCTTGTGCAGTGTGGAAACAACTTATGTGACATTGAACTCAGTAACAATTACTTTTGAGTAGACATGTAATGTGGATCCCATTAGACATAGTATGGTTAGTATCCTGGTTTCTAGCCCAAATGTAATTGTAATGTAATTGTAACTTTACATTACATAAATGTAATTACATAAATGTAATTGCAATTTTGCATGACTGAATTCTGTCTTGAATGCATTGCTTTTCTATCTATATGGTAGGTAGGATGTTATTCTCCTGTTGTTGTAATAGCCTTGAGATCTCTATGAGAATGCATAGCTGCTCTAAACATAGTTGCTCTAAGTCTGGAGCAGTGGCTGTTGTGGATAGGATTGTAAAAGTTTTCACTTTCTTTTCCATAATATACAGCAGAATCGCTCTGAGCAGTCGATGATGGTGGGAGTGGGGATAGGGCATAATGGGTAAACAATTTGGCTCTTGTCCTTAGACACTAATGAAGCCTTACTGTTTATCTGCTGATAAGACTGGATTGTCACCCAATATAATCCATATCTAGATAAGTGTAATATGTTATAGATTTGTCCCTTGCTTAGCATTCATTTCTATTCCAGGATTTTCAGAGATGGTTGTTGTTTTTCTGCTTCCCAGCTTAAAGTGTGCTGGCTTACTGGAGCTTCATCATGATAGTCCAGTAAACTATCTCTCTCCCCTATTAAAACATTGAAATTTAGTGGCCAAAGAGTTTATATTTTAGAAAATTTGACCTTGCACAGGTATGTGAGGAGGGTTGAGTCAAATGTCTCTCCTTAGTACATTGGACTTTGTATATGTTTCTGCAGAGAGTTAAAGTTTGAAAGAGGAATGGTGTTGGAGTCTTACATCTTTGTAGGTGGACTTATGTACACTGAAATTAGAATCAAGCAGTTTCATAATGTCTGTATCCAGTGAAAGGCTCCTGTTATGTTACTAGGTAAGTAGATCCAGTAAAGTGCCTGATGCGTATTGTGCCCTGATGCACATTGTGTCCGAATGTGCATTGTGTACCAGTGTGCCTCACACACTGATGCATATTGGTCCCAATGTGTATCATACACTGGTGAGCAATGTGTACCTATGTGCATTCTTTCTGCTGTCCTAATATGCATCTTCACAACACACTAGCAAGGTTCTTAGTGCCTATGCTACTTAGCTAAGTATACGTAAAGTTATATTCAGTAAAAGGTAATATAGGATTCTGCTGTGGAATTGGAAGGATGTAGATTGTGTTGCTGTGTCTATTGTTTGGACTTTATGGTATTAACTAACGCACAATGACTAACACAGTGTAACTGATCATTGTCCCCTTCCTTTCCCTGGGAGTAATTGAATCTGCCTTGTTACTATACATTAGATATGGCACAATGTGTATGGGAGTGATCGTGCTACACATTTAAAGTGACAAACCACTCTGTCTGTTAAAGTGAGGCCAGTATCCTGTCAATGACTAACATGCATGAAAGTGTAGCTCACATGTGTGTACATCTCTGTTTTTACAGGGCATAAAGAGCTATTCTCTCATCCTTGTGCTCTGTCCTCAAACCTCTTGTTCCTAGTAGCATCAAGCCCCAGGAAGGGCTGCTGCTGCTGCTTCATTGTACCAGAGAGAA
This sequence comes from Cyclura pinguis, assembly GCA_030412105.1. Classification (NCBI taxonomy): domain Eukaryota; kingdom Metazoa; phylum Chordata; class Lepidosauria; order Squamata; family Iguanidae; genus Cyclura; species Cyclura pinguis. The sequence goes on from CM059599.1 coordinate 351,867,918, forward strand.
AGATGAGGAGAGGGAAGGTGATTCAGATCACAATGGCCTGGCTGCTCTGAGTTCCTGGTGGAAGGAAAAAGAAGTTGCACTTCATTTGAGAATGCACCCTCATACCTCCTCCACCAAGCTGAAACTAGCTGCTTCTCTTTAGTCTGAATCCCTTACCCTCCCCCTCTCTTCCCCACCAGTAAGTGCCATTAGCAAAGGGCCCCTCCTGTGGCTTTGCAACTGCTGGGTGTGGGAAGACATGAAACTGCATGTGCATAGTATCATTGCCTAGGACTGGGAGCAGAAATTAAGCTTATTTATGGCTTTGTGGCAATCTCTCTCACAGCTTATGTTGAGAGAAAATAGTGAAAAGGGGGACAGAACCATAGGCATTTGATGGAAGGGCAGGGAACACATTAATGAATAAATCTGCATTTACCTCCTAAAGACAGGACAACTGAACTGCAAAGCTCCACCGTGTCTGATTTTTCACTGGGACTTCCAATGAAATCTACACTGTTTCTAATACCAACTGCAACCATATCTGTGGATCAGATAGGTGAATATTAAGTTACAATGCACAATTTATTTTGTGTGGTAAATATTCCTGAAACCTGTAATGTTTCACTCATTGTTCAACCCCTGCTTCTTACACAGATGAAACCCTGCCTCAGGCCTGCAGGAGATTGCCTGGTGACCAGAACATAGGAAAATTACATTTTTGGACTACAGTTTCCAGAATCTCCTAGCCAGCATAGTGGTCATGCTGTGTGTTATAATTAAAAAAGCAATTTTTCCAACACCTCCTTACGACACTTGCATGTTCCAGCTGTGGCCAATATCTTCTCCTAAGATGGGAAAACGTAGGAACAAAAGAACCATCCTGGATCAGACTAAAAGCCTATTGAGTGCAGTGTGTCAATCCCACAGTGCCCACCCAGTTGCTCTTTAGAATCCCACAAGCTAGCCATTGATAGTCTCATCCTCAAACAGTTTGACACATGATCACAAAAGCATTAATGACTGAAGTTTATTTTCTCCATGTTCTAAGCACTGACACAAATCAACTATCAACAACTCACTGTTCATCCCAGAATTGACTGTGAAAAGCAGAAAGTTCACCAGGGAGCTTAAGGTGAGGATTTCAAATGACTGGAACTTATTTCTGATGAGCGCTCCTGCTGAATTTGAACCACCAAATGAAACCACTCACATTCAGCACTTTTGCACTCCTGAGTGTGCAGGAAGTGGAGTAAGAGAAGGCAAACAGCCCTCATGCACAGTTGTATGATAAATTGTTGTATCCGTAATCCACCATCACCAGGAACTATGTCTTTATGGCAACGGAAAAGAGGGACCTGTGAACAATATCAGGACATTTTCAAGTGCAGTTCTCCTTTGATGAGCAATCTGATTCCTCACTTTGTTCCTTGGTACCTTTCTGGCTTCCAGCTTTTGTGGATACTTCTCACTCCCAATCCCTAATCTAACTATTCTGGTTAGTCAAGAATTATAATCTATTGCTCAGATAGTCAAGATAGGTGGACCTATAATAACATCAGAGTGTGTCTGCATGCTCGTCTTTCTGTGGCAGCCGTAATTATTCAGGACATTGTGCCTGATGCATCAGTATTTTTTTGGATATTGTCAGTATTGTTGACAGTATTTTTGCATATTGTCCAAGTTGCAGTACTAAATTTCAGACTGAAATTGCAAAATAATAGGTGGAAAAGGGATGCCAGATTCTCATCATCACTCTCACCACATTACCTCCCTCCTCTCACTTTCTCAGCCAATCACTGTTCACATGTAACTTTACTGACCATCACCCAGCCCATATCAGCCATTTGTCTCCATAGGTACCCCCTACCTTCAGGTTGGGTCACTGGGTCATCATACCTGATGTCTGAAAAAGGGGTATGAATAGGAAAATAAGAGGCCTCATGCATCCCTTTGGGGATTCTGTGTAGAAATCTAAGCAGCACCAGGTATAACACATATAGAAAAAGAAAATGACTATCTGAAAATGGAAAGATTCATGGACTTGTGTTGGGTATTAGGTACAAATATAGGGAGCACCAACTACATTTCAGTGTTGAGGCACCATTGATCTCTTGCTGTGGGCACAGTGAAGTCATGCTGGGTTTTACTCCTGCCTCTTAGTTCTGTACCAGAAGAGCTCTGATTCAGCTTGGAGCAGCCACAGGAGAGATGATAGTGAAATCTAGAGTGGATTTTCCACTCCCACAGCAAAAGATCTACCCTTGCTTCACTTATTGTGAAATAAAAAGTATAGAGTGGGCCATAAAAACCATACAGCAGAGTTGAACTTTGGTGCACTTGCAAAAACTAAACTTGATTGTTTGTGCTTAGCTCAGCTCTAATCTGCACTGCTCAAAGCAAACTACCTGCTCCCATAGCTGTTCCAAGCTGAAGATCTGTTCCAAGATACAGAAGAAAGGCAGAATCATAAGACTTTAGCTGGAATATGGTTGGTAGCTTTAAATTAGAGTAGATCTATTGAATTAATTGTTCATGGGTGAGTCAATGCATATTTTTTTAAGAACGTGAAGAAATTTGTGCTGTAAACATGGATGGATGGATGGATGGATGGATGGATGGATGGATGGATGGATGGATGGGCAGATGGAGAGACAGACAGACAGACAGACAGACAGACAGACAGACAGACAGACTCAACTGCATATCATGGCGAAATGTGGAAACAGATTAAACCTGCAATTGGAAATCCATAGATTTCTGGGTTTCTGATGCAATATGCAGATGAAAAAACACACTTGATAACATGCGTATTTTTGAAAAAAGAAGAGTTTTAGGGACATTTGTCGCTTAATGCATCCACTGATGTGTCTGTTTTAAAAACATGCAAAGTATATTTATATCTATCTATGTATGTATCTATCTACACATACAGACAGATTTTTTTTTACAAAAAAAATCCACACAGAACCAGCATATAATCTAGTTAGACTTGAGGAAAGGAGAAGTAAGCAGAAATGGACTTCACAAATATTCCCTACCCTAATTTTATTTTACTTTGCAGGTGCATTGTTCACTGTCTATAATGTAACAATAAAGGTGATAAAGTTTTCTTGAACGTGCTAGATGATAGTTTGAAACAGTGCTAGCCATTGTTCCTTTTATTTGTTAATTAATCTGAATTCCCCCTTTAAGTACCATATATTATTGTCAGCACTAAATCTCCCTATAAAATTTCAAAGGAAGCAAAAGGCAAACATGCACATTAAACAGCAGAGCAAAGCAATTCCTAACGCATCGTTGATTTGTTAAATTGCATATGGAAGCCTAAAGCTTCAGTACTGAACGAAGCATGATCTAGTTGAGCTGGAAAATGATCTGGTATTTATCTTTGAGGCAGCAGTAACTATAAGAGAGTGGGCTTATTGAATCACCCTGTGCACTGGGACATTTTAAACCAAGCATGGTATTTGCCTGATAATGAGTATATGGGCTGAGCTGGCATCAGTTTTTATAGCATTGTTTAGAACATTTAAAAAAAAAAGTCAGACAAATCAAAGGTTGGTTACTAATGCTGTAGTTCCAACATACAATCAGGAGCTAGTGCTGGCACTCAGAGGTACATTAGTTTGCTTTGTGACATTCAGCCTTGAATTTGACAGGGAAGGGTTTAGAAACGATTTGGGCTTGGAAACCTCAAATTTGTCTTTCAAAGCGTGAAATAAAAATGAGCATGGCCATCGTTTTTTTTGAGACAGTGTTATTCAGTGATTTTGCAATATGTTGGTAGTTTTCTATAGCAAGTACAATAAGCGTCATTAGAGCAGTCATTAAATGTTGACCTAACTGATTTGGGGTATTTGCCAAATGACAGCTTGTGTTTTGGCTGTCTTTGCTGTTCACAACCCTTTGTTAGTCATCATGAACAAATGCATCACCTTATAATAGTTGGAAATTATAGAGTTGCCAAGCCTTCCTTCAACGTACAGGTAGAAGCTCCTAAAACAAGCTTTATAGAGTTCAGGTTTCATCATGTGGAATTAGAGCCTAAAAAGAGTGTTCACATCCTCAACGGAAAGAAGTGAGATATGTAAAAAATAATTCTGAGTGGTTCAAGTTTACTCTATTTACTGGTGTATAAGGCTCACTTTTCCCCTGGAAAAATACTGTTTGAAATTGGAGTGTGTCTTATACAACAGTGTGTCCTATACACCGGCAAATAGTATTTGCTGACTTATAAATGGGGTGCATTTTATATGCCGGTGCATCTTATACGCCAGCAATCATGGTAAATCCTGACACAGGACCATTGTGGAATTAATATTACCTTGCTCCTCGACCAACATCAGCGCCCAGCATTCTTGGGTAGCTGTTAAGGTCCTGTCACAAGGCAGGGCAAACCACCGAAGCCTGCCTGTCCTTGCTCCCTTTAAAAATCCAAAATCAGTCCCAGTGCTCTGAGAAGCACTGTGGTGCTGGATCAAGCTGCCATTGTTGTTTCCTACCATATCCCAGCAAAGGATTTGAGGGACTGTGGGAAAGTAAAGTGGCAGCAAAGACAACATCTGCAAGCTGAAAAGAAAGAGAAGCCTTACTGGATGACCAATGAAACTCTTCCAGCAGTTAAGGATAAGTGAGAAACAAAAGTAAAAGGTGACAGAAACAGTCCAAATCCTAAACATAGCTGTTCAGCAACAAAAAGAGCTACTATAATAATCAATGCAAAGAAACAGAAGATGACAACAAAAAGCATAGAACAAGAGACCTCTTCCACAAGATCCGAAAAATCAAAGGGAAGTTTTAATCAATAGTGGAACACACTTACATGATCAAGAAGAAATGAAAAGACAATGGCCACAAGAATAATAGCAAAGTGGTAGCCTTGGCTATACATTACCACTTGCAATACTGTCACTGTTCTCCATCTCTGACAGAGAAGATGGACCACCAGAGGATACTTTGTCATGCTCCCTCCAGACATCTTTGCTTTGCTGTAGGTACCTGCACAGAGATATTATTTTCAATTCAGAAAATACTCTTTCCTGCACAGAAAATGCTATATTTGGGGACATAGTCTATGCAAACTTCACATTTTTTTTGCACACAAGGCAGCATTACCTGTACTGGAAACTTAATTTTCTGCACAGCAGATAATATTTCTTCCTTCAGTCAGTTAATTCTCCAGGGGAACCATCTTGGGATGAGTTGTGGGCACAAATCTTATTAACTAGTGTGTACTGTGAGAACCAAGGTATGCTTTGGCTTACAATAAGAATCTGGTAGGTTCTTAGTATAATGTGATCCCTCATCCCTCAATCTTAGTAAATCAACTGTGATTTTTTTAAAAAAAAATTCTTTACTTGACGAAAAAGATTTATACTCTCTCCCTATTATGAATGTTTAAAGGAATTCAAGACAGTACAAATGGGGAGGGGGAGTTCTAAGAAGAGACATGAGAGCTCGGGACTTTTCTTTATCTTTCAATGACTGAAGCTTAATTAAGTCTCTGTAAAATGTGGTGTGCAGCTTGGCAAAGCAGGAGGAGCTGATATATGACTGCTAGCGGTCTGATGTGATAAATTCTTTCCCTATCCAGATTTACTCATAGACTTTGTGGTGGCAGTGGAAGGAGATGAATAGAGAATGCAACATGCAGAAATAAACAAAAATAAAATAAGTGATGGACAGTAAAAAAGATAAGACAGAGAATAGTGTGACTAAAGACGGCGAGAAAAGAGGAAGGTAGGCTGAGGAGGATTAAGAACGAGGGCATGTATTAATAAGCCGGAATTGTGAAATGAGCATTCCGAAACCATGAACATATGAGCAGACAAGATTAGGTAGAGAAAGAAAGAAAATGGAAACAAAAGAAAGAGGGTGGGTGGAGAAGCTGCTCCAATTGTGCCTGGTTTGTTTAGGCATTAAAATCAAGTAAGTCTACCTTATTTTTCTTTTCCAGTCTTTCTTTTTAGAGAAGGTTGAAAAGAAGAATGATCTTCCAGTTGACTTTATTTTCCCTTCACACACAAATGCACTGGCAAGGCACAAAAGGCGCTGAGTGGGTGGGGAGTTAAGCTAGTGGATTTCTTTCTTTTCCTTGTTTTTAAGGAGACAGGACCAGATTCAAGCATCAGGAAGCGAAATCCTTGTGATCCTCAAGTTCATAGCAATTTCCCCAGGAGACTGTATCGTATTCCAGCAAGCAGGAGGATGGCGGGAGGTTGTCATGGCAACGGAAGGCCCAAAAGATTGACTCAGAGTAGCAACAGGCCAGTGAAGCAGCCTAAATAGGATTTATAGCACATTACAGTGTGAAAAGCAGGAGAAAATTACTGTAAAGGCAGGAATTATAGCACAACAGAACATATCAACTTTGAAATCCATCTTGCTAATTAAAACAGCATACTCTGTTATGGAGTGCACCATAGGCCTGTGAGCTTTAATGGTGAGATGTTGTCAATACTTCAAGATAAACTTTTTTTTTCCTTTTTTGGTACGTAGCTAAAGTGTTAGATAAGATGAGGAGGTTGCATAGAGTACAGTATTTTGTTCTGCTAGACTTCCTTAGCAGGTGTCCATCTGACATTTTGGGAAACATCTGGTATTTCAGTAGAGCTGTTCAAAGACCACTGCAATCCTTACTGCTAATGGGGAAGATGATAACATAGGGATATAATACTTCATTAATTTTCTTCTCAAAAGAAATAACAAGTAATTTTAGCAATTTTCTCCCTGCTGCAAGAAAGTCTTCAAAAACAGTGGAGTTTGGAAAGATGATCCAAATTCAAGACAGTCTGTGCAAAATTTGCTCACAGTTAGTTGCTTTGCACAGAAAACAGCATTTACTGCACAGGGCAGCCTTTTCTAATGCTGTTTTCTGCTCAAAACAACCGTGTGTGAATCTTGCACAGCATACGTCCAAACTGTGAAGATTCTCATCAGTCCAAGGGCCATTTCCACACTAAGCTGTTCTAGTACTATTATTCCACTTTCAACATCCAGTGGAATTCTAGAGTTTGTAGTTTACGGAGGCTCAAGGGCTCTCTGGCTGAGAATGCTAAATGCACCTCCCTAAACTACAAATTCCTAAACTACAATATAGTGCTGGTGTTCACTCTTGTTCCTCCCTTCCCCCTTGCAGTACCCTGTGCTCCACCCCAAAATGGGCTCAGTGGATTTCACAGCCCTGTGGTGATGATTTTGGGGAAGTACCAGGGGCTGCAGTAGGGAAGAGGAACCACTCCTCTCCTGTTTCTTCTGGATTTTGCCATTCTTCCAGCACTGGTCCGCCATTGGATCCTTTCAGATTTCCAAAGCAAGCCTATATACTTAAAGTGGCCAAATAGATGCCTACAGTACATGCCCAGAAGTCTACATACCTAAAACTGACTACCTACCTGTCTACAAGCCTATGTAGCTAAGGCTGGACAGGCCTTCATACCTGAGACTGAATAGTCCCTCCCTCCCTGCCTTCGTCTTTGCAATTGACAATCGTTTTTTGTAAATGCTGTGCACTGCTTTCCACTGCTATTGTCACTGTATTGCCGTTGCTGCTATTGTTACATGCCTTCCAGTTAACTCTGGCCATTTCCACATGGGGTAATAAAAACGATGCAGTGCGTCCTCCACGGAGGACGTCTGCACCTTGGAACGGACTGGGTCCGGACTACTTACTGTAGATCCGCACCTCAGTCCACTCTGGAACAACCCCAAGTGGTCCTCCAGCGTGCTTTTGAAAGACCTGATTTTTCCGGTCTCTCAAAAGCACGGAGCGCGCCACTGCAAGCCTGCTCCCTTGTGCAGATTTGCAGGCTGGCACCAATGCGAGCCTGCGATCTGCCGAGGGCGGGCTTTAGGCTGGCGAGCTTCAGCGGTTGGTCAAGACCCACGACCAACTGGAAGTCACCATTTTGGACGCCGGAGCAGAGCGGATCGACGATCATGCACTGCTCCGGAGCAGCCTGGACCGGACCGGGGAGCCAGAAGATCCGGTAAGTAGCGGTGCAGGGTGATTCCCTCGCTCCGTGCGGAAATGGCCTCTGACTTACAGCAACCCTATTACAAGTTTCTCTTGGAAAGATTTATTTAGAGGAGGTTTGTCTTTGCCTTGCCCTTAGGCTGAGAGAGTATAACTTACCCAAGTGGATTTCTATGCCTGAGCAGGGATTTAAACTCTGATCTTACAGAGTCCTAGCCTAACACTCAAACTACTACACCATACCGGTGGTCATCACTGTATTCTTTACCCTTTTGTTTATTTGAGGCATTTGTACTATGTTATTTGTCTGATGAAAAGGTGCCTAAACAGTTTATGAAATCAACAATGAGACAGGCTCTCTCCTTGTCCTTGGGTTTAATATTTGAAAGATGCAACACACGCACACATATGCACACACACGCACAAACACACAAGCACACACACACAGAGGAGGGGAAAGGAGGCGAAATCAAAGCCAGGCATCATTTCTTAATTTTATGCAGTTCTCGTAATAATAACAACTAGCTAGAATGGGATGAATCCAAGAAGAGCAGGTGACAAATGCTGCTGTCTCACTGAAGCTAATGAAATGGTGTGGTTTTCTTTCATTCATTCCCCAGTAACCTGGGGCCTATTCACACTATACAATTATAGTTCTATTATTCCACTTTAACTGCCATAGTTCCATCTTATGGAATCCTGCAACTGGTAGTCTGGCAAGGCAGTAGAGTGCTCAGACTGAGAATGTTAAATGCTCTTCCCTAAACAGCAAATCACATGATTCCTAGGATGGAACCAAGACAGTTAAAGTGGAATAAAAGCACTATAATTGTGGAGTACAAAGAGACCCCTGGTAGAATGGCAGCTTCCAGGTGATGTTTCAGGGGGCTGGATTCTCAGAATCCTTCCTTTCATTTCCTCTGTTGCCATCTGATGGGACAGCTCTTGCAAGATGACAGATAAGAGACAGGAAGGTCTGTTGGCACAATCCACTGTGAATGCCGACTCAGCAACATATCAGAAGATTAAAATGTAAACAGTGGAGTAAAAGGCTCACTATAATCTCAGGAGGATTATTCCTGAAGAATGGTTACTGGAGATATTAAATATTTCTTTTCACTTAGCAGTAAACAAGGAAAATAAGTTTAAGAGACATTGCAAGCAAAACCACCACATGAATTACAGTTTTAATTGCATTTTTGTTTTAAGACACAGCTTGTTAAAGTCTACCCTGAACGGTCATTTGTATTTAAATAAGTGTGCCAAGGAAGTGAGGATTGCACATCCTACAGAGCATAATGTGCATGTGTTCTTCTTGCTATTGATTTCAAGACTCATTTCAGTGATGTTAAGAGTCTCAATTCCATTGTTTTTATGTGGTTTCTCTTGCCAGCAGCACAAGTACAAAAACATTTCCTAATGGTCTTTGAAATGCCGATACTCATTGTTTGCTGAAATAACTCAGGAGTGTGGCCAGTAAAGGAGCATGCTGTGCAAACCCTGGTAACCACACATCTGTTGCATTTCATGCTTGACTTTACAATCAGTTGTTTGATTTGGTCTGACTTCCGTAGCAATATGTTTTCTGTAGTGTAACTCCCAGGAGATCGAAGAAGGCTGACCTCTCATTAACCTGAGGACTTAGGCTTTGCTCATTTAACCAGGCTGCTCATTTAACCAGATTTTCTTCTTCATAAACCTCTGGGGCGTAGTTTTTGTTCTGCTCCCCCCTTCATTATACTGGAGCTTCCACAGGAGATATTTATGATATATTCTGGACTTTCGAGTGCAACACTGAATGAGGTTTACTGGACCAATAAAAGACAACCAGTCCCATAACAGACAACCAATACATAATTGAAATATTTCCCTTCCTATATTTACTGCTATGCAAATGTAAGACCTGGTGGGTGGGTGGGTGGGTGTTAAGGTAAACTAATGATCTTGTGAATCCATATCTTGACATTAAACTAATGTGGGAAAAAATGTAATTCAGAAAGGCAGTCTTTCTTTCCTTTTTCTTTCCTATTATCAACGACAACTTTATCTCCATTTTTTAAAAAACATTACAGTCCTCATTCCATGTTCTCATCCTATGACATCTTTCCCCTGCAATTATTTTCAAACCAAGAGAGCTGCATGCAAATTTGCTCAAAATAAAGATCCTATAAGTGACATTGGGGAGGGCTAGGTATGCAGAAAAATAATTTTGTAGAGGCAATCCCCCTCATCATCGATTTCACTCTAGCTTCAAATGTTATATATATTTTTATGTATGTACAGCCCTTATACTGCTGATGAGCTTTGGCAGCCAAGAACAACTTTCAGATGTGAGCACACAATTGTCACCTGTTAGATAAGTTCAAGGAAAATGAGTGGTTTGGTGTGCGAGTTCCTCTCATCAGGGAGTAGGCTTGGGTCTGTCTGGGGTCCATGGGGCCATGCTTCAGGTCAGCTGCCACCCTTACAGCAACTTTGCTTGTGTTAAGCGCTTTCAAGTATAAGAACAGGGGCTGTGATGGTGGCAGCTGACTCTGGAACCAAATCCATGGAGCCTGGTGAAATGCTTGCTGAAATTGAATTACACAAGCTGGGTACTTGTTCTCATCGATTTATAATAGGATGCAACACATACATGCAGAGTAATGTCCCCCACTCCTACCCCAGATGATTCATGTTTAATGCTGGGTTCTCATCTGTGATGAAAATTCATTCATCCATGCATTGCATTTATATGCTGCCCTTCTCCCAGTGTGGGACTCATGGTGGCTCGCAAACAATAGAGCAAACTCTATTGACTACACTGTGAATTTGTAGGTTGATTCATTGTCAGTGCAAAACTGACCAAAATAATTACAGTAGCATTTCTGCGTTTCTACCATGTATTAATGCACTGTTTGAGGAAGAGGTCAGCTGCCCATGTTCACCACCACTTCATGTCTGAAACATGTTTAACATTAAACAAGTGGTCAGGTAAAGCTTTCTTACTCCTTGCCTTCAATTGTAGCCAGATGGGTAGGATCCAACAGCATCTTATTTGTCCATTGGAATGAACCTAGAGTTTTGTTGGTTAGTTTGGGTTCCAGCTGTCAAAGATTACATGCTTTTTGGCAGTGGTAAATGCTACATTCTGGCCAAAGAACAAAAATCCTTAATGTGCATGGAGTTCACCTTTGCATTAATTTTCATAACAGTTGGATTCTAGCCAGTACCTTTCCACAGCTGTAATACAATAACTTTCTCTCTATAAGGTGTCTTCACCCCCCCCGGGCTTTCTGTTATGCTGGAACAATAGTCAATCCTATCAGAAAAAGTCGTATTAGCATAATAAACCCTCTCATCTCCCCCCCATTTTAAAAAGTGCAATCCTAAATACTATTTATAAATGCTAATCCTGGTGCAGTTTTGGCTTGTTGCATGGACGGAGGCAATTCACTTAACCTTTCCGAGCAGTCATAATGACATGGCTTTCCCACAGGGGAATTGTGAAGATTAGTTAATTAATGTTTGTACCAAGTGCTAAATGTGAATTTAATTTGTAGCAATTAAAGTTCCCATTGGTACTGGTCACAGGAGCAAGGTATACAGCCCCAGAACTTCGAATATCATCCTTTATTATAAAGCTGTGCTGTCTGAAACGATGGAATTATGGTGCAGGAATGGTTGTTGGGGATGTTAAATTAACAACAGGGAAAAAACATGCAGATGAACACAGACACTGCAGATTTTGTAGGTACACAGTGGTATAGTGGTAAATCTTGAAGGTGTTCATCATGACAGTCCCTATAGCCATAATCCCACAACCATGAGAGGAGTAAAACAAAATACAGGCAGGCTGGCAGCTCTCATCTAATACATAAAAGTCAAAGTTTGTCTGTGAGTTTGTCTATTTGTCTTCATCAGGCAGGTGAAGACCTCATATGATTGGCTGGCTGTGAAGATTCTATGGAATCCTGGGGTTTGCTGTTTAGGGACGGGCCTTTAGAATTCTCAGCCAGAGAGCTCTCTATGGGCCAGTTGCTATGGGCCTAGCAGCAAGGAAGAGGCCAATGTATTTCCCTCAAGAACACAACCTTTGTATGTTAGTAAATCTGAGTACAGATTGGATTGGAGAATATGGGGAAAAGTTACAGGTACTGGACAAGACAGTTTGGGGAATTAGGGACACAGGATCTCAAATCTTTCTTACAAGTATAACCGATGAGAAAATAAATCCCAGGCAATGCCAAGTAAATACACTAGTGATATATATTAGCAAAAGAGTTCTACTGGTTTTCATTTCTACCTAGAGCTGTTCTTTTGTAAAGCTATTGGACCTCAATTATCTGTTCAAGATGAAGTCACCCAAAATATTTTGTGTTATACCAGGACTAGGTCATCACAGTACTTTGTTGCTAGGAAAATTCCATCACCCATCTGTTGCTAGGAAAATTCCATCACCCATCTGCCTTTGTTACTGTGAGGACTCCAGCTAAGCTCAAAGGAGATGCTGAAGCCTGGAGGCAGCTGGCAGATAACAACATTCTCCCCGCTAATCTTAAAGTCTCTGTGCTTCATCCTATGAGCCGTGATTCCACTGTACTACTGCAGATATGTGGATGGATTAGGGATTTGAATCTTCAAATGACTTTTCCTGAGTCATGAAAAACAACTCAGATTTTTCATATTTAATTATGACAAAGTAAAACACACAGTTCTTCCAGGAGCACTGAGTTATCCTAGATGAGAGAACAAACAGCTGTACTGGGACTTTGTGCACTGCTTTTCTGTGAATGCATCCCATGGTGGTGTGATGACATTTACAAGCCTGTGACAACCATGCAGATGGGGAAATCACAAAATCTTAAGCTCAGATCCTCGTTGGAGGATGTGCTTATGCTGGCAGTTATACTGTTTAAACACATGTGTAAGGAAGTATCCAATACTTCTTTAAACAAGCCATTGCCCTAGCCAATTACAGCACAATAGCATGGGGGCAAATGTTTGCTTCTCCACCCCACAACTGTAACAGCCACCCAAACATCCCTGGAACAGCTTCTGGAATGTCTAGGTAGCTACCACCCCCTCACCGACCCCATGTTTCTGTAAGGACCTGCATCCAGGTAAATATACCAGAGAAGTTTTACACTTCATTTCTGTTAACAGAATCTTGGCCTTAATCATGCAGTCATAATCCCTGATCATCCAGGCTGTTGACTGTTCTATATAAAGAATCTTGTACAATTTTGTTGCAGATCAATAATTTTTATACCAGTAGTTTTGACACAGACCTATAGAAAATGGGATCTTTGTAATACTACTGTAATTTATAAATGATACCAAAGAAAAGACAGCTAGCAGGAAGTTGAAGTTAGGCTTCTTTATTGAACATGCTTTTGGGCCCTTGAGCATCAATCACAGCTTGTCTGGGACAGTCCCTGAATGAGGGTTTATATGGACTAGTATAATCAGCATGCAAGCATGCATCTGCTATAACACCAACATCCTCATAGTCTTTATTTGCAGTCAATAGACCATTGAAATAGCAACAGTGGCTACTTCCTCAGGCTAGAGGAAATAGCTCTTGACTAGTACTTCCTGTTCTGTTTTCTTGCTGCTGTTGTCAATGAGGACAATACTTCAGTGTGTTCCCTAGGGGAGCTGTAAGGGCTGCAGAACTCTCAAGTGTCTTCCAGGTGTTTAGCTTAACCAGCATATGCAGGGGAGATGGGAGATGAGTATGTATTAATTGGAAGGCCTGAAGTGAGCCACTGTGTGCCAAATTACACATACCTTGAATTCTTTCCCTACAACCAGGAAGCTTGCTTTTCCTGGGGTCCTCATCATCTGGAGAGACCTTCCAGTGCAGGCACTATTGAAGTTGTATGTGTGAGAATGCCCTTTGCACCCTCAAAAGAGAGCTTGTACCACAATGCCACACCCCACTGTACATTGATTTGAACATCTGCAAGGGACTTATGGCTCACCTTACCGTCTGCAGAACCTAACACCACTCTCAAGCATCTGACAAGCCTTAGTCCCCTAGTAGGGCTCATCAGCACACACACTTCTTGTGCCTTGCCTCTTATCAAGAGGCTGAATCTTACAGCTACTTTTTTATTTCCCCACAGTGGCACAGAAGAACACAATAAGGACAACACTTGTTGATATCAAAATGTGTGCCTGCTACTTCCTGTCACTGAGGGCTCAATGATATAGAAGATAGTCTACTAGAAGGAATGTTGCAGAGGTCACTTTCAAATCCGAAGCTAGCTCTATTAATGTCAATGAAACACCTTTCATTTGTTTCTAGGTTGTAAATCAGCACATTCCCTTTCCTTCCCCACATTGAGCATATATAAAAAGAGCCCACATTCTGTGAGCCCTGTAAATGAGCTAGAGCCTCTGGAACTTAATGTTTGTTTTCTGGACTCTGGTTCCAGCTTGATGTCAAGGAACATCCTTAGTTAACCAAGCTCCATGTAGTTACTGAAGAAGAGTTTTTGATGGAAAAATCAGATTTCAGAATTTGACTTACTGCATTTCAGGAAACCTTATCCTCAATGGAATAATTTGTATATCATGTGATGGCTCTTCAAATTTTTTAAAAAAACTCTCATCAGTCCTACTCAGCATAGTCAACAGTGAAGTTTCATGGGAACTGCACTCTATTAATACCTAGAGAGTCCCTAGTGGCTCTGTTCTGGTGTGGAAACTTCTTGGTTGGAACAAAATCTAGTTATCAATAAACAAATCATCAGATTAAAATATATATAGCCTGTGCTTGTTCTGATACAGGAATCAGGAAAATCATATGCTGAATTACTCAAGATTGTGAAAGTAACACGGCCATTGAATGAGTCATCTGATTGTTGCCAGGACCACCTTGCCGTTTTCACCCAAGTGCTTTGTATGGTTGTACAGGGAACACATCTCTCTCTCTCTCTCTCTCCCTCCCTCTCGCTTGCGCTCTCTCTCTCTCTCTCTCTTCCTCTTCCTTTCACAAGAACTGTTTTGCAACTGTGGTTATTTTGAGAAGCCTTATTGCTTATTTGTTCATTTATTTTAGTTTTCCAAAAAAAGCGTATATGATGTGGACATAGCCTTTCCTTGGAAAGGCAGGTAGTTTCTGTGCCAATATGAAAAAAGTAGTTTTCTGATTTTTATTTCCATGCGAGGGAAATAAGAATCCAAGCCTGCTTATGTAGCCATTTACCATGTAACAATTCTGTCTCTTGTCTCCACATCCCCTTTCAGACTGACATTTTTGAGCATTTCCTTTTCTACTGCTCTTGCTTTCCTTCTCTCCATTGCTCTTCCCCCTTTATTAAAAGCAACACTGTTGCTTCCAAAGCAGGAATTCCGTTGTTCCTGGCAGGTGTCACTGCCACAGCAGCTGATGCTCAGTGGTAGTAGTGGTGTTTGGAAGAAGATGAGTTGGACAAGTTCATTTATTTCCCATTGAGGCCAGCCTTGTGAGAAACTACCTAATTGCAATATCCTAGGGCTTCACACTGCTCTAGACTAGCAGGAGAGGAAGAATGCTTTCATTTAACTACCTTTTGTACTTTTAATTTTAGCTAATGGAGCCTGTAATGAGTGATTGGGAGGTAGCACAAAGAGCACTGAAATGCAGTATTTTATTTTGCCACTGGCAAACTTGTATTTCTACAATTGGAGGGCAAGTATGGCAGTCGGAGAGAAGAAATGTATCAAAGACTTAAATTTGAGCAGCTACACTTTGAGAGTACAAGGTAAATTAAAAGCTTCAATATCTAACAGTCATCTCAGAAAAAAAAGCCTTTGTTAATCAAAATGAAGTGAAACATCCATTTGAAGTAGGTGAGGGATACATATCAAAATATAGAAAGAGAAACAATTGCTTAAGGGATGAAGGTGTATATGTGTGTGTGTGTGTGTGTGCGTGCGTGTATTCCGAGAGTATGCTCAAATTCTCGAGCACTTTATTTACCATCACCAACTAACTGCAAAGGAGGCCTGCAAAAGGAGGGTAATGGTAGGATCATTTCAGCTATGTATATCAGTACTAACTATAGAAAGGACACCAGCTAAAGTTAAACAAAGTATTTTATTTAAATTGACCATAAACCATATGAGAAGTCAAGCACTCTTAAGAACCATACAAGGCTACTGGAAAGTGAGGCGAGAAAGGTTGGATAGAGAGAGATTAGCGGTGGAAAGTGTGATAGTTACCAGTCTTGAAGAAGGAGATTACAGTAGAGGCACTCAGACCCCATCTGAGGGTAGCACAGAGGAACAGCAGTCTGGGACACTGTGTACTACGTACTACAATTGACTGGGATTGAAGCTAAGGTTTTTATACCCCATTTCATACCCTGAAGGGGTGCAGCAACAAAGCTGTAATGGCTTTCCCATGGGAATGATAAAGGGGTCTGGAGTGGGCTGATTGCTTTAGCTCTAGAATGACAAGGCATTGATAAGATTACTGACAGTCTCTCTGTACTCAGTCAGGTAGGGCATATAGGGAAGATATCTGTAGGGTAGGACTGAGGGATGGTCTCTGATTGCTCACCAATCTGGACAGTTTATCTTTCACTGTATTCAAAAATGCTAAGAGCCTGAAGTAGTGAAGAGATCAGCAATAATTCATCAGCATTGGGGATTTTCCACATAATCCTATCTGAACTTTCATGACCCTGAACAGATCTCTGGTCAGTGTAACCCTGAACACATCCTCTGCTCAGCATGATCCCAATCATGTTCTCTGGTCACTAATAAGTCTAATTTATGAAAATCGCATATCTTGTAGGAAGAGTGGTAGGGTGTGGTGACAATAGGACAAGACAGAATATCGATGGATATAATTATGCATGTTAGAAACCCATATCTAGTGATATCTTGAAGCAGTGTAGAGCATGGGTAAAAATCGATTGAAACATATTAAATTACAGTAATTAAAACTGTGGTTATATGATTTCAAAGCAACTCTGACTTATGACAACCCTATCATAGGTTTTACTTGGCAATATTTATTCAGAGGAGATTTGCCATTGCCTTCCTCTGAGGCTGAGAGACTATGACTTGCCCAGGATCACCCAGTGAATTTCCTTGGCCGAATGGGGATTTACCCGGGTCTTCCAGAGTCCTAGTTCAACACTCTACCACTTAATGTTTAGCACCAAACTGAACTGAAGAACAATCATACATGTTGGTTCAGTAGGCTCTCTTAAACATTAAATACAAAACATTAAATTATCAATTAACACGTTTAAAACCAGACTCAAAACACATTCTGAAATTATTGGCCAGTCAGTCTGGAAAGGCATGGGTGAAGAATTAGTGAAAGAACAAAGAGGAAGAGAGATATGTACCACCATGTGTTCTTGTCTGTGCTTAGCAAGTGACACAATTTGTCTGATAATTAAGATGATCCCTCACTCAACAGAACTGCACCTTGTGGGACATCTTTTATGCTGTGTTTCTGTGACTCTCTGATTTGCTGTACATTCTTTTTACTGATTGCTTAAAAGGAGAACAGCCCCTTTCAACAAGGAATAACAGCTTGATGCAATTAACATTTAAGCCAATGGGAAGCTTTGTACTAATCCTACTGTGTTATTCAAATATAGATTTACAGAATCATAGGGTTGGCAAAGAATGTGACAGGATGGTTATTTAGCTCAGTTCCTTGTGCTGAGGCAATCTTCCCCATAAGCAGACGTGGATTAGGCACTTTTATCCAGACCATAATGTACCACAAACAAGGGGAAGGAGAAGAACCAAGATATGCCAGAGTTGTCCAGGGACAAGGCTTGAGTGAAGTTAAATACAAGCAGATCCCTCACACATGTGGCAGCCACTGAGGAAATACATACAGTGATGGAAGCTCATGTTAAATAACTTTACATTGCAAGAACAGAAATACCAGAATGCAGTTCAGATATCATTGTAGTCAAAGGCAAAACAGAGAAGGATTTTAATGACTCCAGTTTGCATATTTAAAGAATATAGAAGTGGGTTTTTTTGTGGGGGGGTGGTTAGACATGATAGAACATTTCTAAGGTTAGATGTGCTAAGTTTGTCACAGGAAATTCATAACCAGCAAAATGAACAAACAAAATGTCACGAAACTGGATGTACAGCAGAATGAAATTGAGAAATTTTGAGATGGATAAAAGATCAGTGGAGGCAGAGTGTGTGTTTTAAATGGAAGAATGTTGCCAATTTTAGCCTGTAGCAATTCCATTTGAAATACAGCAGTCAGTAAGGAGCAACAGGAATATCTTTTCCACAACTCAGTTTAGGGCACCAGCCACAATATTTCCTAATTCATTCTACTTGTTAACAGTCATCCATCTCTTAGCTACATTGCATCTTGATTATTTCAATGCACTGTACATGACGCTAATGGGAGCTTCAGTTAGTGCCACATGTGGCAGCTGTGTTGCTATCTGATGAACAGCACTGACATAATGTTATTCTGATACTGAAAGATTTGAACTGAATGCCTGTTGCTTTCTAGGGTCAGCTCAAAGTCTGGGCTTTAACCTTTAAAGCCCTAAATGGCTTGGGAACTGGCTATTGACCACTTGTCATGTTATGAACCTATTCAGCTGTTAAGATCTGGAGAAATACTCTTGAGAACACCATTGCCTGAAGAGGCCTTCTTGATAGGCATTTGGGAGAGGGCTTTCTCCTGTGTTTGCTACCAGATTGTGGAACACATTCTCATCAACTTGCAATCATTTCCCACTCTCTCGCTTTTTAAAAAAGTGTAAAAATATATCTCTTCAAACTAGCTTTTTAGATTGTTTAATGTTTCCTGATTACAATTTCAAGGTTTTTATTGCACTAATTGTTCTTATTGTTTAAATTGTTTTACAGTGATTTTAATGCTTTTATCTTTCAATTTGTTTTTTATTGTTTAACTAGTTCTACAGTTATTTGAATAGTTTTATTCTTCATTTTAATGATGCTGATAATCACCCTGAGTCTTTTTTTCCCCCTTGCTGGAAAGGTAGGATAGAAAAGTACTTCATAAATTAATTAGGTCAGTCATACTTCCTGGGAGAGGCTTGCAGGCAAAACATTTCTTTGGACTACAGTTAGCAGAATCCCCCAGCCAACTCGACCACTGACCACACTGGCTGGGGATTCTGGAAGATGCAATCCAAAAATAATGTTTCCAAGGCCTATATAAAACCTTGGAGAACTGCTGCTAGTTAACGTAAACGATACTGTGTTACAGAATAAGGTAAAAGTATAGGGACAGTACAACCAACTGTGAAAGAGCAATAGCTGTAGTATTGGAAGTAGATTGGCTGCCAAGTAAACAACCCTGAAGTGGCAAATTGAAAGACTGGTAGCAGTTTATGTAACTGAGAGGCAATGAAGAGATGGATGCAATAGATAGTAAACTTGTTTCTAGGAGACACAAATGAATTGCTTTACTGCAATGCATGAAATATTCTCTTTCAACATCCATCAAGGCAATTTAGGATCAAACTTTCATGGGAATATCTACTTCTACCAGGCTCATTGCTTGGATCCTGATTGTGAAGATTGTAGGTAGCAATCTGCTTTAATGATTGATTCAGCTAATTCTGTGTTGCCTGGCCTCCTGGAAATCTAGAGAATATCACCATGCAAGGAAAGTGAATTCATTAGGATTAGTATAAAGATAACAATCAATATAAAACAGAGGTGTTCAGCAAGTTCCAAACCCCTTTCTTGACAGGCTTAGTGGGTACTAAACAAAAAATCCTGTGCATTCCAAGTTGACTTCATTTGTTCATTATCCACCATATGGTGTTTTCGATTAGGTCACTGTTTACCTCCAGCTATGATGACAGGTGCTTCTTTTGCAAGGGTTTCAAAAGGACTCCAACAAGGAAAATTAGCTTCTTGTAGATGGAAAAGAATGTGTGTGTAAATAAGATGTGGCCTGGCATGTGGAAGGTTCTAGTGTCTGAGAGATAGTTATGCATATTTATTTCTTAAAAACACTTTGAACCTGTAATTGTACTTAAGAAAACCAACTGTTATGACGAATACTCATTGTAAACATTTAGATGCACATCCATTCTTGGAAGATTCTTGAGGAGAGGTTTTGATGAAAGACGGTTATTCCCTTATGAATGCCTAAAGAGTCTTGTAAGAGAGAACAGTATTATTATCTCTCCTAAAAAAACAGTGGCTGTGTTTGAGCCAGAAGATGTGTGGCTTGCAGTGGTGACTAATGGGTTCTTCTCCCTGTGGCATGAACCCTTTCCACCCTGCTAGGATGCTGGGCTGTGGGTAGCAACTTACCTTAGGATACTTTGTGAGTTTATGGCATGGATGTTTTTGTCAGAGCTTTTTGGCTGAGGGATTCTTGGAGCTGAAACACCAACAATTTTTTTAAAAGTTCCTAAACTTTGCTTTTTATCTTCTGCACACTGAAAACAAAATGCCAGATTTCTTATTGGAGCAACTAAACTTCCTTGGGAACTTGCAAGCTTGTACAGACAATCAAGCAATGTGTATGCAAAAGTGTAATTTCCCCATGGGGCAATTTTGCAAAATTGCCCCATGGGGAAATTGCACATCACTAACATAACATGTCCCCATCCATAAATAGTATAGTTTATCAGTTTGTGTGTAGCAATCCACCTATGCAACATACATCAATTTCTTCAACTGCTTTTTAAGGGAGATTGGGAGAAAACTCATGTGTTAATGGTAATGGTAATAATGGTACTGCATTATTTGGAAAATATTTATCTCCATGGCTAGCCAAGGATATGCAAAGACAAAGTGGAAGAACTCCACAGAAGTGCTTCTGAAATTGTTGCTAATAGTTCATTTGTCCCTCCACATTTGTGGGTTTTACTTTCATGGATTTTATTGTTTGTGAGTTTCTCCAACCCCAGCCCCCTGCTCCTAACTAAAGTGCTTTTTTCCCAATGGAATTTTCCCTCTCAGTGGATCCAGTGGCTCCAAGCCATGCAACCTGTTAAAAATCTGCCTCTGGTACTGCTTCTCCTCCACCAGCCACTGCCTATCCAACTAAGGATGGCTCGCAGCTCCATTTCTCAGTACCACAAACCCTCTCTTGATGCCCCATACCCACCCAAGGAAGGAGATGGGCAAGAGAGAGGGCCACCATGTTAACCCACCATCTTTCCCTCTCCTTTCCCTTTCGTATCTTTCAAGTTTTCCTTTCCCAAGTATTAATTAAAATAAATATGAGTGTTCTCTTGCTCACCTGCTTATAAACCAGGAAAAGTGGTCAATCTCAATGCTTCTTTATAACTGTTTCCATTCCTTCAGAAGGTGAGGAAATTGCTTTGTTTTTTCACTTTGGCTCCAACTTGGTGTTTTGACATTAAAGAGCAAGAAGGAAAGACCAGGAAAGCACCCAATCATTGGGACAGTTAGGCTCAAGCAATATTTTCCAACCAGCTGTCAATAGAGTGTGCATGAGATTATTATTGTTTGCAGAGGCTTTATTGATCTTGGCTTTGTTCAAGCTCAGAAATCTGTTTACAGCAGCCTATAAAAAGAGCGGCTACTTCTTTTAGTGAAGGTTAACACGCTGTGTTTATTTAATTGAATGGAAATGGCTTTATGTTGTCTAAATGTCATTGCTAATAAATTTTCAAGGGACTCCAGATTCTACTTATGTGAAGGGGGAGGGAAAGAGTGAGAAAACAAGAGCAAAATGTGGTAGCTGGAATTCCTTTTTACATCCAGAAATGTAACAATTAAACAGAGATCTGGAGAGAAACAGTTGGCTTTTAGAAGTCAGTTGTATTTGAATTTTGATCTCTCTTGGGGATTTGTATTTTTGATTTTTACCCTCCTTTTTTCATGTTTTTTTTTTCTGTTAAGCTTATATTTCATACATGAATGTTAGAATCCCCCTGTCTTGCAGTTTTAGTATGTGATTATTTACAGCTCTAACACTTAGGCTACAAAACGTGTTAAGCTTTTTTGCCTGTGTTTCTGGGAATAAACTGTTACAGTTGGAAAGGAGTCCCTGGAAGAAGAATGCAAAATAGAATGTTTGACTACTGTTGGAAACAATGCAGGCTGGTCTTGTTAGTGGCAGCCAAGGGATAGATTCGACTCTGTAAAATGCAAAATCCATTTGGAATGGTTTTATCTTGCTTAAATAGTATGTGTGATAAACTATGGAAATACCTGTATGAAGGTATGGTAAACTGCTTTGCTTTAGTGAGGTAAAAAGCAATTGTCTTTGCCTGGCAAAATTGAGGCAACTTTTTTTTTTTTTAATAGGTGACCTTGATTACTTATGAAGGAAGTCAAGACAAATCAAATCCACTATCATTTGTAACTGTAAATGGAACAGCATCTATATACATACTGGTTCAATATGACAATGCCACAAATAACAGTGATTTTTAAAAAATTATATAAACTGTTATTTATCTGATTATGTTAATTATCCAATATTACAGGAAGAAGATGCAGTTAATGGCTTTCATGTCACTTCTGACATGATGTAATGGGAAATAATACAATGAATATTCAATGTGACAAGTCACAGGTTATTGTGGAGAGAAAAAGTGAAATGGTAGCATGCTGACATGCTGAGTAGCTTTTTAGTGGATGGAAAGTCTAGGAGTTTCTTACTGAAACCTCAATCTATAACCCTAAAACACAGAGCCAGCATAGTATAGTGATTTCAGCATTGGACTACCACTCTGGAGACCAGGGTTCTAATCTTCGATTGACCATGGAAATCCACTGGGTGACCTTTGGAAAGTCTCCCAGCTTCAGAGAAAGGCAAAGGCAAACTCCATGTGAACGAATATTGCCAAGAGAGCCCATGACAGGGAATCTTTAGGGCCACCATAAGTCAGAAATGACTTGAAGGCACACAACCACAACAGCAACAACAATAGCAAGATCTACTTTTGAGTTAGGATGCTTAGCATTATGCTGCCAGATTTGCCCCTAGGAATCTGGCCTCGACCCTGTGCTACCTTTCTTCAAGATACAGCAGCCAGTAAGCTGCTGTTCCACCATCATGTATCGAGGTTATGAATAGTGGTCCTGAACCCTACTGCACTATGGAAATTTAACAGGTTTGGGATCCAGTGACACATGTGCATATGCTCAGTAATTTCTGCCTGTTAATAGCCACAGGTCTTTGGACTTTAGGGGGTTATTGCCTCCTAAATAATCTTTGGGGCGTGAAAAACTATAACAGGAAAGGAGAAACCCTACTATATGTGAATTTCAGCTTAACAGTTTGACAGTGTGAGTTAAAATGAGCATGCAAGGGTGGATGTGTGAGAGCTAGGACAGAGAAAATATAGGTTGGGAATAGATAAGTTGAGCACAACTGTATGCTGTTTTGTCCATTTGCAATTCACAATCATTTTGCAGATAACTGCACAGAAGAACTTACTACTTCAATGGGTCCATGAAATTCTAGTTGCTAAAATTGTGCCTTCAGTTGTTTCTGAGTTATGGTGACCCTAAGGCAAACGTATCACAGGGTTTTCTGGGGCTGAGAATGTGTGGCATACGCAAGGTCACCCAGTAGGTTTCCATGGCAGAGGGGGGAATCAAATCCTGGTCTCCAGGGTCGTTGTCCAATGCTCAAACCACTATACCACACTGGCTGTCAGTTGGTAGAATAGTGTTGCTCTAAAAGAAAAAAAATCCACCTTCCAGCTTCTATGTAGAATAAACTCCCCTTCACCACTAGTTCTAGTTCTCTTAATCCCAGGAAATGGATTGGGGCTGTTAAAATATTTTTAGCATCACCCAGTGGTTTGTGGTTCATTCAGTTGATATTTTTGCAAATGCGTACACACTTCCACACTTTTAAATTTTTGGTTTCAAAATAATTCCGCCTTGTTGATCTTATGAGTAAAGCCTATTCCAGGCAAGGAATTGAAGCCTTTAGGAGTGTTCCCCTCACCCCAGCTCAAGAGAATCTAATTAGATGTTCCAGGTGATTTTGCTTCAGGGCTCACTGGTATATTTCCAGTTCAGTGCCTTTTTTCATTTACTGTTTCTCTTCCTGGACACTGTTTTTCACCCATGATGATGTGATCGTCATACCATTCACACTGCACCTAATTCTTGCATGGAGATTACACTTAACAATGGGACTGATTACACTTAACAAAGTGTTCTTTCATGTGCCACAGTAGACCACAGCCTCAGATATCCCATTTATGCATCCAAGATACACATGGGGTTCAAGGTTAATGATCCCACTATTGCAGTCAACTGGCTGTGTTTTACCTTTCTTTTTAATATATTTTAAAAAGCCAGCCTTATGCCCTTGAATTATAACTACATAAACTTTATAACAAGTAACTATGTAGACCATTTCATTCTCATTGTACTCAATGGCTGATGAAGAATAATTTTTCCTTATATTTTTTGCAAAAGGTTTGGAGCCCTGATGGCGCAGTGGTTAAATGCCAGTACTGCAGCCACAATGTTGTGAGTTCAGTCGTGCAGGGCTCCAGGTTGACTCAGCCTTCCAGCCTTAGATAGGCTGGTAAAATGAGTACCCAGCTTGTTGGGGACAATTAACTAAACACATTGTAAACTGCTTAGGGAGTGCTTAGCACTGATAAGTGGTATAGAAATGTAACTGTTATTGCTATTACTATAAGGTTAAGGGGTGCAATTATCTCAGGGATAATTCCTCCTCCTCCTCCTCCTCCTCCTCCTCCTCCTCCTCCTCCTCCTCCTCTTCTTCTTCTTCTTCTTCTTCTTCCTTTATTGTGATATGTTTTGGAGTGAAGTGATTTTTTAAACATAAAATCCCTTCTCTTTCTTTTCAATCAAGTCAAGGTTTTCAATATAGAAAGCCAGCCATGCTATTTTTCCACATGAGGTAAAAAGACCCAGAAGAAACTTTATCTGTTCCTGACAAAGTACAACAATAATGAAACAAGCTGAGCTTTCATGACACCCAAAATCTACTGCTTGAGGTGGCCACTTTGCTTTGGCTATAATACAGCACTCTGTGGGGTTGAGCTTCCTCAAGCATGCATGTGTATGTGCCTTCAAGTCAACTGTTGATTTATGGTGACCCCATGAACTTCATGGGGTTTTCTTAGGCCAAGAATGCTCAGAGGTGGTTTGTATTACCTTCCTCTAAAATATAGCCTGCAGCACCTGGTATTCCTTGGCATTCTCCTATCGAAGAACTAACCAGGGCTGACCCTGCTCAGTTTCCTAGATCAGACTGGATCTGATTCCTTCATGGCATCTACACTCTCTTCTTTGGGTGGCAAAATAGAATTCACAGCTGAAGCTATGGATTCTACCTTAGCTACCTGGAATCTGGATGCTGCTATCTACAGAAGTCTGCCCCTCCCAGGCCTCAGTTGTCATTTCATGAGGTGGTAGCTTTTCCAGCCATCCATTTTCTCTCTCTATGTCTGCCTAGCTCATCCAGGTGGCTTCTGGTGAATGACCTTAGCCTGCCTCATTGAGTAATGCTTCCCCCACCCTCAGTCTTTCTTTCAGATGGCTCAACCTGATCTGGCTCACAGGGCTTGGGACAGTGTACAACACCTTAACATCTATGTGTGGAAGCCAGATGGAGCACTAGGTTTCCAGCTGGTACTGGTTCCAGATCTAAGTGTTTCACCCACTGCATGTGTTTCATTCAGAGGCAGTGTTACCAACCCCTGGCATTTTATTTGTGTCAAATGTGCCAGAAATGGGAGGGAAACAAGGTAAAGTTTGTAAAAATTCATCATCTCTCTGCTGAGTTGCACTTAGCTGTAGCAGGCCAGCCAGTGTCTCTTGGCATCTTGACAAACCATTTTCAAATATTGTGTTTTTGCAACTAATTATAAGAACTTCCTGGCAAAAGCTAGAGAAAAACCCAGTACAAATGCTTTAAAAATAAACATTTGGCATATATTTCTGATATATGAGGAATAATTCAGTGCTGTTATGATGGCCACAGCACTTAATATGCATTAAAATATTGAACTGAAAGGAAATGATAGATCTGCTTGCTTGAAAATATACATTTGTATGATGTTATTGATAAACTTCCTTAAAGTCCTATTTAGATTAGAAATCATTAAAGTTTTTCTTTAATAAATGAATAATGATCATGCTTGATTTGACCCAAGGTGAAGCTAGAGACATTTTTAAGATTAATTGTGCTATCACACTGCTTTTGTTGAACTGTTTATAGTTTTGTAAAGGGCAGGCATTGTGTGTTGGTAAATTAACCAAGGGCTACCTCAGTGACTTTGTGAAACATATAATGGTCATTTCCACATGGTGTCACTAAAACATAATACCTGTGGCTTGTAGTCATTTCAGGGGCCACAATTCCATGCAACATCATCACCATCCAGTAGCCACCCAGTAGTTGGCCCATCTGCAAGCAGTGTTAGAACGTCAGAGTTGAAATTCTAACAATACTTGCGGATGGGCCAGCTACTGGATGGTGACAACGTCGTGTGGAATTGTGGCCCCTGAAATGACTACAACCCACAGATACCAGGTTTTAGCAATGCTGTGCAGAAATGACCAGTGTGTTGACTTTCAAATCAAACCAGGGAAGGGGTTGTACAGATCTCTAAACTACATTGTACTAAAAACTGGAGATGTAAAATTTGCAGAAATTTTGCAGC
Source organism: Cyclura pinguis (assembly GCA_030412105.1). Classification (NCBI taxonomy): domain Eukaryota; kingdom Metazoa; phylum Chordata; class Lepidosauria; order Squamata; family Iguanidae; genus Cyclura; species Cyclura pinguis. The sequence continues at coordinate 351,894,474 of CM059599.1, forward strand.
CCTTAGGGGGGGAAAAAAACTTTTTCCTTTGTATTTTCCTGGGGAACAAATTGGAAATTTCTGGAAAAATTGAAAAAATGCATAATTTGCAGATTGAAAGCCACTTTCTTACTTTAGGACCATAAAACAGTATATATAATTTGTATTGGCATAAAATTATTATGCTTAGCATATTTGAAAACACAGTTTTGAATTGACTTTTTAAAAATTGGAGCAACAAACAGAGCAGAACTAAGAAACTTCTTCAGTTTTCCCAGTGGATGATAATAAAGAAAAGGAAAAAAGAAACAGCACGAGTAAACAATTTTTCTTTGTCTCCATAGTGCTCCATAGCGTCAAGCAAACATAAAGCGTTCATCCATATAAAAAGAGCCAAGAAAAGAAAAACAAGACTGGGAATTAAAATGATCTGATCCTGTAATTGGTGCTTCCCAGGTTTTCTAGTGTGGGGGAACTGGTTTTTTTCCCCCTAATGTGCCAAGGACAAGTGTTTATCCTTGTTTGGTAAATGAGACTATCTGTCTGTCTGTCTGTCTGTCTATCATCTATCTATAAATAAAATCCTTGGCATGAGGATGCATTTTTGGTTTTTCTTAGAGAGATTTTGTCTACTTTCAAGACTGTTTTTTGTGCATTTCTGCAAAATGCACATCATGAAAAATGTTGCTTTCTGATATTAACTGGTAAAAGTTGGTGTTGTATTGGTTGTTTGTGGGGTTTGTTTTTGTTTTTGTTTTTTTGATCAACCTGACAGTCGTGTTGTACTTCATATGTATACAGCTTTATGAAGAAAAAGATAAGAAAGATACTAGTTCTGTGTAGAGACATGTTGCACAAATTGCAGAAAGCGTGATTTTAAAAAGGTGTTTGATGTCTTGGTCTCACACTGGCATTCCTAAAGTTGGAGAACAGGTTGTCTCAGCCAAAACAGAGACAATGGCAAGATATTTTCGTATTCCTAGAGCAAACTAACTCTGGCCATTTCCGCACTATAATGCTATTACTCCACTTTCAACATCCTATGGAATCCTGGGGTTTGCAGTTTAGGGTTCCATAGGATATTGAATGTGGAATAATAGCACTATAACAGTCTAGTGAAGAAATGACCTGTAATGCAGCCAGTAGCCGTAAAGGAAATGTAAGTCATCACTACTGTTGCTACTGCTGCTGCTAGTACTTCTGCTACTATTAGTAGTTTATCTAGAAGCTTTACTGCCCACCCCTAGAAATGAAAACACCACACGACAGGACTTGGGATGAACTATGGGCAATTTATTATTTATTGCCTATTTATAAATGAACTTGAACTTGACCTTGGACATGACATTGAACTTAAACTAGACCTCATGGGGGCTGCATGATAGCAAAATACCTGGTCCTGAGGGCAAACCCCTGATCCTGAGTTGCCACCTTGGCGACCTCCTCAGGAAAATGTGCCCCACGAAACCCACCACCAGTCACAGAGCCCAGAAATGAGGGTATAAAATATGCGGGCTCGCCACAAGGATGCCCTCCTTCTTTACCCTTCACCCTCTGCCTGATGACCGAGAGAGTGAGCTCCAGAGGCATATCCTTCACAACCTTGTGCCAAAGGTATATCCCGATGTCTTAATGGCCCCCCCCTTCACCTGCCGGGAGACCTATTTAACTCCTATTTAAGACGTCACCCTGAAAGCCAGTTGCCCAGTCCCTGCCTGCAGTGTAGGGTAGGCAAAAAAACATCCTTTTTTCATGGGGGGGAATTCCTATCTGGCCCAGAAGCGACTAGCAAGCTTACGCTACAGACGAGGGTGGAAGGGTGGATCACCAGAAATAAAGAAGAGGCTGGCGGGAGAGGCAGAGCTGCTGTTTAAAGGTCCTGCCTGGCCCTCCCCCTTCCCTGGCAGTGCAATGGTGACATGATTCCTTCTCAAAGGGGGGACATCAAAGTTGTCCCCCCCCCCGAGCTGCTTGAAACACAGGCGGGGGTAAAACGGTTTCTAACTTACCACTGTATCATTCATATTGAGAAGATGTAGTACCATATTCTGTCAAAAAGATGCAATAGCATATTATGCAAACCATTATCACTGCAGGGAATTAGAGACAGAAAGAACAGCCTGAGTTCATACTATATTGTCAGAATGGAAGTGAATTGAGGAAGAGACTACAAGTCCTGGTCCTTGCTGTCTTGCTCTATTCACACTTTAGCATCTCAAACCAGCTCAGCATGCTGAGTATATGTCTATACACTGAAAGACTGTGGAGATAATGTTAGGGAAGGAAATGATTAGAAGCAATTTGTTAGCAGAGCACAGTCTCTTTGTACGTTGTCAACAAGTAATGAAGCAAGGATGCCAATGGACAGGTGGACATATCTATTCAGTAGGAGGCAGGAGCAAATCAATTCCAAGTGCAATTGCTCTAATTGAGACTGAGGAGATAAATGGGGGAAGTTTGCAACAGCTGGAGTTCACTCTGAAGGGAAACTTTGACCATTCATTATCATCTTAGGCGGTCTTTTAGTCGTCATGGCAATGCCTCGAACAAACATCACCCAGAGGAGAACATGAGGGGAGCCATGATCAAATTAAAAAAAAAAAAGGCAAGCAAAAGGACTGGAAGAAAATAAAATGAAGTTGATCCTGAAATGCTTTTTTGTTTGCATCTGAAAATGTTTTATGAAAGCAGAGTTGGGGAAAGTTCCTTTTTTGACCCACAACTTCAAGAACTCCCCAACTGGCTAGCCAGTGTCTGTAATCCAAAAATGTAACTTTTTCAAGCTCTGACAGAAAGGACCATGTGACAGCTACGGTCAGCTGGTGTTTGCTGGTTCCAATCCATAACCTTGAGCACAGATTTCTGAGGTATCCCAGGACCAAAAAAAAAGTCACTTCCATGGACAGAAGTTGGTGTGGATCACATGTCCTTTATCCATTGTGACAAGTGTTAGGCATCTAACTTGCTACCAGTAATGTATTCAGAGACCAAGAACATAGGATCACAGGCACTTCAGTCATATCTCATGGCAACTCTAAAGGCCCTTTCACACTACACTGTTATAGGACTATGATTCTACTTTAACTGCCATGTCAACATCCTATGGAATCCAGGACATTGCAGTTTAGGGAGCTGCATTTAGAATTCTTTGCCAGAGAGCTGTAGTGTCTCACCAAACTACAACACTTAGGAGTCCACAGGAGCAAGCCATGGCTATTAGTAGACTCCTAGTGCTGTAATTGTGTAGTGTGAAAGGGTTCAAAGAATTAGGGATGATAACAGGACTAATCAAAGATATTCTGAAAGGGAGGCATCACTTTTGCTTTCCTGAGATAACCTGATTTTGAGATTTCCAAGAAACCTGGGCACAAATCATACTCTTTTCACCTCCCATGTCCTGTAATGTTCATCTAGGACTATCTTTGATCGATATCATCTTGTCAGCATTAAAAATTATGTAGGCTTTGTAAAATTCCCTGGTCACATAAGCAAGCAGAGAATTCAGCAAATCAGCAAGTCTTCTACAGCAAACCAACAGATCAGCAAACGTATAACCTTGGTCTTGTATAGCTTTATTATAGAGGCCTTTACTATGGATTTGTATAAGTTAACCAAGTCAACTATATCATATAGCTAATCAATTCCAAGAAAAAAAACATGGAATCTCAGTTTCTAATAGTATTTAATACCGAAATAGCAACGGAGTCTCTGCCTGCCCCAGTGCACACTGTTGTTCAGTGATTAAAAAGAGAGGAGTTCAACCCTTTATTGAATCTTGCAGTTATGCATAAAATTACATCTTTCAGTTATTCCAAATTTGCATCTGGGTAAGGAAAGTCACTCACCATGGCACTACCTTTCTGCGGTGGTGGGATTGTGTGTCCAGATAGTCAAGAATCTCTGCTGACAACAGCACTGCTGCTGGTAGGGTCTCCCACGTCAGGTAGGCTTTTGGTGAGGAACCAGACTAAGTATGCCAAACAGCTATTGGGCAACAACAATAGCAAGAGGTGACACTGGTGAAGGATTTCTCAGAGTCAATGGCACCATAGCTAACACTTGTTAGTACTGCACAGAAGGAGGCACAGTTAACCCTCTATATGTCTTTTACCATGGAAACTCTATGACAAGACAATGCAAAATGAAATGAGATAGTGCCAAAAGGTGAGATTTCCAGGTCAGATGGCACTCAGTGAGCTACCAGGGTAGAGCAGAGGACAACTATGACTAGCATTATGGCTAATGACACAACTGAACTCAAGCCAAAAGGATGTTCAGCTGTTGGTGTGCTCAGAAGCAAAAGGAAAGCCCAGAACCGCAGAAAATATACTATAGGAACATGGAATGTGAGAAGCATGAATCAGGGGAAACTAGTCATAGTAAAACAGGCACTGGAAGGCATAAATGTTGGGGTGAGTAAGCCAAAGCTAAAGAGCAACTTTGATGTGAACAAGCTCAACATATCCCAAGAATGGGACATTTTGAATCAGGTAATTACACTGTGTTTTATTGAGGAAATGAAAATCTAAGAAGTGGAGTGGCATTAATAATGAGGAGAGATGAAGAAAAAGCAAAGGATATAATGCAGAGTCTGACCAGATCATATTAATAAGACTTCAGAAAAACCTATCAATATGACCATAATCCAGGTTTATGCTCCAGCTACAGAGGCAAGAAGAAGAAACTGAAAGATTCCATGTTGGAGTCCAGGAGGAAATTTATCAGTTGCTAAAACAGGATTTATTAAATCATAGAGGATTGGAATGCAAAGGTAAGAAACAGAGCAGAATCAAGGATTGCATGAAAATTTGGCCTAGAATCAAGAACTGAAGCAGGAGAGTAAGTAAATGAATTTTGTGAGGCCAACCGTTTGTTAATCACAAACATGTTCTTTAAGCAACTAAAGAAGTGATTGTTTACATGGATATAACCTTAAGGGCAATATAGAAATCAAATAGACTATGTAATTGGAGACAGAAGATAGAGAAACTTCATTCTCTCTAAAAAAATCAAGACCAGGAACAGATTGTGGTACAGATCATAAACTGCTAATATCAAAAATTAGAGTAAAACTAAAGAAGAATACTAAACCAACCATGGTGCCAAAGTACAACCTAAAGAATATCCCTGTAGAATTTAAAGTTAATGTAAAAAAAAAACTTGCAGTCATTGACCTGTAGCCAGAAGAACTCTGGACTGAATCCAGGGACATTGTCAGGGAGGAAAGCAGAAGGACACTATCTGCAGCCAAACAGAAAGAGAAGCTTCAATGGATGACAGAAGAAACTCTTCAAGCAGTTAAGGATAGATGAGAAGCAAAACTAAAAGGCAGAGGTGTATCAAGGATGGGGCAAGTAGAGTATGTGCCCTAGGCACCAATGCCAGGGGGGTGCAAAAATTCTGTGCTGGAAGATTTAACAATGGCATAGGAGAGGGAGAGTTGCCTTAGGTGCTGTTTATGCTAGACACACTACTACTAAAAGGTGATAGAAATAGGCTCAGAATCCTGAATGCAACTGTTTAGTGACATGTGCACATAGACAAAGAGAATTAGTATAATAATTGGAGCATAGAAACAGAAGATGACAACAAAAAAGGGAAAGAAAGAAACCTCTTCGACACAGTCTGAGAAATCAAAGGGGAGTGTTAACCAAGACTGGGAGTGCTATATGACAAGCATGGGAACACATTAATGACCAAATATAAATAAAAAGGTGACAGAAACAATATACTGAAGAATTATATAAAATAGACATAAAAATGACAGATTCTTTCAAGGAAGAAACATTTGAAGATGAACCTACAATTTTAGAAAAGGAAGTGGAAGCTGTACTCAGAGCACTTGGAAGAAATAAATCACCAAGATAAGATGGCATACCAATAGAGCTGCTTCAAGCAACAGAGCGAGAATTTACTCTAGTTCTAACTAAAAATCTGTCAAAAATATGGAAAACAAAAGAATGGCCTACAGATTGGAAATACTCAATACATATTTCAATCTCCAAGAAAGGGGACACAATGAATTGCACTAACCACAGGACCATTGTATTAATTTCCCATGCAAGCAAAGTCATGCTCAAAATTCTACAACAAAGATATTTATCATATATGCAACAAGAAATGTCAGATGTCCAAGCTGGGTTCAGGAAAAGAAGAGTCACTAGGGATCATATCGCAAGCCTACAATGGATCTTGGAACACACCAAAGAATTTCTGATGAAAACCAGTCTGTATTTTCTAGATTATAGCAAATCTTTTGATTGTGTGGATCATGAAAAACTATGGATTGGTTTTAAAGAAATGGGTGTGCCACAACATTTGATTGTCCTGATACATAACCTGTACTCAGGACAAGAGGCTACTGTCAGGACAGAATATGGAGAATTGGAATGGCAGGACTGCATTTTATCACCCTATCTGTTTAATTTGTATACTTAATATACACATAAATCAGGATTAGACTCTGAGGAAGGAGGCATGAAAATTGGAGGAAGGAACACTCACAGCTTAAGATAAACAGATGACACCATACTAGTAGCAGAAAATTGCAAAGACTTGGAACAAGTATTGAAGAAACTCAAGGAAGAAGGTTCAAAGGCAGGTTTATAGTTGTACATTAACAAAACAAAAATAACGACCACAGATTATATACATAACTTTAAAGTAAATAATGAAGACATTGCAATAGTGCAAGATTTTCCATAAGTTAGCTGAGTAATTAATCAGAAAGGAGATTGCAGTCAAGAAATCAGAAGAACACTAGGACTCGAAAGGGCAGCTATGAAGGAACTAGACAAGATCCTGAAGTGTACAGATACATCATTGAATACTAAAGTTAGAATGGGTCATGCCATCGTATTCCCAGTTTTTATGTATTATTGTGAAAGCTGGACAGTGAAGATAGCTGACAGAAAGAAACTCAACTCATATGAATGTTGGTGCTGGAGAAGAGTTCTACAGATACTATGGACTGCTAAAAAGACAAATAAATGAGTCCCAGAGCAAATCAAGTTTGAACTCTCCCTAGAAGCCAAGATGTTTAAACCGAGACTGTCTTACTTTGGCCACATCATGAGAAAATATTACTTGCTATAAAAGACAATAATGTTTGGTAAGGTAATGTCATGATTTCACTAAAATATTGTATAGAAATAGCAAAAGAAACCAGAAGTTAGAAATCCTGATTTTAACACAAATATTTGTGGACTAGCAAAAGAATGAAAAAAATAGTGATTCCATCTAAATAATAGTGAGATGATTTTTTTTTAAAGAGTATAATTTATTTCAAATGAAATTCGTCTGAAATTTGTCCTTTAAACAACCTGTATTATCTGGGCCAGGCTTTGCCAAACAGTAAAAGAAAGAGATTTCATGTGACACATTTTTTGGAAAACGGTTCCCAAAATCCCCCAAATGGCATGTCCAGTGAGGATGTTGGCTGGGAATTCTGGAAGCTATGGTCCAAAAAGCAAGCTATAGTAGTGAGCCCTATAGTTAGAAAGGCACTGGAAGGTAAATATGCCTTTCTGGAATTTATGCTTGACTCTGAACATATTTTTCAACAGTTAACAATTACAAAAGGAAAACTGCAGCTGTTGGAAAGAGATTTCAAAGGGCTATTGTTCTCTGTGAGGAAACAGAAGGAGCTCCCATAGGGTCTGTAAACATATTGTATTTGTAATGGCCTTCCACTGTGAAAATCACCTACAGATTGAAAGTGAAATGAGACAGAAATAAGGAGCAAAACATTTTCCCACTACAGTGGAAAAGCTGGGTATTTGGTCTCTGCTCATAGATCTGTAACTCATCACTTTGAGCTGATGCATGTTGCTTCACTGGTATCTCTAAACATCTAAATGCTTCCCAGGTGAATTCTTCTATACCGAGATGTCTGGAAGGATCCACTTCCTTGATTTGATCCTATAGACTGGCATACTGATTGAAGCATTATGGGAACTCTAGTGTGGCATATCTGGAAACAACTAAGTTGGGAAAGGCTAGAATGGGAGCCGTCCTTTTGCATCCAATTTCTTTAAAGCCTGTGTTTTCTCATGGAAACCCATGTCATTGCTTATCACTATCAGGAGGATTTTGGGATTGTTTTTCCACTCTTTTATGGGCCAGTGTTCTCTGGTTGTCTTTCGCATGTATTAATTTTCCCTGTGGAAGGATTTGGACATATTTGTCTAATGCAGTGTGACCACATTCAGTTCACACTTGTGAAAGCAGAATTGTGCATGCTGTGCCATAGCATATGTCTGTGCATTGTGCATGGATGTGCATTGCACATTTGACAGATGTGCATGTGCACTTCACTTTGCAATTCACAAAGGAGTGGGGATCGTATAACTCTGTGAACATAAAATTAAACTCTTATCTCTTTGATGCAAGATCTCAGCCAAGAACGTACTCGGGGACAGTTTACTAGGAACTGCCCATGCAGGTTTCTACACCATAGGAAAGTCCTTTAAATCCAACACAACTGAAGGATATCGTAGCCGGTTCTCTAGAAACATGGGAATCTGCATCACTCCAGTTTAGATCAGTGATCTCGCTAGTTCATAATGGCTTATACTGACTATCAATATTTGCAGTGTTCTTGACAAGATGGAACTGGTAAATTATGGCTCTTCAGATGTTGCTGGAAACCAGTTTCTATCAGTCCTAGCCAGCTTGGCCTATCATTAGGAATAATGGGAATACGAGTTCATAAATTTTAGGAGTGCAGATTTCCCAAACCTGAGATAAGTTTTTCTTATTAGCCTACATAGAGATGTCAGAGATTTTCTCCATACACAAAGCATGTCTTCTGTCACTGAGCTTCAATCCCTCTACAACAGTCCTTTCTCACAGGAGGGCTTAGATCCTCCTATGGCATGTGAAGTTTACTTTTTGCATATTATTTGATATGTATTTTTGCTCACAGTTTGGTAATTTTACCCCCAATGCAGCTGTGTTGTATTTTGTGATGTAACCATTTCTTTGGTGGTTAGATAGTCAGAAATGTTTTGTTTCATGGAGGTGTGGACAAAGTCTAGCTCAGGGCCACGTACTGACCCTAAGTCCACTTTTGCAACCCAAACCTTTCCAGGTTACCCGAATTGCCTTTTTTTTTTTCTAGGCAAAAGGTAGATACATTGCCTGTCCCAGAAGCTTTAGAAGTGGTAGCTCATCTTTTAGAGTGTAGTTCTACCTGTGCTGTTTAGTATAAAAATTTTTTGTTGTTGCTGTGTGTCTTCAAGTAGTTTCTGAGTTATGGTGATACTAAAGGTGAACCCATCATGGGGCTTTCTGGAGCTGAGAGTGTGTGATACACCCAGAATTTCCATGGGAGTTGAACCCTGGTCTCCAAGGTTGTAGTCCAATGCTCAAACCACTACACTACTACTGCTGTATTAAAAACCAGAAGTGGATTTCAAGACCCTTCCAGTTTTCTGTTGTTTCTTTTTCTTGGCATTTTTACAAATTGATGTGACTGTTGGAAGTACCCAATAATATAAGATGGGCTCCCAGACCCCCAGCAGTTGCCCAGCCCAGCTTGGATGATCAGCCCCAAACGCAGTTTGGTGTCTCACATGCATAGCTGAAAATATTTCACCTTAGTGGCTAAAGCAAAGATCAAAATCAATGGGAAGTGAGGAAGGGAGCTGTTAATCAAGCTAGAATGATGCAGCTGGCAGAAGGAAGAAAGCACATTGTCTTCTCTTACCTCTTCAATGAAGAGGTTCTTCGATGCAAGAGATGAAGGATCGCACACTTATACACACACCGACACACATGCTTGCTTTTGTGTTACTGAAGCATGCGAACTGCCTGATAGAGCAAGAGGTGAATCAATATAGTGCATTTGCAGCCCAGAAAGAGAGAGAGAGACTATGAAAAGACATTTGAGGGTTTACTTTTTAATATATATTATTAGAAATGCATTTTTGCTCACTGTGTGGTTGTTTTATTCTCAGTGGAGCTGTGTTGTACTTTGTGGTATAACCATTTCTCTGGTGATGAAATAGGCAGAAATCTTCTGTTTTGTGGATGCATGGGGTGAAAAAGGCTTAAAGTATTTCAGTAGATGTGTGAGTAGTGGACTGTGTCCTGAAAATATTATATCCATGAGACATAAACATAGTAGCCTCTAGCAAAGACAGCTGACCCTAAGATCAGGTTGTTCAAATATGCACTTGTTCCTTTCCCTTCTGTTGCTTGGTCATGTCTTTATTCCACTGATAAAGACATTAGAAAATAATGGCCCAAATTGTCTTTATTTTTCAATTTACTTATCATTGCATTATTTATCAATTTTGCTATCGATTTCATGGATGAACTGCCAAGCTAGTCTTTTTGCACTGATAAACAGTATTGGACTTTGGCAAAGTCCATTCTCTGCAGTGTGTTTGTCCTTCAGAGCTGTTTATTTACCTACCTATTTAGCTTCTTTAAAAAAAATAAAGTTACTTGCCTATTTATTTACATTTTTAGAATAACATAAAAGTTTATTTTACAATGTTAACAAATGATCCTATCAGATATATACAGAAGGGAAGAGGGTAACATAGAGGATTAACCATACTTAAACATGAGTAATTGAAACTAAATTTATAATATTACTTTTAATAGTGAGCAGGGCCATGTAATGTCTACCAAGTAATAATTTCATTAGTTCACAAACTGACTTCTTGTTTGAAAAAATAAAGCTGCCCCTGCCTTACTCTAACTATGGATTTATTACATTTATATACTACCTTCTTACTTTCCTTCTTTACCTGGCTGATTCTCCTTATTGTACCTGGTTTCAAGGAGTGTGATGGTGGTTATAGTATTGATATCTTGTCCGCACTTGCTGTACAGGGTTGAAGTGCTGCTACATTTTAATTTAGTGTTGGGATTATTTCTGAAGCAGTTAAGTTTATAATCATGGCAGAGAATAAAAGTAATTTTTGTGGCATCCAAGTACCCAGAGTTTTATATAACTCTGCATTCGGAAGAAACGTACCCTACATTCCTGAATAATAGTGAACACATGCTAAAGACTGAAAAATGAAAATAAGATAGATAATGAGTCACAGAAAGAGGTCTGTGTAGGTGTGAGAACAGAGCTTGGGTTGCACTCCCTAGAGAAATATTCAAGGCCATTGGTGTGTATCTGGAACAGGGTACACAACTAGGAATGTTTTTATTAGCTATGCATTTAGTTTACTGATAGGAAATATTAATGCTTACCAAAGTGTGACTTTATCATCTAGATTATTATTGCTTTGCTCACCTCAGTTAATCCAGTCAGTGCAGTGAAATGAAGCATATGAGTCAAGGCATAATTATTTTGACTGCTAAAAATGGTGTTCTAACATTGGAGCAGAGTTGGAAGAACACTGAGGCAAAATATGTTAGAGGTAGTAATCTTAGTATGTCTGTACTCAGTGCTGCTAGTTTTCATGTCTAAAACTTTAGCATAACACGTATTCATGTCATTTCGTGTTTGTTAATCTTAGGTACACCCTCTGTCTTCCTACATTAATTAATCTGCAGTTAGTCCGAAGTTGTTTGGCCTTCATTTTGTAGTCTGCAGGTCTCACCTCCATGTTTGGAGAGCAGATATTACAGAGTCTCTCACTACAAAGTCTTCTGAAACCTTTAGTATTTCCAAGCAAACCGATCTTGTGTAATTTTACCACAGAAAACTGGCCATTTCTACTCTACACTGTGATAGTGCTATTATTCCACTTCTAACATCCTATGGCATCCTGGGGTCTGCAGTTTAGGGAGGGACCTTTAGAATTCCCAGCCAGAGAGCTCTTTGGCCTCAGTAAACTACAAAGCCCAGAATTCCACAGGATGTTGGAAGTGGAATAGTAGCACTATAACAATGTAGTGCAGAAATGGTCTATGCCTGCTTTATTTCTGTATTAGACCCTGTGGTGGTAGGAAGACTGGTTGTTGCTTATCTTCTGCTTCTGAACATAAATTATTCTGCTTGTGAGATGCACCACATCTCTCATATTCCCCAACAAACACGAGGGTCCTGTAATTTGAATTTTGGACATATTTCCATGACTTTTTCTCTCAAAAGCTTTTGAAATTGATATCAAAAGATAGTAGGAATGGATATCTTGTGCTCACACAAATTCTCAGTGCTTTATTTTTAAAACAGAAAAGGACTCACTTGCTAATAAACAGAAATGTAATCACAAAATTTATGAGATCTCAATTTCTTAATGGCCATTTCCGCATGCGGCGAGCGAATCACTCCCTGCTGCTACTCACCGGATCTTCTTTGGGTCTGATCCAGTCCGGGGTGAGGAGGAGCGGTGCGTGATCGCACATCCGCACTGCTCCAGTGTCCAAAATGGCGGCTTCTGGTTGGTCGTGGGTCTCGACCAACCGCTGAAGCTCGCCAGCCTAAAGCCCGCCCTCCGCAGATCGCAGGCTCGCATTGGTGTGAGCCTGCGAATCTGCAGCGGAGAGCAGGCATGCAATGGCGCGCGCCGGCATTTTGAAAAACCTGAAAAATCAGGTTTTTCAAAAACACGCTGGAGGACCGCTTGGGCTCGCTCCGGAGCGGACTGAGGTGCAGATCTACGGTAAGTAGTCCGGACCCAGTCCTCTCCAAGGTGCAGACATCCTCCGTGGAGGACGCACTCCACCGGGTTTTTTAACCTGTGTGGAAGTGGCCAATGTTGAATTCCCAGTTGCCATGGTTTTGTAGTCTTAGGAGGAATGGAATACCCTTTCCTACATTTTTTTTTATTTTGGTGGATTTCCCACAGTTTCAGTATTCCACAAGTATAGTGTATCCCTTTGAACTTTGTTCAAGGTTTGGTCATGTAAAAAATTTTTAAAAACCCTATCAATTTTCTATGTACTCCCTACGTACTTCATAGAAATACATTTCTGTGTCTGTTCGCAAGCATTTTATTGTTGCTCCACTGCAAGTTCGTTACGATGGACAAATCCCAGAATCACCCAACAGGCAGAGCCAAAAAAAAAAAAAAAAAGTTTCTGGGAGGTTGTTCTGTAATCCAGGAAAAAAGTTAGTGGGCGGGGGTAGATCCTGGGAATTTTAATCCAAAAAGCTCCATCACTTGGTTAGTTGGCTGGAGGATTCTAAGAGCCTCAATCTATGAAAATAACGTTTCCAAATTGTACATGGAACAAATATGAATAAAACCTTTGGGAATGGCAGTCAGACTTCAGCAGTTGGCTGTTGCTTGCTGTTGCTGACTTTCTTAGGTCACAGTTGTTCTTGAGCACCCAAAGTCAGTATATCAAAATAAATGCTTCATTGAGTAGGGTAAAAGGAATTGCTGGCAAGACTGTAAATTCTTCTGTGGAACGAATGATAATTCAGCTGAGGAGCCCTTTTGTCCTGCGGGGAGGGGGATATAAATTCTCTGAAAGTATCTGCCGCTTGGAATTGCTTTGCATTCATCGTGGCAGCCTTCTGCATCATTCATGAATGTCATAAGAGACTAAAGAATTGGCACTTCATAGTGAGGATGATTAAACAGCCATTACACTTGTCTCTTACTTCAGCCCACTACTTTTGAGCAAATTGCATGTAAACCACTCCTACAGAACGGCCTCTTAACGGATGAATTTCCTCTCCCACTGGCAGGAATGGAGGTTTGTTAAAATTACAATGGCATGGAAAATATAGGGGGAATCACTCTTCATCTTCAGTCTTACGTACTTTGCCCTCACAAGACCCCTATATGTCATTTCTGCTATTCTACAATGAGGAATGTCAGGTTCACTTTGGATGTGACTTGCTTAAGGTAATAAAGGAAATCAAAGTTAGAACTAAGAGTCAAATGCTGATGTGAAAGCAGTATTCTAGTAAAGTCTAGTAAAGTCTTTAGATTTTAGAATATCTATAAATCTCAGGTTTTCAAATAATTATAACATTGCAGGAACGTAAGAAGCTTTCATATAAAATATATATGCCATTGGTCCATCTACTTCAGTACTATTTACACTGTGTGATAGACTTCATTATTTATTTATTTATTTATTTAGATACTTTGGATGGTACTCTTTCCAAATGCCACCTGGAAATGCTAAGGATTTGAACTATGGACTTCAAGCACACAAGGGCCGTTTCCACACTATACTGTTATAGTGCTATTATTCCACTTTCAACATCCTGTGGAATACTGGGGCTTGTAGTTTACTGAGGCCAAAGAGCTCTCTGGATGAGAATTCTAAATGCCCCTCCCTCAACTGCAAAGCCCAGGATTCCACAGGATGTTGAAAGTGGAATAATAGCATTATAACAGTTTAGTGTGGAAATGGCCAAAGAATGTGATCTACTATTAATCTCTAGCCACTCCCAGATGTTTGCTGTTCCATGGCAAATTCCCAGTCTGGTAGAAAGGTGGGATATAAATAAAGCAATGAATAGTGACGGGAATTCCATGCTGTATAATGTATACATATTTTTGTATGTATGTGTACTTGAATGGTTTGGGCTATCTGGATTACTTCCTTGGCCAATACCTTTAGGTAGCTATCATTAATGGCAATGTACTACCTTCAATATCAAAAAGCAGTTTGCCTCTCTGTACAGTTGTGGAGGGAACTGTGGTGAAAGTCTATAAGAGCTTGGCCAGGAACAATAAGTGGGAGGGGGCATACAGACTAGCCCTACCACTGCCCCCCTGTACATAGAATATGGATATTTCCACAGCGGTTGGTTGTGAGATCACAATTGAATACACAGTGGCTTCCATGTGATCTGGAACTACCATGTCATAGCATATTAAATCAAACCTATACATGCAGCCATCACTGTAGAGGCTCCTTCCTGCTAGACATTCACATGGCATGTGCAGATGCCTAGAGTGAAGACTAGTCAGTATATGAGGTATAGGACTAGTTGGCTCGACCCCATTCCCTCCCCCATACATTTTTTTCTGCATGTGAGTAACACTTCTGAATGATAGTATAGTACTGAGGCCATATAGCTTGGAGATGGGGGACAGCTTCTCTTCAGACATGGAAACAGTTATAGAGACAGCAGCATCAAGGAACTTGAGAACTATATTGATAATGCTGATGGGAATTGGCGGTACCAAGCAATCTTGCAGGAACAAACAAGGAACAAACATCCCTGTTAAGTGGATGAAGATACATTCAGGAGAAAACTGAGATGGCTTACACAAAGGAAAATTCTGCTTTGCTCACAATTAATATAGGCACCTAAAATGTACTCACTCTCAAGTTAATCTAGTTCACAAGGTACCGCCTGGTTATTTTTTAAAGAGAATTGTGGATGCCGTTATGCTACTGATGGATTAATTCCAGATTTGCTGCTTTGGCATTCTGTCGCCTTACCTTCTCCAAGGACATTCTCTCCATGAGTTTTGTATCAAGCCACTGCCAAGAACAGTGAAATCATGTTTGCTATTGGCAGCAAGGTAAAGTTTTGAACAGGTATCATATAAAGATCAAATCCAAGCAGTTAATTTTCACCCATCTGTCTCTTCCTTTGGGAGTTCGTTTGGTTTATCCCTTACAACACTTCCCCATATTGATTAAAACATGGACTTTTCAGACTTAATTTCAGCCAAGGAAGAAATGCGTATATATCTTATTCATATAAAAGAAATGCTTGGTGTTTTAGTCAGTCTTCATTTTAGTGTGTAAATGGAATTCTATGGAATATAAACTTAATGTGTGCCATTTTAGCTTTGATGCATAAAGATTTTGTGCATTGCAGAGTTGACGTGAAACTCAGTAAAAGTACATCTCTGTATTTCTGATCAGAGTAGATTCAAAATTCATTGAACATCAATGACATCTTTTTATTTGCCGAACTGCCCTATCGAGGCAGTGAATCAAGCCAATTTGTTACAGTTGTTTTGATATTTCTTTGGCTGGATGCAAAGTGAATACAAAATTCAACAAGCCCTTCAGAATAGATTGTGAAGGCTCCATTGCAGAAGAATTAAGTGGAGGTCAACTCTAAAGCAGCTGAAGCCTCTTCATTTGTAGTTCTTGGGTGAACTCACAAAATTATGGACTCAGAATAGGATTGGAGGGTCAGCTCTTCTGGCCTGGTGACAGAAGCTCTTTTTTCTATTCAGATTAAGTCATAAGTAGAACAAGTGTAGGTCTCCCTTACTGCTGCATTGATCTATGGTAGAAGTAAATTGCAAAAAAGATGTGATGCTCCATTGCATTGTATTCTGAAATTCCAGGAATATCTTTTCTCTTGTCTCTCGTCTTTGCCAAGCCCCATTAATTCATGTAACTAATAAGAAGCAACATATTGTCTGATATGATTCCAGGCAAATACCATACGTTCTTGGAGGAAAGTGGCTTGTATTAATTTACTGTCATTTTAAAAAGACAAACAGAAAGGCATGATCCAAGTTGCTGCTTCTGTTTTGCATCAGGCCTCTGCTGGAAACATATATCTCCCTTACTGTTTCTACTGTAAAAAAAGTCCACTGACTGATTTTTTTTTTTTTTTTTTTAGGACAGTGTGAAATTCGGTTTAATTAGTGTTAAACACTGTCTATCTTTTAAGGAAGGAAGGATGGTTGGATGAGATTGCTGTGCTCCTATCGGGTCTCAGGATTTATCTGGCCAAGAGCAGAATCTTGAACAGATATATTCTGGTTTGTGAGAACTCTGTTAAGGAAGAATTGCTTTCTAAGGATTAGACTTTTGCCCTGGATCTTTTGCATTTTCACAAGACTCTTCCTGAGTTTTTATTCATTCAGAAGCAAGGTAGAACTCCTGTAGAGGAAAGAGAAGAGTAAGATGACAACTCTTTGTCTTTGAAGGATTTTAAGCAGAGTTTGGATAGACATCTGTTGGTAGTGTTTTAGTTGTGTGTTCCTGCATGGCAGAGGATTGAACTGGACGGGCCTTGTTGGCTCCTTCCAACTCTAAGGGCCTTTCCGCCCTACATTGTTGTAGTGCGATTATTCCACTTTCAATATTCTGTGAAGTTCCGGGGTTTGTAGTTTACTGAGGCCAAAGAGCTCTCTGGCTGAGAATTCTAAATGCCTCTCCCTAAACCACAACCCCAGGATTCCACAGGATGTTGAAAGTGGAATAATAGCACTATAATAGTGTATATGGAAAGGCCCTCAGATTCTATGATTCTGTGAGTAGAAAGAGACAATACCATTGGAGTTTATAAAATACTACCTTATTTTGCTCCAAATTTTGCAAGTTTTTTCCCTAACAGGCAGGATTACAGGAATTTTGAGTATGTTACAGTGATTTTAATAGTGCATTTTGTAACTTTCTTTTGCCAAAAAAAAAGAAAAAGAAAAAGAAAAAAGAAAAGAAAGAGCACATAAATATTTTTGCTCAGAAAACATAAGGATTTTTTTTTTCTTGAAATGCAGGGATAAAATGTTTGACCCAAACAATATTGTGTATGTATGTGCAAAACCCACTCAAAATTATTTTTCATCTTGGTGGAGGAGGGGGACTTGCAGCAATTTTTTTTTTCTCATTGGGGATGAGAAAATTTGTGAACATTCTTTGCATCTCCAAGCAAGACAGATTATTCTTTCTTCCCTGATAAGATTCCCAATTAGGGGAGAGATCAAATGAACCAAAAGCATTTGATTGTATCACCTCATATTCTTTCAACTCTTTGAAGACTTTCTTCAACTGCTATGATAAATGCTTAGCAAACCTATTATGCACAGAAGCTGGATAGAGAAAACAAATGCTGAAGGGCTTACTGTGATTTGCATTGTTCAACACTGGAAGATCTGAAATGTCTTGCATTTGCTGCCAAGCAATCCATGATTGTCTGGAGTCAAGTAGCATAGGAGACAAAATCTGGAGTAGCAGAACAATATTGAATAGGAACATGGTGGCTCTGAACAATCTCAGGATTGAAAAACATCACTTTGGCACTTAGGAAGAAATGTACACTCTATGACCTCCCTCCCCTGTAACCACAGAACAATATGCAAAAATTCAGTGCCATTCTGTCTTTTGTTGTAGCAGTACAGAGGAATGTGCTAACCTGGAATTACAGAAAATACGCCCTGGATAAAGAATCAGTGTTAAAGTGTATGGTTTTCAGGCAGAGCAAAACAAATAATTCATTAACCTGTACTTGATTGTCTGTGGGGACAAGTTCTGTGGGGAGGTGTCCATCAGACTGCCCAGCTTGTTTTTTTCTCCTTCAATCAAAGTCAGGATTACTTCAGAAAAAATGGTTTTTATTTGAAGGTTAGGTTGATGAGACACTAGCCCTTTTCGCACGCTGTTTCTAAAGCGAAAGGGCCCCTTGAGCGTCGCGTTAATGGGAGGAGTGGTCCGTACAATGCACTCTCATTTACGCGACACTCAAGAGCTGGACGCACAGCGGACACGCACCTTTTAATTTTTGGCTCTAAGCCAAAAATGTTGTGCAGTCGTGCAATGCTTCCGGGGCCCGCGCGCACTTACCTGCCGTGTGGTGCGTCGGGAGCCGGGCCGCTCCTCAGTGCTAGCCTGCAATTCCCAGGTTGCGCTGCAGTAGGAAGGGGCGGGGCGTTCACGCGGTGCTCGCGTGACCGGCAAGCCAGCTACAGTAAGGAAGGAGAAGAGAAGTGAGCGCCTCACGCAAGAGGCTGCTCGCGCGAGTGCCGCCCCCCACCTCCGCGAACAGGTAAGGTGCGGAAAGGGCGACTGTCATAAGTGGGTGCCCAAATGGATCTCTGTGTAACAGTTGGTAAGTGAGATAAAGATGAGGACCTGGGTAGCCAACAGGTCAGTGGTTGTTGGATGCCTTGATGAATAACAGCAAGATGTTCTGCTTGATATGTAGCCAGTAAGTGGTTCCGACATAGTCCCCTTAGTGAGCCAGATGTAACTGAAAGCAGGAGAAAAACAGAACAGGTGATATACTTTGAGAATTAGAGCAAACAAACAAATAAAAACCACAGCTGAATTGACAAGAGGATACAATTGAGGAAATGAGATGAGGTATTTATTCTCTTTTGATTCAGGACCTTGCCTGGCTATCCTTTCATAGAAGGTTCATCTCACAGAGCCCTGTAAGCTTCTCTCTCTTTAAAGCTTCCCTGGATATATCCTCCCCATTCTGTCAGATTGGCAGAGTTTCAGACCAGATACTGTGGAAGTCCTGGCTAAGGGCCCTCTTTACCTTTGCAGCCCAGAGGACCAGTGTGCGTACTCTGCCTCACATTTGCAACCTTACACCTGTTGCTTTCCAGAGCCTCTGCTTCAGAGCTAGTCTTTGATTTTTTGTTGGCCCCACTCCCAAGTATTAACTGAGGCCAATCACTACTGAGGCCAGGGAGCTGTTGCATAGGCAAGATGGCAGCTCTGGTGAGCCTTACTCTGTTAATGTAGATGCAAACATGCTCCACGCATTCAGGAGTGAACAAAGCAATTTCTCCAAGCATTTGGAGATATTACTCAAAGATCTATAGCTCAACTTCATGTCCTTTTCCTCTGAGTGAGATGATGCAGCCTTATTTGCATGCTGCACATGTTCTCTCACTCCAGTCATTCATTATAGACAATTCAAAGAGCTCGTCTGATCTGTGGTCCCTGTCTCAACACAGCTCCAATGCCAAAAGGGAGGTACTTTTCTTCCCTTTTATATAGGCCATACTCTCTCAGCTTTCTCTGCCATCTTGCTCCCTTGTTAACATCTGCCTACTGATAGAAGATTGCTTGAACCAGAAAGCCTTGCTATCCTGAGATAAGTTCTTGTCTATTATTTTGCATTTCCTTGCCATTGTGGGTCTGTCAGACATTTTATTATATTTTAACATAACCTTGAAAAAGCATTAAACACCTATGTAAGAGGTTGCATTTTGCTTGTTTAATTGCCATTTTACAGAATTCTTCAGCGCAGTCCTCATGAAGATCTTTTCCCTGAGTCGAGCCAGGTCCTGCTGCCTCCAGCTAACTGCACTTTAATTGTTTGTGATGTATTACTGATCCCACCCTTCCAGTGTGCTAGTTACTAAGAACATGTGAGAGAATTTCAGCCGCTTGGTAACTTGAAAATCTAGCTAAGTAGGAAGATCAAATCTGCTATGCTAGCAAATTTGCCTTTTAGTTGAACTGATAGGTTTTTGCTAGCTTGGGGTGAAAATTTACATAGTTATGATGATTAATAAACATAGTAGGATCTGAGCCCCAGCATTCTAGGTGACCTGGGAAGAGCCTTGTCAGATCTAGTGTACTCAACAGAAGAATTGCAGAGGAACTGTGGGTGTTCATGAAAAAGGAATATTGAAATGATGGGAAAGAATAAGCTTGAATATCCATTCTCTCCCTCCCTCCCTCGCTCTCTCTTTACTTTTCAAGTGATCAGGCTTTGCAAAGGTCAGTTTCACTCTTTGTTATCCAATTCCTTAATAAGCTCCTGATCTTTATAAGAGAACAAGGATAAAAAAAATGAAGCTATCATCAATATTTACTAGAGATTACATGCAAGAGAACAAAGACATATTAATAAACTGGGAGAAAATGGCAGACCTCCCCCCACCGTTTCCTACACATGTTAATAGAAACTGTATTATCATTTCTATTCACACTACACTGGATTAACAGGAGCTTTATTTGTCACAAAGGCCTTCATGACCACAGTCAGAGATGCATCTGTATTAATTTAAATAGCACTACTATCAGCTGAATTTATTGCTGGACTTTTCTGTTTGGGTTCAGAATACTTATGACTAGAATCTCCATCCTATTTTTTTTAATTCAGTATGCCCTCACTGCTCCCTTCTATGGTTCTTGAAGGGAACTTTGGCAAGTTTTTGGAACGCCATGAGTGTTCAGGTTACCTTGTGTTTTGGAAAAAAGCCATGAGGGTGCAAGATGTATTTTGGGTGGGTGGGGATGCAGAAATGCAATCTAATGAGGAGTGGCTGCAACCACCAGACCCCTTGGCTAGGCCAAGTATGATGAGTGATAAGCATGGTATTTAAGCATGGGAGTTTCTTTCCTCCACTACCCCAATTTATAATTCAAAGCTTCCTGTACAATATTAAGCTTCCTGTGGCTGTTCTCACCGCTGGCCCAGTAGCAGGCAGAGTGAGATGGCTTCTTCAGGTGAAAAATCACGAGCATAAAGATGAGGCAGTGAGATATCAGTGGCTTGATGTACATACAGCTCACCCTGTGTCCTCTAAAATATTCTGTTGCTCTCAAGTATAGTAAGGGTAGCCAGGCTTTGTATAAGATGCAACTGCCATTTTTTTCAGCTTCTGTATTGAAATGGGTAAGGGCAGCAAAAGGTCTTGGTGGCAAAAGATCTTGGGCCCAACGTCGTGGTTAAGTTTCTGTGGTTCCTGGTATATGACATAATTGAGAGATTGGAAAAAGTTACTTTTGATATCTACAATCAGCATGGTGAACTAGACATGCTGGCTGGAGTATTTGAGCAGTTATAAGCCTAGAAAGTAACTTTCCCAAGCTCTGAAGTATTTCAACTTTAGCAAGCGTAGGTCTAGAAAGTAATTTTTCCAAGCTGAATGTCCATTTTTTTTTAATTTCTAAGAATTCAGGTTTGTTCAATGCCTCTATAAAGAAGATGTATTTCGTTTATTCATTGTTGATTTATTTAAAAAAAAAAATCTAACCTGGTCCTCAAGAAGTACCTCATAGAATCCTTTGAGTATTTTTAAAAATTATACTGTTTTTTGAAGCTGTTGCATGCTTCCTTGGGTCCTGTACTGAAGAAAGGCAGGATATAAAGTAAATAAATAAATATCCTTCATAGTGTTACCTTCGAACTTTCTACAGACTTATAAAACTGTGTACATCTTTATGTCAGATTCCATCTTGCTAGGCACTTCAGTGCTATGACAGACCAATCGTTGTAATTGAGTGTAATTGGCACTCATCAGGATTCTGTCATACACTGTGGGCAACCAAGTGGCTCTTGGGAAGATGTGTGAGTGTTTTTCAGAAGCTGGTCCTCTCAAAATCTGTAGTGAGTAGAAAGAAGGCCATTTTCAAAAGTGAAGTATAATTTCCTGCATTTGTAATTTAAATGAAAGCCTGCTTTAACAAGAACACATCTCTCTCTGTCTCTGTCTCTTTTTCCCTAATGGCTTTCTTCTGCTTTGCATATAGCATTAGCAACAGTCACAAATGACTCATTTTCAGCTAATAAATGGTATTAAGGGTGCAAATGGACATGATGCTCAACACAGGGCTGCTGCTGAATATGGCAGCCTCGCATCAAAGCTTCCTTCTCCCTGTATGTTAGCACTGGCAGACACTGTTTCATTTTCTTGCATTTCTCTGCCCCTTTGCCAAAGATGCACACATGGGGAAATACAGGCTGTGATAATGTTATAGCAAATGCAAGTTGCCTCAGTACAGGAGAGGGAGGTGGGAGACTATGGTACAGGGCTGCCATTTTAGGTGGCAGTTTCTGGGCAAACCTCAGAGTACAGTTCCATCCTGAATGTCACTAGATAAATAAATAAATAAATAAATCCCTGAAAAAGAGCTTCAAGGCATTGCTTTTGTGATGTTGTGAGCCACACTGCCAGCAGGAGCCAATGAGACTACCATAGGCAATTTGTTTCATGCTCTGATTTGTATTGTGTCATGTTGTGAGCAAGTATAATGTGAAACATAATAACTAGGTAATAATTGAGAGGGGGAGATCAATGTGAGTGCTTCCATTCACTCTAGGCTGTTGGAATTGTCTACACATGGAGAGGAGCCATGTTAATTCATTATTACAGACAGGTCTAATTAATGTGAAAGCATGGCTGGTATTCTTGGAGCAAGCAGAGGGGACATAAATGCTGTGAATACCTCACATCTAGCACAGTGAAGAATCACAGAACAAGATGGTATGTTAGAAGTACGAAAATTGCTATCACCAACTCTTGAAAGGTGGAGAAACATACAAGGACAGGCATGGAGCATTACAGCTGTGGGAAGTGTTCAAAGGAGTACATAAACTGAGAGAATGGGTGAGATGAGCTAAAATGGAAAGAAGTTGTGTTGGACTTGACAGTCTTCATAAAAGTAGTATTTACATACCTCCTGAGACTTGTGAGAAGAATGTGCTGTTCATCTCAAGCACTGAAACATTTCTAAGTCTTATGTTTCTGAGAAATAAGGTTTGTACTAAACAAGTCTGTGTGTTTTCAGATTTGGAAGGCTATAATCACATAACTGCAAATATGCAGAAGCACAATTTGGTCTATGGGTAAAAGATGCAAACTTAGGCAAAACTAGGTAAAATGCATACATCAGGGGAAAATGTTAAAAATTTGCATGGATTTCAGTGTGGAAAGGCTTGCAAACTAATGTAAAATGCAGAAGAAGCACATGGAATTCAGAGAAGACTGAGAATTTTTTACATCCCTACATTGTACCTGTCAGCACTGGGAGAATCAAATAGTGGGAGGGCAACTGATAGTTGTCAAGTCATAAAAGCACCTTTAGGGAGATTAGGTAAGAATGCAAGAGCTCTGCTGGGTTAAACCAAAGGCCCATGTAGCCCAGTATAGTGTCTCCTCCTTTGGAAAGCCTGGGAACATGGTATGACTGAAACAACGTTCCTATGAGCCTGCTGTCTCCTTCGACAAGTGTTTGAACTACAAGGAATGACACATTTATTTTATTAAAATATTTCTAACTCCCTCCTCCACCTCATATCACCACCCCCTTTCTATGCCAATCACTGGAATGCAAGCTTTTTCTCCAGAATGTGCACTGAGCAACTACACTGAACATCCAAATGTAGATGATGGACTCAGTTTAGCACAGATGCCTTGTCTATTGATTTAAGGGGTTGGGAATTTGTTTTGTTTTTGCTGTAAAAGCAATACAGTGTTTGGTATTGTTCCAGCTTACGTTCATGATAATGAAATTGTGGGTGCTTGATAAAACCTGCTGGTTGTCTAGCTTGTTTTAATATGGACATGGGTGCCTGAAGTACACTTGAAAAAAAACATAGAGTACCATTCATTAAACTGTGTACAGTAATGCCTATCTCTTGGGATTTATTCTCCCCTTAAAGGAATCACCA
This sequence comes from Cyclura pinguis, assembly GCA_030412105.1. NCBI lineage: Eukaryota > Metazoa > Chordata > Lepidosauria > Squamata > Iguanidae > Cyclura > Cyclura pinguis. The sequence goes on from CM059599.1 coordinate 351,918,448, forward strand.
CTTAGCTGTTTGTGATTCTTTTGTTAATCTGATGCACATTCACCAGAAACAGCATGAATATTGCTTTCAATCGTGCTCAGGTGGTGTTTGTTTTATTCAAAAAGGCCATAATAAATTATATAGCTTATACTTACTTTGAGACAGAGAATTTCAAATTTTTGTAGTCATTCTTGGAGTCGACTGTTGTGGCTGATGGTTTGATGGATTTGGCAGTCATGAAGTCTTCTCTCCGATGAAAGCCAACCTGGCGATGGAAGACTGAACCATCATGAGCCATCAAATGTAGAATGAGGAAGACTGGATGTTTTTTAATGTGTGCTACAGAGATGTGAAAAGAATTTTAATCCAAACAAGCCTAAATGGTTTGTATAACATCATACTAAGGCTTTTAAAGGCGATGCATTATCTGCTCTGTGTTGTTATGCAGTAGAGTCTGGAAATGTTTGCATATCTCTCTTTAGTGACTGCTTAGTTATTAATTCATTTTGTTCATCTCTTTAATTGCTGGTGGTGTTGCTTCCTAAGCCTTGGACTTCATTGTCACTAATGAGTCTTGTACTTAGGCGCAGTGTTATCTGTTGCAATTGTGATGCTGACACCACTGGAAAAACTAACTCCTTGCTTTCTCTGCTGTTTTTGTTTTTCAGCTGGTGCTACATATATCTTTGGGAAAAGTGGAGGCCTCATTCTTTACACTTGGCCAGCAAATGATAGACCCAGCACAAGGACAGACCGTCTTGCTGTTGGATTCAGCACAACAGTAAAAGATGGCATCTTGGTTCGGATCGACAGTGCCCCTGGTCTTACCGATTTTCTACAGCTTCACATAGTAAGTGTTTTCATCAGTTCAGTTCTAGTCCCTACAACTATGAGACTTAATGTTGAAACCCCCACCATGCTTTAAACATACTGCTCATAAATAGAGCACATATTGATGTGTATAATAGCTTGTCATGAAGAGAAGTTGTGCCTGAATTGAACAGTGTTGTTTTCACAGTTACAAATGTGACTTGAAGATACTCTGCTTTCATTTGAGAGGTTGCTCTGCTATATGTAATTTTGATTATTTATTTCTTGAAAAATATAGGTGTCTCTTTTATAAATCAGTTCTCCTTGCGCAGAAGTGCTCCATATTTAGAATACTGGCTGATGGTGCCTCTGGGATTGATGGCTCCACTTGCTGTGGTTGTTGCCCATCCACTGAGTTTGTATTACAATTTTTGAAAAAGACATTGCCATTTTTTTTAAAAAAAGAAATATTATCTCTCAACTGTATCTGCTCAATACTTACTAGTGACCTAAAGCTGTGATTTGGGAATACACACCCTATAGATATATTAGCCATTGCAACGTATGTGTTGCTCATTGATTATTTATCCAATGAGGATGATTTCGCCTTGCCATAATGTAAGAGCATTGGGGTAGCTCCAGCAAATATTGTATTCAGCAAAATACCATAATGTCAAGCTTGCTAAGAGATACAAAATGTCATGAGTGAGGCTACTCATGGGGTGTATGTCTTGAACAGTGAGTCCTCAGCATAGCATTTTAGCTGGAAATAGCTAATTCGATAACTATGTGGTCCTACTATCCATCGAGTTGAATGAGACCTACCTTTGGTATGTGTGTGCATAAGAGTGCACTCCCAATAATAGTTCTGTTGGGTAGGAGACCAATCAATTTGTGTATCTTTTTATCATGATATGATCTCTTTTTTCCTGTGGTTACATAATAAAAATATTATGCTCAGTTCCTGAACAGGGCTGAAATTAAGCAAGTTCTCAAATGTGTTGTTATAAATAATCTACATCTAAATATAAGTCATTATAGCCTTTATGTGAACTTAAGCCCAAATATTTTCCCTAGACTACAATACTACAGTACTGTGGAAAGGATATAAGTGGAAGAAACAAGAGAAGGATCAACTGTCAGTTTAACAAGGATGCTAGAATGTAGCACACAGATCTCAACAGTAATGTCAGTCTCTAGTAATAGTTTCCCAACCTGAGAAGTAAAAACAGATGTCAGCTGTGACTTGAGAAAGACCCAGAAGTGCATCATTTAGGGAATGACAATCAGGAAACAAATGCCTCCACCCTGCCTGGCTCAAAATGTGGAGGAAAGGAAGTTCATGCAGCCTCTCTCTGTTCACCTGATGTCCCATCCAGTCCTTGCTTCTACTGTCCCTGCATCTGGCGGTCACCATGTTTCCCTTGTGACAAAAACTCCATAGTTCTGTCAAATCAAAAACTCAAAGCAGTTGACTGCTTTTCTTTAGTAATGACAACTACCAGCCTTGCTGCAGTGTGGAGGTTCTGAGATACTAGAACAGAACATGTATTTAACATATGCTGTTTTAAAACCATCTGTTGTGAAGTGCTTTGTGTGCTTTCTTTCAGTATGCACAATTTCCTGTAGACATTCCACACCACCACTTTGAGCTTATCATCTTGACTTTGAGCTCCTGTTAGATGTCCATTTTGTGTCATAGCTAAGTAGTAGCCAGCTTTCTTCCTAGCAGTGGCATCATCTCCATACAGCCTTTGGTTTGTTTCATTTTATTCTTCATAGATATATTCCCCCCAAACATTTGTGTCTATAACTTAGGGACAAGACATTATTTTTTTAAAAAAATGCAGTGAGCATCCCACTGGTGGTTAGCATGTGGAGCAAAGTGATGATATGCACACACATGCTAAATATGATGGTGAATTGCCACTCGTGTTGGTCATTCTCCTGAGTAACCTCCATCTTGACTCCTTACTCACAGCTCAGGGGAATCACAGGACATTTATTACCACATAATTTTCCTATTTGCATATCGAGTGAGGAGAATACAAAAAGGTATCTTATTAATTTCTTTTGTGAATGTAATTTATGGAAAATCCATTTGGATTCATTTTTTAATTATGAGCCCTTTAGACACTCTGGAGATTTATCTGCTCAGGCATCTGTTTTGTCTGACAAGAATCTATAACCTCTGAAACCTTTTCCCTCCTGATTTACAGTGCAGATGTGAGTGAGCTGGCAGCCCAGGGAAAATAAATGGCACACCCTCTAGAATGACTCGGCTCATGAATTTCTAGGCATTTATATTGCCCTTGTAAGTCGAGATGTGCACAACGGAGTGAGAACTATAGTCAAAGGGCTTGCTGCCATGGAGAGAGTTCTTGTGGTGTATTGAGATGGCACATCCTTTTGGGGGGTGGTGAAGAAGATGGGCAGTTTCCCCTGTTGTTGGTTAGAGTGCAAGGCTGCAACTGGGCCAGGCACTTCCATACATCCATTCACCTTACCCCTCACCACAGCTGCTGCCCTGTGATTTACAGAATGCAAAAAAAGTGCTCATGGAGAGTAAACAGAGAGTGATTGGGACAGCTGTGGCTTATGATGGATATTGTGCTGCTGATGTCTACAGGGAGAGATAAATCACCTGCCTGTGTGCTGAAGCTTTGTTTTGCTGCCTTTCGTCTGGGTATTCCATGCAAACGATCAATGCACCCATGGTTTATTCTCTGTGGAAGTGTTATGAAGGGAGCAGATTAGCCTCAGTTCCACAGACTCTTGTGGAATAAGTAAGGCATGGAAAATGGGTGGCACAATCAACATTAGTTCCTACAGTGGAGATCATACCTAAGCATATCCCTTATAAATTCTAGGATGATTAGATACAATGGAGGAGTAGACTCTTAGAGATTGCCTACATGCTCAGTAAGGGAACTGAGGGAATAAACCTTCGTCATATATTGTGGGAGGCGGGGGGAGGTTGAGAAAATCCTTTTGCATTCCCTTTTCACCAGGAACTCCTTGTAGCCTCCATGATGACTGTATTGGTATGAAATGAAACCATGTCTGAAAGGTGAGGTAGAAATGTTTTTTTAAAAAACAAACAAACAAACATTAGAGACCGTTTCTAGAAAATGAATATACTTTTAAGTTGGTTACGGACTGCTGAGTGATCTTTCTTTCCTGGGGAAGATTGCTTGTTAATACCCCATAACAGTTTGTTGACGTTTCCTCCCTAAAAGCTAGCTTGTTATATTCATATACAGCAGGCCAGTAACATTATTGTCTGCAACACTTGGAGCAGAAAGAGATAAAATACACATTAAAAACACAACATTATGAAATAACAGTTGAAAGAATAGAGAATTCTACTAGTGGAAATACAGGCAAATAATCTGGAGAGAAAGAGAGCAATAGAGCATGATGGAGCATATAGTTCTTCAAAAGCCTAGTGATACAAGCATTTACAAAGTCTAGGATAATTATAAAGTCATCACCTTGCTCTGCAGTGACCATGAAGGTGCCAGGCAAGCCACTCTGGGAAGAGCATATGAAGTACCATCACTGAGAAGGTCCCCAATTTGATGATCCCTTGATATCTAGAATATCTAGATGTCTAGAATAGGACCACCCCTTCCTCGTTTTTATTCCCCTTACATCCCTGTGGGCTGCATCTATCCTTTGTGACAAAACCAGAAGGTCACTTCTGATTTTCTGGAAGTGAAGTTTAGGACTCAAAGAAGGTGCTGAAAGAGGCCCAAATGGCATTTAATAGGGGAAAAATTATCCCACTTCTAGAGTGGTGACTCTCCACTTCTTGCCTGAAACTTTTATTTCAGTGATGAAGGGCCCAAGGGGGGGTGGACAGGGCAGTAAAAAGGCTTTGTGTGCTTCAAAACGCCCACCCAAATGAGATAGTCAGTGCTTGAAGAGGAAACGCTTCCATAGGAAGGGGCTGGAGTAGGTGTATATAATAAGACACAGTAGTTTAGCAGTCTTGGGTCAGACACCAACAGAGACCTGCATGTATGACTTGCAGTGTGGAACTGAGGCTCCTTTCAGGGGATCTGATGTGGTCTGCTGTCTGGTCAGAGCATTTGCTGTTTGCCTCCATTTATGTTCTTCTACTAGATACAGGAAATGCTATAAAAATGACAAGTCTCTGTGGTAGCCCACTGTATGAGGTAGAACAAGCTGCAAGGCACTTTTTGTCTCTTCCTTAGAGGAAGTGCCACTTTCCCTTGTCTGCCACTGGGATTTGCTATCCAATATCTTGAAGATTGCCTTTTGTTGTCAGCCTTGCCTCAAAGAGTCAGTATACAGCCATTTCTGCACTAGATTGTTATAGTGCTATTATTCCACTTTCAACATCCTATGGAATCTTGGGATTTGCAGTTTAGCGAGGGGCTTTTGAGGCCCTACCCTAAATATGAAACCCCAGGATTCCACAGGATGTTGAAAGTGGAATAATAACACTGTAACAGTCTAGTGCAGAAATGGCCTACGTCTATCCCCTTCAAGCTGCATTAGGGTTGCCAACTCCATCTTCCTGATCTTGCACTTCTGCCTTTAGGAGCAACCTGATACTCAGCAATTTAGGAGGTAAATTTAGGACAATTAGCAATAAGGCTCCCATTTTATTTTGCATAACCAAAAGCATGATGCCACCTCAAATAATCTTGCTGGCCCTCTAAATGAGCTTCAATTGTCCCTTTGTTGCTCTTGGTACACCAGATGTATAGCTCAGTGCAGCAGTGCAAGAAATAACTCTGTGACGCCCCGTAGCTAAAGATGATGGATTTCTGATCCCCAGCTGCATTCAACCAGCATGGAGGCTCAGTGCACTGATATGCGGATTCATTAACCACCCACTCAACAGACATCATATGCTTAAGTCCCTGCGCTTCCAACTGCTGAATGCTGAAAATTACTTAATGCTGCTTTGATGGGTATATAGCAAAAAACAAAAACAAAAACAAATGTCTATGGCTATTTCTTTTTTTTACCAAGTGTTATAATGGTCAGTTGGACTGGCAGTTTGCCTGAGAGTGTTGCTTTGAATTTGATTATAATTAGTGAAATGTAAATAGTGGGAAGGGTTTCATTCACCACTATGTAATGCTGCACAATACTATTAATTGAACTAAGAAATCAATGATGAGCTTTTTCTGGGCTGCACATTAAAAGCATCATTTTCCATCAAACTACGTTCTGTGTATTTTTCAGGATTTTGCTATAACTGGCTGTAGGTGGGAATTAGCTTAGAGCACTAGTTAGCAATGCGAGAGGCAGAGCAACGTAGCGAGATCTTGAACCCAATGTCTACGGGGTCAGGCCGAGTCAATAATCAAACAGAAGTTAATACTAATTGTTGTTCTTTACTTACAAAATCACAGCAAACGTACACACTCACTCACTTCGAGAATAAAGAAATACTGCACAATTGCGCAGCCACGCACACAGTCCTAAAGAAATAAAGAGAGGAAAATAGATAGGGGATTTTCAGAAGGAGTTTGTGGGGAAATACTACACCTGGTCCTGTAGCCCGGTATAAGCAAAGAAGCTGAGGAGCGAGGGTTCTCAGCACGTGGAGGCTGAGGGGAGGCTCGTCAAACGGAGAGGCAGCAAGTCGGGAGGCTAGTCACGAGCGATCCGACGAGATGCTCAAAGTCAGGGGTTCTTATAGGGGAAATTGTCCCTGCAGGCTAGTCCGTTCTCAGGGAAAACAATGGATTTTGGGCTGGAGACAAAGCCTTCGAAAGGTCAGTACTTTAGATGATTGAATTATGACAGCGTCGTCAATACCGTAGACAGTATGCAAACGTGGAATGCTTGAGAGTTGTATAGTCCACTCATCAAGCTGCCTGCTCGGGGCAGGGGATCTTTTGTAAACAGTGTGCATACATAATGTGATCTTAAAAGGTACTTGCCTTGAGGTCTCCTAAAGCTGTATTCGGCAATGACTGGCCTGCCTGGATTGGGATTTGAATGGGTCAGCTATTTTCGGCTGCGCCTGTGTGTGTGCTTGTCTGGGGACCTCGCAAGCACGTGGAGAGGAATGGGTAGTGAAGGCCAAATTCTTGATATCAAACGATATCTAATATCCCACAAGTTCGGACTAGAAAACTGCAGTAACAAACAAGTAGTTTAGGAATTTTCTTCCCACTGTGAGAAAGGCTGTTTTTTGAAGTTTTTGAAGGCTGTTTGCAGTTTGAGACTTAACTCTGCATAAAATTTGCCCATTTTTTTTTATGCACAAAGCAGCATTTTCTTCACAGGCGACAGCATTTTCTGCACACACACCCAAAATCTCTCCAGAAATATTGTTTTCTGTACAGAAAATGCTGTTGCCTGTGCAGAAAATGTTGTTTGTGGTACAAAAAGACATGTGTAAATTTTGTGCAGAATAAGTCTGGAACTCCAAAGGTTCTCATCAGTCCAGGATTCTTCCCATCAGTGTTTGTCAACACTCAAGCAAGACATTTTTTGCTAGTTTTTGCATCTTTTCAATCATTCTTTCCATCACTAGCACAGAATTGTTGTAGCACTACACTTTTGGGAAAGTAACAGATTTTCAAAGGAACCAAGATTAAATTCTACACTCTTTTCCAAACAGGGTTGGCCCAAGAGATTTTGCTACCTGAGAAAGAACAGGAAAATAATGTCTTTCTACCACCCAATTCAGCGTAGATATCACTGAAAGCTAGCTAAGTTATTTTAGCACAAAATTCCCTAAGGACTTCTCTTCATCTCTGTAATGAAAAATGTAGTAACAGATTAATTGACTAACAATACTGCCCTTTTATGAAGATCTTCTGTCTGAGCCACCTGCTTCGCTCTACCAATTCTTGTTGAGTGCTTTCAGGTTGAACTGACTTATGGTAACTTCTCATGGGAGGTTTGCCATTGCCTTCATTTTAGACTGGGAGACTGTGAATTGCTCAAGGCCACTCAGGGGTTTTTCCATGGTTGAGCAGGCATTTGGAACCTGATCTCTCAAAGTTCAGCACTCAAACCATTACATCATATTGGTTCTATTCTCTACATTTTGTTTGTACTGAGTTTCTCCGAATCCCACCAATTTTCTTCCCATATCAGGTTACAACCCTTTCTCTTTTCTTTCCACATTGAAATTTATACATTTTTATACATTTTTTGCCATTTCTGGATTCATTTGTGCAATTTACCTAATTTATATATCTCTCAATTTAAGTTCCTTTCTGTATATTTTTTTAAACAATTATGCACATTTTAGTTGTTCATACTTTGAAATGGGAACACTGTTTTATGCTCGCTTTATTTCCTGGAAACACTCTGTTAGTCTTGCAAATGTGTTAATCTCCAAAGTGAGCTGTACATTTTCTCACAAGTTTAGGGAGGTCCAAAAATGCTACTCTCACGAAGTCAGTGGAATTCCTTTCCAACTCTGTTCTGCCAAATGATAGTGCCTGCCCTGTTTCTAAACCACGATAATCTAACTCTTAACAAATTGAAAGAAAGGAAAGGAAAGAAAGCCATATAGTTTTCTTAGTATTCCAGATGTTCAGAGATGATTAGGCAGGGAGAGCATATGTTTCCCTTACTAAAAAGTAAATGAAGATGTAAAAATATGAGTTCATACATTTCCTATTCATATACGATAACTGCAGTTATTGCTTGAATCAAAATGCTGTCACAGAGAAGCTGCTGTGACCATCTGACACTAGAAGGCAAGCTGTGTTAAGCACAATCATTTGCTCTAAACTAACTCTATGCAAAATCTATTGTAAAAGAGAATTACAAAAACCCCATTGAGCAGGTCTGGGGGCTTCACTGGCACTGTGACAAAGTAACTGGATTGCCCTAGAACATGTCTGGTTGCTTACGTTTTTCCCTGCTCTTTTCTCTCTCAGGCACTCAGCAAAATAATTCCCCACAAAGAGAAACAAAATCAATGTTCCCATAATCAGAAGTTGTTCATTTCCTTTGGTGTTACTATCACTTGCATTCCAGCATCCAAACCTGAAATCCCCAGGCTGGTTGTTAATGGATGGCAGGAGAGTGCAGCAATAATTCAATGACCCTTTAAACCTTAGAGCTGAATCTCTTGGATGAAATTAAAGCAAAGCAATTATTACTTTAATTTTCCCCATCTCCTTGTTGTGTCAAAGATTAACCACTACTTGATATGCCAGATTACACTGAAATGTGTACATACAAATGCATATGTACATGGGTTCTTAAGACAAGGACATGACAATAATTAACACATGGGAACTAAAGCTTAGCCAAATGAAAGATCATAATGTATTTATGCAATGTGTTTCTTCCCATCAGCTCTTTAACTACTTGGGAAAGAATTAATTGTTGAGATCACTCTCATTTAAGATGCCGTAACATTTTCAGATCTTTAATAAAATGCGAAGAAGAGCATCTTAAAACATTGACAAATTGATCCCCACAACATCTCTGCTAGAGACAGAAGTACTATCTTAGTCAGAAAAACAGGGAAGTATGGTTTAGGCATAGTGGTGTATTAGATTAGCCAAAGGTAACCAAGTAAATGGATTTATACTGCTGTGTGTGCTTAAATAGTTCCATCAGTTCCATGTATGGATTTCCTCCTTAGTAATATATGGAATGTCTGCACTTAACCTTAGCTGTAGAGGGAATAGGATGGCCACATGCAAAAGAGGACAGGGAGGCAGCTTGAATATTTAATAATTATGTACAAATGGAAATTTCAGTAGGCACAATTTGTCATGCAAACTACACTTACTGACATTTACTCTTCTAGCTAATGATTAAAGGTGGAAGAGCCCATTCCATTGCTGCTCTCCATATTTTAAACTTTTGAACCCTCAAAATGGGTCTGGTGTTCCAAGAAGCTGTACAATGGTACATGAGTCTTCTACCAAAGGAGCCCTTTGAGAATGACTGAGGCTTTTTAACCCAACATATAGATGGATTAGTTTAACAGTGATGTGAGCCTTGTTTAATTACACATGCAATCAACAGCTTAATTAAAAACTACCTATTTAAAGTGGAGAAAAGGCTCTCCTTAAGTATCTTATTTAACTGCAGTCTAACATTTTTGTGCAAATGATTTTTTTTTCTTAATTGACATGAGATAAATGGAATTAATCCTTTCTTAATCCTAAAGAAAGTTGTTTTGTAGAGATTCAGGCTAGTTTAAGGAAGCTAATTTACATTCATATCCTGAGCTGAATTGGTGCAACTATTTTGTGGTTGTTTTTGTGTGTAGACAAAAACAAAGCAAAACAAAAACACCGGTGACACAAACAAAGCCGCCTTAAACATGTAATGCTGCTTGGCAGCATCTTCTTTGTGATGTCCTCAGAGACCTTTGAAACATACAAGGGCAGAAATGGGACTCACTTAGCTTGGGGTATTATTGGGGGCCTAGAGTGGTATTGTGTGGACTAAGAAATATTAACTCACTTTGACGAACCACACAGCATGGGAAATATAATTGAACTGAATGAGATTCTAATGATTTTAAAAGCTTATAATGTGACATAGTCTGCTTTCCAGCTTCTCTCCATTTAAAACCAGAGATGGTTTTTTTAAAAAAAGGCTAGAAGACCAGAAAGTAAAAGAAAACTCATCTTTATCTAAGGGTTTTTTTTTTTGGCAACTAGTTGCATTTTGTATTAATGCACTGGAGCAGATTAATCCAGTGCTTTTCACTGGAATGAGGCAGTTGTCTGCCTATTACTAATTATTGGGTGGCATGTTTATTTAGGATCCTTTCATACTATATAATTATGATGCTATGATTCTACTCATAGTGCCATGGCAGCTTCCTGTGGAATCCTGGGAGGGATACTGAGAATTTCCAGCCAGAGAATACACCAGCTATGTCTGGTGCCTAATCAAACTACAAACCATAGAATTCCATGGGATGTAGCCATAGTTGTCAAAGTGACATCATAGTGTTATAGCTGTGTAGTGTGAAAACAGCCCTCATTCTGAGCAAAGAGGGAAATGAAGAGGGTCACATGGATAGCTGCCTCCTACTGTGATCAGGAAGGATTTCTTTATAATGTCTTGCTCATTTTAGTCCAAATTTCCAAGGTATAATATCTGAATTGGCCACTTGGGAGAACCAGGGAGTACTGTATTTGCTGGCATATAAGACTCACTTTTTTCCCCCAAAAAATATTGTTTGAAAATGGGGTGCATCTTTTATGCTGGTCTTACACGCCGGTGTGTTATACGCCAGGAAATAGTATTTGCCAGTATATAAATTGTGTGTGTCTTATATATGGGTGCATCTTATATGCCAGCAAATACAATACTTTCCTGATATTTCTGTTGCTCAACAATAACAATCATTTCTTAGTAGTGAATAACTTGTTGAGGTATCTTAGTTAACAGGCAAATGGCTTGTTGGGTGTTCAGAATAATGAGCAAAGTAATTAGTTCTTTCTTAAAAAATAACATTACAAGCTCCAAACAGAACCACCCCTCGCCCAATTTGATATAAAACCTTTGGGATATACAACAGGGGCAGGAAAAAAAAAGCCCTTCTAGGCCATTTTCTGGCTTTCTTCCTAAGTTTTTCAAAGCACTTTATTTGAAGATTCATCTACTACTGTTCATGGTATAACTGACACAATCTAGAGCAGAGTATAGCAGCAGCTGCAGATGTTTCTTCTATGAACCTAATGATAAAGTATGATGTTCATCTGAAACCCATATTCCCTCTAGAACTGTCCCTTAACTGTTTTAAAAAAGAGTGAACTGTAACAGTAGGAATTGTTGTGGTAAGTATGTGTATCAGGCTGAGGATAGGATTCATTCATTTATTGGTAGATTTTTTTTCCTTCTCAGTATGTCAATCTGTTGGTCATAGCAAAGGATTTGGTGAGGAGAGCTAAGTAAAATGCATGTTAAGTTGTATATTGTTTCTCAAAGAACATGGATCTGAGTGGGTCTGTTTCTAAATTAGGCTGATTGCTTGTGAACATGAGGGGAAAGAGCCATAACTCAAGAGCACATGCTTTGAATGTAGCAGGACCCAGCTTCAGGATCCAGCCTCAGTCCCTCCAGTATCTCCAAGTAGAGCTGAGAATAGGGATGGAATGAAAATTAGCTACTTTCCTGACTACAATTGAATCTGAAGTTCCTGACTCCTCAAGAAACTGATGTGGGGGATTGGGAGGCATGTCAAAAGTTTGGGGGAACTTTTTCCCCCAGAACAACATTCACTGTGCAGTTTTAAGAATGGCACAAGAATCTGAGAAACTACATTCTTCCCTCCACATTTCTGGGTTTGACTTTTGTGAATTTGATTATTTGCAAGGTATCAGCTTGCCTCTCCTTCATTCTCCTGCTCCCATTCCCTGGCCTTTTGCCCAGGAGCAGGGAGGGGGAAAGATCTTCTGCACTCCCCCGCCCATTGCCCGCATAGGCGCACTGGCAGCAGCCAGCAGGAGGGTACAAGGAGAAAGATCTTCATTCCCCTGCACTCCCCTGCCTTTCACCCACACGGGTGTGCTGGCATCAGCTGGCAGGAGGGCACAGGAAGAAAGATCTTTGCTCGCCTGCACTTTGCTGCCCATCAACCTCACAGAAAAAAGGAAGGGCACATGGGCGGCAGGTAGGAGAGCATGGGGGAAAACCCTTCCTTCTCCTTCACTCTCCTGCTTGTCGCCCATGCGAGAGCGCAAAAACAAGGCAGGGCACGGGGGCAACAGGCGGGAGACTGGAGGGGGGAATGTTTTCCCTCCGTGAAAGTTTGACACTGTGGTAATTTGTGATGGTAGGGGAAATGATGGAAAACCAGAGAGAGAGATAGAGGGAGAGAGTTTACACTCAGGCACACTTTGATTTGGAATTGCTTAAGAGGAAGGGTAGAAAAGCAATGTTACAGGGCAAGACAGGAAACTTTGACCAACTGAAGCTGCAGCTTTTTTCCAGTTTAAATCTTGTGCAATTTATTTCCAGTGCCAAAAGCTGCAGTTTTCTGAGTAGTTGTGTGGTTAAAAGTTTTCTAGGCAAGCTGCACAGTTTCTGTGGAAAGCTGTGCGTTTCCTGTCATTCCAGAGGAAAAAAAAAATCCTGAGTTTCCCCAAGCTGTGGTATGAAAAACTGATTAATTCTTCTTGACATCTGCTGGGACTTGGAAAATCAAAATTCACTATTAGTAGTTGGGTTGTTACTCCTGTCTGAAATCCTGCTAGCCAGACTCAACAATAGCGAGCAAAATTAGTTGATGGTCTGACTCTGTATAAGGCAGTTTTTTATCTTTCTATAATTTGCATGCAAAAGATCCAAATGACCTTTAGTTAAAAAGATTCTAAACTGGAAGGATGAGAGAGATTTCTGCCTATAACTGTATAGAGTAGCTACCAGTCAGTGTAAGCAGCATAGAGAGGCCTATGATGGATAGACCAGAAGTTGTAAAATATAGCCATAAAAAAAGCAACAACCCTCCATTATGAAATCAGCAGGAATGTAATGTCACAAGTGACATTATGGATGTATTTTTGTTTGTTTCAAATCGTTTGTGTGTCATATAACCCAGTAAACATCTGGGTTTTTTTTAAAAAAATTGAAACGATCATCCTTAGAAATGTGGTTAATTCAGAGCCAGCTGTTACATTCCCTTTTTTCTATGAACAGATGTGGTCTTAAAGATGTGTATTACTGGCTGCCAATTACCTCCTCTCTACTTTTACCACAGAAAAACCTAGCACCTCTTGGGAACAAGGTCCCTCCTGAACTGGTAGGCCAGGTACTTCTAAGAACACAACTATGTTGGTATCTGAGCATGCATAATGCTGATTAATGTGATGCCACTTTGTAGGCATGGGAAATTAAAAAGTGATTTTAAATGTCTATTGTGAAAGCAGCTTTTCTTTACTGCTCTAAATAAAGTGGGCCCCAGTCTCTATTCAAAACATTCTATTCCTCCCTAGACCAAACTTTTCCTTTCTTAGATGTGTGCTGCCTAATGCATCCCACTGTCTTCTGAGACTATGAATAATTCGACCTCCTGCATTTATATTGTTACCTTGAAGGTATTTATAGTGTGTGATCATATCACCTCTGAGTATTCTACTCTTTTCTGCACTGTATAAATTTAGTTTTTTCAGTCTTGCTTTCTAAGTTTTATTCTGTAGCTACTGCACTCAATCATTTTTAGCTGCTGTTATTTTTCCCCAGCCCTCCATATAGTTTTCATTCTATAGGAATCTGAATTAAAGATGGCAAACACAATTCAGCAAGCTGCATATGCAGTTGACTTCTGCAGAAGGCAAAGGCTTATGAGTGCATACTGTTTCATAGCCAATTTTAAAGGTCCCAGGTTAGATGAATCATTTTCATTTCAGTCTTTGTCACTTTCACATATATTCAACAGTACATCCAATTTCTATTGTTTCTAAGTTAATTTGTAGAGTTGTTATACACACACAGACACACATAAGAATCTTCATCAATATTTGTATTTGAATTAGGGGTGTGAATTTCTCTGATTCCAACCTCAGTTTACCTCCCATTCTTGTTTCATATTAGAGTTTCCACAATTTTAACACATTTTTCCTAATTGCAAATGTATTTACCTAATTTACACAATTCTTTCCCGTTGACTAAAGCATGTTCTGATCTTTTTTCTTTCAATTATGAACATTTTAGCTGTCTGTATTTTAAAACAGACATGTTGTTTAGGATGTACTTTATTTTACAGAAATGTCCTCTAAGACTTGTAAATAGGCAAATGTTTAAAGTGAGGTGTGCATTTTCTCATGCCAAGTCTTAGGAGGTTTAAAAAGTTACGCACATTGAAATTGCTGAATCCAATGAATTTTTTCCCCTATTACTAATTTAAATGCACCTTTTAAAATCGTTTCTTTCACTATGTGTATTTTGATACTTTAGTAGTGCGGTGGGGAGAGGAGGATGTGAGTGATGACAGTATTTGGAAAGTATAAAAGCTTGAGGTTAAGAATGTTCAAGTCTGCATGCTAATCCAGGTCAGGACAACTTGTATCAGAATTCCAAAAGTAAACCTTTTTTTTTTAAGGAAGAAAACAAAAAAATACTCATTTCAGACATGATAGGCAAGGTTAGCTGAGATGTGAATTTATTTTCTTCACCCCAGGAAGAAATAGATTATTAAAATAAAGAAATAATTTTTTGTAAATTAATGCAATGTTAATGGAATGGACAAAGAAAGTGGTTAAATAATTAGTCTATGCCCTCGCAGTGCCAAAAAATTCCAGAATCGTACCTTTCAAAATCCCTTAACAACCTGCTTCATTGGATAGCCTTTTCTCAGAATGGTGAACAAACCTTTTGAAATGGTTGCTCTCTAATCTCTTAACCCACTTGATGCTTAATCAGCCACAAGTTCCGTACTTTGCCATCCTGACCCTGCATGGAAATCTCCAAGGGAACAAAAACTCTCCTAGCCATTTCTCTCACTTGAAGGACAGAGCTGTGTCCTACACTGTTTAAATGAGCCTGCTATCCTTGGCTGGAGTGAAGATTGCTTGTTTTGTCAATGGGCTGAAATGAAATTCCATTGCCGGTCTAATTGGGTTTTGTACATTAAGTGGATGAGAGCTAGCTTGGTATAGTGGTTTGAGTATTGGACAAGGACCCTGGGAAGCAGTCTCTTTGAATTCTTGCTTAGGTATGGAAACCCAGTGAGTGACCTTGGGCAAATCACACACTCACAGTTAAGAGGAAGGTGATTGGAAAGTTCTCCTGAATAAAACTTGCCAAGAAAACCCCGTGATAGATTCACCATATAGTGACTATAAGTCAGAAACAGCTTGAGGCCGCACAACAACATCTCTGCAACATGGGATGAAGGGATGTGGCAGGAGAAAAATGTCCTGTGTTGGCTGAGAGTAAGAGGTTTTTTTATTCATGGAATCCTTCCACATCATGTAGAACTCTGGGAAGTCAGGTTTCTACTGGGGGAATGGGATAGATAAACAAGTTTTTAAAAATCTACCGTTGTCAAAATTATCTGGACATGCAAAGCTATGGCAACTGCAGTATTGCTTGTTATCACTGTCCTCCTTTGTGTGTTCATTATGCAGAGATTGAGAACTAGAATTCCTTTGAGCATGGCCATTTTTTGAGAAATTCCTTCATGGACTCAGTTTGGGAAAAACTTCCTGCAGTGCATTCTCTCATGTTTGTGGCTATGGAGCAGTGGCAGAGCTCGGAGTGTGTGTGTGGGGGGGGGTCGAGAGGGATGTGGCCACTGTGTGTGAGGGCGTGGCTGTGGTATGTGGGGGCGGGGTCAGGGCACTTGGGGGCGTGGCTATGGGACGGGATGCCCCAGAAACTTTGCCACCTGGGGTGAATTGCCCACCCCACCCCCACGTCCCTACGTGACTGCTATGGGAATGATACAGCCATGCCAGTGATTACAATCATTGTTCCTGTGTGATTGGTAGACAAGGTGAAAGTCCAAATAAATGTTAAGGAGGAAGGGGTTCCAGACAGGAGAACTAAAGTAGTAAGAAAAGCAAGGATGGGAAACATTTTCTCTAGAAAACTACAGGTCTTTGAGGATTATCTGTTGGGGTAAGATGTAATGGGGTGAGATAAGTCCAGAACTTGGAATATTTATTTATTTATTGACTTATAACCTCTAGAATCCCAGTAATACTTAGGAATTCTGTGAGTTATAGTCCAAAGGTTGTAGTCCAAACACAGATTGTTCTGGCAAGAGTTATGAACAGCTCTCCGCTACTCTCAATTGCATTGTTTTCTCTGTCTGAGTTCTTACTGAGTCCATGGCTCCTGTTTGTATGGGGGCCCGAAACCACTTGCTCCTGAAGTAGCAGTATTAGCAATTGCACTTGGGTATCTGTTTATGAGATATGTAATGCACATAGTCCTCAGCTAGATTCTAATGAATATAAACAATTTTTTTTAAAAAAAGTCATAACTGAAAAATAGTGAACACAATAGATTAGCTAGTGAGTGTAATGATGAATAAACAATAACTAAATATCGCCACATTATTATAATTAGATTTTGCCTAAGGTAAATTTTATCATGGATTTGGAGGGTACTCATCAGGCAAAACCTCTGAAGAATTTCGAGGAAAGCTAAAAAAGTATGGATCAGGCTAGTATCAAGTCTGAATTCCATTAAGTCTCAAGAACTGTTTTAAAATCTATATACAGTTTCATAATTTTAATATGCCATATGTTAAAGTCAGAGTTTGGAAATGTTACTTTAATGGAATACAACTTCCAGATTTCCCCAACCATCACTGCCGCTGTAACTTTTCCAAGGCCTGATTAAATTATACTTTGTGTTGTAGTTGAATTCTACTGAATTGCCTTCTGTCATATGTCTGCCTTTAGTCACAGTCTCAGAGCTACGTTGTTTGGAATGCCATTTCTTTGAGCGCCCGTATTTCTCCAGCCTTTCTTGAGTGTTATTAAATGATAACATTGGGCTAGAGGGAGGCTGCTTTGTAGTACAGGGTTGTTATCAGAAACTAGGAAACAATCAGTGTTTTTGACATGCAAGATTGGTAGGTTGGCTCCTAGTATAGAAACATTGCATCTGGGAGAGGACCCGAGTATATGATTCTATCTGAGGGATGTCACCATATTCTGTAAGATGATGATGAATGACCTCTTTCTTCCCACCTCCACCCAAAACCCCCTCTCAATACACGCACTATTTTCTGGTGATGTCAGCCTGCCATGTCTGGGCTGGGAGATAAGTGAAGATTTGTCCTTCCTAATGACAGCATTCACACCAATCTCTTGTCTGTTCTACAGGGTTTGTGTGTCATTTCTGCTTTGTTGGGCAGCACTGGTTAAACAGTAGCTTCTGCTGTCAGTACTGAAGTGGGTCAGTACATGTTCCTGTCTGCACTGCCCTGTCATCTTTTTCTCTGGTTTTCTATCTTTCTGTTGTCTCCATCAAACAGACTTCCAACTTGCTCTGCTTAAAAGTATATCCTGTTCACTTCTTTAGTAGAAATGCAAGGGACCAAGGCAAATCCAGGATAATTTAATAGAACAATGGCTGCTTTGTAGCAAAATCAAAGGAGAGTTGCTTGAAACATAATGAATTTATAGGATTGTGTAAGGAACCTAAAAAAAAAAAAAAGGTAGAGAGAGTATTGATAACTTAGGAGAATTAGAAGATGATAATCTTCTAGTTCAGAGCTTTTCAAACTTTTCGTGTTGGTGACACAGTTTTTAGATATGCATCATTTCACTATACAGTAATGCAGTTTTACTAGCAAACCGGAGGTTAAACTAACCCCTTATAAGAGATATGGGCACATACGTAAATTGTAATAACAAAATGTATGGGGACACAACGTATCTCATGAAAACTTTTCATATATTTCTAAAAATATATTATTTATAAATAATAACATACGTTTCCAAGATTGTAGGTGACACACCTACACACTTCAGGCAACACATTAACATGTCGCGGCACACCATTTGGAAAGCCCTGTTCTAGTTATTTCCCTGTGTGCTGCAAGGATTTCTACTAAGTTTAGCTCGATTATTCTGGTAAGCCTAGCTCATTTGTTTGCTTCTGGTATGCTCAATATATTAGTTTTAGCACAATGTTGTTGTTTTTTCTGTTAAAAATCTGCTTGTACAATCCATATATCCCCATATCTGTGGATTCTGTATCTATGGGTTCAACTAAAGCTTGAAAACATTCCCAGAGAGAGAGAGACCAAACTTTGCCATTTTATATAAGAGACACCACTTTACTTCACCATTGTACATAATGGGACTTGAGCATCCATGAATTTTGGTATCCATGGGGGGTCCTGGAGCAAAGGCCTAGTGGAAAGCAAGTAGTTTGTATGTCTACTTTGTTTATATATCAACGACTGTTTTCGAATTATGCTGTAAACCACTCCAGCTTCTTCTAATAGAAAAGGAGGATATAAAAAGTGAAATTGTCATCACTATTATTATACCACCCTTTTGCCCCTCTTCATTCTGGTTTGTAAAAATAATTTTGTAATAATAAGATAATCTTCAATTTATTTACAAGACTTCTGACATTTGGCACATGACCTGGACAATGTTAAGCACTTTTGCATCAATTTCAGTGGGAGAGATTTAAGTAGCTGCTTAGTTTCTCATTAGAAAATATGAAACTTTCACATTTTAAAAACATTAATTCTTGAACAGTTAAACTTTGTGTAAAGTTTCACTCTAGCTATAGTAATGTGTGATTGAGCTCATTTTCATTCCTTGTTGAGAGAGGATGTGCAGCTTGGTTAGAGCCTGTGTTGACAACTGTGCAAATGTACTGTGTGAAGCACTTTTCTTTTCATCACTTGCCAGTTCTGAAATGTAACATGTAAAAGCTGCTTTAATACCTTTTGAGAATGCTTTGAACTTTCCTTTATGTTGAAATGACTGATCTCCTTTGGTAAATAAAGGCTTTGCTTTATCCTATCAGCCAGCTAATGGCAAGGGGAGCGGGGAAGGCTATCCTGGTCTGAGGTCATGTGTTTGTCCCCCTGCTGCTCTGGGTCAGAAGAAAGCATTTGAACAAGTCAATACAACCAGTGTCTTACCGCTAAGCGTCATTCTATGCCTTTTAACAAGTCATTCATTTTTAATGCTAATGTGTCTCCTTAAAAAAGAAAAACAATAGTATGGTTAGATTAAATTTTTACACAGTGACTATGGTAATAGATTTTAGGTTCCTGCAATGAGGAAACGTTGCAGCAGTCAAGCTCACTGATGGCTTCTCTACTTGTTTTAGACACAATTTGGAAAATTGATGGCTGGTTTTAAGGTGTTGGAGATACAGTCAATCACTCCCCATTCACTAGGGTTAGGGGTGCAGAACCCCAGAAAAAGTGGAAAATTGTAAATACCAAAATGTGTGTGTATCTGAGGGAAAGGGTCTAAGGCATGGTGGGGAGAGCAGGCACACAGAGCATCCAAACCAGGTCAAGGAAGGGAGAGGAAAAGGGGGTGGGTCAGCGTGGTGGGCCTACACGTCTTCTCCCTTGCCCATCTCCTTCCTTGAGTGTGAGAGATATTGAAAGAAGGTTTGTGGTGCTGAGAAATCAGGCTGCAAGTCATCCTCAGCTGGCCAAGTAGTGGCTGGAGGAGAAGGAGGACCAGAAGAGGGTTTTGAAAGAGCTGCAAGGGCTGACCAGAGCTGCCGAGAGATAAAGTTCCCACAGAAAAGAAGCACCTGAGGTAGTGGGAGAGGGCTGGAGAAATTCACAAATAATCAAATCCATGAAATGTGGAGGGCCAACTATATTTCATTTGAGTCACATTTTGTGTGGAAAATTTATTTTTCATGGGGATGTAAAAAATAATCATTTTTGGCACAATTGATCATGGTATGCTTCTGGGCT
Source organism: Cyclura pinguis (assembly GCA_030412105.1). NCBI lineage: Eukaryota > Metazoa > Chordata > Lepidosauria > Squamata > Iguanidae > Cyclura > Cyclura pinguis. Next base: position 351,938,588 of record CM059599.1, read on the forward strand.
TCTGGGACATAGGGATACTGTTCTGGTCCCTTTGCTGGAGGAGTGTACTCAGAAGGTGCTGGTGAGGGATTTCTGTTTGATATGCTGGCCATTTGGTCTTGGCTGTCCCTCAGGGTTCTTATTTGTCCCACGTGCTGCTCAGTGTATACATGAAAGCATCTAGAGAGGTTGTCTGGAAATTTGGGTTCAGTGTTGCAATGACACTCGAGCTGATTATATTTAGCCTGGAGAAGAGAATGGTGAAGATGTGACAGAATAACTATGTTTAAATATTTTAGGGGATGTCATATGAAAGATGGAGCAAACTGGATGTTGCTCCAGAGACTAGGACATGGAGCAATGGCTTCAAACTTTAGGAAAAGAGGTTCCATCTAAACATTAGGAAGAACTTCCTGATAGTAAGAGCTGTTCAACAGTAGAATACGCTGCCTTGGAGTGTGGTGGAGTCAGTCTCCTTCTTTGGAGTTTTTTAAACAGAGGTTGGATGGCCATCTGTCAGGAATGCTTTGATTGTGTATTCCTACAGGGCAGGGGGTCTCTTCTATGACTCTGTGATACTCTGGTCTATACCTCCTTTCCATCTAACTCCAGGGAAACTGTTAAGTACTACTATCTGTTACCAGAAATGGACTGGAATTAGGCAAAACAGAGGAGTTCCTGGTCATTTGAAAGAAAGATCAGGGAATAAGGATTCAGCCTGTGTTGAGTGAGGTTACACTCACTCAGAAATCTCAGGTTTGCAGCTTAGGTGCCATCTTGGGCTCAGTGCTGCCTGGAAGCCCCAATTTTGGTGGTGGCTAGGAGTGTGTTTACATGATTAAAGGTAGTGTGCCAGCTGAGCCCATTCCTGGAGATATCAAACCTGACTATGTTAATATATGCTGCCCTATTGACAGTACTGTAATGAACTCTGTATGGGGTTACCTTTGGAAACTCCTCAGAAACTTCAGCAGGTCCAAATTGCTGCAGCTAGACTGCAGCAGACCAGGGCTGGTTACGGGAAACATTATAGGTCCTTTGTTTAAACAGTTCTACTGGCCGCTGTCCAGTTTTCATGGACTTTCTCATAGCAAGGAGAAAAATGGTTTAAAAAATGTTCATTTTTGACTCTAAGAAGAACATTTATGAAGACCTACCTCCTTAGGATTATGTAAGTGATATACAAATTGCACTAAATAATTTATTGACAGGAACATTTCCAACATTGAAATAGATTAATTAATAAAATCCTGATATAAAGACTGTGTACTGATTCTCTGTCAGCCAATGTGGCATAGTGGTTTGAGTGTTGGACTATGACTCTGGAGACCAGGTTTCTCATTGTTACCCTAAGAGGTATGGGACATTGGGGTCCACCCACAATGCCAGCATCTCCTTAGAATTTGCAGAAATTATAGCTCAAAGGAGGCTTGCTAGGGGAGGATAATGGCAAGATCTTTTCACCTTTGTATGCCAGTACTAACTGTAGAGAGGAGTCCAGTTTAAAGTTAAACAAAGTATTTTATTTGAATTGACAAACACACGAGAAATCAGACACTCTTAAAAACCATACAGGGCTATCAGAAACTGAGGAAAGAAAGATTGGATAGGGAGAGATTGAGTGGAAAGGGTGATAGTTAAAAGTCCTGAAGAGTGGATCAGATAGTGTGTGAGAGTAGCATGGAAGAACAGCAGTTTGAAGCACCACATACAACATACTGTAATTGGCTGGGGTCCAAGCTAGAGTTTTTATACCCTATTTCACACCCTGAAGGGGTGTGTTGACAAAGCTGTAATGGCTTTCCCACAGGACTGACAAAGGGGTCCGGAAGGGGTTGATTGCTTTAACTTCAGAGTGACAAAAATTTATGGGACTCATGTGTGCCAATCTCTTAATGTACAGTCAGGTAGGGTGTATAGGGAAGCTCTCTGTAGGGTAACATTGAGGGATGGTCTCTGATTGCTCACCAATTTTGTTCTATCTTTCCAACCTTCTACTCTTTCCACTAGAAAAATTCCTTTAAAAAAAAATTGAACAAAATTCCCAACCATCTTCGCAGACCACAATGAAAAGATTATTGATTCTCAACTCAAAAGCCAGACTTTTAAGAGTCAGAAACTCAAAGCCCTTGTGTGAGAACTGAGCATATTATGTCATTCTTCTAGCTTATAACTTTTCAGTGGCAATGAGGGAAGGACTTACCTGCTCTTTAAAGTATTATGAGGGAAGGGGAAATCTCCCTTCCCTGGTGAACTGTAATGGTTCTTCATTTTAAAAGTAAATAAAATAGAAAAAATATAAGCCTGTTTTCAAAAAGTAGAGGTACTTCCTACAAAGAGAATACAAAATACAGCCAAAAGACTTTGAAATGACCATCAAAATATAATTTAAAATGTTAGCTAAAAAGGAGAATAAAGTATAAAAATTATCACAGTCACTGAAAACATTTTGAAAACATGTAATCTTACCATCATCATCATCATCATCATCATCTTTATTTTATCCCACTTTTCTCCTTGAGGGTACTCAAAGCTTCCTTTTTTATTTAAGAAATACCTGCATTCCTTAGGTAGTGGAAGACATTGTTGAAGCGAAAGAGGAAAGGAGTTCCAAAACAGGTGAAGTGAATAGTTGGTGTGGTGTGAGAAAGATTTCATTTTGGATTCTTCCTGGCTGCTGGCTACATTTTGCACAGTGGCTCTCTGTAATGGCCTGACTCTCTTATCTTAACACAAGGGTGAGATTTAAGAGTGGCTGAAGGAGGAGGAAGAATGAAAATGTGCTAATCAAGATCCTTCTATGAAGAAAAAGGAGGGGGGTGATGTGTGTTGAAGGAAAGATGGAACAATTTGATTGTACTTAAAAACCTTTAAATGAAGATCCCCTGTCAAGCCTCAGGCTCTGCAAGAATCACATGGCTTAGTTAATCTATTCTGGGATGTTGCTTACTTTATCTTTTCTGCCTTGAAGGGAAGATCTAGAGAAAAGGTTTGAGGTTTATCAAGCTGAGCAGTAGAGGAGAGCAGACCTGCTACTTTTAAAAATTATCTAAACTTTTAGATTTTGCGGATAACGTTGTATTTTGGCAGAAGGAGTCATCTGACTGGCTGGTGGTATGTTTCCATTGCTATTGAAGCAAACCAAATGTGATGCAATATGTGCTTTAAAAAAAATACGGTTTCAGTCTGCATTGGTAGGTGCACAAGATGGGAGTATTATGAAAGATCTGGATGAATCACCTCAAGGTTCATCTTCCAAGTCTTCCATCTCCATCAAGAGCCAGCTAGATACTTCTGAGCGCTCAGAGATAGGGTATAAAGGCTGATGAATCTCTCAGCACCTGGTATTAAGAAAGACATAAGAAAGGCCTTAGAGGATTGGATATGAGGTTCTGTACAGCATTCCCCAAATTTAAAACTGGGAGATGTAAACTTTTTTTTTTTTACAGTAATTGGTTACAGCACTGCCTTATTGTGTCCCTGTATAGTCTTCAAATTTTTTACTGGTGGAGGCTCCCTTCAGCTCTCATGACTGGTCTATCATTCATGAATTTTTCCTCGCCCTAAATAATCTAGGGTCATCTAAGCCAGTGGCCATCAGGAACCAGTGGCAGTAAAATCCATAAATTAATTTTGCAATGTGCAGGAAACTATGTTTTGTCTGCCCTTAGCCTTCAGACAATCAGCTTTATTGATTAGATGAATATAAAAAGAAACTCATTTTATCTGGGTGTTCATAATTATCAGAATATTATTCTTATGTTGTCAATGTCTCCTTTTATTTGAAGCATGTTTACTCTGTTCATCAAAAAAAAAAAAAAAAAGGCTGTGGGAGCAGCTTACGAAAATAAGTCTGCCCTCAGGCTTACAATCTAAAATGCAAGATCTAAAATAAATAAATAAATAATAAATAAATAAATAAATAAAAGGAAAGGAAAAACTAAATGACATGACACAAAAGAAAACAGAACTGAGAGAGAGGAGGCAGAAAAAAAATTGGGCTATATTATTTGCTTACTAAGTTCTTATGCAGTTGTGTAGGGATGTGGGGGGATGATTCGCCCTGGGCGGCGATGTTTCTGGGGTGTCCCAGCCCACAGCCACACCCCCGCGTGCCCTGGCCATGCCCCCACACACCACAGCCATGCCCCTGCACACAGTGGCCCGACCCCCTCCACAAACTCCAAGCTCCACTGCTGTTCTTATGACAGCCAGATGGAGTGTCTATGGTTCAAGTAGAAGAGGAGCAAAAAGTTCCACCCGATGGGGTATCTGTCCTTTCTGTTATGCCCTCTGCTGCAACCTGATGACTATACTAAAAATACCTCTTCTTCTCCTTCTACCCTCTAGTTTATCAACTCTCCACTTTCCATGCAGCAAGAAAATACATTCACTATATTGCTGTCAATAAATTCTGTAGGACCTATCACTCATGCTCAATCAAACATAGTTGAGTGTTGGATTATGGTGCAAGAATAGACCTAAACCTAATAGATATAAGGGGCGAAACTCCACTTGGTCAGAGTGACATGAACCCCCCCCCCGCACAATTAGCAAAGTTGGTCTCTACCTCAGTTTGAATGGAATAAGAACACTGTGACCCAAATATTGTTTAATGGGAAATAATCAATGCTTCACTAACACAGAGAATGAAAAGCTAATTTGGGTCCTATTCTGGAAATAAAGGCCATAGGAAATTGTTGACTCTCTGGCATAACATTACCATTATGGCAAACTTTATTGCCATTTGCCACCCTTTGGAAGGTGATTAAAATAACTGTCATCTTTTCTGCCTACTCTTTTGACAGCCATCTCAGGGTGCCTGCTACCTTTTGTGTGCAGAATGGTTGCACTGGCTCTGTTTTGCTGGGAGAAAAAGCAAGGCTCAGCATAATTGGGCAATTTCCCTGTCATACTGCTTTGCTTCTGAATCTCATTACTCTCTGTGGGTTGCAGTGAGTTCAATCATACGCACTCAAATGGCTGAGAAGATAAAACAAAGAGCACGGCTAAAGCCACATGCCTAATGTTTGTGCAGTTTGGAGGAGGGACAGGGAAAACATGACAGGGCAGCTTCGGGTGAGGCTCTCCAAAGGACCTCGTGTGTTCAAGCATGCCTTTGTCAAGGTGGGCTAATACTGAGGCCTGGCCGGGATTAGTCCCACAGAGTGAACCACTGAGTGATTGATCAGTCTTTATGTCCTTATCCCATTAGTTCTTCAGGGGATGATAAAAAACCCAGCATGGTTTCTTTTGCGTGTTGACTTATTCTCACAGTGAAAGTGAGCGTGGTGTAGAGGTCTGAGCACTGGACAACAACCCTGGAGACTAGGATTCGATTCCCCACTCGGCCATGGAAACCCACTGGGTGGCCTTGGGTGCATCACACTCAGCTCCACAAAACCCTATGATAGGTCCATCTTAGGGTCACTATAAGCTGGAGACTACTTGAAGGCACCACCACCACCACCAACAACAACAACATTTCTGCATTGACACTTCTGTCTCTTGTTGTCTATTGCTAACAATACAGAGTATGTCCAGTGTTTCAGATATGTATGCACTTTTGCAGTGAAATGGGAGTAGGACCAACAAGAACTCTCCAAGATGATGGAGTGATAGTGTGATAGACAAAATGCTACCTATAAGACAAACATGTGGTTCAGTTTCAAATGTTTTGTCCTTGCTGGGTGAGATTTCAATTGTTTTCATTATATTTCAGGATTTTTGTTTTGGAAAATTTCATTTCTGCAAAATATTGGCAGTGGTGGAGCTTGGAGCGTGGGGAGGGGGGCAGGAGGAAGCGGGGCTACAGCACGAGGGGCGTGGCCAGGGTGTGCAGGGGCTTGGCCAGGGTGCACAGGGGCATGGCCAAGGCATGCAGGGGAGTGGCTATGGGCTGGGACGCCCAAAAACATTGCTGGCCAGGAAGAATTGCTCTCCTGCCCCCACGTCCCTATACGACTGGATATTGGTGGTTTTGTGCAAAAATAATATTTTTGAATGTGGAGAATATGTCACGTTTTCAGATTAATTCTTTCAGTCTTAACGATGAGAATTTTGGGGTGAGAGGAAATCTGAGAGACAGCTATAGAAAAGTCTTTCTACATTTTTCTCAAAAATATTGTATTTTGTTTTAAAAATGATTTTCGAGGGAAAAGTTTGGTTTGCACAAAACATTATAAATACAACAAACACTGGTACTGGTGAAGGACAAAACAGCCATTCAAGTTGGATGACCCTCTTTTTCAAGAAGATACCTTCAAATGTTGAGACACTCTTGCTAGGGAAGGAAAAAAAAAGTTAATATTCTTTACATCCCTAACACACACACACACACACACACACACAGTTCTGCTGCACCAGCTGATTTGAAATGATGTGGCAAGAAGAACTGCAGTATGACCTAACAGGAAAAGCTTCAGCTGCTTGAAGTTATTTCTTCCATTCAATTATTAATGGCACACAGATCATGTATTTTCTTTAATATCTGTAGCTTGATGTTACCTTGGAATACATAATTGTTGAATTATATGAACAGAGAAGAGTGAAAGTGAAGCATATATCACTTGTCAAATTTTCAGATTAATTTTTTCAACCATGAGGACTAGATTCTATTTAAAAAAAAATCCAAGAGAAAGCTGTAGAAATCTCTCTGCATAGAACTAAATGTAGCAGTGATGTTGAAATTCCATTAATGTGTCCTTTCTTTCTATTAAAAGGCAGGGATGAGACACATTTCAGAGATTAAATTGCTATTAATATCTAGTATTTGCTGAATTTGGGCTACAGTGGTGTTACACAAAACAATTATATCATGGCAGAAATATTTATCCTACTCAAAGCACTGTCTATTTTGACCTCTATCTAAGGCAGATAAAAGAGCCTTCATTGAGAATTTTAATATGGGATGTTTCTGACCCAATGAGAATGCTTACCCGGACCTTCATGACAAAAGTCACTGTTGGAGAGGGTAACCCTTTGATGGTCTCCAGGAGAGAGACCGGAAGGCTGGTAATTGGCACCTTGTGCCAGATTACAGCATGTGATGAGGGCCAGGCTGGAGCGTATTTAAGCCTGATAGTCACTTCGCCTGCCCTCTTTGATATTCACAATACGACCCACCGCCCCCCCCCCTTTTTTCCTGTCCCATACTGCATCTGTGAGACCTGGACGATTGGCTTTGGGTAGTGTCCTTCAATATGCTTCCTTTTTGCAGTTAGCAAGAGAAGAATGTATGACTTCAGGGATCACCTTTTGGCACCCTTTTGGTGTAGGGTAGGGCTCAGGGGCCCCCTTTAGAGCCCTGTGGGGGAGAGGAGCGTACTCTTGAGGATAACTTGGGATTCTCGCTCTCACTTCTAGCTTGGGTGGGACTCCTTGGTTACCTTCCAATTAAGCTGTACTGGGAAGCAACCCATAATATTTGGATTGCCCTTGGGGCTTAGATGTTTTTCCCAAGGGAAGGCTAAGGAGGGTGTCACGGGGTGACACGTGGCCTCAGCTGGACTTGCATCAGGGTGCTCCCCCATCTTGCTCCATTTCCAGGCCATCACAACTTGAATAGATTCGGTCAAAGAAAGTGCCCCTTATTTAGCCCAATTTTCTGTGTCTGGTCTCTTTATTTCATGGTTGATCATCAATCACCATTCTGTGGAGTAAAAAATGCCACATACACATAGATTGTGGGTACAGAATCAATAGTACACAATAGTGCACAATACCAAAACACCCAGAACTAGGAAACTTGTCTACATAAGATGGAAAGTTTATTTTGAATAGGTGTCACTTAAAAAAAAACACACTGCAGTAAACACAAATGAAATAGATCTTTTCAGGCAACTATTGCACAAACATTTTTTTGGTCTGGAAGAAAATTGTGTGTGGCAGGTGGCTGATACATGGGGCATTGTTTACAACTCTTCAGGTGATTACATACCCTCCAATATTTCACAGTTGGACATGTGGCCGAGCAGTATCAGAGTGTGGTCAAGATGACATATAAGCTAGGGCAGACTGCAGTAGTTTACTTTTACCTAAGCCTACTGAGAAGGGCAAACTCCCACCCCTCTCCTTTCCTCTTTCCCCACTCCCCTGCTGAGTAAAGTGAATACAAGCTACTTTTGCATTTTGAAATCAGGTTGCAGCAATTGAAATATGCTGAGGAGGGATGTGAGAGAAACTGGGACATTTTAAAAGCAGTTGAAAACATGGGATGACAGGAGATTAATCAAGACCATTTCTCCCAAATTGGGACAGTTGGAGGATATGTGGCATGTTGTAAAACTGCAAAATAAAACAAGAACCAACCTTATTCTGAGGAGTAAAATACTCCATCAGCCAGGGTTAGAATTTAACCAATACTTTATAAATATGGCAAGAAAAAGCTTCTGCTTTACATTGGTAAAGCGGTAATAGCAGGTAGAGGAATATTTTTTTAAATAAAAGGTGCAAATAGTGCATAATAATAGTAGAAAGTAATGTAGATATGAAAACTTTCCTTTCTAGCAGTATATTGATGAAGGGAATTGTTTTTCCTCAGATACTAATCATTTTACTATTTGGTTTTCTTCTTTTTTAAAATCCCCCTAGTTTCTGTTTTATGGAACAACCTCTCTCCCCCTCCTCAGGGAGTATCAAAGTAGTGGGGGGGGATGTTTGTCTGATAGCGACAGGAAATCTCCCATTCACTTTGTTAAGCAAATAAATAATGTCATTTAGAAACAAATCTGAAATCCCCGTTTGCATTGCACAAATCGGATTAGAAAAGAGGTTGTAGAGAGCTTCTGTTTTTCTAGCCTCAGGCATGTCCCCTGGCCAGCGGTCAGTGACTGATTCAGCTTGCTTGCTTTCTGTTGTTTGTTGTCCATTTAATATTTATATAGAAGCACTTCCCAGCAGATTTATTAAAACAACAACAACGATGATGATGTATAAGCAATAAGTGTTTGGAACACCATGGAAAAGAGAAATAAAATAAATGATTGCAAGGCTAATCCTGATACATACATACATACATACATACATACATACATACATACATACATATTATAAATCCACTTAATTAAAGAGATTAATTTCAGTTTATTTCCCACCTTGTAGCAAAGAATCAAGACAACAGCATAGACAGGATGAGTTAGGCAGATGGTAATGTGGCTGAGTCCACTCAGCAAACTGGAACTGAGGTGTCCTGTGTGTGAAACTAGCAATGTACTTCCTGCACTATGTTAGCTCCACAGTGTATAGAGGATACAGTTTGGAAAAAAAAAGCTGCAGAGTGGGTAGATTTATTGTGAATTTCATTTTTTGTTTGTTTGTTTGTTGACCTAAGTGTGAACTTTCCACAAGTTAGTTACAACCTTTCCAAGAGGATAGCTATGTAGGGAGGGAAATGAAGGAATTGCTGCTGAAATTCTGGCCCCTCCAATTAAATTTTCTTTCAGACCCCAAATTTCTAGCACTAGAAATTAGTGTAAAACTTCAGTTGAGTATTTAGAAGTATAGTTTAGGCATCAAAAGAAAGGGGGCATGAAAAGATATCAAGAGAATGCAAACACAGCAAATGTAAGAGTTCTAGGTAAGAATGATTTTCATTGTCTCACCCCTTGCAATGCTAGAAATGTGGGGACTAAAGGACAATTTCAGTGGAAAGTTGTGTTTGGGGAGCAATGGCTTCATTTTGCCCAGCTTTCTGTAGTTACACTCCTGAATCCTCTTTCCTGATTATACCACAGCATAAGTAGCCATTTGCCATTAGTAATGAGGAGTAAGGATAATACAATTAGTGTTTTATTTTGGTGTGTGTATGTGCCTTCATGTTTCGGGGGGATAATGACCCCATGGACTTCACAGGCTTTTCTTAGGAAAGAAATGCTTAGAGGTGGTTTTGCCAGTTCCTGCCTCAGAGCACCTGATATTCATTGGTGATCTCCCATCCAAGTACTGATCAGAGCTGACTCTGCTTAACTTCCAAGATCGGATGGGATTTGGTACCTTTAAGGCATAAAAGCCAGAGTGGTATAGTAATTTGAGTATTGAATTGGAACTCTAGATGATAGGGTTTGAATCCCCACTTGGCCAGGGAAACCCCCTGTGTGACCTTGGGCAAGTCACACTATCTCTCAGCTTCTGAGGAAGATAAGGGCAAACCCCCTCTAAACAAAATCTTGCCAAGAAAGTCCCATGATAGGTTTGCCTTCAAGTCACTGTACGTCAGGAACAACCTGAAGACACACAACAACAACCACCATTCCTGGAGGGAATCAGAGATGAGTGAGAATTTTTAACTCATTTTTAAAAAGCACTTCCCAACCTTCAAAAACGTCTTCATATTCAGGATGTAAAGAACTTGAAAGCAAAATAACACTGACAGATTCTTTCACTTAGGTCCAGGGCTGAATGTTTAACTCTTAAAAGTCTAGGTTTGAGTTGCGTGCTGCTTATCTTCTATTGTTTTATGTAAAAGAGAGAGAGAGGGGGGAAGCACAAGCACATTTTTTTTCACACGTCACAAGATCTTTTCTGTTAGCATTGAGAGAGTTTTTACATATATGGGAAGAATTTTGCCCAAATTTCATAAATGGCTCAAACTGTGTAAATTCTGCAAATAGTATAGCTAAATGACAACAGTTGTTGCCTTGTTGCAAAGATTTTTAATTAAAAGCATTCTTTTTTTGATCAAGCAGACATTCTTTAATGTGCTTGCTAGGTATGTATGTTCCTTGCTTGGCAAAAGATGGGGTGACACTAGTTTCATATAGAGACATTTTATGCAAATTGCTGAAGACTTCATGGATAAGAAAAGGCTTGTCTTGTTTTCATAACAGAAGCAAGAAATCTCACAGGATTTGTCAAACTTTCAATGGCCTCGTCAAGAATGAATAACTTGACAAAATTTCTTCATATCTTGAGGGCTTCCAACCATATTAGCATAGAGTTTGGGTTTTTACACTTTTGTTATAAGAGACGCTTTCTCTTTAGCACTTATAAGACTGGCATGTACAACAAGATATTCTGTGTGCTAGAAATTCTTGTACCTGTTGAACTTACCTTGTGCAAATGAAGGATAGAATTATAGAATCATAGAAATGTAGAGTTGGAAGAGACCACACGGGCCATCCAGTCCAACCCCCTGCCATGCAGGAACACCCTCAAAGCACTCCCGACAGATGGCCATCCAACCTCTGCTTAAAAACCTCCAAAGAAGGAGACTCCGCCACACTCCGAGGCAGCATATTCCACTGCCGGACAGCCCTGACCGTCAGGAAGTTCTTCCTGAGGTTCAGGTGGAATCTCCTTTCCTGCAGCTTGAATCCATTGCTCCTTGTTCTGGTCTCTGGAGCGGCAGAAAACAAGCCCTCTCCTTCCTCTATATGGCATCCCTTCAAATATTTAAACATGGCTATCATGTCCCCTCTTAACCTTCTCTTCTGCAGACTGAACATACCCAGCTCTCTAAGTCTATCCTCATAGGGCATGGCTTCCAGGCCTCTCACCATTTTGGTTGCCCTCCTCTGGACCTGCTCCAGCCTGACCATGTCCTTCTTGAATTGGGGTGCCCAGAACTGGACACAGTATTCAAGATGAGGTCTAATCAAAGCAGAGTAGAGTGGTACCAGTACCTCCCTCCATCTAGACACCATACTCCTATTGATGCAGCTGAGAATTGCATTGGCTTTCTTGGCTGCCGCATCACACTGCTGACTCATGTTCAGCTTGTGGTCTATTAAAACTCCTAGATCCCTTTCACACGTACTGCTATCCAGCCATGTGTCCGCCATCCTATATATCTGTATTCCATTTTTTCTACCTAAGTGTAGGACCTTACACTTCTCTCTGTTGAATTTCATTTTGTTAGCTTTGGCCCAGCTCTCCAATCTGTCCAGGTCATTTTGAATTTTGATCCTGTCCTCTGGCGTATTAGCAACCCCTCCCAATTTGGTCTCATCAGCAAATTTGATAAGCATGCCCTCTATTCCTTCATCCAAGTCGTTGATGAAGATATTGAACAGCACTGGGCCCAGGACAGAACCCTGCGGCACCCCACTAGTCACTTCTCTCCAGGGTGAAAAGCAGCCATTTGTGATCACCCTTTGGGTTCGGTCGGTCAACCAATTACAAATCCAACTAACAGTAGCCCTGTCCAGGCTGCATTTTACTAGCTTCTTTGCAAGAATGTCATGGGGAACTTTGTCAAAGGCCTTACTGAAATCGAGATATGCTACATCCACAGCATTCCCTTCATCTATCAAGCTAGTAACTCTATCATAAAAAGAGATAAGATTAGTCTGGCATGACTTATTTTTGAGAAATCCATGTTGACTTCTCGTGATTACCACGTTGCTTTCTAAGTGATTAGAAACTGACTGCTTAATGATCCGCTCCAGAATCTTTCCGGGTACTGACGTCAGGCTCACTGGGCGATAATTATTTGGGTCCTCTTTTTTTCTCCTCTTGAAGATGGAGACAACATTTGCCCTCTTCCAGTCTGCTGGAACTTCTCCTGTCCTCCCAGATTTCTCAAAGATTATAGCAAGCGGTTCCGAAATGACCCCTGCCAGTTCTTTTAATATGCTAGGATGCAATTCATCTGGCCCTGGCCCTGAAGGATGATATTGTTTCAGTTTGTTTTTGAAGATTTTGCCAGTTTAAAAAAAATCATATTGGGCAGAAAAGGTAAAAAATTGAATGCAGGTGAAAGCAAAACTTCCTTTTTAAAAAATGTGTGAATACAGTCAAGTTTCTGCTGTTGAGAACATGGAATCAAAATTGCTAAATACACTGCTATCTCTCTTATATCACACTTGTGGTGTGGGTACCACTTCCTCTTCTTGTTAATTTGTGGATGCAACTTTGGCATACTTTCTGTGGTTACTTGTTTCAGAGGATTGCTTCCCATGTGAAGAAAGCAACCCTGATAAAAGCAGTCAGTTTCCTTCACTTATGTATTTATTTTAACCCTCTTCTTAACACCTGGGTACGATTTCTCTCTCCCTTTGCAGCTGTTTGACTGGATGACACACTGCTGAGCAGCAACACTGGTACTCTGTTCTGCTAGGTACAGTGAGTGCTGTGTGTACGCATGCATGCACAGACACATACATACACATCTGTAGGAGTCCACAGGTAGGGAAACAAAAAGGAGAATGGTCCCAGCTTTGAGGAAAAGGTAAGGTGAGTCTGTGTGTGTGTGTGTGAAAGAGCGAGCGAGAGAGAAGGAAGTATGGCAGTCCATAGGAATCTTCCACACACACTCTGAATCGCACATGATAGAAGAAACTAAAGTCTGGCTACCAAGACCAGCTGGGATAAACATTCACCTGCAAATGGAGCTTGAGCCAACAGATGCAGAGAAAACCAACTGTCTGAAAAAAATCAGGTGGTTAAAATACTAGAGGGAAATACTATACTCCTCAGTTCCTAGAGAGAAGACAAGAGGCCATTAATTAAAATCACAAGCCCTGCCCCTAATTCTTCTTCCATGCTTTGACTAAATCACATCCTCTGGTCATCTTCCACAAATTGGTAGCTAACTAACAAGGCTGCAACAGGTAGGTGAGGCCAGGCTACCTCTGCCCTCCTCTTCTAATGAAAGCACTGGAGTCTTGCTCTCTTGAAAGGTGTGCTATTAGTATGCAAGCAGATACAGCTCCCTCTTCGAATTGTAGTCACTGGCTTTGAAATCTAGCCTCTGTTTTATGGGTGTGTGCTGAATCCTTTCAGAGAGTCTGTGTGACACAGGACTTCAGAGTCAGGCAGCAGAGATGAGGCCGAAGTGATGCTGGGGTCAGCGCTTGTCCGTCAAGCCCAAACCTCTCATGTATGCATGTATGGAGAGAACACATGTAAAGAAGCCAGGCCTATTTTCTTCAGAAAAGTACAAAGAAGGAAAAAAAGATTTGTCATATAATTATCCAGCGCTGAGCAGAATTGAAAAGAAGAAAAGAGTTAATAATTAGCGTAGTTCCTAGCCTACACCAACCAGACATTAATGTGTTGAAAATGGCTTTGGAAAGAGGGATGTGAGCAGAACATTGGCAGAGAAAGCTTTTTAAATGATAGAAGATTTATTTGCTTAATGTTGCTAACATTTTCTACCACCTCCATTTCCCAACTCAGCAGTTTTCTTTGTAAATAGCTACCAGTAATAGTTGTGAAAAAAGATAAAAAAGTGCCAGGGCGGGGGGAGAGACAGGGAGCTTTTCCAGATGACTAAGAAAGAAGGAACTGTTGATATTTCATTGCGGTAAAATACATGTGCTATCTCTGGAAAAAGAGACAAGAGCCCCCCTCCTTTTTCCCTCTATGTCAGATTACTCATGAACATTTAAGTATTGGCCAACTTTGATGAGGTAACCATACCAGATCATAGAGATCAAGAATTACGTCAGTTTTGCTTTCTTCCTGTTTCAGATTGTGTAAGACTCAAGTCCTTTTCGTCTTAAATATCAAGCCTGTGGATTTTGGTAAACCCTTCCAAAAAAAATGAAATGATTTTTTTTTCCATTTGCATTTGGTAGATTCAATAGATACAGTACTTGTTGCTATGGACAGAACCATCTTGCAGCCACCTGCAACACAGGTGTGAAAGATGATGATATTTTTAGGGGGCAAAAAAGTGGGGATGCTCTATTTCAACATTACTGACAAAACTGAATACAGTTCTCCATTCAAATTCACAAGTTTGATCTTCACAAATCTGATTATTTGTGATTGATGATTATTTGTAAGGCGTGTATCTTCCTCCCCCCCTCCTCCCATTCCCTTGCCTTTTGCATGGGCACATTTGTACCTAGGCAAAAGGCAAGGGAATGGGAAGGTGAGCACTGCACATGGAGCAGGAAGGCACACCCATTCCCTTGCCTTTTGCCCAGGTGCAAAGAAGGCAGGCGGGCATGCCTGGGCAAAAGGCGAGGGAATAAGGGGAGGTGGGGGTGCACATGTGCCTCCCTCCATTCTCTTGCCTTTTTCCTTGCCATGGGGAAGGAAGGCAGGCATGCCTGGGCAATAGGCAAGGGAGTTGAGGGGTAGGAACATGCATGTGTTCCTGAGCTCTAGGAGAGGTTTGGATCTGGTGCAATGCTTAGTTATTTTATTCATTTAATTCATTTATATCCTGGTTTTCTCCCATATGGCACCCAAAATGGCTTACTTGTTAAAACATGGCTCTTCTCTCTCCTTGCCTCTTCTCTGACCCTTTCTGTGGGTTTTCTGTTGGCAGAGATATTCTGTCAGTGGATTTCTGCTGGCAGAATGGGATTTCTTCTGGTAGAAGAGATTTGTGGCCAATCCTAATCCATTATAGCTGGTGTATCTTTGAGTTAGGATTGCACAGTAGCAATTTTCTGAGAGCCAGTAATTTTAGTCTGTTTCAGTGTAAAAAGAGAAGGAAAAAATAGTTTTGTGCCATCTCAAAGACTAATGACTTTATTTGAGCAAAATCTTTTGGGGACCACTGTCTATTTTTTCAGATGCCCAGAATGGAGCCTCAATAGGCACATGTTTATACAAAGTTAGAAGGCAGAGGGGACATGGAATGTAATAGAAATGCTAAACATGCTGGCAAGATGTCGGGGAGCCAGGTGGAATCTTAATGGTAGTTGTAAAAGAGGAGCTAAGACAAAAAAGGGTGACACATTTTGCATTGAAACATAGATAAGCAGGTAAATACATGCATGCTAAAGAAACATTTTTGGGTTCTTGATACAGTGTGATGGTAGTAGATGTCCTATGAATGTGGCTTTTGTGTAAAAACAACACAATTGAAAAGCTGGGGTGGGGGAGCACCGATCTCCTTATGGCCGATACAGAATAACAAATCTCATGGTGGTTGGTTTTTGTTTTTTTACTGCATATCAAGATATGCTCCACTATGTTGACTTGTCAGGGTGGCAAGATACTCTTTCTTTTCAAGGAGAAGAACATTTGGGAATATTACTACTTGACTACATATCTGACTATGTCAATTTTTGGACTAATTTGAACTAATTCAATAAAAGCACCAAAGTGTATTTAAATAAACCACATAAAATTAGCATACTTTTTGTATACCTTTCCCAAAATATATACTTTTTTCTGCACATTTCTTTCAACTGTGCACCTTTTTTTTGCAAATGTTTTTCATAGTAAATTCATTTTTGCACCATTTCCTTTTCACATTTATATTTTGCATGCACATTTCATTAATATATGCCTCTCTGTCTCCATTTTCTTTTTTGAGTTGCCAACAGGATTGCAGCATTCTGAAAAGTAAGTATTTGGGCACACAAATCTGGTTCACTTCTCCATACATCAAACTGGAATGCTGTAAATTTTACAAAAATTTGGACCTAGCCATTTTCTCCTCACTTCCTAATTCCAGGTGGATGGGGCTACACACACTAATTCTCCTCTTCCCCCTTGCATAATTGGTTATGGCAGATCACTGCTGTAGAATACTGTTCTAGCAGCACACTTACAACAGACAGAAAGCACGCAGCACTGGAAATTCACACATGCCATTCTCATCACACAGACGATAACTACATATTGGCTCTCACCTTTCAATTATCTCTGCTGACCCTACCTAGGAGGCAGGATAAACTATTTCCCAATTGCTCTTCCTATGTGGGCTTGGAGATGAGCTCTTAGTGCCTGCTAGTTCATTTTCATCCTGTAGTCACTGCCTCCCTCCACCCCTATCCCATCTGCTGGCTTTCCCCCCACTGCTTGCTTCTTTTCTCTTTAGTTCTCTTTCTGACTGTTTGTGTTATAATAGAAGAAAACCCACTCATACTTTTCTGTGTACTAGGAGGAAATAGATTTCTTGCCCCATATTACTGTGTGAGGGCGGTGGTGGGCAGCAGAGGTCTGCCAGATAATTTGAATCTAAAAGTCCCATCAGCGCAGCCCAATGTGAAGGGTTATGAGAACTGCACTGCTCCAACATCCGGAGTCTCACCACTGTCTATCGCAACTGTAGAAAATTTATACATTTACTTAATAATGGGGCTTGCTTCTCTGTTGCATGTATAACTAGATTCTGATATTTATCAAAGAGGTGGTACTTTTTGTCGTGGAAGGGATTCATCCCTATTTCTCACTTCAGATATGACTGTTTGTTTAACTTGTTTCAGGATTTGTGCCCCTGGAATAAGTTAAAGGTATGACAGGAATGGGTGTTCTTAATATTAGTTAGGATTTTCAAAGTAGCAGGTATGCTTTTAATAAACTAATCTTCAAAATTAGCAGCCTTTCTTCATTGTTGTCAAGATGGTTGAATGAGGCAGGGAATATCTGAAGACTTGCCTCAGGTTACATTTAGATGGTATTAGAGGTACTTACAGCAAAATCAGTCATGTTTACTTTCTGCAGCTCATCCTGGCCTCAGTCCTCTATTGATTTTAAGTGAGAATTTTATATTTTTATATTCTCCATAATCATCACCATTGTATCAGTGTACATCAACTGCTTGATTTGTCTTCTTTGTTTTAATGTGGCAGAAGTTACCATTGCTTGAAAAGTTATGGAGTAAAGATGTGGGGCAGTAGGACAGGCAGTGTGGGAAGTGTAGGATGGTCAGAGAAGCTGTAAATCCTGCTTCTGATTTCTAAGAGCAGGATTAGGGCATGAGTTAATAGTTCTGATGTTGTTTGATGCCATTCTTGTTATCTCTAGTTAGTGTGGCCAGTGGTTAAGCTTGATGGGACCTGCAGTCCAACAGCATGTGGCATCCCTTTCCCTACCTATTATGACCTTACCAAGAAACCTTTGGTAAAGGACCCTCTGCAAACAACTGAATGCAGGAATTAATTTGAGGTAGAACTTGCCAATGCTGGAAGCTTAGCATCATTTTTAGAATCAAGTGTTGGTCTCTAGAACACACATTTTCCTCATAGGTAGGAACATATTACAGTTCAGCACTACTCTGTTTGACTCACTGGCTTCTTGCTGTCTTATACAAGGTGTAGGTGGTCAGACTTAGAAACGTCCGTATGAAGAAGCATAACTCCTTATCAGTTGGTGTTGATAGAAGGCTATTGTGACAGGGCAGCAGGGAGTAAAACATGAAGCCCTCGGTCTTGCTATTTCTATTATATCTATTATATCACTTTCTATTTCTATTTCTATTATATCACTGTTCTATTATTTGGTTTTGTATGTTTTATTGCAAAGGGTGGCATTTTTTTGTCCTGGGGAGCTGGAGTGCCTCCTCTCGTTGCAGGCTGATGTGAGGGTTGATGGTCATAGGAGGCAGGTGGCCAGAGGATATGAGGGGGTAGCATCTCCAATCTATGTGCAGAGTTAACATGGGAATACCTTCTGTCTTGCTTGCCTTTGAAATTTTACTCTGAATATTAAATTGCAATGAATTTTAATTCTAAATTTTAAAATATCCTGGGTTAAATATTTATAAAATTCTGACAGGACATGGATCCCTTAAATCAATTCTTCAGTCAATAAAAATGGTTTGCTGTTGTGTCTCATTGAGGCAAATATTGCTCATGGAAATTGTCTCAGGCACTAGTGTGTATATTTATCTAGTGTGGTATAGTGGCTTGAACATTGGAATATGACGTTGGAAACCAGGGTTTGATTACCTGTTCAGCCGTGGAAACCCACTGGGTGACCTTGGGTATATCACACAGCCCTGCCCCCCCCCAAAAAAAAACCACGATAGATTTGCCTTAGGGTCACCGTGAGTTAGAAATGATTTGAAGACATACAGCAACAAACCTTGGATAACATTATAGCAGCAGTTGGAACTGTGTGGACCTCCAGGTGTTACTGACCTCCCCTCCCAGAATTCTTCACCATTCACTATGCTGACTAGTCCTTCTGGTTTTTAGACTAGAACTCACAGAACCTCCAGCCCAGCCAGCGTGGCAACCAGGAGTTGGAGTTAGAAAAGAAAAAGTAACTGTAGAAAGAGGACAGATAAAAATCATGCAAAAGCTTGAAAACCTGATGAATTTTCTTTTAAAGTTTTTTTTTTAAGTGCAATACTCCAAAGATGCTCAAAGCAAACTTCTCAGGACAGGAAATTTCAGATTCTAAGCACCTAAGACTGCCAGATCAGGAGCCTCACAGACCTTGTGATTTTAGCACCCCAAACTTATAGCTAGAGATACTCTCTATTGATGTTGTTAAGCTTATTACATGAAGCATCAACCACATTTGTTTGGAGCATGTCATTCAAATAATAAAAACCAAGTCTAGCAAATCTGAAAATATTGATTTGCGTGGAAATTTTGTTTGAAAGTCTGCATTGAACAGGGAAAAAAAAAAAACACACACACTTTTAAAAGCTCTATTTGAACAGCATAAATACCTTAAAGGCCCCAGATGCCATCTGATCTTTTAAGCTAAGCAGGATCAGACCTGGTTAGTACTTGGATGGGAGACTGCCAATGAATACCAGGTGCTGTAGGCTATATTTCAGAGGAAGGAACTGGCAGAACCACCTCTGAGTATTCCCTGCCTATGAAAATCATGGGGTCACTGTAAGTCAGCAGCTAACTTAAAGTCACATACATACATTACAACCACTTCTTTTAAGAACACATAGAAGTTGTAGTCCCATAAAAGAAATTTTTCCAAGCTCTACTTTGAACAATTGAGTCTAGAGCAGCGGCTCCAAAGTGGCCTATAGCAGTAGGGAGCCAAGAACTCACGGATACATGCGATTTTCAAGTATGCTCTCTCATTGAGTTTCTTTTCCCTTGTCCCAAGGACTGGATAAGGGATAAGAGGGAGCAGTACCAGAGATCTGAGAACCCTATGGCCACCGTGATCAAGGAAAACGCCTTCCTTGTTCACACAAAACGTATTTTGTACACATGCAGGACAGAAGTGATGAAATTGTTCTCTTTTTTATTTGTGTTATCTAAGTCTTGTATTCTGTATTTTTTTTTAATTTATCTGTGTTGTACTTTTTCCACTCAATAAGTATGAAATGAGTTAATTGTTTCTTATGCACAAGGTTGTAATATCCATGAATAAATACACAATGCAAGGAAGCCCACATAGAAATGTTGGCTTGGGTTCTTGACATTAAGAAAATATCTCTGCAGCATTTTCTCCCTGTGTCATTCTGAGCTTTAAAAAAGAAAAAAGAAAGACAGAAGCCAGGAGAAGGAAATGGTGAGGACAAATGGTGCAGAAGTTACAGTAAAGCGTTAGTGCTTCATTGCTTCCTCAGGAGACACATTATGCTAACAGCTGCAAGAAAGAATGCTCCCTTGCTCATCAGTAGTAGGACATTCTCTCCAGCCTTTTTGTAGGGCAGCTGACTTAACAAGCAAAAACCATACAGAGCCGTGTTTAGAAATGGAAAGGAGAAACATTCAGTGTTACAAGGGAATGATTGTTAAACCAGGCAAAAATAGAAGGACTAGAAAAGAGGAAGATGGCAATGTATTAGAAAAGCAAAAATCAGAAGAGTTGAAGGTTGAAGCGGGTAAGACACATAGATTATCTCAGTTCATCATGTTAAGCAGAAGCATTGAAAGACTAGGAATATTGGAATCTTTCCATTTTGCTTTCTTACAGATTCCTATTTATTTAAATTCTTTCTTTCTGTCCCAAGTACAGAGAAATTTGCAAGTTTTTGTTAAATTCTTAAAAAACAACAACACTGGAACAGAACTCTTCTTCATTTGCACTGACTAAATGCAGTGGTACAGCCATGATCAGCATGAAGAAGACCTTGTTGCACTCAACTGCTATAAGGTTTTAATGATAAGAAGGATCTAATTAAAAACAGGTAGCAATTCTAACAGTAAGATGGTTGAACACACTGGAATTAAACCCAGTCTTTTAAGACTTAAGGACTGAAGGCATTGAAACCTCCTAAATTTCAAATTATTTCCATCCAAATGTGAAGATACTTTGAAATTTTGCTAACCTCTAACCCAAATTAAACAGATTCTAATTTCTTATCCTTCTCTTTTGGAAGTTGGCACAGGAATAGACAACTTTCTCACTGATTCTGTTCCTCACACACACCCTTCAGGACAAATCACCATCAGTTAAGCAGGTATCTTGTTTTCCTTGCAAAAAAACATTGCCTAAGTAAATAAATATGCTTTCCCTATTATTGATTGGATTGAAGTTAAAGGCTCAAGAACAAAGTAAGTCAAAATGGGATGGGAGTGAAGATGGGAATAGTATTTGCTACCACTTTTGGAAGGAAGACCTTGTGATGGGTCTTCCTATCTCAACCGTACCAAATTGGCAAATTCAGCACTGATTTCTACTTAATGCAAACAACTTAATGCAAAGAAAAGAAAGGCGTCTGTAGGGTAGTGTGCCATGCTAATAATTTTATTCTAGCAATGCATGCTAAAGTGTTTTTAAAAGGCCTAATAATATCATACATAGGGATGAGCAGATCTTCTTCATTCTATTATTATTTCATGGGCTGTTTCTGCTTACATTTGACCCAGCCTTCCTTTCAACTGAATATGGAGGACTATTCTCACATATGTGTAGTTTGCTGCAGCTTTAAATTTCTTCTGTTCTTTCCTCTCTCACACCTCCTCCCCATATAGCTTACCAGTGTGCATGAGCACCTATGTGCACTGATGAAATACTTGCAAAAGAGAATCTTGG
This sequence comes from Cyclura pinguis, assembly GCA_030412105.1. NCBI lineage: Eukaryota > Metazoa > Chordata > Lepidosauria > Squamata > Iguanidae > Cyclura > Cyclura pinguis. Next base: position 351,960,158 of record CM059599.1, read on the forward strand.
TGCAATTGTGTGAACTGTCACATCAGAATTCCTTTTTGTACTTTATTTCATCTGTTGAAACAAGCACCTATGGGGCATCAGTAACCTGAATAGAAAAAAAGAAGAAGAAGAGAAAATGAACAGAGAGAACTGGATGCTGCGGCAAATTGTGTTTGCAACAACTCTTTGTATGACTGTACAATTCTTCCTTGTTTTGATTTCTGGACTTTGTACACATTGTTAATGCATTGATGCACTGCCGAACCAAGGCTAGGTAATCTGCATCTCCCAAATCTGGAGAGAAATTAAGCTAGGAAGAATTTCATAAGCTGGACTAATGATACATAGATATGGATTTTCATAGATGTCCAGGGCTTTTTATGATGTTCTGAACCCTTTTGGACTCCTGTCTCCTAAGAACCATTGAACATCTCAGAGCAGGCACGTGTTTATTTAATTAGAACTGTTCCTTGCTGAGATACTAGTGTTAAAACTGAATTATTTTTCAAAATCTAGTTCTGTTTCACTCGTAAAAAATGTAGGCCCATAGGAGAATGGGTGACCTATTTTTGCACAGACACACTCTCCTCCCCATCATCCCACTGAATGACAGCTCCCCAGCTGCCTCCTAAATGTAGAACTCCCCAGCTTCTTTCCCTCTTGGATGCTACAGGCAGAAAAATCCAAATGCTGTCCCATCCAATAAAAATACGATTAAGCCTTAAATAACTGATAATTTGATGCCCCAAATCGACTGTCTAAAATCTGCTGCCGGCAGCTGCCTCACTTTGCTTAATGGTAAGAATGGTCCTGAGAAGAACCTTAGGGTGTCATTGTGCCTAATGTCTATGTGCATAATTTGCACATAATATTTTCTTTTTAGTCTAAGAATACAAGAGCAGCTCTTCCAAATCAAACCGATGGTCGATTTAGTCCAGCCATCCCGTTTCCAGCAGTTACCGGACAGATGCCTCTGAGATGCTGAGAAGTGGGCATAAAGTCAGAGCAGTCTTTAACACTGTTGGTCCCCAGCATCTCATTTTCAGAGCTGTGTTATCTCTGGAAATGGTAGCTCCATTTGTTGCTTCCTTAGGTCCAAAGGGTATATATCTGATGAGACATTATCCCTACATGGGTGTTTGTTTCTTCCTTCAATGAATTTGTGTGGAAAAGAAGAACAACTTCTGCCAGCTTCACTGTCCTTATCACTGTCCATCTACTGCTGCTGTTCTCCACTGCCTCTTCCTTCCTCCTTTCTTTCCCATTTTCCTCTTCTTCCATTATTTATTGGACTTACAGACACCTCCATATCAAAGAGTTTTGAATAATCATGATTCCATTAACAAAACAGTGACTGGCACTCACAGTCAAGCCACATTTGTCTGAAAGCAAAGGTCTTCAAGAAAGTGGCGGAGCTTGGAGTGTGGGGAGGGGGTATGGGGCTACGGCACGAGGGGCATGGCCACTGTGTGCGGGGGTATGACTGCACTGTGTGGGGGCAGGGCTGGGGTGTGCGGGGGCGGGGCTATGGGCCGGGACGCCCCAAAAACATTGCTGCCTGGAGCGAATCATCCCCCTGCCCCCACGTCCCAATACGACTGCTTCAAAAGGGACTTGAACACAGAGAATTGTAGGCACATGCTTAGGCTCAGCTGGAATACCATTCTACAGGACGGGACCTGATAACACCAGAACAGGGATGAGCAAGTTCCAGGGATTCAGAGGTCAGTTTTCTGCCCCTAGGACCCAATGTAAATTAAACCAGTCTTAAAATTATGAAAAGAGAGTATAATCAAAACTGAAGATGGTTGTATGCCCACATTTGGGGTACAAAACAAGGCATAGGAGGGGGAATGCACCAAAATGGCTACTGTTATAGGTTTTTAGGAACAGAAATTAACAGTTTAGGTGGACTTTTTTTTCCAGTGGAGGACATTGTGTTGGGGGTGTGTGTGTGTCCTGGTGTTGCCTGAGCTTACAAAAATGGTGTTTGTGAGCTATACATGGTCTGAGAGCTACGCTTTGTCCACTTTTGAATGAATGATCTTGGTCCTGGTACCTACATACAACTGCCAGAAGTGTTTGGTCAGAAATTCTTTGTGATTGGGCAGGATGATAAGGAAGGAAATCATAGAATCATAGAATCATAGAAATCTAGAGTTGGAAGAGACCACACGGGCCATCCAGTCCAACCCCCTGCCATGCAAGAACACCCTCAAAGCACTCCCAACAGATGGCCATCCAGCCTCTGCTTAAAAACTTCCAAAGAAGGAGACTCCACCACACTCCGAGGCAGCATATTCCACTGCCGGACAGCCCTGACTGTCAGGAAGTTCTTCCTGAGGTTCAGGTGGAATCTCCTTTCCTGCAGCTTGAATCCATTGCTCCTTGTCCTGGTCTCTGGAGCGGCAGAAAGCAAGCCCTCTCCCTCCTCTACATGGCATCCCTTCAAATATTTAAACACGGCTATCATGTCCCCTCTTAACCTTCTCTTCTGCAGACTGAACATAGCCAGCTCTCTAAGTCTATCCTCATAGGGCATGGCTTCCAGGCCCTTCACCATTTTGGTCACCCTCCTCTGGACCTGCTCCAGCTTGACCATGTCCTTCTTGAATTGGGGTGCCCAGAACTGGACACAGTATTCAAGATGAGGTCTAACCAAAGCAGAGTAGAGTGGTACCAGTACCTCTCTCGATCTAGACACCATACTCCTATTGATGCAGCCAAGAATTGCATTGGCTTTCTTGGCTGCCGCATCACACTGCTGACTCATGTTCAGCTTGTGGTCTATTAGGACTCCTAGATCCCTTTCACACGTACTGCCATCTAGCCACGTGTCCCCCATCCTATATTTCTGTATTCCATTTTTTCTACCTAAGTGTAGGACCTTACACTTCTCTCTGTTGAATTTCATTTTGTTAGCCTTGGCCCAGCTCTCCAATCTATCCAGGTCATTTTGAATTTTGATCCTGTCCTCTGGCGTATTAGCAACCCCTCCCAATTTGGTGTCATCTGCAAATTTGATGAGCATGCCCTCTATTCCTTCATCCAAGTCATTGATGAAAATATTGAACAGCACTGGGCCCAGGACAGAACCCTGTGGCACCCCGCTAGTCACTTCTCTCCAGGATGAAAAGCAGCCATTGGTGAGCACCCTTTGGGAACGGTCAGTCAACCAGTTACAGATCCACCTGACAGTAGCCCTGTCCAGCCCACATTTTACTAGCTTCTTTGCAAGAATGTCATGGGGAACTTTGTCAAAGGCCTTACTGAAATCGAGATATGCTACATCCACAGCATTCCCTTCATCTATCAAGCTAGTAACTCTATCATAAAAAGAGATAAGATTAGTCTGGCATGACTTATTTTTGAGAAATCCATGTTGACTTCTCGTGATTACCGCGTTGCTTTCTAAGTGATCAGAAACTGACTGCTTAATGATCTGCTCCAGAATCTTTCTGGGTACCGATGTCAGGCTAACTGGGTGATAATTATTTAGGTCCTCTTTTTTTCCCTTCTTGAAGATGGGGACAACATTTGCCCTCTTCCAGTCTGCTGGAACTTCTCCTGTCCTCCAAGATTTCTCAAAGATTATAGCAAGCGGTTCTGAAATGACCTCTGCCAGTTCTTTTAATATCCTAGGATGCAATTCATCTGGCCCTGGAGACTTGAATTCATCCAGTGTGGCCAGGTATTCCTGTACCACCTCTCTACCTATTATGTGCGTCATTTCCCCTGCTTCCTCACCTGCTCCCCAACCGCCAGGTTGAGTGCTTGTATCCTTCTGGGAAAAAACTGAGGCAAAGACGGTGTTAAGTAGTTCTGCCTTTTCTCTTCCCCCTGTTAGTAATTCACCATCTTCTCTGCACAGCGACCCTATCGTCTCCTTCTTTTTCCTTTTGCTGCGGACATATTTAAAAAAGCCCTTTAAAAAAAATGTGTCTTCAGTTATCATAGTGAGCCTTGTTTGGAACATTATACGGTGGTACCAGAAGGTTGAATCTGGCCCACCCAATTTAAGGTGAATTTCTGAAGCAATAAGACTTTCCTACCTTACCTAAGCAATGTAGAACAGGATAGGAATGTGCATTTTTGCGTGCTCTGTTCTCACATAGGAGAATTAATTGGCAAATTTCTTCATACTGACGATAAAAAGAATTTGAGTTTTTTGAAAAAAAAATGGGAAAAACTGAACCTGACAGATGTGCTTAATGCTTTAAGTGCTTACCTCTTAAAACTCTGGCTTCAAATTTCTGTGTTCTCAGTTATGTTTGTGGTACTGAATTAGTGTTGCCTGCTTTCTCCTTTTTTTTCTCCTTGCTTGAAAGCATAAGCTCCTATGCAGCAGGCAGATATAACTTGATTCTCTGTGTACTGGAAGTATAGAATGTAGCTGGTACAAAAGGGTCAAAACCTTGTTTCAGTTCATTTTCAAGGATTTATCAACATTTGCTGGCTTCATTTTTGGGATGGAATGAATTTGAGGTCTAATAAAATGGAATATGAAAGAAAATGAAATTGACAGATTTTCCTACCTGTAATGGTTTTGGCAGCTTGCTATTATGCTTGTCCTCACTCCTTGCTGTACTTTATGTCTCATTCATTGAATACACAAACACTGGAATGGTGCTATTAATTCCATTGTTATGACATTGGGTGAAAGACTGTGGGTGAGTGGTTGAGCTGAGGTGTTTGTATATGCGTGAGACATCTCTCTCAAATTCCTTAATTTTCAATTTACATGGAAATTCTAATTCACACTACTTCAATTTACACTTTTTCAGAAAGCAAAGCTTTCAAAATCTGTACTTGATAATTAGATTTGATCTGGATTGTCATTTTCAAGGCCCATGAGTAAGTATAGTGTTTAAACTTTATCGATAAGACCACAGTTGTGGGCTCCCAAATCAGTTTTTGATTTTTTTTTTTAAATCTCCACCAACACTGTCTCTGTTTTACCATGCTGATACTGCAATCCCACTTGCCTGGAAAGATAAGCCCTATGGAAATATATATCTACAATACATGAGTAGGTGTGTATTAGATTGCACTGTTGAAATATTTCCATGAAGTCAGTTTGTGCAATATGTTGAGTCCCACTTTCTGACAAGGAAGAGAGAGATTTCAAGGTGTGATAAGATGCTAGCTACAGAAATTAATGCCCATTTAAATTGGAGAGGGGGAAATTTTCAAACACTCAAACTTGCCAGATATCTCATCTACAATTTCACGCCAGCTCTAACTTGAAGGAAAGAGCTAGGTAGAAACCAGCCAGTGCTGCCTCTTAAACATGCTTTGCTACCTAACCTGAGGCAGGGTGCAAGCTGTTCCCAGAGCCAGCATGGCTGCTGTTCCTTGCCTTGTGCAGCTGCTACCCTGCCAGCTGCTAATTAACTGCTTTGTTAAAGCACTTTCAGATACCTAGAGGATAAAAGCAACAATACAAAATCCAATTCTGCCTCTGTCTCACCCTGTGCAGGACTATTTTACAATGTGCAAAGAGGTAATTGTGCATCACATAGCTGCTTGGTGGTTTCAGCAAAATCGACAGCAGAAAACAAGCGGTGGATTTTCAGGCAGGTGTAAGGTATATGAACAGGCACAGTGTGCAGGGTGATTAAAGGTAGAGAAATGGATCAGTCCCCTTCTGCCCTTTATTTTGTGCAGTGAGAAGAGTAATTTCTAGTCATTGCTGCATGCAGATAAGGATTCCAGAAAGGAAGCAAAGACACGCCACTGCTCTTTGCATGCTTAGCCTTTCGGCCTAAATGTTCCTATGGAGGAATGGACGCTCTGATAATACTGACATCTCAGCCAGCAAAACCTCAGTGCTTTGGCTCTTCTTGGCAAAGCTTTTCTTTTGTGCAAAGCTGTGTGAAGCATCTGTTTTCTACTGTGCAATTAAGTCATTAAGAGCAGCTCAGAAGTAAGGCTCATGCCTCATTTCCATCCCAGCTGTGTAGAGAACCTGCTAGCAATTTATACCTCAAGAATTAAATTTTAGGGACAGGTCTCCCACCTTGGAGGAAATGCATTGAAAAATTTTTCTTTGCTTGAGGAAGACCAAATGAGTCACTTGGTTTGTAAAGGAAGTGTCAATAGGAGAGCCATCAGGTTTGAAAATGTAAATGGAAGGAAAAATGGAATATTTCAGGGCCAGCCTTGGAGGCGATTAGAAATGAAAAGAGAACTAAATGGATGTGCACACTTTGCTAAAAAGGGACCTTGGGTTCTTTAATCTACTCCTGGATACAATTACTTCACCTTGTTTCCTAATCCTGGTGCTACTCTTTCAACTTGAAGAGAACTTGTTTGCCTTATATGACTCACACAGCAAATGGGGAACAAACATCTTACTGTATGGTATCTTGTATGATCTCATGAAAACTCTTGCAGAATAATCAAATGGTTAGGACTCAGTATCATAGCAGAGCAGAATATATTTTATGGCCTGTTCACTATGCTTCATGAAAAATTTCTTTCTATTTGTGATTACTGGATCCAAGTTATTCTATGGTCCCTGTTAATATGCCATGTACTGTTAGTGACCTAGATTAATGGGTATAGGTATCCCCATTATGCCGTGTCACGGAGTGATTTTCATAATGCTGCTATCATTGGATTGTAACCTAAAGAGAGAGGTCCATTTTACATGTATTTGTTTGTTACATTTGTATCTTTCAAGGAGCTCGTGTGTATGTGGCCCTTCTGTCCATGGTTGCTCTCACAGCCCTACAAGATAAGTTAGGCTATGAAGTACTGACTGTCTGAAGGTCACTTGTTGGTTGTAGGGCCAAGTGAATACAGTTGGCCCTCCACATGTGCAGGTTTCACTGTCACAGATTTGTTTATTTGTGAAATTCTTCAAACCCTGCTCCCCCAAGTCAGGCATTCTGAGAAGCTTTGCTCTCAGCAGCTCAAATGAGACCGCAAAGCCCTCTGGTCCTCCTTCTCCTCTGCCTGCAGCGACCTGGCCAGTTGAGGATAGATAGCAGCCTGATTTCTCAACACCAAAAACCTTCTCCCAATGTGCCCATGTACCCAAGGAAGGAGTTATGTGAGAAAGAGTAAGTATAGGACTGTCATGCCTACCCACCTTTCTTCGCTCACCTTCCCTGACCTGGTTTGGACCTTGGGTGCCTGCTCTGCCTGACGTGCCCTGGCCTCCTTCCCACAGACACATACACACATTTTGAGGTTTGATTTTTCCACTTTTTAGGGGTCCTGCACCTCTAACCCTAGCGAATGTGGCAGGCCAGTTGTATTTGAATTTGGATCCTCATTCAGCATTTGAAGATCTACAGTTTGTTGTCTGTCACTGTGAGCCGCTGGCTCTAACTGTGCATTTTCTCTAGCTCAGAGTCATAAAGCAGCATCAGCCACTTGTGGGGAAGTAGACCACCTGAATGGAAGATGAGTGCATGGGGCAGCTTATGTCCACATTGCGCAGGAGCATAGCCATTGAGTGCACAGCCAGGTACAAGCCAAAGATGACAATGAGCCATGCAGAAGGCCACACAGGGGGCTGCTAGCAAGTCAGCAGCCGCACTCCCATGGTGCGGGCTTCCCGTGGTTGCTTCCATCAGCAAATGATTACCCCACCTTGTAACAGAACAAGGACCTACTTGGTATAATCAGTGCTCAGTGCTAGCGATAAAATATCAATGCCACACATTCACAAGAAGCTAAGATGAAACCTTTTCAATGCACATAAAAGAGTTCTCTTTCCCATTACAGGTTGTCGTCTTTTTCCATCCTGTCCATGTTGTACTATTGTGCATTAGGGTGGCTTTTGGAGCTTTTTTGGCCAAGAAGAGCAAACTTTATTTAAGAAAAAAAATCAATAGAAATGGATACCCCCTACACACATACTTTATCTTGAAGGTGAAGAGATTTCTGAGGTTTTCAAAGAAACTCCTTTATAAGGCTGCCTATAGCATAAAGCTGTAAAAATCTAGCTCCTGTACACTTACATTAAAGCATAAGCTCCCTTTAGAATTAGGTAGAAATGCTTTCATTGTCAAACAGAAACTTTCAAAGAACGATTCAGGACCTATGTTGGAAGTAATTCTACCACAGCCAGAGATCCTAGCCCAAACTTACACCGTTACCAACAGAACAGAATCTATCCCATTTCACCACTGCCTACAGCATTAAATGAGATTTTGATGAGTGTTGTTGGTTCCTTGTACTAGCAGCAGCCCCAGTGGCTTTAATTTGCTTGACCTGACACCAACCCAAGGAATGATGCTACTTGAAGTACGACAAAAGAAAACAGTGAGAGTATTCTGGGGAAGTGAAACATATATTTACAAGTCTTTCTTTTGCCCTTTAGGTTGTTTTCCACCATTATTTATGTGGAGTGTATGTTATAAAAATCATTGTATTGAAACTTTCAATGTTAACTGAAGCTCCAAATCCTTCCTCTTTCAGCTGTTTCTTTGAGAAGTTAGACTGTGTAATGTAGATGAATTGCTGAGCCTGAACACTGAACCTCTTGGGGATTGGCACCCATCCTTTTTGGTGGGCCCTCTGAAAGGTTATGGTTCTCAAGAACACATAATTCTTCCTGTCTTCAACAGAAGCCACTTGTGTACAGGGGTGACTGGGCAGACCTTGTGCACATCCTGATTGGTTAGCTCCAGATATACTGCCCCCATTCTGGCCCTTAACAATGTTTTTGGTTTAGATTAGTTTGAAAAGAAAGGGGAAATAAGTACCTGTTCTTTGTGTTGTGCTGTTTTTGCAAAAGCCTGTTTGAGACACTGAGGGGGAGAGGTGGAATTTCATGATAAACACAGAGGCCCTTTCCGCACCTTACCTTCTTCTGGCGCTGAGGTGTGGAGATTGCACGAGCAGTCTCCAGGAGAGGCTCTCGTGTCCAGGATCCTTTGGCTCCACACAAGCTGCCTGCTCACACGAGATCCCCGCCTCTTCCTTCCACAGCACAGCCTGGGAGTTTCTGGGGCAGGGGCAGGAAGAGCTGGGGCAGGAAGCGTGACTGGCGTGGCTCTGGAGGCTCCGCATGCCAGGTAAGTGCGCGTGGGGCCCGGGAGCAATGCGCGATCGTGCACCATTTTTGGCTTCTAGCCAAAAATGAAAAGGTACGCGATCAGCTCTTGCCCTACCCTGCCCTACCCTGGAGCGTCGCGTGATTGTGAGTGCGTCGTGCAGATTGCTCCTCACAATCGCGCAATGCTCCAGGCGCCCTTTCGCATGGAAAATGCCATGCGAAAAGGGCCCGAGCCAGGAAAGTGTGTCAGTAGAGTAGCAAATGGTGAGAGTAGCAAAAGACATCCTGGAACAGGAAAACTGTATTGGTTACTGTCAGGAGATACATCTTGCAATGCTTGCTTGGCAGTTATTTAGTGTTTGCTAATACACTGGAACCTATTTATATTCTACCCTTAAACCCAATGCAGCTCACGATCAATTAAAAGAGGCATTAATATTAAAACATAAAGTAGAACTTGAAGGACATGATTAATTCTTAAAACCACATAGATTCAGAGCCAGAAGAGCACAAACATATAACTGAAACTCAAACATCTAATGGTGTGGGCCCAAGATTTTTGCTGCCTGAAGCACAGGACAAAATGGTACTCTGCCTGTGAAAAACACACTAGTAGGGTGTGGATGCAGCTAGACCTTCCTCCTATGCAACATAGGAAATGATATATAGAGAGGGATACTGTCACTGATATTAAAGGAGATATGTAGAAGTAGTACTTCTTGCTGTTAATCTAAATCCCACTTTTTCCTAGCCCTTTCAAAGAAAGAGTTTCTTGGAAATTAAGGCTGGAGTGTTCAAACTACAATGGAAAAGTCATCTAATAGTTCAATCCTGCATGTATGTGTGTTGTGTTGTTGTCTGCCTTCGAGTCATTTCCAACTTATGGTGGCCCTCTGCTGAATCTACCGCAGGGTTTTCATGGTAAGATTTGTTTAGAGGACGTTGCCTTTGCCTTCCTCTGAGGCTGAGAGAGTGTGACTTGCCCAAGGTCACCCAGTGGGTTTCTATGGCAATGCGAACCTTGTTCTCCAGAGTCCTAGTCCAACACTCAATGCACTACAACACACTGGTTGTCATGCAATATTAACTCAAAAGTAAATCTCTTTAGATTGGATCATAATTCTATACCAACATGTTTGGATCCTGAGCATATGTCTAACAGGGGTTCTGTCAGGGATTCCAGGCAAGGAACCCTGGGAAAATGATCAACCCACTGCAAAGATGTTGCATCATGCTCCAGCTGTGGCTGATTGCAAGGTTGCATCAGAAACTGGGGTCGTGTGCAGATGGTGGAGGGAGGTGTGCAAACCTCTACCTGATTGGTTGTAAATGTGTATATAAGAAAGCAATCCCCAGTATGTTTTTGTCTGTTGACCAAACCGGTGTCTGGCGCAAGCCTTTGTCCGTCTGTTCCATGTTGTGTACATATCGGAACGTTGCTACAAGATAAAGTGCCTCCTGTTTGGAAGAAACTCCTCCATGTGTGAGTATCCTTACTGGGGAACAAGGCTGCTGCTGTTGGCTCGCTGCCTTCTGGTTTTTCCGCTGCATCTCTGTGGGGCTGAAACTCCTATCATCCCCCAACAGGTTCTTCTAGTCACCATCCAGTTATTATAATTATGAGATTATTCGAGGATATGCCTATCCTCTTCTAGAGGCTCAAGCACCTTTTTGGTTATATGTTGTGTCTCAGTTTATTTACACTTATTGTTTTCATTTCCCTTATCCCATGGTGGTGGTGGTGAAAATATGGAGAAACAGCATGTAAATATGCATAGCTGACAATTTTGTTGCTGTTGTTGTTGTTGTTTTTAAAAAATGAGAATTTCAAGTTCTCTGAGCATTTCCCATTCTCACCAGTGTTTCCTTACTTTGCATATATGGAAAATGCAAACATAAATTTCCTTTCCACAAAAGCCTTGAAACTGGCCTAACACATTTACCACAACAAACAAATTGACATTGTGTGCCTTAGACCAGCTGGCTTAAAACATTTATGTGCAGATAGACTCTGTCCATACTTCATTTGGAATGAGGAGATGAGGGAACACAGTATCTTTTGTGTGTGTGTCTGTGTGCTCAAATGAATGTGACAAGCCATGCTGTCATTTGTTTCTGAGGGACTCATTACAATCTGGTAACTTTGGCATCTCACATTAAAGGACAGGTAGCAGATAGGAAAGGTTTATGAATAGGACTTGCTTTAGATATTCCTCTTCTGGCATTATTGCTTCTATACCTTTTCAGGTTTGTTAATGCAATAGTTTCTACCTAAACAGGTTTTCTGATACTTTTCCATTTGCATGGAACCCTGAACTAATGTTTAGCATTATGAGAATGAGGAGGAGGCCCCAGTGACTCAGGGAGTCCCATTGTTCTTCCCTTCAGTGTGTCAACAGGAAGAATTTCAGAAGCCTTTGCTTCCATTTCCTATAAACCATAGCTTGTCATGACAAGATATGTCAGATAAACAGTGGTTTTTCTTAACTACAGTACATGGAAACAAGCTGATTTCATAGTTTGTCAAGCTGGCTTGTTTTCACTAACCATGGTTACATGGTTAAAGACTTGACGTCATGCTAAACTTTGGCTAGTCTACAGTGGGATGCTGGAGAGGGAGGAGGTCATCCATAAACCAAATCCAGCTTATCTTTATAATGCTAAACTGTGGTTTAGCATGAATTGAATATTTGTTTACTACATTACTGCTTCTCCACTTTAAACATGCCGTATTTTTTTTTATATTTATTTTTATATAAGAACATGCCATATGTTTTGAACAACAGTGCGCACTATCCCTGAACATTGGCCATGCTGACTAGTTTTTGGAAAGCTCTTACAGCAACAAGTCCACAAGATGTGGAGTGCCAGAGACTGAGGAACACTGTATGCTATATTATGTATGCAACAAGCCCTGTTACTCCAACATGTTCTGAATGCTGTGATAACTGTAGCGAAGGAGAAACAACACAGGCGGAAAATTGGACCACAGGTAAATTGCTTATGTGACACCAGAAACTGGCTGATGCTCAAAGTTTGATGATCCTGAATTAGAAAAACCAATAGTCTGCCTTTGTATTTTGCAGTTTCTTATCTACTATACATAAGTGAAAAATTTCTCAAAATCTAAAGAAATATAACTTCATGGGATTAGACACTAGCGTGAATGATCATAAAATGGAACTGACAGTGTTATATTTGGAAATAATTTAACTATTTAAATGGCACATAGATGCTGATTCTGAATGTTGCCTTTTTCTCTGCCCTTCAGGAAGCTCTGATTACCATATCTGAGCTATTCCACAGGCTCTGGTACTATTATGAGGTGTGTAAGCCATTATTCACTTCCAGTTGTCACACCTTTTGGATCTGCAGTGTTTGTTCATATGTCTTGGTCCCTTTTTCCCCAAAATATAAAAAATAAGTTGTTTGGCTTGATGCATCGACTTGATTTTGAGCTTTGTGTGGTCAGAATGACTGAGATGATTTATCCTGACCTAGTTATTATTTTGACATTATTGTACCTATAATATACTATACTAATATGAATTAACTCTAATTCTATCCCAGAATTACATATTGTCTGAAGGACCCTAGAAAATGAACCAGATCTGTTGACATCAATAGTGAAACAAACACTAAATTCAGGAACAAACTGTAGTATTGACACAGTCTTTAGTTAATCTGTGGGCTGATTTGAGGATTTCATTTTGAATCACATCAGGACAGAAGCCTAGGTTTGTTTTGCCTTTGTGTTTGCTCAAACAGTTGACTGACTGACACCTTCCATAAAGCATAAGCAAAGTACCCCTCAGAGGAAACTGTATGCATTAAATGAACTACCACTTTTGGCCAGCAAAGAATAATTAGTCAATTAATTAATGGCATCTTTATCCAATTTGATATTGGGTGCTTCTCCATGAGGGACTCAGTGCGTTATAGTGGTTTGAGCGTGACGAAGACACTGGGAGTGCAGGGTTCAAATCCCTGCTTGGCTGCTGGCTGACCTTGGGCAAATCATACTCTCTCAATCTCAGAGGAATGTGAGGACAACTGGCAAGTATTCTGCCAGTAAAACTCCATGATACGGTTTCATAGGGTCACTATAAGTCAGAAATGATTTGAACAACAACAGCAAACTACATGGCTAGTATAATGCTGTAGCTAATCACTAATTGAGTGTCAAAAAGGTATTCAATAGGCTCCTCCCAAAAGATTGGAATCACTGGTCACTGGCCTCCACAGCCAATGGGAGCTGGTGGCTTTCCTCTTACTGGGGTGGTGAGTCCATTCTGGGTTTAATCCAGACTTTAAAGGAGCCATCCATGTTGCTAAATCCAATTTCCAAAACAGGTGCTTCACTTTGTATAGGTCCTTTGCAGTTTGGACTAAAATCCAGAGCGGATTCACTATCCCACTGACATGGGAGCCACCAATAGCTGCTTTCTGTACCATGTAATATTCAGACAAAAGTACTCCTTGTTTCTCTGAGACCGAATGCAGTCCCTGCCTCATTTCATAGCTTCTCACTTTCTGCTCCTTGGCGTGGCATCTTGGTCGGCCTTAGGTTAATTCCTCTTCTTAAAACTGAGTGTCAGTGCCTCAGAGAAAGAGGAAACATTGGAAGCTGATCCTATTCCTTGGAGATTTAGGATGCCTGGAGCGGGGGAGGCAGGAGGATGAAAGTAAAACAAAGCAAAGAAGTCGTGTAAACAAATTAATTAATTGTCTGGAAGTGAAGTGCACGTTTGTAATTTTGCCCTTGCTGAATGGAAATTGAAGTTCATTATGCTCGCTGACTGATTTAAAAGCTTCCCTCTACAGCTTCACCTAGAGGAGGGAGGGATGGGGGGAGAGAGAAGCTGGGCGATTTGGAACACACACATTGAAAGGCAGCAGCAGCAGCAGCTTCAATTAAAACAGGAATTCATTACTTGAATCCTCTAGAGAGAAAATTGTTACTTGACTGTGCTGTTTAAAGGAAAGGCTATGTTGTATCGCGTAGCATCTTCCTTTCGGTTGTGTCTTGGGAGTAGTAAATATCTGTTTTCCTTGGAAGAAAGGCAGGACTAAAATGCCCAGGCCATACGCATGCACACAGTCCTCCCCACAAAACTCCTTTAAATTATAAGGCTGCACATTTATCAATTTAAATATTAATTCTGAATAAGGTGGAGGCCCCTCTAATTACTATGAATTGTGCCATTAAAAGACCGTTGTGATTAAGGTCGCTACGTGCATTCTTTTAGAGGACATTTTTTAAAAATGACTAGTAGAGGGCAATTGAAATTGTGCTCTACCCGAAAAGCTGCTCAGTCTATATCTCATTTAAAGAACCAAACAAAAAGAAATCCAGCAATCCTGAAGTTGCCCATTCACAGTTAGTACCTGGCTAGGAGAATCAATAGGCACACAGGTCACCTGGACAGAGTTTTACCCATTTGAGTGAGATACTTTTAAAAAATATACAAAAATAATTTCTTAATTTGGATTTGTATATATTGGATTAACATTTGCAGTTTAATGCAAGTTGGTACCTTGTGTAAACCTCTGTTCTGATATTACATGAGCTCCTTTTTCCTTGAAATGTTAGGTGGTCCCTCTGGCCATGGCACATGTTGTATATTATCTTTTAGTAGCGTATACACTCAGTGTTGCCCAGGATTTTATTTTCTAATAGGTAATACTTGTTAGAAAGATTTGAGATCCAGTGTCTCTAGTGCCCCAAACTGTCTTGTCTAGTACCTGTAACTTTCCCCCATATTCTCCAATACAATCTGTATTCAGAGTTATTAACATTCAGAGGTTGGGTTCTTGAGGGAATACACTGTCCTCCTCCTTGCTGCTAGGCCTTGTCTCCATAGCAACTGGCCTATTCAAGACAGTTGACTGAGGCCCAAGAACTCTCTGGTTGAGAATTCTAAAGAACCCTCTCTAAACTGCAAACCCCAAGATTCCATGGAATATTCTTAGGCAGCAAATCATATGAGCTGATACAGACAAACAAACTTTGACTTTTATATATTAGATGAGGATCTCTTTTGTAGTGCAAGTCCTATAATGCAAACACATTTAATTCAATGGCATGCCTGGCTATGAGTATTGAACTGTAGCCTTCATTTGCTTAAAAAATAATAATAATAATCCTCAGTATTATGGCCTCAACAGCTACAGGCAATGAGGCACACTGAACAAATGGTAAAATTGCATGCATCCTCATGATTCTTATTTGGCTTTGCTGCTAATATATTTTGTTTGTGGTCGACCAAGGGCCAAACAAATATGAGTTTTTACCACTCTCTAATTGCAGGCACATCAGTTGAGTGGGATCCTTAGAGGAATAATAGTACTTGGGGAGAGGGATCTTGATTAATTTCTTCCTAGGGTAATCAAAACAAATTTCATGCACATATTCCACATACCCACCTGGCTAGACTACTTAGGGGAAATTACCCATCAACTCCAATGGGGATTACTTCCATTTGCTCTATTCTGATCTGGATATCGGTTCAGGAAGCAGTGAATCAGTTTGGTTGCTTTCCAAATGTGTGGACCAAAGGACATCCTAGAACATGTGTACTTTGACCTTAAAGCACAGAGGTATCTTTTTTAAAACTGGAAAGACAGTACCTCTTGAATGACACCATTAACTCTGGTTCCCAGATGACAGCGTGCTTCGTCTTCCTTATTCTTATCTACCTGTAGAGGTTTCCTCCCATCCTATTAAACACACAGGACTGTCAGCTTTCTTCTTTCCTGCTCTTATTCTTTGGGAAAACAGAGAGGGCACAAGCAAGCGTGAAGAGCAGAGCCCCCTGCCTGGCATCTGCAGATCTGAAAATAGTGGTCTACTCCACGAGGAGGAGAATTGGCAGCTCTCCAGACCTTTCAACAGGTGCTACATCGTAGAAGCCTCACTGATTTTGGTGTGTGTGTGTGTGTATGTGTGTATGATAATTCATGATTAAAGATATTTCAGAAGCAAAGAGGATCTTTCCAGGATGACATAAAGACTCAAGCTTATTAAGCTTTCTTGAGAGGGTGGAGTATTTTTGTATGTGGGCAGGGTACAGGTATCTTTGATTTTTTTTCAAAAAGGAAAAGCAGCAGCAGCTATCACCTCCAGAACAAAATTAGTGCTGGATGAATACTTTATAACAGTGTAGTAGCATTTTATTTATTATTTTATCCATCATTTTTTAAATTTGTTTTATGTATGTTTTGCTTTTCCCTTACGTGAGATTCAAGCTACGAGATTAAGAAGCAGGTGTAAATAAATAAATAAAAAAGTAACACAGCATTCCCTCCACATGTATTGCTTTGCAAAATACAGTGGCCCCTCCACTTTTGTGAGGGTTTGGTGCACAGAGCCCTTGCAAAAGTGGAAAATCTGCAAATAAATCCCCCCTCTGCACTCCCCTTCCCACATCTGGGGCTACAGGGCCCATTCCTTTGCCTTTTGCCCTGGTGCACATGCCTTCTCCACGCCTGGGCAAAAGGCAAGGGAATGTGAGGGAGATGTGCTTTCCCCTCATTCCCTTGCCTTTTGCCCTTGCATGCATTCTTTGTGCCTGGGCAAAAGGCAAGGAAGTGGGGGGGAGCATGTACACACCTTTCTTCTCTATGCGCACTGCTCCCCCCTCCCATTCCCTTACCTTTTGCCTTGGCATGGGTTCTCCATACCTATGCAAATGGCAAAGGAATAGGGGGAAGCCTCACACACACCTTCCTTTTCCACGTGCAGTGCTCCCCCCTTACATTCCCTTGCCTTTTACCCCACTGCATATTCTCTGTGCCTGGGCAAAAAGGCAAGGGAATGGGTAGAAAGGCGTGTGCATGTCTTCCTTCTCTGTGCCTAGCACCCACCTATTCCCTTGGTTTTTACCTGGGTGCGGAGAAGGAAGGCATGTGTACCAGGACAAAATGCAAAGGAATGGGAAGAGCAGAATAGGGGGAAGGCACACGTGGGGCTTGTAAATAACCGAAGTCATGAAAGTCAAACCTGCAAATGTGGAGGGAGGACTGTAATTTCATGAAACAATTCCATGAACAATTCCATGAACAATTCAATTTCGTGAAACAATTCAGGATGTGTGAATAGCAGACACAGAAATATTTCCTTGCTCTGCAGTATGGAGAAAAAGGTAGACACTAGTCGTCGTCACTTACAAAAACAACACAGCTGACTATCAATATTACTACACTACATTCTGCTGGCTTGGGACAGAAAATCCTTTCTGCATATGTTGCCTCATCCCCAATCTATGATAACTGGCTGTGTAGCTGTCAAAGCCTTTTGTGACCCCACTACTCCCTTATGATAATGCCTTGGTTGCAAGAAAGTAACTCAGATATCAGCTCCCCTGAGCATAATCATGTTTATTATATAAAACTAGCGTATTGCCCGGAGTTTGATGAGCTTAAGAGATCATCAAACTGCCTTTTCCATTTCCTGTAACTTTGCTTCATATTTCCCAATGCAATCTATTTTCAGAATTATTTACATACACAGTTTGGGTTCCTGAGGGAGTACACTGTCCTTCTTGCTGCTAGGCCTGGTCTCATTAGCAACCAGCCTATTCCAGTACTTGTAACTTTTCCCCATAGTCCCCATCCAATTTGTGTTCTCTGGTGATATTGATGTACTGGCTTTTGATGTTTTTGCTTTCTGTTGAATTTGTCCAATGGCTTTATGTTTTTCTGGATGCATTTTTTGTTTTGAATTTCAACTTTAAGATTCCTCACATATGGAACCCATGCAATCTACTGTGTGAAATGAGAAGACCTTGTAACTATGGCCCTTTCCACATGTGGGGGGGGGGGACGGGCGAAAACGCCCAAAAACGGAGGTTACCTGAAGCCGGGTAAGTCCGTCACCACGCGGAGCAGCGTGAACTCGCTGCTCCGCAGTCCTCCGGCGTCCCAAATGGCAGCTTCCAGTTGGTGGAGGCTCCCCACCAACCGGAGAAGCTCGCCAGCTGGAAGCCCGCCCCCGGCAGATCTGCAGGCACGCACTTGCGCACGCCTGCAAATCCGCGTCGGAGCCAGGCGATGGAGCAGCACGGGGCTGCGCGCTCCGTGCTTTTTAAAAACCTCTCGAAAGAGGTTTTTAAAAAACACACTGCGCGGCTAGTTCCGGCCGCTCCTGAGTGGATTCTGGTGTGGAACTACAAAAAGTAGTCCACGCCAGTCCACTCTAAGGTGCAGAAGACCTCCGTCAGAGGTCGCTCTGCACCATTTCAGAAGTCTGGTGTGGAAATGGCCTATGTTGTGTATGTCATTTTAATTTCTCTCACATATGCCTCCCAAATGTTTTCTGGCATCCTTATTGATGGTAGGCTTCATCTCCATATCAGCTGGCGTGAGACCCAAGAGCTGTCTGGCTGAGAATTCTGAAGGCCCCTCCCTAAACTGCCAACCCCAGGATTCCATAGAATCTTCACAGCCAGTCAATCCTTGCCTCACTCTTCTTCTTGCCTCACTCAGGTCTTCTCGCCTCACTCAGCCAATCATATGAGGTCTTCCCCTGCCAGATGTAGATAAACAGACAAACTGGTAGACAAACTTTGACTTTTATATAGTAAACAAACAAGCAGCCAGTCTAAGGCCCTTTTCGCACAGCATTTTCGATGCAAAAGGGCCCCTTGAGCGTCACGCAAATGTGAGGAGCGGTCCACATGACGCACTCACATTTGTGCAATGCTCCAGGGCCTGACATGGACCACACACACATTTTTTCATTTTTGGCTTGAAGCTGAAAATGCTGCGTGGTCGCTCATCGGTCCGGGGCCCTGCGCACACTTACCTTGCGTGCGGAGCCTCAGGAGCCGGGCCAGTCGCGCTTCCTGTCTCAGTGCAGCCTGGGAAGGTCCCAGGCTGCACTGCTAAAGGAAGAGGTGGGGCTCTTGTGCGAGCAGGAAGCTCGTGCAGAGCCGAAGGAGCAGGGAAGCGAGAGCCTCTCTCTGGAGGCTGCTTGCACGAGCACCGCACCCCAGCACCGAAAATGGGTGAGCTGTGGAAAGGGCCTAAGTCTGCATAAGATTTTAGCTTTAATTTGGCTTCAACTGTCCTGCTTGGGCAGGGACTGTCCTAATTAATCCTTTGTCACCCCCCTTTTCAGCATCTTTTAAAATGTCCCATTTTCTCTTCTTCTTGGCCTTTGCCTTATTTTAACTGAGTTCAACATGCAAAAGGAAGTTGCCCTCAATTAACTCAGCAGTGAGGAGAGAAGGGGGGCAAAATTTTGCACTTGGCTGTAGATTCAGGCAAAAGCAAACTGCTGCAGCCCCTCCTAGCTTGTGTGTTTTCCTCATTAACAGCTTTGGCCATCTCGACCATCTTTAGATGTTGCTGGGCCCCATGAATGAAAATGTTTTCAAAATGACACACATATTGTGAAGCAATTGCGTCACTGATTAGTGATGTCACAGGCATGATCCAGTAGGTAGATGTGTCATGCCCATAATTCCGTTCCATACCTCACAGTCAGTTACAATGTGAACAACAGCAGGGACAATGGTTACTTTTCCCAACTACAAAATATTGCTGTTTTGAGTGCCAGGAGTGGAAAGTGATATCTGTGCGGCAAAACTGGTGAATCAAGTAAAGCTACCTCGTTTGTACACCTTAAATGAGTAAGGACTGCACATTTATTGTGCTGTAAAATGTTCACCAGGAAATGCTGTAAATGTTTGACAGTTGGCAAGAAAACATGAAAAGGGAGGCATGTGAGGGACACAATAGAGAACAAACAATGAAGTGAAAGCATGTTTTATGAAGCACTGTATGTCTTGATACTAGATGAGGAGATGTGGGAGACCGTGAGAGTTTGTTATATGTATTTTGTAGGACAGGTGTTTTGCATTTCAGTTTCCTGTTTACTAGATTCCAGCAGAAAAATAAGGAAGCTTAATTGACAAAGTGGCTGGCTTTCCCTGGGTTATCAAATTTAGTCACTGTCACACATCAAATTTAGTCAATGAGTAGATGCACTGAAATCAATGGGACCAAAGTGTTTCATGACACTCTTAGGTCTCACTGATTTCAATGAAGTGCTGTAATATTTGTACCAAATCCACTGCACGTATTAACAGTGGTAAAAAAGTCCTTCATGGCTACATTAATACATTTGATTTATTAACTTGTTTATTTTATAGATAAAAAAAAAAGAATTCCATCCAGTCGTTCAGGTCTCCTAGCGTAGTCTATATAACTAAATAACAAAAATCCAGTGTAAGCCATAAAAAGGATTAAAATGCAGTCTTAAAACTAAGAAAAGTAGAATTAAAACGTACCATCTTAAATTGGAAAACTATTAAAAGGTGGCTGGACTTTTTACAAACATCGATTCTGCTGCTTGTCTTGCCTTTAGAAATGAGGCTACCTTAATCTAGCTTAGGGGAGAGTTCAATAACTAGGTTGGGACCACAGAAAAATCCCACCAACTGAAGTTCTTAATATTTATGAATAAAATAAATATTATTAATTTTAAATCCCCTCTTTCTCCTAATGTTGGGACCAGAAGAAGACCACAAAATGATAAAAAAAGAAGAAGATGTTACTAAAAACACAGGCATACATTTGATTGTTAACCTTGACTAGACTTGACTTGACTTGACCATTGAATCAGTTGGATTTGTCTGTATGCCAGTTTAGCATTCAGGTATTGTTTCAGTGTTCCTCTTTAGCTGGAATTTACCCAAAGGATTCTAGCCACCATACATTATAATATTAGGACACAAACAGTTTTGGATATTAGAAGTCAAAATAAATTTAAAAGCCAACTCTGGCACTCACCACTGGAAGCTCCTGCTTTAGCAGCCAGTCAGTTGCCAATAGCTTGCCTAATTAAAAAAAAAGCGGGGGGGTCCATTACAGCAGAAGGACAACAGTGAGGGTTCAGCCTAGGCTTCTTTGGAAATTAATTCCATGGCCTGGGAGAAACCACTGAGAATGTCTTCTGTCATGTATAAGCCTCTGCAGTTGACAGGACTGAGAAAAGGTCCTTCTCAGAAGATACATAAACCTAGTTGGGCTCATTCAGCCCTTTGAAGATTATTTTAATGGTGGTCAGACTTATATGGGAGGAGGTGGTTTGATATTATCAAAAGGTTGACACTGTCCTTGCTCATAGGAATGGGCAACTTGGGAGGGTATGCAAGCCAAATTTTGCCTCCACACTCTGTGGTGGGTTACACCTTCAAATTGTCTGAAAGCTGGCTAAAACTGAAACCAGAAGTAACTTCTGATTTGCATTGTCAGCTCTAATTCAGTGTTGTTGTTGCTGCTGTTCACTGAGGAGAGAAGGAATCCTTTGGGTGGGGCATATCTGCCTCTAGGAATAATGCTTTATGGCTTTTGGGTAACTTTCCCCAAAACGTTTTTAGGGAAGTACAGAGTCATGGTGGCTTTATGAGGGGCTACTGAGAGTCTAGGGGCTTCTACACAGACCATAGGCTACATTTTCATTCTTGGTGTAGCTCCTATCATCATCATCATCATAATCATCATCATCATCATAATCATCATCATCATTTATTTATTCATATAGCACTATCAGTGTATGTAATGCTTTACCCAAATTGTTTACCTGAAGTGTACCTCTGAGGCCACAGCAGAATAATTAGCTGAATAATTAGCATCTCTGACTGGAAGCCCAAAAGCCTGCAAGTTAAAAAGTTAAGTGGACTACTCAGTGAATTCTTCTTCCTTTTCTTGTAATTTTGGTGTGATAAAGCTAGACATCTCCATCTACACTTAAAAATTCCTTGTCCTCTATTCAGCTCACATATGCTGTACTCAAAAGGTGTGTGAAGGAGTTCCCTTTTAGTTCTTGGTTGCAAGGATGTACAAGCCACAAAGGAAATCGAGGGTTTCCCCCCACCCTGCTTTATCAAATTTCTTTTGACTTTAAATTAGAGATGGGACGAATCCAGAATTTTCTGAATCTGAATCCAAATCCCTGGAAGGTTCTGCGAATCTACAAATCTTGCAAATCTTGAATCTTTCGAATCCTTTTTTACAAAAAGGTTTTAAAAGCAAGGGAAAAACAAAGCACTTCTACTGAAAAGTGTTTTGAAGCAGAATTTGACATCTTTGTTTAATGAAAACAAAGTTTTCACTTTCTGGAAAACATACCTATATACTTCTTATTAAGAATTACATGTAATTTGGAAGTAGCTCCAGATGTTGGAGGATGCTCAAGATGATGCCATCTCCTGGGTTGACTATTACAAAGAAAAAAGAAAAAAAAAAGGGCAAGGATAATCTTGGGAAAGACACACTCTCTCAGGCTTAGCAAAAGCCAGGCAAAGGCAAACTTCCCTCTGAAGAAATCTTGCCAGGACAATTGTCATTGTTTTGCCTCAGGATCTTGCCAGATTGAAAATGACATGAAGGCCCGTATTATTAATTATTCATCTGTTGTTGTTGTTGTTATTATTCCCACATTTTCCTGCCTGTGTAAACAGGGCCATGTACTACAGTACAGAGATAATCCAGGTCAAAACTGGATTTTCTTTGCATAGCTCCTTCTGGCAGCCTGGGGTTTGTAGTTTGATGATGCACCAGCACACTTTGACAGAGAAGGCTCTGACACCCTGTCCAACTACAAACCCCAGAATTGTGTATGAAGGAGCTTTGCAAGGGAGCCATGCAAAGGAATCTTCTTCAGCTGCCCTTGAAATCTCAAGAACACTGTACTTTCCAGTCAAGTCTCAAATCCTGCAACAAGGATGGCGCTTTAAAAAAACAAACAAAAACAACAACAAACGAAACACCAGCCTCTAACCCAGTCTCAATTCTCTACCCTAATGTCCAGTCTCAAGTCCTAAAACAAGGAAGGCACTTAACAAAAATATACACCACCCTCTAGTCCAGTCCCAATCCCTACCCTCCAGTCTCAAGTCAAAAGAATAGGAAGAAGAGAATAATTACTTTGCAGAGGGAGGCAGCCACAGGGGCAGCAGCAGGAGCAAGCTTGATCTGGGGCTCTTGCACCCACTCAGGCCTCCTAGCATGCCAGAAAGTGACCTTCGCCGGCCCTGCACGCCCACACGGGCCTGATCTGGGGCTCTCGTGCTGCCTCAGGCCTTGTGGCCTGCAGGAAAGCGACTCTCGCTGCCCCTGCAGGCCCATGCAGGCCTGATCTGGGGCGCTCACACCAGCTCAGGCCTCTGGGCATGCAGGAAAGTGGCTCTCACCGTCCCTGCACTGGCCTGATCTGGGGCACTCGTGCCAGCTCAGGCCTCCTGGCGTGCAGGAAAGTGGCTCTCGCCAACCCTGCATGCCCATGCGGGCCTGATCCGGGGCACTCAGGCCCCGGGGCATGCAGGGATTCGAAAGATTCGATTTGCCTGTTTTGGCCCAGGGATTTGGATTCGCAAATCTCGAATCCTTCCCAAGGATTCGTGGATTCACAGATTTGGTTGGCCCATCCCTACTATTACAGATAGTGTTAAGACTAAAAAAGAGAAGCAAAGGAGAAGGAAGAAATAATGATTTTGAGAACAGTGGCAGAGGTAAACACTCATAGTTGCTGTTAGGCAAACAGGTCTATCAAATGGGAAAAATGTGATATGAATGTGGTTGAGGTGGTTGAGAGTCCATGCATTCTTAGTGTCCCTTCCAAATCTACGATACTAATGCTATCCTGACCCATTAGTGAGAAAGGGGAACATCCACAGCTCAGCAACACAAGGTGTGCATTGGATGAAGATGTTTTGTGTCTTTTCTTTTTTTTTAAAAGAAAAAGTTGTCCAAGAGATGATGATGGTAATTCAAAAGATTTAAGTCTGTTCCAAGATCGTGCAAATAATGATGAGAAAGCAAACCACTGGCAATCAAACCATCATGGGCCCAGGGAATTCTGGGAGTTCTAGTCCAAAAAAGGTAACATTTCTAAGCTCCAACCAAGGATGTGCTAGTCTTGAGCTCCAAGGGCCTACAGCCAGTGTCAAATGGAGAACCAGGGTCAGGAAATATGTGCACACACAATTACGCATACATTGTGTTCCCACTCTTCCCTCCTACATAAACCCATATTCTCCCTGACACATACAGACACACACACACACACACACACACACACACACACACAAGATGCACATATCTTAGCATGCAAAACTGGGATAGTATAATCTCCTTCCTCCTATCCCCTTCCCTTCCTTCCCGCCTCCCTGCCTCTCTTCCCTAGCTGTTCCTTGACAATGCTTCTACTCTTGAGTGCTGTTTTGGTACCTGCGTTTATGACTTCTTTCTGTCTTCTAAAATGATTCCAGCCAGTCAGCTGTACACAGTCAATCAGATTTGGTTCCATTCCGTTAAAATGAGAACAGTGCTTTCTGAGTGGGTAACTTAACAGTTTTTCCTCTTGCAGAAAACACTAAAAACTGTGCAAAGAAAGGTGGGTTCCCAAATAATCCTCCTCCCCAAAAAATCAATATATATACATATACATATATACAAATATATACATATATATACATACGTATATACATATACATATACATATATACATACATATACTTACTTACTTACTCACACACACACACACACACACACACACACACACACACATATATATCCTCTTACCTGAGCTCTAGCAATATCAATGTACATGGATAAGTGAAGTAGTGCACTTTCTTTTTTCAGTCAGAAACTTTTTAAAGGCTGCACTGATGTGTTAGAAATTGCATTCTATATCTATTTGAAAAATTCAGTAATGAATCTGACATTCTATAAGTGGCCTTCAGGTGGAAAAGATGAGGCATAACTTGTTATATTTCAATGAGAGTAGCCAAGTTTCATTTATTAATCTAAAATGTATATAAAATTGCATTCTGGGTTGTTAATACAAGCAGAAGGCAGCTGATTCCAATTGGGAATGGTTCCTAGATTTGAAGGAGTACCTTCCAAGCAGGAAATGATTATTTGGCATATTTCCAATTCACTCCTCTCTACTTGCCAGCAGATGAGGTTTCCCAGAGACATTTTGGTTCACATAATCATAGACTCATAAAAGGTGTATTGCTGGAACTTGACCACTTTTCCCATGGAGTTAGGATACAGTGTGTTGGAAAGAGTGCCAAGACAAAGAAATGGAGAGAGTAGAAAATTCTGGACTGTATCTTGAAGAACGTAGAGAACTGTCAGGGTGAAGTTAAAATTTCCACTGTGTTCCGCCTAGGGTTGATCTTACCATTTGCAAGCTGGATGGTATAGTTGACATTGAAAGGTGACAGAAAGATGTTGGAAGTAAAGAACCTATACCCCTAAACTAGCCTGCTGCTGTCAGGTATGATGGAGAATCCTGTCCATCACCTATAATAATAAAAAAACAAACACCACCTCCCAGGCCTTTTTACATGGAATGGAAGTGACCCCCATTTTGTTCTTTGCTACAGGGAGTGAAATATCTTGGTCCATCCCTGGCTTGATATTCCTGTGCATGATAGACTAAAAATTTGATTCCTTGCAGTGCAGCTGCTTCTCATTTGATGACTACCTAGACCATAGAAATTCAAATATTCATGTTTAATGCCTAGAGGGGTGGGGTCGAGCTTAAACCTGTAGATACTGTCCCTCTTGGAATTTGTTGTTGTTAATTGCTATCAGGTTCACTTTGACTTGTGGTGACCCTAGGAATGAGAGATCCTCAGATCCCCTTGTCATCAATAACCCTGCCTCAGGTCTTGTAGACTCAGGGAGGGGGCTTCCTTGATTGAGTCTAGACATCTGTAATGCAGTCTTCCTCTGTTTCTACTGCCCATTTTTGTGGGTTTTCAAGTATTTTGCGATTTATGATGATCTTAAGGAAAACCTATCACAAGGTTTTCTTGGCAAGATTTGTTCAGAGTGGGTTTGTCTCTGTCTCCCTCTGAGGTTGAGAGAATGTGATTCACCCAATGTCACCCAGTGGGTTTCCGTGGCCAAGCAGGGATTTGAGTGCTGTTCTCCAGAGCCGTAGTCCAACATATAGTTCATCCTTACCAGGCATTATTGTCTTTTCTAGCAAGTCCTGTTTCTCATAATATGTCCAAAGTACTACAGTCTCAGTATAGTCATCTTGGCTTCTAAGGAGAGTTCAGGCTTGATTTGCTCTGGAACCCACTCATTTGTCTTTTTAGCAGTCCAGGGTATCCGAAGAACTCTTCTCTAGCACCACATTTCAAATCAGCTTCCTATCAGCTTTGTTCACTGTCCAGCTTTCACAACCATTCATAGAAATTGGAAATACAATAGCATGGACAATCCTAACTTTAGTATTCAATTATATGTCTTTACAGTTCAGGATTTTGTCTAGTTCCTTCATAGCTGCCTTTCCAAGTCCCAGTCTTCTTCTGATTGCTTGAGTGCAATCTCCATTGTGGCTAATGACCGAGCCAAGGTATGGAAAATCTTTTAAAATTATGTCAATCATCTGTGGTCATTATCCCCTGAGAACAGGCATATCCAATTATATACACATAAGATCCAGACGTTAGGAACCGGAAATATTTGCTTATTATTATTTTTTCCAGAAAAGAATGATGAGTTTCAGATGTTGTCCCTTTTTGTTGCAAAACTTTATTTGCACAAAAAGCATTGTTGTTTGTCCAAATCAAGTTTTTGGGAAAAGCTCTGAAATACTAAAAAGTTCATGGCAATTGGATATTTTTAATGAAGTGCATTAATATTTTGAGGCCACCCTTTTTAGTCAAGGAAGAGAAAAATTGTGAGCAATATTTTACATCTTTAGCAGACATTCAACTGAAATGTTCTTAGACTGGGGACAGGACTTACTTGCAGTGACTATTCTTCTGCTTCCAGACTAAAGTACACTTTAAATGTCTTCATGGGTTTCATCTCTGTGCCAGCTTAAAAAGAGCTCCCTCAAAGAGACCTCTGGATAGTATTCACCATAAATGGATTTGTGTGTGTGTGTGGGAACCTTCCAATGATAACCTTGACATTCAGGTACTTGCCGACAATCCTACCGTGCTGATTCACTCTGAAAACTGAGGTGGAAAGTCACCTTGTGATGTTCCATTTCATCCATTAACATCATTAATATTCCATCTTTCCCCTCCAGAATCAGAATTCAAAGAAACTTACAATTTAGAACAAAAACAATATAGACAAATATATACAAGGGGTTTGTCATGAGCCCGGCTGAGCATGCTGCCGACTCAGACGGGGACTCTGAGTTAGACGGGGAACCCCACACGGGGGTGGATCCCTGGGAGGGAGAGGGGGCTCCTGCAGAGGCAAGGGAGGGGCCTGCCAGCGACCCCACAGCGGTCCCCGAGCCAGTACCTGCAGCGGAGGAGACCAGTGCTTCGGGCTCGACAGAAGCTGCTGTTCCTGACTCCAGCCTGGAGTTTGCTGCAGACCCTCCCCCCACGTTCCTCCAGAGGCGGCGAGAGAAGGAGGCGGTTCGCAGATCAAAACGCTTGCAGGAGAAGCGTCTGAAGTCTGAGGGCCTTCAGCTGTGAGCTGGGCCAACGGACGCTTGATCAGCCCATCTGGGTTAAGGACTGTGTATTTAAGTCAGACGCTGGGGGGAGTTGGGCACGGGGCCACAACTGTCTTACATCCGGGGAATCTGCATCCTGTATTTTTCGTTCCAGGCCTAGCTGTTGAGTTTGCTGTCTCTTTTAGTTTGGGTGATGTAACCTCTTGTTTATTTTACTACTTATCACTAAAAGCCATACACTTCGGCTCCTGCCTCTGTTTTCTGTTCAAGCCGCCACCTGACATTGACAGGGTTGTCATTAAACTGTATTTAAACTATCAGTAACATTATAAACAATTTAAAATATGCATTAAAAATAAAGTCATTAAATCTGGTATGGCACTTATTAAACAGGCCTATCTTTAAAATTAGTCATTTCACCAAAGCCTATTGGAACAGAAAAGTTTTTGCTTGCCCATGGAATGACAACAAGTATGAGGCCATTCTAGCATCCCTTGAAGGCTGTTCTGGAGTCTCAGAGCAGCTACCAAGAAGGCCTTCTCCCACATCTCTACCAGAGATGTCTGTGAGGGAGATGGACTTGAGAGGAGGGCCTCTCCTATTCTTAGGCAGTCGACAGGCAGTCATAGGAGATGTTAGTCTGTGAGATGGTTTAGACAAAACCCGTATTGAGGTTAGCTGTACTAGACCCTTGTATTACCTCCAAAATGGCTCAGTGGACTGGATGTTAGGATGACAGGTGTAGAAAAATGAGGTAATTCAATAAGGAAATACAGGTTGAGTATCCCTTATCAGAAATGCTTGGGACCAGAAGTGTTTCAGATTTTGGATGGGTTCTTTTGGGAGGGGGAAGGGGTTAGAATATTTGCATATGTACAATGAGATATCTTGGAGATGGAACCCAAGTCTAATCATGAAGTCCATTAGGTTTCATAGATACCTTACACACATAACCTGAAGGTAATTTTATACAGTATTTTTTAATAATTTTGTGCATGAAACAAAGTCTGTGTACATTGAGTTATTATAAAGCAAAGGTGTCGCTATCTAAACCATCCATTTTGAATTTTGGAGCACTTTGGATTTTGGATGCTCAGCCAGTAGCAGAATGGAATGTAGTACTTTGGATTGTGGGATAGTGTAATAGGGAAATGGTAGAATGGAATGAAATGGAATGGAGTGGAATAGAATATAATAGAATATGTTAGGAGGGAAACTGTATTCTTGAAATTCCTGAAATCTTGCTTGAAATCTTTTGTCGTTGTTGTTCTTGTTGTTGACAGGAAGTGTGTTTGCATAGAAAAGCTCTCAAAATGTGAACTTACTTCTATAATCTAAACTGTCGCAATATCCTTCTACTATTGTGTCTCTATTCTGTTCTGCATTTAAAGATCCATGCCGGCTAAAGCACATTGAAAAGGCTCAAGAAAGTTCTCTGTGTTATATATTGAAGGGATGACAAAGCACACACAAACAAACAAAGGCAAGCTAAGAGAGGAAGAAATTATAACATTGTGACTAAACATTGTTTACAAAGATGGACTTGTGCCTTAGTAAAACAAAAGCCAAAAATCACATTGATGCAATTGCTTGAGCAGTGTATTTTCCCAAGGCTCATTGTTGCATTCTAAATGCAGAGATGGGGAAAACCACACCAAAGGGGGAAACAAAGTTGGCAGCATATGCAACAACCCATGTGCAGTTTGGAAATAAACAACTGAGAATTGCTAATGCATTGGTCACACTTCAGAAACAAGATCAGACAATCCACAACTGAAGGAGAAATTTGGGTATGGAGAATTATAGAAGCTTCCTTATTATCATACTACCTTCATATCAGAATTATGTAGAAACAGTTCTGCCTTTCAATGAACAGAAAATCTTGAGGCTCAAGAAAGTACTTTTCTCTCACATTCTGCATTCAGGCATCCTTCTATTTGACTTTGGTCAGAGGACGTTGGCTATATGCATTGCTTACGTGGGAAGGGAAAGGGACAAAGATAGGTGGGGAGGGGAAATCATTGAATGATATTTACACTGGAATTAAAGGTCAGATTTTTCCATTTCAGTGAGTGGACTAGAATATGTGGGGTACACTGGTGAGTAGGTTGGTAACGGTTGGAGTGAGGCATAAAGAGTTGTAAATGCTCAGAATTAAGAAAATAAATCCTGTCAATATGGCCTTTGCAGTGGTGAGTGAGAATGATAGGTAGATTTTCTTTTCCACTAGATTTACTTTCTGATATTGGAGTTTATCACTCAAGCCAGGACTATTCATCAAACATTTCCTGTCAGTAATCCAAGGCTCAATTTTTATGATTCACTCTTTTAAAAGAGAAAATGCCCCCAAGGTTCTTACTTCTCTGCTGATGGCTGGAGAAGGAATTATGAAGGAAAGAGAAAGTCCTTTACTGACCATTTTCGTTTAAACAGTTTTCATAGGTTTGATTTTATTTCATTTTGCAAACAGTAGAAGGAGAACCAAAGGAACTGGGTATGGTGAAATGGTGGCAATAGAATATTTCAGGCTATACTAGTACAGGCAGGCCAAAGCTTCGAGAAGTTACTTTTTTTGGTTTACAAATCTCAGAATCCACCAGCCACCATAATAGTTTGGTGAAATCTGGGAGCGGAAGTCCAAAAAAGTAACTTAAGCTCTGGGGTATGTGTGTGTGTGTGTACCACAATAGTATTGTAGTTTGCTCCAGTTTATGGATCATTT
This sequence comes from Cyclura pinguis, assembly GCA_030412105.1. NCBI lineage: Eukaryota > Metazoa > Chordata > Lepidosauria > Squamata > Iguanidae > Cyclura > Cyclura pinguis. Next base: position 351,990,326 of record CM059599.1, read on the forward strand.
ATTTCTCCTTCTGCCCACTCATATAAACAATTAATATATACAGACTCACATCCAAAAACTTGGGATGTAATTCTGGAAAAAAAAAGTGTGGGTGAAATCTCTATAGTCTTGCTCTACCAACAGCACATAGCATTCTGGTTCTTAAGGCCCCGTTTACACTGTAGAGACATGGGCTCAAACCTCTCAAATGGCTGAAGATTATCTTCTGGGTGTGGGCACTTTAGAGATAAGGAACTTTGTAGGAAGAAGATTGTGCCTAAGGGCATTTCCACACTACACTGTTATGGTGCTATTATTCCACTTTCAACATTCTATGGAATCCTGGGATTTGTGGTTTAGGGACGGATACTTAAAATTCTCAGCCAGAGAGCTCTTTGGACTCAATAAACTACAAACCCCAGAATTCCACAGGATGTTGAAAGTGGAATAATAGCACTGTAACAGTGTAGTGTGGAAATGTCCTTAGGGACAATCTTCTTTCTCTAAATTTCTTATCTCTAAAGCACTCACACCCAGAAGATAATCTTCAGCCATTTGAGAGGTTTGAGCCCATGTCTCTCAAGTTTTCTTGTTCTCCCTCTTCCAGTCTTCCAAATCAGTGACAACACACAGCTTAGCCAATGGATTTTGCTGGGCTGGCAGCGGGACCACGATCTTTTTGTTTGCCCCTCTCTCTAAAATCTGAACATCCCTAGGCTTGTGATAATAGTAGGATCATGTGAAGTCCATCACACAGTGGTAGTACATCAAAACTAGGTATTCAGAAGGAGTTTTCTTGAACTTCTGATACTCATGGATTACAACAACTAGGAGCTATTGAATATATCCCAGGCTGTGACAGCATAAGATTGCATACTGCGATATTCTCAGAAGCAGTGCTATCAGGAACAGAACAGTATGGAGGTAGCATTAATATCAAAAAGGGCACTTATTTTCAGAAGACTAGAGTTCAGTGTACAATGTCAGTTTGTGTAGTTCCTTTGCTAGAGTGTTTGACTGGCAGGGGATTGGATTGGATGGCCCTAGTGGTCCCTTCCAATTCTGTTTCTGTGACTGTCTCTCAGATCATCTTAATGCAGAGTAGGGGGAGGTCTAAGCATGCCAGGGACCTTAGTGTAATGCCATCAGGAGACTAGATTCTGGGAAGAGTCTAGACTCCTAGTAGCATCACCCAGGGCAAAATACTGAAAATGGAGGCACCCAGCTGAGATACATCCATCCAGTGATGGCTGCAACAGAAGAGAACATTTAGTTCCAATGGTGAGAGTAGTGGAAAAGCTCCAGAAGTGAAGATAAACCATTTCTGAAAGTCTTTTATCTTGAAAGCCCTGTGATTAAACAATCCAAAAATGAAGAGAGATATAGTGCTGGAAGATGAGACTCCCATGTTGGAAGTCACTTATCCAGATACTAGGAAAGAACAAAGCACAAGAACAAAGAACATTGAGTCTAATTATACACCTGGTGTCACAGCAAATGGACATTCTGCTGCTGATATGTTCAGATGTGACATGAAAGTTTGAAGCTAGACAATACTTAGAATAGGAACAAAGAATGTGAAAAATATGATTTGGTCGAAGCTAGAAGTCATAAAACAAGAAACAGAAAGTATAAGCACTGCAATACTTGCTGTAAGGGAACTAAAGCAGGTGGGCAGGTAACAACTACTGATGAAACATTCTTAATATTAAGACAACAGTAATGACCATACAAGGTTTACATAACTTTAAAATGTTCAATAAAGACACTGAAATTATTAGATTTTTTTTCATACCTAGAAGGAGTTGAAAGGGCAGCTATGAAGGAACTAGATTATATCCTCAGGTGTTAAGATGAATAATTACATACTAAACTCAGAATCATCCATGTCATAATATTTCCTGTTTCTATGTATGGGTGAGGAGGCTGGAGAATGAAGAAAGCTAAAAGGAAGAAAATCAACTCATTTGAAATGTGGTGCTGGAACGGAAGGGTATTCTGGACTGATAAAAAGACAAATTAAGGTGTTCAGGCTTGAACTCTCACTAGAAGCCAAGATGACTAAACTGAGAATATAGTACGGGCCCTTGGTATCCATTGGGTTTGGTTCCAGAACTCCCCATGGATATCAAAATTCGTGGATGTTGAAGTCCCATTATATACAATGGTGTAGTAAATTGTTGCCCCCTTTATAAAATGGCAAAATCAAAGGTTGCTTTTGGATTTATTTTATTTTATTTTTGGAATATTTTTGATCTGTGATTGGTTGAATCCATAGATGCAGGATCTGTGGATATGGAGGGCTAACTGTATATCATGAGATGACAATGACTCATTGGACAAGAGGTTAATGTTTGGCAAAGGTGAAAGAAGTAAGAAAAGAGGACAACCATAACACAGGTGGATTGACTCAATCATGGTAGCCATTGACCCTATGTTTACACAAGCTGAGTAGTGATGTTAATAACAGGGTCTCCTGGAGGTCTCCTATTCATAGGGTCACCATAGGTCAAAGCTGGCACATAACAATGAAAAAATGTTTGACTAAGGAAGGAGTGACAAGTTCTGGGAGTGCAGGTGCGACGTACTCATGATCCGCCAAGAGCCATATTTTCATTCAAAAATATAACTAGAAATGAAAGAAAGTCCACATCTAGTACTGTAACCCCTGCCCCTTTTGTTTTCATTTGGGGTAATGGGAGCCAACATGGTGAAGTAGTTTGAGTGCTGGTCTTGATGCTAGAGACCAGGGTTCAATTCCCTACTTGAGCATGGAAACCTACTTTTTTTCATTTGGGGCTGAGAATCCCAGAGAACCCTGTGTTAGTTTCGCCTCAGGCTTGCCATAGTCAGGAGTGACTAAAAGGCACACAACAGCAAAGATGCACCTTATTTTACAGGAGAATTGCTACTTCTACAGCTTTCCAGATGTGGCATTTTTTTTCCTATTTGGCCAATTTATTTTCAGTGCGGAGACAAGAGGGAAGGGGGTGGGAATGGTCAAAGGAAGGCAGAGGCCATATATGGCCTGTGGGTGAAGAAATCTGAAATCTGAAATCCCTACCTAGCCTTGAAGCTCCCTATAAGAGTTTGGACCAGATATTTTTTTCAGCTAAGATGTTATGGTGAAGATAAATAGGCATGAGAAGATGTACATATGGTGTCCTTGTAAGAAGAGTGGTTTAATAATGAAACAGTACAGTAGCACAAAAATAAAGGATGAGGAAAAGGAGGTGTATTTTAGCATCTTTAAGGCTATCTAATTCATCAACAGAACAATTTCCACTTTTGCATTACCTCTCAGTACCAGCTAATTTTAGTTCTTCTTTCCTGGGTATTTTTAAAGAGGATGATGAAGAAGATGATGATGATGACAGCAGCAGCAGCAGCAGCAAGCAAACAATTTTTTGCTTTTCATTTAAAACCACACCCCAAACTCCAAGGGCACTGAGGAATAAAATGCATAAAAAGATGTATGAGGCAAAGCATCATGCAGCAAAGCAACATTATTTATTTGAGAGATGGGTCTGCAGCACAAAGCTGCAATCTTGGAACATCTTGTCTGCTGCCATTGGACCAGTGTTGATATGAGCGGGAATGATTTTTGGCTCCCAAAGTGCTATATTATGAGAACCTGGGGGATGATCATGAAATTGAGAGAGATGATAGAAGGTGCTGAGGGAAAGAAAGATAGAGGGAGGTTGTAAAGCCAAGGTAAATAATACAAACTCTTTTATCGTCAAGAATATATCCCACCCCCACCTCCTCTTCCAACCAGAGCATAAAGAGAAGGCCATTAAAGATCACTTCCAATAAGTAATATTTTACATTAATGGGACGAGTGGAAATGCAGCATAAGTGAGACACTGGCAATGATGACTTTATGAACCAATCTCTCCCAAGAGCTGTCTCCCTTTTATTTTTGTATCAGTATTTTTATATCCCAGCACTCCAGGTTCTTATTACCATCTCAAAGAGTGATAGGAAAATCCCAGGTGCTGCTGCTCACTGCCTTGGCTGCTGTGCGCCCTTGCTCTTGGCTTTGACTTGAATAAATGGAAGCATTTAGTCTGGGCCCTGAAGCTGGAAAATTGGGGGTGTGAGATGCTTGCTGTGAAGCTGAAGATTCCAGGAATAGGCTGTGTGTGTGAGAGAGAGAGAGGGAGGGAGGGAGGGAGGGAGGGAGAGAAGCTGCTGTGCTAATACATCCCTCGGGATGCTTCCAGTGTTTCTTGATACGACTGAGTGCATCGCTCATAAAAATTGCACCAGGGCACTGATGGCATTTGATTCCAACAGCAGCAGGGGAGGAGAAGAGACAATTGGCTGGGCTTTTTGCTATCCAAGCATTGGCAATCCAAGCCCTAGCTAATCAAAATGCCATTTTCAAGCTATCTGTGCTTGATATGAGAATTCAGCTGAGACCAGTACCTGCACAGGGAGCAACAGCACCAGTGTGACTGAGAACAAGTGAGATGCAAGTGGAGACTCCAGTTCCTTGAATCATTCTGTGGTCATCATATTTTATTATGATGCTGTTTTCATTAGGAATGTTTTCATATATGGATTCATCCAGTCCCGCATTTCTCAGACTGTCCAAGATGCTGGTCAAATATCTGTACACCATTGGGATTATAATGCCTTCTCTGAAAGGGAAAAAATGTGTTTCATAGTGTTCACATCTGAAAAAAGAAAGTAACTCTTGTTTGTGCAGGGGGAGCTGCCTCCATGGTTGCTCCACTGACAGTCTCAAAATCTACACTTTACTCATGTGGTTGCTTCTAAGGATGTTGACAAAACATGCCAATATTCTGACTACAGGACTTTTCTTGGCTTCAGATATCCTTCTTTGTACTGGAAGGAATTAAAGAAAGGAAGAAAGGAAAAGGGCAAGGGAATAAAATAAAATATGCAAACAATAACATGTGTGGGTCCAGATTTGTCTGCATCATACATAATCATAATGTTGAAAGGAATCCTGATCATATTTCTAGACCAGTGGGATGGGGAAAAGGGGATCTCAGATAGAGATGAAAAGAAATGCTGATGAACTTGACGGTCCTGACAAAGGTAGTGTTTTGACGCCTCCCAAGATTTTGCCTTGAACATCTACACATTTCTGAGCCTTGTATGTTGTACATCTGTGAAAAAGCATGCACACAAAAAACACACTTGTTTAGTGATCAGTTAGAATGCACATAGTTCAAAAGGAATGCAGAAAAACATCAATTAGTCAATGGAAGAGTTGTGTGAATTAGGGCAATTACATAAATAAATGGACCAATTAGGAACATTTCATTGAAAAGTCCATGTACTTCATTGCAGGAAGAAAAATATAAACTCTTACAACCTGTTACAAAGCAAAGGCAGGAAAAATGCAGGAGGAATTCAGGGGAGTCCATTGACAAAACTGAGACTTGAGACCAACCGATTTTCCTTTTGCTAATTTCAGTGTAAGACAGCACTTATATGTCATATTCACAGCTGCAGGAGGCCTAAATTACCTGTGTTCCTTGGCATAAGTGTCAAGGACCACTTCCCTCTGGGGCATAAAATGTTCCAGTAGTGTGTACATACCTTAGTGCTGCTGCTCAGCAGTAGTCTGATATCAAACATGGTCAGGAAGCATTTCCTGTAGATGATGATGCCACATAACCAACGGAGAGATCTGTCTATGAAAGATGTAGAAAGCTAAAGGGAGAGTGAGGGGAGTGTTTCCTGTCTATGTCCTGGTATTTGATGTGGCAAATGGTGCTGAAACACAGTGAGGAACCAGAGCTGTAAGATACTTCTGAAAGAAAAATTAATTTCTACTATGGTTCTAACCTCTTCCCAGTCATTAATTAGTCTGAACTTTAAATGAGCTATCCAAAGTACCAAACCTGTTTTGGGGAAAGTGTTCAGTACTTTAAATAACTTCCTTAACTTTCAGGCTAAAACTTAGAGCAGATTCACCGTCCACTGACACGAAAGTCACAGTCTACCATTGGTCATAATATGGTGACCTGTATGGGCTTTGACCATAATCCAGTTTCTGAGTCACACAAACAATAGGGAAGGGTCTGAGTCTCAGTATCGTATTTATAGAAACCACTTTGGTGCACAAATAAACGAGTTTGGCAGTCTTCCCCACAATGTTGATTTTGAATTGAAACAGGTCAGATTCCTATTTTTCAACATTTTAACTTTACTGGAGCTGGACAAAATCAATGAAGCTGCAGTCTGTCTCCTAGTCAACCATTTCTTTCAGTCTGCATTTAATTCAAAATCTAAAAAGAGCTGAATTTCATGGAAGCGGAGAGAGAGATTAAAATATAGGAGAACAGTCAAGCAACTTTTTAAAATGTTGTCTCTGAGGAAATATATCCAATTGTTTTGGGGAGTCAGTGAATACCATTGTCTGATGAGGTGACAGAGAGATCATATGCTTTTGTGTAGTGTTATTCTTTGGTATCTACCTATTGTATGCCTCTTTTTTTAGTCTGTGTTGGACTTAATAATTTGCTTGTTTGCTGTTTCTCTTTGTTGTTTGGCTGAAATGCATCATGAAGTTCTATGTGCGCTGCCATGTCTTCAACTCTGCACAGAAACTGGGAATTACATGTGACGTCATGCAACAAGGGCACAGAATGGTACACAGAGTTATATGTACCATGTGACCTGTTTTGCACAAGTCTGTGCATGGCTTTACAGGCAGTAGAGGATGGTTTCTTGTTACCAGAGCTATCTTGTTGCCAGTGAAAGGAGAGTTCACAGCTAGTCTGTCCAGCTTTTATACCTAGAAAAAAGCAGGGATATCATTTTCTCTTTTGTCCCAGATAGCATAATGTTTTGGGTTAGCCCTGGGTAATGATTTATCATGATAATTAACAAAAAATAAAATAAGCACAAACTAATATAAACACCAACTAATATTTTTAAGATAGATGTAAATGAAAAGTAAAACATACTACTAAGACAGAAAATAAAGGAAAAAACTAAGCAATAACTCACTAGAAAACTAACTTAGGCCATTTCTGCACTAGACTGTTATAGTGCCTTTGAAGCTCCTCCCTAAACTGCAAACCCCAGGATTCCATAGGATGTTGAAAGTGGAATAATAGTGCTATAACAGTCTAGTGTGGAAATGGCCTTACTAAACTATACATTAACTTACTAAAACACAAAAGGATTCTGACTGCTCCCCCAACCAAATGGTAAAAAGAGGGGGGGGGGAGAAAAGGCAGAAAAATATTAGTCTACCGTTACAGCTAAGCAAACTACTAGTAACTATAACCACAAATTATCGTATCACTTGACTTCTTATTGCTCATAAAAGTCCATAAAACAGTTTCCAGTCTTTCAAAAAATCTTTGATTGGCTTATCCTTTAAAACCCACATTAGTTTAGCCATTTGGGGTAGTTCAGCAGCCTTAACAGATAAATCTTCTGTTAAGATTTATCATGTTAATTCTTATAGAGTAGGCTGCTCTCTTTCCCAGAAGCAAGCACTATTGAACACAGTGTGACTTGCTTTTGCATTTGTTTCTAGGTTAGGCATCCAATTCATGTATGCAGGTATGACGCCAGTGATGCAACTGTCTTGGCCACTGATCTCCATCATGCTATTGAGTGATGGCTGGTAGATTCCATATCCTTGAGGTGTTCAGTCAGCTTTTAGTTTGAACTGGAATCAAGCACCTTGGATAGCTCATTATTATTCAGACTAAAAGCCAAGGTATATTGGCCTCACTGCCTCACTGACATGGAAGACGTCAGCCACTGCTGATATTCTAGCAACTCATCTATCAAATTGGTTAATATACAAAGCAGTAACAGAAGTTGGCTTCACATGGGCACATGATTATGTGTGGCCATTGTGACATCTCTTTCAGTGCAGAAAGGGGGAAAACAGCAGGGAGAGGTGTGTGCACATAGGTATCAAATAATAACAGGAAGGAGGTAAGCCAGGGTGAGGAGGTTTGCCAGTGGGTCTTAACAGCAAAGTATAACCTAGTTCTTAGCAGGTTCTTGGCAGCACTGATCCTTAAAACTCAGCTTGGGTGGAATTTACATGGCAATCAAGGACTCAAAACTTTTGGAAGTATATTTGTCCCAGAAGTACTTGGTCACTGTGTCTCAGGTTAAGACTTGCTAGATGAATATTGAGAGCCAACGTGGTGTAGTGGTTTGGGATTTGGACAAGGAGTCTGAGAGATCAGGCACAAATTCTTGCTCAGCCATAGAAACTGACTGAATGATTTGGGCAAATCATACTCTATCAGTAGCCTAAGAGGTTGACAATTAGCAAATTCCTTCTGAATAAATCTTGCCATGAAACTCTTGGATAGAGTTGCCATAAGTTGGAGTTGACTTGAAGTCACTAACAACATTAATGAAAATAAATTATTTCCATGAAATTTGGGTGATACAGATTTGGGTGATTTTTTGATGGATAGTAAAAGTACAGCAAATAATTTAGACTATTTACAGGGTTGCTACAGGATCCAGCGGTAGTTGAACTCCCTGCTCTATCTCCAGTTCTTCCTGATCTAAGCAGGAAGAAACAAACCATTCACATCAATGTTGTCTTGCTTTGTGAATAGTGATTTTCCTCTCTCCTCGTGAGCAGAAGCTCTATCAAAAATTAGACTCATTAGAGAAGATCCCAATCCATCAAGTAAGAGTTTTCCCAGCCAGAAAATTCTGACAAGTTAATTTAATTATACACACATATCCACACACACACACACACACACATCCGTGTGTGTGTGTGTGTGTGTGTGTGTGTGGCTGTATATATCAGTATATCAGATTCATTTCTGTCTTATTCCCCATGTTTCCTTACTTTGGCCAGACAAATCTGGGGCCAGTCACAGAGTTTTATAATTGATTTCTGTTCTGTCAGCATACCTCATGTTCCTCCTTTGAGCAGATCTTTCTTCATCAGTGGAAGAAAATGGTCTCACATTTTTACTGGTGTGAGGTAGCCCTTCTGCAAAAATAGCTGTGTGCCATATTGACTTCTCAGTGTGAGGAGAGAAAATTGCAGCCCAAATGGTTTCATGTAGCAAGCAGACACGGACCTGCTGCTTGAGCACTAGGTCATTTTCTACTTGGATTGTGCTGCCAGGGGATGGAACATCAACAAACACCATGATGCCCAGAAAGCAGGAGAAGAGATTTGGTAAGCGTTGTATGATTATTTGCAGAGGTAACTTGGCCTGTGAATTCTTTTAATACCTCTTCCTACAATTATACAACTAACATTACTCTTTACAGCAGTGAGCAAAATCCCCAAGAACTTCATTTGTTGTGAGGTTGTATTGGATGAGCAACTGGGGTTGAGAGATTTCCTTTTTTTCTTCAGAGAAAAAGTCAGGTCACCCTGCACCAAATATCACCCCAGCTGAGCTGTATCTTTGATATATACATAGGCCCTGTTTGCTCAACATTTGAATTTGATTTGACTTGGGTGCACATAAAATAATGACAAGCTGGAATGAGTCCAGAGACTCAACCAGGATGGTTAAAGGTTTGGAAAGCAGTCCTTAGGAGGAAAGACTGAGGGAGTTGTGGTATGTTTAGCTGGAAAAGAGAAGACTGAGGGATGACATGATAACCATATTTAAATATCTGAAGGGATGTCATGTGGAAGATACAGCGAACTTCTTTTCTGCTATTCCAGAGACTAAAGCATGAACCAGTGGATTCCACCTTAACCTTAAGAAGAACTTAGTACTCCTCAGGGCAGTGGTGGACTTCCTTTGGAGGTCTTTAAATAGAGGTTGGATGGGCATCTTCCAGGAGTGCTTTAACTGTGTATTCCTGCATGGCAATGGGTTGGACTAGATGACCCTTGTGACCCTTTGTAATCCTATGATTCTACAAATATCCTTTGTTTTATTGCATTTGTAGCCCAGTAGATAATGGTGATGCACATTTCCATTGTGTATGTTAGCCTTGTCACATGAGGAAATAACTTTGCAGCTGCAAGCAATAACTATAAATTTATCTTTTGTTCTGTGAAATGTGCATACTGTTTTCTCAGCTGTTGAATGGAAAGTTAAGGTGATGGTCTATATCTCCCAGCTTGATGTGCCCCAAACCTACAACCCTTGGGAATTACCTGCAGTGTGTGCAGCAAATGGTCTGTTGATTTAGGCAACCCCATCAACTTCATAGGACTTTCTTGGGCAAGGCAAAAGTTCAAAACCAAAATTGAGGTAACCTGCACATGTTACTGAATATTGTTCAGCTGATTTACCTTGAGTGTTTATAGTGTAGCGATGGAAAAATTGAAAAATTTTGAAAAGCATGTTTCCCAAGTGATGGGAAATTCTGACCAAGAGATGAAAGGCCAGACAGTTTGGGACTTATTCTGCACAAAAATTACACAGGAAATATTGCTATTTCTTGTAGAAAATACTGTTTTCTGTGCAAAAGTCTCACATATCAATTTTCTACTGAATGTGTTCTGAATTATGGCATTTTCTGTGCAGGAAACAACATTTTGGAGAAATATTGTTTCCTGCATAGAAAATGCTGGGTGTGTGTGTGTGTGTGTGCACAAAATGCTCCTTTCTGTCCAAAAATACCATGTGCACACAGAACACGTTTTTCAGAATGAGAAGAAAATTTTTAAAATTAGTTACTGCATTCTTCAAGAATGGTTTCGACAAAGAAGTACATCTTTATTGTAACATCCTCAAGCAAAGCATACATTAGATGAGACAGGTAAGCTAGTCTGTCCTAAAGATGACACACAAGGACCAAAGTTCTAACAAGGAAGTACTTTTATGTCATTCTGTACTGCAGTTGAATTTTGCCTTAGTTTAGTGTCCTAAAAATGAAATATGTTGGCATCCTCTACTTACAGAGTTGATGGGTGCAATCCTGAGAATAAGAGGAATAGACAAGAGTACTCCATTGCTGAAGGATCCAATCAAAGCCACAGTGGGCTTTTGACAGAAACACGGAATTAGAAGTGAAGTCTTTTTCAGCTTTTTCCTCTGTAGGGCTTTTAATTAATTAGGCAGTAGGTATAACTCCAACCTCCCTTGTTAACATTACCCTCTAGCAAAATGTACTTGTGGTTGTGTATGTGCCTTCAAGCCCATAGGGTGATCTCATTAATTTCATAGGGTTTTCTTAGGCAAGGAATACTCAGAGGTGCTTTTGCCAGTTCCTTCCTCTCAAATATAGCCTACAGCACCCGGTATTGTCATGGCCTTGAAGGTATTTTAAAAAAGACAGAAATACTGAGTTTTGGTCAGTTGAATAGCAGGAAGCTAAGGCAAGTGCCTCTTTCCGAATTTGTGCTATAAATGGAAGAGAGTTTCTTTTTTAGTCCTCATATTTTTGGTGAACCAACATAATTTGCCCTCGTGAACTAATAATATGCAGATCAGAATGCAGTTATTTTGCGAACTATTTACTATTGGATTTTTTGTGATGTGATTCCCAGCTAAGACATTGTGTAAAAAATACACACATTAAGGAAATTTGCATACACAAATGTATATACTAGAGGAATTTGTATACAAAAATGTTACATTTAGAGAAAGTTGCACATGAAAGTGAATACAAATTTCATACTTTTTTTATTAAAAAAAGGCAGATTATTGTGAAAATTAAACAGAAGTGAGTTCTGACAGAAGGCATAAGAAGCTGACAAAGACCAGAAATAGACAGATGTGTTCACTTCTAGTTTGCCCACTGGCTGTACCCAAGAGGTACAATACTTTAGAAAACTACAACTACCTTAGACATTTGAATATATTGCTAAAGCCCTTAAATTTCATCAGTGCTACATAGTTGGAGGTGATGTACATTACACCTGCCTTTATCTCCCAGCCTTTCCCTTTCTTAATATCACATGCCAGTGGAATGCAGTAGTATTTATCCCAGAGGACAGGCACTTTTATGCGAGACATACAGGACGTTAAAATTCTGGAAGAACATATGCAAATCAGCATCTGAACTTGGATGCTTATCTGACTGAACCCCTGAAATTCATCAGCCATTCCCAAATGTGAGTTGCAAGGAGGCTGGATAAAATAAATCATTTGTACAGAAGATGTGCAATCTCCCACAGCTGGTTTTCATATTTCAATCTCATCAGAAAACTCAAAATTGCTCCCATTGTATCCAAGGGTGTCATTTAAACATGAGCACCATTTGGATTGTAAGAGTGAAGTGATGTTAACAGGAGAACATTGGCTTATAATTGTGACTAGCTTGACTATTTGCCTGTGTGAGATAATGGCTTTCCTGAGGAAGGCAAGCTGCTGCAGACACCAAGATTGCCATGTTCACAAGGTCTGTTACATAAAGTTATGATGGTAACTATTTTGATAGAAGAACTGTCTTTTTGAGAGCACATGGGTTTCGGGTTGACTAGTAACCTTATAATGTGTCAAGGCAGCTGAGTGTTGTGTGTAAAAAAACGCTAGTGGCCAGTGGAGTCATCCTATTATTTGCACTGTGTATGATATTATTTTTTCTGCGCACATAAGCAACATTGTCAGGAGTTCAGTCCCAGCTGATCCTTAGGGAAGTTTCCTTGAATTTCCTCATATATCTTAAGAATTTGCTTTCTGTGAATTTTTAGTAACTGCACCACCTATGCCTTGAAGAGTAGTAGTAGCTGTTGTGGTTGTTGTGTGTCTTCAAGTCATTTCTGACTTATGGTGACCCTAAGGTGAACCTATCATGGGGTTTTCTGGGGCCGAGAGTATGTGATGCACACAAGGTCCCTCAGGGGTTTTCATGGCTGAGCAGGGAATTGAATCCTGGGTTCCAGGGTCATAGTCCAATGCTCAAATCAGTGTACCACACTGGCTCTCATGCCTTTAGTTACTTAGGAATAATTTGAGCCTGTATTAACAAATTTAGTATTATTGATAAAAGAAAAGAAATGTATGAATGTAGTTTTACCTTCATCCATTTCACCCAGAAGTGACCTTACCGTTCTGCTACACAAAACTGTTGGAAGGGATACTTGTCAAGAACTGAGAAAACCTGAAGGAATTATTCAAGAGCTAAGGACTGAAGGCATACTGTACATTTTGTTGATTCGAGGTTACGTTTTTACACTGTGCAGGTACTTTCACAGGGAGAAGGGATTGGGTGCCAAAGTCTCAGGGCTATTTAATCTCTCCTGGTTGAAGGAACAATAATATTGCTCAAGGACAGGAACCAAACACAGAACCAATTGAATTCTGAGACAAGCACTTTCTTTTTCAACAGCAAGAATGGTTAATCATTGTGACAGAAATTCAGTGGAGTGAAATTCTACTCAGCTTGAATACCCTTTACTTTTGTACACCTATTTTACATTACAGATCAAATGACGGTATTCAAATATCACAGTAAACCATAATTCAATTTGATGAGAATGAACCTTGATGAGCTCAGTTTTGCCTGCTGCCTCTAACTCTTCTTTGGTAAGGCCACAAACTTGGAACTGTACACTTCCATTTTAGATTAACCACAGTTTAGTGCATCACATGAAATCTGAGGCAGTGGTGGCTGGTAGAAGATTGATTTTGGTGGTTCAGTACCTTAAATAGCTCTTTTAAAAATTCATACTAAAACCCGGAATGGATTCATCACCCCAGTGACATGGGAGCTATCAGGCACATTACTATAAGTATACTTAATCTTAACAAAGATTAGTTTAAGGAAATTTCAGAAACTACAGCTTGACATGGGCATATTTTTTCTGCTAATTCCAGTTAAAATGAAATACTGTTTTTCAGGTTCATTTGACATGCCAAGGGATGGCCTTTTTTTTTTTTTAAGGAAGCAGAGCTTCTGAGATGCTTGCAGCTGAGTTGGTGGGAGGCAGGCAACATGTAAACTCTAGCTTTGGTTAGTCTCATTCTTAATATGATCTATGGTTTAGTGGGTCAAAACTATTCAGAAATGAAGGAAAAAGTAAAAAGTAAAATACAGCCAAAGGATCTTACAAGAAGCATTCATTAAGCCACATCATACATCCAGAATGCGCAAATCCACACATGAAAGCAGGGGGGAAAAAAACCAAATTAAATCAAAATGATAAACAAAAGCATATGAATAGATTTCAAGTAGCATTTATTTATTTATTGTTTTATTGTTTTATTGTTTTATTGTTTTATTCCTTTATATCTCACCTTTCTCTCAAGGATGACACTCAAAGGGGCTAACAACGTATTTAAAAACAATACAGATTAAAACTCTAGGAAAGCTTCAGTAAAAATATAAAAAAATTAAGAACAATACAGTTAAAACATTACACAATGAAAACTTTAAAATCCATTAGAAGACAATGCAAACCTTAAAAGAGCACCATACAGAATTAAATGGCCACTCCAGTCATTTTCCAGCTTCTTGATCGCACACAAATGTCTTAACTTGCTGGGTGGATTTGCTTATTAATCTTTCAACCTTACATCACTATAGTTAACAACATGAAGGTGAACCAAATAACAAATTCTAAAACTGTGCTATTTTTCAAAGTTTCTCACTTCAGGAAATGTTGACTTGTTTGGCAACAAATTTACAAGTGGCTTTGGAAGGATCCTCGTAGGTTGCAAAAGATTCTGAGATATGTTCTAGGACATTGCTAGCAAAGTGGTGGCCCATGGAGCAGTGTTGGTCCATGAACTATTGGCTATTGGTCCACGGCAAGTTTCCAGCAAGGAAAAAGGTAATGGGCACAAATATGGTTCCAACCTCTGGCACATCAGCGTGAGGGGGGAGGGGACCCTGCAGATTCCATACATCAGATAGATTCAGATGCACTGTTATAGGATATATGTTATAGGGTATACATCACATTGGACAGGATCAAGCTTGTTGAGCCTCATTGTTGCCCAACATAAATTGATGACTTCTTACAAGTTCTCAATATTCTTTGGTGTTTTACATGGAAAGCTCAGTGATAGTATGCAAGGAAGTTGTCTGCCATTACAAGTCTTCTCATTGAGGAATTCCTGATAATTTTCCACAGAACATCAGGCTTCCTTGGAACACATCTTGAAAATTAGTACTCGCCTGCAGTTCATTAGTGGGAGGAAACTAGTTTGTCAGAGAAATCTGGGCTAATTTCAATAGTATTTGAAATTAATAGTACTGTGAAAAATGAATAGTACTGATACTCAGGGCCTTTCTGCACTATACTGTTATAATGCTATTATTCCACTTTCAACATTCTGTGGAATTCCAGGGTTCATAGTTTACTGAGGCCCAAGAGCTCTCTGGTTGAGAATTCTAAATGGCTGTCCCTAAACTGCAAACCCCAGGATCCCACAGGATGTTGAAAGTGGAATAATAGCACTGTAACAGTGTAGTGTGGAAAGGCCCTATGACACTAAGTTTCTTTTCCCTGATACATGTAAAAGGATGTATAGTGAAATTAAGAATGTAAGAAAAAATAAGCCAGAGTTCTCCTAGCTGTATAATTCTTGGTATTTTTCATTTCAGTGGCCTTTTCTTTTATTGGCCTTGAAGCGTTAGGTGTTCTTCTTAGATGATTTTGCTGTGTGTGTTTTAATGAGACACTTACAAATTCCTTCATGCAAATTGTCCCAGCAGCAGCAGCAGCAGTAGCAGCAGCTACTGTATCTGCTAACTCTTTTCAGAATAAAGAGAAGGGATGCACGCTGTGATATCACAGACCCACCAGGGTTGCATTAATCTCTAATAAAACCTTCGCAGAAGGATGAAAAGTGATGTTCAATAACAACACGGCTGTTTCACCTGAAATAGTCACAAATGTGTACTCCTCCCCGTGGAAATATATTCATATTCCACATTATTTGGGTTTAGGTCCTAAATACCCCACCCTATCTCAAAGGCTCAACAAAAGATAACAGTATATTGATTTCTTTATTTTTTTTTAAAAAAAAAGGGGGCAAATGCCAGATTTTAAAAGAGTCAAGGCATCTATGCGTGTACCCCCTGCATGCTTCTTCTCCAGGGAAATTTATACCAGTTCTAGAATGAGTGTTTAGGGCAGAGTGTTAGTGATGTTTTAAGGATCAGATTCTATAAAAATGTAGAAGTAATTTAACATGCATCCCCTTATGATCTTGATGTGAGAAAAGCGGAGATATACAACATTCTGAAAATTGCTCTTGGACTGTCTCTTAAAGTTTATATAAACTCTTAAAGTTTAGGTTCTGTAGAAGCATAGTTTCAGCCCAGTGGTAAGGCACATGCCAGTTGATGTGGTCCCATGTTCCAATTGTGACAGCCCCAGATAAAAATGATTAGGTAGCAGGTAATGTGAGAGACCTCTGCTTGAGACCTTAGACTGGGGTGGACAAAGTGCAGCCCGTGGGGCACATGTAACTCCAAGGGCTGTTTTTGTAGTGTCTAGGAGGAAAAAAGATGCAAAATACTCCCCACCACTTCTCCCTAATGCCATCTGAAGAGTATGGGGAGCATTTTTGCCACTTTTGCTCCTTCCCAGGCCATTTTAAGCCAAGGAGAGGCCTTTTTCAAAAGTGAAAGTGAATATGGAGTGGCTTCTTCTCACTGCTTGTTTTCAAAAATGGCCCAGTAGGACCTTGAAACAAGGTGAGAATGCTCCCCTCCCCACAAGAGGATTTGAGGACGTTTGGGGCAAGAATGTATTTGTGATAGGGGAGTGACCCTTCAAGTTCTCATAGGGGCTAATGCAGGCCCTCTAACCTCCCACAGTTGTACACCTCTGCCTTAGAGAGCCACTTTCAGTCAAAGTAGTAGTTTAGGGCTGGATGGATAAATGATCTGACCTAGTATTTAGCAGCTTCTTATGTTTTTATATGTGCAAGAGCTACAGGGGGTAATTCTTATGGTTTTGATGTGAGAAGAGAAATGATTAACAGTGTGCCTCTGGTCTTTCTCATAACATTGCCATCAGAATTTCTCATAAAGCGAATATCAACATTTCTGTTTCCCAGATGAAATATCTGAGATTCTTTCTTTTCAGGTGAAAACTGTGTTGATGAAAACCAGGTATCAGTGCAGCTAATGATTTTTTCGTCACAGTGAATTCTTCTTATCACTAGATAGGTGGGCCTTTGAAATGATGTTCATGCACAGCATCCTTTGGGGGTTCCAATGGGAAGAGCTGTGTTTTCATTTCAAAGCATGCCTTGTCCACAGCATTCACTATGAAATAGGTCTGGCTTTGTGGTTTTGGAGAAGATGATTGGGAGAATATGACAGTGAGATACTTCTATGTTGTTATGTGTCTTCAAGTAGTTTCTGAATTACAGTGACCCTAAGGCAACCCTATCACAGAGTCTTCTTCATCACGTTTGTTTGGGGGTGTTGCCTTTGCCTTCCTTTGATACTGAGAGAGTGTGACTTGCCCTAGGTCAACAAGAAGGTTTCCATGACTAAGTGGGGATTTGAACTCTGGTCTCCAGAGTTGTAGTCCAACACTCAAACGACTACATCATGCTGATTCGATTTTATGCACATATTTGTATATTTATTTTCAATTCATTCCATTCCATGATATTAGTAGCCTGTCTTTCTTCACTGCTACTCAAGAGATATGATTTCCAGATTATCTTCTATCTGAGTGACGATATCAACACACGGCAGTATGGTGCCCCCTCCGTTCTATGTGGAGAACTTTCATGAACCACCAGTTGAATCTTATTTCAACGTTGGCAATGGGATTGGGTCCTATGTGGATGTACAGGGAGACAGCAGTAGTATAGAGGCTCCACAACTGTCTTTGTGGTACACAAAGATCTGTCCTTCGAGAGAGAAGAATGTCCAGTGTCTGCCATTGCTGCCCTCAACATTTGCTGCCTCAGTCGGTTGCTTCAGTCTGCTTAATAGTATCTCCTTAATTGTTGTAAATTATTTGAACCAGTTTTGATCTATCATTTTTAATGATTAAATTCTTTAATACATTTTAGCCCTTTAAAATCTTTTTTCTAAAAAAAATTGTTTTAAATTTGTAAGATTAGATTAATTGCACTCCCAGTTCTCTGGGTTTAATGTGGGATGCAAATATTTAAATAAATAAATAATAAAGGTTCTTTGATCAAATGAATTCATGGAGTGATTTGACCAATATAGCAACATGAGAGAAATATAAAGGGAAATAAGGATCTGGTGTCCACTTATTGCTTAGTATGAGTCAGCATTGTCTAGTTTCAGTAGGCAGATTTCAGGCTTGTGAGATTCTACCCCCCCCCCCGCAAGAACCATCAACTATGACCAGATACAGAAGACATACTCTTATCCGGAAATAATTCTAAGTGCAGGAATTTTTCTTTACTCACACCTGGTTTTTCCACACAAAAGTCCAGTCCTGGGACCCTTTCATACTACACATGTGGCACTGTGACTCCATGTCATACTCTCCAGTGTTTTGCAGATGAAAACTGAGACACATTTGCCCAAGCAACATCAGAATGTGGTCAAGATGGGAAAAAATAATCAGGAAGAACACATAAACTAGGACAGGCTGCAGCAGTTTGCTTTTGCCCGAGTCTGTTGGTAAGGGCCAGACTCCACCTCTCCTCTCCTCTCCTCGTTAACTGTGCCATGTGAACATCCAGTGGTATCCTAAGATTAACAAGCAGGAGATTTTAGCATTCTCAAATAGAGAGTTCTAGTATCTCCCTAAACCTCAAATCCACAGTTCCGTAGCAGGGTTGCCATGGGAATTAAAGTGGAATCACAGTGCTATAATTGTGTAGTGGGAAATGGCCCCTTGTTACTACAAGTATTCTTCAGTTCACCAGTATAATGGAGGCCAGGGAATAGTCATTTTGTTGTTCAACAGTGGAGTGTCAGAAATACTTTCCAGTCTCCCCCAAATCAAGAGATTTACCCAAACAGAGCAGCCTACTTTCTGACCATACCTGGCTGATAGAAATAAATTTTGCACACAGGAAGGATAGAAAATTTTGCATACAAGAAGGAAAAACCCTGCTCCTGAGAGAGATTTTACAGATACTTGATGATTTCTCACAATTTGGAATTCTGGCCACTGCAATATATTGTGGAAACTGGGTTTTCTGCAAAAGCAAATGCTTTTGCATATAAAATAATGTGTTTGGTACAAGCATATATTATATAACATGCAAAAACTTATTTCTTGTGCAAAAAGCAAGGTTCTTTTGGTGCATGAAAATGTCTCCAAATGTGAAAAATCTTACAGCACTTGACCATTTCTTGATAATTTATCTGAGTTCATTGAAACACTATTTCTCTTTTGAGACAAGAAAATAAGTGAAAATTATTTAAATTCTCACTATCGACAGCTCTACAGGGTTTCAGAGGTGTTTTTTCCTCGGCCCTATCTAGAGATGCTCTTGACTGAACCTCTGATTTTCTGCACGCAAGAATGTAGTCTGCCACCGAGCTTTAGTTCCTGAGCTCCACATGTCACCAGTGTTTCATTTCTTGACCACAGAAGGAGTTTCCCAGCTCCTGTAGATGTTTAAGTCTATTTTTGTTTCTTCCAACACTACTACCTCCTTCAGTGAGGAGTGAAATCCATTTTTCAATGAATATCAGATTAATTCCTGTGGGAAATATAGACAAACCTGTCAGAAAACATCAGTGGCCTATTACCATTTTCTCTCGCAAGATAAAGCCTGAAAAAGCCTACAACAGGCAAAAGAAGTAGAATAGATAGATAGATAGGTAGATAGGTAGGTAGGTAGGTAGGTAAGTAGGTAGATAGATAGATAGATAGATAGATAGATAGATAGATAGATAGTGTGTGTATATGCACGTGCACACACACTTAAACACAAAACAGTTCTGGATATTGCCTTGGGACAAGCTGATTTTAGCTGGCCTTGTAATATCTGAGCAGCATTTGAAATGAATGGGCTTCTATTCTCTAGTGCTCTTAGCTCCTCATCAATTATATTTTCAATCAATTATCTTTGATTTAATTTTTGCTTTCATCAAGTCTCTCTCCCAAGGTAGCCATGCTGTGACTGTAGGGAGCCTTTGCACCTGCTTGCTTTCTGGAACAAATATCAGTTCTGCCAAAGGAGCTTTTTAAAGCTATAGCCCCGCATTTGTACATGAGACAACAAAGACAAAATGCACAGAGTGAATTAGAGTGAGATTTTGTGATGAGTAATACTGATGTGTTTACTGAAGGCAAGTTTCTGTGAGAGAAGGTAAAGCTACAGTCGTAGACATATATAATAAGCCCCACTGAAATAGTGAGACTTGCCTTTGAGTAAATATGCATAGGATTCTATACATGGCTCTGTGCCACAAGTTTCCTGATTCAGATGCCACTTCTCATGTGCAGGAGCTCAGCAGGTGAAAGCCACAGTTGATTCAGCTTCTCTTCTGCATCATGAAGATGCTAAAATAGTGGCCTGCCATATCGTATTATTGTCACAGTAAGGTCACTAAGTTAATTTAAATGAAGTTCTCTGAAGATACTAGCCAGGGTTTTTTTTAAAAAGTTATTTACTTATGTTTTGTACTTTGTATACATGTTTCCTGCATCCCAAAGTAGTCACATTAAAATTCTGTTGAAATCTATGAGAATATGCTGGGAGTACTTTGAATAAGTTATTCGGGCATTATGCCACAGTATAGCTGCTTACACATTTGTCAGGATCCTGTTGTAGGATTTTATGAGAATGGAAAACAGGCTAAGAGCATCAATAAGACTGTAATTTGGGATAGAAAACTTTTGGGGGTTGAGGGGGACACATTAACTCTCCCCCCCCCGAGAGACTCTTGGAAGATAGCACCTACCACCACACCACCCATTCACATCAATCAATCAATCAATACATAACTTTTTTTGGCCACCAAATTGGGGGTGGGATATATAGATACAGGAAAGGCCTTTGTGGAAATCAACTTTCAGGTTACTTACTATTGGAGTGGGGGAGCCTGGGGTAGGCAAAAAAAAAAAAAAGTAAAATTCCTCCATACCTCCCGATAGCCCTTTGGGACCTAAGATTTTGGAAAGCAAAATTAAATGTTGGGAGACACTTTGAGAGACTCTTGAGGCTACAAAACAGCCTTGGGGACTTGCAGGTGATTCGCAGGCCACACCGTCTCTACCCTCACTGTAGATACTGGCCAGTTCCACACTATACTGTTATAGTGCTATTATTCCACTTTCAACATCCTGTGGCATCCTGGGGTTTGCAGTTTAGCGGCGGAGGGGGCATTTAGAATTCTCAGCCAGAGAGGTCTTTGGCCTCAGTAAACCACAAACCCCAGAATTTCACAGGATGTTGAAAGTGCAATAACAGCACTATAAGAGTATAGTGCAGAAATGGCCACTGATGCTCAATGACAACAGTCTTCTTTTCTTCTTCATATTCATAGTCATGTTCTGCTCTGGATTAGTCAGCAGACCCTTTGATTAGACTATTCTTGTACTGTGTTAGAGAACCACAGCCAGTGATAATTTCTCTATTATTACTGAACTTCCCTGCCCTGACTGTAGGCCTCAGCTACAACAGCTGGATCTTAAAGAACTGTCTCCTGTTGGAGGCATCCTCTGGAGGGACAACTAATCCACCTTTAAAGATTTTTTTAAAAAATCATATGAAAGAAAAAGGACTTTGGGTTGGTTGTCACCAGTTAGTACCTGAACAGCACACTGATCAGCGACACACGTGACCTGACCACATTCTACAGTAATTATTTCAAAATTTGTGTCTCTCTGTTTCTATTGGTATATTCATATTTAAGGCACCTGTGTGCTCTCTTATGGGTGATATATTTCCCCTTTTTCTGCAGGGGCACTGAGTCTGTATTCATTGAAGTAAAGCTAAACCTTTGTTCACCAAATCTTTACAAGCATTAGGTTATTCTGTTTTAGTATTATTGTAATACTTTGGGATAATTTTAATGTGTTTTAAAATACTATGAAACTCAGCCATCTGAATATAAGAGACTAAAGAAACCTCTAAATACTTAAAGTGCAAGGTCTTTTAGTAGATAGTAACAAATCTGCTTGACACAAAAGTAATAGAAGAGTAAACAAACAGCCAATAAATAAAATTAAGCAAAAACAAAACCAAGACTTCTTACTGCTTCAGAAAGCAAGGAGAGCAAATTGCATGTGAGTGCTTTTCCACATTAAAATGAGTACGGTCTCCCTCCTCGTAGAAAGCATATGGTTAAGTTTTGGTTTTATAAACGATGTTTTGCCTTTTTTGCTGTCGTAAATGCTGACAATTAACTGTTATATTGGATGTCTGTAATGATTTGTTTATAGATCAATAAAACTGTTAAAAATAGATTTTCCCATGAAGTTAACCACCCCTTTAAAAAGTTCAATTGCATTTTCATTCTAGACTTCTTCTGGCAATTAACAGAGCTTAGAAATAGCTAGTTACTTGCGTAACTCCTGAGACTATAATTCCATTTGTCATGTAACTGTTACTGTTACTTAGCTTAATAATTATAGGTGTGTGGGCTCATAAAATGGTAGAGGAAGAACATCACAGGGTTCAAGTTATGGCTCATAGTGCTACACTATGTTCGGTTTTGGGCATTTAGGCAATTGTGAGTTAGACAGGAGGAGGATGTCTTTCGTAACACTGGCCAACACCTTGTGGCATTCAAGTAGCTTTTTTAAAACAGTAACCATTCAGTTATTTTTGAGAAACAAGAAAAGAATGAGTTAGGTTTCTTTAAACATGTATCTGTAATGTTAACTAATTACTGGGGGATTAGAACTATAACTGTAATTAATTCTTTTTTTAAAAAAATCTACTCACCAGGCTCTGACAGAACATTTTTGGGAATTCATACATGTGAATCCCAAGATTTAGAATTCTGAAATCAGACATAGTTTGGAAGGCAATGTGCTTTTTCTCCACATGTAGATTGGCCATCATGCTAATCAAGTCTTTCAACCTGAGGTGTATTGAATATGCTCTACTGTTGACCTTCTGTTTTCACTTGACACATATTTACTTTTGTCCTTTTTAAAAAAAATCTGAGTGTTGATTTGTGTAGGGCCTCTGTAAAATTCTGGTACCACTCTGTCCTAGCACTTGAATAATTTTTATAATTTGCTCCCTGCATAGAATGGCTCATTCACTCACCACCTGCACGTAATCTCCTCTGGCCTGTAGAAAGAGAAGGGGAGTGAACTTTGCATTGTTGAGCCTTTGAAACAGCCACCTCCAGTGTTATGTCCTGTGTTTAGTGGTTTTGTTAATGGCTTCTAGAAACAGATTTAAAAAAAAAAATTATTCTCATCTGCCTAGATAGATAGATAGATATAGATATATATAGGTTATATATAGGTGCCAGACCAATCGAGTTGAGATGGAGATATGCCATATATTCTCCTGATTTACTTGTAATCCTTGACTCTATTTATCATGGATCACAGAATAAGTCCTCAAAGATATTAACAGAATGAATTGCATTTTTTTCTTGTGGGTTATGAAGCTAGTGGCCAATTTAGCATCTAAATAGGATGCACAGAGAAAACTCCATTTCAAGTCTCCCAGATTATGTTTTACTCAAAATGAGGAAGGTGCCTACCAGGTTGATGAGAAAGATAGGTTGTTCTGGAGGAAAATGAAGGTGAAGGCAAGAGGCTACTGTTTTTCCAGTGGATGACTGGGTATCCACTCTTTTCTGATACCCTGTTTCTGCCCCTTTAGCACAGCAAAAGTCATTCATGGAAGTGTCCAGATACTCCACTTAAAAAAAAAAGTCTGACATTTTTCTACAGCTTGTATCATGGAGAAAATATTGAGATTTTTCCATTTACTGCATGAGGACAAATCCAGGCAAGCTTACCTCTGTATCTTTAAAAAACACAGGAACAGACAAGGTAATTTTATAGCTTACCCTGGTCAGTAGGCTTTCCTAATGATAAAATCTCCAGATTTCCTATCGGTCGCCTGTCCCTTGGTTTTGAACTGGAGAAAATTTCCACATGCAAAGGGGGAAACAGCACTGCCTTTGCTGACAGATTTGCTGTATAGAAAATGCTGTTTCAATGTGCAGAAAATGTTTTCTGTGCACAGTATCTTGAACTACGAATAGTCTTTGAAAACTGCACCATTTTTAAAGACTTTCTTGCAGCAAGAAGAAAAAAGCCAAAATTACTTGTTGCTTCCAATAAGAAGAAAATTAACAAAGTATTACCTCCCTAGAAAATAAACACATACACCCGAGTGTCTATTGTTTGCCAGCAGAATGGGCATCTTATCACAATGGCTTAACAACAAGCGTTTTCAATCATGCATTTCCAATATGAGTGGGAATAAGGAGCTGAGACACAATAGCCTGTCTGCTTTAAAATTGATCAGCCCATTGAGCAGAGCTTTGTTTTTGTTTAGTTTTGTTTTCTTGGCATGACCGGGTGAGAGCAGATATTCTTTCTCCCAATAAAGTCAGAAAGAGAAAGCAGGAAACAGAAGAAAACACTGCTAGCACTAAGAGCTGGACTTGACAAAATGTTGCTGTTCTCTGAGCTGATTTCAAGGGGGAAGAACAGAAGGAATGTGTAATTGTTTCACTGTGGGGCTGATGGAAAGGAGTTTCTCTTACACCAGCACTATCCACAAATTTGATCTGGAGTGGGAGAAAAATTAATTAAAATTTCAGCTTCCTGAAGGCTCTTGTAAAGTGGTTCAAACAAGTAAGCATATAAGCAAAGTGTCTGTGTCTGTGTTTCTTTTATCAGTTGAGAGAAAGAAAGGAAGGATTAAGGAAGGTGGTGGGAGGAGAAATGCAGCTGTTAACAGTAAGAGGGAAAGGAGAGGATAATAGCCAGATATTTTGCTTCAGTCATGACAGATCTCAAAGCCCAGCAGTTGAAAAAAGGGGTGCAAGTTGTCTTGCCCTTCACCTAAAAAGACAGAGTGTGGGAGCTGCAACACTCCAACTGTCCTTATTTGACTGGGATATTCCTGATTTGTCCTCTTTCATCCCACTTTCTCAGCTGCTTTTAACATGTCCCAGTTGTGTCTCCACCTCCCACTTCCCATCTGTGTCCTTAGCTTAGTGCCATTGGTGCCAGCTGCGTTCAAAGTGCAAAAGTAATTTGCACTCAACTTCAGCAAGTAGATGAGGAGTGGAAGGGGCAGAATCTTGCCTTTTCCAGCTGCAGCCTCTCTTAGCTTCTGTATTCTTCCTCATTAATAACTTTTCCCATTTTGCCTAAACTTTGATGTTACTTGGTCATAGCATGTCCTGGTTTTCATCTGTGAAATGTTGGAAGGCGTATAGGTATAGTCTGAAAAGTTTAATGTTTCCAGGCTCTGCCTTAATTCTAAGAAGTACAATAGGTGTTATAAGCATAGGTGGGTAACATGTGGCCTGCATGTCATGTGTGGTTCTCCAAGACCCCTGGTCCTTGAAACTTCTAACTCTATCATACAAGTATGAAAAAATACCAATTCATTACCCCCTTCTTGTCCTTCTGTTTGCTTCTTTGTTTTTTAAATAAGGTTATTTAGCACCTAAAACAGGCACAGGGGCACAAAACTTTTAAATGTCCCCTGCACACTAGGGATGGAAAGAATATTGAAAAATATTTTCAAAAATGGTTGAAAATCATATTTTTTAAAATATTAGGAAACCCAGGTAAGAGTCCTGGACTGATGAGAATCTTTGCAGCTTAGGACTTATTGAGCACAAAATTCTCATGTGGTTGTTTTACATAGAAAGCAGCATTTTCTGCAAAGGAAACAGCATTTTCTACATGAAAAATAATATTTCAATGCAAAAGTATTGATTCCTATGTAGAACATGTTGTTTTATGCACAGAAGAAAGCTGCAATTGGGAATTTGTTCAATATAGAATTTGCCTGATTGATTTGCATAGAAATCAGCCTTTTCTGCACAGGGATCAATATTTCTGCCTTTAAATTTTATTTTCCACACAGAAAACACTGTCTTCTATGCAAATCAACCATATGTAAATCTTACTTAGAACACATCGCCAATTACAGCTTTTTTTCCTGCACAGGGAACAACATTTTCTTCACAGGAATCAGCATTTCTATGTAGAAATATTGTTTTCCATTCCACTGTTTTCTGCACAAAACAACTACATGCCAATTTGGCACAGAATAAGACTTGAATTGCGAATTGACTTCAGAACTGAGTGATTTTCAAAGACTTTCTTGCAGTGAAACAAAACATGCTGAAATTAATTGTTTCTATTTTTTAGAAGAAATTTTAGTGAAGAATTGCATCCACAGTGCGGTCTCTGGCATGAAATTGGCCATTTTTACACCAAAAAGTTTACTTTACCATGGGGCTGTGGGGAAGGTGCAGTCAAGTACTGTCTGGGAGAAGGGGAACATGTCCCATCAGCCTGCCAAAATAAGCACTCTTGATTTGAATGGCAAGATACCACGCAGATAATCCTGCTGCATTTCAAAGAAGGGCTGTCACATGACATGGCATAGGGAGAGTCCTTTCTCCAAAATACACAGCTGAACATACATGATGCTCAGCAGGGTGAGGCCTGGTAAATACTTGCATGGCAGACTATCTAGGGAATATTGGTGATGTTTAGGTAAATCTAAGGCCATTTCCACACGTGGCGATGGAAATGCCCTGTGCCGGTACTTACCGGACTTCTTGGCTTGACGCTGTAGTCCAGGCTGCCCCGGAGCAGCGCGTGGCCGCCGCTCCACACTGCTCCGGGGACGAAAATGGTGGCTTCCGGTTGGTGGAGGCTCTCCACCAACCGCTGAAGCTCGCCAGCCTAAAGCCCACCCCCCGCAGATCTGCAGGCTCGCATTGGTGCGAGCCTGAAAATCTGCACTGGATCGCCGGAACGGAGTGACGCACTCCGTGCTTTTGAAAGACCTGTTTAAACAGGTCTTTAAAAAGCACGCTGCGCAACCACTTCTGAACGTTCCAGAGTGGACTGAGGTGCAGAATTACAAAAAGTAGCCCGACCCAGTCCATTCTATGGTGCAGACGTCCTCTTTGGAGGACACTCTGCCCCTTTTTTTTTAGCCCCTGTGGAAATGGCCTAAGAAGGCATCTACCTAGAACTGTAAGAGTTCTAGGGAGATGTAGCCATGCACAGTGGAAAGTACTGGGCTAGGAGAACCACAGATCTGACTTGTATAAGGCAACTTCTTAGCATAAGGCAAGTTAACCATCATTTGTCAGTTTTCATTGTTGCACAGTGTCCAAAATGAGAATAACCATCCTTAGCATTTATATAGTGTCTCAGTATGCCCAAAATAGTGACAGATGAATCCATCCATTTCACTGCTATATGGAAATTTATTTCATTTTGAAATGAAGCTAAAATTCAATTGCGGGGGGTGGGGGGAGAGCATGCACAGCAATGCAAAAAAACAAACAAAACCTCAATATGTTCATCTAAGACTTGCATTGCAACACTTTGGAAGTGCAAAAGCTGGTAGATAACAAAGTCCCAATCCACATATTGTGAGGCAAATACTTGCTTATCTTATTTTCACATGTGGGAACTAGGAACACATTGAAACTCCTTTTTTTGCATCCTTGACTATGAGATATCAGCCTCTTTCCTGTCACTCTTGATGAGTTGTTTGCATCTTTTTCATGAATCAACCAGTCTTTTTGTGCTGGTTTTTGTATATGCGCTTTGCTTCACAAAAGGAAAAAGCACTGGTTTTCTGCAATAATTTTTCACAAATTATGGAAATCTGATTTCTTATGCATATAAAAAAGCACTTGTTGTCTCCGTCTCCCACTGGACGTGAGAAATCTTGTAGGCAGTTGGTGAAACTATATAGGCTGTCTCATTGGGAATGTGTAATTTGGCAATATTTCTTCATATCTTGCACATTAGTTTGGAAGATAAGGATTGTTACAGATTGTATCAATTTTTTAAAAAATAAAAGACTAAATTTCTCAAGCAACCCTATTTCAAGGTGTATCACACTATCTGGCTGTCACTTTTCTTACAAATCTGTAAGTTAACTTGTTTCTGGTAGGCCCAGGATATATGTGGGAGAGGGCTTAGATTAAGAGTTTGTAACAAAAGTGAGATTTGAAATGGAAGCTACTTCATTCATACTCCAGTCTCTTCACTACTATGCTACGTAAGTTCTACTGCAGGTGGTAAATGACATATGTTCTGTCTTTGCCTCAGTCTGAACCACTTACATCTGCTGAAATCAACCATCCCCATCACAACCAAACTTTTACACATTATTGTCTCTATCTTCTGGTAATTTGTTTGACCATCTCCTTGGAAATCTTTTTTTAAAAAATCAATATCTTCTTGGTCAACCTTATGGTAACAGTTTTCTAGAGACCTATTCTCTTGAGCCTTTGACAGTGTACTTTTTTCATATGTTCCTTATGTTCTGATGTAAGCATAGCAGCCACTGCACTTACTTGAGGAAAAATTTATTGAAGTTTCTGAATATAGGAATGAGGCTACTTCCTATAGATTGTCAGATCATTAATCTATCTGGCCCTCTGTTATTCCAAGCAGGGCTTTTTGGAAGTGATGTACCTGAGATGAGATCCTGTTAACTGAAGCTGCTAGGGATTAATGCATTCTGCATTAGGAATGTGTGTGGAATCTGATATCATGCCCAGGTTCAATTGGCTTATCTCAGTCCACACATACTGAACTGTCTGAAGAGCAGGCAAAATTTGCACTCTGGTCCCCTCGTATGGATGGGCTACTTGAAATTGCATCTGGGAAAAATGTGCTCTTGAAAAGTATGCTTAGAGAATCTGTGTGTTTAATTCATGAATAAAATGCTGATTAAACATGCTTCAGTTGAAGTTTTCAAGCAATGCTTAGATGTTAAAATGTGTGCTCAAACATGTGTAGGAACAAAGGAAGGGTTAGATATATTCCATTAATGAGATAGAACAGGCTTTATGTATGTTCTTATTCCTATTCTGTGATGCACTCCAGCACACAGCTAAGGCTCTATGTTATTTAGGGATGTGCAGACCTCCCATACACACAAGAAACAAATCTATGTATTCCATTTCTGTCCTGCTCCATCCCTCTGAGCAGCTTATGTAATTTATTTAGAATTTTGCCTTCAAAAAGGAAAAACAACAAAGACACTTTAGTCTCATTGAAACTCCTTTTTTCTCTTTTTAAATTATGTTTTGCTTTTCTCCCAAATCCCTTAGATGTTTTGCTTAAGTAGGAACTTCCAAATTCACCTTGAAGTTTAGCTTTAGGTGAAATTTGGCAGCTACTTTTACCTCTGGTTTGCCAGCTTCTTTGCCTGTGGGTGCCTCCCTTGTAGGGATATCATAAGTACCCTTAAAAGCATTGCTAAAGAACCTGGGCTTGAGACCAACAGTCCCTCCAGCTCTGACACTGGGACTCTTCAATGTCTCTTTCCAGGCTGTGGGGTAAGTTACAGCTGCGTAGTTGTAGATAAACCTTAATTACTTTGCCTTGTCTCTATCCCTATTTGGAAAAGAAGCATTAAGAATGGAGGGAATTATGTAAATGAACATCCCCTTTGTCTCCTGATTTATTGGACAGGATCATCTCTGAGGTTATTTTTTATAGAGGATTTTAGTGAGAAGATAGCTTAGTTTTGGAATCTGGATTTTTGTTTTGTTTCGTCTTTCTTTTCAGCTTTAAGGAAGAGGATGTGCTTTGGGTTATTAGAGGTGGTTGCCAAGTGTCGGTTGGGTGGGTCAGGGACGGAAACCTTACTTTGTCCAATCTTCCTTGACAGTTTTTCTCTATCTCTTATAAATTGTGTGTGCAGGTCTATGAGAAGCAGGCACATCTGTGAATCCTCAGTGACACCCAACAGCTGTATCAGCATGACCTGCTTGAGAAGTGGGATGCCTCAGAATCCTTGGGTTAGATGGCTTGGAGAGGGAGCATGAATGGGATGAGGACAGTGTGAAAGACCCAATTTTCTGCTTTCCTAACATGGCATCTTTTATTCGGGGCTTGAATTAGAGAAAGAGGTGTTGGAGTCACCCTGATTGTTAGCAGGCATTTTTGTGTTCTACATTTAAGAAGCAGCCAAGGACAAACAAGACAGCTTCAAGGAGTTCATGCTGGTACTACTAGGATGGCAAGATAATGTGAACTGAGAAGAAGGTCTTGGTATTTTTTTGCTGGATATCTACTTGCTACTTTTCCATAAGGAGCTAGCTGGGAATTTCTCCAAGCTCATAAGAGGACATGAATGCAATGGCCTTCTATTTTTTGTTCATAAGATCTGATACTCAGGTATAGTGTCTCTGAACATGGAAGTTCCATGTAGACATCATGGGTGTGAGGTGTCTATTGATAGCAGTTATATAGGTGGATAGGAGATATGGGAACTATAGTTCCCAAGATGCCCAACAACCATCACAGATATACACCATCCAAGCATGGGACCGTCCTGTACTTTTTAGCATCCTGCACTCTTCCCAGGAAATAGAGGGTCAGACTAGGTGTGACTAAGCAGCTCTGGGGGGAAAAAATAGTGCTATATGTGTAATCACAATTGACTTTCTGACACCTCCATTTTCTATAAGGATGGATAGGCCAGAAGGGGGCAGCTGTTGGCCCAGGAGAGGCATAGCGTACAGTTCTTTCAAGCATCTAATGACACCATTGTGCATTGAGAAAGGCCTAAAATCTTCAGAAGCCTTCTGCTATTTGGAATCTATTTTGGAATGGGGCATTTTATCTAGACCTGGAAATGAATCTTGGAAAAGCTAATAATAATAATAAAGCCTAGACCCTTCAAACCAGTTATCAGATCCACTCACTGTTGTCTTTTCCACCATGTTTAGTTGTATAGAAGTTCCCAGCGAGAAAGTGCTAGCTTTATAAGGAAAGGTTTTTCAACATAAATAGGACACTCTTGCTGTTACAAAGAGGAAAATGAAAGTGGAAAAATGAGTATTCATTGTTTGCCTACTCAACAACTCCCAAGAACTCCAACAAACTTGCAAAAGATTTGTAAAATATTTATGTTTAAGTGTTCTTTCCTATTAAATTGAATTATAGTGGTCAGAAAGAAATTGTGGAAAAATTTTCCAGCATAATACAAGATCCTTTTGATCATTATAGATCTTGTAGCCTAGCACAAAGATGTTTCAGAAAACCTATGCAGCAGATGAAGCTAGAGTGTTATGCATTATTATACTGAGAGGGAATGATAGGTGTTACCCTGTGTACTGGGGGTCCCGGGAGGGACACCAAAACGTGCTCAACTCAAGGTGGGGAAAATTAGCTCAGAGCATTGCTTAGCGTTACGAGAGGCAGGGTAACGTAGCGAGATCTTGAACCCTATGTCTACGGGGTCAGGCCGAGTCAAGGAGCACACAAAAGTTGAAACAATAAATGATGTTTTATTAAATACAGGCAAACAGTATATGCGGCACATTCACACAAGATAACTAAGGAAATAAAGGTTGGAGTGGTATAGAGGGATTGTTAGGGGAGTTGCTGGTTTGGGTGATACTTCACCTGTCCTGAAGCCCGGAAAAATAGAGAGCGAAGCTGGGGTGCGATGTAGCTCAGCACGTGGAGCTGAGGGGAGGCTCGCCAAGCAAAGCGGCAGAAAGGCGGGATGAAACTCGGGAGCGATCCGAGGAAGGTCTCGGAATCAAGGGTTTTTATAAGGAGAATGTGGCTGCAGGCTATGCCGTACTTTGGGGAAAACAATAGATTTGGAGTTGGAGACAAAGCCTCCGAAAGGTCAGAATCTGAATGATTGAGTTATCGTAGAGGTTCTTAATAGAGTAGCCAGTATGCAAACGCAGAGTACTTGGGTATTGCATAGTTTACCCATCAAGCTGCCAGCATGGGGCAGAGGCTCTTTTGTAAGTTGCGTGCATACCTAATTAGAGTACTTGCCTGGAGGTCTCCTAAAGCAGCGAGTCAGCCATTTTCTGGCCTGCTTGTATTGTTGTTTGAATATTATGGCAATTAATGGCCGAGCTTGTTTACGTGCTTGTCCGGTGGCCTCGCAAGCACGTGGAGGGGAATAGAGAAGTGAAGCCGAATTGTGATATCAAAAGGATATCTTTTAATATCCCCAAAACTCAGACTAGCCAGGGCAGTAACATAGGCTTCCGGTCTGTTGCCTCTTTCTTTAACAAGTGAATGATGTTGGTGAAATTATCATGGCTGAAACAATGCCGGGGTTCTTGTACTTGCATTAGTTAGGGATGAGCAAGTGCTTGTCTTTATCCACTGTTTGACGATGTATAGCTTCTCTAGCTTTATCCATCTGAATCTATGTGAAGTTAAGCTTTCAATATTATGGAAACAGAACAAGGGTATTATCTGTCTCAAGCTATAGTCTCAAGCTATAGCCTGTGTGGGAAGATATCACAGAGTAATTCTTGCCACGTAGACCTTTTGAGATAAGAAAGCATGGGCAACTAGGTAGACAGCTGCACATGAAGAAAAGGATTAAAAGTACTTCCTGCCTTGGTGCAAGGATCCCAGCTCCAGGCTTGTCCGACAGTTTCAACCCTTGGGCTCCTGTCACTTAACTTGTGTCTTTCCTCTTCAAAATCCCTTCCTTGATCAGGTACTTGGGCCTCAAGGTGATCTCTATATGGACCAGTGGATGTGTTCAGTGAATTCATTGTGGTAAGCATGACCAGACTCTCTATCAAAACTTAACAGGAATAGCCAGACACAGTTGTAAAACAGAATAAAAAAGTAGAAATTCATTAATACACAATTAGATCATGAGTTACCCCATGAACTATTTCATCATTCCCAGCTCTCCAAAAACCTGTTTGCTTCTTTCCCCCGGCTGATGATCCTACCTCCGTTATAGCTTTTCCCTATCTCTAGATTATCTTTTCCCTATCTCCTGCAATCTTATTCCTATCTGCCTTGTGTCAGAGAAAAGTCTCAGTTTTGTATCCTTTCTCACTTGTAGGCCCTCCTTCATAGCATTCCGTTAACTGGGATTGGCTTGTACCAGTTAGGTTTGCCCAGCTCCTCCCTTTACATTTGTCCATTTCATACCAATAAAGTGAGCACAAAAACTCCACCAAAAGAAATTCTAAAGCGCCTTTAGAATGAGAATCGTGAAGGCCTCTTTCATGGGAGGTCAAATTTTGGCACAGCAGCAGTAGGATGTCTGTTCTAGGTTGACTCCCTCGTAACCTTAGCCTTTTGGGAGTGAGGGATGTCTTTTGAGTTTTCCTCTATGTTGCCCAGGCTTGCTATTACAGTTGAAGTTGCTGAGATCCCTCATTTTCAATCTCGAGAAGAAGAAGAAACAGTTTGCAAACTGGACATCAAATAACTTGGTGTCCATAACCATATGGAGGCATTCTAAAGCTTGAAAAAGGAAAAGATAATAGGAAGAGGGTGCACGTGCTAGCCCTTTCCTTCCCTTCTGATATCCGTGGAGACATTCTACATAATTATGAATGGTGCAGAATCAGTGTTCCTGACAACATGGAGAGCGTCCATGCATAGAGGAGGATTGCCTCTTCGTAGAGTGTCATGTGCTGGCTACTTGTTAACTCTCAAAGAAAACACTCAAGAGTTCATCAGCAGTTTTTTAATGAGGTAGAGGCATAGCTGTTATGAAAGTTGCAAAAGAATAACAGTAAACACTCAGTTTATATAGAAGAACATACTTTTTACGTGCAAACAGTATCGATTGGTGGGTCCCCAGGTATCTTCTCACCGCCCCCCCCAAACAGCAGATCCTAGGGGAAAGAAATTGTTTCCATTCTTTGATCTTGGGAATCTCAAACCTTCCCTAGCTTTCTTATCTGTCCTGCATGTTGTTTTAACAGCACCTCCCTGAGATTGGTCTGTCTCTGTCCTTGAAGTTTCCTCTAAATACTGACCAGACGCCCCTGGGTATGCATCTTTCCAACCAAACTTTGATCCCCTGGATGGATTTTCCACCTTACTGAAAGGCAATTCATTGTTACTGGCCTTTTGATATTCAATACATTGTTACAAGCAATATCTAACAGTGGTTACATTGCAACTATAGAGTGTGCTATTTCTTAAAGCATAGTATATCAATTGGCAAACTACTTTCATAGCTAAGCAAAGGGTACAATACTTTCATGGCAGGCCTGAGTCCCTGACGTAGAGACAGTCTCCAAATGGTTACCTTACCTTGTACTTTAAAATGCCTGAACCGATCGCTTCTGTTTGATGCTTTCACATGTTTGTGGCTGACACCTTTCAAAGACTGCAATCGAATGTATTCTACTTTGTTCACCTACCATTCAGTATCAGGCAAAAAAACAACAAACAACAACAACAATGGTCTCGTCTGTCTCTCTCAGCCTCCAAACACAAAATGTCCAGTAACAGTTTCTGAAGTGCTTTGCAGCATTGTGTGCTGGTACAGTTGTGTGCTGGGTTAAGTTCAAAGCAAAGAAATCACAGAGGGGCAGTAGTTCAAGTTTCAATTACGCATGTAAATTCCTGCTTGGAAAAGTGAGAAACCTCTACTTTTGTGTCCTCACCTCTGAGAGAATGAAGTGATTTTGTGTGCTCTTGATGAGAGTATTCACACTTTGTGAGTTTGTGGGCCTTTTATCCTCCAAATTGTACAAGCAGTTTTTGTGTTAACAGTAATTGCTGTCTTTTTGCATGTACTTTCAAAAAACACAGAATGGATTGTAACTTTTTGATCAATCAGCCAATCCATTTCTGTTTGTATATCTATTCTATGTCTGTGTGGTTTGGTTCACTATAAGAAAAGAGGCATTTTGAACAAAGTGTGCAAACGTTGAGGGGAAAAATCACTTCATGTCTCACTCTCTCACAGAAAACAAGAAATCCCATGGGGTTGTCAGTGTAACAGCACACAGTGCCATGAAATGGAAGTATTCTGTCTCACTAAGAATGAGAAATTTTGTGATTCACATTCCTCGGCCTCACTTAGGGAGACACCATACTGTATTGCTTCTATTTTTACAGATTTGTTTTTTTTGTTTGTTTGTTTGTTTTTTGCGGGGGGGGGATTTGACATCTCTCCAGTTTTTTTCTAAAGGTAATAAATCTCACCAATGTGCATTACCATAGGTCTATGTTGGTGTTGTGCTGCTGCTGCTGTTGTTGTTGTTACTAGTATGACTGCTATTAGTAATATGCCAATATTCTTACATCATTTCTTCAGAATGAGCAGTTCCTATAGTCATCTTTAATTAATGTCCATGACTTTGAGAAATATAAAATTAATTTATTCCAGCAGAGTTTTGCAAACTTGTGGTTTTTAATTTGTTGCATCCTTTACCCTGCATAAATATCACTGACAAAAGAAAAATGTGAGTTATGCACCCCTAGGGAATGGTGCATTGTGCCTATAACATCTGGCAGGTTTGCTTTCCAGTTCAAGCCATGTGTCTTTTGTAATTTCATACATACTATGCAACAAGATATTAGAGACTGTGAAAGGAGAACGGCATAATGCAAATAAACTTCTTTCTGGGGATAGCAGAATGTAAATTTAAATATTCATTGAAGTATATTATAAGATATGTAGACTGCAATCCTTGTACACTTAACTGAACCAAATCTTACTGAACTCTATACAGCTCACTTCAGCTAGTAAACAAGCATAGAATTGGGCTGTTTGGATACAATCCCATACCCCAGTCTACTCCAGCCTGGTACCGCCAACATGTTTTGCAGCTCTGCTATCCTGGACCAATACTCATATTAATTGGGAGCTATAGTTCAAAACATCTGGAGGGCTCCAGCTTAGGGAAGGAAGCTATATCCAATTTTTGTATTCCACCTTCTTGAATTTGGGACTTAATTCAGACTACACATAGATTAAGGGAAGCTGTAAGGAATTTGCCAATGAGGGTAATGAGCTGAGATGTGTAATTCAGACACATCATTCTTTGGCTGCCATTGGCGAAACAGTTATGATCGTAAAGGAAGATGGCAAATGTGAAGGATAAACCAAAATGCCTGATTAGAAAAAGAGAAACTGAAGATACAGGTGTTGTCAATGAACAAAGGCTGACTTGGAAGGTGGCGGTGGTGGCGACGGCGGCGGCAGTGGTAGAGGAGGAGGAGGAGGAGGAGGAGGAGAAGGAAGAAGAAGAAAGCCAGAAAAAAAAGAGGCTGAAAGGGAAAGAGAAATGTGAAAAGAAGATTGGCACATGCATAGCACTGTGAGGAAGACAGAAGTCTAATTAGTCTATAGGGTGTATGTGTTCATTTGAAATAACCAATTTAAATGTTGGCTTTAGATATCTAAGTCTTTGTTTAGGATACAATCCTGTATGAGTCTACCTGGCAGTAAGTCATAAATCAACAACAGGTATATGTAGGGTTGTTGCACTGTAAGCCAAATGCTATACATGTCTACTCAGAAGAAAGTTCAACTAAGTACAGTGGGGCTTACTGCAAATATGTAACTATAAGATTGCTGCCATACGTAAGTTTATTCATTGACATAATATACCAGCCTTTACTAATCCAGTCCCCTCTTGATAGCTATTGCTAGTTTTGTCCATTTTTAATTAATGTAATTCTAGCAGTAATTAATAAAGTTCTTTATAATCCCATCTTTTTAATTCCCTTCCTTTATAATCTTTGCTTGCTCTGATATAACTCCCCAAATTACTGACAGGGTAATTTGGGTCCCATGACTAATTATCTCTAATATTCTTAACAGTACTTTGCCAGTGTTTTTTGACTGCTTTACAGTGTTACCAGGTTGACATCATAGAAAAGCCAACCCTTTCACCTGGTATCTTCAGCATAAAAAAATGCTGTACAATCTTAATTTTATCCCGTTGGCTAGCATGCTTGTTGACAAGTTGGTCGTCACTGGAAGCCAAATGCTAGACTTGCATGGATCTCGGGTCTGGTCCCGCAGGTTCAAATCCCTACCGAGTCTTGAGACCTCTTGAGTGACAATGGGTAGTCAGTCATGGCCTCTCAGTCTCAGCTATCACACAAGGTTGTTCGGAGGATAAAATTTTGGCAACTGTGATGGGGAGAGGCATAGATACCATCTCGAGTTCCTTGGATCTCCAGCACTGATAGGAAAAAGAACTGCTTAAAACCCCAGATAGGTACTACTACTCAGAGTTGACAATTCTGAGCAAGATGAACCAGTGGTCTTACCCAGTATAAGGTAGCTTCCTACGTTCGTTTTGGATGTGAATTTAATTTTAAAATATACAATGCAGTGTGCTTTATTAGAAGGATTGGACGGACAGTGATGATGGCAATTAGTGAGGTTATTCCTGATGTTAAGAGAGAGTGAGAGAGACAATGATGATGATGGTGACTAGTGAAGTGACTCCTTATGTTAAGAGACGGTATTTATTTATTTATGTTTATGCCCCACTGTGGGGTTCTGGTTATATCACCACTGCCCTCAAATGTGAAGACATCCAGTTAGCATCCCCCACTGCCATCATATGTGAAGGTTTTCCCTTATCCCCCCGCTATCTGCCACCAAAGTAAAGACATTTTCCTGTCCCATTGTTGTGGCCACCAACTGTGGGGAGCTCCTACATCCCCTTGTAGTTCCTGTTTGACATATTACAATGCATCCTCCATATATTGAGGGGTTCCATTCCTCTAACCCTCACATAAAACAAAAATAAAACAAAACAAAAATAATATGAATGCTCCATCCCATTATTATAAATGGATACAATAGGCATTCCTCCATGCTGGTGCAGGCACGTGTCCTGTACATCCATTGATGCTAATTGCTTACCATGAGACCTTACGTTCGTGTCTGCTTAGTTTGTGTCAGCAGAGAGTGCACCATCGTCATCTACCATCCCCACGGACATCACCCCTCTTTATTAGTTGCTGTCACCATAAACACCATATGAACCTTAACATATGGTGTTCCTGGAGGCCCAAAACCATATAATACAAAAATAATATTTTATTAACGGAATTTGAACATAACAAATTAATTATTTAATACATTTCAAACACATCTGTCACTCTCTCTTATTCTCATCTCCTGGCTAACTCAATTCCTTTCTAACTCTCCTAATTGCTAAAACTCTGGAATGCTACCCACTAACTAAATTGAACAGACTACTGACTCTACTAAACCTGACAGATTACTCTCTGTATTCACTTTCACCATCATACCCAGCCTTATTCAAATCCTGTCAGATATTCCTCCCATTGCTACTCACTTCCAGCATTCCATTCTCTCACACCTCCATAATGTCACACCCATCATTCCTCTCCCAAATGGTAATCAAAATAGTTAGCAAGAGTAAAATCCGTTCAAACTAATAGATTAAAGCACAATCAAAAATCCATCAAGAAAATTAAAACAATGTCCCCAGTATTGGGAACCAGTATGGTGTAATGGTTTGAGCATTGGACTATGATCCTGGCAAGCAAGGTTCAGTTCCCTGTTTGGCCATGGAAACCTGCTGTCTGATCTTGGACACTTCACATACTTTACAGCCCAGGAAAAAAAAAACCAAAAACATGATAAGTTCACCTTAGGTTGCCATAAGTTGGAAATGACTTATACTGCCAACAACAGCCCTCACTATTAAAAATTAGATTCAAAGAAGTTGTAAACCTGAGGTACAGTTCTAAAAGGCAGAAGCATTACTAATTTTGTTATGGATGTCATGTAGCAGAGCCATGCAGGTTTGAGCAGTGTGCTGTGATCATCGGAAGTGCAGAACATGTGTCTACTTTCGCAAGGATACTTGTATATATTGAATTGTATTCTATTGTGTTTCTCCACCTCCTCCTGATTCAGATTGACAATATATAGATTATGCACCTTTGGCAGAATCTCTCTCTTATATTCACAAAGAGAGGTATCTTGGAGTAAAATATCACACCCTCCAACTCTGCTGGGTTGACAGGAACACTCCTAATTAATTCTCACTCATGCTCCTTTTTCAGCTGCTTTTTAAATGCCCCAGTTTCTCTATCCTCCTCCCACTTTCCCCCTTCATCTTCATTTTACTTCAGTTGGTGCAAACTGAGTAGAATGCACCCAATTTACAGTGGAGAGAGAGGTGAGGAAGGGTGAAACATTGCCCTTCCCTGAAGACTCAAGCAAAAGCAATTTTCTGCAGCCTCTCTTTGCTTGTGTGTTCTTCCTCATTAATAACTTTTGCCACCTTGACCATACTCTGATGTTACATGGCCACATGTGTCCCAATATTCATCTGTGAAATGTTGGAAGGTATGAAATATAACTTTAGATTGTCATCGATCAATTAACCACAACTAAACCGCATCTTTTTATATAATCACATCTGTATCCACATGGAGACAGAAGATGTCAGAAGAAGGTGAAACATAAACATAACCTGGGTCTGAGTAAAGAAATACTGGAAGATCTTTGACAGGTTGTAAAGATATTCCATGAACCATAAGGCTTCTTTTCTTTCGCCAGTCTTTTTTGCCCAGCTTGATTTGAGAATGTAAAGTTACAGTGGCAATTCTAGGGTCTGGGGAGTATTGTCTGGTAACAGGGGAGTAGAGGGAAGAAAGAGTAAATTCTAAGAGAGAAAACTCTGTTTTGCATACTGAATCTTTGCAGAAAGGAACATCTCTATATTTCACATCAGTGCTGTGAACCTAAATCTATTTACTCAAAAGATTTCAGCAAGACTTACATCCAAGTAAATATGTTAAGGATTTTTAGACTTAATTAACTTCTTGCTTACGCTTCTATTTATTTTATCTTTTTGTTGTAATTTGTAGGTCTTGGGGGAAGCACATGACCTTTTCTGAACAGAATACAGTTACATAAAGTTACATAAAGGGTCTGGAAACCAGACCCTGTGAGGAGCAGCTTAGGGAGCTAGATACGCTTGAAAAGAAGGTTAAAAGGTGACATGATAGCCATGTTTAAATATTTGAAGGGATGTCATGTTGAAGATGCAGCAAGCTTGTTTTCTGCCACTCCAGAGACACAGAGCAATGGATTCAAACTGCAGGAAAAGAGATTCCACCTGAACCTCAGGAAGAACTTCCTGATGGTAAGAGCTGTTCAACAGTGGAATATGCTTTCTTGGAGTGTAGTGGAGGAACCTTCTCTGGAGGTTTGTAAACAGAGGCTGGGTGGCCATTTGCTGGGGGTGCTTTGAGTGTACGTTCCTGCATGGCAGGGGGTTGGACATGTTGGCCATTGTGGTCTCTTCCAACTCTATGATTCTAAGATTTGGTGGTGTGTTTTATAGAAATAGGCTTTTTGCAAGGTTCCTTTTTGGCAGTTGTGTGACACAACTGCAACAGAAGACTCTTTTTCCAGAAAAGAAGCACAGTGCTGTAAAGCAATATGGCTTGACTTTTTCCTTGATTTCAGCTGAGCAGGAGGGAGTGGGATGTACATTTTACATTTTGGAGGGTGCAAATTTTGTTTCATCCCATTTTTAGAAAAATTTACCAAAATTCACAAATTTTCCCCTGCTTCGGATGGAAAAATGTAAGGGCAGGAAGCCTCTCAGTGAGTCCCAAGTGTAGTAGCTCCATTCATTTTTTTTTTTTTTATGCTGAATCAACACATAGGTAAATCCTGTTGATTAAGTGACTTTAATCTAGTTGAGACTAATGGTAGGATTAGGCCTGATTTTTTTTTTTAAATCAAATTCAGGAGAAAGTGGTACAGACAGAATTTTCTCTCACTATCATAGTTATTTGTTGTTGCTGCTGCTGCTATTGTTGTGTGCTTTCAAGTTATTTTGGACCTATGGAGACCCTAAGGTGGACCTATCATGAGGTTTTCTTGGCAAGATTGTACAGAGGGTGTTACCATTGCCTTCTTCTGAGGCTGAGGGAGTATGACTTGCCCAAGGTCACATACAGAGTTCCCATGGCTGAGTGAGGATTAAAATGCTGGTCTCTGAGAGTCCTACACCACACTGGCTCTCATTACCATGGTTATACCAGAATAGTATTACAAGTGCCTTGAGAAATGTTTTAGTCAAACAATCCAGGTGGCTCGCATGAGTTAAGTGAGACAAGTGAGCTGGTCAGTATAACCCCAGGCAGCAAATCCAATAAAGATAACAGGGAAAAGTAGACATTCAAGTAAACATTCCAAGGCAGAAAAGGAAGTAAAGCTGAAGGTGGGAAGAAGAAAAAAAGATGAGAATGAGTACTGCAAATGTTTTGGAAAAGATGAATAATTTTCCTTTATATCACATGATGGTAATTGACCAGCCTCTTAGATACGTGGTTCCTTTCAGCGTTGAAATTACTGTAGAGTGTTAGGAACATCTTTTCAAAACATTGCAGTGTATAAGGCAAACTGCAGGTCTTATAGAAGAAGTAAGAGGAGAGAATATTCAGTCTTCAGCTACAGTTGCAGTAGTTCCTGACATTTCAGGAATTAAGTGCAGATATTAAATGTGCTTTCAAGACTAGAAAACAATCAAGAAAGGGGGGGGGGCAAACAAACTTAGAGTAGTGTCATAATAATGCTCCACAAATCATTATAACCAGAAGATAAAATAAATGAGCTAGAACCTTTGAAGAATTAAATGTAGCACTTGGATTTATTTGACTGCCTGAATAAATGTGTGAGGGCCAAACTAAACACTATGTTAATGTAGACATACGTTTTTGAACCAGATGTGGGCAGTGTTTGGCCTTTCAGATGTAGCTGCGTGATAGTTAGCATTGTCCCTCAGCACAGAATATGCTGGATGGAGTAATGGGATTTGTAGTTCACCAACATCTGAAGGGCATATTCTGCCCTAGCCCTTGTTTCAAATAACAGAAAATAGAAAAGGAGGTTAGACCCTCTTCTCCCACCCATCAATGCCATGTTCTTAACAAAGAACCCTCTTACAAGCCTCAGTTTGTTTTGAGCTTGAAGTATCACTGGGAGCTTCTCTCTCAAATCATACTGCAAGTGCAGGGAAAAGTAGTTTAAATAAGATCATTGTGGGGGAGGATTACTCCATTGTTTTTGTTTTGTGCCATCAAGTCATTTCAGACATGAAATGACCCTACAGCGAATCTATCATGGAGTTTTCTTCGCAAGATCTGTTCAGAGAAATTTTGACATCACCCTCCTCTGAGGCTGAGAGCATGTCTTGCCCAAGGTGAAGCAGTGGGTTTGCATGGCTGAGTGGGCATTTGAACAGTGGTCTGCTGGATTCCTTACCCAACATGCAAATCATTACACCATGCTGGCTCTCATTATTCCTTTTGGTCATGTAAGAACATACAGACCTCTTCAGTAAGGTCCAATTGCTCCATTGGGCTTAAATACCCTAAAAGTACCAGGTTCCATTTGATCTTGAAAGCTAAGCAGGTTCAGCCCTCATTAGGATTTGCATGAGAGACCTCCAATGACTACCAGGTGCTGTAGGCTATATTTCAGAGGAAGTAACTGGCAAAAGCAACTCTGAGTATTTCTTGCCTAAGAAACCACCTCTGAGTATTTCTTGCCTAAGAAATCACTCTGAAATTCATAGGGTTTCCATAAGTCAACTGGGGACATGAAGGCACATTCACAATTGTTCCATTATTGCATGGTTATTGAAGAGTCTGCATGCTCTTACATGACAAAAATGTGAAAACTGAGCTGAATGGCCCTTATTTTGAGCTTTCGCTGAGACTTTATCATAAGAAGTACTTTCTTAACAAGACTGGGTCTCTTAAGTGTTTTTGCCTCTCCTGCTGGATCTTTCTCCTTCAGTATTTAGAATAAGCAGGATCATTGTCTTCTTCACATCCAACATCTGTTGAGTAAACTGTTGGACAAAAGCCATTGCAAATCTGCACCAAAGACCTCCATGCTGGGTTGCCAGCATCTGTGCTGTGTCTGCTTCTTTCACTCCTTAAAGATTAGGATGTATAAACCTGATAAATGTGCATGCCAGGGCTTTTAAATAAAGAAACACATAAATTAAACTTCCAAAATGCCAAAGCCTTCCACAGAAGAGCTGTGTAAATTTCAAAGCCTGACAAATAAATGCATCTAGAAAGTGGAACAGCTGAAATGTAGTTACTCCTCCACTTATCTTCCAAGATTCAGTTTCAAAACAAGTAAATCCTAAGGTGCTTAGCTTTTTACATAATGCTCACATGCAGAACCTCTAAGGCTAAGTTCAGCAGCAACTGTTCTGTAACTCCTTCTGCAGGAAAAATGCTTGCTGACTAAGATAATAGTCAACTTGGAGGAAGAGAAAAAGCAGCAGCATATTGCTGCACAGTCTAATGGCCTTCTTTTCACCAGGAATGAGTTGTTTTCAGTTCATTTTTTAAATAATTTATCCAGATTTGTAAATTTCTTTGTATTTGGGATGGAAAGAACTTGAAGCTTAAAAAAAAATCACTGCGGAAGTAACCAGGATGGACAGATTTGTCCATCCAGAGAGAAGGCTTTCACTGTTTTAACACTTATAAAACTGTATTTGAATTCTGTTGTATTCACTCATGGTGAATTATAGCAGGTAGGTTTTTTTTTCCTGCGAGACTCCTCCTCTTTAACACATGTATGATAAGCAGATCCAATATGGTTCTCTTCTTGCTTGGTTGTGCCTGTCGGATTTGGCTGGTGCTAGTAGGGGAGAATATTGTTTTGGTGCATTTTGCACAAAAAAAAAAAATTGTTAAAGTTTCTGTATACAGGATTGAAAGAAATAGAGGTTGAAAAAAATCGAATGTAGGAAAAAAGATTTTCCCATCCCTACCAAACAGATTGGTGGAAATTGGTTTTTGTCAATGGAGGTAATGAATGGTGTATAACATAGTTGTGTCAATCATTAGTACTTGGCTATACTAGGCAGTTTGTATAGATCGTCTCTGGCAGCCCCCTGTAGGAAATAGATCTTGACAGTGATCTTGAGAGATTTGCCACATCTATGCAAACAGTGAACATAGAGAGTTTAATGCTTTTCTGACTACAGATGGAGAAAGACTACTACAGTTGGCCCTCCACGTTTGTGGATTTGACTTTCACAGATTTGATTATTCAAGGATTTCAAGTGCTTCTTTTCCGGGAGAGCCTTCCCTCTCAGTGACTCTGATCGAGCTGCATAGCCCTTTAAAAACCCACCTCTGGTCCACCTCCTCCTCCACCAGATGCTGCCTGCCCAGCTAAGGAGGACTTGTAACCTGATTTCTCAGTACCACAAACCATCTCCCAATGCCCCACACACACCTAAGGAAGCAGACGTGTGAGAGAAAGGAAGTATAGGGCCACCATACCAACCCACCCCCCTTCCCTCTCCCTTCTCTGACCTGGTTTGGACCCTAGGTTCCCGTTCTCCCCACCGTGCCTCAGCGTGCTTTCCGCACACACACACACACACACACACACACACACAGATTTTGATATTTGTGATTTTTCTACCTTTGTGGGGGTCCTGTGCCCCCACCCTAGCGAATGTGGAGGACTGACTGTAGTTGTGTCTATGTGTGAAATAAGGACAAATACAAAAATTGGGATTTTGGAGGCATGGATGGTTATGTGTAAATTTAGGAATGTAAATCTTTGCTTATTCTATTCTCATATGCAAGAACGAATGATTTTAAAAGTTTCCTCCTTTCTGGATGGGATTATGGGAATTTTTGCACATGTTTTTTGTTTATATTGCAATTGTGCAAAAAAAAAAAAAAAATAAAGTCCTGAGAAGCCATCAAATGTGAAAGAATCTCATAGAAGTTGACAATTTGCTCAACAGGGTACCTTAATGTGTCATGACACACTGTCTCATCATGGACAAGGACGTTTGCAAGAATTTTTTACATCCCTAATTTGGACCAAAAGTGAAAATGGAACACTTCCTCATGCTCATTCTCTAAACTGGATTCTGGAGATCCTGGACTGGTTGCTGTTCTTGAGCTATCCTCAAGTTAGTTGTTAATAATCTTCAGATGATTCTGATTAGGGATGGGATGAATCCAGAATTTTCCAAATCCGAATCCAGATCCGAATCCCTGGAAGGTTCTGGGAATCCATGA
This sequence comes from Cyclura pinguis, assembly GCA_030412105.1. Classification (NCBI taxonomy): domain Eukaryota; kingdom Metazoa; phylum Chordata; class Lepidosauria; order Squamata; family Iguanidae; genus Cyclura; species Cyclura pinguis. The sequence goes on from CM059599.1 coordinate 352,035,102, forward strand.
ATCTCACGAATCTCAAATCTTTTGAATCCTTTTTTTAAAACAAGAGTTTAAAAAGCAGGGAAGAGAAGGATAATCTTGGGCAAAACACACTTTCTCAGCCTTACGAAAAGCCTAGGCAAAGGCAAACCTCCCTCTAAAGAAATCTGTCTAGGACAATTGTCATAGTTTTGCCTCAGGATCTCCCCAGATTGAAAATAACATGAAGACCCTTTCTACACAGACAAGAAAATGTAGATTAATCCCACATTTTCCTTCCTGTGTAAACAGGTCCACATACTACAGTGCAGAGATAATCCAGGTCAAAACTAGATTTTCTTTGCATAGCTCCTTGTGGCGTCCTGGGGTTTGTAGTTTGATGATGCACCAGCACACTTTGACAGAGAAGGCTGTGACACCTTGTAAAACTATAAACCCCACAGTTGTGTATGGAAGAGCTTTGCAAGGGAGCTATGCAAAGGAATCTTTTGGCTGTCTTTGAAATCTCAAGAAAACTTTACCTTCCAGCCAATCAGGCCTTTGGCGGGCCCTGGAGGTGCCAATTTTTAGAAACATTTTTTCCTTTCTGCTACATGTGGTTTGTCATGTGGCTCATGAGAACCCATGACAGACATTTCAGTTCTCATTCTATTCTAGCTATAGGTTTACAACCAGGCACTGTCTTGTGGAAGGAGGTACACTGGCTTACATGTGGCAATCACTAGCTGAGATTGTGTGACCTTGCCCTCTGCCCCACTACTTCTGATAGGCATCAGACCCACTGATCCCAGCATTTGTACATGCCATTGATTTTCAGCACAGAAAATAGAGCTGAACTTAAATATTAAATGTTCAGTTTAAATATGTTAGAATACAACCTCAGATGTAATTTCTGAAATTGTTAGCAAAGGCCATTATTACTGCAAGGGAAAAACTCACCTACTTGCCATCTCCCCTAGTGTGTCTGGTCTCCCAGATTTTCAAGTGTACCAGTCTCCAACAAATTATTTGGTTGGTGGATGCACAGGGATTAGGATTCACGAATCTTGAATCCTTGTGGAGGATTCGAGGATTCAAGGATTTGAGAATTCAGTTGGCCTGTCCCTAATTCTGATAAAGACAAGAGCCCTAGTCAGTCAAACTGAATGGATGGAGAAGGGGAATACACTAACCATTCCCTACTTTGTACCACTCCTCTCATCCTCTCTTTCACATGTAGAGGCTCTTCGTGTGATCTGGAAGCTGGAAAAAAAACTGGGTTCAGAATCATGTGGGCAGACTCCTTGTGTACAGGAAGCTCTTCTCTCCAGACTGGTGCTCTCCTTGTGAAGAGAGCGATGACAGAGTGGGAGGCATTTGCTGTCTCTTCCTATTCTCATTCCTTCAAGTTTATTCCTATTGTGAACCTCTGAACAGGACTTTTTAAAACATGTCAGATTTTTAAACAGAAAATATTTTGATTTTTTTACAAAGATGTGCAAATATATGAAGCCCACATTCATGACATCCTTCATGTTGTTGTTCCACATCTGATTCATTCCCAATTCATTTTTTAAAATAGTATTACATCCATCCCTTTGTTCTTTTTTTTTTTTTAAGAATGCATTCAGTTGTCCATATGGTTTAAAATGTGCACATCGCTTGAACATATTTTCCCATGACTAAAGCATGCTTAAGAGTGCTGTATGCACAGTGGTATCATTCAGCCAGTTCATTACAGTTTTGTGGAACCAGTTGTTAAAATTGTTGAAAGACATAGAGGCTGGGGAGGTTAAAAGCGGAGCCAAGAGTAGAGAAGGGGAAGAGAAGGAAGAGACCAGAGCAGATAAGGAGGCAGAGAAGCAAGAAAGTCAGAGCAGATGGAAGGACTGGATCCTCCAAAGTCATGGAAGAGAGCTGGGGGCGTGAATGTGCCAGGCATCTCATCATCTAGCATGGCTGCTGCCCAGGAGTTGGAGGGAACACTCTCCAGACACAGAGCTGAGGGAGCAACATTGTGAGCTCCTGGGATCCCAGCAGGGAGGCAGCAAATATCCACAGAACTGGTTGTTAAGTTATTTTGAATGGCACCACTGTGTCTGTACGTTTAAAACATGCACATTGTTCTTTGCACAGTTTTCAAATGTGCACATATTGATGCATTTACATCTGTCTATCAATGTGAAGAACCAGGAGGTCAAATTTCATCCAGTCCAAGAGAAGTCTGGGAAGAGACAAGCCTACTGAACCTCAGACTGCAATATGATTCGACGTATGTCCCTGATTTTTCTTGCTTTTTTTGTGCTCTATGCTCTGTCTTCAGTAACGGAACCTTCTCCCTCTGTCTGTTGTCTAGCACAGCTACTTTTTCATCTTGCTGCAGTACATGGCCCTTTGTGCTCCCTCCACCTTCTCTGTAAACCCTGTGCTAAGGGTCCCTGTGTACTATTGCTGAGATGCTTTGATATCATATTTTTCTTTCTTCCTTCTCAATAGCATTCAGCTGCAGTTAAGTACCACATATTATCATCTTAGCCTGTGCTCTTCATCTCTTAAATCAGTCACTCATGGAAAGTGTGGGCATAAGCACGCATAAGTCAAATACTTTGGATCAGATAGGGGAAAAATGAATGGGACATTAAAACCTAAGTGTGAGTAATCTGGAATACATTTGATCAAAAACTGCTTTTTAAGTAGCATTTCCTCTTGCTACAAAGGACATTATTGAGCCAAGAACAAGCCCAGTGCAATTGGATTTGAATTTATCACTCTATTATTTTAATATATTTACTTGGGGTTAACAACTCGTTGAGCATCAAATTGCTCACTCTTAATGAGTCCCTGATGGTAGGAATGAGCTGCCTAGAACTGTACAGTGAAATAACAACAATGGTAAGACAGAAGGCAGTGATAAAAATTGAGTGATATTGAACACTTCAAGAGTGGAAGCAAAAATCCAACATTATGGACAGTTTGTGACTAGAAAGGAATGACCCAGGATTGGTGAATCAGTTGTATTTTCGGTCCATTACCATTTTGTGTCTACCAGTCATATGTCGATTCCATCTGCTTTTTGCATCAGTCTGCATTTTTTTAAAAAAAACAAACATGAAAATTCAAGTTCATTTTCATAATGAAGGGATTTTTTTTGGTCATATATTAACTATGTGTGCAACTTTAGTAATATATATGCAAGCTCCCCTAATGGACACGTTTTTGCTGTGCTCTCTGACATATGCATTTTTGTGTGCCATGTTAAAGCTGAGAGTTATATTCCAAAAATCAGGCATGTCAGTTGTCTTAGCTGTGTTCTGCTGTTCTGTCTGGAAAGTAGAAATTAGGTTGGTTCCCTAAAAGATGTGGACCAAATGAAATTGTTTCCCATCCCAATAGCCTTGTATATCTGAAACAAGACTTCTGTGCTTCATGTAAAAGACACAGTTGTGTGATTTTTTTTTCTGAGTCAAGAATAAAAGAAACCTACAAGTGTTCAAAATGTATGATTTCTGAGATTGCTTTCCTGGTTATAGCTGAAGATCTGAAACTGCAGAGTAAATGGCAAGGGACATGTTTGAAGAAATTCCTACTTTCCTATAAATCCTGTATGTTCTTTGTAGCTGAAATGTGATGTAGAGAAAACCTTACTCATTGCTCTCAATAAAAATTGTTTTATTGCTCTTGTTATTTTCATTGTTCCTGTTATTTTCACTTAAACCCTAAAGCTGTGTCAATACCACGTCTTATGCTTTCAGGGGCCCATGCAATAATACATGGTGAGGGCGAGACACAAATAGTTTGAATTTCATATAAGAAGAAAGCAAGGCATCATAGCTGTAATACATATAGACATTTAAGACAAAGGTGGGGAACATGTAGCTTCCCAGATGTTGCTGCACTACAATTCTTATTGTCTCTACCCAGCACAGTTTATAGTGAGAGATGATGGGGCAGTTCAATAACTATTAGAGGACACTATTTTCCATCCCTGATTTAGCTCCAATTTCAACAGGTCTGGATGCCTAATGGAAGGGCATAAATTTTGGGATTGGACTCAAAATTACAGTAGGCCTTAGTCCAGGCATGGGGACTCTTGCCCTTGAGATGTTTTAGACTGTAGCTTCTAGAAGAACCAGTCAACATGGCTGGTAGTATAGTCAAAAACACCTAGTGGACCGAAAGTTCTTTAAGCCAGCTTTTTGTAGGTTTCACATAGCTCCCATTATTAAGCCCTCTAGGGCTTCACAGCTGTATATATGCACCAAGCAAAATATCTTGAAGTCAGTATCACAAACAGAAGAATAGAGTATCACATGCATACTTCAGTATCTTTGCACTCCTTCACTTCACTGAAATCTCTGTGCTAATATTTGATCTTGCATATCCCAAACCTTTCCCTTTGTTTATATAAGAACGGGGAAGTAATTCTTTGCTAAATTAGTTCTCAATGAAGCAGCAGGTCATTTTAGCAATTTTCTTCCCACTGCAAAAAGAAAGTCTTTGAAAACTGCATGTTTGCAGTTCAGGACTTATTTTGCACAAAATTCATAGGAGTTTTATGTGTAGAAAACAGTATTTTATATAAAGAAAATGTCATTTTGTATAGAAAATGCTGGAGGTGGGAACTTACTCTGTGCAAAATTTGCACCTGAGATTTTGTGTGTGTGTGTGTGTGTGTGTGTGTGTGTTATATAACATCATTTTCTGTACAGAAATATTTGTTTCTATGCAGAAAATGCTATTTCCTGTGCAAAATAATCTTGAACTGCAAAAATTCTCACCAGTTCAGGATTCTTCTCCTCAGGGTTTACCAACACTCAAGAAACATGTTTTATTGGCCATATTTTTCAAATATTCTTTCTATACCTATATGAGACTCATAATCCTTGCCCCTTACATACCTGTACTTCAGAGAAATTTTGAATTCTAACCCTGTCTTAAGGTTCAGTTGGATGAATGGCATGTCAAATGGGGAGAGGAGAGCTTCCATGGCATATCTTCAGAAATGGCTCAATAGATTGGTTTGAAGCTTGGCAGTGTGAGAGAAAGTAGTTTTAGAACAGACTGTGCCAGTTTGAGTGCTGGATACATTAAAGGTCTTTTGTAATTTCAAGAATTTTAGATGGTGCTGTCAGCAAGCAATCATGATTTCTGTTTCAGATGTGATGGTTGCAATGGCTGTAATGAGGCTTGTTTCTTCAGACGCCCTATTTTTAAAATTGGTCACATAGCTGCTGGGCATTCACTAGGGAGTGTTCTAGAATGAGCTATATTGCAGATGATCCTCAAACTAGACCTCATTGTTGTGTTAGAACCATGGAGAATGTCATGCAATTCAGCCAAGGTCTCTTTTGATCCCAGCAACTGAAGGGACATAGTTTGTTGTCTTTTTCCATTTGTAGATGTTTCCATATTGCTACTACTAAATCTGGGACAGTAAAAGCTCTCAAAGTGTACATCAAGGTTAACTTGAATCTCAAACCTTTGACCATGCCTGATAGAACAAAGGCAAAGAATGGTGTACTTACATGAGTTTAAAACTTGGGCATAGCCCTGGAAAACTTTCTTTTCCCTTCTCTGCTGTTGGAATTCTAATGGCAGAGGAGCAAAGGCCCGTGGACCTTCCCACCACTACGTGAAGGAAGCTTCTCAGATTGGATCTCCTTCTTTGTGAAAAGTGAATGGACCCAGGCAAATCCTGTACTCCTTTGAAAGCTTAGTCATAGGTTTGTAACCTGACAGTATAAAGTCAGGATTCTACCCTCTGAGAAATAGAATAAGTCATCTCCAGTACGAAAATTATGGCACTTTTGTATGACAAGAAGATATAACTTTCTTCCATCTATTTTAGAAACAGACTACAGATTTTCAGCAGAGTCTACAATGGAATATAGAGAAATATCCAGCATCATGTAGATATTTGCTAGAGGTCTAATTGCCAATTTAGAGTGTTTTATACTTTTCTATATATGGTTTAGGTAATTATTTTCCAGTCTCCCAATGCCTCCTGCTGCTGCTTCTTTTTTTTCCTACCCAAAAAGGCCTTCATGATCTGCTCAAGAACTGACATTAAATTCCTTTTGCATCTCCTTGAGGAAACAATGGTTTGATATAAAAATTAATTTCTTGATACATAAGCAGGATAAAATATTACATGAGAAATGCAGGAGAATTCTTGGCTTTCTTTTTGTAGATGTTTTCTAGAACGTGGTACATTTTGCATTAATGTCCTCATTAGAGAGGGAAGTTGGTGTTATAATGAGCACACACTCTTTTAAAAGAAATCACCAGAGTCTGCTTTACATATAATACATATATAAATGCCAGAACTTGCAAAGCAATGAACAAGGGGAAAATGTAAATAGCTAAGGAAACATAGTTCTTAAGTTAATCATTTACAGCACCATGGGTAATTGTTTTGTGAGATGGAATTGTGGCTTTTAGAAAATCTGCTAACCAACCAAATCTAGCATGTCAGTTTATCACCATTTCAGCACCACTGAATAGTTGGACAGTTCCATTACTCGTGAAAAGGAAGAAAGGGAAATTATAGCAGGAATTATTCTTGTTATTATAGATATAGATATGTTTTCATAGTTCATTATTGGCCTCAATAACTTTTGCATTTTGGCTGGTCAAGTGACAGACACCATCCATTTTAGAAATTCTGTGATCAGATAATATTGCATATATTGTGGAAGACATATTTTGCTTCAGTGTTTTATTCATATAAGACCTTGAACTCTGTAAATAGTGATTTTAATTCTATGAGGCTGGATCCTGTTGTTAAATTGGGAAGTCTCTTTCTATTTGCTAACAGCAAAGTCCAACAGATACTCTTCACTGAGGAGGTAAGGCCATTTTTGCGAATTTCACTGTCATTGATTATTGTTTAGCATCACATCCCATATTTTCTGATGGATCCCCTCCAGAGTACAGTTTGTTGGATTGTGAGGCCGCATGGAGAAGGTAGAATTGATCAAAATTTCCTCTCTACTTTTCTCAGAGCAGGAGTAGAAACCAAACAGGCTTCTATATGTTGCTTGACTGCAGCTCCCAGCAGTTATGGGTAGCATAGCCAGCAGTGAGGAGTGCTGGGCACTGCAATCCAACACCAAGTGCTATGCACTTTTTCTCTCCAATCCATCCATGCAAGTTGAAGAGTCACTTGATCCTTGCCCCTGCTGTAGAGGGTACATCCTGAGAATGGCGTTCCACTCACAAGTCATCTGGATCAAGTTCTTCATTGAGAAGAGTCACTTGTATGTTACCTATGCACTTTTAACACTAATTCACTCTTGTACAGTATTTGGCAAGTAACAGTAGCAAAAATGCATCAGTGCATCCAAATTCAGCTGTTCACCAGGTATCACTGTATCTCTGCTTTGGGTAGCAGGTCAAACAAGCTTTGTATCCAGCTTGAATCAATAAGTTCCTATAGTGGCTAGCTAATTAAGTTCAAGGGTGAGCTACAGAATTAAGTCTACCCCTGTGTTTTTCTTCAATAGCACTTAGCTACTGCCAGTCTCCTTTATCTTTATAACCATTGGATCAAAATATCTTATGTAGGACAGCCATTAGACTCTTCTTCGGGCCTTCTCAGAGTTAGCATTAAGAACTAAAGTAGCAAAGGTGATAAGAAGACTTCAATCCTATATTCATTGACCTGGGAGAAAGCCCCACAGGACCTAGTGTGACTTACATCTGGGTGGACACATGCAGAATTAGCCCATGAGCTAAGAATTATACAAAGTCCCTCATTCATATCTCACCTGGTCATTTCCCTCCCAGTTTTTTCCCTCAAGTATTTATTGTTCTAATTTGGAATGTAGATTCATTCCAGACTGAACACTGATGACTACAGTTCAGAGCTTTTGATTGGGAAAAAAGTCCTTTTTAAAACCGTTTACTTTATGTTTTCATGAATGTTATATGTACTAGGCTAATACTTTGTTGTGGCACCAAGATTGTGGCATCAAGAAAGGACTTTAGAAGAGTGATGAATGGTTTATATTAGCTTACATGAAGGCAAGGTTTTCCTTCGGGAGAAGAAATTTGCTTTGTTCCCTCTTTTCTAAAGGAACTGGTTGAGGAAGGGGCAGCTTATCTGATTGCGTTTAAAGTTTCTCCTGCCCTTTTACAATTACTGTGTGAAATGTATCCCTCTCTTGAAACATTTGCTGTAAAGGTTATCTTTGTCCTGCAATACTGTTAAAGAAAATACTAAGCTGCTGGTAAAAGATACACTCAAAGGGAGACAAGCTGTAAGGAGCTATAGGCAGTTCTCCATTCCTCTGTATCACCACAAAGTGATTCTGCTATGCACTTTTTCTCTCCAATCCATCCATGCAAGGTGGTCTGCAAACAAATGACAGTCATATAACCCAACTGTGCTCTGCCTCCTTTGCTTCTTTTTAATTATATCTAACAAAAGGTGAATACAGATATCATATATTGTATGACAACTTGAGATGTGAAAATCCCTTGCTTCCAGTTGGGTTGTGAGAGCTTGTTTTTATCATCAGCAGCAGCAGCAGCAGCAGCAGCAGCAGCAGCAGCAGCAGCAGCGTGGCAGTTTATATGCGTTTTCTGTATCCACATTTCCTAATGTACACACTTTTTAATGGTATTTTCTTACTAAAGGCATTTCAATCCATTTCTTGTTGAGCAAAATGTGTCTATATGCATTTTTTAAAGATATGCATGTTTTACTTGTGAGGAGAAACACGTGGCAGTTTTTCAGTGATGAGACAAAAAGATAACACTCACAGTTCACTTAACAATTTCCCAGACCACAAATGAGATACATTTCTTTTTTAAAGAAAAGTCTCAGCTAATGAACTTTGGAAGTTTCTAGGGCTATAGCTATGAGAGCCAGTGTGGTATAGTGGTTTAAGCACTGAGCATTGGACTATGACTCTGGAGATCAAGGTTCAACTCCCCACCCAGCCATGGAAACTGATTGGGTGACCTTGGACGTGTCCGACATTCTCGGCCTCAGGAACCCCCATGATAGGTTTGCCTCAGGTTCACCATAAGTTGGAAACAACTTGAAGGCTCACAACAACAAGTTATGTAGGGGGAAGGGATGAGGTTGTTGCTCTCCAGAAAAGAATTCTGGGTCTCCAGTGAGAACTTCCGTCAATCCCCAAATTTCTAGCATTGCAATAACTTAAAACTTCAGTTGCATATTTAGAAATACAGGTTAGTCATCCAAAGAAAAGGAGCAGGCAAAGTTTCAAGGAAATGTGAATACAGCAAATATTAGAGCTCTAGGTATGAATGACAGTGTCTTTCTGTAATACTAGAAATTTGGCTACTAAAGGGGAAAAAAATCATTTGGTGGAACAGAAATTTTATTTGGGGCTAATGCCCTCATTGTGCCCTGCTGCCGTAGCTGTACCCATGTTTGGAACCCAAATGGAGTGCAGGTGGATCTTTTTGGCCCTTTCCGCATGTGGGGGGGGGGGGGCGCCCGAAAACAGTGCTTACTGGCTTTGTTTTCCGGGCAGCTGAGTCCGTTGCCACGAGAAGCAGCGTGAGCTCGTCGCTCCACACTCCTCCGGCATCCTAAATGGTGGCTTCCAGTTGGTGGAGGCTCTCCACCAACCGGAGAAGCTCGCCAGCTGGAAGCCCGCCCCCGGCAGATCTGCAGGCACGCACTTGCGCGCACCTGCAAATCTGCTTCGGAGCCGGGCGATGGAGCGGCACGGGGTTGCGCGCTCCGTGCTTTTTAAAAACCTCTAAAAAGAGGTTTTTAAAAAACACGCCACGCAACCAGTTCCGGTCGCTCCGGAGTGGACTGAGGTATGGAACTACAAAAAGTAGTCCGCCCCAGTCCACTCTACGGTGCAGAAGACCTCCGTTGGAGGTCGCTCTGCACCGTTTAAATAGCCCGGTGCGGAAAAGGCCTTTGTTAGCTTGTAACTCCGGGCTGACAGAAGAAGAAGAAGAAGAAGAAGAAGAAGAAGAAGAAGAAGAAGAAGAAGAAGAAGAAATCATGGTTTGGATAATAGCAGAGTCCTCATCTCTAGGCTGAAGCTTTGTAACAGTCACATGCTGTGGAATTAGTTAATGAGCCTTTCTTTGTTTGAGGCTTGGAAGGCCTCCAAAACCCACTCAGGAGAGAAATTAACAAATGTCTTTAGGTTACCTGCGGAGATAGAGTCGGGATGAAAATTCTGAGCTTAGAACCCCTTCATCATTCTTTTCCTAATCAGCTCTCAGGTGGTCTCAGCTGGAGATTGGGAGTGAAGTGTTGTCAGAGAGGTGGAGGAGAAAAGAAGAAAATTGCTTCTGATTTTTGTCTTCTTGTGGAAAGTATTTTTCCCCTTCACATTTTTGATTTGTGTTTGAAGCAGTAGGTGCCATGATCATTTGCTGCACTAGACCACTTTTATGTTATTTGTAGCGCACAAGTGCCAGTGAAAGATTTATGTGGTTTTAAATGTAGGTAATGCAACACCTACCCAAAATAGTCTTAGTACTTCTTATAAATTGAAGAGGAGGAGGATACATGAGGAGGTTTGTTTCCCAGTCTTTTTGTTAAAAATGTGTGTTGATTCAGACAATTCACTTTAAAAGCTTGCTTTAAAGCACCAGCAAAGTATCCCTTCTGTTAATTAGATTATTAACATCCCCTTTCTCTGGGGACCTTAGGATAGTGCTAAGGAGCCAGCATGATGTACTGGTTACAATGGTGAACTGAGACTTGGGGGATCAACATTCAGGTCTCTTCTGGGTCATGGGTCTCGACCAACCGCTGAAGCTTGCCAGCCTAAAGCCCGCCCTCCGCAGATCGCAGGCTCGCATTGGTGCGAGCCTGCGAATCTGCATCAGAGAGCAGGCACGCAATGGTTTTTTATTTTATGGGATTTGGAAGCAGTCTCTATGGTGCTCAGAGTTTCCCAGGGGTAGAAAATTGGCCCTCTCTTGTAGTTTCCCACACTTGGTATAAGATTTATGCTACAAACCCTTTCCCCCTATGTGTGGAGTGCCTCCAGAATGTAGCATTTTTTTCAGCCATCTCCATGAAGAATTTCGAACTGACCTGTTAAGTACACTCTTGAGTGAATTGCTCTTCTTTACTTGCTGTAAAATCCTGTGCGTATTTGCTCAGAAGCAAGTCCTACTGCTTCTACTTAGAGTTATTCCTAGGTACTTTGCAGAAAACCAGAACCCAAGGGCTATGGCTTGGGAGTGCTGTCTTTCGTATAGCAAGGACAAAGTATTTTTAAAATCATTTTTGTTTTGTCTTTTAACAAAAACACCTGGGTGTTGGGAATCATGCTAAGTTTGTCAAATACTCCTGAAACAGACAGATCCATACTAGATATGTACAAAATCCGTGAGTAGAATTAGGTTTCAAGATCCATTTTCCTCTTTCAAGCTGTGTGGTTTCTGCAGAAAACAGGTCAGTATACTTGGATTTTGGCCAGTTTTGCTGGCATCACCATTCTTTCAGTACTGTCAAATACTTGCTTTAACAAAATGCCCTGGAAAGTCTTTAGTGTATGTGGTCAGGGCAGCCAGTGGTCCAAGCAGGGTAGTCCCTGAAATGACAAGGTGAGTTGCCCAGAAGCCCAGGCCACAGGTGTGAGAATTCCCCTAACAACTGTATTGCTTCACAAGTCTGTAAGCTTCCTGGGCTTGAAGTCTTGTACCACAATCCTATGCATAACTTTTCTGAAGATTTATCACTGACTTCAGTAAGTGGTAGATTATTTGCAGGAAAATATTTATAGTACTGAAGCCTTAAAATAGTATAGATACTTTTTCGTATTTAGTACATGCATTATACACAAAAATTAGGATGATATGGGATTGGAATATTATTATGTGGCAAGAACTGTGGGAATATTCATTTTATATTCATGGGAGAATGATCTGTAGCCAGATGCATGGCATTGCTGCAGTTGTTTTTTTAACAGTACAAACCTATGCATGTTGACTGAGAAATAAGTCCCACTGAGGCCTTCTAAAGCTCACTTCCAAGTTCATATTCTTTGGGGTGGTAATCCAACAGCACAGACATCTATTAGTGTACTCAGAAGTGAGTTATCTTAAGTTCAGTGGAACTGAATCCTAGACAAGCATGTTTAGAAAACATATGTGAAAATAAGTCCAGGCTGAATGGAAGGTGATACTTTTAACTTATAAAGACTTATATAGATGAGGACTTTGGTACTTAATAGAACACTTCTCTCACCATCAACCTACCCACAACCTGAGACCAACTTCAGAGATAATTTTCTAAGAGAATTCTCAGAAGACGGTAACTTGGGAGGAGGTGTTTTCGGTTGTGATTCCTCTTATCTATGGAGCATTCCCCTCAAAAAATGCCAACTTGGCTGTGATCTTGCTATCCTTTTCGTTGCCAATTTAAGACTGAAGACTTTATAAAACACAACATATGCAAAAGTTAAAAATAACAACAATAAAAACCCCGATATACCTGAGAAAGAAAACTACACAATACAACAATTCATAACAATTCATGCAGGTCGGAGAATCTGTAATATTATTCATCCATTTGTTGACATAGTCTTAGAAAAGAATGACTGTATTGTAAGGAACTTCAGCCTAAGCATTGGAAGAAACATGGACAATGTTTCTATTTAGAAAGTGCTTTTGAGAGAATGGAAAGAACAGAAAAAAAACTTCCCTTTTCCAGAGCTATTCATATTTTTTCCAGACAAAAGAAATGCAGTGAAGCTGTTGGAAATAAATATTTCACTTCAAAACAAGCATACACAGCAAGTGTGTACATAAGTTCCAGCTGTGAAAGGACTTCTGTTCACTTATTTATGAGGAAAGCAGAGGAAGACCAATTAGGGTAGGCCTCAAGAAAGGTTTAGTGTAGACCAGAGATGGTCTTTTGAAAAACATGAGAGATCAAGTTAAGAATGGGTGTTCCACATGTATGTGTCTGAATTTTTTCACTGTTCAGGGCTTCTTCCATGTATATGAGTTTGAGAGAGAGAGAGAGGTAGGGGGAGATTTACAGGTGTAAACTTTCTCCATGTGAATCAGGACCCTGCAAAAGGATTTAAACTTGGAGTTCAGTGGTAGCACCAACCAGATCCCACTCATTTTATTCTTTCCTTTGACACATTCTGGTTGTACTGAATAGTAATGTGGTATCACAGATGCACAAGGAGTCGTTGTAATTAAGCCCTTCTCTGTCTGGACTTTGGTTCTGCTTTAGAAGATAATTGAGACACTTTTTGCAGATTAGGTTGTGTTTAAGTCTACCTTGTGCAAAAGGTATCAGGTCATACTGAAAAATGCTGGGACCAAGGTACAAAGAGAACACAACCCTTAACTTCTCCTATTGGCAGTGAGAAATAGTGAAATCAATCTCATCCATTCAGATGGGTGTATTTTGCTTCCCCCTGCAGCAGCACATGCTGCTTGCCCACTTTGACATTTTATCAACAATAGAGGTTTTCTCCAAATGAAAGTTGCAGAGAACATATCCCTCCCATGCCACATCAATCTCTGTAGCTCAGAGTGAACATCTGCTTTCCAAGCTGAAGGTCCCAGGTTCAGTCCCTAGCATTTACAGTTAAGGCTATAAAAATGTATCCTCAGCAATATGGAGAGGCGTTGCCAGCATGACTCTCCAGTGTATATGAGCTAGACAGTCCATTTAGTATAAAGCATTTCCCCATAGTCTAAAGTTTTCCAGGCAGCGTGACTGTAAACATCATACAAATTCTGTCTACCTTTGTCCATGTTAATTCTTTCTGGAGGAGAGATGAAATTGTCCCATTCGGGTTCTCTCAGTTTTTGATTTTACAGATCTTATATTTATTTTGTCCCATTTCAATGTCACTTTGCTATTTTTTTAAAAAAAGTACATGAAAATAAGGACACATTCATTCATGCACATCTCCAAACAATAGGCTTTTGTATGAACTTCTGACCAATAGATATATTTTTGTATACATTTTCTCTCATGTAATGCATTTCTGTGTTATTTTCACTGATGCCTGCATTTTTGTGCACACTGTCCCCTAGTGTACAGATTTTGTATACGGTGGACCTGTCATATCTGCAGGGGATTTATCCTAGGAACCTTTGCAGAGATATATATCTATATAGATATATAGACATATATGAATAAAAATCATACATGTTCAAGGCAGCCTCATGAGGCTTGCAATGAGACTGCAAAGCCTCGTGAGGCAAGGCTTATGCTGTAACCTCATATTAAAAATGGTGTAGAGCAGCCGTGGAGGTGGCAGCAAGCCCCAGTGGCCAAGTGTGTTATATTCTTCAGGCTACCTTGCCTCCAGGAACAGGCTCCCTGGAAGCAAGAGAGCCCAAAGAATGTGGCATGCCTGCAGCTGGGTCTTACCACCACTTCCATGGCTGCCCTATGCCATTCTTATAGTAATAAGTGATTACTGTATAAGCTTTGCCTCCTGAGCTTCATGATTGCTGCAAGCCTCATGAAGCTCAGAGAGAGATTGAAAACCTTTGCAAGGAGAGAATTATACAGTAAGCCCCTACATTATGTGGTGTCATGCCCTGCTTCCAGAACATGGACTCTGACTTGGAGTCTGAAACAGGGGGCATGCCAGGACCTGCTGTACAGGAAGATGTTACAGTGCCAGAAACAGAACAGGGGGCAGTGCCAGCTCCAGCATTGAATCCTGCCCCTTCAGACTCAGAAGATAACTTACCAGTACCCACCTTTGCTGAGAGCAGACAACAAAGAGAGAGTCTACATTGATCCCAGAGAATTTAAAACTAGCAACAATTACTCAGGCTGATTGGGTGGCTGACATATATAGCTGCCACCCTTCTCCTCCAGGAGTTGTTAGAGCTTATCTGACCTCTCTGCTTGCTGGATATCTTGCTGAACTCCATGCCTGACTCTGGATTACCCTGATTGACTTTGGACTTGCCTGCCTTAGAATTCTGTTAGACTTTATTTATGACCTAGAATTTACTGAATAAAAGTAAGTAACAAGCCAAGGGCTTTTCAGTCTGTTTTGTTTGAGTTAGCTGTGCCACTGGGACTGAGATAGGACATGAAGGGTTCTTCTTCTTTGTGAGGGAACCCCACTGCCTCAAAGGAAGAAGTAGGGGGCCAGAGTACTCCCCATGGTGGATTCAAAGGTACAGTATTGTGTATATTATGTACATTTGAATTCATGGTGGGTTCAATTGCAGGTTCCAAGCTTACGTATATAGGGGGCCCTCTGTACTTTAAAAAAATACTGGAGAACATCACAAAATTCAGTAAGGTGTGAATATTCAGTAAAGTGTGTCTTTCAATTCATTTTAGGGATATAACGCCTCATCCGTGCATGCAAGAATAAGAAAATACTAATTTCTTCTCTTCAGCTGCAGGACAGCAAGATATTATCTGTTGGTCTTTTTAATAAAATCCTATGTCTGTGTGTGTGTTCCTATGTGTGTGTGTTCTTTGCTTCATAAATGGAAAAGATGCTCCTTTTGTGCAAAAGCATTGTTGCAAATGGTGGAGACCTTGATAAAAAAAAAATATGCTCATGGTCTCCTCATGCTAGCAGCAAGAAACCCAAAGGGTGGCGTTAACAAACTCTCAACAGGCTGTCTTGATGTGTTAAGACTACCAATTTTCTTGAGAATAAGTAATTTAGTAGGATTTCTTCACATCCCTCCTTCTCATATTGGTTAGGAAGTATGAATTGGGTAGGTTTGTATTAAAATGTGGACCAAACTACATTCTTTTCCATCTTTTTTGTTGTTAACTGCTGTGAAGTCCACTTCAATCTACAGCGACTCTATGAATGAGAAACCGTGAAGTCACCAAGTCTTCTCCAGCACCACATTTCAAAGGAGCAGATTTTCTTCCTGTCAGCTTTCTTCACTGTCCAGCTTTCACAACCATATGTGGAAATTGGAAATATGACGGCTTAGATAATTCTAACTTTAGTATTCAATGATACATGTTTACACTTGAGGATCTTGCCTAGTTCCATCATAGCCCCCCTTCCAAATCCTAGCCTTCTTCAGCTTTCTTGATTGCAGTCTCCATTCTGGTTAATGACTGAACCAAGGTATGGAAAACATTGAACTATTTCAGTATCTTTGTTGTGTTCTGTGAAGTTATATAAATAATCTGTCATTATTTTTGTTTTCTTCATGTGCAGCTGCAACTCTGCCCTTTCTGCCGTGGCTTTCTCCCCCAATTGTTCCAAGTCTTTGGTATTTTCTGCTAGTAGTGTAGTATCATCTGAATATCTTAAATTGTTGATGTTCATTCCTTCAATTTTGATACCTCCTTCCGCCAAGCTTAATACAGTGGCCTCCTCCACTTTTGTGAGGCTACAGAGCACAAAACCCTCATGAAACTGAAAAAGCTGTGAATAACTCCTCCTGCCCCAGTTTTACCTCATTCCCTTCTGGGGCTCCGCCTCCCACTTTGTATGCTGGGGTCAGAGGCAAGGGAATGAGAGAGGTTAGCTCTGGAGGGGAGAAGGAAGGCTAATGCAAGCCTTCACCCACCCACCCCAATTCTCTTGCCTATTGTTTCTGCACAAATTCTCAGTGCTGGTGTCAGAAGCAAGGGAATGGGGAGGCAGCTCTGGAGGGGAGAAAGAAGGCTCACATGAGTCTTCCTCCCTTCATTGCCTTTCCCATTGCCTCAGTGTCAGTTCTCAGCATTGGGGCCAGAGAGAAGGGGGGGAGGGGGAGCTCCAGAGGGGAGAAGAAAAGTGTGTACATGCCTTCCACCCCATTTGCTTCTCTTTTGTCCAGGTGCTTGCCTTCCTTCTCCATCACCAGCAAAACACAAGGGAATGGCAGGAGGAGAAGGAGAGAAGACACATACATGCCTTGTGTATAATCAGATTCATGAAGATTAAGCCCGTGAATTTGGAGGGAGAACTGTATTATTTTACATATAGTTTGTTCAGTGTACATGTTAAAAGGATGATGAAATGCAACACTGACCATTTCCACACGGGGTAAATAAAACGGTGCAGTGCGTCCGTCACGGAGGATGTCTGCACCTTGGAGTGGACTGGGTCTGGACTACTTATCGTAGATCTGCACCTCAGTCCGCTCCGGAACGACCCGAAGTGGTCCTCCATCGTGTTTTTGAAAGACCTGATTTTTCAGGTCTTTCAAAATGCCGGCGCGCACCATTGCGTGCCTGCTCTCTGATGCAGATTCGCAGGCTCGCACCAATGTGAGCCTGCGATCTGCGGAGGGCAGGCTTTAGGCTGGCAAGCTTCAGTGGTTGGTCGAGACCCACGACCAACCAGAAGCCACCATTTTGGATGCCGGAGCAGTGGGGATCTACGACCATGCACTGCTCCTCCTCACCCTGGACCGGACCGGACCCGACCCACAGAAGATCCGGTGAGTAGCGGCAGGGAGCAATTCCCTCACCACGTGCGGAAATGGCCTTTGTCTTACCCCTTGCCAACTGGAAATCATTCAATTTCTCTGTATTCTGTCCTAACAGTAGCCTCTTGTCCTGAGTACAGGTTATGCATCAGGCCAACTAACTGTTGTGGGATATCCATTTCTTTAAGAGTCATCTGTAGTTTTCATGAGCTACACCATCAAAGGCTTTGCTATAATCTGGAAAGCACAGGCTGATTTTTTTTTTTTACATTTTTTTGGTGTGCTCCATTATCCAACATATGTTTGGTGCTTCTTTCTTTCTTGAACTCGGCTTGAACATCTGGCATTTCTTGCTCCATGTATGATAAAAAGTCTCTGTTGTACAATTTTGAGCATCAGTTTGCTTGCATGGGAGATTATTGCAATGGCCCTGTGATCACTGTAATCCTTGGTTTAGCCTTTCTTTGGGACTGAAACGTATATTGATTTTTTTAATCTGTGGACCATTGTTCTTGTTGTTTCCCATACTTTTTGTCAGATTTTAGTTAGGACTAGAGTAGATTCTGTCTCTGTAGTCTGAAGCAGTTCTACCAGTATGCCATGTGTTCCTGGTGATTTGTTAATCCACGTGTTCTGAGTGTAGCTTCCACTTTCCTTTCTAAAATTGTAGGTTCATCTTCAGGTGGTACTTCCTTGAATGAATCTGCCATCCTTTCATCTCCTTTATGTAGTTCTTCAGTGTATTGTTCCACTGACTTTTTATTTGTACTTGGTTATGTAGTGTGTTCCCCTGCTGCTCATAGAGCATCCCCACTCTTGGTTTAAATTTCCCTTTGATTTTTCAAATCTTGTGGAAGAAGTCTCTTCTCCTTCTCCTCCTCCTTCTCCTCCTCCTCCTCCTCCTCCTCTTCCTCGTCCTTATTCTTCTTTGTTAACTTCTATTTCTCTGCATTAATTATTATAGTAGATCTCCTTGTTCTTGCATGCAAGTGGTTGTACAGTTGAATTTAGGATTCTGGCCCTATTTCTCTTACCTTTTTGTTTTGTTTCTCATCTGTCCTTAACTGCTGGAAGAGTTTCATCTGGCATCCATTAAGGCTTCTTCTTCTTCTTCTTTTTTTTTTTTTTGGCTGAAGATATGTCTTTTTGCATTTCTCCCTGACAATATCCTTGGCTCCAGATTTCTTCTGGATCCCAGTATAGTAGACTTAATAGCAGACATCTTTTTTTTTTCTTCATCATCTTCAAATTCTATGGGAATGTTCTTCAAGTCGTACTTTGGTGCCATGGTTGGTTTAGTGTTCTTCTTTAGCTTTACTCTAATTTTCATGATCTGTTCCACAATTTGCTAATGTCATGTTGTTGCAGAGAGAGTGGAATATCACCATCTTCTGCTTCCGATTGTGTAATTTATCTGATTTCTATATTGGCCATCAGGTGATGTCCATGTTTACAGTTGCCTCTTTGATTGCTTGAAGAATATGACTGTGATGAACAAACTGTTGGTCTCAGAAAATTCAATCATTCTCTTGCTTCGTTTCTTGATCCTGGGCCAAATTTTCCTACAGTCTTTTATTCTGCTCTGTTTCTTACTTTGGCATTCCAGTTGGCTACATGTCCTATTTTGGTGTTTGATCAATTTCCTCCTGGACACTAGCAGAGAACCTTTAAAATTCTACTTCTTCTGCCTCAGTAGCCGGAGCATAAACTTGAATTATGGTTAGAATGATGAGTTTCCTTGAAGACTTTTTGAAATTATTTGGCCAGACTTTGCATTGTACCCTTTGATGGCTTTCACTGACTTTCTCATTACTATTAATGCCACCCCATTTTTTCTTAGATTTTCATTTCCTGAGTAAAACACTGTAATTATCTGAGTTTAAACATCGCATTCCTGTCCATTTTGGCTTGCTCACCCCAAGTATTGCAATGTTTATATAATCCATTTTTTGTTTTACCCTGTCTAGCTTTTCCTGAATCATACTTCTCACATTCCATGTTTCTGTAATATACGTAGCTTAGCTTTGGACTTTCATTTCACCTCTAAACTTGTCAGCAGCTGAACGTCCTTGCAGCTTGAGTCCAGTTGCATCCAGTTGTAGTACCACTCACAGTTGTCCTCTGCTCTCCCCCAGTAGCTTGTTGAGTACGGTCCATGCCTGGGCTGGGCTGGCAGCCAGGAGCAACTAATAATACAGGTCAGGAAGTTCAGGTAGCTAAGCAGTTAGTCAGTTTACTTTAGGAAGAAAACAACCTTACAAATGAGAAGCAAATAACAATCCCAGCAATGTCCTTAAATCAGCGGCAGGCAATATAAACACAAGTCAAAGGCAAGAACATCAGGCAAGGGAAGCAAACAGAAGCACACACAGGTGAAATGGTCAGTTAATTGCTGACAAAAGCTATAGGGGAAAGGCTCAGCTCTTATAGGTTTCGAGATCAATGCAGCTGGTGCCTGATTAATTGGTGCTTGGCTTAAATTTGCTGGGAGTGACACAGGAGACCCTTTTGGTATCTACACTGAACAAAGGTAGGTATGGATATGTCATTCTCTGTGTCCGAATGAGCAGGGCTCCCCACTGGGGCTGACACTTCCGTCTCTGGGGCGGGTGGTGGTACTGCCTGCTCTGCAGGTTCTACTGCCTCAGACTCTGAGTCTAGGTCCTGGAAGCCCATGACAAGTGCCATCTGACCTGGAAATAAATTATCATCATTGAAAAGTGGTCTCTCTCAAACAGTGCATTCATTCAAAGCAAAGATATGTTTATGGAGAGACTTGTGCAGAGATATGCTAAGAAAGATTATTTTTGTAAAGGAGAGAGGGAAAGAAAGACACTTTCTGGCAGAGATCATGAGTCTGCACAGCTGCATGACACCTTGCCACTGGGGACAATAGAGTGATGACTCATAGTAATTCACTAGCCTCTTTCTATCTCTTTCTTCATGCCAGTGGTATTCCTTCTTCCTTTATTAAGTGGTTGCATACAAAATTAATTATCAGTCCTGTCACATAGTGCACTGCTGGCAGTGGTCAAGAAAGAAATTATGGGGAATGTGAGCACAATCTTCAGCCTCTTAATTGCCTTTCCTGCAACCAGTCAAATGTTACATTAAATATCCATAGTGACCAGATTATATTTGATTTTCATGACAAATGGGTAGGATTTCATTTTTGGGATCTCTAGCATTTGATTGTGTGGCTGCATCCCATCTGGCTGCTCCATTTGGCTCATGCTGACCAAATAAACAGTCACAACAAGCTGTGAAAACTCAGCAGCACAGAAAGCTTAGTGAAATAGGAAAGCTCCTTCATGAACCAGACTGTTGTATTATTATCACCCTCCTTTCCAGTCAGCATACATGCTCCTTCATGAAAGTTCAAGTTCAAGTTCAAGTTTATTGCATTTTAGCAGCCAGCCATTGCACAAAAATGAAAAAATAAAATAAGTTAAAATGAGAAAGGATAATCCAGCCAATTTACATGTAACACTTAATCAACAATAAATGAATCACTTTCCATACCCCTCCTTGTTCTTTATAGCACGTAATTGTAAGGCCCTAACAAGAAATTTAGATGTTCTGAAAGACACATATTTCACAGTATCAGATAGCAGAAAAGAAACTTTCACGAAGGAGGAATTTCCCTTAAAAGACTTCAATAAAGGAAAAATATACTTGCTCCTGAGATCATTATAAATAGGGCACTCAAGTAGAACATGAATTAAATCTTCTATTGAAACAGAGTTACAAGCACATACTCTGCCTTCGTGAAAACACTCAGAGGTCAATTTGACTGAAAGGAACCCCCTAGCTGAGACACAAGATCACACAGTTCCACAAATGGTACCATCGAAGAACAGACTACTTATCTCATCCCATGTTCATCTTCATTAATGTCAACATTTTCTGTAGTCACTGTTGATGCATTCATTTCATAGCCATGATTTTTCTTGGTGTCTTCCTCTTTCTTTTGTGCCATTCTCTCAGTCCTCAGGCTTATTCTTCCATACTGCCACTAAAACCTACTGAATGTGGCAACTCATGTGATCTTGCCAAAATGTGATCCTGTCAGCATCATACTGTAACATGTGTGTTGATGATCTGTAGCTTCCATGTCAACAGGACAGAGAATCCACTCCAGGTTTAGTCTAAATTGTAAAGGAGCAGTCCAAGATACTTACCTCATCTAGAATACAGGTTCAGCACCTTGAATAGCTACTTTAAAATTTAGACAATAAAAACTTGAAAATTAAAAATTCCTACCTCACTGACATGGGAGCCAAGTAGCCAGCTCTAATCATATGTCACTCTGTCTCATGGTGATGCTGTGGGTATCAGAACTGGCTGGAGTGCTTGTAAGCGAGGTGGATGTGAGGTGGATGTGAGCAAGGGTCTGCTCATGACCTGATTCAGACACAGTGAGTTGCGCCATCTTTGTTGAGTCTCAGGAGCTCCCACTGACTCTCTCTTCCTTTCGCCAAGGCCCTAAGGGAGATAGAGGAAGAGAAGTCACTTATTTGGGAATGTACTTTCCCATTCTGAATTGGGACTACATTGCCTCTTCATTAATATCTCATATTCATATGTTTGTAGAAGTGTAAGTAGTAACAGAGTCAGGGTAGTTTGAGTGATTGGAGGGCTTGACTGGCACTTGCAAAATCCTAGTTCTAGTCCCTAATAAGGTATGTGGCATCATACCTTGGGCCAGTTATCCTCACTCACCCTGGCCTACCTCACGTTGTGAGGATAAAGCAGGGAGGAGAATACCTATGTAGGCCACTTTGAATTCACTGGAAAACAGATGGGTCATAAATGTAACTCATAGGCCATTTCCACACGGGCTTAAAGAAACGGTGCAGAGTGTCCTCCAGGGAGGACATCTGCACCTGGAAGCGGACTGAGTTAGACCCACTTACTGTAGTTCCACACCTCAGCCTTCTCCCGAACAACCCAAAGTGGTCATCCAGTGTGCTTTTGAAAGACCGCTTGAAACAGGTCTTTCAAAAGCACGGAGCACGCCACTCCGTTCCCGCGCTCCAGTGCAGACTCGCAGGCTCGCGCCAGTGCGAGCCTGCGATCTGCCGGGGGCGGGCTTTAGGCTGGCGAGCTTCAGTGGTTGGTGGAGAGCCTTGACCAACTGGAAGCCGCCATTTTCGTCCCTGTAGCAGTGCGGAGCGGTGGCCATGCACTGCTCCGGTCCAGCCTGGACCCAAGCGTGGAGCCAAGAAGTGCGGTAAGTACCGGCACCGGGCGATTCCCTCGCCCCATGCGGAAATGGCCATAGATAATTGACTTAGTAAGTAGCTAACTAATAAATAATAGCTTTTCTTTGCCCTGATCCATAGTGATTTGGAGAAGGTGAGAGGAAGAAAGATGGTTTGGAATTTTCATAGGGCAAACAGTGAAATGTTCTGTATTCCTAATATCTGACATTCTATGCAGAGCTAATTTTGATAAGGTAATAGACCAGAGTGACCAAGGTGAGTGAGTGAAAGAAGAAGCAGTAAGAGGAAAGTAAGAGGCAAAGCAAAGTTAATAGCAATATGACTTTTTTTTCCTGGTAAGTTTGTTTAGTGGTATTGAGCATGTTACTGGTGGGATGAAATACTGAAAATTAGGGCGTATTCACCCACAGGTTTCAAACGACTTGTATTTCACATCTGGAACTCCCATGATCTAGCAGAAGTACCAAGCTCAGTGGTAAAAGTGGTTGAAATGTTATTAGGAGGGACTTCATCATGTTTGGCTAGAAATCTGTACCTGTCAAAAGCTGCCCAATTTCAGCATTGAATTCTCCCCATTTAAACAGCGTAATTCATACCTGCCAACTGAAACCTCCCCAGGAGGAGACTTCTACTTGCAGAGGAAAAAATCTGGAAGTGCACTGTGCTTCAATTCAGCAAGATCAGCACATAGGAAGCTGCTTTTAATTGACATGACATGGTTTAAGAAGCTTCAGTCAAAGTGAAGCAGTAGGTTGGTTCAAAAGCTGTAAATGTAGCAAAACTGACTGTGATATCACTGTGCATTCAATGGAACATGTAGACCAAATATATGTGCCTGCATCTGATTCTCACAGTTCTTTCACCTCAGAGAAAGAAGGATCGAAGGTACTGGCATAATGATATGATAGATTTACTGTAAGCGCTATAAAGGAATTCCCTTGTAAGATGTAAACAGGTCATGCTTGCCTGTTGAACATGTCATATGTAGTGTGCATATTTGCAGAAACACCCAAAAGTTTGAGCCTCTTGATTGATATAAGAAATATTTAACAAGCTGCTGCAGATGCAGGGCTTGGAAACCTGAATTTAATCTTCATCAGTGAATATCATGATCAAACTAGACAATACATTTGTCTAGTATGTTTTCTACAGAAGTGGTTAAAAAAATAAATTTCCATAGCACTTAACTATCCTTCCCTACCTATCTTGAGTTAAATGTGCTTTTCTTTGCGACTGGTCATTGTAAGATAAATGTGGGCTTAATTTGCATATCTGATTGCTTCAACCCCCGTTGCATGCTTTCAAGTCATTTCCAGCTTACAGTGATCCTAAGGTCACAGGGTTTTCTTAGCAAGATTTGTTTGGCTTTTGCCTTCTTCTGAGGCTGAGAGAGTATGACTTGCCCAAGGTTATCCAGTGGGTTTCTACAGCCAAGCAGAGATTCGAACCTTGGTCTCCAGAATCATGGTCCAGTGCTCAAACCACTACACCACACTGGCTGTTCAACACTATCTCTGTACAAATGTTATAATGGGTGTAAAATGAGTCACTTGTGGGAAATACCCATTTTCCTGAACATCTAGGTTGGCCTTAAGGAACTAAAGCAGACTTGTACTGGTGGAGTGGGAGGGAATCTATCAACTTCATTTTCGGTATGTTTCTCAAAATCCCATTGCTGTTCTCATCCCTATATTGGGCTGTGAGACTTCCCCTGCTTCCCGTGGAAATTTATGTCTGCTTTTGTGTGTGTGTTTTAATGTACTGTGCACTTTTGCGGAGTTGTGTTATTGCTAATATATGCGTTTTAATACATTTCTTTCTTCTTGACTCAGGCATATCTGTGCACATTTCTGCTATATCTACAAATTTAAGTGTGCACATTTTTCAAATGCATGAGGTATGTGCTTGTAGTGTGCTTTTTTCCTTGCTAAAGTGCAAGACAAGCTTCAGAAATGTAAGGATTTCCAAGGCAATGTGCTTTTCCTGCTTTTGTCGGTCTCAAGAGGTGTGAAACAAATATTTTCATAAGGAAATGTGAGCCCAATTCCACAGGGTAACAAGTTGCTTACTTCTGATCTGTTCTACAGATGTCTTTTTGTTGCCTCTCCTTACGAGTACTGAGAAAAGAGGTAACAAACAAATATACATCCATTTAATAAATGCAAATGCTTCCCACCAAAATCCCTGTGTGTAGTATGTTTTCCCTCTATGTCTGAGAATTATCATACAAATACCTTGTTACTAGTAATTTTCTCAAAGAAGATGAAAGAGGAAAGTTGGAGACTTGCCTCCCTTATATTGATTCAATCACTATCATTTTACTATTTGCTATCCAGGGGCAACCTTCTAGAATGTAACGTGATGTGTGTTCAGGGAGGCGGAAGTAAACTCAAGGACCCAACTCTTCTCATGGCATAAGCCTGAAAACATCAAGGTGAATTATGGAGCTCTCCATGACCCTTTGAAAAAGAGGGAATAAATATTTAATAGGTCCAATCTAATGCAATCATTGAGGAGGAACGGGAGGAAAAGGGAGCCCAAGACAGTGATCGATGGCTGGTGAATGTTTCCACATTGGTGGCTTCTGAAAATCTTCTTGAGGAGAAAATACAAAAATACATACATCATCTTGTAGATTAATACTGATTTGAGTCTTCCTGTGTTTGCACAGCTGTAGCTAAAACCACCCCGCCCCTACCTAAGGCAGAAGTATCAACAGATATGAGGCAAAGCTTTAATTTTAAGATCTGTTAAACACCTCTCATGCTACTCTTTAAAAAGAAGCCCAGAAGCTGACTTCCCCTTCCCCCCCCAAGAAAAGAGAACAGAAAGGGGAGAAGGCTGTTGTGATTTTATGAGCTTTTTGTGAATTATGCATCTTAGGGCCTTTCCACACTGCTGTTATGGTACTGCTATTCCACTTCCAACATCCTGTGGAATTCTGGTGTTTGCAGTTTAGGGAGAGGCATTTAGAATTCTCAGCCTGAGAGCTCATTGGCCTCAGTAAACTACAAACCCCAGAATTCCACAGGATTTTGAAAGTGGAACAGTAGCACTATAACAGTGTGGTTCAGAAAGACCTTTAGTCTTTGCAATGTGCTGGACAGTTAAGTGAGAAACTGTTAAAAACTAATGCCAGACCTTCTGCCTCTTAAGATTCTGAGTTCCTTGTGTATTCATTTCTAATGTTTGGAGCGGGGGGGTGTGTAAAACTTACACAGGCTCATGAAAAGCTTCAAAATGGTTAGTGGTGCATTTAATGCTTTTTGGCTTTAACACTCAGGTAGGTTCTTGAGAAAATATAGCATCTGCTCTAGGCGGACAAAGAAGGGATAACATGGAGCCCCTGAAGGTGGAGTGACTAATGACTATCAGGTAATGCATGCAACAGAGGAGAATCCATTGAATGTTAAGATAAAATAGACCACAAGCTGAATATGAGTCAGCAGTGTGATGCGGCAGCCAAGAAAGCCAACGCGATTCTTGGTTGCATCAATAGGAGTATGGTGTCTAGATCAAGGGAAGTAATGGTACCAACTCTATTCTACTTTGGTTAGACCTCATTTGGAATACTGTGTCCAGTTCTGGGCACCTCAGTTCAAGAAGGATATCGACAAGCTGGAGCATGTCCAGAGGAGGGCAACCGAAATGGTGAAGGGTCTGGAAGCCATGCCCTATGAGGAGCAGCTTAGGGAGTTGGGTATGTTTAGTTTGCAGAAAAGAAGGTTGAGAGGGGACATGATAGCCATGTTTAAATACTTGATTTAAATATTTGTCATGTCGAGGAGGGAGAAGGCTTGTTTTCCACTGTTCCAGAGACTAGGACAAGGAGCAATGGATCCAAGCTGCAGGAAAGGAGATTCCACCTGAACCTCAGGAAGGACTTCCTGATGGTCAGAGCTGTCCGGCAGTGGAATATGCTGCCTTGGAGTGTGGTGGAGTCTCCTTCTTTGGAGGATTTTAAGCAGAGGCTGGATGGCCATCTGTTGGGAATGCTTTGATGGGTGTTCCTGCATAGCTGGGGGTTGGACTGGGTGGGCCCTGTGGTCTCTTCCAACTCTATGATTCTATGAAAATAAAGAGAATTTTATTTATTTATTTACTTACTTACGTACTTACTTACTTACTTACTTAAAGTATTTATACCCTACCCTTTAGCCAAGAAGGCTCCCAGAGCAGATATTAATTTGATAGTTCTCTGCCCTCATGCTTACAGTCGAAATAAGACACAAAACATGAGGGAAAGGGAATGGGACTAGAAGACGGGATTAAGTCCAGCAGATACTGCCTGTTCTTCTGTCCCTTGAGGCCACAGCAGCGGCAGTTAGAATGGAGGGGAATGTATTTCATCTACTTCTGGGGATTAGGTAAGGATGGAGCCATGCCTGCCAATTCTTCACGCCCTCTCAGGCCACAGATGTGGCAGTTGGGATTGAGGGAAGGCCTTTCATTTGCTGCTGAGGCTAAGGCACAATGGAGCAAACTTAGGTGTTAGCTGATAGCTAACTTAGGGTGGCTTGGGAGAAAATTTACTTTCACTTAACGTAATAAGAGTTCAGATTTCTGCACATTGGTAAAAATGTTATTGAATGTGTATTAGAGAAAATAAGGTAAAGTATGGTTAAGTGTCCATGTATATTAAAAATACTAAGGTAGATCATCTGTTTGGAGGGGGTGAGAGCACGGCATATTAGAGGTAACTTATTGGTTGTGAATCTGAATGTGATTTGAAAAGATGAGTTAGACATCCTGGGCTTTGTTGTTTCATAAGTCACTGGAGTTCTCTGACCAAGGCCATTTCCACCCTATACTGTTAGAGTGCTTTTATTCCAGTTTCAACATCCTGTGGAATTCTGGGGTTTGTAGTTTGCTGAGGCGAAAGAGCTCTCTGGCTGAGAATTCTAAAGGCCCCTCCCTAGACTGCAAACCCCAGGATTCCATAGGAGGTTGAAAGTGGAATAATAGCACTATAACAGTGTAGTGCACAAATTGCCCAAAAATTCTTAAAAAAAAAATAAAATCCGTAAATTGCAAATCCCAGGATTCCATGGGATACAACCATGTTAGTTAAATCAGAATCACAGTGCTATAAATGAAAGGACCCATAGCTTAACAGTTTAACAATAGATTAAAAGATTAATAGCATTAACAATCACTCCTTTGAATCTTGCAACCATATGCATCAGCACACAAATTAATCTTGACTTGTATGTTTGATAAATATTTTACAGTATACACACATGCTTCTTGGAATGCTACAGTAATATTAACAGGTTTGGTAATAGATCAGACATGGACATCTGTGGTGGCAACAGCTGTCCAATTGCGGTAATTAACTTTGGTGATTGCTGGTGTGTTGGGACAAAGGGGTACACACAACAAGGGTCACAAAGGTAGATGTCACAGAGTGTTAACAGTTGCCTGAATGATTGTAAAGGTGCCTCACAAGTGGTGTTCAGTAGTGGGACTGGAGGAATCAAGGTCTCCCATGCAGGGACCTTGAGGACAATTGGAAACGTTCACAAATAGTGGAAATAAATGGGATAAAAGTAGTGTTGGCAGTGGTGGGATAAATAAAGGTTACCGTCTCACAAGTGTGTATGGGCTAGTTCTGCCCTTCTGCTGATGTGTCTGACAGCCACCGGCTATAGTCCACAGGTTCAACCTATGTATACCCATAAAACCCCTTCTTTCCGAGTGAAATGGAGTCTTGATTTAACAAGCATTCTCCATTGTGTAGAGGCGTTCAGCACTTTGATGTTGGTATGTGCGTAGCAGGAATGCAAAGAATACATACAAATACTCTTATTCGCAATGAGAGAAGCTCATTCCATACATCAACACAGCCAGCCATGTCTCCAGTCTGGAGGTGAATTTTCATCTCCACCCCAAGACGGGGGTGGGGGGTGGAGGTACACGTTAGTTTTTGTTTTTGGTTTCACTCGCCAGATGTGCAGAAACATCCTTGCAGAAAACAACACTCTTTTCTACTTGTGAAGCAAAGACATGCATACATGGCACAGAAGGATGGCCTAACTGATCAAAAAGATTCAAACAACCTAGTAGATAGATTTTCAAAGTCTGTGCAACATGGCAGCAGCGGTTTTAATAATGCAGTTTGCCCAATTTGTGCAAATTACAGAGCTGATTCAATCTGTGGAAAAATAGTTCTGGCCAATCCTAAAAGCTTTCTTTTAGTATAATCAGAAAAGCTCTCTCCACTCTTTGCAGGCAAGGAGAAAAATATCACAGTTTTCATTTTTCTTCTTAGGAGAACGAGGCAAGAAAAGATTTATGTATCTTCTAGGGCATAGGTCCCTTGCTTTGTTGTGCCAAACCCACAGGGGGTGGGGGTTGCCCATTCAATCCTGCAACCACCCTTCCATGCTCTGGGAATGCATTGGAGAGTTTACATCTCGAGACAACTGAATATGGGATGAGAACACATATACAGACTCCATGCAAAAGTACAGTGGAGACTTTACTCTAGATGAAGACATATTTTAAAATTTCCCTTGCTGTCATCCCTGACTTCATCTGCTTTCTGATCCATATATACCTCTTTTAATGGTTGGTTTGGTTATCATATTAATAGAAACCAAATGAATTTGCATTTTGTGAGCTAATGTTTAAACCAGAATGTAGCTGTAGTTCAGCTTTTGCTCTTTTCCAAATCTGGTGTTGCATTTCTCCATTCAAAAAGAAAAAAAATTAACTCCTTTTGAAATTCATAGTTTTAAGAACAGTATATATTAGGGAAAATTCCTTGCAAAAAATGTGTATATTGGTGGAAATTACAGACAAAAATGGAAATGCTAGGAGAAACAGAGCTAAAAATAATTTAAAATGTGTACAAAAATGGATATCATTTTTCATATACTCTTTCCACCAAACAAAATAATTAAGCTGAAGCATATGTGAGCCAAGTCAAACTTGTGCTGTAAGAAGTTTGTAAGATTTAGAAAGAGAAATAGAGGGACTTTTCAATCTTTATGTTTAACTGTTATGTATTCAGTAGGGAATAATTTTGAAACCCCAGCTTTGGGAACCAGAATCAGTGAAATCCTAGTATATTCAGTGTTGGTCTTCCCCGGTGCTTCTCAGGCTATCTGATATAGGTGATCAGTAATAATTTTTTTATTCCAATGTTCCAAGGACCAGCATCATATTTGTGCCTATAGGCTGTAGTTGCTTCTTTCTTTTAGAAACTCCCCAAGGACTCAAGGACTGACACTAGTCCAGGGAATACCAGTTTGAGTAGCACTGGTTTACACCATAATGTGAATTAGAAAGGTGTCAGGGCACCTAGGTTCTGGTACTAGAGCATGTGCAGAATGTAAAAAACAAGAAACAGTGCTGGATCAGTCCTAGTTGCCCCAGATGGAAACACAATCATGCAAAGTGCATCTAGGCTACGCTAAAAGTTTATTTGAAGCATCACAGGATACATACTGCTTCAGACAGTGTTGGTCGTGAAGCATAAAAAGCCAGTGACTGAAACAAAAACAACAAAGCAAAGAGAGAACAAAGAGAACAGCTTTCACATGACGTAAGCTTTTTAACCTGAATTAGCCACTCCCAGATCTACACCATATGACATGGTTCCCACTTTTCAGAGCTTTCCCACAAGACCGGAAAAATACAGCAGACAGATAGATATAACAATCTTGCGTCTGGTATACCAAGGACATAATGAAGGCATTTTGACCTCTTCCTCCTGCCCACAAGAAAAACATCTCTAGCCACACCACACTAACATTCAGACTCCATGCAGAGTACCTGACAAAAGGATGCTTGCTTAAGTAGACCAGACAAATGTAATAATAATAATAATAATAATAATAATAATAATAATAATAATGGTATTGTTGTTGTTGTTATTAGTTACTCCCCTCTCCTCAAAGAAAGATTACATTACTTTCTTCAATTGGATGTTCCGTGTAGTGTGGAACTAGAACTGTTCCCTAGTGCCAAGGAATGCAAATACTCCTATGGACTGATATGACTTCAAGTTTTATTCTTCTTAACTGACATCTAAGTGCAAAATGCCAGCAAGTAGCCCATTATCCTGTGTGAAGAGCGTAGTGGGAGCTGTTGATTTATTTGTCAGTGGGATAGTGAATCCATTCTAGGTTTTAGTCCAAACTTTGAACTATCCAAGATACACCAAAATAGATTCAACACCTTGGATAACTCCTTTAAAGGTCAGGGGAAAACATGGAATGGATTCAGCATCTCACAGATATGGCAGCCACAAAGCTTCCATTGGAAGAGTACGTGTAGAATTTCATTTCTCGTTTAAAATATTTAAGAGCAGAGACTTAATCTTTTCCTGATTGCTCCTTCTGAGTGTTGTTGCTTACGCATTGTACAAGGACCCTGCTGACTCATGGAAGTAAGAATGCTCTTGTTGAAACAGTTCACCTTCTTTTCAGATATATGAATGGCTGCTTGATGCACAAAGTGGCTCTTTTTGCTTTGGCAACCAAGAGAGAGAGTGTTGTAAATTATCTTAGTGATTCAGAGTACTAATTTGAGGCAGAGCTTGTTGGTGATAATTCCGAATCTATTTTCTATTATTAATGTTTTTTCCTATTTTGTACTGGTGTAAGTTTTTGGGTACTTTTAATGTATTAGTCATGAGCTTCGGCTAGCACAATACATTTTCAGGACTGAAACTAAAAGCTTATCAACTGGCAATGCACTCGTACCTTCTCTATTTGGCAGGAGTAGTCCCAATTAATCATATCTTGCCCACCTTTTGTGCTGTTTTAAAAATGTCTTGGTTTCTGCATTCTCCTTCTGCTTCCCCCTTTTGTTGTCAGCTTACTTCAGGAGCTGAAAGCTGTTTTCAAAATGCAAAAGTAGTTGGCACTCAGATAGGGATGTAATTCTTCAGTCAGTTTCTTCTCAAGGGCAGCAAAGAGTAATTTGAGCCATTTTCTTCATATAGCAAGAAAGTCTTCAAAGGCTATTCACAATTCGGGACTTATTTTGCACAAAATTTGCATGGGGTTGCTTTGCACATAAAATATCATTTTCTACATGGAAAATAATATTACAACGGAGAAATAATTTTTACTGCACAGAAAAAATGCTGTTTTCTTTGCAAATCCACTATGTGCAAATTTTACACAATGAAAGTCCTCTGTAACAGCATTTTCTGTGCAGTAAATAGCATTTTCCTGCACAGGAATTAATATTTCAGTTTTAAAATATTATTTTCCATGCAGAAGATGCTGTTTCCTGTACAGAAAATGATGTTTTCTGTACAAAACAACCGTGAACAAGTTTTGCTCAGAACAAGTCTAAAACGGAAAAGATTCTGGTCAGACAAGGATTCTTCTCATCAGGGATTTTCAACATTCAAAAAAAACCCACATATTTTTCAACCATTTTTTGAACATGTTTGAATATTCTTTCCATCTCTACACTCAATTAATTAAATAAGAGGGAGAGGAGAGGAAGTGTGGGGCCTCTAGTTTGTCTGTTCTTTCTCATTAATAACTTTTTGCCATCTTGACTATCCTCTGATGTTCTTTGGCAACACACGTCCCAGTTTTCAACTGTGAAATTTTGGAGGGCATGTGTACCGAGTCTTGCACAGCACATTTCCCTCTCATTTGTCCAGGGACACACGAGCTCAGAGCACCCCTGCCTATGCCCTCACCTTGCTGTTCTGAAATGGCAAGCTCCTCTCAACAGATTGTGAAAAATGATTTGTGGTCCCCAAAAGTCAATATCCTCTATGCCCCATATGTTCAAGCCATCCTATGAACACCTTAGAACACCTAGAAAGGATGGGTAGATTTATAGACTTATTTATTTATTTTGAAGCAGGCTGAGAATATGGCCGTGTCACAGCAGAGAAAGAGGGAGCTGCAGACTTGGCATGCAGACTGGCGTCAGAGTCTCCGTCTTACACTGTGATCGGTACACTCAGCATTTCGTATAGATTTTTTTGTTGTGGTGGAAGGAAGGGGCACGTTCTCAAGGTTAAGCAGGTCACTAATGAGCTAATGCCCTGGCCCTGTCTGCAGGGCTTTTGCCAATAATAATCAGCCACACTTAGTGAGCTCATCACGACACCATGAAGAAAAGTGAGTTGCCCTTTGCCACAGCAAGGGAACTTAGCAGGGTTATTTTCTTCCTTCCTTTGCCTCAGTTTTCCATGCACTTCTAAGTGTTATAATCTGTTTATGGATACTTTGAGTCTGTTTCGAGGAAGTGACCAGAACAAATCGAAAGTCCTGGGACCTAATATATTTATTATTCCGAGGAAAGACAGAATATAGCTTGATTCTGAGCCTGAGAGAAAAGGGTTGTTTTGCTTTGTTTTTTTAAGTAGAACATCTTAATCTGAAAGGAAGAATGTTTTAATTCTATCCAAGTGAGCACTTATCTCTTTCATCAATTCACTATACTGGAGACATAGATATCCTCTGAAACCATTTTTTTAAATTAAATTACACATTCTGTAACCTTGAGGTAGAGAAATAGATTAAATAAAAAGTCCAAAATAAGCAGCAGTGGGCGGGGGGGGGGTCTAGAGAGAGAAAGAGACAGAGAGAGAGAGAGAACCTGTTTGGCATAAGTTTCACCAGGTGACATGCTAGGCTCAGAACCCAATATTTCTGTTACTTCAGAATTTTGTATTTGAAAAAAACAAAACAAAAAGGAATATAATTTCTAAGTGAGGGTAAATCTGTAATTGAAGGGGTTTGAGAGCTTGAAGGGAGGGGTAATCTTTCACAAATATGGCAGAAACATTTTGAAACACAAGTCCCCAAGTATTTCTGAGTTTGAAACAGACTGGACATAAAATGTGGTACATAAAAAACCTGCAGGAGATAAACAGCCTCAATTAAAAGTCTCAGATGGTGCTTGTTGTAAACAGCATAAATGAAAACCTGGCTAACCCAGGCATTGCTTTTATGTGTTTAACAAAGATGCAAGAATCTCTCCTGCTGCTGTTTACACACACAAATATGAAAATTGGTGAGATGTATATTTCAATTTTAAAAAGTATGCTGGGCCCATAGATTCATAGCACAGTACATGTGCTATGTATGTATACCGTTGGGGTAAATGTATCAAACACTACTGAAATGATGGTGACATTCCCTATCAGAGCTTTTCTTATGCAACCAAGTCTACATTTTAAACCAAGGGCTTCTTGTTATTATCTGTTTGAAGCATTAGCCATGCTGGCTGGAGAAGTTTAGGAATTATAGTCCAAAAATTATAGTCTCTAAGTTTTCTTTTGTTGCTAGATTTTGAGCACTTTCCATAGTAGCTCTTTAGGGCTTTCTTCAGGAAGGCTCATCTGGCAACCTTCATACCATCATACGTTTATCTTTCAAATTCATTGGGGAAAAACTTCCTGGTGGCTAGAATTATTCAACAGTGTTACAGTGTCCCTCATTGTTGGTTTTTAAGCAGAGTTTGGATGGCTACCTCTCAGCAATGCTTTAGCTGTGAATTACTTCACTCAGGCCCTTTCCACACCTTACCTTTTTCCGGTGCTGGGGTGCGGGCATCGCACAAGCAGCATCTGGCGAGAGGCTCTCGCACTCCTGCTGCTTCAGCTCCGCACGAGCTGCCTGCTTGAGCAAGAGCACTGCCTCTTCCTTCCGCAGCGCAGCATGGGAGTTTCTCAGGCTGCACTGGGGCAGGAAGCGCGACCAGCACAGCTCCGGAGGCTCCATACGCCAGGTAAGTGCACGCAGGGCCCACGAGGAATGCATGATCGCACACCATTTTCAGCTTCCAGCCGAAAATGAAAAAAGGTGTGCGATCGGCGCCTGCCAGCCCCTGGAGCGTTGCGTGATTGTGAATGTGTTGTGCAGATCGCTCCTCACAATTGTGCAATGCTTCAGGCGCCCTTTCACATGGCAAATGCCATGCGGAAAGGGCCTATAACAGCATAGTCTGAAAAGGGCTTTGGTATCATTGGCGACAATCCATTGCCAGCTTCTTCTGCATTTTTTAAAGCAATCTTTGACTCTGTCCTGCTTTTTTTTAATGCTTTAATTGATATTGTGAATTTGTACTGTGGTTTTAGTGTGGTGTTTTATGGTTTTACGTATTGTAAACCTCTGTGAACTTCCTGACGGTCAGAGCTGTCCGGCAGTGGGATATGCTGCCTTAGAGTGTGGTAGAGTCTCCTTCTTTGGAGGTTTTTAAGCAGAGGCTGGATGGCCATCTATTGGGAATGCTTTGATGGGTTGGACTCAGTGGCCCCTGGGGTCTCTTCCAACTCTATGATTCTATGACAGGCAAGTAGTAGGTAAGAACAGCAGCTACAGTAATAGATGCAATTAAATGTATACAGAGGCTCCCTTAGAAATTTCAAACTTCTTATCAAAACTCTTTTGGGTCTCTCTGGAAATCTTCAGTTGTTTCACATGAGGAGAGAACCTCAAAATACACATCAGACACTGTTTTGTGCAAAACTGGGAGTCATAATAACAAGAGTAAACAGTGTAACGATGCTGGGTAGGTGCTTCTGGGACTTGTAGCCAAAAAGCATTGGTTTTTTGAGCTCTGCTTAATAATTTTTTTTCCTAAAGAAACAGCACTATGTAACGATAAAACAGTAAGAGCAGCTGAAGAAAATCAATGGCATCTGGGTACCAGTTCTGAAGTAGTTCAGTTGCTGGTAGCATAAACAAAGGAGTTTTGCACCCCAGCGCTGTGAATGGGAGATACTAGAGGGAAGATAGCTGAAGATCTGGCAATATGTAAGTCTCTGTAGCTTATACAGAAACAGGAAGCACAGGTGTGGTGGCAAAGGTGGTGTCTGCCAGTTTGTCATTGTTATATGCTACAGCAGAAGAAGACAAAGAAATCCCCGTACTTGTTTTCCAGAAGTTGCAAAATTACTTTTAAAAGTAATTTGATAAATTTATACACACAATGCCCCATAGTAGTTACCGTAATAGTTACATCTTTTGA
Organism: Cyclura pinguis; assembly: GCA_030412105.1. NCBI lineage: Eukaryota > Metazoa > Chordata > Lepidosauria > Squamata > Iguanidae > Cyclura > Cyclura pinguis. The sequence goes on from CM059599.1 coordinate 352,070,585, forward strand.
AATAACTATTTACTTGCCTATTTTGCAAAATAACTGCACTAGTTACTTTTTGAATTACTTAACAGTGTGCATGCTACAAGCCACTGTCCTGTGGTAAAATATACTCTCATCCTCTATACTTCATTGTCATCTCAACACTCAGAACAGAACACTTGAACCATGTTCCACATAATGATAAAGCTAACTAAAATGTTACTGTTGCATTGCAAAATGAATAAAGATGTCCTTTGTTCAGTTACAGTCACAGTGTAATGGTAATTCCTGTTGTCAGAGAAAGGAGCTGGTTATTTGTGATTGGTTACACTCAGGCTCTTCTCCCTCCCACAGGTTCTGTGTCAGTGTTTTCAAAGACTTGCAATCTAAAAGCAACTTTTGTATGAGAAACTCTAAACTCAGTATCCTATAAAAATAGAACACAAGCAGATGGGGCATTCTCTTGGGAAGATTACAGAAGAATACCACAATGGATGCTGCAGAGAAAGGTTACTAGCCACACAGGATCTTGAATGTAATTTCCTTAGCACACCTTCCTTTCCCCTCATCTTTAATATTCAAACATGAGGTGCTTTTGGTACTTAATGGAATGGACTTTTCATATGGTATACACAAAAATTGATCTTTCTTGTTTCTTAGTTTATTAATTATAAAATTTTATGAATCATTTAGTCTCTAGTGTTGTTTTATTTTTTAGAAAAACAGTTACAGTTGTTTCAAACAGCTGTGGAGGTACCGGAGTTATTATAATGTCGTTAATGAACAAATCATAAAACTGTTTTTTTTTAAAAAATGTGTTGAATACCTGAGCAGAGGGAACATAACTATTAGAATCACATCACATAGCTATTAGGCATTTGGTAAGAAAAAGTGTGTAATTCAACTGCTTTCTATTGTGCTTTGGGAAAGTGTCTTCCCAGGGAAACTATAAAGGGAGAGAGGGAGTATGGTGCGGATAGTAATATTTCCAAGAATACTTGCCATTCCACGGTGAGGATTTTGCTGCATATTCTGTGCCTTAATTCACTTGTTGACTTATAACAACCTCATGAATTTCATAGGGTTTTTTATGGGGGGGGGGAGGAGGATAGTTTACCTTTATTTTCTTTTTTCTCTTTCCCTTTCACCATTATTTTATCCAATTTTACATCTTGGACTCTGTTTCAATCTCTCATTAAAATCCATTCTTCATATTCATATGCTTGCAGGTTGTCTTGGTTTTTTTTTTATAAAATTCTGCTTTGTTCTCATATGGCGCATACATTCCTGTTAACATAATTTTTTCCCATTTTTTTGAATCCCAATTGCTAAAATTCTCCTTTCTTTACCTTTGAAGATTTCTTTAGCTTGGATCTCTTTTTTCACATAGATTGCTATTCCTCTTTTTTTCTTTGTATATAAGGATGTAAAACATTCTTCTAATTTATATTTCTCAGATATTTTTCTTGGTTCACCTTTATGTGAGTTTCTTGTAAAACAATAATTTGAGCTTCTAATCTTTTTTTTTTTTAAGGCCAAGAATACTCATACCCTTTCTGCAACTCACCCATTTTCGGCGCTGCGGTGTGGTGCTCGTGCAAGCAGCCTCCGGAGGGAGGCTCTCACTTCCCTGCGTCTTTGGCTCTGCACGAGCTTCCTGCTCGCGCGAGAGCCCAGCCTCTTCCTTTCGCAGTGCAGCCTGGGACCTTCCTTGGCTGCACTGAGACAGGAAGCGCGACTGGCCCAGCTCTCGAGGCTCCGCATGCAAGGTAAGTGCGCACGGGGCCCTGGAGTGACGTGCGACCACGCAGCATTATTGGCTTCAAGCCGAAAATGAAAAAATGCGTGCGCGGTCCGTGTCAGGCCCTGGAGTGTCGCGCAAATGTGAGTACTTCTCACATTTGTGCAACGCTCAAGGGGCCCTTTTGCATTGGAAATGCCGTGCGAAAAGGGCCTCAGTCCTGTTAAGCACTAAAGTGATTCCTATCTCTGCTAAAAGGACTGTTCTGACAGGATCCATGACAAGAAAGAAAGAAAGAAAGAAAGAAAGAAAGAAAGAAAGAAAGAAAGAAGGAAAGAAAGAGAAATGGACAAGAAATAAATCTGGCACCGGCAATGTGGGCCAAAGCATTTTTACTCTGAAGGGGTGCTGCTGCAAGTTTGTGAAGGATCTGGATGAGATGCCTCCTCCTGCCACATGACACTGTGATTCTTCTCCACGTTGTTTATATGTGCACACAGCAGAGGAAGAGAATGAGAGAGAGATGTTGTAAAAACAGACATAAGAGACTTCTTTGATCTCCTGCTGCTGCCTGATGATCAAGGGGAGGGAGAAGGAACATGCCTATCCTTTCTCCAGAAAGACAAGAGGCATGTTCATTCTTCCCCTTCTTGTGCTTATCTGATGGTGGGAAGAGGCCAAAGAGGTCCCTCTTTCTTTCTCTTAGACTTTTTTCACAGGTACAATCAGCCCTCCATATCCGCAGATTCTCTATCCACTGCTTCAACCAAACATGGCTCAAAAATATTCAAATGGAAAAAATCCAAACAGCAAAGTTTGATTTTGCCATGTTATATAAGGGATGCCACTTTACTACACCATTGTATGTAATGGGACTTGAACATCCATGAATATTGGTATATCCACAGGAAGTCCTGGAACCAAACCCAACTGAGGACTTGTTGTAGTTGTGAATGCTGGCTCCAGGGTAGAGCCAGATCTCTCCGTGACCTGCATAGACACATAACAGAAAGAGAGGAAGAGGGACTTGTTGAAGACAATCCCCTGGCTCACTGGGACAATGGCACCACTGACACTTACTGCAACATTTTTTCTTCTTTGTTCTTATAACCTTTTCATGTGGAGGGTGGGCTTTTTGCAGTGACGACTGAGTGCACTGCATAGAGAATAACTCCACAGTCTCATACACAACCTATGTTTCCTGAGGGCCTTAGGCAACTTTGGTGCACATACTTACATGATCATACAAACCTCTATGTGTGTGTGTGTGTGTGCGTGTGCGCGCGCACGCACACGTGCTCTCTTCGCACACTAAAATGAACATGAATGGGTTGGAGGAGAAGGCTGGTTCTATGTATCCACTCTTCCACTGCACTATCATTGGACCCAGCTGATAAAAAATGTAAGGGGCTTATGATATATGGGCTATGTTTTTTGGCCAGTTAGGATGGCACTGAAAAATATCCTTCCCTTTAGCTGCACATCACAGGATAATTTGTGATAATGACAAACTTTTTTTTATGAAGTAGTGACTGTTTTTGACAGAAGCATGTTTCCTAGAACTTAGATTCCTAGAACATAGCTTGAAATCCACTGCATTAGATCTTCTAATATCAAAATATTGTTCAGCTGTGGGATGATTCCCAGCGTGATCAGACTTACAATTTTCTGAGTGATAAGCAGCTATCACAAAAATTGCCTGTTTGTATAAAGCTATTATCGCAAACAGGCTGTTGCAGGTTGCACTCTCTTTCTCACCCTAACAAGGGAAGAGAGCCTGGAACATGATCAGAAAACACAAAACTAGGATAGTGTGTTGTTATAATGGGTCCAAAGAAGAAACAGAGCAATCATTTTAGTTTATCTCACGAAAGACTAAAATATTACCATGTTATATCAGGGCTGGAGAATTCATGACTCTTCAGATGTTGCAAGATTATAAATCACATTGTCCTTCATAACTGGCTATGCTTCTGCATAGAACTGATAGAGCTAATGGGAACTGTAGTCCAACAGCAAGTAAAGGACCACATGGTCCCCACCCTTCTTTTATATAAGTCTATGGAATAACTCTGAAATTCACCGAATATTCTTCCCATCTTGCCCTCTGTGTTAGTCTTTACAGTAACCTTCCCCAAGCTAGTGTCCTTCAGATATATGGCAATTTAACTCCTGTAATCACTAGCCAGCATGGCTACCATGCTGATTTGGCGATAATAGGGAATGTAATGTATGGAAGTAGGAGCATAATAGATTATGGCACTGATCAGTTAGTTCCCAAATGGTTTTCTAGTTATATGCATTCATTAATGTTTCATATTCATTAGATCCTGCTTTCATATGTTCTAATCTTGATTTGTGTGGATTAACGCTTTACCATAACTGAGAGGAAGTGGAACTGAAAAGCATGCAGGGTTAGTAACAATATGTTTTGGGATAATTTTGAAATAACAGAATTAAAACAGTCAGGAAGCTAATGAAAGTTCTTTTAAATTGAAATTTTGTGCAAAATTTTCTTCAACAAATGTAACACTCTGAGGGGAAAAAAAATATATCAAGGGTGAGCAACTTCCAGAGATCAAGCGGCTACATTTCAGGACTTTAGAATGGCAGATGAAAAAAATGGTGCATAGTTAAAATGTCGTCTCATGCAGCTGTCTCAGGCTTCATTGTGGATATTTAAATAATAATGAGGTGAATGGGAAGAGTATCTGTTTGACAAGACAGGCCAACAACTTTGAAGCATTTTGATAGGGTTTATTTTTTTAAGTAATTATTCTAGAGAAATGAGAAAGTAACATTTGACTTTTTTAAAAAAGTACTTATTTGGGGAGTGAGTTACTACAGGGCTTGGAACTACAATTATATTACTTTTGAAAAGTAACTTTTCCAAATTATGCCAAGGTGTTTTTGATAGAGTAGAATGTCAAATTCTGAAATAGCTTTGGAAGACTTTATGAAGTGACTTTCCTCCACGTGTAAAATTGGCTGCCATGTCTTTAAGCCTTGTTGCAGAAGCCAAGATTGGCTGTTTGGAGAAAAGTTTTTTAAAAATCAAAGTGAAAGGGGGATCTCTCTGTGGAGAGCTGGAAATGGCCCATGACCCATGGTCCGTACTTTGTTCAGCCTTGGAACAGAGTGTTTGTATCTAGACAGATTTCCCCTCTACATGTACAGAATAAATATGGGCAAAATAATATGCTTATAGAATATGCATCAGTCCAACAACATGCTGGAGCATGCCTACCAGTACGATGGTGCTTTCTCCCCTTCCTGTTCCCTTCCAGAACGTGTGAGAACTGGATCCAGAAGGTTTCTCAGCCCTCTGAAATAGTTTTGGGAGCGGTACTTGGAGTGGGGGCCGCAGGGGAAAACTGAGATTGTCCCCTTTGGCAGCTGCAGGAACTTCCAATTCCTCCAAAGAAGTAACTTGACAGGCCCTGCTGAGTAAAGGATATATGAAATGGCCTAAAGCAAAGCTGAAGGTGTGTGTGGATGGCCCTGCTATGCTAAAGCTCTGTAGGGATTTTGAAGGAAGTAATGGGGTAGAATTTGCGCCTAACTGAAAATGACATTTCACTTTTGAGTTTCCTACTCAGGCAAAAGAGCCACAGGGCTTTTAAAGTTTTTTTTTTTTTAAAAAGAAAGCACTTTTTTTTTTAATTACGCCACCCTTCCAAATACTTCAGAGTGTTTCACACTATAAAAAGAATAGAATAATGAAATCACAGTCTTAAGTACCACCAAAGAAGACAACTACAAATGAAAACTGTGAAAAAGTAAAGTCATTTCAGGCAAATTCCTGTGACATGTGAAAGGCCTTACAACCCCTCTGAAAATTTAATAAGGAAGTAGGTGCTTATTGATGATTCCATAACTTTGGAGCCAGAACTGAATGTGTCTGGCTCTTAGCTGTTTCTGCCTTAAGCTGCCAAACAGACTTTAAGGTTGAAGATACCTGCCTAGATAGAGTTTAGCTGGAGAATGACCTTATTTGGGAAGAGACAGTTTGCACTTTGCAAAATATACCTGGCAAATGAAATATGCTTGGTTCATAGAGCATTTACAAATGGCCTCCACACGTTCTCTGAATTTGTGAGTGGGAAGAAAGTCTGTGCCTGCCAACCCCATCCCATCATGCATATGTCCCATAGGCTGAGCCCTTGCCAACCTCTGAAATCTACAAATGTTTGATGATCATTCTGAACAGGGAGACATAGTTTGATTAGGAATTTCCTGTCACTGACACTCCTGGTTTTCAGGAGGAGTCTGTGTGAGTACAGCCATACCAGGGCTTAGAAGTCCTTTTTCTGGACTACAGCTCCCAGATTTCTCCTGGAGAGATTCTGAGAGTTACAGTCCAAATAAATAACTTTCCTGAGATGAGCTCATATATACATACGATCCTTAATGAGATGTCCTGCTGACCATGTAACGGTTAGAAATGTGTGTGTGTGTAGGTGCCTTCAAATCACCTGCAGACTTGTGGTGACTCCGTGAATTTTGTAGGGTTTTCTTAGGCAAGGAATACTCAGAGGTGGTTTCACCAATTACTTCCTCTGAAATATAGTCTACAGCACCTCATATTCATTGGTGATCTCACATCCAAGTACTAACCAGGACTGGCCCTGCTTAGCTTCTAAAATCAGACAAGATCAGGTGCCTTAAAGATGTTCAAATCATTAAAAGTTTAGAAGTAGACCCTGCAGATTCTTTGATGTTCCAGCCAGGGTCAGCAAGAGTGGAAGCATTGAAAGTACTTTTGACTATGATGGATGAATTTGTCATTTGCAGTTTCATATTTTTCCAGCCCTTAAGTTTATTCTGTCCCACTGCTTTGTCTGTACAAAATGCATATGTCTTTTTACATGTTTCCATTTTAAATATTTATATGTATATAAATTTTGTCTGATATGCACATTGTTTTCAAGTTGTTTTCCATTATACATATTCTCAGTGCATTATGCCCCCTCTCCAGAATATGCATTTTTGTGTGCCCTTTCCCCTAGTATGCACATGTTTTTGTTTTTGTTGTTTTTAGTTGAAAGAATTCAAAGTTCTAGGAAGTGTAAATACTTAAGGATAACTTTTGTTTCAGTTCACAGGGTGATTCATTAATTGTGAATTTGGTAAGTTCATATCAAAATGCAAATGAAATAAAAAATTTTGTGTCCATGGTTATGAATAGGAAAAGGAAGGAAAACATGGATAGCAACCCAAGAAATCACTGTCATCTTTTTATAAATGTCTAAGTTGTAACAGATTTTATTAGTTTTCGCCTTACTACTCTGCCAGGTCATTCATTCATTTACCCCATTGTAGTGGTAAAGTGAAGCGCAAGGAAGATAGCCTCTTCTGGAGTTCTTGGCTAAAATGGGCTTTAAACCCACATTTCATCACTCAGTATTCAGGATGCCATCCACCAGGTCACATTGACTCACAGTACTTTACTTAACTGATATTCATTTATTTTGTGACATTTCTGCTGGCAAAGTACTTTAAGGATCAGGTGGGTACAAAATGGTTATAAACCCCAGAAGTAAAATAGAGAAGTTCACCTTTAGGTGATCTGAAATTGCAGCATGCTGATCATGTGGATGGCTGGTGGAGAGAAGCATCCGATCATCCAGGTCTCTGCCGTCTCTCATACCTGCAATTTGAATCAAATAACCCTGCATGGCCTTTTTCAAGCTGACAAGGCCTCTGCTGAAATCACCTTATTATCTTTTAAAATAATAGTATAATGACAAGGCTATTATGTATGTCATCATGTCATGCACATCATGCTGTCATTACCACTGCATAAAGTCAGAACTGCTCACATTTGTGTCTCATTTTATTGCTAATGGACATTTCCTTTTGCACAAAATGGGAGGTGCCTCTGATACTGAACTCTGATACTGAATCAGGTGTTTCTCACTCTCTCTCTTTCTCTGGCTATCCTAAAATTAAAAAGGGTAAGTCTCAGAGAGTAATAGTCAAAGATATATAATTATTATTTAAAAAGATTGACCACTATTAACAAGCCCTGTTTGGTAAAGAGTCGAAGTATGGCTGCAAAATAAGAGAGAAAAGATTCTGAAGCTGGAATGCTCCAAAGCTTCTGAAGACCACGTTTTGTAGCATTAGCAGAATCAAGTGGTAAAGCCTTCCTGGACAGTTCCTTTTCAGGCTGTGGTGGGTTGAGGTGGCAGGTTTCAATGTCTCTTTTCTTCCCTGAACATAGAAAGAGAGCATTTCAGGGAGAAACTTGGACCATTTCTGCCCTACACTGTTATAGTGCTATTATTCCAGTTTCAACATCCTGTGGAATTCTGGGGTTTGTCGTTTACTGAGGCCAAAGAGCTCTCTGGCTGAGAATTCTAAATGCCCCTCCCTAAACTGCAAACCCCAGGATTCCATAGGATGTTGAAAGTGGAATAATAGCACTATAACAGTGTAGTGAGGAAATGGCCTTAGGATTAACGCTTTTTAATGGGTTGGTATTCTAACATGTAGTGAGAGGTTTTTGCTCCCTCAGAGAAGTACTGCCGCAGTTCCTCACTTCCCACCCCCATGTCTGAAAGTGATGCATTCCAGGAATAAAAATGTCACCTTGATTCTCTTGATTGCATCTAGTTTGGAAAATCAGCTGATTTGGAGATCTGTTTCACCACAGAGGATAACACACTAATGGTTCTTTCATGTTACAGCAAAGGAATTCCCTCTTCCAGTTATCCTTTGTCCCCCCAAGGATTTAGCTATTGCAACTTGAAAGGATGTCAAACAGAAAGGAAGCAACAAGGAAATTGAGAGCAGAGTGCTCCATCCACCTCCTTAAAGCCCTTTGATTCCTGTAGTTAGTTACAATATTTACAATTTGTTCCCATTAGCACTAAAAGAGCATCTCTTTCATTTTATTTCTCCTTTAATGATGCTGTCCATAACCATTTGATTTGTGAGGCAATATCCAAGCATTCCCTTGGAGTCTTCGGTTTTCGTACAGCAAAGCCTTCTCAAATAACCTCCTCCCACTTCAGCAATAAAAAAAGATAATTTGCTATTCTAGCATTTGTTCTTATATTGCACCAGTGTTGGGAGATTAGCCTAGCAGTGAAATGAAAAGCTCTTTGCAAGGCATGTGTGTGTGTGTGTGTGTGCTGATTTTTAAATACGGTGTCACATGTAATCTGCCAGTGCGTAAGGCATTCCCTTCAAAGAGGCAGAAAAAAAGTAATGAACTGGATTGTTGTCCATGTTGTAATAGTAGTGGCAAGGAGAACGACTGGCCCTACCATTACACACAGTGAGTTGCCTGCCTCACAGAACTGATTTGAAGTGGCAGTTTTGTAGTTATATAGTTGGTTGTATTTTAATATGATTAACTAAAATATGTACAATGTGAAAAAAGAACCACTCTTCCATCAACTGTGTGTAGGGGGATGCACAACTTAGGTCAAATGCATAAATAAATGTGCAGTTTAGGAAAAATACATAAAAATGTATAAACATTTGATTGCAGGGGGAAAAAAGTATGAAACAAGGACAGGAAGAAAATGAATGTAAGATTTGGAGTTAACAGAGCTAGAGAGAGAGAGAGAAAGAGAGAGATCTTCACATCTCTAGTCAGTGTCAGGAAGCACTTTCCATGTAAGTGTGGCAGGGAAATGATTCTGACTTTCTGTCTCTGCTTTAAAGGAGGCATCCAGGGTACTGAATTCTCCTCTCTCCAAATAGGTTCAAGTGCCTTGGATAGCTCTATTGACATGGGAGCCACTAACTACTGCTTTCACTAGCTATGGGTTTCTGCAGTTTCCCACCATAACTTTCCCTACAGTAGGGCTATTAATAGGCTAAATACCCTGAAGGCACAAGATCCCTTTCTGACCAAGACTTTTCAAGTGCTAGAGCCTATATGTCAGAAGAGGGTAGCCAGAACCCATTCTCCCATAGGGTTTTCTTGACCCAGAAAGCCCTGTGAAATTATCCATTTCGTTTCATTTCATTTGTATGTCTCCTTTCTCCCAGAGCGGGACCCAAGGCAGCTCACAAAAAGAATCAATGAAAAAAACAATTAAAATCTTCACATTAAAACAGTTTAAGATCATTTAAAAGGCATACGGAAGATACAAAATAAAGAAAGTACCCACCCCAATGAGAAGCCTTCTCTGCCTACACATCAACAGCGTGCTTAAGCAAAAAGGTCTTTGCCTGCCAGCAAAAGGAGAGCAAGGTGGTTGGTGGCCAGCCTGGCTTCCCACGGAAGGGAATTCTAGAGGGTGAGGACAGCCACTGAGAAAGGCTCTCTCTCGTGTTCTTATCAAGCAAATGTGTGACGGTGGTGGGACTGGGGAAAGCCCTCCCCTGTAGAGCTTAAGACCCTGGCAGGTTCTTTATTTGTGGTGTCACCCTAAGTTGACAGACAACCTGAAGGCACATGCTTTGCTTTACCTTAGGGATGCTAGGCAGAAGGATGCTCAGCCAGCACTCATTCCATTTTTTCCTTTTTCAAAGACACAGTTAAGGGCAAGCCACGCAGACACAGGAAAGTCAGTAACTTGGTATCTCAAACCACCTCCTGAATCAACCTCAACCAGGTGTCTGTGACTGAGGATTAACAGCCTGCATTTACAGCCATTTCCTTTCTGTGGCATGATCATTATGAGCGCGGGATTGGAGCTGAGCAGTACTTTGACTGATAGATTTAATGATGGAAGTCTACAGTTTACAAGCAAGCATTTTTGAACCTGGTTATCATTCCCCAGCTCGCTTGTGAGGAATCAACCGCAAAGGTGCTAATGGACTTTTAAAATTCAGCTCCAGTTCTACAGAAAGATACTGCTTCTTTCCCTTTTCTTTCTTTTCTCCCTCTCCCATGTGCCTTCCACTGCTTTCAGCAGCTGCAATGTTTATACACAAAGATACACACACACACACACACACACACACGCGCGCCTTGTGTCACACAAGTGATGTTCTTAGAAATGCTGTTCTGTTAACAGTTGAGCTGAAACAGTCCAGCTTTAGCAGGAGATAGCAGCCAGTGCACCAAAGACTGAGGTTCTGGTTGTCTGTTTTTTTAATAAGCAGTAGTGTATTTACCTGGCATTGCCCGGGGTTTTTATTTTCCTCTTAAGAACTCACCAAACTGTCTTCTCCATTTCTTGTAGCTTTGCTCCATATTTCCCAATGCAATCTATATTCAGAGTTATTTACATACACAGTGTGGGTTCTTGAGGGAGTCTACGGTCCTCCTCCTTGCTGCTAGGGCTCATGTCCATAACAATCAGCATATTTCTGTACCTGTAAATGTTCCTGATATTCCCCAATCCAATCTGTATTCATAGTTGTTAACATACAGAGGTTGGGTTCCTGCAGGAATACACTGTCGTCCTCCTTGCTGCTAGGCCTCATCTCCATAGCTACCGGCCTATTCCAGTACGTATAACTTTTCCCCATAGTCCACAATCCAATCAGTGTTGTCTGGTGAGGTTGATATACTGGCTTTTTTTTTTTTCTTTCTGTTGAATGTTTTCTTTCTGTGCAATGGCTTTACGTTTTTCTGGGAGCATTTTTGGTTTTGAATTTCAACTTTAAGATTCCTCACATCTGGAACTCATGCAATGCACTGTGTGAGGCAAGAAGACCTTGTAACTATGGCCGTTTCTGCAGTACACTGTTATAGTGCTATCATTCCATTTTCAACATCTTGTGGAATTCTGGGGCTTGTAGTTTACTGAGGCCAAAGAGCTCTCTGGCTGAGAATTCTTAAATGTCCCTCCTTAAACTACAAACCCCACGATTCCATAGGATGTAGAAAGTGGAATAATAGCACTATGACAGTGTAGTGTGGAAATGGGCTATGTTGTGTATGTCACTTTCATTTTTCTCACATATGCCTCCCAAAAGTTTTCTGGCGTCCTTATTGATGGTAGGCTTTATCTCCACAGCAACCCACCTCAGGCCCCAGAGCTCTCTGGCTGAGAATGGTAAAGGCTGCTCCCTAGACTACCAACCCCAGGATTCCATGGAATCTTCACAGCCAGCCAATCATATGAGGTTTTCTCGCCTCATATAGCCAATCATATGCTGATGCAGACAAACAGAGAAACGTGCAGACCACCATTGACTTTTGTATAGTAGATATGACACAGGCAATGTCTCTGCTATCTCGGGTGCTCTCTCTCCTATCCTGTCCCCTTCTTTCTTCTGGCAATGGACAGTCCTTTTGCTGCCTTACACACTGATTCACTGCCCTCCTCCCTGCACACCTACCTTCTTCACCCGCCTCCAGTGCTCATGTTCTCAACTTGTTTTCTTCATCACATGGCACTTGCTCGGTGACCTTTTGTGCCTCTTTACTCATCCCTGCTATGTAGAATGCACTATGGATGGAAAGTCACATGACAGGTGATCCAGATTCTGGAGGAAGGTTTATGGAAGCCTTTTATGGAAACCTATCCATTGAGTCCCGCTGGGTTTTGCCACACTGTGCCCACTATACCCTTTATAAAGCAGTAGTTAAGGAGGCTAGTCCTTGGTGAGTGCAGTTATTCTTCATTTTTTCACTTCTCTGAATTTTCCTCTGACAGCCGGTCTGATTTGGTAGTAAGAATGTAGGTCTGGGACTTGAGGGATCCAGGTTCAAGTCCTCACTGTGCAATGGAAGTCACTAAATCACTTTTGGACTGTCACTCCCCCTCTTTCTCTTAGCCTGGCCTACCTCACAGGTGTTTTGAGAAGATAAAGCAGTGAGGTAGAGACAAACATAGGCTACCTTGAGCTCTTTGGAAGGATTTTTAAAAAGTAAGGAAATAAAAAATAAATGATTTTGCAATACTATCCTTAGATTGAGAAAGAAAGCAGTAAAACGGCATGCATAGACAGAGGCATACAAAAAGACATCTATTAGAGGAAATTACTTGCAAAAATGTATGTTTCAAGAAAAATTGCATAAAAATCTTTATGCAAGGACAAACACATAGAAAAATGTGCACTATTTTTGTGAGAGCTCCCCCCAACAGATCCCGAAAAACAGGGAAGAAATAGGCAATTGTGTTTCAGAAACTTTGAAAAATGCAGAAGGTGAAATGATAGATCCATTCCTCCCTTCTTGCATTACAAGCACTGGTTCTCCATCTGTCAGAGATTCCATCCAATGTTTGAATGGTCAATAGAAGAGGAAAAAAATGCAAATTATTTTAAGGTGCACAGATGGAGGTGTGCTGGAAGTCATCTAGTCCCCAGTAGATTAGGTTAAAAATGGCCTATTTGTGTAGTGCTCATTCAAGAATAAATTTAAGCTTGCAACAATAATCAAATGGCATCAAGGAAGTACCAACCATGTCCAAATAACAATGTTCTGGTGATCAAACCATTTCTGTCACTGTGATCAAGAAAGGCTGATTCCTTCCTCTACCTCTTATCCTATAGTCCTCTATATAGGCCCAACACCTCATCCAGAGGTCTGAGAATCCTTCCAGAGAAGATTTTTGGGCAATGCATTCAGGAGAGAAAAGAGAATAAGAAAATCCTGCTATGGTGGCTATCAGCCAAAATATTTCTGCTGGTATGGCAACGTTACCTATATAAGCATAATATCAAAAGCATGACAATAATGCAAAACAGCAAATCATTGAGATACCATTGCTGAACTGTGAATTTGTGCTAGAAGAGTGGCATTCCCTGCTGCTACCTAGTTGAGAAGTGTGTGAGTGATTATTACAGGAAAGAACTATGTGAGCTAGTTCTGAATGTGTTAGTAAGTGTTTATTTATATCACCACTGATATGAATAACATGTTACAGAGTATAGGCATACTTCAGTTAACAAAGCCTTTGACGAAGAAGCGCCTTTTTACAACAAAGTCTTTTCATGACTGCCCAGCTCCCCTTTTCTCCTTGTTCTGTCTAGCTGGAAGTTTGTTTTTTCAAACAGCATTGCACTTAGAAGAATGGTGAAGATAGGCTGGAGAAACACAGATTTCAGTGTCAGGCTTCAGCAGCGTGTCTGCAGTAAACACTGCGGTAAACCTTGAGCTGGAAAAGAATGAGATTCTGCTCTAGATGATCTTCTGCAAGCTGCATGCTTGCCTACAGCAGGCAAGGTAAACAGCAGCTGCCTTAAGATTCCCTTGCAGAGCATGTTTGAACAGCAAAACAGAGAGAAAAGGTGAGCAGATAAGACTGCCTGATCAGCATGTCCCAAGCATAGCTGTGTAGGTTTGGCCAAATTGGAAGTCATAAGAACTCATAAGAAGAGCAGAGATTGGTGAAAGAAATGGATGCATTTTGCATTCAAGTGGTCTCTGGAAGAGTCAAAATCTATTTGTTGACTTATCTAAGACTTAACTTGACCTGGTGTGTCAGAACCCATCCCTATTCTTTCCATGTAATTTGTGCCTCTGGTACCAAATTTTCTATTAAAGAAATCACGCCCAGGAACACATCTACTTTTGTTGACTGAGTTATATCTGTACTAGAAGATTGGCAACTCTGTCTATCCTGCCCCACCCCATGCAAAGAGTGCACAGTCTGAAGCTTGACACAGAGGAAACAACAAAGGAAGGGGAAGGAAAGGGGGACAAAGAAAGACAGGGAAAGGATATGCAATTGTTTCACTTAACGTACAGTTTGGATTAATTCCTGGTTTGACTGTGGCAGGACATGGGGATGAGGGCTGTGTGCTGAAGTTTTCAAGGAATAGTGCATTATGAGAAGATGGTTTTGGAAAGGAAAGAAGCATTGCCATGTGGACATTCTGGGCGGTAATTTGAGGTGGGGATGAACAAATCTCTTCTTCTACATTCTACAAATTGCTGCTTTTTTCATTTTCCATCTTTTCTCTTTTTCTTTCTTTTGCTCATAAACCATTAACTCGTGCATAACTTCACTGTTCAGAATTGCTTAATTATAAATATCATTATAAGGTGTGTCTGAAATACACTGGAAGATATTTTTCCTTCTTTATCCATTTTGGGGGTGGCCTAATGAGACAGATCCCCATTTTGTTGGAATTTAAAAAAAAAAAACAACTTAGTGGCCTGTTGAGAGAAGGTCCTGTTTTGCCAGATTTTATATATTCGAAACTGTGCCGAATATAATGCTTAGTAATATCAACATAAAACAAGGTAGAAATCTTACTCACCCGTATCCTTTCTGGGTGCCTCTTGGCTGGTCACTTTGTCTTTGAGCCTCACATGTCACCTTCACAAGTAACTTATAGGTTACTTGTGAAGGTAACATGAGATAGAAGCATGAATCCCTTAGAAGAAAGGTAGGCAGGCAAAGTAAAATATATCAATTACTTAAGTGGTTGACCGACCGAACCCAAAGGGTGATCACGAATGGCTGCTTTTCATCCTGGAGAAAAGTGACTAGTGGGGTGCCACTGGGTTCTGTCCTGGGCCCAGTGCTGTTCAATATCTTCATCAACGACTTGGATGAAGGAATAGAGGGCATGCTCATCAAATTTGCAGATGACACCAAATTGGGAGGGGTTGCTAATATGCCAGAGGACAGGATCAAAATTCAAAATGACCTGGACAGATTGGAGAGCTGGGCCAAGGCTAACAAAATGAAATTCAACAAAGAGAAGTGTAAGGTCCTACACTTAGGTAGAAAAAATGGAATACAGAAATATAGGATGGGGGACACGTGGCTGGATAGCAGTACGTGTGAAAGGGATCTAGGAGTCTTAATAGACCACAAGCTGAACAGGAGTCAGCAGTGTGATGCGGCAGCCAAGAAAGCCAATGCAATTCTCGGCTGCATCAATAGGAGTATGGTGTCTAGATCGAGGGAGGTACTGGTACCACTCTACTCTGCTTTGGTTAGACCTCATCTTGAATCCTGTGTCCAGTTCTGGGCACCCCAATTCAAGAAGGACATGGTCAAGCTGGAGTAGGTCCAGAGGAGGGCGACCAAAATGGTGAGGGGCCTGGAAGCCAAGCCCTATGAGGATAGACTTAGAGAGCTGGGTATGTTTAGTCTGCAGAAGAGAAGATTAAGAGGGGACATGATAGCTATGTTTAAGTATTTGAAGGGATGCCATGTAGAGGAGGGAGAGGGCTTGTTTTCTGCTGCTCCAGAGACCAGGACAAGGAGCAATGGATTCAAGCTGCCGGAAATTCCACCTGAACCTCAGGAAGAACTTCCTGACGGTCAGGGCTGTCTGGCAGTGGAATATGCTGCCTCGGAGTGTAGTGGAGTCTCCTTCTTTGGAGGTTTTTAGGCAGAGGCTGGATGGCCATCTGTCGGGAGTGCTTTGAGGGTGTTCCTGCATGGCAGGGGGTTGGACTGGATGGCCCGTGTGGTCTCTTCCAACTCTACATTTCTATGATTCTATGATTCTATAGGTTTGCAGAGGGAGCTGCTGCTGCTGTTGTTGATATGTGCATTCAAGTTGCTTCCAACTTAGGACAGCCCTAAGGCAAACATTTTCTTTCCTGGAGCTGAGAGTGTGTGACACATCCAAGGTTATCCATTGGGTTTCCTGGCCAAGCAGGAAATTGAGTGTCTCCAGGCTAATTGTCCAATGCTGAAACCACTAAAGCACATTGGATCTCAGAGTTGTCATACCACACAGTTGTAATAATTCTTATCTGCACCTCCAGTTCCTTAATAATATCTATTGCTCCGCTGCATGAATTTAGACATACCTCTTCTACCCTTTGCTTTCCGTACCAGGATTACTCATTCACAGGGGATGATAGCCATTGATGATGAATGAAATGTCATCATATAAGCCTCCTCAATTAATTGCTGGTTCCCAGAACTATGTCATCACAATGGGGGAGTGAAGTGCTTGAAAATTATTAGCATAGTTAAAAGCAGGAGCTGAGAATTAGCAGTGACCCAGCCTAATCTTACATTTTGCATTAGAAAAACAAAGCACATCAATATGATCAAAACATTGTGAGGTCATAGATTTTGTCTTACTTTCAAGTGAGAGAAGATGAGCTTTGCATGAATACAGGGTGTTCTGCTCTGAATCACCAAAGAAAAGAAAGAAAACATGGCTCCCACTTACCTAAAGGCATTTCTCCTCATACTATGTCATGGTTAAGTCTCTTGTTACTAGAGGCATGGAAGACCACCTCTGACATTTGTTGCTAATGTTAATTAAAACCATCTGAGCTTATCTCAACAAAACAAAACAAAAACTCCAGGTCCAAGCAGAAACTAAACCTGACTTCATGTTTGCTTCAAATCACCCTTGTATCAACTCTCTCCAGTATCAAATCTTTCTTGCATCCGAAGAATGCTGTGCAACCATATCAGAATGTCAAGTAACCCCTTCCAAAATGTCACTAACTCATTTGAATCTGGGGAAGAGTTCCCTCAAAATTCTTCACATGCCCCCAACTTTCTGAGTTTTGCTCTAGGAGAAATGTCATAGACCGCTCTAATGGCTCATGGAAAAAAAGACAAGTAGGTTTTGAGCCTTGAGCCTTTGCTGCGATCTGCAGTTCACTGCCACCTGGTGGGCACACTATGTCCTGCAGTTCTAACAAAACAAAAGAGTACCTGGGGTTCAGGAATTTTGTCATATCTGTAAATTCAGGATGGCATGTCAGGAAAGAGATGCCACAAATAGATCATTTTTCTTTTTGCATTGATTAAATGAAATAAATTAGAAAAAAAATAGACGTTGGAATGAAGCTCTTCTAGTGCATTTTGCCCTTTCTGCTTGGTATCTGTTCCCTCCTCAAAGCTATCGTGCTCTGCTTTTCCTCCATCTGGATGGGAGGAGTTAGCATCTGTTGACTGCTTATCCCCTTGCTAATAGCATTTGGCTCCTGTAGCTCTCGTGACTGTCCAAACCAGCCTGTGTCACGCTTGTGAGGGGAGATGCCACGTTTGGCACCAGCTGCCGTTCTCTTCTCCCTGCCTTTTGTAGCATCTCAGAAAAGGCCAGTTGTTTTGACACTGGCAAACACACTCTGGCAGCCTGGCTTCTTGCTTCCAGACATGCCTACATGTTTTGCCAGAAGGTCAAGTGAGTCCCAAAGGCCTTGTACCAGCGCATAACACAATTACCTGGACAAAGCTGAATGTCAATGGCAACATTAAAAAATACCATCAAAAACAAAACTAATCTCCCCCTCTCACTGCGCACGCCTTCCTGCACTGAAAGAGAACGCTGCCCAGATTCCTGTTATCCTAACTCATGTCAGGATGATGTAATAGGACATGGCAGTTGTTAAACCCACAAGACACACAGGAGAATCAGGGAGGGAAGAGATGTGTCATTCTGTTTTTCAAGCATCGTTCTGGCTATTGATTCTGATAGTCAATTTAAGCCTCCCCCTTAGCTGGAATGTGGTGGTACAATCTGGTGTGGACAATCAATGCTGACAAGGAAGAGATTGGTCCCAGGTAGCATTTTTCCTTCACTCCTTTTCATCATGGTTTTATGAAAGCCTATGTGGGATTTTGATTATACTCTTTAAAAGAATACATTTAGGATACTATACATCCTCCCTGGTCTACGTGTACCTTGGGAACAATACTTGAGAGGAATCTTATGTCTTCAGAAAATGAGATGTCTAAGCAGGCTACCATGCAGTGTATTCCCAGGGGTGAGGAGTGAAAGGGGATAACATCCTTCCTTATCTCTTTGGCTGATTTTCTACATTTTTTTTTTCCTCATTGCCTAGTCGGGGCTGAGACAATGCATAGTGTGGAAATCAAAGTGGGTATCCTTGTCTAGCCTGAAGCAATATTTGTTTATGTCCCCCAAAAGCAGTAGTGCAATGCATTAAACTTTCAGAAGCTTTCTTGAGCAATGTGTTGCTCTTCTCATCATATCGGTTTTCTCTTTGATTAGTCAGAGAAGATGCCGCTTGTTTTGGACACAGATGCATGAACTTGGCTTATGCCTCAAGCTGTTGGTAAAATGAGATGCACAGATGAGCACATTCAGTATGGAAGTGATAATAAGAATGTAAGAATTGTGCTGCCAGTTTTCCAAGATCAGAGCTTGGATAAGGTACTTCAGCTCCTAAAATTGCCCAGCTAGAAAGACTACCGGTAATTTTTTTAAGCTGTGTGGTCCAGATTGAGAACTATTTAGCTGAAGATTTTGTTCCCAGCAGTGGCTACCCAGATGTCCCTTGGCTGTCACAAATAAGGCCATAAAGCAGAGTTTGTGGGGCAACTATAGTCTTGCAGGTGTTGGACTACATCTCCCACTATTCCTCATAACTGGCCATGTTGGCTGGAGGTGATGTGAATTGGAGTCCGGCAATATCAGAAAGACCACAGGTTCAACTCCCACTCATAAAGCACAGTGTTCCCTTTTTCCTATTGTCCAGCTCTTAGAGGTACTCTTCTACTGTACATGGATGTTACATGACTAACTGTTGTTGCTGAGTTACTCACTTTCTAAGTGCTTCTAATTACTCCTTTTCCCAAACAACTGGATATCACAAGATCTTGTAGTGGTAAATTACAGACTTCACTTATTCTTTACAGAAAGACATTTTAAAACAGAAAATTATTTTTGGTAATTAATTTTTGCACTCAGAAATTCCCCCCTTCCTTTTGCAAGTGAATCAAAATGTACCACCCAATGTACATAAGGGAAAGATAAAATGGAAAGAAGCTTTTGGCTTCCAAGTGCAGGGGCAGGCACTGTGGCTTTTAGCAGGAAAATATGATTGTGAACATACTCATAATAGGGCACAGTTTCAACAACAGTCCCTCCTCCATCTCAAAAAAAGGTAAAGAGAGTGTATGTGTGTGTGTGTTTGTTTCTGTGTGTGTTAGGAATGTACATTCTTGCTTGTTTCATTCCTCTGTGTGAAAAAGCACTAGTTTGTGTGAAGACATTCTGTGCAAATTATAGGAAATCATGACAGTAAAGAAATCTCCCTTGTCTCATTCTTGCAGTGGACGTGAGAAACCTCAGAGATTGTAATTAACTTTTGTTAGGCTCTCTTGATAAGAACAATTCAATCAGATTTTTTTTAACATCGTGTGTGTTTTCATATGGAAAGAAAGAAAAGGATAGTGGTGTCCCACTTCAAGGATCAATCCAAGCATGAAGCTGGCTCAGGGCTTAGCCAAAATGTCCCCTCTTAGTTCTCCTCAAAATGTGGTGGTGATAGCCAGGTTTTGTGGGGGGAAGGAATATAGAGGTGAGTTAAAATTCCTGACATTCTTTTTTTTCCTCCACCATCACTTTGATTTCATTCCAAAAGCCAGCAAAAGACATGACACCCATTAGCCACAAGGAGGAGCACCAGTCAAGGGTGCTGTGCTTCACCTTCCCCACCCCAGTTGCATTCTCAGAACTCACCAAGACTCATTTCTTTTCATGCTCAGACTATGAGCTGTACAAGATGTTTCACTAGCATGTGTCATATATCAAATTTTATTAACAAAAGAACACAACTTCAAGATTTCTGTGGAAAACATCTGATTCAAGGACAGCTTGAATCAGGCGCAAATTGTTTGCATCCTCTTTTGGGGGAGGGGAGTGGGTGAAGTTACCATTTGGAGACATTCTTCTCATATCCAAATACTTTCCCTACGCCTGCCCAAGTCACAACTCCTATTGTATAGCTCCTATTATCTCTGCTTGATTTAAGCTATTTTATTATCTTCATAGCCAGTGAGTTGAATTCTCAAGGATGCATTTTTTGACAAACGTGACATATGATGCATGCTGGGGAAGCATGTTTGGCTCATTTGCCTTGATAGGGTCTCAGCATTAACAGAATTAACTGTACAATTATTCGCTGTTAGTAATAAATGTGCCATCATTCCAGTTCTGATAGTTTACTTAACATGTTAGAAATCAGTTTCCCAGCCTTCTTTGTAATGGAATTTTTCTCCAGAATCAGATTCAACTGTACCTTCTTTTTTGGTCTTGCTGGATCTGCTGGTTTGCAAGGTCAATGAGAAAGCGAGGACGTGGTATTTGTCCAATGAGTGATCAGACTTCTCCGCAGCAGCCTTTGCTCTGTTAGGCAAAAGGAGAGGGGTTGTGGATTGGACCATACCAATTGCTGCATCCAAGCCAAATCTCAAAGCCAAAGATGCTGAGATAAAGGCACTGAAAGCCTACATATCCAAGTGCCAAAGGTTAGAGCCAGGGTGCCAGCAAGGCAGATAACAGGCAGCAGTGCTGCTGGCAAAATGAGTGGGGAGGCACTTGGCATAACTCATGCCATCATGGCAAAAATAGCACAGAAGCAGCTGGTAGGCTGTCAGGCTGATCCTAAGGAATAAACATGAAGTAGCTTCAGTTGGCATATTAATCAAGAGTTATTTGGCTAGAGATAAGGGTCCAAAGGAGGGAAGCCAAGTTGAAACTCACCTGTCATTGGGCTTTTATTTTAGTCAGTTTTTGAAACATTCACTGTCTACTCTTCTCAGTCCTTCACACCTGCAGGAACAAGCTGCCAAGATCACAGGTATTAAATTACTCAAAGGAGGAATGATTTGAAAATGTATCCCCCTCCAAGAAAAAAAATGACACTAACATCTACTCTAATCCCAACACATGGTGAAAAAGCCTATGACAGGAATATTGTGGTCCTGGCTGCAGTGTCCCAAGAGCTTCAGGAATGAGCAGAATTATAGAGATGGAAGGAACTGCAAGGACCATTCAATTTAATCCCTTGCCACAATGTCCTTGTAGATGGTCATCCAACCTCTATCTCAAACATCCGTAGAAGGAGAGAACAGTGGAAATCCCTCCTCTGAGAGGGGTCTTTTCTCAGCTTCCTCTCCCAGCCACTAAAGAGGTTTCTGCAATGGCTTTCTCTATGAGATTGGAACTCTGATCAAGAGAGGCAGGAGGTGTGTTAAAGGCATACCAGTGGGTGGGGAGGGAAAGGAGAGAGGGAGGGATCCCCCACCCATAAATCCTACCTCTTCTTTCCCCCATGCAAGTCACAGTTCTAACTGCATAGAGGAAGCCATTGCAGAAATGTCTGGTGGCTTGAGGAGCTTGGAGGAACATCTGAGATTGCATTCAGTTAGTGGCTTCCATTTCAGCAAAACATTTCCAGGGTTTTAGTCTGAAGTTATCCAGGGTGCTGAACCCACACTTCAGATGGGTTCAGTATGCTGGTTAGTGCCTTGAACATTTGGACTAAAACCCAGAATAGATTCACCATTCCACTGACAAGGAAGCCACCAGCCACCAAAAATTTAGACCAGTCCTGGAGCAATGGGAGGGATTTTATTTTCTTCTGTCAGCAAATGGTCCTATCCCCATGAGAAGGAGAGAAGGAAAGAAATGATTTCTGCCAGCAGGGCCTTGGATAAACTGGAAATGTAGCTGAAACATCATGGTTATGGCATATAGGATTTTCTCCTGTTATTTTTATGTAGTTTTTCCCCTCTTAGTTCTGAATGTGCCTTAATTTCTTGCATTTGTGATTCTGTCACCCACCATTATTTGATTGGTGTTTTTCATGCATTATGCATATAGATCAAGTGAGGCAAGCTTGTTTGAGATGTGAGGAGGGGGAAAAACAACTCAGACTTTGTTCTAGTGAATTTCCTTATTGCAGGGCAAAAAATTTTGAGCTTCTATATGGTTGATGTATGGGAGAAAAGGGGACTGAGTGTGACAGTTTAACAAAAAGACTGTTTAAATTATGAGTGAGCTTACTGTGTTACACAATAGTAAAATCTCATATGTGTCAATGCAGAAGAAAGTTCCATTGAGTCTAATGGGATTTACTCCCAGGAAGTTTTTTTTATAGGATTATAACTTAAAGGCACAATTGTATGCATGTTTACTGTCATCTTGTTGCTGGTATATGTTCAGTCATGATCCAGAAAGCAAATGAACTAAGTACTAGCATTATAAGCAGAAGAAAAGTATATTACTTTTAGTTGTTGTTATTTGCCATTAAGTCAACTGCAACTTATGTTGACCCTATGAATGAGAGTTCTCCATGAGCCCCAGATATCAATTACCCTGCTCAGGTCTTGCAAGCTCAGGGCCACAGCTTCTTTTATGAGTCACTGCATCTGTAACACATTCTTCCTCTTTTTCTACTGGCTTCCACTTCACCAGGTGTTATCACCTTTTCCACTGAATCCTGTCATGTCATGTCCAAAATACAAAAGCCCCAGTTTAGTTATCGTCACTTTTTTTGACCATTCAGTCTTGATTTGTTCTCAGGCCCATTTATTTGTCTTTTTGATTGTGCATGGTATCACAATCTTCTCCAGCACCACATTTCAAATGGTTTGATTTTCTTCCGGTCAGCTTTCTTCTCTGTCCAGCATTATCATGTATTGGATAACTGACAATCCACAAAATTCACTCTGTGGTAGGTTTATTTGTGTGAGTTGAACATGAGTGACACAGAACACTTCCACAGAAGTTGCCGAGACTAAAGCATCCATGTAGCTTACAACATTTGTAGGTTAACATTCCAAATTAAGGTGAGCAAGCAGTGATTGGTGAGGGCCATAAATCCATGCATCACACCACCTCCCCGGAAGTTCCCAGACCAATGACTGCTCCACACTCCTCCCCCCGCATCCTTGACTAGTTTCACCTGATTGCATATTTCCCACTCCTTATCTTACACGTACTGGTTTCTCAAAACAACAAGCCTTTCCGGGCTGCACTTTCATTTTCACCCTTATCTGTTCTTCCCCTTCATCAGATACATTGTTGCAATAAGCAATTAGCAATGGATGCTTTGTAACAATTAGAGTAAAGCCTAGCAATGATCTATAGCAGCTACTTATGCAATGATTAAATACATTGCCTCCAATACACATCCAGCAGACCATACTCATCTTCCATGGCAAGGTCTTTGCAACCTGACAAGCATTCACATACCATGATATTTTCTTTAGTCTTTGCTGGAAAATCCTAGCATTCTCTCTCTCCTCACCTCCTGTTCTAGGACAAATGGGGCTTAGCTAGGATAGAGTTAATTTTCCTTTGCATGTAACAGCCCTCTGGCCTCTCTACTTAAAGTCTCAACTGTTGCTCTGCATTATTTAAAAAGATTGGCTATGGTATCCAGACCATGTGATCCAGGATACACACTGGAGTCAGTCATTGGCTAGCCTCTCTACCAAGAAATTTGTGAGTTAAGAATGAAGCTACTATCTTCCCTAATCCTTTTGTTAGTTACTTAGAATCTAGTTTCTCAAATGCAAATGCAGTTGTAAAGTTTATTAGTAAATCTTTTAAGTTTGGAACCAGAAACTGCCTGCCTTGTCTTCCTTTCAAGTCAGCCTCCAGTTCAGAGAAGCCACACAGAGATTGGGACATGCTTTTTCTGCAACTCTGCTAAAAGAAGGCTAATTCATCACAGCTTTAGCTTTCATAGAATTTCCCCAAAGTGCTAACACCCTGGGAAACTCTAACTCCCAACAGTCTTTACAAATAGAACCCTTTCCATAGGCTTTAGTAACCTCACTGATCATATACCCCCAAAAATGTCCACATCCTCTGTATTCTAGAGTGTATATTGTTACACAAGGAAGGAATAACAGCTTTATCATTGCCATTAGAGTACTGCAATCAATGGTGTTGGTGGCTTCCATGTCCATGGGATGGTGAATCTGCTGTGGGTTTTGGTAATTGTAAAAGGGTATATGAGATCCAGGGATCCCCATTTTGGGAATGGGTTTAAGCTCTTTTAAAGCCGGGACTCAAACCCTGAGTGGGTTCACTGACTTACTGACATGGAAGCCACCGTTTGACACTTACAGAACCAAAATAGCAGCAATGAAGAAGTCATTGGTTTGGATGATGAAGTTGCTGGATATGTCTGAAATGAATAAATTGACAACATTGGTTAGAGAAAGCTCTTTGAAGGAATTCAAGAATCAATGAGAGAAGGTTATAACATATTCAAGAGAAGTTGGGGACATGTGCAACGCTAGGTTTTGAATAAAAAGAAATATTATTGTAGAATATTATTTTGAATTTATAAGAGTATTTTACACTTAACCTAAGCAATAGAGCAAATATTCTAGAAGTATAAGTGCAGTTTAGAGACCCAACATAGTGCAGTGGTTTGAGTGTTGGACTATGACCTGAGAGACCAGGGTTCAGTTCCCTGCTTGGCCATGGAAACCCACTGGCTGACTTTGGGCACATCACACTCTCTCAGCCCCAGAAAAACCCCATGATAGGTTCACCTTAGGGTTACCACAAGTCAGAAATGACTTGAAGGCAGACAACCATAAATGTAGTTTAAATTTGATATAATTCTATTATATAATTATAATATTAGACAGTTGAGGTGATCATTTAAGTATGGACACGTATAGAATTTAGAGGAAGTATAATAACCTTTTACTAGGCTCCTTTTTCTAAGAAGTAAGAAGTCACATATGTGATCTTATTACCCCCTCTTCAGTTGTTCTCGTTTGTGTGTTAGTTTAGTTAGTTGTTTAGTTGTTTAGGTTAGTTAGTAGATATGTTGTTCTTCTATATATTGTTTTATATTAATTAAATGTGTTTTCAATATTTTTTTAAAAAAGAAGTCATTCCTTTATTCTCTCTAAATGTTAAGGAAGCTATCCAGGGTGCTGAATCTATTTTGGGGATGGGATTCAGCAGTGGCAGTTTTTACCCATAATCCATTGACATGGAAGCCACTTATCACAAGCAATAGTCCCCAATCCCACAAAGCAAAGTGGGGAACACACGCCCTCTACATGTTGTTCGACTGCAGTTCCCATCATCCCTAGCCAGTGTAACCAATGGTGAGGGATAATGGCTCTGGAGTTCCAATCCAGCAATGTCTGGAAGGCTGCCTATTCCCTGTCCATGCCTTAAAACCTCCTATAACATGCTGAGGAGCTTTCCAGAGCCTTCGTTGTTTTGACAGGTATTATTTTCTGCTTTCTGGACACAAAAGAGAGAATTTCACTGAATGCAAAAGCCTTCTGCCATCCCTGACAATACAGGCACAATGTTCTTCTTTTTTTCAAGCTGGGCAGGCACACAGAAAGATGTGTGCAGTTGACTTGCTACATAAGGCAAACTGTCCAAGACTGGACACGCTGCATGGCTCTGGTTCACTAGATGTGGCTCACTCATCTGTCAAAAGTTGCTTCCAATGGGAGACACTGTGCTATAGAAGGGAGAGAGGGGTGATCCTTCTTTAAGCAATATCGTTTATAGTTTTGGAAACAATCCCCATCCCCTGAAAAAAATTACATGAAAGATCCCAAACTATGCACATACTCAGGGAAACCTGCTAGGAATAACAATGGGGCTTATTGTAATGCAGTGTGCACAGTATTGCCAGTACAAGCTTATGAGAATACAGCTCCTTACATTAGCAAAAAGGTAACAAGCAAACTTGTGTGTTGCTTTTCTGTGGCAGATGAATTACCCGTCTAGTTAGCCCCAGGCCAGAATCTACCCGCATAGCTACATTGAGATAGGTAGCAGCAGGAAGGAAAAAGCTGTGATCCTAGTAGCAGCGAGGGAAGAAAAGGCAAGTTATTGTTGTGAGTAATAAAGGAAAAGCCAACCAGCTTTGAGCAGCCTTTTGTTCGAAATCTTGGCTTCAGGGTGGATCCTAAGAGCCAGGATAGTTTGAGGAGGCTGGCTTGGAAAATCACCTCTGCCATGGGAGAGGTGATTTTCCAAGCCAGCATTCCCAGAGGACCTTGGCTGTGAGGACCTATGCTGAAGCCTTGGAACAATACGATGGCTGGAACAGCCACCTTTTTCTCTACTATTGGCAATGATGACTTTCCTTTTCTTCCCTCACTGTTGCTTTGTGATCCTGGAAGAAGTGCAAGCAGTAGCATAATGGACTGCTTAATTTATACAGTATTGGGATTTTGGCCCCAGTATAGTTTTATTGGCAAAGAAACCTTGTTGGAAACCAGACCTCTTGTTATTATACACTGTTTATTTATCTACCACATTTGATGTATCCCAGTCCTCTTACAAGGAGCTCTGGGAAGCACACACAGAAGTTATTAGCAATGAAGTTATTAGAAATTAGTTTCATCACTGTGTTTTTGTTTGTTACTTTGTTCTATTGGACTAAACTCAGAAGAGGATGCAATTTGTGATCAGAAAACCCATACCTTTCTGACTTTGTGGTATGTTGTTTGAAAGAAAAAGAATCATTTCAACAGGATGTGCATTTTTGAGAGAGGCATGAAAATAGTGTACACCTTTCTGAAATGAAGTGTACACTTTTCTGAAATGAAGACAAGTACAGACAAGGGGTGTGCAAAGTTTTAAAGAAATCAATACAGAACTGGCACAAATGGACCGGGAGGAGGGAGAGGAAGCCTTTGGAAATGGACTGGACAGATTTCCCCATCTCTAGATGTTATCCCTTTTCCTCCCCCACTTCCCCAGTCCTCTTCGGGTAGATGAGGCATTATTGCAAATACAATTCATAGTTTCCAATGTTCTTTTCATGCTAGAACTAGACTTTAGTTGATATCATATACCCGGGAAGTCTGGTCACTGTTTCTTCAAGAGGAAGTGGTGGTGTGTATGATGACATACAATTGGCAGGTGGGTGGGAGCCTAATAAAATCTTCTCTGGCTCACTGCTTAAAAATATAAACAGAGCCACGTTGGATCACACCGAATCACTATATAGCTAAGCATCGTGTTCCAACCATGGTGGTTCCAATATTCATGGGAAGCTCACAAGCAGGATATGAGGACAACAGCACCTTCATACTTACATTCTGTAGAAACTGAACTCTACTAGCAGCTGTGTAAAACTCCAGGCTTGGCTTGGCTTGCTCACTGTAGGCCTGATAAACTGATCTCCAGTTTATGATGGGTTGTTTTCCCCCATGATTGACTGGCTTGGTTTGAGAGTTGGGACTAGGACCTTTGCCACACTACACTGTTATAGTGCTATTATTCCACTTTCAACATCCTGTGGAATTCTGGGTTTTGTAGTTTAGGGAGGGGCATTTACAATTCTCAGCCAGAGAGCTCTTTGGCCTCAGTAAACTACAAACCCCCGAATTCCACAGGATGTTGGAAGTGGA
The DNA here is from genome assembly GCA_030412105.1 of Cyclura pinguis. Classification (NCBI taxonomy): domain Eukaryota; kingdom Metazoa; phylum Chordata; class Lepidosauria; order Squamata; family Iguanidae; genus Cyclura; species Cyclura pinguis. The sequence continues at coordinate 352,098,263 of CM059599.1, forward strand.
ATAATAGCACTGTAACAGTGTAGGGCAGAAATGGCCTTGGAATCTGGGAGCCCAGGGTTCAAATTCCCACTGCAACATAGAAACTCCTTGGGTGATTGTGGGCAAGTCATACTCTCTCAGCCTCAAAGGAAGCCAGTGACAAATTGTGCGGAGGAAACCCTGTGATAGTTTCCCTGAGCCAGAAATGATTTGAAGGCACACAACAACAGTTCCTTTTCTGCAGCTCTTTTCCAGATCACCATTTTGACAGCCTGAGCATAACAAATAGCTGCTTTGCCGTTCCTCAGATTACTTTGTAAGATAACCTTTTGAATCTTACCTACAGATTTGTTCTGGCATTATTGCCACATTCAGAGAGAAAGGGAGAAAGAATCAGACTAACAGACCGTGTTTTCTGATGTATTTTCTGGTTCACTTCTCAGTTTACACCAAAGATTGTTACATTTTCTTTGCTCTCCAGGTTAATGTTTCCTTAAAGAGAAAAGCTAATAGGCATTGCATTTGATTAGGTCATGGCTCCCGACACTTTAAAAATCAGCTGAAGAGGGCTTTGAATCTCTGGCAGCTGCATGTTTGAGCCAGTAGGCCTGCTTCTTCTTCCTAGGCAGCGCTTTATGACAAGGGTGAGCCTGCAGTAGCATCTCCAACCATTAATTAAGGCTCTTATACCGGCCCTCCAAAAGCCCTCAAGGTCCGAGCAAGACCTCCTTGCTGCCACCACTTCCTCATTATGAAAGCCATCCCCCTGTGGCCCTCAGAAAGATAAAAGTTTATTTGACACAGAAGCAGCACTGAGACAGCACTGAGTGTATTGCAGGCTTGATGGGTTTTCAGTTACACAAAGGAGAAACATGTTAGGATGTCAGGAACTTTATGACAGGTTGCTGTTTGTGATTATATAGGTTCAGAACCACAGCACAGTAACAGCAGCTTTTTCAGGGCGGGGGCTGGATTGACCAAACAGGACAAAGCTTGCCAATGGCTTGGTAGCAGAGCTTCTGTTTTGCTAGCAGGAGTTCCAGGGCTCAAAAAAAGTGAGCTTTTGAGACCACACAAAACACAACCATTGGGGCCTTCTTGGAATAGTACTTTAAAAAAAATTCTCCTAAGAGGATCCCGAGTTCTGTCCCTAACAGTTCGATATAGGCTTCACAATAAATGTTGCTACAAATCCTGCAGAGCTGCTGCATGTCAGTGGTGACATACTAGGGCTCATATAAGAAAGCTCTGTATATTCTGGGCATGTGCAGATGAATCAGTAAGGAAAGCCATTATTGTCACTACTTTTGTATGACAAGTTGCACTTGCCAAGAATAGCTGTTCTGCCCCCACTTTAAAGGTAGGGGTGGGCCATTTTTGGCCTTCCAGATGTTCTTACACTACACCACCCATTTTTCCCATTTCACCTGGTGGCTGGGGCTGATGGATATTGTAGTCTAACAACTTCTGGAGTGTCAGAGATTCCCCACCACTTCACTGAAGAGTCAGATGCTTTGCTTCTTTTGTATCTAGTAGGACATCTCTTGCAACTTTGGAGACTTAGAGAAGTGAGGTAAGTCTTGCAACCATGGGAATAGTTTAAGGAATATTCCTAATATTTTCAGTTTGGGGATTAATTTTTTATAACAAGGTCGTGGTCCCTTTAATTTGCAGAGATATGAGCATCTTTATGGAGTCAATAATAAGACCAGGTGATAGAAAATAAACTTGAGCTCAATTCATTAAAGTAGAATTGCTTAATGGGGAATTTGGGAAGTGGTGGAGTTTTCTGTTTTGTGTCACACTAACCATCGCTAAAATATAAGCCTTGCAGCTTATGAGTCATCCTTGATCCTGCAGTACAAACTAACAAAAGTACTTCTTTGGCAATTAGCAAACTGGCATTGAAGTTGCGTTCATGTTTATGTGGGAGTAAGCTCAAGTGAATTCAGTAGGACTGACTTCCAAATAGACATACACAGATTGCACTTTAAATAATGTTAATAATGGTATTTTTACTTCTAGTACAGTTTTACCCATCCAACAACGGTCTAGCTGTGTCCTGGTTAATATTCTCATAACAGGAGTGTTCATTTGTGAGGACTTTGATTTTCTTCATGAATATGTGACGGATAGAAGCAACTCGGGACAACTTTGGACACAGCATTTTTTAAATTTATTTCACCTTATTTTCTAAATTATAGATGGTGACATTGCACGTGACAAACCTCATCACACTTTTGTTTGGTTACCTGTGAAGTGTCTTTTAATCCAATGAACTGCCACAAAAGCCATTTCCCATGATCCAGCTAAGAATGCTACATACATGGAAACAGGCCTCTAGGCACATGTCCTTAATTGGGTAGGAAGAACATCCACAGCTCAGAGGAGCTGCTCTTTGGAAAACATCATTTCCCAGAACTTGCCAGCCAATAGGCCCTTGGCTATTCTGGCTGAGGGATACTGGAGGTGTAAGACAACAGTAACTTGTCCAAGCTCTGTAACATTTGCAACTAGGTACAGCATTTCTGCCTCTCTTCCATAATCAGACACATGGAACTGTGTCCCCATGTAGATCTCCTAAATTATAGAATCGTAGAATGATCCAACCTTCCTACCCTGTGTCACATAGGAAATAATCAGATATCCTATCAATAAAATATTGAAAGTCCAATCCATCAGTGGCGAGTATGTGACTCCAGTTCTCCTCAATTCCACCAACCCTTCCCTATCAAGTAGCTGATTGGCAAGGTTTTAGTTTTTAAAAAAGGACTCACATATAAAGCCTAAGCTACTTTTATGTGCTGCATTGGTTTAGAGCAAGAGTGCAAAAAACCAGCAGAAGGTATATTTGGATGGTAGAAGAATGAGATTCATGGTATATTGGACTGGGTGGGCACTGTTTCTTTTGCATTTCTCTTCCAGCTAAGCAGATCCAGTGTGTTACCCTGCCTGCATTGTTTTGATGAAAAGAGTTTTCAAAACAACATTTGTGTTACCTGTGGTACATCTGGAACCAGGCCTGCACAGGGCTGTCAGCTGTACCTAGAATGAGACTGAATTATTTGGTTTTGATAAAGAGGGAGATTCAGTTTCTGTCATTTTAGTCCTGCAGAGCTAATTAAGGTGGAAGAATAATGAGGGAATGGATGTGGTTTGTTGCTTGAAGTTGAATTCTTCCCAGAAAACAACAGTAACCCAAAATAGTGCTCTACTAGCTAGAAGATGGAGAACAATTTCTGCTCTCATGAGAGATTACAACTTCATAGTTTGGCTTTATTTGTTTTTCATAGTAGTGTACAATGAAGTAGACAGACATCACATGAATATGGTTCTAAAACAAAAACACCCTTAGTGCGTCTCCTCTCCCATGCATGTACATCACCAATGAAGGGACACATCTTATTGATAGAACATATGCAGGATGACCCAAGTTCAGCTCAAGCATCTCTAGTAAGAGTTGGGAAATAACCATTTCTGAAACCCTGGAGAGCCAGTGGCAGTTAGTGAAGACCTAACTGAGTTAGGTGAACCAGTTGTTTGACGTGGCAGCTTCCTATATTTTTACGAACTTGAAGTAGAATTGGTGATTAAAATGTCAGTTCTTGCTCCTTGACCACATGAATTACAATACTGCTTTCGAAACCTTTATCTGTGTGCTTCCAGTTGTTCCCCAGGTATCTAAAAAGTGCACAGCTGAATTCCATACAGGAGCTTGCACAGTACACAGTTCGCTGAAGAGGTGTTTAAAGGTGAAGTATCTCTAAAAGCTCTGCTATCCCTCATTAGAGGTAACAGCTGAAAAAGGTTGTGGGTCAGATGGTCAACCCTCTGGCCTGTACCTGGGCCATGGCTTTGAGGTTCCTTATCCCTGCCATAAAAGTTACCAGAGTGAACTATATTTAACAGGAGTCCACAACAGGGTATCACTCTGCACTTTTATCCAACTTTGATGGGTGGACTGTTGTAATCAGAAGATCTCTCTTGCATTTAGAGAGAAGGGATAGAAACAGTAGTAAGAAGCAAAGCAGTAAACAGATAAGAGGTGCTCACTATTAAACGTCCTAATCTGGGGTTGGAGGTATGTCAACCAGTTCTGGACGGGGTCACAATCCCCCTGAAAGACTGTGTTCACAGCTTGGGAGTGCTCCTGGATCCATCCCTCCAAATGCCAGCTCAGATAGATGCAATGGTCAAGAATACTTATTATCAGCTTTGACTGATAAGCCAACTCTGCCCTTTCCTAGAACTGGATGACATAAAGATGGTAGTGCACATGCTGATAATCTCAAGGTTGGACTTCTGCAGTGTGCTCTACACTGGGCTACCTTTGTACCAAGTTCAGAAACTCCAACTGATCCAAAATATGGCAGCCAGATTGATTACAGGCTCAGTGAGGAGTGAGCATATCACACCAATATTAAGATCACTCCACTGGCTGCCAATTAGTTTCTGGGCAAAGTACAAAGTGTTGGTTATTACCTTTAAAGCTCTACATGGTTTGAGTCCAAGTTATCTGCAGGATTGCCTCGTCCTATACAGTCTGCCCAATATACTCAGGTCCTCTGGTTTGCTTAAACCAGCCAGGACTAGACTAGAAACAGTCACCCAGAGGACTTCCTTGTCGGCTGCCCCTAGACTGTGGAATGACCTGCTGGAAGAGAGAGGTCTGACCTTTCTCTTCTGACAGGCCTACTCAGTCTGTTTTTAATTATGATGTATTTTAATAATGGTGTATTTTAATTCTGATATATTTGTATTTTAAATGGTTTTATGTATTTAAGCATATTTCAACTTATGAAGCATTTTAATTGTATTTTAATTGATGTTGTACCCAGCCTCAAGCCTTAGGGAGTGGTGGGTTAGAAAAAATGTTGTTGTTACTGTATTATTGTTGTTGTTGTTGTTATTCAATCATAGAATCATAGATTTGGAAGAGACCACAAGGGCCATCAAGTCCAACCCCCTGTCATGCAGAACAGATAGAAGCAACTATCTTGTTGACATTATTCTACCCTTAAGAGGTCCTCTCCTTTCCCTAGCTTGGTCTGTATATAAGAGGCAATAAAATGGCAATTCGTGGAAATTGTTCCATTTGTTAGCAAAAGCAGAGGTTGTATGGCAAGATGAGAATGGATGGCAGGCAGGGTTGCCTAGATGCAAAGGTTTCCCAGATAGTGGTATACTCACTTTGCTTTCATTCACTAACAGGGTATTGTTATTATTCCTTCTATGTGATTGTTATAAATACCAGCTTGGATCAGCAAAATGACAGTAAACACGAGGAATACCAACCCTGTCACTCAGGTTGGGAAATAGCCTTGTTTAATAACTCTGTCATGGGCAATTGTCTACCATGTCTGTGTGTGATGGTGAGGGTGTATTATAGTGCCTTTCAATGGGGAAAGCAGTTTTTTTGGCCTATGGCTCAGCTCTTAGACAGAGACAGGGTCCAAATGTCAAGTGGCTTTCTTTGTCCCCTCTCTGGCTCAGTTTCTGAGCCACCTGTCGCTGATGCCTCCCAGCCAACAGTTGCTTTCTACTTCATCCCTAGCTGGTACCCTCCTGGAGACTGTCATCTCCCACAGGATCTGAGAACACCTCACTATTGCCGCTACCTCACACAGCTTCCAGTGCTATTTCAATGCTACTTCTCTTTCTGGATATCATACCCTGGATCCACTTGCTACTTACACCTAGCATAGACCCAGAGATTCAGTTGTAGTATGTTAAGTCAACCCTAGAGAGCCAGTGTGGTGTGGTGGTGTGAGTGTTCGAATACAACCCTGGAGACCAGGGTTCAATTCCTTGCTAAGCATGGAAACCTACTGGGTGACCTTGGGTGCATCACATACTCTTGGCCCCAGAAAACCCCATGATAGATTCACCTTGGGGTCATCATAAGTTGGAAATGACTGGAAGGCACATAACAACAAGAACAACAACAAACAAACAAACACAAACAAGCTGTAATGTAAATTCAGTGGGTTGACTCAATGGGTTTTCTTTAGTTGGAATTAGCAATTGGATTTAGTCCCATTATTTCTTTTTCAAACACCATCTATAATCTCATTTCTGAACTAAGAAATCTAGATGAAGTCAGCATTTGACCTTTACATTTTGTCCTGATTTCCTCTGCACATACCACCCCACTCCCCCAAGAATTTATACTGTCTGGTCAGCAGCTGTGATACAGGTCTTTGTAGAGGGTGAACTGACAGAAATGGCATTCATGTGTGGCATCCATTAAGTGATTGACCTTGCTCAGCCCAGCCTCACTAGATGCCACATATTCAGCCAAAGATCCGTTCCAGGTCTGTAAAGTCATGAAAGCTGAGCATCATGTTGAGTTGCCAAGTTGAAAACTGAAGAGGGCTCTTGTCCCTTTAATGATTGTGTAGAAGAAGGAATTTCAGCAAGTTCTTTCTTGTCACACAAACAGGCAACAAGGAACATGTGCTGAAATTTCCTCTTTTATACTACCAATAAAGATAGAGAAGTCCTCTCCAGTTTGCATGCTGGTAACCTCACTTGTAGCCCTTGTTGCTGGCACAACTTGCAGTATCATGAACTGAGTTAGAACATCTGTCATAAAGGGCAAAAGCATTGCAGGTTGGATCAGCAAGACAGAGAAGCTCATCATCTGTATTTCTACCTTGTTTTGTATCTCCCTCAGAAAACGATCTTATCTGCTCCACCTTATGTCTCAACCCTGTGGTTTTGCTGCCACATGTTGCCACTCCTGTGCTGCACTTGGGTGCAATGAGACAAGAAGATAGCTCAAACAATTCTTCAGCCCCAGCGCTCCTGTCTTTTCATTTCACAGCATTGTCCTCCTAAACCATTTTAAATGAGTTCTTGCAGTCAGCTGAGCTGACAGGACAATTTGATACAGGCCAAAGGAGGTGGTGAGCCATATTATGGTCACATTAGACCAAGGGGGTCAAAAAAAGCTACACCTTTTGTCTCTCCGCCTGTTTGAGTAGCTTTATGGTGTTCCAGAATAGCTTTCAGCTGAATCTAAGATTTTTTTCCCCAGGCCTGTATAAAATTTGGATATCATCCGCACATACTCCAATTTCCTAGTTTTGAAATCATGATATTAGAAGCATTCCTCTTATGTGGTAGGGTTTTCTTCCCCATTATATGAAATTTTCTGAGAAAAAACAATTTGACTTTTTGAATCAAATGGCAGTTTGCTTATTAAAACAGCAATTTTATTATGTATGTACCTTTTCTTTAAAAAATCATGTTTTTTGTTTTCAAAAAGTATTGCCCTACATACCTCCTTTTTTTTTAAAAAAAAAAGGCTTTTTGTCAGTCTGACGAAGCTTCCAACCAATGAAAAAGGGAATATAGGATAAACCAAAAATCTTATGATCACAGCAATACTGTAAGCTTTCAAGCACTCCTGTAAACATACATTTTATGTTTACATCAAATTGTTCATAGGAACTCTGCAACTTTACGTAGGTTGATGTGTGTGTGTCCATGTAGTTTAACACAGTTATTTTTTACTGCCTGCTGGATATTTAGAATGTGTTCTGAGATTCTCAGAACAGTTGCTGGGGCAGCACTATTTATTAAATTGAAAAGGCTTAGAGTTGAGCCTGGAAAAGTTACTTTGTCAGACTGTGAGTCTCAGAATCCCCCAGGCAGCATAGCTATTGGCCACATTGGCTGAGATATTCAGGAAGTTTTGGTCCAATGAAAAGTGGCACACATTTGATTTGTAAAGATTTCACTGAAAAATAAGAAGAGATAAGACCAGACTAAAGCAAAGAAGCTTTAGAAAGAAACTGAACTAAAACCGTTAAGTCTTCTTTAAAAGAAAAGTGAAATGGCAAGATTACCAAGTTACATGCTAGAATTCTAACAGCCCAGTCCTATACTGCTGTAGTGACAAACTTGTGTATTAATCTCGTAATGTTACAAAGACACTTGAATATATGTTGTGTTGATAGCGAGCTGACCAGCCTTTAGGAATGACTATGGAGGCCTTGCCATCTATCCCACTGATAAGTGATGTCTGGTAGAAGTTGCAAAAGACAGGATGGTAATATCACAACAGTGGAATACTCTCTGCGGCAATTGACCAGGCTCCTTTTTTCCCTGTCCTTTGGTAGATAGTAGAGAGCAAATTTTGATCTGGTCTGTCTTCAGATGGTACCAAAAATGAGTCAATGTTTGTTCCATTGTTGTGAGATGTCAGGGTTCCTTTAGGGGTGGGCATGGGGGTGGTAAGGTCATTCCTGAACCAGCATGGTTTGACTGTTGGACTAAGACTCCCAAGAGACAAGGGTCTGAATCCTCCACTCATCGATGGAAATCCACTGGGTGACCTTGGGCAAGTCATAGACCCTTTCTGCATCCTATCTTTTAGAGCAGATGTCCAATGGAGATCCCAGCATTGGCTCTGCTCCTCTGCACTGGCTGGCTTCCTGATGAAGGAAGTTCAATGGCCATGCTTCTTCCTTCCGCACACAGCCTGGTACCTTTCTAGGCTGTGCTGGGGCAGGAAGCACAGCCATTGCACTTCCTAGGCTTCTGCAAGACCAGTAAGTCCATGATGATGGTGCAGTTGCGGGTCAGTGATGGGGAAAACCCATCAATGATTTAATCCATGATTGTACCACCTGGGGACAGGAGGGTGGTGCAGAAAGGGCCATACTCTTTCAGCCTCAAAAGGAAGGCAAAGACAAACCTCCTCTAAGCAAATCTTGTGAAGAAAACCACATGTTGCCAAAAAGTGGAGTCAGCTTGAAGGCACATAACAGCAATAACAACATCAGTGGTGGCAGTAGCAATGGTGGCAGTGGCAGCAGCATTCTTAATGGGATGTTCCGCATTTGAGACTGATTTTTACAGATATCTGTTAAGTTTGCAAAATTATAAATGTAGTGACTTACTTCCTCATTGTGGGGTTTATTAAAACGCAGGATCATATGATGGCTTGATTACATCTTGGTGATCAGTTGTGCTGCTTGTGTGCGTATGTTTATCTTCACAAGGGGAGAAGATGCTAGTTTTGAACAGAGAAATTTTCATGCAAATTGTACACTCAAATGTCACCCACTGCAAGATATTTTTTGTCCATATCCTTAGTATATGGCAGCTTCTTCTATTTTCAGGCTAACTGCTAAACTAGAGAAGATTGAAGAATGAGTACCCAATGATTTTTTTATACTCACACACATATATAAAAAATATGTATTCTAGGCTTCATCACTGTCCATACAACCCAAATGAAATTTTCTTGTTCTGCAAAAGGAGCGTTTTATCTGACATACTGTTGAGTTTGTGTATCAATGTATGCTATGTAAGAGAGTCTAATTTCTCTGTCCTGGATTGGGGCCTGATCAAGGCTGCCAAAACAAAATAGATTCTGGGATGATAAGAATAAGACAAAAGCATGGTTATAAAAGCAGATCTAATGATGAATTGTGGGTACCATGAGCATTTATAGCAGAGCAAGCCAGCTTCCCCGTACTAGGGTACCTGGACCCCAAAGAAATGGCGAATGGTACAGAAGCTTTCAGTCACCTGTGGTAATGCACACCTACCACCCTGAGACTAGGTTGAAAGTATGGACACATACTGAAGACCTTTCATAATAAAAGTGTAAACAAAGGAATCTCTAATATGCAAATACAAATCTTAATGCAGAAAAGAGTGACTGCAGAAAGTTAAAGAAAGAACAAAACACCTGCACATCATTTCCAGGTAAGCCAAAGGACTCTCAGAAGATGCGTGCATCTCCTTATCTGTCAGAATGTTCTGGCAAGATTAATACAGTCTAGGTCTAACAAATATAAAATAACTCCTTCCATGCCACTGGAAAGCTGTGTAAAGGTTTTCTGCAGCAGCATCATAGAGTGAGAAAGGACCATCTAGTTCAACTCCCTACCATGCAGGAGTATACATTTAAAGCATTCTCAGGAGATGAGCATCCAACCTCTGTTTAAAGACATCGAAAGCAGGAGATTCTACCACTATCTGAGGCAGTATATTTTCCTCTGAAATAGCTCTGTGAGGAAGTTTTCCCTACTGTTCAGGTGGAATCTGTTTTCTTGAATCCACTGATTCATATCCTAGTCCCTGGAGCAGCAGAAAATAAGCTTGCTCTGCTTTCCACATGGCCTCACTTCAAATATTTAAAGATGGCTATCATATCACTTCTCAGTTTTCTCTTTTCCAAGCTAAACATCCTAAGATCACAAAGCTGTTCCTCATGGGAACATTCCTTACTCTTTAACATCCCTGGTTTCCCTTCTCTGAGCATGTTTCAGGTTGTCAATAGCTTTCTTGAATTGTGGTGCCGCTTACTGAACACAGTACTCCAGGTGAGTTCTGACCAAAGCTGAATAAAACGGTATGATTACTTTCCTTGAAGGTGGTGATGTCCTCCAAACACGATCTGCCTGGCAGCAGATCTCTGATGTACTATACCTCCATACCCGTGTTAAATCAAAACTCTATGTATATTCTCAAGTGAACCTTGAAAGTATTAATGAAGTCTTACTGTGAGCTCCACTGAAATAGACCTATTGAATCAGCAAGATTTATCAGTCTGTTGACTTACTACCCAACAATTGATTCAATGGGTCTATTCTGTTTAGATCTAGAATTTAGGCCATTTCTGTACTACGCTGTTGTAGCACTATTATTCCACTTTCAACATCCTATGGAATACCAGGGTTTGCAGTTTAGGGAGAGGCATTTAGAATTCTCAGCCAGAGAGCTGTTTGGTCTCTGTATAGTGCGGAAATGGCCTTAGCCTTTTCTCTGTGTGTGAGACAGCAAGCGAGCGATGACTGATCTGTTTGGTGTGCTGAAATAGGTTGATTATGTGCCAGGGGAGTTTCATATAGCTATATTTTCCTTCATAAATCATTCTCGTCAATCATCCAACCATTTTGTTGATTTTTCTCAGAACCTCCTCCTGGTCTGTCAATATCTGTCTGATAAAGAAACATCCGGCAGAGAAAGCAATATCCCAGCTGCGGTCCTACTGAACCACACTGAGAGCTTATTACATCTTTGCCCTGCTAGAGGATACTTCAGAGTGTGTGTTACATAATTATACCAGCAGTTCCATAGCTAAATAAATTGCTGTAGAAGGGATAGCTGGAAGTAACTGCAGCCCAATAAGCAGCTTCCAAAGTCAAATTGCAGCTGATTCATGTTGTCAAAAGCCACTTGACCCTTAACTTTCTTTATCCTGGAAAACTACAGCTAATTGGCCTGTGACAAAATGATATGCATGTTTACATATCCTTTCTGGCACTAGGTTGTCTCTCCATTTACGATTTCTATGCGATAATTTGCACATGCATGAATAAACTAAGCCAGGACAGACAACTGAGATTAGTTGTGAGGGTGGACGGTATAGACTCCCTGCCATCACACAGATGTCTAGCAGTTGTGCTGATCATCTTGATCAAGTTCCCTAATAGCTAAAGCATTATGTGGTCACATGGGTCTGACTGAGCTGTAGGCAACTGCTGTTTCAGCTGCTGTCATCTTCAGTTGATCAGAATGGTTGGGTAGTACCTTTGCCCCTCCTAAAGATATTTTGAGATGTGTATCTTCTTCAGCTTAGCAGATTTCCTGATCTTTGGTTGCCCCTGAGTGGGGTATGTTTGCTTATTTTGTGTTTGCACACAAGAGTTAAGACTATTTTTTATTAAAATCCCTGCTAGGTAAATGATAAGAACTTTTGCATGTTTTTCAGTTTTTTTTTTCTTTTTGCATTTTGGGACTTTTGAGTAAATATCTCCTTTTCCAAAGCTATTCACGTGAAACTTTTTTTTTGTACACACTCTTTTTTGTGCAGCCTAAATTTTTGCAAAGAAGTCGTCCAATGTGAAAAATCTCAGAGTGGTTGACCATTTCTTTTCTTTTGTGTGGATGATGAGAACATTTTATTCTCTGTATTCCTACTGCTGAGTTTTTGCCATCTCAGAATAGAGTAAGACACAGACCTTTGTTCATGCAACCTGCATACCAGAAGAGACTTACAAAAGCATCAAAACAAAAGAGAGAGAACACTAAACCTCCCAGTAATTAAATTAAAAAGAACAAGTAAGTGAGTAAGTTAGAGTAGACTGTGAGATAAAAAAGATTAAAGAAGAGGTTTGGAAAAGGGTCCAGGTTGGAAAATTTAGACTGCTGTACTAGAAGATCCTTGAAGGCAGATAATCACACAAAGAAACAGTTCTTCAAAGGCATCAAAGCCAACTATGAAGGCTCTCCTGGGGTTCAGCTCACACCCAGCTTTTAGAGAAACTTAAGATCTATTGGAACCTTAATATATGAACAAGCTCATAAAATGTAATAAGTAATTCCCTAGGAAGATACTGTTGGAAAGTAAATCTCAGAGTACCCATAATAACAATTAGAGAGGATATACGCTGAGTCTGCTTTTTAATAAAATGGTATTGCTAATTTGCACTTATGAATAGGAATGCAAATTCTGACTTGGTTCATCCTAGCATAGTAAATGGAGAAATGGGATTTTTTTAAAAAAAAAATCTCACCCTGATATGCCATTTTTCCCAATATTAGAGAATTTTTTTCCTAGTTGGATTTTGTGCATTTCTATAACTGTGCAAAATTTAAACAATGATAAATCTTACCATGTGGCATGGACTATTAAAAAGTAGGAGCATAAGGAGTGCATCTTTTTAATCTATCACCCATTCCTTTTGTGCATGTTGTGTGTATCTGTGTGCCTATATCTGTGTCTGTGTGCTTGCATGTGCTTACTTAAAGACAGGGAAAATATGGTAGATCTGTGCAGAGATGGTTTTTGTGATATAAATTGTGGAAAATGCAATACAGGAAAAAGTTCATGGTGCCTTGTTCTCACACTGAAGGACATTTAAGGTGGCTGGGACCCTGGAAAAGTTTGAAAATCTCTACAGGGCTTTGTTTCTGCACCTGTATGAACTCTCCCACTGGCTTTTCATTGTAGTGGATCGGGTTTGGTGGCATTCCTGCATCCAGAGCTGGGTGCTTTCAGGCCTATAGAAAGGGACTGGGGATAACTTTTTGCTTATAGTCAATAGAGACACGACCCACCCCTCCACTCATACTGCTGCTGGGAAAGGGGTGGTAAACATTCTAGGTAGGTATTAAATGATAGAGAGTTTATGCCTGCAATGGCTAGCTACTGTGACTGTGGAACAATGACACCAGTGACTCTCTAAGTATACTTATTTAAGCTAGGCTAAGCAGGAATGGGAAAGTACAGGACTAAGCTAGGTTCACAAGCAGTGAGATACTAAAGAAAAGGCAGAGACAGAGGTGGAATGAACCTGAACAGTCTACATCTCAGAAACATTAGGGTAGGTGCATAAGACGTGAAGAGACTTTAGATTGCTGAAATGCTATTTAACCCGATCATTGGTGCTCTCTCAAGACACAATTAACTTTAAATGCTGCACATAGTCACATTTCCAACACTAAACATTGTCACCCCTTGGGGAGCATTTTTCTCTTGATGGCATCATAGCACACAAAGGGTCCATGTGTGTGGCATCTTGGGGTGTCATGGGGCTACTAAATGTGGAGAGCCTTACAGCATTTGCTCCAGTTGTAGGAGCTAGTGCCAGCACAATTAGATTGCTATTAATAGAGGAGCTAATACACCCCAATGCTCAGACAAATGACAGAGAGGCTACTGAGGCAGGAAGAAAAAACATTGCGTCACGGGCTGGAGACGGTGTGTTTTTGAGTATCTCTCTGTGTATGCCTGCATGCAAGTGACTGACTGAGTTGGATACTGCTGTTTGTATATTTGTAATGTGTGAGAGAGAAAGAAGTGGTAGATTGTATGTGTGCATATGTGAGAGGCAGACAGAGAGCGATGGGGAAGGAGAGAGAGAGAGAGAGAGAAGGGTGCATATGTGAAAGGGAGAGATAGAAGTAAGGAAATCTCTGTATGTGACAGAAGGGGAATGTATATGTGTGTGCACGGACACATGAGAGAGAAAAAGAAGATTATGTTTGTGTAATTGTGATGGGAGAGGAGATTAGAGTCTACTTTTGTGTATGTATGTGCCTTCAAGTCTCCCATCACCATATGGTGACCCCATGAATTTCATAGAATATGAATGAATACTCAAGAGGTGATTTTGCCGGTTCCTTTCTCTGAAATATAGGCCATTTCTGCACTAAAGTGGAGGAGCATTTCACCACGTGTCATGAGTGGTGTTCTTTACTCCAACTTACCCCAGTTCCTATCTGCACACCCTCTGGTTTCTACTGAAGTAAGTCAGAGAAAATCGTTTCTAGCTTTCGCATCATCAGTTCCCCTGGAACTCCTATTCCTCTCTCTCACTCCACCCTGCCTCTCCTGATTGGTCAATTTTTAAAAAAAAGTTGTAGAAACTGTTGCTACGTGTTAGTGCAAGCATGTGAATCAATGTAACGCTTCTGCACGTAGGAAAAAATGCAGCAGAAACGGTTTGGGTGGTTTACATCAGAGTTTTCCCAATTTTACAATACATCGGTTTAACATCGATGTCAACTGCACTAAGACCTCAACTTCTGCGGAATCACAGAGGACAGAACAACGTCAAATGGGTTTAACGTGCAGATGTAAAAGCGAGAATACAGTGCTACGGCATTGTATCAGCCTTGTGTGGAAAGGGCCATAGCCTACAGCGCCTGATATTCATTGGCTGTCTCTCGTCCAAGTACTAGACAGGACTGACCCTGCTTAGCTTCCAATATCAGATGGGATCTGGTGTTTTTAGGCTGGGGGTTTGCCTCTAGAGGACCAATATTCCATATAAATTAACAATGCACTTTTGCACATAGGCTCTCAGAAATGAGTCCCTGTGAGGTCAGTGAGACTTACTCCCAGGTAGATTTGTACAGGATTGTAGGCTAAATGAATCTTCCTTAACAGTTGTTGGAAGGAAAATAGTTTCTTTGTGATAGTTATTTTTTAACAATTAGAACGGATGGTGTTATACATAATTTTCCCTGCCCACACTTTTATCCTAACAACAATCTTGTGAAGTAGGTTAAACTGAGAGGCTGGCTCAGGGTGACCTCAGTAGCTTCATGGGGAAACTGGGATTTGAGGTTGATGATGCTATTATGTGAATCCCTTGGAATCTCTTCTTGTTGTAGAATTGGAAGATATTTCAAGGGTCACATAATTCAAACCCCTACTAATGCAGGAATCAAAAGTTGTGATATGATTCAGAAGATGTTACCTTGCAAGGAGTGAACCTCCCCACAAAAGCTATTGGGTTGACTGGGCGTACCCTTGGCTATGTCCTTCTGTTGCTTGACCTTATCACCAACCATTGACATCTCTTTTGAATTTTCATATGTGTCCTTATGTTCATCTGTAAATGGTGGAAGGGTATACAATGGAGAGCTTAAAATGAAAGATAGTGACTCATGTTCACCAACAAATGCTTGTTCAAGCTAGGATTAGAAACCAAGTGTCTTCTGTTAAAGTCCCATAGTACTAGTAGGAATGGCCGCTTTCAGTCTTGGGAACTGCAGGTGACTGACACAGCCTCTGGTTACCAGGCACATGAAATGAAGGCAGACTCCAGCAAAATGTAGGATGTGAGCAGGTTCAGAGAAGCTTTCTTCTTAGACTGTGTGACTGCAGTAGAGTTTGGATGTAGTGAAGATGATGTTTTAAAAGCAGGTCTTTATACTGCTAGAAATGTAGAGATTAGCTTTAACCTCTAGTTCCCTGCAGTAAAGCATTACACCTCGGTGGTATTTCATTGATTCCAACAACGTGGGAAACTTAAGGCCCAGCTCGTGCAAAACAGTAATATTTATACAACACAAAGATTACGAAACATATTGCTATGCGCTGCTAGGAAACATATCCACTTAGTAAAGTTTTTTCTCTAACAGGAGAGTTCCTCAAATAACTGACAGCTAATTTAAGTTTCCCATTATATTGGGAATAAAATTTCAAAGAGAATTTCAAGAGGGAATTTTTCCTCAGGGGGTACATTTGAGGGATTTCAAGGGAAGCCAGAAAGGCTAGGAATAAGATTAGCAAAATTTCCTTGCAGGCTATCTCAAACCTCAGAGTTGTACCCAGATTTTGTCTGAAGAGGAATGCAAAGGAAATCTGTAGATTTTTTCCACAGATGAAGCAGCTAAGGAATTTTGAGGAGAACTGATATAGTTTTACACTAGTGAAAGTTTTGAGGGGTATTAATTGAGGCCTAGATAACTTGCTGCCAATGATAACAGAATTTGTATTAATAAACTTGGTTTTGGTTAGCTTTATGCAACAGGCCTAAAAAAATTCTTCATTGCTGTCCTGGTGGTGGTGTGCCTTCAATTCATTTTCAATTTATGGTGACCCTAAGGCAAACGAATCATGGCAAGATTTGTTCAGATGAGGTTTCCATTGCCTTCCTCTGTGTGTGAGAGCGTATGACTTGCCCAAGATCACAAGTTTCCATGCCCAAGTGGAGATTCCAGCCCTGATCTCCAGAGGTTCCTACTATTTAGTAGGTATTTAAATGTTCCGTTGATTAAAATTATATATAGCAGTGGGCAATGTAGTCCATGGGCTGCATGGAGCTTCCAAAGCTGTTTTTCTGACTCTCACCTCCTCCAGAATCCTTGGCCTGTTTTTTTTTCCTGACCAAAACAAAGGATGAATTGCTGCTTCTGGAAGCTTGATAGTAACTGATTACACATAACTAGTATGTTGTAACTAGTTCCTTCCCCCTGTAACCAAAATGTAATTACTTTGCATTAGAATTACATCTTAATGAGATATTCAGACAAATAATAATATTAGTCTGTTTTAGCATCCAGGAACCAAGCAGAACTGGAAAAAAGAAATCTCTACCATGTGCTTCTCTACCATAAGCTTCCATTTACTACAGAACATCAGAAGAATGGAGTGAAGCCTTTGAGGACAGACATATATAGACAGGAAGTGGGAGGGAGTGTGAAATGTAGCAGAAATGCTAAACTTCTTGGTGTGGTGATAAATATTAATTTAACAATTGTCATAAAGAGTAGGTAAAAGGGCAAAGGTGGTGCACAGTTTTTGGGTACAAGAATAGATAAGCAGTAATGTATAATGTAATAGAGAAAAGTATTTGCCAATGCATTGGTGTTAGTACAAGCATCAGTAGAATATAGTTGTAAAGCAGGCCTTAGAAGAATCCTTCTGTGTGTGTAGGCATGACAAAAACTAGTGTCATAATATGTAGCAGGCCAGGAAGTCACTGTCTCTGTTCAAAACCATTTATGGGTATATCCTAATCTCAATGTTTTTCTTTTTAATGTGGGAATATCTTCATTCCTTTTGAGGACCAGTGTTGACTTTTGTCACTGTGGGAATGTGACTCCAGTAAAAGATGGAAGAGGAATATCATGTACTGGTTCATGTGGTTATTTGTGCTACTGCCTCATGCTCTGCTGCAGATGATAAAGTGACAAAGACCTGGGCAGAAAGAGTGGGTTGTTTTGTTCTGGGGTTTTTTTGGTTTTTTTGTATACAGGCCAGGGGTGTGTAACTTTCTGTAATGTGTTTTTTTGAAAAACAAAGTAACTAAAAGAAACTGTTTCATTTACCTTTGCAAAATGATGAAGGAATGGTAGTTGTAAAAAATTGTAACTATATCTATTACTAATTCCTTTGGGGGCAGGACATAGAATGGTAACAATAACTGGATTTTGTGAAAGTGATACCCCAAACTTTCACTCACACCACTGCTGAACTGACAGTCTAGCCCTGTTCAGGTGTTCTGTGTTATAGATTGAGTAATCATGTGTGAGAGAGCCAGTGTGGCACAGCAGCTTGAGCATTGTACTATGTTTCTGGAGATCAGTGTTGAAATCCTTAGTCAGCCATGCAAACCCATTGGGCAACCTTGAGCAAGTCACATTCTCTCAGCTTCAGAGGAAAGCAAAGGCAACCCCCCCCCTCCCGAACAAATCTTGCCAAGAAAACCATATTATAAGTTTGCTTCAAGATTGCCACAAGTCAGAAATGAATTACAGGCAAATAACGACAACAACAACAATCATGGTGTAGCTTTAATCTCTCTGTGTTCACTCTCTGCAAGCAGAGAAAGTGGCCATCTGAAAAGGAGAGCCTCCACGCACAGGGAAGGCAGCCATCCCTTGAAATTATCGCTCTCTTTATGGAGAGACAGTCAACAGAGGATGTGAAGGACAAATGCCTGTGTTTACTTATTCTGTACAGAATGCCCGAATATAGCTATTGATTGCCCTGATAGTATGTATACTGGTATTCTGTGTACTGAATATATGTTTGTACTGACTGAAAATATGTATACTGAAAATATTATAAATGTTTACCCACTGCCTTGCAGCTGGGACGGAGTGAAAAGATTTCTCTCAAAACTGAGCTTTTGCCAGCTGTTTCAAAACCAGATGTTTTTATTCTATCATCATGTAATGATCAGTGTAGGAGCTGGGCATGTTCAGCTTGGTGAAAAGAGAACTGAGGGGTGAGATGATCGCACTCTTTATATACATCCTGGGTTGTCACAGAGGGGAGGAGGCAGGCCTGTACTCTGCTACCCCAGAAGGTAGGACCAGGCATAATGGTTTAAAGTTACAGAATTTTAACTGAACATTAGAAGGAATCTCTTGACAGTAAGAGCAGTTCAGTAATGGAATCAATTGCTTAGAGAGGTGGTGTAGTCTCCTTCTTTGGACATCTTCAGAAAGAGGCTGGAACAGCTACCTGCTGGGGATGCACCAACGAGAAGATTGGATTAGGTACCCAATGAGGTCCCTTCCAATTCTATGACTGTATATGTGCATACTTTCTTTTCTTGGTATTTACTAACATTGTACATTTATGCTGATAAAGGAAAAATATGGCACGAAGGGGCTTCCTTGTAGAAAGTGAATGGCCTATACATGGCAACTGAGGTTATATCTGGGATGAAGGCAATCAAGCTTTTCACCCTGCTCTTGGAAATAAGTGAAGGGACTTGAAGTAAAGAGTTTTATACATGTGGTAGAATTCAGACAAAAGGTGGGGACTGAGACTACCTTTCTATAGGAATTTGTAAACAGAATTGCTATCTAGTAAGTTCATGGCTAATGAGATCGCTGTTGTGTTGTCTCTGTTGATGTTGATGAGTTGTTGATAAAATATGTGGTTAGAGTGGAAGTTTCAATGATTCTGTTCTTTTTCATATCTCATGCTCACAGCAATGCATAAAAATCAACTAAAGACCTTTACATAAGCCTTCTATCCCGTGTCCAGATGCATATACCAGCAAGCACCTGTTCAGGAAGATCCAAGTGATTATATATTTCCCTTCTTCCAGTCAGTAGGTGGGGAATATTGGCCCTCCAGATTGTTTGGACTATAAATGATTGACTGATTGATATTCTATTCCTGCTTTTTGCCCAGAACTGAAATTCAGGGCAGCTTGCAAAAATTAAAACAGAAATGATATTCTTTATAATGTCTTAACATTGGTCATATTGGCTGGGAGTTCTGGGAGATATAATAAAAGAACGTCTGGGAGATTGAAGATTCACCACCTCAGTAACAGAACAGTTTTCAGTTGCTTTTGAATACGGTGGTAGTTTCCATCAACAGTCTCACTGTAACTAGAGATACATTTCTTGTATGGGACATATATAGGTTGGCATCCAGTTGGCAGTGTATGCATGTGTATGTCATAATATGCATGTGGATCAAAGAGTCACTGTTCCACAACGGACGTATTCTGGTGATAGTGGTGGAAGTCAAGTTTCACAGGCAGCATGTATCTCTATGCCTTGTCTTTGCACAATGTGCAATACAAAATTCCAATGTGCATTGTGTATTGCAGTTGTGCATCATGTATTGCATATGTTGCAATGGCTCCTAGTCATTGATATGTGTTTTGCATTGTTATTATTCTGCATGGGGCTTGCATAGTGTTTGTGTGATGTTGGTGTGTATGCAGCAGAAGTACAGCAGATATTTATAATAACTTTCATGGGGTTGTATGGAGTTGCAGCTCTTCTAGTGATACAGGAATCTTTGTTAAAAGGCAAAAAAAAAATTTGGCAGTTGGACCAATAGTTTTTAATATATAAAAAATTCACAAGGTATTTTTCTCTAATTTCCTTTGATAAAGGACAACTAAACTAATAGCAAGGGAGGTCCTCAATTTCATGCAGACCACAGCAACAAATGTACATAGTAAGGGAACTTAGCTAATTGGCCACACAGAATTGTGGAAACCATTAGCTGAAACCTGATGAATGTTAGCTTCTTTCTTAAACAAAACTTTTCAATTTTAAACAGGTAGTCCTCTGGGCCTCGAAGGTATTTAGGTAAACTATACCATGAGGAGATTTTAACTGAAATGAGAGATGCAACATCTTCTTGTCGGAACATATCATTGGCACATAGCTTGAACTCTTTCTTTGCTGATAAATTGTCTTTCTGACAAAAAAACAAAACAAAACAAAACAAAAACGAAAAGTCAAATTTCTGAAGAAGACATGTGTTATTTTGATGCCAGGATTTTTCTTTTGAGAAGCTAAGAGCCAGTTGTTCCTGAAAACATAGTTTTGCTAGGGGATGGCTTTCCTTTAAGTCTTAACCAGAAATTAAAGATAGACAGACAGATCTTTATGAGCCAGGTTTGTGATTCCATTTCCAGTTTCGAGTACTGCACCAGGGTGTATGTTGGAATTCCCTAGACAGTTCTTAAAATTCTAGTCTGGAATTCTAGTCCAAGTCTGCAGCATCTTGAAAGCCCTAGATCTCAGATCATACAATACCTGTGGCTGGAGTTTATGCTTAATTGAATACAAAATTTTGGGACATCTGCATGCCTCCTGTGGTGTAACAAAATTTAAGAACTGAACTTGTGAAGTGCTCAGCCTTGAGTTTTGTAGCTGTTACATGTGGTTGCTTTGAGCCATAAGCAGCAAAATATACCCAAATAATGATATGGGGTTACCTGTTCTGTCTTATTTTACCCAATACACCAATTGTGCCTCCTGGTTCCACTTCTGAGGGCTACAACTTTGGTCTTGTCATAACTGAATGACAGTTTGTTGGCTGAATAGTATACATCTAGATTAGCCAGGAGTCTTCTAAGTCCAATTTGTGTATAAGAGAGAAGTACCATATCATCTGCATATAGAAGTAGGAGAACCTTCCTCCCACAAATTGATGGGGAAAAGAATTTATCGTTGTTCATGTGGTCTACAATATCATTAATGAAAAAGTTGGAAAGGTGCCAATACGCAACCTTGTTTTATCCCTCTGCCTGTTGGAATAGATTCCATAAGAGATCCCAGTGAGGACAATCTGACCTTCAAGGAGCCATTGTGAAATGGAACTTCTGCCATGTCTTCTCTAGAACAGTGGCCTCCAGAGTCTACTCCAGAGCATCCTTCCACCCTTAAGAAGCTGCTTTATGGGAAGATAGACTATTGATCCATTTCATCCAGTATTTTCTTTTCTGACTTGCACTGTGCCTCCAGGGTCTCTGGAGGTCTTTTTCATTACCTGATCCTTTTATTTGGAGAGGCCAGGCACTGAACCTGGACTCCTGATTTATAATTGTTTACAGGTGCCTGTAGTAGAGGAACTTTACTGCTGAATTATAGCTGTTTATATAAGTCATAAAAGTACAGTGGATAATACACACCCTATTCTACCTTCTCTGTGAGTTCCAGAGACTTCTGTAGCCGGGCTGTATATCACAGTGCAGCTTTATCAAAGTGCATATTGGACATCTGGAATGGCATCTGGATTTATTCAGAGAAGCTGGCAACCATATCAGTTCTGCATGCATTCCCCTGTGTGTTCCATTTTCCTGTGTTGGCACTCATGCAAGATACTCCGGCTGTCAAAACTCCCTGTTGAAATATTGCTATTGAGTTTGTTCTCATTCTTACTGATGTTTGGAGGCTTATTTAAGGAGGAAGGGAGTAGGAAGGGAGAACAGGTCCATCTTGTTTAAGATTGTGAATCAGATGTTATTTTCCGTGTTAAATTTATATTTCAATGATTTCTGTTTTCACTATTCATTATTTTTGTTTTTAAAAAAGTTTTAAAAAATGCTTGGACTAACAAAAGAACATCAGCAATTGTGATTTGTTTCAAATGACATATGTGAGGTTTAAATGTCTTACAAATGTACAAAAAAGAAAGAGGAGGAAAAAGACCGTGAGGCTCTCTCTGACAGCACAACTTTATAACTGGAAACCATGGTTTCCCATTACATATGAACTACTCCAAATGTCAAAATCAGAGTTTGGAAAAGTTACTTTTTGGACAAGAATGTCACTCCCATGCTGGTGAAGAGGTTCTGAAAGTTGCAGTCCAAAGAGTTAACTTTTCCAAGTTATGGTCAATATGTTCACTATGGAAGCAAAAAAAGAATTCAACTGTATGAAGTGGTATTTTTCCGTTCTATGTGGGACTGAAGCAATACCATGCACACATGCCATCTTCTTGGTTATCCTTCTATTAAATTAAGCTATGGCCATCTATAAGGTGTAACACACATAAAAAGCCTCCCATAAATTTGCAAACCCATCGATTTCTCACTCAGCCCCAACTCAAACCTTAGTTTTTTTGTGATGATACAGTTGGAAAAAACTCTACATGTGCCATCCTGTGTTTCTTAGGAGAAGGGATGCAATACAAATGTGATTAAAATTTGTGTAATAAATCAATGACAATGATGACTTGGTATACAACCAGTGTTGTATGAGGCTGAAATCTGCAATTACCTTATGCATAAAAACTCTGTCACATGTCTGCATGGTACTTTGCAGTAATTGTGGATATGACACCAATGTAATTACTTGGGCTTACTTTTCACTGTGTTTCTAAATTTGCATTTTGACCATACCACTCCACATTAGAAGTGGAAGCTCACAAAATTCAATCCTTCCTGGTACACTAGAGTTCCAGGCTCATAGAATACAAGCATACTGAAGTTAGAACTGGAGCAAAACTTTTCTCTTTACAATGTTGGTTTTCTTTGTAAAACAGTCAGGTGAATTACCAACTCTTGACACAAGCCTTAAAAAGTGGCAGATATGGAATCATTGGAGAGTAACCTCAGCTGGAGACTTTAGACCTGTCCAAATGCATGTTATTTTCATGGCACATGTTAATAATGGTTGAACTAGTGGCATCCAATAAATAATCCCTCAATATATGTCTTTGAATCTGGAGCAAGTTTTTATGTCCCTAATCACAGGCATTCCCACACACGATTCATAATTTGCACATAAGATCATAATTTTAAACTTGAAATTTTAAACTTGGAAGGGTACTGGAGCTCACCTAGTTGAGCCCCTGGTCCATGCAGGAATCTTGGAACTGTGGTGGCCATCCAACTCAAGCTTCTCCTTTGAAACCTGGTGAAGGAGAGTCCATCAACTTCTGAAGTAGCCTGTTTCATTGTCAGAGAGCTCTTCCAATATGAAAGCTTCTCCTAATATTTAGCTGAACTATATTTTGTTTCCTTGCATTTTCTATTAGTTGTCTTCCTTCCCTCTGAAGCAATAGAGAACAAGTGTACTGTATCTTAGG
The DNA here is from genome assembly GCA_030412105.1 of Cyclura pinguis. Lineage (NCBI taxonomy): Eukaryota > Metazoa > Chordata > Lepidosauria > Squamata > Iguanidae > Cyclura > Cyclura pinguis. Next base: position 352,121,802 of record CM059599.1, read on the forward strand.
TATGGCAAAGCATTAGACATTTGAAGACCCATTATCACATCTCTCCTTTATTTGTTCTTCTCCAAGCATCCATAGATCTTTCAATAATTCTTCATAGAACATGGTTTTCAGATCTCAGTGGGTATTTGCTGTCCTTTTCTTATAGGAACAAGGCAAGATCGGTGTAGTCTTCAACATTGGCACGGTAGATATCTCTATCAAAGAAGAGAGCACCCCCGTGAATGATGGCAAATATCATGTTGTGCGTTTCACTCGGAATGGAGGCAATGCCACACTTCAAGTGGATGGCTGGCCAGTGAATGAACATTACCCTTCAGGTAAATGTTTCACCAACTTTCTTTCACTTTCTTTCACTCTCTCTGTCTCTAGCTGTGCCTTATAACTGGAACTACAGAGCAATTTGGTGAGCAGTGAAGAAACGTTCCATAGTTCCAATGGCAGGCATGAAGAATTTGAAATGGATTTGTTTCAATTTAAGAAAACTGAACTTTTCAGGCCATATTCATAATGTTTGAAAGCCACAGTATTTTGTATAATCTCCTTGATTCTGTGAGAGCTGTTCATGCACACGCAGTGCATGTGATGTGTAAAAACAAAGACACATATAATGTGTGACTTCTGGGTATAATCTGATTCTTGGAGAATGACAGACCCATAGTGTGTGAACCCTCAAGCAGGATTAGGAAACCTTTGATCCTCCTAGTGTTTTAACTGTTATGGACACTTTTGTCTCAGACACTCAGAGGGTTGAAGCTTCTCCACCTCTGTCCTGGGGAATTCCTATAGTATTTAATGGAAAGTCAAAAAGAATATTTCAGTGCAAGGTGGTGTAGACTGCAACCAAAATGATCTGGCAAATATAGAATTGCTACTTGTGGCTTTTTAAAATCAATGAGAAGGGGGCAAAACACAGGAAGGCTGGGAAGTAGAAGCTACAGTAAATCTAGTGTAAAGCTAACAGGATGATAAGCATTATGTGTTGTGTTTATTTTTCTTCCTGATTCCCTTTTAGGCTGTTGCTCCAGAAATTTGTGGTTAGGTTCTGAATATCACAGTTGAAAAAGTCAGTTCTGAGTGTCTTGAATAAATAATATAAAGAGGTGAAAGAAAAGATTACTTGATTAATATAGAGGGTGCTATTGGTGCTTTTCCATTTAATCATTTAGGGTTTTATATAATTGTATTATTAAAATATTTAGAGACAAACTTTTGGCCATATTGCCTTCCAGACTGCTTCATCCTTTTAGCCATGTCCTGCACTGGAATGTATCTCGCTTATTCTTATGGCGGAAAAAATCTGTTGAGAAGCTAAATGCAATGTCTAACAAAGGTGGTGCAATAGGAATAGGGCAGTATAGAACATTCCTAATATCTCCTCATCCTCAAAATTTTAGTGACATTGTATTATCTTTGTGTTGTAGGGCAAAAGAAGAAGTATTTTTCCACAAAACAACTTGCACAATTTTCACAAAAGAAAAAAATCTTGGAATGTAAAATAAGCATGCATTTCTCTCCCCCTTGTTGGACCATGTTCTTGGAGCTGCCTTCTAAGGATGGAAAGAATATTTGAGGGGGGCGGGAAGATTTTAGCAAAATTATTGAAAATGTGTTTTCTCAAGTGTTCAGAAGTCCTGATGAGGAAAATCCTGGACTGATGAGGGTCTTTGCATCTCAGGACTTGTTCTGCACCAAATTCACATGTGGAGAGCATTTTCTGTGCAGGAAATAACATTTTCAATGCTGAAATATTTATGCACAGAAATCTTATTCTCTGTGCAGAGAATGCTGTTTTCCATGTAAAAGCCATAGGAAAGTTTTACAGAATAAATTCTGAAGAGCAAATTATCTTGGAAAATTGTGCAGTTTCTTTCTTGCAGTGAGAAGAAAATTGCTAGTGTTACTTGTTGCTTTCTTCAAGCATGAAATTAGCAAAGAGTTACATCTCTACTGCTTTCCAGAATACCGTTGTTTTTGTTTATTTCAAATTCTTGCATAAAACCCACATTTTCATTGAAATTTTTGGATACCGTACTATTCAGTTTGTAACCATGTTTAAGCATGTGTAACTGAAACAACAGGATATTGCTTCCTTGTTTGCCTTTTCTTCCATTTCTTCATTTCTTTCCCTGTGTTGAATTTTACATTAAAAGCTCAAAGATCTCTCCTTACACACTCTACAGTATGTCCACACTGATGGGAGTATATACATTCTTAAAAATTCATAGATCTACGTGCCAGAAGGAAGAGCTGAACTGAATTTGGTTCAGATTACGAAGCTGAAAGATAATCATGTTCACTTTGTTGGAAATAAGGGAAGGATCCGGAATATGTTATGCTTATGCTACACTGAAATGACTGTTGAAAGTAAATCATAACTAAATGAAGTCCAACTGATTTCATAGGGAACTAAGTTCAACTAACCTGCCATTTCAGATGCATTTGCTGAAATGTATAAAAATAGCCTCTACTCCAATGGACAAGTGTTGATCCTCAAGTTAAACTGGAAAGGTTTTTGATGGATTTGACTCTGACTTGGAGATATATGCTGTGACACCATTGAAAAGCTTTGAACTGCACGTCTGGTTTTGTACAGGAAATTTCAGTGTCCCAAACAGCTCCGGGTAGATCATAAGTAAATCCAAGTAATTCACAGGACCAGCATGAGATAGGGGTTTGACTATTGAACTAGGATTCTGGGAGACCATGGTTTGAATCCCTGTTCAGCCATGAAAAGCCACTGGGTGACCTTAGGTATGTCATTTCCTTAGAGGAATGTAGTAATAATCCTGCTCTGAATGAATCTCATCCCTCCACCAAAAAAAATCCCTGTATAATATGGGTACCATAAGTTGGAATTGACTTGAAAACCCATAACAATAACAATGGCCAAGTAACTCACCAAAGCCACTTAGTTCAGAGTCTGGCAACTGTTGCTGCCCTTACTTCTGGAACATTCTGTGGGGATCCCTCATTGGACTACTACTTCCAGCAGATTCAGAGGTCTTGAGGCCTTTCAGATAGAACGGTTCTGTCTAGAGTTGACTGCTACACAATAACAGTGTAGTCTAGATCAGAGAAGGCAAATTTCAGGTTTGTCATATCCACTTTTTATTTTATTTTATCAGAAACGGAAGGCACACAAGCCAAAACTAGGAGGAGAAGAATTCACACTTCAGTTTTTACAAAGTGATGCCTCAAAGCACACTTTAAGCCTAGGAATATGTGTGAGCCCTACTACTGAGCTAAATTTAGTATTCTTTTATACCAAAGTCCATTCCTAGTTACCACAAATTTTCTTTAGTTCAGTAGCCTAACAAAGGTGAAGAGCCAGTGTGGTGTGGTGGTTTTGAGTATTGGGCTAGAACTCCAGGAGACTGGGGTTCAAATTGCCAGTTGGCCATGGAAATCCACTGGATGACCTTCAGCAAGATATTTACTCTCAGCCTCTGAGGAAGGCAATGGCAAACTTTTCTGACCAAATCTTGCCAAGAAAATCCTGTGAAAAGTTTGCCTTGGGGTCACCATAAGTAAGAAACATCTGGAAAGCATATGATACACACAATGAAGGTGGAAAAAATCTCATGTTGTTGCTATTAAACAACTGAGAAACATGCCAAGCTGCTGCAAAGTACTGAAAGATCTACCTTCTGTCCACTCATTCTATTTTAGGTACAACTGGCTAATGGCCTTTAGATCACTTCAGGCGACAGTATCCATCATCCCAGCTTCACAGTATTTATTACTTTTCATTTACATGTTTTCATCGTTCTAGGAGAAGCACCTCAACTTATGCTGCAAATTCATTCAAATGATAGATCTTCCCTAGAATTACCAGATATGCGGCATAACTCCCACCTATTCCAATTTGGTAGGGACAGTCCAGATTAATCCTCTACTGCCCCATTTCTTCAGCTTCTTTTAAAATGTCCCAGTTGCTTTCTCCTCCTCCCACTTTCCTCTGTTGTTCTTAGCTTACTTCAGTTGTTGCAAATTCAGCTCAAAGTGTAAAAGTAGTTTGCACTCAATTAACTCAGCAGGAGGGAGAGGAGAAGAGGGTGCAGTGTTTTGCCCTTCCCAGTAGGCTCAGACAAAAGCAAACTGCTGCAGCCCCTCTTAGGTCCTTTCCGCACAACAGAGCTCACTGAAGTTATTTTATTGCAGCCCCGGTGAGGAGGGAAAGCATGCCAGGAACGCTTCCCTCCGCACCTTGCCTGGTTGCTGCAGAGGGGAGTACTCTGGCCCCACCTCTTCCCTTCTGCAGTACAGCCAGGCAGTTGCCATTGCTGCACTGGGGAGGGAGGCATTGCTAGTGCGCTTCTGCCCTTCCGCATGGCCAGGAAAGGTGGTAATGCAGCTCAATGGTAAGCGTAAAATGGATTTTTTCTGTTTTACAAATACCATGCTCACGTGATGTGTGGGGACAAGATGGTGGCAGGATTGCAATGACATTGTGCAGAAACACAATCCATGGAGTACTGCCATCATGTCCCCACTGCAAGGCAGCCATGCCGTGCAGAAAGGGCCTTAGCTTGTTTGTTCTTCCTCATTAATAACAACTGCCATCTTGACCACACTCTGATGTTGCTTGGCTATACATATCCCAGTTTTCATCTGTGAAATTTTGGAGGGTATGTGTGCTGTCATCTTGGGCTATTCCTACATATACCACTTTCTGTGTCTTTAATTCTTCTCTCATATTTTGGGGATTATACGCAAGGATCTGCAGTTATTTGAACTTTAAATTGTCTAAGTGGGTAGACCAATTGTTATTAATTAAATGAGCCAAGAGATAACAGGAGTGCCTTGCCTCAAAGCACAACTGTCAATCAAGATGGAATTAAGATGAAACCAACCCAATAGAATAGAAGCACTTTATAGCTTTATAATTCCATGTCCAAACACAAGAAAATGGAGAAGGCAATTGGATACCGACAAAACAATTTTACGAAGTATTGCATCTCAAATGGTTGTAAAGTCGATGCTGTTGATTTGTAGAGGTAGGAAGCAAAAGGAAGGTTAGAGGTCAAATATAAAAAGACATTAGTAGCTTGGTTGAGCTTTCAGGAACTGAAATAATATTCCCTAACCCTAGGGCTGGTGTTCTTGCATTTTGTGCTTGTTAATGACATTCCATCATAAGACTTTTCTTGATGGGCATCAGGAGTAAGAGCTGAAGTGCAGTAGAGGAAGAGGCTGAACCAGGTTGATTCTGAGAACTCTTAAAAAGCATCCACTTTCTTTCTGATGTTTTGGGCAGCTGGAAATGGTTCCATGAGATGGAAAAAGACCATATCAGCCTGTGATTAGGCTGCTTTGTGTCTGGGAAGAAAACCAGCACTCTGACAAAACAGGAAACTCCAGACTAGTTCCCTTTTCAGCAGGCTAATGTCATCCCCTTTTACCTCCCCATTTAGAGGGAGGGCAGTCCAAGCATTTGATTGCCCTCAGTGATGTCACCATGTAGTTAAACTCTGTTGGCTACATGATGCTCCAACTTTATAACTGACTAGATTTTCGTGACAGAAGAAAGAATCCTAATTTTTAAGACAAAAATGGGGGAGGTGATCAGCAGCAAAATTTGCCACAAATTGCCCACCATGTATGCACATGCATGCATGTGCACACTTGCACAAAATCATCATCTAGTACAGAGGACAGATTTACCATCTCCTATGTGATGGGGTCTCCCATAAGGCTGTGAAATAGGTGTGGTTCCATATGCCTATCTCTTGGGACTGAAGAATTGAAGGTACTTTGCTAGCTGTCAGCTAATCTATATCTGTTTGGAGATCTCTATTGTCATCCTCTGATTGTTGGGCTACCAAACTGTGATTAATAGTGTAGTCTAAAGAGGTAGAGTTAGCATCAACACTCTACTTAAGCACTTATAAGTATTAGAATCTCAGGATATATAGTATGGAGGAATAAACAGACTCTCTGTTCTTTTAGATTAGTTTCTATGTAGTAATAGATATACAAATATAACTCCCCTAGAAGAGAACACAGATCTTCCAATGTCTAGGCAGATTACACTCACTATGTTCACTGCAGGTAAAGCATCATATATCTTATGCAATACTGGAGTGTCCAAACCCTTAGACCAACAGTGGAGGAGACCCACAGGCATCCATGGAAGATAATGGTCTTCTGTGGGTGTTGCAACCTGATTGTTGTAGCTTCCATATATCTGTTTGTATGTGTACAGGCAGCCCTCCACATTTGCAGTTTTCACTTTTGCGGATTTGATTATTCACTGATTATTTGCTGTCACCTCTGCTGCCTTCCTATGCCATTTTTAATAAGGACTTCAGGCCTCGTGAGACTGAAAAACTGCGAATGAGGCTTGTAAGCCCCTATTAAAAATGGTGTGGGGCAGCAGTGGAGGTAGCAGTAAGCCCCACCATCCACCCATTTCTGCCTTGTGAAGGAACTCTGATGCCTCAAAGTAATCCATGGTGGATGGAATATGGTGATCATACTTTTTTTTGTGTTAAATATGGTTTAGGAGGACCTAGAGTTATTCACAGTTTTTCCACTTTCATGGGGATCCTGTGTCCCTAACCCTAGTGAATATGGAGGGATGACTGTACATATATATCCCCAAGAGAGGCATCATTACTTTCATAATGGGCATTTGTCTAGATAATAATTACATCTAGCCTATTTGAGAGAGGAGATTTTGTCTTGTCAGTATAGTCTGGGCTTATCAGCTAGGAACAGCATTATCACCATCAAAGCTGGGTCAGTCTGCCTTTTGCCTCGTCAGAGATGGTTTTATAGTGTCTCCAGCCTCTATCAATCTAATCAAATCAGAGATCTTTACTAGGCTCCACTAATATAAACAATATAAACAATATTCTTCTAGCCAATTGGATCAGAGATCCTACTGGTCTTTATTCTGTGATGTAACATTTGGAGACCAGTGGTCCCTAGCAGACTTCCATCAGATTGCATCATTCATCAGCTACTAGTAACCCTCTGTAGTCAGGTTCATCATGAGTAAGTCACCTATATCTGTGCTGTTTCGAGCCATTGGTACTGTAAAGCTTCCCTATAATAAGGATTTTATGGTGAAATCAGAACTGTTCCTGAGCTGAAGAATATGTACTCACATACTTCTTAGTGAGGGGTGGGAAAAATTGTTTGTATCTCTTTCTAATCTGAGATTACATGCTTCTCATGGAGGATGCAAAGATCTCTTAGTTTCCACTGTGTTGCATTGCTCTGGATCCTACCTGCATTTTCTTCTGTATTATCTTCTATATTCTTTTTTTCATCTTTTGCATGAGATTGTGAGGTTTTTTTCCCCCTCTTCCTTCATTGAATCTAGCATACCCTTTATGCATTGTTCCTAATGTTTGCTCATTCTTTATCGATTTTATTTCATGTATGCCATTCCCACATTTAGTAAAGCTTGTTTTCCACTTTTTTTTTCAATTGTAAGCACTTCTAGCCAATTGTAAGCACTTCTAGGTGCAGCAGGGAGATTGTTTCTTGTTTGAAAATGTTCACATTGTTTGTGTGTTTTTTCATATCTCCAAAATGCCCTGCAAGCCTAGAAGAGGTATGTTTCGTCTAACTTTCATTGGGACTGTCAAGTGTTAACAAATTTCTTTTCCATCCTCAACTTATACCTCCCAGACATGAATGCATAGCTGAACACAATTTACTGTTGGTAATCCATACATTTCTGAGTTTGTGGTGGAACTCGTAAAACAAAATAACGTGTTTGAAAAAATACACATTTGGAAAACAATGTGCTTGGAGAAATTCATACATTTGAAAAAATGTGCACAACAATACATCCCATTTTGAAGGAAATACCTTTGAGTACCCATGCCTGGGCAGAGAAAGGCTAGCAGCCCATTCAGACCTGAGTCAGAATGATCTGGATCTTAGAAAAGTGAGAAACCAAACAAAGTCAGCCTTGACAGCTTCACACATCCATCACAGAGCACCTTGTCACAACCACCATACAGACCTCCCTCCACATTTGCGGATTTGACCTTCACAAATTTGATTATTTGCAAGGCGTGCATATGCCTCTCCTCCATTCTCCTCCTCCCATTCCCATGTGCTTTGCCAGGCACGGTGAAGGAAGGCAAGTGTCTGGACAAAATTCAAGGTAATGAGCGGAAGGCATGTGCAGACTTTCCTTCTACCCTCCAGAGCTCCCCGCTCCCATTGCCTTGCCTCTGGCCCCAACACTGAGAACTCATGCCAAGGCAAAAGGCAAGGGGAGGGAAGGGTCATGTGAGCCTTCCTTCTCTCCTCCAGTGCTTCTCCCTCCCATTCCCTTTTCTCTAGCTCCAGAGTCCAAAAGGCCAGGGAATGGGAGTGGGGAGCCCTGGAAGGGATTGAGAAAGGGATCACTCAGTGATTTATTCACAGCTTTCCCATTTTCGCAAGGCTTCCACATCCCAAACCTTCATGAAAGTGGAGGGGTCACTGTACACAGAGAAAATAGGGGATTGTGCTTGATCGGTTCAGTGGTATTTGGGTTAAGCGTAACCCACATGGCCCCGTGATTTCATTTTCTATACCTGCAATTTGTAATTTGAGATCAACAGATCCATTACCATTTCATCTTATTCTGAGAAGAGTTAATACATAAGGTGTAACCCCAGCATTATTTGGCTGTGTATGTAGTGTAGTTCTTTACTGCCAGAGGAACACCTACACATGAATCACGTTAGTGTTTCAATATGTTTTTCTGACCAGCATTAACAACACCAATAGAAAAGCACAAAGGTGGCACATGTGCTTGGTACAAAAATAAAGTGGGATGACCTGTGAGTCTTGATGCTGAAAGCTATCCCTAGACGTCATCTCCATTTGCTTAATAATTTGGAAAATACAGTCTAGTATCTTTTCCTGCTGGCTTCTAATGAAGGTTATGCAGACATTTCAAGCCTCTGGCACCCTTCTGCAGCAGATTATAGTAAAGCTTATCATATTTGGAATGTTTTACTCTAAGATCCAAAATGACTAAAAAAGAATCCTTGAGTAAGGGAAGAATCCAAGATGTCTCAGATCAGCTAAAAACAAATCTTTTGTCTTGACAGAGAAACAAGACAGCTAGGTGGCTGTTGTTGTTCTTGTTCTTCTTGTTTGTTAGTTAGTTTTGAGATAGTAGCCTTGCTCACCTCCCATCTTCTTCTCTTTTTTGTTCTCTTTTTCTTTTCTTCCTTGTTATAAGCTATATGGAGCTTTGCTAGAAAGGAATTCTACATAACCGCAAGGTTCCATCTGTATGTTCATTTATCCATGTAATGTCTGAGTATCCTTCAGTATAGTAGAAAGAAAGAACTAAACCTTTGTAGAGCATTGCTGACCAACCATGAAGACCAGATGCAGAGAACTAGGTTGAATAATGGCCACTTTATTTAACTTAGATCCCATTTAAATCATGTAGAACCTAGAAAGGAGCAAGAGGGAGGAGCAACCTAGTGAAGGATCAGCTAAGGCAGCAATCACTCCTTGACTTCCTTTTCAGCCTTCCCCAGGTGAACCACCTGAACGACAAGGGCAACCCAATAACTCGGTTGCTGCCATCTACAGGAAGGGAGACCTGAGATCCCCCTCCCCCAAGTTGCAGGACTTGAGGGTAAAGCCCTAGAGCAGCCACAGGGGCAGTCCCTTCCCCCACCCCAAGATCCCAGGACCTAAAGAGATAGTTCCAGAGCTTTCTGCTTCTCTAAAAGAGTGCCAAAATATTTTTTCTAACTCTTCTTTTCTCCTCCTTTACCTCCCGAGTGACCACTTATTTAAAGACACCATCCTAAGCCAATTGTCAAAGGCCATTTTTGCCCTGCACTGTTATAATGCTATTATTCGACTTTCAACATCCTGTGGAATTCTGGGGTTTGTAGTTTACTGGGGCCAAAGAGCTCTCTGGCTGAGAATTCTAAATGTCCTTTGTTAAACTGCAAACCCCAGGATTCCATAGGATGTAGAAAGTGGAATAATAGCAACCATAACAGTGTAGTACGGAAATGGCCAAAGTCCCCAGGTGCAGTGCAGGGAGGGAAAGGGGTTAGACAGAGCTTATGAACCCTCTAGCTCCACCCCCACCCATCCTTCGTACCTGGCGTCACGGCACTCTCCATTGGAGGCCAGCAGTGATGGGTCCTCCCCTGCAGCGCCTTGCACTGCTTGGGTCCAGATCCACAAACACATGACTCTAAGTGTGCCTAGCTTCACACCACAGGGAAAAGCAGAAACTTTCTAGGATCATTGCTAGAGTAGAAGAAAATTCCTTCCAAATTCCATTTATGATGATCACTCAGACCATGTGCATAGGGAAAATCTACCTGAAGAGTCATCTAAAAGGCTGTTTGCAGTATACAAGTATAGATCTATTACCAAAATAGATGATTTCCTGGGCATCACTTCTTTATCATAAAATTTACTGCGATTTGGAGGCAAAAATAATGTTGAAAGAATATACCACAGACAAGAAGAACACTTCAACATGTTTTAGTAAAAAAAAAAACACAAAAAAAACCCTATTCAAAGCTAATGATATATGCTTGTGAAATAAAACTTCAAGGTTGGGTAAGCCTTGCATAAGTAAACAAAAGCATTCTCAGCTTCTTAGAGATCAGTTGAAGGCTACTTCCAAAATCCATCGAGGGATAACTTTCACCAGCTTCCACTTTTCTCATGATTTTCATTTTGGTGGCCCAACTTGCTCTTTTATCCTGCTGGGTAGCAGCTGGTGAAGAAGCCTTATTTGCTCATTTCCCTCTGTTTTACTGTTCATGCATGCTCAATATGAGATTATGGAGGCAGCTCCTGTTTCCTTGCCTGTCGTAGCCAGGTACACACAGGTAGAGTAAAATCATCTTGAGCAGAATTCTATTCTTTTCCCTGCGCAGTAACTAGTAGTGCCCAGTTCTGAAAGTCTGTGTTTCTCCAGCTCTTTCACCATCCTTCTAATGCTAATGCTGCCGAAAAAACTTTTAACTAGACAAAGAATGAGGAAGAAAAGGGGACTGGGCAAGTGTAAAAAGACTTGGAGCCTCACTCTCAGATGCTTTGTTAACTGAGATATGCCTTAAACGAGAGCTTTCCAAACTTTTCATGTTGGTGACACACTTTTTAGACATGCATCATTTTGTGACAGAGTAATTCAGTTTTACTAGCAAACGGGATGTTAAATTCACCCCTTATAAGAGATACGAACCTATGCATAAATTGTAATAATGAAATGTACGGGGACACAAGATTCTCATGAAAACCTTTCATATATTTTTAAAAATATATGATTTACAAATAATAACATACATTTCCAAAATGGTAAGCGACACACCTACACACTTCAGGTGACACATGAACGTGTCACGGCACACCGCTTGGAAAGCCCTGCCTTAAACCAATGTGTATTTATTCATAAATAAGTTCTGCAGTGCTCTGTGCAGCTTTACAAGTAGGCTCAAGATTGGAGCTTTAAGTGAGTAGGAGAGAGAGATTCCACCTGAACCTCAGGAAGAACTTCCTGATGGTCAGAGCCGTCCAGCAGTGGAATATGTTGCCTCGGAGTGTGGTGGACTCTACTTCTTTGGAAGTTTATAAACAGAAGCTGTATGGCCATCTGTCAGGAGTGCTTTGATGTACATTCCTGCATAGCAGGGGGGTGGTCTGGATGGCCCCTGGGGTCTCCTCCAACTCTATGATTCTATATAGCACAGCAAGCATGTGGAAGGAAGGCAGGTGTGACTGTACCTGGGTGAAACACTGCCTTGGAATCCCACATAAGCTACTCAGAGTTTCAAGAAAGAAAGTTTGAATATAAATATAACAAAGGGTAAATAAAATAAACATTTTGCCCTAGATCTGGTAGTTCTGATGCCTCAGAGCAAAAGGAGCCAAGCCACAGGGAGGGCTGCTTCTCAGCAGCAATAAAAATGAGGTCAAGTGCTTCTGCACGCCAAAGATTTATGGATTTTGAACAGCAATGAATTCTAATTTCCTTGGATGTGTGTTCTTTTTTTTTTCTTTTCTTTTCCAGGTCTTGTGCACTCACACTTTCCTCTTTTATTTCCTTCCTCAAATGACTAGGATTTTACACAATGGAAAGTCCACTTCTCATATCACCTCCCCACTTGGAGATGCAGCAGGGAGATTGTTTCTTTTCTTCTTTGCTTCCTTTTCTGCTTTTATTTTGTGTTTTATCAGCCAGCATCCTCCATTCTTCTCCCCTCCGATTTCCTAGACATGAGATAAATAGTCCTGTATCTTACAAGCTAAATACAATTACTGCTATCAAAACCAGAGCCTTTCTCTCCTTGTAAATGTCTCTCGGAAGCCGATAAGCTGTTCAAGGCAAACCACGGGTTCCGGCTTAATCCTGAGATTAAACATAACCACCCAGAAGACATCAAAAGATAATATGGGAATGGTTGAAGGAAAAAGTGAGATTCTTTCCTAAGATATGAGGAGATGACATACATACAACTCAAGGTTATTTGTAAAGAAATTAGTCAAAACACAGAAGAGCTTGCAATTAGGGTGGGATATTTCATCTGATAATGTTCTGGCTGTTGTAGATACTGGAGATGAGATTTAGTAGGGAGACCATTGGGACCAGTCGATTGAGGTGGGGCTTTATTTATAGATGTCTGCGACTGCATGTTGAGAAATGAAATCTCCTAAAACCCACTATGCTAGAATTGCCCATTAGAACATGTTATAGTATAGTTCTGAGACCACTTCCAGTTTCTCAGACAGATGGATTATTTCTCCAGGGATGACAATGGCCAGGTTTGTGAAAACTAAGATAACGGAACTAGATTATGGCATGCTGGGGCCCTAAGTCATGTCACAGTCAAGTGGCCTCATAGCATTACAAAGTGTATTATATAAAACATGAAAATTACGGTATACAGATATCTACTGTATCTAAATAAAAATGTGGCTATAAATCTAAATCTATGAGATCTAGACGCATATATAAACATGGATGGTTATAAGCTTGTCCCAGTCTAAGGTCTTGAAATACAGGCCATTTCAGCACTATACTCTGATAGTGCTATTATTCCACTTTCAACATCCTGTGGAATTCTGGGCTTTGCAGTTTACTAAGGCCAAAGAGTTCTCTGGCTGAGAATTCCAAATGTCTCTCCCTAAACTGCAAATCCCAGGATTCCACAGGATGTTGTAATAATAGCACTATAACAATGTAGTGCAGAAATGGCCTTAGTGTACTTAGCCTGTACATCTTTAATGTTTGCTGCTGCTGTTGCTGTTGTTGTATGCCTTCATTTCTACCCTGTGATGGCCCCAAGCCAAACCTATCATGGGGTTTTCTTGGCAAGATTTGTTTAGGGGAGGTTTGCCTTTACGTTTCTCTGCGTCTGGGAGAATGTGACTTTTCCAAACTCACCCAATTGGTATTCATGGCCAGATAGGAACTTGAACCCTATGCTCAAATCACTACTCCTAGCTGGTGCTTTATTTTTAATATCTTTAATATAGCATTGTTAACTTGTTAGTTAAGTATAAGGTTGCCTGGTGAAGTAAGATACACCTTGAATGTAAGATGTACAGTAAGATGTACCTTGAATGGTTGTGCAGAAAAGGGAATTTCAGGCGCTTTCCACACGCGAGAAAGGAAACGCGTGAAAACAGAACTCACCGGCTTTCTTGAGTGTCCGGGCGAGTCCATCGGGATGAGGAGCAGTGCAAGCTCGTCGCTCCGCACTGCTTTGGCGTCCAAAATGGCGGCTTCCGGTTAGTGGAGGCTCTCCACCAACCGGAGAAGCTCGCTAGCCTAAAGCCCACCCCCGGCAGATCTGCAGGCACGCACTTGTGTGCGCCTGCAAATCTACAGTGGAGCGTGGTGACGGAGCGACAGGGAGTCGTGTGCTCCGTGCTTTTTAAAAACCTCTTAAAAGAGGTTTTTAAAAAGCACGCTGCGCAACCAGTTCCGGTCGCTCCAAACCGGACTGAGGTACGGAACTACAAAAAGTAGTCTGCCCCAGTCCACTCCACGGTGCAGAAGACCTCCATCGGAGGTCGCTCTGCACCGTTTTAATAGCCCGGTGCGGAAATGGCTTCAGAAGGTGTTGCTGGTTATCTGGTTGTGAAACAAACAACACCTGCTTAAAGTCCCTCTTCTGGTAAAGATACAGGATACTGTCCCTTCTTGGCAGCCCTAGTCAGGAATAAAGAATACAAAATCACTCAACAGCTTTAACTGTTGCCCCAGAATTCTGTTTCTGCAACAGAATTACACACACACAAATCCAACCACTTGTATGAAGCCGCAACAGGATTCTGACTAATATCTGATAACAACCATATCAGCATTATACTCGCATTGAGCAATTCACTAAGCAGGTCGTTTTAAGAGACTCCACAATAAAATACCTCACCCACATCAAACTCACAGAGGGGGGAAAAAGGAAGATAAAACAGCTACAAGGAACTTCCAGAACTCAGAAAGTGCAGCTTATTCCCATGGCAACTCCCCTCCTAGCTGTGTCTGGGGAAAAGAGCATCAGGAGAGGCAAGATGGAAAAAAGGCTCTCCCTGCTCAGCTGTCTTTGTTAAAGGGGATAGCACAGTAAACATTACAGGCACCTTCACACACATCAGGGTAGCAGCAAAAGTAGACATAGATAGGACTGCACACTGAGTGTACCCTTCTGGAAATCCAGTATGCACTTTAGGAATCATTGAAGAGTGTGTTATTTGGAAATATAAAGTAACCCAATGCACATGTTAAAGCCCATATTTCTGGTTGGAACAGTTACATTTCAGATTTTTCTGCTTCTCTGCATTTTACAGTACCGTTCTCAGCTCAAAAATATACCAAAATCTGAAACATGTGCTTTCAGATAGAATACATGAAGAAATGTGAACCTTGAGAGACCACACTTTTAGAAATATGTATTGTGTAGAAAATGGGTTCTAAAATAAAATTAATATACAATATTAGTGTAGATTTTTTAAAAAAATCTCTGCTAATTGCAACTAATGAAGAAACAGGATAGGACAGATTTATAAATGTACATATATAAAATTGTAACAAAACAAAAATAGACCAATTCCACATACATAGCAACTCATCCATGCATAGCCTCTTCTATTGCCAAGTGTGCAACATGATGTGTGACATATGTGTTTGCGCTTGTAATTACATATTAAAAGTGCGAAATTTGGTCATCATCCATATGGCTGTATGTGCCTATAACCTGTAGGTCCCTCTGTAGTAGGGTATGGTTCATAGGCCTGCAGATCTGTACCAAGGGTTAAATGTGTGAACTATCCCAGTTTGGACTAATGACAACTGTTAATAATTAATGACTTAATTATTTATTCCTATTACTCCTAGCCCAGTGCTCGGGGTACTTTACATTCAAAACATAAGATTGCATTTAAAAAAAAGGCAGTACAAAAGGAGAACAGAAGCAGATGGGGGAAATAGTGCCACATGAAATATGCCTACAGTAAAATCACCAGCAAGGAAAAAGAAGAGAACAAAACAGTGCAGATGACTAAAAGCATTAAAATAGTTCATGGTTCAGAAGGAAGAATTAGAAAGTCTTCATCTGACACAGAGAAGACTGTAATTCTGATGCTGAATGAGCCTCTCTTGAAATGGCAGTCTAACAGAAAGGTCAGCACAAATGAAAAGAACCTGTCTTTCATACCTACACACCTCACCTCATGTGATGAGGACCCCCAGAGGAAAGCCTTGGTCAATGATCTTCAGATTCAGATAAGAAAATGTAGGAGGAAGAACTCTTTAAATAATGATCCTGAGCCCTTTAGTGTATTCAGAGAACATTTTTAAGAGTATATCTAAAATGCACTCCTTAGGAAACTGATTAGATCCCAGCATGTCTAAACCTTTGACTTTATGACAGCTGTTTTAGGGGCTCTGATATGACCTCAATTTTGAATTTTGATCAGTTGTATGGGTTGTTCTAAGATCCCTAATACTGCTTTTCATACATGGTGTTTGTACTGTTCAATTTTTCATCTCTTCCTCAATTTTGTGGGACTTAAATGAATGCTCACATACTTCCCAGAAGTGTGGATTAGAAGCTGACGGAGCTCTTCTGATGCACTGACTGCATCTCATAAGGAGACCAAAATAAATTAAAAGGCAGAATTAATGTAAAACAGGCATTGGGGATGCCTGTTTTAGAAAATGGCACTATAGCATATGTTGAAAGAATCTGCCAAGAGGAATGATTAAAACATGACAAGTTGGTGAAATCACAAGCTGATTGTAGCTTGTCACTGCAGGGCTAGGATATGTGAAGTGTATTTATAAAAGCCAAATCAAAGCACGAGCATTATTGAATACCATGTGTGCATACAACTATCTATTTCCATACCTCATGGAAACTTCTGCAAATGTAGGTTTGTACATATGTGCATATTTCCATGTCATGCCTGCCCCCACAATTTCTGTGAGTTAAAAGGACTTTCCCTACCCTTCTTTTTCCTCTGGTTCCATTCAGGTTTAATTGGGAAAACTGCATGATACATCCCACTTGCTGCAGTTTCCAGTCCATTCAATTTATTTGCATCTTCCTCTCAATTTAACCCTTCTCTATTACTGAGGTATACCTTTGCATTCAGAGGGTGCAAAAGTGTATCTTCCATATGTAGATCTGCATCAAAATCCTCTTTTTCCTTGTGTGTGTACTGTCTTATTGATAACCACACATCTTCCCAGCACATTAAGTGAACTGCCAGCTAGAAAGGGGTCAGTGGTTTCTTTTTTTATTTCAGTAATCAAGGATGTGCACTAACCACAAGTTTCCATTTGGATCTCAATTCAGTGATTCAGAAAACAGGACAAATGCAGCTCAGACTGAATTCAGTTCGGTGGCTGCCTGAGTCCAAGCCCAACATTTCAGACTGGAAATCCAAATCTTCAGTTCTCCCATTAACTGTTATGACAAATCAACAAATGGCCATTTTTTTCTATTTATCTGAATTGAATGAATTATGCACATAGTGAGCACTTAGGAAGAGGTTACACCTGCCAAATTTCAGACAAATAGGCACAAGCATTTTCCTTAGATGGTCAACAAATGCAACACTTATTCATTGTGAGTAGCAAAAGGTGTTTTGGGTTGTTTCTAACAGAATGAAGACCCTTATGTAAAGCAGTCTCAGATATGTCCATGTCTTGGAAACTATGAAGGGTTGCATGCTCCCACTACAATTTGAATATAATGGCCAAGATTCTACATCAATCTGATTGAGCTGCTCCATCAGACATAACTATCCTCCATCCTCCACACACTCAGCACAAAACTTACACCTCTGCTTCTAGGTCACAGCCATAGTAATTTAGTGGCCAAGGGAAGATGGCCAGGAAATGTCAGCTGTGTTTTTGTAGATGAATGCACAAAGTCAATGTCATTCTCTGAAACTTCCAGAGGACCCCCAGGAGATCCATAAGTATGGCTCTGTCTTCATGCATATGCTACAGAAACAAAACTGTAAGCTGCCTGAGCACCCTCACCCTCCTCTGGCCACTAAATGGCCCTGGGAGACACCCCAGTTGAACTGAGGTACTTGCTTGGTCAGGGAGGTCATGGCACAAAAGAGGTGCTGGATACCCCCTTCTGCAGTGACCATAAGAGGGCATTGTTGTTGTGATGGTTGTGTGCTTTCAAGTCATGTCTGCCTCATGGCAACTCTATGACGAACTTATCACAGGGTTTTCTGGGGCTGAGAGTGTGTGATGTGCCCAAAGTCATCCAGATAATTTCCATGGCCAAGCAGGGGATCAAACCCTGGTCTCCATGGTCATAGTCAAATACTCAGACCACTACACAACATTGGCATATACAAGCATAATGTGGCATTACATCTATGTAAGCTGGGCTTAAGAAAACAAAAATTATCCCACAGATGATGATGAAGACATCAAAATAGTTAAATATTTTCTGTGTATTGACTCAGTTATAAATCAAAATAGACACACTAATCAAGGAATCAGAAGAAAGGCAGCTATGAATGTATGGGAAAAGGGCATCAAGAATAAAGAGAAATTATTAAATACAAAATCAGAATCATCCATATTGTAGTATTTCAAGCTTCTATGGGTAGTTGTGCAAGCTGAACAGTTCAGAAAGCTGATAGGAAGGGTATCAACCTATCTTAAAAGTGCTGGAAAAAAGTTCTAACACTCCCATGGATGTCCAAAAAAACAAACAGATAAGTCCAAGAGCCTAGAAGCAAAAATGACTAAATTGAGGCTATCATACTTCAGCCATATCATTAGATAACATAATTCAATGGAAAAGGTGATAGATAACACTGGATAAAATAGAAGGCAGTAGGAAGACAAAGACTATGTTAGAGGGAGATTCATGCCATCAATAAAGCCATGGCCCTGTGTTAGCAATATTTGAGTGGGGCTGTTGGTTATCAGGGCTCATAGAGGTTTCATTCATAGGGTTGCCATAAGTTGAAGCCAACTTGATGGCAAATAGCAACAGTGTCACTAACAAGATTCCAGCCAATGTGACGTTGCTGTATGCATAAGCAATTTATGGCATCTAATCCCCCCTGCTTGAGAGAAAAGATCTCATGACGGGACCATGTCCATGTTCCTATCATGTTATAGATGTTATGGTGCCTGAAGATGCTCTTCATTCTACTTTTCATATAAACTTACCTTCGTAGTAAAGCCACATGAAAATAATTATTGCTGGTTTGCCTGCAGACAGTTTTGCACCATTTTCATGCCACTGCCTATGAGCCTAATATGATGAGGAGTGTTGTGGCAGAGATGGAGCAGCAGCCTATGAAGATCATTGTGCAATGCGAAAATCAGGCATGACAGTTCAGCTTAGAGAACCTCCGGGTATTAATGTTGCTACATTTCTCTGTCAGGTTACTTCTGTTTCAGTTTTATGGTCAGATGGAATAATAATAATGATAAATAGCCTTAACATGAGCACGCGCACGCGCACACACAAACACACACAGAGTCCCCTCCATAGATGTACCACACAAATAACAAACAGCTGGCCACAGGGCTTGGCAGCTTGAGCAATAACTTTGTGCTTTCCAGACCCCATTGCCTCCAGAGAGAACAGTGCCAGCTGCAATCTCAGGCTAGCCCAGATGACGTGCAGTGACATAAGGGGCTTCAGCACACATGTCAGCATTTCCATTGCTCTAAGAAAGACAGCAGAAAGCCCTTCAGATGAAACAATAAGATTTACTTTAAAAGAGAGACAATCAGATGGCAGAAAGAGGATTCTGCCTGGATGAATGACCTCACTGCAAGATTTGGGGAGCCAGTAACCTCTGAATTCATAACCTATCAGTAGTGGAACAACTATACAAAATTGGAGTGACATTTACTTGAGGTTCATTATATCAACCATGCTCTCTACTATGTCTGATACATACCAGTTTCCTGCCAACAGCCTTAGGTTACTGCTATAGAGACAAAATGGAATTCCATTTATAACATTTTAAAACATTCTTATTTTTTTTTTTCTTTGCTCTGCATACTTTGCATTATATGGTGCCTGGCAAAATTAGGTAACATATTTGGAGATGTAGTGAAAGGCACCTAATTCTTTGTTATGTAGGGTTTTTTAAAAAAATAAAGAAAGATTTCATTTGTTTCCTGCCAGAAAGAGCAGATTTTCTGCCAGAGCCACCAAAATAACAGAGCTGTCTTTAGGAACCCTGACTTTAGAAGTTTAGGTGTCATTTGTTGCTGTGACTCAAGCAATAGAACATCTTGGTCTGGCCAGAGTCAACACAACCAAAAAAGGCCTTCTTTTAAAAAAAAAAAAAGCTGATTTTTGGCCATTGGTGTCTTCCCTGTCAGTGCAGTGGTGAATCTATTCTGGGTGTTATTCTGGATTTCAAAGGAACCTTCCAAGGTCCTAAACCTGTTTTAGGGTAGGGCTAAGCATCTCAGAGAGCTCCTTTAAAACTTATCCTGAAACCTGGACTTGATTCACCACTCCATGGACAAGGAAGCCACTAGCCATGGCTGTTGATTTTTTAAACAATATTTCATTAATGCTTCATTGATTTTTTTTAAAACTACATTTAGAAATCCAGATGGTTTATTTTAAGCTTCCTCTCCTCCACCTGTCCCTAGTAATAAAGTAGCTTATATTTAACAAGCAATGAAACACTTGTAATTGAATCTTATTGAAACAGCACTTAATTTTGCTGCAGTTGGTAGACCCATTATAGAAAAAAAAAGTTTGGATGCATTGTTAGTCCACAGTTCTTATTGTATTAAAAAACTGAACTGGACAAAACAAGTTTTTGTTCTGTCTTTGATCTCATAGGCACTTGCCTTGCCAACAAGCTGCAGAACCATGATCTGAATTCTCCGGAGAAATTGCAATCCTTATGATAAAGAGACACGAGGTCCCCTATGCCCTTTCACCAACTCAACCTATGTAGAAAGTTGAAAGTAGTGGAGGGTGACAAAGGACCTTGCTGCAGGGCAAAGAACTGTTGCTTTATGCTGTTGCTACATAAAAGGGAGAAGGAACTTGGAATAGGTTGGAAAAGTTGAACAACAGTGTTTGTTAGAGGAAATTGTCCTCTTGGAGCTCTCTAGGGTCCTGCTGAATAGAGCCCATTCTCTTTGATTCATAGATGCCTTCCACTGTGCCTATCTATAACTAGGTATGCCTCCTGCCCCACACTGAAACTCTTTTATTCTGTGGATTGTTACTCATAGTATATTACTCATCATCAGGACAGTCTGAAATGTCATTATATTCTGGAAGTGAAATATGGGAAATAAATGTGAGCTACTGTAGTATAGTGGATAATTTTAGAATTAGACTAAAGTTCAGATACTTGCTTAGCCACAAAGTTAATGGTTGTTTAATCTGGTCACCAACTCACAGTACAACCTCACTAATGGACTTGTTGTAAGAGCAAATGGAGTGAGGGAGCCATGTTGAGATGAGAACCATGTTGATAGAAGGAAAGGATGTATAAAAATAAAACCTTGCCAGTTCTACCACATCACATAAAGAACGCTCATGATTTGAAGCCACCAAATATCTTGATCCTTATAAAGTTACATGTCTCGGTGGTCTACAGAAACTTTACAGGTGTCCATTTAACTCCAAGGAACTGGAACAAAACATTTCTTAGAATAGCAGAAGTTAAAAGTAGGGTGATTTTTACAGTAATAAAGCTTTCTTTAGGCTAGAAGAAATTTGGGGACAAGTTCACTTGGGTGATTGAGGACTAACTTTAGTGGACTTTCTGTTCTCACTTCACTGCAGTCTTGCCTGCTAATTCTGTCTCCTGTTCCTGGTATCTTTTGGTGCCCATGTTCTCTTTTGTTCCAAAGCCTATGGATTGAGGTGGCCTTGGTGTGAAGTTCAGCTCTTGACAATGAAAGCACCACAATGAGAGGAATGAAAGAATGAGATGAGACTTAAAGGAAATGACAGGATCAGAAGGAAAGAGAAGGTCAAGGTCATCATGGGCTAGAGGAAATGAGAGGACAGAAAAGAAAGGCAGAACCAGAATAGTAAGTTCTGTAACTTTTTCAAACAAGGAATGCAGAGAGAAAAGGACAAATAGTCAGGAACTGAAGCAAACTTGAATAATGAAAATAGTTTGCTCTTCTGTTCAAATCCCTTAATGATGCTTTTTCAGGAGAAAAGCTGAAGCACAAGTAGGTTACCTTGATAGGGTTGTGGAAAAGTTGGTACAGAATCTAGATGGCCTAACAAAGTCTTGCTTTATCAGTGAAACCTGAAAACACTAAACAGTGCCCCAAGACACTTTCCAAAATGATTGGTGGAATTCAAATTGAAATCCAATCAAATCATATGTTTATGTTCCCATGCTGGTGGGGGGTGCAGATGGATCTGTGGCAGGAGTGGTAATGGTCTGCCTGTTCTCAGCTCCTCCTGTAACTTCTCCCAGTGCTGAACTTATGCTGGAAATAGGTCCAGCATCTGGGTGGCTCCAGTGCAACCTGGAGCTGTTGAAAGAAGAACAACTGTAAAAGTGAAAGTGAATTTACTGCTCCAGTGGCAATGGATATACCAGCTCTCTCTGTACTATACAATGGAGATATCTGTGGAATGTCTCCGGTCTTTTCTTTTCTTATAAGTGAACCACTGAAGAATGGCAGAAACACCATCCAGGAACCTTCCTTGAAATTAGCTTAAACTTCAGCTACAACATTGTTAACTCTTATGGGTCTTCTGCAATATCACCCAAACCTAAGATAAATATTAATGATATTTGGGTTTTGCTGGGCAAGAAGGTTTTTGCATCTGCTTCCTCACACCCTCTTTGAGTCATTTCTAGATTCTAGGAATCTAGGTGGAGACACCCACGTGTTAGCCAACCATGACAGATAGATGTCCTCCTATTTGTCCTATGCCTTTTGGAGAAAGGATATAATGATCTTATGTACTGCTGGCATGATAATTGGAACCTAAATCAGTTCTCACTCGATTAAGAATCTTTCTCCAAACTTCTTTTACTACTTTGTTTATCCAAGTGGCCTGAGAGTTACCCCAAACATTAACAAATATTTATATAGTGAGTCTACTTGTAAAAATGTTTTCCATGCATTAGAATGATTGAGATGAGCAAACCTAAATCACAGGTTTAGCTAAAGAGTTGTAATGCAGAGGAGAAAAGTTATACTACTGAGTAGTAGGGGCAATATTTCGACCACTAGTATCAGTACCAAATGTTGTGATTTTTAGTGCACAACCAGCCTCACAGAATCTTACTTCCTAAGAGGATCCTTCCTGGATCAGGCCAAAGCTGATCAAGTCCAATTATACACAATTGCCCAGCACAAAGACAGTGGATTGGATCTAGTTTGCTGCTACCACCAGGAGCACTCACTAAGTAACTCTACCCAAGATGCTCAAGCCAGCAAGAAGAAGGTTGTTGTTTGCCAGCTTCCCCCTCTTCATGCAGCTTCCAGTGCTACCATAATCCTTCATTACAGATGAGGGGAGAGGTGAATAAGGAGGAGGAATCTGAAAAAATACCTACACATCATCTTTCAGTAGGATCAAAAGCCTTCTGCAGATACAGATGAAAAGATCTAGGTTGGGAGGAGGGCTAAACCTCTGGTCCTTGTGCCTAATCTGATCTAGAGAGGTTTAAAAACTTAGTAATGTCAGGCCTCCAGCTGTCATGCCCCCAATTTCATCTGGTACTCGGTCTGTGGAGGTAGGGCAATCCTCCCCAGTTTATCATTCTCCCCTCCTGGTCTTGATAAAGGCCAATTGATTAGAGCTATAAATCTTGCCTTGTTTTGTCCTTGTATGGTAAATGGGACAATTCCCCTCACCTCAACATGGCAAGTTATTGTTGTTGTTGTTGCCACCAGTAGTGAAGACGTTGCACCCCCAACCCAATCTACATGCCTCACTCTCAGACTGGAGGCAAGGACTCATGCAAGGGCTAAGAAATCAATAGCACTGTGTTAGAACAGTCTCTCCACCAAAATGTCAACAACAAGGTTATTCTACATTTGTACAATAGGTATTGCATTGTGTTGCCTCCCAGCAATTGATATCAGAAATATATTGGCCAGAATCCTGTTGGTGTCCATCTTGTTCTTCTTGTTGTTTGCTGTCATGTTGGTTTCCACTTATGGTGGTCCTAAGAATGAGACCAGAGTCCAGTCACCAACAACTCTGCTCAGGTCTTGCAATCTCAGAGCCGTGGCTTCCCTGATTGAATCAATCCCTCTGTAATGCTGTCTTCCTCTTTTCCTTCTGCCTTCCATTTTATCAAGCATTATTTCCTTTTCCAGTGAGTCATGTTGTGTCATGATATGGCCCAAACAGGAGAGCTTTGGTTTAATTGTTTTGGCTGCTAGGTAGAGTCCAGTCTTTATTTGCTAAGGCCCATATATTTGTATTTTTGGAAGTCCATGGTATCTGTTGAAGTCTCCTCCAGCACCACATTTCAAATAGTTTGACCCTGTCAACTTTCTTCATTGCTCAGCTTTCAATACATAGAAATGGGATATTTAATGGCGTGTATGATCCTGATGTAGGATTTAATTACGTATCTTTACACTTGACGTTCTTAAGAAATTCCTTCACAGCTTCCCTTCCAAGTCTCAGTCTTCTTCTAATTTTTTGATTATAGTTCTTCTATGGAAGCAGTTGAACATTTTGTCTAATGTGAAGCATTTGTATTCAGTTCAGGGTTTTGGAAGCCACCTTGCACAGGCAGTGCCATTGTGCAAGCTGAAGCTCACGGTGCATGGATATGCATGCACATTTGTTTGCCAGTTTGGTGTCTTGATTCAGTTGCACAAAATTGCTGTTCAACATAAAAGTTGTGTAGCACAATCCTTGCTAACTCCACCTGTGGAAATGTATGGTATGCAACCCTGGTCAGGATTCTGAGCAGAGATGTACTGCTATGAAGATTCTCATCATTCTAGGATTCCCCTGATCGGATTTTCCTCACACTTAAAAACACTCCCGCCTCCCCCCCCAATCATGTTTTCAAATCAGAGGGAAGACACCTGGCAGAACTTTGAAGAACTTTAAAGTCTGCTAGTGTGATGCACAGTCTCAGCCAATCATCTTACAAGTAGCTTCTCTATTAGTCACAAAAAATATGCCTATTCTAGTCACTTTGAAACTTTACTTTTGTTTTTTTGGTTGCCAAATTACACTACCTTCCTTGTTAATTTAGGACAGATGATTCCACACACCTTCAACAATAGTTTTATTACCATCTTCAAAGACTTGACAGCTTATTAGGTTATATTAATATTACACCTGGAAACAAATGTTTCCTTCTCCCACTGCAATTTATTGGGACTTTTAAACTACTCTCTGCTTTGCTTTTAACAGCAGTACATCATCATTACTAGCATCTGGACCAAGAAGCAACATTTGTCAACGTCCAAATTGCCCTTTCATTTCTTTGGCTTGAAAATTCATTTTGGTGTAGAATATGGCCAAATGGAATAAAGTTTGTTTAAGTTGAAGTCTTTGTATTTTTAAAAAGAAACACTAAGATGGGGGGTGGGTGGATAGTTGAATAGGAGGTGAATTCTAACCAGCTTGTGAAATGTTTAACGAGATAAATAAAATAATGGCACTGACAAGAACCTTAAAGCATTTTGTGCTCTTAAGAGGGATGGTAGACACGATAAAATGGAAGATAATCATAGTAATCACAGCAAAAGAATTATACTTTCCCAGAATAATGTTCATGTTGGTTACCACATCTTAAAAGTATTGTTTTTCTTGTGGTTCACAGTGTATGCTTTAAAAAAAATCAAGTTTATGTGAAGCTGATAAAAATTCAGCTGTAAGAAAGATTAATTCTACAACCAACCACTATAGATTATCCAAAGAAAGCACATTCATAAATAGATTATAGATTATCCAAAGTAATCACATTCATATACATTTCCCAGTTGAGCATGATTCTACTTCTGGTAGTTACAATGGGGGGATACAGAGCTTTCAAAGCACTGAAGGACATTTGAAGACTTACCTCACTTTGTCAGAGAAGTACATTAGTCAAACTGGTTTGGCTGGCGAATTTCCCTCTACAAGGAGACATTCAGAGCATAGTTCTAAAAATGTTTGTGTGGACACTTAAGACATTAACTTTTCTGCATGAGAGCAAAGCATCGATGGTCCTTACTTCTATGGTATTTCCTTACCTTAGTTGGCACAGAAATGTCAGTGGGCAAAATATTAGGTCCTAAGAATGTGTGAGCCAAACTGATCTTATTTTCATCTTTTCCCTCCTCACCCCAAATTTTGCTCCTTGTGTCATACAAGATGATACAGCCCCCCCCCCCCGCTTATCTGACAGGTTAATGACTGGAGCACTGTCAGAAAGCAGAAATGGTCAAAAAGGGGAACCCATCTACATAGAAAACATGGAGGTCTTGCAGAGGCTCACTTGGGATTGCCCGTGCACGTATTGTTTTTATAAAGTCTCTCAGCTGGCATGGTGCTTTTTTTCCTGCTTTGAGCTCACTTTGCAAACAGCACATGTGTTATCCCAAACAAATTTATGTACGCAAGAAGAACTGACTGAAGCCTGCTATTCTGACACTTGCGGAACAGATGAGTTCCATTAATTCAACCAGAACATCTGCTCTTTCCAAAGGCAAGACTTGGGACCACATGCACATGAGTGTGGTCCCAAGCAAGCCTCTGATGAAGGTTCAGACCTTCACATCAAATTAATGGAACTCCTTAATTTGGAAGCATTGAAAGACTGAGTTGTCAGATATCGGAACGTCGAAAGGTGGAGGCTTCCTTTATGCATAACTTGTTGAGTATTCTCTACTCTTTCATATTGGTTTTGCTTGCTTTTGTTTGTTTTCTTTTGAAACAGGGAGCATAAAATCTTAAGCCTTGGCTATTTAGTTGGAGAAACAACACTGAAAAACTGGTTTACAGGTGTCTTTCTTGACCAGTATATTTATATAACTATTGGTATCATCTGTTTATTCAGGTAACAATATCAAAGGAAAGAGTTTGTTTGAGCTCATAGCTCTCTCTCCTTGCTTTGGAAAAGAAGTTGTTGTCAGAGCAAGGAGCATATAAGTAATGAAACAAATTGATTAATTTTCTCTTTCTGGTGGAAGAGGAGCTCTAAGGTCACAGAGGTGCTTTCTTTTTATATAACACTGGTCTTGTGAATAGATTATTATTCATACAAGCAGTTGAATATTTATATTGAACAGAAAGGAAAGCATATAAAAGGGGTCAGGATCATACTGGTTGCCTTGTAATATTACAAAAGACACACACAAAAATTATTGGATGGCTTTGCACATGTGAAGAGAAGTGAGATCATTGCTCATCCAGTTTTGTGCTTCTAATGTATAATTTACAGAGAAAATTCTTGTGCATCTCTCAGAAGGTGTTCTCATACCTGATGAGCTTACAGAAGGTAGATGCATATTGGCCTCCTTCATGTGTTACAACAGGAACATGAAAAAGGTTCATGTGTATCACTTGTACATGTGCTCTTGAGGTTCTTCATTATATTTAAAGTATCTTTCAAGTACAGCAGATTCTTCATATCTGTGGAAATTTCATTCCATGCCCCCCCTCCCCCACAAATGGGAAAAATTACAAAAACTTGTGTACCATATTGTTAAATGGTGGCAACATGTGTGTGGACACGTGCATGTCACCACCATTTTGGTATAGGTGATGCTGCACCCTCACTTAAATTTCCAGATCCAGAAGTCATTTATATGGAAGATCGACTGTATAACAATACAATCACGTGGGAATTTCTGCCTTTGCCATATCTATACTTTAGTTTTACAATGCAATATACAGTTGAACATCAGCAAGAATGCTCGTGAGTTCATCTTGGTATATCCATTCTTTCAGATTTAGACCTAATAGAAGATGATAGAATGTCTATCACTCAACTCTTAAACAAGATGGCATGGTTTTAACTCCCAGTGAAATCAATGGTTCCGATTTCCTCATATTGTGTTCTGCATTGAGATACAACTATACACTTTTCTGATTCTGAAGGGTTGTTATCATAGTCAAATGTGTGTGCAAGTATTTTATCAGCCACAAGTAGCAAATGTAAAGTTTTTTTAAAAAAAAATCATTTAGAATGTATTTTTGCAGTCTTCCTACTTAAGTGTGAAGATGCCATCTGTACTTTATTGTATGGGTCCTCTTTATTTATGTCTCTTCTGTCTGCCAAGAATCGGATTTTGACTCAGATAGGGGATTTTCATTGAAGAAGTGATTGTTCCTTAAAGGTGTGCTTCAGAGATCATCATATAGTCTGAGGCCATACAAAGTGCTGCTGCTGTAAGTTTCTGTTTCTTAAGAAGATCAGCTTAAATATCCAGTAGCTTTGTGAAGTAGGATTGAGTGGCTTTTTTTCCTTGCAAAGATGTTACTGCTTTCTGATGAAGTCTTTATGGTGATAATGAGAAATTTTCCTTTAACTCACTCATGTCCATGACATGTGGAGATGAACACGTTCTCATGCACATGTTCTTAAAGTCAGTCTGAATAACGGTGGAAATAAATGGGGAAAAAATAACTTTATAAAAAGGAACATGAAAAGATGCTAATGTTGTAATTTAAACTATTTTGGATTTTCAATGTCCTTCAGGTTTTTTTTCTAGTTTTTAAAGGTATGGTATTTTGATGTATATTTTAACATCAAAAGATGCTTTCTGCAAAAGTCAAAATAACAATAATCATAAAATAAACTTAAACTTAAATTTAAAAATCAAAATTGTTAATGATGTGGTAGAGATTAGTAACACATTTCCTGGTTTAGATAGAAGTCTACTGTTTGCTTGAAATGGGATTTTCAGGATTTTGTGTAGTGTTCAGGGTGTTATACATGAGTATGCATGAATATTATCTTTCATTGAAAGACTGGAAGAAAATTAATCTTAAATGGACTTTAACAAAACATTTGTGGGACTTATCTCCTGGATTCTATTTCATTCAGGTCTTAATTTACTCATCTTGAGTAGTTGTTCCTTACCATGGCTTTCAAAAATGTTCTTGAGAAAGATAGGCACTGAGGCTACTTAGCATTGTCGTGTCATTTTGCAATACACAATCTGTACATTAGAGTTGATGCTTGGTTGTAAAACCAAATTAACCAAGACTTTTATTGCTGGGCTGTTCAGCACGATGTTGGGAAGGAACAAGATAAATGTCCTTTTGTTTTGACTTTTGAGTCATGCACTCTACCTCTGACACAGAGGGAAGAATTAGACCCTTGACCTCATTCAAACTGAATGAGAATGAAGTGAATTGATGCCATTGCTATTCTGTTAGGTTCAGAGATTTTTCAGAGGCCTAAGTAGATGCACCAGGCATTGTTCTGGATCCTACCCTTCTTATTGTGATTCCTTCCTTCCCATTCCTGTCTCTTGATCTCTTGATCTTTTTATTCTTCTTGATCTCCTGAACTCTTCTTCAAAAAGAGGATGTTAGAAGAGAACAATTCTTCTAATGTCTCCCTTTCTCATTTTTCTCCTCTTGTCTAATTTTGTTTTATTTATTGAGAAAGCTGCTATATTGAAGTTCCCTTATACTGATTCAAATAACTGGTCTGTCTAATCCAATAGGATCCAAACATACATGGAGCAGCTCTGCAAGGTTTCAAATATGAGACTTTCTCAGCCCTCCCTTCTGATATCTGTAACAGGGAGTACAAAGGACTTTTCTAAAGAACATATGTATGTAAACCATGCATTGTTCCACTGGCATTAAGCTTTGACTCCCTCAAATTCTGCGGCAATGGAATGTCATGCCCCTTCTCTGGATATGAATCATCCTTCCAGGGCCAGATGGCTCCAAACAACCCTAGGTTATTGAGGAGAGGATTAAGTGATCCACATGTTTGTACATGGCTCTTAGCCTTGAGGGAGGACCTCTGATTAAATCTTGGCCAAGAAAACCTTATCACAGGGTCTCTGTAAGTCAACAGGAAGGAAAGCAACAAAAATGCAACCAATATCTGGATGTTGGCTGTGGTCTGTACTCCCTAGATCTCTGCCTTGTTTTGTTATATTGGGCCTCCTTTTGTGCTAGGCACTGGAGTGCCTTTGACCCTGTTTTTGGATGTGAACTAACTGCTCTTTGTTTGCATCCTTCCAGCTTAGCTCTTGGACTGCCTAGATCTCCCTTTGAGATCCACTCATCCTGGGTTCTGTCTGGTGAAGGACACTGGCTAAGGTCAATGTCAGATTAGCCAGTTAAAAAGAAAAAATAAATTATTTGGTTTGATCTGGCCCAGAGGGAGACACACTGTGCACACTCTTTTTTTTTTAAAGAACAGGTTCACTATTTTTATCATCTGGCCAAGTCATAATTGCTACCAAAGTCTCAGTCTCACAAACGAGCAAGAACAGCTGATTCTGTTTGGCACCATAATTTCCCCAATTTCTGTATAGACAGCTACATCTCCCATGCATGCGTGTTTTTAGACCACAATGTATTTCAGCCTATCCAGACTCATTCATATAGGTTTAGACTCAACAATTTGTTCCCCATCAACTTGCCTCCCCACCGCCACCAGTTCCTTGTGCTGGATAAGCTACATATCATCAGTTTAAAATGTATACAAATAAGAAACAAATACTGGAGAATGATTTTGGGTTCTCTGTCTTTGGACCCCTTTCTCTGGGATCAAATAGTCAGTGGAGTAATTCCAAAGTACAGTGATCTGAGAATTTCATTCTTGATCTCTTTTTATGAGAATTCCAATGATTCTGGATTTGTGAAATATATTCTTTCAGGTATCTCCATGCCTCTTTATTAGTGATATAGACAACTTCCTATATCACTAATGAGATTGGAAAGATGATTGACAGAGCAAGTTTCTGCAATTTTACACTGCCTTTTGAGTCATAATAGCAGGCGTTATGGGGTAATGTCAGGTTGACACTGGACCTCAGGTGCAAAAGCAGCAGAGGCAGTATAGACACGTCTGTCAGGGTGCTTAATTAACTGGCTCTTCAAAGGGACTGATACCTTTCGTAACACTCATCCATATAATGGCAGATGCTTATGAAAAGCTTTTGTTCTCTCTAATGCAGATTGTGTCCGATCAGGACTCAGTCTGTCATCTTACTGCAGGCAGCAGGTCTTTTCACAGCTAACTGGTTGTGACTTCTGTCCTTTGCTCCAGACTAACCACCGATCTTTCACATCTCAACAGTCCCAGCGGGAATTTTGTAACTTGATATTACAGATTTCAACCTTCCTTTATGTCTGAATTTAAAGAAACAGGCCTGAAATCCAATGTAAACTGACTGCCAGTGTTACTTAAGTTCAAATTCAAATATGAATGACTGACCATCAGACAAATGCCAGTCAGTCTGTTGGAAGAGTCATCCATTCTCTAGGGAGGCATTCAGTGGATGTGAAGACCAGGGTTGAAGCACGAGCTGAACTTGCAAGATGAGATTCCAGATTCATCTCCTTACATTCCAAGATATCAGATCTTCTTTTCACCTTAATATAGGTGACACCAGAATGAAAAGAACTGTAAAGTTTAAAATGGAGGAAGAGAAATGACTTGGCATTTCTTTGGCTAGAGTGAATTCGTCTTACATGTCTTTCTCAGAGAAATTCCCTACATTCTTTTTTTCATTTGGAACTGTACCAAGCGTTCATTGTACTGTAGCTGTGATAACTGAAGCCCCTGTCAGAGCTGCTGATGACGACCAGCAGCTGTTGGTCCCTGTGGCTCAGGGTGGAGATGATGAGCAGCAGCTGTTGGTCCCTGTGGCTCTGGCTGGAGATGAGTCCTGCAGCTCAGGAGCTCCCCCTGCTGCCATGGACCAAGCAGGCGCGGACATCCCTCTGCCTGCTCCTTTAGAGCAACAGAGATCCAATTCTGAAGAGGCTCTGGAGCCTGGTTCAATAAGCTGCCAATCAAGGCGGAGACTCAAGAGGGCTGTGCAAAGGGAGGCTTCCTTGGCTAAGTTAAAGAAGCGGTGACCGGACACACCTGTGCCTGGGGCTATATAACTGCCTGCCTGGAAGCTTCCCTTTGCTTGTGGAAAACTTCTTACAAGCCCTCCTCTTGCCTGTACCTTGCTCCCAGCACCTGGTTCCTGATACCTTGAATTGGTTTCTGGACTCTTGACCCTTGGCTTTAGAACTCTGACTGGGGCTTTGCTTGGCGCTCTGGTAAATGAACTTCCTTGAGTAAGTGCTTGCTTGTCTCCTCCTGGCTGGACTTTGCTGGCTCTCCCACTCTCTTCGCCGGGCTGGCTCGCCACCCAGGTCTCTGACCTTGACAGTTGTATCTGTTTTTGAAGTGCTTTTCAACTCTAAAAATATCTGTGAATGGATCAAAAATGCCCATGAATGAAAGCAGTCAGCACCTGACTTTTCTGCCTATCCAATCTCCATCAATCCACAGAGTCACCCTCTCCAGTGTTCTCCCAAGAAAGCATAATGGTGCAGGAGTCAGGTCCTGCTTGTAGGCTTCCCATAGGCATCTAGTTGAATACTGTATGCACATGATTCTGGGGTAGGTAGGTCCTTGGTCTGAGCCTCTCATGTTCTTATTCTTAGTGTGGTGGGTTGTGACTCTGGAAGCTACTACATGCTCTACAAACACTTAACTATGGAAAAACATTCACATTAGAGACATGAACATCTGAGAAAATGTAACAAAGACCTGGTCTAGACAAAGAACAGAATAAGGTACATGTGAGATGACAGAGTCTTGAGATTGTAGCACTTCAGACAGCAAGGAGGGATGATATTTTTAGATGGTTTCTCATTTAAAAATCTTCCCACAGTTAGGAAACTATTGTCTTGGTAGGGAGTAAGGGGGTTCTGAGCATTTTGCTTGCTGAGGGGAGGTGTTGTCTTTATACATGGAGCGCATGGCATCCTCCACCTGTGGCCTGAAGTGGAAGAGCCAACCTTTGCCTCTAATCAAGACTCATGAAAGAGGAAGCTGTTCGGGAGAAACTACAGGAGTGCACTTGGAATAATCTTAGGTTGGGATTTAAACCTCATTCTGTTGGTTCCATCATATAGAATCAACCCTTCTGCTATGGATAGTCCCAACCTGGTTTCGGCCTCCTCATTTTGGTAGAGCAGGACAGAATGCTGGTACCTCAATGGATTCAAATATATTAGGTCTATTTCCATCATTGCTTTTTCCAGGCATTCATTTCCAGTGTGCGAAGTAAGCTGTGGTGTCTCACACACATCATAATCCTAGCATGACAAAACAAAGGGATGTCCAAAGTATGTTCATCTGAATGTATTGTCAAGATTCTTGATTGAAGAGAGTTGTCTCAAGTGTGCAGAAAAATGGTGGAGGTGGGTCCTGTGATACTTAGACCGGTTTTAACTTTCATGTGTTCATCTAAATGCAATGACTTAGGGCCCAAAGTTGGCCATCCATAGAAAATATTCAAGGAATGCAGAAGCCTTTCTTTTAAAGTTTTAATCCCCTGATCTTCTAGAATTCCAGGAAATGAAAGCTAGCTATTCTCTACCACACTAAAAGAAGATTAAATATATACCTTCATGTTTATGTATATTTAAATACCTTCATAAATAAAAGCAAAGAAACAAACCTAGGATGTTTTTAACTATTTCATTGACTTTTCAGATTGTTTTTAAGCTGTTTTTTAAACTTTAAAGGCAACACTGATACTGCGTTCCAATTGGTAAAACAGAAAATCCCCTTCAAATATAACCGGCCCGTAGAGGAATGGCTGCAGGAAAAAGGTAACAGTTGTTAAAGCTTTCATTTTAAATCCATTTTGATTCTAAACCCTCATTTTTAAAGCCTGCAAATAAATGTTTCTTAAATTAGAATCGCCTGCTGCATAAATGACTCATTTAATTTTCATTATAATTTGTGTCAACTTCCACCTGCCATATGTCGATAAATCATGCTATAATACATTGCTATTAAAACAAAGTTAAAGGGACAGAATTCTAAGCTTACTATTGAAAAGCAAGCAAGGAAGAAGCAAAAATTAAGGAATCAAGTTTAAACAAACAAACAAAAACATGTATTATGGCAATTTAACCACTGCATGAACTTTTTTAAAAAAAATATTTAAACTACACTTATATCAAATTACATTTAGCATCAAATGTGTCTTTAAAAATATCTTTGAAATCCTATTTCAAGCACTTAGTTTCAGTTCTTCCCCACCCACTCTCATTTTTACATTGTTAGAGCTATGGTTATCCTAATCATTTTAACGTACATAATCTGTTTGGGGTATTTTCTCCCCACTCCCTAAGATGTGGAACATCATATTTAATATTGTATAAATTATAATAAAGAAAAGGGAGAAAGTGATGAGTTCTATATAAATCTACATTTTTCTTCAGACTACACATCCATACTGTTCCAGTGATCTTTTTCCACAGAGCAAAATTTCACATATTGAAAACAACTCACATTGCACACGCCATTATTGATTTTTGCTGTACATGGATGATGAAGTAATCCTATATGGATTAGTAGAACAGACCTGTAGATACATTTCTGCAACACCAATTATGTATGTATATGAGTGTAAACGAGTCTGTATTCCCAGACTAGCTATTCTCATCTTTGGCTCCAATTTTATGCACACACATTCTGGGAATAAACCCAATTGGTACAATCGGACTTGTGTAGCGGACAGGTATAAGACTGAACAGTTGCTAATCCATATGTGAATGCAGATATTGAATCTGCATCAAAGAAACATGCACATGCATTTCTTCCATATCATTTTGTTCACCATCATCACTCAATTTGAGTCCATTATATTTTTCAGCCTCTGTGATTTTGGTGGGGTGATATGTAGCCCCCAGGAGACAATTCAAATAAGCACACAGATGTTCCAATGATTTCATGAAACTTCTGCATGTGCTTAAGTGTTTTCAAATAGGAGAACATTAAATATGTTCTGTCTCCTAATGGTTTGGCAAAATTCATGGAGAACCTATCATCAAGGATAAGGGCAGTCATAAGTCCCATTGATATCAGTGAGGACTTACCACAAGTAAATTTCATAGATTTCAGTTGCCAGCATCTCTGAAGCCCTGCTACAATATTCAGGTGTATCAAGACTCAGGTTTCTCTTCTGCACAAAGCTCTTCTTGCTGCAGTGCACGTTGCTCCTGAAAGTCCACTGAGTTTGTGGAACCGTGCTCGGTATGGAATATAGGCCACGCTTAGCAGAGAGCCCTGAGAAATATCCCTGTGTAGACACAAACACATCTTTTTGAGCCTTGGCCCTCATGGGCCTAAATGGTAGTGTACACTTGACTCTGGTAGACCCATTAATCCATTGAACCTATTAAATGTTGACTAACCCATTCAACAATTGATTGAATGGGTCAACTGTAGTTGGGACCAACTGACAGGATGCCAGTCATTAAATTTTAAAGACTATATATTTATGTCCCACATAGTTTTTCAGAAATTATACCTGGGCAGAGCAATCCTAACTTCAATCTCAAAGAGCTTTGATGACAGAGTTTCTGATATATCCTAAATCCTTAAACTGTTTGAAGTGAGGGACAGTGTTGATTCTACATAGTTTGCCTCTCTTCAGCAAAGTTGTTTTTTCTTATTAAACTACCTCCTCTCTTGAAATCAATTGACCAGAGGTCAATTATTGTCTGTCCTGGATCTGAAACCTGCCCCAGAGCACTTTTGCCCAACTTATCTCGGCATCCTGTAAAAGTGCTGGTGAGCTAAGGGTTGATATGATTTTTCCTGAGGCCCCTGTGATGCTCTCCCAGGGATTGGAAACTTGCAGCATAAACATGATGTAGTAGAAAACATTATTGTTCAACATTTTGACATTTCTCCAAATCTAGACCAAATTTTGATTTTTTTTAAAAGAAAAAGCATCCTTGCTATACAAAGACGTTATTAACTCTGGGCTTCAAATCTTCTGTCACCAGGGTTGTTGCTCTTTAAAGGATTAGTCCTCACAAACTTTGTCAAGGAAAGTGAATGAGACCAAGAGAGAGGTGACCTAAATCTAATTGCTAATCCCTAGTAGAATAGAGCCATTGAATCCATGGGATTTATTAAGTTTTGACTTATCATGTATAATTTGTCATACAGTGGAGCCATGCTAGCTGGGACTAACAGCTGGAATTAGGCAATTGAGTAAACATCTTGTTTACTTTCTCATTTCTGGCCTGAACCTTTTAACACTTTTAGCTGGCCTAAAAGCTTCTAAGCGCCTGGGAGAACCTCAGAGTTGCAGTGGGGCAAAAATACTAAAAGTTTTTTTTAAAAAAATTTTAATTGATTTTTGTGCAATCTGAAGAAAATATATTCTGCTAAGGAAGGTATTAGGAGACTAGGTTTGTCCACTAACTGGCTTGCCAACAGAGGGAACAGAACAAATAAATAAGGGTTCCTCAGCTGGTTGAGCAATGACATTTATGAAGAAAGTCAAACAGATGAAGAGAAAATTGGATGTGATGCTAGTGTTGCAGAGTGGCTGTGATGCAATTATTGTTCAGACCTTACCTCACCTGAGAACTTACCAGTTGGTCCTCAGTGAGCCACTATCTTGCAGTCTCTGCCTCTGTTTTTCAACATGGGTATAATCAGGATGAGCACCAGTCCTAGGAGACTGCTCAGTCAAATAGGGCTACCTCTGATTGATGCCCTCCCAGCCCCTCCAGCCCAGGTTCATATGGTGTCAGAGGTTGGAAACAGGAATCTGCTTAACATTAAAGTGTGCCACAGTGCCCTAAGGTGATGCTACATGTAGCACTTCAGGGCATTTTAGGAAATGTAGAATTATATATGGCTTCCTAGTTCCAGCCACTGCTGATAAGCCCCACAACTTAGAGAAAAGGTGAGTTGGAGAAACAAACCCACCCAGGGAATTTTACCAGAACAGTCAGATCTCAGCAGTCAGCTGAAGATGCTGATTGAGTCCTAGACTGATACAAATGCTGAGCCACCATATAAAACATATTTGAACATATTTGAACATTAAAACAGAGTTCCATAGTACATCCTACGTGAAGCCTAGTACCTCTCACTCTCTCTTCTTATCCCTCTACTTCATGAGTGAGTAACAAAACCAGGAGGTTTATTAAACTCTTGGAGACTTGCCATGCATGGCTGGTACCCATTCATTTTGCTTGGGTGCATTAGTAGATGTGCTTCTTATTGTTAAACAAATTCCAAACATATTATTACTAATACACACACACACATACAAACAAGCATATTAATAAATGTTGACCTAGAACTTCACAATCTGGCTTGAGAACAGTTTTTTAAAAGTTAAATCTTTTCAGATTAAAAAGTGAATAACTTTCTTTTACTAATCTCAAATAAATAAAGTCCCTTTAACACAAAGAACAATGATAGCCTTGCTTTTGTTAAAACCAGTGCATGCCTGATGCTGTGATGAAGCTCATGTGCCTGAGAAACCCATCCTTGTTTTGCACATTGTCCCCCTCCCCTCTGTAGTTTCACTTTTCAGTTTGATCTTTTACTCCATTGCTTCCCTAAGCCTGAAATAAGCATGTTGATGCATTTTCTTTCTATGTTACAAATGTTAGAATTATGAAATTGATCTTTGTGTGGATGATGATGATGATGATTAATTAAAAGGCAATCACATGTGGGATCTAAAGAAAACAGCTGTTTCTGTAATATTAAATACTTCTAGGAAGCACAGGGGTGAGATGGGAGGTTATGGGTATATGCTGTCAGCTGAGAAGATAAGCTGGTATAAGCATTTTTGTATTATTAGCCATATTATGTTATATTATGGGCTATCGAGTGATCTTCTATAATATCACAATATTTTAAAAGTATTTTTTTGAAGTTGTGGTGATGTCTATGCATGGGAATTTGGGGGGGCACCATCCATGTGCCAACCTGTCATTTGTTCAGTCATCTGCACTTGCCAGCCCATCCAGTCATTCATTCATTTCCTAATGCATCAAGAAAGTCTTATGTCAGAAGACCTCATAAAGATGATGAGTGAAAGGCTAGATAGCTATCAAAATGGAACATGATAAATTGATGGATGCCTAGATAGAGAGATTAATCCATCAAAGAGACAGCAGACAGAGTAGGTATCTGCCAGATATAATGGACCTACAGTGGAATAATTTACAATTAATGCAATGGCTGGAATTTAGAAGAAGTTAGGTGTCCTTGAGCCCCAGTTCAATCACTAGCACTTAAGTGTGTAATTCAGCATTTAAGGGCCTTTAATGTCCAAAGGGGTGTGAGAGAGAATTTAAACCCTTTTTGCAAGGAAAGTCAGGCCTGTATGTAGAGTGGGAAGACAGATGCAAAGGGGTAAAATGTATAAAAGGAATTTATAGTCCAAGTGGATTACTTCTGTTGTCTTTAATACCATGGCAAGACCAATTAACTTATTAAAACAGCTATTATATGTACTCATACTTGGGATCAGGTCCCACTGAATTGCAGCGGCATGTACATCTGAGTAAATATGTGTATGGCTGTATTCTGTTGAACTGTCAGCTGAATTGATTCTCCTCATACAAATGAGTCCTGTTTTCTTGTAGGACTCATAATATCTGTAACTGCATCCTAACTGGTAAACAGACATGACATTAAAATGTATTTGGAGCCATAAGCATTTAGGAACAACTTGGGGCATGTGTTCATGTAAGAAGGAGGATATGAAACAGCCCCTTGAAGTTATGATTATATAGCTACATACTCCAGTCCTGCATTGGCTCTGCTGAACAGTATTGTTATATTTGAGGATGAGGACTGAGCTGAAATAGGAGGGTCAGGAGATAGATCACATGCCCTATAGCAAAGGTGCTTTGGAAACTAAGGGCCCTTTCACACTACACAATTATAGCACTATGATTCCTCTTTAACTGCTGTGACACCTGACACCACTGCATGCAATCCAATGGTGCAGTTTGCGGAGGTGGGAGGATATTTAGAATTTTCAGCTAGAGACCTCTACTGCCTCATCAAACTAAAAATCCCGGGTTTCCATAAGACAGAGCCATGGCAATGTACATAGAATCATAGCACTATGGTTGAGTACTAGGACCAAGGCACTTGCCTTGGGAGAAGGAAATCAGCACCAGTGAGTTCATTTGAAGAGACAATCTTGGGCCACTACATGGGTCACCTGTGCACCTGCATGTCTGCCAACAAGCTTGCATAGACAGACACATTTCCTTTTTTCATGTGTTCCCTTTCTCTACAGAACGGGGAGCATTAAGATGCAATAGATGGGGGTACAAGTGCTGCAAGTATCTGGTTCTGCTGTTATTGACTCCTGGATTATGGGCTGGCCCAGGTCAAGTAACCATGATGCGATCTGGAGAAAAAGGAAGTGCCCAGCCAAAGGCAGCCCAGTGATGAACCCCCCAAGTGCCAGCAGTGTCTAACCCCTAAAGTGAATGCCCTGTTTTGCACTCTGGGAACTGTATGGAACTCCTTGGTATCAGCTTCTTTGTTTGTTTGTTTGTTTGTTTCTTCCTCAGCCTGGAAGAATAGAGTGAATGATGAAATAATTCAAAATGTGTGTGTGTGTGTGTGTGAGAGAGAGAGAGAGAGAGAGAGAGAGAGAGAGAGAGAGAGAGAGAAGTAGTGTACCCAGTGAATTTTAGGAAATAGTTTCAACCCTGCATCAGTTGGTAGCTCTTCTGGAATCAAAAGAACTGTTACTGTCCATCACCTTTCCATTCCAGAACTCTGTCTGGTAGTTTTAGATACAGAAAGCTGCTTATCCAGAATAAAGGTTTGCTTTAGGTTTACATTCAAATCCATCGGAGCATTGTGAACCAGATTAATGCATTCACTACTGCAGTAGCTGTTCTGATGTATAGGGTTTTGTTGTAATTTTTTTTTTTAAGATTTACCCTGACATTTTGTCAATAGAAAAATAAGATTGTACAGATATTTGGGGATGGATCCTAAACCAAATCAAATGCTTAAAGAATTTAACTTACTGGTGAAGCCTAATAGAACATAGGCAAGCAATACTGGCCTCTTTTATCAACTGTGTCCACACAATTAAGTATATTATTTAAGCTATATCATTCAAATACACTTAGCCACAGTGAGGCACAAACTCAACAGTAATGGGATATTATTCGAAATAAAGAGTATCTTTGGAAGAATAAACTTTAGCTTGCAAGAATAAGTTTTGTAGAGTTAGCCAACAGCAAAAGGAAGAGGTCTGACATGACATATTTCAGCTATGCATGTTTTCCCTCGACATTTTTTCTTTCTTTTTGATCATTGTTTTCCATGTGGTCATTCAAGCAAAGATGCTTCACACAAGAGTTTTATCTTAAGAACAGGTCTCCCTAGAGAGAGGTGATTGTCCTTTTAGCAAACACACACTTTCAGCTTCAGTGCTGTGTTCTAAAATGTAGCTGTGCAGTGTGTTGCATGCCTTGTCTTCAGCTCCTGCACTAAAAAGAAACCATTACTCAAGAGGAAAACACAAGTTCCTTCATCCATTTTCTGGGAACTGGGTCATCTTCCTGGTGAAGCTAGCATATTAAAAAGAATGATACACATGTTTACCATTCTAAGGAAAAAGAATACAATAAAAAAAGGCTGTCATTCAGAACTTAAAAGCTAATTGTTATACTACCTGTCTCAGAATCCCCAGATAGCACAATGTCTGGCCAAGTTGACTTGGGGATTTAGGGACTTGCAGTAAAAAAGCACCTTTTCCAAGTTCTACCTTCATTCAGTTAAGATGATTCAGTTCTTCCCAAACTTATATTCTTAACAATTTCGTACTGACTAATAACTGGGCAAAGCAGAAAAAAAAATTCTGATCTGTCCTGGACACACTTATCTCTGTCTCCTTCCTAGCTTTTCAAACCAAGCTGGTCTGTGGTGAGGGAAAATTGTGTTCATGGACTGGGCCATACTTTCTTGAAGCAACGCATTTCTGTTGATCTAGGCCCTTTTTGCAGGATGTTGGCATCCTGCCATGGGGATGGGAGAAGGACAGGCCCACAATGACAGCTACACATGATGTCATCATAGTCCCATCCTTCTGCTGTCCCCATCTGATGTGATCACAGATTAAATCACTGATAGGTTTTTCCTGTCAATGACCCCGATCATGCCACCATACTGCACTTACCTGGTGTGTGAGAGTCCAGAAACACAATGGCTGTGCTTCCTGCCCCAACACAGCCTGGGACAGTAACCGACTGGAAGAGCAGGAAGAGGCAGGACCATTGTGCTTCATGGAACTTGGAGGCAGCTGGCTTCCAGGATCCTCACAGGATGCCATCAGGAACAGGTAAGGTATGAATAGGGCCCTAGAGCATCTATATTCCATTTTGGACAAGAATTCTGAAAGGAACTTTAAGCAAGTGCAATTTTTCTTCTTAAAAATTTACCATTTTGGTAGATAGAACATCAACATACATACAACTGTAACTTGTCCATCTTGTAAGAAGCTCCAGATTCTGTACATGACTTCCTCCTGTCTCTTCAGACCTGTTAAAGGAATGGGGAGTCTGGGCTTAATGAAATATGACAACTCTTCTCCTGCCTTCATTGCACGTGATAGTTGTCACTCATCAGAGTACCCAGGTGGAGTTGGGTCTCAATCTAGTGTTCGTCTGCTGTGGACACAAAAGTGAAGGAAAGTCTAGGGAAATTCTATAGGCCAGCCTGTTGCCTAGTATCCAGAAGTGATGAAAGGAAATATAGAACCAGCCAGTTTGTAGTGCAGAAAAAAAAAATTTTCCCCAAGGATCAGTGTGTGTATTTCGAGACCTCTTTGGCTATCTGCATATTTAGTCTTTGAGCTCCAAAGGGAAGGATGACTATGA
This sequence comes from Cyclura pinguis, assembly GCA_030412105.1. Taxonomy (NCBI): domain Eukaryota; kingdom Metazoa; phylum Chordata; class Lepidosauria; order Squamata; family Iguanidae; genus Cyclura; species Cyclura pinguis. Next base: position 352,163,105 of record CM059599.1, read on the forward strand.
ACTGGAGGCGAGAGGGAAAATGGAAGAGAAGCATGTGCAAGGCCATCCCTCTCAATTTTTTTCCAGCTTTCCTACCCCAGATCACAAGGCCTGAAATTTAAAAAAAAAAAAACAACTTTAATGCACAAGATATAAAGGTTGGCTAAATCTAGGCTTCAAGGACTCTAGCCAGCTCTTCCTACTAGGGAATACCCCACCCACACAAACATACACAGAAGTTTTGTGTTTTGGCACTCTCCAAAAGCTTATCTTTTATGTGAAATGCAATTCCTTTATATAGAATTCCTTATGTGAAATGCATGGAATTTATGAGAAAAGAGCAAAGAAATACAGTTAACAGGGACAATTCCCCACCACTACCACTTAAGATAGAACCTGATATCAAAATGTCTGCCTCCAATTTTACCCTCCCAGCTATTGCCACTTCATGAGTGTGGTGTGGGATGGATATAAAAATTTAGTTTTGAGGGTGGGAATCAAATGGCATTCCCCAAAAAAAAAAAAAAAAAAAAAAGAGTCTGCAAATGTAATTGTATGGCCAGTTTTAATGGGAGCCCATCATAGTCATCCATGTGATAACTACAGCTATCATGTCATTACTTGAAGGAAATTGCCATGAGCAGAGCCATGTTATTATAATCATCTACTATCTAATAGTGGCTGATAAGAAAGATTACAACTAGTGCAATTATTTTTATATAAAATAATTGAGCCTTGCCAAAATTGCTGTTCTCCTAGATATGGATAGCGGCAAATCACTGAAACAAGTTGCAAGAAATCCACAAAGAAATGGGCAGCATCAGAGGAAAGGGAGAGCAGGAAAGGAGTTTGCAAAAATGGAGATTTCATTGTTTTCTAAAGAAAGAATATCTTTCATTTTTTTTCTTAAGTTGCTACTTTTACATCTGTTACACAAAACCATCTTGCTCAAGTCTAGATATTTTTGTTCATTGTAATGGCAGTGGGGACCACTGGGGGATGTGCGCTCCATGCTGTCTCATACTCTAGGCATTTCACATACACATTAACTTTGCTTGGTTAGCTAGGGTCCTCCTTGGGGAATAGGAACTCCTTTCAGATCATTTCTTCTCTTGTCCCCATTCTCTTCCCCATGATCCATCCTGTCACCATTAGATGATGCAACACCGCATCACCACTTGACTTCGAGACCTGCCACGACGACAAAAATTGGTGAGCTCCCCCTCCTATTCTGAACTGCTTTGACCGCTGACTATAAGGGAATGGAGAGTGGGGTTTGGCTGTGGCTTGCTATATGGTGGCATTTGGCATTGATCTGAGTGGACTAGAGAAAGAAAGTGGTGGGTGTCCAAGGATGAAGGGAAGGGAGGGAATGGGCATCCATGAGAAGCTGTAAGAACTAGCTTGAATAAACCATAATTAGTGCATTCTGCTTTGCTTTGAAAAACATAGCCAGTGCAATTCCGTGTTCAATATCCATTTGCATTTAGCATACCCCAAGACCTTATATTTGGACAAAGAATATAAAATAAGGCTAGGGTGAGTTCACATACTGGGGTTTATTGCATGAAAATTGTAGCTGTCACGTGATTACAGTGAAAAAAATATTTTGGTGGTGGATTTTTTTCATCATTTCTGACAATTTCCTACTGATAATGAATGAGGGACAAGACAGAAATTGATATTTTTTCATTATCCTTAAACTAATGGTGTGAACTCACCCTTTATCTTTATGTGGAAAAAGAACCAGTAGTTGCTTATGAGATCCATTCTGAAATACACTCTTCCTACTTCCATTGGACAAAAGTCAGGAAACAAAAAATGTCATCCCAAGGAACTCAGTTACTTTGACCACATTTTTTTTTCCAGCTCATGGGGGAATAGTATTAAGAAATAGGCAGTCGTGGGCCAAGTCTGCTTTCCCAAAGTATATTACTTTTTCTTACCCTCTTTCAGGAATGGAGGAAGTGCAGCCTGTTGGATACATGCAGCCTCTAAATCTACTTTTGTGACCTGGAAGAAACCCCATCCTCCTCATAATTTGAAATTCTATTTTACTCAAAGTGTTCCCTGTACCTTTTAGGGGGAGGTTCACAATTTTACTATTTCTCTCCTGCCCTATACTAAGGCATCTTTTTCATAACCAACAGTGACTTCTAGTCTTTTCCTGTTTTGGGAAAGTGGGAACAGCCCAATGGGGGAAAAACATGGCAAAATAGTTCCTTCACACTGTGTAGAAGGTACTGGTGGTCACTTTGAGTTTTCAGAAAAGAACCTTTCCCAAAATTGAAGGGAGGATGAATGAAGTTATAGCCCTCCAAGATCTGATGGCAGATATGTGCTCTTCTGAATCTTGTGTAGTTGCCTACTCCATGTCCTAAATGAAGAGAGGGATGCAGAAGAAACTGCAAGTGTAACAGTGAAGCTTTACTTTGGGGCTACAGTAGGGTTCTGACTAGGACCCCTTCTCAAAGTAACCCTCCAGGGACTCACCTCGTTGTTAGCCAAGGACAGGTCCACACTGAGCTGGTAAACCTGTGCCTGAGTACTTATGCAGGTGCCTGAGTACTCCCACTGCAGGTGAGTGTAGCTGGGAGACAGACATGTCAGGCAGGAGGCTGCTAGAACAATCTCTTCCTTTTAATGTTCTATGTTGTAGGAATTTTTGAATGGTGGAAGATTTGATCATATCCCAGCTACAGTCTGAAATCCTACATCCCAGACACAGTTTTGCTTTGAAGATCACTCTCAACACCGTAGGCCTATTTCTGTACACTAATGCATATAGGAATTTTTTTTTCTCTTCCACAGCAAGGATGATCCAAAACCATGATTGAATTCAAGCATTAATTATAGCTAGATTCTGTCTTCTGCATCCTTAAGTGTAGCTATTATAGGTTTCAAGGAGTCATACATATGTTCATCTCTTTGCACATATCTGTGTTTTTCATCTCTTGCCAAATCATAGGACAGGATGGAATCTCTCCTCTGTCCATTCAAGGATCCAGGTTTTTGTTTTGCTTTGTTTTCTTTAACATTTTGGAGTAAACAAAATCTGGGGAAGTTTTGATATCTGAACAAGACTAAACTCTCTCAGGTTCCCAAATTAATCCAGTACTTGTAGTGAGCTGGATGTGAAATTTGCAGTGAAATCAGAGTTTGGGCAAAAATTCTCCTGAATGCAATTATGTTTATCAAGAAGATCTGGATCCATTGTTTTGTTGCTCAGGCTTATCATGTTTGTAACACAGCAAAAGAGCTATTTACTGTACTGCATTCCTGCCATCCAACCACCACAATTGCCACCACCACTACCATCAGGAATTTTCTCTGATCTTCAGTCCATTTCAACCAGGACTCAACATAAAAAGGGGTTTGAAAAAGGAGAAATATTCCTGGCAATAATGTTGTTCACCCCCTTCACTTAGGACGACAGTTAACGATCTTCAACACCCAGGCTCAAATAGCCATTGGAGGAAAAGACAGAGGGCGTCTCTTCCAAGGCCAGCTCTCCGGTCTCTATTATAATGGGCTGAAAGTGCTGAACATGGCAGCAGAGAACAACCCCAACATCAAGATCAATGGAAGTGTCCGGCTTGTCGGAGAAGTGCCCTCCATCTTGGGAACAGCACCCACAACTTCCATGCCACCAGAGATGTCTACCACTGTTATGGAGACCACCACTACTATGGCCACTACCACAACCCGAAAAAATCGTTCCACACCCACCATTCAGGTGAGTCATTTGATTTGTATATAACCAGACTTTATTTTCTTTATTCTTTGTCATATTTGTATTTTTCTAATTTTATACAACCATAAAATCCAGTACAGAATTTGACCTCTCTTAGATTTGGTATGGGTTTTTTTCTTCATTATTGTGGATATAAAATAATGGAGCCAAGTGTTTCTATGAGAACGCCACTTCACGCTGGTATTTATGGTGGACAACTGAATTTGAACTGTATAATTTGAAAAAGAGTGAAGGCCCAGGATTGTGTATCTTAAAAAGCCAGTGATGGCAATGCTGATTATTGCTTTTTACATGTGTTTCTTGGTTATTGTTGAAGATTTTGGTAGAGAGAATTGCAGTGTTCAAAGTGAGTTGTTCTTGAACCAAGCTTTTGACAAACTAACATTAAAGTGGAAATTGTCAGACAGTTGCTTCAGAATTCAAGGATCATTCAATCAGATGCTTTTGTAATGCCTAATGGCCCTTATTGTCAAGGAAGCATGCGTTTATGTTCTCACTATAGCCTCATTTAGCCTGGAAGGGGCTACATAGATTCTCAGTAAGTCTTTTAAATAATAATGGTTGAATAATTACTTATTTTAAATTGCTATATCCTGCTTTTCCAGAGAGGCATACACAGAACTGCTAAAACAATAAAGCAAACAGTATGACCCCCACCAGCCAAAGTATCTACAAGAGCCCAGAAACCTTTTTTTTTTAAAAGGAAAAGCTTTAGCTGTCCTCTTTAATGCAAAGTGTTAAGAAGGTATCAACAGAGGCTGATGGCTTTGGTGTGAGTAGAGTGATGAATCTACTCTGTGTTTCAGTGTGAAATTTAAGGGAACTATCAAAGCTGCTGAACACATTTTGGAAAGCGACTCCAATCTCACTGAGTGAGAGGTTCCAGAGGTAGCTAGGGAGGCACCAGAGAACAGGCTATCCTATATTTTGTCCCCTTATGAATTCCTGGAGGGACAAGGTGAAGGTTCTTTGTGGAACATTTCAGTTCATGGGCCAAATTATAGAAGGCTAACTGCTCCCAGGCCATGTAGATTTGTGTAGCTCAAGAAGCATTTTGAATTGTGAATAGAAGCAGATAGGCAATGGATCCAGATGAATGAAGAAAGTAGCAGGGGTGAATAAAAGTACCCCAGAACCATTTTCTTGCAACATCCCTGTAGGAAGGTCTAGAACCACCACAGAGTGGCATCTCCAATCCATGAGACAATTCAGAAGGATACAATAGTCAATGCTGTGTTGAATACCTCTGAGACATCTTGCAGAGTCTATAAGGGCACATTCCTGCTGACTAATTCTCTGAGACAGTTATCTGTCTCAACCTCATAATGCAAAGAAATGTCATTAGGGCAGTAAATCTGCTTGGGTTTAAGCTGAACTTTAAAAGCACTTTAAGGGAGCTATCCAAAGTGCTAAACCCTGCATGCAAAATAGCTTAGTACCTTGGATAGCTCTTTCCCACTCTCATGGGAACCACTCTCTCTATGTGTGTACACAATATATATTAACATATAAACAAGTGGAACAACATATGGCAGTTGCCTACGTCTTTGGGTATGCAGTTTATGGGGAATGTCATGATGAGTGCCCACTGCTACACTACTGAGCTTGCTGTAACTCCAGCTCTTTTATGTACTAAAAATCTAGGTGGCTGTGAATCAGCTCAAATTATTATTAGTATTATTAGCCTCAAATTATTGCTAGCTTCAAATTATGGTGCATTTTATAAAGTCTTCAGGGGGAGTCACCCACATCTAATTTGGATTGTGAATCATTGTGAAAGATTTGGATCCTACATGGTCAGGAAAAAGAAAAAGTCACAGGCTGGCTTCCGTGCTTAGTTCATGATTTAACCAAACTCTGTAAAATTTTATTAGGCTGCTTCCACTTGTGTCAGTGTCACCCACCTAAATTGCTGTTAATCTCATTTAGTGAAAGAGTCTCATCCAGATATTTTTCTCATGAGGTTTTGGCCTCATCTACATGGCAACTTGCTAAGCCTATGGCAGCCATTATGTTCTTGAAAAAGCACTGGGATGATTTAATAAAGTGTAGACCAGTCTCTAAAAACATGATTAGAGCAATGATTTCCTGGATGCACCCACACTACAACAAATGATCTCATCTTAGCTTATATTAAAGCAATAACTCTTGACACTTCACTCTTCCCCACTGAAAGAAAGATAAAAGTCAATATGCACCTCCATTACAATTCTCTGTTTGTCAAGAGCAGGTCAGTTTATTGCTGTCACAGAGCACAATCATTCTTCTTTCCTTTCATTCACCCAGCAGAGTTGTTCAGCTCCATCTGCATAACCTGCATTGTACATAGGCTAAGCAGCATAAAGAGGCATAATTGGGCAGCTGCTAGGATCCAAGCACTCAGGGAGGGGCCAGTCTCTCATACCTATGCTGGGATCCATTTTTTAAATTTTACAGGGAATATCCTGTCCTCCTTTTTTTTTTTTAACTTGTATCTTTTTCTGGCATTCCAGTGCTAAGTGTTCCAATTTTGGATTTTCTGCAAGGGCTCTGAAAGTTTAGACAAGTGACTTCTGCTATATTTTTGAGATACTAACCATCCCTGCACACGCACACGCACACGCACACACACACACACAAACACAAACACAAATATGTTTCTTAAGTGTTAGAAAACCCTGATGAGAAGTCCTGGAGTCATGCGAACCTTTGCAGTTCAGGACTGATTCTGGCAAATTTTGCATGTAGGAAGGGTGTGAGTGCAGAAAACAGCATTTTCTGCACAGTATATAGCCTTGAAGCATTCTGCACAAGCAATATTGTGCACATGAAAAAAAAAACCACATGCAAGCTTTGTGCAGAATGAGTCCTCAATGGCAAACAGTATTTCCAAAGTATGCCGTTTCTGAAGACTTTCTCATAACAGAAAGAAAACTGATAAAATTAGTCATTGCTTCCTTCAAAAATGAAATTAGCAAAGAATCACAGCCTTACCACCCACAAACCCCAAGTGCTCTTGAATGATTAAGCAGCTGGGGCATGGTAAGAAAATCTAAAATGAAACATGGAAGCCACTTTCCTCTGGAGCGCCAGAAAAAAAAACTAAAAGGTTGGAGGGTAGGGGTTAGGTAGTTTTAGAAGGGAGCTTAAGGTAGAAGGAATATTCCCTAGAGGAAGGGAGCCCACAGAATTGAACTTTGGTAGGGGTCTCCTCCAATGCCAGTAAATGCATGCTTCAGCTAAACATATATAGACACTTTCTCTTGGCCAGGGATGCTGTTGAAGAGAATGCTCAGGAATCCCAGTGATGCTTCCCTGTTCAACAGAAAAAGGTCAGGATAAGGAGGCCATTCAGGAGATTGCAACATACGTACCAAACAGGGGAACTGATAAATGTGAAATAATTCTTCTGCCTGAAATTTGTGGTGTTTCATTTGTGAGCACCTGAGAATGTTAAATAAGCCTTGGGCTTTCCTACCCTGCACCTAAAGAGAATATTTTTCTTAATATGCTTAATATTTTTAATTAAATGCCAATTTAGGCACATGTTGTTGAAATAGTACCTCGCTGATCCTTTGGAGACAATTAAGAGTGTCAGTGAATACCGGATAATTCCTTGCTTCATTGAAACACTGAATGCATCCCTTTGTGCTTCTGACACGTTAAGAATTCTATGATGAGATTTAACTTAAGTGGATTATGTAAATACACACACACACACACACACACACACACACACTTCCAAGATAGACAACCATAATCTATTTGCAGTTACAGTATGATGGCCTGTACTTTTCTGAGAAGTGTTGAGGTTTGTGAAACTGTAAAGCCTGTACACAGTTATGCCAAGAGAAATTAGTGTAACTAAAAATACTGTTTTGCCTACTTGGGATTTTTTGCTTCCTGCACACTACCTAATGGAGCACGCCTGCATTGGACTGACTAACAGACCCTGAGTAAAAGAGCTGCTTTGACCTCTTCACACATGAGTTTGCTCTATGTTTTGGTCTCTTTGAAAATGACATGTGTTGTCTTAAATTACTCACACAGACCTCAGGGCCCCGACCCACAAGATACTCCTGTACTAACAATATCCTCTTTGGGAATTCCACTTTGCCTCACTGCTGTGCATTGAACACAGAGGCAAATGACTACCATGCACTTAAATGCTTCTTCTTTTAACTCTGGAATGTCCTGGAGGGCAGGCTGGGGCTTGACTAGGGCTATACTGAGTCCCAGTGAGAGAGGGATGTTGTTATTTCTCTCAGGCAACATCTTGACAGAAGCCTTGCTTCTGTAGCTGTGGGTCTTGCACTTTCCTAGACTAGCTTTCATAAGTGTCCAAAGACCCTTCTTAATTGGCCAGACCTGGAACTGATAAAACAACACAAAAACTTCTCAATTTTAGTCCTCTGCCCCTGCTTATAGTCTGCTGCCCCACTGATACATACTTAGGGGAAAGGGTAACAGTAGTCATAAACAATGCTCTCCTAGGCAGCACTCCTTATCCTGCTCTTCTTTATACTATTTAGTTATTTCTAAACTTAAATGCTGCCTTCAGGAGATGTTTATGAACCCATCGATATTGATTGTATTTGAGCTGAACTATATATTACAAATCAGTAAATCAATAGGACTTGTCAAATGTTGCTTAGCCTGAAATGCCGTAAATCCAAAAGCAAGATCTGGTCTTTAAGAACATTCCCAAGCAAAACCAACAAACTGGTGGACTAATGAAAGTGAACAAATACAGCACACAATTAGAGCAGTTGAAAATTTATGTAGTCAAACCGTATGTCAAGAGACCCAAACCAGAACTGGAATCCTCTCCCTATTCAATTTCAGCATGCTTAGTATATCTTTTAGAATATATGCAACATAGTGTAAGTGGAAGACAGAGTCTCATCATCTCCATCAGCCCTCCTGTTTCACCAAAAAGCATCTCCAGATGAACTATTGAATATTGTGGGCTGTGCTTTAAAACGGAAGCCCTGAGATCTGGTGGAAGAATCTTGTACTGCTTTTGTAAGTTTACCCTGACAGACATACTGCACACACTCACTGCACTGAGATGACACAACAGGAACAGGCAAGTAGGCCAGTTGTTATGGAGTTTTCATTGGTACTTAGTTGGCCATGGTGAGTGATGAATGCTGGACTAGGCAGGGCTATTACATTCTTAAGTCCATAAACATGATAAAATATTATTTTAGTAAATATTCAATATAAAGTGTGGTACAGTGAGAACAATGTAGAGTATTGACTGGGAAGACCTGGACTCAATTCTCATCTAATGAGGACTTCAGAGTGACTATGGGCCAGTCACTCTTTTGGGCCATGTCACTGCATTTTTGGAAGTATAAAATGGTGGCAGGAGAGTGTTATATACACAATTGTGAGGGCATTTGAAGAAAGGCAGCATAAAATTTAATAAGGGAGGAAGGGGTCTCTGAACAGGTCTAACAGCAATTAGGTCGAGAGACTAGCTCTCATGCTTTTACCAGTGCTCCTACATGGGTGAGTGGATGTACTTTGTTTAGTTCGCATGTCATAGGGATATGAGCAAGACCTTCCCATTAGACATTACTCTAGGAGCACTTCTCTTCCAGACATGGCTTGTGATGGAGCGCACAAAGATTTGTCACTCTAATTAGCCCTAACTGTCAGGCAAAGAAAGATCTACTTGTCTCCTCTTGCAATTGCCAAGGTACTTTTTCCCTGTCTTAGAAAATAATTTCTGGAGAAGGAAATTGGCCTCTAATTTACTCATTGCTCGTTATGGGTCTCCAGTGACATTTTCATCCACTGACTGAAAAGCACTAAAGAAAAAAAGTCTAGGAAGAGCTTGAGAGGCTTACCTTTCAACTCTTGCTACACAAGACTATTCATGTTAGAGAAAATGGTATTTTCCCCTCTCTCTTGTTCTTGTCTTAAAAGTTAGGTTCTTTACAAAAAAAAAAATGGCATCCCAGTCACAGGCATTGTCACTGACGTATCAGGTTAACACTATAGTTAAGATGAGCAGTGAGGACATCATCAACCAGTCTGGAAAGCAAAACCTGTCCACACAAAACCTGTCCACGTGGGAAGTAAGAAGATCAAGGAGATGCATCTTGATGCATTATTCTTTCTTTTTTTTTTCTGTGAGTTGCTAAGAGACTATATATTGATGGGTTTCCTATGTGTTGTAATCATAATTTTCTTTTGTTCATTTATTAATATCTCCTTTCTCCCAACAATGGGACTCATATGTGGTAGTTAGATAAATAAAATAGCATGATGGGAGATTAACAGAAAAGATGCCAAGAATATTTGAAAATAAGAAGAATCTAAAGAGGCAATAATCTTTCTAGTTCAGGACTTTCTCTGTGAAGGAAGACAAATCACATGAGTGTTTTGTGCAGAAAACAGCTTTTCTTTTGGAGACAATGTGTTTCTCATGCAAAAAAAAAATTTCTGCTCAGAAATGCGTTTTCTGCAGCATTTATATGCTATTTTCTGTGCAGGACTTGTGTTGCCATTTTCTGTACCAAAAGAAGAAGATTTTTTTTAAAAAAAAAAACATAAAGTAGTCTCCAAAAACTGTGCTGGTTTTGATGCCTTTCTCACAGAAGGGAAGAAAATGGTATAATTACTTGTTCTCACCTGCAAGAATGAAATCTGCAAAGATTTACATCCCAATTGACAATCCAGTGGTAAAGAGTGCAAGTGAGTAGGAGCTAAATATATTCCTTGCTATCTGTGCTTGTGCCGCCTGCGATCCAATCCAATGAAATCACTGAGGCCAGAATCTGTTAGTCATTTCAGGGTGCTATGTCACACCATACAATCCCACCCATTCCTCTGCTATCAGCAAACAATAATCTGCAATAATAGTCAGGCATCCCCTACCCGGACTTACCAGCAAGCTGTGACTTTTATTCTCTTCTATTTATATATTTGTTATAACATTTTAAAACCAGGCTTCAACCAAAGGGATATGAGGGTGATGTACAAATATAATTAAAGCAATATTTAAAGCAATAAACACTCCAGTCATGACATCAAGGCAAAGAAAAGCAGCCAAAACAATAAAACAGAAAGAGTCAGCTCATCTTAAAATGTCTGGGCAAATGAAGTAGCATCCCTTCCACCCACACAACCCAGCACATGCATGCCTCAGGTACTGATGTTCTCCAGGGATTATACCAGACAATTAAAAAGGATAAAGGATAAAAGATGCCATCACACTGGTGTAGGAATAGACAACCTGGTGCTCTTAGAAGTGTTGGACTACAACCCCCATAAGCCATGATAATGGGCTGTGCTATCTCGGGCTTATGGGCATTATAGTTCAGAAGGCCAGGAGGGTACCAGACCCAAGGCTGGAAAGCCTTGTCAGCTCAAGTAAGGACTATTATTGACTTATCCAAAGTATTGCATGAGAGAAGTGAGCCCCAATCCAGAGGCATTTTTCCGTTTGTACAAGCTGTTATTTAAGGCAAACTCATGCTCAAGACCATTTAATGGCCCACTAGAGTTTAAACACTATAATCTGTTATTTATTTATTTGTTTGTTTGTTTGTTTGTTGCATTGCATTTTCTTTTACTATTTCTTACATAGTAAACAACCTTTCCTACATTCTGAGTTCACTGTAATATTCTATCTATCGAGCAAGACTTTGGAGCACAATTCAGATACATTTTTTTACTTGCTCGAGGCTTTTTGGATCCAAAAGATTTGTCCATCCTTTCCGTAGAACTTAGAACAGGAAAGTCTAAACTTTAAAATACAGAAAAATAGTTCAACTAAAACTATACCTGCCACTGTGGTTGATTGTTGTTACGTTTGGAGAGTTTCAGGGATTTTCTCAGTCACTTTATATGATTATGTTGTTGTTTAATCCTGTACTGTATTTTAATAGACATTTAAAGCCACTTTTGAGGCCTTCTAGGATGAATGAATCTAAACAAACACTGGGGAAATGTTCTAAGGTTGTTGTTACCGTTTGCCTTCAAATCTCCCCCCCCCTTTTTTTTAAAAAAAAATTACATTAATATTTTCCAAAACAAGAACACAAACACTGCAAATACATAACAAATGTCTATCAAAAAAAAACAACAACAACTTGTAAGCACACAAAGAAACATAGGCATCAACATGTGAATTAAAAAGTAGCAGAGAGAAAGGAAAGAAAAGAAAGAGGAGAAAGGAAAGAGAAACAGAAGAGATTCAGCCTCCCCCGTTCTTTGGACAGATTATAACCTACCTCCATTCCAAGCCTCTTAAAAAAAAAAACACTAACCTTTTCTTCTCCACCCCCATTCACACATTCTAACATAGAAAATATATAAACTTTCTATTTTTTGTCAACGTGCCTTACACCATATCCGTATTCCTTCTTTCAACTTATCCTACATTTTGCTACAGCATACTTGCATAATAAAATAATACATCACAAATAACCTTAATACTGCTAAATAATAATGGATAATAAATACTGGTGACTGACTTAATTACTTATTATTTTCATAATTTAATAATTCCACACATATCTGCATCCTAAATATATCTATGCCCTTTTATAGTCTAAAGATCATTCAGAATCCATAGACCAATCTAGTCATCATCTTTAATCCATACCATATTAGCCTATTTTATATAAACCGTCATCTTAAATGTGATTCCCCACTTCACAGAAAAACATCCTTTTCCTGATTTCTTCTCACATAACATTTTAAAAACACTATCCTGACACAGTACACTTATTTAAGACATATGTCCTTTTCTTTCAATTTCACAAGATAAATCAACCCTCACATATGACAACAAAACAAATCAGAATCTTGAAAGAACATCCTTTTTTTTTTTAATTTTGTTCAGTTTGCATAGAGATTCCAATTAAATCCAACTACCTTTTCTCCCTTCCTAGAGCTGCAGTTTCCTTTTCATCAACCAAACCCTCCAGGTCATAAATCAACACCTCTCCCCCTAAGCTCTGTTTCTGTTTCTTCTTGTCTAGAAGTCTGTTTTCCATCTTGCTTCACTTCCATGACCACCTCCATATCTTTCTCTTTATCTTCTGAATCTCTCAATCTTATTTCTTGTTTCAGTTTCTTGAAATCTTGCTTCATGATGTCAACCATTCATTTAAAATCCCCATGTTTTCAATTAAGAATTTACTTCCCTGGAATCTGGCTAGAAACTGCCAAAGCCACTCCTCATACTACATAGTTTCCAGGCCTTTTACCATTTTGGTTGCCCTCCTCTGGACACATTCCAGTTTGTCAGTGTCTTTCTTGAACTGTAGTGCCCAGAACTAGACACAGTATTCCAGGTGAGGTCTGACCAAAGCAGAATAGATTGGTACTATTATTTCCCTCAGCCAGGACATTGTACTGCTATTGATGCAGCCTAGAGCCATATTGGCTTTTTTAGCTGCCACATCACACTTCAGAGGTGGTTTGCCATGTCCTTACCCTAAGACTGAGAGAGTGTGATTTGCCCAGGATCACCCAGGGGGGTTCCATGAATAAGCATGGAAACCCTGGTCTTCCAGGATCCTAGTCTAACTCGCAAACCACTATGCCACACTTGTGCTTGCAGTACTGAATACACAATATACTGTAAAAGCATGTAAAAAGAGGAGGGGCGTAAATCTTCTTCTTGAGTGTGCAGCTCTACGTGCACAATGTAAGATTAATTTCACTGGAGATAGAGCAAATTATCTAGGCAGACCATCCAGCCTTCTTTTTTGGAAATTGTAAAGGGAAGGCACCTGGCATCCTGTTGTAGAAGAAAGCCATATACTTCATATCACTGTTGATTCCAAAATTGTTGAGCTAAAGGAGCGACGGATGCAATGCTAGGGCTTGAACTGAGTATCTGCTACATTTTCCCCATTGAAATGAAGCCAAATTTAGTACAGTGAACCTGGTTCATTGTGAATAATGTTTGAAACAGAACACCAATATAGGTATACCTCAGTTAATGAACTAGATGTGTTCCTGGAATTACTTCTCTAACAGAAAAGTTGGTACCAGAGGCAGAAATGTCATGGAAATTATAGGGGATAGGTTCCTACACCATAAGAAAGGGCAGTCCAACTGGTTTCAGCAAACATCTATGAAATGAAGCAACCAGATCAGCTAAGTCTTGCATAAATTAACAAAAACATCCTGAACCTCTAGAGACCCTGTGAAGACTTCATACAAAATGGATTCAGGGATAATGTTTTCATTCGTCAGCCTGCATTTTTTTTTAATGATTTCTATTTTGGTGGTCAGACTTGTGGATCTATTTTTTAAAAAATATGTTGGAGTAACTCTTTGAGACAGGATTATTTAATCTTCCCCCTTTTCTCTCTCTTTTGTTGTCCTCACATCTTTGTTAAGATATTCTGGAGGCAGCCACTATTTGCCCTGCCTCTTGCAGTCACGTGTACCTAGCTACCATAGGATTGGCTAGTCAGAATCCCATCCTTTCCCAGCTCCAGCTCTGTTTATTGCATTGTTTACAGCAGACATACTGTTGCAACATAACACTTAGAGACTGTATTCTTCCAGACTCCTTCACCATCATTCCAGCGCTGATGGTGCTTTAAAAAAACTTCGAGCTAAACAGAGCACAAGGAGATAAGAGGAGGCTGAGTAGGCATAAAATGGCTTTGTAAAAATGATCTTCCCTATGAGAGGCCTTGTTAACTGAGGTATGCCTATACATTACTCCAACATAGTTGTGATACGACAAGTCTTTCTCCACTGTAAAATTTTATTTGGGCCACTAATTGAGCCATCTCCTGTGTACAGTGAAGGAAATGTTCTAATTTTCTAATGTTCTAAATTGGCTTTCAATGTCCAAAACATGTACACTCTTATCTTACCATTTGGGAAGTATGGTGTGATGCAAAATGTTCCCTAACCTTCAATTAATCAAGCCCACAGCTTCAAAAAGGTACTTTGCAGATGGCTAATTTGATGACCTTTGATGATGCATCCCTTAATTGGAATATAGACTGTAGACAAGGAAAATGCTTCAGCAGCCCTTCTTAGATCAGTGTGGCAGCAGTCTTTTCTACCAGAGAACACTGTGCCTGCTGTCCTAAAGCAGGGCCCTGTCCCATTACTGAACATCCTACATCCCTCCAATAATCATCTTTTACAAGTGGCACTGAAGTTTAATGTCAGCAAGGGTTCCTGGTAGAAGTGGAGAACCTAGACATGAGCAATAAAACTTGGAAGATGAAAAAGAAGATGATGAGTTACAATTCATTGTATTTATATCCCATTGTTCTTCCACTGAGCTTAAGGTACCCCACACAGCTTTCTTACCCTCTACTTTATGCTTACAACAATAATGCCGTGAAGCATGTCAGGCTGAGAGAGAGTGTCCAAGGCCACTCAGTGAGTTTCATGGACAGTGGGTCTTCCATGTCCAATTCCAGCCATGTTTTCTTCCCAAAATGGAAGATGTTAACACAGAAACAAATAAACGCAAATATACAAAGCTGTTTTACATTCAGGCAGTTGGTCAACTGAACCAGTAGTATCTACTATAAGAGTAGTATCTACTATAAGAGTAGTATCTACTGGAACAGAAAGTGGGCATCTGCTAGGAGTTGTAGGTGACATGGAGTGTTATAAGACTCCTTCCTATTACTGCAATACCCCCAAATTTGGGGGACAGTTTCTCCTCAAATGGTAAATAACATTCCTTAACTCCTGGAGAGACGGCTAGTATGGTGTAATGGTTTGAGCATTGCACTACAATTCTTGAGACTAGGTTCTAAATCGTCTGGTCACCCCACTGGGTGACCTTGGCCAAGTCACAGGTCCTTTTTGCACCTTACTTAGTCCCGGAGACATCTGGTGTGGGTCCCGGCGTTGGCCCTGCTGGGAATGGAGCACAACAGGAGTGCTGCTCTCCACATCAGCTGCCTTTGGGATCCAGGAAGTGCAATGGCCATGCTTCTTCCTGCCTCAGCACAGCCAGGTACTGTCCCAGGCTGCGCTGGGGCAGGAAGTGCAGCCATTGTGCGTCCAGGTCCTCTGCAGGGTAGGTAGGTGTGGGCATACAGTGGGATGGTGGTGCAATCACCAGTTATTGATGGGGAAAACCCGTCAATGGTTTGCAGCACAATCGTGCAATGACATTGTACATAAGCGTTGTCATGGTCTGGTCCTTCTCCCATCCCTTTGGCAGGCTGAGAGATGGAGCGGAAAGGGCCACACTCTCTCATTGTCAGACGAAAGGAAAGGCAAATTCTCTCTGAGCAAATCTTGCCAAGAAAACCCCATGATAGGCTTGTCTTAGGGTTGCCATAATTTGGGAACAACTTAGAATCAGAATCATAGGGTTGAAAGAGACCACAAGGGCCATGAAATCCAAACCCCCACCATTCAGGAATACATCATCAAAGTGATCCTGAAAGATGAGTATCCAGACTCTGTTTGAAGGCACACAGCAATAACAACTCCAGGAGAGCACTGTTGGCCAATTTACTGCATTTGAAGGTTTAATAATCTCCAAACACTAGAACTGAGAGCCTTTCAGAAATATGAGAGAAGCCCACAAATGCCTGAAGATTCAACACAATGGCACTAGTGCCCCCCACCCAAGAGACTGTGTATTATTGGACATGTGGGGCTGAAAAAAGGTTGAGGCTCCACAAAACCTTTGGACTAGTGACGATCCTTGAGAGGGTATAAGAACAGTCTTACAGATAACACGACACAAGTGGCACTTGGGATCCAAGCATGTCCAATTCCTATTGGTTTCAACTGGGAAAACTCTGAATGACTGACAGCAACTGAGTTCTATGCTCTGCTTCTCTGTTGTGGCTTTGGCGTCTACTTCTTTAGTGTAATCTGTCACACTTCATCACAACATAATTGCAGCGTAGTAACTGTGAATGAATGAGTATGTGGGTGTGTGTTATGGGCACTGGACAAATGCAGATGGCATTATTTATATAATAAATGATGTCAGAGATATGTATATTTGAAAACATTTGATAATCTGTGTTATGAGAGAAAAGTTTTAAATAAATTATGATCTGCAAGTTGGTCTCAAAGCTGTTAGTTGTGAGTAATCACTATTTGAAATGCAAGTTCTTTTGACAAGCGTATGGCATTTTTCTGGAGCCAGTTTGCTTTCCAAATGCAATTACAAGTTTAAACATCCTCTAGTATTCTCAAACAGTCTGTTAAAATTTGCTACTTTGGGGGAAAATGCCTACTAGGAAATAGATTTGCAAAACTGCATTGTTTTCAGAAGCCATGGATAAAAGAAACACAAATATATGCCAAGAAAAGCCCTAAAGTGCAGACAATCTGAAGAAAGGTTTCATAATCTTTAGCTGCCTGGTGTTAGCAGCTAAAAAGACATTCTGTCCTGAATCCTATTTTTAGACCCAACTAGAGTAGACTCATTGAATTAGTAGCACTTACTTGACTGTTAATTTATTGATTTACTGTTTATTCAGTCTTTCTACTTGAGTTGGGAGAGACTTAATTTGTTTCAAGCTTCAGCAGTGAAACAACATTTTAAAAATGGATGAATTCCCTTGGGGAAATGCAATATCAATTTTTGTCACAATGAAGAAATTACAGAATACCACCCACATGCCGGGATTTAGAACCAAGGTAGGGAATGTGACCCTCTAGACAGTGTTGGACTACAGTTTCCATCATCCCTAGCTAGGCACCCAGTGAAAACAGATCATGGGAATGGAGTGCAACAATATCAGGTACGCCACATGTTCTCCAGTTTTCCAGTTTGGAGAGTAACGTCTGCAGCAAATTTTTGCTGTTCTTCTAGAAATGAAGTACAGATACCCATGCTGGTTTCAGTAGTTTTGTTTCAGGATGGTGATTAAGGAAAATGTTGTCAGTCAGTAAGCTTGCTTCTTCCTTGCTACCATTATCACAATACTTGTTCTCTGGGCCAATTATCCTTTACTAACAGGACACAAGTGCCAGAAGAGCAAGTTATAGTAGGGAGAAGCAGCTATAATGAATCAAACTGCACCTCCCCTCAACCTTGGTCAGCTTCCTAGATTATACACAGGTCATCTAGGGAGTTGTCCAAGGTTGAAGGGAGGTATAGTAGCAAGGTGTCAGCCATTCCAGAATCCTTCATGAGAAGCCAGTAGTGATGATAGCAGAAGCCATAAGGGAAAGACAAAAAGATGTGCACCTTAGCTGATCCAGAGATCAACAGACCAAATAAATCCACAAGCAGGAAGTGCACAGAAGCCAGGGAGAACAATCAGCTGTGAACAACAAAAGCTCCCTGCAGATGTTGTGGGGTTTATAACTGTCTGACCTTGAGATACCAGGTTTTTGAGTGTTCAGCGTTCCTTATTTGAGAGGTATTGGCTCTTTTGCCACTGTTCCCTTCTCCTAATAATGTTCCATAGATGATGGAGACATCTCATCAATGTCTTCAACGTCAGCTGAAGTGAGGGGCTCTCTCTGCTGCAGTTTCTCATTAGCTGCATTGACTCCTAGCTGTTCAGATCTAGGAGCAGGGAGCCATCATCTGGAACCAGAGGCCTTTCTATATCTGAATCCTCTGTACCAGATTCCTTGGACTCTATATAGGGGGTGAGTTCTGACATATAACTACTAACAGAAGATATATACTCAGAATGACTATATTTATTCCAGTGTCAGAGGAAATATGTATATCATTTCTTGTGCACTTATATCTTGCATCGGGGATTTGTGTAAGCAACCATGCAAACACAGTGCTTGACTATATAGGCCTTTGGTCTGATGCACAATGACTGTTCTGTTTCTTTCTTCTTATGTTATATGAAAGAGAGGGAAGGGTAATGAGAAGTGAGTGAAGTGTTCTACTCCTTCTTCTCAGTTCTGACTCCTTGCGCTTGCTCACAGATGGCAGGCAGGCAACTACTGTGGGGAAAACAGATTTGTGATCTAGGGCTGAAGGTAGATTTTCTGATTTATCATGGGTCTCAGTAGTTCTCCAATTATGCCAACCTCTGATACCACTCTTCAAATCCAGAATGACTCCAATAACTATTTAGGGCTAGAGACAACAAACAGCCAAATGGCAAAACATGTGCAAGTGTAAAATCATGTTGGGCTTGAGAATCAGTCTGGTTCAGTGGATAGAATATTTAGTTTGAGTTTATTAAGTGGTTCTATTTATTGTGTAGCATAGGGCAAAGAGTAGTAATTCAGTCCTAGATTGCCATCTTTAGAACAGCCATCATAATGACCAATCTTTCTAAGTGTTTGTTTATCATCTCTTGTTCTTTTAGGGCCCCCAAGGTAATGTACAGTGGGTGAAAAACATGGCTGAAAGCATTAAATATAGACAGAGAACAAAACACCAGTTTAAAAAAAATGTACAATTAAACAGTGAGAGAAACCATATCTAGTTTTAAGGACCAAAAGCCATATGAAACAATACATGCTTAGTTACCTGCCAGAAGCTTGGGGGAAATGGAGACAGACTGACTTCACTTAGGATGATGTTCCACAGTCAGGGTGCCACTAGAGAAAAAGCCCTGTCATGTGTCTTCACAAGCCTGCCCTTTGGGGGTTGTGGAATGAACAATAGTACCTACACTGAAGGTCTCAAATTCTGAACAGCCTCATATGCGAGGAGTTGGACTTTACTGTGTGTAATTTCATGATATGCAATGCCATCCATATTCATTTTGAATGACAAGAGTCTGTTGAAACTGGAATGTTAAGGGAAATTTTGAGGCAGCTTGGGAATGAAACATGGGTAGAGTTTGATAGATATTTATTTTTTAAAAAACTTCATTTCTGGTAAACAGGACTCACACAAAACAGTGTCATAGGTTGTTGTGGGTTTTCCAGGCTTTGAGGCTGTGTTCTATTAGTATTTGCTCCTGACGTTTCACCTTCGACTTGACAAAACAGTGTCAATTGCTATGCCTGTTCTGCTTTGGATTTCATCAGGCATTCAGCAGCCCTATGCCTCCTGAATTTGAGTTGAGCTGTCCCAGAATTTCACTTAAAGCAGGGGTGGGTTATGTCAGTGGAACCAGGGACAATTTTCATAGAATCATAGAATCATAGAGTTGGAAGAGAGCACAAGGGTCATCCAGTCCAACCCCCTGCCATGCAGGAACCCACATCAAAGCACTCCCAACAGATAGCCATCCAGCCTCTGCTTAAAAACCTCCAAAGAAGGAGACTCCACCACACTCCAAGGCAGCATAGTCCACTGCCAGATGGCTTTAACTTCCAGGAAGTTCTTCCTGAGGTTCAGGTGGAATCTCCTTTCCTGCAGCTTGAATCCATTGCTCCTTGTCCTAGCCTCTGGAACAGTGGAAAACAAGCCTGTTCCCTCCTCAGGAATCCTCGGAAGGGGGCACATAATCCCTTCCCATGAGGTTTATTTATTTGTTTATTGAATTTATATCCTACTGTTGTCAAAGAGAAGTGGCTAGAAGATCATTTCCAAAACAACTCTTTTGAAAATGAAAAATGGTGCTGGGAAAGAATGTGGCCTGTGACTCACATTTTTCCCATCCTAAAGCTAAAGCAACAATTTAAGGTGAATTGGGGAGTTTGTGCTTGAAAAACACAAGTGAAGGCTATTAATGGAAGAAGAAAAGAATTCCCTTAAGACATTCTATGGGCAAAATTTCTGAAGGAGCACTTGTCAGAGTTCAGCTCCCTGCCCATGCCTCTCTGCCAGCAAGGGAAGGAATGTGATAGAACTTGCCCAAGAGGAGGTGGCCGTGGGGGGAGTCCAAATGCAAACAAGGAGAAATGCAGAGCCAAACCGAAGTCAAGGTCAATTCCAAAGGTCCAGAACGCTGAAGGTCAATCCAAAAGGGTTGAGAGAGCTAGAACACAAGGGTTGTGGGCTTGAGAAGTGATTTGCTACAAGCAAACAGCAAGCCACCCTGACCGACTTACATGCTGACAAAAACAAGTGTTACTCATCATTGTTCTGTTTACTCAGTCAGCTTCCCTCTGAGCTGCTCATTTATGTCTCCTCTGTGATTGGGGGTTGGGGGCCAAAGCTAGATCTGATTCCTCTAAATCATTGCTGGTCCGCTCTTCCACTGGCACTGGTTGCAGCAACTCTGTCTCAGCTTGTCTTTCAGCTGATGGGGGTGTTTCCAAGGTAGTTTCGTCTATCACTGGCTCTGTTTCTGGCACAATCAATTGCTTATCAACCTCGGAGCCATCATTTATCACATTACCAATGCTTCTTTTCTCTGCTTGAGAAAAGAGAAATTCCTGTATTTCAGGAATTAAATAATTTCACACACACACACAAGCACACATACATACTTAAAATATCTTAGGCCACTTTTTATGATCAGGCCTTCACTTGGCAGCTTCCATCATAAAACTATAAAATCACAATTAACAAAGAACAAACAAACACCACCCTTAAAATTTCACAAAAAGCAGTTGAAAAGTCAGAGTAAGAATCAATAATAATAAAATAGCAACAAAACCACAATAGGCAGTAAATAGCAACATCGGATTCAGCATATTATCATTAAATAAATAAAATAATAAATCAACAAATCAATTAACAACATTAAGGGAAAAAAGCAGTTTGGGACAAATAGATGTTTATTGCTTTGTTGAAAGTTTTAAAATGATCAGGCCATATGTAACTCTGCTGGAATAATGTTTATTTAATACATTATACTGTTAGAATATAGAATTAATGTGTGTGTAGATACCGTTGGGGAGAGCTTTTCTTCAAAATACAGTTCATACTGTGGAAAGAATCATTAAATATATTGAGGTAACATAATTAAGCATAGGAAACTTGATTACTTGCTACACAGAAATAATGTTTGTATTTCTGGTAGGCAAGGAAAAGAAAATTGCATTAAACCATTGCTTAAATGAATTTTTCCATAAGGGTATAAATGAAAGCATATGTATCACTGAGAGGAAACTACAAGCATCAGATTTCTTTCTCTCTTTTTTTTTTCCAAATTATATGTAAGTAAACAGCTAAAAACTGTATGGTTTTAAGAATTTATTTACTTATTTAATTCATATTCCACATTTTCCTTGCAAAGGAACCAAGGCAACCTATATCTGATTAAAAGCAAGGTACAGCTAAAAATACTATTTGCACAAAAGCTGAAAATAATTGAAGAAACAATTAGGTTAAAAACACAAAGTTGAAACCATTTAAAACAGAATAAAAATATGAAAACACAGATCTGTTAAAAGCCCCTTCTGTCACATGAATTATAAGCAAAAGGCTGGCTTAGATAATGTCTTTGTCTTCTGGTAGAAAGAGGAGGGGGAGCAACCAAACCTCCCATGGGAGAGAGTTCCACAGCCTGGAAGCATCCACTGAGAAGGTTTCTCCCCTGTCCTCACTGAATATACATGTGATGGCGATGGAACCAAGAGAAAGCCTTCCACCAAAGATCTTAAAACTTGAGCAGGCTTATAAAAGGAAGCACAGTCTTTCAAAGAGTCTGGACCTTCAAAGGGCCTCAAAGATCACAAACAAGACCCTGAATTCTGTCCAGAAATGGATGATTAGCCAGTGAAGCTGTTTCAACAAGGGAGTTGTACGTTTGTTGTAATCAGCACCAGTTAGCAGCCTCAATGGAACTTTTTGGACCTGCTGAAGTTTTTGAGCAGCTTCCAAAAATAATCACCCACAGAGTGTGTTACAGTAATCCAATTGGGATGGAATCAGGGCATGTTTTACCATGGCCAGTTCTGACATCTCAAGGAGGAGGTGCAGCTGACACACTCAGATGAATGGTACAAATGCACTCCTGGCTGTTGCCAAAACCTAGGCATTCAGGCTTTAAATCCAAGTCCAGGAGTACTCCGAAGCTGCAAAACTGAGATTTCAAGATATAACCTCCTCTGGTACAGGCTGAATCCCTCTTCTCTGATCTGCCTTCCAATTGACTAAGAGCACCTCTGTGTCTTCTGGAATAAACTTCAGTTTGTTTGCCCTCAGCCAGTCCATAACTGACAGTAAACACTGGTTTAACACTCAGATAGTTTCCTCAGAGTCAGATGGAAAGGAGAGATAGAGGTGAGTGTCACTAGTTTACTGGTGACACTGAATCCCAGAACTCTGGGTAACCTCTCCCATTGGTTCAAGGTAGCTATGGAGCACAAAATCAAATATCAGTCAGGGTTTCAGCGAGATCACTGCTGAGGAAACAGGAAACTCCCAAAAAGCTGTCAGGAATCCATCTGGATCCATAAGCCTCCAGAGGCAGACTATTTGAGTTGGTTCCCCACCCCTGCAGAGGCTCCAAGTCCTGGTGAATCCAAAACCCACCAGATAGGGATCTGTCCATGACAATGGAACTGTGAAAAGTCCTCTACCTCCAGATTATTATCCCACCTGGGAGGAGGCAGGTCCAGTGTGTGTTCTGGAGTACAGGAGACACCAGATATTCCTTGGGACAGAACTATGGTTGTCATGGAGGACATGAAGTCCCAATCCCTCCCAGAAGAGTGGGCTCAGATGTTAAAGTCCTCCAGGGAAGCCAGCTGGGGACAGAGAGGCTTCAACATCACTGCCAAGACCAATTCATCCAGCTTAGGAAAAGAGACCGTTGAGCTGCAGTGCACTGGGATACCAACACAATCTTTATTCTCTCCTTGAACCCACCTTCAAATACATACACTCAAACACAGCCAACTGCAGGATAGAGCATCTGGTCAGCAAAATGGAGTCCCAACAGACCACTGCAACTCTTCCTCCCCTGACATTGAGCAGGAACATTTGCACCTAAGGAGCCTTTTAATAGGGTTATTCTGGTTATTTGATGTAGGGTACTATTGGGGACAATCAAGATCCAACTGCTCTCCCCTGATGACAGCACTACAACCTTCCCACTCCATATATCCTTCTGTTACTGTTCCAATGGCTGCTCTCTAGGTTACTTCCAATCTCATATTCTCTGTATGGTTCTTTTCTTTTTTTCTTTTCCCAGCAGGGCAGACTTAAAATATGAAAATAGAAACAACTTCCTCCCATGCTCCCAGACAGGGAGGTTGCTTCTTACCTTCACTTCACTCCTGAAGCAGTTTCAGCTCAGAAGCAACCCTCTCTTTGGTGTCACCCCCTTTGGTGGCAACCCTCCCGTGGTGGATCCATCACCTCAGTTTATATCCCCTTGCAGGAAGGGGACTGATGTTAGCCTGGCTTATTAGTCAGTAGCTTGACTCAGTAGCTGGGACCTGGTCCTGCAGGCAGTGGAGGTCAGATAGGTAGGCAAGAGCTTGCAGGAGAGAGAGGCAGCCACTGGCAGCAGCTTGCAGATGACACCTGCCAGAAAGGACTCTCTCTTCTATGGATTGTGGTGGTGGTGTTCTTTCTCCCCTTGTGCTCTTAAATGCACACAAACATGCTTTAATCAATGGAGGAAATTGTAAAATTTGTCTGTTAAGAAAAATGCATTCAAGACAGCTCAGGAAAAGTTCATACCAAAATACACACAGGAATCAAAAAATAGTTCCACAACCCAATACAAAATCTTGGACAGGATGAGAAAACTGGTGGGATTCTCAGGAAGATAGTGAAAATAGAACTGACAGGTCTTCACATTCCTAATTTTCAGAATGGGTGCATTCTCAAAATGATAAGTTTCAGTGCAAGATACACTGTAGGGCAAATGGCTGCTCAGGAATGAACATAGAAGAATCATTGGCTCTGAAATGCAGAATTGGTTTGCTTTCTTTTTCTTCTTTTTCTCTAAACCATGTCTGCATCACTTGCTATTTATACCCTGCAGGAAAATGATTGGGAGTTGCAGGCATTGCCAAAAGACTTCCAACGTGAGATATTTTCATTTTGTTTTTGACAATGCTCATTGAGAGGTGGGGAATGTATGCGTTTCTTTTCTTGGCTCATGTTTGGATGAGAATGTAGAAATTAGAAACACTTCCCAGCTGTTATGACAGCCCTATTTCTTGAAACCATCTAATTAACACCTTGGGTTTTCTTCAGTGCAGAACAGTATTGTGTAGCTAATAGAAAGGGGTAGGGGAAAGAAAAGAAATTCCTACCACATTCTTTGTCTGCGAGCTGTCACTAAAATGGAAACTACATCTGTCACTGCAAGCTCTTGGATTTGGTACAAGCTGCTTGATAAGAACTGATTGACAGCAGGGACGATCAAAATCGTACACTGAGTGCATTTACCCTCTTGCGTGCACAGCTCATTACTGACAAATGTAGTGACTTTGGAATAAAGATGTATATGGATTCAGTTTAGAAGATGAATGCTCATGAAGTGATCCTATAAGACAATGTGATTCTCCCCAGGTTCAGAAAGAAGTCTCACAAGAAAGCTGAGGTAACCTTTAAGTATAGGAAGTTACTAAAATACTGACAGTTAGGAGCCTAGTTGGAAAAAAAACAAAAGAGAGAGTGTGATGAGGCATTGGTCCAGAGGTGTTGACACCCTTGCTGTGCTCACCAGTTCAAAGAAGATGTCATCACACGGGCCAAGATTGCTGCTGAATTTACGTACAAGCTATGTAAAGCCATTTCCACACTAGGCTCTTATAGTGCTATCATTCCACTTTCAACATCCTATGAAATCCTGGGTTTTGCAGTTTAGGGAGGGGCATTTAGAATTCTCAGCCAGAGAGCTCTTTGGCCTCAGGAAACCACAAGCCCCAGAATTCCACAGGGTGTTGAAAGTGGAATAATAGCACTATAACAGCATAGTGTAGAAATGGCCTAAGTTACAATTTATGGTCTCAGATAAATGAGGGGGGAAGCTATATATAATTTTTAAAAACCATGTTCCATTTAAGCCAAAAGTACATTTTAGATTTTCCATAATAGTTAGGGTAACACCCTTTTTCAGTAATGGTAATGCTTGGTAATGCTGTGAGGCCTCTTATAGCTTGGCACACTTTCAGACCTCCACATGTCCCAATCCATCCCTGGGCAGGAGACCTTCATGGGTCAATAATTAAAGGCACAGGATGCAATGCAGCACACTGGGCTAAAAACATTAAATCTTCCACCCATCTCCTGCGGTCCCAGTCTGCAGGAAAGGATGGGAACAGGGAAAAAGGGCAGACTTGGAAGATAGCAAAATCAAGCAGGAGCAGGCACATGAAAAAGGGACTCTGGCCTTTTCCGCACTTTGTTTTTAGAACCGTGCAGAGCGTCCTCCAGGGAGGACGTTTGCACTTGGAAGAGGACTGGGTCCGGACTACTTTGTGTAGTTCCGGACTTCAGCCCGCTCCGGAACGACCAAAAGTGGTTTTTCTCCGTGCTTTTGAAAGACCACTTAAAACAGGTGGCTGCGCTCCGGTGCAGATTTGCACGCTCGCACCAGTGCCAGCCTGCAGATCTTCCGGGGGCGGGCTTTAGGTTGGCGAGCTTCACCGGTTGGTGGAGAGCCTCCACCAACCGGAAGCCGCCATTTTCGTCCCCGGAGCAGTGCGGAGCGCGGCCATGCACTGCTCCAGACGAGCCTGGACCCACCGATGGAGCACTCCGGTCCAGTGAGTACTGGCACGGGGCGATTTCTTTGCCAAATGCGAAAAAGGCCAAAGAAAGTGCTATGCAGAGGGAAATCAATTTGTTGCTTGAAAAGTGTGATCTACAGCTGAGATAAACGTGGGAGACTGAATACATTGCACTGCATACCCTCCAACATTTCACAGGTGAAAACCATGTGGCCAAACATCATCAGCTGACAATATAAAGCCAGGACTGCCTGAAGGAGAATGCTGCACTTTGATCTTCCTTAGGCTGTATCAAATTCTCCAACTTTTCACAGGTGAAAATTGTGGCCACATATGGTCACATGTGTGTGGTCAAGATGGGGGCAGTTATTAATCAGGAAGAGCACACAAGTTAGGAGAGGCTGCAGCAGTCTCCTTTAGCCTGAGCCTACTGGGAAGGAAAGAATTCCTCCACCCAGTTAATTGAATGCAAGACACTTTTGCACTTTGAACTTAGTTTGCAGCAACTGAAGTAAGTAAAGGGGGAAAGTGGGAGGAAGAGGGAAAAAAACTGGGACATTTTAAAAGCAGCTGAAAAAGTGAGACAACAGAGGATTAATCAGGACTGACAAACCAGGACACTTTTGGAATTTCTGATAACCAGATCTTTCTAGGGCACATACAATGCATTAAAATATAAAATGCAAACGATAAAGCAATCAGTACAGAGAGTGGTTAATAAAGCCAAGATGAAACCATCTGCAAAGACAGAAAACTTTGCAGCATATGAAACCAAAAATAAAACCAACAGCAAGGTAACACAGTTCTAAACCTAAAAAGAAAACAACAACAACAGTTCTTTAAAATGCCTGTGAGCATCAAAAGATTTTCATATGGCATCAAAAAGAACATACTATGTTTTTATTTTTTTATAATATTGTTATTGCATTTTTCTAATGAGAAAAAAAAGAGAACAGAGAGAACAACAACAACAACAAAAAGGCTACATATATAAACAGAGCCATATAAGATAGATAGGATATAGGGTGTCCATACATATATACAATAAGTCAAAAGAGCACATGCCTCTAAATATCCTAACACTAACCTCAGAAGGTTCCGCATAGGTCTAATCCATTGTATGTTACAATCTATAAAAAAAGGAAATTTAACAACACTAGACAAACAAACAATAAGACACACAAAGAACTTCCCCCACTGGACAGAACCAGCATCTGATTTATATATCCTTATTACCCCTCAGTAATTCATCATCTTTCTTTGAGCTAATGCATGACCTCATGATGTTAAATTATAATCAAATAAGATAACTTATAATAAGAGCCCCTGAACAGCTATTTTCCTTAACTAGTCTCCTTCCCTTTCCCCAAAGAAGATAACAATTTCTTTCTACCAAGGAGATAACTACCTTTACCTCTTAAGGGGCTTAAGGTTATCCAATATACTAAATCCAAATTTTAAATATTTGAAAAGGAAAAGGAAAAAAAAATACAAATGCTGTCATGGTATCCGTATCCTCCTTAACGCCTCCATTTTGTTTACTTCCTATAATAAAGGAGAGTGAATTTTTGAATTATTCTAGTAAATCTGACAAAAGATGCCTCCTAAAGAGAAACTTTTTAACTCGAATTGTTACCATCCTAACATTTAAATCCATTAACATTGCCCATTTCACATTGTATAAAATCTATCAGTGGCTTCCAACTTGAAAGAAATTTAGTATTCTTTTCATTTTCTAGCATATGGGTGAGTTTATCCATTTCTGTTAATTCTATTAATTTAGCTAACCATTCCTCCTCTGTTGGGATAGAGGTTTTCTTCCACTGCCTTGCAAATACGATTCTTGCTGCCGCTAACATATACCATGTCAGTCTGCCATGGATATTTTCTTGTTTTTTATCTACGGAGTTGGAGATACCCAAAAGAAAAAAAGTTGGTTTTAATTCTAAGCCAATACCAAGAATCCTTTGCATCCTAGCTCTTATCATAAACCATTTTTTAATTTTTATTTATTTATTTATTTATTTTTGCTGTATTGCAGTTCCACCATAGCACATATTATTAACACTGAGAAGTACCACAAAGTGAGGAAGAATATCAGCATACTCTCCAGGGAATTCTATAGTCGGAGCCAGAAGAAATATAGATCCAGGGTAAATCAGACCAGATTTCTCGTGGTATCCTGAATTGATACCAAAAGAAAGCAGACAAACACAAGTACAGTGTCTGACACTTTGGCCATTTCTGCACTAGACTGTTATAGTGCTATTATTCCACTTTCAACATGCTATGGAATCCTGAGGTCCATAGGATGTTGAAAGTGGAATAATAGTATTATAACAGTCTAGGGCAGAAATAGTCTTTATCATTTCTGTGGCTATCCCTACCATTAGGCAGGATGCGGTAAAGTTCTCAGACAGCAGATTTTGGAGCACCGTTAAAGGACAGTGTGCTAATAATTATTCAAGAAATTTTTGAAAATCACTTTGTAGATTTTATCAGTCATGGATGATAACAAGGAAAACTTTTTTCAACTAAAGGGCCAAATACAGTTTCTGAGGAGTTCTCAGGATCTGAATTCTAGTGCCAGGCACAGAAATAGGGTAGCCCTAAAATATTGGCACAGTGTAGTTGAAGGCTCTTACTGCCAGTAGCTAAGCCTTAGGAGATACCTTTCAACCTTATAGAAATGGAAGGAATTGTATAAAAGCTGAGAAAACCCCAGACAGTGGTGTCATAAAGAACAGGGTGTGGCTGTCAGATAAAGTCTACACAGCCTGATGTTCCCCATCTCTGGCTTAAATATCTTGAGCCATCTCTGCCTTGTAACAGTCTGTTTTGAGACCCTTGAATCCTTGGCCCTTACTGCACTATGCTGTAATCCTGCATTGTCCTGTCCTGATCCCAGCAATGCCATTGCCAGGATGGGATCAGGACCTGAACACTCCCCACTGCACCGGTTTGCTGCTGCAGATGGATAGCTTTTGGGACATGCTCTTTCCTTCCACAGTATAACTGGCCTCTTCCTGCGCTGTGCTGCAGAAAGAAGCACTTGATAGCACTTCCGCCTTTCCTGCACGCCTGCAGCAGACAAGATTGTTGCACGAAGGGAGGCCATTATCAGATTTTTTTCCACTATTGGTATACGACATGATCATGACAGCTGGGGACAAGACAGCAGCAGGATCACAACAACATTGCATGCATCACAGACCAGCAGCAATGCGTCCCCATGCCAGGATGGCACCATGGTGTGATAAGGGCCCTTTGCTTAAGGCCCTTTCACACTACTGCATCACAGTGCTATGATTTCGCTTTCACTGCCACGACAACATCCTATGGAATCCTTGGATTTGTAGTTCGGGAGAATATTTAGAATTCTGCACCAGAGAGCTATCATGTCTCACCCAATGGCAAATCTCAGGATTCTATAGGTTGGAACTGTGGCAGTTTAAGAAGACTCATAGTGCTATATCTGGGTAGTGTAGAAGAGCCCTTTGAAAGAGCTAGTCCAACATTAAGAAACCCCATTCTAGCAATCTCTCATGAGCTGGCTATGTATATACTGAACCAGGAGAAATTGCAGGGCTGGCTCTTTTTCCCTGTGGGTGCATACCATGCCTCTTCATCCCATGGTGCACTTGATTTTAAAAAAATGGTAAAAATTATCTTGTCACAATATTTATCCCCTTTCCTGAAAGGTGACCTCTGATGAGAGCAGAAGGATGTGGATGAGTTTAATCTGCAGTAACAATGACGAACCAGTCCTGATCAACCCCAGTGGTATAAATACATAAAATGACAGATTATTCTGCTGCTTCCCTCCTCCCCTTTTGCCCAGCCATACACATACATACACCATAATGCACGGCTAAACTCCAGTTGTGCTTTATCTCTCCACTGCTGCCCCAGTGATTAATGCTACACTTTCTGGAAGACTGGAAAATGAGGGGAGACAGAGAGAGAGGGAAGGAGAAGTGATATGTATTTCTGGTGCGGTCTATCATTATCATTATTCCTTTATAATAGTTTTTTCTTCCCTCCTGTTAGAAGAGCTTAATTTACTAGAGGAGCAGGGGGCATGACAGGTGAGAAAAGAGTTGTTGGCAGGTGGATGAATGGGCAAAGGCAAGGACAAAGACAGGAAAGTGCAGCTAGAAGTAGCTAGTATTTCTGGGAAGGATGGTAAGTTGCTCTGTGTGTGTAGGTGTTGGCATTTAGAAAGACAAACCAGATTGCTCCATGGGTTGGGAATGATTCCCAGAATCCCCCAGCCATGCTTGGGAGTTATCATCCAAAAAAAGTCCCTTTCCCAAGCTGTGGATTTATACATTCCAAATACAGTTGTGGTTATTTAGAGCTTCTCACATCCGTTGTCCATTCCTGATTGGCGGGGGGGGGGTTGCCCCAAAACATGTGTGACTCAGGAGACCACCTACAATGTCAACACCTTTGTGAAATGGTGGGGAATATTAGGTTAAAGAAGAGGTCTGTGAGAGGGAGGTAACCTTACGAGATCTTTTGCACCTGTATCTACTGGTACTAGTGTAGTGGGAAACTAACCAGAGATCCAAAAGTAAGCTTGTTTGTTTTATTGGGGGAATTAACAAACACACACACAAGATCTAAGCAGTCTGATAGAGCTGGAAGAGACCAGAGGGGCCATCTAGTCCAATCTACTGCTATGCAGGAACACACATCAAAGCACTCCCAACAGATGGCCATTCAGCCTCTGCTTAAAAACCTCCAAAGAAGGTGACTCTGCCACACTCCAAGGCAGCATATTCCACTGTGAAACTGCTCTTATTATCAGGAAGTTCTTCCTGAGGTTTAGGTGGAATTTCTTTTCCTGTCGTTTGAATCCACTGCTCCTTATCCTAGTCTCTGGAACAGTGGAAATCAATCCTGTTCCCTCTTTGATATGACATCCATTTAGATATTTAAACATGGCTATCATGTCCCCTCTTAACCTTCTCTTCTGCAGACTAAACATACCCAGCTCCCTAAACTGCTTCTCATAGGGCATGCCTTCCAGACTTTTCATCATTTTGTTTGCCCTCCTCTGGACATGTTCCAGCTTCTCAATACCCTTCTTGAAATGAGGTGCCCAGGATTGGACACGGTATTCCAAGTGATGTCTGACTGAAGTAGAATAGAGTGGTACTATTACTTTCCTCGATCTAAATACCATAATTGAAAACAACTGTTTTCAAAGCCTATTCACAATTTTGGACTTATTCTGTACAAAATTGACACCTGGTTGTTCTTCACGGAAAGTGGCATTTTCTGTGGAGAAAATAATATTCCTACATAGATATATTATTTTCTGTCCAGGAAATGCTGTTTTCTGCACAGATAGTGTTGATTTTTATGCAAATCACCCGCATAAGAATTTTGTGCAGGATAAGTCCTCAATTACAGAATTTTTCTGTAATTGCGAAGGAGAAGGAAACTGGGGGTGCAGGGCTTCTGGTAGAAGGAAAAAACAAGTGCATTCCCTTTGAGAGCACACCCTCATTTCTTCCCCTTTGACCAAGCTTCTCTATGGTCTGAATTCCCTCTCTCCTCCTTCTCTGCAGCAGTAAACAACACTGTAGGAGCCCATCATGGAGCTTGACAGTTGCCATGTCATGGGAGAATATAAAACTGTAGATAGGTATGTTTGAAAGAGTTGTACATGAATTCCTATAGCATTACAACCCAATGAAAGTCCCATTTAGTTCAGTTGAAGTTACTCCAACATAAGTGGGTATACCATTGGAGCCAATTTTTTCCTCATCTACTCTCCTGTATTCAGTTTTAACTTTCACAACTGGTACTCAAGAGAGAGAGGGAAATTGTGCTATTAAAGGCATTTTTGTGTGTGTGTGTGATGTTCAAATATGTCCAGCCTCATCAGCAAAACCTGTGTGATCTCTGTGTTATCCAAGCACTTGTGCCATGATGTCAGAGTTATTTGTTTGGTTGATTACGTGTATGGTAAGCAGCTAGCCTGTTCCTTCTACTCTGAAACCCACTAACAGGAATTAATTTCCATCAGATTTTTCATGATACATACTATGCATGAAAAGGCTGTTGGAAGATTAGAAAAGTAACTTATTTATTTGCTAAACAAATCTTGCCTTAACTCCAGAAGGATGAAGAGAGATTAAATGTATGTCCTACTCCATCTCCCCATTGCTCAAGTCTATAACTGCTTAGCATTGGTATATATTAATTGCTCCAACACAATCTGATCAGATTTGTTGTCTTGTCTGGGTCGAAGACTAAGGAAGCAAAAGCTGGATACTCTTTAGCATTTCTAGAAGCAAGCCACAAATGAAATTGACTCAAGGATATAGATGTTTGTTTACCTCACTATAATGAGGGAGGGTAATGGTACAACCTTCCTATTTTTCTGATTTTTGTCAAGCTTGATCATTTTGAATTTTGCAGAGTACTTTTCTGCTGTTCAAGACCATTTAATGGTTGTCATTGCTGAAGGTCATTTCCTTGGTGAACCAAGATTTCTTGCTTTTCCCATTGCATGCTGTTCTTCCTCCCCTTTGGTATTTTGAATGAGACCTCTTTCATGATGGCAGCAAAAGGTGGCTCTGATTTGGCACTGTCATTCTTCATTGCCACAAAGCTATTACAGATGTTGGAGAATACATGATGTGTGTGTTTTTTAAATAAAGTTATTTAGGTGTTGGAGAATATGTGATGTGGGTTTTTTTCTCCATTGCATCATTTTTACTGAAAGCCCCAGTTATTGGATTATATAAATCATTGTATAACACAGTGCAAGGAAGCAGAATTCCCATACTAAATTATCTGTCATTCCATTTCCCGTTTAAGTTCTCTTGTCCACATTGTTGTCGCTATCGACTGCAGATGCCTACATCTTTCAGTCTCAATTTTGTTGTTTCTTTGCAAATCCTTCCTGCATTTTCTTCCTATACTCATTCCATATTTTCTCCACATTGTAATTCACTGAAATTTTAATGCATTCTTCCTAATTTGTGCAAAATTTGCACAACATTTCCCACAGATTATTACTTCATTTTTCTAGATTTTGCCCATTTAACCATTCCTGTTTTAAAATATGTGCATTGTTTTGTGCACACTTTGGGCAGAAACCTATTGGTGTCTTATACATGTGTCAGTCATCCTACAGATGCATGTGCCCATTTTTGCCTGATGCAGAACATCTACATTACGGAAAGTGAAGGTTGTAGAGGTGAAGTTGTATATGTAATGACATTATGCATGTAGATGTATATTAATCTGTGCATGTGGTTCTATGTTGGATTGTGAAATGTTGCCATTGTGCAAGGGTGGCATAGCAAAATCAGTGCCTACGTCCTCATAGATTTATGCTACACAACCCTAATGTAGATCTTGGCCATTATGTCTTGCTTATGTCCTGTAAAGGTGCACATTTTCTTATGACAAGTCTCAGGAGATGTGATCAGGCTACATTCATTAAAACTGTCAAAACTAAGAAAATATCCTTTGATTCCTAATGTGTGGGATGAGATTGGTTGGTTGTGAATTAAATGTTGCGATGTTAGTCTACCCAGTTACTAGGCCTACATAGTACTAAATGTAATCCTCCAATTGGAGTCAGATTTTCCCCACCCTAATAGGTACTGGAAGATTGCCATTTCAAATTTCCCAGAATGCCCTTAAGCTCCAGCCATAGTGGAATTCTGGGACATTCTGAGAAATTTGCAGCTGTGAATTTCAGGCCATTTCTGCACTATATGCCATTAGCACGTTGTAGTGTTACAATCTTGGCATTGCCATTTGTGTGATGCCTTTGGGTTAGGAACACTCCTTTACCCACCCTTCCGCTATAAGTGGATGAATACTGGTATTGCCAGCCATGTTCCTTCCACATTACAGTGTCCTTGGCCACTCTCTTGTTCCACCTTTACCCCGCTCCACCACTCCTAATTGGACAGGTGTTTTTGTTTCTAGAAGCCATACTAGTGCAGCAGTGTTTTATTGGCATGACACACCAGTAAACTATTGCACTGTTGCACTATAATGCTTAAAAATGTATTTAAAAAATTGAAAAGTCTTAACTTGAAGGAGAAATTCAAAATTAACACAGTGAGGTGATAGATTATGACATCACTACACCATGGGAGTAGCTGAAGGAGGGACAGGCTGGGCAAGCCCACACCTCACCCATTCCTGGATCCACGATGACAGGAAGTGCTATCAAGTGCTATTACGGTACTGCACTTAGCTGGCTGATGGGATTGAAGCGCTAAAGGAGACTCTTAATGGATTTTTTTCTGGAAATGGTATAAAGCAGTTTTGCAACCTTTGGGGGCAGGATAGCATCTGGGTAGCAATGACTGCATGTAGTAGCATGACTCCTGGACCAGAAACAACCCACCATTGTTGCACTATAGCGACGCTGTATGGAAATGACCTAAATTGTCTGCAGAGTCCCAGATAATGGAGCCTGAGAGTGGCTTGGGTGCTTTGGGACATTGTGGGAAATTTAAAATCCCATACTCAGTAGGGCTTCATGGTACTTGCCATGGTAATTCAACACTGGTAGCCTCTCCTAAGGCATATGGACCTTAACAACTTTATGAGGATATTAGGTAGTGATTCTATCCAATACTTGGCTTTAAACTCAATGTTAAAATGTCATTGATTTTCCACAGCTGTATCTCCCTACTTTTTTTCCCCCCAAGAGTACTCAGAATAGCAGTTATGTGTTGCATTTTATCAGTACCACAGCCACTGTAAGCTTCACAGCTGAACCTGTATCTGCAGCCAATAGCTGAAATATCCATTTTAAAAATTTAGGATCCTGTTTAGCCCTACATTTCATTAACTGAAAGACACCCAAACCTTTGTGATTCATTTCTCACATTTCTAGCTTCCACTGAGTAGTTTAGAGTGGCTTGTTTTTTATCATCACATTTTATCCTCACAACAATGATCTAAGGTTTATTAAACTGAGAATTCAAGGGCATTCGGAGTTCTACATGGGTGAGCAGAGAATTGAAGTCAGGCCTCCCCAGTCGAAGTAGATACTGGCACTAGTACCGTGTATTACTTCCAGTATCAGAGGAAGTATATTTCATAAACTCCATTGCTAGATAACTCCTAGTGGGAAGGGAACTATAGTTCTCATGCCACACTTTTGGACTTCCTATAGGTATTTTCTTGGCCACTGTGGAAACAGAATGTTGGACTGGACTAGATTGGTTTTTGCTTTAATCCAACATAGCTTTTCTTCAGAGCTTGGAAGAATTGCCTTTTTGATCAACAGCTCCCAGGATTCTCCTGCCATCATAGCACATGGTGATGTTCTCCTAAGGGGTCTGGGACAAAGTATTTGCTTCTCCACTGTGGAAACAGATATTGGATAGGGTTTTGCTCTGTTCCAGCACAAATCTCTTTCAGAGCATGAAAGAAGAGTTTTGGACAACAACTTCCAGAATCCCCCAGACAGTGTGAAAAATAGCTGATCTCAGAGAATTTCTCATCCCAAAGTCTGTTATTCCAATGTGCTTAATGCCAAAATTTGGTCAATTGGACCAATCTGAATTTGCTTGGAAAAATGTGAACATATCTGTCTGTCTCATGCCACCATGAGCCCTGGTGGTGCAGTAGTTAAATGCCAGTATTGCAACCACAATTTTGTGAGGGCTCCAGGTTGACTCAGCCTTCCATCCTTCCACAGGTTGGTAAAATGAATACCCAGCTTGTTGGGGCCAATTAGCTAAACACATTGTAAACCACTTAGAAAGCACTTAGCTGACAAGTGGTATAGAAATACACATGCTATTGCTATTGCTATGTTCTTACTGAGATAGGGATGTATATGATTTCTTGCTTTGTTCCCGCATATAGGAATGAAGAATTTCAGCAATTTTTCCCCACTGTATGAGAATCCAAGGCTTTCTGCACAATTTTCAACCACTTTCTACAGGAAGATTAATTTGTGTAACAATACACCTGTTTTATTCTTCACCAAAAAGAAGTGGGTTTTTGAGCATCAAACTTGTTTTCTGTGGA
The DNA here is from genome assembly GCA_030412105.1 of Cyclura pinguis. Lineage (NCBI taxonomy): Eukaryota > Metazoa > Chordata > Lepidosauria > Squamata > Iguanidae > Cyclura > Cyclura pinguis. The sequence goes on from CM059599.1 coordinate 352,199,286, forward strand.
AAAAAAAATTTGTGTAGGAAACAAAATATTTTGCATAAAATGTGCAGTTTGCTGCACAAAAAATATTGCTTTCTAAATTCATCTGTGTAGAAAAAAAAGGGTATTTTTCTACAATTGAATTTTCTGAAAAGTCCTGAAGTACAAAGCATTGCGTGGCTGTTCTCCTTTTCCTCAGTAGGTTATCTTATGTGTTGACATACACTTTTTTCAAAAAGAATAAGAATATTAAATAGCATTCTTTACACCCCTGTGATGAGGTGGCAATAAATACATTTGAAAAACTGTATAAAAGTAATGTTCACAGGCCAGACTTGCGTGTTCAAAACAAAGAACTAAGAACAATTACATAGACAAGGAATGCACCAAGAATGGATAAGAGAACTCTTCTCTGGAGGAAGATGAGCTTGAACTTGAAGGCACATCTGGCCTAGCATTGTGTTCTCACAATTTTTACTTTATTTTATTTCCCACCTTCCTCCCATTGCAGTACCCAAAGAGGCTCATAACATAGATTAAGACAGAATAGAGCTAGAATTAACCATAATAGAAAGCCAGATGCTAGATCTGCTGAGGGTGGTGTGGATAGTTTCATTTTCAAAGGAAGCAACAAGTAATTTTAGCAATTTGCTTCCTGCAGAGAATAAGCCTATGAAAAATGCATGGTTCTTAAAAGCTATTTGCAGTCCATTACTTATTTTGCCCAAAATTCACACTTGGGTTTTTAAAACAAAGCAAAAGAAAACCCTCCACCATTTTGTTTCCTGTACCGAAAAGGTATTCCTGTTTTTAAAAAAGAAAACTTGTATGAATTTTTTACAGATTTAGTCCCGTACTACAAAGATTCTCATCAACACACAATTCTCCACATGAGAATTTCACAAAGAACATCTTTGCTTTTTCTTTTTCCTTTTTTTAAAAATACCATTTCTGGAATACTTTCTAATATTCTTTCCATCCCTAGTGGTAAATTGCTTTTATTTCTGTTCCTCCTACAGCTGCTCTGAGTTGAAAGACAGAGTTCCCTTCTAACTTGGAGAAGCTACAGAAGGAGCAACAGTCAAATCACATGTAGATTCTCTGTAAAATTCTCAGATTAAAACATAACTACATTAAAAAAAAAACAGTTTGAAAGCATTTAAAACACAGCAGAAGAGGGGGAAATGCAGCACCTTCCATTGAAAACTTTTCTGCCACAACCAGTTAGAAGCCCAAAGGCTGTCTATCTAAAAGAGGTTTGTCTGCCAATGGGACAGAGAGGGGAGAGCCTAGCTTTCTGTGCAGGAGAATCCACCATGGCCGGCCAGCCCTATTTATTTATTTAGAGCATTTCTATCCCACCCTTCAGCCAAAAAGGCTCCCTAAATACCTTGCAAATTGTTGATTTGACAGTTCTCTGACTTCAGGCTTACAGTCTTAAAAAAAAGGCATGAAACACAAAGAAAAGGAGAGAGCAGTGCAGGAAGGGGAAGGCAGTGCAGTCGAACAAATACTGGCTGCTAATGTGTCCTTCAAAGGCCAGAGCAGTGGCAGTTGGGATGGAGGGACAGCCTTTCGTCAGCCACTGGAAAAAAGGCAAGATGGTGCTTCACCTGGCTGCTGTTCTCTCCCTCAGATGCCAGAGCAAAGACACCTTTCAGTAGCCACTGGAATCATAAAGGGCACTAGTACCCTTCCCTTTCATTTCCCTCAGTACCTGATTTTCATAGGCCATTCCTATAGAATCATATGATCGTCAAGGCCCCTCCCTAAACTGCAAACCCCAGGATTCCATAGGATGTTGAAAGTGGAATAATAGCACTATAATAAACTAGTGTGGAAACGGCCTGACTGTCTAAAATGGATCCATTGCAGACGATGGGAAGAAGAGAGTGATTGAGTCACTGGGATATGTTGAAATCCTAGCAAAATACAAAGCAATTTTTTTCTCCACCAAGCATATTATCTGGAAGCTAATGGCTATGCTGTGGGCTCAGTCCAACCTCCAGATGAAATCTGACTTCAAAAAACTACATCTTCTCAACAGGCTTTACAACCTTCACCATATTGTGGTGAAGACAGTTTTTTTTAAAATCAGGATTTTCATCCTCACTTTTGAGTGACTTCTTTGCATTTGAGAAACTTCCCTAACATCAATTATGTACATCTGGCCCCAAGTGGGAACTGTTCCCCCAAATAATTTAAGGCAATGTTACTAGATCACCAGATCACTGTTTGCCCCTTTTTTCTCTCAACTTTCGTCATTATTTTCTCTGTAGCCATCACTCCCTTATCTTTCTCCCTATGATATTCTAGCTCCTTATCTCATTCTTCATCCTTGTTGCTTACACTATTAATTCTACCCACATTCCTCTTCCTTCCATTGCATCCTTCCTCAGTTTATTGTATTTTTTTGCATGATACAAAACATTGCCATTACTGTGGTAGTAGAAAAATTGTCTCTCCATCCCCAGACAAACTGCTTTTTTGGCCTTGTAATTCTAGCCAGCTGGCACTATGTCCTTTTGCTGTTAGTATGTGTCATTTCTACTTCCTTCTGATGCACCAAGCACCAAATGGGAATTTGTTACTGATTTTTTAGGAAGGGTAATGAACCTCCACAGTGAAGTTTCTCATTAGCTAATGGAAAAATTTCAGAAACATTTTATCAAAGGCTACCAGACACATTGAAAAACTGACCTTGTGCATTACACCTCATTTGGATTTGCATGTCAATAGCTTTCTGCTGGTTGGTGATTATCATATGGAATTGTGTTTTGCCTTCCTTTATGTTAAGTACTGTATTTGCTGGCATATAAGACTCACTTTTTTTTCTCGAAAAATACTGTTTGAAAATGGGGTGCATCTTATACGCCAGTGTGTCTTATATGCCTGCAAATAGTATTTGCCAGTGTGTAAATGGGGTGCGTCTTATACACAGGTACATCTTGTATGCCAGCAAATACGATAACCAACAACAACCAGAAAGTGAACACAGTGTAACAGATAAAAGTTACTGTTTCCACAATAATGCATGCAGAAGTTTAAATATATTCTTTTAATCAGATAGTTTAAACTATCCCTTTCATAAGTAATTGCCTAAAATATTTGCTGATTTTTGTCTCTCCCTTCCGGGGATCACAGGAGACTCCTAGAATAAACGCACCTAGGAACAGCCATACACTCTTGCAAACAAACAGATAGATAGGAATAGCAATACAGAAAATTGGTATCAAGATCATTCCCTTTGGAGTCTAGTATCTGTGTTTTGCTTTGGGAAATGAAGGTATATGCAGACAGTAGCAAATGTTCAAGGATAATTTCTTCCATCTCCTAGTTCCTAAACAGCTGTTCCTAGAACTTGTAAATTCTAAATGTGTAAATTGGTTTTTTGGACTATTAACTTCAAAACCTTTTTGCCTGCTGGCTGAAGGATTCTTGGACACATAGTCCAAAAAGTAAATTTCCCCAGGCTATTCCAGTTTGTTCAACTTGTTTATAACCCCTTTCTCTATGTGGGAGTAAATACCTTTGCCATCTAAGGATCTGTTTACCTTTGTAGAGGAGGATGGGGAAAAAAAGGTCACCTTCTTGCTCCTCCTGCTCCTGCTACTGTCTCTGCAGAGAATGGGCCATGTGTGACCAGCAGAACAATCACTCACAAACTGGGATGGATGAATCTGTCAGTTTTACTTTCTGCTACATTTGACAAATTTAAATGTCAAGTTCTTTCAACTTTAAGGGAAAAATCTGTGACTATTTGACTAATTCTAACAAATGAAACCAAATGAAATTGTCAACCATTTGTAATGGCTAAATTCAACAAGCACAGTTATTCCTAGTACAGAGAGGACCTGATTCCTATCTAGCTTAAAAGATGGGCAGAGCTTGGAAGTCACTTGCTTGGACTCTCAGAATGCTCTGATAAGACTATCCTGGCCATTTTGGGAATTATGGTACAAAAAAAGTAACTTTTCTAAGCTCTGGTGATGGACAAATAATTTTTCCACCACACAGAGCTTGGAAAAATGACTTTTGGTACTGGTTCTGGCAACTTTCATGCACAAAAGTAACCTTTCAGATTTGTGAGGAAGAAGAGCCTGACAAGAAGGAAAAGCAGTTGACAACCCTAACTCACCATTCAATACATGGCTGATTTTATGTGAAAAAGTGAGAACAGATGTGATTCAAAGTCACGCCAAGCATTCAAGGACATCTGTTCAGATGGGTGCAACTGTCAGTTTGGTTATTTTATTGTTAATGTTGAGATCTCAAATTCTTTCCATCAAATTTATGTTAAAATATCTATGAATTTGAAAAAAGTTCCCCAAAAATGAACCTAATGAAATGATGTCCCATCCCTACTCATGAGCCAGCACTGGAGTCTGAGTCTTTCTTAACCAGCTGATCTACCTCAGCAAAGAGTTCCAGCATTATTAATGGAGGCCTTCCTTGAGGACAGAACGTCATGGCAGAAAAGTGCAAAGACTTGAAATTCTGTTCTGCAAATGGCAGGTTTCACTGGCCTATGAGTTTAGGACTATGTTTCCCTTTTGCCTTTCCTTAATTCAAAAGGATATAGGAATCAGTGCTTAATGGCAGACAGTCAGTGTTGTGGACAGTGAAGTTTAAACTAAAGCAGATGACATGCTGTGCCTGTTCTATTCTGAGCCATGTAAAAATAACTCCTCCTTTGTGAGGACAATCTGAGCGTATCTTTTGCAAGATGTTCCTCTATAGGCCTGCCATCAACCTAACTCAAACCTGGCTCAGGTTACCTCCAATAGACATCTGGTTGTAGCTAAAGTAAGAGTAAGCAGTGCCACCGTGGTTTGTGGGGAACAGCTGGGTGCTGCTTCTATGCCTGGGCTTTGCCCAGAAGGGGGAAAATGATTCCACAGCAGAAAGCTCAGCTGATTCTTCTCTACAGCTCAAGGCGCACAAAAAAAGAGCAGAGCAGCTGTCACATAGTTTCTACAATGGCCAATTCCAGCACTTGGGCTTTGCAGAAAGAAACAGTTTATGAGCATTTGATGTAAAGTTTCTGCAGGGGTTTTGCTTCATCCCATTCTGCATAGTCAGATGGAAAAGAAAATGGCAGAGGGGAACTATGGGGAGGGGAGAGCAAGACAAAGTAAGGAAATAGAAGTCAAGTGGCAAAAAGAACATGCAGGAATGGATATGTATGGCTTTTGTGAAACTGAGTAAGTGTTGCTTTTCAATTCCACATGCTTTCAATTACATGCTTTCATGTAAACTGGAGGCAATAGCTTACCCATCTTGTGCACATGTACACACCCACTATGCTAAACATATTGCAAGGAAGCAAATTTTAGTGAAATCAATGTAACTTAACCAAGGGTGAATACACTAGCGATGTAATATTGAGTGAATTTCATTCTCACAGGCCAAAATGAAAATAATTTGATCAGGTTTCTCCCTGCTCCAGGAATGTCTTCAAAACTGTACAATTTTTCTTGCAGTGGGGAGAAAATTGATTTCCAAATTTTTAAACTCTCCCTCCCTCTCTCCCTCCCTCCCCTGAAACTCACCATTTTCCTGCACCTTGCATTGGCCAAGGAAGGGTAGGGGGCATCCCAGATCATCCAACTATGTTCTAAACAGTCAGATCCATGATCATGCAGAAACCCTCTGGCACTTCCAGAGAATTCTCAAGATTGTGCAAATGGCTATCAGGACATAGTCTGATAATCTTCACACGCCCCCCTCAACATGTCCATATAGTGAGTAGGGGAGAGCAGAGGGCAGAAGAGTATCATCCAGCTGTGTTCTGATAGCTGGATGTAAAATTATGCAGGCGTCCTCCAGGGGCCCCTAAAGAAGATTGAAGGAGATGACACGGTGTTATATGTCTGGCTATCAGACTAAAGCAGGAGAGTCCTTGTCTATCCCTCTTCCCCTGGCCACTGCATGGCCATGTTAGGGGAGTGGCAGGAAAATAGAAAGCCTCTGGGAGTGTGAAAGAGAGGAGATATGGCTAGTTACAAAAGTCTCATCAATGCAGGATCTTGAGGTTTGGGCTTCTAATCAGGGCCTTGGCTTGATCTGGATTCTTCTCATTGACGTTTCCTGACATTTTGGAAGCCCCTTTTTCATTCCCCCTCTCAAGTCTTCAAATATTCTTATCACTGCTGTTAGACATACTCCACAATTATAGCACTTGGAGGCCACTTTAACTGCCATGCCTCCAACCTTTGGAATCCTGGGACTTGTGCATTGGTTGAGGGAGTCAAAATTCTCTAGTGCAATGGTTCACAAATTTTGGTCCTCCCTGGACTTTTTGAACTCTGGATTTTTGAACACTGAAAGTGTCAACCAATATGGCCAACAGGAATTCTGAGAGCTAAAGTCCCAAATACCTGAACTGCAGCATTAGAGCTCACAGACAGAGAACTCACAAAGCTACAATCCCCAGGGTGCTGTTGGGTTCAACCATGACAGTTATAATGGTGACTAGTTACGTACAATTGTGTACTGTAGAACCCTAGCAATGGGACCAGTTATCCCTGCTAGATGGCTGATTCTAGGAGTTACAGTCCAAATAAGTAACTTTTCTAAATTCTGTACAACCTTGCAGATATCATGTATTCAGGACACTGATGTGATTCAGTTGTCAATTTACAAATCTGTCCCACTGATCCAAGATAGAATGAACATGTGCTCTTCTCTCCTGGCAAAATGATCCCCAAAATGAAATCAACCGCCTTCATGAATGGTACAACCCTATCCCCAGTTTTTCCTTTTATGAGTGCAGATTTCACCATGAATGTCCTCGAATGCAGAATGGCTAATAGTTTCCATGTCAGCAGAGCTGGGAATCTACCTTGGCTTTCGTCTGCACTCTAAAGGAGCTATCCAAGGTGAAAAAAACCATTTAGGGAACAGAGTTCAGCATTTTAGATTTCTCCTTTAAAGTTCAGATTAAAGTCCAGTGCAAATTTCACCCCCGCTTGACACACTGAAATGAAAGCCATCACTTTTGCCTGTTCAAACTGAACTGAAGAGGATGTTGATTTCCCTTGTTTAGACAGTGTAACATTTGTGTTACTGGAATATTTATTTTTCTTTTGTTTCTTTGGAGCTCTCTATTCTATCATCTTATGGAGTAGGAGAACTGGTCAGTCTCTTTGCCTTTGTTTTGCTCAGTTCTGAACTAACCATGAGTGAATAGTGCTATGCAAATAGAAAATTATTCTGCTTTTTTATATTGGGTTTTCTTCCGTGTATTTGATCAATTCAAGTAACACATGTGTGCCCATAAACAATATTGATCAACCATGTTCTACTGCAGATAAGATAAATGATAGGTCCAAGATGAACATCCCAATATGAACTATCCATTACATGATTTTTAGTTCAGGTGTATCTGTGTTGTACCACCTCATTCCAGATAATTCTCCATTTTTCATGAAGGTTGGTATGAGCAGTAAGGGCACAGAAAGTCACAGTTTCTCTGCCACAGACTGCCACAATCCGAGGATTGCTCTATAATTAAATGAACTTTTAAGGTGTACTTTTGTTTCATGGGTATAAACTAAGCATGGATTTAGTTTAATTACATTTTAACCAGGAAGAACGAAAAAGATGGGGGGAAGATGATGATGATGATGATGATGATGATGATAGCTATATCAATGTAAAAGAAAGTATTAAGGTCTGTTTTGTTTAATGGATATAAACTGACCATGAATATATATGCAGGCAAAATTAGAACAAGGAAAAGGTATTCTCAAAGCAAATATACAAAATAATTTTTTCAGTGGCATGCATAAGGGAGAGGTGTCTAATGATTTTGCACTGCCATCAGTGCTTTTGTGACTTTTACATCCTTTAATGTAGTTCCATTAATGTGACTTTTTTTTTCTGTCATAGTTGTTCTTGGATTTTCTGCAAAAAGAACAGCAGGTTGCAAAGAGTTTTAATTACACTTAGTGCCTGAGTAGCTGTATTCTTCCGGGTTCTTTTTTTTCCAAAGCTTTGTTGCAGAAACCATGTAAAAGGAGCCGCTCTTTTATAAATCAAATCAACAGCCCATCTAGCCAACTGGCCCAGTTTTCTCAAGTGAAGGTCTTTTCCATCTCTGCTACATAAGGGCATTTAGTTACCGATTCAGGGATTCAGAGCTTCTGTGAGGGAAAATCTGTTTCACCACTGAGCCAAGGTCCCTTCTCAAAGTCTGGGCACCGAGTCAGCTGAAAATCCAGCCCTCACCACATTGCACCACTGTCTGCAGTGTAGTGAGATAATATTTTAGCCAGCTGTCAACCACATCTCAGTTCTGCTCTAATGCAATTTCATGTTGTGTTCTCTTAATTTTTGCTGAAAAGACATGCACACACACCGAAACACTGGAGTACCAAAATGGATTTCTTTTTGATTAATTCCTGTGTCCCAAGATGACCTCTTCAAAATCAGCATAATCTCACCCTCCTCCTCCTCCTGTCACTGGATTTGGACTAGGCTAGGGAAATACTTCCTCACTAAATCTACAATGCCATCCTCTGAGAACACACCCTTCTGAGAGACCTTTCTAACCATAAAAAGAATGACTAGGCTGAGCTCAAACGTCATGAGATAAGGGAGTTTTGGGGAGGACAGCCTTATTAATCCCCTGCACACTTTCACCCTTTTTTGTTATCACTGATCCCAGTAGCAGCAAGGACTGTGCCACTTTTAATATTTGCATCCCAAGGCTGCAAAAGGAGAATAAGTCACACAGTAACATGGAATGAAGTGGAAAGGAAAGCAGGTTTTGTTTCAGCAAGCTTTGAAAGGTCACTTTTTTGGACTATAACTTCCCACAGCTAGTAGCTATGCTGACTGGGGGACAGTGGGAAATATAAAATCATCTTTTCCAAATAAAACTATCTTTCCAACCTGTGGTTCCTCACATTGTCCTCATTTGAACACCCCCTGTGGGAGGAAAAATGAAGGAAAGGGGAAAGCTGATGAACAGGACTGCAAAAAATGCATAGTGGGGAATCTCTATGAACACTCGCAGATGGATAAGTCCTGCCAGCATCACAGAAGGGTCTTCTATCTTTCTAAGGATAACTCAGTCTTTTTAGTAGTCCTCAGAGTAGACCACCAACCATGTAAAAGGCTAACCTAAGTAAAATGCTCTTCCTTTGCCTGGATCTCCAGGCCAGCAAGCATAGTTTGTCAAGGGCAACAATGACAATTGCAGTTTATAGACTGGAGAGCCATTTTGGGGAGTGTTCTGCCATTCCCTATCACCCAAGATTTCAACAAGGGCCAATGGATAATGACTGCTGAGCTCAAGCTGTGCTGCAGTTGGGCAGAGGAGCTGATCATGTTAGTCTTAAAATGACATAAATATATGGAAATGCTGCCAGAAGAACTTGTTTGTTTTTAGGTCGAGGCACCGTCAATGCCCTCAGGTAATTGGATCCAGTAAAAGGGAAAAAAAATTCACTGGCTTGACCTTTGAAGCTAACAAATTGTGTTGCAGTCTCTCTCAATCGTTCTTATTTATTCATTGCAATGGTTGTTTAAAGCTTGTTTATTTGGAACAACGGCTACAAAGGGAAGCATTTAAGTACTGATGAGCTTCCTCCTTGTTAAAGGAGACAGTTTTAAAAGGGCTCAAGGAGCTTTAATTATAAGCAAATATAAGGCCGCTAGAAAAGTGATGTGTGCTTCTGAGAGAATGGCCAGGCAGCCTGTACTTTTTAAATGTACAGACGGTATAATCTCATTAAACAATTTCCCATGTATCCATGGGCCACACCACTGCTTCCTTTCCCATCACTCATTTGTGATTTCGTATCTGATTCAGTCATAAACTGTATAAAGTCATAAAGTTTCTTGATGCTCAAAAGAAGTAGTAATGCTTCTTTCTCTATCAAGCCAAACCATATTATCAATACATCCATGTAGCGTTCCTTGCCCATGCTAATCCACATGCTTGAGCAGACTCCCATTATTGGTCAGAACTGGGAGCGGGGAGGGCACTAGCATGTAGGAGAAAAAGGAAAGAAGTACAATTGACCCTCCATATTCAATAGGGTTGGGGCACAGGACCCTTGCAAAACTGGAAAAATGCAAATATCAAAATGTGTGTGTCTGTGGGAAGCGGGCTGAGTCATGGCAGGGAGAGCAGGCACCCAGAGTCCATACCAGGTCAGGGAAATAAGAAGGAAAGAGGTGGGTCGGCATGGTAGCCCTATTCTTCCTCTCTTGCCCATCTTCTTTCTTGTGTGTGTGTGTGTGTATGTATGTATTGGGAGGAGGTTTGTGGTGCTGAGAAATTAGGCTTTGAGTAATACTTAGCTGGCCAGGCAGCAGCTAGGGGAGGAGGTGGACCAGAGGTAGGTTTTTAAAGGGCTTTGTGGTCTGATCAGAGCTGCTGAGAGAAAAGGTTCCCCCAGAAAAGAAGCGCCTGAGGTGTAGCGGGGAAGGGGTTGGAGAAACTCACAAATAATCAAATCTGCATACTATAGGATGTTAGCCTGATATGTGGTATGTTGGCCATGAACTCTGAAATCTCTCGTTGCCTCAGACTCTCAGCCAAAATTATGTGCCATCTTTGTGTTGTGCTGTAGCACAAAGACTGGGTGTCCTACTACTCACAAATGTATGTCTGACATATTAAGTGTGAGGGTTTCCTTACTCATACAAACTCCAACATTATTATCTCCTCTCAATATCCTAGTCTAGTCCAAGTTCAGTACCAGTTTTGTGTCACAGACTCTCATATTATGCACCATCACCTACTAATAATATATCTAGTTGGGCTCCTAATGCAAGTCTACAAGACCTAACACAAAACTATTTTGGAGTGAATTCTGCTATACCATGTCAAATTCCAGTGTATCAGGATAGAAAAATACTTTCCAATCCCCACTCTCAAAAAACCATGGCTGCAATCTGTCAATGTCTTATGCATAAGTTTCCCCACAGAAGCATTTGGACCCTTTTGTTCATTGCAGAACAGCAGTATTCAGTTTAAGATTGCAGAAATAGTACTCCATATCTGGAGCCATTATACACAGATTCAAATTGTGAATAGGTTATATTGTGCATTGCATGTATGTATATACATATACATTTAGTTGTGTGACATCAATTCACAAATGAATTCATTCCCAGAGGAGAGAGCAGAAGGTGAGCTGGGTCTGTGAAGACATCCTTGACTAGGTGTTGTTTACAGGCTTGTGGGGCTGTGCTTGCTTGCTTGTTTGTCTGTTTGTTTGCCTGTTTTTGTTAGGTCTCCTTGTGCTGGCCGTGTGCTCTCCCTGAGCACACGGTCTGAGACAATTTCATGGTCCAGAAGGTGGAAGAGGCCACAAGGGGATCAAATATTCTAGATCTGATCCTGACCAATAGGGATGACCTTGTTAATGAGGTAGAAGTGGTTGGATCTTTAGGGGGGAGTGACCATGCCCTGTTGGAATTTGGCATTCAGTGGGAAGGAGAAAATAAGTGTAGCCAGACACTCGTCTTAGATTTTAAAAAAGCGGACTTCTGTAAACTTAAGGAGCTGCTGGCTGAAATTCCATGGTCAAGAATAGTGAAAGAGAAAGGAGTTCAGGAGGCATGGGAGTTCCTTAAAAGGGAGATACTGAAGGCACAGTCTAAAACTGTGCCAATAAGGAGGAAAAATGGAAGGCTTCTGAAGAAACCAGAATGGTTGACTAAAGAACTCTCAGCTGAGCTAAGCGTTAAGAGAAACGTGTACAGGAAATGGAAGAGGGGGGAAACCACCAAAGAAGAATTTAAGCAAGTAGCCAGGAGATGTAGGGAGGAGGTCAGAAAGGCTAAAGCACAGAACGAACTTAGGCTGACCAGAGACATTAAAAACAATAAAAAGGGCTTTTTTAAATATGTCCGCAGCAAAAGGAAAAAGAAGGAGACGATAGGGTCACTGCACAGAGAAGATGGCAAATTACTAACAGGGGAAAGAGAAAAGGCAGAACTACTTAACACCTTCTTTGCCTCAGTTTTTTCCCAGAAGGATACAAGCACTCAACCTGGCAGTTGGGGAGCAGGTGAGGAAGCAGGGGAAATGCGGCACATAATAGGTAGAGAGGTGGTACAGGAATACCTGGCCACACTGGATGAATTGAAGTCTCCAGGGCCAGATGAATTGCATCCTAGGATATTAAAAGAACTGGCAGAGGTCATTTCGGAACCGCTTGCTATAATCTTTGAGAAATCTTGGAGGACAGGAGAAGTTCCAGCAGACTGGAAGAGGGCAAATGTTGTCCCCATCTTCAAGAAGAGAAAAAAAGAGGACCCAAATAATTATCGCCCAGTCAGCCTGACGTCAGTACCCGGAAAGATCCTGGAGCAGATCATTAAGCAGTCAGTTTCTAATCACTTAGAAAGCAATGCGGTAATCACAGGAAGTCAACATGGATTTCTCAAAAATAAGTCATGCCAGACTAATCTTATCTCTTTTTATGATAGAGTTATTAGCTTGATAGATGAAGGGAATGTTGTGGATGTAGCATATCTCGATTTCAGTAAGGCCTTTGACAAAGTTCCCCATGACATTCTTGCAAAGAAGCTAGTAAAATGTGGGCTGGACAGAGGTACTGTCAGGTGGATCTGTAACTGGTTGACTGACCATTCCCAAAGGGTGCTCACCAATGGCTGCTTTTCATCCTGGAGAGAAGTGACTAGCGGGGTGCCACAGGGTTCTGTCCTGGGCCCAGTGCTGTTCAATATTTTCATCAGTGACTTGGATGAAGGAATAGAGGGCATGCTCATCAAATTTGCAGATGACACCAAATTGGGAGGGGTTGCTAATATGCCAGAGGACAGGATCAAAATTCAAAATGACCTGGATAGATTGGAGAGCTGGGCCAAGGCTAACAAAATGAAATTCAACAGAGAGAAGTGTAAGGTCTTACACTTAGGTAGAAAAAATGGAATGCAGAAATATAGGATGGGGGACACGTGGCTAGATGGCAGTACGTGTGAAAGGGATCTAGGAGATTTGATAGACCACAAGCTGAACATGAGTCAGCAGTGTGATGCGGCAGCCAAGAAAGCCAATGCAATTCTTGGCTGCATCAATAGGAGTATGGTGTCTAGATCAAGGGAGGTACTGGTACCACTCTACTCTGCTTTGGTTAGACCTCATCTTGAATACTGTGTCCAGTTCTGGGCACCCCAATTCAAGAAGGACATGGTCAGGCTGGAGCAGGTCCAGAGGAGGGCGACCAAAATGGTGAAGGGCCTGGAAGCCACGCCCTACGAGGATAGACTTAGAGAGCTGGGTATGTTCAGTCTGCAGAAGAGAAGGTTAAGAGGGGACATGATAGCTATGTTTAAATATTTGAAGGGATGCCATGTAGAGGAGGGAGAGGGCTTGTTTTCTGCCGCTCCAGAGACCAGGACAAGGAGCAATGGATTCAAGCTGCCGGAAAGGAGATTCCACCTGAACCTCAAGAAGAACTTCCTGACCGTCAGGGCCGTCCGGCAGTGGAATATGCTGCCTCGGAGTGTAGTGGAGTCTCCTTCTTTGGAGGTTTTTAAGCAGAGTCTGGATGGCCATCTGTCAGGAGTGCTTTGAGGGTGTTCCTGCATGGCAGGGGGTTGGACTGGATGGCCCGTGTGGTCTCTTCCAACTCTACATTTCTATGATTCTATGATTCTATGAGGCAGCATTGCACAACTGCCAAATACCTCTGTGCACATAAAGTTACTCCCCACATTCTCCATGTAGGATATCGGTTTTTATGAGTGGTGGCAGAAAAGGGGGCCTTATATCTGATTCTTTGGCTCAATTTTTCTTTCCAAAAAACCCATGATGACCTAGCTCCCTCTCAAACCAGCTTGATCTCATATAGCAGTAGGTGAAGAGACCAATGCACAAAAATGCACAAAAGCCTGTAAGGTAGAGGTTTTGTTAAGATGTATGCATCCTCCAAAATGGTAGCTTTCAAATTAAGAAACAGGCTTCACCAAATTTGGGTCAGAGGACAAATTCTCAAAAGGCACATCTAAGAGGCAGTCATTTCAGGTTTGAAAGTATATCATTTCTATATATCATTCATCTCCAGTACTTCCTGCTTACACAGCCAACCAAGGAGCCTATCCCCTGCAGATGGTCATGTGTCCTGAAACAGGGCTCTCCCTCTCTCTCTCTCTCTCTCTTTTCCTGACAGGGTCTCCCACACTGCAAGTTAAGTGTGAGAGTCCATGTGATGATGCCTAAATCCTTTGAAGGAAGGGGCAGACAGAGCAGAAGGCTGACATAATGATTTTTCTTCACACAACCACCTTGAAGTTTGCTTCAAAGTGCCCTGACAGAAACTTATGGAGTATGGATTTTGCAGCACTAGGGATGATTAAATGCTACCATAAGCAGGAAAGGCAGGCTCACCTTTCTGTTCCTTGCAGAAATATCCACTTATGACAGACAGATCTGGGCATGATGATAATATAAGAGAACTCCCAAACTCTGTCACACATGAGGCTTTACTAATGGAGACTGGTATGTCCAACAGCTGCAGCAAATGCACTCTGGGTTTTAGGCTTGAATTTAATGGTGCTGTCCAAGGTGCTGAACTCTCTCCCTCGCAAAATTCCAAGGAACTTGGATTTTTTCAAAGAAGTGGGCCTGTCAGTCTCTTGCATTATAAAAAGGAGGAAGGGAGGTGGGGGGGGGAATGTGGCAGCACCTTTAAGACTAATCAGTTTTTATTTTCACATGGTCTTTCACAGATATAAAGCCACTTCTTCAGGTGCAGTACCCCTCTAATTGTTTTGGGAAAAAAGACACAATTTTCAGAATTCTTTTGCCCCAAACCATCCAGACCCCCCAAGCATCTAAAAACATGCGCAACATCTCTCACTCCATTTCCACAAGCACCCCAGAACCCCTTACTAGCCCAAAATACCTGTTTTCCTTTATAGTCCCTCTTGAAATGTAACAGAAAATGATGCCATTTTCTATCACTATTATGAGAGGGACTGCTGAGGAAAATTTTGATATTTGGGCTTGCTGTGAGGAGTGTTGCCTGGAAGAGCGTGGGGAAACTGATGTGTGGCTCCCATGTAGTTGCCCACATTTGATAGAGTAAGGCCTCACATTAGAGTAAATGTTGCATTCTAGCAAGCAGTGGATGAAAAATGTGGAAGAGCACCCTTCTGTCCTCTCTCTGTTGGATTGTCTGTGGTATTCTGGTCTGCTTTTGATGTCAAGCAGATACTTCTTTCTTTTCTTCTTATACCCCATAATCCTGTTGGTATATTAAACATCTTTAATTACACCAGTATATATCATGGCAGCAGAAAGGAAAAAGCCAAAGCTTCACTTGCTGTGAAGGAGATATTGGCTGCTGAGAAGTGACAGATTTTGCTTGCCTTCTCTTACCACTGTTGGAACCCTGTCACCTTGGAAAGGTTCAACTGCTGGAGTAGAGCACTGACTAGGATTTTGACCTGTTTCTGCTGGGAGAATGGCTCATCACATACCCCAATAGCCTAGAAGAGCTGAGAATGGATGAGTGATTCTCATCTGGTTTTCGATACATAGTTTCACACCAAAGTATCTATACATTATTGTATCTTCAGTTTTGCAATATCTGTTGCAGAAGACATATTTGAGCTTTGTGCCATCGAATGGACTGCAATCCATCCCATTTACAGCTTAGTTTCATAAAGGTTACCTTGGGTTCCATTTCATGCTTTGTTTTTCTCTATGCTTTATGTTTCTTTCTGTGTTTGTGTGTGTGTATGTGTGTGTAAGTAATTTGGCATGGAGGTTAAGAAAGCTGGAAAAGATAGAACTAAGTCAACATAAATTTCCATATCTTCCACATTGTCTCTTCCCATCTTGATGACAGCTCCCTCCTTTGCTTACACTGCAAAATTTACAAAAGAACTAGGCTCCGAGAGATATTAGAAATGACTGGAAGGCAGACAATGTCACGAGTGTGTCAACCCTAACCACAAATTAAGCAGAGACCATTAGAAGGCCAAAGCCATGTTAGCATAGGAAAACCTTTTTCTACTTTCCATCAGCAGGGTCTTTTCATGAACCATGAGAGAGATTCAATGTACATAATGAACAATTGTATGTAAGTCTACGTACAGATCTACGTCCCCTGAACTACTAGTCATAGGAAATTCATTGCACTGATCCAGCAGCATGCAAAGATGATAGCAATATATAAATTGTTTTATACTAAAGCATTCCATTAGATTGGAGATGCCTTATTTTGTCTTGACATACTTACCATTTGTGCTATATTGCTTCCCTAACAGCCATGCTGTCTCGGAGTTTCCTTTATGTCTTCCTCAGAAGCATAAATAGCACATTGATAGCACAAGTGTCTTGAGCATGCTTGACACTTGAGCATGCAGACACTTGGTAGACTATTTGTATTATTCAAATTGATTTAGAGTTAGCTTAACTTCGCTATGGTACACAAAGGGACATTAAAAAGTCAACACTCAGTCCTACTCTTTGACTTAATTCTGTCATAGAAATACTGTAAGGAATAAAAGTGGTGGTGGGGAAACTGTGCTGGCAAGGACCATGAGAACAGGAAGAAAAAGAGAGAGAGAGAGAGAGAGAGAGAGCTAAGGGAGAGCAGGAATGAACAGTTCCCCAGGTATGATCTATGGGTGATAGTGGCCCTGCATCTGCCATGGGAAACCTTATATTTCCTAAAGATGTTACAAGCTACTTAACTCAAGTAGGGAATGAAATAGATTAGATGACCAAGGAAGTTGGCTACATAAATTAGACTGGGCTCACTCAGATATGGCAGAATAATTTGTGTTTCTCTTCTGCAAAGCCTGTTGTCGCAGTCCCCATTTTTCATAACTGTCATCTTGCCCTTTTCCCTTAAATAAAGGGAAGAGTACGGAGAGAGGCGGGCGTTCTGTGAGCATGCAGGCGCGTCCCTCTGTGCCAGCAAGGATTAAAGGCTGGCTCAGATGGAGGCCAGAATAAATGCCTCAGGGTTATACAGCACTGAAGCACATGGAGACAAGAGAAGCCATGGATAAAAATCTAAGTATTAAGAGTCCTCCCATGAAAAAGGAAGAGGCAACCCAAACTCAGGCAGTTGAGATCCTGTGCATTAAAAAGCAAGCTGGTCAGACAATCAAGATGAGGCTCTTCATATCCATACCTCCTTCAGCAGGGCTTATAGTGAGATTCAAAGGCAAATTTGGTTTATTGAGGAAAACAAGCAAAGGAAAGGGATGAAGAAAATTTACTTCAAGGAATCAAGACTTTGAGGAAGTCTGTTGGAATTAGCTTAGCCATTTACATGTGGTGGCAGTTGCTGCTTTAAAATGGGGAAGGGGGTTTCTAGATGGTAGCAAAGACCAATGAGTAATGAATACAGTATATCAAGAATATATGAGATATGCTAATTATTAAGGAAGAACAAAGGAAACAAGCATACTGCTTCAATTAGATATGGAGATTATATAGCTTCAATATGTTTTTTTCTTCCTGTGATAGGACTGACAGCAGGGTTCTGAGAACAGTGAAGATTGTAGTTCAGTTGGATCAGTTTAAAAGCTTCAGTTGATGAGAAAAAAGTGCTAGGAAATGAAGGAGGAGGAATAAAATAAAAGTAGCTACTACCAATAAAAAAAAAATCAACAGCATTTTGCTTATTTTGTTTTTATTTCCTGTTTGGCTTGCCTGGCTCTATAGACTATAATAATAAAAAAGAATTGTGTGTATGTGTGTATGTGTGTTTCTGTCATAGCTCCTAATAACATGAGACCCATACATCTGAAACTTGCCATTCATTCCAAAGAAAATTTCAGGCTTACTTCTTTTGTTTTGTTTTGTTTTGCTTTGTTTTAAAAAGGGTACATTAATTTAAGTAAATTTCAAACTGCCTACATAACCTGCAATATGACCTTCAGTCAGTAGGTGGCAGACTTCCCTAACCAGAATGCTTTTAAAAAATTGAAAAGGGAAAGAACAGTGAGCCTGGTAAGAGAGGGAGGACATTGAGTAGGGGAATGCTGTAAGAAAACTGGGGTATAGTGGGAGAAAGGCCAATGTAGGGTAGAGTAGAGTAGGTCAAGGAATTTCTAATTCATTCAGAGCTGGGTGTATAACATGGTCGTTGCTATTTCAAAGGGCAATTCAGTGTGTGTTGTTGCTTATTCAGTGTGGCTTTGAAAAATTAGGTGCTTTCAATGATAACATGTTTACAACTCCCATAGCAATAGCCAAAGCACCTTGCTGTATCTAAGGCTGCAGGATTCTTCTTTGGTTCCTGACTGCAGAGTGGTAATACCAAAAACAGATTAGCAGGAAGGTTGTGCTGTACAAGGGAATTTCAGCTCCCTTTTTTGGAAGCGTGTGAGATATTCTTTGAAGCAGCCAAACTATCTACATTTGTGGTAGCAGCTTCCATTTTCTTTGTTGCTGTGGTGTGTCTTCAAGTCATTTGCAACTTACACTGACCCCAGGGTGAACCCATCACAGGATTTTCTTGGCAAGATTTGTTCAGAAGGGGTTTGCCTCTGAGACTGAAAGAGTATGAGTTGCCCCAGGTCACCTAGTGGGTTTAATGGCTGAGTGAGGATTCAGACCCTAGTTTCTAGAATTGTAGTCCAATGCTCAAACCACTACACCAAGTTAGCTCCCTATACTTTGTTTAATTAGAATTTTCCAAGCATTTAAGATACTGTTTAACTGGTCCATATCATCATGACATCATTGTCTTCATTCTGTGGCGAAGCTTATACTTGGGTATAAACTTGGCCACAGAATGAAGACAGTGATGTCATGATGGTATATAATAATCTCATTTATAAAAGTCAAAGTTTGTGAGTTTGTCTGTGTCAGCCAGGTGAAGACTTCATATGATTGGCTGCCTGTGAAGATTGTATGGAATCCTGGGGTTGGCAATTTAGGGAGAGGCCTTTAGAATTCTCAGCCAGAGGGCTCTTGGGCCTGGCTGGTTGCTATGGAGATGATGCCTAGCAGCAAGAGGGAGGAGGACAGTGTATTACTTCAGAAACCAAACCTTTGTATGTTAACAACTCTGAATTCAAATTGGATTGGGGAATATGGGGAAAAGTTACAGATACTGGACAAGGCAGTTTGGGGAATTAGAGACACAGGACATCAAATCTGTGTATTTCAACTGCATCTAATTCCTTAAGTAAGGTAAGGTAATTCTTAAGGTATTTCTGACAAGTGTTACCTATGAGAAAATAAAACCCTAGGCAACACTGGGTAAATATGCTAATTATTAATAAAAGGAGATGCCCTCATATAATCATGCACTGGAAGAAGTGAATTCACTCTATAATGAAGCATTTTTGTTTTCTTATATGTGGTACTTGATGGAAAAATGCACATTTTGGTCCTTAGTATCAATGGATTGTTGTTGGTGTCATTTCCAGCTTATGGTGACCTTAAACTGAACTTATCATGGTGTTTTCTTAGGCTGAGAGTATGTGACACATCCAGGGTCCCCCAATGGGTTTCCATGGCCAAACAGGGATTTGAACTCTGGTCTTCAGGGTCACAGTCCACTGCTCAAACCACAGTGGCTCTTTTCAGTTATGGATGCATAACTAATAAAATACCACTGACAGCTCAAAACATATCCAATACCATTGGTTGATCTTATAGGTTGTTCTTTGTTATTTCATCCAAACTGAGTTACATCACTCTGTGTGTTACATAATTCATAAAATGTCTTTCCATATTTTCCCAACGTCTTATTTCTTTTCCTCTATCTTACGTATTTTCAAGATTTTATCACAAGATATCTATTGATATTATTTTTAAGAATGTCAACAAGATACAGAGAGGGGAGAATATTTGATCCTCACAAGAGTTCAGAAAGGAGTTTAGAAAGACTGAGTTCTGTAGAATGTGCCTTGGTTTCTTGTGTGTGTATCAGATCCAGCATAAATCTCCCACAGATGGAAGAGCTCATGGAATTGGCAGAAATAATCATTTCCTACTTTTCACCAGCATGTTCTGAAGACCTCTATATGAGGGTGCTCCCATCAACATAATAAAATTGAGGGATCCTGTCCTTTAACTTATAATTTTTTAAAATTAGTTATAGAAAGGTTATTCAAAAATATTTTAAAATGGCTAAAAAAAACACCATTCTTGAGTGTTTGGAAACCCAGGTGAGAAGAATCCAGGACTGATGAGAATCCTTGCTGTTGAGGCGTCATTCTGCACAGAATTTGTACAGGGGGCAGCACAGAAAACAGCATTTTCAGTGCGTAAAGATAATATTTTTCTGTGCAGAAACATTTTCTGTGAAAGAAATGCCATTTTCTGTGCAGAAAATACTGTAGTTGGCTTCTTTCTCTGCATGAAAAGTCTACTTTTTTTGCAAAGAAATCATCATTTTCCAGGCAGAAGTCTGACATCTGTATAGAATACAGTACAGTTTTCAAAGATTTTCTCACAGAGCAAAGAAAATTTTCTGAAATTACTTGTTGTTTAGTGAAGAGTTACCTTCCTGTTAATGATCTATATCTACAATTCTGCAAATTACCTATGAATTATCATTACATAGATCCGTTTTCCATACAAGTTAGGGGTGAGCCACGCATGGCTCTCCAAATGTTGTCAGGCTGCCATTCCCAATCAGACTTAGCATGGGTCAGTGGTGAGGACTCATTGGGAAGGTCCACACCTTTCCCACTGTGACCTACAGCAAAATTATTCAGTACCATGAACCCTAATGGGGTTGGGAGAAATTTGAGAAGAAATTCAAAAAGCAAAGTAACTATGGAAGATAAGTAAGGAAAATTGTGTACTAGTGACTGTGTATGTGCATTTGTGGAAAAACAGAATTTGAATTTATTCATGCACACTTCTGGTTTCTGAATTGAGCTGAAACTATTTAGGGAAAAGGCCTTAGGGAGCCCTCACAGATATCTCCATTGAAACATCTGAGCATTATACTGGGACAATCAAACAGTGAAAACAAAATGGTAAGCTATATAAAGAACGAGTTGGAAATCATAATGAAACATATCACCCTTGGAGTAATTCAGTGTCATTTTTTAAAAAAAATACTATTTCTTGCTAAAATAACTGCTTAGGAGTACTTACATTTCTGGATGGTTGATGGTGATAAGCCAAGGATAAATGACATTTAGAAGAAATAGGGACCTTTCTGGCATGGTCCATGAACAGTCAGGGTGAGTGTTGTGTGAACTCCTGCTCTGACCAGCCATTTTGTTTTCTGCCCTGATAGTGATCATTACCCACCATAAACCGGAGTTCAGAGCTGTTCGTGGTTAGACGGAGAGCTGTGTACAGGCTCGGTTCAGTGATTTGTATTATGCCCTGTTCCAACCAAGATCAATCCAGACCCTACCCAATCAGAATCAGTGTTGCAGCTCCTGTCCCCTGAGAGAATGAAATAGGTATAACTTCAAACATTACAATGAAACTTGGAGGCATGGCAGACTTTAAAGAGGGGATTAATTCTACCAAATTGTAATCAGGTAGCTTCAGGGATATACAAGCCAATTTGGAAGCCACTTTGGCCAGCATGAATCAGCATCAGGCTGATTCACCCTAGAATTCAAACTTCGGCTGAACTACATGCAAAGCCTTTGTTAAAACTGGGGCCTAGTTAGATTTTTAGCAGTGCTTGGGATTGCTACCTCTAACCCCTGCTCCTAGCTGGGTTACGACCATGCTGGTTTGGGATTGTTCTAATTGAAAAAGCAAATTCTTTATGCTCTGAGTGACTCAATGTGCTCGCACACTCCAGCTGACCTGATTTGGCAAGGACAGTCATGGTTAATCCTCCCACTTTTCAGTTGCTTTTAAAATGTCCCAGTTTCCCTCTTCTTATCCCACTTTCCCTGTTTGTCCTCAACTTATTTAAATTGCTGCAAATTGAGGTAAAAGTCCAAAAGTCATTTGGATCCAATTAACTCAAGGGTGGAGAGGAAAGGAGGGAGTAATTTTGCCCTTCCAAGTAGGCTCAGGCAAAAGGTAACTGCTGTAATCTCTTTTAGCTTGTATGCTCTTCCTCATCAGTAATTTTTGCTATCTTGACAATGCTCTGCTACTGCTTGGCTGTGTATGTCCCAGTTTTCATCTGTGAAGTGTTGGAGGGTTTGTATGGTAAAGTCTGCAGTGGAAGTACGTTCATAATTTGTTCCAGATAGGAAAGAGCTCATGTCACAGATTTGTTTTTAATCCGTTGACTGTAACTTCTTGAGCCATAGTCAAAGGCAGCCACATGCATTGTTAGATTACTGTCTGTCATCTATACAAATGGGTGTGTTTTGTGCTAAGATAGTATAAGAATCTCTATTTATTCAAAAGTCGCATCCTGATAAAGATATCCTACCATGCTATAGTCTTCTTTTTTCTCAAACAGTAAGAATCTATTTTAATCCCAAGAAGAATTGCAATCAAGTTCTCCTTGGTCATAGGAATGAGGCAGAAAGTTAATAACATTCATAGCAGCAAGTTTGTCTGAAAAATACATACCAGAGATAAGGAGCTGCTATCTGTGGTGCAATTAAGCTGCTGCCTGTCATGAAATCACTAATGTGATCAAACTGAAATACACAGCAGATGAATAATTAAATCCAGATGTCTTCCCATAATGATGTGAGAAAGAAAGCCCTACAAACTTCACAAAAGAAAGAAGTGTTTAAAAAGGAGGAAAGCTTAATTTTTAGCTTCCAGAAATATAAGAAGAATCCATTCACAAAGTAATCAAATATATTGGTTCATAAAGAAAATCAAATGAATGTACTGTTTAATAGCCAGTCATAGAAAAGTCTTGATATGTCAAGCACACTGTACATAATAAATTCCACGGTATGGTTTTCTTAAGGAGAAATAATTTAGTTATCATTTAACTGCTTGAAAACTAGCAGTAATAATGTTCTTTGGTTATCAGGGGTATCACTTTTTCCTTTAGGCAGGGCTGGAGAAATGTAAATCTTTAAAAAAAGAAAAGAAAAAAAAACCTTTATTGCATGTGATAATGAAGTGAGTCCATTTCACTCCCAAACCGTGACAATCCTTTATCTCTCCAAAAAAAGGGGTGATGCTGAAATCCATTTGTCTACCCTCACAAAGTTGCTGAGTTCACAGATTGCTATCATATAACAGAATATTTCCTGTATATTTTTAGCAGCAGGATTTTTTTTAAAGACCAGCAATATGTATAATTTGAAGAAATCTACAAAGGAAAATATAATCACAACAGTCAAAATTTCACCCTCTGTTTAAGTATGGGATTTGCAGAAGAAAGGAAACACATTTAAATCCCTCATTTTCTTTTAGTTCACAAAGCACTGATTAGCTTTTCTACTTCCTTTTAGATATACCCCTTGCTCATGTGTATCTATATTGTATCGCCCTGTTGGCTCTAACCATTCCCATTTTTATACTCATCTGAATCTCTTTTCCTCCCTGCTGCTGATCATTCTTTTTTTTATGTCTATAACAACTATATGCACATACAATGGATGCCCAGTAACTGAGCCTTCCTCAACAGGCCACCAATAATGTTATTTGTGCTAAAACAGTTCTTCATGATCTAAACTTAGAGAGAGAGAGAGAGAACATAGCTAGATGAAACTTCATAATTAATTCCTGTGGGAACATTTGCTTACTGTCTGTTCTCTTTCCATTCCTTTCTTTTGTGAACCATCTTACACAAGAAAAGAGGACTAGAAATCCACAGATGAATAAATATGTAGTCTATAGAGTGATTAATCTCAGTTTCTCCCTGGTGGCTGCATCCCATTTCTTTGCTATCACTTCAGATATATTAGGGGCACAAAAAGAGTTCTGTTATAGCAGACTGTATGCATACCCAGCTGACCATACTACTTCTGAAATGGACCAGACCTCCAAGACACCCAGAAGCAGGACAGCATTGCTGGTATGGCTGCACTATAGACTTCTTTACTGGCACTCTGATACTGGCTCTGTTACATTTCATCCCTTTCTTAATAAACCTTCGTACGGAATTTGGCTTTTTTCAGAGCTATTACTTGCTGGGTCAAATTGTCTGTCATGATTCCAAAATCTCCTTCCTTGATAGTGAGTGCCAATTAATACCATGTTTCTGTATAGATAAAATCAATTTCTTTTGCCCCAAGAGATACTTTTGAAGATTTCCAGAGCCCCATTTGTTTTTCATCACCCTGAATAAATGTATGTCCTCTTCAGACAGTTCACACTGCTCGATCCTAACTCCAGATCATTTATGAAATTGTCATGGCTGGAGATACGAGCAAGTAGACCTTTGATTATGAATTTGCATGCCTTACCAGATTTAGAGATCCAGATTTCCAAATGGCTGGGAAAGCCTGGCCATTATGAGATTTTCTTCTCCCAGTGTACAGCCATGCCAGGGAGAGTAATGGCAGCAACTCCACCAGTTGCAGCCTCCTTGATTCACTGAAAGTGGTGGAGGAGACATTTTTACCCCCATGATTATATTTGTGTATTCTCCAGACTTAGCCACTTTATTGCTCTGCATAACTCCAGAACAGCTATGAAGAAGTTTTTAAAACAAAACAAAACAGTACCAGTCATAACAGAGCACAGTGGCGGAGCTTGGAGTGGGGGGGGGGAGAGGGGGCGGGGCTACAGCACAAGGGGCATGACAACTATGCATGGGGGCATGGTCAGGGTGTGGGGGGCGTGGCTACGAGCTGGGATGCCCCAAAAATATTGCTGCCCAGGATGAACTGTCCCCCCCCCCCCGCAGGCCCTATGCAACTGACAGAGCGTTTGGGTAAATACACATTTTTTTCCTTCATTCCATTACTGGAACTATGCATTTACTCCTGTTCCCTGTTTCCTCTTCTTTAGCCTGATCTCTGAGAGGGACCATCCTCTTTATCTTGTATCTG
The DNA here is from genome assembly GCA_030412105.1 of Cyclura pinguis. Classification (NCBI taxonomy): domain Eukaryota; kingdom Metazoa; phylum Chordata; class Lepidosauria; order Squamata; family Iguanidae; genus Cyclura; species Cyclura pinguis. Next base: position 352,224,126 of record CM059599.1, read on the forward strand.
TGATTCCCCCCCCCCAGAAGTCTGTTATGAAAGACTTTGATAAGATTTGCTGAATCATCTTTATCAACATGATTGTTAACACTCTCAAAGAACTCTGTAGAAATTAGTGAGGCGGGTTGACTTAATTTTGTACACAACGTGGTGAGTGTTTAAGGGAGAGTTGTTATCCTGCATAAATATCCTTGAACTGTTATTGTTGTGTGCCTTCAAGTCACTGCCAGCTTATGGCAACCCTAAGCTGAACCCTGTCATGGAGATTTCTTGACAAGATTTGATCAGAGGGGATTTTCATTGCCTTCCTCTGAGGCTGACAGAGTGTGACTTTGGTTATGCCTGAGCCTACTGGAAAGGGCAAGCTTCTGCCCCCTTTCCTAATCTTCTCCCTGCTGAGTTAAGGACAAACTGCTGTTGTAGCTTGAACTCAGGCCATTTCTGCACTAGCCTGTTATAGTGCTATTATTCCACTTTCAACATCCTATGGAATCCTGGGGTTTGCAGTTTAGGGAGAGGCCTCAAAGGCCCCTCCCTGAACTGCAAACCCCAGGATTCCATAGGATCTTGAAAGTGGAATAATAGCACTGTAATGGGCTATTGCAGCAATGGCCTCAGTCTGCAGCAATTGATGTAAGCTGCGGACAATAGGTAAAAGTGGGGGGAGGAGAGAGAAACTGGGAAATTATAGAAGCAACTGAAAAGCGGGATGACAGAGGATTAACTTTTACTGTCCCTGCCGAATTGGGACAGTTGGACAGCATGGAAACATGATCCAACACAGTGTGACGTATTTGTTCCTTTTACATGGAGTAGCTAACTTAAAGGAAATGAGCCACGCAAATTCTCTCTCTCTCTCTCTCACACACACACATATTGCTAAAAGGAAAGGAAACAGTTTTCTTTTCAACCAACTCAAATTCAGCAGCCAGCCAATCACTTCCCAGTGCCATTGGCATTAAGTGTCCCAGGCCCAACCAAACCCATCTCAGCTGCTGCTTCTATTTTTGTCAGGATTACATGGCCAGAAGGGAAAGGAGACCATTTTCTTTCTTTTCAACTGTTTCCTAATCACAGTTTCTTTAAAAAACAAAATAAAAACAAAAAACCTAGAGATGCCATACATCTGCAATGCTGAAAACCCAGCTTGTATTTTTTTGAAGCCAGGGGGGAAGGAAATAACAATCTGGGATCAGCCAGAGCTTGTATATATTATTAAAGCTTCATTTCACAAAGAGTATCTTTTTAAACAAGGAAAGAAAGAAACAAACATTCTCCATCTTAAATTTAATTAGGGTGTCTAAATTCCTTTTCCATCCATTCTGTACTGTGGGCCCTCCATATAAGCAACCTCTGGATCTGCAAATTTAAGCAATCATGGAGCATGGTGTCCTATACCTAAATGGCAGTGAAGTGTCCACATGTATGTCTCCACCATTTTATAATATGGGATGCAAGCATTCACTGTTGTTCCCATTTGCAGACACGGAGGGTCTATTGTCGTTGCATGTCCTCTGGGAGTGTCTACTATGATATGGTTAGAGTTACGCCATTTCTGCACTAGACTATTATAGTGCTATTATTCCACTTTCAACATCGTATGTAATCCTGGGGTTTGCAGTTTGGGGAGGAATTGTGCAAACCCCGGGATTCCATAGGATATTGAAAGTGGAATAATAGCACTATAACTGTGCAGTGTAGAAATGGCCCCAGTCTAAAACAGTCAGTTATCTTTTCTCTATTTGCATAATTTAAAGAAAAGTATTCAGCATTAACTCAAAGGCATTGCATGATATGTCACCTACGTAAAATATAATTCGTGCTTATTAGAGTAGGAAATTACCTCATAATATCACTGGATTTTCCCCCTGGTATTATTGTTTCACCAAAAGAAAAAAGAAACAACAGAATGGAACAGAACAGATCAGAACAGAACAGGGAAGAGAAAAAAAGAAAAGAAAATCTGTTCTCTTCAACATTCATGGTCCACCTCTAACCAGTTGTTTAAGAAAAGTTTCTGAAAGCCAGGTCATTGAACTCTCTGACAATAATAACAGGTGCACTGTCATGTCTTCTGTTCATGAAAATGGAAGGATGGATAATATACATCTATGAATGAAAAAGTGCAAAATTTATGAAAAGCTTATTGGGATTTTATGCCAATTCCCTTGCTTATTTTTCTTATCCACATAGGTCTCACTTTTATACATCATGTAAATTATATGTTAGCTCTGGAAACAGGAAAATCTAGGAAAGGAAAGGAAAGGAAAGGAAAGGAAAGGAAAGGAAAGGAAAGGAAAGGAAAGGAAAGGAAAGGAAAGGAAAGGAATCTAGCTGATCCTCTAGAAGCCATGGTATACATCGAAGAGAGCTGGTATGATGTAGTAGTTCAAGTATTGAACTGAGGAGGTTCAGATTCACCTTTCCACTGCCATGAAACTCGCTGGATGGCCTTGGCCACTCATTCTCTCTCAGCTGGACCTACACTCATAGGGTAGCTGTCGGGATGAAGGTGGGAAGAGATCCATGGATATCCCCTTGAGTTCATTGGAGGCAAGGTGAGGTATAAATATAGGCTGAGAACCTGCAGTGAAGATGAAGCCACCATATCAAAGCTACACTTTAACTCCCCAGCCATGAAATTCACCTTAAAAGTCAGTCAGCCATCCTGAGCAATGGAGGTCTGTGCTGCTGCTGAGTGAGGTTCTACAGAATTATGGTATATGACCAGCCCCCTCCTGCCAGTGAGTAACACTGCTATGAACAGTTGAGTCAGGTCCTCACAAGGATCCCTGCTTCTGCTCCCCACCATATCACTTGGTGGTGGGAGGCAGCTGGTCCTGTGATCCTGCAGCACCCTGCTTTCCAGCAGCACGCACCTTCGTCTGGGTTGCTGACTAGCTTTTAAGGTGGGTTTCAGGGTCATTTGTGGTCATGGCAATAGTGCCATAATTATAAATGAGAATACAGAGCAATTGTGATGTCCTGTGTCTAGCTGATGACATTGTAACTAACAGCATGGCAGCTGTAACTAATCAACCAGTAAAATAATTAATTACAAAAATACTCTTAATAGTTCTGTCGAACAAAGCTCACATCAAGGTATTTTACTGAAACTTACAAAGAATGGACAGCTCATCCATCCACTTTGGCTTATGTGTCCCTGCCAACTCTCACCTAGGGCATCCTCCATCAAAGGATCATAGTGTCCTCCTTCTCTCATCAGGGACCACAAAAACATAAGACTACTGCTAGGTATCAAGACCACTGAATCAAGTAGCAGCTGCCTTCATCTTTAAACACTAGGAGCAGTTTTTGTAACTGGAATCAGTTTCCTGGGTCAGATGGTGATGAGCTAGAGATTCAGAGGTTAGGTCTTGTTATGGAGCCTTAGGGAGTTAGAACACCTTGAAACCAAAGGCATGTAATTGCAGTATCATGTCACTATTAAAACAGGTAATTGCACAAAATGAAACAATAACTCTACAAAGCTTAATTTACTTAACCACTTCCGCTATCAGCTTACGTTAATAGAAATCAGAGTAATCTCGTTCAGATGTAAAAGCCAGCTTAGAGTTTTGTAGGGATCCGTATCTCCACTGCTAATAGGGTGAAAGTATGATTGCTTGGTGATTACTTCTATTCATGCTTGGTGAAAGGTACTGTAATTGCTTGCCATCACATACCTGAGAACAAAAAGTGTGTATACGTGAATGGTCTTATTTTCTCTGCAGCAGCAGCTGTGTGATCCTTTGTAAGTACACAGAGGCAGATGAGGGAGGTAACATTGCACACATTTTTTTCTCCATAGGATGTGTTGCACTGCTTGTTGTTTTGAGGTAGGAAAAGCAGGCAAACTGGTTGGAAGTTGTTCATAAGAGCTACATCACTGATATCCCATTTGTTCTCCTTTGTAAAAATACTCACGACATTCCATGTCTAGCCTCAAGGTAACTCAAGTGAATTAAAAAAAAAACTTACTGAGAGGCTGCTGAACTTTAGTTCGTTTCTGAATCTGACACAATTTCAGTAGACCTTAATTGTGACTTCTGGTTATCCAAGTACATATAGCAACTTTCCCCAACCTTTTCTCCTCCAGATGTTTGAAATTGTTATTCCCATCAGTCCCAGCCAACGTAGCCAATGGTAAGGTATTATGAGAGTTGAAGCTTAAGACATCTAGATAATACTAGGCTGGGTAAGGCTGACCTACAGCAATCACTTGTAACAGGTGGCATCATGCAAAGTGAGTCCAGACTTAAATGACCAAGTTCTCACTCTGTTGAAACCCTTCTAGGGTGTTCCTGGTACCTTGTGTCTGCAGCTGGTTTGATACTGTTGATTGCAGATATAGCATCTTTGTTTCACTTACATTGTTAACCTCAGTCTTCTTGCTATCATATGTTGGCCATATTATCTTCCCCATTCACTTCATGTATCCAATGAGCTTGACTCTTGTGTACAAAAGCCCAAACCATAGTAAATCTTTAAGATTGTTGTTGTTGCTGCATGCTTTCAAGTCATTTCTGTCTTATAGTGACCCTAAGGTAAACCTGTCATGGGGTTTTCTGAAGATGAAAGCATGTGATGCACCCAGGGTCACCCCAATGGGTTTCCATGACCAAGCAGGGCCATCTCCTTATTGCTTTTTCTGCTAAAGGATTATTCTTCTAAAATTTGCCCCCTGTGGCCATGTTTGTCTGTCATGACAAGCCAGAGCACAGTTTGTTGAAATCTGGCATGCTGTGATATGTGGGCCTGCCTCCGCAGTAACTATAGCCTGTGCCTAGCTTGCTTCCTCATCTCCCTACCCTGAAACAGGAGGTGACAGGAGAGAAACAGGCCAGAAAGAAACCAAAGATGGGGAAGAAAAACAATGTGGTGTTGGAGTCGTCTGCCATCTAGTTCATGGCTTATGCAACAAAACCTGGTTAATACAACCCATAGTGTTTTGTGGTTTGTGAACAGGAACCCATACTAGCTCAGATTTTCTCTCTGCCTTAACTCAATTTACTCAAAAACTTCCTTCTGCTGAATATCATGTACCCTGAACTCTGCTGGATATTTCTCTCAAAACTTTTGAGAGAGCTTCCGAGCTATTTTGAAATCTTCTCATCTTCCTTAGGTTCTACTGGTAAAATATCAGCCAACCATCCTTGGCTATTAATGAGCAATATACCTTTGAAAGGAATGGTTGGAACAGAATGAAAATCTTTGATTATTTCATTTTGCACTCGAGAACAAGCACTTTAAAAAGTTCTTCCCCCTACTGTGTAAAATTACAAGAGTTTTGTGGGTTTTTGATAATTTTTCACATTTGGGGAATTGTTGAGAAAAAAATGATTTTTACAAAAACATTGTGTTTTATTTTTAACAAAAAAGAGTGCTTTTTAAACACTGCGAGTTTTTTCACATATGAATTTTAGGCAAAAGTCCTAAAAATGTAAGAAAAGTCTTGCAGCAGGCTACCACTGTTACAATGGAGTGTCTTGATGCTTCCATACATCCTCTCTTGCAAGGACAAGAAAAATTGAAATTTACCTTTGTAGACATGTAGAGATTGCCACATAACATGCTTGATATATAAATATATAGAGAGAACATATAATCCAATGTGGTTGAGCATCTAGAGAACAGGGTTTGAATTCCCACTAAGCTGTGGAAATCTACTGGCAGACCTTGGGCAAGTCACACTCTCTCAACCTTAGAGGAAGCCAAAGGCAAACTCCCTCTAAGCAAATCTTGCCAAGAAAAGCCTGTGATAGGTTCATCATCACATTGCTGTAAGCTAGAAATGACCTGAAGGCAAACAACAACAACAACAACAACAACAACAACAAAATAACTTTTAACTGGCCTCCACATTGCTTCTATACATGAGAAGCAATTCTCATTAACAAATGCATTCCCCTATCACTTGTCTTCTGATCTGGTAGAGTCCACTGCCTCCCCCTGCATTTTTTTTATCTGAATGTATGATCAAGGATGGAAGACAGATGGAGATCTACATCAACTTGAAAATGTTTTTGTTTTAATACGCTGCATAACTTTAACAAGAGTTCCCAAAATGCCTGAGCCAAATGAATTTGCTATTTGAATATTCTCTTATCACAGAAGCCTTTCTTTCTGTCTCTCTCTTTTGGCTCAGTGTATCTGATTCTGTACACCTTTCCATGTAATGATCCATAAAACTTGTTTATGTAGCATGAAAAAATAATGCAGCAATCCAAGCTTAACAGCAGAGTGAATAGAAGGCTTAATTAAATGAAGATGTAACTCACCTTTATTGAAAGGACAAATCACTGCCATGATGCCCTGGCCTTTTCCACCTGCCTGAATTGCAGATTTATATGTTGCCTGATATGACGATGAAGTCATACAGGAAGGCCACTGAAGCGAAGAAATGGCAGGCAGCCTTAATTCAAAGACAGGATTAGAGCTTCAAGGTGATGTGAGAGTAAAGTCAAGGGAAAGGTTTGGGAAACCGTGAGCTAAAGTCAATTCTTAGTCCCATTTAGAGTAGATCCACTGAATGAATGAGACCTGTCAAAACCACTTATGTAAACAGTATATACACTTTAAGTAACAGTTGGATTTAACCCCATGGTGAATTCCTGTGCAATACTTTAGGCCCTTTCCTGGTCACATGTGGCAAAAACAACTACACATATAAACAGAATTGCTGGTATTGGAAAATATAAGAGCTGGGGCCCATTCACTACAAAATTATAGTGCTATTATTCTACTTTAACTATCATGGTACCAACCTATGGAGTCCTGGGATTTGCAGCTTCATGAGGCATTACAGTACTCTACTTGAGAATTCTAAATGTTGCCCCCCACCCCACCCCACCCCCACACACTGTGAATCCCACAATCCCATACGATGTTGCTGTGGCAATCAAAGCAGAATGTGGCACTATAATTGTATAGTGTGAAGGAACCCCTGCAAAGTTCTGTCAATTCGATATAGAAGGAAATGTATACAATCTCTTTATCGTGCTGGTTTCAGTGCTGGTCATCTGAATATTGTTCAGTTGACCTGATGTTTTATCGTTTTCAGACCTCTCATAGTCTTTAAGTCCAGAATCCCATGTGTAATTGGTAGCTAAATCTTTTTATTCTGTGGTGAGGATTGCTGGTAGCAGTAACAGGAATGAGGACCCTTTGATTCCTATTCCATAAAGGTTTAGGATCATATATATTCATGTGCCTTTCAATGAGAAGCTGGCTCTCCTAAGTGAGTCTTTGCACTCTCTCTGCCATTAAGGTTCTCTGCTTTTGTGCCTAAAGCAGGACAGCACTAGGACAGCTAGTGGCCAAGCACCATTACTGGGCATGTTCATGGGTCTGATTCAGTCTGCATTTGGAAACAAACTGTCTTGAACTTGTTCCTTCCAAAGTAATATGTGGATCAGAAGAAGATATCCTTCTGTCCAGTTCTGTACATCTTGAAATTGTGTCAAGCAGTTTTTGATTTGTAAATGTGACTGAAGTGCTTATACAAATATTTTATCATAAAGATATGTTTAAATGTGTACTTTATGATAAAATGCATATTTCACAATAAGATATGTAGAAAGTATGTATGCATTTTCATAAGTTTTTTTTTCAAAATCTGCTTCCCCAGGATTAATGGGGGGAGGGGATGAACTCGACTTATAAATGGACATGTGCAAGATTGACCCACAAAAAATGGTCTAATCTATGCATCCTAATTTTAACCATTTCTGGACCTCTAAACAGGAACAGAAACACAAAGTTGGATAAAGGCAGAACTGCAGGAAAGAAAGGAAGAATAAATGCTCCCAAAATTGCTGACCCTCTTTGTTTAAATTACAAAGTGTGATACTCAAATTTCTCTCCTGTTCCAGAAGGTTGTAACATCCAAGGCAATACTCACCTCACAGTCTGCTTGCTCCTTTTTTGGCCACCCTACTTCTACTGTAGGGGTGGTGGTTGTTTTTACAAAAGCCACTTCTGGGCCCATAAAGAGGAGTCATTGGACTGATATATATTACAAATGCCTGAAAACCACATTATGTTTGTCAAATAGCTTGCTGAGAAATTGAAAATAATTAGTTACAAATATCAAATTATTTCTGGTTTATTCCTTTTCCAATAACTGACACAGACCTGAGTGATGTTATGATTAGGTTTTGTACTTATGAAATCTACGTGGGATAGTTGCACTCTTTCGGTGGTAGAATTGCAGTGTTTGTTTTGTTGTTAGGGAGTGTGGCCTCACTAAATGTTAGATAAAGACTATCACATGGCTCCATTCTTGGCTTCTGCTATTCCTCAAGCCATCTTGCTCCATTTTGAGTGTTGAAGTGACTGAGGTGTATCATGGGCTGGTGGCTGATAGCATTTATGTGGGTTTTTAAGTGACTTAAAAATAAGAATTGTAGCTATTTTTGAGAATGTGGGACATGAAGAATTACTTTTTAAAATAGTGCCTCTAGCAATTTCTAGGGGCTCTTGGAACCATAACTTTAGCAAACTGCTTTCAAGAATAATTTTTAAAGCTGTAAGTTTGCCCATGAGCTAGGATTGCCAGATCTTAGGGCCTGGCCCTGAATCTCCAGTTTTCATGAGTTGTCTCCAGCAGATGAGGGTACAAACTCTCATATTTTGGTGGGCTCAGATCTGGGCAAGAAGAAAAGGCTGTGTGCAGTCTCCAGCTCAGCTAGTAGGTTTGCAGCTTGATACAATTTCTAAGGCTTTTTGATTTATTGCTGCAATTTGCCAAGACTCTCTGGGTGGACTGTGGATTTATTTAGTTAGCTTCCCCGTTCTCTCTTTGTGTTTGTGGTGCTCACTCTCTGCTATGGTGTACATCCACCTTTGGAGTTAGAAGCAAGGAGGCAAGATTAAAGGTTCCTCTTCCCATCTCTCTAAGCAAAGGAGAAAGAATAACCTCCTCATTTCACTGTGATCTGGGGAAGAGCCCCTTTTTCTTAAGATTTCTGTCTTAATTTCCTGAACAGGAAAAATACATTCTCTGTTTGCATTTGAATTACAAGTTATGTGTAACTGTGGTTAGTAATTAATGGATAATGCTTAATGAGTTCACAAGGCCTCGTCCACTGGTCTTGTGTTTTGGCCCTGAAATCTCAAGGATGCTGACTTGGCATCCATAGCAAAGCCAAGCTGTTTTGACATCTGAGGCAGGATGTTCTACAGGCACCTCTCCAGTTCTCTGGCCATAAAAATACAGTGTGTTGAAACGAAACTTAGTCATGCTTAGATTATACCCACTGAAATGAATGGGACCAATCATCATGTTTTATTAAGTTGCGTCCTTTTTGTGATCTCACAAAATCAGCTATCTGAGGTGGCTACCTCAATCTGCATAATGGTAAAGTCAACCCTGGCCCAAAAAGAAATTGCCATATGAATGAGGTGAGCCTTAACAGACCTCTAGGATAAAGAGGAGCTGATAACAGAAGGAATACTGCACATTGGGTAACTTTACTGTAGGTATGTCAGTTTGTTCTAACTTTGTAATCCAAATCCCTAAAAGAGAAATGCCACTAGCATGAAGAGATTCTTTCTCATGGGTTTCTAGCCTTCGACCAGCTTCATTATTTTTACTTTAGCAGTGCAAAGAAGACACTGCAGGGCAGACAGGCAGAAGAGAAGAACATCAGTCTTGTGTGGCAGAAGACAACATTAAAGTGTCCTTGACTCAGGACTTCCTAGGATTGGACTCAATGACCAAAAAAAAAAAAAAGGTTAAGGTTCTAGAATGTTCAGAGAACGTTTTGGAAACTAATCAAGGCATAAGGAAGTACAGCAGCCATATATGCACAAATGATTGGGTGTAATATTGGCTGTTACAGCTAATCAAGAGATTTGGGGTTCTTGACAGAACATTTACTTGACCACCCAGTCCTATGCACCTCTATTCAAAAGTATTTCCTGCTGGTTTTCAGTCTTTAAGAAATAGGCCACTTCTGCACTACACTGTTATAGTGCTATTATTCCACTTTCAACCTCCTGTGGAATTCTGGGATTTGTAGTTTACTGAGGCCAAAGAGCTCTCTAGTTGAAAATTGTAAATGCCTGTCCCTAAACTGCAAACCTCAGGATTTCATGGGATGTTGAAAGTGGAATAATAGCACTACACCACTGTCATGCGGAAATGGCCATAGTCTTAAAGCAAGTGTGTTTAAGATTTAGGGGTGTTGTGTCCCAATTTACAGAGGACAGGCATCGATTTGAAGTCATTTTCTTATCTTAATGACTGACTAGTCCTTGACTGATTTAGAAATAAATCAGAAGGGAAATGAATGATCTTGAAACTGGTCATTAACAGTTAGCATCTGGACAGCAGACTGAGCAGGCAGGCACACAAGTCACCTTCTCACAGCCTGCCCCTCCACAGTGAGATGTAATGGATTTTTATCTAAGTAATAGATTTTTATCTAGGTAATAGTCAATACTTAAACAATTATACTTTTTATATTATTATATTATTTTATATATTATATTTTTATATTATATTATTTCAGAATATGCATCTATGCTTGTAAATTAGCATTCTCAAATTATATGAAAGTTGCATTCTCGTTTTTTCTTATTTCTGGCTGGTGATTCATATCCTTTGGAGTGGGTGATATGTAAGTAGTCACACTATCCCACATCTGTCAGATGGTGCTACCAGAAAGTCAAGTTCCATGTCTAGAAATCTTGACAACTTAATAGAAAATAAACCAACATGCATTAAAATGTCATTATGTGAAATCTGTGTTTTGTCCACATTTTAGATAATGTGTGCAGTTTGAGATATCTCTTCTAAAGAAAATACTGCTAGTGTAGGGGGAAAAAAAGGTTAACTAAATAACCAGAAAGCAAAGCAAAACTAAAGAGACTGGGACAATAAAGAGGCTGTAGCTTTGTAGTTTAGAAGTAATGGCATAGCTGAATACCTGTCAGCTTCAGAAACTGTCAGACCCAAAGGCAGATCAGAATCAAAATAAATCTTGGTGCCGAAAAGCCACCAGAGAGGGGACAAGTATTATTGACTTCATGTCCTCCTCTTGGGCATCTCTTGAGCATCTGGCTAGTCATTGTGTCAACAGAATTCTGACTAGATAAGGTATCAGTATGATCCTTCATGAATCTTCTTATGCTTTCCTGTTCATAAGCAAATTCTCTAGTGCACAGAATAGCACAGTCTAAGAAGTGAGAATTGGGTAAGAATTTCAATCTGTTTATAATTTTCTGTATTTATATATATAAAAAAATTCCAAAATCCATAGATTCAAAGATGTCATATATTTTTTTTCCAAAAAAAAATGTAAGAGAAAAGAAAACAGAGATTTGTCAATCTAGACAGGGATTCTTTAGTGACTTAGGGCCTTTCCATACTGCACTGTTATAGTGCTATTCTTCCACTTTCAACATCCTATGGAATCCTGGGGTTTGCAGTTTAGGGAGAGGCATTTAGAATTCTCAGCCAGAGAGCTCTTTGGCCTCAGTAAACTACAAACCCCAGAATTTCACAGGATATTGAAAGTGAAATAATGGCACTAGAACAGTGTAGTGCAGAAAGGCCCTAAGTCTGGAAAGCCAGTCTTTAAACCGTTTTGTATCCAACCGTATTTGTGGTTTTGAATTAGGGTTGTTAACTGTAAGATTTCTCATCTTTAACAACCAAAAGGCAAGCAAGCACAACACAGTCTTCTCCATACTGCACAACTATTCGAGAGAAAACATTTTTTTTTTACAAGACTCTTCCCATTTTCACAAGTATACATATTGTAGCTATTTGCATGTTGAAATCTGGAGAATTTTTCATGTACCTTATTTTTCAGAAATGTCTCATAAGGCTGACAAATATGTATATGCTATATTTGCCAAAGTGAGCATTTTCTCATAACTAGACTCGGGATCAGAAGAACGTAATGCTACTTTCATTTAAACTGTCGATCAAAAATATTATCTTTCTGTCACTAGAATGTTTTAATTTTGGTTATACAAAAAAACAACACAGTTTTGATTACAGATTAATAACGTGGTAGGAAAAATAACAATAATACAGCTAGGTTTAGATCCGTATTTTTATTGGCAAACATAAAAACAGCCTGTATAGCAAGTGGTTATTATATATCATGACTTCACTTACAAATATAGGTTATGAGAATGTTTGGAGAAACAACATTTAGCAATGACAAAGTTGTTGTGTGCTTTCAAGTCATTTCTGTCTTACAGCATCCCTAAGGTGACTCTATCACAGGGTTTACTTGGGAGAGAAGTTGCCTTTGCCTTCCTCTGAGGCTGAGAGAATGTGACTTGCCCAAGGTCATCCAATCAGTTTCCATGGCTGAGTGAGCATTCAAACCCTGTTCTGCAGAGTCACCATCAATCACTCAAGCCACAGTTAAAAATATGTGAAGATGTATTAATGTATTGTAAGATACACACACACACACACAAATATATATATATATGTATATACATACATACATACACACACATATATACATATACAAGGAGAATCCCAAACTGATAAGAATCTTTGCAGATTGGAACTTACCCTGCATAAAATTCACATGTAGTATTTTTGTACAGAAAAGAGTATTTTGTACACATGAAATAATATTGTACACAGCAAAATATTTCTGCTCAGAATTATTATCTTCTGTGCAGAAAATGCTGTAGCTGAGGACTGTTTCTGCACAAAATTTGCATATATTTTTGTGCAAAAAACTCCAGCATTTTCTGTTCAAGAAATCATAATTCTGTGCAGAAAATGCTGGTTTTGATACAAAAAATACCATGTGCAGTTTTCATGCAGAATAAGTCCTGAATTGAAATCTTTGAAAACTGCGTTGTTTTTGAAGACTTTTTCACAGCAGGAAGAGAACTGCAAAAATTACCCATTGCTTCCTTCAAGAACAAATGAGGAATTATATTCCTATTTTAAAATCACTGACTGATGAGCACCGCATTACTTTCGCATTTAATTTCTGATTAATATGCTCTTTGCTGCTAAGGACATACTCTACAGGAGTAAAAGCAGCAGTGGTAGTAGCAATAAAACTTTCTGGGTATTCAGGGAAAATGAAAGAGGAAAGTGTGGGGCAGACAGTCAAGATGCATTTGGCTGAATTGTGTGACTGCTCATAGATCCCAGAAACCATGGAAGCACATATCCAGAAGAAAGTAGGGGGAATGAGTGTCAACAAAGAATGTGGGAGTGCAGGATAAAGTCAGGGATGGAGAACAGAGAGGATCCACATTTGGAAGCAAATGCATTTGGCAAAGCTCTGTGCACTGCTCACACCAGCCAGCACAGGCAGTCAGTTTTTATGAGCTGTAAAAAATTTCAACTAACTTATTAGGAGGGAAATAATAAACACTTAGTTATTTCTCCATTTTTCACAAGGAAAGAGTAAGGAAGAAGAAAGGCACTTGCTGGTCCTTTACACATGCCACCCAAAATGCTCATTCGATAGCCTTCTGGTCATTTTTTCTCCTCTATAAAACACTATTTATTCCCAATGCTGACAACTCTTTGAAAAGTTGTATGCCTTCTGCACAGTGTTGTATTATGGACGATGTATTAGGAGCCATATATCTAGTCTGCCTTCTTCCTGGGCACCTAATAACTATGCCAGAGCTCCATAAAGAAAAAGCCACTGACAGGTTTATTCATCTTTTTATTTCCTTGTTGTGCTCAACTCCCTTTTGAAAATGGCTTCTTTCCACTTTAGTCTCTTTTTGCCTTGTCTGATTTGTAAATGTCTAATAAATTCCAGGAACACAGGGAATTCAAGGGTGTCACTCATCTTACACCGACCCCCACTCCACAGCTAGTGCAGAATGAAATGATTGTGAGAGGAGATACATGCTTAAGAGTGTTTATTGTCAGGGATTAGGACTTTCATTAAAACTTTAGCAGAGCAATTTAGTTAAATAAGAGTAGGGATGGACTTGTCTTCAAGGCCAAATGAAAATCAAGTTTATTGTTAACTGCCATCAAGTCCACTTAGTTTTATGGCTGCCTTATGACCAAAGATGACCTCCTGGTCACCAACTGCCCTCCTCAGATCTTGCAAGCTCAGGGCCATGGTTTACCAAGGAATAATGTTAAAATGCTAATGCCACTGGATTGGATTCAGATTTAGTATTTGATGTCATTGCTCTTGTTGTGTGCCTTCAAGGCCATTTCCACACTGGACTGTTATAGTGCTATTATTCCACTTTCAACATCCTGTGGAATCCTGGGGTTTGCAGTTTAGGGAGGGGCCTCAAAGGCCCCTCTCTAAACTGCAAACTCCAGGATTCTACAGGATGTTGAAAGTGGAATAATAGCACTATAACAGTCTAGTGCGGAAATGGCCCAAGTCTCTTTCAACTTTTTGGCAACCCTAAGGCAAACCTATCATGGGGTTTTCTGGGGGCTGAGAGTGTGTGATGCTCCCAAGGTCATCCAGTGGGTTTTCATGGCTGAGAAGGGAATTGAACCCTGGTATCCAGAATCTTATGCTCAGATCACTACACCACACTGGCTCTCATACACACATTTAAATCAGTGGAACTGAAGTTAGCGATCATGACTCACAGTATTACTGATAGCAATAAGCCTGCTGCAAAGAGAGTCAAATCTGGCTCCAACACATTGTTGGTAATTCTGTTCCTGTCAGAGATGGAGAGCAAAGATGGGAAATATGTGCCCCCTAACTGTTTCTGGACTGCAACTTTCATTATTCTTTAGTTGACTACCGTTGATGGGAACTGCAGTCCAGGAGAATCTAATGGCCCACTCCTTCCATAGAACTAAAGCCTGGTAAAATAACACTGACTCAAGCTGCTTTGAGTCCCAGTTTTAGGGAGAAGGCAGGATATAGATGAAGATGAAGATGACACTCTAAACTTGAAAGGAATTATCCAAAGTGTTGGACCCTGTTTCAAAAATAGTTTCAGCACCCTGGATAAGTCCTTTAAAATTCCATCTGAGACTTAGGGCAGATTCACCACTCCAGTGACACAGGAGTCCTCAGCCATCACTGACTCAAGGTCAGAAATTACAGAAGCCAAGGAGTCAAAAAGCAGAGACCATTCTTGCCAGGCAAAGTTCTGGCTTAACCTGAGAAGAGTTATTCAAGGGTAAATAGCCTGTGATATTCACTATGTGGAGAGTAACCTGACTTAGTTAGATTCAAACCTTGGCACAGGCCCTGCCTTTCTGACTCCAAGGAGTTGCAATGTGTCCCATGTTGAAATGATGAGCCGAGAAAGGTGATCTTCAGCTTTATTTTTTGCTAAGACAAGAGTGGACAATTTCCACAGGTCTGTGGGCCATATCAACCCGAGACCTAGAAGGGCTGCCCTTCATGTCCCCTCGTCCCCCCAGTTGCTGAAGGGATGTTGAAGTGGGGAGCCTTGGTAGATATTCAAAAAAAAAAAAAAAAAGGCTTTGGAATGCATGTGGCTTACAGGCCCTGACAACTACTGTGAAAATGATACTTACACTGCCTACATAATATAAAATATAAACCTAGGGGAGCGAATGTGGTAAAGTGACTATGACTGGGAACACCAGGGTTTGAATCCCCCGTAGGTAATGGAAACCCACTGAGTGACCTTGGGCAAGTCACATTGTGTCAGCCTCAGAGCAAGGCAAAGGCAAACCACCTCGGAATAAATCTTTTCAGTAAAACTTCATGATAGGTTTACTTTAGAGTTGCCATAAGTCAGAAATGACTTGAAGGCACACCACAACAACCTACAACCTGTAATCTCCTTTAGCAATGTGACTTTCCCTCTGGAGCATACTTGAGGAGCATACTGGGGCAGCATTCACAGGGGGAAAAGGGAATCCATCGTATCAACAGCTTCTGTTAGGCTTACAGATTAGACAGGACAGGATAAATTATCTGGGCATGTCTGCTCCTATTCAGTGGGAATTAAATCCCATTGAATTCCATGGTGGTGACTTTTTTATAAAAGCACTTAGGATTGCCGCCTAACTTTTAAATGCCATCTTTTCTCATTCTGTACTGACTGTAACCAATGTGTTACAACCTAGCACATTTAAGCACATTAGCTAGAAGCTGTCTATGATTATCTACCAAGATAAATTGGAATAGATACATAATTCCTTAAAAATCCTTGAAAAATTGGCTGTGTTATGACTCTTTTAAAAAAAAAAAGATGATGATATATTGTTAGCCAACTTGTGCAGTCTTCTGTCAAGATAAGAAGGAAAATAAGTTTTAAAAACAAATAACGGGACATTTCAATATACTGTGCTTCACAGCATGTTCCATCTGTATATAAGCTGTCTTGAAATCTGAACACTTGTTAAATCACTCACAAAAGCAGTATGAATATGAATATCTGCCACCATCTCATCTCTCACAGTGAAACAGAGTGTGTCTCTATTCTTACGTGCCTACATGTTCCCGCCAGGCACAGCAGATGTGTAATGTTAATAATCTTAGTCACCACATACATTCTGCATGCTATGTACACTCTCTGACCTGCACATCACTGCAAGTCATGGGTCCATCAGCCCGCCCACACATGCATTTGTACTCCATTGTACATGCGGAACACATTACATCTTATGTCTGTCTCTTCCTTCCTTTCCTTCTCATTTATGAACAAATACAAAGATATCACCTACGCACAGCCTCACTCTATCGCTTCCCAAGTAATGCAAAAGTCTTATTACTCTCTAACAAGTGGGTTCAGAAATGGAGAGACAATGGGAGCTCATGAATTGTGATGTAGCCGCAGCCTCTTGAATACCATATAGGATTTTATTCGCAGATGCTATCTCATTTCAGGACATTTCCCCCTTACGGTATTTTCTTTCCAGCTCTGATGTAGATGGGAGGTACTCATGTGAATTGCAGTCAGAAGGTGATGATTGCTTTAATGGAAAAAGCTCTTAACGAGCTAGTTCATTCTACTGGGATGGGATGCTACGTGCTAGTTCACCAGAATTGTTGAAAGGTCTGGTAGCAGCAGTCCACTCTTATTATTGTTAAAGTGCCTTCCAGCTTTCTAGAACAAGCATGCTCCTACTGGTCCTGCCAGGGGAAAATTTCCCTTTAACTCACCTGGGGGAACTGATGTCCACTGAAGTTTGAGGAGTCACCTTTAATGGATGCCAAGCTGCAAAAAGCTGGGCTTGTTAGAGGCAGAGGGAAGGTGTTTAAGTTCAAGAATGTAAAAAATACACATTTTCTTATGTACACCAAAGACACATTGAGACACTCCATCAGAAAATGGCATCAGTTGCAAGATTTTTCATATTTTGGGATTTTATTATGGAAAAAAATTGATTGCACACAAAAAATGAATGTGTATGTGGAAACCAACATTTTTTGGCAGAAATATGTTTTGTGCAAAATATGGGCTTGTACACAAAAAGAATGTATTTTTGCACAAAGACATTGTTGGGAGGGGGGACAAAAGAAGTCCCTAAATTTAAAAAAACAAACAAACCCAAATGTGCAAAACCTCCGATGATCATGCCCAGCAGAGAGAATATTTTTAAATTCCTCACTTTTGCATGCATGAACAAAACAAGAAAAGATTTACAGTGCTGTTCAAATTATCACCACTTTTGAGACTATCAGCTTATTGTTTCTCGTTAACAAAAACAAGCAACCTATACTCCAGCCTTGCATTCAGTAGTGGAGATTAGATTGTGAATGCTGGGCTCCCATCCATTTCTTTGATTATCAAAGTGTTCTGTCTTCTCTTCCTGAACTCTCTGATTTTACATCTTATAGTCAGGCCACTGATAGATACAGTGTTTATCTCATGTGAATTTATTGGTAAATCGTATCCTGTTGTGTCAGTGAAATCACACTTTCATTTGTTGTTAAAAATTTCTTTACTTAAAGCTGTGTAAGGTTGTTTACAACTTTTAGTTACCATAACAATGTACATATAACAATGTTGAAATACCTCCCATAAAAACAGAAATAGAAGTACAACAGGGGGAAAAAATCAGTAGCATCAATTTACTAAGTACTGAAAGCTTAGTATAATGAAGATAGCGATGACAGTGACAGATTAACATGGCACAAAAATCTCATTAAAATGAATGCCAGATAGGCAGTCTTGTTGAGAACTAGGGCATCTTTGGTCACTACATACTTAATTTCCAATGAGAATGAATAAAGACTGCATTGTGACTATGGTCTTAAGGAACTGTCAGTTCATATGGGGTGTGGCACTCAAGATATCTGGATCCCAGGTATATAGAGAGCTTTAGAAGTTAAAATCAATACTTTTAATTGTACTTGGAAGCTGAAAGATAGTGAAGCTGTTTCCAGGAAGTCTCTGGGTGATGCAATTTTCCATTTTAAAGCTATCTTAGAAGGCATGCACCTTTTTGAGGCCAAAAATGTCCTCCCCCCCCAAAACTAGAAGTGACTGATCACTTCTTGTTTCAGAAAAATGGGTGCATGTGGCTTGTGGAGTTCTAGGGGTAGAGGAGAAAATGATGAGAGAATGACCTCTAGCACAGACCCCTATAGCTGCCCACCCCAAGGTATGAAATTGTAGGGTAGAAGGCTTCGAAAACTATCTGCTTAAGAGAGCTATTGATAGTCCTAGTTGATATTACTGGGCTAAGTCAACTGTCATATAAGGTAGTTTCATATGTTCATATAAATTCAGTGGCAGCTGATGACTCCCACGTCAATGGGGCAATCAGTGTGCTCTAGGTTCAGTCTACGTTTCAAAGGAGCTATCCAAGGTGCTGAAACTCAGAGTAGATTCACCTAGCACTGCTACTACTACTATTACAGCTAGTGGCTCCTACATCACTGCTGCACTGTCATGGGAGCTGTTAGTTTACTGTATATGTGGAATCAACCAAGAAACTATATAAAAATTTATTTTCTAATGCTGGAAAGTACTGACTTCTCAATGGAAAAAGAATAACTAGTGGGGTGGATCTAGATAAAATAACAGAAGCAAATAGGCAATATAGTGTTCATGCCTGTCTCTCTGTGAAAGAGTAAGTTCGGCCTTTCCGTATTCTTTTCTGGAAGGGCTGGATAGCAGGGAGGGTTTCCTATCTTTCAGATCAGGACAGTTGCAGAGTAGTTCCTTTTCCCAGGCAATTTCCCTTTCAGCTTTCAACTTGGCTGGTAACATTTGCATGAAAATTTAAGAAAGTACTTCAAATAATAGATGGTACTTTTTAAGGGCAAAAGTGTTTAAGAGTCCAGAGAACCATAAGGAACCATATAATAAGAGATGAGCTCATACCAGCGATATAAGACAGTTTAGCTGCTTCTGAGCATTGGGAGAATGCAAGCATTTCACATGATTTGCTTGAGACTATCTATAGGCAAGCCTTTGTCTCTTGTCCCCACTGCCTCTCATCCACATCCAACCATATCCACTTAATCTAATGAAACTAGCTTACCATCATGGGAGCAAAGAAAGATGGCAATAAACCGAAATTTCAAGGAGAGTTTTATTGCTGAGATTTACCAAGCCTGGCTATGTATTCCCACAATCATCATTCTGAGAAGTCACTGAGAGTTCAGAGTCATAATGTGGAATCTAAGGAAAGAAGAGAGGACAGCAACCATCACACAGACAAGTCAAAAGGTGATGAAAGTTAGAATTACCAGATGTAATTAAATGTGTCGTGAATAGCTATTATTTCCCACTCTCAAAGCAGAAACTAAAGATGCATGAGAACTTTGTTTCAGTATATTTTTTTAAAATGGAAAATTGCAAATTTCAAACATGAGAGGAAGTGAAATTGACAGATTTCCTAGGGCCTAGAAAAAAGACATACTTTTATTCTTGTAGATGAATCTCCTCAACAGGCCAAATGGTTGAGTTGTTGTTGTTGTTGTTGTTGTTGTTGTTGTTGTTGTTGTTGTTTTTAGTAGGGACTGGATATGTGAAAAATGGAGTGACTTAACTGTGCAAGTGTACTTAATTGTGTAACTCCACAACTGTGTGATTCTGCTAGTTATATGTGTGTACATATGGTTTTCTGATGATAGATCTTTCCATTTGTTGATGACAAATGCATTATTTTCTCTTTAGTCACCCACTGCAAAAAGTCCCTGGATTATTAAAATCAAAAGATTATTACATTCAGGGAATAAATTTAAAAATAAACAAATCTAAACCTGCATTAAAATGCTTAGGTTTCAATGTGGAATGCTGTGAATTTAAGTCAGCTGTGCATGAGATGTGCAGTAGTGATTCACAGGCATGTTCTGCTAATTGGATGTCCTTGGTTTGGAATGAGAAACATAACGTGTGCAAAGGGAATCATGTTTCTTATATCTGACTGTTAATGTGATGTTGCAAACACACACATACAGAGAGAAAGAAAGAGACAGTTGTATAATCCTCCCCCCCAACAAAAAACCCCCACTATGCTTAGTGATGGAAATATCCACAAAAAATTTAGAGGGATTCACACATCTTGTAGATACAGGAAGGGAAATGTCTCCAATGTCACAGAGTAGTAGAAATGCCATCAGATTTTGCCCCAGATATGGAAGAGCTCCATTGAGTGAGGATTATCATTGTATTCCTTTCTTTCTTTGCATCTTTCAGCTTTGAAGACTTAACAGATTCAATCTTACTGGCCACCTGTGGTTTCAATGGAAAGGCAAAGCACAGAGTTGCTGTCCCTCTCCAAGAAATCAATGATGGGACCAGAAATAGAACCCTAGAGCCCTGGCTTCCATCCTCTTACTATAGCTGCCAGATAACATTTGACCTGTAGCCTTATGCTCCAGCAAGTCTAATAACAGAAGACAAGTGTCTCCTCACCCTGTCAAGTGTTATTGATTCACAATGTCATTGCTCAGCCTGCAACATCAAGGCTTCTAAGTGCTGCTTTGCCGCTGTCACGTGGATCTCCTGTTCAGAAGGCTCTTCTTTAGCTTGCTGTCAGCACCTGAGTCCCTCTGTCTCTAGGAAGGGCAAGATTTGTTGCATGCATGGGTGATATTATTAAGATCCTACGTATAAATGGTGTATTAAAGGCTGAAGGAATAATTGCTCATACCAAATTAAGATGTCTTGGAGAAAGAATAAAATGGTGTCCGCTCCATTCCACACAAAGAAGCCAACACAGTGGATAGTGCAATGTTATTTCAGTATCAGCCGCAGCATAGTATCTCCTTATGGGCTATCAAAAAGGCAGAAGTAGTTGCCAAGTAGCTCCGTCTTCTGAGATAGAGAAATAATCAGGAGATAGGGATATGGGGGGAAAAATGTGAAATTAGGTGAGATTTTGCTCAAGACAAGCCATTCTGATATGTTAAGACACCCTGTGGAGGATTCCTCACCCTCTGAAAGCATTCTCTCTGCCAACGTGAGACCCAAGCACAAGTGCTTGCTTAAATAATGACCTGAATCCTATTTATATTCCCCCCATAGTAGACCTATTGAATCAATGATATTTACAAACTGCTGCTTTGTGTTGCTCAAGAAAGCACATGTATAGTTTCCATGTTGTTTATTGGAAACACAATAGGCAAGTAAACAAATGTTGCTGGAGTTAAAACCTCACTTCAGCTACTTTGTTATATATAGTAAAACACAATAATCCATCAGCATCTATTCCCTGACGCTCATTGGTAGTTCTTCCAGAGTTTATACCCCTCTTCCCATAATTGCCAAATGGGTTTCCTTTGTTTAAAGCAACTCCTATCTACAGTCACTTTGATCTTTAGAAATTCTTCCTTGCTCTTTAATAGTTTAATTCTAAATTCCACCATTGTATCCTCCAGCCTAATCCTCATAAATCACCCTCTGATTGCTCTCATTTAAGCACAAAACCAAACATTATTTACCTAAGCTGGCCAATTGCTATTTATTGCCCCAGTCAATAAACAATATTGACCATTTGGTCTCTAAGATGCCAGCCTACACAAATCCTCAATTACATCCCTGCTGTTCCTGTTGGACTCAACATTTCTACACAACTACACATGCTCCCCTGACCCAATTCCACAGATCTCTACATGTCTAGGAGAAATAACGACATGACACTGTGCAACAATTAATTGGTGGGCCTAATCTAATTTGAACTAACCAGAAGGATTCAGATCAGTATTGTACTTGACTGTCACAAAAATTCCCTGCACAAAACTACCGTCTTTCTCCTTTCGTTAGTTAAGCACACAGAGACACAACAAGCACAGAATGACAGGTTGATTCATCCCCCCTCCCCAAAAAATGCAAATAATTCATAAAACTTTTTAATGAAAAAGGAACAATTGTTGCAAAAATCAGGCATGGTCTCCGAGACCAAGAAACAAAATCGAAACCAATCACCGCCTTGCCATCTCACAGCATGGGCAATCCCTCTCCCATTTTCTCTTTGGCTTTATGATGATGAACCAAGTCTGTATTTAAATCCCTACCAAGGGGAGTTGGGGGGAATAGATGGGTAGCTGCCACTCCTGACTTCCAGCCTCTACTGCCTGAGGCATTTGGCTCACTCCACCTAACCCTGATCATAAGTTTGTTTTGGAACATATCTTAATTGTAAGGACATGAGGGAAGGTCATCATCGTCATCATCATCACCACTATCACCACCACATGATGAAATAGAAAGAAAAAGACAATGGAAGTAATACACTGAAGAACTCTATGAAAGAGATGAAATGATGCCAACCTCATTGAAGGAAGAATCATTTGAAGATGAATCTACAGTTTTAAAATGTGAAGTGAAAGCTTCATTCAGAGCACTTGGGAGAAATAAATCACCAAGAACAGATGGCATACCAACAGAGCTCTTTCAAGCTACAGAAACAGAATCAACTCCAGTTCTACCTACAATCTGTCAACAAAAATGGGAAACAAAACAATGACCCACAGATTGGAAACATTTAATATAGATCCCAATCTCCAAGAAAGGGTACAACATGGATTGCAGTAACCACAGGACCATTGCATTAGTTTCCTATGCAACAAAGTGATGCTCATAATTCTACAGAAGAGACTTTTACCATATATGGAGCAAGAAATTGCAGATGTCCAAACTGGGTTCATCAGAGGAAGAGGCAGAAGGGACCATATTGCAAACATATGCTGGATAATGGAGTACACTATAGAATTTTTAAAAAAATTTGCCCATTTTATAGATTATAGCAAAACCTTTGATTGTGTAGATTGTGAAAACTATGAATTTTTCTTACAGAAATAAGTGTGCCACAACATTTGATTGCCCTGATGCATAATATACAGTACAGTATACAGTAAAAGGGGATACCATCAGGACAGAATACAGAGAAATGGAATGGTTTTAATTGGCGAGGGAGTAAGGCTAGACTGTAAAGATAGCAAAGGTTTGGAATGATTACTGAAGAAAGTCAAGGCAGAAAGTGCAAAGGCAGATTTACAGTTAAATATTAAGAAAACAAAAATAATTACCATAGGTGATTCACATAACATTAAAGAAGATGATGAAGGCACTGAAATAGTTCAGGATTTTCCATACCTTGACTCAGTCATTAGTCAGAATGGAGACTGCAGTCAGGAAATCAGAAGAAGACAGTCACGTAGGGATGGGGGGGAGTTGGGGGCGGTTCACCCAGGGTGACAATGTTTTGGGGACATCCTGGCTTGTAGCCACACCCCTGCACACCGTGGGCATGCCCCCACACATCACGGCCATGTGGCCCTCTCTCCCTCCCCACAATTCCAAGCTCCGCTGCTGGAAGAAGACTAGGACTTTGAAAGACAGCTACGAAGGAACTAGGAACTAGACAAGATCCTGAAGTGTACAGATATATCACTGAATACTAAACTTAGAATTGTCTATGCCATTGTATTTCCAGTTTCTATATGTGCTTGTGAAACCTGGACAGTGAAGAAAGCTGATAGGGTGAAAATAAACTCCTTTGAAATGTGGTGCTGGAGAAGAGTTCTTTGGATATGATGGACTGTTAAAAAGACAAATAAATGGATCCTAGAGCAAATCAAGCTTTACCTCCCCTTAGAAGCCAAGATGACTGTCCTGAGAGGTAATACTTTGGACATATCATGAGAAGACAA
Source organism: Cyclura pinguis (assembly GCA_030412105.1). Taxonomy (NCBI): domain Eukaryota; kingdom Metazoa; phylum Chordata; class Lepidosauria; order Squamata; family Iguanidae; genus Cyclura; species Cyclura pinguis. The sequence continues at coordinate 352,248,146 of CM059599.1, forward strand.
GACTTGCTAGAAAGGACAGCAATGTTTGGTAAGGTAGAAGGCAGTAAGGGAAAAGGAAGACCATGTTACAGATGGATAGACTCAATTAAGGAGGCCATGGCCCTGAATCTGCAAGACCTGAGCAGAGCTATTTATCATAGGTTGACCTGGAGTTCTCCCATTCACAGGGTCACCATAACTCATAGTCAACTTGATGGCAGTTAAAAGCAACCACAAAGATATCCTCCAATTTTATTTTATTCTCACATCTTATATATACATGAAGAAGAGCCAGCATGGTTCCGTGTTTTGAATGTTGGAACAGGACGCCAGGAGATCAGGGTTGAAATACCTGCTCAGCCACAGAAACACACTTGGTGTCCTTGGGCAAGTCACACATTCTCAGTATTACAGGAAGGCAACAGCAAACCTCCTCTGAATAATCTTTGCCAGGAAAACCTGTGGACGAGGTGCACCATAAATCAGATCTGCCTTGAAGTCACAAAACAACAACCAACATACACATGAATCAGGCTAAGGAAATGTGCATACATCAGTCAAGAGGCTTGCTGGCTGAGAAGTCAGTCTTCCTTGAGCACCTTCCATTCACTGATGCTAGATCCGCCTACCTTTATTTGGTGGAGTGGGCACTGGCAAATTGAATCACTAGCATAGTATCAACCACTATTCTAAAAGAAATCCAAAAAGTCGTGGATTCAAAGATCCTCTGCTTGAGGTATACACCCTATCAATCTACGGCAATGGTGGGCAAATTAAGGTTCATGGACTGTACATGGACCCCCATGATCTTTTTTGCAGTCCCCTGGTGCCTCCCTTGGATGAAAAAAGAAGTTACCAGAAAGTTGATGTTTCTGTTTTTTGAAAGCTCTAAGAATAGCAGTTTGGTCGAAGGTTTTCATGGCTGGAATCCATAGGTTGTTGTGGGTTTTCAGGGCTTTGAGGCCATGTTCTATTAGTATTTTCTCCTGACGTTTTGCCTGCATCTCTGGCTGGCATCTTCAGAGGATCTGGCGGCATGGAAGTGAGACAGAGTATATCTACTTGTGTAATCCCCGGATGGGAGGAAGCAATTTGCATATGTTAAGTTGGCCTGTGTGATGGCCTATTGTTAAATGGAATATCCCCCAGGGTTGAGTTGTTAGTCAGGCTGGATGGATGGCCCCTGTGGTCTCTTCCAACTCTATGATTCTATGATTCTATGATCCCTTGATCTAAAATTTGTCCCAATGCTCTGTCAGTCTATATAAGTAGTAATTCCACCTTCACGCATTTCAGCTGGTGATATTATCCATGTGCCAGATACCCATCCACTCCCACTCTACCCCACAAGTGTCTGGTGAATTGTTAACATCTTTCAGAAAGGCTGTGTGACTATCTTCTTTGCTCTCTTTATGACTTGCCCATAGATTAATAACTACACTATTGTCTTTACAGAGCAATTAAGGGTGGAGGGAGTGGGACAGTTCTGGAAGTGACAGCAGTGACTGCTGAATGGAAGCATAAATATCATGAATATCAAAAATATAAATATCAGAAGGAAAATACCCATCTTTAAGTTACAACAATAGACAGTATGGTGTATTTGGTTTGAGCATTGGATTATGACTCTGGAGATCAGTGTTTGATTCCTCACTCAGCCATAGAAACCCATTGAGCATGTCACACTTTCTCAGCCTCAGAGGAAGGCAAAAGCAACCTCCCCTCTCAACAAATACTGCCAAAAAAAAAACCCATGATACGTTCACCTTAGGGGTCAGCATAAGTTGGAAACGACCTGAAGACACACAACAACAAAGTTACAGCAAAGGTTAAATTGGATTCTGAGAACATTGTCTATTTCACTCAAACTCTTACTAGGAGAGATTAGCCTTAGTAAAATGGCACTTATGAGATCAGGCCATTATCCCTTTAGTCAAAATAATTAGACCATAATGATGGTGCCATTTGTAGAGTTCCTGCCCTAGTTGACTCAAGATTCACTCCAACAAGGGCACCCACAAGACATTAGTCATCTAATAACAACTAAGCAAGAGAAAGGTGGGTTCAATGAATATGCATGTTTGAAAGAACCATTCCAATTTTATATACTCTACACTCCTACACTCTCCAGCTGTTGCTCATCTTTTTAAGAAGTATATGTATAGGGAAGAATGAATGCTTTATTTTGAGACACTTAGTAGAATCCTGTATCCGTTTAAAGGTTACTTGGCCAAACTTTTAGTGTCAGTCAAGATGTTCCGTATAAACTAACCATTGTGACCCAAACTAATGTAATACAGATGTGTCTTTGATAGCTGTAACTAAAGGGTGCCACAAACCAAATATGTGACGATGACTCTGCTAGACTGCCTGTGGGACAGATGCTAAGTTTTATTATAATAATCCAGATTTAAAACTAATGAAGACAATAGCGAATATTATATGGAGGGTGCTTCTTTCCTAATAGCCTGTTGTAAAAGTTGATTAAATACCTAGTTTAATACAGAGTTTCTGATTCAGTACTGTTTTTGTACAAAGGGGACCTAAGAACATCACAGTAGCTTGTGGTAAAGAGAGAAACAATCTATCCATGACCCAATTCAGTCTGCTTTTTAAGAAGAGGATCAATTCTTGTCTATTTTTTATTTGGATATTCTCTCTTCTGTTCTATTCTCTTCTCTTCTTCCCTCCCCCTTTCTCAGTCTCTTATGTGTGTGTATATGCATGCATGTGCAGCATGTAATTTAAGGAACGGTGACATAGATTGTAGAGAGCCATGCAGGTCTAGGGCTTACCCCAAAAATCAGTTTGGAACTATGAACATCCAATGAGTAATCAAACCCTTCTAGCAGAGTCTTGAATGTCCAAAATGAATGCTTAGAGGACTAACTCCCCTCACCATCTGAGGAGAGGGAACCCACCTTAACAGGCAAAGATTAGATAGCCGGAAGCAGAACTACTGGAGAAACAGAGGTGGCTGATCAGGCCTCTCATTCTCTCTGAATTATTCTGGCAGTGTCACTTTTACACCGAGGAGAGCAGAGCATTTGCCAGCATCCTGTATCATCATCTGCATTACTTAACTTTACACATACCCAGCTACCTAACAGAGATGCTAAGAAACCCTGTTAATGAATTGTAAAGATTCGTAACAAGACACCAGCAAGAGTGCCCAATGTGCATTGGTGCTCAGTAGTCTTTGGGACTCACGCAGTGTCCATCGGGACTAAAGCAATGAGTATCCTGTCATGCATTGGTCCTACTGCATCAGTCCCATTGAGCAACAGTAACTTTGCAGGCCCTGCTATGTAGCAATGTAACAACACTGGATACGGATCTATTGGATACAGATGTTATGGAACTGCCCAGCTCCAAATGTAAATCAACTCATGAATAGGTAACTTCCCAACATCAGGCCATTAGGTCTTAAAGTTAATAGTGACATTTGTACAAGAAAGGCCTTCTGTAGTAGGAAAGAAGCTCTGAAAAGCCCTGCTTGAATAGTAGCAAAAGAAGCTCCTTTCAGAAAATATATGAGGTTGATGAATTGGAAGTTGGGTCTGGCTCTTCCAAGCCCAAAAGATAATTCTATGACAATGCTAAATACTGATCTTGGAAAAATTGCTTTTGGAGGCTCCATATTAATGACCATGCTCACATGCCTTCCAACATTTCACAAATGAAAACTAGGACACATGTGGCCAAGGATTATCAGAGTGTGGTCAATATTGCAAATGTTATTGATTATGGAAAACATACAAGAAACTACAGCAGTTGATTCTACCTGGACCTACAGGGAAGGGCAAGATTCTGCCCCCTCCTCTCACCTCCTCCTTACTGAGTTAACTGAGTGCAAGATCATTTTCCACTTCAAACTCATTTTGCAGCCATTAAAGTAAGCTGAGGACAAGGGGGAAAGTGAGAGAGAAACTGGGACATTTTAAAAGCAGCTGAAAAAGTGAGGTTACAGAGGATTAAAACCATAGAATTGGAAGAGACCACAATGGCCATCGAGTCCAAACTGCTGCCACGCAGGAACACACACTCAAAGCACTCCCAGCAGATGGCCATCCAGCCTCTTTTTAAATACCTCCAAAGAAGGTGACTCCACCACACTCTGAGGCAGCATATTCCACTGTCAAATAGCTCTTACCATCAGGAATTTCTTCCTGTTGTTTAGGTGTAGTTTGAATCCATTGCTCCACATCCTAGTCTCTGGAGTAGCATCTCCATCTTCAACATGAGATCCCTTCAAATATTTAAACATAGCTATCATGCCACCTCTTAACCTTCTTTTCATCAGATTTTTCCCTGCCAAATCAGGACAGTTGGAGGGTATGTGCTCATTGGTGTTAGTAAAGTTGTAGTAAAAAGAGACATGAACTGTGCTTGTTAAATTCTTCGTTCACATACATCCCAGCTGTATCTCATAAAATGTCTTGCCTCCAGAGGAAGAACGAGATGAGCAGTGCTTTCTGGTTAGAGTGTCTGCAATATGCACAGAATGTCTCTGCAAAATCCTTGCACCCTTGCCTTTGAGAAGCAGACACACACCCGGCAAGCACAGAACAAGAGGATGATTATTTCAAGAAAAGTATAAGCCACTTATCTGACAGTTCTTATCCCTAAACATCCATCTAAACACCATGTGTGTCTTGGTATGCATGCATGTGCACATGTGTATAGTTTTGCATTCTTTGTGCAGCTGCAGCATTTTTACTTGTGCAAGAATGTAGAAGCTAGCAAACAGCTCATCCTTTCTGTGGGCAAAATGTTGCAATGTCTCCTCCTTGCACGTGTGGAAGAGACAAGGAAGAAATGACATCCCTCCTTTTCCAAGCTCTGGCAAAAGACAGGTTCAGCTTTGGCATTTCAAGTTTTAAACCACCACCTTTGTTCCTTTTTTTCTTTCTAGTGGCCACTGAAGCACTTCTTGAGTAGTGACTGTAGGCCTCCGGATGAGCTCAGGTGGGGGTGAGAGGGGGTGGAATCCTGCCAAGCTCGCACTTACGGGGTCTGATGCACAGAATGTATGTGAACTTAAATCCCCCTGGTTCAGCGCTACAGCTTAACCTTCACAGGGAGACAGGCGTGAACGGCAGCAGCAGCAGCAATTCCAATAGCAGAGCCATCTGTTTCAGCAGGGTGTTCAGGTCTGGTGCACACTCCTCAGTGCTCTGATTAAATGCAGCTGCGCACAAATTAGTTTTATTCCAAGAGCTATTTATTGACTTCAACTTATCTACATCTGCATTAAAACTGGAAGTAAACAGTCCCCCCAAAGCATAGCATACACACAGATAAACACCTAGTTTGGGGCTTATGTCCTCCCAAACCCATGTTATCTGTACCTACCGTCTTGGTGATCCCAGAGAGCCAAGCAATGGGTCAAGAATTGGCCCTGTCGATAGTTAAAATATGGTTTCAGGCTTTTAGAGGATGAGCAGCACATGGGAATTATTTCCCAGCCCAAATTTCAAGATAATGCTTTTTTAGGGATCATTCTACTACCACAGTTGCAGAGATTTCATGTGAAATTTCAGCAAGGAGTTCTGTGTGGATGATATGTAGGGAGTGCTAAGGGGCTACAGTGTCCATCTAATGTGATTTCTTTGAAAAGCTGCTGTACTTACGTTTCCTAAAACTTAAATACAAAACACGACCTATACACAGCCTGCATGAATTCTTCCTCCAGCCTGTACGATATATCCAAAGAACTTTTGGTTATGTACTGATGTTCACAGACATGTTGCTGACAGGAGAAGCCCTTAGTTCCCGCATACCTTGTTTGTTTGTTTGTTTTTCTTTCTTTATTCCTGCATTTCTGATTGGGCATTAAAATCAGAGCCTCTTGAATCCTTTGGATCACAACTCCTAGTAGCCATGCCACCTGGTGTATTTTAGGAGTTGCAGTAACTTTCCTCAACTCTTATTAAGCTGATAGAATGGAGGTTTCTATCCTGAGCTTGTCTCCAGCAAATTTAGTGACTGAAAAGATTTCTTAGCATCAGCACTAATATAAATACATTTTATTTCTTCCTTAACTTGGTAAAGGATGCTATATAGACTCCTGCTTCTTAAGCCTTGTAGTGCTCATCTGTTCTGCCATCTTCCAAATCAGACATGACCATAGTTCCTAAGGATCTGATTTAATCTATCTGCAAAGAGAACTGTGGCTGATCTCAAAAGTGTGTTGTGTGTGCATGTGTGCCTGAGTGTATGCATTTTGTGCTTCTCAAGACTAGGAATGTAATTTTTCACTAATTTTCCTGAAGAAAACAACAAGTAATTTTAGAAAATTTATTTCAGTTATGAGAAAGCCTTCAAAAGCCATAGAGTTTTTATGTCCTGTTTGCAATTCAGGACATATTTTTCAGAGAATAATTTAGACTTTTTTGAGCAGAGAACACCTTTTTCTGCATAGAAAATGCCCCCCCCCCCCGTGGAAATCAGCCATGTGAAAATTCTGAGCACAGTAAATTGCCAATTACAGTGTTATTTTCTGTGTAAAAAATACTGGTGCCTACACAGAAAGTGTCATTTTCTACACAAAACAACCATGTGTAAATTTTGTGCAGCCTAAGTACTGAACTGGAAAGATTCTTGTCAGTCCAGGAGTCTTCTCAGCAGAGTTTCTCAACACTCAGAAAACATTTTCTTTTTTTGTGGGGTGAGAGCATTTTTCAAATATTTGAGAATCTTCCTTCTATTCTTTCTCAAGATTCCCAAATTTGAAGTTTTCAAGGGTCTTCACTAGTACTGAGAGGAAGGGTCAACTTCATCCAAATTTTCATAAAAAACCTACGCAGACTCAAAAGGCCCTCGGGTGATTGGGGAGAAACTGGAATTCTTAGACTGGTTCTCAGTTTTCTATTATTTAGTTATTTGTTCATTTCCCACCGTTCTCTCAAGATAGGATCCAAGGCAACTGACAGTATAAAGCTAGGATTGCTTGGAGGAGAGTGCCGTACAGTCAGCTCTTCACATTAGTGGATTTCACTTTTGCGGATTTGATTATTCATGGATTATTTGCTGTCACTTCTGCTGCGTCCCTATGCCATTTTTAATAGGGACTGCAAGCCTCGTGAGATTGGGAAACTGCAAGCAAGGCATGTAAGTCCCTCTTAAAAATGGTGTGGGGCTGCAGTGGAGGTGGTAGTAAGCCCGACCAGCCACCCACTTCTGCCTTCTGAAGGAACCCTGATGCCTCAGAGGAATCCACAGTGAGCTGAATATGGTGATCATACTTTTTTGTGTGTGTTAAATATGGCTTTGGAGGGCCTAGAGTTATTCACAATTTTTTCACTTTCATGGGGGTCCTCTGCCCCTAACTCTAGCGAACGTGGAGGGATAACTGTACTTCGGTCTTCACATACCCTCCAGCTTTTCACCAATGAAAACTGTGGACACATGTGGACACACGTGGCCAAGCAACATCAAAGTGTGGTCAAGATGGCAAAAATTATTAATGAGGAAGAGCACAAAGTTAAGAGAGGCTGAAGCAATTTCTTTTTCCCTGAGTCCACACGAAAGACAAGATTCTGCTCCCTTTCTCCCTTCCCCTCTGCTGAGTTAATTGAGTACAAACTACTTTTGCACTTCGAAATCAGTTTGTAGCAACTGAAGTAAGTGAGGACAAAGGGGGAGAGTGGTAGGAGGAGAGAGGAATCAGGAGTATGGCCATTTCCACACTAGCCTGTTATAGCGCTATGATTCCACTTTTAACATCCTATGGAATCCTGGGGTTTGCAGTTTTGGGAGGGGCCGGCTGGCCCCCTCCTGAAACTGCAAACCCCAGGATTCCATAGGATGTTGAAAGTGGAATCATAGTGCTATAACAGGGTAGTGCGGAAATGGCCTCTACCTGCCAAAGCAGGATGGTTGGAGGGTACACTGTAATCCAAGAAAGGGCAAGGTACAACCCATGGCCCATGTGAGCCGGCATAAGCCTTTCTGCACCCCATGGTTCCCAACTGTGCCCATTCTTTCTGTCTCCCCTCTCCCCAAAGAAGTAAATAAGCATCCAGGGTATAAAATTGGCCACTTCGTCCTATTTTAGAGTAGGACCTCATCTACATAAGACTTTTACATGCTTTTTTTTTTCAAAATAGGAAGTGACCAGATGGTTTAGAGAGAAAAAAAGATCCATACCGATCTACAATAGGCTGTACACATACACCCAGTTCCTAAGAGTTATCTACCAAGCTCTACCGTAAAGTCTTACAAACAGGAAGTTTACAGCAGAATATATGCTGCAACTGCTCCAGTTTGGCAGAGGCGGTCCCAAATAATTCTCGGTAATCCCACTTTCTTGGCTATTTTTTTGTAAATGTCGCAGTTTCTCTTTCCTCCTCCCACTTTCTGCCTTTGTCGGCAGCTAATTCCCATTGCTGCAAACTGATCTCAAAGTATAAAAGTGGTTGGCACTCAATTAATTGCTGGGAGAGGAGAGAATGAGGTGGAGAAAAAGCAAACAGCTATGGTTTTTCCTAGCTTGTGTGTAACTTAGTAAGTTTTAATAACTTTTGCCATCTGGACCACACTCTGATGTTGGTTCACATGTTCCTGTTTTTATCTGTGAAATATGGAAGGGTCCAGTATGAAGATCCCTGGTTCTTCAGATTCAGAACGACAGAGTTTTTGAGTCCTTAGTAAGGATTACTTGCCTAACGCGTGATTTAAGCCATTTCCACAGTTTACCTTCTTGCAGTGGCATCCAGTGGAGATCCCTGCAGTGGCTCTTCTGGGAAGGGAGCACAACAGCATTGCTCTCCTCCACATGGGACTGGCTCCCTGAGGAAGGGAGAGCAATGGACCTGCCGTTTCCTTCTGCAGTGCAGACAAGTATTTTCCCAGGCTGTGCTGGAGCAGGAAGTGCCACCATCGTCCTTCCTGCCCTTCTGCAGGACAGGTAAGTGCAGGATAGTGGCATGATCACGTGTCATTGGCTGGGATCGTGCCACCTGGAGACAGGAGAAGGACGGGACCACGACAACGTCATGCAGAAGTGTCATCACAGTCCCATCCTTCTCCCATCCCCGTGGTAGGATGGGAGGGTGCTTCAGAAAGGGCCTTAGTCTTCTCTTAGAATATGCCTACTCCTCTTTGGCTTCTTATCAGCTTGTCTAGAGTGTATGCAGTTGGCTAAAGTCAATACTGTCAATGTACCCAATAAAGTCTGGCCCAACTCAGACCTCAGATACTAGGCTGTCTTGTTGCAGGGCCTGAATATGAAGTCCAGGGAGATGGGTAGTTGTTGAGATCATAATATATTATATGATCTTCTACGCAAATGGAAGTGAGAGTGTTTCAAATGTGTACATGTGCATGTCCTCTCCTTTCAGCAAGCAGTTTTGATACGTGCTGCTTTTAAATAAATGTACAGACATATCTTTTGTGAGTCATTATCAAGCCATTTTCTTATGATATCTCTAAAGATAAAGACAGAAGTGAGACAGCTGGTGATTTCTTACCGTTTAACTTTGGCTGTACATCCTTTGAAAAGCACAAGGAATAATAGCATATTACAACCGTGTTTAAATGTTGCTTTTTAAAATGCTAGAAAAGTTTTAGAACTTGTTTCGGGGAAAATAAACACGTTCAGAATGACACATTGATTCCAAATCAACAATGAGTTTATTATGTGTGTCTGCTTAAAAGGAGAGAAAGAATAAGGAGTTTCAAATTCATTTCTTGCAATGAGTTGCTTAAACTGATAAATGATTTTGACTCACTTAATTACTTGGTTTAAACTAAAATGTGCTGAGGAAGTTGGAAAGAAAATTTGCTTTGCCTTTATGCTTTATAACAATGCCCCTGACTAGAATTAATAAAAACTACAAAACTAATACTACACAGAGAACAAAGTGCTACATTTGTACAGTTTATTTAAAAAGAAAAAAAACTTAATACCTCGGAGCATATTTCATTTTTGAAATAAAGAAATACATTTTAGTTCTAGCTCTCTTACATGTTGTTGTTGTTGTTGTTGTTATGTGCCTTCAAGTCACTTCTAGTTTATGGAATCCCTAAGGTGAGGTTTTCTAGGCAAAATTTGTTTGGAGGGGGTTTGCTTTTGCCTCCTGAGGCTGAGAGTGTGTGATTTGCCTAAGGTCAACCAGCGGGTTTCTGTGGTTGAGTGGTGATAATTATACAGGCATGTAAAATATGCCTTAGGTGGGTATGCTAAATTAATTGCTCACATTCACCCAATCGTGATGATCAATAGAGCTTCGATAGAATCATACACACACACACACACACACACATACACGTACGTACGTACCCAGGAATGTGTACATAAAGCTATCTATGGCATTAAAATCAAGGTAATTTCCCTATATATATAGGGAAATTACCTTGATTTTAATGCCACAGATAGCTTTATGTACACATTCCTGGGTACACAACTGACCTTTTCTCAGATGTTAGATCTCCAATCCTATGCACATTTACCTAGGAGTAAACTCCACTGAACTCAATAAATCTTGGGTCTGCAACAAATATACATAGGAATTGGTGTGAACTGAAGGTAGAACCTCAGGCTCTGGAATAGCCCAGAAACTGGATTTGTTATTCTGAGCTGCTGGATTGGGAGCTGTATTTGTGCACATGGATCACTGCTAAGGAAAAAAAACCCTACACTTTGAAACCACAGCAAATGGTATATATACAAGTGTGTATCACTGAAGGAGTTGTATGCCTATAAAACCAAAACTAGAATGCATCATAATGATGTACCTTAATCCCAGCTATTTCATTTTGAGGGGAAAAAAAACCTAAGATGGTGGCAATACCCATTGCCATACCCTGCTAAGGGCTCTTTCAATACTAAACAAAAGGGACATGCATCACCATGGATGGGTGAGGGGAGACACTGGGCAAGTCTGGGAAGAACCAGTGGAATTCTGTGAAGGGGGGAGGTATAAGAGACAAAAGGCAATAGCCTAAAGACAGATCTGTAAAAAGAGTTAGGGCAGGTAGAGATAGACTTAAGACCAGTAGGGAATTGATAAGGTCTGAATAAGATTTTGAGACCCAGGAATATGCACAGAGTTCAGGGAGCTCATGATTAACTTAGGCCCTTTCCGCACGAGGCTGGTGAATCAGTTCGTGCCGCTTCTTACCAGATTTTCTGGGCTCAAAACAAGGAGGACTTTCCTTCATTTCTTTCCGCACAGCTACTGCATATCTTCCATTCTGATTTGGAGGAGTGCGAGTTCATGGATCCACACTGTCTCCATTGTGCCCACTCCTGCTTCTCCCCTCATCTCGCCCCATCGGCTGTGATTGGCCCCCCCCCTTTTTTTGGATGGTTTAGTACGTCATTCCGTACATGCGTACATGTGTAAGTCCATACTACCCCCTGGCCCCTCCCATGAGCCCTCCCCTGACCACCAATTCGCATTGGTGCGAATGTACATGTCTGCACCACTGTGAAAGTACGAATTGGATCGATCTGGAAAATTGGAAAACCAATTTCTTCCGGTTTTCAAATAGCACACTTTACCACCACATGGGGGCGCATCTAGTTGGAATTATGTGAGGAACGAAGGTAAATAAACCGAACCTAGTCTGCTCCAAGGTGCAGAAGACCTCCGTGGCAAGACACATTGGCCCGCCTTAATAACCGTGTGCGGAAAGGGTCTTAATTAAACCTTTACAGGTTTTACTTACTACAAATGTGTTTCACTTTGATTTGCAAAATGAAAGGGAGAACTGGTCATGTGTCATCACGCTGAACCCACTGATCAGCACAGCCACTTATTCAATATAGTGGTCACCTTGGAGCCTGAGTACCAGATCCCTAGGGACAGATCTTAAGGGAAAAGGGTGAAGGCTGAGTGACAAGAGACCAAAGGTTAGAACTGTGGGTCCAACCTGGGGAAAGGTTCTGTTTTACAAGCAGATTTCATTTTGGAAAACCCATTGATCTAGACAGATGAAGTTTATCTTGCCATTGGTGTATAGCAACTAATGCCATTTGGGAAGCAAGCATGCACAGATCTTCTCCTGCCAAACCCCCATTTTTCATTTTGTGTGTGTGTGTGTTCAAGTCACCTGCTGACATATGGCAACCCCATGAATTTCATGGGGTTTTTCTTAGGTAAGGAAAATTCAGAGGTAGTTTTGCCAGTTCTTTCCTCTGAAATATAGCCTACAGCACCTGGATGTGTTGATGGTCTCTCATCTCAGTACTAACCAGGGTGAACCTGCTTAGCTTCCAAGATCAGACAAAATCTGGTACCTTTTGGCTTATTTTACTCAAAAAACACCAACAAAGGAACAGAGGTAGTTTAGCAGTGGATTCCTGTACTGACAGAAGGTTTGGACTAGTTGGCCCTTGGAGTCCCTTCCAGTTCTGTGATTCTCTAAAGTCATGCTATGGCCTTCATGCCAGTTGCTCAAAAACCACTAGGAATATCAGCTGCCACATGATTAGCATGGTTTTCATACACAACCTGCCGTGCTAATTGAACAATCATTAATTTGCAGAGGGAAATTATCCGATTGACTCTGCTCCACGAACCTTCTTTATAATTATGCAAATTGTCTAACACCGCATCTGGGGGGAAAAAGACTCATTTTGTTCACTTCAAAAGCAATGTGTGTGTTTTAAATAGCAGGAGGTGACAAAACCCGCTGATGATATGCAAAGAGTCCAAGAACATCCTGGCATGGATTCCACTTTACTAAAAATCCACTGATGGTGAAGAGAAATAATGATGGTGATAGTATTGCATATAATCCTTTCAATGGCTGATCATCAAAGTGCTGCACATACACTGGCCAGGTTTCAGTGGAGTTGTTCCAGTGATGGGACTGCGCTGAGCAGTAGGACTGGTAGTGGTTGAGTTCACCTGATCCTTGCCTAACATTTCCCTATGTGAGCTTGCCTGTGCTCTAAGATTTGTGAGGACATGAGAGAGAGCATTCTCAGTGGCTGCTCCAAGTTGTGGAACTCTCTTCCTTGGGAAGTACAGTTGGCTCCCTCCCTGCTGTCGTTCTGCCCACAAAAAAAGACCTTTTTCTTTAAGGAAGCATTTGGTTTCTAGCAGATAGCTAGCATGATGCAGTGGTTTGAATGCTGGACTACAACTCAAGAGACCAGGGTTCAAATCTGCACTCATCCATTGGGTAACCTTGGGCCAGTCACAGGCTATTTCTGCACTACAGTGTTAAAGTGCTTTTGTTCTACTTTCATTATCCTATGGAATCCTGTGGTTTGCAATTTAGGGAGGGGCAGATAGCTCTTTGGCCTCAGTAAACTACAAACCCCAGAATTCCACAGGATGTTGAAAGTGGAATAATAGCACTATTACAATGTAGTGTGGAAATGACCAAGTTTTCTCAGCCTCAGAGGAAAGCAACAGCAAACCCCCTCTGAACAAATCTTGCCAAGAAAACCGCTTAGGGTCACCATAGGTCTGAAATAACTTGAATGCACATAACAACAATAACAATTGGTTTTTAGTATGCTGCAGCAGGATGAGCTTTTAAGAGTGAGGTGTATTTTTAATTTATTATGTTTAAATGTCTTTGGTGCTGTTTTCAACTTGTGTTTTTAATGTGTGTCTTTTAAATTGAGGTTTTGTTTAATTGTCTTTGAACCTTTGTACTAAGAGATTTTTTCTAAACTGTATTGTGTTTTTAAAAAGTTATAATCACTGTCTTGATTCCTGTGCTGGGAGAAAGGTGGGATATAAATAAATAAATAACCATGTATTAGCAAAGAAAGAAAGAAAAAACTACTGGGAAGTCTTTTGAAGGCTGCAGGGGAGTGGAGTGGAACAAATTCCTATTGCATTACCAACATTACTACCATGATGTTAAATTTAGGCCATTATCTTCTTGTGGTGCTAAGAACAATCTTTCAAAGGGATCACTATTACCCTTTGCATATTGTGTGTTAGAGTGGGGAGTCTGAGCCTAAGAGACAATAGCTTCCCTAGGGTTGTAATAGTGAGTTCACTGCTAAGGTCAAATCTGAACCCAGGACTTTTGTTGTTGTTATTTCACAGCTCTACCTTGTAACTAATGTGCCACATTCAGTTCTTCAGCATAACAACATCCTATTAAGTAGATAAGCTTTTGTCCATCATGGTGTAGACCACAACAGAAACTCTGGTTACTCTATGAAATCTCTGCTATCTTTCATATTTCCATCCCAAGGAACAATCAGGTTGGACTGCCATAAAAACAGAAGCATGGTTTATAGTGAGGAGACTGTAAATGTTTCCCTCCGTGTTATGTTTGCATTTGAGAGATACTGTGAACAGAAAAGATCTATTAAGTTATAATCAGAATGATAATTATCTTCATTTCAGTGAAATCTCTTGTATGGGTTCAAGCATTGGCTGCCATCAATATACTGATGACACTAAATTTGACTTCTCCTTGTTACTGGAATCAGCTGGATGCTAGATGCTATAATGAGCTGGATGGGGGCTCATAAATTGAAGGTGAATCCCAATAAGATGGAGGTTCTGTGGATTGGTGGTTCGTGGGTCTGGGAACTGGTTAACTTACCTGCCCTGGATAGAGCTGCCCAAAAGAGCAAAAGCTCCCACTACTCCTAGAGGCTCAGACTCCCCACTCTAACACACAATATGCAAAGGGTAATAGTGATCCCTTTGAAAGATTGTCACTGGAGGCCCAAGTGCACTCCATGGCTTGAAGTGCTTGGTACCAACTGCAGCCTTTCTGGGACAGAGATAATCAGTGGGACTGGTAGCTTCCTAGTTAAACTTATGTTATGTGATTGATCTGTGGCTGCCCTGCAGAAGATTCAAAAGCTGCAACTGGTGTAAAATACAGCAGCTAGATTGTTTACTGGAACATAGAAATAGTGTAACATTCATCTTAAAGCAATTGCACTGGCTTCCAATACGCTTCCAAGTATGAATTCAAGGTGCTGGTGATGACATTCAAAGCCCTAAGTGGCTTAAGACCTTGATAGCTTCCCTAACATATGACTGCCCAAGGGTTGAGGTCTGCTGAAAAGGTCTTCTTCTGTGTTACCTTAGTCAGGGCAACACCCAGTGGAAAGATGTGGGAGAGGGTCTTCTCTGTTGTGGCACCCAAGTGGAATATCCTCTTTTTGTAGTCCCAGCTGGCATGAATATTCTATCCTTCTAGCAAACCAGAAGACACCCCCTGACCCTGACATAGGCTGCTCATCATCTTGACACAGGGAGAGGGTGCCCCCTATTATATTGTAGGGCACACTCACATACCTGCTTGTGTGGACCACAAACCTAGAGTTATGCATTTGTAACTTATTTGTATTTACAATCTCTAGTACTCATTAGTGTAGGGCGGGGCTTTCCAAATGGTGTGTCGTGACACGTTGGTGTGTTGCCTGAAGTATGTAGGTGTGTCACCTCCCTGGGCTGAGAAAGACCCCCCCACCCAAGCCTCTCCCGCTGTCACCGCTGCAGCACCGGGCCAGGATCAGGTAAGGGGGCTGCCTTTCCCACTGCTGCCACCCTCACTGGGGTCTTTCTTTGGTGAGGGCAACAGAAGCAAGCCAGGATTAGGTGGGGGGCTGCCTTTCCTCCTGCTGCCACCCTCGCCAGGGTCTTTCCTTGCCAAGGGCATCTTTCCTTGAGGTCTTTCCTTGGGGAGGGCAACAGCAGCGAGCCAGGATCAGGTAGGGGGGCTGCCTTTCCCGCTGCTGCCACACTTGTCGCAGTCTTTCCTTGGCGAGGGCAACGGCAGAGAGCCAGGATCAGGGGGAAGCTGCCTTTCCCGCTGTTTAACTTCTGGTTTGCTAGTAAAACTGAATTACTATGTTGCAATATGATACATGTCCAAAAATGTGTCACCAACATGAAAGTTTAGAAAGCTCTGGTGTTGGGAATACGTAGGAATCCCTACACTCCAATCCTGATTTGATGGACAACAGCTACTGCAAATGGAGGTCTGTTCTCCTGTCATTTTGGACACAGCAGACTGTGTCCACCCTGCTCCCACAAGGAGGAATTGCAACAGGGATTCTGCTTCTGACTTTTGCACCAGAGTTCACTGGCAGGAGGGGGGTGGGAGCATCAGTCCAATGTGCCCCAATCGACCGGAGGACAGATCCTCATCACTTGCAACAGCTGCTGTCTGGTAAGGCAGAACTGAGAAAGTCAGGCCAGGAAATGCTACTTAGCTTGGGAATGAAGATAATTACATAACCAAGGCCATCTCTGCACTAGACTGTTATAGTGCTATTATTCCAGTTTCAACATCCTGTGGAATCTTGGGGTTTGCAGTTTAGGGATGGCAGGATTCCATAAGATGTTGAAAGTGGAATAATAGCACTATAACAGTCTAGTGAGGAAATGGCCTAAGTAGTACATGTAAAATTCCAGCCAATATTTTCTTTTTGTTAATTTCTAAATTCCTTTTTCAATGCCATCCCAACATCTCAGTCTCCCTCTCACATACTCTCCCTCCCTCACACACACATATTGGTTTCACTGCTTTCCATTTTCTTATTGCTGTTCCATTCTTCTTGTTTTAATCCCCTTTACTGGTGAAGCAGAAAGCAGAGAGCTAGAGAGCAGGGGGTACTGCTGAGAAAAGGATTTTCCCTTTAGTGTGATGCTAACTTCAAAAGGAAAACCAGTCACTTTGTGAGTGGGGAAAATTAAATCATCAAGAGCAATAATTACTTTTCAAATATTATCATGAGTGATAAGGAGAGGGGAATTGAAATTGCAAGCAGGGCTTGCCCAGATTATTTGTTGGGCCTCATTCGTGCAGCTGCTATGCTTTCTGTGGGTGGACTTGCGGAATGGTATTGTCCAGGCAACACACAACAGAAGGTCTTGTGATTCCTCTGAGGGATAAGGCAAGCTAGGCATTTCTTTATTGGTGCTTTCTCTATACCAGTTTCTGCTTCTCTACCTTCTTGCTGCAAGCTGTTCTCTCAGGCCACTTGCAGAACTACAGTCAGATACTCCCCAGTCAGCCTCCACCCTCCTCTTATTGCTACATGACTTTAGGACCAGGCACTGGTGCTTAGAAACTGCCTTCTAGGAAGATGACCGAACAGTACTAGCAGAGCATTACACTTGGGCAGTGCAATGTAGGATCACTCTCAGTATCACCCCCAAAGCTCATCTGATCTCTGAAATACATGCGCATCTCTGTGTGCAACATCAAAATTCAGTAAAAAACAAAAAAAAGTACCATGTAACTCCATGTAAATACATGTATTCTCCCTCCCTTTCATGTAGGCCAATGTCTGCTCCATAACTCTAGCAAGTTAAAAAGAACACTTAGGGCTAATTGTAATTGTTAGTCCCAACCAGAGTACATCTCTTGAATCCATGCAACAAGCTCCATTCACCCAATGCCTCTTCTGGGAATAACAATTTAATTTTGCTCATACACCATGGTTTGTACCTTCTAGGTATGAGGTAGAGCTTGGGGTGCATTTGAATTATGTACTTCAGTGGCAATGTTAGTAAGTTAGTTAGGGCCTTATCACACTACACTGTTATAATGCTATTGTTCCACTTTAACTGCCATGATAATATCACATGGATTCATGAGATTTGCAGTTTAGAGAGGGGCATTTAGAATGCTCAGCCAGAGAGCTCCAGTGCCTCACCAAACTACAAATCCCAGAATTCCAAAGGGTGCAGCCAGGCCAGTTAAAGTAGAATAATAGCACTATAACAGCGTAATGTGATAGGGACCTTAGTATGCATTCCACCTCTCTCTCAATATGAGACCCAAGGCAGCTCACAACAGTCGAACAAAATGCAGGCTAAAATACACTCGCAATAGTTAAAAAAAAGAAAAACTTGTCAAAAACAATTAAACTATTCTACTTAGAACAGCACTGATTTAAAACAGTTTTAAAACATTTAAAAACATAACAGTGATAGTAAAAATAGAACAACCTCCATTAAAAAAAGTCTTCTGTAGCAGCTCATTAATAACCAAAAGCCAGTCTAAAGAAAACGTTTTACCTGCCAGTGGGTGGAGAGTGGAGAGGGAGACAGTCTAGCTTCCCATGAGAGTTCCACAGCCTGGGAGCAGTAGCTGAAAAGGCCCTCTTACGTGTCTCCATCAAATATACTGGCGACAGTGTGAGACAAAGAGAAAACCCTCCCTTGAGGATCTTAAAACACAGGCAAACTCATATAGGGAGGTATGGGTGAGCATTCTGTTGGTGTTTTCCACATATGCAATTTCCCTTGTGCATGCATCTATTTTTTATCCATGGTGTTCAGTTCACAGATGCTTAAGAGGAGTTCCTTGAGTATAACTGTTGCACACGCAGCTGTGCATCCTGGGTGGTGAGTAATTGCTCTTCCGTGCCTGCAAGGCACCTCTTGATTTGCTCAGAAACAGCAGGCACATTTGCAGATATACCATCAATGGCATAACATTGGTATTCAACATAAGAGTCCCATAGTGCAGCCACCACTGAAGTATGTGAGTGTACATTTGCATTGCACAAGCACGATGAAGGATCTCAAGTTGGAAGATCTTCCAGGTATAGATTTATAGGTCAGAACCAGCACACTGAACAGAAATTGACTAGTAGCCAATATAGCTGTTGTAACAGGAAATTGTAGATCTCTTGTAACCCACCTCAGTCAGCAATCTGGCTGCAGCATTTCCCCCCCGCTGAAGTTTTGAAAGGTGGTCGTATGTAGAGTGTAGTACAGTAATCCAAGCCAGTTGTAATCAAGACATGTGCCAATTCAGCATTTGGGGCAGCTATAGCAAAGCCTTTGGGCCATATGCAGATCACAAGCTTCAGCCTTTACTTCCCTAAGTTTACTAGGAAGTGAAACATGTCTTCTTTGTGAGAAGATACTTCTCAGACTACATTTATTAGCGCTGTGCTTAATTCAGCTTGACTGTAGCAAGCATTTCAAAGTAGACCTTAGCTTATCCTATAACGCAGAAGACTTCTTGAGCACAGAGGCAAATGCAGTTCCACAATGGGCATTTGCAAAATCAGACAGGGCTTCTAGTGAACCACAGTAGCAGAAAAAGGAGTGATACACATAATAAGACCCTCTGTTTCATTGGTTAGTTGCATCACAGAAGGTCAAATTACCCTCAATCATGAGATAAAGGGCCACATGCTCTTCTCCAAGTGCAATTTCATTTTCCAAAATGCAGTAATCAGATGCATAAAGGACGTCTAGGCAACTTCCATTAGGAAGCAGCTAGCTGGAGTGAATCATTTACAGCAAGGCTCCTTTTGGCGGGTACGATTTGCCTTTTAGCTCTCTTCTCAGAACTATTGGATATGCTGGCTGGAGAACTCTGGGAGCGGTAATCCAAAAAAGTAATGTTTAGAAGCACTGGAAGTGACCATACCACATTGCTGTCATGTTCCTTGTTTATTGAAAAATATGGATGCTTCAGTATCTGAATTGGCTTACTTCATGCTTCCCACCCCTTCACTTTCTTTTCCTTTTACATTATGCAAGAATGATTGATAAATGAAGTCTTTATAAACTATGAAGCAGTTTATAGTAGTATACATATCAACATATGGGTTTTGATAGAAAACACCTTTTAAAAGAGTTGACCAAACTTTTAAACTTCATATTCAGGATCAATAGTACTTGGATTTTTAAAAAAATCAAGTATAATTAAAGGGAAAGTGGCAAATTTCCCTATCCTACCTGTGTGTATGCATGCATATATCTAGCATTTTGCAACTGGGATTTCCATAAATTTATAGCTGAGCCTTTCAACAATAGAAGGAACAGCACTGAAAATCCTGAGCAATTTAAAGATACTGTTTGAGGCACAGGCCACAGGTCTCTTATCAGCTGGAAACTGCTTGAGTTAAGTATTCAGGGAGATTGGCCCAGGGTGCTAAACTTCTTGATCTAGTAATATCAGCTAGATGGATTTGGAGATCCAATAAGCAGCTCTTTACCTGTAGAAAGAAAGACTGCAAAACCTCATTTCTGGAGCAGCAGACAGTGGCAAAGTCTGCTACTTGTCCAATGTAATCTTCATTTAGGATTGCCAATGAATGTTAAAGTACCAAGGAGCCCACAGCCTGTTCTGAGATCAATCTGCACAAATTTGGAGGAAGACACAATTGGCAGAAGGTCCCCTCCTGTGGTCTTGGATTCATTAGACAGACTTCAACATGTGGCTGACATAGATTATTGGCATATATCTTCCTCACTGTATATGCCAGTGCCTTCCTCACTGCTATTTGTGAAACAGCAAAGGGTCAGAAAAAGGAAGTGTAGAACTGAATGTTCCATATGCCAGGACTCGTATGTTGATAGCACTTGCACCAGAACTGAAATTTCTCCAAAGGCATTTCTTACCTGAGTAGATGTCTGAGATTTTTAGGCATTAATAATTATGTGGTCATGGGTGACAGTCTCTCAAGAGAAAGACAAATGCCAGGTTTGAAAAGAAAAGGTCACAACTGTTTATTGGTTACAGGTGCAAGTAGCTTGGCATATGCATGGGTATGGATCCACGCATTGATCAACTCGCCTGTTGACCAATCAGCCTGATACGCTAGCTCAAGGCCAGTTGCCAAGAATGACAGTAGGGAACCAACCAGCCGTATCCCTCCTGCCACCAGGGGGTGCATGCTGCATGACCACCTGAGCTGGGCCTAACCCCCATTAATGCACCCCCTAAACCAAGTGGAACCTGTGTCATCCCCCAGCCAGGTGGCAATGTATACCTGCAGTCCCAGATCCACTACCTGTGCAGTTGCCTAACAAGTTGTGACAAATGCAAAGTACAGAATAACACTATCAAAATGTGGAGATCTGGGCTAGCCAGGGTTTTGACAGATCAGGTCTACTTTCAGTCTCCCTCTCTGGAGAAATAGCAACCTTCTATATATTTACCACCCCCTGGCTCCCTCTCCACATTTATATCTCCCTTCTGCTTTCCTTAAACCCACAACCCTTGTGGATATTGGGCAAAGTGTTTTCAGGTTTATCCAATGAATGTGTCACTTGTGGTAGTGTGTGTAACTGAGCTCAGTTTAAAGAGAAGCTGTATGGAGACTGCTCTGTAAAAAAAATTATAATAAAATCTTTATTAAACAAACTGAAAAGGGAAAGGTATTTGGCAATTAAATGTTATCAAACGGCAAAGCACTCTTAGCTCTTAACAGGCAAACACTTCCCCAACTCTCTCAGTCTCTCTCATAGAATCATAGAAATGTAGAGTTGGAAGAGACCACACAGGCCATCCAGTCCAACTCCTTGCCATGCAGGAACACCCTCAAAGCACTCCCGACAGATGGCCATCCAGCCTCTGCTTAAAAACCTCCAAAGAAGAAGACTCCACTACACTCCGAGGCAGCATATTCCACTGCCGGACAGCCCTGACCGTCAGGAAGTTCTTCTTGAGGTTCAGGTGGAATCTCCTTTCCTGCAGCTTGAATCCATTGCTCCTTGTCCTGGTCTCTGGAGCAGCAGAAAACAAGCCCACTCCCTCCTCTACATGGCATCCCTTCAAATATTTAAACATGGCTATCATGTCCCCTCTTAACCTTCTCTTTTGCAGACTAAACATACCCAGCTCTCTAAGTCTGTCCTCATAGAGCATGGCTTCCAGGCCCCTCACCATTTTGGTCACCCCCCTCCGGACCTGCTCCAGCTTGACCATGTCCTTCTTGAATTGGGGTGCCCAGAACTGGACACAGTATTCAAGATGAGGTCTAACCAAAGCAGAGTAGAGTAGTACCAGTACCTCCCTCGATCTGGACACCATACTCCTATTGATGCAGCCAAGAATTGCATTGGCTTTCTTGGCTGCCGCATCACACTGCTGACTCATGTTCAGTTTGTGGTCTATTAAGACTCCTAGATCCCTTTCACACGTACTGCTATCCAGCCACGTGTCCCCCATCCTATATTTCTATATTCCATTTTTTCTACCCAAGTGTAGGACCTTACACTTCTCTCTGTTGAATTTCATTTTGTTAGCCTTGGCCCAGCTCTCCAATCTATCCAGGTCATTTTGAATTTTGATCCTGTCCTCTGGCATATTAGCAACCCCTCCCAATTTGGTGTCATCTGCAAATTTGATGAGCATGCCCTCTATTCCTTCATCCAAGTCGTTGATGAAGATATTGAACAGCACTGGGCCCAGGACAGAACCCTGTGGCACCCCGCTAGTCACTTCTCTCCAGGATGAAAAGCAGCCATTCATGATCACCCTTTGGGTTCGGTCGGTCAACCAATTACAAATCCAACTAACAGTAGCCCTGTCCAGCCCACATTTTACTAGCTTCTTTGCAAGAATGTCATATGGAACTTTGTCAAAGACCTTACTGAAATCGAGAAATGCTACATCCACGGCATTCCCTTCATCTATCAAGCTAGTAACTCTATCATAAAAAGAGATAAGATTAGTCTGGCATGACTTATTTTTGAGAAATCCATGTTGACTTCTCATGATTACCGCGTTGCTTTCTAAGTGATTAGAAACTGACTGCTTAATGATCTGCTCCAGAATCTATCCGGGTACTGATGTCAGGCTGACTGGGCAATAATTATTTGGGTCCTCTTTTTTTCCCTTGCTGAAGATGGGGACAACATTTGCCCTCTTCCAGTCTGCTGGAACTTCTCCCGTCCTCCCAGATTTCTCAAAGATTATAGGAAGCGGTTCCGAAATGACCTCTGCAAGTTCTTTTAATATCCTAGGATGCAATTCCTCTGGCCCTGGAGACTTCAATTCATCCAGTGTGGCCAGGTATTCCTGTACCACCTCTCTACCTGTTATGTGCCGCATTTCCCCTGCTTCCTCCCCTGCTCCCCAACTGCCAGGTTGAGTGCTCGTGTCCTTCTAGGAAAAAACTGAGGCAAAGAAGGTGTTAAGTAGTTCTGCCTTTTCTCTTCCCCCTGTTAGTAATTCACCATCTTCTCTGCACAGCGACCCTATCGTCTCCTTCTTTTTCCTTTTGCTACGGACATATTTAAAAAAGCCCTTTTTATTGTTTTTAATGTCTCTGGCCAGCCTAAGTTCGTTCTGTGCTTTAGCCTTTCTGACCTCCTCCCTACATCTCCTAGCTACTTGCTTAAATTCTTCTTTGGTGGTTTCCCCCTTCTTCCATTTCCTGTACATTTTCTCTTAACACTTAGCTCAACTGAGAGTTCTTTAGTCAACCATTCTGGTTTCTTGAGATGCCTTCCATTTTTCCTCCTTATTGGCACAGTTTTAGACTGTGCCTTCAGTATCTCCCTTTTAAGGAACTCCCATGCCTCCTGAACTCCTTTCTCTTTCACTATTCCTGACCATGGAATTCCAGCCAGCAGCTCCCTAAGTTTACAGAAGTCCGCTTTTTTAAAATCTAAGATGAATGTCTGGCTACCCTTATCTTCTCCGTTCCACTGAATGCCAAATTCCAATAGGGCATGGTCACTCCCCCCTAAAGATCCAACCACTTTTCATTAACAAGGTCATCCCTGTTGGTCAGGATCAGATCTAGAATTCCTTCAGAACAGTGCTTGCCTATCTCTTAGGACCGACTGACCCATGTTCAACTGCTGTTCACATGGAACCCTTCTCCACTTCGGCCTTCAAAGTTCTCGTTTGAATATTTGCTACTACCATCAAGATCTGCACCTGTGGCAGCTCTACCCGTGCCCGTGCCCTAGGCTTCAAGGCCCACCGCGGCGGC
Organism: Cyclura pinguis; assembly: GCA_030412105.1. Taxonomy (NCBI): domain Eukaryota; kingdom Metazoa; phylum Chordata; class Lepidosauria; order Squamata; family Iguanidae; genus Cyclura; species Cyclura pinguis. The sequence continues at coordinate 352,271,766 of CM059599.1, forward strand.
CCTCCTACTCATCGCGGCGTAGCCCCCGCAGCCCGCATCGCCAGCGGCGGCCGGGTATGGGCCCGACGCTCCAGCGCCATCCATTTTCAGGACTAGTTGATTCGGCAGGTGAGTTGTTACACACTCCTTGGCAGATTCCGACTTCCATGGCCACCGTCCTGCTGTCTCTATCAACCAACACCTTTTCTGGGGTCTGATGATCATCGGCATCGGGCACCTTAACCTGGTGCCTTAACTCTCTTTGGCGGAACTCTTTCTCCTTTCAAACTCACAGATGGTACTGTCTTTCAAACCTTGTTTCTGTTATTTTTCTGTTATGCTGACTCTCCCACCTAGCCCCTCCCTCTGGCTAAACTGGGTTCTATAGTCAGCAAACCAATCAAATTAAATCCTCTCTGTTGCTAGGGTAGATCTGCAGACCACACCCCCCAGGGTTCATCACAAACACATGCATTAACACATAGTCAAAAATAAGGATGGGCAGGTGGGCCGCAGGTGAGCAGAAACTAGCAGAAAGCTAGGAGGTGGCTAGAAATATACCTAGATGCAGACCTGACTGAAGACTGCAAGCCTCCACCCAGGCTCACCTCAGCAGCCAATGAATTCAAAGCAGCACTTTGAATTCATTGGCTGTTGCTGGAACAAGAGGGGAACTCTGGGCTCTGGGGAGCCGTGGAGCTCGGAAGTGCCCTGATGAACCTGGCAGCTGGAAGAGGCTGCCAGCCATGCGACAATGACACTGACCCACAATGGCACTGGCACAGTAAGTCGTGCATCACACATACCACCAAATCTTTGTAGAAAAATGGCAAAATGCAAAAAAATGTGCAAAGCTTTCATGATCTTTCCCATTAGGGTAAAGCTTTTCATATTTCTCATTCTTGTGTGCAAGAACAAAAAAAAAGAGCTATATCTCTCTCAGTTTCACTTCTTCATTTCCTTTGATGTCTTGTCCTTTTGTAAAACAATAGACTTGGTACAGAAATGCAACAACCTAGAGATGCTAGATAGGCAACAACCACTTGATGTCAGGCCATGATACCAAGCACTTAACCAGCCTCTTGTCTTCTACACCTCCTGCATTTAGCAGCATGCCTTTGTCTTTGTGCTCTACAGTGTACAAGGACATGCACCAGCAAGACCCTCGTAGGAAACTAAGAATGGAAGGACAGGGAGCTCTTTGCAGTATACTTGAAAACCGCCAAGTAGGCACCACTTTGTACTCACTCTAGCAGTGACATTTTAATTTATGAGCTAAGAATGCACTGATTGCCAACTACGAAAATTGATTTGGTTGTTCATCTGATTCAACCCATGTCAGAGTTTGAAAGTAATTATGATAGCAGAGCTGATAGGCAGGCAATTACATTTTTGTTCTCTCTCTCACACACACATATGCACACATGCACACACTTCTTATTCTTGCGCTCTCTCTCTCTCAATCTCTCTGTCTCTCTCTTTCTCTTTGTACCCCCAGATTGTTTTTCCTGGAATCCCAGGCAAGTGTGTGTGTGTATATATTTCCTTCTTAGGCAATGTTGTAATGTAGTTATTAAACTGCAGCATTGGTAAGTTAGGCTGCACTATACTAGACAAGTTTCTTAACTCAGATACTTATTTCCCTTCTTTAGTGTTCTAGTAGCTTTGTCAAGAAGTTAAGATTTAGTGTCAGGGGTGCACACTTAATTTTTTGTGGGTACATGAAACTATTACATTTTTACTAAAGAATATGCAGTTTGGTTCCTAAATCATATTGCAGTATACATAGTCAATTTTTTAAATGTTACACTATTTTGTTGCCAAAGTCTTTTTACTCCTCCTCTCGCTTTCTTCCTTGTCCTTTGTCTAGCTGCTGGTGTTTTGTTTTTGTTTTTTGTTTATTTGTTTTAGCAGCATCAGCAAACGAATAGAAGGTGGAGAAGGGCTGGAGAAACGACAAGTTTCAGTGTTAGATTGGCAATATAACCTGAGCCAGGAAGGAACAAATTTCTACTCTGGCAGATCCCACGGTAGCTGTGTGTGCTCAGAGCAGGCAAGGTATACAGCAGCATCTCTTACTAAGCATGCATTAACAGCAAAACAGAGAAAAGGGGAAACCAGATAAGCCTTTCTCACCAGCCACTCCTGGCAGGTTAAAAAAAAACCAACAACATAGGTCTATACGTTTGACCACCAAAGTGAAAATTGTAAGACTGGGTGCATTTTGGAAGAAGTGTTCAGTTTCAGACATTTTGAGGGTTTTATGAAAAGCTTACCTGACCTGGTTGTTTCATTTCACATGTGCATATTGCTAGTTTTGGATAAAATGTTTGCTGAAACATGTTGAACTTCTCTTCCTTTTTGTGGCCTAGGAACATCTCCCTGTGCTTTCCAAGTTATTTCTACTTCTGGTACCAAAGTTTCTGTTAAAGAAGTAATGCTCAGGAACTCATAAACTTTATTAACCAGTATACCTGTACAGAGATCTGTGCTATCATAATAGTAAATGCATTTTATATTCATTTTAATGTTCTGTGTGAAATTGCAGTACATGTTAACTATTTGTACCTTACGCACAGCCTCATTCTACCTGATGATAGTGTTACTGCATTAATTCAAAATCACATCAGGGTTTTTTAGCAGCAAAAAAAAATGTAAGGAATTTATTAAATGATTTTCCCTTGTACAAGAGGGGAGCAGTTGTGCATCAGGCACTAAAAATATGCTACTCCAAAGAAAATGGCTACACACAGGTAGCTTTATACCCTGCTAAGCATCCATTACAGAACCAAGAAATGCTAATTATTGGTTAATCCAAATACATGCGTATAGGAACTATGTCATGAATACATTATTATGTCAGCATACAAGCACTACGCATGCCCCTAGAGGCAGTCCCAAATTTTAATACCAGACTCCTCCCTAGAGCTGTGATTTTTAATATTAAAATGAAGCTTTATGAGGCTCTCAGTCACCAAAGTTCATCTCTTGCGGTCACTCCCCCTCCCCTTGACCTAGTTTGGCTTACTCCGGACGCTCAAACCCACAAAGTCTATCTCTCTTTCATACCCGTTGAGCCTACTCAGTTAGTTATCTCTTTTACTATCTACCGTTGCTCTACTTGGCTTCCTGTCATTCTAAGTTCTACAAGCCGATTTTCCTGTTATCTGCATCCAGCTGCAACCATAAGCGTTCTTCTTGTTTTCCCTGGCCACGTTGCTCTTTTTCCTAATTCAGTGTGCCTGCTATTAAGCTATTGATTAATTATTTCCTAATTATTATGCCCCTACAATAGCACCAGCATACCCTCCAACTGTCCGAACTTCGCAGGGACAATTCCAATTAATTCTCTGTCAGCTGCTTTCAAAATGCCCCAGTTTCTGCTGCAAACTGAGTTCAAAATGCAAAACCAACTTGCACTCAGTTAAGTCAAGTGGGGCAGAAGAGGAGAGGATAGGATGGCATCTACCGCTTCCCAGTAGGCTCAGGCAAAAGCAAACTGCTGCAACCTCTCCTAACTTGTGTATTCTTTTTCACCAATAACTTTTGCCATCTTGACCACACTCTGACATCATTTGGCCCCAAGTATCCTAGTTGTCATCAATGAAATGCCGGAGGGTGGGAAAGAAAAAAGCAGATTACTGTTAACCACTATACAATCTGGATAGAGAGTAGTTTTACAACCTGGATTGAGAGCAGATGTGCCGGGGCGGGACGACTATACAGCTTTACATTTTTTCATGTAAACAAAGGAAGATATGCTTCTTAATTTCAGGAACTCAGAAACTGGTTTTGAGAACTCATTAGCCCTGTTTAGCCGTGAAGCCATAGGACTAAAACTGGAGTACATGATTAGCACATACACCCTGCCCTGAATGCCCCTGAGAAATTAAATTTGCCCTTCATGCATTGATCTCAAAGGTCTGAAAAGTGCCCTGTACCTGTACTCAGCTGAAGACAGTTATAAAGCACCCATGAGTGGATACATCTTACCTGGGTGGCTGGTCAAAGGGAGCTCTATAACTGTGTTCATTGGAATTTGATTCTGCAGACTTTTGTGCCTTCTTCTAATCTTTCTGCTCAACACATGAAGGTCTACTTTCTTTCCATACGTTTAGAGACATGGAGGGAGGCTTAGACACTGTCCACTTCTCTTTCCCCCCATATAGCTCTTCATATATTTGGGTGAGTGCCTGGGTGGTAGAGTTGAGAGAAGATCTTTGTGTTCTCTTGTGCATCTTGCTTTTGGTGAAACAAACTGCCCCAGTTTGAGAGATCCAAAGTCTCATATTTAGACAGGTGGCAGTTTTCAAGGGCTCATGCTTTTGAAACATGGATGAAACTAACCAGCGAGGACATGTAATTAATCTGCTCTCTTCATAACTCTTAATAACCAGGTTATTATGCAGTGCCAATGGCATTTGATATACTGCCCAATTAATGGGTGCCATGAGGGTAGAGTTCAAGAGCAAATTTAGAAGGGCCTCTCCAAGCAAAACCACCTGAGAGGGAAAGCTCTCACCTGAGAGGAAGCTCACATTATTCTGATAAGATTCATGAGATGCCTGAAGGGGTATTGACACATCTCCGCTGATATTGTTAAATTTTGCCTAAAGAAAAAAATCAAGATGAATTTGGAGGGACCAAAATAGGTAGAGAAATAATTACAGAGATTTCGTTTAAATATATATTAATAAAATAGTGGGATTCCTTGATAGGGGGTGCCCATATTTATATAACTCAGATATAGAGGTCATACCACACAATACCCCTGGGTGAACTCTCTCATTCTGGCCATTTCATCACTGCACTGTTACAGTGCTATTATTCCACTTTCAACATCCCATGGGATCCAAGGGTTTCCAGTTTAGGGAGGGGCATTTAGAATTCTCAGCCAGAGAGCTGTTTGGCCTCGGTGAACTACAAACCCCTGGATTACACAGGATGTTGGAAGTGGAATGATAGCACTATGGGAGTGTGGTGTGGAAATGGCTTCTGTTTCAACTTGGTTAGGGATGGGAACTTTAGGTGAGCATGGGGAAAGTCAGTTCCCTCTTCCCAGTCCTACCTCAAGCAGCTACCTGACTCAAAATCTGAATATCTTGGGGGGGGGGGGGCGTTAACCTGCCAGAGTTTACTTCTAATTTTTAAACCTTTAAGATGCACTCCCTCCGTCCCCAAAGCCTACATCATAAGCCTTTCTTTCAAGGACAGTGATGTTTCCTCGAGGTTTCTAGGAGAGCAATACTGCTTGGTTTTTTTTTACCCCAATTAATTTTTTTTCAGAAGTGGGAAGGATGTTCAAAGGCTGTAAGAGTGGCAAAAATGGGTGCAGGGTTGCATGTGACCCATAGACCATGTATTGCCCACCCCGGGGATATACGATCATACAAAGTGGGATGGAGTGTGTAGAAAATATGGAAGGTGGTGTTTTTTCATGGAGATTTATTCTGGATTTTTCAGTTATTGTTCTGTTGGATAACAGGAACACTAGGGAAGGACAAAAAGGCAAATCTAAATACACATCTTTACTTTGCACCGTCAAACTCCTCTTCCTTCTGCATGTGCCCTGGACTGCACAATTCTCTTCTCTTCTCCCCCTCCCACCCCTCCCCTCCACACACACTTGGGTTTTCTTCTTTGCTTCAGAATTTAAGACATGTCCCTTTCAGATATTCCTTTCCAATTGCAGCCAGCTAATGAAGCGACATCCTGAATCTTGTTCAAACTGTTGGCACCTTGCAGAGCAAGCCAAATTGCTGAGGGAGGGTATAAAAATATAGCTCCCGTACCCAAGCTGCTTTGAAGCACAGGAAGAGAATGCCAGATAAAAAGCAATTTATGTAATACGTTGGCAAGGTGGCAGGGAGCCAACCAGTGGAACTTAATGAGCTGACATCTGTCGACAACTCTGTGGTGTCAGATATTAGCGTTTGTTTCACTCATTTGCACATTGTGCGTAAGTAGAAAACTTAAGTGGAAGAGAGTGATTGGAGCTTGCCATCCTATTTGTTTGGTTTTTCTCTGTGAGTTCTGAGATGTGTAGTCATCCTGATGCATTCAAAACAAGGAGCTTTTCCTTTGTAAAATGTGGTCTAACCCAACATGGAAAATTGAGAGTGGGCAAAAGTTAGGAATCTACCATGATTTGTATGGGTTTTGTTTTTTGGTTTTTTTTTTAAGATACACTCACCTTTGAACTCTGATCATATAGATTTTGTAGTAGCTGTTAGTAGTTTTTTCCCAGACCATGGCTACTGGGCCACCTTCAGTTTCCATGGATGACAAATTATAGTGAAAATTGCTTTTGGTTTTATGCAAGCGTCTCAGCCAGGAAGTGTACAATTCTATTCACTTTGCAAAAGAAAAGCACTGTTGGAAGCTAGCAAATCCATCACACCTGGACATGGTACTGTTTTTCCTTATATTGTATGTTTCCAGTTTAGCCTCATGTGGCAACAGTATGGCAGTGATAATCTTGTTGTTCTGCTCTTCTTGTAAGCCCCATTGTTTGTTCACAAATAATCCCTAGTATTTATAAAATGCTCTGTTTCCAATAATGACAGAGAAACTGTATTAACCTGGAGGCTTGGTTGGGGCCACCAGATCAAAAGAGATGCAAGGAGAATCAGGATGAGTCAAAGCCTCTTCTATAAAGGAAAATTGGATGCAGCATATGTTGCCATTGGAAGCCACAGCTGTCCCATGCACTTCTGCATACTCCATCACCCTGGACTGTACCTTATGGTTACATAGCAGTGTTAGGACAGTATCTGTTGTGCATAGCTACACAAAGACAAGTCCTCCTTTATACAGAATACACATCTTTCAATGATTTTTCACATTGTGGAGTGTTTTGGTCAGATGTGTTGTGAAGGCTTTTTTTCCCTTTTTTTGCACAAATGCTTTTTCCCCTACAAAATGACCTGAATCCTATTGTTAGTCCTAGCTATACTATACCCAGTGAATCAATGGGATTTTAGCTGACAAAATGTCCAGCAGTAGAGTCAGCAAAGTCTGTTCCAGTCAGGTTCAACCAGTACAATTATGTTTTTTGCAACTGTTGCTGCTGACAAGAAAAAAGGCTGGTTCTTTTGGTCTCATCTGTGTGCATGTATCTGTGTGTATGGACTTATGGAGACCCCATAAATTTTGTAGGTTTTCTTTAGCCAAGGAATACTCAGAGGTGGCTTGTCCCTCCCTTCCTCTGAAATTTGGGCCATTTCCACACTGCACTGTTATAGTGCTATTATTCCACTTTCAACATCCTATGGAATCCTGGGGTTTGCAGTTTAGAGAAGGGCATTTAGAATTCTCAGCCAGAGAGCTCTTTGGCCTCCGTAAACTACAAACCTCAGAATTCCACAGGATGTTGAAAGTGGAATAATAACACTATGACAGTGTAGTGTGGAAATGGCCATAGCCTACAGCACCTAGTATTTATCCCAAGTCCAGAGGTTTTCAGGCCAGTGGTGGAGCTTGGAGTGTGTGGAGGGGGGGCGGGAGGGAGTGAGGCTACAGCGCGAGGTGTGAGATCACTGTGCATGTGGGCATGGCCGCGGTACATGGGGGCATGTCTGTGGTGCATGGGGTGTGGCCAGGGTGCACGGGGGCGTGGCTGTGGATTTAGCTGCCCCAAAAACATTGCTGCCCAGGGCAAATCACCCCCATCGCCCCCCCCCCAGTCCTACGCGACTGTTCCAGGCCCTAACCTGAAACTGATGGACAGCCGCTAGTGATATCATTAAGCATTATCTATTAAGTACTAACCACAGTTGCTCACAGCTTGTCATTCAAACATACACAGAGAACCAATATTTCCTGTTTGAAAATTAAGACAGAAAACTTGACTAAAGGGGTGATTCCCAGATCAAGGTGAAATGAGGGAGTTGTTTCTTCTCACTCTACTTATGGAGATGGGATAAGAAACATTTAACTGAACCTACTTGCTTTTAGCCAGAAGGTGGATGCACAGCAGAGCAGAGAGTGAGTCCTGGCACCATAAGTACTGGGAGGGAAGGAGGAAGATAGTTAAACAAATCCATAGACACTCCTCACCCCCTGGAGAGTCCTTACAAGTTGCAGCAATAAATCAATGAAGCCTTGGAAAATGAGTCAAATTGCTACTGTAAAAGCTGTAAAAGCTCAGCTGGAGATTTTCACACAGCCTTTTCCTCTTGCCCAGAGATAGAACCACCAAAATTGGAGAATTTATACCCTCATCTCCTACCTGGAGATGACCCATGAAAAAAGGAGATACAGAGCCAGGCCCTGTGATCTGGCAGTACTACTACTTAGCTTCCAAGCTCAGACAGGATTTGGTACCTTCAGGAAATTTAGGATCTTATACAGAGGCAAAATTTTCAGGCAGCTGACAGTTTTTCATCAAGATATTTTTGACCTGTGGAAAACTAAACCTTTCTCCTTGAGAAGAAAAAAAAGTGAGTATGCTTTATAACTCTAAAACATATATGAAATTGACAGGGATCAGAAACAGACTGATCTTTTATGAGAACAAATGTCACAAATATTTAGTCTGCTTAAGGCTTGGATCTCACACTCCAGTACCTGCCACTGGTGTTGGACGCAATTAGCTAAGAGCCTCTTCTATTAATTAACCCAGTATTGTTTAAAACAAGTAGGTTGACTCATTTTCATTAGAGGTGTGAGTTTTAAGTGTTTCCCAAACATTCAGTTAAAGGTGAAGTACATTTCTCTCTTATTCAATTAAAAATAGAGCCACATAAATTAAGAGTTGCAGTGAGGATAAAAAGCTCATCTTGAGCAGGGCCCTATTCCCCATTGAATTCTAAATGAATCAGTATTGCAATCTAATTCTTGATTAGAAAGAGATACGCCTGGAACATTAACACAAGCAGAAACAAAACTGACAGTAGGTCATCCTATAGCATCTCTGCACGGGAATAATAGAATGATCCAGTTACATTTCATGTGGAGGCTGACAGGAAAAAGTCAAGATCAAAACAGTGGATCATGCACTGTTGTGGTTTTTATGGATAGGTGCTATGAAGGGGTGGCCCCTGTAGCCAAGAAATGTTTAATAAATGTATACCTTTCAGCCCATTTGCTGCTCTTTCTTGTCATACTAGTTGTATGTTGTTGTTGTTCCTTTTTCCCAGTTTGGGACCCAAAGCAGCTTACAAGAGATATATAAAAAAAAGTCAAAAATTCACAAAATATAAAAATTAGAAAGTGATTAAACAATCAAAAAACTAAAACCAGTTAAAATCATAAAACATAAAAAAAACCATGAGAGACATGATAACTTAGTAGTATAGCACATACTTTGTGAGGAGGAGGTTGTAGGATCTATCTTTGGTACCCTCAGCTGCATCTAGAAAACAATCTCTTTTTGAAGCACTAGAGAATCACTACCAATGACCATCGACAGTGCTGAGTAAAATGAACCTCTAATCCGGCACCATAAAGCAGTTTTCTGTGCTTCCTGCTGTTGGGCAGCCATAAGCAGTTTATATTCAGACAAGTTTCACATCCGTAATTGTAAACAGGAATAATAGCATGCCCTCCAACTGTCCTTCAGGTCCAACCTGGACCTGAGCTTTGTGGGGCTTCATAAATAATCATCAGCACTGCAGAAATACTGGCAACCAGTGGGTCTGTGGTTAGAACAAGTGAGTTGTGTATATCTATCAGTTATGTGCTGAATTCATTAGAGGACTACAGTCAGCCTTCTGTATTTGCAGATTTGACTTTCATGGATTTGATTATTTGTGAGTTTCTGCAATCCCTGCTCCCCGCACCTCAAGTGCTTCTTTTCCAGGGGAACCTTCCCTCTCAGCAGCTCTGATCAGGCTATGAGGCTTTTAAAAACCTGCCTCTGGTCCTCCTCCTCCTCTACCAGATGCTTCCTGGCCAGCTGAGCATGGATCACAGTCTTATTTCTCAGCACCACAAATCATCTCCCAGTGCCTCCGAGGAAGGAGATGGACAAGAGAGAGGAAGTATAGGACCACCATGCCAATCTATCCCCTTTCCTTGACCTGGTTTGGACCCTGGGTGCCCACTGTCCCTGCCATGCCTCGCCCCCGCTTTCCCCAGACACACACAGATACACATGCTGATATTTGTGGTTTTTTCTTTCAATTTTTGCAGGGGTCCTGTGTCCCTAACTCTAGCAAATGTGGAGGGCCAACTGTTCCTATTTTTGTTATTAACAGTATTGGATCCCTATATAGAATCTGTGTTGTGGCCAGGTGTTCCTTCCCTGATCCCTAATCATGTGAGGATTAGAAACACAGTAAAGGGTCACTGCTGAGCTACGCCATGCATACACCTTATCTATCACTGTTGGCAGCAGCCAAAATGATGTTATCACATGGCTGCATTTAAAACAATATTAGCAAAGCAGAATAAATTGTCCCCATATGGCAGAAGCTTTCCTGTCCTCTGATCACTGCATTCTGTCACCCAATCAGCATATTGCTGAAAAACAAATCACAAGATAACAAATGGGAAAGAGTGTTTTGATGGAGCAAAACAGGGACCCAGCAGCAAAATGAAGCAGGCCCCAAAGAATTCCAAAGTCTCTCCATTTGGTTACATTTTGAGCATTTACTTTTTAAATATTGAAAAAAAAAGTCCTTGGATGAGCTCAGCATGTTCCAGATGGTGGTTAAGGCCACTCAACATCTTTTGGTCTAATGCTCTCTTCGAAAAGTGCATTCCAGCTGAGCGTCTATTGGGCTGTTAAAATCAATTTCCCTTCTTTTATAGTGCTTCCCCTCCTTGTATTAATGCAGACACACAAAAGGACTGATTTGTCTTTACTACACCTAATAAAATTCAATGGGGAGCTAAATAAGTAAGCAAGGAAAATCGCCTTGTTAACTATCCCAGGGGGCAAACGCTCTGATTACACTGAGGCAACAGGAGAGTCCAATACAATCAATGCTCAGGGTGACCAGCTGTCCATGGGATTTTCCTTTGCCCAGTGGCAAAATTTAATTCCTAGATTCTCTACGCTGCCTGGGCCATTTGGTGGGCCTACTGTTTGAAATTATGCCACAAGATCCTCCATTCAACAGCATGGTAAGTAGCATTTCTTTGCGCTCTTATTCTTCAACAATGCACAAAGGACCTGTTTGCTTAGTGAACTGACTAAAAGAGCACATTTTCATCTCCAATTGTGATGCAGGGTATTCTCTTAATGGAGCAGAGATACTTGCAAAATCCCAATTTGGGCAAATTAAGAAGCCAGCAAGTTCATTATTTTAAATAAATTAAAAGGGTGAAATGTTCACAAGCATCTGCAGATGAACTGGGTTTGGTTGTAGGTTTATTAGGGATGCAGTTTGAGATGCAATGAGCAACTTCTAATTAGGGATGGAAAGAATATTCAAAAATATTCAAGAATGGTTGAAAACTATTTGTCAAGTGTTGAGAAACCCTGATGAGAACAGTCTGGTACGGACAGGGGGGCGACGGGGGCAGTTTGCCCTGGTGGCAGTGTTTTTGGGGAATCCCGGCTCATGACCACACCCCCACCACGCCCCCATGCACCATAGCCACACTCACACACACCACAGACATGCTCCCGTACACCACGGCTATGCCCTTGCACCATAGCCCTGCCTCCTCCACACGTTCCAAGCTCTGCCACTGGATGAGAAGAATCCTGAGCTAATGAGAATCTTCACAGTTTGGGGCTTATTTTGCACAAAATTTGCACATGGTTATTTTGCGCGGGAAAGCAGCATATATATTTTTTGGCAGAAGACAGTATTTTCTGCATAGACAACAACATTTCAACACAGAAAGGATTTATTCTGTGTAAAATTCACCCATGATTTGCATAGAAAACAGCATTTTCTGCACAGAAAACAGCATCTCTTGTGCAGGAATTGATATTTTTGAATGGAAATGTTATTTTTTTTAAGCAGACAATCCTTTTTTTTTTTCCCTGTGGGTTTGGAAGACTTCCTCACAGTGGAAGGAAAATTCCTGAAATTACTCATTGCTACCTCCAAGAAGAAACGTAGACCCTTTCCTCAGCCTACCTGGGTCCAGGGTTGTCCCAGCGTTGTGCCAGCAGCAGCTCTGCCAGGATGGGAGTGCGGATGCCAACGCTTTCCTCTGCATCAGCTCGCTTGCTGCAGAAGGAAGCGCGATGGCTTCGCCTCTTCCTGCCAAAGCATAGCCGGGTATTGTCCCCAGCTGCACTGCGGTAGGAAGCACAGCCATTGTGCTTCCAGGGCCTCTGCATCTAAGTGTGGGTGCACAGCAGGATGGCGGCTCAATTGCTGGTCATTGATAGGGAAAACCTGTCAATGATTTGCAGCACAATCGCACCACCTGGTGATGGGAGAAGGATGGGACCATGACAACATTGTGCATAAGTGTTGTTGCGGTCCCATCCTTCTCCTGTGCCTACGGCAGTTTCGGAGGGTAGAGTGGAAAAGGCCTTAGTAAAGAATTACACCCTTGCTTCTAATCAGCAGGGCTACACATTAAGGACACCTCTGTATATACCTTCGACCTGCTGTTCTCACCTGTTATCAGTGATGGCTGGTGATTCCCACATCAACGTATTGGTGAATCTGCTCTGGGGTTTAGTCTAAACTTTAAAGGAGCTATCTAAAACGCTCACTCTGTCTTCAAAAACAAAAATAGGTTTAGTACTATGCATATCTCTTTTAAAGTTCCAAGAAAAACAATGGGCAGGAAAAATAAAATCTGACCATGTTTGATAGCTATTCCATATCCAGCTCCGCAATAAACATATATTGATTTCTGCCTATTAGCTGAATATATTTATATGTAGTTGATTCATTTAAAGGAAAATCATTAATCAAACATAACTTTTTAATTGCTTCTTAGCTCTAAAAAAAGAATAACTCAAATCTTAACATTCACAGCAATAGAAGCTACACTGAACACTTTTGCTAAATCCCAGATGTAACTGACATTCCCATCTTCAAATATTGTAACAACTAATGTTACAGAAATCCCCCTGAAACTTCTAGAAGTAAAAAAGATATATGTGTAGTAAAGACAGTGATTTGTTTAGTTTTTTAGTTCCCTTAGAATTATCCCATATCTCTCACCTCTCTCCTCCCCTCACTTTATGTGTTTGTCAATAATTTGTATGTGTGTGTCAGTTTCCCCTGCAAACCAAATTGATGTGTCTTGCCTGTATGAACACCCCCACACAGCAATAAAAAAACCCACACAGAAATGTATAACACTATGACAGAGGAATACTGGAGAATTAAATCTCAGAACAGACAAAGAGAAGGTATGCTGGTGTGGCAGGGCCAACTTTAGACATTATCAGGTTTGAACTATTATTAATATTAGCATTAGTATTATATGTATATCCCTCCTTTTCCCACTTGGGACTCAAGGTGGCTTAGAACAGTTAAAAACAGATATAGCTGTAAAATTCATAATGTACAAAAATTAAAAGAATGTAATTAAGCAGACAAAAAAGCAGCTAAAAGCAAGAACATGAAGAAGAAAATAACAAATGATCAGCACAGCACATTCTGAAAGTTCCTTTCCCCCAAAAGCTTGCTGAAACAAAAAGGTTTCAGTACAAGATTATTAGACAAATCTGTACAAATCTGAGTAGTAACTGAAATTTATAGTTTCAGAAATGTTGAAATCAGACACTATCTGTTCCTTTGTCTCAGTAGTCAAGAGTTCCTAATCTAATCCATTTAAATGTGTATTTCTTCCTACAGCCCATCATAGAACTGTGAACAGGCAAACTTTATATTTTCAGCATTAAAACCAAGGACCTGTCTGCCAGCATAATTATGCTGATAGTAAATGAGGATGCAGCAGAGGCAGAGTGTAGGACAAGAGGAAAAAAATGGCCACAGGCACTATGACAACTGGGGGGATAATAGGCAAAGCCATCCCAGTTTATAAAGATGCCTTCCTCGAAGCCAGTAAAGCAGGGGGAAAATGTAACACTGTCCTTTTACTGCTACTATCGCCTGGTCAAAAAAAGAAAAAGAAAAAGTGAGTTATGCCACCGTAAGTAATCTTTATCTTTATGTCAATGTAAGTCACCAACAGGATTCTAACAAAGATCTGCTTTCCCCCTCCCCACACAATCTTTTCTAAGATCTAGGCCAGAGTTTGGAGAAATTATTTGATGGAGACCCTACAGCAGAAAATCATTGAACAATTCCACACTTTCCATGCACACACAGATGACATCAACAATGACCATGGAGCTAGGAAGTGGCTAGCTCTGAGCTGCCTACTCCTTAAGTTGTTGTTTTGGGGAGAGGGAGTTGGGATGGAACCAAAGTGTGGCTTCAAAACAATTGTCTGTCTTGTTGCACAGGTGATTATCCAAGCCACCTCTCCTAGAGATCCTTGGATTTTGAGGACACTCCCCTCCGCAAGTCAGGCAGTCAAGAAACAGACAGCTCAGGACCTTTCCGCACAACACTGTTACAGTGCTATTATTCCACTTTCAACCTCCTGTGGAATTCTGGGGTTTGTAGTTTACTAAGGCCAAAGAGCTCTCTGGCTGAGAATTTTGAATGCCCCTCCCTAAACTGCAAATCCCAGAACCTCCTTCAATGCCACTGCTGCTGCCTGTTTCTCTTTTTTGTTACCATCCTTAAGGGCTTTTTCTTCTCAGTTCTTGCATTTTTTCCTCTGTCTTTGGCACAACCACAGCAAAAGAGAAATAGTATCTCAGCCTCAGACTGTAGCTCCCAGAATCCCCCTGCCAGCATTACCATCCAAACAAGTAAAATTCCCAAACTCTGATCCAATCTGATATAGAGATGTAGCTTGCTCACACTTTTGAGCATTTTGGTTGGCCCTAATAATTAATTTTCTATTTTGATCTTCTTTTTGTGCTCTCCCTCCTTCTTTCCCTCGCCCCTCTCTTTGTGTGTGTGTCTGTGTGTCTGTGTGTGTGCGCGTGCACATGTTTTATATGTTGATGAGGATGTGAGCTGTAAAGATATTAAGAGACTAGCTTTACATGTAAATATGCCTCTGGCATACAAAGATACTTAAGAAGGATTTATTCTGCATTTAAAGGTGTTTGGAGACCCACCCTGGATGCTAATATGTCTGCCCTCAAAGTACAGGTATTTAAACACCATTTCCCATGAGCGAGTTAATGTGTGCAGAGAAAGCAAATGAAGTGCAAGAAAGGAATGATCAACTGTGCTAACAGCACATTATTCTACTTAAGATTTAAGTCTGGAAAAAGAAATAGCTTAGTGCATTATGGTGAATATTCATGGCTAGATGTTTATCCTATTGGATTCCAAGGTACTTCTAAACACTATATTTTTAAAAAGGCAGTTTATGGTGTGTTTTATTAAAAGCTAATGGTCTTCTGTTGCTTTATAAATACCATGTAAGCTTTAAATAAAACAGTCTTGGAAATCAGTAGCATTTTCCCATTGTGGAGATTTCTTCCCCAGTTCTCCAGCCTATGAAAATTTCCATATGGCAATCCTAGATAATTCTGAATAATGACCATTAATGTTGGAAACTATATATCTAGTGGCAAGCAAAAGTGCTATGCACATGTGAGAGATCACTTCACAGAATATGAAATGTAGCCACTGCTGAAAGAGGTCATGCACCTCTCTGTTAACAAAGTCCTTCTCACATATTTCTCAATGTAATTTTGAAACCATAGGGTTCCATTAGTATTCATTAATGTGTGTGAGATATGTGTATTCAGGGAACTCTAAGGTAAGCCTGAGTAATTTGCAAATTTACCAAGCCTAAAGCTTGCTCTATACATTTTGCTGAAAGAGGTGTTAGAACACAGAAGCAATAGAATGGACTCAATTGTTTTAGACTGTTGGACTGCGTATTATATTTCTGAATACTCCCCAACATAAAATTTCTCTGTAAGAAGAAAACAGACCAAGAAGAATGGCTCTGGACTAGTTCTCTCCTGGCTGTGTTGGGCTTTTACTTTCACGGAACTTACTTATGTTGAAAAGTTTTTTTGAACTCAATTCTACACCAACAATGTAAATGGATAGATGTTCTCATTGTAGGACTGGGCCAGATTCTCTGGGCCACCCAGAATTTGCCACATAGTATGAAGATATTGTCAGAATCTTCTAGGATCAGTTAGTGATGGTAGAAGTCTAAATGGGAAGAGGAAAGGTTCAAGTGGGGTGGAGTTTAGGATGGATTTTTTCTTCCTATTTTTCCAATTTCCTACACTAGTTGGAACACTAGGATTTAGGCCAAGGTTTCCTGCTTCAGACATACCAGGAAATTATCATACACCCTTCAGTTGTCCCAGTTTTGCAAGAAGAGTCTTGATTAATCTTAATATACCCTAGTTGTTCTCTCTTTCTCATGCACTTGCCCTCTTTCTCTGAAGAGTACTTCAGTCCCTGCAAACTGAGCTCAAAAAGCAGAAGTTATTCATATTCAGTGGGGTGGGGATGGAAAGGAGTCAGAACAAGCTCGTCCATCCCAGTACACTCAGGCAAAAGTGAACAGCTGCAGCCTACCCTGGTTTGTGTGTTTTTCCTCATTAATAACTTGTGCCATCTTGACCATGCTTTCATATTGCTTGGCCACACACATGCCTGTTTCCATCTGTGATATGTTGGAGGATATGCTATAGAGAGGTTATGCCATAGTTAACCTAAATACCTACCCTAAATGCGCCAGATTCCATCTGATCTTTGAAGTTAAGCAAGGTTAGTCCCGGTTAATGTTTGGATGGGAGACCACCAAAGAATACCAGGCACGGTCAACAATATTTCAGAAGAAGGAAATGGCAAAACCGCCTGTGTATCCCTTACCTAGGAAAACCCTATGAAAATTTATGGGGTCTTCATAAGTCAGCAAGCAACTTGAAGGCACACACACATGCACACATTCATGCTACAGTTAATTCTTCATTGCATGCAGACATGCCAAGAAGGGAGGGCAAAAATCGGGCACATGTAGGCACAAGGCTCATTCCTATCTCAGCTTATTAAATCATCCGTACGCAGCCACTGTCTGTCTGCCCTGGAGGCCTTTCAAATGTTATTACTAAGACAGGGCATATTATGTTTAGCCTTATAATCACAGCTCAGCTACAGGAGGTGGAGTGGTGGCGGAAAGACAGAACCATCAGGTTATTGAAAAAAATGGCACAAGAGTTATTAATGAAGACATGGGATGGGGACGCAGGTTGGATTGCATATGTGCTTCCCTTAATGCGTGACAATCTAAATGTATAAATTTTGTTTCCTTTTAATTCACCCATTAGAAGAAGAGGCAACACGTCACAGAGCTCCTGGGCTTTGAAAGATTGCTGTTAAAGCCACTGTGCTGTACCTAGTTATTTATTTCTCTTTCTGAATGATCTAATCAATAACAGAAGAAAATCAAACGCAGCTCCCTCCCTTGAAGAGAGAAAAGACAAATAAAGATGTCCAGGAGACTGAAGCAAAACATGCCAGCAAAACGACATATTGATTTCCAGCAAAGAAGCAGATTGTAAATGAAAAATATTCTTCTGACACAGTTATTAAGTGAAGGGCTGACACAACAAGCAGAGAGGCTGTTTTCTCTTGCTGGGGGCTGAGTTCAGAAAGGGCAGCTGATGCTTCTTTGGCCAGCTGAGCCTTCGGCTTTCGGAAATCCAGGCCATTCTTTGCTAAGTGACTAAGGCTGAAGTGCTGGGACTTTGCCTTTTTCATATTTGAAGATTTTAAGGATCTGGGATAAAGAGCAATCTCAGGGTCACAGGACCTGAAACTCCTGAATTGCCTTTTTAGCCAGAGAGTATGTCTCCATTTGTGTTGCTAGTAAATATACAGGATAGTGCTTGTAATGATACAGGTATCAAAATCTTACTTCAGAATTTTCCCCCTCTCCCTCTGCTTGGAAAAGTCACTTTTTTGTCCTATAATTCCCAGAATCTCCCAACCTGGATGGACATCTCCCTCTCCATTCTCTGTGTTTCATCTGAAGAGCTTAATATAACAATTATGGAGTTTTCCTCTATGTGATTTTTACAGCAATCATGTCAGTCTAGTCTGACAGGGGTCTAGATTTGGTACATTTGTGTGCTTTTGTACAGGTCTGCACATTTGGGGAGGGGCTTTCTCTGTGTTTTTGGGTTGAAAATCATGTGAAAATCATGCTGGTTCTTTTTAAAAATGATGGTTGAGGGACTCGGGGGCCATAAGTTGGGTCAAGAAGTGCACGCAGCCCACTCCAGTACTGCATAATAGTGTATTCCATATTGGTGACTGATGATTACCTAAATATGGCTTACAATAGACTTGTAAATAACTTTTCATGCTTCCCTTAGTGAACAGCCACATAGGATAAAAGGCTATCAATTGCACTGAGACAGATGAGCTCACAAAAATCTAGTTCACCCATTTGATCAGTCAAGGGAATTGGGAGAAGAAAGAGAGCAAGTCAGCCGTGCTGCATGTTTCCCCTTCCTAGGTGTTACACAATCCAGCTCTGAATCACACCGGGAACTTCTATGTATTGTCTCTAGGGCCATCTCTGCACTAGACTGTTATAGTGCTATTATTCCACTTTCAACATCCTATGGAATCCTCGAAGGCCCCTCCCTAAACTGTGGGAAAGTGGAGTAATAGCGCTATAACAGTCTGGTGTAGAAATGGCCTAGAAAAGAAGGAAAGCTGAAAGTCTTGTGTGTCTGTAAGAGGTGTGTGTATGCACGCGTGCACGCACATACGCCTGCCTGTCTGTCTGTGCATTAGAGGCAAAGCAGGAATGTGCGTACATAATCAATAAACAAGCAATCTAGATTCCCTGAGATGCTTGTTTTATTTATTTATTTAGCTCCTAAATAATATGTAATTTCTCCAGGCCAAGAAATAAATGGAAAGGATTTAGAGGGATTTGCTTATCAGCGGAACACCACGTAGCATTACATTCCTCCTGCTTTTGGGAAGGTACATTGAAGTTTAGTTTAAGCTGCTGTGGTTCAATACTCCTCTTTCCTCTGTCAGGGCACCTTGAACAACAGACAAATTAATCCTTCCCTTCTTTTTCTTCCCTGTCTTTTTGCACCCCCTTGCCTATTTAGATTCCCTTGCCCTTCCTCCTAAAATCAGAATGAGGTGTGGAAAGGGAGAGAGGGAAGAACCAAAAGCCTGACTTTCTCCCCTTCTCCACTTCACATTTCTGTGTTTTTTAAAGACATTGTTAAGGCCCAGATGAAAATTCTCCTGTACGTGACACAGAATGTGTTGTGGAAGCCAGGGGCTTTTATGTGAACAGCAGCAATGAACTACTGATTCTGTGGAGCAATTGTGTTTCCCAAAGGCTAATTTCACGATTTACTTGATACACCCAGACAGAGTGCAGAAATGAAGGCTGATTTACGTCCCCGTTTTTAACTTGTATGGCTAGTTATTTCATCTCCCGTCTGCTGCGGTAATGATTGAGTGGCTGATTTTGTTACAGTGAGTAGCCCCATTGTGCACCCTACTTAATGATATAATTTGGCAGTGAGCATGGCTTCCATTTTTATGTCCGACAGTGATCACATATGCAGGAAATGTAAGGGGTGGGAGGTTTTCTGAGAAAGGAGGTTTGGTTTCTTTGTTGTTGTTAACTCTGGTTGAAGTGGAGAATAAAGGTCATGCTGTTTAATAACTGGCTCCCAGTTAATCAGAATCTAGGGTTTATAAGAAAGAATGTGTTCCTATGATGAGACCTCTTGCAGTTTCTTCTTTTAAGTGAGATCTGGATGGCAAGAGCTCTCTCTGTAGCATTTTTTTTAATGGGGATAGAGAAATGAGGAAAGGGTCAGTGCAAGATTTAGGAGCAAGTTAAATAACTAAAGATTAGGGTCTCAGAGTATGAGGGGCCTCCCTTTTTTTTTTTTTTTAACAAAACACCGAAGTTTCCAGATTTACTATTGGATCCTGGCTGCTCCCTTGTGAGCAAGCTGGTTAATCTGCCCTGGAGCAATCCAAGGTACTGAATCTATTTTGGCAGTAGGATTCAGTACCATGGATAGCTCTCCCAAAGTTTGAATTAAAACTCAGAACAGATTCACTGTCCCATTGGCACAGAAGTCACTTGCTTCCACTAGTGTTAGGTAGCTGTTGAATGTATTTTTATCTATTTTTTAAATTTTTTGGTAAGGCTTTGAGACTTCTAAAAATTAACATCATTTAAGGCCTCATAAGCTGGTTCCTGGAATGGTTCTCTTTTTCTATCATGAGAATGAGTTATCTGGACCAGACCAGGGGTCTCTCAGTCCAGCATCTTGTTTTCAGCTGTGGTCATGTATAGATGGATTACAATGTTCATAATTACCCAGCCATCATTGCACTGCTGTAATATGGCTTCTGACTGGCTCCAGAAGATCTCACACACTCTAGAAAACAGATACACAGATAACGGGAAATAAAATGCATAAATATCCTCAAGCAAAATACAGGCCTTGTTTTCCTTCATCTCTGCAACAGGGCTTTGCTCTCAGTCCTTACATTGCCAGAGTCCAATAAAGTATACCTGTTTCCTTACCTTCCCATAGACCTTGAAGGGAGAATAGCCTGACTATAGAAGGGAGGTGAGGATCATGTGGCCCTCCCAGTGTTTTTGGATTGCTTGTCACATCAGCCCTACCCAGTTTAGGCAATGATGAAGAATGTTGCAAATTATTGTAACAGACAGCAGTAACATCCTGCTGTAACTCATAGCGCCCTTGATATTTCATGCTTTGTAAGTAATAAATAAATAAATAGGATGTGCTATAGCACAGAGAAGAGAAAATGGGACAGAGAAGGAGAAAACTTAAATTGAATAAGACTAAAGGATAGCATTGTAGTATGGAAATGAAGTGGAGCAGAGTTGACATTAAATGTCATATACTGCAGGGAAAAATTTCTTACATAGAGAATTCTGAGAGAAGCAAAGATAATGTCACATAAGAACATTTAAATTCCTCAAGTGCTTTTTGCCCATCTCTGTCAGAGCAGAGAATAGGGATTCATCCTGAATGCGGTTATACGCCATCTGAAGATTCAAGTTTGCAAGTTGGATGTACTCCTGAATGTAGACCTAGACTACATGGTTATAGTGCTATATTCAGCTTTTGACTGTCATAGCAACATACCATGGAATCCTGCTATATGTAATTGTAGGAAGGATGTTTAGAGTATTTAGAATTCTTAGCCAGATAGCTCTACAGCCTCACCAAACTATAAACCCCAGGATTCTATAAGATGTTGCCATGGCTTCATGCAAGTGAAATATAGAGCTGTGATTGTGTGGTGGGAATGAACCTCAAGTTTCTTCAGTAAATGAGAGAGGGGGAACATTTACACAGTTGAAGCTAGTATGCCGCATTCACTCATTCCTAGAGATGTCTAACCTAGTTACCTCACAATTGGGTTACTGTAAAGCATTCCAAAGCAGTCAGAAAGCTCTAGGAAACTTCACCTAGAAAGCTCTAGAAAGTTTCATCTAGAAAGCTCAGGTGAAACATGGTGTGATCCCTTCTCTGTGAGGAAGTTCTTGGGTAGTTTCTGCATTATTTTATTTTATATCTTGCATTTTTAAACAACCCAATAACTGAAGTTCTCTGGGGGATGTACAAATTAAAAACATAAAACAATAATGCATTAATAGAACAAATCAGATGAAAACAAGATAAAAAGAGTTGTGTCAAGGATTTTAAAACTGGGAAGATCTAAAGCCACTAAAAACAGCTCTAAGATACCTGGGAAATAGAAGGGTCTTAATGTGGCACCAAAATGTCCTAACACCCAGCCTCTATGCAACATTCCACAGATGGAATGCCACCACTGAAAAGATCTTCTCTTTGTTAGTCATTCACCAGACCTCATTCTGTGGGAGCAGAAGGACATCTCATGATAACCTCAGTGTCCATACAGGTCAGTGAAATGTGGGTTCTTAGAAGGATTAGAATGGGAACCCACTGTCCCTTCATCAGAAAGCACTCCAGTAGGGCAATTTAGATGGTGAAATGGAGCAGGAATTGGATGTGTACAATGATTTAGAGAAAACAAATCTCTAGATACCTGAGAGAATATAAGCCATTTAAAACATATTATAAATAAAAAAAACAATTTGCTGGACTTTGGAAGGGAAGATATTTATAGGTCTCTCTTTTTTCATTCTCACTAAGAATGAGAACTCCATCATTCACTGGGTGGGTTATTTATAATTTCATAAAGCTGTTCCATCGTGGGGTTTATTTTATTTTGTGCTTAATGCCCATCACAGTGAGTGAATGAGGCAGTCTAAAAGAGATTGTTCTCTGTGGAAGATTTCAGAGCTGGGCATTTTATGTGGAACAGTGGGTCAAAGGATGTGGTTTTGGAGCATAAATTCTAACTTTGGGCTCTTGGAGAGGAGAAGAAGGAAAGTGGTTGTCCTGACCACCTTTTGCCATACTATCTAGAATCTTCCCTTAGTGCCTATGATGTATAGTAATGAACACAGATGTAGGTCCCTCACCAAACACAAGATTGATGAACTCCTTGGAGTGAATAATTAGAAGGTGGTGATTACAGAACAATAATTCATTAGAGGCAGTTTTGTGAAACGGGAAATTTGAAGGTAAATATGCTCATAAATCCTCAAGGTTAGATGCAGACTTTGGAGCTTTCTTCTATTGTGCTGCTTTTTGATAACCAAGGCAATTTCAATAAACACCTTCATGAAACAGAGGGACAATAATATTAATAATAATATAAATGCAATAAAAGTTCTTTCAGAGGACAAACAAAGAGTCTCCTGTCTGGGGAGATATTTTATTGAAAGTTATTATAATACCTCCCTTTAGTTTTGTGGCCGTTAATAGTAGGCTAAGCAATTCCAGTCCGGAGATTTGAAAAAAAATTAAATACATATTTTATAATAGGACACAGTGAAATAATATTTTGCATAGATGCTATATTTTCTCTTGCTGATATACAAGCCAAGTAAATATATTTTGCCTCTATCTCTCATCATCTTTTGTAAAGGAAAGAATTTTGCTTGTTGAAAACAAGTTCTGACCCTCTGCTTAGTAAGTTTGGTGTGGTTTTTAAAATTCATTACACTCCCTTGAATTACAGGATTGGGGCTTTCTGACAGGGGATTCTCAGTACCTCACAAAAATACCTCACAAAAACATAAATACTTGGATTCTGTAAGATGGAACCATGAAATCATATCAAACTGCTATAATTATGTAGTGTGGCTGGAGGGCAGGAGAGTTAAAGTAAGTCTATCACCATTTGAGAACTAGAGTGGAAAGGCTGGCTTGAATGGAAATGGAGCAAGGAGGTCAAATAACATTTAGGATCATTCATCCCATCCCAGACTGGGCAGAAGCAACCCCATTCATACTGGGTTTTGTACCCAGGTTTCAGATCCACCTGGTTCCATGGCTAATGGCCTGATCTTCACATAAAAGAGAGTGAGCCAATAAAATACAGCCTGTTAAGGATTCTCCACTTGCTTCGGGAATTCTCACCTCCATCACAAAAGTGTGATGTCATGCAATTTTTTTCGTATGTTTTGCACACTTTTTTTTCAAAAATACTTCTTGCACATTTTTCCTCTGTGAACTTAAGCGCACGCATACAAACACACACACACACATAGTGAGCAAAACTGCATGGACTGACTGCTCACAACGTTGTAAACCATGCATCTCATGCTTTGACCATTTAGGACTTCTGTAGCATGGTGGCTTTAACTTTTGCATATTTGCAGAAATGTACAAATTTGTTCTCATAATAGTTTAACTTGTCACTGTAATAATCAAAGAATCCTTTCTTTGGCATGTTCTCATTTAGGGTGCAAGGAGAAACCGGGTCATGACTGATATTCCCAAATGGTGTGCAAGAACACCTAAGAAAACTATTTATTATTCTTTAAAAGTGCACCACTAGAGTGCACCAAAGGTACACTAAAGATTGCATGTGGAGAATTACATTATAAAAATGTCCTGTGCAAAAAAACAAGCTGAAAATAAAATTGAGTGGTCATCAACAAAGGGAGGGAGGTGGTTTTGATATCTTTGTTTAAGCTCTGACCAGTTATTTGAATTTTCTTATTAAAAAGTCGTCATCAAAAATCCTTCACACTTGATTGTACCATACCTCCAACTGTCCTGCTCTGGCAGGAACAGTCCCAATTAATCCTCTATCATCCCACTTTTTCAGCTGCTTTTAAAATGTCCCAGTTTCTCTCTCCCTACTTTTCCCTTTTGTCCTTAGCTTACTTCAATTGATACAAACTGAGCTCGAAGTGAAAAAGTAGTTTTTATTAAAGTAACTCAGTAGTTGTGAGGGGGAGAAAAAGGCATGGAATTTTCCCCTTCTCAGCAGACTCAGGCAAAAACAAACTGCTGCTGCCTCTCCCAGCTTGTGCTTCCTTCCTCATTAATACACTTTGTCTTCTTGACCACACTTTGATGCTAGTTGGCCCCAGAGGTCCCGAATTTCATCTGTGAAGAGCTGGAGGGTGTACTGTACAAGAAATAGCTCGATGCATCTCTTGTTGCCACCCGTCACAATTTCTTTCTTGAAGAAGGAATAGTGAGTGATGGCCAGAGCTAGATTTATGCACAGTTGAAGCCAGATCCAACCTAGTTTAATGAGCAGCCTCTAAATACAATTCCTCTCTCCCACAGCAATGATTTTGGTGCCTCTTAAAACTGACATAGCTTTAGGCAGTGAGAACTTGTGGCTTCTATGTCAGGGACTGTTAATTCAAACTTCAATTAAAGCTTTAAAGGAGATATCTAAGACATTGCACTTATTTCAGGGATAGGGTTCAGTATCTTCCGTAACTCACTGAAAGGTCAAAGTAAAACCCAAAGTAGATTCACTTTCCCACTGACATGGCAGCTACCATTCAGCAGTGACTTAAGACCCCAGAATCTCTTAAGCTGCCCCTCTGGTGGTGTACTAACTTTGTAATGGCACCTATAAGGACCACACTTCTTACATCCACTCACCTGTATAGTTCTTTCTGATTGTATTAGACCCTTAAGGCAGGTGTTGTAGGCAAAAGTCTTATTGGTCTACAGCAGGGGCAGGAGATGTATGGCAAGCTAGATACTGTTTGTCTCCAACTCCCATGATCCTTAGTCATTGCTCATGCTGGCTGAGCTGATGGGAACTGAAGTGCTGTCAGTTAATTCTCATGCTGTGCGTTTGCACATCTTTGAAAAGTGTCCCTCTCACGATGCACAATTTAGTTATTTTAACATTTCCAGTTCAGTCCTGGCAATGTAGAACAAGGGGTAGGGTGGCTGGCATAAAGAGTCCACTGAAGCAAAATCCTCACACCCATTTCTTAGCTGTAAGTCAGTCGCTTTTCATCCCAGTAACCAGAAAATATAAAACCCACAGTGAAGGATAGATGGAGAAGGTATCCTCGTGCATTGAACCCAAAAGTCTGAGGATCAATGCAAGGAGCTTCTAAAAATTGTTGGGTAAAGAGCAAACCTGGCAGCTCCATCCAGCCGCATCAAGATGGATTCTCTGCAGCGTATGATTCAGGAATTCTTATTACTTAGACCCCACAGCTCTATATGAGCAGCACCCTTTATGCATACAAGAAAGAAATAGCAAAGCAAAAAAAGAATTTAGTGTCAGGCTTCTGTTGAACTCATGTTGCTGAGGGCAGGGTAATTTTGTACTCTTATGCCTGAGCCATACAGTGTGTGTCCAGAGGCTTCCAGAGAAACTTCCTAATGGTCTCCATTAGTAATTCTACTAATTGCAGCAATTACATGAAGGAGTTGCTGCTGGGGAGAGAAGCCATTACACTTCTCCTTAACACACTGCGGTACATGCTGCTCGTTAATTAGAACAGCCACCAGAAAAAGAGGGAGAGAGGAGAAAAAATTACCAGCTGGAAAGTGCAAGGAACATGTGCTAGATCCAGGGATGCTCTTGATGTGGCCTTAGCTTTTTGGAGCCAGTCTTTTCACCCCAGCTGCTTTACTCCAGCTATTGCATTAATGTGCCACTGAAATCCATCCTGCTGCATTTAGCAGGGCTGAGTATTTTGCTGTATGTAAGAACAGCTATCATAGTGTAATGGTTTGGGCATTGGGCTATGACCCTGGAGACCAGGGTGCAGTTTTCCACTGACCCATGGAAACCCACTAGGTGACCTTGGGTGCATCACATGCTCTCAGTCCCAGAAAGCCCCATAATAGATTCGCCTTAAGGTTACTCAATGTGGAAAATGACTTGAAGGCACACAGCAACAGCAGCAGCAGCAGCAACAAGTGTATCGGGAAGGAATTTTCTGTCTTGCACATTTCAGTGTGTTATATCTGCAGTGTTCACCTTTTAAAAATCTGTCCAGAAGGATTAGCTGTGCAAAAGATTCATTCTGGCCACTGGGAAAATGGTATCCTTAGTTAGGGATGTAAATCTTTGCTATTTTGTTCTCACATACAAGTAAGTACCCCCACACACACACACACCGGGCAAGATTGTGAGAGTTTAGGGCATTTTCCAATGATATTTCACAGTGGGGTGGGGGGAGGTTGATTAAAATGTTCTGAATATTTTTTTGCAAATAAAATCATTGTATAAAAAAACAATTTTGGCACAAAAAAATCTACAAAATTACCACAAAACAACAAACAAACATGAAATACCCGCCAAAATCCCTCAGAGTGGTTGACAACATGGCCATTTCCGCACTAGAGTGGAGGAGCATTTCACCACATGTCATGAACAGTGTTTTTTACTCCAACTTACCCCGATTCCTATCTGCACGCCCTCTGGTAGCTTCTGGTAACTCTGCACACCCTCTGGTAGCTTTTGCATCGTAAATTCTCATGGAACTCTTATTCCCCTCTCTTGCTCCACCCCACCGCCACTGATTGGTCAATTAAAAAAAAAAGTTGTAGAAATGTTGCTACATATTAGCGCAAGTGTGTGAATCAATGTAACGCTTCTGCACATAGGAAAAAGCGGAGAAGAAACGGTTTGGGGTTTTTACATCAAAGTTTTCTTGTTTTTACAATGCATCGGTTTAACATCGATGTTAACTACGCTAAGACCTCAACTCGTGCAGAACCACGGAGGACAAAATGATGTCAAACCGGTTTAACATGCAGATGTAAAAGCGACAATACGATGCTATTGTGTTGTATCAGCCTTGTGCGGAAAGGGCCCGTGTTAGATACCCTTTCTCTTCAAAAAGGACAAAGTTTGCAAATATTGGCCAAGATCCTACATCAGAGACATAGCTACAATATCATAGCAACACTTCATCTCTTCACCTGATCCTTGAAAACCAGCTTAAAAGGAAGCCATCCTGAGGGACAGAGTTCTGCAATATTGGCAAGCAGGATGCTGCAGGATGGTGTGACTGGCCTCTTCCTGCCAACAAGTGACAGTGCAATAAAGAGTTATGACCAGAACTCCACAGGGCTCCCTCCTTTTGCTCCTCCCATTGTTGCTCCCTGGCAGGAAGGGCTGGACACATCATCCTTTAACATCCCTGTCTTCAGGATTGGAGAACTCTGTAATTTAGGAGAGCTAACTGATTTTTAAGGTACATTTCAGGGACGTTTATGATTGTGGCAATGGTAGCATGATTATAACTGTGAATAGGAAACCGTTACACAGTCATAACAATTACAAAGTTGCAACTTTGTAACTGACTAAGAGGAATCATAGAATCATAGAATCATAGAAATGTAGAGTTGGAAGAGACCACACAGGCCATCCAGTCCAACCCCCTACCATGCAGGAATACCCTCAAAGCACTCCCGACAGATCGCCATCCAGCCTTTGCTTAAAAACCTCCAAAGAAGGAGACTCCACTACACTCCGAGGCAGCATATTCCACTGCCGGACAGCCCTGACTGTCAGGAAGTTCTTCCTGAGGTTCAGGTGGAATCTCCTTTCCTGCAGCTTGAATCCATTGCTCCTTGTCCTGGTCTCTGGAGCGGCAGAAAACAAGCCCTCTCCTTCCTCTACATGGCATCCCTTCAAACATTTAAACATAGCTATCATGTCCCCTCTTAACCTTCTCTTCTGCAGATTGAACATACCCAGCTCTCTAAGTCTATCCTCATAGGGCTTGGCTTCCAGGCCCCTCACCATTTTGGTCGCCCTCCTCTGGACCTGCTCCAGCTTGACCATGTCCTTCTTGAATTGGGGTGCCCGGAACTGGACACAGGATTCAAGATGAGGTCTAACCAAAGCAGAGTAGAGTGGTACCAGTACCTCCCTCGATCTAGACACCATATTCCTATTGATGCAGCCGAGAATTGCATTGACTTTCTTGGCTGCCGCATCACACTGCTGACTCCTGTTCAGCCTGTGGTCTATTAAGACTCCTAGATCCCTTTCACACATACTGCCATCCAGCCAAGGATGCCAGCCATTATTTGCATCTCTGTCTTCAGCATTATATTGTAACTGTATTACTTAGAGGCAGGGTACAGTCCCCTCTCCATATCCACAGGTACTGCATCCATGCATTCAACAAAGCACGGCTCAAAAATATTTTTTAAAAAATTCAAAAAGCGAACCTTGATATTGTTACACACCAAGCACTCTGCTGATGTGTAGCATACCCTACTGTAGCCTCTCACCATTTCAGAGAACCTCAGGCTCACTCCAGCACTCATTTGAGTTGCTCACCATTTTACAAAAGGGATGCTATTTTACTATATACTATGTTATAGTATATGGGACTTGAGCATCTGCCAATTTTGGTATCAACTCAAGGTCTTAGAACGAAACCACAGCAAATACTGAGGGCCCACTGTGTGGGAAAAGTACTGTTTGGAACTACTACAGTCAGCATAGTTGGTGGCTGTGCTGGATGAAGGATTCTGGGAGTTATAGTCCAAGAAAGTAACTTTTCTGAGTTCTTCTTAGAACTGTATTTTGATGCAGTGGGATTGTGTAAGGATAGATGAATCTGTCTCTCTCACATGCAAACATTCTAAATTTCTTTCCACCCTGTTTAATAAAGAAATTCTGGTAAGTTTGTGTTATATCTGCCTCCCAAATAATGGGTAAAGATGAGAATTCTTTCAAAGAAGCAAAAAGTTGTGTCAGTTGTCATTCAGCAGTACAAATATGGTTGAATGTATAAGGATTTTCCCTTTTATAATACTAAAAGCTAAGAACTGTTCCACTTAACATAGCCAGTAACATAAAGTTTGGAGAGCCACAAGTTATCCACAATTGCCCTAGACCATCCAGTGAAGCATATTAATCAAGTAATGGTGATATGTTACTTTTAATATCAGTGGAAGCGTGTCCCCGACTACCAGCTGCTGACATGGGAAGATGCTTTAGTACTCATGTTCTGCTTCTCATAGGGAAATGATGGGTCACTGATAGGACAAGATGTTAGATTAGCTTTTGGTATGATCCAGAACAATTCCTCTTTTATTCTGATGCTCACACTTGATTTGGGTAGCACTCGAAAACTTGGAAAATTTAGTTTTTTGAACTACAGTTCCCAGAAACTCCAGGGGGATGGGGGGGAGGAGGAGGAGGAGGAGGATAGTAGTAGTAATAGTAATAGTAGTAGTAGTAGTAGTAGTACATAGTGGATGGTGGATGGTGGATTGTTGAAGTTGCAGTCCACTGGCTATACTGGCTGGAGAGTCTGGCAGGGAGATTATGGTGATAATCTTCCACTGTTGCCTTTGTGAACACCACAATTGTATTTTGATTATGACCTTGCACACAGTTTGATCTATTTTTAATGTCCCACCCTTTATCTGATCACCGTTGCTCTTCTTTTTTTGTTCTCTTAACAAATGACAGACAACAGATGACATTGTTTCTTCAGCGGAATGTTCTAACGATGATGAAGATCTCATTGAATGTGAACAGAGTGTAGGTAAGCCAGGTCAGTCTTCTTTCTCACTTGCTTTCTTTCTTTATTTTTCATTTGCAATAAACAATGCCTACATATATATATGTGTGTGAGTGTATACATATATATCTAAACTTATATATGTATATGTGATATATGTATATATGTGTAGAACTATATCCTATATAAATGAGTAAAGCCAAGCATCCAATCCCATGGAGTTGGCCTGAGTGAAATGCAAATATTTCATCATTTGGGGAAGCCGTCTTTGAATGAATCCAAAATTTCTTCAACCACAGCCTGCTCAGTTTCTCTGAACCCTGGTGCTATACATTTGGATTGGTTTTTGAAGTCGCTCTGGGGTGAAGAGAAAAAAATAGCAACATGTATGTTATTTTTAAGGGTATATTAAAAGTTCGGGCTACTGTTTTTTTTAAAAGGTGTAGCTAATGTCACATCTGTCATCTAATCCTTTCTGATGGATGTGAAAATGTGACACAGATGTTCCATTTGTCCATGGGATTTGGAATGTAGTTAACATGGCAGTGAATTCACATGATTGTTGTTCCCTGTTTATTTGAGCAATTTGAGAAGGACTAAAGCATAGTCAGTTCAAACAAATATCAAGCTGTGCCATGTTACCTGCAACAATGATGCTTCAAAATGTATCCACTGAGCAGACAAAACTGATTGTGGCAGTCTGAAACGGACTCGATTTCTCTCTTCATGCCTAGATACATTTTGATGGTTTGATGGCTTTTTTTTCCCTCTTCTTCTTGGTAGGATAGATATGACAGTGTAATATCCAGCAGGCAACTGCAGTCTGTTTCATTTTTAACTGATTTTCCAAGTCTTTCTTTTTTTTCTATTTATTTTTTGATTCTAAAGCTTGCCGTGAGTTAAGCGTTTATATAATAGAGAACAGAATTTCATCGAATTTCTGTGTACATTGTAAAAATGGAGTTTTATGAGAATCTGTCCTTAAAAGTAAAACACATAAACAATCTTATTTTTTTTTGTTTTCCTTTTTTTTAACAAAAGGGGGCAATTTTGTTATTTTGTTGTTTTTGCTAAAAAAAAAAATCAGATGGTTATGTTCTTAGTTTCCTGAAGCATTTCAGATTAATACAATAATAATAATAAAAGTCACCCAAGGCTAGTGCTTTTACATTTCTTTTCCACAACTCATATTCTGCTTGCATTTTGGGGGTAGGACTTGCTCTGGGAGTAACAAGAACTATTTTGGCTTTGCCTATAGCTATGAAGTTTCATGATAAAGCAGAAGCAACGTAGCATTGTGGATTGAAGAACATGTTGATGCACCACTGAGTACAAGAAAATGGCAGACTGGACTCTCTCTCTCTCTCTCTCTCTCTCTCTCTCTCTCTCTCTCTCTAACTGTTAGCGACCTCTTCCATCTTGGGACATGATGGGAAAAACAATTATGAAGAGGGAAAAAATACTCAAAATCCACAGCTAAATCCAATGTTAATTCCCACCTAGAGCAGATCCATGCAAATAAATGATACTCCTATATGTGATGATTAACAAGCCTGATTGATTTTAGTGAGGCTGCTCTATCTGGGGATAACCTTAGATTTAACCTTTTTTTTAGTATCTACCAAAATGCCATAGAAATTTCTAAACTAATCAGATATTTTTCTTAGGCTACTAGGTACAGAAAGCTGTTCATAAGTGTGGGAGAGAGGAAAAATAGGCCAGATGTTATAGCCATGAGGGAACATAGCCTCATAGTGTAACTACATTTCACAATTACAGAAGTTTGATATGACTTCATGTCATGGCTTCATCCCACAGAGTCAATAGTTTGGTGAAGTACTTATAATTTTATGCTCAGGAATTCTATAGTGCAGGGGAGGACCCTACAGCTTTCCAGAAGGAATTCTAAGGACCTCATTGAACCACAGATTGTAGGATTCCATAGTAAAGAATCATGACAATCGGAAGGTATCAAGAAATTAGCTTATGTTATGGAATGTATGAAGTTTGATGTATTGAATGGATGTACAAATGACGTATGAATGTCTATTTGTTTATCCTTTGTGTTTTAATGCATTAAACATAAAAAAAATGGGGGAAAAAAGGTATCAAACAGTCGTGCACACACAGTTGGTCTCATGGTAAAGCAGGTAGAACCCTGAGACAAAGAAGCAATCATTTCTTAATACATATAGAGTAACTATAACTAGGCACAGATGAGACTTTTGTTTCAGTTCATTTTTTAGTAGAATTTACCAGTATTCACAGAATTTGAAAGTGGTGGGAACCAGAAATGATAGTTTTGCCATCGCCGGTTGCATCTCATTGCTGTTGGCTGTAGACATGTGCAACCATCCCTTGCAGGTGACTGAAAGATAACTGTGACAGTATCATGGAGAATGAAAGGCATAGTTATGCTTAGAGTTATCCATAGGAGCTACAGCAGTGCCAATTATTTCCATACTTCTAGGTAGTGAGAGAAGGCCAGAACAATGATGGGAGCTGAAGCAGTATCTGGAGGGCCACAGTATCCCATCCCTGTCTTAGACCCACAGAGGAAAAGGCCATGTCTTCCACACATTAGTGTCATCTCTTGGCAAACTGAATTAACACTGACATAAACAAGAGCCATGCTGTGAACCTCTCTCACATGGTTATGCGGCTTGCGGGGGGTACCATGTGAATGTCATCACATTTCAATCATCTTGTAAGTTTTAGCAAAACTCCCCAAAAGTTCAGAGGGAAAAAAACAAAGATGAAAGAATCCAATCTTTCCCAGCCAGATGTTCTCCAGATGTGTTGCACTAAGATTCCCAGAAATGTAGTGAATGTGACTGTTGTACCTATGCTGTCTGGGAATAAAGACAATTGTAGTTCAACAGGTTTGGAAGGCACCATGTTGAAGAAGACAACCTTATACCACTAAGACAGACCAATTGTCCACCAAGTATAATACTCTTTATTCTATGTGATAGCTGCATTTTAGGGCCTCAGTCAGATGTATATTCACCTTGTATTGTGTCCTGCTAGGTGACATAGTATCAGGGTTTTAGTTCGTGGCCTTGCCTGTGCAAAACTTATGTTCTGATTTTTAATCTGTGAAAATAAAGAGGATGATTTGAGAGGTACAGAGAATGCCTCCCAGAAAAAACATGCAACTGAAACTTTATCAGCTAAGGAATAGATCAGAAAAGAAAGCAAAAAACAGGTTGGGAGGAAGTCTCATCTCCCTTAAAGTTTGTTTTGGCTTGTTTCTCTGGCATGACCCCGATGTTTCCAAGCTGCATCTTTATGGATGAACAGGTGCTTCTTCCTTTTGTGGCAGCCTGATTCATTCATTGATGCTGCATCTCAAGGTTCTGTGCCACTGCAATTCGTCACTATGGACGTAGCTCTGTGATATTGCTTTCACAACATCTCTGCAGGCAACGGATAAGAGGAATGGATTGATAAAGAGGAGAGAAAGGCTTGTGTTTTAAATGCAAATTTCTTGGCAATCAGAAAGGGGGGGTGTTAATGAGGTCCTAAAAGAGTAGCAGTGGAATTTAAATCACTGACTCTCTAACTGCTGTTTAGAATACCAAACCTGGTATTCCAACCCTAGTCACAACCTCTTTGAGGCCTAAGATGAGCACCAAATCTGGATCTTGTGGTGCTGTTACCATATCCTACACCCCACTCCTGTGGGGTGTGTTATTTTCATAATTGGACATATTAATGGAAAACGTGATTGTGGGCACACTGACTGGAGGCATGTTGTGGAGTCAAGCTGACCTGAGACGTGTTCAGGTCATAAATCCAGAGAGGATTAGGCATGAAACCCCTTGTCCCCGTTCTTTATATTACTAAATAGCAGACATGCATAGAATTGCCTATGGTGGGAATTGAGGCCATATGTCTCCCTTCAGTGTCAAGTAATATGATACATTAGGAGTCCTTTCACATTGCACAATTAGAGTGCCATGATACCATGTTAACTGGCATGGCAATATCCTGTGGAATCTTGGAACTTGTAGTGTAGGGTGCTGTTGAAATTCTCAGCCAGAAAGCTCTAGTGCCTTCCCAAACTAGAAACCCCAGGATTCCACAGGATGCTGCCAAGGTAACTGAAGTGGAACCATAGTGCTTTAACTATGTGTTGCAAAGGGGCCCCAGGAGATATGCAGTCAATCTTCCAGTGGTTTCCACCCCCCACCCCCACTCTCTCTGATTTGTAGTAAAAAGTAGAAGGCTTTCTCCCTGTTCATCAAATTGCCTCTTTTCTCCATTCTCCTGGGATAGGTTCACAGCAACTAGGAGGTAAGACAGCAGTTGTCTCTTGAGACAAAATGCAGGCATACACAAGGGGTTAAATTTTATCTCTGTAGAAGCGTGGTATTTCCATTTATTTTTGCTTTGCTCAAAAATAAGCAGCAAATGCACCCATTTTTGCAAGCTGATAGTCTTGAGGGAAACAAAATCCCAGTGAAAAGAGCTCATGACATTTTGGCACTGTCCTCTCTGAGCTGTTTTTTCAGAATGCTTTTTATCTAGATCTAAATATCATTACTCTCTCTTTCACTCAAGAAAGAAAGAAAAGATGTTTTTAAGTTTTTGCCTTCATCCCCACTGTGCTAGGCATCTGCTTTATCAAAGGTATCTGATGGCAGGCAACCCTATACAATCTGGTGGTCTTCTTGTTTCTGCACATCTACTGTGTTATGTTCCTGAGAACAAAATGGAACCAAAAATTGTTTAATTAATTTGTTTATGGCCCCTGAGGCAAATGCACAATGGGAAAAGATGCTTTAAAAATATTGTATCTCATGAAATCATAGAATTGGATGAGACCACAAGGGCCATCAAAGCCAACCCCTGGCCATGCAGAAATACACAATCAAATACTTCCAGCAGATGGCCATCCAGTCTCTCTTTAAAAACCTCCAAAGAAGGAGACTTTGCCACACTCCAACGCAGCATATTCCACTGTCGAACTGCTAATGAAATCATGAAATTCTTCCTAATGTTTAGGTGGAATCTCTTGTCCTGTAATTTGAAGCCATTTCTCCATGTTCTGTTCTCTGGAGCAGCAAAAAACAAGCTTGTTCTATCCTCCACATAGAATATTTTAACATGGCTATCATGTTATCTCTTAACCTTGTCTTTTCTAGGCTAAACACATCCAGCTCCCTAAATCACTCCGCATAGAGAATGGTCTCCAGGCATTTTTCCATTTTGGTCACCCTCCTCTGGAAATGTTCCAACTTGTCAATATCCTTGTAACACACACACACACGTGTGTGTGTACAAACTAAAAACTAATTGAAACACTCCAGACCCTTTTTTAAAAATAGCTCTAAAACCAGACAAACTGTTTTGACCACAGCTGCAGCAGACACCTCCAATTTTAAGCTCCAAAGGCCAAGTGAAATAGTACAATCTTCACTATTTGCTAGAAATTCAGAAGGAATGAAGCCAGCCTGACCTCCTTTTTGGGGGGGGGGTGTTGTTTCCACAATTGGGGTGCTGCTAAAGAAAAAACAGTGTCACATGTTCTCAGTAGCCTAGCTTCACAGGGTGGTGGGATATGCCAAATCGTCTAAGGATCTTAGAGGCAATCTTTCAGAAAATAGAATGATGAAGCCCTTTATATTCTGCTGAATGATATGTGGATGAAGGCACACACACCCCTCACTACATTTATCCTTCCAGTATACACATAGGTCCTCATCAGGTATTCTCTCCCAAACATATGATGATTATCATGTGAGAGAAAGAGGTGAAGTGAAATGGTTGCCCCTGCTCCCTCTGACAGCTCTCAGTTGCTGTTCATGCATCCCTCAGATCTTGATGGCTGAGCAATTACATCAGGGAACATTCCCTCAAGTGGTTACTCCACAGCACTTAGAGAACTCAGATCTTCCAGGGTTCCAATCTTTCAGGCCTACACATGTGAAAAGTTCCAGGAATGTGTGGGAACAGGGTTCAACAGGTTTATTCCCACTCCTCTCCCCTCACAAAATAGTAGTTATATGAGTGGGGGAAAGGTAGAGTGACCCAATATCTGTGCAGTTCATATTTCTCCCCTCAGACTGTTCAGTGATGCTTACAGAATGAATCACCTGTGTTTCACTTCATATAAATATACATTCCTGACCTATGACTGCACTGTGACACACAGATGTTCCTACATGCAGAGGTTCTTTCGTTCATTACATGAATGAAGCAGCTCCTCACCATGTCCAAATCTGTTCCTTCCTCTGAATGCAAAGTTATTTGGGAAGCAAGGAGCAAAAGAATGAACTGGAATGGAATCACCATGTGCAGACAGAGACTGTGAGTGCTTTTAGGGACATGCTCAGATTAAACATGGATGATTAGAAAGTTAATTAAAGCTGTAGCCTCATATGCCTACTTTAAACAGCAAGAGAACAGCAAACTCTCCTAACATCACATTAGTCCCAAGCTATGGCTTTTGAGGCTTCTTTATGCCCCTTAGCTTCACACACAGTTCATGTGTGCCAACTCTAGTTTTATTACCTGACTGGAAATCCTCCATGCATTTTTTCCCCAGAATAAAAATGTCAGTGTATTTTATTCTTCCAAGAAGTTTGATAAGGTGAAGCTGACACCACTGAATACAGCCAGCAGGCTTTTCTTAACAAAAGTCCACATACAGTAGTGCTCTGTTGAAATAAAGAGATTGAAAGAGTATTGCATTAAAACATACCAGCATAGTCTGTGTGGCATTGCCTTCTTTATCTCTGTGGGTACGGAGGTGGAGAAAAGTACTCACTGTATGAAAACATATTTCAGCTCACCAACAAATAGGCATTGTCAGAGAAACGTCATGACCATGCTTCATCCAGGAAGAATAGACATCAACAAAAGCAGAGTTAGGAAAAGTTAATGTTTGGACTACAAGTCCCATTGTGGCTAAGTTTGAGAGATTCTAGGAAGTATAGTTCAAAAAAAATTTTTTTTTTTTAAGCTCTGAGCAAACAGCAGCTTGGACACAGAAGTAGTACACTAGTAGCTTCTTAAAGTTCTGCTCTTTATAGGCAGAAAAATGTAGGGGACAATTTCATTCCTTAGTCTGGGAGGGGGCAAAATATATCCCACAGGCCACATGTGACCCCCCAGGGTCTGTGGGTGGTTAAAAATATCTGTTACAAGCAAATACAAAATGTAATGGCTAGAATCCTGTAAGGCCTTTATTATGTGTAAGCAGCATAGTTATGATGCAACAAAATGAATCTGGCTCAACCAGTCCCCCCGGTCTGCAGTTACTAGGCAGCAGCCACTGTGATCAGTGAGGCTGTGCTCTGCTGTCCTTCATGAAGCAGTTGGCTGCCATTTCCACCCCCTCCTGTTGAGTGATCTCCATTGTGAGAGGCAGAAACAGGGTCCCTGTTGCAATTCTGCCTCATGCTAGAGCTTGCTCATGCGAGGTGGGATGGGAACGGCAGCCAGCCAGCTGGTTCCCGGAGGAAAGGGGAACAGACCCCCTCATTGATCATCATGGTTGCTTCCTGGTAAGTAGAGATTGGGGGCTTTCATGGTCCCTGTGTAATTCCTAAACAAGAGATTGTGAAGATGTAATTGTCACAAGTGCATAACTGCGGGTTACTCATTCATGACTACCATACAGAATTTTGGGCCATGTTTTTTCACACTATGCTGCTGGTCTTTGCACTCTCATGTAGGAGCAAAACAAAAGTATCTTCCAACAGTTGTCAGCTTTTTCAGTGAGGTATCTTGACAAGTGAGGACAGCCTTTTTTGTTGAGGATGCGAAAAAACTAAGGGAGAATTTGGTCACTGCATAGACACTTTCATGACACCCTCTCATCAACAGCCC
Source organism: Cyclura pinguis (assembly GCA_030412105.1). Lineage (NCBI taxonomy): Eukaryota > Metazoa > Chordata > Lepidosauria > Squamata > Iguanidae > Cyclura > Cyclura pinguis. Next base: position 352,309,407 of record CM059599.1, read on the forward strand.
TGCTCAGGTCCTGCAGACTCAAAACTGTGGATTCCTGGAGTCTATCCCCCTCTAATACAGTCTGGGAGTCAATTTTATGGGGAAAACCTGAGGAAGCTGGGTATGTTTAGCTTTGAGAAGAGAAGGAGATATGATACGTATCTAAATATCTGAAGGGGTGTCATGTAGAAAACAGAGCAAGCCTGTTTTCTTCTGTTTTCTCTTCTCCGGAGACCAAAGCACAAAGCAGTGCATTCAAATTACAAGGAAAGAGATTCCATCTAAACCAGAGCTTTCCAAACTTTTCATGTTGGTGAGACACTTTTTGGACATGCATCATATTGTGACCCAGTAATTCAGTTTTACTAGCAAACCAGAGGTTAAACAATGGAAAGGCAGCCCCACACCCCCAATCCTGGTTCGTTGCCCTTGCCTTTGCCAAGGAAAGACCCCGACAAGTGTGGCAGCAGCAGGAAAGGCAGCCCCCCTACCTGATCCTGGCTCGCTGCTGTTGCCCTCACTGAGGAAGGACCCTGGCGACGATGGCGGGAGTGAGAAAGGCAGCCCTCCGACCTGCTCTTGGCTCACTGCCATCGCCCTCCCCAAGGAAAGATGCCCTCACCAAGGAAAGACCCTGGCGAGGGCAGTAGCAGCAGGAAAGGCAGCCTCCCTACCTGATCCTGGCTTTAGTCGTGCATTCCCTCATGATGGGGAGTTAGACTAAATAGACTCTGTGGTACATTCCAACTCTATGATTCTTCTTTACCAAGTATTACTGTCTTTTCCAATGAGTCATGTCATCCCATGAGATGGCTGGACAATATTCTTGGTTTGGTCATTTTTGCTTCTAGGAAAAGTTCAGGCTTGATTTGCTCTGAGACCTATTTATTGGTTACTTTGGCAGTCCAGAGTATCTGTAGAACTTTCCTCCAGCACCATATTTCAAATAAGTTGATTCTCTTCCTTTCAGCTTTCTTCACTGTCCAGCTTTCACAATTACAAATGAGCTAGGTTTCAGGTCCTGTAACCCACCAGCTGGGATAGTCATATTTCATGTTGGCTGGGAATGACAGGAGTGGAAAGCACCTGGTTGAGGAAGACTGATCAACGTGTTTGAGGACACACCGTACATACTGTAGCATGAATATCTACACATAAGTGGAGCCAAAAAAAAACTAGAAGAGTAGTAGGTTCATATGCAAGCTGTGCTTTAGTCTATTCAGAGAACTAAATCAAATTCTTTGTCCCAACTAGAGTAGACCCATTGTATCCGCAGAAGCATTGGCCAGAACCCTGTTGATGACAAATGCTTGTGTAATCTTCCTTCTGTAAAATACATATGTCCACTTTTTATCGTTGCGCAAAAACCCTCCACCCTGACATAACTGCAGCTTGACAGTGCCAGAGGACATAGCTAGTTAGGACAGGTTTAGCATTTGCTGAAATGGAAGATGCACAACACACAATATCTGCAAATAAGTGTTGGAGGACATTAAGAGTTTTCTGCCATTTACAATACCTGTGCCTTCACCTTTTGGGGAAAAAAAAGATGAAAAGGAGGAAGAAGAAAGACCTTGCATGTTTTGGTAGATCTCATCTAGCATAAAGCAGACATTCTTTGGGGAGTTTAGCTTTTCTTTTTTCTGCATTGCTTCTTTCAATTGCTCAGTGGTGCTTTTTAGAGACAGTCATCATACATGTTCCACCACCAGAGATGTACCGAAATTCAAACTGAGAGTCAAACTTGTAGAATGGAACTACAAAGAAAAAGCTATGTTGCTATAAATGCTGTTTGATGGAACTTCCTGGCTATATGTGCTTTTTATTCCCCACAAGAAAAACAAAAGAGCAAGTTTTACTTATTGTTCATGCAGATGCCGTATAGGGTTCCTTTTATTTTAATTTGTATTTTTTTAACAGTTTGTTTTTAATGTACTGACCCTTCTCTCTCTCTAAGCCCCAAAAGCCCATCTCAAGGATTTGATATCTATATGTACACTATGTACAATACATATATACGTCACTATGTGTACATATACATATGTATATCTGTGTACGTATTTCTGTTACAGAATGATATAAAAACCAATTTTAGAAACAGCCCTCATCATCCAGTCACATGATTACACAGAAATTCATGCCCTCATCTAATCCTGTCATCCACGAATGTGGAGAGATGCATGATACAGTCATTTCTTAATGTACAAAGCATGTTAAGTTTTATATAATGTTGTTATGTTATGCTGAATTTTCAAAATGAATATTTTCATTCACCAGTTATCCTTGGGGAGGGCTGGGGCAGGGAGAATTTTTAAAAATATACAGGCATATCTATCAATGTCTCCATGATCAGCCTGGTGCACATATGGATAGATATGATCACTGTATATATTTGGAGAACATTTTCTGTCGTTTCACCTCATCTTGTGCCGCATGAATTTTTGGTAGATGATAATTCCATTATTATTATTATTATTATTATTATTATTATTATTATTTGGATCATGGTGGTACCATATTGCCATTTTTTGTTAATTTGAAAGCCATTGCTCTACTTTTTTTGAAAATTTATTTCTGGAGTAATTCCAATGAAATAATAATTCAGTCAACTCAAGACATATAGATCTGCAATCAAACAAAGGCAACAAAATCTTTTCTTGCCATCCTAATTATTGTAAATTGCCATGCTGAAATAACTTAACCTGAGAAAGTTGTGTGCAAAAGAATGAAGATTCTTGCTCCACCTTCCCTAAATTTATTCTGCCTTTCCCGTTCCTTCTTGCTTCTTCCTTTTTTTCTTCTGTGGAGTGCCTTCTTCTTTCCTGACTTCTTTGCAGACATATTTTCCATTTTAAAAAGTAAGAGGAAAAAAAGTGTGACAGGGAGAAAGTCCCTCTAAAAACCCTTCTCAAGAACACAGCACCTTCCCCCACATACAAACTGTTGATGGCATAAAAAGAATTTTATTGCGAGTGCAGAATATCTGTTGTATTGATTTTGTTTCTTTTGGGGTCAGTGCAAGAGCATTTCTGTGGCATGCAGTAGCTATTAGCTGACGTAACTAACCATTTATGGCCTCCGTTGACTAATGCATGAACTGTGGTCATGCCATCTTGTTTCATCCAAGTAACGCATTCAGGCTAAGCCAACAATTCTGTAGCATTTTTTTGCAGGGAGGGGGAAAATATTTGTTTTCTTCTGAAAGCATTTTAGTTTCTTATGACTGAGATTTATTTATTTTTATTTTTATATATATATATATATATATATATATATATATATATATATATATAAAATTTGTGCAAAAACCATTGGCTACTTCAGCAGCCCCAACGTTTATATTTATTTGTATTTTTTTTAAAGTATTTTTGATTTTCCTCTCCCCTCCTGACCCCCTCCCCCAGGTAGCAATCTTACATCTTGTCTGTGTCCATCTTGTCATGTTACTGCGTCTTGAAATCCATTGTTTCTAGTGTTGTTGTGTGATTCTGTTCTCTGTTTGTAAGGTGTTCTAATTCCTCCCACTCTCTCACTTCCTCCGTCCTCTAACCTCCTCCTTCCCTTTCAATCTCCCTCAAAGAAATTCCACAAAGGGGCAAAAACATTTAGTTGTGTCTGTAACACTCATCCTTATATTGCATAGAAAAATATTATGTCTGGAAAACACTTCTAAATGGTTTGTAGCAACAGCTCCTCTACTGAAGACATATTGTTTCTTATTATTTTTTTAAAAAAAATAAGAACTGTATGGAAATGTGGAAAGCTTCAAACTTCTATTTTAAGAGGAAACCAACAGGGCAACTGAGTGCATTTCAGTACAATTTGAATGTACCTTTAATTGAAGGATCTTAGGGGCATTTTGGTTATTCCAGTAATCAGATATTCAGATCTTTGTAAGTGCTGTGTATATGGTATGATTGCTGTAAGGTTAAACCAAGGGCAACCAAGGCCTCATAACTCCCTGTTAGGGTTTGGGATTGTTCAGTAAATAACTTCCTTTTGGTGCCTGGCCTGTGGAGTGAGTTGAATTGTATCCCTGGGTGATTCCTGGTGGTCTTGGGTAAGTCTTTATCCCTTCCCATAAAGGAATAAGTCTGGTATCAAAATAAGGGATTAGGAGGATAAGGCTGATAAGAAGCAGGAAAGATTGTAAAGTATGGGTATGTAAATGATGAGAACTAATTGAAAGCTTTCATCCAGCAGCTGTGTGATCCAGTTCAGACATGAAGCTGAATCTTACGTTAGCATTGCAGAAATGAGCCTGTTCTTGCCTCTTAGTCATGGACTCTTCCAAGATCTGGATGAAGAGTTTGGGGCAGATAAAGCACATCATATCATGGTCACTAATAGCTCTCACGGCAGTGGCCACTCTGAATTCACTATGGGTTCTTATCCAAACTTTAAAGGAGATATACAAGGTACTGGACCTCCTTTGGATATACGGTTCAGCACCTTGGATAGCTCTTTTAAAATTTGGAGTAAAACTTAGAGCAGATATATCACACCACTGAGATAGATACCAACAATTGCTCCTGATTTCAGAAACAGGCCTCCTTTTATACACGTGTATGAACTATAGTAGAAATTATGGCATGGATATTAAGAAAGTAAAGGTCAATTTGTGGAAGAGGTGGGCAGTGATTATAGCAACAATGGCCAGGTTTTCCCTGGAGTGCAACAAAGCCAATAAGTTACAAACCAGTGGGAGATTCAAGATTAAAAAAAATACTTTTTATTCGAGCCAAACCAAAAGAAAGATTTGACATCCAGTGATATTTCCACAAATCAGACGTACCAGAACAATGAAAGGGATAACAAAATGAATTAGCGTGCTAAGTTACATCATGTCTACGTAAGATGTGGTGGGCTTCAAGTATCAGAGCATGCGCTTTGACCCTGTCACATAGTAGTCCCTCAATACATCAGTCACTTAGCACCTATCTGTTGTTTGTCCAAGTAGGACCTGCTTACATTCTGTACTCTGGGAGGCTGGCACTACTGTCTTCTGTGTTATCAGTAATATACAATCCATTCTCCATGTCTATATATCTCCCAGGTCAAGATACTACTCCCAAAGGCTGATATACTAATTTCCAGGTGCCCTTGTTAATAACAAAGCAGGCTAGTAACTCAAAGGACCTTGGGGGAAACTTAGCAGAGGCCTAGGCTTGATTCCTTTCTGCTTTTCTATGCCACTCTTAAGTCCTATCTTTCTTAGGCTTTCAGGCTTCTCTTGTACAAGGCATGTACTGATAGTGAGACCCTGGTGATATTATTAAAACAGAGAAAATCAATAGTTTCAATCCTGTATTCATTTAAATGTTCATAAAACTCCACAGGAAAAGGAGTGGAAAGAATATTTGGAAATATTTGGAAGTAATTTAAACAATGTTTTTTGAGTGTTGAAAAAAGCTGATGAAAAGAATCCTGGGTTGATGAAAACCTTTGCAATATAGAATTTATTCTGTGCAAAATTCACGTAGTTGTTTTGCACACACACATACACACAAACACACAAAAATGCATTGCCTGTGCAGAAAATGCTGTAATTGGGGATTTATTCTGTGCAAACCTTGCACATGGTTTGAGTTTCACAGAAAACAGCATTTTGCTACACAGAAAATACTGTTTTTCTGTGCAGAGCTACTACCTGCAAATTTTACACAGAATAAGTTCCAGATTGCAAATGCTTATGAGGAGGATTCCAGTTGCTGTAGTCCACAAAGATGAATCATCCAAGCTGTGCAGAGGGACTGTCCTCTGTGGTCTCTCTCTCTTTCTGTGTGTGTTTGTGTGTGTGTGCATGAATTGAGGCATAATGGAAAGGAAAAAGCAGGAAAGTCGTGTGACAACATAGCCAGTGGTTAGCAATCTTGGGTGTTGCAGTCTAACATAATCTGGAGCTATACACTTTGCCCACCTCTATTCTAAACTATTATTCTCCACCATTCATAAGTGTGAGAGGGGAGGCAAACTGTGTAGACATTTATGCTGCATTTTTATAGTTATTTATTCAGGGTTTTATTAATCACCCATCAGCATGGAACCCCTAGGGTAGTCTACAGCTTTGCATAATAAAAGCAAATGCAATAAAACTCAGAACAGAAACAGTTTTAAAAGCAGAGAATTAATTTATTAATTCCCAGCAGAAGCAAGCAGAGGTCACTTCCCTCTGGAGCTCAGTGTACCAACCCTTTTTCTGGTGGACCTTTGAAAAGCCTTGATGGAGTTCTCAAATGGACAAAAGTTTCCATGCCTGGTACAATATTGTAAAGCTGATGAGAGCATCTCCTTCTGTCTCTTAGCTTCACTTCTAAGTTTGACAAAATTATTGGAGGGGGGAAAGGTGGGGTGGGAAGAGAGCATTCAACACAAGTTATAAATAAGAACAGTACATATCTTAAAAGTTACATTTTGCACTACAAGCAAATGCATTTTTGATAGAGTTTAGGTATATGGGGCAACAGTTGTGAACATAACAACAGATTGCTTCCAAGATGTGTAGGGGATTAATATCCTGGCATTTTCCATAAATTGTAGTGTATGTTGCTAACAGAAAACTGAAGTCCAGTATCTGATCACAAACTGATCATGAATGTTGGAAGAGAGATTTGAAAAACCAACATTATTAATGTTTGAGTTCTATATTTGTTGGTGACATTGTCAGGCTCAGAGTCTCACGAAAGCAAGAGCATAAGGAGATGGGCAGTTGTTTAAGTTAGTGGATCAGACACAGACCTAGGGAAGAAGAAGAAACATTCTCTGTGCAGAGGAACAGAATAGGCTATGCACATCTGGCTACTGAATGGCTTGGGGTCTAACAGATATGCTTTATCTCCTGTACTCTGAGGGCAGACTTCCATGAGCACTTGAAATTATAGCCAGCTCTTGATAGGATTATTCCCTCCCAACTTGGGTTGCATGGCTGGGCTGTGGAACAGAGAATGACATGCAATAGCTGGTTTACGATAGCTATGAAAGCTATGTGAAAGCAGGTTATCAAGTGAATAAGTGAAACAGTATCATGCGAACAATGATAAGTAGAGGATATAATCTTAGAAATTACACAGCAAGCTGCCCAAAAGTAACAAAGCAGTATGGAATAACTGTAGTCCAGAATAGAAAGGTGCTGATTTGGGATCCTACTGCTTATACATGACTGTGAAAGAACTCCCAGAAGGTACACTGACCTACCACTGCTGCCTAGGTCATGCTGAGTACCATAACTACATGATTACATTGCTATGGCAATGAAGAATGCCTTCTTGTATGTTCACCATTACATTGGAAACAGTAGAACATATCTAACTTCCTTCTTTCAAGTGAAGTCAAATGAACCATACATAGAGGGAACACTACCAACAATTGGCTGCTGGCAACAGATCTAGATACAGCTGTCAATGGTATTGAGAAGCACACCATCTATCAGTAGACCAACCAGTTCATGGCACAGTAACCTAGCAGCTACTGGCCAGTATCCTATTGGGGATATACACCAGCATAACCCTAGTTACACCATTGGAACCCCAATTACATTCTTTCATATGTGCTTTAATGGGTATTACAGAAGGGGGTATCTACTGTCTCCTTGTACAGTGTTCCCTCCTCCATGCAACTACAGCTTGACAGCAACAGAGCACAATCCACTCTACCACCCATTAATAGCTGAGAGGATAGGAAGGTAGGGGTGTAGTTGGGACACCGAGGAAAAGATTTCCAGTGTTATGTTGTATACATTATGCTGGATGTCTGGGAGGGAAATAGATGTCCCTTTATTTTGATTGCTCAGCTAACCCCCCACCCCCAACCATTAATTGTGCCTTGATGCTCTCAAGCTCTGTTGTGCTGACATGGAATGGAAAAACCAACATAATAATCCTGGCAGAACTTTACACTCCTCCTCATTACTTTTGGATCTTGATCAATGACTGATGGAAGAATTGCAGGGAATCTTATCTTGAGCAGTCATTTGTCCATCCAGTAAGGCACTTGTTCTGCTGAAGAATGTATCTTCAAGATCATTCTAAATTGTATGACTTTACTATGAAGAGTTCTTACAAGTGCATGCTTACTTTATAAATAAATGTACATTGATGGATTTTGGATTTTTAAAACAAAATAAAATTGCACCATATAGTCAGCCCGCACTGCAGAAGAGTATCCAACATGTACATCTCATCCATGAATTGCCTAAACTGTCCACACAAAGTGAACTTTTAGGTGGAAAGCAATCTTAGGCACTGTCCATGGTGCTGATGGAAAACATTAGTACTAAACTTGTGTTTCTTTGTGGCCACTGGCTATCATCTATATTGACTATAATAAGTTTAGTTAATTAGTTTAATAAGTTTAGTTAATTTAATTAGTTGGTTGACAACAAGGGGAGAAAATATGTGAAAGGCCCAACTTTTCTCCTGATAACCCCAAACTTCTGCTGATTTCTAGGTTAAATCCTGAAAATTTGGATCAAAAATCGAGGGCATTATCTAGTCCAGCACATGTGAAGGACTGGAAATTATTACAGCAGAGCAGAAAGGAGGACAATAGGGAAGAAAAGATTGTCACCTCCCTATCACCAGATAGGGCTACTTTATCTATAAAATCTAGTTCCCTCTTCACCTTGCCTCAGTTAATCTCCTAGAGATTGAACCTGCATATTATTCTGAATCACTGCGTTTACATCCTGACAGAGAATGATCTTGGCACAAGGAGGAGAGGGCTGAAGGAAAATGGAAGTGAGCTGCAGTCACTTCAAGGAAGGATTTTGGGCTTGCTTTCAGGTGAAAGTGTGGAAGTGCATCCCAACAGAGGGGTGCAGGGGTCAAAATGTCACAGATGCCCACTTTGTTCTAGTCCTTTATGTACTGATTCTTTTTCCACATGTGGAGAGGCCAGAAGATGATTGATAGATAGAGACAGACAGACAGACAGACAGACAGACACCCAAATTAGGTCATCCTTCCATATCCATTTTTAATTCTGAAAGCCATCAAAAGTAACCTTTCCTGGAAATCTGGCCCCTAATGAAATGTAGGAGTTGGGGACTATATTGATGCATCGAGGAATGCCTGAGAAATGAAAAGAGTGATGGAATGGCTTTTTCAGTGTGTGGACATCATACTATTTTTTGACAGAGAAATGTGGCTGTTAACAATTTATGATACATAGTTAAATGTGCACGATGGACAGAACTTAAGGATCACAAGGCTTGCAAATTGAGATATACTAGCTATCTGGAGTGCATAAATAAATGGACCACAAATGTAGTTGTTTAGATAAATCTGCAGACTAAACCAATTACTAAAGCCCCACCATTGACTGTTGTAACAATTTAAAGATTATTTATGAAGTTGTAGAAAGTAATTGTTGGAATCATCATCATGATGATGCAAGCATATTATATATGTATATATTGGTAAGATTCTTAAAAAATGTTTAAAATATTGAAGGTGTAAGTGGACAGGATCATTCTGTCATTCACTTTGAAGGTTCAGTTGCTTTTAGAGCTAGGGTAGAGAACTTGAAACTCTCCAGAAGTTGTTGCATGCAGTTCCCACCAGCACTACCCAGCATAGGCAATAGTGAGGATGATGGAAGCTGCACTAGAGCATCTTAGAAGGCCAGAAGTTTCCCCATTGCTGTTTATTAAGAAGGTAATTAAGAACTTCGTATCCACTGACCATAATAGAACCTACCTCCAATAAGTGTTGGAAGGTTTTAACAATAGGACAACATTTAAGATGAGATGGAAAGCTGGATTTCTGTGTTCGTATGAGGGAGATAACCTGAAAATACAATCTACATTTATGAAGAGTTGGATGTGGTTTCTGAGCAACAAGAATCATTTATACTGCAGGAAATCTGTTAGTATATCATGTTCTGGCTTCTTTTATCCATAAATTTTAAAGTATTTTTTAAAGGCAAAGAACAATGGAATTTGTTCTGCACCATCTATCTCCTTCTTTCTCTTTCTGACTCCAAAAAGGAAAAAAAATGTACAAACAATGTGCAACATGTCTGGCTGCTGTGTACAGGGTTGGCTAGTTGAGTCACAGTTGTCATCATTCATTAATTTATTTTAATTATCAAGTTTCTCCCCACCACCATCTTTTGTGTGTGTGTGTGTCCATTTTTATTTTTCCCTTGACATGACATCCAGAAAATTAAATCCATCTGCAGATTAGTGGAACTTTTTCTTCCTCACAAGAACATCTGTCACAAAAAAATGCACAGTGAGTGTATTAGCAGAAGAAGCCCTTTGATTAGCTTTGTAAAAAAACGGGAAAGGAAGCAGGGATACAGTGGCATTTTCAGTTTTTTCATTCATAGCGTTTCATTATTGTGTTTGAACAGTAACTCTGAGACTAAAAGTCCATCCCTGAAGCTGTGTGATCTTCCCAACAGATGCTATTTTCCATATCTATCGGGGATGTTGTTGCTGCTATTGTTGTTGGGTTTTTTTTCCTCGCTTAGCATAAAACAAACCCGAAAAGTAAAACAATTCAAAATGAAGGAGACAGAAATGTAGAGGTATTTTTAGAAACAGCTGGTAAAACAAACCCTGGTAAATGTTATGCCTGGAGCACTTCTGTTCAAATGGAGTAGTTTCAAGATTAAAGTAGCCAGTGGAACTTTGTCGTTCCCCCACCCCACCCCACCCCAGTGCTAGGAGTATGCATGAAAAAAGGAATACCAGAGAGTTCTGGTGAGAACTGTCAGGACTTGCTTCTGTCTGTGAACCATTTGAACCATTCCCTAAGGATGGCAATATAACAGACACAGCGGAGAATAAACAATTTATAACAAACACAGAACAAAAGGCATCAAGAGTGTAAAGATGGGCTGTTTTAGAATCACAGAGTTGGAAGGGTCCATGCAGGATCTCTAGCTAAAGCCTCCTCAACAGGTAGTTGTCCAGCCTCTTTTTTGAAGACATTCAGAAAAGGAGACCCCACCATCTCTCTGGGCAATTGGTTCTATTGCTGAACTGTTCTTACTGTCAAGAAGTTCCTTATAATGGTAAATCAAAATCTACCCTCCTGTAACTTAAAACTGTTAGATTTAGTTCTACCCTCTAAGACAGCAGAGAACAAGCCTACATCCTTTTCTTTATAGCAGCCCTTGAGGTATACAAGGAGTGTGAATGCAGTCTTCTCTTCACCAAACTGAGCATGCTGAGCTACTTCTATGTCTCCTCATATATTTTGTTCTCTATATCTCTTACCATCCTCGTTGCTCTTCTCTGAACCTGCTCCAACTTGTATATATCCTTCTTAAGATGAGGTGCCCGTAACTGAACACAGTACTCCAGATGAAGCCTGACCAGTACAGACTATAGGAGGATTATTACTTCCCTCGACTTGGAAACTATGCTTCTATTAATGCAAGCTAAGATAGCATTTGCCTTCTTTGCTGCAGTGTCACACTGCTAGCTCATATTCAACTTACCATCAACCATAATCCCAAAGCCAGTTTCACATGTAGTACTCCTGAACCAAGTGTCTCCCATTCTATACTTGTGCATTTGGTTTTTGTGGCCTAAACGTAGAATTTTGCATTTGTCTCTATTGAATTTCTTTTTGTTGATTTCTGCCCAGGTTTCTAGTTTATCAAGGTCCTTTGAATTCTGTCCCTCCAATATATTAGCTACACCTTCTAAGTTTTTTTTTAATCATCTGCAAATTTGATATTCCCTCCACTTCATCATCTAAATTATTAATAAAAATATTGAAGAGCATCAACCCCAGAACAGAACCCTGTGGTATTCCAGTTAGACTTCTTTCCAGTTTGAAGCACAGCCACTGATGACAAGTTTTTGAGCATGGTTTTCCAACCAATTATGGATCCATCTGATTGTGTTTCTATCTGTTCCATATTTAGTCAATTTCCTAATCAATATATCATGTGGGACCTTATCAAATGCTTTGCTGAAATGAATGACATACACTATATTCCCATATCTATTAAACAAGTGGCTCAATCACAAAAAGATGCAAGGTTAATTTGGCAGGATTTGTTTTTGACGAATCCATGCTGGCTCCTACTAATCACTGCATTGTTACCAAGATACTTGCAGATGGATTCCTGTATAATCCATTCTAATATTTTTCTTGCTATTGGGGTCAGGCTGACTGGCCTGGATTTTCCTGGATCTTATGTTTTGCCATTTCGGGGGGAACAGTATTTGCTTGTCTCCAGTCCTCTGGCGCCTTATCTGTTCTCCCAGATTTCTCAAAAATGATGGCAAATCTTCCTGCAATTTTGTCAACAAGTTCCTTCAGTACTCTGGGATGCAGTTCATGTGACCCTACAGATTTAAGCTCCTTTAGTTTTAGTAATGGTGTTGCTGCCATGAAGAAACTGAACAGCACATGTACCTTTCTCCATGGAAAGCCACATGTGTGGTTTGGGGTGATTTTGACCATGTCACACACAACTTTTTTTGCATGGGAAGGGAGTGTTTTTAGAGATTAATAAAATTAGGCAACTTTATCTGAGAAGTCTTTATATAAAAGAGCTTCTATTTGGGAAGGAAATACTTGTCTACCTGGAAAAAAAATAGGGCCTGCCTTCTTGCTGGCAACTCACAGCACCAATCAGTGGTAGCTAAGGGTTTCACATGTGGAAAGAATCCATTCCAAGTTTTAGTCCAAACTTTAAAGTCCTCTTAGTAGATTCAGCATTTTTATGAATTCACACTAAAACATGAAGCAGATACCCTGGTCCACTGGCATGATAACCACCTGTTACCATTAGAACTAGATAGAAGGTTTGAAAGAAACCTAACATGTGAGGGTCAGCCCCACATATCTTGCTGCCTCAAGCAAAGGACAATATGGCAGAAAATCAACACTTCCTGTACTAAACTGCTTGATGCTAAAATATGTTTATAAACAGAAATAGCAAGTGCGGGCAAACTACAACGGCAGTGAGCATATAAAGCATGCTGTACCTGTTTGATGTGTGTGCTTTTTAAGATATACAGCAGTTGTTATATGTGATTTTAGTTTGTTTTTTTTTTTTATAAATGTAAGTCTTACAAGCAGTGTTTCCATTGGATCATTGGTCAATTCTTTTTAAACTCATATGTCATATATTGTTTTAGCAATTTTGTTTTGATTTAAATTGTAAGCTGCTTTGAATTCCATTTTCAAAGAAAGGCTGGCTATAAATCCAATTAATTAATTAAAGCTTTTGTGCACTTTTTGAATCATAGCATTAATTTATACACATAACCTAGAATTCTACTGGTGGCTTATGCTGGTGTAACCCCATTATGTGAGTGTAAATATTTTAAACACCTTGCTTCAGAAGTTATACTGTACTTCCATGAGCAATGCCTTTGCCCTTGGTGTGTAAGGGTGACTAGAGGCTTCCATGTACAACTTCTCCCCCACCCCTGGTCAGTGATTTATGACAGGGCTACACCCTGGAATTGTCCAGGTGCCCTGGAAATGAAGAAGAACTATTCAGCCTCATCTGGTAGATAGCAGCTTCTCATTCTCCTCCCCTGCCTGAGCAAGGAAAGCAAGGTGACTTCCAAGTATTCTTCTCCTCAGTAAAGCAGTGGTAGAAGGTGTAGAACTGGGATAGAAAGCCTCTGGCTGCCATTGCACATCCAGGAGGGAAAATCAGCCATTGATCCCAACATCAGCATAGGCCTGCCAATTGTCCTCTTAGATTTCAGCCAAGAGGAACTCTGTGTCACCCATGTAGTCCTGGAGAATTGACCTTCTTGGAGTTGTTTAACTACACATTAGAGAAGAGATGGGCAATGTGAAGCCTGTGAACCAAAAGGAATCTCTTCAGACATTCTGTATGCAAAGACACAATGTTCTTATTGTTCCCGGTTCTGCTACCAGCAATTTTGCTGAGAAACGTGGCATGGGATTAGCATGTACCTTGTTTCCTGGTGGAATCAAGCTCCAAATAGACTGCTGAGGGCATGATTCTGCTAGAAAACAAGGCATTCATTCCATGCATTCCATGTTTAACAGAAGGAATTACTGGGAAACAGCCGGGTACAGTCTTGATAGATTTTCAGAAAGATGGAACTTCTTGTGGGTTCTGGGGGTTGCACTGTGCTTCCCATCCCCTGGATATTCCCCTCTCTGCATTACAGCCATGACAATTGGAATAGCATTCATTTTCTCCCTGTCCTCTACCCATAGTTTTGACTGGTACGTTCTACAAAAATCACACACAGCAAACTGATGACAATATTCCACAAATGTGGTTGATTCTGTGGATTTCTGCCTTTCCCCCGAACCAGACCCAGACATCTATTATTGCCTCTGGGAATGGCACACTTAGGCCATTTCCGCACGGGGCGAGGGAATTGCCCCATGCCGGTATTTACCAGACTTCTTGGCTCCACACTTGGGTCCAGGCTGGTCCGGAGCAGTGCGTGGCCGCCGCTCCGCACTGCTCCGGGGACGAAAATGGCGGCTTCCGGTTGGTTGAGGCTCTCCACCAACCGCTGAAGCTCGCCAGCCTAAATCTCACCCCCGGCAGATCGCAGGCTTGCACTGGTGCAAGCCTACAAATCTGCACCGGAGTGCGGGCACAGAGTGGCGTGCTCCGTGCTTTTGAAAGACCTGTTTCAAGCGGTCTTTCAAAAGCACGCTGGATGACCACTTTGGGTCATTCCGGAGCGGGCTGAGGTGCGGAACTACACTAAGTACGTCCGACCCAGTCCGCTCCCAGGTGCAGACGTCCTCCCTGGAGGACGCTCTACACTGTTTCTTTAAGCCTGTGCGGAAATGGCCTTAGAAAGCAGCCCTCTGACTCTGTGTGAGCTAATGCCGCAGCCACCCAGTGAATGGTGGGTTTTGTCAGAACGTGGCTGCACTGAATATCCAGCCCAGGCTTTGAAATCAGCAGCCATGAGTAGGAAAGCTTAATAAGGAGATGGCGCAAGTACAGTGGATGGAAAAGTTCTGTCATTTTGGGGGGATTAAATGGTAAGAAATGTACCTCCTCTTTATAACATCCTGGAAATTACAGCTTTGCTGTAATGACTACAGCAATGGGAAAGGTAATAGAAATGGGGTTTCTGTATGAGGGAGAATATATTAACAGAGATGTAAGTATGCAGAGACTGAGAAAAATACAGACTCCCTACAGCAGGAAAAGAATATTGTCTTTAGCTGTGTATATTACCAGAAAATATGTGTATTGCATATGGGGGGAGGGGGAGTCTGCAGAGTTTTAAATGAGTCCCTGGGAGTTTCAACAGATAACCCACTATGTTTTCTGTATTACTGATACCATGGGCCCAGTCCATCACGTACGACTGTTGTATTTATAACCGTCGCAACAGTTCTTGATTCACACAGATTTAGAAATTCTGAAGAGGTAGCTATGTTGGTCTGTTGCAGCAAAAAACAAGAGTCCTTATTGGCATTTTAAAGATTTTTTTTTTATTTTTCGGCTGAAGCTTTCCTATACTCTAGCCTGCTTCATAAGACGCATCTGATTTAGTGAGCAGGAGTCTGTGAAAGCTTATGCTAAATAAAACTTGTGGAAGTGTTGCAAGACTCTTTACAGGTTTAAAATTGGCCGATAAGAGGTGTATTGGAAGCTGTTGTTCCAAAACTTAAGGGGGTTCTGAGTGCTATGGTTCTAAACCTCTGTATTCCTGCGTGGCAGAGGGTTCAGTACGTGAAACCTCCACCTTGAGAAGTAGTAAGTAACTAAGCACAAGTTGGGGAGGAAAAGAGTGCGGGAGATCTGTCTTCATGCTGTCCTTGTGAGATCCATGGAGGCTTCAGTTTAACCACAGTAGGAAACCAGAATACTGGGCCTATAGCTAGCAATAGTGGAAGTAGTACTATTTAGTATCCTAATTACTATTCACCCACTCAGTAGGAAGCATCCATCAGTGAACCCTCTTAGCAAAATAGCTCCCCCTCAACCTGCTCCAGGAGATCCTTCAACCTTCCAGAGCAGACTGTAAAGCAGACTCACAGGATAATAAAGCTCCAAAGGTATCAGAGGTTAGATGTAATCCTTCACAAACTCCAGTGTGAGCTTTGTAGACAAAGTCTAGCAAACATATGAACCTCAGCTGACAATACCCTATAGCTGCAGTAAAAGAAGATTAGGTTTAAAGAAACACCATGAGGTGTGTTTAAGGTAAAAGAAACTGGGAGTTCTGGAGGGTTTGGGGAGTTTGAGGTGGACCAAGGACCAAAGGCTTCCATGTGGTCAACAGGCTACATGATTCCCACCTGTAATTTAAAGCACCTCAAGGCTAGAAAAGATGTGTAGACTATGCCTGACTAGATAGTCCAGTTACGTGATTATAAGGTAGTTTCAAGAATTCAATATAGTAAGTGAGTACTCTCTGGGGCTTCCTTAAGTATTTACTAGTTTCTGCTTTTGTCAAAGAAGTTTCCTTGTGAGAAGGTAGACTATTTCGTTCAAAAAGTAGTAACCAGTGTGAAAATTCTGTGTATTTGAGTTTAAGGTAATTTGTGGAGCCTAACGTTAATGCTGTCGAGTTTCTAGATACACAGACTTTGCTCAAAAGAACTGCTTAATCCTCCCTTGTAAGTCTTAAAAAAAAAGTATGCCTGTGCTGAAGAAAGACTGTGCAGTCCCAAGTGAAAGGGGACAAACTGGGAAGCTGTTCAGTCTTTTAAAGAGGATCTGTATTGCCCCTAGCTGAAGCCCTTAGCTTACAACTTTGCAAGAGCTGTGCAGTCCTTCATCATATCAAAAGGATCCTGCCAGAGAATATACTCAACTGAGCAGAGCAAGAGTTTAGTGAGTCTTCCTTTAAGTAGCTAGGGATGTGAAAATCTCTCAGTCCTTTTACTCTCTTCCCGGAATCTCACTGGCAGTTTCGTTCCATTCCTGTTCTATACAGAACTGCAAGAGTTTCTCTTCTTGCTAAGATATTTCTGCATACTTTTTGCAGGTCTTCCAAATTAATGTATTTTTCTAATGTGCTTTGTGTGCATTTTTCCATTGACCAAAGCATGTTTGTGTGCATTTTTCAAATGTACACAAACATTTGAACATTAGCTGGGTGTCTTTTGTAAATGTTGTGTAGATATTTCATAGGTGGAAATTTTCCCCTCCAAAACAACATAAGTCAGAGCAGTGTGCAGATTTCTGGGGCAACATGTCCTCTTTTTCATCACCAATCTTGGGAGACAGAAAGTGTCCATCTCCACAGGAAAACATGAACACATTTCTTTTCATCTCTGAATACATTCTTTATTAACTCTAGCCCTGTGTCACATGCCAGCCACAGGAACACATTTGGTCTAGTCTCAAGTTACAGAGTTTTAGTGGGGTTGGGAACTATAGGAAATATGGCAGCTGAGTCAAAGGCTATTTCCACACTACACTGTTGGGCATTTAGAACTCTCATCCAGAGATCTCTTTGGCTTCGGTAAACTACAAACCCCAGAAATCCGCAGGATGTTGAAAGTGGAATAACAGCACTACAGCAGTGTAGTGTGGAAATTGCCAAAGGCTTGGAAAAGATGGGGTTTGAGTATGGATGTGAAAGAAATGAGATGGCTGTGCACAGGTGTTCAGTGAGTCATGTCCTAGCATGTAGAACAGCAAGAGAGGAAGGGTGATGTGGAGTCAGTTGTAGCAGGAGCAGGCACAGAGCTTGGGTTCCAGTGCTTTGATGTGAGTTTCTGCATGCCAGGGGGTTGGACTGGGTGGGTCCTGTGGTCTCTTCCAATTGTATGATTCTATGATTCTGTGATACTCCTAGATCTTTGTTACTGGAGGCCCAAGTGAACTCTGTGGCTCAGACTGCTTGGTGCCAGCTCTGATTGTAGTGCCAGCTACAGCCTTACCTGGTCAGGCATAACTTAACCATAGTCGTTCCTGATTAGACTGCTGCACTGCGCTGCACTGCACTACACTGCACTGCACTGCACTGCACTCTATGTGGGAATGCCCTTGAAAGCCCCAAAGCCACAGCTAATGCATATTACAGCGGTAAGATTGCAGACAGGGGTACCATACAGACAACATAACACACTGGTCTTAAAGCAACTGTGCTGGCTGCCATTTCATTTCTAGTTTGAACTCAGGGTACTGGTGATAATGTTCAAAACTGTATATGGGTGCTTGAAGTGCTTCTCCTTATATACCTGTTCAGAGGTTGAGATCTGATGGGAGAACCCTCCTCTGTCCACCAATAGTGGGGGAAATACGAGGGGAAGGATACAGGATAAGGCCTTTCCAGCTGTGGCACTCTACTTGTGCAATGGTGTCCCCTTGGAGGCCTAATTGGTACCACTGTTGGTTTTTGGCTGGTCAATATATGGCTTTTTATTAAAGCCTTTGAGGCCTAATTTGCTCTTAAGCATGTACATGGTTTTAATTCTTTTAGCCATTTAAAGCCCTTGTAGCATGTTTGAATTGGCTGATGTGTTTTTAATAAAAGCATGGGATCAAAATATTCTAATAAATAAATACGTGTGTATTAAGGGAGCAAGAAACCTTCAGAAGGTGGATAGAGGATGGTGAGGCTGGATGAACAAAGATCATAGGCAGGGAAATAACAGAAATTACCACAGATATTAAAGCAGTCTCAAGAGAAATATTTTATGAAACATGCAACAGGGATGGAAGGAGTGTGGGAGGAGCAATAACTAACAGCTTTGTCCCATCTGTCAAACACGGTTGCTTCCTGACAGAATGGAAAAACACAGAGATGGCCTTTCTCATTCCTTTATTAGAACCCATGATCGAAGCAAGAAAGGGGAGGAAATCACATTGGAAATTAATTCTGTCTAACCCTGTCAGTTGAAACAGACAAGCTGGTGTATTTCTGTTTGTTGTAAGAGAGCTGGCAGACCATAGAAGGAACACCCCCAGTGTTCAGCTTTCCACTGTCACTGAATCCTCCAGTTTGTTTTGATTTGAGGAGTCTATCACACCTATTACTTACTGTATTTCATTACAATGTTCTGCTCCAGTTCACGTGCACTGAAAGGATAAGACATGCTTGAAGGTTTTCCAAATTCAGGCAGTTCTCCCCACTCCCAAGACTTTCTCCAAGGACTGTTGCTGTATTTCTCTGCTACACACTCATTTAATGGGAAATGGTTTTAGAATGGACCACAATTTTAATAATATGGGAGGAGGGGAAAATGTTGATGTTATCAGGTGTGTTCACTCTCTGAAAAAACAGTGCTGGAAAGATAATTCTCTTTCTAAGGACTGTGAGTTCCAGATATTTTGCATCCTTTCCTAGTGACTTTAATGACTTTGATAAATGAGAGATTGTCAGTTCACCATGAACCAGGGGAATACTATTAGTGTCCTCATGTGACATAGACAGTAGGTGACTAGAATTGCAATGATTTCTAGGCACTGTGATTTTGCTCCTATCTTTGTCTAGAAGTTATTTAAATTTCATGAAGAGATATGAATAAGAAGGTTAATAAATAATTTTCTGAATTCAGAATTAATTCAGTGGAAAAAACTGACTGTCATGTAGTATCTTTAAGACTAAGGCCATTTCTGCATTACACTGTTATAGTGCTATTATTCAACTTTCAACATCCTGTGGAATTCTGAGGTTTGTAGTTTACTGAGGCCAAATAGCTCTCCAGCTGAGAATTCTAAATGTCCCTCCCCAAGCTGCAAACCCCAGGATTCCACAGGATGTTGAAGATAGAATAATAGCTCTATAACCGTGTAGTGCAGAAATGGCCTAGCAAATGTACTGTAATATAAGCTGTCATGGTCAAAGACCTACTTCAGCTGATGTCTGAGTATGTGGCCCTTTCCACATGTGGGGGGGGGGATGGGCGAAAATGCCCAAAAACAGAGCTTACCGGCAGCCGGGTAAGTCCGTCGCTACGCAGAGCAGCGCGAGCTCTCTGCTCCGCAGTCCTCCAGCGTCCCAAATGGCGGCTTCCGGTTGGTGGAGGCTCTCCACCAACCGGAGAAGCTCACCAGCCGGAAGCCCACCCCCGGCAGATCTGCAGGCACGCACTTGCGTGCGCCTGCAAATCCGCTTCGGAGCCGGGCGACGGAGCGGCGCGGGGCTGCGCGCTCCGTACTTTTTAAAAACCTCGAAAAAGAGGTTTTTAAAAAACACGCAGCGTGGCTAGTTCCAGCCCCTCCTGAGTGGATTCTGGTGTGGAACTACAAAAAGTAGTCCATGCCAGTCCGCTCTACGGTGTAGAAGACCTCCGTGAGAGGTCGCTCTGCACCATTTCAGAAGCCCGGTATGGAAATGGTCTGTGTCTCTGAATGTGTGTCTCGAAACAGAGACCTACAGCTTAAGGATGGAAAAGGTGGTCATTGTTGATGTCACTGTGTGATCGGGCCAGAACTTTTAGCCATACAACAGAATTGCTATGACGAGTATAATGATAAATGAGATCTAGTCAAAAGAATTAAAAATCCAGTCAAAATGGGTGTGCAACTCATTCCCACCACTAATGATTTGGCAAAGCAAGATGAATAGCACACATAAATACCTAACAAGTGATAATTACTTTCTGGTGTGAGCTGGCCTTGCCCACTGAGCTCAGAAAGGTATGATAGCAATAAATCTGCAAACAGATTCCCATTCAGTAGTATCATGAAACTTCCTGTCCGAGTACAGAAATTTTCAAGTCTTGAAATGCTCCACTATAATTTCCTGATTGATTGATATAATCATAATATTCATTATTTATTAGGAAGTTTCATCTGCCTCCTTTCCACCACTCAAGACTAAAGACAATGGACAAAAACAAGAACATCTTTTTGGAAATGGATTAAGACAAAGTTAAAAAATCGTTTACCTTCCACTGAATGATGTAATACTTTACTTAATACGGGAACAGTTTTCTCTACAGAGGTGATGGTAGCACTTAGGAAAATCAGCTGGTGCTATTTTGGAGTGCTTTAGAAGGATCATATCCTTGAATATTCAGGGAGATCTGAGAGAGCTTACCTGGAAGTATTTAAGCAGAAGAAAGACAGACATCTTTCATGAATGCTGCTGTTGCATCCTACATTGTAAAACCTTCACTGAGCTAAGGGTTGGACAAAATGGCCTCCAGAGTCCCTTCCAATGACAGTATTCTATTATTTTGTCATAATAAACACAAAGCCTCAGGTTTTGAACATGGTTGCCTGCTTCCCTTAGAGCCAGCATAGTGTAGAGTTTTGAGTGTTGAACTAGGACTCCAGGAGTCCCACCTTTGAATCCCGACTGAACCACACGATCCCCCTGTGTAACTTTAGGCAAGTCACACATTCTTAGCCCCAGAGAAAATCAGTGGCAAACCCCTACTAAAGAAATCTTGCCAAGAAAACCCCATGATAGGTTAGACTTAGGGTCACCTAAGTTGGAATTGACTTGAAAGCACAAAATTGCAACAACAAAAACAACAACAACAACAAACTTTCCAACCTGGACCCTTCCAGAGCAGCCTTCCCCAACATGGCACCCTTCAGATTTGCCAGACAGCAGTTCACAGAAACCCCCAACTGTCTGGCAAAGGGATTCAGAGCACAGAGGTCCAATACATCTAGAAGGTCACAGGTTGCAGAAGGTTGGCTTAGAGGTTTGGGTTGTTCAGGATTATGTGGATAAATTGTTTATTCTTTTTAACAAAACCCTTTCCAATTTCACCTTCAGGTTCATAAGCTAAGGACCATGAAAAGAAATAATGAACACATCACTATGAAAGAAACTTGCAATTCTGAAAGTAATAGAGATAAAGGAAATTAGTGTCTATGAGAAACTAATAGCCTTTCCTATTAAAATCCACCCATATAACATCTTAGTCTGTAATAGAAGAAAGTCTAAAGTGATGAGTTTTCTGCTCCCATTAATTAACATTCTATCCCATTAGATTTGCTTCACTGTTAAGTTTCCTTTTGCGGGTGGTTATTATGCTTCTGTGTATTAATAATCACTCAGAAAGCTCAAATTGTAATGGTTATTAGTGACCCAGAAGTCATCCTATAGATGCTTTCCATTCAATAACAGTGGAGATTACAGGCTATAGTGAAATGTGAGAAGACACAACTTTATGTGTTCATATACCTCTAAAGTATAAAGCCACACAGACAAACCTAGCAGTCATTTTGCAAGCTCAATTCTATACACCAAAGAAATAAGCTCCCTGTTTTGAACACTGTCATTGGAATTACCTATTTACTTCCAAAATGCTATTTTCCCACTGACTCCAAACGAAACCCTGTTATCATCCACTCGAAAAAGATGGAAACTTGTTGAACCTTTTTAGTTTAACTCCTTGCTTTGACTTGCTGGCCAACTGCCGGCTGCTTGTTTTTGTTTTTTTCCTTCCTAACAGCAAAATATTCCGAGTTTCTTTTCATGCAAACCAGAGCTTCAAAACATTATTTTTGGACTACAGCTTACGGAATCTTCAACCATTATTGACAGGGTTGGAAGATATGGGCCGTTTCCACACGACACTGTTATAGTACTATTATTCCACTTTCAACATCCTGTGGAATTCTGGGATTTGCAGTTTAGGGATAAGTATTTTGAATTCTCAGCCAGAGAGCTCTTTGGCCCCAGTAAACTACAAACTCCGAATTCCACAGGATGTTGAAAGTGGAATAATAGCACTATAACAGTGTCGTGTAGAAATGGCCCTGAGGAGCAACAATAATTTATCCAAGCTCAGCTGCACACCCCTTCAATCCTTCCTCTACCAAAAAGAAATTTATAGGAAACAAACCTATTTGGCCTGCTCTTTCCTAAATGACAGACAGCAAGCTGAGAGCACCTACCAAAACAAAGGAAAAACAAAATTAACCATCCCCCCCAAACAAACAAAGTGCTCTCCTGCAGTGAATCAGAGAACCCAGCTACTTATAAACCATGCAATTCCTGTTGTGTTTTCATTGCAGTTGCAAGGACTTGTGTTACCAGGAGAATTGAGTTCAAAGTACAGATTGATAACCTTGGTCTCCAGATACTTTTGTCTGAAAAGCCTGGCACTTCTAAACCTTAGAACAATCAAATGGAAAGAATACCTCAGGCTTGTGGATCGATACGAGCCACCAGCCCATAAGATCTCATGGCAAAGACCAGACCTACTGGGGTTAAAAATCTTCTTTTGCAGTGATCAAAACAAAGCAGCTTTCCATTGTTTCTTGTTGTTGACCTTTCTTCTTAAAAGGAACTTTCCCATCCTTACTTTTAACTTGCTTCCTGTTACCTTTGTGGCTAAGGTCATGTCCAGGAATGGAAAAAAAAAATCTGTCAGTCTTACTCTGTTTCTTAGAATCTGATCTGAAATCTCATTTTGACCCAATTCTATCCTGGGATGCAAGAACTGCCCTCCATTTTCACACATGGAAATACAAACAAAATTTGTGTGCATTTTTCATAGTATACACAGGTTTTTATGCCCTTTTAATAACTGATTACAGTGCGCTGGAATACATTGTTCCAATGTGCACATTTTTAATTGTGAAGGTTTTTCAAAGGTATACATAGACTTGGAAATGTACCAATTTGCAAATAAACAGATTAGACAATTTTTCTAAAATTATACCAGTGACAACCAATAGAGACTTCCCCCAAATGCTTACTATCATTTGTGGGCCAACCTAGCTGAATCCAAATAACCATAGGATTGCTAAAATTTATTTCAATGGCTCAAGAAAAGGTTGAAGAAACAGAGATATAATAATCAAATTGGCACCCCTCCACACACACACACATCAAGGTATTATTTCATACTATCATTGTGTGGTTCTTTTTCATATTCCTGTCTGAGACCGTTGCTGGTAGATAGGACCCAATAGATAGGAGACTATTTGATACAGAATTGCATCACTGATCCGTCTAATTCGGTATAGTTTGCACTCACTGGCAGGCGCTTGATAGGTTTTCAAACAGGATTGCCAGATTGACCTGGAAAGGTCACAGATTCAAGGTGGAACCCCCTGCATACAAAGCCCACAAATAGAAAATTATGCCGGAATCATGCAGATGACTTATACTAGTGGTTGTACTTCTCCAGGGTCATTTGGAAGTGGTGATCAAGAAAGGCAGGAAAAATCTCCCAGCTCTGAACAGCCTGTTTCTCCAGTGCCTTACATCCTTCATGGCCACTGAACCCAGAGCCTTTTCCCCCCCTTCTTATCTACACTGGTGTATTTATGCTGGCATAGTTGACCAGCAGGATTTCAGCCTATGTTAATTTCCTAATAACACAAGGAAGAAGGGAGGCGTGGGGAGGCAATTCAGACAGTGCAGTTGCTCTAGGCCCTGGAGGGGAGTAAAAGGAAGATGCACTTCATCTGTGAGTGCACACTTATTTCTTCCCACCACCAAGCTGAGCTCAGCTGCTTCTTCATGGTCTAAACTGCCTCCCCTTCCCTTCTCTCCCCAATGGTAACAAGCAACAACAACCTCTCCCAGGGCTTAACAGGGGCTGATGGGGGGGAGAACTGCACAGGCGGGGCTATACTCTGATGTAAAATCTCAGCTAAGATCTTATTGCAGCTTAATGCTCAGAGCTTTACTACAAGGAGTTAGGCTCAAGTATGCGTATAGCACATAAAAGATGTTCACATCCTTGACAGCCAGGCATATTCCTTGAGCACAGGTGGAGCGGGCAAATGCCATCACCCCCCCCATTTTAATTGATCCCAGTTACTCTTTATGTAACTGCATATCATAAATATCATGACAGCCTTCCATCCAGTATCTGTGTCTGTCTCTTTGTTGTTGTTACAGTCTGTCTGTAATTGAAACAAATGAGGAAAGGATGCTAGTTCTTCTACTTGACATAGATGTTAGAAGATCTAGTAAAAATCATTAGTCAGTGAAAACTAAGATGACAAACCCCAGCTATGCAATACTGATATATCCTTTGTGTCTGTGCCAGCGCTACATGGAGGAGGAAAGTATAAATAACAGAACATCCAAAAGGCTTTGTAATCATTTGGAAAATGAATTGGTGATGTGTATTTTTCCCCTAAGGAAGAAATCATAGAGCCCTCTACATGTTGCAGCTGCACAAATCATGGCAGTCCTAGTCAGTATACCAATTGTGAGGAACATTGGGAGGTGTAGTCCAACAAAATCTGGAGGGCCACATGGTTCTCACCCCTTCTGTAAGGTATCACACACCAGGGGACCATTATGCCAACTTGTAAGATTGATTTATGATTGATTAAGGCCAAGTGAGAGTGTCACTTATTGCTGCCACCACTCTGTCACATCTCCATCTTTTTTTTTTAAATAGAGATGTAAATATTTATTTCATTCTTGCATACTGGGGGGGGGGGAGAATATAAAAAGTCTATAATCTCGCTCCTGCTGGGTGAGACTGCAAGCATTTTTGCACATTCTGATGTGTTTTCTTTGAGGGGGGGGGATGCATTCCAGAGCTGTTTTGTGATAATTTTGTTCATGCAAAAAACACAAATTGTGCAAAGAAATAGGCTGGTATCTTGTTACTAACCTGTGTAGGTGTATGCCCAACTTGTAGGTGAATATGTCTTTTCATGGTCATTGCAGAGGAAAGAATTCACTACCTTCCTCACACACTGACCCCCACCCAACACTCATTTTCCTTCCATGTGTCCCCCACCTCCCATGGTCATTTAGTGGCAGGAGACAGCAAGGAGCATCAAAGTAGCATCTGGCTTTGTTCCTATGGCCAGACACAAAACAAAAAAGGCGTCCACCAAGGACCTCACAGAGGTCTTCTGGCAGTTCTGGAAGATGGTGATGTTATTCTGTGTCTGACTATAGGGACATAGCCAGATGCTTCCTCTGATTCTTCCAGCTCACCACAGCCCACCAACCGACTGTGGAAAGACCTGAAGGAGTGAGGAGTGGATTCACTGCCCCCATGGCAACAAATGCACTAGCTGTCCTGGACTCTTCTTCTTTTCCCAATACCAGGCTGACACAGCTGCCCCTCAGGAAATCAGAGGTGAGAGAATAGGAAAGTACACAGCTACTCTGACAACCTAATGAGTTCCTAAGATTAAAAAATATTGGCTTGGAGTGTCACCTTGCTATACTGAAAAGCAAAATATTTTTAAGCTTGAGTAATGCCTGATTTAGTCTATTTAGCCACAGACCTTATTTCTTACACCCTTGCTTTGACACTGATCCCTTTAATGACCTCAATCAAGCTGCCACCCTTTCCACACTTCAGTGAAATAGAAATTCGTGTCTGTCTCACCAGAATGCATCAGAGCTTAAATATTCAGCACCTCCAGAGTGCTTTGAAGATGAAAGCTGTAGCCGTGCTAAGGGTTATTTACAAAAAGCATGTATTTTACTATGCCTGCCCCCCCCAGCTATGTGGCATTTGTTTTATTAATAACTTCAGGTTTTCTTCTTCTTCCTCTTCTTCTTCCTGCTATGTATGCTGTCAGGAAAAGAATTTAGGTCCCTCAGGCAGGAATGCTTGACTAAGGCAGGGCAAACAAATGCTGATTGTCTGTTATTTGAGTGAGCATGAAGGGTGGCTTTTGTGAGAAGATGCTGTGTGGAGATTCATATGAATGGTTTACTTACTCATCCCACCCCATCACATGGGATGTCCTATGCCAATGGCAAAAAAACTCAGGGAAGTGTGATAGTGGCGTGTAGCACATGATAGGGAGAGAACTCTAGGAACATGGACTGGTTACCAACAGAAGTGTCAAGCCTCAACCACATGAAAAAAAAATATGGGGTAGGGGGATGTTTTACTTCAGGAATGTGTGAGAAACAGACATCAGCACTGAATTTAATATTACTTGCTACCCATTTGATACTGGTTTTATGGAATAAATAAGCTGCTCAGATACGTACCCTTCAACTGTCCCAGGTTAGTAAGGACAGCCTTGATGAATCCTCCATCATCCCACTTTTCCAGCTGCATTTAAAATGTTCTTCTCTCCTCCTCCTCCTTTCTCCTTCCACTTGTTTTCAGTTTACTTCAGTTGCTGCAAACTGAGTTCAAAGTGCAAATGTAGTTTGCACTAGATTAACTCAGGAGGGGGCAATCTGAGAGGACTATGTGAAATCTTACCCTGACCCTTACCTGTGTAGACTCAGGCAAAAACAAACTGATGCTGGCTCTCCTATCTTGTGTGCTCTTCCTCATTAATAAAATTTGCTATCCTGACCAGACTCTGATGTTGCTTAGTTATACATATCCCAGTTTTCGTCTGTGAGGTGCTAGAGGACACAAAGATTCAATGGAACTTGTTCACTGGGAAGAAAGTCCCACAGTTTCAGTGGGGCTGATTCACAAATAAGCATACTTAGGATGATTGCCATGAAAGAAACTCTGTGCATATTGACTTGCTTAAGTGTAGGATGGCTTCGTGTTTTCTCACAATGCTCCGTTTAAATGGCTGCTAGAGAGCAATCCTCCTTTTGGAAATATTCCCTTTCTGGAAAGCTATCTTAATTTAAATCTAATTTAAAATAAGTCTAACCTAAAAGGAAAGAAAGAGAAAGAATGGAAATCAGAGACCCCAAAGTTGTTCATCTACAGTTAACACCTGGACAGCAGACTCAGTAGGCACACAAGTCATCTGATTCACTGTTTTCCCCACTTGAGTGAGGAGTATTGTAATTCAGCTTAAATTATAGAAATTGGCTGACATCCTGTTCAGTAACCATGATGTTTTAAGTCCAACTTACAGCATAGGTAATTTTACATATTCCTTTTTATGGTTGTTACACCAGCGTAATGACTGAATGTTCCCCCAAAAACCTACCACAGAAGCCAAGCAATCTGACCAACATAGGGATTTCCAAGGCACTGGAAGCGGTGGTGGGGGTGTGGAGGCTGAATGAAGAACTATCCAGTGCTCCCCTGGTAATGAGGCAGTTTGCAGCAGGCATCGGGGATGGACAATTGCAACAGGACTCCACAGAGATCCCTGTGGCTGCCTGGTACAAGGCACCTTGCTGCCAAGAGAAGGATGGATGATTCACTCCACTTCCTGGCACCTTAGAAATCCTTATAATGGTGGCTCTGCCTGTCTTCTAAGCAGGGTTTCTGGAGAGGTCACATTGGGCGATGGAGCTACAAAAATGGACCTCCATCATCCTAGCTACATTTCCCCATGCAGGGTCTCAGCCACCATTTCTAATTTTGCAGCTGCATAGATACATCAGTATATGCAGTTTTATGCAAATTGGTCCTCTCTTTTGTTTCCCTCTTTCTGAGTTCTGTCCTGCTTTTGGTGGTGTGTAAGTGACCACAGTCCTTAGATGCACCTAAGTCCCGTATAGTGGGACTTATTTTCATGACAATATGCAGAAGAATGTTCTGCAGGTTAAACTGCAGGTTCCCTGTTAAGTTGCTGCCTTCTCCTTCTCCTCCTCTGTCCCCCTCTCATTATTATTATTTTCTAGAATTACAGATCAGAGGTTCAGTCCAAAGTATTGCTGCTTAGACATGAATTCTAGTGAAATGCATTGGGCTTATTTGCAAGTAAGTAGGATTAGGTTAAGTGAGGCCTGTCCAAGATACTGTAGTTTCTGAGGGAAAGGGCTAGATGTCACCCTTTTCTATAATTCCATATACAGCTGGTAGGTCAACAGGATGTTCAACAGGAGTGAAAGAACAGTATCTTCCACTACACCCCAGGGTAGCTGGAACACACGATAAGCTTTTTTGAAATGCAGGTCTGTTTCCCACTTGCCATTGTTTTGACTTTCTCCACCAACCCACATCTGCCATCTGAGGCAATTGCCTCACTTTCCCTACTGACCCCATCCGTGAGACTAAGAAAGTCCTCTCAGGAGTACTTACTTCTAGAAGGAACTCTCTTTACCATGCAGTCTTTTCCTCCATTTGTGTGGGAAAATAAATATCTGATGCCCTTCTGGTCACACACTCATCCAAGCCTCAATATATTTTTCTCAGCTCTCTTTAATTTGAATTTCTTCCAAAATAAGCTCTAACTGAAGACTACTGAAGATTTTGTAGGAAGCTTAAAGCAGATGCATAGATAAGAGTCCATTTTCCTAGCATCGGAAACGTTTCCTAGCTAACCTACTTATGAAGGCATACACATTTCTGAGTACATTTGTGCTTCTTAGCAGACTTTACAATGGAGCCAATGATTTAAGAACTTTTATGATCTGTCTCCCTGACCTACCTCAGCATAGAAAATAGCACCTCTAAATGATTAAAACAGTAGCTGTCTCATAAGGAAAGAAAGGTGAAATTTAGTCATGCAAAGGACAGGGTGAGAACTTCTGGAGTATGCAACAAGAAAACATTTGTAACAGACTTGAGGGTACTTTTTTTGACAGACCTGAAAAGATGGGGTCCGGGTGGTGGGAAACACCTTCATCTCTTCCTGTTCATATTATTGATGGGGATGCCAACATGAGAAAGAAATGGGCTAATGACTGGAATTCTATTAGCTCCACCTAGAGGAGACCCATTTTAATCAACTGTTGAATGGTGAGTTGACACAGCTAAATCCCACTGTCATTGAAACTAAGAGTAGGATTTAGGCCAGTGAGTGCCTCTGTGACGGGATATTTTGGTCTAGGTAGAAAATGAAAGAAAATTCTGGAAAGAAATCCTGTCACATTGAAGCTTGAGAAAATCAGGGGGCAGCTGCCTGAGTTGAAGAAGCAAATAGCATCCCTTGTTGTCTCCCCTACCCTGATCCCTAGACACAATGCATGGAGGCCAGTAGAGCCCTTTTGGCAGCTGAGGCAGAAAATCCCAGAAGCAACTCTTCCTGGAAGTAAAAAAATGTAACACAAATAATTAAAATGGTTAAAAATATGCTGCCCCACTGTGCCAAACAGTAGGGCTAGGCTTAGCAAAGAAAGAGCAACATAGCCTCCAGTTATGTATCAGTGGAAAAACTGAATATAATGAAGTCTGAGCAAGAGTATGGTGATACATTTGAAATGTGAGTGAAAGAGAGTGGGTGGGTGGGTGGATAAGGGGAAAGCTACTGACTTGAAGAGAACACAGTGTACCAAATAAAGTCCCTGTGTTTGCCCCCGCCATCTAATTTTTGAACACTCACCAAAAAAAGAAAGAAAAGAAGAGAAAAAAATTATCAGCTTCCATTCGCTCAGTGAGAATCAATAGTTCCTTCACAATAAAACAATCTGAAAGAAACAGATTTAGCAGGTTGTTGAGTTGGAGCTGTGTATTATTTGCAGATGTAACACAAGGTAACTAGGTAACTAGGACATCATCAGAATACCTGACCTAAAATGTTTAGAGGATGAATGAAAGGATATCACTTGGTGTACACATTTGTAGCATCTCAATATTTTATTTCACAATGCACACTATCATAGACAGGGCTGGATCATTCTCAGTTTTTTTGTTTGCTTTTTACTGATAATTGCAGCCTTCTTAGTGACTTGGTATTGTTGTATCTATTTTCTGGTGTCATACACTGGAGACAATAGTGCGGAAGGTATGGGGCAGGCAGGAATGGCACCATCATATTATGTTTTCTGAAGGCCAAAGGTCAAAACAGTCAAAGATTTGCTATGAGATTGCTCAGTCATGTTGGATGAAAAGCAATAGTATTCCAATAGAGTGCTAGTACTGTGGATTCTTGAATAAAATGGATTCTAATTGACTGAAATGTCTGAATAGCCAGGTGGGAAAGATTATAGAGTTGTCAAACAATTCTGCTGGAACACAAATCACTACTTAGAAGTCAAGTCAAGGCATCATTGCCCATTTGTGAAATTTCTGGAGACTAAAATTGACCAGAGGCTAAGGAGCCTGGTAGGATATAGCACTCAGGGACTTTATTTTTCAATGTTTTGATAAAAGCAGCCCATCACACTATGTAAAGTTGACTATCCCTAGTTTTCTGAATTCTACAAAAAGTTTTTGAATTCACCAAAAGTCATCTCAATAATTACTCAGTTGGGTTCTGTCCCATGAACTTTGTATCCTGATCATCTTGTCCCTGAAGCTAGCCCAGCCAGGTTACCTTGTCCTGGTTGACCCTCTCCCAAATGTAATCATTTGCCCCCAATGGGGGCAGTATAGATTTCCAATGCACACCTCCAGTAGAGGCAGAGGTCATTTTTGCCATGTGTGGTCTCCTAATGGGTGGCTTCACATTTTTTGCTCTTCCATGGAGGTGGGGCAGTTTCTCATCCTCCCCTAATTCCCTCCTCAAGTCTCATTCAGCCTGGGACACTTTTGTCAATTGGACAACCAAGGCTATGTTGGGGGACTTATTGGTTCTCTCTTTTTATTATTGAATGGTGGATTTTTCATCCATGCCCTTGGCAATTAGCCCTTGCTTTCTCAGTGGGGTCTGAAAGTACAACTGGTCATTCTATGAAAGATATCCAGTAAGCAGAGTTCTTCAACATTTTTGTTGTATTTCTAATGATATTGCTCTCCATTGGCTTCTAATATTGGCAAAGCCCAATGGCTTATTAAGATCTTGCTGTTTAATAGCACCTCTTAATAATATGCAGAAGATCCAACCCTGCAGTCCTTATTGTATAATATTACCTTTATATGAAGTTGCAGCCCAAATCTTCATATACTAACAATTGTGTTCTGTTTCTGACTGGCAAATTGATCATTAGTTGTGCAGGACTAATTTGTGATTCAATGTTCTACAAACACTCCTGGGAGATTTATTTCTCTGTGGTTTCCCACATTTTGAAAAACTTCTGTTCCTTACAATAGCAAAAGCTTCTCCTGCATTTGAGGGAATGGAAAGCATTCACCCATGCTACTAAGACTGCAATCCTGTTCATGTTTACTTGGGAGTCATTTCACTGTGAATGCCCTATTCGGTAATAAGTTAGAGAAGCCCGTATATCTATAATTCCTATAGGATTTTTCATCCAGTAGAGTGATGTTGCTTACTGAAAAAGATTTGTTAACTCCGTCAACAAGGACTGTAAGGTTGGTTCAGATGGCCCCAATCCAGTGTTATAAAGAGCTGCCAGTTGATTTTCCAGTGTTGCCTCCAATTTCCATCCTATTTTGCCCGTATCCGCTCTCCTGCAGCTTGCACAGTGCCCTCTGGAATGTGCTTTGCCCCTACTGGACAATTGTGGAATGACATACCAGCAACCACCCTCTTCCTTGAATCGCCTTCTTTGCTAACCTCCCTCCCCCTCCCCCTCCCCCTCCCTCCCTCCACTCCTAGCTTGCTGTTGTTTCTTCTACTTTCCCTAAATGCAACTTACTTTAAGCATGCATTATTATTATTAACACCCTACAGTAAAATGAAGCTATTTTATAACCCATTTGTCAATCTCAGCCAATTTCTTATATATATTTTCCTATGTCTATTTATGACGTACATCCAGACTGCACGTTCCCCCATATTTATTTATTTTTTCTGTTAAAAAAAAGAAAAAGACAACTAGCTTTTTTTTAATTAAAAAAGCAAATGTAAAAGGGAGGGGTGGTTTTTAGGGGCCTTGTTCCCTGCCAAATATTTTGATTTTTTTTTTTTAAATGGGACTTAAAGCCACTGGGGGAAAAAAACAAGAAAGAATTTGAAATGATAAAAGTGTCCCTAGACTGCTTTGTCTGTTACTTTTTGGTGTGTGCATCTGGTTTGTTCATCTTTGAAAGCGTGTGGATTTTTTTTTTTTCCTTTACAAGTAATTTAAAAAAAAATTAAAATCCAAACAGTCGTTCTCTTCGCCCTTCTTGCTGGGAATAAATTGCTCCTTTTTTTTCCTTTTCTTTTCTTTTTTTCAGTATGCCTATTTTGATGTCTTTTCTTTTCAAATGTTGGATTTCTATCTTAGATTTGGTTCGTTCCAATCTAACAACATAAACATTATTAAATTGTTTTTTGGAATTTTTCCCCTTCTACCTCCCCCCAACCTTTATATAAGGGACTACCTCAACTGCAGAATCCTACAGCTGTACATTTTTTTAAAAAAGTGCTCCTTTTGAAGGCATAATTGTCACATCCATTAAATCTGAGATGGGGGCAAGGATTGTGAAAGCACTGAAGAAAAATGCTACTTTTGAGCTATCATGGCTGCATGGCTACGCAGACCCCAGTCTGAATTGATACTCATATATTAAACACTTGATAGGAAAAAATTACAATAAGGAGATGAAGCTGAGCAGACCTGCAGTTGAAGTTGCTCCACTTCCTATGCATAAATTCTAGTTTCCTTGTTTTCTTTTTTTTAATTATTATTATTATTATTATTATTATTATTATTATTAGTTTGTATATTTTACTGCTTTTTAAGTAGGTGAAAAGTTTGAACTGTTCTTATTCTTTGAGAACTTTAATGAAACTGTAATTCTAATTACTATTATATTTCTTAGTAATTTTTTTGTAATTTGCATGTTGAAGAAGTTGCAGCTTAGGGTTTGTGAGATTGTCAATGTTAGAGTTCTGTTCTTTCTTTTTGTTGATGGGCATGAATATGCTCATTTGTTTTTGTATATTGCCCATCCCTTCCTTACAGCCAGAAGCTCTAATGCTGCTAGATCACTCCGTTCCGCACTTACATGGACATGGCAACTGACTTACACATTCACTCCCATCATCTTCATCTGTGTAGTACACTCATAGACCGTACACCCCCACTCCATCCACCCGAGGCATCTTTTCTTCCCATAAGCCCCCCCCGTCACTCTCCCACCCACCCTTTCTTTAGCATCGTTTAAAATTTTATGTGCAGTCATCCATTCCTTAAAACACACACACTCCAAATTCTAGGGGAAAAAAAAGAAAAGAAAATGTGTTTTAAAAAATTAGAGAAATATATCCAAATGATTAAATGATAATCCAAATGATTAAAAAAGAAAGAAAGAAAGAAAGAAAAGGCAAAGAAGTTGGTTCTTAAACACCATTTAATGGTGTGATCTGCTGAACACTGCTATTGTGTAAGTCCTCTTGATGCTGGGATTGCATGTGAGCAGTGGTTTGGGTATTACACCACTGATATGTAGAAAAGAAAGTAAACCAAACACAAATTCTATAATAATAAGGTTTATTTTTTTTAAAAAAAAATCTAGAAATCATAACATGAGAATTACTGTTTTTCAAAAGCAAAATTCTGAATTTACAAGAGCAACGAAAGAAAAACACAGTAGAAAAAAGTTCCAATTTGTTATAGTGCAGGGTTATGATTTTTTTTTCTTTTCATGTTATGTGGTGTGGATGTATGTGTTGTTGCCTCCCTGTATCACCCTTTGTCGTAAATAATAATTATATTTAAAAAAACTGAAAACACTACACATTTTGATAAAAAAGTTTTTTAAAAAAAGAAAAAAACAAAATGACAACAGCAAAATATATAAAAAGGCAAACGTTTCTCGAATGTGGCAGTTCTGCTTGTCCAAGAGCATTCTTACACAACTTTCTTTTATAAATTTTTCTTTCATGCCAAAAAACATGCGGGCAATTTGTTGATGTAAGTTGACAAAATGAAATCGACGTGGTATGATGCTTTCTTCTGACTATATTTATATGTGTATTTAGGTTTCTTTTTTTTTTAACGAACTGTGCATTTGGGATTCTTTTCTTTGTATTATGTATATTCCCGTTATATTCAGTTTTCTCTTCTATTTTTCTTTTTATTAATGTGAATGAATTTTTATTGTTGCTTTCAGTTCCAAGCTTTAACCTTCGCTGTAAATTTATTATTTTTCAGTGTACACTTATTTTTATTTCTGTAGATGTATTCCTTGGTTTAATTTTTGCAAGATTATTGTTTCAATATGAGCTTTTGTGATCGGCATTGGTTTTGTGTTCTTGATAATTACATGCTTGTATTTTTGTGGGCGAATGTTAACAGAACCAGTAGTAGTTTTCTATTCATGAGCCATCCCTCTCAAGCGAAGTTCTTCCTTTTCAATTTATATGCTTTTCTTGTAGTGTGAGTACACCATACAAAAAAGAACAAAAGAAATTGGCCTTATATTTAGTGAAAAGTTTTTGACCGCTCAAAGTCAACTTGTGGCATTCCTAAAAATGGATTTACCACATTTCCTAAATGTTAGTGTTCCACATTCCTGCTTCAGTTTTGGTGAAGAAGATACTCTCAAGTGTACTATTCTAGCTTAATATTCTGTATCCAATTCCCAAAAAGTAGAAAGTTGAAGATAAGTGCAGAAGGTCAAGCCATATCTTTCACCATGATACCGTGTTCAAGTTCTTTTGGTCCAATTTCCTATGTTATCAAGTGTCTTTTTTCCTGAGTGTATTTTGTAGAGGAAAAGGAATGACTTCCGTCTGTCAAAATAGATGGGATTGATGAAGGGTTACAACAATCACCTACAGTCAGGTAGAGTAAAGAAAACTGGCCAGAAGAAATACTGCTAATTGACTAGAAAAAGTAATTCACATGGGTTAGTTAGTTGTAACCGCTGCATATAAAGCACTTTAAAAAAAAATGATGGCACCTTGTGACAATTTTGTTTGGTAAAGAAGAAGAGATCAAAGATGACAACATCTTCCATGTGGACCTCAAGCTAGTATGATCAGGTACTTCTGCAAGATTAAAGTAGATGGAATACCTGAGGCAGAGTGCTCTCCTTCTCCATCCCTGCCTATAAATCAAGATACAATTAAAATTTGGTCTCTGTCTCCTCCACCAGTGTAGAGGCTTAATTTGAATAAAATGAATCTGTCAGAATCCAGTGTAGATAGGGTCATGTTTCAGAAACTTCAGAAAGCAGCTTTTATTCAAATCAAACCCTAAACACTCTAAAAAATCTGAGATACAACTTCATTACCTCATCATTTCTAAGTGGGGCAAAGTACAGTCAGAAGCACAATGGTACATTAATCCAACATCTTAACACCTGTCCCATCCCACCTATAGCAATACAGATAATGAAATCAGGAGTAACACTACAGTTGACATCATGTTAGTTAAATTATGGTGTCACAAGTCTACCTTACAATATTACAATTCATTTTTCCAGTCATTGCATAGGTCAAAATTCCTATCCAGCAATGCAAAAACTAATTTCTTCCATACATACAAACCTCACTGATATAAATGTTCATGTTTCTATTGGTCATAGAATTTAGGTGAAAAGCTACAGCTTGCCCTGTGAAGTGGGCAAACTCCTACCATCCTTTACTCCTGTTTTCAGAACTTCTAACAGTTCTCTCAAGAGGCATTTTTGGAAATACAGCTTTCATTCAATATATTTGAAAAGGATGTGATCTTGTACAATCTGGGGGCGGGGGTGGAAGAAATATCTTCCTGAAAGGTAGTCAAGGGACTTAATACCTATCAAACAGTAATGGAAAGGTTTTCCACAGTGGAAGAGAGAGATCCATTCCTTGTGGTATTGTCTGTCAGTTTCAATTAAATGAACTAGGAGAAAAGTGAAAGAATATGAAAAATGCTTTACTGCCAAAGAAGTTTCACATTAGCACCAGGTTTCCACCAGCAGCTCAAGGGATGTGACTTCAATATTTTCTCCTCTTTGCCCAAACTGAACTGGCAAGGATGCAAATCTCAGGAGGATTCTAAAATTGCACTGTCCTCCCCTTTTTCTGTTATTTATTACAAAAAAAGAAAAAGAAAAAAGAAGAATGCAAATATAAACTTTTAATCTTTCCTTTTAAAAGAAACAATGTTTGTAGTTCTTTTCCAAAGCAAAATGTTTCTTCCTAAAAGTACACCTGAGTTGCACTGTGAAAGAAGTATACGTGAAATGCAAATGAGAGTCTTTAGATGTTGAAATTCAAACACCTGAGGATGGAGATACTCTGTGCGGTTCTTTTTGGCTGATATTTAAAAGCCTTTTTGCCACATCTGGAAGAGGGAGAAGGATTGTTGCATTTCTCTCTTTATAGTCATCACGAGACTTTGAACAAGACCCTTTCAACAATTTTTCTTCTTTTGATTCTGGCCCTATCTCTCTTTCATAACTGGCAAACCAGCAAAATTATCTTAGTAATAAAAATGAGGAATAGAAAGGGTTTTAGCCTCTTTTCTTCACTCTACTACCCACCTCCCAAATTTTGGTCACTTATGGCCCCATACATTCATGTTTTGCCCACAAACATCTGCACAGTTCAGAAAGGTTCTTATTAAATTTTCAACACTCCATCTTTTCCAGTGTCAGAAGGGCCCTTACTAGAGAGCGGCCCCAGAGGTATGAATTATATATCTATAAATACACTCATAAAGCAAAATGCAGGGCAGCCTTCAAGGCTAAAGCAGACCTTTTATGTCCCTAGTGATATTGCTAATTTAAAGGAAAGCACAACCCCATCAAACAAGTACATGTCCCAGATTTTAAAATGCTAACTTTAAGGAGTATGGAGCGCTTATTCTTTTAAAAAAGGAAGGAATCATACAGCTGATCTTGGATATTTGTGAGTTCTTGGACTACAATTCTTCACCAAGCAGACCTCAATCCTCTCAGAATGGATTGCTCATTATATCTGTTGCATTTTTTTTTTATCTAACCAAATAGAAGCCGATCTGGCATCACTAACGCAGCAGAAGTCATTTTAACTGCTCCTTTCTATTTCATCCTGAAGCATTCTATTGTCAGCACAAATCATTTCAATAAATGTGTGACCTTCTGCTGGAAGTACAAAGCAGGCGGAGAGATGGAAGAGGTTAAATTTAAGGTTCTAGTTAGAACAACACTTATTATCCCTTATGTCATCTTTGGATCTAGAGGATCTTAAAATATACACTGAATCATCAACTCATTCTCCCCAAAATCATCCACATTGAGTTCAAGCACGAGACTATTAAACAGATAAATTGAGGAACTTTAATTTTATGTTCCAGTTTGGTAAATGTTGTCTTTACAGATCCAAAGGACTGGCCAAGACTTTAAAAACAAAAGGAGGGCTGGTCTCCAGAGTTTGGAAACATTTCCTTGGGAGGACTATAATTCTCAGAAACCCCACCCAGTAAGGCCAGTGCTTATATTGGCCTGGAGTTCTATGAATTATAATCTCCCTATCCTGAAATAGTTTTTGAGCTTGGGTTATACCATAAAATGAAGTGACACCATTGCATCTGGCAGAGGATTTCAGAGTGCATTTTCCTAGCTGTACCTTCTCCCTAGGAAAGCATAGTGTAATAGTTAGGGTGTTGGAGACCAGGGTTCAAATCCTGGCTCAGCCATTGAAACCCACTGGGTGACACTTTCTCCACCTCAGAGGAAGGCCATGAGAAGCCCCCTTTGGACAAATCTTACAAAAAAAAAAAAAAACCCAAGGTAGGGTCACCACAGTTTGGAAATGACTTGAAGTCACATGGCATCAGCCTTCTCCCTGTACCATTAAAAAAAGTGAACTGACACTGGGTGGCATTTTCCCTTTTTTCATCAGGAGGGAAAAAGTCTATGACCAGCTTTGCACATTAACCTGAATAATGTGTTTGCTTCTGCTTCTTTACCAGCTCCCATGCTATTTTAATAATGTCCACTCACACCACTAGGTACAAAAACTACAGATTACCAGACTGATGTAGGGGCAATCACAGAAGGAGGCAGCTACCATGTTGTTACCTCAAATGGCAAAATCTGGCCCAAATCCTTCTAGTAACCTCAACTAGAGCAAACTCATTGAATCCACTATTGAATGGTCAGTCAACAAGGTAAATGCCATTGAGTCATTGAATCTAGTTAGGATTCAGACCATAGGCAGATATCAGAGCAGCCACAGCCTGAAGCCTTGCAAGTAGAGCTTGATCCCACCATTCTTTACATACTAAAATCCATCTAGTTTTCTGTGATTATCATTTCTAGCCAATTTACCATCATACAATCCTGATTACACCTGATCTAGTATAATTCTAAAAACTAAGCAAGGTCAGTCATTTTTAGTACTTGGATGAGAAACCACCAGGGCGTAGCAGAGATCTCTATGTCGGTCTTGGAAAGAGTCCATGCTGAAAGCCTAGATGGTTCAAAGAAGATGCCATTGGTTTG
This sequence comes from Cyclura pinguis, assembly GCA_030412105.1. Lineage (NCBI taxonomy): Eukaryota > Metazoa > Chordata > Lepidosauria > Squamata > Iguanidae > Cyclura > Cyclura pinguis. The sequence continues at coordinate 352,348,244 of CM059599.1, forward strand.
CATGTCAGTATCGGGCATAGCCAGACACTTCTCTGATCTTCCCATCACTACCACTCACTCTCCTCTGATCATGCAATTGCTGTTTAGGGATCTGGTAATCTCATGGCAGCAAAATCATGAATCCTGGGAGTGGTGATTGGGAATTGTAATGGAGTTCTGGCTGTGGAACTCTTCAGATATACTGGACAATATAGCAGTCTTGGCCAGTGCTCTAGGTGGAGAAATGGGCTGACTCAGTAGAAAGCATCCTATGTTTCCTTGCTGCTGTGGGAGAAAATGATACCGCTATCTACTGTAGATGCAGCACAGCTTTATCACACAAGCCTCAAGGTAAATTACAGATCAGGTGCACTTGTGTCAGACCCAGGCCATTTCCGCACTAGCCTGTTATAGTGCTATTATTCCACTTTCAATATCCTATGGAATCTTGGGGTTTGCAGTTGAAAGTGGAATAATAGCACTGTAATAGTGCTATTGAAAGTGGAATAATAGCACTACAACAGGCTAGTGTGGAAATGGCCCCAGACTGATTTCACATTATTTTAACAAACCACCCGATTCCTTAAAGAGTCCAGTGCCTGATCACATGTATGTGCTATTGTCATATAAGCCACAAAGCCACAAACTTGGCATAACTGACAGAAAGACTCATTTAGTCCTTTGTGACTTTCAGACAGTTCGCAAACAGGTACTCCACTGAATTCAGTTCCTGCCATTCTTAATTAGTGGCTCCCTGGTTTAACTATTTAAGATGGCCATGGGCTGTCTCTGCTTCTCATTGCCTTCCTTTGAGCACCATTGCTCATCCTCTGAATAAAGAGACATTCATGAGACTGATGAGCAGCACAGCAAGAATTGAGCCTACTAGGTAGAGCACTGCAAGTTGTTAGCATATGTGAGTCCCAATCCATTCTTAATTCAGAAGGGGGCACAGGAAACATAGTGCAAAAACAAAATCTTATTAGCTATGTGAGTGCTAAGGCAGAGGTTAGGGTATGCTTCACAAGCATACGCAAGCAACTTTTTTTTTTTTGCCTGCTCGCAGTGGGTTTTGAGAAGTCACCTTGCATTCTCAGAGTTAAAGAGTTCAAAAGGTGCTGCCCTTGCAATGCAAGGACCTGTAATCAGAAGAGAAAATGGGGGAGCCACTATCCATGCATAGATATTCCCTTTGGATATTTGTCCCAGATGTTAAAATTCATTTAAAATTTCCTCAAATCACCTTGAAGACAACATCAAATGGCTCTTTTTCTTCATCTCCAGGGTCTGCCACAAATTATTGCTGCCTGAAGCACAAAAGGAAGTAGTACCACACCCAAGATAGCCAGTACTTAAAACCCATCATGTTACTTTGGAGCTGAAAAACAAAATATCCTGCCGGTGCTTCCTTCCTTTTGTGACAGTAAAAATACATTGAAATAACAATCAACTACCTAGTGTGGTAAGGCTATCCTGAAACCCTCCCTTCACTGCCAACAGTATACCCCCATGTGAGGTTTTCCGTAACTATTTTGTGAGATTACTTCTTAAAAACAAACAAATACATTTCTTTTTAAAAGACACACACACAGCCCTTCCTTTCTCCCATTATCATGAAAACTAGCCCTGATCCTTCAGCATTCTACACTAATACTCTGGGTGTTGTAAACATTAATGTCAAAGGAAAATAAAAACACTATTTCAATAATATATCTAACAGAAATGCAAGTAACTCTTGCTTTTTAGCACAGAAGGTTGCTGTGCCCTTCAGTTAGGAGGAGTTATGTCCAAGCAAGTAATTGCAAAATACCCTAAGATTCTTCCCCCCGCTGCCCCCACTAGTTGCCTTGGGTAAGCAGGAAATCAGCTGTACACCACATAAGCATGGGAGATTTTAAATAACAAAGGCATCTCAGATGCCTTAGATAGGAAATTAAAAACTGCCAACTCCTGACTGCAATTGTGTACCATAGAAGGCATAGTAAAATGGCAGATTTGACTGCATTATATTGTGGTGGCCAAACAACACCTGGAACAAACCTTCAGTGTTGTTCAGAACTTGAATTCCACATACTAAAGGTATCTTGATCCCATATTAACATTGCCCTGAATTTATTTCTTCACTCTACTCTTTCTCAGTCATTTTTTTTCTTCAAAAACTCAGCTCAGATCTGCCATCAAAAAATTAATATAGCTGGAACAGAGAAGATAACAGTGGCCTGAACAACGGGAGATAAAAGAATGACAGTAATTTTTGGATAGATACAAGATTAAGTTCAGCTGGTGGTTACCTTGTGACTTCTCCTTCTGGGAACTACAAATAGTCACCAATACGACCGTTGTGGCCACGGGCATTGTGTTGTCAGCAATAAAAGCTTATGCATCTTGCTCAAAGGACACAGCAGCTAATTGCATCGCACAATATGCCTGATTATTGTTAGTATTAGTCATTGTTGCAGTAATGAAAACATTTATATCTCATCCCATATTTTAAGATCTCAAGGTGGCACATAAGTAAAAATGATTTTAGCAGGTTAAACATTTTAAAATGATAAAAATAGTTTGTATAGTCTAAAGATATTATACAATTTAACAAATCAAAAAATAGGCTTAAAGAGTTCAAGTCAAATCAATTCAATTTTAATTTTTAGGCAACCAAATACAAGTTATAGCAAAAGGAAAATCAATAATAAGCAACCAAACAATACAACCAAAAACACAATAATAAAATTCTTACAAGAAATCTTACAAGATCTATCAAAAGAAGGCCCTCTTCTCTGTCCTCACACACTTTCCCCACTAGTAGGACATAGAAGAGCCCTCACCGCAGGTCACAGTCTGTAGGCAGGAACCTATATAAGGAAGTAATTTGTTTGATGTTACTCCTTCTTAGAGTTGCATTCAAGTCTTCTAGTTTGATTTCAAAAAATGGTTTTTGACAGGGATGAGGAGATCAACTTAAAATTTACTGAGTAGTCCCTGATTCCTTGTCTTTGCAAGGACAGTGAACAGTCACAGATTCCTACCTCTCACTGCATACTAATGTAATTTAAGTTAGTCATGATGACTAAGTTGATGAACCAATGAAATAGCTTAGCAGTGATTTGCTGTTGCATTTATTCAAGGAAACTCAGTGGCCATTCTGAGTTTCAGGAGTTGCAGTTTTAAAAAGTAGCACTTGCAAGCTCTGATAGAAGTAATATAGGAAGCATGATTTAGAAACTTCAAAGTAGGGCTTAGTTCCTACCAAATTTTCTAGATAGGTTATGTTCTGTTAGTTACAACTCCCATTGCTTCCCATAAGGCTTCAGTGTGAAGTTCATCTGACAGCTGTGAATGAACTGTTACAAGAATTTTTTGTTCACGCATTGCTCAAAGAGTGATTTAAACCACTCAGACATCCATTTTATGCTGTTGTGAATTCATACCGTAGCTGTGAATGGCACTTCATGGAACTGCATATCAACTGAGCTGCCTTGCTTTGCCCTATTTGAAGAAACCAAATGCTACATATAAATGAAAAAACGCAACACTTCAGATGACCATGCTAGCTTCCCCAAAGCATAGACAGAGACATTCAATCTAATGAAGGATCCATTTTGTGAAAAAGCCTTACAATACTAAGTAAAATGTAAACCTACTAGAAACCTGTTTGAGTTCTGCAAGTCACTTTGAGAGTATCTTCAAAAACCAAATCATATAGCCTTTGCCTTTGTCAAATCTTAAAAATGATAAACCTGGCTTCTCCTGCACCTTTGTGACATGCGTGAGGAGACTGCAGAGAGCTCTGGAAAGGTTGTGCTCATAGAAACAGAGAAGGGTATGAAACCTGCTAGTTTAGTACTTTAAGCTCCTGCCCACCCCCATCCCCAAAAAATACGCACAGACACACACACACACCATTTCAGACAGGTGAATTGAACATCTGATGATGCACTGTTTTTAAGATGTACTAATGTTTTTTCTTTTTCTTTTCTGTCCAGGAGGTGAATTAGTTATCCCTCTTCTTGTAGAAGACCCTTTAGATATCCCTCCTATTGCTACTCGTGCACCTTTCATTACACTCCCCACTACCTTCCGCCCCCTCCTCACCATTATTGAGACCACCAAAGATTCCCTGTCCATGACCTCTGAGGCGGGGTTACCTTGCTTGTCGGACCAAGGCAGCGATGGTTGTGATGATGATGGCTTGGTGATATCTGGGTATGGCTCAGGGGAAACCTTTGACTCTAACCTACCCCCTACTGATGATGAAGATTTTTACACCACCTTCTCCTTGGTAACAGATAAGAGTCTTTCCACTTCAATCTTCGAAGGTGGCTACAAAGCACACGCACCCAAGTGGGAAGCCAAGGACTTTAGACCTAACAAAGTCTCCGAAACTGGTAGGACTACTACCACAGCTTTGTCCCCTGAGCTGATCCGCTCCACAGCTTCGTCCTCGACTGGGATGGTGCCCAAATTGCCAGCCGGCAACATGAATAACCGTGACCTCAAACCCCAGCCTGACATAGTCTTGCTTCCGTTGCCCACTGCCTATGAGCTAGACAGCACAAAACTGAAGAGCCCGCTAATAACTTCCCCCATGTTCCGTAATGTGCCCACAGCAAACCCCACGGAGCCAGGAATCAGACGGGTTCCGGGGGCCTCAGAGGTGGTCCGTGAGTCGAGCAGCACAACGGGGATGGTCGTCGGCATTGTGGCTGCTGCCGCCCTCTGCATCCTGATCCTCCTGTATGCCATGTACAAGTACAGGAACAGGGACGAGGGGTCCTATCAGGTGGACGAGACGCGGAACTACATCAGCAACTCAGCCCAGAGCAACGGCACGCTCATGAAGGAGAAGCAACAGAGCACAAAGAGCGGCCACAAGAAACAGAAAAACAAGGACAAAGAATATTATGTGTAAAAAATAAAAATAAAAATAAATACTTATTTATATATATAAATATATAAATACTTAATGAGCTATAACTGAATCAAAACTGTTACAGCTGATGAGATTGGGAGCTACAGTTTGTGGTTTCAAACAAATATCGAGAATAAACCTTTCAGCCGCTGACTGCTAAGTTTTCAGTCATTGCTTGGAGTCCTCAAACTCTGCCCTACTGTATTATAAAGCACACTTAGCGTTCTGAAGAAGGCCTATGCAGCATTAACCATGTTGGTGAACTTCAAAGCCTTCAGACCTCTTCCTCAGCTGAACTTAACTGCAAGGGCAGAAGACTTCGTGGCTTACTTGTTTCGTATCTCCAAGTGAGTCTTTAAAGATGTTCATGATCTTTGACTGTATGCTATTTTTTTTCAGTTTAATTATTTTAAAAAAAATAACAAAAAAATAAGAAAAAGAAAAAATGCAAATGTTATAAACAAAACAGAACAACTGATCTGGCCATGCCCAGCCTATGTCTCGTTTTCCAAGATGAGAGGGGGGGAAAGAAAAATAAATGGTTTGGGAGTTTCATTATGTTTTTTTTTGTCTGAGTTTTTTTATTTAAATTTTCTGTGAGAGTTTTTTGGAAGAATGAGCCAGGACATAAGTCAAGAAGAAACCTTGGGGAAAACAATTTATAATAAAGAAAGACTATTGCCATATATGAACTCAAGTTTTACCACGGTGTTTGCTCTACATATCAGATTGTGTTGTCTCTTGAATCTGTTGTCTGCAGTAAGTTGTTAACGTAAAAAAAATGTGATGGGGTGGCAGTGATGGTGATGACGCTGAGAATGAGAGCCATGGACGATTGGACACTAGCATCCACACATACACACACTCACCCCAGGTCCAAATGTTTTGAAGTAAATTCATAGGAAGATAAAACAGGTTTACCTTTTTTTGGCTAAGGCTAACTGGCTATAATTTGTCTACCATTTACTATATTTTAGCACTGCTAAGCTGTAGGGGGGGGGGGCAGATTTAGAAACCAAATAAACAGAAAAAAGCAAAGCAAAAACATATAGCCGTTTTGAATTGAGTATATGAATCAGAACTAAAAGAGCCATTCTCTTCATTCTGGTTCCTTGGCTGATGCCAGTGCTTGAATAAACAATAGTAATCAATTGAATTCAACATTCGGAAAGCTGATATTGAGTTCAACTTGTGGCAAGAACCACAAAACGTCACACAAGCCAAAAATATGTCACAGAGGAGTATGAAATAGGGGTGGGTTGATGTTGTTGTTTTTTAAGTCATGAAGGTGTGTTTCATACTTAACAATTTTAATTTTATAGATCGACATTTCTGATTCGCTGTCCTTCCATTTGCTCAATTCCCCCTTTGCCCTTCTCTTTTATATGAAAGAAGATAAATTTAAAAAGTCAATATGACACACAGAAATAAAAAAAATTTAAAAAGCTTATTAATAGTATAATATATATAAATAAATATATATATATATACAGATATATTTATCATGGTATGTTTGACGGGACGACTGGAACAGATGCTGTCAAAGTCTTAATACGAAATGAGAATGTTGTAAAGAAAAATTGTTTTTACAAAACAACAAAAAGGTAAAATTTAAAAATGTGAAAAGAGTGTGCGTTTTAACTTTGTCACAGCTACCTGTGTCAAAAAGATTTTAAGATAAAAAAAAATATAAGATTTTGTTTACATATTTTACTACAGTTTTGTTTTTCCCTGGATGGTGTAATTTCTAGATGGGTACCCTGATGTACATAATGCTATGAGGTTTCATTGGGCTGTTATTTATATTCAGTGTACTTAATTTTGTTTGTTGAGGTTTTTTTAAAAAAATTTCTTCCATTCTTTTGAAAGAGAGCAACTTATTGTACAGGATAAAATAACCAACTGGGTGTTATTGGCCACAAATATCATGTGCAAAAAAAAAAAAAAGAATTAAAGCAAAAAAAAGAGAGAGAATGAAGGAAATGGGAAAAACACACAAAAATTCTAAGAGGACTCTGGCATATTAGAAATGTACAATTTTTCTGTGTACAGATGAAATTTAATCAGCTGTTTAGGTTTAGAAATCTACTCTTGCTGGTGTTTATAAGTCGCATGAATCTTTGACTATGAAGAAGTGTTATCCAATGCACACACGCACATGAGAACAAAATAAAAAAAAAAGGCAGCCTTCTCATGTTTGAGAAGAGGCTTACCTGGCTAACAAAATCTTTTCAGTGTGTGTGAGGTTTGTTTTTTTATTATTATTTTTAATTATATTTTTACACTACGACAGAAGGGGGAAAAATAGACAGGTTTTCAGAGGTACGAAAGCACGATTTTAGACAACCTAACTGGCCGAACATATACGGAGTTGATTATACCTTGATGTCTGTAAAAGATTGCTGCTGTTCTTGAAGTCTTGGAGTCTTGTGAAATGATTTTCTGCTTTCTTTCTTTATCTGTCTTTTTTATTTTAATTTGAGAAAACCCATCTTTCTGTTACCTTTTTTTTTTTTTTTTTTTGGTGTCTGTTTCTATTGGGCAGTTTTTTGGGAACATGTGCATTTCTGTATGTGGGCTTTTACCATATCCCTACTGTTTTTATGGAGAGGACCTTGAAAATTTTCTTTAACATTATTGTGGTGTTATTGCTTTATTTCCCCTTCCCTCCATCCCCTCTTTTTTCTCCTGTTCTTTTCTTTTCATAATTGCCTTTTTGTTCAAGGATATGCTTAGCAATAAAATGTTCTTCCCAAAGTCCTTGTTGTTTCTGTCACTTTCTGTCTACAGAAATGTGAAGGTCGCTCCTTTTTTTCATAGGAAATCAGGATATAGGAAGATTTCATGTTATCTCCTTCAAGAGAAGCTAGTATAACAGAATTATAATATTCTGTCCTCACATCAAACATTTAGAGCAGGTGAGGCCAAGTGAGCAACAGTCAGGGTGGTGACTGGGCAGAGACAAAATGAGGATACTCCCTTCCAAATAAAAATTCTGCACACACACACACACACGCACACACAGTATAATTTTCTTTCAGTCCCACAATTTTTTAGCATTGCAGTAACTTAAAATGTTAGCTGAGCATTTAGAAATAGAGTTAGGCATCAAAGAGCTAATGTGAGCACAGCAAATACAAGTTCTAAGTGTGAATAATTCCCAATATTTCATTCTCTGTGATGCTACAAAATTAGGGGCAGAAGGAAAATTTCTTTGGGGGGGGGGCAGAACTCTTGTTTTGGAGACATCCACTTCCCCCCACAGATACACACTGACCATGCATGAAGTTCCCTGGCAATGCTGGTTTTCTGACATCTAAACTCAAGATGATAACCAGTATGTCACCCTGTCCCTCACATTCTTTTGTTTCTGAACAATATATTGTGCTCAAACCAGCAAAACCATGTATTATAGACATAATAGTCAATGGATATGTTGTTGGTTTGTTATTTGAATTTATGAGATGCCTGTCGTATAAATTCCCTAAGTGTCATTCATGATCCTCAACAACAACAAAAGACAATATGAAGAATACCTTGAATATCTGTGATTTCATTAGTGTCAGTAAAACCTCTACCCATGGAGATCACTGCTATTCCACACATAGTCACTATGGCCAATCCACCCTTCTTGTGACAAGTCCCCAGTCCCAATGAGGTGCTAGGGTAAATTTATGGTTGAATGCTATCAATATCTTACCAAAAATAGAAAATACGTGCCACAGTCAACATAATGAAAAGTAGCACTTTTGAAAAATTAAATCTGTTTAATAAGCCTCTTAAAATATGCACTAGGCAGCCACTTGATAATCCGAAATGCTAAAAGGCCCCCTTTCTTGTGTTCACCTGTGAAGTCCCCCCCCCCCCAAAAAGGAAGTGTAGAATGAAGGGTCTCTGTAGATGACTTCAGAGCATAGATGAGCAGATAAAGAAAAAGGCATTTGCTTCTGCTAGTATTATATGCAAGCATAACTCAGGTTTATGTACACATATGTTTTGTTTTGGACACTGCACAAGGGGTTGTTCATCAGCCCCAAGCAAAATCTATTCCCTGGTAGCTATCAAGCCCCATATTGCCATTTAGTGGACAAAGAGATGGGGAGATGATGCAGGTGACTAAGGATCAGCCTATTTCAACTGCAACTGAAATTTGGGGAGAAGAGAAACAAGGCCATTGCCCACATCTGCAAAAGAGAACTTCTTTCCTGGGATGTAATTCTTCACTCAGGCCATTTCCATACCGGGCTTCTAAAACGGTGTAGAGCGACCTCTGATGGAGGTCTTCTACACCCTAGAGTGGACTGGCGTGGACTACTTTTCGTAGTTCCACGCCAGAATCCACTCAGGAGCGGCCGGAACTAGCCGGGCTGCGTGTTTTTTAAAAACCTCTTTTTGAGGTTTTTAAAAAGCACGGAGTGCGCAGTCCTGTGCCGCTCCGTCGCCCAGCTCCAAAGTGGATCTGCAGGCACGCGCAAGTGTGTGCCTGCAGATCTGCCGGGGGCGGGCTTCCGGCTGGCGAGCTTCTCCGGTTGGTGGAGAGCCTCCACCAACCGGAAGCTGCCATCTGGGACGCCGGAGGAGTGTGGAGCAGCGAGCTCGCGCTGCTCCGCGTGGCGATGGACTTACCCGGCTTTGGGTAAGCTCCGTTTCAGCGTGTTTTCGCCCGTTTCCCCCACACACATGTGAAAAGGGCCTCAGTTTCTTCTCAAAGGAAGCAATGAGAAACTTTAACAAATATCTTCCAGTTGTAAGAAAGCCTTCAAAAGCCATACCATTTTCAAAGCCTGTTCCCGGTTCAAGACTTACTCTGTGCAAAATTCACACATGTCTATGTTGGTAAGAAAGAGGATTTTCTGAGCAGGAAATAGTATTTTCTCTGCAAGAAATAGCATTCTCTGCACAGAAAATGATGACCAGTAAATAGATTGGAGAGGAGAGTTTCAATCATTGAGATAGTGTCATAATCATAACCAAGGCCATTTACACACTGTACTGTTATAGTGCTATTATTCCACTTTCAACATCCCATGGAATCCTGGGGTTTGCCATTTAGGGAGGGGCATTTAGAATTCTCAGCCAGAGAGCTCTTTAGTCTCAGTAAACAACAAACCCCTGAATTCCACAGGATGTTGAAAGTGGAATAATAGCACTATAACAGTGTGGTGTGAAAATGGCCTAAATAATAAATATGGAACAGTTGCTTAGATTTGCTCATCTGTAACTGTTCTGTACGTATGATCACTATTCTGTCATGATGGTGACACTAGCAAAAAGTTGCCAAAATCGCAACTTCTATGATTCCCCACACACAATCAGCTATCAGCTATGTGGAGAGGAGACCCATTCTGCCAACTTTCGGAGCATGGGTGAGTGATGTTTCAGGTTTGAGAAGGTAGGGCCATGAGAGATGACTTAGTTAAGCATACTTAGTTAACTAAACTGCTGATACAGAATACCGGCCAATATTTCTATGCAGAAGTATTGAGAAGTTGTCATGAAAAGAACTCTGGACTGTCAAACATCTTCACAATTCAGGACTTGAATTCAGCTTGAATCCATTGCTCTTTGTCCACTGCTCCAGAGACCAGGACAAGGAGCAATGGATTCAAGCTGCAGGAAAGGAGATTCCACCTGAACCTCAGGAAGAACCTTCCTGACGGTCAGAGCTGTCCGGCACTGGAATATGCTGCATTGGAGTGTGGTAGAATCTCCTTTGGAGGTTTTTAAGCAGAGGCTGGATGGCCATCTGTTGGGAGTGCTTTGATGTGTGTTCTTGAATGGCAGGGGGTTGGACTGGATGGCCCCTGTGGTCTCTGCAAATTTTATGTTTCTATGACTTATCCTACACAAAATTTGCATTTGGTTGTTTTGCACAACCAACCACAAAATAATATTTCTATGCAGAAATGTTTCCTGTGAAGAAATACTGTTTCCTGTACAAAATATGTTGTTTCCTATGCAATCAACCAGGTGCAAGATTTGTGCAGAACAAACCCCCAGTTATACATTTTCTGCACAGGAAATGTTTCTGTGTAGAAATATTAGCTTTTGTGCACTAAAAATACTTTCTGAAATCCTATATGTCCTGTTATGTTACATAATTTTATTTATGCCTGACTACATAGCAGAGGTACAAAGAAAACCTTTTGCTGAATTGTAAGGCTGTGTTAACAGAACAAAAGCAAGAGCATCCAATGCATATTATCTATTGATGTGCCTTGAACACTGATGCACTTTGGGCACTCTGCCAGCTCTGCTATGTAGTAACGTAACAGCAGGCCTCTGCTGGATATGGATGTTACACAACTGCACAGTTCTAATTGCTGCAGAAGTAGATCCACATATGAAGACATAAAGCCTCGGCAGGATTCCTGTCACTATTTAATGTGCAAAGCAACTACATATGAATTTTGTTCAGGATATATCATGAATTGTGAAAATGCCTGACTGCCCATGATTCTTCTCATGAAAAGTTCTCGACCATTGAAAAACATATTTTGACCATTTTGTGAGTATTTTCAAATATTATTTCCATCTCTGCTTGTTTCTCTTGCCCTCTGATGGCATTTGCAGCTGAGACAGGCCAATTTTTTTGGTTGTCCAAATAACGTCTCCCACCTATTCCTTTACAGCCATGTAATGGCAGTGGCAGTTGCTCCCTGGGGTGTAACAATTGCCCAGGGGGAAGAGAACTGCACTTGCAGAGTTTGGCATAGCCAGGGTCTCAACTCTTATGTCAAATACCACAAATTTAAACTCTTTACAGGTCAAAATCAGCATGTTAAATTGGGGTGGGTAATGAACTGAAAATGAACGGAAAACCTACCCCAATGACACAGGACACCATAATATGTTCAGATCACTTGGTCCCAATCTAGCCTTCAATGACATATTTCATACTCGATATTGTTTCTGTTCTGTTTAGAGACCTGGAGTTCTTCAAAGTAATAATGCAGACTGACTAGAAGTTTTAAGGGTGCAGGTTTTATTGTTCTGTGGTGCTTCCCTTATCCAAAGCCACAGGACAACTGTTCAGGATAACTTTGCAGACCCCAATAGAAAACCTATGCTCAGACCAGCACATTCTAACAAACCTGGAGTGGATCAAGGAATGGATCTGCCCCCAAACACTGTAGTTTCTGGACCATCTTCAAAGGCAACTTCACAGTTAAGGTTATTAGAGCATGGATCACCAAGCCCTTGAGTAGGGGAGAAGCTGAGATATTTTACCTGGTAAACCTAATTTTACATTACAAAGTAGCAGTGGGTCCAGTAAAATCTGGAAATTATGAAGCTGGTTATCAGGGAGTGCAATCTTTTGTAAAGCAGGTTATCAGAGCATGGATCACTGAGGCCTTGAGTAGGGGAGAAGCTGAGATATTTTACCTGGTAAACCTAATTTTACATTACAAAGTAGCAGTGGGTCCAGTAAAATCTGGAAATTATGAAGCTGGTTATCAGCGAGTGCAATCTTTTGTAAAGCAGGTTGAATGTTATTAATCCAGACCCTTCTGACAACAATTTCTCTGCTATGTCTGACTGAACTATACCACAAGGGGTTTTTTTTGGGAGGGGGATGTCTTTCATACAATCTGTTACTGAATCCAGATGCCAGTTTAAGAGATGGATAGCCTCACCTGTCTGTGAAGAGAAGAAGAACAAGAGCTATATGTTATTAGTCAACCAATGACAACACACAGTAAATCCCAAAATGATTTTGCTCAAGGTTTTAAAGTTGCTGTTAAAACATCACATAAAATAAAATACAACCTGCAAAGATGCCAGCAAGTCAAGGAGGAATGAGTCTAGAACCATCTTCTGGAAATGGCCATTCAGGTATGAGGTATGAGTGCAAAGCAATCACGACAAAATAATCTCACACACACACAACTCAGACACTGTTCCAGAAGAATATCATGGATGACGGTATCAAGTACTGTTCAGAAATCATGAGGAACTAACATAGGGGAATTAACATATTAATTGAGGAAAACAAGATCATCTTCTCTAAAACATCAATCTTACGTACATTTTTAGAAAAATTAAATGAATGGCTGGCATTGCATTCAGTAGTTACAATATTGTAAACTGGATTTACAGGGTCATAACTGCTGGGGATTCACATTTGTAGTCATTAATGACTGAATGTGATCCCAAAAACCTACCTTTTCAGTGTGGCAGTGCCCCAGCTGAAGGGCTTCTGAGGCACTGCAGATGGTGGACATGGGATATGACATCTGATCTCACTCGTTAAGACAAGCAGTTGTGGCAGGACTCCAAGGGGGTCTCTCCAGCTGCCCATTCTCATTGCATTGTAGAACCAGAAGAATGCTGCAGATATCATTTCCCAGTGCCCCACTCTGCAGCACCTCAGTATTCCTTTTGTTGGGGTGCTGCCAGGCTGATAAGATAATGGGGAATGGCATTAAATGTAGCTATAATGATTAGCACTATCACTGTAGTTATATCTGATGATGAAGGATGTTTGTCAATGTATAGCAGGAATTAGCGAATGCAGTAAGTCAAGGGCAAATTTTCTATTCCAGGACTACCTAGACAGCCAAAAATCCCCCTCCAAAAAGACATGGCCAGAAATCTGGTTTTAAAAATGGGAGACATTCAAGAGAAGCAATTCATCTTTTTTTTTTCCCCAGGAAAAGGCCAGTCCAAGGAGTCTGGCATGGCTGACGGTTGGCAAAAACAGCCTTGGAATGCCACATACAGCTCCATGGCCTCATTGTGCCCATCCCAACTATATGGTAGAGAATTTAAGGAATTACATCTCAAATATAATTAAGGAGACGTAGCTCATAGATAAAGCACAGGATTTCCACATAGAAGTTCTCAGGTTCAGTCCATATTTGAAAGGATAGCAACAAGGAATATGAAAGACAACTGGGTTTTGGTAAGCAGCTATTTAGACCAGATAATGTACAAATGCTCTAATCTAATACAAGTTGGCTTTCTAAAGCACTATTAGAAGTCATGCTCAAGGTGGATACAATCTTGAGGCTATTAGTTTCCACATTAATTAAAGCAGTTGTATTATAATGGTTGGATAGACAACAAAGATATGTAAAGAGCCTTTCTTACATTTTATTCACACTGGAAGCTCTGCAGCATGGTTGCTGTATTAGTAGTAGTAGTATTTGCCAATATTCTACATTGAGTACATAGTTACATATATGTAATTAAATAACATCTCCTGGACCAGCCTGCACAAGTCCATCTTAAAAGCCAGCAGTTTCAGCTGCTGATTGGGACAAATAGAGGAGGATGTTTATAACCCATTCTGCTAGTTAGAGAGGCTGCGATAAGGAACTGCAACAGAGGTCCTGCTTCTGAGTGTCACAGCCTCATCCACTGGTGCGAGGGGGCTGGAAATGTCATTCTTCTTGTGTCCAGATCAGCAGCTGAACAACCTTCGTTTCCCTGATGTGGTTGCTGCCTGTTAAGGAAGGCTGGTAAGGTATTTGCATGGTCTTATAGTAAGACTGCATATACAAGCAGTTACGGATCCAAAATTCTAGGTTACAAATCTGTAACAGACATGCCCACTTATTATTATTAGCATTATTACTCCTACTATTTTTCCAAATCTGGGACTCAAGCCAGTTTACAAAAGTTAAAACTGATACAGCTAAAAATTTAGTGTACAAAAATTTATAGTGTAAAAATTTATAGTGTACAAAAGTTGAAAATATAATTAAACAGTCAATTAAAATGAAAAACGATTTCATGGAATCATAGAATCGTAGAATTAGAAGAGATCACAAGGGCCATCCAGTCCAAACCCCTGCCATGCAGGAATACACGGTCAATGTACTTCTGACAGATGGCCATCCAGCCTCTGTTTAAAAACTTCTATTGAAGGAGACACCACCACACTCCAAGGCAGTGTATTCCACTATCAAACAGCAATTACTGTTAGGAAGTTCTTCTTTATGTTTAGGTGGAATCTCTTTCCCTCTAGTTTGAAGCCAGTGCTCCATGTTCCTTTCTCTGGAGCAGCAGAAAACAAGCTTGTTCCATCTTCCATATGACATCTCTTCAAATATTTTAACATAGCTATAATGTCACATCTTAACCTTCTTTTCTCCAGACTAAAGATACCCAGCTTCCTAAACCGCTTCCACTCTTCATAGGGTATGGTTTCCTGACCCTCCACCATTTTGATCACCCTCCTCTGGATACTTACCATCTTGTCAATATCCTTTCTGAACTGTGGTCTCCAGAACTGGACAAAGTATTCCAGATGGGGGTCTGATCAAAGCAGAATAGAGTGGTACTATCACTTCCTTTGACCTAGACACTATACTCCTATTGATGCAGCCCAGAATTCCATGGGGTTTTTTTAGCTATCACATCACTCTGCTGACTCATGTTCAGCTTGTCATCTACTAAGAATCCTATATCTCTTTTACATGTACTTTGATCAAGCCAGGTGTCACCCATCCTATATCATTTTTTTTTTCATTGTTTTGTGCCCAAATGTAATACCTTACACTTCTCCCTGTGGAAATTCATTCTGTTAGTTCTGGCCCAGCTCTCTAATATATTAAGGTCATTTTGAATCCTAATCCTGTCTTCCGATGTGTTAGCTACCACTCCTAATTTGTTGTCATCTGCAATTTTGATAAGAATGCCTTCTATTCCTTTGTCCAAGTCATGGATAAAGATGTTGAATAGTGCTGGGCCCAGGACAGAACCTTGTGTCACTCCACCAGTCACTGTTCTCTAGGATGAAGAGGAGCCATTGGTGAGCACCCTTTGGGTTCAGTCAGCCAACCAATGACAAATCCACTTAACAGTAGCATTGTCTAGCCCAGATTTTAGTAGCTTGTTTGCAATGATATCATAGGGAACCTTGTCAAAGGCCTAACTGACATCCAGATACGGTATATTCACAGCATTCACTTCATCCACCAAACTTGTAACTCTGTCCAAAAGGAAAAAAAGATAACTTGTTAGCATGACTTGTTTTTGAGAAATCCGTTGACCTTTAGTTCTTTTCTAAGTGCTTACAGACAGTCTGTTTCTAAGTGTTTACAGATTGTCTGTTTAATGATCTGCTCTAGAATCTTTCCCGGTATTAATGTCAGGCTGACTGGGTGGTAATTGTTTTTTCCTCTTTTTTTGAACATGGGGACAATATTTGGCCTCCTCTAGTCTGCTGGGACTTTTCCCGTTCTCTAGAAATTCTCAAAGATTGTTGCCAGTAGTTCAGAGATTAATTCTGCCAGTTCTTTTAATCGTTGAATGTAATTCATCTGGCCCTGGAGACTTGAATTCATTTAAAGTGGCCAGGTATTCCGGTACATTCAAAACAGACCGTTAAAAAGAATATTAACTATAAACAGCAAAGCACATGAAAAGGCTTTGCCCCTGAGCAGTCAGCAATCCAAGGCCTGCCGAAATAAAAAAATCTTCAGCGGCCTATGAAAGGGTAGCAAGGAAGGCTCCAATCTAACCTCTCTAGGAAGGGAGTTGCAGAACTTGGGACCAGCCTCTCAGAAAGCCCTCTCCAAGATTCCCACCAGATTTACCTGGAAGGATGATGAGATAGCCAAAGTGCCTCCCCAGAAGATCTGAAGAAGCAGGCAGGCTCATATACATTCCTTTAAATGACCTGGGCCTGACTCTTATAAGGCCTTGTAAACAGCACTTTGAATTACACCTGGAAACAAACCAGCAGCAAGTGAACCTGTTGCAACAAAGGAGTTGTGTATCCTTGTAGTCAGCCCTGGTTAAGAATCTGGCTGTAGGTCTTTGGATCAGCAGAAGTTTCCAAGCACTCTTCAAATGAAAGCCCCACATAGAGTGCATTACTGTAATCCAAACAGGGTGTAACTGACACTTTTGACATAGTAGTCACTGTTTCCTTCCCATTATCCTGAGCAATGGGAGCAACCTATAGGTCATGTAAGTCTGTGCAACAGCTGCTTCACACAAGTGCATGGCCAGAAATTGGTGCAGTGCTGATCAAGGAAGGAGTGCAGCATGGAGTCCTCTCATTTGACTGAAGACTTCTGATGTTAACAAGCAGCACAGCAATGTGGCACACTGCAGCAGCTCATATGCTGTTAAAATTAACAAAGAAAATAGTCTTTACTTTAATCCAGTCTCAAGGTAAGAGAAGTGGCGGGGGGACTGTTGAAGTACAGTGGGCCCTTGGTATCTGCTAGGGTTTGGTTCCAGAAACCCCCCATGGGTATCAAAATTTGTGGATGCTCAAGTCCCATTTTGTACAACAGTATAGTAAAATGGTGTGTCTTATATAAAATGACAAAATCAAATTTTGCTTTCTGGATTTTTTGGGGGGGGCATATTTTCAAGCTATGGTTGGTTGAATCAATGGATACAGAATCTGTGGATCTGGAGGGCCGGCTGTACGTGCAGTTATTGCTAAATGAATGAATTTTCACTTACCTTTCCTTAAATACATTTTTGAAGGAGGCATGGGTAAGTCAAAATTTCTACCTTCCTCATACTCCTTTGGGTCCTCCTTAAACTTAATTTGGTCCTTCATAGCTTCTGTAGCAGTTCTTCTGCAATCTCATCATGGGAGAATATCACATATAAAAGGCAGCTTACACAGAATTTTCTTGTCTTAGAGAAATCCATTTAGATATAGGCCAAGCATAGCACAACAATTACTCAGGCAAAACTACATTATGACCCGCTTCTTACCACCCTTCGGCATCTCTGGTTGTTGCAGAGGGAAGAAGAGAATACAAACCTCCACAACAACAACAAAAAGGACATATGTGGTGTAGTTTGGACTTACAATTGTATGAGTCACTAACAGGACGCAGGCCATAGTGAAATGTTATTAAGAAGTTTGCTTGTATATTATGTGCCCACTTTCTCTACCTGATGAAGCTTAAGAAGTGCAAA
The DNA here is from genome assembly GCA_030412105.1 of Cyclura pinguis. Lineage (NCBI taxonomy): Eukaryota > Metazoa > Chordata > Lepidosauria > Squamata > Iguanidae > Cyclura > Cyclura pinguis. The sequence goes on from CM059599.1 coordinate 352,366,029, forward strand.
TATATATATGCAAACTGAATAAAAAATAAGCTGCTTTCAAATTTCTGTAAGGTAAGTTGAGAGTTCATTGTTGGAATATTTTAATCAATAGGGCAATAAACAAACAACGAAAGAAAACAAATAGAGGTTAATTACAATGAACATTGCAAGTACACTCTGCTTATTGTCTCCAGGGTTCCAATGAAAGTATGTTCATGCTATGTCATTTTACAATTCTTTGGAGAAATAAACTTCAGAGAAAGAATGCAGAATCCTGTATTGTGAAATTGTATCCTGTAAACAAGACAGAATCCTGTACTGTGAAATTGCACAATCTGCCCATGCAGTGAGTTAGCCCCCCTCTCTTCTTCCCCGTTCAACCAGCTATGCATGTGAGCACTCAAACAAACTCTGGAGATACTACAACCCACTGCCACCACTGTAGATATTTTAGGGATGCATGTGGGTTGAAGGAGGATGGGAAATCTCCCCTGCTCATTACATAGCTGAAAAATTGAATTGGATTTCACAGCAATAAATAATTCATACTAGAAAGTACATGGCTATGTGGAAACAATGGCCCTTTCCACACCCTACCTGGATCTGCTGTCATCTGGTGGTGATCCCAGCAGTGCCCCTGCAGGGAAGGGAACATGACAGGAGTGCTCCCCTCCACATCGGACTGGCTCCCTGCTGATAGAAGCACAACGGACATGGTTCGTCCTTCTGCAGCACAGCTGGGCACTTTCTCAGGCTGCGCTGGGGCAGGAAGCACCTCCATTGTGCTTCTGGGGCTTCCACAGGCCAGGTAAGTGCAGGATGGTGGTGCAATATCATGTCATTGACAAGGAAAACTCATCAATGATTTAGTCCACAATTGCATCGCCTGGTGACAGAAGGATGGGACCACAATGACATCATGCAGAAGCTCTTCTCCCATCCCCATGCCAGGACAACAGCATCCTTCAGAAAGGCCAATGTTTACTACTCCCAAAACACCCATGATTTTCATTTTAAACGTCTATATATATTTCTGTGCAGCATAATTTCCTGACACACTTCATGATCTACAAATGTAGGTAGAAGCTGTACAAAATTTTTGCTACTGTGTTATTCTTCCTGTGTTGGTTTTCTGAATATTGGAAAACCCATTTTTTTGGTCAAGAAAAAAACAATAGAAAATATTTTCCATGCCTACTCCAAATAGGGACAGTGGTGGATCTCCAGCTGGGTGGGTGATGTATCCACGCTTGATTTTACCCCCATTCCTCCCAGAACTCTTCCAGCCTGTACAGGAGTTCTGCTTATATCAAACATCAATGGTCTTCTTTGGAAACTGCATAAAAATAAATATCAATATAAAATAAAAATTGAAAAGGACAACACATACTTATATAATAATACATCCATAATACATAGCGATCTCTGCATACTGATCCAAACTAACAAGGCTATGTCTTTGAATAAATAAAGCATATCATTCTAATTTTTGTATGCTGCTTGAAGCCTATACATACCAATACAAAATCTAATTGTTGAAATTTCTGGAGCCAAGATTCTCATTCCATTTCCTGGACAGAAAAGAAATACATGAACTAGGCTCAAGATTTTCTTTTTCTTTTTTTTACAATCCCAGATGATCATGGGGGGGAAAAAAGGGGAAGGGGCAATAAGCTCGCCTTCAAAGACATTTTTTGTTTCTATAGTGCAAAATCTGAGGTCTATTAAGTAATAATAATGAGAAGATTCTATTAAGAAAAGAAGCAGAGTAGAATTTAAAATTAAAACATTTGGTTCCTGGAGGACTAAATGAAGAATTTGATTTCCTCACACTTTTGTAAATTCACTCAGAACTTTCTCTAACCCATGATACATGCTTGAAGGCTATCTCACTCCCCTTTCTTCTATCAGCCACAGCCACCATGCCCCTTGATAATGGATTATAGTGGTTGTAATCCTCAGCATCTGGAGAACATTAGGGTGGAACAGATCTATGAGCAAGAGAATGAAAGTCAATTCTTGCCTGTCACATACATTCATATACAATGGCTCAGATGTGTTGTTTTTGTAGCTGTTGTTGTTGCTGTTGCTGTTCCGTGCCTCTCTGACCTATGGTGAATGCAGGGCAACCCTATGACAGGGCTTTCTTGGCAATAAATGCTCAGAGGGGATCTACTGAGGCTGAGAGAATGTGATTTGCCCAAGGTCACCCAGTGGGTTTCCATGTGTGAGCAGGAATTCTCCAGAGTCTTAGTCCAATGCTCAAACCACTACACTATGCTGTTTCTTGACTTAGAGGTACTCTGAAATAATAAGAACTACATGGGTACATGTTTCCCATCAATATTCAGTGATAGATTGATACAGCGAAAAGCATATATATGAATACTTGTCCACTTTTCCCCTTTCAGGCAAATACATGCTGTAATAGGTTGCTGACAATCAAGTAATGCTGCCAGGACCCCTCTTCCTCTTTCAAAGGGAACCACATCCATGATATATATAAAATACACTCCTAAGTCCCTTGCTACTAGAAGTACAGGCTTATTATATTATGTTTACTACCCCAGGAAGTGTTTAGCACATCATCTCTCATTCAACAGAGATCCAGCAGGGGGAAGTAGTTTGAACATTGGGTTCAGTCTCTGGGAGACCAAAATTCAAATCTTTACTCAGCCATGGAAACCTACTGTGTGACCATGAACAAGCCACACTTTCTTGGCCTTAAGAAAGGAAATAGCAAGCCTCCTCTGGATGAATTTTGTCAAAAAAAAGCCTAGCATAGGGTTGCCTTAACTCAGAGCTGACTTAAAAGCACAAAACAATAACTCTGAAGTCCTTTCCACACTACACTGTTATAGTGCTATTATTCCATTTTCAACATCCTATGGAATCCTCAGCCAGAGAGCTCTTTGGCCTCAGCAAACTACAAACTCCAGAATTCCACAGGATATTGAAAGTGGAATAGCCCTCTAACAATGTAGTACAGAAAGGGCCTGGATAGTAGCAGCTTCAGAGCTACTGATAACCCATGAAAAATTCCTGGATGTGCTATACTTTATATTTACCAACAGCCTTGCCCAGATTCATTTTGGCTCATATCTGTCATTCTCCAGTTTCCTCAAATCCACAATGAAGGTACATTGTACAAGGTTCCAGCAATGCACAGTGCCATACTGTTATCCCAAAACATAGGTGACCTGGGAGTCCATCTGCGATGCCAGTGCCTCCATAAAACTGGGAGGAATATTAGCTCAAAGGGGAGGGGCTGAGAGAGGGGGTAACCCAGCAGGATCTTTTACACCTATATATACCGGTACTAATACAGGGACACCAGCAGGAGATTCAAAAAACATTTGTTTTATTGGGGGGAATTAATAATCACATGCACACAAGATCCAAGCAGTCCTGCAATCACACAAAGCTAACTGAAGGAAAATGGAGGAAAAATTGGTTAGCAAGAAGTTAGGGTGAAGTGGGTATTATTTACCTATTCAGAGAGAAGAGAAGAAGTGATGTGGCCCAGACTAAGAGTCAAAAGGTGGTACCAGAATGGAAATCAGAGCAGCAGAGTTACAGCCTATTCCAGAGTATTACAAGCTATCTGGCTCAGAGCCAGGGTTTAAATACTTTTTTTTTCCACCCTGAGGGGGAAGGTGTTAATGGCTCTCTGGCAGAGTGGACAATGGGATCAGGAATAAGCTAATGACCTTAGCATTATGTGACAAAGGAGTGATGGGAATCATGATAGTTTTGTAATGGCAGGACAGGTGAGGTTACAAATGGAGAATTTTAGTGGATGAAGGAAGAAGGTCAAAGACAATCAGTCATTCTGTGGAGGCAGTTTCAGGTACTATTGTTTCTAAAGGTTGAGTTGTTGCGGGGACATTTGCAAGTCCATTCTCACCAGATCTTCCCTGACTATGACCTAACCATGCCCTGAGGTCCTGATCTGACCTAATTTTGGAACACACATGTGCAGCCAGTTCCTCTTTGCCACCAGCCTTCTCAGCCATAGCAGGATATAATTTATATTTCATGCCAATTAACGTTTGCCAGTTAAAGCATATCATGGATTGGGGGTGTACGGCCTGGTAACAATACTGTGTAAATGACATCTCTTTCATAGTTGTTTCATCTGATAAAGCAGAGTTCATTACTTCATATTATTCAAGACATGTCCAGTGCTGATCATATGGTTGTGTTAGCCACCCTCCCACACATTCTTGATATACGAGTGCTTCAATGGCATCTTAGTGAAGAGTTCAAAAGTAATCCAGGGCACTATTGTTATGATGACAAATGTCCCACAATCCACCTATCGAGCTAGCAGCTGCATTGAGCAATGGCATTCTGTTCTGCTGTTGACTGGGGCACAGCTGCATGATGTTTCCCTACCACCACCACCACCCAACCTAGTCAGCCATGGTGCAACAGTCAGAAGCAGGACCCAGTAGAACCCCTTGACATATTGCAGATTGCTGGTAGGAATGGGCTGAAACCATCATCCTGCAGCAGCACAGTCACCAGCAGAATAGACATGCACCATTTGGTGAGGCTGCTGGCTGTTAAAATATGGCAGTTTCTGCACTACACTGTTATAGTGCTATTATTCCACTTTCAACATCCTGTGGAATTCTGGGATTTGTCATTTACTAAGGCCAAAGAGCTCTCTGGCTGAGACTTCTAAATGTCCCTCCCTAAACTGCAAACCCCAGGATTCCATAGGTTGTTGAAAGTGGAATAAGAGCACTATAACAGTGTAGTATGGAAATGGCCTTAGTTAGAGTAGACAAATTGAGAGATAATACATAATTACGCATATGTAAGTATATCTGTGGTGTAGGATCTAGGCTTTCTATTTAAAGTTATTGTAAGCAGCCTTGGGTCCCATGGCAGGATTAAAGCAAAGTATACATTGGATAAACAAGCAAAATAAATAATGCTGCCATATACTTCCATCAAGTTTATCCTTGCCACTAAGTTCTGAGAGTTTTCTTTAGCTGGGAGGAACATTTTTGCTCGTAAATGATCCCATACAGTAAGGGATCTCCTTTGAGATCTCCTCCATACCTTCATTGGTCTCCAGAAAACTGTCAGTCCACAGAGGGGACCTCATTTTTCTGGAATATGTCAGAAGAAGGTTTATTGAACTTCTGGTGTCCATGGGACTACACCAACACAGGGATTTGTACACTCCAGGTTCCAACAGCATCCGATTGCTAAGAAATGTGAATGACTCAGTGTTAAAGCCAAAATGGGCACTCATTTCAGAGTCCTACGATTCAGTATGGGATGTCCATTTGTGTAGTTTATTGATCAGAGTGTTTGACTGGGAGGGAGTTGGACTAGAAAGTCCTTGCAGTCTCTTCCCAATCTATGATTCTGGGATTCCAAGTCCTGAATAATTCAGGGCTGAAAGATCACATGATATACATGCTACTAATTAAGGAATCTATTTCCAGCCCATATCATGTTTGCATCTTTTTACTCATACTCTGTTCTATTTTCATATTCATCTGCAAATTTGTTTTTTTTAAAAGAACCTACTGAATGTTCAATAGGTATTTCATAGAGTATTTTCTCTCAGAATAGGGATTTAAATTCTATTTTCTCTTGAAATACATGTGAAATTTATCTCAAAAGAGCATATTACAATACGTAGTTAAAATATAATTTAAATGTCACTCAGAGTATATGCATTTTCCTGTATTTTTTTTAAAAAAATGCTGAGAACTGCATCACAATATCTAGAGAAGAATAAAATCTACTGAATACCTAGGTGCCGATTTACACATTAGTTTAAGAGCAACAGATTAGAGTCTTTTGACTCTACCTCCACCTGACAGTTCCCATCAGAGGGTTAGCCATATTTAGCATACATCAAATTCACCATATAGGTCGGACAATATTCTCTATGACATTGCAGACCACATTGAGTCTCCCCATTCTTTCTCCCTACTCCTCCCTACCCACTGGAAGCCGCTGCAAGGGATGAATAACCCCTTTGTATTCCTGTGCAGGCTCCATTTCGCCTGAACCTTCGCTGGCAATCATAAACCATAAATTAAATTGTTTCTCATTACTGAAGTGAGGGGCTGGCAGACCTACTAGATAAAGCTCTCAAGTGGCCTCTGGGCTAGGAAAAAGTCAGTGTTTAAAAACCCTCTATTTATTAATTTTTTAAGAGAGGGGAAAATTGACACACACAGAGTAAACATACTGCAGGTTTTATGCTAAGAACATTTCTGCTTCAGAGCAGTTATCTCTCAATGCCAGAATAGCCCTAAGGATTAAGATGGTTTATAGGGATCACATGCCTTGGAGATTTATTACAGCACGGACTGTTTACTCATTCGTATTAAAATACTGAACTTGGCTTATTTTCTCTCTATGTGCATCTTCGCTCAGTCACTCCTCCTGTATACACACTATCTCTCACATGCACATTCTCTCTCTTTCCTTTACATCAGAATGCTCTCTCCCTCAGCTTTCCCTATGTACCACTCTTAATGGTCATTGCTGAGGAAGGAAAAGATTAGTAGGTGCTGGGAAGCCATAGGTAGACTCAGCGATCTAAGGAACATCTCAACATGCCTGCATCCAAACCTGGGTGCAGATTCTTCTATTAAACTTCCATTGTGAGTTTGATTTGTGGGCACTACCTTTTAAAATAATGGCAAGACACACTATTACCATACAGGCTGCAAAAGACTTGTGCTGTCCACCTGACAGCGCAACATGAAATCCCATCTATTGAAAAGAAGAGAATTCATCTTCAGAACAATGTACATGAACATTTATATAGTGATTTATATTAATAGCTGGTAATTTATAGATAAAAAATTGAAAATAATAGCTACAATTTAAGTAGAAAGACAATGAATCTAGCCACAGTGTAGAAGACTGTCACCTGGGGTATAGCTATGGGAGAGGACAAAATGAGGACATTATTCTCCTGTTACCCTGATTTCCGGGGGTCCCGATCACTGTGCTCAATATAATAGGAGAAATGGGAATCATCCTGAGCACACGCTGGCAGAGTGAGAGGCCGGGTAACTTGGCAGGATCTTGGAGCCCAATGTATACCAGGTCAGGCCAGACCAAAAACCAAGCCGAATTATATAATAAATAATTTTTATTTTATTTTTATTAAAAGTCAGTCACTGCATACTTATGCACGTTCGCACTCACTCACGCAAGAGCTAAAAGAAATAAAAAGGGAGGAAAATTGATAGGGGAGTTTTCAGGGGTTTAGCGGGAGATACTGCACCTGGTCCTGAAGTCCGAGATGTCAGCGGGAGAAGAGAAGACGGATCTCAGCGCGTGGAGGCTGAGGGGAACGCTCGGCAGGCAGAGTGACGGCAAGTGGGGAGGAAACCAGGAGCGATCCAGGGAAGCGCTCGAAAACCGGGGGCAATTACAGGGGGAAATGTGCCTGGAGGGTAGTCCATTCCCAGCGAGAACAATGGGTTTTGGGATTGGAACAAAGCCTCCAAAAGGTCAGCGCTTAAGCTGATGGGATTCTGACAGGGATGTCAATGGCTTTGACAATCTGCTAATCGCTTGCGCTGGACGTTTTAATGGTCAGGAGCGCTAATCCTGTCAAGCCTGCGATTCAGGGCAGAGTACCTTTTGTGTACTTAATGTACTTTTGATGAGTTTTTACCTTTGCATGCCTGGAGGTCTCCTGAGGCGACGTGACAGAAAATTAGTGGCCTGACCAGGGTTTTCCTTTATTTTTGGCTGCTTGGCCGTACCGTTCTGCGTGCTCATCCAGGGACCTCGCAAGCACGTGGAGAGATATATGTTTTTGATAGCCAAATTTATTAATATTAAATTGTAGACCTCGGGCTTGGGCTGATTCACCATAGTAACACTCTCTCAAATAAGATTTCTAACCCCCAAAATGAATTTTTCTTTCAATCTCCAAATATCTAGCACTGCAGACAATAAGGCATTGAAAACTGTTCACATGTAGAATGGTTATACAGTAGGCCCACGTTTAATGCAGTTTGTTCTACATGGTTTCAATTATACGCAGGCTCCTACTATTGCTCACACAGCTTGTGGTATCTGGCTGCTGCTACCTCATGCTGCAAGCTCTTCTTGCAGTATCTGGTGCTCCTGGGTGCTGCTGTCTTGTGCTGTTAATGAAGCAATGCTCACGGCATCTGGTGCTCCTAAGTGCTGCTTCCTTGTGCTGGTGAAGTGGTCTTGCTACTGAAATTGATGAAGTTTCCTCTTCTGATACATCAGAATATTGGTGGTTTTTGGCAGCTGCAATGCCTTCTTCGTTCATTTCGGCTAAGAAACAAAGGGTTCCACATTTAATGTGAAAATCGCATAAGGCGCTGGATACCAGTACTGAACTGTCACATTATACATTAGACAAGTGCCTACAGTATTTGATTTGTTCACATCCTTTTGCTGGCCTCTTTTCTTTGAATGCCTAAACTGTATTTCAAAAGGTCCAACTGAAGTTTTAAGGTCACTGCAAATGGTAGAAATTTGGAGACAGAAGAAAAATGTTATTTGAGGGGGAAGAATTCTTATTTGGAGAGGCAAATCCCTCATTTTGCCCCTCCTGAAGCTACATGCCTGCATGTGATCAGACTACTTGTGTGCCTTCTCAGCCTGAAGCCCGTGCTAACTGCTAATGGGCAATTTCAAAATTCCTGTTCGTATTTCCTTATAGTTTCTTATCTTTAAACTAGATACGGCCTGAAGAAGTAGAGGATGGTATCAACTGAGCAGAGAAACTGAAACAGGATCATGCAGAGATATAAGAGGATGGAAAAACGCTGCTGCATTTTAATGATGGCTGCTGTTGGGAAGATTTTTCAAGATTACTGTTTGAACTCCCTCACCCATACACATATATGGGTATCTGGTTAGAACTGCCACATATTTAAGGGCCCTTTCACACTCCACATTTATACTGCTATGGTTCTATTTTAACAGTCATGATTGCATTCCATGGAATCATGAGGTTTGCAGTTTGCTAGGGAATTCAGAGGAGCAAACAGGCAAAACCACCTCTGAGTATTCCTTGCCTAAGGAAACCCTATGAAATTAATAGGGTTGCCATAAGTCAACAAGCAACTTGGAGACACACACACACAGAGAGAGAGAGAGAAGGCACTTGAGCTTTCTGGCTGAAAATCCTAAATGCTCCTCCTTAAACGTCAAATCCCAGAATTCTACAGGATACAAGCATGGAAGTTAAAACCGAGCTGTAATGTAGTGTGACAGAACCCTAAGAAGGGGTCTAAAAGTCTAAACAGAAGCAGCCCTTTCTAAAGGTTCTAGACTCTATTTTGTGTCTAAGGATGTCATTAAACAATGTGTCCACTTCAACTGGTATACACCTGCCTGAACTTCCACATAGCCCTTCTCTCACTAATGCTGGGCAAACAACACAGGGAAGCCAGGGAACGCTATGGGGACAGAAGGCATATGTGTGCCGTTGTTTCTCACTGTCAAATGACAGCAGCAAGGCAAGGAAGGGTGCAGGGATGGAAGACAAGGGTGTGTCTTCCCTCCTTACTTGGTGAACAACAGAGGGAAGACAGAGAAGAGCATGTCCTCTCCTCCTTCCCCCTGTCTTTTGTCCCAGTGAGCAGGAGGGGAGGCATGCACACACCTCACAAATAATCAAATTCACAAATGTCATACTCATAAAGGGCCAACTACATTAGTATTAGTATTATCTCACTTTTTCCCCAATACTGAGACTCAAGGAGGCTTACACATTAAAAAAAATTAGAACTAAAACTCAGTTTGTAATTACTTAGAAAGCAATGCCGTAATCACTAATAGTCAACATGGGTTTCTTAAAAACAAGTCATACCAGGCTAATCTTATCTCTTTTTATGATAGAGTTACAAGCTTGATAGATGAAAGGAATGCTGTGGATGTAGCATATCTTGATTTTAGTAAGGCCTTTGAGAAAGTTCCCCATGACATTCTTGCAAAGAAGCTAGCAAAATGTGTGCTGGACAGTGCTAGTGTTAGGTGGATTTGTAATTGGTTGACTGACTGAACCCAAAGGGTGCTCACCAATGGCTTCTCTTCTTCCTGGAGAGAAGTGACTAGCGGGGTGCCACAGGATTCTGTCCTGGGCCCAGTGCTATTCAACATTTTCATCAATGACTTAGATGAAGGAATAGAGGGCATACTGATCAAATTGCACATGACATCAAATTGGGAGGTGTTGATAATACCCCAGAGGACAGGATCAAATCTCAAAATGACCTTGACAGATTGGAGAGCTGGGCCAAAGCTAACAAAATGAATTTCAACAGAGAGAAATGTAAGGTCCTACACTTAGGCAGAAAAAATGGAATGCACAAATATAGGATGGGGGACACGTGGCTGGATAATAGTATGTGTGAAAGAGATCTAGGAGTATTGGTGGACCACAAGCTGAACATGAGTCAGCAGTGTGATGCGGCAGCCAAGAAAGCCAACGTAATTCTTGGTTGCGTCAATAGGAGTATGGTGTCTAGATCAAGGTTGAAAATGGTACCACTCTATTCTGCTTTAGTTAGGCCTCATCTGGAATACTGTGTCCAGTTCTGGGCACTTCAATTCAAGGAGGATATTGACAAGCTGGAGCGTGTCCGGCGGAGGGCAACCAAAATGGTGAAGGGTCTGGAAGCCATGCCCTATGAGGAGCGGCTTAGGGAACTGGATATATTTAGTCTGCAGAAGAGAAGGTTAAGAGGGGACATGATAGCCATGTTTACATATTTGAAGGGATGTCACATTGAGAAGGGAGCGGACTTGTTTTCTCCTGCTCCAGAGACTAGGACAAGGAGCAATGGATTCAAACTTCAGGAAAAGAGATTCCACCTGAACATCAGCAAGAACTTCCTGACAGAGCTGTTTGGCAGTGAAATACGCTGCCTTGGAGTGTAGTGGAGTCTCCTACTTTGAAGGTTTTTAAGCAGAGGCTAGATGGCCATCTGTTGGAAGTGCTTTGATGTGTGTTCCTGCATGGCAGGGGGTTGGACTGGATGGTCCCTGTGGTTTCTTCCAACTCGATGATTCTATGACTCTATGACTAAAAACATACAAAAAGTCAACATTAAAACTGAATATTAACCATATTTAAAAACATATGACAGAATACTGTGTGGCCTTTACATATGCATAAGCACAATAGTTATGGTACATTGAATTCCTGCATGATCTTTTCCAACTCCCACTTACTGGGTGGCAGCTGCTGCAACTGACCAGTATCTGTTCCTCTGTTACTCATAAAGCAGATGACTGCTGTTTCCACCCGCTCCCATGAGTGATCCCCTTTGTGACAATCAGAAACAGGGTCCCTTGTTCCAGTTCCCCCTCATGCTGGAGATTGCTCACACAAGGGGGAATGGGAATAGCAGCCCACTGCTGAGCAATAGGGGAACAAACCACACTCAATTATAGTGGCTGCTGCCCAGTAAGTGGAGATTGGGGAACTTTCACTTTCATTGTGTGTACATAACAGTAACAAGTGCATAACTCTAGGGTATGCATTCATAATTGTGACACAGGAATACAGCCACACACTCTTAAAAAAAAGTTTTTTTTTAAAAAAATGAAAACCTAGGGGTCTCATGAACAGGATGTTTCATTAACTACTCTACATAAATTAGACACTCCTTCAACCTTTGAATAATGGATGGTGGTGGCAGGATAGATTAATGCTCATTTGGCAGGACAACATAAGTTGTTATATTTAGCTCCCAACCCACACTTTATTACACCATTCTCTTGATCTCAGGTTCAAACTAGATGGGGAATGTGTAATTTCTTTCAAAAATAATAGTTTCTCCTCTGTGTCTCCTTGCCTATAATGATTAATGCAAAAGAGTTACACGGTATGACATTACTGTGTTTTGCATTTCTCCAACTCCACAAGCTACAGTCAGTGACAAGGAGCAGAGATGAGAACACACGATACATGATCGAACCCTTCATATGCTTTATTGAATTAAACATTACAGTGCAAGGGAAAAGAGGAAAAGGCGTAACATAGGTTGCTTTCAGCTGCAGACATATCTACTCAGTGGCATGTCCCTTCTAAAACTGGGCCAAAAATCACTTCTCATTAAAAAAAGTTTTCCATTCAATCCACATGAAAGTGGTGAGCAAAATCGGAGAGCAGAAATTTTCCCCAAATTTTGAGTGAGATTGAAGCTTTACCCTACTTGCTTAATTTCACAAGATGCCAGAGTTTCCTCCATGTTTCACCTTTTCTAAGCCTCAAGTCGAATGTGAGCTGAAGCAAAATTCCTTGGCCACAGAAACCATGCAGTCTACACACAGTTGATCTTACCCAAAGGCTGCAAAGCAATAACCATGCAGTCATGACAGAGCAGGTTCCCAGGGCATTATTAAAGCCGTAGAGCAAGAGTGTTGAAAGCACCCATCGTGGTGGCTGCCAATGCTCTTTCAAAAGTTTCTAAGTACTGCTTTAACATTCATAAGTTCAAACTGGACATTTTAGCCCACTAGAGTCATATTTTGTTGCAACATTCACAAAGAGCTAGACTTTTAAGATACCCATTTTATGAGATTGTCATGTGAAGAATTGTAAACACTGACTGGGTGTCTATGTGCCTTCAAGTCACAACCTGATGGGTTGTGGGTTTCATGGGGTTTTCTTATCCAAGGAATACTCAGAGATGGTTTAGCCAGTTCTTTCCTCTGAAATATAGGCCATTTCCACACGGGGCTTTTAAAACGAGGCAGAGCGTCCTCCAGGGAGGACGTCTGCACCTGGGAGCGTAGTGGGTCGGACCTACTTAATGTAGATCCGCACCCCAGCCCATTCCGGAATGACCCCAAGTGGTCATCCAGCATGCTTTTGAAAGACTGCTAAAAACAGGTCTTTCAAAAGCACGGAGCGCACCAGTGCAAGCCTGCTCCCTTGTGCAGATTTGCAGGCTTGCACCAATGCGAGCCTGTGATCTGCCGGGGGTGGGCTTTAGGCTGGCGAGCTTCAGCGGTTGGTCGAGACCCTCAACAAACTGGAAGCCGCCATTTTTGATGCCGGAGCAGTGCCGAGCAACGAGCACGCACTGCTCCAGAGCGGTGTGGACCGGACCGGGGAGCCAAAAAGTTCGGTAAGTAGCGTCACGGGGTGATTCCCTCGCCCTATGCGGAAATGGCCTTAATCTACAACACCTGGTTTTCATTGATGGTTTCCCATCCAGACACTAACGATCGACTAGCATCCTGTTAGTGAGCTGTTATTAACTGCTGTCAAGTCAACTTACAGCTACAAATGAGAGACCTCTAAATCACACTATCCTCAACAATTCTGTTCAGGTCTTCTGGATTCAAGACATGTCTTCCTTGACTGAGTCCATCCATCTGTAATGAAGTCTTCCTTTTTTCCTACTGCCTTCTATCTTACCAAGTATTACGGTCTTTTCTAGGAAGTAATGTCTTCTCATGATATGGCCAGTATGAGAGCCTCAGTTTAGTCATCTTGGTTTCTAGGAAGAGTTTAGGCTTGATTTGCTCTAGGATTCATTCACTGTCTTTTTAGCAGTCCAAAGTCTCCATAGAGCTTTTCTGCAGCCCCACATTACAAACGAGTTGATTTTCTTCCTGTCAGTTTTCTTCACTATCCAGCTTTCACAACCATACATAGAAATTGGAAATACAATGGCATGGGCAATCTAAACTTTAGTATTCAATGATATATATCTGTATACTTCAGGACCTCGTCTAGTTCCTTCATAGCTGCCCTTTCAAGCGCTAACCTTTTTCTGATTTTTTGACTGCAATCTCCATTCTGATTAATGACTGAGCCAAGGTATGGAAAATCTTGAACTATTTCAATGTCTTCATCATCAGCTTTAAGGTTATAGAAATCATCTGTGGTCATTATTTTTGTTTTCTTAATGTTCACCTGTAAAACTGTAAACTCTTAGTGAATTATAATAGCGCAAATCTAATTTATGCTATTGTAACCTCCTTTCTGAATCATTGGAAAGGTTGGTCTTGTTTACTGACTATGCGATGTTGAAAACCTCCATCACAAACCCACCTTTTAATGACACAGCCACCCTAACACAATCATTTCTGTGTCACTGGAGAGTGTAGGAGGGAGGTCAGCAGAGATGTATCCATCTGTTTTCCTGTAGATGGACCTGCTGCAAGAATATCATCTGCAGAGACTTCCTGAGGACCCCAGGAGATCCCTGAAGATGCCTGTAGCAGCATGTCCAGCTATAGGTGTATGCATCTCTGCTTGCCCCATAGTTCTCCAAAGACATGAGAATGACTTCCCAATGCAAGATTCTAGCCAATGTTCCCAGGTAACAACCAACTGCCATGTATAATTAACTTTTTCAGACCAAAAAAGAATGGCAGGATCAATATTTTTCCCAATTAAATGATTGATTTGGGAAATTCATTTACTCTTTTGGCCCGCCTCTGCCATTTTAGGGCCCACCATGATGCCAAGAAGCAGAAGTAACATACATAGGGCATGTTACATAGGATTCTCAGGGAAAACACTGGAGACAGCTCCTGTTCCCTTGACAGTTGTGTGGAAGAGGGAGTTGCAGCAGATGTTGCTTGTCACATAAGCAGGAAACAAACAACACCTGCTGAAATCCTCTTTTCTGCATAATATTAAAGGTACAGGAGCCATCTTCGGTTTGCAATCTGGCAATGCAGACTCTCAGATTTGCAGAAGAAAGACCAAATAAACCACACGCACACTTAAAAGTAAGCATGGGCCAAGCCAGAGCATTTGTCTCTATAGTACTGCTTAGCCCTGTTGCTTAGCAACAGCATTCTCAACAGCCCTATTTGATGGTGGGTTGGAGCGACTTGTACGGAGACGTCCAGAAGTGGTAATTTGCATCAGAAAATATTAACGTCCATTCCAATTAGGAGCAACACTTTATCTGCTGGTTTATTTATTAAAATGCTTTGCCATAGGGAATGAAAAAAAGAAAAAAGAAAATTCTACTTAAGGAAGGAAACCATGGCAGGAGAGGGAGGACTAGGCCTACAGATAGCCAGTATGCAGACAGATTCTATACTTGGGTCATTTATAAGACAGAGACAGGGAAGAGATTCAGCCAAAGGAAAATGTGTGTATCTCAGGGAGAAAAAATTAAAATACATGACAATGGCCAAATGAGCTTGCACTTTACGTTTAAGGGATAAATGCAATTTTCATTTAATTTGCCTACTTTGAAGCTGTGATGCTAGAGAAAGCAACCAGACTAGTGACACTGAAAAATGAACCCTTCTGTTTGATTTGTTTTTTAAAAAAGACTGGAGTGCGGGGCCCTGTCTTGGTTCCGCTATATTCCACTCAGTTCTGTGTGACCCTCCAGTTCCAGCATTACAAGAATGCTTCTGAATGTTTCCTGGTGTGCTTGAAATCCTCAGCAAGCTGATTGTTCTAACACCACCTGCACTTGAGGATAACAGCATGTGATCATTATGGATTGATGCCATGGCCTCGTGAATTTAATTCAAAGGATTATGGATAATACTATAGGCTGTCACTTTACAAGAACTTTTGATACTTTTTCTGTAGGCTGATGCTTTACAAGAAATACAAGGTAGTAGCAGCTGGTGGCTTCTGTGCTAGAGGGGTAGTGAATCTGCTCTGGGCTTGAGTCTGAACTGTAAAGGCATTGTCCAGTGCACTTAACTCAAAGCAGGTGGATGGTTTTGTGGTAGTGATTGAGAGATCCTGTAGCACAGCAGCCCCAACATTTAAGCCCTGCTGGCGCCCTGCAGCCAGTGTAGGAGGCAGGGAGCATTTTCCCTATTTTGCTATTACCTGTGATATCCCACCACCAGACCACATGGTACCATACCAGTTATAAATCTGACATAGTTGCAGAACTTGACACACCCCTAGATTAGCCCTTTTGGGCTAAAGATCTATTAATCTATAATTCCCCCCCCCCCCCACAGCATTTTAACCCTCACATCCTTTATCTTCCATTTCCATTTGTTTATACTGGCCACATGCAATAGGTCCAGCTATTTTTAACATGGAAAGCAGCTTCTGTTGCCAGCTATGTTATTGTTAAAATGAGGAGGAGGAGGAGGAGGAGTGGCAACTATATTTCAGCACTATAGACTTGCTTGAATTCATAGGGATTCACACACAGATTTTTAAGAACTAAGCATTCAGAGCCCTTTGTCTACATGGTAGTTACACTGTCTTTCACATTCAGGGTTTTTGTTTTGTTTTTGTTTTTTTAGTGTATGGTCCACGCTGCCAGGTAGACAGTGATTGTGAATGAACTTTTCCTGTAGGGGCCTTCCAATAGCAGGTATATGATCCTCCAGTGATAAAGATGCAAGTGACTCGGACTCAAGTTGGATTGAAGTCACATCAATGACTTGACTTGGACTTGACTTGACAATAAATGATGTGCTGACTTGACTTGACTTGACTCAACTCATGACTTGTATATTTTTAGTGACCAACTTGCTGCCCTTGGTTCAGTAACATGACACATTCATCCAGAAACCTTACAACTGTGAATAACACTTCCATCCCTTTTTGCCCACTGGTCATATGACAATCTGTCTGAAGGTCAAAGCTTGGGCCATTTCTTGGAGGGGAACCGCAAATGTATTAGGCAATGGGCTTGAGGTGGGGCTGAGGTCTTCCCGACAACCTGTCCCCACTCTATATTGGAGGAGCCTTCTGAAACTTTTTCTAACAGCACAACACAAGACTTGTACCCAGAGCGCAAGGAAGGATCCTTCCTTTTAAAGCTTTTGAAGCTTCAGTAATGGGAAGTAAGAATAATCCTATTCCCCTGTTCAGTAACTGGATCTCAGGCTTGAGACTTGACTTGAAAGCAGTTTGCTAGGACTTGAAATTTGACTTGAGATTTGAAAGTAGAGACTTGAGACTTGGAGTAAAAAAATTAAATACATCACTGCAATCCTCTTTCTCAGTATCAGGAAGGTAGAAGTTTCTCAGGTTATTATAACACGGCCCAACACGTTCTTTGTATTGGGCAAATGTGCTGGCATTTAGCAGATTCATGTGCCAGGCTTCTGCAGGATCACAGAATCATAGAGCTGGAAGAGGCCACAAGGGCCATCCAATCTAACCCCTGACATGCAGGAATACACAATCAATGTACTTCCAACACGTGGCCATCCAGCCTCTGTTTAGTAACCTCCAAAGAAGGAGATTCCACCACGCTCCAAGGCAGCAAAATCCACTGTCAAACAGCAATTACTGCCATGAAGTTCCTCCTAGTGTTTAGATGCCACCTCTTATCCTGTAGTTTGAAGCCATTGTTCTGTGTCCTAGTCTCTGGAACAGCAGGAAACAAGCTTGTTCCATCTTCCATATGACATCCCTTCCAATATTTAAACATGGTTATCATGTCACCTCTAAACCTTCTCTTATCTAAGCTAAACATACTCAGCTTCCTAAGTCACTCCTCATAGGGTATAGCTTCCAGGATGCCATGAGGGTCTCTGGCACTCAAGGTAATGAATTTTTAAGGACATGAAACTTTGGTTGATGTGAAAGCCATTGTAGCCTTCTGATGGGACCAAATCCACATTTTTCTAAAATCATTCTGTACATGAATAGGAAGGGCACTGGGCTCTGCCTAAAAATTAATTGTCAACTACTCAGTAGGGGAGGAAAAATGACTAGATGCCCCTTTTTTATTTTAGGCATTTTTCCTTTGAGATAATAGAAGCCACATTGGCTGGCATCCTCTTCAGTATTTACAATGTTGAAAGCCAAGCTTAAGACAACATAAATTTTGGAATTCACATTAATGGTCATTAGAACATTGCAATGGCTGAAAGTGCCTCAAAAAACATACCTTAGAAACCAGGCATCATCACCAACAGGGATTTCCAAGGCATTGGGGATTTCCTGTGGAGCCCTCTTTCAGGTACCGGCCAGAAAGCACCTCCCTTCTGGAAGAGGGCTGGAGGCTTCATTGGTCTCCATCCTACCTTGCAAATTCCTATATTGGTGGGACTGCCTGCTTTCTAAGGTAAGTGGTGGACACTTCAGGAAACATAACTCTTCATCATAGTTACACTTCCCAATGCAGGATCTCAATCATCATTTATTGATACACACAATCTTTACTAAGAAGTTCTTACACATTCTGCCCAATGAAGGAACCTTTTTAGTCCAACCGTGGAATTATTTGGAGGAAGTAACTTGGAAGCCTGGTCGTTTGGAGCCATTTAGTAATTGTAATTGCTGGCCAGAATCCCATATCACAGTTACAAATGCATAACCTGGAGTTCTGGATGTTATATATTCATGATACCTATTATGATACGTATTCATGATGCCTACAGAGGTATCATGAACACACACACCCCGATCTCCACCTACCAGGCAGCCACTGCAATTGACAAGGGTCCATTCCCTGTCAGCTGGCTGCCATTTCCGCCCACCCCCTCGTGCAAACAATCTCTGATGCTAGGTGGAATTGCAACAGGTACCCTGAGCATCATTCACAGGAAAAGATAGAAACGACAGCCAGCTGCTTCCCAAGTAACGGGAACAGATCTCCATTGATCACAGCAGTTGCTGCCTAGTAACTGGGGACTGAGGGAGCTGCACCAGCATTCAGTGTGTAGCACTGTAACTATGGTGCTTACCTATATGTAAACACCATACAGAATTTTGGCCATTTTTACTTTTAAAGCAATGTGTTATTAATTATTAATGCAACAATTTAATCTTTTAAATGTTTTGCTATAACTATTAACGTCAACAAACTCATTTCTGAATTACTGCTACTGTTAATGAACTAGTTTGGCACAAACATTTTCAAGCTTAAGTGGAAGTGGACAAATTGTCTTTCAGCAAAGCTTGTCCACCATTGCTGGCCTTCTCATTTATGAACTATTCTCTCTGCAGAATATGACCTAAAAACCACTAATACAGAAAACACTGAGCTAGATGGCCTTTGACTCACTAATGGTGAAGACAGGTACAGGTGTAATGTTTTCCGCTGTGAGGCAAGTTCTATTTCTCCTCACCTTTTCTCCTCTGCTGACTCTCTCCAGCATGATTGCTCCATTTATGTTTTAGGCAGGTTTCTCTTCTTTTCTGGGCCTTTCCCCTTTGTGTTTATGAATGTCTATTCATGCACTCTCTTGCTTTTAAACTTGAGATATTTCTGGGAGTGTGTGCAGCTTCATTGTTACCACAAGAGTCAGTCAAGCTGAACTCTGCACCACTGGACAGATTGTTGGTCCCCATAATTCTTCTATAGGCCATTCTAGTCAGTACACACACCACTAGCTTCTGGTAAAAGGATGAACTGATTTTCCCTTGGCGTAATTCAGTTCTGAAGTTTGTACTTTTGTCACTGATATACATCTACAATGGTCTTCAAGCTATGTATATCAGGTTTGGTGTTCTAGAATCTTCTAGAATCCATAGGAGGATGGAAGCATTGGTAGGTTATACGTGATGTTATTCATTTTATACTCTGCCTTTCTCAGTTTGGGACTCCAGTCAGTTCATGGAAAGTGTCTCCACCTCATTTTGGGGGTGCACACATAGACACACACTATAGCTTACCGCAGAGTCTCAGTAAAGTCTTCCAATCTTCTGTCTAGCATTTTCTGTGGGTTATAAGGACTGCCATATAGAAGTGGGAGCAGAGAAGCCCAGCTCCACCAGTCTAGTTGTATGCACTTAAATCTGGATTAGTCTTCACTTCACTAATGAACTGAATTATTTTCTAGTTTCTATGGCTGAACTAATACTAGTATGACTTAGTTCTTCATACCAGAAGTATTTCCCAAAGTCAGAAAATCATACCCAGGGACTGTATCTGGTCAAGCTGAGGCTGATAACATTGATTTCATCCTAGGATAAGAATGCCATGAATTAGACCCTAAGTAGCCCATAATTTCTTTCTCCTTTTCTTGCAGAGCACATGGATATGATTAGTGCCTATGATATCATCCAGGTCTATTGCATTGTGTCATTGGCACCACCAATGATGTTGTATTATTTATCTCTCATGAGCTAATGCTGTATAAAGTTGTTTGTCCATTTCACACTTCTGTTCTTTACTACATTCAGGCATCACCTCCTACTGACTCTTTCTGTGTTGCTTTTATGGCTGTGTGTGTCTACATTTTCATTGTTATGTTCCTTTTGTAAAGTGCTCTGGGAACAGAATTGAAGGGCAATATAAAACTTTGTGATTGTTCTTATGTGCCTTCAGGTTGACTCCAGCTTATGGCAACTTATGGCAAAGGGTTTACTTTGCAAGATTTATGTTGAAGACTTGTGTGATTTCCTACATTCCACTAGAATGTTAAAGGTTCAAATCAAGAATTCTAGACAGAACAAAAATGACATTATTTATGAGTTTTAAGTGTACTATTTTAGGAATGGTATGTTTGTTTAAAATTTTAAATGGCTAGATCAGGATATTTAGAAAACAATCCTGAAAACGGTTATATCCTGTTTTATGAATGATGTTTTAGGAAACCATATTTCCCTTTGCGAGGAATGTGGTTTGTTTGTTGTTGCTGTCCCTTTAACTCTGCCAATTAGCAAGTATCTTAAATGATATACCATCCTAAGAAAGGATACCATGACACAAATAATAGAAGTGGTCTTGAAATGCAAAAATTATAATTTTGGCTGGCATCCTTTTCAGGATTTACAATACCATAATGTGGACATACAACATTATGGTGTAATGACCAAGAGAGCCCTCAAACCATCTTAGAAACCAAGCAGACCCACAATGAGTCCAACAAAAAGTTGTAGAGAAAAAAATTTCAACTGCCTGTTAGAAAGTGCCTCACTGCTTCACTCTTCAGCACTTCATGAATCCCTATGCTGGTGGCATTATCTGCCTTCTAATGAAGGTTTGCGGGTCTTGCATCAGGAGATACAGCTACAAAAATTGAGCTCCATCATCATAGCTTTGTCTCCTGGTGCAGAATTTTGGCCTACATTTATGGCCCCTCCATCTTCCAAGACAAAAAAAGGGCTATGCTAGTATATCTTTAGTATTCCTGATTACTACCACAGGCACACTGGTGTCAACTCTTTTGACATTCTTATCTAAAATGAGCATCAGCAGTAAAAATGGAGCTGAGCCTATTTATTCCACGCTACAGAACTTCAGATAACCCCATAACCACAGACTGTAGATGGATGCAGTAAATAAGGAAGAATCCCAAGTGGGTGTTCTTTGATACAACTTGGATTATGATTTGAACTTTACATATGCCTTACATGATAACAGCTGACAAGCTCCTTTAGTTCCCATACCTATAACAGTTCCATGCTCAGAATGTTGTAGACTTGCTCTCACGTTTTGTCCCTCACTATATTTTGTGTTTTGTAAATATAGTGGTTCTCCTGGATTTATTATACTTAAGTCTCATACCAAGAAATGGAGCCCAGAATGGGGAAATATATGTGGAGAGGGAAACCCACTATATAAGTATGTATGTATTATTTAATATATCTTCTTTCTCCCAGGATAGGTCCCAAGCCCTGGAGATATTGGTATGTTTATTGCATTTAAATTACACATTCACAGTCATATTAACTCTAGGATGTTGTTTTGTCCCTGTCTTCATGTTATTCTGGTAGCAGAATAAACCACATATATAAAAACATTGTATTTAGAAAACAAATGTTTGAAGATACCACTGCATCCACTCCATTACCACCCTTGGTTCTTCCAGCTCAACTTTCAGGTCAAAATTATGAATTCAGATTGGCCTACATCTGAAAAAAAAAAGCCAATATTGATTGTTATAAAACATTCAAACAAAACAGTAACAATATGGACCAAATCTAAAATTAGTCCTATTTAGCATAGTCACACTGAAATCAATATGACTTGTTAACCATAGCTAACATAAATCCTGCTAGCCTAAATAAATTGTTAGTCCCAATTGGAGCAGGCTGGTTGAAGTAATGGGATTTACATAGCTGTTGATTCAATGAGCTTACTCTAATTCACACTAGTAATTGTATTTAAACCATTGGTTTCAACAGGTAGGACCAAAATAAAATCCATCCCTACCAACACATACAATACAACAGAAGAGAACATAAGAATAATAAAACTCCTGACCAAACTACATCCAATCTCATTATTGCATTTTATTTATTAAACTACCGGTATATCCCTGGACAATTACTTCTTTAACAGAAAATTTGGTACTGGAGATAGAAGTAACATGGAAAGAATAGGTATACATCCATATCCCAGAAAAAGAAGACCACTTGAACATGTTTCAGCAAACTTTTTAATCTAAAACTAAGAATATGCACATGTGAAATGAAACAAACAGGTAAAGCAAGCCTTTCATAAGTAAAGAAACACATGCTGAACTTTCTAGAAACTATTTGAAAGCTGCTTTAAAAATGCATCTAGGCGTGATTTTTTTTCTTTCTCCAGCCTCCATTTTTTCTTATGATTTCCATTTTACTGTCCAAATTTATACATTTCCTCCTCCTCCACTAAATAAACATTATTTCTTCTCCTTCTCCTTCTCCTTCTGGGTCTCCAAGGTGAGGCGGGCTTATCTACTTTTCCTTTTTCTCTGTTTTCCTGTTCATGCATGCCTGGCAGGGTGGTCTGGAGGCAGCTATTGTTTACCTTGCTGGTTGTAGGAAGGCACACAGGACTATAGGAAGATTGGGTAGAGTAAAGTCCCATTTTTTTCCAGCTCAAATTTGATTGCATTGTTTAGTGCAAACATGCTGCTGCAACTTAACAGAAAAAGTCCATGTTTCTCCAGCACTTCTTCATCCTTCTCTCTAGACAAGCAGAAAAATGGAGAGCTGGGCAGGCATAAAAAGGCTTTGTGAAAAAGGAGCTTCTTTATTAGAGGCTTTGTTAACACTATATGCCACACTATACCATGCGATCTCAGGATGACATACAATAAAATGAACCTAATCAATTTAGAAGGATTTAAAACAGCTAACATTAATTTAAAGAGACTAAAAGCATATTAAACACTTTGACAAATTAAAGCAAGGCAGTTTAAAACCAGTTAAAATGGTTTCATAAATTTTAACCTGTGCACACACGCCAATTTTGATGAAACCAATGAAACTCCAAAGACAGTAGAATTACTTTAGCAACAAAGGTGCTGCAATGGCACCAGCACTGGTGTAAATCAAGCTTTTAAGACTAAACATTCTTAAGGTCAAACTAACGTTACTCCATGCAGTTACATTTGTTCTTTTTCTTTACTCAGCACTAGTGAGGATAAGGTACTAGGACTCTAGGGCCATTTCCGCACGGGGTGAGGGAATCGCCCCGTGACGCTACTCATCGGACTTAAAGGCTCTCCGGTCCAGTCCACGCTGCTCCAGAGCAGTGCGTGGCCGCTGCTCCCCACTGCTCCAGGGACGAAAATGGCGGCTTCTGGTTGGTCAAGGGTCTTGACCAACCGCTGAAGCTTGCCAGCCTAAAGCCCGCCCCAAGCAGATTGCAGGCTCGCACCAATGCGAGCCTGCGAATCTGCATAAGGGAGCAGGCTCACAGTGGTGCGCTCCGTGCTTTTGAAAGGCCTGTTTTTAGCAGTCTTTCAAAAGCACGCTGGATGACCACTTGGGTTTGTTCTGGAGCGGGCTGGGTTGCAGATCTACATTAAGTAGGTCCGACCCAGTCCGCTCCCAGGTGCAGACATCCTCCCTGAAGGACGCTCTGCACCGTTTTAAAAACTCCATGTGGAAATGGCCTAGAAGTGAGCTTAAGTGTCTTTAAACTTTTGTGGTCCTAACCTGGGTTGGTCCATCATATCTACCATTTGCATAAGAAAGAACTTCCCTCAAGAATCTGATCAGAACTGGGTACCTAGAAGGAGAGGTCCAAACTCATTCTAACAAGAGTTGCCAGAGGGAAAACTAGAGAGGTCTCCTGGGTCTTTAATGGTAGTATAGAAGAGGGAATTTCAGCAAGTGTTACATTACCTGGTAGCAATATCTGTTGAAAATCACTGTTCTACGTAAATATAAATGGTACAGGAACCTTCTCCAATTTTCAGTCCGGCAATTGTAAAAGCCCCACACTAGGGTCTTGATCCAGATTAGATCCCCTATATTTTACAAGGTTAGAATAAGAAAGCCAAGCTTACAGAACTGGTCTTAGGGACAGTGTTGAAGTCATCCAGATTTCTAGTCATGGGCAATTTCAACATCCCGTTTGAGGCCAAGGTATAGCTTGGGAGTTCATGGCATCCATAACAAACATGGGCCTATTTAGCAGGTCATATCTTTAATGATGTTTTCAGTTCCAAGTAGATGTCTCTATGGGCAGAGGTGATCAAAACCTCTGAGTTGTCATGGATCATTGTCTGGTCCATGATAGTATCACAGCTACTGTCTGTCTATGCATGAGTGGTGGTCTTATTAACTCTCAAAGGCTAATGGATCCTCCAGGATTCCAGAAAGCCTTAGGGGGTTTTATGACTGGTGTCGCCAGTCCTGTTGAAGCCCTGGTCAACAGATAGAATAAAGACATGGCTATAGCTATTGACATGATCACTCCCAAACACCTTTCGCAACCTGTTTCTAATTGGGCCCCTTGGTATACAGAAAACCTCAGAAAGCTCAAACTGGAATGACAATGACTGGAGCA
The DNA here is from genome assembly GCA_030412105.1 of Cyclura pinguis. NCBI lineage: Eukaryota > Metazoa > Chordata > Lepidosauria > Squamata > Iguanidae > Cyclura > Cyclura pinguis. The sequence continues at coordinate 352,390,640 of CM059599.1, forward strand.
TAGATGGTGGAAAACTCAACTTATATCCAAAAGGCATGATGTAGAGAACATCTTTGTTCCTATAAGGTGGCAATATGTGCAGTGAAGAAAGCCTACTTCTCTGCATACATTGTTTATGCAAATTCATATCCAGCTGAATTATTCAGGGTAGTGAGGGGTGTAGCTCAAGCATCTTCTTCCCAAATCCAATTCTAGAACCTGCAGCAGTTTGCTGTGATGCTTTCAGCAATCAATTCACAGATAAATCTCTCAGAGAAGAGCCAACTTAGATGCTATCATTATTGCATAAGCTGACAACAAGGTATCCAGCAATTCCCTAGGTAGGATTACACTGGGTCAGTTTCCGCTGGTGAGTATCATAGATCTGGACAAGGATGAATAAGAAGGACAACCTGTCCTTTCCATCCCTGTCCTTCTTGGTTGGTCATCCAGGGAGAAGATAGTTAGATCTCAGCTACAACGCTGCATCTCTCAGGGAGAGAAATTTTCCATCTAGTTTAAAAGAAGCAGTGGTGTGGCCACTTCTTAAAAAGCCCTCCCTGGACTTTAAGAACTACAGGCCACTATCAAATCTCCCTTTTTAGGGCAAGGTGCTTGAGTGAGCAGTTGCCATCTAACTCCAGGCAATTTTGCATTATACAGGTTTTGTGGACCCATTTCAATCCACCTTAGGATATGGAGTTGAGACTGCTATGGCCACCTTAGTGGACAATCTTTGGTTGAGCATCAACAGGAGGAGTGTGTCCTTGCAGGTGCCTTTGATTCTCTCAGCACTGTTCAATACTATCAACCATGGTACCCTTCTTGAATGTCTGGTTTGGGAATCAGGCAAACAGTGGTTCTGGTCCTGTGAATAGTTGCTGCTCAAAGAAGGAGCTATTATATGGTATACCACAAATTGCCATCCTATCCCCAATGCTCTTTAACATCTACATGAAAATGCTGGGAGAGATCATCTGGTGGCATGGGGAAGGGTGCTATCAGTATACTGATGACATCCAAATACACTTCTCTATACTCTCAAAAGTAGCATCAGCTAAGGATAGTGTGTCTCCTCTGAATTAATGTCAGGAGGAGGTAAGGCCTGGACGTGGAACAACCGAACCTGAATCCAGACAAAAGGGAGGTGCTTACTGTCAAGGGTCATAACCTAGGGTTGGAGGTGTGTCAGCCAATCCTGGATGGGGTTACACTTCCCTTGAAAGACTGTGTTTGCAGCTTGGAGCTACTTCTGGTTCCATTGTTCCAAATTATTGCCCAGATAGATGCAACAGCCAGGAGTTCTTACTGCCAGTTTTGGCTCTTACATCAGCTGTGCCCCTTCCTAGAGCTAGAGGAACTGAAGATGGTAATGCACACATCAGTAAACTTAATGTTGGACTTCTGCAATGTGCTGTGCATTGAGCTATCTCTGTACCAAGTTTGGAAACTTCAATTATTTCAAAACATGGCAGCCAGATTGGTTGCATGTGCATCTAGGAGTGATCATGTTAAACATATATTAAAAGTACCGCACTGCCTGCCAATTATTTTGGTTGTTACCTTTAAAGTGTTGGTTGTTACCTTTAAAGTCCTACATGGTTTGGGTCCAGGTTACCTATGGAATCACTTCCCCTGTATTATCCGCCCCATATATTCAGGTCCTCTGAGGGACAATTGCTTCAGGCAGGAATAGGCTGACAACTGTCATGCAGAAGACTTTTTCATCAAACTATGGAATGACCTGCTGCAAGAGATTCAACAACCAGAAATGCTATCTGATTTTAAAATAGCACTAAAGATTAATCTGTTTCAGCAGGCCTATCCAGGTGATTTTTAAATTGGGAGTTTTTAACTTGTGAATTACTTGTTTTAATATGCATGCTCTTTTAACTTATGTTATTCTCTTTTAATTGGCTGTGTATTTTAATTGATGTTCTGTGTTTTTAGCTTTATTTTAATTTGTTGTTCCCCACCTCAATCCATAGGACAGGTAGGTAAAAAATTATTATTATTATTATTATTATTATTATATGTAGAAGATTTGGGTTTTGCACAAAAAAGTCATATGATTCTCTACACAGAGTAATCTCCTAGAACACTTGGAGATATTCAGATACTGAGAAAAAACTCTCAAAAGTCTTGTTGCCCCAGTACACTTCCTGTCATAACTCTTCCCATGGAATCCAAGGAATCAGGTGGAAAGAAGTCAGATATAGAAAGGCCTCTGGCTCAAGATGACAGTTCCCCCCCTCCCCAATCTGAATAGCTAATGGCCTATGCAGCTAATGGCGAACCTCAGTAGAGTGGGCCCCCACCTCAGCCACTGTTGAGGGGCACTGAGGAGACACCCCCATCATTTGCGAAATGTTGGCATGACACGGAACAACCAATATCTCTTACATAAGAAGCCCTGAACAATCAAGCACCTTGCATCACAAGGTCAGGGGGCCATAAATCCTATAGCAGCTGCCAGGAGTTTTTGCTGATCAAGGCTTGTGTGCAGCTTCCTACTCATGGAAATCTTTTCTGGCAGACCCATTCAGGTGGTTTTTAAATTGCAGGAGGTTTTTTTTGGGGGGGGGGGCTTGTCACTTGTAAGCACAGGACACTTCCTGATGGGGTTGTCCAAATTTTGGAAAACCCATTATTTAACTGGAAAATCAGTAACAGAGAATATGCCTTCCAACTCGATCTTGAGGGTCCTGTGTGGTCCACACTTCACACTTTTTCCACAACTGCTTTAAAGCTGTGTCTGTTGAGAGAACAGAAAACCTTGGATTTGCTTTTCACCTTGTATATTGAAGCTGACCAGCTTGTTTCATGATAATCAGAGAGATGAGCCCTTTGAAGCAACTTCAGTCATTTCCAGTCAAAGCAGTGCGTCTCTCAGCCCACTGCCTTTAGCCTCTCAGCTGTTATCTCTTGCCGCTATCCCTTGTGTCCTATCAGTCACTAAACTATTTAATCCATTCTAGAAGCTTTTCCCTCCTGTCATGCTCACTGACTTTGCTGATCCATCTTCTTTTTGTCTCCTCTTTTCTTTGTTATGCCCTGGGAAAGTTAGATAGGTATCTTGAACAACTTCTGCATTGTCTTCTAATACAGAAAGGCATTTAAAGGATCTCAGGCATTTGGTGTCAGTCTTGGTTTGTCTTTTATGAATCTCTGTTGCCTGCTTGGTTGAGGAAATTCACATCTGAAGGAAGCTTTGCCTTGCATTTCTGCAAAGGAGCTGGGGAATTGACCCTTTTGCTTCCCTCTGGCATGAATTAGTTGAGTGTCTTCAACAGTCTTGTCAGATGAACTCTTACTTTCAGTTTAGAATGAAAACAAAAGGTACTCAGGACATTCTGGGTGAAACTGTAAAGTTTGACTGGCCCACCTTTAAGACCAAGCAGGTTGTAAAATGAAAACTAAGGCCTTTTAAGCACCGGGCTATTTAAACGGTGCAGAGCGACCTCCAACAGAGGTCTTCTGCACCGTAGAGTGTACTGGGGCGGACTACTTTTTGTAGTTCCATACCTCAGTCCACTCTGGAGCGACCAGAACTGGTCGCGCGGCATGTTTTTTAAAAACCTCTTTTTAGAGGTTTTTAAAAACCACGGAGTGCGCAACCCCATGCCGCTCCGTCGCCCGGCTCCGGAGCTGATTTACAGGCGTGCGCAAGTGCATGCCTGCAGATCTGCCGGGGGCGGGCTTCCGTCTGGTGAGCTTCTCCGGTTGGTGGAGAGCCTCCACCAACCAGAAGCCGCCATTTAGGACGCCAGAGGAGTGCGGAGCGACGAGCTCGCGCTGCTCCTTGTGGCGACGGACTCGGCCGGCCGGAAAACAAAGCCGGTAAGCTCTGTTTTCGGGCGTTTCCCCCCTTCCACATGCAGTAAGGGCCTAAGACAACATTTCTCAGAAGGCAATGTCCGAGAAAACGTTTTAAGATTTTGTTCTTTCCTCACCCCATGAAATACAGTCATTTAACATACAATTTTCTACAAATATTCTCCACCACTTGTACATGTTAGAGACAACATACGCTGTCCCCAGTGCCTTGGGATGATGGTAAGTCTGGGACTGTGAAGCAGTGTGAAGAATGCAAAATTGTTGCTAGTGTGCCAACATAGCTGTTGTTGATATTGTGAAGGGAGGGAGGGAAGGAAGGAAGGAAAGAAGGTAGGTAGGTAGGTAGATAGGTAGGTGCTGTGTTAACTGCCATTGCTAATAGTAAGATCCACTCCTAAGAAATTGTTGGATATTTTATTTTCACCATGGAAAAATCTGATGAAGTAGTGCTCCCATTACCACAGGGTGAGTTCTGAGTTGCCATGTTGGCCATATGTGCAGAGTTCAAGAATAAATGATTTCAAAGATATTTATTCAAAAGTAAGTCCCACTGAGCAAACTGGGGTTGGACCCCTAGTCAGTGTGCTCACAGCCTTCAGTATCTGTTTCATTTAACTTTGATCTATATATACCTGGAGTAGAATGAGACAGAGTACCAAGGTGGTTGTGAACAACTGCAGCCTGGAGGGTATAAATGTTATTTTACCTATTCCTAATATAAAAACAAAAACAAAACACCAACAGTCTAGGCCCATTTCCACACGGGGTGAGGGAATGGCCCCATGCCGGTACTTGCCGGACTTCTTGGCTCCCCGGTCCGGTCCGCAGTGCTCCGGAGCAGTGCATGCTCGTCGCTCCACACTGCTTCGGGGACGAAAATGGCGGCTTCCGGTTGGTCGAGGGCCTCGACCAACTGCTGAAGCTCGCCAGTCTAAAGCCCGCCCCCGGCAGATCACAGGCTCACACTGGTGCAAGCCTGCAAATCTGCACCAGAGCGCGGGAATGGAGTGGCGCACTCCGTGCTTTTGAAAGACCTGTTTTAAGCGGTCTTTCAAAAGCATGCTGGACAACCACTTCGGGTCGTTCAGGAGCTGGCTGAGATGCAGAACTACAGTAAGTAGATCCGACCCAGTCCACTCCCAGGTGCAGACGTCCTCCCTGGAAGACGCTCTGCACTGTTTCTTTAAGCCCGTGTGGAAATGCCCTAGGTTTACCAGGTTCCAAGGCACTGATTAAAGTCTCAAGGTACTGCTATGCCTCCTCTTCCTGGATCTTCAAGTGTGAAAACCTATCTGGAGGAGAAGAACTGATTGTTCACCCATGAGGGACATTAAGGCTGTGCACTCATCTCCACCCATTCCTTATTGGTGCTGAGGCTCATTGGCACAGCACAGAGGTTTTGGAATATTTCACTTGTGCAACATTGATGCACTTAGAAGCCAGGAGCTAGAGAAAGAAAGGGGAAGGTGCATGCACTTAAGCCCACTGTACCATTCGGAACAAGGCAAGGAATGAAGTATCAGTATAGCAACCTGCTATCCTTCTTGTTCCACCAACTCTGGCAATAGTAGATCAAGTCCTGGAGGAAAAAAACTCCCTGTGGGCTAGGGATAAGCCTTCCACAAGCCCCAGAAGCAACTTAGGAGCTGAGAAAGCTCCCCATATGTGATGCATGATACAACAAAGGCTTCAAAGGTAGCCCTAGTGAGGACAGTGGCAACTGGTACAGCTGCTGGGCTTATTTCACTACTTTACTTGGCTCCCAGAAATGACTTCCTCACACAAAAATTCATCTTTCGGTTGCTATATTGCTCAGTTAGCTGGGCTTTTCCTCCATTCTGGGTCCATTTACAAAGATTCCTCTTCTACTTGTTTCCACAGTCAGCTGGTTCAGAAGCCGTTCTGGCCATCCTTCCAATTCTTGCCTACCTGTTATAATGACATCACAAGGACTCCCTCTCTGTGACATGATCCAATGACATCACCAGAATTTAGTGGCATCACAAGGCTTTGATCCTGATATCTCAGGAGATGTGATACAGCCAACCTAACACATAAAGACAGAAGTTCTAGCCTAGCCTAGCCCCCAATGTACAGATTTTCTGCTTACTAGAGGCTTATTTCTACAGTATACACCCTGGTATGAGAGGAAGGAAAGTGTGTCTTCTATCACTATGACAACCATATATACATGGAAGGTATCCTTCTCAAAGAGAACACTTTCTTTATTCATGATTTGAAATCATGATTTTTCCAGAGCTTTGGAAAGTTACTTTTTGGACTATAACTTCTAAACTTTGGCTGCAGGATCCTGGAATATGCAAACAAACAAACACCCTTTTCCAACCACTGGGTTTTTCCAGACTATAGCTAACAGCTTTATACCACCTGAGTAGTCCAGCAGACAAATATTTTGTCTAGTCAAACAACAGAAATATGGCACGAAAAGGACAGTCTTACGTCCATGGTAGCAGCATGCACATCGTTGTATATTCTGCTGTATACAGACAAGGCTATTGACCTTCTTTGTTTTTGTTTTTAAAGCGAGCAGCTGAAAAGATCTTGGCTAAGTTCTTTTACCTAGTCACTCTTTTGCTTTGGCATCTCACGCTTCTAGCTTCACTCTCCTTTCCATTGACAACATGGTAAATGAACCTATTAGCTGAGAGAGAATGAAAGATGACCTTCAGTGCCACATTTAAACATTGACATAAGGAACTCCATGGAGACTCACAGCAATGTAGTCTAATACCAACATCTTGCCTATGCCCTTGTAAGCTCCCTCTTGACTCCTTGTGCTCTGAGTGCACCTACAAGGGTAGGCATGAACATCTGAAGATGCCAAGAGCCTATTTTACTTTATGATACCACTGATTTGAGGCCTGCTCCATACTGTCTTCTGGGCATAACTCCCTCCTATTCCATCCATCCCTGATTGCTCACAGTTTAAAATAGTGACTAAATGGCATTTTTGTTGTCAGAGGCTTATTCTAGGAAAATTATTTTAAGCTCTTGGACTAGGCTGACAGATGGGGGGACATTGGTAAAATCATAGCTTGCGGTGAGTGACTGACATGTTTGTCTAGTGAGAAAGTCCCTGCTGTTTCCCCCTCCATTCCTTTTCTCTCTGACCTCTAAAGCGTCCGCTCCACTGCCATTCCCCTTCCCTCCTGGTATTCCATCATTGCAACTCCTCCAGCTAAGGAGGGCAAGGAACCCCATCTATCAATGCCACTCACTGCATCAACAACAGGGGTCAGCTGAGGGGAAAACATGCAGGAGTGTTTTTGCTCAAGCAGCTTTTGAACAGACATTCTAAAGGCATGGAGGACTGCAGAGGTATGGGGAAAACAGAGCAATGGCTGAGGGACATCTGAACAGTGAGCCCCAGAACTCTTTCAACAATATTTTTCAAATGCTCAAAGTCCTTCACAGCACTGAAAAACGCAGCCCGTTAAAGAGTGTACATGTGTAAGAATTCTACCCAACTCAATGAAATTTCTTTTTCTTTGCCTGACCCTCTCTTTTGGATGCCTAAACTACATTTCTAAATGCCCATATGATGTTTTAATTTACTGCAGTGCTAGAAATTTGGGGACTGCCACTACGCCACTCATAATATTGGTTTGGTGTCCATGGATCAAAATGGCAGCCATAGCAGATGTTGTTAATCAAATTGAGATTAAAGGATATGGCTTTCTCAGATATGCAGGTCCTTGAATAGGGACCTCCTTGAATAATTTGCAGTGCTGGGGGAGGAAAGGCATATGCTCAATCCAATTTTTAGTGCCAATTACAGTGGGCCCATTGAATCAATGGAACTTATATAAATCCCAACTTGGCACATTCTAAATGGTTTAATGTGTCTCCTCTTGTTGTGACAAAAAGTTAAATTTATGACAAAGGAAAGAAGGAGATTACCATTTGCCCTTTCTTTGTTTTCTGCCCCTACCTCTCCTAGGTGCCTCTGAAGGTCAATTAGACAGAATTATCTTGGGAAAGAGCCTAGTATTTGTCATTACTACCCAATAACAGCCTCAGAGTCTTGCAGATCTGACCCCAGAGAAAGCTGGAAGTTTTTCCTAGCACTGTCACATGTAGGGAACCTTGTAGAATACTTTCTTTACGAATTCTGAGCTGAGCTGATCTGTACTTGCCAGACAAGTGTGCAGATATGATTGTAGTTATTCCACGAGAATACTCTTTCCTTGAGTCTTTGATGCCCTGTTCTCTATTAAATGTGGTCTTCCTGAAAATTTAGGCCATGTCTAGCTCCATTACAGTTTTTTGCCTTTCCATTTGCAATCCACGTTATGTGGTTTATGGATAAAATAATGAACAGTTTTACAGGGGATTAATTTAATTCTCCTAAGAGAGCCATTCAAGATGTACTATTACAAAAAGGCAGCCACAACATGGAAATGATATCTTGAAAGGATAGTAGCAAGAAGTTATGGCAGAAGGAAGTGAAGAAGCAACATCACACGGAACAGAGACAGCAGAATTTAACCTTACCTGAAATTTTATTTTAATTTTACCTTCAATAATTTAGTAAAATATTTGTATCCCACAGACAGGCTATTGACTGGGGTCAGGTACAGGTAGCACGTGAGTCCCCTGTTGCTTCTGAGCACCATTCAAAATGCTGGTTACAAACTATAAACCCCTATATGACTTGGGATCAGGCCATATTCTCCCTTACAAGCCTGTCTGGGAAGTTCTTCATGAGAGGCCCTTCTCTCAGCCCAACCTGTTGGGAAATGAGATATTGTAGTGGATTTTTCAAGCAGACTAACCAAATTGGCAAGACAGAGGCTGAACAATGATCAGTCACATGCCTGCATACACACACACACATACAGAGAGAGAGAGAGAAAGAGAGAGAGAGAGAGAGAACTCGAGAAAATAAACTTAGTCTTTTTGTAAAAAAGAAAAATTGCTTTATGTACAATGTGTGTGCATGTGTTTTCAAGTCACCTGTTCACTTGTACATAATCAAATATAGAGGACAGAGAGAGAAGAAAAATGATTGCTTTTTAGAGAGATGCTAAAGGGGAATGGAAACATGCACACTAGAAAGTTGTAAGCATAGATATGCAAAGGCTGCTAATTCTTACCACATTTCCATCTGAAACACATTTTGTGGGGATGTATGAGAGGTCTTTCTCACTGGTGGTTCCCATCTTGAATCCCCTGCCAATGAAGACTACCCTGGGTCTCACTCCATTGCCCTTCTACCTGCAAGTTAAGACTTTGTTGTTCAGATAGGCCTTGTGTAGTTAATCTGGGTTGCTGTTAAAGAGGTTTTAATGGTTAGATGCTGTTATTCTCTTTTTACTGATGGGTTTTTAATTATGTCTTTAATCTGTCTTTTATGTTTTTTCTGCCTTTGTTTTTATTTTATTTTATTTACTGCCCAGAGCTGCCTCTAGTGTGCCAGGAAGGTGGTATAGAAATTTAATACATTTAGGGAATATGTGTGTGTGTGTGTGTGTGCGTGTGTGCGCGCGCACGTGTATAAATAAATAAACAGGAGGTCAGAATGCCACTGGGGCATCATAACTGCATAATTCTAAGTTATGTTGGCTGTTGTATTTAACGAGGTAACTGGTTGCACTTACACAAGCAGTCCCTCATTTTTTCACAGTACAGTGGGTCAGCTGAAAGGCCAGTCCAATGTGCAGGCAAAGCTCTGCACCCCATGATTCACATTGGCCACTCGAACAGCCACTACAACAGCATAGAATGGTCTGTAGAACATTGCAGACATTTGCCATTATGTAAATTTGACAATAGAGCATTGTGCTCTCTCTGTTCCTGCAACTTCTCACACTCCAGAGATCTGGGAACACTTAACAACACCCATCATTCCCCTATGACAGGCATGGATAATGTCCAAATGTTGCCACTCACATCATCATCTGGAAACCAAACTTTATGAAGAATGATGTAGAAAGTTGGGTATATTTAGCTTGGAAAAGAGAAGACTGAAAGGTGATGTAATAGATATCTGAATGGAGATCATGTAAAAGATGGAGTGAGCTTGTTTTCTGTTCTAGACACTGGAACATGAATCAATGGATTCAAATTACAAGAGAAGAGACTCCACCTAAACATTAGAAAGAACTTTACCATAGGAACTGTTCAACAGTAGAACAGACTTCAGACTTCTTTCCTTGGAGAGCTTTGAACAGAGGTTAGTGTCATGTCTTACTCAGAGGAGGCATCCTCAGTTAAAGTAGGTGGAAAGAGAACCAGGATTAAGGGTCCTGGTTGGAGCCAGAAGAGTTTGGTAGTCTTTCCATACCACCAGAAGCTCCAGAGCCCAGTCCATACCAGAGGGAAGCTGCAGCTCAGAAGAAGGAGGAGACAGAGAAACTTCACTCTCTCACAACATAAATAAAAGCATAGGGAGCAAAAGTCAGGCAATGCCCTGCTCAGATCTTAAATAAAAGACACTGAGCTAATGAGGCCAGCTGGGCTTACTAACTACTGACTGTAACTTACCTCAACCCATGCTGTTCTGTTACAGCAGAACAACAGCTACCAAACCTTTATGCTATCCTGTCTGACATCTCTGGCTTCCTGGCTCTCTGACCTTTGGTATGTACTTGTGGAGTAATCTTTCTGGAAACTCCCTTCTCAGCTTTTGGACTTTGCTGAAGACTGTTTTCTTCCTTTGAATCTTTGGTTGCCTGAACCATACATTTGTTTGTCACCCAGTATAAGTCTTGGACCTGGTCTGTCTTTCCCCCGTCAGTTTTTGTGGTCTATAGATGTGTTTACTTGGGCAGGATAGTTAGATAGGCACCTTTCAGGAGTGTATTAGTTGTGTATTCCAGTATGATAAAGGGTAGTGTCCCCTTTCAACTCTAGGACCCTTTCCACATCCTACCTTTTGTCGGTGCTGGGATGCGGCCCTCGCGTCCAGGGTTCTTCAGTTCGGTACGAGCTTCCTGCTCATGCGAGAACCCCGCCTCTTCCTTTCGCAGCGCAGCCTCGGACCTTCCCAGGCTGCACTGAGACAGGAAGCACGACCGGTCCGGCTCCCGAGGCTCCACACACAAGGTAAGTGTGCTCGGGTCCTGGGAGCAATGCGCAACCAAGCACCATTTTCGGCTTAAAGCCGAAAATGAAAAAGTGTGTGAGAGGTGCCTGCCAGGCCCTGGAGCATCACGCAAATGTGAGTGCATCATGTGGACCGCTCCTCACATTTGCGCGATGCTCAAGGGGCCCTTTCGCATGGAAAATGTCATGCGGAAAGGGCCTAAGATTCTATAATTCTGTGATTCTATGACTTGATCACTCCCTATTGGCTAAGTGAACAAGGGCGCAAACCAGCAACATCTGGAGGGCTGGATGTTTCTCATGCTCCTCTGTGAGGTGTTTTATGAATAAATGGGTATTTGAACTCAGGGCTGGTACAGGATCAAGAAATTACCATACTGGTATGGGTTAATTCTAATCTGTCACTGTTGCATGAAATGTAGTACAGTACACTAACAGAACTCTGATAGATGTCAGGACTGCTACTTGACGTCAAAGAATTGTAGTACAGTTAGAAATTTTTAGAGCACTTCTAAAACTGCTTGCCTTGGAGGCCTGATTGGCACCAATGTTCATCTCATTTTGATGCCAAGTTAAAAATTGGCTGTTTACCCAACATTTGAAGCTTAGTGATTATAACTCAGTTGATCTATCGGACCTGAGATAAGCTAAATTGTTTTATACAGTGTGGAAGAAGGGAAATTTGGCAGTAAGTGTGGGATATCAGCAACCCTGAGAAGTCAGATAAAGTTTTGGGGCCCCTTTGGCCCCAAAGCTAAAAGTTACACACTTTTCCTCTAGTAAAAATGGGAATCTACTTTGATATCTACCACATTCTCCAACATTCACAGATGAAAACCAGGACAAGTCAGAGTGTGGTCAAGATTGCAGATGTTACTAATGAGGAAGATCACATAAGCTAGGAGAAGCTGCAGCATTTTGTTTTGGCCTGAACCTACACGGAAGGGCAGGATTTTGCCACCCTGCTTCTCTACTTTGTTCCCCCCCTCAATCGACTGTTCTATTTGAAGCTATTGAAGTAAGCTGAAGAGAAAGGGGGAAACTGAGAGGAGGCGAGATAAACTGGAACATTTTAAAAGCAGCTAAAAAAGTGGGATGGCAGAGAATTAAAGGACTGTCCCTGCCAAATTAGTAGCAAAGAAAGCAGCTACAAATATACATTTGGTCCACTATGTTGCACACAAATGTTTTCTTTTATACTGTCCACTCTTTCAGCGGGAAAGTGGGAAGGGAAGCCTGGTATTTCCAGCCACTTCACCTAGAAGATATTTTACTAGGTAATTACTCTGGAAATGCAGACACAGCATTATAAAATGTGAAGCTGCCCATATTTTTCCTCTTCATCTTTATAGACAACAACAAAATATCTTCAAGCCAATCAAAGGCCCTTAAGTCTGAGCTCAGCTATGTAACCAGCTCCGCTGAAGATGCTGGCCATCCATGCGAGAAATAAGCAGGCGGAATTGTTAGAGATAATTAGTTTGTACTCCACAGCCCCGTCACAATTCTTGGCACTGTTATACATTTAATAAGAACAACACGGGCTGTTACACTAGGAACACAGCGCCAGTGTGCACATATTGGTCCATGCAGCAAACATTATGCTTTTACATTTGCATGTGAAGTGCTCTGCGACTAGCAGCATTGCGCTCAAGCATGCCCAAGGGAAACAAAATAAAATATATATATATATCTTGAAGGCAACCAACAGCTTGGAGTTTGAGACAGAATCTGCGTTGTCTTGAGCTTGGTGGTATGTCGGCTTTCTCTCTCATAGAAAATTGGAAAGCTGCTTTATGCCAGTGGTATACTTTGGTATTAACTACATCATCGGTAGGTGTCTTACAAGAAATCCAGGGGCAGATTCATCCCACCCAGGACCTAGAAGGACACATCACTACTGGTTTTGAAAGAAATCCTCTCTTCTACAGGTCTAAATATATGTTGGACAGGGAAAAGAGTGGCATAGCCAGCAGCACCTCTTAGAAGATATGATTGGATGTTTTAGGATAAAAGAAAAAATGGAAGGCAAATGTACAGGACTTGGGATAGGGTTTTGGGAGCCACAGACAGCCCAAAGCGGCCACATGTGTCTCGAAGGCTGCACTTTGCCCACTCCAGTCCACACAGACTAAAAGTGGCTCTCCAGAGTCCTAGACAGAAGTCTCTCCCTGCCATATCTGGAAAAGCTAAGGGTTGGTTCTTTGGATCTTTGAGATGGAAAATATGTGCTGTAGCACCAACCTACAATACTTACAAAGTTACTTTCTAAAAGTAATTAGTTTCCCCTGAATAGTCACTATTTTGAAAAGCAGTTAAAATTGTTAACATTGTGGTTTTTGTTTTAAGAAATCTGAATGCTATAAGACAGTGGTTCTTAACCTGGTGTCCAGGGAACTCTGAGGGTCTGCGGAACCCTCACAGGGAGTCTATGAAGACCTGCTGCTGGATACCAACAGCAATGCCAGCAACAGGGATGAAGCAGTGGGGATGTGCACAGGTGCTAAAACTGATCCCTCATTTGCCATGTCCCTTGACTTCCACACCCCCTGTTGCCATGTCTCTGACAAAAGGGAGACAGCGGCAAGCACGTGCACATGCCCAAACCACTCCCTTGTTTGCAAATGAGGAACCAGTTTTGGTACCTGCAGACATACCCCTGCTGCCACTGTTACACCCCAAAGTAATCCCAAGAGAAGACCCCTAAAAATTGGCTTGGCTTCCCCAATCTGGATATTGGTTAGCAAAGGTCAGTTGCAGTTAAAAACAACATTGGGGTTGAATGGGAAATCCTTAACAACAATACAGTCTCCCTCTGCTGTATGGGAACGTAGACAATGTCCTTTAGGTTAGGAGACTGACCTATTGTTCCGAGTCACGTATCTCTAGGCAGACAATATATTCGCTCCTGGACACTGTCACACCCCAAGCTACGCTGATGAACTGTGCGAAGCCAGACAGTCAAAACCTATCAATTCAGAATTTTAAACCTATCACGCACCTGACCTTCCCAGTACGAAAACAATACCAAGCAGGGGTCGTGATATTTGCCTAACATTATATTCTGCACTTATCGCCCATTAATGATACTTTGCTAGCCGATACCTGGCCTGAGGACAGAAATTAGCTATAAAACTCCCCACTTTTGGAGCTCTTTGGAGAGCCTCCTAGACTGGACAGAAGGGCCCTTTTCGCTGCTACTGAAGCCTCCCATACTAGCCTCTCAGACGCTGCTGAGAGCCAGACGCGACTCGCGTTCCTACTCCTCCGCGAGACCTCGCTACTACCATCCGTCCAACCTGGGATCCAGCCTTCCCTTGGTGCTTTACACTGAGCCTGCGCTAATCTTCTCCTTCCCTGGGGACGTCTAGACTAAGGTCTGTATGCTCTCTCTCCCACTTGGTTTTTTATTTCCATCTTTATTTCTGTAGCCCTTGTATGGGTGCAAGAATATTTGGTAACGTGTGTACGTGACTTTCTCTCTCTCTGTTAATTTTGTTAATAAAAACCATTTTAGCTCATTTCTCTAACTCTTGCTTGGTTCTGACCCAGTAGACATAGGGTTGAAGATCCCTTGCCCTGACCTCTCGCAAGTTTTGCTGGGTAGCTCCGCTAATTCCTTAATTGTTGAAGCGTGGTTTGAGTGTCCTCAAGAAACCCCCAATTTTCAGGGTAACACCACATCCCTGACATCTGCCCAACTATAACTCTGGAGATCAAGGATTGAATCGACCATGGAAACCCACTAGGTAACCTCACGGAAGTCCCATTCTCTTAGCCTCAAAGTAAAGCACAGGCAATAAATCTTGCCAAGAAAACACCCATGATAGATTCACATTAGGGTCGCCATAAATCAGTTTTCAAAGTGGAGAAACATGAGGGATAGAAAGAACCTCCTCCTGTCAGTGGCACTTTGTTGTTGTGTACCTTTAAGTCATTTCAGAATTATGGCAACCTTAAGGTGAACATATCACAGGATTGTTTTGGCAAGATTTGTTCAGAGGGAGGTTGCCTTTGCCTTCCTCTGAGGCTGAGAGAATGTGACTTGCCTCAGGTCACCCAGTGTCTGAGTGGGCATTTGAATCCTAGTTTCCAGAAGCCTTAAATAAATGAATATTTGACAATGTAAACAAATATTTGAATATTTAAATATATATTTAAATATTAAAATTTTGAGTTAAGTCTCTGGGGTCCCTGAGAACAAATTTTACAGGGGGTCCCCAGTAAAAAAAAGGTTAAGAACCATTGCTATAAGAGGATGGGCTGTAAAACAAAGCACATATTCTTCCATCCACTTTCTCTTGACTCAAGACCTGCAACAAAGCATAAAGCCAGGAACACATGGCTCAGCACAATCTAACATTTGAACCACTCTTTAGTGATACCATGCACCCTGTATTTAAAAAAGGTACTATTATAACCCTTAAGGGTGAATTTATCTCTTGGCAGATTAGAATTGTAATGTAACTTAAATGTAGTTTCCTTACAAGGGAAGAGAATTAATCACAATGAATCAGTTAAAATAACTACTTCCAAGATCTGTATCCTTTACCACAAAACCTACCTGTAGTGATTTTTTTATCATTAAAATCAAGTGGAAATAGTAGGTACAAAGTAGAGATGATAGAGACATTGGTCAAGATCCTGTTCGCCTATTGGCAGAGTTCATGGACACAGCTCCTCTCCTCCTCTATTAATTGGCCACTGCAATGTGCTGGGACATGATATTCTGAATGCTAGAATATAGGGTGCCACTGCTGTCCTGCCACCAAGGTTGCTCCAAGCAGCAGTACAGAAGAGTGTAAGCATTCACCATGTCAAAGAAGAGCTGTGTGTGGATGAAAGACAGGTTGCTAAGACCACATTCAGTATACCTGCCAACATTTGCCAGGTGAAAGCAGGATTGCTCTTGTATATCAATGTTTTAATTTATTTATTAAAATATTTCTTAATCAGTTCCCTACCAATCAGAGTTCCCAAATGATGTACAACAAGCAATATACAAACTTAAAAAAAATGTTTAAAAGAATCGTAAAAGCCACTTTTAAAACCAGTTTTAAAAACCAAAGGGCAGTTGGAATAAAGATAGCTGACCTTCTACCCAACCTGACCTCCCTTCTTGTGAGGGAGTTGCACTGCTTAAGTGTCTCTACAAACAATGCCCTGTCACAAGAACTCACCAGCCTAGTTTCTCAAGGAGTGGGACATAAAACAGTGCCTCTAGTGAACTATGCACAAAGTACTACTACCTGAACCTCTGCCTCCTCCACTGCAAAATAATGACAATTCTTCTTGAATCAATTACTCCCATTTCTTCTGGCTTGTCCACTCCGCATTGTCTTTTGCAGACACTTGCTGTTAAGAATTTGGGGTTTCTGTTGTTGTTTCCCCCTCTAGATTTAGCAACACTTTACAGAATGCTTGATCTGACAGTTTAAAAAAAACTTGCTAGAAAATCACTGGAACAAAAGAGAATCTCACAACACCTCAAAGACTTATTCTAGCATAAGATAAACTGTGGTAGGGCAAAACCCACTGCGTCAGATGAGTGAAACATTACCATTTAATTGGAAGACACAGTGATTCCTAGGTTAAGGAACTCACTCCTGAGGGAGACTCATCTGTCTCCCTCTGTGATCTCTTTTTGCTGGAAGTTAAAATGCCATTTTATTAAAGCAGGAGTTTCATGTTTACCTTGCTAGGGCAGAAGAATTTTTTGTATTATGCTGTATCTTTTACTAACTGTGTTTTAACTTTATGTTTTAAGTGGATTGTTTGTTTAATGTAAGAGGGGGAAAAGTAGGGCCCATGGGCTGCATATGTCTCCAGTGCAATGTCTCACTCTCTGCAAAGCTAGAAATTTGGGGACTGAAGGAAAAAATTCACTGGGAGGACAAAATTCCTATTGTTGGGCAATGCCCTCATTTTGACCCCCACCCATAGCTACACCCTTGGCTAAATCTCTAGTACTCCCCACCCCACCCCCACTGTTCATGACCTATCTGAGAGAATTGCAGCTTCTGTTTTTCAGTGCAACTTAGACCTCAGCAATCAGAAAACAAAGGGGACTGTAAAATCCTATGGGCAAAGTGTTTTGGCATTGCAATTGTTTCTTTCCCTTGCTAGCACTACTATATAAATGCTGGGAAATGAAGTTGCCAGTCTTCTTATTGACCTGTTTACCCAGGATGAGACACCAGGAGAAAAGATGTGCAAAGGTTAATTGGTATTATTGTTAAAACGTTCTTTCTCTGCAATTCACTGCTGTCTCAGGCAATGTTCAGATAGTCAGTGAAAACACAAGCAGATGTGGGATGGTGGTAGGTTGGCAATAGTGTTGTGCATCGAGGTCAGCAGTGCTTTGTCATTTACAAGCAGACAAAGGAAACCTGCTAAAAGCTTGCCAAAAGAAATCAAGAGAAGGGAGCTGTTGAAAGAGTAGCCATGTCTCCAAAAACCAGGTACGCAGATTTCTTCAGCCCTCTTGGCTCAGTGTACAGTGTCCCTCCTTGGCTTGGTTGCATCCAGCTTGTTCCCCTCCTTCTGCCTCACGTTTAGCTTCAGTGCAAATCAGTGGTTGATTTTTCCTTTGGTCTCTGTGTCAGCTCATCAATGCTGTCTCCCCGTTTCCACTGGTTAGTGTCCTAAGCAGTACAGCTATACAAGCGAGAAACAAGCTCCTTATACAAGGTCTTTTTACACCCAGCCCCCCCCTTCTCCTCCTTGTTATCTGTCTAGCTGGAATATTTCTTTAGCAGCAGCATCCTTAGGAGGGTGAAGGGAGGCTGGAGAAACACAGAATTTTGGTGCTGAGTTGCAGCAGCATATCTGCAGTAAACAATACAGTAAAGCTGCAACTGGGAAGGAATGGGATTAGTCTCTGCTTTAGCTAGCCTATATTAGGCAAGATAAACAGCAGGCTGCCCCCAGAAACCCTTACCAAGAATGTGTGAACAACAAAAGAGAAAGAAAGGGGGAAAGCAGCTTAGCCTGTTTCATCAGCTACCTCCAGCATCTTATAAAAACACATAGATCTATAAATATGGCCACCAAAAGCAAAGTCATAAGAAAAGTGGAAGCTGATGAAAGAAATAAAATCCCTTGATGTATTTTGGAAAAAACCTTCATGTTGTCTCTAAAAGGTTCAAAATGCTTTATTTACTTGACCTTGTTGTTTCATATCACTTGTACCTATTGTCAGTTTTGAGTAAAACGTTTGCTGAAACATGTTGAACTGCTCTGTAATTCTGTGTAGCAACATATATCTGTTCCATCCATGTTATTTCTGCCTCTGGTACCAAATTTTCTGTTCAAGAAGTAATGCCTAGAAACAGATCTACTTCTTTACCTGAGGTATAAGTAAGCTACCTCTTTCTGAAAAATTGTACTAACCCTTCCAGTGAAATGTAAAGATACAGCGCTTGCTAGGAAAAAAAATACAGAGAATTCTTCTTACATGTCTTCTGCTTGATTCTATGGTCCTTTCCACGGGAGGCCTGCATCCTAGCATGGGGACGGGAGAGGAACGGGACCGCAATGATGCTTCCGCCAGACATTGTTGCAGTCCCATCCTTTTCCTGTCACCAGCTGGCATGATCATGGAGTAAATCATTGACAAGATTTCCTCATCAATTACCCCTGATCATGCAATGGTCCCACACTTACCTGCCTTGTGGAAGGCCCAGAAGTACAATGGAGGTGTTTCCTTCCCTAGCACATCATGGGAAAGAGCCTGGCTGTGCTGCAGAAGGAAGAGGCATGTCCATCATGTTCCCTTCCACAGGGATCCAGTCTGCTGTGGAGGGGAGCATTTCCGTCGCACTCCCTTCCCAGCAGAGGCTCTGCTGAGATCATAACCAGAAGACTACAGGACAAGGTAGGGCGCAGGCCTATGATGTGTCCAGCATCTTGAAACAATGGACTTTGGTTCATTGAAACCTGTATAAGCTTGGGTTATTTATCATTCTGTATGCACTGCTTTTAGAGTAAGGGTGGGGTGAGAATCTTATTTTGGTTCCTTTTTTTTTTCACTGCAATAATGGACCAGATTTTGGCCATGTACTTCATAACTCTGATGAATGTGCTTAACATTTTTAAAATCAGAATGTTGGAGAATGTGGGAGAAACATTCTGGCTGATTTACTCATCCATACAAAGCACTGGAGGCCAGAGGATTCGATATCAAGAGTGTGATGGTTCTGCTCCAGTTTTATTCCAGTCCAATTCCTATCCCAAAATAGGTTCAGCACCTTTTATAGCTCCTTTAAAGTCTGAAATAAAATCCAGAACAGGTTCATCACACCCTTGACATGGAACCCCCCAATCCTCACTGTTAACAGAGGGGTTTGAGTGTGTAACTCTTCAAAGTCTGGGTTCAGATCCAATCCTACTTGCAATGTTTTATTAGAATTCACAGTTTTTAAAATCTGTAAGAGGCTGCTCATCTTTAACATCTATGTGACAGACAGTGAGTTATGATCTTCATGCTGGAATGCCTGTACATGATAAATTTGTTCAGGATTCAGGCCTTTAACATCTGTAAGGCAGGCTGGTGAAGGATGGTCTTCTTTCTGTGACAAGAAGCCATTCCCATTTAATTTTGCTGATGCAGATTAGCAATAATGCTCTTTGTTATTAAAAATGCCCCCAAATCACCAATTTCTTTATATAAAGGGTGGGAAGTTTCAATATTTTAAAAGTGGGAGAGAAGAAAATGAATCTATTTTGCCATTCCTGTTTTAGAGAGGACGCTGAGAGATAGAGTACAGACATGATTGCAGCATCAAGTTGTGATTTCCATGCATGTCTGAGCCATGAAAGCTTAATTGCAAATGATACTTACCTTATGTTGCTCAGATGCAATTCTTTTCAGTGGTGACAATTGACAAATATCAGTAAGGATCATGAATTGTCAACTAACATAGTGATGAAAGATCAACTATTTAAAATGGTGAGAGATCAAGACTTAGCCTGAAGATGTAGGCTTGCAATTTGGGTGTACTCCTGGATGCCCAGGTTTCAGCAGTGGCCAGAAGTACATTTACACAATTGGTAGTGTGCCAACAGCACCTCTTCTTGGCAATGTCTCACTTGTCCATGGTGACATACAACTTACTTATATCCCATTGGGCTCCTGTAATGTACTCTATGTGGGGCTGCCTTTGTATTCAGAAACTTAAACTGGTCCAGAGGACTGCGGGCAGATTTTTAAATGGGTCTGGCTATAGAGAAGATACAACTCCCTGCCAGTGTGTTTCTAAGTACAATTTAAGGGGCTGGTTATAATCTTAAAAACCTATACAGCTTGGGTCCAGGGTATCTGAAGGCTCATGTCTTCCTATATGAGCCTGGAGGAATAACAAGACCTTCAGGGTGGCCCTTTTCTCAATCTCACAACCTTCACGGACATATTTGGTTGGAATGTGGACGCAAGCCTTTTCTGTGTTTGGAACTCCCTCCCTAGAAAGACTAGGATGGCTATGTCTTTGCTCTTTTCAGCAGCAGGTGAAATCTTTTTTATACCAGCTGGCACTGAAGATTTGATTGTACATGTGTATAAATTACATGAATTGTGTGAAAAGGTGCTCAGGTAATCAAAAGCATGGTGGCTAAGCTACTATTTCTACCCCTAAGTTTCCACAGCTTTTCCTACCTCATCCTGACATTCCTGCATTCTGTACATTGGAGGAGGACCAATGTACAGAAATTAGGGATGAGAATAGGTCTACTGGTGTAAACATAGAATAGGACCAGTAGCATAGGGACATTAAAAAAAATCCATGGACTATCCATCTCGTTCTGAATGGCTGAAGACTCTTCTTGCTAAATCCCAAGGCATTTTTTTTTTTTTTGCCTGAAACAAAAAACAAGATGGTGACTTCTCCAATTCTATGAACAAAAGCCAACTGAACTGGTAGTTGAATTTTGACTCTTTCGCTGTACTGAAGACAGTAAGTCAGCCACTGGGAGACCACATGGCACTCAGCTTTCTCCTCCAATACATTGCTACTGTTTTCCAAGATCAGTTTTCTGAGAAAAGTCCCTCTCTTCCTAATAGCAGGGCTGGCCCTTCTCCAAAGCCACTTATTATAACTCTTATTGTCTGGTTTGTCTTATACCACTGTTCTTTTTAGGACTGTTGAGCTATTCATTTCTCCCTCTCAACTCTTTTAATAATAGAAATTAGCAAGAATTCTTCAGGTGGCTTTTCACACTTGTTAGACTGAGTGTAAGTAGAAAAAAAGAGACAGGGAGGGGAGGGAAATTCTACAAAGCAAAAAGTCATCCAAAGGGAAGTTTCTCCCCTTAACCAGCTTTATTTGTAGATGCCTACAGTGCTAAAGTGCTCTCTCAGATTCTTTACAATTATTTTTCTCACTGAGCTTTCTCTTTCATGGAATAGCCCACTACCTTGTTGCAAGTGTCATAGTAAGAAGGAAGGAGTGGGTGTGATGTAAATGGAGTGGTAAAATGTTAGCGTCTTCAGTTCTCAGCTTGGTACTGTCTGTGTATTTGTGCTATAGACCGCCGTTATCTCCTCTCCCCGCACCAGCATCATTTGTCTAGTTAAAAAGAAGCCCATTTACTTTTAATGTGTTGTTTTTCATTTCTATGACACTCTCAGGCACAGAAAGAGAGTTATGGCTGTTCTCCTGCTCTGTAGTCCATTCCCTTGAGGGCGCTATGGGCCAAATCCTATTGATACACTATGCAGTTTCACTTTTTCCAGAGTTGCATAGCAGTGGCAAATTAAAGGCAGATAGAGGCTGAAGTCCTGCATTGGGAGATGTGTCCTTAGGATATAGCTGTGATATGTTTCCTAGGGCAATCCTCCCATCCCACCTCTTCAGTATCGCAGCCTTCCTGCAACAACTATTTCCATGTCAGTGGAAGGAGTGGAAGACATGTGTCTAGCTATTTTGCCTGAGTTGGCCACACCACAACAGACATCCTCAGGAAAGTTCCAGGAGGTCCCCCACAAGTTCCCTGAGGATGATTGTTCATGCTATGCAGCCAGTTAATGGGAAATAGCTGGGTGCATCTCTTCTGCTTCTCCTTTTCTCTACTGACAGGGAAATCGCCATTGGACGGGGATGGCACACTGAAAAGGGGGGTTTTGGTCATTGAGTGGCCAGAATACAATTCCAACTTCTGCAATGATCAAAAAATTGGGCTACAATGAAATACGATGGACTTAGCACCATCATAACTCACTAGGCATAATCTGTTAGCTCTAAGCAAAGCTGTTACTCCAGAGTCTTACCTCCTGCATAGCCACTGCCTCCATGATCTTTTTCCTCCTGCTGCCATCACCAATGCCAGCATGGTTGCACATAGTTACACTAGCATAATGCATTAGCAGATTTGCAACATCTCTCTGAAATGGGAAAGTGGGATTTGGGCACAGTGAAGGAGAGTTTGGACTCCGTGGTTAACAGGGGAGTAGGAAAGAACAGGTTTATTGTGGAAAGACAGAGACACTTTCTCTGCTGCCATACCAGCTGGAAGAAGTTTTCTTTTTCTCCCTTGGTGCATTTCCTTCTGCAAAGGAGAAATGAAGAAAGAAGCTGTCAGGAAGGAAGGATGGGAATTTTGCTTAGCAGACTCCTGAGTTCACTCCTTGTCTCTGTTCCACCTTCCAGGTCCGTTCAGCTGTTGAGAGGGCAGCTGCCTCTTACAATTTGCAGGTTGGAGAGTCTGGGAGGAACTGACTTTACAGGATATCCAAAGCATGCATCCTCAGTTGGCAGGAGTGGACAAAATACAACACATACAGAGTGCAGCTTCCTACCCCCAGTGCTGGAAAAACACACTTTTGACACCCATGGAACCAGCCTCAGGGAGCTGTGGTTTGCAGTTTAGCAAGTTCAGAAGTCCATAGTATTACCCTCAAAGGTAGGTGACTCAGAGGTCCACCCATGGTGCCAGTGTCTCTGTGGAATGGTGGGGTATTATTGCTCAAAGAGGGAGACCTGCAAGAGGAGGGTAACCTTACAGGATCTTTCTGCCTTTGTATACCAGTAACAATGCAGGGACACCAGTTGGAGATTCAAAGCATATTTTATTAGGAAAAATGACAAGTACACACAAGATTCAAGCAGTCTCATAACCACACAAGGCTAACTGAAGGAAAGGAAGGAAAAATTGGACAGCAACAAGTTGAGGCGAAGTGGGTGATATTTACCTATCCTGCAGAGAAGAGGTGAAGTGATGTGGCTCAGACTAGGAGTCTGAGGGTAGCACAGGAAAGGGAATCTGAGTAGCAGAGTGATGCCTTATGTCCAATGTACCATGAGTTGGCAAGCTCAAAGCCAGGATTTAAATACCCTTTTTCTGCCCCAAAGGGGAAGGTGTTAATGGCTCTCTGGCAGAGCAAACAATGGGGTCTGGAATGGGCTAATGGCCTCAGCATTAGGTGACAAAGGCTTGATGGGAATTGTGATAGTTTCTTAATGTTTGGGCAGGTGAGGAAACAAAGGAGAGTTTCAGCAGGAAGAGGAAATAAGCTGATGACCATCAGTTGCTCTGCTAAGACAGCTTTGTATACTATTGTGTTTGGAAGTTGAGTCATTGAGGGGATTATCACATGCTCATCAGCACTGGAGAGTCCTGACTGATCCCTTGAACTCATAACCTAGCCATGCCCTGAGGTCCCATCTGACCTACTTTTGCACATGTGCAGCCAATCCTCTTTGCCAGTATGGCTTTTCACCCATAACAGTGTATGATTTATATTTTCTATGCCAGTTAAATAATGTTCATTGCCAATCATATCATATCATGTCATAGAGTGACAGTGTAAGGCATGGTAACAATAGAATCCCCTTCCAGATAAAATACCAAAACTTGAAAACACAAGTGGTTGTACAGTTGCTATCTGCTGTGTGGAGAAGTTCATAATATATCTGCCTACCATGTAGGTGGTAAAGAGGCTAAGTCCTCTGGAGGAAAAGAAGAGGTAGAAACCCTAATTCAGCACCACTATAGATGAATAAACAGGGGTTTAAACTCAGACTTTTGAAAAGTCTGGAAATGCAATTTCGTCTGTTCTGGTTTCTTCCACATTGTAATTTTTTTTTATCTTAAGATCCAAAATATCTAGAAATTGGCAGACTTTGTAAATTCTGATAACAAATGAAAATGAAATTCTCACTAACCTGTACCTTGGGTGGTGCCTGTTCTTTCCTTCTTTAAACTCCAGGCCTAGGAAAGTATAAGACCTGTAGGGGAGCACCATAGCTCATCAGCAGAATAGCACTGCACTCAGAAAGTTCAACCCTTTCAGACTGAGAGCTGCTGCCAGTCAGAGTTGGCAGTATTGGGTTAGATGGACCAAGGTATAAGGCAGCTTCCTGTGGTTTGGTCTTAGTTATCATTTTTTTCCAGGCAGGTTGAAAGGAAAATGAATGCAAGCATCTAATCTCCTGGTGGCCTGGAACTATTTTGAATATGGCGAGTAGGCAGCACTTACAAACATTGGCTGGCAGATTCTGGGAATGATTGCTCAAAGAAGTTACTTTTCTATACTCTGGGAGTGGGCTGCATATTTGGCCATGCCACAAGAACATTTGTTGTTTTTCTTCCAGAAAGACTGCATTTGCTGCATTACCACGAGCAAACATCTGCCTGAAAAGATCTTTTCCATGGCTTCCCTCCACGCATTTTCCATACCCATAAGCATTCACACACATAAACATGACATTGACAGGAAGAGATTTGCAACAGGTTACACAGAATTCTAGGCCTTTTGTATCATACTCTCATGCAAGATTTAAGAAGGAGATCTCCCAACCATCAAATTACTAACTGGACTTCCCTTTGCAAGAACTAAAAGGAAAAAACATGAAACCCCGGAAGATGAATATGGTGAATGTCTCATTACTGTCAAACATTCTTTTCATGTTTTGCATATTGTAAAATGGGCCATTTTCACTTATGCAAGTAAGTAGTTCAAACTATTGTTTCCCTTCAAAAAAGAAACTGTTAGAAGCTATGTTTGTTTTAACAGCACTTATTTCAATTTGGCAATAATTGCAGTAGTTCTCCTAAGGTCCAGGTGGAGACTGAGTTATTGAATTGCCTTCATTCAAAAGAACGTTAACAAGCAGTCAGAAATGAAAGGGAAGTGAATAGGATGGACTACTACAGAACTACAGTATTCTCTGCTTTCTCTTCAACAATTTTTGTGAGTGACCTTAAGAGTAAATATAATTAGAGGAGCTGCCATTTTTAGTCCCTGTTAGTATCCAACTTTCTAATACTATCACCAGCTTCTTATATCAGTTCTATCCATTGCTTACAAGTTCTTTCCTTCCAGCCTAGCTCTTTCATGAAACAATGATGCAAAGAACCTTGAAGACTAGAGTCCAGACATAATGAATGATGTTGGTCTGATAAATCAAATTGTTTGAGGTTGAGAACAAGCCTTGTTACCACATATTCTCTCCTTGTTATTTTGCCGTACACCCACAATTATATCAGCATAAATCATATACATTAATGGTTGGAGAGCCATGCTGGGAAGAGGACTGACTGTACATGTCAACAATCAGGTCAGAGGTGACCACAGACACAGCCAGGTCATAAACCTACCAAGGATTTGTCAAAAAACTTAGTGGTTTTAAGATGATCGTCTTAAATGCCCAAACCTAGAAGACAATAGTCACTGAAACTCCCAGAAAAAGTCACAATGACCAGTGTCCTGTAACCTCCTCCTGCCACATTTCCTCTTTTGTCTCCTCACCCACCCAGACATTAAGGGATTATCATGACCTCCATCAGCTCTTTGCCACCTAATGTTAAGACCATTAGCCCATTCCAGACCCCTCTGCTGGAATGCCAGAGACCAATTAAACACACTCCCCCTCAGGGCAGAAAAGGGGTATTTAAACCCTGGCTCAGATTCTGGCTCTTTGCTAACATTTGGGGCATCATGCTGTGCCCCAGACTCTTGAGTTTGAGCCATCTCTCCTTGATCATCCATGTCAGGAATGGTGATTATCGCCCGCTTCAATCCAAAATTTCTCCGGTATCCAACCTTTCCCTCCTTTCCTTCTGTTAGCCTTGTATGGTTTATGAGACTGCTTGATTTCTTGTGTGTGTTTGTGAGTTCCCCCAATAAAATGTTCTTTTTCATTCTTAACTGGTGTCCTACAGTTAGGACTGCTTGACACAGGTGAAAAGGTCCTATGGTTACCCTGCTCTCACAGGCCTCCTTTGAGGTATAATTCCCCACCTTTCTAAAGAGACGCTGACACTGCTGGAAGACCTCAAGGTCCCCCACCTCTTGGGGTAACATCCTCACTCTTCCCCCGCCCTCCTCCCCTGAGTTTAAAACTATATTTTCTGTGCAAACCAAAAAACTACAGTTTCTGGGCTGTTTATGGAGGAGGATGGAAGGAGTGAGGTAAGGAAAGAGAATAAAGGCAGAAGGCTCCTTCTCTGCCCAAATAAACCATGATTTTCCATTAAAAAATCCATGGTTCATTGGAGTAATGTGTCTACATTTCCAGTATCTATGGAATGAGGACTCAAGACCTTCCAGTTTTCAAAGCATACTTTTTTGAAATGAAATCAAAAGTTCCTATCTCTGAGGTATGCAATTCTTGTTTCAAAGGTCTCTTCAAGGAAGATGTTTCCATTAACCTGAATAAATTATATGACAGCAGTTGCACTTACTAGGATAAAATCAAAAGGACTGTCAGTCCATACGATTCACAGCAAAATCTGTTTCATGGTTGACAATTTTCCCTTCAGGATATCGTGCCAGACAATTAGACACATTATGGATGTTGTGTGCCTTATTCTGAAATGCTGGCCTTGCTGGAAGCACGTTATTAAGCCCAAGGGATCAGTGCTCTGTTGCACCGTGGTGATGCCTACAGCACTATAATAAGGAACTGGAATGCATCACCTATGAAATAAAGACACTTAACCCTGACCTGGTCCATGTAATCCAATTCAAATCCCACTGGACTCTATTTTTAAACAGTTGTATACACATTCCACCTGGGAAAATAAAACAAGCCAGAAAATAGGATCAAATCTCTGTCTCCATGGGTTGTATCCAAGAGACAAAGACATAACAACTTGAGCCACAATTTCCCTCTCCTTATTTATTTAGGTATTACCTTTATAACCTGCCCTTCCTCCAATTGCCCTGCTCCCAATTTTTATTCACACAACAGCCCTGTGAGGTAGATTAGGCTGAGAGATAGTGATTAATCTGTGGTTACCCTGTGAGCTTCACTGTAGGCTGGTACCTCCCTAGTCTTAATAGAGCATTCTGTTCTCTACACCATAGTGGATCACATACACTAATTCAGATTTTCCATGTTCAGGGTGTTTGTTATTGTTTTTATGTGCCTTCATTTCCAACTTATAGCAACCTTAAGGTGAACCTATCATGAGGTTTTCTGGGCTGAGAGTATGTGATGCACCCAAGCTGACCCAGTGGGTTTCCATAGTGAAGTGGGGAACCAAACCCTAATCTCTAAGGTCAAAGTCCAATGCTCAAACCACTACACCATGCTGGTTATCTCAGGGAGTTTAGGGCTATAGATATGTTAAGACCAGTCTGGAATCTTCTTGGAAAGACAAGAAAGACAGGGAAGCAAAATAAAAACAAGGCAAATTGCCAGCATGGAAAAGTTATCTTTGTGGACTTGCAACTCCAGAATCTTCCAATCTCTCACAGTAGTCATGTTGGTAGAAGAATTCTGGGACCTGTAGTCCAAATTAGTAACTTTTCTAAACTCCAGATTTTCCAGAGTTCATTCCCTTGTTTTAGATGTTTAAAATAGGTATTTATAAATATGAATTTCCCTTAATACACATATTTATCAATATATTTTGATATATATGGGGTTCATTCTGAGAAGTGAGCAAATAGAAAATCCAGTGATTCATTAAGTTCTATTCTCCATGTTATGTTATTCCTGGAGGTGTTGATCTGGTCAGATTGCATCATACTGGAATTTGGAAAGACTGAATTCATCAAGCATCTGTTGAAATCAATCAGGCTAGTTTCCTCATCTCACAGGCAGGATCATTTTAGGAGCATATCAAGCTAAAAATCCAATAGCATAAGATGAAAAAAACAGAAAAGGTCATATCCTATACCAAGAAGGTAAATTGTAAATTTAAATTCATGTAGTTATGTGGCAATTGTGGATTAGTAATTTGCAACCCTCTGTACCTGAATGTAAATGTAAGAAATGTAAAACACACAATTGCAATGCAGAATGTGTTACCTCAGTGGAAGACCTCATCCCAGGGAGATATAAAATTGATATCCAATATGCCTGCCATGCCAGAGAGGTTGCCCAAGTGGGTGCGTAGACAAATAGGTCGAATGACAGAAACTAGGTCAAGGCCAGGAAAATCCCCAGTCACATTTCCCCAAGGAGACCTCAGGCTAGACACGTCCACACGAACAAAGGGTCCTCAGCCTCAAATAGCCAACTTGACAGGATTGCCAAGTTTTCCCCAGGTTGAGCAACTCTGACTTTGGAAAATCCTACAAGGCGAGGTCCATTTACATGAACCAATCATGCAAACTATCAAGTTGCTATTGTGTGGCATTTTTCCTTCTATTTTGGCCATTGTTCTTCCTGGAAGAGGGCCTGCCCTCGAGGTATGTTCTGCCCTATAAGTAGTCCCCATTTTTGAGGGTCTCTTCAGAGAACTCCCCGCCACACTAGCGGACCGCCATTCTGTTAGTTGAGTGATCCCCTCAGCCGCTTCTCTTCTGTGAGCTTCATCCTTCTTGCTGCTTCCTGGACTGAAGACTTCTGGATAGGTACAGTATCATTGCCTTTACACCCTCTCTGCTATATCCCCTATCAATTTTCACCTCTTTCCCTTCTTGATAGGCCTGTGTATATGAGTGAGTGAGTGCGTTGGTGTATGAGAACACATTTATTAATAAAAATCATTTATTAGTACGTTTGTCTGGCTTTTTGCTTGGCCTAACCCTGTAAAAATTGGGTAAAAGATTCTGCTGGGTTACCCTGCCCCTCATTTGGCTATTGCCAGTGCTCTGCTAATTTCCCCAGTCTTTGCATTTGTGGAGCAAATCCAGGTGTCCCCCAGGGGACCCCCAGAAGTCAGGGTAACAGATGTCTGCATCTGGAATGCACAATGACACCACATCCACAATTCTGATTCTATGAATCTGCAACTGAATACAAACATCATGCCATGGCCAAAAAGGTATATGCGTAAGTCACTAACAGGATGCCCCCAATGATTTCAAAAACTGTGATCACACAACTTTATCACAGTTAGAGGGGAAATCTCCCTCCTCCTTTCCATCCAGTTATCTATTGCAAATCCAGAGCTTGCTGGAACAGAGTTAGAATCATAGAATCGTAGAAACATAGAGTTGGAAGAGACCACAATGGCCATCGAGTCCAACCCCCTGCCACGCACAAACACACAGTCAAAGCACCCCCAGCAAATGGCCATCCAGCCTCTGCTTAAAACCTCTAAAGAAGATCACCACACTCCGAGGCTGCATATTCCACTGTCAAACAGCTCTGACTATCAGGAAGTTCTTCCTGATCTTTCAGTGAAATCTGTTTTCTTGTTGTGTACCTTCAAGTTGTTTCCTGCTTATGGCAACCCTAAGGCAACCCTATCATGAGATTTTGTTGGCAATATTTATTCAAATGGGGTTTGCCATTGCCTTTATCTGGAGCTAAGATAATATGACTTGCCCAAGGTCACCCAGGAGATTCTCATGGCTGAGAGGGGGATTCATAGCTCAGTTTTCCAGAGTCTTAGTGCAACTCTCAAATTGCCAGACCATGCTGCCTCCTAGAACAGAAAGGGAGAAACAATTGATCATTTTTCCTTTTCTTCCAGCCTGTACAGTTCTGGAAATATACCAGGTTCCAAGCAGAAAAATGCTCTCAGTGAAACAGAACTTTACAATCCAAGACAGCACAATGTCTTGGGTCAGCCTTAACTATAGATATGCCTTATATTTCCATTTAAAATATAGCTGCTATTTCTGAATTTGCATCCCCATATATAGGCCACCATCCTGTATGTCTCAGCAAAATGTAATAGTTCTGCATGTGGACTTGCTCTAGATTGAACCATATACCACCCTCTGTACATATAATACAGCCCCTGAAGTCCCTCCTTTCAGCTGATACATGCCCCACAGGGAGCAGGCAAGATCTGAGAAATGTCTGACTATGTCCCCATAGCCAGTTGTGAAATAACGACATCAGTGCTGCAGTCCACTGGGGTCTTCCGGAGGTCTCACCACCACTGTAATTATTTAGCATCTGCCTATGGGAACATAGTTCTTCCGTCCTGCCTGCTTTCCATGAGTAATGAAATAGCCATGCAAGGGGACTTCAAAGGTTATGCAGTCATGCTGGGGTGGGGGCTTTGGTTATTGCAGAGGCAGAAGTGAATGGAAACCTCCCTGGTATCCCCAAAAGGATATATACATGAATGAGGGAAACATATGTGTACATATACCATTAGTAGGATGCCAGCCATTAATAGGCATGTCTTAATTTTATGTAAATGCATCCATTTTAGCTTTGCTTCTTGGTGACGTGTAAATGACCACCTTAGACTTCACAGCCATCCACAAAGCCTTGTGATGGCTATTGGCTCCCATGTCATTGGGGATACATTTCTGAAAATATATCAGAAGATATGCCAGGTTTTAGTTTGAATTTTAAGGGAGTTATCCAAGGTGCTGAACCTGCTTTGGGGACAGAGCTCAGCTCCCTGATGGCTCTATTAAAGTTCAGACTGCAAGCTACAGTGGATTCAGAGATCAGTGCTGCTGCCACCCCACCCTATACAGCATCATTCTTAGCTTTCAGACCATGGGTAATTAAGAAGGCTGTCAGAAAGGGTTAGGGGCCGTCATGTAATTGGAATGCTTGGCAAAAGAAGGTGGCAAAAAATAACAAAAAGAAACATAAATATTTGGTACAAGAAAGTTAGGGTGGAAATGTGTCACATTCAGAACTTGGAAACGCTATTTTTTAAACTACATCTCTCAGAATCCCCCTCACCAGACTTGTAACCTAATTAAAAAGTAACTTTTCCATGCTCTGAACATGTGTCCCACATATGAGATGCAATCTGCAAGGGCCACTCAATCTTTCCCTAATTCTAATTTCTGGAAATGATATAAAGACTGAAAAGGGTTGCTGGAATGTACAGTTATGGATGCTTAGATTGCCTGATCCATTGGCAATTGTAATTGCTCCTCTGAGGCATTAGGGAAACTGAACAGACACTTGGCTGAGCGGCTGCTACCTCACTGCAATTTTGCCTTGTGGAAATTTACTGCCCAGTCTTGCAGACACTGATATCGCCTCCCTTCATGCTCTGGAAGAGAAAATTTAACACTCGTTCCCAGCAATTGCTTAAGAAACATCTTTTCGCCCTACAGCTTGGTAGCTTGCAATAAGCAGACTACATCTGCAGTCAAGTCCATTGAAGATTAAAAGGGCACAGAGGTGTAAAGAATTTTGTGCTAAAATGCTCAAGCAGCAGGATTCTGCTCTTGGCTTCAAAAGTAGCAAGGGTCTGAAGATGTTGTTGAGCACAAAGGTTTAGTTTGGTCCATATCAAATCAGAAAAGGGGAACAAATGGCTCTCTGGAAGCAATCTGTCCAGGAGGTGAGACTGGCCAGTAATCTTGATCACCTGTTTGTTGATATGTTTTTTCCAGCATGTATCTTAGGTTGGCTTCCCATCCAAGTACTAGATAAGGCTGACTCCGCTTAGCTTCCAAGATCAGGCAGGATCTGATGCTTCAGGGTGCTGTAGACTATGGCCATTTCCGCACTGGGAATTTAAAATGGTGCAGAGCGACCTCCAACGGAGGTCTTCTGCACTGTAGAGTGGACTGGGGTGGACTACTTTCTGTAGATCCACACCTTAGTCCAGTTCTGCGCGACCAGAAGTGGTCGCGCAGCATGGTTTTTAAAAACCTCTTTTTTGAGGTCTTTAAAAAGCACGGAGCGAGCGAAACCATGTAGCTCCGTCACCCGGCTCCGGAGCAGATTTGCAGGCGCACGCAAGTGCGTGCCTGCAGATCTTCTGGGGGCGGGCTTTCGGCTGGCGAGCTTCTCCAGTTGGTGGAGAGCCTCCACCAACCGGAAGCCACCATTTGAGATGCCGGAGGACTGCGGAGCAGCGAACTCGCGCTGCTCCTCATGGCGACGGACTCGGCCGGCTGGAAAACAAAGCTGGTAAGCTCTGTTTTCGGGCATTCCCCCCTCCACACATGCGGAAAGGGCCTATATTTCAAAGGAAGGGAATGGGAAACCACCATTAGTGATTTCTTGTCAAAGAAAACCCTATGAAATTCATGGGGCATCCATAAGTTGACAGCCAACTTGAAGGCATGTACACACACATCTGAGGTTAGACACATCTAAACCCTGGTGGTGCAGTGGCTAAAGGCTGGTACTGCAGCCACAAGGTTGTGAGTTCGATTGTGACTGGCTCCAGGTTGACTCAGCCTTCCATCCTTCCGCAGGTCCGTAAAATGAGTTCCCAGCTTGTTGGGGGCAATTAGCTAACACACTGAGAACAGCTTAGAGAGGACTTAACTGATAAGCAGTATAGAAACACACATGCTATTGCTATTGCTAGACTGGCTGCTTATTGACTGATTTTTGCTGCACACATTTAGGCTTGCTTGTGTTCTAAGCCACATGGTTCTTCAGATGTTGTTGAACTGCAGCCCCCCCCTCCATCAGTCCTAGCCAAGGTAGCCAATGGTGAAGAATTCTGGGTGCTACTGTTACCCTGATTTCAGGGGGTCCCGGGAGGGACACCTTAGTGTGCTCAAACAATGGGGAAGGAATTAGCAAAGAGCACTAGTTAGCAATGCAAGAGGCAGGGCAACATAGCGAGATCTTGAACCCTATGTCTACGGGGTCAGGCCGAGTCAATGGTAAGTCAGAAGTTAATAATAATAATTGTTTTATTGAGATACAGTCAAACACGTGTATGCAACACACTCACACAAAGAACTATAGAAATAAAAGGTAGGAGTTGGATAGAGGGATTTTGAGAGGAGGGTTGGTATGGGAAGTATACCTGTCCTGAAGCCCGGTGATAGCAAAGAAGCTGGGGAGCGTGGGTTCTCAGCACGTGGGGCTGAGGGGAGGCTCGTCAAACGGAGAGACGGCGAGTCGGGAGGCAAGTCACGAGCGATCCAACGGGACGCTCAAAGTCAGGGGTTCTTATAGGGAAAATTGTGGCCGCAGGCTAGTCCATACTTGGGGACAACAATGAGTTTCGGGCTGGAGACAAAGCCTCCGAAAGGTCAGTACTTTAGATGATTGAATTATGACCAGATTGTGAATAGAGTAGCCAGTATGCAAACGTGGAGTGCTTGAGAGTTGTATAGTCTGCTCATCAAGCTGCCTGCTTGGGGCAGGGGATCTTTTGTAAGTAGCGTGCATACATAATGTGGTACTTGCCTTGTGGTCTCCTGAAGCTGCATTCGGCAATTACTGGCCTGCCTGGATTGGGATTTGAATGGTTCGGTTATTGTCGGCCGTGCCTGTGTGCGTGCTTGTCCGGGGGCCTCGCAAGCAAGTGGAGAGGAATGGGTACAGAAGGCCAAATTATTGATATCAAATGATATCTAATATCCCACAAGCTCGGGCTAGAAACAGCGGTAACACTACAGTCCAACAATATCCACATTACTGTTGGACCACATTATTCTAACTCACATGCTAACCAGAGCTTACAAATCTTACATTTTGGGACAAAACTTCCCAAAGCCCCATGCCGGCATGTTTTCGTTTGGTTTGGTTTTGCTTGACAGATGTAGTCCAAAAAGGAACTTTTCCGCATTCCAAACCCTATATCTGTAACATGGCAGTCTTTGAGCAGATGCTAGCATGCAACATACTATGGCCAAAGCCAAGATCTAGACACTTCAGCAGAGCTCAACACACCACATTGTACTGGATGATGGCAGGGACTGAAAAGATATATTGGCCTGGCAGTGGTGGAAAATGGAGCCCTTGGGCCACAAAGTATCTCAACTTCTAGAGAGTACGCGCATGAGTTGTAGGGGGAAGAGCCATTGTCCTTAAAATGGCACCACTGGATTCAAATGACATGAGCTGACTGGACTGACCTTCTTTTATTTGCTTAGGTTTGGGTTATGGGAGAAGGGAGAAAGCAACTGCAGTCTTGGCGTTGCTGGAAGGAAGGGGTTTCCACTGCTTGATTACAAGGTGGAGTGTGAGGAGGAGGAATGAACTCAAATCTCGTTGTTTGGAGAAAGAAGTTTCCTTTCTGGGCTTAGGAGGGGACTTGAGCAGGAGGAAGAAACTGGAATCTTGTCATCGTTGGAAGAATGTGTAACCCTTCCTGTTTAGAAGTGGGACATGAGAGGAATGATGCTGCTGATGATGATGATGATAATGACAAAGACTCAAAGCAGCTCACAATTTTTAAAAAAAATAAAATTAAAAACATAGAAAAGGGGGATAATTAAAACACAAATCAGTTGCAGTATTAAAATGGCATATCATTACAGAATAAAAATGTTATTAAGAAAGCTATTTAAAACAGTTCATTTAAAACATTTAAAGCAATATAGCACCCCTAGCCCATTTTTTAAAAACTCTTCTTCCTGTTGAAAACAGAAAGCTTTTAGCACTTGAAGAAGTTGAAATCTTGCCCCCTTTGCCTGCTTGGGTGGGGAGGAAGCAACTGGAGTCTTATCATTTGGAAGAGAGGAGGTTCTCTAGCCTGGAAGAGGTAAGCTCTGATGTTTTACACTTTGAACCTCTTTAAAGCTACTGGTGGGTTAAATTAAATAAGTTACTTTGTGGCCACTTTAGCTCTGTCAGAATGCATCCACCTAATCTCTAATGATTCTCTATGGAACTGGCTTCTTCAGTGTACATCAGTCTCAATTTACATTGCAAGTCCAGGAACACAAATCAAGACTCACTTCTAATGTGTGACCAGAGTAATGTGCATGAAGCACACCCAAGCACTCCAAATGATCTTGTATTATAACGTAAGTGTCAATGTTAACTGTAAAAAGATAAAAAATAAAAATGACTGCACCCTGTTTCCACTAATGACATACTGTGTACAAACTGCACACATACCTATGAGGAATTGGTAAATGGGGGGGGGGGGGAGAAAGCTAAAAAGATAGCACATTAATAAGATTTTGCTTCTTTAATAACACTTAATACTGAGTGGGACAGAGAAAAATGTGAAAAAAAATCTTAGTAATTCATAGTTCAGTCTCTTTGCTACTACAATAGCTCAGCAGTCTCTCGCTTAACTTTGAAGAAAGAGAGTAAGAGAGCACAGTGTAGTGGTTTGAGTGCAGGACTAAGATCACGACTCCAAGAGACCAGAGTATGAATCCCCACGCAGCCAAGGAAACCCACCAATAGACCCTGGGCAAGTCACACTCTCTCAGACTCAGAAGAAGGCAATGACAAAACCCTTTATATAAATCTTGTCAAGGAAACCCCCGATATGGGTCACCATATGATGGAAATGACTTGAAGACACACAACAACAATTGGAGAGAGAGAAGATGTTACTGGCTTGCACATACCCCCAGGTTTGATATGGTTTAATTGGCAAAATATGATTTAATTGGCAAAATATGTTACTTGACATTGATATAAAATGGACCCTGATGTGACTGAAAGGCCAAGCTGGGCAGAAGAAAAACACTAGCTGAACATGTATGCTGCAAAGTAGGTCAGAGATCTCTTCTAGGCATAGCCAGGTCATAGTCAGGAAGTCACCAGGTAACTCCAGAGATAATAGGCTTAAGTCAAGCTGTGACAACTCTGCTGTCAGACAATAGTGACGGGAAGTTCCCCCCAAGTCCCTAATTGCTTGAAGCCTTCTTCCCTCTGACCTGTGCATTTCCCACATTGACCACACACCTGTCCACCGTTACAGAGCTATCATGATGGCCATTAACTCTTTGTCACCTAACACCAAGATCATTAACACAGTTCGGACTTCATTGTTTGCTCTGTGAACTCCAGGCAGATTTGAGGTATAAAAATCCACCATTTTGACCAGTTGCCTCTCAGCATCTTGCTTGCTGAATGCCATGCTGTCACTCTGAGTTCTAAACAAGTACTGTCCTTAGATACAAGTCTAAGCCACATTGCTGTTTCTTCTCTGCTCTCTGGATCGGTAATTATTGTTGAAACCACGAAACTCAGTTATCAATCTTCCCTCTTTTTCCTTTGGTGAGCCTTGTGTGAGTGTGTGTTTGGTTCTTGTGCGTGTATGATTGTTAATTTCCTCAATAAAACACATTTTAGTTTACTTTTGAATCTCTGGCTGGTTCTTTGCTGTACTGGACCTGTAAACATTAGTGGAAGATCTTGCTAGATTACCCTCCTTCTCGCAGGCCTCTCATTTTGATTTAAATAATTCCCCACCTTTCAAAGGAGGTATTGACATTGCAGGTGGACCTCTGAATCACCCACATTTTGGGGTAATGGGGAGGGAGAGAGATGATTTATTTATTTGTTTCCTTCAATGAGATCAAGGGTCTTTTCTACCTCTACATGGCTCTCCTCCTCACTTTATCCTGAAAACATTCCTGTGAGGCAAGTCAGGCTTATAGGGAAATTAGACTGCCAGACAGTGAGTTTCATGGCTCAGTATGGATTTGAAATCTGGATCTCTGAAGTCTCATTCCTACATTCTAGTTCCCACAAGCCTCATTAAACTGAATGTAACTTTCTTCCAGGTAAACATACACAAAATCACTGTAAAAGTGCAGCAGTGGGAACCAGCTAGCTCTCCAGGTGCTGTTGAACTACAGTTCCCATCAGTCTGAGCCAGAAAGTCAATGGTCAGAAATGCTGGGAGTTGTCCAACATCTGAAGGACTGCATGGTTCCCACCATGTATATAGAGAATAATATGCCCTCTTACTACTTAAAACTGTCTGCCCTGAGGACCCACACAAATGCACACAATTTGGCCACTGTGAAGATAAGAAAAGCTTCCACTGGTTTGAAGATGTTAGACAAGGAGGAATACAGGGCACATGGTGTGAAAAGTACAGGGCCCTCGCTGCCTGTCACTATTAATTGATTGGGAAAGAAATGATCCTTTACTAAATGCTGGAAATTGACTTAATGTGCTGAAGGTGTGTTTGAGTCCTGTGTTAGGCCCTGTGATAAAATTACAAGTGCACTCAGCATCTGTTTTCAATACAACTGCCAATTGAACAAAAGGCACACCAGCCAAACTACGTGTCTAATGTCTCGAATCTGATCTCCCCTTCTTCTCTCACCAAAGCAAAGTGGTCTGAGATCTCAGAAAAGAAAGAAACGTTTCATTACCAAGATGTTAGCTGACGGTTGTACATGCCTCTAACTGAATGGCAATGCATTTTTTTTATTCTCCAGTTTACATGAGAACTCTAAACATTTTAACTAAGTACCAAAAGCAGCTGTTTCCAAGGGCATTTCCGTACTTCTTCGGAATGATTGTTTATAGAAAGAGAGAAACAAAAATGGAAGGCTGCCTGTAAGCAGGCCATAAACTGGAGGATGGT
This sequence comes from Cyclura pinguis, assembly GCA_030412105.1. NCBI lineage: Eukaryota > Metazoa > Chordata > Lepidosauria > Squamata > Iguanidae > Cyclura > Cyclura pinguis. The sequence goes on from CM059599.1 coordinate 352,428,104, forward strand.
AAGTCTCTGGCGCAAGCATTGTTATTAGTAGCACTCGTAGTCTTATCATCATCATCATCTGGAGTTTGCAGAGCTGTGGTAGATCTGAGCTACTAAAGCTTTAGGAAGTTCAGGCACTCTATTCCACTGATGTAAACCCAATTAAATGTGAGAGAGCATATTGACAGGACACTCTGTATGGCCATTTCCACGCTAGACTGTTATTGTGCTATTATTCCACATTCAACATCCTATGGAATCCTGGGGTTTGCAGTTTAGGGAGGGGCCTCAAGGCCCCCTTCCTAAATTGCAAACCCCAGGATTCCATAGGATGTTGAAAGTGGAATAATAGCATTATAACAGTCCAGTGTGGAAATGGCCTAGTGGGTGTTGAGGAACAGCTGATGAGGTCCCATAGACAAAAGTCCTCAAGGCAACATGGGAAAAAAATCCTGTTCTAGCCATCATTGGAAGCAACAGCTCTAAGGAAAGGAGGGTGGAGGATGTTCTGGACTGAAAATTATTTTCACCCTGTGCAGTTATAGCATTATGATTCTACTTTAACTGCCATGGAAACATCCTACAGGATCCTTGATTTTGTTGTCTGCGAAGGCACTCGGGCTTTCTGGCTGAGAATTTTCAATATCCCTCCCAAACCATGGCAGTTAAAGTAGAAACATAGTGCTATAGCTGTGGACTGTGAAAGGGCCCCTGAGCTCAGCCTGCTACAGCTCCCTTTGTAACTCCACAGCTGATCAAAATAACTGTGTTATTATGCAGTAGTCGAGTTATTGACTAGGCCAGTTACAGGCTACATGTGACTTCCTTATTACAAATGCTTCACTGGGTATCCAGCGGCTGCTGGGCAACATGGTGGTTATAAAGCTTTATACAACTTGGGTCCTGGCTGTCCAAAGAACAGAACCTCCTCTATCTACAGAGGCTGTCCATGTGAACTGTAATGCTGATTTTCCATTATCAGATGTGATACTGAAAGCCTCCACTTATAGAGAAACCTCTCCTCTTCATAAAGTCTATCTTCCTGGGAGGAAAGTGACAGAAGCAGTGGTGGAGAGGAATGGGTGAACTCACCCACTCACCTTGCTTGTTTCCCCCCTTACATTCATAAAGCCTGAGCAGCTCTAGAGTCAGGTCTAAATCTATACAGTATGTGACTCAGACACACTATTTTCTTTATTCAATAGCGATTTATTATCACAGATGTTTCAACAGAATAGTTATGCTCCCTCTCCCCCCCCCTTCCCTCACTGACCTGTTGCATAAACTAATAAAAAGAGTTATCCTGGATGGCTTGTTTCTGTCTTTGTGTTCATTGAGCTTATGCTTTGTGAGCCTCTCAAAAAGATGCTAATTTTGCACAGAGTGGTTTAGTGCAAATTTGGAAAATACAACAGTGGGAAAAAAATGTTTGGTGTTTCAGTCTCACTCTGGAAGCAAGCTCTCATGAGGAGGCTGGTGAATCCTCTCTTGAATAAACTCTTGAGAGGCCAGTGAGATTATTTTTTTTTTCACATTCCTAAGAACATAATGGTAAATCTGTTCCCATCTCCCCTAAAGGCACTGCTTTCTCGAGTGATGAGACGCCTTTATTCTTCCCTGCTTATACACCACATTTCACACTGAAGGACGTTGAATAAAAAAGGTGCCACCTCAAAATATCATTGAATGCCTTTGAGAGCTGGAGTGAAGCTGGGTGTGTGTGTGTGTGCGCGCGCGCGCATATGTTTTAAGTTCATTCATAGCCCAGATGACTTCCCTGTATTGATTAAGCAGTACTTTCCAAGCAGGTATATTATCTTAGAAAATAATCAGTAAATTAACTCCAGGACATCAACCTCCTAGGAAGATTAATGATACATAATTTACTTCTATGAAAGAAGCAAGCATCCAATAAATTAGAAAATGCACACCACCATCAAAGCAAATTGTTAAATATCTCCAGCATTCACTTTATTGAGTGGTTGACAAATGGATTTTACATTCATTCACTCATATTAGAACTTCCTCCTTGGTGCCCATCCTGCTATGGAAACAATGATAAAGGTAACTTGCAGACCCAGCCGTGGGTGTCTCATTCTATTGTAGCATACTGCACACACAGAGAGAACGCAAGTGGGAGTGGTTAGTGGCTTCCATGTCAATGGGGTAGTGAATCTGTTCTGGGTTTTCATTTGACTTTTTAAAGGAACTGTCCAAAGTGGTGAACTCTGTCCTGGAATTCAGCATTTTAGATAGCTCTTTTAAAGTTTGGACTAGAACCTACAGCAGACTGATGTAGAATTGTCTCTCCCAGCCACATGAGGAAAGATTAGTCAGCCATGCTGGTGAATCAAGGATCCAAACTTTATTTAGAGAAAGAAATGCATTTCTGTCCCCCACCCCAGTAGATCAGAATCTGAACAGAATGGGAGCCCTGAGCCACAAGCTTAGACCCTCTAATATTGTTTGTCAAGATTGTCAAGTCACTACTGTGAAGTGCATATGTAGGAAAATTCCATCAAGCTGACAAATTCAGTAGGAGTGTTGACTACTGCCGAGGCATTGGTTGCCCAAGTACAGGCTTCTTTTAGGTAAACAACCATTCCCCACTCCTGGCTAAGTAATCCATTCCCCAGACCCTTGGTGTCATCAGGAACAAGATATACCATGTAACCTTCATAGAGTCATCTGGGGAAATTTCCTGAGACCAAGACACACAATTCAAAAGAGACAAACATTTTCCTGGGTTAGCCCATGCAAAACCACGTTAGTTTCCCCTTCTGATTCACCACCCCACCAGTCACTACTGACAGCAAGTACCTATATCTGTGCATGTGCATCTGTGCACAGCTTGAAAAAACCCCAGAAACCCTGAAACAACATGGACACATCCAAAGCTAGATGAGGGATTGCTGTGCAACCAATGTAACCTTTCCCATGTTCTACATACATGTGCATGTGGGATGTAAAACACTCTCTAAACAGAGACACATCTGGAGAAGTTTCCAAGGAAATATGTAGATTACCTGTCTTTTTTACTTTTTTTGACTTTAAATTTAAGGTGTTATGAGAAGATTCCCAAAGGGAACCAGACATAGCTTAGAGGCAGGGTACGTGCTTTGTGTGCTGAGTATTTATTCCCAGGAAAATCCAGCTAAAATAAAAAAAAGAATAGGAAGCACTACAGTTGAGAGTTAGACCATTTCCACACTACACTGTCATAGTGCTATTATTCCACTTCCAACATCCTATGGAACCCCTATGGAACTTGCAGTTTTGGGAAGGGCATTTAGAATTCCCATCCAAAGAGCTCTTTGGCCTCAGTAAACTACAAACCCCAAAATTCCACAGGATGTTGAAAATGGAATAATAGCACTATAACAGTGTAGAGCGGAAATGGCCTCAGTTTGAGTGTTGGACTACGACACTGGAGACCAGGGTTCAATTCCCTGTTCAGCAATGGAAACCCATTGGATGAGTCACAACTCTTAGCCCCCAGAAAACTCCATGAAAGAACCTAGTCTTAGAGTTCCCATTAAGTCACAAATGAACCTAGCCTTAGGGTTGCCATAAGTCAGAAATTACTTGAAGGCACACAACAATACAACAACAACAACAACAACAAGCAGTACAGTTGGGGATGGGAAAGACCTCTCATAGAAATCTGGAGAGCTGTTATCAAGTAGGCAATACTGGGCTGGGGTAGATCCAATATGTACATTGAAGATGTTCTGCTGTTCAAGAGCAGAGCTTGAGGGAAAAAAAAAATCCATATTTGCCAGTGTATAAGATGCGCCTGTGTATAAGACACACCCCATTTATATACTGGCAAATTCTATTTGCTGGTGTATAAGACACACCAGTGTACAAGATGTACCCCATCTTCAAACAGTATTTTTTCGGGGGAGAAAAGCAAATACAGTACTTCTTTGGACTATAGTTCTCCTGTTGGTGGAAAGGATTCTGGGAGTTGTAATGCAAAAACAACAGCCTAGACCTTTGCTCAAAAGTAAACAATACTCAGCAAACTGTACAAACAAGTTAGACAGCTCCTATGCTCTCGTGCAAGAGCACCATTGACTATAGTGAGGTCCAACAAGGACTAAAAACTGAGAAAAAACTCACAGATCTAATACCACTAACATGCATATCACTGCAGATACAATGCTTGTAGAATTAGTCTCTCCACATATTCAGATGCAACTCATCAACTGGGAACTAAAGATAAATCATGCAAACACATGAATAGAATATAGATAAATCGTGATTGTGGGAACCAGACTGGAATGCTTGGATACCCTAGAGTAGAAACAACTTTTCCCCTTTATATTTCTGAAAAAGATTTTGAAGATGGGGACACTGAGATTAGCTAAAAGATTTTTTTAAAAAAAATAAAACCTCCTGCTGTGCCATACAGAGGACAATGCGAGCTAAAGAATTTCTGCATCTTCCAATCTTGGCAAATAATTAAGCCTCATAATATCGGTGCCAGGATGATTAATGAAGAGGAAAGGACAATCTCTCTGGTACTGCTGTGCATTTCAAGTCACAAGAAACCTTTAACCCTTTCAATCGAAAGATGATTTATCTCATTTCAGCACTACAATCGCTCTTCTTTTTCCCTTTTAGAAATTGAATCCAGCCATTACAACTATTCCCTGTTTTACATCAGGGGCTATGAGAATCACTCTAGCAAACCATCCCAAATTGTTGTATCAGTGTGTGTTTCTTTCTTTCTTGTTTCTATTTCAAGAAAATTAAATTTTTCCCACCCTACATGTCGATATGGTCTACTGTATCCTGAGCAACACAGTAACAGCTCATCTAGCAATCAATATTGTATATACTTTGGGCTAAACGTTTTCCCCTGCCCCAGCTTTCTGGGCAACATCCCTCATGTGTAGTAGCGTCTCTGTGGCCTATACACATGTCCCTGGGAGAAAGCCCTGTTTCCGTAGAAATGCCCAGGGGTGTATTCTATATTGGCTGCAAAAGGTGTGCAGAGGAGAATTAAGCATACGTCTCAGAGTGAGGCAACTGTATCTCTGCTAGACATTTTCATAATAGCTAAGGCAGATGCTCTTGGAAGGTCAGTCATTGTCTAGTTCAAGAGTGGTCCACTCTGGCAGGTCCAGAGTAGGGATGTTAATTCTTCACCCACTTCACTCTTGAAACAACAAATACTTTTAGCAAAGTTGTTCTTGTTGCACAGTGTCTGAACGCTATTTACAATTCAGGACTTATTCTGCAGAAAATTCAGTGCTGAGTTTTGTTTTTGTGCAGAAAACAGAAATATGATTTTCTGTACAGAGAAATGTTGTTTTCTGAACAAACAGAAACCCAGGTGTGAATTTTACAAAAAATAAGGGCCTTTCTGTGCTACACTGTTATAGGCCTATAATTCCACTTTCAACATCCTATGGAATCACGTAGTTTAGGGAGAGACATTTAGAATTGTCAGCTACAGAGCTCTTTGGCCAAAGTAAACCACAAACCCCAGAATTCCACAAGACGTTGAAAGTGGAATAACAGCATTATAACAGTGTTGTGTGGAAAGGCCTTGAGTCTCAGACTGCAAAGATTCCAGGATTCTCCTCATCAGGATTGCCTGATGAATGAGAAACATGTTTTTCACTCCCTCTCCAATATTTTCAAGTATACTTTCTTGGCCTTGTCTGGGGGCCAGATTTCTGCCCTGGAATGCTCTGGGAGCCTCATAGTCTGCCAAATATATTTCTGAAAAGGGGTGTTTATATTTTAAAAATGTTAAACGGTGCAAGGAATCATACAACCAATTCAACATGTGAATTGCCACTTCTGAACGGTTGCAGAAGAAGCAATTCAACTTCTGTTTTGGTCAAAAGAAAGGCAATCTGCAAAATCTAGAGAAGCTTAAAAGTACAAAAACGGTCCTAGGAGTGGATATGCTGACAGGGCTGCATTTTGCCCAGTGCCAGTACAGGTGACCTTTGTAGCTGGACTGATCTTACTCTCCACTTATATAATAGGGAAGTTTGTGGGTGGATTTTATGCTTGTCCCTCACCCTGTACTCAGAATCGTAGCATATATTGAAACAGATGAAAACAGATGACATATGTAGAGTCATACATGGAGTATGATCTAGATGGCAAAAGTTATTAATGAGGAATAACACATAAACTAGAAGAGGCTGCAGCAGTTTGCTCTTATCTGAGCAAACTGGGAAGGGAAATATTCAGCTCGTCCTCTCCCCCTGGCCACTAAGTTGAGTGCCAACCACTTGCGAACTCAATTTGTAGCAACTGAAGTATGCTAAGCAGTCACGTAGGGATAGGGGGGCAATGGGGGCAGTTTGCCCCCTGCAGCAATGTTTTGGGGCATCCCGGCTCATAGCCATGTCCCCGTGCACCACAGCCATGCCCCATGCACTGTGGCCACATCCCCGCGCCATAGCCCTGCTCCCTCCAGCATTCCCCCCTCCATGCGTTCCAAGCTCTGCTGCTGACACTAAGGATAAAGGGGGACAATAGGAAGAGGAGAGAGAACTAGAACATTTTAAAAGCAGCTAAAAAAACAGGAAGACAGAGGAGTCTTGATTCTCCCTGTTATTGGGGCAGTTGCAGAGTAGGCCATAGCACGAAAGAAGAAGGGATTCCAAATGCCTTACTTATTTAGGAATGTGCTCCACTACTTGAGACCTTGGTAGTTATGATTCTTTTTCTCACCAAGGTATGTTGTGAACCTTTGATCTCAAGAAAAAAGTTGAGTTAAAAATGGTGGGACTGGCATGCTCATGAAACATCATCTGATCCTTTCAATATGAAAGTAAATTGTTAAGATGTGTTTGACATAAGAACCAAAAAAAAAATCTGTCTTGCTGACTCAGAACAGACTTGAAGCAGACCCACTGTTGATGCTAACTGGGGGATTGTGGGAGCTGTAGTTCAAAAAAAGAAACAGTTACAAGGTCTGAGTCAGAGTAAGGTTCTATCTAGTCCAGATTTTGTCTCCATCTCTGTCAAGCCATGTGTTGTGGCAAGCTCAGAGGTGGAAGGAGGAAGTTTACTTCCCCTAATTTGAGGGTCTATATTTGCTTGACAAAAGATAGACCTCTCCATGAAATTGCCTACTCCATTATCGCTTTTTTTAACCACCTGAAAGAATAGATTACCATCTACTATGTCTAAGAATCCCACAAGTACATTATGCATTGTATAAAGAAGGACTTAAGGAGTTTTCAGAAGTCCATACTCGGGAGAGAAAAGACTTTTGTTTCAGCTTGGTTCTGATAACAACTTACCAAAATTTCCAGAATTTCTTCACATTTAGGATGGAAAGAATTTTACATTTAAAAAAAAAAGAATGTGGGAGAAAATGCAATTGACAGATTCATCTAGAGCCAGATAGCTGAATGTTCTTAACAGTTTGGATTTGAATCCCTTTGTATTCAGCCATCACTGCATTCGAGTTGCCATCTCCCCCGCCCCCATTTTTTTTTCCTGACAAGCTCCTCAGCTTTAACAATAAACAGCAGGCAGATGGCAACACAAGTCCAAATTCCATGCTTCAATCTGACCACTGCAGATAGGTGAGACTTTTGTTTCTGTTTGGTTTCTGTAACAATTTACTCAAATTCTTCATGTTCAAGATGGAAAGATCTCGGGATTTTAAAGATTTAAATACGAGAGAAAGGAAAACTGACAGGTTCTTCCGTTTCTAGCGCATACTAAGACACAGTAGTGCAATGAACACTTTAGTTTCCTCCAAGGAAATAGCTAAGCACCTAAGGCAAGAAATACAAATGCCCCCACAGACGGCCCATGCAGAGGCAGAGGGGTGGGGAGAGAAAATGAAATAGTGGCAGGGTAGGCTGAAATGGTAGTGGTGTGACTCATGCTCATCACATAGGCGGGCTCTATCCTTTCACCCCAGCAGACAGTGTGGAAGAGGAGGGCAGGAAGAACTTGGGGTAGGGTAAGCAGCAGACAACAGAGCTCTGATCAGCTGTCAGCTCAAGGTCAATGAAACCTCCATCAAAATGACCTTGACAGATTAGTGAGCTGAGCCAAAACTGACAAAATGAAGTTTGTCAGGGAGAAATGTAGGGTACTACACTTAGGAAGAATGAATAAAATGAACAGATACAGGATGGGTGATAACTGGCTTGAAAACAGTACAAGTGAAAGGATCTAGGAGTCTTAGTGGACCACAAGCTGAACATGAGTCAACAGTGTGATGCGGCAGCTAGAAAAGCCAATTCAATTTTACGCTGCATCAATAGGAGTATAGTGTCAAGATTGAGGAAGTAATAATACCACTCTTTTCTGCTTTGGTTAGACTTCACCTGGAATACTCTGTCCAGTTCTGGGCATCACAGTTCAAGAAAGATAAGCTGGAAGGCATCCAGAGGAGGGTGATCAAAATGGTGAAGGGTCTGGAAAGCATGCCCTATGAGGGGCAGCTTAGGGACCTAGGTATGTTCAGCCCGACAAAAAGAAGTTTAAGAGGTGACATGATAGCCATGTTCATATATTTGAAGGGATGTCCTGTTGAAGTGGGAGCGAGACGGTTTTCTGCTGCTGCAGAGACTAGGACTCAGAGCAATGGATTCAAACTACAGGAAAAGAGACTTCACCTAAACATCAGGAAGAACTTCCTGACAGTAAGACCTGTCTAACAGTGGAATGTACTGCCTTGAAGTGTGGTGGAGTCACCCTCTTTGGAGGTTTTTAAACAGAGGCTGGATGGCTATTTGCTGGGGTGCTTTGAGTGTGTGTTCCTGCATGGCAGGAGGTTGGACTCGAGGGCCGTTGTGGGCTTAGGATTCTATGATTATTCTATGATTCCAATAAATGTTAGCTTTGTCATTTCCTACCCTCTTCAGATTTCCAGTATATAAGGAGATAAAGGAATAGAAGGGTCTGCTGTATTGATAGTAGAGGGAAAACAGTGGTAATAAGAGATTTTTGTAGTGAGCTTTCTCAGCCATAAGGTGAATTGTTTTTACATTGATTCCAATGATGTATGGAAAGAGAAAACAAAATAGTAAGGCAATTTCTTCACTACACTGTAGCATTGCTAGTATTCCACTTTTATTATCCTGTGGAATTCTGGGGTTTGTAATTTACTGAGGCCAAAGAGCTCTCTGGCTGAGAATTCTGAATGCCCCTCCCTAAACTGCAAGCCCCAGGAATCGATAGAATGTTGAAAGTGGAATAATAACACTATAACAGTGTAGTGCAGAAATGGCCTAAGTCTCAAGATGAGGCAGTCTGTGGGCCAAAAAAGGAATAGGTTTCACCTGGAAATGATGGGCACTCTCTGCTCATTCCACAAGGCATTCCTAATCTTAAGACAAGATTAATCAAATGCCAGTGGGCAGAAGGGGGGAAGATTGGCACTTTTTTTGTATCTTATCGTTGCTGTTTCCTTTGACCAAGTGCCTCACATCCAAAATCATCTATATCAAGAGAATATAAATCCACAGATCTGCTCTCTCTTTCTTATATAAGCAATTTCCCCACCCTGATATATTCCTCATTTGAAAAATGACCTGCTTTCTTCCTCTCTATTATATGAAGCTGTTATCCATGGAGATGTAAGTGGATGATTTTGATTACCACTTGGTTACGCTGCCTCATTGTTGCGGGAAGGCTTCTCCTGTAATGAAGACAGTGAATAGCACTTAGATAATAGCCAGGCGTGGGGTTGATGATGTGTTAAATTATTCCTGATGTATATGAGAGAAGGAGGTGATTAGTATTAGCATTATATGAAAGAATTCTAAAGAACACAATGTGGATATTGAATACGGTCTACAAAAAAAAAAAAAGAGTCCCAAGTCTGTGAATACATTCTAGCAGTGCGAAAAATTAAAAAAAAGGAGGGGGGGCCTGCCGGAAGCCAGTGCATTCTCTATGCATCTTGTCTGAAAATTGGAGCTTAGAGAAGTGTGACTTGACTAGAACTCCTAAAAGCTCCTAGGGGCTTTCAGGAGTTACAGACCAAAAAAAAAAAGAAGAGTAATTTCTCCAAACTGTGCTGAAAATTCAGCAGTGATTTATGTAAGTCTTTTACTCCAAGTCTCAACTCAAGTCTCAGGTCCTTGGAGATACTTTCAAGTCAAGTCTCAAGTCTGGGAGCCAACTCTATACCCCAACCTATATTCCAGAATTTCAGGACAGAGTCAAAGTCAGTTTTAATAATTTAAGAAGAATCAGCCCTCCACATTTGTGATTTTGCCATCTGCAGCTTCAGAAGTGGGGAATAGGATCTTTCTTACCCCGCCTTCCCAAAGCTGGAGATTTTTGTGCCAATGGGCATTAAAGAGTCTTCAGCTTTGGAAGTGAGGAACAGGATTCTTCTTACTTCCCACTTCCGAAGTTGGAGGCTTTTTCAGAAGTAGGGAATAGGATTTTTCTTACTCCCCATTACTGAAGCTTCAAAACCTTTAGAAGGAAGGATCCTTCCTCCTCAAGCTCATTGCCTAACACATTTACTGTTCCCCTCTGAGAAGTACATCCTGTACTCTGGGGCGAGTCCTGTCTTCTGCTCGTAGGAAATGTTTTAGAAGGCTCCTCCATTATGCAGTAGGGACAGGCTGCTGAGCAGACCTCAAGCCCATTGCCTAATCCATTTGCTGTTCCCCTCTAATAAAGGTACCCACACTTTGGGCTTGAGAGAGATTGTCATGTGACCAGTAGGCAAAAAGAGATAGAAGCACTGTTCAAAGTCGTAAGGTTTCTGGATGAATGTATTATATTACTGAACCGAGGGCAGCAAGTCAATCACTAAAAATATACAAGTCTCGAGTCGAGTTGAGTCAGTGTATCATTTATTGTTGAGGCGAGTCCGAGTCAAGTCATTGAAGTGACTTAAGTCTGACTTGAGTCCGAGTCTATCGACTCGAGTCTACATCACTGAAATTGAGGCCCCCTGAGTCAGATGATAGAGCTGTCTCCAGGTTTGAAAGAACCTGGGAAAAATGGAGACCCTCCCTGCTCTGTCAAATAGGCATGAGAGAGGTCTTACCTGGCTGTTATAGAAGCACAATGCTGGGCAACCAGCTGTTTTTAATTTTCTACAGTGACTTAGAACAGGGGCGTTCAACATACATACTCCACAGACCATATGTGGCTCCCAAGGATGTCCCCCCCCCCAAAAAAAAGCTTACTCCCACTCTCAGCCCAATCCATGACACTGAGATGTGCAGGCAATTACCCAAATTTCAGAATAAAAACCATGAAAAACCCTTTGAAAGAGCACATCCTATTTTTTTCCAGCTTACTACATTTTGGTGCTGCTGTGCTACAGTGTGTGTGCATGTGTACCTGTATGCATGTGTGTGTGTTGCCTACAGCAGGTCCCAGGGGCTGAAAAGGCTACTTCTGTCCTAGACCAGCATTAGCTCAGGTTCATTATAAGTGAATTAAAAGATGACTAGAACGGCTTTGAGTGCTGATCAGAGTGCTGGGTGGAGTGAAAAGAATGTAAGGGAGGATCAAGTGCAGATAACAACCAGGAAGACAACACTTAGCAGCTTACACCAGCCCTGCTAGGGAACGACCAAGATATTTCAATAGAAGCAAAGAGAGATTCTAATTGTGGAGACCAGAAATGAAAGAAGTTTTTGAACTGCAAATATGCAAAATTAATGAAAAATAGCACTAGATAGACAGACAGACAGACAGACAGACAGACAGATAGAGAAAAATGACAAAAGCTTCCTAGATGTTCATCAGTATGCTAGAACTCTAGTTACATTTTGATATAAAGCAGTTTTAAGTGATGCTGAGATGCTGGCATTGACTGATCTTGCCTCTCTTCACACCTCTGATCAGCACCTACCTGCATATGTTGCATGTGCTCTTCTAAAGCTGCCATTCTCAATCCTGAGCAAGACATCAGCCTTATTATTGGAGAACACTATCCATTATTGGCCTATTCAAACCAACAGTATTGATCTTGCCATTTGGCAATGAGAGAGGATATCAAGAGGGGTGACATTTTTCATCTTCTGAAGTATGCCACAGTTCTTTTGCTTGTCTCCCCCCCCCCCCCCAAGAAAGATATGTGGCAGAAGCATGTGGAATGCCTACCTTAATGCATGCCAGCACGTACTGGGTAATCCAAGGCCTCGGCTGGCACTTGAAACCACTCCTTGCATCTTCATCAACAAAGGATGTTTTCTGTCAACCTCCTCGAATACAGTCAGCTTTACGTCACATGAGAGAAAGGCTCAGACACAGCTAATATTCGGGTTCTTTTATTTTTGTCTAATGTGGTTTGGAATGTAGTTTGGAATAAGTCTTTAGTGGGGTTGGGGAGGTAAACAGAGGTAAACAAAGGTAATTTTAAACCTGCTAGACCCAGCATCAAATGGCCTCTCTTTCTTTTTCTCTACCGCCCTTTCCTACTCAATAAGAATTCAGAAGAGTCTTTTTCTCAGTAGGAGTTGTGAAAATTAAAATGGCAATACAGCTCCAGAATATACTACCTGTGTGTAATATGGCTTCATTAAGATTTCCTGGGAATGCTAATAAGGCCACATCATACTGGAAAAAAAATGACTAAGAGATAGAACCTAAGAGAGCACGTATAAAACTCTTACTTTGTGCTCTGATGATTTTGGAATGTGTGAAGTTTGGGCTTGAGAGCATGCCTGTGTCCTTGACTATCATAAGACACATTTAGGGATCAGACCTTTAAGGGGGGGAAAAAACTTTTAGGGGTAATGTGCATATCTGGGATTATCTTCTCTCAATATACACATTTGCACATTTGCTGTAGTGGATATGTGCTCCAAACAGACTGTATATCTGAGAATATTATGAGCTGATCCATAGGAAAAAGTGACAGCAGCAAGTATAAGCCAATGAGTCATTTAGCCCACTGATAATATATTTATGGATATATAGATATAGATATTTATGCACTTCAGTAATTCAGATCTGTATTACCTTGCTTAGAGGGAAATCCGTGCTTTTGAGTGACAAGCATTAAATATGGCAATTCTTGGCATCTCCAGGTAGGACTGGGAATGTGGAAATCAATTAGTTTCACTTTAATTGTGTTTCTCAGGTTCTGACTCCATTGGTGTTCAGTGTCAGGATGCAAGATGTCTCCATCCTCCTTACTTTTTACATGCAAACTCATACAAACATTTGTTGCAGTGTCTCTTCAAATCATTTTTTACTTTTGGAGGCCCTAAGGCTACCCTATGATGGGGTTTTCTGATAGGGAGGCCAGTAGGCGGCGATCAAGCATTATATCATTTTCGGCTTGTTGCCGAAAATGAGCAATCGCTCCCAGGCTCCACATGCACTTATCTTGTGTGTGGAGCCTCCTGATGCATGGCCATCGCGCTTCCTCCCCCAGGGCAGCCTGGGAAAGTACCTGGCTTTGCTGCCAAAGGAAGGAAGAGGCGGAGCGCTCACACTTCTGGCCAGCACGGAGCTGGTGCGGAGTGGAAGCAGAGGGGATGCAAGTGCCTCTCGGAAGAGGCTTCTCGTGTGATCCCCTTGCGATGCCAGTGGCACCAGGTAAGATGTGAAAAGGGCCTCAGTCCTAATCCAGTGTTCAAACTACTACACCACACTGACTCTGTGGGCATACGTTAGTATATGCTTTCCCCCAATGTATGCATTTTCCCCCACTGAGTGTTTGTGTGCATTTTTCCTTTTTAATTCATTGATTGAATCATATTTAACACTGACAAGCCAACTCACAAACAAAGTAATACACATTCAGAAGAATGTATATTAGAAAAGAACAAAAGAACAAAAGAGAGAGATTGGGGGGTGGGGAGAAAGAAAGAAAGAAAGAAAGAAAGAAAGAAAGAAAGAAAGAAAGAAAGAAAGAAAGAAAGAAGGAAGGAAAGAAGGAAGGAAAGAAGGAAGGAAAGAAGGAAAGAAGGAAAGAAAGAAGGAAAGAGAGAAAGAAAGAGAGAAAGAAAGAGAGAGAGAGAGAAAGAGAGAGAGAGAGAGAGAGAGAGAGAGAGAGAAAGAAAGAGAGAAAGATGTATCTAAAACATGACAGGACTCTGACTCCCCTGCCATCCTGTCTGTAATACAAATAAAAATAAGAAGAAAATATATATTATTCTGCCAGTACTGATCCAATTTAATAATCCTACCAATTGCTAATAATCATAATCCTAGATTTTTACATCATTAGATTTCTTATTGCTCAGAAAGTCCATAAAAAGTTAACTTCTTAACTTCTTGCAAGTCTACCACATGTGAAAAAAAGAGCAATCCTTATCTTGTGCATTTTTCTAATTCATTCATTTTTAGTGGCATTCTTTTTACTTGCATATACATTTACAAAGTATGTGGATCTACGTGGATCAGGGTCTGACTCAACATAACACAGCTTCCTATGTTTCTCGGGAAGCAATTGGGTTCTTATGTGACTGAGACTTCCATTCTAAAAAACCCAGTAATAAATAATATAGCCACTTTTGTGAATATGTTCCAGGCTGAAACATTTATTGAAATAAAGCAATAGATTCTGGCATCTCTTAGCCTGACAGCAAAGTGAGTATTTCTGATGAAATTGCCTAAAAGAAAAGTGAGCAAGAGAGCACTTCTGGGGGGAATTTTTTGACCACCTTTTAGCAAAGCATTTAAGCACAAGGTCACAAAATGAACATAGGGGCAAATTGAAATGCAGAATAGGGTGTTGTATGTGTTTCATCTCCCTTGGGCAATGCAACAGAAGGTACCTCTATTTTCTAGGAGAGCTTCCGGCAAACTCTGGCTTTTGGGCAAGTGAAAGATTTCAGGCCAGTACATCTTATTACACGGGTGGTCGAGTTATTGAACTCTATTGACAAAGGGCTGGATTTTCTAGCAAGACAGAGCTTCATTAAAATTCTGCAGAGACTGAAAATTCAATAATCTCTCTCACAAAGAACTGCATGAGTGGGGCTGATTAGGCAATTTCTCTCTCATTCCATTCCTTTTGCTAAAAGCGTTGTTACTTCTTGTTGGTACAAAAAGACAATCATTAAATGAGTATTCGCTATAGTTGATCGAGTGGAAAGTTTTAAAGGTGCACTGGCTTCTTTCTTGGGGCTTTATTGAGCCTGTTAAAAAAACAATAACTCCGTCAAAACATGGCAGTCTCAGTACTAGATCATTCTAGACCGAATGATGCAAAATACAGATGAAATAATTTCATTCTAGGCTCCTTCCTCTTAATCCTTCTGGTGGCTCTGCTTCTGTTGATAAGAACAATGCCCAGACAGCCTTGTGCAAAAGAAGCCACATGATTCGAAGCGGGAAAGAGTTCAGTATATCCCAAGACTTTTCCAGAATTATCGTGGC
The DNA here is from genome assembly GCA_030412105.1 of Cyclura pinguis. NCBI lineage: Eukaryota > Metazoa > Chordata > Lepidosauria > Squamata > Iguanidae > Cyclura > Cyclura pinguis. The sequence continues at coordinate 352,443,392 of CM059599.1, forward strand.
CCTATTTTGTTGTGATAGTCCATATAGAGCTTGGGTCCTGGTTATCTGAAGGAAGATATTCTTCTCTACAATTTTTCTTGGGCTCAGTCTTTGGGGGAGCCATTCTCTCTTAATCGGACCACCCTTAAGCCATTTCCACCATACACTATTATAGTGCTATTATTCCACTTTCAACACCCAATGGAATTCTCAGGCCCTTTCCACACCTTACCTCTTCGCAGCGCTGGGGCACAGGGATCATGTGAGCAGCCTCTTGCAAGAGGCTCTCATGTCCCCCCTGCTTCACCTCTGCAGCTGCTGCCTGCTGGTGAGCAGGCAGCATGAGACCTCCTCCTCTTCCTTCCACAGTGCAGCTTGGGATTTTCCCAGGCTGTGCTGGGGCAGGAAGCGCAAGCACCGCAGCTCTGGAGCTCCGCATGCACGGTAAGTGCATGCGGAGCCCTGGAGCAATGAGCGATCATGCACCATTTTCGGCTACAAGCTGAAGATGAAATAGTGGGCGATCGGCGCCTGCCGGCCTCGGCAGCATCACACAATTGCGAGGATGTCATGTGGACCACTCCTCACAATTGTGCGACTCTCCAGAGGCCCTTTCGCATGCCTGAGACTTGTAGTTTACTGAGGAAAAAGAGCTCTCTGGCTGAGGATTCTAAATGCCCCTCCCTAAACTGCAAACCCCACGATTCCATAGGATGTTGAAAGTGGAATAATAGCACTATAACAGTGTGGGTGTGGAAATGGCCTTAGAGACACCCTTAAAGGGAACACAAAATAGAGTCCTCATGGTAGCTGCTCCCAGGCTATGAAATGCCCTCCAAGTGGTTAAGCTAGCCTCTTATGTTCTCCCAGGAAGCAGAGGTGTTAAAAAAAATCAGGCAAGCTTTCAACAATTGATTTGGCAATTGAGAAAGAGGATTTTAATGGATTGGTGCTGTACTTTTAAATTTTGTTTTTAATTTTTAAAAACTCAATCCTGTTTTAATGAAAAGCCAGTGTGATTTGGGGGTTGAATTGGGATCCTAGAAGTCCAGAGTTCAAATCCCTGCTTGGCCACAGAAATCTTCTGGGTGACCTTGGGCAAGTTACTCCTTCTCAGCCTCAGAAGAAGGCAATGGCAACCTGCTCCAAAAGAAAAATATTACCAAGAAAACCCTATGATGTGGTCATCTCAGGATCACCATAAGTTAGTGGAAACAACTTGTAGGCACACAAGAATATGTTTCAATGTTGGTATTTATTGTGGTTCAGCATTGCCATTTTTTTATTTATTTGTCTCTGCTTTTCTCTGTTTTTCTCTACACCTGTTTTAATTTTGTTGTAAACTAGTTTGAGTTCCAGTCCTGGGAGAAAGGCAAGATAATTGTCAGACAAACAAACAGACAAACTGTTATAGATCCCGTACTTAGAAAAAAAATTACACAACAGATAATAAACTGAAAATATGCAACACCTGACTTTTTCCTCTTCAAATTCCACTGTCTTGGTGGATTAGAAAAAATGGTGCTACAGAGGACATGTACTGATGCAGGACCAAAGTCTGGACTTCAGGTGGACAGTTGTTGTTTGTTTTCTAAATGCAAACCCCAGAATCCTCCAACCACCATAGCTAATGGCCATCAGCTGGTACAAAGTTCATAACCTCCTATCGTCCTGATTTGGCAGTGAGGCGATTTCCGCACTAAACTGTTATAGTGCTATTATTCCACTTTCAACATCCTATAAATCCTGGGGCTTGCAGTTTAGGGACGGACATTTAGAATTCTCAACTAGAATGCTCTTTGGCCTCAGTAAACTGCAACAAACCCCAGAATTCCACAGGATGTTGAAAGTAGAACAATGCCACTATAACAGTGTAGTGCAGAAATGACCTGACAATCCCAAATAGCCCTCTGTCATCCCAGTTTTAAAAAATCCTAGCTTTTCTTTCTTCCTCCCACTTTTCCACCTTGATTCTCAGCCCCCATGGGTCCCAGTATGAGAGCTTCCGGAAAGAGGACTATAGAGAAACACATCCCCCAAAGTGTTGGTTTTTTTTAACCAATAAAACATCCAGTAGTTGAACACCTTCTTGAGATGCATCTCCTGTTTCTCCTACAAAGAATTGCATCCAGATGATTAATAGGGCCTGGTTACTGAAAGCATCACAACTCCCTTGCTACAACAACCCTACTGGTTGCCAGTCTGTTTCCAGATTTAATTCAAAGTGTTGGTTATAACCTATAAAACACTCTACACTTCGATCCAGGCTATCTGACAGACTGTATCTCCACATATGAGGCTGTGGGGGCCCTTAAATTCTCAGGAGATGCCTTTCTTTCAGTTCTTCACAGGCCTGATTATTGGAAAAACATAATAAGACCTTCTCAGTGGCTGCCCTGGCTCTGGAACTCTCTTCCTAGGGAGGCTAGAATGGTTCCCCCCCACCCCGTCTCCTTCTATCAGCAGGCAAAGTCTTTATTCCAAAATGATAAAAAGAAAAACAATAAATAGGACTGTTTTGGTTATGTCCATAGCAAAAGGAAGAACAAGGAAATGGTAGGGCTACTTTATGGAAAAGGTAGCAAAATGCTAACAGCGGACAGAGAAAAAGCAGAACTAATCAATACCTTCTTTGTCTCAGTATTCTCCCAAGAGGAAAACAGTGCTTGACCTGGGGAAAATGAACCAGATGATAAGGTAGGGTAAATGCAACACTATATAGGTAAAGAGGTAATAAGGGAATACCTGCTTATTCTAAATGAATACAAAGTCTCCAGGTCCAGATGAACTACATCCAAAGGCATTAGAGAAAAAAAATGGCAAAAGGAATCTCAGAACCATTGTCAATAACCTTTGAGAATTCCTAAGGAAAAGGAGAAGTCCCAGCAGTCTGGAGGAGGGCAAATATTGTCCCCATTAAAAGGGCAATAGGAGGAGGGAAGGACCCAAACAATTACTACCCAGTCAGCCCCATATCAATACCATGAAAGATTCTAGAATAGATAATTCAAGCTAGAAAAACCAATGTGATTCTAGGCTGCATCAATAGAATTATAAAGCTGGAAGGGATCACTGGGCTATCCAGTCCAACTTCCTGCCATGCAGAAATACATAACCAAAGCATTTCTGACAGATGGCCATCCAACTTCTGTTTAAAAACCTCCAAAGAAGGAGACTCCACCACACTCCAAAGCAGAGTATTCCACTGTTGAACTGCTCTGACCATCAGGAAGCTCTTCCTAATGTTAAGATTAAATCTTTTTTCCTGAAGTTTGAAGCCATTGCTCCATGTTTTAAATTCTGGAGCAGCAAAAAAACATCCTTCATATGACATCCCTTTAAATATTTAAACACGGCTATCATGTTACCTCTTAACCTTCTCTTCTCCAGGTTAAATATACCCAGCTCCCTATATTTAAAAGGATGTCATACGGAGGATGTTGAAGGTAAGCCCTAGCACCACAAATGCAGGGAGGAAGCTAACAAAATAAATAGACCACCAGCAGAGTCTTTGCAAGTTGCCTCAATAAAGCAATGAAGTCTTGGAAACTGTACCAAGGTGTTACCCTACTAGCTGAACTGGAGAGCTGCACACAGATTTTTCCTCATGCCAAAAGATGAGCCCATCAAAACTGAAGAATTTGCACCCTCATCTCCAGCCAGGAGATGACTCATGAAAACTGAAGACTCAGGGCCAGGCCTTGAGAAATGGCAATCCTATTTTTGAACTGATATTTGATATTTTGACATTTTTGATTTTAGTGTTGTTGTTAATACACTCATCCCTCCACATTCTTTAGGACTAGGGGCACAGGACCCCTGTGAATTGGAAAAAAACGTGAATAACTCTAGACCCTCTCAAACCATATTTAACACAAAAAAAAAAAGTATGATCACCCCATTCAACCCATCACAGATTCCTTTGAGACATCAGGGTTCCTTCACAAGGCAGAAGTAAGTGGCTGGTGGGGCTTACTGCCACCTCCACTGCTGCCCCACACCATTTTTAATAGGAACTTTCAAGCCTCATTCACAGCTTCTTGGTCTCATGAAGCTTGCAGTCCCTATTAAAAATGGCATAGAGAGGCAACAGAGGTAACAGCAAATAATCCATGAATAATCAAATCCGCAAAAGTGAAACCCACAAATGTGGATGGCTGACTTAATTCTTTTTCAGGGTTGATCTTTTGTATTATACAACTATGTTGCATTTATTTTAATTTGTAAGCTGCCATGAGTCCCAGTTTGCTGACAAACCAGAGGGATTAACAAAGATAATAAAGACAATAATAAATAGATAATAATAATAACAATAATTCTGGAGATTCTAGGTGTTTTCCTCTAAAGAAGTAACTATCCCAAGCTCTCTGCAGGAAACATCCATACCTAACACTAAAGTCACAAGACAGCAGGCCTTTTCAGATGAACTGCTCCAAAAGTTCATTGTATGCACAGACTGGAAGCAGGGCCACACCTAGAGGTCTCTCCTACTTCGTCTGATTCCCCTAACATACTCATTCAGCTCACCATGTGAAAGGGGGCCCTGTGTGTATAGTGTGTTAAGATGTTCTAAAATGGCCTTTCATCCGTATGGATACACAGATGGTGTGCAAATAAAATTAAAATAATAAAATCAGGAATGCATGTTATCATAGCAAAAACAAAGGGAACTGGAGGATACAAGAGAACACACAGGACTAGCCTATTCAAGTTCCTTGGCAAACCAAAAGATTCTGAGTAGCTTCTAGGTCAGTAGCAGCATTAGTAGCAGTTGCACCTTTATGGCAATGGAGTTATCATAGTTGAAGTGCCAGTGTGATCAGCCTGAGCCTGAGTTCCTTGAAGGAGAGACTCCCTTGACAATCTCTTCTCATGGTTGGGATGGCATAGGATGAGTTGTCCATGGCTTTCAAGTGGCCTGCAGCCCTACATATTCACAGTGTGCTTTGAGTATTCACCTCAAACCGGTGGTCATCATCATAACTTGGCAAGGGGCTGTTCTAGCATCAATAATTTGGTCAGCAGATACAGTCCTTTTACCACACCAATACATTGAAATGACTTAGGCATAGATTGCTGTTTAACAGACACTTGACGTTTCTTACTTAGTTTTCTGCAGTCCATTGCAGGCAAAACAGGAGAGTTCTTGAGCTCTTAAGGGACTGCTATACTTGGCCGCAAGGGGAATTTTGTTGAGTTCAGCTGAATATGTCATTGTGTTCAGCTGACTTAGACAGTTCAGTCATACCGTGTATTACAAATGCTGAACAGACCAGGACCTTAGCTATTCTCGTTTGCTTGAAAACTGCTTCCCTGCCCTGGCCAGTGTGAGAATCTATTATACCTTGAGGAACAGTCATATAGAAGTAGTTCTTCAGGAAGTGCTTAACATTTTGCCATTGAGGGGCAAACAAAAACAAGCCCTAAGTGAATGGTTAGATTACCCCCCATCCCTTGTACAAATCAAAAGTCACCCAACAAAACCATATTCATCTTGGCATGTATTAAACATTCAGTAAAAGGCCATTGTTTCCATACATGGTATATCCTGATAACGAAAAAGCAAGGCAGCATGCACAACTCCCCACTAGAGGGCAGGCAAAGCCAACATTCTCAAAGGCCAATGACTCAGTAAAAGATTGAAAAATCTGCTCCTGTCACTGCCAGCATGTTCCAGCTGTTTGTGAACTGTTGTCCTTTTTTTCCTCCTTTGCTTGGACCCATAACCATATTGCATACATTGCAAGGGGAAAATCTGCTTGGTTTAGGCTAAATGACAACAAAAAAGGATTTGTGTTCACTAGATTACCGGTGCTAATTCAAAGCTGTTCAGCTGGGCTGCTTTAGAAGATCGGGACACATTTTTGCATTACCTCTGACCAGTCTGAAGTTGGAATAAAACATCAACCCATTATGACAACATGAAGAAGACAGATTGCTTTGGTACGTCGTCATGCACTGATGCAGAAACAGATTTTAGAAAGTTACTTTTTAGACTCCAAGAATCCTCATAGGATAACATAGCCACTTTTTGTTGTTCAAAAAAGTAACTTTACTAAGCTTTACCCTATATTTATTATTTTTAATCAACACAGCAACCATAAGGCAAGCTTCCTCAATCTGGTGCCCTTCAGAAGGGTTGGAATACAATTGCCACAATCCCTACCCAGTATGATCAGGGGTAAAGTTATTGGGGTATGTATCCAATGCATCTGGAGGGCACCAGATTTGTGGAGGCTATAAAAAAAGTCTTGAAACCCTCAAAATGTGAGCCTGGAAAAGCAGTGGTAGTAGGTTTGGCACTGGCAATTTAATGGAAAGATTTTCCTGATCAGGTTTGTCTAAGGTTGCCATCTCTTTGCTGGCCCAGGGCTTGGACCTTTAAGAAGACCTTGACCGGGACAACCACTTATGTGATGCCAGGAAAGAAGAAATGCATCACCCCAAAATGGGTGAAAGATAGCCCAGATTAGCATAACAGTTAGTGTTTACAAATGTATATGTATAGCTGGAAGGTTAGAAACAATTGTTCATATTTGAATAGAAACAAATTTAAATAGAAATACAATAATGGGGAAGATTGTGACCACGTGATCTAAGGCTCTTCTGTACTAACTGCTGGTGGACAACTTCAATGTCCCTGCTGTCCTGTCTTAGGAGTTCCCCTAGATTAAGAGCAGGAACGGTGTGGCCCTCTGGATGTTGGACTGAAACGCCTAACCCTTGTCTTCAGAAATGCTGACTTAGTGCTGCAGGGAGTTGCAATCCAAGAACATCTGGAGGGGCACATGATGATTCCAAATCTGGTACAGAGGATGACCAAGGATGGTGTTACCCTAAGAGGTGGGGGACTTTGAGGTCCACCCACAATGCCAGTGTCTCCTTAGAATTCCCCCAAATTATAGCTCAAAGGAGGCCTGAGAGGACAGTGGCAGGATCTTTTCACCTGTGTATACCAGTACTAAGTAGCACATCCTGCAGAGTGGGGGTGTATGGTATGCTAACAACTGTCCTCTGAAAAATAGGACACAAAGCCACCCTTAACTAGTAATAGATTTAGCACACTAAGCTCTCCCTGTCCTAGCCATGATAAGAAATGTCTATGTGCCAGGTCTGTGCTAAAAGCAGGGAGAGATAGATAGAAGTTCTCCAGATACATATTAAAACCCACTGCTATATTAAGAGAGACGCGTGTTCCTGCTAAACTTAGGTCCGTTTGAGGCTCATTCCTTTCAACAGAAGAGCTGTGCATGCTTAATTCTCTCCCACGGAAACCAATAAGGCTTTAGTGTTGAATTTTGGCTGGACTGCATCCTACGTAAGTAAAGAGATTGGCTGGCTGTCAGAGGAGAAAGTGTTGGTTTTTGTAAGCAGTTGAAGGAGAAGATCGCCTATAGTTCATGAGGTCGAAAGGCCTGTGTGTTTGGCAGCTGAGAGAACTGGAGTCACACTCTCTCTTCTCCTCATGTGTGCTTGATTTAGAGGTTGATATTGGAGCTGAAAGGAGACTTTCCATTGACTTCAAAAGCCCTTGGATCAGGCTGCCATGTAGTCATTGTATCAGTGGCTTGAATTCATTTCAGATTGGCATCCAGTCAGCACAGCTGACTGCTGATCTGTTACAGATGCAGCAAAGTGGCCTGATGCAAGCCACTCTCCTATCCAATGTCCACAAGAGAATGAAAGGACTTGCCAGCTTTAAGTGCAGATTCCTGGGCACTTTTTGAGCATTTAACTGTTTGGAGAGCATCTCCCAAGGAAACAAAGTATGGGAATGAAGCAGTTACATTACCTAAAAGCCTGGTCAATTTTGCAGTCAGAGATGGAGCTAGGAAATGTTACTTTTTAAATGAAAACTTTCAAAATCCTTGAGCCCATGCTGCATGGGCAGTTAGGATAATTTTAGCCCCAAGGGTAATTTTTTTTCAAGTTTTGGTAGGTAGGCAATCAGGCTTATAGCAAATGTTTTCTCAGTGTAGGAGAGCGAGCCACTGTTAAATTTCACTAGCTGGTTTCCTGCAAGTATGACCTAGATTAACATTATACTTCTACATGCATGCTTTGAAAAAGCTCCCACGGTTTCTGGGGACACTTGACAATGTTGACTTCCTCTTTCAACCAGTCCTCTCATGGGCCCTTGTCACATGCCATTTCTCATGTGAAAGGGCCTCCAGAGCATCGCGCAATTGCGAGGATTGCTCCACATGATGTCCTTGCAATTGTGCAATGCTGCGGGGCCAGCAGGCACCGATCGTGCAATATATCATTTTCAGCTTCTTGCTAAAAGTGATGCGTGATCGTGCATTGCTCCGGGGCCCCACACGCACTTACCTTGAGTGTGGAGCCTCTGGAGACATGGCCCTTGCGCTTCCTCCCCCAATGCAGCCTGGGAAAGTACCTGGCTGCACTGCGGAAGGAAGAGGCGGAGCCTTCACGCTTCCTGCCAGCCAGCAGGGAGCTGCTGCAGAGAAGAAGCAGAGGGGACGCGAGTGCCTCTCGCAAGAGGCTTCTCACATGATCCCCACACGCCCACACTGGAATCAGGTAAGCTGCGGAAAGGGCCATTGTTAGGTACTTCCTCTTTTGAAGTCCATTGTGAATTCATGAGTCTTCCTTACCACATCAGTTTAGGCCCTTTCTGCACCCTGCCCTGTCCTGTCACACTCTGGTGGTGATCCCAGCAGTGGCTCTGCCAGGAAGAGAGCACGACAGGAGTGCTCCCCTCCACACAAGACCAGCTCCCTGTGGAAGGGAGTGCAATGGACATGCCGCTTCCTTCCGCACCGCAGCTGGGTACTTTCCCAGACTACCCTGGGGCAGAAAGTGCCACCATTGCACTTCCTGCCCTTCAGCAGGACAGGTAAGTGTGGAGACAGTCATGCGATTGCATGTCATTGACAAGGAAAACCCATCAATGATTTAATCCATGATCACACCACCTAGGGACAGGAGAGGAGTGGAATCATGATAATGTCATTCAGAAGTGTCATCACAGTCCCACTCCTCTTTTGTCCCCATGCCAGGATGGGAGGAGACTATGGAAAGGCCCTTAGTTTCCTCAAACTTCTGCCAATTGGATCAGAATAGTCTCATTTCAAAATAAGTGAGGAGACTCCAGTGAGTGACTCCAGTGAGTATAAATTTAGGAAATATTTTAGGGAGAAAATGACAGTCCTCAAATCAACATTTTAATGAGCATTGAGAAAGCACCATAGTTATACAAAACACAATGGTGTTAAACTTACATTTTTATATAGCTTTTTAAAAACAAAAATGCTCTTAACTCCAACAGCCCTCAAAAACAACAACATCAACAACCCACATTACAGGTAACATCATTACTTGTGACACGTCATTTCCAAGTTATTTGCTTATCTCTACATACATTGAGATGCTAGGTCCCCTTTCACATTAGACAATTATAGCACTATGGTTGCACTATAAATGCCAGGGCAACATCCTATAACATCTTGGACTTTATAGTTTTGTGAGGTGCTAACATTCTCTGGCTAAGAATTCTAAATACCGTTTCCAAAACTGCAAACCCCAGGATTCCATAAAATGGGAAATAAGATAGAATCACAGCACTATTAAATGTGGAATATGAAAGGGCCCAAGGGTAACATGCTTGTTAATTAACCACAGAGTGCTTTGTGACTTTAGTTCCTCTCTGAATTGCCATCTTCCGTTCTGTTCCTTTTAAGAAGCATCCAGATCAGGGCCTCTGGAACTGTTGTGATGGAGTGGGGGGGAGTGCAGCAACTTCAACACTGGCAGACATGGAGTTATTTAATTTGATCACACCTTTGATGACCCTTTGGATCCCTTCCAACTCTCTGTGATTCGGATGTGAGCCATCGATATCCCTAAAGGCCTTTCCACACTTCACTGTTATAGTACTATTATTTCAACTTCCTATTGAATCCTGAGATTTGAAGTTTAGGGGGGAGCATTTAGAATTCTCAGCCAGAGAGCTCTTTGCCTTCAGGAAACTACAAACCCCAGAATTCCACAGGATGTTGACAGTGGAATAATAGCACTATAATAGTGTAGGGCAGAAATGGCCTCAGTCCTAAAGTATTGTAACTAGCTCCAGAGTTGGAAACAAATGTCACAGAAAATATATTTTGTGACTGCTACTTGCTCACAGATGACTCTGAATCACAATGGTACAGTAAGCTTTTCTTCAGACTTTTCCCTGGCACACAAAACTGTTACAAGTTCTCCTTCCCCCTTTTCCTGCTCCAGGAGGTAACCTCACTCTTGACTTGAGCAACAAGCAAAGAGCATAGCTCTTTCCTAGGGACATCGAGAACAGAGCAGTCTTCTGTGATCTGGAATCTCTAGCCAGACCATCACAGCAGCTATCACAGTGCCTAATGGCACCATCAGTGGAAGGGCAAATTAATTCCCCCATTTATTACCATCCTTAATTATGAGTATTCTGATGAGCACAATGTGTACAATTAGAAGCACCCTGCATAGTTTCAGTGTTGCGTTCTCCCAACTAAGTGGGCATAGCATCAATGGTGTGCAGCCTTTCTTATTCCAGGGAGTGCTCAACAACAATAATTGTCTTAGTATGCATAGGCTTAATCATTTATATACACAGAAGTCTTGATGGTTTAGTTTTGCCTGATCATGTCATGAGAGGCTCAGACAACTGCCCAACAGTATAGTTTTCACTTGACACCACCAACACCATCCCAATTTGATCTTGCTAATTCCTCACGGTTTGACCTGCAGTCTTGTCAAGCTCCCAAGGTAATAAAGCAAAAGCTTCTGAACTGAAGACACAGTGGAATCAACCACCAGCAGCACAAAGCTTCAGTTGTTTGCTGTCATATTACTTCTACAGCACTCAAAGGTCTACATTTTATTAAAATAGCACTTTCCAAGAATGCAGTTACTCTGTCTGTCTTATTTAAGAATTAGAGAAAGTCGAAGCGACAGCAGTTGGTCTGAACTTGGAATAGTTCCAGAACTTGGATCATCTCCTGGGAACTAAAACTCCCAGGATATCCTTACGTCCCTTAAGACTCATCAGGGCCTGTCATTTGGGAAAAAGCACTGGTGATCCTTCGGTCCCTCTTAGGGCTTTCTGTACTACACTGTTATAGTGCTATTATTCCACTGTCAACATCCTGTGGAATTCTGGAGTTTGTAGTTTACTGAGGCCAAAGAGCTCTCTAGCTGAGAATTCTAAAGACCCCTCACTAAGCAGCAAACCCCAGAATTCCACAGGGTGTTGAAAGTGGAATAATAGCACTGAAACAGCGTAGTGCAGAAAGGCTCTCAGACGTGAAACAGAAGCAATGGTAGCAGCAACTGCAGCAAGTGGGAAAATGGAAGCTGTTCTTCATGATGGCAGCTACTCTAGGGAGTGGGGCTTCATTTTTGTTGTCCTCCCTCAGGTAGCAGAAGAGCATGGACTGCCCTGGCACTGACCATAGAGGCCTTCCTTGTGACTGTGGCTGGCCTTGGAAGGTGCTTAAGGGAGCAGAATCGGAAGGAGCTCTCCTCATAATTAAAGGAAATTACCTCCTTTAGAAAAATGGACACTAAAAAGTGATTTGCAGAGCTCTCATACACAAAATTACACAGAAATCAGTCCTGCTACATTTGGTGTTGCTTACTCCCAAGCATGCCTAGGACAACACCCTCAAGTTCTAAAGACTACAGATATGTATGGGTGAGTTTTATCAACTTCTGGCGAGCATCACTGGCCTTATCATTAGTCCCAGTGAGGCTGACACCTCAGGCAGAAGATGACAGGGGGTGGGAATTGGTGGCAAGGTGTGGCAGGACAGAAGTGTATGGGCTGCCCTGTGACCTCTAACCTTCGCTGCTGCTCCTGCATCCCTCCTATCACTGGCATCAAAATAAGTATCAAGTTATCAAGTCTGATCAGCTTCTGTCTATAGAATGGTAAGTGTCACCATACCTGTCAGATTGGGTTCAAGGTTCAGTCAAGCATTCTTAACAGGGAGTGCTGTATCCTTTCTTCTTCCTTTCCCTCCTCCTCCCTTCTTTTAGTTTAATTCAATTTCATTCAGTTGCTTTTCTTCATACGATAATCCTTGTAATTTTTTTTTTACCATTCTAACTTACTGCATTTTAATGGTACTTGCTTTTAATCATGTTGTGAGCTATTTTGGTTCCCCATACATGAAAGTTGAGAGATAATCAACTTACTGAATGTACTCATCCAGCTACATCTTTGCTTTCTTTTCAACTTGTTTTTCTTGGTGGACTCTTGTCTTTTGGTGTTTCTTCGTGAAATACTCAAAAAGTGAGGATTGGGGATTCATACAAATCCAATGAAAAGGCTTTGGTAATATTTTTTTGGGGGGGGTGTTGGTGGTAGTGATGGCCTGACAATATATACAAAAAAGCAAGGACACCATAGCCAATATGCTCCTCCTGAAAGGCACATGGAACTAGAGCACATGTGTCAAACACAAGGCCCACAGGCTGGAACCAGCCCCCCAGGCCATTTCATGTGGTCTTCACACCTCTCCTGCAGTTACAGCACTCCCCTTGCCTGGCGAGTATTCTGAAGAGGGGCCCAGCAGCCAGCACTCACAATCTACTTCTACTTCTGATTGCTCTTCTGTGCAAGTCTTGCTGTCAGAGCATTGGTACAGCTTACCATGGCAACACTCTGTGCAACTCGCACAAGTTGTACAGAGGAGCAGTCAGAAGTAGAAATAGATCACGAGTGCTGGCTGCTTGGCCTTTCTTCAGAATACCAGCAGCCAGGGGCCCACAACGTGGAGATTAGGCTCACCAGGTACAGAGAGGAGCAGGGTGGGGGCAGAAAGAACCACAGGGGAGAAGGATACCAGAAAGAGGCACAGGGGAGCAGAACTCTTACAGATTTCTTGTGGTATCTTATAGATACAACTGGCTTTTTGAGGCCAACCATAATGCTGATGTGGCCCAAGATGAAATTGAATTTGACACCTCTGAACTAGAGCATGGAAAAAGTACTTTTGGGACTACAATCCCATTGGCCATGCTCACTGAGGGAATGTGGGAAAGCTCAGACTAATCAGGTAACTTTTGCAAGCATTGCATGGAACCACTTGGCTGAAAAACCATGAAGGCCTCATAGATTGCAACATCAGACTCAAGTGCATTCAGGTATCCATGTTTGCAGTCACTCTAAACCAAACTTCATCTTTTCTAACCCCCAGGCTTTAAGAACAGACACTATGCCTAGTCAGCCTCACTAGGACTAATGATAAGGCCAGCTTTATAATCAAGGGCAGCAATATCCCACTGGTAAGAATCCCAGTAGTACCTCTGAGAATCTATATAGAAAATTGGCTCAGCTTCTTTACATCCCACCAGCTTGTTTAAAGTGTATCACTCACCTGATAAGCTTATATCAATGAAGTGATTCCATATCGTCCCCTACCACCACCACCAGTGCCAATGATTAACCTAAATAAAATCTGGAGTAATTACATAAATGCTGTAATCCTTCTTTCATGAACTCAGTGGCAAAACACCACCTACTTCTCTGCCTCTTTCTCCATGTCTAAATTTGCTTTCCCCTCTGCAGGGATCCTCTGAGCCTTGACTTTTAATTTTTTTTTCCCAACATAATTGCAGTTTGTATGATGTGTCCTGTCCAGGGAATCTGATCACACCTCCATTTTACAACTGCCTGTTAAGCAGTAAAGAATTGACTTTCTGCTAAGCTAGAAAAGTTGAATGGATTTGCTAGGGCTACAGTTTTGTGCAGAAATGCCAGATCAAGTCATTTCCAAACTGGACACATGATGGCATGCTCATGAGCAATGGAATGGAGCAAAGGTATAATATAGGATACATACATATCTTCAAGCCTATTGTTTTTGCTTTCTTTCAGCTGATATAAGAACAGTGACATCATCATGATGAGTGCCTTACAGTTCTGTCCCATGCCTATGTTGTTCAAAATCTTTATAAACATCTTGGACAATGCAATTAAGGACATATAATTAAATTTGCAGACGGCACAAAATTAGGAGCAGTACCTAATATCAGTGATCTAGTTAAGTCTTTTACTCCAAGTTTCAAGCCACGTCTCAAGTCTCTACCTTCAAGTCTCAAGTCAGGTCTCAAGTCCTTGAAGATACTTTCAAGTCAAGTCTCAAGTCTGGGAGCCAACTTTATACCCCAACCTATATTCCAGATTTTCTGGACAGAGTCCAACAAAGTCAGTTTTAACAATTTAAGCAGAATTGCCCCTCCACATTTGCAATTTTGCCATCTGCAACTTTGGAAGTGGGGAATAGGATCCTTTTTATTTCCCATTTCTGAAGCTTGAGGCTCTGTCAGAAGTGGGGAAGAGAATCCTTCTTATTTCACATTACTAAACCTTCAAAAGCTTTAGAAGGAAAGATCCTTCCTCCTCAAGCCTGTTGCCTAACTCATTTGCTGTTCCCCTCTAAGAAATGCACTCATACTTTGGGCTTGAGACAGATTGTCATGTGACCAGTAGGAAAAAAGAGATGGAAGCATTGTTCAAAGTTGTAAGGTTTCTGGATGAACGTGTTATTTTACTGAACCAAGGGCAGCACGTCAGTCACTAAAAATATACAAGTCTCAAGTCAAGTCAGCTCATCATTTGTTGCCAAGCCGAGTCCGAGTGAAGTCACTGAAGTGACTTAAGTTTGATTTGAGTCCAAGTCAATTGACTTGAGTCTACATCACTGCCTAATACCCCAGAGGCCGGGATCAGAATTCAAAATTACTTTGACAGATTGGAGAAGTTAGGTATCCATAACTAAGAAAATTAATTTCAACAGGGATAAATGTAAGGTACCTCATTTAAGTGGGAAAATAGAAATGCACAGATATAGGTGACATTTGGCTTGAAAACAGCACACGTGGGGGGGAAAATCTAATAGACCACAAGCTGAACTTGAGTGATCAATGTGTTGGAGCAGCCAAGAAAATATAATTCTAGGCTATATGAACAGGAGTATAGTGTTCAGATAGAAGCAATAGCACCACTATAATTTGAATTGGTCTGACTTACCCTCAAATACTGAGGCTTTGCAGTTCCAGAAGGATATTAACAGGCTGAACATGTCCAGAGGGGGGTGACCAAGGTGGTAAAAGGTCTGAAAGCAATCCGCATGAGGAACAGCTCAGGAAGCTGGGTATGTTTAGCTTGGAGTTGAAACAAGTGATATGATAACCATGTTTAAATATGTGAAAGGATGTCATGTAGAAAATGGAGCAAGCTTGTTTTCTGCTGCTTCAGAGACTAGGACAGAAAGCACTGGATTCAAATGGTAAGAAAAAAGATTCTACTTAGACATCAGAAAGAACTTCCTGATGGTAATAACTTTTTGACAGAGGCATAGACTGCCTTAGAGGGTTGCAGAGTCTCCTTCATTTGCAGTCTTCAAACAGAGTTTGTATAGCCATATCTCAGAAGTGCTTCAGGTATGTTCCCTTGTATGCTAGGTAGTTCAACTAGATCGCCTTTGTGGTCACTTGAAACTCTATGGTTCTATGACCTCAAGGAAGAGAGCTAAGACTATGCTTGGATTCCTTAACACAGCTTAGGCTATAATGACCAGACTTGGAGTGGCCAAAACTTGTGGAAACAGCTATGCCTAATGAATTTGATAAATGCAAATGAGAGAGGGGATTTCATTTTGATCCATTGTTGAAGAATTAATCTTTGAAAATTTCCTTATATTCAAAATAGAAAGAACTTGTTTTTTTAAAAAAAATAAATGTGGGAGATAGGAGAAAGCAAACCAGTCAGATTTTCTCATTTGTATCAGTAACAAAACCAATAACAAAGTTGAAAACTCAATTTTTTTTTCCAGAATTGAATGTGGGCTTTCATTATAAAAGGTACATTCATTCTCAAGATTTCCCCCTCTGTTTCAGAAAAGAGATAATCCATTTATATGATTATATTAGAAAAGTGAACCTATGGCCAACAAGCATTCAAAGTAAAATCAAAATCATAACATTTACGGCTTAAAAACCAAGACTTGATGTTTTAAAATAAATTATAAAAGCTCTGGGGCAATTAGCCATGACATGAAGCACTCACTGAGGAAAAGACATCCCAAATCCTCAAATTCTGTTTTGTATTTTTTTGTAACATATAGCTCTTAAGAATTTGTTGTCTGTTTCAATTAGCAAAAGTCATCAATTAAGTCTGCAGCAGCTTTTGCATGAGATTCCTCCCAGATATAAAATCATTTGTGGTGAAGCAGCTCTCTAGAAGTCTAGGAAAGAAGACCACAGGTTGACACTAAACCTGCCTGCTAAACTATTTCCTGTACCATAACAGGTAGGAATATTCATAGACTGATCTATCAATTGTTGCTGTGTGCCTTCAAGTCATTTCCAACATATAGTGACCCTAAAGCAAACATCATGGGGTTTTCTGCTCCTGAGAGAGGGGTTAACATACCCAAAGTCACCTAGTGGGTTTCCATAATCAAACCGAACCTTGGTTTCTAAGGCCATGGTCAAATTCTCTAATGGTTTCTAAGGCCATTGGTCTAAGGCCAATTCTCAAACTACTACACCACACTGCCTCTGATCTATCATTAGGCAAAAAGAAATTGTTGCCTTAGGTAGCAGGTCCTAGAAGAGGACATCAAAGTGATGGAGGTGATATTGATGATCAACCGTGAAATGATCAAACCAGACACCAGAATTGGAGAATAAGGGCTACTTTATTTAAACTTACCTATTTAAGGTTGTGTTGGCCTGGAAAGGAACAATAAAGGGAGCAACCTAATACGAATCCAGCTGATAGGGGGGTAAATGGTAGAAGGTCTCTTTGATCTCTTCCAGTTTTATGATTCCATGATTCTACAAGTAGTAGCAATAGGCTGATGCCATAAGGGGGTGGGGAGGGGGGAGGCAGGAGCTGGAAATCTTATTGGGCTCAAGACATTCATGACTTATAGAGTTAATTAACTCTAACCATATACCTCAAAATACTGAAATTCTCAGTCTCCCTCCTCCCACACAAAAAAAATCCTCCAGAACAAACTTTGTGCAAAATTTTGTTTAAAACAATCACTTGGATGAGGGTTAATATATACACAGAAGGGATCATAGTATAATGGAATTGGAATAGACTGAAAGGACCATCTAGTCCAACCTCCTCCCAGTATAGGAATCCACAACTAAATTGCTCTAGGGAGATGACCATTCAACCTAAATACTAAATACTTCCAATGAAGGACAGTTTACACCCTCCAAGGCAGTATGTTCCACTGTGACATCTTTTTCTCAGGTAACTTGAACCCATTGGTTCATGTTCTAGTCCCTGGGACAGGAGAAAACAAGTTTGCTCCTACTTCCACATAACAAGCTGTCAAAGATTTAAACATGGCTATCATATCACATCTCAGTTTTCTCCAAGCTAAACATATCCAGCTCCCTAAGATGTTTCTCATGGGTTTCCAGGCCTTGTGCCATCCTAGTCACCCTCCTCTGAACACGTTCTAGCTGGTCAATATCTTTCTTGTTAGTATAAGCTATGATGAGGGCTTACTGAACAGAACTATTAAAATACAATAAAACACTAAAACTGGCCTTTTGCCTTCTTCAGCTGCTCCCAGAATAAGATGTAGACAAAGTGTTGGTTACAGAACAGAGAACTGAATATTCCAGAGTGAAAGGATGATGTTAGTGTTATCCTATAAGCTCAGGCCTTGTGGTCTTAGTGTCGAGTCTACCTATCCAGAAGTTCTCTCTTCCCTCTTGTGTGCTTTTTAATCCTTTAAAAATAACAAATAAACAAAGAAATATATATCACATATATCCTTCACTGTTTGAATGATAATAGATCCAATGCAGTAGCCATGAGGATATTGAAAGCTCTTTGGTGACCTTAGTGGACTGTCTGATTCTTAACATTTTTGATCACTATTTTCTGTCTTTCTGTCTCCAGTTATTTCTTCAAAAACCATGGTCCAGCTAAATCATTCTTTACTACTGGGAATGAAACGGAAATTGTTACATATAAGGTTTATGTCACCAGTGTCCTTTCAGTATTGACACAGGATTTGTGTCCCACGAGTCCATTTTTTCCATTTTTATCTTGTGCATGCTTCACTGCATTTTTCTGACCTCTCGTTCCCACGTGTCTATTTCAACCACATCTGCTTTTCTTATCTTGGATGTTTTCTTTGTTTTCACACTTAATCTCCCACAAAAAAGAAACAAACAAACAAAAAACCTTCCTGTCCTTTTTTGTTTATAATCCACTCTCACTGTGAAGTGGGTACATTGCTTGGCCAAATCCAGACCGCTGCAGAAATAGACAGTGTTTTGTCACTCATTTTACAGGATCGATATTTGTTCTATTTAGATGCTCCATCAAAGGCTATCACCCCTCTGTGGAAAAAAACTTGTTCGGTGACTCACAAGAATTGTAAACACTTTAAATAATCTTGCAATGCATAGATTGAATTTTAATCCTTTTTTTTTTCCTGAACAGACTTTAACTTTTGAAAATGTGGCTTTAAGAATTCAGCTCTTGGCACAGACGTGTTCACCTCACCCATATCCCAATATTATTCTGGATAAATGTACTTGGAATTCTTTGTAACAGGCCAGGTCAGTGGACCCTGGGGTATTCAAACAAAGCAGAGTGTTCCAACCACATGTAAAGCTGGCCCTATTGCCTGCAGCTGGAACAGGAGATATGTGAGTGTACTCACTGGCCAGCTATTTCACCATATTCGTTTGTTTTGTTTTAATGGAGGTGAGCAAATCATTTTCCACAAAGGTACAATAGTCCCTTCTGCAGAACTTCACAGCTCTTACAATGCCTTACTAAGAAATTTATGGGACAGGTTGCTTACTGCATGCTAATTACATCACCATCTGGATTTGAAATGGGAAGAAAATGTTTTTAAAAGGAACAGTTTAAATACTAATTCAAGACTCCAAGAGGTTCATAATGTTTTGTAAAAGAATGTGTAACTTTTTAAAAAAGGGCTCCAACATTTCACAGATGAAAATTAGGACATGTATGGCTGAGCAACATCTGTGTGTGATCAAGATGGCAAATGTTATTAATGAAGAAGAGCACACAAGCTGTGAGAGCAGTAGTTCTCAACCTCTGAGAACATCTCCAGATGTTCTGGATTTCATCTCCCAGATGTCCCAGTATGGCTAACGCTCAGGAATTCTGGAAGCTAAAGTCTACAACTTCTAAACAACCAAAAATTGAGAACCACTGTAAGAGAGGCTACAGTGGTTTGCTTTTGCCTAAGTGTACTGGGAAGGGCAAGATGCTGCTCCATCATCTTCTCTTCCCTTGCTGAATTTGTTGAGTGCAAACCACTTTTGCACTTCAAACTCAGTTTGCAACAATTGAAACAAGTTGAGGACAAAGGGAGAAAGAGAAAGGAGAAACTGGGACATTTTAAAAGCAACCAAAAATTATGCTGAGACATGATTAATAATTAATTAGGACAGCTGGAGGGTATGAATTGCTGGTGCAGATACTCAGAGTCAGGACCAAAGCTTTGGACTGTTACTACAACTTTCAGAATTCCCAGCCAGCATGAACAAAAAACATGTGACTGGGGTTTCTGGCAGTTGTATGTAGCATTCCTAAACTCTGGTCACAAATAGATGAATAGTGAGCTTATATACAAACACTCACGTACACACCCATGTTAGTGTGCAGAGAACTGTAGTCTGACACAGCCTCACCAGCAATAATAGTTGGGCAGCAGCTCTAAGGCTTCAGGAAGTATTGCATCCAGATAGCCAAACTTTATCTGTAACCATGATGAAATGAAACACATTCTTAAAGGAAAATTCTCTTATGTAAAGTTTTCCACAGCTTGCACCATGAGAGTGCAACAACTTGCCTTTTTGTTTGTTTGATTGATTGATTGATTAGATTTCTATGCTACCTTTCTCCCAGAGTGGGGCCCAAAGTGGCTTCCAAAAAAAGTTAAAAACACTAATAAAACATTTTTTAAAAATTAAAAACATATAAAATTATATTTAAAAACCTACAAAAATTTTAAAACATCGATAAATTAAAAGCTCACTTGTTTACATATTAAAAGCCTGCTTAAATAAGAATCTTTTTGCCTGCAAGGAGGGGACCAGCTTCGCTTCCTAAGGAGGGGAGTTCCAGAGGGTGGGAGCAGCCACCAAGAGGGCTCTCTCTCGTGTCCTTACCAAATCTGGGATAGTAGCAGGATCAGTAGAAAGCCCTCTCCTGTGGATCTTAGAGCTCTAGTAGGTAGATTTAGGAAGATATGGTCTTTCAAATAGTTTGGACCTAAGCTGTATAAGGCTTTATAGGTTATGACCAACACTTGGAATTGTGCCTAGGTAGCTGGTGAAGCTGTTTTAACAAGGGAGTTATCTGCTCCCTGCAACTGGCCTTTGTCAGCATTCTGGCTGCCACGTTTTGAACCTGCTGAAGTTTCCAAACAGTTTCCAAAGGCAGCCCCACATAGAGTGTGTTCCAGTAGTCCAACCAAGATGTAATCACCGTAGTCAGATTTAATGCCTCCAGGGAATCAGTCCAGCTAGCGCACAAGTTTTAACTGTGCAAATGTACTCTTTGCTGAAACCTGGGGATCCAAGTTTAGAGTTGAGTCCAGGAGAACCCCCAAGCTACAAGCCTGAAATTTCAGGTGGAGTATAACCCCATCCAGCACAGGCAGAGCCCCTATTCCCTGAACTGCCTTTTGACCTCTGTCTTGTCTGGATTAAGCTTCAATTTGTTTGCCCTCATTCAGTCCATTACTAACAACAGACATTGGTTAAGTACTGAGAGTGTTTCCTTGAAATCAGATGGAAAGGAGAGATAGAGCTGGGTATTCTCAGCATATTGGTGACACCAAACCCCAGAACTCTAGATGGCCTCTCCCAGAGGTTTCATGTAAGTGTTAAATGGCATGGGAGACAAAATAGAACCTGAAAGACCCCACAGGACAACAGCCAGAGTTTAACAGGAGTGCCCCAGCACCACCTTCTGAGTTCATCCCTCCAGGAATGACTAGAACCACTGCATAACAGTACCCCCAAGTCCCATCCCAGAGAGTTGGCCCAGAAGGATACCTATGGTTGATGGTATCAAAAGCCACTGGGAGGTCTAGCAGAACAAACAGAGACATGTTCCCCTGTTAAGTTCCCTGCATAAGTCACCCACGAAGGCAACTAAAGTTGTCTCTTGTCCCATAATCAAGGCTAAAGCCAGATTGAAATGGCTGTAGATAATCCATTTCATCCAGAAATCCTTGGAGCTGAGAACCCATCACATACTCCAGAGCCTTGCCTAAAAATGGAATATTGGAGACTGACCAATAATTAGTCAGAATGGTGGGATTCAGGGAGGACTTTTTTAGTAATGGCCTCACCATAATATCTTTTACATGGGATGGAAACTTTCCTTGCTGCAGTGAGGCATTCACCACTCCCTTACCAGCCAGTCCCCCTCTAGCTGCTTTCAGAAGCCAGGAGGGGCAAGGATCCAGTATGTTATGTGGTGGCTCTCACTTCTCCAAGGATCCTACCCACATCCTCAGGCTGCACTGTATTTCCTTGATCTCAACACTCCATATACTCCTATTGATGCAGCACAGAATCACCTTGGCTTTTTTATAGCTGCTGCATCACACTGCTGAGTCATGTTCAGCTTGTGGTCAACTAAGTCTCCTAGATCCCTTTCACACATACTTCTGCTTCTTGGTACCATGGGTCACCTAAAACTTAAATAGGACTGAAACAAGAAAGTACCCCAATGGCAAAAAGCAATAGGTATGTTGGATATTTTTTGTCCTAACCATCTTTTTTTAAAAAAGTAATAAAGAACTGTTCATGTCAAACAGTCAAATTGTAGTATTAATGACTCTTGAAATCACAATGTTGTGAGGTGCCTATCTGGTTGGTCTGTACAGTTCTGTGTGGATTGTCCAGCAAAACATGGTTGCGCCTTGGACAGTACTCAGCTGAGCTGCAGAAAGAAGAGGCATGGCCAACATGCCTCCTGCATTCCTATAGGCAGCCTGTGCAAAGCAAAGTGCTTCTGTCATGCTCCCCTCCTGGGAGAATGTCTACCGAGATCACTGTGGGACACCACTGGGATCAAGTAGGATGCAGACAGGGCCTCTGATGGCATGCCTGATTATAGGTGAGTAGACTGAATGTTTGCATTCTCTGGAGTGCACTGTCCAGACTACAGCTGAAGCACTGCTTTTTTCAAAAAAATTCCCAGAATCTCCCAACCAATATGGCAATTGGGAGTTACTACCCAAAGGATTCTGGGAGCTGTGGTCCAAAAAAAAGGGACATTTCTAAGTTCTGGGTTGAATGTTGTAGTGTCAATCAAATCTGGTGAAAGACAAAAACACATGAGTAAACAAGCTATGGGTATGACTCAAAGAGGTGCAGCAAAAGAATAGTCATAGTAAATCCAGACTACAAAGCACAGTTAATTAGGGAAGCAATCAAGATTGTCTTTGAGTCAGTGCTAGATGAAGCAAGATTAAATTTGTCTGAACAAAGAGCTTTCAAGTAGATAACTTGATTGCCAAAGAAAACCCCAGACAGATAGACAAAAGCAATAATCCACAAACAACATGCTATACAGCAATCCTGTTGTCCAAACAGGGACAGCTGGTAGCTTCCATGTCAGTAGGGTGGATAATCCCCTCCAGGTTTTAGTATGAATGTTGAAGGAGCTATCCAAAATGGTAGAGTTATCCCCAAAAAAGATTCTGCTCCCTTAAAGTTTCATTTGAAACACAGAGCAGATTCCATACCCCACTGACAGAAGAGCCACTGGCCACCACTGTGCCCAAACAATACAAACCTAGAGTCGGGTCTATGGTGGGCCAACTGGGACACCTGCCCCAGGCACCAATGTCAGGGGAGGTGCAAAAAAGAGGAATCCCCCACCTCCACCCCACCATTTTCCCCACCCACTTCTGCCCACCACTCAACCCACCCGCCTCCACTCACCCCGCCCACTTCTACCTCTTGCCCCACCCACTTCTGCCCACCACTCACCCCACCCCCACCCACTCCCACTTGTTCTGCCCGTTTCCACCCACTGGTCACCCTGCCCCCTTGCCCTGGGCACTGTTAATCCTCCATCTGCCACTGTATAAACCTAATGAAGGAAAGGTATGGATTACCTGTCACAGATAAATCAAGTATTATTCCTTCCCTCCCCTGAATTTATTTCACCATTACAGTAACTTCCATGAAATATGTTTATTGAAAATATAAACATTTTTATGCCATGACAGCCAGATGTTACATTGCTTTCATAAATTAATAAAGAGTAGTTATAAATACCGCCATTGCTTCTCAGATCAACATTGACCCAAATCCAAGTGCTGGTTCCAGCTGGAGGAGTGGTGTTGAATCAAGTGCTGAATGGTAAATCAAGAATTATGTAAATACTATTGATTCAGAGGGTCTACTCTGGTTGGAACTCATAACTGAATTTAAACTAGTCTCATTTTGGTCATTTCTGTGAGACTACTTTCTTTGCTCAACCATTTTTTTGATGATCTAAAACATTATGGTGGCACCACATCCATTTGACACACTTTTTCAACAATATTAATAAATTCCAAACTAACCTGAAGTATTTTTCACATGCCGCTGTGTCCAAAATACCATGCAAAGCATTTATCAATGGCCTTTCCACACTACACTGTTACAGTGCTATTATTCCACTTTTTTAACATCCTATGGAATCCCGGGGTTTGCAATTTAGGGAAACGCATTTAGAATTCTCAGTCAGAGAGAGCTTTGACCTCAGTAAACTACAAACCCCAGAATTCCACAGGATGTTAAAAATGGAATAATACCATTATAAAAGTGTAGTGTGGAAAGGCCCCAAGTTACTTGACAATCTCTACTTCATTTTCAGACTATGGTTTCATGTGGTGCTTGGCCTCCTTTTTTATGACCCCTGAAGCCCTTCACCAATCCCCCAAAGTCACACAGATAGTCCCATAAATGTCAAAAATACATCCACAAAAACTCCAGAACTACCAAACAGCTGTTTTCCTCTGCAGTCACATTCAAAATGGTAAAAGGAAGTGACACAGTGTGATTTCCTGTTGCCATTTTGAGAGGGACTGCAGAGGGACACTGAGCTATTTGGACTTGTTGTGGGGGCACAGCCCACAGAGGTTCAGGTGGAGGAAAAAATCATACCTGACCCTCCCATGTAATTGCCTGTCTTGATGTAGAGATGGGAAAGTTTGTTCACAAACTGTTTATCTTGTGGTAGTGCCATCTGATAAGTAAAGTGTGTGCCTCTTGTTGTTGCTTCTTCAGATAATTGTCATTTTCTTCAGTGTACATCTTATTAAAGGTTTCAATTACCACCCAGAAGTAATTCTATATAAACACTTTCATATTTTTTTATATTGTGAGAGAGTAGAGATATTTTTCCCAAAGATTGCCTTACTGAACTGACCAAACCAAGCTTGATGTAGTAGTCAGTGTATTCCTTCCCACTTGCTTTGAAAATGATTTCCCAACAGGATGGGAGAGAATTCATTCAATCTGAATTTTTAGGTGAACAGAGCAAATTTGCATTCCCAAGCTAATCGGCTGATTGCACGAAAGCTATGTTTTAGAGTTCACATTTCTCCAAATTATGTGATACAAAAATTGTGTACAAAAAGTAATATACCAAAAAATGTCCCAGTTAGGAATAGCTAGTTTATAAAGTGGATATATTAGGAGGAGTTGCATTTAAAAATTAATTTGGTTGGTAATATTGCATATATTGGCTGGAATTCTGTTAGGGACATGCATAAGCGTCCCTCGCATGTGCAGACGTGCTTTTTTCAAATGCTTCCAGGTGTCAGTCAACATTCCCTTCCTCCCTCTGCATCACCCAAAGCCCCTTGCCCCACATATACAGTTACTGTAAAATCCCTGGAGCTACCCACACGGCCATTCCAGGCAGGCGGGATCAGAGAAGCATCGGCCATGTCTCCACAACCAAACACAAACATGATAGCATCAGCCCTGAGAACTGCTGGGGTCCTCCACCGTCTCAGCACTACTGTAATAATTGTGCTTTTGACTGTGGAGATGTAGCCAGATGCTTCTCTGATCCTGCCTGCTTGCTTGCTGCAAAGCATGGAAGGATCATGCAGGGCAGCTTCAGGGGCTTTACACTTAATTGGGTGGGGAGTATATATGGTTCAGTGTAGTATAGTTGTGCATGCATATATTTACATTACACTAGGAGAATGTTGGAGTGAGGTCAAAATACGTATAAGGAAACTGGATATGAAAAAAAATCATTTTCTGTAGTTTAAAAGAAATTGGCAGAATGATGCTGAAACTGAACATAATTCACTTGTGATCGCTGGTATTTTGTTGTGTGTCTTCAAGTTGTCTTCAACTTATGCTGACCCCCTCATAGAGCTTTCTTGGCATAATTTATTCAGAGGATACTTTTCTTTGTCTTTCTCTTAGCCAGAGAGAGTGTGATTTGTCCAAGGTCATGAAGTAGGTTTTATGGTTGAGTAGAAATTTGAACCCTGGTCCTAATTTAACATTCTAACCACTACACCACACTGGCTGTCATGCTTCCAAACATGACATGGACTGGAAATGGACTGATCCATCCACCCCTGCTCTTGAACCATCCAGTCTGTAAGAAGCAGTGTTTTGGACTGCAATTGCAAAAATTGTCCAGCTAGCATAGTACTGGCCATGCAGGTTAGAAGACTCTAGGGATAAAACAAAACTTTTCCAAGCTCAATAGAAAATGTCAAACCTGAGAAAACAACTATTTCCAATTCTTTGATATGAGTTTCAAAAGGTGACTTTTTTTAGTTTTAATTACCCAATTAAGCTACTTCTGTAAATGAAAATATTGAAACCATGGAGCCCTGTTTCTCCAGACAGAGGCAGCTATCTGTTCTTGAATCAACCACATTAGAAAGCTGAGACCACATGCAATTCCATTATGTTTGCAATGCTTCCATGTCTATTTTCTTAATAGTAACAATGGAAAGAAACAAGACCCAAAATAGCATGCGAGGAAGTTGTCAGATTTTATTCTCCTGCACAGAGGATGTAGTTATAAGTTGCCAGAGGCATCCATGGCTTTTTTAAAATAGGGAAAAACTTTATTACATTTTTAAAAAGTATATTGTCCTTCAATAGCACACTGCCTAAACATCTATAATACCTCTCCTTTCTGTCCTCCTCTCCTCCTTCTCCTTCTTCCAAGTACCCACATCTGAAGTAATGAATCGGAGTGGAAAATCAGTATAGATCTTCATCCATAAACCTGGACTATAACAACTACGTATCATTAACATGATCTCTCAAGAGGGAAGCTATGTGCGTTGGTGGGTGAAATGCATAGGAGAAAAAGAATGTATTAATACAGAGTATGTACACATTTGAGACAACAAAATCAGAGCCAAAAATCCAGTGAAGAAAAACAACAATTTCATAACCAAATTAGGTTTCTTCTCAACAATTTTAAGGCCCAGTTGGGAACTAGGAACCACCAATCTTAGTTTTATGTCCCAACATCAGACTTTATTAGCCAGCCTAAGATATTAATAAAAACACACATTCAGGAGACCACAAGAGATTCCTAGAAGCAACATATTTCTGAGAGTGAGTGAAAGGGAGAGAGATCAGTTTATATTAATACATATTTTACATATATATGTATACATATATACACATATACATATACATACACACACACACACACACACACACACCCCGAAGTGCCTGCAAGGACAATAATAACACATCTGGGTGGTGGGAGAAGATGGTCTTTGGTATGGTCTACTCAGAAGTATGTTCAGTTCAGTTACATAATACAGGATAAGAATAACATGTTGTTGTTGTTGTTGTTTGCCTTCAAGTTGTTTCTGACTTACAGTGACCAAAAAGTGAACCTACTACAGGGTTTTCACAGCAAGATTTATTCAGAGGAGATTTGCCATTGTCTTCCTCTGAGGCTGAGAGAATGTGACTTACCCAAGCTCAGTCAGTGGCTTGCCATGGCTGAGTCAGGATTTGAACCCTGGTGTCCCGGTGTCCCAGAGTCCCAGTCCAGCACTCAAACCACTACAAACTAGTTCTCAATAACAGGATATAACATAATAATTTTATTGTGCTAATATTATGTTGTTTTTAGGTTGCTTTCTGTAGTCCTTTTGGGGATTAAGTTAGCCTATGTATATTTCTAAAATAAAGAAAAATGCAAAATGAACAGAACCAAACACAAATATACCATTTATAACAGATATAACATGAACATCAATATTTTCAGTATACTTCTTCAAAAGGCTGCAGCCCTATACACTATGGGCTCCAGACTGAAGCTGCCCACACCTATCTTTGAGTTCATGGAACCCTGAATTTTCTCGGTGTCAACAGATCACATGCAAAACAAGGTGCACAGAAATAGGCCAGTGTTCCTACTCAGCACAGTTCTCAATCGTTTTACCTCAAAACTGTAGTTTCTCCAAAACCTCAAATGAAGAAAAGCATTTCAGGATGTCATGTCAGAGTCAAATTTTGGCAGCATGTGGTGGCAGGAAGAAGCATAGCCCATTTTAGGATATCGGAGGGCTTAAATTCCCAGACCCACCAAAGTTTCCCACTCCTGTTATATACAATTACTTGGTAGTACAGCCCATAGAATTCAGTGCTTCTTACCTTTTAATAGACATGTGTTAGGCTGTGCTGTAAGTCTGATAAGGGGAAAAAATGCAACTGTTAAACCCAACTAGAGTATGCCAATGGGAACTTTCTGAGTCTCACTTATCTGCATGCCATTGATTCAATGAACTGCAAATAACAACTAGATGTAGGCCAACATGTCTGCTATCGATATAATGTTCAGGTAGCCATATATATAATCCTCAAAATTTTCCATGGTCAAAGCAATCCAGCATAAGCCTGCTTCCAGTTCATAGTCAAAACGAATTTAGCGACAGCTAGTAACCACAGTTCTTGTAGTATTTTTCATTTTACTTTTTTTCCCCACAGATCTTAATAATCTGGAATGTTTGTTTTCTATATTTTTAACAGCTGGACTGGATTTTTTAAAAATCATGTTTTAATTTATACTCAGAAAACAGGCAGAGAACACAGAACAAATTCCAGGAGCTCAAGCTGACCAACAAATGCTTGCTGCGGGTCAGTAGCAGGGGATTCATTCCTATGGAATAAGAAGGGTTTTGTTAAATTTCCTCTTTCCATTCCAGAGAAAACTGACCTAAGCTTGCCTTCTATTTTTATGAGATTTGCATTTAAACCTCCACTTACCCGTTCACTGGCTGAATGTCTTTTATTTTAATCTAATCCTGAAGTTCCACAAGAAGCACTGAACTGTATCATAGCCAAGTTCTGAAAAGTGTCCCTTGCTCTCCTTGAACTTTAAAGAGAAGTGAAGGCTTAGTCTGTCATTGTGCCCCCCCCTTTTTTTTTCTGGATTGCCAGATTGAATATGGAGCAGGGGTCCTATCGTTTAAATAGTTACCAGATCCTGGATCGGGAAGCCATGCTGTTCCATCAGGCACATCTCCTCCTTCACCCTCCCTGTCCTCACCATTTAGCTTATGCAACCCCCAATTTACAGGCATGTGGATGGGGGAAGAGGAGAATTATCCAGTTCTATTAAAGCAGCTGGACTCACACAATAAGATACTGAAGGTGCTGGGAATCTAACTACAGGAATGGAGCTGGGTGCTTCTCCTCTCCCTGCCTCCAGATTCCTGTAAATAGTTGTCTTGGGGCCCGCATAAGTTAAACGGTGGGGACTGAGAGGGTGAGAGAGGACATGTGCCATAGTTCAGCATGATAGAACTTTGCAGTACCTCTTCCTCATCCAGGATCTGCTAAGTATTAAAGCTCCGACTTGTATTCAGCCTGCCAGCACTAGGCCTTTGGTCTCAGATTAGAGAGCAAAGTATTGTGAGGCACAGGCTTAGCCAATGTTTATCTTTACAGCAGTCCTGGTGATATGTGTCTTAAATGTGCTACCATACCCTCCAAAAGTGTCCTGATTTGGCAGGGGCAGCCCTGATTAACCCGGTATTGTACCATTTTTTCAGCTGCTTGTAAAATGTCCCTGGCCATTTCCACACTACAATGTTATAGTGGTATTATTCTACTTTCAACATCCTGTAGAACTGTGGGGTTTGTAGTTTACTGAGGCCAAAGAGCTCTCTGGCTGAGCATACTAAATGCCCCTTCCTCAACTGCTAACCTCAGGATTCCACAGGATGTTGAAAGTGGAATAATAGCACTATAACAGTGTAGTACAGAAATGGCCTTAGTTTCTCTCTTCTCCTCCCACTTTTTCCCTTTTTCTTCAATTTACTTCAGTTGCTGCAAAGTGAGTTCAAAGTGCAAAAGTAGTAAATCAACTGGGGTGGGGGCAGAGAAGAGTGCAGGCGTGGAATTTTGTCTTTCCCTATAGATACAGGCAAAAGCAAACTGCTCTAGCCTCTCTTAGACTCCATGTTCTTCCTCATTAACAATTTTTGCCATCTTGACCACACTCTGATGTTGCTTGGACCCACGTCCTTGTATTCATCTGTGAAATGTTGGAAGGTATCTGCTAGTACTCCCATCATTCTTCACTACTGGCCAGCAATTTTAGGTTAATAGGCAGTGGAGTCCAACATCTGGAGTGTGGCAAATTTCCCCAGTCTTGTCTTACAGTCTGTCTCATTAGTAGAAAGGCCCATGCATGTGTGTTAGGAATGGCTGAAAAGCTTCTTTTAGTTCACATTTCAATGCAAACTTACAAATGTGTATTTCCCAATCCTGAACACAACTGGGATTTCAATAAAGACTTTCCACTTCTGCACTTTTGAGGCTGATCACACATTCACAGCATACTAAAATGTCATATATTTGACAAAGTAGGTACCACAAAGTATTCATTCAAAACACTGCATTAAAAAAAAAAACCAGAAACACTTTCTTTAAAAGAGAAATCACCTGCAAAAAAGAGCACATTTGGTGAAAGGGCACACCAAGTTGCATTCATGTGAAAATTGCATACATTTTTTAAAATGTGATGCAAATATCAGAGCTTGGAGATAATCCATTCTCTGTCATTTGTTTCTTTTTGTCCTTTCTGCCTTACGTTGGCCCTTTCTGCAGCTTACCTTCTCATGCTGCTGGAATGTGGGCCTTGCGTGAAACGCCTGGGCAGGCAGCTTTCGCAAGCCTCCTCCTTCCCTGCTGCTTGGGCTCCACAGCTCCTTTCTGTTCGCGCGAGAGCCCCGCCCATGCCCCTCCCCTTCCTTCCGCAGTGCAGCCTGGGAGTTGTAGGCTGCACTGAGGAGAGGAAGCGCAACAGGCCCAGCTCCAGAGGCTCCGCACTGCAGGTGAGTGCAGCCCAGGCCCGTGAGCCTTGCGCAAATGCAGCTTATTTTCGGCTAAAAGCCGAAAATAAGAAAATACGCATTTGCTGTGCTTGCAGGCCTTGAGCGTGGCGGAAATGGGAGTGCGTCATGCAGACCACTCCTGACATTTACGCGACGCTCAAGGGGCCCTTTTGCTTGTACACTGCCATGCGAAAAGGGCCATTGTTATAGTGCTATTATTCCACTTTCTATATCCTATGGAATCCTGGGGTTTGCAGTTTATGAAGTTTGCAGAGGGGCGTTTAGAATTCTCAGCCAGAGAGCTATTTGCCCTAAGTGAACTACAAACCCCAGAATTCCACAGGATGTTGAAAGTGGAATGATAGCTCTATAACAGTGTACTGCAGAAAGGCGCAAGTGTGAACTGTCATTATTTTTGAGATGGGCAATGAAGTTCTATTATATTTTTATCTATTATAAGGGATTTCCCTCTCACAGAAGCTGAAACCTCTACGTCCACCACCCCTCCATGCCCATACTAACCTCTTCTGCCCCTTTTTACTTAAACAAAATGCCAGCTGCACGTGCATTGTGGCCTTTTTTTAATTAGAGAATTGCATCATGGAATCCAGTGCAGTACAACCCCAAAGAATAGTACATGGATTAATTTGGGAAAGTTAAGTAGGTCAAGTCCATACTAAAATGTGAACAAAACCAGTTTCTCCCCAATACCTATCCTAAGACTCATAAACTATTGCCATCTTCATATCTGACAGGACTTCAGTACCTTTAAAGGCTGCAGGACAGGGGAGGGGGGAAGTGTGGGCGTATGTTTCATCACATAGAGATGACTTGATGGGAAAAGCAATAGCTTTGGGATTTTTGTATGTCATGGATCTTTCAAAGGAAAAGGAGCCTTGCCATCAGATAAACAACCACTATGTGGTTGGCCTTCCTTGCGTATTTACATGCTAGCAACAGACCTCCCAAGAGGCAGACATTCCATGAATACTGTATAAACACACACAAAAGGCCAATCACACGAGTGGGAGTTTTGCCGTATCCCTGAGAATGATGTAGGTGCAGCTGCGAGGGTGACAGGATGTTGTCATCCTCCCTGGGAGCCCAGACTTTTTGTTTCTCTCTGACAATCTCTACTTTCAATCTTATAAGCATTTTACTTGCAGCAACTCTATCTATGAAATAAAGAAACATGTCACTAAACCAGATTGCTTTTTAAGTTTATGTAAGCAAGAAAGGAAGTGGTTGGAAACAGTACTTTTTAAAAAACTTTTTACAACACCTCAAAGTCTCCTTCCATCATGACTGCCACTGTGTGCACTTTTCTAGAATTGTAGTCCAAGGCCAAGATCCTGTTTCAAGAAGAGTATCAACCTCAGGTGTCATACTTACTGCGGTGATATGCTGGGTGATGCTCCAGGGGCATTGCTGTGGCCTTTCTGGTGGATGCTCCACTTCATGGGGAGGGGAAGAAGAATTGGGCCTGAATGCCAGAACGGTTTTTCAAGCCAGTCTGTTGCACTGCAGGTAAATGAAAAATTGCTTGTGAAAGGGGGTAATGTACACCTCTTTATGAAAATATGTGAAATATACAACTGATCATGCAGCTTGTTTCCAATAGGATTTTGGTATACAAAGGTAACTTTTTCAAGCTCTGTGGATGAACAAAATGGAAGATTTTGCTGATTGGGTTGTTGTGGGTTTTTTGGGCTATAAGGCCATGTTCTAGTAGTATTTGCTCCTGACATTTCACCTGCATCTGTGGCTGGCATCTTCTGGAGACATGGAGGTGGAATAGAGTGTATATACTTGTGTGATCCCCAGGTGGGAGGGATTTGTATTTGTGATGCATTAGTGATGCAGCTGGCCTGTAAGATAGCCCATTGTTGAGTGGACTAGCCCCCAGGGTTGCGTTGTTAGTCAGGGAATATGCATAACAGTTGTATGTGGATTTAAGTACTCGTTAGCAATCCATTGTATTGTTCCCTGTAGAGAGACCTCTTGAGTCTGGGTGGTGTTCACTGGCATATTTTTGAGTCTTGATTTTTGTGTTTTTCAGTACTGGTAGCCAACTTTTGTTTACTTTCCGAGTTTCTTCTTTCCTGTTAAAATTGTCCAGGTGTTTATGGATTTCAATGGCCTCTTTGTGTAGTCTGACATAGTAGTTATCAGAATGGTCCAGAATTTCTGTGCTTTCAAATAGCATTGCTGATTCTTTGTACTTCTTTGCTTCTGTCCCTGATCGCAAAGGCTGAAGCACATTAACAATGTTCAGACAAACCAAACTTTGAGAAACATCTAATCTCTATCATTAGGATACAACTGTACAGGTAGATGTGTATGTGTGTGTCTACTTGGAAGAGCTGTTAATGATGTGAAGCCTCATTTTCCCTTCACATTGAAAACTGTTCTGCAGAATCATTTTGGGTAATATGCCTTTAACAATCTTTTCAGTGAATGTAACCTATTGGCTTCTGTTGCTCAGCCGTTGAGGATTTACTTCATGTACTTTTAGGAAATGGCAATATGTAAGAGACTTGAGATAATACATAAAATTCAACTAATGGCCTAGTCCCGAGTGCTGGTTTAAATAATAGGGAAAAAAATGATTACGTGTGTAGTAAATCTGTTGGCACTCAGTAGCTGGAAGCAACCCAGATTTACCTTCTGTCCTCTCTTTTGAAAACCAGTATTATAAAGGGAGGGGGGACCACCCAGGCGTCATTGGTGTCAAGCAAGACCTTCTGAAATTCTATTGCCCCCATTAGACCAAATACATAAAATCTAAGCCTGCATCATTATGAAGGAGACAGCTGGAAGACAGTCACACAGGAACAGTGGGTGGAATGCTAAGCTTTGAGAGTTTATAATAATGAACCAAGCACATAATGGCACAGAATGACATGTTGATGTTCCCCTTGGTCCTCATTCTTTCTCAGTTAGAGAACAGGGAGCTTCCAGTGTCGCTAGCAGATATGTATGCATATCATTTAACTGGCTACCAGGCTCACTGGAGACATTACTGTTTTCAAAGAAAAGAGAGCTCTTGGGGAAAAACCTTCCTGCATGTAAGTGATCCATATGCAGTGGGTAGGCACCTACAGAAAAAGTAATGAAAAAAACCTCCAGACGTAAAATTGACTTGACTAAGTGCAATAAGATGATGACATAATGCACCCCTAGATATTTCAAATGAATAAAAACAATAGAGGATCCTATATAAAAAGAGAGGACACAGCTATTACCCCAAAAAGGTGAGTGACTCAGGGGTCCACCTGCAATGTGAGTGCCTCCGTGAAACAGTGGGGAATATTAGTCCAAAGGAGAGGCCTATGTGACGGTGGTAATCTTACAAGACCTTTTACAACGGTGTATGGCAGTACTAATGCTGGGACACCAGTCGGAGAGCCAAAGAATGTTTTGTTTTATTGGGGGAAGTTAACAATCACAAACACACAAAGTCCAAGCAGTCTCACAATCATGCAAGGCTAACTGAAGGAAAAGGGAGGAAAAGTTGGACAGCCAGCAGTTAGGGTAAAGTAGTCATATTTACCTATCCTGCAAAAAAGAGGTGAAGAAATATGGCTCAGACTAAGGATCTAAGGGTAGTACAAAAGAGGGAATTGGCATGGCAGAGTGGTGACCTATGTCCAGAGTACTACTAATTATCGGGCTCTGAGTTGGGGTTCAAATACCCTGTTTCTCCCCTGAGGCTGAAGGTCCTAATGGCTCTCTGACAGAGCAAACAATGGGATCCAAAATAGGATAATGGCCTTAGCATTAGGGACAATGGACTGATGGGAATCATGATAGCTCCTTAATGGTTGGGCAGGCAAGGAAACAAAGGAGAAATTCAGTGGGAATAGGGAGTGTGTCAAAGACATTCAGAGGCAGTTTGAGGTGCTATTGTTTTCAAAAGTCAAATCATTGAGAGATATTTGCAAGTCCATTGTCGCTAGAGCTTCCCTGACTGTGACCTGGCCATGCCTTGAGCTCCCATCTGACCTATTTTTGCACTACATGTGTTCAGCCAGTCTTCTTTTGCTAGCATAACTTTACAGCCATGTCCATGTGTAATTTATATTTCGTGCCAATTAAATGATATTTGCCAATTATACCATATCATAAAGTAGGGATGTATGATCTGGCAACATAGTGTAGGCACAGGAAATAAATTCATTGAGTTGATATTGCCTTGTGCATAAATAAAAAAAAAATCATTTTGCACCATTTGAGACTGCCTGGAAAGTGGAAGCTTTGCTTTGGTGGAAATACTTGAGCAGAGGTATAACAGCCACCTGTCGGAAGTATTGTGGTTTCTTTCTGATTGCTGATCCTATACTGAGCAACAGGTTTGAATGGAAGACCTCCATGAATGGATGACCCTGTGATTCTATTGCCTGACCATTTTCTTGCTTAGATCCTTGCTTGGCAAAACAGGATTCAGGTTTAGTAAACCTACATAGCCTTTATTCAGGACCTGTTGGCTCTGACTAGAGACCAAATCAAACTTACATTCATGTGATATTCTCCTGTTTGTCTCTCTCTCTTTTTTTTTTCTGAGCTAAATGCATCTTACATAATGGGAAATGCCTGTCTTTGTATGTAGGTCCCAAAGGACAGGGTGGATTGCTGACATACACTGTTCATGCCATATATCCTTTCCCAGTTTTGTTTCAGCTCATATTCAGTTGACTCATTGTCTTTTGCTACTACATGAATCAGTTGGAAGCTCTCTTAGATTATTTCACAGAACTACAATTTCCTCTTACTAGGAAAGAGCAATTGATGTAAATTGATATGTTTGAACTTGCATACATGCACAACGTAGGTGGTTCCTCAGTGATCCCAGAACACCATCTAAGGTTCCCTTTCCAGTCCAGGGAGGTCTGTGGTCACCCCCTTCACACAGGTTCTCCCCCAAGGGCTTCCCTAAAGAGAACCTCTAATTCCAGTGATCCCAATAAGTAAAAATAAGGTAACAGGGATTCCCTTGCTAACTTCTCTCCCCCTTCCCTTTTCTTATCCATGAGCAAAGGTGGTCAGAATGCCATCCAGTATTTGCAAGTGACTAAGTATCTCAGATGTCTCCTTCATTCACCTTCTTAAAGCTAAGCAAGCCTAAGTCTGGTCAGTAACTGGGTGGGTGGCAGATTCCATCCACCCTTGTATTTGTACCTTGCCTTTCTCCCAGACTAGGACTCGAAAAACCTTTAAAAGGGCAGAGGAATACAATAGAAACACATATAGTTAAAAACATAAAAAAGGTGAGACTGAAACAGTATTGAGGTAACAACAGATCTAAAATCATTAAGAACATTGCTTTAAAACAAAGATTAAAAGCAGTACAGTGCATAAAAAGCCCTTCTCTTGTTAACAGGAGTTCCCGAAGATTTGCTGGAATAGAAAGGTCTTAAACTGCCACTAAAAAATAACAAAAGGAACCATCTTAACTTCCATATGGAGGGAGTACCAACGTTAAGGGATCAGGCACAGAGAAGGCTCTCTCCCACATTCTCACCAAAAGGGGCTGTGCAAAATGCCTCCACTGAACATTTACACAGAAAAACAGAGAAAGGCTTCCTTTGAAGATTTCAAAGCTCGGGCAGGCTCTTATGGGAAGATACAGTCCTTTAGATTGCACAGGAACTCTATATGATAATTTGAGTTCCATGATGGAGGAAACGCAGAATAGAAATCGGTTAAGAATTGAATAATAGAAACAATTTAAGATTAGTAACCAAAATGATAGCAAGTATAAGGGATTTCAGATGTTACTGACTGGAATCCGGTTGCTGGCATATACAGTGCACCTGGGAACTTGCTATCTTGTTTTGGATGGAGCACAAGGGGGTGATTTACTAGTCCCTTCCACACCATCTAAAGTATCTTCTCTAACAAAGCTGTCAAGCTGGGGGTGGACAGAGGCCACTACTATGGTTTGCATACTGACTAGCAGAGGGGGAATTGACTAAGCTAGAATGAGACACAGTTCCAGCTGCTTGGTCACATCCTTCCTGGATGGCCATCTGTTGGGAATGCTTTGATTGTGAATCCCTGCATGGCAGGTGGTTGGATTCTATGGCCCTTGTGGTCTCTTGTAGCCCTATGATTCTATGGCTATTTCCCCATCACACTGTTATAGTGCTATTCTTTTACTTTCAGCATCCTAAGGAATCCTAAGCAATCCTCAGGTTTGCAGTTTAGGGAGGGGCACTTAGAATTCTCAGCCAGAGAGCTCTTTGGCCTCAGTAAGCTACAAACCCCAGAATTCCATAGGATGTTGAAAGTGGAATAATAGCACTATAACAGTGTAGGGTGGAAATGGCCTAAGATTCTGAGGCCGTTTCCACACAATGACGCTCTTCCGCATTGTCTCGCTGCAGTCCCGAGTCCAGAAGGGAGCATGTCAGCAACGCTCCCCTCTGCACCCACTCGATCCATGTGAAAGAGAACACAATGGCACCACGTCTTCCTTCTGCAGCGTAGCCGGGCTTTTTCCATTGCTGAGCTATGGAAGGAAGCATCGCCAATGTGTTATTGCAGCTTCCGCATGGTCAGAAGTGATGGGAGTGCCGTGCAATCACAGATGCGAAACGGATTTTTTCAGTTTTGTGAAAACTGCGGAAGTGCGATGCTCCGTGACAGGATGGCAGCGGGACAGTGCTGACGTCATGCGGAAGCCCAAAATGCCAACTGCTGCCACCTGTGGCAGAAATGAGACAGTGACGTCATGTGAAAAGGGCCTAAATTGCAAAGCCCTTTCTCAGCCATTGCATCCCTACAGAGGCACCCCATGGGATATGACATGCATGGAAGAGACCAGAGGGAACAGTGCATATGGAGTGTTACACTCCACATCAGTGCTTCTCAAAATGGTGGTCCTTGGACTGGTGTCAGCCCCTGAGCCATTGGCTGCTCGTCCCCAGCAAGTTACCAGGAAAGAAAGGAACAGTTCTAGCCAGTGGGCACAAATATGATGCCAGTCTCTGGCGCATGGGGGAAAAGCTGTTCACTGCTCACATGAAGTAATCTGAGAAGCCCTGCCTTACACACTTGTTGTAGCATCTCAGCCCTCATATTTAAGTACTCAATGTCTTTTGTCATTTTATTTTCCCATAACACAATGAGAATAATGTGTTCTAATACCTGTAAGGTACTGATGGTATGATGATTAATTAGTTAATGCCTTTAAATGCAAACTGCTAATCCTAGGCCATAAAGGGGAATGCCAAGAGACCTGAAAGCATGTTTGGACCTGCTGGAGCTTGTTTATCCAGAAGAACATGTGGGATCAAGATGGTTATTGGCACATATATTTTCTCTCTGCCTTGTATCATTTAAAAAAATAAATAATTCTCCCTTTTAAAGTCAGCAATGAGAAAGGAATCCTGGTGCAATGTTGCTCTTCCAATGCACAATTGGGGCAATGTACGTTTAGATCATTTTGCCCTAACAATAAAAAATGAAATAAATAAAATTCATTTATTTCTGAAATCATGACAGTAACTTAATCCACCAGTTGTGCAGCCTTGCCCCATAACACAATTTCTGAAAAACAATCTCTTTTTTTCCAGTCTTTCAATCCCTGCAAAGTCCCCTTTCTTCCTCATCCTTTGTTTAGCTGGGTGTCTTTTAGCAGCATCAGGAGGATGGTGAAGGGCTGGAGAAACTCAGACTTTCAGCATCAGTGCAATAAACCTAAAACTGGAAAAGAATGGGATTCTGCTCTAGCCAATCCTACTCTAGTTTTGTGTGCCTGCCTACAACAGGCAAGAGAAACAGCAACTGCCTCCAGAAACCCTTATTGATCATGTGTGAAGAGCAAAACAGAGAGAAAAGGGGAGAGCAGCTAAGCTTGCCTGACCACCTAGTAAATGGATCTGTAACTCTAGCCACAAAAATAGAAATAAAAAGTGAAAACTGGTGAAATTAAAAATCATTCCTGGATGCATTTCGGAATAAGCCTTCAAGTGGTCTCTAAAAGGTTTCCTTTGTTTATGCAGAGCTCACCTGACTTCTGCAAAACTTACTTTATCTCCTTTTTCTTCCGAGAGGCTCCTCATTTTTAATACCTTAATGATGAAGCGGTACAACTCCTATTGCTACTGGGAATAGTTGTCCCTCTTGAATGTAGCTGGTGCAGATGGGAGATGACTTTGTTTCATTTTGTGTTTGAAGAATTTATCAAACTTTGCAGACTTCATACTCAGGACAAAAAGAGCTTGAGTTCTAAAACATTTGAACGCATAACAAAGCAAAACTGGCCAATTTTGTCATCCCTAGATATCTTAGGCGCTTATTGCACAACGTCACCATTCTGGCGTGGCAACACGTTGCTCCTGGTCTGGGATGTGTGCCATTGTATGACATTGTTGCAGTCCCATGCTGTTGCATCCCCTTCCACTGCTGTTGAGCCCTATACCATTATCAGAAAAAATCTGGTAGTGGCCCCTTTTCCGGCAATGATCCCATCAGAAGCGGGCATGCAGTAAGGGCGGAAGCACTTGATAGCACTTCCTTCTGCAGTACAGTGCACAAAGAGGTGGGGAAAGAGACCCATCATGCATGCTATACTGCAGAATGAAGACAAGTGTCCCATATGCTACCCATCCGCCAGCAGCCAACCAGGTGCATTGGGGAGCGTTCGGGTCCTGATCCCATCCCAGCACTGGCATGGTGTGGTCAGGGCTTTAGTAATGATTTTGGCACCACTATCATGAAGGCTTGTATTACCTCATTACTTTAGATAACTGAGTTGAGGTGGAGAGACTACTGGGTTGCTTAATGGCTGCTGCATAACGTCATAGCTGAGGTAAGGAAAGACAATGTCGTTCCTCATCTACTATATTTATCCAACTGATTCTAAACAGCAGGATGACAGGAATGAAGAAATCAAGATAAGTCGTACAAAGGGAAATCAGACACTAACAATGGATTAATCTTGTCTCTGAATGAATTTAGTCAGACATTTTCCTTGACCAGACAGGAAAAAAAACTTTCAAAACTTACACAGATGATAGATTTTTTCCAGTTTTGTCATTCTCTGATACTTTAATATCAATTTTACTGTAATGATAGTGCGATTGTCTAATGAATTTTATATTCAAGTTTGTGAGTAGCTGATCACAACTTAAACAAACACTCAGGCCTAAATACAATTGCTAGTAGGGATAAGAATAGACCCATTGAATCAATGAGATTTATGCAAGCATTGGCTTATCATTTAGCAGTTGATTCAGTGGGTCTAGCAATTGGATTTAGGCCTCAGTGATCAAATATTTCATCAACTGGAGCTGCCTTATGTAATAAAAGTTAGCAAAAGTAGATAAGAAGTTTGAGATAAATCCTACCATCAGAATAAAACCCTCCATGCTTTTCGGAGTTATTAAACTAATCCCAAAATTAAGATGTGTGATCTCATTTATTATATGAGAACTTTCACTGTCAAATTAAGGGAAGAAAGTCCCTAGCTGCCTTCCAAAAACTTCATTTTCACAATCCAGCTCTTTTGCTTCCAATGATAGAATTGGAAATATTCAGAAGGCTATGGAATAATTTTTAAAAGCATTTTACATTATGTATTGAAAAGCAGTTCCCAACATTTTACCATTCTATGGAATTTCCAAGAAAGAGAAGCCAAAATCTTGGTATGCGGCCAAGAGTAGTCCTGTTTATTGGTATGTATCCAAGACTAGTCTTGTTTATTCTGGTTGCAAGGGCACAATAAGCAGATTGTAGGTTTAGTCACCTTGACGTCTTCCCAGAAAAAGTTGGAGTACAAATTCTATAAACCAAATAACTTCCATCCCAATAGTCCCACAGCCCAGAGTGTATTCCTTTAGCTTCTTGAGGGCTAGCCCAACATATTTTGCTGCCATAAGCAAAGAACATGATGATACTGTCCTACTGTACATTCAGAAGAACCTTTCTGCAGACTAGAGGGGAGACTGTATCCTCTACTGCATCTGAACACAGGTGTGGGATATGATAAATAAGTCAGGAGAATGGCATGCTGGGAAGGGGACACTCATGGCAAACAATGGCTGGGAGAAATGGGAACAGAGAATAGAGAGTTTAGAAAACTGCAATGGAAAGAAGAACGGAGGGAGGAAAGAGGGAAGTGAGGAAAGAGAAAGGAGATGGTTTGGGAAAGATGTTTTCACTGTCATTTGAACCAAGATTCAGGAGCTGAGCTGACCACTGCAGTACAGATTGGCTTAAAGGGGCAATCAGGAGCAGGAAGCTCACTACCTGAAATATATCCAAGAAATAAGAAGTTGGATTTGAAATTAAAACTCCCTGTCCATACACAGAAATGGGGATTAAGAAACTACATGGAGGGACAAAAAGAGATGATTCAACTGTAAAGGGAGACAGGAAAGGAGAATGTATTGATATTTATAGTTATTAATTTATTTAATTAAAATCTAAAGGTTTTTTTTCATATGTCCTAGAGTTTGTCTAAGATCCTTTTAGATTTTTATATAAATGAGAAATGGGGAACTATAGCCCTTCAGATGTTTTTGGCCTACAACTTTGATCATCTCCAACCAGCATAGCCAATGGTGAGAGATGATGAGAATTGTTGTCCAGAAATACTGGAAGGCCAAAGTTCTCTACTCCTTATTTAAATGAAACCATGGTCCCAACTGCTGCGTAGGCAGCCTTAGTGGGTCCAGGAAAGGCTGTCTAGCCTATCACAAAGTGTTCTCTCCTCTGCTGCCTTCCTGCTGCTCCCCATGCCCCGGTTCTGAATGTTTTCTCCCTGAGACAGCTGCCTTATTCTGCCTAATGGTAATGACAGTCTTGAGTTTTTGCATGCTGAAGGAATGGTTGTCATTAATCTTATACCTCCCACCATTTTACCCAGGAAAACCAGGACTCATGTGGCAAGCAACACTAGACAGTCATGTAGGGAGGTGGGGGCAATGGGGGCAATTCGCCCTGGGCAGCAGTGTTTTGGGGGCAGCCAAACCCGTAGCCACACCCCCGTGCACCTTGGCCATGCCCGCACGCACAGTGACCACGTCACCTGCAAGTAGCCCCCCTCCCACCCACCCCTAGACACTCCAATCTCCACCACCGACACCAGAGTGTGATCACAATGGCAAAAGTTATTAATGAAGACCACACAAGCTAGAAGGGGCTGCAGCACTTTCCTTTTGCTTGAGCCTATTGGGAAGGACAAGATTTCACCCTGCCTCTCCTTTCTCTCAAGGAGTTGATGGCAAACTACTTTTGCACTTTGAACTCAGTCTGCAACAATTGAGATGAACTGAAAACAAAGGGGGAAGCAGGAAAAGGAGAGAGAAACAGGGACATTTTGAAAGGACCTGAAAAGGCAGGACAATAGAGGATTTTTCAGACCTGTCCCTACTGAATTGGGACAGTTGGAGGGTATGTAATCTTCTGCAAAGAAAAGTCAACCACTGCGGTGGCAAATGCTGTTGTGATGGGGAAAAACCTGCCTGCCACCACAGATCCTGAGTGGCCCAGCCCTCACTGATGGAGATTCTGCAGAACATTGCTCACAGCAGTGTTTGGTGAGGGGTTACAGCCTGTCCCTGTGCGTAGGTCTCACAGAGACGCGCTGCACC
The DNA here is from genome assembly GCA_030412105.1 of Cyclura pinguis. Taxonomy (NCBI): domain Eukaryota; kingdom Metazoa; phylum Chordata; class Lepidosauria; order Squamata; family Iguanidae; genus Cyclura; species Cyclura pinguis. The sequence goes on from CM059599.1 coordinate 352,485,351, forward strand.
CGGCCTCCAGGGCTTCCAGTAATATGCACGTCTTCACATCATTTTGCTAGTGAAATAATAAGCCTCGGGGCAAGACGAGGACTTAGCATGTTCTAATTTAATGAGGTCTCCACAAGCTGTGAGTCTCAGCCCACAAGAAAATTAAGAGAGGATTATGATGACATGAAGGGGAAAAGAGGGGAAAAACCTGAGCCAGTATGACTTAAGAGCAAGAGGCATCAGGGCAGGCTTGGAGAGAAGCAGAATGGTTCAATATATCTGTTAACTGTAATTCTTCGATGGAAGGGTACAGGTAATAAGGTCAGATCCAAATTTTATTAAGATCTGTTAATAGGCAGTTTAGTTTTTTGACATCTAATGTTACATTAACAATGCTATGTTATAATGATGACAACAACAATTGTCAGATATTTGTTGAAAAAACCCGCACTGAACCCCACCTTCCTAGAGACTCAGCCAATCTTTAGTCTCCCCTTTCTAAGTAAGGTCCTAGAGCAAGTGGTAGCACCACAACTCCAGGCTTTCCTGGATGAAAAGGATTACCTGGACCCATTCTGATCCGGGTGCTGGCCAGGTTATGGGACAGAAACAGCCTTGGTTGCCTACACTAGGAGTTGGACAGGAGGAATGAGTCGCTATTGGTCCCCCTGGCTCTTTCCACAGTATTTAATACTTTCAACCATCGTACCCTTTTGGGTCATCTGGCTAATATGGGGCTTGGGTGCATTGCTTTGCAGTGGTTCCAGTCCTTGGCTGAACATTCTCAGAGGGTGGTGCTAGGGGACTTTTGTTCAGCCTTTTGGCCATTAGCCTCTAGGGTTCAGCACTGTCTGTCCCCTTTGATTTTCATTATCTGCATAAAGCCTCTGGGAGAGGTCAGTTGGAGCTTTGGTATCATTAATATGCTGATGATACCCAGCTCTATCTTTCTTTTACAACTGATGCCAAGGAAGCTGTGGTAGTACTAAATTGTTGTCTGGATGTAGTATAGGAATGGATGTGGGTGAATACACTGAGGTTTAATCCAGACAAGATGGAAGTGCTATTGGTCAGTAGGAAAACCCATTGTGAGGTTGGGATCACAGTCTGTTCTAGATGGGGTTGCTATCCCTTTGAAAGATCAGGTTTATAGCTTGAGGGTGCTCTTGGATCCCGCACTGCTCCTGGGAAGCCAGGTTTTAGCAGGCCAGAAGGACATTTGCCCCATTATAGCGAGTGCACCAGCTGTGCCCTTTTTCTTGGGGAAGGCAGATCTGGCCACAGTGCTTCATGCCTTAATTAATTCTCAGACTGTTGTAATGCACTCTACATGGGCCGCCCTTGAAAAAGCGTGCAGAAACACAGCTAATGCAAAATGCAGCAGCCAGACTGGTACCAGGTATGCATTTTTGAGGCCAGATAACACTAGTCCTAAAAGCACTGCACTAGCTTCTAATTTGTATCCAGGCCCAATTCCAGGTGCTGGTGTTGACCTACAAAGCCCTAAATGACTTGGGGCCAAGATATCTGAAAGACTGTCTCCTCCCATATGAGCCAGCCAGAAATTTGAGATCTTCTGATGTGGCCCTGTTGTACGCCCAACACCTCATGAAATTAAGTGGGTGGGTACATGTAACAGGGCATTCACGGTTGCAGTGCCTTCACTGTGGACTTCCCTACCCAAAAAAATTAGATTGGTCCTATCTCTTTTAAGCTTCCAGTGGGCAGCCAAAACAGAGTTGTTCTGCATGTCATTCAATGTTTTGAAGTGCCATTTTACCTGTTACAAAACTGGATTCTAAGATTGTTTTTAGACTGCTTTTATGAGTTTTTAAAAAATATTTTAATTTTTTAAAACTCTGTATTGTTTAAATTGATTTTTATTTGTTCACTGCCATGAGACCTGTTGCGGGCCAGGTGGGAACACAGAAATATTTTAAATCAATCGATAAATAACTACAGCAACACCAACAGTGATTTCCGGCCTTGTCTGAGGTTGTTGAAAGATACTAAAGAAAAGGACCATGAGAACTTTCCTAAAACTGAGTTATAGCACTTTGGGACCATTTTAACTGCCATAGCCCCATCCCATAGAATCCAGGGATTTATAGTTTGGTGGGGACTTCCAATTCTTTGCTGTAGTACAGGGGAAGTGGATCAGAGGTACCTGAAACAGAATTCTCAGTACCTCACCAAAATACCCAGAAGACACCAGATCATATCTGATCTTGGAAGCTAAGCAAGTTGTGGTCTGGTTAATATTTGGATGGGAGAACCCCTCGAATACCAGGTATTGTAGGCTATATTTTAGAGGGAGGCAATGACAAAGCACTTCTGAGTATTCCTTACCTGATTAAAAATCACGCTCAGCTCTGTTTCCCTAGATGTAGGCATGGGGATGCATCTTTTTTTAAATATAATACGCTCTACATGGAGCTGCCTTTGGAAACTTCAGCAGGTCCAAAATGTTGCAGTCCTACTGTTAACCAGGACTGGTTACAGGAAAATATATAATTTCCATGTTACATTTTCACTCATTACCAGTCTGTATATGGAGCACAATTTAAAGTGTGGCTTATAACCTTTAAAGTGTTACAGTGAGCATATAATGTACAGTGTATATACAGGTGTTCTGTTCCAGGGACTCCCATGAATAGCAGAAATTATAAGTGTTTGTGTCCCATTATCTTAAATAGTGGCAACATGCATGCAGACACTCCAGAGTATCCACATGCACATTCACTGTCATTTTAGATATAGAACGCAACACTCTGCAATCACTCAATATCACAGGTCCAGAGGTCTCGGATAAGGAATACACACTGTATACAGCTTGGGTCCAGACTAGCTGAAAGACTTCCATATGAGCCAGTTCACATTTTGAGATCCGCAGAATAAGACTTTCTGTTGGTCCCCCCACCACCCAGGGGGATGTGGGCAAGAGACTTCTTGGTGGCTGCTCCCAAGCTGTGGAATTCCCTTTCATGGGGAGTTAGGCTTTCTCTGTTGGCAGACAAAGGCATTTTTGTTTGGAAAGGCTTTTGATCATTTTCTGGTTGTTGTGAGGGGTTTTTAAGAAGAAAAACTGTATCTCTCATCTGTTATGCTAGGAACATTTTATTTATGTATTTATTTTAAATTCAGCACTGATTTTAATGTGATAATGATGGTTGTAGTTATGGTTATCCTTTCTCTCAAAACTGGGGCTCAAAGAGTCTTACAAAAGTTAAACAGGTAGAGTCAAAAACACTTACAAAGCCCTAAGTAAAATCACAAATACATGCTAACTGATGTTGCTAAAACACAATTAATCTGTCCATAGAATTAAAACCATTAAAAACAAATCCGTAAGACATTATGCTTGATTTTGGCTGCATTCAGTTTTAATCTGTGTTGTAAATAGGGATGCAAATAATATTCAGCATTCCTTGTTTCCCAGCCAACAGAAATGGCTTTCTCAGTATAGTGGCTCTTCCACACTTGTGAGTGTTTGCAGTGCAGAGCCCTGGCAAAAGTGGAAAAACTGTGAATAACTCCCCTCCCCAGTGATTCCCCTCCCATTCCCCTCCAGAGATTCCCCCATCCTATTCCTTTGCCTCTGGTCCTGGTGTTGTGAAAAAGAAAAGAAGAGAAAAAAAGACGAGGTAAAAGGATTTCCCCGCAGACAGAGAAGAGCTGAGTAACGGCATTCCAGCTACTTCTGGTGGCCATCTTCAAAAAGAAGGGCTCGGAACAAAGAGAGCATCTGACCAATCAGCAGCCATTACACAGCAGAATCTGCAGTCACATGGCAGAGAGGATACAACTGCAGCAGTGGGAGGGGCCTTTGCTCTTCCAAAATGAAAAAAACTCCACTTCATGGCAAGCCTCCCAAATGTGGGTTGAGGAGTGGGGGGAGGCAAGCATATGCCCACCCATGAATGGGGAGAGAAGACTGTCCTTGAGCAATCTTGTTGGAAAAAAAAAAAGTAACACAGCTGTAAGATTCTGTGCAGTTCTCACCTGTTTTTTTTCACAATCCAAAATGTTTCAAGAAATTATTCTTCACAGAAATACATGTAGGGTTTTTTTGCATGAAAATTGTTTTGTGCACCAACCCCCCTCAAACACACACATATTTTTATGCAATATCCACTATTTCCAGAAACCAAGATGATATTTTAGGCAATTTTTTTTTCACCGTAATCACTAAATATGCACAAAAGCACAGATGAGCTCTTGGAAGGGATTTTTGCACACACAAAAAGTAGTTTTCACCCAAAAAAAAAAAAAAGTGCAAAACCGCTTTCTAGAAACCAAATAGCTTTTTGTGCAAGATTGCCAGGTTTTGCCAGACAATGATTTCTCAGTTTAATCTGCCTCACAATCTGCCTTGTAAACTTCCCTTGATTCCTTAAAGGGAGGGTGGAGTCCAATGTGATTAATAATGAGCAAGGGGTTCAACCTGCAAAGCAGTGTCAAACAGGTATCTCATGCTCAGTGATTAGAAGAACCTACCTCTGGGAAAAAAAGTAGTAAAAAAGGAATTGTATAGTTGCATGCTTTCTGCTTCTTGAAATGACAAAAATTTCCATCAGGAAGGCTTGTGTTTTGCTCTGAACACCTGCCCTCTCTGGCGAGAAAAATTCAGTAATAATACAGGAATCATGTACCTTTTGACGCCCCATTTGCTGACAACTCACTCTTTTGATGCTTCTGAATCAAGGAGAGGTTCCATTAATGCTCTTTCGTAAGCTCTTTTTGCCAGTGGATGCTCACTTGGAACTTGGAACCACTCACATGCACATTCTGCTTGCAAAGAAAGCGGAGGGGGGAGGCACTAAGCCAGCTGAGAGACTTTGCAAGCAACACACACAAGGTCAGTCCCAAGTGAGCTTCTATAAGTCCTTCATGCTCCCTATAATACGGTACATGGCTTCTGCTTTTCAACCACTTCAACAACTTCTGACCGTGTTCTGGTCCCTAATCTGTGAGATAAGTGGGGAAAGCCTGTAAATTAGCACCCAATGGTTTCCTACCTTTTCATGTCCAAAAAGGGATGGAGGAAGAATCTGCTGCCTCCTTACTCTGTCTAAAGTTAGGGTTGTTTTCAATGACATTTACAATACAAAAAGTTGTAGACCATTTTAAGTGTTAGAGATGCAGGCACTGTAAGGGGAGCAATGTTTGCCTTTCTCCAGTCCTCTAGCAACTCCTCTCATCTCTCCCTGTGTGTTTCAATGTGTTATCTCACACATGTGAGGGACTGTTACACAGAAAACATAAGCAGCTCAATCTGACAGAACACTTAAACAAGACTCTCTTCTCTGTTTGTTGTGTCTACTAAACCTGGCATCAAGTTTGAAGGGTACCCTTTGCTAGGCCTTCTTCTGCATCAGTGAGTCCCTCCATGGCATCTGTTGGCTAAGTGATGTTGATGAAGATGATGATGCAAGCTTTCATGAAATAAATGTACATGTGACTAAAAGATGATGGGGAGGGGAGCAAAGACAGCATTGCATGAAGCGCTCTTGAATCTGAGTATATTGTAGCGAGTAGCAGCTTGAGTAGTACTTCCATGCGATTGCAGAAAACCTCAGGAGATCACTCTGTGTGTATGTGCCTATGGCTCCATCTTCCATAGCTTCCCAATTCATAGCTAATCAGAATTATGGGGCAAAAGATACAAAGTCAGACCTCCACTCTTAATCACACTTACTCATTGTATCTATTGCCACCTTCATTACTACTTGCAAAGGAAGGTAAATGGGGAGTGTGTTTTGGAGAGGCAGTGGCAGAAATAGGTGACATCATTTTCCCATGGCTTTGATTTAGGCCAGAAAAAATGATAGAGCACTTCTTTTGGGGGGGGGCGGGGTGAGGTTGATCCCATCTTAAACCAAGGAGAACTTGGTGGAGTCTCCAACCATGTATGGCTCTCTCCCCACCTCCAAATTAGCCTGGACACTTGAGGCAAAAAAAAAAAAATTGTATGCCTGGACTTACAAATCCTGCAACCCTGTACATAACAGGAGTGGGGCTACCCCACTGAGATGCCAGAGATCAAGATGGACAGCAGAAATGTTCCAACTGGTCTGTTGACAGACCAGCTCCTTTTCAGTCGTGTCCCTGAACTGCTTCATCCTATCTGGTTGTTCAAGAACTCTGGAATTTGAACCTGAGTTTGCTTTTTCCTCCTCCCTTTTCCTTTTCCTTTTCCTTTTCCTTTTCCTTTTTCCTTTTCCTTTTTTTTTCTTTTTGGCAGGGAAGTGGGCATGCCTTTTAAGCTGTACTTTCAAACTTTGCTAGATTACAGCAAAAACTTTGATTGTGTAGCTTATGAGAAATCATAGTTCACTCCCAAATAAATGGGTATGCCAAAACTTTGGATCATCTTGATGCATAACCTCTATTCTGGACAGGAGGCCACCGTCAGGACATCAGCATCATCAGCGTCAATTTTGTTACCTGCCTCTCCCCACAAACAAAATCATTTTCCTTTGAGAAGGAGATTAGGCAAGACTGCAGTTTATCACCCTGTCTGTTTAATTTATTTGCAGAAAACATTGTATGGAAAGCTGGATTAGGCTCAGAGAAAGGAGGTATGAGGTATGAAAATTGGGAGAAGGAATATCTACAATATAAGATACATTGTTATATTATTCATTATTTGCAGAAAATAACAAAGACTTGAAACAACTATGGATGAAAGTAAAGAAGAAAATGGAAAAGCAGGGTTACAGATGAATATTTTTTTAATTCTTTATTTATTATTCTTCATTATTACCATAAAAATTATATATGGAAATAGGACAACTATACACAACTAAACACAATGTTACCAATGGATAAAAAAAACAACATAGAAACAGACAAATAGAATCATAGAATCATAGAATCATAGAGTTGGAAGAGACCACACGGGCCATCCAGTCCAACCCCCTACCATGCAGGAACACCCTCAAAGCACTCCCGACAGATGGCCATCCAGCCTCTGCTTAAAAACCTCCAAGGAAGGAGACTCCACTACACTCCGAGGCAGCATATTCCACTGCCGGACAGCCCTGTCAGGAAGTTGTTCCTGAGGTTCAGGTGGAATCTCCTTTCCTGCAGCTTGAATCCATTGCTCCTTGTTCTGGTCTCTGGAGCAGCAAAAAACAAGCCCTCTCCCTCCTCTACATGGCATCCCTTCAAATATTTAAACATAGCTATCATGTCCCCTCTTAACCTTCTCTTCTGCAGACTGAACATACCCAGCTCTCTAAGTCTATCCTCATAGGGCTTGGCTTCCAGGCCCTTCACCATTTTGGTTGCCCTCCTCTGGACCTGCTCCAGCTTGACCATGTCCTTCTTGAATTGCGGTGCCCAGAACTGGACACAGGATTCAAGATGAGGTCTAACCAAAGCAGAGTAGAGTGGTACCAGTACCTCCCTCCATCTAGACACCATACTCCTATTGATGCAGCCGAGAATTGCGTTGGCTTTCTTGGCTGCTGCATCACACTGCTGACTCATGTTCAGCTTGTGGTCTATTAAGACTCCTAGATCCCTTTCACTCGTACTGCCATCCAGCCACGTGTCCCCCATCCTATATTTCTGCATTCCATTTTTTCTACCTAAGTGTAGGTAGAAATAAGCAATAATAAGGTCCTGGTAAAAGTAATTGATATTTGGTTGGTCACATAATACTTATCATAAATTTACTTCCTCTCACCTATTACTTGGTATCTTATTGATTTAAATTTGCAAAGAAACCCCTTTACAGTTCTTCTGTTTGAATGATCTGTCATTTCATTGTCGAATATTGAGAAGACAAAAACAATGACCTTAAACAATTTACATAACTTTAAAATGGGTAATGGAAACACTGAAACAGTTAAAGATTTTGCTCAGCCATTAATCAAAATGGAGACTGTAGTAAAGAAATCAAAAGACAACTAAGGGCCTTTCCACACTTTCACTGCTATAGCACTATTATTCCACTTTAACTGCCATGAAAATATTCTATGGAATCTTGGAATTTGCAGTTTATGGAGGGGAATTCTCAGCCAGAGAACTTGTGGGCCCCACTATACTACACACTCCAGAATTCAACAGGATGTTGCCATAGCAGTTAAAGCAGAATGTAGTACTATAGCAGCATAGTGCTATAGACCTAGGACTTGCAAAAGCAGTTATGAAGAAACTGGATAAGACCCAAAAGTATAAAGAGGGGGGAAAAAGGTATCAAAGTTAGAATCATCCATGCCATAGTATTTTCAATATCTATGTATGAATGTCACAGTGGACAACGAAGAAAGCTGATAGGAAGAAAATCAACCATGAACAAATGAATGGGTTCTAGAACAAATCATCCCTGAACTCTCACTAGAAGCCAAGATGACTAAACGGAGGCTGTTGTACTTTGGACATATCATGAAATTATGTGACTCATTGAAATAGATGATAATGCAAAGTGGCAGGCAGTAGGAAATGAGGAAGGCTGCAATGCAAGTGGATTGATTCCATCAAGGAAGGCACAGCCATATACATAAAGCCTCAGGAGGGTAGTTGATGACCAGGGATCTTGGAACTCTTGTCATTTTTAAGGTCACCATAAGTTGATGCTGACTTGATGACAAATAATTACTTTTAGCAGTGATGTATTATTTATTTATTTATTTATTTATTTATTTATTTATTTATTATTTCGATCAATAGATCAGATAATAGCAGTGATTTAGGCCCTTTCCACATGTGGGGGGGGGGGGAACGGCCGAAAACACACCTTAGCGGCTTTCATTTCTGGCCAGCCGAGTCCGTCACCATGAGGAGCAGCGCGAGTTCGCTGCTCCGCAGTCCTCCTCATCCCAAATGGCAGCTTCCGGTTGGTGGAGGCTCTCTACCAACCGGAGAAGCTCACCAGCCGGAAGCCCGCCCCTGGCAGATCTGCAGGCACGCACTTGCGCGAGCCTGCAAATCTGCTCCGGAGCCGGGCGACAGAGCGGCACGGGGTTGCGTGCTCCCTGATTTTTAAAAACCTCTGAAAAGAAGTTTTTAAAAAACACACCGTGCAACCAGTTCCGGTCACTCCGGAGTGGACTGAGGTATGGAACTACAGAATGTAGTCTGCCCCAGTCCACTCTACGGTGCAGAAGACCTCCATGGGAGGTCGCTTTGCACCGTTTTACTCGCCCGGTGCGGAAATGGCCATAGACTCAAGTCAACTGACTCAGACTTAAGTTGCTTCAGTGACTCAACTTGGGCTTGATAATAAATGATGCACTGACTCAACTCGACTTGAGATGTGTATATTTTTAGTGATTGACTTGCTACCCTTGGTTCAGTAATATAACACATTCATCCAGAAACCTTACAACTTTGAACAGTGTTTCTATCTCTTTTTGCCTACTGGTCGCATGACAATCTGTCTCAAGCCCAAAGTGTGGGTGCATTTCTCAGAGGGGAACAGCAAATGCATTAGGCAATGGGCTTGAGGCAGGCTTGAGGTCTGCTCAGCAGCCTGTCCCTGCTGTGTATTGGAAGCACCTTCTAAAACTTTTCCTAAGAGCAGAAGGCAATACTTGTCCCCAAAGCATAGGGCATATTTCTCAGAGAACAGCAAGTATGTTAGGCAATGGGCTTGAGGAGGAAGGATCCTTTCTTCTAAAGCTTTTAGAGCTTCAGTAATGGGGAGTGAGAAGGATCCTATTCCCCACTTCTGAAAAATCCTCCATCTTCAGAAAGGGGAAGAAGGATCCTATTCCCCATTTCTGAAACTGCAGACTCTTTTACGCCTATTGGCACAAAAGCCTCCAGCTTCAGAAAGAGGGAGTAAGAAGGATCCTATTTCCTACTTCCAAAGCTGCAGATGGCAATATCGCAAATGTGGAGGGCTGACTTTGCTAAAATTGTTACAACTGACTTTGTTCAGCTCTGTTCAGAAATTCTGGAATACAGGTTGAGGTTTAAAGTTGGCTCCCAGACTTGAGACTTGACTGAAAGTATCTTCAAGGACTTGAGACTTGACTTGAGACTTGGAGTAAAAATTTAAATACACCATTGACTTTTAGGTTGAAAACAGGGACCTTCTTGTTTTCTGTGGAGCTGTAAGACATTCCAGGGTGATCTTTGACTGAAAAGAGAGCAAAATGCTGTAAATATGAATGAATGAATAAATGAATGAATGGACGGTGAAAAAAATCACAGCTTTGAAAAATGCATGAGATGTAGAACACTAGTAGTGGTAGTTGTTGTGTTGGTGCTCATGGTGGCGATGATGATGATGATGATAATGATGATGATGATACGTAGCTCCATGGTTGAAACTGAAATCTGACTGGGGCAAAAAACAAAAAACAAAACAAAAACCTCCACTATAGAATTGTAAGAAATAAGCTTGAACCTGTCTCCGAGAGCAGGCATTTGATGAAGAGGCAAAACCTTTCCTTCTGAAAGGCTTCAGTTTTTGTTATCTCCTGAATCCAGAAATTGCCACAGACAAAAAATAACCAATGGTCAAATTGCTGTTAAAGAAGCGAGAGATCTGAAAGAGGTCAAGAATTACAGGCCAATTTCACTTTTGAATATAGACTATAAGATTTTTGCTTCAATTTTAGCAGCAAGATTTAAAAAAGTGCTGACTGAGGTGATAGATGAGGACCAGAACGGCTTTTTACCTAAAAGATCTTTGAGAAATAACATCAGAACGGTCTTAAATGTCATAGAATATTATGAAAAGCATAATGAGAGGAAAATGGCCATGATATTTGTGGACGCGGAGAAAGCTTTTGACATGATCAGTTGGCCATTTTTGAAGACTGTTGTTAAGCAGATGCAAGCAGGGGATAAATTTGCTGCATGGATTGAAGCTATATACAGCCAACAACAAGCAAGACTGGTCATTAATGGGGAAAGAACACAAAAGATAGAACTACATAGAGGAATGAGACAAGGATGCCCACTTTCCCCATTGCTGTTTATTATGACATTGGAAATACTCAACAATGCCATAAGAAAAGATAAAGAAATAAGAGGAGTACAGATAAAGAAATATCAATATAAGCTAAAAGCTTTCGCTGACGATTTGGTTTTCTTATTGGAAGATCCAGGGAAATGCATTGAGAAACTGATGGCTGTAGTGCAAGAATATGGAGATTTCTCAGGCTTCAAAGTTAACAAGGAAAAAACAGTTTTCTTAACTAAAAACATGAATGAAAGAGAAGAAAGGGAACTGGTGCAAAAAACAGGATTTAATAAAGGAAAAAAGATTAAATATTTGGGCGTTTGGATAGCAAAAAGAAATAATGAATTATTTACAAATAATTATGAAAAAAATGGTTAGAAATAAAAAAAATTTGGAAACTTGGACTTCGATGCGACTTTCAATGATGGGGAGGATAGCTGTAATAAAGATGAATGTTTTGCCAAAAATGATGTTTCTATTCCAAAATCTTCCCATAATATTGAATATGAAGCCTTTCATACAATGGAAGAGAGAATTAACTAAGTTTATATGGCAAGGGAAAAAACCCAGGATAAAATGGAACAATATAACTGATTTAAAAACTAGAGGAGGAATGGGACTACCAGACTTTCAAATATATTACAAGGCTGCGGCATTTACGTGGATAAAAGACTGGGTAGACCTACAAGATAAGAGAACGCTGGCACTGGAGGGTGCAGACCTGAGAATGGGTTGGCATGCCTATATGTTCTATGATAAAGCAAAAATAGATAAAGACTTCACACATCACTATATCAGGAAAGCGCTTTTAAAAATTTGGGAAGATTATAAAACTAAAAACATACGGCAGCTTCCCACTTGGGTTTCACCTCAAGAGGCTTTTTTTGGACGATGGACAGATTCAGATAATTGGCTGCGATACGAAGACATAACAGAGAGATCAGCGTCCAATAATTTAAAGGTAAAAATAAGAGAAAAATTAGAACAAGAGGGAATAGCATTGAGTTGGTTCCCTTACAGACAATTAGATGAAAGGTTTCAGATGGACACTAAAATATATGTAATAGAACATAAAGAGAAAACTGGAGTAATTAAATGGCTGTTTGAAAATCCTCCTCACTTACTAGCTCAAGTGTATCAAGAAATATTACAATAGGAGAGGCAGGAAGAAACAGTGAAGACAACGATGATTTTATGGGCTCAGAATATTGGACATACAATTCAATTAGAGTCTTGGGAAAAGAGCTGGCAAAAAACACAGAAATTTACAACAGCTCAAAATTTGAAAGAGAACTATTATAAGCTTTTTTATAGATGGTATGTGACACCAGACAAATTGAAAAAGATTTACAAAACAGGTAATGGGCACTGTTGGAAGTGTCAGAAAGAAGTTGGTACGATTTATCATATGTGGTGGACGTGCCCAAAAGCTAAGAAATATTGGAATGTAATACATAATAAAATTTGTGCATTATTGAAAATTCAACTTGTTAAGACACCAGAACTGTATCTGTTAAATATGACTGATATAATAGAAGATGTTGATGTAAAGAAACAATGGAGAATACTGCTTTATATGATAACAACTGCTCGGATTGAATATGCTAAGTTGTGGAAAACTCAGCAAATACCTACAGTGGAACAATGGTGGGGTACACTTATTGAAAATAAAAATGCTGATATGGTCTCTCAGAGACTAAAAGGGAAATCTGACGAAGAGATACAAAGAGAATGGCAAATGGTAAACGGAAGTGGGTAATTGCTGGGTATACAGATGGAGATTTGTAATTCATGATGTAAGATAAGAAATGAGTAGGCGGCAGGATATATATCATGATGCGGGAATATGGGAGGGAAAGGCAAGAATCAATGAGTAAAAATAGCTGTAAAATGTAGTACAATATTATATATCTGAAAAATAGTATGGAAAACTAGATCTCTGTGGAAGATCAGAAATATGTCAAGCAAACTGTCCGTTACTATGTATGTTTTTTATAATGTGAAATTGAATAAAATGATTTAAAAAAAATTGCTGTTGCAATCTCTTTGGATAAATTTTTGTTCTTTGACTTAGAAGTGAAAACACTCCTATGAAGCACAAGGTCACATTTTAAAAAAAAATATTTCCAATATGATACAATGGGCCATGAGCAAGAGACCTGCTCCTCTTCTTAATTGTTATAGTGGATGCTCTCCTAGCTGTTGCTACTCACAAAGGGCCTTAGAAAAGATTGAAGAAGCTGCTCAAGAGGTTAATTAACAGCAATGGATGAAAGGAATTGTAGAAGGGGGAAAGAGGCTCACCGAAAAGTCAATACAGGAATCAGATACGATAAGTAAGTTAGAGAGAAAGAGACCATTATTTGTAAAAGAGAAAGCACTGATTTGGTGCATACTTTATAGATGAACAACCTTCCAACATACCACTGAAATCAAATAAGGATAAAAGTTCCTGCATATAGCAAACATGCAGAAATGAAAGAATAAATACAGTGGCCTCACTCCAGGGGTTAACAATAAATGTAAATAATTTATTATCTTTCCAGATAATAAAAACCATGTTCAGTTATGTTCACATGGAACTATCTCTTTTTCTTTCTTTTTTCTTTTTAAAAAGAAGCTATAACAGGTAACTGGGTGGCAAAAGTTACTTCTTCATAGCTTCATCCTTTGGTAGTATTTTGCTTATGGTAACACCTAATAGACACAGTGGAAGGTGCCTCATAAACAGTCTTTATCTGTTTGTAATGCATCTTTTGTTCAACATCCACAAATGATGCTATAAATATACCCTTTCCTGGCTCACCCTCACCTTCTTTCACCTAGCCTCATAGGCTTTGCAGTATAGAGAGGGGCCTTTAGAATTTTCAGCCATAGAGCTCTTTAGCTTCAGTAAACTACAAACTCCAGAGTTCCACAGGATGTTGAAAGTGGAATAATAGCATTATAACAGTGTAGTGAAGAAATGTTGAGCTGCACTGACCAGGAAAGAAATAAAATGGTCTGAATTTACAAACAATCATGGAATCACAAAACCATAGAGTTGGAAGGATCCACAATGGCCATCTAGCCCAAGCTCCTGCCATGGAGGAATAAGCAACTAAAATATCTCTTGAAAAATGTCAGTCCAACTTCAGTTTAAAGACTGCGAAAGCAAGAGCACTCCCTTGGATCAGCTCTTACCATTACAAAGTTCTTCCTAATATTTAGGTAGAATCTTTTTTTTTTCTTCTTGTCATTTGAATCTATTGGTTCAGGTCTCACCCTGTGAAACAGCATAAAATAAGCTATCATCTACATGACATCCCTTCAAATATTTAAAGCTGGGTATCACATTACTTCTATTACATCACGTTCACAGGTATGTTAATTGAAAAAGAATCATTCAATTAACTTACTCATGAATAGACATTAGGAAAAGATCTCAGCCATGAGGAAGGTCCTTGCTAGGTGATCTGAATTATCTTTAATTACTTCCCTTCTGCTCTCAGTTGATTGTGCGAAAGCAGCATCACAAAAGGGCTCAAGAACTCCATGATCAAAAATCATTATGATCAGGCATTGCCTGACTCCTCCATTCATTGTTTGGCAAACTACTAGTAACAGGAGCTGAATGCTATACTCATAATGGCAGACACCCCTACCCACTACAGGTATCCAATGTAGTTTTACTCCCAGTTGCTGCCAGACAAAATGTGCTTTAGAATACCAGTTACTGAAAGAACATGAAGTATATCTGTCTGCATATATATGCGTTTGATGTCGTGGTGATGTTGACATGGTCCAGTAGAAGACATGTTTTCAGACATCTGCAAATAACTTTCTGGTGCTGCTCCTTGGCAGCTCCCACGTTTGTCTCTTTGCTTGTTTGTTTTTGATTTCTAAAGGATTTGCATTTTGGGGAGCCAGAGGAACATTCTTAGTCTCATTTTCTCCTTCCACTGTCCTTCTAAGAACTGCTAATAAATTCATGCTGAAATAATCAGAAGAACTGAAAGATTTCTCTCTGCAACCAAGTAGTTGTTTTGTTTTTGTTTTCTTATGGTGGCATCTGCTGGGATGCCACTCATAAAGCAAAGTTGCTTTCTAGTAGCTTCTCTCCTGCTTGGTATCTCCAAATGTCACTGTTGGCTGGTGATCGTATCTAGAGGACACCAAGTTGCGTACTGTGTATTGGATTCAGATTCAGGGCTGTGCAGTTGGGCTTGTGGGAAGGTAATTACACAGATTGTTCATACACAAAAGACTGGACAAATCTGATGAACTGGATGAGATTTGGTACAGAAGGAAAGAAGGATCTCCAGTGATTGGGTGAATATGCCTTCCTTGAAGAGAGCTTTCTGAGAGAAGAAGGTAGATCCAGGATTCAACCCAAGAGTTACATATGATAGCCAGTTTAATGGAATGAACCTCCTCTCAGTGGTGTTGCTGAGAAGCGGGGAAAACAAAATAAGGGAATTGGCCCCCAAATATGAATATTTCCTCCAGTGAAATTTTTCTTCAGTCCCCAAATTTCATGCATTGCAGTAACTTCAGACTTTGATTGAGTATTTAGAAAAACAGCTTGCTGTTTCTGTATACCTTCAAGTCATTTCTAACATATGGCAACCCTAAGGCAAACCTATCACATATGCTGGGGCTGGGAACATGTGACACCCGCAAAGTCTTCCAGTGAGTTTCTGAGCAGAGAATCAAACCTTTGTCCCTAGGGTTGTAATCCAACAGTCAAACCACTATACCATTCTGGCTCTTTAGGCATCCGAAAAGGAGTCAGGTAAACTTACCAAGGGAATGAAAACATAGAAAATCTAGGAGTTCAAAGTTGGGAGAGTGAGGGAAAATGTCAGAGGATGGTGGAATTTGTATTTGAGGGGGCAATGCAGTCATTTTGTCCCTGTCCTTTGTAGCTACACCCCTGCAACTCACCTACTAGTGGAGTTAATACCACTAATGATAGTGAGGTAACATCATTTCCAAGGCAAATTAAACCATTAGATCCGGAGCTGTTAATGGTTTGCCGAAATGACAGAGGTTTCTTTTAAGTACTACAGCTGGTTTGGGGTGCAATTTGACCTTGTTTTTGTTCCATATTCACTAGCTCTACCTGTGACTAGAGGTTTAGGCACATTTCCCAGCAGGATATGGGGCATCTTCATTGTTTTTATCACCTCTTTTCATTTTTCTTCTGGAGATATTTTCTGCACATTTGTTAAAATGTATACAATCCCTCTTCCCAGGTAAGTGGCTTTGGACTGGATCTTGATGCCAAACTTAGTTTATTACACCAAACAAGCAACAAAGAAAGATCCATTCTTCTTTCCTTTGCCAAGAGTACTTAAATTTTAATTATTTATCATCATGCCACATAGCTGTTTTCTAATTTCCTTTCAGCAGTTATGGTAATTTGATCTTTCCTGAGTGGGAAGAGATTGCAGTCTTTTACATTCAAATTATGATGAGATGTTTGGATAGTGAAGTCTGAATGAAAGGGATGTAACTGTTTAAGATACTTTTCAAGAGACATGAGTAAACCCTCCATTTCCTCTTTTCTGCTACAGAAACAGATTGTGTACAACAACGATGCAGAAGAAAAAGGAAAGAGAAGATGGCAAGCTTTTGGAAAAAAAGCAAAGGAGGAGGATTCAGCAATCATTATAATACTTTTACCACTTGGAACTGTTTGTATTTGGTAAAAACAGTCAGATCCCAAAAGGACTATAAATGGAAGCTGTCTGCAAATTAACAAGGCAGGTGATTGCAACACTTGCAGGCTGATCCTAAACATGACCCAAAAAGAGGACCCAAATAATTATCGCCCAGTCAGCCTGATGTCAGTACGCAGAAAGATCCTGGAGCAGATCATTAAGCAGTCAGTTTCTAATCACTTAGAAAGCAATGCGGTAATCACAAGAAGTCAACATGGATTTCTCAAAAATAAGTCATACCAGACTAATCTTATCTCTTTTTATGATAGAGTTACTAGCTTGATAGATGAAGGGAATGCTGTGCATGTAGCATATCTCGATCTCAGTAAGGCCTTTGACAAAGTTCCCCATGACATTCTCGCAAAGAAGCTAGTAAAATGTGGGCTGGACAGGGCTACTGTCAGGTGGATCTGTAACTGGTTGACTGACCGTTCCCAAAGGGTGCACACGAATGGCTGCTTTTCATCCTGGAGAGAAGTGACTAGCGGGGTGCCACAGGGTTCTGTCCTGGGCCCAGTGCTGTTCAATATCTTCATCAACGACTTGGATGAAGGAATAGAGGGCATGCTCATCAAATTTGCAGATGACACCAAATTGGGAGGGGTTGCTAATACGTCAGAGGACAGGATCAAAAGTCAAAATGACCTGGACAGATTGGAGAGCTGGGCCAAGGCTAACAAAATGAAATTCAACAGAGAGAAGTGTAAGGTCCTACACTTAGGTAGAAAAAAAAGGAATACAGAAATATAGGATGGGGGACACGTGGCTGGATAGCAGTACGTGTGAAAGGGATCTAGGAGTCTTAATAGACCACAAGCTGAACATGAGTCAGCAGTGTGATGCGGCAGCCAAGAAAGCCAACGCAATTCTGGGCTGCATCGATAGGAGCATGGTGTCTAGATTGAGGGAGGTACTGGTACCACTCTACTCTGCTTTGGTTAGACCTCATCTTGAATCCTGTGTCCAGTTCTGGGCACCCCAATTCAAGAAGGACATGGTCAAGCTGGAGCAGGTCCAGAGGAGGGCGACCTAAATGGTGAAGGGCCTGGAAGCCAAGCCCTAAGAGGATAGACTTAGAGAGCTGGGTATGTTTAATCTGCAGAAGAGAAGGTTAAGAGGGGACATGATAGCGATTGATATAATAGAGGGTACTGGTATAAAGAAGCATTGGAGAATATTATTGTACATGATAACAACAGCTCGTATTGAATATGCAAAGTTATGGAAAACTCAGCAAATACCCACAATAGAACAATGGTGGGCTACATTTATTAAAAATAAAAATGCGGATATGGTCTCCCAGAGATTAAAGGGGAAATCAGACGATGAGATACAGAAAGAATGGCAAATTGTAATGGGTAATTGCTGGGTTTTAACAGCTGGAAATACGTAATTCATGATTAAAGTTATATTACGTGTGGGCGACAGGATATATATCATGAAGTGGAAATATGAAGAATGAAATGTAAGAACTATCAGATAAACTAACAGTATAATGTTGTACAGTATCTTAAGCTTGTAGAAATCTGGAAAGTGGAATCTAGATCAATGTGGAAGATCAGATATATTTCAAATGAAGCTGACAATTGAATATGTATGTTTTTATAATGAGAATTTTGAATAAAATGATTTAAAAAAAAAAAGAGGGGACATGATAGCCATGTTTAAATATTTGAAGGGATGCCATGTAGAGGAAGGAGAGGGCTTGTTTTCTGCTGCTCCAGAGACCAGAACAAGGAGCAATGGATTCAAGCTGCAGGAAAGGAGATTCCACCTGAACCTCAGGAAGAACTTCCTGACGGTCAGGGCTGTCCGGCAGTGGAATATGCTGCCTCGGAGTGTGGTGGAGTCTCCTTCTTTGGAGGTTTTTAAGCAGAGGCTGGATGGCCATCTGTCGGGAGTGCTTTGAGGGTGTTCCTACATGGCAGGGGGTTGGACTGGATGGCCCGTGTGGTCTCTTCCAATTCTGCATTTCTATGATTCTATGACTACTCACAACTATGTGGTGTTGCATTTGGCCAGGCTTCCCTCATCTAAGCATTTGGAAGCTGCAGTTGCTGCAAATTGCAGCAGCCAGATTGGTGTCTGATGTGCATTTTAGAAACCATAAAACGCCATCTTGCAAGAAGTGCACTGGCTTCTAATTTGCTTCCAAGCTCAGTTCAAGGTGCTGGTGTTGACCTACAAAGCCCTAAATGACTTGGGGCCAGGCTATCTGAAAGGTCTCCTCCTCCCATTCAACCCTACCAGAAATTAGGGATCATCTGATGCGGTCCTGTTGCATGTCCCAACACCCCATGAAGTTGGTGAGAATGTGTAACAAGGCATTTTCTGCACAGAAAGCAATATTTCTATGTTGAATTTCTTCAAAAATTAAATATTTCTATGCAAAAAAAAAGTGAATTTGAACAGTAAAGCTCTGAAATACGAAGATTCTTGTCAGTTCAAGATTGTCCTCATCAGGGCTTCCCAACACTTAAAAAGTATGTTTTTTGACCATTTTGTGAATATTGCAAATATTTTTTCCATCTCTACCCTGAACAAGGAGTTCGGAGAGCGTTACCAGATAGCTCAAGTAAAAATGTTGTCTTGGGCTTTAGAAAAAATGTTCGTGTTGGAATTAATCAGAAAAGAAGGAAAAAAGTAAAATTGCCAATATCACACTTTGTGTGCATGTGCCTTCAAGTTGCCTGCCAACTTGTGGTGACCCAATGAATTGCATAGGGTTTATTCAGCCAAAGAATACCCAGAGGTGGTTTACCAGTTCCTTCCTCTGAAATATAGCCTACAGCACTTGGTCTTCATTGGTCGCCTCCATCCAAGTACTATCTACTTTTACACAAATCAAAGATGCTGTCTGTCACAATGCGAAAACGCAAGCACGAAAGGGACCCAAGCCTCGCGCTCATGGCCTGCCCAGCCTGACACCTCTTTGTGATCAGACCTGAACAGCCAGGGAGATCTCTGCATCAAACCAGGGCCAGGACAAACGGGTCTGTCTCAGTTCTCCCTCTCTGAGAACACAGTCCCCTCCTCGCTCTTGTCCCCCCTTGGCTTCTTCCTTTCAGGACTCTCCCCCTTTACTGCCTTCCCTAAATCTGCCCTCCTCTCAGACGTAAGGATCAGCAGTGATTTATATTTTCCAAGACTGTGGTACTGTTGGCACTAAGGTCAAGATGATAATATTGGTAGCATGTGTATTCCAGGATTCAAAATAAGACTCTGTGACACTGTTTTAAGGAACACAGAACTGTTGTAAATAAAAAGGAAATTCAGAAGACAAAATAGGGAAAGAGAAATAGTCTTTTATATACTCAAGTTAAAAGATAAAAATAGCATATGGGTTCTTAATGTACAAAAGGTTAAAGGAGAACATGGGCAAGTTTGGCAAGTTAAAATATAAATACAAAATATACCAAAATATCATGATATAATACACTACCACAATGAAGCAGGATATAATACAAACTGCAGCAACAGCTGATCAGAGCAAATCAGGAAGTGAATGTTCACTAAGAGAATGCTACCCTTATAGAGCCTTTACAACTGCTTCCAATAATAGTAGCAGATGAAGGTCCTCAATAACACCAATAGACCAATTAACCCCATAATGACTATAGTTGCAAGTCTATAGTTGTAAGTCTTGTCAATTCCAACTTCAAATATTTATTGTAACACTGTTGCTTTAAATGTGTCTTGTGTCTAAATGTTTATAAACAGCACACCATTCTTCTCTCTCTCTCTCTCTTTCAATTCATTCACTGTCTCCCGTACACCCAGTTTCTCAGTTCTCTCCTCCACAGAGCTGTTCAAATCTCCAACCGCCCTCAAACACACCACAAATCACACTCCGCTTCTTCCAACACACACAGTTACGTTATTTTCCTCTTTCCACCAGCCCCTCCCCTGGGCTATCCAAGGTTCTCTTTCGCCAGCCAATCAGCTTAAACACTCTCAGTTGCCAAAGAGGCTCTGTTGTCAGGATCCCCTCCCACGAGGTTCATCACACTGTTACCGCAGTTTCTAGCCCGAGCTTGTGGAATATTAGATATCATTTGATATCATTGATTTGGCCTTCTTTACTCATTCTTCTCCACATGCTTGCGAGGCCCCCGGACACGCACGCATACAGGCACGGCCGATAATAGCCGAAACACTCCAAACAAATCCAGGCAGGCCAGAAATAGCCAGACTGCCACTTTAGGAGACCTCAAGGCAAGTACCTTTTACGATCACATTATGTATGCACGCTGTTTATAAAAGATCCCCTGCCCCGAGCAGGCGGCTTGATGAGCGGACTATACAACTCTCAAGCACTCCGCGTTTGCATACTGTCTACAGTATTGACAACGCTGTCATAATTCAATCATCTAAAGTACTGACCTTTCGGAGGCTTTGTCTCCAGCCTGAAACTCATTGTTATCCCCAAGAACGGACTAGCCTGCGGCCACACTTTCCCCTATAAGAACCCCTGACTTTGAGCATCTCGTTGGATCGTTCTTGGCTTCCATCCCACCTTGCTGTCTCTTCGTCCAGCGAGCCTTCCCCTCAGCTCCTCATGCTGAGAATCCTTACTTCCACGGACTTCGTCTTCAGACTACCTGGGCTTCAGGACAGGTGTAGTGTTTCCCATACTAAACCTTCTCCTAAAATCCCTCTATCCAACTCCTACCTTTATTTCAATAGTTCTTCGTGTGAGCGTGTTGCATACACGTGTCTGACTGTACATCAATAAAACAACTATTATTATTTACTTCTGTTTGCTCATTGGCTCGGCCTGACCCCGTAGACATTGGGTTCAAGATCTCACTACGTTGCCCTGCCTCTCGCATTGCTAACTAGTGCTCTCAGCTAATTCCCATTCCTCATTATTTTGAGCACATTGAGGTGTCCCCCCCCCCCCGGGACCCCAGAAATCAGGGTAACAACACTATCCCACTTGAAATATTCAGTTGCTATATCCTAGTAACGTAATAGATTTCTTTTCATCTCAAAGCTTTTATCGTATGTTCATGTTATGTATTTGGAATCCAGCTTCTTAGATAAAATGAAAATTAATAATAATCACTGACTCTTGTTTTTGAGACTTTGGGCCTTTCTGCACTACACTGTTATAGTGCTATAATTCCACTTTCAACATCTTATGGAATCCTAGGGTTTGCAGTTTAGGGAGGGCCCTTTAGAATTCTCAGCCAGAGAGATCTTAAGCCTCAGTAAACTACAAAGCCCAGAATTCCACAGGATGTTAAATGTGGAATAATAGCACTATAATAGTGTAGTACGGAAAGGTCCTTCTTTTTCCTAAACATAGGCAATCCTTGCTGCTGGTCCCACAAATGTCTCTCATGTTTTGAAGTTCCACAGCAGCTCGTAACCATTCCTGTCAATTTCCACTGAAAGACTGAGTAAGAGTGACAAGGCACACCATTCCCTATTGATCTCCTTAATGGAGATCATTAGCCAAGGGGCTACTAGTGCATTCTTTTCACATGTAGTGCACATATCAATAACCAAGCAGATACTCCTGAAATTATAAATGGGTGATGACTAACTCCTTTTCAATAACACCACCTACAACAGAAATACTGAAAGTGAATCGTAAAGTGACTGGTGATTATAAAATTAAAATTTAGCCCGTATCAGCCCTAAGAAAAGCACTAATGAATCTAAGTAGCAACGGTCCCAAATTATTGCTGTTTTTTTTTTTTCACCATCAAGGACAGGGATGGGCAACCATGGAAGGCTAGGGGGATGCATTAGGCCCCCAGGAGAACTTGGAGACCTGCAGTCCCCACTGTACCTGCTCCTGTATAAAATTATCAAACCCCCCCCCCCCAAATGCCCCAAAACAAACTCTAGGGAACATTCTCACCATGTTTTGGGGCCTTCCTGGGCCCGCAACCTTCCACAGTTCTTGGGCCCCTAGTGGGTATTTGAGGTCATCTTGAGGTAAATATATATAGAGAAAGAGAGGAAAAAAAATTGTTTTGACCCCCAGGAAGTCTAGAGGGACTCCAAACAGTGGAAATGCCTTTCTCACACACCTCAGGGACCCTAGAAGCCACAGAACAACTCTGGAGACCACCTGTGGCCCATGGGCTACACTTTGCCTTCCGCAGATCTTGGATATTCTGCTTTTGCAACTTGATGCTCAAATGTACTAAAATACCAAAGTATACCATGACTTTTTATAAGAGAGTGTGGTCAGGTTTCCTTACTTTTTTTTTTCCAGCATGTTTTCTTGTACATTTTTTGTATACTTTTCTAAATAAGCTATGCCAAACCATATCTTTTTTGTCTTTGGGGGGCAAATTAAAATGAATTTAATGATGATGGTGTATTCTCTTTAATATGATGTCATGGCATTTCTTCTTTTTTTATTTGATCCAAAGTATAAGCTTTGGACATAATTGGAAATGCAATTTAAAAAGGATGTCATGATATATGGAAACCTTCCACAATCTGGCACCTTGTAGATATGTTGGTTTATAACACCCATCATCCCCAGCTCTACACAATAGTACCAAACAACTGGAGTGCAGGCTGAGGAAGGTTAATATATAACATATAAACAGCAAAACGGGTAGCTATAAAATTCAACTTTGGCCCATTATATTTAAGTCTGCCAATGTATAAAAAAATTTGTCCCCAAATCCTTCAGCAACATTATTCATAAAGTAGACTTTCATTTTTGCAAATATATACCATGCCCTAAAGGAGTCATTGATTGCTACATTTTTGGGTAACTTGCGTACAACTCTGGTTCTGGTTACAGGGAATATAAAAGACTACTGAATAGTGAAATGTTGCATGACTTATGGCTACAGCACCAAAAGAATAAATAAGAAGAAATGTATTTTACTCACTAAAATGTTTAACTTAAACTATTAGTTGCGACAATTTCACAGCGATGAAACAAAAGCCATTTCCATACTACACTGTTATAGTGCTATTATTCCCCTTTCAACATCCTATGGAATTCTGAGGTTTGCAGTTTAGGGAGGGGCCCTTGGAATTCTCAGCCAGAGAGTTGTTGGGCCTCAGTAAACTACAAACGCCAGAATTCCACAGGATGTTGAAAGTGACTATAAAGTGCACTATAACAGTGTAGTGCAGAAATGGCCATAGTCTCTCTTTATTGCCCTGTCTGCTTAGGACGAGACAGCCAGCATGGCATAGTGGTTTGAGTGCCGGACTGCAGACCTTGGAGACCGGGGATGGATTCTCCGCTCGGCCATGGAAACCCACTGGGTGACCTTGAGCCCATCACACACACTCAGGCCACAGAAACCCCATGATAGGTTCACCTTAGGGCCACTATAAGCGGGAAACAACTTGAAGGCACACAACAACTACAACTGCTTAGGATGAAGTCATGACATCCTGGCTTAATAGCATAGGATCCTTTGCATGGGTGCAGTTTTTAGTGTACCTGATCCTAAGTATGTTCATAAGCATGTTTTAGAATTAGACTATTGGGATTTTTTTCCCCATAGCCTTGATTTATCTACAGTGGACAAGCTGCACCTACTTCAATTTAATTAATGCCACAAAGTTCTACCTAGTATTTGAGTTAGCCTCATTTCATACCCAGCAAGAATATATATTCTAGCGAATATAATATTCTGGTGACACATATTTCCTGTTAAACCCACATACATTTCAGTTCCAGTATCATATATTGCTCCATGGGAATGATTTCAGTCATAATTTAGTGGTGGAAAACCTTGCATTGGGACAGTAGTCAAACTAATCAGAAATGTTTGTGGTTAAATGGCTTAAAATCCCTTGGAAATTGACAAAATGATCTGTTTCTATGCATGAGTGTACAGTGGAATCTGACGGGAAGCAGAGACAGAGAAATTCTCTTGCTTTCTCTTTCAGTTATGATTAGCTCCAAAATTGATATGTGCCAAAAAAGTTTGTAAGGGGATATCCAAATGGGAAAGTGAAAAGGCTGCCCACTCCTTGCCAAAGCAATGCAATGCCTCTTGAATGGTAGAATTTCCCCATCCATTTCAGCTGGGAGTGGATGTATCCATGGTTGGACCTTAGTAGGAAAATGAGCTGTCCATCTCTACCAGGTGACTTATGGCTCCATTGCTTTGAGGTGGTGAATCCATACCGATTGGAGACTTCTGGGAATTGTAGAATCAGAATGCTGGAACAGACCTCAAAAGCCATCTAAGCTCTGATAATTGGCATGTGTTATATTATATGCTCAACTCACAACAGGTCAATTAAGTGGAGAGGCCAGATTTAAGAAGCATATTAGAACATTTTCCTAGACTGCTCTCTGAAATATGTTGGAGTTTCATTACAACTTTTCAGGGGATTCCTTCGCAGAAAAGTCAGTGCAGGGAAGTTACAAAAGCATTCCTCAAGCAAGAAGTCTGTAAACCTCTAGAAGAGGGGCATGAAAATAAGTACAAGTTATATAGCTAACAGGAATTTTGCACTGAGCTGAAAATTACATTGCTTTATCAACCCATCTCGATAGTTCCGGCAAAAAGCTCCCATTTCCTTTCTAACAGCACATACGCGAACCCATTCAGCCAATGTTATAATGGAGCCTTTATGTCCAAATCCTGGTGCTTTTTCATTAGCAGGAATAATGCTACTCTTTCTGAGCTTAGCTGCAATACTGGGAGTAACTGGAAGAAAAATAGATTTTCCCAGCAACATACACCTGTAAGCTACAGGTAGGCTACAGATATGTATACCTGGGATGTTATTTCCCTGCCCTTCCTAGGACACTGATAAGATAATCCATTTTAGAATGTAGTTAAAGTCTTATTGTTGATTACAGGGTGTGAAACTGACATCTGATGGAAGCCGAGACAATTAAAGAACAGTTATCCAATTTTCCGTGTTTCTGTCAAGTGGACTGACTTATCCACTACCATAAGTGAGCATTAGAATCACTTTAATGGCAGCTTAATAGGAGGAGGTTTGATAGAATACCAGCAGATGGTTTTCTGGGTAATGATCCAGCCCATAATGATTTCAGTAATAGCTTGTCTTATCTATTTACCTGGCCTGGAACAAAGCACACCAACAAAGGAAGCCTCAAATAGTTCAGCAGGATAAGGTTGTCCCTGTGATAAAAGCATTTAAATCACTGAAGCAGCCCAGTTGCTTCTGTTACAGGAGAAAATGAGAAAATGATTAAAAACAGTCAAAACTTAGAACATGAGAAGCCAGTGCTCTGCTTCTCCCACTTTTTAGGCATTTGAACAAAACCTCCACATATTCCACAATGGGTGGTCCATGTTAAATTGTGCTAAGTACAAATTCCATGAAATGGGGACTCTAATGATGGGGTACATTACATTTAAGGAATTGAAATGGGGAGACCAATCATTCTATCTCTAATATTCCATTTGTGAGTTTTATTACCTACTTTGCCAAAATGGGAGCATGCACAGGCAAGAGACAGGTCTGAGCAGGACTAGGGAAACCCTGAAGTTTGCAAAAGATCTATATCTCTATCTCTGACATGTATATTCGCATCATCTATATCTATATTCACAGAGACAGAGAGGGAATACTGTCTTTGAACCATTTTCCAGGATTCCTGAGTGATCATGTTGAATGGGGAATTTTGGGAGTTTCCATCCAAAATGTAAGTTCTCCAAGATCTTCAGTCCAACCTCTTCTTGACCCACAAAAGGCCTAATATAGGTTGGGTGAGGGCAGCCAAAGAATCAAGTGAATGTGTTGTGTTGAAGACTATGGAATGCTGACTCAAATGAAACCAAGGATGGGGCGGTTGGACAGGACAGAATGCAAGTGAAAATAGGGAACACCCTGCATGGCAACTAACGTTCTTTATGTATGTCTACCTCAAAAAGATCTCAGGACAGCTTATAAGTAAATGAAAACAAAAAGTTTAAAACAGTTTAAAGCAATGAAAAAATTAAATAAGCTGAAGACATATTACACATAATTAATTAAGCATAACTAATGAGTTAAGAGAGATTTAGAAGATAAAAACTGTTTAAAGCTATGAACATTAGTATTTCAGAAAAATCAATGAGACTCAAAGGCTTTGATGGCCAGCCAGGTTTTTATTTAGCATCTAAATGAAAAATCATTGTTGGTGCCAATCAAACTTCCAAAGGAAGGATGTTCCACAACTGGGATCCCACAGTTGGGAAAACCCTTTCCCACATCCCTACACAGTGTATTGACCTCACAGTGTAGTGACTTCATTTTGTCACCAACCCTCTTATCACATCTAAACGACAAAGCTCTAGCCTTATAGCAAGGATGGGAAATTTTCCACCTAAGGAGGGTATAATTGATGATGATGATGATGATGATGATGATGATGATGATGATGATGGTAATGATCATGATCATGATGATGTGGTTGTGGTTGTTATCACTATCTCACCTTCCTCCCAAAATTGTGACTCAAGGTGGGTTACAGTTTAAAAAGAACAACACAGTTAAAAAAAATATGTGAAAAGACATTTAACACATAGCCATGGATAGTTCTTGTGAGTACACATGGATGATCAACCTGCAAAGTGCAGCACAATAAGAGACACTGAAGTCAGAGAAAAGAGATTAAGAGTTCTGTGTTGGATGCTACCAGACTCCACCTAAAAGCTGGTTTTTATTGTGTGACATGCCTCTGAACTACCCCTCCTTCTTCTAGCTTTCTAAAAACTCTGAGGATGACTAAGAAATGTTTTACCTTTTCTACTTTTTGTTCCATTTTACCTTCTGGACAGGCAGTTCAAACAACAATTCCAGCATTGGCTGTATATTGTTCCTCTTTCTCCTGTATGCTTTATGTCCCACCTTCTCTCCCCTCGCCCATCCCATCATATTTTTTCCTGTTTTATAGGCAACTCACTTGGGGTACTTTCTGGCCTGCTCTCATTCTGTGGACATCCATCTTAACTCAAGGAAAGTCCTGGGTTGAATGCTCAGTTGCTATCCCATGATACCACTGATATGGTATGATAGCATCATACGTTCATGTAGTTCATATAGTTACTCATTTTGTGCTACTTAAACAAATCTGTAATGAATGGCCATATCAAACCTACATAACAGTTTCCCCCCATGTGCTTTTTTCCTGTTGAAAATTTGCAAAGTTACAAGAGCCACGAACTTGTTTCCTCCTTTTCACTCAAATGATGCAGTGTGATATATATTCTAGCATGTTGAGATGAAATAGGAACAACCGGGTCCAAATGCCCACTAAGCCAGTTGACTTTGGGCCAATCACAAATCTCTTAGCCTAACCTGCTTGCCAGGAAAAAGTGAAGAGGGAAGAATCATGGATGCCATGAGTGGCAGCTGGTGGCTCCCATATCAGTAAGGCAGCAGATGCTCTAGATTTTAGTCTGAACTTTAAAAAAGCTGTCCAAGGTGCTAAACCAGTTGACACCTTTAAATTTCAGATTAGAGCCCAGAGTGGATTCACCACTCCATTGACATGGAAGTCATCAGCTAGCACAAGACAAGTGTATAGATTTCTAAGGTGAGGTGACCTTTGTCTTATAATGAATACTAGCAGGTATGAAATTGATAATTTTAGGAAGAATCTTAAACCCATTAACACTCTTTTCCATCCCTTTTTAAAAATGATCCTTCATCCATGTGTGATCTAGCACTGTGACACTAAATTGAAATGTATGTTGCATACTCACATTTTAGAAAACAGGTAGTGAATGGAGATGGGGAGTTTGCATTGTATTTGTTGTCTGGGACTGATCAGTCATACTGATCCAGGTGGACCACCTGCTCTGGGCTTCCAACAGCAACACAGACTTCATATAGTTACCATATGGCTTGTAGATGCCAAGGATATTGTATCAGATGCTCAAGAAGATTTTGGTGTAAGTGTCACAGTCAATGGGATAAAGGGAAATAGATAGGAAGGGACAGATTTTTTTGAGTGCACAGTAATTTTTAGGAAATCCTTTTCTATACATTCTTTTGATGAATCCATTCCTCAAATATGATTTTTTTTAAAGTCTTTGTTCTTAAGGATCAGATCATCTGTTTTGCTGGAAGCTCCTGAAGATGTTTCTTAAAAGCCTAAAGTAACAAACCAGTAAGTCACAGAACTCTGGCATCTCATCCAGCCATCAAATTACGCAACAGTGTATCAACCTTTTTATGCATCCATGCATATAGGTGGACTGTGGTCATGATCAAGATGTTTTCGTCATTGCAGCCAATAGCATTGCTTAGGCTAGAACCTACCACTGTGAATATATATTCTGCAAAGCTAAAATTAGTTTAGATTTAATTCACATTCTTTTTAAATCTCAGAATTTATCTTGAAGAGATGTTTTAAACTACTTTTGACCAAGGAACATCTGAGGGATAGCCTCTCAACTGGGCTGCATATGCTTCTGCTTAGAAGAAAGAACATACTCAAGCGTTCACAAGTGATGCAAGAATATTAGGGGATGGAAAGGATCTCTGATGTGGGTTAAATATTGTGAATCCCATTTGGAGTTTGGAGCAGCTACTTTTTTGGATTACAACCTCTGGACACCCTTTACCCGGCCAGCACGGCCATTTTCCAGGAAGCCTGGGAGTTGTGTTCCAAAATGGAAGCTTTTCCAAACCCTGTTATGATTAATAAAGCATGTAAAGCAGGAAATAGTCATTTCTAATCCTAGTAATAGTCCCCAGGAATGGAGCCTTTTCAATTATGATGACTCAAGAGATGTGCGCAGTCTTGTTCCTGTGCCTTTTTAATTTTGTACATTTCTAATTAATGTCTTTACAACATACAAACAGTTCCATGTGATCCTTGGATGATCTGTTTTCACAATTTTTGTGTGCAGGATCTCCAAACCTTTCCAGATTTTAAGACAGCGACACTATATGTTATTATCAGTAAACCAAACTGAAAGGGACCATTTCTTAGCCATTCACGAGCCTCAAAAGGGCTTGGCTGTATTTCAGACAAGTTCCAAAATTCTTTTAGAGGGAAGGTAATGAGAACAGCTACTGTGTTGTTTTTCCAAGAAAATCCTATTCTCAAGTGCTTCTTGAATTTCAGAGAATTCAAAAAATCTGTTGCCATTAAAACTGGCTTGGCCATTTACTGGGAACCACCATCATACTGGACAGCAACGGAGTTAGTCCAGATAAATTTGTAGGGCACAGGATGGATGGATCTTTCTTTTAGCAGCTTTTGGAGAAAGAACATTGATGAGGGGCAGAATCCATTATGTGTCCATATGTCGGTGTTAACTGATGTGTAATCGGCTATAATAGGTTTAAACAGACACTAGAAAAAGAGAGCATTTTGAATTGAGGATGCTATTGGGCAAATGTTGTTGGACTTCAAATCCTATCTGTCCTCAACATTAGATAGGCGAATGTTGCTGGGACTTCCAGTCTGACATCTGGAAGGCTGCATAATTCCCAGCCCTATTTTAGGGAATACGTTGTATGGAAATGACAGGGTATTTTAATCTTTACACTGCCAAACAATGGCTATATATCTCTTTCTATAGAAGATCCAAAATTCTGCTTCACTAACTGGGGGCTCTTTCACATTACAAAATTATAGTGCTGTATTTCCCCTTTAACTGTCATGGATCCATCCTAAAGTGTCCTAGGATTTGCAGTTTACTGAGGAATATATAGAATTCTCAGCCAAAATACTCAAATGCCTCACCAAGCTACAATTCCCAAGATTCCACTAGATGCAGCCATGACAGTTAAAGTGAAATCACAACACCATAATTTTGTAGTTTGAAAGGGCCCTGGGGGAATGACCGATATGCCATGGAATGTGACTGGTAAAAAATGTCCAGACAGAGAGGGGATCTGGGAATTGTGCTCAAGAAGCAGAAAAGGTGATATCCAGAGCTGTGAAGATATAAGGAGAGGTCTGGACAGTAGAGGAGCTAAAAAAAAGAAGGAATGGGACAGAATGAAGCAGCAAGTGATCAGTAGTGGGGCCAGAGTTGAACTCACTTAATAAGATGGGCTGAGGAGGGTGGATGACAGAACAGTGGAGAAGAAGACGCAGTTGGCAGCAACCTTCAAGAGAGGTGAGAACCCAACGGTGAGAGAGAAGCTGGATCTAGAGCAGTAGTTTCCAAATGTTGGTCCTTCAAGTGTTTTGGATTTCAGGATCCCAGAAGCCCTAGCCAGCTTGGCCAACAGTCAGGAATTCTGGGAAGTGAAGTCCAAAATATCTGGAGGACCAAAGTTTGGGAACCACTGGTCTAGAGTATCAGCAGCTAGACCTGACTGAAGATTTTCTCATAGGAGGTGAGTTATCGAATGCTAATTATCATCAAGATAGGGTTGTTGTTTTTTAATTTCTTCTTTTCCTTTCATAATAATCTCTTCCAAGAATACCAAAGATGTCTTATGCAAAAACAAACTCCAGAATGTAAGTGGCTTTAATGGGGATGAGTTGGAAGTTGGAATCAGAATTAACACAGCATGTCTAATCTGATGTAGGCTCTTTTGGGTTAAAGGGGACTTAACAAGGTAAATGTCCTGAAAAGTCAATGAAAAGATTTGACGAAACCAAGTTAGGGGATGAACCATTTCCTAAAATTTGCACTACTGGGTCAATTTCACAAATAATTACAACAATCAGGTTTGGCATCCAGCATCAGGACTGTTGGGCTGCTCCTGAACCCTTACTGACCATGCTGGCTGGGAGATTGTAAGGGCTGTTCTCCAAAAAGTAATTTTTCCAAAGCCTGATGTATAGTAAGTACAGAATTGTTCAGTCAATATTGTAAAGATTTATCGGTTAGTTCTTACCCAAGAGTTTCCATGCTTAATCCTACACAAAGGACCTTTCCTTACTACACAACTGTTGCACTATGATTCCACTTTAACTGTTACAATTCTGTTCTATGGAATCATGGGATTTGCAGTTGAGGGAGGGATACTTAGAATTCTCAACCAGAGAGCTCTAGTACCTCCCAAGACTACAAACCCCAGGATTCCATAGGTGGCAGCCGTAGTAGTTAAAGTGGAAATATAGTGCAATAATTGTGTAGTGCAGAAAGGCCCAAAGTTTGTTTTTGCTATTGAGTGATGCTGGGCAAGATACTAGTTCCAAATTTGTAGGAAACTGAGCATGGGAATATA
The DNA here is from genome assembly GCA_030412105.1 of Cyclura pinguis. Classification (NCBI taxonomy): domain Eukaryota; kingdom Metazoa; phylum Chordata; class Lepidosauria; order Squamata; family Iguanidae; genus Cyclura; species Cyclura pinguis. Next base: position 352,517,064 of record CM059599.1, read on the forward strand.
TCCATGTTCAAGAACATAGGTGCTAACAAAACAGAAGGGAATCCAGCTGGCAGAAACAATGGGGGTTCATGATGAGCCCTTTCTTCCTTTTAGTTCCACTTCAAGCTGTAGCCCATTGGTCCAGAAACAGCATTATGGCCATTAGAGTTACCACACAAATGATTAGTGTGTATGAGAGACAGGGGGTTCACACGGAATGATATATTACAACTAACCTCAGTTGCTGCTTGAGGGCTGAGCCTGAGATAAACAGTAGGCATTCCCAGAATGTCTCATGCCACATTAGTCTCTTTAAAACATATGTACGCCAGTGGGTTCATTAATGTGACTGGCAATTTAGAGACAGGCAGGCAAAATGCAGTGAGTCAATTAATGCAGTGAACCATAGAGGAGATAGTGACTTTAGCTAAAATTGATCACTTGTCTGTGATCAAGGTCTTTAGCCAGCAATTAGGCTTTTGTTGAAAGTTTATACTTAGAGAAAAGTTAATTATGCCTTAAGAATGTTGCTCTTTGTTGTGCGTGAGACAGAATATGCATGTCTGCATGTGTTCTTGGGTTCTGGTTCTTCCCTATGGCTCTGCATTGTAAACTGTTATTTTGCTTCCTTTGGATAGACAAGATTCCATCTCTGCTTGCCCCACCCTCTACTTCTAATGATTGGCATCCATTCATGTCTCATGCAGGAAGTCAGCCTATTGGCCCACTTAGACCAGTGCTGTCTACTTTTAGTGGCAGTGGGTCTCCGGGATTTCAGACCTTTCCCAGCCCAGTCTTAGGATGCTGGGAGTTAAACCAGGGTCTTTTTGCATATAAAGGCTGCACTCAGCTACGGCTCTTTCCATTATTGCTGTTGTGTGAATCAAGCAATCTTGTGAGCAGGTGCATTAGCATAACAGGACATGGACTTAAGCAAAAGAATAATTTTATTTGTATAATGTTGCACTTAATATCTTTTTGTGCACCCAGCCTATCTTTGTGTCTCTTCACAAATTCCCAGTGAAGTCAGCTGGCAATGACAAAAATAATACACATAATAAGATTTTACGATTGTGGAGGTTAATGAAAGCTCATGGAGACGATAATATCAAGTGATAATATCAAGGTCTTATATGTGTCACTGGTTAGTCCCACAGCCCTCCTCAGACTTGGTAGGACATTTGTTGCTCTTCTGCTGTTGAATTCCTCTAAGATGATAGCAGAATCACTGTCCCCTTACCTTAGTGACAGGCAAGTACAACAGAAAAGAGAAAGAGAGAGGGGGCTTGTGCCCCCAGAAAGTACAACTCCTAGCACAGATCCAGGATATCAGGCACAATTGTTCCAGGGACTTGTAGTTTCTATAGTGACCACAGGGGAGAATCTACCTTCCAAGAAATGTGTTGTTTGACATGCTGAGTGCCATGTCGGCAAATTGGAATTTTCACCTGGACAGGTGGACAGGACGTCATTATGGCTGCAACAAAAAACAGCAACCACTGACATTTCAATATAATGGTGACAGGGCAGACCCAATATATTTTGATGCTTGTAACAAAAAAAGCAAGACGGAGCCCTTCTCTAATTCCATGTAAAAAAGTCTGACTTGACATTTCATCTTTCTTCAGTACTGGACTAGCTTGGAAGACACTTTAAAAAATGCTTTCCCTCTTTCTTGCTACAGTGTTTAACATGAGGCCATTGACATTGCAAACAACGTTATAGAAGTGATATATTGCATTAATTTTTGCATTTCATTGCTCTTGCTGCACATCTCTGCAGATCATCCCTTCTGGTTCTTGGTAAGCTTTTGGGAAAAGCAATGGAGGATAGCATGCCCCAGATCCCCTCAGAAATGGTGCTTTACTTTGGATGAATTTCTCCATATCCAGTTATATTATTTGCTCTTTTATGCCCAGATTAAACAAACTGTTTCAACAGTACTTTTCTTAGATCACTGAAGATCACTCTGAAGACTACTCTGAAGACTTTATAGCACAGAATCATAGAATCACAGAGTTGGAAGAGACCACAATGGCCATCAAGTCCAACCTCCTGCCATGCAGGAACACACACTCAAAGCACCCCTGCAAATGGCCATCCCCAATAAAAAATCTCCAAAGAAGGTGACTCCACCACACTACAAGGTAGCATATTCCACTGTCAAATGTTCTTCCTGATGTTTAGGTGAAATCTCTTTTCCTGTAGTTTGAATCCATTGCTCTGTATCCTAGTGTCTGGAGCAGCAGAAAACAAGCTTGCTCCATCTTCAACATGACACCCCTTCAACTATTTAAACATGGCTATCATGTTGTCTCTTAATCTTCTTTTTGTCAGGCTAAATATACCCAGCCGCCGATCTTCATAGGGCATGGTTTCCAGACCCTTCACCATTTTGGTCGCCATCCTCTAGACACATTCCAGCTTGTCAATATCCTTCTTGAATTGTGGTGCCCAGAACTGCACACAGCATTCAAGGTGAGGTCTAACCAAAGCAGAATAGAGTTGGTAGTATTACATCCCTTGATTTCAACACTATACTCCTATTGATGCAGCCTAGAATCGCATTGGCTTTTTTAGCTGCCGCATCACACCATTTAAACAGCTTTTCATCATTTCATTTTGAGGTCTGTGACTACCTCTATTTTGAGGTCTGTGACTACCTCTACCACAAATTCACAACAGTAAAGACAAAGACAACGGCTTCTTTTCTTCCACTTTTATTAAAATACAAGGGAAAAACAGTTCTATAAAGTACATGGTCCACGCAGCACCAATATTGTAACGTTTTTGCTTGTTTTTCTACAGAGTGTATTTGTAACATCTAAACAAAGATACATGCATACACACAAACAAATGAATCCATACCATATTGACCCAGGACTCATATTAAATGGATTTCAAAGACATTCCCATTTCTGAAGGTTGAGAGAAAAAGGCAAAGAGAAATGCCGGCACCAAAGCATCTGAACACCAACTGAATGAGGCACTCTTTTGTTAGTGGTCTTCATGAAGACACCAGCATCTCTGCCTCATCCCCATCTCTCAACCTTGCATACCAAGTCTTAGGTCCAGCCAAAGTTTGGTCAATATGGGTCCTGTGTTGAATATGGTGTAGAGTTGAATATGACTGGCCTGTATTCCCTACCTGACACATCTTTTATTGCTTTGGTTATATTATTGAATGCAGGTTTTAAGATCTAAATCCAACATCCAGCAACACAAAAGGTCACATACAGAACACCAGTTAAGTTCACGAGAAGTTCAACTCAGCCCTACACCCTTCATATAAGTTATCTGACCTAAACTTCCTTACAGTCTGTTTTAATGTGTGATAGTGTGTGAAACCTATTTATCACAGGCCTGCATAGTTAACACAAGATGTGAAGCAGAAAGTTAGTCTTCCAGCAGCTTAAGTTCTACTTTACATATAGGGGGTTGGATCCAGACTTGATCATACGTAGAGTAGACCCACTGAAATCAGTGAGATGTAAGCTAACTAACTGAGTTACTTTAAGTTTAATTATATCCAGAACCAACCCAAGGACTTTTAAGAACCCTTCACCACCATGCTGCCTTTTAAGTTGATCTTTCCTAGTGCATACTATAGTAATGTTCAAATTTGTATCTTCTCTTGTAATTTTTTTATTTTGCTGCCTCTGCCTATCCAGAGCATTTAAGTTCAAACTACATGGCCATACAGCTAGTCCTTCTTAAATTTAATTTGTAACACTTACTCAGGGATCTACCTCCTATTAGTGGGACAAAAATGTAAGCATCACAGAAAACTTTGTGGGGAGGGGGGAATTCTTTTAGCCTAGCCACAAAATGGATTTAAAAGTGAAAAACCCATCTCTACACCAGCATCCTCATTCCAAGAGAAGCCAGCTGGCCGCATAATGCATCTGAGGCAATTTAATTAGAACATATTGATTCTGAAACATTTTTGCGCTTATACCTCAAACCTAACAGTCTTATTTTATTTTATTCTTTATGTCTTGAAGATCTGCTAGCAGACAGCGGTATTAGTTCTATGCGGTCTAACGTATCCGGTTTTTCTTTCATTAATCATAAGAGGTTGTCCATGAACTCTAAAACCTTTTCCTACTAGCTGACAACAAAATAATACATCTTAACATGATAAAACATTGAAGGAAATTGGATTCAAAACAGGAAGTTACAAAATGTAAAACATCTTTGCTTCCCAATGTCATTGTGGGGTGCTTATGGGATAGCCAGATAAAAATATTGTATTTCCTGTTTTCTGGGTTCCAGGGAGGGTTTTTGTTATTTCTTAGGACAATTTTCAAATGCATTTCTATCATCATTATTTTTGCTGGTTCATGGGCATAATTAAGTTTTGGAATGGATCACAAATGTGTGTTGTTAGAAAAGAAAGAAAGTTGGTGGATTTTCTGTTGACAGAAGGTGGTTTCCTAATCCTTGTTCTGTAGGGGGAAAACACATCTATGAATAACAAGCATTTTGCACATAAGAAAAAAAGACCGAATAATGAAAACAGAAAAAGGAGAAAATAGCCATGCAAAATTGCTGTGACTTTAGATATGCAAATCTGCATTACAGTTTAGTCACTCACAATCCCTCTTGTGAGTTCAAGGTATGTTCTAACACTCAAAAAAACCTAAAAACTTTGTCTTTCTACCCATGGAATTCAAATGAGAAAGAAAAAGACTTTTTCATAAACATATATTTCTGAAATATTTTCAAGAGTCTAGAGAGAACGATAATAGAGAAGATTGGGAGAAAGTAAAACAACTTTTATGTTTATCTAGAATAGTAATTTGGATTGGTTGTTCAGTTGGTTGATACTCCAACATGAAAACAAATCATTTACTTAAAAACAAAATGAGATGAAAAATTATCAAAAACATGGAAAGTCATGGGAAGGACAAACGAAACAAGTATAGTTACACAAATCACTAAGGAAATAAAACTGGTACTGAATGACTAATTCGCCCTAAGAAAAGGGAACATTCTGTGAAATGAGATTATAACAAATTTAAACGTGACCAAAAATTTTATTTGGGTTTGTACAGACTACTGAATGAAGCTGCCTGTGCGTACTCTGTGGTGTGTTTCTCCCACTGAATACACTGGAGCTTACTTTGGATGATCATGCATAAAACTGGGTTGTACAACCAAAAAAAAAAAGTTCTGGCATATTGGAGACAAAAACTAAGGAAAAGTCTTATGCCATAATAAATTTGGAATTCTAAGGTACCACAAGAGTCTTGGGCTGATTTTTGCTCATATACAGAACTTCATCTGATTTAAAAATTGTTTTGAAAACTAGTTTTATACATATATACGCACATATGAAACACGAGGATGTTTTCAGTTAAGTTAGCCAAGATAAAATTAAGCTCATGATCCAACCAATTTTAAGTACATGGATACCCCACTGATTTCAGTGGCAGATTTTGGCTGCAATTCTAAACATGAGAACCTGGGGGTAAGAACCATTGAAAATAGCAAGAGATATTACTCCCAGATAAATGAATTTAGGTTTACACTGCACAGCATCTCTATAATTCAGTTCCATTCAAAACTATGGAATACAAAATGCTGAACATTGTTTCCATCACGTCATAATTATTAACAGAAGGTGGGAGGGACCTCTTTAACCACTGGTAGGTTGCTATGTATTGTACTATAAATGGGATTTCAGAATTTGCCTCTGTGTAATAAGACTATCTGAAACAGGATAGTGGATTCAGTGAATTAGGTTGTTTGTTTATTTATTTTAATGCATTTCTATCATGCCTAATGGTTATGGTGGCTTCTTCCAACAGCTAGTTACCCGTATACATACATATATACATATACATATATATGTACACACATACATACTATATTTACTCATAAATTTCTGAATAAACATAGTTAGAAGCACCTGATAACCATTTTTACTTCTCCAAAGGGTAAAATAATGATATGTAATTTAAAAAAAAATGAGTAGAAATGCTGATTGCTAAGGAACCCAATAATTAGAAGATTAACTAGAAAGAATGTATCTGGAAATGTTTGCTAAGAAATACGTTTTGCATGCTGTAACTGGAGAAGACCAGCATTCCATCTGTGTGTAATTGACCACAGCTCAGTATCTTTCCTTACTTCTAGTCATCTTTTCTTCACCCCAGGCTAATGAATCCCACATTCCACGCCACTGTCCCTCTCTTCTTCCTCTACCTTACATCTCTAAGTACTCTGGACTGAAAGAACATATGTCACCTCTTTGTCCTCAAGCTCCCAGCTTTTCACTGTTCATTTATTCTCAGCTTCTCTGACGTTCTTTCTCAGTATTTGTGTGTCCACATGCTGTGTTATCTGTGTCAAGGAAGGAAGGAATGAAGATGGACAGAGAGAAAAATAGCATGCATACCTCACTGTCAAGTCTGCATACCTGCAGTGGAGAAAAGCACGTTCTAAAATGCCTCGTGCATTAGCTGAATTGACACAAACCAAAACAAAAAGATACTAAGAATGCACAAATAAGGAGGGCAATGTCAACTTAAGGGGAGGAAAAGAACACTTCTAAATATCACTGTGTGTTCACCAAAAGTGATGTTAATTGGTTTTGTTTGTTTGTTTGTTTGTTTGTTGTTTTTTTGGCCACCTTGGGAACGAGACCATGCAATCCACATGTTCCTGTACCCCAAACTGAAAATGGACACAATCCACTGAGAAGTTCTCCTAACAGCATTTTTTTAAAAAATGAAGTGGGTTGAAGTCTATGAAAACTTGTGCCAAATAAAATGTGTCACATCTTTAGGTGACACTAGACTCTTTGCTGTTTGTGCAGCTCTTGCTCAATTCAATGGTGCCTGTGCAAAAGACCTTCCTGACGAATTGTGCTCGATGTCTCTGTCAAAATCGCTTCACCTTCCCACCTTTTTCTTTCTCGAGAAATTCCATCTGAATCATAATTCTAATTCTCTTCCTTATCATCCTCTCAGTGATGATGGGGGGAGGAGTTGTGTCTGTGAGGCCAACATGAATTGTTTGAGAATGTTCCTTTGAGAACAGAAGATAGGCAAAGGCTCTGGCCTGCTGAAGTTCATCAGCCTTGAGGCTGAAATATCTTTCAGGCTGAACTATCTTCACTGAACTTACATGATTAAAAACTAATTGCAGGCTTCTAGGATAGACAAGATCAACGCTACATTTAACTGATGGGGGGGGGGGAGTTTTAATACCAATGAGGTAAAGTGGTATGTAACCCCATTCCCCTTCTTTTTCCCTCACACAAAAATACACTTTCAGCATTATCATTTCCAAATGCAATAAATTATTTTCCTTTTTAAAAAACTAAATACACTGTAACTCATAATCCTAACTGTATTGCTGTTGTTTTCCTTTAGAAAAGAAAGTAAGTACACTGATAAATAAATTGTTTTAGTTCCATGCATCCAGGACTACCACTAGCCAACTTCATCCCTCTTTGTTAGACATGACCGTGTTTAATTGTGGATACACACGAATCGTGAGTGCTGATCTAGGTGCATGAAACCATGACCAGTCCCAATGTCAGCATGGCATCTTCCACAACAGACTGCTTGTTATACATAGTTTCTTCCCCCACTTTGCCTTTCTTTCCCCATTCTCCTTCTAAAGATTATAATACATATAACGTCTTTCCTACACAGGGATACTCTTACAATGCACTCCAGTGCACAGATGTTTCTTTCAGCACAGAGATTATCTCAGTGTAGGAAGAATGCCCTATGCCAGTTATACTAATGGCATGTTTACATAGTTCCTTTTTATGGGACTGGATGCTATGTTTCAGTGCATGCTGTCCCCGAAACCACACCCACCAGGATCTTATTGCCTACACTTGTCCAAAAGCTGAACAGAATGTGATGCGCTCAGAAAAGCTGAACATCCTTCCCCCAGTGATTTCCTGAAATGTATGAATAACCTGTCTTATTTATTTAATTAATTTCCCACCTTTCTCCTTGCACAGGACCCAAGGCAGAATAACCTCCTGTTCCCTCAGTTGGGTATGGTGGAGTGGAACCATGTGTGCAGAAAACTATCATGCGGGTGTGCCCCAAAGGCTTGTTCAGGTGAGGTATTGGATATTGAGGGACTGCAGTCTCATCTGATGAGCTTGTTTATAATGCAAGATTGCGCTTACATCAAAAGATGTAAGCTGATCTTTTTTGGGCTGATCTGAGCAAAACAAATTAAGTTCACCCAAATATGTATTTTGGAAGATAATTGTAACTATGAGATATGAGAAAAGGGAAACACCAATCAGCTATCCTGGATGTAACCAAGCTCAGCTGTCATAAGGCTATCACTTGATATCTCATAATCATAATTTCCACATGAATTGGCTCTAAGAGTGCAAAAAAGACCCATGGCTGGATTCAGACCAACCAGTCTTTTACCACAAATGAGATTTCTATACTCAACATATGGGGGGAATCCATTGGAGCTACAATGTCCAAAACTGGTTAAGGCACAACAGATATTTCTGCTCTGACATTATTGTGTTATTCAATTTTCAGTTGCAGTTAGAATCCAAAATCAGCCTATGTGATTTCCATGCTGGCTGTTGCTTTGACATCTTTAAGACTCCATTACAGCATAAAAACACTACATCGGTTTCACCCAATGAATAATAAGGCAGCAATCACAAAACCATCTGTTGCAAAAACACTGAAACCAACCAACTAGAATCAGACTGTTTAGATTAAAAAGCTTCAGGACTGTAGCTATACTAACCCTGAAATACCTCTAGCTCCTGGTCTCAGCAAATAAAAGGGCATTACAATCCAGTTTGTAGCAGATGCTGGAACGTGTGCCTAAGAATCTATATCACGCTATCACAAATTAAAGAGTTCTATTTCACAACACTGACAAGCTTCAGATTCCTAATATTCTGCTGAACTGGAATTCTGTGGGACAAATTCAAAAGGACAAAGGGATAGCCTTTGATGTCAGGTGATGGTACAACTTTTACAATTAACTATTTTTCTGGGAGCAAATGCTTTCAATTCCTTATGTACCAAACACCTCAACAAATGGAACATCTGCTTGTGGCATAGATAGCTCGTCACACCAGTCTTCATGTCTTAAAGAAGAAACTTTTCCCAACTCCATTTGGGAAGAGCAAGGAGAAAATTCAGGCCAGAAGGGAGGAAACATGTTGCTTATCTATTTGCTTTGCATCTGTTGTGCTCATTTGACCTCACTTTTCAGCCTGCTGGGTTTTGTAACATGCCTTTTAAAAATCTGTTCAAATCTGAAAGCAATTCACTTCCCTTCAGCATCACTTCAAAGGGGAACTATGTCTGACATATCTTCCTGTGGCAAGCCTGGATTTCATCTCTTCCTAAAGTTCTGCTCCAACCAAAGTCGAACTTCCTGGAGGTTGTAGAAAAAGGGTCCCTTGCCCCCAAGGTAGGCAATTTTTTGTCTCTGTACAATGCACACACGCTCAAAGGAGACCCCATAGGCCACATTGGCGTTATTGTCCATGCAGTCTGCCACTATCTGACATTGGGGTGGCAAAGAAAACCGCTTCAGAAGCTGGTGAGCGGCTGCACATCTGTCTTCTTGGTTCCTATGCTTCTTTACCTCAAAGGCAGAGGAGACACCAGGAGCAGCCCAGCCATCTGATGGGTGAGCCTCATCAATGTAGACTAACAGAAAGTCAGCCACACCAGAGAACTCTTCCACCAGCTTGCCAAAGGCTGACAGCTGGTTTGTGAAAGGGGGTCAGGTGGCTGACCCAAAGTTGACCACCAGTGGGCGCTCTGATTTGGCAAAGTCTAGGAGGTGGCACTCAGTGCCATACTTTCCACTGGAGTTTTTCCACTTGCTGCTGCTGCTGCTGCCATCACCAGTCCCATTAGCTATGTGGATTACACTGGAGTTAGGAGCTTCTCCACCCAGCTTCACCTGTTGTGTAAAACAAAAAGATACAATAATTTAATTAAGACCTGCTGCCATTTGTATTTCATTAACCAAATAACTATCAGCTTCTCTACTAACATTATAGTTTTTGGTTTTGTTTTGGTCATAGAAAATGAAGCACTTTTCCACTTGCTCCTATTCTTTTCTTCCAGTCTGCACTATTTGCCAATTTCTTAATTTCTTAATCAATATATCTGAACAAAAATTAGATCTGATTTCAGATTTTTCAAAATCAAATTTCAAGGTTTTTAAAGGGCAGGAATACAATGGGACCAGTCATTTTTAACATACTATTCCAGTGCTGTCCTGGTTACCAGGCAATTTCCTAGCCCTATACAAATTGCTGGCGTTGATCTTTTAACACTTAAGGCCAAGCTAACTAAAGGAGCACTAAGTCCCACGTGTTCCTTCCCAATTGTTAATACCATTGTTGGAGGCTCTTTTCTGGGTGCCACTGATGAGAATGATGTGACAGGTAGAAATCAAGGAAAGAGACTTCTCCACAGTGGCCCCCCACTGTGGAATGCCCTCCCTTGGGAAATCTGCCTGCCACCCTCACGTATATTTAGATACCAGGATAAGCCATTACCCTTCTGTGAGACAGCTGATCTTTAATTTCTTGGGCTTTTTTTATTATCAATTCTGTTACCGGATGGATTTTGATACCTTAGTATTTTAATATTGAAATTGGTCACAGTTTTGCTTTGGTTGTTATTTCTTTATTGACCAGGAACTTTTGCCCATTGGACTGTACATGCATTTCAAATATGAAGAAATAGAAATAGTAGCAAACAAAGAAGAGCAATGTAAAACAACAGATCCCTGCAATGTTTTCTGGGGCATTGTCTAGTGTCTAGGTACTGTTTCCAAGTGCACAAGTTATTACTTTAGAGATAAAGACTAGAAAAAAATAACAAAATCCAAACCAATGAATCTGCAGAAAATCTCATATCTTTTGTCTGGATTGCAACATGTAAGACAAGACAGCAAGGGCTGTGAAGTTGCCCTTCATCCGTTAGCAGCTGGACAGTAGACAGGGCAGGCAGATGGGCCACCTGGTATTACAGGCTTTCCCACTACGGCAAGATATACTGCCTTTCTATTTAAATTATAATAATTTGCTTTTTAAGTAATTTACTCTCTAAGTAAACAAACACAGGGAAATGTTATGTGAATCTGTGTGTGTTTGATGTGGGTTTTTTGGGGGGACGTGATATATGTGACTACCCTGAGGATGTTATGACTCATGAAGACTCATGAAGAAAAACCATTTAGCCTACCAATTGTGATAAAATAAAATCAGGAATCTCAAAGAAGGCCTCTGGAATGTGGAAAATACATGTATACCATCAAATCACTGAATTATATATAAAAAGGGAGAAAGCATGAATGGACTGATTTAAAAGAATGCTAGAACAGACCAAAAGGCACCAAACAATCCAATCTTATGCATGTTTACTTTGCTCCCACTATATTCAACAGCATACATTCTAAATAGTGTGTAAGGGTTCACAGTAAAATGCCAGTAAATTTTTACAATGGTTTCATCAGAATGATTCTGTGAAGAAATTCAGGATCTGTGTATCCCATTCACACAATCAACGATCAGGGATGCATGGTAGCTGCAAGGAAAATAATGCAAATCCCAATCCCATAGTACAAGTATATCTACTTCCATGTGCAGGATGTGCCTTTTGTAGGCTACGTGTGCATGTGATCATATGCCAAGAAAGGTATTTTTAATGGCGGTCTACTGTTTGCTATATGCAATGGTTAAAAAGCAAAGAAAAATCTATTCAAGAGTATCTTCATTTTTAACATATCACTCAGTCATACTTAATACCCTTCTTAAAACGAATGGTTCTTTAAAACCAGGACAGAGAGGGGGAAGAGAAGAACCCAGTTCTACAGGCTATTTCTTATCACTTGGTCTTTCCAGTGCTAAAACCCCTTTAGTGCCAGAGCATTGGTTTGATTAGGTAGAGCCAATAGAAGGGTGTTCTCTCTGCCTTTCTCCCAAATGCAGGATCTTACAACCCACGGGGGCGTTGAAAACCAAACAATAGCTGGTTCCACATCATCACATATCTGGAAAGTGACTAAGTCATCATCTGGTATGGGTAGCATCACTGCATTTCCCACAGCAACAAAGGAAATCTCATGGCCACAGGTTACCTATCATGTTAATTTTTGCTACTAGGAGTCCTGTTTGTTTGGAGATTTTTGTCCTTAATGAGAAAGGCTTGCCAAACAGACATTCACAAGGCCTCCTCTGCTTTTGCAGTAGAGTAATTAGGTCGGTGCCTTGTTCCGTGCTAGCATCAGCCACTCCAAAAAACCAACCCTGCCCAGTAGTTAATGCTCAGACACAACTAGCAGCATCTCCTGCTAATTGGTCTTGATGAAGCTCTAACATTCCCAAAAGGCCTCTTTATTCTAACAGGCTCAGGAATGGGATTGACATCCGCTTCATGGGGCTTTTTTGTTTCTTTGTTGTTGTTATTCATTATTGAAAGGGGGGGTGGAATTAGCTCTTGGAAAGATACCCACAACACACCACAATGAAATGTCATCCAAAAAAAAAAATAAAAATTATTGCTCTGCCAAACCTCTTTTGAAATTACAAACAAAGGCAGGCAAAAGAGCCATTCTGAGAAATAAACCCAGAAAATTTCGCTCACACGCAATAACTCTGGCTCCAAAGTTCTTATAACCACAGACTTCTGTGCTAACCAGTCAGTTTGACTGTATGCTGTGGGATTTGTCAAAGAAACTGGGCTCTGATTTTCTATCTCATCTAGTTCTCCTTCACAGGGAAGCTAGGAAGTTGTTCCTCCACAACTAACTTGAGTACTCCAATCTTTTCAATTCAAAACAAGCAATTTTACTTACTGTCTTTCTTTCTCATATTAGAACAGTCCAAGGAAATGGCTAGAGAGGAAGCTCCTGACAAAAGGGGATAGTATTTCATTCCATGCATAATTAGCTTGTGGAACTTATTGTCATGAGATGGCACAGTGCTCAGATAACTTTTTTAAAAAAATGGATGAGACCCATTCACAGAGATCAACAACTCAGAGATGAAACAAGTTTCATTTTTGGAATACAGTTCCCAGGATTCCAAGGACTGCATGGCCAACGGCCACATAGCCTGTGGGACTCTGGAAGTTGCAGTCCAAAAAATGGAACTTTTTCCCAGCAATTTTTAGTAACTTTTTTTTTCATTTTAAACCTTCATATTTTGAGGCAATAGATTACTGATAGCCCAAGACTAAGGACAAACAACACTGAATGCCTGTATGATCATTATGCTTTGCTTATCGTTCATCCCAGACTCTTAAGCATGAGGTTGGCTACTTCTAGAGAAAAGAGGGCAAGAGCTGGACTACATCAATGTCTGTTTGTGCACAAGGCTGAACCTGCATTTTTAGTTCACTGCCCAGACTCAAGGAATCTCACTTTAAAACTGCATTCAGTGGCAAGGGCATGTTTAGTGTTGCTTCTGCATGCAGATTGGAAAATGAGGTGGCAGAGGCAGGCCAAAAAAAGAGACCCATTCATAAGCCACTGACTAGAAATAGAACTTGACACTATAGTAACATTGTTGATTTAACACCAATGAACAAAGCATCACAGCATTGCACTTTTTTTTCATCCTTATTTCAGAGGATAAAATCATAAATCTTTTCAGATCCTGCAGAGTGATGTTTTTAAGCCTATCATTAGAGACTTCTGAGTTCTGTGGCAGGCTGTGTCAACTCCTTACAGAAAATAGATGTTGCCAGATAATTAGCAGGCTGTGGCACTGACTGTTTAAACACAGACATGGCACATTAGGGCTATGAACAGAATACTTTTGAACTCTTCTGTCTGATTTTGTTCCATTCACATCCCTTCAAGTCCTTTGGAGCCTGTCATTTTGCAATGATTCATCCATATTTTCTTCACCCACTGGCAGGAACAGAGGACAGTTCATTGCTACTATTGTTTTCCTCTGTATGAGACCCTTTCCTCGAAAGCCACACCCATTAAGAAACAATAACTGGATGTTTTCTGGCCAAATATGTCCCTCTCTAAGAGTCTTCTGTTGCCAAATGCCAATAATCATCCTTCCTGGTCCTCCACTATGCACTTCCCCTCACTATGCACTTCCTTCTGTCCCTCACCCACCTGAGGCACAATTCACTTTTTAGACTAACCACAGGCAACTGGTTGGCCACTGTGTGAAGAGAATGTTAGACTAGGCTTTTTCATATGCTTATATACAGCCCTGCACTCCAATCCTTTTCCTGTTTCACTCGAACGAGAAAAATATATTCTTTAAATGAGAGAAATCGATAGCAATTAGCCTTAGAACATACTTTAGACAGTATCCGTTGGTTCCTTGATAGAAGAAGTTTACTTTGATGGTAGGCCTCAGTAGGAACTGGACACTGATAATATTCAGGAAGAATGCTGCAGTTGTCAGGGATAATATTAAAAGTCCAGATATGGTTCTGAACGGTCTAGGGTTGTACATACATCCTCCATTAGAAAAGATCTCATTCCTGCAGATCCACAATAATGATGTCCTTCTCTTTCACCCTCAGTAGATATGAGGAATGTTACTGGAATGAATAAATTCCCAGGCATGAGCCAAGAGTTAACAAGTTTATCTTCCTCAAAATATATAAGACATAATATATGGCTTTTAAAACAGTTTGTTGATATTTTTGCCTGAATATCGTACCAAGATTAATTTTATGCACTCTCTTTACTGTGTATGAGCACAGCATTCTCAACATCTATTTGGGAGATACTACTTCCTATTTCTTAACAAACACCCAATAAGGCTATTTTGGACTTAGAACTACTGGACAATATTTCTTTTTAATAGAGAGCGTCTTTCATAAGAAACTCTTACTGCTGTGAAATACAAAGAAAGGCACTTCCTTGAACTCCAGGCCAAAGTAAACAAAGATGATGAAAGCAGATGGGCTTAGGCTAACAGGACTTGTTCCACTGCCCTAAAAGCCTGCCAAAATTCTTCTCATGGTGAGTCAGACAAAAGTCACAGAGGAGTCCAACCATGTTTCTACATAAGACTGTCCACTTCTTGTACACTGCTTCTGCAATGATGCTATACAACGCTGCCTCTAATGATAGCATCAGGCTCATTGGGTTGTCATTCTCGGAAGTACTGTAGGTCTCCTCTTCTAACAACAAGTGCATCCAAGAAGTACAGAAGAGCACCCAAAGAATGTTTCTGTCTTTACACTTGGATTCTGATAGGAATTTACTCAAGTCTCTCTTCTTTATATATGTTATCATAAGGCTATGAAGCATCTAAAGCTATTGACTTCCTATTTTTAAGTTTGTTTGTATGACTAGCCTTGCATACCAAAAGAAAAGTCTAATACTGACAGCAGAACTAATAAAAACAGCAGATATTCTCAAGCCCTGCCAGAAGTGACTGGAAGGACCAACAGTTCCTTTGCTATCCCTTTGGGACTTTCCTAACAACTGATGCTAATGCATGGAGCAACTGTAAAAAAAAAAAATACAACTGTAAAAGAGAAGAGCAGCCCAGGCTGGAAGAAAGTGGGCAGCTTGTTCTCTAACAAACCTCAGCAAAAAAACAAATCATCTACCTGTGACAGGTGCTTCTCTTAAACTGTTCTTATTGGATGCCAATATCCCAAGCATCAACAACCCTGTTGGTTTTTGAGTCTCCCTTCTGCCTTGATGGAAGCAGCCCACAGAACAGTCACATAACTTGGAACAGTTAAAGGCACTTAGACATTTCAACAGCTGAAGAAATGCTTTCCCCACCATAAAGAGAAGTGGCTAGAAAAGAGATATACCACTGCCCATTGTATCTTTACATTTTTTCCTCATAAATTCCTGATTCTGAAGCTTAGGATGCTGAGCACTGAATCTTGGACTATTTACAGACTGTTCAGTGTAAATCACACCCACATAATTAAACCTAAGCTGGCATACTTTTATTGCCTAATTCCCTTTAGGTTAAGCTTTCTCAAGTAAAATGCTTTGATTAACTTGGGAACAATGACCTACATGATTAAGATCCTGACCTATAAAGATTAAGCTACCTCTAACCCGATCTTGAAGCTTATCCCAATTTTGCACTGATGCCAGTCCAGACAGACCCTGAGCTGGCATTTTTGGTTCAAGTCAGGGAGCCTGTTTGCAGGATCCTCGTCATACAGGCTTGTGAAACAGCATTAACACTTATAGGAAACTCAAGGCAACAGAAAGCTGTAATAGTACCTATACAGTAATACAATAAATTTGAATGAAGAAGTATTGCATGCATATATACCCTGCCATTCTCTGACCTGTCCCTGACATGTTTTTCACCTTGCTGGCTATGCTCTTGGTCCTAAGGGAAAGGCTGTAGTTCAATATGCATGCATGTAGAAGGTTTCAGATTCAACTTCTGTCATCTCCAGGAAGGGTTGGAAACATATTCAGGGATAGCCATTTTGGCCAAGCAGCAAAATACAAAAAAATACAAAATCCACAAACCAGAGATATCTTTACTGGGCCAACGTTAAAAGCACAAAATACATCAAGCGAGCTTTTGAAGCTCCACTGGCTTCTCCATCAGGCAATAGTGTTAAAAACATACAGTAGAAGAAAAAATGACAATCACAGAGTCACAGGCCTACATTTTGTCTTAATATGTTCAGCTGTTGTCTTACAGTGGGATATGAATTCAGCCAGAAGCCACTGCCCCCTTTTTTGGATTGGCAGGGACTGGGAAACAAAGGGCAGTAAAATCCAGGCAATCAAATTTCATCTCCATTAACATTAGTTGGCCCAATAAAGGTACCACTGTTTTGAGGATTTAAGGAAGGGCTGAAGGTTCCTTTCTAAACCCTGAATGTTGTAAGCAATACTGAACTATTGGATCAACTCAGTATAATCCTATACTCCTATGGAGAGCCAGCATGGTGTAGAGGTTTGAGCACTGGACTATGACTATGGAACCAGGGTTCAAATCCCTGTTTGGCCATGGAAACTCACTGGGTGACCTTAGGCAAGTCACATTCTCTTAGCTTTGGAGGAAAGCAAAGATAAACCCACTCTAAACAAATCTTGCCAAGAAAACCCTTAGGGTCACCATATGTTGAAAAGCACATAACAACAACAACAATCTTATGAGTATAATATCAGATCAGTTGCTGGCAAACGATATGTGGAACTGCAAGCAAGCACTATGCCATGTACACCCTGTTCCAAAGAGCACTATACAATGGAAGTGAAAGTAAAGTGCTCTGTTCCTGCATGAGATTGTGGGATCCATGCAATTCCCCTTGAGATCTTAAAGATCAGATCCCTCCTTCATCCATGGAGATTAAATGGGCAATCTTACATAGACTCACTTAGAAATAATTTGAACAGAACTGACTCCCACCTAAGTATGCATGGAATAGTATATTAAAAGAAAGACTCTGGAGTGGCAGGATACCCTCCACCTCATTTTTCCACTGAAGCTTGATAGGCAACATTGGCTTTGGAAGTGCTGCAAACATGTGGACATCTATATTTGCTCTACTTCTTGTATAGCAATACGTTTGCCTATTTGAAAATGGATTTTTGCTATGTTGTTCCCTTCTTACTTTCTGGATTTCATAAAAACAAGTCCCACACAGTGCTGAAGTATAACCTGATGTACAGGGAAACATTTTTTTTTCAAAGAGTCCCTGCAGTGACTGGTGGGTTGTCTGCATTGCCTATAAACATTTGTGTTATTGTGCATAGATCAAACATGGTGGTACTGCCTGCCACAAAGTCTACATTGGCACCCATCTTGATGAGCTATATAACTTAGGAATATTGTGAATGTCCCGGACATACACAATCAGGGGTTTTCATCATCATGTTTTCCCAGCAGTCACATCACTCTCTAAACATGTGATGGAATACAGCTGCCTTTTTCATCTCAACGGCATCTAGCGACATTACAGAACCTTTTGGAGTGAAAGCATGAGGTGTCCTCAAAACAAGCCCTCTCTTTAAACTTTTCCTCTGTAATGTAAAGATACCCAGTCTTAAACACTAGCTCCATTAACCTTCATTATGATAATTAGTCTTGTTATAAAGAAACTCTCTGTGCAACACAGGGTGTGCTTGCCTCCCTGGGGCTGCTATTCAAATGATAAGGAGGGAACAGTACAGCAGAAATCCACACTGAATCTGGCAGGTGTTCAAATCGGAAAGCAAAGTTCAGTGAGTGTGGAGGAACCTACTAAAGCTGGATAAAAATACACAACAGAGGGAAAATGGGCAAACATGACAGAATAATCAAAAGTCTCTCCAATGACACAGAATCAACATATACCCACTTTAGCAACAAATTACTCGTGAACCAAATAAGCCCACTAGATTTTTTTTTACCCCCAATCTTAATTTTAGAACTGTTGCTAATATTTTGTTTTTGTTTTTGCTCTCAGTGTCAGCTTCCTAACAACTATTTTAAGGTATCTGCTTTTGCTGTCTGTAGAGATAATTTACAAAAAAAGTCAAATGGATAAAGTTTTATCTCACATCTGTAAGTTATGTCAGTGAATGTGATATTAATTAAAAGCAAGCTCAGTAAAGAGAGGGTCTCTTTTCTCTTACACACACAACTGCCTGGCCTTCTTTTCACTTTCCTTTACCAATTCAACAAAAGATACTGGCCTTCCACAGCTTCCCTTGTAAAATTAGAAGTTATCGTTGCAAATTTCATTGCAATACAGAATAGGACAGTTGGATTTTGCTCAGACACATGAGCAATGCAGTGGACAGAAACTGGAAACTCTCTTCATGGAAATGAGATCCAAGCTAATCATGACTGCTTCTTCCTTTTTCTTTATTGCTTAAGGCTACAGGAAAGAGATACACAAAGACTTAAAACCAACTGCAGTTTTGGGAATTATAACACTGTACTCCCACTCTCCTCACTCTCTGGTTCCAACTTGTGTGTTCAATTCTCCCATGGCAATCTTGAAATGCAATAGAATATTCACACATGCTACCTCAAGTCTCATGAGAATTTTACTTTTTCTGTTTGTTCTTGTCCTTGAAAAATTAAAACAGGAGGAAAATAAGTGGTGGGCCAGGTTTTTTTTATTGATTTAGATATAAACTTCCAAGGCAACTTGGATGCAAGTGGTAAAAATGTTTATGAAGGGTTTTTGTTTTATTTTGTTTTAGTTTTTTTGACACTTCAGAGACTGAATGATTTCAAAAGGGATTGTATTCAGACTTAGTTAACTGGAAGTATAGCCTATTAAATCAGTCATGTTTAATTTGTTATGTGTGCCTTCAAGTTGTTTCCAACTAATAGCACCCCCACCAAAGGTGAACCTGTCATGAGGTTTTCTTGGCAAGACTTATTCAGAGGAGATTTGCCATTGCTTTTCTCTGAGGCTACCTTCCTTTGAGATTGAGAGAGTGGGATTTACCTAGCGTCACCCAGTGGTTTCCCATGGCTGAATAAGGATTGGAAACCTGGTTTCCTGGAATCCAGCACTCAAGCCTCTACATCATACTGGCTATCTCTAGTGTCTAACTTAGGTCCCTTTGATTTTAATGGATTTTCTCTAAATATGACTAAATCTGGATCTAACCCTAAATATTTCACATGTTAGGCATAAAGGATACAGAAAAATGGTGTTTATCATACAAGAGCAGCAATACTGGCAGAAAGAGAGCTGGAGAAAGTGGAGAACATCTTCCATCCCAGGACTTCTTGTTAACACTATCATAGTCACAGCCAGATGCCATGATACTTGGAACATCAGTCTAGTTGAAGAGTCAACCCTCACAGAGACTCTGGTTTTGTAGCCTACTTCTGCAACAGTCTAACTTTTCTGGTGACATCTTCCTCAAATCTGGTGAAGTAACCAGCAATAGCCAATGGCTGGGGCAGGGACTGTATACGTCAGTACGGACAGGACCTTCAGGTACAACTACTCCCATTTGGACTCACTGATATTTCCTCAGAGCAGTAGTATCAGCAGGAACTGAGCAACTGGAGGGTAGAATGGGGAAGGGACCCTGATGAATGCCTGCTCTCTCTACCGCTGCTGTCTTGGAGGTAAACAATGCAAGCAGCTACATGCTGTCATTCCTTAACACCAGCAATAGCAACTGACTTTCCAAAAACAGACAGCTTAAATAAGAGGCTTTCTCTGATCCTAAGAGTTCTCTCAGATCAGCAGAGTAAAAATACTCAGAAATTTTGAGTGAAATCTGCAACAAAGTAATGCAGTGTGGAGTCCAAGTTCACCTCCTCCAGCTTCTCCTCACCTAATCTACAATCCCCTGCATGTCCAGTCAGCAGTGCCTATAGCCGTTCATAACTGACATACCATTATCATTTGTCTGTAAATTTCTGACTTTATAATTGTGAACTACTTTGAAAACCATTATAGCTGCAAAGCAAAATGCAATTATTTTTTTTAATAAGTTATTAAATTTTGTAAAACAGAAACTTAAAAAAAGGAAAGTCTCTACAATCATGAAAGTATAAATGTATACTTATAAATGTATAATGTATATCAAACAAACAATCTATCAAAAAAATGAAATAAACTACAATGCTGGTATTCCTTGGTTGTCTCCCATCCAAGTACTAACCAGGGCTGACGTTGCTTAGTCCAAGATCAGATGGAATCTAGTGCCTTTATACTTTTGTATAAACTCTACAATGGCAAATGCAGCCCAAACAGGATTTTGTCCTATAATGCTGCAAGAAGAGTTAAGTAATAATTTCAAAGATTTTACTCTGATACGTTCATACTTCAAGTAACATCCTGAACAGCAGACCACTTTCAAAGCATTCAGTCAATTAAAAGCATATTTTATAGAATGCAATTTGGGCTTTTAAATATCAGTAATGCCCTGTAAGCTCTTGAAGGTCAAGGACTATTCTACGTAGGGTGTGGGAAACATTGTATGTGAAGGTGATTATCTCTGGGTACCTAACCCCTTAGTCCCGATTTTACCATGGGAGCTCTCCATGGTGCAATGGATTCCTCAGAATTGAACACTTCATACAGCATCCCATAACCTCGTGCCTTCAACTGCAAAATCCGCAGATAGTATGGCCAATGACTAGAGATGACGGGATTTGCAAACTATGAAGACTATGTCACAGGAATGGGTAAATTGTACAGCATTTGTGAATAACCAATGTCCTGGCGGTTATCACAGTGTCAAGTGCTTTCATATGCAAGACACTGTCATTGCATTTGACAGGAATGAGAATCAAGCATATTCTAGCAGAACTTATTGAAAAAAGTTGACTTGTAACTCAAGCCCCTTGATTATACAACACAGTGACAAAGTCACCTTTATATCCAAAGCTGTCCACCAAATTTTCACAGTTTCCAACACAAGAGGCCCCAGCCTTTCAGAAACAGTGAAAAATGTGTACTCAGTTTTGGGTATAGAATGATTTAGCCACTGTGCAGCATAGTAAATGCACCTGCAATACAGATATAGAATGCAACAATGACAGCTTTAAAAAAAAAGTATCTGAGAACTTCGCTTAAGGCTCTATTTTGTTGTTGTATATGCTAATACAGTACAAACCTAGCACTTCCCATTACTGTAAGTGTTAGTAAAGCTATTAATAGAAGCTGGAGAAACACCAAGATCTTAACAAAAATGTAGGTAAGAAAAGGTGCATCGTTTGAATTTTCATAATGTTCTGTTTCAGAATCTAACAATCTAATCCTCATCTGCCTCAACAGGAAGATCCGGAAGTCAAGAGGGAGAGTTCCGACAAATAAAGCTCTTTGAAAGGATCGTCCAATCACTTCACTGACAAGTTCTGGAAGCCTCCCACTTACTAACTGTTCTGCAGACTTTTGTGTTCCCCTTTCCAAAAGGCAATGGCAGCCTTCTCACGTGGAGCATGTGTGATAGCTCCGTGGCAGAAAGTAATCTTGACCACTTCAGTGCTCTCATCAGCAAAATGAGAACAATGAAAAACAGTATAACTCTGGCACAGGGCACATTACTTAATTTCAGTTCTGCTGGGAAACTGAAATCAACAAATAATATCAATGAATTTTTTCCCCCTTTAGGGCTGATGAACTGCCAATCTTTTATTGTTGTGAGGGTAGGACAGCATGATTATCTTCTTGCTGATTCAATCAGCAGTCCTGCACCTATTTACAGCCACATAAACTGTTATTTTACTCAAAAGGAAGACATTCAGGAATCCAGCATTTACATATTTCATGTATACATACAATGTTACATATCTGGGGCATTAAGGAGGGTCTTTTTGTGATACAGAAAAATGAAGCAAGAAACTGGATATCATTAACAGTTAAACTCTAAAAAGAGAATACAGAGCTACTAAATGGCAAGAAGCTGGGCAACACAGAAATGATTCTTATCATACAGGTTTGTATAGAATAAATAAACCTATTGACATATTTTAAACAAAAATCTTAACAAAAACACACACATTGGACTAAACTGAGCCCAGAACTAGGAGGCAAGAATTTCAGAGTTCCAATCCTGGTCTGGACACTTTCTGTGCTAAATATTTCAGAACATGATACTTAACTCCTTTCTGTTCTGGTAAACGTTATGAACAGCTGATCCCAAGCAATGGAAATCAATGTTCTCAATCAGACCCTGGTTTCCAACACCCCCTTCCAGCCCACTGTCACAAACCCACCTGTTTGTAGGCATCTAGGAGGAAGCTGTTCCAGACGCAGCGCAGCCCCTCTGAGGTGAGCATCCTTCGCCATTCGCCACGTGCAGCCTTGGAGCGACTCAGGAGAAGCACCATGTGCTTCAAGAGGACCACCGAGTCATAGAGTGCAAGGAAGAGGCAGTTGGAGAAAAAAACAGGCAGGATCTGCAGTGTGATCAACAGGTCCACACTTAACAGACCCATCTTGGTGCTGCTGCTGCTGCTGCTGCTCTTCAATGGCTTCCCCTGTGTTCCCTTGTCATGCCCTGTACCCTCATAAAAATAATAATAAATAATAATAATAACAATAATGAAGAAAAAAATCAAGATGCTTCTTAAAGACTCATTGTACCCTGTCTCCTCTCCTAGAAAGTTGTCTCAGTATAGCCAAAGCTGCTTAAAAAAAACATAACTTGAAATGCCAGCGTGAAAGTTCTTTCCACCCAGAACAGCTTTTAATTTTTCAGAAACTCTAAGTCAAACTACTGTTGTTGTTCTTCCTTAGTCAGTAGCTCTTTTCAGGCTGTTTGAGAGCAGCGGCTAGGCTGCCAATTGCCTGCAGTTCTCAAACTGAAGCAGAACTGCTAACTTTCCTCTAACTCTGAGCTATTTAAGCACTAAGCAGCTCCCTCATTCCTTTATCACCAAAGCTATCAGGTGAAACAATACTTTTTTGTGCAAGGGGGCGGGGAGGGGGCAGAAAGCCTTGGTACACAAACTTTCTGCTCTCCTCTCGTTCTCAGCCTTTCCCCTACCACTTTCCTTTCACTCTCCCTCTCTCGCTATCTGCCTGTGGTACGAAGTGCTTTCCCTCTGGAGTCCTAGCCTGGTTCCCTCAAGCCTTTTATACATTCCCTGGCTAATTGCTGCAATAGAGAAATGAAACCCTAATCTTAGTAAAGATCTTGACGTCAATGTAAAAGAGGGCTTTACTTTGGCCAAGACTGCACTGAATAGAAAAGTAAAATTCTCAAAACTCTTCCTCTCTCTCTCTCTCTTTCTCTTTTTTTTTTTTTAAAGGAAAGAGAAGGGAGTGGGGAGGGAAGAACATTGTTTTGTTGGTTAAAAAAAAAAACCCTCCAGATACCTCTCCTGAAGACTTCCCCCCACAACACAAATGTTTTCAAACTCTGGACAAATATTTTCAGATGATGTGGAAAGTGACATAGAAGTATGTCATTGTTTAAAAAGAGGGGGTTTTTTTTCCATCCTTAGATTTTTTTTTCAATTATTATTTTGCCCTTTTGTATTTTCCAGGAAGGTTGTAAGAGCTGCTGCATCCTAGAAAAGGGCATATTTTGGTTATGCTTCCCTCCCACAACCATCAAGCACAAAAGCGTGTGCTGTTTTAAATATCTTTTGTTGTCTTCCCAGTATTTAAGGAAACACAAGGAACACCCAGGTCTGACTTCATCTACTGATGTGGAAAGGAATTAAAAGAACTGGAAAGGGGGGATGGGAAATTGTAAGATTTTCATTGAGATTTGGTTTAAAACTGAGGTTCATCAATGAAAACATACTGTGCTAAATCCAAAGCTTCACACTCCATATTTCCCAATTACAATGCTACAAAGGGTCTCATTTATTTCTATCTGTCATCTTAAGAATAATACAGTTAGCCCTCCACATTTGTAGGTTTGACTTTTGTGGATTTTATCATTTGTGAGTTTCTCTAACCCCGGCACCCCTATCTCAAGTGCTTTTTTTTTTCCAGGGGAACCTTTCCTCTCTGAGGCTCTGATTGGGCCATGCAGCTCTTTAAAAACCCACTTCTGATCCACCTGCCACTGCCTGGCCAGCTAAGGATGGGTTGCAACCCAATTTCTCAGCACCACAGACCCTCTCTCAATGCCCTCCACACCCAAGGAAGTAGATGGGCAAGAGAGAGGAAGCACAGGGTCACCATGCCAACTCACCCCCTTTCCCTGATGTAGTTTGGACCCTGGCTGCCCATCATGCCTTGGCCCCCTTGCCACAGACAAACACACACAATTTGATATTTGAGATTTTTCCATTTTTGCAAGGGTTCTGTGCCTCTAACTCCGGTAAATGTGGAAGGCCAATTGCACTTCATTCTAGAGAAGCAACATTTTCTCTAGAAGAGAATAATACATTATTTCAGGTACCGTCATTTCCTCTAGAAGAGTTGGATGCTCTATAAGACCTATAGAGTCTACTTTTTAGCTTGAAAAATAAATAAATTCTCAATGGCTCTGCCCTTTCTTTTTTTTAAAATGATTTCTAGTGCAATCCTATTGTCTCTGGAGGACTCCCACAAATATTAGTACACTGCAGAATACCTTATCTGCTTGCCTCCAGAAACCTCCACCATACTAGTGGAAGCCTCTACCACCACCACTCCTCTTGTTGGTGTGGGTGTTCCAGCAGAAGGGGGGAAAGGGACATGTAGAGACAAACTCAGCCAGGCCAATAGATTCAAAGATCCTCATTCCCCAACATGTCCTTAAACTTTGGGTAAATGACTATCCTTGGAGCTGGATTCCCTCTCCCCCATGGGATTTTTAAGTATACATGTGAAAGGTATTGGGGAAGAAGACAAATCTTCTCTCCACCAGTATGGCATTGAAAGTTTCTATCAATGGCTACTTATCAGGATGGCTAGGTATCACCTCCAGAATCAGAAACATTATATACTGTTGTATTTCACTTGCAGTGGAACACAAGCAAGAGGGTGCTAGTGTGTTCATGGTGCAGCTGAGTTCCCTACATGCAACAGAGCACAATGTTGGACTAGACAGGCCTTTGGTTTGATCCAGTATGGTTCTTCTTATTTCTTCTACCACAGGTGCCCTACCACTCTCTCCAATCACCTTAGGATTGTTCTGTCTGTTGTATAGCCTACTGTATTCCCAGGACTCATGTCAAGCAGCCACATATCATTAAGCAACCACATACAAGCCCAAGAAAATACATTGTCTTAAACATTTTATCAGATAATTGCCCATTTTACAGACTGAGGAAATAAGGATGAAAGGCAATGAGAAGCCTATAACCACTATGAAATCAGGATTTGAACCCCGACCACTGATTAATCAGAGTGATCATTATAAAAGTCCCATCTAGCCACCTTCCCAGCTTACTCAAAAGATTATGCAATTAAGATTTACCCCTAGTTCAGACCTAAACAGGAATAAGATACAGTGCTCATTTGCACTTGCAAATGCACTTTTGGGGAGCTCCTCCCCAAAAGAGAACTTGTTTTTTTAAAAAAAAAATTAAAAATTAAGCAGAATTTCAAACAGATAGTGAAAAGGAATCTAAAGAAAATGCAACCACAACATATTGAACTTCATACCTTATCAAATCAACCTTATTCTCTCCCTGCACACAAATACCCTATTGGCTGGCAAAGACGACTCACTTTTTTTCCAAAAAATACTGTTTGAAAATGGGGTGTGTCTTCTACGCCAGTGTGTCTTATGCCTGGCAAATAGTATTTGCTGACATATAAGTGGGGTGTGTCTTCTACGCCAGTGCATCTTATACTACAGCAAATACAGTACTTTCTAGAACTAAGCCCTTTTTGCTGTTTTTGGAACTTCAAGTAAAATCATTCATGCTTTTGGGTATGATCCTAGTTTCTAGACCAAATTCTCTGTGACCACTTGAATGCTGTGATTTCACTATGAAAAGAGATTGCTCTGAGCAGAAAACACTAAACATGCCTCTTCAAGTGACCTAATCATCAGACTAACAAACCCAAGGAATATTGGGTTTTCAGTATCTTCCTCTTACACTGACTCTCTGAGCCCTCAAAGAGTAAAGCAAATGTCTCTTCCTTCAGTTTAACCCAAAATAATGCCACGCGGGACCAATCTTCTACACTGGTCCTTTATGGGCAGCTGTAGAAAATATCCGTGATAAACAGTGACCATGAGAACCACTCTAGTGAAGAGACCAGGGCTGGGGAATGTGTGTTGTGAGCTAAAATGTCCCAGCTAATGGTGAGAAATAACAGGAGTTGCTGTCCACAATATCTAAAAGCCCATCTGTTCCCCAACCCGAGTTTGAGTGTTAGGCTAGGACTGGGGAGACCCAGGTTTAAAATCTTCACTGAACCATAAAGCTCAAAGTTAGGCTTAGTCCAGTCACTATCTCCCACCTAACCTAACTCATAACGTTGTTATGCAAAGGGATCTTGTAGCACCTCTGAGACTGAGAGAAATAAGTTGGTAGCATAAGGTTTTGTAGACTTAAGTCTACTTCCTCAGACATACAAAGACTTCCAAAAGACCTCATTTTTTTGTGTGCTCAAAATTAAGCCTTTTGCATAAAATCCAGCAGTCTTCCACAACCTCCCTATCTGAGGTTACTAGCTGGAAACAATGTTAAGTTTCCAGAAATCCATTTTGTTATTTTATACAAAATTAGTGGGTTTTGCTTTTTAAAAAAAAAAAAATTAAAAATGTACAACAAAAATATACAGAGCTATCTGCAAACATTTTCTTGTGCGCAAAAAAAAAAGCTTTACTGCACAAAATGTTTTACTAAAAAACTTCATCATGCATGAACACCAGATGAAAACTGCACAAAATTCTTGCCATTGTGTCATTCTTTCCAAACAGGCATTGGGAAACTTGTGTCTGTCACAGATATGTCTTTATAACCGTGGGAAAGATATATTTGAGGGAACAATAGTACTACAATGACTGGAATTGCCTTTACCATCTTTGCTGATTTTGTCTCTTTTGAATTAGATTACACCCATCTACCCTGGCCAATAAAATTCAATAGGAACTGCTGAGAGCTGAGCCAGATATTATCTGGATAGCCCATTTCTTTATCTGCAAAGTTCCCCTTTCAGTTCTCTTACTTGATCAGGCTAGAATACATCAAAAAGCTAGAATGGGAACAGTCTCTTAAACATAGGGCCACTACAGAAAGCCAGCACGGTGCAGTGGTTTGAGCGCTGGATTATAGTCCTGGAGTCCAGGATTTGATTCCCGGTTCAGCCATGGAAACTCACTGGGTGACCTTAGGTGCGTCACACATTCTCAGACCCCAGAAAACCCCATGCGAGGTTCACCTTAGAGTCGCCATGTTGGAAATGACTTGAAGACATACAACAACAATAACCACAATAGTCTTTCTATCAAAGTATAAACACTAGAAGATAACAGTATAGCCTCTTATATAGCCTGTTATAAAATCCCTTTGTAGATAACACCCTATGTAAAAACTAGAGTGTTACCCAATAGTAAACAGTGACATGTGGATCTGAGAAGATGCAGCCACTTGTGACTGTCCAAACTTTTCTTTGGAGATGAGTCCCAATGTGTGATCATTATGTATAGCAGTTCATAGGGATGCAGATCAATCATGATTTCTGATATATGTATGCGCAATATATGTAGGGAATGTATAATGTGTGGAAAGGTTCAGAGTGAGTCATTGGTTCAGGTGATACGGGAACCTAGATTTCAAAAACTCTTCAGTCTGTTGGGTGTGACACAGTAACCCTTTCTTTCTTCTCTGGAAGAGGCAGCCAAGCTACTGATACAGAGACATACTGCACAAGTTGTACCTTCAGTAGGAACATCACATTCTCTGAAATGCTGTTCTGCCAAGTTCTGATATGAAGTTGAAAACTGTGAGCATCCCCATATTCTGTTCTAGGAAAAGTAGAGGGTGAGAATTTGTCAACTGTATTTATGACTCTGATGTGGTTTCATGAAGATGTTGTTTTACTGCATGTGTACCAGATAGGATGAAATTTACTTTTAAAATACCTAAGAACTATTCCTTAATAATTACTTATTTTAGTTACTTATTAAAATACTTATAAGAATTGTTGTTGTTGGGGGAGGAAGTTTCCCGTCAATGTGTTCCCTCTCACGCCTTAAGCTTATCAAGCAAGATTGTGTTGGTTTAGAAGGTGGCAATGAGGTTCTGGACCTCTTCCTAGTGCTGCCCCCATTTCAGAATACCATTTCTGCCAGAGGCCCACCTAAATAATTCTGTCTTGCCTTTTAAAACGTTACTTAAATAAAAATATTTTCATTCCAGAAGGTGCTGGGTTACCAGAAATCAACTAAGTTCTATCCAAGCTGCTGGTTTCCAACTCTGGAGCTCTAAAAAATGTGGGTCCAAGATCTGAAAGACCACATCCTTCTCTAGGAACTTGCACAGGATGTAAGATCTTTAGTTGAGTCTCTGACTTTTAAAGCTAGTTTAGTCTGTTTTAAAAAAAATGTTTTCCTTCTGTTCTGTATTTATATTGTGATATTATTCTGCCTTGCTTTGAGGTTGCAAGCGGGCAGGAAACTGATTTACACATCTAATAAATAAATAAGTAAATAAATATCCAGCTCTGTCTTTCTGCTTGTTTTATAATGTAATAATACATTTTTACTATTATTTTATTGTCACAGGTACACATACAAACACACCCCTGTAGCTGTTTTGTAAGCCCCAAAGGGGCTTCTTCATAATAAATATACAAATTGATTTTTTAAAGAAAAACATATCTTCGCTTTTGAGAGCTAAACTCAGTTGAAACTAGAGAGTTCGCTCCAAGAGATCTAACGTGTCTTTCTTTCTACAGATACTTCTTACACATGTAATCCATGCTACACCTGTGGTGGGCCTCCGCTGTCTGCTTTTCCTCTTGTGCTTATTTGTCCCACTCGTCTCTGCAACACTTGGGTGACTTTGCATCAGAAGCCAGCTCGGAGGTGGGGGATGGTAGAGAAGAACTGATATGTAGCAGCACCACTGGCATACTAAATCGTCCAAAGCCAAAAATGACGTACTCCCTCCTCTAGAGGTCACACTTTGCACTGGAAGCGGGTGAGAAGAGAAGACCGGCAGAAAGGATTGCTTTTGTGCCTCTGGAGAAGGAGACTTGCAGTAATGATCATACCGTGACTCAGTGATTCACTAAGAATGAATTACACCATGATATTTGGGTTCAATTAGTGGATAGCTTTTATCCATCCTAAATGAGTGGGCAGTTGTGTTGCCAGCTTTTCCCCCTGACAGCCTCTGTGTCTTTCAAATCTGTCTGGGACAGGCTAAAATGTTGTGCTGTTCTGTTTTGTTTTTCAGCATGGAGATGTACTGTTGGGGCCATTATGCACATGGTGAATTTGCATACCCATAAGGAAGACACTTCTCTGGCAAGAAAAAGAAGTGGCAATCTTCACTGTATTCTGCACACCTTAGATCAGCCTTTCCCAATATTTTGCAGTTCAGCTCTCCTCATCACTGTCCACTTGTTGTGATGTGAGTTGCAGTCAAACAAAACCAGGGGTCTCAGGTTTTGGGGAAACTATTAGGCAATCATATATGAGCTCTTCTCCCTTTTCCGAGACCTTAAGATCCCCCACCACCATAATATCTGTGAGTCAATCATGAGAGTACACAGAGAATGGCCTCAGTAGTTAGCTGTCTCATAATTACAGACAAACTCTGTTCCCCAAATATTGTCTGGAACCTGGTCCTACTCTCTTATTCAGACTACCTTTTAATAACCAAAGTTAAGAAGATAATTTTAAATCCATTAGTGCTTTACTCTCTCTCTTTCTCTCTCTCAATGGGAATTTCTTTTACTGGCTTTAGAGATATGTTATTTTAGTGTTGCTGCCCAGCTGAAGACTTTTGAATGGTTCAGATTCAAAATTTAAATAAACAAGCAAATACACCAGAGTCTATGGTATTGCTGCAATTCAAATTGGCAGGTGTCTATGTTATTGCCATAAATCATTTTATAGACTTTTTTTCATCTCTGTTTTTTTTTTTTTTTACACCTTTGGCTACATATAAGGAATTGCAAATCAGCTGGCTAGTGCCAATCATTAGCATAACATTAATGTTTCTTGGGATCAATCCAGACAATTACTCACCTCAAGAATTTGGCATAATTTCGTCTTAAGGAAACATCGATATCCTTGGTCGCAGTTCACATACATGTGCCCAAAGAACTCTCAGTCAGAGCAATTCTCAATTCATAATGAAAACTGCTCATGAGATTTCAGGACCTCAGCAACAGTGTGTCAGTGTCCATTATAAAACTTGATACAGTGTGTTTTCAGCTAGCTTTCGCTAGCCTCTTGACCAAACTGGGCTTCTCTGTGGTTCGTAGGGAGAATTTTGGCAGGCCATTTTTTCTGGCCATCACATTATTTTGAATTATTAAGTTCTACCTCTTAAATCTTCCACTGCTGCTTTATTATATTTCAAGTTAACTTCCTTACCATTTAAGTAAGAACTATTTGAGAATGAAAGAAACAGGAAGTTTGACTAGATGACCCCTGAGATTCCCTCCAGTTCTTTAATTCTATGATTCTCAGCACAGTTAAGATTTTGCCTAGGAGGATCTCTGGGGAGGGGGAGAAGTGACTTTAGAGTCTTATGATACCTTAAAGACTGACAAGTTTTATTTTGCACAAGCTTTCCTGGACTTTAGCCCCACTCATCCACCCACTTCATCCCCATTGTAGATTGCACTGCATATGAAAGCTTATCTACCATATAAAAGTCAAAGTTTGTCTGTGAGTTTGTGAGTTTGTCTGTTTGTCAGTGTCAGGAAGTCGAAGACCTCATACGATTGGCTGAGTGAGGCAGGAAGACCTCATCTGATTGGCTGTCTGTGAAGATTCTATGCAATCCTGGGGTTGGCAGTTTAGGGAGGGGCCTTCAGAATTCTCAGCCAGAGCTCTTGGCCGTCAGGCCAGTTGCTGTGGAGATGAGGCCTACCATCAATAAGGATACCAGAAAACATTTGGGAGGCATACGTGAGAAAAATTAAAGTGACACACACAACATAGTTACAAGTCTTCTTGCCTCACACAGTAGATTGTATGGGTTTGTAACAATTGAAGCTAAGCTAAGGACAAAGGGGGAAAGTGGGAAGAAGAGATAGAAACTAGGATATTTTAAAAGCCACTGAAAAAGTGGGATAACAGAAGACTAATCAAGACTATCCCTGCCAAATCTGGACAGCTGGAGAATTGTAAGATATGGGCCACGTTACTACCAGAGAAAAGAGGACCATAGAAAGGACCATACGAAGCATACTCAGACTCTCCAGTGGGGAGATTCCTTTGTTCCTGAAGAGGGACTATATATTCATGTCAGAGCACATGTCTCAAATGCAGTCAGTCTAGGATCAAACCCTGGCACCTCCAATTTAAAGAAATCAAGTCGCAAATGAGAGAGAGAGTCTCTGCCTGAGACCCCAGAACCAGTGGCGTAGGAACGGGGTGGAGTGGGGGGGGGTGCTTCGTCCCAGGCGGCAATGTTTTGGAGGCCTCCTGGCTCGTGGCCGTGCCCCTGCATGCCCTGGCCACACCCTCATGCCCCGCGGCCATGCCCCACATGCCCTGGTCACACCCCTACGCACGGAGGCCACGCCCTCCCGCCTCCCCCTCCACAAACTCCAAGCTCCACCACTGCCTAGAACACTGTATTCAGTCTGAGAGAACAATACTGAGCTAGATAGACAAGATAGTCTGTGCTACTATAAGGCAACATCTTCTATTCCTCTTCCCAACCATCTTACATTTGGAGGCTGCATGCTTCTGAGCAATGCTATCCTTTAAATAGCATTTTTGTGGATCAGCTGGTGTTTCTGCCCTGACAGGTAGAGAATGAACAAGAGGCCTGGAGAGTAGGGTTACAGTGTTCTGCTGCTTCAGGACCAAGATTAATGCAGGACATCAGTGATGGAGCAATCTGCTTTTCCTCTCATTTGTCCCTCAGTAACCAGTATCTAAAACAGATTACTGTGGTTTTTAACACTTAAAACAGCCACACTCACAAAATCCCTCTTTCTAGTACTTCTGGAAAAGGTCCTACTCTTTAAGTTAGTTTCCCTAATCATAGCAGATAATGCAGTTCATATGGACTGGATTGAACTGCAAAACGTTATCCCACACGATTTCCGTACCAACTCCATTGTTCAGTATCCATCAGCTGTCCATCCAGGGTGTTCTACAGAAGCAGACTCAGTTGTGTAGGGACAGGGGGTGGGGGGGCGGTTTGCCTGGGTGGCAATGTTTTTGGGGCATCCCAGCCCGTAGCCATGCCCCCGCGTGCCCTGGCCATGCCCCCACACACCGTGGCCACGCCCCTCGCACCGTAGCCCTGCCCCCTCCCGCCCCCCCTCCACACACTCCAAGCTCTGCCACTGAGCAGACTGTTTTATAGGAGAGCATATACCACAAATACTCATCTACTCATGAACAAGAAAATAGAGATCTATCCAGATATGTGGAAAGAGAATGCTTTTGAAACACTTCTGAGCCAAAATGTCACTACAAGGAAAATGGTTATCCAACACTGGCAGACCGGAGGAAGCAAGTTTGTAGTCAAAAGAGGAAGCAGGTACAGGCAAGTGCTCTAAAGTTTAGCCTACAGTTAGCATCTTTATATGATCTGATAGAATCCCAAGGGTTCTTTATATCACCTGACTCTTGTTAAACCGGTAGTTATAACACTGGCCAAAGGTGATACTGGTGGCACTGAAAAGGCAGCAGATCTACCCCTCTTTCTGGTAAACTACCAGGTAAGAAAGGTAAGATACCTAGATTATAATGCCAGGATCCCTAGCCTACAGCTTCTGGCACCACAAAAAGCAATCACACTGGACAGAGAACT
Source organism: Cyclura pinguis (assembly GCA_030412105.1). Taxonomy (NCBI): domain Eukaryota; kingdom Metazoa; phylum Chordata; class Lepidosauria; order Squamata; family Iguanidae; genus Cyclura; species Cyclura pinguis. Next base: position 352,550,320 of record CM059599.1, read on the forward strand.
TAAAAAAAAACACCAAAAACCTCTGGGTCTAGGAATAATATGGAAAATTATTATCAGGAGTCCAAAACTGAGATTAGCCTATTTAAAACAGTAACTCAAAAACAAAAAAGAATGAACAGGGACAATTTGGAAGATTAGAATGTTGTTGTTTTTTCTAGTAGCATTTTCTTCCCAGAGAATCCTAGCCTCAAGATCTGCCCTGCCCCTTTTACAGATAAACCACCTCAAAGTGGATTGAAAGAAACAGTATAGCAGCAAAGCACATATTTTAGTGCAGCCCTTGGTATTCCTCCTCTGCATACTTCATAAAACTGTTGATGTAGCTCTTTTCACAGTGGCTACATTCCCTCCATCAAAAGGAAGCCAGGTAACTAACCTGCATAGGTGAGGGCCAGATAAGACGCTGCAAAGATCCCAGGATTTCTCTGACTGATGAACCTCAGCTGTATGTGCAAAAGGAATCAAATTTCTCTCAGCATAATAGTCAAATGAACAAACCTAGGTATAAAACACACCTATGTGAGTCAGACCTGATTTTAGAACAAAATTAACCAACCTGCCCAACCCAATAAGAAAAAGCAGCTTCCTTAAAGAAAAGAAGAAGAGGAAAACCAGGAAGGTTCCTTTATAATTATTGATGGCAGTGGGGAAAGTGTTTCCAATAAAATCAAGAATACAACAAAAGCTATTACCTATGCTGAAAGAAGTGCTTAAAAACTCATCCAGTAACATCTATTACTTGAACATTCTGTTACAATTTCCACTAAATGCTTGAAGAGAACTGGATATTTTATTTCTTACTCATACCATTCCTCCTCAGTTCTTGCTGGCCCCGTTAAGTCTTCAACTGAGATATGCATTTAGAACAGACTGAGCTGAATTTAGAACAGAACTGCTGAATTCTGACATCACATTTAGTCATTCCAAGTTTGTAGTCAAGTATATAATGCACATCATAGCAAGACACACTCAGCATCCTATGTCAGTTATTAGCTAACTAGTTAGAGCTCCTAGATCCAAATGTCCTCAGCCTAGTGTTCAATCAGAAAACTCAGTTGTTGTTGGAAAATGTAAATTACATTTTTAACATTACATTTCTATGTTGCTATGTGCCTTCAAGTCATTTCTGACCTATGGCAACCCTAAGACAAACCTGTCATGGAGTTTCCTTGGCCAGATGTGTTCAGAGGGGGTTTACCTGTGCCTTCCTTTGAGGCTGAGAGAGTATGACTTGCCCAAGGCCACCCAGTGGTCTTTGATGGCTAAGGAAGGATTCAAACTCTGGTCTCCTGGGTCACAGTCCAATACTCAAACCACTACATCATTCTGGTTTTCAGTATGGGATGAAATATTTACAGTTTAGAGTTTTCAGGGCATCTGGAACAAAATAGGCTTAGATATGCCTCAGAACAGGACTGGGTTTTTAGCAGGGGACCGGGCAGCTATGACAGTGAGAAACATATTTACAGTCTACATGCCTACCCTATTCAGAGTATTATTATTGTATTATTTAGATACATAGCTTAGAGTTTACTGTGTTCAGCTCTCCTCGCCAACCTGCACTTTTCTGTTCTGAAAATCAGGCATGCATTCGCTGTTTTGCTTACAGGTACACAGGGCTACCATCTGTGTAAACACATAGATGCTACCATTTTATTCACTTGCGGTCTAAATGACAGCAAATATATGACAAGGGATGCAAAAAACAAACTAAGCATACAAATGAATGAATTACTGAATGACTGAATTATGGAAGAGAAAACAATGTATATTTTAATATACAAAAATGCACCCTCTTTTATTGTACTTGATTCTCCCTTCCCCCATCACTCCCAATATTAAACATGTTTAGTAGGTTAGAGTTGGAACGATCTTTCCAGAGAGTGCTTTTATCCTAAGATCACCAAAATAAATAAATAAACAGCCATAGAGACATTGGCTATCCCTGAGGCAAGAGAAAAACCATTATTGGTTGGCACATCCTGTCAATAATCACAATCAGCAATGTCACAATACCAGACAGATGAGGCTTGATTAGTACAGAAAATAATGGGAGTACTATTTCTCTTGTTTTGGAAACTACAGTTCTATTAATGCAGGCTAAAATATTTGCCTTGTTCGTCACAGCATCATATTGCTGGATTGTGTTCAGTTTATGATTAACAATAATCCCAAGGCCCTTTACACATATGTACTGTTTCTGAGGAAATATCCCCCATCCTTTAAGTGTGCATTTGGTTTTTGTGGCCTAAATGTAGAATTTTTCATTTGCAGCTTCACCCCCGGTGTCAGAATGCTGGAAGGCGAAATCCAATAATATTAGGGAGGGGAGGACTTAATTCCCATCTCTGCTGTAGACTGAAAGGCTGTGTAGAAGAGGGTTGGCAATATGTGGACTATAGGCCACATACGTCCCCATCTATTTCTGCAGCTCCACTGGCCCCCCCTCCCCCGAGTGACAGTTTTGGGTGGTATGGTGGGAGCATTATCAGGGAGAGTGTGCTTTCACACTAAAAGAAGGCACACTGAAATAAGGAGTTGTGTGCTCTGTTTTAAACAAGAATGAAACTGTCTGCACTGTGGTTCTGCTCTAGAACAATGTATGCTGATACAGAGCATCATCCAAATGGAGATTTTACTAACATCAGCTAATGCCAAACCATCTTAAAATTGTGGAAGCTGAAATCAGTGAAACTATGAAATGACCATATGTGTCCATCTTACTAAACAAGTGACAACTCAGGTACATGGTTCCTATTAAATATTTTTGACACTCAGATAACTAGGCAAATATACCGAAGCAAGCCTTTGGCAAAAAGGAATATCCTCAAAGTAAACATAATCCCAGATTTTGTCTAGACAACACACCACCCAGGAGTGCCCTCTGGGCCATTTTTTCCACTACCCTTGTCCCCAGTGACTGCTGCCGCCATTGGCAATACCACCAACAGAAATGTGCCAACAAATTATGGTGATTGTGTGAAAATCTAATTTTTCCATGGTATTTTCCTTCCAGTAAGGCTTCATTCTCCGTTTCTGTCCTTTAAGCTGGTTTTTGTGGTGGAGGAGTATGGCACTCAGGCAACCTTCTTCACCACAGAAAGTCACCACTGTTGCCACTAAATCTGCCAGACTGGATATAAATTCTTGATCGTTTCATCCTCACATTTAAGAATGTACTATAGTGTTCTCCCACTGTGGGAGAAATGAATATTTCTCCACAGTATCTAAGCATCCTGAAATGTCATGGAGGAATGATTCTGCAGAGAAGTACACATGGTTTTTTTGTGCAAAAACATGCTTTATGTGCAGAAGATGTGTTCCCTGCACAAGAGGCAGTCTTTTCACGGGGGGGGGGGATGTATTTTTCCACAGAAGAACTCCTCCACAACTTTTCAAAATGTTTGAATACTGAGAAAATTGTGTGAAAGTCCACTACTCTAATATTGCTCATGATGGGATCACTCTACTGCCAAGAAACCCCTTTTTCCGTCTGGAAAAAATTGTGAATATTCTTCCTATGCCAGCACAATTGTTGCCTCCAATGTGTTGGAGGAACTGATGTGCTCCGCCATTGCCACCATGAACTCCACTTTTTGAGGGCCTCACTTTTGCTGAGGGATTTGCCTATGTCTGTCCTAAAACAACAATTGAAAAATAAAACACCTAAACTGTGCATTTGGGATGTTCTGTGTGGGCTGTAGCAAAACCACATACTGCGTTATCCAGTTTGCAATTCCTTGTACAACTGGCGGTTTCAGCTTCCCCATTTCAGATGTTCAGCATGACATCTGCTTAATAGCCCAAGCCAAACACTGGATGAAACTGCTGACCAACTGGTTATCTGTGACAGTGCTACGCAGCAGGACAGATTTGGGATCAAAGCACTCCAAGAACTGGAAAAATTCATATCCTTTGTTTGGACCACAAGACAGTCATGGGGGGAAATGTTACAGCAAAATATGCCAAAGATATGTTGTTTGTCTAACAACAAACCTCTACACTGGAAAAGTATGGTCCAGCAGGGATGTTTTTCATCTCTCCCAGTTATTTAAGCTACAATTCTCTGCCATTCCACTTTTTCAACTGCTTTTAAAATGTCTTAGAATTTCCCTCCTTTTCCCATTTTGGCCTTGCCTTACTTCAATTGTTGCAAATTAAGTTCAGAGTGCAAAAGTAGTTTGTACTAAGCTAACTCATCGAGACAGAGAAGAGAAGAGGGGTACTATCTTGCCTTTCCCTGGACAAAAGCAAACTACTGACACCTCTCTTGGCTTACCTGTTCTTACTCGTTAATAACTTCTGCTATCTTGCCCACACTTTGATATTGCTTTGCCATTTGACTCCCAGGTTTTCATCTGTAAAATGTTGGAAAGTATCATAAAACACAATCAGAGAATATTCTCCACAAATTTTGTGCTGCTGCACTAAGCACAACAGACCCCCCATACCTTACAGTGCTACTGAACTTTGCACCATTTCACAAGGTCAACAAATTCCTTTATACTATTGTTCAAAAATGACTGCAGCCAAATCTAGGGTGTATTTGGTCTACATAGAAAAAGAAGCTTAAATCAAAATTAAATCCATAAGAATGGAAAGCTGCTTTGGCAGCTAAAAAGACCTCCACCTCAGGTCTCTGAGGCTCATCCAAGGGTGGAGGAAAGACTATTTAGAATATAATGGATGCCAAAAAAAGTTCTTTGAATTAGTTGTCCCAACAGACACTAACTGCCAGAGATAAAGAGCACCACAAGCTAATCTCTCCCTTCTTTCCTGAGACAGTGCTGTCATATCATCCTTCTAGAAAGAAGTAATGAATAGGATGTGAAACAAATTCTGTCTTCAGGTTGTTATAGGCCACAAGCTTTTTAAAAATGTGGCCAAGACAGCCTGGTTCCTCAGGGCTCTTCATAACTAAAGATATCATACCTCACAAGTGGAAACCAAGTTCTCTGATGTGGATCTCTACCTGAAAAGAGTCTTAGAGCTCACAGTTCATGAATGAATGGTTTACATGAAAAAAGAGAGGGAACATGTTTCAAAATGTCCCTAAGATCTTTGGTGTTTTAGAATTCTTTGCAGACTCAGGAGCAGAAGATGGATTTTTTTTCTGCAACTACTCACCCCTTTACACCATCAGCATTATTTTGGGGTCCCCTTGTTGTTGTGTGCCTTAAAGCCATTTCTGATTTATGGCAATCCTAAGGCTAACCTATCACGGGGTTTTCTGGGGGCTGTGTGATGCACCCAAGCTCACCCAGTGAATTTCCATGGCTGAGCAGGGAACTGAACTCTGGTCTCCAGGGTTATAGTCCAATTCTCAAACCCCTACACCATGCTGGCTCTCTTACTCTCACCTTTTTGTTTTTCAGAAGTATATTTTGAGAACTGACAAATCAGTATCATGTGTAAGCTCCCATTCTTCAGCCCTAAAAGGGCAACATCCAAGACCATAAAAATGAGCTTCCACTCATGTGATAGGAAGACAGAGAAATGAGAAACCTATTTCTGTTCTACCTCCCTAAGTATGCATCCCTCTTATTGATTTCTGCAGGTTCCCAACCCCTTTGGAACCAAATGGAGAGCAGACAAAATGAGTTAGGTAGCCACATGATGGCATTTTGTCTGGAGTGTCCTGTGTTTCTGTTTGGGAATGTGAGAGACATAGGGTATCTCAAACAAAGTAAATATTCCTAAGGAAAATGTGACCAAAGACCAATCCTCCCCCTGCCCCTCACCTAGCACAGAAATAAAGTGGGCTTAATCTTATAAAACTATGTAAAGTAGTTTTACTTACAAATACTGAACGTTATATAACATGTAATGGTGAGAGGCTCTGTAACATTTATTCTTCAAACATGAAGAAGTGAGGGAAAGATTATACCAAATGGAGGACAGACTCAGATGACCTGGTACAGGGAGAGGGCATGGCTAAAACCGACAGACAGGAAATGGCATGAAAACATGTTATGTGTAAACTCGGAGAGACTTGGAAACTAACAACTACTGAATACTGAAGGCTGCTGCCACTAAGAATGTCAAAAGGTGCTCTGTCACATGTCCAGCATCCCGCTGTCTTTGGTAAAAGTCTGAAAAAAATAAGTGTGTGTGTGTGTGTGTTTTCTTCTCACCTTCAATTTTTCAGCACTCAACTGGAGCATTCTTCTCCCAACAGCACTGCCGCCGCCACCACCACCACCACCACCACACAGGAAGTCAGGGATGGTAGGAAAGAAAGATGCATCTGCCCCACCTCTATCCTGCTTACTTCACTGTATTTAGGAGAAAACGAAGGGCCTTTCTGCACTACACCCTTATAGTGCTATTATTCCACTTTCAACATTCTTTGGAATCCTGGGGTTTGCAGTTTAGGGAAGGGAGTTTACAATTCTCAGCCAGAGTGCTCTTTGGCCTTAGTAAAGTACAAAGCCCAGAATTCCACAGGATGCTTAAAGCGGAATAATAGCACTATTAACACTGTAGTGCAGAAAGCCCCTAAAACAGAAAATATTCTCACTTACCAATAAGCCCTTTGCCTAAGTAAACTATGTCCAAACAAGGAGGGAAATGGTTTTTGCTTTACTGAAAATGATCCAAATGAGAATTTTACCCTAAAACAAGCTCCTCTAACAAAAGAGTGGAAGATACCTTTAGAATCATAGCATCATAGAGTTGGAAGAGACCACAGAGGCCATCCAGTCCAACCCCCTGCCATGCAGGAACACCCATCAAAGCACTCCCAACAGATGGCCATCCAGGCTCTGCTTAAGAACCTCCAAACAAGGAGACTCCACCACACTTCTGTTACAGAAGTCAGAGATGGAGACCCATGGATTAAGGAAAATCATTTATTGTAGCCCGCACAATGTCTCAGTGGGATCGTTCCCAAAAGTCTGAGCCCCGCCTCTTCATGGTCACAGTATTTTATACATTCTCCAGTACAGTCATCACATGTTCAAGAAAGGAAACAGATGCATACAAAGGTTCCCACCGTCTCTAGCGTAATCTTACAAATGTTGCAAAGTAAAGGAAGCATAAGCGTACTGTGCCACATTCCATCCTCCCTAGCATTTTATCTTACAGAGTTCTATTGTATTCCTTTCAAACACAGAGGGACTTCAACTGCCGAGAAAATTAACTGCTTTTCCCTGACACCCAGAGGTCATCTAGACTGACCCCACCACACTTCGAGGCAGCATATTCCACTGTCGGACAGCTCTGACTGTCAGGAAGTTCTTCCTGAGGTTCAGGGAGAATCTCCTTTCCTGCAGCTTGAATCCATTGCTCCTTTTCCTAGTCTCTGGAGCAGCAGAAAACAAGCCCACTCCCTCCTTGACAATGACATCCCTTCAAATATTTAAACATGGCTATCATGTCCCCTCTTAACCTTCTTTTCTGCAGACTAAACATACCCATCTCCCTTTCTCTTTCTCTTCTTCAGTCAAAATATAGATTAAATGCAATATATCCATTTACAACTGGTTATTAGACTCTGTGTGTGTGTTTCCTTCTCTCCTTGGTCTGCATATGCTGATTGGGAATAGCCCTAGTGTTACTTGTTGCTGGAGGACAAGCTCAAAAACTGTGCTCAGGCCCTTTCATACTACATAATTATAGCAGTATGATTCCACTTTAACTGCCACGGATACATGCTACGGAATCCTGGGGTTTCTAATCTGATGAGGCACATGAGCTCTCTGGCTGAGAAATCTAAATAAACTGCAGATCCCAGGATTGCATAGCTGGAACCATGACAACTAAGTGGAATCATAGAAAAAAAACTGTGCAGTGCAAAGGGGCCTAGGAAACAAAGGGAGGCAAAGTGACATCTGGAGTGGGGATTAAAAAATAAAGAGCCATTGCAAGGGACAACAGAGGCCTTCAGAAGATTTCCATTAACAACACCAGGATAGCACAAAATCACCTTCTCACACTCACCAGCACTATGGTGAATTGGATTACATTTCAGCTTAATGAAATTGGTAATTGGTAACAATTATATTTATATATGTGCTTATATTAATTTAAATTAGCAAACGCAGAGTTTATTCCCAATCTGTTCTCCCTTGTCCTCCTTTCTGAGATGCCCATTCTCCTTTCTGGGGATGCATCAGCAAGCACTCTAGCAGTAAGCTATGAGAAAGGGAATTTATTCTACCAGTGATGTACTTTCTGTTGGTGGACATACAGTGGCCCCACAGTGTCCACTGAGGTTTGGTTCCAAGATCCCCATGGACACTAAAATCCATGAATGAATGCTCAAGTCCCATTACAATGATGTAGTAAAATGGTTTCCCTTATATAAAATGGCAAACAATTCAAACAAGTGGTAGAGAGAGCCCAAGGATCTGTGAAATGGTGGGAGACTACAGTAGGGTATGCCTACACATCAGCGTAGTGCTCAGCATGTAGCAAAATCAAAGTTTGCTTTATGGATTTTTTTTTCAAATATTTTCAAGCCATGGTTGATTGAATCCATAGATGAAGAACCCATGGATACAACTGTATAGGATTAGATACAACTCCAAATCATACAAAGTATAATTTTAAAGATACACAGCTTAGAATAAGCCCATGACCAGAGATGAAGCTGCAAAGCAGTGGAAGAGAACTGTTGCTCTTATATGTTTTCTGCTGCAATTTATAACTGGGAAAGAAGAGAGGTTCTTCTACTGCTGAAAAAAAGTCAACAAAATTTGTATAAATAATAAATTTTTAAAATGGATCCCGCAATTTTAAAAAGTCACAAGAGACTTATGGATGTTACATGCCTGAAGAAGAAAGCATACCTTCATTATTTAAGATAAAAACCCTGAACAGCAGGTTTGCAAACATTCTTGTTGGACAGAGGGGGGTGAGGGCGTCGAATTAATTGCAAAAGCCATCTGCTCCATTAAAAAGTAACTTCAGAAATGACCCTAAGATTGTCAAGCATCACTAACCTGTAGTGGCAAACATGTTGAAACAAAATGATGATGATTTTAGTTATTAATATCACTTCAGTTACATATTTTTAACGTTAGCAGTATATTACTGTGGGTTGTCCAGGCAGCAAGCCATTCTTTCCCATAGCCCAGACGCCACTAACTTTGTTACGGTCTTCTGAAATCTGGTGGACATCATTTCATGATGGGCCAAGAGTAAAAGAACATCTGTCCCCACTCTGAGGCAATAATAAGAATAAATAGTGGCTTCATTTATGAAATCAAAACATTAGCTATAGACAGTCTGGGGTAGCGTGTCTTTAATTAAGGTGAGGAGAACCCACAAGAAATACGAGAGTATTCTGCTAGTGATACCCCTATTCCTATGTGACCTGTAACCCTAGCCATCTTTCAATAAGCGAGACAGGGTATAATGTGGTTTCAAAACAGCTGTTTTCTTATCCGGACACAGTCCCCTTTGTTTGTGCTCCACTTATCCTCTTCATAAAGTTTGCCTTAAAATGTCCAGCATTTCAATAATTTTTGAGGCTGAAAGGTGCCCTGAAACCCAACAATTTAGTTCCTGATTATGATTGAAGAGTTACTTTTTTTTTCCAAAATAAAACATCAGAGGTTACACCTTTTTTTACTATACAGACCTGAACAGTCTCTATTTTCATACCAAAAAAGAAGTTAAAATTGGTGCTGATCTTCCACAGAATTGGATCTGTTTAGTAACATCAACACAAATAGCCCCAATTCAGCAAGCAACTTAACCACATGTCTAAATTTAAGCCTGGGAATCATCTCAGTGGTGGCGACAGAGTTTGCTTAGCACTGAACTCACTTGTGGCGCCCAATAAGTAATAAAATATCATCAGCACTGCCATTACTCTTTTGCAGCGGTTTGTGTTAAAAGGCTAGAATGATCGGTTTGCATTGTTTGGACACCGAATGTCTAAATGTTCAGCCCCATTTAAATTTTATGGAGGGCATTTGAAAAAAAAACAGTAATGAACTTAGTAATAATAATGTTAATAATTATGTAGCACTGTATCACTCTGAGCTGACGTACTAACATCAAATAACCCATACCAAATAAAGAGCCCTTGAAGCTTTTAAAGGCCCATTGAATTTAGTGGAGACTGTGCTGGTCTACCACAGTGAGCCCTTTTAAAAATGCCACGGTAAGGAATGTTTAAGGTCTAACCTTAAAGCACACAGGGAGATAAGGCATATCATTTTAAAGGAAAACATAAACTGAAATCCTGAAAATATTTATTTAAGATCAGCCCTTCTGATGACAGTAACAATATGTTGATTTCTGCACATCACTGAAATTACTTTTTGAAAATTTTGCTAGCCAACCCCCTTCCAGATGTTCAGCTCACATAGGAGAAGTAAAGACAGGAGCGGAGCAGAACCTGCCTCTGCCTTCTTCCCTCATTATGTCTTCATTGAAATGCAGTCTGAACATCTGAATACACTTACAGTAAATAGTGCCTTAACTAGTAGGTCTGGTAAGGTGAAAGGTGAGTAGCTTTTGGAAAGGTCATATTGCTCCTCAGTTTACGTAACTGAATGCTATGTTTTATTTATCAAAACTTTTATACCCCAAACAACAGAAAGTGCCTCCTCAAACTACAAATCCTAGATTTCCATAGGATGCACCGATGGTAGTTAAAATGGAATCAAAGCACTGTCATTGAAGAGACCTTTGTCAGGTCTTGATTCTTAGTTTACAAAAACTTTAATAAAGAGCCACTGATTGAATTGATGGCACTGATTGAAACCACTGTTGGTGCCAATCAGGCTTCCAAGTGAATAGCATGGCACAACCAGAGCACCACAAAGCACCAAGTACATTTTATTTTATTTTAGGCATTAGTGCATCATCTCTCAGCTTGCCTGGGCCCCGGAGGTAATGCACAATAGATTTTAGGCCCTGTGAACTGTGAATGTTAAATGGGGTATACTATCAGCTAGCAAGACCAGATTTTTTGAAAGAAAACAGTGTTAAAATCCAGTAGGAGAGCTCAAGTAATTGACTAATCAGGTTCATTAGCTATACAATAAGAACAGAATATAGAGTAACAGAATGGTTTCTAATTGCTAAGGAGTCAGACAACGCTTAATTTTATCACCCAAGCTGTTTAATTTATACACAGAATGCATCATAAAGAAAGCTGTATTAGACTTGGACTAAGGAGATATGAAAATTGGAGGGGGAAAAATCAGCAAATTAAGATATGCAGTTGAACCTATACTACTAGTAGAAAATATCAAAGACCCGGAAAGACTATTTAGGAAAGTCAAGGAAGAAAGTTCAAAAGCAGAGTTATAGCTTAACATTAAGAAAACAAAAATAATGACCACAGATGATCTACATAACTTTAGAGTAGATGACGAAGACACCAAAATAGTCAAAAGACTTTCTATAGCTTGGCTCAGTCATAAATAAATGGAAACTGTAGTCAAGAACTCAGACTAGGACATGGTAAGGGAGCTATGAAGAAACAAGATAAGTGTAAGGATATGTCATTGAACACCAGAGTGAGGATCATCATGGTAATAGTATCTCTGATTTCTTTGTATGTTATGAAAGCTGGACAGTGAAGAAAGCTGGTAGGAAGACACTGCCTCATTTGATATATGGTGCTGGAGGAGAGTTCTCTGTTTACTACAACTGCCAAAATGACCAATAAAAGGTTTCTACAGCAAGTCAAGCCTGAACTGTCCCTGGAAGGCAAAATGTCCAAACTGGTGCTATCCTACTTTGAACATAATAGAAAAGATGGTAAAGTTTGGTAAAGTTGGAGGCAGCAAGAAAAGAGGAAAAGCACATTACAGATGGATAGAATCAATCAAGAAAGCCGCAGCTCTGAGTTTTCAGGGCCTGAGCAGAACTGTTGATGACAGGGTGTCTTGGAAATCTCTAATTCATAAGGTTACCATAAGTCAAAGCCAACTTGTCAGCAATTATCAACATGCCTCAGTTAAATAGATGTGTTCCTAGGCAGAAAAGGCCCTGAATAGAAAACAGAAAAGGCTCTGAACTTGGTAAAGTTTTTTTTTTTTTTTTGGACTATGGCTATTAGAATTTCCCAGTCAGCATGTAGGTCCTTGGCGAACCCAATTAATGTTTAAGGAATAGAGGCCTCCAACTCTACTATGCTTTTTTTAACATAGATCCTTTCCTCTTCTCTCAGGCGGTCCAGAGTCAATTGGAGAAGACAAAGCCCCAGAGTCCACTGGGAAGGGTGTAACAAGGGCAGAATCCTCTAGCTCCCAAGGTACCCCTGGTTGATATATGTAATACATCAGTTTCATACCTTCAAACATTTCTCAGGTGAAAATCAGGACATGCATGACAAGATAGCAAAAGTTGTTAATGGACAAACACTACAGGGAAGGACAAGATTCCACCTCTCGTCTCCTCTTCTCTTTTCTGAGTTAATGGAATGCAAACTACTTTTGCACTTGGAACTCAGTTTATAGTAAATAAACTAAACTGAGGACAAAAGGGTTGGGGAAAGAAACTGGGACATTTTAAAAGCAGTTGAAAAAGTGAGATGACAAAGGATTAATCAGTGCTCTACCTGCTAAATTGGGACAGTTAGAGGGTGTCATATTTGTTCCTTTTCCTTTCCAAGGCTAGGACTCATGCTGGCTTACCTAAATATTAAAGATTACAGTGTTAAAACATAATTAAGCAAATGATCATAATAAAATGCAATTGGGTTAAATGCTATTAAAAGCACAGCAACAAAAAAAGTGCAGCAGTACCCACCCATTAAAAGCCCCTTCCTTACAGGTTCAGTCAGCCCATCTGAATAAAAACATCTGCAGACACAAGGACCCCGGAAAAAGGCCTGCCTACCCTATCTTGGAAAGGAGTTCCACAGCTTAAAAGCAGCCACCACAAAGTCTGAAAAAATGGCACAGGGTGAGATATATCAGCAACTGAGATGGGTCAGGGTAACTGGAAGGGCTATTGGGAAGACATCCATCAAGGAACTGCCATAGCTTCTGACATTCACAAAATGTTGTAACACCATATTTTCAAAACAGGTATGCACTAAGTTGCCTGTACTCATCTGTTTATTAATAAGTACAAGATATACCTCTCATCTATTATACATTTTTATACCAATTAACTTGAGTGGTTGCATTGGCAGGTAGATTATTTGCTTATGAAAAATAATGGTGAGGGACTGTGAATCATCTTGTGGAAGGTGTTTACTTTAATGATGAACTGAAATTACCCTTCCCAGAAAAGATGTCTTCAGTATTACCAATATCTGGTGTCCTCCAGAGTTGTGCATACAGAACTCTAGCAGCTATGTTCAAATAACTGGCAAGTACATAATGCATTTTCTCAACAGAAACATAGATATTTTACCATTTATAAAAGGAGGAGGGAGTAATCTAACTGAATGTCCTATGTTTCCACAAGTATTTTTTATCTTTGTCCAAAGAAAATTTGGTAACGGCAACTGAAAAACTCTCCACACAAGATTTTAAAAATCTCTTTTCTGCTTTTTCTTTTAATATTTCTAGAACTGTGGCTTATAAGCATGGCTTATTTTATGTATTTAACTGGTGGAATACACAACTCCGTCATCAGTCAGAAACAGTTCTCCAGAATATTCTTATTGAAAGAAAAATCTAAGCACATTGCCCATAGATTTTCCATAAAGAAACTTCAATATCTAATTTAATATCTTTGGCCCAATGAATTACACATTTGTTGACCTTTTCTCTTTCATATTCATACTGTAAAAATGGTTGGAGTGTTTATTACCCATATTCATAATTCTTTCAAATTCTGTAACGTTTGTTAGCTCAGACGCATTTACCCTTAAACTAGATTTTAACTATTCTAGGTATAGAGGGTTATTGTCACTATAGACATGCCATTTTAAAAAGATTTAAACTTTTTTTTAATTAAGCACAAATTGCTTTTTAGATGCTGGATTCTACATCTGAACAATTTTTTTAGATATAGCTATGCATTCAATCTTTTTTAAACCTTGAAAAGAAACAGGATTTGTTTGTATGTGTTTAGAATATGTTATTTCTTTCCCACTTTTTAAAACTTCCCCACAAGACCAGAGACTGGATTTTTAACATAATTATTGTGAAGGTGCATGCCTACAATCAACTACCAGCATTCCAAAATATGCAGTTGTTAACATAATTTGAAGTCAATGGATATTTCAACGTTAGAACAGTAACAGAAGAGAAGTGAGAAAACTGGACCATTTCTAGTCTTCAGATGTCAAAAAAAAAAAAAATTCTGTAGCAAATACAGGCATGTTACAGATTCTCAACATGTTATACTCCTGCTTTGGATCTCAGTACATAAAAAACATGATATGGAGTGCAGAAAACAAGCATGGACCTTTAAAAACACACACAACGCTTCTGGAGTTTTCCACTATAATAAAACCACATGTCTGTCTGGCACCCAACATCTCTGTGCTGGTTTTGTCCTGCCTGATAAAATTGAATGCAGCAGATAACTAAGTTCTGGATCAACTGAGTTCTTGTGTTTTATTTTTTGAGAAATGTCAACACAACTTTGAGCCAAGCAGTGTAGTGAGAAAGCTTAAGCTAGCCGCAACACCTTTCAACACTTTTTCTTTTCCTATTGAGAAGAAGGGAATGTTAAAAAGGTCTTCTGGCAAAAGTGACTAAACAGAGCCAAATAGAAACAAACATCGAAACACTTTGACCTACACCATCTGCTTGGAGAGAAGACATTTCTGATTTTATCCACCAGAAAGTAACGTTTATCATCTTATACTGCATAACTCAGGGCTTTCCAAATAGTGTGCCACAACACGTTAGTGTGTCGCCTGAAGTGTGTAGGTGTGTCACCTACAATCTTGAAAAGGTATGTTATTTTTTATAAATCATGTATTTTTAAAAATATATGAAAGGTTTTCATGAGATATGTTGTGTCCCCATACATTTTGTTATTCCAATTTATGTACGTGTCCATATCTCTTGCAAGTGGCTAATTTAACCTTCAGTTTGCTAGTAAAACTGAATTACTGTGTTGCGAAATGAGGCATGTTCAAAAAGCGTGTCACCAACATGAGAAGTTTGGAAAGCTCTGACTTAACTGCTTCTCCACCTCCTCTGGCTTTTAGCACCATATGCTGGCTATCACATGGTTTGAGTGACTATAGCCAGTTTGAGAAATTCTGCTGCCTCGGGTGAAAGACAAGATGGCCTCTTCTCCATATTTGATGTGCAGAAGCTAACTGAGCTGGTACTTCGACTAGGCATAAATATTTTGCAACTATAGGTAAAGCATCAACTGGCATCCACACAATTCTCCCAAATCAAAGTGCACAGGCTGAGCCTTCCTTATCCAGAAATCCAAAAGGTGAAAATCTAAAAATATATATATATATTATTTTTTTACCACCAGCTGCCTGCTTCTGCTTTTGAGGTAGCAGCTCTGGTGCTCCTGCTCATTCCTCTCTGAGGAGTGTCATAGCTACTGACTTGAGGGTAGAAGGGGCAGCAAGACTGAGGATCTGTGAAATGGTGGGAGGTGAGGATTTGTACCAAACATTACACTTGGATTCCCCCCATTTCACAAATCCTCAGTCTCTCTCCAGCCTTACAACTCATACACAAGTAGCAAATGAATGAGATGTGAGGCTATTTCAAAAAGGTACTATATTCCAAAATCTGGGGAAAAAAATTGAAATACAGAACACTTCTGATCCCAAGTATTTCAGGTGAGAGAGGCTCAACTTCTACTTAAATGTATTTCTTTTATATTTTGTGGTATACCGGCAACTTGGCATAGAGAGCTATTCTGGCACACCAATGACAAATATCTTAAAAGTATTCCATGCACTTTTATCAAGCAGAGGAAATATATTACAGCTTGATCTAGGAAGATAGCTTGGAAACAGGAATTTCTAGAGAAGACTCCTGCCCTTAAAACTAACTTTTTCCAGGATCTTTCTAGAAGTGCAGCATGGTTAGAGCTAAGACACATCAATACAAGTTAGAGATGTTGGACTGCAACTTCCAGAAGCCTACCATGGTGCCTATGGAATTCTGGAAGCTGGAAGCCAGAAAGCAATGTTTTTCAAGCTCTTTCTAGGGGGCCAGCGAACAGAAGACCTGAGAAACTTGCATACCAATATAGGAATGAAGTTTGGGGCCTTATACAAGCTATGTCTATTCATCTAGGTATCTCCATATTCTATTCTTCCCTTTCAGGTGAACATCTTTCACATTAACTGCTGTGTGAACTGTTCAAGTAGAGGCGCCAGGAATTTGTTATGGGGCCTTCTGAAACAGTATATATGCTGTAACACCACATTACAACCCTTCCTTCAGTTCCACATCTAACTTATAGTCAAAGCAAAATACATGCGATACACTAATCTGTGTAAAAAAAAAATCAGTGAAAATTTCATCCACATTTTCTGTTAAAACCAGCCTTGAGAGGCTATATTTTTACATTAAGTAGAAGAGAAGCGTGTATGTATGTCTTTCTGGCCCAAATGTTGTTCTGCTTCAAATATGCTACCACCACCCTCAACAATGCTTTTCATTCAAATTTTGAAACCTTTTAGACATATTTTCATGTAATGTAATATTTTATCCCTCACTGTGTGATGTTTGGCAGGTCAGCTTCAGTTCCCCCCCTATAAAATGGAACAAACAACAACTTGTCTCATGGGATTTCTTTGGAAATTAATGCAATAAAAGTTTTATTTCATGACGGAAAATTGAACATGGTATAAGAATGGTAGATGGCTGAAATGACCAGCTGGGCTTAGTTAATGGTTGGGCAACTTTCATTCAAGGGTATGTGACTGTGACCTGGACATCCGAGCAGAAACATTTTCAGTTTGCATTAGCACTGAAAAATTGACAGCAGCTGTTCAAAGGACATTGGTTTGCATTCCCTGCCAGCCTGTCAAACAAGCCACAATCCATTCCATGAGTCCACACCATATATGTACAGGCTCCACAGATGCTTTAAAGGAGAAAAACAAATGTTAGCCGTTGTATGCAATCTGAGCCTTTACTACACTAGTGTTTGATGATGAATGCCCCATGCATTGATCATGAGGCTCTGAGTAATAATAGTAGCAGTAACAGTAGTTTCAATTGCTTGGATGTTTTTTTTCCTGGAAAAAGACTCTTAAGAACAATTAAAGTATGTAAAACTTGAAAGCAAAAAATTAAATTCAAAGGCAAACTAAATTCAACCTGACAGGTATTAACTGTCTCCAAACCGTTGTGAAATGTACAATAATTAATTATGTGTGTTTTATTTTTAAAATAAAAGAAAAAATAAATACCTGACCTCCTCAAGAATAACAGATCATGGTACTATCAGCTAGGATTATGTCAACACAATTGCCCAATTACATCCCATTAAATGCTCAGAAGTAAAGAAACATCTTAACTTGGCACTGAAAAGATGACAATGTAATGATTTTACGCATATCAGCTCCAGCTCAGAACTAATAGAAACTCTCATTATTTTTCCTGGGATTTGGTGTTCTGGTGGCTTAGAAACACCAATGCATGGGTTTAACTTGGGCGAAGTTCTGTTCCTCCTTCATTCGCCTCTCTGTATTTCTTGGCTGAGTTACTGGTACATGCAAGAACTTGTGCACATTGACAAAACATGGCACAAAAGCGAGTCTTGGTGTCATGAGGTACATGTATATGTGTCTTCAAGTTGCCTGTTGACCTATGGCAACCCTACGAATTTCATAATGTTTTCTTGGGCAAGGAATATCCATAGGGTTTTGATAGGTAAGGTTGTTGCAGAATTCACACATAATGCATAAACAGATAGTAAGGGAGCTACAGAGTAAGGAGACAGCCCTATCACTGAGAGAAAGAGGAAAGCCTCAGGTTGTTGGTTACCCCTACACTATCCTCCACTTCAAATAATCTGGCTAGCCTCAGCAACAGCCCCTGGGCTGAAAATGTTGTTGCTCTATGCTAGAGGGATACATGGAAAAGCAGCAGTGATCCATGACCTGACTCTGGATGAATATGCCTACCTGGCTTGTATTACAGAGGTATGGCTAGATGAAGTTGGGGAGAAAGGAGCAAGATACAATGATCTGTTGTGATTCCATCTCTGTCCCCACGCCATATCTCGTAGTCTGCTGGGTCTGACCATGTATTTGAAGGTGGATAGCCATAACAGAATATGGATTCTCTTGGTGTACCACCTTCTTCACTGTGCAACAATGTCCCTTCTGGCTGAGTTTGGTGGTGATTTTCAAGTCCTCCCTTCATGGCTTATTGTTCTGGGGGATTTCAACATCCATACTGAGGCCGCTCTGTCAGTATCAGCTCAGGACTTTATGTCTTCCATGTATGTGTCCCCAGCAGTGCTTGGTATCACCCACGCAGCAGGACACACTTTAGACTTAGCAGTGCTGGCAGGATGGTGGTGGTCTAGGTGTACGAGAACTTTCCATAATTCCAGTTTCGTAGGCATATCACTACATGATGGTATTTAAACTCACTGTTGGAACCTCTACAAGAGTGGAGAACCATTAGTGGATCCAAATGGTTTTCTGATGGGTTTCAGGAAGTTCCTTTTGCCTTGGCAAGGAAATCCTGTTGAAACCCTGGTTGACTCTGGAATGGTGACAGGTGGATCCAATTACTCCTGAGCATCCCCAGCACAGAGTAGAGCCAGGTGAGTCCTCTGGGATGGAGATTATAGCATCAATGGTGGAAAACTGGAACATGTACAACCAAATACAGCCCATGCCATAATGGTAGTGATAGTCAAGAAATTATACTTCTCTGCCACTATTACATCTGCAGAGTGTTGTCCAGCAAAGCTGTCTTGAGCAGTTAGAGGCCTTCTACATTTTGCCACATAAGAAAAAAATAAGCACCATTTGACAGCCCACTGTGAAGAATTTTCATGGCACTTTGCTGACAAAATCACTCAAATCTCCTAACTTGGATACTGGAGTTTTATACAGGTCCAGCAGATACAACCTTGGCTCTTGCTTGTCCTGTATTATTTTATATGTTTCATTTGTGCAGTCTGATGATAAGGAAGGGATCCTTTTAGAGGTGACACCCTTTCAAGGTGACAAACATACTGCACCTATGCCCTTCCTGACTCATATAAGCAGCCATAGGAGAAATGGATATGTAAGTAAGGGGAGTATTAATGCCTCACTGTGGCAAAGTAGCTTCCTGTTCTACCTGAAAAAGGCAGACAGAGGGGGGGACTCCCTGAACTCCACCATACTAGAGAATTACCAGACAGCCTCCAATATCTTAGTCTTGGGCAAAGTACCCCCCCCCCCCCGTGAGATAGCTGGATGAAATGGATTATGTAGATCCATTTCAGTCTGGTTTTAGGCCTGGCTGTGGGTTGTAGACAGCTTTGTTTGTTGGAAACGCAACAACACTCAGTATTTTAAGGGTTAAATGTGTCTTAGACAGAACAGCAGTGATAGGGTGAACAAGTGTTTCAGTGAGCTAAAATCTCTTCATTTCTTATCTGCCTATCCTAAACTTAGGCCAGTATTCTTGGGGATCACTGCTTCTCTCCACCTCCCTTTTGCTCCAAAGGTAAAACTAAGTCCTCTTCTTGTTCTCGCTTAGCTTAACCTAGCACACTTTGAGAGTTTCCTATTTCTAATTAAGTTCCTATAATAAAAAAATTAGTTTATTTCCTATTGCCATTTATATCAATGTTCATTAACCATAGTAGATAGCTGCTGCACCCACGAACTCTCTATCATTGGTGACCTTGGTGGATGACTGACACAGGGAACTGGACAGGGAGTGTGTCCTTGTTGTTCTTCTGGACTCTCAGAAGCTTTTGATACCATTGACCATGGTAACTGTCCAGGCCACATCTCAGAAATGGGACTTGGGGGAACATCACTCCTTCTTGGAGAGAGCTCAGAAGGACATGCTAGAGGAGTCCTGTTCAACACCCTGGCTATTGGCCTATGGGATCTATTAGGACTTGATTCTATCCTTCATGCTGTTTCAGCGAAACATGAAATCACTGGAAGAGGTTATCTGAAGTTTGGGGAGGGGGGTTCAGTGTCACCACTATACTTATGACACCTAACTCTTCTCTTTCTGAATCCAAGGTACTAAAATAATGTCTGCTATCAGTAATGGATTAGAAAAGAAATCAAACTTACTCCAAACAAGGCAGGAGTCCTCCTAGTTAGGTGAAAGACTGATCAGGGATTCACCCTGTGATGGATGAGGCTACACTCCCCCTGAAATCTCAGGTTCACAGTGTAGCCTGAGACATATGTCCTGAGCCTGAGCCTGGATGCTAGGTATCAGCTGTGTCCAGGAGTGTGTTTCCACAATTAAGAATAGTGCACTGATTGGGCCCATTATTAGACATATCTGATTGGGCTATTATGACACATACCTTGAATATATACCGTTTGGATTAATGTAACACATTCTGCATGGGGCTACCGCCGGAGCTGCAAAATGCAATAGATGCAAAATGCTATAGCCAGAAGTCGTTACAGGAAACATGTAACTCCCTTGTTGAAACATCATCACTGACTTAGCAGTTCACTTCCAGAAACAATTTAAATTGCTGTTTATGATCTATAAAGTCCTACGGTCCATCTGAAAGACCACACCTCCCCATATGAGGCTACCTGGCTCTTAAGATCTTCAAGGGAGGACTTTCTGATAGTACCATCATTGTCACACATCTGTATGGTGATGACAAATGAGAGGACCTTCTTGATGGTTGCTCTAAGCTCTGGAATTCTCTCCTATGAGTGGCTACCCTGTTCCTCTTTCTACTATCCTTTCACCAGCAAAATCTTTTTATCCAAACAGGCATTTGGTAATTAACTGAAGAACATATAACCTACTTGTTGAAGGGTCTTTTAATGCGGTCCACATGCTGCATTTTATCTTTATTATTGTTTTTATTATTGAGTGTTTATCTGCATCTTGTTTCAATTGATCCTTTTAATATACACACACAGAGAGACACACATAGAAACAAAGAACAAATCAGGAAACATATTATATTTAATTCCTTCTTATGTCTTTTTCAGCAGAGGTTCAATTTTCAGTCTGGAAAATATCTTTCCAGAATTTTAAACGATGACTTGGAGAGTGTCATAAAAATGTTCTTTATTTGCAAACGAAGGTTGGTTTTCCTGTTCAGTAGTTACAAGATCTAAGCCAAACGTACAGTTTGCAATTCCTGATCAGCTTAACTAGACTGTCAATAAGTCTGAACAAATTATTTTTATTCATTATTTGTGTATATGAAACACTGATTAAATAAATTCCCTATTTATTTAATGTAAAGCAATTTTTTTTAAAAAAATAAATCATTAAATCTAACAATCCTTTAAATCAACAAATATCAGCAAGTGCAAACATGAAAATCAATGCAAGGCCGGTGGATGAAAAAGTCATGTGAATGCCAACATAATACTGGGATACCAGTACAAAAAGTTAAATCCATCTGATAAATGCAAGAGGTAAAACTATCAAACCGACAAAGGGATTAAAAAAATAACCCCCACACAAAAGTTAATGGTCTGGAAGCAGAGCTTGGAAAGGTTATTACAACCTCCAGAATCCCCTGGGCAGCATGCCCAAAAAGTAACTTCCAAAATTTGCCTAGAAGAACAAAGACATTTGAACCTGGCACCAAAGTAAGCATCTAGGGGAATTCCATGGGTAGATCATTTATAACACTGGTGAAAACAGTAGCCATGCCTTAAATTTTAGGATGTAGCACACAAATGTATTTGCCTATGTAATTTTATGTATTTCGGCAGTGATTTTTTAAAAAGGAAAATAAATACTTTAAATTCACATGCAGGAGCAACGGTATGCAATCTCACAGCAGGGAATTTTTTTTTCTATATGAAGAAGAAAAACACCCATTTCTTAAACTGTATAAATATATTTCTGCAAGAGAGAAACGAGTGTGTCTCTCATGCTCTGTAAGATTATCCATCTCACTTGGAGTGGAATTCAGGATATCTCAGTTTTGAGATATCCTGGCCTTGTACTGTGTATCTGTGGGAAATCATATAATCCTTTGGTGTCTCTATCTGTGAAACAGAGATAATAAGTTTTTGCAGCCCACAGGTTTATTTTACCTCCAGAATTGGACAGCCTGATCCTGTGAATTGACTGTAACTACAGCAGCGTAGTCAATGAAGCCAGAAAGCCCAACCCCTGGCAAAGGACTGAGAGCTGGCTAGGTCTTCACTGTTTTGCCAGGAAATTCCCATTCACTTTTATTACTCTTCCATTTAATTGGCATTTGCTTAAAACAATTTCCACCACACTTCCAGGCCAGAATTAAATGTAGGAATCTAGTGCCCTCCCCATCTTTGACCAAACATCAGAAGGGTGAAGACAGTGTGCTCATTCGCCAAACAGGGGTGTCATTAGAGCCAGCAAAACTTTGAGAGAGTGGACTTTGTTCAGAAATAACACATCAGCACATTTGAATGTTAGGTAATAATAGCTCTCTGTGAAGAGTGCTTTCCAGATGTATGCTCAGCTTTGCTTATGTAACCATTTGGTTTTTACCTTTGGTGCTATCTCATCCATAAAGAAATGAGAAATCAAAACCAAAATATCATAGTATAATTGTCTACTGTTATTACTTTCATCTGCTGCTTAGTTTTCCTTCCATGCTAATTCCAGAAATTTCGATAATCTGACTCAGATCTTCCTTTCATTGATACACTCATTCTGTCCTATGTACAGTAATCACTCCACGTTCGCTGGGGTTAGTGGCACAGGACCCCCGTGACAATGAAAAAAATCATGAATAACTCTAGGCCCTTCTAAACCATACACAAAAAAAAGTATGATCACCATATTCAACCCACCATGGATTCCTTTGAGGCACCAGGGTTCCTTCACAAGGCAGAAGTGGGTGGCAGCTGGGGCTTACTGCCACTTCCACTGCTGTCCCACACCATTTTTAATAGGGACTTACAAGCCTTGTTTGCAGTTTCTCAGTCTCATGAGGCTTGCAGTCCCTATTAAAAATGGCTTAGGGAGATGACAGCAAATAATCCATGAATAATCAAATCTGCAAAAGTAAAACCCGCAAATGCGGAGGGCTGACTGTATGGCCCTTTCCGCACCTTACCTTTTTTTGGGGCTGGGATGTGGGGATCGCACGAGCAGCCTCCAGCGAGAGGCTCTCACATCTCCGCTGCTTCAGCTCTGCACGAGCCGTCTGCTCCCAAGCAGGCAGCGCGAGAGCCCCGCCTCTTCCTTCCACAGCGCAGCCTGGGAATTTCCCAGGCTGCGCTGGGGCAGGAAGCGCAACTGCCGCAGCTCCGGAGGCGCCACATGAACGGCAAGTGCGCGTAGGTCTAGGAGCAATGCAGAATCGTGCACCATTTTCGGCTGAAAGCCAAAAATGAAAACATGCGTGGGCAGCGCCTGCCCTACCCTGAAGCATCGCATGATTGTGAGTGCATTGTGCAGATCGCTCCTCACAATCGCACGGCACTCGAGGGGCCCTTTCGCATGGCAAATGCCATGCGAAAAGGGCCTGTATCATAATGCAGAGATGATAATGTGAGGTTTCTGCATTTACTAGTGTTTTGATCATATTTGGGAAATTTAATGGGACAAGCAGTATTTTGCCAGAAGGAAGAACACACAACTATTATGAACATTCTTCTTCCATTCCTGACATCATTATCATTCTGATCCTAAGGGACTGTGAATATTCTCAAGGCCACAATCCTACAAGAAGTCAAAGGTCATTTGACAGGGAGCTGGATGTGCTATTAAGTTCCACTGCTTTTGTGGAGAAAGATGTCCTGCTACAGGACAATCCCTTGCACTCTTTCAGTCCTCTCAGTTCATCTAAAGAAATCAAGAACCTTGCTGAAAGTATTGCAGATGGGAGTAGGAGACATGGCAGTGGTGGATGAAGATCCCCAAAACACTAATCCCACTTGTTCTTCTCAAAAAAGTAGCCTTCAATTATCCCAGTTCCATTGGCATAGACTATTGACTATCATGAGAAAAAGAAAAGAGAAGAAAAACATCCATCAAAAAGATAAGAGAAAGCCAGGGACCCTTTACTTCCTACCCTGCCCATAGCAAATTGGAAAAGTTTGGGTCCTAAACTTTAGAAAGTACCAGTAGCAATACTGCAAAACCTATAAAATTCTATTTATCCATAACAGTACAGTTCTCCTGTGTAAAATCTTCAGTTAAGGGTTACATTGTTCAGTTTCAATTTTACCAGGGAATTTTGGCATGAAAAACCTTTGTTGGTGAAAAGGTAGGTCTTCTGGATTACCAATGGCTGGGGAAGAACCACAGGAGAGGTCTACAGCACTCATGTCTGGTTTGTGAGCTTCTCAGGGATATCTGGTTTTCCACTGTGGGCAGGTCCACTGAAAGCTGGCAATGGGCCCAGAGCAAGTTGTACAATCAGACCCTGTCTCCCTAAATTTAGCAACAGACAGTATGATCACTCTCTGAACTGTTGGCATGACAAGATTTATCTTGCAATGCACTGTTTATTTTGTCACAGTCCAGGCCCCTAGAAGACCAAATCCTCCAGAAGTGTAGGGTGAAGGGATGTTGCCCCTCCTATCTCCCTCCTTAGAGTGTGAGAAATAGGATACTTTTGATCTGCCTCAGCAGGGCTTTTGCTATGCAAGACAGACATTTGTCTATTCATTCCCCATCCTCTTTCAGAACAGTCATGATCAGT